>OY292386.1:23316487-33316487 GCA_958496215.1 Verbena officinalis
AAAAGAGAAAGAAGAAGAGGAAGGTCAATCGATCGTCCCGACTCCGTTTCTCGACGGATTTCCGAACCGCTTACGCCTACGAACTCCTCACGATCTCTTCTACGAGTAAGCCTTTCACTTCCCTCTCGTTTAATGTCTCCTATGCCTCGTATTTCTCAATTTTGTTTATAGTTGAATAATATAGGGTTTATATGATTTTGGATGAATTTATGGATGGAATTGTATGATTTTAGACTCTATGTGTAGCTTAGATGTTGTAGAGGATTATATGTGAAAATTAGGGTGTGATTTGCATGTTTAATTGGTTAATTATGGGATTTAGGATTGGATTTGCGAAGGTTTCGCGTTTCTGTGAGTTTCTGCTGTTTCTTGACGCACACGGGCTTTGCACACGGGGTGTTGCAAGGCGGTGTGGGTGCACACGGTCTCCCGCACGGCCGTGCAGGAGACCGTGCATGTTGTGGTTGTGCACGGCCTTGAGGCCGTGTGCAAGAGGCCGTGCGTGTCTTTTAGGGTGCACACGGCCTTGGTGCACACGGCCTCAAGGCCGTGTGCATGAGCCCGTGTGGCCCGTTTGATCAGGCCCTGACCTTCTGCAAGTCAGGGCCAATTTTGGCCTACGGGTCCCGCTTCGGCTCATCTTTTCTGAATTCTTTCTTCGCTCGTGTATTCGATATATATGATATAGATATGAATTGCATGTTTTATGAATTTATAACATGTTCGGGTGTATGTATAGTGCGTTTTAAGTTTTCATTAAATTTTCTAACTTTTGCATATGAAGTCCGATTTTCCCAAACTTCGAATGCATACTCCTTTATGATAATTTAAGCATGTCTGTAAAGTTTCGTTGCATTTGGATTTGATTTGCATTTTTAAATGCATGAATTACTTCGTTATGTTTGATAATTGAACCTAAGTGTTTTATGTGATTGTATAACGTGCTTTTACGTGTTTCTATGCTTTCGTATGAGTCGTGCATCGTCGTATGTCTTATGTGGTTGTCGTTTGTCAGTTGCAGGTTCCACTCTCGTGGATTAGGTTGCTCGTTTCCGTTTTGGGCTTTCTTTTGGGTTGTCGCCAGGTGAGGTTTCTATTGTTATCCCGTATTATGTAGATATGTACTATTGAGCCTCACTAAATAAGCCTCGCATGTGTAATTTATGTTTTCATCCCGTATTACTATATTTAGTAAATACTTTATGCTTATTATCTTTATGAGGTTTAAGAACAACGGATTTGATATTAAATGAATAATATGTATATGATTTCGAAATGTTTTCAAAAAGAGACAAGCGAACTATGTTTCGATTTAAATGTAATTTTGGGTTTGGAAACCTTCTCGTTGAGTGAAGTCGTTAGGGCGGGTTCCCCCCCCCCAAGACGATGGAACATCCGGTTGCGTTTCCTACCGTTACATCGTTTGTCTCGAACGGCCCTTTTGGCCCTCCCCGAAATGTCTTGATTCCTATTATAATAGGAAGATGATAATTATGAAAATGCGAGATATGTTATGTGTGTCTGTTTTGTCTTTGTGGGCCCGGGAGTATGGCGATCGGATGAAGCCGGATAGACAGCGGGTCTACGGTGGAGTTCGGTAGCTTGGTCCATGTATACCAGGAGCACGGGTGAGGCCGGAGTGGCAACCTTTGTGCTTCTGTGACGGAGACTTCGTGTCGTCCGAAGGATAGGCTATTATGTCTATAGAGCAGTTGGATTTAGCGGTCCTTCTGCTATGTGGGAGGAATAAGGCTGGTATGGTTTTCAGGTATGTTTTGATATGATATGTGAAGTTGAGGGCTCGACTCGCCGAGCAATATGATATGTCCCGTTATTTTATGTTATGATAAATCACCAAATGTTTATGAAAACCCTTCTTTTACGTTTGTTTTCTTTTAAGTTAAAATGGTGATTTATTCTTGTATGTTATTATGTATGTATCCCCTTTTTCCCTCACTAGTCTTTTGACTAACCCTCCCTGCTTTTAACCTTATCTGTTTCAGGTGGTATCTAGGTGGGCATCGTCAGTCTTGTTTCGCGGGTTTTCTTTCTTTTTGGTGATTGTCCCTTTCTTGATAGTTTAAGCTCTTGATTAGGTTATATGTATATGTTATCGGGATTGATAGATTGAACCCGTTATGTATATGTTACCGGGATATTGTATCGAACCTGTTTATATTATTATAATAATTGAATTCCGCTAGCCTTGGTGGGCTTTAACTATTTGTGCAATTGAGCTACTGCTTTGAAAGATGTTATATGGAATTTGATTTAATTTGGTTGTTGCTTCCGCTCCCGCATTGTTGTCGTCAGTTGTTTTTACAAAAGCCCCGCCTAGTGATTGAGTAAATCGGTTTGCCGTTCGCCGGGTTTCAATTTAGGGTCGGATTTCTGTTTCGGCTTTGGATTGAGGCTCGGTGCGGGGCGTGCGTTACCCGTTTGGGGCGCCCGCTACAGTTGGTATCAGAGCTTCTTTGGTCCAATGGCCTAAGCTCTGAATCGTCATGTTTTGTTGGTTTTGTCGGTCGTTGTGTGCCGGTGTAACTTAGGGAATTGCACTCACCAGTGTTCAAGAGCGCTTTGTGTTTGAATTGTGACGGATCTTTGTTGGATGATCAACAACAAAAGATCTTTTACAATCAAAACACTAGGATGGACTTGGATATAGGTGGATGTGAAACTCAAGGTTATACTTGCCGTGCCTGGTTGTCTGTCGTGTCCGGTTGTGTCTAGGTCGTACGGCTTAGGACTTCTGTGGAATATGTGCGAATGTGCTAAGTGCTTATGTGAACTCTATCTGAACTCCAGTTGCCTACGTGTTTACAGCTTCGCATACTCACTTACCAGTCATGCATAACTGCTAATGGCTTTACAGGATGCCTCCACGTCGTCGTCCACGTAAACCGCTCTCATCACCTCCATTGGCACCTCAGACCGATACACCGACTTCAGCCGAAATGGCAGAAACATTAAGACAGTTCATCGCTCATGCCCCTAAAGGAAATGCTGAACAGGAAGCGTGGGCCCAATTTCTCAGATTCGAACCACCACAGTTTGAAGGTGCCCCGGATGACGCTATTGCCGAGGCATGGATATCAGCCCTGGAAAAGATTTACAGAATAATGGAATATCCGGACCCTCAGAGAGTCGAGTACGCAATCTATCGATGGTTGGAGCCGCACAGGATTGGTGGAAATAGATTGAGCAAAGATGGACACGCGAGCATGTAGTCCCGACTTGGGATCAATTCTTGACTGAGTTTCGGGCCAAGTACATTCCGTGGGTTGTTCGTCAGCAACGCGAAAGGGAATTTCTGGCTCTCAAACAGAACACATCTTCAGTTGATCAGTACGAGGCACACTTCTCTCGCCTCATTAAGCATTGCCCATATATGGTTGCCGACGAGCAGAGGAAGACTCACCAGTTTGTAGAGGGATTGACTTACGAGATCAGGAAGGCTATGATGGTGGTACGACATCAATGTTATACCGACGCAGTGGAAATGGCCCTGCATGTTGAGTCTGAACTCAGCCTAATGGGACCGAGTCCTATTCTTGCCACTACCACCGCCCAGTACCTTCCAGCGAGTTCTAAGAGGCCATTTACACCTTCAGGGCCATCTTCCGGAAAGAAGACCTCCCAAGTGTCTTCATCGAAGCAGAATGCACCTCCCCAACCGCAGGGAGCCCTACGACCCGTATGTAGCTTTTGCCAAAGAGACCATCAAGAGTCAGAATGCCGAAAAAAAGCTGGACGTTGCTTCTCATGTGGAAGTCCCTTCCATTTCCGCGCAAATTGCACGAGGAAGAGAAGATCGAGACGGTCGAGGAAAACTTAGATCCGAATGCTTCGATGCAAGGTACAATATATAAATTGTCATTCCATACCTTCATTTCATCATTCGAGTGGTTTACACTCACTTGTTGCGCTTTTTTATTGACGTCTTTGCGCGTGCGCCTGTTGAATTCTTTGCGTGTTTCTCGTTTATTTTCGTTGGCGGATTGGAGGACAATTACGATTTGTGCGCGTGCTGCCGTTTATCACCGAAGGAGCCGTTAGCAGCAGATTTGACCGAGCTGCCAGCAAAGGATTATCTTGGACTTGACTAAGTCCAGAGAACCAAGTTGATCATAGAATTCACAGACGTACTTCCCGAGAATCTGAGCGCCCTTGCGATCGGATCGGTATGGATGGTTTGTGATAGATCTAACCCTAAGAAGTCGAACCGTGATTGAAGTCGCCTAATCGAATGGATTCTGCCGATCTGACGGAATCGAAGAACCGACTTGATGAACTTCCCTCCCTTGAACGTGCCCGAACGAGTATCTTGATCTAGGGTACTTCAGCACTGCTTGTAGAAAAGAAGACAGTACACTTCCTGTGTGTATTGTTCCCCGAGAATTACACAGAATATTAACAAAGACAAATATTCTCTACCGTCGATGAAGGATTGTCCGATATGCTTTGAGATTGAGTAGTTTATCTGAACAACCTTTGGTTAGGGTATCATCAGCTCTGTGCCCGAGACGAATATGTTCTGAAGACAGCTTTCAGTGCCTGATGTAGACGTCTTGAATCCGTATGTCGGAAGAAGAATCTTTTAGGATTTGAACAGTACTGGGATGGGAACAAGCTAAGACTTCGAGTGGAATTTCTCTAAGCTTGCAACCCTGTTGCTTGAGTCAACAGAAAGAAAACGAACTCGAATGGAAGATCTTTGTTAGACTTGTTCTTAGGAGTCCAGAAGAGATTAACTGCAACCTCAATATTAACCCTACTCAGGGGATTCCGAAGGAATCGTCGTGAGTGAGAATGCGTCACATGAAAGGTTGAATTGGTGAATGGTACTAATGAAGAAACTGTAGCTCTTGCTCAGGGAGCTAAAATCAACCAGAAAGTTGCTCTCATGACATCGAACTAGCTACTGTAGGAGAGGATCGGCTGAGCGTCGCCACTATCTCTTATGGAATTTGTTGACATCCCCACAGATTATGAGAGTTTAACAAGTGTTAACTCAGAAGGAGTTGAACCAACCCCAATGTCGTTAATGGAAAATGTTTGAGGACTAAGATTGCAAGAATCAGTGTTCCTGGAGAAAAGCGAATATTTTAGTTGGTACTTTGAACCAAGTCACGAGCGTGTCACAAATTGAGGCTAAACCGAGGTGGACTTGCATCATTTTGGATAATTTCATTTATAACCTTGCGAACCAGTCCGAATTGGGTTGAAGAATTTAAAATGCTAAGACTGCAAAAGAATGGATCCCGAGTCAGACAATTCGAGCGAAGAATAATCCAAAGTTTCAGCTTTGTGTTGGTAACCCCAATACTTCCCGATATAAGTCCCGGACCCATGATTCGAAGAGTCGGAAGAAAGAGACTTACTCGATTAAGTCAAGAGATACCCGGCTTGCCAGCAGATCAAAGCCGAGCGTCGAAGATTAAGGAGTTAGCTATGACTACTGCATACCCCTATGTGGGATTGGGAATGGATTCACCATGGACTTCGTGTCCGGACTATTGGAGGTTTAAGATGGTAATGACTGTTACAGGTTTATCTGGGATTTCTCCAAGGTGTTGTCGATCGGATTCAGGCCTTTCGACAATAAATGGAGATAGCTCAAGTTCTACTGAAAAGCTACATGCAAGAACCCCGAACAGGCTTGGAGTTGTGAAATCCGCGAAATATCTCCTAGCAAGTCCCTTGAATGAATCAGACAGTCGATGAAGCTTCGTGAGAGATTCGAATGAAGATGCATGAGTTTCACCCAGAGTTGTTTAACTCTAATCAGTAGAATCTGGGGACCAGATTCTCATAAGGAGGGGTGATTGTAACGCCCCGAAAATTCGTGTTGTGAACCGGGAGCCCGAATCGATTTCCCTCGCGATTTATGATTTATTTTATTAATTATTATATGATTTTTTTTATAATAATTTCGTATATGAGTGAATTTTAATATTTAAATCACAAATTGTCAATGTGCATTTAATTATATGAATTTTGACTGTAATTATGTGTTATTTGGACAATGTGAGTTTTCGAACTTATTTTACGAAATCACAAAAATGCCCTTTCGTTTCTCAACCGAGTCAAATCCTTTGACTTAAGCCATCACTCTCTCTCCCTCACTCATTCACGCAGCAAAGAAGAAAGAAAAGAAAGGAGAAAAGAGAAAGAAGAAGAGGAAGGTCAATCGATCGTCCCGACTCCGTTTCTCGACGGATTTTCGAACCGCTTACGCCTACGAACTCCTCACGATCTCTTCTACGAGTAAGCCTTTCACATCCCTCTCGTTTAATGTCTCCTATGCCTCGTATTTCTCGATTTTGTTTATAGTTGAATAATATAGGATTTATATGATTTTGGATGAATTTATGGATGGAATTGTATGATTTTAGACTCTATGTGTAGCTTAGATGTTGTAGAGGATTATATGTGAAAATTAGGGTGTGATTTGCATGTTTAATTGGTTAATTATGGGATTTAGGATTGGATTTGCGAAGGTTTCGCGTTTCTGTGAGTTTCTGCTGTTTCTTGACGCACACGGGCTTTGCACACGGGGTGTTGCAAGGCCGTGTGGGTGCACACGGTCTCCCGCACGGCCGTGCAGGAGACCGTGCATGTTGTGGTTGTGGACGGCCTTGTGCACACGGCCTTGAGGCCGTGTGCAAGAGGCCGTGCGTGTCTTTTAGGGTGCACACGGCCTTGGTGCACACGGCCTCAAGGCCGTGTGCATGAGCCCGTGTGGCCCGTTTGATCAGGCCCTGACCTTCTGCAAGTCAGGGCCAATTTTGGCCTACGGGTCCCGCTTCGGCTCATCTTTTCTGAATTCTTTCTTCGCTCGTGTATTCGATATATATGATATAGATATGAATTGCATGTTTTATGAATTTATAACATGTTCGGGTGTATGTATAGTGCGTTTTAAGTTTTCGTTAAATTTTCTAACATTTGCATATGAAGTCCGATTTTCCCAAAATTCGAATGCATACTCCTTTATGATAATTTAAGCATGTCTGTAAAGTTTTGTTGCATTTGGACTTGATTTGCATTTTTAAATGCATTAATTACTTCGTTATGTTTGATAATTGAACCTAAGTGTTTTATGTGATTGTATAACGTGCTTTTACGTGTTTCTATGCTTTCGTATGAGCCGTGCGTCGCCGTATGTCTTATGTGGTTGTCGTTTGTCAGTTGCAGGTTCCACTCTCATGGATTAGGTTGCTCGTTTCCGTTTTGGGCTTTCTTTTGGGTTGTCGCCAGGTGAGGTTTCTATTGTTATCCCGTATTACGTAGATATGTACTATTGAGCCTCACTAAATAAGCCTCGCATGTGTAATTTTTGTTTTTATCCCGTATTACTATATTTAGTAAATACTTTATGCTTATTATCTTTATGAGGTTTAAGAACAACGGATTTGATATTAAATGAATAATATGTATATGATTTCGAAATGTTTTCAAAAAGAGACAAGCGAACTATGTTTCGATTTAAATGTAATTTTGGGTTTGGAAACCTTCTCGTTGAGTGAAGTCGTTAGGGCGGGTTCCCCCCCCCCAAGACGATGGAACATCCGGTTGCGTTTCCTACCGTTACATCGTTTGTCTCTAACGGCCCTTTTGGCCCTCCCCGAAATGTCTTGATTCCTATTTTAATAGGAAGATGATAGTTATGAAAATGCGAGATATGTTATGTGTGTCTGTTTTGTCTTTGTGGGCCCGGGAGTATGGCGATCGGATGAAGCCGGATAGACAGCGGGTCTACGGTGGAGTTCGGTAGCTTGCTCCATGTATACCAGGAGCACGGGTGAGGCCGGAGTGGCAACCTTTGTGCTCCTGTGACGGAGACTTCGTGTCATCCGAAGGATAGGCTATTATGTCTATAGAGCAGTTGGATTTAGCGGTCCTTCTGCTATGTGGGAGGAATAAGGCTGGTATGGTTTTCAGGTATGTTTTGATATGATATGTGAAGTTGAGGGCTCGACTCGCCGAGCAATATGATATGTCCCGTTATTTTATGTTATGATAAATCACCAAATGTTTATGAAAACCCTTCTTTTACGTTTGTTTTCTTTTAAGTTAAAATGGTGATTTATTCTTGTATGTTATTATGTATGTATCCCCTTTTTCCCTCACTAGTCTTTTGACTAACCCTCCCTGCTTTTAACCTTATCTGTTTCAGGTGGTATCTAGGTGGGCATCGTCAGTCTTGTTTCGCGGGTTTTCTTTCTTTTTGGTGATTGTCCCTTTCTTGATAGTTTAAGCTCTTGATTAGGTTATATGTATATGTTATCGAGATTGATAGATTGAACCCGTTATGTATAAGTTACCGGGATATTGTATCGAACCTATTTATATTATTATAATAATTGAATTCCGCTAGCCTTGGTGGGCTTTAACTATTTGTGCAATTGAGCTACTGCTTTGAAAGATGTTATATGGAATTTGATTTAATTTGGTTGTTGCTTCCGCTCCCGCATTGTTGTCGTCAGTTGTTTTAACAAAAGCCCCGCCTAGTGATTGAGTAAATCGGTTTGCCGTTCGCCGGGTTTCAATTTAGGGTCGGATTTCTATTTCGGCTTTGGATTGAGGCTCGGTGCAGGGCGTGCGTTACCCGTTTGGGGCGCCCGCTACAGTTCATTCGATCTAATAGGTACCTTTTCCTTGGAGTAGACTTTGTATATCATTACGTACCGATCCGTTCTGTGGAGCATTTCTTTAGTATTCTCTTATTGAGTGCCTGTGGCTACTATTTAGGCAGAATGCCGTCCCCCCTTTTTACTCAAAGATAGGACATATACTCAAAACCAAAACAGGAACGGGTGGGGAAAAGGAAAAGTAAGAAAGGTGAGGAAAGAAAGGAAGGTGAGGAAAGTCGGGAAGGCCCCTCTTTTCAAAAAGGTCTTTTGACTCTTCTTTTCGATTCGAACAGATGGAATCGACCACTTCGTTACCTAGACAATGGAAAATTTGAAAAGGCTGTCCAAAACGAAATGTCACAATATTTTTTTGACATGTGCCAAAGTGATGGAAAAGAAAGAATCTCTTTTACATACCCTCCTAGTTTATCCAAATTTTTGGCAATGATAAAAAGAAGGGTATACGCGATTCGTCTCCAACTCCTTTCAGATCCATATGACGAATCCCTTTTAGCTGAAAAACCCCATAGACCTAAGGAAGCCTTTTCAGAGGATGAACTTTCTTCACCTAAGGAATTCCCTTCATCTAATGAACTCTCTACTTCTTGGGTTTCTAGCAACAAACAAAAAGGGACAAATTGCAAGAACGAGTTGCAAAACCGAATTCAAGCTGTCGACAAAAAACCGAGTTCTTTGAATAAACTCGAAACAAGGACTCGATTGGTTCATAACGCTTCTATAAAAGAATACTTAGCCAAAGAGTATGATCCGTTCTTCAATGTCTCAGATCAGAGAAGAATCAAAAAATCAGATCAAGATCAAATAACAATCGATAAAAGCCTTTTTTCTCAATTAAAAAATACTTTGAAAAAAAAACTATTCCCTAAATATAGTGGAATTGAATGCGACCTGATTTCTGTTCTTTGTCTTGTACGTCCTGGTGAGGATTTTAGGGATGACGACGATCAATTCTATACAGAACTTCTAGAAAATTTTAGAGACCCTTTTGAGAATTAGAATGAAAACTTTTCGTTGGAGAAGGATAAAAAGATTCATCCGATTTACGGAAAAAAAGTGCCTCGATGGCCATACAAATTAATCGACGAGATAGAACTAGAAACAGAAGTCTTTACGGACGAAGAGTATCAAATTCGTTCAATAAAATCCAGATTTGACGTACTAGCTTTGTCTAACCAGGTGAAGCTGCCTGAGGCTTTTAGTAGCCTACAGTTGGAAGACGAAGAAGATCATGTTGTACCCGAGTTTACAGTTCATGCAGACTTCTGCCGAGAGCTAATCAAAGGTTCTATGCGGGCGCAAAGGCGTAAAATGATTATTTCTAAATGGTATCAAATAAGGGCGCATTCCCCTCTTTTTTTCGACAAAACAAAAAGAATCCCCTTGAAACGTTTTTTTTTTAAGCTCTACAATATGATCGAACTCATTGTTAGGCTTTTAAAAACATTGGTGGGAAAAGGCACAATTGTAGAGTCTACAAAAGGGCAAAAGAAAAGGGAACAAAAAAAAGCGAAAAAGAAAAAAAACAAGAAAGACGAGAACAAAAAAAACAAAGGGAAAAAGATCTGGACACAGTGCGAATGGAGATATCATTGATCTGGGAGAGCATTCCAGATATTCAAAACTTTAGAACTTGCGTGTTATTTTTTCACTCTTTTATGAGAAAATATATTATAATACCTTTTCTCATCGTTGCGAAAAATAGCGTACGTATACTCCTATTGCAACGTCCTGAATGGTCTCTGGATTTTGAGGACTTGAAAAGAGAAACCCATGTTAAATGTACTTTTAGCGGCATTCCATTAACCGGAAGAGAAGATCCGTCAGATATGTTCACAGAGGGTATGCAGATAAAAATCGTATTTCCTTTCCGCCTGAAACCTTGGCACAAAAAGAAAATGACCGAGGAGAAAGAAGATTGTTCTTTTTTAACAGTTTGGGGACGGGAAACTAAACTTCCTTGTGGTGAGCCCCGAGAAATACCTTCCTTTTTTAAACCCATTTTAAAGAAATTCAAGAAAAAAATAGAAGAAATAAAAAGGAAGGGTTTATTATTTGTAATAATAAAAGAGCTACTAGGAAAAACAAAACAAAATGAAGTTCTTTTTAAACTTTTACAAGAAACAATAAAATGGGGTACAAAAATTAGTTTGTTTATAAACAAAAAAACAAAAAAAATAAAAAAAATATTAAAAATCTTAATAATAAAAATAACAAAAATAATACTAAAACTAATAAACAACCTAATAATAAACGGAATAAAAATAAAAAATAAAATAACAGAAAAAATAGAAAAATTCTGCAGATCAAGGGAAATTAATGAAGAAAAAGATTCAAAAATTGACAAATCATCTACATCTCCGAGTTCATTGCAAGAAACAAAAATGAAGAATCTGACTGATAAACTAAATAGAGTTCGAAATGAAATAGCTATAGTTGAAAAAGAACTAGAAAAAATCGAGAAAAAAAGAGGAACTACAAGAATAAAAAAAAAAAGAAGAAATGCTCGATTAATCTCTAAATTACCCCTTGTTTTAAAACTATTCATTCAAAGAATATCTCAAAATGGAATTTTATCTATCATAAACATGACAGCAAGAAAAGAAGAAAAAAAAAACAAAAGACAAATCCAAGTCGGTTTATTTCGACTATACAAAAGTCACTTGATTATATTAGGAATAATAAAAAAAATTCGCCTATTTTTTATGACTTATCCTATGTGTCACAAGCATATGTATTTTTCAAATTATCACAAATCCAAGTTAGTAACTCGTATAGATTAAAATATGTTCTTCAATATCAAGAAACCCCCCTTTTTCTTAAGCCTGAAATAAAGGATTCTTTTGAAACACAAGGAATGGTTCATTCGAAATTAAGGGCTAAGAAATTTCCAAGTTATGAAATGAATCAATGGAAAAACTGGTTAAGAGGACATTATCAATACCCTTTATCTCAGATAAAATGGTCTGGCTTAACACCAAAAAAATGGCGTCGTATAGCTAAAAAAAGAATTTTAAGAAAACGGGATTCATATGAAAAAGACCAATTAATGGATTCCAAAAAGCAATTTGAAGTAGATTCATTATCTACTAAAAATGAAAACGAAAATTATAAAAAAAACTATAGATATGATTTGTTATCATATAAATTTCTTAATTATGAAAATCAAAGGGCATGCTTTTTTTATAGATCTCCGTTTCAAGGAAATAAGAACCAAGAGATTTCTTATACCACACCTAAAGAACAATCTTTGGATACGCAGATAAACATCCCTCTTAAAACTTATCTAGGAAAATTAGATTATCGATATCTATATCTGGAAACAGAAACCGAGAAACCATTTTTTACAAATGAGAGGTGGGAAACCATCCATTCTTATAGTATAACTCGAAGTGTTATGAATAGTATAACTCGAAGTGTTATGAACAAATCGAGTCCTTGTTTCAAGTCTAGTTTTGAGTCTGTTTTTGGTACAATTCCAAAAAGAACTCCAAAATCAAATTCACGAAAGTACCACAAACTTGTTTTGTATTGGATGGAAATGAATGAGAAAATGCTAAAGCGTCCAGACATGCAAATTGTGCTTTCGTCCTTCCCAGGAATTGGGTTCCTTTCTTGGGCATATAAAAATAAATATACAGTTTGGCTTATGCAAGGGAAATATAATCATTCCAGTATGCTACATAAAGCGATGAATTTCACTTTGACAACTGATGATAAAAAGATCCTTGAAGATTTTTATTGGGTGTCACCGATAAAAGGAGATCCAAATGAAGAAGAAGTAGAAAAGTTACAAGAAGTCAAAAGAATCCTACGAAAATTCGAATACGAACCTGTAGTAGACCCCTTAGAAGAAGAAGTACTACCAGAAAAAGAATGGTTTTTTGATTTGAACCCGTTCGCCTAGACCCCTCAGAACAAAAAGAGAGTCAAAAACAAAAAGAAAGTCAAAAACAAAAAGAGAGTCAAAAAGAAAAAGAGAGAAAAGAGGAAAAATCGAGTCAAGAGGAAGAACAGAGTCAAGAGGAAAAATCGAGTCAAGAGGAAGAACAGAGTCAAGAAGAAGAACAGAGTCAAGAGGAAAAATCGAGTCAAAAAAGGATAGTCAAGAAGACAAAAATCAAAAACAATACAAATCCAAAAAAAAGAAAAAGCCAGAGGAAACAATCGAACTAGACAGAAATTCGATAGACATATTCCTAACCCTGGAAGATTTTTTCATTTCTCAAACAGAATGCACGGAATCTATTTTCGAAAAAGTGACGCGTCGTGTGTATCTAGCCCCTGTCGTGGTTAAAACGAAAACTTTAGAGAGATTGTTGGGATTTACAATTGCAATGGAAAATAGATCAAGTGTGAGTAATATGCTCTTTTTTAGGGATCTAACAACAAAATTGATGGACAGTGGTGTGTTGGTTTTCCAACCCATTCGTATGTCTGAACAGAAAGATGGAGAATTGATTTTGTTTCAAACCCTGGGTATTTCCGCTTTTTCATCCTTTTTTCAGGAAAAGGAAAAGAAAAGGAAAGGACCTAAGCCCCTTTCTTGGTATTTACAAGAAAAAAGAAAGACTTTTCATAACATCTTTTCACTACATCGAAGAATAACAGCAAAATCTGTTGATTTGCTTGTTCCCGAAACGATTTTATCGTTTAGACATCGTAGAAAATTGAGAATTCTAATTTGTTTGAATTCAAAGAATAGAAACGATGTAGATAGAAATCCAGCATTTTGGAACGGAAAGAACGTAAAAAACAGTAGCCAAGTTTCACATAAGAAAAATCATCTTGATAGAGCGAAAAATCAATTAATGAAATTGAAGCTCTTTCTTTGGCCTAATTATCGATTAGAAGATTTAGTTTGTATGAATCGTTATTGGTTTGATACCAATAATGGTAGTCGTTTCAGTATGTTAAGGATACAGATGTATCCACGATTGAAAGTTCGTGGATAATACCCTTTTTCGATATATCATATACCCTATATATATAATAGGGTATATGAAAGTAAACAAATACACAGATCCCATGTCTTGTCTCACATTTCATTTTAGTATCCAATATGAACTGAATAATGTCTCAATTAGATCTCGAAATGAATCAACAAAACCTTCTTCATTTTAGATCTAAATTCTTCGATACAAAAACGTACCAATCCTACTAACTAAAGAAATTCAAGAAAATAGAACTTCAAAAAGGAAGTAGTCTGGAAATAGACTGGAAATAGGATCCCAGTCAAGTCAGTCGATAAATCTTGAAATGAGATATGCCTCGCAATAATCAAAGGAAACTCGGTGGTTTGGTCAAAATGATTTTTTTTTTTTACTAAACAGTTATGGATGACTTTACAACTTCAATTCGAATCGACCAATCCGTTCTATTTTCCACGTTCATAGGAGTGCATCTATGTTTTTGCTTTACGAATATGATATTTTTTGGGCATTTCTAATAATATCCAGTCTTATTCCTATTTTGGCATTTTTCATTTCCGGGATTTTAGCCCCGATTAGGAAAGGGCCGGAGAAACTCTCTAGTTATGAATCGGGTATCGAACCAATGGGCGACGCTTGGTTGCAATTTAGAATCCGGTATTATATGTTTGCTCTAGTTTTTGTTGTTTTTGATGTTGAAACGGTTTTTCTTTATCCATGGGCAATGAGTTTCGATGTCTTGGGCGTATCTGTATTTATAGAAGCTTTAATTTTCGTGCTTATCTTAATTGTTGGTTTAGTTTATGCATGGCGAAAGGGAGCATTGGAATGGTCTTAGCTCCTGAATATTCAGACAATAAAAAGAAAGGGGAAAAAAGATTGAAAAAGTTATGAATTCCACTGAGTTTCCTTTACTTGATCGAACAGCCGAAAATTCAGTTATTTCAACTACCTTAAATGATCTTTCAAATTGGTCAAGACTCTCTAGTTTATGGCCGCTTCTCTATGGTACCAGTTGTTGTTTTATTGAATTTGCTTCACTAATAGGATCACGATTTGACTTTGATCGTTATGGACTAGTACCAAGATCGAGTCCTAGACAAGCGGATCTAATTTTAACAGCCGGAACCGTAACCATGAAAATGGCCCACTCCCTAGTGAGATTATATGAGCAAATGCCCGAACCAAAATATGTTATTGCTATGGGAGCTTGTACAATTACAGGAGGGATGTTCAGTACCGATTCTTATAGTACTGTTCGGGGCGTCGATAAGCTAATTCCTGTGGATGTCTATTTGCCAGGTTGTCCCCCCAAACCGGAAGCAGTTATAGATGCTATAACAAAACTTCGTAAGAAAATATCTCGAGAAATCTATGAAGATAGAATTAGGTCTCAACAAGCAAATCGCTGTTTTACGACCAATCACAAGTTTCATCTTGGACGCAGTATGAATACTGGAAATTATGATCAAAGATTCCTCTATCAACCGCCACCTACTTCCGAGATCCCTACTGAAACCCTTTAGAAAAGTTCAGTATCTTCTCACGAATTAGTGAATTAGGCAGGACTTATTTGTACAGAATAACAATATAGGGGGTCAATCTGATCGAGAGTGTGAAATATTCTAAATCAAAATGCGGGAGATAAAAAAGATGCAGGTTCGTTTGTCTGCTTGGCTAGTCAAGCATGGGATAATTCATAGATCTTAGGGCTTTGATTATCAAGGAATAGAGACTTTACAAATAAAGCCCGAGGATTGGCATTCCATTGCTGTCATTTTATATGTATATGGTTACAATTATCTACGCTCCCAATGCGCTTATGATGTAGCACCTGGCGGAATGTTAGCTAGTGTGTATCATTTTACCAGAATAGAGTATGGTGTGAATCAACCAGAAGAGGTATGCATAAAAGTATTTGCCTCAAGGAGCCATCCTAGAATTCCGTCCGTTTTCTGGGTTTGGAAAGGCGTGGATTTTCAAGAACGGGAGTCTTATGATATGTTGGGAATCTCTTATGATAATCATCCACGCTTGAAACGTATCTTAATGCCTGAGAGTTGGATAGGATGGCCCTTACGTAAGGATTATATTGCCCCCAATTTTTATGAAATACAAGATGCTCATTGAATGATAAGAAAGTCATTTCCACTTATACAATTTCAGAGATTCAAGGATTGGACTTTCTGTTCTAGATTAACCAGAATAATGGAAGTCTTTTTTGTATTAGGGAATTCTGGATAGGCTAACAAAAAAAGGCAGAAAGCATTAGGGATTTCTTCGGATTCTTCCATTTATTTGGAAGATACTTAGTTCCTATGAGCCGAACTAATAGAATGAATCAAACGAGTTCTGCATCATGAACCTTGTACTGCGCCCATTTCTTAGACCGGTTCTAGAAAGTCATGTCGAGACGAATTAGGAAATCGAATAGGAACAAAAATACAAAGAAATGAAGGGGTATCCAATTCGATTTATTTGTATTGTATCTGAACCGAATCTTGTCTATTTCAACTTCGACTTTTTGATTCTTTCAACCAACCCATTTAACCTTTCAAAATATGTATCAAGTATTAACATTCTTTTTCAACGAAAAAAAAAAAGAGAAAATCGAATTTCATTTTCGATACTTTATTTTTATTTAAGAATTTAAGAAACTCCACCCATCTATAAAATAGATGGGGTCTATCTCTTCAAGATAGATAAAAGGATCTATTATGATCCAGATTCAAAATCAATATGGATCTCACTTCATATCAATCAATTTAAAAAAGAAAGAACTCATCCAAATTAACGATGTGTCAGGAACCAGATTTGAACTGGTGACACGAGGATTTTCAGTCCTCTGCTCTACCAGCTGAGCTATCCCGACCATTTCCAATGTAGCATCCCATGCTCATTTTATTAGATGACTGGGGTCTATGTCAATTAAAGGGACAAGGGGGATTACAAAGTTTTTGTAAGTCCGGTAATTTCTTGGATCTTCCAAAAGACGACTTTATAAGTTTCAGTATGAGTAATGCTATTGATTGGGAATCGTTCAAGTAGGGTGCTTAATTTGGACGTATATTCTATATCACATGTGATAAGAGAAAGTACGCCCCAAGGCGTTTGTCAAACAATCCGAAAGAGAAAGGAATTTGAAACCGCTAACGAAAAGGGGGATAGGATAAAAAGTTTGAGAGGCAAATAGGCTTTTTTGGGGATAGAGGGACTTGAACCCTCACGATTTTTAAAGTCGACGGATTTTCCTCTTACAATAAATTTCATTCTTGCCGGTATTGACATGTAGAATGGGACTCTATCTTTATTCTCGTCCGATTAATCAGTTCTTTCAAAGATTTATCGGACTATGGAGTGAATGATTTGATCAAGGAATATTCGATTCTTTCTTCAATGTGGAATCAATTCACACCCATTCTTCCATTTTTCATATCAGAAAATACAGATACACCTCATTAATCATTTGATAGAGTATTCAATAGATACGTTTATCCTTCATCCTTTCGGAAGTTTCGATGGAAAGATTCCTCCACCCACGCAGTCAACTCCATTTGTTAGAACAGCTTCCATTGAGTCTCTGCACCTATCCCTCTTTGTCGTTTTCTGAACCTTTGTTTTGAGAAAACAGGATTTGGCTCAGGATTGCCCATTTTTATTAATTCCGGGGTTTCTCTGAATTTGAAAGTTCTCACTTAGTAGGTTTCCATACCAAGGCTCAATCCAAGTAAGTCCGTAGCGTCTACCGATTTCGCCAATCTTGATAAGTTTGTTGTCATCTTCATCGATGACATACTGGTTTTCTCAAAATCAGAGGAACAGCATGCAGAGCATCTGAAGATTGTTTTACAAACTTTGAAAGAACATCAGTTGTATGCCAAGTTCAGTAAGTGTGAGTTCTGGATTGAGAAAGTGGCGTTTTTGGGTCATGTTATATCTAAGAAAGGTATTGAGGTTGATCATTCGAAGATTAATTCGGTATTGAATTGGGAACAACCTAAGACTCCGACAGAGGTTCGTAGTTTTCTGGGATTGGCAGGTTATTACAGACGGTTTGTGAAGGATTTTTCTAAACTTGCAGCCCCGCTTACTGAGTTAACGAAGAAGAATATTTCTTTTGTATGGACTGATAAGTGTGAGACTAGTTTTCGGGAGTTAAAGAACAGATTGACATCCGCTCCTATTCTTACCTTGCGTGAACGTTAAGATGGATTCGTGGTTTATACTGATGCTTCGGAAGAAGGTTTAGGATGTGTGTTAATGCAGAATGGAAAGGTTATAGCTTATGCCTTGAGAAAGCTTAAACCTGCTGAAATAAATTATCCTACACATGATCTGGAGTTAGCAGCAGTTGTATTTGCTTTGGGCAAGTGGCGTCACTATCTCTACGGCGTTACTTTTGATACTTTCACTGATCATAAGAGCCTTCAGTATCTTTTCACGCAGAAGGAGTTGAATAAACGCCAGAGGCGTTGGATGGAGTTGTTAGAAGACTATGATTGTAAGATTCAGTACCATCCAGGGAAGGCGAATGTGGTTGCAGATGCCTTGAGCAGAAAAGCAAGTGTATCACAGCTAGAGCTGAGTTCAGATATATCAGGTGCCGAGAGAGCTCGTATTATCTCTTATGCTCGTATTTCTAATATTACGATACAATCAGAGTTGGGTCGTAGAATTAAAGAAGCTCAAGCTACTGATGATTGGATTCAGCGACAGACTATTCGAATGGAGGATGAGCCAGACACGCAGTTCAGTATTGACGATACAGGTCTTCTCAGACATAAGACAAGAGTTTGTGTTCCTGAGAGTTTGAGGAGAGAGATTTTAGTTGAAGCTCACAAATCAGCCTATACTATTCATCCGGGAGGTACTAAGATGTATCGAGATTTGAAAGAGTTCTTCTGGTGGAATGGTTTGAAGAGAGATGTGGCTAATTATATCAGACAGTGTGCGACGTGTCAACAAGTCAAGGCAGATCATCAGAAACCCGGAGGTTTACTTCAACCACTCCCCGTTCCGTCTTGGAAGTGGGAAGAGATAGCGATGGATTTTGTTTCCGGTTTACCGAAAGTCAGAGGCGGTTATGATAGCATTTGGGTAATCGTTGACAGATTAACGAAGTCTGCTCATTTCTTGCCCGTTCATACGTCCTATACAGTTGAGAAGTTGGCAGAGGTTTATCATGAGGAGATTGTGAAACTTCACGGAGTTCCGGCTAGTATAGTGTCAGACAGAGACACTAGATTTACTTCGCGTTTGTGGCAGAACTTACAGGATCGTATGGGAGCAAAGTTGACCTTCAGTACCGCAGCTCACCCCCAGACAGGCGGTCAATCAGAGAGGACTATTAGATACCTCGGAGACATGCTGAGATCTTATGCCCTAGATTTTCAGACTACGTGGTATAAACAACTTCCATTGATCGAGTTCGCTTATAATAACAGTTATCAGTCCTCGATTCAGATGGCCCCATATGAAGCTTTGTACAGAAGGAAGTGTCGATCGCCACTATATTGGGATATTGAGGATTGGAGATGGACTAAAGATGGTATTCATCGTGGCATTGCTCCGAAATTTATTCAAGATGCTATCGAAAAACTGCAAGTTATCTGACAAAGAATGAAAGCCGCCCAGGATCGACAAAAGAGTTATGCTGATAGACGTCGACGTGATTTGGAGTTCAAAGTTGGGGATCAGGTATTCTTGAAAGCTTCTCCTAGAAAGGGATTCGTTCGAATCGATAAAGGAGGAAAGTTAGCCCCAAGATATTTGGGTCCGTATGTGATTCTTGAGAGGATTAGGAAAATGGCTTACAAATTAGATTTACCGCCAACTCTTATCGGTATTCATAATGTTTTCCACATCTCGCAGCTTCGTAAGTATCATCCAGACGAGTCCGAGATTATTCCAGTGGAAGATATTAAGTTAGAGTCATATCTGACATTCATTTCCCAACCGGTTAGTATTCTGGACCGTAAATTCCAAGCACTCCGTAATCGTCAAATCCCACTTGTAAAAGTCCTTTGGAGGAATCAGAAAAGCGAAGAAGCTACTTGGGAAACAGAAGAGAAAATGAGAAAACATTACCCTGAGTTGTTCGCTTCGAATAAATAGAATCTGAGGGCAGATTCTCATAAGGGGGAGAGATTGTAACGCCCCAAATTTTTGGTAAGCTAAAGCCGGTAAGAATTCCTAAGATAACGGGATATATGTGCTTATGTGATATTTGTGTGTTTTATATGAATTTTAGTAAATGCAATAATTTGTGAATTTAAATTATTTTATGTCAATGTGCGTTAAAAATGATGAGTTTTGACTATAATATTGATATATTTCGTTGATATGTCCTTTTTATGAAGTTTCGCGAAATTACGAAAATGCCCCTTCGATTTTTCATTTAAACCTCAGGTTTTCTTTTTGTTCTCTTTTCCTTTCCTTTTTCTTAATTACACTTAGCCCTTAAACATCAGCAACAACGAAAAGAGAAAAGAAAGAATTTCTCCAAACTTTCAATTCGATCTTTCGAGTTTGTTTCTTAACCAAATTCGATCCGTAAGAACCTACGCGACCCTTGTAACATTCTCTACAGGTATTATTCAGGTTCCATTCGATTCCATTGTCGTTTGAGTATGTTTTGAATAAATTCTGATCTTTGATGTTTGTTGAAGTTTGTAGTATGAAAATCTGATTGAAAATGAGGTTTTGATGAAGATTTGATGAAAATCTGTTGCTTCTGTGTGAAGTTCTTCACGTTCTGCTGAAAATTAGTGAAAACATGGTGCACACGGCCTTGCAACAGGCTGTGTAGCAAGACCGTGCGCTATTTTCAACTCACACGGCCTTACCTCAGGCCGTGTGTGTAGCCCGTGCGTGTTCCCAAAAATGCACACGGCCTTGCACAAGATCGTGCAAGAGGTCGTGTGTCCCAAATCTCAGTTCAAAAGTCTCTGGAAGTCAAAAATTGCAAATTCTACTTTCTTCGTTTGATATTATTTTCAAAATCCGACTTCACCATTAAGTTCGTAGTGCTTTAAAACTTAATAATCCATAGAGTTTGAATTTTTCCAATTTCCGTTTGATCGTGAAACGAATCGATTTCCGTTTAGGGAATTATATGCTTTTCGCAATTCTTTTCCGATTGCTTCGAAATTTGAATGTATGCTTCTTTATAGTATTTTACGCACGTCTATGAAACCTAATTGTGTTTAAGCATGATTTATAAGCTTAAAGTTTGATATTTCATTCGTTTCATTGAATAATTGCCCTAATTGCCCTTCTTTGATTTAATTAAGTGTCTATTGCATTAAGAATAAGCCGTGCGTCGTATTGTCGTCTTACATGGTTGTGTCGTATTTGGTTTCAGGTGATAGTTCTTCTGGGCAGTAGTTGGTCTTCTTTCTTTTGCCCTTTTTGCAGTATTATCCAGGTGGGGTTCCGTTTCCGAATTCGGCTTTCTTATACGTATGTAAATATTCCATATATACCCAAAGCCTGTGTTTTATGCTTTTATGTTTTCTTTCCCCAAACTTATATTATACGTAGTAGCTACTTGAAAACGAAATTATCTTAATGAGTTTAAAGAAAATGCTTTGATATCAAATTATTACATATTAACCCCTAGAAGGCTCCATTAGCTCAAAAGGGTTACAAATGAGTTTGAAATTGGTCCCTTTGACCACACAAGCATTTGAAATGCGAGGAATTATCTTGGCCTTTCGGCCTGGCCATTGAGCCACATTATACTATTGGGCCTAGACATCAGGGTACGGGGTGAAGCTGGATTGACGTTGGGTCTACGGTGAATCTCAATGCTCTGGTCTCCAAACTGATGGGAGCTCGGGGGTATGACTGGAGTGGAAACCCTTTTGAGTACCTGCGCCAGACGGGATCTAGTCTATATCCCCAGCCGAAGATGTATTGGATATTTGTCCTTGCATATATGATTATATAGTAGCGGGCTAGCTACCCGACTACACAAGGAGGAATAAGGGAGGTTTATTTAATATTTCTGATATTGTGAAACAGGTGGTTGATGCTCGACTCGCCGAGCTTTTACTTTATTGCGAAATTATTCGATTCACCAATAATTGTGAAAATCTTTATTTTTCCTTTGCTTTTTCTCATTTACAAACTGGTGAATCTTTCTGTTGTTTTGATAATATATACGTATTACAGCCCCCTCACTTAGTCGCTTTGACTAACCCCATTACTTTGTGGTTGTCTTTTCAGGTTTTGTTGCTAGGCGGATTCGGGTCGTGTCCTTGGAGTCATTTACTTTTGATTAGGTGATTTCATTTCCGCCTATGTATCTGGATAAATAATTAAAACTCTAGAGATTGTAGATGTAAATAATGTAAATTAGTGTGAATAGTGATATTGATGTTTTCAGTGGCCTTGGTGGGATTTATAATTGTGTTTTGGATTATGGTTGGAGATCTGACGCTCTGCTTAATAGAGCGTCAGGATTTCAGTCCTGAATTCGAGGTTCTGTCTGATTCCTACAATTGTGCTCCCGAGTTCAAAGGGGAAAGCATCAGCGAGAGTGACGTGAAGTGAAGATAAGAGTACGAGGGTGAGTCTCCTTTTAGCCCTTTAAGTATTTACGTCCTTCCCGCTGTCCTTACTTTGATAGCAATAGCCCTGTTCCGCCCCCTGTGGGGCAGGACAACCCCCAACGCTAAGGTCGCCGAGTTTAGGTGGTCAACGGGCGAAGGGTCTCCCCTTCCTCGACCATACGTAGGCTACAACCGGTACCTTAAGCCCCCTAGTTTCTTGCTTATCTAAGTGTTTTACTGCTTTCTCGCTTGAAACTTCTCATCTCGCATGTCTGTGTAAACCCTGAGTGTAACGCCCCATCTGAAGAACAAAATAGCACCTCACGGTAAGCTGCATGGGAAGCAGCAAATCATGAGATTGCACCCTCACGGTAAGTTGCTTCTCCTGAGCAGCTTACCATGCATGATACATCAAACCGTGAGAATGTATGGAATTGTCCCACATCGGAATCGCAACACAGAAATGACCAGCATATAACCTAAGTGCCATGTACAACTATTAGTGGATTACTCCTTTTTTGGCACGTGCTTCCCAGGCCAAACTTTAGGGTTGTACATGATGGCGACGAAGGTTATGCGCGCGCGTCCAATGGGCATCGTCGTGAGGGTTCTCCTCTCCACGCCCGGGGGTCGCGATAGGGTGGTATCAGAGCTTACCGATAGTGCGGGGCCATGCACCAGGGAGTTACCGTCTACAGGGCTCGGTGTGCGTGGGGTTTCTCCACTGGCGGGAAACGAATGATCCTAATATCGTGGCACAATGAGAACATTCTGCTTTGAAGGCGGACGAATTGTAACGGCCCATTTGAAGAGCAAAATAGCACCTCATGGTAAGCTGCATGGGAAGCAGCAAACCGTGAGATTGCAGCCTCACAGTAAGTTACTTCCAGTGAGCAGCTTACCGTGCGTGATACATCAAATCGTGAGAATGTATGGAATTGTCCCACATCGGAATCGCAACGCATAAATGACCAGCATATAACCTAATTGCCATGTACCACTATCAGTGGATAAATCCCTTTTTGGCACGTGCTTCCCAGGCTACAATTTAGGGTTGTACACAGTGGCGACGAAGGTTATGCGCGCGCGTCTAATGGGAGTCGTCGTGAGGGTTTTCCTCTTCGCGCCCGGGGGTCGCGACACTGAGTTTCCTAGGTAAGACTATAGGGTAGACATACATAGGTTTAGTTGCTTTTCTGATTTGCCAGATACCTTGTGTAGGGCTTATAATCCCTCGATGTGGTGAACGAAGGCCGGACGGCCTCACAAGCAAGGAACTAAATCCATGATCTCGTCAGAAAGACGAACCTTCCGTAAATAAAATTTTCCTTTTACAAGAAAGCCTTCCAAAAAATAGGAATTTCTGATGAACGAAAGAATCTTCTAGTTACACTCGGCATGAGGGTCTAGAGTTTCGAGCTCTACTCCCCCTCTACCCAAACATACCCCAAGGGTCTTCTTTTCATAAGAAACCTTCAAAAAATAGCTTAAAGCTTCTTCTTAACAAAAGAATCCCTTTCTGGTCAAATCTAGACATAAGGTTTTAGTAGCGAGTTCGTCTCAACCCCCCTCTACTCGAGATACACCCGAAAGGCTACTTTTTCCATAAGAAACTGTCTTTTTTTAACACATTTTCATAAAAAACATAAAAACTCTTCCTAAACGAGGTGTGATGAACCTCATATATCTATTCCATACCTTATTCTCAGAAATTCAGGGTATGAACTATGTTGGCTCTGATTTCCAAGCTCCTTGGGATACGGAGGCAACTGGTTCCTTCTGGCATGAAGCCAAAGGGATCCAATCCCTATACACTTGCTTCCATTACTTGTTCACACATTTGGGGAACCATTATGGTCATTTGGTATCGGTGAGAAGATCTGAAGGGGGCAATGGGGGATGATAGGTTGCTGCAACCCCTTCCCCCCATCGTAAATTAGCTCCCAAATCCATTACATAAATCTCTGGGCACACAACAAGGACAAACGAGCCATATCAAACTAAACCGAGTGGGTGGCGACTCTAAACATCCGAATGGCGAACATGGAAGGATGCCACACTAAAGGTAACACCCTTATACCGTCATCCGACAAACATTCACACCTTTTCACTACAAAACAAACAAACTCCACAAAAGTAGAGAGAAACAAGCCAACGAACCCCCCCCCGGGCGGAAGCCGGGAGCAAAACCGACCAGCCCGTAGTGGCGACTCTGCTGGGGACGTCTAAGAGAGCTAGACTTCGACCGCAGCCAAGCCAAATGACCAAGGGTTCCCTAACCTCTGTTCTGTTAGAGTAGTTCCCGTGAAAGTTGAACAGTTTAGGCTAATTCTTTGAAATACACTAAAGTAGAACTTTCTTGTGACTTGTAATAAAAAGACGTGATTAGTGGTTTTATACTACTAGATGAATTCATTATATTTCATTTATATTTAACTGCTTATTATTTATTTGTGTGTATGCATGAAACCCCAAGATCACAATAAGCTAAGGGACTTGGTTTCACCATTTGATGGGGACCATGACATAAGTCTCAATGGTGTGATCTAAACTACTACAAGTCGAAGAATCTAAAAGTCACAGGGGATGTCGAATAGACTCTCTTGAGACTTGCTTGTATGTCATAAAACAAAACATTTAAGTTCATTTTTATATATATGAGTTGGATTTTAAATGCTAGCCAAAACATCATAAAGATATTAGATTAATTAGCTAAATAGAGATACGAATAGGGAGGAAAACATTGAAGCTATAATAAATGCAGGATGATAAGTTATTTTGCAAATCCTGTATATATCTAAAGTTCTTAATCTAGTTGAAAGCATTTTAAATCTTTATCTGTGACTCGACAAAACTCTCCCTCAAAGATCCCACCTGAAAAAACACGAGCCTAGAGGATGAATGGCTGACACGAACAAAGAAACAGGCAAAAGACGCACAACTATCAAAACATAAACATGCTTAGAGATAAATATTCAACATTAAATATGCAAAATCCATTTAAAGCAAATAATCAAATTATATTACAACTTAACAACGCTTTATAAAAGCTAAAAGCTACAAGCTAAGATTAATCCTAATCCTAGTTAAATCGACCCAAACCCTACGATTCTAACTGCACAATCATACAACATTTATTCACGACAATTCATAAACATGTTTCAAGTTGAGATACAAGCATTTTGTGCCTAATTGGTTCGATAAGCTAAAAGCTGTTGCGAAAAGCTAACATAGAACATAATCATACAAAAACAGCGATAAAAGATAAACGGTAAATCGGAATAGGGTAATACCACCGCTGATAGAAACGTTCCAATGAGGCGAACATTTTTTTTGAAGACACTGTCGCCGGAATCTGGCCAGAACAGTGCCGCTGCGGCCGACTGCCTCCTGCCACTGCCTGACCACCTCCGGTGGTCGAACCCTTATACCTAAATGTTCCTCTCATTGTGCCCGTCACTTCCCTCGACTCTGTTTTCCAATCTGATCTTCCACCGGAAAGTTATTCCACTCCAAAGCTCCAGCAAACCCTATAATTCGTAGATTTTAAATTAACGACAAACCAATCGATAAAATCCAAAATTGACTCGTAAATAGCTCACCCATGTCGAGGAGATTGGAAATCCCCAAGAGATCACCGGAGAAGGCCGCCGGAAGCAGCTCAACTCTGACTCCATCATTGCACCACTATTGCTCCACCACAGCTCCGTCGTCGGGGCGAGGCTACCACCGGTCTGTCGGAACGAGCTCCTCCGTCCCTGACTGAAAATCATTCGTAGCTCTGCAGTGGGTGTAATTCAGGCCGTGACAGCACCGCCATTATCTCTGTTGTGAAAAACGGGTCCAAAACCAGGTCCTCTCCGCCGTTGTCGTCACAGGAAATGGCAGATCGCTCTCTTTCTCGGCCGCGCAACTGTTCGCCGCCTTTCCAGCTCCACTACTGCTCCGATCGCAAGAATAATGGTATGGTAGGATTCGTCTCGTTGATACAGTCGTTTGGACATATCATTTTTCTAATTCTGACAACATTTGCGAAAACCACATTTTGGAGAGAAAATGGTTTGTCGTTCGATGTTCATCGAAATGTGTGTGGTTTCTAAAAATGGAAACTCTTCCTTTTATATGATTTTGAAAAATGAGACAAAAACGCAAAGTCTCGGAATTAGGCATACTTAGTGTCAAAATGATCGTAATTAAAAGCTTAACAAGGTTCGAGGTTTATTTCATGAAAATTTATGCGTTTACGAATAGTCAATATCGGGTGGGGTCAAAGTGTAAATAATATTGGGCTAAAATGTAATTTCTTGAAAATATGATTTTGTGAAAGATATTTGAACTTTATTGAAATACTTGGAACCTCAATGGAATTTACACTAAATTCTGGTCCAATGTGCACTGTTAAATTACTAGATTAACTTAAATGAGCTAAAAATCTTTTACTTTAATATTTAATTCACAAAGCTTTGATGAATTATAAAGAGAAAGTGTCGGCACTAGATTCGTTTCTCTATTAACCAAAGCGTGAATTAAATATGTTTTATGTTTTAATTATTATATATATTCCCCTCCTCACTGAGTTCGTTTGACTCACATCCCGTTTTGGTTCATGCTTCAGGTTAGCGGTCAGGTACTGGCAGCAGCGTTGTAGGCTTGTACAGTCCTTGAAGTCGGTCTTATGTATTTACTTTTGTGGATCAAACTTATGATGTTGAATTACATGAAAACTTGAAATGTTATGCTGATGTAGAATACTTGATGAATTGATGTTATATCTTGTGATAGATAATAGACTTATAAATGTTTATTTTGGCCACGGATGGCAGAGTGAGTATAAATTTGAACTTTTGCTCATTGCTTCCGCTTGTTGGTGTTGTTGTTGTTGTTGTTGTTGGTACTGTTGTTGGGAGTCGCTGTTGCCAGGTTGTGGGAATCCCGATGTCCGGGGCAGGTTTTCGAGTGGTGGTATTTAACTATCGCTCGAGAGCTCGTTTCGGTCCGGGGGTTGTGGCGTGGGGGACGTCACAACTTAAGGTGCTCTCAGCTCCCTCGATAAGCCAAATGGTATTGAGGAGGAATTTCATTATATTTGATATGTTTTTGGGAGTTATAAGGAGATGGCCCGTTCTCGCCGGGAATAAAAATGTTTTCTAAAATGTTTTACTTTAATATTTAATTTACAAAGCTTTGATGAATTATAAAGAGAAAGTATCGGCACTGGATTCGTTTCTCTATTAACCAAAGCGTGAATTAAATATGTTTTATGTTTTAATTATTATATATATTCCCATCCTCACTGAGTTCGTTTGACTCACATCCCGTTTTGGTTCATGCTTCAGGTTAGCGGTCAGGTACTGGCAGCAGCGTTGTAGGCTTGTACAGTCCTTGAAGTCGGTCTTATGTATTTACTTTTGTGGATCGAACTTATGATGTTGAATTACATGAAAACTTGAAATGTTATGCTGATGTAGAATACTTGATGAATTGATGTTATATCTTGTGATAGATAATAGACTTATAAATGTTTATTTTGGCCACGGATGGCAGAGTGAGTATAAATTTGAACTTTTGCTCATTGCTTCCGCTTGTTGGTGCTGTTGTTGTTGTTGGTGTTGGTACTGTTGTTGGGAGTCGCTGTTGCCAGGTTGTGGGAATCCCGTTGTCCGGGGCAGGTTTTCAAGTGGTGGTATTTAACTATCGCTCGAGAGCTCGTTTCGGTCCGGGGGTTGTGGCGTGGGGGACGTCACAGCTTAAGGTGGTATCAGAGCCTAGGTTTGGTACTTAGGTTTTGACGTCGTGTCGAGTCTATCTAGGTCGAACGGCTTTAGGACAATGTGCTTCTATATGCTTATGTTATGTGATTCTGTGCTAACATGATCATGTGGCTAACGAAGCATGCATATTATTTAGTCTTTTGATACAGGAAAATGGTTCGTGCTCGTGGTAGACCGAGAACCAGAGCTGCTCCTCCTTCTCCTCCCCAGGAAGACAACAACATTAATGATCCTCCGGCTCCCCAACCCGAGCAGGTACCGCCGGCACAGCATAATCCATTCAATCCGGCAGTATTTATAGAGGCAATGCAGCAGATCTTTAGACAGGGTTTAGCTCCGACTCAGCCAACAGCCGCCCAGAGGAGACAGATAGAAGCTAAAGAGTTTGATCGGTTTCTTAGCCTAAATCCTCCTCGTTTCGAGGGAGCCCCCGATGATTTAAAGGCTACGGAGTGGATCGCAGATTTAGAACCTATCTTCCGGGTCATTGAATGTGAGGACGCTAGAAAGGTCGAGTATGTTGTTTTCCTTCTTAAGGGTCCAACACGGGATTGGTGGAGATTGACTGAAGCTAGATGGAGAGCTGATCAGATAGAGCCGACTTGGGCTAACTTCCTCTCGGCCTTCTGAAGCAAATACATTCCCCTGGTTGTACAGGATAAACGAGAAGCGGAATTTCGAGCCCTAAAACAGGGGAATCTCACTGTTGATCAATACGAGGCCATGTTCTCCCGCCTCATTGTCTACTGTCCTTCCATCCTCACCGACGAAAGAAGGAAGGTGAATCAGTTTATTCAGGGTCTGAATGAGGAGATTCGAAGGGCACTTTTGGGAGCTCATCTCCCTACATACGAGGTTGCTGTCACCACTGCATTGGAGATTGAGTCCCAATTGCAGCAAATTAAAAAGGACTTCGCACCGAGGGATATAGCTCCACCACCGCGCAAATTTAAGAAGTCTTTTCCTCCTACGGGTTCTTCATCTTCGAGCAAAAAGCAAAAGATCACAGGTCTTCAGATAACGGAGCCCCAGGTTAAATGTTCCTTCTGCAACAAACCAAGACATACTGAGGCAAACTGCTGGAGGAAACAGGGTTTGTGTGCCCGGTGTGGAGGCAGGGACCATCAAATCGAGAACTGCCCAAAGAGAAGGACTCCACCATTACAGAAGGAGCAACAGGATAGAGGAAAAGGAAAGGTTGTAGCACGGGCCTATGCCATGCAGGGAGATGGAGGAGACGCGGATCCGAATGCAGTGATACAAGGTACAATACATTTGCATAACATATCCATAATTGCATTATATGATTCGGGTGCGACACATTCTTTCATCTCTCCCGAATATGCTTATAAATTATCTTTATCTGCCGAGTCTTTATCGTATGTGCTTGAGGTCAATTCCCCGTTGGGAATTTCTTATTTGTGCAATCGAGTCTTCCGAGACTGTCCGTTGAGGATAGACGATCGCGATTATCCTGCTGATCTCATTGAGCTTCCGATGAGTCACTACGGGATAATATTGGGAATGGACTGGCTATATCGGCATCAAGCTTATATTAATTGTTTCGGGAAAAAGATCGCTCTGGGAGCTGATAGCGAGATTTTGGGCAAAAGGTTTGACAAGATTCCTCGAGTATCTTATGTTAAAGCCGCCCGAATGATTCGCAAGGGATCTCCGGCCTTTGTTGCTTATCTACTGAACCGTCCGAAAGAGCAAGTTAAGCTTGAGGAGGTGCCAGTAGTTGGAGAATTCCCTGATGTGTTTCCCGAGAGTTTGAATTCTTTGCCTCCGGAACGAGAGATAGAGTTTGTGATCGATCTAGCTCCGGGTGCCGAACCGTATTCGAAGACTCCTTACCGAATGGCTCCGGCAGAGTTGAAAGAATTGAAGATACAATTGGATGGACTGTTGGAGAGTGGGTACATTCGACCGAGTACTTCGCCGTGGGGTGCGCCTGTTCTTTTCGTGAAAAAGAAGGATGGGACGTTGAGGATGTGTGTAGATTATCGTGAGCTGAATCGGATGACGATAAAGAACAAATATCCTCTACCTCACATCGAAGAGTTGTTTGATATCCTGCAAGGGTCAAAAGTGTACTCTAAGCTAGATCTCCGACAGGGGTATTACCAGTTGAGGATTCGAGAGTCAGACATTCCGAAGACTGGGTTTAATACACGGTATGGGCATTTTGAGTTCGTAGTTATGCCTTTCGGGTTAACGAATGCCCCAGCTGCTTTTATGGATCTGATGCATCGTACTTTCCGGCCATATCTCGATAAGTTTGTGGTGATCTTCATTGACGATATCCTGGTTTTCTCAAAGACTAAGGAAGAACATGTTGAGCATCTTCGCATCGTGTTAAGAACTCTCCGAGAGCATCAGTTGTAAGCCAAGTTCAGTAAATGCGAATTTTGGCTTGATAAAGTTACCTTCCTTGGTCATGTGATATCAGGAGATGGAATTGAAGTGGATCCCTCGAAGATTGAGGCCGTAATGAAATGGGAGCAGCCGAAGACCCCAACTGAGGTCAGAAGTTTTCTAGGGTTAGCTGGCTATTACAGGCGTTTCGTTAAAGATTTCTCCAAGATAGCCGCTCCGCTGACCAATTTAACTTGCAAGGACGTGCATTTTAAATGGGACGATAAATGCGAGGCAAGTTTCCAAGAGTTACAGAAACGGTTGACTACTGCTCCGGTACTTGCACTACCTGAAGGTTCCGAAGGGTTTACGGTTTATACCGATGCATCGAAAGAAGGGTTAGGATGTGTTCTGATGCAAAACGGCAGAGTGATAGCTTATGCTTCGCGAAGTTAAAAGATGCTGAGAAGAACTATCCTATCCACGATCTTGAGCTAGCTGCTATGAAAGTGGCGACATTATTTATACGGCGTGACATTCGACATTTTCACCGACCACCAGAGTTTGAAATATCTGCATACTCAGAAAGATCTCAATCGCAGGCAACGACGGTGGATGGAATTTCTTGAAGATTATGATTGCCGTATTCAATATCACCCAGGCAAAGCTAACGTAGTAGCCGACGCTTTAAGTAGACAGGCAAAGGTAGCTGTCTTAGAAGGAACCTCTAAAAGAGTGATGTTGGAAGCAGGGAAATATCATCTAGCCTCTCAACCGCGAATCGCGAATCTTTCAATCCAACCAGATTTGGTTCAGAGACTTAAAAACGAGCAGAGTGCTGATGACTGGATACAAAGACAGGTTGTGAGGATGCAAGATGATCCGAACTCCTCATTTGCTTTCGATGATATGGGTCTTTTTCGTTTTAAGAACCGAATTTGCGTGCCGAAGAACTTGAAGACCGAAATCATGGAGGAAGCACATAAATCTGCTTATGCCGTCCATCCGGGAGGTAATAAGATGTACCGAGATCTCAAGACTCAATATTGGTGGCACGGAATGAAACGTGAAGTTGCTGATTTTGTGAGACGGTGTTTGACTTGTCAACGAGTTAAAGCCGAACATCAGCAACCTGGTGGAACTCTACAGCCACTCTCTATTCCGGATTGGAAATGGGAAGATATTGCTATGGATTTCATGTCCGGATTACCGAGAGTTCGGGGCGGATATGACACGATTTGGGTAATTGTGGATCGTTTGATGAAATCCGCTCACTTCATTCCAATTCGAAAGACCACTAATGTCAAGAAACTGGCAGAGTTGTATATCGAGCAGATTGTAAAGCTACACGGAGTTCCGAAAAGTATTGTATCCGATCGGGATCCCAAGTTTACTTCTCAACTTTGGCAAGAAATTCACGGAAACTTGGGAACAAATTTGAAATTCAGCACGGCCGCCCGCAAACTGATGGTCAATCTGAGAGAACCATCAAGATTCTAGGCGATATGCTGCGAGCTTGTGCTCTCGACTTCTCTACGAGTTGGGACAAGCAACTGCCACTCATTGAATACGCCTACAACAACAGCTACCAAGCGACAATTGGGATGCCCCCATACGAAGCGCTTTACGGACGTAGGTGCCGATCCCCTCTGTACTGGGAATTGGAAGACTGGCGAAGAACTAAAGACGGAGTGGAACGAGCTCTACCTCCAAAGACGATCCAGGAAACACTTGATAAGATTGCGATCATTCGACAGAGAATGAAAGCTGCCCAGGATCGCCAAAAGAGTTATGCTGATAAGAGACGCCGGGATTCGGAATTTGAAGAGGGAGACAAAGTGTTCCTTAAGGCGACGTTGAGGAAAGGTTTTGCTAGAGTGGGAAAAGGTGGGAAACTCAGTCCGAGATATTTGGGACCTTATGAGGTTATTGAGCGGATTGGGAAGACTGCATACCGCCTGAACCTGCCCTCGACTCTAACTGGGATTCACAACGTCTTCCATGTTTCTCAATTGCGAAAATACTATCCCGACGAATCTCATATTCTCCGAGATGAAGAAGTCCAGGTAGAGCCTGACTTGACGATCGAGATGAAACCTGTTGAGATTCAGGATCGCAAGTTCAAGCAACTCCGCAACCGACAGATTCCCTTGGTTCGTGTATTGTGGAGAAACCGAACCACCGAGCAAGTAACTTGGAAGATGCGAACTCATTATCCCGAGTTATTTGCCTAGCCGAATTAGAATCTGGGGACCAGATTCTCCGAAGGGGGGGATAGTGTAACGCCCCGCTATTTTTATAACGCTTCGGTAAGTTTACCGACTAATTGCTCTTGTGTGCATTGTTTGCAATTATGTGAATTATATGAATTAATGGGTAATTCTATATGTGAATAATATAATGATTTCATAAGAATTTTCATATTTGAATTACCCTACACTATGTTTATACTTGAAGTGTTGTATTTGAAATTTTATGAAAATTGTGTAATTATATTTGAATCACATGATATTATATTTGAAATATATGCAATATATATATACAAACATATACAAATATATATGTATATATATATATAAATATCTATATAAATTGCTAGCTAATTTTGACTTTTCAAAATAACTTATATTTATTTAATTACCTCATTTCTCTCTCAAACTTTCTACACTATTCTCAAGCAACATTCTCTTCTTCTTCCTCTCATCTCTCGGCCCTCACTCCACCAGTCACCACCGCCACTTTCAACCACCATCAAAGCACCAAAAATCATCCTTTTTCTTGCTACAAAAAGTTGCTCTATCATCCAAGGAACAAACCTCTACTTTCTATTTGTGCAAACAAGCTCTCTACATCTCCTTTCTCCTCCATTTTCTCCTTCAAGGTAAGGTTGTAAATCTCTCTAATCTTTGAGTTTCAATGTTTTATATGTTGATGAAGTGAAGAAGCATGCTAGAATGAATGATTGATGAGCTTAGTTTGGTGATTGATTACATGTAGCATTACTTGTGATTTTTTCCATGGAATTTGATCAATGTGCAATATTGGTCTAATGCTCTTAGATGCTTAAATGGTTAGGAAATTCATGTTAGTTCATGATATTAAGCAAATTGGTGAAGTTTTGTGGAGTTTGGGATTGAAAAATGAAAGTTTGGCAAAAATAGGTAGGGGCTGATGAATAGTGATTTTTGAGCATTTGGCTTCATTTTTCGATTCTTTTGGCATCAAAAATCCTTAAATATAGTAGCTAAGTGATGCTGGAAGTTTCGGATTAATCGGAGTTGTTTTGCTATGCAAAGTATTAAATGAGGGGTGGTTTGTGTAATATTCACAAACCTTTGAATTTTATTTCCCAAGCTTCCATAGTACTTGTGTGCCTATTTTAGCTTAATATCATGTGTATTTGATTGTGTTCAAATGTGTTTGAATGAGCTTAATTGTGTTTAAGTGCATTTATACATAATATGTTATTTTGAGCATAAAATGCATTTCATAGCCGTGCGTCGTATTTGGTTGTTTTATTGAGTTGTGTGAGGCCTGTGTATTACAGGTGGGACCTCGCGGGACTGATCTCTGGTCGTTTGGCTATCCTTTTTGTTAAGCCTACAGGTGAGGATGTAAAATATTTTCTAACTGGAGTATGAACAAATATTTGCGAAAACCCTACCCCTTTATATTTCAATTATATGTTATCAATATTTGAAATAAAAAGGATTTGATATAAAATGATATATATGTATCTTTTTTAAAATGGTTTTAAAATAGAGACAAGAGAACTATTTTGTTTTTAAAAGTAACATTTGGTCTCGGGACTTGCGCGTATGCCTCGAGTTATTCGGCAACGTGTCGAGAAACCCTAGACGGTTACATACCTTGTCTCGAACGACCCTTTTGGTCAATCAAAACAATTATAAAGCGAGATTATATTTCCTTTAACCCTATTGAGGACGCTCTTAGGGTATATTTGGGCCCCGGATTATACTAGAGGTGGAACCCGGAGACGTGCGTCTAGGGGGAAGCCCATGGTATAATCCAGATTATATATATGGATGGAGACCCAGTGACGATCATCCAATATATATAATCCAGATTATATATAGATGGAGACCCAATGACGATCATCTAATATATAATCAATGGGTGATACTTGTAACTAGTCGGAGGTAGTCTAGTTCAAGTAATACTTGCACCGGCGCCATTAGTTGGGTATGGTGAAATCGAGGGTAGCTCCCTCGATAAGCCAAATGGTATTGAGGAGGAATTTCATTATATTTGATATGTTTTTGGGAGTTATAAGGAGATGGCCCGTTCTCGCCGGGAATAAAAATGTTTTCTAAAATGTTTTACTTTAATATTTAATTCACAAAGCTTTGATGAATTATAAAGAGAAAGTATCGGCACTAGATTCGTTTCTCTATTAACCAAAGCGTGAATTAAATATGTTTTATGTTTTAATTATTATATATATTCCCCTCCTCACTGAGTTCGTTTGACTCACATCTCGTTTTGGTTCATGCTTCAGGTTAACGGTCAGGTACTGGCAGCAGCGTTGTAGGCTTGTACAATCCTTGAAGTCGGTCTTATGTATTTACTTTTGTGGATCGAACTTATGATGTTGAATTACATGAAAACTTGAAATGTTATGCTGATGTAGAATACTTGATGAATTGATGTTATATCTTGTGATAGATAATAGACTTATAAATGTTTATTTTGGCCACGGATGGCAGAGTGAGTATAAATTTGAACTTTTGCTCATTGCTTCCGCTTGTTGGTGCTGTTGTTGTTGTTGGTGTTGGTACTGTTGTTGGGAGTCGCTGTTGCCAGGTTGTGGGAATCCCGTTGTCCGGGGCAGGTTTTCGAGTGGTGGTATTTAACTATCGCTCGAGAGCTCGTTTCGGTCCGGGGGTTGTGGCGTGGGGGACGTCACACTGGTTCACGTTGAACTGCAGAAAAATTTTCTGCAGTTCACGTGAACTGCCTGTAGGGAGAGAGAAAAGTGGCGCAGAAGAGAGAGAGATTAGGGTTAGGAAATATCCAATTCTTGGAACTTCTGTTCTGCATCTTACGTTAATGAATTAGACTTGAGTGGGCCGAAAATTCCAGTCTAAGATGGGCTGGGATTTTTGGCCATCACCCCTATTGGGCCTAGGAGTTTTGGGCCTTTTCAAGGCCCTTTCAATTTAATACCAAATTAAATTCCTAAGGCCCAATTTTAATTAATCCTTATTAATTAAACAAGTTTAATTATTAAAGTGGGCTTTAATTTATTCTAATTAAACTACAAGCCCATCATTAATCAACTTGGGCTAAAATTAATTCCAAATTAATTCTCTAGTCCAATAAGTCCAATTAACATTTAATTGTTACAGATTTTTCCTTCTATTAATTGTACTTGATTTATTCTAAATAAATCACAAGTTTCTCAATTAATCATTTTGACTTGAGTTAATACTAATTAATTCTCAAGTCTTAAACTTTCAATTAACTCTTTAATTGATAAAGCTCTCTTCTACTTAAATTAAGTAGTCTCAAATTTCAACATGAATTTCGAGACTCACCCTTAATTACTTTAGACTTGAATTAATTCTCAATTAACTCTCAAGTCTAATATGTTATCAAATAACAAGTCTCTCGAATTTAATCACATTAAATGCTTGTTAATTACTCTTAATTAACTTTTACATGTTAATTACACTTAATTAACATCTTGATCTCTTATTAATGAATTAATTCAAATTAATTTATTTGTCAATCCAGTTGACTATTATCAAACTCTGTTGATATAGATAAATGTGTTCGCCTTTGGAAGTCATTGTGTGACCCCTCAGGTTCACCAATAGGACAGTAGTAGGAACATATTCTCAATGTTAGAATTGTGACTTTAATTATACTCATTTAATTAAAGACTATTTGTGAATCAACTCATTGACTTCACAAATACATTCCTACAGACCATGGATAACGTCTAGCAACGTGTCCATGGCCACCCATCCATCGATGAAGTGGTATGAACCTTTTAGCCTCATGATCTCCGTGAGATACGATCCTTCTATCATCTAATTCCCGATTGAGACCTAGGGTATGGGAGGTGGAACCCCAGTAGTCTGCAATGCTATGAATAACATTCCTATAGTAATTCCATTTGATCTTACACTCTAGGAACTCTTTCCTAGTGAAGACCAACCGTACCTTGCGCAAGGATTTAGTGGTGGAATATACTACAATAGAATTCATAGGAATTCTTCTTGTTCTTGTAACAAGTGATAGATCATGTATTGACCCTCACAGCCTCCATGCATAACTCGAACATACCCAATCATACAGCTTATGTGAAACTCAGGGGATTCAGCAGTATGTAAAAGTATGCCCCAGTCATACACAAGGCAACCATGGAGTCTCAAGTCTAAGGATTAGTTAGACACAATCGTGGCTAGGGAAACCCTCATAATATCTAAGACTCTATATAAGTCTTAACCCATTTAGGCATTCCCGGCGGGATCCTCAGTGAACTTATCTCCATTAAGCACCCTCATATGCATAGTAGTGTCAAAATACTAATGTCATGAAATGGGACATACTTTCATAAAGCTATGTCATATGAGCAAGTCTCAAGCGAGTCTGATTGACATCCCCTGTGCCTTTTAAACTCTTTGACTTGGAGTGTTTTAGATCACCCCATTGGGTACTTATTTCATGGCCCCCATGAAATGGTGAAACCAAGTCCCTTAGCTTACTGTGATCTTGGGGTTTCATCCATACACAAAAATAAACAATATGCAATCACTTATAAATGTAATATGATGAATTTGGACAAAGTAGTATTAGACGACTACTAACGTCTTTCTATTATGGATCACTAGATTGTTCTACTCTAGAGTTTTAGAGGAAATGCCTTTAAGCAGTTCGGCTTTCCAGGGCACAACTCTAACAACACAAATCTGAGGCCTATGAAAAGTTCATAGAATTCAAGAAGAAGTAGAAAACCAACTTGATATAAAGATCAAGATACTACGTTCTGATCGAGGAGGTGAATACCTCAGCGAAGAATTCTTGAATTACTTGAAAGACAATGGAATTGTCTCACAGTGGACTCCACCATACACACCACAACTGAACAGAGTTTCAGAGCGTAGGAACAGAACCCTAATGGATATAGTTCGTTCCATGATGAGTTTTACTGATTTGCTTGTTTCCTTTTGGGGCTATGCTCTAGAAACTGCTGCAAAGATTATAAATATAGTACCATCAAAATCAGTGCCTACCACTCCTTATGAATTATGGTTTAAGAAACCACCTAGTTATTCTTATCTAAGAATTTGGGGTGCTCCCGCTTATGTGAAGAAAGTAATGGGAGATAAATTGGATTCAAGATCCACTTTATGTAAATTCTTGGGTTATCCAAAAAAAAAAAACAAATGGATACTACTTCTATGATCAAACTGAGCAAAAGGTGTTTGTTTCAAGAAATGCGACCTTTCTAGAAACTCAGTTTTTAACTGATAGAAAAGGCTCAATCATAGAACTTGATGAGATTCAAGACAAAGTAGAAAACCCACCAGCAGAGGAAGAACCTGCACCTGCTTCTGAGCCAGCGCAGACATCATCAAATCAAACTGTAGAAATAGCTCCTCGAAGATCAAGTAGGATTCCGAAGGAACCCGAAAGATACTATGGTTTCATAACTGAAACTGGTCAGAGTGATAATGATCCAAAGACCTATGAGGAAGCTATAAAGGACATCGATTCGAGAGAATGGCACAAAGCCATGAAATCCGAAATGGACTCCATGTACTCAAACAAGGTATGGATCTTGACTGATTTACCTCCCAGCGAGCAAGCTGTGGGGAGTAAATGGATATACAAGCAAAAGCTTAGAGTAGATGGGAAAGTACCGACTTTCAAAGCAAGACTTATTGCAAAGGGATATACACAAAGACCTAGAATAGATTTCGAGGAAACTTTTTCCCCAGTAGCAATGTCTAAGTCCATTCGAATTCTGCTTGCAATTGCTGAATTTCATGACTATGAAATTTGGCAAATGGATGTGAAAACTACCTTTCTCAATGGCGATATTGACTGAGACATTTTCATGGAACAACCCAAGGGGTTCATTTCCAGTGGGAGTGAACAGAAAGTCTGTACGCTTCAAAGGTCTATCTATGGACTTAAGCAAGCATCCCGAAGCTGGAACATTCGTTTTAATGAAACTGTAAAAGCTTATGGTTTCATCAAGAATGAATTTGATCCTTGCATCTACAAGAAGATAGAGGAGCATAAAGTACAATTCTTAATATTGTACGTAGATGACATATTACTCATTGGGAATGATGTAAATGTTCTTAAATCTACAAAGCAATGGTTGTCCACTCAATTCTCAATGAAAGACTTGGGAGAGGCATCCTATATTCTCGGAATAAAGATCTATAGAAATAGATCAAAGAGAATGATAGGTATCTCTCAAGCAATGTACATAGAGAAGGTCATGGCAAGATTTCGCATGAAATCTAGCAAGAGGGATTGCACACCCATGATCACTGGACTTAAGCTGTCCAAGAAAATGTGTCCTATGATGCCAAAAGAAGCAAACAAGATGCAAACTTATCCTTATGCATCAGCCATATGAAGCATCATGTATGCAATGCTATGTACGAGACCGGATGTTTATGCTCTTAGCATAGTAAGTAGATTTCAATCTAATCCGAAAATTGAACACTGGAATGCAGTGAAACATATTCTGAAGTATCTTAACAGAGTTAAAGACACGTTTCTCGTGTATGGAGGTTCAAGAGAATTGAAATTAGAAGGATACACTGACTCGAGTTTTCAGTCAGATGTGGATGACATGAAATCCATCTCTGGATTTATATTTAAGTTGAATGGAGGAGCAGTTAGCTGGAAAAGCTCAAAGTAAGCTACAACTGCAGATTCAACTTGTGAAGCGGAATACATAGCTGCATCAGAGGCAGCGAAAGAAGGTGTCTGGATGAAGAACTTCATCCAAGAACTGGAAGTGGTCCTTAGCATTACAGAACCAGTTGTAGTCTTTTGTGACAATACTGGAGCCGTGGCACAAGCAAAGGAACTAAGATCTCACCAGAAGTCCAAATACATTTTAAGACGATATCATCTCATCAGAGAAATCATGGAAAGAGGAGACACTGCTGTTGAACGAGTAACGTCAGAAGAGAATATTGCAGATCCACTTACCAAGCCCCTCAGCCGAAGAATTTTTGAAGAACATGCTAGAAGTATGGGTCTTACATATATGGGCAATCTGGCTTTAGGGCAAGTGGGAGATTGAAAGGGATAGTGCCCTGCAGCCAATTGTATTTTGGTTATCTCTATGTAATAGACAGTCTTTGATTTAATAATAAAGGAGATATTTTATATCTTGAGGCAAATCTTCTTTATTTCATTTATAGCATTTAGTTTCTTTATGTTATTTCTCATATTAATGAAACTAAAGAAGCTCCCGAATTACTTTAACTATATCACATTGACTTAGGTTAGTCAAATGAAACATGTGATCAGAGTATAATTCAAAAGTATAAACTCCAAGTCAAATGAGTTCATAAAAGGACAAAGTGGGAGCATCCATCAAATAGACTCAATTTAAAAGGCTTGCAGTGTGACTACAGAACTATACTGTGTTTCAAGTAAATTAGTGTTAGTCAGAACACTTGTACTCACACTGGGTGGCTGTTAAGCATTCAACAGTTTCACTGAGGATCCCAACCGAGACACTCAAATGGGAGAGGCTATAACCTCTAAGTAATTGAGTACAGTCTAGGTTGACGACGTGACTAATTAATCCCTAGACTTGAGGATTCGTTGTATCTCATATTTAGGAGATAATCATTTGATATGGTCTTTTCTTTATGATCACAATTCACAAAAGATCATAAGCTCATGTCAGTGATTATTGAATAAGTATGGAGGTAAATGGATGCCAAGAAAGGATCCATCTACTCTAAGATTATAGAGACACTTCCTCGATTATGGTTCCTTCTAACACTTAGGTCGTGCAGTGAGTCATTTTCTTATTTTCAAGTAGACGTTAACGTTTAATTAATTAGATAACAGCTCAATCACTTCGCTCATTGCACATATAGCAAACATTAAAACAAAATTTAGAATATGTTTGTAATTTTCAATATTTAGAAAGTCTTGTTATATTTACCCCTAAGTCGAGGGATGTAAACATAATTACCCCTATAAAATAAAGGGCCGTGACTACCCTTCAACCACCCTCGTTAAATTTAAGGGCATCTTTGTTTGCACTTTCAATGAAAACAAATTAATGAGGATATAGTTTTGCAGATGCCCTGTAGGGGTATGAATTGTGTTTTTCACTTTCTTGAAAAAGTAATTTCAGTTCTTCTAGTGGGATTAGACACTAGATTGTACATGGAGCAATTGATTGAATTCGAGGGTCACCTTCAATTAGGCTGAGCCTGGAAAGAATTGGATGGAGAACAAAGAGAAGAATACAAAACGAAAGGAAGACGAAGTAATTAACTGAGATTTTAATTATGATATGAATATTCATTTGATTTTTTTCACTTTAAAGAAAGAAAAAGAAGTGTTATTACTTATTACTGACAAAATGTTATTCTCATTAATAATATGTAACAATCGAAAATAAGCTTTGCTTCATTGATCAGAAAGTTCAACGAACACAAGGAGAAAATATACTACAATATTGATTCATTTGCAACTTTGACTAAATTGAATGGGCTGAATTTGGGTCGAAAAGCTATCGTAGGATGAGTAGCAGCCCGCGGCATGATTGGCATTTGGCATAATGATGATGGTGGCGGGAGGTGGAGGAGGAGGAGGCGGTAGCAGCGGAGAGCGGTCGTGGCCATCGACGACGTCAGTGTCGGCTTCAGGGAAGAGAATACAGAAGGAGATGTCGGAGTTGAGTATGGCACCGCCGGCCCCAAAGGCGACAATTTCTACCATTGGGGTGGGTCGCCATCTCAAGGCTTGCAGATTGTATTTAAAACTCGTTCCTACCATTGCAATGTCGATTCAGCTGGAGATGTTACATATCCTGAAAAGATAGCTGGAGTCCTGCTCGAACTATATCCAAGGTGCTCGTTGCTCTCAGATCAATATTTATTAACCTGGACACCTATAAAACCCTTGTTCCAGGTATCGCCCAGTTATATTTAGCTGACAGGGCAAAGCACGACGAACTCGCTGCAGAGTGGACTCTGCGGTTTGCGAGCAACAACTGGGTTGATAATTGAGTTATCCAAATGTGCAAGTCAAAGGAATCGACGTGTTGAAAAGAAAATCGACACTGGTCTGTAATATCCTGTTTCGTCTTTGGGGTCTTTCGGTTACCTTCAATCTCTGTATGTTTAACAACCTGGTTATTTGTGATGTCAAAGTTCATATTTTTGCTCAAAAGAAAAGGAGAATATATTAATCCAAATTAACATCCAACCTCAAACTCATCAAAAATTATTAATATTTTGTTTTGGTCAAATAAAAAATTATTAATACGTTATTCCATATTTGTGGACACTACAAAAATTATGTCCACGCATGTTGAAAAAACTTCAGAAAAGACTAGGAAAAAACAACAATATGGAAATCCATGTATAGAACACAGACATTTCTTTGTTTATTAAAACATTAAATGTACAGACGAACATTAATGGGGAGAGGATATAACTTTTTATCATTTCATTGGGTAAATTACATCCAAGCCCCCTTGACATTTGGTCTAACTACACTTAGAACCGTATACTTCGATTCCGTCTTACAAACTGCCATTTATGTCTGCTTTGGTAAGGGGTTCCCAAAGTTTTCTGTCAGAGTAAGATGTCCTAATTACCCCTCCATAGGCGGAACAACTTTTGTGCCATAATTAGTAAATTTTGTGCGACTAAAATGCTCTCAGGGGTCTATTCTGTAACATTTTAGTACACAAAATCTATGAACTTAGGCCACAAAATGTTTCCAGCCTATGGAGGAGTAATTTGGGCGGTACTCCAAACATCTGACGGAAAATGTTAGGTCCCTTATCAAAGCAGATGGAAGGGGAAATGTGTCAAACTACAGGGGTACAGATCTGATTTTCCATCGGACTGGGGGTCTGAGTGTAACTAGACCAAATCTCAGGGGGTCTAGATGTAATTCACCCTGTTTGCTTTTAAAAACATTGCTTAGTACCTGGTCAACTTCTCATGTTGAAGCTTCGAGAATTATCTTCAAGTTCATACAAAAGCTTTGTGTACGTGTGCCCATCAACAATATTCTTCTCCTGCAATTCCTCCAAAAGCCTCAAAGCATCTCCACTCTTTTTATGTCGTGATATCTCATCCAGCACAGTCCTGTAAGTAATAAAATCAGCTACTCTTTGATTTTCAGGCATCTCCCACAAGAATTTAACCGCCTCATCAACTTCACCCTCAAGAGCCAAAGAGTTCACAAGAGAGTTATAGGATTTACTGCTAGGCACAAATCCTTTCTCCTTCATTCTATCACAAATTTCTCTTGCATTTATCGTCCGGCCTTGGGCACACAGGCCATGAATCAAATAATCATAAGAAAATGAATTGGGCTGGCAATTGTAAACCGTGCCCATCTGATGGAATATCCTAAGGGCATCATTGACATGAAGGGAAAGCACATATCCTTTAATCATAGAATTCAAGCAAAAAATATCTGGCTCAATTCCATCATCCACCATTTGCTTGAACAAACATCTTATAGTTTCCATGTATATATGATTAATATATGAGTTCTTTCCCCGGCTCAAAAGTGCAGCAAATAGTATGTTGTAAGTTTTTATAGACGGCCTGCAATCCAATTTCCTGGAATCACACATATGCTTATATATATTCACAGCTCTAACTAATTTCCTAGCTTCAGTGAAATAATATATCATGGTATTATAGAGAGCTTCAGAAGAGACAGAAGGAATAGCTAGCACCTGGTTGACAATATTATCCATATCCTCATACATTTTAGCAGCACCTAGTTTCTTGATTGTAATATGATACGTTAGGACATTGTGTCTGAATCTGTGCTGTTGGGAAGCCCAATTGAAAAGCTCTAAACACACTAAAGGGTCATCTTGTAAGGCTATGACATTGTTTAGCTCTTCTGGAGTGAATCGAGGTGGGAGATACGATATAGCTCTTTGAAAAAGTGAATCATTTAAAACAGATCTTGCTGCTGCTCTGGCTCTTTTATTGATTCTCTTTCTCAAAGATCTTGATATGGGTCCTTTGTATGTTCTTGTCGAATAAAAAGAAACCCAAGATTGTCTACAAAAGATTGTGCTTTTAGGTTCTTTAAGGAGGAAACAAAACAGGGGTGATGAGGAATTGGAAGAAAAGGCTGAATTTGTCAGACTTTGGGCTGTGGTTAAGGTGGAAACTAGAAAAGTGTGGATAGTGATTCTACTGGAAAAATGTTGAAGTTGGTTTCTGGTTACAGCGAACATGTGTATTAAATAGATGTGAATGTTATAGGAAGTGGTGAAGTATGGTATTGCTTTGATGGGGTGGATCCCTAAAGCTGGTGAATGCTGGTTGCAGGTGAAGGTGAATACATCTGCAAGTTAAACAAAAAAATAAATAAACTCACTATGCAATCTTCCCCTCTGTCTACTTTTCGTAACAAAAACGGTAAGAAGTTCATCAATCAAAGAAAACAAAAGATAATGAGATTTTTTCCAAAAATAACAAACTAGTAGTTCAGATCAACAGAATAATATTCTCAGTAGATGGAAATAATGACAACCCATAAGAACTAAGACAACAGAGACAGAGTATTGCTGAATCCAATGTTAGCAACTTCAATATAGAGTATAATAATATTTTAGATGGCATCGTATAATTCCATATGCCACACGAAGATACTCACTATACATGAAAAACCACTGGGCAATTAAAAAAGATCAACTTTTTTTATTTTTTTACTTTAGTGCAGTAAGTTGCTTTGTTTCAACAAATCAAAAGGCATAATAAAGCTCAGATATCTGCACATGGAAACCAACCAAATTTTTACATCGTGGTTTCAAGTCAACACATAGAATTAATTCATCAACACTAAGTTATCAACCAATACCAAAAACAAAAATAAAAATTATCTCCACACATATACAAACAACAATTAAGCATGAGCACAAGTCCATCCCATATATAACTATAAAACGTGATCCGCAAATTTTGCAATTTCCATTAATAAGATGCTAGAAGATACGCATTGCATTTACTAGCATTATAATTGAAACATGATTGTCAGGACTTGCTGTCTCTCTCAAGTTATGGCATAAATACAAACGACGTAGGAGACTAGATCACATAATTCGGCATAGGCCAGAAGGGATTGGGACTTCAGTCCAAAATGCGAACTAACACTTAATGGTTAAGGAGCAGCACTCCTTGAACTTTAGTATTTGTCAGTTCATGGTGTAGGCCTCAGTTTGAAGACAAGAGTCTACGACAATATCATGACCTGCAGAGCAGCGGAAGTACCAGAGACCTAGGACACATGCAATTTCGCTCAGATGCAGACGAAGATAAAGTTTCTCCGCAGAGAAAAGGATTGATAAAGAAGGAAAAAGAAAGAAGACAAAAATTCTTCCAATATAAACTGCCCATTCTTCCCAAATTGTTAAATGACTCGCACGTATCTAATACTGCCATATAGAGAGGGAAACTTTTGCAAAAGCCAAACCGTTCGGTGAGATCTTGACCACCATTTCAGCATTTAAACTATTGTGGGATAAAAGGAACACTTCAAGTGAAAACTAGATGAGCACAAGTAACCTGCACCTTCTCCCTTAACTAGAATCATCAGCAAGTGAAATCCAGTCTGAAGTTAATTTTAGAACTAATATCATGGTTCCGAAAGAAAGATTACTATGATACTTACAGACCTGAACCAAATACATAAAAATTCAAGGCAGCAAAGTAGTGCTACTACTAGAAATCTAGAACACCGATAAACTGCATCTTTCAAATAACATGAATGCCTGATAATTTGAGATGCATATTATCAAAATGACGAGGTTCTTTCTCTTCTCTTTACAGTGTTTATTTCCAAGAGGGTTTAGTTTTTTCCTTTCCAATTGGCCAACGACATTCAGGAATTCCATTTAATATAATGCCCAATTGCCCATGAGTAGCCTATGCTGTAAAATTCAAATAGTTTTTCTGCATATTAAGATGCATTGTAAGTTTGTAACTAGACAACTGCTGTGTGTTTCCTTGCACAATTTACATTTTACTTGGTAAGACTAGATTGATTACAAGGACTATGCTGATTTTCGGGTTGCAGCAAAGAAGGACATGACATTTAAGGGATACAATTAAAATGGGAAACACAAAGACTAATATTCATAAATTGACATCTTATTATTTAGCTTGGACTCTTTTGCAAGTACTTAATGCATTATTAGAAGATACAAAGAGTTTAGTTAATCTTTGAAAATGGCAACCGTAAATATCATTGAAGTTTTGAACATAGAACCGGAATTATCAATAGATAGCCAGCAGGTAACTTCCCCATTTGGTTACATGTAACATGATATATGATCAGTGGTACCAACTACAATCAGATATCAAGAATAATCAATTTCCCAATTTTCACATACGCCCATCTTCATAAAACAGCATAACTTAACGCAATTCATCATTTGCAGCCACACAACCAAAATAATTGGAATTTCACTCCATCAATTAAGAAAATACATCAATTAAATTTTCGATAAATCTGAAAAAATGCAAATTTATTTTGGTGGTTGAGGGTGAAACTCACCAGAAAAATCAGAGTTCAGTGTAATTACAGATATTTGATTGGCGGGGCGGGGCGGGGCGGCAAGAAGACCGACGGCAGTAGGCGCCGGGAGGTTGTGGGCTCTGGTTGGTGGAGGTCCGGAGGGCGGCGGGATTTGTGGGCGCCGGGCTTGTGGTGGGCGATGGCAGCGCTTCTAGTGGTAGTCGTAACGTGGTGGGCGCCGATTTGTGGAGTTGTAGACTGATGGCGGCAGGCGGGACATGTGGTGGTGGGCTGGTGGCAGTCTGGCGGCGCTGGAGGGACGTGGTGGCTGCTGGTTGGTGGAGGAGTGGAGGGCTTGAAGGCAGAAAATTAGGTAGCCTGTGCGGAAGTTTTAACATTAGTTAGCGTAGTAGTGTGGTATAGGGACAACACCCGGAGAGAAAATTTGTTTGAGTGATCCTCAAGTTTCCATTTAAATAAATAACCCTTAATTTTTTTTTTTATTTTTTTTTAGATTAATTTTTAAATAATAATAATTATACTATTATTAAATAAAAAAATAGTTAAAAAAACGTTAAACTGAAATTAAGAAAACAAAAACGCAGAAGAAAAAGCCGTACCCCCATAAGCGATCGCTTAGTCGCTTGAGAAAAAAAAAAAAGAGAACTTCTTCTTCTTCATCGCTTCCTGCATGCTTCAAGAGAGAGAGAACTTCTTCTTCCTGTCGCTTCCCGTTGCTGAGATCTTCTTCCCGTCGCTTCCCGTCGCTTGAGAAAAGAACAAGTTCTTCTTCTTCTTCACTGTGATCTTCTTCCCGTCGCTTCCCGTCGCTTGAGAACTTGCGCGAAAGCTTCATCAACTTTTCCTTCTTCTTCCCGTTCTTCATCAACGACTTGGTTTCTTCTCTTATTTTCTTTAGAAAAATGACAATTATTAGAAAATCTCCAAAGAAGACTACGGAAAAAGCTCAACCATCTCAACATTTTGAAGAAATTCTTGGAGAAAAAGCTGTTGTAGAACACCTCCAATATAAGGTATTAAATGTTTGATATTTACGATTTTTTTGAATGCCAAATTTTTTTTTGTTGTTCTGCTTCTTTCCAAGCGATTTCGCAACATAAGCGATCTCGGAGATCGCTTAAGCGACGCGAGATCGCTTATTAACAGTGAGCTTTGAAAAAGCGATCTCGCTCCCCTTAAGTGATCTCGGAGATCGCTTAAGGGGAGCGAGATCACTTATTAACAGTTTCTAAACTACGTGATTTGAAAAAGTGATCTCGCTTCCCTTAAGCGATCTCTGAGATCACTTAAGGGGAGCGAAATCGCTTATTAACAGTGAGCTTTGAAAAAGCGATCTCGCTCCCCTTAAGCGATCTCGGAGATCGCTTAAGGGGAGCAAGATCGCTTGTTAACGGTTTCTAAACTATGCGCTTTGAAAAAGCGATCTCGCTTCCCTTAAGCGATCTCTCAGATCGCTTAAGGGGAGCGAGATCGCTTTTTAACAGTTTCTAAATTATGCGCTTTGAAAAAGCGATCTCGCTTCACTTAAGCGATCTTTAAGATCGCTTAAGGAGAGCGAGATCATTTTTTAACAGATTTCCCATCCTTAGCGCTTTGAAAAGCGACCTCGCGTCCCATAAGCGATCTCTGAGATCGCTTAAGCGACGCGATATCGCTTATTAACAGATTGCGCTTAAAATTATTTATTTTCTTTCCTGAACAGGATTCGGAGAATCCTCATCATGAAGAAGAAATAGCTGTCGAAATGGTATAAATTGTTCTTGCATTCTTCTACGCTTATGAAATGAAACGATCACTTAATATAATTTACACTTATATTTATGAATAAACATATGTTATTATATTTCTAAATTTGATCATATTTAAACGATGACATTGTGTGTGTATCATTAATCAATATTTGGATTAGCTATATTTGATGGATTCTGGCAAGACTTTAACCACAAGTGGGGAAAATGAGGTATATTTATTTGGTTTGAGAAGATGAAAGTTAATAGGAAATATGGAGACTTCATTTTTTTTTCTTTATATGTAGGAGAATGAGGAGGAAGGGGACATGCTTTCCATTCCAAAACATTCGAAGTCCATCGACCTACGGGACTTTAATCTACGCACGGTGATAGACGAGTCCGCGTATTTTTCGGGAAATTATACGGTGAGATCGTCTTGGTCTAAATTTGTTCAAATAAAAGCATACCTCCACCAAAATGTGAAGGTTATGGGTTTATTTCGTAAGATTTGTTTTGGTCATTTTCTTGACTTGTCAAACGATTGGATCTTTCCGGGGTTGCTTTGTCACTACCTGTTGCTCCATTCGGTTCAAAGTAGGAAGGACTTGGAGATGTGGTTTATTGTCGACAATAAGCCTTTATGCTTTGGGATGAAAGAATTTGCCCTTCTCACCGGCCTTAATTGCGGACCTACGCCTAGCAAGGATGTCGAAAATAAGGTCGTAAAGAACGCAAATGATTTTTTAGAGAAGATTTTAGGAGGACGAAATGGTGTTAAGGGTAAAGATTTAGAGGACATGCTTAATAATGACAAAGCTTTTGGTACAAGCGATAAGTTGAAGATTTGTCTTGTACTATTCCTACACTATGTTCTTATGGCCAAGGATGGAAGCAAAAATGTTGAACCTCTTTGGATCTCGATTGTGAATGATGTTGATTACTTCAACTCCTTTCCATGGGGTAAGACATCATTCGAGCTTACGCTCAAGTCACTCCAAACTAGAAATTTGAAGAAAGCATATAAGGAGTGGCAAGGAAATAAAACTTTGCAAAAGTTCAACCTCCAAGGCTTTCCATGGGCATTTATGGTAATAATAATTTCATGTTATTTTTTCATTCCTGGTTCGTTTATATGTTGTTATAAATTATAATATAATTTGTTTACATGCATTTTGGTGTGGGCGTATGAAGCTATTCCCCTTTTTGCAAGACTTGGAGATGGGCTTATTCGATCAAATAAAGATTCATTTCGGCCAATTCCGAGAATGTTACAATATCATTTGAAGAGAGCTGCAAAATGGGGTTATGTAACGACCCAGAAATCTGAGAATTACTGTGAGTAAATTTTACACGTTAATTATCTTTCTTAATCTCTAAATTCTCGATTATATGTGAATTATAATATATTATGTCGTAAATGACCAATGTGATAATATTGTTTGCGTATTTAAATTACGTGTCTATATTGCGTTTATTAAATATTTAATCGTTATATGTGATCGACGCGTATTTAATTGGATTTTCTAAAATTACTAAAATAACCCTTCATATTTTTCGGTATTTCGAAGATATTTGATAAGTATCGAAATTCATTTCATTATTTTTATTTCGAGAGAGAGAGAGAGAGAGAAGAAGAAGAAAAGAGATATTTCTCCCGAATCCCTAATCGATCGTGCCGAGCTCGAATCTCCGTGGAATTTCGCGCCAATCGTTTTTAAACGATCAGTTCATCGATACCTTTCTTTAGGTACCAATTTCCCCAATTTCTTTTACATTTTTTTCGAGGTTTTGAGAATATTTGGTTATTTCGGGATTTTTTAGGTTAAATGCTTAGATCGAGCCCGTTTTTTGGTCAATTCGTGATTTTATTGGATGTATATGTGAATTAGATGTTGATTATTGATTGTTATAAATTATGAGTGTTGATTTGCGTTAAAAATATGATTTTTGTGGAATTTTGGCTCGAAAATTTGAAAACCCGTAAGTTTCTGCTGGGTTCAGTTGAACCACACGGGCTAACGCACGGTCTTGCGCAAGACCGTGCAGGAGCCCGTGTGCAACTCCTTGTGCTTGCACGGGCTTGAGCCCGTGCACCAAGGACGTGTGTTTGGCCGTGTGTGCGTGCACGGTCTTGACACCGTGTTCAAGACCGTGCACTAGGCCGTGTGAAACACTTAGTGAATTTTTTCCAGCCTTTTCAAACTTTGCTCTCGGCAATTGAGTCTTCGGGTCACCATTTTTGGTTGACTTTTTGCATACGGACTCCAAAAATTACACCGTTTTCACCTATAGAACCCTTTTAATTTGTAGATTTATATTTTGGAATGTTTATTTAATTTCGCCCTCGTTCGGGCTATGAATAGTGTAATTCTAATTATGTGTATTTTTGACAACTTGTCGGAATTGCGTGAAATTTACATGATAGCTTCTTTACATACTATAATTGACATATGCATGATTGGAAACATGTTTGGTTAGCCGTTCGTCCAATAATTGCTTATTTGCGCTTTTATTGTTGTTGTAGTTGTTATTGATTTGTCTAGGTCTTGTCTTGTCTCCAGATCAGTCCGGCGTGGGAGACCAGTGAGTCTAGCAGCTAGGCTTTCTCTTTTTGTTTCCAGGTGAGGATTTAAACTTTTAACTGGGCTTGAACATATATATATACAATTGCGAACCCCCTAATCCCTTATTAATGTATTATATATTTCGAGTTTATATTTTTTTTGTTTTATCCTCAAATCATTTAATATCAAAATTATACATTATTAAACCAAATTGATTTGTTTTCAAAAGGGCAAGAAAACTATTTATTTTACGTGACGGTTTGACTTAGGATTTAATCCTTTGTCGTCACCCTTGCTCAGAGTGTCGGTTGGCATTCAAATGGGTTATTTTAAAGCGAGCAAATACATGACTATTTTCAAGTTGGGCCCGGGAAGGTATCCGAAGGTTACATCTGGGGACGGGCGTCCAGGGTGTAATCCGAGGTGCTTCTCCCAAAACTAAGCGTCAATCGTGGCCCGTCAGGAGATGATAGCCACGGTTGGGAGCGATGGTGGGTGTTGCATTCGTTGCACATTTTCCTAAAATTCATTATGGTTGAGCTTCGGGTTGCTCCTTAGCTTGACACCGGCGATGGAGTATTTATACATGCACCGTGGAGATATAAGGAGGAACAGACCCATTCTCGCTGGGATCGTATTTACTGCTTTATAGTGTTACTGACTTTAATTTTAATTGAATATCCAAGTCGAAGCATATTCCGGTTTCTTCATTATCGCATATGTATTTTCTATAAAAACCCGGAAGCATGACTCGACTTGTTCTCACATCTTCACTGAGTATTTTGACTCACCCTCTTTTAATTGGTTCTTGCCTCAGGTTTGAGAGAGACCGACATGTCTTACGTGTCGGATGGGCAACAGTGCATAGATAGGCTTTTTGGTTTTGCTGAGTCTCGTTAGTTGTCTTTTGATCTCTCGTTCATTACTCTTGTCAACCTGGATTGATAATATTATATTGTTCCCCAATATTGTTATTTAAATGATGTTGCCCTGAATGGGCTGTTGTTGATAATTGTTAATGTATTGGCCCCGGAGTGGCATTTTTGTTAATATGGATTTAAATGCTTCCGCTATATATTCTCTGATTTATTTAAATGTTTTATTTTGGGGATTCACTGTTGCCAAGTGTCGGGATTGACCCGTTAGCTTGCATGGGTTCTCGGGTTGAGGCACAGTATTCGGCTTGGGAATCCGTGCAGGTTCGGGGGCTGTAGAGCGGGGCGCTACAGTCCGGAGTGGTATCAGAGCTATGGCTCTGTTGTCTAGAGTGTCGTGTCTAAGTCGTACGGCTATATTTATAGGTTTCGTGTTATTCCTTTACTTGCGCTTTTAAATATTATTGTTACTTGATTAATTGGTCATATCATTAACCCACATGCATTTCAGCTTATCTTTGCAGGCACAATGGTTAGACCTCGAGGCCGACAGGAACCGCCTCCACCACCAGAGGGTTTTCCACCGCCTAATGCCTTCTATGATGCTGTTAGACTGATTATACAGCAGGCTCAGCAGGAGCAACAGCCACCACAGCCACCACCACCGAATCCTCGGGATGTTACTGCCCGAGCCATGGATCGATTTATGTCCTATCGCCCTACGGTCTTCGAGGGTGAGCCGGACGACATCAAGGCAGAGGCCTGGATTTCCGAGCTGGAGCAGAAGTTCAGAGCTCTAGATATTGAGGATTTGCAGAGGATCGAGCTCTCTGTATTTCTGATGAGGGGTCCCGCCCTCGATTGGTGGCGCCTAGTTGAGAGGCGTTGGACTACGGCACAGACCCCACGCACTTGGGGAAGGTTTTTGCATGAGTTCCGGGCGAAGTATGTGCCCGAGATCGTCCGTGATCAGCGAGAGAGGGAGTTTATGAACCTCACTCAGGGAGGTACGACTGTGGGCCAGTATGAGGCCAACTTTACCAGACTGATCGTCTATGCTCCTCATATAGCAGACGACGATAGGAGGATGGCCAGGAAGTTCAAGGAGGGCCTTCGCGACGAGATCAGGGCCGAGTTGGTAGGCAGTGACCTCCGTACTTATGAGGAGGCCGTTACACGGGCTATGGCTATCGAGTCCGATCTTCGAGAGCTTCGTCGTAGAGCTCCTGTTCCTGTTGCTGCTGCCCCTAAGGGTTTTTCTCAGAAGGGCAAGAGGCCTTTCACTGCTGGCTCTGGATCTTCTATGGGCGATAAGAGGCCCAGGTATATTGATAGGGCTCCTATTACTGCCGTTGCACCGATCACTTGTTCCTACTGCCACAGACCGAACCACACCGCCGATTCCTGCCGGAGGCGATTGGGACAGTGTTTGATTTGTGCATCTTCTGATCACCTGATAGACTCTTGTCCGAACAAGAGAACTCTTGCCACGCCACTGAAGGCGATTCAGGCTGCCGGTCAGCCGAGAGTTCAGCCCAGAGTCTTCGCACTGGGAGGAGAGGAGCTTGAGCCCGATTCGCATGATGTTATTGGAGGTACCCTGCATATTCATGACATCCCTATTACTGCATTATATGATCCGGGTGCTACACACTCGTTTATTGCGCTTGATATTGCTGCTAAGTTGTGCATGCCCGTGGAGAGTCTGCCTTATTTGTATCGAGTCAGTTCTCCTTTGGGGACTTCTTACGTTACGGATAGAATCTTCAAGGGTTGTCCTTTGAAGATAGGAGATCGCGTCTATCCCGCCGATTTGATCGAGTTACCACTGCAGCGCTACGGGATTATTTTGGGAATGGACTGGCTTTATCAGCATAGAGTCAGTGTGGATTGTTTCAGGAAGACTATTCAGATTGGGACCGAGGCAACAATTGTGAAGGGTAGTCTTGAGGAGTCAGTTCTGGCACCGAAGATTTCTTTCGTTGAGGCTTCTCGTTTGATCCGAGAGGGAGCTCAGGCCTTCGTCGCTTATTTACTTAACCGACCGAAGGAACAAGGGAAGCTCGAGAATACGGAAGTGATTAAGGACTTCCCTGATGTCTTTCCCGAGAGTTTGAACTCTCTACCCCCTGATCGGGACATTGAGTTCGTAGTCGATCTTGCCCCGGGATCGGAGCCTTATTCGAAGACTCCGTATAGGATGGCTCCAGCCGAGTTGAAGGAACTGAAGATGCAACTGGAAGAGTTGCTTGAGAATGGTTACATAAGACCGAGCATCTCTCCTTGGGGTGCCCCGGTTTTGTTTGTAAAGAAGAAGGATGGTACGCTGAGAATGTGCATCGACTACCGGGAGTTGAACCGGATGACAGTGAAGAACAAATACCCTCTACCCCACATAGAGGAGTTATTCGACTTATTGCAGGGCTCAAAGGTATATTCGAAGTTGGATCTTCGTCAGGGATATTATCAGCTTCGTATCCGAGAGCAGGATATACCTAAGACCGGGTTTAACACTCGGTACGGCCACTTCGAGTTTGTTGTGATGCCGTTTGGTTTGACGAATGCCCCTGCAGCTTTCATGGATATGATGCACAGGATTTTCCGACCTTACCTCGACAAGTTTGTGGTTATCTTCATCGACGACATTCTGGTTTTCTCCAAGACAGTCGAGGATCATGCCGAGCATCTTCGCATTGTTCTACAGACGCTTCGAGAGCATAGTCTATATGCCAAGTTCAGCAAGTGCGAATTTTGGATCAACGAGGTTTCATTCCTTGGTCACATCATCTCCGGGAATGGGATTGCTGTGGATCCATCAAAGATTGAGGCAGTGACGTGTTGGAGTCAACCTAAGACGCCAACAGAAGTTAGGAGTTTCCTTGGATTGGCTGGATATTACAGACGATTCGTTAAGGATTTCTCCACACTAGCGGCCCCACTCACGAAGTTAACTTGTAAAGATGTGTCTTTTCAGTGGGACGACAAGTGTGAGGCCAGTTTCAAAGAGTTGAAGAAGAGATTGACCACTGCACCTATACTTGTTCTTCCAGACGGACACGAGGGATACGCGGTTTATACTGACGCGTCCAAGGAAGGTTTAGGGTGCGTGTTGATGCAAAATGGGAAAGTCGTAGCTTATGCTTCTAAAAAGCTAAAAGATGCCGAAAAGAATTATCCCATTCATGACTTGGAACTTGCAGCGGTGATATTTGCCTTGGGCAAATGGCGTCATTATCTGTATGGTGTCACTTTTGACATCTTTACGGACCACCAGAGTTTGAAGTATCTATTCACTCAGAAGGATCTCAACAGGAGACAGAGACGGTGGATGGAATTCTTGGAAGATTATGACTGCCGCATTCAGTATCACCCTGGGAAGGCGAACGTAGTCGCCGATGCATTGAGCCGAAGGGCTCACGTGGCACACCTAGAGGGGACATCTTCAGATACCTCTTTAGAGGACAGGAGGACTCGATTTGAATCGTATCCTCGTCTTGCCAACCTTTCAGTCCAACCCGATTTAGTCCAACAACTTCGAGACGAGCAAGATTCAGATGCCAGTATTCAGAAGATCAAAGCTAGAATGCTGAATGATCCTAACACCAAATTCAGGATCGATGGTACCGGATTGCTTCGCTTTGGGATCCGAGTTTGTGTTCCTACGAACCTGAAGCGTGGAATTCTCGACGAGGCACACAAGTCTGCTTATGCTGTTCACCCAGGAGGCAACAAGATGTATCGTGATCTCAGAACCCAGTATTGGTGGAATGGTATGAAAAGGGACGTGGCTACTTATGTGAAACATTGTCTAACATGTCAGAGAGTCAAGGCCGAGCATCAAAGGCCTGGAGGAACTCTTCAGCCGCTTCCTGTACCCACTTCCAAGTGGCAGGAGATCACTATGGACTTCGTGACTGGATTGCCTACCGTTCGTGGAGGTTTCGATAGTATTTGGGTCATCGTTGATCGATTGACCAAGTCAGCGCATTTTCTACCAGTTCGAAAAACAGCAAAGGTTAAACAGCTCGCAGAATTGTATCAGAAAGAAATTATTAGGCTTCATGGTGTTCCGGAAAGTATCGTTTCTGACAGGGATCCTAAATTCACAGCTCAGTTGTGGCAAGAACTTCATAAGAACTTGGGAACGACCCTAAAGTTTAGCTCTGCAGCACATCCTCAGACTGATGGACAATCCGAGCGAACGATCAGGTTTCTAAATGATATGTTACGGGCATGTGCGCTCGATTTTCATACGAGTTGGATTTCACACTTGCCCTTGGTCGAGTTCGCTTACAACAACAGTTATCAAGCCTCGATTGGAATGCCACCGTATGAGGCTCTTTATGGGAGGAAGTGCAGATCTCCAATTTATTGGGAATTGGAGGATTGGAAATGGTCAGCTAATGGCCATGAGAGGGCTACTCCACCGGATCACATTCAGGAAGCAATTGATAAGGTTCAACTCATTCGGCAAAGAATGAAAGCAGCTCAAGATCGCCAGAAGAGCTACGCCGACAAGAGGCGTCGACATTTGGAGTTTGAAGTGGGAGACCGAGTTTTTCTCAAGGCCTCCCCGAGGAAGGGATTCACGAGGATCGGTAGAGGTGGGAAGCTTACTCCGAGATATTTAGGTCCATTTGAGATCACCGAGCGGATCGGGAATACCGCATATCGTCTGGACCTACCACCTTATCTTACCGGGATCCACAATGTCTTCCATGTCTCACAGCTTCGCAAGTACTTCCCCGACGAGTCCCATATTCTCCAGGATGACGGAGTTCAGCTTGAGCCGGATTTGACTATTGAGATGAAACCGGTTCAGATTCAGGATCGTAAGGTTCAGCAGCTTCGCCACAAGCAGATTTCATTAGTGAGAGTTCTCTGGAGGAACCGTTCGACCGAGCAGTCTACTTGGGAGACGGAGGCTAAGATGAGGGAAGCTTATCCCGAGCTTTTCTGATGAAGATGGAATCTGGGGACCAGATTCTCATAAGGGGGAGGTATTGTAACGACCCAGAAATCTGAGAATTACTGTGAGTAAATTTTACACGTTAATTATCTTTCTTAATCTCTAAATTCTCGATTATATGTGAATTATAATATATTATGTCGTAAATGACCAATGTGATAATATTGTTTGCGTATTTAAATTACGTGTCTATATTGCGTTTATTAAATATTTAATCGTTATATGTGATCGACGCGTATTTAATTGGATTTTCTAAAATTACTAAAATAACCCTTCATATTTTTCGGTATTTCGAAGATATTTGATAAGTATCGAAATTCATTTCATTATTTTTATTTCGAGAGAGAGAGAGAGAGAGAAGAAGAAGAAAAGAGATATTTCTCCCGAATCCCTAATCGATCGTGCCGAGCTCGAATCTCCGTGGAATTTCGCGCCAATCGTTTTTAAACGATCAGTTCATCGATACCTTTCTTTAGGTACCAATTTCCCCAATTTCTTTTACATTTTTTTCGAGGTTTTGAGAATATTTGGTTATTTCGGGATTTTTTAGGTTAAATGCTTAGATCGAGCCCGTTTTTTGGTCAATTCGTGATTTTATTGGATGTATATGTGAATTAGATGTTGATTATTGATTGTTATAAATTATGAGTGTTGATTTGCGTTAAAAATATGATTTTTGTGGAATTTTGGCTCGAAAATTTGAAAACCCGTAAGTTTCTGCTGGGTTCAGTTGAACCACACGGGCTAACGCACGGTCTTGCGCAAGACCGTGCAGGAGCCCGTGTGCAACTCCTTGTGCTTGCACGGGCTTGAGCCCGTGCACCAAGGACGTGTGTTTGGCCGTGTGTGCGTGCACGGTCTTGACACCGTGTTCAAGACCGTGCACTAGGCCGTGTGAAACACTTAGTGAATTTTTTCCAGCCTTTTCAAACTTTGCTCTCGGCAATTGAGTCTTCGGGTCACCATTTTTGGTTGACTTTTTGCATACGGACTCCAAAAATTACACCGTTTTCACCTATAGAACCCTTTTAATTTGTAGATTTATATTTTGGAATGTTTATTTAATTTCGCCCTCGTTCGGGCTATGAATAGTGTAATTCTAATTATGTGTATTTTTGACAACTTGTCGGAATTGCGTGAAATTTACATGATAGCTTCTTTACATACTATAATTGACATATGCATGATTGGAAACATGTTTGGTTAGCCGTTCGTCCAATAATTGCTTATTTGCGCTTTTATTGTTGTTGTAGTTGTTATTGATTTGTCTAGGTCTTGTCTTGTCTCCAGATCAGTCCGGCGTGGGAGACCAGTGAGTCTAGCAGCTAGGCTTTCTCTTTTTGTTTCCAGGTGAGGATTTAAACTTTTAACTGGGCTTGAACATATATATATACAATTGCGAACCCCCTAATCCCTTATTAATGTATTATATATTTCGAGTTTATATTTTTTTTGTTTTATCCTCAAATCATTTAATATCAAAATTATACATTATTAAACCAAATTGATTTGTTTTCAAAAGGGCAAGAAAACTATTTATTTTACGTGACGGTTTGACTTAGGATTTAATCCTTTGTCGTCACCCTTGCTCAGAGTGTCGGTTGGCATTCAAATGGGTTATTTTAAAGCGAGCAAATACATGACTATTTTCAAGTTGGGCCCGGGAAGGTATCCGAAGGTTACATCTGGGGACGGGCGTCCAGGGTGTAATCCGAGGTGCTTCTCCCAAAACTAAGCGTCAATCGTGGCCCGTCAGGAGATGATAGCCACGGTTGGGAGCGATGGTGGGTGTTGCATTCGTTGCACATTTTCCTAAAATTCATTATGGTTGAGCTTCGGGTTGCTCCTTAGCTTGACACCGGCGATGGAGTATTTATACATGCACCGTGGAGATATAAGGAGGAACAGACCCATTCTCGCTGGGATCGTATTTACTGCTTTATAGTGTTACTGACTTTAATTTTAATTGAATATCCAAGTCGAAGCATATTCCGGTTTCTTCATTATCGCATATGTATTTTCTATAAAAACCCGGAAGCATGACTCGACTTGTTCTCACATCTTCACTGAGTATTTTGACTCACCCTCTTTTAATTGGTTCTTGCCTCAGGTTTGAGAGAGACCGACATGTCTTACGTGTCGGATGGGCAACAGTGCATAGATAGGCTTTTTGGTTTTGCTGAGTCTCGTTAGTTGTCTTTTGATCTCTCGTTCATTACTCTTGTCAACCTGGATTGATAATATTATATTGTTCCCCAATATTGTTATTTAAATGATGTTGCCCTGAATGGGCTGTTGTTGATAATTGTTAATGTATTGGCCCCGGAGTGGCATTTTTGTTAATATGGATTTAAATGCTTCCGCTATATATTCTCTGATTTATTTAAATGTTTTATTTTGGGGATTCACTGTTGCCAAGTGTCGGGATTGACCCGTTAGCTTGCATGGGTTCTCGGGTTGAGGCACAGTATTCGGCTTGGGAATCCGTGCAGGTTCGGGGGCTGTAGAGCGGGGCGCTACAGGTTATGACATGCTTGAATCACTCCTAAAATCAAACGAGGTTAGATTGCAACACAATGGTTTTGATACTTGTAATTTTCAATAATATTTTTATGTTATTGCCTAGCTAATATGTCTAAATCTAATTTTAGGTGGTTGTACATCCGTTTTTAATTCCTTCTAAACGTGAAATGAGAGAACAATATATATCATCATTCGAAGAGCTTAAGGATGCTTCGGATGAGAATATTGATCGATTGAAGAAGACATTGGAAGGTGTCACAAAGCTGACTAATCTAATTGTCTCGCCTGATGAGGACGCATTTGGAATTAAAAACGCCATAACTCTACTAGCATTGCCTTCTTCTGCGCCAGAATGTGGAGGAGAGTTGAAAAGCACACCACCACCACCACCCTCTTCTGCTCCTGACTCTCAAATAGTGGAATTACTGAACACCATAATCAAAGAACAAAAGATGTTCAACCAGAAAGTTGATTTTGTGGTGGAAGGGTTGGGAGAGTTGAGCAAGAGAGTGGATATTGCGGTTGTTGAGTTGGGAGAGTTGAGGAAAGATTTTGAGAGTCTTCGAACAAAAGAAGAGTTGGAGATGAAAGATGACTTCATTCAACAAAATGTTGAAGAACGACCAGAAAGAGAAAGAAAAAGAAGTCATTACTTAACATCTCCATACACTGCAGATGGAGCCAAGAAAAAAACAAAGATTGATGACAAAAAAGTGGAACAACCCCTGAATATTTCAATGTCTATTTCTGAAGAAACGAAGAGATCATTTTACCATTGGTACGATGGAAAAGACAAGTCGAAGTGGGCGAAATGTTTTCATGGGGAGTATTTGCATCACCTTTTTGATCAGATATTTAATGTAGGAGCTTGGTTTGAGGATTCTGTAAGTATATGTATATATTTCAATATATTTATACATTATATAATACTTTTATATATAATTATCAGTAATACTTTTTAATGCAGCACCTGCAGGAAGGACTAGCTCTCATAAGGTATAAACAAAGTCGTCTTCCTCAACTTTATGATCAACATTGTGCAGTCCTCGATGCTTATTTTGGGCAAGTTTTTGATGGAGAAGTTCAACGCCTTTGGAAACTTAAGCAAAGTAATCCGGAAATAAAAGCGAAGAAAAATGTCAAACAAGGGCATACGATGAGTATGGTAGAAGTTGAGAAGCTTCCCCTTGGGTCTCCATATAATGATACATTTGATAAATATTTTGAAGGAACGAGACCATATAACGGACGAAATTGGCGTGAAGTTCAAAACGTTTACGGTATTTAAATATTGCAGATATGCATTGGATTACTATTGTGTGGTTTCTTGATGAGGGGAGAATTGAACTTCTCGATTGCAATAGAACTTGCTATAGAAAATAGGCTTTAGATCGGGTAATGTGGGCACCGTCCGTGCTATTTCCGAAGCTACTAAAGGCTTCCAGCCAGTTTTCTCATTTGAAATCGGACATATTTGACCGGCGGTGGAAATACGAGTTCGTTGACAACTTACCCTCAAATTCACATGGGTTAGTGCCTTAAACTATCCTTTTGTTTTATTAATTTTCTAAATTATAGTGTTTTATATTTTTGTTATTTTTAAATTGCAGTGGAGATTGTGGGATGTATGCACTTAAATTCGTGGAATTCCATATGACTAAGACTCCCATTGATTTACTTAACGACTCCACGATTCCATACTTCCGAGAGGCTCTAGCTATAGAGATCTTTCAAGAAGAAGTGCATGTAAAAAATAAATAGTGTGATTTTGTATATTTTGTGTATTTTGTATATGTACACATTGTATATTTTTTATATTTTGTGTATTTTGTATATGTACACGTTGTATATTTTGTATATTTTGTAATATGTATATAGAAGTGCTTAAATATTTCGTATATAGTGTGTTCTTGTGATTTTTGATGCGAAATCTGTTAATAAGCGATCTCGCGACCCTTAAGCAATCTCAGAGATCACTTAAGGGAAGCGAGATCGCTTATTAACAGATTGGGGAGGCGAAACTATTAAAAAGCGATCTCGCTTGCTTTAAGCGATCTCGGTGATCGCTTAAGGGAAGCGATATCGCTTTTTAACATATTGGGGGGGGGGGGGGGCAAACTGTTAAAAAGCGATCTCGCTTGCCTTAAGCGATCGCTTAAGGGACGCCAAATCGTTTTTATACAAAAATCAAATTAATAAATTAAAATAGAAGAAATTCGTGATTATTTTGGATCTTAAACTCAAAATTAAAAAAATAAAAGCACGAATTAGATGAATTAAAGATTATTTTAGTAAAAATTCTCTCAAATATGGTAATCCAAAATTAGTGCACGAGTATTCAACATGAATCAAGTTTATCGGATTAATCTATATTATAGTATATGAATTTACTAAAGCAGTGTGTAAATAGTTAGAATTTATTTTGTCAAACACACTTGGGAAATATTTATTATGAGATTGCAACTAATGGTTTAATGGAACATTATATGAATTGTATTTTGTAGAACAAGACTTTTGTCAATCAAATTATATATGAGGTTGGAGATTGTTTTTAAAAATAGAACCTAGTCGAATGTCTTCAACTTTCTGCTTTTCACAATTTACTTTAAATTAAATTTTCTTAAAGAATAACTTTGTAGCAATAATTACGTATTAGTTTATGGGTTTATGGGTTTATGACTTTTTTTAATGATGCAACTCGTATTGTTTTTCTCCAATGCATGGGAAGGGAATAAGTTATTATATTATATTATTGATTACTTTATTGTAACGACCCAGAAATCCGAGAATTACTGTGAGTAATTTTACGCGTTAATTATCTTTCTTAATCTCTAAATTCTCGATTATATGTGAATTATAATATATTATGTCGTAAATGACCAATGTGATAATATTGTTTGCGTATTTAAATTACGTGTCTATATTGCGTTTATTAAATATTTAATCGTTATATGTGATCGACGCGTATTTAATTGGATTTTCTAAAATTACTAAAATAACCCTTCATATTTTTCGGTATTTCGAAGATATTTGATAAGTATCGAAATTCATTTCATTATTATTATTTCGAGAGAGAGAGAGAGAGAGAAGAAGAAGAAAAGAGATATTTCTCCCGAATCCCTAATCGATCGTGCCGAGCTCGAATCTCCGTGGAATTTCGCGCCAATCGTTTTTAAACGATCAGTTCATCGATACCTTTCTTTAGGTACCAATTTCCCCAATTTATTTTACGTTCTTTTCGAGGTTTTGAGAATATTTGGTTATTTCGGGATTTTTAGGTTAAATGCTTAGATCGAGCCCGTTTCTTGGTCAATTCGTGATTTAATTGGATGTATATGTGAATTAGATGTTGATTATTGATTGTTATAAATTATGAGTGTTGATTTGCGTTAAAAATATGATTTTTGTGGAATTTTGGCTCGAAAATTTGAAAACCCGTAAGTTTCTGCTGGGTTCAGTTGAACCACACGGGCTAACGCACGGTCTTGCGCAAGACCGTGCAGGAGCCCGTGTGCAACTCCTTGTGCTTGCACGGGCTTGAGCCCGTGCACCAAGGCCGTGTGTTTGGCCGTGTGTGCGTGCACGGTCTTGACACCGTGTTCAAGACCGTGCACTAGGCCGTGTGAAACACTTAGTGAATTTTTTCCAGCCTTTTCAAACTTTGCTCTCGGCAATTGAGTCTTCGGGTCACCATTTTTGGTTGACTTTTTGCATACGGACTCCAAAAATTACACCGTTTTCACCTATAGAACCCTTTTAATTTGTAGATTTATATTTTGGAATGTTTATTTAATTTCGCCCTCGTTCGGGCTATGAATAGTGTAATTCTAATTATGTGTATTTTTGACAACTTGTCGGAATTGCGTGAAATTTACATGATAGCTTCTTTACATATTATAATTGACATATGCATGATTGGAAACATGTTTGGTTAGCCGTTCGTCCAATAATTGCTTATTTGCGCTTTTATTGTTGTTGTAGTCGTTATTGATTTGTCTAGGTCTTGTCTTGTCTCCAGATCAGTCCGGCGTGGGAGACCAGTGAGTCTAGCAGCTAGGCTTTCTCTTTTTGATTCCAGGTGAGGATTTAAACTTTTAACTGGGCTTGAACATATATATATACAATTGCGAACCCCCTAATCCCTTATTAATATATTATATATTTCGAGTTTATATTTTTATGTTTTATCCTCAAATCATTTAATATCAAAATTATACATAAGTAAACCAAATTGATTTGTTTTCAAAAGGGCAAGAAAACTATTTATTTTAAGTGACGGTTTGACTTAGGATTTAATCCTTTGTCGTCACCCTTGCTCAGAGTGTCGGTTGGCATTCAAATGGGTTATTTTAAAGCGAGCAAATACATGACTATTTTCAAGTTGGGCCCGGGAAGGTATCCGAAGGTTACATCTGGGGACGGGCGTTCAGGGTGTAATCCGAGGTGCTTCTCCCAAAACTAAGCGTCAATCGTGGCCTGTCAGGAGATGATAGCCACGGTTGGGAGCGATGGTGGGTGTTGCATTCGTTGCACATTTTCCTGAAATTCATTATGGTTGAGCTTCGGGTTGCTCCTTAGCTTGACACCGGCGATGGAGTATTTATACATGCACCGTGGAGATATAAGGAGGAACAGGCCCATTCTCGCTGGGATATTATTTACTGCTTTATAGTGTTATTGATTTTAATTCTTAATTGTATATCCAAGTCGAAGCATATTCCGGTTTCTTCATTATCGCATATGTATTTTCTATAAATACCCGGAAGCATGACTCGACTTGTTCTCACATCTTCACTGAGTATTTTGACTCACCCTCTTTTAATTTGTTCTTGCCTCAGGTTTGAGAGAGACCGACATGTCTTACGTGTCGGATGGGCAACAGTGTCAGATAGGCTTTTTGGTTTTGCCGAGTCTCATTAGTTGTCTTTTGATCTCGTTCATTATTCTTGTCAACCTGGATTGATAATCTTATATTGTTCCCCAATATTGTTATTTAAATGATGTTGCCCTGAGTGGGCTGTTGTTAATGTATTGGCCCCGGAGTGGCATTTTTGTTAATATGGATTTAAATGCTTCCGCTATATATTCTCTGATTTATTTAAATGCTTTATTTCGGGGATTCACTGTTGCCATGTGTCGGGATTGACCCGTTAGCTTGCGTGGGTTCTCGGGTTGAGGCACTGTACTCGGCTTGGGAATTCGTGCAGGTTCGGGGGCTGTAGAGCGGGGCGCTACAGTCCGGAGTGGTATCAAAGCCATAGGTTCCCTAGGTTCTGTTGTCTAGAGTGTCGTGTCTAAGTCGTACGGCTATATTTATAGGTTTCGTGTTAATTCTTTACTTGCGCTTTTATATGTTATTATTACTTGATTAATTGGTCATACCATTAACCCACATGCATTTCAGCTTATCTTTTCAGGCACAATGGTTAGACCTAGAGGCCCAGGTATATTGATAGGGTTCTTATTACTGCCGTTGCACCGATCACTTGTTCCTACTGCCACAGACCGAACCACACCGCCGATTCCTGCCGGAGGCGATTGGGACAGTGTTTGATTTGTGCATCTTCTGATCACCTGATAGACTCTTGTCCGAACAAGAGAACTCTTGCCACGCCACTGAAGGCGATTCAGGCTGCCGGTCAGCCGAGAGTTCAGCCCAGAGTCTTCGCACTGGGAGGAGAGGAGCTTGAGCCCGATTCGCATGATGTTATTGGAGGTACCCTGCATATTCATGACATCCCTATTACTGCATTATATGATCCGGGTGCTACACACTCGTTTATTGCGCTTGATATTGCTGCTAAGTTGTGCATGCCCGTGGAGAGTCTGCCTTATTTGTATCGAGTCAGTTCTCCTTTGGGGACTTCTTACGTTACGGATAGAATCTTCAAGGGTTGTCCTTTGAAGATAGGAGATCGCGTCTATCCCGCCGATTTGATCGAGTTACCACTGCAGCGCTACGGGATTATTTTGGGAATGGACTGGCTTTATCAGCATGGAGTCAGTGTGGATTGTTTCAGGAAGACTATTCAGATTGGGACCGAGGCAACAATTGTGAAGGGTAGTCTTGAGGAGTCAGTTCTGGCACCGAAGATTTCTTTCGTTGAGGCTTCTCGTTTGATCCGAGAGGGAGCTCAGGCCTTCGTCGCTTATTTACTTAACCGACCGAAGGAACAAGGGAAGCTCGAGAATACGGAAGTGATTAAGGACTTCCCTGATGTCTTTCCCGAGAGTTTGAACTCTCTACCCCCTGATCGGGACATTGAGTTCGTAGTCGATCTTGCCCCGGGATCGGAGCCTTATTCGAAGACTCCGTATAGGATGGCTCCAGCCGAGTTGAAGGAACTGAAGATGCAACTGGAAGAGTTGCTTGAGAATGGTTACATAAGACCGAGCATCTCTCCTTGGGGTGCCCCGGTTTTGTTTGTAAAGAAGAAGGATGGTACGCTGAGAATGTGCATCGACTACCGGGAGTTGAACCGGATGACAGTGAAGAACAAATACCCTCTACCCCACATAGAGGAGTTATTCGACTTATTGCAGGGCTCAAAGGTATATTCGAAGTTGGATCTTCGTCAGGGATATTATCAGCTTCGTATCCGAGAGCAGGATATACCTAAAACCGGGTTTAACACTCGGTACGGCCACTTCGAGTTTGTTGTGATGCCGTTTGGTTTGACGAATGCCCCTGCAGCTTTCATGGATATGATGCACAGGATTTTCCGACCTTACCTCGACAAGTTTGTGGTTATCTTCATCGACGACATTCTGGTTTTCTCCAAGACAGTCGAGGATCATGCCGAGCATCTTCGCATTGTTCTACAGACGCTTCGAGAGCATAGTCTATATGCCAAGTTCAGCAAGTGCGAATTTTGGATCAACGAGGTTTCATTCCTTGGTCACATCATCTCCGGGAATGGGATTGCTGTGGATCCATCAAAGATTGAGGCAGTGACGAGTTGGAGTCAACCTAAGACGCCAACAGAAGTTAGGAGTTTCCTTGGATTGGCTGGATATTACAGACGATTCGTTAAGGATTTCTCCACACTAGCGGCCCCACTCACGAAGTTAACTTGTAAAGATGTGTCTTTTCAGTGGGACGACAAGTGTGAGGCCAGTTTCAAAGAGTTGAAGAAGAGATTGACCACTGCACCTATACTTGTTCTTCCAGACGGACATGAGGGATACGCGGTTTATACTGACGCGTCCAAGGAAGGTTTAGGGTGCGTGTTGATGCAAAATGGGAAAGTCGTAGCTTATGCTTCTAAAAAGCTAAAAGATGCCGAAAAGAACTATCCCATTCACGACTTGGAACTTGCAGCGGTGATATTTGCCTTGGGCAAATGGCGTCATTATCTGTATGGTGTCACTTTTGACATCTTTACGGACCACCAGAGTTTGAAGTATCTATTCACTCAGAAGGATCTCAACAGGAGACAGAGACGGTGGATGGAATTCTTGGAAGGTTATGACTGCCGCATTCAGTATCACCCTGGGAAGGCGAACGTAGTCGCCGATGCATTGAGCCGAAGGGCTCACGTGGCACACCTAGAGGGGACATCTTCAGATACCTCTTTAGAGGACAGGAGGACTCGATTTGAATCGTATCCTCGTCTTGCCAACCTTTCAGTCCAACCCGATTTAGTCCAACAACTTCGAGACGAGCAAGATTCAGATGCCAGTATTCAGAAGATCAAAGCTAGAATGCTGAATGATCCTAACACCAAATTCAGGATCGATGGTACCGGATTGCTTCGCTTTGGGATCCGAGTTTGTGTTCCTACGAACCTGAAGCGTGGAATTCTCGACGAGGCACACAAGTCTGCTTATGCTGTTCACCCAGGAGGCAACAAGATGTATCGTGATCTCAGAACCCAGTATTGGTGGAATGGTATGAAAAGGGACGTGGCTACTTATGTGAAACATTGTCTAACATGTCAGAGAGTCAAGGCCGAGCATCAAAGGCCTGGAGGAACTCTTCAGCCGCTTCCTGTACCCACTTCCAAGTGGCAGGAGATCACTATGGACTTCGTGACTGGATTGCCTGCCGTTCGTGGAGGTTTCGATAGTATTTGGGTCATCGTTGATCGATTGACCAAGTCAGCGCATTTTCTACCAGTTCGAAAAACAGCAAAGGTTAAACAGCTCGCAGAATTGTATCAGAAAGAAATTATTAGGCTTCATGGTGTTCCGGAAAGTATCGTTTCTGACAGGGATCCTAAGTTCACAGCTCAGTTGTGGCAAGAACTTCATAAGAACTTGGGAACGACCCTAAAGTTTAGCTCTGCAGCACATCCTCAGACTGATGGACAATCCGAGCGGACGATCAGGTTTCTAAATGATATGTTACGGGCATGTGCGCTCGATTTTCATACGAGTTGGATTTCACACTTGCCCTTGGTCGAGTTCGCTTACAACAACAGTTATCAAGCCTCGATTGGAATGCCACCGTATGAGGCTCTTTATGGGAGGAAGTGCAGATCTCCAATTTATTGGGAATTGGAGGATTGGAAATGGTCAGCTAATGGCTATGAGAGGGCTACTCCACCGGATCACATTCAGGAAGCAATTGATAAGGTTCAACTCATTCGGCAAAGAATGAAAGCAGCTCAAGATCGCCAGAAGAGCTACGCCGACAAGAGGCGTCGACATTTGGAGTTCGAAGTGGGAGACCGAGTTTTTCTCAAGGCCTCCCCGAGGAAGGGATTCACGAGGATCGGTAGAGGTGGGAAGCTTACTCCGAGATATTTAGGTCCATTTGAGATCACCGAGCGGATCGGGAATACCGCATATCGTCTGGACCTACCACCTTATCTTACCGGGATCCACAATGTCTTCCATGTCTCACAGCTTCGCAAGTACTTCCCCGACGAGTCCCATATTCTCCAGGATGACGGAGTTCAGCTTGAGCCGGATTTGACTATTGAGATGAAACCGGTTCAGATTCAGGATCGTAAGGTTCAGCAGCTTCGCCACAAGCAGATTTCATTAGTGAGAGTTCTCTGGAGGAACCGTTTGACCGAGCAGTCTACTTGGGAGACGGAGGCTAAGATGAGGGAAGCTTATCCCGAGCTTTTCTGATGAAGATGGAATCTGGGGACCAGATTCTCATAAGGGGGAGGTATTGTAACGACCCAGAAATCCGAGAATTACTGTGAGTAATTTTACGCGTTAATTATCTTTCTTAATCTCTAAATTCTCGATTATATGTGAATTATAATATATTATGTCGTAAATGACCAATGTGATAATATTGTTTGCGTATTTAAATTACGTGTCTATATTGCGTTTATTAAATATTTAATCGTTATATGTGATCGACGCGTATTTAATTGGATTTTCTAAAATTACTAAAATAACCCTTCATATTTTTCGGTATTTCGAAGATATTTGATAAGTATCGAAATTCATTTCATTATTATTATTTCGAGAGAGAGAGAGAGAGAGAAGAAGAAGAAAAGAGATATTTCTCCCGAATCCCTAATCGATCGTGCCGAGCTCGAATCTCCGTGGAATTTCGCGCCAATCGTTTTTAAACGATCAGTTCATCGATACCTTTCTTTAGGTACCAATTTCCCCAATTTCTTTTACGTTCTTTTCGAGGTTTTGAGAATATTTGGTTATTTCGGGATTTTTAGGTTAAATGCTTAGATCGAGCCCGTTTCTTGGTCAATTCGTGATTTAATTGGATGTATATGTGAATTAGATGTTGATTATTGATTGTTATAAATTATGAGTGTTGATTTCCGTTAAAAATATGATTTTTGTGGAATTTTGGCTCGAAAATTTGAAAACCCGTAAGTTTCTGCTGGGTTCAGTTGAACCACACGGGCTAACGCACGGTCTTGCGCAAGACCGTGCAGGAGCCCGTGTGCAACTCCTTGTGCTTGCACGGGCTTGAGCCCGTGCACCAAGGCCGTGTGTTTGGCCGTGTGTGCGTGCACGGTCTTGACACCGTGTTCAAGACCGTGCACTAGGCCGTGTGAAACACTTAGTGAATTTTTTCCAGCCTTTTCAAACTTTGCTCTCGGCAATTGAGTCTTCGGGTCACCATTTTTGGTTGACTTTTTGCATACGGACTCCAAAAATTACACCGTTTTCACCTATAGAACCCTTTTAATTTGTAGATTTATATTTTGGAATGTTTATTTAATTTCGCCCTCGTTCGGGCTATGAATAGTGTAATTCTAATTATGTGTATTTTTGACAACTTGTCGGAATTGCGTGAAATTTACATGATAGCTTCTTTACATATTATAATTGACATATGCATGATTGGAAACATGTTTGGTTAGCCGTTCGTCCAATAATTGCTTATTTGCGCTTTTATTGTTGTTGTAGTCGTTATTGATTTGTCTAGGTCTTGTCTTGTCTCCAGATCAGTCCGGCGTGGGAGACCAGTGAGTCTAGCAGCTAGGCTTTCTCTTTTTGATTCCAGGTGAGGATTTAAACTTTTAACTGGGCTTGAACATATATATATACAATTGCGAACCCCCTAATCCCTTATTAATATATTATATATTTCGAGTTTATATTTTTATGTTTTATCCTCAAATCATTTAATATCAAAATTATACATAAGTAAACCAAATTGATTTGTTTTCAAAAGGGCAAGAAAACTATTTATTTTAAGTGACGGTTTGACTTAGGATTTAATCCTTTGTCGTCACCCTTGCTCAGAGTGTCGGTTGGCATTCAAATGGGTTATTTTAAAGCGAGCAAATACATGACTATTTTCAAGTTGGGCCCGGGAAGGTATCCGAAGGTTACATCTGGGGACGGGCGTTCAGGGTGTAATCCGAGGTGCTTCTCCCAAAACTAAGCGTCAATCGTGGCCTGTCAGGAGATGATAGCCACGGTTGGGAGCGATGGTGGGTGTTGCATTCGTTGCACATTTTCCTGAAATTCATTATGGTTGAGCTTCGGGTTGCTCCTTAGCTTGACACCGGCGATGGAGTATTTATACATGCACCGTGGAGATATAAGGAGGAACAGGCCCATTCTCGCTGGGATATTATTTACTGCTTTATAGTGTTATTGATTTTAATTCTTAATTGTATATCCAAGTCGAAGCATATTCCGGTTTCTTCATTATCGCATATGTATTTTCTATAAATACCCGGAAGCATGACTCGACTTGTTCTCACATCTTCACTGAGTATTTTGACTCACCCTCTTTTAATTTGTTCTTGCCTCAGGTTTGAGAGAGACCGACATGTCTTACGTGTCGGATGGGCAACAGTGTCAGATAGGCTTTTTGGTTTTGCCGAGTCTCATTAGTTGTCTTTTGATCTCGTTCATTATTCTTGTCAACCTGGATTGATAATCTTATATTGTTCCCCAATATTGTTATTTAAATGATGTTGCCCTGAGTGGGCTGTTGTTAATGTATTGGCCCCGGAGTGGCATTTTTGTTAATATGGATTTAAATGCTTCCGCTATATATTCTCTGATTTATTTAAATGCTTTATTTTGGGGATTCACTGTTGCCATGTGTCGGGATTGACCCGTTAGCTTGCGTGGGTTCTCGGGTTGAGGCACTGTACTCGGCTTGGGAATTCGTGCAGGTTCGGGGGCTGTAGAGCGGGGCGCTACATTTATTATTTTAAAAAATGACCAAAAACTTGAAATTTTATGCCTAGGAAAGTGATGATTGTTATGAAACGTTTAATTTGTGACTAATTTTTTCTCATTTCATTCTAATTGTTAAGAAAATGGTTTTCACTCAAATAAGCATAAAAAATGAAGCGATATTAATTTGTTCTCATCCAAACTATCAGCGTTTTTTGAGTTTGCTATCCAAACTAATGTTTCGTACACTTTACCATCTGAACTACATGAAATTAACATGTTACCAATTTATTAATTTGATTTTTGTATAAAAGTGATCTCAGAGATCGCTTATGAGGCGCGAGATCGCTTATTAAAAGTGCGCAATTTATGCGCTTTGAAAAAGCAATCTCGCTTCCCTTAAGCGATCTCAGAGATCGCTTAAGGGAAGCGAGATCGCTTTTTAACAGATTCTAAATTATGCGCTTTGAAAAAGCGATCTCTCTTCCCTTAAGCGATCTCAGAGATCGCTTAAGGGAAGCGAGATCGCTTTCTAACAGATTCTAAATTATGCGCTTTGAAAAAGCGATCTCGCTTCCCTTAAGCGATCTCTGAGATCGCTTAAGGGGAGCGAGATCGCTTTTTAATAGATTCTAAATTATGCGCATTGAAAAAGCGATCTTTGAGATCGCTTAAGGGGAGCAAGATCGCTTTTTAACAGATTCTAAATTATGCGCTTTGAAAAAGCGATCTTTGAGATCGCTTAAGGGGAGCAAGATCGCTTTTTAACAGATTCTAAATTATGCGCTTTGAAAAATCAAATTAATAAATTAAAATAGAATAAATTCGTGTAAAATAATTAAAGTAGACTAGTACAATCCAAAAATATAAATTGTACACAATTTGAAAATATAAATTGTACACCATTTGAAAAATATAAATTGTACACAATTTGAAAATATAAATTTGGTCATTTGGAAAGAGGTGGTTGGTTGCAAGTACGCTTCTTGTGACCCGGTTGCTTACACTTCGAGCACATGTTTTTCTTCTTGTTGCCCTCACAAGCGGAAGGAATCCTCTTAACTCTTTTTCTGCCCCTTGATACCTTTATTTTTGGCGGAGAAATGATGATATGTGCCACTGATTCGGGTACCTCCCATTGTTCCTTGCTGGAGTAGGATATATATTTTCTACATAAGCATGCAAGAAACTTTCAGTTTTATAGGTAGGAGAGCAAAATGTGTAGATTCTCCTACCGAAATCCGGTAGTTTTTGATCTCTAATAGCAGCTAGTGCATGAGAACATGGAATCTTGTCAACATTAAAAACTCTACAGCTGCATTCCTTTTTATTAAGATCCACAACAACATCCTGACTTCCACTGCGCACAATGAATTCATGCACATTAATTGGACTTGCCACAAGTACATTGGAAAGTTCCATATTTTTGTGCAATAAGCTTTCTTTGGATGGAACTAATATCGTTGTGCGATCAACCATTTCCATACAATTCTCATAAAACCACGTAGAAAGTATTCTTTGTATTGCATCAAAAAGAGCGGTAATTGGAAATTCTCTTTCTATTAAAATCCTTGCATTAATAGACTCAGCTATGTTGGTTTTCATAATGTTAAACTTGTTTGCAGGAGAATGAGCTCTACTCCATCGGTGGAATCCAACATCATGCTCAAGATAGTCGGCCGCTTTGCTTTCGATCCGTCGAATTTCGCGAAAATGCTCATGAAAGTCATCAAGTGTATAAGCTTGGCTGCCGAATAATAGGGACGAATAATTTCACCACGCTTGAATTTTGTCCTTAAGTTCTCTCCGAGGTGCCTCATGCAATACCCATGATGCGCCATGGGGTAAACTTTTGCAATTGAATTCTTTATAGACTGGTTCCTGTCGGATATTATGCATAACTCATCACTGTCAGGAACTATATCTTGCAAATGTTTCAAAAAACACCCCCATGATTTGTCATTCTCAGAGTCAACTACTGCCCATGCAATAGGATATATATGGTTCTCACCGTCTTGTGCAGTGGCAACAAACAATGTACCACCAAACTTTCCACTTAAAACACAACCATCAAGGGCTACAATTTTCCTCATTAACGCAAACCCCCTTATGCACGGTCCAAAAGCTACGAAAAAATAAAGAAATATATTTTCTTTATCAACCGCTAAATCTGTCTTGGTTCCTTGATTTGTCAACTCTAAAATATGACGATATGCTTCAAGAACTGCGAACCCATATTCTGGTGTTCCTCTCACAAAATCTTTTGCATATTGTCTCCCTTTCCAACATTTTCAAGAACTCACAGTACATCCCAAGTGTGTTTTCACATAATGCTTCAAATCACTGGATGTAGGACCTTTTCCATTTACAAATAGAGGCTTCACGAACTCTCCAATAACATCAGCCGATGCTTGCCGATGTTCACCTCCAATATATTCCAAACCACATATGTGCTCACGAATGTATATTCTAATAACAAATTTACTTGAATCGAGGTTCTTAACACATCGAATCCACCACTTGCAATTTGGGGAAGCACATCCAACAACAATTAGTGATTTTGTAGATTTTTTTGTTACAAACTCAAATTTTCCTTTCACAGCAACAAATTTTATCTTCCTTATCGCGTGCATCTTGTTATTGAACAAAAATCCTTCATACAAATCCGATCCGTCATCAAATGTGTGATATGTAATTTTTCCAACTTCACCTCCTGTTTTTCCCTCTAACATTTCTCGACTCAACATAGTTTCTTCATTGGCATCACCATCCTCTAGAAGTAGATGATCGGTTAGACTATTATCTTTATCCGTAATCTTATTTTGTTCTTCATTAAGTTCTTCCAATTTATTGTTCTCATTTTACATCCATAGTCTCATCTTCACCATTGAAATCAAAATCAAATATTGTATTCTCGTTTGGTGAACAAATTTTCGGTAATTCAAATTGATTGTCCTCTCCAACATGAGATATAGAGACTTTTAAATGGGCCTCCAACCACCACAACCAACATCACTTTTGTACATCATCGCTAATATTTATGTTTATGATAGTAGGATTTTATTTATGTAGTATTCGGGATTATATGTTGAACCCGTTATTATTTATTGTCGGGATATTGTATCGAACCCGTTTATTATTTATGTAATTGAATTTCATTGGCCTTGGTAGACTTTAATACTTGTGCAATTATTATGATTCATTGTTTTGTTTAATTTTGCTTCCGCACCTCTGTCGTTCTCTTTCGTTTTTGAAACCCCCGCCTAGTCATTGAGTAAATGTGTACCGTTCACCGGGTTTCGATTCGGGTCGGATTCCATTTCGGTTCCGGGTCGGGGCTCGGTGCGGGGCGTGTGTTACCCGTTTGGGGCACCCGCTACAGTTGGTATCAGAGCTTCTTTTGGTCCAATGGCCTAGGCTCTGAAGCGTCGTGTTTTGTTTGTTTTGGCAGTCGTTGTATGCCGGTGTAACTTAGGGAATTGCACTCACTAGTGTTAAAGAACGATTAGTGTTTGAATTGTGATGGATATTTGTTGGATGATCAACAACAAAAGATCTTTTACAATCAAAACACTGGGATGGACTTGGATATAGGTGGATGTGAAACTCAAGGTTGTACTTGCCATGCTTGGTTGTCTGTCATGTCCGGTTGTGTCTAGGTCGTACGGCTTAGAACTTACGTGGAATTTGTGCAAATGTGCTAAGTGATTATGTGAATCTCATTTGAACCTTACTTGCCTATGTGCTTACGGCTTTGCATACTCACTTACCTGTCATGCATAACTGCTATTGGCTTTACAGGATGCCTCCACGTTGTTGTCCATGTAGACAACCCCCATCACCTCCGTTGACACCTCAGGCCGATACACCGATCCCAGCCGCCAAGGGTTTCCCCTTTGGTTCGAAGAGGCCATTTGTTCCGTCTGGGTCCTCTTCTGGGAAGAAGCCGTTCAAGGCCCCCGTTCAGCCTGTGTAACGATCCAAAAATCCGATTTATAATTCGGTATATTTGAATCGAGTAATTTCGCAAATTACTATTTTAATTTGATATTTATTCTAAGATATTAGGATAATTTCGTAAATGAGTGAATTTTGATATTTAAATCACTAATTGTCAATGTGCGTTTAATTATATGAATTTTGACTGTAATTACGTATTATTTGGACAACGTGAGTTTTCAAACTTATTTTACAAAATTACGATTTTACCCCTTCGATTTTAAACCTAGTCAACTTAATTGACTAAGTCAATCTCTCTCACCTCACTCTCGTTCAAAGGTAGCAAGGAGGAAGAAAGGAAAGAAAAGAGAAGAAAAAGAGAAAGAGAAGGAAGAAGATTCCAACGATCGTCCCGACTTCGTTTCCCGACGGATTTTCGAATCGTTTACGCCTACGAATTCCTCGCGATCTTTTCTACGAGTAAGCTTCTAACGATTCTCTTGTCTAATGTTTTCTATACTTCGTTTTTCTCGTTTTTGTGAATAGTAGGTATTATTAGGTTTTATGTGATTTTTATAGAATTTGTGGATGGAATTTTGTGATTATCGTTTCTATATGTAGATTATATGTTGTAGATGATTATATGTGAAAATCAGAGATTAATTCGCATGTTTAATTAGTTAAATGTTGAATTAGCATTGATTTTCGCGTATTGGGTTTGATGTTCTGCATGTTCTGCTCAATTTTTACGCACACGGGCCATGCACACGGGGTGTGGCAAGCCCGTGTGGGTGTACACGGCCTCTTGCACGGCCGTGCAAGAGACCGTGCGTGTTTGGGATGGTGCACGGGCTGTGCACACGGCCTTGAGGCCGTGTGCATGAGGCCATGCGTGTTCGTCCGTTTGTGCACGGCCTCAGCACACGGCCGTGCACAAGGCCGTGTGGCCTGGTCGAACAGTGCCCTGACCTTCTGTAAGTCAGGGCCCGTTTTGCACTACGGGTCCCTCCGAGACTCGTCTTTTCTGAATTCTTTCTTCGCTCGTGTATTCGATATATATGAAATAGATATGAATTGCATGATTTAGGAATTTACAACATGTTCGGGTATATGAATAGTGCGTTTTAAGTTTTCGTTAAAATTTTTAACTTTTGTATGTGAAGTCCGATTTTCCCAAAATTCGAATGCTTACTTCTTTATGATAATTTAAGCATGTCCGTAAAGTTTTGTTGCATTTGGACTTGATTTGTATTTTTAAATGCATGAATTACTCTGTTTTCGTTTGAGAATTTGAACTTAAGTGATTGATTTAATTGTGTAACGTGCTTCTATGTGTTCTAATATTTTCGTATAAGCCGTGCGTCGTCTTTAGTCTTATTGGGTTGTGTCCTGGTATTTTTGCAGACGATACTCCCGTGGAGTAGCGCCGGTTCGTGCTTTTTGCTCTTATTTTGCATAGCCAGGTGAGGCTTTCCTTTTTCAGTTTCCAGTATTATTACGTATATATATATAAATAAGCCTCTCCCGATATAAGCCACGTTTATGTTTTGTTTTCACACTGTTTATATATATACTTAATAGATATTTATGATTATTATGTTTATGTGATTTATCGAAAATGATTTGATATGAAAAAGTACTACGTATAGTCTTTGAAATGTTTACGAAAGAGACATGTAAAACCTTTTGTTTTCTAAGGCGAACTTTGGCCTTCGGCCTCGCATATGACATGTCTCGAACGGTCTTTTGGCCAACCCAAAATGATTTGAAAAGCGAGTTATGATATGTATGCATGTTTGTTTGGGCCCGGAGTAAGAGCGATAGGACGAAGTCGGTAGACGTCGGGTCTACGGCGTAAATCCTATGGTTTCCTCCATTTGGGAGCTCGGGGTGAGGCCGGAGTGGCAGTCCTTTGAGTACCTGAGTTATTCCCGTATGATATGAGTAGTTCGGGTTTGCAGTCCGGCTACATTGGAGGAATAAGGGTGGTTTCCGGTTTTATGTTTTGGAAATTGGAGTTCAGGGCTCGACTCGCCGAGTCATATGATAAGTATGTTTTATGTTAAATCACCACCCGATTACGAAAACCTTTCTTTTATGTTGATTTCTTTTAATTATAGAATTGGTGATTTATTTTCCGTTTTATTATATACATTATTATTCCCTCCTCACTTAGTCGTTTGACTAACCCCCTCTGTTTTACCCCTATATTGGTTTCAGGATACTAGGCGGGATTCGTCGTCGTCGTCGTAGAGTTGTATTTATTTTCTCATGTATATTCCTTTCCCCGTTTAGATATTATTTAAGTTTTACGATTTTAGAAAATTGTGTTATTATGTTGTATTCGGGATTATATATACTTCGAACCCGTCATTATATTTATCGGGATATTGTATAGAACCCGTTAATTAACTATGTAATTGATTTTCGTTAGCCTTGGTGGGCTTTAATACTTGTGCATTTATCTATGTTTTAATGTTCGGTTTATTATTGCTTCCGCGTCTCTGTCGTTTTATTTTGTTCTTTTTGAAACCCCGCCTAGTAGTTGAGTAAATGCTTGCCGTTCGCCGGGTTTCGGTTCGGGTCGGATCCCATTTCGGTTCCGGGTCGGGACTCGGTGCGGGGCGTGCGTTACCCGTTTGGGGCGCCCGCTACAGTTGGTATCAGAGCTTCTTTGGTCCAATGGCCTAAGCTCTGAATCGTCGTGTTTTGTTGGTTTGGTCGGTCGTTGTGTGCCGGTGTAACTTAGGGAATTGCACTCACCAGTGTTCAAGAACGCTTAGTGTTTGAATTGTCACGGATCTTTGTTGGATGATCAACAACAAAAGATCTTTACAATCAAAACACTGGGATGGGCTTGGATATAGGTAGATGTGAAACTCAAGGTTGTACTTGCCATGCCTGGTTGTCTGTCGTGTCTGGTTGTGTCTAGGTCGTACGGCTTAGGAATTCTGTGGAATTGTGCAAATGTGCTAAGTGCTTATGTGAAATCTATTTGAACATTACTTGCCTATGTGTTTACAGCTTTGCATGCTCACTTACCAGTCATGCATAACTGCTAATGGCTTTATAGGATGCCTCCACGTTGTTGCCCCTGTGGACAGCCCTCGTCATCTTCATTGACACCTCAGACCGATCCACCGATTCCAGCCGGAATTTTGGAAACATTAAGACAGTTCATCGCTCATGCCCCTAGAGGAAATGTTGAGCAGGAAGCGTGGGCACAATTTCTCAGATTCGAACCGCCACAATTTGAAGGTGCCCCGGATGACAGTATTGCCGAGGCATGGATATCAGCACTAGAAAAGATTTATAGGATTATGGAATATCCGGACCCTCTAAGAGTCGAGTTTGCTATCTATTTGATGATTGGAGTCGCACAGGATTGGTGGAAGCAGATTGAGCAAAGATGGAAACGAGAGCGTGTAGTCCCGACTTGGGATCAATTCCTGACAGAGTTCCGGGCTGAATACATTTTGAGGATTGTTCGACAGCAACACGAAAGTAAATTTCAGGCCCCCGTTCAGCCTAATCCTCCCCAACCTCAGGGATATCCACGACCAGTATGTGGATTTTGTAAGGGCCCGCATGTAGAGGCTAAATGTTGGAAGAAGAATGGACTGTGCTACGGATGTGGTAGCGCCGACCACAGAGTGAATCTATGTCCGAAGAAGAGACCGGTACCGCGGGGAACAGCTCAGCCTCAGACCTACGCTAGTATTGACGCCTTAGAAGGCGATACGGAGGATGCACGTCCAGCGAGTTCTACGAGGCCATTTACACATTCAGGGTCTTCCTCCGGAAAGAAAACCTTCTCGGTATCTTCATCGAAACAGAATGTACCTCCTAAACCGCAAGGAATGCCAGTATGTGGCTTTTGCCAAAGAGATCATCAAGAGTCAGAATGTCGAAAGAAGCAGGGACGTTGCTTCTCATGTGGAAGTCCGTCTCATCTTCGTACAAATTGCACGAGAAAGAGAATGTCGAGACGAGCCAAGAGGACGAAGCTTGATCTTGTGTGAACGATCCAGGTATATTGCATTGTCATGACATTCATCTTAAATTTATTTAATTTCATGTTATGTAGTTTTATTTTAAAAATTTTGTGTGTTAAGCGTATTATATTATATATGTGATTTCGGTGTTATATATTCGTGTTTGATTTTTGTGAAGTTTGTGTGGTTTTAATCACATGAATTGCCCCTGCATGCCTTGCACGGTCTCGCCACACGCCGTGACGAGACCTTGTGCACCTTTTTCACACGGCCTTCTCGCACCCCGTGCGAGAGACCGTGAGCATGAATACACACGGGCTCGTCACACGCCGTGACGAGAGCCCGTACGTGTTTTTCCTCACGGGGTCGTCTGTAACGACCCGAATATTTTAATTATATTATTAATTATTACACGAATTCTTTCTTGCCTAATTTCTCGATCTATCCAATTGGATTAATTAATCTTGTGGAAAAGATTGATTTAACCTATCTTTTAAATGCCCTCAATTACTTAAATTACATAAATGCCCTTGAAAGCCTAAATGACCATTTTACCCTCCCGAGATATTTTCATAAATATCTATCTATCTCTCTCATTCTCTCATTTCACAAAAGGAGGAGGAAAGAAGAAAGGGAAAAGAAAGAAAGGAGAAAGAAGGAGAAGAAAGGAGAAAGATCTTCTCGACGCCCTACCGAACTCGTTTCTCGCCCGATCAACGAGCCGTGAAAACCCGAACGATCCTCACTACTTTATCTACCGGTAATCCTTTTACCCCATTTCATTCCGTTCATTATTTCTTGCGATTTTCGTGACTTTAGATATAGGATTTTATATATTAGGATTTTCGTGTTTAGGAAGATTTACTTGACCATTTTACGTGATTCTTGTGTCTATGTGTAGCTTATATGATATATATGATTATATATGAAAATTAGGATGTTTTATGGTGTATATTAGGAGATATATGAATTTATATTTTGATTTTCGCGTGTGGGTTTCGCGATCTGCTGAGTCTGCTGCTCAGTAGATCCACACGGGCGAACGCACGGTCTAGAGCAAGACCGTGCAGGAGCCTGTGAGCAGCACTTTTCAGCCTGCACGGGCTTGAGCCCGTGCACAGGCCCGTGCGCATGGCCGTTTGCACCTGCACGGTCTTGGCACCGTGCTCAAGACCGTGCGGGAGGCCGTGCAAACCCTTTTGTGCTTGCACCGGCTTGCCAAGCCCGTGCGTAAGCCCGTGCGTTGGCCGGTGCAACATACTTAGTGTGTTTTCTAGCCTTTTCCTTCCTTACACTTCGGGAATTGGTCAACCCCACTCATTTAAATGTTGACTTTTCTCATACGACCTCCGAATATCAATCCGATTTCACCTATAGCTTCCTCGGGCCTTGGGATTTGATATTCTTCATAATTTACAATTTACCCGACCCTAATTGACCGTCAATTGACACCTTTCTCGTTTAGGGATTTATTCCACCTTTCCCGTTTCTTATCCGTTTAATCCTGTATTCGCGAGAGAACGTCCTTATATTATTTTAAGCATGTCTACGTGCCCTAATTGCGTTTAAGCATGCCTTTAATATTTATTATTTACGTTCTTTCATTATTTAACATTTCATTAATATTCTTTAATTGTCGTACCGTAATTTACATGTTTAATTGATTTACTTCCCATATTTCGTTTATTGCATGATTGGATTCTATTTGAATTGCCGTGCGTCGTCTGTTGTTCGTGTCTTGCTTTTAGTATTGTCGGTCTTGTTTTCATCCTCTAGGCCCTGTGTATTACAGGTGGGTCCAACGAGGGAGAAACCTGACTACCGCTTGCTTTCGTACTGCCTTGTCGAGCCAGGTAAGGGTTTTAAATTGTTTTCAACTGGAGTAAGAACATAGTTTATTTAGGCTTCGAAATAACTTATTTCCCCGCCTTTTCTTATTGCTTGTTGTACTGTCTTTAATATTTCTTACGTGCTTAGTCAAACCTTTTAATAGCAAAACCAAAATGATTTGAAATGCTTCCAACTAGAGACAAGTAACTTATTTGTTTTAAAAGTAACTATTTGATCTCTGAGGCACTTATAAGTAATGTCGTTAGGGACATCCGTCAGCATGCTCCCGAAGCGTACGACGCTCATGAGTATTTCCTAGATCGTTACATCAACTTGTCTCAAAAGCCCCTTTGGCCATTCATACTTAACTACTTGCATCATATTTTCGAACGGCCCTTTTGGCCACCCAAACTATCATTAATTTCAAAAGCGAGCCATAGCCTGTTTTATGACTTGGGCCCGAAGTATACAGGAGGTGAGCCTGGGGACGTGTGTCTAGGGCAAATCCCGATGTATACTTCTAGCGTGTTGACTTGGGCCGGCCAGGAGGTTGGTTAGCCTGAGTTGATGTGAACGGTGGTGCTAATCGCGTCTCCTGAAATCCTGATGGTGTTGCTAATCGCGTCTCCTTAATTCCTGATGGTGGTGCTAATCGCGTCTCCTTAATTCCTGATGGTGGTGCTAACAGCGTCTCCTTAAATCCTGTACAGTATCATTGGTGGTGGAGTACTTGACTATGTATTTGCATGATTTTCATAAATGGGAGTTATAAGGAGAGGGCCCGTTCTCGCCGGGACACTATTTCATGATTTATTACATTTATTGCTTGTCTAATTATTTGATGGCTTTCGTGACAAGTCGAAGCACATTCCGGTTTTCTTCAGTTATCATATGTACTTCCCTATATATATATAAAACCCGGAAGTGTGACTCGTACTTGCTACCCTAAGCCTCCTTTATTACTCAACTTATATTCTTTCAATCGGCTTGATATTTCGTGCAAATATTTTGAAAGATCCGGTTCGTCAACCATTTGTATTTTCAAATAAGCCGAACCCGAGTGTTGCTTTGTGTCATTTTATAACTTATATTTCGTATTTATTTTCTTTCTCAAAACGGGCAACACTCACCACTTTTGGTTTTAAAAGATAAATGACGAACTGTGATCAAAACCCCTTACTGAGTATCCTTTATACTCATCCCTGCTGTTTTGGTTCTTGCTTCAGGTAGACAGGTGGCAACGTCACCTATCTTGTCAGTCGGCTTCAGCAGTTCTAGATAGGCTCAGTCTTTCTGGTTTGTCTTGTCAGTGGTCCCAACAACCGTCGAGTCTTGTTTATTGTATTTATTTACTTTATGTACTTATGTGCCCCTGATGTGGGATAGTTGACGATATGTAGGATTGCATAGGGTAGACTAGTTGAGCCATCGATGGCACTATCTGTTTATGAATATTCTGTATCTTGATTTTAAATGTTAGCCTCGTAGGCTTTTGTGAAATTTATCTGTTTATTTAAATCGCTTCCGCATTTTCTCTGCTCTTCTCTGGTTGTTGTTGGGATGTCGTTGTTGTTGCCAGTAGTGTTTGCTTGAGTGCCGTTCGCCGGAGTGGGTTTTTGAGTTGAGGCCCCTCGCTGAAGCTCGGGAATCCGTTTCGGTGCGGATGTGGCGGTCCTCCTTCAGGGGGCGCTACAGTCAGTGGTATCAGAGCCTAGGTTCCCAAAAGGAACCGAAGCTTTGTAATCGCGTCGTGTCTTGTCTCTTGTGTCTGCCCGTTTCGTGTCAATGAGACTTAGAGTTTCCAGTCACAGGTGCTTGAGAACTCCTTAGTATTGAAATTGTGATTGATCTTCTTTTGGAATGGCCAACCAACCGCTTGATCTCTTACAATTGTAGTACTGAGTTGGGATTGAATGCAAGTGGATGTGGAACTCGAGGTAGCGTCTGTCTTGTCTTGTCGTCTTGTCGTGTCCTGCTTGGGTGCTGTCGTGTCTAGGTCGTACGGCTATAGGATCGAGTTTTTCTTGTTCTGTGATTTGTTTCATGCTTAACTTGTCTACATGCTATTCGAATCATATATGTATGCTTTATTTGAATTCTTATGCCTTATGTGATCATTCCATTAACCGAGCATGCATCTTTTCCTAGTTTAGTGAGCGCAGGTACACAATGCCTCACCGAGGACCCCCTGCAACTCCCCCATCTCCGAATTCGATTGCAAGAGAGATAGTGACAGCTATGAGACAGGTTGCTGAACAAGTGCATCAAGAGAGACAACAACAACAACAACATGTACCTGCGAGACAAGCCGAGGGCCAATCCTTGGACAGATTTCTGCACTACAACCCACCTTGCTTCGTGGGTGAACCAGATGACCTTAAAGCCGAGGCTTGGATAGCCGATATGGAGCGAATCTTTCGGGTAATACACTGCGGTGACCCCGAGAGGGTCGAGTATGCCATCTTTCTCATGAGAGGACCAGCTGAGGATTGGTGGCGTTACATGGAACAAAGATGGATAGCTGAGGGAATTCCGTACACTTGGTCACGGTTCCTATCCGACTTCCGAGAGAAGTACGTGCCGCAAGTGGTACGTGACAGCCGAGAAAGAGAGTTCATGTCCCTCACCCAAGGAGCTCTCGCTGTTGCACAGTACGAGGCACTTTTCAGCCGCCTCATCGTCTATGCTCCTCACATTGCATCTGACGATCGAAGAAGAGCGCGAAAGTTCAGCTAGGGACTTCAGCCGGAGATCTTGGAAAGATTAGTAGGATTGGACATTCGAGGTTATCACGAGGCAGTTAACCGAGCTATGAGAGTGGAGTCCGATCTTCAAGAGATGAGACGAGGTATTCCTCACAAGAAAGGATCCTCTTCCAACGAGAAAGCAAGAAGAGAACCAGCCGGACCGAGCACTTTTCCGACATCGAGACCACATTACGAGATGCCGGAACCTCCCAGACCAGGAGTGAACGAGGACCTCATTCCCTGTGAGCACTGTGGAAAGACCAATCACGAGACTGCAAGGTGTAGGAGGAAACTGGGGCGTTGCCTCAGATGTGGGAGTAGCAAGCATCGAGTTCAAGACTGCCCCGACTCAGGGAATCCTCGGGGAAGAAAAAGGGGATCTCGACCTTGATACCGACTCGCAGAGGTACCTTGCATTATCATTGCATTCACTCATAATATTCTGTTTCGAATGGTAATTGCTTTAAATATATGTTAAGTGTTTTATATAAACTTATGTGCTTTAACTGCTTTCAAAATTCACACTTGCACTGATTGAATGATTAGTTGCTAAGATTTTTGTGACCTCTGTGTGGATAGCGTGGAATTCGATAAATTTGTTATACGCTAGTAGAGAGTGCTAAGGATAAGGAGTTCCTGGCCGACTAGGATCGATTCTATTGCGAGTAAGTTATGCGGTTCTGGATAGCACCGACGTTCACAAATCAAGTCTGAAGGAGTATACTTCTGAAGGTATGTCTGAAGATGAATCAACTAGTGAAGAGGATAATGAATTATCTGACGATGATGATTATATGGGAGACGAGCCGACATCGGCTTCTGATAATGACGATCCTGATGTTTCGTATGAAGTCGAGCGAAGAAATGATGAAAATGATGGTTTAATGGAAGGCGGAGAGGAGAAATCATCCAATACCATTGAAGATGAGAAAACACTTTGTAGAAGGAATAAGAAAGAGTGTGATCTTGAAGAAACAGATTGTGAGAAGGACGAGGGGTACAATGGAAGAAATGATGATGATGTTACTTCCTGTAAAAGGAGCTCTAATCAAGAAACAGGAGGAGGATGTGACAATTGTCATTGAAGATACGAAGAGTACAAGAATCAGTCGGAAGAACGAAATAGATAATAGCAGTGATGATGGACCTTACATTGGGATTTTCTTCTTCGTCGTTAGCCTTGTTTAGGGTTTTTGTAATCCCGTTTTCGCATGACTTTGAATTTTATTTGGAATGTTAATTGCATTTAAATATTTTGTTATGAATGATGTTTTATAACGTATTTTAATTGCTCCTATATGTTCGTTTTTAATTCGCGTTATTAGAACCCTTAGATTATACTCCTCTTAACTAACCCCGAAGTCCGGAGGAGAATCTGAAGACAGATTCTCTTGAAGAGGGGAGTATTGTAACGACCCGAATATTTTAATTATATTATTAATTATTACACGAATTCTTTCTTGCCTAATTTCTCGATCTATCCAATTGGATTAATTAATCTTGTGGAAAAGATTGATTTAACCTATCTTTTAAATGCCCTCAATTACTTAAATTACATAAATGCCCTTGAAAGCCTAAATGACCATTTTACCCTCCCGAGATATTTTCATAAATATCTATCTATCTCTCTCATTCTCTCATTTCACAAAAGGAGGAGGAAAGAAGAAAGGGAAAAGAAAGAAAGGAGAAAGAAGGAGAAGAAAGGAGAAAGATCTTCCCGACGCCCTACCGAACTCGTTTCTCGCCCGATCAACGAGTCGTGAAAACCGGAACGATCCTCACTACTTTATCTACCGGTAATCCTTTTACCCCATTTCATTCCGTTCGTTATTTCTTGCGATTTTCGTGACTTTAGATATAGGATTTTATATATTAGGATTTTCGTGTTTAGGAAGATTTACTTGACCATTTTACGTGATTCTTGTGTCTATGTGTAGCTTATATGATATATATGATTATATATGAAAATTAGGATGTTTTATGGTCTAATTAGGAGATATATGAATTTATATTTTGATTTTCGAGTGTGGGTTTCGCGATCTGCTGAGTCTGCTGCTCAGTAGATCCACACGGGCGAACGCACGGTCTTGAGCAAGACCGTGCAGGAGCCCGTGCGCAGCACTTTTCAGCCTGCACGGGCTTGAGCCCGTGCGCATGGCCGTTTGCACCTGCACGGTCTTGGCACCGTGCTCAAGACCGTGCGGGAGGCCGTGCAAACCCTTTTGTGCTTGCACCGGCTTGCCAAGCCCGTGCGTAAGCCCGTGCGTTGGCCGGTGCAACATACTTAGTGTCTTTTCTAGCCTTTTCCTTCCTTACACTTCGGGAATTGGTCAACCCCACTCATTTAAATGTTGACTTTTCTCATACGACCTCCGAATATCAATCCGATTTCACCTATAGCTTCCTCGAGCCTTGGGATTTGATATTCTTCATAATTTACAATTTACCCGACCCTAATTGACCGTCAATTGACACCTTTCTCATTTAGGGATTTATTCCACCTTTCCCGTTTCTTATCCGTTTAATCCTGTATTCGCGAGAGAACGTCCTTATATTATTTTAAGCATGTCTACGTGCCCTAATTGCGTTTAAGCATGCCTTTAATATTTATTATTTACGTTCTTTCATTATTTAACATTTCATTAATATTCTTTAATTGTCGTACCGTAATTTACATGTTTAATTGATTTACTTCCCATATTTCGTTTATTGCATGATTGGATTCTATTTGAATTGCCGTGCGTCGTCTGTTGTTCGTGTCTTGCAATTAGTATTGTCGGTCTTGTTTTCATCCTCTAGGCCCTGTGTATTACAGGTGGGTCCAACGAGGGAGAAACCTGACTACCGCTTGCTTTCGTACTGCCTTGTCGAGCCAGGTAAGTGTTTTAAATTGTTTTCAACTGGAGTAAGAACATAGTTTATTTAGGCTTCGAAATAACTTATTTCCCCGCCTTTTCTTATTGCTTGTTGTACTGTCTTTAATATTTCTTACGTGCTTAGTCAAACCTTTTAATAGCAAAACCAAAATGATTTGAAATGCTTCCAACTAGAGACAAGTAACTTATTTGTTTTAAAAGTAACTATTTGATCTCTGAGGCACTTATAAGTAATGTCGTTAGGGACATCCGTCAGCATGCTCCCGAAGCGTACGACGCTCATGAGTATTTCCTAGATCGTTACATCAACTTGTCTCAAAAGCCCCTTTGGCCATTCATACTTAACTACTTGCATCATATTTTCGAACGGCCCTTTTGGCCACCCAAACTATCATTAATTTCAAAAGCGAGCCATAGCCTGTTTTATGACTTGGGCCCGGAGTATACAGGAGGTGAGCCTGGGGACGTGTGTGTAGGGCAAATCCCGATGTATACTTCTAGCGTGTTGACTTGGGCCGGCCAGGAGGTTGGTTAGTCTGAGTTGATGCGAACGGTGGTGCTAATCGCGTCTCCTTAAATCCTGATGGTGGTGCTAATCGCGTCTCCTTAATTCCTGATGGTGGTGCTAATCGCGTCTCCTTAATTCCTGATGGTGGTGCTAACAGCGTCTCCTTAAATCCTGTACAGTATCATTGGTGGTGGAGTACTTGACTATGTATTTGCATGATTTTCATAAATGGGAGTTATAAGGAGAGGGGCCGTTCTCGCCGGGACACTATTTCATGATTTATTGCATTTATTGCTTGTCTAATTATTTTATGGCTTTCGTGACAAGTCGAAGCACATTCCGGTTTTCTTCAGTTATCATATGTACTTCCCTATATATATATATAAAACCCGGAAGTGTGACTCGTACTTGCTACCCTAAGCCTCCTTTATTACTCAACTTATATTCTTTCAATCGGCTTGATATTTCGTGCAAATATTTTGAAAGATCCGGTTCGTCAACCATTTGTATTTTCGAATAAGCCGAACCCGAGTGTTGCTTTGTGTCATTTTACAACTTATATTTCGTATTTATTTTCTTTCTCAAAACGGGCAACACTCACCACTTTTGGTTTTAAAAGATAAATGACGAACTGTGATCAAAACCCCTTACTGAGTATCCTTTATACTCATCCCTGCTGTTTTGGTTCTTGCTTCAGGTAGACAGGTGGCAACGTCACCTATCTTGTCAGTCGGCTTCAGCAGGTCTAGATAGGCTCAGTCTTTCTGGTTTGTCTTGTCAGTGGTCCCAACAACCGTCGAGTCTTATTTATTGTATTTATTTACTTTATGTACTTATGTGCCCCTGATGTGGGATAGTTGACGATATCTAGGATTTCATAGGGTAGACTAGTTGAGCCATGGATGCACTATCTGTTTATGAATATTCTGTATCTTGATTTTAAATGTTAGCCTCGTAGGCTTTTATGAAATTTATCTGTTTATTTAAATCGCTTCCGCATTTTCTATGCTCTTCTCTGGTTGTTGTTGGGATGTCGTTGCTGTTGCCGGTAGTGTTTGCTTGTGTGCCGTTCGCCGGAGTGGGTTTTTGAGTTGAGGCCCCTCGCTGAAGCTCGGGAATCCGTTTCGGTGCGGATGTGGCGGTCCTCCTTCAGGGGGCGCTTCAGTCAGTGGTATCAGAGCCTAGGTTCCCAAAAGGAACCGAAGCTTTGTAATCGCGTCGTGTCTTGTCTCTTGTGTCTGCCCATTTCGTGTCAATGAGACTTAGAGTTTCCAGTCACAGGTGCTTGAGAACTCCTTAGTATTGAAATTGTGATTGATCTTCTTTTGGAATGGCCAACCAACCGCTTGATCTCTTACAATTGTAGTACTGAGTTGGGATTGAATGCAAGTAGATGTGGAACTCGAGGTAGCATCTGTCTTGTCTTGTCGTCTTGTCGTGTCCTGCTTGGGTGCTGTCGTGTCTAGGTCGTACGGCTATAGGATCGAGTTTTTCTTGTTCTATGATTTGTTTCATGCTTAACTTGTCTACATGCTATTCGAATCATATATGTATGCTTTATTTGAATTCTTATGCCTTATGTGATCATTCCATTAACCGAGCATGCATCTTTTCCTACTTTAGTGAGCGCAGGTACACAATGCCTCGCCGAGGACCCCCTGCAACTCCCCCATCTCCGAATTCGATTGCAAGAGGGATAGTGACAGCTATGAGACAGGTTGCTGAACAAGTGCATCAAGAGAGACAACAACAACAACAGCATGTACCTGCGAGACAAGCCGAGGGCCAATCCCTGGATAGATTTCTGCACTACAACCCACCTTGCTTCGTGGGTGAACCAGATGACCTTAAAGCCGAGGCTTGGATAGCCGATCTGGAGTGAATCTTTCGAGTAATACACTGCGGTTACCCCGAGAGGGTCGAGTATGCCATCTTTCTCATGAGAGGACCAGCTGAGGATTGATGGCGTTACATGGAACAAAGATGGATAGCTGAGGGAATTCCGTACACTTGGTCACGGTTCCTATCCGACTTCCGAGAGAAGTACGTGCCGCAAGTGGTACGTGACAGCCGAGAAAGAGAGTTCATGTCCCTCACCCAAGGAGCTCTCCCTGTTGCACAGTACGAGGTACTTTTCAGTCGCCTCATCGTCTATGCTCCTCACATTCCATTTGACGATCGAAGAAGAGCGCGAAAGTTCATCGAGGGACTTCAGCCGGAGATCTTGGAAAGATTAGTAGGATTGGACATTCGAGGTTATCACGAGGCAGTTAACCGAGCTATGAGAGTGGAGTCCGATCTTCAAGAGATGAGACGAGGTATTCCTCACAGGAAAGGATCCTCTTCCAACGAGAAGGCAAGAAGAGAACCAGCCGGACCGAGCACTTTTCTGACATCGAGACCACATTACGAGATGCCAGAACCTACCAGACCAGGAGTGAACGAGGACCTCATTCCCTGTGAGCACTGTGGAAAGACCAATCACGAGACTGCAAGGTGTAGCAGGAAACTGGGGCGTTGCCTCAGATGTGGGAGTAGCAAGCATCGAGTTCAAGACTGCCCCGACTCAGGGAATCCTCGGGGAAGAAAAAGGGGATCTCGACCTTGATACCGACTCGCAGAGGTACCTTGCATTATCATTGCATTCACTCATAATATTCTGTTTCGAATGGTAATTGCTTTAAATATATGTTAAGTGTTTTATATAAACTTACGTGCTTTAACTGCTTTCAAAATTCACACTTGCACTGATTGAATGATTAGTTGCTAAGATTTTTGTGACCTCTGTGTGGATAGCGTGGAATTCGATAAATTCGTTATACGCTAGTAGAGAGTGCTAAGGATAAGGAGTTCTTGGCCGACTAGGATCGATTCTATTACGAGTAAGTTATGCGGTTCTGGATAGCACCGACGTTGACAAATCAAGTCTGAAGGAGTATACTTCTGAAGGTATGTCTGAAGATGAATCAACTAGTGAAGAGGATAATGAATTATCTGACGATGATGATTATATGGGAGACGAGTCGACATCGGCTTCTGATAATGACGATCCTGATGTTTCGTATGAAGTCGAGCGAAGAAATGATGAAAATGATGGTTTAATGGAAGGAGGAGAGGAGAAATCATCCAATACCATTAAAGATGAGAAAACACTTTGTAGAAGGAATAAGAAAGAGTGTGATCTTGAACAAACAGATTGTGAGAAGGACGAGGGGTACAATGGAAGAAATGATGATGATGTTACTTCCTGTAAAAGGAGCTCTAATCAAGAAACAGGAGGAGGATGTGACAATTGTCATTGAAGATACGAAGAGTACAAGAATCAGTCGGAAGAACGAAATAGATAATGGCAGTGATGATGGACCTTACATTGGGATTTTCTTCTTCGTCGTTAGCCTTGTTTAGGGTTTTTGTAATCCCGTTTTCGCATGACTTTGAATTTTATTTGGAATGTTAATTGCATTTAAATATTTTGTTATGAATGATGTTTTATAACGTATTTTAATTGCTCCTATATGTTCGTTTTTAATTCGCGTTATTAGAACCCTTAGATTATACTCCTCTTAACTAACCCCGAAGTCCGGAGGAGAATCTGAAGACAGATTCTCTTGAAGAGGGGAGTATTGTAACGACCCGAATATTTTAATTATATTATTAATTATTACACGAATTCTTTCTTGCCTAATTTCTCGATCTATCCAATTGGATTAATTAATCTTGTGGAAAAGATTGATTTAACCTATCTTTTAAATGCCCTCAATTACTTAAATTACATAAATGCCCTTGAAAGCCTAAATGACCATTTTACCCTCCCGAGATATTTTCATAAATATCTATCTATCTCTCTCATTCTCTCATTTCACAAAAGGAGGAGGAAAGAAGAAAGGGAAAAGAAAGAAAGGAGAAAGAAGGAGAAGAAAGGAGAAAGATCTTCCCAACGCCCTACCGAACTCGTTTCTCGCCCGATCAACGAGCCGTGAAAACCCGAACGATCCTCACTACTTTATCTACCAGTAATCCTTTTACCCTATTTCATTCCGTTCGTTATTTCTTGCGATTTTCGTGACTGTAGATATAGGATTTTATATATTAGGATTTCGTGTTTAGGAAGATTTACTTGACCATTTTACGTGATTCTTGTGTCTATGTGTAGCTTATATGATATATATGATTATATATGAAAATTAGGATGTTTTATGGTGTAAATTAGGAGATATATGAATTTATATTTTGATTTTCGCGTGTGGGTTTCGCGATCTGCTGAGTCTGCTACTCAGTAGATCCACACGGGCGAACGCACGGTCTTGAGCAAGACCGTGCAGGAGCCCGTGCGCAGCACTTTTCAGCCTGCACGGGCTTGAGCCCGTGCGCATGGCCGTTTGCACCTGCACGGTCTTGGCACCGTGCTCAAGACCGTGCGGGAGGCCGTGCAAACCCTTTTGTGCTTGCACCGGCTTGCCAAGCCCGTGCGTAAGCCCGTGCGTTGGCCGGTGCAACATACTTAGTGTGTTTTCTAGCCTTTTCCTTCCTTACACTTCGGGAATTGGTCAACCCCACTCATTTAAATGTTGACTTTTGTCATACGACCTCCGAATATCAATCCGATTTCACCTATAGCTTCCTCGAGCCTTGGGATTTGATATTCTTCATAATTTACAATTTACCCGACCCTAATTGACCGTCAATTGACACCTTTCTCGTTTAGGGATTTATTCCACCTTTCCCGTTTCTTATCCGTTTAATCCTGTATTCGCGAGAGAACGTCCTTATATTATTTTAAGCATGTCTACGTGCCCTAATTGCGTTTAAGCATGCCTTTAATATTTATTATTTACGTTCTTTCATTATTTAACATTTCATTAATATTCTTTAATTGTCGTACCGTAATTTACATGTTTAATTGATTTACTTCCCATATTTCGTTTATTGCATGATTGGATTCTATTTGAATTGCCGTGCGTCGTCTGTTGTTCGTGTCTTGCTTTTAGTATTGTCGGTCTTGTTTTCATCCTCTAGGCCCTGTGTATTACAGGTGGGTCCAACGAGGGAGAAACCTGACTACCGCTTGCTTTCGTACTGCCTTGTCGAGCCAGGTAAGGGTTTTAAATTGTTTTCAACTGGAGTAAGAACATAGTTTATTTAGGCTTCGAAATAACTTATTTCCCCGCCTTTTCTTATTGCTTGTTGTACTGTCTTTAATATTTCTTACGTGCTTAGTCAAACCTTTTAATAGCAAAACCAAAATGATTTGAAATGCTTCCAACTAGAGACAAGTAACTTATTTGTTTTAAAAGTAACTATATGATCTCTGAGGCACTTATAAGTAATGTCGTTAGGGACATCCGTCAGCATGCTCCCGAAGCGTACGACGCTCATGAGTATTTCCTAGATCGTTACATCAACTTGTCTCAAAAGCCCCTTTGGCCATTCATACTTAACTACTTGCATCATATTTTCGAACGGCCCTTTTGGCCACCCAAACTATCATTAATTTCAAAAGCGAGCCATAGCCTGTTTTATGACTTGGGCCCGGAGTATACAGGAGGTGAGCCTGGGGACGTGTGTCTAGGGCAAATCCCGATGTATACTTCTAGCGTGTTGACTTGGGCCGGCCAGGAGGTTGGTTAGCCTGAGTTGATGCGAACGGTGGTGCTAATCGCGTCTCCTTAAATCCTGATGGTGGTGCTAATCGCGTCTCCTTAATTCCTGATGGTGGTGCTAATCGCGTCTCCTTAATTCCTGATGGTGGTGAGAACAGCGTCTCCTTAAATCCTGTACAGTATCATTGGTGGTGGAGTACTTGACTATGTATTTGCATGATTTTCATAAATGGGAGTTATAAGGAGAGGGGCCGTTCTCGCCGGGACACTATTTCATGATTTATTGCATTTATTGCTTGTCTAATTATTTTATGGCTTTCGTGACAAGTCGAAGCACATTCCGGTTTTCTTCAGTTATCATATGTACTTCCCTATATATATATACAAAACCCGGAAGTGTGACTCGTACTTGCTACCCTAAGCCTCCTTTATTACTCAACTTATATTCTTTCAATCGGCTTGATATTTCGTGCAAATATTTTGAAAGATCCGGTTCGTCAACCATTTGTATTTTCAAATAAGCCGAACCCGAGTGTTGCTTTGTGTCATTTTACAACTTATATTTCGTATTTATTTTCTTTCTCAAAACGGGCAACACTCACCACTTTTGGTTTTAAAAGATAAATGACGAACTGTGATCAAAACCCCTTACTGAGTATCCTTTATACTCATCCCTGCTGTTTTGGTTCTTGCTTCAGGTAGACAGGTGGCAACGTCACCTATCTTGTCAGTCGGCTTCAGCAGGTCTAGATAGGCTCAGTCTTTCTGGTTTGTCTTGTCAGTGGTCCCAACAACCGTCGAGTCTTATTTATTGTATTTATTTACTTTATGTACTTATGTGCCCCTGATGTGGGATAGTTGACGATATCTAGGATTTCATAGGGTAGACTAGTTGAGCCATGGATGCACTATCTGTTTATGAATATTCTGTATCTTGATTTTAAATGTTAGCCTCGTAGGCTTTTATGAAATTTATCTGTTTATTTAAATCGCTTCCGCATTTTCTCTGCTCTTCTCTGGTTGTTGTTGGGATGTCGTTGCTGTTGCCGGTAGTGTTTGCTTGAGTGCCATTCGCCGGAGTGGGTTTTTGAGTTGAGGCCCCTCGCTGAAGCTCGGGAATCCGTTTCGGTGCGGATGTGGCGGTCCTCCTTCAGGGGGCGCTACATCGTCACACGCCGTGACGATACCCCGTGCGTGTTTCTCACACGGCCTCGCCACACGCCGTGACGAGAGGCCGTGTGCATTTCTTCCCGGTTTTAAAATGGTCAATAGCTTCTCATTTTCGCACAACCTCAATTTTTCTCCTCTCCTCATGCGAAAATTGCTCTAGTTTTTCCCCCAATTTTCTCCCCATTTTGATTTCGATTAATTCTCGATCTACCCGACGGATCTTCTTGAGGTTTAGAAGGTGTATTGTCTGCAGCAAGCTCTTTGGATTGTTGAAATTTGGGCTCGATCCGTTATACTGATCTCACACAATCTTCGCCCGAAGTAGCGCACGCCAAGTGTTCGGTAAAAGTCTCAAGTGAAAAATTACAACTTATCTCCTTCAACCCACATCAATTTAAACTCTACTATGGAAGGTGATCGTGAAACCCGTAGCGGACGTCGGGCAAGGGAATTACCCGACATAGCGGCACCGGAAGGGTACCAAGTGAATTTGGGTAATGAAGACGATCAAGATGTCTTCAACCGGTTAATGGAACGACCGGTTAGAGCTACGCAATTTCTCGACATGGAAGCTATGTACCAATTGGGCCTTGGCGAAGGGATCTCTCGTTACATCGACAACATTGGGTGGGCTAATTTTTGGAGTATCCAAAGGCCATCCTACCGCCGGCTCACTTGCGAATTTTTAAGCTCTCTTAGGCGCGGCATTTCCGGACGACATTGAGATGCCGATCGGAATCCACTTCCGAGCGTTCAACCGAGACTACACGCTTTCCTACCGGCAGTTGTCCGAGTATTTTCAGTTGGATGTTACGGCACCTAGAAGACGTGCCGACGGATGGAATCAAGCCGAGGCTTGGAGGCGTATCTCTACCTCCACCGAAATATTTAACTCCGGCGTATCCAAGGCCACGACGCTCATCATCACTCAATTGAGAATTTTGCATAGAGCCGTTTCCCGATCGGTTCTAGCCAGAGGAGACAGTCCGGGAGCGGTGAACACCGAACATTGTCTCATACTCGATCATATGGTGCGAGGGGTCAGGTTCAACCCCATCTCGTACATGATGGACCATATTATGTATATCTCCACTCGGTCGAGAGGAGAGATTCGAGTTGGCTCCTATATTACCGCCATTCTGGAGTGTGCCCAAGTGGAAGGGCTCGATACCCAGGTTCCCGTTGGAGGTTCGACCTCGATTAGCTATGGCACTCTAGCCCAAATGGCGATCTGCACAAAGGGTCCGAGACGGAACGACCCGTATGTTCTAGTAGATGGATTACCCTTATGGGAAGCTGACCAAGAGGATGCTCCCGAAGAAGGACCCTCAGACCTAGAGGTCCGCGAGCAGGCTCAGCACATGTACTCCCAGCTATTGAGACAGGATGCTTCTATACCTGAGTCTTCACACGGCAGAAGAAGCACTCAGAACCAGGAGTCGATAGACCTGCAACAATTTTATTCGGAGTTCACTGACTACCGACGTGTGACTGATGAGAGATTTGCCCAGTAGGAGAGGCAGATCAATGAGGGCTTTGCAGCTCAGCGTGCTCACATTGATAGTCAGTACACAGCCTTACAGGCAGAGCTTCAGAGGTCTATCTCAGAGATGCAGAGGTCACTATCAGAGGAGCGGGATCAGTATTTCCGTCATGGTCCCGACGAGCCTTGAGCTATCTATTTCTATTTTTATTTTCTTCTTTCCGTTAGCTTTGTTGAGGATTTGATGTAATTTTGTATTTTGTATGACTCTGAATTTTATTTGGAATATTAAGTGTTTTAAGTGGTTATTATGAATGACGTATTATTATGTGATTTAATTGCATTTGAATGTTCGATTTAATTCGAGTTATTAGAATTTATGTTATGCTCCTCTGAACTAATTCTGAGACCGGAAGAGAATCTGAGGACAGATTCTTCTGAAGAGGGGAGTATTGTAACGACCCGAAAATCTGATTTATAATTCGGTATATTTGAATCGAGTAATTTTGCAAATTACTATTTTAATTTGATATTTATTCTAAGATATTAGGATAATTTCGTAAATGAGTGAATTTTGTTATTTAAATCACGAATTGTCAATGTGCGTTTAATTATATGAATTTTGACTGTAATTACGTATTATTTGGACAACGTGAGTTTTCAAACTTATTTTACAAAATTATGATTTTACCCCTTCGATTTTAAACCTAGTCAACTTAATTGACTAAGTCAATCTCTCTCACCTCACTCTCAATCAAACGTAGCAAGGAGGAAGAAAGGAAAGAAAAGAGAAGAAAAAGAGAAAGAGAAGGAAGAAGATTCCAACGATCGTCCCGACTTCGTTTCCCGACGGATTTTCGAATCGTTTACGCCTACGAATTCCTCGCGATCTTTTCTACGAGTAAGCTTCTAACGATTCTCTCGTTTAATGTTTTCTATACTTCGTTTTTCTCATTTTTGTGAATAGTAGGTATTATTAGGTTTTATGTGATTTTTATAGAATTTGTGGATGGAATTTTGTGATTATCGTTTCTATATGTAGATTATATGTTGTAGATGATTATATGTGAAAATCAGGGATTAATTCGCATGTTTAATTAGTTAAATGTTGAATTAGGATTGATTTTCGCGTATTGGGTTTGATGTTCTGCATGTTCTGCTCAATTTTTACGCACACGGGCCATGCACACGGGGTGTGGCAAGCCCGTGTGGGTGTACACGGCCTCTTGCACGGTCGTGCAAGAGACCGTGCGTGTTTGGGATGGTGCACGGGCTGTGCACACGGCCTTGAGGCTGTGTGCATGAGGCCGTGCATGTTCGTGCACAAGGCCGTGTGCATGAGGCCGTGCATGTTCGTCCGTTTGTGCACGGCCTCGGCACACGGCCGTGCACAAGGCCGTGTGGCCAGGTCGAACAGCGCCCTGACCTTCTGTAAGTCAAGGCCCGTTTTGCACTACGGGTCCCTCCGAGACTCGTCTTTTCCGAATTTTTTCTTCGCTCATGTATTCGATATATATGAAATAGATATGAATTGCATGATTTATGAATTTACAACATGTTCGGGTATATGAATAGTGCGTTTTAAGTTTTCGTTAAAATTTCTAACTTTTGCATGTGAAGTCCGATTTTCCCGAAATTTGAATGCATACTTCTTTATGATAATTTAAGCATGTCCGTAAAGTTTCGTTGCATTTGGACTTGATTTGTATTTTTAAATGCATGAATTACTCTATTTTCGTTTGAGAATTTGAACTTAAGTGATTGATTTAATTGTGTAACGTGCTTCTATGTGTTCTAATATTTTCGTATAAGCCGTGCGTCGTCTTTAGTCTTATTGGGTTGTGTCCTGGTATTTTTGCAGACAATACTCCCGTGGAGTAGCGCCGGTTCGTGCTTTTTGCTCTTATTTTGCATAGCCAGGTGAGGCTTTCCTTTTTCTGTTTCCAGTATTATTACGTATATATATAAATAAGCCTCTCCCGATATAAGCCACGTTTATATTTTGTATTCACACCGTTTATATATATACTTAATAGATATTTATGATTATTATGTTTATGTGATTTATCGAAAATGATTTGATATGAAAAAGTACTACGTATAGTCTTGGAAATGTTTACGAAAGAGACATGTAAAACCTTTTGTTTTCTAAGGCGAACTTTGGCCTTCGGCCTCGCATATGACATGTCTCGAACGGTCTTTTGGCCAACCCGATATGATTTGAAAAGCGAGTTATGATATGTATGCATGTTTGTTTGGGCCCGGAGTAAGAGCGATAGGACGAAGTCGGTAGACGTCGGGTCTACGGCGTAAATCCTATGGTTTCCTCCATTTGGGAGCTCGGGGTGAGGCCGGAGTGGCAGCCCTTTGAGTACCTGAGTTATTCCCGTATGATATGAGTAGTTCGGGTTTGCAGTCCGGCTACATTGGATGAATAAGGGTGGTTTCCGGTTTTATGTTTTGGAAATTGGAGTTCAGGGCTCGACTCGCCGAGTCATATGATAAGTATGTTTTATGTTAAATCACCACCCGATTACGAAAACCTTTCTTTTATGTTGATTTCTTTTAATTATAAAATTGGTGATTTATTTTCCGTTTTATTATATACATTATTATTCCCTCCTCACTTAGTCGTTTGACTAACCCCCTCTGTTTTACCCCTATATTGGTTTCAGGATACTAGGCGGGATTCGTCGTCGTCGTCGTAGAGTTGTATTTATTTTCTCATGTATATTCCTTTCCCCGTTTAGATATTATTTAAGTTTTACGATTTTAGAAAATTGTGTTATTATGTTGTATTCGGGATTATATATATTTCCAACCCGTCATTATATTTATCGGGATATTGTATAGAACCCGTTAATTAACTATGTAATTGATTTTCGTTAGCCTTGGTGGGCTTTAATACTTGTGCATTTATTTATGTTTTAATGTTCGGTTTATTATTGCTTCCGCGTCTCTGTCATTTTATTTTGTTGTTTTTGAAACCCCGCCTAGTAGTTGAGTAAATGCTTGCCGTTCGCCGGGTATCGGTTTGGGTCGGATCCCATTTCGGTTCCGGGTCGGGACTCGGTGCGGGGCGTGCGTTACCCGTTTGGGCCGCCCGCTACAGCCTGCTCCTCCCCGACCTCAGGGATATCCACGACCCGTATGTGGATTCTGTAAGGGTCCGCATTTAGAGGCCAAATATTGGAAGAAGAATGGACTGTGCTACAGATGTGGTAGCACCGATCACAGAGTGAATGTATGCCCGAATAAGAGACCGGTACAGCAGGGAGCAGCTCAGCCTCAGGCCTATGCTCTTATTTACGCCTCGGAAGGCGATGCTGAGGATGCCGTGGCAGATCCTACCGACGCAGTGGAAATGGCTCTACATATTGAGTCTGAACTCAACCTAATGGGACCGAGTCGTATTCTTGCCACTACCACCGTTCAGTACCATCCAGGGAGTTCCAAGAGGCCATTTACACATTCATGGCCCTCTTCCGGAAAGAAGACCTTCCCGGTATCTTCATCAAAGCAGAATGCACCTCCCCAACCGCAGGGAGCGCCAGTATGTAGCTTTTGCCAAAGAGACCATCAAGAGTCAGAATGTCGAAAGAAGTCTGGAAGTTTCTTCTCATGTGGAAGTCCTTTCCATCTCCGCACAAATTGCACGAGGAAGAAAAAGTCGAGACAGTCGAGGAGAACTTAGATCTGAATACTCCGGTGCAAGGTACAAGATATAAATTGTCATTCCATACATGCATTTCATCATTCGAGTGGTTTACACTCACTTGTTGCGCTTTTCATTGACGTCCTTGCGCGTGCGCTTGTTGAATTCTTTGCGTGTTTCTCTTTTATTTTTGTTGGCAGATTGGAGGACATTTGCAATTCGTGCGTGTGCTGCCATTGTCATCGAGAGAACCGTTGCCCAGCAGGTTTGACCAAGTTGCCAGCAAAGGATTATTATAGACTTGGCTAAGTCTGAAGACTTGGAACGGACGAGGACAGTACACCTCTGTCGCGGCCCCCCGGGCGCGGAGAGGAGAACCCACCCTCACGGCGGCGCCTGTTGGACGCGCGAGCATAACCTCTGATCACCACCGAGCACAACCCTAAAGTTTGGCCGGAAACACTTGCCAAAAGGTGGTACCACAAGGTGATTGTTACTTGGTGATTTTTTGGTTATAAACCCTTCAAACATATTCTTAACTTCCGATGTGGGATCAAATATGGACACACACGGCCTTGCAACACCCCGTGAGGGGAGGCCGTGCGTGTCTCTTCCACACGGGCTGCTGCACGGCGTGTTGCAAGCCCGTGTGGACTCCCTGAACATATTTTTCTCGCGGAAATTCGGGGTGCTACAATCACCCCTCCTTCAGATCGCAATGTCCCCATTGCGCCACAACAAAGCTTTCCCAGTACCGCCCGCCAGTGGGACTCCCACCGCATGTAACCCATACGCGTGGCACATGCCCACGCGCTCGACCCGGAGCAGACATCTAAGCCGTGAACATGTGTCCCCAACAAGCGGTCGGCTCTGATACCACTTGTCGCGGCCCCCCGGGCGCGGAGAGGAGAACCCTCACGGCGGCGCCCGTTGGAAGCGCGGGCATAACCTCCGATCACCACCGAGCATAACCCTAAAGTTTGGCCGGAAACACTTGCCAAAAGGTGGTACCACAAGGTGATTGTTACTTGGTGATTTTTTGGTTATAAACCCTTCAAACATATTCTTAACTTCCGATGTGGGATCAAATATGGACACACACGGCCTTGCAACACCCCGTGAGGGGAGGCCGTGCGTGTCTCTTCCACACGGGCTGTTGTACGGCGTGTTGCAAGCCCGTGTGGACTCCCTGAACATATTTTTCTTGCGGAAATTTGGGGTGCTACAACCTCATTGGAGGAAGCCAAGAAGCTCGTTCAGAAACAAGAAGCCACATGCTTTATAGCTTACCTTCTCAACCGTCCGAGAGACCAGACGAAGATCGAAGAAACGCCCGTGCTCAATGAATTCACTGACGTGTTCCGCGAGAATCTGGAATTCTTGCCATCGGATCGGGATATAGAGTTCGTGATTGACCTAGTTCCGGGAGCCGAGTCCTATTCGAAGTCGCCGTACCGAATGGGTCCTACCGAGTTGAAAGGATTGAAGAACCAACTCGATGAACTTCTTTCTATTGGATATATCCGACCGAGTGCCTCGCCTTGGGGTGCTCCAGTCTTGTTCGTGAAGAAGAAGAGATTGACCACAGCCCCAGTATTAACCCTGCCCGAGGGTTCTGAAGGATTTGTGGTGTATGCAGATGCGTCACACGAAGGATTAGGTTGTGTGTTAATGCAGAATGGGAAAGTTATAGCTTATGCATCGAGGAAGCTAAAGCCAGCTGAAGAGAACTATCCCACTCACGACCTTGAACTAGCCGCCGTCGTATTTGCTTTATTAAAATGGCGTCATTACCTCTACGGCATCACGTTCGACATCTTCACAAATCATAAGAGCCTTCAGTACTTGTTTACTCAGAAAGAATTGAACAAACGACAGCGCCGTTGGATGGAGTTATTTGAGGATTACGATTGCAAGATTCAGTACCATCCCGGAAAGGCGAATGTTGTAGCCGATGCACTGAGCCGGAAGGCGAGCATAGCCCAGCTAGAGGCTAAGTTAGAGGGAGTTCACATCAGTTCCCAGCCTATGTTCACAGCATATCGATCCAGTCAGAGTTGGGTCGAAAGATTCGAGATGTTCAGGCTACTGATGAGTGGACTCAGAGACAAATAGTTCACATCGCAGCTGATCCAGAGACTTAATTTGGTGTGGACGACACAGGAATTCTCCGCTACAAGTCCCGAGTTTGTGTTCCGGAGAGTCTGAGGAAAGAGATTCTCGATGAGGCTCACAACACACCTTACACAGTTCATCCAGGAGGAAGTAAGATGTACCGGGATTTGAAAGAATTATTCTGGTGGAGAGGTATGAAGAGAGACGTAGCTGATTACATCAAGAGATGCTCGACTTGTCAGCAAGTTAAAGTTGAACATCAAAGATCGGGAGGTTTGCTTGAGCCACTACCGATTCCTACGTGGAATTGGGAGGGTATTGCCATGGACTTCGTGTCTGGTTTGCCTAAAGTTAGAGGTGGCGACGATAGCATTTGGGTGATTATCGATCGACTGTCCAAGAGTGCTCATTTTCTACCGATCAACATGTCGTACAAAGTGGATAGGTTGGCAGAGATTTATCACCGAGAGATTGTCAAGCTTCATGGGATTCTGACTACGATAGTGTCTGATAGAGACACTCGATTCACTTCTTGCTTATGGCAGCAACTTCAAGAATGAATGGGAACGAAGCTGACTTTCAGTACAGCCGCACATCCGCAGACAGATGGTCAGTCAGAGAGAATGATCAGGTACCTCTGTGATATGCTTCGAGCTTGTGCCTTGGATTTTCGCAACAATTGGCACGACCAGTTGCCATTGATCGAGTTTGCCTACAACAACAGTTATCAGTCTACGATCGAAATGGCACCTTACGAAGCATTGTATGGCAGAAAGTGTAGATCCCCGTTGTTTTGGGATCTCGAGGATTGGCGTTGGACGAAAGATGATAAGGAACGAGGAACTCCTCCAAATTTTCTCCAAAATGCCATTGACCGTATTGAGATCATCCGGAAAAGAATGAGGGCAGCTCAGGATCGACAGAAGAGCTATGCCGACACCCGTCGCTGACCGTTGGAATTTGAGGTTGGTGACAAAGTATTCCTCAAAGCTTCTCCTCGAAAGGGATTCACCCGAATTGGAAAAGGAGGAAAACTAAGTCCGAGATTTTTGGGTCCCTATGAGATCTTGGAGAGGATTGGGAACGCAGCTTACAGGTTAGACTTGCCGCCAAGTCTAACAGGGATTCACAACATCTTTCATGTTTCCCAAATCCGAAAGTACTTCCCGAATGAGTCCGAGATCCGTCCTGTTGAAGAAATTTAACTAGAACCGGATTTGACCTTTGTTTCGAAGCCGGTGAAGATATTGGATAAGAAGACTCAAGCTCTGCGCAACCGGGAGATTTCTGTTGTCAAAATCCTTTGGAGAAATCAGACAACCGAAGAAGCTACATGAGAGACCGAGCACAAGATGCGCAAGTTCCACCGGAATTATTTCAGTCGGACGAGTAGAATCTGGGGACCAGATTCTCATAAGGAGGGGTGATTGTAGCGCCCCGAAAATCCAAATTATATTCCAGTATGTTCGAATCGTTCATTTACGTGATTTAATTATTTATTTGATATTATTATGTGATTTTATAACAATTTCGTAAATGAATGAATTTTGATATTTAAATCACAAATTGACAATGTGTGTTTAATTATATGAATTTTGACTGTAATTATGTATTATTTGGACAACATGAGTTTTTGAACTTATTTTATAAAATTACGAAATTACCCTTCTCGATTCTCAACCCAAGTCAAAATTGACTAAGTCTCATCACTCTCCCTCTCACCTCATTCACGCCACTCAACAGCAAAGGAAAAGAAAGAAAAAGAAAGAAAAAGAGAAAGAAAAGGAAGGAGGTTCAAATGATCGTCCCGACCCCGTTTCCCGACCGATTTTCAAACCGTTTACGCCTACGAACTCCTCACGATCTCTTCTACGAGTCAGCCTTTCACGTCCCTCTTGTTTAATGTCTCTTATGCCTAGTATTTCTCCTTTTTTTTGAATAGTTGTTAGGTTAGGGGTTTTGAGATTTTGAAGGAATTTATGGATGGATTTTCGTGTTTTTGGATCCTATGTGTAGCTTACATGTTGTAGATCATTATATGTAAATATTAGGGCATGATTTGCATGTTTAGATGATTAAATGTTGAAATTAGGATTGAATTCGCGTGGTTTTCTGGTTCTGCGAAGTGTTCTGCTCATTCTTGACGTGCACGGGCTTTGCACACGGGGTGTGGCAAGCCCGTGTGGAGGTACACGACCTCTTGCATGGCCGTGCAAGAGACTGTGTGCATGGTTTATGGTGCACGGCCTTGTGCACATGGCCTTCAGGCTGTGTGCAAGAGGCCGTGCGTGTCCCTCTTTGATGTGCACGGCCTTGGTGCACACGGCCGTGCACAAGGCTGTGTGGCCCGTTTGAACATGGCCCTGACCTTCTGTAAGTCAGGGCCAATTTTGGCCTGTAGGTCCCTCTGAGACTCATCTCTTCCGAATTCTTTCTTCGCTCGTGTATTGTATATGTATGAAATAGATATGAATTGCATGATTTATGAATTTATAGCATGTTCGGGTCTATGAATAGTGCGTTCGAAGTTTCGTCAAATTTTCTAACTTTTGCATATGAAGTCCGATTTTTCCGAAACTTGAATGCATACTCCCTTATAGTATTTAAAGCATGTCCCTAAAGTTTCGTTGCATTTGGATTTGATTTGCATTTTTGAATTCACGAATTACTCCGTTTATGCTTGATAATTTGAACTTAAGTGCTTTATTTGATTGTTTAACGTGCTTCTATGTGTTTTAATGTTTTCGCATAAGCCGTGCGTTGTCCTTAGTCTTAATTGGTTGTGTCTTGGTATTTGTGCAGATGATACTGTAACGCCCCGAAAATCCGAATTATTAATTTGGTATGTCCGAATCGAATATTTGTGTAATTTAATATTTATTTGATATTTATTATGTAATTTTAGAATTTATTTCGTATATGATTGAATTTATGTATTTAAATTACAAATTGTCAATGTGCGTTTAATAATATGAATTTTGACTGTAATTACATGTTATTTGGACATCGTGAGATTTCGAACTTATTTTGCGAAATTACGACTTTGCCCCTTCGATTTCTAAACCTTAGTCAATTTGACTAAGTCAATCTCTCTCCTTCTCCATTACCATTCACGCACAAACAAGAGAGAAAAAGAGAAGAAAGAAAAAGAGAGAAAAGAGAAGAAAGAAGAAAGAAATTCCAACGATCGTTCCGACTCCGTTTCCTGACGGATTTTCGAGTCGTTTACGTCTACGAACTCCTCGCGATCTCATCTACGAGTAAGCTCTCTCAAACTTTTTCGATTAATGCCTTTGTTAGTTCGATTTTTGGATTTTTGATAATAGTTATAGAATTTAGGTTTTATATGATTTTGATAGAAAATGTGGATGGATTTTCGTGTTTATCGTTTCTATATGAAGCATATATGTTGTAGATGATTATATGTGAGAATTAGGGTTTAATTTGCATGATTTAGTGATTATATGTTGGGTTAGGGTTTGATTTTTGCGAGTTTCTGAGCTTCTGCTTGTTCTGCAATTTTTGTCGCACACGGCAAGGCCGTGTGCATGAGACCGTGTGCGAGGGATGAATTGCGCACGGGCTGTGCACACGGCCTTGAGACCGTGTGCATGAGGCCGTGCGCCGTGCGTGTTGCATGTTTGTGCACGGCCTCGGCACACGGCCGTGCACAAGGCCGTGTGGAAGGCTCGAACAGTGCCCTGACCTTCTGTAAGTCAGGGTACAAATTGGCCTACGGGTCCCGCTTCGGCTCGTCTTTTCCGAATTCTTTCTTCGCTCGTGTATTCGATATGTATGATATAGATAGGAATTACATGATTTATGAATTTACGACATGTTCGGGTATGTGAATAGTGCATTTTAAGTTTTTGTTAAATTTTCTAACTTTTGCATGTGAAGTCCGATTTTCCCGAAATTCGAATGCATGCTTCTTTATGATATTCTAAGCATGTCCGTAAAGTTTCGTTGCATTTGGAATTGATTTACATTTTTAAATTTGCGATTTACTCTGTTTTCGTTTGAGAATTTGAACCTAAGTGATTGATTTAATTGTGTAACGTGCTTCTATGTGTTCTAATTCTTTCGTATAAGCCGTGCGTCGTCTTTAGTCTTATTTGGTTGTGTCTTGGTATTTTTGCAGACGATACTCCTGTGGAGTAGCGCCGGTTCTTGCTCTTTTTGCTCATCTTTTGCATAGCCAGGTGAGGCTTTCCGTTTCTGTTTCCAGTATTATTAAGTATATATATAAATAAGCCTCTCCCCATATAAGCCTCGTTTATGTTTTGGTTTTCACACCGTTTATATATATATATACATAGTAGATATTTATGATTATTATGTTCATTTGATTTATCGAAAATTATTTGATATGAAAAAGTATTACGTATAGTCTTCGAAATGTTTACGAAAGAGACATGTAAAACCTTTTTGTTCTAAGGCGAACTTTGGCCTTCGGCCTCGCATATGACATGTCTCGAACGGTCTTTTGGCCAACCCGAAATGTTTGAAAAGCGAGTTATGAAATGTTTGCATGATCGTTTGGGCCCGGAGTAGGAGCGATAGGACGAAGTCGGTAGACGTCGGGTCTACGGCGTAAATCCTATGGTTTCCTCCATTTGGGAGCTCGGGGTGAGGCCGGAGTGGCAGCCCTTTGAGTACTTGAGTTATTCCCGTCAGTTACGAGTAGTTCGGATTTAGCGGTCCGTCTACATTGGAGGCATAAGGGTGGTTTCCGTTTTTTTTATGTTTGGATATTGGAGTTCAGGGCTCGACTCGCCGAGTCATAAGATATGTTATGTTTTATGTTAAATCACCACCCGATTACGAAAACCTTTCTTTTATATTGATTTCTTTTAATTTAAAATTGGTGATTTATTTTCCGTTTTGTTATATACATTATTATTCCCTCCTCACTTAGTCGTTTGACTAACCCCCTCTGTTTTACCCCTGTACTGGTTTCAGGACACTAGGCGGGATCTGCGTCGTCGTCGTCACGTCTTTGAGTTGCATTCTTTTATTCATGTATAACTCTCATTCTGTATGGCTATGATTTAAGTCTTTTGATTTTAGGATTTATTAGAATGTATTCGGGATTTTGTATATCGAACCCGTTATTATATAATTATCGGGATATTGTACCGAACCCGTTGGTTACTTAATTAAGTGAATTTCGTTAGCCTTGGTGGGCTTTAATAATTGTGCAATTTATCATGCTTTATTGTTTGATTATTTCGCTTCCGCACTTCTGTCTCGTTGTTTATTAAAAACCCCCGCCTAGTAATTGAGTAAATGCTTACCGTTCGCCGGGTTTCGATTCGGGTCGGATCCCATTCCGGCTTCGGGTCGAGGCTCGGTGCGGGGCGTGCGTTACCCGTTTGGGGCTCCCGCTACAGTTGGTATCAGAGCGCTTGGTCCAATGACCGAAGCTCTGAATTGTCGTGTCCAGTTGTGTCTAGGTCGTACGGCTTAGGATTACGTGTTTGTGGCTATGTGATTATTTGAATAAACTTCTCTACGTGTTACAGCTTTTCATAATCACTTATCGTCATGCATGTTTGGTATTGAATGTGCAGAATGCCTCCTCGTCGTGAACCGCCAGGTCCGCCTCCAGGTGTTCCTACTCCGGCACAGTTTATGGAAGCCTTAGGGCAATTCATGGTTCATACCAACAAAGCTACGCCACCACCTGCCCCCGAGAATGATATGGGAAGGTTTCTTAAGCTCAACCCTCCGCAGTTCGAGGGTGCACCTGATGATGTTATCGCCGAGGCTTGGATATCGGCGATGGAAAAGAGATTCCGAGTGATGGAATGTCCGGACCCTAAGAGGGTCGAGTTAGCAGTGTACCAGATGATTGGAGCTGCTCAGGACTGGTGGGCTCGTATAGAGCAGAGATGGCAGCGAGAGCATGTGGTCCCGTCTTGGGATCAGTTTTTGGTGGAGTTTCGGGCCAAGTATATTCCTTTGGTGGTCCGACAGAGACGTGAGCGAGAGTTCCTGGCTCTCAAGCAGGGTACTTCTACCGTTGACCAGTACGAGGCTCATTTCTCCAGGCTTATTATTCACTGCTCGTATATGGTTGACGACGAGCAAAGAAAGACTCGACAGTTCATCGAGGGATTGTCGAACGAGATTCGTATGCATATGCTCGGGAACAGACTTCAGTTCTACACAGATGCAGTCGAGACGGCCCTTTCTATAGAGTCCGATCTTCGACAGATGAGACCGACATTAGCACCTGCCCCTGCAGCCACCAAGAGTTTTGCTTCTGGTTCGAAGAGGCCATTTATTCCGTCTGGGTCCTCTTCGGGGAAGAAGCCGTTCAGGAGCGCCATTCAGCCTGCTCCTCCCCGACCTCAGGTTGCTCCTCCTCGATCTCAGGGATTTCCACGACCTGTCTGTGGATTTTGTCAGGGCCCACACTTAGAGGCCAAATGTTGGAGGAAGAACGGTCTTTGCTACGGATGTGGTAGCCCCGATCACAGAATTGGTGAATGTCCGAAGAGAAGACCGGTACAGCAGGGAGCCGCTTAGCCTCAGGCTTACGCTCGTGTTTACGCCTTGGAAGGCGATGCTGAGGATGCTGTTGCAGATCCGACAGATGTGGTGGAAGGTACTATATATATAAATGGCATCCCCATACGTGCATTATACGACTCGGGTGCTTCACACTCATTTATTGCGCCTACTGTTTCCTTATCTGTGCATGCGCCTGTTTTGTTGCTTGATTATGTGCTAGTGGTTGGTTCGCCGTTGGGTTCGAAGGTCGTTGCGAACCGAGCACTTAAACGTTGTCCGATTGTCATCGAGGATATCGAGTATCTAGCAGATTTGATCGAGCTGCCGATGAAGAAATATAGAGTTATTCTCGGAATGGATTGGTTGTACGAGCATCGGGCGAAGGTTGATTGTTTCGAGAAGAAGGTTATTCTGGGCTCTAATGAGGTTAAGGGTTTCCGATCAGGAGAAGGCCCGTATATCTCAATGATGGAAGCCAAGAAGCTCGTTCAGAAAGAAGAAGCGACGTGCTTTATAGCTTACATTCTCAACCGCCCGAAGGACCAGACAAAGATCGAAGAGACGCCCGTGGTCAATGAATTCGTCGACGTGTTTCCCGAGAATTTGGAATTCTTGCCACCGGATCGGGATATAGAGTTCGTGATTGATCTAGTTCCGGGAGCCGAGTCCTATTCGAAGTCGCCGTACCGAATGGCTCCTGCCGAGTTGAAAGAATTGAAGAATCAACTCGACGAACTTCTTTCTATTGGATATATCCGACCGAGTACCTCGCCTTGGGGTGCTCCAGTCTTGTTCGTGAAGAAGAAGGACGGTACACTTCGCATGTGTATCGATTACCGAGAGTTGAACAGGATGACGGTGAAGAACAAGTATCCTCTACCGCATATCGAGGAATTGTTCGATTTGCTACAAGGATCGAGGGTTTATTCCAAGCTCGATCTCAGACAGGGATATTACCAGCTCCGTATCCGATCAGACGATGTCCCGAAGACAGCTTTCAACACCCGATACGGACATTTAGAGTTTGTGGTCATGCCGTTTGGACTTACGAATGCTCCAGCAGCTTTTATGGACATGATGCATAGAATTTTCCGTCCGTACCTCGACAAGTTTGTCGTTATTTTCATTGACGACATCTTAGTGTTCTCGAAGTCCGAAGAAGAACACGCTGAACACCTCTGGATTGTGCTCCAAGCTTTGAGAGAGCACCAATTATTTGCTAAGTTTAGCAAATGCGAATTCTGGATTGACCGAGTGACCTTCCTAGGTCATGTCATATCTGGAACGGGAATCGAGGTAGATCCTTCGAAGATTGATACAGTGCTGGATTGGGAGAGACCTAAGACTCCTACAGAGATCCGTAGTTTCTTGGGATTAGCAGGATACTACAGACGTTTTGTCAAGGATTTCTCTAAACTTGCAGGTCCGTTAACAGCATTGACGAAGAAGGAAGCTAAGTTTGAGTGGTCAGCTAAATGTGAAGCTAGTTTTTAGGAGCTCAAGAAGAGATTGACCACAGCCCCAGTACTGACCCTGCCAAAGGGTTCTGAAGGATTTGTCGTGTATGCAGATGCCTCACACGAAGGGTTAGGTTGTGTATTAATGCAGAATGGGAAAGTTATAGCTTATGCATCGAGGAAGCTAAAGCCAGCTGAAGAGAACTATCCCACTCACGACCTTGAACTAGCCGCCGTGGTATTTGCATTATTGAAATGGCGTCATTACCTCTACGGCATCACATTCGACATCTTCACAGATCATAAGAGCCTTCAGTACTTGTTTACTCAGAAGGAATTGAACAAACGACTGCACCGTTGGATGGAGTTATTTGAGGACTACGATTGCAAGATTCAGTACCATCCCGGGAAGGCGAATGTCGTAGCCGATGCATTGAGCCGGAAGGCAAGCATAGCCCAGCTAGAGGCTAAGTTAGAGGGAGTTCACATCAGTTCTCAGGTCCATGTTCACCGCATATCGATCTAGTCAGAATTGGGTCGAAAGATTCGAGATGTTCAGGCTACTGATGAGTGGACTCAGAGACAGGTAGTTCACATTGCAGCTGATTCTGAGACTCAGTTTGGTGTGGACGATACAGGAATTCTCCGCTACAAGTCCCGAGTTTGTGTTCCGGAGAGTCTGAGGAAAGAAATTCTCGATGAGACTCACAACACACCTTACACAGTTCATCCGGGAGGAAGTAAGATGTATCGGGATTTGAAGGAATTGTTCTGGTGGAGAGGTATGAAGAGAGACGTAGCTGATTACGTCAAGAGATGTTCGACTTGTCAACAAGTTAAAGCTGAACATCAGAGACCGGGAGGTTTGCTTGAGCCACTACCGATTCCTACATGGAATTAGGAGGGTATTGCCATGGACTTCGTGTCTGGTTTGCCTAAAGTTAGAGGTGGCTACGATAGCATTTGGGTGATTATCGACCGACTATCCAAGAGTGCTCATTTTCTACCGATCAACATGTCGTACAAAGTGGATAGGTTGGCAGAGATTTATCACCGAGAGATTGTCAAGCTTCATGGAATTCCGACTACGATAGTGTCTGACAGAGATGCTTGATTTACTTCCCGTTTGTGGCAACAACTTCAAGAACGAATGGGAACGAAGCTGACTTTCAGTACAGCCGCATATCCGCAAACCGATGGTCAATCAGAGAGGATGATCAGATATCTCTGTGATATGCTTCGAGCTTGTGCCCTGGATTTTCGTAACAATTGGCACGACCAGTTGCCTCTGATTGAGTTTGCCTACAACAACAGTCATCAGTCTACGATCGGAATGGCACCTTACGAAGCATTGTATGGCAGAAAGTGTAGATCCCCGTTGTTTTGGGATCTCGAGGATTGGCGTTGGACGAAAGATGATAAGGAACGAGGAACTCCTCCAAAGTTTCTCCAAAATGCCATCGACCGTATTCAGATCATCCGGCAGAGAATGAAGGCAGCTCAGGATCGACAGAAGAGCTATGCCGACACCCGCCGCCGACCGTTGGAATTTGAGGTTGGTGACAGCGTATTCCTCAAAGCTTCTCCTCGAAAGGGTTTCACCCGAATTGGAAAAGGAGGAAAGTTAAGTCCGAGATTTTTGGGCCCCTATGAGATTCTGGAAAGAATTGGGAACGCAGCTTACAGGTTAGACTTGCCGCCGAGTCTGACTGGGATTCACAACGTCTTTCATGTTTCCCAACTCCGAAAATACTTCCCAAATGAGTCCGAGATCCTTCCTGTTGAGGATATTGAAGTAGAACCGGATTTGACCTTTGTTTCGAAGCCGGTGAAGATATTAGATAAGAAGACTCAAGCTCTGCGCAACCGAGAGATTTCTCTTGTCAAAGTCCTTTGGAGAAATCAGACAACCGAAGAAGCTACATGGGAGACCGAGGACAAGATGCGCAAGTTTCATCCGGAATTATTTCAGCCGGACGAGTAGAATCTGGGGGCCAGATTCTCATAAGGAGGGGTGATTGTAACGCCCCGAAAATCCGAATTATTAATTTGGTATGTCCGAATCGAATATTTGTGTAATTTAATATTTATTTGATATTTATTATGTAATTTTAGAATTTATTTCGTATATGATTGAATTTATGTATTTAAATTACAAATTGTCAATGTGCGTTTAATAATATGAATTTTGACTGTAATTACATGTTATTTGGACATCGTGAGATTTCGAACTTATTTTGCGAAATTACGACTTTGCCCCTTCGATTTCTAAACCTTAGTCAATTTGACTAAGTCAATCTCTCTCCTTCTCCATTACCATTCACGCACAAACAAGAGAGAAAAAGAGAAGAAAGAAAAAGAGAGAAAAGAGAAGAAAGAAGAAAGAAATTCCAACGATCGTTCCGACTCCGTTTCCCGACGGATTTTCGAGTCGTTTACGTCTACGAACTCCTCGCGATCTCATCTACGAGTAAGCTCTCTCAAAATTTTTCGATTAATGCCTTCGTTACTTCGATTTTTGGATTTTTGATAATAGTTATAGAATTTAGGTTTTATATGATTTTTATAGAAAATGTGGATGGATTTTCGTGTTTATCGTTTCTGTATGAAGCATATATGTTGTAGATGATTATATGTGAGAATTAGGGTTTAATTTGCATGATTTAGTGATTATATGTTGGGTTAGGGTTTGATTTTCGCGAGTTTCTGAGCTTCTGCTTGTTCTGCGATTTTTGTCGCACACGGCCTGTTGCACACGGCCTTGAGGCCGTGTGCATGAGACCGTGTGCGAGGGATGAATTGCGCACGGGCTGTGCACACGGCCTTGAGGCCGTGTGCATGAGGCCGTGCGCCGTGCGTGTTGCATGTTTGTGCACGGCCTCGGCACACGGCCGTGCACAAGGCCGTGTGGAAGGCTCGAACAGTGCCCTGACCTTCTGTAAGTCAGGGTACAAATTGGCCTACGGGTCCCGCTTCGGCACGTCTTTTCCGAATTCTTTCTTCGCTCGTGTATTCGATATGTATGATATAGATAGGAATTACATGATTTATGAATTTACGACATGTTCGGGTATGTGAATAGTGCATTTTAAGTTTTTGTTAAATTTTCTAACTTTTGCATGTGAAGTCCGATTTTCCCGAAATTCGAATGCATGCTTCTTTATGATATTATAAGCATGTCCGTAAAGTTTTGTTGCATTTGGAATTGATTTACATTTTTAAATTTGCGATTTACTCTGTTTTCGTTTGAGAATTTGAACCTAAGTGATTGATTTAATTGTGTAACGTGCTTCTATGTGTTCTAATTCTTTCGTATAAGCCGTGCGTCGTCTTTAGTCTTATTTGGTTGTGTCTTGGTATTTTTGCAGACGATACTCCTGTGGAGTAGCACCGGTTCTTGCTCTTTTTGCTCATCTTTTGCATAGCCAGGTGAGGCTTTCCGTTTCTGTTTCCAGTATTATTAAGTATATATATAAATAAGCCTCTCCCCATATAAGCCTCGTTTATGTTTTGGTTTTCACACCGTTTATATATATATATACTTAGTAGATATTTATGATTATTATGTTCATTTGATTTATCGAAAATTATTTGATATGAAAAAGTATTACGTATAGTCTTCGAAATGTTTACGAAAGAGACATGTAAAACCTTTTTGTTCTAAGGCGAACTTTGGCCTTCGGCCTCGCATATGACATGTCTCGAACGGTCTTTTGGCCAACCCGAAATGTTTGAAAAGCGAGTTATGAAATGTTTGCATGATCGTTTGGGCCCGGAGTAAGAGCGATAGGACGAAGTCGGTAGACGTCGGGTCTACGGCGTAAATCCTATGGTTTCCTCCATTTGGGAGCTCGGGGTGAGGCCGGAGTGGCAGCCCTTTGAGTACCTGAGTTATTCCCGTCAGTTACGAGTAGTTCGGATTTAGCGGTCCGTCTACATTGGAGGCATAAGGGTGGTTTCCATTTTTTTTATGTTTGGATATTGGAGTTCAGGGCTCGACTCGCCGAGTCATAAGATATGTTATGTTTTATGTTAAATCACCACCCGATTACGAAAACCTTTCTTTTATGTTGATTTCTTTTAATTTAAAATTGGTGATTTATTTTCCATTTTGTTATATACATTATTATTCCCTCCTCACTTAGTTGTTTGACTAACCCCCTCTGTTTTACCCCTGTACTGGTTTCAGGACACTAGGCGGGATCTGCGTCGTCGTCGTCGCGTCTTTGAGTTGCATTCTTTTGTTCATGTATAACTCTCATTCTGTATGGCTATGATTTAAGTCTTTTGATTTTAGGATTTATTAGAATGTATTCGGGATTTTGTATATCGAACCCGTTATTATATAATTATAGGGATATTGTACCGAACCCGTTGGTTACTTAATTAAGTGAATTTCGTTAGCCTTGGTGAGCTTTAATAATTGTGCAATTTATCATGCTTTATTGTTTGATTATTTCGCTTCCGCACTTCTGTCTCGTTGTTTATTTAAAACCCCCGCCTAGTAATTGAGTAAATGCTTGCCGTTCGCCGGGTTTCGATTCGGGTCGGATCCCATTCCGGCTTCGGGTCGGGGCTCGGTGTGGGGAGTGCGTTACCCGTTTGGGGCGCCCGCTACAGATACTGCCGTGGAGTAGCGCCGGTTCTTGCTTTTGCTCTTATTTTGATTAGCCACAGGTGAGGCTTTCCGTTTCTGATACCAGTACTATTATGTATATATATAAATAAGCCTCTCCCGATATAAGCCTTGTTTACGTTTTGTTTTCACACCGTTTCTATATATATACTTAGTAGATATTTATGCCTATTATGTTTATTAAATTTCTCGAAAATGTTTTGATATGAAAAAGTACTACGTATAGTCTTCGAAAGGTTTGCGAAAGAGACATGTAAAACCCCTTTGTTTTCTAAGGCGAACTTTGGCCTTCGGCCTCGCATATGACATGTCTCGAACGGTGTTTTGGCCAACCCGAAATGATTTGAAAAGCGAGTTATGAACTGTATGTATGTATGTTTGGGCATGGAGTAAGGATGATAGGACTAAGTCGGTAGACATTGGGTCTACGGCGGAAATCCTATGGTTCCCTCAACCTTTGGGAGCTCGGGGTGAGGCCGGAGTGGCAGCCCTTTGAGTACCTGAGTTACCGTATGTTATGCGTTGTTCGGATTTAGCGATCCGTCTACATTAGAGGAATAAGGGTGGTTTCCCATTTTATGTTAGGAAATTGGAGTTAAGGGCTCGACTCGCCGAGTCATATGATATGTAGTGGGCGCCCCAAATGGGTAACGCACGCCCCGCAACGAGCCCCGACCCGGAACCGAAATGGGATCCGACCCGAATCGAAACCCGGCGAACGGCAAGCATTTACTCAATCACTAGGTGGGGTTTTCAAAAACAACGAAAAGACAGAAGTGCGGAAGCAAAATAAACCAAACATTAAAACATAAATAAATGCACAAGTATTAAAGCCCACCAAGGCTAACGAAATTCAATTACATAATTAATAAACGGGTTCGATACAATATCCCGAATACAACCTAAATAATAATTCATAATATCATGAATCTTAATTAATATCTAAACGGGAAAAAGAGATATACATGAGCGAAATAAATACAACTTAACGACAACGACTACGACGACGACGAATCCCGCCTAGTAACCTGAAACCAATATAAGGGTGAAAACAGAGGGGGTTAGTCAAACGACTAAGTGAGGAGGGAATAATAATGTATATAATATAACGGAAAATAAATCACCAATTTTATAATTAAAAGAAATCAACATAAAAGAAAGGTTTTCGTAATCGGGTGGTGATTTAACATAAAACATAACTTATCATATGACTCGGCGAGTCGAGCCCTTAACTCCAATTTCCAAAACATAAAACCGGAAACCTCCCTTATTCCTCAAATGTAGCCGGACTGCAAACCCGAACTACTCATAACATACGGTAATAACTCAGGTACTCAAAGGGCTGCCACTTAGGCCTCACCCCGAGCTCCCAAATGGAGGAAACCATAGGATTTACGCCGTAGACCCGACGTCTACCGACTTCGTCCTATCGCTCTTACTCCGGGCCCAAACAAACATGCATACAGTTCATAATCTCGCTTTTCAAATCATTTCAGGTTGGCCAAAAGACCGTTCGAGACCTGTCATATGCGAGGCCGAAGGCCAAAGTTCGCCTTAGAAAACAAAAGGTTTTACATGTCTCTTTCGTAAACATTTCGAAGACTATACATAGTACCTTTTCATATCAAATCACTTTCGATAAATCAATTAAACCTAATAATCTTAAATATCTACTAAGTATATATATAGAAACGGTGTGAAAACAAAACATAAACGTGGCTTATTTCGGGAGAGGCTTATTTATATATATATGTAATAATACTGGAAACAGAAAATGAAAGCCTCACCTGGCGGCTATGCAAAATAAGAGCAAAAAGCAAGAACCGGCGCTACTCCACGAGAGTATCATCTACAAAAATACCAGGACACAACCAAATAAGACTAACAACGACGCATGGCTTATACGAAAATATTAAAACACATAGAAGCACGTTACACAATCAAACAAAGCACTTAAGTTCAAATTCTCAAACGAAAATAGAGTAATTCATGCATTTAAAAATGCAAATCAAATCCAAATGCAACGAAAATTTACGGACATGCTTAAATTATCATAAAGGAGTATGCATTCGAATTTCGGGAAAATCGGACTTCACATGCAAAAGTTAGAAAATTTAACGAAAACTTAAAACGCACTATTCATAGACCCGAACATGATATGAATTCGTAAATCATGCAATTCACATCTATTTCATATATATCGAATACACGAGCGAAGAAAGAATTCGGAAAAGATAATTCTCGGAGGGACCCGTAGGCCAAAATGGGCCCTGACTTACAGAAGGTCAGGGCACTGTGCGATCGGGCCATACGGCCTTGTGCACGGCCGTGTGCCGAGGCCGTACACAATCGGACGAACAAGCACGACCTCATGCACACGGCCTCAAGGCTGTGTGCACAGCCCGTGCACCATCCCAAACACACACGGTCTCTTGCACGGCCGTGCAAGAGGCCGTGTACACCCACACGGGCTTGCCACACCCCGTGTGCATGGCCCGTGTGCGAAAAAATTGAGCAGAACATGCAGAACATCAAACCCAATACGCGAAAATCAATCCTAATTCAACATTTAACTAATTAAACATGTGAATTAATCCCTGATTTTCACATATAATCATCTACAACATATAATCTACATATAGAAACGATAATCACAAAATCCCATCCACAAATTCTATAAAAATCACATAAAACCTAATAATACCTACTATTCACAAAAACGAGAAAAATGAAGTATAGAAGACATTAAACGAGAGAATCGTTAGAAGCTTACTCGTAGAAAAGATCGAGAGGAATTCGTAGGCGTAAACGATTCGAAAATCCGTCGGGAAACGAAGTCGGGACGATCGATTGAAATCTCTTCCTTCTCTTTCTCTTTTTCCTTCTCTTTTCTTTTCTTTTTCTTCCTTGTTGATTTTTGAACGAGAGTGAGGTGAGAGAGAGAGACTTAGTCAATCATTGACTAGGGTTTAAAATCGAAGGGGTAAATTCATAATTTTGTAAAATAAGTTTGAAAACTCACGTTGTCCAAATAATACGTAATTACAGTCAAAATTCATATAATTAAACGCACATTGACAATTAGTGATTTAAATATCAAAATTCACTCATTTACGAAATTATCCTAATATCTTAGAATAAATATCAAATTAAAATAATAATTTGCGAAATAACTAGATTCAAACATACCGGATTATAAATCGGATTTTCGGGTCGTTACAATACTCCCCTCTTCAGAAGAATCTGTCCTCAGATTCTCTTCCGGTCTCGGAGTTAGTTAAGAGGAGCATAAGAGAAATTCTAATAACTCGAATTAAATTGAACATTCAAATGCAATTAAATCACATAATAATACGTCATTCATAATAAACACTTAAATCACTTAATATTCCAAATAAAATTCAGAGTCATATAAGAATATAAAATTACATCAATTCCTAAACAAACTAGCGGGAAAGAAGAAAGTAAAAATAGAAATAGATAGCTCAAGGCTCGTCGGGACCACGACGGAAATACTGATCCAGCTGCTCTGATAGTGACCTCTGCATCTCTGAGATAGACCTCTGAAGCTCTACCTGTAAGGCTGTGTACTGACTGTCAATGTGAGCACGCTGAGCTGCAAAGCCCTCATTGATCTGCCTCTCCTGCTGGGCAAATCTCTCATCAGTCACACGTCGGTAGTCAGTGAACTCCGAATAAAATTGTTGCAGGTCTATCGACTCCTGGTTCTGAGTGCTTCTTCTGCCGTGTGAAGACTCAGGTATAGAAGCATCCTGTCTCAACAGCTGGGAGTAGATGTGCTGAGCCTGCTCGCGGACCTCTGGGTCTGAGGGTCCTTCTTCGGGAGCATCCTCTTGGTCAGCTTCCCATAAGGGTAATCCATCTACTAAAGCAGGAGGTGTTGTTATAATAAGGTTTGAGTTGGCCTAATCTAGAGGACTCATTATCCGTTAAATTTGATGATGTATTATGATATTTATTTCTTCCACATTTTAGTTCGTGGGTTCAGTAGCGGCTGGACCAAAAAGTAATATATTTTATTATGGTCTAAACAATTCTAAATTTATCTACTGGTTAATGTAGTTATTCAAATTATCAAAAATTTCGAGTAACTTATATTATATTTTAATTCAGTTCTTATCCGATATTTAGGGATAAAGATATACGTGTCAAAATTTAATAAAAGTACATAGACAATTATACACATAAGTATAATTTTCGCCAAGTATCAAATAACTTAAAGTTCGTATAATTCAAAGTGTCTGGGAAAATTTAAAATATCAATTAGACACAAATTAGCCAAATAATATCACATAAGCACGTATTTTCCGATCGAGTTTTCCAACTTATCCCGTTATCTTAGGAATTCTTACCGGCTTTAGTTTACCAAAAATGTGGGGCGTTACAATCTCTCCCCCTTATGAGAATCTGTCCTCAGATTCTATTCATTCGAGGCAAATAATTCAGGATAATGTTTTCTCATTTTCTCTTCTGTCTCCCAGGTAGCTTCTTCAGTTTTCTGATTCCTCCAAAGGACTTTTACGAGGGGGATTTGACGATTACGGAGTTCTTGAAATTTACGGTCCAGAATACTAACCGGTTGGGGAATGAATGTTAGATTCGGCTCTAACTTAATATCTTCTACCGGAATAATCTCGGACTCGTCTGGATGGTACTTATGAAGCTGCGAGACGTGGAAAACATTATGAATACCGGTAAGAGCTGGTGGTAAATCTAAATCTGTAGGCCATTTTCCCAATCCTTTCGAGAATCACATACGGACCCAAATATCTCGGGGCTAACTTTTCTCCTTTACCGATTCGGACGAATCCCTTTCTAGGAGAAGCTTTCAAGAATACCTGATCCCCAACTTCAAACTCCAAATCACGTCGGCGTCTATCAGCATAACTCTTTTGTCGGTCCTGGGCAGCTTTCATTCTTTGTCGGATGACTTGTACCTTTTCGATAGCATCCTGAATCAATTTCGGAGCAATACCACGATGAATACCATCTTTAGTCCATCTCCAGTCTTCTATATCCGAATATAGTGGCGATCGACACTTCCTTCCGTACAAAGCTTCGTATGGGGCCATCTGAATCGAGGACTAAAAACTATTATTATAAGCAAACTCGATCAATGGAAGCTGTTTATACCACGTAGTCTGAAAATCTAAAGCACAAGATCTCAACATATCTCCGAGGTATCTAATAGTCCTCTCTGATTGACCATCTGTCTAGGGGTGAGCTGTGGTACTGAAGGTTAACTTCGTTCCCATACGATCCTGTAGGTTCTGCCACAGATGTGAAGTGAACCTAGTGTCTCTGTCCGACACTATACTCATCGGAACTCCGTGAAGTCTCACAATCTCCTCATGATAAACCTCTGCCAACTTGTCAACTGTATAGGTAGTACAAACGGGCAAGAAATGAGCGGATTTCGTCAATCGGTCAACGATTACCCAAATGCTATCATAACCACCTCTGACTTTCGGTAAACCCGAAACAAAGTCCATCGCTATCTCTTCCCATTTCCAAGATGGAACGGGGAGTGGCTGTAGTAAACCTCTGGGTTTCTGATGATCTGCCTTGACTTGTTGACACGTCGCACACTGTCTGACATAATCGGCCACATCTGTCTTCAAACCATTCCACCAGAAGAACTCTTTCAAATCTCGATACATCTTAGTACCTCCCGGATGGATAGTATAGGCTGATTTGTGAGCTTCATCCAAAATCTCTCTCCTCAAACTCTCAGGAACACAAACTCTTGTCTTATGTCTGAGAAGACCTGTGTCGTCGATACTGAACTGCGTGTCTGGCTCATCTTTCATTCGGATAATCTGTCGCTGAATCCAATCATCCGTAGGTTGAGCTTCTTTAATTCTACGACCCAACTCTGACTGTATCGTAATATTAGAAATACGAGCATAAGAAATAATACGAGCTCTCTCAACACCTGATATATCTGAACTCAGCTCCAGCTGTGATACACTCGCTTTTCTGCTCAAGGCATCTGCAACCACATTCGCCTTCCCTGGATGGTACTGAATCTTACAATCATAGTCTTCTAATAACTCCATCCAACGTCTCTGGCGTTTATTCAACTCCTTCTGCGTGAAAAGATACTGAAGGCTCTTATGATTAGTGAAAATATCAAAAGTAACGCCATAGAGATAGTGACGCCACTTGCCCAAAGCAAATACAACTGCTGCTAACTCAAGATCATGTATAGGATAATTTATTTCAGCAGGTTTAAGCTTTCTCGAGGCATAAGCTATAACCTTTCCATTCTGCATCAACACATCCTAAACCTTCTTTCGAAGCATCAGTATAAACCACGAATCCATCTGGGCCTTCAGGCAAAGTAAGAATAGGAGCGGATGTCAATCTGTTCTTTAACTCTCGAAAACTGCTCTCACACTTATCAGTCCACACAAAGGCAACATTCTTCTTTGTTAACTCAGTAAGCGGGGCTGCAAGTTTAGAGAAATCCTTCACAAACCGTCTGTAGTAACCTGCCAATCCCAAAAAGCTACGAACGTCTGTCGGAGTCTTAGGCTGCACCCAACTCAATACTGAATCAATCTTCGAAGGATCAACTTCGATACCCTTCTTAGATATAACATGACCCAGAAAAGCCACTTTCTCAATCCAGAACTCACACTTACTGAACTTAGCATATAACTGATGTTCTTTCAAAGTTTGTAGCACAATCTTTAAATGCTCTGCATGCTCTTCCTCGGACTTTGAGAAAACCAGTATATCGTCGATGAAGATGACAACAAACTTATCAAGATAAGGTCGGAAGATTCGGTGCATCATATCCATAAATGCTGCAGGAGCGTTCGTCAAACCGAATGGCATAACCACAAACTTAAAGTGACCATATCGGAAGTTGAAAGTTGTCTTCGGTATGTCCTCTGCCCTGATACGTAACTGATAATATCCCTGTCTCAGATCGAGTTTAGAATAGACCCTTGATCCCTGCAATAAATCAAACAACTCCTCAATGTGGGGAAGAGGATACTTATTCTTCACGGTCATCCGGTTCAACTCTCTGTAATCAACGCAAAGCCTAAGAGAACCATCTTTCTTCTTCACAAACAATACCGGTGCACCCCAGGGAGAAGTACTCGGCCTAATATAACCACTGGCTAGCAAATCATCTAACTGAATCTTCAACTCTTTTAACTCGGCTGGTGCCATCCTGTAAGGTGTCTTCGAATACGGTGCAGATCCCGGATATAGATCAATAACAAACTCGATATCACGGTCTGGAGGTAACGATTCTAACTTCTTAGGAAACACATCAGGGAAATCTTTAACTATCTCGGTAGTTTCAAACATTGACTGTTCTTTTGGCCTGTTAAGAAGATAAGCAACAAAACCTGAAGCTCCCTCTCGAACGAGCTTCTTTGCCTCTGTCATAGAAATAATCGGTCCATCTGTCAACTGAATACCCTGACTCGAATCGGATCCCAAACTAATCTTCTTCTCAAAACAATCAATCTTGGCCCTGTGCTCAAATAACCAATCCATACCCAAGATAACTCCGTACTTCTTCACAGACAACACTATCAAATTTGCGGGGTAAACTTTATCCTCAATAACAACGGGACAACGTCGGTACACGCGGTCGGTAATCGTACAAGATCCCAAAGGGGAACTCACAACAAAGCAATAATCAGACAAATCAACAGACGCATGCGCAGATAAGTTAATTTCAGGAGCAACAAAAGAATGCGTAGCACCCGGATCAAACAATGCATGTATGGGTATGTTATGTATATGTATGGTACCTTCCACCACGGCGGAAGCATCAGGCTCAGTACCCTCACTATCGCCCTCCAGGGCGTACACACGAGCTGGAACAGCAGGCTTCGGCTTCGGCGGCATAGGCTGACTCGGGGGGCTGTCTCCTGGGACAACTGTCTATCTGATGAGTGGAACTCCCACAAGCTCTGCACAATCCCAACTTGCTCCAACACTTGGACTCTGGATGATTCTTCCCACAATAACCACAAGTAACTGGACGATAACCTGACGGACAAGGGGCTGTAGGAAAACCAGTCGGACGAGGTGCTGAAGAAAATCCCATAGGGCGAGGTATAGGAGGTCTGGGTCCACCAAAAGGTCTCTTGCCCTTAGGCTGCATAGGAGCACTCGGAATGAAAGGCCTCTTGAACCTGATGAGGAAGAAGCGGGGGTAGTACGACGAATAGCTCGATCAATACTGGCATACTCAGCCTCTAGAGATAAGGCTGCATCTACAGCTGCAACATAGGTAGTAGGACGGGAAGCTGCAAGACCCTGTCGAAGAGGAATACTCAAGCCCTCTAAAAACTTCTTGGTCTTCCTGCGCTCATCTGTAGCAATATGGGGAGCATATACTGCAAGTCTAGTAAAGTTAGCCTCATAATCTGCCACAGTAGAAGTACCCTGGGATAACTCCATAAACTCCTGCTCCCGGCGATCCTGAACAGTAGGGGGAACATACTTAGCTCGAAACTCCTCAAGAAACCTGTCCCATGTTGACTCAACTCCAGTGGCCCTCCATCTCTGCTCAGTCATCTTCCACCAGGCCTCTGCAGGTCCTCGAAGAAGATAGATAGCAAACTCAACCTTCTCTAGATCAGTAGGCTGATGAACTCGGTATATGCTCTCAAGAGATGAAATCCAACCCTCTGCCACAATATCATCTGTGGTACCAACAAACTAAGGTGGGTGGAAATCGAGGAATCTACGCAAGGACTGCTCACGAGCTCTATGCTCATCTACCTCAACATTCCTGTCTCTCTGATCCAGATAATCTTTAAAGAGACCAAATATCTGCTGAGCATCCACTACTGGTGCCTGTGGTGGTGCTGCTGGAGGAGTACGATCACGACGAGGCGGCATCCTACAGTTAAATATAACAAGTATGCATGTAGGTCAATTATGGATGCAAAGCTGTAAACACATAAGCACGAAAGCACAATTTCCTAAGTCATAAGCCGTACGGACGTAGACTGACACGACTCACAGAGCTAAGGCCAATGAACCTCTAGCTCTGATACCAACTGTGACGGCACGTCCCCAATCACGGTGCGACGCGACGCCCCGCACCAAGTCACAATCCATAACAAGAACTAAAGGTCCAGTTATGAACTATAACTTCGCGAACGGAAAATAAATACCAGGTGGATCTGCTTTAGAAAATGATAGGACAATAAACAATAATACAGCGGAAGAAAATTACCACGACCTATCCCACTCAGGGAGCTAGAACAACCATAATCCAAAACACAATTATAAAGCCTACCAAGGCCACTGAAAACATCAATATCACTATTTAAAATAATTTACACCATTTACATATACAAACTCTAGGGTTTTAGGTATTTATCCAGACAACATAGGCTATAGGGAATCACCTAAACAAAAGAAAGCAATCCCAATGACAAGACCTGAATCCGCCTAGTGACCAAAACCTGAAAAGACAACCACAGAGTAATGGGGTTAGTCAAAGCGACTAAGTGAGGGGCTGTAATTCGTATATATTATCGAAACAACCCAAAGATTCACCAGTTTGTAAATGAAAAGAAAGCAAAGGAAAAATAAAGGTTTTCACAATTATTGGTTAATCGAATAATTTCGCAGTAAAGTAAAAGCTCGGCGAGACGAGCATCAACCACCTATTTCACAATATCAGAAATATCAAATAAACCTCCCTTATTTCTCGTTGTGTAGTCAGGTAGCTAGCCTGCTACTATATAATCATATATGCAAGGACAAATATCCAATACATCTTCGGCGGAGGTCAAGTCTATGCGACAAGATCCCGTCCGGCGCAGGTACTCAAAAGGGTTACCACTCCGGTCACACCCCGAGCTCCCAGCAGGTTTGGAGACCAGAGCATTGAGATCCACCGTAGACCCAACGTCTATCCGGCTTCACCCCGTACCCTGATGTCCGGGCCCAATAGTATAATTTGGCTCAATGGCCAGGCCGAAAGGCCAAGATAAGGTTCTCGCACTTCAAATGCTTATGTGGTCAAAGGGACCAATTTCAATCCATTTTATACCCTTTTGAGCTAATAGAGCTCTCGAGGGGTTATGCATAATAATTTGATATCAAAGCATTTTTCTTTAAAATCATTAAGATAGTATGGGTTCAAGTAGCTACTACGTATAACATAAATATGGGGAAAGAAAACATAAAAACATAAAACACAGGCTTCGGGTATATATGGAATATTTACATACATATAAGAAAGACCGAATTCGGAAAAGAAATCCCACCTGGATATCCCAAGAAAATAGCAAAAAGGATGATCAAACACAATCAGGGTTCCTTTGTAGGATCACCTGTTATATAAATGACAAAAGGGTAAGACTCAACTCGACAAACCAAAGATGTGACTGGCATGTACGGCTTTAACCAAATCACGTAATCATATTGCAATAAACGATTAAAGAATTAAATCAAGTCGCATATAAAGTTCCTATCATTAAATACTAATTCCGACGCATATACTCTAACCTCTAAATCAAAATTCATGTAATATATATATATATATATATTTTTATTCATCGGATGATTATATTTTAATTTCTTTTCTTCTAAAATTCATTTTCAGTAATCACAAAGATTGTTTGTAATAAGTTGGTAATTCTTAGTTCTTGTGTTCTCCAACTAACCCAAGTAACAGGGGGTTGTGTAATACTATGTTCGTGTAGTTGGATAATACAAAGGAAACCTAAATAAGCATAATTAACATTCTAGCAGGTAATTGGCTATTCAAATGAGGTCACAATCAAATTTCTTACTTCTTTCTAACCATGGCATTTTAAAAGCTTCTAGATTTGAGAGAGATTCTTATTTATTTATTATTTAAGCTTAACATACAATTTAGTAATTAACGAGATACTATTAATTACTATATGTACAAGCTTAATAAAACTTTGGTTGAATACCACAACCAACAATTAAAATCTCTACAAAAAAATCAAATTGTGTAAGATTGCCTCCACCGAACATATATGTGTTAATTCTTCCAACTAGAAGAGAATTTACACTAAGCACATAATAAATATTAAAAATATACTTCAAACAATCATGTAGTGTATCAATTATCAAATGGAAATTCATGACTCATGTATCTTACCAGTTTCGTTCTTCTTCACTTCAAGTACCAGAGAGTATTCTTTCTTTTATTTCATAATTTGTATAATGAGTTGATGCTTGAGGATGTATACAATTGAAGACCCCACTTAAAAAGCCAAGCAGGAGGTGTTGTTATAATAAGGTTTGAGTTGGCCTAATCTAGAGGACTCATTATCCGTTAAATTTGATGATGTATTATGATATTTATTTCTTCCTCATTTTAGTTCGTGGGTTCAGTAGCGGCTGGACCAAAAAGTAATATATTTTATTATGGTCTAAACAATTCTAAATTTATCTACTGGTTAATGTAGTTATTCAGATTATCAAAAATTTCGAGTAACTTAAATTATATTTTGAATTCAGTTCTTATCCGATATTTAGGGATAAAGATATACGTGTCAAAATTTAATAAAAGTAGACAATTATACACATAAGTATAATTTTCGCCAAGTATCAAATAACTTAAAGTTCGTATAATTCAAAGTGTCTGGGAAATTTTAAAATATCAATTAGACACAAATTAGCCAAATAATATCACATAAGCACGTATTTTCCGATCGAGTTTTCCAACTTATCCCGTTATCTTAGGAATTCTTACCGGCTTTAGTTTACCAAAAATGTGGGGCGTTACAATATGATTTTGGATGAATTTATGGACGGATTTTCGTGTTTATCGTTTCTATATGTAGATTATATGTTGTAGATGATTATATGTGAAAATTAGGGAGTGATTTGAATGATTAATTGATTAAATGTTAGATTTTGGTTTGAAATTGCGTATATTTTTGCTGTCTGCATGTTTCTGCTCAATCTGGTCGCACACAGGCTGGTGCACACGGCCTGAGGCCGTGTGCATGAGACCGTGCGTGTGTGTGCAATGGACACGGGCTGTGCACACGGCCTTGAGGCCGTGTGCATGAGGCCGTGCTGTTCCTTGATTGTGCACGGCCTCGGCACACGGCCGTGCACAAGGCCGTGTGGATCTGGTTAACAGCCCCCTGACCTTCTGTAAGTCAGGGGCTGTTTTGGCGTACGGGTCCCGCCTCGGCTCGTCTTTTCCGAATTCTTTCTTCGCTCGTGTATTCGATATATATGATATACATATGAATTGCATGATTTATGAATTTACAACATGTTCGGGTGTATGAATAGTGCGTTTTAAGTTCTCGTCAAATTTTCTAACTTTTGCGCGTGAAGTCCGATTTTTCCGAAATTCGAATGCGTACTTCTTTATGATAATTTAAACATGTCTGTCAGGTTTCGTTGCATTTGGACTTGATTTGCATTTTTAAATTTATGAATTACTCTGTTTTCGTTTGAGAATTTGAACTTAAGTGCTTTATGTGATTGTATAACGTGCTTTTACGTGTTTCTATGCTTTCGTATGAGCCTTGCGTCATCGTATGTCTTATGTGGTTATGTCGTTTGTCAGTTGCAGGTTCCACTCTTGTGGATTAGGTTGCTCGTTTCCGTTTTGGGCTTTCTTTTGGTTATCGCCAGGTGAGGTTTCTATTGTTATCCCGTATTATGTAGATATGTACTATTGAGCCTCACTAAATAAGCCTCGCATGTGTAATTTACGTTTTCATTCCGTATTACTATATTTAGTAAATACTTTATTCGTATTACTTTTATGAGGTTTAAGAACAACGGAATTGATATCAAATGAATATTATGTATATGATTTCGAAATGTTTTCAAAAAGAGACAAGCGAACTATGTTTTGATTTAAATGTAATTTTGGGTTTGGAAACCTTCTCGTTGAGTGAAGTCGTTAGGGCAGGATGGACTTGGATATAGGTGGATGCGAAACTCAAGGTTATACTTGCCATGCCTAGTTGTCTGTCGTGTTTGATTGTGTCTAGGTCGTACGGCTTAGGATTTCTGTGGAGTTTGTGCTAATGTGCTAAGTGCTTATGTGAACTCTATCTGAACTCTAGTTGCCTACGTGTTTACAGCTTTGCATATTCACTTACCTGTCATGCATATTACTATTGGCCTTACAGGATACCTCCACGTCGTCGTCCACGTAAACCGCTCTCATCACCTCCGTTGGCACCTCAGACCGATACACCGACTTCAGCCGAAATGGCGGAAACATTAAGACAGTTCATCGCTCAGGCCCCTAAAAGAAATGCTGAACAGGAAGCGTGGGCCCAATTCCTTAGATTCGAACCACCACAGTTTGAAGATGCCCCGGATGACGTTATTGCCGAGGCATGGATATCAGCCCTGGAAAAGATTTACAGAATAATGGAATATCCGGACCCTCAGAGAGTCGAGTATGCAATCTATCTGATGGTTGGAGCCGCACAGGATTGGTGGAAACAGATTGAGCAAAGATGTACACGCGAGCATGTAGTCCCGACTTGGGATCAGTTCTTGACTGAGTTTCGGGCTAAGTACATTCCGTGGGTTGTTCGTCAGCAACGCGAAAGGGAATTTTTGGCTCTCAAACAGAACACATCTTCAGTTGGTCAGTACGAGGCACACTTCTCTGGCCTCATTAAGCATTGCCCATATATGGTTGCCGACGAGCAGAGGAAGACTCGCCAGTTTGTAGAGGGATTGACTTACGAGATCAGGAAGGCTATGATGGTGGTACGACATCAATGTTATACCGACGCAGTGGAAATGGCTCTACATGTTGAGTCTGAACTCAGCCAAATGGGACCGAGTCCTATTCTTGCCACTACCTCCGCCCAGTACCTTCCAGCGAGTTCTAAGAGGTCATTTACACCTTCAGGGCCATCTTCCGGAAAGAAGACCTCCCAAGTGTCTTCATCAAAGCAGAATGCACCTCCCCAATCGCAGGGAGCCCTACGACCTGTATGTGGCTTTTTCCAAAGACACCATCAAGAGTCGGAATGTCGAAAGAAAGCGGGACGTTGCTTCTCATGTGGAAGTCTCTCCCATTTCCGCACAAATTGCACGAGGAAGAAAAGATCGAGACAGTCGAAGAGAACCTAGATCCGAATGCTCCGGTGTAAGGTACAAGATATAAACTGTCATTCCATACCTGCATTTCATCATTCGAGTGGTTTACACTCACTTGTTGCGCTTTTCATTGACGTCTTTGCGCGTGCGCCTGTTGAATTCTTTGTGTGTTTCTCGTTTATTTTCGCTGGCGGATTGGAGGACATTTGCGATTCGAGCGCGTGCTGCCGTTTATCACTGAAGGAACTATTAGAAGCGGATTTGACCGAGCTGCCAGCAAAGGATTATCTTGGACTTGACTAAGTCCAGAGAACCAAGTTGATCATAGAATTCACAGACGTACTTCCCGAGAATCTGAGAGCTCTTGCGATCAGATCGGTATAGATGGTTTGTGATAGATCTAACCCTAAGAAGTCAAAACGTGATTGAAGTCGCCTAATCGAATGGATTCTGCCGATCTGATAGAATCGAAGAACCGACTTGATGAACTTCCCTCCCGTGAACGTGCCCGAACGAGTATCTTGATCTAGGGTACTCCAGCACTGCTTGTAGAAAAGAAGACAGTACATTTCATGTGTGTATTGTTCCCCGAGAATTGCACAGAATATTAACGAAGACAAATATTCTCTACCGTCGATGAAGAATTGTCCAATATGCTTTGAGATCGAGGATTCTGTCTGAACAACCTTTGATTAGGGTATCATCAGCTCTGTGCCCGAGACGAATATGTTCTGAAGACAGCCTTCAGTGCCTGATGTAGATGTCTTGAATTCGTATGTCTGCCTCTAGTACTGACAAATACTTTGCGACTTGATGGACCCCGTTCATATCGCAGTGAGTTAGTCGTTGCTTTCTAAGGAGTCACCTTGATGTTCTCGAGATTCGAGGAAGAATGCAGAGCACCTTTGTATGGTGCTCCAGACCTCAATGGGCACCCGCTAGTTGCCCAGCCTAGCGAATGTGAAATCTGGATCGACTTAGTGACCTTTTAAGTTATTTCGGATCCGGAGTGAGAACTGAAGGAGGATCGTTGAAGATTTGAGCAGTACTGGAATGGGAACAAACCAATACTTCCCAATATAAGCCTCGGACCCATGATTCGAAGGGTCGAAATAAAGAGACTTACTCGATTAAGTCAAGAGATACTTGACTTGGCAGCGGATCAAAGCCGAGTATCAAATATTAAGGGGTTAGCTATGACTACTACATATCCCTACGTGGGATTGGGAGTGGATTCACCATGGACTTCGTGTCCGGACTACTGAAGGTTTAAGATGGTAATTGTAACGACCCGAAAATCCGAGTTTCAATTCGGTATATTTTAATCGAGTAATTTCGTTATTTAATATTTTATTTACTATTTGTTCTAAGATTTTAGAATAATTTTATAAATGAGTGAACTTCATATTTAAATCGCGAATTGTCAATGTGCGTTTAATTATGTGAATTTTAACTGTAACTACGTATTATTTGGACGACGTGAGTCTTCGAACTTATTTTGTAAAATTACGACTTTGCCCCTTTCGACTTTTAACCCTAGACAACCCATTGACTTAATCCCTCTCTCCACTCACACTCTCGCACATCAGCAGCAAGAAGGAAAGAAAGAAAAGAAAAGAGAAGGAAAAAGAGAAGGAGAAGGAAGGAAGTTCAATCGATCGTCCCGACTTCGTTTCCCGACGGATTGTCGAATAATTTACGTCTACGGATTCCTCGCGAACTCTTCTACGAGTAAGCTTCTAACGATTCTCTCGTTTAATATCTCGTATGTTTCGTTTTTCTCGTTTTTGTGAATAGTTGACATTATTAGGTTTTATGTGTTTTGTATAGGATTTGTGGATGGATTTTCGTGTTTATCGTTTCTATATGTAGGTTACATGTTGTAGATAATTATATGTGAAAATTAGGGAGTGATTTACATGATTAATCGATTTAAGGTTGAATTATATTTGATTTTCGCGTATTGGGTTTGATGTTCTGCATGTTCTGCTCAATTTTTACGCACACGGGCCATGCACACGGGGTGTGGCAAGCCCGTGTGGGTGTACACGGCCTCTTGCACGGCCGTGCAAGAGACCGTGCGTGTTTGGGGATGGTGCACGGGCTGTGCACACGGCCTTGAGGCCGTGTGCATGAGGCCGTGCGCGTTCGTCCGATTGTGCACGGCCTCGGCACACGGCCGTGCACAAGGCCGTGTGGCCCGATCGCACAGTGCCCTGACCTTCTGTAAGTCAGGGCCCGTTTTGCACTACGGGTCCCGCTTCGGCCCGTCTTTTCCGAATTCTTTCTTCGCTCGTGTATTCGATATATATAAAATAGATATGACTTGCATGAGTTATGAATTTACGACATGTTCGGGTATATGAATAGTGTGTTTTAAGTTTTCGTTAAATTTTCTAACTTTTGCATGTGAAGTCCGATTTTCCCGAAATTCGAATGCACGCTCCTTTATGATATCTTAAGCATGTTCGTAAAGTTTCGTTTCTTTTGGAATTGATTTGCATTTTTAAATGAATGAATTACTCTATTTTCGTTTGATAATTTGAACTTAAGTGTTTGATTTAATTGTGTGACGTGCTCCTATGTGTTCTAATATTCTCGTATAAGCCGTGCGTCGTCTTTAGTCTTATTTGGTTGTGTCCTGGTATTTTTGCAGACGATACTCCTGTGGAGTAGCGCCGGTTCTAGCTTTTGCTCTTCTTTTGCATAGCAGCCAGGTGAGGTTTTTCCGTTTCTGTTTCCAGTATTATTATGTATATATATAAATAAGCCCTCCCGATATAAGCCACGTTTATGTTTTGTTTTCACACCGTTCATATATATATAGGTAATAGATATTTATGATTATTATGTTCATTTGATTTATCGAAAATGATTTGATATGAAAAGTACTACGTATAGACTTCGAAATGTTTACGAAAGAGACATGTAAAACCTTTTGTTTTCTAAGACGAACTTTGGCCTTCGGCCTCGCATATGACATGTCTCGAACGGTCTTTTGGCCAACCCGAAATGTTTGAAAAGCGAGTTATGAAATGTTTGCATGATCGTTTGGGCCCGGAGTAAGAGCGATAGGACGAAGTCGGTAGACGTCGGGTCTACGGCGTAAATCCTATGGTTTCCTCCATTTGGGAGCTCGGGGTGAGGCCGGAGTGGCAGCCCTTTGAGTACCTGAGTTATTCTAGTAAGTTATGAGTAGTTCGGGTTTGCAGTCCGACTACATTGGAGGAATAAGGGTGGTTTCCGGTTTTATGTTTTTGGATATTGGAGTTTCAGGGCTCGACTCGCCGAGTCATATGATAAGTTATGTTTTATGTTAAATCACCACCCGTTTACGAAAACCTTTCTTTTATGTTGATTTCTTTTAATTATAAAATTGGTGATTTACTTCCGTTTTATTATATACATTATTATTCCCCCCCCCTCACTTAGTCGTTTGGCTAACCCTCTCTGTCTCACCCTATATTGGTTTCAGGATACTAGGCGGGATTCGTCGTCGTCATAGGCGTCGTAGGTTTATATTTATTTTCTCATGTATATTCTTTCCCGGTTGTCTTTTATTTACGTATTATGTTATTATGTTGTATTTACGGGATTTATATACCGAACCCGTGGTTAGATTTGGTCGGGATATTGTATCGAACCCGTTTGATATTATGTAATTGAATTTCATTAGCCTTGGTGGGCTTTAATAATTGTGTTATTAATTATGTTTTAAATATTTGGTTTATTATTGCTTCCGCACTTCTGTCTTTTCGTTGGTTATAAAAACCCCGCCTAGTAATTGAGTAAATGCTTGCCGTTCGCCGGGTTTCGGTTCGGGTCGGATCCCATTTCGGCTCCGGGTCGGGGCTCGGTGCGGGGCGTGCGTTACCCGTTTGGGGCGCCCACTACAGTTGGTATCAGAGCTCTTTGGTCCAATGGCCTATGCTCTGAATTGTCGTGTTTTGCTGGTATGGTCGGTCGTTGTGCGCCTGTGTAACTTAGGGAATTACATTCACCAGTGTTGAAGAACGCTTAGTGTTTGAATTGTCACGGATCTTTGTTGGATGATCAACAACAAAAGATCTTTTACAATCAAAATACTGGGATGGGCTTGGATATAGGTGGATGTGAAACTCAAGGTTGTACTTGCCATGCCTGGTTGTCTGTCGGGTCCGGTTGTGTCTAGGTCGTACGGCTTAGGACTTCTGTGAATTTGTGCAAATGTGCTAAGTGCTTATGTGAACACTAAGTGAACATTACTTGCCTATGTGTTTACAGCTTTGCATGCTCACTTACCTGTCATGCATAACTGTTAATGACTTTACAGGATGCCTCCACGTCGTTGTCCCTGTGGACAGTCTTCGTCATCTTCATCGACACTTCAGACCGATCCACCGATTCCAGCCAGAATTTTGGAAACATTAAGACGATTTATCGCTCATGCCCCTAAAGGAAATGCTGAGCAGGATGCATGGGCCCAATTTCTTAGATTCGAACCACCACAATTTGAAGGTACCCTGGATGAAGCTATTGCCGAGGCATGGATATCGGCTCTAGAAAAGATTTTTAGGATTATGGAATATCCGGATCCTCTAAGAGTCGGGTTTGCTATTTATTTGATGATTGGAGCTGCTCAGGAATGGTGGAAACAGATTGAACACCGATGGGAACGCGAGCATGTAGTCCCGACTTCGGATCAATTCTTGACTGAGTTCCGGGCTGAATACATTACGAGGATTATTCATCAGCAAAATGAAAGTGAAATTCAGGCCCCCGTTCAGCCTAATCCTCCCCAACCTCAGGGATATCCACGACCAGTATGTGGATTTTGTAAGGGCCCGCATGTAGAGGCTAAATGTTGGAGGAAGAATGGACTGTGCTTCGGATGTGGTAGCCCCGATCACATAGTGAATCTATGTCCGAAGAAGAGGCAAGTACCGCGGGATATAACAGGCGATACTGAGGATGCACATCCAGCGAGTTCTACGAGGCCACTTAAACAATCAGGGTCTTCTTCCGGCAAGAAAACCTTCTCGGTATCTTCATCGAAGCAGAATGTACCTCCAAAACGGCAGGGAACGCCAATATGTGGCTTTTGCCAAAGAGATCATCAAGAGTCAGAATGCCGAGAGAAGCAGGGACGTTGCTTCTCATGTGGAAGTCCGTTTCATCTTCGTACAAATTGCACGAGAAAGAGAATGTCGAGACGAGCCAGAAGAATGAAGCTTGATTCTGTATGAACGATCCAGGTATATTGCATTGTCATGACATTCATTCTAAATTAATTTAATTTCATATTATGTGAATTTAAATTATGTGCGTTAAGCGTATTATATTATGCATGTGATTTCGATATTATTATTTGTGTTTGAATTTCGTGAAGTTTGTGTGGTTTTAATCACACGAACTGCCCCTGTATGCCTTGCACGGTCTCGCCACACGCCGTGACGAGACCCTGTGCACCCTTTTTCACACGGCCCCGTTGCACCCTGTGCAAGAGGCCGTGCGCATGAATACACACGGGCTCGTCACACGCCGTGACGAGAGCCCGTGCGTGTTTATCCTCACGGGGTCGTCACACGCCGTGACGAGACCCCGTGCGTGTTTCTCACACGGCCTCGTCACACGCCGTGACGAGAGGCCGTGCGCGTTTCTTCCGGATTTTAAAATGGTCAGTAGCTTTTCATTCTCGCGCACACCCTCACTTTCTCTCCCTCTTTCATGCGAAATTTCCCCATTTTTCTCCCCCAAATTTCATCCCAACTTTGAGCTCGAATTATTCTCGATCTACCCGACGGATTTTCAAGAAATTTTGAAGGTGTGTTGTCTGCAGCAAGTTCTTGGTACTGTTAAAGTTTGGGCCCGATCCGTTTTACCGATCTCACACAATCTTCGCCCGAAGTAGCGCACGCCAAGTGTTCGGTAAAAGTCCCGAGTGAAAATTTTGCAACTTATCTCCTTCAACCCACACAACTTGAACTCTACTATGGAAGGTGCTCGTGAAACCCGTGGCGGATGTCGGGCAAGGGAATTACCCGACATAGCGGCCCCGAAAGGTTACCAAGTGGATTTGGGTAACGAAGACGATCAAGATGTCTTCAACCGGTTAATGGAACGACCGGTTAGAGCCACGCAATTTCTAGACATGGAAGCTATGTACCAATTGGGACTTGGCGAAGGGATCTCCCATTACATCGACAACATTGGGTGGGCTAATTTTTGGAGTATTCAAAGGCCATCCTATCGCCGCGTTACTTGCGAATTTTTAAGCTCTCTTAAGGGCGCGGCATTTCCGGACGACGACGAGATGCCGATAGGAATCCACTTCAGAGCGTTCAACCGAGACTATACGCTCTCATACCGGCAGTTGACCGAGTATTTTCAACTGGATGTTATGGCACCGAGGAGACGTGCCGACGGATGGAATCAAGCCGAAGCGTGGAGACGTATCTCTACCTCCACCGAAATATTTAATTCCGGCGTATCCAAGGCCACGATGCTCATCACTACCCAGTTGAGAATTTTGCACAGAGCCGTGTCTCGATCGGTTCTAGCCCGAGGAGACAGTCCGGGTGCGGTGAACACCGAAGACTGTCTAATACTCGATCATATGGTACGAGGAGAAAGGTTCAACCCCATCTCGTACATGATGGATCATATGAAGTATATCTCCACTCGGTCGAGAGGAGAAATTCGAGTTGGCTCATACATCACCGCCATTTTGGAGTGTGCCCAGGTGGAAGGGCTCGATACTCAGGTTCCTGTTGGAGGTTCGACCTCAATTAGCTACGGCACTCTAGCTCAAATGGCTATCTGCACGAAGGGTCCAAGGCGGAACGACCCATATATTCTGGTGGCTGGACTACCTTTGTGGGAAGCTGACCAAGGGAATGCTCCCGAAGAAGGACCTTCAGACCCAGAGGTCCGAGAGCAGGCTCAGCATATCTACCCCCAACTGATGAGACAGGATGCTTCTATACCTGAGTCTTCACATGGCAGGAGAAGCACTCAGCACCAGGAATCGATAAACCTGCAACAGTTTTATTCAGAGTTTACTGACTACCGACGTGTGTCGGATGAGAGATTTGCCCAGCAGGAGAGGCAGATCAACGAGGGCTTTGCAGCTCAGCGAGCTCACATTGATAGTCAGTACACCGCCTTGCAGGCAGAGCTTCAGAGATCGATCTCGGATATGCAAAGGTCACTATCAGAGCAGCTGGATCAGTATTTCCGCCGTGGTCCGGACGAGCCTTGAGCTATCTAGTCTATTTTATTTTCTTCTTTTCCGTAAACTTTGTTTAGGATTTGATGTAATTTTCTATTTTGTATGAATTCGAATTTTAATTGGAATATTAAGTGCTTTAAGTGTTTATTATGAATTGCGTTTTATTATGTGAATTAATTTTATTTTAATGTTCGATTTAATTCGTATTATTAGAATTTCCGCTAGGTTATGCTCCGCTTAACTAACTCCGAGACCGGAAGAGAATCTGAGGACAGATTCTTCTGAAGAGGGGAGTATTGTAACGACCCGAAAATCCGAGTTTCAATTCGGTATATTTTAATCGAGTAATTTCGTTATTTAATATTTTATTTACTATTTGTTCTAAGATTTTAGAATAATTTTATAAATGAGTGAATTTCATATTTAAATCGCGAATTGTCAATGTGCGTTTAATTATGTGAATTTTAACTGTAACTACGTATTATTTGGACGACGTGAGTCTTCGAACTTATTTTGTAAAATTACGACTTTGCCCCTTTCGACTTTTAACCCTAGACAACCCATTGACTTAATCCCTCTCTCCACTCACACTCTCGCACATCAGCAGCAAGAAGGAAAGAAAGAAAAGAAAAGAGAAGGAAAAAGAGAAGGAGAAGGAAGGAAGTTCAATCGATCGTCCCGACTTCGTTTCCCGACGGATTGTCGAATAATTTACGTCTACGGATTCCTCGCGAACTCTTCTACGAGTAAGCTTCTAACGATTCTCTCGTTTAATATCTCGTATGTTTCGTTTTTCTCGTTTTTGTGAATAGTTGACATTATTAGGTTTTATGTGTTTTGTATAGGATTTGTGGATGGATTTTCGTGTTTATCGTTTCTATATGTAGGTTACATGTTGTAGATAATTATATGTGAAAATTAGGGAGTGATTTACATGATTAATCGATTTAAGGTTGAATTATATTTGATTTTCGCGTATTGGGTTTGATGTTCTGCATGTTCTGCTCAATTTTTACGCACACGGGCCATGCACACGGGGTGTGGCAAGCCCGTGTGGGTGTACACGGCCTCTTGCACGGCCGTGCAAGAGACCGTGCGTGTTTGGGGATGGTGCACGGGCTGTGCACACGGCCTTGAGGCCGTGTGCATGAGGCCGTGCGCGTTCGTCCGATTGTGCACGGCCTCGGCACACGGCCGTGCACAAGGCCGTGTGGCCCGATCGCACAGTGCCCTGACCTTCTGTAAGTCAGGGCCCGTTTTGCACTACGGGTCCCGCTTCGGCCCGTCTTTTTCGAATTCTTTCTTCGCTCGTGTATTCGATATATATAAAATAGATATGAATTGCATGAGTTATGAATTTACGACATGTTCGGGTATATGAATAGTGTGTTTTAAGTTTTCGTTAAATTTTCTAACTTTTGCATGTGAAGTCCGATTTTCCCGAAATTCGAATGCACGCTCCTTTATGATATCTTAAGCATGTTCGTAAAGTTTCGTTTCTTTTGGAATTGATTTGCATTTTTAAATGAATGAATTACTCTATTTTCGTTTGATAATTTGAACTTAAGTGTTTGATTTAATTGTGTGACGTGCTCCTATGTGTTCTAATATTCTCGTATAAGCCGTGCGTCGTCTTTAGTCTTATTTGGTTGTGTCCTGGTATTTTTGCAGACGATACTCCTGTGGAGTAGCGCCGGTTCTAGCTTTTGCTCTTCTTTTGCATAGCAGCCAGGTGAGGTTTTTCCGTTTCTGTTTCCAGTATTATTATGTATATATATAAATAAGCCCTCCCGATATAAGCCACGTTTATGTTTTGTTTTCACACCGTTCATATATATATACGTAATAGATATTTATGATTATTATGTTCATTTGATTTATCGAAAATGATTTGATATGAAAAGTACTACGTATAGACTTCGAAATGTTTACGAAAGAGACATGTAAAACCTTTTGTTTTCTAAGACGAACTTTGGCCTTCGGCCTCGCATATGACATGTCTCGAACGGTCTTTTGGCCAACCCGAAATGTTTGAAAAGCGAGTTATGAAATGTTTGCATGATCGTTTGGGCCCGGAGTAAGAGCGATAGGACGAAGTCGGTAGACGTCGGGTCTACGGCGTAAATCCTATGGTTTCCTCCATTTGGGAGCTCGGGGTGAGGCCGGAGTGGCAGCCCTTTGAGTACCTGAGTTATTCTAGTAAGTTATGAGTAGTTCGGGTTTGCAGTCCGACTACATTGGAGGAATAAGGGTGGTTTCCGGTTTTATGTTTTTGGATATTGGAGTTTCAGGGCTCGACTCGCCGAGTCATATGATAAGTTATGTTTTATGTTAAATCACCACCCGTTTACGAAAACCTTTCTTTTATGTTGATTTCTTTTAATTATAAAATTGGTGATTTACTTCCGTTTTATTATATACATTATTATTCCCCCCCCCCCTCACTTAGTCGTTTGGCTAACCCTCTCTGTCTCACCCTATATTGGTTTCAGGATACTAGGCGGGATTCGTCGTCGTCATAGGCGTCGTAGGTTTATATTTATTTTCTCATGTATATTCTTTCCCGGTTGTCTTTTATTTACATATTATGTTATTATGTTGTATTTACGGGATTTATATACCGAACCCGTGGTTAGATTTGGTCGGGATATTGTATCGAACCCGTTTGATATTATGTAATTGAATTTCATTAGCCTTGGTGGGCTTTAATAATTGTGTTATTAATTATGTTTTAAATATTTGGTTTATTATTGCTTCCGCACTTCTGTCTTTTCGTTGGTTATAAAAACCCCGCCTAGTAATTGAGTAAATGCTTGCCGTTCGCCGGGTTTCGGTTCGGGTCGGATCCCATTTCGGCTCCGGGTCGGGGCTCGGTGCGGGGCGTGCGTTACCCGTTTGGGGCGCCCGCTACAGTAATTACTGTCACACGTTTATCTGGGATTTCTCCAAGGTGCTGTCGATCGAATTCAAGTCTTTCGACAATAAATGGAGATAGCTCAAGTTCTACTGAAAAGCTACTTGCAAGAACCCCGAACAAGCTTGGAGTTGTGCAATCCGCAAAATATCTCCTAGCGAGTTCCTTGAATGAATCAGACAGTCGAAGAAGCTTCGTGAGAGATCCGAATGAAGACGTGTAAGTTTCACCCACAGTTGTTTAACTCTAATCAGTAGAATCTGGGGACCAGATTCTCATAAGGAGGGGTGATTGTAACACCCCGAAAATTCGTATTAAGAACCGGAAACCGAATCGATTTTGTTGCGCGATTCATTATTTATTTTAATAATTATTATATGATTTTATAACAATTTCGTATATAAATGAATTCCTACATTTAAATTACGAATTGTCAATGTGCGTTTAATTATATGAATTTTGACTGTAATTATGTGTTATTTGGACGATGTGAGTTTTGAACTTATTTTGCGAAATTACGAGAATGCCCTTTCGTTTCTTGAATCAAGTCAATTATTTGACTAAGTCTCACATCTTTCTCTCTCACCTCACTCTCGAACACTTCAGCAAGAAAAAGAAAAGAAAAGAGAAGAAAGGAAAGAAAAGGAGAAGGAAGAAGGAGTTTCAATCGTTCGTCCCGACTCCGTTTCCCGACGGATTTTCGAATCGTTTACGTCTACGAACTCCTCACGATCTCTTCTACGAGTAAGCCTTTCACGATTCTCTCGTTTAATGTCTCCTATGCCTTGTATTTCTCGATTTTGTTTATAGTTGAGTAATATAGGGTTTATATGATTTTGGATGAATTTATGGACGGATTTTCGTGTTTATCATTTCTATATGTAGATTATATGTTGTAGATGATTATATGTGAAAATTAGGGAGTGATTTGCATGATTAATCGATTAAATGTTAGATTTTGGTTTGAAATCGCGTATGTTTTTGCTGTCTGCATGTTTCTGCTCAATCTGATCGGACACGGGCTGGTGCACACGGCATGAGGCCGTGTGCATGAGACCGTGCGTGTGTGTGCAATGGACACGGGCTGTGCACACGGCCTTGAGGCCGTGTGCATGAGGCCGTGCGTGTTCCTTGATTGTGCACGGCCTCGGCACACGGCCGTGCGTGTTCCTTGATTGTGCACGGCCTCGGCACACGGCCGTGCGTGTTCCTTGATTGTGCACGGCCTCGGCACACGGCCGTGCACAAGGCCGTGTGGATCTGGTGAACTGCCCCCTGACCTTCTGTAAGTCAGGGGCTGTTTTGGCCTACGGGTCCCGCCTCGGCTCGTCTTTTCCGAATTCTTTCTTCGCTCGTGTATTCGATATATATGATATACATATGAATTGCATGATTTATGAATTTACAACATGTTCGGGTGTATGAATAGTGCGTTTTAAGTTCTCGTCAAATTTTCTAACTTTTGCACGTGAAGTCCGATTTTTCCGAAATTCGAATGCATACTCCTTTATGATAATTTAAACATGTCCGTAAGGTTTCGTTGCATTTGGACTTGATTTGCATTTTTAAATTTATGAATTACTCTATTTTCGTTTGAGAATTTGAACTTAAGTGCTTTATGTGATTGTATAACATGCTTTTACGTGTTTCTATGCTTTCGTATGAGCCGTGCATCGTCGTATGTCTTATGTGGTTATGTCGTTTGTCAGTTGCAGGTTGCACTCTCGTGGATTAGGTTGCTCGTTTCCGTTTTGGGCTTTCTTTTGGTTATCGCCAGGTGAGGTTTCTATTGTTATCCCGTATTATGTAGATATGTACTATTGAGCCTCACTAAATAAGCCTCACATGTGTAATTTACGTTTTCATTCCGTATTACTATATTTAGTAAATACTTTATTCTTATTACTTTTATGAGGTTTAAGAACAACGGAATTGATATCAAATGAATATTATGTATATGATTTCGAAATGTTTTAAAAAAGAGACAAGCGAACTATGTTTTGATTTAAATGTAATTCTGGGTTTGGAAACCTTCTCGTTCAGTGAAGTCGTTAGGGCGGGTTTCTTCCCCAAGATGATGGAACATCCGGTTGCGTTTCCTGCCGTTACATCGCCTGTCTCGAACGGCCCTTTTGGCCCTCCGCGAAATGTCTTGATTCCTATTTTAATAGGAAAATGATAGTTATGAAAATGCGAGATATGATATGTATGAAATGTTATCTGGGCCCGGAGTATGGCGATCGGATGAAGCCGGATAGACAGCGGGTCTACGGTAGAATTCGGTAGCTTGCTCCATGTTTACCGGGAGCACGGGTGAGGCCGGAGTGGCAACCTTTGTGCTCCTGCGACGGAGACTTCGTGTCAGCCGTAGAATAGGCTATTATGCCTATAGAGCAGTTGGATTTAGCGGTCCTTCTGCTACATGGGAGGAATAAGGCTGGTATGGTTTTCAGGTATGTTATGATATGATATGAGGAGTTGAGGGCTCGACTCGCCGATCAATATGATATGTCCCGTTATTTTATGTTATGATAAATCACCAAATATTTATGAAAACCCTTCTTTTACGTTTGTTTTCTTTTAAGTTAAAATGGTGATCTATTCTTGTATGTTATTATATATGTATTTCATTTCTTTCCCTCACTAGTCTTTTGACTAACCCTTCCTGTTTTAAACCTTATCTGTTTCAGGTGGTATCTAGGTAGGCATCGTCAGTCTTGTATCACGGGTTTTCTTTCTTTTCAGTGATTGTCCCTTTCTAGATAGTTTTAAGTTCTTGATTAGGTTATATGTATATGTTATCGGGATTGATAGATTGAACCCGTTATGTATATGTTACCGGGATATTGTATCGAACCCGTTTATTATATTTTAATAATTGAATTCCGCTAGCCTTGGTGGGCTTTAACTATTTGTGCAATTGAGCTACTGTTTTGAATGGTGTTATATGGAATTTGATTTAATTTGGTTGTTGCTTCCGCTCCCGCATTGTTGTCGTCTGTTGTTTTACAAAAAGCCCCGCCTAGTGATTGAGTAAATCGGTTTGCCGTTCGCCGGGTTTCAATTTAGGGCCGGATTTCTGTTCCGGCTGCGGATTGAGGCTCGGTGCGGGGCGTGCGTTACCCGTTTGGTGCGCCCTGTAACGCCCCGAAAAATCCGAATTAGTATCCGGTACGACCGAATTGTTATTTTGCGCGATTTAATTATTTTATTTGATAGTTAGTATGTGAATTTTTAACAATTTCATAAATGAGTGAATTTTGGTTTTTAAACCATTGCATGTCAACGTGTGTTCAATTATATGAGTTTTGACTATAATATTGTTTAATTCCGACAACCTGCTATTTTTAGTAAGTTCGGAGTAATTACGGTTTTGCCCCTCGTTTCGAAGTCAAGTCAAAGTTTGACTTGACCACTCTCTCTCTCCCTCAAACCTCATTCACGTAAGAAAGAAGAAAAGAAAGGAGAAGAAAAAAAAAGAGAAAAAGAAGAGAGAAAAGAGAGAAAGCTTCGATTACTCATTCCGATTTCGTTTTCCGACCGAATTTCGATCCGTGAAACTTTTCGAACTCCTCACGATCTATTCTTCAAGTAAGCTTCTCACGTCCTTCGCGTTTAATGCTTCCTAGGCTATGATTTATAGAATTTTGTGAATAGTTTAATAATATATGAAAAATGTGAATATGAATGATTTTGTGGATGGATTTACGTGTTTCTTGGTCCTATAAGTAGATTAGATGTTGTAGATCATTATATGTAAGTTTAGTTTGAGGTTTTGCATGATTTATATGATTTAAATGTTAATTTTTGGCTCATTCCCGAGAACCCTCGCGATTTTCTGCTGTGTTGATGATCCACACGGCCTGACGCACGGTCTTGGGACCATGCGCCAAGACCGTGTGCATATTTTGGCCTTGCACTGCCTAACGCACGGCCGTGCGCAAGCCGGTGCGCAGGCCAGTGCAAGTTTGTCCGCACCGGCTTGAGCACGTGTTCAAGCCCGTGCGTTTGCCCGTCCCCAAGACCGTGTGTATGCCTTAACCAAAATTTCTCCATTTTCAACTTCTTGCTCTCGGCATTGAGGGTCAAAGGGTAATTAAAAAAGTTGACTTTCTTCGTTTGACCTCCGATTCGAGATCCGATTTCACCTATAGGTCCTATAAATCATGAAATACATATTTTAAGTAGTTTGAATTTTTCCGACTTCGTTTGGGTCCCGTTTCTCGTGTTTTTCGTTTAAGCCTTTTTGGCTATTTTTCAAATGTTGTTCGTTTCTTCCGAAACTTGAATGCATGCTTCCTTATTGCATTTTATGCATGTTTATGAGCTTTTATTACATTCTAAATTGTTTTGCTTATTGAATTCTATGAATTTCTATGTTTTGTTACAATGTGAACCTAAGTGATATGAATGATTGTTTAACGTGATTCTATGTGTTTTAAATCTTTCGTATAAGCCGTGCGTCGTCGTTAGTCTTATTTGGTTGTGTCTTTGTCTTTCGCAGACGATACTCCCGTGGAGTAGTGTGCCTGTCTCGCATTTTGCTCTCGTTTTTGTCAAGCCAACAGGTGGGGTTTTCAGTTTCTTATAGTAGACGATAATACGTACATAATACCAACCCTACTACCCGATAAGCCTTGTTTTATGATTTGTTTTACATCCGTCTGTATATATAGTAGATATTTAAGCTTATACTTTTATGATCTTGAAAACGATTTAATATGAAAAGTATTATGTATAAGTTTGTGAAATGTTTACGAAAGAGGCAAGCAAATCTTTGTTTTCCGAAAGCGAACTTTGGCATTATAGCCTCGCACACGACTTGCCTCGAACGGTCTTTTGACCACATGGAAATGTTTGAAAAGCGAGCTATGTATATGTATATGAATATGTTTGACCTGTTCTGATGGGCCCGGAGTAAGGACGATAGGACGAAGTCGGTAGACGTCGGGTCTACGGCGGAAATTCTATGGTTTCCTCCACCTTTGGGAGCTCGGGGTGAGGCCGGAGTGGCAGCCCTTTGAGTACCTGAGCTTGTTTATGTATGATATGTGTAGTTAGGGGTTGCTCCCTGATTACAACTGGAGGAATAAGGTGGGTTTCTGTTTTTATGATTTGACTGGTGGTTCAGAACTCTTCTCGCTGAGTTATACGCTTTGTTATGTTTCATTTTGAGCTAGTTCACCAATCGTTTGCGAAAACCTTTGCTTCTGTTGTTTTCTTTCTGTTAAACTGGTGATCTACTTTCGTTTTTATTATGTACTGTCTTTTTCCCCCTCACTTAGTCATTTGACTAACCCCATTCGTTTCACCCTTTGGTTTCAGGATTCTAGGCGGGCTTCATAGTATTGAGTAGTCGTCGGTCGAGTTACGTTTTTGTCTTATGTAAACTCTTGTTTCTTGTTGACTTATGATGTATGTAGGATTTGATTTATACTTATGAAAATCCGGGAATAATATTGTAGAACCCGTTGTAAAGATTTGTTAATATTTAATGGAATTTGCTAGCCTTGGTGGGCTTTACCTATCTGCGCAATCATTATGGGTTTTATGTTTTGTTTTATATTGCTTCCGCTTTTGGGTTTGTCTCTGTTTTGAAACTCCCGCCTAGTAGTAAATGTCCGGTTTGCCGTTCGCCGGGTTTTGGTTCGGGTCGGACTCCTTTCGATTCCGGGTCAGGATCCGGTGCGGGGCGTGCGTTTGCCCGTTTGGCGGCGCCCGCTACAGTTGGTATCAGAGCTCTATGGGTTCAATGGCCTATGCTCTGAAGCGTCGAGTCTGTCTAGGTTCGTACGGCTTAGGAACTATGTGAATTGCGTGATTGTGCTTAAGTGATTGTGTGAATTTGAATTCCTTACGTGTTAATGCTTTACATGATCACTTACCGTCATGCATATTTGTACAGTTTTGCAGGATGCGTCGTGGTAGAGGTCCTCCTCCGCCTCCTCCCCCGCCAGAGGGACCTACGCCAGCCCAATTTATGGCGGCGTTACAGCAGTATGCTCTTCATGCACCTCAGGAGACGCCGGAACAGACGGCTATGAAGGTAATGAATCAGTTTCTTAATCGTAATCCGCCACAGTTTGTGGGAGCACCGGATGATGTGGCTGCAGAGGCCTGGATATCGGCCTTGGAGAAGATATTCAGACTGATGCACACTACGGATCCACAGAGGGTCGAGTATGCTGCCTACCTGATGATTGGGGCAGCACAGGACTGGTGGACACGGATCGATCAGCGTTGGACGCGTGATCGGGTGGTTCCGACATGGGCTCAGTTTTTGGTGGAGTTCAGGGCTAAGTACATACCGTTGGTAGTCAGACAACAGCGGGAAAGGGAGTTTTTGAACTTGAAGCAGGGCACGTCCTCGGTAGATCAGTATGAGGCACATTTCTCTCGCCTCATTGTTCACTGTTCCTATATGGTTGAGGACGAGGAGAGAAAGACACGCCAGTTCGTGGAGGGTTTGTCTCACAGCATTCGACTGCATATGATGGCTGTCCGCCCCCGATTTTATTCCGATGCAGTTGACATGGCTCTTGCTATAGAGTCAGAGATGAGACAGATGAGGCCTACGTCAGCACCTGCCCCCGCAGCCGCTAAGGGTTTTTCTTCGGGTCCGAAGAGGTCTTTTCATTCTGTAGGACCATCTTCTTCTTCAGCTGGGAAGAAACCATTTCAGCAGGCTCCGAAGCCGAACGTTCCTCCCCAAGCTCAGGGTTTTCCACGACCAGTTTGTGGATATTGTGGAGGTCCCCATTTGGAGTCTAAGTGTCGAAGGAAGTTAGGGCTTTGCTTTGGATGTGGTAGCTCCGATCATCTTATGAATGCATGCCCGATGAAGAGAGGTCAGAAGCAGCCAGCTCAGCCTCAAGCCCAGGCCCGACTTTATGCCTTGGAAGGCGATGCTGAAGATGTCGCGCCAGATGCGAATGCCGTGGTGGAAGGTACGATATATATACATGGCATTCCCATTCATGCATTGTACGACCCGGGTGCTTCTCACTCGTTTATTGCGCCTGCCGTTGCTTTATCTGTGCATGTGCCTGTTGAGTTGCTTGAGTATGTGTTAGTTGTTAGCTCGCCGATGGGTTCTAGAGTAGCTACGAACCGCGTTCTCAAGCGTTGTCCGATGATTATTGAGGGTACCGAGTACCTTGGGGATTTAATCGTACTGCCGATGAAGGATTATGGGGTTATTCTTGGGATGGATTGGTTATTTGAGCACCGAGCGAAGATCGACTGTTATGAGAAGAAAGTTGTGCTTGGTTCCAGTGAAGTTAGAGGTTTCAGAATGGGTGAAGGCCCGTATATCTCTATGATGGAAGCCAAGAAGCTTATCCAGAAGGGAGAAGCAACTGGTTTTCTAGCTTATCTTCTCAACCGTCCGAAAGAGCAGACGAAGATCGAGGATACCGATGTGGTTAAGGAATTCATGGATGTGTTTCCCGAGAACTTGGAGTTTCTGCCCCCTGATAGGGACATTGAGTTCGTTATTGATCTAGTCCCGGGTGCCGAGCCGTACTCGAAGTCTCCGTACCGTATGGCTCCTGCCGAGTTGAAGGAATTGAAGAATCAGCTCGACGAACTCCTTTCGATTGGATATATCCGCCCGAGTACCTCGCCTTGGGGTGCTCCAGTCCTGTTCGTGAAGAAGAAGGACGGTACACTCCGTATGTGTATCGATTATCGCGAGTTGAACAGGATGACGGTGAAGAATAAGTATCCTTTGCCGCATATTGAGGAGTTGTTTGATTTACTCCAGGGATCGAGAGTTTATTCTAAGCTTGATCTCAGACAAGGGTATTACCAGCTCCGTATCCGAGCCGAGGATATTCCGAAGACAGCGTTCAACTCCAGATATGGTCACTTTGAGTTCGTGGTCATGCCGTTTGGACTCACGAATGCTCCTGCCGCTTTTATGGATATGATGCACAGGATCTTTCGTCCGTACCTCGATAAGTTTGTTGTGATCTTTATCGATGACATTCTAGTGTTCTCGAAGTCAGAGGAAGAGCACGCAGAACACCTCAGGATTGTTCTTCAGGCTTTGAGAGAGCATCAGTTATTTGCTAAGTTTAGCAAATGCGAATTCTGGATCGACAGAGTGACTTTTCTAGGTCATGTCATATCCGGAACAGGAGTTGAGGTAGATCCGTCGAAGATCGAGACTGTGTTGGATTGGGAGAAACCTAAGACTCCTACAGAGATTCGCAGTTTCTTGGGATTAGCAGGATACTATAGACGTTTTGTCAAGGACTTTTCCAAGCTTGCTAGTCCGTTGACTGCGTTGACAAAGAAGGATGCCAAGTTTGAGTGGTCAGACAAATGTGAAGCAAGTTTCCAAGAGCTCAAGAAGAGATTAACTACAGCCCCAGTGTTAGCTATGCCTAATGGATTGGAGGGACTCGTTGTGTATACAGATGCGTCACACGAGGGATTGGGTTGTGTGTTGATGCAAAATGGGAGAGTTATAGCTTACGCCTCGAGGAAGCTAAAGCCAGCCGAAGAGAACTATCCCACGCATGATCTTGAGCTAGCAGCCGTTGTGTTTGCTTTGCTAAAGTGGCGTCATTATCTATATGGCACTACGTTCGATATCTTCACTGATCACAAGAGTCTTCAGTATTTGTTCACTCAGAAGGATTTGAACAAGAGACAGCGTCGATGGATGGAATTGTTTGAGGATTATGATTGCAAGATTCAGTACCATCCTGGGAAGGCGAATGTGGTAGCCGATGCATTGAGTCGTAAGGCGAGTGTAGCTCTGCTAGAGGCTAAGTTTGAGCGAGTTTATATCACCTCGCAGGCTCACGTTCACAGTATATCGATTCAGTCAGAATTGGGTCGTAAGATTCGAGATATTCAGGCTACTGACGAATGGACTCAGAGGCAGATAGTTCATATTTCAGATGAATCAGAGTCCCAGTTTCGTGTTGATGATTCTGGCATTCTCCGCTTCGAGACTCGAGTTTGTGTTCCTGAGAGTCTTAAGAAGGAGATTCTTGCTGAGGCGCATAATACGCCTTATACAGTACATCCTGGTGGAAGTAAGATGTACCGGGATCTAAAAGAGTTGTTCTGGTGGAGAGGTATGAAGAGAGACGTAGCTGATTACGTCAAGAGATGTCAGACATGTCAGCAGGTCAAGGTAGAGCACCAGAGACCTGGAGGATTGCTACAGCCACTACCGATTCCTACGTGGAATTGGGAGCAGATTGCGATGGACTTTGTGTCCGGTTTACCAAAAGTTAAAGGTGGCTATGATAGTATTTGGGTGATAATTGACCGACTTTCCAAGACTGCTCACTTTCTGCCGGTCAAGAAGTTATTTAAGGTAGAGAAGTTGGCAGAGATTTATCACCGAGAGATTGTCAGGCTTCATGGAGTTCCTGTGAGTATTGTGTCTGACAGAGATGCTAGATTCACTTCTCAATTATGGCAGCATCTTCAGGAGAAAATGGGAACGAAACTGACATTCAGTACAGCAGCACATCCGCAGACCGATGGCCAATCTGAGAGGACGATTCGATATCTCAGTGATATGCTTCGTGCGTGTGCCTTAGACTTTCGCACCAATTGGCACGACCAATTACCGTTGATTGAGTTCGCCTACAACAACAGTTTTCAATCTACAATCAAGATGGCACCTTACGAAGCTCTGTATGGAAGGAAGTGTAGATCCCCGTTGTTTTGGGATCTTGAGGATTGGCGTTGGACAAGGGATAACAAAGGAAGAGGAGATTCTCCGCAGTCTCTTCAGAGAGCGATTGACCGAATTCAGATCATCCGTCAGAGGATGAAAGCAGCCCAGGATCGCCAGAAAAGTTATGCCGATACACGCCGCCGACCTTTGGAGTTCGAGGTTGGTGACCGAGTGTTTCTTAAAGCTTCACCTCGAAAGGGATTCACTCGTATTGGCAAAGGTGGTAAGTTAGGTCCGAGATTCTTAGGACCGTTTGAGATTCTGGAGAAGATTGGAGAAGCTGCTTACAGATTAGACTTGCCACCGAGTGTGACAGGAATCCACAACGTTTTCCACGTTTCACAGCTCCGGAAGTATCACCCGAGTGATTCACACGTTCTTCCTATCGAAGATGTTGAGATAGAGCCGGACTTGACCTTCATTTCACAGCCGGTGAAAATTTTAGACAAAAAGACTCAAGCACTGCGTAATAGAGAAATTCCCATGGTCAAAGTGCTTTGGAGGAGTCAGTCGGCTGAAGAAGCTACATGGGAAACCGAAGAGAAGATGCGCAAGTTTCACCCCGCGTTATTTGTAACAGACGAGTAGAATCTGGGGACAGATTCTCATAAGGAGGGGTGATTGTAACGCCCCGAAAAATCCGAATTAGTATCCGGTACGACCGAATTGTTATTTTGCGCGATTTAATTATTTTATTTGATAGTTAGTATGTGAATTTTTAACAATTTCATAAATGAGTGAATTTTGGTTTTTAAACCATTGCATGTCAACGTGTGTTCAATTATATGAGTTTTGACTATAATATTGTTTAATTCCGACAACCTGCTATTTTTAGTAAGTTCGGAGTAATTACGGTTTTGCCCCTCGTTTCGAAGTCAAGTCAAAGTTTGACTTGACCACTCTCTCTCTCCCTCAAACCTCATTCACGTAAGAAAGAAGAAAAGAAAGGAGAAGAAAAAAAAAGAGAAAAAGAAGAGAGAAAAGAGAGAAAGCTTCGATTACTCATTCCGATTTCGTTTTCCGACCGAATTTCGATCCGTGAAACTTTTCGAACTCCTCACGATCTATTCTTCAAGTAAGCTTCTCACGTCCTTCGCGTTTAATGCTTCCTAGGCTATGATTTATAGAATTTTGTGAATAGTTTAATAATATATGAAAAATGTGAATATGAATGATTTTGTGGATGGATTTACGTGTTTCTTGGTCCTATAAGTAGATTAGATGTTGTAGATCATTATATGTAAGTTTAGTTTGAGGTTTTGCATGATTTATATGATTTAAATGTTAATTTTTGGCTCATTCCCGAGAACCCTCGCGATTTTCTGCTGTGTTGATGATCCACACGGCCTGACGCACGGTCTTGGGACCATGCGCCAAGACCGTGTGCATATTTTGGCCTTGCACTGCCTAACGCACGGCCGTGCGCAAGCCGGTGCGCAGGCCAGTGCAAGTTTGTCCGCACCGGCTTGAGCACGTGTTCAAGCCCGTGCGTTTGCCCGTCCCCAAGACCGTGTGTATGCCTTAACCAAAATTTCTCCATTTTCAACTTCTTGCTCTCGGCATTGAGGGTCAAAGGGTAATTAAAAAAGTTGACTTTCTTCGTTTGACCTCCGATTCGAGATCCGATTTCACCTATAGGTCCTATAAATCATGAAATACATATTTTAAGTAGTTTGAATTTTTCCGACTTCGTTTGGGTCCCGTTTCTCGTGTTTTTCGTTTAAGCCTTTTTGGCTATTTTTCAAATGTTGTTCGTTTCTTCCGAAACTTGAATGCATGCTTCCTTATTGCATTTTATGCATGTTTATGAGCTTTTATTACATTCTAAATTGTTTTGCTTATTGAATTCTATGAATTTCTATGTTTTGTTACAATGTGAACCTAAGTGATATGAATGATTGTTTAACGTGATTCTATGTGTTTTAAATCTTTCGTATAAGCCGTGCGTCGTCGTTAGTCTTATTTGGTTGTGTCTTTGTCTTTCGCAGACGATACTCCCGTGGAGTAGTGTGCCTGTCTCGCATTTTGCTCTCGTTTTTGTCAAGCCAACAGGTGGGGTTTTCAGTTTCTTATAGTAGACGATAATACGTACATAATACCAACCCTACTACCCGATAAGCCTTGTTTTATGATTTGTTTTACATCCGTCTGTATATATAGTAGATATTTAAGCTTATACTTTTATGATCTTGAAAACGATTTAATATGAAAAGTATTATGTATAAGTTTGTGAAATGTTTACGAAAGAGGCAAGCAAATCTTTGTTTTCCGAAAGCGAACTTTGGCATTATAGCCTCGCACACGACTTGCCTCGAACGGTCTTTTGACCACATGGAAATGTTTGAAAAGCGAGCTATGTATATGTATATGAATATGTTTGACCTGTTCTGATGGGCCCGGAGTAAGGACGATAGGACGAAGTCGGTAGACGTCGGGTCTACGGCGGAAATTCTATGGTTTCCTCCACCTTTGGGAGCTCGGGGTGAGGCCGGAGTGGCAGCCCTTTGAGTACCTGAGCTTGTTTATGTATGATATGTGTAGTTAGGGGTTGCTCCCTGATTACAACTGGAGGAATAAGGTGGGTTTCTGTTTTTATGATTTGACTGGTGGTTCAGAACTCTTCTCGCTGAGTTATACGCTTTGTTATGTTTCATTTTGAGCTAGTTCACCAATCGTTTGCGAAAACCTTTGCTTCTGTTGTTTTCTTTCTGTTAAACTGGTGATCTACTTTCGTTTTTATTATGTACTGTCTTTTTCCCCCTCACTTAGTCATTTGACTAACCCCATTCGTTTCACCCTTTGGTTTCAGGATTCTAGGCGGGCTTCATAGTATTGAGTAGTCGTCGGTCGAGTTACGTTTTTGTCTTATGTAAACTCTTGTTTCTTGTTGACTTATGATGTATGTAGGATTTGATTTATACTTATGAAAATCCGGGAATAATATTGTAGAACCCGTTGTAAAGATTTGTTAATATTTAATGGAATTTGCTAGCCTTGGTGGGCTTTACCTATCTGCGCAATCATTATGGGTTTTATGTTTTGTTTTATATTGCTTCCGCTTTTGGGTTTGTCTCTGTTTTGAAACTCCCGCCTAGTAGTAAATGTCCGGTTTGCCGTTCGCCGGGTTTTGGTTCGGGTCGGACTCCTTTCGATTCCGGGTCAGGATCCGGTGCGGGGCGTGCGTTTGCCCGTTTGGCGGCGCCCGCTACACGCCCGCTACAGATTTATCACCGGGAGATTGTCAAGGTTCATGGGATTCCGACTACAATAGTATCTGACAGAGACGCTCGATTTACTTCCCGCTTATGGCAACAACTTCAAGATTGAATGGGAACAAAGCTGACTTTCAGTACAGCCGAGACAGATGGTCAGTCAGAGAGAATGATCAGGTACCTCTGTGATATGCTTCGAGCTTGTGCCTTGGATTTTCGCAACAATTGGCACGACCAGTTGCCATTGATCGAGTTTGCCTACAACAATAGTTATCAGTCTATGATCGAAATGGCACCTTAAGAAGCATTGTATGGCAGAAAGTGTAGATCCCCGTTGTTTTGGGATCTCAAGGATTGGCATTGGATGAAAGATGATAAGGAACGAGGAACTCCTCCAAAGTTTCTCCAAAATGCCATTGACCGTATTCAAATCATCCGGCAAAGAATGAGGGCAGCTTAGGATCAACAAAAGAGCTATGCCGACACCCGTCGCCGACCGTTGAAATTTGAGGTTGGTGACAAAGTATTCCTCAAAGCTTCTCCTCAAAAGGGATTCACCCGAATTGGAAAAGGAGGAAAACTGAGTCCGAGATTTTTGGGTCCCTATGAGACCTTGGAGAGGATTGGGAACGTAGCTTACAGGTTAGATTTTCCGCCAAGTCTAACAGGGATTCACAACGTCTTTCATGTTTCCCAACTCCGAAAGTACTTCCCGAATGAGTCCGAGATCCTTCCTGTTGAGGAAATTGAACTAGAACCAAATTTGACCTTTATTTCGAAGCTGGTGAAGATATTGGATAAGAAGACTCAAGCTCTCCGCAACCGGGAGATTTCTCTTGTCAAAGTCCTTTGGAGAAATCAGGCAACCGAAGAAGCTACATGGGAGACCGAGGACAAAATGCGCAAGTTCCACCCGGAACTATTTCAGTCGGACGAGTAGAATCTGGGGACCAGATTCTCATAAGGAGGGGTGATTGTAGCGCCCCGAAAATCCGAATTACATTCCGGTATGTTCGAATCGTTTATTTACGTGATTTAATTATTTTATTTGATATTATTATGCGATTTTATAACAATTTCATAAATGAGTGAATTTTGATATTTAAATCACGACATGTCAATGTGCGTTTAATTTCATGAACTTTGACTGTAATTATGATTTATTTGGACAACTTGTATTTTTGAACTATTTTTATAAAATTACGAAAATGCCCCTTCGATTTTCAACCCAAGTCAAATTTTAACTAAGACTCTCTCTCTCTCTCTCTCTCTCAAACCTCATTCACGTAACCACAAAAGAAAAAGAAGGAGAAAAGAAAGAAAAAGAGAAAGAAGAAGAGGAGACTTTGATCGATCGTCCCGACTTCGTTTGCCGACCGATTTCCGAGCCGTGAAATCCTACGAAATCCTCGCAATCTCATCTACGAGTAAGCTTATCACGTCTTTCTCGATTAATTCCTCCATTGCTTCATTTTTCTGATTTTGATGAATAGTTGCACATTTAGGTTAAATGATGATTTTGAATGATTTTATGGATGGAATTACGTAATTCTTGGTTCCATAGGTAGATTAGATGTTGTAGATCAATATATGGGAGTTTTAACTTGAGATTTGCATGATTCATGGGTTTAATATCGAATTTTGGGTTGTTCCCGCAAAGCCCTCGCGATTCTGCATTTTTTCTGCTGTTCTTTAGATCCACACGGCCTTATGCACGGTCTTGAGACCGTGCACCAAGACCGTGTGTGCCCCTTTTGAGCCTTGCACGGCCTTGTGCACCCCGTGCGCAAGCCGGTGCGCAGGCCAGTGCAAGTGTCTGCACCGGCTGGAGCACGAGTTTAAGCCCGTGCGTCCGCCCGTCCCCAAGGCCCTGTGTATGCCTTAACCAAAATTTCTCCATTTTCAGAATGTTGCTCTCGGCAATGTGAGTCAACGGGCAATTAAAAAAGTTGACTTTCTTCTTTTGACCTCTAATTTGAGATCCGATTTCACCTATAGGTCCTATAAATCATGAAATGTATATTTTAGGAAGTTTGGATTTTTCCGACTTCGTTCGGGCCCCGTTCTTCGTGTTTTTCGTTTAGGCATCTTAGGCTATTTTTCAAATGTTGTCCATTTCTTCCAAAAATTGAATGCGTGCTTCCTTATTGCCTTTTATGTATGATTATGAACTTTTATCGCATTCTAATTTGATTTGCTTATTGAATTTACGTACTTTGATAGAATGTGAACCTAAGTGTTATGAATGACTGTTTAACGTGCTTCTATGTGTTTTAATGCTTTCGTTGAAGCCATATGTCGTCATTAGTCTTATTTGGTTGTGTCTTTGTATTTTTGCAGACGATACTCCCGGAGTAACGCATCCGGTCTTGCTTTTACTTCTTTTGTTAGCCAACAGGTGAGGCTTTCCGTTTCTGATTCCAGTACTATATGTATATATATATATATTAAGCCTCTCCCGATATAAGCCTTGTTTTACGTTTTGTTTTCACACCGTCTTTATATACCTAGTAAATATTTATGCCTATTATGTTTATTCGATTTATCAAAAATGTTTTGATATGAAAAAGTGCTATGTATATTCTTTCAAACGTTTGCGAAAGAGACATGTAAAACCTCTTTAATTTCTAAGGCAAACTTTGGCCTACGGCCTCGCATATGACATGTCTCGAATGGTCTTTTGACCAACCCGAAATGATTTGAAAAGCGAGTTATGAACTGTATATATGTATGTTTGGGCCCGGAGTAAGGACGATAGGACGAAGTTGGTAGACATTGGGTCTACGGCGAAAATCCTATGGTTCCCTCGATTTGGGAGCTCGGGGTGAGGCCGGAGTGGCAGCCCTTTGAGTACCTGAGATTATACCGTATGTTATGCGTAGTTCGGATTTAGCGGTCCGTCTAAATTGGAGGAATAAGGGTGGTTTCCCGTTTTATGTTTGGAAATTGGAGTTAAGGGCTCGACTCGCCGAGTCATATGATATGTTTATGTTTTATGCTAAATCACCACCCGTTTACGAAACCTTTCTTTTATGTTGATTTCTTTAAGTTTAAAATTGGTGATTTACTTCCGTTTTATAATATACACTATTATTCCCTCCTCACTTAGTCTTTGACTAACCCCATCTGTTTCACCCCTGTATTGGTTTCAGGATACTAGGCGGGATCGTCGTCGTTAGAGTTGCATTTAGTTCGTTCATGTATAACTCTTATCCGTATGATTTTATTTATGTAGTATTCGGGATTATATGTTGAACCCGTTATTATCTATTGTCGGGATATTGTATCGAACCCGTTTATTATTTATGTAATTGCATTTCGTTGGCCTTGGTGGGCTTTAATACTTGTGCAATTATTATGATTTATTGTTTTGTTTATTTTCGCTTCTGCACCTCTGTCGTTTTCTTTCGTTTTTGAAACCCCCGCCTAGTCATTGAGTAAATGTGTGTCGTTCACCGAGTTTCAATTCGGGTCGGATTCCATTTCGGTTTTGGGTCGGGGCTCGGTGCGGGGCGTGCGTTACCCGTTTGGGGCGCCCGCTACACCATGTCTCACTGCTGAAGAAAAGAGTGGGAACTGTTGACAAAGTTGTTGCTGATTGACCCTTGTCTGATGATGATTCTTCTATCCTTTTGCATCATGTTAAGATTCTTGCTGTAGGATGGTTAAAAGAAACAATGTTGCTGTCCCTCAACTCCTTATCCATTGGGCGCGTTTACCAGAAGCTGAGCCCACGTGGGAAGATTACTATCTCATCACTAAGCAGTTTCAAGCAATTGAATCTTGGGGTCAAGATTCAGCTCAAGGGGGGAGTAATGTTATGAAGTTGTATGGTAAAGGGGGCAATTTGAAAGGTGTTAGAAAGGCGTGGGGACGCTTCTCCAAGTTGGCGCGTTTTCTGAAGTTCATCCAAGCTGGCGCGTTTAAGGGCAATTAAGAAGTGCTGTTCATTTATAAAAACGCTGGAGATATTTTATCATATTTTTGCATTTAAAATTATTGTAAAAGCTTATTTCCGTTTTTGGGTGTAAGGACGAACTATATATGCATGATGGCATGCATGGATGATTATGCTTGATCAGTTTTAGCTCAATTCTCTCTCTCTCACGTGCCTCTCTCTGTCTCTATCTTTTCTCTCTCTTTGCTGTTACACTTTTCTGCAGATCTGGTGTTGTGCGCTCTCTGAGTTGTGCAAATTATTAAGGATATCATCTTGATTCCTTACACACCGTCGATAGATCCGTTGAGTTTTGAAAGTTTCCGGCGCCTGGTGCAAACCATCGCACAATGTCCGACGGGGAAGCATTTTCTCCTTGAATCTCCGACGCGGCTGAGGATGGGGATGCGCGAGGCGAGTCCATGGCACACCGTGGTGGTGCGCTGCCCTCGGTTCTGCATCTGAAAGTATTCCGGCAAGGATTAAACATTGCTAGAACAATTCTGGCAAATTGGTTGTGGCCAGAAATGATTTTCGGTGGTGGACACGGGTGACGGAGAAGACTGATTTAGAATAATTGAACAGGGTTCTTAGCACGAATTACGAGATGAACAGTAGCAGAAATTCATAATTTCTAGCAATAATCGAAATTGGAAAATTTTAACAAATTAATTAAAAACTAATTTTAACAAAACCCCAACAATATCAAGACATAAAATTTAATCACACAAATATCAGGCAAATAATCATGTTAATGGAAAACATCTGATTAAACGGAAGCTCTGATAACACTGTTGGAATTGAATACCTGGCACATGCAGAATTTAAAATTTTTTGTGCTAGGATAGAAATAATGAATCCCTAGGAAGTTTATAAAACCGTTTAACGATGTTTTCACAAAACATGGTGATAAAGATTATCACCTTTTCGCATGCCTATTGATGTAGGGATTTGAAGTTCTCAAGAACTTAGATCCACAATCCATTTGCAAAACGAAGACTCCATTCTTGAAGCCCTTTGAGGTTGAATCCACGAACCAGTAACTCCACACCACAATTACATCTGACTAGTAAACAAATCTAATTGGCAAGAACTAAAATCTTTAGAGTAAAGAATATTCTTGAATTTCTTACTAACTGAGAAATACGAGAACTAGAGAAAAGAGAGAGACAAAACTTCATCCTGTCTTGAGAATAAGAATTATGTGTATTGTCTGCTTAGTGAATGAACTGACAGCTGCTCTATAAATAAAGACAGTGGCCGAAAATCCCTAAAGCTTGTGGGCTCAAGATTTTCACCCCATGTTGTATTGGGCCAGGCCTGTCCAGGCTTGGTCCAGTTCATTAATTACTGGATCAGGCTTTAGTAATTAATTTCTTTCAGGCTTTAATTAATAGAGCAGCTCAAACTCTTTTGGGCTTTAATATGTTTAATTAATACAGACTTAAGTAAACTCAAGCCCAGCTAATTAAATACCCCGTAAATAATATAAGGACAAATTAATTATCCTATAAGTTAAATCAATTAACTTATATCATTCACGATTAATACTCTCTAGTATTAATTATTTCTCTCTATCTCCAATTGAATTAAAACACCTTTAATTCAATATCAATGTTTCACACTGATCTTAAGTTCTAAGGTTTGGAGAAACCAATTCATTGTGTGATCCCTCAGGTTCACCAAAATGAATAGTAGCTAGCAATAAGTTATTTTTACTCATCAAATAACTTCCATTAAATAAGTGTCCCCACTTAATATAATGGAGCATAGCAAGACATCAGATAAGTACTAGCTCCATCGTCAGTCTACCTAGCCATTAGTGAAAGCACGTTTGTCAAATAAACCTTTAACGCTCAACGACTTTCTGTGAGATACAATCTCTCCATCTGATAATTCCCAGCAAAGTCTAAGGCATGGGTTTAAGAAACCTTAAATGACTTTATCATATTTGTCTAATATAGAAATGAATGTCAGGCGATTCTAAACCTCAAGGAGAACTTATCCTTAGTTTGAATCTTTACTACTTTGGCCAAAGATTCCTTTAACATACATTCTATTTAGAACTAATAGGAATTCACTCACTTTAGCAGTGGAGCAGACAGATCCTTTCTTGGCATTCGTATTTGTCCATACTTTATTCAATAGCCAGCAACATGCCCTTATGATCTTATGTGAATCATTATCATCAAGAAAAGAACATATCAGATGACTATCTCCTAAATATGAGATATGACGAATCTTCAAGTCAAGGGATTAATTAGTCATGTCGTTAACCTAGACTTAACTTAATTACTTAGAGGTTATAGCCTCTCCCATTTGAGTGTCTCGGTTGGGATCCTCAATGGTACTGTTGAATACTTAACAGCCACTCAGTGTGAGTACAAGTGTTCTGGCTAACACTCTCTTACTTGAAACACAGTACTATCTGTAGTCACACTGCAAGTTTATATTCGAGTTCAAGATCGATGCTCCCTGTGACAACCCGCAATCTCCAAGTTTAGGATTAGTGTGTTTATTAGAATTCAGATCGTTTACGGTCCCGACGTCTTTCACACTTGCACGTTTTCCAACTCTGGCATTTAAAGATTTTTATAAATCATCACTTTGGTATTTAAAACCCAAGGCGTTATTTAGAAATTTATTTGCATCGTTTTGTCATTAACTAGGGTTAATTTGGTAAATTTATATTTTTAGCCCGAGTAATTTAATCTAGTAATTAATAGTGCAATTGGACTGTGGTCCCATGTTTTAAAAGCACAAGTATTTTGGGGTTCTAAATATTTTCATAAAGTCCACAACACCTTTCGTTAAATCATATTTTCAAGAATTGCATTTTTAGCCAAAATATATTTACACTTTGGCCCCAACAAAAAGTTGACATTTCGTAAACGATTAAATTTTTATAAATCAAACATTGAACCTCGTTAAGCATTTAATTTCGGTCATTTTGACACTAAGTACGCCTTATTCTGACACTTTGTACTTTTGGCACATTTTTCAAAAATAGGGTATAATATGTAATTTTGCAAAGTTTGAGGCATAACTGAAAAGTGAGAGAACACACACACACGCAGCGGTCGCGCGAGAGCTCTTGTAGCGCCCCCTGAAGAAGGACCGCCACATCCGCACCGAAACGGATTCCCGAGCTTCGGCGAGGGGCCTCAACCCAAAAACCCACTCCGGCGAACGGCACTCAAGCAAGAACCTTCGGCAACAGCAATGACATCCCCACAACAACCAGAGAAGAGCAGAGAAATGCAGAAGCGATTTAAATAACAAGACAAATTCCATAAATGTCAATTAAACATGTGCAAATCGAAATACAACATAACAACAACACGTAGTGCCATCCATGGCTCAACTAGTCTACCCTATGCAATCCTAGATATCTTCAACTATCCCACATCAGGGGCACATAAGTACGTAAAGTAAATAAATACAATAAACAAGACTCGACTGTTGTTGGGACCACTGACAAGACAAACCAGAAAGACTGAGCCTATCTAGACCTGCTGATGCCGACTGACAAGATAGGTGACGTCGCCACCTGTCTACCTGAAGCAAGAACCAAAATAGCAGGGGTGAGTATAAAGGATACTCAGTAAGGGGGTTTTGGTCACAGTTCGTCATTTATCTTTTTAAAACTAAAAGTGGTGAGTGTTGCCCGTTTTGAGAAAGAATACGAAATATAAGTTGTAAAATGACACAAAGCAACACTCGGGTTTGGCTTATTTGAAAACACAAAAGGTTGACGAACCGGATCCTTTAAAACATTTGCACGAAATATCAAGCCGATTGAAAGAATATTAGTTGGGTAATAAAGGGGACTTAGGGTAGCAAGTACGAGTCACACTTCCGGGTTTTATATATATATAGGGAAGTACATATGATAATTGAAGAAAACCGGAATGTGCTTCGACTTGTCACGAAAGCCATAAAACAATTAGACAAGCAATAAATGCAATAAATCATGCAGTAATGTGTCCCGGCGAGAACGGGCCCTCTCCTTATAACTCCCCATTGAAAAACATGCAAGCAAGTACTCCATCACCAAGATTCATAAACAGGGTTTAAGGAGACGCGATTAGCACCACCATCAGGATTTAAGGAGACGCGATCAGCACCACCGTACAGGGTTTAAGGAGACGCGATTAGCACCACCGTTCGCATCAACTTAGGCTAGCCAACCTCCTAGCCGGCCCAAGTTAACGCGCTAGAAGTATACATCGGGATTTGCCCTAGACGCACGTCCCCAGGCTCACCTCTTGTATACTCCGGGCCCAAGTCATAAACAGGCTATGGCTCGCTTTTGAAATCAATGATAGTTAAAGTGGCCAAAAGGGCCGTTCGAAAATATGATGCAAGTAGTTAAGTATGAATGGCAAAAGGTGCTTTTGAGACAAGTTGATGTAACGATCTAGGAAATACTCATAAGCGTCGTACGCTTCGGGAGCATACTGACGGATGTCCCTAACGACGTTACTTATAAGTGCCTCAGAGATCAAATAGTTACTTTTTAAAACAAATAAGTTACTTGTCTCTAGTTGGAAGCATTTCAAATCATTTTGGTTTGCTATCCAAACGGTTTGACTAAGCATGTAAGGAATATTAAAGACAGTACAACAAGCAATAAGAAAAGGCGGGGAATAAGTTATTTCGAAGCCTAAATAAACTATGTTCTTACTCCAGTTGAAAACAATTTAAAACCCTTACCTGGCTCGACAAGACAGTATGAAAGCAAGCGGTAGTCAGGTTTCTCCCTCGTTGGACCCACCTGTAATACACAGGGCCTAGAGGATGAAAACAAGACCGACAATACTAAAAGCAAGACACAAGACAACAGACGACGCACGGCAATTCACATAGACATCACTCATGCTACAGGTGCAATGTGGAAAGTAAATCAATTAAACATATAAATTACGGTACGACAATCAAAGAATATTAATGAAATGTTAAATAATGAAAGAACGTAAATAATAAATACTAAAGGCATGCTTAAACGCAATTAGGGCACGTAGACATGCTTAAAATAATATAAGGACGTTCTCTCGCGAATACAGGATTAAACGGATAATAAACGGGAAAGGTGGAATAAATCCCTAAACGAGCAAGGTGTCAATTGACGGTCAATTAGGGTCGGGTAAATTGTAAATTATGAAGAATATCAAATCCCAAGGCTCGAGGAAGCTATAGGTGAAATCGGATTGATATTCGGAGGTCGTATGAGAAAAGTCAACGTTTATATGAGTGGGGTTGACCAATTCCCGAAGTGCAAGAAAGGAAAAGGCTGGAAAATACACTAAGTATGTTGCACCGGCCAACGCACGGGCTTGGCAAGCCGGTGCAAGCACAAAAGGGGGTTGCACGGCCTCCCGCACGGTCTTGAGCACGGTGCCAAGACCGTGCAGGTGCAAACGGCCATGCGCACGGGCCGGTGCACTGGCTCAAGCCCGTGCAGGCTGAAAAGTGTAGCGCACGGGCTCTTGCACGGTCTTGCTCAAGACCGTGCGTTCGCCCGTGTGGATCTACTGAGCAGCAGACTCAGCAGATCGCGAACCTCATACGCGAAAATCAAAATATAAATTCATATATCTCCTAATCTACACCATAAAACATCCTAATTCTCACATATAATCATACATATCAAATAAGCTACATATAGACACAAGAATCACGTAAAATGGTCAAGTAATTCTTCCTAAACACGAAAATCCAAATATATAAAATTCTATATATAAATCACGAAAAATCGCAAGAAATAACAAACGGAATGAAATGGGATAAAAGGATTACTGGTAGATAATGTAGTGAGGGTCGTTCGGGTTTTCACGGCTCGTCGATCGGGCGAGAAACGAGCTCGGTAGGGCGTCGGGAAGATCTTTCTCCTTTCTTTCTTCTTTCTCCTTTCTTTCTTCTTTCTTCTTTCTTTCTTCTTTGAAATGAGAGAATGAGAGAGATAGGTAGATATTTAGAAAAATATCTCGGGAGGGTAAAATGGTCATTTAGGCTTTAAGGGCATTTATGTAATTCAAGTAATCGAGGCTATTTAGAAAATAGGTTAAATCAATCTTTTCCACAAGATTAATTAATCCAATTGGATAGATCGAGAAATTAGGCAAGAAAGAATTCGCGTAAATATATTAATATTATAATACAAATATTCGGGTCGTTACAATACTCCCCTCTTCAAGAGAATCTGTCCTCAGATTCTCCTCCGGACTTCGGGGTTAGTTAAGGGGAGCATAATCTAAGAGTTCTAATAACGCGAATTAAAAACGAACATTTAGGAGCAATTAAAATACATTATAAAACATCATGCATAACAAAATATTTAAATGCAAATAACATTCCAAATAAAATTCAAAGTCATGCGAAAGACGGAATTACAAAAACCCTAAACAAGGCTAACGTCGAAGAAGAAATTCCCAATGTAAGGTCCTTCATCACTGTCATTATCTATTTCGTTCTTCCGACTGATTCTTGTACTCTTCGTATCCCCAATGACAATTGTCACATCCTTCTCCTGTTTCTTGATTAGAGTTCCTTTTACAGGAAGTAACGCCATCATCATTTCTCCTATTGTACTCCTCGTCTTTCTCACAATCTGTCTCTTCAAGATCACACTCTTTCTTATTCTTTCTACAGAGTGTTTTCTCATCTTCAAGGGTATTTGATGATTTCTCCTCTCCGCCTTCCATTAAACCATCATTTTCATCATTTCTTCGCTCGACTTCATACGAAACATCAGAGTCGTCATCATCAGAAGCCGATGTCGGCTTATCTCCCATATAATCATCATCGTCAGATAATTCATTATCCTCTTCACTAGTTGATTCATCTTCAGACATACCTTCAGAAGTATGCTTCTTCAGACTCGATTTGTCAACGTCGGTGCCATCCAAAACCGCATAACGTATTCGCAACAGAATCGATCCTAGTCGGCCAAGAACTCCTTGTCCTTAGCACTCTCTAATAGCGTATAACGAATTTATCGAATTCCACGCTATCCACACAGAGGTCACATAAATCTTAGCATCTAATCATTCAATCAGTGCAAGTGTGAATTTTGAAAGTAGTTAAAGCACGTAAATTATATAAAACACTTAACACATATTTAAAGCAATTACCATTCGAAACAAAATATTATGAATGAATGCTATAATAATGCAATGTACCTCTGCGAGTCGGTATCATGGTCGGGATCCCCTTTTCCTTCCCCGAGGGTTGCTTGAGTCGGGGCAGTCTTGAACTCGATGCTTGCTACTCCCACATCTGAGGCAACGCCCCAGTTTCCTCCTACACCTTGCAGTCTCATGATTTGTCTTCCCACAGTATTCGCAGGGAATGGGGTCCTCGTTCACTTCAGGTTCGGTAGGTTTTGGCATCTCGTAGTGTGGTCTCGATGTCGGAAAAGTGCTCGGTCCGGCTGGTTCTCTTCTTGCCTTCTCGTTGAAAGAGGATCCTTTCATGTGAGGAATACCTCGTCTCATCTCTTGAAGATCGGACTCCACTCTCATAGCTCTGTTAACTGCCTCGTGATAAACTCGAATGTCCAATCCTACTAATCTTTCCAAGATCTCCGGCTGAAGTCCCTCGATGAACTTTCGCGCTCTTCTTCGATCGTCAGATGCAATGTGAGGAGCATAGACGATGAGGCAGCTGAAAAGTGCCTCGTATTGTGCAGCAGGGAGAGCTCCTTGGGTGAGGGACATGAACTCTCTTTCTCGGCTGTCACGTACCACTTGCGGCACGTACTTCTCTCGGAAGTCGGATAGGAACCGTGACCAAGTGTACGGAATTCTCTCAGCGATCCATCTCTGTTCTATGTAACGCCACCAATCCTCAGCTGGTCCTCTCATGAGAAAGATGGCATACTCGACCCTCTCGGGGTCACCGCAGTGTATTACTCGAAAGATTCGCTCCAGATCGGCTATCCAAGCCTCGGCTTTAAGGTCATCTGGTTCACCCACGAAGCAAGGTGGGTTGTAGTGCAGAAATCTATCCAGGGATTGACCCTCGGTTTGTCTCGCAGGTATATGCTGCTGTTGTCGTTGTCTGTCTTGATGCACTTGCTCAGCAATCTGTCTCATCGCTGTCACTAACTCCCTTGCAATCGAATTCGGAGATAAGGGAGCGGTAGGGGGCCTTCGATGAGGCATTATGTACCTGCGCTCAATAAACTAGGAAAAAGATGCATGTTCGGTTAATGGAATGGTCACGTAAGGCATATAAAAATTTAATCAAAGCATACATATATGATTCGGATAGCATGTAGACAAGTTAAGCATGAAACAAATCACAGAACAAGAAAAAACTCGATCCTATAGCCGTACGACCTAGACACGACAAGACCCAAGCAGGACACGACAAGACGACAAGACAAGACAGACGCTACCTCAAGTTCCACATCCACTTGCATTCAATCCCAACTCAGTACTACAATTGTAAGAGATCAAACGGTTGGTTGGCCATTCCAAAAGAAGATCAATCACAATTTCAATACTAAGGAGTTCTCAAGCACCTGTGACTGGAAACTCTAAGTCTCATTGACACGAAACGGGCAGACACAAGGGACAAGACAGGACGCGATTACAAAGCTTCGGTTCCTTTTGGGAACCTGGCTCTGATACCACTGACTGTAGCGCCCCCTGAAGAAGGACCGCCACATCCGCACCGAAACGGATTCCCGAGCTTCGGCGAGGGGCCTCAACCCAAAAACCCACTCCGGCGAACGGCACTCAAGCAAGAACCTTCGGCAACAGCAATGACATCCCCACAACAACCAGAGAAGAGCAGAGAAATGCGGAAGCGATTTAAATAACAAGACAAATTCCATAAATGTCAATTAAACATGTGCAAATCGAAATACAACATAACAACAACACGTAGTGCCATCCATGGCTCAACTAGTCTACCCTATGCAATCCTAGATATCTTCAACTATCCCACATCAGGGGCACATAAGTACGTAAAGTAAATAAATACAATAAACAAGACTCGACTGTTGTTGGGACCACTGACAAGACAAACCAGAAAGACTGAGCCTATCTAGACCTGCTGATGCCGACTGACAAGATAGGTGACGTCGCCACCTGTCTACCTGAAGCAAGAACCAAAATAGCAGGGGTGAGTATAAAGGATACTCAGTAAGGGGGTTTTGGTCACAGTTCGTCATTTATCTTTTTAAAACTAAAAGTGGTGAGTGTTGCCCGTTTTGAGAAAGAATACGAAATATAAGTTGTAAAATGACACAAAGCAACACTCGGGTTTGGCTTATTTGAAAACACAAAAGGTTGACGAACCGGATCCTTTAAAACATTTGCACGAAATATCAAGCCGATTGAAAGAATATTAGTTGGGTAATAAAGGGGACTTAGGGTAGCAAGTACGAGTCACACTTCCGGGTTTTATATATATATAGGGAAGTACATATGATAATTGAAGAAAACCGGAATGTGCTTCGACTTCTCACGAAAGCCATAAAACAATTAGACAAGCAATAAATGCAATAAATCATGCAGTAATGTGTCCCGGCGAGAACGGGCCCTCTCCTTATAACTCCCCATTGAAAAACATGCAAGCAAGTACTCCATCACCAAGATTCATAAACAGGGTTTAAGGAGACGCGATTAGCACCACCATCAGGATTTAAGGAGACGCGATCAGCACCACCGTACAGGGTTTAAGGAGACGCGATTAGCACCACCGTTCGCATCAACTTAGGCTAGCCAACCTCCTAGCCGGCCCAAGTTAACGCGCTAGAAGTATACATCGGGATTTGCCCTAGACGCACGTCCCCAGGCTCACCTCTTGTATACTCCGGGCCCAAGTCATAAACAGGCTATGGCTCGCTTTTGAAATCAATGATAGTTAAAGTGGCCAAAAGGGCCGTTCGAAAATATGATGCAAGTAGTTAAGTATGAATGGCAAAAGGTGCTTTTGAGACAAGTTGATGTAACGATCTAGGAAATACTCATAAGCGTCGTACGCTTCGGGAGCATACTGACGGATGTCCCTAACGACGTTACTTATAAGTGCCTCAGAGATCAAATAGTTACTTTTTAAAACAAATAAGTTACTTGTCTCTAGTTGGAAGCATTTCAAATCATTTTGGTTTGCTATCCAAACGGTTTGACTAAGCATGTAAGGAATATTAAAGACAGTACAACAAGCAATAAGAAAAGGCGGGGAATAAGTTATTTCGAAGCCTAAATAAACTATGTTCTTACTCCAGTTGAAAACAATTTAAAACCCTTACCTGGCTCGACAAGACAGTATGAAAGCAAGCGGTAGTCAGGTTTCTCCCTCGTTGGACCCACCTGTAATACACAGGGCCTAGAGGATGAAAACAAGACCGACAATACTAAAAGCAAGACACAAGACAACAGACGACGCACGGCAATTCACATAGACATCACTCATGCTACAGGTGCAATGTGGAAAGTAAATCAATTAAACATATAAATTACGGTACGACAATCAAAGAATATTAATGAAATGTTAAATAATGAAAGAACGTAAATAATAAATACTAAAGGCATGCTTAAACGCAATTAGGGCACGTAGACATGCTTAAAATAATATAAGGACGTTCTCTCGCGAATACAGGATTAAACGGATAATAAACGGGAAAGGTGGAATAAATCCCTAAACGAGCAAGGTGTCAATTGACGGTCAATTAGGGTCGGGTAAATTGTAAATTATGAAGAATATCAAATCCCAAGGCTCGAGGAAGCTATAGGTGAAATCGGATTGATATTCGGAGGTCGTATGAGAAAAGTCAACGTTTATATGAGTGGGGTTGACCAATTCCCGAAGTGCAAGAAAGGAAAAGGCTGGAAAATACACTAAGTATGTTGCACCGGCCAACGCACGGGCTTGGCAAGCCGGTGCAAGCACAAAAGGGGGTTGCACGGCCTCCCGCACGGTCTTGAGCACGGTGCCAAGACCGTGCAGGTGCAAACGGCCATGCGCACGGGCCGGTGCACTGGCTCAAGCCCGTGCAGGCTGAAAAGTGTAGCGCACGGGCTCTTGCACGGTCTTGCTCAAGACCGTGCGTTCGCCCGTGTGGATCTACTGAGCAGCAGACTCAGCAGATCGCGAACCTCATACGCGAAAATCAAAATATAAATTCATATATCTCCTAATCTACACCATAAAACATCCTAATTCTCACATATAATCATACATATCAAATAAGCTACATATAGACACAAGAATCACGTAAAATGGTCAAGTAATTCTTCCTAAACACGAAAATCCAAATATATAAAATTCTATATATAAATCACGAAAAATCGCAAGAAATAACAAACGGAATGAAATGGGATAAAAGGATTACTGGTAGATAATGTAGTGAGGGTCGTTCGGGTTTTCACGGCTCGTCGATCGGGCGAGAAACGAGCTCGGTAGGGCGTCGGGAAGATCTTTCTCCTTTCTTTCTTCTTTCTCCTTTCTTTCTTCTTTCTTCTTTCTTTCTTCTTTGAAATGAGAGAATGAGAGAGATAGGTAGATATTTAGAAAAATATCTCGGGAGGGTAAAATGGTCATTTAGGCTTTAAGGGCATTTATGTAATTCAAGTAATCGAGGCTATTTAGAAAATAGGTTAAATCAATCTTTTCCACAAGATTAATTAATCCAATTGGATAGATCGAGAAATTAGGCAAGAAAGAATTCGCGTAAATATATTAATATTATAATACAAATATTCGGGTCGTTACAGCTCTCCACCCCCAAAATGTGATTTTTCTCATTTCTTCTCGGAATTGCGCGTATGATATGTCGAATCGACCGTCTCGATGAGACGAACTCAACCATATCATTATCCCGACGATTGGATCAGCGACGGTGACACAATGGTGGCGCGAAGATCCACGACGACGGAGCTCACCGTCGCGACTTTTCGGCGATGTTCGACGGCGGCCATGGCACAGGTCTTGACCGGTTTTTCATGAGGATTCTATTGGTGGTGGTGCTGACGTCTGATTCGCGATGACGGCAACGCTATGGGCAATTTTCAGGCGCGACGATAGAGGTGGCAATTTGGCAATTTTCGGTGGAGGCTCGGCCGTGGACCACCGTATTATTGACTGGATGGAGGAGATGAAGCGAATGGCAGTAGTGTCGCGACGTGCATTGCCGCGACAGCGGAGCTGGGTGGCGCGTGCCGAAGCCGTGGCGGCAATGTGGGGGTTTGGGCTTTTTCGGCCACCATTTCCGTTGACCAAGAGACGATTTCCAACCTTCTCGACATGGGTAAGCCGATTTCGAAATCCATTTCATAATTTATTGAGCCAATTTTCGTTAATTTTGAATCTTGGAATTCTAAGGTTTTGGAGCTTCAGAGTGGAATTAAATTCCGCTGGATGATCCAATTGAGAAACGGTTTAGAGGGAAGTGACGGGCTCGTCGAGAGGAACATTTCGGTATAAGGGTTCGACCATCGGAGGTGGTCCGGCAGCGGTGCGGCAGTGGTAGGCGGTTTCTGGCGATTTTGGAACTGTTCCGGCTGGAATCCGGCGACGGAGTCTCAGACAGATCATTCCCTTTGTCGCAACGGTTCTAACGGCGCTGGTATTACTTGAATCCGACTTGCTGTTTGTCTTTTATCGCATTTTTCGTATAATTGTGTTAATATGGTAGCTTTTTTATTATAGCTTATAGCTTCTAGCTTTTGGGCATGAATTACTTGTACTCTAGCTTATGTAAATTGTTGAATATGGTTGGTGTATGATTGTGTAGTCGAACGGATGGGTTTCGATTCGATTAGGCTAGAGATAGGATTAATATGAACTTGTAGCTTTAGAACTTTTGGGAAAAGCTATAAGTTGTGAAGTTGTAATTCAAATCAACAGGCATGGGCTTTGCACACAGGGTACAGGCCGTATGCTGTACCCCGTGCCTAATGCATCAGGCAATTTCAGCTATTTCCAGACTCTTTCCTTCTGTTCAGTTTCACCCCAAATGCCCAATTTCTTTACTTGATCTCGTTTTTGATATCCGTCTTCCCCAATAGCTTTATATGGTCCATTAAATTCATATTTATTGAAGTGGGAATTTTTCCGACTTCTTTCGGGTATTGAATAATACCAATTTCGTTTAGGGCTTTTTAGCTAGTTTTCGTATATCATTTAAATGATCCGAAACTTGCATGAATGATTCTTTATAATGTTATGAGCATGAATGTGGAATCTAAATTTTGTTCGAAGCATGTTTATATGAGTACTTCAATGGAAGTCGTGTCTATATGCTTTTACATGCTTTAATTTTCTATTGTACGTCGTGCGTCATGTCAGAGTCTTACATGGTTATGTCGTGTCTTAGATTTGCAGGCTTTACTCCCGAGGAGTACTTGTTCGATTACTTGCTTTCCTTCTTTCATTGTCGAGCCAGGTAAGGGTTTAAATATTTTCAACTGGGGCAAGGACGTAGATATATAGGTTTCGAAATAACTTATCACCCCGTATTTCTTATTGCTTGCTCTTCTTGTTTTTAATATTCCCTTATGTGCCTAATCAAACTATTTGATATGAACTTATACTATATTATCTAAAACTGATTTGTTTTCAAAGGCAAGTAAATTCTTTCTTTTCAAACGTGACAATTTGACTTGGGTCGGATCTGTGAGGGAAGTTATTAGGGGTGGGCGCCAGTGCATCCCGACGCGTAGTGGTTTGATTTAAATGGATTATGCATGATTATTATAGAATTACAATTATACCCCCTGAGTAGTTTATGCTTAAATATTATTATGAATCAAATGTTAATTGTTATACATTTATTCCTTATTTTACATGTTAAATGACCAATTTACCCCAACTTGCTCTTTGATTCTTAAATATTGGATAGCTATCTTTAAGCATGTTCATAACTTGGTAGCCGAGCGTCAGTGTCTGTTTTCTTGTTCGTGTCAGTCATTCATCCTCTAGACCTCGTGTTTTTCAGGTGGGATCTTGAGGCAGAATTGTAATTGCTGCTTGCTTTCCTTCTCTTGTTCTGTCGAGCCAGGTAAGGGTTTAAAATGCTTTCAACTGGAGTAAGGACATAGTTACATAGGTTTGCGAAATAAATTATATCCTGCCTTTCTTATTGCTTATATTCCTGCCTTTCTTATTGCTTATATTCCTGCCTTTACTATTTCCTTGTGTGCTTAGTCAAACATTTTCGATAGCAAAACCTATGCATCTACAAAATGATTGAAAATACTTTCAACTAGAGACAAGTAAATTATTTATTTTAAAAGTAACCATTTGATCTCAGAGGCACTTATAAGTAATGTCGTTAGGGACACCATCAGCATGCTCCCGAAGCGTACGATGCTTATGAGTATTTCTTAGATCGTTACATCAACTTGTCTCAAAAGCCCCTTTGGCCATTCATACCTAACTGCTTGCATTATTTTTTCAAACGACCCTTTTTGGCCACCCAAACTGTTCTTGTTTTCGAAAGCGAGCCATGGACTGGATCATGACCTTGGGCCCGGAGTATACAGGAGGTGAGCCTGGAGACGAGCGTCTAGGGCAAATCCTGATGTATACTTCTATGTGTGTTAACTTAGGTTGGCTAGCTTAAGTTGATGCGAACGGTGGTGCTAACTTCGTCTCCTTAAAAATCTGTATGGTGGTGCTAATCACGTCTCCTTAAAACACTGTTATTGGATCATTCTTTTCGGTGGTGGAGTACTTGACTACATGCTTTCATGATTTTCATGGTTGGGAGTTATAAGGAGAGGGCCCGTTCTCTTCGGGACACATTATTGCATGACTTATTGCATTATTTACTTATCTAATTGATTTTTTGCATTCGTACAAGTCGAAGCACATTCCGGTTTTCTTCATTTAGCATATGTATTTTCCTTATATATGTATAAAACCCGGAAGCATGGCTCGAACTTGCCCAACTTATGCCTTATTTATTGTTCAAACTACTTAGTTGAATTACGAGCCGTGTTTACTTATCATTTCCAACTTGTTTATGTCATGTCTTTCGAATTTGTACGGCCTCGTAACTCAACTAATGTTCTTTCAAAACTATCGGCTTGACCTTATTTGCAAACGTTTTCAAAGGATTCAGTTCGTCAACCTTTTGTGTTTTCAAATAAAGCCAAACCCGAATGTTGCTTTGTGTTATAGTTTTACAACTTATATTATTGTTTGTATCTTTATCAAAACGAGCAACATTCACCCCTTTTGGTTTTAAACTATAAACGACGAACTATGATCAATACCTATATTGTATTACCCCCCTTACTGAGTATCCTTTATACTTACCCCTTCTATTTTGGTTCTTGCTTCAGGTAGACAGGTGGTGGTGTCACCTATTTTGTCAGTCGGCAGCAGCAGGTCTAGCTCAGCTCTTGTCTATTGTCTTGTCAGTGTCCCAACAACAGTCGAGTCTTTATTCTGTGATTTAATTTAGAATTGTTGTATTTAACATTATGATTTAATTTATTTACTTTCTGAATTTACGTGCCCCTGATGTGGGATAGTTTAGTTGAGCCATGGACGACATTGATTCGATACTTATTTTAGAACTGTTGTTATGATTACCGTTGCCATGGATGGCTTTTACGAATTGATTTGTTATTCTGAATTCGCTTCCGCATTTATTTGATTGTTGCTGTTGTTGTTGGGGCGTTGTGTTGTTGTTGCCGGAGTTTGATTGAGTGTCTTGCCATTCGCCGAGATTAATTTTTGAATGGGGTACATTTACCTTGTTTAGGAGCTCGTCTTGGTGCGGATGTGGTGTCCTTTCTCCTCCTACGGAAAGGGGCGCTACAGTCTGTGGTATCAAAGCCTAAGTTCCCGAAAGGAATCGAAAGCTCTAGTATCTCGTCTTGTCTTGCTTTCAGTATCTACATGGGTTATGTCAGTCCGTGTCGAATTCGTGGTTCGATGAGTGTTTGTCTTTTCTTGGTGCCTAAAATTATGAAGGATTACAGTTGGCTTCATTAACCAATTGGCGATCCTTTATAAGTTTTTGTACTAAGGAAGATGTAACGTGAGTCGATCGTGGAATTCTGTGTTGTGCCTTATTTGGTTTTGGCGTATAGGTCGTGCGGCTTTAGGATCGCGATTTATTTGTTATGATGCCTCGTGTGGTTGCATACTAACCTCATCAGACATGCATATTGAAACTTTGTGATGCAGAGATGATCAAACACTGTCTTCCTTGAGATAGGACCCTACAGACGGATGCTAACTTGGTGGATGCAGCTTACGAGATTGGTCCTATACTCAGAAGGATTGGTGAAAGGTACGCAACTCATAATAGGCATTGCATTAGAACATCGCTTATAACTTGTCTTATATGTGTTGTGCTATTACGTGTTGTCCTTTTACTTCGTATGAGTTTCTCTACGGGTTTTAGCGTTGGTACTGCTTTAACCTATGAGTTACATCCGTAAAGGGTAAGCAAGGACAACAAGCAGACTTGATAGATAGAACGGCCCGATAGCACAGGGTTGTATCCGGATGTTGACAAGCTACGAGAGTGATGAGTTCCGACTGTACTACAACAAAGGGAATGTTATACTTCAACCAATTTCAGAGCATCTGCAGGGTCAACCAAAGGTCAAGGAAGATCGTTCTGATGTGCCATTTTCAAAAATGATGACAGAACATAACTCAGGGAGACTGAGTCTACTGCGAGTCGGAATCAGACCAAGACACTAGCAGACATGAAGAGCACCGGGATCAGCAGAGTGCTACAGATGTATTGTTCGACTTTTCGGACTTTGCTTTTTCATTTACCGCAATCAACTCAGAGGTACTAATTGTGGTACGAGGCCAGAGAAAGGAAATTATTAGGAGACGATGCTTACCAATTCTAGTACCATTAAGGCAAGGCCAGTTGACAATAGCTACCTTGAACAGCGAAACAGATGATAGCATGATTTTCAGAAGTACATTCAACAATCAAATTCATAAATAGATTCAGAAGAAGAAGAATTATTTGAGTTTGAAGATCGGGATCGCGATACAGATGTTCCATTTTCAAGGACGGAGCATGGGAACATCCCGGGACTAATTAGAGAACCATGTCAGTTAAAGGTAACTCGCAGATGGAGTTGTTAACAAGCTTAATCGGGCTTGGGAAGGTAATCAGTATCTCACCCCTCTAGAGATACTATCCGATGAGTTACGTGATCTACTTTCGGACAGAGTACAGTAGAACTAGAGGTGACAACAGAAATGAAGTCAGTGTGGAACCAGAATTCGAGACAGTAAAGGAAAACATATCAGAAACCAACATATGTCACCAGTGTAGACGTGTGAGGGGAATGAAACATCGAGCAACCGAATGGTGAAATGAAGAATGGGTAAAGGAGTTCGACCTGAGTCAGACATCGAGCTGAGATAGAGTTCGGGGATCAAAAACCTTGAAGGATTCAATTTCTGATCAGACAGAGTCATCACGGATTTCGAGAAATTCAAACAACATTAGAGATCGGACGAGCTCATGTGATTAACAAAACAACAACTTTCAATCAGCTAACTCCATCATCTGCAGCAATACTTCAACCAGCTAACCCAGGAGATTAGCAAAAAGCAACTGTAAACTGTCACAGCACAATTAAAGACAATCCTATCTCTGAGGCTCTACATATATAGTGAGAGGATAGTGTATCGATCACTCTTATTTTAACCTCATCCTTTCCAGCTTGTATCAAACACTCACTCTCATCCTTACCAACAAACCAAAATCCACAGCAAACCATCTGAAAAAGTAGCAACAAATACCTACAATCTGTGGCTCTATGATATATGTGGGGGCCATTTCTGGATACTCTTTTTTTACCTCATCCTCCCCGGCTCATAATTGTAACGACCCGAAAATCCGAGTTTCAATTCGGTATATTTTAATCGAGTAATTTCGTTATTTATTATTCTATTTAATATTTATTCTGAGATTTTAGAATAATTTCGTAAATGAGTGAATTTTATATTTAAATCACTAATTGTCAATGTGCGTTTAATTATATGAATTTTAACTGTAACTACGTATTATTTGGACAACGTGAGTTTTAAACTTATTTTGCGAAATGACGATTTTACCCTTTCGACTTTTAGACCTAGTCAACTAATTGACTAAGTCACACACTCCCTCACCTCACTCTCGCACATCAACAACAAGGAAGAAAGGGGAGAAAAGAAAAGAGAAGGAAAAAGAGAAAGAGAAGGAAGAGATTTCAATTGATCGTCCCGACTCCGATTCCCGACGGATTCTCGATCCGTTTTCGTCTACGAACTCCTCGTGAACTCTTCTACGAGTAAGCCTTTCACGATTCTCTCGTATAATGTCCTCTATACTTCGTTTTTCTCGTTTTTGTGAATAGTTGTATAATTTAGGTTTTAGATGATTTTGATAGTAATTGTGGATGGATTTCCGTGTTTATCGTTTCTATATGTAGGTTACATGTTGTAGATGATTATATGTGAAAATTAGGGATTGATTTGCATGATTAATCGATTTAAGGTTGAATTATATTTGATTTTCGCGTATTGGGTTTGATGTTCTGCATGTTTCTGCTCATTTTTACGCACACGGGCCATGCACACGGGGTGTGGCAAGCCCGTGTGGGTGTACACGGCCTCTTGCACGGCCGTGCAAGAGACCGTGCGTGTTTGGGATGGTGCACGGGCTGTGCACACGTCCTTGAGGCCGTGTGCATGAGGCCGTGCGCGTTCGTCCGATTGTGCACGGCCTCGGCACACGGCCGTGCACAAGGCCGTGTGGCCCGATCACACAGTGCCCTGACCTTCTGTAAGTTAGGGCCCGTTTTGCACTACGGGTCCCTCCGAGACTCGTCTTTTCCGAATTCTTTCTTCGCTCGTGTATTCGATATATATGAAATAGATTTGAATTCCATGATTTATGAATTTACAACACGTTCGGGTATATGAATAGTGCGTTTTAAGTCTTCGTTAAATTTTCTATCTTTTGCATGTGAAGTCCGATTTTCCCGAAATTCATATGCATACTTCTTTATGATAATTTAAGCATGTCCGTAAAGTTTCGTTACATTTGGATTTGATTTGTATTTTTAAATGCATGAATTACTCTGTTTTTGTTTGATAATTTGAACTTAAGTGATTGATTTAATTGTATAACGTGCTCCCATGTGTTTTAATATTCTCGTATAAGCCGTGCGTCGTCTTTAGTCTTATTTGGTTGTGTCCTGGTATTTTTGCAGACGATACTCCTGTGGAGTAGCGCCGGTTCTAGCTTTTGCTCTTCTTTTGCACGCGCCAGGTGAGGCTTTCCTTTTCTGTTCCAGTATTACTATGTATATGTATAAATAAGCCTCTCCCGAAATAAGCCACGTTTATGTTTTGTTTTCACACCGTTTCTATATATATACTTAGTAGATATTTATACTTATTATGTTTATTTGATTTATCGAAAATGATTTGATATGAAAAAGTACTATGTATAGTTTTCGAAATGTTTACGGAAGAGACATGTAAAACCTTTTGTTTCTAAGGCGAACTTTGGCCTTCGGCCTCGCATATGACATGTCTCGAACGGTCTTTTGGCCAACCCGAAATGTTGAAAAGCGAGTTATGAACTGTATGCATGATCGTTTGGGCCCGGAGTAAGAGCGATAGGACGAAGTCGGTAGACGTCGGGTCTACGGCGTAAATCCTATGGTTTCCTCCATTTGGGAGCTCGGGGTGAGGCCGGAGTGGCAGCCCTTTGAGTACCTGAGTTATTCTAGTTAGTTACGAGTAGTTCGGGTTTGCAGTCCGGCTACATTGGAGGAATAAGGGAGGTTTCCGGTTTTATGTTTTTGGTTATTGGAGTTTCAGGGCTCGACTCGCCGAGTCATATGATAAGTTATGTTTTATATTAAATCACCACCCGTTTACGAAAACCTTTCTTCTATGTTGATTTCTTTTAATTATAAAATTGGTGATTTACTTCCGTTTGATTATATACATTATTATTTCCCCCCTCACTTAGTCGTTTGACTAACCCTCTCTGTCTCACCCTATATTGGTTTCAGGATACTAGGCGGGATTCGTCGTCGTCGTCGTCGTAGAGTTGTATTTATTTTTTTCATGTATATTCCTTTTTCCGTATGATATGAATTATGTTTTAGGATATTAGGATTTTATTTAATTTGTATTCGGGATTATGTATTTATCGAACCCGTTTGATATTATGTAATTGAATTTCGTTAGCCTTGGTGGGCTTTAATAATTGTGTATTTATTATGTTTTGTTGCTTTGATTATTTATATTGCTTCCGCGTCTCTGTCTTTTCGTTGTTTTTAAAACCCCGCCTAGTAATTGAGTAAATGCTTGCCGTTCGCCGGGTTTCGGTTCGGGTCGGATCCCATTTCGGCTTCGGGTCGGGGCTCGGTGCGGGGCGTGCGTTACCCGTTTGGGGCGCCCGCTACAGTTGGTATCAGAGCTCTTTGGTCCAATGGCCTAAGCTCTGAATTGTCGTGTTTTGCTGGTTTGGTCGGTCGTTGTGCGCCTGTGTAACTTAGGGAATTGCACTCACCAGTGTTCAAGAACGCTTAGAGTTTGAATTGTCACGGATCTTTGTTGGATGATCAACAACAAAAGATCTTTTACAATCAAAATACTGGGATGGGCTTGGATATAGGTGGATGTGAAACTCAAGGTTGTACTTGCCATGCCTGGTTGTCTGTCGTGTCCGGTTGTGTCTAGGTCGTACGGCTTAGGACTTCTGTGAAATTGTGCAAATGTGCTAAGTGCTTATGTGAAATCTAAGTGAACATTACTTGCCTATGTGTTTACAGCTTTGCATGCTCACTTACCTGTCATGCATAACTGTTAATGGCTTTACAGGATGCCTCCACGTCGTTGTCCCTGTGGACAGTCCTCGTCATCTTCGTTGACACCTCAGACCGATCCACTGATTCCAGCCGAAATTTTGGAAACATTAAGACAGTTCATCGCTCATGCCCCTAAAGGAAATGCTGAGCAGGAAGCGTGGGCTCAATTTCTCAGATTCGAACCACCGCAATTTGAAGGTACCCCGGATGAAGCTATTGCCGAAGCATGGATATCTGCTCTAGAAAAGATTTTTAGGATTATGGAATATCCGGATCCTCTAAGAGTCGGGTTTGCTATTTATTTGATGATTGGAGCTGCTCAGGAATGGTGGAAACAGTTGGAACAACGATGGGAACGCGAGCATGTGGTCCCGACTTGGGATCAGTTCTTGATCGAGTTCCGGGCTGAATACGTTCCGAGGATTGTTCTTCAACAACATGAAAGGGAATTTCTGACTCTCAAACAGAACATATCCTCAGTTGGCCAGTACGAGGCACACTTCTCTCACCTCATTAAGTATAGCCCATATATGGTCGCAGACGAGCAGAGGAAGATTCGCCAGTTTGTAGAAGGATTGACTTATGAGATCAGAAAGGCTATGATGGTGGTCCGACCTCAATGTTATACCGACGCAGTGGAAATGGCTCTGCATATTGAGTCTGAACTCAGCCTAATGGGACCGAGTTCTACGCTTGACACTACCACCGTTCAGTACCTTCCAGCGAGTTCTAAGAGGCCATTTACACCTTCGGGGCCCTCTACCAGAAAGAAGACCTCCCAAGTGTCCTCATCGAAGCAGAATGCGTCTTCCCGAACTCAGGGACATCCGCGACCCGTATGCGGATTCTGTAAGGGCCCGCATTTGGAGGCCAAGTGTTGGAAGAAGAATGGACTGTGCTATGGATGTGGTAGCGCCGACCACAGAGTGAGTGTATGTCCGAAGAAAAAGCCGAAACGAGTTGAGGAGACGGAGCTTGCACGTATGAACGATCCAGGTATATTGCATTGTCATGACATTCATCCTAAATTAATTCAATTTCATATTATGCGAATTTAGAAATTATGTGCATTAAGCGTGTTATATTATGCATGTGATTTCGATGTTGTTGCTCGTGTTTAAATTTTGTGAAGTTTGTGTGGTTTTAATCACACGAACTACCCCTGTATGCCTTGCACGGTCTCGCCACACGCCGTGACGAGACCCTGTGCACTTATCTCACACGGCCTTGTTGCACCCCGTGCGAAAGGCCGTGCGCATGAATATACACGGGCTCGTCACACGCCGTGACGAGAGCCCGTGCGTGTTTGTCCTCACGGGGTCGTCACACGCCGTGACGAGACCCCGTGCGTGTTTCTCACACGGCCTCGTCACACGCCGTGACGAGAGGCCGTGCGCGTTTCTTCCGGATTTTAAAATGGTCAGTAGCTCCTCTTTTGCGCACACCCTCACTTTCTCTCCCTCTTTCATGCGAAAAATTTCCCCATTTTTCTCCCCAAATTCCTTCCAACTTTGAGCTCGAATTATTCTCGATCTACCCGATGGATTTCCGTGAGATTTTGATAGTGTGTTGTCTGCAGCGAGTTCTTGTTATTGTTGAAGTTTGGGCTCGATCCGTTTTGCCGATCTCACTCAATTTTCACTCGAAGTAGCGCACGCCAAGTGTCCGGTAAAAGTCCCGAGTGAAAAGTTTGCAACTTATTTCCTTCAACCCACACAACTCCAACTCTAATATGGAAGGTGCTCGTGAAGTTCGTGGCGGACGTCGGGCAAGGGAATTACCCGACATAGCGGCCCCGGAAGGGTACCAAGTGGATTTGGGTAATGAAGACGATCAAGATATCTTCAACCGGTTAATGGAACGACCGGTTAGAGCCACGCAATTTCTAGACATGGAAGCTATGTACCAATTGGGACTTGGCGAAGGGATCTCCCATTACATCGACAACATTGGGTGGGCTAATTTTTGGAGTATTCAAAGGCCATCCTATCGCCGCCTTACTTGCGAATTTTTAAGCTCTCTTAAGGGCGCGGCATTTCCGGACGACAACGAGATGCCAATAGGAATCCACTTCAGAGCGTTCAACCGAGACTATACGCTCTCATACCGGCAGTTGACCGAGTATTTTCAACTGGATGTTATGGCACCGAGGAGACGTGCCGACGGATGGAATCAAGCCGAAGCGTGGAGACGTATCTCTACCTCCACCGAAATATTTAACTCCGGCGTATCCAAGGCCACGATGCTCATTTCCACTCAATTGAGAATTATGCATAGAGCCGTGTCTCGATCGGTTCTAGCCAGAGGAGACAGCCCGGGTGCGGTGAACACCGAAGACTGTCTAATACTCGATCATATGGTACGAGGAGAAAGGTTCAACCCCATCTCGTACATGATGGATCATATGAAGTATATCTCCACTCGGTCGAGAGGAGAAATTCGAGTTGGCTCATACATCACCGCCATTTTGGAGTGTGCCCAGGTGGAAGGGCTCGATACTCAGGTTCCTGTTGGAGGTTCGACCTCAATTAGCTACGGCACTCTAGCTCAAATGGCTATCTGCACGAAGGGTCCAAGGCGGAACGACCCATATATTCTGGTGGCTGGACTACCTTTGTGGGAAGCTGACCAAGGGAATGCTCCCGAAGAAGGACCTTCAGACCCAGAGGTCCGAGAGCAGGCTCAGCATATCTACTCCCAACTGATGAGACAGGATGCTTCTATACCTGAGTCTTCACATGGTAGGAGAAGCACTCAGCACCAGGAATCGATAAACCTGCAACAGTTTTATTCAGAGTTTACTGACTACCAACGTGTGTCGGATGAGAGATTTGCCCAGCAGGAGAGGCAGATCAACGAGGGCTTTGCAGCTCAGCGAGCTCACATTGATAGTCAGTACACCGCCTTGCAGGCAGAGCTTCAGAGATCGATCTCGGATATGCAAAGGTCACTATCAGAGCAGCTAGATCAGTATTTCCGCCGTGGTCCGGACGAGCCTTGAGCTATCTAGTCTATTTTATTTTCTTCTTTCCCGTAAACTTTGTTTAGGATTTGATGTAATTTTCTATTTTGTATGAATTCGAATTTTAATTGGAATATTAAGTGCTTTAAGTGTTTATTATGAATTGCGTTTTATTATGTGAATTAATTTTATTTTAATGTTCGATTTAATTCGTATTATTAGAATTTCCGCTAGGTTATGCTCCTCTTAACTAACTCCGAGACCGGAAGAGAATCTGAGGACAGATTCTTCTGAAGAGGGGAGTATTGTAACGACCCGAAAATCCGAGTTTCAATTCGGTATATTTTAATCGAGTAATTTCGTTATTTATTATTCTATTTAATATTTATTCTGAGATTTTAGAATAATTTCGTAAATGAGTGAATTTTATATTTAAATCACTAATTGTCAATGTGCGTTTAATTATATGAATTTTAACTGTAACTACGTATTATTTGGACAACGTGAGTTTTAAACTTATTTTGCGAAATGACGATTTTACCCTTTCGACTTTTAGACCTAGTCAACTAATTGACTAAGTCACACACTCCCTCACCTCACTCTCGCACATCAAAAACAAGGAAGAAAGGGGAGAAAAGAAAAGAGAAGGAAAAAGAGAAAGAGAAGGAAGAGATTTCAATTGATCGTCCCGACTCCGATTCCCGACGGATTCTCGATCCGTTTTCGTCTACGAACTCCTCGTGAACTCTTCTACGAGTAAGCCTTTCACGATTCTCTCGTATAATGTCCTCTATACTTCGTTTTTCTCATTTTTGTGAATAGTTGTATAATTTAGGTTTTAGATGATTTTGATAGTAATTGTGGATGGATTTCCGTGTTTATCGTTTCTATATGTAGGTTACATGTTGTAGATGATTATATGTGAAAATTAGAGATTGATTTGCATGATTAATCGATTTAAGGTTGAATTATATTTGATTTTCGCGTATTGGGTTTGATGTTCTGCATGTTTCTGCTCATTTTTACGCACACGGGCCATGCACACGGGGTGTGGCAAGCCCGTGTGGGTGTACACGGCCTCTTGCACGGCCGTGCAAGAGACCGTGCGTGTTTGGGGATGGTGCACGGGCTGTGCACACGGCCTTGAGGCCGTGTGCATGAGGCCGTGCGCGTTCGTCCGATTGTGCACGGCCTCGGCACACGGCCGTGCACAAGGCCGTGTGGCCCGATCACACAGTGCCCTGACCTTCTGTAAGTCAGGGCCCGTTTTGCACTACGGGTCCCTCCGAGACTCGTCTTTTCCGAATTCTTTCTTCGCTCGTGTATTCGATATATATGAAATAGATATGAATTCCATGATTTATGAATTTACAACACGTTCGGGTATATGAATAGTGCGTTTTAAGTCTTCGTTAAATTTTCTATCTTTTGCATGTGAAGTCCGATTTTCCCGAAATTCATATGCATACTTCTTTATGATAATTTAAGCATGTCCGTAAAGTTTCGTTACATTTGGATTTGATTTGTATTTTTAAATGCATGAATTACTCTATTTTCGTTTGATAATTTGAACTTAAGTGATTGATTTAATTGTATAACGTGCTCCCATGTGTTTTAATATTCTCGTATAAGCCGTGCGTCGTCTTTAGTCTTATTTGGTTGTGTCCTGGTATTTTTGCAGACGATACTCCTGTGGAGTAGCGCCGGTTCTAGCTTTTGCTCTTCTTTTGCACGCGCCAGGTGAGGCTTTCCTTTTCTGTTCCAGTATTACTATGTATATGTATAAATAAGCCTCTCCCGAAATAAGCCACGTTTATGTTTTGTTTTCACACCGTTTCTATATATATACTTAGTAGATATTTATACTTATTATGTTTATTTGATTTATCGAAAATGATTTGATATGAAAAAGTACTATGTATAGTTTTCGAAATGTTTACGGAAGAGACATGTAAAACCTTTTGTTTCTAAGGCGAACTTTGGCCTTCGGCCTCGCATATGACATGTCTCGAACGGTCTTTTGGCCAACCCGAAATGTTGAAAAGCGAGTTATGAACTGTATGCATGATCGTTTGGGCCCGGAGTAAGAGCGATAGGACGAAGTCGGTAGACGTCGGGTCTACGGCGTAAATCCTATGGTTTCCTCCATTTGGGAGCTCGGGGTGAGGCCGGAGTGGCAGCCCTTTGAGTACCTGAGTTATTCTAGTTAGTTACGAGTAGTTCGGGTTTGCAGTCCGGCTACATTGGAGGAATAAGGGAGGTTTCCGGTTTTATGTTTTTGGTTATTGGAGTTTCAGGGCTCGACTCGCCGAGTCATATGATAAGTTATGTTTTATATTAAATCACCACCCGTTTACGAAAACCTTTCTTCTATGTTGATTTCTTTTAATTATAAAATTGGTGATTTACTTCCGTTTGATTATATACATTATTATTTCCCCCCTCACTTAGTCGTTTGACTAACCCTCTCTGTCTCACCCTATATTGGTTTCAGGATACTAGGCGGGATTCGTCGTCGTCGTCGTCGTAGAGTTGTATTTATTTTTTTCATGTATATTCCTTTTTCCGTATGATATGAATTATGTTTTAGGATATTAGGATTTTATTTAATTTGTATTCGGGATTATGTATTTATCGAACCCGTTTGATATTATGTAATTGAATTTCGTTAGCCTTGGTGGGCTTTAATAATTGTGTATTTATTATGTTCTGTTGCTTTGATTATTTATATTGCTTCCGCGTCTCTGTCTTTTCGTTGTTTTTAAAACCCCGCCTAGTAATTGAGTAAATGCTTGCCGTTCACCGGGTTTCGGTTCGGGTCGGATCCCATTTCGGCTTCGGGTCGGGGCTCGGTGCGGGGCGTGCGTTACCCGTTTGGGGCGCCCGCTACAATAATATTCACACCCTCACACACTCTCAGAATAATCAATCTGCTGCACCCTATCATCCGAGGCTCTAAAATATGTTAATGGGCCATATATTGATCACTCTCTTTTTACCCCTCATCCTTACCAGCTTGTAATGAGCACTCCCTCACAGAACTCAATAACAAACCACTATCCAACAACTCAAAATCACAAAAAACAATAACAGCAGCCACCAACAATAATCAACAGCAGACAACTTCCTTATCCAACCCTAACAGATTGCAACCCCCACCTGTCCAGCCTAGCCAGACCCAAAACTCTTCTATCCAACTGAACAGCCAGTTCCCCCAACTCCCACTCTCACAAGCCAAAGAGGCAAAATGATTAGCCACTTGATTACCCTTCCTAAACACATGACTAAACTTTACCTCCATTCTTCCCACCAAGAGTGATACTCACATCACCTAACCCAATAGCAAAATAACTCACTATCTGCCCCCCCTATCCCTTATCACCCCACCAGCCCCAGAAAAGTTAAAAGGATTTTTTGAAAGACCCATCATAGTTGCATTTGACCCAGCCCTGCTGGGGCTTAAGACACCTTACCATCCACACTTTATGCCTTTTTTTATGAAAGAATTTAAAACCCAAGGCACAGGCAGTTGTCAAGTCACCATACCAGTGGGATTTCTCAAATAAATGAAAGAATACATTAGATTGAGAGAAGAAAATACATGCCAGAGTACATTTCTCACTAAAACACCTTTCCCCTGATGCTTTCATCTGTTTCTAGCTGTCCAAAGAGTCCAATGAACTATCACAGGCAGGAGTACTGTAATGTGATTTTTCCCCACATTACTCGCTCTGGTCTCCACACTCTCAGTAAATCTGTAAGAGACCACAAGCATCAAATTGCAGATTAAAAAAACTCCCTAAGTAATTCCAAACAGTTTTAGCTATAACACCACAAACAAAAACATGATCAACAGTTTCCACTTGATAACAACATTGACACTTTGAAGCCATATTAATCCCTATTTTCATTAGTTTCTCATCTAAAGGCAGCCAGCCCCTTAGCAGTCTAAGCATAAAAACAGAAATAGTAGGCCTTAACTGGGGCTACCAACATGCTTTAAACCAGAAACCTTCAAACTCAGCTACAGGCACCCTTTGGACAATAGATGCCCAAGCTGAGGAAACTGAGAACTTACCTGAAAACTCCAGTTTCCAAATCAAAACATCATGTTCAACTGAAGAAAAAGGAACCTTTTTGACCACATAAACCAGAGTACTAGGAAGCACAACTACCAGCTTCTCAACATCCCATAGCCCCTTATTCCATAAACAAGCAATCTGATCTGACCTGCAGTAAGGAGCCCCTAACACAGAAGATAAAGATTTATCTAGGCACCAATGGTCAAACCAAAATGAGCAGCTACCACTTCCTAGCTTCCAAAACAAAAACTATTCCACATCTCCCCTGACCCCACACAACCTTTTCCAGATATGTGAGTGATTTCCTTTCATTGGGGCAAAGGATGGAAGCCTATGACCCACATATCTGTTAAATGTAAATTTAGCCTATAGTGAACCTTGCTTCCTAAAGCTCCACCAAAGCTTCCATGAAAAAGTAGAAACCATATCATTTAACCTCCTAATCCCTAACCCCCCTGCTCTATAGGAACAACTAATCTAGCCCAAGATGCCCAATGAATCCTTATCCCCCTAAAAAAAATTGTTAAACAGCCTTTCTACAGTCTCAATCACAAAATTAGTGGGTTGTATGACTTGAAACAAATATAGAGGAAGGGAACATAGGACACTCTTAATCAATTGTAATCTTCCCCCATGAGAGAGTCCAAATCTTCCCCAACCCCCCACTAATTCCTTCACTTTAACAATCAAATCCCCAAACACATGATTTCTATGGTAACTGCTACATAAAGGTGCTCCAAGGTAAGTAATAGGAAGTGAGCTAAGATTGAAACCTGTCAGTCTTTGCAAAAACATAGCCTGTTCAGTAGAACAGTGTCTATTCAGAATCAAGGAACTTTTCTCTTTGCTTACTGCCTGCCCTGAAACTAATTCATAAGTATCCAAAAGATCCATTAATTTGTGGAGATTAGCATCCTGAGACCTGCAAAAAATGATTATATCATCAGCAAATGCTAGGTGGGAAACTAACTGTTTATTAGACAAATCATACCTAAGGGATGGCTCTTTAAGGAACAGATTATCCAAGCTTCTGGATAACCATGCAGCTGCTAAGATGAATAAGGCAGGGGATAAAGGATCCCCTTGTCTCAGACCCTTAGCAGACTGAAAGAATCCACAACTCTCACCATTTATCAACACAGAAAAGTAACAATTTTCCATACATCTTTTGATAATATCAATCCACTGCCTAGAAAAACTGTAACGACCCGAATATTTTAGTTATATTATTAATATTTACGCGAATTCTTTCTTGCCTAATTTCTCGATCTATCCAATTGGATTAATTAATCTTGTGGAAAAGATTGATTTAACCTATCTTCTAAATAGCCTCGATTACTTAAATTACATAAATGCCCTTGAAAGCCTAAATGACCATTTTACCCCCCCGAGATATTTTCATAAATATCTATCTATTTCTCTCATTCTCTCATTTCACAAAAGAAGAAAGAAAGGAGAAAGAAAAGAGAAAAGAGAGAAAATCTTCCCGACGCCCTACCGAGCCCGTTTCTCGCCCGATCAACTAGCCGTGAAAACCCGAACGATCCTCACTACATTCTCTACCGGTAATCCTTTTACCCCATTTCATTCCGTTCGTTATTTCTTGCGATTTTTCGTGATTTATATATAGAATTTTATTATATTAGGATTTTCGTGTTTAGGAAGATTTACTTGACCATTTTACGTGATTCTTGTGTCTATATGTAGCTTATATGATATGTATGATTGTATGTGGAAATTAGGGTATTTTATGGAGTAAATTAGGAGATATATGAATTTATAAATTGATTTTCGCGTATGAGGTTCGCGATCTGCTGAGTCTGCTGCTCAGTAGATCCACACGGGCGAACGCACGGTCTTGAGCAAGACCGTGCAGGAGCCCGTGCGCTTCACTTTTCAGCCTGCACGGGCTTGAGCCCGTGCACAGGCCCATGCGCATGGCCGTTTGCACCTGCACGGTCTTGGCACCGTGCTCAAGACCGTGCGGGAGGCCGTGCAACCCCTTTTGTGCTTGCACCGGCTTGCCAAGCCCGTGCGTAAGCCCGTGCGTTGGCCGGTGCAACATACTTAGTGCATTTTCTAGCCTTTTCCTTTCTTGCACTTCGGGATTTGGTCAACCCCACTCATTTAAATGTTGACTTTTCACATACGACCTCCGAATATCAATCCGATTTCACCTATAGCTTTCTTGAGCCTTGGGATTTGATATTCTTCATAATTTACAATTTACCCGACCCTAATTGACCGTCAATTGACACCTTGCTTATTTAGGGATTTATTCCACCTTTCCCGTTTCTTATCCGTTTAATCCTGTATTCGCGAGAGAACGTCTTTATATTATTTTAAGCATGTCTACGTGCCCTAATTGCGTTTAAGCATGCCTTTAATATTTATTATTTACGTTCTTTCATTATTTAACATTTCATTAATATTCTTTAATTGTCGTACCGTAATTTACATGTTTAATTGATTTACTTCCCATATTTCGTTTATTGCATGATTGGATTCTATTTGAATTGCCGTGCGTCTTCTGTTGTTCGTGTCTTGCTTTTGTTATTGTCGGTCTTCTTTTCATCCTCTAGGCCCTGTGTATTACAGGTGGGTCCAACGAGGGAGAAACCTGACTACCGCTTGCTTTCATACTGTCTTGTCGAGCCAGGTAAGGGTTTAAACTTCTTTCAACTGGAGTAAGAACATAGTCTTATATAGGTTTGCGAAATAAATGACTTCCCAGCTTTTATTATTACTTGTTGTACTGCCTTTACTATTCCTTATGTGCTTAGTCAAACCTTTTAATAGCAAAACCAAAATGATTTGAAATGCTTTTAACTAGAGACAAGGAAAACCCCTTTTGTTTTAAATGCGAACTTTAGTTCCTCGACCTCGCAAATATAACCTTGTCTCGAATGCCCCCTTTGGCCTTCCACATCCCGATTCCCCAATTACGAATGACCCTTTTGGCCACTTAAACTATCATCGTTTTCAAATGCGAGCACTGGACCGTGTATGTTTTGGGCCCGGAGTATTCAGGAGGTGAGCCTGGGGACGTGCGTCCAGGGCAGATCCCGATGGATATTCCAATCCGTATCTGCTTAGGTCAGCCAGGAGGTTGACTAACCTGAGTTAGTGCGAGGGTGGCGTTGTAGGCTACGCGCTTCCTAGAAAATTCTGTTAAGGGTGACGTTGTTAACACGCGTTTCCATAAATTCTGAGTGGTCCATGAACCCTGGTGATGGAGTACTTGCTTGCATGTTTTTCAATGGGGAGTTATAAGGAGAGGGCCCGTTCTCGCCGGGACACATTATGGCATGATTTATTGCATTACTTGCTTGTCTAATTGTTTAACGGCTTTAGTCACGAGTCGAAGCACATTCCGGTTTTCTTCCTTTAGTATACGTATTTGCCTATAAATATATATACAAAACCCGGAAGCGTGGTTCGAACTTGCCAACTGAAGTCTCCTTTATTATTCAATTAATTAGTTGAATTATGAGCCGTATTTAATTATTATTTCTAACTTACTCATAGCATGTTTTTCGAACTGTAACGGCCTCGTAACTCAACTAACACCCCTTTCAATTTATCGGCTTGATATTACGTGCAAATGTTTTGAAAGATCCGGTTCGTCAACTATTTGTATTTTCAAATAAGCCGATCCTGAGTGTTGCCTTGCGTTATTTTATAACTTATATTTCATTATTTATATTCTTTCTCAAAACGGGCAACACTCACCACTTTTAGTTTTAAAAGATAAATGACGAACTATGATCAAAAACACCCTTACTGAGTATCCTTTATACTCACCCCTGCTATTTTGGTTCTTGCTTCAGGTAGACAGGTGGCGACGTCACCTATCTTGTCAGTCGGCATCAGCAGGTCTAGATAGGCTCAGTCTTTCTGGTTTGTCTTGTCAGTGGTCCCAACAACCGTCGAGTCTTGTTTATTGTATTTATTTACTTTACGTACTTATGTGCCCCTGATGTGGGATAGTTGACGATATCTAGGATTGTATAGGATAGACTAGTTGAGCCATGGATGGCATTACATGTTGTTATTTTATTGTTTTCTGTTTTATAAATGTTTCTTGATATTATGATAGCCTTGTAGGCTTTTATGAAATTTGATTGCTTACATTAATCGCTTCCGCATTTCTCTGCTCTGCTCTTTTCTGGTTGTTGTTGGATGTCGTTGCTGTTGCCGGTAGTGCTTGCTTGAGTGCCGTTCGCCGGAGTGGGTTTTTGAGTTGAGGACCCTCGCCGAAGCTCGGGAATCCGTTTCGGTGCGGATGTAGCGGTCCTTCTACAGGGGGCGCTACAAAAACCGATATGATGCAATACCTGATATAAAAAAGATCATTGCAATCTATCATATGCCTTTGCCATGTCCAATTTTCAAACCAGTTTCTCACCCTTTTCCTTTTTATTCAATGAGAACACCAACTCCTGAGCTAGTAATATATTTTCATGAATACCCCTACCCTCTACAAACCCACTTTGGCTTTCAGAAATTAGTGATGGAAGAACTACACTCAATCTCTTATGCACAATCTTTGAAATGATCTTATTAGTCACATTACATAAACTAATAGGCCTATATTCAACCAATGTTGTGGACTATGCTTTTTTGGAATAAGAGAAAGAGAAGTTGCTTTGAATCCCTTAGGCATAGCTGCACCTTTATAAAACTCACTCACTGCCTCAAGGACATCAAGCTTAATAATTTCCCAATATTTTTGATAAAAAACAACTGAGAACCCATCTGGGCCTGCAGCTCCATTAGGGTTCATAGAGAACACAAGTTCCTTAACCTCCTCTAAGCTAGGTTCCCCACACAACATGTCATTGTCAGATGCAGAGACAAGAGCAGGAATACACATAAACTCATCAGGTAGCAAATCAAACATATTTGTGCCCAACATTCTAGAAAAAAATTGTGCAGCTGAAGCTTTAATATCCCTGGGTTCTGACAACAGTTCATGATCTTCCCAAATTTGATGCACAAAGGATTTCAGTCTTTTTTTCTTTACTAAAGCATGAAAAAACTTAGTATTCCTCTCCCTTTCTACTAACCATTGACAGCTTGACTTTTGTTTCCAAAATAGGTTTTCTATTTTTAAAACAGTAATCAACTCAGCATGACATTTATTTAGCCCTATTTTATTAGACTCACTTTGTTCAATTTGGAATTTTATTTCCCATTCAGCTAGTGCACCCTCTTTGGCAGAAACTTTGTCTTGAATGTTCCGAAAGACTTCTTTGTTCCAATTTTTTAGTTTCTGTTTAAGTCTGTTTAGTTTCAACTGCAACTTACTCATTCCCACAGCATTTATTGACATTTCCCAATTTCTTTGGACCATAGGCAAGAAATCTACATGTAAGCCCCACATTGACTGGAATCTAAAGGAACTAGGGACCCTATTATTTTGATTACTAAGCTCCACAAATAGGGGACAATAATCAGATAGATATTTTACCATGTGCATCACCCTAGAACACTCAAAAAGGTCATACCAACCATTAGATACCAAAGGCCTATCTAGTCTCTCCAATTTTCCTGAACCATCTCCCCAAGTCCACATCTTCCCTATAAAACCTATGTGTGTTAAATCCCGGCACAATCCCTAAACTATTCTATCTCCCTTGTGTTATCTGTCACATAGTTCAATCTCTCCGAAGGATCTAGAACTACATTGAAATCACCTACTATTAACCGAGGTTCAGTTGTACTTATTTCCTTTAACCCTTCCCATAAGTTTCGTCTAGCCTTTTTGTTACACTTTGCATAAACTATAGTACACAGAAAAGGTCTTACCAGACAGTTTGCTGTAATATGCAAATGTAGGAAATGAGAATGTTAAACAGCCACAGAGACAGAAAGCATATCATCAAAAAAGACCCAAATGGAGTTCACTTCATTGCAGAAAACATGCTAAAAACCTATTTTCCTACTCATTTCAAAAACATCTAACTCAATAAAAGGTTCCAAAATCACTAACATTTGCAGTTTATTAATGAATTTCAGTCTCTTAAGAAAATCATGCTTTTTAGGATTTTTCATCCCCCTAATATTCCATACTAATAGGTTTACAATCATTGGGATTTTTTGGGGATAGAGGCAGCTTTAGTACCTTTTGGTTTACTCCTTGTGCTCCTTGGTGAGGTTTTAAACCTCTTATTCCCCTGTTTTCCCTTTTTTTGTGCTAAATCCTCTAAAGAAGAGGATTTCTGTAGTTTTTGTTGTGCCTGTGCATCCTCAAATATCAGAGACTGTGCAAGTTTTTCTTCCTCCCAAACCTGCATCTGTGAATCGCTAGGAATAAACACTTCAGGGCTATTAGTAATGCATGGGAAATTTACTATATCAGTAGGAATAGTGTCAGGGGGTCTAACCAATAAGTTTGTTAGAGAAAGGTCATGTAGTGATACCTCAGGGTCCTGTGAAATAGGATTAGAGTCTTTCCTCTACTCACTGACAGCTTCTATTTGTCCCTCCTGATCCTTGTTCACATCCAATGTATGTATTTCAGCTATTGTAATATTTTCCACATCATAGCCAGCCTTCTACAAAACCTCTTTGACTGATTCACATCCTTCTCTTATGTCTCTCATCATGATTCCTGCATCTGAGACCGGTGCATTTTCCTGTACAGAACCACTATTTGCTTCAACTTGGGGATTATTGTTTGTAGGCTCATCTTGCAGGACTTTTGAGACAAATGTTTCCAGTTCTTGATCCACATCTCTTTCCACTATTTCTTGTGCTAGTGCATCCAAGTCCTGTGTTACAGCTTCTTGTTCCACCTTATCACCCATGTCAGTGACCTCCCCATCTTCATTCACCTGTTTCAAGACATAGGCATGACCCTGCTCTTCCACTATAATGGTATTATCCTTTTTTGTAACGCCCCGAAAATCCGAATTATTAATTTGGTATGTCCGAATCGAATATTTGTGTAATTTAATATTTATTTGATATTTATTATGTAATTTTAGAATTTATTTCGTATATGATTGAGATTATGTATTTAAATTACAAATTGTCAATGTGTGTTTAATAATATGAATTTTGACTGTAATTACATGTTATTCGGACAACGTGAGTTTTCGAACTTATTTTGCAAAATTACGACTTTGCCCCTTCGGTTTCTAAACCTTAGTCAAGATTTGACTAAGTCTCAATCTCTCTCTCACACTTGCCATTCACGCACAAACAAGCAAAGGAGAAGAAGGAAAGAAAGAAAAAGAGAAGGAAGAAGAAAGAGATTCCAACGATCGTTCCGACTCCGTTTCCCGAAGGATTTTCGAGCCGTTTACGTCTACGAACTCCTCGCGATCTCATCTACGTGTATGCTCTCTCGAAATTTTCCATTTAATGCCTTCATTACTTCGATTTTTGGATTTTTGATTATAGTTGTATAATTTAGGTTTTATATGATTTTGATAGAAATTGTGGTTGGATTTTCGTGTTTATTGTTTCTACGTGTAGCTTATGTATTGTAGATCATTATATGTGAGAATTAGGGTTTGATTTGCATGTTTTAGTGATTAATTGTTGGATTAGGGTTTGATTTTCGCGTATGATTTTCTGTCTGCGAGTTTCTGCTCATTTTGATCGCACACGGGCTTGTGCACACGGCCTCGAGGCCGTGTGCATGATGCCGTGCGCGTGGAAGGATTGCGCACGGGCTGTACACACGGCCTTGAGGCCGTGTGCATGAGGCCGTGCGCGTTTCTTGAGTGTGCACGGCCTCGCCACACGGCCGTGCACAAGGCCGTGTGGAAGGCTCGAACAGTGCCCTGACCTTCTGTAAGTCAGGGTACAAAATTGGCCTACGGGTCCCGCTTCGGCTCGTCTTTTCCGAATTCTTTCTTCGCTCGTGTATTCGATATGTATGATATAGATAGGAATTACATGATTTGTGAATTTACGACATGTTCGGGTATGTGAATAGTGCATTTTAAGTTTTCGTTAAATTTTCTAACTTTTGCATGTGAAGTCCGATTTTTCCGAAATACGAATGCATGCTTCTTTATGATATTCTAAGCATGTCCGTAAAGTTTCGTTGCATTTGGAATTGATTTACATTTTTAAATTTGCGATTTACTCTGTTTTCGTTTGAGAATTTGAATCTAAGTGATTTATTTAATTGTATAACGTGCTTCTATGTGTTCTAATTCTTTCGTATAAGCCGTGCGTCGTCTTTAGTCTTATTTGGTTGTGTCTTGGTATTTTTGCAGACGATACTCCTGTGGAGTAGCGCCGGTTCTTGCTCCTTTTGTTCATTTTGCATAGCCAGGTGAGGCTTTCTTTTTCTGATTCCAGTATTACTACGTATATATATATAAATAAGCCTCTCCCGATATAAGCCACGTTTATGTTTTGTTTTCACACCGTTTATATATATACTTAGTAGATATTTATGATTATTATGTTCATTCGATTTATCGAAAATTATTTGATATGAAAAAGTATTACGTATAGTCTTCGAAATGTTTACGAAAGAGACATGTAAAACCTTTTTGTTTCTAAGGCGAACTTTGGCCTTCGGCCTCGCATATGACATGTCTCGAACGGTCTTTTGGCCAACCCGAAATGTTTGAAAAGCGAGTTATGAAATGTTTGCATGATCGTTTGGGCCCGGAGTAAGAGCGATAGGACGAAGTCGGTAGACGTCGGGTCTACGGCGTAAATCCTATGGTTTCCTCCATTTGGGAGCTCGGGGTGAGGCCGGAGTGGCAGCCCTTTGAGTACCTGAGTTATTCTAGTAAGTTACGAGTAGTTCGGATTTAGCGGTCCGTCTACACTGGAGGCATAAGGGTGGTTTCCGGTCTTTATATATGGATATTGGAGTTCAGGGCTCGACTCGCCGAGTCATAAGATATGTTATGTTTTATGTTAAATCACCACCCGATTACGAAAACCTTTCTTTTATGTTGTTTTCTTTTAATTTAAAATTGGTGATTTATTTTCCGTTTTGTTATATACATTATTATTCCCTCCTCACTTAGTCGTTTGACTAACCCCTCTGTTTTACCCCTGTACTGGTTTCAGGACACTAGGCGGGATCTGCGTCATCGTCGTCGCGTCTTTGAGTTACATTCTTTTTGCTCATGTATAACTCTCATTCAGTATGGCTATGATTTATGTCTTTTGATTTTTAGGATTTATTAGAATGTATTCAGGATTTTGTATTGAACCCGTTATTATATAATTATCAGGATATTGTACCGAACCCGTTTGTTATTTAATTAAGTGAATTTCGTTAGCCTTGGTGGGCTTTAATAATTGTGCAATTTATCATGCTTTAATGTTTGATTATTTCGCTTCCGCACTTCTGTCTCGTTGTTTTTTTTAAAAATCCCCGCCTAGTAATTGAGTAAATGCTTGCCGTTCACCGGGTTTCGATTCGGGTCGGATCCCATTCCGGCTTCAGGTCGGGGCTCGGTGCGGGGCGTGCGTTACCCGTTTGGGGCGCCCGCTACATTTTTCTTCTTCTTTTTGACCCAAACTGAGGTCTTCTGAGAATCATCAACTGCCTGCTTGATATGTTTCCTTCTAAACTTAACTTCATCCTCCGGAAGGTCAGGGTCACTCATATGCCCTTCCAAGATTGCAAAAGGATTTGCAGATTCTGTAAAATCTTTGTCCTCATCTATCCCCCCTTCCTTAATCTCTGCCTCAGTAGAAACACTTCCTTCTCTTGACCTTTTTTCTCTCTTTTTGTTGATTGCTTTTCTAAGGTCAAGATCATCCTTGCTAAGCTCATTAATCTCATTTACCTTAGATACCTCATTTGTCTTGATCTCAGTAGCAAATGAAACTTTCTTGGTTTGCTGAGTCTGTTTCTTTGACCTGTCCTTAGGCTTTTCCTTCGTATTGTTTGTTTGCAAAGGCTTTTGTCCTTCTGAAACAGTGGCATCCTTCCTCTCACTGTGTGTCAGATGTTCCTGGTTTTTAGTATTTGGCTCCAAGGGGCCTTTGTCAGCAGACTGGTCATCTTCATTAGCCTTTTTGTTTTCATTTTGATGATCCTGAGTGTGGTGGCCTGGGACCTTGCATTGTGAGCAAAATGGAGGCAAATTCTCATAGAGCAATGGTTGGATGACCGTTCCATCTCTTCCATGTTCAATGCCTATCTCCTTTATTCTATTCTGGGACAAGTCAATCTCTACACACACCCTTGCATTACTTGGTCGAGTGCGGTCTATTGTTGTTTCATCAAGCCGGAGCGGTCAACCTATCATTTTGGAGATAGAGTGAATCAAGCCCTTCTCATACAAGTGGATGGGTAGACCTGAAATATTTACCCAGACAGGAACAATCGGAGACCTAGTGTTGGGATAAAAGGTTGGAGACCACTTCTCTACCCTCATTGGAGCTCGCTGAAAATACCATAGTGGCCGAGACCATAGCCTTGCGTAGTCTTCTGGGCAAGAGAAGTGGATGATTGCCGTGCTGTCATTTAGAACTCCAAACTGATACGGTTTGTCAAATCCAATTTTGTGGAAAAGTGAGCGAACAATTGTCCAAGACGGTCCTCCAGCTGGAAACTTCCCAATCAACGTGTATTTGTAGGGTTTAACCAATTCCTCAACCTCATTCTCCGATGATTTCAATGTTAGTCTCCCTTTCTTCTCCCCAACAACACCATATGTCTTGAGGTTCTCTGGGAATTTTTTGATGTCTCTCTCTGATTGACCGAAATCAGAAGCTGAGTCCGTTCCAATGATGTCAGCAAATGTTCTTCTAGGTGGCGCTGGGCTAGCGGTAGCTCTATTTCAAAAAGTGGAAGATCTCTGATTACCCATGCCGCTTGGAGTAGCGAAATTCCTATTCAGAGGAGCTCTAGGAAATTGACTAGAGGAGTTTTGGGGGAAAGCAAGAGGTTGACGTCTGAAGGGCGGCGGAGGGCCTCTGCCTGCTGCCGCCGTCGACGCGGACGGCGGAGCCTCCGCCATTAGGCGGATTTAGCATGGAGACACACCGGAGAGGGTGAATGTGCCTGGACTGTGTGCAAAGTTTAGTGTAATTTCCACACAGTAGAACGTGAAAGTGTAATTAGAAATCACGCTATTTTTGGGAGAGAAAGTTTTAGAGAGAGAAAGTATAATACTTCAATCTTGGCTTTTTGTCCTTGAGTTTAGGCTTTTGAATCGGGTCAAAAGGTTTATTTTTTGATTTATTATGAATTTTTGAAATTCAGAACTAAACATGAGATTTTGCGAAAGTCCGTTTTCGAAAATCATGGACATTTATGATTCCTCCCCACTTGAACTTTTTTGATGATGCACATAGACTAGGGTTTTGGAACTCTTCTGATAATTAGATTAAATTGATAGTTTTTCAATTTAATTTAATTTAATTTTAATAGAGATTAAAGGTTATTTAATTAAGTTGTTTATTTCGAATAAATGACTTAATTACACATAATAAATATTTACTTGCTAAATTTAATTTTATGCATTGCATTGGATGTATGTTGGTTTTATCATGGGCTTAATATGCGCTATGGATGATTTTATTTTGTGAATGCAATTTTACCTGTGGTTTTAAATTGAGCGGCTACGAGCCTCTTATTCCAATATGTAATGCTTCGTTTCATTTTTCCTCCAATGTATTTAAATAATTTGTAATTCGAGAGAGTTAGAATCATAGATTGGTGAGGAATTTCTAATTAGATTAGGAGAAGGAGTTCAAGACGAAGTGGGCTTGAAAGAGAAGAGACAATCAAGGCCCAAATGAAACGGGTTACTTAAATTGTAATAGAATAGGATTCCATTTGCTCCTCGCATGATTTAAATTTATGTTATTTTGCATGAATAGAATCTTGGTCCATAAAATGGCTCTTATGGACCGAGCGTAGGGAAAAGCCCATGATAAACCATTTTAATTGCTAGGTACTTTATTTAATTATTGTTATGTGTGTTTGTGGATGTTTATTTTCATGCATTAATCACATAAACAAGATAATTAAATGATGAGGTCTTGGATAGATTTTTGAAACCTATAAAGTTTTAATTTTTCGAAAATTAGACCCCAAATTTTGAATGTCAAAATTTTTCTTTAATATTAAGCCTTAATGGAAAATTATAAACAAGGATTTTAAATTTTCCAAGCATTCCATTAATAGAAAATTCACTTCTAACCTTGCATAATAGAGATGACCATGAGTCGTGGGTCTCTATTATGTGGCCTTAGAAAGTAGGTAATTTTCTGAGTATACAAGATACAATTTTTCGATGGTTGCCTTCAATCGGGATGACCATGAGTCGTGGGTCTCTGTTGAACCAATCATTGAATCTAATGATTAATGGGTTGGGCTTACTACCAAAGTAACATAAATGTCGCACGAGTCGTGGGTCTATGTGAAGGAGGTAATGCAAAACATTATTAAGAGTTATATTTGATATAATTAACACAAGATGTTTACCTTAAGACTTGAATTAAATGGCCACAAGTCGTGGGTTTGATTACAAGAAGCTTTGGGATCTTAATACCCACTAAAGAAAAATTACACTATTTTTCTCTAACTTTATTGCATGGGGTCAATAAGTTTGAATAAATTAGTGGGAGACTGAATGATTAAAAACCACTTCATTCTTTTAATTTAAATTCTATTATTTTTCACTCATACATTTTCTGCGTTTCAATTGTAGACTTTCTACTCGGTCAACATGACCAATAATCCGTTAATTGCTACCCTCGAGTCCAATAAATAGTATGTATTTATTCTGAGTGAACGTTGAAGAAAGATAAATATTAATAGTTAATATTATACCTTAATTAAATGTTAATTTAGGTTTCTCGACTTGAGAATTAGTTTGGGAAACTAATTCAAGTCTACTGATTAATTAAATCACTGGAAAACTTTCGAAGTTATTAAGGTGGTTTGGGCTTAAAATTTATTAGAAATAGATTAAGCCCACATAATTAATTATTAAGGGGTTTGCTTAATTGTATGGACAATTAAGCAAATTTAGGCCTAAGGAAATTTAATCTAGCAATAAATTCAATAGGCACTATCCCTCTCTCTTTCTCGAAATTTCTCTTTCTATAAGAGAAATGTTTAAGACAAACTTAAGATGTCACATGGGATGACATAGAATAAGGGCAAATCGCACTAAGTAGCTAATAGACAAGGTGTCTATAGTAAGCTACTATTATAATGAAAGTGCATAATATACATATTGATGTAGCATGCACTTAAATCAGATCTATGAAACAGTAAATAAGATTAACTATCTTCTCAGTATTGAGTAAGCTTAGCTTACTCAAAATGGAACTGAGAGTATAGGTGTTTGTGAACACTGAGTTAAGGTTTTGAACCTCAATTAGAAATTCATCTAATTTTGATTTGTCAAAAAATAGTGAATTTGAATAGACCTGATCCTAAAATGCTGCCTGTGTCCTTCAATTGAAAACTTCATTACCAGTGAAATAGGTATATCAGTTATTGAACTGAAAAGAAGCTCGTTTGGAATGAGGATTCAATAAAGAAGGACACATCTATTGTCTTAATAATACATCAGAATAAAACTATGTGTTTCCATTATAAGAAATCAAGCACTGAGAGATATTTAGTTCATTTTAGAGATATCAAACACAATTTGTTGTGTGTAATTTATTTGAATATTGTTTTGACATTTGAATTGATTATTTTCGAAAAAATTACTGTTGTGAAAATAGTTCTATTTATTTTGGAAATAATTTTTCTTCAAAATTTTCAAATGTCAAAATATATTACTAAGTCTGAAATGAAAAAATATAAAAGATAATAAAGATTATCACATAAAATAAACCCATAAGAGTTATGAGCAATTAATTCGAATTTAGGTAGAAATTCGAAGCATTTAGTGTTTAAAAATCATATTTGAGTATGATGATTTCAAACCCTCTATTTAAACAGTAAATATGAAAATTCCCAAACAAGTCTAAGAGACTAGTGGGAGTCTGAATTAGATTAAGGCATCTAATTAGTGTTTGTAGAAAAGCAAGTATTAATGGAATACTTGTTCAAAGGTTTCCTAAAACAAAATAGATTATTTAAAAGGAAAACCACTTTTATTCAAGAAATTGTTTCTTAAAGATAAAAGGAATACGACCTTTTAGTCAAGAAATTGTTTCTTGATAATAAAAGAAAAACCACTTTTATTCAAGAAATTGTTTCTAGATAATAAAAGGAAAATCACTTTTATTCAAGAAATCGTTTCTTGAGGATAAAAGAAGAAAACAAGAAGTTGAAGAGTTTCAACAAGAGACTACAAACAAACAAATGGTGGAAGACCAATGTCAATCTAAATCATAAGATAATTGTAAGACCTTACAGAAACAAGCAGAGGGTTAGTGAATCCGAAAGATATCTTAGTGAAGATATTTAAACAGAATATATAAGATATATGAATTCTGTGAAGGCAAACAAAGTTCTGGAATCTAGTGGGAGCTAGACAAGAGTGAACGAAACTTGGAGAAGTTTACACACTCCTACCATAACTCATACTAATCTTAAATAATTGGAACAATTGTTTAAATGAGTGAGTCAAAAACTATTTTGACTACATTTAAAGTATGATTAAGAGTAATCACATACATGAGATACAAAGGGAGTTGTATAGTTGTATGACATTTTCGATAATAAGAAAAGGTAGTAACCTATCTAGTTAAAGAGTTAACAAAATCTATAGAGATAGATGGGACAAAAATCGAGAACTCAGAGGACAATCCGACAGGATCGGAAATAACTAAGCAGTAATAAATAAGCATAGTGCATGAACGGATTGAGCTTGAGAAGCAAAATACATTACTACATAAGATGTAGAAATAGAAGGAGTTTAGATGAGAAAAATCATCCAAAATGTTGGATATAATACCTAGCAATGCTTTGGCATTAGTTGTTTTTGAAACAACATAAATGTGATTGCGCAAGCAATAGAACCAAGATCTCATAGAATGTCTAAACATATCCTTGAATAATTTAAGGTAGTTAAATAAGAAGACATGAGTTATATCTCTATGATATAAATCATCTAGGCAGAAAACATGAACCCACATACTTAGCCTTAGAGTCAAAATGTCTTTTGAAGGACATCTTTCGAAGATGGGTCTCGAGACAATGGGCAGTTGGCTTTAGGGCAAGTGGGAGATTGTTGGAGTTGTGCCCTGGAAAGCCGAACTGTTTAAGGCATTTTCCATAAAACTCCAGAGTAGAACAATCAAGTGAACCATAATAGAAAGACGCTAGTAGTCGTCCAATATTACTTCGGCCAAATTCATCATATTACATTTATAAGTAGTTGCATATTATTTATTCTTGTGTAAAGATGAAACCCCAAGATCACAGTAAGCTAAGGGACTTGGTTTCACCATTTGATGGGGGCCATGAAATAAGTACCCAATGGTGTGATCTAAAAACACTCAAAGTCGAAGAGTTTAAAACGCATAGTGGATGTCGACCAGACTCGCTTGAGACTTGCTCATATGACATAGCTTTATGAAAGTATGTCCCATTTCATGACATTAGTGTTTTGACACTACTATGCATATGAGGGTGCTTAATGGAGATTAAGTTCACTAAGGATCCCTCCAGGAATGCCTAAATGGGTTAAGACTCATGTAAAGTCTTAGAGATTAGGAGGATTTCCCTAGCCATGATCGTGTCTAACTAATCCTTAGACTTGAGACTCCATGGTTGCCTTGTGTATGACTGGGGCATACTTTGGTGTACTGCTGAAACCCTAGAGTTTCACATAAGCTGTACATTGGGTATGTTCGAGTCATGCATGGAGGCTGTGAGGGTCAATATAGAATCTGTCACTTGTTGCAAGAACAAGAAGAATTCCTATGAGTTCTATTGTAGTACATTCCACCATCAATGTAACGGCACGTCCCCAAATACGGTGCGACGTGACGTCCCGCACCAAGTCATAATCCATAACCAGAACTAAAGGTCCAGTTATGAACTACAACTTGGCGAACGGAAAATAGTTACCAGGCGGATCTGCTTTAGAAAATAATAAGACAATGAACAATAATATAGCGGAAGCAAATTAGCACAACCTATCCCACTCAGGGAGCTAGAACAACCATAATCCGAAACACAATTATAAAGCCCACCAAGGCCACTGAAAATATCAATATCAACATTCAAACTAATTTACATTATTTACATCTACAACTTCTAGGGTTTTAAGTATTTATCCAGATACATAGACGGATATGAAATCACCTAAACAAAAGTAAATGACTCCAAGGACACGACCTGAATCCGCCTAGCAACAAAACCTGAAAAGACAACAGCAGAGTAATGGGGTTAGTCAAAGTGACTAAGTGAGGGGGCTGTAATACGTATATATTATCGAAACAACAGAAAGATTCACCAGTTTGTAAATTAGAAGAAAGCAAAGGAAAAATAAAGGTTTTCACAATTATTGGTAAATCGAATAATTTCGCAATAAAGTAAAAGCTCGGCGAGTCGAGCATCAACCACCTGTTTCATAATATCAGAAATATCAAATAAACCTCCCTTATTCCTCCTTGTGTAGACAGGTAGCTAGCCCGCTACTATATAATCATGCAAGGACAAATATCCAATACATCTTCGGCTGAGGATATAGACTAGATCCCGTCCGGCGGAGGTACTCAAAAGGGTTTCCACTCCGGTCATACCCTCGAGCTCCCATCAGTTTGGAGTCCAGAGCATTGAGATCCACCGTAGACCCGACGTCTATCCAGCTTCACCTCGTACCCTGAAGTCCTGGCCCAATTGTATGATGTGGCTCAATGGCCAGGCCGAAAGGCCAAGATAATGTTCTTGCATTCCAAATACTTATGTGGTCAAAGGGACCAATTTCAATCCATTTTATACCCTTTCGAGCTAATAGAGCTCTCGAGGGGTTATACATAATAATTTGATATCAACGCATTTTTCTTTAAACTCATTAATATAGTATGGTTCAAATAGCTACTACGTATAATATAAACATGGGGAAAGAAACATAAAAACATAAAACACAGGCTTCGGGTATATATGGAATATTTATATACATATAAGAAAGACCGAATTCGGAAAAGAAACCCCACCTGGATAATACGGCAAAAAGGACCAAAAGAAAGACAACCAAGACTACTGCCCGGAAGAACTACCACCTGAAACCAAATATAACACAACCAAGTAAGGCGACAACACGACGCACGGCTTATTCTTAATGCAATAACCACTTAATTAAATCAAAGAAGGGCAATTAGGGCAATTATTCAATGAAACGAATGAAATATCAAACTTCAAGCTTATAATCGTACTTAAACACAATTAGGTTTCATAGACATGCTTAAAATACTATAAAGAAGCATACATTCAAGTTTCGAAGCAATCGGAAAAGAATTGCGAAAAGCATATAATTCCCTAAACGGAAATCGGTTCGTTTCACTATCAAACGGTATTGGAAAAATTCAAACTCTATGGATTATTAAGTTTTAAAGCACTACGAACTTAATAGCGAAGTTGGATTTTGAAAATAATATCAAACAAAGAAAGTAGGATTTGAAATTTTTGACTTCCAGAGACTTTTGAACTAAAATCGGGTCACACGGCCCCTTGCACGGCCTTGATCAAGGCCGTGTGAAATTTGGAGAACATGCACGGCCTACCCACACGGCCTGATGCAAGGCCGTGTGGGGTGGAAAACACTCACGGTCTTGCTACACGGCCTGTTGCAAGGCCGTGTGCACCTGTTTTCGCGAATTTTCAGCAGAACGCGAAGAACTTCGCACAGAAGCAGCAAAACTTCGTCGAATCTTTACCAAAATACCATTTTCAATCAGATTTTCATACTACAAACTTTAACAAACATCAAAGATCACAATGGCAACACATAGGATCAAGAATCATCGAAAACTACGGAGTATAGCGATCAAACTATCGAAAAATCCAACTTTGAAGCAATTTATCCAAAACATACTCAAACGACAATGGAATCAAATGGAACTTGAATAATACCTGTAGAGAATGTTATAAGGATCACGTAGGTTCTTACGGATAGAAATTTGGTTAAGAAACGAACTCGAAAGATCGAATTGAAGTTTTAAAGAAAATTCTTTCTTTTTCTTTCTTTCTTTTCATTTCCTTCGGCTGTTTAAGTGTAATTAAGAAAAAGAAAAGGAAAAGAGAATAAAAAGAAAACCTGAGGTTTAAATGAAAAATTGAAGGGGCATTTTCGTAATTTTGCGAAACTTCATAAAAAGGACATATCAACGAAATATATCAATATTATAGTCAAAACTCATCATTTTAAACGCACATCAACATAGAATAATTTAAATTCACAAATTATTGCGTTTACGAAAATTCATATAAAACACACAAATATCACATAAGCACATATGTACCGATCGAATTTTCCAAACTTGTCCCGTTATCTCAGGAATTCTTACCGGCTTTAGTTTACCAAAATGTGGGGCGTTACAATCTCCCCCCCTTATGAGAATCTGTCCTCAGATTCTATTTATTCGAAGCAAACAATTCTGGATAATGTTTTCTCATTTTCTCCTCTGTCTCCCAGGTAGCTTCTTCCGTTTTCTGATTCCTCCAAAGGACTTTTACAAGTGGGATTTGACGATTACGAAGTTTTTGGAATTTATGGTCCAAAATACTAACCGGTTGGGAAATGAATGTCAAATTCGGCTCTAACTTAATATCTTCCACTGGAATAATCTCGGACTCGTCTGGATGATACTTGCGAAGCTGCGAGACGTGGAAAACATTATGAATACCGGTAAGGGCTGGCGGTAAATCTAATCTGTAGGCCATCTTCCCAATCCTCTCAAGAATCACATACGGACCCAAATATCTCGGGGCTAACTTTCCTCCTTTACCAATTCGAATGAATCCCTTTCTAGGAGAAGCATTCAAAAATACCTGATCCCCAACTTCGAACTCTAAATCACGTCGACGTTTATCAACATAACTCTTTTGTCGATCTTGGGCAGCTTTCATTCTTTGTCGGATAACTTGCACTTTTTCGATAGCATCCTGAATCAATTTCGGAGCAATTCCACGATGAATACCATCTTTAGTCCATCTCCAATCCTCAATGTCCCAATATAGTGGCGATCGACACTTCCTTCCGTACAAAGCTTCGTATGGGGCCATCTGAATCGAGGACTGATAACTGTTATTATAAGCGAACTCGATCAATGGTAGCTGTTTGTGCCACGTAGTCTCAAAATCCAAGGCACAAGATCTCAACATATCTCCGAGGTATCTGATAGTCCTCTCGGATTGACCGTCTGTCTGGGGGTGAGCTGCGGTACTGAAGGTCAACTTTGTTCCCATACGATCCTGTAAGTTCTGCCACAAACGCGAAGTGAATCTAGTGTCTCGGTCTGACACTATACTCATTGGAACTCCGTGAAGTCTCACAATCTCCTCATCATAAACCTCTGCCAACTTCTCAACTGTATAGGATGTACGGACGGGTAAGAAATGAGCGGACTTCGTCAATCTGTCGACAATTACCCAAATACTATCATAACCACCTCTGACTTTCGGTAAACCCGAAACAAAGTCCATTGCTATCTCTTCCCATTTCCAAGATGGAACGGGAAGTGGCTGTAGTAAACCTCCGGGTTTCTGATGATCTGCCTTGACTTGTTGACAAGTCACATACTGTCTGACATAATTGGCTACATCTCTCTTCAAACAATTCCACCAGAAGAACTCTTTCAAATCTCGATACATCTTAGTGCCTCCCGGATGGATAGTATAGGCTGATTTGTGAGCTTCATCTAAAATCTCTCTCCTCAGACTCTCTCGAACACAAACTCTTGTCTTATGTCTGAGAAAACCTGTATTGTCGATGCTGAACTGCGTGTTTGGCTCATCTTTCATTCGAATAATTTGTCGCTGAATCCAATCATCAGTAGCTTGAGCTTCTTTAATTCTACGACCCAACTCTGACTGTATCGTAATATTAGAAATACGAGCATAAGAAATAATACGAGCTCTCTCGGCACCTGATATATCTGAACTCAGCTCTAGCTGTGATACACTCGCTTTTCTGCTCAAGGCATCTGCAACCACATTCGCCTTCCCTGGATGGTACTGAATCTTACAATCGTAGTCTTCTAACAACTCCATCCAACGCCTCTGACGTTTATTCAACTCCTTCTGCATGAAAAGATACTGGAGGCTCTTGTGATCAGTGAAAATATCAAAAGTAACGCCATAAAGATAGTGACGCCACTTGCCCAAAGCAAAGACAACTGCTGCTAACTCAAGATCATGTGTAGGATAATTTATTTCAGCAGGTTTAAGCTTTCTCGAGGCATAAGCTATAACCTTTCCATTCTGCATTAACACACATCCTAAACCTTCTTTCGAAGCATCAGTATATACCACGAATCCATCTAAACCTTTAGGCAAAGTAAGAATAGGAGCGGATGTCAATCTGTTCTTTAACTCCCGAAAACTGCTCTCACACTTATCAGTCCACACAAAGGCAACATTCTTCTTCGTTAACTCTGTAAGCGGGGCTGCAAGTTTAGAGAAATCCTTCACAAATCGTCTGTAATAACCTGCCAATCCCAGAAAACTACGAACCTCTGTCGGAGTCTTAGGCTGCTCCCAACTCAATACTGAATCTATCTTCGAAGGATCAACCTCAATACCTGTCTTGGATATAACATGACCCAGAAATGCCACTTTCTCAATCCAGAACTCGCACTTACTGAACTTGACATACAACTGATGTTCTTTCAAAGTTTGTAACACGATCTTTAAATGTTCTGCATGCTCTTCCTCGGACTTTGAAAAAACCAGTATGTCGTCAATGAAGATGACAACAAACTTATCAAGATAAGGTCGGAAGATTCTGTGCATCATATCCATAAATGCTGTAGGAGCGTTCGTCAAACCGAACGGCATAACCACAAACTCAAAATGACCATATCGAATGTTGAAAGCTGTCTTCGGTATGTCCTCTGCCTTGATACGTAACTGATAATATCCCTGTCTCAGATCGAGTTTAGAATAGACCCTCGATCCCTGCAATAAATCAAACAACTCCTCAATGTGGGGAAGAGGATACTTGTTCTTCACAGTCATCCGGTTCAACTCTCTGTAATCAATACAAAGTCTAAGAGAACCATCTTTCTTCTTCACAAACAATACCGGTGCACCCCAGGGAGAAGTACTCGGCCTAATATAACCACTGGCTAGCAAATCATCTAACTGAGTCTTCAAATCCTTTAATTCAGCTGGTGCCATTCTGTAAGGTGTCTTCGAATAAGGCTCAGATCCCGGATACAAATCAATAACAAACTCGATATCACGGTCTGGAGGTAACGATTCTAACTTCTCAGGAAACACATCAGGGAAATCTCTAACTATCTCGGTATTTTCAAACTTCGACTGTTCTTTCGGCCTGTTAAGAAGATAAGCAACAAAACCTGAAGCTCCTTCTCGAACGAGCTTCTTTGCCTCTGTCACAGAAATAATCGGCCCATCTGTCAACTGAATACCCTGACTCGAATCAGATCCCAAACAAATCTTCTTCTCAAAACAATCAATCTTGGCCCTGTGCTCAAATAACCAATCCATACCCAAGATAACTCCGTACTTTTTCACTGACAACACTATCAAATCTGCGGGGTAAACCTTATCCTCAATAACAACGGGACAACGTCGGTACACGCGGTCGGTAATCATACAAGATCCCAAAGGGGAACTCACAACAAAACAATAATCAGACAAATCAACAGACGCATGCGCAGATAAGTCAATTTCAGGAGCAACAAACGAATGCGTAGCACCCGGATCAAACAATGCATGTATGGGTATGTTATGTATATGTATAGTACCTTCCACCACGGCGGAAGCATCAGGCTCAGTCTCCTCATTATCACCTTCCAGTGCATACACACGAGCTGGAACAGAAGGCTTCGGCCTCGGCGGCATAGGCTGACTCGGGGGCTGCCTCCTAGGACAACTATCCTTCTGGTGGGCAGAGCTACCACATCTAGTACACAATCCCAACTTAGACCAACACTTAAACTCTGGGTGATTCCCTCCACAATAACCACAAGTAACGGGACGATAACCTGACGGACGAGGGACTGAAGGAAAACCAGCCGGGCGAGGTGCAGAGTAAAATCCGGTCGGACGAGGTGCTGAAGTAAATCCCATAGGGCGAGGTATAGGAGGTCTGGGTCCACCATAAGGTCTCTTGCCTTTAGGCTGCATAGGAGCACTCGGAATGAAAGGCCTCTTGAAACCCAATGAAGAAGAAGCGGGGGTAGTACTACGAATAGCTCGATCAATACTGGCATACTCAGCCTCAAGAGATAAGGCTGCATCTACAGCTGCAACGTAGGTAGTGGGACGGGAAGCTGCAAGACCCTGTCGAAGTGGAATACTCAAGCCCTCTAGAAACTTCTTGGTCTTCCTGCGCTCGTCTAAAGCAATATGAGGAGCATACACGGCAAGTCTGGTAAAATTAGCCTCATAATCTGCCACGGTAGAAGTACCCTGAGGTAGCTCCATAAACTCCTGCTCCCGGCGATCCTGAACAGTAGGGGGAACATACTTAGCTCGAAACTCCTCAAGAAACCTATCCCATGTTGACTCAACTCCGGTGGCCCTCCATCTCTGCTCAGTCATCTTCCACCAGGCCTCTGCAGGTCCTCGAAGAAGATAGATAGCAAACTCAACCTTCTCTAGATCAGTAGGCTGAAGAACTCGGTATATCCTCTCAAGATATGAAATCCAACCCTCTGCCACAATATCATCTGTAGTACCAACAAACTGAGGTGGGTGGAAATCGAGGAATCTACGCAAGGACTGCTCACGGGCTCTATGCTCATCTACCTCTACATTCTTGTCTCTCTGATCCAAATAATCCCGAAAAAGACCAAATATCTGCTGAACATCAACCACTGGTGCCTGTGGTGGTACTGCTGGAGGAGTACGATCACGACGAGGCGGCATCCTACAGTTAAATATAACAAGTATGCATGTAGATTAATTATGGATGCAAAGCTGTAACCACATAAGCACAAAAGGACGATTCCTAAGTCATAAGCCGTACAGACCTAGACTGACACGACTCATAGAGCTAAGGCCAATGAACCTCTAGCTCTGATACCAACTGTAACGACACATCCCCAAATACGGTGCGACGTGACGTCCCGCACCAAGTCATAATCCATAACCAGAACTAAAGGTCCAGTTATGAACTACAACCTGGCGAACGGAAAATAGTTACCAGGCGGATCTGCTTTAGAAAATAATAAGACAATGAACAATAATATAGCGGAAGCAAATTAGCACAACCTATCCCACTCAAGGAGCTAGAACAACCATAATCCGAAATACAATTATAAAGCCCACCAAGGCCACTGAAAATATCAATATCAACATTCAAACTGATTTACATTATTTACATCTACAACTTCTAGGGTTTTAAGTATTTATCCAGATACATAGACGGATATGAAATCACCTAAATAAAGGAAATGACTCCAAGGACACGACCTGAATCCGCCTAGCAACAAAACCTGAAAAGACAACAACAGAGTAATGGGGTTAGTCAAAGTGACTAAGTGAGGGGGCTGTAATACGTATATATTATCGAAACAACAGAAAGATTCACCAGTTTGTAAATGAGAAGAAAGGAAAGGAAAAATAAAGGTTTTCACAATTATTGGTGAATCGAATAATTTCGCAATAAAGTAAAAGCTCGGCGAGTCGAGCATCAACCACCAGTTTCATAATATCAGAAATATCAAATAAACCTCCCTTATTCCTCCTTGTGTAGACAGGTAGCTAGCCCGCTACTATATAATCATGCAAGGACAAATATCCAATACATCTTCGGCTGAGGATATAGACTAGATCCCGTCCGGCGGAGGTACTCAAAAGGGTTTCCACTCCGGTCATACCCTCGAGCTCCCATCAGTTTGGAGTCCAGAGCATTGAGATCCACCGTAGACCCGACGTCTATCTAGCTTCACCTCGTACCCTGAAGTCCTGGCCCAATTGTATGATGTGGCTCAATGGCCAGGCCGAAAGGCCAAGATAATGTTCTGGCATTCCAAATACTTATGTGGTCAAAGGGACCAATTTCAATCCATTTTATACCCTTTCGAGCTAATAGAGCTCTCGAGGGGTTATACATAATAATTTGATATCAACGCATTTTTCTTTAAACTCATTAATATAGTATGGTTCAAATAGCTACTACGTATAATATAAACATGGGGAAAGAAACATAAAAACATAAAACACAGGCTTCGGGTATATATGGAATATTTATATACATATAAGAAAGACCGAATTCGGAAAAGAAACCCCACCTGGATAATACGGCAAAAAGGACCAAAAGAAAGACAACCAAGACTACTGCCCGGAAGAACTACCACCTGAAACCAAATATAACACAACCAAGTAAGGCGACAACACGACGCACGGCTTATTCTTAATGCAATAACCACTTAATTAAATCAAAGAAGGGCAATTAGGGCAATTATTCAATGAAACGAATGAAATATCAAACTTCAAGCTTATAATCGTACTTAAACACAATTAGGTTTCATAGACATGCTTAAAATACTATAAAGAAGCATACATTCAAGTTTCGAAGCAATCGGAAAAGAATTGCGAAAAGCATATAATTCCCTAAACGGAAATCGGTTCGTTTCACTATCAAACGGTATTGGAAAAATTCAAACTCTATGGATTATTAAGTTTTAAAGCACTACGAACTTAATAGCGAAGTTGGATTTTGAAAATAATATCAAACAAAGAAAGTAGGATTTGAAATTTTTGACTTCCAGAGACTTTTGAACTAAAATCGGGTCACACAGCCCCTTGCACGGCCTTGATCAAGGCCGTGTGAAATTTGGAGAACATGCACGGCCTACCCACACGGCCTGATGCAAGGCCGTGTGGGGTGGAAAACACTCACGGTCTTGCTACACGGCCTGTTGCAAGGCCGTGTGCACCTGTTTTCGCGAATTTTCAGCAGAACGCGAAGAACTTCGCACAGAAGCAGCAAAACTTCGTCGAATCTTTACCAAAATACCATTTTCAATCAGATTTTCATACTACAAACTTTAACAAACATCAAAGATCACAATGGCAACACATAGGATCAAGAATCATCGAAAACTACGGAGTATAGCGATCAAACTATCGAAAAATCCAACTTTGAAGCAATTTATCCAAAACATACTCAAACGACAACGGAATCAAATGGAACTTGAATAATACCTGTAGAGAATGTTATAAGGATCACGTAGGTTCTTACGGATAGAAATTTGGTTAAGAAACGAACTCGAAAGATCGAATTGAAGTTTTAAAGAAAATTCTTTCTTTTTCTTTCTTTCTTTTCATTTCCTTCGGCTGTTTAAGTGTAATTAAGAAAAAGAAAAGGAAAAGAGAATAAAAAGAAAACCTGAGGTTTAAATGAAAAATTGAAGGGGCATTTTCGTAATTTTGCGAAACTTCATAAAAAGGACATATCAACGAAATATATCAATATTATAGTCAAAACTCATCATTTTAAACGCACATCAACATAGAATAATTTAAATTCACAAATTATTGCATTTACGAAAATTCATATAAAACACACAAATATCACATAAGCACATATGTACCGATCGAATTTTCCAAACTTGTCCCGTTATCTCAGGAATTCTTACCGGCTTTAGTTTACCAAAATGTGGGGCGTTACAATCTCCCCCCCTTATGAGAATCTGTCCTCAGATTCTATTTATTCGAAGCAAACAATTCTGGATAATGTTTTCTCATTTTCTCCTCTGTCTCCCAGGTAGCTTCTTCCGTTTTCTGATTCCTCCAAAGGACTTTTACAAGTGGGATTTGACGATTACGAAGTTTTTGGAATTTATGGTCCAAAATACTAACCGGTTGGGAAATGAATGTCAAATTCGGCTCTAACTTAATATCTTCCACTGGAATAATCTCGGACTCGTCTGGATGATACTTGCGAAGCTGCGAGACGTGGAAAACATTATGAATACCGGTAAGGGCTGGCGGTAAATCTAATCTGTAGGCCATCTTCCCAATCCTCTCAAGAATCACATACGGACCCAAATATCTCGGGGCTAACTTTCCTCCTTTACCAATTCGAATGAATCCCTTTCTAGGAGAAGCATTCAAAAATACCTGATCCCCAACTTCGAACTCTAAATCACGTCGACGTTTATCAACATAACTCTTTTGTCGATCTTGGGCAGCTTTCATTCTTTGTCGGATAACTTGCACTTTTTCGATAGCATCCTGAATCAATTTCGGAGCAATTCCACGATGAATACCATCTTTAGTCCATCTCCAATCCTCAATGTCCCAATATAGTGGCGATCGACACTTCCTTCCGTACAAAGCTTCGTATGGGGCCATCTGAATCGAGGACTGATAACTGTTATTATAAGCGAACTCGATCAATGGTAGCTGTTTGTGCCACGTAGTCTCAAAATCCAAGGCACAAGATCTCAACATATCTCCGAGGTATCTGATAGTCCTCTCGGATTGACCGTCTGTCTGGGGGTGAGCTGCGGTACTGAAGGTCAACTTTGTTCCCATACGATCCTGTAAGTTCTGCCACAAACGCGAAGTGAATCTAGTGTCTCGGTCTGACACTATACTCATTGGAACTCCGTGAAGTCTCACAATCTCCTCATCATAAACCTCTGCCAACTTCTCAACTGTATAGGATGTACGGACGGGTAAGAAATGAGCGGACTTCGTCAATCTGTCGACAATTACCCAAATACTATCATAACCACCTCTGACTTTCGGTAAACCCGAAACAAAGTCCATTGCTATCTCTTCCCATTTCCAAGATGGAACGGGAAGTGGCTGTAGTAAACCTCCGGGTTTCTGATGATCTGCCTTGACTTGTTGACAAGTCACATACTGTCTGACATAATTGGCTACATCTCTCTTCAAACCATTCCACCAGAAGAACTCTTTCAAATCTCGATACATCTTAGTGCCTCCCGGATGGATAGTATAGGCTGATTTGTGAGCTTCATCTAAAATCTCTCTCCTCAGACTCTCTCGAACACAAACTCTTGTCTTATGTCTGAGAAAACCTGTATTGTCGATGCTGAACTGCGTGTTTGGCTCATCTTTCATTCGAATAATTTGTCGCTGAATCCAATCATCAGTAGCTTGAGCTTCTTTAATTCTACGACCCAACTCTGACTGTATCGTAATATTAGAAATACGAGCATAAGAAATAATACGAGCTCTCTCGGCACCTGATATATCTGAACTCAGCTCTAGCTGTGATACACTCGCTTTTCTGCTCAAGGCATCTGCAACCACATTCGCCTTCCCTGGATGGTACTGAATCTTACAATCGTAGTCTTCTAACAACTCCATCCAACGCCTCTGACGTTTATTCAACTCCTTCTGCATGAAAAGATACTGGAGGCTCTTGTGATCAGTGAAAATATCAAAAGTAACGCCATAAAGATAGTGACGCCACTTGCCCAAAGCAAAGACAACTGCTGCTAACTCAAGATCATGTGTAGGATAATTTATTTCAGCAGGTTTAAGCTTTCTCGAGGCATAAGCTATAACCTTTCCATTCTGCATTAACACACATCCTAAACCTTCTTTCGAAGCATCAGTATATACCACGAATCCATCTAAACCTTTAGGCAAAGTAAGAATAGGAGCGGATGTCAATCTGTTCTTTAACTCCCGAAAACTGCTCTCACACTTATCAGTCCACACAAAGGCAACATTCTTCTTCGTTAACTCTGTAAGCGGGGCTGCAAGTTTAGAGAAATCCTTCACAAATCGTCTGTAATAACCTGCCAATCCCAGAAAACTACGAACCTCTGTCGGAGTCTTAGGCTGCTCCCAACTCAATACTGAATCTATCTTCGAAGGATCAACCTCAATACCTGTCTTGGATATAACATGACCCAGAAATGCCACTTTCTCAATCCAGAACTCGCACTTACTGAACTTGACATACAACTGATGTTCTTTCAAAGTTTGTAACACGATCTTTAAATGTTCTGCATGCTCTTCCTCGGACTTTGAAAAAACCAGTATGTCGTCAATGAAGATGACAACAAACTTATCAAGATAAGGTCGGAAGATTCTGTGCATCATATCCATAAATGCTGTAGGAGCGTTCGTCAAACCGAACGGCATAACCACAAACTCAAAATGACCATATCGAATGTTGAAAGCTGTCTTCGGTATGTCCTCTGCCTTGATACGTAACTGATAATATCCCTGTCTCAGATCGAGTTTAGAATAGACCCTCGATCCCTGCAATAAATCAAACAACTCCTCAATGTGGGGAAGAGGATACTTGTTCTTCACAGTCATCCGGTTCAACTCTCTGTAATCAATACAAAGTCTAAGAGAACCATCTTTCTTCTTCACAAACAATACCGGTGCACCCCAGGGAGAAGTACTCGGCCTAATATAACCACTGGCTAGCAAATCATCTAACTGAGTCTTCAAATCCTTTAATTCAGCTGGTGCCATTCTGTAAGGTGTCTTCGAATAAGGCTCAGATCCCGGATACAAATCAATAACAAACTCGATATCACGGTCTGGAGGTAACGATTCTAACTTCTCAGGAAACACATCAGGGAAATCTCTAACTATCTCGGTATTTTCAAACTTCGACTGTTCTTTCGGCCTGTTAAGAAGATAAGCAACAAAACCTGAAGCTCCTTCTCGAACGAGCTTCTTTGCCTCTGTCACAGAAATAATCGGCCCATCTGTCAACTGAATACCCTGACTCGAATCAGATCCCAAACAAATCTTCTTCTCAAAACAATCAATCTTGGCCCTGTGCTCAAATAACCAATCCATACCCAAGATAACTCCGTACTTTTTCACTGACAACACTATCAAATCTGCGGGGTAAACCTTATCCTCAATAACAACGGGACAACGTCGGTACACGCGGTCGGTAATCATACAAGATCCCAAAGGGGAACTCACAACAAAACAATAATCAGACAAATCAACAGACGCATGCGCAGATAAGTCAATTTCAGGAGCAACAAACGAATGCGTAGCACCCGGATCAAACAATGCATGTATGGGTATGTTATGTATATGTATAGTACCTTCCACCACGGCGGAAGCATCAGGCTCAGTCTCCTCATTATCACCTTCCAGTGCATACACACGAGCTGGAACAGAAGGCTTCGGCCTCGGCGGCATAGGCTGACTCGGGGGCTGCCTCCTAGGACAACTATCCTTCTGGTGGGCAGAGCTACCACATCTAGTACACAATCCCAACTTAGACCAACACTTAAACTCTGGGTGATTCCCTCCACAATAACCACAAGTAACGGGACGATAACCTGACGGACGAGGGACTGAAGGAAAACCAGCCGGGCGAGGTGCAGAGTAAAATCCGGTCGGACGAGGTGCTGAAGTAAATCCCATAGGGCGAGGTATAGGAGGTCTGGGTCCACCATAAGGTCTCTTGCCTTTAGGCTGCATAGGAGCACTCGGAATGAAAGGCCTCTTGAAACCCAATGAAGAAGAAGCGGGGGTAGTACTACGAATAGCTCGATCAATACTGGCATACTCAGCCTCAAGAGATAAGGCTGCATCTACAGCTGCAACGTAGGTAGTGGGACGGGAAGCTGCAAGACCCTGTCGAAGTGGAATACTCAAGCCCTCTAGAAACTTCTTGGTCTTCCTGCGCTCGTCTAAAGCAATATGAGGAGCATACACGGCAAGTCTGGTAAAATTAGCCTCATAATCTGCCACGGTAGAAGTACCCTGAGGTAGCTCCATAAACTCCTGCTCCCGGCGATCCTGAACAGTAGGGGGAACATACTTAGCTCGAAACTCCTCAAGAAACCTATCCCATGTTGACTCAACTCCGGTGGCCCTCCATCTCTGCTCAGTCATCTTCCACCAGGCCTCTGCAGGTCCTCGAAGAAGATAGATAGCAAACTCAACCTTCTCTAGATCAGTAGGCTGAAGAACTCGGTATATCCTCTCAAGATATGAAATCCAACCCTCTGCCACAATATCATCTGTAGTACCAACAAACTGAGGTGGGTGGAAATCGAGGAATCTACGCAAGGACTGCTCACGGGCTCTATGCTCATCTACCTCTACATTCTTGTCTCTCTGATCCAAATAATCCCGAAAAAGACCAAATATCTGCTGAGCATCAACCACTGGTGCCTGTGGTGGTACTGCTGGAGGAGTACGATCACGACGAGGCGGCATCCTACAGTTAAATATAACAAGTATGCATGTAGATTAATTATGGATGCAAAGCTGTAACCACATAAGCACAAAAGGACGATTCCTAAGTCATAAGCCGTACAGACCTAGACTGACACGACTCATAGAGCTAAGGCCAATGAACCTCTAGCTCTGATACCAACTGTAACGACACATCCCCAAATACGGTGCGACGTGACGTCCCGCACCAAGTCATAATCCATAACCAGAACTAAAGGTCCAGTTATGAACTACAACCTGGCGAACGGAAAATAGTTACCAGGAGGATCTGCTTTAGAAAATAATAAGACAATGAACAATAATATAGCGGAAGCAAATTAGCACAACCTATCCCACTCAAGGAGCTAGAACAACCATAATCCGAAATACAATTATAAAGCCCACCAAGGCCACTGAAAATATCAATATCAACATTCAAACTGATTTACATTATTTACATCTACAACTTCTAGGGTTTTAAGTATTTATCCAGATACATAGACGGATATGAAATCACCTAAATAAAGGAAATGACTCCAAGGACACGACCTGAATCCGCCTAGCAACAAAGCCTGAAAAGACAACAACAGAGTAATGGGGTTAGTCAAAGTGACTAAGTGAGGGGGCTGTAATACGTATATATTATCGAAACAACAGAAAGATTCACCAGTTTGTAAATGAGAAGAAAGGAAAGGAAAAATAAAGGTTTTCACAATTATTGGTGAATCGAATAATTTCGCAATAAAGTAAAAGCTCGGCGAGTCGAGCATCAACCACCAGTTTCATAATATCAGAAATATCAAATAAACCTCCCTTATTCCTCCTTGTGTAGACAGGTAGCTAGCCCGCTACTATATAATCATGCAAGGACAAATATCCAATACATCTTCGGCTGAGGATATAGACTAGATCCCATCCGGCGCAGGTACTCTAAAGGGTTGCCACTCCGGTCATACCCTCGAGCTCCCATCAGTTTGGAGTCTAGAGCATTGAGATCCACCGTAGACCCGACGTCTATCCAGCTTCACCCCGTACCCTGAAGTCCGGGCCCAATTGTATGATGTGGCTCAATGGCCAGGCCGAAAGGCCAAGATAATGTTCTCGCATTCCAAATACTTATGTGGTCAAAGGGACTAATTTCAATCCATGTTATACCCTTTCGAGCTAATAGAGCTCTCGAGGGGTTATACATAATAATTTGATATCAAAGCATTTTTCTTTAAACTCATTAATATAGTATGGTTCAAATAGCTACTACGTATAATATAAACATGGGGAAAGAAACATCAAAACATAAAACACAGGCTTCGGGTATATATGGAATATTTATATACATATAAGAAAGACCGAATTCGGAAAAGAAACCCCACCTGGATAATACGGCAAAAAGGACCAAAAGAAAGACAACCAGACTACTGCCCGGAAGAACTACCACCTGAAACCAAATATAACACAACCAAGTAAGGCGACAACACGACGCACGGCTTATTCTTAATGCAATAACCACTTAATTAAATCAAAGAAGGGCAATTAGGGCAATTATTCAATGAAACGAATGAAATATCAAACTTCAAGCTTATAATCATACTTAAACACAATTAGGTTTCATAGACATGCTTAAAATACTATAAAGAAGCATACATTCAAGTTTCGAAGCAATCGGAAAAGAATTGCGAAAAGCATATAATTCCCTAAACGGAAATCGGTTCGTTTCACTATCAAACGGTATTGGAAAAATTCAAACTCTATGGATTACTAAGTTTTAAAGCACTACGAACTTAATAGCAAAGTTGGATTTTGAAAATAATATCAAACAAAGAAAGTAGGATTTGAAATTTTTGACTTCCAGAGACTTTTGAACTAAAATCGGGTCACACGGCCCCTTGCACGGCCTTGATCAAGGCCGTGTGAAATTTGGAGAACATGCACGGCCTACCCACACGGCCTGATGCAAGGCCGTGTGGGGTGGAAAACACGCACGGTCTTGCTACACGGCCTGTTGCAAGGCCGTGTGAACCTGTTTTCGCGAATTTTCAGCAGAACGCGAAGAACTTCGCACAGAAGCAGCAAAACTTCGTCAAATCTTTACCAAAATACCATTTTCAATCAGATTTTCATACTACAAACTTTAACAAACATCAAAGATCACAATGGCAACACATAGGATCAAGAATCATCGAAAACTACGGAGTATAGCGATCAAACTATCGAAAAATCCAACTTTGAAGCAATTTATCCAAAACATACTCAAACGACAACGGAATCAAATGGAACTTGAATAATACCTGTAGAGAATGTTATAAGGATCACGTAGGTTCTTACGGATCGAAATTTGGTTAAGAAACGAACTCGAAAGATCGAATTGAAGTTTTAAAGAAAATTCTTTCTTTTTCTTTCTTTCTTTTCTTTTCCTTCGGCTGTTTAAGTGTAATTAAGAAAAAGAAAAGGAAAAGAGAATAAAAAGAAAACCTGAGGTTTAAATGAAAAATCGAAGGGGCATTTTCGTAATTTTGCGAAACTTCATAAAAAGGACATATCAACGAAATATATCAATATTATAGTCAAAACTCATCATTTTAAACGCACATCAACATAGAATAATTTAAATTCACAAATTATTGCATTTACGAAAATTCATATAAAATACACAAATATCACATAAGCACATATGTACCGATCGAATTTTCCAAACTTGTCCCGTTATCTCAGGAATTCTTACCGGCTTTAGTTTACTAAAATGTGGGGCGTTACAATCAAATCCTTGCAAGGTATGGTTGGTTTCAACTAGGAAAGAGTTCCTAGAGTATGAGATCAAATGAAATTACTATAGGAATATAATTCATAGCATTGAAAACTACTGGGGTTCCATTTCCCATACCCTAGGTCTCAATTGGGAATTAGATGATAGAAGGATCGTATCTCACAGAGATCATGAGGCTGAAAGGTAAGCACCACTTCATCGAAGGATGGGTGGCCGTGGACACGTTGCAAGACGTCGTCCATGGTCTGTAGGAATGAGTTTGTGAGATCAAATGGGTTTTGACTCACAAACCTTCTTTAAATTGAAAAGGGTTCAATTAAAAATATGACTGTGACATTTAGAATGTGTTTCTACTGCTGTCCTGTTGGTGAACCTGAGGGCTCACTGTAGCGGGCGCCCCAAACGGGTAACACACGCCCCGCACCGAGTCTTGACCCGGAACCGAAATAGAATTATGCCCCCAATCAAAACCCGGCAAACGACACATATTTACTCAATCACTAGGCGGGGATTTCCAAAACAAAATAGACGACAAAGGTGCGGAAGCGATAAACAAGAAAAACAATAAACTATTGCATAAATATAAAGCCCACCGAGGCCAGCGAAATTCAAATACTAACCACTATAATTAAATACAAGGGTTCGATGCAATATCCCGAATTCTAGAGTAACGGGTTCAGTATAATAATCCCGATAATAAATACCTAAATCCTAATACATACAACATAATAAAATTGCCAAACGGGACAAGAGTTTACATATGCCAAAAATAAATGCAACTCAATGGACGCGACGACGACGACGACAGCGTACAATCCCGCCCAGTATCCTGAAACCAACACCAAGGGTGAAACAGAGGGGGTTAGTCAAACAACTAAGTGAGGAGGGAATAATAATGTATATTATAAACCGGAAGTAAATCACCATTTTCAAACATAAAATAAATCAACATAAAAGAAAGGTTTTCGTAAACGGTTGGTGATTTAGCATAAAACATAACATAACATTTCATATGACTCGGCGAGACGAGCCCTTAACCCCAATTTCCAACCATAAAAACCGGAAAACCACCCTTATTCCTCCAGTGTAGACGGACCGCTAAATCCGAAGTACTCATAACATACAGTATAATCTCAGGTACTCAAAGGGCTGCCACTCCGGCCTCACCCCGAGCTCGCAAAGGTGGAGGGAACAAGAGGATTTACATCGTAGACCCGACGTCTACCGGTTTTGTCCTGTCATCCTTACTCCGGGACTAAACATATATACATACTGTTCATAACTCGCTTTTCAAATCATTTCGGGTTGGTCGAAAGATCGTTTGAGACATGTCATATGCGAGGCCGAAGGCTAAAGTTTGCCTTAGGAAAAACAAAGAGGTTTTACATCTCTCTTTCGCAAACGTTTAAAAGGAGTATACGTAGTACTTTTTCATATCAAAACATTTTCTATAAATCGAATAAACTTAATAGGAACAAATATTTACTAAGTATATATAGAGACGGTATGAAAAAAAAACGTAAATCAAGGCTTATATGGGGAGAGGCTTAATTATATATATACATATAAGTATCGAAGTCAGAAACGGAAAGCCTCACCTGTTGGCTTATCAAAAAGAAGGTAAAAGCAAGATCGGTGCTACTCCACTTGAGTATCGTCTGCAAAATACAGAGACACAACCACATAAGACTAACGACAACGCATGGCTTATACGAAAGTATTAAAAGACATAGAAGCACGTTAAACGATCAAATACGGTACTTAGGTTCAAATTAGCAATAAACGAAGCAATTCATGAATTTAGATATGTAAATCAAGTTCAAATGCAACAAATGTTCCTAAACATGCTTATTACAAGATAGGGAAGCATACATTCATGTTTCGGAAGAAACGAACATCATATGCAAAAGTTAGGAAATTTGTCGAAAACTTCGAACGCACTATTCACAATCCTGAACATGCAATAAATTCATAAATAAAGCAATTCACATTCATTTCATAATTATAGAATACATGAGCAAAGAAAGATTTCGGAAAAGACGAGCCTCGGAGGTACCTATAGTGCAAACTTGCACTGCGGCTTACAGTAGGTTCAAGGCCAGAAATGGCTCCACACGGCCTCATGCACACGGGCTTGAGGCCGTGTGCAGCAGCCCGTGTGAAATCTCACACACACACGTACGGCCTCTCACACGGCCGTGAGAGAGCCCGTGCACATGCACAAACACGCACGGCCTCTCACACGGCTGTGAGAGAGCCCGTGCACATGCACACGGGCTTGTAACACCCCGTGTGAAAAGCCCGTGCGGATGAAGAACAGCAGAAAAATTCGCAAAACATAAACCTTACGCGAAACCAATTCAAAAGTCAACATTTCAACACCAAAACGTTAATCACTCATGCTAATCTTCACATATGATGATCTACAACATCTAATCTACGCATAGAATCCATAAACACGAAAAACCATCCACAAAATCATCCAAAATCAACATTTAACCTAACTATTAAACTATTCACCAAAAATCAGAAAAATGAGGCATAGAAGGCATTAAATGAGAAAGGCGTGAGAAGCTTACTCGAAAAAGATATCGTGAGGAGTTCGTAGGTTTTAACGGCTCGGAATTTGGTCGGGAAACGGAGTCGGGAGGATCAATCAAAGTTCTTCTTCTTCTTCTCTTTTTTTTTTCTTTCTTTTCTTCTTCTCCATTCTTGTGTTTGAACGTGAATGAGGGAGAGAGAGAGAGAGTGAGAGACTAAGTCAAAGAGTTGACTCGGTTTGAGAAACGAAGGGGCATTTTCGTAATTTTATAAATTAGTTCAAAAACTCAAGGTGTCTAAATAAATCATAATTACAGTAAAAGTTCATGAAATGAAACGCACATTAGCATGTCTTGGTTTAAATACCAAAATTGACTCATTCATGAAATTGTTATTAAAAAATTCACATAATAATTATCAAATAAATAATAAAATCGCGTAATTAAACGACTCGGACATACCGGATAATAATTCGTATTTTCGGGGCGCTACAATCACCCCTCCTTATGAGAATCTGGTCCCCAGATTCTACTCGTCCGACTGAAATAACTCCGGGCGGAACTTGTGCATCTTATCATCGGTCTCCCACGTAGCTTCTTCGGTTGTTTGATTTCTCCAAAGAACTTTGACAAGAGAAATCTCCCGGTTGTGCAGAGGTTGAGTCTTCTTATCCAATATCTTCACCGGCTTCGAAACAAAGGTCAAATCCGGCTCTAGTTCAATTTCTTCAACAGGAAGGATTTTGGACTCATTCGGGAAATACTTCCGGAGTTGGGAAACATGAAAGACGTTGTGAATCCCTGTTAGGCTTGGCGGCAAGTCTAACCTGTAGGCGGCATTCCCAATCCTCTCCAGAATCTCATAGGGACCCAAAAATCTCGGGCTCAATTTTCCTCCTTTTCCAATTCGGGTGAATCCCTTTCGAGGATAAGCTTTGAGGAATACTTTCTCACCAACCTCAAATTCTAAAGGTCGGCGACGGGTGTCGGCATAGCTCTTCTATCGATCCTGAGCTGCTTTCATTCTCTGCCGAATAATCTGAATACGGTCGATGGCATTTTGGAGAAATTTTGGAGGAGTCCCTCGTCCATTATCAGCTTTCGTCCAACGCCAATCCTCGAGATCCCAAAACCACGGGGATCTACACTTTCTGCCATATAATGCTTCGTAAGGTGCCATTTTGATCGTAGACTGATAACTGTTGTTGTAGCCAAACTCGATGAATGGCAACTGGTCATGCCAATTGTTGCGAAAATCCGAGGCACAAGTTCGAAGCATATCACAGAGATACTTGATCATTCTCTCTGACTGACCATCTGTCTGTGGATGTGCAACTGTACTGAAAGTCAGCTTCGTTCCCATTCGTTCTTGAAGTTGTTGCCATAAACGGGAAGTAAATCGAGCGTCTCTGTCTGATACTATAGTAGTCGGAATCCCATATAGCTTGACAATCACTTGGTGATAAATCTCTGCCAACTTATCCACTTTGTATGACATGTTGATCGGTAGGAAATGAGCACTCTTGGATAGTCGGTCGATAATCACCCAAATGCTATCGTAGCCACCTCTAACTTTAGGCAAACCAGACACGAAGTCCATGGCAATACCCTCCCAATTCCACGTAGGAATTGGTAGTGGCTCAAGCAAACCTCCCGGTCTTTGATGTTCAAGTTTGACTTGCTGACAAGTCGAGCATCTTTTGACATAATCAGCTACGTCTCTCTTTATTCCTCTCCACCAGAATAATTCTTTCAAATCCCGGTACATCTTACTTCCTCTTGGATGAACTGTGTAAGGTGTGTTGTGAGCCTCATTGAGAATCTCTTTCCTCAAACTCTCCGGAACACAAACTCGGGTCTTGTAACGGAGAATTCCTGTGTCATCCACACCAAACTGAGTCTCTGGATCAGCTGCGATGTGAACTATCTGTCTTTGAGTCCACTCATCAGTAGCCTGAACATCTCGAATATAGCGCTCCCTGAAGAAGGACCGCCACATCCGCACCGAAACGGATTCCCGAGCTTCGGCGAGGGGCCTCAACTCAAAAACCCACTCCGGCGAACGGCACTCAAGCAAGCACTACCGGCAACAGCAACGACATCCCAACAACAACCAGAAAAGAGCAGGGCAGAGAAATGCGGAAGCGATTAATATAAGCAATCAAATTTCATAAAAGCCTACAAGGCTATCATAATATCAAGAAACATTTATAAAACAGAAAACAATAAAATAACAACACGTAATGCCATCCATGGCTCAACTAGTCTATCCTATACAATCCTAGATATCGTCAACTATCCCACATCAGGGGCACATAAGATACATGAACTAAATAAAGCAGTAAAAGGTTCGAAAGCAAATAAAGACAGTAAACAGGACTCGACGGTTGTTGGGACCACTGACAAGACAAACCAGAAAGACTGAGCCTATCTAGACCTGCTGATGCCGACTGACAAGATAGGTGACGTCGCCACCTGTCTACCTGAAGCAAGAACCAAAAATAGCAGGGGGTGAGTATAAAGGATACTCAGTAAGGGGGTTTGATCACTGTTCGTCATTTATCTTTTAAAACCAAAAGTGATGAGTGTTGCCCGTTTTGAGAAAGAATATGAATAATGAAATATAAGTTATAAAATAACGCAAGGCAACGCTCAGTATCGACTTATTTGAAAATACAAATAGTTGACGAACCGGATCTTTCAAAATATTTGCACGTAATATCAAGCCGATAAATTGAAAGGGTGTTAGTTGAGTTACGAGGCCGTTACGGTTTGAAAGACATGCTATGAGAAAGTTAAAAACAATAATTAAATACGGCTCATAATTCAACTAATTAATGGAATAAAAAAGGAGACTTCAGTTAGCAAGTTCGAGCCACGCTTCCGGGTTTTGCATATATATTTATAGGGAAATACGTATACTAAAGGAAGAAAACCGGAATGTGCTTCGACTCGTAACTAAAGCCGTAAATCAGATAGACAAGCAAGAAATGCAATAAGTCATGCAAGAATGTGTCCCGGCGAGAACGGGCCCTCTCCTTATAACTCCCAATTGAAAAACATGCAAGCAAGTACTCCATCACCAAGGTTCATGGACCACTCAGAATTTATGGAAACGCGTGTTAACAACGTCACCTTTAACAGAATTTTCTAGGAAGCGCGTAGCCTACAACGCCACCCTCGCACTAACTCAGGTTAGTCAACCTCTTGGCTGACCTAAGCAGATACGGATTGGAATATCCATCGGGATCTGCCCTGGACGCACGTCCCCAGGCTCACCTCCTGAATACTCCGGGTCCCAAGTCATACACGGTTCAGTGCTCGCATTGGAAAATGATGATAGTTTGGGTGGCCAAAAGGCCGTTCGAAAATATGATGCAAGTAGTTAAGTATGAATGGCCAAAGGGGCTTTTGAGACAAGTTGATGTAACGATCTAGGAAATACTCATAAGCGTCGTACGCTTCGGGAGCATGCTGACGGATGTCCCTAACGACATTACTTATAAGTGCCTCAGAGATCAAATAGTTACTTTTAAAACAAATAAGTTACTTGTCTCTAGTTGGAAGCATTTCAAATCATATAGGTTGGCTATCAAAACGGTTTGGCTAAGCACGTAAGGAATAGTAAAGGCAGTACAACAAGTAATAATAAAAGCTGGGTAGTCATTTATTTTGCAACCTATAATAGTCTATGTCCTTGCCCCAGTTAAAAAAAGTTAAACCCTTACCTGGCTCGACAAGACAGTATGAAAGCAAGCGGTAGTCAGGTTTCTCCCTCGTTGGACCCACCTGAATACACAGGGCGTAGAGGATGAAAACAAGACCGACAATAACAAAAGCAGGACACGAACAACAGACGACGCACGGCAATTCATATAAACATCACTCATGCTACAGGTGCAATATGGAAAGTAAATCAATTAAACATGTAAATTACGGTACGACAATTAAAGAATATTAATGAAATGTTAAATAACGAAAGAACGTAAATAATAAATATTAAAGGCATGCTTAAACGCAATTAGGGCACGTAGACATGCTTAAAATAATATAAAGACGTTCTCTCGCGAATACAGGATTAATCGGACAAGAAACGGGAAAGATGGGATAAAATCCCTAAACAAGCAAAGGTGTCAATTGACGGTCAATTAGGGTCGGGTAAATTGTAAATTATGAAGAATATCAAATCCCAAGGCTCGAGGAAGCTATAGGTGAAATCGGATTGATATTCGGAGGTCGTATGAGAAAAGTCAACATTTAAATGAGTGGGGTTGACCAATTCCCGAAGTGCAAGAAAGGAAAAGGCTGGAAAATACACTAAGTATGTTGCACCGGCCAACGCACGGGCTTACGCACCGGCTTGGCAAGCCGGTGCAAGCACAAAAGGGGTTGCACGGCCTCCCGCACGGTCTTGAGCACGGTGTCAAGACCGTGCAGGTGCAAACGGCCATGCGCACGGGCCTGTGCACGGGCTGAAGCCCGTGCAGGCAGAAAAGAGAAGCGCACGGGCTCTTGCACGGTCTTGCTCAAGACCGTGCGTTCGCCCGTGTGGATCTACTGAGCAGCAGACTCAGCAGATCGCGAACCTCAAACGCGAAAATCAAAATATAAATTCATATATCTCCTAATCTACACCATAAAACATCCTAAATTTCACATATAATCATATATATCATATAAGCTACATATAGACATAAGAATCATGTAAAATGGTCAAGTAATTCTTCCTAAACACGAAAATCCTACTATATATAATTCTATATATAAATCACGAAAAATCGCAAGAAATAACGAACGGAATGAAATGGGGTAAAAGGATTACCGGTAGATAATGTAGTGAGGATCGCTCGGGTTTTCACGGCTCGTCGATCGGGCGAGAAATGAGCTCGGTAGGGCGTCGGGAAGATCTTTCTCCTTTCTTTCTTCTTTCTTTCTTTCTTTCTATGTAATGAGAAAATGAGAGAGATGGGTAGATATCTAAGAAAATATCTCGGGAGGGTAAAATGGTCATTTAGGCTTTCAAGGGCATTTATGTAATTTAAGTAGTTAAGGGTATTTAAAAGATAGGTTAAATCAATCTTTTCCACAAGATTAATTAATCCAATTGGATAGATCGAGAAATTAGGCAAGAAAGAATTCGCGTAAATATTAATAATATAATTCAAATATTCGGGTCGTTACAATACTCCCCTCTTCAAAAGAATCTGTCCTCAGATTCTCCTCCGGACTTAGGGGTTAGTTAAGAGGAGTATAATCTATAAAAATTCTAATACGCGAATTAAAATGAGCATTTAGGAGCAATTAAAATACATTATAAACATCATGCATAACAAAATATTTAAATGCAAATAACATTCCAAATAAAATTCAAAGTCATGCGAATGACGGAATTACGAAAACCCTAGACAAGGCTAATGTCGAAGATGAAATTCCCAATGTAAGGTCCTTCATCACTGTCATTATCTATTTCGTTCTTCCGACTGATTCTAGTAGTCTTTGTATCCTCAATGACAATTGTCACATCCTTCTCCTGTTTCTTGATTAGAGTTCCTTTTACAGGAAGTAACGCCATCATCATTTCTCCTATTGTACTCCTCGTCTTTCTCACAATCTGTCTCTTCAAGATCACACTCTTTCTTATTCTTTCTACAGAGTGTTTTCTCATCTTCAAGGGTATTTGATGATTTCTCCTCTCCGCCTTCCATTAAACCATCATTTTCATCATTTCTTCGCTTGACTTCATACGAAACATCAGGGTCGTCATTATCGGAAGCTGATGTCGACTCGTCTCCCATATAATCCTCATCGTCAGATAATTCATTATCCTCTTCACTAGTTGATTCATCATCAGACATACTTTTTGAAGTATACTCCTTCAGACTCGATTTGTCAACGTCGGTGCTATCCAGAACCGCATAACGTACTCGCAACAGAATCGATCCTAGTCGGCCAAGAACTCCTTGTCCTTAGCACTTTCTAATAGCGTATAACGAATTTATCGAATTCCACGCTATCCACACAGAGGTCACATAAATCTTAGCATCTAATCATTCAGTCAGTGCAAGTGTGAATTTTAAAAGCAGTTTAAAGCACGTATGTCATATAAAACACCTAACAAATATTTAAAGCAATTACCATTCAAAGCAGAACACTATGAATGAATGTTATGATAATGCAATGTACCTGTACGAGCATGTCGAGGTCGGTAACCACTTCTTCTTCCCCAGGGTTCTCTCTGTTGGGACAATCCCGAATGTGGTGCTTGGTGCTTCCACAAGAAAAGCAACGTCCCAATTGTTTCCTACACTTTTCCGTCCTGTGATTCGTCTTCCCACAATGCTCACACGGAATGGGGTCCTCGTTCACTTCAGGTTCTGTAGGTTCCGGCACCTCGTAGTGTGGTCTCTTTGTCCGATAGGTACTCGGTCCGGCTGACTCTCTCCTTGCTATCTCGTTGGAAGAGGATCTTATCATAGCAGGGGCACTCTGGTTCATTATTTGGAGTTCGGACTCCACTCTCATTGCTCGGGTAACTGCATCGGGGTAAAGACGGATGTCAAGTGCCATTAATGCTCTTCGGATCTCCGGCTGAAGTCCCTCGATAAACTTTCGTGCTCTCTTTCGTTCGTCCGCGGCATAGTGAGGAGCATAAGTGATGAGACGGTTGAACTGTGCTTCATACTGGGCTACGGTAGATGCTCCTTGGTGGAGATACATGAATTCTCTCTCTCGACTGTCACGTACCACTTCCGGTACATACTTCATTCGGAAGTCAGTTACGAATCGTGACCAAGTGTGGGGAACTCTCTCGGCGATCCATCTCCGTTCTGTGAAGTTCCACCAATCTCAAGCGGGTCCTCTCATAAGGAAGGTAGCATACTCGACCCTCTCGGGGTCACCACACTGTAGTACTCGAAAGATCTGCTCCACGTCGGATATCCAGGCCTCGGCCTTAAAATCATCTGGTTCGCCCTCAAAGCAGGGTGGGCGATAGAAGAGAAACCTATCCAAGGTTTGGCCCACAGTCTGTCTGGCAGGTACGTCCTGCTGTTGTTGTTGTTGTATCCCTTGACATACTTGCACGGCGATCTGTCGGATAATCGATACCCACTCTTCAGCCATTGGGTTCGGGGGTGTTGGAGCAGTAGGGGGTCTTCGGCGAGGCATTATGCACCTGTGAACAACAAACTGGAAAATGATGCATGTTCGGTCAAGGGAATGATCACGTAAGGCATATAAAATTCAATTAAAGCATACATATATGATCAAACAGCATGTAGACAATTTAAGCACGAAACATTCATAGAACAAGCAAGACTCGATCCTATAGCCGTATGACCTAGACACGACAAGACAAGACAGACGCTACCTCGAGTTCCACATCCACCAGCATTCGATCCCAACTTAGTACTACCATTGTAAGAGATCAAACGGTTGGTTGGCCATTCCAAAAGAAGATCAATCACAATTTCAATACTAAGGAGTTCTCAAGCACCTGTGACTGGAAACTCTAAGTCTCATTGACACGAAACGGGCAGACACAAGAGACAAGACACGACACGATTACAAAGCTTCGGTTCCTTTTGGGAACCTAGGCTCTGATACCACTGACTGTAGCGCTCCCTGAAAAAGGACCGCCACATCCGCACCGAAACGGATTCCCGAGCTTCGGCGAGGGGCCTCAACTCAAAAACCCACTCCGGCGAACGTCACTCAAGCAAGCACTACCGGCAACAGCAACGACATCCCAACAACAACCAGAAAAGAGCAGGGCAGAGAAATGCAGAAGCGATTAATATAAGCAATCAAATTTCATAAAAGCCTACAAGGCTATCATAATATCAAGAAACATTTATAAAACAGAAAACAATAAAATAACAACACGTAATGCCATCCATGGCTCAACTAGTCTATCCTATACAATCCTAGATATCGTCAACTATCCCAAATCAGGGGCACATAAGATACATGAATTAAATAAAGCAGTAAAAGGTTCGAAAGCAAATAAAGATAGTAAACAGGACTCGACGGTTGTTGGGACCACTGACAAGACAAACCAGAAAGACTGAGCCTATCTAGACCTGCTGATGCCGACTGACAAGATAGGTGACGTCGCCACCTGTCTACCTGAAGCAAGAACCAAAAATAGCAGGGGGTGAGTATAAAGGATACTCAGTAAGGGGGTTTGATCACTGTTCGTCATTTATCTTTTAAAACCAAAAGTGATGAGTGTTGCCCGTTTTGAGAAAGAATATGAATAATGAAATATAAGTTATAAAATAACGCAAGGCAACGCTCAGTATCGACTTATTTGAAAATACAAATAGTTGACGAACCGGATCTTTCAAAATATTTGCACGTAATATCAAGCCGATAAATTGAAAGGGTGTTAGTTGAGTTACGACGCCGTTACGGTTCGAAAGACATGCTATGAGAAAGTTAAAAACAATAATTAAATACGGCTCATAATTCAACTAATTAATGGAATAAAAAAGGAGACTTCAGTTAGCAAGTTCGAGCCACGCTTCCGGGTTTTGTATATATATTTATAGGGAAATACGTATACTAAAGGAAGAAAACCGGAATGTGCTTCGACTCGTAACTAAAGCCGTAAAACAGATAGACAAGCAAGAAATGCAATAAGTCATGCAAGAATGTGTCCCGGCGAGAACGGGCCCTCTCCTTATAACTCCCAATTGAAAAACATGCAAGCAAGTACTCCATCACCAAGATTCATGGACCACTCAGAATTTATGGAAACGCGTGTTAACAACGTCACCTTTAACAGAATTTTCTAGGAAGCGCGTAGCCTACAACGCCACCCTCGCACTAACTCAGGTTAGTCAACCTCCTGGCTGACCTAAGCAGATACGGATTGGAATATCCATCGGGATCTGCCCTGGACGCACGTCCCCAGGCTCACCTCCTGAATACTCCGGGCCCCAAGTCATACACGGTTCAGTGCTCGCATTGGAAAATGATGATAGTTTGGGTGGCCAAAAGGCCGTTCGAAAATATGATGCAAGTAGTTAAGTATGAATGGCCAAAGGGGCTTTTGAGACAAGTTGATGTAACGATCTAGGAAATACTCATAAGCGTCGTACGCTTCGGGAGCATGCTGACGGATGTCCCTAACGACATTACTTATAAGTGCCTCAGAGATCAAATAGTTACTTTTAAAACAAATAAGTTACTTGTCTCTAGTTGGAAGCATTTCAAATCATATAGGTTGGCTATCCAAACGGTTTGGCTAAGCACGTAAGGAATAGTAAAGGCAGTACAACAAGTAATAATAAAAGCTGGGTAGTCATTTATTTTGCAACCTATAATAGTCTATGTCCTTGCCCCAATTAAAAAAAGTTAAACCCTTACCTGGCTCGACAAGACAGTATGAAAGCAAGCGGTAGTCAGGTTTCTCCCTCGTTGGACCCACCTGTAATACACAGGGCCTAGAGGATGAAAACAAGACCGACAATAACAAAAGCAGGACACGAACAACAGATGACGCACGGCAATTCATATAAACATCACTTATGCTACAGGTGCAATATGGAAAGTAAATCAATTAAACATGTAAATTACGGTACGACAATTAAAGAATATTAATGAAATGTTAAATAACGAAAGAACGTAAATAATAAATATTAAAGGCATGCTTAAACGCAATTAGGGCACGTAGACATGCTTAAAATAATATAAAGACGTTCTCTCGCGAATACAGGATTAATCGGACAAGAAACGGGAAAGATGGGATAAAATCCCTAAACAAGCAAAGGTGTCAATTGACGGTCAATTAGGGTCGGGTAAATTGTAAATTATGAAGAATATCAAATCCCAAGGCTCGAGGAAGCTATAGGTGAAATCGGATTGATATTCGGAGGTCGTATGAGAAAAGTCAACATTTAAATGAGTGGGGTTGACCAATTCCCGAAGTGCAAGAAAGGAAAAGGCTGGAAAATACACTAAGTATGTTGCACCGCCCAACGCACGGGCTTACGCACGGGCTTGGCAAGCCGGTGCAAGCACAAAAGGGGTTGCACGGCCTCCCGCACGGTCTTGAGCACGGTGTTAAGACCGTGCAGGTGCAAACGGCCATGCGCACGGGCCTGTGCACGGGCTGAAGCCCGTGCAGGCAGAAAAGAGAAGCGCACGGGCTCTTGCACGGTCTTGCTCAAGACCGTGCGTTCGCCCGTGTGGATCTACTGAGCAGCAGACTCAGCAGATCGCGAACCTCAAACGCGAAAATCAAAATATAAATTCATATATCTCCTAATCTACACCATAAAACATCCTAAATTTCACATATAATCATATATATCATATAAGCTACATATAGACACAAGAATCATGTAAAATGGTCAAGTAATTCTTCCTAAACACGAAAATCCTACTATATATAATTCTATATATAAATCACGAAAAATCGCAAGAAATAACGAACGGAATGAAATGGGGTAAAAGGATTACCGGTAGATAATGTAGTGAGGATCGCTCGGGTTTTCACGGCTCGTCGATCGGGCGAGAAATGAGCTCGGTAGGGCGTCGGGAAGATCTTTCTCCTTTCTTTCTTCTTTCTTTCTTTCTTTCTATGTAATGAGAAAATGAGAGAAATGGGTAGATATTTAAGAAAATATCTCGGGAGGGTAAAATGGTCATTTAAGCTTTCAAGGGCATTTAAGTAATTTAAGTAGTTAAGGGTATTTAAAAGATAGGTTAAATCAATCTTTTCCACAAGATTAATTAATCCAATTGGATAGATCGAGAAATTAGGCAAGAAAGAATTCGCGTAAATATTAATAATGTAATTCAAATATTCGGGTCGTTACATCGAATCTTTCGACCCAACTCTGACTTTCGATATGCTGTGAACGTGGGCCTGAGAACTGATGTGAACTCCCTCTAACTTAGCCTCTAGCTGGGCGATGCTCGCCTTCCAGCTCAGTGCATTGGCTACAACATTCGCCTTTCCGGGATGGTACTGAATCTTGCAATCGTAGTCCTCAAATAACTCCATCCAACGGCGCTGTCGTTTGTTCAATTCCTTCTGAGTAAACAAGTACTGAAGGCTCTTATGATCTGTGAAGATGTCGAACGTGATGCCGTAGAGATAATGACACCATTTCAATAAAGTAAATACGACGACGGCTAGCTCAAGGTCGTGCGTGGGATAGTTCTCTTCAGCTTGCTTTAGCTTCCTCAATGCATACGCTATAACTTTCCCATTTTGCATTAACACACAACCTAATCTATCGTATGACGCATCTGCATACACGACAAATCCTTCAGAACCTTCGGGTAGGGTCAACACTGGGGCTGTGGTCAATCTCTTCTTGAGCTCCTGAAAACTGGTATCACATTTGGCTGACCACTCGAACTTAGCTTCTTTCTTCGTCAATGCTTTTAACGGGCCTGCAAGTTTAGTGAAATCCTTGACGAAACGTCTGTAGTATCCTGCTAATCCCAAGAAACCATGGATCTCTATAGGAGTCTTAGGTCTCTCCCAATCCAGCACTGTCTCAATCTTCGAAGGATCTACCTCGATTCCCGTTCTGGATATGACATGACCTAGGAAGGTCACTCGGTCAATCCAGAATTCACATTTGCTGAACTTAGTGAAGAACTGGTGCTCTCTCAAAGCTTGGAGCACAATCCGGAGGTGTTCAGCGTGTTCTTCTTCGGACTTCGAAAACACCAAGATGTCGTCAATGAAAATAACGACGAACTTGTTGAGGTACGGACGGAAAATTCTGTGCATCATGTCCATAAAAGTTGCTGGTGTGTTCGTGAGTCCAAACGGCATAACCACAAACTCGAAATGTCTGTATCGGGTGTTGAAAGCCGTCTTTGGGATATCCTCTGATCGGGTACGGAGCTGGTAATATCCTTGTCTGAGGTCGAGCTTGGAGTACACCCTCGATCCTTGTAGCAAGTCGAACAATTCCTCGATATGCGGTAGAGGATACTTGTTCGTCACTGTCATCCTGTTCAACTCTCGGTAATCGATACACATGCGAAGTGTACCATCTTTCTTCTTCACGAACAAGACTGGAGCACCCCAAGGTGAGGCACTCGGTCGGATGTATCCAATGGAATGAAGTTCATCGAGTTGGTTCTTTAATTCTTTCAACTGGCAGGAGCCATTCGGTACGGCTATTTCGAATAGGACTCGGCTCCCGGAACTAGGTCAATCACGAACTCTATATCCCGATCCAGTAGCAAGAACTCCAGATTCTCAAGGAACACGTCAGTGAATTCATTGACCACGGGCGTTTCTTCGATCTTCGTCTGGTCTTTCGGGCGTTGAGGAGATAAGCTATAAGCACGTAGCTTCTTCTTTCTGAACGAGCTTCTCGGCTTCCATCATTGAGATATATGGACCTTCTCCTAATCGGAAACCCTTAACTTCATTGGAACCTAGAATAACTTTCTTCTCGAAACAATCAACCTTCGCCCGATGCTCGTACAACCAATCCATTCCGAGAATAACTCCATACTTCTTCATCAGCAACTCGATCAAATCTGCCCGTTCTCCGATACCCTCGTTGATAATCGGACAACGCTTAAGAGCACGGTTCACAACTACCTTCAAACCCAACGGAGAACTAACCACTCACACATAATCAAGCAACGAAACAGGCGCAAGCACAGATAAAGAAACAGCAGGCGCAATAAATGAGTGTGAAGCACCCGAGTCGTACAATGCATGTATCGGGATGCCATTTATATATATAGTACCTTCCACCACATCGGTCGGATCTTCCAAGGCGTCCTCAGCATTGCCTTCCAAGGCATAGATATGGGCATGGGCCCTCCCTGTTGTACCGGTCTCTTCCTCGGGCACACCTCCACTCTATGATCGGCGCTACCACATCCGTAGCAAAGCCCATTCTTCTTCCAGCACTTGGCCTCTAAGTGGGGACCCTGACAGAATTCACATATGGGTCATGGAAGTCCTTGAGGTTGGGGAGGAGCAGGGTGAACGGCGGTCTTGAATGGCTTCTTCCCAGAAGAGGACCCAGAATGAGTAAATGGTCTATTCGAACCAGAAGGGAAACTCTTGGCAACTGCGGGGGTAGGTGCAGAAGTCGGTCCCATCTGTCGGAGATCTGACTCTATAGATAGAGCCGTCTCAACTGCATCGGTATAGTACTAGAGTCGGTTCCCAAGCATGTGCATACGGATCTCATTCGACAACCCCTCGATGAACTGGCGGGTCTTCCTCTGCTCGTCGTCAACCATATACGAGCAATGAACAATAAGCCTGGAGAAATGAGTCTCGTACTGATCGACGGATGAAGTACCTTACTTGAGAGCCAAAAACTCTCGCTCATGCCTTTGACGGACAACCAACGGAATATACTTGGCCCGAAACTCGACCAAGAACTGATCCCAAGTTGGGACTACGTGCTCACGCTGCCATCTCTGCCCGATCCGTGTCCACCAATCATGTGCAGCCCCAATCATCTGATAGACTGCCAACTCGACCCTCTTAGGGTCCGGACACTCCATCACTCTAAATGTAACGCCCCGAAAATCCGAATTATAAATCTGTATGTTCGAATCGAATATTGCGCAATTATTATTTTATTTGATATTTATTATGTAATTTTAAAATTTTTTGTATATGAATGGATTTTTACATTTAAATTACAAATTGTCAATGTGCGTTTAATAATATGAATTTTGACTGTCATTACATGTTATTTGGACAACGTGAGTTTTCGAACTTATTTTGCAAGATTATGAATTTGCCCCTTCGATTATTTTGACCCAAGTCAATTTGACTAAGTCAATCTCTCTCCCTCTCTATTCCATTCACGCACAAAAAGAAAAAGAGAAGAAAGAAAAAGAGAGAAAAAGAGAAGAAAGAAGAAAGAGATTCCAACGATCGTTCCGACTCCGTTTCCCGACGGATTTTCGAGCCGTTTACGTCTACGAACTCCTCGCGATCTCATCTACGAGTATGCTCTCTCAAAATTTTTCATTTAATGCCTTCATTACTTCGATTTTTGGATTTTTGAAAATAGTTGAATAATTTAGGTTTTATATGAATTTGATAGAAATTGTGGATGGATTTTCGTGTTTATCGTTTCTATATGAAGATTATATGTTGTAGATGATTATATGTGAGAATTAGGGTTTGATTTGCATGTTTTAGTGATTAATTGTTGGATTAGGGTTTGATTTTCGCGTATGATTTTCTGTCTGCGAGTTTCTGCTCATTTTGGTCGCACACGGCTTGGTGCACACGGCCTGAGGCCGTGCGGGTGATGAATCGCACACGGGCTGGTGCACACGGCCTTGAGGCCGTGTGCATGAGGCCGTGCGTGTTGCTCAATCGTGCATGGTCTCGCCACACGGCCATGCACAAGGTCGTGTGGCCTGGTCGAACAGTGCCCTGACCTTCTGTTAGTCAGGGCACAATTTGGCCTACGGGTCCCGCTTCGGCTCGTCTTTTCAAAATTCTTTCTTCGCTCGTGTATTCGATATATATGATATAGATAGGAATTGCATGATTTATGAATTTATGACATGTTCGGGTATATGAATAGTGCGTTTTATGTTTTCGTCAAATTTTCTAACTTTTGCATGTGAAGTCCGATTTTCCTGAAATTCGAATGCATACTTCTTTATGATAATTTAAGCATGTCCGTAAAGTTTTGTTGCATTTGGACTTGATTTACATTTTTAAATGCCTGAATTACTTTGTTTTCGTTTGAGAATTTGAACTTAAGTGATTGATTTAATCGTATAACGTGCTCCTATGTGTTTTAATACTTTCGTATAAGCCGTGCGTCGTCCTTAGTCTTATTTGGTTGTGTCTTGGTATTTTGCAGACGATACTCCCGTGGAGTAGCGCCCGTTCTTGCTCTTTTTGCTCATCTTTTGCATAGCCAGGTGAGGCTTTCCGTTTCTGTTTCCAGTATTACTACGTATATATATAAATAAGCCTCTCCCAAAATAAACCACGTTTATGTTTTGTTTTCATACCGTTTATATATATATACTTAATAGATATTTATGATTATTATGTTCATTTGATTTATCGAAAATGATTTGATATGAAAAGTACTACGTATAGACTTTGAAATATTTACGAAAGAGACATGTAAAACCTTTTGTTTTCTAAGGTGAACTTTGGCCTTCGGCCTCGCATATGTCATGTCTCGAACGGTCTTTTGGCCAACCCGAAATGTTTTGAAAAGCGAGTTATGAAATGTACGCATGTTCGTTTGGGCCGGAGTAAGAGCGATAGGACGAAGTCGGTAGACGTCGGGTCTACGGCGTAAATCCTATGGTTTCCTCCATTTGGGAGCTCGGGGTGAGGCCGGAGTGGCAGACCTTTTGAGTACCTGAGTTATTCCCGTTAGTTACGAGTAGTTCGGATTTAGCGGTCCGTCTATATTGGAGGCATAAGGGTGGTTTCCGGTTTTTATGTTTGGATATTGGAGTTAAGGGCTCGACTTGCTGAGTCATATGATATGTTATGTTTTATGTTAAATCACCACCCGATTACGAAAACCTTTCTTTTATGTTGATTTCTTTTAAGTTTAAAATTTGGTGATTTTCTTCCGTTGGATGATATACATTATTATTCCCTCCTCACTTAGTCGTTTGACTAACCCCCTCTGTTTTACCCCTGTACTGGTTTCAGGATACTAGGCGGATCTGCGTCGTCGTCGTCGCGTATTAGAGTTGCATTAATTTTTGCTTATGTATAACTCTTTCCCGTATGGCTTTTATTTTTATGTTTTAGGATTATTAGGGATTTATTACTTTAAGTTGTATTCGGGATTATATAAATATTGAACCCGTTATTATATAACTATCGGGATATTGTATCGAACCCATTTGTTAGTAAATTAATGGAATTTCGTTAGCCTTGGTGTGATTTAATACTTGTGTAATTATTTATGTTTCGTTTATTTCGCTTCCGCACTTCTGTCTTTCCGTTGTTTTGAAACCCCCGCCTAGTTATTGAGTAAATGCTTGCCGTTCGCCGGGTTTCGGTTCGGGTCGGATCCCATTTCGGTTCCGAGTCGGGACTCGGTGCGGGGCGTGCGTTACCCGTTTGGGGCGCCACTACAGTTGGTATCAGAGCTCTTGGTCCAATGGCCGAAGCTCTGAATTCTCGTGTTTTGTCGTGTCAGTTTAGGTCGTACGGCTTAGGGTTATGTGATTGTGACAACGTGATTATGTGAATTTAATTTCTCTACATGTTACAGCTTTCCATAATCACTTATTATCATGCATGTTTGGTATTGAATGTGCAGAATGCCTCCTCGCCGTGAACCGCCAGGTCCGCCTCCAGGTGTTCCGACTCCAGCTCAGTTTATGGAAGCCTTAGGGCAGTTCATGGTCCATGCTTGTAACGCCCCACATTTTTGGTAAACTAAAGCCGGTAAGAATTCCTGAGATAACGGGACAAGTTTGGAAAAATTCGATCGGTACATATGTGCTTATGTGATATTTGTGTGTTTTATATGAATTTTCGTAAATGCAATAATTTGTGAATTTAAATTATTCTATGTTGATGTGCGTTTAAAATGATGAGTTTTGACTATAATATTGATATATTTCATTAATATGTCCTTTTTATGAAGTTTCGCGAAATTACGAAAATGCCCCTTCGATTTTTCATTTAAACCTCAGGTTTTCTTTTTATTCTCTTTTCCTTTTCTTTTTCTTAATTACACTTAAACAGCCGAAGGAAAAAAAAAAAGAAAGAAAGAAAAAAAAAAGAAAGAATTTCTTTAAAACTTCAATTCGATCTTTCGAGTTCGTTTCTTAACCAAATTTCGATCCGTAAGAACCTACGTGATCCTTATAACATTCTCTACAGGTATTATTCAAGTTCCATTTGATTCCGTTGTCGTTTGAGTATGTTTTGGATAAATTGTTTCGAAGTTGGATTTTTCGATAGTTTGATCGCTATACTCCGTAGTTTTCGATGATTCTTGATCCTATGTGTTGCCATTGTGATCTTTGATATTTGTTGAAGTTTGTAATATGAAAATCTGATTGAAAATGGTATTTTGGTAAAGATTTGACGAAGTTTTGCTGCTTCTGTGCGAAGTTCTTCGCGTTCTGCTGAAAATTCGCGAAAACAGGCGCACACGGCCTTGAAACAGGCCGTGTAGCAAGACCGTGCGTGTTTTCCACCCCACACGGCCTTGCATCAGGCCGTGTGGGTAGGCCGTGCATGTTTCAAAGTTGCACACGGCCTTGATCAGGCCGTGTGGACAGGCCGTGCGTGTTCCCAAAATCGCACACGGCCTTGATCAGGCCGTGTGTGTAGCCCGTGTGACCCGATTTTAGTTCAAAAGTCTCTGGAAGTCAAAAATTTCAAATGCTACTTTCTTCGTTTGATATTATTTTCAAAATCCGACTTCGCCATTAAGTCCATAATGCTTTAAAACTTAATAATCCATAGAGTTTGAATTTTTCCAATACCATTTGATCGTGAAACGAACTGATTTTCGTTTAGGGAATTATACGCTTTTCGCAATTCTTTTCCGATTGCTTCGAAACTTGAATGTATGCTTCTTTATAGTATTTTAAGCATGTCTATGAAACCTAATTGCGTTTAAGTATGATTATAATCTTGAAGTTTGATATTTCATTCGTTTCATTGAATAATTGCCCTAATTGCCCTTCTTTGATTTAACTAAGTGGTTATCGCATTAAGAATAAGCCGTGCGTCGTGTTGTCGTCTTATATGGTTGTGTCGTATTTGGTTTCAGGTGGTAGTTCTTCCAGGCAGTAATTGGTTCCCTTTCTTTTGCCTTTTTGCCGTATTATCCAGGTGGGGTTTCTTTTCCGAATTCGGCTTTCCTTATACGTATGTAAATATTCCATATATACCCGAAGCCTGTCTTTTATGTTTTTATGTTTCTTTCCCCATGTTTATATTATACGTAGTAGCTATTTGAACCATACTATATTAATGAGTTAAAGAAAAATGCGTTGATATCAAATTATTATGTATAACCCCTCGAGAGCTCTATTAGCTCGAAAGGGTATAAAATGGATTGAAATTGGTCCCTTTGACCATATGAGTATTTGGAATGCGAGAACATTATCTTGGCCTTTCGGCCTGGCCATTGAGCCACATTATACAATTGGGCCCGGACTTCAGGGTACGGGGTGAAGCCGGATAGACGTCGGGTCTACGGTGGATCTCAATGCTTTGGACTCCAAACTGATGGGAGCTCGAGGGTATGACCGGAGTGGCAACCCTTTTGAGTACCTGCGCCGGACGGGATCTAGTCTATATCCTCAGCCGAAGATGTATTGGATATTTGTCCTTGCATGATTATATAGTAGCGGGCTAGCTACCTGTCTACACAAGGAGGAATAAGGGAGGTTTATTTGATATTTCTGATATTATGAAATAGGTGGTTGATGCTCGTCTCGCCGAGCTTTTAGTTTATTGCGAAAGTATTCGATTCACCAATAATTGTGAAAACCTTTATTTTTCCTTTGCTTTCTTCTCATTTACAAACTGGTGAATCTTTTCTATTGTTTCGATAATATATATGTATTACAGCCCCCTCACTTAGTCGCTTTGACTAACCCCATTACTCTGTGGTTGTCTTTTCAGGGTTTTGTGCTAGGCGGATTCAGGTCGTGTCCTTGGAGTCATTTACTTTTGTTTAGGTGATTTCATATCCGTCTATGTATATGGATAAATATTTAAAACCCTAGAAGTGGTAGATGTAAATAATGTAAATCAGTCTGAATGTTGATATTGGTATTTTCAGTGGCCTTGGTGGGCTTTATAATTGTGTTTTGGATTATGGTTGTTCTAGCTCCCTGAGTGGGATAGGTTGTGCTAATTTGCTTCCGCTGTATTATTGTTCATTGTCTTATTATTTTGTAAAGCAGATCCGCCTGGTAATTATTTTCCGTTCGCCGGGTTGTAGTTCATAACTGGACCTTTAGTTCTGGTTATGGATTATGACTTGGTGCGGGACGTCACGTCGCACCGTATTTGGGGACGTGCCGTTACAATGCTAACCGAGCAACACCGCCTCCTGCCCCAGAGAATGATCTGGGAAGATTTCTTAAGCTCAACCCTCTGCAGTTCGAGGGTGCACCTGATGATGTTATCGCCGAAGCTTGGATATCGGCAATGGAAAAGATATTCCGAGTACTGGAGTGTCCGGACCCTAAGAGGGTCGAGTTAGCAGTGTATCAGATGATAGGAGCTGCTCAGGATTGGTGGGCCCGTATCGAACAGAGATGGCAGCGTGAGCATGTGATCCCGACTTGGGATCAGTTCGCGGTTGAGTTTCGGGCCAAGTATATTCCGTTGGTGGTCCGACAGCGACGTGAGCGAGGGTTCCTGGCTCTCAAGCAGTGTACTTCTACAGTTGACCAGTACGAGGCTCACTTCTCCAGGCTTATCATTCACTGCTCGTATATGGTTGACAACGAGCAAAGGAAGACTCGACATTCATGGAGGGGTTGTCGAATGAGATTCGTATGCATATGCTTGGGAACCGACTCCAGAACTATACCGATGCAGTCAAGACGGCACTTTTTATAGAGTCCGATCTCCGCCAGATGAGACCGACATTTGCACTTGCCCCTGCAGCCGCCAAGAGTTTCGCTTCTGGCTCGAAGAGGCCATTTATTCCGTCTGGGTCCTCTTCTGGGAAGAAGCCGTTCAGGAACGCCATTCACCCTGCTCCTCCCCGACCCCAGCTTGCTCCTCCTCCACCTCAGGGATTTCCACGGCCAGTATGTGGATTTTGTCAGGGCCCGCATTTAGAGGCCAAGTGTTGGAGGAAGAACGGTCTTTGCTACGGTTGTGGTAGCGCCGATCATCGGATAGGTGAATGCCCGAAGAGGAGACCGGTACAACAGGGAGCCGCTCAGCCTCAGGCTTATGCTCGTGTTTACGCCTTGGAAGGCGATGCAGAGGATGCTGTTGCAGATCCGACTGACGTGGTGGAAGGTACTATATATATAAATGGCATCCCCATACATGCATTGTAAGACTCGGGTGCTTCCCACTCATTTATTGCGCCTGCTGTTTCCTTATCTGTGCATGCGCCTGTTTCCTTGCTTGATTATGTGTTAGTGGTTGGTTCGCCGTTGGGTTCGAAGGTCATTGCGAACCAAGCACTTAAGCGTTGTCCGGTTATCATCGAGTGTATCGAATACCCGGCTGATTTGGTCGAGTTGCCGATGAAGAAATATGGGGTTATTCTCGGAATGGATTGGTTGTACGAGCATCGGGCGAAGGTTAATTGTTTCGAGAAGAAGGATATTCTGGGTTCTAATGAGGTTAAGGGTTTCCGATTAGGAGAAGGTCCGTATATCTCAATGATGGAAGCCAAGAAGCTCGTTCAGAAAGAAGAAGTGACGTGCTTTATAGCTTACATTCTCAACCGCCCGAAGGACCAGACGAAGATCGAAGAGACGCCCGTGGTCAATGAATTCATCGACGTGTTTCCCGAGAATTTGGAATTCTTGCCACCGGATCGGGATATAGAGTTCGTGATTGATCTAGTTCCGGGAGCCGAGTTTTATTCGAAGTCGCCGTACCGAATGGCTCCTGCAGAGTTGAAAGAATTGAAGAACCAACTCGATGAACTTCTTTCTATTGGCTATATCCGACCGAGTGCCTCGCCTTGGGGTGCTCCGGTCTTGTTCGTAAAGAAGAAGGACGGTACACTCCGCATGTGTATCGATTACCGAGAATTGAACAGGATGACAGTGAAGAACAAGTATCCTCTACCGCATATCGAGGAATTGTTCGACTTGCTACAAGGATCGAGGGTTTATTCCAAGCTCCATCTCAGATAAGGATATTACCAGCTCCGTATCCGGTCAGAGGATATCCCGAAGACAGCTTTCAACACCCGATACGGACATTTCGAGTTTGTGGTCATGCCATTTGGGCTCTCGAATGCCCCAGCAGCTTTTATGGACATGATGCACAGAATTTTCCGCCCGTACCTCGACAAGTTTGTCGTTATTTTCATCGACGACATCTTAGTGTTCTCGAAGTCCGAAGAAGAACACGCTGAACACCTCCGGATTGTGCTCCAAGCTTTGAAAGAGCACCAGTTGTTTGCTAAGTTCAGCAAATGCGAATTCTGGATTGACCGAGTGACCTTCCTAGGTCCTGTCATATCTGGAACAGGAATCGAGGTAGATCCTTCGAAGATTGAGACAGTGCTGGATTGGGAGAGACCTAAGACTCCTACAGAGATCCGTAGTTTCTTGGGTTTAGCAGGATACTACAGACGTTTTGTCAAGGATTTCTCTAAACTTGCAGGCCCGTTAACAGCATTAACGAAGAAGGAAGCTAAGTTTGAGTGGTCAGCCAAATGTGAAGCTAGTTTTCAAGAGCTCAAGAAGAGATTGACCACAGCTCCAGTATTGACCCTGCCAGAGGGTTCTGAAGGATTTGTCGTGTATGCAGATGCGTCACACGAAGGGTTAGGTTGTGTGTTAATGCAGAAGGGGAAAGTTATAGCTTATGCATCGAGGAAGCTAAAGCCAGCTGAAGAGAACTATCCCACTCACGACCTTCAACTAGCCGCCGTGGTATTTGCATTATTGAAATGGCGTCATTACCTCTACGGCATCACATTCGACATCTTCACAGATCATAAGAGCCTTCAGTGCTTGTTTACTCAGAAGGAATTGAACAAACGACAGCGCCGTTGGATGGAGTTATTTGAGGACTACGATTGCAAGATCCAATATCATCCCGGAAAGGCGAATGTCGTAGCCGATGCATTAAGCCGGAAGGTAAGCATAGCCCAGCTAGAGGCTAAGTTAGAGGGAGTTCACATCAGTTCCCAGGCCCATGTTCACAGCATATCGATCCAGTCAGAGTTGGGTCGAAAGATCCGAGATGTTCAGGCTATTGATGAATGGACTCAGAGGCAGATAGTTCACATCGCAGCCGATTCTGAGACTCAGTTTGGTGTGGACGACACCGGAATTCTCCGCTACAAGTCCCGAGTTTGTGTTCCGGAGAGTATGAGGAAAGAGATTCTCGATGAGGCTCACAACACACCTTATACAGTTCATCCAGGTGGAAGTAAGATGTATCAGGATCTGAAAGAGTTATTCTGGTGGAGAGGTATGAAGAGAGACGTAGCTGATTACGTCAAGAGATGCTCGACTTGTCAGCAGGTTAAAGTTGAACATCAAAGACCGGGAGGTTTGCATGAGCCGCTACCGATTCCTACATGGAATTGGGAAGGTATTGCCATGGACTTCGTGTCTGGTTTGCCTAAAGTTAGAGGTGGCTACGATAGCATTTGGGTGATTATCGACCGACTATCCAAGAGTGCTCATTTCCTACCGATCAACATGTCGTACAAAGTGGATAGGTTGGCAGAGATTTATCACCGAGAGATTGTCAAGCTTCATGGAATTCCGACTACGATCGTATCTGACAGAGATGCTCGATTTACTTCCCGTTTGTGGCAGCAACTTCAAGAATGAATGGGAACGAAGCTGACTTTCAGTACAGCTGCACATCCGCAAACCGATGGTCAGTCAGAGAGGATGATCAGATATCTCTGTGATATGCTTCGAGCCTGTGCCCTGGATTTTCGCAACAATTGGCACGACCAGTTGCCTCTGATCGAGTTTGCTTACAACAACAGTCTACGATTGGAATGGCACCTTACGAAGCATTGTATGGAAGAAAGTGTAGGTCCCCGTTGTTTTGGGATCTCGAAGATTGGCGTTGGACGAAGGATGATAAGGAACGAGGAACTCCTCCGAAGTTTCTCCAGAATGCCATCGACCGTATCCAGATTATTCGGCAGAGAATGAAAGCAGCTCAGGATCGGCAGAAGAGCTATGCCGACAACCGTCGCCGACCATTGGAATTTGAGGTTGGTGACAAAGTATTCCTCAAAGCTTCTCCTCGAAAGGGTTTCACCCGAATAGGAAAAGGAGGAAAGTTGAGCCCGAGATTTTTAGGTCCCTATGAAATTCTGGAGAGGATTGGGAACGCAGCTTACAGGTTAGACTTGCCGCCGAGCCTAACTGGGATTCACAACGTCTTTCATGTTTCCCAACTCCGAAAGTACTTCCCGAATGAGTCCGAGATCCTTCCTGTTGAGGAAATTGAACTAGAACCGGATTTGACCTTTGTTTCGAAGCCGGTGAAGATATTGGATAAGAAGACTCAAGCTCTGCGCAACCGAGAGATTTCTCTTGTCAAAGTCCTTTGGAGAAATCAGACAACCGAAGAAGCTACATGGGAGACCGAGGACAAGATGCGCAAGTTTCATCCGGAATTATTTTAGCCGGACGAGTAGAATCTGGGGGCCAGATTCTCATAAGGAGGGGTGATTGTAACGCCCCGAAAATCCGAATTATAAATCTGTATGTTCGAATCGAATATTTGCGCAATTATTATTTTATTTGATATTTATTATGTAATTTTAGAATTTTTCGTATATGAATGGATTTTTACATTTAAATTACAAATTGTCAATGTGCGTTTAATAATATGAATTTTGACTGTAATTACATGTTATTTGGACAACGTGAGTTTTCGAACTTATTTTGCAAAATTATGAATTTGCCCCTTCGATTATTTTGACCCAAGTCAATTTGACTAAGTCAATCTGTCTCCCTCTCTATTCCATTCACGCACAAAAAGAAAAAGAGAAGAAAGAAAAAGAGAGAAAAAGAGAAGAAAGAAGAAAGAGATTCCAACGATCGTTCCGACTCCGTTTCCCGACGGATTTTCGAGCCGTTTACGTCTACGAACTCCTCGCGATCTCATCTACAAGTATGCTCTCTCAAAATTTTTCATTTAATGCCTTCATTACTTCAATTTTTGGATTTTTGAAAATAGTTGAATAATTTAGGTTTTATATGAATTTGATAGAAATTGTGGATGGATTTTCGTGTTTATCGTTTCTATATGAAGATTATATGTTGTAGATGATTATCTGTGAGAATTAGGGTTTGATTTGCATGTTTTAGTGATTAATTGATGGATTAGGGTTTGATTTTCGCGTATGATTTTCTGTCTGCGAGTTTCTGCTCATTTTGGTCGCACACGGCCTGGTGCACATGGCCTGAGGCCGTGTGCATGAGGCCGTGCGCGTGATGAATCGCACACGGGCTGGTGCACACGGCCTTGAGGCCGTGCATGTTGCTCAATCGTGCACGGCCTCGCCACACGGCCGTGCACAAGGTCGTGTGGCCTGGTCGAACAGTGCCCTGACCTTCTGTTAGTCAGGGCACAATTTGGCCTACGGGTCCCGCTTCGGCTCGTCTTTTCCGAATTCTTTCTTCGCTCGTGTATTCGATATATATGATATAGATAGGAATTGCATGATTTATGAATTTACGACATGTTCGGGTATATGAATAGTGCGTTTTATGTTTTCGTCAAATTTTCTAACTTTTGCATGTGAAGTCCGATTTTCCCGAAATTCGAATGCATACTTCTTTATGATAATTTAAGCATGTCCGTAAAGTTTTGTTGCATTTGGACTTGATTTACATTTTTAAATGCATGAATTACTCTGTTTTCGTTTGAGAATTTGAACTTAAGTGATTGATTTAATTGTATAACGTGCTCCTATGTGTTTTAATACTTTCGTATAAGCCGTGCGTCGTCCTTAGTCTTATTTGGTTGTGTCTTGGTATTTTGCAGACGATACTCCCGTGGAGTAGCGCCCGTTCTTGCTCTTTTTGCTCATCTTTTGCATAGCCAGGTGAGGCTTTCCGTTTCTGTTTCCAGTATTACTACGTATATATATAAATAAGCCTCTCCCAAAATAAACCACGTTTATGTTTTGTTTTCATACCGTTTATATATATATACTTAATAGATATTTATGATTATTATGTTCATTTGATTTATCGAAAATGATTTGATATGAAAAGTACTACGTATAGACTTTGAAATGTTTACGAAAGAGACATGTAAAACCTTTTGTTTTCTAAGGCGAACTTTGGCCTTCGGCCTCGCATATGTCATGTCTCGAACGGTCTTTTGGCCAACCCGAAATGTTTTGAAAAGCGAGTTATGAAATGTACGCATGTTCGTTTGGGCCCGGAGTAAGAGCGATAGGACGAAGTCGGTAGACGTCGGGTTTACGGCATAAATCCTATGGTTTCCTCCATTTGGGAGCTCGGGGTGAGGCTGGAGTGGCAGCCCTTTTGAGTACCTGAGTTATTCCCGTCAGTTACGAGTAGTTCGGATTTAGCGGTCCGTCTATATTGGAGGCATAAGGGTGGTTTCCGGTTTTTATGTTTGGATATTGGAGTTAAGGGCTCGACTCGCCGAGTCATATGATATGTTATGTTTTATGTTAAATCACCACCCGATTACGAAAACCTTTCTTTTATGTTGATTTTTTTTAAGTTTAAAATTTGGTGATTTTCTTCCGTTTTATGATATACATTATTAGTCCCTCCTCACTTAGTCGTTTGACTAACCCCCTCTGTTTTACCCCTGTACTGGTTTCAGGATACTAGGCGGGATCTGCGTCGTCGTCGTCGCGTATTAGAGTTGCATTAAATTTTGCTCATGTATAACTCTTTCCCGTATGGCTTTTATTTTTATGTTTTAGGATTATTAGGGATTTATTACTTTAAGTTGTATTCGGGATTATATAAATATTGAACCCGTTATTATATAATTATCGGGATATTGTATCGAACTCATTTGTTAGTAAATTAATGGAATTTCGTTAGCCTTGGTGGGCTTTAACACTTGTGTAATTATTTATGTTTCGTTTATTTCGCTTCCGCACTTCTGTCTTTCCGTTGTTTTGAAACCCCCGCGTAGTTATTGAGTAAATGCTTGCCGTTCACCGGGTTTCGGTTCGGGTCGGATCCCATTTCGGTTCCGGGTCGGGACTCGGTGCGGGGCGTACGTTACCCGTTTGGGGCGCCGCTACACTAAATCTCTTCTCGATAGCCGAAATCCAAGCTTCGGCGATGACATCATCGGGTGCACCCTCAAACTGCGGGGGTTAAGCTTAAGGAATCGGTCCATATCCTTCTCCATAAACTGCCCTAAAGCCTCCATGAATTGGGCTGGGGTTGGAACACCATTAGGCGGACCAGGCGGTTCACGGCGAGGAGGGATTTTGCAAAAAATCAATACCAACATGCTTGATGATAAGTGATTATGGAAAGTTGTAACACGTAGAGAGTTAATTTCAGATAACCACATTGTCACAAATCACATAATCCTAAGCCGTACGACCTAGACAGACACAACAAAACACGACGCTTTATGTCACGAACCCCGGGCACGGAGAGGAGAACCCCCCCTGCTTGGGCACCCGTTGGACGCGCGGGTATAACCTTCGTCCCCACCGACCACAACCCTAAAGTTTGGCTTAAAACCACTTGCCAAAAGAGGTTGCAACCTTGTGATGGTTGTACTTGAGAATTAGATTATATACCCTTCAAACCAAGCTTGCATTTCCGATGTGGGATCAAATCCACACACACACGGCCATGCAACACCCCGTGAGAGGAGGCCGTGTGCGCCACACACACACGGGGTTAGCACACCCCGTGGACGAAGCCCGTGTGCTTCACCTAGAAGCAGCATAATGCATGCTGAAATTCCGGGGCGCTACACTTTAGAGCCTAGGCCATTGGACCCAAAGAAGCTCTGATACCAACTGTAGCGGGTGCCCCAAACGGGTAATGCACGCCCCGCACTGAGTCTCGACCCGAACCAAAATAGAATTCTGCCCCAAATTAAAAACTCGGCGAACGGCACACATTTACTCAATCACTAGGTGGGGATTTCAAAAACGAAATAGATGAAAAAGGTGCGGAAGCGATAAACAAGCAAAACAATAAACTATTGCATAAATATTAAAGCCCACCGAGGCCAGCGAAATTCAAATACTAACCACTATAATTAAATACACGGGTTTGATGCAATATCCCAAATTCTAGAGTAACAGGTTTAGTATAATAATCCCGATAATAAATACCTAAAATCCTAATACATACAACATAATAAAATTGCCAAACAGGACAAGAGTTTACATATGCCAAAAATAAATGCAACCCAATAGACGCGATGATGACGACGACGACGACGAACAATCCTGCCTAGTATCCTGATACCAACACCAAGGGTGAAACAGAGGGGGTTAGTCACACGACTAACTGAAGAGGGAATAATAATGTATATTATAAAACGCTAGTAAATCACCATTTTCAAACTTAAAAGAAATCAACATAAAAGAAAGGTTTTCGTAAACGGTTGGTGATTTAGCACAAAACATAACATAACATTTCATATGACTCGGCAAGACGAGCCCTTAACTCCAATTTCCAAACATAAAAACCGGAAAACCACCCTTATTCCTCCAGTGTAGACGGACCGCTAAATCTGAACTACTCATAACATACAGTATAATCTCAGGTACTCAAAGGGCTGCCACTCCGGCCTCACCCCGAGCTCCCAAAGGTGGAGGGAACAAGAGGATTTACGCCGTAGACCCGACGTCTACCGGTTTCGTCCTGTCATCCTTACTCCGGACCCAAACATACATACATACAGTTCATAACTCGCTTTTCAAATCATTTCGGGTTGCTCGAAAGACCGTTCGAGACATGTCATATGCGAGGCCGAAGGCCAAAGTTTGCCTTAGGAAAAACAAAGAGGTTTTACATGTCTCTTTCGCAAACGTTTAAAACGAGTATACGTAGTACTTTTTCGTATCAAAACATTTTCTATAAATTGAATAAACTTAATAGAACAAATATTTACTAAGTATATATAGAGACGGTATGAAAACAAAACGTAAATCAAGGCTTATATAGGTAGAGGCTTAATTATATATATACATATAAGTATCGGAGTCAAAAACGGAAAGCCTCACCTGTTGGCTAATCAAAAAGAAGAGTAAAAGCAAGACCGGTGCTACTCCACGGGAGTATCGTCTGCAAAATACAAAGACACAACTACATAAGACTAACGACGACGCACGGCTTATACGAAAGCATTAAAACACATAGAAGCACATTAAACGATCAAATACGGCACTTAGGTTCAAATTAGCAATAAATGAAGCAATTCATGAATTTAGATATTTAAATCAAGTTCAAATGCAACGAAAGTTCCTAAATTGCTTATTACATGATAAGAAAGCATACATTTATGTTTCGGAAAAAACGAACATCATATGCAAAAGTTAGGAAATTTGTCGAAAACTTCGAATGCACTATTCACAATCCCAAACATGCAATAAATTCATAAATAAAGCAATTCACATTCATTTCATAATTATAGAATACATGAGTGAAGAAAGAATTCGGAAAAGACGAGTCTCGGAGGTACCTACAGTTCAAAGTTGCACTGCGGCTTACAGTAGGTTCAAGGCCAAAAGTGGCTCCACAGGGGCTTGAGGCCGTGTGCAGCAGCCCGTGTGAAATCTCACACACACACGCACGGCCTCTCACACGGCCGTAAGAGAGCCCGTGCACATGCACAAACACGCACGGCCTCTCACACGGCCGTAAGAGAGCCCGTGCACATGCACAAACACACACGGTCTCTCACATGGCTGTGAGAGAGCCTGTGCACATGCACACGGGCATGCAACACCCCGTGTGCAAAGCCCGTGTGGATGAAGAACAGCAGAAAAATTCACAGAACAGAAACCTTACGCGAAACTAATTCAAAAATCAACATTTCAACACCAAAACGTTAATCACTCATGCTAATCTTCACATATGATGATCTACAATATCTAATATACGCATAGAATCTATAAACACGAAAAACGTTCCACAAAATCAACATTTAACCTAACTATTCAACTATTCACCAAAAATCAGAAAAACGAAGCATAGAAGGCATTAAACGCGAAAGGTATCGTGAGGAGTTCGTTGGTTTTCACGGCTTGGAATTTGGTCGGGAAAGGGAGTCGGGAGGATCAATCGAAATTCTTCTTCTTCTTCTCTTTTTTTTCTTTCTTTTCTTCTTCTCCTTTCTTGTGTTTGAACGTGAATGAGGGAGAGAGAGAGAGAGTGAGAGACTAAGTCAAAAGAGTTCGGTTTGAGAAACGAAGGGGCATTTTCGTAATGTTATAAATTAGTTCAAAAACTCAAGGTGTCCAAATAAATCATAATTACAGTCAAAGTTCATGAAATTAAACGCACATTAACATGTCATGGTTTAAATACCAAAATTCACTCATTCATGAAATTGTTATAAAAAAAATCACATAATAATTATCAAATAAATAATAAAATTGCGTAATTAAACGACTTGGACATACCGGATAATAATTCGGATTTTCGGGGCGCTACAGTCACTTAATGACTTCCAAAGGCAAATAAGATTATCAAATCAATGTGGATTTATGGAATGAATGAATTGGTTTAATTCAAAATTGAAGTAGTTAATTAATAGTTAATTAACTTTGGAGAATTTAATTAAGAGTAATTAAAGGATTTAATTGGATTAAATGAAATTGAGAAAGAAAATATTAATTTAGGAATTAATATTAAATTGGGCTTGAATTTTATTTGGAATGAAATGAAGCCCAAAAGTTAATTGAAAGGATTTAATTGGATTAAATCAAACTGATAAAGAAAATATTAATTTAGGAATTAATATTAAATTGGGCTTGAATTTTATTTGGAATAAAATAAAGCCCAAAAGTGGAATAAAAGATTAATCCAATTCTAATTAGGAGTAATTAGAAAATTGGGCTTTGATAATTTAATCTAGTATTAAATTTAATGGGCCTTTTGAGAAGGCCCAAATCCTAGTCCCAATTGAAGGTGATGGCCGAAAATCCAAGTCCTTATGGGCTTGAAATTTTCGGCCTTTATGGGATTTATATAACCCATTGGATTAGTTCTTTACGTATGAAAAAGAATTCATTCTCAAGAAACAACACAATAAAAAAACCTAGTTTTCTGTATTTCTCTCCTCTCTCTCTCTCTCACGCCACTTTCTCTCTCTCCCTTAGAGAATTGGCTTCTCTTCACTTCATAGATTAAGTCTTACTCTCAAAGGCTTAATCAAAAGATAATTAATCATTCTTCGTTTCCTAGCAGGAATTAAGAGATACGAGTTTTCTTGCGAGAAGTCGTGGACTATCTTCAGAGGGTTTCGGTTGAAAATCGAAACCTCGGTGGATCTTGAAGCCAGCGCCGTTGGAGGAGTGGCCAGAGGCTTTGGAAAGCCTTCGTTCCTTATCTACTAGAAAAGGAGTGTGTAAAGGTGAACTCCTTTATAATATATATGAACGTTTCAAAGTCACTTATTCATTGGATGAAGACTCACTATAACTCCCCGGGACTAAAAGTTTTAAAATCTACTATTTCCGCTGTGCCCAGGGGTGCGTGAATCCTAACACAAACTGCTCCTTTACTTGAGAAAGAGAAAGGAGAACTAAGTATTTCAAAAACGAGGTGGATATTACACTATAACCCCTTGAGGACGCTTTTGGGGGGAAACTTGGGCCCAGATTATATAATAGGTGGAGACCCGCAGACGTGCGTCTACGGTAAAGCCCATTGTATAATCCAAATTATATATAAGATAGACTCCTGTTGACTAATGATCTAATATATAATCAAAGGGTATTACTGATAGCTAGTCGGAGGTAGTATAGCTCTAGTAATACTTACCGGTGTTATGCTTTTAAGTATATGTCATAATCAGCGGTGAAATCTCGGGTTGCTTCTTGATAAGACAAATGGTGTTGTGGAGATTTCATATGTTTTTTAAATTGTAGCAGGTGCCCCAAACGGGTAACGCACACCCCACACTGAGTCTCGACCCGGAACTAAAACAGGAATTCTGCCCCAAATCAAAACCCGGCGAATGACACATATTTACTCAATCACTAGGCAGGGATTTCAAAAACGAAACAGACGACAAAAGTGCGGAAGCGTAAAACAAAGCAAAATAATAAACCATTGCACAACTATTAAAGCCCACCGAGGCCAGCGAAATTCAATTACTAACCACCATAATTAAATACACGGGTTCAATACAATATCCCAACAATCTAGAATAACGAGTTCAGTATAATAATCCCGATTATAAATACATAATAGCGTAAGTATCCTAATACATATATCATAATCAAATGCCAAACGAGAATAATAGTTTATATATGCCAAAAATAAATGTAACTCTGAAAACGCAACGACGACGAACAATCCCGCCTAGTATCCTGAAACCAACACTAAGGGCAAAACAGAGGGGGTTAGTCAAACGACTAAGTGAGGAGGGAATAATAATGTATATTATAAAATGGAAGTAAATCACCATTTTCCAAACTTAAAAGAAATCAACATAAAAGAAGGGTTTTCGTAAACGGTTGGTGATTTAGCATAAAACATAACATAACAGTTCATGTGACTCGGCGAGACGAGCCCTTAACTCCAATTTCCAAACATAAAACAGGAAACCACCCTTATTCCTCCAATGTAGATGGACCGCTAAATCCGAACTACTCATAACATACAGTATAATCTCAGGTACTCAAAGGGCTGCCACTCCGGCCTTACTCCGAGCTCCCAAAGGTGGAGGGAACAAGAGGATGTACGTCGTAGACCCGACGTCTACTGGTTTCGTCCTGTCATCCTTACTCCGGGCCCAAACATTCATGCATACAGTTCATAACTCGCTTTTCAAATCATTTTCGGTTTGGTCGAAAGACTGTTCGAGACATGTCATATGTAAGGCCGAAGGCCAAAGTTCGCCTTAGGAAATCAAAGAGGTTTTACATGTCTCTTTCGCAAACATTTCAAAAGAGTATACGTAGTAATTTTTCATATCAAAATGTTTTCTATAAATCGAATAAACGAAATAGGCATAAATATTTACTAAATATATAGACATGGTATGAAAATAAATCATAAATCAAAGCTTATATGGGGAGAGGCTTAATTATATATATACATATAAGTATCGGAGTTAGAAACGGAAAGCCTCACGTCTTGGCTAAACAAAAAGAGGGTAAAAGCAAGACCGGTGGACTACTCCACAGGAGTATCGTCTGCAAAACAGAAGGACACAACCACATAATACTAACGACGATGCACGGTTTATACGAAAGCATTTAAAACACATAGAAACACGTTAAACAGTCATTCATATCACATAAGTTCACATTCTAACAAAATATATAAATTTCAATAAGCAAATCAAGTTAGAATGCGATAAAAGTTCATAAACATGCATAAAAGGCAACAAGGAAGTATGCATTCAAGTTTCGGAAGAAACGGGCAACATTTGAAAAATAGTCAAAAATGCCTAAACGAAAAACGCGATGACCGGGGCCCGAACGAAGTCGAAAAAGACCAAACTTTCTAAAATACGTATTTCATGATTTATAGGAGTTATGGGTGAAATCGGATCTCATATCGGTGGTCAAACAAAGAAAGTCAACTTTTATAAAAGCCATTTGACCACCATTGCCGAGAGCAACAATCTGAAAATGGAGAAATTTTGATTAAGGCATGCACTGCCTTGTGCACGGGCGCATGCACGGTGCAAACACCCGCACTGGCCTGCGCATCAGCGTGCGCACATGGGTGCGCAAGGCCGTGCAAAGCAAGAAGGGGACGCACGGTCTTGGCGCATGGTCTCAAGACCGTGCGTAAGACCGTGCGGATCATCAGAACAGCAGAAAATTGCAGAATAGCGAACCCTTCGCGGAAATGAACTAAAATTCAATATTTAACCACCCAATCATGCAAATCTCAAGCTAATACACACATATAATGATCTACAACATCTATTCTACCTATAGAACCAAGAATCACGTAAATCCATCCATAAAGTCATTCAAAATCAACATATAACCTAAATGCTGAACTATTCACCAAAATCTGAAAAATGAAGCATAGGACGCATTAAACATGAAAGGTGTGAGAAGCTTACTCGAAGAAGAGATCGCGAGGAGTTCGTAGGTTTTTACGGGATGAAATTTCGTCGAGAAACGAGGTCGGAATGATCAATCTAAGCTTTCTTCTCCTTCTTTTCTTTTTCCTTTCTTTTTTCTTTTCTCCTTTCTTTGTTTGAGCGTGAATGAGGGAGAGTGAGAGAGAGTGAGTCTAAGTAAAAAAGTTGACTTGGGTTGAGAAACGAAGTGGGCATTTTCATAATTTTATAAAAATAGCTCAAAAACATAAGTTGTCCAAATAAAACATAATTACAGTCAAAGTTCATGAAATTAAACGCACATTGACATGTCGTGGTTTAAATACCAAAATTCACTCATTTATGAAATTTTTATATAAATCACATAATAATTATCAAGTAAAATAATAATCGCGTAAATAATCGATTCGGACTTACCGGATAATAACTCGGATTTTCGGGGCGCTGCAATCACCCCTCCTTATGAGAATCTAGTCTCCAAATTATACTCGTCTGACTTAAATAACTCCAGGTGGAACTTGCGCATCTTGTCTTCGGTCTCCCACGTAGCCTCTTCGGTTGTTTAATTTCTCCAAAGAACTTTGACAAGAGAAATCTCCCGGTTGCGCAGTGCTTGAGTTTTCCTATTTAATATCTTCACCGGCTTCGAAACAAAGGTCAAATCCGGTTCTTGTTCAATTTCTTCAATAGGAAGGATTTCGGACTCATTCGGGTAGTATTTCTAGAGTTGGGAAACATGAAAGACATTGTGAATCCCTGTTAGGCTTGGCGGCAAGTCTAAACTGTAGGCGGCATTCCCAATCCTCTCAAGAATCTCATAGGGACCAAAAAATCTCGGGCTCAATTTTCCTCCTTTTCCAATTCGGGTGAATCCATTTCGAGGAGAAGCCTTGAGGAATACTTTCTCACCAACCTCAAATTCCAAAGTTCGGCGACGAGTGTCGGCATAGCTCTTCTGTCGATCCTGAGTTGCTTTCATTCTCTGCTGGATAATCTGAATACGGTCGATGGCATTTTGGAGAAACTTTTGAGGAGTTCCTCGTCCCTTATCATCTTTCGTCCAACGCCAATCCTCGAGATCCCAAAACAACGGGGATCTACACTTTCTGCCATATAATGCTTCGTAAGGTGCCATTTTAATCGTAGACTGATAACTGTTATTGTAGGCAAACTCGATCAATGGCAATTGGTTGTGATAATTGTTGCGAAAATCCAAGGCACATGCTCGAAACATATCACTGAGATACCTGATCATTCTCTCTGACTGACCATCTGTCTGCGGATGTGCAACTGTACTAAAAGTCAGCTTCGTTCCGATTCGATCTTGAAGTTGCTGCCATAAACGGGAAGTAAATCAAGCGTCTCTATCAGATACTATAGTAGTCGGAATCCCATGAAGCTTGACAATCTCTCGGTGATAAATCTCTGCCAACTTATCCACTTTGTATGACATGTTGATCGGTAGGAAATGAGCACTCTTGGATAGTCGGTCGATAATCACCCAAATGCTATCGTAGCCACCTCTCATTAGGCAAACCAGAGACAAAGTCCATGTCAATACCCTCCCAATTCCACGTAGGAATTGGAAGTGGCTCAAGCAAGCCTCCTGGTCTTTGATGTTCAACTTTGACTTGCTGACAAGTCGAGCATCTCTTGACGTAATCAGCTATGTCTCTCTTCATTCCTCTCCACCAGAATAATTCTTTCAAATCCCGGTACATCTTACTTCCTCCTGGATGAACTGTGTAAGGTGTGTTATGAGCCTCATTGAGAATCTCTCTCCTCGAACTCTCCGGAACACAAACTTGGGTCTTGTAACGGAGAATTCCTGTGTCGTCCACACCAAACTGAGTCTCAGGATCAACTGCGATGTGAACTATCTGTCTCTGAGTCCACTCATCAGTAGCCTGAACATCTCGAATCTTCCGACCCAACTCTGACTGGATCGATGTGCTGTGTATGTGGGCTTGAGAACTTATGTGAACACTCTCTAACTTAGCCTCTAGCTGGGCGATGCTCGCGTTCTGGCTTAGTGCATCGGCTACAACTTTCGCCTTTCCAGGATGGTACTGAATCTTGCAATCGTAGTCCTCGAATAACTCCATCCAACGGCGCTGTCGTTTGTTCAATTCCTTCTGAGTAAACAAGTACTGAAGGCTCTTATGATCTTTGAAGATGTCAAACGTGATGCCGTAGAGGTAATGATGCCATTTCAACAAAGCAAATACGACGGCGGCTAGTTCAAGGTCGTGCGTGGGATAGTTCTCTTCAGCTGGCTTTAGCTTCCTCTACGCATAAGCTATAACTTTCCCATTTTGCATTAACACACAACCTAATCCCTTGTCTGACGCATCTGCATGCACGACAAATCCTTCAGAACCCTCGGGCAGGGTCAATACTGGGGCTGTGGTCAATCTCTTTTTGAGCTCCTAAAAACTGGTTTCACATTTGGCTGACCACTCGAACTTAGCTTTTTTCTTCGTCAGCGCTGTTAACGGGCCTGCAAGCTTAGAGAAATCCTTGACGAAACGTCTCTAGTATCCTACTTAATCCCGAGAAACTACGGATCTCTGTAGGAGTCCTAGGTCTCTCCCAATCCAGCACTGTCTCACTCTTCGAAGGATCTACCTCGATTCCCATTCCAGATATGACATGACCTAGGAAGGTCACTCTGTCAATCTAGAATTCGCATTTGCTGAACTTAGCGAACAACTGGTGCTCTTTCAAAGCTTGGAGCACTATCCGGAGGTGTTCAGTGTGTTCTTCTTCGGACTTCGAGAACACTAAGATATCGTCAATGAAAATAACGACGAACTTGTTGAGGTACGGATGGAAAATTCAGTGCATCATGTCCATAAAAGCTACTGGGGCATTCCTGAGTCCAAACGGCATGACCACATACTCGAAATGTCCGTATCGGGTGTTGAAAGCCGTCTTCGGGATATCCTCTGATCGAATACGGAGCTGGTAATATCCTTATCTGAGGTCAAGCTTGAAATAAACCCTAGATCCTTGTAGCAAGTCGAACAATTCCTCGATATGCGATAGATGATACTTGTTCTCCACTGTCATCCTGTTCAATTCTCGGTAATCGATACACAGGCGAAGTGTACCATCCTTCTTCTTCACGAACAAGACTGGAGCACCCCAATGCGAGGCACTCCGTCGGATGTATCCAATGGAAAGGAGTTCGTCGAGTTGGTTCTTCAATTCTTTAAACTCGGCAGTAACCATTCTGTGTGGCGACTTCGAATAGGACTCGGCTCCCGGAACTAGGTCAATCACGAACTCTATATCCCGATCCGGTGGCAAGAATTCTAGATTCTCGGGGAACACATCAGTGAATTCTTTGACCACGGGCGTTTCTTCGATCTTCATTTGGTCTTTCGGGCGGTTGAGAAGGTAAGCTATAAAGCACGTAGCTTCTTCTTTCTGGACGAGCTTCTTGGCTTCCATCAACGAGATATACGGGCCTTCTCCGGATCGGAAACCCTTAACTTCGTTGGAACCCAGAATAACTTTCTTCTTGAAACAATCAACCTTTGCCCGATGCTAGTACAACCAATCCATTCCGAGAATAACCCCACACTTCTTCATCAGCAACTCGATCAAATATGTCAGGTATTCGATACCCTCAATGATAATCGGACAACGCTTAAGAGCACGGTTCGCAACTACCTACTAGCACATAATCAATCAATAAAACAGGCGCAAGCACAGATAAAGAAATAGCAGGCGCAACAAACGAGTGTGAAACACCCGAGTCGTACAATGCATGTATGGGGATGCCATTTATATATATAGTACCTTCCACCACATCGGTCGGATCTGCCACGGCGTCCTTAGCATCACCTTCCAAGGCACAGATACGGGCATGGACCTGAGGCTGAGCTGCTCCCTGTGGTACCGGTCTCTTCCTCGGGCATACCTCCACTCGGTGCTCGGTGCTACCACATCTGTAGCAAAGTCCATTCTTCTTCCATCACTTGGCCTCTACATGGTTACCCTGACAAAATCCACATACGGGTCGTGGAAATCCCTGAGGTCGGCGAGGAGCAGGCTGAACGGCGGTCTTGAACGGCTTCTTCCCAGAAGAGGACCCAAAATGAGGAAATGGCCTCTTCGAACCAGAAGGGAAACTCTTGGCGGCTGCGGGGGTAGGTGCAGAAGTCGGTCTCATCTGTCGGAGATCGGACTCTATAGAAAGGGTCGTCTCAACTGCGTCGGTGTAGTACTGGAGTCGGTTCCTGAGCATGTGCATCCTGATGTCATTGGAGAACCCCTCAATGAACTGGCGAGTCTTCCTCTGCTCGTCGTCAAGCATATACAAGCAATGAGCAATGAGCCTAGAGAAATGAGCCTCGTACTGATCGACGGAAGAAGTACCCTACTTGAGAGCCATAAACTCTCTCCCACTCCGCTGACGGACGACCAACGGAATATACTTGGCCCGGAACTCGATGAAGAACTGATTCCAAGTTGGGACTATACGCTCACGCTGCCATCTTTGCTTGATCCGTGTCCACCAATCTTGTGCAGCCCCGATCATCTGATAAACCGCAAACTCGACCCTCTTAGGGTCCGTACACTCCATAACTCTGAATCTCTTCTCCATAGCCGATATCCAAGCTTCGGCAACAACGTCATCTGGTGCACCCTCAAACTGCAGGGGTTTGAGCTTAAGAAATTGGTCCATATCCTTCTCGGGAGTAGGGTTTTTCTATACTTGATGGGTATGAACCATAAATTGCCCTAAGGCCTCCATGAATTGGGCTGGGGTCGGAACACCTGTAGACGGTTCATGGCGAGGAGGCATTCTGCAAAATCAATATCAAACATGCATGATGATAAGTGACTATGGAAAGCTGTAACATGTAGAGAAGTTAAATTCACATAACCACATTGTCACAAATCACATAATCCTAAGACGTACGACCTAGACAGACACGATAAAACACGACGCTTCAGAGCCTAGGCCATTGGACCCAAAGAGCTCTGATACCAATTGTAGCGGGCGCCACAAATGGGTATTGCACGCCCCGCACCGAGTCTCAACCCGGAACTGAAACATAAATTCTGCCCCAAATCAAAACTCAGAGAACGACACACATTTACTCAATCACTAGGCGGGGATTTCAAAAACGAAACAGACGACAAAAGTGCGGAAGCGAAAATCAAAGCAAAACAATAAACCATTGCACAATTACTAAAGCCCACCGAGGCCAGCGAAATTCAATTACTAACCACCATAATTAAATACACGGTTTCAATACAATATCCCGACAATCTACAACAATGGGTTCAGTATAATAATCCCGATTATAAATACATAGTAGCGTAAGTATCCTAATACATATATCATAATCAAATGCCAAACGAGAATAAGAGTTTACATATGCCAAAAATAAATGTAACTCTACAAACGCGACGACGACGAACAATCCCGCCTAGTATCCTGAAACCAACACCAAGGGCGAAACAGAGGGGGTTAGTCAAATGACTAAGTGAGGAGGGAATAATAATGTATATTATAAAACGGAAGTATATCACCATTTTCCAAACTTAACAGAAATCAACGTAAAAGAAGGGTTTTCATAAACGGTTGGTGATTTAGCATAAAACATAACATAACAATTCATGTGACTCGGCGAGACGAGTCCTTAACTCCAATTTCCAAACATAAAATAGGAAACCACCCTTATTCCTCCAATGTAGATGAACCGCTAAATCCGAACTACTCATAACATACAGTATAATCTCAGGTACTCAAAGGGCTGCCACTCCGGCCTCACCCCGAGCTCCCAAAGGTGGAGGGAATAAGAGGATGTACACCGTAGAACCGACGTCTACTGGTTTCGTCCTGTCATCCTTACTCCAAGCCCAACCATTCATGCATACATTTCATAACTCACTTTTCATATCATTTTTGGGTTGGTCGAAAGACCGTTCAAGACATGTCATATGCGAGGCCGAAGGCCAAAGTTCGCCTTAGGAAATCAAAGAGGTTTTACATGTCTCTTTCGCAAACGTTTCAAAAGAGTATACGTAGTAATTTTTCATATCAAAACATTTTCTATAAATCGAATAAACTTAATAGGCATAAATATTTACGGAATATATAGAGACGGTATGAAAACAAATCATAAATCAAGGATTATATGGGGAGAGGCTTAATTATATATATACATATAAGTATCGGAGTCAGAAACGGAAAGCTTCACCCGTTGACCGGTGCACTACTCCACAGGAGTATCATATGAAAAACACAAGGACATAACCACATAAGACTAATGACGACGCACGGCGTATACGAAAGCATTTAAAACACACAGAAGCACGTTAAACAGTCATTCATATCACTTAGGTTCACATTCTAAAAAAATATATAAATTTCAATAAGCAAATCAAGTTAGAATACAGTAAAAGTTCATAAATATGCATAAAAGGCAACAAGGAAGTATGCATTCAAGTTTCGGAAGAAACGGGCAATATTTGAAAAATAGCCAAAAATGCCTAAACGAAAAACGCGATGAGCGGGGCCCGAACGAAGTCGAAAAAGTCAAAACTTCCTAAAATATGTATTTCATGATTTATAGGAGCTATGGATGAAATCGGATCTCAAATTGGTGGTCAAATGAAGAAAGTCAACTTTTATAAAAGCCATTTGACCACCATTGCCGAGAGCAACAATTTGAAAATGGAGAAAGTTTGGTTAAGGCATACGCACTGCCTTGTGCATGGGAGCGCGCATGGTCTTGAGCGTGTTCACAAGACGGTGTAAACACCCGCACTAGCCTGTGCACCGGCGTGCGCACGGGGGTGCGCAAGGCCGTGCAAAGCAAAAAGGGGACGCACGGTCTTGGCGCATGGTCTCAAGACCGTGCATCAGACCGTGCGGATCATCAGAACAGCAGAAAATTGCAGAATAGCGAACCATTCACGGAAATGAACTAAAATTCAACATTTAACCAACCAATCATGCAAATCTCAAGCTAATACACACATATAATGATCTACAACATCTATTCTACCTATAGAACTAAGAATCACGTAAATCCATCCACAAAGTCATTCAAAATCAACATATAGCCTAAATGCTCAACTATTCACCAAAATCTGAAAAATGAAGCATAGGACGCATTAAACATAGAAGGTGTGAGAAGCATACTCGAAGAAGAGATCGCGAGGAGCTCATAGGTTTTTACGGGATGAAATTCCATCGAGAAACGAGGTCGGAATGATCAATCAAAGCTTTCTTCTCCTTCTTCCCTTTTTCCTTTCTTTTTGCTTTTCTCCTTTCTTTGTGTGAGCGTGAATGAGGGAGAGTGAGAGAGAGTGAGTCTAAGTCAAAAAGTTGACTTGGGTTGAGAAACGAAGGGGGCATTTTCATAATTTTATAAAAATAGCTCAAAAACATAAGTTGTCCAAATAAAATATAATTACAGTCAAAGTTCATGAAATTAAACGCACATTGACATGTCGTGGTTTAAATACCAAAATTCACTCATTTATGAAATTGTTATATAAATCACATAATAATTATCAAGTAAAATAATAAATAGCGTAAATAATCGATTCGGACTTACCGGATAATAACTCGAATTTTCGGGGCGCTACAGAAATAGTTTTTATGGAGTGATAAGGAGATGGCCCGTTCTCACCAGGAATCAAATTATTTAAAATGTTTTATAATCTTGTTTGAATCACAAAGCTTTAATGAATTGTAAAGAGAACTTGTTGCTATTAGATTTGTTTTCTATCAAACTAAAGCGTGGATTTAAACAGGTTTTACATATTATATATATCCCCCTCCTCACTGAGTTGTTTTGAACTCACACCTCTTTTCGTTCATGCTTTAGGTGTTGGTGTCCGACATTTCATTGTCAGCAATGGCAGTAGCGTTTAGATACGCTTTCCGGTCGTCGTGTGTCAGTCTAATGTCCATACTTTTGTTTAGATCGATATGATGATTTGGGATTATGATAAATACTCTCATGCTTGTCTAGTTATGTTGAAACAGCGAACTGGCTGAGACTATATATATTTGCCCCTATGAGGGATTGTTGGCTATGTTATGACTTTCTAGTTGAGCCTTTGATGGGTATGTTGATATAACCCCCTTGTTTATGTATTTTGCTTCCGCTCTTTTCCTTGGTATTGCTCTGTTGTTGGGAGTGTCGTTGCCAGGTTTTGGAAAACCCGTCGTCCGGGGTAGGTTTTCGAGTGGAGGTCCGTAACCGTCACTCGGGGACTCATTCTGGTCCGGGAAGCCGTGATGCAGGGGCGTCACAGCTTAAAGTGGTATCACAGCCTAGGTTTGGTACTTAGGTTTTGACGCCGGTCGTTGTGTGTTAAGTGGAGCTTGGCGTTTGCAGTCACTAGTGTCCGGAAACTCATAGTATTTGAATTGTGATAGATCTCTGTTTGGACAGGCCAGCCGACTGTAGATCCTTTACAATTGTAGTACTGAGATGGAATCGGACATAAGTGGATGTGGAACTCAGGGTTGTGCTCGTCGTGTCTTGTCGTCCCATCGTATAAAGTCTTGTCTAAGTCGTACGGCTTTAGGATTCTTTACGCTTTTATGTGCTTTATGCTATGTGATTCTTGTTTCAACATGAGTACATGGCTAACCTAAACATGCATCATTGTTCAGTTGCTTGAAACAGGACAATATGCCTCATCGACGTGGAAGACCGAGACATCAAGCACCTCCACCTCCTCCCGCAAATGATAATCCGCCGCCTTCAACGACTCCTCAACCCCCTCTGATACATCAAGCACCTACTAGTCCTCAGAATCAGGTCGCCCTAAAGACTGTGCTGAGCGTATCGCAAAAGACCAAGAGACACTTCATTCCTTCTGGCCCTAAGCCTAGTGAGCCTCAGGAGAAATACGAGTTTTATAACAAGCCTAATCATACCGAGGCCACATGTTGGAAAAAGTTGGCCTATTGTCTCCGATGTGAGAGTGATAAGCATCAAGCTAATGATTGTTCAAAAAAGAGACCTCCTCCATTAAAACGGAAGTCAAAATCTCAGACGTTCGGGGCTACAAATAAGTCGAGGGTTAAGGCAAGAGCATACGCCTTGGGAGGAGAGATTGAGGAGATTGATCCGAATGCCGTTGTTCAAGGTACTTTTCATTTGCATGACATACCCATTACTGTGTTGTATGATTCGGGTGCTATCCATTCATTTATTGTGCCTAAATTTGCTGCTCAATTGTCATTATCTGCAGAGTGCTTACCGTGTTTTCTTGAGGTCAGTTCCCCGTTGGGAATTCCTTGTCTAGCTAATTGTCCGTTGAGGATTGGTGAGCGCGTTTATCCCGCCGACCTTATTGAGCTATCGATGAGTTACTATGGGATAATCTTGGTATGGATTGGTTGCTCTCCCATCGAGCTCATATTTACTGTTTTGGGAAAAAGATCGCTCTAGGAGCCGATAACGAGATTTTGGGCAAAGGGTTTGACAAGATTCCTAGAGTTTCTTTTGTTAAAGCCGCCCGAATGATTCGTAAGGGATCTCCGACCTTTGTTGCTTATCTACTAAACCATCCGAAAGAGCAAGTTAAACTTGAGGATGTGGCAGTAGTTGGAGATTTTTCCGACGTGTGTCCCGAGAGTTTGAATTCTTTGCCTCCGGAACGGGAAATTGAGTTTGTGATTGACTTAGCTCCGGGAACTGAGCCATATTCAAAGACTCCTTATTGTATGGCTCCGGCCGAGCTAAAGGAGTTGAAGCTTCAGTTAGAAGGATTGTTGGAGAGTGGCTGCATTCGACTGAGTATTTCACCATGGGGTGCACTGGTTCTTTTTTGAAGAAGAAAGATGGTACGTTTTAGGATGTGCACCGACTATCATGAGTTGAATCGTATGACAGTGAAGAACAAATATCCTCTACCCCACATTGAGGAGTTATTTGATTTATTGCAAGGGTCGAAAAATGTGGCGATTCACGTACCCCGGGCGCAGCGGAAGTAATGGATTTCAAAAATTTTGGTCCCGTGGAGTTACAGTGAATCTTCATCCAATGAATTCGTAACTTTGAAACATTTATATATCTTGAGAGATATGCACCTTTACACACTCCTTTTGTAGTCGTTAAGGTATGAAAGCTTTCCAAAGCTTCAGACCACTCCTTGATCAGCGCAGGCTTCTTGATTCTACCAAGGTCCAATCTTTAACCGAAACCCTCCGAGGTTGATCCACGGCTTCTCGCAGACGAACTCTGAATCTCTTAATTCCTGCGAGAGATTTAAGATCAGTACTAATCTAATATAAATAAGAGAATTAAGAAACAATTGAAAGGGCTGGTTCAGGTTGAACTGCAGAAAAGTTTTCTGCAGTTCACGTGAACTGCCTGTAGAGAGAGAGAGATTAAGGTTAGGAAAAATCTGATTTTTCTTCTTTTCTGTTTTCACGTGAAGTTGCATTATTCTGTGTTCTACAAGATCTGTCTTAAATAAACTTGAGTGGGCCGAAAATTCCAGTCCTAGATGGGCTGGAATTTTCGGACACTGCTACTATTGGGCCCAGTAGTATTTTGGCCTTCTAAAAGCCTTTTCAATTTAATATCAGATTAAATATTTCAGGCCCAATTTAATTAATCAGAATTGATTAAGCAAGTCCATTATATCATACAATGGGCTTTAATTTATTCTAAATAAATTACAATCCCATCATTGATCAGCTTGGGCTAAAATTAATTCCAAATTAATTCTCTAGTCCAATAAGCCCAATTAACATTTAATTGCTACAGATTTTCACTTCTATTAATTGAACTTGATTTATTCCAAATAAATCATAAGTTTCGCAATTAATCATTTTGACTTGAGTTAATACTAATTAACTCTCAAGTCTTAAACTTTCAATTAACACTTTAATTGATAACGCTCTCTTCTCCTTAAATTAAGTAGTCTCAAATCTCAACATGAATTTCGAGACTTACCTTTAATTACTTTAGACTTGAATTAATTCCCAATTAACTCTCAAGTCTAATATGTTATCAAATAACAAGTCTCTAGAATTTAATCACATTAAATACTTGTTAATTACTCTTAATGAACTCCTACACGTTAATTACAATTAATTAACATCTTGATCTCTTATTAATGAATTAATTCCAATTAATTCATTTGTCAATCCAGTTGACTATCATCAAACTCTGTTAATATAGATAAATGTGTTCGTCTTTGGAAGTCATTGTGTGACCCCTCAGGTTCACTAATAGGACAGTAGTACGAACACATTCTTAATGTCATAATTGTGACATTAATTGAACTCATTTAATTAAAGACTATTTGTGAATCAACTCATTAACTTCACAAATACATTCCTACAGACCTGGATAACGTCTAGCAACGTGTCCATGGCCACCCATCCATCGATGAAGTGGTATGAACCTTTCAACCTCATGATCTCCGCGAGATACCATCCTTCTATCATCCAATTCCCGATTGAGACCTAGGGTATGGGAAATGGAACCCCAGTAGTCTTCAATGCTATGAATAACATTCCTATAGTAATTCCATTTGATCTTGCTCTCTAGGAACTCTTTCCTAGTGAAGACCAACCGTACCTTGCGCAAGGACTTAGTGGTGGAATATACTACAATAGAATTCATAGGAATTCTTCTTGTTCTTGTAACAAGTGATAGATCCTGTATTAACCCTCACAGCCTTCATGCATAACTCGAACATACCCAACGTACAGCTTATGTGAAACCCTAGGGATTCAGCAGCACATCAAAGTATGCCCCAGTTATGCACAAAGGCAACCATAGAGCCTCAAGTATAAGGATTAGTTAGACATGATCATGGCTAGGGAAACCCTCCTAATCTCTAAGACTCTATATAAGTCTTAACCCATTTAGGCATTCCCGGTGGGATCCTCAGTGAACTTAATCTCCATTAAGCACCCTCATATGGATAGCAGTGTCAAAACACTAATGTCATGAAATGGGACACATTTTCATAAAGCTATGTCATATGAGCAAGTCTCAAGCGAGTCTGATCGACATCCCCTGTGCCTTTTAAACTCTTCGACTTGGAGTGCTTTAGATCACACCATTCGGTACTTATTTCATGGCCCCCATCAAATGGTGAAATCAAGTCCCTTAGCTTACTGTGATCTTGGGGTTTCATCCATACACAAAAATAAACAATATGCAATCACTTATAAATGTAATATGATGAATTTGGCCAAAGTAGTATTAGACGACCACTAACGTCATTCTATTATGGATCACTAGATTGTTCTACTCTAGAGTTTTAGAGGAAATGCCTTTAAGATGTTCGGCTTTCCAGGGCACAACCCTAACAATCTCCCACTTGCCCTAAAGCCAACTGCCCATTGTCTCAAGACCTATCTTCGAAAGATGTCCTTCAAAAGACCTTTTGACTCTAAGGCCAAATATGTGGGTTCACTACGTTTTCTACCTAGACGATTTATATCATTCAGATATAACTCCTGTCTTCTGATTTAACAACCTTAAATCATTTAAGGATATGTTTAGATATTCTATGAGATCTTGATTCCATTGCTTGCGCAATCACATTTATGTTGTTTCGAAAACAACTAATGCCAAAGCATTGCTAGGTATTACATCCAACACTTTTGGATGATGTTTCTCATCTAAACTCCTTTTATTTCTACATCTTATGCAGTAATATGTTTTGCTTCAAAAGCTTAACCCGTTCGTGTACTACACTTATTAGGATTTCCCAATTTAGCACTTTAGTCTATAAGTTACCATACTTATTTATTAATTGCTTGTTTACTTCCGATCCTATCGGATTACCCTCTTAGTTTTCGATTTTACCCCATCTATCTCTATAGATTTCGTTAACTCTTTAACTAGACAGGATTCTACCTCATCTATTGTTCGAAAACATCATACAACTATATAACTCTCTTTGTATCTTATGTATGTGATTACTCATAATTATACTTTAAATGCAGTCAAAACAGTTTTCGACTTTCTCATTTAAACATTTGTTCCACTCATTTAAGATTAATCTGAGATTTGGTAGGAGTCTATAAACTTCTCTAAGTTTCGTCCACTCTTGGCTAGCTCCCACTAAATTTCAGAACTCTGTTTGCCTTCACAGAATTTTTATATCTTATATATACTGTTTAAATATCTTCACTAAGATATATCTCGGATTCACTAATCCTTTTGCTTGTTTCTGTAAGGTCTTACACTTATCTTATGATTTGGATTGACCTTGGTGTTCCACTATTTGTTTGTTTGTAGTCTTTTGTTGAAACTTTTCAACTTCTTGTTTTCTTCTTTTTATTATCAAGAAACAATTTCTTGACTAAAAGTCATTTTTCCTTTTATCATCAAGAAACAATTTCTTGAATAAAAGTGGGTTTTCCTTTTTAAACAATCCATTTTGTTCTTTAGGAAACCTTTAAATAAGTATTCCATTAATACTTATTGTTCTACAAACACTAATTAGATGTCTAATCTAATTCACATTCCCACTAGTCTCTTAGACTTGTTTGGAAATTATCATATCTACCGTTAAATATTGGGTTTGAAATCATCATACTCAAATATGATTCTTAAACATTGAATGTTTCGAATTTCTACCTAAATTCGAATTAATTGCCCATAACTTTTATGTGTTTATTTTATGTGATAATCCATATTATCTTTTATATTCTTTTCATTTTAGACTTAGTAACATATTTTGACATTTGAAAATTTTTGAAGAAAAATTATTTCCAAAATAAATAGAACTATTTTCACAAAAGAAATTTTCGAAAATAATCAATTCAAATGTCAAAACAATGTTCAAACAAATCATCTACAACAATTGTATTTGATATCTCTAAAATGAACTAAATATCTCTCAGTGCTTGATTTCTTATAATGGGAACACATATTTTTATTCTGATGTATTATTAAGATAATAGATGTGTCCTTATTTATGGAGTCCTCGTTCCAAATGAGCTTCTTTTCAGTTCAATAACTGACATACCAGTTTCACTGGTAATGAAGTTTTCAATTGAAGGGCACAGGCAACATTTGAGGATCAGGTCTATTCAAAATTCACTATTTTTTGACAAATCAAAATTAGATGAATTTCTAATTGAGGTTCAAAACCATAACTCAGTGTTCACAAACACCTATACTCTCAGTTCCTATTTGAGTAAGCTAAGCTTACTGAATACTGAGAAGACAGTTAATCTTATTTACTGTCTCATAGATCTGGTTTAAGTGTGTAACGCCCCGAAAATCCGAATTATTAATTTGGTATGTCCGAATCGAATATTTGTGTAATTTAATATTTATTTGATATTTATTATGTAATTTTAGAATTTATTTCGTATATGATTGAAATTATGTATTTAAATTACAAATTGTCAATGTGCGTTTAATAATATGAATTTTGACTGTAATTACATGTTATTTGGACATCGTGAGATTTCGAACTTATTTTGCAAAATTACTAAAATGCCCCTTCAATTTCTAAACCTTAGTCAATTTGACTAAGTCAATCTCTCTCCTTCTCCATTACCATTCACGCACAAACAAGAGAGAAAAAGAGAAGAAAGAAAAAGAGAGAAAAGAGAAGAAAGAAGAAAGAAATTCCAACGATCGTTCCGACTCCGTTTCTCGACGGATTCTCGAGCCGTTTACGTCTACGAACTCCTCGCGATCTCATCTACGAGTAAGCTCTCTCAAAATTTTTTGATTAATGCCTTCATTACTTCAATTTTTGGATTTTTGATAATAGTTATAGAATTTAGGTTTTATATGATTTTGATAGAAAATGTGGATGGATTTTCGTGTTTATCGTTTCTATATGAAGCATATATGTTGTAGATGATTATATGTCAGAATTAGGGTTTAATTTGCATGATTTAGTGATTATATGTTGGATTAGGGTTTGATTTTTCGCGAGTTTCTGAGCTTCTGCTTGTTCTGCGATTTTGGATCGCACACGGCCTGTTGCACACGGCCTTGAGGCCGTGTGCATGAGATCGTGTGCGAGGGATGAATTGCGCACGGGCTGTGCACACGGCCTTGAGGCCGTGTGCATGAGGCCGTGCGTGTTGCATGTTTCTGCACGGCCTCGCCACACGGCCGTGCACAAGGCCGTGTGGAAGGCTCGAACAATGCCCTGACCTTCTGTAAGTCAGGGTACAAATTGGCCTACGGGTCCCGCTTCGGCTCGTCTTTTCCGAATTCTTTCTTCGCTCATGTATTCGATATGTATGATATAGATAGGAATTACATGATTTATGAATTTACGACATGTTCGGGTATGTGAATAGTGCATTTTAAGTTTTCGTTAAATTTTCTAACTTTTGCATGTGAAGTCCGATTTTCCCGAAATTCGAATGCATGCTTCTTTATGATATTCTAAGCATGTCCGTAAAGTTTCGTTGCATTTGGAATTGAGTTACATTTTTAAATTTGCGATTTACTCTGTTTTCGTTTGAGAATTTGAACCTAAGTGATTTATTTAATTGTATAACGTGCTTCTATGTGTTCTAATTCTTTCGTATAAGCCGTGCGTCGTCTTTAGTCTTATTTGGTTGTGTCTTGGTATTTTTGCAGACGATACTCCTGTGGAGTAGCGCCGGTTCTTGCTCTTTTTGCTCATCTTTTGCATAGCCAGGTGAGGCTTTCCTTTTCTGATTCCAGTATTACTACGTATATATATATAAATAAGCCTCTCCCCATATAAGCCTCGTTTATGTTTTGGTTTTCACACCGTTTATATATATACTTAGTAGATATTTATGATTATTATGTTCATTTGATTTATCGAAACTTATTTGATATGAAAAAGTATTACGTATAGTCTTCGAAATGTTTACGAAAGAGACATGTAAAACCTTTTTGTTTCTAAGGCGAACTTTGGCCTTCGGCCTCGCATATGACATGTCTCGAACGGTCTTTTGGCCAACCCGAAATGTTTGAAAAGCGAGTTATGAAATGTTTGCATGATCGTTTGGGCCCGGAGTAAGAGCGATAGGACGAAGTCGGTAGACGTCGGGTCTACGACGTAAATCCTATGGTTTCCTCCATTTCGGAGCTCGGGGTGAGGCCGGAGTGGCAGCCCTTTGAGTACCTGAGTTATTCTAGTCAGTTACGAGTAGTTCGGATTTAGCGGTCCGTCTACATTGGAGGCATAAGGGTGGTTTCCGGTTTTTATGTTCGGATATTGGAGTTCAGGGCTCGACTCGCCGAGTCATAAGATATGTTTTGTTTTATGTTAAATCACCACCCGATTACGAAAACCTTTCTTTTATGTTGATTTCTTTTAAGTTTAAAAATTTGGTGATTTACTTCCGTTTTACGATATACTTTATTATTCCCTCCTCACTTAGTCGTTTGACTAACCCCCTCTGTTTCACCCCTGTACTGGTTTCAGGATACTAGGCGGGATCTGCGTCGTCGTCGTCGCGTCTTAGAGTTACATGTTTTTGCTCATGTATAACTCTCATTCAGTATGGCTATGATTTATGTCTTTTGATTTTAGGATTTATTAGAATGTATTCGGGATTTTGTATTGAACCCGTTATTATATAATTATCGGGATATTGTACCGAACCCGTTTGTTATTTAATTAAGTGAATTTCGTTAGCCTTGGTGGGCTTTAATAATTGTGCAATTTATCATGCTTTAATGTTTGATTATTTCGCTTCCGCAGTTCTGTCTCGTTTATTTAAAACCCCCGCCTAGTAATTGAGTAAATGCTTGCCGTTCGCCGGGTTTTGATTCGGGTCGGATCCCATTTCGGTTCCGGGTCGAAGCTCGGTGCGGGGCGTGCGTTACCCGTTTGGGGCGCCCGCTACAAAGTGCATGCTACATCAATATGTATATTATGCACTTTCATGATAATAGTAGCTTACTATAGACAGCTTGTCTATTAGCTACTTAGTGCGGTTAGCCCTTTTAACTTATTCTATGTCATCTCATATGACATCTTAAGTTTGTCTTAAAAGTTTCTCTTATAGAAAGAGAAATTTCGAGAAAGAAAGAGTGATAGTGCCTATTGAATTTAATGCTAGATTAAATTTCCTTAGGCCTAAATTTGTTTAATTGTCCGTACAATTAAGTAAACCCTTTATTAATTAATTATGTGGGCTTAATCAATTTCTAATAAATTTTAAGCCCAAATCACCTAATGGCTTCGAAAGTTCTTCAGTGATTTAACTAATCAGTAGACTTGAAGTAGCTTCCTAAACTAATTCTCAAGTCTAGAAACCTAAATTAACATTTAATTAAGGTATAATATTAACAGGTAATATTTATCTTTCTCCAACATTCACTCAGAATAAATACATACTATTTATTGGATTCGAGGGTAGCAATTAACGGATTATTAGTCATGTTGACTGAGCAGAAAGTCACAATTATAAAGCAGAAAACGTATGAGTGATAAATAATAGAAATTTAAATAAAAGAATGATGTGGTCTTTAATCATTCAGTCTCCCACTAATTTACTCAAACTTTATTGACCCCTATGCAATAAAGCTAGAGATAAATAGTAATAATTTTTTCTTTAGTGGGTATTAAGATCCCAAAGCTTCTTGCAATTAAACCCACGACTCGTGGCCATTTAATTTAAGTCTTAAGGTAAACATCTTTTGTTAATTATATCAAATATAACTCTTAATAATGTTTTGCATTACCTCCTTCGCATAGACCCATGACTCGTGCGACATCTATGTTACTTTGGTAGTAAGTCCAACCCATTAATCATTAGATTTCAATAATTGGTTCAACGGAGACCCACGACTCATGGCCATCCCGGTTGAAGGCAACCATCGACAAATTGTATCTTGTATAGTCAGAAAATTACCTACTTGCTAATGCCGCATAACAGAGACCCACGACTCATGGCCATCTCTATTATGAAGGTTAGAAGTGAATTTTCTATTAACGGAATGCTTGGAAAATTTAAAATCCTTGTTTATAATTTTCCATTAACGCTTAATATTAAAGAAAATTTCAAAATTTTGGGGTTTAATTTTCGAAAAATTAAAATTATAGATTTCAAAAATCTATCCAAGACCTCATCATTTAATTATCTTGTTAATGTGATTAATGCATGAATTCAAACAACCACAAACACACATAACAATAATTAAATAAATTACCTAGCAATTAAAATGTTTTATCATGGGCTTTTCCCTACGCTCGATCCATAAGAGCCATTTTAGGGACCAAGATTCTATTCATTCAACAATAACATAAATTTAAATTATGCGAGGTGCAAAGAGAATCCTATTCTATTACAATTTAAGTAACCCGTTTCATTTGGGCCTTGATTGTCTCTTCTCTTCCAAGCCCACTTCGTGTTGAACTCCTTCTCCTAATCTAATTAGAAATTTCTCACCAATCTATGATTCTAACTCTCTCAAATTACAAATCATTTAAATACATTGGTGAAAAATAAAACGAAGCATTACAAATTGGAATAAGAGGCTCGCAGGCTCTCGATTTAAAACCACAATTAATATTGCATCCACAGAATAAGATCATCCATAGCGCATATTCAGCCCATGATAAAACCAACATACATCCAATGCAATGCATAAAATTAAATTTACCAAGTAATTAATGATATGCATATTTAAGTTGTTTATTCTCAATAAACTACTTAAATCTTCATTAATCTTAATCACTATTAAAATTAATCTAAAATTAAATTAAATTGAAAAACTATCAATTTAATCTAATTTCATAAGAGTTCCAAAACTCTAGTCTATGTGCATCAATAAACAAGTTCAAGTTGGGAGGAATCATAAATATCATGATTTTCGGAAAATATATTTTCGCAAAAACTCATGTTCTGTCCTGAATTTCAAAAATTCATAATAAATCGAAAATACAATCTTTTGACCCGATTCAAAAGTCCAAATTCAAGGAAAACATGTGAGGAACAATTTTGCAGAGACATTCCAAAATGATCCAAGTATGTTAGAGTCCCTTTCCAACGCGATTTACAAATAGTCGCCAAGTTTGCATTTGATGACATGGGTCTTTTCCGTTTTAAGAACCGGATTTGCTTGCCAAAGAGTCTAAGGATAGAAATCCTCGATGAGGCACACAAGTCTGCAGACGTTGTCCATCCAGGAGGCAACAAAATGTATAGAGATCTTAAGACCCAGTGCTGGTGGCACAGAATGAAAAGAGAGGTTGATGATTTCGTGAAATGGTGTTTATCTTGCCAGAAATTCAAAGCTGAGCATCAACAACTAGGGGGGACTCTACAACCACTTCCTATCCCGGATTGGAAGTGGGAGAGCATCGTAATGGATTTCATGTCTGGTTTACCGAAAGTTCAAGTTGGTTGTGACACGATTTGGGTGATTGTGGATCGCTTGACGAAGTCCGCTCACTTCATCCCTATCAAGAATACGACCAATGTCAAGGAGCTTGCAACTTTGTACATCGAAGAGATTGTGCAGTTGCACGGAGTTCCAGTGAGCATTTCCCAAGTTCACTTCGTGTCTTTGGCAAGAGATTCACAAGAGTTTGGGTACGAATTTGAAGTTTAGCTCCACCACTCACCCATAAACTGATGGTCAGTTTGAGATAACCAACAAGTTTTGAGGCGACATACTACGAGCTTGTGCTCTTGACTTCTCCACGAGTTGGGACAAGCAATTGCCGCTTATTGAATTCGCCTACAACAACAGTTATCAAGCGTCGATTGGTATGCCTCCCTATGAAGCACTTTATGGTAAGAAAGTGCCTATCTCCCCTTTATTGCGAATTAGAAGATTGTCGAAGGACTAAGGACGGGGTTAATCGATCTATTCCTCCGAAGATGATCCAAGAGACTCTTGATAAGATCGCAATCATCCGGCATAGGATGAAAGCAGTCCAGGATCGACAGAAGAGCTATGCCGACAAGAGACACCGGGATTTGGAATTTGAAGAATGAGACAAAGTGTTTCTCAAAGCAACGTTGAGGAAAGGATTCGCTAGACTGGGTAAAGGTGGGAAACTCAATCCGAGATATTTAGGACCCTTCGAGGTTCTTGAAAGGATTGGGAAAACCGCTTACCGCCTGAATTTTCCCTCAAATTTGACCGGGATTCACAACGTTTTCCATGTTTCACAACTCCGGAAGTACTATCCCGACGAGTCCCACGTCCTTCGCGATGAAGAAGTTCATTTGGAACCCGGTTTGACAATCGAGTTGATGCCCGTCAAAATTCAAGACCGTAAGTTCAAACAACTCCACAACCGACATATTCCTTTGGTTAGAGTGTTGTGGAGGAACAGAACCACCGAGAAAGTTTCTTGGGAGACGGAAGAGAAGATTCGAAGTTTTTTTTCCCGAGTTGTTTTCCAAGTCGAACGAGAATCTGGGGACCAGATTCTTTGAACGGGGGAGTAGTGTAACGCCCGATATTTTTTAGGTACGTTTCGGTGCATTAGCCAAATTTATTTGCTAATTATGTGAATTATGTGATTTAATTGAGAAGTTTGATGTGAATTTTGGAGAATTATTATGTTTGAGTGTTTATGAGATTTTAATTCACGTATTGCTATCGAGGGTGTAATTTGTGTCATTTTAACTGTAATATCGATTTATTTCGATAAGTCGATATTTTAGCCCGTAATAGCAATTCGCAGTATTCTCAGACTGGCTCGAGGTTGAGCCAGTATCTCTTTTTCTCTCTAACACTCTCACATTTCTCTCTTCCCTTCTACACTTAAACATTTCATCACTTCAACTCTTCTTCTTCATTTCTTCCTCCTCCAAGACTTGGAAACCTAGAATTGATTTCTCCTCCATCATCAAGTTTCAAGCTCTCTCGTTCAAGGACAAGCTTTATTAGAGGTCAAGGAAGAGTTTGAGCCATCTTGTTTCACCATTGAAGCTCCTCCATTTCTCTTTTCTTCCATTTTCTTATTTGAGGTAACCTTGAGCATTTCCTGTATGCAATGGATTGAATTGATTTATAAGTTGATGATATGATATTATATACTTCAATGATTGATTATTGAGCTCTTGGAAGCATGAGTGAGCCTTTAGACCATAAAACCACCATTGTTACTATTGAAGCATATTGGGTTTATTTGTAATATTGGATATATGACTTGAAATACTTGTTTCTTTGAGGTTTTCTTGGTATTTGATCATATTAAGCATTTAGGTAGAGTTTAGTGAAGTTTGGGGATTGGAAAAACGAGTTTTTGATCAATTCTTGAAAAATCCCGCGGAAGAAGATAAAGTTCAGGGTCAGCACGCCCGTTTTTCAGAAACATGCCCGTGTTTTTGGTTCCACGGCCGTGCTTCGAAGCACGGCCAAGGAAGTGTTTTCCACGTTCTTTGGCCGCCAAAATGTGTTCTAAAAATAGAAAAAATACCAATTTTGCCCCGAACCTTGTTTTCTCTCGATTCTTTTGCCACTACAAATCCTTAAATGTTAAAACCTACATATTTTGAAAGTTTTGTGGCGATCGGACATGTTCGGATTTTGAATAGTGTTCGGGGGTAGTTTTTGTAATTTTTCAAACATTTGATTTTAATTACCCAAGCTTTTATATCACTCGTATACCTTCCATGCTTAATATCCCTTGCACTTGATCTTGGTTAAGTGCTTATTTGTTTGATTCTTCATTGATAAGCATGTTTTACATTTTAAAGCCGTCCGTCTTATTTGGTTGGTTTGTCGAGTCATGTCTTACCTTGAGGCCCTGTGAAATACAGGTGGGACCCAAGGGGACAGGACATAGATCGTTGGGTCTTCCTTTTTGTCTTTGGAGCCTTCAGGTGAGGTTTAAAATGCTTTCAACTGAAGCTTGAACAAATATTGTGAAAATATTATATTCCTTTTATATTTCAATTATCTATATAATTGATATTTGATTAAACGGCTTTCATATCAAATGATATATGTATACTTTGATCAAAATGCCTTTAAACTAGAGACAAGTTAAATGCTTTCGTTTTAAAAAGTAAATTTGGGATGGGACACTTCTCGTTGAGTGAAGCTGTTAGGGCGGAGCCCCCCGGCAGTGGAACATCCAGCTGCATACCTAACCGTTACACACCTTATCTCGAAAGATCCCTTTTGGTCAAACTGCTCCTTTACTCGAGAAAGACAAAGGAGAACTATGTATTTCAAAAGCGAGTTGGATATTACACTATAACCCCTTGAGGATGCTTTTGGGGGAAAACTTTAGCCCGGATTATATAATAGGTGGAGACCCGGAGACGTGCGTCTAGGGTAAAGCCCATTGTATAATCCAGATTATATATAAGATAGACTCCCATTGACGAATGATCTAATATATAATCAAAGGGTATTACTTGTAGCTAGTCGGAGGTAGTCTAGCTCTAGTAATACTTACCAGTGTTGTGCTCTTAAGCATAATGTCGTAATCAGCAGTGAAATCTCGGGTTGCTCCTTGATAAGCCAAACGGTGTTGTGGAGATTTCATATGTTTTTAAAATAGTTTTTATGGAGTGATAAGGAGATGGCCCGTTCTCGCCGGGAATCACATGTTTTAAAATGTTTTATAATCCTGTTTGAATCACAAAGCTTTAATGAATTGTAAAGAGAACTTGTTGCTATTAGATTCGTTTTCTATCAAACTTGTAATGACCCAGAAATCCGGGAATCATTGTGAGTATTTTCCCGCGTTAAGTATCTTTCTTAACCCTAAGTTCTCGTAATATGTGAATTATTATATATTATTTTCGTATACGACCCAATGTGATAATATTAATTGTGTATTTAAATACCTTGCCTAAATTGCGTTTGTTTAATATTAAATAGATATATTTGACCAACCTACATTTAATTAGACTTTCCAAACCTACCAAGCTACCCTTCGTATTTTTCCGATATTTTGAAATATTTGATAAAAGTCTCGAAAACCTCATTCGAACCATATTCGATATAGAGAGAGTGAGAGAGAAGAAGAAAAGAGGATTTTTCCCCCGAAGCCCTAATCGATCGTGCCGAGCTCGTTTCTCCGTGGAATTTCACGCCGATCAAACCTAAACGATCCTCTCAGCGATACCTTTCTCCAGGTACCAATTTCCCCAATTTCTTTCACGACTTTACAATGTTTTGAGAATAAATTATTATTTCAGGATTTTTAGGTTAAATGCTTAGATTGAACCCGTTTCTTGATCATTTCATGAGATTATTGGATGTAAATGTTTATTAGATGATGATTGTTGATTGTTACGATTGTTGGGTGTTGATTTGCGTTATAAATATGATTTTTATGAATTTTGGTTCGAGTTTTCGTGAAATCGCGTAACTTTCTGCTGTATGCTGTTAAACCGCACGGGGTAACGCACGGTCTTGAGCAAGACCGTGCAGGAGCCCTTGCGCACCTCTTTATGCCTGCACGGGCTCAAGCCCGTGCACCTAAACTGTGCAGTTGGCCGTGTGTTCGTGCACGGTCTTGACACCGTGTTCAAGACCGTGCACAAGGCGGTGTGAAACGCTTAGAAAATTTTCCAGCCTTTTTCAAATGTTGCTCTCGGCAAGTGAGTCTCCGGGTCAACATTTTTGGTTGACTTTTCGCATACGGACTCCAAAAATTATACCGTTTTTACCTATAGAACCTTTATAACTTGTAGATTAACATTTTAAAATGTTTATTTAATTTCACCCTCGTTCGGGCTGTGAATAGTGTAATTTTAAGTATGTGCATTTTTGACAACTTGTCGGAATTTCGTGAAATTTACATAATAGCTTCCTTACATACTATAATTGGCATATGCATGATTTTGAACATGTTTGGTTAGCCGTTCATCAAATAATTGCTTATTTGCGCTTTTATAGTCGTTATTAATTGTCTAGGTCCTGTCTTGTTACAGATCAGTCAGGCGTCGGTGACCAGTGTGTCTAGCTGCTAGGCTTCCTATTTTTGAGACCAGGTGATGATTTAAATCGTTTTAAACTGGGCTTGAACATATATGTCTATGTATACTTGCGAAACCCCTTAATCCCATATTATTGTATTACATATTTCGAGCTTATACTTTTATGTTTTATCCTAAAATCATTTGATATCAAAATTATATGATAGTAACCTAAATCAATTTATTTTCAAAAAGGGCAAGAAAACTCTTTCCTTTACGTGACGGTTTGACTTAGGATTTACCCCCTTCGTCGTCACCACTTGCCTAATTGCCCGTTTGGCACTCAAAAATCTTATTTCAAAGCGAGCAAAGTATTGTTATTTCAATGGGCCCGGGATGGTATCCGGAGGTTGCATCTGGGGACGAGCGTCCAGGGTGTAATCCGAGGTGCTTCTCCCAAAATTAAGCGTTAATCGTGGCCCGTCAGGAGTTCATAGCCACGGTTAAATTCACTATAGTCGAGCTTCAGGTTACTCCTTGGCTTGACACCAGCGATGGAGATTTTTATAATGTATTGTGGAGAAATAAGGAGGAACAGGCCCACTCTAGCGGGGATATTTATTTATTGCTTTATATTGTTACTGTTTTATTGTTTTATTGAATATCCAAGTCGAAGCACATTCTGGTTTCTTCCTTATTGCATATGTACTTTCTATAAAACCTGGAAGCGTGACTCGACTTGCTCTAATATCTTTAGTGAGTATTTTTGACTCACCCTCTTTCATTGGTTCTTGCCTCAGGTATATTGAGAGACTGACATGTCTCACGTGTCGGATGGGCAACAGTGCTTAGATAGGCCTTTTTGGTTTTGCCGAGTATCTAGTGTTGTCTTAACTCTCTAGATAGTTGTTCTTTTGTCTAGGCTTGTAGATAACTTTATATTGATCCCCATCCCTTGATATTTATTTAATGTTGCCCCTGAATGGGCTTTATTATTAATTAGTTGAATTGGCCCCCGGAGTGGCAATTATGTTGTTATGATTTAAATTGCTTCCGCTATTTATTCTGAGTTGGTTAGATATTTTAAATTTGGGGATCCACTGTTGCCAAGTGTCGGGATTGACCCGTTGGCTTGTATGGGTTCTCGGGTTGAGGCGCCGTTCTCGGCTTGGGAATCCGTGCAAGTTCGGGGGCTGTAGAGCGGGGCGCTACAGTACGGAGTGGTATCAGAGCCTTAGGCTCTATTGTCTAGAAGTGTCGTGTCTAAGTCGCACGGCTATATGTAGGTTTCGTGTTATTTTTCTTTACTTGCACTTTTATATGTTATTGTTACGTGATTAATTGAACATATCATTAACCCGCATGCATTCCAGCTCATTGTTCCAGGCACTATGGTCCGACCTCGAGGCCGACAGGAGCCACCACCACCACCAGAGGGCTTTCCACCGCCCAACGCCTTCTACGATGCCGTTAGGCTTGTAGTACAGCAGGCTCAGCAGGAGCAGCAGCAGCCTCAGCCACCACCGAACCCTCGGGATGCTACTGCCCGAGCCATGGATCGATTCATGTCCTATCGCCCTACGGTCTTCGAGGGCGAGCCGGACGACCTAAAGGCCGAGGCCTGGATTTCAGAACTGGAGCAGAAGTTTAGAGCTCTGGAGATTGAGGACCTTCAGAGGATTGAGCTCGCGGTATTCTTGATGAGGGGACCCGCCCTCGATTGGTGGCACTTTGTTGAGAGGCGATGGACCGCCGCACAGACCCCGCGCACTTGGGTACGGTTTCTTCATGAGTTCCATGCGAAGTATGTGCCCAAGATTGTTCGGGATCAGAGGGAGAGGGAGTTTATGAACCTCTCTCAGGGAGGCATGACCGTGGGCCAGTACGAGGCCAAGTTTACCAGATTGATTGCCTACACTCCTCATATGGCAGGCGATGACAGGAAGATGGCCAGGAAGTTCAAGGAGGGCCTTCGTGATGAGATTCGGGCCGAGTTAGTTGGCAGTGACCTCCGTACTTATGAGGAGGACGTGACACGGGCTATGGCTATAGAGTCCGATCTTGGAGAGCTCCGTCGTAGAGTTCCTGTGCCTGTTGCTGCCGCCCCTAAGGGCTTTTCTCAGAAGGGCAAGAGGCCTTTCACTGCTGGATCTGGATCTTCTACGGGCGACAAGAGGCCCAGGTATATTGAGAGGGCCTCTGTTGCCGCCATTGCACAAGTTCTATGCTCTTTCTGCCACAAGCCAAACCACACCGCCGACATCTGCCGGAAGCGACTGCGACAGTGTTTACTTTGTGCATCCCTTGATCACATGCTGGATTCTTGTCCGATCAAGAGGGCTCCCATCACACCTCTGAAGGCGATTCAGGCTGCCGGTCAGCCGAGAGTACAACCCAGAGTCTTCGCACTGGGAGGAGAGGAGCTTGAGCCCGATTTGCACGACGTGATTGGAGGTACCCTGCATATTCATGACATCCCTATTACTGCATTATATGATCCGGGTGCGACACACTCGTTTATTGCGCTTGATATTGCTGCTAAGTTGTGCATGCCCGTGGAGAGTCTGCCTTATTTATATCGAGTCAGTTCTCCTTTGGGGACTTCGTACGTTACGGATAGGATCTTCAAGGGTTACCCTTTGAAGATAGAAGATCGTATTTATCCCGCCGATTTGATCGAGTTGCCGCTACAGCGTTATGGGATTATTCTTGGAATGGACTGGCTTTATCAGCACAAAGTCAGTGTGGATTGTTTCAAGAAGACAGTACAGATTGGAACCGAGGTGACAATTGTGAAGGGTATTCATGAGAAGTCAGATTTGGCACCGAAGATTTCTTTCGTTGAGGCTTCTCGCTTGATCCGAGAGGGAGCTCAGGCCTTCGTCACTTATTTACTTAACCGACCGAAGGAACAAGGGAAGCTCGAGAACACGAAAGTGATTAAGGACTTCCCAGATGACTTTCCCGAGATTTTGAACTCTCTACCCCCTGATCGTGACATCGAGTTCGTAGTCGATCTTGCCCTGGGATCGGAGCCTTATTCGAAGACTCCGTACAGGATGGCTCCCGCCGAGTTGAAGGAACTTAAGATGCAACTTGAAGAGTTGCTAGAGAGTGGTTACGTTAGACCGAGCATCTCTCCTTGGGGTGCACCGGTTCTGTTCGTGAAGAAGAAGGATGGCACACTGAGAATGTGCATCGACTACTGAGAGCTGAACCGGATGACAGTGAAGAACAAATACCCTCTACCCCACATAGAGGAGTTATTTGACTTATTGCAGGGCTCGAAGGTATATTCGAAGTTGGATCTTCGACAGGGATACTATCAGCTTCGTATCCGAGAGCAGGATATACCTAAGACTGGGTTTAACACTCGGTACGGCCACTTCGAGTTTGTTGTGATGCCGTTTGGTTTGACGAATGCCCCTGCAGCTTTCATGGATATGATGCACAGGATTTTTCGGCCTTACCTTGACAAGTTTGTGGTTATCTTCATCGATGACATTCTAGTTTTCTCCAAGACGTTCGAGGATCATGCCGAGCATCTTCGCATTGTGCTACAGACGCTTCGAGAGCATAGCCTATATGCTAAGTTTAGCAAGTGCGAGTTCTGGATCAATGAGGTTTCATTCCTTGGTCACATCATCTCCGGGAATGGGGTTACTGTGGATCCATCAAAGATTGAGGCAGTGACGAGTTGGAGTCAGCCTAAGACGCCAACAGAAGTTAGGAGTTTCCTTGGATTGGCTGGATATTACAGGCGATTCATTAAGGATTTCTCCAAACTAGCAGCCCCACTCACGAAGTTGACTTGTAAAGATGTGTCCTTTCAGTGGGACGACGAGTGCGAGGCCAGCTTCAAGGAGCTGAAGAAGAGATTGACCACCGCACCTATACTTGTTCTCCCAGATGGACACGAGGGATACACGGTTTATACCGACGCGTCCAAGGAAGGTTTAGGGTGCGTGTTGATTCAAAATGGAAAGGTCGTTACTTATGCCTCTAGAAAGCTAAAAGATGCCGAGAAGAACTATCCCATTCATGACTTGGAACTTGCAGCGGTGATATTTGCCTTGGGCAAATGGCATCATTATCTGCATGGCGTCATAATCCCATATTATTGTATTAAATATTTCGAGCTTATACTTTTATGTTTTATCCTAAAATCATTTGATATCAAAATTATATGATAGTAACCTAAATTAATTTATTTTCAAAAAGGGCAAGAAAACTCTTTCCTTTACGTGACGGTTTGACTTAGGATTTACCCCCTTCGTCGTCACCACTTGCCCAATTGCCCGTTTGGCACTCAAAAATCTTATTTCAAAGCGAGCAAAGTATTGTTATTTCAATGGGCCCGAGATGGTATCCGGAGGTTGCGTCTGGGGACGAGCGTCCAGGGTGTAATCCGAGGTGCTTCTCCCAAAATTAAGCGTCAATCGTGGCTCGTCAGGAGTTGATAGCCACGGTTGGGAGCGATGGTGGATGTTGCATTCGTTGCACATTTTCCTTAAATTCACTATAGTCGAGCTTTGGGTTACTCCTTGGCTTGACACCGGCGATGGAGATTTTTATAATGTATTGTGGAGAAATAAGGAGGAACAGGCCCACTCTCGCGGGGATATTTATTTATTGCTTTATATTGATACTGTTTTATTGTTTTATTGAATATCCAAGTCGAAGCACATTCTGGTTTCTTCCTTATTGCATATGTACTTTCTATAAAACCCGGAAGCGTGACTCGACTTGCTCTAATATCTTCACTGAGTATTTTTTACTCACCCTCTTTCATTGGTTCTTGCCTCAGGTAGATTGAGAGATCGACATGTCTCACGTGTCGGATGGGCAACAGTGCTTAGATAGGCCTTTTTGGTTTTGCCGAGTATCTAGTGTTGTCTTAACTCTCTAAATAGTTGTTCTTTTGTCCAGGCTTGTAGATAACTTTATATTGATCCCCGTCCCTTGATATTTATTTAATATTGCCCCTGAATGGGCTTTGTTATTAATTAGTTGAATTGGCCCCGGAGTGGCAATTATGTTGTTATGATTTAAATTGCTTCCGCTATTTATTCTGAGTTAGTTAGATGTTTTAAATTTGGGGATCCACTGTTGCCAAGTGTCGGGATTGACCCGTTGGCTTGGCAATCCGTGCAGGTTCGGGGGCTGTAGAGCGGGGCGCTACAAAACTAAAGCGTGGATTTAAATAGGTTTTACATATTACATATATCCCCCTCCTCATTGAGTTGTTTTGAACTCACACATCTTTTGGTTCATGCTTCAGGTGTTGATGTCCGACATTTCATTGTCGGCAATGGCAACAACATTTAGATAGACTTTTCGGTCGTCGTGTATTGGTCTAGTGTCCATACTTTTGTTTAGATCGATATGATGATTTGGGATTATGTTATCTACTCTCATGCTTGTCTAGTTATGTCGAAACAGTGAACTGGCTGAGACTATATATATTTGCCCCTGTGAGGGATTGTTGGCTATGTTATGAATTTCTAGTTGAGCCTTTGATGGGTATGTTGATATAACCCTCTTGTTTATGTATTTTTCTTCCGCTCTTTTCCTTGTTATTGCTCTGTTGTTGGGAGTGTCGCTGCTGCCAGGTTTTGGAGAACCTGTCGTCCGGGGTGGGTTTTCGAGTGGAGGTCCCTAACCGTCACTCGGGGACTCGTTCCGGTCCGGGGGACGTGATGCAGGGGCATCACATTTGGGATTTTATGAAAATATTTGGAACCTCAGTAAAATATGCATTATTAAAACATTGAATCCCAATCCAATGTGCACCGTTAAATTACTAGATCAAGTTAAACGAACTAAAATATAAATTTACCAAATTGATCCTAGTCAGTGCCAAAACGATGCAAATCAAATTCTAATTAATGCCTTGGGTTTTAAATGCCAAATCGATTATTTATGAAAATCTTTAAATGCAAGAGTTAGGAAAATGTGCAATTATGAAAGACATCGGGACCGTAAACGATCCGAATTTCGATAAACGCACTAATCCTAAACTTGGAGATTGCGGGTCGTCACACTTATTAATTTTTAGAGTTTTTCCGACCTTGTTTGGTCGATGAATAGTGCTTTTCATTTTAGGGATTTTTGCCTATTTTTTTATTGTTGCCAGAATGTTCCAAAACATGAATACATACTTCTTTATAGTATTTTAAGCATGATCATGAACTCTCATTGCATTTGAACATGATTTACATTTTAAAATTTGTTAATTACTTCATTTTTTTAGGAAATTGAACCTAATTGCTCTATGTGATTGTTTGTTACCTCATTTATGTGTTTAATTGCTTTCGTTTAAGCCGTGCATCATCTTTGTCTTATTTGGTTGTGTAATTTGTCAGTTGCAGGCGATACTCCCGAGTGGTAGTCTATTCGTTTCTGCTTTTCGCATTCTTTTGATAGCCATTAGGTGAGGCTTTGTGTTTCTAACTCCGATATCGTATATATGTATATAAATAAGCCCTATTTCGAATAAGCCTTGCTTTATGAGTTTATTGTTTTCACACCGTTACTATTATACTTAGTAAATATTTATGATTATTAATTTTAGTAGTTTCAATGGAAAATATTTTGATATGACAAACTTACTATGTATAATCTTTTGAAAATATTTGCGAAAGAGACAAGTAAAACCTATTGTTTTTATAGGCGAACTTTTGCCTTTGGCCTTGCATATGAACTTGTCTCGAATGGTCTTTCGACCACCTGGAAATGTTTAAAAAGCGAGTTATGAATATGAAGGCATGTATATGATGGGCATGGAGTACGGGAGATTGGACAAACCCAGTTAGACATCGGGTCTACGGCGTACTCCAATAGCCTCACTCCACAACTTTTGGGAGCTCGGAGTGAGGCCGGAGTGGCAACCCTTTGAGTACCTGAGCCGGTAGAATTTGTGTCAACCAAGGCATAGGCTGAAATGACCTATTGGGGATACATTATGTGTAGTTAGGATTTACCGATCTGTCTGCAATTGGAGGAATAAGGGTGGTTTATATTTCATCAGTGATATGAGGAGTTATGAGAGCCCGTCTCGCTGAGCTATATGTTATGTAATGTTTTTATGTTTAAATCACCAACCTTTACAAAAATGTTCTTTTATGTTATTTTTTTTTAAGTCAAAAATGGTGATTTATTTCATCTTAAAAAAATGGTTATTTATTTCCGGTTTATTAATATACATTATTATTCCCTCTTCACTTTGTCGTTTGACTAATCCCCTCTATTTCACCCTTGGTGTTGGTTTTGGGGCACTAGGCAGACGTCGCCGTCGAGTCTAGTAGGAGTTGTATTTCTTTTTGTATTATGTAAACTCTTATTCCTCCCGATGGCATTTACTTTACTATGATTATTTTGTATCTAGATTGATAGGATTTTTTATTGGGATTGGTGTTGGGATAAGTGCCCTAAAAATCCAATTATTTTGTAAATACTTAGTATTTTGTTGGATTAATAAAACTAAAATTATTGCAAGTTATAAGTATTTTACGTATTTAATAATTAATGACGTGTGATGGTATTTTTATATGAAATGTGTTTCATAGGAAAAGATTTTTAAATACCGAAATCACGTGTCATTATAGTTCTAGTCAGTATGATAAGAATATGTTCTTATCAAGGCTATAATACGTTATATAAGATGATTAGTCTTTCGTCATAGGGAATGGAGATTCCGATTATAACACATTGATGATTTTCAATAGGATTGGAAACATCGAACTGGACCATTGAGATTATTCATTTTATACTGCTATCTAAAATGAATAAAGCTTAGGTGCATTAGACTCTTAATCCTGGTAGTATTTCGACTTTAGGCATGTAGTGTTAATCACTGTGATGTGCTCAGAAGTGAGGTCTCAATATAGAGTGGCCAAAATATTTGCACGTTCGGTGATTGCATGAAATGTGCTAAAGAGAAATATTGATCAAGGAATCTGTGCCCTTGCTGGAAGGTTAAAAGATATCCATGAAATAGCTTTGCATAGTTCGAATTAAAACTTTGGCCAAAGTACTTCGTGTGATATGTCACTGAAGTTGTATGTTGAATGTGTTTCACATACAGGAAATTTGAACTTAATACAAATCAAGAAATTTCAGATTGAAGGTGAAAAATAAATGATAGTAGCAATAATTTATTTTTCACAGATATCTACACGGAGGAGTAAAATGCGAAATTATTCTAGATCGAGAAATTCGTGAATAATTTAATTAATTTTAGAGTGCAACAATATTTATTTAGTGGAATTAAATATTGTTAAATGGTAATCAATTGTTATCATGAGATGATAATGAATTGACCCGTTTGGAGCTAAAATTGATTATTCTTGTAGGTCCCCTTGCAAGTCTCATCAAAGACCGGAGGAGAAAATATTAAAAGGAAAAAGAGAACTAAATTTTTCAAGTGATTGAAAATAAATAAAGGATTTATTTTGAGAAAATGAAAACTCAAAAGAGTTGGAAAAGCCCCAAATTTTATTTTGGAGAAAATGAAATTTTATTAAAAAAAAAAAAAATACTGACGTGGCGGAGCTGATGTGTCAGACACGTAAGCATAGGTGGCGCTGATGCAGTGCCACATGGCAGGCCGCGTGGCGCGCTTCAGATCACGCCACGTCGAATCTGGTCGACCGGGTCAGCGGATCGGGATACGGGTCGGATCCGGGCAGGGTCAACCCAATCTTGTAAAATATAATTTTTGAAAACACATCCAAGGAGGTTAGAACACTGAACCTCAAGATGATGCTGAGTTGCTCAAACCAACTGGGTTGATCGAGTTGTTGTGAGAACAACCGAAGGTTTTATTATTTATCTAAACCCAGATCAGACCAGACCGGACCAGACATGTGGCAGCAGCTCGTGCTCCACGTGCGCTGAACACACGCCGGCACACGAGCTGCGCGTGCGGGAGCGTGCCCGGCCCAATCGGTGCCTTCCAGGTGGCGATGGACTCTTGTCGGCCTGAGCTCCTCTCTGGTAGTCTCCGATTGGTGATCGGAGGCGACGTTTTACACGCGGCGTAATTTTGAATTACAAAATGACCAAAATGCCCTTGGTTTTTTTCTATAAATAGGGGGGCTTCAGTTCATTTTCATATTCGAATTTTCCGACGCTTTCCTTTATAGTTTTTCTTTAATATTTTCTATAGTATTTTGGGAAATACTTTCGGAGCCCACACTCCAAGGTCAAGCCGGGGATATTGCAAGGAAGCTCTACCGGTTTCACAGGAGGTTAAGCTGGGGATATTGCAAGGAAGCTCTACCGGTTTTACGAAAGCAAGTGCGCAGCAGAACCACCGAAGATAGCGATCTTCAGTGTACGGTAATTTTTCTACTGTTATTTTGCAACCAAGCATGATAAATTATGTGCTCTTAATTGTTAATAGCATTTTGTATTTATATGCTTTATCATTTAAAATTATATTATCAATGCATGTGTATACTAGAGTAGATCCAGCTAAGTCTTCTTGTAGTGCCCCTCTCCAAGGCTGGGAAGAAGAACACCACACCCGAACTGAACCTGAGCACAACATAACGCCGTACCTGAAAATCCACCCCAGCGAACGGCACTTACTCAAGCAAATAAATTAGCAACAACAACTAGTCCAACAACCACGCTAAAACTAATCAGAGTGGGGAAGCAAATAAAATAGCATTTACAACATAACAGCCATACAAGGCAACAGTCTACAGCATGTAAAACATTTAATGCATAAATGTCACACAGGGCTCAACTATATAATTTCACATAGTCCTAGATATCACCAACTACAACAGTTAAGCTCAATATAATATCTCCAATTCTTTCAACTATAAAAGAAGCATAATAAAGAAATCATCATCAAGACCAGACTGTTGTTGGACACTAAACTTGTAGCGCCCCCTGAAGAAGGACCGCCACATCCGCACCGAAACGGATTCCCGAGCTTCGGCGAGGGCCTCAACCCAAAAACCCACTCCGGCGAACGGCACTCAAGCAAGAACCTTCGGCAACAGCAACGACATCCCAACAACAACCAGAGAAGAGCAGAGAAATGCGGAAGCGGTTTAAATAATAAGACAAATTCCATAAATGTCAATTAAACATGTGCAAATCGAAATATAACATAATAACAACACGTAGTGCCATCCATGGCTCAACTAGTCTACCCTATGCAATCCTAGATATCTTCAACTATCCCACAGCAGGGGCACATAAGTACATAAAGTAAATAAATACAATAAACAAGACTCGACTGTTGTTGGGACCACTGACAAGACAAACCAGAAAGACTGAGCCTATCTAGACCTGCTGATGCCGACTGACAAGATAGGTGACGTCGCCACCTGTCTACCTGAAGCAAGAACCAAAATAGCAGGGGTGAGTATAAAGGATACTCAGTAAGGGGGTTTTGGTCACAGTTCGTCATTTATCTTTTTAACTAAAAGTGGTGAGTGTTGCCCGTTTTGAGAAAGAATACGAAATATAAGTTGTAAAATGACACAAAGCAACACTCGGGTTTGGCTTATTTGAAAACACAAAAGGTTGACGAACCGGATCCTTTAAAACATTTGCACGAAATATCAAGCCGATTGAAAGAATATTAGTTGGGTAATAAAGGAGGCTTAGGGTAGCAAGTACGAGTCACACATCCGGGTTTTATATATATATAGGGAAGTACATATGATAATTGAAGAAAACCGGAATGTGCTTCGACTTGTCACGAAAGCCATAAAACAATTAGACAAGCAATAAATGCAATAAATCATGCAGTAATGTGTCCCGGCGAGAACGGGCCCTCTCCTTATCACTCCCCATTGAAAAACATGCAAGCAAGTACTCCATCACCAAGATTCATAAACAGGGTTTAAGGAGACGCGATTAGCACCACCATCAGGATTTAAGGAGACGCGATCAGCACCACCGTACAGGGTTTAAGGAGACGCGATTAGCACCACCGTTCGCATCAACTTAGGCTAGCCAACCTCCTAGCCGGCCCAAGTTAACACGCTAGAAGTATACATCGGGATTTGCCCTAGACGCACGTCCCCAGGCTCACCTCTTGTATACTCCGGGCCCAAGTCATAAAACAGGCTATGGCTCGCTTTTGAAATCAATGATAGTTAAAGTGGCCAAAAGGGCCGTTCGAAAATATGATGCAAGTAGTTAAGTATGAATGGCAAAAGGTGCTTTTGAGACAAGTTGATGTAACGATCTAGGAAATACTCATAAGCGTCGTACGCTTCGGGAGCATACTGACGGATGTCCCTAACGACGTTACTTATAAGTGCCTCAGAGATCAAATAGTTACTTTTTAAAACAAATAAGTTACTTGTCTCTAGTTGGAAGCATTTCAAATCATTTTGGTTTTGCTACTAAAACGGTTTGACTAAGCATGTAAGGAATATTAGAGACAGTACAACAAGCAATAAGAAAAAGGCGGGGAATAAGTTATTTCGAAGCCTAAATAAACTATGTTCTTACTCCAGTTGAAAACAATTTAAAACCCTTACCTGGCTCGACAAGACAGTATGAAAGCAAGCGGTAGTCAGGTTTCTCCCTCGTTGGACCCACCTGTAATACACAGGGCCTAGAGGATGAAAACAAGACCGACAATACTAAAAGCAAGACACAAGACAACAGACGACGCACGGCAATTCACATAGACATCACTCATGCTACAGGTGCAATGTGGAAAGTAAATCAATTAAACATATAAATTACGGTACGACAATTAAAGAATATTAATGAAATGTTAAATAATGAAAGAACGTAAATAATAAATACTAAAGGCATGCTTAAACGCAATTAGGGCACGTAGACATGCTTAAAATAATATAAGGACGTTCTCTCGCGAATACAGGATTAATCGGACAAGAAACGGGAAAGATGGGATAAAATCCCTAAACGAGCAAGGTGTCAATTGACGGTCAATTAGGGTCGGGTAAATTGTAAATTATGAAGAATATCAAATCCCAAGGCTCGAGGAAGCTATAGGTGAAATCGGATTGATATTCGGAGGTCGTATGAGAAAAGTCAACATTTAAATGAGTGGGGTTGACCAATTCCCGAAGTGCAAGAAAGGAAAAGGCGGGAAAATACACTAAGTATGTTGCACCGGCCAACGCACGGGCTTGGCAAGCCGGTGCAAGCACAAAAGGGGTTGCACGGCCTCCCGCACGGTCTTGAGCACGGTGTCAAGACCGTGCAGGTGCAAACGGCCATGCGCACGGGCCTGTGCACGGGCTCAAGCCCGTGCAGGCTGAAAAGTGAAGCGCACGGGCTCTTGCACGGTCTTGCTCAAGACCGTGCGTTCGCCCGTGTGGATCTACTGAGCAGCAGACTCAGCAGATCGCGAACCTCATACGCGAAAATCAAAATATAAATTCATATATCTCCTAATCTACACCATAAAACATCCTAATTTTCACATATAATCATATATATCATATAAGCTACATATAGACACAAGAATCACGTAAAATGGTCAAGTAAATCTTCCTAAACACGAAAATCCTAATATATATAATTCTATATATAAATCACAAAAATCGCAAGAAATAACGAACGGAATGAAATGGGGTAAAAGGATTACCGGTAGATAATGTAGTGAGGGTCGTTCGGGTTTTCACGGCTCGTCGATCGGGCGAGAAACGAGCTCGGTAGGGCGTCGGGAAGATCTTTCTCCTTTCTTCTCCTTCTTTCTCCTTTCTTTCTTCTTTCTTCTTTCTTTCTTCTTTGAAATGAGAGAATGAGAGAGATAGGTAGATATTTAGAAAAATATCTCGGGAGGGTAAAATGGTCATTTAGGCTTTTAAGGGCATTTAAAAGATAGGTTAAATCAATCTTTTCCACCAGATTGATTAATCCAATTGGATAGATCGAGAAATTAGGCAAGAAAGAATTCGCGTAAATATTAATAATATAATTAAATATTCGGGTCGTTACAATACTCCCCTCTTCAAAAGAATCTGTCCTCAGATTCTCCTCCGGACTTCGGGGTTAGTTAAGGGGAGCATAATCTAAGAGCTCTAATAACGCGAATTAAAAACGAACATTTAGGAGCAATTAAAATACATTATAAAACATCATGCATAACAAAATATTTAAATGCAAATAACATTCCAAATAAAATTCAAAGTCAAGCGAAAGACAGAATTATAAAAACCCTAAACGAGGCTAACGTCGAAGAAGAAATTCCCAATGTAAGGTCCTTCATCACTGTCATTATCTATTTCGTTCTTCCGACTGATTCTTGTACTCTTCGTATCCCCAATGACAATTGTCACATCCTTCTCCTGTTTCTTGATTAGAGTTCCTTTTACAGGAAGTAACGCCATCATCATTTCTCCTATTGTACTCCTCGTCTTTCTCACAATCTGTCTCTTCAAGATCACACTCTTTCTTATTCTTTCTACAGAGTGTTTTCTCATCTTCAAGGGTATTTGATGATTTCTCCTCTCCGCCTTCCATTAAACATCATTTTCATCATTTCTTCGCTCGACTTCATACGAAACATCAGAGTCGTCATCATCAGAAGCCGATGTCGGCTCATCTCCCATATAATCATCATCGTCAGATAATTCATTATCCTCTTCACTAGTTGATTCATCTTCAGACATACCTTCAGAAGTATGCTTCTTCAGACTCGATTTGTCAACGTCGGTGCCATCCAAAACCGCATAACGTATTCGCAACAGAATCGATCCTAGTCGGCCAAGAACTCCTTGTCCTTAGCACTCTCTAATAGCGTATAACGAATTTATCGAATTCCACGCTATCCACACAGAGGCCACATAAATCTTAGCATCTAATCATTCAATCAGTGCAAGTGTGAATTTTGAAAGTAGTTAAAGCACGTAAATTCTATAAAACACTTAACACATATTTAAAGCAATTACCATTCGAAACAAAATATTATGAATGAATGCTATAATAATGCAATGTACCTCTGCGAGTCGGTATCATGGTCGGGATCCCCTTTTCCTTCCCCGAGGGTTGCTTGAGTCGGGGCAGTCTTGAACTCGATGCTTGCTACTCCCACATCTGAGGCAACGCCCCAGTTTCCTCCTACACCTTGCAGTCTCATGATTTGTCTTCCCACAGTATTCGCAGGGAATGGGGTCCTCGTTCACTTCAGGTTCGGTAGGTTTTGGCATCTCGTAGTGTGGTCTCGATGTCGGAAAAGTGCTCGGTCCGGCTGGTTCTCTTCTTGCCTTCTCGTTGAAAGAGGATCCTTTCATGTGAGGAATACCTCGTCTCATCTCTTGAAGATCGGACTCCACTCTCATAGCTCTGTTAACTGCCTCGTGATAAACTCGAATGTCCAATCCTACTAATCTTTCCAAGATCTCCGGCTGAAGTCCCTCGATGAACTTTCGCGCTCTCCTTCGATCGTCAGATGCAATGTGAGGAGCATAGACGATGAGGCGGCTGAAAAGTGCCTCGTATTGTGCAACAGGGAGAGCTCCTTGGGTGAGGGACATGAACTCTCTTTCTCGGCTGTCACGTACCACTTGCGGCACGTACTTCTCTCGGAAGTCGGATAGGAACCGTGACCAAGTGTACGGAATTCTCTCAGCGATCCATCTCTGTTCCCGCTAATGAGAAAGATGGCATACTCGACCCTCTCGGGGTCCCCGCAGTGTAAAACTCGAAAGATTCGCTCCAGATCGGCTATCCAAGCCTCGGCTTTAAGGTCATCTGGTTCACCCACGAAGCAAGGTGGGTTGTAGTGCAGAAATCTATCCAGGGATTGACCCTCGGTTTGTCTCGCAGGTATATGCTGCTGTTGTCGTTGTCTCTCTTGATGCACTTGCTCAGCAATCTGTCTCATCGCTGTCACTAACTCCCTTGCAATCGAATTCGGAGATAAGGGAGCGGTAGGGGGTCTTCGATGAGGCATTATGTACCTGCGCTCAATAAACTAGGAAAAAGATGCATGTTCGGTTAATGGAATGGTCACGTAAGGCATATAAAATTTAATCAAGGCATACATATATGATTCGGATAGCATGTAGACAAGTTAAGCATGAAACAAATCACAGAACAAGAAAAACTCGATCCTATAGCCGTACGACCTAGACACGACAAGACCCAAGCAGAACACGACAAGACGACAAGACAAGACAGACGCTACCTCGAGTTCCACATCCACTTGCATTCGATTCCAACTCAGTACTACAATTGTAAGAGATCAAACGGTTGGTTGGCCATTCCAAGAGAAGATCAATCACAATTTCAATACTAAGGAGTTCTCAAGCACCTGTGACTGGAAACTCTAAGTCTCATTGACACGAAACGGGCAGACACAAGAGACAAGACAGGACGCGATTACAAAGCTTCGGTTCCTTTTGGGAACCTAGGCTCTGATACCACTGACTGTAGCGCCCCCTGAAGAAGGACCGCCACATCCGCACCGAAACGGATTCCCGAGCTTCGGCGAGGGCCTCAACCCAAAAACCCACTCCGGCGAACGGCACTCAAGCAAGAACCTTCGGCAACAGCAACGACATCCCAACAACAACCAGAGAAGAGCAGAGAAATGCGGAAGCGGTTTAAATAATAAGACAAATTCCATAAATGTCAATTAAACATGTGCAAATCGAAATATAACATAATAACAACACGTAGTGCCATCCATGGCTCAACTAGTCTACCCTATGCAATCCTAGATATCTTCAACTATCCCACAGCAGGGGCACATAAGTACATAAAGTAAATAAATACAATAAACAAGACTCGACTGTTGTTGGGACCACTGACAAGACAAACCAGAAAGACTGAGCCTATCTAGACCTGCTGATGCCGACTGACAAGATAGGTGACGTCGCCACCTGTCTACCTGAAGCAAGAACCAAAATAGCAGGGGTGAGTATAAAGGATACTCAGTAAGGGGGTTTTGGTCACAGTTCGTCATTTATCTTTTTAACTAAAAGTGGTGAGTGTTGCCCGTTTTGAGAAAGAATACGAAATATAAGTTGTAAAATGACACAAAGCAACACTCGGGTTTGGCTTATTTGAAAACACAAAAGGTTGACGAACCGGATCCTTTAAAACATTTGCACGAAATATCAAGCCGATTGAAAGAATATTAGTTGGGTAATAAAGGAGGCTTAGGGTAGCAAGTACGAGTCACACATCCGGGTTTTATATATATATAGGGAAGTACATATGATAATTGAAGAAAACCGGAATGTGCTTCGACTTGTCACGAAAGCCATAAAACAATTAGACAAGCAATAAATGCAATAAATCATGCAGTAATGTGTCCCGGCGAGAACGGGCCCTCTCCTTATCACTCCCCATTGAAAAACATGCAAGCAAGTACTCCATCACCAAGATTCATAAACAGGGTTTAAGGAGACGCGATTAGCACCACCATCAGGATTTAAGGAGACGCGATCAGCACCACCGTACAGGGTTTAAGGAGACGCGATTAGCACCACCGTTCGCATCAACTTAGGCTAGCCAACCTCCTAGCCGGCCCAAGTTAACACGCTAGAAGTATACATCGGGATTTGCCCTAGACGCACGTCCCCAGGCTCACCTCTTGTATACTCCGGGCCCAAGTCATAAAACAGGCTATGGCTCGCTTTTGAAATCAATGATAGTTAAAGTGGCCAAAAGGGCCGTTCGAAAATATGATGCAAGTAGTTAAGTATGAATGGCAAAAGGTGCTTTTGAGACAAGTTGATGTAACGATCTAGGAAATACTCATAAGCGTCGTACGCTTCGGGAGCATACTGACGGATGTCCCTAACGACGTTACTTATAAGTGCCTCAGAGATCAAATAGTTACTTTTTAAAACAAATAAGTTACTTGTCTCTAGTTGGAAGCATTTCAAATCATTTTGGTTTTGCTACTAAAACGGTTTGACTAAGCATGTAAGGAATATTAGAGACAGTACAACAAGCAATAAGAAAAAGGCGGGGAATAAGTTATTTCGAAGCCTAAATAAACTATGTTCTTACTCCAGTTGAAAACAATTTAAAACCCTTACCTGGCTCGACAAGACAGTATGAAAGCAAGCGGTAGTCAGGTTTCTCCCTCGTTGGACCCACCTGTAATACACAGGGCCTAGAGGATGAAAACAAGACCGACAATACTAAAAGCAAGACACAAGACAACAGACGACGCACGGCAATTCACATAGACATCACTCATGCTACAGGTGCAATGTGGAAAGTAAATCAATTAAACATATAAATTACGGTACGACAATTAAAGAATATTAATGAAATGTTAAATAATGAAAGAACGTAAATAATAAATACTAAAGGCATGCTTAAACGCAATTAGGGCACGTAGACATGCTTAAAATAATATAAGGACGTTCTCTCGCGAATACAGGATTAATCGGACAAGAAACGGGAAAGATGGGATAAAATCCCTAAACGAGCAAGGTGTCAATTGACGGTCAATTAGGGTCGGGTAAATTGTAAATTATGAAGAATATCAAATCCCAAGGCTCGAGGAAGCTATAGGTGAAATCGGATTGATATTCGGAGGTCGTATGAGAAAAGTCAACATTTAAATGAGTGGGGTTGACCAATTCCCGAAGTGCAAGAAAGGAAAAGGCGGGAAAATACACTAAGTATGTTGCACCGGCCAACGCACGGGCTTGGCAAGCCGGTGCAAGCACAAAAGGGGTTGCACGGCCTCCCGCACGGTCTTGAGCACGGTGTCAAGACCGTGCAGGTGCAAACGGCCATGCGCACGGGCCTGTGCACGGGCTCAAGCCCGTGCAGGCTGAAAAGTGAAGCGCACGGGCTCTTGCACGGTCTTGCTCAAGACCGTGCGTTCGCCCGTGTGGATCTACTGAGCAGCAGACTCAGCAGATCGCGAACCTCATACGCGAAAATCAAAATATAAATTCATATATCTCCTAATCTACACCATAAAACATCCTAATTTTCACATATAATCATATATATCATATAAGCTACATATAGACACAAGAATCACGTAAAATGGTCAAGTAAATCTTCCTAAACACGAAAATCCTAATATATATAATTCTATATATAAATCACAAAAATCGCAAGAAATAACGAACGGAATGAAATGGGGTAAAAGGATTACCGGTAGATAATGTAGTGAGGGTCGTTCGGGTTTTCACGGCTCGTCGATCGGGCGAGAAACGAGCTCGGTAGGGCGTCGGGAAGATCTTTCTCCTTTCTTCTCCTTCTTTCTCCTTTCTTTCTTCTTTCTTCTTTCTTTCTTCTTTGAAATGAGAGAATGAGAGAGATAGGTAGATATTTAGAAAAATATCTCGGGAGGGTAAAATGGTCATTTAGGCTTTTAAGGGCATTTAAAAGATAGGTTAAATCAATCTTTTCCACCAGATTGATTAATCCAATTGGATAGATCGAGAAATTAGGCAAGAAAGAATTCGCGTAAATATTAATAATATAATTAAATATTCGGGTCGTTACAAAACTGAACAAGACCAAGACCTAAATCAAACTTAGACCTGCTGTTGCCGACTGACCACAAAGGTGACACTGCCACCCGTCTGCCTGAAGGAACTTGAAGCAAGAATCAAAACACGAGGCTGAGTATAAAGGATACTGAGCGAAGGTTTAAATAATATAATATATATCACAGTTCGTCGCTCGTAATTTAAAATAAAAAAGGTGACCGTTGCTTGTTTTAAGAAATTATATAAATAATATAAGTTATAAAAATGTACGACGAAGCAACACCCGAGTTCGGCTTATTTTAAAACAATCAAAGATTGATGAACGAAACCTTTGAAATCATTTTAGCACATAATTAAGCCGATCAGTTTAAAAGAAGTCTTAGTCGATTTACAATCCGTTGACAGTTAACAATATACAGTTCTATCAGTTGAAAATAAATAATAAAAGTCGGCATTATAATTCGACTAAGTAATTAAAGTGGTAAATCATTCGTTCGTTCATTCGTTCATGTCCCGGCCAGCACGGGTCCTCTCCTTATGACTTCCACAACAAGCATGTACAAGAAAATACACCCACCACGGTCGTTATCGGTATGCGCAATTCATTACACAATTTTTGGAGGCGGGCTATGTAACGCCCCGAAAATCCGAATTATTATCCGGTACGTCCGGATAGTTATATTGCGCGATTTGATTATTTTATTTGATAGTTAGTATGTGTATTTTAACAATTTCATAAACGAGTGAATTTTGGTTTTTAAACCATTTCATGTCAACGTGTGTTCAATTATATGAGCTTTGACTGTAATATTGTTTAATTCCGACAACCTGCTATTTTTAGTAAGTTCGGAGTAATTACGGTTTTGCCCCTCGTTTCGAAGTCAAGTCAAAGTTTGACTTGACCACTCTCTCTCTCCCTCAATCCTCATTCACGTAAGAAAGAAGAAAAGAAAGAATAAAAAAGAGAAAAAGAAGAGAGAAAAGAGAGAAAGCTTCGATTGCTCATTCCGACTTCAATTTCCGACCGAATTTCGATCCGTGAAACTTTACGAACTCCTCACGATCTACTCTTCATGTAAGCTTCTCACGTCCTTCGCGTTTAATGCTTCCTAGAATGTGATTTATAGAATTTTGTGAATAGTTTAATAATATATGAAAAGTGTGATTATGAATAATTTTGTGGATGGATTTACGTGTTTCTTGGTCCTATAAGTAGATTAGATGTTGTAGATCATTATATGTAAGTTTAGTTTGAGGTTTGCCTGATTTATATGATTTAAATGTTAATTTTTGGCTCATTCCCGAGAACCCTAGCAATTTTCTGCTGTTTAGATAATCCGCACGGCCTGACGCACGGTCTTGAGACCATGCACCAAGACCGTGTGCCTATTTTGGCCTTGCACTGCCTAACGCACGGCCGTGCGCAAGCCGGTGCGCAGGCCAGTGCAAGTGTTCGCGCACCGGCTTGAGCACGTGTTCAAGCCCGTGCGTTTGCCCGTCCCCAAGACCGTGTGTATGCCTTAACCAAAATTTCTCCATTTTCAACTTCTTGCTCTCGGCATTGTGAGTCAAAGGGGTAATTAAAAAAGTTGACTTTCTTCATTTGACCTCCGATTTGAGATCGGATTTCACCTATAGGTTCTATAAATCATGAAATACATATTTTAGGTAGTTTGAATTTTTCCGATTTCGTTTGGGTCCTGTTTCTCGTGTTTTTCGTTTAAGCCTTTTTAGCTATTTTTCAAATGTTGTCCGTTTCTTCCGAAACTTGAATGCATGCTTCCTTATTGCCTTTTATGCATGTATATGAGCTTTTATTGCATTCTAACTTGATTTGCTTATCGAATTCTATGAATTTTTATGTTTTGTTACAATGTGAACCTAAGTGATATGAATGATTGTTTAATGTGCTTCTATGTGTTTTAAATCTTTCGTATAAGCCGTGTGTCGTCATTAGTCTTATTTGGTTGTGTTTTGTCTTTTGCAGACGATACTCCCGTGGAGTAGCGTGCCGGTCTCGCATTTTACTCTCGTTTTTGTCAAGCCAACAGGTGGGGTTTTCAGTTTCTTAATATACGATAATACGTACATAATACCAACCCTACTACCCGATAAGCCTTATTTTATGATTTGTTTTACATCCGTTTGTATATATAATAGATATTTATGCTTATACTTTTATGATCTTGAAACCGATTTAATATGAAAAGTATTATGTATACGTTTGTGAAATGTTTACGAAAGAGGCAAGCAAATCTTTGTTTTCCGAAAGCGAACTTTGGCATTATAGCCTCGCACACGACTTGCCTCGAACGGTCTTTTGACCACATGAAAATGTTTGAAAAGCGAGCTATGTATATGTATATGTTTGACCTGTTCCGATGGGCCCGGAGTAAGGACGATAGGACGAAGTCGGTAGACGTCGGGTCTACGGCGGAAATTCTATGGTTTCCTCCACCTTTGGGAGCTCGGGGTGAGGCTGGCGTGGCAGCCCTTTGAGTACCTGAGCTTGTTTATGTATGATCTGTGTAGTTAGGGGTTGCTCCCTGATTACAACTGGAGGAATAAGGAGGGTTTCTGTTTTTATGATTTGACTGGTGGTTCAGAACTCTTCTCGCTGAGTTATCCGTTTTGTTTTGTTTCATTTTGAGCTAGTTCACCAATCGTTTGCGAAAAACTTTACTTCTGTTGTTTTCTTTCTGTTTAAACTGGTGATCTACTTTCGTTTATTTTATGTTCTGTCTTTTTCCCCCTCACTTAGTCGTTTGACTAACCCCATTCGTTTCACCCTTTTGGTTTCAGGATTCTAGGCGGGCTTCAGTAGTATTGAGTCGTTGTCAATCGAGGTACAAGCTTTTGTCTGATGTAAACTCTTGTTTCTTGTTGAATTGTTATGTAGGATTACTTATGGTTAGTCGGGAATAATATTGTAGAACCCGTTGTAAACATTTATTATTATTTTTGGGAATTTGCTAGCCTTGGTGGGCTTTACCTAACTGCGCAGCTATTATGATTTTATGTTTTGTTTATATATTGCTTCCGCTTTTGGTTTGTCCCTGTTTTGAAACTCCCGCCTAGTAGTAAATGAGTCCGTTTTGCCGTTCGCCGGGTTTTGGTTCGGGTCGGATTACTTTCGGTTCCGGGTCAGGATCCGGTGCGGGGCGTGCGTCTGCCCGTTTGGCGGCGCCCGCTACAGTTGGTATCAGAGCCTATGGGTTGAATGGCCTGTGCTCTGAAGCGTGGAGTCTGTCTAGGTCCGTACGGCTTAGGAACTATGTGAATTGCATGATTGTGCTTAAGTGATTGTGTTAATTTGACTTCCTTACGTGTTAGTGCTTTACATGATCACTTACCGTCATGCATAATTGTACAGTTTTGCAGGATGCGTCGTGGTAGAGGTCCTCCTCCGCCTCCTCCCCCGCCAGAGGGACCTACGCCAGCGCAATTTATGGCAGCATTACAGCAGTACGCTCTTCATGCACCTCAGGAGACGCCGGAACAAACGGCTATGAAGGCAATGAATCAGTTTCTTAATCGTAATCCGCCACAGTTTGTGGGAGCACCGGATGATGTGGCTGCAGGGGCCTGGATATCGGCCTTGGAGAAGATATTCAGACTGATGCACACTACGGATCCACAGAGGGTCGAGTATGCTGCCTACCTGATGATTGGGGCAGCGCAGGACTGGTGGACACGGATTGATCAGCGTTGGACGCGTGATCGGGTGGTTCCGACATGGGCTCAGTTTTTGATGGAGTTCAGGGCTAAGTACATACCGTTGGTAGTCAGACAACAGCGAGAAAGGGAGTTTTTGAACTTGAAGCAGGGCACGTCCTCGGTAGATCAGTATGAGGCACATTTCTCTCGCCTCATTGTTCACTGTTCCTATATGGTTGAGGACGAGGAAAGGAAGACACGCCAGTTCGTGGAGGGTTTATCTCACAGCATTCGACTGCATATGATGGCTGTCCGCCCCCGATTTTATTCCGATGCAGTTGACATGGCTCTTGCTATAGAGTCAGAGATGAGACAGACGAGGCCTACGTCAGCACCTGCCCCCGCAGCCGCTAAGGGTTTTCCGTCGGGTCTGAAGAGGTCTTTTCCTTCTGTAGGACCATATTCTTCTTCAGCTGGGAAGAAACCATTTCAGCAGGCTCCGAAGCCGAACGTTCCTCCCCAAGCTCAGGGTTTTCCACGACCAGTTTGTGTATATTGTGGAGGTCCCCATTTGTAGTCTAAGTGTCGAAGGAAGTTAGGACTTTGCTTTGGATGTGGTAGCTCCGATCATCTTATGAATGCATGTCCGATGAAGAGAGGTCAGAAGCAGCCAGCTCAGCCTCAAGCCCAGGCCCGACTTTACGCCTTGGAAGGCGATGCTGAAGATGTCGCGCCGGATGCGAATGCCGTGGTGGAAGGTACGATATATATACATGGCATTCCCACTCATGCATTGTACGACCCGGGTGCTTCTCACTCGTTTATTGCGCCTGCCGTTACCTTATCTGTGCATGTGCCTGTTGAGTTGCTTGAGTATGTGTTAGTTGTTAGCTCGCTGATGGGTTCTAGAGTAGCTACGAACCGCGTTCTCAAGCGTTCTCAAGCGTTCTCAAGTGATTGTAACGCCCCGAAAATCCGAATTATTATCTGGTACGTCCGGATAGTTATATTGCGCGATTTGATTATTTTATTTGATAGTTAGTATGTGTATTTTAACAATTTCATAAATGAGTGAATTTTGGTTTTTAAACCATTTCATGTCAACGTGTGTTCAATTATATGAGCTTTGACTGTAATATTGTTTAATTCCGACAACCTACTATTTTTAGTAAGTTCGGAGTAATTACGGTTTTGCCCCTCGTTTCGAAGTCAAGTCAAAGTTTGACTTGACCACTCTCTCTCTCCCTCAATCCTCATTCACGTAAGAAAGAAGAAAAGAAAGAAGAAAAAAGAGAAAAAGAAGAGAGAAAAGAGAGAAAGTTTCGATTGCTCATTCCGACTTCAATTTCCGACCGAATTTCGATCCGTGAAACTTTATGAACTCCTCACGATCTATTCTTCATGTAAGCTTCTCATGTCCTTCGCATTTAATGCTTCCTAGAATGTGATTTATAGAATTTTGTGAATAGTTTAATAATATATGAAAAGTGTGATTATGAATGATTTTGTGGATGGATTTACGTGTTTCTTGGTCCTATAAGTAGATTAGATGTTGTAGATCATTATATGTAAGTTTAGTTTGAGGTTTGCATGATTTATATGATTTAAATGTTAATTTTTGGCTCATTCCCGAGAACCCTCGTGATTTTCTGCTGTTTAGATAATCCACACGGCCTGACGCACGGTCTTGAGACCATGCGCCAAGACCGTGTGCCTATTTTGGCCTTGCACTGCCTAACGCACGGCCGTGCGCAAGCCGGTGCGCAGGCCAGTGCAAGTGTTCGCGCACCGACTTGAGCACGTGTTCAGGCCCGTGCGTTTGCCCGTCCCCAAGACCGTGTGTATGCCTTAACCAAAATTTCTCCATTTTCAACTTCTTGCTCTCGGCATTGTGAGTCAAAGGGGTAATTAAAAAAGTTGACTTTCTTCATTTGACCTCCGATTTGAGATCGGATTTCACCTATAGGTTCTATAAATCATGAAATACATATTTTAGGTAGTTTGAATTTTTCCGATTTCGTTTGGGTCTTGTTTCTTGTGTTTTTCGTTTAAGCCTTTTTAGCTATTTTTCAAATGTTGTCCGTTTCTTCCGAAACTTGAATGCATGCTTCCTTATTGCCTTTTATGCATGTATATGAGCTTTTATTGCATTCTAACTTGATTTGCTTATCGAATTCTATGAATTTTTATGTTTTGTTACAATGGGAACCTAAGTGATATGAATGATTGTTTAATGTGTTTCTATGTGTTTTAAATCTTTCGTATAAGCCGTGCGTCGTCATTAGTCTTATTTGGTTGTGTCTTGTCTTTTGCAGACGATACTCCCGTGGAGTAGCGTGCCGGTCTCGCATTTTACTCTCGTTTTTGTCAAGCCAACAGGTGGGGTTTTCAATTTCTTATAATATACGATAATACGTACATAATACCAACCCTACTACCCGATAAGCCTTGTTTTATGATTTGTTTTACATCCGTTTGTATATATAATAGATATTTATGCTTATACTTTTATGATCTTGAAACCGATTTAATATGAAAAGTATTATGTATAAGTTTGTGAAATGTTTACGAAAGAGGCAAGCAAATCTTTGTTTTCCGAAAGCGAACTTTGGCATTATAGCCTCGCACACGACTTGCCTCGAACGGTCTTTTGACCACATGAAAATGTTTGAAAAGAAAGCTATGTATATGTATATGTTTGACCTGTTCTGATGGGCCCGGAGTAAGGACGATAGGACGAAGTCGGTAGACGTCGGGTCTACGGCGGAAATTCTATGGTTTCCTCCACCTCTGGGAGCTCGGGGTGAGGCCGGAGCGGCAGCCCTTTGAGTACCTGAGCTTGTTTATGTATGATCTGTGTAGTTAGGGGTTGCTCCCTGATTACAACTGGAGGAATAAGGAGGGTTTCTGTTTTTATGATTTGACTGGTGGTTCAGAACTCTTCTCGCTGAGTTATCCGTTTTGTTTTGTTTCATTTTGAGCTAGTTCACCAATCGTTTGCGAAAAACTTTACTTCTGTTGTTTTCTTTCTGTTTAAACTGGTGATCTACTTTCGTTTATTTTATGTTCTGTCTTTTTCCCCCTCACTTAGTCGTTTGACTAACCCCATTCGTTTCACCCTTTTGGTTTCAGGATTCTAGGCGGGTGGTTTCAGTAGTATTGAGTCATTGTCAATCGAGTTGCAAGCTTTTGTCTGATGTAAACTCTTGTTGCTTGTTGACTTGTTATGTACGATTACTTATGGTTAGTCGAGAATAATATTGTAGAACCCGTTGTAAACATTTATTAATATTTTTGGGAATTTGCTAGCCTTGGTGGGCTTTACCTAACTGCGCAGCTATTATGATTTTATGTTTTGTTTATATATTGCTTCCGCTTTTGGTTTGTCCCTATTTTGAAACTCCCGCCTAGTAGTAAATGAGTCCATTTTGCCGTTCGCCGGGTTTTGGTTCGGGTCGGATTACTTTCGGTTCCGGGTCAGGATTCGGTGCGGGGCGTGCGTCTGCCTGTTTGGCGGCGCCCGCTACAGTTACTTGTCGTGGCCCCCCGGGCGCGGAGAGGAGAACCCTCACGGAGGCGCCCGTTGGACGCGCGGGCATATCCTCCGATCACCACCGAGCACAACCCTAAAGTTTGGCCGGAAACACTTGCCAAAAGGTGGTACCACAAGGTGGTTGTTACTTGGTGATTTTTTGGTTATAAACCCTTCAAACATATTCTTAACTTCCGATGTGGGATCAAATATGGACACACACGGCCTTGCAACACCCCGTGAGGGGAGGCCGTGCGTGTCTCTTCCACACGGGCTGCTGCATGGCGTGTCGCAAGCCCGTGTGGACTCCCCTGAACATATTTCTTGCGGGAATTCGGGGTGCTACAATCACCCCTCCTTCAGATCGCAATGTCCCCATTGCGCCACAACAAAGCTTTCCCAGTATCGCCCGCCAGTGGGACTCCCACCGCATGTAACCCATACGCGTGGCACATGCCCACGCGCTCGACCCGGAGCAGACATCCAAGCCGTGAACATGCGTTCCCAACCGGCGGTCGGCTCTGATACCACTTGTCGCGGCCCCCCGGGCGCGGAGAGGAGAACCCTCTTGCGGGAATTCGGGGTGCTACATGCTAAAAGCAACGTCACCACGTGATTAAGGAAACGTGTAGAAAACAACGTTACCCTTGCATTATCTTAGGCTAGCCAACCTCCTGACCGGTCTAAGCTAACACGTCAGAAGCACACATCGGGATTTGCCCTAGACCCTCGTCTCCAGGCTCACCTCCTGTATAACTCCAGGCCCAATCAATACATTATCATTACAGTTCTCGCTTTGCAATCGTTACGCTACATTTTGGTGGCCAAAGGGGCCGTTCGAGACAAGGTTGTAGTTGCGGGGCCAAAAGACCAAAGTCCGCCTTTCAAAACAAATCGGGTTTTCCTTGTCTCTAGTTAAAACTCGTTTATAAAACATACATACTTATATAATTTGATATTGAAACGGTTGATTAATATCATAAACGTAGTAATTCAATATTTAATATAATATAATAAAGGCATGAAAACAATAAAGCAATAACAAAAGAGGGACAATAAGTTGGTTCGCAATATATACGATTCTTACTGCAGTTGAAAACAGTTTAAACCCTCACCTGGAAGCATAGCTATGAAAGGACTGACAGACGAACAAGCCACTCATGCAATCTAGTACAAGGCACACCCAAATAAGATACTGACAAGACACACGACGTGCAAGAATTAAATAAATCAATTAGGGTCACTCAACTAAGCAATTTATACTCAATATATCAATATTCTTGAATAAATGAACTAAGCATCGAGATTAAAAAGAAATAAACATGCTTAAGAATAAACACTTAGTTTCTAAGTACAACCAAGCATTCAAGGGGTAAAATGGTCATTTTACACTCAAAAGAGTAGCATAACGAACAACGAATAATATTCCAGTAGATATGGAATATTTAAACTTAAAACTGTTCAAGGGTAAGACGGGTATTTCAAGTTAAACAAGTATAACTCATTCAAATGAACAATTCAAGTACAACTTTACAACTTAATAGCTTTTTTCAAAAGCTGAAAAGCTACAATCTAAAATTCAACCAAATATCCTAATTAATCGAACCAAATCCTATCGATTCAACTACACGAACATACCACAATTATTCACAACTATTTACATAATTAATACAAGTTAGGATTGTGACGACCCGCAATCTGCAAGTTCAAGATTAGTGCGTTTACCGAAATTCGGACCATTTATGGTCCCGACGTCTTTCACACTTCCACGTTTTTCCCAACTCTTGCCTTAAAGATTTTTATAAATCCTTGCTTGGGCATTTAAAACCCAAGGCATTAATTAGAATTTGATTTGCATTGTTTTGTCACTAACTAGGGTCAATTTGGTAAATTTATATTTTAGCTCGTTTAATTTAATTTAGTAATTTAACAGTGTATATTGGACTGGGGTTCAATATTTTAATAATGCATATTTTATCGAGGTTCCATATATTTTCATGAAATCCTTAATATTATTCATTAAGTCATTTTGTAAAGAAAATTATATTTTTGGCCCAAAACTATTTACACTTTAGCTCAACCCGGAATTGACTTTTCGTAAACTCATGACTTTTAATAACACGAACCTCAATCTTTGTTAAGCATTTAATTTCGGTCATTTTGACACTAAGTACGCCTAATTCCGACACTTCACACAATTTGCACGTTTTTCGAGGATAGGGTATATTATGCAATTATTGGGAGATTTGGGGCCAAAATGAAAAATGAGAGAACACCAAGAGCAGATGCACGATCGCGAGAGCCCCTCTTCTCTAATTTGGGGAATTTTCATTTCTTCTCCGAATCAAGCGAATGATATATGGAAATCGATCGTCTCGATGAGAGGAGCACAATGGTACCGGTATTGTGTTGATTTGATTGATGGTGGAGGTGCTAGGGTGGCTCGAAGGTGGCACGAAGTTGAGCTCCTCGTCGGAGGCTTTTCCGGCAACGTCACGGCCTGGGCTTGGTCGGAAATGAAAGCTCTCATTGAGAGGAAGCTTTTGGTGGTGGTCTCCAGGCGTGGTTTGGCCAGACGGTGACTAATCGAAGAACGGAAGGCGCGGCAGTCAACAGCATTTTCCGGCGACTCCAGGCGGCGTCTCGACGGTGGACCACTGTGGCTGGAACGGCCTTGAAGAGAGAAAGAGAATGGCGGTGGTCTCAGGATCCAACTCGATGGGACGGCGGAGCATCGACGGAGCAAAGGCGACGCGCGGGTGGTGCGCGGCTGAGGTGGCGTCGGAGCTACCTCCGGCCATCATTTTCAATGGGCTTTACCTGGATTTCAACCTTCTTGACATGGGTAAGCCGATTTCGAAGTCAATTTCTGTAACGACAGGTCCCCAAATACGGTGCTATGTGACGTCCCGCACCAAGTCACAATCCATAACAAGAACTGAGGTCCGGTTATGAACTATAACCTGGCGAACGGTAAATAAATGCCAGGTGGATCTATTTTAGTAAATAACAGGACAACAAACCATAACACAGCGGAAGCAAATTAATACAATCTATCCCACTCAGGGAGCTAGAATAGCAGTAAATTTAAAGTACAAGTATAAAGCCCACCAAGGCCACTGAAAACAACAATATCAACATTTAAACTAATTTACATCATTTAAATATACAACTCTAGGGTTTTAAGTATTTGTCCAGATACACAAGCAGAAATAAAATCACCTAAACAAAAGTAAATAATCCCAACGACAAGACCTGAATCCGCCTAGTGACAAAACCTGAAAGAGACAACGAGGTAATGGGGTTAGTCAAAGCAACTAAGTGAGGGAGTTGTAATACGTATATATTAATAAAACTGAATAAAAGTTCGCCATTTTTAAATGAGAAGAAAGAAAATGAAAAGTAAAGGTTTTGTAACATTGGCGAAGTAATTAATGTTGTAATGAATAAATAAAAGGTCGGCGAGACGAGCAACAACCACCTATTTCACAATATGAAAATAATAAAGTAAACTGCCCTTATTCCTCCTTATGTAGTCAGGTAGCTAACCCGAATTACTAATAATCAACTATGCAAGGACAAGTATACTTTACATCTTCGGCCGGGGACAAGTCTATGCGACAAGATCCCATCCGGCGCAGGTACTCAAAAGGGTTACCACTCTGGCCACACCCCGAGCTCCCAGCAGTTTGGAGACCAGAGCATTGAGATCCACCGTAGACCCAACGTCTAACCAGCTTCACCCCGTACCCTGATGTCTGGGCCCCAATAGTATGAGATGGCAGAAAAGCCGGGCACAAAGGCCAAAGTATATTTCTCGCATTTCGAAAGATTCGGTCAAAGGGACCAATTGAGAAATCAATTTTAACCCTTTCTGGCCAAAAGAGCCTTCGACGGGCTAATATGTAATAATTTGATATCAAAACGTTTTCCTCGAAATCATTAAGGTAGTATGGTTTTCAAATAGCTACTACGTATAATATCAGTTGGGGAAAGAAAATTTAAAAGCATAAAACACAGGCTTCGGGTATATATGGAATATTTACATACGTATAAGAAAGCCGAATTCGGAAAAGAAACCCCACCTGGACAATAATGCAAAAAGGGACAAAATGAAAGACCAGACTATTGCTAGAAAGGTGTACCACCTGAAATCAAATACGACACAACCACATAAGACACAATACGATCACACGACTTATGCTAAATGTAATAAAGTACTCAAGATAATCATATAAATGAATAATTGAATGAATTAACTGAATATATAAGGAATAACTGTAACAATTACGAAAAGTAGTTCTCCAAAATCACAACACATAATTAATATCAATTCTTCACTGAATGTTTGAATGCAATCATTCTACAAAATTCACTTATTAGAAGTAATTTTGTTTGCACTATGACTTACACGAAAAGAGTTGTTAAATGTTTGGTGTAAAGTGAGAGTAACTTTTTAAGTAGTTTAATCACTCAACTCAATTATTGTAACGGCACGTCCCCAAATACGGTGTGACGTGACGTCCCGCACCAAGTCACAATCCATAACAAGAACTAAAGGTCCGGTTATGAACTATAACCTGGCGAACGGAAAAATAAATACCAGGCGGATTTGCTTTAGAAAATAATAAAACAATGAACAATAATACAGCGAAAGCAAATTAACACAACCTATCCCACTCAGGGAGCTAGAACAACCAAAATTCAAAACGCAATTATAAAGCCCACCAAGGCCATTGAAAACAACCATATCAACATTCAAACTAATTTACATTATTTACATCTACAAATTCTAGGGTTTTAAGTATTTATCCAGATACATAGGCTATATGGAATCCCCTAAACAAAAGAAAGCAATCCCAACGACAAGACCTGAATCCGCCTAGTAACAAGACCTGAAAGAGAAAACAAGATAATGGGGTTAGTCAAAGCGACTAAGTGAGGGGGCTGTAATACGTATATATTGTCGAAACAACCCACAGATTCACCAGTTTGTAAATGAAAAGAAAGCAAAGGAAAAATAAAGGTTTTCACAATTATTGGTGAATCGAATAATTTTGCAATAAAGTAAAAGCTCGGCGAGACGAGCATCAACCACCTGTTTCACAATATCAGAAATATCAAATAAACCTGCCTTATTCCTCCTTGTGTAGTCAAGTAGCTAGCCCGCTACTATATAATCATACATGCAAGGACAAGTATCCAATACATCTTCGGCGGAGGACAAGTCTATGCGACAAGATCCCGTCCGGCGCAGGTACTCAAAAGGGTTGCCACTCCGGTCACACCCCGAGCTCCCAGCAGTTTTGGAGACCAGAGCATTGAGATCCACCGTAGACCCAGCGTCTATCCAGCTTCACCCCGTACCCTGATGTCCGGGCCCAATAATATGATATGGCACATAGGCCAGGCACAATGGCCAAGATATATTTCTCGCATTTCGAAAGATTCGGTCAAATGGACCAAATTGAGAAACCAATTTTAACCCTTTTCTGGCCAAAAGAGCCTTCGAGGGCTATTATGTAATAATTTGATATCAAAATATTTTCCTTCAACTCATTAAAGTAATATCATTTTCAAGTAGCTACTACGTATAATATAGGTTTGGGGAAAGAAAACATAAATGTATAAAACACAGGCTTCGGGTATATATGGAATATTTACATACGTATAAGAAAGACCGAATTCGGAAAAGAAACCCCACCTGGATAATACGGCAAAAAGGCAAAAGAAAGGGAACCAACTATTCCCCGGAAGAACTACCACCTGAAACCAAATACGACCAACCATGTAAGACGACAATACGACGCACGGCTTACTCTTAATGCAATAAACACTTAATTAAATCAAAGGAGGGCAATTAGGGTAATTATTCAATGAAACTAATGAAATACCAAACTTCAAACTTATAATCATGCTTAAACCCAATTAGGTTTCATAGACATGCTTAAAATACTATAAAGAAGCTTACATTCAAGTTTCGAAGCAATCGGAAATGAATTGCAAAAAGTGTATAATTCCTTAAACGGAAATCGGTTCGTTGTACGATCAAACGGTATTGGAAAAATTCAAACTCTATGAATTATTAAGTTTTAAAGTATTACGGACTTAATGGCGAAGTCGGATTTTGAAAATAATATCAAATGAAGAAAGTAGGATTTGCAATTTTTGACTTCCAGAGAGTTTTGAACTAAAATCGGGACACACGGTCTACACACACGGCCTGATCAAGGCCGTGTGAAATTTTGAGAACACGCACGGCCTACCCACACGGCCTGATGCAAGGCCGTGTGGGGTGGAAAACATGCACGGTCTTGCTACAGGGCCTGTTGCAAGGCCGTGTGCACCCGTTTTCGCGAATTTTCAGCAGAACGCGAAGAACTTCGCACAGAAGCAGCAAAACTTCGTCAAATCTTTACCAAAATACCATTTTCAATCAGATTTTCATACTACAAATTTCAACAAGCATCAAAGATCACAATGGCAACACATAGGATCAAGAATCATCGAAAACTACGGAGTATAACGATCAAACTACCGAAAAATCCAACTTCGAAACAATTTATCCAAAACATACTCAAACAACAACAGAATCGAATGGAACCTGAATAATACCTGTAGAGAATGTTATAAGGATCACGTAGGTTCTTACGGATCGAAATTTGGTTAAGAAACGAACTCGAAAGATCAAATTGAAGTTTTAAAGAAATTCTTTCTTTTTCCTTCTTTTTTCCTTCGGCTGTTGCAGATTTTGAGAAGAGGGGTGAAATGTAATTATGAAAAGGAGAAAGAAAGAATAAAAAGAAAACCTGAGGTTTAAATGAAAAATAGAAGGGGCATTTTTGTAATTTCGCGAAACTTCATAAAAAGGACATATTAATGAAATATGTCAATATTATAGTCAAAACTCATCATTTTAAACGCACATTGACATAGAATAATTTAAATTCACAAATTATCACATTTACAAAAATTCATATAAAACACACAAATATCACATAAGCACATATGTACCGATCGAATTTTTCCAAACTTGTCCCGTTATCTTAGAAATTCTTACGGCTTTAACTTACCAAAAATTTGGGGCATTACAATCTCTCCCCCTTATGAGAATCTGTCCTCAGATTCTATTCATTCGAAGCGAATAACTTAGGATAATGTTTTCTCATTTTCTCCTCTGTCTCCCAAGTAGCTTCTTCGCTTTTCTGATTCCTCCAAAGGACTTTTACAAGTGGGATTTGACGATTACGAAGTTCTTGGAATTTATGGTCCAAAATACTAACCGGTTGGGAAATGAACGTTAAATTCGGCTCTAACTTTATATCTTCCACCGGAATTCTCTCGGACTCGTCTGGATGATACTTACGAAGTTGCGAGACGTGGAAAACATTATGAATACCGGTAAGAGCTGGCGGCAAATCTAATCTGTAGGCCATCTTCCCAATCCTCTCAAAAATCACATACGGACCCAAATATCTCGGGGCTAGCTTTCCTCCTTTACCAATTCGAACGAATCCCTTTCTAGGAGAAGCTTTCAAAAGTACTTGATCCCCAACTTCGAACTCCAAATCACGTCGACGTCTATCAGCATAACTCTTTTGTCGATCCTGGGCAGCTTTCATTCTTTGTCGGATGACTTGCACCTTTTCGATAGCATCGTGAATCAATTTCGGAGCAATGCCACGATGAATACCATCTTTAGTCCATCTCCAATCTTCAATGTCCCAATATAGTGGTGATCGACACTTCCTTCCGTACAAAGCTTCGTATGGGGCCATCTGAATCGAGGACTGCTAACTATTATTATAAGCGAACTCGATCAATGGAAGCTGCTTATACCACGTAGTCTGAAAATCTAGGGCACAACATCTCAGCATGTCTCCGAGGTATCTAATGGTCCTCTCTGATTGACCGTCCTGTCTGGGGGTGAGCTGCGGTACTGAAGGTCAACTTCGTTCCCATACGATCCTGTAGGTTCTGCCACAGATGTGAAGTAAACCTAGTGTCTCTGTCCGACACTATACTCATCGGAACTTCGTGAAGTCTCACAATCTCCTCGTGATAAACCTCTGCCAACTTATCAACTGTATAGGTTGTATGAACGGGCAAGAAATGAGCGGACTTCGTCAACCTGTCAATGATTACCTAAATGCTATCATAACCACCTCTGACTTTCGGTAAACCCGAAACAAAGTCCATCGCTATGTCTTCCCATTTCCAAGATGGAACGGGGAGTGGTTGAAGTAAACCTCCGAGTTTCTGATGATCTGCCTTGACTTGTTGACACGTCGCACACTGTCTGACATAATCGGCCACATCTCTCTTCAAACCATTCCACCAGAAGTATTCTTTCAAATCTCGATACATCTTAGTGCCTCCCGGATGGATAGTACAGGCTGATTTATGAGCTTCATCCAAAATTTCTCTCCTCAAACTCTCTGGAACACAAGCTCTTGTCTTATGTCTGAGAAGACCTGTGTCGTCGATACTGAATTTCGTTTCTGGCTCATCTTTCATTCGAATAATTTGTCGCTGAATCCAATCATCAGTAGCTTGAGCTTCTTTAATTGTACGACCCAAATCTGACTGAATCGTGATATTAGAAATGCGAGCATAAGAAATAATATGAACTCTCTCGGCACCTGACATGTCTGAACTCAGCTCTAGCTGTGATACACTCGCTTTTCTGCTCAAGGCATCTGCAACTACATTCGCCTTCCCTGGATGGTACTGAATCTTACAATCATAGTCTTCTAACAATTCCATCCAACGTCTCTGGCGTTTATTCAACTCCTTCTGCGTGAAAAGATACTGAAGGCTCTTATGATCAGTGAAAATATCAAAAGTAACGCCGTAGAGATAGTGACGCCACTTGCCCAAAGCAAATACAACGGCTGCTAACTCAAGATCATGTGTAGGATAATTCAGTTCAGCAGGTTTAAGCTTTCTCGAGGCATAAGCTATAACCTTTCCATTCTGCATCAACACGCATCCCAATCCTTCTTTCGATGCATCAGTATAAACCACAAATCCATCTGAACCTTCAGGCAAAGTAAGAATAGGAGCGGATGTCAATCTGTTCTTTAACTCCTGAAAACTGCTCTCACATTTATCAGTCCACACAAAGGCAACATTTTTCTTCGTTAACTCAGTAAGCGGGGCTGCAAGTTTAGAGAAATCCCTCACAAACCGTCTGTAATAACCTGCCAATCCCAGAAAGCTACGAACCTCTGTAGGAGTCTTAGGCTGCTCCCAATTCCATACTGAATCTATCTTCGAAGGATCAACCTCAATACCTTTCTTGGATATAACATGACCCAGAAATGCCACTTTCTCAATCCAGAACTCACACTTACTGAACTTAGCATATAATTGATGTTCTTTCAAAGTTTGTAGCACAATCTTTAAATGCTCTGCATGCTCTTCCTCGGACTTTGAGAAAACCAGTATGTCGTCGATGAAGATGACAACAAACTTATCCAGATAAGGTCGGAAGATTCTGTGCATCATATCAATAAATGCTGCAGGAGCGTTCGTCAAACCGAAGGGCATAACCACAAACTCAAAGTGACCATATCGAATGTTGAAAGCTGTCTTCGGTATGTCCTCTGCTCTGATTCACAACTGGTAATATCCCTGTCTCAGATCAAGTTTAGAATAGACCCTCGATCCCTGCAATAAGTCAAACAACTCCTCGATGTGGGGAAGAGGATACTTATTCTTCACAGTCATTCGGTTCAACTCTCTGTAGTCAACACAAAGTCTAAGAGAACCATCTTTCTTCTTCACAAACAATACTGGTGCACCCCAGGGAGAAGTACTCGGCCTAATATAACCACTGCCTAGCAAATCATCTAACTGAGTCTTCAACTCTTTTAATTCAGCTGGTGCCATTCTGTAAGGTGTCTTTGAATAAGGCTCAGATCCCGGATACAAATCAATAACAAACTCGATATCACGGTCTGGAGGTAATGATTCTAACTTCTCAGGAAACACATCAGGGAAATCTTTAACTATCTCGGTAGTTTCAAACTTTGACTGTTCCTTCGGCCTGTTAAGAAGATAAGCAACAAAACCTGAAGCTCCTTCTGAGACGAGCTTTTTTGCCTCTGTCATAGAAATAATCGGTCCATCTGTAAACTGAATACTCTGACTCGAATCGGATCCCAAACTAATCTTCTTCTCAAAACAATCAATCTTGGCCCTGTGCTCAAATAACCAATCCATACCCAAAATAACTCCATACTTCTTCACAGACAACTCTATCAAATCTGCGGGGTAAACCTTATTCTCGAAAACGACGGGACAACGTCGATATATACGGTCAGTAATAATACACGATCCCAAAGGGGAACTCACAACAAAACAATAATCAGACAAATTAACAGGTACATGCGCAGATAAAGCATTCGCAGGCGCAATAAAAGAATGTGTCGCACCCGGATCAAATAATGCATGTATGGGTATGTCATGAATATGTATAATACCTTCCACCACTGCAGTAGAATCGGGCTCGGTCTCCGTATCATCCCCCTCCAGGGCATAAACACGAGCATGAGTAGCAGGCTTGTTTTGGTTACTCTGATTCTGAAATCTCCTCCTGGGACAACTATCTATCTGATGAGTGGAACTCCCACAACCTCTGCACAATCCTAACTTACTCCAATATCTCTCTTCGGGGTGATTCCTCCCACAGAAACCACAAATAACTGGAGAAAAACCCATCGGGCGAGGTGCTGAGGAAAAACCTATCGGACGAGGAACTGGAGGACGAGAAACTGGGGGATGAGGAACTGAAGGCCTAGGTCCTCCAAATGGTCTCTTGCCTCTGTCTTGCATAGGTGCACTGGAAGTAGAAGGCCTCTTAAATCCTGATAAAGATGAGGTAGAACGACCAGCAATACGATCAATCTCACGATACTCACTCTCAAGGCCGAGGGCTACGTCAACTGCTGTAGTAAAAGACTGTAACTGAAGGATAGCCATACTGTGATGAAGACCCAGTCTCAAACCATCAATAAACTTCTTAGTCTTCCTGCGCTCATCACCTGAAATATGAGGGGCATAGGCAGCAAGTCTAGAAAACTCAACCTCATAATCAGCTACTGATAAAGAACCCTGAATGAGTGCCGTAAACTCTCGCTCTCTGCGATCTTGGACTGACTGAGGGATGTATTTAGCTCGAAATTCTTTCAAGAAATCCTCCCAAGTAGGTTTAACCCTATCAGCGGCAAATCTCCTCTCTGTAACTCTCCACCACTCATCGGCGGATCCCTGTAACAAGTATACTGCAAACTCTACTTTATCAGCATCAGACGTCTGCTGGAGCCTAAAGATCTTCTCGAGCGAAGCAATCCAGCTATCTGCCACTCTATCATCAGTAATACCATGGAATGAAGAGGGTTTATAATACAGAAGTCCCTTCAAAACTACCTCTCGGGCTTTGGTTTCAACCTGGACTATATGGCATTCAGCTCTTAGAATTTCTCTGACCGAATCCACCAAATCATGAGGGTTCAGTGGTACCATAGGTGGCTGAGGAGGATGACCAGGCGTACGATGACGATGGGGCGGCATCCTACAATCAAATACAACAGGTATGCATGAAGCTTAATTATGAATGCAAAGCTGTAACACAAAAGCACAATTCCTAAGTCGTAAGCCGTACGGACCTAGACTGACACGACTCACAGAACTAAGGCCGATGAACCTCTAGCTCTGATACCAACTGTAAGCACGTCCCCAAATACGGTGTGACGTGATGTCCCGCACCAAGTCACAATCCATAACAAGAACTAAAGGTCCGGTTATGAACTATAACCTGGCGAACGGAAAAATAAATACCAGGCGGATTTGCTTTAGAAAATAATAAAACAATGAACAATAATACAGCAAAAGCAAATTAACACAACCTATCCCACTCAGGGAGCTAGAACAACCAAAATTCAAAACGCAATTATAAAGCCCACCAAGGCCATTGAAAACAACCATATCAACATTCAAACTAATTTACATTATTTACATCTACAAATTCTAGGGTTTTAATTATTTATCCAGATACATAGGCTATATGGAATCCCCTAAACAAAAGAAAGCAATCCCAACGACAAGACCTGAATCCGCCTAGTAACAAAACCTGAAAGAGACAACAAGATAATAGGGTTAGTCAAAGCGACTAAGTGAGGGGGCTGTAATACGTATATATTGTCGAAACAACCCAAAGATTCACCAGTTTGTAAATGAAAAGAAAGCAAAGGAAAAATAAAGGTTTTCACAATTATTGGTGAATCGAATAATTTTGCAATAAAGTAAAAGCTCGGCGAGACGAGCATCAACCACCTGTTTCACAATATCAGAAATATCAAATAAACCTCCCTTATTCCTCCTTGTGTAGTCAGGTAGCTAGCCCGCTACTATATAATCATACATGCAAGGACAAGTATCCAATACATCTTCGGCGGAGGACAAGTCTATGCGACAAGATCCCGTCCGGCGCAGGTACTCAAAAGGGTTGCCACTCCGGTCACACCCCGAGCTCCCAGCAGTTTTGGAGACCAGAGCATTGAGATCCACCGTAGACCCAACGTCTATCCGGCTTCACCCCGTACCCTGATGTCCGGGCCCAATAATATGATATGGCACATAGGCCAGTCACAATGGCCAAGATATATTTCTCGCATTTTGAAAGATTCGGTCAAAGGGACCAAATTGAGAAACCAATTTTAACCCTTTTCTGGCCAAAAGAGCCTTCGAGGGCTATTATGTAATAATTTGATATCAAAATATTTTCCTTCAACTCATTAAAGTAATATGATTTTCAAGCAGGTACTACGTATAATATAGGTTTGGAGAAAGAAAACATAAAAGTATAAAACACAGGCTTCGGGTATATATGGAATATTTACATACGTATAAGAAAGACCGAATTCGGAAAAGAAACCCCACCTGGATAATACGGCAAAAAGGCAAAAGAAAGGGAACCAACTATTGCCCGGAAGAACTACCACCTGAAACCAAATACGACCAACCATGTAAGACGACAATACGACGCACGGCTTACTCTTAATGCAATAAACACTTAATTAAATCAAAGGAGGGCAATTAGGGCAATTATTCAATGAAACTAATGAAATACCAAACTTCAAACTTATAATCATGCTTAAACCCAATTAGGTTTCATAGACATGCTTAAAATACTATAAAGAAGCTTACATTCAAGTTTCGAAGCAATCGGAAATGAATTGCAAAAAGTGTATAATTCCCTAAACGGAAATCGGTTCGTTTTACGATCAAACGGTATTGGAAACATTCAAACTCTATGAATTATTAAGTTTTAAAGTATTACGGACTTAATGGCGAAGTCGGATTTTGAAAATAATATCAAACGAAGAAAGTAGGATTTGCAATTTTTGACTTCCAGAGAGTTTTGAACTAAAATCGGGACACACGGTCTACACACACGGCCTGATCAAGGCCGTGTGAAATATTGAGAACACGCTCGGCCTACCCACACGGCCTGATGCAAGGCCGTGTGGGGTGGAAAACATGCACGGTCTTGCTACAGGGCCTGTTGCAAGGCCGTGTGCACCCGTTTTCGCGAATTTTCAGCAGAACGCGAAGAACTTCGCACAGAAGCAGCAAAACTTCGTCAAATCTTTACCAAAATACCATTTTCAATCAGATTTTCATACTACAAATTTCAACAAGCATCAAAGATCACAATGGCAACACATAGCATCAAGAATCATCGAAAACTACGGAGTATAACGATCAAACTACCGAAAAATCCAACTTCGAAACAATTTATCCAAAACATACTCAAACAACAACAGAATCAAATGGAACCTGAATAATACCTGTAGAGAATGTTATAAGGATCACGTAGGTTCTTACGGATCGAAATTTGGTTAAGAAACGAACTCGAAAGATCAAATTGAAGTTTTAAAGAAATTCTTTCTTTTTCTTTCTTTTTTCCTTCGGCTGTTGCAGATTTTGAGAAGAAGGGTGAAATGTAATTATGAAAAGGAGAAAGAAAGAATAAAAAGAAAACCTGAGGTTTAAATGAAAAATCGAAGGGGCATTTTCGTAATTTCGCGAAACTTCATAAAAAGGACATATTAATGAAATATGTCAATATTATAGTCAAAACTCATCATTTTAAATGCACATTGACATAGAATAATTTAAATTCACAAATTATCACATTTACAAAAATTCATATAAAACACACAAATATCACATAAGCACATATGTACCGATCGAATGTTTCCAGACTTGTCCCGTTATCTTAGAAATTCTTACGGCTTTAACTTACCAAAAATTTGGGGCGTTACAATTATTAAATGTCAAATGACAAAGAAAGTGGGATTAATTAAATTAAATATTCGAGCTAGTCAATTGTCTTAGATTTACTGTCTACAGAAGTCCCACTACCTAATGTTATAGAAGAATTGCATTGATCATGATAATTCTATAAAAAAAAATACACCTCTTCGGAAACTACATGAAGAGAAACATATATATTGAACTAAAGTACCAATTTATAACTCAAGAACAAAGAAGAAATTCAAACAATTCAAGTTCATTAAGTGGGAATGAAATACGAGGAGGAGAGTACATTCAATTGCTCCTACTATCAATTGCCGCTAAGATAATTAAGAAAGGAAGCACTATGTAGACATTAAATCAAAAGTGGGATCATTAAGTAAATTTTTCTTTACCTTTTTCGCCTAGAGTTTCTGCGGTTTTGGGAAGAAGAAGAGAGAAGTAATTTTTGATAGCTTTATCTAAAGGATTATAGGTATATATATAAGTGGGTGTTGACATCCGATAATTCAAGCATGAGGTGGTTCACGAAAGAATTAGCCCTCAAGTAGTTAAATATGTATAATACATTAAATTAGATTGAAACGTCTGATGGAGTCCGCACATACTTAAAGGATAAGTTAGAGTTTTATTATATTTTATATTGTAAAGTTTAAATATAATCTGATTTCCAAATAAAATTCGAAGGAATGTTTTAGTAATTTCACGAAACTTCATAAAAGGGTACGTTTTCGGAATATAACAATATTACAGTCAAAACTCATCATTTTAAACGCACATTGACATAGAATAATTTAAATTCACAAATTATCGTATTTATGAAAATTCATATAAAACACACAAATATCACACAAATCGAGAAATAGGGAAAAGAAGTGAGAAACGGAAGGCGCGAAATGTTACCAAACTCGTCTCGAAAAAAATCGGGTTGTTACAATCTCTCCCCCTTATGAGAATCTGTCCTCAGATTTTATTTATTCGAAGCGAACAACTCAGGATAATGTTTTCTCATTTTGTCTTCTGTTTCCCAAGTAGCTTCTTCGCTTTTCTGATTCCTCCAAAGGACTTTTACGAGGGGAATTTGACGATTACGGAGTTCTTTGAATTTACGGTCAAAAATACTAATCGGTTGGGATACGAATGTCAAATTCGGCTCTAACTCAATATATTCCAGTGGAATAATCTCAAACTCGTTTGGATGATACTTATGAAGCTGCGAGACATGGAAAACATTGTGAATACCGGTAAGGGCTGGCGGTAAATCTAATTTGTAGGCCATCTTCCCAATCCTTTCAAGAATCACATACGGACCCAAATATCTCGGGGCTAACTTTCCTCCTTTACCGATTCGAACAAATCCCTTTCTCGAAGAAGCTTTCAAAAATACCTGATCCCCAACTTCAAAATCCAAATCACGTCGACGTCTATCAGCATAACTCTTTTGTCAATCCTGGGCAGCTTTCATTCTTTGTCGGATAACTTGCACTTTTTCGATAGCATCTTGAATAAATTTTGGAGCAATACCACGATGAATACCATCTTTAGTCCATCTCCAATCCTCAATGTCCCAATATAGTGGCGATCGACACTTCCTTCCGTACAAAGCTTCATATGGGGCCATCTGAATCGAGGACTGATAACTATTATTATAAGCGAACTCGATCAATGGTAGCTGTTTGTGCCACGTAGTCTGAAAATCTAGGGCACAAGATCTCAACATATGTCCGAGGTATCTGATAGTCCTCTCGGATTGGCCGTCTGTCTGGGGGTGAGCTGCAGTACTGAAGGTCAGCTTCGTTCCCATACGATCTTCTAGGTTCTGCCACAAACGGGAGGTAAACCTGGTGTCTCTGTCTGACACTATACTAGTCGGAACTCCGTGAAGTCTCACAATCTCCTTATGATAAACCTCTGCCAACTTGGCAACTGTATAGGACACACAAACTGGCAAGAAATGAGCGGACTTCGTCAATCTGTCAACAATTACCCAAATGCTATCATAACCGCCTCTGACTTTTGGTAAACCCGAAACAAAATCCATCGCCATCTCTTCCCATTTCCAAGACGGTACGGGAAGTGGCTGTAGTAAACCTCCAAGTTTCTGATGATCTGCCTTGACTTGTTGACAAGTCACACACTGTCTGATATAGTTGGCCACATCTCTCTTCAAACCATTCCACCAGAAGAACTCTTCAAATCTCGATACATCTTAGTGCCTCCCGGATGGATAGTATAGGCTGATTTGTGAGCTTCATCTAAAATCTCTTTCCTCAAGCTCTTTCGGACACAAACTCTTGTCTTATGTCTGAGAAGACCTGTGTCATCGATACTGAACTGCGTGTATGGCTCCTCATTTATTCGAATAATCTGTCGCTGAATCCAATCATCAGTAGCTTGAGCTTCTTTAATTCTACGACCCAAATCTGACTTAATCGTGATGCTAGAAACACGAGCCTGAGAAATAATACGAGCTCTCTCTGCACCTGATATATCTGAACTTAGCTTTAGCTGTGATACACTCGCTCTTCTGCTCAAGGCATCTGCAACTACGTTCGCCTTTCCTGGATGGTACTGAATCTTACAATCATAGTCTTCTAACAATTCCATCCAATGCCTCTGACGTTTATTCCATTTCTTTTGCGTGAAGAGATACTGGAGACTCTTATGATCAGTGAAGATATCGAAGGTGATACTGTAGAGATAATGACGCCACTTACCTAAAGCAAATACGACTGCTGCTAGCTCGAGATCGTGTGTAGGATAATTTTCTTCAGCTGGTTTAAGCTTTCTCGAGGCATAAGCTATAACCTTTCCATTCTGCATCAACACACAACCCAATCCTTCCTTCGAAGCGTCTGTGTAAACCACAAATCCCTCTGAACCTTCAAGCAAAGTAAGAATAGGGGCGGACATCAATCTCTTCTTTAACTCCTGAAAACTGGTCTCACATCTATCATTCCACGAGAATGGGGCACTGTTCTTTGTCAACTCAGTAAGCGGGGCTGCGAGTTTAGAGAAATCCTTCACAAACCGTCTGTAATAACCTGCCAAACCCAAAAAGCTGCGAATCTCGGTTGGTGTCTTGGGCTGCTCCCAACTCAACACTGACTCAATCTTCAAGGGATCAACCTCAATACCTGTCTTGGATATAACATGACCCAGAAACGCCACTTTCTCAATCCAGAACTCACACTTACTGAACTTAGCATATAACTAATGTTCTTTCAAAGTTTATAGCACGATCTTTAAATGCTTGCATGCTCTTCCTCGGACTTTGAGAAAACCAATATGTCGTCAATGAAAATGACAACAAACTTATCAAGATAAGGTCGGAAGATTCTGTGCATCATATCCATAAATGCTGCAGGAGCGTTCGTCAAACCGAATAGCATAACCACAAACTCAAAATGACCATATCGAATGTTGAAGGCTGTCTTCGGTATGTCCTCTGCCCGGATACGCAACTGATAATATCCCTGTCTCAGATCAAGTTTAGAATAGACCCTCGATCCCTGCAATAAGTCAAATAACTCCTCAATGTAGGGAAGAGGATATTTGTTCTTTATAGTCATCCGGTTCAACTCTCTGTAATCAACACAAAGTCTAAGAGAACCATCTTTCTTCTTTACAAATAATACCGGTGCTCCCCAGGGAGAAGTACTCGGCCTGATATAACCACTGGCTAGAAAATCATCTAACTGAGTCTTCAACTCTTTTAATTCAGCTGGTGCCATTCTGTAAGGTGTCTTCGAGCAGGGCTCAGATCCCGGATACAAATCAATAACAAACTCGATATCACGGTTGGGAGGTAAAGACTCCAACTTTTCAGGAAACACCTCCGGAAAATCTTTAACTATCTCAGTATTTTCAAACTTCGACTGTTCCTTCGGTCTGTTGAGAAGATAAGCAATAAACCCTGAAGCTCCCTCTCGGACGAGCTTCTTTGCCTCTGTCATAGAAATAATCGACCCACCTATCAACTGAATACCCTGACTTGAGTCAGATCTCAAACTAATCTTCTTCTCAAAACAATCGATCTTGGCCCTGTGTTCAAATAACCAATCCATACCCAAGATAACTCTGTACTTCTTCACAGGCAACTCTATCAAATATGCGGGGTAAACCTTATTCTCGAAGACGACGGGACAACGTTGGTATATGCGATCAGTAATAACAAGATCCCAAAGGGGAACTCACAATAAAGCAATAATCAGACAACTCAGCAGGTGCATGCGCAGATAAAGCAATCGCAGACGCAATAAATGAATGCGTAGCACCCGGATCAAATAATGCATGTATGGGTATGTCATGAATATGTATAATACCTTCCACCACTACAGTAGAATCGGGCTCGGTCTCCATATCATCACCCTCCAGGGCATAAACACGAGCATGAGTAGCAGGCTTGTTTTGGTTAGTCCGATTCTGAAATTTCCTCCTGGGATAGCTGTCTATCTGATGAGTGGAACTCCCATAAGCTCTGCACAATCCTAACTTACTCCAACATATCTCCTCGGGGTGATTCCTCCCACAAAAACCACAAGTAATTGGAGAAAAACTCGTCGGGCGAGGTGCTAAGGAAGAACCTATCTGACGAGGAACTGGGGGCCTAGGTCCTCCAAATGGTCTCTTGCCTCTGCCCTGCATAGGTGCACTGGAAGTAGAAGGCCTCTTGAATCCTGATGAAGATGAGGTATAACGACCAGCAATACGATCAATCTCACAATACTCACTCTCAAGGCTGAGGGCTACGTCAACTGCTGTGGTAAAAGACTGTAACTGAAGGATAGCTATACTGTGACGAAGACCCAGTCTCAAACCATCAATGAACTTCTTAGTCTTCTTGCGCTCATCACCCGAAATATGAGGGGCATAGGCAGCAAGTCTAGAAAACTCAACCTCATAATCAGCTACTGATAAAGGACCCTGAATGAGTGCCATAAACTCTCGCTCTCTGCGATCTTGGACTGATTGAGGGATGTATTTAGCTCGAAATTCCCTCAAGAAATCCTCCCAAGTAGCTTTCACCCTATTAACTGCAAATCTCCTCTCTGTAACTCTCCACCACTCATCGACGGATCCCTGTAATAAGTATACTGCAAACTCTACATTGTCAATATCAGAAGTCTGCTGGAGCCTAAAGATCTTCTCGAGAGAAGCAACCCAGCTATCTACCACTCTATCATCAGTAGTACCATGAGATGGAGATGGTTTATAATCTAGAAGTCCCTTCAGAACTACCTCTCGGGCTTTGACTTCATCCTGGACTTTATGGCGCTCAGCTCTCAGAATTTCTCTGACCGAATCCACCAAATCTTGAGGGTTCAGTGGTGCCATAGGTAGCTGAGGAGGATGATCAGGCGTACGATCGCGACGAGGCGGCATCCTATAATCAAATACCACAGGTATGCATGAAGCTTAATTATGGATGCAAAGCTGTAAACACATAAGCATAAAAGCACAACTTCTAAGCCATAAGCCGTACGGACCTAGATTGACACGACTCTCAGAGCTTAGGCCTATGAACCTATATCTCTGATACCAACTGTAACGACACGTCCCCAAATACGGTGCGACACGTCCCGCACCAAGTCACAATCCATAACAAGAACCGAGGTCCGGTTATGAACTATAACCTGGCGAACGGTAAATAAATACCAGGCGGATCTCTTTTAGAAAATAACAGGACAACAAACCATAATACAGCGGAAGCAAATTAATACAATCTATCCCACTCAGAGAGCTAGAACAACAGTAAATTCAAAGTACATGTATAAAGCCCACCAAGGCCACTGAAAACAACAATATCAACATTTAAACTAATTTACATCATTTACATATACAACTCTAGGGTTTTAAGTATTTGTCCAGATACACAAGCGGAAATGAAATCACCTAAACAAAAGTAAATAATCCCAACGACAAGACCTGAATCCGCCTAGTGACAAAACCTGAAAGAGACAACGAGGTAATGGGGTTAGTCAAAGCGACTAAGTGAGGGGGTTGTAATACGTATATATTAATAAAACTGAATAAAAGTTTGCCATTTTTAAATGAGAAGAAAGCAAATGAAAAATAAAGGTTTTGTAACATTGGCGAAGTAATTAATGTTGTAATGAATAAATAAAAGCTCGGCGAGACGAGAAACAACCACCTATTTCACAATATGAAAATAATCAAGTGAACTGCCCTTATTCCTCCTTATGTAGTCAGGTAGCTAACCAGAACTACTAATAATCAACTATGCAAGGACAAGTATCCTTTACATCTTCGGCTGGGGACAAGTCTATGCGACAAGATCCCGTCCGGCGCAGGTACTCAAAAGGGTTGTCACTCCGGCCACACCCTGAGCTCCCAGCAGTTTGGAGACCAGAGCATTGAGATCCACCATAGACCCAACGTCTAACCAGCTTCACCCCGTACCCTGATGTCCAGGCCCCAATAGTATGAGATGGCACAAAAGCCGGGCACAAAGGCCAAAGTATATTTCTCGTATTTCGAAAGATTCGGTCAAAGTGACCAATTGAGAAATCAATTTTAACCCTTTCTGGCCAAAAGAGCCTTCGAGGGGCTAATATGTAATAATTTTATATCAAAACGTTTTCCTCGAAATCATTAAGGTAGTATGGTTTTCAAATAGCTACTACACATAGTATCAGTTGGGGAAAGAAAATTTAAAAGCATAAAACACAGGCTTCAGGTATATATGGAATATTTACATACGTATAAGAAAGCCGAATTCGGAAAAGAAACCCCACCTGGACAATAATGCAAAAAGGGACAAAATGAAAGACCAGACTATTGCTCGAAAGGTGTACCACCTGAAATCAAATACGACACAACCACATAAGACACAATACGATCACACGGCTTATGCTAAATGTAATAAAGTACTTAAGATAATCATATAAATGAATAATTGAATGAATTAACTGAGTATATAAGGAATAACTGTAACAATTACGAAAAGTAGTTCTCTAAAATCACAACACATAATTAATATCAATTCTTCACTGAATGTTTGAATGCAATCATTCTACAAAATTCACTTATTAGAAGTAATTTTGATTGCACTATGACTTACACGAAAAGAGTTGTTAAATGTTTGGTGTGAAGTGAGAGTAACTTTTTGAGTAGTTTAATCACTCAACTCAATTATTAAATTTCAAATGACAAAGAAAGTGGGATTAATTAAATTAAATATTCAAGCTAGTCAATTGTCTTATATTTACTGTCTACAAAAGTCCCACTACCTAATGTTATAGAAGAATTGTATTGATCATGATAATTCTATAAAAAAAAATACACCTCTTCGGAAACTACATGAAGAGAAACATATATATTGAACTAAAGTACCAATTTATAACTCAAGAACAAAGGAGAAATTCAAACAATTCAAGTTCATTAAGTGGGAACGAAACACGAGGAGGATGAGTACATTCAATTGCTCTTACTATCAATTGCCGCTAAGATAATTAAGAAAGGAAGCACTATGTAGACGTTAAATCAAAAGTGGGATCATTAAGTAAATTTTTCTTTACCTTTTTCGCCTAGAGTTTCTGCGGTTTTGGGAAGAAGAAGAGAGAAGTAATTTTTGATAGCTTTATCTAAAGGATTATAGGTATATATATAAGTGGGTGTTGACATCCGTAATAATTCAAGCATGAGGTGGTTCACGAAAGAATTAGTCCTCAAGTAGTTAAATATGTATAATACATTAAATTAGATTGAAATGTCTGATGGAGTCCGCACATACTTAAAGGATAAGTTAGAGTTTTATTATATTTTATATTGTAAAGTTTAAATATAATCTGATTTCCAAATAAAAGTCGAAGGAATGTTTTAGTAATTTCACGAAACTTCATAAAATGGTACGTTTTTCGGAATATAACAATATTACAGTCAAAACTCATCATTTTAAACGCACATTGACATAGAATAATTTAAATTCACAAATTATCGTATTTATGAAAATTTATATAAAACACACAAATATCACACAAATCGAGAAATGGGGAAAAGAAGTGAGAAACGGAAGGCGCGAAATGTTACCAAACTCGTCTCGAAAAAAATCGGGTCATTACAATTTCGTAACTCGTTGAGCGGATTTTCGTTAATTTTGATTCTTGGATTCTAGGTTTCATTGGAGTTTCAGAGTGGAATTAAATTCCGATGGATGATCCGATTGAGAAATGGTTTGAGGGAAGTGACGGGCTCGTCGAGGGGAACATTTCGATATAAGGGTTCGACCATCGGAGGTGGTCCGTCGGTGGCAGGCGGTTTCCAGCAATTTTGGCACTGTTCTAGTGGGAATCCGGTGATGGAGTCTTCGGACAGATCGTTCCCTCGTCGCAACGGTTCTAACGGCGCTGTTATTACTCGAATCCGAATTGTCGTTTGTCTTTTATCGCATTTTTCGCATAATTGTGGTGAATTGTAGCTTTTTGGATTATATCTTATTGCTTTTGACTTTTGAGCATGAATGACTTGTACTTTAGCCTTTGTAAATTGTTGAATATGGTTGATGTATGATTGTGTAGTCGAACGGATGGGTTTCGGTTCGATTACGCTAGAAATAGGCTTTGACCTTAGCTTGTTAGCTTTTGAGCTTTTGGGAAAAGCTATAAGTTGTGAAGTTGTAATTCAAGTGGTTTGATTTAAATGGATTATGCATGATTATTGTAGAATTACAATTATACCCCTGGGTAGTTTATGCTTAAATGTTATTATTAATCAAATGTTAATTGTTATTCATTTATTCCTCGTTTTACATATTAAATGACCAATTTACCCCTACTTGCTCTTTCATTCTTAAATATTGAATAGCTATCTTTAAGCATGTTCGTAAGTTGGTAGTCGACCGTCAGTGTTTGTTTTCTTGTTCGTGTCAGTCATTCATCCTCTAGACCCCGTGTTTTTCAGGTGGGATCTTTGAGACCGAATTATAATTGCTGCTTGCTTTCCTTCTTTTGTTCTGTCAAGCCAGGTAAGGGTTTAAAATGCTTTCAACTGGGTCAAGGACATAGTTACATAGGTTTGTGAAATAAATTATTATCCTGCCTTTCTTATTGCTTGCTGTTCCTGCCTTTACTATTTCTTTGTGTGCTTAGTCAAACATTTTGGATAGCAAAACCTATGCATCTACAAAATGATTCAAAATGCTTTCAACTAGAGACAAGTAACTTATTTGTTTTAAAAGTAACCATTAGATCTCAGAGACACTTATAAGTAATGTCGTTAGGGACATCTGTCAGCATGCTCCCGAAGCGTACGGCGCTTATGAGTATTTCTTAGATCGTTACACTAACTTGTCTCAAAAGCCCCTTTGGCCATTCATACTTAACTGCTTGCATCATTTTTCGAACGACCCTTTTGGCCACCCAAATTGTTCTTGTTTTCAAAAGCGAGCCTTGGACTGGATCATGAGTTTGGGCCCGGAGTGTACAGGAGGTGAGCCTGGAGACGAGCGTCTAGGGCAAATCCCGATGTATACTTCTATGCGTGTTGAGTTAGGAGGTTGACTAGTCTAAGTTGATGCGAACAGTGGTGCTAACCGCGTCCTCTTAATTCACTGTACGGTGGTGCTAATCGCGTCTCCTTAAATTACTGACTGCATGACTTTTGGTGGTGGAGTACTTGATTACATGCTTTCATGATTTTCATGGTTGGGAGTTATAAGGAGAGGGCCCGTTCTCGCCGGGACACATTATTGCATGACTTATTGCATTATTTACTTGTCTAATTGATCTACTGCATTCGTCACAAGTCGAAGCACATTCCGGTTTTCTTCATTTAGTTGATGTATTTTCCTTATATATATATATATAAAACCCGGAAGCGTGGCTCGAACTTGTACAACTTATGCCTTCTTTATTGTTCAAACTACTTAGTTGAATTATGAGCCGTGTTTACTTATCATTTCCAACTTGTTTATGTCATGTCTTTAGAACTTGTACGGAATCCTAACTCAACTAATATCCTTTCAAAACGATCGGCTTGACCTTACGTGCAAATGTTTTCAAAGGATCCGGTTCGTCAACCTTTTGTGTTTTCAAATAAAGCCGAACCTGAATGTTGCTTTGTGTTATAGTTTTACAACTTATATTACTGTTTGTATCTTTATCAAAACGAGCAACATTCACCCCTTTTGGTTTTAAACCATAAACGACGAACTGTGATCAATACCTATATTGTCTTACCCCCCTTACTGAGTATCCTTTATACTCACCCCTTCTATTTTGGTTCTTGCTTCAGGTAGACAGGTGGCGGTGTCACCTATCTTGTCAGTCGGCAACAGCAGGTCTAGGTCGGCTCTTGTCTATTGTCTTGTCAGTGTCCCAACAACAGTCGAGTCTTTACTTTCTGAATTGATTTGAATTATTATATTTAACATTATGATTTAATTTATTTACTTTCTGTACTTACGTGCCCCTGATGCGGGATAGTTTAGTTAAGCCATGGACGGTGATTGGATATTTATTTTAGAACTGTTGTTATGATTATCGTTGCCATGGATGGATTTTACAAATTGATTTGTTATTCTAAATTCCCTTCCGCATTTATTTGATTGTTACTGTTGTTGTTGGGGCGTCGTGTTGTTGTTGCCGGAGTTTTGATTGAGTGTCTTGCCGTTCGCCGAGATGAATTTTTGAATGGGGTACATTTACCTTGTTTAGGAGTTCGTGTTGGTGTGGATGTGGTGTCCTTTCTCCTCCTACGGAAAGAGACGCTACAAGGATACAAGTGATTCGAGCTTATTTGGTTCGAAAAGCTAAAACCTATCGCGAAAAGCTAAAGTTATCAATTAATCATATGAAAAATACAATAAAAGATAAACCGTAAATCGAATTCGAGTAATACCAGTGCCGCTGGAACCGTTGCGTCGAGGCGGACATTCTGCGTGAAGACTCCATCGTCGGATTCAGGCCGGAATAGTGTCGCCGACGTGCTGCCACCGGACCACCTCCGATGGATGAACCCATATACTCAAAATGATCCTCTCGTTAAGACGGCCACAGCCCTGGTGGCTCGCGGTAGTGTCTCCGTTGGATATCGCCGAAAAATGCCGAAACAACGCCGGAAAAGCTCAAATCACAGCCGCCCCTTATCTTCGCCATAACTTCGCCGGTGGTCGGATGAATGTGAGACCACCCCCAAAATGCTTCTCTCGTCGAGAGCTTTAATTTCTGACCAACCTCAGGTATTGACGTCGCTGGAGGAGGGAGATCGAAAAGTTGACCACTGGACTGAAATTTGCCGTTTCTACCACCATCAATTGTCGGATGGTCACGGGACTACCGCCGTTGGATTCCTCTCGAAAAATTAGTCCAGACCCGACTAGTCTCAGGTCACGTCGTCGCCGAAAAATGGAGATCACCGGAGCTCCTCCATGCGCGACTGTTTATCAACGTAGCGGGGCCACCGCTGCTCCGATGGCCGGAAAAATAGTACGCTTGGATTCGTCTCGTCGAGATAGTCGTCTGGATATATAATTTGTCGAATACCGACATCGTTTCAAAATTTAGGTTTTTGGGAGAAAATTGAACGTTTGGTACGCTGTTCGAGAAAAATAGTTTCCAACAATAGAAACTCTCGTATTTATATGTTTTCCGAAAAACGTGAAAAAAACATGAAGTCTTGGAATTAGGCAAACTTAGTGTCAAAATGACCGTAGGGAAAAACTTAACAAGGTTCGAGGTTCGTTTCATGAAAATTTACGAGTTTACGAGAAGTCAATACCAGCTTGGGGTCAAAGTATAAATAATTAGGGCTAAAATGTAATTTATGAAAAATATGATTTTATGAAAGATATTTGGAACCTCGATGAAAACATCTTTGAAACATTGGATTCCGGTCCAACGTGCACTGGTAAATTACTAGATTCAATTAAACGAGATAAAATATAAATTTACCAAATTGATCCTAATTAGTGGCAAATCAATGCAAGTCAAATTCTTATTAATGAATGAGGTCTAAAGGGGAAGTCGGATTTCGAAAACGAGGTAAAACAGGGAAAGTCAACATTTAACTAAATAAATTGACCAAATGTACGTGAGCACCAAAGTTGAAAAGGCTAGAAAATAGGCTAGGTATGGCTCACGGTTTGTTGAATGGGATTCACGGTAAGTTGTCACGGTCTGTGACATACCGTGAGATAATAATCTCACAGTCAGGTGTTCATTGTATGTTGCATAACTTCACGGTATAACTCAGGGTTTGCATCTTACCGTGAGCTTGCTCTGATCAGTTCATCCAGAGCTTCTTCTAATGGAGTTTCATGATTTGATCAAAGATCACCACAACTCCTTAATTAATCCATGAATCACGCCAATCTTGAGCTTGGAAATTATGAGGCGTTACAAAACTCCCCTCTTCAAAAGAATCTGTCCTCAGATTCTACTTCTCACGTCAAACCGTTCTCTACTAAACTTCTTCTTAGGCTTCGATTCTAGGAAATCGTTCTGCCCAACTCATAATAGCTCCTAGTCGGCCAAGAACTCCTTGTCCTTAGCACTCTCTAATAGCGCGTAACAAGTTATTGAATTCTATGCTATGCACACAGATATCATATAAGGTCTAAGCAATTATATATACAATTAACGCAGGTAAGAATTTAAAACAAGTTAGAGCACGTAAGTGATATGAAACACTAAACATATATTTAAAACAATTAAACACATAAGTTCATCCGATCTTCAAACGTGGTTTGAAAACCTTGTAATCCCGTAGCGATTCTGTATGATCATAGGTTGAATCTTTGAGGTGTCTGATCCTCAAACTTTAACCCAGCTTCATGTGTGACTCAGATTGAGCTTCTTCAACCACTCTCTATTTCACAACTAATCTGCTGAATGTTTCATTCCTTCATAAGTTCACACTAGTGACCTTGGTTAGTTTGTGATAGATCCTCATCATTGTCTCGAAATCTAATCCCAAACTGTTTCCATTTCTGCTGTTATCACTGGTTCCACTGCGCCACATCCAAAAATATAGTACGTAGCTCATCGGGTAGTATCTCTGGAGTATCGAGATACTGATCACATCCCAAAGTCCATTCAAGTGCGGTGATAATTTCATCTTGCGAGCCACCTTTCGCTGGCATGGTTCCCTAATCCTGAGTTGTCTTTGTGCTTTGTCCTTGCAGGTAGAGGACTCGTATCGCGACCTCGTACTTCGAACCCATATCACTTTCCACCTTCTGAATCTGTTTTTGAATCTGATTGTCGAATGTACGTGTTCTGAAATCATGCCATCCTATGTCTCTCTGTTCAAGGTATCGGCTATCAAACTGGCTTCACCTTGAGTGTACTGGAATCGGTATTTATCATCTTCTACTATTTCCTTTTACTGTCCCCGTGCAATAATTTCTTGGTTGAGTTCAATTCATCGTAGATTCAGTCTCTGTGGGGTCTCCTCCGGCATCGTCTTCAAATCAATTCCTCAGCTATTCTCGTGTCATGATTGGTGCCTCTGAGTTGATTTCGGTGGACGGGGAAATGAATTTCGAAATGTCGAACAAATTTTCTATAGTACTCTGCTGATCCTGGTGCTTCTCATGTCCGATAGGATCCTGGTTTGACTTTTCTTCATAGTAGGTCCAGCCTTCGCTCTGTACTAACGTCATCTTCGAAAGTGGCACATCAGAATGATTGCCTAAATCGTTGGCTGACCCTGAAAAAACTCTGAAACTGGTTGTTGTCGAACAATCTGAACTCATCATTCCTGTAACTTGTCACATTGAAATACATCTCTATGCTATTGTGTCGTGTTATCTGCCAAGTTTGTTGGTTGTCCTTGCTTACCCACATTCACGGATGAAACTCATAGGTTAAAGCGGTACCAATGTTAAAACCCGTAAAGAAACTCACACAAAGTAAAAGACAACACATAATAGCACAAGCACAGTGTAATGCCCCAAAATTTTTGAGTTCAGAAATTGGTGCGTTTATCGAAATTCGGACCATTTACGGTCCCGACGCATTTTACAACTTCTCGTTTTTCGATATTAGTATTTAAAAATTTTTCATAAATCATTGATTTTGGCATTTTAATACCTCATTACATTAATAAGAATTCGATGTGCATCGCTTTGACACTAATTAGGGTCGATTTGGTAAATTTATATTTTTGCTAGCCTGAGTAATTTAATCTAGTAATTTAACATTGCAATTGGACTGGAGTACCATATTATAAATGTACAAGTATTTCGAGGTTCCAAATATTTTCTAAAGTCCGAATATCTTTTGTAAAATCATATTTTCAAGAGAATTGAATTTTACCCCAAAACTGTAACGTCCCTGGGTTTTATACAAATAGAGCGGGTTAGAATTTCCTAAGATATCGGGATAAGTTTAGAAAATTCGATTAGGAAATAAGTGCTTAAATGATATTATTTGCTTAATGTGTTTCATTTAAATTAGAATGTGTATTACTTGTGGTTAATTTGCCTAATGTGTGTCTAATTGACATTAATTTCAATTTTTTTTGACACTTTGAATTTCGTGAACTCCTCGTTATTTGATACGTGTATAAGAATAACAGGGGTATAATTGTATTTCGACATGTACGGCCGCATCCTTAAATTTCTATTAGAACAAAAGAATCAATAAAGAAAATAAAATTATATTAGTCAAGTTAGGAGGCTATAATTGTAACTTTCGAAATGGATGATTATTATTAGTTCCATCACTAATGAAATGAAACACATAGCTAATGATGAGGTGAAACACACAGCTAGTCATCACCATCTGCATGTCATGTTTTTGTTCACTTTGTGCCTCAAATTTCATTACATTAAAATGTAAGAATAAGTAATATAAAATTAGTTAATAGACATAAAATTTCAACCCAATATCATTTCGGCCATCACTCCAAACCCCACGAAACTGAGAAGAAGCGGTATGGCGAAATTTTCATTTTGAACCTCCGCTGATGAATTCATGTTAAATTATTGATTAAACTTTTAGTAATTACATGATCTCTTCTGGCCTATATATGTACCTCAATTATTTATTTTTTTTCTTGTTCGCTTTTCCTTGTCAACTAGGATATATACTCCATTTAATATATATATATATATATAGCCATTTACATGTATGTGCATATAAGCTTATATAAATTGTAAAATGGAACCACACAAAACAAGTTATTGGGTTTAGTTTCTTTTTCCATAAAGTGAATAATTAACTTAATATTTCCTGCTCATATCTAAAGTTCCGTACATGAAGGGAATCATTATTTGAAGGAATTATTGATTTCTAAGCATAGCTATAATAACTTATGTCAGAGTATCCTATAATGTTGTATATCATGCATAGTAAGGTCTATTAAACATAGTTAGCAACTAAGTATTAGATTAATTTAGTTTCTTTTAAACTAGGGGAATAATTGGAGGAAAATATTAATAAGATATGTTAGAATAATTGTGAATAAATTGTATCTGTTATCTAGACAATATTCTATTTAAACCGAGTTACATAGTTTAACTAATTGTTTGTTTTAATTGAATTAGTTACACGTTTAATTAGTAATTTGTTAAATATATAAATTAGACATGAGAAGCTATTTCCTTAACATCATTTAAAATAATAAGATTCAACTAACTAATAGATATAATAGAAAGGACAAGAAATATAAAAGCATAAAACATGACTCTGGGTTTATATGGAATATTTACATATATATATATAAGAAAGCCGAATTCGGAAAAGAAACCCTACCTGGACATCCCAAAAGATAGCAAAATGGACGATCAAACACAATTAGGATTCCTCTGTAGGATCACCTGTTATACCAATGACGAAAGGGTAAGACTCAACTCGACAAACCAAATAAGACACGACTAACTTGTACGGCTATATAACTCAAATCACATTGTCCTATTGCAATTAAACAATTACACAAGTTAATTAGACATAAGAAAATAAAATATCCAGAAATAGGACAAGTTGCCTGAATACGAAGTCATGGAGCTGAAGTGTCAATTGGTTTATTACTATGTATATAATTTTGGAAAAGAGATTCAAATAGAGACAAAGTAAACCGAATTTTGTTTTTAAAGGAGTTTTGGGTCTCGGAACACCTCGTGGGAGAACCGTTAGGGTGCATCCCCACAAGCCCTCCCCGAAGTGTGTGATACCTACGGGCATGTTCCTAGATCGTCGCTTAACTTGTCTCAAATGGTCTCCTGACCACATAAACTCTTTTAAATGCGAGAATCTATCATAGGCCTTTGTGCCCGGCCTCTGTGCCACATTATACTATTGGGCCCGGACATCAAGGTATGGGGTGAACCCGGATAGACGTTGGGTCTACGGTGGATCTCAATGCTCTGGTCTCCAAACTGCTGGGAGCTCGGGGTGTGGCCGAAGTGGCAGCCTTTTTGAGTACCTGCGCCGGACGGGATCATTGTCGCATAGATGTGTCCTCATCCGAAGATGTATAGGATTCTTGTCCTAGCATAGTTGATTTCATTAGTAGTTCAGGTTCGCTACCTGACTACATTAGGAGGAATAAGGGTGGTCTATTTGATTATTTCTATATTGTGAAACAGGTGGTGGTTGCTCGACTGGCCGAGCCTTTATTATGTTGCGAAATCTTTCGATTCACCAATGTTTGCTTAAAAATCTTTATTTTTCATTTGCTTTCTTCTCATTTAAAAATGGTGAACCTTTATTCTGTTTTATTAATATATATGTATGACTGTGATGACCCAAAATGTCCAAGTTCAAGATTAGCGAGTTTATCGGAATTCGGACCGTTTACGGTCCCGACGTCTTTCACATTTGCACGTTTTTCCAACTTTTGCATTTAAAGATTTTTATAAATCATCGATTTGGCATTTAAAACCCAAGACATTAATTAGAAATTGATTTGCATTGTTTTGTCATTAACTAGGGTTAATTCGGTAAATTTATATTTTAGCTCGTTTAATTTAATCTAGTAATTCAACTGCGCACATTGGACTGTGGTTCAATGTTTTAATAATGTATATTTTATCGAGGTTCTAAATATTTTCATAAAATCCTCAATATTATTCATTAAATCATATTTTTAAGAAATTGTATTTTTAGCCCAAAATTATTTACACTTTAGCCCAACCTGGAATTGACTTTTCGTAAACTCATGAATTTTAATAAAACGAACCTCAATCTTTGTTAAGCATTTAATTTTGGTCATTTTGACACTAAGTATGCCTAATTCCGACACTTTACACTATTCGCACATTTTTCGAGGATAGGGTATATTATGTAATTTTGGAGAATTGTGGGGCAAAAATGAAAATTGAGAGACAGAGAAAGAGCAGGCGGGCATGCATGAGCTCCATTTCTCCAAAAATGGGGATTTTGCATTTCTCCACCGATTCAAGCAAATGATATGTCCAAATCCATCGTCTCGACGTGTAGCGGGCGCCCCAAACGGGTAACGCACGCCCCGCACCGAGCCTCAATCCGAAGCCGAAACAGAAATCCGACCCTAAATTGAAACCCGGCGAACGGCAAACCGATTTACTCAATCACTAGGCGGGGCTTTTTGTAAAACAACAACTGACGACAACAATGCGGGAGCGGAAGCAACAACCAAATTAAATCAAAAATCATATAACAACATTCAAAGCAGTAGCTCATTTGCACAAATAGTTAAAGCCCACCAAGGCTAGCGGAATTCAATTACAATAATATAATAAACGGGTTCGATACAATATCCCGGTAAAATATACATATAACCTAATCAAGAACTTAAAACTATCTAGAAACGGACAATCACCAAAAGAAAGAAAACCCGCGATACAAGACTGACGATGCCCACCTAGATACCACCTGAAACAGATAAGGTTTAAAGCAGGGAGGGTTAGTCAAAAGACTAAGTGAGGGGAAAAAAAGAGTACATACATAATAACATACGGGAATAAACCACCATTTTAACTTAAAAGAAAACAAACGTAAAAGAAGGGTTTTCATAAATATTTGGTGATTTATCATAATATAACATAACGGGGCATATCATATTGCTCGGCGAGTCGAGCCCTCAACTCCTCATATCATATCATAACATACCTGAAAACCATACCAACCTTATTCCTCCCACATAGCAGAAGGACCGCTAAATCCAAACTGCTCTATAGGCATAATAGCCTATTCTACGGCTGACACGAAGTCTCCGTCGCAGGAGCTCAAAGGTTGCCACTCCGGCCTCACCCGTGCTCCCGGTAAACATGGAGCAAGCTACCGAATTCCACCGTAGACCCGCTGTCTATCCGGCTTCATCCGATCGCCGTACTCCGGGCCCAGCTAACATTACATACATATCATATCTCGCATTTTCATAACTATCATTTTCCTATTGAAATAGGATTCAAGACATTTCGGGGAGGGCCAAAAGGGCCGTTCGAGACAGGCGGTGTAACGGCAGGAAATACAACCGGGCATTCCATCGTCAGGGGAAAGTCCGCCCTAACGACTTCACTCAACGAGAAGGTTTCCAAGCCAAAAATTACATTTAAATCGAAACATAGTTCGCTTGTCTCTTTTTGAAAACATTTCGAAATCATATACATAATATTCATTTAATATCAAATCCGTTGTTCTTAAACCTCATAAAGATAATAAGCATAAAGTATTTACTAAATATAGTAATACGGGATGAAAACATAAATTACACATGCGAGGCTTATTTAGTGAGGCTCAATAGTACATATCTACATAATACGGGATAACAATAGAAACCTCACCTGGCGATAACCAAAAGAAAGCCCAAAACGGAAACGAGCAACCTAATCCACGAGAGTGGAACCTACAACTGACAACGACATAACCACGTAAGACATACGACGACGCATGGCTCATACGAAAGCATAGAAACACGTAAAAGCACGTTATACAATCACATAAAGCACTTAGGTTCAATTATCAAACGAAACGAAGTAATTCGCAAATTTAAAAATGCAAATCAAGTGCAAATGCAATGAAACTTTATGGACATGCTTTAAATATCATAAGAGAGCATGCATTCGAATTTCGGGAAAATCGGACTTCCTATACAAAAGTTAGAAAATTTAACGAAAACTTAAAACATACTATTCATTCACCCGAACATGTTGTAAATTCATAAATCATGCAATTCTTTTCTATATCATATATATCGAATACACGAGCGAAGAAAGAATTCGGAAAAGACGGGCCGAGGCGGGACCCGTAGGCTAAAATGGGCCCTGACTTACAGAAGGTCAGGGCCCTGTTCAACCAGGCCACACGGCCTTGTGCACGGCCGTGTGCCAAGGCCGTGTACACCATGAGAAACACGCACGGCTTGTTGCACACGGCCTCAAGGCCGTGTGCACAAGGCCGTGCACCAACACACACATGCACGGTCTCTTGCACGGCCGTGCAAGAGGCCGTGTAACCCCACACGGCCTTGCGACACCCCGTGTGCAAGGCCCGTGTGCGTCCAGATTGAGCAGAAACTCGCAGACAGCAAAAACATACGCGATTCCAAACCAAAATTCAACATTTAATGGATAAATCATGCAAATCACTCTCTAATTCTCACATATAATCATCTACAACATATAATCTACATATAGAAACGATAAACACGAAAATCCGTCCATAAATTCATCCAAAATCATATAAACCCTATATTATATAACTATAAACAAAATCGAGAAATACAAGGCATAGGAGACATTAAACGAGATGGACGTGAAAGGCTTACTCGTAGAAGAGATCGTGAGGAGTTCGTAGGCGTAAACAATTCGAAAATCCGTCGAGAAACGGAGTCGGGACGATCGAATGAACCTTCCTCTTCTTCTTTCTCTTTTCTTCTTTCTTTTCTTTCTTCTTTGCTGCGTGAATGAGTGAGGGAGAGAGAGTGATGGCTTAAGTCAAAGGAGTTGACTCGGTTGAGAAACGAAAGGGCATTTTTGTAATTTCGCAAAATAAGTTCAAAAACTCACGTTGTCTAAATAACACATAATTACAGTCAAAATTCATATTATTAAACGCACATTGACAATTCGTAATTTAAATATTAAAATCACTCATATACGAAATCGTTATAAAAATCATATAATAATTAATAAAATAAATAATAAATCGCGTGTGAAAAATTGATTCGGGTTCCCGGTTCATAATACGAATTTTCGGGGCGTTACAATCACCCCTCCTTATGAGAATCTGGTCCCCAGATTCTACTGATTAGAGTTATACAACTTTGGGTGAAACTCATGCATCTTCATTCGAATCTCTCACGAAGCTTCTTCGACTGTCTGATTCATTCAAGGGACTCGCTAGGAGATATTTCGCGGATTGCACAACTTCAAGCTTGTTCGGGGTTCTTGCAAGTAGCTTTTCAGAAGAACTTGAGCTATCTCCATTTATTGTCGAAAGGCCTGAATTCGATCGACAGCACCTTGGAGAAATCCCAGATAAACATGTAATAGTAATTACCATCTTAAACCTTCAGTAGTCCGGACACAAAGTCCATGGTGAATTCGTTCCCAATCCCACATAGGGATATGTAGTAGTCATAGTTAACCCCGTAATCTTTGATGCTCAGCTTGATTTGCTGTCAAGTCAAGTATCTCTTTACTTAATCGGGTAAGTCTCTTTCTATCGACTCTTCGAATCATGGGTCCGTGGCTTATATTGGAAAGTATTGGGGTTACCAACACAAAGCTGAAACTTTGGATTATTCCTCGTTCAAATTGTCTGACTCGAGATCCATTCTTTTGCAGTCTTGGCATTTTAGATTCTTCAACCCAATTCTGACTGGGTCGCAAGGCTATAAATGAAATTATCCAAAATGATGCAAGACCACTTCGGTTTAGCCTCAATTTGTGACATGCTCGTGATTTGGTTCAAAGTACCAACTTCAATATTCGCTTTTCCCACGGAACACTAATTCTTGCAATCTTAGTCCTCAAACATTTTCCATTAGCGACATTGGGGTTGGTTCAACTCCTCCTGAGTTAACACTTGTTGAACTCTCATAATCTGTGGGGATGTCAACAAATCCCATAAGAGATAGTGGCGACGCTTCAGCTAATCCTGTCCTACAGTAGCTCGTGCAATGTCCTAAGGGCAACTTTCTGATTGATTTAAGCTTCCCGAGCATGAGCTATGGTTTCTTCATTAGTATCATTCACCAATTCAACCTTTCACTTGCACGGTCTTGGCACCGTGCTCAAGACCGTGCGGGAGGCCGTGCACCCCTTTTTGTACTTGCACCGGCTTGCCAAGCCCGTGCGTAAGCCCGTGCGTTGGCCGGTGCAACATACTTAGTGTATTTTCCAGCATTTTCCTTTCTTACACTTCGGGAATTGGTCAACCCCACTCATTTAAATGTCGACTTTTCACATACGACCTCCGAATATCAATCCGATTTCACCTATAGCTTCCTTGAGCCTCGGGATTTGATATTCTTCACAATTTGCAATTTACCCGACCTTATTTGACCGTCAATTGACACCTTTCTCGTTTAGGGATTTTTCCCATCTTTTCCGTTTCTTGTCCGTTTGACCCCGTTTTCGCGAGAGAGTTCCGTTATATTATTTTAAGCATGTCTGCGTGCCCTAACTGCGTTTAGCATGCTTTCCATATTTATTATTAATGTTCTTTCATTATTACAATTGCTTTAAATATTTCTTTAAATGTTAATTCATATGTTATATATCCTTATATGCTTAATTGCCTGGCTTTCCATATTGTATCTGTAGCCTGAGTGAAGTTATATTTGAATTGCCATGCGTCGTCTGTTGTTCGTGTCTTGCTTTTGTTATTGTCGGTCTCGTTTTCATCCTCTAGGCCCTGTGTATTACAGGTGGGTCCAACAAGGGAGAAACTTGACTACCGCTTGCTTTCATACTGTCGTGTCGAGCCAGGTAAGGGTTTAAACTTATTTTAACTGGGGCAAGGACATAGACTATTATAGGTTTGCATAATAAATGATTACCCCGCTTTTCTTATTACTTGTTGTACTGCCTTTACAATTCCTTATGTGCTTAGTCAAACCTTTTAATAGCAAAACGAAAATGATTTGAAATGCTTTCAACTAGAGACAAGGAAAACCCCTTTTGTTTTAAATACGAACTTTGGTCTCTCGACCTCGCAACTATAACCTTGTCTCGAATGGCCCCTTTGGCCTCCCAATCCCCGATTTCTTGCTTTCGAATGGCCCTTTTCGCCACCCAAACTATCATTGATTTCAAAAGCGAGTCATAAACTGTTTAATGACTTGGGCCCGGAGTATACAGGAGGTGAGCCTGGGGACGAGCGTCTAGGGCAAATCCCGATGTGTACTTCTAGCGTGTTGACTTGGGCTGGCCAGGAGGTTGGTTAGCCTGAGTTGATCCGAACGGTGGTGCTAACAGCGTCTCCTTAAAACTCTGTATGGTGGTGCTAATCGCGTCTCCTTAAAACTCTGTATAGTGTTATTGGTGGTGGAGTACTTGACTATATGCTTGCATGATTTTCAATTGGGAGTTATAAGGAGAGGGCCCGTTCTCGCCGGGACACATTATTGCATGATTTACTGCATTTATTACTTGTCTAATTGTTTTATGGCTTTCGTGACAAGTCGAAGCACATTCCGGTTTTCTTCAGTTATCATATGTACTTCCCTATATATATAATACCCAGAAGTGTGACTCGTACTTGCTACCCTAAGCCTCCTTTATTACTCAACTAATATTCTTTCAATTGGCTTGATATTTCGTGCAAATGTTTTAAAGGATCCGGTTCGTCAACCTTTTGTGTTTTCAAATAAGCCGAACCCGAGTGTTGCTTTGTGTCATTTGACAACTTATATTTCGTATTCGTATTCTTTCTCAAAACGGGCAACACTCACCACTTTTAGTTTTACAAAGATAAATGACGAACTGTGATCAAAACCCCCTTACTGAGTATCCTTTATACTCACCCCTGCTATTTTGGTTCTTACTTCAGGTAGACAGGTGGCGACGTCACCTATCTCGTCAGTCGGCTTCAGCAGGTCTAGATAGGCTCAGTCTTTCTGGTTTGTCTTGTCAGTGGTCCCAACAACAGTCGAGTCTTGTTTATTGTATTTATTTACTTTATGTACTTATGTGCCCCTGATGTGGGATAGTTGACGATATCTAGGATTGCATAGGGTAGACTAGTTGAGCCATGGATGGCACTATCTGTTTATGAATATACTGTATCATGATTATAAATGTTTAATTATTTTATGTTCGCCTTGAAGGCTTTTATGAAATCTAATTGTTTACATTAATCGCTTCCGCATTTCTCTGTTCTTTTCTGGTTGTTGTTGGGATGGTTGTCGCTGTTGCCGATGGTTATTGCTTGAGTGTCGTTCGCCAGAGTGGGTTTTTGAGTTGAGGCCCCTCGCTGAAGCTCGGGAATCCATTTCGGTGCGGATGTGGCGGTCCTTCTTCAGGGGGCGCTACAGTCAGTGGTATCAGAGCCTAGGTTCCCATAAGGAACCGAAGCTTTGTAATCGCGTCGTGCCTTGTCTCTTGTGTCTGCCCGTTTCGTGTCAATGAGACTTAGAGTTTCCAGTCACAGGTGCTTGAGAACTCCTTAGTATTGAAATTGTGATTGATCTTCTTTTGGAATGGCCAACCAACCGTTTGATCTCTTACAATTGTATTACTGAGTTGGGATTGAATGCAAGTGGATGTGGAACTCGAGGTAGCGTCTGTCTTGTCTTGTCGTCTTGTCGTGTTCTGCTTGGGTGTTGTCGTGTCTAGGTCGTACGGCTATAGGATCGAGTTTTGCTTGTTATGTGATTTATTTCATGCTTTAATTGATTATACGCTATTCGAATCGTAAATGTATGCTCTGTTTGAATTTTATATGCCTTATGTGATCATTCCATTAACCGAGCATGCATCTTTTCCTAGTTTATTGAGCGCAGGTACATAATGTCTCATCGAAGACCCCCTACAGCTCCCCCATCCCCGAATTCGATTGCAAGGGAGTTAGTGACAGCTATGAGACAGATTGCTGAGCAAGTGCATCAAGAGACAACAACAACAGCAGCATGTGCTTGCGAGACAAGTCGAGGGCTAATCGCTGGACAGATTTCTGCACTACAACCCACCTTGCTTCGTAGGTGAACCAGATGACCTTAAGGCCGAGGCTTGGATAGCCGATTTGGAGCGAATCTTTCGAGTAATACACTGCGGTGACCCCGAGAGGGTCGAGTATGCCATCTTTCTCATGAGAGGACCAGCTGAGGATTGGTGGCGTTACATAGAACAGAGATGGATCGCTGAGGGAATTCCGTACACTTGGTCACGGTTCTTATCCGACTTCCGAGAGAAGTACGTGCCGCAAGTGGTACGTGACAGCCGAGAAAGAGAGTTCATGTCCCTCACCCAAGGAGCTCTCCCTGTTGCACAATACGAGGCACTTTTCAGCCGCCTCATCGACTATGGTCCTCACATTGCATCTGACGATCGAAGAAGAGCGCGAAAGTTCATCGAGGGACTTCAGCCGGAGATCTTGGAAAGATTAGTAGGATTGGACATTCGAGTTTATCACGAGGCAGTTAACCGAGCTATGAGAGTGGAGTCCGATCTTCAAGAGATGAGACGAGGTATTCCTCACATGAAAGGATCCTCTTTCAACGAGAAGACAAGAAGAGAACCAGCCGGACCTAGCACTTTTCCGGCATGGAGACCACACTACGAGATGCCGGAACCTACCAAACCAGAAGTGATTGAGGACCTCATTCCCTGTGAGCACTGTGGAAAGACAAATCACAAGACTGCATGGTGTAGGAAGAAATCGAGACGTTGCTTCAGATGTGGGAGTAGCAAACATCAGGTTCAGGATTGCCCCGACTCAGGGAATCCTCGGGGAAGGAAAAGGGAATCTCGACCCTGATACCGACTCGCAGAGGTACATTGCATTGTCATTGCATTCATTCATAATATTTTGTTTCGAATGATAATTGCTTCAAATATCTGTTTAGTGTTTTATATGATCTATGTGCTTTAACTGCTTTCAAAATTCACACTTGCACTGATTGAATGATTAGATGCTAAGATTTATGTGACCTCTGTGTGGATAGCGTGGAATTCGATAAATTCGTTATACGCTATTAGAGAGTGCTAAGGACAAGGAGTTATTGGCCGACTAGGATCGATTCTGTTGCGAGTACGTTATGCGGTTCTGGATAGCACCGACGTTGACAAATCGAGTCTGAAGGAGTATACTTCTGAAGGTATGTCTGAAGATGAATCAACTAGTGAAGAGGATAATGAATTATCTGATGATGATGATTATATGGGAGACTAGCCGACATCGGATTCTGATAATGATGACCCTGATGTTTCATATGAAGTCGAGCGAAGAAATGATGAAAATGATGGTGTAATGGAAGGCGGAGAGGAGAAATCATCCAATACCATTGAAGATGAGAAAACACTTTGTAGAAAGAATAAGAAAGAGTGGGATCTTGAAGAAACAGATTGTGAGAAGGACGAGGAGTACAATGGGAGAAATGATGATGACGTTACTTCCTGTAAAAGGAACTCTAATCAAGAAACAGGAGGAGGAGGTGACAATTGTCATTGAGGATACGAAGAGTACAAGAATCAGTCGGAAGAACGAAATAGATAATGACAGTGATGATGGACCTTACATTGGGATTTTCTGATTCTTCGTCGTTAGCTTTGTTTCAGGTTTTGTAATGCCGTCTTTCGCATGACTTTGAATTTTATTTGGAATGTTAATTGCATTTAAATATTTATGTTATTTCTAATGTTTTATAATGTATTTTAATTGCTCTTAAATGTTCATTTTTAATTCGCGTTATTAGAACCCTTAGATTATACTCCTCTTAACTAACCCCGAAGTCCGGAGGAGAATCTGAGGACAGATTCTTTTGAAGAGGGGAGTATTGTAACGACCCGAATATTTTAATTATATTATTAATAATTACGCGAATTCTTTCTTGCCTAATTTCTCGATCTATCCAATTGGATTAATTAATCTTGTGGAAAAGATTGATTTAACCTATCTTTTAAATGCCTTAACTACTTAAATTACCCAAATACCCTTAAAAGCCTAAATGACCATTTTACCCCCCCGAGATATTTTTCTAAATATCTACCTATCTCTCTCATTCTCTCATTTTCACACAAAGAAGAAAGAGAGGAAAGAAAAGAAGAAAGAAATGAGAAAAGAGAGAAATCTTCCCGATGCCCTACCGAGCCCGTTTCTTGCCCGATCGACGAGCCGTGAAAACCCGAACGATCCTCATTACATTCTCTACCGGTAATCCTTTTACCCCATTTCATTCCGTTCGTTCTTTCTTGCGATTTTCATGAGTTTTATATAGAATTTTATTATATTAGGATTTTCGTGTTTAGGAAGATTTACTCGACCATTTTACGTGATTCTTGTGCCTATGTGTAGCTTAGATGATATATATGATCATATGTGGAAATTAGGATGATTTATGGAGTAAATTAGGAGATGTATGAATTTATATATTGATTTTCGCGTGTGAGGTTCGCGATCTGCTGAGTCTGTTGCTCAGTAGATCCACACGGGCGAACGCACGGTCTTGATCAAGACCGTGCAGGAGCCCATGCGCAGCACTTTTCATCCTGCACGGGCTTGAGCCCGTGCACAGGCCCGTGCGCATGCCCGTTTGCACTTGCATGGTCTTGGCACCGTGCTCAAGACCGTGCGGGAGGCCGTGCACCCGTTTTTGTGCTTGCACCGGCTTGCCAAGCCTGTGCGTAAGCCCGTGCATTGGCCGGTGCAACATACTTAGTGTATTTTCCAGCATTTTCCTTTCTTACACTTCGGGAATTGGTCAACCCCACTCATTTAAATGTCGACTTTTCACATACGACCTCCGAATATCAATCCGATTTCACCTATAGCTTCCTTGAGCCTCGGGATTTGATATTCTTCACAATTTGCAATTTACCCGACCTTATTTGACCGTCAATTGACACCTTTCTCGTTTAGGGATTTTTCCCATCTTTTCCGTTTCTTGTCCGTTTGACCCCGTTTTCGCGAGAGAGTTCCGTTATATTATTTTAAGCATGTCTGCGTGCCCTAACTGCGTTTTAGCATGCTTTCCATATTTATTATTAATGTTCTTTCATTATTACAATTGCTTTAAATATTTATTTAAATGTTAATTCATATGTTATATATCCTTATATGCTTAATTGCCTGGCTTTCCATATTGTATCTGTAGCCTGAGTGAAGTTATATTTGAATTGCCATGCGTTGTCTGTTGTTCGTGTCTTGCTTTTGTTATTGTCAGTCTCGTTTTCATCCTCTAGGCCCTGTGTATTACAGGTGGGTCCAACAAGGGAGAAACTTGACTACCGCTTGCTTTCATACTGTCGTGTCGAGCCAGGTAAGGGTTTAAACTTATTTTAACTGGGGCAAGGACATAGACTATTATAGGTTTGCAAAATAAATGATTACCCCGCTTTTCTTATTACTTGTTGTACTGCCTTTACAATTCCTTATGTGCTTAGTCAAACCTTTTAATAGCAAAACGAAAATGATTTGAAATGCTTTCAACTAGAGACAAGGAAAACCCCTTTTGTTTTAAATACGAACTTTGGTCTCTCGACCTCGCAACTATAACCTTGTCTCGAATGGCCCCTTTGGCCTCCCAATCCCCGATTTCTTGCTTTCAAATGGCCCTTTTCGCCACCCAAACTATCATTGATTTCAAAAGCGAGTCATAAACTGTTTAATGACTTGGGCCCGGAGTATACAGGAGGTGAGCCTGGGGACGAGCGTCTAGGGCAAATCCCGATGTGTACTTCTAGCGTGTTGACTTGGGCTGGCCAGGAGGTTGGTTAGCCTGAGTTGATGCGAACGGTGGTGCTAACAGCGTCTCCTTAAAACTCTGTATGGTGGTGCTAACAACGTCTCCTTAAAACTCTGTATGGTGGTGCTAATCGCGTCTCCTTAAAACTCTGTATAGTGTTATTGGTGATGGAGTAGTTGACTATATGCTTGCATGATTTTCAATTGGGAGTTATAAGGAGAGGGCCCGTTCTCGCCGGGACACATTATTGCATGATTTACTGCATTTATTACTTGTCTAATTGTTTTACGGCTTTCGTGACAAGTTGAAGCACATTACGGTTTTCTTCAGTTATCATACGTACTTCCCTATATATATAAAACCCGGAAGTGTGACTCGTACTTGCTACCCTAAGCCTCCTTTATTACTCAACTAATATTCTTTCAATTGGCTTGATATTTCGTGCAAATGTTTTAAAGGATCCGGTTCGTCAACCTTTTGTGTTTTCAAATAAGCCGAACCCGAGTGTTGCTTTGTGTCATTTTACAACTTATATTTTGTATTCGTATTCTTTCTCAAAACGGGCAACACTCACCACTTTTAGTTTTAAAAAGATAAATGACGAACTGTGATCAAAACCCCCTTACTGAGTATCCTTTATACTCACCCCTGCTATTTTGGTTCTTGGTTCAGGTAGACAGGTGGCGACGTCACCTATCTCGTCAGTCGGCTTCAGCAGGTCTAGATAGGCTCAGTCTTTCTGGTTTGTCTTGTCAGTGGTCCCAACAACCGTCGAGTCTTGTTTATTGTATTTATTTACTTTATGTACTTATGTGCCCCTGATGTGGGATAGTTGACGATATCTAGGATTGCATAGGGTAGACTAGTTGAGCCATGGATGGCACTATCTGTTTATGAATATTTTGTATCTTGATTATAAATGTTTAATTGTTTTATGTTGGCCTTGAAGGCTTTTATGAAATTTAATTGTTTACATTAATCGCTTCCGCATTTCTCTGTTCTTTTCTGGTTGTTGTTGGGATGGTTGTCGCTGTTGCCGATGGTTATTGCTTGAGTGCCGTTTGCCAGAGTGGGTTTTTGAGTTGAGGCCCCTCGCTGAAGCTCGGGAATCCATTTCGGTGCGGATGTGGCGGTCCTTCTTCAGGGGGCGCTACACGAAAGTTCCACGACGTCGGACCTTTTGGTCAGAGGTTTTCTGGCGACTTTTAGGCGGCGGGCAAGGGTGGTGCTGGACAGGTTTTTTGAGAGGAATCCAACGGTGGTGGTCCCGCGGCCATCCGACCATCGACGGCTGCAGAATCGCCGATTTTCAGTCCGATGGAACTCTTTCCGATCTGCCATCTTTGGCGACCCCACAGCGGTGCAACACCCAACGAAGGTAGCTCTCGTCAAGGGGAGTATTTTAGCAGTGGTCCCACCTTCATTGGACCACCGACGATGAAGATACGGCGAAATGAAGTTGGCGGAGATGTTGAGCTATTTTTCGGCAGTTCCAGGCGGAGCTGAGGCGGCAGACCACCGTGGTCGTGACCGCCTTGACGAGACGAAGCTTCTGACGTTGGTCTCGTGCTCAGATATGACCGGCGGTGGAGCGACGGCGGAGCAGCGGCGGCGACCTTGTTCTGGCCGGATTCTAGTGATGGACCCTTCTGATAGATTGTTCCCCTCGTCGCAACGGTTCCAACGGCGCTGGTATTACTTGAATCCGACTTGTCGTTTGTCTTTTATCGCATTTTTTGCATAATTGTGTTAATTGGTAGCTTTTTTATCGTAGCTTCTAGCTTTTAGCATTTCAGATTGTTTTGGCATGAATCATTTGTACTATAGCTTGTGTAAATTGTTGATTGTTGATGAAATATGCTTGTGTAGTCGAACGGATGGGTTTCGGTTCGATTAGGCCAGAGATAGGATTGGATTTTAGCTTGTAGCTTTAGAGCTTTTGAGAAAAGCTGTAAGTTGTGAAGTTGTATTTCAAATATTGATTTAAATGGAAAATATTTGATTGATGTTGAATTACACCTTACCCCCTGAATAGCTTCTATGCCTAAATGTTTTATATTTAATCAAATGCTTTTCGTTATTCATTTATTCCATGCTTTCCCTTTTAGATGACCATATTGCCCCTACTTGTTGTTTTATGTCTAAATGTTGATTGAGTATCTTGAAGCATGTTCGTAATTTGGTAGCCGAGCGTCAATGTCTATTTTCTTGTTGTGTCAGTCATTCATCCTCTGGACCCCGTGTTTTTCAGGTGGGATCTTTGAGGCAAAATTGTATTTGCTGCTTCCATTCATTCTCTTGTTCTGTCGAGCCAGGTAAGGGTTTTAAAACGCTTTCAACTGGGGCAAGATCATAGATATATATAGGTTTGCGAAATAACTTATCATTCCTACCTTTCTTATTGCTTGCCGTTCCTGCACTTACTATTTCCTTATGTGCTTAGTCAAACCTTTTAATAGCAAAACCTATATGTATAATATTTTACAAACGTTTTCAATTAGAGGCAAGGAAAACCCATTTGTTTTAAAGGAGAACTTTGGTCTCTCGACCTCGCAAATATAACCTTGTCTCGAACGGCCCCTTTGGCCATCGAAAACTTAGTGCATGGATTCTTTTCAAAAGCGAGCCATGGACTGGATCATGACCTTGGGCCCGGAGCTATACAGGAGGTGAGGCTGGAGAAGAGTGTCTAGGGCAAATCCCGATGTATACTCCAATCCGTATTCGCTTAGGTCGGCCAGGAGGTTGGCTAGCCTGAGTTAGTGCGAGGGTGGCTTTGCAGGCTACGCGCTTCCTAGAAAATTCTGATTGGGGTGACGTTGTTAAAACGCGTTTCCATAAAATTCTGATTGGATCATGACTTTTGGTGGTGGAGTACTTGACTACATGCTTTCATGATTTTCATGGTTGGGAGTTATAAGAAGAGGGCCCGTTCTCGCCGGGACACATTATTGCATGACTTATCGCATTAATTACTTGTCTAATTGCTTTACGGCATTCGTTACACGTCGAAGCACATTCGGGTTTTCTTCATTTAGCATATGTATTTTCCTTATATGTATATATAAAACCTGGAAGCGTGGCTCGAACTTGCCCAACTTATGCCTTCTTTATTGTTCAAACTACTTAGTTGAATTACGAGCCGTGTTTACTTATCATTTCCAACTTGTTTATGACATGTCTTTCTAACTTGTATGGCCTCGTGACTCAACTAATATCCTTTCAAAACGATCGGCTTGACCTTATGTTCAAATATTTTAAAATGCATCCGGTTCGTCAACCTTTTGTGTTTTCAAAGTAAACCGAACCCGAGTTTTGCTTGGTGTTATGTTTTGCAACTTATATTATTTTTTATATTCTTTTATTAAAATGAGCAACATTCACTACTTCTGGTTTTAAAAGATAAACGATGAACCGCGATCAATACCTATATTGTATAACCCCCCTTACTGAGTATCCTTTATACTTACCCCTTCTATTTTGGTTCTTGCTTCAGGTAGACAGGTGGCGGTGTCACCTATCTTGTCAGTCGGTAGCAGCAGGTCTAGGTTGGCTCATGTATTATTGTCTTGTCAGTGTCCCAACAACAGTCGAGTCTTTACTCTCTGATTTAATTTGAATTGATGTATTTAACATTATGATTTAATTTATTTACTTTATGTACATACGTGCCCTTGATGTGGGATAGTTAGTTGAGCCGTGGACGGCATTGAATGGATAATTGTTTTAGATTCGTTTTATAAATTATGTTGCCATGGATTGCATTTATGAATTGAATTGTTATTTATGAATTCGCTTCCGCATTTCTCTGATTGTTGCTGTTGTTGTTGGGGCGTCGTGTTGTTGTTTCCGGAGTTTTGATTGAGCATCTTGCCGTTCGCTGAAATGAGTTTTCGAGTAGGGCACCCTGTCATGCTCGGGAATTCATTTTAGTGCGGATGTGGCGTTCTTCTTCCTCCTTCAGAGAGGGGGCGCTACAATTACAGTCCCCTCACTTAGTCGCTTTGACTAACCCCATCTACTTATGTGGTTTTGTTTCAGGTTTCGGTTACTAGGCGGAAGTGGAGTTGTAGGAAGGTGTTGTATTTTTGGGTCCCAGTAGATCTAGTTCATATTGTATTTCAAATTTGTTAGAAATCTGTAAATGAGGTAGATTTATGTTTTACTTATCATTTATGAATATCGTTTTTCACTATCCTCGGTGGGCTTTATACTTGTGTTTTGGGTTTATTGCTTTACTAGCTCCCTGAGTGGGATAGGATTTTATTAACTGTTGCTCTACGCTTTCGCTTTATTGTTGGTTGTAGTCATGTTGTTGATTTTCTCAAACATATACGCCTAGTATTTATTTGATGTTCGCCAGGTTGCGGCCTATAGCTAGACGTATATTGATGTTATGGGTTGTGGCTTGGTGCGGGAGGTCTCGTCGCACCGTATTTGGGGACGTGCCGTTACAGTTGGTATCAGAGCCATAGGTCCATTGGCCCGAGCTCTGATTGCGTCGTGTCATGTTATTTGAGTTATTGTTGTGTGCTAGTAGGGCTTTGAGATTCGCAGTCACGAGTGTCCGAGAATGCTTAGTAGTATTTGAATTGTGCTAGATCTCTGTTGCAATGGCCGTCAACTGTAGATCTCTTACAATTGTGATACTGATATGGAATCGGACATAAGTGGTTGTGGGGTTCGAGGTTGTACTAGCCGAGTTCCGTCGTCTTGTCGAGTTTTGTCTGTCTAGGTCGTACGGCTTTAGGAGCTAAGTGCTTGTCTGTTTTTATGTTTAAACTTCTTTCTATGATCATGAACATGTTTTGATTTGAGCTAGAATGCTTATGAGCTTTTGTGCTTTTGTGAGTTATTTACTTGTTTTACTTGAATGCATATATGGTTGTTTGCAGTAGTACTTTAATTATATTTTGTAATTCTGTGATCTGTTTACTGCTTAACTTACCTGTTTGTGTGATCATTTCCTTTGTGCTTTAATCACATTGTGTGTTTATGTGAAATTTTCTTTTATATTGTGTGATTGCATACTAACTAAACATACAAGCATAGTATAACTTTGTGATGTAGAGATGATCAAACATCGATTTTCTTCGAGATAGGACCTAACCGAAGGATGCCGACTTGATGGATGCAACATACACGATTGGTCCTATACTCAAAGGAATTTGAAAGTATGCAATTCATAATAGGCATTGCATTAGAGCATTGTTTGTAATTTTCCTTAGATACACATCTCTCACTTATGTGTTTACTTTTTCTTAAGGTGAGTTTCTTTACGGGTTTTAGCATTGGTACTGCTTTAACCTAAGAGCATCGTCCGTGAATGTGTGAGAGCAAGAATGATAGACAGACTTAACAAGTGTTACAGCATAGTGGTACAGGAATGCATCCGGGTATTAACATGCTATGGTAGTGATGAGTTTTCTGACTGTACTACAACAAAGGCAAACCCCCCAAGTCAACTGATTTTAGATCATCTTCAGGGTCAACTGAGGATTGAGGCAATTCATTCCTACAAAGGTGTTAATTTTGAAAATGATGCCGAAATAGATTCTGCGAAGAACTGAATCTACTATGTAGTGAGATTAAACTAAGACACCAACAGACGTGAGAAGCACTGGGATCAGCGGAGTGCTACATACAGTTTGTTAGAGGTCTTTCGAATTTTTCTTCATCATTTATTGCAATCGACTCAGAGGAACTAGCTGTGACAGTGAAACAGAAAAAGAAAATAGTAGTAGGCTACGATTACCAACTTCCGTACCATTCCGACAAAGCAAGTCTGGCAGCAGATACCGTGATCAGAAAGACCAACATAATCCAGTTAAAAGAAATTCTTGTTATATAATGAGCAACTCAGAAGAGGTTTAGAAATTCTTGAGACGCAATATGGTGAACATTACGACTCCATCAGAATCGAATCATAAGATTAGAACAGAATATTTAATCCAGGTACAAGGAAACCGTGCATCTACCGAAGCTGCAGGGGTTGATAGTCTAGAGATAGATGATGACGTGATTTCAGAGGAGGTACATCCGACAGTTGGGTTCCGGAATCAATTCAGGAGGAAGAGTGATTAGGATTCGAGTTCGGGATCGCGATATTTAGCACCCCAAATTTGAGAAGCTTGATTTCCGTCCCACATCGGAAGGTCAGTTGATATTGAAAGGGTTTGTAAGTTAGAACCCATGTACAACCAATATGGATTAATCCCTTTTGGCAAGTGCTTTCCAAGCCAAACTTCAGCGTTGTGCACAGTGGATTCGAAGCTTATACCCACGCGTCCAACGGGCCCGCGAGGGGGTTCTCCTCTCCGAGCCTGGGGGTTGTGACAAATGGTATCAGAGCTAACCGTCAGTCGTGGGAATGCATGTTCCACGCACGTTAGTGTCACCTCTAAAAGGGGCTCCGCGTGTGTGGGGAGCCACGCTCCACATTCTCTACTGGCGGGGAGCAATGGGCCTATGTCGCGGCGTAATGAGGACATTACGCTTTGAAGGAGGGGCGAATTTTAGCACCCCAAATTTGAGAAGCTTGATTTCCGTCCCACATCGGAAGGTCAGTTCATATTGAAAGGGTTTATAAGTTAGAACCCATGTACAACCAATATGGATTAATCCCTTTTGGCAAGTGCTTTCCAAGCCAAACTTCAGCGTTGTGCACAGTGGATTCGAAGCTTATACCCGCGCGTCCAATGGGCCCGCGAGGGGGTTCTCCTCTCCGAGCCTGGGGGTCGTGACAAATGGTATCAGAGCTAACCGTCAGTCGTGGGAATGCATGTTCCACGCACGTTAGTGTCACCTCTAAAAGGGGCTCCGCGTGTGTGGGGAGCCACGCTCCACATTCTCCACTGGCGGGGAGCAATGGGCCTATGTCGCGGCGTAATAAGGACATTACGCTTTGAAGGAGGGGCGAATTTTAGCACCCCAAATTTGAGAAGCTTGATTTCCGTCCCACATCGGAAGGTCAGTTGATATTGAAAGGGTTTATAAGTTAGAACCCATGTACAACCAATATGGATTAATCCCTTTTGGCAAGTGCTTTCCAAGCCAAACTTCAGGGTTGTGCACAGTGGATTCGAAGCTTATACTCGCGCGTCCAATGGGCCCGTGAGGGGGTTCTCCTCTCCGAGCCTGGGGGTCGTGACAGATGGTATCAGAGCCAACCGTCAGTCGTGGGAATGCATGTTCCACGCACGTTAGTGTCACCACTAAAAGGGGCTCCGCGTGTGTGGGGAGCCACGCTCCACATTCTCCACTGGCGGGGAGTAATGGGCCTATGTCGCCGCGTAATGAGGACATTACGCTTTGAAGGAGGGGCGAATTTTAGCACCCCAAATTTGAGAAGCTTGATTTCCGTCCCACATCGAAAGGTCAGTTGATATTGAAAGGGTTTATAAGTTAGAACCCATGTACAACCAATATGGATTAATCCCTTTTGGCAAGTGCTTTCCAAGCCAAACTTCAGGGTTGTGCACAGTGGATTCGAAGCTTATACCCGCGCGTCCAACGGGCCCGCGAGGGGGTTCTCCTCTCCGAGTCTAGGGGTCGCGACAGATGGTATCAGAGCCAACCGTCAGTCGTGGGAATGCATGTTCCACGCACGTTAGTGTCACCACTAAAAGGGGCTCCGCGTGTGTGGGGAGCCACGCTCCACATTCTCCACTGGCGGGGAGTAATGGGCCTATGTCGCGGCGTAATGAGGACATTACGCTTTGAAGGAGGGGCGAATTTTAGCACCCCAAATTTGAGAAGCTTGATTTCCGTCCCACATCGGAAGGTCAGTTGATATTGAAAGGGTTTATAAGTTAGAACCCATGTACAACCAATATGGATTAATCCCTTTTGGCAAGTGCTTTCCAAGCCAAAATTCAGCGTTGTGCACAGTGGATTCGAAGCTTATACCCGCGCGTCCAATGGGCCCGCGAGGGGGTTCTCCTCTCCGAGCCGGGGGGTCGTGACAAATGGTATCAGAGCTAACCGTCAGTCGTGGGAATGCATGTTCCACGCACGTTAGTGTCACCTCTAAAAGGGGCTCCGCGTGTGTGGGGTGCCATGCTCCACATTCTCCACTGGCGGGGAGCAATGGGCCTATGTCGCGGCGTAATGAGGACATTACGCTTTGAAAGAGGGGCGAATTTTAGCACCCCAAATTTGAGAAGCTTGATTTCCGTCCCACATCGGAAGGTCAGTTGATATTGAAAGGGTTTATAAGTTAGAACCCATGTACAACCAATATGGATTAATCCCTTTTGGCAAGTGCTTTCCAAGCCAAACTTCAGGGTTGTGCACAGTGGATTCGAAGCTTATACCCGCGCGTCCAACGGGCCCGCGAGGGGGTTCTCCTCTCCGAGCCTGGGGGTCGTGACAAATGGTATCAGAGCCAACCGTCAGTCGTGGGAATGCATGTTCCACGCACGTTAGTGTCACCTCTAAAAGGGGCTCCGCGTGTGTGGGGAGCCACGCTCCACATTCTCCACTGGCGGGGAGTAATGGGCCTATGTCGCGGCGTAATGAGGACATTACGCTTTGACGGAGGGGCGAATTTTAGCACCCCAAATTTGAGAAGCTTGATTTCCGTCCCACATCGGAAGGTCAGTTGATATTGAAAGGGTTTATAAGTTAGAACCCATGTACAACCAATATGGATTAATCCCTTTTGGCAAGTGCTTTCCAAGCCAAACTTCAGGGTTGTGCACAGTGGATTCGAAGCTTATACTCGCGCGTCCAACGGGCCCGCGAGGGGGTTCTCCTCTCCGAGCCTGGGGGTCGTGACAGATGGTATCAGAGCCAACCGTCAGTCGTGGGAATGCATGTTCCACGCACGTTAGTGTCACCACTAAAAGGGGCTCCGCGTGTGTGGGGAGCCACGCCCCACATTCTCCACTGGCGGGGAGTAATGGGCCTATGTCGCCGCGTAATGAGGACATTACGCTTTGAAGGAGGGGCGAATTTTAGCACCCCAAATTTGAGAAGCTTGATTTCCGTGCCACATCGAAAGGTCAGTTGATATTGAAAGGGTTTATAAGTTAGAACCCATGTACAACCAATATGGATTAATCCCTTTTGGCAAGTGCTTTCCAAGCCAAACTTCAGGGTTGTGCACAGTGGATTCGAAACTTATACCCGCGCGTCCAACGGGCCCGCGAGGGGGTTCTCCTCTCCGAGCCTGGGGGTCGCGACAGATGGTATCAGAGCCAACCGTCAGTCGTGGGAATGCATGTTCCACGCACGTTAGTGTCACCACTAAAAGGGGCTCCGCGTGTGTGGGGAGCCACGCTCCACATTCTCCACTGGCGGGGAGTAATGGGCCTATGTCGCCGCGTAATGAGGACATTACGCTTTGAAGGAGGGGCGAATTTTAGCACCCCAAATTTGAGAAGCTTGATTTTCGTCCCACATCGGAAGGTCAGTTGATATTGAAAGGGTTTATAAGTTAGAACCCATGTACAACCAATATGGATTAATCCCTTTTGGCAAGTGCTTTCCAAGCCAAAATTCAGCGTTGTGCACAGTGGATTCGAAGCTTATACCCGCGCGTCCAATGGGCCCGCGAGGGGGTTCTCCTCTCCGAGCCGGGGGGTCGTGACAAATGGTATCAGAGCTAACCGTCAGTCGTGGGAATGCATGTTCCACGCACGTTAGTGTCACCTCTAAAAGGGGCTCCGCGTGTGTGGGGTGCCATGCTCCACATTCTCCACTGGCGGGGAGCAATGGGCCTATGTCGCGGCGTAATGAGGACATTACGCTTTGAAGGAGGGGCGAATTTTAGCACCCCAAATTTGAGAAGCTTGATTTCCGTCCCACATCGGAAGGTCAGTTGATATTGAAAGGGTTTATAAGTTAGAACCCATGTACAACCAATATGGATTAATCCCTTTTGGCAAGTGCTTTCCAAGCCAAACTTCAGGGTTGTGCACAGTGGATTCGAAGCTTATACCCGCGCGTCCAACGGGCCCGCGAGGGGGTTCTCCTCTCCGAGCCTGGGGGTCGTGACAAATGGTATCAGAGCCAACCGTCAGTCGTGGGAATGCATGTTCCACGCACGTTAGTGTCACCTCTAAAAGGGGCTCCGCGTGTGTGGGGAGCCACGCTCCACATTCTCCACTGGCGGGGAGTAATGGGCCTATGTCGCGGCGTAATGAGGACATTACGCTTTGACGGAGGGGCGAATTTTAGCACCCCAAATTTGAGAAGCTTGATTTCCGTCCCACATCGGAAGGTCAGTTGATATTGAAAGGGTTTATAAGTTAGAACCCATGTACAACCAATATGGATTAATCCCTTTTGGCAAGTGCTTTCCAAGCCAAACTTCAGGGTTGTGCACAGTGGATTCGAAGCTTATACCCGCGCGTCCAACGGGCCCGCGAGGGGGTTCTCCTCTCCGAGCCTGGGGGTCGTGACACGATACGAGTACATTATTTCCAAGAAGACAGGGTGAGAACAACTGTAGACTAACTGAGAAATCATGCCAGTGAAAGATCATAGAGCCATTACCGAACTTGATCGGATTTCGAAATGTAATCAGAATCTCTTCATTTCGGAGATACTACTTGAAGGACTACGTATTTCGCTCTTAGACATGGTACAGTGGAACCATAGGTTACAACGGAGATGAAATGAGTTTGAGTACAGCTCGAGACAATGATAAGAAACATATCAGAAGTCAATAGAGGTCACTAGTGCAAGTTTTGAGGAGGGAACGAAATATCGGGCAAGCTATCTGTGAAATAGCAAATAAATAAAGAAGCTCAACCTAAGTCAGATGTTGAACGGGGATAGAGTCTGAGGATTAGAAACTTAAAGCATTCAATTTATAGGGTACGAGAAATTCAAACCACATTCAGAGACCGGATGAGCTTATGTGTTTACTTGTTCTTTATATGTGTGTGTGTTAAGTATTTCACTTCATCTGTTTCTTTTCGTTGTCTTTAGATTCCTAATTGCATTAATTATGCTCTTTAAATATATTCTAAGTGCCTAATACGAATCGCATGTTGTAGATGCATTTAACCTTATTAACTGCGATTAACTAATTGATTAACTACATAGATTTTAGTGTATGTGATCCATGTGTGAGTAGTATAGAATTCGATCGACTTGTTACGCTTTATTCGAGAGTGCTAAGGACAAGGAGTTCTTGGTCGACTAGGAGCAAAACTCTGGTACAATTTTGATATGCAAACATGGATATCATCGAATTTGGCAGATCAGACAAAAAGAATACTCTGGAAGACAGTCAAGCTCAAAACTGACGTGAACGAGAATATCAGTTACGGCTAGGCGAACTACAAACTATCAGCTACACCAGACCGAGATCCTCGTATTGGGGTTTTTCCTTCTTGGTCATCATGGAGAGGACGGTGTGCGTTGGATGTTCATTGTAACGACCCAGAAAATCGAGAATCATTGTGAATTCATTTTCGAGCTAATTATCTTTCTTACCTCCTATTTCTTGTATTATATGATTTATATTTAATTATTTCGTATATGACCCAATGTGAATTTATTATGTGTATATTTGCATTCCTTATGTGTTTAGCTTTCATTTGATATTAATATTGATATATTTGGCCAAAATGTTCTAAATTAGATTTTCTAAAATTACCGAAATGCCCCTTCGTATTTTAAACATTTCAAATAATTGGATAAAAGAATTATTCCCCCATTTTCAAACCCTAAATGTGAAGAGAGAGAGAGAAGAGGAGAGAAAAGAGATTTTTGCACTTAGGAGCTTCAATCGATCACTCCGGGCTCGTTTCTTCATCGATTTCCGCGCTGTTTGAACCCACGTGATCCTCTCAACGAGATCTTTCTTTAGGTTCTAGATTCACCACCTCTTTCCCCGAATTTATGAGCTCTTAAATGCATTTATTGCTTCATGAGTTTTATTGGATTTTTTATGATATTGGGCTCGTTTCTTAATCATTTTGCATGCTACTTTGTTCAAAATGCTTCATATGATTCGCTTGTTGTTCGTTTAAATCCTTAGTTGTTGATTCTTGCTAGAAATTTAGTTTTGAGGATTTTTGGTTCGATTTCCATGGAAATCACGAAATTTTGTAATGTCTGTTGCTGATCTACACGGTCTTGCCAAGCCCGTGCGTTGGCCCGTGCGCATCCCTTTTGACCTGCACTGGCTCGCGCCTGTGTGCCTTCCCAGTGCGTAAGGCGGTATGTACCTGCGCTGTCTGGACAGCGAGTTCAAGACCATGCGTTGGCCGGTGCACATGCCTTAGTGAATTTTTCAGCTTTCTTTCTTCTTTCACTTCGGGAATTGGGTCAACCGTACTTATTTAATTGTTGACTTTTCGCATATGAACTCCTAAAAGTAGTCTGATTTTACCTTTAACTTCCGTTTGAGTTGGGAATTAATATGTTGGAAAGCTTGATGAATTCCGACCTCATTCGGACTGTGAATAGTGTATTTTTTACGTGTATGCAATTTCGAAAACTCGTCGGATTGACTTGAAACTTGCGTGGTAGCTTCTATAAATATAATTATTGGCATATGCATGATTGTGGATTTGTTTGGTTAGCCGTTCGTCAATTAATTGCTTATTTGCACTTTCAGAGTCGTTTAAGAATTCGTCTAGGTCCTGTCTAGTCTACAGATCAGACTGAGGTTGAGGAGCAGTGAGTATTTTGGCATTCCAGGTGAGGATCTAAACTATTTATAAAACTGGGCTCGAACATATATGTCTAAGTATATATGCGAAAACCCCCATAATACCTTGCCTTGCATGATCATTTTATCTTTCTTCCCTTATTACTGTTATTAGATATTTCGAGCATATATCTTGATGATTTCGGTCAACAAACCATTTGATATCAACTTATACTATATTATCCAAAAATGATTTGTTTTCACAGGCAATTAAATTCTTTCTTTTCAACGTGACACTTTGACTTTGGTTGGGTCTATGAGGAAAGTCGTTAGGGGAGTCCGTTAGCACACCCTAACGCATACAGAACTTGTAGTCACCCCCTTTGTCGTCACTCACTTGCCTAAATGTCCGCTTGGCACTCAACTCATAATTATTTCTTGAAACGCGAGCAAAATCATGGGCTTTTCATGGGGCCTTGGGAGGGTATCCAGAGGTTTCATGTAGCGCCCCCTGAAGAAGGAATGCCACATCTGCACCGAAACGGATTCCCGAGCTTCAGTGAGGGGCCTCAACTCAAAAACCCACTCCGGCGAACGGCACTCAAGCAATAACCATCGGCAACAGTGACAACCATCCCAACAACGACCATAAAAGAGCAAAGAAATGCGGAAGCGATTAAGGTAAACAATTATATTCCATAAAAGCCTACAAGGCTAACATAATATCAAGAAACGTTTATAAATCAAGATACAGAATGTTCATAAGCAGATAGTGCCATCCATGGCTCAACTAGCCTACCCTGTGCAATCCTAGATATCTTCAACTATCCCACATCAGGGGCACATAAGATACATAAGGTAAATAAAGCCGAAAAGAGTACAAAAGTATTTAAATACAATAAATCAAGACTCGATAGTTGTTGGGACCACTGACAAGACAAACAGACAACGAGACTGAGCCTATCTAGACCTGCTGATGCCGACTGACAAGATAGGTGATGTCGCCACCTGTCTACCTGAAGCAAGAACCAAAATAGCAGGGGTGAGTATAAAGGATACTCAGTAAGGGGGTGTTGATCACAGTTCGTCATTTATCTTTTAAAACCAAAAGTAGTGAATGTTGCTCGTTTTGAGAAAGAATATAAATAACAATATAAGTTGTAAAAACGACACAAAGCAACACTCGGGTTCGGCTTGCTTGGAAAACATGAAAAGGTTGACGAACCGGATCCTTTAAAACATTTGCACGTAATATCAAGCTGATAAGTTGAAGAATATTAGTTGAGTCACGAGGCCGATACAAGTTCGAAAGGCATGATATAAGCAAGTTGAAATGATAAATAAACACGACTCGTAATTCAACTAATTATTTGAATAATAAGGAGGCTTAGGATAGCAAGTACGAGTCACGATTCTGGGTTTTATATATATATAGGGAAATACATATGATAAATGAAGAAAATCGGAATGTGCTTCGACTTGTAACGAAAACCGTAAAATAATTAGACAAGCAAGTAATGCAATAAATCATGAAATAGTATGTCCCGGCGAGAACGGGCCCTCTCCTTATAACTCCCATTTATGAAAATCATGCAAATACATAGTCAAGTACTCCACCACCAAAAGTCATGATCCACTCAGAATTTTATGGAAACGCGTGTTAACAATGTCACCCTTATCAGAATTTTATGGAAATGCGTATTAACAACGTCACCCTTATCAGAATTTTCTAGGAAGCGCGTAGCCTACAACGCCACCCTCGCATTAACTCAGGCTAGCCAACCTCCTGGCCGGCCTAAGCGAATACAGATTGGAGTACACATCGGGATTTTCCATAGACGCTCTCGTCCCCAGGCTCACCTCCTATATACTCCGGGCCCATTTCATTATACCGTCCAGGGCTCGCATTTGAAAACAATGACAGTTTATGTAGCGCCCCCTGAAGAAGGACCGCCACATCCGCACCGAAATGGATTCCCGAGCTCCAGCGAGGGGCCTCAACTCCAAAACCCACTCCGGCAAACGGCACTGTAACGCCCCAAGTTTTCGTACAAATAAAGCCTGTAAGAATTTACTAAGATAACGGGACAAGGTTGGAAAAACTCGATCGGGAAATATGTGCTTATGTGATATTATTTGCTTAATGTGTTTAATTTGAATTTGTATATGTGTTAATTGTGATTAAATTGCCTAATGTGTGTCTTATTGATTTTTAAGTTTCTTAGATATTCTAAATTATGTGGATTTTGAGTTAATTGATACGTGATAAAATTTATGATTACGTGTATAAGTGTCTATGTATTTTTATTAAATTATGACACATATATCTTTATCCCTAAATATCGATAAGAATTAAATTTTTATTATTTGAGATATCTTTTGCGTAAGGTGAAATACATGGGTTAGTTGAATTCTTAAAAAAAAAAAAAAAAAAAAACATTCATCAAATGATATATATATATATATATATATATATATATATATATATATATATATCTTATTATAATATATACATATATACGGTTATATATTATACAAGAGAATGGGTTAGATTAAGTGTATATCTTATCACCGCCACACCAAACTTCATCTTCTTCTCTTCTTCGAACTGTATTCCAACAAAAACAGGTAAAACCCCTCATTAAGATATCTCTTGTCTTCTTTTAATAATCTTAAGCAACGAACCATCTCATCATTATAGTTAGTTGTGGGATAATTAGACAATCTATATCTACTCATTCTTTATGCTTATTTCACTAATTATTATTCCAAAAGCACACCACACAACCGCCTGGATAGTAATCATATAAATATGGGGTATTGTTAGTGTTAGTGGAGACCTCATGAACTTATGTTTCTATATTTCAGGTTATTTACCGTGTATTAGATACAAAAATTATTTAACGAATTTGGTCCGAGTATAAATTTGTTGGCAAGAATTACATAGTTGAGCTTCTTACTTAAATTCTGAACAAGTACTATTTATTAATCACTATAAATTACCTTATTTAGTTTTGTTCGAAGTACTCCCGAACTCTATTTATATACTTAGAATATAATTAATTGATTTCACGTGCTTAGTTATGTGCTCTCGAATACCAAAAGTCATGGTATTCTGATTCAGTTTGAAATGTTATTTTCTATTTGTAATAACTTGAAAGTTTAATTGTTTCATTCTTATATTTCACCTTATGCTTAATCAAGTTGTATAACTATTTAGTTGTTATACGATTATGTGAATGAAGTTATAAGCCGTGCGTCGTATTGTCGTCTTACATGGTTGTGTCGTATTTGGTTTCAGGTGGTAGTTCTTCTGGGCAGTAGTTGGTCTTCTTGCTTTTGCCCTTTTTGCAGTATTATCCAAGTGGGGTTTCTTTTCCGAAATCGGCTTTCTTATACGTATGTAAATATTCCATATATACCCGAAGCCTGTGTTTTATGCTTTTATGTTTTCTTTCCCCAAACCTATATTATACGTAGTAGCTACTTGAAAATCATATTACTTTAATGAGTTAAAGGAAAATGCTTTGATATTAAATTATTACATATTAACCCCTAGAAGGCTCTATTAGCTCGAAAGGGTTACAAATGAGTTTGAAATTGGTCCCTTTGACCACACAAGCATTTGAAGTGCGAGGAATTATCTTGGCCTTTCGGCCTGGCCATTGAGCCATATTATACTATTGGGTCCGAACATCAGGGTACGGGGTGAATCCGGATAGACGTTGGGTCTACGGTAGATCTCAATGCTCTGGTCTCCAAACTAATGGGAGCTTGAGGGTATGACCGGAGTGGCAACCCTTTGGAGTACCTGCGCCGGACGGGATCTAGTCTATATCCCCAGCCGAAGATGTATTGGATATTTGTCCTTGCATATATAATTACATAGTAGCGGGCTAGCTACCTGACTACACAAGGAGGAATAAGGGAGGTTTATTTGATATTTCTGATATTATGAAACAGGTGGTTGATGCTCGACTCGCCGAGCTTTTACTTTTATGCGAAATTATTCGATTCACCAATAATTATGAAAACCTTTATTTTTCCTTTGCTTTCTTCTCATTTACAAACTGGTGAATCTTTCCGGTTGTTTCGATAATATATATGTATTACAGCCCCCTCACTTAGTCGCTTTGACTAACCCCATTACTCTGTTGTTGTCTTTTCAGGGTTTTGTTGCTAGGCGGATTCAGGTCGTGTCCTTGTAGTCATTTACTTTTGTTTAGGGGATTTCATTTTCGCCTATGTATCTGGATGAATACTTAAAACCCTAGAAGTTGTAGATGTAAATGATGTAAATTAGTGTGAATAGTGATATTGATGTTTTCAGTGGCCTTGGTGGGCTTTATATTTGTGTTTTGGATTATGGTTGTTCTAGCTCCCTGAGTGGGATAGGTTGTGTTAATTTGCTTCCGATGTATTATTGTTCATTGTCCTATTATTTTCTAAAGCAGATCCGCCTGGTATTTATTTTCCGTTCGCCAGGTTGTAGTTCATAACCGGACCTTTAGTTCTTGTTATGAATTGTGACTTGGTGCGGGACGTCACGTCGCACTGTATTTGGGGACGTGCCGTCACAGTTCGTATCAGAGCTAGAGGTTCATTGGCCTTAGCTCTATGAGTCGTGTCAGTCTAGGTCCGTACGGCTTACGACTTAGGAATTGTGCTTTTGTGCTTATGTGGTTACAGCTTTGCATCCATAATTAATCTACATGCATACTTGTTATATTTAACTGTAGGATGCCGCCTCGTCGTGATCGTACTCCTCCAGCAGCACCACCACAGGCACCAGTAGTAGATGCTCAGCAGATATTTGGTCTCTTTAAAGATTATCTGGATCAGAGAGACAGGAATGTTGAGGTAGATGAGCATAGAGCCCGTGAGCAGTCCTTGCGTAGATTCCTCGATTTCCACCCACCTCAGTTTGTTGGTACCACAGATGATATTGTGGCAGAGGGTTGGATTTCATCTCTTGAGAGGATATACCGAGTTCATCAGCCTACTGATCTAGAGAAGGTTGAGTTTGCTATCTATCTTCTTCGAGGACCTGCAGAGGCCTGGTGCAAGATGACTGAGCAGAGATGGAGGGCCACCGGAGTTGAGTCAACATGGGATAGGTTTCTTGAGGAGTTTCGAGCTAAGTATGTTCCCCCTACTGTTCAGGATCGCCGGGAGCAGGAGTTTATGGAGTTATCCCAGGGTACTTCTACTGTGGCAGATTATGAGGCCAATTTTACCAGACTTGCAGTATATGCTCCCCATATTGCTTTAGATGAGCGTAGGAAGACCAAGAAGTTTGTAGAGGGCTTGAGTATTCCTCTTCGACAGGGTCTTGCAGCTTCCCGTCCCACTACCTATGTTGCAGCTGTAGATGCAGCCTTATCTCTAGAGGCTGAGTATGCCAGTATTGATCGAGCTATTTATCGTATTACCCCCGCTTCTTCCTCATCAGGTTTCAAGAGGCCTTTCATTCCGAGTGCTCCTATGCAGCCTAAGGGCAAGAGACCTTTTGGTGGACCCAGACCTCCTATACCTCGCCCTATGGGATTTTCTTCAGCACCTCGCCTGACTGGTTTTCCTACAGCCCCTCGTCCGTCAGGTTATCGTCCAGTTACTTGTGGTTATTGTGGGAAGAATCATCCAGAGTCCAAGTGTTGGAGCAAGTTGGGATTGTGCAGAGCTTGTGGGAGTTCCACTCATCAGATAGACAGTTGTCCCAGGAGACAGCCCTCGAGTCAGCCTATGCCGCCGAAGCCGAAGCCTGCTGTTCCAGCTCGTGTGTATGCCCTGGAGGGCGATAGTGAGGGTACTAAGCCTGATGCTTCCGCCGTGGTGGAAGGTACCATACATATACATAACATACCCATACATGCATTGTTTGATCCGGGTGCTACGCATTCTTTTGTTGCTCCTGAAATTGACTTATCTGCGCATGCGTCAGTTGATTTGTCTGATTATTGCTTTGTTGTGAGTTCCCCTTTGGGATCTTGTATGATTACCGACCGCGTGTACCGACGTTGTCCCGTTGTTATTGAGGATAAAGTTTACCCCGCAGATTTGATAGTGTTGTCAGTGAAGAAGTACGGAGTTATCTTGGGTATGGATTGGTTATTTGAGCACAGGGCCAAGATTGATTGTTTTGAGAAGAAGATTAGTTTGGGATCCGATTCGAGTCATGGTATTCAGTTGACAGATGGGCCGATTATTTCTATGACAGAGGCAAAGAAGCTCGTTCGAGAGGGAGCTTCAGGTTTTGTTGCTTATCTTCTTAACAGGCCAAAAGAACAGTCGAAGTTTGAAACTACCGAGATAGTTAAAGATTTCCCTGATGTGTTTCCTGAGAAGTTAGAATCATTACCTCCAGACCGTGATATCGAGTTTGTTATTGATCTATATCCGGGATCTGCGCCGTATTCGAAGACACCTTACAGGATGGCACCAGCCGAGTTAAAAGAGTTGAAGATTCAGTTAGATGATTTGCTAGCCAGTGGTTATATTAGGCCGAGTACTTCTCCCTGGGGTGCACCGGTATTGTTTGTGAAGAAGAAAGATGGTTCTCTTAGGCTTTGCGTTGATTACAGAGAGTTGAACCGGATGACCGTGAAGAATAAGTATCCTCTTCCCCACATTGAGGAGTTGTTTGATTTATTACAGGGATCAAGGGTCTATTCTAAACTCGATCTGAGACAGGGATATTATCAGTTACGTATTAGGGCAGAGGACATACCGAAGACAGCTTTCAACATCCGATATGGTCACTTTGAGTTTGTGGTTATGCCATTCGGTTTGACGAACGCTCCTGCAGCATTTATGGATATGATGCACCGAATCTTCCGACCTTATCTTAATAAGTTTGTTGTCATCTTCATCGACGATATACTGGTTTTCTCAATGTCCGAGGAAGAGCATGCAGAGCATTTAAAGATTGTGCTACAAACTTTGAAAGAACATCAGTTATATGCCAAGTTCAGTAAGTGTGAGTTCTGGATTGAGAAAGTGGCGTTTCTGGGTCATGTTATATCTAAGAAGGGTATCGAAGTTGATCCTTCGAAGATTGATTCAGTATTGAGTTGGGAGCAGCCTAAGACTCCGACAGAGGTTCGTAGCTTTTTGGGATTGGCAGGTTACTACAGACGGTTTGTGAAGGATTTCTCTAAACTTGCAGCCCCGCTTACTGAGTTAACAAAGAAGAATGTTGCCTTTGTGTGGAATGATAAGTGTGAGAGCAGTTTTCGAGAGTTAAAGAACAGATTGACATCCGCTCCTATTCTTACTTTGCCTGAAGGCCCAGATGGATTCATGGTTTATACTGATGCTTCAAAAGAAGGTTTAGGATGTGTGTTGATGCAGAATGGAAAGGTTATAGCTTATGCCTCGAGAAAGCTTAAACCTGCTGAAATAAATTATCCTACACATGATCTTGAGTTAGCAGCAGTTGTATTTGCTTTGGGCAAGTGGCGTCACTATCTCTACGGCGTTACTTTTGATATTTTCACTGATCATAAGAGCCTTTAGTATCTTTTCACGCAGAAGGAGTTGAATAAACGCCAGAGGCGTTGGATGGAATTGTTAGAAGACTATGATTGTAAGATTCAGTACCATCCGGGGAAGGCGAACGTAGTTGCAGATGCCTTGAGCAGGAAAGCAAGTGTATCACAGCTAGAGCTGAGTTCAGATATATCAGGTGCAGAGAGAACTCGTATTATTTCTCAGGCTTGTGTTTCTAGCATCACGATTCAGTCAGATTTGGTTCGTAGAATTAAAGAAGCTCAAGCTACTGATGATTGGATTCAGCGACAGATTATTCGAATGAAGGATGAGCCAGACACGCAGTTCAGTATTGATGACACAGGTCTTCTCAGACATAAGACAAGAGTTTGTGTTCCAGAGAGTTTGAGGAGAGAGATTTTAGATGAAGCTCACAAATCAGCCTATACTATTCATCCGGGAGGCACTAAGATGTATCGAGATTTGAAAGAGTTCTTCTGGTGGAATGGTTTGAAGAGAGATGTGGCCAATTATGTCAGACAGTGTGCGACGTGTCAACAAGTCAAAGCAGATCATCAGAAACCCGGAGGTTTATTACAACCACTCCCCGTTCCATCTTGGAAATGGGAAGAGATAGCGATGGACTTTGTTTCGGGTTTACCGAAAGTCAGAGGTGGTTATGATAGCATTTGGGTAATCATTGACAGGTTGACGAAGTCCGCTCATTTCTTGCCCGTTCGTACATCCTATACAGTTGAGAAGTTGGCAGAGGTTTATCATGAGGAGATTGTGAGACTTCACGGAGTTCGGGCTAGTATAGTGTCAGACCGAGACACTAGGTTCACTTCACATCTGTGGCAGAACCTACAGGATCGTATGGGAACAAAGTTGACCTTTAGTACCGCAGCTCACCCCCAGACAGACGGTCAATCAGAGAGGACTATTAGATACCTCGGAGACATGCTGAGATCTTGTGCCCTAGATTTTCAAACTACGTGGGATAAGCAGCTTCTATTGATCGAGTTTGCTTATAATAACAGTTATCAGTCCTCGATTCAGATGGCCCCATATGAAGCTTTATATGGTAGAAAGTGTCGATCACCGCTATATTGGGACATTGAGGATTGGAGATGGACTAAATATGGTATTCATCGTGGCGTTGCTCCAAAATTTATTCAAGATGCTATCGAAAAGGTGCAAGTCATCCGACAAAGAATGAAAGCTGCCCAGGATCGACAAAAGAGTTATGTTGATAGACGTCGACGTGATTTAGAGTTCGAAGTTGGGGATCAGGTATTTTTGAAAGCTTCTCCGAGAAAGGGATTCGTTCGAATTGGTAAAGGAGGAAAGTTAGCCCCGAGATATTTGGGTCCGTATGTGATTCTCGAGAGGATTGGGAAGATGGCCTACAGATTAGATCTACCGCCAGCTCTTACAGGTATTCATAATGTTTTCCACGCCTCGCAACTTCGTAAGTATCATCCAGACGAGTCCGAGATTATTCTAGTGGAAGATATTAAGTTAGAGCCGAATCTGACATTCATTTCCCAACCGATTAGTATTTTGGACCATAAATTCCAAGAACTTCGTAATCGTCAAATCCCACTTGTAAAAGTCCTTTGGAGGAATCAGAAAAGCGAAGAAGCTACTTGGGAAACAGAAGATAAAATAAGGAAACATTATCCAGAGTTGTTCGCCTCGACTGACTAGAATCTGAGGACAGATTCTCATAAGGGGGAGAGATTGTAACGCCCCAAGTTTTCGTACAAATAAAGCCGGTAAGAATTTACTAAGATAACGGGACAAGGTTGGAAAAACTCGATCGGGAAATATGTGCTTATGTGATATTATTTGCTTAATGTGTTTAATTTGAATTTGTATATGTGTTAATTGTGATTAAATTGCCTAATGTGTGTCTTATTGATTTTTAAGTTTCTTAGATATTCTAAATTATGTGGATTTTGAGTTAATTGATACGTGATAAAATTGATGATTACGTGTATAAGTGTCTATGTATTTTTATTAAATTATGACACATATATCTTTATCCCTAAATATCGATAAGAATTAAATTTTTATTATTTGAGATATCTTTTGCGTAAGGTGAAATACATGGGTTAGTTGAATTCTTAAAAAAAAAAAAAAAAAAAACATTCATCAAATGATATATATATATATATATATATATATCTTATTATAATATATACATATATACGGTTATATATTATACAAGAGAATGGGTTAGATTAAGTGTATATCTTATCACCGCCACACCAAACTTCATCTTCTTCTCTTCTTCGAACTGTATTCCAACAAAAACAGGTAAAACCCCTCATTAAGATATCTCTTGTCTTCTTTTAATAATCTTAAGCAACGAACCATCTCATCATTATAGTTAGTTGTGGGATAATTAGACAATCTATATCTACTCATTCTTTATGCTTATTTCACTAATTATTATTCCAAAAGCACACCACACAACCGCCTGGATAGTAATCATATAAATATGGGGTATTGTTAGTGTTAGTGGAGACCTCATGAACTTATGTTTCTATATTTCAGGTTATTTACCGTGTATTAGATACAAAAATTATTTAACGAATTTGGTCCGAGTATAAATTTGTTGGCAAGAATTACATAGTTGAGCTTCTTACTTAAATTCTGAACAAGTACTATTTATTAATCACTATAAATTACCTTATTTAGTTTTGTTCGAAGTACTCCCGAACTCTATTTACATACTTAGAATATAATTAATTGATTTCACGTGCTTAGTTATGTGCTCTCGAATACCAAAATTCATGGTATTCTGATTCAGTTTGAAATGTTATTTTCTATTTGTAATAACTTCAAAGTTTAATTGTTTCATTCTTATATTTGACCTTATGCTTAATCAAGTTGTATAACTATTTAGTTGTTATACGATTATGTGAATTAAGTTATAAGCCGTGCGTCGTATTGTCGTCTTACATGGTTGTGTCGTATTTGGTTTCAGGTGGTAGTTCTTCTGGGCCGTAGTTGGTCTTCTTGCTTTTGCCCTTTTTGCAGTATTATCCAGGTGGAGTTTCTATTCCGAATTCGGCTTTCTTATACGTATGTAAATATTCCATATATAACCGAAGCCTGTGTTTTATGCTTTTATGTTTTCTTTCCCCAAACCTATATTATACGTAGTAGCTACTTGAAAATCATATTACTTTAATGAGTTAAAGGAAAATGCTTTGATATCAAATTATTACATATTAACCCCTAGAAGGCTCTATTAGCTCGAAAGGGTTACAAATGAGTTTGAAATTGGTCCCTTTGACCACATAAGCATTTGAAGTGCGAGGAATTATCTTGGCCTTTCGGCCTGGCCATTGAGCCATATTATACTATTGGGCCCGGACATCAGGGTACGGGGTGAATCCGGATACACGTTGGGTCTACGGTGGATCTCAATGCTCTGGTCTCCAAACTGATGGGAGCTCGAGGGTATGACCAGAGTGGCAACCTGTAGCGCCCCTTTCCTTGGCCGGAGAAAGGACACCACATCCGCACCGAGACAAACCCTCAAACGATGTATAAGTACCCCATTTAAAAATCCATCCCGGCGAATGGCAAACAATCAGGCAAAACTAGCAACAGCAAACGACAGCCCAACAACAACAGCAATAAATAATAAATAAATCAGACTTGCGGAAGTAATAACAATTATATAAAATATCATATAAGCCATCCATGACCACGTAATTCATACATCATTCTCAATCATAATATAATCAATGCCATTCATGGCCAGTCTAATCTATCCCACATCTGGGGCACGTAAGTACTTAAATTAAAGCATAATCCAAAATACATAATTAAATAAATTCATAACAAGAACACGACTGTTGTTGGGACACTGACAAGACAAGACACACGAGCCAACCTAGACCTGCTGCTGCCGACTGACATGATAGGTGACAACGCCACCTGTCGACCTGAAGTAAGAATTAAAATAGGGGGGTGAGTAAAAACACTCAGTGAAGGTTAAGAGGGATCAAGTACGAGCCACGTGTCCGGGTTTTAAATTATATATATATGAAAATACATTTGCATAATTGAAGAAAATCCGGATCGTGCTTCGACTTGCATACACGACATTAAATAAATAATAAATAATTAAAGCACTAACATGCACGCAAATAATATCCCAGCGAGAATGGGCCTGTTCCTCCTTATAACCCCTTCACGTTCATACACTCCATCACCGGTGTCTGACCCCGAATCACTATTTCGGGCGACTGTGAATATTAGGAAAACGTGCAACGAATGCAACGCCCACCATCACTCCCAACCGTGGCTATCAACTCCTGACGGGCCACGATTGACGCTTAGTTTTGGGAGAAGCACCTCGGATTACCCCTAGACGCTCGTCCCCAGGTATAACCTTCGGATACTTTCCCGGGCCCCATGTTGAAATGTCATGAATTTGCTCGCTTTGAAAACCGTACATAAAGTAAATTTGAGCAAGTTTGAGTGACGACGAAGGGTATAAATCCTAAGTCAAACCGTCACGCTTAAAATAAATAATTTTACTTGCCATATGAAAATAAAATACTTTAGGGATACTCATAAGTACAATTTAATATTAAATCATTTGAGAGCAACCTTAAAATATAGATTAAATATCTAATAGATATACGAGATGAAAAACAAAGCAAGATGAGCACATAAGGGGAGTTCGCAATAATTAAAAGAATTCTTACTCCGTTTGAAATCATTTTTAAAACCCTCACCTGGAAACACGGAAACGACAAGACACTCCAAGCAATGTCCTGACAAGACAGCCTGAAACTAACAGACGACAAAATCACATAAGACAAGACATGACAACGACTCACAAAGACTACATTGCAATCAAAACCAATAAACAACATGTATCAAATGAATATACAATTAAAATACAATTAAATCAATTAAACTAAAAATACGAAATTAACAATGATAAACATGCTCAATGGAAATTCTAATTGCACATTCATGCATATAATATTAAAAAGAAGCACTCATGCGATTTTCGGATTTTTCGGACAACATTCAAAAATTGGGGAAAAAGCCCTAAACGAAAATGGCTCGATTCAAGGTCCGAACGAGATCAGAATTTTGAAAAAGTTACCAAATATTCATCCTTGAATCATAAGGAAGCTATAGGTGAAAACGGCTCGATTTTAGGGGGTCGTATGCAAAAAGTCAACTTTTATTTTTGATCATTTGACCCCATTACCGTGAGCAACTAAAGAAAAAGGCTGGAAAATTGGCTAAGGCATTCGCACGGGCTAACGCACGGCCTAGTGCACGGTCTTGAGCACGAAACCAAGACCGTGCAGGCTGAAACAAAGGCACACGGCCTGTTGCATCGGCGTGCGCAAGCCGGTGCAAGGTTAAATGGTTGTGCACGGTCCGGCGCACGGTCTTGAGCAAGACCGTCCGTTGGGCCGTGTGGTTCCAACACCCAGGTGCAGAAACGCGATTTTTAAGGTTTTCTCGAGAGTTTCATGCAAAAATCAAATATGGGGAATTCTAAGGCTAAAATTAACATGTAAAATTCACACTCATGCATTGTACACATTAAAATCTATCATTTGATCCGAACTACACCAAAAATGATAAACTATAACCTACGAATCAAGAAATTCATCAAATATATATTCAATATAAAAACTATAAAAATTGAAAGATTTAATGGATGAAATGAATTGGAGAAAGAAGGTTACCGATAAATAATCGAATGAGGATCGTAAATCTGGTCTCGGAATTTAAATCGGTCGAGAAACGAATTCGGAATGGAATTTCTCTCTTCTCCTTCTCTTCTCTCTTTTCTCCTTCTCTTCTCTCTCTCTCTCTCTCTCTCTCTCTCTCTCGAATGAATATGTAACCAAGAGGGTGCAAGGGGTGTGTTCAAGAGGGTGTGAGTGTGTTCAAGATAGTGTGGGTGTGTTCAAGGTAGTGCAAGGGTATTTTAGAAGATTGTAGGTTCGTTTATATAGATTAGAATAATTCGAGGGGTAGAAAATGTAATTATAAAAGGTTAAAGATATTGAAATAATTATAATAAATTAAGATTAACTAAGAAAGTTAAATCTTTTCATATAAAATTCAACTAAATGTCGAATAATTATTCCAAGAATTAATTATGGAATTTTCGGGTCGTTACACAACCCTTTGGAATACCTGCGCCGGACGGGATCTAGTCTATATCCCCAGCCGAAGATGTATTGGATATTTGTCCTTGCATATATAATTACATATTAGCGGGCTAGCTACCTGACTACACAAGGAGGAATAAGGGAGGTTTATTTGATATTTCTGATATTATGAAACAGGTGGTTGATGCTCGACTCGCCAACCTTTTACTTTTATGCGAAATTATTCGATTCACCAATAATTGTGAAAACCTTTATTTTTCCTTTGCTTTCTTCTCATTTACAAACTGGTGAATCTTTCCGGTTGTTTCGATAATATATATGTATTACAGACCCCTCACTTAGTCGCTTTGACTAACCCCATTACTCTGTTGTTGTCTTTTCAGGGTTTTGTTGCTAGGCGGATTTAGGTCGTGTCCTTGTAGTCATTTACTTTTGTTTAGGTGATTTCATTTTCGCCTATGTATCTGGATGAATACTTAAAACCCTAGAAGTTGTAGATGTAAATGATGTAAATTAGTGTGAATAGTGATATTGATGTTTTCAGTGGCCTTGGTGGGCTTTATAATTGTGTTTTGGATTATGGTTGTTCTAGCTCCCTGAGTGGGATAGGTTGTGTTAATTTGCTTCCGCTGTATTATTGTTCATTGTCCTATTATTTTCTAAAGCAGATCCGCCTGGTATTTATTTTCCGTTCGCCAGGTTGTAGTTCATAACCGGACCTTTAGTTCTTGTTATGAATTGTGACTTGGTGCGGGACGTCACGTCGCACCGTATTTGGGGACGTGCCGTCACAGTTCGTATCAGAGCTAGAGGTTCATTGGCCTTAGCTCTATGAGTCGTGTCAGTCTAGGTCCGTACGGCTTACGACTTAGGAATTGTGCTTTTGTGCTTATGTGGTTACAGCTTTGCATCCATAATTAATCTACATGCATACTTGTTATATTTAACTGTAGGATGCCGCCTCGTCGTGATCGTACTCCTCCAACAGCACCACCACAGGCACCAGTAGTAGATGCTCAGCAGATATTTGGTCTCTTTAAAGATTATCTGGATCAGAGAGACAGGAATGTTGAGGTAGATGAGCATAGAGCTCGTGAGCAGTCCTTGCGTAGATTCCTCGATTTCCACCCACCTCAGTTTGTTGGTACCACAGATGATATTGTGGCAGAGGGTTGGATTTCATCTCTTGAGAGGATATACCGAGTTCATCAGCCTACTGATCTAGAGAAGGTTGAGTTTGCTATCTATCTTCTTCGAGGACCTGCAGAGGCCTGGTGGAAGATGACTGAGCAGAGATGGAGGGCACCAGAGTTGAGCCAACATGGGATAGGTTTCTTGAGGAGTTTCGAGCTAAGTATGTTCCCCCTACTGTTCAGGATCGCCGGGAGCAGGAGTTTATGGAGTTATCCCAGGGTACTTCTACTGTGGCAGATTACGAGGCCAATTTTACCAGACTTGCAGTATATGCTCCCCATATTGCTTTAGATGAGCGTAGGAAGACCAAGAAGTTTTCTAGAGGGCTTGAGTATTCCTCTTCGATAGGGTCTTGCAGCTTCCCGTCCCACTACCTATGTTGCAGCTGTAGATGCAGCCTTATCTCTAGAGGCTGGGTATGCCAGTATTAATCGAGCTATTCGTCATATTACCCCCGCTTCTTCCTCATCAGGTTTCAAGAGGCCTTTCATTCCGAGTGCTCCTATGCAGCCTAAGGGCAAGAGACCTTTTGGTGGACCCAGACCTCCTATACCTCGCCCTATGGGATTTTCTTCAGCACCTCGCCCGACTGGTTTTCCTACAGCCCCTCGTCCGTCAGGTTATCGTCCAGTTACTTGTGGTTATTGTGGGAAGAATCATCCAGAGTCCAAGTGTTGGAGCAAGTTGGGATTGTGCAGAGCTTGTGGGAGTTCCACTCATCAGATAGACAGTTGTCCCAGGAGACAGCCCTCGAGTCAGCCTATGCCGCCGAAGCCGAAGCCTGCTGTTCCAGCTCGTGTGTACGCCCTGGAGGGCGATAGTGAGGGTACTGAGCCTGATGCTTCCGCCGTGGTGGAAGGTACCATACATATACATAACATACCCATACATGCATTGTTTGATCCGGGTGCTACGCATTCTTTTGTTGCTCCTGAAATTGACTTATCTGCGCATGCGTCTGTTGATTTGTCTGATTATTGCTTTGTTGTGAGTTCCCCTTTGGGATCTTGTATGATTACCGACCGCGTGTACCGACGTTGTGCCGTTGTTATTGAGTTTAAAGTTTACCCCGCAGATTTGATAGTGTTGTCAGTGAAGAAGTACGGAGTTATCTTGGGTATGGATTGGTTATTTGAGCACAGGGCCAAGATTGATTGTTTTGAGAAGAAGATAAGGTTTGAACCATGGGCTGGGACGGCGAACAACCTCCGTCTCATTCAGTTTCTTGCTCTTGAAGACAATCTTTCTGGATGAAAATCCAATGGCATGGATCAAAAGGAAGTTTTCTTTCTGGCTTTCCTACCGGAAAAGATTTTGAGTGACTGGAAGAAAGGCAGGGAAGAGGTTTCTCGCTTGACTTATCCAAGCGTCTTTCTGGTAAGCTGGAGGCCAGCCCCATGGGATAGGAAACTTGCCTCAATTGGTGCTTTCCCTCCTTCATCCCTTCGTTCCAATCCATCAATTTTTGAGTACTTTAAAGTGAAAGATAAAGTTTGGGATCCGATTCGAGTCAGGGTATTCAGTTGACAGATGGGCCGATTATTTCTATGACAGAGGCAAAGAAGCTCGTTCGAGAGGGAGCTTCAGGTTTTGTTGCTTATCTTCTTAACAGGCCAAAAGAACAGTCGAAGTTTGAAACTACCGAGATAGTTAAAGATTTCCCTGATGTGTTTCCTGAGAAGTTAGAATTGTTACCCCCAGACCGTGATATCGAGTTTGTTATTGATCTATATCCGGGATCTGCGCCGTATTCGAAGACACCTTACAGGATGGCACCAGCCGAGTTAAAAGAGTTGAAGATTCAGTTAGATGATTTGCTAGCCAGTGGTTATATTAGGCCGAGTACTTCTCCCTGAGGTGCACCGGTATTGTTTGTGAAGAAGAAAGATGGTTCTCTTAGGCTTTGCGTTGATTACAGAGAGTTGAACCGGATGACCGTGAAGAATAAGTATCCTCTTCCCCACATTGAGGAGTTGTTTGATTTATTGCAGGGATCAAGGGTCTATTCTAAACTCAATCTGAGACAGGGATATTATCAGTTACGTATCAGGGCAGAGGACATACCGAAGACAGCTTTCAACATCCGATATGGTCACTTTGATTTTGTGGTTATGCCATTCGGTTTGACGAACGCTCCTGCAGCATTTATGGATATGATGCACCGAATCTTCCGACCTTATCTTGATAAGTTTGTTGTAATCTTCATCGACGATATACTGGTTTTCTCAAAGTCCGAGGAAGAGCATGCAGAGCATTTAAAGATTGTGCTACAAACTTTGAAAGAACATCAGTTATATGCCAAGTTCAGTAAGTGTGAGTTCTGGATTGAGAAAGTGGCGTTTCTGGGTCATGTTATATCTAAGAAGGGTATCGAAGTTGATCCTTCGAAGATTGATTCAGTATTGAGTTGGGAGCAGCCTAAGACTCCGACAGAGGTTCGTAGCTTTTTGGGATTGGCAGGTTACTACAGACGGTTTGTGAAGGATTTCTCTAAACTTGCAGCCCCGCTTACTGAGTTAACAAAGAAGAATGTTGCTTTGTGTGGAATGATAAGTGTGAGAGCAGTTTTCGAGAGTTAAAGAACAGATTGACATCCGCTCCTATTCTTACTTTGCCTGAAGGCCCAGATGGATTCATGGTTTATACTGATGCTTCAAAAGAAGGTTTAGGATGTGTGTTGATGCAGAATGGAAAGGTTATAGCTTATGCCTCGAGAAAGCTTAAACCTGCTGAAATAAATTATCCTACACATGATCTTGAGTTAGCAGCAGTTGTATTTGCTTTGGGCAAGTGGCGTCACTATCTCTACGGCGTTACTTTTGATATTTTCACTGATCATAAGAGCCTTCAGTATCTTTTCACGCAGAAGGAGTTGAATAAACGCCAGAGGCATTGGATGGAATTGTTAGAAGACTATGATTGTAAGATTCAGTACCATCCGGCGAAGGCGAACGTAGTTGCAGATGCCTTGAGCAGGAAAGCAAGTGTATCACAGTTAGAGCTGAGTTCAGATATATCAGGTGCAGAGAGAACTCGTATTATTTCTCAGGCTTGTGTTTCTAGCATCACGATTCAGTCAGATTTGGTTCGTAGAATTAAAGAAGCTCAAGCTACTGATGATTGGATTCAGCGACAGATTATTCGAATGAAGGATGAGCCAGACACGCAGTTCAGTATTGATGACACAGGTCTTCTCAGACATAAGACAAGAGTTTGTGTTCCAGAGAGTTTGAGGAGAGAGATTTTAGATGAAGCTCACAAATCAGCCTATACTATTCATCCGGGAGGCACTAAGATGTATCGGGATTTGAAAGAGTTCTTCTGGTGGAATGGTTTGAAGAGAGATGTGGCCGATTATGTCAGACAGTGTGCGACGTGTCAACAAGTCAAAGCAGATCATCAGAAACCCGGAGGTTTATTACAACCACTCCCCGTTCCATCTTGGAAATGGGAAGAGATAGCAATGGACTTTGTTTCGGGTGTACCGAAAGTCAGAGGTGGTTATGATAGCATTTGGGTAATCATTGACAGGTTGACGAAGTCCGCTCATTTCTTGCCCGTTCGTACATCCTAGACAGTTGAGAAGTTGGCAGAGGTTTATCATGAGGAGATTGTGAGACTTCACGAAGTTCCGGCTAGTATAGTGTCAGACAGAGACACTAGGTTCACTTCACATCTGTGGCAGAACCTACAGGATCGTATGGGAACAAAGTTGACCTTTAGTACCACAGCTCACCCCCAGACAGACGGTCAATCAGAGAGGACTATTAGATACCTCGGAGACATGCTGAGATCTTGTGCCCTAGATTTTCAGACTACGTGGGATAAGCAGCTTCCAGTGATCGATTTTGCTTATAATAACAGTTATCAGTCCTCGATTCAGATGGCCCCATATGAAGCTTTATATGGTAGAAAGTGTCGATCACCGCTATATTGGGACATTGAAGATTGGAGATGGACTAAAGATGGTATTCATCGTGGCATTGCTCCAAAATTTATTCAAGATGCTATCGAAAAGGTGCAAGTCATCCGACAAAGAATGAAAGCTGCCCAGGATCGACAAAAGAGTTACGCTGATAGACGTCGACGTGATTTAGAGTTCGAAGTTGGGGATCAGGTATTTTTGAAAGCTTCTCCGAGAAAGGGATTCGTTCGAAGTGGTAAAGGAGGAAAGTTAGCCCCGAGATATTTGGGTCCGTATGTGATTCTCGAGAGGATTGGGAAGATGGCCTACAGATTAGATCTACCGCCAGCTCTTACAGGTATTCATAATGTTTTCCACGTCTTGCAACTTCGTAAGTATCATCCAGACGAGTCCGAGATTATTCCAGTGGAAGATATTAAGTTAGAGCCGAATCTGACATTCATTTCCCAACCGAGTAGTATTTTGGACCATAAATTCCAAGAACTTCGTAATCGTCAAATCCCACTTGTAAAAGTCCTTTGGAGGAATCAGAAAAGCGAAGAAGCTACTTGGGAAACAGAAGAGAAAATAAGGAAACATTATCCAGAGTTGTTCGCCTCGACTGACTAGAATCTGAGGACAGATTCTCATAAGGGGGAGAGATTGTAACGCCCCAAGTTTTCGTACAAATAAAGCCGGTAAGAATTTACTAAGATAACGGGACAAGGTTGGAAAAACTCGATCGGGAAATATGTGCTTATGTGATATTATTTGCTTAATGTGTTTAATTTGAATTTGTATATGTGTTAATTGTGATTAAATTACCTAATGTGTGTCTTATTGATTTTTAAGTTTCTTAGATATTCTAAATTATGTGGATTTTGAGTTAATTGATACGTGATAAAATTTATGATTACGTGTATAAGTGTCTATGTATTTTTATTAAATTATGACACATATATCTTTATCCCTAAATATCGATAAGAATTAAATTTTTATTATTTGAGATATCTTTTGCGTAAGGTGAAATACATGGGTTAGTTGAATTCTTAAAAAAAAAAAAAAAAAACATTCATCAAATGATATATATATATATATATATATATATATATATATATATATATCTTATTATAATATATACATATATACAGTTATATATTATACAAGAGAATGGGTTAGATTAAGTGTATATCTTATCACCGCCACACCAAACTTCATCTTCTTCTCTTCTTCGAACTGTATTCCAACAAAAACAGGTAAAACCCCTCATTAAGATATCTCTTGTCTTCTTTTAATAATCTTAAGCAACGAACCATCTCATCATTATAGTTAGTTGTGGGATAATTACACAATCTATATCTACTCATTCTTTATGCTTATTTCACTAATTATTATTCCAAAAGCACACCACACAACCGCCTGGATATTAATCATATAAATATGGGGTATTGTTAGTGTTAGTGGAGACCTCATGAACTTATGTTTCTATATTTCAGGTTATTTACCGTGTATTAGATACAAAAATTATTTAACGAATTTGGTCCGAGTATAAATTTGTTGGCAAGAATTACATAGTTGAGCTTCTTACTTAAATTCTGAACAAGTACTATTTATTAATCACTATAAATTACCTTATTTAGTTTTGTTCAAAGTACTCCCGAACTCTATTTATATACTTAGAATATAATTAATTGATTTCACGTGCTTAGTTATGTGCTCTCGAATACTAAAAGTTTTGGTATTCTGATTCAGTTTGAAATGTTATTTTCTATTTGTAATAACTTGAAAGTTTAATTGTTTCATTCTTATATTTGACCTTATGCTTAATCAAGTTGTATAACTATTTAGTTGTTATACGATTATGTGAATTAAGTTATAAGCCGTGCGTCGTATTGTCGTCTTACATGGTTGTGTCGTATTTGGTTTCAGGTGGTAGTTCTTCTGGGCAGTAGTTGGTCTTCTTGCTTTTGCCCTTTTTGCAGTATTATCCAGGTGGGGTTTCTTTTCCGAATTCGGCTTTTTTCTACGTATGTAAATATTCCATATATACCCGAAGCCTGTGTTTTATGCTTTTATGTTTTCTTTTCCCAAACCTATATTATACGTAGTAGCTACTTGAAAATCATATTACTTTAATGAGTTAAAGGAAAATGCTTTGATATCAAATTATTACATATTAACCCCTAGAAGGCTCTATTAGCTCGAAAGGGTTACAAATGAGTTTGAAATTGGTCCCTTTGACCACACAAGCATTTGAAGTGCGAGGAATTATCTTGGCCTTTCGGCCTGGCCATTGAGCCATATTATACTATTGGGCCCGGACATCAGGGTACGGGGTGAATCCGGATAGACGTTGGGTCTACGGTGGGTCTCAATGCTCTGGTCTCCAAACTGATGGGAGCTTGAGGGTATGACCGGAGTGGCAACCCTTTGGAGTACCTGCGCCGGACGGGATCTAGTCTATATCCCCAGCCGAAGATGTATTGGATATTTGTCCTTGCATATATAATTACGTAGTAGCGGGCTAGCTACCTGACTACACAAGGAGGAATAAGGGAGGTTTATTTGATATTTCTGATATTATGAAACAGGTGGTTGATGCTCGACTCGCCGAGCTTTTACTTTTATGCGAAATTATTCGATTCACCAATAATTGTGAAAACCTTTATTTTTCCTTTGCTTTCTTCTCATTTACAAACTGGTGAATCTTTCCGGTTGTTTCGATAATATATATGTATTACAGCCCCCTCACTTAGTCGCTTTGACTAACCCCATTACTCTGTTGTTGTCTTTTCAGGGTTTTGTTGCTAGGCGGATTCAGGTCGTGTCCTTGTAGTCATTTACTTTTGTTTAGGTGATTTCATTTTCGCCTATGTATCTGGATGAATACTTAAAACCCTAGAAGTTTGTAGTCATTTATTTTTTTAAAACCAAAAGTGGTGAGTGTTGCCCGTTTTGAGAAAGAATATGAATACGAAATATAAGTTGTAAAATGACACAAAGCAACACTCGGGTTCGGCTTATTTGAAAACACAAAAGGTTGACGAACCGGATCCTTTAAAACATTTGCACGAAATATCAAGCCGATTGAAAGAATACTAGTTGAGTAATAAAGGAGGCTTAGGGTAGCAAGTACGAGTCACACTTCCGGGTTTTATATATATATAGGGAAGTACATATGATAACTGAAGAAAACCGGAATGTGCTTCGACTTGTCACGAAAGCCATAAAACAATTGGACAAGTAATAAATGCAATAAATCATGCAATAATGTGTCCCGGCGAGAACGGGCCCTCTCCTTATAACTCCCAATTGAAAAACATGCAGGCATATAATCAAGTACTCCACCACCAATGATACTGTACAGGATTTACGGAGACGCTGTTAGCACCACCATCAGGAATTAAGGAGACGCGATTAGCACCACCGTCAGGAATTAAGGAGACGCGATTAGCACCACCGTCAGGATTTAAGGAGACGCGATTAGCACCACCGTTCGCATCAACTCAGGCTAACCAACCTCCTGGCCGGCCCAAGTCAACACGCTAGAAGTATACATCGGGATTTGCCCTAGACGCTCGTCCCCAGGCTCACCTCCTGTATACTCCGGGCCCAAGTCATTAAACAGACTATGGCTCGCTTTTGAAATCAATGATAGTTTGGGTGGCCAAAAGGGTCATTCGAAAGTAGGAAATCGGGGATTGGGAGGCCAAAGGGGCCATTCGAGACAAGGTTATAGTTGCGAGGTCGAGAGACCAAAGTTCCCATTTAAAACAAATGGGTTTTCCTTGTCTCTAGTTGAAAGCATTTCAAATCATTTTCGTTTGCTATCAAAACGGTTTGACTAAGCACGTAAGGAATATTAAAGACAGTACAACACGCAATAAGAAAAGGCGGGGAAATAAGTTATTTCGAAGCCTAAACAAACTATGTTCTTACTCCAGTTGAAAACAATTTAAAACCCTTACCAGGCTCGACAAGGCAGTATGAAAGCAGGCGGTAGTCAGGTTTCTCCCTCGCTGGTCCCACCTGTAATACACATGGCCTAGAGGATGAAAACGAGACCGACAATACTAAAAGCAAGACACGAACAACAGACGACGCACGACAATTCATATATAACTTCACTCATGCAACAGATACAATATGGAAAGCCAGGCAATTAAACATGTGAAGATATATAATTACGAAGTAACATTTAAAGGAATATTTAAAGCAATTATAATAAGGGGAGAACATTAATAATAAATATGGAAAGCATGCTAGAACGCAGTTAGGGCACGTGGACATGCTTAAAATAATACAAAGACGTTCTCTCGCGAATACGGGATCAAGCGGATAAGAAACGGGAAAGGTGGAATAAAATCCCTAAACGAGGAAGGTGTCAATTGACGGTCAAATAGGGTCGGGTAAATTGCAAATTATGAAGCATATCAAATCCCGAGGCTCAAGGAAGTTATAGGTGAAATCGGATTGATATTCGGAGGTCGTATGAGAAAAGTCAACATTTAAAAGAGTGGGGTTGACCAATTCCCGAAGTGTAAGAAAGGAAAAGGCTGGAAAATACACTAAGTATGTTGCACCGGCCAACGCACGGGCTTACGCACGGGCTTGGCAAGCCGGTGCAGGCACAAAACGGGTTGCACGGCCTCCCGCACGGTCTTGAGCACGGTGCCAAGACCGTGCAGGTGCAAACGGCCATGCGCACGGGCCTGTGCACGGGCTCAAGCCCGTGCAGGATGAAAAGTGCTGCGCACGGGCCCCTGCACGGTCTTGCTCAAGACCGTGCGTTCGCCCGTGTGGATCTACTGAGCAGCAGACTCAGCAGATCGCGAAACTCACACGCGAAAATCAATATATAAATTCATACATCTCCTAATTTACTCCGTAAAATATCCTAATTTTCACATATAATCATATATATCATATAAGCTACACATAGACACAAGAATCACGTAAAATGGTCGAGTAAATCTTCCTAAATACGAAAATCCTAATATAATAAAATTCTATATAAAACTCACGAAAATCGCAATAAAGAACGAATGGAATGAAATGGGGTAAAAGGATTACTGATAGAAAATGTAGTGAGGATCATTCGGGTTTTCACGGCTCGTCGATCGGGCGAGAAACGGGCTCGGTAGGGCGTCGGGAAGATTCTCTCATTTCCTCTCCTTCTTTCTCCTTTCTTTCTTCTTTCTTTCTTCCTTTTGTGAAATGAGAGAATGAGAGAGAGATAGATAGATATTTATGAAAATATCTCGGGCGGGTAAAATGGTCATTTAAGCTTTTAAGGGCATTTATGTAATTTAAGTAATCGAGGGTATTTAAAAGATAGGTTAAATCAATCTTTTCCACAAGATTGATTAATCCAATTGGATAGATCGAGAAATTAGGCAAGAAAGAATTCGCATAAGTATTAGTAATATAATTAAAATATTCGGGTCGTTACAATACTCCCCTCTTCAAAAGAATCTGTCCTCAGATTCTCCTCCGGACTTCGGGGTTAGTTAAGAGAAGCATAATCTAAGAGTTCTAATAACGCGAATTAAAAACGAATATTTAGGAGCAATTAAAATACATTATAAAACATCAGACATAACAAAAATATTTAAATGCAATTAACATTCCAAATAAAATTCAAAGTCATGCGAAAGACGGCATTACAAAACCTTAAACAAGGCTAACGACGAAGAATCAGAAAATCCCAATGTAAGGTCCATCATCACTGTCATTATCTATTTCATTCTTCCGACTGATTCTTGTACTCTTCGTATCCTCAATGACAATTGTCATATCCTCCTCCTGCTTCTTGATTAGAGTTCCTTTTACAGGAAGTAACGCCATCATCATTTCTCCCATTGTACTCCTCGTCCCTCTCACAATCTGTTTCTTCAAGATCACACTCTTTCTTATTCTTTCTACAAAGTATTTTCTCATCTTCAATGGTATTGGATGATTTCTCCTCTCCGCCTTCCGTTAAACCATCATTTTCATCATTTCTTCGCTCGACTTCATACGAAACATCAGAGTCGTCATCATCAGAAGCCGATGTCGGCTCGTCTCCCATATAATCATCATCGTCAGATAATTCATTATCCTCTTCACTAGTTGATTCATCTTCAGACATACCTTCAGAAGTATACTCCTTCAGACTTGATTTGTCAACGTCGGTGCTATCCAGAACCGCATAACTTACTCGCAACAGAATCGATCCTAGTCGGCCAAGAACTCTTTGTCCTTAGCACTCTCTAATAGCGTATAACGAATTTATCGAATTCCACGCTATCCACACAGAGGCCACATAAATCTTAGCATCTAATCATTCAATCAGTGCAAGTGTGAATTTTGAAAGCAGTTAAAGCACGTAAGTTATATAAAACACTTAACACATATTTAAAGCAATTATCATTCGAAACAAAATACTATGAATGAATGCTATGATAATGCAATATACCTCTGCGATTCGGTATCAGGGTTGGGATCCCCTTTTTCTTTCCCGAGGGTTGCTTGAGTCGGGGCAGTCTTGAACTCGATGCTTGCTACTCCCACATCTGAGGCAATGCCCCAGTTTCCTCCTACACCTTGCAGTCTCGTGATTGGTCTTTCCACAGTGCTCACAGGGAATGAGGTCCTCGTTCACTTCTGGTCTGGTAGGTTCCGGCATCTCGTAGTATGGTTCCCATGTCTGAAAGGTGCTCGGTCCAGATGGCTCTCTTCTTGTTATCCTGTTGAAAGAGGATCCTTTCATGTGAGGAATACCTCGTCTCATCTCTTGAAGATCGGACTCCACTCTCATAGCCCGGTTGACTGCATCATGATAAACACGAATGTCCAATCCTACTAATCTTTGCAAGATCTCCGGCTGAAGTCCCTCGATGAATTTCCGCGCTCTCCTTCGATCGTCAGATGCAATGTGAGGAGCATAGACGATGAGGCGGCTGAAAAGTGCCTCGTACTGTGCAACAGGGAGAGCTCCTTGGGTGAGGGACATGAACTCTCTTTCTCGGCTGTCACGTACCACTTGCGGCACGTACTTCTCTCGGAAGTCGGATAGGAACCGTGACCAAGTGTACGGAATTCCCTCAGCGATCCATCTCTGTTCCATGTAACGCCACCAATCCTCAGCTGGTCCTCTCATGAGAAAGATGGCATACTCGACCCTCTCGGGGTCGCCGCAGTGTATTACTCGAAAGATTCGCTCCAAATCGGCTATCCAAGCCTCGGTTTTGAGGTCATCTGGTTCACCCACGAAGCAAGGTGGGTTGTAGTGCAGAAATTTGTCCAGGGATTGGCCCTCGGCTTGTCTCGCAGGTACATGTTGTTGTTGTTGTTACCTTTCCTGATGTACTTGTTCAGCAACCTGTCTCATAGCAGTCACTAACTCTCTTGCAATCGAATTCGGAGATGGGGGAGTTGCAGGGGGTCCTCGGCGAGGCATTGTGTATCTGTAAATAACAAACTAGAAATCGATGCATGTTCGGTTAATGGGATGATCACATAAGGCATAAGAATTCAAATAAAGCATACATATATGATTCGAATAGCATGTAGACAAGTTAAGCATGAAACAAATCACAGAACAAGAAAAACTCGATCCTATAGCCGTACGACCTAGACACGACAGCACCCAAGCAGGACACGACAAGACGACAAGACAAGACAGACGCTACCTTGAGTTCCACATCCACCAGCATTCGATCCCAACTCAGTACTACAATTGTAAGAGATCAACGGTTGGTTGGCCATTCCAAAAGAAGATCAATCACAATTTCAATACTAAGGAGTTCTCAAGCACCTGTGACTGGAAACTCTAAGTCTCATTGAAACGAAACGGGCAGACACAAGAGACAAGACACGACGCGATTACAAAGCTTCGGTTCCTTATGGGAACCTAGGCTCTGATACCACTGCCTGTAGCGCCCCCTGAAGAAGGACCGCCACATCCGCACTGAAATGGATTCCCGAGCTTCAGCGAGGGGCCTCAACTCAAAAACCCACTCCGGCGAACGGCACTCAAGCAACCACTACCGGCAACAGCAACGACATCCCAACAACAACCAGAAAAGAGCAGAGAAAAATGCGGAAGCGAGAATAAAAGATAATCAAATAAATTCCATAAAAGCCTACAAGGCTAACATAATATCAAGAAACAATTATAAATCAAGATACAAAATATTCATAAACAGATAGTGCCAACCATGGCTCAACTAGTCTACCCTATGCAATCCTAGATATCGTCAACTATCCCACATCAGGGGCACATAATTACGTAAAGTAAATAAATACAATAAACAAGACTCGACGGTTGTTGGGACCACTGACAAGACAAACCAGAAAGACTAAGCCTATCTAGACCTGCTGAAGCCGACTGACAAGATAGGTGATGTCGCCACCTGTCTAGCTGAAGCAAGAACCAAAACAGCAGGGGGTGAGTATAAAGGATACTCAGTAAGGGGGTATTGATCACCGTTCGTCATTTATTTTTTTAAAACCAAAAGTGGTGAGTGTTGCCCGTTTTGAGAAAGAATATGAATACGAAATATAAGTTGTAAAATGACACAAAGCAACACTCGGGTTCGGCTTATTTGAAAACACAAAAGGTTGACGAACCGGATCCTTTAAAACATTTGCACGAAATATCAAGCCGATGGAAAGAATATTAGTTGAGTAATAAAGGAGGCTTAGGGTAGCAAGTACGAGTCACACTTCCGGGTTTTATATATATATAGGAAAGTACATATGATAACTGAAGAAAACCGGAATGTGCTTCGACTTGTCACGAAAGCCATAAAACAATTAGACAAGCAATAAATGTAATAAATCATGCAATAATGTGTCCCGGCGAGAACGGGCCCTCTCTTTATAACTCCCAATTGAAAAACATGCAGGCATATAATCAAGTACTCCACCACCAATGATACTGTACAGGATTTAAGGAGACGCTGTTAGCACCACCATCAGGAATTAAGGAGACGCGATTAGCACCACCGTCAGGAATTAAGGAGACGCGATTAGCACCACCGTCAGGAATTAAGGAGACGCGATTAGCACCACCGTTCGCATCAACTCAGCCTAACCAACCTCATGGCCGGCCCAAGTCAACACGCTAGAAGTATACATCGGGATTTGCCCTAGACGCTCGTCCCCAGGCTCACCTCCTGTATACTCCGGGCCCAAGTCATTAAACAGACTATGGCTCGCTTTTGAAATCAATGATAGTTTGGGTGGCCAAAAGGGTCATTCGAAAGTAGGAAATCGGGGATTGGGAGGCCAAAGGGGCCATTCGAGACAAGGTTATAGTTGCGAGGTCGAGAGACCAAAGTTCGCATTTAAAACAAATGGGTTTTCCTTGTCTCTAGTTGAAAGCATTTCAAATCATTTTCATTTGCTATCAAAACGGTTTGACTAAGCACGTAAGGAATATTAAAGACAGTACAACACGCAATAAGAAAAGGCGGGGAAATAAGTTATTTCGAAGCCTAAACAAACTATGTTCTTACTCCAGTTGAAAATAATTTAAAACCCTTACCTGGCTCGACAAGGCAGTATGAAAGCAGGCGGTAGTTAGGTTTCTCCCTCGTTGGTCCCACCTGTAATACACAGGGCCTAGAGGATGAAAACGATACCGACAATACTAAAAGCAAGACACGAACAATAGACGACGCACGAAAATTCATATATAACTTCACTCATGCAACAGATACAATATGGAAAGCCAGGCAATTAAACATGTGAAGATATATAATTACGAAGTAACATTTAAAGGAATATTTAAAGCAATTATAATAATGGGAGAACATTAATAATAAATATGGAAAGCATGCTAGAACGCAGTTAGGGCACGTAGACATGCTTAAAATAATACAAAGACGTTCTCTCGCGAATACGGGATCAAGCGGATAAGAAACGGGAAAGGTGGAATAAAATCCCTAAACGAGGAAGGTGTCAATTGACGGTCAAATAGGGTCGGGTAAATTGCAAATTATGAAGCATATCAAATCCCGAGGCTCAAGGAAGTTATAGGTGAAATCGGATTGATATTCGGAGGTCGTATGAGAAAAGTCAACATTTAAAAGAGTGGGGTTGACCAATTCCCGAAGTGTAAGAAAGGAAAAGGCTGGAAAATACACTAAGTATGTTGCACTGGCCAACGCACGGGCTTACACACGGGCTTGGCAAGCCGGTGCAGGCACAAAAGGGGTTGCACGGCCTCCCGCACGGTCTTGAGCACGGTGCCAAGACCGTGCAGGTGCAAACGGCCATGCGCACGGGCCTGTGCACGGGCTCAAGCCCGTGCAGGATGAAAAGTGCTGCGCACGGGCCCCTGCACGGTCTTGCTCAAGACCGTGCGTTCGCCTGTGTGGATCTACTGAGCAGCAGACTCAGCAGATCGCGAAACTCACACGCGAAAATCAATATATAAATTCATACATCTCCTAATTTACTCCGTAAAATATCCTAATTTTCACATATAATCATATATATCATATAAGCTACACATGGACACAAGAATCACGTAAAATGGTCGAGTAAATCTTCCTAATACGAAAATCCTGATATAATAAAATTCTATATAAAACTCACGAAAATCGCAATAAAGAACGAATGGAATGAAATGGGGTAAAAGGATTACTGATAGAAAATGTAGTGAGGATCGTTCGGGTTTTCACGGCTCGTCGATCGGGCGAGAAACGGGCTCGGTAGGGTGTCGGGAAGATTCTCTCATTTCCTCTCCTTCTTTCTCCTTTCTTTCTTCTTTCTTTCTTCCTTTTGTGAAATGAGAGAATGAGAGAGAGATAGATAGATATTTATGAAAATATCTCAGGGGGGTAAAATGGTCATTTAAGCTTTTAAGGGCATTTATGTAATTTAAGTAATCGAGGGTATTTAAAAGATAGGTTAAATCAATCTTTTCCACAAGATTGATTAATCCAATTGGATAGATCGAGAAATTAGGCAAGAAAGAATTAGCATAAGTATTAGTAATATAATTAAAATATTCGAGTCGTTACAGTTTAGGTGGCCAAAAGGCCATTCGAAAATAGGGAATCGGGGTGTGGGAGGCCAAAGGGGCCATTCGAGACAAGGTTATAGTTGCGAGGTCGAGAGACCAAAGTTCGCGTTTAAAACAAATGGGTTTTCCTTGCCTCTAGTTGAAACTGTTTGTAAAATGTTATACATATAGGTTTTGCTATGAAAAGGTTTGACTAAGCACATAAGGAATTGTAAAGGCAGTACAACAAGTAATAATAAAAGCGGGGTAGTCATTTATTTCGCAAACCTATATAAGACTATGTCCTTGCCCCAGTTAAAAGAAGTTTAAACCCTTACCTGGCTCGACACGACAGTATGAAAGCAAGCGATAGTCAGGTTTCTCCCTCATTGGTCCCACCTGTAATACACAGGGCCTAGAGGATGAAAACGAGACCGACAATAACAAAAGCAAGACACGAGACGATAATGACGCATGGCGATTCATATAGGATTCAAATCATGCGATAAACGCAATATGGAAAGTAAATCAATTAAACATATAAAGACATATAAAGTACAGAACGACAACTAAAGAATATTAATGCAATATTAAATAATGAAAGAACGTAAATAATAAATATTAAAGGCATGCTAAGACGCAATTAGGGCACGTAGACATGCTTAATATAATATATAAACGCTCTCCCACGAAAACGGGATCGAACGGATAAGAAACGGGAAAAAGGGGGTTAAAATCCCTAAACAAGCAAAGGTGTCAAATGACGGTCAAATAGGGCCGGGTAAATTGCATATTACGTAAAAATGTTAAATCCCGAGGCTCAAGGAAGCTATAGGTGAAATCAGATTGATATTCGGAGATCGTATGTGAAAAGTCGACATTTAAATGAGTGGGGTTGACCCAATTCCCGAAGTGCAAGAAAGGAAAAAGGCTAGAAAATCCACTAAGTAGGTTGCACCGGCCAACGCACGGGCTTGGCAAGCCGGTGCAAGCACAAATATGGGTACACAGGCTTCTGCACGGTCTTGAGCACGCTGCCAAGACCGTTCAGCTGCAAACGGGCACGGGCTCGTGCAATAGCTCAAGCCCGTGCAGGTTGAAAAGGGCTACGCACGGGCTCCTGCACGGTCTTGATCAAGACCGTGCGTTCAGCCGTGTGGATCTACTAAGCAGCAGACTCAGCAGATCGCGAAACCTCACACGCGAAAATCAACATATAAATTCATACATCTCTTAATTTACTCAATAAACATCCTAATTTTCACATATAATCATCTATACCATATTAGCTACACATAGGCACAAGAATCACGTAAAATGGTCAGGTAATTCTTCCTAAACACGAAAATCCTAATATTATAAAATTCCTATACAAAAGCCACGAAAATCGTAATGAAGAGGGAACGAAATGAAATGGGGTAAAAGGATTACCGGTAGAGAATGTAGTGAGGATCGTTCAGGTTTTCACGGCTCGTCGATTGGGCGAGAAACGGGCTCGGTAGAGCGTCGGGAAGATTCCCTCCTTTCTTCCCCCTCTTTCTCCTTCCTTTCTTCTTTTTCCTTCTTTGTGTGTAATGAGAGAATGAGAGAGATAGGTAGATATTTAGGAAAATATCTCGGGGGGTAAAATGGTCATTTAGGCTTTCAAGGGTATTTATATAATTTAAGTAATTTAGGGTATTTAAAAGATAGGTTAAATCAATCTTTTCCACAAGATCAATTAATCCAATTGGATAGATCGAGAAATTAGGCAAGAAAGAATTCGCGTAATAATTAATAATATAATTAAAATATTCGGATCGTTACAATACTCCCCTCTTCAAGAGAATCTGTCCTCAGATTCTCCTCCGGACTTCGGGGTTAGTTAAGAGGAGTATAATCTATAAAAATTCTAATAACGCGAATGAAAAAAAAACGAACATTTAGGAGCAATTAAAATACATAAGAAAAAAAACATCATTCCTAACAAAAATATTTAAATGCAAATAACATTCCAAATAAAATTCAGAGTCATGCGAAAGACGACATTACAAAACCCTAAACAAGGCTAACGACGAAGAAGAAAATAAAGGTAAATAGCTCATGGCTCATTGGGACCACGACGGGAATACTGCTCGAGTTGCTCCGAAAGTGACTTCTGCATCTCGGTAATAGATCCATGAAGTGCTGAGTACTGGCTGTCGATGTGAGCATGCTAGGCTGCAAAGCCCTCATTGATCTGTCTCTCCTGCTGGGAGAATCTCTCGTCATTCATACGTCGGTAATCGGAGAACTCTGCATAGAATCGATGCAGATCAATAGGTTCCTGGTCCTAAGCGTTTCCTCTGGCGTGCAAAAACTCAAGGACCGATGCATCCTGTCCCAATAACTGTCGGTAGATATGCCGAGCCAGCTCATGGGCCTCTAGGTTCGGGGTCCTTCTTCGTGTGCATCATCCTCGGCGACTTCCCCTAAGGGTAGACCATCTACTAAGACGTACGGGTCGTTTAACCTCGGACCTTTTGTGCAGATCGCCATCTGGACTAGAGTCCCATAATTAATCGAGGTCGAACCTCCAATAGGGACCTGAGTATCGAGCCCTTCCACTTGGGTACACTCCAATGTAGCAGTGATGTAGGAGCCTGTAGCGGGCGCCCCAAACGGGTAACGTACGCCCCGCACCGAGCCCCGACCCGGAACTGAAATGGAATCCGACCCGAATCGAAACCAGGCGAACGGCACGCATTTACTCAATGACTAGGCGGGGTTTTCAAAAACGAAAGAAAACGATAGAGGTGCGGAAGCGAAAATCAACAAGACAATAAATCATAACAATTGCACAAGTATTAAAGCCCACCAAGGCCATCGAAATTCAATTACTATAAATAATAAACGGGTTCGATACAATATCCCGACAATGTACAATAACGGGTTCAACATATAAATCCCGAATACTAAATAAATAAAATCCTAATATCATAAAACATAAATAATAGCCATACGGAAATAGAGTTATACATGAGCAAAAGAATGCAACTCTAAAGACGCGACGACGACGACGACGAACAAATCCCGCCTAGAATCTTGAAACCAACACAGGGGTGAAACAGAGGGGGTTAGTCAAACGACTAAGTGGGGAGGGAATAATAATGTATATTATGAAACGGAAATAAATCACCATTTTTAAACTTAAAAGAAATCAACATAAAAGAAAGGTTTTCGTAAACGGGTGGTGATTTAGCATAAAATATAACATATCATATGACTCGGCGAGTCGAGCCCTTAACTCCAATTCCCAAACGTAAAATGGGAAACCACCCTTATTCCTCCAATGTAGACGGACCGCTAAATCCGAACTACGCATAACATATCATACGGTAACTCAGGTACTCAAAGGGCTGCCACTCCGGCCTCACCCCGAGCTCCCAAAGGTGGAGGGAACCATAGGATTTCCGCCATAGACCCGATGTCTACCGACTTCGTCCTATCATCCTTACTCCGGGCCCAAACATACATACATACAGTTCATAACTCTCTTTACAAATCATTTCGGGTTGGCCAAAAGACCGTTCGAGACATGTCATTTGCGAGGCCGAAGGCCAAAGTTCGCCTTAGAAATTAAAGAGGTTTTACATGTCTCTTTTGCAAACGTTTGAAAGAATATACGTAGTACTTTTTCATATCAAAACATTTTCGATAAATCGAATAAACATAATAGGCATAAATATTTACTAAGTATATATATAGAAATGGTGTGAAAACAAAACGTAAACATGGCTTATATCGGGAGAGGCTTATTTATATATATACATAATAGCACTGGAATCAGAAACGGAAAGCCTCACATATTGGCTATACAAAAAGAATAGATAAATGCAAGAACCGGCGCTACTCCATGGGAGTATTGTCTGCAAAAAGACCAAGACACAACCAATTAAGACTAAGGACGACACACGGCTTACACGAAAACATTAAAGCACATAGAAGCACGTTTAACAATCATATAGGAACTTAAGTTCAAATGATCAAACGAAAACGGAGTAATTTGTGAATTTAAATATGCAAATCAAATCCAAATGCAATGAAACTTGATGGTCATGCTTTAAATATCATAAAGGAATATGCATTCGAATTTCGGGAAAATCGGACTTCATATGCAAAAGTTAGAAAATTTGACGAAACTTAAAATGCGTAATTAAAATCCCGAACATGTTATAAATTCGTAAATCATGAAATTCATATCTATTTCATACATATACAATACATGAGCAAAGAAAGAATTCAGAAAAGACGAGCCTCGGAGGGACCTACAAGCCAAAATTGGCCCTGACTTACAGAAGGTCAGGGCCCTATTCAAACGGGCCACACGGCCTTGTGCACAGCCGTGTGCACCAAGGCCGTGCACATCAAAGAGGGACACGCACGGCCTCTTGCACATGGCCTCAAGGCCGTGTGCACAAGGTCGTGCACCATAAACCATGCGCACGGTCTCTTGCACGGCCGTGCAAGAGGCCGTGTACCTCCACACGGGCTTGCCACACCCCGTGTGCAAAGCCCGTGCACGTCAAGAATGAGCAGAACACTTCGCAGAACCAGAAAAACCACGCGAATTCAATCCTAATCTCAATATTTGATCATCTAAACATGAAAATCTCGCCCTAAAATCCACATATAATGTTCTACAACATCTAAGCTACACATAGAGTCCAAAAATACGAAATTTCATCCATAAATTCCTTCAAAATCTCAAAAACCCTAACCTAAATAACTATTCAACAAAATGAGTAATACGAGGCATAGGAGACATTAAATGAGAGGGACGTGAAAAGCTTACTCATAGAAGAGATCGTGCGGAGTTCGTAGGCATAAACGGTTTAAAAATCGGTCGGGAAACGGGGTCGGAACGATCATTTGAACCTTCTTCCTTCTCTTTCTCTTTTTTCTTTCTTTTCTTTTCTTTCTCCTTGCTGCTGCTCCGTTGTGGGCGAGAGTGAGGTGAGAGGGAGAGTGATGAGACTTAGTCAATTTTGACTTGGGTTGAGAATCGAGAAGGGTAATTTCGTAATTTTACAAAATAAGTTCGAAAACTCATGTTGACCAAATAATACATAATTACAGTCAAGATTCATATAATTAAATGCACATTAGCATATCGCGATTTAAATATCATAATTCACTCATATACGAAATCGTTATAAAATCACATAAAAATTATGAAATAATCACATAATAATATAAATAAAATAAAATCGCACAATTAAGCGAATCGGACATACCGGAATATAATTCGGATTTTCGGGGCGCTACAATCACCCCCCTCCTTATGAGAATCTGGTCCCCAGATTCTACTCGTCCGACTGAAATAATTCTGGATGAAACTTGCGCATCTTGTCCTCAGTCTCCCATGAAGCTTCTTCGGTTGTCTGATTTCTCCAAAGGACTTTGACAAGAGAAATCTCCCGGTTGCGCAGAGCTCGAGTCTTCTTATCCAATATCTTCACCGGCTTCGAAATAAAGGTCAAATCCGGCTCTAGTTCAATTTCCTCAACAGGAAGGATCCCGGACTCATTCGGGAAGTACTTTCGGAGTTGGGAAACATGAAAGACGTTGTGAATCCCAGTTAGGCTTGGCGGCAAGTCTAACCTGTAGGCTGCGTTCCCAATCCTCTCCAGAATCTCATAGGGACCCAAAAACCTCGGACTCAGTTTTCCTCCTTTTCCAATTCGGGTGAATCCCTATCGAGGAGAAGCTTTGAGGAATACTTTGTCACCAACCTCAAATTCTAACGGTCGGCGACAGGTGTCGGCATAGCTCTTCTGTCGATCCTGAGCTGCCCTCATTCTTTGCCGGATGATCTGAATACGGTCAATGGAATTTTGGAGAAACTTTGGAGGAGTTCCTCGTTCCTTATCATCTTTCGTCCAACGCCAATCCTCGAGATCCCAAAACAGCGGGGATCTACACTTTCTGCCATATAACGCTTTGTAAGGTGCCATTTCGATCGTAGACTGATAACTGTTGTTGTAGGCAAACTCGATTAATGGCAACTGGTCGTGCCAATTGTTGCAAAAATCCAAGGCACAAGCTCGAAGCATATCACAGAGATATCTGATCATCCTCTCTGACTGACCATCTGTCTGCGGATGTGCAGCTGTACTGAAAGTCAGCTTCGTTCCCATTCGTTCTTGAAGTTGCTGCCATAAGCGAGAAGTGAATCGAGCGTCTCTGTCAGACACTATCGTAGTCGGAATCCCATCAAGCTTGACAATCCCTTGGTGATAAATCTCTGCCAACTTATCCACTTTGTACGACATGTTGATCGGTAGAAAATGAGCACTCTTGGACAGTCGGTCGATAATCACCCAAATGCTATCGTAGCCACCTTTAACTTTAGGTAAACCAAACATGAAGTCCATGGCAATACCCTCCCAATTCCATGTAGGAATCTGTAGCGGGCGCCCCAAACGGGTAACGCACGCCCCGCACCGAGCCCCGACCCTGAACCGAAATGGAATCCGACCCGAATCGAAACCCGGCGAACGGCACACATTTACTCCATGACTAGGCGGGGTTTTCAAAAACGAAAGAAAACGACAGAGGTGCGGAAGCGAAATTAAACCAAACAATAAATCATAATAATTGCACAAGTATTAAAGCCCACCAAGGCCAACGAAATTCAATTACTTGAATAATAAACGGGTTCGATACAATATCCCGATAATAAATAATAACGGGTTCAACATATAATCCCGAATACTACATAAATAGAATCCTACTATCGTAAACATAAATAATGGCCATACGGAATGAGAGTTATACATGAACAAAAGAATGTAACTCTAAGACGCGACGACGACGACGACGAAGATCCCGCCTAGTATCCTGAAACCAATACAGGGGTGAAACAGAGGGGGTTAGTCAAACGACTAAGTGAGGAGGGAGTAATAATGTATATTGTAAAACGGACATAAATCACCATTTTTAAACTTAAAAGAAATCAACATAAAAGAAAGGTTTTCGTAAACGGGTGGTGATTTAGCATAAAACATAACATATCATATGACTCGGCGAGTCGAGCCCTTAACTCCAATTTCCAAACATAAAACGGGAAAACCACCCTTATTCCTCCAATGTAGATGGACCGCTAAATCCGAACTACGCATAACATACCGTATAATCTCAGGTACTCAAAGGGCTGCTACTCCGGCCTCACCCCGAGCTCCCAAAGGTGGAGGGAACAGTAGAATTTCCGCCGTAGACCCGATGTATACCGACTTCGTCCTATCATCCTGACTCTGGGCCCAAACTGTAACGCCCCGAAAATTCGTGTTGTGAACCGGGAGCCCGAATCGATTTCCCTCGCGATTTATGATTTATTTTATTAATTATTATATGATTTTTATAACAATATCATGTATGAGTGATTTTAATAATTAAAATTACGAATAGTCAATGTGCGTTTAATAATATGAATTTTGACTGTAATTATGTATTATTTGAACAACCTGAGTTTTCAAACTTATTTTGCGAAATTACGACTTTGCCCCTTCGATTTCTAAACCTTAGTCAAAATTTGACTAAGTCAATCTCTCATCTCACTCTCGCGGCACTCAGGAAGAAAAAGGAAAGGAGAAGAAAGAAAAAGAGAGAAAAAGAGAAGGAAGAGGAAAGAGATTCCAACGATCGTTCCGACTCCGTTTCCTGACGGATTTTCGAGCCGTTTACGTCTACGAACTCCTCGCGATCTCATCTACGAGTAAGCCTTTCACGATCCTTCCGTTTTATATCTCGTATGCTTCGTATTTCTTATTTTTGATAATAGTTATAGAATTTAGGTTTTATTCGATTATGATAGTAATCGTGGATGGATTTTCGTGTTTATCGTTTCTATATGTAGATTATATGTTGTAGATGATTATATGTGAGAATTAGGGAGTGATTTGCATGATTTATCGATTAAATGTTGAATTTTTGGTTTGAAATCGCGTATGTTTTTGCTGTCTGCGAGTTTCTGCTCAACCTGGACGCACACGGGCTTTGCACACGGGGTGTCGCAAGGCCGTGTGGGGTTACACGGCCTCTTGCACGGCCGTGCAAGAGACCGTGCGTGTGGTGAATTGCACACGGGCTGTGCACACGGCCTTGAGGCCGTGTACATGAGGCCGTGCGCGTTTCTTGATTGTGCACGGCCTTGGCACACGGCCGTGCAGAAGGCCGTGTGGCCTGGTCGAACAGTGCCCTGACCTTCTGTTAGTCAGGGCACATTTTGGCCTACGGGTCCCGCTTCGGCTCGTCTTTTCCGAATTCTTTCTTCGCTCGTGTATTCGATATATATGAAATAGTTATGAAAATGCATGTTTTACGAATTTATAACATGTTCGGGTATATGAATAGTGCGTTTTAAGTTTTCGTTAAATTTTCTAACTTTTGCATGTGAAGTCCGATTTTCCCAAAATTCGAATGCATACTCCTTTATGATAATTTAAGCATGTCCGTAAAGTTTCGTTGCATTTGGATTTGATTTGCGTTTTTAAATTTGCGAATTACTTCGTTTCGTTTGATAATTGAACCTAAGTGCTTTATGTGATTGTATAACGTGCTTTTACGTGTTTCTATGCTTTCGTATGAGCCGTGCGTCGTCGTATGTCTTATGTGGTTGTCGTTTGTCAGTTGCAGGTTCCACTCTCGTGGATTAGGTTGCTCGTTTCCGTTTTGGGCTTTCTTTTGGTTATCGCCAGGTGAGGTTTCTATTGTTATCCCGTATTATGTAGATATGTACTATTGAGCCTCACTAAATAAGCCTCGCATGTGTAATTTATGTTTTCACCCCGTATTACTATATTTAGTAAATACTTTATGCTTATTATCTTTATGAGGTTTAAGAACAACGGATTTGATATTAAATGAATAATATGTATATGATTTCGAAATGTTTTCAAAAAGAGACAGGCGAACTATGTTTCGATTTAAATGTAATTTTGGGTTTGGAAACCTTCTCGTTGAGTGAAGTCGTCAGGGCGGGTTTCACCCCCAAGACGATGGAACACCCGGTTGCATTTCCTACCGTTACATCGCCTGTCTCAAACGGCCCTTTTGGCCCTCCCCGAAATGTCTTGATTCCTATTCTAATAGGAAAATGATAGTTATGAAAAATGCGAGATATGATATGCGTGTCCGTCTTGTCTTTGTGGGCCCCGGAGTATGGCGATCGGATGAAGCTGGATAGACAGCGGGTCTACGGTGGAATTCGGTAGCTTGCTCCATGTTTACCGGGAGCACGGGTGAGGCTGGAGTGGCAACCTTTGTGCTCCTGCAGCGGTTGACTTCGTGTCAACTGAGACATAGGCTATGCCTATTTGCTGAGCAGTTTGGATTTAGCGGTCCTTCTGCTACATGGGAGGAATAAGGCTGGTATGGTTTTCAGGTATGTTTCGATATGATATGAGGAGTTGAGGGCTCGACTCGCCGAGCAATATGATATGTCCCGTTACGTTATGTTATGATAAATCACAAAATATTTATGAAAACCCTTCTTTTACATTTGTTTTCTTTTAAGTTAAAATGGTGATTTATTCCCGTATGCTATTATGTATGTATTCCCTTTTTCCCCTCACTTAGTCTTTTGACTAACCCTCCCTGTGTTAAACCTTATCTGTTTCAGGTGGTAACTAGGTGGGCATCGTCAGTCTTGTTTCGCGGGTTTTCTTTCTTTTCGGTGATTGTCCCTTCTAGATTATCTTAAGTTCATGATTAGGTTATATGTAATGGTTATCGGGATTGATATATTGAACCCGTATTTGTATATCACCGGGATATTGTATCGAACCCGTTTATTTATTATATTATTGTAATTGAATTTTGCTAGCCTTGGTGGGCTTTAACTATTTGTGCAATTGAGCTACTGCTTTGAATGTTGTTATATGGAATTTAATTTGGTTGTTGCTTCCGCTCCCGCATTGTTGTCGTTGTTGTTGTTTTACAAAAAGCCCCGCCTAGTGATTGAGTAAATCGGTTTGCCGTTCGCCGGGTTTCAATTTAGGGTCGGATTTCTGTTTCGGCTTCGGATTGAGACCCGGTGCGGGGCGTGCGTTACCCGTTTGGGGCGCCCGCTACAGTTGGTATCAGAGCTTCTTTGGTCCAATGGCCTAAGCTCTAAATCGTCGTGTTTTGGGTGTTTTGTCCGTCGTTGTGTGCCGGTGTAACTTAGGGAATTGCGCTCACCAGTGTTCAAGAACGCTTAGTGTTTGAATTGTGATGGATCTTTGTTGGATGATCAACAACAAAAGATCTTTTACAATCAAAACACTGGGATGGACTTGGATATAGGTGGATATGAAACTCAAGGTTGTACTTGCCATGCCTGGTTGTCTGTCGTGTCCGGTTGTGTCTAGGTCGTACGGCTTAGGACTTTTGTGGAATTGTGCAAATGTGCTAAGTGCTTATGTGAACTCTATCTGAAGATTACTTGCCTACGTGTTACAGCTTTTCATAATCACTTACCATCATGCATGTTTGGTACTGAATTTGCAGAATGCCTCCTCGCCGTGAACCGCCAGGTCCGCCTCCAGGTGTTCCGACACCAGCACAATTTATGGAAGCCTTAGGGCAGTTTATGGTTAATACCAACCGAGCAACACCACCACCTGCCCCCGAGATAGAGATGAGCAGGTTCCTTAAACTCCACCCTCCACAGTTCGAGGGTGCCCCCGATGATGTTATTGCCGAATCTTGGATAGCGGCAATGGAGAAGAGGTTCAAAGTAATGGAATGTCCGGACCCTAAGAGGGTCGAATTAGCAGTATATCAGATGACAGGAGCTGCACATGACTGGTGGGCCCGTATCGAGCAGTGATGGCAGCGAGAGCATGTGGTCCCAACTTGGGATCAATTCTTAGTTGAGTTTCGGGCCAAGTATATTCCGTTGGTGGTCCAACAGCGACGTGAGCGAGAGTTCCTGGCTCTCAAGCAGGGTACTTCATCCGTTGACCAGTACGAGGCTTATTTCTCTAGACTTATTATGCACTGCCCGTATATGGTCGCCGACGAGCAGAGGAAGACTCGCCAGTTTGTAGAGGGATTGACTTACAAGATCAGAAAGGCTATGATGGTGGTCCGACCTCAATGTTATACCGACGCCGTGGAAATGGCTCTGCATATTGAGTCTGAACTCAACCTAATGGGACCGAGTCCTATTCTTGCCACTACCACCGTTCAGTACCCTCCAGCGAGTTCTAAGAGGCCATTTACACCTTCAGGGCCATCTTCCGGAAAGAAGACCTCCCAAGTGTCTTCATCGAAGCAGAATGCACCTCCCCAACCGCAGGGAGCCCTACGACCTGTATGTGGTTTTTGCCAAAGAGACCATCAAGAGTCGGAATGCCAAAAGAAAGCTGGACGTTGCTTCTCATGTGGAAGTCGCTTCCATCTCCGCGCAAATTGCACAAGGAAGAAAAGATCGAGACAGTCGAGGAGAATTTAGATCCGAATGCTTCGGTGCAAGGTACAAATATTAATTGGCATTCCATACATGCATTTTATAATTCGAGTGGTTTACACTCACTTGTTGCGCTTTTCATTGCTGTACTTGTGCGTGTGCATGTTGGATTCTTTGCATGTTTCTCTTTCTATTTCTTTGTTGCCGGATTGGAGGACAATTGCGATTCGTGCGCGTGCTGCCGTTTATCATCGAAGGAACCGTTAGCAGCAGATTTGACCAAGTTGCCAGCAAAGGATTATTTTGGACTTGACTAAGTCCAGAGAACCAAGTTGGTCATAGAATTCACAGACGTACTTCCCGAGAGTCTGAGAGCTCTTGCGATTAGAGCGGAATGTATGGTTTGTGAAAGATCTAACTCTAAGAAGTCGAACCGTGATCGAAGTCGCCTAATCGAATGGATTCTGCCGATCTGACAGAATCGAAGAACCGACTTGATGAACTTCCCTCCCTTGAACGTGCCCGAACGAGTGTCTTGATCTGGGGTACTCCAACGTTGCTTGTAGAGAAAGAAGATAGTGCACTTCCAGTGTGTATTGTTCACCGAGAATTGCACAGAATATTAACGAAGCCAAGTATTCTCTACCGTCGATGAAGAAATGTGCGATATGCTTTGAGATCGAGGATTTTGTCTGAACAACATTTGATTAGGGTATCATCAGCTCTGTGCCCGAGACGAATATGTTCTGAAGACAGCTTTCAGTGCCTGATGTAGACATCTTGAATTCGTATGTCTGCCTCTAGTACTGACAAGTGCTTTGCGACTTGCTGGACCCCGTTCATATCGTAGTGAGTTAGTTGTTGCTTCCTAAGGAGTCACCTTGGTGTCCTCGAGATTAGAGGAAGAACGCAGAACACCTCCGTATGGTACGCCAGAAAACAAAGGGCACCTGCTAGCTGCCCCACCTAACGGATGTGAAATCTGGATCGACTTAGGGACCTTTTAAGTCATTTCGGATCCGGAGTGAGAAGAGAAGGAGGATCTTTGAAGATTTGAACGGTACTGGAATGGGAACAAACCAAGACTTCGAGTGGAATTTCTCTAAGCTTGCAACCCTGTTGCTTGAGTCAACGGGAAAGAAAATAAACTCGAATGGACGATCTCTGTAAGACTTGTTCTTAGGAGTCGAGAAGAGATTAACTACAACTTCAATATTAACCCTGCTCAAGGGATTCTGAAGGAATCGTCGTGAGTGAGAATGCATCACATGAAAGGTTGAATTGGTAAATGGTACTAATGAAGAAACCATAGCTCATGCTCGGGAAGCTTAAATCAATCAGAAAGTTGCCCTGAGGACATTGCACGAGCTACTGTAGGAGAGGAATAGCTGAAGCGTCGCCACTATCTCTTATGGGATTTGTTGACATCCCCACCGATTATGAGAGTTTAACAAGTGTTAAATCAGGAAGAGTTGAACCAACCCCAATGTCGTTAATGGAAAATGTTTGAGGACTAAGATTACAAGAATCAGTGTTCTTTGGGAAAAGCGAATATCGTAGTTGGTACTTTGAACCAAATCACGAACGTGTCACAAATTGAGGCTAAACTGAATTGGACTTGCACCATTTTGGATAATTTCATTCATAGCCTTACGACCCAGTCAGAATTGGGTTGAAGAATCTAAAATGCCAAGTCTGCAAAAGAATGGATCCCGAGTCAGACAATTTGAGCGAAGAATAATCCAAAGTTTCAGCTTTGTGTTGGCAACCCCAATACTTCCCAATATAAGTCCCGGACCCATGATTCGAAGAGTCGAAAGAAAGAGACTTACTCGATTAAGTCAAGAGATACCTGGCTTGCCAGCAGATCAAAGCCGAGCATCAAAGACTAAGGAGTTAGCTATGACTACTGCATACCCCTATGTGGGATTGGGAATGGATTCACCATGGAGTACGTGTCCGGACTACTGAAGGTTTAAGATGGTAATTACTGTTACAGGTTTATCTGGGATTTCTCCAAGGTGTTGTCGATCGGATTCAGGCCTTTCGACAATAAATGGAGATAGCTCAAGTTGTACTGAAAAGCTACTTGCAAGAACCCCGAACAGGCTTGGAGTTGTGCAATCCGCGAAATATCTCCTAGCGAGTCCCTTGAATGAATCAGACAGTCGAAGGAGCTTCGTGAGAGATCCGAATGAAGATGCATAAGTTTCACCCAGAGTTGTTTAACTCTAATCAGTAGAATCTGGGGACCAGATTCTCATAAGGAGGGGTGATTGTAACGCCCCGAAAATTCATGTTGTGAACCGGGAGCCCGAATCGATTTCCCTCGCGATTTATGATTTATTTTATTAATTATTATATGATTTTTATAACAATATCATGTATGAGTGATTTTAATAATTAAAATTACGAATTGTCAATGTGCGTTTAATAATATGAATTTTGACTGTAATTATGTATTATTTGAACAACCTGAGTTTTCAAACTTATTTTGTGAAATTACGACTTTGCCCCTTCGATTTCTAAACCTTAGTCAAAATTTGACTAAGTCAATCTCTCATCTCACTCTCGCGGCACTCAGCAAGAAAAAGGAAAGGAGAAGAAAGAAAAAGAGAGAAAAAGAGAAGGAAGAGGAAAGAGATTCCAACGATCGTTCCGACTCCGTTTCCTGACGGATTTTCGAGCCGTTTATGTCTACGAACTCCTCGCGATCTCATCTACGAGTAAGCCTTTCACGATCCTTTCGTTTTATATCTCGTATGCTTCGTATTTCTTATTTTTGATAATAGTTATAGAATTTAGGTTTTATTCGATTATGATAGTAATCGTGGATGGATTTTCGTGTTTATCGTTTCTATATGTAGATTATATGTTGTAGATGATTATATGTGAGAATTAGGGAGTGATTTGCATGATTTATCGATTAAATGTTGAATTTTTGGTTTGAAATCGCGTATGTTTTTGCTGTCTGCGAGTTTCTGCTCAACCTGGACGCACACGGGCTTTGCATACGGGGTGTCGCAAGGCCGTGTGGGGTTACACGGCCTCTTGCACGGCCGTGCAAGAGACCGTGCGTGTGGTGAATTGCACACGGGCTGTGCACACGGCCTTGAGGCCGTATGCATGAGACCGTGCGCGTTTCTTGATTGTGCACGGCCTTGGCACACGGCCGTGCACAAGGCCGTGTGGCCTGGTCGAACAGTGCCCTGACCTTCTGTTAGTCAGGGCACATTTTGGCCTACGGGTCCCGCTTCGGCTCGTCTTTTCCGAATTCTTTCTTCGCTCGTGTATTCGATATATATGAAATAGTTATGAAATTGCATGTTTTACGAATTTATAACATGTTCGGGTATATGAATAGTGCGTTTTAAGTTTTCGTTAAATTTTCTAACTTTTGCATGTGAAGTCCGATTTTCCCGAAATTCGAATGCATACTCCTTTATGATAATTTAAGCATGTCCGTAAAGTTTCGTTGCATTTGGATTTGATTTGCGTTTTTAAATTTGCGAATTACTTCGTTTCGTTTGATAATTGAACCTAAGTGCTTTATGTGATTGTATAACGTGCTTTTACGTGTTTCTATGCTTTCGTATGAGCCGTGCATCGTCGTATGTCTTATGTGGTTGTCGTTTGTCAGTTGCAGGTTCCACTCTCGTGGATTAGGTTGCTCGTTTCCGTTTTGGGCTTTCTTTTGGTTATCGCCAGGTGAGGTTTCTATTGTTATCCCGTATTATGTAGATATGTACTATTGAGCCTCACTAAATAAGCCTCGCATGTGTAATTTATGTTTTCACCCCGTATTACTATATTTAGTAAATACTTTATGCTTATTATCTTTATGAGGTTTAAGAACAACGGATTTGATATTAAATGAATAATATGTATATGATTTCGAAATGTTTTCAAAAAGAGACAAGCGAACTATGTTTCGATTTAAATGTAATTTTGGGTTTGGAAACCTTCTCGTTGAGTGAAGTCGTCAGGGCGGGTTTCACCCCCAAGACGATGGAACACCCGGTTGCGTTTCCTACCGTTACATCGCCTGTCTCAAACGGCCCTTTTAGCCCTCCCCGAAATGTCTTGATTCCTATTCTAATAGGAAAATGATAGTTATGAAAAATGCGAGATATGATATGCGTGTCCGTCTTGTCTTTGTGGGCCCCGGAGTATGGCGATCGGATGAAGCCGGATAGACAGCGGGTCTACGGTGGAATTCGGTAGCTTGCTCCATGTTTACCGGGAGCACGGGTGAGGCCGGAGTGGCAACCTTTGTGCTCCTGCAGCGGTTGACTTCGTGTCAACTGAGACATAGGCTATGCCTATATGCTGAGCAGTTTGGATTTAGCGGTCCTTCTGCTACATGGGAGGAATAAGGCTGGTATGGTTTTCAGGTATGTTTCGATATGATATGAGGAGTTGAGGGCTCGACTCGCCGAGCAATATGATATGTCCCGTTACGTTATGTTATGATAAATCACAAAATATTTATGAAAACCCTTCTTTTACATTTGTTTTCTTTTAAGTTAAAATGGTGATTTATTCCCGTATGCTATTATGTATGTATTCCCTTTTTCCCCTCACTTAGTCTTTTGACTAACCCTCCCTGTGTTAAACCTTATCTGTTTCAGGTGGTAACTAGGTGGGCATCGTCAGTCTTGTTTCGCGGGTTTTCTTTCTTTTCGGTGATTGTCCCTTCTAGATTATCTTAAGTTCATGATTAGGTTATATGTAATGGTTATCGGGATTGATATATTGAACCCGTATTTGTATATCACCGGGATATTGTATCGAACCCGTTTATTTATTATATTATTGTAATTGAATTTTGCTAGCCTTGGTGGGCTTTAACTATTTGTGCAATTGAGCTACTGCTTTGAATGTTGTTATATGGAATTTAATTTGGTTGTTGCTTCCGCTCCCGCATTGTTGTCGTTGTTGTTGTTTTACAAAAAGCCCCGCCTAGTGATTGAGTAAATCGGTTTGCCGTTCGCCGGGTTTCAATTTAGGGTCGGATTTCTGTTTCGGCTTCGGATTGAGACCCGGTGCGGGGCGTGCGTTACCCGTTTGGGGCGCCCGCTACACAAACATACATACATACAGTTCATAACTCGCTTTTCAAATCATTTCGGGTTGGCCAAAAGACCGTTCGAGACATGTCATATGCGAGGCCGAAGGCTAAAGCTCGCCTTAGAAATTAAAGAGGTTTTTCATGTCTCTTTCGCAAACGTTTGAAAGGATATACGTAGTACTTTTTCATATCAAAACATTTTCGATAATTCGAATGAACATAATAGGCATAAATATTTACTAAGTATATATATAGAAACGGTGTGAAAACAAAACGTAACCATGGCTTATATCGGGAGAGGCTTATTTATATATATATACATAATAGTACTGGAATTAGAAACGGAAAGCCTCACCTGTTGGCTATACAAAATAAGAGCAAAAGAAAGAACCGGCGCTACTCCACGGGAGTATCGTATGCAAAAATACCAAGACACAACCAAATAAGACTAAGGACGACGCACGGCTTATACGAAAACATTAGAACATATTGAGGCACGTTATACAATCACATAGGCACTTAGGTTCAAATTATCAAACGAAAACGGAGTAATTCGCAAATTTAAAAATGCAAATCAAGTCCAAATGCAACGAAACTCTACGGACATTCTTCAAATATCATAAAGGAGTATGCATTCAAATTTCAGGAAAATCGGACTTCATATGCAAAAGTTAGAAAATTTGACGAAAACTTAAAACGCACTATTCATAGACCCGAACATCCTATAAATTCATAAATCAGTCAATTCATATCTATTTCATATATATCAAATACACGAGCGAAGAAAGAATTCGGAAAAGACGAGCCTCGGAGGGACCCGTAGGCCAAAATTGGCCCTGACTTATAGAAGGTCAGGGCCCTGTTCAAACGCGCCACACGACATTGTGCACTGCCGTGTGCACCAAGGCCGTGCACACCAAAGAGGGACACACACGGACTCTTGCACACGGCCTCAAGGCCGTGTGCACAGGGCCGTGCACCATGAACCATGCGCACGGTCTCTTGCACGGCCGTGCAAGAGACCGTGTACCTCCACACGGCCTTGCCACACCCCGTGTGCAAAGCCCATGTGCGTCAAGAAAGAGCAAACACATGCAAATCACGCCCTAATATTTACATATAATGATCTACAACATATAAGCTACATATAGAATCCAAAAACACGAAAATCCATCCATAAATTCCCTCAAAATCACATAAACCCTAAATTATTCAACTATATGCAAAAAAAAGAAAGATGAGGCATAGGAGACATTAAACGAGAGGGACGTGAAAGGCTTACTCGTACAAGAGATCGCGGGGAGTTCATAGGCGTAAACGGTTCGAAAATCCGTTGGGAAACGAAATCGGAATGATCGTTGGAACCTCCTTCTTTCTCTTTCTCTTTTTCTTTCTTTTCTTTTCTTTCTTTTGCTGTTGTGTGTGTTTGGGTGAGAGTGAGGTGAGAGAGAGAGTTATGAGACTTAGTCAATTTGACTTGGTTTAAAAATCGAAAGGGCAAATTCGTAATTTCGCAAAATAAGTTTGAAAACTCATGTTGTCCAAATAATACATAATTACATTCAAAATTCATATAATTAAACGCACATTGACAATTCGTAATCTAAATATAGAAATTCATTCATTTACGAAATTATTCTAAAATCTCATAATAAATATCAAATAAAATAATAAATTGCGCAAATACTCGATTCGGACATTCCGGATTATAATTCGGATTTTCGGGGCGTTACAATCACCCCTCCTTATGTGAATCTGGCCCCCAGATTCTACTCGTCCGACTGAAATAATTCCGGATGAAACTTGCGCATTTTGTCCTCGGTCTCCCATGTAGCTTCTTCGATTGTCTGATTTCTCCAAAGAACTTTGACAAGAGAAATCTCCCGGTTCCGTAGAGCTTGAGTCTTCTTATCCAATATCTTCACCGGCTTCGAAACAAAGGTCAAATCCGGCTCTAGTTCAATTTCCTCAACAGGAAGGATCTCTGACTCATTCGGGAAGTACTTTCGGAGTTGAGAAACATGAAAGACATTGTGAATTCCTGTTAGGCTGGGCGGCAAGTCTAACCTGTAGGCGGCGTTCCCAATCCTCTCTAGAATTTCATAGGGACCCAAAAATCTGGGACTCAGTTTTCCTCCTTTTCCAATTCGAGTGAATCCCTTTCGAGGAGAAGCTTTGAGGAATACTTTGTCACCAACCTCAAATTCTAACGGTCGGCGATGGTTGTCGGCATAGCTCTTCTGTCGATCCTTTGCTGCTTTCATTCTCTGCCGAATGATCTGGATACGGTCGATGGCATTTTGGAGAAACTTTGGAGGAGTTCCTCGTTCCTTATCATCTTTCGTCCAACGCCAATCCTCGAGATCCCAAAACAACAGGGATCTACACTTTCTGCCATATAATGCCTCGTAAGGTGCCATTTCGATCGAAGACTGATAACTGTTGTTGTAGGCAAACTCGATCAATGGCAACTGGTCGTGCCAATTGTTGCGAAAATCCAAGGCACAAGCTCGAAGCATATCACAGAGATATCTGATCATCCTCTCTAACTGACCATCTGTCTGCGGATGTGCGGCTGTACTGAAAGTCAGCTTCGTTCCCATTCGCTCTTAAAGTTGCTGCCATAAGCAAGAAGTAAATCGAGCGTCTCTGTCAGACACTATCGTAGACGGAATCCCATGAAGCTTGACAATCTCTCAGTGATAAATCTCTGCCAACTTATCCACTTTGTACGACATGTTGATCGGTAGAACATGAGCACTCTTGGACAGTCGGTCGATAATCACCCAAATGCTATCGTAGCCACCTCTAACTTTAGGTAAACCAGACACGAAGTCCATGGCAATACCCTCCCAATTCCATGTAGGAATCGGTAGTGGCTCAAGCAAACCTCCCGGTCTTTGATGTTCAACTTTAACTTGCTGACAAGTCGAGCATCTCTTGACGTAATCAGCTACGTCTCTCTTCATACCTCTCCACCAGAATAACTCTTTTAGATCCCGGTACATCTTACTTCCTCCTGGATGAACTGTGTAAGGTGTGTTGTGAGCCTCATCGAGAATCTCTTTCCTCAGATTCTCCGGGACACAAACTCGGGACTTGTAGCGGAGAATTCCTGTTCGTCCACACCAAACTGAGTCTCTGGATCAGCTGCGATGTGAACTATCTGTCTCTGAGTCCACTCATCAGTAGCCTGAACATCTCGAATCTTTCGACCCAACTCTGACTGGATCGATATGCTGTGAACATGGGCCTGGGAACTGATGTGAACTCCCTCTAACTTAGCCTCTAGCTGGGCTATGCTCGCCTTCCGGCTCAGTGCATCAGCTACAACATTCGCCTTTCCGGGATGATACTGAATCTTGCAATCGTAATCCTCAAATAGCTCCATCCAACGGCGCTGTCGTTTGTTCAATTCCTTCTGAGTAAACAAGTACTGAAGGCTCTTATGATCTGTGCAGATGTCGAACGTGATGCCGTAGAGGTAATGATGCCATTTCAATAAAGCAAATACAACGACGGCTAGCTCAAGGTCGTGAGTGGGATAGTTCTCTTCAGCTGGCTTTAGCTTCCTCAAGGCATAAGCTATAACTTTCCCATTCTGCATTAACACACAACCTAATCCTTCGTGTTACGCATCTGCATTGTAACGACCAGAATATTTAATTTATATTATTAATAATTACGCGAATTCTTTTTACCTAATTTCTCGATCTATCCAATTTGATTAATCAATCTTGTGGAAAAGATTGATTTAACCTATCTTCTAAATGCCCTCAATTACTTAAATTACATAAATGCCCTTAAAAGCCTAAATGACCATTTTACCCTCCCGAGATATTTTTCTAAATATCTACCTATCTCTCTCATTCTCTCATTGAAGAAGAAGAAAGAAAGAAGAAAGAAAGGAGAAAGAAGGAGAAGAAAGGAGAGGATCTTCCCGACGCCCTACCGAGTGCGTTTCTCGCCCGATCGACGAGCCGTGAAAACCCGAACGATCCTCACTACATTCTCTACCGGTAATCCTTTTACCCCATTTCATTTCGTTCCCTTTTCGTTACGATTTTAGTGGCTTTTGTATAGGATTTTATATATTAGGATTTTCGTGTTTAGGAAGAATTACTTGACCATTTTACGTGATTCTTGTGCCTATGTGTAGCTTATATGATATATATGATTATATGTGAGAATTAGGATGTTTTATGGAGTAAATTAGGAGATGTATGAATTTTTATGTTGATTCTCGCGTGAGAGGTTTCGCGATGTGCTGAGTCTGCTGCTCAGTAGATCCACATGGCCGAACGCACAGTCTTGAGCAAGACCGTCCAGGAGCCCGTGTGCATCCCTTTTCAACCTGCACGGGCTTGAGCCCGTGCACAGGCCCGTGCGCAGGCCCATTTGCCCCTGCACGGTCTTGGCACCGTGCTCAAGACCGTGCGGGAGGCCGTGCACCCCTTTTTGTGCTTGCACCGACTTGCCAAGCCCGTGCATTGGCCGGTGCAACATACTTAGTGCATTTTCCAGCCTTTTCCTTCTTCGGGGGGCGCTACAGTCAGTGGTATCAGAGCCTAGGTTCCCAAAAAGGAACCGAAGCTTTGTAATCGCGTCGTGTCTTGTCTCTTGTGTCTGCCCGTTTCGTGTCAATGAGACTTAGAGTTTCCAGTCACAGGTGCTTGAGAACTTCTTAGTATTGAAATTGTGATTGATCTTCTTTTGGAATGGCCAACCAACCATTTGATCTTTTACAATTGTAGTACTGAGTTGGAATCGAATGCAGGTGGATGTGGAACTCGAGGTAGCGTCTGTCTTGTCTTGTCGTCTTGTCGTGTCCTGCTTGGGTCTTGTCGTGTCTAGGTCGTACGGCTATAGGATCGAGTTTTGCTCATTCTGTGATTGTTTTTTGCTTAAATTATTGACATGCCATTCGAATCATATATGTATGCTCTGTTTGGATATTATATGCCCTATGTGATCATTCCATTAACCGAACATGCATCATTTTCCTGTTTGTTGTTCGTAGGTGCAAAATGCCTTGCCGAAGACCCCCTACTGCTCCAACACCCCCGAACCCAATGGCTGAAGAATGGGTATCGATTATCTGACAGATCGCCGTGCAAGTATGTCAAGGGATACAACAACAACAGCAGGACGTACCTGCCAGACAGACTGTGGGCCAAACCTTGGATAGGTTTCTCTTCTATCGTCCACCCTACTTCGAGGGCGAACCAGATGATTTTAGGGCCGAGGCCTGGATATCCGACGTGGAGCAGATCTTTCGAGTACTACAGTGTGGTGACCCCGAGAGGGTCGAGTATGCTACCTTCCTTATGAGAGGACCCGCTCGAGATTGGTGGCACTTCACAGAACGGAGATGGATCGCCGAGAGAGTTCCCCTCACTTGGCCACGATTTGTGACTGAGTTCCGAATGAAGTACGTGCCAGAAGTAGTACGCGACAGCCGAGAGAGAGAATTTATGTATCTCAACCAAGGAGCATCTACCGTAGCTCAGTACGAAGTACAGTTCAATCGCCTCATCGCCTATGCTCCTCACTATGCTGCGGACGAACGAAAGAGAGCACGAAAGTTTATCGAGGGACTTCAGCCGGAGATCCGAAGAGCATTGATGGCACTTGACATCCGTCTTTTCCCCAACGCAGTTACCCGAGCAATGAGAGTGGAGTCCGAACTCCAAATAATGAACCAGAGTGCCCCTGCTATTATAGGATCCTCTTCCAACGAGATAGCAAGGAGAGAGCCAGCCGGACCGAGTACCTATCGAACAAAGAGACCACACTACGAGATGCCGGAACCTACAGAACCTGAAGTGAACGAGGACCCCATTCCCTGTGAGTACTGTGGGAAGACGAATCACAAGACGGCAAAGTGTAGGAAACATTTGGGACGTTGCTTTTCTTGTGGAAGCACCAAGCACCACATTTGGGACTGTCCCAACAGAGAGAACCCTAGGGGAAGAAGAAGTGGTTACCGATCTCGACATGCTCGTACAGGTATATTGCATTATCATAGCATTCATTCATAGTGTTCTGCTTTGAATGGTAATTGCTTCAAATATATGTTAAGTGCTTTATATGACCTATGTGTTTTAACTGCTTTCAAAATTCACACTTGCACGGATTGATTGATTAGTTGCTAAGATTATGTGACCTCTGTGTGGATAGCGTAGAATTCTATAAATTCGTTATACGCTATTAGAGAGTGCTAAGGACAAGGAGTTCTTGGCCGACTAGGATCGATTCTGTTACGAGTACGTCATGCGGTTCTGGATAGCACCGACATTGACAAATCGAGCCTGAAGGAGTATACTTCTGAAGATATGTCTGAAGATGAATCAACTAGTGAATATGATAATGAATTATCTGACGATGATGATTATATGGGAGACGAGCCGACATCGGCTTCTGATGATGACGACTCTGATATTTCGTATGAAGTCGAGCGAAGAAATGATGAAAATGATGGTTTAATGGAAGGCGGAGAGGAGAAATCATCCAATACCATTGAAGGTGAGAAAACACTTGGTAGAAAGAATAAGAAAGAGTGTGATCTTGAAGAAACAGATTGTGAGAAGGACGAGGGGTACAATGGGAGAAATGATGATGGCGTTATTCCTGTAAAAGGAGCTCTAATCAAGAAATAGGAGGAGGATGTGACAATTGTCATTGAGGATACGAAGAGTACAAGAATCAGTCGGAAGAACGAAATAGATAATGACAGTGATGAGGACCTTACATTGGGATTTTCTTCTTCGTCGTTAGCCTTGTTTAGGGTTTTTGTAATTCCGTCTTTCGCATGACTTTGAATTTTATTGGAATGTTATTTGCATTTACATATTTTTATTATGAATGATGTTTTATAATGTATTTTAATTGCTCCTAAATGTTTGTTTTAATTCGTGTTATTAGAATTTTTATGGATTATACTCCTCTTAACTAACCCCGAAATCCGGAGGAGAATCTGAGGACAGATTCTCTTGAAGAGGGGAGTATTGTAACGACCCGAATATTTTAATTATATTATTAATAATTACGCGAATTCTTTCTTACCTAATTTCTCAATCTATCCAATTTGATTAATCAATCTTGTGGAAAAGATTGATTTAACCTATCTTCTAAATGCCCTCAATTACTTAAATTACATAAATGCCCTTAAAAGCCTAAATGACCATTTTACCCTCCCGAGATATTTTTCTAAATATCTACCTATCTCTCTCATTCTCTCATTGAAGAAGAAGAAAGAAAGAAGAAAGAAAGGAGAAAGAAGGAGAAGAAAGGAGAGGATCTTCCCGACGCCCTACCGAGTCCGTTTCTCGCCCGATCGACGAGCCGTGAAAACCCGAACGATCCTCACTACATTCTCTACCGGTAATCCTTTTACCCCATTTCATTTTGTTCCCTCTTCGTTACGATTTTAGTGGCTTTGTATAGGATTTTATATATTAGGATTTTCGTGTTTAGGAAGAATTACTTGACCATTTTACGTGATTCTTGTGCCTATGTGTAGCTTATATGATATATATGATTATATGTGAGAATTAGGATGTTTTATGGAGTAAATTAGGAGATGTATGAATTTATATGTTGATTCTCGCGTGAGAGGTTTCGCGATCTGCTGAGTCTGCTGCTCAGTAGATCCACATGGCCGAACGCACAGTCTTGAGCAAGACCGTCCAGGAGCCCGTGCCATCCCTTTTCAACCTGCACGGGCTTGAGCCCGTGCACAGGCCCATGCGCAGGCCCATTTGTACCTGCACGGTCTTGGCACCATGCTCAAGACCGTGCGGGAGGCCGTGCACCCCTTTTTGTGCTTGCACCGACTTGCCAAGCCCGTGCATTAGCCGGTGCAACATACTTAGTGCATTTTCCAGCCTTTTCCTTTCTCGCACTTCGGGAATTGGTCAACCCCAGTCATTTAAATGTTGACTTTTCACATACGACGTCCGAATATCAATCAGATTTCACCTATAGCTTCCTCGAGCCTCGGGATTTGATATTCTTCATAATTTACAATTTACCCGACCCTAATTGACCGTCAATTGACACCTTTCTCGTTTAGGAATTTTTCCCATTTTTCCCGTTTCTTGTCCGTTTGACCCCGTTTCGCGAGAGAGTTCCGTTATATTATTTTAAGCATGTCTACGTGCCCTAACTGCGTTCTAGCATGCTTTCCATATTTATTATTAATGTTCCTCCAACATTATAATTGCTTTAAATATTCCTTTAAATGTTAGTTCATATGTCATATATCATTATATGTTTAATTCTCTGGCTTTCCATATTGTATTTGTAGCATGAGTGAAGTTATATTTGAATTGCCGTGCGTCGTCTGTTGTTCGTGTCTTGCTCTTGTTATTGTCGGTCTCGTTTTCATCCTCTAGGCCCTGTGTATTACAGGTGGGTCCAACGAGGGAGAAACCTGACTACCGCTTGCTTTCATACTGTCTTGTCGAGCCAAGTAAGGGTTTAAACTTCTTTCAACTGGATTAAGAACATAGTCTTATATAGGTTTGCGAAATAAATGACTACCCAGCTTTTATTATTACTTGTTGTACTGCCTTTACTATTCCTTATGTGCTTAGTCAAACCTTTTAATAGCAAAACCAAAATGATTTGAAATGCTTTCAACTAGAGACAAGGAAAACCCCTTTTGTTTTAAATGCGAATTTTGGTCTCTCGACCCCGCAAATATAACCTTGTCTCGAATGGCCCATTTGGCCTTCCACATTCCGATTCCCCAATTGCGAATGGCCCTTTTGGCCACCTAACTGCCATCGTTTTCAAAAGCGAGCCATAGATCGATTAATGTTTTGGGCCCGGAGTATTCAGGAGGTGAGTCTGGGGACGTGCGTCCAGGGCAAATCCCGATGGATACTCCAATCCGTATCTGCTTAGGTCAGCCAGGAGGTTGACTAACCTGAGTTAGTGCGAGGGTGGCGTTGTAGGCTACGCACTTCCTAGAAAATTTTGTTAAGGGTGACGTTGTTAACACGCGTTTTTGGTTTGTCTTGTCAGTGGTCCCAACAACCGTCGAGTCCTGTTTATTGTCTTTATTCACTTTCGAACCTTTTACTGCTTTATTTAATTCATGTATTTTAAGTGCCCCTGTTGTGGGATAGTTGACGATATCTAGGATTGCATAGGGTAGACTAGTTGAGCCATGGTTTGCAGTATATGCTGATTAATCTTTTGTATCTTGAATTATAAATGTTTAATTGATATTATGTTAGCTTCGTTGGCTTTTATGGATTTATTTGATTATCTTTTAAATCGCTTCCGCATTTCTCTGCTCTTTTCTGGTCGTTGTTGGGATGGTTGTAGCTGTTGCCGAAGGTTATTGCTTGAGTGCCGTTCGCCGGAGTGGGTTTTTGGGTTGAGGCCCCTCGCTGAAGCTCAGGAATCCATTTCGGTGCGGATGTGGCGGTCCTTCTTCGGGGGGCGCTACATGCATACACGACAAATCCTTCAGAACCCTCGGGCAGGGTCAATACTGGGGTTGTGGTCAATCTCTTCTTGAGCTCCTGAAAACTAGTTTCACATTTGGCTGACCACTCAAACTTAGCTTCTTTCTTTGTCAACGCTGTTAACGGGCCTGCAAGTTTAGAGAAATCCTTGACGAAACGTCTGTAGTATCCTGCTAAACCCAAGAAACTACGGATCTCTGTAGGAGTCTTAGGTCTCTCCCAATCCAGCACTGTCTCAATCTTCGAAGGATCTACCTCGATTCCCGTCCCGGATATGACATGACCTAGGAAGGTCAATCGGTCAATCCAGAATTCGCATTTGCTGAACTTAGCGAATAATTGGTGCTCTCTCAAAGCTTGGAGCACAATCCGGAGGTGTTCAGCGTGTTCTTCTTCGGACTTCGAGAACACTAAGATGTCGTCAATGAAAATAACGACGAACTTGTCGAGGTACGGACGGAAAATCCTGTGCATCATGTCCATGAAAGCTGCTGGGGCATTCGTGAGTCCAAACGGCATAACCACAAACTCGAAATGTCCGTATCGGGTGTTGAAAGCTGTCTTCGGGATATCCTCTGATCGGATACGGAGCTGGTAATATCCTTGTCTGAGATCGAGCTTGGAATAAACCCTCGATCCTTGTAGCAAATCGAACAATTCCTCGATATGTGGTAAAGGCTACTTGTTCTTCACTGTCATCCTGTTCAATTCTCGGTAATCGATACACATGTAAAGTGTACCATCCTTCTTCTTCACGAACAAGACTGGAGCACCCCAAGGCGAGGCACTCGGTCGGATATATCCAATAGAAAGAAGTTCGTCGAGTTGGTTCTTCAATTCCTTCAACTCGGCAGGAGCCATTCGGTAAGGCGACTTCGAATAAGGCTCGGCTCCGGGAACTAGGTCAATCACGAACTCTATATCCCGATCCGGTGGCAAGAATTCCAGATTCTCGGGGAATACGTCAGTGAATTCATTGACCACGGGCGTTTCTTCGATCTTCGTTTGGTCCTTCGGGCGGTTGAGAAGGTAAGCTATAAAGCATGTAGCTTCTTCTTTCTGAACGAGCTTCTTGGCTTCCATCATTGAGATATATGGACCTTCTCCTGATCGGAAACCCTTAACTTCATTGGAACCCAGAATAACTTTCTTCTCGAAACAATCAACCTTCGCCCGATGCTCGTAGAACCAATCCATTCCGAGCATAACCCCATATTTCTTCATCGGCAACTCGATCAAATCAGCCGGGTATTCGATACCCTCGATGATAACCGGATAACATTTAAGTGCTCGGTTCGCAATAACTTTCGAACCCAACGGCGAACCAACCACCAACACATAATCAAGCAAGGAAACAGGCGCATGCACAGATAAGGAAACAGCAAGCGCAATAAATGAGTGTGAGGCACCCGAGTCGTACAATGCATGTATGGGGATGCCATTTATATATATAGTACCTTCCACCACGTCGGTCGAACCTGCAACAGCATCCTCTGTATCTCCTTCCAGGGCGTAAACACGGGCATAGGCCTGAGGCTGAGCGGCTCCCTGCTGTACCGGTCTCCTCTTCGGGCATACATCTACCCGGTGATCGGCGCTACCACATCCATAGCAGAGACCATTCTTCTTCCAACATTTGGCCTCTAAGTGCGGGCCCTGACAAAATCCACATACGGGTCGTGGAAATCCCTGGGGTCGGGGAGGAGCAGGCTGAACGGCTGTCTTGAATGGCTTCTTCCCAGAAGAGGACCCAGAATGAGTAAAGGGTCTCTTCGAACCAGAAGCGAAACTCTTGGAGGCTGCGTGGGCAGGTGCAGAAGTCGGTCTCATCTGTCGGAGATCGGACTCTATAGATAGGGCCGTCTCAACTGCATCGGTGTAGTACTGAAGTCTGTTCCCGAGCATATGCATACGGATCTCATTCGACAACCCTTCAATGAACTGTCGAGTCTTCCTCTGCTCGTCGTCAACCATATACGAGCAATGAATAATAAGTTTGGAGAAATGAGCCTCGTACTGGTCAACTGATGAAGTACCCTGCTTGAGAGCCAGGAACTCTCGCTCACGTCGCTGTCGGCCACTAACAGAATATACTTGGCCCAAAACTCAACCAAGAACTGATCCCAAGTCGGGACCACATGCTCTCGCTGCCATCGCTGCTATATACGGGCCCACTAGTCATGTGCAGCTCCTATCATCTGATACACTGCTAATTCGACCCTCTAAGGGTCCGGACATTCCATTACTCTGAACCTCTTCTCTATTGCCGCTATCCAAGATTCGGCAATAACATCGTCCGGTGCACCCTCGAACTGTGGAGGGTGGAGTTTAAGGAACCTGCTCATCTCGGTCTCGGGGGTAGGTGGTGGCGTTGCTCGGTTGGTATTAACCATAAACTGCCCGAAGGCTTCCATAAACTGTGCTGGTGTCGGAACACCTGGAGGCGGACCTGGCGGTTCACGACGAGGAGGCATTTTGCAAATTCAATACCAAACATGCATGATGATAAGCGATTATGAAAAGCTGTAACACGTAGGCAAGTAATGTTCAGATAGAGTTCACATAAGCACTTAGCATATTTGCACAAATTCCAAAAAAGTCCTAAGCCATACGACCTCGACACAACCGGACACGACAGACAGCCAGGCATGGCAAGAACAACCTTGAGTTTCGTATCCACCTATATCCAAGTCCATCCCAGTGTTTTGATTGTAAAAGATCTTTTGTTGTTGATCATCCAACAATGATCCGTCACAATTCAAACACTAAGCGTTATTGAACACTGGTGAGTGCAATTCCCTAAGTTACACCGGCACACAACGACTGACAAAACAAATAAAACACGACAATTCAGAGCTTAGGCCATTGGACCAAAGAAGCTCTGATACCAACGGTAGCGGACGCCCCAAACGGGTGACGCACGCCCCGCACCGAGCCCCGACCCGGAACCGAAATGGAATCCGACCCGAATCGAAACCCGGTGAACGGCACACATTTACTCCTTGACTAGGCGGGGTTTTCAAAAACGAAAGAAAACGACAGAGGTGCGGAAGCGAAATTAAACCAAATAATAAATCATAATAATTGCACAAGTATTAAAGCCCACCAAGGCCAACGAAATTCAATTGCTTGAATAATAAACGGGTTCGATACAATATCCCGACAATAAATAATAACGGGTTCAACATATAATCCCGAATACTACATAAATAGAGTCCTACTATCGTAAACATAAATAATAGCCATACGGAATGAGAGTTATACATGAACAAAAGAATGTAACTCTAAGACGCGACGACGACGACGAAGATCCCGCCTAGTATCCTGAAACTAATACAGGGGTGAAACAGAGGGGGTTAGTCAAACGACTAAGTGACGAGGGAGTAATAATGTATATTGTAAAACGGACATAAATCACCATTTTTAAACTTAAAAGAAATCAACATAAAAGAAAGGTTTTCGTAAACGGGTGGTGATTTAGCATAAAACATAACATATCATATGACTCGGCGAGTAGAGCCCTTAACTCCAATTTCCAAACATAAAACGGGAAAACCACCCTTATTCCTCCAATGTAGACGGACCGCTAAATCCAAACTACGCATAACATACCGTATAATCACAGGTACTCAAAGGGTTGCCACTTCGGCCTCACCCCGAGCTCCCAAAGGTGGAGGGAACCATAGAATTTCCGCCGTAGACCCGATGTCTACCGACTTCGACCTATCATCCTGACTCCGGGCCCAAACATACATACATACAGTTCATAACTCATTTTTCAAATCATTTCGGGTTGGCCAAAAGACCGTTCGAGAAATGTCATATGCGAGGCCGAAGGCCAAAGCTCGCCTTAGAAATTAAAGAGGTTTTTCATGTCTCTTTCGCAAACGTGTGAAAGGATATACGTAGTACTTTTTCATATCAAAACATTTTCGATAAATCGAATGAACATAATAGGCATAAATATTTACTAAGTATATATATAGAAATGGTGTGAAAACAAAACGTAAACATTGCTTATATCGGGAGAGGCTTATTTATATATATATACATAATAGTACTTGAATCAGAAACGGAAAGCCTCACCTATTGGCTATACAAAATAAGAGCAAAAGCAAGAACCGACGCTACTCCACGGGAGTATCGTCTGCAAAAATACCATGACACAACCAAGTAAGACTAAGGACGACGCACGGCTTATACGAAAACATTAGAACATATTGAGGCACGTTATACAATCACATAAGGCACTTAGGTTCAAATTATCAAACGAAAATGGAGTAATTCGCAAATTTAAAAATGCAAATCAAGTCCAAATGCAACGAAACTTTACGGACATACTTTAAATATCATAAAGGACTATGCATTTGAATTTCGGGAAAATCGGACTTCATATGCAAAAGTTAGAAAATTTGACGAAAACTTAAAACGCACTATTCATAGACCTGAACATGCTATAAATTCATAAATCATGCAATTCATATCTATTTCATATATATCGAATACATGAGCGAATAAAGAATCCGGAAAAGACGAGCCTCGGAGGGACCCGTAGGCCAAAATTGGCCCTGTCTTACAGAAGGTCAGGGCCCTGTTCAAACGGGCCACACGATCTTGTGCACGGCCGTGTGCACCAAGGCCGTGCACACCAAAGAGGGACACGCACGGCCTCTTGCACACGGCCTCAAGGCTGTGTGCACAAGGCCGTGCACCATGAACCATGCGCACGGTCTCTTGCACGGCCGTGCAAGAGGCTTGTACCTCCACACGGGCTTGCCACACCCCGTGTGCAAAGCCCGTGTGCGTCAATAAAGAGCAGAAACTTTGCAGAACCAGAAAAACCACGCGAATTAAATCCTAAATTCAACATTTGATCATCTAGACATGCAAACCACGCCCTAATATTTACATATAATGATCTACAACATATAAGCTACACATAGAATCCAAAAACACGAAAATCCATCAATAAATTCCCTCAAAATCACATAAACCCTAAATTATTCAACTATATACAAAAACGAGAAATACGAGGCATAGGAGACATTAAATGAGAGGGACGTGAAAGGCTTACTCGTAGAAGAGATCGCGGGGAGTTCGTAGGCGTAAACGGTTCGAAAATCCGTTGGGAAACGAAGTCGGAATGATCGTTGGAACCTTCTTCCTTCTCTTTCTGTTTTTCTTTCTTTTCTTTTCTTTCTTTTGCTGTTGTGTGTGTTTGCGCGAGAGTGAGGTGAGAGAGAGAGTTATGAGACTTAGTCAATTTGACTTGGTTTAAAAATCGAAAGGGCAAATTCGTAATTTCGCAAAATAAGTTCGAAAACTCATGTTGTCCGAATAATACATAATTACAGTCAAAATTCATATAATTAAACGCACATTGACAATTCATAATCTAAATATAGAAATTCATTCATTTATGAAATTATTCTAAAATCTCATAATAAATATCAAATAAAATAATAAATCGAGCAAATACTCGATTCGGACATACCGGATTATAATTCGGATTTTCGGGGCATTACAGAATCGGTAGTGGCTCAAGCAAACCTCCTGGTCTTTGATGTTCAACTTTAACTTGCTGACAAGTCGAGCATCTCTTGACATAATCAGCTACGTCTCTCTTCATACCTCTCCACCAGAATAATTCTTTTAGATCCTGGTACATCTTACTTCCACCTGGATGAACCGTGTAAGGTATGTTGTGAGCCTCATCGAGAATCTCTTTCCTCAGACTCTCCAGAACACAAACTCGGGACTTGTAGCGGAGAATTCCTGTGTCGTGCACACCAAACTGAGTCTCAGAATCAGCTGCGATGTGAACTATCTGTCTCTGAGTCCACTCATCAGTAGCCTGAACATCTCGAATCTTTTGACCCAACTCTGACTGGATCGATATGCTGTGAACATGGGCCTAGGAACTGATGTGAACTCCCTCTAACTTAGCCTCTAGCTGGGCTATGCTCGCCTTCCGGCTCAGTGCATCAGCTACAACATTCGCCTTTCCGGGATGGTACTGAATCTTGCAATCGTAATCCTCAAATAACTCCATCCAACGGCGCTGTCGTTTGTTCAATTCCTTCTGAGTAAACAAGTACTGAAGGCTCTTTTGATCTGTGAAGATGTCGAACGTGATGCCGTAGAGGTAATGACGCCATTTCAGTAAAGCAAATACAACGGCGGCTAGCTCTAGGTCGTGAGTGGGATAGTTCTCTTCAGCTAGCTTTAGCTTCCTCGATGCATAAGCTATAACTTTCTCATTCTACATTAACACACAACCTAATCCTTCGTGTGACGCATCTGCATACACGACAAATCCTTCAGAACCCTCGGGCAGGGTCAATAGTGGGGTTGTGGTTAATCTCTTCTTGAGCTCTTGAAAGCTGGTTTCACATTTGGCTGACCACTCAAACTTAGCTTCTTTCATCGTCAATGCTGTTAACGGGCCTGCAAGTTTAGAGAAATCCTTGACGAAATGTCGATAGTATCCTGCTAAACCCAAGAAGCTACGGATCTCTGTAGGCGTCTTAGGTCTCTCCCAATCCAGCACTGTCTCAATCATTGAAGGATCTACTTCGATTCCCTTTCCGGATATGACATGACCTAGGAAGGTCACTCGGTCAATCCAGAATTCGCATTTGCTGAACTTAGCGAATAATTGGTGCTCTCTCAAAGCTTGGAGCACAATCCGGAGGTGTTCAGCGTGTTCTTCTTCGGACTTCGAAGATGTCATGAATGAAGATAACGACGAACTTGTCGAGGCATGGACGGAAAATCCTATGCATCATGTCCATAAAAGTTGCTGGGCCATTCGTGAGTCCAAACGGCATGACCACAAACTCGAAATGTCCGTATCGGGTGTTGAAAGCTGTCTTTGGGATATCCTCTGATCGGATACGGAGCTGGTAATATCCTTTTCTGAGATCGAGCTTGGAATAAACCCTCGATCCTTGTAGCAAATCGAACAATTCCTCGATATGTGGTAAAGGATACTTGTTCTTCACTGTCATCCTGTTCAATTCTCGGTAATCGATACACATGCGAAGTGTACCATCCTCCTTCTTCACGAACAAGACGGGAGCACCCCAAGGCGAGGCACTCGGTCGGATATATCCAATAGAAAGAAGTTCATCGAGTTGGTTCTTCAATTCTTTCAACTCGGCAGGAGCCATTCGGTACGGCAACTTCGAATAGGGCTCGGCTCCCAGAACTAGGTCAACCACGAACTCTATATCCCGATCCGGTGGCAGGAATTCCAGATTCTCGGGGAACACGTCAGTGAATTCATTGACCACGGGCGTTTCTTCGATCTTCGTTTGGTCCTTCGGGCGGTTCAGAAGGTAAGATATAAAGCACGTGGCTTCTTTTTTCTGAACAAGCTTCTTGGCTTCCATCATTGAGATATACGGACCTTCTCCTGACCGGAAACCTTTAACTTCATTAGAACCCAGAATAACTTTCTTCTCGAAACAATCAACCTTCGCCCGATGCTCGTACAACCAATCCATTCCAAGAATAACCCCATATTTCTTCATCGGCAACTCGATCAAATCTGCCGGGTATTCGATACCCTCGATGATAATCGGACAACGCTTAAGTGCCCGGTTCGCAATAACCTTCAAACCCAACGGCGAACCAACCACTAACACATAATCAAGCAAGGAAACAGACGCATGCACAGATAAGGAAATAGCAGCCGCAATAAATGAGTGTGAAGCACCCGAGTCGTACAGTGCATGTATGGGGATGCCATTTATATATATTGTACCTTCCACCACATCGGTCGGTTCTGCAACAGCATCCTCAGCATCGCCTTCCAAGGCGTAAACACGGGCATAGGCCTGAGGCTGAGCGGCTCCCTGCTGTACCGGTCTCCTCTTCGGGCATACATCTACCCGGTGATCGGCGCTACCACATCCGTAGCAAAGACCATTCTTCCTCCAACATTTGGCCTCTAAGTGCAGGCCCTGAAAAAATCCACATACAGGTCATGGATGTAACGCCCCGAAAATCCGAATTATAATCCGATGTGTCCGAATCGGGTATTTGCGCAATTTATTATTTTATTTGATATTTATTATGAGATTTTAGAATAATTTCGTACATGAATGAATTTCTATATTTAAATTACGAATTGTCAATGTGCATTTAATTATATGAATTTTGACTGTAATTATGTATTATTTGGACAACATGAGTTTTCAAACTCATTTTGCGAAATTACGAATTTGCCCCTTCGATTTTTAAACCTTAGTCAAAATTTTGACTAAGTCTCATCACTCTCTCTCTCACCTCACTCTCGCCCAAAACGCAGCAGCAGCAAGGAGAAAGAAAAGGAAAGAAAGAAAAAAGAGAAATAGAAGGAAGAAGGTTCAAACGACCGTCCCGACCCCATTTCCCGACCGATTTTCATACCGTTTACGCCTACGAACTCCTCACGATCTCTTCTACGAGTAAGCCTTTCACGTTCCTCTCGTTTAATGTCTCCTATGCCTCGTATTTCTCGTTTTTGTAAATAGTTGAATAATTTAGGGTTTATGTGATTTCGAGAGAATTTATGGATGGATTTTCGTATTTTTGGATCCTATGTGTAGCTTATAAGTTGTAGATCATTATATGTAAATATTAGGGCGTGATTTGCATGTTTAGAGGATCAAATGTTGAAATTAGGATTGAATTCGCGTGGTTTTTCTGGTTCTGCTCATTCTTGATGTGCACGGGCTTTGCACACGGGGTGTGGCAAGCCCGTGTGGAGGTACACGGCCGTGCAAGAGACCGTGCGCATGGTTTATGGTGCACGGCCTTGTGTACACGGCCTTGAGGCCGTGTGCAAGAGACCGTGCGTGTCCTTCTTTGATGCGCACGGCCTTGGCACACGGCCGTGCACAAGATTGTGTGGCCCGTTTGAACAGGGCCCTGACCTTCTGTAAGTCAGGGCCAATTTTGGCCTACGGGTCCCTCCGAGGCTCGTCTCTTCCGAATTCTTTCTTCGCTCGTGTATTCGATATATATGAAATAAATATGAATTTCATGATTTACGAAATTATAACATGTTCTGGATTTTAATTACGCGTTTTAAGTTTTCGTCAAATTTTCTAACTTGTGCATATGAAGTCCGATTTTTCTGAAATTCGAATGCATACTCCTTTATGATATTTCAAGCATGTCCGTAAAGTTTCATTACATTTGGAATTGATTTGCATTTTCGAATTCACGAATTTCTCCGTTTATGCTTGATAATTTGAACTTAAGTGCTTGATTTGATTGTTTAACGTGCTTCTATGTGTTTTAATATTTTCGTATAAGCCGTGCGTCATCCTTAGTCTTAATTGGTTGTGTCTTGATATTTTTGCAGATGATACTCCCGTGGAGTAGCGCCGGTTCTTGCATTTATCTATTTCTTTTTGTACAGCCAACAGGTGAGGCTTTCCGTTTCTGATTCCAGTACTATTACGTATATATATAAATAAGCCTCTCCCGATATAAGCCTTGTTTACGTTTTGTTTTCACACCATTTCTATATATATATACTTAGTAGATATTTATGCCTATTATGTTTATTCGATTTATCGAAAATGTTTTGAAATGAAAAAGTACTACGTATAGTCTCCGAAACGTTTGCGAAAGAGACACGTTTGCAAACTTTGGCCTTCGGCCTCGCATATGACATGTCTCGAACGGTCTTTTGGCCAACCCGAAATGATTTGAAAAGCGAGTTATGAACTGTATGTATGTATGTTTGGGCCCGGAGTCAGGATGGTAGGACGAAGTCGGTAGATATCGGGTGTACGGCGAAAATTCTATGGTTCCCTCCACCTTTGGGAGCTCGGGGTGAGGCCGGAGTGGCAGCCCTTTGAGTACCTGAGTTACCGTATGATATGTTATGCGTTGTTCGGATTTAGCGGTCCGTCTACATTGGAGGCATAAGGGTGGTTTCCCGTTTTATGTTTGGAAATTGGAGTTAAGGGCTCGACTCGCCGAGTCATATGATAAGTTATGTTTTATGCTAAATCACCACCCGATTACGAAAACCTTTCGTTTATGTTGATTTCTTTTAAGTTTAAAATTGGTGATTTATTTCCGTTTTATAATATACATTATTATTCCCTCCTCACTTAGTCGTTTGACTAACCCCCTCTGTTTCACCCCTGTATTGGTTTCAGGATACTAGGCGGGATTTGATCGTCGTCGTAGTCGTCGTCGTTAGAGTTGCATTTATTTTGCTCAAGTAAAACTCTATTCCCGTTTGGCTAATATTTATGTTTACAATAGTAGGATTTTATTTATGTAGTATTCAGGATTATATGTTGAACCCGTTAATATTTATTGCCGGGATATTGTATCGAACCCGTTTATTATTTAAGTAATTGAATTTTGTTGGCCTTGGTGGGCTTTAATAGTTGTGCATCTATTATGATTTATTGTTTGTTTAATTTCGCTTCCGCACCTCTGTCATTTTCTTTCGTTTTTTTTTAAACCCCCGCCTAGTCATTGAGTAAATGTGTGTCGTTTGCCGGGTTTCGATTCGGGTCGGATTCCATTTCGCTTCCGGGTCGGGGCTCGGTGCGGGGCGTGCGTTACCCGTTTGGGGCGCCCGCTACAGTGGATGTCCCTGAGGTCGGGGAGGAGCAGGCTGAACGGGGGTCTTGAACGGCTTCTTCCCAGAAGAGGACCCAGACGGAACAAATGGCCTCTTCGAACCAGACGGGAAACTCTTGGCGGCTGCGGGGCCAGGTGCAGAAGTCGGTCTCATCTGTCGGATATCGGACTCTATAGATAGGACCGTCTCAACTACAATTGTATAGTACTGGAGTCTGTTCCCGAGCATATGCATACGAATCTAATTCGACAACCCCTCGATAAACTGTCGAGTCTTCCTCTGTTCGTCGTCAACCATATACAAGCAGTGAATAATAAGTCTGGAGAAATGAGCCTCGTACTGGTCAACTGATGAAGTACCCTACTTGAGAGCCCAGAATTCTCGCTCACGTCGCTGTCGGACCACCAACGGTATATACTTGGCCCGAAACTCGACCAAGAAATGATCCCAAGTCGGGGCCACATGCTCTCGCTACCATCTTTGCTCTATACGGGTCCACCAGTCATGTGCAACTCCTGTCATCTGATACACTGCTAATTCGACCCTCTTAGGGTCCGGACATTCCATTACTCTGAACCTCTTCTCCATTGCCGCTATCCAAGATTCGGCAATAACATCGTCCGGTGCACCCTCGAACTGCGGAGGGTGGAGCTTAAGGAACCTGCTCATCTCGGTCTCGGGGGTAGGTGGTGGCGTTGCTCAGTTGGTATTAACCATAAACTGCCCTAAGGCTTCCATAAACTGTGCTGGTGTCGGAACACCTGGAGGCGGACCTGGCGGTTCACGGCGAGGTGGCATTCTGCAAAATCAATACCAAACATGCATGATGATAAGTGATTATGGAAAGCTGTAACACATAGGCAAGTAATGTTCAGATAGAGTTCATATAAGCACTTAGCACATTTGCACAAATTCCACAGAAGTCCTAAGCCGTACGACCTAGACACAACCGGACACGACAGACAACCAGGCATGGCAAGAACAACATTGAGTTTCGTATCCACCTATATCCAAGTCCATCCTAGTGTTTTGATTGTAAAAGATCTTTTGTTGTTGATCATCCAACAAAGATCCGTCACAATTCAAACACTAAGCGTTCTTGAACACTGGTGAGTGCAATTCCTTAAGTTACACTGGCACACAACGACTGACAAAACAAACAAAACACGATGATTCAGAGCTTAGGCCATTAGACCAAAATGCTCTGATACCAACTGTAGCGGGCGCCCTAAACGGGTAACGCACGCTCCGCGCCGAGCCCCTACCCGAAACCGAAATGGAATCCGACCCGAATCGAAACCCGGTGAACGGCACGCATTTACTCAATGACTAGGCGGGGTTTTCAAAAATGAAAGAAAACGACAGAGGTACGGAAGCGAAAATCAACAAGACAATAAATCATAACAATTGCACAAGTATTAAAGCCCACCAAGGCCATCGAAATTCAATTACTATAAATAATAAACGGGTTCGATACAATATCCCGACAATGTACCATAACGGGTTCAACATATAAATCCCGAATACTAAATAAATAAAATTCTAATATCATAAAACATAAATAATAGCCATACGGAAATAGAGTTATACATGAGCAAAAGAATGCAACTCTAAAGACGCGACGACGACGACGACGAACAAATCCCGCCTAGAATCCTGAAACCAACATAGGGGTGAAACAGAGGGGGTTAGTCAAACGACTAAGTGGGGAGGGAATAATAATGTATATTATGAAACGGAAATAAATCACCATTTTTAAACTTAAAAGAAATCAACATAAAAGAAAGGTTTTCGTTAACGGGTGGTGATTTAGCATAAAACATAACATATCATATGACTCGGCGAGTCGAGCCCTTAACTCCAATTCCCAAATGTAAAACGGGAAACTACCCTTATTCCTCCAATGTAGACAGACCGCTAAATCCGAACTACGCATAACATATCATACGGTAACTCAGGTACTCAAAGGGCTGCCACTCCGACCTCACCCCGAGCTCCCAAAGGTGGAGGGAACCATAGGATTTCTGCCGTAGACCCGATGTCTACCGACTTCGTCCTATCATCCTTACTCCGGGCCCAAACATACATACATACAGTTCATAACTCGCTTTTCAAATCATTTCGGGTTGGCCAAAAGACCGTTCGAGACATGTCATGTGCGAGGCCGAAGGCCAAAGTTCGCCTTAGAAATTAAAGAGGTTTTACATGTCTCTTTCGCAAACGTTTGAAAGAATATACGTAGTACTTTTTCATATCAAAACATTTTCGATAAAACGAATCAACATAATAGGCATAAATATTTACTAAGTATATATATAGAAACAGTGTGAAAACAAAATGTAAACATAGCTTATATCGGGAGAGGCTTATTTATATATATATACATAATAGTACTGGAATCAGAAACGGAAAGCCTCACCTGTTGGCTATACAAAAAGAATAGATAAATGCAAGAACCAGCGCTACTCCACGGGAGTATCGTCTGCAAAACTACCAAGACACAACCAATTAACACTAAGGACGACGCACGGCTTATATGAAAACATTAAAGCACATAGAAGCACGTTTAACAATCATATAGGCACTTTAGTTCAAATGATCAAACGAAAACGGAGTAATTCGTGAATTAAATATGCAAATCAAATCCAAATGCAATGAAACTTTACGGGCATGCTTTAAATATCATAAAGGAATATGCATTCGGGAAAATCGGACTTCATATACAAAAGTTAGAAAATTTGACGAAACTTAAAATCCGTAATTAAAATCCCGAACATGCTATAAATTCATAAATCATGAAATTCATATCTATTTCATACATATACAATACATGAGCGAAGAAAGAATTCGGAAAAGACGAGCCTCGAAGGGACCTACAGGCCAAAATTGGCCCTGACTTACAGAAGGGCAGGGCCCTGTTCAAACGGGCCACACGGCCTTGTGCACGGCCGTGTGCACCAAGGCCATGCACATCAAAGAGGGACACGCACGGCCTCTTGCACACGGCCTCAAGGCCATGTGCACAAGGCCGTGCACCATAAACCATGCGCACGGTCTCTTGCACAGCCGTGCAAGAGGCCGTGCGCATGGTTTATAGTTTAGTTAATGTTTTCTCTTTTATTATATTTTTCCATTAGTGGATTTGTTACTCTTATTAGGCAACATGATATCAACCGTTATTCTTGTTTAATTGTTTCGTTTGGGGAAGTCATGTTCAGCTATACACCATATCTCTATGTACATATTAACTAGGTTGTACGTATGGAATTGAAATATGATATGGGATAATTGATTAGTATCTTTGGTTTAATTTCTATTTATATGCCATTAATTGAAGTACTGTTAGTAAAATAAGTCAGATTATATGGTTGCCGTGCACCATAAACCATGCGCACGGTCTCTTGCACGGCCGTGCAAGAGGCCGTGTACCTCCACACGGGCTTGCCACACCCCGTGTGCAAGCCGTGCAAGAGGCCGTGTACCTCCACACGGGCTTGCCACACCCCGTGTGCAAAGCCCGTGCATGTCAAGAATGAGCAGAACACTTCGCTGAACCAGAAAAACCACGCGAATTCAATCCTAATTTCAACATTTGATCATTTAAACATGCAAATCTCGCCCTAAAATCCACATATAATGTTCTACAACATCTAAGCTACACATAGAGTCCAAAAATACGAAATTTCATCCATAAATTCCTTCAAATTCTCAAAAACCCTAACCTAAATAACTATTCAACAAAATGAGTAATACGAGGCATAGGAGATATTAAATGAGAGGGACGTGAAAGGCTTACTCGTAGAAGAAATCGTGAGGAGTTCGTAGCGTAAACGGTTTGAAAATGGGTCGGGAAACGGGATCGGAACGATCGTTTGAACCTTCTTCCTTCTCTTTCTCTTTTTTCTTTCTTTTCTTTTCTTTCTCCTTGTTGCTGCTGCGGTGTGGGCGAGAGTGAGGTGAGAGGGAGAGTGATGAGACTTAGTCAATTTTGACTTGGGTTGAGAATCGAGAAGGGTAATTTCATAATTTTACAAAATAAGTTCGAAAACTCATGTTGACCAAATAATACATAATTACAGTCAAGATTCATATAATTAAACGCACATTAACATATCGCGATTTAAATATCATAATTCACTCATATACAAAATCGTTATAAAATCACAAAATAATTATGAAATAATCACATAATAATATAAAAAAAATAAAATCGCACAATTAAGCGAATAGGATATACCGGAATATAATTCGGATTTTCGGGGCGCTACAGAGCCTACTCGAATCTCCCCTCTCGGCTGAGTGGAGATGTACCGACTCCTTTGATTCCCGAAGAATCATGTTCGTTCGTCCATAATGACCAAGAATAGAAAATCCCAGTGTAAGGTCTTCAGTTTGTTGTAGCTGAAAGCTCGGTGTTCTTCTGGTCGAGTTTGACATCCGGATTCATGTCGGTTCTCACTCCGACTATCTTCAGAAGTATTCTCCTTTAAACTTGATTTGTCAACGTCGGTGCTATCCAGAACCGCATAACGTACTCGCAACAGAATTGATCCTAGTCGGCCAAGAACTCCTTGTCCTTAGCACTCTCTAATAGCGTATAACGAATTTATCGAATTTCATGCTATCCACACAGAGGTCACATAAATCTTAGCATCTAACCATTCAATCAGTGCAAGTGTGAATTTTGAAAGCAATTAAAGCACGTAAGTTATATAAAACACTTAACAAATATTTGAAGCAATTACCATTCGAAACAGAACACTATGAATGAATGCTATGATAATGCAATATACCTGTATGAGCATGTCTAGATCGGTAACCACTTCTTCTTCCCCCAGGGTTCTCTCTATTGGGACAGTCCCGAATGTGGTGCTTGGTGCTTCCACAAGAAAAGTAACATCCCAATTGTTTCCTACACTTTGCTGTCTTGTGATTCGTCTTCCCACAGTACTCACAAGAAATGGGGTCCTCATTCACTTCCAGTTTGGTATGTTCCGGCATCTCATTGTATGGTCTCTTTGTCCGAAAGGTACTCAGTCCGGCTGGTACTCTTCTGGTTGTCCCGTTGGGAGAGGATCCTATCATGGGAGGGGCACTCTGGTTCACCATTTGGAGTTCGGACTCCACTCTCATAGCTCGGGTAACTGCATCAGGATAAAGACGGATGTCTAGTGCCATCAATGCTCTCCGGATCTCGGGCTGAAGTCCCTCGATAAAATTTCGTGCTCTCTTTCGTTCGTCCGCGGCATAGTGAGGAGCATAGGCGATGAGGCGGTTGAACTGTGCTTCGTACTGAGCCACGGTAGATGCTCCTTAGTTGAGATACATAAATTCTCTCTCTCGGCTGTCGCGTACTACTTCTGGCATGTACTTCATTTGGAAGTCAGTTACAAATCGTGACCAAGTGAATGGAACTCTCTCGGCGATCCATCTCCGTTCTGTGAATTGCCACCAATCTCGAGCTGGTCCTCTCATCAGGAAGGTAGCATACTCGACCTTCTCGGGGTCACCACACTGTAGTACTCGAAAGATCTGTTCCACATCAGATATCCAGGCCTCAGCTTTAAAATCATCTGGTTCGCCCTCGAAGCAGGGTGGGCGATAGAAGAGAAACCTATCCAAGGTTTGGCCCACAGTCTGTCTGCCGGGTACGTCCTGCTGTTGTTGTTGTATCTCTTGACATACTTGCACGACGATCTGTCGGATAATCGATACCCACTCTTTAGCCATTGGGTTCGGGGGTGTTGGAGCAGTAGGGGGTCTTCGGCGAGGCATTTTGCACCTGTGAACAACAAACTAGAAGATGATGCATGTTCGGTTAATGGAATGATCACATAAGGCATATAAAATCCAAACAGAGCACACATATATGATTCGAATAGCATGTCATTAATTTAAGCATGAAACAATCACAGAACGAGCAAAGCTCGATCCTACAGCCGTACGACCTAGACACGACAAGACCCAAGCAGGACACGACCAGACGATAAGACAAGACAGACGCTACCTCGAGTTCCACATTCACCTGCATTCAATCCCAACTCAGTACTACAATTGTAAAAGATCAAGCGGTTAGTTGGCCATTCCAAAAGAAGAGCAATCACAATTTCAATACTAAGGAGTTCTCAAGCACCTGTAACTGGAAACTCTAAGTCTCATTGACACGAAAAGGGTAGACACAAGAGATAAGACATGACGCGATTACAAAGCTTCGGTTCCTTTTGGGAACCTACGCTCCGATACCACTGACTGTAGCGCCCCCTGAAGAAGGAACGCCACATCCGCACCGAAACGGATTCCCGAGCTTCAGCGAGGGGCCTCAACTCAAAAACCTACTCCGGCGAACAACCCTCAAGCAATAACCATCGGCAACAGCGATAACCATCCCAACAACGACCACAAAAGAGCAGAGAAATGCGGAAGCGATTAAGGTAAACAATTAAATTCCATAAAAGCCTACAAGGCTAACATAATATCAAGAAACGTTTATAAATCAAGATACAGAATGTTCATAAGCAGATAGTGCCATCCATGGCTCAACTTGTAACAGCCCAAGGTCAGCCCGGCAAGCATATATTGTCCTCTTTGGAAAGCCACCAGGCTCGATGGCCCAGTGCGCCCCCTCAAGGCTTTAAAACGTGTATGCCAGGTAAGGTTTCAACCCACTTATAAAGGGGCTTCGTTCTCCTTACCAAACCGATGTGGGACATTACAATCCACCCCCCTTGGGGGCCCAGCGTCCTCGCTGGCACAACGGCCTTACCGGCACTGGCTCTGATACCATTTGTAACAGCCCAAGGTCAGCCCGGCAAGCATATATTGTCCTCTTTGGAAAGCCACTGGGCTCGATGGCCCAGTGCGCCCCCTCAAGGCTTTAAAACACGTATGCCAGGTAAGGTTTCAACCCACTTATAAAGGGGCTTCGTTCTCCTTACCAAACCGATGTGGGACATTACACAACTAGCCTACCCTATGCAATCCTAGATATCTTCAACTATCCCACATCAGGGGCACATAAGATACATAAGGTAAATAAAGCCGAAAAGAGTACGAAAGTATTTAAATACAATAAATCAAGACTCGATAGTTGTTGGGACCACTGACAAGACAAACCAGACAACGAGACTGAGCCTATCTAGACCTGCTGATGCCGACTGACAAGATAGGTGACGTCGCCACCTGTCTACCTGAAGCAAGAACCAAAATAGCAGGGGTGAGTATAAAGGATACTCAGTAAGGGGGTGTTGATCACAGTTCGTCATTTATCTTTTAAAACAAAAAGTAGTGAATGTTACTTGTTTTGAGAAAGAATATAAATAACAATATAAGTTGTAAAAATGACATAAAGCAACACTCGGGTTCGGCTTGCTTGGAAAACACGAAAAGGTTGACGAACCGGATCCTTTAAAACATTTGCACGTAATATCAAGCCGATAAATTGAAGAATATTAGTTGAGTCACGAGGCCGATACAAGTTCGAAAGGCATGATATAAGCAAGTTGAAATGATAAATAAACACGGCTCGTAATTCAACTAATTATTTGAATAATAAGGAGGCTTAGGATAGCAAGTACGAGTCACGCTTCCGGGTTTTATATATATATAGGGAAATACATATGATAAATGAAGAAAATCAGAATGTGCTTCGACTTGTAACGAAAACCGTAAAACAATTAGACAAGCAAGTAATGCAATAAATCATGAAATAGTGTGTCCCGACGAGAACGGGCCCTCTCCTTATAACTCCCATTTATGAAAATCATGCAAATACATAGTCAAGTACTCCACCACCAAAAGTCATGATCCACTCAGAATTTTATGGAAACGCGTGTTAACAACGTCACCCTTATCAGAATTTTATGGAAACGCGTATTAACAACGTCACCCTTATCAGAATTTTATGGAAATGCGTATTAACAACGTCACACTTATCAGAATTTTCTAGGAAGCTCGTAGCCTACAACGCCACCCTCGCATTAACTCAGGCTAGCCAACCTCCTGGCCGACCTAAGCGAATACGGATTGGAGTACACATCAGGATTTGCCCTAGACGCTCGTCCCCAGGCTCACCTCCTGTATACTCCGGGCCCACTTCATTATACCGTCCAGGGCTCGCATTTGAAAACAATGACAGTTTAGGTGGCCAAAAGGCCATTCGAAAATAGGGAATCAGGGTGTGGGAGGCCAAAGGGGCCATTCGAGACAAGGTTATAGTTGCGAGGTCGAGAGACCAAAGTTCGCGTTTAAAACAAATTAGTTTTCCTTGCCTCTAGTTGAAACTGTTTGTAAAATGTTATACATATAGGTTTTGCTATGAAAAGGTTTGACTAAGCACATAAGGAATAGTAAAGGCAGTACAACAAGTAATAATAAAAGCGGGGTAGTCATTTATTTCGCAAACCTATATAAGACTATGTCCTTGCCCCAGTTAAAAGAAGTTTAATCCCTTACCTGGCTCGACACGACAGTATGAAAGAAAGCGATAGTCAGGTTTCTCCCTCGTTGGTCCCACCTGTAATACACAGGGCCTAGAGGATGAAAACGAGACCGACAATAACAAAAGCAAGACACGAGACAATAATGACGCACGGCGATTCATATAGGATTCAAATCGTGCGAGAAACGCAATATGGAAAGTAAATCAATTAAACATATAAAGACATATAAAGTACGGAACGACAACTAAAGAATATTAATGCAATATTAAATAATGAAAGAACGTAAATAATAAATATTAAAGGCATGCTAAAACGCAATTAGGGAACGTAGACATGCTTAATATAATATATAAACGCTCTCCCGCGAAAACGGGATCGAACGGATAAGAAACGGGAAAAAGGGGGTTAAAATCCCTAAACAAGCAAAGGTGTCAAATGACGGTCAAATAGGGCCGGGTAAATTGCAAATTACGTAAAAGTGTTAAATCTCGAGGCTCAAGGAAGCTATAGGTGAAATCGGATTGATATTTGGAGATCGTATGTGAAAAGTCGACATTTAAATGAGTGGGGTTGACCCAATTCCCGAATTGCAAGAAAGGAAAAAGGCTAGAAAATCCACTAAGTAGGTTGCACCGGCCAACGCACGGGGCAAGCCAGTGCAAGCACAAATAAGGGTGCACATGCTTCCGCACGGTCTTGAGCACGCTGCCAAGACCGTGCAGCTGCAAACTGGCATGCGTACGGGGTCGTGCACGGGCTCAAGCCCGTGCAGGTTGAAAAGGGCTACGCACGGGCTCCTGCACGATCTTGATCAAGACCGTGCATTCGCCCGTGTGGATCTAGTGAGCAGCAGACTCAGCAGATCACGAAACCTCACACGCGAAAATCAACATATAAATTCATACATCTCCTAATTTACTCCATAAAACATCCTAATTTTCACATATAATCATCTATACCATATTAGCTACACATAGGCACAAGAATCACGTAAAATGGTCAGGTAATTCTTCCTAAACACGAAAATCCTAATATTATAAAATTCCTATACAAAAGCCACGAAAATCGTAATGAAGAGGGAACGAAATGAAATGGGGTAAAAGGATTACCGGTAGAGAATGTAGTGAGGATCGTTTGGGTTTCACAACTCATCGATCGGGCGAGAAACGGGCTCGGTAGAGCGTCGGGAAGATTCCCTCCTTTCTTCCCCCTCTTTCTCCTTCCTTTCTTCTTTTTCCTTCTTTGAGTGTAATGAGAGAATGAGAGAGATAGGTAGATATTTAGGAAAATATCTCGGGGGGTAAAATGGTCATTTAGGCTTTCAAGGGTATTTATGTAATTTATGTAATTGAGGGTATTTAAAAGATAGGTTAAATCAATCTTTTCCACAAGATCAATTAATCCAATTGGATAGATCGAGAAATTAGACAAGAAAGAATTCGCGTAATAATTAAAAATATAATTAAAATATTCGGGTCGTTACATTTCACCTCGGGACGAGCGTCCAGGGTGTTTCCCGAGGTGCTACTCCCAAAACTAAGCGTCAACTGTGGACTGTCAGGAGTTGGCATCCATGGTTGGGAGCGATGGTGGGTGATGCATGTGTTGCACACTTTCCTTAAATTCACTATAGTCGAGCCTCGGGTTGCTCCTTGGCTTGACGCCGGAGATGGGGTTTTTATCATGTCATGAGGAGATATAAGGAGGAATAGGCCCATTCTCGCTGGGATACATATTTATTTCTTTATTACATTACTGTCCTTATTGCTTTAGTGTTATTGAAATATCCAAGTCGAAGCACATTCCGATTTTTTTCCTTATTGCATATGTATTTTTCTAATAAAAACCCGGAAGCGTAGCTCGACCTGTTTCACCCATATCCTCATTGAGTTTCTTCAAGCTCACCCTCGTTTATTGGTTCTTGCCTCAGGTAGATTGAGAGACCGACATGTCTCGCGTGTCGGATTGGCAACAATGGTTAGATAGGCTCTTTTGGTTTGCGAGTCGTGTAGAGTTGTTGTCCATTAAACTCTCCATAGTCTATGGTTTTATTCTTGGCATGTATATAATGCTATATTGATCCCCATCCCCTTTATGAATACTACATTTACTTTACGTTGCCCCCGTGTGGGCGTTGATGATGTTGGATATTTGAATTGGCCCCGAAGAGGCATTTATGATTATATGTTTATGAAATTGCTTCCGCTATGAATTCTGAATTGCATAATTGTTTTATATGTTGTGTGTTTTGGGGATTCGATGTTGCCAAGTGTCGGGCTAGACCCGTTGGCTTGCATGGATTCTCGGGTTGAGGCGCCGTTCTCGGCTTGGGAATCTGTGCAGGTTCAGGGACTATAGAGCGGGGCGCTACAGTCTAAAGTGGTATCAGAGCTTTAGGCTCTATTGTCTAGAAGTCTCGTGTCTAAGTCATACTGTAGCGCCCCGCTCTACAGCCCCCGAACCTGCACAGATTCCCAAGCCGAGTACAGTGCCTCAACCCGAGAACCCATGCAAGCTAACGGGTCAATCCCGACACTTAGCAACAGTGAATTCCCAAAATAATAACATCTAAATAAAACAGAGTAAATATAGCGGAAGCAGTTAAATCATATTAATATAAATGCCACTCCGGGGCCAATTAACTAATCAAAATATCAACAGCCCATTCAGGGGCAACATCAAGTAAATAAAAGGTTACGGGGATCAAAATAACATTATCTACAATCCAGGTTAAAAAGAATATATAACGAGAGAATAAAAGACAACAAACGAGACTCGGCAAAACCAAAAAGCCTATCTATGCACTGTTGCCCATCCGACACGTAAGACATGTCGGTTTCTCTCAAACCTGAGCCAAGAACCAATTAAAAGAGGGTGAGTCAAAAATACTCAGTGAAGATGTTAGAACAAGTCGAGTCATGCTTCTGGGTTTTATAGAAAATACATATGCGAAAATGAAGAAACCGGAATATGCTTCGACTTAGATATTCAATTAAAACAATAAAATCAATAAAACTATAAAGCAATAAACACGATCCCAGCGAGAATGGGCCTGTTCCTCCTTATTTCTCCACGATTCATTATAAAAAATCTCCATCGCCGGTGTCAAGCCAAGGAGCAACCCGAAGCTCGACTATAGTGAATTTTAGGAAAATGTGCAACGAATGCAACATCCACCATCGCTCCCAACCGTGGCTATCTGTAGCGGGCGCCCCAAACGGGTAACGCACGCCCCGCACCAAGCCCCAATCCGAAGCCGAAATAGAAATCCGACCCTAAATTGGAACCCGGCGAACGGCAAACCGATTTACTCAATCACTAGGCGGGGCTTTTGTAAAAAACAACTGACGACAACAAGCGGGAGCGGAAGCAACAACCAAATTAAATTCTATATAACAACATTCAAAGCAGCAGCTCAATTGCACAAATAGTTAAAGCCCACCAAGGCTAGTGGAATTCACTTACTATAATATAATTTAATAAACGGGTTCGATACAATATCCCGGTGATATACAAATACGGGTTCAATATATCAATCCCGATAACAATTACATATAACCTAATCATGAACTTAAGATAATCTAGAAAGGGGCAATCACCGAAAAGAAAGAAAACCCGCGATACAAGACTGACGATGCCCACCTAGTTACCACCTGAAACAGATAAGGTTAAAAGCAGGGAGGGTTAGTCAAATGACTAAGTGAGGGGAAAAATGGGAATACATACATAATAACATACAAGAATAAATCACCATTTTAACTTAAAAGAAAACAAACGTAAGAGAAGGATTTTCATAAACATTCGGTGATTTATCATAACATAACATAACGGGACATATCATATTGCTCGGCGAGTCGAGCCCTCAACTTCTCATATCATATCATAACATACCTGAAAACCATACCAACCTTATTCCTCCCATGAAGCAGAAGGACCGCTAAATCCAAACTGCTCAGCATATAGGCATAGCCTATGTCTCAGTTGACACGAAGTCAACCGCTGCAGGAGCACAAAGGTTGCCTGTAGCGCCCCTTTCCTTGGTCGGAGAAAGGACACCACATCCGCACCGAGACAAACCTTCAAACGAGGTATAAGTACCCCATTTAAAAATCCATCCCGGCGAACGGCAATCAATCAGGCAAAACTAGCAACAGCAAACGACAGCCCAACAACAACAGCAATAAATAATAATTAAATCAGAGTTGCGGAAGTAATGCAATTATATAAAATATCATATAAGCCATCCATGGCCACGTAATTCATACATCAGTCTCAATCATAATATAATCAATGCCATTCGTGGCCAGTCTAATCTATCCCACATCAGGGGCACGTAAGTACTTAAATTAAAGCATAATCTAAAATACATAATTAAATAAATTCATAACAAGAACACGACTGTTGTTGGGACACTGACAAGACAAGACACACGAGCCAACCTAGACCTGCTGCTGCCGACTGACATGATAGGTGACAACGCCACCTGTCGACCTGAAGTAAGAATTAAAATGGGGGGGGTGAGTAAAAACACTCAGTGAAGGTTAAGAGGGATCAAGTACGAACCACGTGTCCGGGTTTTAAATTATATATATATGAAAATACATTTGCATAATTGAAGAAAATCCGGATCGTGCTTCGACTTGTATACACGATATTAAATAGATAATAAATAATTAAAGCAGTAACATGCATGCAAATAATATCCCAGCGAGAATGGGCCTGTTCCTCCTTATAACCCCTTCACGTTCATATACTCCATCACCGGTGTCTGACCCCGAATCGCTATTTCGGGCGACTGTGAATTTTAGGAAAACGTGCAACGAATGCAACGCCCACCATCACTCCCAACCGTGGCTATCAACTCCTGACGGGCCACGATTGACGCTTAGTTTTGGGAGAAGCACCTCGGATTACCCCTAGACGCTCGTCCCCAGGTATAACCTCCGGATACTTTCCCGGGCCCCATGTTGAAATGTCATGAATTTGCTCGCTTTGAAAAACCGTACATAAATTAAATTTGAGCAAGTTTGAGTGACGACGAAGGGTATAAATCCTAAGTCAAACCGTCACGCTTAAAATAAATAATTTTACTTGCCATCTGAAAATAAAAGATTTTAGGGATACTCATAAGTACAATTTAATATTAAATCATTTGAGAGCAAACTTAAAGTATAGATTAAATATTTAATAATTATACGAGAAAGGAAAACGAGGCAAGATGAGCACATCAGGGGAGTTCGCAATAATTAAAAGAATTCTTACTCCGTTTGAAATCATTTTAAAACCCTCACCTGGAAACACGGGACGACAAGACAATCCAAGCTGAGTCCTGACAAGACAGCCTAAAACTAACAGACGACAAAACCACATAAGACAAGACACGACAACGACTCTCAAAGACTACATTGCAATTAAAACCAATAAACAACACGTATCAAATGAATATACAATTAAAATACAGTTAAATCAATTAAACTAAAAATACGAAAATAACCATGATACACATACTCAATTGAAATTCTAATTGTACATTCATGCATATAATATTAAAAAGAAGCACTCATGCGATTTTCGGATTTTTCGGACAACATTCAAAAATTGGGGAAAAAGCCCTAAACGAAAAAGGTTCGATTCAAGGTCCGAACGAGTTCGGAATGTTGAAAACTTTACCCAATATTCATCCTTGAATCATAAGGAAGCTATAGGTGAAAACGGCTCGATTTTAGGGGGTCGTATGCAAAAAGTCAACTTTTAGTATTGGCTATTTGACCCCATTACCGAGAGCAACTAAGGAAAAAGGCTGGAAAAATTGGCTAAGGCATTCGCACGGGCTAACGCACGGCCTAGTGCACGGTCTTGAGCATGAAACCAAGACCGTGCAGGCTGAAATAAAGGCACACGGCCTGGTGCACCGGCGTGCGCAAGCCGGTGCAAGGTTAAATGGCTGTGCACGGTCCGGCGCACGGTCTTGAGCAAGACCGTGCGTTGGGCCGTGTGGTTCCAACACCCAGGTGCAGAAACGCGATTTTTAAGGTTTTCTCGGGAGTTTCATGCAAAAATCAAATATGGGGGATTCTAAGGCTAAAATTAACATGTAAAATTCACACTCATGCATTGAACACATTAGTATCTATCATTTGATCCGAACTACGCTAAAAATGATAAACTATAACCTACGAATCAAGAAATTCATCAAATATATATTCAATATAAAACTATAAAAATTGAAAGATTTAATGGATGAAATGAATTGGAGAAAGAAGGTTACCGATAAAGAATCGAATGAGGATCGTAAAACTGGTCTCGGAATTTAAATCGGTCGAGAAACGAATTCGGAACGAGATTTCCTTTCCTTCTCCTTCTTCCTCTCCCTTCTCCTTCTCTTCTCTCTCTCTCTCTCTCTCGATGGATTATGTAACCAAGAGGGTGCAAGAAATGTGTTCAAGGTAGTGCAAGGGTATTTTAGAAGATTGTAGGTTCGTTTATATAGATTAGAATAATTCGAGGGGTGGAAAATGTAATTATAAAAGGTTAAAGATATTGAAATAATTATAATAAATTAAGATTAACTAACAAAGTTAAATCTTTTCATATAAAATTCAACTAAATGTCGAATACTTATCCCAAGAATTAATTCTGGAATTTTCGGGTCGTTACAATACTCCCTCCTTTAAAAGAATCTGTCCTCAGATTCTACTCCGAACCTCGGGGTTTATTAAAGGAAGTATATCACAACATTTAAAAGTTCATCATACAAAATCGCGCAATTAACACATAAGCAATTAATTAAAATGAACAGTTAACCGTTAAATTCAAATAAACATTTAACACATAGTTCATACATAATAGTTCAGCTGAAATTCAAATTACAATTAAAACGAAAACAACGAGAAATTAGGGAAAAACTAATGCCAACTAAGAATCAGGGGCTCCAGAGTTAGGCGACCTGCCAAGGCGGCTCAGATAGTTGGCAAGTTGATCAGTGATGGATCTCTCGAGACCGGTAATCTGCTCCCGAAGCTCAGTCTGGTTGCGTCGGGTCTCGAGTCTGAATTCTTGTAGGTCAGTGCGAACCTCTCGGAGATCGGCCGACTGTCGATCTAGACGTTCGGTGGTCTGCTCGGCGAAAGTGGTGAAACGGTTTCCCCAAATCGTCCACCTGTCGGTCTCCCATCGGTTTCGGGCGTCCGACTCCGCTTGTAGAAACTGACTCCATTGTTCCTCACTTGATCTGTCCCATTGGGAAGATCCAGTCTGATGCTGTGTCGGGTAATCCTCAAAGCCCTGCTGGAATGGAACCTCTTCGGTTCTAGGAGGATCGGGTACATAAGGAACCTGCTGAGGAGCGAAGCCTCCTGCTTCGTAAAGTTGTTCCATCATTTGCTCCTCTCTCTCTTGTCGGTCTTCCTCATGATGACCTCCTAAATCGGTATCCTCTTCATCGTCGCCATCACTACCGGCAGCGGCTTCCTCGGCCGTCATTGGCACATAACGACCATGTCGTCCTCTAACTTTCCTACAAAGTTTCATTTGGGCGAGTTGCTTGTAGGAAATTGTTGAATCCTCGGCTCCTGCCGGGGCCATTCGATCCATGCCGGTCACTCCAGCACACTCTAAGATCGCGGTAATGTAGGACCCAATTCTGATTTCTCCTTTAGGCCGGGTACCTACATATTCTACATAACGAAGGAAAAACATAATGCCGTTGACTGCTTGCCTTCGAACCGCGCAATCAAGGACGTAGAGTTCCTCAATATTAATTGAACCGTAGCTATCTCCTCTAGCGAAAACGGTACATGAGAGGAACCGGTGGAAAGTCCTCAAAGCGGCATCACGAAGGTCGGTTGCCTTCGATTTTCCTTGTTGAAAGGGTCTTCGAGAAGTGGAGACATTTCTCCAAGCTTCGGCTTCGGACCATCCAACTTCACGGCTTATCATACCCCGGATGGTTAGTCCAAAATGCCTTGTGAGTTGCCGAAGAGTGAGCTCATAATCTTCATTAAAAGCTCGGAACTCAATTTTGAATGGTAGCTCGGCATCGTCTTCATGGGGAAGTACTTGAAGTGTTGCAATGAATTCGTACACAAGCCGGGGGTACGAATTCCTTCTTATGTCCAAGAATGTGGTCCATCCCACGTCTTCTATGTATCGAGCAATACCGGGGCCAAGTCCCAAATTTCCTAATGCTTCGATGTCGAGAAATTTGGTGGAAAACACCGGGCGTTCATGCATTCTCCTAAATATTTTAACTTGGAATGCATTTGAAATATCCACATTGAATGGGAGTGGAGATGGAGGGTCATCTCGTCTCCTCCTACGTCGAGAACCTTCGGCGGCCATGTGAGATTGTTGTTGGAAGCTTGTAGGATTGAATTTGATGAAATTCCTCACTCGGAAATTTTGTCGAACACTTGGCGTGCGTATACTTTGGGCAGCAATGTGTGTAAGATCGGCTCGACGGATCGTCCTCAAAACCCAACTAATTGAAATACGTAGTGTAGACTACGTACCTTCCGAAAATTAGGAAGATCCAACGGACGGATCGAAAGTTATTGGCTTGCAAAGATTGGGGAAAAATTTTTTTTTTTTGGGAAAAAAAATCGCAAGTTTCTGTTGCTGGAAGTGGAGAGAAAAGGGGTGAAAAGAGCTGCTGCAAGTCTGCACGCGAAATAGGTTTAAAGAGGGCAAAATAGGGACACACGGCCGGACACACGGGCGTGCGCTGGCCCGTGTGTAGCGGTCCAGCCGGTTCAGCGGTTTAGCGCTGAACTGGCCTGCACGGGCTTGAGCTGAACCGCACGGTCTTGAGCAAGACCGTGCGTTAGGGCGTGCAAGCACCCCTGGATCGAATTAAAACGCGAAAATTTTCAAAAACACCCCGGATTTAATCCGGAGTTCAATCAAGCAATAATTACATAATACCGAGCAATTAATAAATTGAATACAAGAAATATGAATGTTATGAAAATGCACGGTACCTTTTATTCCGAGTAATGAAGTCCGTTCTCGTCTCCCATTATTCCTTTCAAGTCCTTCAATGTCGTGGCTTCTCATTTACGATACGTCCCCAAACACTGCCCCTTCATGCTTTAGTCTACGGTAGCCTCCCTCTCTGAATTAAGAACCCTGAATCCCCAGAATCCTCATCCACAATCCTCTTCCTTAGGTGTCCTCTTATTAGGACAATTGTCGAGAAGGTGGTCAGGGGATCCACACAGCAAACACTGCCCCAGTCGTTTCCGGCAGTACTCTGCGAGATGATTTGGCTTATGGCAATACGAGCAAAGGATGGTGCTCTCACTGGTTCCACTGGTCATCGCCTCTTTTCTGTGAGAAGTTGTACGAACAGCCACTGGAATTCTCGATCCATAAGACGGGTTCGTTAAAGTGATCGGTCGAGCATTCCTAGCTCTCATTTCAAACTCTGCTTCTGCCCGCAAGGCTCGGCCAACAGCTTCAGCATAAGAACAACATCCAAGACCTATGAGTACTTGGCGAATTTCATGCCTCAATCCAGATATAAATCTCGCGGCTCTGTTCCTTTGATCTGGCTCCCGGTTTGGTGAGTAGTTAGTCAGGTAGGCAAATCTGGCCTCGTATTCTGTCACGCTATCTGCTCCCTGAGCTATTTCCAACTCTCCCGTCGAATACGAGTGCGTTGATCCTGACGTAGTCTGAAGTGGAGGTATTGGCGGATTCGATCTAGCTTTCTTACGCGGCATACCTGCGTTCACAACTATTTGGCAAGATAGGTGCATGTCTTGTGAGAGATGATGCCAACAATTCGTAAATACATAAGCATGCTCAATCACTCAACAAAATCCTACCGACACACACTACGACAGACCAAACCATGTAAGACACGCACAGTGTTCCACGATCGACTCGCGTTACATCTTCCTTAGTACAGAAATTTATAAAAGATTGCCAGTCGGTTAATTAAGCCAACCGTAATCGTCTACAATTTTAAGCACCAAGATGAGACAAACACTTGTCAGAACACGAACTCGACACGAACTGACACCAAGCTGACAGACACCCCATGCAAGACAGACGAGATACTAGAGCTTTCGGTTCCTGTTCGGGAACCTAGGCTCTGATACCACTGACTGTAGCGCCCCTTTCCTTGGTCGGAGAAAGGACACCACATCCGCACCGAGACAAACCTTCAAACGAGGTATAAGTACCCCATTTAAAAATCCATCCCGGCGAACGGCAATCAATCAGGCAAAACTAGCAACAGCAAACGACAGCCCAACAACAACAGCAATAAATAATAATTAAATCAGAGTTGCGGAAGTAATGCAATTATATAAAATATCATATAAGCCATCCATGGCCACGTAATTCATACATCAGTCTCAATCATAATATAATCAATGCCATTCGTGGCCAGTCTAATCTATCCCACATCAGGGGCACGTAAGTACTTAAATTAAAGCATAATCTAAAATACATAATTAAATAAATTCATAACAAGAACACGACTGTTGTTGGGACACTGACAAGACAAGACACACGAGCCAACCTAGACCTGCTGCTGCCGACTGACATGATAGGTGACAACGCCACCTGTCGACCTGAAGTAAGAATTAAAATGGGGGGGGGTGAGTAAAAACACTCAGTGAAGGTTAAGAGGGATCAAGTACGAACCACGTGTCCGGGTTTTAAATTATATATATATGAAAATACATTTGCATAATTGAAGAAAATCCGGATCGTGCTTCGACTTGTATACACGATATTAAATAGATAATAAATAATTAAAGCAGTAACATGCACGCAAATAATATCCCAGCGAGAATGGGCCTGTTCCTCCTTATAACCCCTTCACGTTCATATACTCCATCACCGGTGTCTGACCCCGAATCGCTATTTCGGGCGACTGTGAATTTTAGGAAAACGTGCAACGAATGCAACGCCCACCATCACTCCCAACCGTGGCTATCAACTCCTGACGGGCCACGATTGACGCTTAGTTTTGGGAGAAGCACCTCGGATTACCCCTAGACGCTCGTCCCCAGGTATAACCTCCGGATACTTTCCCGGGCCCCATGTTGAAATGTCATGAATTTGCTCGCTTTGAAAAACCGTACATAAATTAAATTTGAGCAAGTTTGAGTGACGACGAAGGGTATAAATCCTAAGTCAAACCGTCACGCTTAAAATAAATAATTTTACTTGCCATCTGAAAATAAAAGATTTTAGGGATACTCATAAGTACAATTTAATATTAAATCATTTGAGAGCAAACTTAAAGTATAGATTAAATATTTAATAATTATACGAGAAAGGAAAACGAGGCAAGATGAGCACATCAGGGGAGTTCGCAATAATTAAAAGAATTCTTACTCCGTTTGAAATCATTTTAAAACCCTCACCTGGAAACACGGGACGACAAGACAATCCAAGCTGAGTCCTGACAAGACAGCCTGAAACTAACAGACGACAAAACCACATAAGACAAGACACGACAACGACTCTCAAAGACTACATTGCAATTAAAACCAATAAACAACACGTATCAAATGAATATACAATTAAAATACAGTTAAATCAATTAAACTAAAAATACGAAAATAACCATGATATACATACTCAATTGAAATTCTAATTGTACATTCATGCATATAATATTAAAAAGAAGCACTCATGCGATTTTCGGATTTTTCGGACAACATTCAAAAATTGGGGAAAAAGCCCTAAACGAAAAAGGTTCGATTCAAGGTCCGAACGAGTTCGGAATGTTGAAAACTTTACCCAATATTCATCCTTGAATCATAAGGAAGCTATAGGTGAAAACGGCTCGATTTTAGGGGGTCGTATGCAAAAAGTCAACTTTTAGTATTGGCTATTTGACCCCATTACCGAGAGCAACTAAGGAAAAAGGCTGGAAAAATTGGCTAAGGCATTCGCACGGGCTAACGCACGGCCTAGTGCACGGTCTTGAGCACGAAACCAAGACCGTGCAGGCTGAAATAAAGGCACACGGCCTGGTGCACCGGCGTGCGCAAGCCGGTGCAAGGCTAAATGGCTGTGCACGGTCCGGCGCACGGTCTTGAGCAAGACCGTGCGTTGGGCCGTGTGGTTCCAACACCCAGGTGCAGAAACGCGATTTTTAAGGTTTTCTCGGGAGTTTCATGCAAAAATCAAATATGGGGGATTCTAAGGCTAAAATTAACATGTAAAATTCACACTCATGCATTGAACACATTAGTATCTATCATTTGATCCGAACTACGCTAAAAATGATAAACTATAACCTACGAATCAAGAAATTCATCAAATATATATTCAATATAAAACTATAAAAATTGAAAGATTTAATGGATGAAATGAATTGGAGAAAGAAGGTTACCGATAAAGAATCGAATGAGGATCGTAAAACTGGTCTCGGAATTTAAATCGGTCGAGCAACGAATTCGGAACGAGATTTCCTTTCCTTCTCCTTCTTCCTCTCCCTTCTCCTTCTCTTCTCTCTCTCTCTCTCTCTCGATGGATTATGTAACCAAGAGGGTGCAAGAAATGTGTTCAAGGTAGTGCAAGGGTATTTTAGAAGATTGTAGGTTCGTTTATATAGATTAGAATAATTCGAGGGGTGGAAAATGTAATTATAAAAGGTTAAAGATATTGAAATAATTATAATAAATTAAGATTAACTAACAAAGTTAAATCTTTTCATATAAAATTCAACTAAATGTCGAATACTTATCCCAAGAATTAATTCTGGAATTTTCGGGTCGTTACATTGCCACTCCGGCCTCACCCGTGCTCCCGGTAAACATGGAGCAAGCTACGGAATTCCACCGTAGATCCGCTGTCTATCCGGCTTCATCCGATCGCCATACTCCGGGGCCCACAAAGACAAGACGGACACGCATATCATATCTCGCATTTTTCATAACTATCATTTTCCTATTAGAATAGGAATCAAGACATTTCGGGGAGGGCCAAAAGGGCCGTTTGAGACAGGCGATGTAACGGTAGGAAACGCAACCGGGTGTTCCATCGTCTTGGGGGTGAAACCCGCCCTGACGACTTCACTCAACGAGAAGGTGTCCAAACCCAAAATTACATTTAAATCGAAACATAGTTCGCTTGTCTCTTTTTGAAAACATTTCGAAATCATATACATATTATTCATTTAATATCAAATCCGTTGTTCTTAAACCTCATAAAGATAATAAGCATAAAGTATTTAGTAAATATAGTAATACGGGGTGAAAACATAAATTACACATGCGAGGCTTATTTAGTGAGGCTCAATAGTACATATCTACATAATACGGGATAACAATAGAAACCTCACCTGGCGATAACCAAAAGAAAGCCCAAAATGGAAACGAGCAACCTAATCCACGAGAGTGGAACCTGCAACTGACAAACGACATAACCACATAAGACATACGACGACGCACGGCTCATACGAAAGCATAGAAACACGTAAAAGCACGTTATACAATCACATATAGCACTTAGGTCCAATTATCAAACGAAATGAAGTAATTCGCAAATTTAAAAATGCAAATCAAGTCCAATTACAATGAAACTTTATGGACATGCTTTAAATATTATAAAGAAGTATGCATTCGAATTTCGGAAAAATCGGACTTCACATGCAAAAGTTAGAAAATTTGACGAAAACTTAAAACGCACTATTCATATACCCGAACATGTTGTAAATTTATAAATCATGCAATTCTTATCTATATCATATATATCGAATACACGAGCGAAGAAAGAATTCGGAAAAGACGGGCCGAGGCGGGACCCGTAGGCTAAAATGGGCCCTGACTTACAGAAGGTCAGGGCCCTGTTCAACCAGGCCACACGGCCTTGTGCACGGCCGTGTGCCAAGGCCGTGTACACCATGAGAAACACGCACGGCTTGTTGCACACGGCCTCAAGGCCGTGTGCACAAGGCCGTGCACCAACACACACACGCACGGTCTCTTGCACGGTCGTGCAAGAGGCCGTGTAACCCCACACGGCCTTGCGACACCCCGTGTGCAAGGCCCGTGTGCGTCCAGATTGAGCAGAAACTCGCAGACAGCAAAAACATACGCGATTCCAAACCAATATTCAACATTTAATCGATAAATCATGCAAATCACTCCCTAATTCTCACATATAATCATCTACAACATATAATCTACATATAGAAACGATAAACACGAAAATCCGTCCATAAATTCATCCAAAATCATATAAACCCTATATAATATAACTATAAACAAAATCGAGAAATACAAGGCATAGGAGATATTAAACGAGATGGACGTGAAAGGCTTACTCGTAGAAGAGATCGTGAGGAGTTCGTAGGCGTAAGCGGTTCCAAAATCCGTCGAGAAACGGAGTCGGGACGATCGATTGACCTTCCTTTTCTTCTTTCTCTTTTCTCCTTTCTTTTCTTTCTTCTTTGCTGCGTGAATGAGTGAGGGAGAGGGAGTGATGGCTTAAGTCAAAGGAGTTGACTCGGTTGAGAAACGAAAGGGCATTTTTGTAATTTCGCAAAATAAGTTCAAAAACTCACGTTGTCTAAATAACACATAATTACAGTCAAAATTCATATTATTAAACGCACATTGACAATTCGTAATTTAAATATTAAAATCACTCATATACGAAATCGTTATAAAAATCATATAATAATTAATAAAATAAATAATAAATCGCTTGAGAAAATTCGATTCGGGTTCCCGGTTCATAATACGAATTTTCGGGGCGTTACACTATCATCTCCTGACGGGCCACGATTGACGCTTAATTTTGGGAGAAGCACCTCGGATTACACCCTGGACGCCCATCCCCAGATGTAACCTCCGGATACCTTCTCGGGCCCAATTTTGAAATAACACGGAGTTGCTCGCTTTGAAAAACACATTTGAATGCCAAACGACACTCTGGGCAAAGGTGACGACGAAGGGGTTAAATCCTAAGTCAAACCGTCACGTAAAATAAATAGTTTTCTTTCCCTTTTTGAAAACAAATCAATTTGGTTTAATAATGTCTAATTTTAATATTAAATGATTTGAGGATAAAACATAAAAGTATAATCTCGAAATAATTAATACAATAATAAGGGATTAGGGGGTTTCGCAATTATATATATATATGTTCAAGCCCAGTTAAAAGATTTAAATCCTCACATGGAATTCAAAAAGAGAAAGCCTAGCTGCTAGACTCACTGGTCTCCAACGCCCGACTGATCTGGAGATAAGACAAGACCTATACAAATTAATAATGACTACAACAATAATAAAAGCGCAAATAAGCAATTATTGGACGAACGGCTAACCAAACATGTTCCCAATCATGCATATGCCAATTAATATATATAAAGAAGTTATCATGTAAATTTCACGCAATTCCGACAAGTTGTCAAAAATACACCTAATTAGAATTACACTATTCATAGCCCGAACGAGGGCGAAATTAAATAAACATTCCAAAATATAAATCTACAATTTAAAAGGGTTCTATAGGTGAAAATGGTGTAATTTTTGGAGTCCGTATGCAAAAAGTCAACCAAAAATGTTGACCCGAAGACTCCATTGCCGAGAGCAAAATTTGAAAAAGCTGGAAAAATCTCTAAGTGTTTCACACGGCCTTGTGCACGGTCTTGAACACGGTGTCAAGACCGTGCACGCACACACGGCCAAACACACGGGATAGGTGCACGGGCTCAAGCCCGTGCAAGCAAAATGAGCTGCACACGGGCTCCTGCACGGCCTTGCTCAAGACCGTGCGTTAGCCCGTGTGGTTTAACTGGGTTCAGCAGAAACTTACGGGAATTCAAAAATTCGAGCCAAAAATCATCGAAACTCATATTTATAACGCAAATCAACACTCACAAATTATAACAATCATTAATAATCATCTAATTCACATTTACATCCAATAAAATCACAAATTGATCAAGAAACGGGCTCGATCTAAGCATTTAACCTAAAAATCCCGATTTAATCAAATATTCTCAAAACCTCAAAAATCCGTAAAAGAAATTGGGGAAATTGGTACCTAGAGAAAGGTATCGACGAAAGGATCGTTTAGGTTCGATCGGCGCGAAATTCCACGGAGAAACGAGCTCGGCGGGATCGATTAGGGCTTCGGGAGAAAATTCTATTTTCTTCTTCTCTCTCTCTCTCTCTAATTTGAAATAAGGTTTCGAAATAAAACTTTGATACTTTTATCAAATATCTTCGAAATATCAAAAAATATGAAGGGTTATTTTAGTAATTTTAGAAAATCCAATTAAATACACGTCGATCAAATACATCGATTTAATATCGAACAAACGCAATTTAGACAAGTAATTTAAATACGCAATTAATATTATCACATTGGGTCATATACGAAAATAAAATAATATATAATAATTCACATATTACGAGAATTTAGGGTTAAGAAAGATAATTAACGCGGAAAAATACTCACAGTAATTCTCGGATTTCTGGGTCGTTACAATACTCCCCCCTTATGAGAATCTGGTCCTGTAGCGCCCCGCTCTACAGCCCCCGAACCTGCACGGATTCCCAAGCCGAATACAGTGCCTCAACCCGAGAACCCATGCAAGCTAACGGGTCAATCCCGACACTTGGCAACAGTGAATCCCCAAAATAAAGCATTTAAATAGATCAGAGAATATATAGCGGAAGCATTTAAATCCATATTAACAAAAATTGCCACTCCGGGGCCAATACATTAACAACAGCCCACTCAGGGCAACATCATTTAAATAACAATATTTGGGAACAATATAATATCATCAATCCAGGTTGACAAGAATAATGAACGAGATCAAAAGACAACTAATGAGACTCGGCAAAACCAAAAAGCTTATCTGACACTGTTGCCCATCCGACACGTAAGACATGTCGGTCTCTCTCAAACCTGAGGCAAGAACAAATTAAAAGAGGGTGAGTCAAAGTACTCAGTGAAGATGTGAGAACAAGTCGAGTCATGCTTCCGGGTATTTATAGAAAATACATATGCGATAATGAAGAAACCGGAATATGCTTCGACTTGGATATACAATTAAGAATTAAAATCAATAACACTATAAAGCAGTAAATACGATCCCAGCGAGAATGGGCCTGTTCCTCCTTATATCTCCACGGTGCATGTATAAATACTCCATCGCCGGTGTCAAGCTAAGGAGCAACCCGAAGCTCAACCATAATGAATTTTAGGAAAATGTGCAACGAATGCAACACCCACCATCGCTCCCAACCGTGGCTATCATCTCCTGACAGGCCACGATTGACGCTTAGTTTTGGGAGAAGCACCTCGAATTACACCCGGAACGCCCGTCCCCAGATGTAACCTTCGGATACCTTCCCGGGCCCAACTTGAAAATAGTCATGTATTTGCTCGCTTTAAAATAACCCATTTGAATGCCAACCGACACTCTGAGCAAGGGTGACGACAAAGGATTAAATCCTAAGTCAAACCGTCACGTAAAATAAATAGTTTTCTTGCCCTTTTGAAAACAAATCAATTTGGTTTAATAATGTATAATTTTGATATTAAATGATTTGAGGATAAATCATAAAAATATAAACTCGAAATATATAATACATTAATAAGGGATTAGGGGGTTCGCAATTGTATATATATATGTTCATGCCCAGTTAAAGTTTAAATCCTCACCTGGAATCAAAAAGAGAAAGCCTAGCTGCTAGACTCACTGGTCTCCCACGTCGGACTGATCTGGAGACAAGACAAGACCTAGACAAATCAATAACGACTACAACAACAATAAAAGCGCAAATAAGCAATTATTGGACGAACGGCTAACCAAACATGTTTCCAATCATGCATATGTCAATTATAATATGTACAGAAACTATCATGTAAATTTCACGCAATTCCGACAAGTTGTCAAAAATACACATAATTAGAATTACACTATTCATAGCCCGAACGAGGGCAAAATTAAATAAACATTCCAAAATATAAATCTACAAATTAAAAGGGTTCTATAGGTGAAAACGGTGTAATTTTTGGAGTCCGTATGCAAAAAGTCAACCAAAAATGGTGACCCGAAGACTCAATTGCCGAGAGCAAAGTTTGAAAAGGCTGGAAAAATTCACTAAGTGTTTCACACGGCCTAGTGCACGGTCTTGAACACGGTGTGAAGACCGTGCACGCACACACGGCCAAACACACGGGATAGGTGCACGGGCTCAAGCCCGTGCAAGCAAATATAGCTGCACACAGGCTCCTGCACGGTCTTGCGCAAGACCGTGCGTTAGCCCGTGTGGTTCAACTGAACCCAGCAGAAACTTACGGGTTTTCAAAATTTCGAGCCAAAATTCCACAAAAATCATATTTTTAACGCAAATCAACACTCATAATTTATAACAATCAATAATCAACATCTAATTCACATATACATCCAATAAAATCACGAATTGACCAAGAAACGGGCTCGATCTAAGCAATTATCCTAAAAGTCCCGAAATAACCAAATATTCTCAAAACCTCGAAAAATCGTAAAAGAAATTGGGGAAATTGGTACCTATAGAAAGGTATCGATGAACTGATCGTTTAAAAACGATTGGTGCGAGATTCCACGGAGATTCGAGCTCGGCACGATCGATTGGGGATTCGGGAGAAATATCTCTTTTCTTCTTCTTCTCTCTCTCTCTCTCTCTCTCGAAATAAAAATAATGAAATGAATTTCGACACTTATCAAATATCTTCGAAATACCGAAAAATACGAAGGGTTATTTTAGTAATTTTAGAAAATCCAATTAAATACGCGTCGATGACATATAACGATTAAATATTTAATAAACGCAATATAGACACGTAATTTAAATACGCAAACAATATTATCACATTGGTCATTTACGACATAATATATTATAATTCACATATAATCGAGAATTTAGAGATTAAGAAAGATAATTAACGCGTAAAAATTACTCACAGTAATTCTCATATTTCTGGGTCGTTACAATACCTCTCCCTTATGAGAATCTAGTCCCCAGATTCCATCTTCATCAGAAAAGCTCGGGATAAGCTTCCCTCATCTTAGCCTCCGTCTCCCAAGTAGACTGCTCGGTCGAACGGTTCCTCCAGAGAACTCTCACTAATGAAATCTGCCTGTGGCGAAGCTGCTGAACCTTACGATCCTGAATCTGAACCGGTTTCATCTCAATAGTCAAATCCGGCTCAAGCTGAACTCCGTCATCCTGGAGAATATGGGACTCGTCGGGGAAGTACTTGCGAAGCTGTGAGACATGGAAGACATTGTGGATCCCGGTAAGATAAGGTGGTAGGTCCAGACGATATGCGGTATTCCCGATCCGCTCGGTGATCTCAAATAGACCTAAATATCTCGGAGTAAGCTTCCCACCTCTACCGATCCTCGTGAATCCCTTCCTCGGGGAGGCCTTGAGAAAAACTCGGTCTCCCACTTCGAACTCCAAATGTCGACGCCTCTTGTCGGCGTAGCTCTTCTGGCGATCTTGAGCTGCTTTCATTCTTTGCCGAATGAGTTGAACCTTATCAATTGCTTCCTGAATGTGATCTGGTGGAGTAGCCCTCTCATGGCCATTAGCTGACCATTTCCAATCCTCCAATTCCCAATAAATTGGAGATCTGCACTTCCTCCCATAAAGAGCCTCATATGGTGGCATTCCAATCGAGGCTTGATAACTGTTGTTGTAAGCGAACTCGACCAAGGGCAAGTGTGAAATCCAACTCGTATGAAAATCGAGCGCACATGCCCGTAACATATCATTTAGAAACCTGATCGTCCGCTCGGATTGTCCATCAGTCTGAGGATGTGCTGCAGAGCTAAACTTTAGGGTCGTTCCCAAGTTCTTATGAAGTTCTTGCCACAACTGAGCTGTGAACTTAGGATCCCTGTCAGAAACGATACTTTTCGGAACACCATGAAGCCTAATAATTTCTTTCTGATACAATTCTGCAAGCTGCTTAACCTTTGCTGTTTTTCGAACTGGTAGAAAATGCGCTGACTTGGTCAATCGATCGACGATGACCCAAATACTGTCAAAACCTCCACGAACGGCAGGCAATCCAGTCACGAAGTCCATAGTGATCTCCTGCCACTTGGAAGTGGGTACAGGAAGCGGCTGAAGAGTTCCTCCAGGCCTTTGATGCTCGGCCTTGACTCTCTGACATGTTAGACAATGTTTCACATAAGTAGCCACGTCCCTTTTCATACCATTCCACCAATACTGGGTTCTAAGATCACGATACATCTTGTTGCCTCCTGGGTGAACAGCATAAGCAGACTTGTGTGCCTGGTCGAGAATTCCACGCTTCAGGTTCGTGGGAACACAAACTCGGATCCCAAAGCGAAGCAATCCGGTACCATCGATCCTGAATTTGGTGTTAGGATCATTCAGCATTCTAGCTTTGATCTTCTGAATACTGGCATCTGAATCTTGCTCGTCTCGAAGTTGTTGGACTAAATCGGGTTGGACTGAAAGGTTGGCAAGACGAGGATACGATTCAAATCGAGTCCTTCTGTCCTCTAAAGAGGTATCTGAAGATGTCCCCTCTAGGTGTGCCACGTGAGCCCTTCGGCTCAATGCATCGGCGACTACGTTCGCCTTCCCAGGGTGATACTGAATGCGGCTGTCATAATCTTCCAAGAATTCCATCCACCGTCTCTGTCTCCTGTTGAGATCCTTCTGAGTGAATAGATACTTCAAACTCTGGTGGTCCGTAAAGATGTCAAAAGTGACACCAAACAGATAATGACGCCATTTGCCCAAGGCAAATATCACCGCTGCAAGTTCCAAGTCGTGAATGAGATAGTTCTTTTCGGCATCTTTTAGCTCTTTAGAAGCATAAGCTACGACTTTCCCATTTTGCATCAACACGCACCCTAAACCTTCCTTGGACGCGTCCGTATAAACCGCGTATCCCTCGTGTCCGTCTGGAAGAACAAGTATAGGTGCAAAGGTCAATCTCTTCTTCAACTCTTTGAAACTGGCCTCACACTTGTCGTCCCACTGAAAAGATATATCTTTACAAGTCAACTTCGTGAGTGGGGCCGCTAGTGTGGAGAAATCCTTAACGAATCGCCTGTAATATCCAGCCAATCCAAGGAAACTCCTAACTTCTATTGGCGTCTTAGGTTGACTCCAACTCGTCACTGCCTCAATCTTTGATAGATCCACAGCAATCCCACTCCCGGAGATGATGTGACCAAGGAATGAAACCTCGTTGATCCAAAATTCGCACTTGCTGAACTTGGCATATAGACTATGCTCTCGAAGCGTCTGTAGAACAATGCGAAGATGCTCGGCATGATCCTCGACTGTCTTGGAGAAAACCAGAATGTCGTCGATGAAGATAACCACAAACTTGTCGAGGTAAGGTCGGAAAATCCTGTGCATCATATCCATGAAAGCTGCAGGGGCATTCGTCAAACCAAACGGCATCACAACAAACTCGAAGTGGCCGTACCGAGTGTTAAACCAGGTCTTAGGTATATCCTGCTCTCGGATACGAAGCTGATAATATCCCTGACGAAGATCCAACTTCGAATATACCTTTGAGCCCTGCAATAAGTCGAATAACTCCTCTATGTGGGGTAGAGGGTATTTGTTCTTCACTGTCATCCGGTTCAACTCCCGGTAGTCGATGCACATTCTCAGCGTACCATCCTTCTTCTTTACAAACAAAACCGGGGCACCCCAAGGAGAGATTCTCGGTCTTATGTAACCATTCTCAAGAAACTCTTCCAGTTGCATCTTCAGTTCCTTCAACTCGGCTGGAGCCATCCTATACGGAGTCTTCGAATAAGGCTCCGATCCCGGGGCAAGAGCGACTACAAACTCAATGTCCCGATCAGGGGGTAGAGAGTTCAAACTCTCGGGAAAGACATCAGGGAAGTCCTTAATCACTTCCGTATTCTCGAGCTTCCCTTGTTCCTTCGGTCGGTTAAGTAAATAAGCGACGAAGGCCTGAGCTCCCTCTCGGATCAAACGAGAAGCCTCAACGAAAGAAATCTTCGGTGCCAGAACTGACTCCTCAAGACTACCCTTCACAATTGTTGCCTCGGTCCCAATCTGAATAGTCTTCCTGAAACAATCCACACTGACTCTATGCTGATAAAGCCAGTCCATTCCCAGAATAATCCCGTAGCGCTGCAGTGGTAACTCGATCAAATCTGCGGGATAAACACGATCTCCTATCTTCAAAGGACAACCCTTGAAGATTCTATCCGTAACGTAAGAAGTCCCCAAAGGAGAACTGACTCGATACAAATAAGGCAGACTCTCCACGGCCATGCACAACTTAGCAGCAATATCAAGCGCAATAAACGTGTGTGTAGCACCCGGATCATATAATGCAGTAATAGGGATGTCATGAATATGCAGGGTACCTCCAATAACATCATGCGAATCGGGCTCAAGCTCCTCTCCTCCCAGTGCGAAGACTCTGGGCTGAACTCTCGGCTGACCGGCAGCCTGAATCGCCTTCAGTGGCGTGGCAAGAGTTCTCTTGTTCGGACAAGAGTCTATCAGGTGATCAGAAGATGCACAAATCAAACACTGTCCCAATCGCCTCCGGCAGGAATCGGCGGTGTGGTTCGGTCTGTGGCAGTAGGAACAAGTGATCGGTGCAACGGCAGTAATAGGAGCCCTATCAATATACCTGGGCCTCTAGGTCTAACCATTGTGCCTGAAAAGATAAGCTGAAATGCATGTGGGTTAATGATATGACCAATTAATCAAGTAACCATAACATTTAAAAGCGCAAGTAAAGGAATAACACGAAACCTATAAGTGTAGCCGTACGACTTAGACACGACACTCTAGACAACAGAACCTAGGAAACCTATGGCTCTGATACCACTCCGGACTGTAGCGCCCCGCTCTACAGCCCCCGAACCTGCACGGATTCCCAAGCCGAATATAGTGCCTCAACCCGAGAACCCATGCAAGCTAACGGGTCAATCCCGACACTTGGCAACAGTGAATCCCCAAAATAAAGCATTTAAATAGATCAGAGAATATATAGCGGAAGCATTTAAATCCATATTAACAAAAATTGCCACTCCGGGGCCAATACATTAACAACAGCCCACTCAGGGAAACATCATTTAAATAACAATATTTGGGAACAATATAATATCATCAATCCAGGTTGACAAGAATAATGAACGAGATCAAAAGACAACTAATGAGACTCGGCAAAACCAAAAAGCCTATCTGACACTGTTGCCCATCCGACACGTAAGACATGTCGGTCTCTCTCAAACCTGAGGCAAGAACAAATTAAAAGAGGGTGAGTCAAAGTACTCAGTGAAGATGTGAGAACAAGTCGAGTCATGCTTCCGGGTATTTATAGAAAATACATATGCGATAATGAAGAAACCGGAATATGCTTCGACTTGGATATACAATTAAGAATTAAAATCAATAACACTATAAAGCAGTAAATACGATCCCAGCGAGAATGGGCCTGTTCCTCCTTATATCTCCACGGTGCATGTATAAATACTCCATCGCCGGTGTCAAGCTAAGGAGCAACCCGAAGCTCAACCATAATGAATTTTAGGAAAATGTGCAACGAATGCAACACCCACCATCGCTCCCAACCGTGGCTATCATCTCCTGACAGGCCACGATTGACGCTTAGTTTTGGAAGAAGCACCTCGGATTACACCCTGAACGCCCGTCCCCAGATGTAACCTTCGGATACCTTCCCGGGCCCAACTTGAAAATAGTCATGTATTTGCTCGCTTTAAAATAACCCATTTGAATGCCAACCGACACTCTGAGCAAGGGTGACGACAAAGGATTAAATCCTAAGTCAAACTGTCACGTAAAATAAATAGTTTTCTTGCCCTTTTGAAAACAAATCAATTTGGTTTAATAATGTATAATTTTGATATTAAATGATTTGAGGATAAATCATAAAAATATAAACTCGAAATATATAATACATTAATAAGGGATTAGGGGGTTCGCAATTGTATATATATATATGTTCATGCCCAGTTAAAGTTTAAATCCTCACCTGGAATCAAAAAGAGAAAGCCTAGCTGCTAGACTCACTGGTCTCCCACGTCGGACTGATCTGGAGACAAGACAAGACCTAGACAAATCAATAACGACTACAACAACAATAAAAGCGCAAATAAGCAATTATTGGACGAACGGCTAACCAAACATGTTTCCAATCATGCATATGTCAATTATAATATGTAGAGAAACTATCATGTAAATTTCACGCAATTCCGACAAGTTGTCAAAAATACACATAATTGGAATTACACTATTCATAGCCAGAACGAGGGCGAAATTAAATAAACATTCCAAAATATAAATCTACAAATTAAAAGGGTTCTATAGGTGAAAACGGTGTAATTTTTGGAGTCCGTATGCAAAAAGTCAACCAAAAATGGTGACCCGAAGACTCAATTGCCGAGAGCAAAGTTTGAAAAGGCTGGAAAAATTCACTAAGTGTTTCACACGGCCTAGTGCACGGTCTTGAACACGGTGTCAAGACCGTGCACGCACACACGGCCAAACACACGGGATAGGTGCACGGGCTCAAGCCCGTGCAAGCAAATATAGCTGCACACGGGCTCCTGCACGGTCTTGCGCAAGACCGTGCGTTAGCCCGTGTGGTTCAACTGAACCCAGCAGAAACTTACGGGTTTTCAAATTTTCGAGCCAAAATTCCACAAAAATCATATTTTTAACGCAAATCAACACTCATAATTTATAACAATCAATAATCAACATCTAATTCACATATACATCCAATAAAATCACAAATTGACCAAGAAACGGGCTCGATCTAAGCAATTATCCTAAAAGTCCCGAAATAACCAAATATTCTCAAAACCTCGAAAAATCGTAAAAGAAATTGGGGAAATTGGTACCTATAGAAAGGTATCGATGAACTGATCGTTTAAAAACGATTGGTGCGAGATTCCACGGAGATTCGAGCTCGGCACGATCGATTAGGGATTCGGGAGAAATATCTCTTTTCTTCTTCTTCTCTCTCTCTCTCTCTCTCTCGAAATAAAAATAATGAAATGAATTTCGACACTTATCAAATATCTTCGAAATACCGAAAAATACGAAGGGTTATTTTAGTAATTTTAGAAAATCCAATTAAATACGCGTCGATCACATATAACGATTAAATATTTAATAAACGCAATATAGACACGTAATTTAAATACGCAAACAATATTATCACATTGGTCATTTACGACATAATATATTATAATTCACATATAATCGAGAATTTAGAGATTAAGAAAGATAATTAACGCGTAAAAATTACTCACAGTAATTCTCAGATTTCTGGGTCGTTACAATACCTCTCCCTTATGAGAATCTGGTCCCCAGATTCCATCTTCATCAGAAAAGCTCGGGATAAGCTTCCCTCATCTTAGCCTCCGTCTCCCAAGTAGACTGCTCGGTCGAACGGTTCCTCCAGAGAACTCTCACTAATGAAATCTGCCTGTGGCGAAGCTGCTGAACCTTACGATCCTGAATCTGAACCGGTTTCATCTCAATAGTCAAATCCGGCTCAAGCTGTGAGACATGGAAGACATTGTGGATCCCGGTAAGATAAGGTGGTAGGTCCAGACGATATGCGGTATTCCCGATCCGCTTGGTGATCTCAAATGGACCTAAATATCTCGGAGTAAGCTTCCCACCTCTACCGATCCTCGTGAATCCCTTCCTCGGGGAGGCCTTGAGAAAAACTCGGTCTCCCACTTCGAACTCCAAATGTCGACGTCTCTTGTCGGCGTAGCTCTTCTGACGATCCTGAGCTGCTTTCATTCTTTGCCGAATAAGTTGAACCTTATTAATCGCTTCCTGAATGTGATCCGGTGGAGTAGCTCTCTCGTGGCCATTAGCTGACCACTTCCAATCCTCCAATTCCCAATAAATCGGAGATCTGCACTTCCTCCCATAAAGAGCTTCATATGGCGGCATCCCAATCGAAGCTTGATAACTGTTGTTGTAAGCGAACTCAACCAAGGGCAAGTGTGAAATCCAGCTCGTATGAAAATCTAGCGCACATGCCCGCAACATATCACTTAGAAATCTGATCGTTCGCTCGGATTGTCCATCTGTTTGAGGATGTGCTGCAGAGCTAAACTTTAGGGTCGTTCCCAAGTTCTTGTGAAGTTCTTGCCAAAACTGAGCTGTGAACTTAGGATCCCTGTCAGAAATGATACTTTCCGGAACACCATGAAGCCTAATGATTTCCTTCTGATATAGTTCTGCAAGTTGCTTGACCTTTGCTGTCTTCCGAACCAGAAGAAAATGAGCTGACTTGGTCAATCGATCGACGATGACCCAAATACTGTCGAAACCTCCACGAACGGCAGGCAATCCTATCACAAAGTCCATAGTTATCTCCTGCCACATGGAAGTAGGTACAGGAAGTGGCTGAAGAGTTCCTCCAGGCCTTTGATGTTCGGCCTTGACTCTTTGACACGTTAGAATATGTTTTACATAGGTAGCCACGTCCCTTTTCATACCGTTCCACCAATACTGGGTTCTAAGATCACGATACATCTTATTGCCTCCTGGGTGAACAACATAAGCAGACTTATGTGCCTCGTCCAGAATTCCACGCTTTAGGTTCGTGGGAACACAAACTCGGGTCACGAAGCGAAGCAATCCGGTACCATCGATCCTGAATTTGGTGTCAGGATCATTCTGCATTCTGGCCTTGATCTTCTGAATACCGGCATCCGAATTTTCCTCGTCTCGAAGTTGTTGGACTAAATCGGGTTGGACTATAAGGTTGGCAAGACGAGGATACGATTCAAATCGAGTCCTCCTGTCCTCTAAAGAGATATCTGAAGATGTCCCCTCTAGGTGTGCCAAGTGAGCCCTCCGGCTCAATGCATCGGCGACTACGTTCGCCTTCCCAGGGTGATACTGAATGCGGCAGTCATAATCTTCCAAGAATTCCATCCACCGTGTCTGTCTCCTGTTGAGATCCTTCTGAGTGAACAAATACTTCAAACTCTGGTGGTCCGTAAAGATGTCAAAAGTGACACCATACAGATAATGACGCCATTTGCCCAGGGCAAATATCACCGCTGCAAGTTCCAAGTCGTGAATGGGATAGTTCTTTTCGGCATCTTTTAGCTTTTTAGAAGCATAAGCAACAACTTTCCCATTTTGCATCAACACGCACCCTAAACCTTCCTTGGACGCGTCCGTATAAACCGCGTATCCCTCGTGTCCGTCTGGAAGAACAAGTATAGGTGCAGTGGTCAATCTCGTCTTCAGTTCCTTGAAACTGGCCTCGCAATTGTCGTTCCACTGAAAGGACACATCTTTACAAGTTAACTTCGTGAGTGGGGCCGCTAGTGTGGAGAAATCCTTAACGAATCGCCTGTAATATCCAGCCAATCCAAGGAAACTCCTAACTTCTGTTGGCGTCTTAGGTTGACTCCAACTCGTCACTGCCTCAATCTTTGATGGATCCACAGCAATCCCATTCCCGGAGATGATGTGACCAAGGAATGAAACCTCGTTGATCCAAAACTCGCACTTGTTAAACATAGCATATAGGCTATGCTCTCGAAGCGTCTGTAGCACAATGCGAAGATGCTCGGCATGATCCTCGACCGTCTTGGAGAAAACCAGAATGTCGTCGATGAAGATAACCACAAACTTGTCGAGGTAAGGTCGGAAAATCCTGTGCATCATATCCATGAAAGCTGCAGGGGCATTCGTCAAACCAAACGGCATCACAACAAACTCGAAGTGGCCGTACCGAGTGTTAAACCCGGTCTTAGGTATATCCTGCTCTCGGATACGAAGCTGATACTATCCCTGTCGAAGATCCAACTTCGAATATACCTTCGAGCCCTGCAATAAGTGAAATAACTCCTCTATGTGGGGTAGAGGGTATTTGTTCTTCACTGTAATCCGGTTCAACTCCCGGTAGTCGATGCACATTCTCAGCGTACCATCCTTCTTCTTAACATACAAAACCGGTGCACCCCAAGGAGAGATGCTCGGTCTTATATAACCACTCTCAAGCAACTCTTCAAGTTGCATCTTAAGTTCCTTCAACTCGGCGGGAGCCATCCTGTACGGAGTCTTCGAATAAGGCTCCGATCCCGGGGCAAGATCGACTACGAACTCAATGTCACGATCGGGGGGTAGAGAGTTCAAACTCTCTGGAAAGACATCCGGGAAGTCCTGAATCACTTCCGTGTTCTCGAGCTTCCCTTGTTCCTTCGGTCGGTTAAGTAAGTAAGCGACGAAGGCCTGAGCTCCCTCTCGGATCAAACGAGAAGCCTCAACAAAAGAAATCCTCGGTGCCAAATCTGACTTCTCAAGACTACCCTTCACAATGGTTGCCTCGGTTCCAATCTGTATAGTCTTCCTGAAACAATCTACACTGACTCTGTGCTGATAAAGCCAGTCAATTCCAAGAATAATCCCATAACGCTGTAGTGGCAACTCAATCAAATCGGCAGGATAAACACGATCTCCTATCTTCAAAGGGCAACCCTTGAAGATCCTATCTGTAACGTATGAAGTCCCCAAAGGAGAACTGACTCGATACAAATAAGGCAGACTCTCCATAGGCATGCACAACTTAGCAGCAATATCAAGCGCAATAAACGAGTGTGTAGCACCCGGATCATATAATGCAGTAATAGGGATGCCATGAATATGCAGGGTACCTCCAATAACGTCGTGCAAATCGGGCTCAAGCTCCTCTCCTCCCAGTGCAAAGACTCTGGGCTGTACTCTCGGCTGACCAGCAGCCTGAATCGCCTTCGGTTGCGGAGGTGGTTCTTGTCGGCCTCTAGGTCGGACCATAATGCCTGAAACAATAAGCTGAAATGCATGTGGGTTAATGATATGTCCAATTCATCAAGTAACAATATCATATAAAAGCGCAAGTAAAGAAAATAACACGAAACCTATATGTATAGCCGTACGACTTAGACACGACACTTCTAGACAACAGAACCTAAGCCTCTGATACCACTCCGGACTGTAGCGCCCCGCTCTACAGCCCCCGAACCTGCACGGATTCCCAAGCCGAGTACAGTGCCTCAACCCGAGAACCCATGCAAGCTAACGGGTCAATCCCGACACTTGGCAACAGTGAATTCCCAAAATAATAACATCTAAATAAAACAGAGTAAATATAGCGGAAGCATTTAAATCATATTAATATAAATGCCACTCCGGGGCCAATTAACTAATCAAAATATCAACAGCCCATTCAGGGGCAACATCAAGTAAATAAAAGGTTACGGGGATCAAAATAACATTATCTACAATCCAGGTTAAAAAGAATATATAACGAGAGAATAAAAGACAACAAACGAGACTCGGCAAAACCAAAAAGCCTATCTATGCACTGTTGCCCATCCAACACGTAAGACATGTCGGTTTCTCTCAAACCTGAGCCAAGAACCAATTAAAAGAGGGTGAGTCAAAAATACTCAGTGAAGATGTTAGAACAAGTCGAGTCATGCTTCCGGGTTTTATAGAAAATACATATGCGAAAATGAAGAAACCGGAATATGCTTCGACTTAGATATTCAATTAAAACAATAAAATCAATAACACTATAAAGCAATAAACACGATCCCAGCGAGAATGGGCCTGTTCCTCCTTATTTCTCCACGATTCATTATAAAAAATCTCCATCGCCGGTGTCAAGCCAAGAAGCAACCCGAAGCTCGACTATAGTGAATTTTAGGAAAATGTGCAACGAATGCAACATCCACCATCGCTCCCAACCGTGGCTATCATCTCCTAACGGGCCACGATTGACGCTTAATTTTGGGAGAAGCACCTCGGATTACACCCTGGACGCTCGTTCCCAGATGTAACCTCCGGATACCTTCCCGGGCCCAATTTTGAAATAACACGGATTTGCTCGCTTTGAAAAACACATTTGAATGCCAAATGACACTCTGGGCAAAGGTGACGACGAAGGGGTTAAATCCTAAGTCAAACCGTCACGTAAAATAAATAGTTTTCTTGCCCTTTTTGAAAACAAATCAATTTGGTTTAATAATGTATAATTTTAATATTAAATGATTTGAGGATAAAACATAAAAGTATAATCTCGAAATAATTAATACAATAATAAGGGATTAGGGGGTTTCACAATTATATATATATATGGTCAATCCCAGTTAAAAGATTTAAATCCTCACATGGAATTCAAAAAGAGAAAGCCTAGCTGCTAGACTCACTGGTCTCCAACGCCCGACTGACCTGGAGACAAGACAAGACCTATACAAATTAATAACGACTACAACAACAATAAAAGCGCAAATAAGCAATTATTGGACGAACGGCTAACCAAACATGTTCCCAATCATGCATATGCCAATTAATATATATAAAGAAGCTATCATGTAAATTTCACGCAATTCCGACAAGTTGTCAAAAATACACCTAATTAGAATTACACTATTCATAGCCCGAACGAGGGCGAAATTAAATAAACATTCCAAAATATAAACCTACAATTTAAAAGGGTTCTATAGGTGAAAACGGTGTAATTTTTGGATTTCGTATGCAAAAAGTCAACCAAAAATGTTGACCCGAAGACTCCATTGCCGAGAGCAAAATTTGAAAAAGCTGGAAAAATCTCTAAGTGTTTCACACGGCCTTGTGCAAGGTCTTGAACACGGTGTCAAGACCGTGCACGCACACACGGCAAAACACACGGGATAGGTGCACGGGCTCAAGCCCGTGCAAGCAAAATGAGCTGCACACGGGCTCCTGCACGGTCTTGCTCAAGACCGTGCGTTTGCCCGTGTGGTTTAACTGGGTTCAGCAGAAACTTACGGGAATTCAAAAATTCGAGCCAAAAATCATTGAAACTCATATTTATAACGCAAATCAACACTCACAAATTATAACAATCATTAATAATCATCTAATTCACATTTACATCCAATAAAATCACAAATTGATCAAGAAACGGGCTCGATCTAAGCATTTAACCTAAAAATCCCGATTTAATCAAATATTCTCAAAACCTCGAAAATCCATAAAAGAAATTGGGGAAATTGGTACCTAGAGAAAGGTATTGACGAAAGGATCGTTTAGGTTCGATCGGCGCGAAATTCCACGGAGAAACGAGCTCGGCACGATCGATTAGGGCTTCGGGAGAAAATTCTCTTTTCTTCTTCTCTCTCTCTCTCGAATTTGAAATAAGGTTTTGAAATAAAACTTTGATACTTTTATCAAATATCTTCGAAATATCAAAAAATACGAAGGGTTATTTTAGTAATTTTAGAAAATCCAATTAAATACACGTCGATCAAATACATCGATTTAATATCGAACAAACGCAATTTAGACAAGTAATTTAAATACGCAATTAATATTATCACATTGGGTCGTATACGAAAATAAAATAATATATAATAATTCACATATTACGAGAATTTAGGGTTAAGAAAGATAATTAACGCAGAAAAATACTCACAGTAATTCTCGGATTTCTGGGTCGTTACACATACGGCTATAGTATTTTTGTTACTTTTCTTTACATGGGCTCTTATATGTTTATTGCTATGTGACTATTTGAGCATATCATTAACCCCACATGCATTTTCAGCTCACTGTTTTAGGAATCATGGTTCGACCACGCAGACAGGATCCGCCTCCACCGCCAGAGGGCTTTTCCCCGCCCAAAGCCTTTTATGATGCCGTTCGATTGATTGTTTAGCAGGCTCAGCAGGAGCAATAGCATCAGCCACCGCCACCACCGAACCCTCGGGATGCTATCGCCCGGACTATGGATCGCTTCATGTCTTACTACCCTTCAGTCTTCGAGGTCGAGCCCGACGACCTTAAGGATGAGGCCTGGATTTTCGAGTTAGAGCAGGAGTTCAGGGCTATGGATGTTGAGGACGTACGGAGGATAGAGCTTGCCGTTTTCTTGATGAGGGGACCCGCCCTAGACTGGTGGAGATTTGTCGAGAGGCGATGGACTGCGGCACAGACCCAGCGCACATGGGCACAGTTTCTGACAGACTTCCGTGCGAAGTACGTGCCTGAGATTGTCCGAGACCAGCGGGAGAGGGAGTTCATGAACCTCTATCCCGGATACCATGACTTGCCTTCACTTCAAACGGGCTTCACCTTCAAAGGTGAGTAACCGATCTGCGGACAGCAAGGCCAATGAAGATCCAATTCTCCCAGGGAGGCATGTCTATGGGCCAGTATGAGGCCAAGTTCATTCGTCTGATTATATATGCTCCTCATATGGCTACTGATGACAGGAGGATGGCGAGGAAGTTCAAGGAGGGTCTTCGAGAGGAGATCAGAGCAAAGTTAGTAGGTAGTGACCTCCGTTATTATGAGGAGGCTGTGACGCGGGCTATGGCTATTGAGTCCGATCTTGGAGAGCTCCGCCGTAGGGCTCCTGCTCCTGCTGCCGCTAAGGGCTTTCCCCAGAAGAACAAGAGACCTTTCTCTTCTGGATCTGAATCTTCATCGGGCTAGAAGAAGCCCAAGTACCTTGAGCTAGCCCCGATTGCCGCCGTCGCACCAATTTTATGCTCCCATTGCCACAAGCCAAACCACACTGCTGAGGTCTACAAGAGACGATTGGGACAGTGCCTATTATGCGGATCTTCTGACCACATTCTGGATGCGTGCCTGAACAGGAGAGCCGCTACACCTCAGAGGGCGATTCAGGCTGCTGGACATCAGGGTAGTCAGCATAGGGTTCGGCCCAGAGTCTTTGCACTAGGAGGAGAGGAGCTTGAGCCTGATCAGCATGCCGTGATTGGAGGTACCTTGCATATTCATGACATCCCTATTACTGCATTATATGATCCAGGTTCTACACACTCATTTATTGCGCTTGACATTGCTGCTAAGTTGTGCATGCCTGTGGAGAGTCTGCCTTATTTGTATCGAGTCAGTTCTCCTTTGGGAACTTCGTACGTTACGGATAGGATCTTCAAGGGTTGCCATTTGAAGATAGGATATCATATTTACCCCACCGACTTGATCGAGTTGTCGTTACAACGTTATGGGATCATTCTTGGGATGGATTGGCTTTTCCAGCACAGAGTCAACGTGGATTGCTAAAGGAAGACAGTACAGATTGGAGTCGAGGAGACAGTTGTGAGAGGTATTCTTGAGAAGTCAGATTCGATGCCGAAAATTTCTTATGTCGAGGCTTCGCGTATGATTCGAGAGGGAGCTCAGGCTTTCGTCGCCCATCTGCTTAACTGGTAAGGAGCAAAGGAAGCTTGAGGACACAGAAGTGGTTAAGGACTTCCAGGATGTCTTTCCCGAGAGTTTGAACACTCTACCCCCGATCGTGACATCGAGTTTGTTGTCGACCTTGTATCGGGATCGGAGCCTTATTCGAAGACTCCGTACAGGATCTTCGACAAGGATACTATCAGCTTCGTAGCCGAGAGCAGGATATACCTAAGACCGGGTTTAATATTCGGTACGGCCACTTCGAGTTCTTTGTGATGCCGTTTAGTTTAACGAATGCCCCTGCAGATTTTATGGATATGATGCACAGGATCTTCCGGCCTTACCTTGACAAGTTCATGGTCATCTTCATCGACGATATTCTGGTTTTCTCCAAGACAGTCGAGGATCACACCGAGCATCTCCGCATTGTGCTACAGACACTTCGAGAGCATAGCCTATATGCCAAGTTTAGCAAGTGCGAGTTCTAGATCAACGAGGTTTCATTCCTTAGCCACATCATCTCCAGGAATGGGATTTCTGTGGATCCATCGAAGACTGAAGCTGTGACGATTTGGAGTCAGCCTAAGACACCGACCGAAGTTAGGAGTTTCCTTGGATTGGCTGGTTATTACAGATGATTCGTTAAGGATTTCTCCAAGCTAGCAGCCCCACTCACGAAGTTGACTTGCAAAGATGTGCCCTTTCAGTGGGACGACAAGTGCGAGGCAAACTTCAAGGAACTAAAGACGAGATTGAACACCGCACCTATTCTTGTCCTCCCAGATGGATACAAGGGATGAATGGTCTATACCGATGCATCCAAGGAAGGTTTAGGGTGCGTGTTGATGCAAAATGGGAAGGTAGTTGTCTATGCTTCTAGGAAGGTGAAAGATGCCGAGAAGAACTACCCAATCCACGATCTGGAGCTTGCAGCAGTTATATTTGCCTTGGGCAAATGGCGTCATTATCTGTACGGTGTCACCTTTGACATCTTTACAGACCACCAAAGTTTGAAATACCTGTTCATACAGAAGGATCTCAACAGGAGGCATAGAAGGTGGATGGAATTCTTGGAAGATTATGACTGCTGTATCCAGTATAACCCCGAGAAGGAGAACGTGGTCGCCGATGCCTTAAGCCGGAGAGCTCATGTGGCACATTTGGAGGGGTCATCCTCTGATGTTCCTATAGAGGATAGAAAGACTCGAGTTGAGTCGTATCCTCATCTTGCCAACCTTACAGTCGAACCCGACTTAGTCCAATAGATCCGTGATGAGCAGATTACGGATGCCGGTATTCAGAAGATCAAAGCTAGAATGCAAAGTGATCCGAACACCAAGTTCAAGATCGATGGCACCGGATTGCTTCGCTTCGGGACCCGAGTTTGTGTTCCCACGAACTTGAAGCATGGAATTCTCGACGAAGCACACAAGTCCATGTCACGACCCCCGGGGTCAGAGAGGAGAACCCCCTCGCGAGCCCGTTGGACGCGCGGATATAAGCTTCGAATCCACTGTGCACAACCCTAAAGTTTGGCTTGGAAAGCACTTGCCAAAAGGGATTAATCCATATTGGTTGCACATGGGTTCTAACTTATAAACCCTTTCAATATCAACTGATCTTCCGATGTGGGACGGAAATCAAGCTTCTCAAATTTGGGGCGCTACAATTCGCTCTCCTCCTTCAGAGCGTAATGGCCTCATTACGCCGCGACATAGGCCCATTGCTCCCCGCCAGTGGAGAATGTGGAGCGCGGCTCCCCACACACGCGGAGCCCCTTTTAGAGGTGACACTAACGTGCGTGGATCATGCATTCCCACGACTGACGGTTGGCTCTGATACCATTTGTCACGACCCCCGGGCTCGGAGAGGAGAACCCCCTCGCGAGCCCGTTGGACGCGCGGGTATAAGCTTCGAATCCACTGTGCACAACCCTAAAGTTTGGCTTGGAAAGCACTTGCCAAAAGGGATTAATCCATATTGGTTGTACATGGGTTCTAACTTATAAACCATTTCAATATCAACTGATCTTCCGATGTGGGACGGAAATCAAGCTTCTCAAATTTGGGGCGCTACAGTCCACTTATGCTGTCCACCTAGGAGGCAACAAGATGTATCGAGATCTCAAGACCCAGTATTGGTGGAACGGTATGAAAAGGGACGTGGCAACCTACGTGAAACATTGTCTGACGTGTCAGATGGTCAAGACCGAGCATCAAAGGCCTGGAGGTACTCTTCAGCCGCTTCCCGTGCTCACTTCCAAGTGGCAGGAGATCACTATGGATTTCGTGACTGGATTACCCACTGTTCGAGGAGGTTTCGATAGTATTTGGGTCATCGTCGACCGATTCACCAAGTCAGCTCATTTTCTTCCGGTTTGAAAGACAGCGAAGGTCAAACAACTTGCAGAACTCTATCAGAAAGAGATTATTCGACTCCACGATGTTCCGGAGAGTATTGTTTCAGACAGGGACCTAAGTTCACAGCTCAGTTGTGGCAAGAACTTCATAAGAGCTTGGGAACGACCCTGAAGTTTAGCTCTGCAGCACACCCCCAGACTGATGGACAATCCGAGCGAACGATCAAGTTCTTAAGTGATATGCTACGGGCATGTGCACTCGATTTTCACACGAGTTGGATTTCACACTTGCCTTTAGTCAAGTTCGCTTACAACAACAACTATCCAGCCTCAATTGGGATGCCGTCGTATGAGGCTCTTTATGGGAGGAAGTGTAGATATCCAATTTATTGGGAATTGGAGGATTGGAAATGGTCAGCAGATGGCATCAAAAGAGCTACTCCACCGAATGAGATTCAGGAAGCTATTTACAAGGTCCAGATCGTTCGGCAGTGAATGAAAGCAGCTCAAGACCGACAGAAGAGCTATGCCGATAAGAAACGTCGAGACTTGGAATTTGAAGTAGGAGACCGAGTATTTCTCAAGGCCTCCCCGAGGAAAGGATTCACGAGGATTGGCAAAGGTGGAAAGCTTACTCCGAGATACTTAGGTCCATTCGAGATTGTAGAGCAGATCGGGAACACCGATTATCGTTTAGATTTACCACCATATCTCACCAGGATCCACAGTGTCTTCCATGTCTCACAGCTTCGCAAGTACTTCCCCGACGAGTCCCATATCCTCCAAGATGATGGAGTTCAACTTAAGCCGGAATGGACTATTGAGATGAAACCGGTTCAGATTCAGGATAGTAAGGTCCAGCAGCTTCATCACAAGCAGATTCCCTTAGTGAGAGTTCTCTAGAGGAATCGTTCGACCGAGCAGTCTACTTGGGAGACTGGGGCCAAGATGAGGGAAGCTTATCCCGAGCTGTTCTAATAAAGATAGAATCTGAGTATTATAACGACCCAGAAAATCGAGAATCATTGTGAGTTTATTTTCGCGCTAATTATCTTTCTTACCTCCTATTTCTCGTATTATTTGATTCATATTTAATTATTTCATGTATGACCCAATGTGAATGTATTATGTATATATTTGCATTCCTTATGTGTTTAGCTTTAATTTGACATTAATATTGATATATTTGGCCAAAATGTTCTAAATTAGAGTTTCTAAAATTACCGTAATGCCCCTTCGTATTTTAAACATTTCGAATAATTAGATAAAAGATTTCTTCCCCCATTTTCAAACCCTAAACGTGAAGAGGGAGAGAGAGAGAAGAGGAGAGAAAAGGGATTTTTGCACTTAAGAGCTTCAATCGATCACTCCAGGCTCGTTTCTTCACCGACTTCTGCGCCGTTTGAACCCACGTGATCCTCTCGACGAGATATTTCTTTAGGTACCAGATTCACCACCTCTTTCCCTGAATTTATGAGCTTTTAAATGCATTTATTTCTTCGTGAGTTTTATTAGATTTTTTATGATATTGGGCTCGTTTCTTAATCATTATGCATGCTACTTGGTTCAAAATGCTTCTTATGATTGCTGCTTGTTCGTTTAAATCCTTAGTTGTTGATTCTTACTAGAAATTTAGTTTTGAGTATTTTTGGTTCGATTTCCATTGAAATTGCGAAATTTGCTGTTGTCTGTTGCTGATCTACACGGGCTTGCGCACTGTCTTGCGAAGCCGGTGCGTTGGCCTTGCGCATCCCTTTTGACCTGCACTGGCTCGCGCCCGTGCACGTTCCCAGTGTCTAAGGCCGTGTGCACCTGCACGGTCTTGACAGCGAGTTCAAGACCGTGCGTTGGCCGATGCACATGCCTTAGTGAATTTTTCAGCTTTCTTTCTTCTTTCACTTCGGGAATTGGGTCAACCCCGCTTATTTAAATGTTGAATTTTCGCATACGAACTCCTAAAATCAGTCCGATTTCACCTTTAACTTCCTTTTGAGTTGGGAATTAATATTTTGGAAGATTTGTTGAATTCCGACCTCGTTCGGACTGTGAATAGTATATTTTTTACGTGTATGCAATTTTGAAAAATCATCGGATTGACTTGAAACTTGCGTGGTAGCTTCTAGAAATATAATTATTGGCATATGCATGATTGTGGATTTGTTTGGTTAGCCATTCGTCAATTAATTGCTTATTTGCGGTTTTAGAGACGTTTATTAATTCGTCTAAGTCCTGTCTTGTCTACAGATCAGACTGAGGTTGAGGAGCAGTGAGTTTTAGTTGCTAGTCCTACTTTAGGCATTCCAGGTCAGGATCTAAACTATTTATAAAACTGGGTTCGAACATATATGTCTAAGTATACATGCGAAAACCCCCATAATACCTTGCCTTGCATGATCGTTTTATCTTTCTTCCCTTATTATTATTATTATATATTTCGAGCATATATCTTGATGATTTCGATAAACAAACCATTTGATATCAACTTATACTATATTATCCAAAAATAATTTGTTTTCAAAGGCAAGTAAATTCTTTCTTTTCAACGTGACACTTTGACTTTGGTTGGGTCTATGAGGAAAGTCATTAGGGGAGTCCGTCAGTACACCCCGACACGTACGGAACTTGTAGTCACCCCCTTTGTCGTCACTCACTTGCCTAAATGCCCGTTTGGCACTCAACTCATAATTATTTCTTAAAACGCGAGCAAAAATCATGGACTTTTCATGGGGCCTTGGGAGGGTATCCAGAGGTTTCACCTGGGGATGAGCGTCTAGGGTGTTTCCCGAGGTGCTACTCCCAAAACTAAGTATCAATTGTGGACTGTCAGGAGTTGGCATCCATGGTTGGGAGCGATGGTGGGTGATGCATGTGTTGCACACTTTCCTTAAATTCACTATAGTCGAGCCTCGGGTTGCTCCTTGGCTTGACACCGGAGATGGAGTTTTTATCATGTCATGAGGAGATATAAGGAGGAATAGGCCCATTCTCGCTGGGATACATATTTATTGCTTTATTACATTATTGTCCTTATTGCTTTACTGTTATTGAAATATCCAAGTCGAAGCACATTCTGGTTTTCTTCCTTATTGCATATGTATTTTCCTAATAAAAACTCGGAAGCATGACTCGACTTGTTTCACCCATATCTTCACTGAATTCTTTGATCTCACCCTCGTTTATTGGTTCTTACCTCAGGTAGATTGAGAGACCGACATGTCTCGCGTGTCGGATAGGCAACAGTGGTTGTCCATTAAACTCTCCATAGTCTATTCTTTTGTTTATGGCATGTATATTATGCTATATTGATCCTCATCCCCTTTATGATTACTACATTTACTTTACGTTGCCCCCGTGCGAGCGTTGATGATGTTGGATATTTGAATTGGCCCCGAAGTGGCATTTATGATTATATGTTTATGAAATCGCTTCCGCTATGAATTCTGAGTTGTACAATTGTTTTATATGTTGTGTCTTTTGGGGATTCACTGTTGCCAAGTGTTGGGCTAGACCCGTTGGCTTGCATAGATTCTCGGGTTGAGGCGCCGTTCTCGGCTTGGGAATCTGGGCAGGTTCGGGGACTGTAGAGCGGGGCGCCACATTCATTGGCCACAAGATTTAATCAGACTATCATGGGGGAGCACCCAGTTGGATGAAACAATATTCAGGAAATGAAGTCAAACAAAGGAACATCTGCAGAGAATGGTTTTATTAAAGTAGTAGAATCTGGGGACCAGATTCTCATAAGGGTGAGAGATTGTAACGACCCAAAATTTCTAAGTTCCGAAATTGGTGCGTTTTTCAAATTTAAGACCATTTACGGTCCCGACGCATTTCACAACTTCACGTTTTTCGATATTAGTATTTAAAATTTTTTTATAAATCATTGATTTTGGCATTTTAAAACCTCATACATTAATAAGAATTCGATGTGCATCGCTTTGACACTAATTAGGGTCGATTTGGTAAATTTATATTTTTGTTAGCCCGAGTAATGTAATCTAGTAATTTAACATTGCAATTGGACTGGAGTCCCATATTATAAAATTACAAATATTTCGAGGTTCCAAATATTTTCTAATATCCGAACATCTTTCATTAAATCATATTTTCAATATAATTGCATTTTAGCCCAAAACTATAACATCCCTGGGTTTTGTACAAATAGAGCGGGTTAGAATTTCCTAAGATATCGGGATATGTTTAGAAAATTCGATTAGGAAATAAGTGCTTAAATGATATTATTTTCTTAATGTGTTTCATTTAAATTGGTATGTGTATTAATTGTGGTTAATTTGCCTAATGTGTGTCTAATTGACATTAATTTCAATTTTTCCTGACATTTTGAATTTCGTGAACTCCTCGTTATTTGATACGTGTCTAAATTAATATTTATGTGTATAAGAATAACAGGGGTATAATTGTATTTTGACATGTACGGCCGTATCCTTAAATTTCTATTAGAACAAAAGAATTAATAAAGAAAATAAAATTATATTAGTCAAGTTAGGAGGCTATAATTGTAACTTTCGAAATGGATGATTATTAATTAGTTCAATCACTAATGAAATGAAACACATAGCTAATGATGAGGTGAAACACACAGCTAGTCATCACCATCTGCATGCCATGTTTTTGTTCACTTTGTGCCTCAAATTTCATTACATTAAAATGTAAGAATAAGTAATATAAAATTATTTAATAGAGATAAAATTTCAACCCAATATCATTTCGGCCATCACTCCAAACCCCACGAAACTGAGAAGAACAGGTATGGTGAAATTTTCATTTTGAACCTCCACTGATGAATTCATGTTAAATTATTGATTAAACTTTTAGTAATTACACGATCTCTTCTGGCCTATATATGTACCTGAATTATTTGTTTTTTTTCTTGTTCGTTTTTCCTTGTCAACTAGGATATATACTCCATTTAATATATATATATATAGCCATTTACATGTATGTGTATATCAGCTTATGTAAATTGTAAACTGGAACCACACAAAACAAGTTATTGGGTTTAGTTTCTTTTCCATAAAGTGAATAATTAACTTAATATTTCCTGCTCGTATCTATTGTTCCGTACATGAAGGGAATCATTATTTGAAGGAATTATTGATTTCTAATTATAGCTATAATAACTTATGTCAGAGTATTCTATAATGTTGTATATCATGCATAGTAAGGTCTATTAAACATAGTTATTCTATAATGTTGTATATCATGCATAGTAAGGTCTATTAAACATAGTTAGCAACTAAGTATTAGATTAATTTAGTTTCTTTTAAATTAGGGGAATAATTGGAGGAAAATATTAATAATTATATGTTAGAATAATTGTGAATAAATTGTATCTGTTATACGAATAAAGCCGGTAAGAATTCCTCAGATAAAGGGACAAGTTGGAAAACTCGATCGGCAAGTATGTGCTTCTGTGATATTCTTTGCCTAATGTGTTTAATAAGAGTGATTTGTGCATTAATTGTGATTAAATTGCCAAATGTGTGCCTAATTGATATTTTAAAATTTTCCTGACACTTTGAATTATGCGAATTTTGAGTTATTTGATACGTGGTAAAATTTATGTTTACGTGTAAAAGTGTCTAGGTACTTTTATTAAATTATGACATGTATATCTTTATCCCTAAATATTAACAAGATCAAAATATATTCGTATAAAATAAAATATATCATATAATTAAATTGTGAATCCCTTATTTAAATGAAATAAGTTCCTTGCTTATTAAATGGAATAGCCGACCAATTACTTTAACATGCGCGCGGATTCCAATGATTCATCAATCTACTTCAATATATAATATGTGTATGCTACGTGTATAAGCTATACTTGACCCCAACTCTTCAATTTTCTTAAACCACCTCCTGCTTATAATATACTAAATATCGGACATCTATAGATACAATCCTTCAGATAAGTCTTATGTAATTCATTCATCTTTCTCACCACTGAACCCCCACAAAGTACTCAGACGGATAGGTATATGATATATTCACTATTTTCATGATTTTCTTTATAATTCTAATTGATTTTCTTCAATTTAATACTTGTTAAAGTGTTATTGTTTAACAAATAGTTGGTGTTAGGTTGAGGCTGAAGTTAAACTAGATTGATAGTTTTTATCCCATAAACGAATTCTAATAATATCAGAATCAGAATAATGATTAAAATCTTCTTTCAATTGTTTATGAATTAAATAATTTTATCTTAGTCAATTGAATATTCTTGGCCGACTACTGGTGAAAAATTAGATTTCATAATTACTACTCACGAATAAGTATAAGTGTGCGATTAGTTTATAAGATATATAAGTTTGATGAATTCAGTTGATGTGCTTACATGACTAGCACTAATTTTGTTTATAATTGATACATAGCTGTATATAAGCTCTATGAATATGTACGTATATGTGCACTTTTTTGGAGAATACATCTGCTATCAATACAAATTTGATTTTTGTGAAGGTTATTAATGTTCCTTAATATCAATAATATTATATTCTAATAAATGAATAAATAGGTTTAGTTGTATTCATTTTATCGATAAGAATGTTTAGATAGATTACTTAATTTAAATTATGTTAGTAAGCATGATATCAGTTGTAATTAAATAGAATCACCTTATTTAATTATTCTGTTTCCTTTCCTTATTATGTTTGATTAATTTGTTTAATTATTTATTTGCAACGTGGTTATTCGATTTAAATAATAGCCGTGCGTCGTATTGTCGTCTTACGTGGTTGTGTCATAATTGGTTTCAGGTGGTAGTTCTTCCGGGCAGTAGCCTGGTTGTCTTTCCTTGGTCCTTTTTGCCGTATTATCCAGGTGGAGTTCCGTTTCCGAATTCGGTTTTCTTATACGTATGTAAATATTCCATATATACCCGAAGCCTGTGTTTTATGTTTTTATGTTTTCTTTCCCCATATTTATGTTATACGTAGTAGCTATTTGAAACCATACTATCTTAATGATTTTAAAGAAAAATGCTTTGATATCAAATTATTACGTATAACCCCTCAAGAGCTCCTTTAGCTCGAAAGGGTATAAAATGGGTTTGAAATCGGTCCCTTTGACCGCACAAGCATTTGAAGTGCGAGGAATTATCTTGGCCTTTCGGCCTGGCCATTGAGCCACATTATACTATTGGGCCCGGACATCAGGGTACGGGGTGAAGCCGGATAGACGTTTGGTCTACGGTGGATCTCAATGCTCTGGTCTCCAAACTGATGGGAGCTCGGGGGTATGACCGGAGTGGTAACCCTTTTGAGTACCTGCGCCGGACGGGATCTAGTCTATATCCCCAGCCGAAGATGTATTGGATATTTGTCCTTGCATATATGATTATATAGTAGCGGGCTAGCTACCTGACTACACAAGGAGGAATAAGGGAGATTTATTTGATATTTCTGATATTATGAAACAGGTGGTTGATGCTCGACTCGCCGAGTTTTTACTTTATTGCGAAATTATTCGATTCACCAATAACTGTGAAAACCTTTATTTTCCTTTGCTTTCTTCTCATTTACAAACTGGTGGATCTTTCTGTTGTTTCGATAGTATATACGTATTACAGCCCCCTCACTTAGTCGCTTTGACTAACCCCATTACTCTGTTGTTGTCTTTTCAGGGTTTTGTTGCTAGGCGGATTCAGGTCGTGTCCTTGGAGTCATTTACTTTGGTTTAGGTGATTTCATATCCGTCTATGTATCTGGATAAATACTTGGAACCCTAGAAGTTATAGATGTAAATAATGTAAATTAGTTTGAATAGTGATATTGATGTTTCAGTGGCCTTGGTGGGCTTTATAATTGTGTTTTGGATTATGATTGTTCTAGCTCCCTGAGTGGGATAGGTTGTGTTAATTTGCTTCCGCTGTATTATTGTTCATTGTCCTATTATTTTCTAAAGCAGATCCGCCTGGTATTTATTTTCCGTTCGCCAGGTTATAGTTCATAACCGGACCTTTAGTTCTTGTTATGGATTGTGACTTGGTGCGGGACGTCACGTCGCACCGTATTTGGGGACATGCCGTTACAGTTGGTATCAGAGCTCGAGGTTCATTGGCCATAGCTCTATGAGTCGTGTCAGTGTAGGTCCGTACGGCTTATGACTTAGGAATTGTGCTTTTGTGCTTATGTGTTTACAGCTTTGCATCAATAATTAATCTACATGCATACTTGTTATATTTAATTGTAGGATACCACCTTGTCATGATCGTGCTCCTCCAGCAGCACCACCACAGGCACCAGTGGTTGATGCTCAACAGATATTTGGTCTCTTTAAGGATTACCTGGATCAGAGAGACAGGAATGTTGAGATAGATGAGCATAGAGCCCGTGAGCAGTCACTTCGCCGATTCCTCGATTTCCACCCACCTCAGTTTGTTGGTACCACAGATGATATTGTGGCAGAGGGTTGGATTTCATCTCTTGAGAGGATATACCGATTTCATCAGCCTACTGATCTAGAGAAGGTTGAGTTTGCTATCTATCTTCTTCGAGGACCTGCAGAGGCCTGGTGGAAGATGACTGAGCAGAGATGGAGGGCCACCGGAGTTGAGTCATCGTGGGATAGGTTTCTTGAGGAGTTTCGAGCTAAGTATGTTCCCCCTACTGTTCAGGATCGCCGGGAGCAGGAGTTTATGGAGTTATCTCAGGGTACTTCTACTGTGGCTGACTATGAGGCCAACTTTACCAGACTTGCAGTATATGCTCCACATATTGCTTTAGATGAGCGCAGGAAGACCAAGAAGTTTCTAGAGGGCTTGAGTATTCCTCTTCGACAGGGTCTTGCAGCTTCCCGTCCCACTACCTATGTTGCAGCTGTAGATGCAGCCTTATCTCTTGAGGCTGAGTATGCCAGTATTGATCGAGCTATTCGTAGTACTACCCCCGCTTCTTCTTCACCGGGTTTCAAGAGGCCTTTCATTCCGAGTGCTCCTATGCAGCCTAAAGGCAAGAGACCTTTTGGTGGACCCAGACCTCCTATACCTCACCCTATGGGATTTTCTTCAGCACCTCGTCCGACCGGATTTTCTCCTACACCTCGCCCGACTGGGTTTCCTTCAGTCCCTCGTCCGTCAGGTTATCGTCCAGTTATTTGTGGTTATTGTGGAGGGAATCACCCAGAGTTTAAGTGTTGGTATAAGTTGGGATTGTGTACTAGTTGTGGTAGCTCTACCTACCAGAAGGATAGTTGTCCCAGGAGGCAGCCCTCGAGTCAGCCTATGCCGCCGAAGCCGAAGCCTTCCGTTCCAGCTCGTGTGTACGCCCTGGAGGGCGACGAGGAGACTGAGCCTGATTCTTCCGCCGTGGTGGAAGGTACCATACATATACATAACATACCCATACATGCATTGTTTGATCCGGGTGCTACGCATTCTTTTGTTGCTCCTGAAATTGACTTATCTGCGCATGCGTCTATTGATTTGTCTGATTATTACTTTATTGTGAGTTCCCCTTTGGGATCTTGTATGATTACCGACTGCGTGTACCGACGTTGTCCCATTGTTATTGAGGATAAAGTTTACCCCGCAGATTTGATAGTATTGTTAGTGAAGAAGTACGGAGTTATCTTGGGTATGGATTGGTTATTTGATCACAGGGCCAAGATTGATTGTTTTGAGAAGAAGATTAGTTTGGGATTTGATCCAAGTCAGGGTATTCAGTTGACGGATGGGCCGATTATTTCTATGACAGAGGCAAAGAAGCTCGTTCGAGAGGGAGCTTCAGGTTTTGTTGCTTATCTTCTTAACAGGCCAAAACAACAGTCGAAGTTTGAAACTACCGAGATAGTTAAAGATTTCCCTGATGTGTTTCCTAAGAAGTTAGAATCGTTACCTCCAGACCGTGATATCGAGTTTGTTATTGATCTGTATCCGGGATCTGAGCCGTATTCTAAGACACCTTACAGAATGGCACCAGTTGAATTAAAAGAGTTGAAGACTCAGTTAGATGAATTGTTAGCCAGTGGGTATATTAGGCCGAGTACTTCTCCCTGGGGTGCACCGGTATTGTTTGTGAAGAAGAAAGATGGTTCTCTTAGACTTTGTGTTGATTACAGAGAGTTGAACCGAATGACTGTGAAGAACAAATATCCTCTTCCCCACATTGAGGAGTTGTTTGACTTACTGCAGGGATCGAGGGTCTATTCTAAACTCGATCTGAGACAGGGATATTATCAGTTACGTATCAGGAAAAAGGACATACCGAAGACAGCTTTCAACATTCGATATGGTCATTTTGAGTTTGTAGTTATGCCGTTCGGTTTGACAAACGCCCCTGCAGTATTTATGGATATAATGCACAGAATCTTTCGACCTTATCTTGATAAGTTTGTTGTCATCTTCATCGACGACATACTGGTTTTCTCGAAGTCCGAGGAAGAACATGCAGAACATCTGAAGATTGTGTTACAAACTTTGAAAGAACATCAATTGTATGCCAAGTTCAGTAAGTGCGAGTTCTGGATTGAGAAAGTGGCATTTCTGGGTCATGTTATATCTAAGAAAGGTATTGAGGTTGATCCTTCAAAGATTGATTCAGTATTGAATTGGGAGCAACCTAAGACTCCGACAGAGGTTCGTAGTTTTCTGGGTTTGGCGGGTTATTACAGACGGTTTGTGAAGGATTTTTCTAAACTTGCAGCCCCGCTTACTGAGTTAACAAAGAAGAATGTTTCTTTTGTGTGGACAGTTAAGTGTGAGAGCAGTTTTCGGGAGTTAAAGAACAGATTGACGTCCGCTCCTATTCTTACTTTGCTTGAAGGTTCAGATGGATTCGTGGTTTATTCTGATGCTTCGAAAGAAGGTTTAGGATGTGTGTTAATGCAGAATGGAAAGGTTATAGCTTATGCCTCGAGAAAGCTTAAACCTGCTGAAGTGAATTATCCTACACATGATCTTGAGTTAGCAGCAGTTGTGTTTGCTTTGGGCAAGTGGCGTCACTATCTCTACGGCATTACTTTTGATATTTTCACTGATCATAAGAGCCTTCAGTATCTTTTCACTCAGAAGGAATTGAATAAACGTCAGAGGCGTTGGATGGAGTTGTTAGAAGATTATGATTGTAAGATTCAGTACCATCCGGGGAAGGCAAACGTAGTTGCAGATGCCTTGAGCAGAAAAGCAAGTGTATCACAGCTAGAGCTGAGTTCAAACATGTCAGATGCCGAGAGAGCTCACATTATTTCTTATGCTCGTATTTCTAATATTACGATACAATCAGAGTTGGGTCGTAAAATTAAAGAAGCTCAAGCTACTGATGATTGGATTCAACGACAGATTATTCGAATGAAGGATGAGCCAGACACGCAGTTCAGTATTGATGACACAGGTCTTCTCAGACATAAGACAAGAGTTTGTGTTCCTGAGAGTTTGAGGAGAGAGATTTTGGATGAAGCTCACAAATCAGCCTATACTATCCATCCGGGAGGCACTAAGATGTATCGAGATTTGAAAGAGTTCTTCTGGTGGAATGGTTTGAAGAGAGATGTGGCCGATTATGTCAGACAGTGTGCGACGTGTCAACAAGTCAAGGCAGATCATCAGAAACCCGGAGGTTTACTTCAGCCGCTCCCCGTTCCATCTTGGAAATGGGAAGAGATAGCGATGGATTTTATTTCGGGTTTACCGAAAGTCAGAGGTGGTTATGATAGTATTTGGGTAATTGTTGACAGATTGACGAAGTCCGCTCATTTCTTGCCCGTTCGTACATCCTATACAGTTGACAAGTTGGCAGACGTTTATCATGAGGATATTGTGAGACTTCATGGAGTTCCGGCTAGTATAGTGTCAGACAGAGACACTAGATTTACTTCGCGTTTGTGGCAGAACTTAAGGATCGTATGGGAACAAAGTTGACCTTCAGTACCGCAGCTCACCCCCAGACAGACGGTCAATCCGAGAGGACTATCAGATACCTCGGAGATATGTTGAGATCTTGTGCCTTGGATTTTCAGACTACGTGGCACAAACAGCTACCATTGATCGAGTTCGCTTATAATAACACTTATCAGTCCTCGATTCAGATGGCCCCATATGAAGCTTTGTACGGAAGAAAGTGTCGATCACCGCTTTATTGGGATATAGAAGACTGGAGATGGACTAAAGATGGTATTCATCGTGGCATTGCTCCGAAATTGATTCAAGATGCTATCGAGAAGGTGCAAGTCATCCGACAAAGAATGAAAGCTGCCCAGGATCGACAAAAGCGTTATCCTGATAGGCGTCGACGTGATTTGGAATTTGAAGTTGGGGATCAGGTATTTTTGAAAGCTTGTCCTAGAAAGGGATTCGTTCGAATTGGTAAAGGAGGAAAGTTAGCCCCGAGATATTTGGGTTCGTATGTGATTGTCGAGAGGATTGGGAAGATGGCCTATAGATTGGATTTACCGCCAGCCCTTACCGGTATTCATAATGTTTTCCATGTCTCGCAGCTTCGTAAGTATTATCCGGATGAGTCTGAGATTATTTCCGTAGAGGATATAAAGTTAGAGCCGAATTTGACGTTCATTTCCCAACCGGTTAGTATTTTGGACCGTAAATTCCAAGAACTTCATAATCGTCAAATTCCCCTCGTAAAAGTCCTTTGGAGGAATCAGAAAAGTGAGGAAGCTACTTGGGAAACAGAAGAGAAAATGAGAAAACATTATCCTGAGTTGTTCGCTTCGACTGAATAGAATCTGAGGACAGATTCTCATAAGGGGGAGAGATTGTAACGCCCCAAGTTTTCATACGAATAAAGCCGGTAAGAATTCCTAAGATAACGGGACAAGTTGGAAAACTCGATCGGCAAGTATGTGCTTATGTGATATTATTTGCCTAATGTGTTTAATAAGAGTGATTTGTGCATTAATTGTGATTAAATTGCCAAATGTGTGCCTAATTGATATTTTAAAATTTTCCTAACACTTTGAATTATGCGAATTTTGAGTTATTTGATACGTGGTAAAATTTATGTTTACGTGTAAAAGTGTCTAGGTACTTTTATTAAATTATGACATGTATATCTTTATCCCTAAATATTAACAAGATCAAAATATATTCGTATAAAATAAAATATATCATATAATTAAATCGTGAATCCATTATTTAAATGAAATAAGTTCCTTGCTTATTAAATGGAATAGCCGACCAATTACTTTAACATGCGCGCGGATTCCAATGATTCATCAATCTACTTCAATATATAATATGTGTATGCTACGTGTATAAGCTATACTTGACCCCAAGTCTTCAATTTTCTTAAACCACCTCCTGCTTATAATATACTAAATATCGGACATCTATAGATACAATCCTTCAGATAAGTCTTATGTAATTCATTCATCTTTCTCACCACTGAACCCCCACAAAGTACTCAGACGAATAGGTATATGATATCTTCACTATTTTCATGATTTTCTTTATAATTCTAATTGATTTTCTTCAATTTAATACTTGTTAAAGTGTTATTGTTTAACAAATAGTTGATGTTAGGTTGAGGCTGAAGTTAAACTAGATTGATAGTTTTGATCCCATAAACGAATTCTAATAATATCAGAATCAGAATAATGATTAAAATCTTCTTTCAAATGTTTATGAATTAAATAATTTTATCTTAGTCAATTGAATATTCTTGGCCGACTACTGGTGAAAAATTAGATTTCATAATTACTACTCACGAATAAGTATAAGTGTGCGATTAGTTTATAAGATATATAAGTTTGATGAATTCAGTTGATGTGCTTACATGACTAGCACTAATTTTGTTTATAATTGATACATAGCTGTATATAAGCTCTATGAATATGTACGTATATGTGCACTCGTTTGGAGAATACATCTGCTATCAATACAAATTCGATTTTTGTGAAGGTTATTAATGTTCCTTAATATCAATAATATTATATTCTAATAAATGAAACAATAGGTTTAGTTGTATTCATTTTATCGATAAGAATGTTTAGATAGATTACTTAATTTAAATTATGTTAGTAAGCATGATATCAGTTGTAATTAAATAGAATCACCTTATTTAATTATTCTGTTTCCTTTCCTTATTATGTTTGATTAATTTGTTTAATTATTTATTTGCAACGTGGTTATTCGATTTAAATAATAGCCGTGCGTCGTATTGTCATCTTACGTGGTTGTGTCATAATTGGTTTCAGGTGGTAGTTCTTCCGGGCAGAAGTCTGGTTGTCTTTCCTTAGTCCTTTTTGCCGTATTATCTAGGTGGGGTTCCGTTTCCGAATTCGGTTTTCTTATACGTATGTAAATATTCCATATATACCCGAAGCCTGTGTTTTATGTTTTTATGTTTTCTTTCCCCATATTTATGTTATACGTAGTAGCTATTTGAAACCATACTATCTTAATGATTTTAAAGAAAAATGCTTTGATATCAAATTATTACGTATAACCCCTCAAGAGCTCCTTTAGCTCGAAAGGGTATAAAATGGGTTTGAAATCGGTCCCTTTGACCGCACAAGCATTTGAAGTGCGAGGAATTATCTTGGCCTTTCGGCCTGGCCATTGAGCCACATTATACTATTGGGCCCGGACATCAGGGTACGGGGTGAAGCCGGATAGACGTTGGGTCTACGGTGGATCTCAATGCTCTGGTCTCCAAACTGATGGGAGCTCGAGGGTATGACCGGAGTGGTAACCCTTTTGAGTACCTGCGCCGGACGGGATCTAGTCTATATCCCCAGCCGAAGATGTATTGGATATATGTCCTTGCATATATGATTATATAGTAGCGGGCTAGCTACCTGACTACACAAGGAGGAATAAGGGAGATTTATTTGATATTTCTGATATTATGAAACAGGTGGTTGATGCTCGACTCGCCGAGTTTTTACTTTATTGCGAAATTATTCGATTCACCAATAACTGTGAAAACCTTTATTTTCCTTTGCTTTCTTCTCATTTACAAACTGGTGGATCTTTCTGTTGTTTCGATAATATATACGTATTACAGCCCCCTCACTTAGTCGCTTTGACTAACCCCATTACTCTGTTGTTGTCTTTTCAGGGTTTTGTTGCTAGGCGGATTCAGGTCGTGTCCTTGGAGTCATTTACTTTGGTTTAGGTGATTTCATATCCGTCTATGTATCTAGATAAATACTTAAAATCCTAGAAGTTATAGATGTAAATAATGTAAATTAGTTTGAATAGTGATATTGATGTTTCAGTGGCCTTGGTGGGCTTTATAATTGTGTTTTGGATTATGATTGTTCTAGCTCCCTGAGTGGGATAGGTTGTGTTAATTTGCTTCCGCTGTATTATTGTTCATTGTCCTATTATTTTCTAAAGTAGATCCGCCTGGTATTTATTTTCCGTTCGCCAGGTTATAGTTCATAACCGGACCTTTAGTTCTTGTTATGGATTGTGACTTGGTGTGGGACGTCACGTCGCACCGTATTTGGGGACGTGGCGTTACATATCTAGACAAAATTCTATTTAAACCGAGTTACATAGTTTAACTAATTGTTTGTGTTAATTGAATTAGTTACACGTTTAATTAGTAATTTGTTAAATATATAAATTAGACATGAGAAACCAATTGACACTTCAGCTCCATGACTTCGTATTCAGGCAACTTGTCCTATTTCTGGATATTTTACTTTCTTATGTCTAATTAACTTGTGTAATTGTCTAATTGCAATATGACAATATGATTTGAGTTATATAGTTGTACAAGTTAATCGTGTCTTATTTGGTTTGTCGAGTTGAGTCTTACCCTTTCGTCATTGGTATAGCAGGTGATTCTACAGAGGAATCCTGATTGTGTTTGATCGTCCATTTTGCTATCTTTTGGGATGTCCAGATGGGATTTCTTTTCCGAATTTGGCTTTCTTGTACATATGTAAATATTCCATATAAACCCAGACCCATGTTTTGTGCTTTTATATTTCTTGGCCTTTCTATTATATCTGTTAGTTAGTTGAATCTTATTATTTTAATGATGTTAAGGAAAGAACTTTGATATCAAATTACTATGTATATGATTTTGGAAAAGATATTAAAATAGACACAAAGTAAATCGTATTTTATTTTTAAAGGAGTTTTGGGTCTCGGAACACCTCGTGGGAGAACCGTTAGGGTGCATCCCCATGAGCCCTCCCCGAAGCATGTGATACCTGTGGGCATATTCCTAGATCGTCACTTAACTTGTCTCGAATGGTCTCTTGACCACACAAACTCTTTTAAATGCGAGAATCTATCTTAGGCCTTTGTGCCACATTATACTATTGGGCCCGGACATCAAGGTACGGGGTGAAGCCAGATAGACGTTGGGTCTACAGTTGTAGCGCCCCGCTCTACAACCCCCGAACCTGCACGAATTGCCAAGCCGAATACAGTGCCTCAACCCGAGAACCCATGCAAGCTAACGGGTCAATCTCGACACTTGGCAACAGTGAATCCCCAAAATTAAAACATTTAAATAAATCAGAGAATATATAGCGGAAGCATTTAAATTCATAGTAACAAAAAAATGCCACTCCGGGGCCAATTCATTAACAATTATCAACAACAGCCCATTCAGGGGCAACATAATTTAAATAAAAAGTTACGGGGATCAATATAATATTATCTACAATCCAGGTTGAAAAGAATAATGAACGAGAGAATAAAAGACAACCAACGAGACTCGGCAAAACCAAAAAGCCTATCTATGCACTGTTGCCCATCCGACACGTAAGACATGTCGGTCTCTCTCAAGCCTGAGGCAAGAACCAATTAAAAGAGGGTGAGTCAAAATACTCAGTGAAGATGTGAGAACAAGTCAAGTCATGCTTCCGGATTTTTATAGAAAATACATATGCGATAATGAAGAAACCGGAATATGCTTCAACTTGGATATTCAATTAAACATTACAGTCAATAACACTATAAAGCAATAAATACGATCCCAGCGAGAATGGGCCTGTTCCTCCTTATTTCTCCACGGTTCATGTAAAAATTCTCCATCGCCGGTGTCAAGCTAAGGAGCAACCCGAAGCTCAACCATGGTGAATTTTAGGAAAATTTGCAACGAATGCAACACCCACCATTGCTCCCAACCGTGGCTATCATCTCCTGACAGGCCACGATTGACGCTTATTTTTGGGAGAAGCACCTCGGATTACTCCCTGGACGCCCGTCCCCAGATGTAACCTTCGGATACCTTCCCGGGCCCATCTTGAAAATAATAATGTATTTGCTCGCTTTGAAAAACACATTTGAATGCCAAACGACACTCTGGGCAATGGTGACGACTAAGGGGTTAAATCCTAAGTGAAACAGTCACGTAAAATAAATAGTTTTCTTGCCCTTTTTGAAAAGAAATCAATTTGGTTTAATAATGTATAATTTTGATATTAAATGATTTGAGGATAAAACATAAAAATATAAACTCGAAATATATAATACATTAATAAGGGATTAGGGGGTTCGCAATTGTATATATATATGTTCAAGCCCAGTTAAAAGTTTAAATCCTCACCTGGAATCAAAAAGAGAAAGCCTAGCTGCTAGACTCACTGATCTCCAACGGACGACTGATCTGGAGATAAGACAAGACCTAGACAAATCAATAAAGACAACAAACACTAAAAGCGCAAATAAGCAATTATTGGACGAACGGCTAACCAAACATGTTTCCAATCATGCATATGCCAATTATAATATGTAAAGAAGCTATCATGTAAGCTTCACGCAATTCCGACAAGTTGTCAAAAATACACATAATTAGAATTACACTATTCACAGCCCGAACGAGGGCGAAATTAAATAAACACTCCAAAATATTAATCTACAAAATATAAGGGTTCTATAGGTGAAAACGGTGTAATTTTTGGAGTCCGTATGCAAAAAGTCAACCGAAAATATTAACTTGTGGACTCAATTGCCGAGAGCAAAATTTGAAAAAGAGCTGCACACGGGCTCCTGCACGGTCTTGCGCAAGACCGTGCGTTAGCCCGTGTGGTTTAACTGAACCCAGCAGAAACTTACGGGAATTCAAAAATTCGAGCCAAAAATCATCAAAACTCATATTTGTAACGCAAATCAACACTCACAAATTATAACAATCATTAATCATCATCTAATTCACATTTACATCCAATAAAATCACAAATTGATCAAGAAACGGGTTCGATCTAAGCATCTAACCTAAAAATCCCGATTTAATCAAATATTCTCAAAACCTCGAAATTCCGTAAAAGAAATTGGGGAAATTGGTACCTATAGAAAGGTATCGAAGAAGGGATCGTTTAAAAACGATTGACACGAAATTCCACGGAGATTCGAGCTCGGCACGATCGATTTGGGCTTCGGGAGAAAATTTTGTTTTCTTCTTCTCTCTCTCTCTCTCAATTTGAAATAATAGTTTTATGAAATGAATTTTGATACTTTTATCAAATACCTTCGAAATATCGAAAAATACGAAGGGTTATTTTAGTAATTTTTGAAAATCCAATTAAATACGCGTCGATCAAATATAACGATTAAATATTAAACAAACGCAATATACACACGTAATTTAAGTACGCAAACAATATTATCACATTGGTCATATACGACATAATATATAATAATTCACATATAACGAGAATTTAGAGATTAAGAAAGATAATTAACGCATAAAAATTACTCACAGTAATTCTCGGATTTCTGGGTCGTTACAATACTCCCCCCTTATGAGAATCTGGTCCCCAGATTCCATCTTTATCAGAAAAGCTCGGGATAAGCTTCTCTCATCTTAGCCTCCGTCTCCCAAGTAGACTGCTCGGTCGAACGGTTCCTCCAGAGAACTCTCACTAATGAAATCTGCTTGTGACGAAGCTGCTGGACCTTGCGATCTTGAATCTGAACCGGTTTCATCTCAATAGTCAAATCCGGCTCAAGCTGAACTCCGTCATCCAAGAGAATATGGGAATCGTCGGGGAAGTACTTGCGAAGCTGTGAGACATGGAAGACATTGTGGATCCCGGTAAGATAAGGTGGTAGGTCCAGACGATATGCGGTATTCCTGATCCGCTTTGTGATCTCAAATGGACCTAAGTATCTCGGAGTAAGCTTCCCACCTCTACCGATCCTCGTGAATCCCTTCCTCGGGGAGGCCTTGACAAAAACTCGGTCTCCCACTTCGAACTCCAAATGTCGACGTCTCTTGTCGGCATAGCTCTTTTGACGATCTTGAGCTGCTTTCATTCTTTGCCGAATGAGTTGGACTTTATCAATCGCTTCCTGAATGTGATCCGGTGGAGTAGCTCTCTCGTGGCCATTAGCTGACCACTTCCAATCCTCCAATTCCCAATAAATCGGAGATCTGCACTTCCTCCCATAAAGAGCCTCATACGGTGGCATCCCAATCGAGGCTTGATAACTGTTGTTGTAAGCGAACTCGACCAAGGGCAAATGTGAAATCCAACTCGTATGAAAATCGAGCGCACATGCCCGTAACATATCACTTAGAAACCTGATCGTCCGCTCGGATTGTCCATCAGTCTGAGGATGTGCTGCAGAGCTAAACTTTAGGGTCGTTCCCAAGTTCTTATGAAGTTCTTGCCAAAACTGAGCTGTGAACTTAGGAACCCTGTCGGAAACGATGCTTTCCGGAACACCATGAAGCCTAATAATTTCCTTCTGATACAATTCTGCAAGCTGCTTAACCTTTGCTGTTTTTCGAACTGGTAGAAAATGCGCTGACTTGGTCAATCGATCGACGATGACCCAAATACTGTCGAAACCTCCACGAACGGTAGGCAATCCTGTCACGAAGTCCATAGTAATCTCCTGCCACTTGGAAGTGGGTACAGGAAGCGGCTGAAGAGTTCCTCCAGGCCTTTGATGCTCGGCCTTGACTCTCTGACATGATAGACAATGTTTCACATAGGTAGCCACGTCCCTTTTCATACCGTTCCACCAATACTGGGTTCTGAGATCACGATACATCTTGTTGCCTCCTGGGTGAACAGCATAAGCAGACTTGCGTGCCTCATCGAGAATTCCACGCTTCAGATTCGTGGGAACACAAACTCGGGTCCCGAAGCGAAGCAATCCGGTACCATCGATCCTAAATTTGGTGTTAGGATCATTCTGCATTCTAGCCTTGATCTTCTGAATACTGGCATCCGAATCTTGCTCGTCTCGGATCTGTTGGACTAAATCGGGTTGGACTAAAAGGTTGGCAAGACGAGGATACGATTCAAATCGAGTCCTCCTGTCCTCTAAAGAGATATCTGAAGATATCCCCTCTAGGTGTGCCAAGTGAGCCCTCCGGCTCAATGCATCAGCGACTACGTTCGCCTTCCCAGGGTGATACTGAATGCGGCAGTCATAATCTTCCAAGAATTCCATCCACCGTCTCTGTCTCCTGTTGAGATCCTTCTGAGTGAACAAATACATTAAACTCTGGTGGTCAGTAAAGATGTCAAAAGTGACACCATACAGATAATGACGCCATTTGCCCAAGGCAAATATCACCGCTGCAAGTTCCAAGTCATGAATGGGATAGTTCTTTTCGGCATCTTTTAACTTTTTAGAAGCATAAGCAACGACTTTCCCATTTTGCATCAACACGCACCCTAAACCTTCCTTGGACGCATCCGTATAAACCGCGTATCCCTCGTGTCCGTCTGGAAGAACAAGTATAGGTGCAGTGGTCAATCTCTTCTTCAGCTCCTTGAAACTGGCCTTGCAATTGTCGTCCCACTGAAAAGACACATCTTTACAAGTTAACTTCGTGAGTGGGACCGCTAGTATGGAGAAATCCTTAACGAATCGCCTGTAATATCCAGCCAATCCAAGGAAACTCCTAACTTCTGTTGGCGTCTTAGGCTGACTCCAACTCGTTACTGCCTCAATCTTTGATGGATCTAAAACAATCCCATTCCCGGAGATGATATGACCAAGGAATGAAACCTCGTTGATCCAAAACTCGCACTTGTTAAACTTAGCATATAAGCTATGCTCTCGAAGTGTCTGTAGCACAATGCGAAGATGCTCGGCATGATCCTCGACCGTCTTGGAGAAAACCAGAATGTCATCGATGAAGATAACCACAAACTTGTCGAGGTAAGGTCGGAAAATCCTGTGCATGATATCCATGAAAGTTGCAGGGGCATTCGTCAAACCAAACGGCATCACAACAAACTCGAAGTGGCCGTACCGAGTGTTAAACCCGGTCTTAGGTATATCCTGCTCTCGGATACGAAGCTGATAGTAACCTTGTCGAAGATCCAACTTCGAATATACTTTCGAACCTGCAATATGTAACGACCCGAATATTTAATTATGTTATTAATATTTACGCGAATTCTTTCTTGCCTAATTTCTCGATCTATCCAATTGGATTAATTAATCTTGTGGAAAAGATTGATTTAACCTATCTTCTAAATAGCCTCGATTACTTAAATTACATAAATGCCCTTAAAAACCTAAATGACCATTTTACCCTTCCGAGATATTTTCATAAATATCTATCTATCTCTCTCATTCTCTCATTTCACAAAAGGAAGAAAGAAAGAAGAAAGAAAGCAGAAAGAATGAGAAGAAAGGAGAAAGATCTTCCCGACGCCCTACCGAGCTCGTTTCTCGCCCGATCGACGAGCCGTGAAAACCCGAACGACCCTCACTACATTCTCTATCGGTAATCCTTTTACCTCATTTCATTCCGTTCGTTCTTTCTTGCGATTTTTCGTGATTTATATATAGAATTTTATATATTAGGATTTTCGTGTTTAGGAAGATTTACTTGACCATTTTACGTGATTCTTGTGTCTATATGTAGCTTATATGATATATATGATTATATATGAAAATTAGGATGTTTTATGGTGTAGATTAGGAGATATATGAATTTATATTTCGAATTCGCGTGAGAGGTTCGCGATCTGCTGAGTCTGCTGCTCAGTAGATCCACACGGGCGAACGCACGGTCTTGAGCAAGACCGTGCAAGAGCCCGTGCGCTTCACTTTTCAGCCTGCACGGGCTTGAGCCCGTGCACAGGCCCGTGCGCATGGCCGTTTGCACCTGCACGGTCTTGACACCGTGCTCAAGACCGTGCGGGAGGCCGTGCAACCCCTTTTGTGCTTGCACCGGCTTGCCAAGCCCGTGCGTAAGCCCGTGCGTTGGCCGGTGCAACATACTTAGTGTATTTTCCAGCCTTTTCCTTTCTTGCACTTCGGGAATTGGTCAACCCCACTCATTTAAATGTTGACTTTTCTCATACGACCTCCGAATATCAATCCGATTTCACCTATAGCTTCCTCGAGCCTTGGGATTTGATATTCTTCATAATTTACAATTTACCCGACCCTAATTGACCGTCAATTGACACCTTGCTCGTTTAGGAATTTATTCCATCTTTTCCGTTTCTTGTCCGTTTGACCCCATTTTCGCGAGAGAGTTCCGTTATATTATTTTAAGCGTGTCTACGTGCCCTAATTGCGTTTAAGCATGCCTTTAATATTTATTATTTACGTTCTTTCATTATTTAACATTTCATTAATATTCTTTAATTGTCGTACCGTAATTTACATGTTTAATTGATTTACTTCCCATATTGTGTTTATTGCATGATTGGATTCTATGTGAATTGCCGTGCGTCATCTGTTGTCTTGTGTCTTGCTTTTAGTATTGTCGGTCTTGTTTTCATCCTCTAGGCCCTGTGTATTACAGGTGGGTCCAACGAGGGAGAAACCTGACTACCGCTTGCTTTCATTCTGTCTTGTCGAGCCAGGTAAGGGTTTTAAATTGTTTTCAACTGGAGTAAGAACATAGTTTATTTAGGCTTCGAAATAACTTATTCCCCGCCTTTTCTTATTGCTTGTTGTACTGTCTTTAATATTCCTTACATGCTTAGTCAAACCTTTTAGTAGCAACCAAAATGATTTGAAATGCTTCCAACCAGAGACAAGTAACTTATTTGTTTTAAAAGTAACTATTTGATCTCTGAGGCACTTATAAGTAATGTCGTTAGGGACATCCGTCAGCATGCTCCCGAAGCGTACGACGCTTATGAGTACTTCCTAGATCGTTACATCAACTTATCTCAAAAGCCCCTTTGGCCATTCATACTTAACTACTTGCATCATATTTTCGAACGGCCCTTTTGGCCACTTAAACTATCATTGATTTCAAAAGCGAGCCATAGCCTGTTTTATGACTTGGGCCCGGAGTATACAAGAGGTGAGCCTGGGGACGTGCGTCTAGGGCAAATCCCGATGTATACTTCTAGCGTGTTAACTTGGGCCGGCTAGGAGGTTGGCTAGCCTAAGTTGATGCGAACGGTGGTGCTAATCGCGTCTCCTTAAACCCTGTACGGTGGTGCTGATCGCGTCTCCTTAAATCCTGATGGTGGTGCTAATCGCGTCTCCTTAAACCCTGTTTATGAATCTTGGTGATGGAGTACTTGCTTGCATGTTTTTCAATGGGGAGTTATAAGGAGAGGGCCCGTTCTCGCCGGGACACATTACTGCATGATTTATTGCATTTATTGCTTGTCTAATTGTTTTATGGCTTTCGTGACAAGTCGAAGCACATTCTGGTTTTCTTCAGTTATCATATGTACTTCCCTATATATATATATATAAAACCCGGAAGTGTGACTCGTACTTGCTACCCTAAGCCTCCTTTATTACTCAACTCATATTCTTTCAATCGGCTTGATATTTCGTGCAAATGTTTTAAAGGATCCGATTCGTCAACCTTTTGTGTTTTCAAATAAGCCGAACCCGAGTGTTGCTTTGCGTCATTTTACAACTTATATTTCGTATTCATATTCTTACTCAAAACGGGCAACACTCGCCACTTTTGGTTTTAAAAAAAAAAGATAAATGACGAACTATGATAAAAAAAAACCCCCTTACTGAGTATCCTTTATACTCACCCCTGCTATTTTGGTTCTTGCTTCAGGTAGACAGGTGGCGACGTCACCTATCTTGTCATTCGGCATCAGCAGGTCTAGATAGGCTCAGTCTTTCTGGTTTGTCTTGTCAGTGGTCCCAACAACTGTCGAGTCTTGTTTATTGTATTTATTTACTTTACGTACTTATGTGCCCCTGATGTGGGATAGTTGACGATATCTAGGATTGCATAGCGTAGTCTAGTTGAGCCATGGATGGCACTACGTGTTGTTATTATGTTGTATTTCGATATGCACATGTTTAATTGACTTTTATGGAATTTGTCTTGTTATTTAAATCGCTTCCGCATTTCTCTGCTCTTCTCTGGTTGTTGTTGGGATGTCGTTGCTGTTGCCGAAGGTTCTTGCTTGAGTGCCGTTCGCCGGAGTGGGTTTTTGGGTTGAGGCCCCTCGCCGAAGCTCGGGAATCCGTTTCGGTGCGGATGTGGCGGTCCTTCTTCAGGGGGCGCTACAGTCAGTGGTATCAGAGCCTAGGTTCCCAAAAGGAACCGAAGCTTTGTAATCGCGTCCTGTCTTGTCTCTTGTGTCTGCCCGTTTCGTGTCAATGAGACTTAGAGTTTCCAGTCACAGGTGCTTGAGAACTCCTTAGTATTGAAATTGTGATTGATCTTCTCTTGGAATGGCCAACCAACCGTTTGATCTCTTACAATTGTAGTACTGAGTTGGGATCGAATGCAAGTGGATGTGGAACTCGAGGTAGCGTCTGTCTTGTCTTGTCGTCTTGTCGTGTTCTGCTTGGGTCTTGTCGTGTCTAGGTCGTACGGCTATAGGATCGAGTTTTTCTTGTTCTGTGATTTGTTTCATGCTTAACTTGTCTACATGCTATCCGAATCATATATGTATGTTTTGATTAAATTTTTATATGCCTTACGTGACCATTCCATTAACCGAACATGCATCTTTTTCCTAGTTTATTGAGCGCAGGTACATAATGTCTCATCGAAGACCCCCTACCGCTCCCTTATCTCCGAATTCGATTGCAAGGGAGTTAGTGACAGCTATGAGACAGATTGCTGAGCAAGTGCATCAAGAGAGACAACGACAACAGCAGCATGTGCCTGCGAGACAAACCGAGGGTCAATCCCTGGACAGATTTCTGCACTACAACCCACCTTGCTTCATGGGAGAACCAGATGACCTTAAAGCCGAGGCTTGGATAGCCGATCTGGAGCGAATCTTTCGAGTTATACACTGCGGGGACCCCGAGAGGGTCGAGTATGCCATCTTTCTCATGAGAGGACCAGCTGAGGATTGGTGGCGTTACATGGAACAAAGATGGATCGCTGAGGGAATTCCGTACACTTGGTCACGGTTCCTATCCGACTTCCGAGAGAAGTACGTGCCGCAAGTGGTACATGACAGCCGAGAAAGAGAGTTCATGTCCCTCACCCAAGGAGCTCTCCCTGTTGCACAATACGAGGCACTTTTCAGCCGCCTTATCGTCTATGCTCCTCACATTGCATCTGACGATCGAAGGAGAGCGCGAAAGTTCATCGAGGGACTTCAGCCGGAGATCTTGGAAAGATTAGTAGGATTGGACATTCGAGTTTATCATGAGGCAGTTAACAGAGCTATGAGAGTGGAGTCCGATCTTCAAGAGATGAGACGAGGTATTCCTCACATGAAAGGATCCTCTTTCAACGAGAAGGCAAGAAGAGAACAGCCGGACCGAGCACTTTTCCGACATCGAGACCACACTACGAGATGCCAAAACCTACCGAACCTGAAGTGAACGAGGACCCCATTCCCTGCGAATACTGTGGGAAGATAAATCACGAGACTGCAAGGTGTAGGAGGAAACTGGGACGTTACCTCAGATGTGGGAGTAGCAAGCATCGAGTTCAAGACTGCCCCGACTCAAGCAACCCTCGGGGAAGGAAAGGGGGATCCCGACCATGATACCGACTCGCAGAGGTACATTGCATTATTATAGCATTCATTCATAATATTTTATTTCGAATGATAATTGCTTTAAATATGCTTTAACTGCTTTCAAAATTTACACTTGCGCTGATTGAATGATTAGATGCTAAGATTTATGTGGCCTCTGTGTGGATAGCGTGGAATTCGATAAATTCGTTATACGCTATTAGAGAGTGCTAAGGACAAGGAGTTCTTGGCCGACTAAGATCGATTATGTTGCGAGTAAGTTATGCGGTTCTGGATAGCACCGACGTTGACAAATCAAGTCTGAAGGAGTATACTTCTGAAGGTATGTCTGAAGATGAATCAACTAGTGAAGAGGATAATGAATTATCTGACGAGGATGATTATATGGGAGATGAGCCGACATCGGCTTCTGATGATGACGACTCTGATGTTTCGTATGAAGTCGAGCGAAGAAATGATGAAAATGATGGTTTAATGGAAGGCGGAGAGGATAAATCATCAAATACCCTTGAAAATGAGAAAACACTCTGTAGAAAGAATAAGAAAGAGTGTGATCTTGAAGGGACAGATTGTGAGAAAGACGAGGAGTACAATAGGAGAAATGATGATGGCGTTACTTCCTGTAAAAGGAACTCTAATCAAGAAACAGGAGAAGGATGTGACAATTGTCATTGAGGATACGAAGAGTACCAGAAGCAGTCGGAAGAACGAAATAGATAATGACAGTGATGAAGGACCTTACATTGGGAATTTCTTCTTCGACGTTAGCCTTGTCTAGGGTTTTCGTAATTCCGTCTTTCGCATGACTTTGAATTTTATTTGGAATGTTATTTGCATTTAAATTTTTTTTATGAATGATGTTTTATAACGTATTTTAATTGCTCCTATATGTTCGTTTTTAATTCGCGTTATTAGAACCCTTAGATTATACTCCTCTTAACTAACCCCGAAGTCCGGAGAGGACAGATTCTCTTGAAGAGGGGAGTATTGTAATGACCCGAATATTTAATTATATTATTAATATTTACGCGAATTCTTTCTTGCCTAATTTCTCGATCTATCCAATTGCATTAATTAATCTTGTGGAAAAGATTGATTTAACCTATCTTCTAAATAGCCTCGATTACTTAAATTACATAAATGCCCTTAAAAACCTAAATGACCATTTTACCCTTCCGAGATATTTTCATAAATATCTATCTATCTCTCTCATTCTCTCATTTCACAAAAGGAAGACGGAAGAAGAAAGAAAGGAGAAAGAAGGAGAAGAAAGGAGAAAGATCTTCCCGACGCCCTACCGAGCTCGTTTCTCGCCCGATCGACGAGCCGTGAAAACCCAAACGACCCTCACTACATTCTCTATCGGTAATCCTTTTACCTCATTTCATTCCGTTCGTTCTTTCTTGCGATTTTTCGTGATTTATATATAGAATTTTATATATTAGGATTTTCGTGTTTAGGAAGATTTACTTGACCATTTTACGTGATTCTTGTGTCTATATGTAGCTTATATGATATATATGATTATATATGAAAATTAGGAAGTTTTATGGTGTAGATTAGGAGATATATGAATTTATATTTCGAATTCGCGTGAGAGGTTCGCGATCTGCTGAGTCTGCTGCTCAGTAGATCCACACGGGCGAACGCACGGTCTTGAGCAAGACCGTGCAAGAGCCCGTGCGCTTCACTTTTCAGCCTGCACGGGCTTGAGCCCGTGCACAGGCCCGTGCGCATGGCCGTTTGCACCTGCACGGTCTTGACACCGTGCTCAAGACCGTGCGGGAGGCCGTGCAACCCCTTTTGTGCTTGCACCGGCTTGCCAAGCCCGTGCGTAAGCCCGTGCGTTGGCCGGTGCAACATACTTAGTGTATTTTCCAGCCTTTTCCTTTCTTGCACTTCGGGAATTGGTCAACCCCACTCATTTAAATGTTGACTTTTCTCATACGACCTCCGAATATCAATCCGATTTCACCTATAGCTTCCTCGAGCCTTGGGATTTGATATTCTTCATAATTTACAATTTACCCGACCCTAATTGACCGTCAATTGACACCTTGCTCGTTTAGGGATTTATTCCATCTTTTCCGTTTCTTGTCCGTTTGACCCCATTTTCGCGAGAGAGTTCCGTTATATTATTTTAAGCGTGTCTACGTGCCCTAATTGCGTTTAAGCATGCCTTTAATATTTATTATTTACGTTCTTTCATTATTTAACATTTCATTAATATTCTTTAATTGTCGTACCGTAATTTACATGTTTAATTGATTTACTTCCCATATTGTGTTTATTGCATGATTGGATTCTATGTGAATTGTCGTGCGTCATCTGTTGTCTTGTGTCTTGCTTTTAGTATTGTCGGTCTTGCTTTCATCCTCTAGGCCCTGTGTATTACAGGTGGGTCCAACGAGGGAGAAACCTGACTACCGCTTGCTTTCATTCTGTCTTGTCGAGCCAGGTAAGGGTTTTAAATTGTTTTCAACTGGAGTAAGAACATAGTTTATTTAGGCTTCGAAATAACTTATTCCCCGCCTTTTCTTATTACTTGTTGTACTGTCTTTAATATTCCTTACATGCTTAGTCAAACCTTTTAGTAGCAACCAAAATGATTTGAAATGCTTCCAACCAGAGACAAGTAACTTATTTGTTTTAAAAGTAACTATTTGATCTCTGAGGCACTTATAAGTAATGTCGTTAGGGACATCCGTCAGCATGCTCCCGAAGCGTACGACGCTTATGAGTACTTCCTAGATCGTTACATCAACTTGTCTCAAAAGCCCCTTTGGCCATTCATACTTAACTACTTGCATCATATTTTCGAACGGCCCTTTTGGCCACTTAAACTATCATTGATTTCAAAAGCGAGCCATAGCCTGTTTTATGACTTGGGCCCGGAGTATACAAGAGGTGAGCCTGGGGACGTGCGTCTAGGGCAAATCCCGATGTATACTTCTAGCGTGTTAACTTGGGCCGGCTAGGAGGTTGGCTAGCCTAAGTTGATGCGAACGGTGGTGCTAATCGCGTCTCCTTAAACCCTGTACGGTGGTGCTGATCGCGTCTCCTTAAATCCTGATGGTGGTGCTAATCGCGTCTCCTTAAACCCTGTTTATGAATCTTGGTGATAGAGTACTTGCTTGCATGTTTTTCAATGGGGAGTTATAAGGAGAGGGCCCGTTCTCGCCGGGACACATTACTGCATGATTTATTGCATTTATTGCTTGTCTAATTGTTTTATGGCTTTCGTGACAAGTCGAAGCACATTCTGGTTTTCTTCAGTTATCATATGTACTTCCCTATATATATATATATAAAACCCGGAAGTGTGACTCGTACTTGCTACCCTAAGCCTCCTTTATTACTCAACTCATATTCTTTCAATCGGCTTGATATTTCGTGCAAATGTTTTAAAGGATCCGATTCGTCAACCTTTTGTGTTTTCAAATAAGCCGAACCCAAGTGTTGCTTTGCGTCATTTTACAACTTATATTTCGTATTCATATTCTTACTCAAAACGGGCAACACTCGCCACTTTTGGTTTTAAAAAAAAAAGATAAATGACGAACTATGATAAAAAAAAACCCCCTTACTGAGTATCCTTTATACTCACCCCTGCTATTTTGGTTCTTGCTTCAGGTAGACAGGTGGCGACGTCACCTATCTTGTCATTCGGCATCAGCAGGTCTAGATAGGCTCAGTCTTTCTGGTTTGTCTTGTCAGTGGTCCCAACAACTGTCGAGTCTTGTTTATTGTATTTATTTACTTTACGTACTTATGTGCCCCTGATGTGGGATAGTTGACGATATCTAGGATTGCATAGGGTAGTCTAGTTGAGCCATGGATGGCACTACGTGTTGTTATTATGTTGTATTTCGATATGCACATGTTTAATTGACTTTTATGGAATTTGTCTTGTTATTTAAATCGCTTCCGCATTTCTCTGCTCTTCTCTGGTTGTTGTTGGGATGTCGCTGCTGTTGCCGAAGGTTCTTGCTTGAGTGTCGTTCGCCGGAGTGGGTTTTTGGGTTGAGGCCCCTCGCCGAAGCTCGGGAATCCGTTTCGGTGCGGATGTGGCGGTCCTTCTTCAGGGGGCGCTACAGTCAGTGGTATCAGAGCCTAGGTTCCCAAAAGGAACCGAAGCTTTGTAATCGCGTCCTGTCTTGTCTCTTGTGTCTGCCCGTTTCGTGTCAATGAGACTTAGAGTTTCCAGTCACAGGTGCTTGAGAACTCCTTAGTATTGAAATTGTGATTGATCTTCTCTTGGAATGGCCAACCAACCGTTTGATCTCTTACAATTGTAGTATTGAGTTGGGATCGAATGCAAGTGGATGTGGAACTCGAGGTAGCGTCTGTCTTGTCTTGTCGTCTTGTCGTGTTCTGCTTGGGTCTTGTCGTGTCTAGGTCGTACGGCTATAGGATCGAGTTTTTCTTGTTCTGTGATTTGTTTCATGCTTAACTTGTCTACATGCTATCCGAATCATATATGTATGTTTTGATTAAATTTTTATATGCCTTACGTGACCATTCCATTAACCGAACATGCATCTTTTTCCTAGTTTATTGAGCGCAGGTACATAATGTCTCATCGAAGACCCCCTACCGCTCCCTTATCTCCGAATTCGATTGCAAGGGAGTTAGTGACAGCTATGAGACAGATTGCTGAGCAAGTGCATCAAGAGAGACAACGACAACAGCAGCATGTGCCTGCGAGACAAACCGAGGGTCAATCCCTGGACAGATTTCTGCACTACAACCCACCTTGCTTCATGGGAGAACCAGATGACCTTAAGGCCGAGGCTTGGATAGCCGATCTGGAGCGAATCTTTCGAGTTATACACTGCGGGGACCCCGAGAGGGTCGAGTATGCCATCTTTCTCATGAGAGGACCAGCTGAGGATTGGTGGCGTTACATGGAACAAAGATGGATCGCTGAGGGAATTCCGTACACTTGGTCACGGTTCCTATCCGACTTCCGAGAGAAGTACGTGCCGCAAGTGGTACATGACAGCCGAGAAAGAGAGTTCATGTCCCTCACCCAAGGAGCTCTCCCTGTTGCACAATACGAGGCACTTTTCAGCCGCCTTATCGTCTATGCTCCTCACATTGCATCTGACGATCGAAGGAGAGCGCGAAAGTTCATCGAGGGACTTCAGCCGGAGATCTTGGAAAGATTAGTAGGATTGGACATTCGAGTTTATCATGAGGCAGTTAACAGAGCTATGAGAGTGGAGTCCGATCTTCAAGAGATGAGACGAGGTATTCCTCACATGACAGGATCCTCTTTCAACGAGAAGGCAAGAAGAGAACCAGCCGGACCGAGCACTTTTCCGACATCGAGACCACACTACGAGATGCCAAAACCTACCGAACCTGAAGTGAACGAGGACCCCATTCCCTGCGAATACTGTGGGAAGATAAATCACGAGACTGCAAGGTGTAGGAGGAAACTGGGACGTTGCCTCAGATGTGGGAGTAGCAAGCATCGAGTTCAAGACTGCCCCGACTCAAGCAACCCTCGGGGAAGGAAAGGGGGATCCCGACCATGATACCGACTCGCAGAGGTACATTGCATTATTATAGCATTCATTCATAATATTTTGTTTCGAATGATAATTGCTTTAAATATGCTTTAACTGCTTTCAAAATTCACACTTGCACTGATTGAATGATTAGATGCTAAGATTTATGTGGCCTCTGTGTGGATAGCGTGGAATTCGATAAATTCGTTATACGCTATTAGAGAGTGCTAAGGACAAGGAGTTCTTGGCCGACTAGGATCGATTATGTTGCGAGTAAGTTATGCGGTTCTGGATAGCACCGACGTTGACAAATCAAGTCTGAAGGAGTATACTTCTGAAGGTATGTCTGAAGATGAATCAACTAGTGAAGAGGATAATGAATTATCTGACGATGATGATTATATGGGAGATGAGCCGACATCGGCTTCTGCTGATGACGACTCTGATGTTTCGTATGAAGTCGAGCGAAGAAATGATGAAAATGATGGTTTAATGGAAGGCGGAGAGGATAAATCATCAAATACCCTTGAAAATGAAAAAACACTCTGTAGAAAGAATAAGAAAGAGTGTGATCTTGAAGAGACAGATTGTGAGAAAGACGAGGAGTACAATAGGAGAAATGATGATGGCGTTACTTCCTGTAAAAGGAACTCTAATCAAGAAACAGGAGAAGGATGTGACAATTGTCATTGAGGATACGAAGAGTACCAGAAGCAGTCGGAAGAACGAAATAGATAATGACAGTGATGAAGGACCTTACATTGGGAATTTCTTCTTCGACGTTAGCCTTGTCTAGGGTTTTCGTAATTCCGTCTTTCGCATGACTTTGAATTTTATTTGGAATGTTATTTGCATTTAAATTTTTTTTATGAATGATGTTTTATAACGTATTTTAATTGCTCCTATATGTTCGTTTTTAATTCGCGTTATTAGAACCCTTAGATTATACTCCTCTTAACTAACCCCGAAGTCCGGAGGAGAATCTGAGGACAGATTCTCTTGAAGAGGGGAGTATTGTAATGACCCGAATATTTAATTATATTATTAATATTTACGCGAATTCTTTCTTGCCTAATTTCTCGATCTATCCAATTGCATTAATTAATCTTGTGGAAAAGATTGATTTAACCTATCTTCTAAATAGCCTCGATTACTTAAATTACATAAATGCCCTTAAAAACCTAAATGACCATTTTACCCTTCCGAGATATTTTCATAAATATCTATCTATCTCTCTCATTCTCTCATTTCACAAAAGGAAGACGGAAGAAGAAAGAAAGGAGAAAGAAGGAGAAGAATGGAGAAAGATCTTCCCGACGCCCTACCGAGCTCGTTTCTCGCCCGATCGACGAGCCGTGAAAACCCGAACGACCCTCACTACATTCTCTATCGGTAATCCTTTTACCTCATTTCATTCCGTTCGTTCTTTCTTGCGATTTTTCGTGATTTATATATAGAATTTTATATATTAGGATTTTCGTGTTTAGGAAGATTTACTTGACCATTTTACGTGATTCTTGTGTCTATATGTAGCTTATATGATATATATGATTATATATGAAAATTAGGATGTTTTATGGTGTAGATTAGGAGATATATGAATTTATATTTCGAATTCGCGTGAGAGGTTCGCGATCTGCTGAGTCTGCTGCTCAGTAGATCCACACGGGCGAACGCACGGTCTTGAGCAAGACCGTGCAAGAGCCCGTGCGCTTCACTTTTCAGCCTGCACGGGCTTGAGCCCGTGCACAGGCCCGTGCGCATGGCCGTTTGCACCTGCACGGTCTTGACACCGTGCTCAAGACCGTGCGGGAGGCCGTGCAACCCCTTTTGTGCTTGCACCGGCTTGCCAAGCCCGTGCGTAAGCCCGTGCGTTGGCCGGTGCAACATACTTAGTGTATTTTCCAGCCTTTTCCTTTCTTGCACTTCGGGAATTGGTCAACCCCACTCATTTAAATGTTGACTTTTCTCATACGACCTCCGAATATCAATCCGATTTCACCTATAGCTTCCTCGAGCCTTGGGATTTGATATTCTTCATAATTTACAATTTACCCGACCCTAATTGACCGTCAATTGACACCTTGCTCGTTTAGGGATTTATTCCATCTTTTCCGTTTCTTGTCCGTTTGACCCCATTTTCGCGAGAGAGTTCCGTTATATTATTTTAAGCGTGTCTACGTGCCCTAATTGCGTTTAAGCATGCCTTTAATATTTATTATTTACGTTCTTTCATTATTTAACATTTCATTAATATTCTTTAATTGTCGTACCGTAATTTACATGTTTAATTGATTTACTTCCCATATTGTGTTTATTGCATGATTGGATTCTATGTGAATTGCCGTGCGTCATCTGTTGTCTTGTGTCTTGCTTTTAGTATTGTCGGTCTTGCTTTCATCCTCTAGGCCCTGTGTATTACAGGTGGGTCCAACGAGGGAGAAACCTGACTACCGCTTGCTTTCATTCTGTCTTGTCGAGCCAGGTAAGGGTTTTAAATTGTTTTCAACTGGAGTAAGAACATAGTTTATTTAGGCTTCGAAATAACTTATTCCCCGCCTTTTCTTATTGCTTGTTGTACTGTCTTTAATATTCCTTACATGCTTAGTCAAACCTTTTAGTAGCAACCAAAATGATTTGAAATGCTTCCAACCAGAGACAAGTAACTTATTTGTTTTAAAAGTAACTATTTGATCTCTGAGGCACTTATAAGTAATGTCGTTAGGGACATCCGTCAGCATGCTCCCGAAGCGTACGACGCTTATGAGTACTTCCTAGATCGTTACATCAACTTGTCTCAAAAGCCCCTTTGGCCATTCATACTTAACTACTTGCATCATATTTTCGAACGGCCCTTTTGGCCACTTAAACTATCATTGATTTCAAAAGCGAGCCATAGCCTGTTTTATGACTTGGGCCCGGAGTATACAAGAGGTGAGCCTGGGGACGTGCGTCTAGGGCAAATCCCGATGTATACTTCTAGCGTGTTAACTTGGGCCGGCTAGGAGGTTGGCTAGCCTAAGTTGATGCGAACGGTGGTGCTAATCGCGTCTCCTTAAACCCTGTACGGTGGTGCTGATCGCGTCTCCTTAAATCCTGATGGTGGTGCTAATCGCGTCTCCTTAAACCCTGTTTATGAATCTTGGTGATGGAGTACTTGCTTGCATGTTTTTCAATGGGGAGTTATAAGGAGAGGGCCCGTTCTCGCCGGGACACATTACTGCATGATTTATTGCATTTATTGCTTGTCTAATTGTTTTATGGCTTTCGTGACAAGTCGAAGCACATTCCGGTTTTCTTCAGTTATCATATGTACTTCCCTATATATATATATATAAAACCCGAAAGTGTGACTCGTACTTGCTACCCTAAGCCTCCTTTATTACTCAACTCATATTCTTTCAATCGGCTTGATATTTCGTGCAAATGTTTTAAAGGATCCGATTCGTCAACCTTTTGTGTTTTCAAATAAGCCGAACCCGAGTGTTGCTTTGCGTCATTTTACAACTTATATTTCGTATTCATATTCTTACTCAAAACGGGCAACACTCGCCACTTTTGGTTTTAAAAAAAAAAGATAAATGACGAACTATGATAAAAAAAAACCCCCTTACTGAGTATCCTTTATACTCACCCCTGCTATTTTGGTTCTTGCTTCAGGTAGACAGGTGGCGACGTCACCTATCTTGTCATTCGGCATCAGCAGGTCTAGATAGGCTCAGTCTTTCTGGTTTGTCTTGTCAGTGGTCCCAACAACTGTCGAGTCTTGTTTATTGTATTTATTTACTTTACGTACTTATGTGCCCCTGATGTGGGATAGTTGACGATATCTAGGATTGCATAGGGTAGTCTAGTTGAGCCATGGATGGCACTACGTGTTGTTATTATGTTGTATTTCGATATGCACATGTTTAATTGACTTTTATGGAATTTGTCTTGTTATTTAAATCGCTTCCGCATTTCTCTGCTCTTCTCTGGTTGTTGTTGGGATGTTGTTGCTGTTGCCGAAGGTTCTTGCTTGAGTGCCGTTCGCCGGAGTGGGTTTTTGGGTTGAGGCCCCGCGAAGCTCGGGAATCCGTTTCGGTGCGGATGTGGCGGTCCTTCTTCAGGGGGCGCTACAGTCAGTGGTATCAGAGCCTAGGTTCCCAAAAGGAACCGAAGCTTTGTAATCGCGTCCTGTCTTGTCTCTTGTGTCTGCCCGTTTCGTGTCAATGAGACTTAGAGTTTCCAGTCACAGGTGCTTGAGAACTCCTTAGTATTGAAATTGTGATTGATCTTCTCTTGGAATGGCCAACCAACCGTTTGATCTCTTACAATTGTAGTACTGAGTTGGGATCGAATGCAAGTGGATGTGGAACTCGAGGTAGCGTCTGTCTTGTCTTGTCGTCTTGTCGTGTTCTGCTTGGGTCTTGTCATGTCTAGGTCGTACGGCTATAGGATCGAGTTTTTCTTGTTCTGTGATTTGTTTCATGCTTAACTTGTCTACATGCTATCCGAATCATATATGTATGCTTTGATTAAATTTTTATATGCCTTACGTGACCATTCCATTAACCGAACATGCATCTTTTTCCTAGTTTATTGAGCGCAGGTACATAATGTCTCATCGAAGACCCCCTACCGCTCCCTTATCTCCGAATTCGATTGCAAGGGAGTTAGTGACAGCTATGAGACAGATTGCTGAGCAAGTGCATCAAGAGAGACAACGACAACAGCAGCATGTGCCTGCGAGACAAACCGAGGGTCAATCCCTGGACAGATTTCTGCACTACAACCCACCTTGCTTCATGGGAGAACCAGATTACCTTAAAGCCGAGGCTTGGATAGCCGATCTGGAGCGAATCTTTCGAGTTATACACTGCGGGGACCCCGAGAGGGTCGAGTATGCCATCTTTCTCATGAGAGGACCAGCTGAGGATTTGGTGGCGTTACATGGAACAAAGATGGATCGCTGAGGGAATTCCGTACACTTGGTCACGGTTCCTATCCGACTTCCGAGAGAAGTACGTGCCGCAAGTGGTACATGACAGCCGAGAAAGAGAGTTCATGTCCCTCACCCAAGGAGCTCTCCCTGTTGCACAATACGAGGCACTTTTCAGCCGCCTTATCGTCTATGCTCCTCACATTGCATCTGACGATCGAAGGAGAGCACGAAAGTTCATCGAGGGACTTCAGCCGGAGATCTTGGAAAGATTAGTAGGATTGGACATTCGAGTTTATCATGAGGCAGTTAACAGAGCTATGAGAGTGGAGTCCGATCTTCAAGAGGAAAGAAGGATAAACACGATCTCCTATCTTCAAAGGGCAACCCTTGAAGATCCTATCTGTAACGTATGAAGTCCCCAAAGGAGAACTGACTCGATACAAATAAGGCAGACTCTCCACAGGCATGCACAACTTGGCAGCAATATCAAGCGCAATAAACGAGTGTGTAGCACCCGGATCATATAATGCAGTAATAGGGATGTGATGAATATGCAGGGTACCTCCAATCACGTCGTGCAAATTTGGCTCAAGCTCCTCTCCTCCCAGTGCAAAGACTCTGGGCTGTACTCTCGGCTGACCGGCAGCCTGAATCGCCTTCGGTGGCATGGCGAGAGCTTTCTTGCTAGGACAAGAGTCTATCAGGTGATCAGGAGATGCACAAATCAAACACTGCCCCAATCGCCTCCGGCAGGAATCGGCGGTGTGGTTCGGCTTGTGACAGTAGGAACAAGTGATCGGTGCAATGGCAGTAATAGGAGCCCTATCAATATACCTGGGCCTCTTATCGCCCATAGAAGATCCAGAGCCAGCAATGAAAGGCCTCTTGCCCTTCTGAGTAAAACCCTTAGGGGCGGCAGCAACAGGAACAGGAGCTCTACGACGAAGCTCTCGAAGATCGGACTCGATAGCCATAGCCCGTGTAACGGCCTCCTCATAAGTACGGAGGTCACTGCCAACCAACTCGGCCCTGATCTCATCACGAAGGCCCTCCTTGAACTTCCTGGCCATCCTCCTATCGTCGTCTGCCATATGAGGAGCATAGACGATCAATCTGGTAAAGTTGGCCTCATACTGGCCCACAGTAGTACCTCCCTAAGTGAGGTTCATAAACTCCCTCTCTCGCTGATCACGGACAATCTCGGGCACATACTTCGCCCAGAACTCATAAAGAAATCGTCCCCAAGTGCGTGGGGTCTGTGCTGTGGTCCAACGCCTCTCAACAAAGCGCCACCAATCGAGGGCAGGGCCCCTCATCAGAAATACAGAGAGCTCAATCCTCTGCAAGTCCTCAATATCTAGAGCTCTGAACTTCTGCTCTAGCTCTGAAATCCAGGCCTCTGCCTTGATGTCGTCCGGCTCACCCTCGAAGACCGTAGGGCGATAGGACAAAAATCGATCCATAGCTCGGGCAGTAACATCCCGAGGATTCGGTGGTGGTGGCTGTGGCGACTGTTGCTCCTGCTGAGCCTGCTGTACAATCAATCTAACAGCATCACAAAAGGCATTAGGCGGTGGAAAACCCTCTGGTGGTGGAGGCGGTTCCTGTCGGCCTCTAGGTCTAACCATTGTGCCTGAAAAGATAAGCTGAAATGCATGTGGGTTAATGATATGTCCAATTAATCAAGTAACAACATCATATAAAAGCGCAAGTAAAGGAATAACACGAAACCTATAAATATAGCTGTACGACTTAGACACGACACTCTAGACAATAGAACCTAAAGAACCTATTGCTCTGATACCACTCCGAACTATAGCGCCCCGCTCTACAGCCCCCGAACCTGCACGGATTCCCAAGCCGAATACAATGCCTCAACCCGAGAACCCATGCAAGCTCACGGGTCAATCCCGACACTTGGCAACAGTGAATCCCCAAAATTAAAACATTTAAATAAATCAGAGAATATATAGCGGAAGCATTTAAATTCATATTAACAAAAAAATGCCACTCCGGCGCCAATTCATTAACAATTATCAACAACAGCCCATTCAGGGGCAACATAATTTAAATAAAAAGTTACGGGGATCAATATAATATTATCTACAATCCAGGTTGAAAAGAATAATGAACGAGAGAATAAAAGACAACCAACGAGACTCGGCAAAACCAAAAAGCCTATCTATGCACTGTTGCCCATCCGACACGTAAGACATGTCCGTCTCTCTCAAACCTGAGGCAAGAACCAATTAAAAGAGGGTGAGTCAAAATACTCAGTGAAGATGTGAGAACAAGTCGAGTCATGCTTCCGGATTTTTATAGAAAATACATATGCGATAATGAAGAAACCGGAATATGCTTCGACTTGGATATTCAATTAAAAATTAAAGTCAATAACACTATAAAGCAATAAATACGATCCCAGCGAGAATGGGCCTGTTCCTCCTTATTTCTCCACGGTTCATGTAAAAATTCTCCATTGCCGGTGTCAAGCTAAGGAGCAACCCGAAGCTCAACCATAGGAATTTTAGGAAAATGTGCAACGAATGCAACACCCACCATCGCTCCCAACCGTGGCTATCATCTCCTGACGGGCCACGATTGACGCTTATTTTTGGGAGAAGCACCTCGGATTACACCCTGGACGCCCGTCCCCAGATGTAACCTTCGGATACCTTCCCGGGCCCATCTTGAAAATAATCATGTATTTGCTCGCTTTGAAAAACACATTTGAATGCCAAACGACACTCTGGGCAAAGGTGACGACTAAGGGGTTAAATCCTAAGTCAAACAGTCACGTAAAATAAATAGTTTTCTTTCCCTTTTTGAAAAGAAATCAATTTGGTTTAATAATGTATAATTTTGATATTAAATGATTTGAGGATAAAACATAAAAATATAAACTCGAAATATATAATACATTAATAAGGGATTAGGGGGTTCGCAATTGTATATATATATGTTCAAGCCCAGTTAAAAGTTTAAATCCTCACCTGGAATCAAAAAGGGAAAGCCTAGCTGCTAGACTCACTGATCTCCAACGCACGACTGATCTGGAGATAAGACAAGACCTAGACAAATCAATAACGACAACAAACACTAAAAGCGCAAATAAGCAATTATTGGACGAACGGCTAACCAAACATGTTTCCAATCATGCATATGCCAATTATAATATGTAAAGAAGCTATCATGTAAGTTTCACGCAATTCCGACAAGTTGTCAAAAATACACATAATTAGAATTACACTATTCACAGCCCGAACGAGGGCGAAATTAAATAAACACTCCAAAATATTAATCTACAAAATATAAGGGTTCTATAGGTGAAAACGGTGTAATTTTTGGAGTCCGTATGCCAAAAGTCAACCGAAAATATTAACTTGAGGACTCAATTGCCGAGAGCAAAATTTGAAAAAGCTGAAAAAATCTCTAAGTGTTTCACACGGCCTTGTGCACGGTCTTGAACAGGGTGTCAAGACCGTGCACGCACACATGGCCAAACACACTGGCTTGGTGCACGGGCTCAAGCCCGTGCAAGAGAAATGAGCTGCACACGGGCTCCTGCACGGTCTTGCGCAAGACCGTGCGTTAGCCCGTGTGGTTTAACTGAACCCAGCAGAAACTTACGGGAATTCAAAAATTCGAGCCAAAAATCATCAAAACTCATATTTATAACGCAAATCAACACTCACAAATTATAAAAATCATTAATCATCATCTAATTCACATTTACATCCAATAAAATCACAAATTGATCAAGAAACGGGCTCGATCTAAGCATTTAACCTAAAAATCCCGATTTAATCAAATATTCTCAAAACCTCGAAAATCCGTAAAAGAAATTGGGGAAATTGGTACCTATAGAAAGGTATCGAAGAAAGGATCGTTTAAAAACGATTGGCACGAAATTCCACGGAGATTCGAGCTCGGCACGATCGATTTGGGCTTCGGGAGAAAATTTTCTTTTCTTCTTCTCTCTCTCTCTCAATTTGAAATAATAGTTTTATGAAATGAATTTTGATACTTTTATCAAATACCTTCGAAATATCGAAAAATACGAAGGGTTATTTTAGTAATTTTTGAAAATCCAATTAAATACGCGTCGATCAAATATAACGATTAAATATTAAACAAACGCAATATAGACACGTAATTTAAGTACGCAAACAATATTATCACATTGGTCATATACGACATAATATATAATAATTCACATATAACGAGAATTTAGAGATTAAGAAAGATAATTAACGCGTAAAAATTACTCACAGTAATTCTCGGATTTCTGGGTCGTTACAACAGTAGATCTCAATGCTCTGGTCTCCAAACTGCTGGGAGCTCAAGGTGTGGCCGGAGTGGCAACCCTTTTGAGTACCTGCGCCGGACAGGATCATTGTCGCATAGACGTGTCCTCATCGGAAGATGTATAATATTCTTGTCCTAGCATAGTTGATTTCATTAGTAGTTCGGGTTCGCTACCTGACTACATAAGGAGGAATAATAGTGGTCTATTTGATTATTTCTATATTGTGAAACAGGTGGTGGTTGCTCGACTCGCCGAGCCTTTATTATATTGCGAAATCTTTCGATTCACCAATGTTTGCTTAAAAATCTTTATTTTCCATTTGCTTTCTTCTCATTTAAAAATGGTGAATCTTTATTCTGTTTTATTAATATATATGTATTACAGCCCCTCACTTAGTCGCTTTGACTAACCCCATCTACTTCTGTGGTTTTGTTTCAGATTTTGGTTACTAGGCGGAAGTCGAGTCGTACGAAGGTGTTGTATTTTTGGGTCCCGGTAGATCTAGTTCATATCGTATTTCAAATTTCTTAGAAATCTGTAAATGAGGTAGATTTATGTTTTACTTGTCATTTATGAATAACGTTTTTCACTATCCTCGGTGGGCTTTATACTTGTGTTTTGGGTTTATTGCTTTACTAGCTCCCTGAGTAGGATAGGATTTTATTAACTGTTGCTCTACCCTTTCGCTTTATTGTTGGTTGTAGTCGTGTTGTTGGTTTTCTCAAACATATCCGCCTAGTATTTATTTGCCGTTCACCAGGTTGCAGCCCATAGCTAGACGTCTATTGAGGTTATGGGTTGTGGCTTAGTGCGGGATGTCTTGTCGCACCGTATTTGGAGACATGCCGTTACACACATTTAAATCAAACTTACAAACAATGTTCTAATGCAATGCTTAATATGAGTTCCGTACCTTCAAACCAATCATTTTGAGTATAGAACCCATCTTGTAAGCTGTGTCCACCAAGTTAGCATCCTTTCGGTAGGATCCTATCTCAAAGGAAGGCAATGTTTGATCGTCTCTGCATCACAAAGTTTTCACTGTGCATGTATGATGTGATTAGTATGCAACCACACAGAGCAACAATTTCACAAAAGCACGTGATCATATAATACATACATACATATATATATATATATATATATATATATATATATTATAATATAGCATAATTGAAGCATAACTGCAATTAGTCAAAAAGGCATTTTAGATAGAGCACGTAAGTAATTCATAAATGCACCAAGCAGCAACAGTTCGCATATAAGAGCATAGAGTGAGCGATTAGCATGCTTAGCAATTAAACAAAAATTCTAATGACGTACAACCTATACGAGACCAAACCAAATAAAACACGACATTGAACATTAGAATCAACTCATGTTGCATCTCTCTTAATACAAAAATTATGAAAGATTGCCGGTCGGGTCTAGAAACCAACCGTGTTCATTTCACAATTTCGGCACTAAGAACGACAAACACTCGTCAAAACACGAATCCGATACTAACTGACACCATGCAAAGCAACACTGAATGCAAGAAAGACGAGATAACAAAGCCTTCGGTTTCCTTTCGGGAACCTAGAACTCTGATACCACCTCATGTAGCGCCACTCTCCAAGGCTGGGAAGAAGAACACCACACCCGAACTGAAACAGACTCTCGAGCACGACATAACGCCCTACCCGAAAATCCATCCCAGCGAACGACACTCACTCAAGTAAATAAACTGGTAACAAAAACTAGTCAAACAACGACGCTAAAACTAATCAGAGTGCTAAAGCAAATAAAACAACATTTACAACATAACAGCCATACAAGGCAACAGTCTACAGCATGTAAAACATTTAGTGCATAAATGCCACACAGGGCTCAACTAAATCATTTCACATAGTCCTAGATATCACCAACTACAACAGTTAAGCTCAACATAATATCTCCAATTCTTTCAACTATAACAGAAGCATAATAAAGAAATCATCATCAAGACCAGACTGTTGTTGGACACTAAAATGAACAAGACCAAGACCTGAATCAAACCTAGACCTGCTGTTGCCAACTGACCACAACGGTGACACTGCCACCCGTTTGCCTGAAGGAACCTGAAGCAAGAATCAAAACACGAGGGTGAGTATAAAGGATACTCAGCGAGGGGTTATATAATATAATATTGATCACAGTTCGTCGCTCGTCATTTAAAATCAAAATGGTGAATGTTGCTTGTTTTAAGAAATTATATAAATAATATAAGTTATAAAAATGTACGATGAAGCAACACTCGAGTTCGGCTTATTTTAAAACAATCAAAGATTGACGAACGGATCCTTTGAAATCATTTTAGCACATAATTAAGCCGATCAGTTTCAAAGAAGTCTTAGTCGATTTACAATCCGTTGACAGTTGACAATATACAGTTCTATCAGTTGAAAATAAATAATAAAGGTCGGCATTATAATTCGACTAAGTAATTAAAGCGGTAAATCATTTGTTCGTTCATTCGTTCATGTCCCGGCGAGCACGGGCCCTCTCCTTATGACTCCCACAACAAGCATGTACAAGAAAATACACCCCACCACGGTCGTTATCGGTATGCTCAATTCATTACACGATTTTTGGAGGCGTGCTAAAAGCAACGTCACCACGCGATTAAGGAAACGTGTAGAAAACAATGTTACCCTTGCATTATCTTAGGCTAGCCAACCTCCTGATGGGCCTAAGCTAATACGTCAGAAGTACAAATCGGGATTTGCCCTAGACGCTCGTCTTTAGGCCCAATCAATAAATTATCGTTACAGTTCTCGCTTTGCAATCGTTATGCTACATTTTGGTGGCCAAAGGGGCCGTTCGAGACAAGGTTGTAGTTGTGGTGCCAAAAGACCAAAGTCTGCCTTTCAAAACAAATTGGATTTTCCTTGTCTCTAGTTAAAACTCGTTTATAAAACATACATACTTATATCATTTGATATTGAAACAGTTGATTAATATCATAAACGTAGTAATTCAATATTTAATATAATATAATAAAGGCTGGAAAACAATAAAGCAATAATAAAAGAGGGACGATAAGTTGGTTCGCAATATATACGATTCTTACTCCAGTTGAAAATAGTTAAAACCCCACCTGGAAGCATAGCTATGAAAGGACTGACAGACGAATAAGCCACTCCTGCAATCTAGTACAAGGCACGCCCAAATAAGATATTGACAAGACGCACGGCGTTCAAGAATTAAATAAATCAATTAGGATCACTCAACTAAGCAATTTATAATCAATATATCAATATTCTTGAATAAATGAACTAAGCATCGAGGTTAAAAAGGAATAAACATGCTTAAGAATAAACACTTAGTTTCTAAGTACAACCAAGCATTCAAGGGGTAAAATGGTCATTTTACACTCAAAAGAGTAGCATAACAAACAACGAATAATATTCCATTAGATATGGAATATTTGAACTTAAAACCGTTCAAAGGTAAGACGGGAATTTCAAGTTAAACAAGTATAACTCATTCAAATCAACAACTCAAGTACAACTTCACAACTTAATAGCTTTTTCCAAAAGGTCAAAACCTACAATCTAAAATTCAACCAAATATCCAAATTAATCGAACCAAATCCTATTGATTCAACTACACGAATATACCACAATTATTCACAACAATTTACATAATTAATACAAGTTAGGATACAAGTGATTCGAGCTTATTTGGTTCGAAAAGCTAAAAGCTATCGCGAAAAGCTAAAGTTATCAATTAATCAAAATGCGATAAAAGATAAACCGTAAATCAGATTCGAGAAATACCAGCGCTGTTGGAATCGTTGCGTCGAGGTGGATATTCTGCGTGAAGACTCTGTCACCGGATTTTGGCCGGAACAGTGTCGCCGCCACTTCCGCTGTCGTGCCGCCACTGGACCACCTCCGATGGACGAACCCATATACTCAAAATGATCCTCTCATTAAGCCGGTCACAGCCCTGGTGGTCTGCGGTCGTGTCTCTGGCAGACATCGCCGGAAAATGCCCAAACACCACTGCTCCTTTTCTTCACCATATCTCCGCCGTCGGTGGTCGGATGAACGTGAGACCACCGCCAAAATGCTCCTCTCATCGAGAGCTTCAATTCCAGACCAACTTCAGGCATTGACGTCGCCGGAGGAGGGAGATCGAAAAGTTGACCACCGGACTGAAATTCGCCATTTCTGCCGCCGTCGGTTGTCGGATGATCATGGGACCACCGCCGTTGGTTCCTCTCAAAAATATGGTCCAGACCCGACTGGTCTCAGGTCACGTCGTCGCCGGAAAATGGAGATCACCGGAGCTCTTCCATGCGCGACTGTTCATTGGTGTAGTGGCGCCACCGTTGCTCCGATGGCCGGAAAAATTGTACGGTTGGATTTATCTCGTCGAGACGGTCGTCTGGACATATAATTCATAGAATTCCGACATCGTTGCAAAATTTGGATTTTTGGGAGAAAATTGAATGTTCGGTACGTCGTTCGAGAAAAATAGTTTCCAAAAATAGAAACTCTCGTATTTATATATTTTTGAAAAAATGTGACAAAAATGCGAAGTCTCGGAATTAGGCAAACTTAGTGTCAAAATGACCGTAATGAAAAGCTTAACAAGGTTCGAGGTTCGTTTCATGAAAATTTACGAGTTTATGAGAAGTCAATACCGGCTTGGGGTCAAAGTATAAATAATTTTGGCTAAAATGTAATTTATGAAAAATATGATTTTATGAAAGATATTTGGAACCTCGATGAAAAAAATCTTTAAAACATTGGATTCCTGTCCAACGTGCACTGTTAAATTACTAGATTCAATTAAATGAGATAAAATGTAAATTTACCAAATTGATCATAATTAGTGGCAAAACAATGCAAGTCAAATTCTTATTAATGAGTGAGGTCTAAAGGCGAAGTCGGATTTCAAAAATGAGGTAAAACGGGGAAAGTCAACATTTAATTAAATCAATTGACCAAATGTACGTGAGCACCAAAGTTGAAAAGGTTGGAAAATAGGCTAGGTATGGCTCACGGTTTGTTGAATGGGATTCACGGTAAGTTGTCACGGTTAGTGACATACCGTGATATAATAATCTCACAGTCAGGTGTTCACGGTATATTGCATAACTTCACAGTATAGCTCACGATTTGCATCTTACCATGAGCTTCCTCTGATCAGTTCATCCTAAGCTTCTTCGAATGGAGTTTCATGATTTGATTAAAGATCACCACAACTCCTTAATTAATCCATGAATCACGCCAATCTTAAGCGTGGAAATTATGGGGCGTTACACTTCCGCTATTCATTAAAATATTTGAGAAATATTTTGATACCCATATATTGAGAAATTTTTTTGAAATACGGTTCCATACCGTTACTCACTTTTTGGGCCCTCTACCCAACAATTGGACCCGTTAGATTTATTATCATGTTTATGAATTGATTTAATTTGTGCTATGGAATTTCGTTAGCGTCGATCGGCTTTACTAATTGCCCATTAATTAATCGCTTTATTAGACCCTTAAGTCGATTAGGATTTGATGTTTGTTTATTTTTGGATTGCTTCTGCTACTGCATTGTTTTCGTCGTTTCGTTTTGAAAATCCCAGCCTAGTGATTGAGTAAATGTATGTGTCATTCGCCGAGTTTCGATTCAGGACCGGATCCATTTCAGTTTCGGGTTGAGATACGGTGTGGGGCATGTGACACCCGTTTGGGGTCGCCCACTACAGTTGGTATCATAGCGCTATAGGTCCAATGGCCTAAACTCTGAAGTGTCGTGTCCGTCTAGGTTGTACGGCTTAGGGCTTTTGTGAATTGTGTGTTATGTGCTAAAGTGATTACCTGAATTTACTCCTCTACGTGTTACAACTTTCCATAATCAATTACCATCATGCGTATTTGTCATTGTCCTTGCAGAATGCCTTCTGGTCGTGCACACACACCGCTCCTCCGCCTCCACTTGCACCAGAGGCCCGATCACCGACTCCGGCCGAGTTTATAAAGGCCTTAAGACAGTTCGTTGTCCTTGCTTCACAAGAACATGTAGGGCATGCCGAGGACAAAGACTGTAACGACCCGAAAATTCCATAATTAATTCTTGGAATAATTATTCGACATTTAGTTGAATTTTATATGAAAAGATTTAACTTTGTTAGTTAATCTCAATTTATTATAATTATTTCAATATCTTTAACCTTTTATAATTACATTTTCTACCCCTCGAATTATTCTAATTTATGAACGAACCTACAACCTTCTAAAAATACCCTTGCACTACCTTGAACACACTCACACCCTCTTGGTTACATAATCCATCGAGAGAGAGAGAGAGAGAGAAGAGAAGGAGAAGGGAGAGGAAGAAGGAGAAGGAAAGGAAATCTCGTTCCGAATTCGTTTCTCGACCAATTGAAATTCCGAGACCAGTTTTGCGATCCTCATTCGATTCTTTATCGGTAACCTTCTTTCTCCAATTCATTTCATCCATTAAATCTTTCAATTTTTATAGTTTTTATATTGAATATATATTTGATGAATTTCTTGATTCGTAGGTTATAGTTTATCATTTTTAGTGTAGTTCGGATCAAATGATAGATATTAATGTGTACAATGCATGAGTGTGAATTTTACATGTTAATTTTAGCCTTACCATTCCCCATATTTGATTTTTGCATGAAACTCTCGAGAAAACCTTAAAAATCGCGTTTCTGCACCTGGGTGTTGGAACCACACGGCCCAACGCACGGTCTTGCTCAAGACCGTGCGCCGAACCGTGCACAGCCATTTAACCTTGCACCGGCTTGCGCACGCCGGTGCACCAGGCCGTGTGCCTTTATTTCAGCCTGCACGGTCTTGGTTTCGTGCTCAAGACCGTGCACTAGGCCGTGCGTTAGCCCGTGCAAATGCCTTAGCCAATTTTCCAGCCTTTTCCCTTAGTTGCTCTCGGTAATGGGGTCAAATATCCAAAAATAAAAGTTGACTTTTTGCATACGACCCCCTAAAATCGAGCCGTTTTCGCCTATAGCTTCCTTATGATTCAAGGATGAATATTTGGTAAAGTTTTCAAAATTCCGATCTCGTTCGGACCTTGAATCGAGCCTTTTTCATTTGGGGCTTTTTCCCCAATTTTCGAATGTTGTCCGAAAAATCCGAAAATCGCATGAGTGCCTCTTTATAATATTATATGAGTGAATGTACAATTAGAATTTCCATTGAGCATGTTTATCATTGCTAATTTCGTATTTTTAGTTTAATTGATTTAATTGCATTTTAATTGTACAATTCAATTGCTATGTGTTAATTACTGATTTTTCTGTCTCTGTAGTCTTCGTGAGTCGTTGTCGTGTCTTGTCTTATGTAGTTTTGTCGTCTGTTAGTTTCAGGCTGTCTTGTCAGGACTCAGCTTGGATTGTCTTGTCGTCCCGTGTTTCCAGGTGAGGGTTTTAAAATGATTTCAAACGGAGTAAGAATTCTTTTAATTTATTGCGAACTCCCCTTATGTGCTCTTATTGCTTCGTTTTCCTTTCTCGTATAATTATTAGATATTTAATCTATATTTTAAGGTTGCTCTCAAATGATTTAATATTAAATTGTACTTATGAGTATCCCTAAAATATTTTATTTTCATATGGCAAGTAAAATTATTTATTTTAAGCGTGACGGTTTGACTTAGGATTTATACCCTTCGTCGTCACTCAAACTTGCTCAAATTTAATTTATGTACGGTTTTCAAAGCGAGCAAATTCATGACATTTCAACATGGGGCCCGGGAAAGTATTCGGAGGTTATACCTGGGGACGAGCGTCTAGGGGTAATCCGAGGTGCTTCTCCCAAAACTAAGCGTCAATCGTGGCCCGTCAGGAGTTGATAGCCACGGTTGGGAGTGATGGTGGGCGTTGCATTCGTTGCACGTTTTCCTAAAATTCACAGTCGCCCGAAATAGCGATTCGGGGTCAGACACCGGTGATGGAGTATATGAACGTGAAGGGGTTATAAGGAGGAACAGGCCCATTCTCGCTGGGATATTATTTGCGTGCATGTTACTGCTTTAATTATTTACTATCTATTTAATATCGCGTATACAAGTCGAAGCACGATCCGGATTTTCTTCAATTATGCAAATGTATTTTCATATATATATAATTTAAAACCCGGACACGTGGCTCGTACTTGTTCCCTCTTAACCTTCACTGAGTGTTTTTACTCACCCCCCTATTTTAATTCTTACTTCAGGTCGACAGGTGGCGTTGTCACCTATCATGTCAGTCGGCAGCAGCAGGTCTAGGTTGGCTCGTGTGTCTTGTCTTGTCAGTGTCCCAACAACAGTCGTGTTCTTGTTATGAATTTATTTAATTATGTATTTTGGATCATGCTTTAATTTAAGTACTTACGTGCCCCTGATGTGGGATAGATTTGACTGGCCACGAATGGCATTGATTATATTATGATTGAGACTGATGTATGAATTACGTGGCCATGGATGGCTTATATGATATTTTATATAATTGTTATTACTTCCGCAACTCTGATTTAATTATTATTTATTGCTGTTGTTGTTGGGCTGTCGTTTGCTGTTGCTAGTTTTGCCTGATTGATTGCCGTTCGCCGGGATGGATTTTTAAATGGGGTACTTATACCTCGTTTGAAGGTTTGTCTCGGTGCGGATGTGGTGTCCTTTCTCCGGCCAAGGAAAGGGGCGCTACAGTCAGTGGTATCAGAGCCTAGGTTCCCGAACAGGAACCGAAAGCTCTAGTATCTCGTCTGTCTTGCATGGGGTGTCTGTCAGCTTGGTGTCAGTTCGTGTCGAGTTCGTGTTTTGACAAGTGTTTGTCTCATCTTGGTGCTTAAAATTGTAGGTGATTACGGTTGGCTTAATTAACCGACTGGCAATCTTTTATAAATTTTTGTACTAAGGAAGATGTAACGCGAGTCGATCGTGGAACACTGTGCGTGTCTTACATGGTTTTGTCTGTCGTAGTGTGTGTCGGTAGGATTTTGTTGAGTGATTGAGCATGCTTATGTGTTTATGAATTGTTAGCATCATTTCTCACAAGACATGCACCTATTTTGCCAAATAGTTGTGAACGCAGGTATGCCACATAAGAAAGCTAGATCAGATCCGCCACTACCTCCACTTCAGACTATGTCAGGATCAACGCACTCGTATTCGACGGGAGAGTTGGAAATAGCTCAGGGAGCAGAAAGCGTGACGGAATACGAGGCCAGATTTGCCTACCTGACTAACTACTCACCAAACCGGGAGCCAGATCAAAGGAACAGAGCTGCGAGATTTATATCTGGATTGAGGCATGAGATTTGCCAAGTACTCATAGGTCTTGGTTGTTGTTCTTATGCTGAAGCTGTTGGCCGAGCCTTGCGGGCCGAAGCAGAGTTTGAAATGAGAGCTAGGAATGCTCGACCGATCACTTTAACGAACCCGTCTTATGGATCGAGAACTCCAGTGGCTGTTCGTACAACTTCTCACAGAAAAGAGGCGATGACCAGTGGATCCAGGGAGAGCACCATCCTTTGCTCGTATTGCCATAAGCCAAATCATCTCGCAGAGTACTGCCGAAAACGACTGGGGCAGTGTTTACTGTGTGGATCCCCTGACCATCTTCTCGACAATTGCCCTATTAAGAAGACACCTAAGGAAGAGGACAATGGATGAGGATTCTGGGGATTCAGGGTTCTTAATTCAGAAAGGGAGGCTACCGGAGAATAAAGCGTGAAGGGACAGTGTTGGGGACGTACCGTAAATGAGAAGCCACGACATCGAAGGACTTGAAAGGAATAATGGGAGACTAGAACGGACTTCATTACTCGGAATAAAGGTACCATGCATTTTCATAACATTCATATTTCTCGTATTCAATTTATTAATTGCGCGGTATTATGTAATTATTGCTTGATTGAACTCCGGATTAAATCCGGGGTGTTTTCGAAAATTTTTGCGCGTTTTTATTCGATCCAGGGGTGCTTGCACGCCCTAACGCACGGTCTTGCTCAAGACCGTGCGGTTCAGCTCAATCCCGTGCAAGCCAGTTCAGCGTTAAACCGCTGAACCGGCTGGACCGCTCCACACGGGCCAGCGCACGCCCGTGCGTCCTGCCGTGTGTCTCTATTTTGCCCTTTTTAAACCTATTTCGCGTGCAGACTTACAGCAGCTCTTTTCACCCCTTTTCTCTCCACTTCCAGCAACAGAAACTTGCGAATTTTTCCCCAAAATTTTCTTCAATCTTTGCAAGCCAATAACTTTCGATCCGTCCGTTGGATCTTCCTAATTTTCGGAAGGTACGTAGTCTACATTACGTATTTCAATTAGTTGGGTTTTGAGGACGATCCGTCGAGCCGATCTTACGCACATTGCTGCCCAAAGTACACGCACGCCAAGTGTTCGACAAAATTCCCGAGTGAGGATTTTCATCAAATTCAATCTTACAAGCTTCCAACAACAATCTCACATGGCCGCCGAAGGTTCTCGACGGAGGAGGAGACAAGATGACCCTCCATCTCCACTCCCATTCAATGTGGATATTTCAAATGCATTCCAAGTTAAAATATTTAGGAGAATGCATGAACGCCCGGTGTTTTCCACCAAATTTCTCGACATCGAAGCATTAGGAAATTTGGGACTTGGTCCCGGTATTGCTCGATACATAGAAGACGTGGGATGGACCACATTCTTGGACATAAGAAGGAATTCGTACCCCCGGCTTGTGTACGAATTCATTGCAACACTTCAAGTACTTCCTCATGAAGACGATGCCGAGCTACCATTCAAAATTGAGTTCCGAGCTTTTAATGAAGATTATGAGCTCACTCTTCGGCAACTAACTATGCATTTTGGACTACCCATCCGGGGTATGATAAGCCGTGAAATTGGATGGTCTGAAGCCGAAGCTTGGAGAAATGTCTCCACTTCTCAAAGACCCTTTCAACAAGAAAAATCGAAGGCAACCGACCTTCGTGATGCCGCTTTGAGGACTTTCCACCGGTTCCTCTCATGTACCGTTTTTGCTAGAGGAGATAGCTACGGTTCAATTAATATTGAGGAACTCTACGTCCTTGATTGCGCGGTTCGAAGGCAAGCAGTCAACGGCATTATGTTTTTCCTTCGATATGCAGAATATGTAGGTACCCGGCCTAAAGGAGAAATCAGAATTGGGTCCTACATTACCGCGATCTTAGAGTGTGCCGGAGTGACCGGCATGGATCGAATGGCCCCGGCAGGAGCCGAGGATTCAACAATTTCCTACAAGCAACTCGCCCAAATGAAACTTTGTAGGAAAGTTAGAGGACGACATGGTCGTTATGTGCCAATGACGGCCGAGGAAGCCGCCGCCGGTAGCGATGGCGACGATGAAGAGGATGCCGATTTAGGAGGTCATCCTGAGGAGGACCGACAAGAGAGGGAGGAGCAAATGATAGAACAACTTTACGAAGCAGGAGGCTTCGCTCCTCAGCAGGTTCCGTATGTACCCGATCCTCCTAGAACCGAAGAGGTTCCATTCCAGCAGGGCTTTGAGGATTACCCGACACAGCATCAGGCCGGATCTTCTCAATGGGAGAGATCAAGTGAGGAACAATGGAGTCAGTATCTTCAAGCGGAGTCGGAAACCTGAAGCCGATGGGAGACCGACAGGTGGACAATTTGGGGAAACCGTTTCACCACTTTCGCCGAGCAGACCACCGAACGTCTTGATCGACAGTCGGCCGATCTCCGGGAAGTTCGCGCAGACCTACAAGAATTCAGACTCGAGACCCGACGCAACCAGACTGAGCTTCGGGAGCAGATTACCGGTCTCGAGAGATCCATCACTGATCAACTTGCCAACTATCTGAGCCGCCTTGGCAGGTCGCCTAACTCTGGAGCACCTGATTCTTAGTTGGCATCAGTTTTTCCCTAATTTCTCGTTGTTTTCGTTTTAATTGTAATTTGAATTTCAGCTGAACTATTATGTATGAACTATGTGTTAAATGTTTATTTGAATTTAACTGTTAACTGTTCATTTTAATTAATTGCTTATATGTTAATTGCGCGATTTTGTATGATGAACTTTTAAATGTTGTGATATACTTCCTTTAATAAACCCCGAGGTTCGGAGTAGAATCTGAGGACAGATTCTTTTAAAGGAGGGAGTATTGTAACGACCCGAAAATTCCATAATTAATTCTTGGAATAATTATTCGACATTTAGTTGAATTTTATATGAAAAGATTTAACTTTGTTAGTTAATCTCAATTTATTATAATTATTTCAATATCTTTAACCTTTTATAATTACATTTTCTACCCCTCGAATTATTCTAATTTATGAACGAACCTACAACCTTCTAAAAATACCCTTGCACTACCTTGAACACACTCACACCCTCTTGGTTACATAATCCATCGAGAGAGAGAGAGAGAGAGAAGAGAAGGAGAAGGGAGAGGAAGAAGGAGAAGGAAAGGAAATCTCGTTCCGAATTCGTTTCTCGACCAATTGAAATTTCGAGACCAGTTTTACGATCCTCATTCGATTCTTTATCGGTAACCTTCTTTCTCCAATTCATTTCATCCATTAAATCTTTCAATTTTTATAGTTTTTATATTGAATATATATTTGATGAATTTCTTGATTCGTAGGTTATAGTTTATCATTTTTAGTGTAGTTCGGATCAAATGATAGATATTAATGTGTACAATGCATGAGTGTGAATTTTACATGTTAATTTTAGCCTTACCATTCCCCATATTTGATTTTTGCATGAAACTCTCGAGAAAACCTTAAAAATCGCGTTTCTGCACCTGGGTGTTGGAACCACACGGCCCAACGCACGGTCTTGCTCAAGACCGTGCGCCGGACCGTGCACAGCCATTTAACCTTGCACCGGCTTGCGCACGCCGGTGCACCAGGCCGTGTGCCTTTATTTCAGCCTGCACGGTCTTGGTTTCGTGCTCAAGACCGTGCACTAGGCCGTGCGTTATCCCGTGCGAATGCCTTAGCCAATTTTCCAGCCTTTTCCCTTAGTTGCTCTCGGTAATGGGGTCAAATATCCAAAAATAAAAGTTGACTTTTTGCATACGACCCCCTAAAATCGAGCCGTTTTCGCCTATAGCTTCCTTATGATTCAAGGATGAATATTTGGTAAAGTTTTCAAAATTCTGATCTCGTTCGGACCTTGAATCGAGCCTTTTTCATTTGGGGCTTTTTCCCCAATTTTTGAATGTTGTCCGAAAAATCCGAAAATCGCATGAGTGCCTCTTTATAATATTATATGCGTGAATGTACAATTAGAATTTCAATTGAGCATGTTTATCATTGCTAATTTCGTATTTTTAGTTTAATTGATTTAATTGCATTTTAATTGTACAATTCAATTGCTATGTGTTAATTACTGATTTTTCTGTCTCTGTAGTCTTCGTGAGTCGTTGTCATGTCTTGTCTTATGTAGTTTTGTCGTCTGTTAGTTTCAGGCTGTCTTGTCAGGACTCAGCTTAGATTGTCTTGTCGTCCCGTGTTTCCAGGTGAGGGTTTTAAAATGATTTCAAACGGAGTAAGAATTCTTTTAATTTATTGCGAACTCCCCTTATGTGCTCTTATTGCTTCGTTTTCCTTTCTCGTATGATTATTAGATATTTAATCTATATTTTAAGGTTGCTCTCAAATGATTTAATATTAAATTGTACTTATGAGTATCCCTAAAATATTTTATTTTCATATGGCAAGTAAAATTATTTATTTTAAGCGTGGCGGTTTGACTTAGGATTTATACCCTTCGTCGTCACTCAAACTTGCTCAAATTTAATTTATGTACGGTTTTCAAATCGAGCAAATTCATGACATTTCAACATGGGGCCCGGGAAAGTATCCGGAGGTTATACCTGGGGACGAGCGTATAGGGGTAATCCGAGGTGCTTCTCCCAAAACTAAGCGTCAATCGTGGCCCGTCAGGAGTTGATAGCCACGGTTGGGAGTGATGGTGGGCGTTGCATTCGTTGCACGTTTTGCTAAAATTCACAGTCGCCCGAAATAGCGATTCGGGGTCAGACACCGGTGATGGAGTATATGAACGTGAAGGGGTTATAAGGAGGAACAGGCCCATTCTCGCTGGGATATTATTTGCGTGCATGTTACTGCTTTAATTATTTACTATCTATTTAATATCACGTATACAAGTCGAAGCACGATCCGGATTTTCTTCAATTATGCAAATGTATTTTCATATATATATAATTTAAAACCCGGACACGTGGCTCGTACTTGTTCCCTCTTAACCTTCACTGAGTGTTTTTACTCACCCCCCTATTTTAATTCTTACTTCAGGTCGACAGGTGGCGTTGTCACCTATCATGTCAGTCGGCAGCAGCAGGTCTAGGTTGGCTCGTGTGTCTTGTCTTGTCAGTGTCCCAACAACAGTCGTGTTCTTGTTATGAATTTATTTAATTATGTATTTTGGATCATGCTTTAATTTAAGTACTTACGTGCCCCTGATGTGGGATAGATTTGACTGGCCACGAATGGCATTGATTATATTATGATTGAGACTGATGTATGAATTACGTGGCCATGGATGGCTTATATGATATTTTATATAATTGTTATTACTTCCGCAACTCTGATTTAATTATTATTTATTGCTGTTGTTGTTGGGCTGTCGTTTGCTGTTGCTAGTTTTGCCTGATTGATTGCCGTTCGCCGGGATGGATTTTTAAATGGGGTACTTATACCTCGTTTGAAGGTTTGTCTCGGTGCGGATGTGGTGTCCTTTCTCCGGCCAAGGAAAGGGGCGCTACAAAGACTTTGTAATGGCATGTCCCCAAATATGGTGCGACATTCCGTCCTAAACCAAGTCACAGTCCATAATAAGAACAGAGGTTCGGCTGTGGATCGTAACTTGGAGAACAACAATAAATACTAGGCAGATGCGTTGGAAATCGACAACGACATCAACAATGCAGAAGCGTCAATCAACAAATAATAAAACCTAATTCCACTTAAGGATCTAGGAAGTGATAAATCGAAACCTAATCCACCTAAGGAACTAGAAAATATGTAAATCCAAAACGCTATTATAAAGCCCACCGATGCCCATGAAAAGCTGTGATATAAATGATAAGTAAAGCCATCAAAGCTAACGGTAAATATACATTATCTACAATGATAAGTGTGAACACCTTGATTTTGCACCTCGTCACGCAATGATATTTTGTAGAATTAATAACTCAGTCCCGCCAGACATTAGCCAGACCATAAACGCCCAGACGATCCTCGACAGTCAAACCCTAGGGTCCATATCCCGCGACATACCCTTGTAGCCCCTAATCACCTCTCTATCCTTCTATATATTCATCGGATCCTAAATTCGATGCAATATCACGATAAGACATCGTGATAGGAGCATTTTGGTCTTCGAATCACCCAAATCGGATGTGAAATGAAGGAGAAAACACCAAAAAATCGGACGAGAGGGCAAACCCAGGCCTGGCCCAACACGACTTCGGCCAGCTCGCGAGAAATCCACTAGGCTGGTCCCACCAGCCTGCTGGCCAATCACGGTCACGAGCGCTAGCGCCGCCCTAACTTTCCTTATACGTTTTGAAGCCTTAAGTTACCTTTTTTACCGCGGTTTTTCACCTATAAAAAGACCTCTCCCCCTCATTTCTCATTGCTCATTCACATTTCATCTCCTCCCCTCCTAAGGCTCGAGTACTCGTCTTAGGATTTCTAAAGAGAGGACTAGGTTTCCTTAGCCCGGTCCACTCTAGTCCGTTTCTGGTCCCTTTTCTCGGTTTTAGGTTTGGAATTCCATATTCCTAACCCCTAACCAAAAGAAGGTCCGACACTCTACTCAATAGAGTGCCCGAATTTCAGTCCTGAGTCGGAGTTCTGTTCGGTTCCTGTGATAGTGCTCTAGTGTTCGAGAGGGGAAGCAGCAGCGGGAGTAAAGTGAAGACAAGATAAGACTACAAGGGTGAGTCTCCTTTTATCCCTTTACGTATTTATTTACTTTCTGCTTTCCTTTAGTTTCATAGGAATATCCCCCGTTCCGGCCCCTTGTGGGACGGGAGAACCCACATAGCTAAGGTCGTCGGGTCTACGTGGTCAACAGGCGAAGGTCCTCCCCTTCCTTTACCCCACCTACACTACAACCGGTGCCTAACGCCCCTTTAGTTTCTTGCTTGCCTAAGTGATTTACCGCTTTCCTGCATGGAACTCCTCATCTCGCATATCTGTGCTAACCCCGAACTTCCCGAGCAGAGGGTATAGGGTAGACATACCTAAGCTTAGTTCATTTTCCGAATCGCCGGATACCTTGCGCAGGGCTTATAATCTCTCAATAACAGCTCAAAGCTCTTTCCTAACAAAAGAACCCCTTTTTAGTTAACTGTAGACATGAGGTTCCAGTAGTTAAATCCAACCCTCCTCTATTCTAGACACACTCGAAAGGCTACTCTTTTCACATAAAGCTTTTCTGTTATTCACTCTTTTACAAAAACAACACAAAAACCTTTCAAAACGAGGCGTGATGAACCTTATATGTCTACTCTAAACCCATCACATGAATCTATGGACACACACAAGGACGCACGAGCCAATACAGGTTTCCCTCTCAACCTTAACCGAGTGGGTCGCGACTCTAAACCTCCGAATGGCGAACAGGGAAGGATACCATACTGAAGGTGAAACCCACCCTTACATCGCTATCCAACAAACAACCTATAGCATCACATTCACCCAACCAAAACACCCAAGCACAAAAAAGGGAAGGGCGCCGACCGGGAGCCTGCCCGCAGTGGCAACTCTGCTGGGGACGTCTAAGAGAGCTAGACTTCGACCACAGCCAAGCCAAATGACCGAAGGGTTCCCCAAACCCCTTATATGTTTACTTTATTTGAAAGCTTACCATATATATATATATATACCTATATGTGTACGTGTACATATGTGCTCTGATCTCGCGCTAGAGACCTCACACACTTCACGACCTGCATTGCATTTGCATAACATGAGCGTTAAACCCCTTGCCATGGTATTCGGAGATTAGGGGGAGGTCATGACCCCCCGTCAAAGATGCTATGACCCTCAGCCACTTGCTCTAGTACTTAGTGCAAGCCATCTAAGACGATTCTGTAAAGTCGTTGGTACTTAAGAGGGCTGCTCGTGCCCCACCAACTCAATTGGGAATCCTCCAGTAGACTACACTAAGTATGTTAACGAGCCAACAAACTTGTTCTGACATAGGAGTCCCTCAGGGAGGACCCTAGGAGGACACTTTTGGTACTCTAGGCAAGTGGTAGCCAAATATCGAACCCGTGAGGACCGCTCGTGCATGTAGATTGCCTCTAGGTACACAATACCCGAGACCGGAGTAGAAACCTTGCCTTTGACCCTTAGTGGCACTACCTTTGAGTAAAACACTAAGAATGAGCAAGGGTGTCAATGTTGCCATAGATGGGTACCAAATTTCTCAAAAACCCCATCTATCAACATTGACATTCTACACCAAGTATTAGGACCACCGTGTCGACTAGGAGTCCATCCGGGACACTGCCCTGATACTAGACTACTGAACGTACTTGCAATCCATGTCCGAACGAATGTCACTCATTTTTAGACAGCCGAATCACCATGTTGTGAGGGGTACTCTACCGAGATCCTACCCGAAGCCAACGAGGTCTCTTGATCTATGATATTGCATTCCTACATGGACTGGGGCTTCGATCGCCCCAACACATATCTTTCTTACTAGCCGGCTAGGACGAATAGGACGACCTAGACAAAAATGGCTCCCGGCTAGGTCGAACAGACGACTTAGGCAAAAATGAAAAAAAAAAAGAGTCAAAGCTAGGGGACTGATAGTAGGTGACCTAGTACTTAAGGAAATCCGAGGCGAGCCAAGGGATCTAAGAGGGATGTTTAGCCCCAATTGGTCTGGGCCTTACCTCATCAAGAAAATCCTGACAGGAGGTGCAGTTTGGCTAACTGACCTTGACGGAGTCGCATTTGTCTCCCCTACGAATCTAGATCAACTTAAGATGTACACGCTGTGAGAAGGACTGCGGATGCCGTTCCTAAACCCCCTCTTTTTCTAGCCACTACCATTCTTCCATTACACATGTAAAAAGAACTACATGTAGCTTGATCCTCCATGAGAGTAGTCTTGAGTGAAAATACCTGTAAAAGGGCCAAATCTAACTATAAAGACTCACGCCTTAGGCGGAGAACCGACCTCACTAGACTAGGTCATCACGTCAAAATATAGATTGTGAGGAAAAATGGAGGTACATAAGCAGCTCGAGAAGTTACTTCGAGTTCAGCTACAATTTTCAATAAAATTTATCTTTTTCTTAGCCAATCTGTGCCAAGTGATGGGACCTTACCACAATCCCGTCACAACCCCCTTTCTTTCTTAGCCTTTCTAAGAGCTCCAAAAGCACCTCTGTGTGCATAATGACTTTTATGCATGCCCCGAGCTCTTACTTTTACCTACCCACGTTAATCACCCCAGCCTTTCTATCAAGCCTTCAACCTCATTCTGCTGACCCACCTTGAACGGCATCCAAGGAAATACTCGTACACGGAAAGAGGTACCTTTAGTCGGTCTAGGTTAGTCAGTGTAGGTACACGTCACTCCCTAGAGGAAGGGGCGTCACCTGCATCTCCCTAAGGAGATCTGAGATGGTGTCAAGACGGGACCAGTTGTCGGTTCAACCAACTCTCAAAGTCCTTAGATGAACCAAGGCAATCCTGTTACCGAACTTCTTGAGGCATTTCCTCTAAAACTCTAGAGTAGAACAATCTAGTGATCCATAATAGAAAGACGTTAGTAGTCGCCTAATACTACTTTGGCCAAATTCATCATATTACATTTATAAATGGTTGCATATTGTTTATTCTTGTGTACGGATGAAACCCTAAGATCACAGTAAGCTAAGGGACTTGGCTTCACCATTTGATGGGGACCATGAAATAAGTACCCAATGGTGTGATCTAAAATACTCCAAGTCGAAGAGTTTAAAAGGCACAGGGGATGTCGATCAGACTCACTTGAGACTTGCTCATATGACATAGCTTTATGAAAGTGTGTCCCATTTCATGACATTAGTGTTTTGACACTACTATGCATATAAGGGTGCTTAATGGAGATTAAGTTCACTGAGGATCCCGCCGGTAATGCCTAAATGGGGTAAGACTCATATAAGAGTGTTAGAGATTAGGAAGATTTCCCTAGCCATGATCGTGTCTAACTAATCCATAGACTTGAGGCTCCATGGTTGCCTTGTGCATAACTGGGGCATACATTGATGTGCTGCTGAATCCCTAGGGTTTCACATAATCTGTACGTTGGGTCTGTTCGAGTTATGCATGGAGGCTGTGAGGGTCAATACAGGATCTATCACTTGTTACAAGAACAAGAAGAATTCCTATGAATTCTATTGTAGTATATTCCACCACTAAATCCTTGCGCAAGGTACGGTTGGTCTTCACTAGGAAAGAGTTCCTAGAGTGTAAGATCAAATGGAATTACTATAGGAATGTTATTCATAGCATTGCAGACTACTGGGGTTCCATTTCCCATACCCTAGGTCTCAATCGGGAATTGGATGATAGAAGGATCATATCTCACGGAGATCATGAGGCTAAAAGGTTCATACCACTTCATCGATGGATGGGTGGCCATGGACACGTTGCTAGACGTTATCCATGGTCTGTAGGAATGTATTTGTGAAGTCAATGAGTTGATTCACAAATAGCCTTTAATTAAATGAGTTTCATTAAAGTCACAATTCTAACATAAGAATGTGTTCCTACTACTATCCTATTGGTGAACCTGAGGGGTCACACAATGACTTCCAAAGGCGAACAAATTCATCTATATCAACAGAGTATCATAACAGTCAACTGGATTGACAAATGAATTAATTGGAATTAATTCATTAATAAGAGATCAAGATTTTAATTAAGTGTAATTAACGTGTAAGAGTTAATTAAGAGTAATTAACAAGTATTTAATGTGATTAAATTCGAGAGACTTGTTCTTTGATAATGTATTAGATTTGAGAGTTAATTGGGAATTAATTCAAGTCTAAAGTAATTAAGGGTAAGTCTCGAAATTCATGTTGAAATTTGAGACTACTTAATTTAAGTAGAAGAGAGCTTTATCAATTAAAGAGTTAATTGAAGGTTTAAGACTTCAGAGTTAATTAGTATTAACTCAAGTCAAAATGATTAATTGAGAAACTTGTGATTTATTTAGAATAAATCAAGTACAATTAATAGAAGGAAAAATCTGTAACAATTAAATGTTAATTGGACTTATTGGACTAGAGAATTAATTTGGAATTAATTTTAGCCCAAGTTGATTAATGATGGGCTTGTAGTTTATTTAGAATAAATTCAAACCCACTTTAATAGTTAGACTTGTTTAATTAAGAAGGATTAATTAAATTGGGCCTTAGGAATTTAATCTGGTATTAAATTGAAAGGGCCTTGTAAAGGCCCAAAACTCCTAGGCCCGATAGGAGTGATGGCCGAAAATCCTAGCCCATCTTGGACTGGAATTTTTGGCCCAGTGTAGGGTTATTTATAACTCTGCACTCAAGTCTAATTCAATTAACGTAAGATGCAGAACAGAAGTTCCAAGAATTGGATTTTTTCTAACCCTAATCTCTCTCTCTCTTTTGCGCCACTTTTCTCTCTCCCTACAGGCAGTTCACGTTAACTATAGAAAACTTTTCTGCAGTTCAATGTGAACCGACCTTATAATTTTTTCTTGATTCTCTTATTTATATTAGATAAATACTGATCTTAAATCTCTAGCAGGAATTAAGAGATTCAGTGCGAGAAGCCGTGGATCAACCTCATAGGGTTTCGGTTAAAGATCGGACCTTGGTAGAATCAAGAAGCCTGTGCTTTCGAGGAGTGGCCAGAAGCTTTGGAAAGCTTTAGTTCCTTATCTACTACAAAAGGAGTGCGTAAAGGTGCATATCTCTCAAGATATATAAACATTTCAAAGTTACGAATTCATTGGATGAAGATTCACCGTAACTCCCCGGGACTAAAATTTATGAAATCCATTACTTTGGCTGCGCTCGGGGGTGCATGAATCCCAACAAATCCAAGAGTCTAGGTTTCCCTTACCCACACTAGGGCTGGTCAAATCCCTAGGTTCTTTAGGTGGAACCTGAACCTCACTTGTCGCTCAGACCGATATCAGAGAATCTCGATGCGATCCATCTTCATAGACACCATGTCCTAGGGCTGCGCAAAACCCCGGTACTCATATTTAATGTACATGAGCCAATTCGACACCGGGGTTGCTTAAGGGAAGGAACCCTCTGACCTGGTTAGGATCAAGTCCTGCAGCAAACACCCTACTGTTAGATGCTTGTCCTAGCACAACGGCTCACGCAACTACCCAGACCACACTGGGGCTGTTCAGCAAGAAAAGATCCCCCTCCTAATTAAGAACAGAATCCTGTGTCCGACACCTCGATATGAAATACCCGGTCCTGCGATCCAGACTACACTGGGGCTGTTTGTAAGGAAGACAGATCCCCTTGGAACGGCCAAACCTGCCTTTGCAAGTGCGATCAGGGCACCACCTCCTAGCTACAGAATGAGTTCCTCCCCCTAGCAAACTGGATCTCGATATCCTGCAAACCTGGGTCTAGTGCTGTCGAGCGAGCAGCTCTCGGAAAGGTTGAGTACTACAAGTACAATAGGTGGTCTAGGTTCTAACCTAAGTGTCCCGGAAAAATCCCAGTCAATGTGCACGAACATAGGGGCTGTCCCCCTGTCAAAGACTAAGTGATCAAACCCAATCACTTTCGTCTGGGCGTAGCAAAATGCCCCAATCTCCACACGCCAACGCCGTGCACCCGTCAGGTGTTATGAAATGGTCATTTCGTACATCTATACACACGTGTCTCAAAGACGCAAGCATAATATGAAAGTGAAGGCGATATTTTCATACATAGGTAAGCTTTACAGTTCAGTACAGCACATGATACGAAAGTGCTACATAAAGGTAGAAAACCTATCTATACTTCCCACGAAAAGACCCGTCCGCAGAACTACTATCGCTACCATGGTAGGGACTACCTCCAGCCACATAGGCATCGTCATCTGAGTCACTCGGAGTAGTATCCCAGGTATGCTCCTGGGCCCTCGCTTGAGGTCGACTCTCATCGATCACCGGTCCGCCCTGTGGTCTCGCCGCTTGCCTATCATAGTGCACCTTGGTGCGTCGCTCCTGATGTACTGCCTTGCCCTTACCCTTCCTAGCCGCTTTATCAGACCCACGCCAAACTGGGGCTGAACGCCGGTCGCCTGAAGAACCCTCTGATTGATCCCGACAAATGGGCGCATCTCGTCCCTACCTCCTCGTCCCCTGAGACGAACCCTGCAAGGAAAACATAGCAGAGAAGATAAAACCATAGGGGTAAAACAGAAAGGGTGACAAACTACGTTGTTCGATCGACATACCAACTCTCGATAGAACAAGCTGCTCCTCTTCATAAGCTCCTTTTTCAAGGAGTGGATCATCTTCATGGCCTCCTCATTGGCCACCTTGTAGCCCTACACAGCCAAGAGGTTACTACTACACGACTGAACCTACACAGAATAACAACAAGAGGAAGGCAAATGACATACCTTCTTCTTCAGAAACGGAATCCCTGGGACTCCGTCTATCCCTGGATGAGGAAGGGTCTGACTCACGGTGTTACCCTGGAAGTCAACCATGTCAAATGTCCACGTAGGGAAGTTCCTAGGCACGTTCGCACTGTGGACTGGGGCTGTTGTAGCCTCCGGAGCATCTCCCTCATCATCGTCATATTCGTTATCATCCCCCTGCTCGGTCTGGGTGGAGAAAGCCCCAAACTGACGAGGGAATCGACCTATCAAGTCCTGCCTGGAAAAGTCAGTATAGGTCACAGGCCCGTCATAAGCATCCCCAATAACGCCGTGAGGCTCGTCATAAGCCGCCAGTACATCCGCATCTCAGGCGAAGGACACGCGCCAAACATAAGGTGGATCAACCAGAACGGTCAAGGTATGGGTGCCTCTTGTCTGGTACAACACCTAGGGACCCCAGTAATGGACTCGACCAAAAGGACAGCTGTACACATGATCCCTCACGGACTGGAGATAGAGATCCTGGTGCGTGATCTCGTCCCACCGTCCCCACCGCACCTGCATTTGGAACAAAGGTTCAGACGAGGATCTCTCATACCAAAGAGAAACCGAAAGGGAGAAGGTTCTCACCCGACTAATGGTGACCAACTCTAGGGCCCTCCAACAAGCTACCACTGTCCGACGACCCACAGCCCAAACATTCTCTTGGGTGTAATATCGACCTAGAGGGAAGGGACCCTCCCTCGGATCCTCAAAAGTCGGGCTATTGCAACCCAATATCTCTACGGCCCATATCTGCAAAAGGGTCAAGAAAGGGTTACACGAGTACAATCCGATGGGAAATAAAATATAAGACAAAAAGCCCCTAAATACATACCGTTCAAGCAGGAGTGTATCCTCTGTACGATAAGATCCTCAGCCGGCTGTAGGCATCCATCCATAAGTAGCAGGCCGTAAACCCTGCTCTACCCCAAGCATAACCCCCAACGCGCCTAGGGCTGCTAGGGACCCCAGTAACCCCAGTGGTTCATAAGAAGACGAGTTGACAATAATCGTACTACAAAACCCGTACAACAGAAAAGCCCGAGCTAACCTCGCCATCTCAGCCGGATCTCGGATGTCAAAGTGATGAGTTGACCATGCATTTTTGATTCCTCCTAAGGACAGCGCTGACAGACTCGCGTAAGTCATAACGGATTCCAGCAAATTGACCACCCTGTCGTTGGTGACGTCCTCCCACCAATCGAGGTCCTGACTCTCGAAGGGCAGCCCCATAATCATAAAGAAGTCCATCGGGGTCATAGTCACCTCAAACAATGGAAACTGGAAGGTCTTGGCGTAGTCCCACCATCTCTCGCCAAGAGCCGGAGTCATGCTCCCAATCTGCCTCATCATCGGCAGAGAATCGAAGAAAGTACCCAAGCCCGTGCCATCCACAATCCTCCTGGCAGGATCCGGAAGGACTCAGTACCATGCATCCACAACATGAGGAGCAGAACGAGGCTTCCATGCCTCACCCTTTTACAAACAAGCAAAAGATGGGTTAACCATAGGGTAAGAAAGCGCTACAATGCAAGCGCGTACCCAAGAACCCACCGAAAAGCCTTTCTCTAAGAAAATCCAAACCAAAAAGCCCATACGAAGGCCCAGAAACACATGTTTTCTCGAAAGACATATCTTTCGGCTAAAATTCCACCCAAACAGAAGATTCCTACAAGCCTCTAATCCAAATAATCACCAAAAGCTCACTTGAGCATTTTCCCAAACACCTAGTGGCAATAAACACTATTCACACAAACCCACTTCCCAAATCTCACACTTCCCTCCGATAAAATGAGATTTTCTCCACAGATCTGAAGCACATCAGGTCTAATTACACATCCCCATCGAAATCCCCACCAGAAAGCACTCAAATGAACAGGAAAACGAACATATGTAGCATAAAGCATAAAAGGGTAAAATAGGAAACTTACCCACTTCGGAAGAACTCCTGATGCAGATGTGGAGTAATCTCCCTGCTCAACTCGAACACTTCGTACTCTCGCCTCTCGCTCGGCAACCAGATGGGTATTCCACCCATACCCGTCACGACATGCTGGGTAATCCCCTCAGATGCTCTGCCTCTCACCATCGTCACGAATGCACAAAAGAACAGCTTTTCGGTGTTTCAAACTACTCGGGAACACTAGAAACTGAAAATCAAGTTTTGGACCAAGAGAGTACGCCGGAAAGAATGACGAAAATGAGCCCCAGGCTGATTACTTAAACCAGCCAGCGCACCAGCTGGCATCAGCTGGCCGGCCAGTGGTAACCAGACTGGCATCGGACTGATCAGCCGGACACCTCCCGGACCCAGCTCCCGACCTCCATTTCTCCATTTCTCGTGCCCCAACATCCTTTAGGATATGCGAAACGAGCTCCTATATCAAGGATAGCCCCTCGTGCTACCTTACCCAAAGAGCCCCTACTAAAAAGGGACGCCCCATCTCCGAACCTGAGGCATCTGAAAGCCCCACAGAACTCGTTCCAAGCTCCGAAAGCTCCTCGGAACTGGGCCACCTTATCTACAATAAGTTCATCTCCGAATCAACACTCCCGGGCAATGACAGCCCTACCAAGGAGGATGCCGAAAATCCTCGGTCCCACCTCCTTAATCATTAGCCCCAAAATCCTCCAAAGGGTGGCACAAGACCTTTATCCCTATCTGAAGGGTGGCACAGACCCTTATCCCTATCCAAAGGGTGGCACAAGACCCTTATCTCTATCCAAATGGTGGCATAAGACCCTCCTTCCTATCCCAAGGGTGGCATAAGATCCTCTCAGCTCTCTCCCAAGGGTGGCACAAGACCTTTGTAGGCCCTCAGAGGCAGAAGTGTTAGCTATTTCCCATAGAGGAAAGCCCTAGAGGCACCAACATCGGCTACAAGATGGCTTCGCGCTAACAACGTCCTAACATCCAAGCCCGCTACAACTTGAACTTTTCGGTGCTAAATCGAGCCTCCGCCGATGGGGGGCTCTGTGAACACCTCAATTTTTCATGTCGTCACGCGATGACATTTTGCAGAATTAATAACTCAATCCCGCCAGACATTAGGTAGACTCCAAACACCCAGACGATCCCCGAGAGTCAAACCCTAGGGTCCATATCCCACGACATACCCTTGGTACCCCCTAATCACCTCTCTATCCTTCCATATATTCGTTGGATCCCAAGTTCGATACAATATCACGATAGGACATTGCGATAGGAGCATTTCGGTCTTCGAATCACCAAATTGAACGTGAAATGAAGGAGAAAATACCAAAAAATTGGACGAGCGCGCAAACCTTGGCCAGACCCAACACGGCCGGCCCGCCCACGAGAAATCCACCAGGCTAGTCCCACCAGCCAGCCGACCAATCACGGCCAGGCGCACCAGCCTGGCCGGCCGGGCACGCGCGCCAGCACTGCCCTAACCTTCCTTATGCGTTTTCAAGCCCTAAGTGGCCTATTTTACTGTGGTTTTTCACCTATAAAAAGGCCTTTCCCCCTCATTTCTCATTGCTCATTCATATTTCATCTCTTCCCCTCCTAAGGCTCGAGTACTCATCTTAGGATTTCTAAAGAGAGTACTAGGCTTCCTTAGCCCGATCCACTCTAGTCCCTTTTCGGTCCCTTTTCTCGGTTTTAGGTTAGGAATTCCATATTCCTAACCCTTAAAACCGAAAGAAGGTCCGACACTCTGCTCAAAAGAGTGCCCGAATTTCAGTCCTGAGTCAGAGTTCTGTCTGGTCCCTGCGATCGTGCTCTAGTGTTCGAGCGGCGAAGCAGCAGCGGGAGTGAAGTGAAGAGAAGATAAGACTACGAGGGGTAGTCTCCTTTTATCCCTTGACGCATTTATTTACTTTCCGCTTTCCTTTAGTATCATAGGAATAGCCCCCGTTCCGGCCCCCTATGGGACGGGACAACCCCCATGGCTAAGGTCGTCGGGTTCAGGTGGTCAACGGGCGAAGGGCCTCCCCTTCCTCTAATCCATCTTCACTACAATCGGCGCAAGACGCCCCCCTTAGTTTCTTGCTTTCCTAAGTGATTTACCGCTTTCCTGCATGGAACTCCTCATCTCGCATGTTTGTGCTAACCCCAAACTTCCTGAGCAGAGGGTATAGGGTGTTGGAATCGTATACCCAGCATTAGCGGAATTTAAAATTTTTATGCCGAGAAACTAAAACGAATTCCCCAGGAAGTTTTATGAACCGATTAAAGATGTTTTCTTAAAACATGTGTTTAGTATAAACACCTTTAGCATACCTGCTAATGTAGGGATTGAAGTTCTCAAGAACTATGAATCCACCATTTGCCAAACAAAGACTTCGAACACCGGAGTCCTCTGAGGATTCAGTCCACGAACTGAATCTCCTCAAACCCACAATCCAGTTGCTTCCAGATCTACAACTGAAAAGTGTTAGAACACAAATACTTTTGAAGTATAGAATGTTCTTGAATTTCATACAGTTAAGAAATACAAGAACTGAGATTACAGAAAGAATGTGAACGAAGAGAAAACAGTTTTTCAACTACGTTCAGAAAGAAATCCGATTTTAGGTTATGAGAATGATCAGCCAGCTGATCTATAAATAGACCAACTGGCCGAAAACCCTGAGCCATATGGGCCAGGAATTTTTGCCAGTCTCAATGCTGGACCGGGCTTGGTTTAGTTCTTGCCCAGTTTATTAATTGATCTATTTGGGTTTTATTTACTTAAATCCTTTCAGGCTTTTAATTAACAGTTCAGTTCAAGCTTGTTTGAACTTAAACTTATTTAATTGGATCAAGCTTATATTAATTAACTTACTTAATTAAAAGCCCAATCAATTAAATACCCAAACTTAATAAACTTGATATGTACCGCCCCCTGAAGAAGGAACGCCACATCCACACCTTTTGGCGAGGGGCCTCAACTCAAAAACCCACTCCGGCGAACGGCACGCAAGCAATAACCATCGGCAACAGCAACGACTTCCCAACAACAACCACAACAATATAACATCATGCGGAAGCGATTAAGCAATAAACAAATAAATTCCATAAAAGCCTACGAGGCTAACATAATATCATTTAAACATTTGTAGTTCGAAATACAATTTAATCATAAACACATAGTGCCATTCATGGCTCAACTAGCCTACCCTGTGCAATCCTAGATATATTCACCTATCCCATATCAGGAGCACATAAGGTACGGAAAGTAAATAAAGCAGTAAACAATACGAAAGATAGATAAATACAATAAAATAAGACTCGACAGTTGCTGGGACCATTGACAAGACAAACCAGACTACAAGACTGAGCCTATCTAGACCTGTTGATGCTGACTGACCAGATAGGTGACGTCGCCACCTGTCTACCTGAAGCAAGAACCAAAATAGAAGGGGTGAGTATAAAGGATACTCTGTAACGACCCAAAATTTCGGAATATATTCTTAGAATAATTGTTCGACACCTCGTTGAATTTTAAATAAAAAGATTATCTTTGTTAGCTAATTTTATTTCATTTTCAAATCCTTATTCTCTTATCATTACCTTTTCCACCCTCGAATTTCCCTTAATCTCATTCAAACCCCACACCCTCTTGAATACACCTTGCACCCCACACCCTCTTGAATACACATTGCACCCTTTTGAACTCACTTGCACCCCCTTATGCACACTCTTGAACACCCTTGCACTATCTTGCACACACACCCCCAAAACCGAGAGAGAGAGAGATTGAGAAGAAGGAGAAAGGAAGAGGAAGCAGAGAGAAGGAAGGAGGAAGAGAGAAAAGCCTACCCCGAACCCGTCGCTCAACCATTCGAAATTCCGAGACCACCTCGACAATCCTCGTTCGATTCTCTACCGGAAACCTTCTTCCACAATTTCATTTCGTCCATTAAATCTTGAGATTTGCTAGCTTCTTCTTAGAATTGTGTATTTGGTATATTTGATGGGTTTGTATGAATTAGTGCACCATTTTTCATGTTGTTTGGATCAAATGATAGCTCTTAGTGTGTTTAATACATGAGTGAAAGTTTTAAGTGTTGATTTTAACTATAGAATCCACCATGAATGATTTTTGGTTGAAACCCTCGTGAGATATTTTGAAATACCATTTTCTGCACCTGAAACATGAGCTGCACGGCCTTGCGCACGGTTTTGGCAAGCCGGTACGCAAGCCAGTGTGCCCACCCTAGCGCCTGCACCGGCCTGTGCACCCTGGTGCGTGAGCAAGTGCGCAACATTTTCAGCCTGCACGGTCTTGAGGGTATCTTCAAGACCGTGCGCAGCCCAATGCCCGAGCCCGTGCGTTTGCCTTAGTCATTTTTCAGACCTCTTTCCTTATTTCGCTTTGGGGATTGCTCAATTAGCCAAAAAATAAAAGTTGACTTTTGGCATCCGACCTCCAAAAATCGAGCTAATTTCACCTATAGCTTCCATATGATTCAAGGATGAATATTTCACAAAGTTTTCAAAATTCCAACCTCGTTCGGGCCTTGAATAGTGCCTTTTTCGTTTAGGACTCTTTCCCCAATTTTCGAATGTTGTCCGAATGATCCGAAAATCGCATGAATACTTCTTTACATTATATTATGCATGAATGTGAAGTTAGAATTTCAATTGAGCATGTTTAACATCTTTAATTTTGAATATTTAGTTTAATGGATCCAATTGCATTTTAATTGAAATTCTTGATGACTATGTGTTTTAATTGGTCCTTCATGAGTCGAACGTTCTATGAGTCGTGCGTCGTGTCTTGTCTTGATTGGTTTTGTCGTCTGTCACTTTCAGGCCGTTCTCTCGAGGATTGCTTGAGTTGTCTTGTCTTTCCCGTGCTTCCAAGTGAGGGTTTTAAAATATTTTCACTGGAGTAAGAATCCCTTTTATTCATTGCGAAATAACTACCCGTACGTGCTCATCATGATTTGTTTTCTCGTTCTCCTATATCCTATTAAATATTCGATTATATTTTTATGATTTATCGAACAAACTCTTTCATTTCAACGTGGCACTTTCACTTTGGTTAGGTCTATAAGGGAAGTCGTTAGGGGAGTCCGTCAGCACACCTCGACACGTATGAAACTTATGGTCACCCCCTTTTTTCGTGACACACTTGCCTAAATGCCTGTTTAGCACTGAACTTATAATGTTTCTTGAAATGCGAGCAAATTCATGGCCTTTTCATAGGGCTCGGGAGCGTATTCGAAGGTCTCACTTGGGCACGAGCGTGCAGGGTGTTTCCCGAGGTACTACTCCCAAAACTAAGAGTCAATCGTGGTCTATCAGGAGTTGGCAACCATGGTTGGGAGCGATGGCGGGTGATGCATTCGTTGCACATTTTCATGAAATTCAATTCGTCGCCCATAGTCACGCTATGGGGTCAGACACCGGTGATAGAGTATTTTTCATGTCATGAAGGGGTTATAAGGAGGAACAGGCCCATTCTCGCTGTGATATTAATTGCTCTTTTATTACTGCATTTATTATCATTATTGCTTATTAATTATTGTTATTGCAAGTCGAAGCACATTCCAATTTTCTTCATTTAGCATATGTATTTTCTTATATATATATATATATATATATATATATATATATATATAAACCCGGAAGCGTGGCTCGTACTTGTTCCAACTTATGCCTTCACTGAGTATCCTTTATGCTCACCCCTTCTTATTTTGATTGTTACTTCAGGTCGACAGGTGGTGTTGTCACCTTTCACGTCGGTTGGCAACAGCGGGTCATGAGTCTTGAGTTTCATGTCCCTTGGTTATGTCGGTAGTGTCCAACAACAGTCTGTCATATACTATTTGAATTATGTCTCTCTACTAACTGAATTCCCATGTAGAATGATTGTGATGTTTAATTGTTGATCACTGATTTATGATTATCGTTGCCCCGTGTGGCTTGAATTGCTGAATTGATAATTATTTTAGCTTCCGCACTCTGTTATTATTATTTGTTATTGTTGTTGTTGTTGGGCCAGGGACGTTGTTGCCAGTATAGATTGAGTACTTGTCGTTCGCCAGAATGAATTTTTAAATGGGGTACATTTACCTTGTTTGGGAGTTCATCTCTGTGCGGATGTGGTGTCCTTTCTCCTCCTACGGAAAGGGGCGCTACAATCAATGGTATCAGAGCCTAGGCTTCCGAAAGGAAACCAAAAGCTCTAGTATCTCATCTTGTTTATCTTCAGTGTCTTTTGAGTTGTGTCAGTCCGTGTCGAGTTCGTGTTTTGATGAGCGTTTGTCTCACCTTGGTGCTTAAAATTGTAAATGATTACGGTTGGTTTAATTAACCAACTGGCAATCCTTTATGAATTTTTGTACTAAGGAAGATGGAACGCGAGTCGATCATGGAATTCTTTGTTGTGTCTTATTTGGTTTGGTCTGTCTTAGTTGTGTGTCGATAGGGTTTTATTAATTGTTAAGCATGCCTTATATGCTTATGTGAACTATGTAACATTCGGGTTTATCTTGAATTTATTGGCATCATTTCTTACAAGACATGCACATATTTTGCCACTTAGTTGTGATCACAGGTATGTCTCGCAAGAAAGCCCGATCAGACCCTCCACTACCACCACTTCAGACTACTCCAGGATCCCTATCTCCGTATCTGACATGAGACACCGAGATAACCCAAGGAGAGGAAAGCGTGGCCGAGTATGAAGCTAGGTTCGCCCATCAGACTAACTACTCTCCTAATTTGGAGCCAGACCAGAGGGACCGAGCTGCGAGATTCATATCCAGATTGGGGCCTGAGATCCACCAGATCTTAATAGGGCTCGGCTGCTGTGCCTATGCAGTAGCTGTGGCTAGAGCCTTACGGGCCGAATTCGAGTTGATGTTGAGGGCTAGAGGAGCCAGACTAATCACATTGGAGAACTGACCCCCATGAGTCAGGAGGTCCAGCGATCGTCCTTGAGACTTCCTATAGTGAAGGAACGGCGGCTAGCAGACTCGAATCAAGTGGAAGTGCTACTCTCTGCACGCACTGTAGAGAATAAATCACACCGCCGACGTGTGTAGAAGAAGGCTTGGACAATGCCTGATCTGTGGTGCCCCCGGCCACAACGTCAAGAATTGCCCCAACCAGGGTAGAGGCAACTAAGGGAACTATAGATGCGGGTCCAGAGGATACTAGTCCAGTGCGACAGGGAGGAAGACCATAAGGGAATTGTTCATGGAGGGACAGTTTAGGAATCGTGCAATAAAGAAGGAACTACCGGATCAAAGGCCTCGAGTCAGGACACCGAATAAAAGAAAAGAAGGCTAGACCGGACTTCGATTCTAGGAATGAAGGTACGATGCATGTTCATATCATTCATATTTTCCCGTATTCCTATTTATTAATTGCGCGGCATGATATATTTGTTGTATGGTTGAACTCCGGATTTAATCCGGGGTATTTTGGTAATTTTCTGCATTTTAATTCGAATCAGGGGCGTCTGCACGCCCCTACGCACGGTCTTGATCAAGCCGGTGCATCCAGCTCAAGACCGTGCAGACCGTTCCAGCGAGCGAACCGCTGAACCGCTCGAACTGGCCTGCACTGGCCTACGTGTGTGTGCACCTCTATTGCTGCTTTTAAACCCATTTCGCGACCAGCTTCCAGCAGTTCATTTCTCCTGTTTTACTCTCGCATAGCAATAGCAGAAAACCCCAAAAAAAATTTCCCAAATTCTCATTTCCACTTTGCAAGCTTATATCTTTCGATCCGACTGTCGGATCTTCGTGAAAATTGGAAGGTACATTGTCTATACCGCATATTTTCATTAGTTGGTATTTGGGGACGATCTGCCGAGCCGATCTTTCACAAATCTCTACCTAAAATACACGCGCGCCAAGTGTTCGACAAAATTCCCGAGCGAAGAAATTCTCCAATTTCACCCAAGCAAGCTTCAACCAAGCTACCACATGGCTGCCGAAGGTTCCCGGAGGAGAAAAAGGCACGATGATCCTCCATCCCCGCTTCCTCTTGGGGTGGAAATCCTGAACCCCACTCAAGCAAGGATTTTCCGCCGTATGTATGGCCGCCCGGTTCTCTCCACCAAAATTCTCGACGTGGATGCTTTGGGGAGATTGGGACTTGGTCCCGATGTAGCTCGATACATCGAGAATGTGGGTTGGACTACATTCTTGAATTTTCGAAGGAATTCCTATTCTCGACTTGTTTACGAGTTCATTGCCACACTTCAATTGCTTCCACATCAAGACGACCCCGAGCTACCCTTCAAGATAGAATTCTGAGCATTAAACGAAGAGTACGAGCTCACTCTACGCCAAATGACAACACACTTTGGACTACCCATTGATGGGATGATGAGTCAAGAGATTGGTTAGTCTGAAGCCGATGCATGGAGACGTGTTTCCACGTCTAGAAGACTCTTCAAGCAAGGGAAGTCGAAGGCCACCGACCTCATCATCCAGGCCTTGAGGACTTTTCATCGATTCCACTCTTGTACGGTGTTTGCTCAAGTGGATAGCTATGGCTCCATAAACCTAGATGAGTTGTACATTCTGGATAGCGCGGTCCAGAACAAGACGGTCACCGTCATCATGTTCTTCCTAAAGTACGTGGAGTATGTGGCTACCCGCCCAAAAGGGGAAATCAGAATTGGGTCCTATATCATCGCGATCCTATAGTGTGCTGGTGTGACCGGGATGGATCGAATGGCCCCAACAAGGGGAGACGACGCTACTATTACTTACAAGCAATTTGCCCAAATGAAGCTTTGTAAGAAGACAAAGGGCCATCACAGTAGGTATGTGCCTATGTCGACAGAGGAAGCAGCTGCAGAGAGCGACGAGGAGGGCGACGAGGAGGATATTAACGAAGGGGATCATCCTGAGGAGGACCGTCAGGAGATCGAAGAGCAGATGCTCGAGCAGTTATACGAGGCTGGGGGCTTCGACCCTCAACAGGCGCCGTACGTACCCGATCCTTCCAGGGTCGATGAGACCGACTTCTAGCAGGACTTCCCCGACTACCAGAGGCAGCATCAGGCTGGATCCTCTCAGTGGGATAGACTGAGCGAGGACCAATGGAACCAGTATCAGCAATCGAATTCGGATATCCGAAGTCAGTAGGAGGCCGACAGGTGGACTATTTGGGGAGACCGCTTCACATTCTTTAGCGAGCAGACCACCGAGCGACTTAACCAGCCGTCAGTTGACCTCCGAGAGCTCAGACAGGAGGTTCGACGTAACCATACCGAGCTCCGAGATCAAATTTCCGACCGTGAGAGGTCCATTTTCGAGCAGCTCACTAACTACATGAGCCGCCTTGGCAAGCCACCCAGTTCCGGTGCTTCTGACTCTTAGTCGCTATCGTCTATCTTTCCATTTCTCGCTATTTCTCGTTTTAATTGTAATTTGACTTTTATTAGGAATTATTATGTAAGAACTATGTTCTCGGAATAATTATTCGACACCTTGTTGAATTTTAAATGAAAAGATTAGCTTTGTTAGCTAATTTTATTTTATTTTCAAATCCTTATTCTCTTATAATTACCTTTTCCACCCTCGAATTTCCTTTAATCTCATTCGAACCCCACACCCTCTTGAATACACCTTGCACCCTCTTGAACTCACTTGCACCTCCTTATGCACACTCTTGAACACCCTTGCACTATCTTGCACACACACCCCCAAAACCGATAGCGAGAGAGAGAGAAGAAGGAGAAAGGAAGAGGAAGAAGAGAGAAGGAAGAAAGAGGAAGAGAGAAAAGCCCGTCCCGAACCCGTCACTCGACCATTCGAAATTCCGAGACCACCTCGACTATCCTTGTTCGATTCACTACCGATAACCTTCTTCCACCATTTCATTTCGTCCAATTAATCTCGAGATTTGCTAGCTTCTTCTTAGAATTGTGTATTTGGTATATTTGATGGGTTTGTATGAATTAGTGCACCATTTTTCTTGTTGTTTGGATCAAATGATAGCTCTTAGTGTGTTTAATGCATGAGTGAAAGTTTTAAATGTTGATTTTAACTCTAGAATCCGCCATGAATGATTTTTGGTTGAAACCCTCGTGAGATATTTTGAAATCGCGTTTCCTGCACCTGAAACATGAGCTGCATGGCCTTGTGCACGGTTTTGGCAAGCCGGTGCGCCCGCCCTAGCGCCTGCACCAGCCTGCGCACCCTGGTGCGCGAGCCAGTGTGCAACATTTTCAACCTGCACGGTCTTGAGGGTGTCTTCAAGACCGTGCGCAGCCCAGTTCCTGAGCCCGTGCGTTTGCCTTAGTCATTTTTCAGCCCGGGCCTTGAATAGTGCCTTTTTCGTTTAGGACTGTTTCCCCAATTTTCGAATGTTGTCCGAATGATCTGAAATTCGCATGAGTGCTTCTTTACATTATATTATGCATGAATGTGAAGTTAGAATTTCAATTGAGCATGTTTAACATCTTTAATTTTGAATATTTAGTTTAATGGATCCAATTGCATTTTAATTGAAATTCTTGATGACTATGTGTTTTAATTGGTCCTTCATGAGTCGAACATTCTATGAGTTGTGCGTCGTGTCTTGTGTTGATTGGTTTTGTCGTCTGTCAGTTTCAGGTCGTTCTCTCGAGGATTGCTTGAGTTGTCTTGTCTTTCTCGTGCTTCCAGGTGAGGGTTTTAAAATGTTTTCACTGGAGTAAGAATCCCTTTTATTCATTGCGAAATAACTACCCGTACGTGCTTATATGGATTTGTTTTCTCATTCTTGTATATCCTATTAGATATTTAATTATATCTTCATGAGTTTTTGGAATAAACCCTTTTATATCAACCTATACCTATAAGTATCTCTAAACCCTTTTTGTTTACAAGAGGCAAGTAAAACTCTTTCATTTCAACGTGACACTTTGACTTTGGTTGGGTCTATAAGGGAAGTCGTTAGGGGAGTCCGTCAGCACACCCCGACACGTATGGAACTTATGGTCACCCCCTTTTGTCGTCACACACTTGCCTAAATGCCCGTTTGGCACTCAACTTATAATGTTTCTTGAAATGCGAGCAAATTCATGGACTTTTCATGGGACCCGGGAGGGTATTCGGAGGTCTCACTTAGGGACGAGCGTCCAGGGTGTTTCCTGAGGTACTACTCCCAAAACTAAGCGTCAATCGTGGTCTGTCAGGAGTTGGCAACCATGGTTGGGAGCGATGGTGGGTGATGCATTCGTTGCACACTTTCGTGAAATTCAATTCGTCACCCATAGTCGCGCTATGGGGTCAGACACTGGTGATGTCCCTTGGTTATGTCGGTAGTGTCCAACAACAGTCTGTCATATACTATTTGAATTATGTCTCTCTATTTACTGAATTCCCATGTAGAATGATTATGATGTTTAATTGTTGATCACCGATTTATGATTATCGTTGCCCCGTGTGGCTTGAATTGCTGAATTAATAATTGTTTTAGCTTTCGCACTCTGTTATTGTTATTTGTTGTTGTTGTTGTTGTTGGGCTAGGGACGTTGTTGCCAATATAGATCAAGTGCTTGCCATTCGCCGGGATGAATTTTTAAATAGGGTACATTTACCTTGTTTGGGAGTTCGTCTCGGTGCGGATGTGTTGTCCTTTCTCATCCTATGGAAAGGGGCGCTACATACTCAGTAAGGGGGGTTTTGATCACATTTCATCGTTTATCTTTTAAAACCAAAAGTAGTGAATGTTGCCCGTTTTGAGAAAGAATACAAATAATGATATAAGTTGCAAAACAATAACATAAGGCAACATTCGAGTTCGGCTTACTTCGAAAACACAAAAAGGTTGACGAACTGGATGCTTTGAAAATATTTGCACATAATGTCAAGCCGATCATTTGAAAGGATATTAGTTGGGTCACAAGGCCGTTACGAGTTCGAAAGGCATGATACAAACGAGTTGGAAATGGTAAGTAAACACGGCTCGTAATTCAACTAAGTAGTTTGAACAATAAAGAAGGCTTAAGTTGGGCAAGTTCGAGCCACGCTTCCGGGTTTTATATATATATAAGGAAATACATATGCTAAATGAAGAAAACTGAAAGGTGCTTCGACTTGTAACGAAAGCAGTAAATCAATTAGCCAAGCAAGTAATGCAATAAGTCATGCAATAATGTGTCCTGGCCCTCTCCTTATAACTCCCAACCGTGAAAAGAATGAAAGCATGTAGTCAAGTACTCTACCACCGAAAGCCAAGCAGTTCAGGAATTTTAAGGAGACGCGATTAGCACCACCATACAGTGAATTAAGGAGACGCGATCAGCACCACCATTCGCATCAACTTAGACTAGTCAACCTCCAAACCAGCCTAAGTCAACATGCATAGAAGTATACATCGGGATTTTCCCTAGACGCTCGTCTCCAGGCTCACCTCCTGTATACTCCGGCCCAAGTCATGATTCAGTCCATGGCTCACTTTTGAAATCAATATCCATTTGGGTGGCCAAAAGGGCCATTCGAAGAGATGATGCAAACAGTTATATATGAATGGCCAAAGTGGCTGTTTGAGACAAGGTTATATGTAAGAGGCCGAGAGACCAAAGTTCGCATTTAAAAACAAATGTGTTTTCCTTGCCTCTAGTTGAAAACATTTATAAAATATTATACATATAGGTTTCACTATTTAAAGGTTTGACTAATCACATAATGAATAGTAAAGGCAGGAACAACAAGCAATTAAGAAAGGCGGGAAAATAATTTATTTCGCGAACCTATATAACTATGTTCTTACTCCAGTTGAAAGCATTTTAAACCCTTACCTGGCTCGACACGACAGAATGAAAGCAAGCGGTAGTCAAGTTTCTCCCTCGTTGGTCCCACCTGTAATACACAGGGCCTAGAGGATGAAAACGAGACCGACAAAACTAAAAGCAAGACACGAGATAACAAACGACGCACGGCAATTCATATAGAACTTCATTCATGCTATAAATGAGATACAAAAGCTAAACAATTAAACATATAGAGATATATAAAATACGGAACAACAATTAAAGAAATATTAATGCAATTCTAAATAACGAAGAAACATTGGAATTTAAATATTAAAGGCATGCTTAAACGCAATTAGGGCACGTAGACATGCTTAAAATAATATAAGGAAGCTCTCTCGCGAAAATGGGATCGAACGGATAACAAACGGTAAAAGTGGGTAACAATCCCTAAACGAGAAATATGTCAATTGATGGTCAAATGAAGCCGGATAAATCATAACTTTGGGAATAAATAGGTTTTGAAATACTATGAAGCTATTGGTGAAGTCGGAATTCAAATCCGAGGTCAAACGGGAAAATGGCATTATTCAAAAGGGGTAAAAATGGTAATTAACGTGCACAATATTTGAAATCAAGCTAGAAAAATGGTTAAGGGGGTTGCAATGGCCTATGCACGGTCTTGAGTGTAGCGGGCACCCCAAACGGGTAACGCACGCCCCGCACCGAGCCCCGACCCGGAACCGAAATGGAATCCGACCCGAATCGAAACCCGGCGAACGGCACACATTTACTCAATGACTAGGCGGGGGTTTCAGAAACGAGAGAAACGACAGAGGTGCGGAAGCGAAATTAAACAAAATAATAAATCATAATAATTGCACAAGTATTAAAGCCCACCAAGGCCAACGAAATTCAATTACTTAAATAATAAACGGGTTCGATACAATATCCCGACAATAAGTATTAACGGGTTCAACATATAATCCCGAATACTACATAAATAAAATCCTACTATCGTAAATATAAATATTAGCCAAACGGGAAAAGAGTTATACATGAGCAAAATAAATTCAACTCTAACGACGACGACTACGACGACGATCAAATCCCGCCTAGTATCCTGAAACCAATACAGGGTTGAAACAGAGGGGGTTAGTCAAACGACTAAGTGAGGAGGGAATAACAATGTATATTATAAAATGGAAATAAATCACCAATTTTTAAACTTAAAAGAAATCAACATAAATGAAAGGTTTTCGTAAACGGATGGTGATTTAGCATAAATCATAAACATATCATATGACTCGGTGAGTCGAGCCCTTAACTCCAATTTCCAAACATAAAATGGGAAACCACCCTTATTCCTCCAATGTAGACGGACCGCTAAATCCAAACTACGCATAACATATCTTATGGTAACTCAGGTACTCAAAGAGCTGCCACTCCGGCCTCACCCCGAGCTCCCAAAGGTGGAGGGAACCATAGAATTTCCGCCGTAGACCCGATGTCTACCGACTTCGTCCTATCATCTTGACTTCGGGCCCAAACATACATACATACAGTTCCTAACTCGCTTTTCAAATCATTTCGGGTTGGCCAAAAGACAGTTCGAGACATGTCATATGCGAGGCCGAAGGCCAAAGTTCGCCTTAGAAAATAAAGAGGTTTTACATGTCTCTTTCGCAAACGTTTGAAAGAATATACGTAGTACTTTTTCATATCAAAACCTTTTCGATAAATCGAGTAACATAATAGGTATAAATATTTACTAAGTATATATATAGAAACGGTGTGAAAACAAAACGTAAACATGGCTTATATCGGAAGAGGCTTAATTATATATATACATAATAGTACTGGAATCAGAAACGGAAAGCCTCACCTGTTGGTTGTACAAAAAGAAATAGATAAATGCAAGAACCGGCGCTACTCCACGGGAGTATCGTCTGCAAAAATATCAAGACACAACCAAATAAGGCTAACAACGACGCACGCGTTATACGAAAACATTAAAACACATAGAAGCACGTTAAACAATCAAATCAAGCACTTAAGTTCAAATTATCAAACGAAAATGGCGTAATTCGCAAATTTAAAAATGCAAATCAAGTCCAAATGCAACGAAACTTTACGGACATGCTTTAAATATCATAAGGGAGTATGCATTCAAATTTTGGAAAAATCGGACTTCATATGCAAAAGTTAGAAAATTTGACGAAAACTTAAAATGCACTATTCATAGACCCGAACATGCTATAAATTCATAAATCATGTAATTCATATCTATTTCATATATATCGAATACACGAGCGAAGAAAGAATTCGGAAAAGACGAGCCTCGGAGGGACCCGTAGGCCAAAATTGGCCCTGACTTACAGAAGGTCAGGGCCCTGTTCAAACGGGCCATACGGGCTCATGCACGGCCGTGTAGGGGGGCCGTGCAGCCCAAGGGAGTGCGCACGACCTCACTACATGCCGTGTAGAGAGCCCGTGCAGGCTTCAACAACAGCACGGCCTCCTGCACGGGCGTGCAGGGGACCGTGTGCCCTCACACGGGCTTGCCACGGCCGTGTGTCAAGCCCGTGCATATCAGAAAAGAGCAGACGCGCAAAACAGCAAACCCATTACGCGAAATCAATCCTAAATCCAATATTTAATCATCTAAACATGCAAATCACGTCCTAATATTTACATATAGTGATCTACAACATATATGCTACACATAGGATCCAAAAACACGAAAATCTATCCATAAATTCTCTCGAAATCACATAAACCCTAAATTATTCAACTATTTATAAAAACGAGAAATACGAGGCATAGGAGTCATTAAATGAGAGGGATGTGAAAGGCTTACTCGTAGAAGAGATCGTGAGGAGTTCGTAGGCGTAAACGGTTTGAAAATCGGTCGGGAAACGGAGTCGGAATGATCGTTGGAACCTTCTTCCTTTTCTTTCTCTTTTCTTTCTTTTGCTTTCTTTTCCTTTGCTGTTGAGTGGCGTGAATGAGGTGAGAGGGAGAGATGTGAGACTTAGTCAAATAATTGACTTGATTCGAGAAACGAAAGGGCATTTTCGTAATTTCGCAAAATAAGTTTGAAAACTCATGTCGTCCAATAATACATAATTACAGTCAAAATTCATATAATTAAACGCACATTGACAATTCGTAATTTAAATATAGAAATTCATTCATTTACGAAATTATTCTAAAATCTCATAATAAATATCAAATAAAATAATAAATTGCGCAACTACCCGATTCGGACATACCGGATTATAATTCGGATTTTCGGGGCATTACAATACTCCCCTCTTCAAAAGAATCTATCCTCAGATTCTGCTCCGGTCTCGGAGTTAGTTAAGAGGAGCATAATCTTGTGGAATTCTAATAACTCGAATTAAAATGAACATTCATAAGCAATTAAATCACATAATAAAACATCATTCATAATAAACACTTAATGCACTTAACATTCCAAATAAAATCCAGAGTCATACCAAATACGGAATTACATCAATTCCTAAACAAAACTAGCGGTAAAGAAGAAAATAAGACTAGATAGATCATGGCTCATCGGGGCCACGACGGAAATACTGGTCGAGCTGCTCCGAAAGTGACCTCTGCATCTCGGAGATAGATCGCTGAAGCTCTGACTGTAATGCTGTGTACTGACTATCCATGTGAGCGCGCTGAGCTGCAAAGCCCTCATTGATCTGCCTCTCCTGCTGGGCAAATCTCTCATCGGTCACACGACGGTAGTCGGAGAACTCCGAATAAAATTGCTGCAGATCGATCGACTCCTGGTTCTGCGTGTTTCTTCTGCCGTGTGAAGACTCAGGTATCGAAGCATCCTGTCCCAACAACTGTGAGTAGATGTGATGTGCCTGCTCGTGGACCTCTAGGTTCAGGGGTCCTTCTTCGTGAGCATCATCTTGGACGACTTCCCCCAAGGGTACACCGTCTACCAGAACATACCGGTCGTTCCGCCTCGGACCCTTTGTGCAAATCGCCATCTGGGCTAGAGTGCCATAACTAATCGAGGTCGGACCTCCAACGGCAACCTGAGTATCGAGCCCTTCCACTTGGGCACACTCCAATATGGCGGTGATATAGGAGCCTACTCGAATCTCTCCTCTCGACCGAGTGGAGATGTACATCATATGGTCCATCATATACGAAATGGGGTTGAACCTGACCCCTCTCACCATATGGTCGAGCATGAGACAATCTTTGGTATTCACCGCTCCCGGACTGTCTCCTCTAGCTAGAACCGATCGAGAAACGGCTCTATGCACAATTCTTAGCTGAGTGGTGATAAGCGTTGTGGCTTTGGATACGCCGGAGTTGAACATTTCGGTGGAGGTGGAGATACGTCTCTAAGCCTCGGCCTGATTCCATCCATCGGCACGTCTTCTAGGTTTCGTGACATCCAACTGAAAGTACTCTGACATCTGCCGGTATGAAAGCGTGTAATCTTGGTTGAATGCTCGGAAGTGGATTTCGATTGGCATCTCGAGGTCGTCTAGAAATGCCGCTCCCTTGAGAGAACTCAAAAATTCACATGTGAGCCGGCGGTAGGATGGCCTTTGGATGCTCCAGAAATTAGTCCATCCTATGTTGTCGATATATTGGGATATGCCTTCGCCTAGGCCCAACTGATACATGGCTTCCATATCGAGGAATTGTGTGGCCCTAACCGGTCGTTCTATTAACCGATTGAAGACATTTTGGTCGTCCTCGTTTCCCAAATTTACTTGATAATCTTCCGGTGCCGCTATGTCGGGTAACTCCCTTGCCCGACGCCCGCTACGAGTCTCGCGGTCGCCTTCCATAATAGAGCTTGAGTTGATTTGAGTTGAAGGGAAATAAGTTGCAAATTCCACTTGAGACTTTCACCAAACACTTGGCGTGCGCTACTTCGGGCGAAGATAATGTGAGATCGGTACAACGGATCGAGCCCAAAATTCCAACAATTCAAAGAACTTGCTGCAAATAATGCACCTTCAAAATCTCACAAAGATCCATCAGTTGGATCGAGAAATATACGAACTCAAAGTTGAGTGGAAATTGGGGGGAGAAAACAAGGGAGAATTTTCGCAAGAGGAAGGAGAATAGGGGTTGTGCGCGAATCTGGAGTTACTGATCATTTTAAAAGCTGGAAGAGGTGCGCACGGCCTCTCGTCACGGCGTGTGACGAGGCCGTGTGGAAAAGACACGCACGGGGTATCGTCACAGCGTGTGATGACCCCGTGTGGAAGAAACACGCACGGGCTCTCGTCACGGCGTGTGACGAGCCCGTGTGGATGGATGCGCACGGTCTCTAGCACAGGGTGCGACAAGACCGTGTGGATAGGTGCACGGGGTCTCGTCACGGCGTGTGGGAAGACCGTGCAAGGCATGCAGGGGCAGTTCATGTGATTTAAACCACACAAACTTCACAAAATTCATACAAGGAATATATTTCACCAAAATCATATAAATTCACATATATAATATTTTCACATATCATCAATTATACGTCTAACGCACATAATTTTAAAACTCCAACATAAGATGAAATTAAATGAATTTGGATGAATGTCATGACAATGTAATATACCTGGATCGTTCATACAAAAATCAAGCTCCGTCTTCTTGACTCGTCTCGACTTTTTCTTCCTCGTGCAATTTGTGCGGAGATGGAAGGGACTTCCACATGAGAAGCAACGTCCATACTTTTTTCGACATTCTATGTAACGACCCATAATTCCCAAACTCAGAATTAGCACGTTATCGATATTCGGACCGTTTACGGTCCCGACGTCCTTCATAATTACACGTTTTCCAACTCTTGCATTTAAAGAATTTTTCATAAACCATTAATTTGGCTTTTAAAACTCGTAGCATTAATAAGAATTATTTTGCATCATTTTGTCACTAATTAGGGTCAATTTGGTAAATTTATATTTTTAGCTCGTTTAATCGAATTTAGTAATTTAACAGTGCACGTTGGACCGGAATCCAATGTTCTAAACATATATTTCATCGAGGTTCCAAATATTATTCGTAAAATTATATTTTCGAAATATTGCATTTTTGGCCCAAAATTATTTACACTTTGACCCCACTCGATATTGACTTTTTGTAAATGCCCGAATTTTTATGAAACGAACCTCAAACCTTGTTAAGCTTTTCATTACGGTCATTTTGACACTAACTACGCCTAATTCCGAAACTTTGCGTTTTTGTCTCGTTTTTCGATAAATATATATAGTAACCTTCCATATTTAGAAACCACACACACACCGACATTCATCGAACGACGTGCCATTCTCTCCCAAACACGATTTTTGCAACGTTGTCGGAATTCGACGAATCATATGTCCAGACGACCGTATCGACGAGACGAATCCAACCGTACTATTTTTCCGGCCATCGGAGCAGAGACGACGGCGTAACGGCGGGAGAACCGAACGGCGGCACTATTCTCCGATCTGCCTTTTCCGGCGACGGCGAGACTTGGGACCGGTCGGGTCTGAACCGTTTCGACGAGAGGAATCCATTGACGGTGGTCTTGAGTCCATCCGACCACCGACGGCGGAGTTACGGCCCATTTTCAGGCGCGGCATCGGTGGAGCTCCGGCGACGTTTCAGGCGGCGCCACCATCGCGGACCACCAAGGTTCGGACCGGCGTGACAAGACGAGAAGATTGGCGGTGGTCTCGTGGCGTGACTCCCCCGGACGGCGGCGCTCCGACCATTTTCAGGCGGCGCGCGGAGGAGCCGCGGCCGAGGTGGTGGTCCGGCGTGCTCCGGTCACCATTTTCGTCGATCCTTACGTGCTTTCCAACCTTCTCGACGTGGGTAAGCTTTCTACGAACTCCGTTCGCGAATTCGATAGCCCGATTTTGAGTAATTTTGATTCTTGGACTTAGGGTTCATTGGAGCTTCAAACTGAAATTAAACTCCGGTGAGTGACCGGATCGAGAAACGGGCTTGGGGGAAGTGACGGGCTCGACGAGAGGAACATTTGAGTATAAGGGTCCGACTGCATTGGCGGAGGCCCGGCGGCGGTCCGGCGGCGGCAGACGGTGGTCGGCTTTTTTGACACTGTTCCGGCGGGAATCCAGCGACGGTGTCTTCGGACAGATTCATCGTCTCGACGCAACGGTTCTAACGGCGCTGGTATTACCTCAATCCGATTTACCGTTTGTCTTTGATGATCGTTTTTGTATGATTATGTATATATGTCAACTTTCGCACTAGCTTTTAGCTTTTCGAATCAATTAAGCTAAATTCGCTTGTACCTTAACTTGTAGCATGATTGTAAATTGATAAATATTGTCGATGTATGATGGTATAGTTGAATTGATGAGATTTGGGTTCGATTAAAATTGGTTTATGAGTGAATGTTAGATTGTAGCTTTTGAGCTTTTGGAAAAAGTTGTTAAGTTGATAAGTTGTAATTTAATTGATTTACTTGAATGGGTTATGTATGTTTATTGTGGAATTTGAATCATACCATCTGAGTAGTTTATTCTTAAATGTTTATATTTAATCAAATGTTATTTGTTATTCGTTATTCCACGTTTTTCATGTTGAATGACCAATTTGCCCTACTTGTCATTTTATGCTTAAATATTGTATTTTCGTCTCTAAGCATGTTGCATTTTCATAGCTGAGCGTCAGTGTCTATTTTCTCTTTCGTGTCAGTCGTTCATCCTCTAGATCCCGTATTTTCAGGTGGGATCTCTGAGGGAGAATCATATCGGTTGCTTGCTTGCTTTTCTCGTTGTCGAGCTACAGGTAAGGGTTTAAATTGTTTTCAACTGGGGCAAGATCATAGATATATATAGGTTTGCGAAATAAATTATTATCCCGCCTTTTCTTCTTGCTTGTTGTACCTGCCTTTACTATTTCTTTATGTGCTTAGTCAAACCTTTTAATAGCGAAACCTATATGTATAATATTTTACAAACATTTTCAGCTAGAGGCAAGGAAAACCCATTTGTTTTTAAATGCGAACTTTGGTCTTTCGGCCTCGCAAATATAACCTTGTCTCGAATGGCCATTTGGCCTCCCACACCCTGATTCCCTATTTTCAAATGGCCCTTTTGGCCACTTAAATTATTATTAATTTCAAGCGAGCCATGGACTGGTTTATGACCTTGGGGCCCAGGAGTAATACAGGAGGTGAGCCTGGAGACGAGCGTCTAGGGCAAATCCCGATGTGTACTCTAGGTATTGACTTAGGCCAGTCGGGAGGTTTGACTGACCAAAGTTAATGCGACGGTAGCGCCTTGAGCGTTTCCTTAAATTTTGTACGGTAGCGTTGTGGGGCACCACTCGTTTCCTTAAATTATGCATGGATCACGACTTTTGGTGGTGGAGTACTTGACTATATGTTTGCATGTTTTTTTCATGATTGGGAGTTATAAGGAGAGGGTCCGTTCTCGCCGGGACACATTATTGCATGACTTATTGCATCACTTGTTTGTCTAAATGATTTACGGCTTTAGTTACAAGTCGAAGCACATTTCGGTTGTCTTCAATTAGCATATGTATTTCCCTATATATATATATATATATAAAACCCGGAAGCGTGGCTCGAACTCGCCAACTTATGCCTTGCTTATTGTTCAAACTATTTAGTTGAATTACGAGCCGTTTTCTTATCGTTTCCAACTTATTTATGCCATGTCTTTCGAACTTGTAATGGCCTCGTGACCCAACTAATATCATTTCAAAATAATCGGCTTGACCTTATGTGCAAATGTGTTCAAAGGATCCGGTTCGTCAACCTTTTGTGTTTTCAAATAAAGCCGAACCCGAATGTTGCTTTGTGTTATAGTCTTACAACTTATATTATTGTATGTATCTTTATGAAAACGAGTAACATTCACCCCTCTTTGGTTTTAATAAATAAATGACGAACTGTGATCAATACCTATATTGTATTACCCCCCTTTACTGAGTATCCTTTATACTCACCCCTTCTATTTTGGTTCTTGCTTCAGGTAGACAGGTGACGGTGTCACCTATCTTGTCAGTCGGCAGCAGCAGGTCTAGGTCGGCTCTTGTCTCTTGTCTTGTCAGTGTCCCAACAACAGTCGAGTCTTTACTTTCTGAATTGATTCGAATTACCGTATTTAACATTATGATTACCTTATATACCAATGTGCCCCTGATGTGGGATAGTTAATTGAGCCATTGATGGCTTTTATGATTAAACTGTTGTTTATGAATTCGCTTCCGCATTTCTCTGATTATTGTTGTTGTTGTTGTTGGGGCGTTGTGTTGTTGTTGCCGGAGTTTGATTGAGTGCTTGCCGTTCGCCGAGATGAATTTTTGAATGGGGTACATTTACCTTGTTTAGGAGTTCGTCTTGGTGCGGATGTGGTGTCCTTTCTCCTTCTACGGAAAGGGGTACTACATTCTAACTCTTGATGGTCTCTTTGGCAAAAGCCACATACTGGCGCTCCTTGCGGTTGTGGAGGTGCATTATGCTTCGATGAAGATACCGGGAAGGTCTTCCTTCCGGAAGAGGGCCCTGAATGTGTAAATGGCCTCTTGGAACTCGTTGGATGGTACTGAACGGTGGTAGTGGCAAGAATAGGACTCGGTCCCATTAGGTTGAGTTCAGACTCAATATGTAGAGTCATTTCTACTGCGTCGATAGGATCTGCCACGGCATCCTCAGCATCGCCTTCCAAGGCGTAAATATGAGAATAGGCCTGAGGCTGAGCTGCTCCCTGCTGTACCGGTCTCTTCTTCGGGCATACATTCACTCTGTGATCGGTGCTACCACATCCATAGCACAGTCCATTCTTCTTCCAACATTTGGCCTCTAAATGCGGGCCCTTACAGAATCCACATACGGGTCGTGGATATCCCTGAGGTCGGGGAGGAGCAGCTGAACGGGGGCCCTGAACGGCTTCTTCCCACAAGAGGACCCAGACTAAACAAATGGCCTCTTCGAACCAAAGGGGAAACCCTTGGCGGCTGGGATCGGTGTATCGGTCTGAGGTGTCAACGGAGGTGATGGGGGTGGTTTACGTGCACGACGACGTGAAGTCATCCTGTAAGGTTAATAGCAAATATGCATGAAAGGTAAGTGAGTATGCAAAGCCGTAAGCACATAGGCAAGTAAGGTTCAGATAGAGTTCACATAAGCACTTAGCACATTTGCACAAATTCCACAGTAGTCATAAGCCGTACGACCTAGACACAACCGGACACGACAGACAACCAGGCATGGCAAGTACAACCTTGAGTTTCACATCCACCTATATCCAAGCCCATCCCAGTGTTTTGATTGTAAAAGATCTTTTGTTGTTGATCATCCAACAATGATCCATCACAATTCAAACACTAAGCGTTCTTGAACACTAGAGAGTGCAATTCCCTAAGTTACACTGGCACACAACGACTGACAAAACAAACAAAACACGATGATTCAGAGCTTAGGCCATTGGACCACAGAAGCTCTAATACCAACTGTAGCGGGCGCCCCAAACGGGTAATGCACGCCCCGCACCGAGCCCCGACCCGGAACCGAAATGGAATCCGACCCGAATCGAAACCCGGCGAATGGCACACATTTACTCAATGACTAGGCGGGGGTTTCAAAACCGAGATAAACGACAGAGGTGCGGAAGCGAAATTAAACAAAATAATAAATCATAATAATTGCACAGGTATTAAAGCCCACCAAGGCCAACGAAATTCAATTACTTAAATAATAAACGGGTTCGATACAATATCCCGACAATAAGTATTAACGGGTTCAACATATAATCCCGAATACTACATAAATAAAATCCTACTATCGTAAATATAAATATTAGCCAAACGGGAAAAGAGTTATACATGAGCAAAATAAATTCAACTCTAACGACGACGACTACGACGACGATCAAATCCCGCCTAGTATCCTGAAACCAATACAGGGGTGAAACAGAGGGGGTTAGTCAAACGACTAAGTGAGGAGGGAATAATAATGTATATTATAAAATGGAAATAAATCACCAATTTTTAAACTTAAAAGAAATCAACATAAACGAAAGGTTTTCTTAAACGGGTGGTGATTTAGCATAAATCATAAACATATCATATGACTCGGCGAGTCGTGTAGCGCCCCCTGAAGAAGGACCGCCATATCCGCACCAAAATGGATTCCCGAGCTTCAGCGAGGGGTCTCAACTCAAAAACCCACTCCGGCGAACGACACTCAAACAAGCACTACCGGCAACAGCAACGACATCCCAACAACAACCACAATAAAACAGAGAAATGTGGAAGCGATTACAGAAAATAACAATTTAACCATAAAAGTCATCCATGGCAACATAATTCATAAAATAATTCCCAAGTAAATATCCAATTAATGCCATCAACGGCTCAACTACCTATCCCACATCAGGGGCACGTAAGTACGGAAATAAATCATAATATTAAATACAATAAGCTAAATCAATTCATAAAGTGAAGACTCGACTGTTGTTGGGACACTGACAAGACAAGAGACAAGAGCCGACCTAGACCTGCTGCTGCCGACTGACAAGATAGGTGACACCGCCACCTGTCTACCTGAAGCAAGAACCAAAATAGAAGGGGTGAGTATAAAGGATACTCAGTAAGGGGGGTAATACAATATAGGTATTGATCACAGTTCGTCGTTTATCGTTTAAAACCAAAAAGGGTGAATGTTACTCGTTTTGATAAAGATACATACAATAATATAAGTGGTAAAACTATAACACAAAGCAACATTCGGGTTCGGCTTTATTTGAAAACACAAAAGGTTGACGAACCGGATCCTTTGAAAACATTTGCACATAAGGTCAAGCCGATCATTTTGAAATGATATTAGTTGAGTCACGAGGCCGTTACAAGTTCGAAAGACATGGCATAAATAAGTTGGAATCGATAAATAAACACGGCTCGTAATTCAACTAATTAATTGAATAATAAAGGAGGCTTACGGTGGCAAGCACGAGTCACACTTCCGGGTTTTATATATACATATATATAGGGAAATACATATGAAAAATGAAGAGAACTGGAATGTGCTTCGACTTGTAACGAAAGCCGTAAAACAATTAGACAAGCAACAAATGCAATAAATCATGCAAATAATGTGTCCCGGCGAGAACGGGCCCTCTCCTTATAACTCCCAATTGAAAAATCATGTAAGCAAGTACTCCACCACCAACAGTCGTGACCCACTCAGAATTTTATGGAAACGCGTGTTAACAACGTCACCCTTATCAGAATTTTATGGAAACGCGTGTTAACAACGTCACCCTATCAGGATTTTCTAGGAAGCGCGTAGCCTACAACGCCACCCTTGCACTAACTCAGGTTAGCCAACCTCCTGGCTAATCTAAGCAGATACGGATTGGAGTATCCATCGGGATTTGCCCTAGACGCACGTCCCCAGGCTCACCTCCTGAATACTCCGGGCCCAACACAATACACAGTCTAGAACTCGCATTTGAAAACGATGATAGTTAAAGTGGCCAACAGAGCCATTCGAAAACAGGGAATCGGGATGTGGAAGGCCAAAGGGGCTATTCGAGACAAGGTTATATTTGCGAGGTCGAGAGACCAATATTCGCATTTAAAACAAAAGGGTTTTCCTTGTCTCTAATTGAAAGTATTTCAAAGCATTTTGGTTTTGCTATTAAAAGGTTTAACTAAGCACATAATGAATAGTAAAGGCAGTACAACAAGTAATAAGAAAAAGCAGGGTAATCATTTATTTCGCAACCTATAATAGTCTATGTCCTTGCCCCAGTTAAAAATAAGTTTAAACCCTTACATGTAGCTCGACAAACGAGAAAAGCAAGCAAGCAACATGTATGATTCTCCCTCAGAGATCCCACCTGAAACACGGGGTCTAGAGGATGAATGACTGACACGAACAAGAAAACAGACACTGACGCTCGGCTATCAAAATACGAACATGCTTAAGGACACTCACTCAACATTTAAACATAAGAAAGCGAGTAGGGGCAATATAGTCAATTTATCCAAATGTATGCAATAATTAAATAAACGAATAACAATTAACATTTAATTAATAATAATATTTAAGCATAATCTAACCAGGGGTTAACCTTGCAATTAAACATCAAACATGTATATTTTATTTAAATCAACAACAATTAAGTACAACTTATAGCTTTTCCCAAAAGCTCAAAAGCTAACAAGTTCATATTAATCCTATCTCTAGCCTAATCGAACCGAAACCCATCCGTTCGACTACACAAGCATATATCATCAACAATCAACAATTTACACAAGCTATAGTACAAAAGATCCATGCCAAAACAATCCGAAAAGCTAAAAGCTAGAAGCTACAATCAAAAGCTACCAATTAACACAATAATACGAAAAAATACGATAAAAGACAAAGGACAAGTCGGATTCGAGTAATACCAGCGCCGTTAGAACCGTTGCGTCGAGGAGAACAATCTTCGTAAAGACTCCATCGCCGGAATCTGACTGGAACTGTAGCGCCGCCGCGTGCCACCGTCGCGCGGCCACCGGACTTCCGTCGAAACACCTCTGATCGTCGAACCCTTATACAGAAATGATCCTCTCGACGAGCATGTCACAACCATGGTGGTTTTCCGTCGTGACTCCGCCTGGAACCACCGGGAACCACCACTCCCGCCGCCACTCAACGCCACCCCTTCAAGTCGCCATAACTCCGCCGTCCGTGGTCCGATTAAAGTGAAACCACCGCCAAAATGCTCCTCTCTTCATGGGCTTCAATTCCCGACCAACCCCAAGCATTGACGTCGCCGGAGAACTGAGATCGGAAAGCATCACCGCCGCCTGAAAATCGTCGATTCCGTCGCCGTCGGTGGTCAGATAGCCACGAGACCACCACCGTTGGCTTCCTGCGAAAACTCGGTCCAGAAGCACCCTTGCCCGCCACCTGAAAGTCGCCGGAAAAGCCAGATCCACCACCCTTGCCGTCGCCACCTTCGCGCCGCCGTAGCGTCGCCGTCGCTGCTCCAATCGCCGGGAAACTTGTATGGTTGAGTTCGTCTCGTCGATACGGTCCTCTGGACATATGATTCGTCGAATTCCGACAACGTTGCAATAATCATGTTTGGGAGAGAATGGCTCGTCGTTCGATGATTGTCGGTGTGTGTGTGGTTTCTAAATATGGAAGGTTACTATATATATTTTTCGAAAAACGAGACAAAAACGCAAAGTCTCGGAATTAGGCGTACTTAGTGTCAAAATGACCGTAATGAAAAGCTTAACAAGGTTTGAGGTTCGTTTCATTAAAATTCGGGCATTTACAAAAAGTCAATATCGAGTGGGATCAAAGTGTAAATAGTTTTGGGTCAAAAATGCAATTTCTTGAAAATATGATTTAATGAATAATATTTAGAATCTTATGAAAATATTTGGAAGCTCGATAAAATATGCATTATTACATTGAACCCCAGTCCAATGTACACCGTTAAATTACTACATTAAATTAAACGAGCTATAATTATAAATTTACCAAATTGACCCTAATTAGTGACAAAACGATGCAAATTAAATTCTAATTAATGCCTTGGGTTTTAAATACCAAATCGATGATTTATAAAATATTTAAATGCAAGAGTTGGAAAACATGCAATTATGAATGACGTCGGGACCATAAATGGTCTGAATTCCGATAAATGCACTAATCTTGAACTTGGAGATTGCGGGTCGTTACAAGTCGAGCCCTGAACTCCAATTTCCAAACATAAAACGGGGAACCACCCTTATTCCTCCACTGTAGACGGACCGCTAAATCCGAACTACGCATAACATATCTTATGGTAACTCAGGTACTCAAAGGGCTGCCACTCCGGCCTCACCCCGAGCTCCCAAAGGTGGAGGGAACCATAGAATTTCTGCCGTAGACCCGATGTCTACCAACTTCGTCCAATCATCCTGACTCCGGGCCCAAACATACATACATACAGTTCTCAACTCACTTTTCAAATCATTTCGGGTTGGCCAAAAGACCATTCGAGACATGTCATATGTGAGGCCGAAGGCCAAAATTCACCTTAGAAAATAAAGAGGTTTTACATGTCTCTTTCGCAAACGTTTGAAAGAATATACGTAGTACTTTTTCATATCAAAACCTTTTCGATAAATCGAGTAACATAATAGGTATAAATATTTACTAAGTATATATATAGAAACGGTGTGAAAACAAAACGTAAACATGGCTTATATCGGAAGAGGCTTATTTATATATATACATAATAGTACTGGAATCAGAAACGGAAAGCCTCACCTGTTGGCTGTACAAAAAGAAATAGATAAATGCAAGATCCGGCGCTACTCCACGGGAGTATCGTCTGCAAAAATATCAAGACACAACCAAATAAGACTAACAACGACGCACGGCTTATACGAAAACATTAAAACACATAGAAGCACGTTAAACAATCAAATCAAGCACTTAAGTTCAAATTATCAAACGAAAAAGGAGTAATTCGCAAATTTAAAAATGCAAATCAAGTCCAAATGCAATGAAACTTTACGTACATGCTTTAAATATTATAAGGGAGTATGCATTCAAATTTCGGAAAAATCGGACTTCATATGCAAAAGTTAGAAAATTTGACGAAAACTTAAAATGCACTATTCATAGACCCGAACATGCTATAAATTCATAAATCATGCAATTCATATCTATTTCATATATATCGAATACACGAGCGAAGAAATAATTCAGAAAAGACGAGCCTCAGAGGGACCCGTAGGCCAAAATTGGCCCTGACTTACAGAAGGTCAGGGCCCTGTTCAAACGGGCCACACGGGCTCAAGCACGGCCGTGCAGGGGGGCCGTGCAGCCCAAGGGAGTGCGCACGGCCTAACTACATGCCATGTAGAGAGCCCGTGCAGGCTTCAACAACACGCACGGCCTCCTGCACGGGCGTGCAGGGGACCGTGTGCCCTCACACGGGCTTGCCACGGCCGTGTGTCAAGCCCGTGCATATCAGAAAAGAGCAGACGCGCAAAACAGCAAACCCATTACGCGAAATCAATCCTAAATCCAACATTTAATCATCTAAACATGCAAATCACGCCCTAATATTTACATATAGTGATCTACAACATATAAGCTACACATAGGATCCAAAAACGCGAAAATCCATCCATAAATTCTCTCGAAATCACATAAACCCTAAATTATTCAACTATTTATAAAAACGAGAAATACGAGGCATAGGAGACATTAAACGAGAGGGACGTGAAAGGCTTACTCGTAGAAGAGATCGTGAGGAGTTCGTAGGCGTAAACGGTTTGAAAATCGGTCGGGAAACGGAGTCAGAATGATCGTTGGAACCTTCTTCCTTCTCTTTCTTTTTTCTTTCTTTTTCTTTCTTTTCCTTTTCTGTTGAGTGGCGTGAATGAGGTGAGAGGGAGAGATGTGAGACTTAGTCAAATAATTGACTTGATTTGAGAAACGAAAGGGCGTTTTCGTAATTTCGCAAAATAAGTTTGAAAACTCATGTCGTCCAATAATACATAATTACAGTCAAAATTCGTATAATTAAACGCACATTGACAATTCGTAATTTAAATATAGAAATTCATTCATTTACGAAATTATTCTAAAATCTCATAATAAATATCAAATAAAATAATAAATTGCGCAAATACCCGATTCGGACATACCGGATTATAATTCGGATTTTCAGGGCGCTACATTGAGACCGTGCAATATCCTGTGCGTGATCACGTACAGGGTACACGGGCTTGTACACGGGGAAAGCAAGCCCGTGTGAAGACTAGAGGGGTTGCACGGTCTTGTGCACGGGCTCAAGACCGTGCGCAAGGCCATTTGAAGGTTCTAAGGGTGTGCACTGGGCTACGCACGGGCTTGGCAAGACCGTGCGCAAGCCCGTGCAGATCTTCTGGGCAGCAGAAAATAGTAGGTCGTGAAGCTCTCACGCGCACAACAACATACAAACTCGTAGATCTCCTAATTCACTCGATTAAACATGCTAATTTTTACATATATGCATATATATCACATTAGCTACACATAGGTTCAAGAATCATGCAAAATGATCAAGTAAATCTCCATAAACACAAAAACCCAAAATCTATAAAATTCTATCTAAAACCCACGAAATCGTAACAAGGAATGAACGGATTGAAATGCGGTAAAAGGATTACCGATAGAGAATGAAGCAAGGATCGTTCGGGTTTTCACGGCTCATCGATCGGGCGAGAAACGGGCTCGGTAGGACGACGGAAATATTTCTCTCTTTTCTTCCTTCTTCGTCCTCTTTCTCGTCTCTCTCTCTCTCTCTCTCGGCTCCTCCTCTCTCTTTCTCTTTCTCTTCCTTCTTTATTTCTCTTACAATAATAAATGGGTATATGTGGTAATAAGGAATATAAGAGGGGTAGGTGTGGAAAAGAAGATATTAAAGGGGCCGGGGATAAAATAGGTAATTCCGGGTAAAAGATGGGTTCTCGGGTAAAAATTATTCGTGATACTAAATATTCTCACGAAAAGCTTTCGGCGCGAATAAAATATTATTCCTGAATAAATTCGAAATTTTATTTCGCTACACGAAATTTTAATATATAAATGATTATTACTTATTTATTTTATATTCTTTTTCTTATTTAATATATGATATGTGATTTTCTTTTTCCAAATAGAAATCAATAATTTTTAGAATTTTATAGAGTTTAAGACATATAATGATATGTTACAATTTATATATTTATAAGTTTCTTTTTTGGTCAACATATATTTATAAATTTTTATTCTTTATTTAATTTCCTTTGAAAGTTATTTTTTAAAGTACAACACATTAAAAATTAACTCATTGCTTGAAATTTATTTTATTTCTTAAAAATAATATATAATTGTGTTAGGAGAATTGATATTTATACTTTATAAACTATTCATTGTGCTATAATATCTTAATTGTATTTTTATTAATTCTAAAAAGGACCCAATAATACATTTATTCTATCTTAATTCTAACAAAATTAAAAAAATGATAAAATATTTGAATTTATGGAAAAAGAAAAGGTTAGAAATACTCACAAAATATGTAGCGCCTCCTGAAGGAGGACCGCCACATCCGCACCGAAATGGATTCCCGAGCTTCAGCGAGGGGCCTCAACTCAAAAACCCACTCCGGCGAACGGCACTCAAGCAACCACTACCGGCAACAGCAACGACATCCCAACAACAACCAGAAAAGAGCAGAAAAAAATGCGGAAGCGATTAAGGTAAACAATTAGATTCTATAAAAGCCTACAAGGCTAACATAATAACAATTAAATATTTATAATCAAGATACAATAAAATAACAACACATGTTCATAAGCAGATAGTGCCATCCATGGCTCAACTAGTCTATCCTATGCAATCCTAGATATCGTCAACTATCCCACATCAGGGGCACATAAGTACATAAAGTAAATAAATACAATAAACAAGACTCGACGGTTGTTGGGACCACTGACAAGACAAACCAGAAAGACTGAGCCTATCTAGACCTGCTGATGCCGACTGACAAGATAGGTGACGTCGCCACCTGTCTACCTGAAGCAAGAACCAAAACAGCAGGGATGAGTATAAAGGATACTCAGTAGGGGGGGGGGGGGGGGGGTTTTGTTCACCGTTCGTCATTTATCTTTTTAAAACCAAAAGTGGTGAGTGTTGCCCGTTTTGAGAAAGAATATGAATACGAAATATAAGTTGTAAAATGACACAAAGCAACACTCGGGTTCGGCTTATTTGAAAACACAAAAGGGTTGACGAACCGGATCCTTTAAAACATTTGCACGAAATATCAAGCCGATTGAAAGAATATTAGTTGAGTAATAAAGGAGGCTTAGGGTAGTAAGTACGAGTCACACTTCTGGGTTTTATATATATATATAGGGAAGTACATATGATAACTGAAGAAAACCGAAATGTGCTTCGACTTGTCACGAAAGCCATAAAACAATTAGACAAGCAATAATGCGATATATCATGCAAGAATGTGTCCCGGCGAGAACGGGCCCTCTCCTTATAACTCCCAATTGAAAAACATGCAGGCATATAATCAAGTACTCCACCACCAATGATACTATACAGGATTTAAGGAGACGCTGTTAGCACCACCATCAGGATTTAAGGAGACGCGATTAGCACCACCGTCAGGAATTAAGGAGACGCGATTAGCACCACCGTCAGGAATTAAGGAGACGCGATTAGCACCACCGTTCGCATCAACTCAGGCTAACCAACCTCCTGGCCGGCCCAAGTCAACACGCTAGAAGTACACATCGGGATTTGCCCTAGACGCTCGTCCCCAGGCTCACCTCCTGTATACTACGGGCCCAAGTCATAAAACAGGCTATGGCTCGCTTTTGAAATTAATGATAGTTTGGGTGGCCAAAAGGGCCGTTCGAAAATATGATGCAAGTAGTTAGGTATGAATGGTCAAAGGGGCTTTTGAGACAAGTTGATGTAACAATCTAGGAAATACTCATAAGCGTCGTACGCTTCGGGAGCATGCTGACGGATGTCCCTAACGACATTACTTATAAGTGCCTCAGAGATCAAATAGTTACTTTTAAAACAAATAAGTTACTTGTCTCTAGTTGGAAGCATTTCAAATCATTTCGGTTTTGCTACTAAAAGGTTTGACTAAGCACGTAAGAAATATTAAAGACAGTACAACAAGCAATAAGAAAATGCGGGGAAATAAGTTTTTTCGAAGCCTAAATAAACTATGTTCTTACTCCAGTTGAAAATAATTTAAAACCCTTACCTGGCTCGACAAGGTAGTATGAAAGCAAGCGGTAGTCAGGTTTCTCCCTCGTTGGACCCACCTGTAATACACAGGGCCTAGAGGATGAAAACAAGACCGACAATACTAAAAGCAAGACACAAGACAACAAACGACGCACGGCAATTCATATAGAATCCAATCATGCAATATACGCAATATGGGAAGTAAATCAATTAAACATGTAAATTACGGTACGACAATTAAAGAATATTAATGAAATGTTAAATAATGAATGAACATAAATAATAAATATTAAAGGCATGCTTAAACGCAATTAGGGCACGTAGACATGCTTAAAATAATATAAGGACGTTCTCTCGCGAAAACGGGGTCAATCGGATAAGAAACGGGAAAAAGGGGTTAACATCCCTAAACAAGCAAAGGTGTCAAATGACGGTCAAATAGGGTCGGGTAAATTACAAATTATGAAGAATATCAAATCCCGAGGCTCAAGGAAGCTATAGGTGAAATCGGATTGATATTCGGAGGTCGTATGAGGAAAGTCAACATTTAAATGAGTGGGGTTGACCAATTCCCGAAGTGTAAGAAAGGAAAAGGCTGGAAAATACACCAAGTATGTTGCACCGGCCAACGCACGGGCTTACGCACAGGCTTGGCAAGCCGGTGCAAGCACAAAAGGGGTTTGCACGGCCTCCCGCACGGTCTTGAGCACGGTGCCAAGACCGTGCAGGTGCAAACGGCCATGCGCACGGGCCTGTGCACGGGCTCAAGCCCGTGCAGGCTGAAAAGTGAAGCGCACGGGCTCCTGCACGGTCTTGCTCAAGACCGTGCGTTCGCCCGTGTGGATCTACTGAGCAGCAGACTCAGCAGATCGCGAACCTCTCACGCGAATTCAAAATATAAATTCATATATCTCCTAATTTATACCATAAAACACCCTAATTTTCATATATAATCATATATATCATATAAGCTACACATAGACACAAGAATCACGTAAAATGGTCAAGTAAATCTTCCTAAACACGAAAATCCTAATATAATAAAATTCTATATATAAATCACGAAAAATTGCAAGAAAGAACGAACGGAATGAAATGAGGTAAAAGGATTACCGATAGAGAATGTAGTGAGGATCGTTCGGGTTTTCACGGCTCGTCGATCGGGCGAGAAACGGGCTCGGTAGGGCGTCGGGAAGATTTCTCTCCTTTCTCTTTTCTTTCTTCTTTTCTTTCTTCTTTTCTTTCTTCTTTTCTTTCCTCTCTTTCTTCTTTCCTCCTCCTTTTGTGAAATGAGAGAATGAGAGAGATAGATAGATATTTATGAAAATATCTCGGGGGGGGGGGGGGGGGGGTTAAAATGGTCATTTAGGCTTTTAAGGGCATTTATGTAATTTAAGTAATTGAGGGTATTTAAAAGATAGGTTAAATCAATCTTTTCCACAAGATTAATTAATCCAATTGGATAGATCGAGAAATTAGGTAAGAAAGAATTCGCGTAATCATTAATAATATAATTAAAATATTCGGGTCGTTACAATACTCCCCTCTTCAAAAGAATATGTCCTCAGATTCTCCTCCGGACTTCGGGGTTAGTTAAGAGGAGCATAATCCATAAAATCTAATAACGCGAATTAAAAACGAACATATAGGAGCAATTAAAATACATTATAAAACATCATTCATAATAAAAAATAGAATCCAAAGTCATGCGAAAGACAGAATTACAAAATCCCTGAACAAGGCTAACGACGAAGAAAACTCCCAATGCAAGGTCCATCGTCACTGTCATTATCTATTTCGTTCTTCCGACTGATTCTTGTACTCTTCGTATCCTCAATGACAATTGTCACATCCTCCTCCTGTTTTCTTGATTAGAGTTCCTTTTACAGGAAGTAACGCCATCATCATTTCTCCCATTGTACCCCTCGTCCTTCTCACAATCTGTTTCTTCAAGATCACACTCTTTCTTATTCTTTCCACAAAGTGTTTTCTCACCTTCAATGGTATTGGATGATTTCTCCTCTCCTCTTTCCATTAAACCATCATTTTCATCATTTCTTCGCTCGACTTCATACGAAACATCAGGGTCGTCATTATCGGAAGCCGATGTCGGCTCGTCTCCCATATAATCATCATCATCAGATAATTCATTATCCTCTTCACTAGTTGATTCATCTTCAGACATACCTTCAGAAGTATACTCCTTCAGACTCGATTTGTCAACGTCGGTGCTATCCAGAACCGCATAACGTACTCACAACAGAATCGATCCTAGTCGGCCAAGAACTCCTTGTCCTTAGCACTCTCTAATAGCGTATAACGAATTTATCGAATTCCACGCTATCCACATAGAGGTCACATAAATCTTGGCATCTAATCATTCAATCAGTGCAAGTGTGAATTTTGAAAGCAGTTAAAGCACGTAAGTCATATAAAACACTTAGCACATATTTAAAGCAATTACCATTCAAAGCAGAACACTATGAATGAATGCTATGATAATGCAATGTACCTGTACGAGCATGTCGAGATCGGTAACTACTTCTTCTTCCCCCAGGGTTCTCTCTGTTGGGACAGTCTCGAATGTGGTGCTTGGTGCTTCCACAAGAAAAACAACGTCCCAATTGTTTCCTACACTTTGCCGTCCTGTGATTCGTCTTCCCACAGTGCTCACAGGGAATGGGGTCCTCGTTCACTTCAGGTTCTGTAGGTTCCGGCACCTCGTTATGTGGTCTCTTTGTCCGATAGGTACTCGGTCCGGCTAGCTCTCTCCTTGCTATCTCGTTGGAAGAGGATCCTATAAAAGCAGGGGCACTCTGGTTCATTATTTGGAGTTCGGACTCCACTCTCATAGCTCGAGTAACTGCATCGGGGTAAAGACGGATGTCAAGTGCCATCAATGCTCTTCGGATCTCCGGCTGAAGTCCCTCGATAAACTTTCGTGCTCTCTTTCGTTCGTCCGCGGCATAGTGAGGAGCATAGGTGATGAGGCGATTGAACTGTGCTTCATACTGAGCTACGGTAGATGCTCCTTGGTTGAGATACATAAATTCTCTCTCTCGGCTGTCGCGTACTACTTCTGGCACGTACTTCATTCGGAAGTCAGTCACAAATCGTGACCAAGTGAGGGGAACTCTCATAAGGAAGGTAGCATACTCGACCCTCTCGGGGTCACCACACTGTAGTACTCGAAAGATCTGCTCCACGTCGGATATCCAGGCCTCGCCCTTAAAATCATCGGGTTCGCCCTCGAAGCAGGGTGGACGATAGAAGAGAAACCTATCCAAGGTTTGGCCCACAGTCTGTCTGGAAGGTACGTCCTGCTGTTGTTGTTGTATCCCCTGACATACTTGCACGGCGGTCTGTCGGATAATCGATACCCACTCTTCAGCCATTGGGTTCGGGGGTGTTGGAGCAGTAGGGGGTCTTCGGCGAGGCATTATGCACCTGTGAACAACAACTGGAAAATGATGCATGTTCGGTCAAGGGAATGATCACGTAAGGCATATAAAATTCAAATAAAGTATACATATATGATCAAACAGCATGTAGACAATTTAAGCACGAAACAACTCACAGAACAAGCAAAACTCGATCCTATAGCCGTACGACCTAGACACGACAAGACCCAAGCAGGACACGACCAGACGACAAGACAAGACAGACGCTACCTCGAGTTCCACATCCACTTGCATTCAATCCCAACTCAGTACTACAATTGTAAAAGATCAAACGGTTGGTTGGCCATTCCAAAAGGAGATCAATCACAATTTCAATACTAAGGAGTTCTCAAGCACCTGTGACTGGAAACTCTAAGTCTCATTGACACGAAACGGGCAGACACAAGAGACAAGACACGACGCGATTACAAAGCTTCGGTTCCTTTTGGGAACCTAGGCTCTGATACCACTGACTGTAGCGCCCCCTGAAGGAGGACCGCCACATCCGCACCGAAATGGATTCCCGAGCTTCAGCGAGGGGCCTCAACTCAAAAACCCACTCCGGCGAACGGTACTCAAGCAACCACTACCGGCAACAGCAACGACATCCCAACAACAACCAGAAAAGAGCAGAAAAAAAATGCGGAAGCGATTAAGGTAAACAATTAGATTCTATAAAAGCCTACAAGGCTAACATAATAACAATTAAACATTTATAATCAAGATACAATAAAATAACAACACATGTTCATAAGCAGATAGTGCCATCCATGGCTCAACTAGTCTATCCTATGCAATCCTAGATATCGTCAACTATCCCACATCAGGGGCACATAAGTACGTAAAGTAAATAAATACAATAAATAAGACTCGACGGTTGTTGGGACCACTGACAAGACAAACCAGAAAGACTGAGCCTATCTAGACCTGCTGATGCCGACTGACAAGATAGGTGACGTCGCCACCTATCTACCTGAAGCAAGAACCAAAACAGCAGGGATGAGTATAAAGGATACTCAGTAAGGGGGGGGGGGGGGTTTTGTTCATCGTTCGTCATTTATCTTTTTAAAACCAAAAGTGGTGAGTGTTGCCCGTTTTGAGAAAGAATACGAATACGAAATATAAGTTGTAAAATGACACAAAGCAACACTCGGGTTCGGCTTATTTGAAAACACAAAAGGGTTGACGAACCGGATCCTTTAAAACATTTGCACGAAATATCAAGCCGATTGAAAGAATATTAGTTGAGTAATAAATGAGGCTTAGGGTAGCAAGTACGAGTCACACTTCCGGGTTTTATATATATATATAGGGAAGTACATATGATAACTGAAGAAAACCGGAATGTACTTCGACTTGTCACGAAAGCCATAAAACAATTAGACAAGCAATAATGCGTTATATCATACAAGAATGTGTCCCGGCGAGAACGGGCCCTCTCCTTATAACTCCCAATTGAAAAACATGCAGGCATATAATCAAGTACTCCACCACCAATGATACTGTACAGGATTTAAGGAGACGCTGTTAGCACCACCATCAGGATTTAAGGAGACGCGATTAGCACCACCGTCAGGAATTAAGGAGACGCGATTAGCACCACCGTCAGGAATTAAGGAGACGCGATTAGCACTACCGTTCGCATCAACTCAGGCTAACCAACCTCCTGGCCGGCCCAAGTCAACACGGTAGAAGTACACATCGGGATTTGCCCTAGACGCTCGTCCCCAAGCTCACCTCCTGTATACTCCGGGCCCAAGTCATAAAACAGGCTATGGCTCGCTTTTGAAATTAATGATAGTTTGGGTGGCCAAAAGGGCCGTTCGAAAATATGATGCAAGTAGTTAAGTATGAATGGTCAAAGGGGCTTTTGAGACAAGTTGATGTAACGATCTAGGAAATACTCATAAGCGTCGTACGCTTCGGGAGCATGCTGACGGATGTCCCTAACGACATTACTTATAAGTGCCTCAGAGATCAAATATTTACTTTTAAAACAAATAAGTTACTTGTCTCTAGTTGGAAGCATTTCAAATCATTTCGGTTTTGCTACTAAAAGGTTTGACTAAGCACGTAAGAAATATTAAAGACAGTACAACAAGCAATAAGAAAAGGCGGCGAAATAAGTTTTTTCGAAGCCTAAATAAACTATGTTCTTACTCTAGTTGAAAACAATTTAAAACCCTTACCTGGCTCGACAAGGTAGTATGAAAGCAAGCGGTAGTCAGGTTTCTCCCTCATTGGACCCACCTGTAATACACAGGGCCTAGAGGATGAAAACAAGACCGACAATACTAAAAGCAAGACATAAGACAACAGACGACGCACGGCAATTCATATAGAATCCAATCATGCAATATACGCAATATGGGAAGTAAATCAATTAAACATGTAAATTACGGTACGACAATTAAAGAATATTAATGAAATGTTAAATAATGAATGAACGTAAATAATAAATATTAAAGGCATGCTTAAACGCAATTAGGGCACGTAGACATGCTTAAAATAATATAAGGACGTTCTCTCGCGAAAACGGGGTCAATCGGATAAGAAACGGGAAAAAGGGGTTAACATCCCTAAACAAGCAAAGGTGTCAAATGACAGTCAAATAAGGTCGGGTAAATTACAAATTATGAAGAATATCAAATCCCGAGGCTCAAGGAAGCTATAGGTGAAATCGGATTGATATTCGGAGGTCGTATGAGGAAAGTCAACATTTAAATGAGTGGGGTTGACCAATTCCCGAAGTGTAAGAAAGGAAAAGGCTGGAAAATACACTAAGTATGTTGCACCGGCCAGCGCACGGGCTTACGCACGGGCTTGGCAAGCCGGTGCAAGCACAAAAGGGGTTTGCACAGCCTCCCGCACGGTCTTGAGCACGGTGCCAAGACCGTGCAGGTGCAAACGGCCATGTGCACGGGCCTGTGCACGGGCTCACGCCCGTGCAGGCTGAAAAGTGAAGCGCACGGGTTCCTGCACGGTCTTGCTCAAGACCGTGCGTTCGCCCGTGTGGATCTACTGAGCAGCAGACTCAGCAGATCGCGAACCTGTCACGCGAATTCAAAATATAAATTCATATATCTCCTAATTTATACCATAAAACACCCTAATTTTCATATATAATCATATATATCATATAAGGTACACATAGACACAAGAATCACGTAAAATGGTCAAGTAAATCTTCCTAAACACGAAAATCCTAATATAATAGAATTCTATATATAAATCACGAAAAATCGCAAGAAAGAACGAACAGAATGAAATGAGGTAAAAGGATTACCGATAGAGAATGTAGTGAGGATTGTTCGGGTTTTCACGGCTCGTCGATCGGGCGAGAAACGGGCTCGGTAGGGCGTCGGGAAGATTTCTCTCCTTTCTCTTTTCTTTCTTCTTTTCTTTCCTCTCTTTCTTCTTTCCTCCTCCTTTTGTGAAATGAGAGAATGAGAGAGATAGATAGATATTTATGAAAATATCTCGGGGGGGGGGGGGGGGGGGGGTAAAATGGTCATTTAGGCTTTTAAGGGCATTTATGTAATTTAAGTAATTGAGGGTATTTAAAAGATAGGTTAAATCAATCTTTTCCACAAGATTAATTAATCCAATTGGATAGATCGAGAAATTAGGTAAGAAAAAATTCGCGTAATTATTAATAATATAATTAAAATATTCGGGTCGTTACAAAATAATAAAAGAATAATAAGTTAACGTTAAAGAATGAGGGATATCATTGTCATAAATGAAAATTTTTTGAGTGCAATTAACAATTAGGGAGTGTAAATAACAACTCCCACTACTAGAAAATAAGCTTATAGGGACACATTTCACGAGACATGTAGCGCCCCCTGAAGAAGGACCGCCACATCCGCACCGAAATGGACTCCCGAGCTTCAGCGAGTGGCCTCAACTCAAAAACCCACTCCGGCGAACGGCACTCAAGCAATAACCATCGGCAACAGCGACAACCATCCCAACAACGACCAGAAAAGAGCAGAGAAATGCGGAAGCGATTTAATGTAAACAATCAAATTTCATAAAAGCCTACGAAGCTAACATAATAACAATTAAACATTTATAATCAAGATACAAAATATTCATAAACAGATAGTGCCATCCATGGCTCAACTAGTCTACCCTATGCAATCCTAGATATCGTCAACTATCCCACATCAGGGGCACATAAGTACGTAAAGTAAATAAATACAATAAACAAGACTCGACGGTTGTTGGGACCACTGACAAGACAAACCAGAAAGACAGAGCCTATCTAGACCTGCTGAAGCCGACTGACGAGATAGGTGACGTCGCCACCTGTCTACCTCAAGCAAGAACCAAAACAGCAGGGGGTGAGTATAAAGGATACTCAGTAAGGGGTGATCACCGTTCGTCATTTATCTTTTTAAAACCAAAAGTGGTGAGTGTTGCCCGTTTTGAGAAAGAATACGAATACGAAATATAAGTTGTAAAATGACACAAAGCAACACTCGGGTTCGGCTTATTTGAAAACACAAAAGGTTGACGAACCGGATCCTTTAAAACATTTGCACGTAATATCAAGCCGATTGAAAGAATATTAGTTGAGTAATAAAGGAGGCTTAGGGTAGCAAGTACGAGTCACACTTCCGGGTTTTATATATATATAGGGAAGTACATATGATAACTGAAGAAAACCGGAATGTGCTTCGACTTGTCACGAAAGCCATAAAACAATTAGACAAGCAATAAATGCAGTAAATCATGCAATAATGTGTCCCGGTGAGAACGGGCCCTCTCCTTATAACTCCCAATTGAAAATCATGCAAGCATATAGTCAAGTACTCCACCACCAACAACACTATACAGAGTTTTAAGGAGACGTGATTAGCACCACCATACAGAGTTTTAAGGAGACGCTGTTAGCACCACCATACAGAGTTTTAAGGAGACGCTGTTAGCACCGCCGTTCGCATCAACTCAAGCTAGCCAACCTCCTAGCCGGCCCAAGTTAACACGCTAGAAGTACACATCGGGATTTGCCCTAGACGCACGTCCCCAGGCTCACCTCCTGTATACTCTGGGCCCAAACCATTAAACAGTTTATGACTCGCTTTTGAAATCAATGATAGTTTGGGTGGCCAAAAGGGCCATTCGAAAGCGGGAAATCGGGGATTGGGAGGCCAAAGGGCCATTCGAGACAAGGTTATAGTTGCGAGGTCGAGAGACCAAAGTTCGCATTTAAAACAAAAGGGTTTTCCTTATCTCTTGTTGAAAGCATTTCAAATCATTTTCGTTTTACTATAAAAAGGTTTGACTAAGCACATAAGGAATAGTAAAGGCAGTACAACAAGTAATAAGAAAAGCGGGGTAATCATTTGTTTTGCAAACCTATAATAGTCTATGTCCTTGCCCCAGTTAAAATAAGTTTAAACCCTTACCTGGCTCGACACGACAGTACGAAAGCAAGCGGTAGTCAGGTTTCTCCCTCGTTGGTCCCACCTGTAATACACAGGGCCTAGAGGATGAAAACAAGACCGACAATACTAAAAGCAAGACACGAACACAGACGACGCACGGCAATTCAAATATAATTTCACTCATGCTACAGATACAATATGGAAAGCCAGATAATTAAACATGTAAGGATATATAAATTATGGAACAATATTTAAAGGAATATTTAAAAGAATTGTAATAATGGAAGAACATTAATAATAAAATGGAAAGCATGCTAAAACGCAGTTAGGGCACGTAGACATGTTTAAAATAATATAACGGAACTCTCTCGCGAAAACGGGGTTAATTGGATAAGAAACGGGAAAGGTGGGAAAAATCCCTAAACGAGAAAGGTGTCCATTGACGGTCAAATAGGGTCGGGTAAATTACAAATTATGAAGAATATCAAATCCCGAGGCTCAATGAAGCTATAGGTGAAATCGGATTGATATTCGGAGGTCGTATGAGAAAAGTCAACATTTAAATGAGTGGGGTTGACCAATTCCCGAAGTGTAAGAAAGGAAAAGGCTGGAAAATACACTAAGTATGTTGCATCGGCCAACGCACGGGCTTACGCACGGGCTTGGCAAGCCGGTGCAAGCACAAAAGGGGTTGCACGGCCTCCCGCACGGTCTTGAGCACGGTGCCAAGACCGTGCAGGTGCAAACGGGCATGCGCACGGGCCCGTGCACGGGCTCAAGCCCGTGCAGGTTGAAAAGGGCTGCGTACGGGCTCCTGCACGGTCTTGCTCAAGACCGTGCGTTCGCCCGTGTGAATCTACTGAGCAGCAGACTCAGCAGATCGCGAACCTCACACGCGAAAATCAATATATAAATTCATACATCTCCTAATTTACACCATAAAACATCCTAATTTCCACATATAATCATATATATCATCTAAGCTACACATAGGCACAAGAATCAAGTAAAATGGTCGAGTAAATCTTCCTAAACACGAAAATCCTAATATATAAAAATCCTATACAAAAGCCACGAAAATCGCAACGAAGAGGGAACGAAATGAAATGGGGTAAAAGGATTACCGGTAGAGAATGTAGTGAGAATCGTTCGGGTTTTCACGGTTCGTCGATCGGGCGAGAAACGGGCTCGATAGGGCGTCGGGAAGATTTCTCTCTTTTCTCCTTTCTTTCTTCTTTTCTTTCCTCTCTTTCTTCTTTGTGTGAAAATGAGAGAATGAGAGAGATAGGTAGATATTTAGGAAAATATCTCGGGGGTAAAATGGTCATTTAGGCTTTTAAGGGCATTTAGGTAATTTAAGAAATTGAGGTATTTAAAAGATAGGTTAAATCAATCTTTTCCACAAGATTAATCAATCCAATTGGATAGATCGAGAAATTAGGCAAGAAAGAATTCGCGTAATAATTAATAATATAATTAAATATTCGGGTCGTTACAAGACATTTCTAGAAAAATGTCTCAATAATATTTATATTAAGACACTTACCAGAGTCTTAATAAATCTTTATCATCTAATTTTTTAATGAGACATTTTTGTAAATGAGTCTTAATAATACCATATGTGGAGAAATTTGAAGAAAAACGTCCTATGAAATTTAATGTCATAGATAGTTTGTTTAATAAAAATAAATTAACAATATTTTATTGTGTCACTATAATCTATTAAGACTCTTTTTCATATGTCACAAATACATATGAAGACGTTTTTAAATAAGTGTCTCCAAGAATTTTGGCGGTTAAGTGAAATTTTATACCGCTTAAAGTCTTTTCCCCAAATCCAAAAAACACAACCCAGAAAACCCAAATTCCTTTCTACCGCGTCTCTTCTCCTCCACTGCGGTTCTCCTCCATCTGTAAACAGGTAAAATTCTCCCCTACATCAATTGTTTCATTTTTCTGGCTTCCCTACTAATTCTCTCCTCTCTTTTTCTGATTCCTCTAGGAATTGAAATTCTTCTCTATTTACTTGTTCAAACAGAAAACCCTTTCTCTTTTCAATCTTACTAATATCTATTTTATTATTATTTTTTTCAGTTTAACAGTACAATTTTGTATCGTCAATGTCCCAGGTTAGGATTTCTCTATGTATTTTTAGCTTTAATTGATTAATTTTATTTTTTCTACTTTACTCCAATTTCTCGGCCAGTTTCAACACGCAGAGGACATCAAACATAGTATTTTTCGTAAAGTCATTCGCAAATACCTCAGTCGACCTTTTTTTGACGGTGCGGTGTGTGGGTATTATTCCTGTATGTGTGTGTACTCGTCGTTTGATTAATATTTATCTATCTGTGGAAGTGTTTAATTTTCAATGTTTATATCTATGGCAGATATTTCTGTGACACTCATTGCCTGCGAATGAGATTCCATTAGACCATTATGCCCTAGGATTTTCTGGTAATTAATTTCTACCTTGGTTCTTCTGAACAAGATCTTTGGGTTATGTTATTGAAGAGTTCTAGGTATCAACACATGGAAAATTACTTTAGTTGTTTCTTATTTGTGCTATCTATAATGGGAAAAGAAAACAGAAATGTCAAATTTGTGGAATAACAAAGTTTGATTGTTATATGAGTGATACTAACCATCATCTGCAGAATATTATTAACTTATGATAATGTACTTAGCCATCATTTGTTTGTGCTTATATTAAAATTCTGATGGTTCTTTTGGTGAATTTATGATTCACAAATTTACTTACTTTGGTTGAGTGATTTTGTGTAATTAGTATTGACACCAGTTTAGCTATTGGGGACAATCAGTTAAGTTTTACTAACTGTGGATTTCTTTTATACTTAGATTTGAAAGCTTACAAAACTTTTTATTTCTTGTGCAGATAGAACCTATTTGAGTGAAGTAGCTAACAACTAATAGATCTTGTGCATCAACCCTTGAGGTTAGTCAAGTGCTACACCTTTATAAATCCTTTTTATATACAGATGAGACACTAAAATTGATCATTCAAATTGATATCGTATTGATTTTATGTATGTTATTGGGCCATTGTAGTGATTATGGTGTATTACGATTAGTTCATGTATACTATCGAAAGCATATACAGTACTTTAAGTCTTCAAATTTTGCGACCAAGAATTCTAACAATGTTGCTTATCTCTTTGTTCATGACCAGCTTTACAAACAATATTAATGTTGGTGGTTAAAGCGAATTTTGTTAAAGTATAATAAAAGTTATGTTTGAAATTTTGAGATTGCTTAATCAAAGGTCAGTAGTTGTGAAGTTCATTATTACCTAATTTAAGTTTTCATGCTTTGTGGTTATATACTTGATCGCTTCGTTTGATATTCTCCCCTTTTCTAAAAATATTTGAATTAGATTTTTTGAAGAATGTAAATTGAAGTTTGTTGGAGGTTTGAGGTCTAGTTCACTTCGGCCAAGTTCTTTAGGTGAAAGAAGGTATGCTTTTTATATATCTTTAAAATGCTTCTTTCAATTCTACTTTTACTCTCTAGTTACATATATAGATTGAGTGGAATATATAAGAGATAAATTGAGCAACTCTATTTTTGAAAAACATATTCTTGAAATCAAATATTGCTCCAATTTTAGGTATTGAATTGCTTATAGATAACGCAAAGAAAAAATGAGAAAATATGTGTGGAGTACGTATTTATATTGCAGTAGAAATGGATGAGGAGTTAATTCGATCGATTTACGAGTTACTATTAGGGAGGCTATTGCAAAGTTATTGTTGGGTCATGCCCTTTGGTAATTTTCTGCTACATGCTATTCAATTAAAGTTATTTTACTTCATTGATAAAATTTTGATAATCTTGTTTTTAATAGACTGCAAAGGATGAAAATTGAAGAAAAATAATTTGGTTTGGCATCAAAGTACATGCAAGTAGTATAGCTCGTATTAGTTTTTTTTGCAAATCACTTTGTGATAAATGTATGTAGTATTTCGTCAAGAACTCAAACATTACTCTTTTGGATATAATGTTGGATGATGGATGTATGCTGTTGCTTTACTATTTAGTATGAGAAAGTTGTATTACTTTTCAATTATGGATTTTTTTATATTAGATCATTTTTTAATTACGTTAGTTGTAATTCTATTTCCAGCTCAAATTAGTCATGCTAATAGTCTCATATCTTTATTGATACCTTTTTATGTGGCTATTTATCATTTTATTGAGACGACTAAAAGTGTCTCGATATTTTGCATATAGAGACATTTTATAGTGTCTCCATATCCTATATATGAACACCCATATTAGTAAATTAAATGACTTTTTGGAATGTCCCTATATATTTATTTTAGAGACACTTTTAGAGGTCTTAATAACATATGTTTTAGGGAATCACCATATGCTATAGCTACCCTTTCCTACGAGACATTTTTCTAAAGTGTCCCAAACATGAAAACGTCCCTATATGCAATATGTAGAGACATTTATTGAAGTCTCAATAGCTATTTTTTCTTCTAGTAGTGTCCCTTCTTAATATATATATCATATATATATATATATATATATATATATATATATATATATATATAAATAATTCTTTCTTCTCAATTAAATTAACTTCATTAATTGAATATCAATCTAATATTGATCATTCGTTCTACGTTCAAGAAGACCAGTTCATTGTGTGACTCCTCAGGTCCACCAATTGATTAGCAGCTAGCATTTAATTGAATGAATAATTCATACAACTATCATAATCATGAATTACCCATATTCATGATATGACGCATAGCAAGATTCATAACGAGCTAGCACGTTTAGAATCTACCTAGCCAATGGTGAAGGCATAACTAAGATGAACCTTTTTCGATCAATGACTTAGTTGTGAGATACGATCTCTCCATCTTATAATTCCTGATATAGTCTAAGGCATGGGAATAAGAAACCTTATTAACTATATCAAATATCTCTGTTAGTGATAAGTGCCATTTGACTCAAAACTCAAGGATACTCTTTCCTCAGTTTGAATCTATTAATACTTTGGCCGAAGATTTCTTTGGTAGTTATTCTATTCAGAACAATATAGGAATTCTGCTTGATACAATTATCAAGTAGATGGATCCTTTATTGGTATTCTCTGATCTTCGTATTTACTTGAATAGTCACCAGCATGAAACTTATGTTCTCCTCTAAGCTCGTTGTCATAGAGAGAAGAAACATACCAAATGACTATCTTATAAATATAAGATGAGACGAATCCTCAAGTCTAGGGATTATTAATCACATCACTGACCTTTGACTATAACTAAATTACTTAGAGGTTTTATCCTCTCCCATTTTGAGTGTCAAGTTTGGGATCCTCAGTACAACTGTCGAACAGCCACCCAGTGTGAGTATGAATGTCAACGTACATTCTCGTACTTAGTAACTCAGTACTATACATAGTCACACTGCAAGTCTTTATATTCGAGTTCATGTTAGATGCTCCCACTTGTCTCTTACGAACGCATTTGACTTGGAGTTTATTATTTAGAATTACTCCTTAATCACATGTTTCATTTAACTATCTCTTTAGTTAACGTGATATGGTTTATAGTAATTCAGGAGCTTCTTTATTTACATATCAAGAAAAACATAAAAGCAAAACAAATATATATATGAAATAAAGAATCTTGCCATTAGATATAAAACAATATATCCTTTTATTATAAATCAAAGATTGTATTACAAGACATAGTTAATACAAATATTGGCTATAGGGCACTATCTCTTTCAATCTCCTACTTACCCTAAAGCCAATTTGCCCATGTATCTAAGTCTCATATTCCCAACATGTTCTTCAAATACTCTTTGGTTTAGGGGTTTTGTTAGTGGATCTGCTATATTCTCTTCCGAGGTTACGCGTTCTATAGTGACATCTCCTCGTTCCACGATTTCTCTAATGAGATGATATTGTCTTAAGATGTGTTTGGATTTCTGATGAGATCTTGGCTCCTTTGCTTGTGCCACGGCTCCAGTATTGTTGCAGTACACGACAACATGTTCAGCAATGCTAGGTACCACTTCCAATTCTTGGATGAAGTTCTTCATCCACACACCTTCTTTCGCTGCCTCTGTTGCAGCTATGTATTTCGCCTCACATGTCGAATCTGTAGTTGTTGCTCGTTTGGAACTTTTCCAACTTACTGCTCCACCATTCTATTTGAATGTAAATCCTGAAACGGATTTCATGTCATCTACATCTGACTGAAAACTTGAGTCAGAGTATCCTTCTAATTTCAATTCTTTTTCACCGCCATACACGAGAAACATTTCCTTAATGTTTCTCAAATACTTTAGAATATATTTCACTGCTGACCAGTGTTGTTCTCTGGGATTAGATTGGAATCTACTTACTATGCCTAAGGCATAAGCAACATCCGGCCTTGTACATAACATAGCATACATTATGCTTCCTATTGCTGGCGCATACGGGATCCTAGACATTCTATCGATCTCCTGTTGCGTTTTAGGAGACATCTTCTTGGATAGTTTAAGTCCAGGTGTCATAGGAGTATGTCCTCGACCACTTTTCTCCATTGAGAATCTAGACAAGATTTTGTCTATGTATATGGCTTGAGAGATGCCTATCATTCTTCTTGATCTATTCCTATAGACCTTGATATCGAGAATGTAAGAAGCTTCTCCCAAGTCTTTCATTGAGAATTGAGTGGATAACCATTATTTCGTTGTCTTCAATACATCTATCTCATTCCCAATGAGGAGTATGTCATCTACATACAGTATCAAAAACTGAATCACTCTCCCTTCGATTTTCTTGTATATACAAGGATCAAATTCATTCTTAATAAAACCATAAGACTTTACAGTATCATTAAAATGAATATTCCAATTTCGGGATGCTTGCTTAAGTCCATAAATAGACCGTTGAAGTTGACAGACTTTCTGCTCGCTCCCACTAGATGTGAGCCCCTTGGGTTGCTCCAAGAAAATGTCTCTATCAATGTCTCCATTGAGAAAGACAGTTTTTACATCCATTTGCCAAATTTCATAGTTATGAAATGCAGCAATTGCAAGTAGAATTCGAATGGACTTAGACATTGCTACTGGGGAGAAAGTTTCCTCGAAATCTATTCCAGGTCTTTGTGTGTATCCCTTAGCAACAAGTCTAGCTTTAAAGGTTGCCACCTTTCCATCAGCTCCAAGCTTTCGCTTAAAGATCCATTTGCTCCCAACAGCTTGCTCGCCAGGAGGTAGATTAGTCAAGGTCCATACCTTGTTGGAGTACATGGAGTCCATTTCAGATTGCATGGCTTTAAGCCATTCTCCCGAATCTTTGTCCTTTACTGCTCCTCGTAGGTCTAAGGATCATCATCGGTTTGACCTGTTTCAGTTATGAAACCATAATATCTTTCAGGTTCCTTCGGAATCCTACTTGATTTTCGAGGTGCAGCTAGTACTGTTGGTGGGTTTGTCTGCTTGAGTTGTTCCTCTGCTTATGGGTTCTCTACTTGATCTTGAATTTCTTCAAGTTCTATTGATGATCCATTTCTGTCTGTCAGAAACTCGTGTTCCAGAAACTTAGCATTTCTGGAAACGAACACCTTTTGTTCACTTGGATCGTAAATGTAGTATCCATCAGTTTCCTTTGGATATCTCACGAATTTACATAAGGTGGATCTAGAATCCAGCTTATCTCCCATTACCTTTTTAAAACAGGCAGGAGCACCCCATATTCTTAGATAAGAATAACTTGGAGGTTTCTTAAACTATAGTTCATATGAAGTGGTGGGCACTGATTTGGATGGTACGATGTTAACAATTTTTACTGCTGCCTCCAAGGCGTATCCCTAAAAGGAGATTGGCAGATCAGTGAAACTCATCATGGAGCGAACTATGTCCATCAAGGTTTGATTCCTTCGCTCAGAAACTCCGTTGAGTTGTGGCGTATATGGAGGAGTCTATTGTGAGACAATTCCATTGTCTTTCAAGAAATTCAAGAATTCTTTGTTGAGGTATTCACCTCCTCGATCTGAATGCAGAATTTTGATCTTTCGATCAACTTGGTTTTCTACTTCATTCTTAAATTCTATGAACTTTTCATAAGCCTCAGATTTGTGTTTCATTAAATAAACATATCCATAATGACTGAAGTCGTCAGTGAATGTTATAAAGTAAACACATCTATTTCGAGTATTATTGCTCAATGGACCACAAACATCTGTGTGGATTAGATCTAAAAGATCTTGGCTTCTCTCGACGTTGCCTTTGAAGGGAATCTTTGATATCTTCCCTTTCAAATAGGATTGACAGTTGCTAAGTTCCTCAAGTTCTTCCCTTCGAAAAGTTCCTAAGGAAGTCAACTTTTGAATCCTCTTCTTGGATATATGTCCAAGTCGAGAATACCATATTTTGGCTGAGTCTTGATTGATTGTTTTTCGTTTTGTAGTGCTCCCTGAAGAAGGAACGCCACATCCGCACCGAAGCGAACTCCCGAGCTTTGGCGAGGTCAACTCAAAAACCCACTCCAGCGAACAACACGCAAGCAATAACTATAGGCAATAGCAACGACTTCCCAACAACAACCACAACAATACAGAGTAATGCGGAAGCGATTTAAAAGGTAAACAGTTAAATTCCATAAAAGCCTACGAGGCTATCATAATTCGATTAAACATTTGCAGTTCAAGATACAGAAGAATCATAAACACATAGTGCCATCCATGGCTCAACTAGCCTACCCTGTGCAATCCTAGATATCTTCAACTATCCCACATCAGGGGCACATAAGACACATAAAGTAAATGAAGCAGTAAATGGTACGAAAGCAATTAAATACAATAAACACGACTCGACGGTTGTTGGGACCACTGACAAGACAAACCAGCCAACAAGACCGAGCCTATCTAGACCTGGTGATGCCAACTGACAAGATAGGTGACGCCGCCACCTGTCTACCTGAAGCAAGAACCAAAATAGAAGGGGTGAGTATAAAGGATACTCAGTAAGGGGGGGTTTGATCGCAGTTTGTCGTTTATCTTTTAAAACCAAAACTAGTGAATGTTGCCCGTTTTGAGAAAGAATACAAATAATGATATAAGTTGCAAAACAATAAAACAAGGCAACATTCGGGTTCGGCTTACTTTGAAAACACAAAAAGGCTGACGAACCAGATCCTTTGAAAACATTTGCACGTAATATCAAGCCGATCATTTGAAAGGATATTAGTTGAGTCACGAGGCCGTTACAAGTTCGAAAGGCATGATATAAACAAGTTGGAAATGATAAGTAAACACGGCTCGTAATTCAACTAAGTAGTTTGAACAATAAAGAATGCTTAAGTTGGGCAAGTTCGAGTCACGCTTCCGGGTTTTATATATATAAGGAAAATACATATGCTAAATGAAGAACACCGGAATGTGCTTCGACTTGTAATGTAAGCAGTAAATCAATTAGACAAGTAAGTAATGCAATAAGTCATGCAGTAATGTGTGCTGGCGAGAACGAACCCTCTCCTTATAACTCCCAACCATGAAAATCATGAAAGCATGTAGTCAAGTACTCCACCACCGAAAGTCATGCAATCAGTAATTTTAGGTGACGCGATTAGCACCACCGTATAGTGAATTAAGGAGACGCGGTTAGCACCACCGTTCGCATCAACTTAGACTAGTCAACCTCCTAACTAGCCTAAGTCAACACGCACAGAAGCCTATATTGGGATTTGGCCTAGACGCTCGTCTCCAGGTTCACCTCCTGTACACTCCGAGCCCAAAGACATGATCTACTCCAGGGCTTTCTTTTGAAAAGAATCTATGCACTAAGTTTTCGGTGGCCAAAGGGGCCTACCAGAAATAGGGGATCAAGGTGTGGAAGGCCAAAGGGGCCATTCGAGACAAGGTTATATTTGCGAGGTCGAGAGACCAAAGTTCGCATTTAAAAACAAATGGTTTTTCCTTTCCTCTAGCTGAAAATGTTTGTAAAATATTATACATATAGGTTTTGCTATTAAAAGGTTTGACTAAGCACATAAAGAAATAGTAAAGGCAGGAACAACAAGCAAGAAGAAAGGCGGAATAATAATTTATTTCGCAAACCTATGTATATCTATGATCTTGCCCCAGTTGAAAACATTTTAAACCCTTACCTATAGCTCGACAAACGAGAAAAGCAAGCAAGCAAGCAACAAATATGATTCTCCCTCAGAGATCCCACCTGATAATACGGGGTCTAGAGGATGAATGACTGACACGAATGAGAAAACAGACACTGATGCTCGGCTATGAAAATGCAACATGCCTACGAAAATACAATATTTAAGCATAAAAGGACAAGTAGGGGCAAATTGGTCATTTAGCATGTAAAATGTGGAATAAACGAATAACAAATAACATTTGATTAAATATAAACATTTAAGAATAAACTACTCAGATGGTATGATTGAAATTCCACAATAAACATGCATAACCCATTCAAGTCAATCAATTGAATTACAACTTATCAACTTAACAACTTTTTCCAAAAGCTCAAAAGCTACAATCTAACATTCACTCATAATCCAAGTTTAATCGAACCCAAATCTCATCAATTCAACTATACAATCATACGTCGACAATATTCATCAATTTACAATCATGCTACAAGTTAAGGTACAAGCAAATTTAGCTTAATTGATTCGGAAAGCTAAAAGCTAGTGCGAAAGTTGACATATATACATAATCATACAAAAACGGTCATAAAAGACAAACGGTAAATCGGATTGAGGTAATACCAGTGCCGTTAGAACCGTTGCGTCGAGACGATGAATCTGTCCGAAGACACCGTCGCCGGACTCCCGCCGGAACAGTGTCAAAACTGCCGATCACCGTCTGCCGCCGCCAACGCAGTCGGACCCTTATACTCAAACGTTCCTCTCGTCGAGCCCGTCACTTCCCCCAAGCCCGTTTCTCGATCCGGTCACTCACCGGAGTTTAATTTCAGTTTGAAGCTCCAATGAACCCTAAATCCAAGAATCAAAATTACTCAAAATCGGGCTATCGAATTCGGGAATGGAGTTCGTAGAAAGCTTACCCACGTCGAGAAGGTTGGAAAGCACCTAAAGATCGATGAAAATGGTGGCCGGAGCACGTCGGACCACCACTCCCGCCGTGGCTCCTCCGCGCGCCGCCTGTAACTGGCCGGAGCGCCGCCGTCTGAGGGAGTCACGCCACGAGACCACCACCAATCTTCTCGTCTTGTCACGCTGGTCAGAACCTTGGTGGTCCGCGATGGTGGCGCCGCCTGAAACGTCACCGGAGCTCCACCAACGCTGCGCCTGAAAAATGGCCGTATCTCCGCCGTCAGTGGTCGGATGGACTCAAGACCACCGCCAATGGATTCCTCTCGTCGAAACGGTTCAGACCCGAACTGGTCTTAAGTCTCGCCATCGCCGGAAAAGTCAGATCGGAGAATTGCACCGCCGTTCGGTTCTCTCGTCGTTACGCCGTCGTCGCTGCTCCGATGGCCGGGAAAATAGTTCGGTTCAATTCGTCTCGTCGATACGGTCGTCTGGACATGTGATTCGTCAAATTCCGATAACGTTGCAAAAATCGTGTTTGGGAGAGAATGGCTCGTCGTTCGATGATTGTCGATGTGTGTGTGGTTTCTAAATATGGAAGGTTACTATATATATTTTTCGAAAAACGAGACAAAAACGCGAAGTCTCGGAATTAGGCGTACTTAGTGTCAAAATGACCGTAATGAAAAGCTTAACAAGGTTTGAGGTTCGTTTCATGAAAATTCGGGCATTTACAAAAAGTCAATATCGAGTGGGGTCAAAGTGTAAATAATTTTGGGCCAAAAATGCAATATTTTGGAAATATAATTTTATGAATAATATTTGGAACCTTGATGAAATACATCTTTAAGACATTGGATTCCGGTCCAACGTGCACTGATAAATTACTAGATTCGATTAAACGAGCTAAAAATATAAATTTACCAAATTGATCCTAGTTAGTGACAAAACGATGCAAATATAATTCTTATTAATGCTGTGAGTTTTAAAAGACAAATTAATGGTTATGAAAAATTCTTTAAATGCAAGAGTTGGAAAACGTGTAATTATGAAAGACGTCGGGACCATAAACGGTCTGTATCTCGATAAACGTGCTAATTCTGAGCTTGGGAATTATGGGTCGTCACAATACGACACAATAGCACATGGTTGTGTTCGGGTGTTGTCAAGCTACGGGAATGATGGGTTCAGACTGTACGACAACGAAGGAAACATATACTTCAACAGTTTCAGAGTATCTTCAGGGTCAGCCGAGGATTGAAATAAATCATTCTGATGTTCCACTTTCAAAAATGATATCAGGACATAACTTGCGAAGAGAGGTGAAGTCAAACCAGGGCACTGTCAGATGTGAGGAGCACTGGGATCAGCAGAAATAGAATCAGTTCGGGTCCAGATTTCGAATCAGTGATGAGAAGCATATGATAAACCAATAGATATCATCGATACGGGCTTGAGAAGGGAACAAAATATCGAGCAGACTAGTTGTGAAATAGAGAGTAGATGAAGAAGCTCAAACTGGGTCATGTTGAATTGGGATAAAGTCTAAGGGAACAGTAGAGGAAGAGTATTACCAATTTCAGTACGATTAAGGTGAAGCCAATTAACAGCAGTTATCTTGAACAGAGGGACAAAAGATAGCATGATCTCAAATGTACATTCAACAATGGGATACAAGAACAGGTTCAGAAGCTGGAGTGATTTGAATTCGAAGTTCGGGATTAAAATACGAGTGCTCTACTTTCGAGGATCAGAACCTTAGAGAGTTCAACCTGTGATCAGACAGGACGGGTACAGGCTTAGAAAGATTTTAAACCACATTTAGAGATCAGATAAGCTTGTGTGTTTAATTGCTTCAAATACCTGTTAAGTGTTTTATGTTACTTACGTGCGTCGCTAACTGATTTAAAATTCTTAATTGCGCTGATGGAATGTTTAGTTGCTTAGACTTATATGATATATGTGTAGATAGCGTAGAATTCGATAAACTCGTTACGTGCTATTAGAGAATGCTAAGGACAACGAGTTCTTGGCCGACTAGGAGCGACTCTGTTGCGAGTTCTATATGCAGATCTGGATAGCATCGACTTTGACAGATCGAGTTGTAAGGAGAATACCTCTAAAGATAATCGGAGGAAAAACTGACGTGAATTGGGATGTCAGATGCGACTAGATGAACTTCGAGCTTTCAGCTACACCAAACTGAGGACCTCGTATTGGAATTTTCTGTATTTGGTCATTATGGACGAGAATGTGCGCTTGAATGAGCATCGGTCCTGAGAATTAACCAGATTAGCACAAAGAACACCACGTTTGAGTGAAACGTGTGAACAAACATGATTTTTCAGAAATTAAATAAATCTAAGGAAGTCCCGAAGACGTTACGAGTTGGACAAAATGAATTCCTAGAACCGAAGCCAAAGAAGAAATTTGGCAAACAACAGTTTGACTTGAGAAGTAGAATTTGAGGACATATTCTTTTGAAGAGGGGAGTATTGTGACGCCCCGTAATTTCCAAGCTCAGACTTTATGCATTTATCAAGATTTGGACCGTTTACGGTCCCGACGCCTTTCGCGATTATACGTTTTCCAACCTTGCATTTACACTACAAAAAAATGGATTTTTTGTGACGAAACTTGTTGTCACGAACAGCTGAAATTTCATCACTAAAAGTTTTTGTGACAAATAATTTCGTCACAAGGTTCGTCGTGTCAACCTTGTCAGAAAAGCTCTATGTGACAAATTATTATTTCGTCACTAGAAGTATGTGAGGAAAGAGAAATCGTCATATAAGACCCTCTTTATGTGACGAATATAAAACTAAATGTGTGTCACTATAACTTAATTTTCGTCACAACAACCTATGTTCTTTACTCATATATGTGACAATATTTTTTTCATCACAAAAGAATACTTAAGTATAAAAAATATTTTTGCCATAGAACCTTCAATACTTCCCTATTACAACAAATTACATTTGTAAACTAACTCATAACAACTATTACAGATTTGATACTAGAATTAAAAATAAAATATATTTAGTTATATTGACATTCTGTCATAAAAGATTCAAACATTCATGTAAAAAATTATTTGCCACTGCAACTCGTATCTTACTTATAATCCGACCAAAACATCAACTCCATCTAATATAAAATTGAATCCATGAGAACAAGATAAACAAATTTTAAAAGCACTAATATCATCAAAATTTAAAAACTAACAAGCTAAGTATTTATCTAAAAAACCAAACTCTTATGCAAAAAATAAGCATTTGCAATATTAGAAGTTGTTGTCGATGTTGTTGGAATTACAGGAGCTTCCAGCCCAGTATTAATATTGGTAGTTTTAAGGTGCTCAAAACCCATCTAGCATTAGAAAATCCATAATTAACTAAACTAAAACAACAATTAGTAAAACATTTTGAATAGCGAAGAGAAGCAAAGTGATAACATGTACAGCCTTGTGCATCACTATCTTAGGAGATGATCTTCTTGAGTGGTGAGTTACTGAATTTACATAGAAGGATCCCTGCATAGAAAATATAGGTTTGGGGCACATGTCATAAATAAATCACAGAGACATTCAAATAATGAAAATTTAGAAAACCATACACTGCAATAATGTCCTGATGGATCACCATTTGTTGCATGCTCATCAAAAGAGGTCGTGGTTTCAATTCTTTTTGAATTCTCAAATGTTGATAACTTGGGAACCTTCTCGAATCTTAGTGACATCTGAAAAAGTGCAAAAAAATAATGCTTAAAAGAAAGCTAATTGGAATTCTTATAAGGCCAGCTCCACTGGTTGACTTTGGCATTTTTCAAGTAAAGTGCTATGTTCACTTACATACATATTCCTTTATTTTATAGTTGGTAATCAGGCCATTGCTATTACCAAATTTATATTATATTAAAAATCAAAATAAAATTTACTAACCTTACTGTCCTTAGCACAAAATATTTCCTTCATATGGTGGGAGCATAGACAGAACCTATGCAGTTTATTAGAAAGATTAGTAAAATACTATGTGATGATAATCAATAGACTTACATAAAAATTGCTAAAAAAACTAAATGACATGATTTAGAAGAAATAGTATGAAGTAATATGACATGAAAATTTGCCTAGTTAAATATCTTGATGTAGTATTATACTTTTATTGGAATCATCACTTAGTCCAAGTTCACTCTCCTCGTGTAATACACACTTTGTATATGCATATGAGAACCCATTAATGTGTAAGTCAGCTTCCACTTCATCAATTCATTTGTAGATAGCATGGTTACATACAGTACTTGGACAAAAAATTTGGTTATCCAATCCCATCAAATTTTGTTTAGCAAAGTTAAGAAATGACCTAACACCATTACCATATGCATCACTAAATGTATCTTTATCTCTAATCCAACTTTTATCCATGAGCATGTACCTACAAAACCAATGCTTTATCCAAAAACTCATTGCTTTTAAGTTACCAAAATTTCCAAATATCTGGACTGGAGCAGTTTCAAGGGTAAAAATTTTACACAAGAAAAAGCTACTGCTACATAATAAAGTAAAATTATCTAGAAGCAAATTATTGACCTTCCTGTTTTATGCACAAACTCATTTGTTTCTTAGATTCAATCTTCAGTTAGCAAGGAAAATTCCTTGATTAATATCAATTCTGCAATCATTAAAACACATTAGGTAATTAGAAAATGAGAGAACATGGTATCGTTCTGGTGGCAAGTAGCCATCTCTCTTTAGTAAGTTCAACAAGCAATCACATACGGATATGTGTTCAGTACAATGTGAGAATATATAATCTATTATTTTTCACTTTTAAGTTTGAAATCCATCATAAACTAGGACCTACATTACTTATGGATTCATTCGTCATACACAAAAATATAATTAGACAAACTTTCTTTTCCAGTTTCAAATTATAAATACAGACCATCGAAATTTGTGGCGCCCAAACAGGTAACACCACACCCCGCACCGAACCATAACCCACAAGCGGAACTAGGGTCCGCTAGCGAATCACAACCCGGTAAACGGAGATAATTTAATCAATACTACGCGGCAACCTGTTTCAAATACCAACCCAACAACAAATAAACAGTAGACAAACAGTGGCGGAAGCGTAAACAAATATAACCTAACCCACACAGGGGCTAAGAAAGCAATAAATCAGTGCGCAATTAGAAAATCCCACCAAGGCCAGCGAAATTCCATAAGTTAACAAGCGTTTACGTAACGAGAATCCTAATACAATACCGATAATAATAGCATGTCTAAATCCATATAATGTACAATGAGTATCCAAAATGCATAATATAGAACAGACCGACTAGACTCGACCAACGCGCCACCTAGTAACCTGAAACAAAGGGTGAGGCAGAGAGGGTTAGTCAAATGACTAACTGAGGGGGAGATAGTAGTATATATTACAAAAAGATATAGAATCATCACTTTAAACTCAAAAGAAAGCAATTAAAACAAGGTTTTCGCAATGGTTGATGATTCTAATAACAAAGCAATCAAACCAAACAAAATCTCGGCGAGTCGAGCAATCTCCTCAACATCAATCAATCAAACAAATCGAGTAAACCATCCTTATTCCTCCGGTTGTAGGTCAAGAGCAACCCCGAACTACACAATTCACATACTTCTGGGAATTTCACCCATAATATTCGACACACACAGGATAGGCCCTGCCGAGTGCTGGCTTAGGTACTAAAAAGGGCTGCCCCTCCGGCCACACCCTGAGCCCCCAAAGGTTGAGCGAGAGCACAAAGATCTGCTGTAGACCTTATGTCTAGCCGGCTTCACCGCATACCCCTACTCTAGATCCAACAATCAAGCAAACAATCGAACAAAACGAGTCTCACATTTTCAAAACATTTGGCCTTTGGTCAAATGAACCTATCTTTAAAGAACAATTTGCCTCTTCTCACGCCAACAACAATCAAAGAGTTAATACGATATAATTTTCATATCAAATCATTTTCTGTAAACCATCAAAATAATCGAATCAAATATCTATACATGCGATATGGAAACGGGATAAAATCAAACTTCATAAAACAAGACTTATTTGAGTGGGGCTTAGATACGTATTATACATATATAACTGGAACAGAAGCTAAAAGAAACCTCACCTGACAAAAAGATCAAAACGAACGAGGGCTAAAAGCTATTCCTCGGCTGTATCTCCTGAAAACCAAGCAAGCAAGACAAAACTAAATAAGACAACGACTCAGACGCATGGCTTTAACAATGCAATGAACATGTAAGAATCATCAATTACGATAAACAATATAGATGGATGCAATTATGTTCACATTTTCACATAAACAAGAGAAATATCAAAAATAATGAAATATAAGCATGCTTAAGTGCAAACCGATATCACATTCATGCTTAAAACACTAAAAGGAAGCATTCGTACGAGTTTCGGATCAATCAAAAAAAATTACAAAAATGCCCTTCCAAAAAAGGTCACTATTCACTACCCGAACGAGGTTGAAAAAATTCAAACTCCACATTTCTATAAGTTTCAGGACCTTATGCTCTATTGGTGAAGTCGGATTTCAAAAATGAGGTCAAACGAAGAAAGTAGGGATTTGAAAATAGCACTTGCAGTAGGTTAGATTGAAAAATAGCTGAAAAATACATGCTCACGGGAAGCTGCTCTGGCTCACGGCATACTGCACATGGTATGCAGCATACCACGAGAGGGCAGGCACATGGTAAGTTTCTAACCGTACAACTTACCGTGAGCTAGCTATCTTACGGTATGTTGCATACCGTGCAACTTACCGTGAGCTTCACTAGCTCGCGCAGAAAGCAGAGAATTCGTCCAAAACTTCAACAAAATCATTGATTCAACATAATTCAGTAATTCAATCAACCAACAACATCTAACACAGCTTACTCAACTTATGCTAAACATATATATCAAGAAATTATGCAAAAAAAACAACAAAATCACCAAAAATCTTCAAAAACTGTAACGCCCCAATTTGAAGGAGCCACACACACACACACACGGCCCAAAGGACACGGCCTATGGGTGAGGCCGTGAGAGTGATACTCACGGCCTTGCGCCAGGTGGTGTCTAGAGGCCGTGTGTCTTGATATTCCGTCCCACATCGGAATTTCAAATGTAATTCGAAGGGTTTATAAGTTAGAACTCATGTACAATCAATACGGATTAATCCCTTTTGGCAAGTGCTTCCTAAGCCAAACTTTAGGGTTGTGCACAGTGGATTCGAAGCTTATACCCGCGCGTCCAACGGGCGCCGTAGTGAGGGTTCTCCTCTCCGCGCCCGGGGGTCGTGACAAGTGGTATCAGAGCCAACCGTCAGTCAGGGAATGCATGTTCTACACCGTCCGTGTCACCAAGAAAGGGGCAACGCGTGTAGTAGGACAGCTTCTTCTCCACTGGCGGGGAGCCATGGGCATATGTCACGGCGTAATGGGGACATTACGCTCCGAAGGAGGGACGAATTGTAACGCCCCAATTTGAAGGAGCCACACACACACACACACGGCCCAAAGGACACGGCCTATGGGTGAGGCCGTGAGAGTGATACTCACGGCCTTGCGCCAGGTGGTGTCTAGAGGCCGTGTGTCTTGATATTCCGTCCCACATCGGAATTTCAAATGTAATTCGAAGGGTTTATAAGTTAGAACTCATGTACAATCAATATGGATTAATCCCTTTTGGCAAGTGCTTCCTAAGCCAAACTTTAGGGTTGTGCACAGTGGATTCGAAGCTTATACCCGCGCGTCCAACGTGCGCCGTAGTGAGGGTTCTCCTCTCCGCGCCCGGGGGTCGTGACAAGTGGTATCAGAGCCAACCGTCAGTCAGGGAATGCATGTTCTACACCGTCCGTGTCACCAAGAAAGGGGCAACGCGTGTAGTAGGACAGCTTCTTCTCCACTGGCGGGGAGCCATAGGCCTATGTCACGGCGTAATGGGGACATTACGCTCCGAAGGAGGGACGAATTGTAACGCCCCAATTTGAAGGAGCCACACACACACACACACGGCCCAAAGGACACGGCCTATGGGTGAGGCCGTGAGAGTGATACTCACGGCCTTGCGCCAGGTGGTGTCTAGAGGCCGTGTGTCTTGATATTCCGTCCCACATCGGAATTTCAAATGTAATTCGAAGGGTTTATAAGTTAGAACTCATGTACAATCAATATGGATTAATCCCTTTTGGCAAGTGCTTCCTAAGCCAAACTTTAGGGTTGTGCACAGTGGATTCGAAGCTTATACCCGCGCGTCCAACGGGCGCCGTAGTGAGGGTTCTCCTCTCCGCGCCCGGGAGTCGTGACAAGTGGTATCAGAGCCAACCGTCAGTCAGAGAATGCATGTTCTACACCGTCCGTATCACCAAGAAAGGGGCAACGCGTGTAGTAGGACATCTTCTTCTCCACTGGCGGGGAGCCATAGGCCTATGTCACGGCGTAATGGGGACATTACGCTCCGAAGGAGGGACGAATTGTAACGCCTCAATTTGAAGGAGCCACACACACACACACGACCCAAAGGACATGGCCTATAGGTGAGGCCGTGAGAGTGATACTCACGGCCTTGCGCCAGGTGGTGTCTAGAGGCCGTGTGTCTTGATATTCCGTCCCACATCGGAATTTCAAATGTAATTCGAAGGGTTTATAAGTTAGAACTCATGTACAATCAATATGGATTAATCCCTTTTGGCAAGTGCTTCCTAAGCCAAACTTTAGGGTTGTGCACAGTGGATTCGAAGCTTATACCCGCGCGTCCAACGGGCGCCGTAGTGAGGGTTCTCTTCTCCGCGCCCGGGGGTCGTGACAAAAACCCATAATGACTACTATTCATCAACTAAGCTGAAACTTGATCAAACATGTCTGAAATTGAGTGAAACGAAATATCTACCTGTAGAGGGCAATGAGAGGATCACGAAGGTTCAAACGGTTTGTGAATCGGTCAAGAAATGAGTTTGGTAGAAAGGTTTGAAGGTCTACGATCAAATTCTCTTTTCTCTCTTGTTTTTCTCCTTTCTCACGACTCTCTCTCCTTTTTTTTTCTTTCTTTCTTTCTTTCTTTCTTTTGGAAAGTCAAGGGAAAAAATGATTGGGTATTGAGGGAATCTTTCTATTTAGAGAAAGAAAAGTCGGAGGGGTGAAACTGTAATTTTATGAAAACTTAGCAAAATGGCACGTTATCGAAACTTAACAATATTACAGTCAAAATTCATCATTTTAAATGCGCATTGTCACGTAATAAATTAAAACGTGTAATTCATGCATTTATGAAAATTCTTAAATAAATACAAAAATTAAATCAAATAATTTGAGAAATAGAGATGAGAAACGAGAAACGAAACGTCGAAGTGTACCAAAATCCGTCTTGAAAAATCAGGGTGTTACAAAATTTGATCAAAATTGATAAAATTATAAATACATACAGTAACAGAGGAAGAACCTACAATTATTTCTACGAAAAAAAGTTGCAGCCCACCAAGGATTAATAATGGATGGTTAGATATATGGTAATGAATACTAACCTTAGCAAGATTCCTTGATTTCGAAACACTATTAACTCCAATAAAAACCCCAACATATGGTTTCCTTGCTCCTTGGCAGCATGAACTTCTCTCAGAATGTCAATGGAGTGTCGAGGAGTTAAAATGTGAGCAAGGGCATCTTCCATAGCAGCCTAGTCGATCAATGTGCAATATTAGATTAATACTTAAATAGTACATACACATTAGTAAAATCAGGAAATTTAATTATAGACGATTGTACCCACTTTATATTATTTTTTTCCCACTTTCTCTCCCTTTAATGTTTGTAAAAGAGGCTAACTATTTCCCTCACTTATAAAGGCATCATCCTCAATTGTTTCAACCAGAAAAAAAACAAAAATCATCCTCTTGTTTCACAATCTTTTTCATACATTTTGGGTAAGAGTCAAATAGAAATCAAATTTAGCGGCCTAAAACTCTGCCTCAAGTCCTAAATCACAAAAACCAACACAATCATGGAGATTTGCCTTAAATCTCAATAAGAAGTCTCCATGAATGGAGGAAGTAAGGACTTATTAATTGCATTAGCTGTAAGAAATAGAAAAATAAATAAGACGCAAATACATAAATAAGATGCACTCATAATATTTATGTCAATATTCCAAATATACATATTTTTCTAGATAGCAAACCATAGAAACATACAAATCTTCGAAATTTAGATTAAAAGAGATGTTGAATGAAATCTGCACGGATGATAAAATATCGAAGCCATACTTTCGATAATGCCACATGCTACTTCATATATTAACTTTTTAATCGAAGAAACTCACTTCAACATAGCAGTATCAAAATTTAGGGGGAAATAGCTAAATATTGGTAGAGATTGGAGAACGACCAAACTGATCTCAAGTTTTTGTCGAATATTCGAGTTGTGCGATTGAGTCTAGCGGTGGGTTTGAATCATGTGGCGGCAGGTTAGAGTTGTGCGGTCGAGTGTGGAGGCGGATTTGAGTGTTGCGGCTAAGTGTGACGGCGGATTCGAGTGCTGCGGTCGAGTATGGCGACAGGTTAGAGTTGTGCGGTCGAGTTTGGAGGCGGATTCAAATGTTGCGGTTGAGTGTGGCTTAAGTTACAATAATAAAGCACTTATGGAGGCTACAAACGAGCAAATAAGCAAATATACAAACGCTATTGGAACCATTGCGATGAGGCAAAAATTCTATCTGAAGGCACCGTCGCTGGAATCCTGCCGGAACAGTGTGCCACCACTGGACCACCACCAACGTGGTCAGAACCATATACTCGGACATTCCTCTCATCGAGCCTGTCACTTCCCTCAAGTCCGTTTCCCAATCCGATCATCCACCGGAAAGTTATTCCACTCCGAAGCTTTGATAAACCCTAGAAATCGTAGATTTAAAATGAATGAAAATCCGTTCAACAAAATCCGAAATTGACTTCAAAAATGGCTTACCCATGTTGAGGACATTGAAAATTATATATGGGTCGTCGGAAATGGTGGTCTGAAGTGGCTGGACTACCACCTCATCGTCGTGCCACCTTTACGCCGTCGACCATTTTCAGGCCATAGCACCACCACCAAAAGCTTCCTCTCCTCAAGACGTTCCAAACCCAGGTGGTCTTCATCCATGTCAGCGTCGGAATCATCAGAACAACCACCGTCTGCCGCCGCGCGATTCTCGTGCTACCATAGCACCTCCACCATCGCTCAAACCCAGGAAATATTTGTACCGGTGCTTTCCTCTCATCGAGTAGATGAATTTTCATATAAAGTTCGTCTAATTATGTTAAGAAACAAGAGAGTTACAAGGGATCAAAGTTTGTGTGTGTTTTCACACCTTCAAGTGTGTGTTTCGCGATTTAGTATGTGTTTTCGGTGTTCGTGTGTGCTTTCAGCTGAAATGAGATTATTTTATTGAAAATTACACTTTATACCCTATTTTGAAAAAGTGCCAAAATGCAACGTCCCGGAATTTAGCATACGTAGTGTCAAAACGACCGAAAATGAATTCTTAACAAAGTGTGAGGTTTATTTGTGAAAACTTAAATCATTTACAAAAGTCATCTTTTAGTTGGGGCGAAAGTGTAAATATGTTTTGGGTTAAAAATGCCATTCTGGAAAATTAAATTTAGCGAAAGATGTTTGAACTTTAGAAAATATTTGGAACCTCGAAATACTTATGGTTTTAAAACATGGGACTACAGTCCAATTGCACTGTTAATTACTAGATTGAATTAAACGAGCTAAAAATATAAATTTATCAAATTGACCATAGTTAGTGGCAAAATGATATAAATCAAATTCTTATTAATGCCTCGAAGTTTAAAATGTCAAAATCAATGATTTATGAAAAAAAATCTTTAAATGCAAATGTTAAAAAATGTGAGATCGTGTAATACGTCGGGACCATAAAGTGTAACGACCCGCAATCTCCAAGTTCGAGATTAGTGCATTTATCGGAATTCAGATCGTTTACGGTCCCGACGTCTTTCATACTTGCACGTTTTCCAACTCTTGCATTTAAATATTTTATAAATCATCGATTTGGTATTTAAAACCCAAAGCATAAATTAGAATTTAATTGCATCGTTTTGCCACTAATTAGGGTCAATTTGATAAATTTATATTTATAGCTCGTTTAATTTAATTTAGTAATTTAACGGTGTACAGTGGACTGGGGCTTAATGTTTTAATAATGCATCTTTTGTCGAGGTTCCAAATACTTTCATGAAATTTCAAATATTATTCATCAAATCATATTTTCAAGAAATTGCATTTTTACCCCAAAATTATTTACACTTTAGCCCAACCCGGAATTGACTTTTCGTAAACTGATGAATTTTAATAAAACGAATCTCAATCTTTGTTAAGCATTTAATTTCGGTCATTTTGACACTAAGTACGACTAATTCTGACACTTTACACAATTTGTACGTTTTTCGAGGATAGGGTATATTATGCAATTATTGAGAGATTTGGGGCCAAAATGAAAAAAGGAAGAACACCCACACGCACACAGCAGTCGCGCGGCTCCCTCTCCGCCCAAAAATGTGATTTCTCATTTCTTCTCAGAATCGCGTGTATGATATGTCGAATCGACCGTCTCGATGAGACGAACTCAACCATACCATTTTCCCGGTGATTGGAGCAGCGACGGCGGCGCGAAGGTGGCGACAACAAGGTGGCCGTTTTGGACTTTCCGGCGACGTTCGACGGCGTCCAAGGCATGGATCTTGATCGGTTTTTCACGAGGATTCTGATGGTGGTGGTGCCGCGGCCTGAAAGCCAGCCTCGGCGGCGCAAGCGCGTCCAATGTCCGCGGCGGCGCGAAGAGGACTCCCGGCATTCCGGCGGGCGGCGCGGCTGGGGACCACCTGGGCTTTGAAGCCCTTGACCCAACGAACCTAGTGGTGGTGATGGTATGTCCAATGGTGGCGCGGCGGCGGCGCGACGGCAACGTGGTGGTCTGGACTTTTTCGGCCACCATTTTCGTTGACCAAGAGACCATTCCCGACCTTCTCGACATGGGTAAGCCAATTTCGAAGTCAATTTCGTATTTTATTGAGCCGATCGTCATTAATTTTGATTCTTGGATTCTAGGGTTTCGGAGCTTCAAAGTGAAATTAAATTCCGATGGATGATCCGATTGAGAAACGTTTTTGAGGGAAGTGACGGGCTCGACGAGAGGAACATTTCGGTATAAGGGTTCGACCATCGGAGGTGGTCCGGCGGTGGCAGGTGGTTTTCTGGCTTTGGTACTGTTCCAGCAGGAATCCGATGATGGTATCTTCGGATAGATCGTGCCTCTCGACGCAACGGTTCTAACGGTGCTGGTATTACTCGAATCCGACTTGTCGTTTGTCTTTTATCGCATTTTTCATTTAATTGTGGTGAATTGTAGCTTTTTGAATTATAGCTTATAGCTTCTAGCTTTCGAGCATGAATAACTTGTATCCTAGCTTGGTTTAATTGTATAAATTGTTGAATATGGTTGTCGTATGATTGTGTAGTCGATCGGATGGGTTCCGGTTCGATTTGGCTAGAGATAGGCTTTGATCTTAACTTGTAAGCTTTTGAGCTTTTGGGAAAAGCTATAAGTTGTGCTTTAATTATTGTTGATTTAAATGAAACGTACATGTTTGATGTTTAATTACAAGCTGAACCCCTGAGTAGTTTATGCTTAAATGCTATTATTAATCAAATGTTAATTGTTATTCGTTTATTCCTCGTTTTACATGTTAAATGACCAATTTACCCCTACTTGCTTTTTTGTGTTTAAATATTGAATGATTATCCTTAAGCATGTTCGTATTTTGATAGCTGAGCGTCAGTGTCTGTTTTCTTGTTCGTGTCAGTCATTCATCCTCTCGAACCCGTGTTTTTCAGGTGGGATCTTTGAGGCCGAATTATAATTGCTGCTTGCTTTCCTTCTCTTGTTTTGTCGAGCCAGGTAAGGGTTTAAACTATTTTCAACTGGGGCAAGGAAGTTACTTAGGTTTTGAAATAACTTATTATCCCGCCTTTCTTATTACTTGTTGTACTGCATTTATTATTTCCTTATGTGCTTAGTCAAACCCGTTTTGATAGCAAAACTTATGCATCTACCAAAATGATTTGAAATGCTTTCAACTAGTGACAAGTAACTTAATTGTTTTAAAAGTTGGTGGTGGAGTAATTGACTACGTGCTTGCATGATTTTCATGATTGGGAGTCATAAGGAGATGGCCAGTTCTCGCCGGGACACATTATTACATGACTTATTGCATTTTTTGCTTGTTTAATTTACGACTTTTGTTACAAGTCGAAGCACATTCCGGTTTTCTTCCTTTAGCATATGTACTTCCCTATATATATATAAAACCCGGAAGCGTGGCTCGAACTTGTCCAGCTTAAGCCTCCTTTATTGTTCAAACTATTTAGTTGAATTACGAGCCGTATTTACTTAGCATTTCCAACTTACTAATATCATGCTTTTCGAACTCGTAACGGCCTCGTGACTCAACTAATATCCTTTCAACGTATCGGCTTGACACTATGTGCAAATGATTTTTAAAGGATCCGGTTCGTCACCCTTTTTGTGTTTTCAAAGTGAGCTGAACCCGAGTGTTGCTTTGTGTTGTTTTACAACTTATATCGTTATTTATATTCTTTCTCAAAACGAGCAACATTCAATACTTTTAGTTTTAAAAGACAAATGACAAACTGTGATCAAAACCCCCTTACTGAGTATCCTTTATACTCGCCCCTTCTATTTTGGTTCTTGCTTTAGGTACACAGGTGGCGGCGTCACCTATCTTGTCAGTCGGCATCAGCAGGTCTAGATAGGCTCAGTCTTGTCATTTGGTTTGTCTTGTCTGTGGTCCCAACAACTGTCGAGTCTTGTTTATTGTATTTAATTACTTTCGTACCCCCTTTACTGCTTTATTTACTTTATGTATCTTATGTGCCCCTTATGTGGGATAGTTGAAGATATCTGGGATTGCACAGGATAGGCTAGTTGAGCCATGGATGGCACTACGTGTTTATGATCCTTTTGTATCTTGAATTATAAATGTTTAATGATATTATGTTAGCCTCGTAGGCTTTTATAGAATTTATTTGTTGCCTTTTAAATCGCTTCCGCATTACTCTGTGTGGTTGTGGTTGTTGTTGGGATGTCGTTGCTGTTGCCGATAGTTATTGCTTGCGTGTCGTTCGCCGGAGTGGGTTTTGAGTTGAGGCCCCTCGCTGAAGCTCGGGTGTCCATTTTGGTGCGGATGTGGCTGTCCTTCTTCAGGGGGCGCTACAATAAAGGTTTCGGATTTCGATAAACGCACTAATTTTCGAACTAAAAAATTTTGGGGTGTCACAGGGAACGGCGGTTGGGGAATCCTTGGTCATTTAGTTCGGCTGCGGTCGAAGTCTAGCTCTCTTAGACGTCCCCAGCAGAGTCACCACTGTTAGAGTTGTGCCTTGGAAAGTCGAACTGTTTGAGGCATTTCCTATGAAACTCTAGAGTGGAAAGATCTAGTGATCGATAAAAGAAAGACGTTAGTAGTCGTTTAATACTATTATGGCCAAATTCATCATATTTCATTTATATTTTACTGCATATTATTTGTTCTTGTGTATGGATGAAATTCTAAGATTACAATAAGCTAAGGGACATGGTTTCACCATTTGATGGGGGCCATGAATAAGTACTCAGTGTGATCTAAACTACTCCAAGTCGAAGAGTTTAAAAGGCACAGGGGATGTCAAACAGACTCACTTGAGACTTGCTTGTATGTCATAGCTTTATGAAAGTGTGTCCCATTTCATGGCACTAGTGTTTTGACACTTCTATCCGTATGAGGGTGTTATATGGAGATTAGGTTCACTGAGGATCCCGCTGGGAATGCCTAAATGGGGTAAGACTCATATAGAATCTTAGAGATTAGGAAGGTTTCCCTAGCCATGATCGTGTCTAACTAATCCTTAGACTTGATGCTCCATGGTAGCCTTCTGTATGACTGGGGCATACTTTGATATACTCTTGAATCTCTAAGTTTTATATAAGTTGTACGTTGGGTATGTTTGAGTTATGCATGGAGGCTGTGAGGGTGAATACATGATCTATCACTTGTTATAAGAACAAGAGAATTTCTATGAATTCTATTGTAGTATATTCCACCACTAAATCCTTGCGCAAGTTCCGGTTGGTCTTCACTAGGAAAGAGTTCCTAGAGTGTAAGATCAAATGTAATTACTATAGGAATGTTATCCATAACATTGCAGACTACTGGGGTTCCATCTCTCGTACCCTAGGTCTCAATCGGGAATTAGATGATAGAAGGATCGTATCTCAGGGAGATCATGAGGCTGAAAGGTTCGTACTACATCATCGATGGATGGGTGGCCATGGACATGTTGCTAGACGTTATCCGTGGCCTGTAGGAATGTATTTGTGAAGTTAGTGACTTGATTCACAAATAGTCTTTAATTAAAGTCACAATTATGACATTAAGAATGTATTCCTACTGTTGGCCTATTGGTGAACCTGAGGGGTTACACAATGACTTTCAAAGGCGAACAATTTTATTTTGTATCAATAGAGTTTGATAACAGTGAACTGGATTAACAAATGAATTAATTAGAATTAATTCATTAATAAGAGATCAAGATGTTATGAGTTAATTAAGAGTAATTAATAAGTATTTAATGTGATTAAATTTGAGATACTTATTATCTGATAACATATTGCCTAATTAAGAGTGAGTCTCGAAATTTATGTTGGAATAAATTTGAGACTACTTAATTTATATAGAAGAGAGCTTTATCAATTAAAGTGTTAATTGAACTTTACAACTTGAGAGTTAATTGAGAATTAATTCAAGTTTATTATAATGGTTAAATAGATCATGATTTATTGAGAATAAATCTATGTCTCTTTAATTGAGTAATAAAGAGATAAACAATTCAATGAAAGTGTAATTGAATGTTTTGGACTTGAGAGTTAATTGGTTTTAATTCAAGTCAAATTGATTAATTGAATAAATCAACTACAATTAATAGAAGGAAAAATCTGTAGCAATTAAATGTTAATTGGGCTTATTGAACTAGATAATTAATTTGGAATTAATTTAAGCCCAAGTTGATTAATGATGGGCTTGTAATTTATTTAGAATAAATTAAAGCCCACTTAATAATATATTAGCCTAGCTTAATTAATCAGGATTAATTAAATTGGGCCTAAAATATTTAATCTGGTATTAAATTAAAAGGGTATTGAAAAGACCCAAGACTGCTAGGCCAAATAGCAGCAATGGCCGAAAATCCCAGCCCATCTAGGACTGGAATTTTCGGCTAGTGACAAGGTGAATTCATTCAAAGAGTTGGATTTTTCCTAACCCTATTCTTCTCTCTCCTTTTACGTTATTTTCTCTCTACAAAACCGCAGTTCACATGAACTGTAGCGGGCGCCCCAAACGGGTAACGCACGCCCCGCACCGAGCCTCAATCCGAAGCCGAAACAGAAATCCGACCCTAAATTGAAACCCGGCGAACGGCAAACCGATTTACTCAATCACTAGGCGGCGCTTTTGTAAAATCAATTGACGACAACAATGCGGAAGCGGAAGCAACATCAAACAAAACGAATTCTACTAACGGGAAATTAAAGTAATAAACCAATTGCGCAAATAGTTAAAGCCCACCAAGGCTAGCGGAATTCACTTACAAAATTCGAATCAAATCATAACGGGTTCAACATTAAATAATCCCGAACTCAAATCATAACCTACATAATACATATAACGGTCAAGTACCTAAAACAACCTAGGAATGAACAATGACAAAAGCAGAATAATTCCGCAATACAAGACCGACGATGCCCACCTAGTAACCACCTGAAACAGATAGGGTTAAAAACAGGGAGGGTTAGTCAAAAGACTAAGTGAGGGGAAAAAAAAGAGAGTACATACATAATAGCATACAGGAATAAATCACCATTTTAACTTAAAAGAAAACAAACGTAAAAGAAGGGTTTTTCATAAACATTCGGTGATTTATCATAACATAACATAACGGGACATATCATATTGCTCGGCGAGACGAGCCCTCAACTCCTCATATCATATCATAACATACCTGAAAACCATACCAGCCTTATTCCTCCCATATAGCAGAAGGACCGCTAAATCCAAACTGCTCTATAGGCATAATAGCCTATGTCTCAGTTGACATGAAGTCAACCGCCGCAGGAGCACAAAGGTTGCCACTCCGGCCTCACCCGTGCTCCTGGTAAATATGGAGCCAGCTACCGAATTCCACCGTGGACCCGCTGTCTATCCGGCTTCATCCGATCGCCATACTCCGGGGCCCACATATCATATCATACATATCATATCTCGCATTTTTCATAACTATCATTTCCTATTAGAATAGGAATCAAGACATTTCGGGGAGGGCCAAAAGGGCTGTTCGAGACAGGCGATGTAACGGTAGGAAACGCAACCGGGTATTCCATCGTCATGGGGGAGAAACCCGCCCTAACGACTTCACTCCACGAGAAGGTTTCCAAACCCAAAATTATATTTAAATCGAATCATAGTTCGCTTGTCTCTTTTTGAAACATTTCGAAATCATATACATAATATTCATTTGATATCAAATCTGTTGTTCTTAAACCTCATAAAAGTAATAAGCATAAAGTATTTACTAAATATAGTAGTACGGGATGAAAATGTAAATTACATATGCGAGGCTTATTTAGTGAGGCTTAATAATACATAACTACATAATACGGAATAACAACAGAAACCTCACCTGGCGACAACCAAAAGAAAGCCCAAAACGGAAACGAGCAACCTAATCCACGAGAGTGGAACCTGCAACTGACAAACGACATAACCACGTAAGACATACGACGACGCACGGCTCATACGAAAGCATTAAAACACATAGAAGCACGTTAAGCAATCATATACGACACTTAGGTTCAAGTTAACAAACAAAAACGAAGTAATTCTTGAATTTAAACATGCAAATCAAGTTCAAATGCTACGAGACGTACGAGCGTATTTTAAATACCATAAGGGAGTATGCATTCAAATTTCGGAAGAATCGGACTTCATATGAAAAAGTTAGAAAATTTCACGAAAACTTCGAATGCATTATTCATAGACCCGAACATGCTATAAATTCGTAAATCATGAAATTCATATCTATTTCATAAATATACAATACATGAGCGAAGAAAGAATTCGGAAAAGACGAGCCTCGGAGGGACCTACAGGCCAAAATTGGCCCTGACTTACAGAAGGTCAGGGCCCTGTTCAAACGGGCCACACGGCCTTGTACACGGCTGTAACGACCCAGAAATCCGAGAATCACTGTGAGTAATTTTACGCGTTAATTATCTTTCTTAATCTCTAAATTCTCGTTATATGTGAACTATTATATATTATGTCTTATATGACCAATATGATTATATTGATTTCGAATTTAAATTACGTGTCTATATTGTGTTTGTTTAATATTTAATCGTTATATTTGGTCGACGCGTAATTAATTGGATTTTCTAAAATTACTAAAACAACCTTTCGTATTTTTCGATATTTTTCGATATTTGATAAAAGTATCAAAATTCATTTCATTGTTATTATTTCAAATTGAGAGAGGGAAGAAGAAAAGAGAAAATTTCTCCCGAATCCCTAATCGATCGTGCCGAGCTCGAATCTCCGTGGAATCTCGCACCAATCGTTTTCAAACGATCAGTTCATCGATACCTTTCTTTAGGTACCAATTTCCCCAATTTCTTTACGATTTTTCGAGGTTTTGAGAATTTTTGATTATTTCGGGACTTTTAGGATAATTGCTTAGATCGAGCCCGTTTCTTGGTCAATTCGTGATTTTATTGGATGTATATGTGAATTAGATGTTGATTATTGATTGTTATAAATTATGAGTGTTGATTTGCGTTAAAAATATGATTTTTGTGGAATTTTGGCTCGAATTTTAGAAAACCCGTAAGTTTCTGCTGGGTTCAGTTGAACCACACGGGCTAACGCACGGTCTTGCGCAAGACCGTGCAGGAGCCCGTGTGCAGCTATATTTGCTTGCACGGGCTTGAGCCCGTGCACCTACCCCGTGTGTTTGACCGTGTGTGCGTGCACGGTTTTGACACCGTGTTCAAGACCGTGCACTAGGCCGTGTGAAACACTTAGAGAATTTTTCCAGCTTTTTCAAATTTTGCTCTCGGCAATTGAGTCTTCGGGTCACCATTTTTGGTTGACTTTTTGCATACGGACTCCAAAAATTACACCGTTTTCACCTATAGAACCCTTTTAATTTGTAGATTTATATTTTGGAATGTTTATTTAATTTCGCTCTCGTTCGGGCTATGAATAGTGTAATTCTAATTATGTGTATTTTTGACAACTTGTCGGAATTGCGTGAAATTTACATGATAGCTTCTTTACATATTATAATTGGCATATGCATGATTGGAAACATGTTGGGTTAGCCGTTCGTCCAATAGTTGTTTATTTGCGCTTTTAGTATTTGTTGTCGTTATTGATTTGTCTAGGTCTTGTCTTGTCTCCAGATCAGTCCGACGTGGGAGACCAGTGAGTCTAGCAGCTAGGCTTTCTCTTTTTGTTTCCAGGTGAGGATCTAAAACTTTTAACTGGGCTTGAACATATATATATACAATTGCGAACCCCCTAATCCCTTATTAATGTATTATATATATATATTTCGAGTTTATATTTTTATGTTTTATCCTCAAATCATTTAATATCAAAATTATACATTATTAAACCAAATTGATTTGTTTTCAAAAGGGCAAGAAAACTAATTATTTTACGTGACGGTTTGACTTAGGATTTAATCCTTTGTCGTCACCCTTGCTCAGAGTGTCGGTTGGCATTCAAATGGGTTATTTTAAAGCGAGCAAATACATGACTATTTTCAAGTTGGGCCCAGGAAGGTATCCGAAGGTTACATCTGGGGACGGGCGTTCAGGGTGTAATCCGAGGTGCTTCTCCCAAAACTAAGCGTCAATCGTGGCCTGTCAGGAGATGATAGCCACGGTTGGGAGCGATGGTGGGTGTTGCATTCGTTGCACATTTTCCTAAAATTCATTATGATTGAGCTTCGGGTTGCTCCTTAGCTTGACACCGGCGATGGAGTATTTATACATGCACCGTGGAGATATAAGGAGGAACAGGCCCATTCTCGCTGGGATCGTATTTACTGCTTTATAGTGTTACTGACTTTAATTTTAATTGAATAACCAAGTCGAAGCATATTCCGGTTTCTTCATTATCGCATATGTATTTTCTATAAAAAACCCGGAAGCATGACTCGACTTATCCCCCATCTTCACTGAGTTTTTTTGACTCACCCTCTTTTAATTTGTTCTTGCCTCAGGTTTGAGAGAGACCGACATGTCTTACGTGTCGGATGGGCAACCGTGTTGGATAGACTTTTTGGGTTTTGCTGAGTCTCGTTAGTTGTCTTTTGATCTCTCGTTCATTATTCTTGTCAACCTGGATTGTAGATGTTATATTGATCCCCGTACTTTTTATTTAAATTATGTTGCCCTGAATGGGCTGTTGTTGATATTTGTTAATGTATTGGCCCCAGAGTGGCATTTTTGTTAATCTGGATTTAAATGCTTCCGCTATATATTCTTTGTTTTATTTAAATATTTTATTTTGGGGATTCACTGTTGCCAAGTGTCGGGATTGACCCGTTAGCTTGCATGGGTTCTCGGGTTGAGGCACAGTATTCGGCTTGGGAATCCGTGCAGGTTCGGGGGCTGTAGAGCGGGGCGCTACAGTCCGGAGTGGTATCAGAGCCATAGGTTCTTTAGGCTCTATTGTCTAGAGTGTCGTGTCTAAGTTGTACGGCTATATTTATAGGTTTCGTGTTATTCCTTTACTTGCGCTTTTAAATGTTATTGTTACTTGATTAATTGGTCATATCATTAACCCACATGCATTTCAGCTTATCTTTTCAGGCACAATGGTTAGACCTCGAGGCCGACAGGAACCGCCTCCACCACCAGAGGGTTTTCCACCGCCTAATGCCTTCTATGATGCTGTTAGATTGATTGTACAGCAGGCTCAGCAGGAGCAACACCCGCCACAGCCACCACCACCGAATCCTCGGGAGGTTACTGCCCGAGCTATGGATTGATTTATGTCCTATCGCCCTACGGTCTTCGAGGGTGAGCCGGACGACATCAAGGCTGAGGCCTGGATTTCAGAGCTAGAGCAGAAGTTCAGAGCTCTAGATAGTGGGGACTTGCAGAGGATTGAGCTCTCTGTATTTCTGATGAGGGGACCCGCCCTCGATTGGTGGCGCTTTGTTGAGAGGCGTTGGACCACAGCACAGACCCCACGCACTTGGGGACGATTTCTCCATGAGTTCCGGGCGAAGTATGTGCCCGAGATTGTCCGTGATCAGCGAAAGAGGGAGTTTATGAACCTCACTCAGGGAGGTACTACTGTGGGCCAGTATGAGGCCAACTTTACCAGATTGATCGTCTATGCTCCTCATATGGCAGACGACGATAGGAGGATGGCCAGGAAGTTCAAGGAGGGCCTTCGTGACGAGATCAGGGCCGAGTTGCTTGGCAGTGACCTCCGTACGTATGAGGAGGCCGTTACACGGGCTATGGCTATCGAGTCCGATCTTCGAGAGTTTCGTCGTAGAGCTCCTGTTCCTGTTGCTGCCGCCCCTAAGAGTTTTCCCCAGAAGGGCAAGAGGCCTTTCACTGCTGGCTCTAGACCTTCTATGGGCGATAAGAGGCCCAGGTATATTGATAGGGCTCCTATTACTGTTGTTGCACCGATCACTTGTGCTTACTGCCACAGACCGAACCACACCGCCGATTCCTGCCGGAGGCGATTGGGACAGTGTTTGATTTGTGCATCTTCTGATCACCTGATAGACTCTTGTCCGAACAAGAGAGCTCTTGCCACGCCACTGAAGGCGATTCAGGCTGCCGGTCAGCCGAGAGTTCAGCCCAGAGTCTTCGCACTGGGAGGAGAGGAGCTTGAGCCCGATTCGCATGATGTTATTGGAGGTACCCTGCATATTCATGACATCCCTATTACTGCATTATATGATCCGGGTGCTACACACTCGTTTATTGCGCCTGATATTGCTGCTAAGTTGTGCATGCCCGTGGAGAGTCTGCCTTATTTGTATCGAGTCAGTTCTCCTTTGGGGACTTCTTACGTTACGGATAGAATCTTCAAGGGTTGTCCTTTGAAGATAGGAGATCGTGTTTATCCCGCAGATTTGATCGAGTTACCACTGCAGCGTTATGGGATTATTCTGGGAATGGACTGGCTTTATCAGCATAGAGTCAGTGTGGATTGTTTCAGGAAGACTATTCAGATTGGGACCGAGGCAACAATTGTGAAGGGTAGTCTTGAGGAGTCAGTTTTGGCACCGAAGATTTCTTTCGTTGAGGCTTCTCGTTTGATCCGAGAGGGAGCTCAGGCCTTCGTTGCTTATTTACTTAACCGACCGAAGGAACAAGGGAAGCTCGAGAATACGGAAGTGATTAAGGACTTCCCTGATGTCTTTCCCGAGAGTTTGAACTCTCTACCCCCTGATCGGGACATTGAGTTCGTAGTCGATCTTGCCCCGGGATCGGAGCCTTATTCGAAGACTCCGTACAGGATGGCTCCAGCCGAGTTGAAGGAACTGAAGATGCAACTTGAAGAGTTGCTTGAGAATGGTTACATAAGACCGAGCATCTCTCCTTGGGGTGCCCCGGTTTTGTTTGTTAAGAAGAAGGATGGTACACTGAGAATGTGCATCGACTACCGTGAGCTGAACCGGATGACAGTGAAGAACAAATACCCTCTACCCCACATAGAGGAGTTATTCGACTTATTGCAGGGCTCAAAGGTATATTCGAAGTTGGATCTTTGTCAGGGATATTATCAGCTTCGTATCCGAGAGCAGGATATACCTAAGACCGGGTTTAACACTCGGTACGGCCACTTCGAGTTTGTTGTGATGCCGTTTGGTTTGACGAATGCCCCTGCAGCTTTCATGGATATGATGCACAGGATTTTTCGACCTTACCTCGACAAGTTTGTGGTTATTTTCATCGACGGCATTCTGGTTTTCTTCAAGACGGTCGAGGATCATGCCGAACATCTTCGCATTGTGCTTCAGACGCTTCGAGAGCATAGTCTATATGCCAAGTTCAGCAAGTGCGAATTTTGGATCAACGAGGTTTCATTCCTTGGTCATATCATCTCTGGGAATAGGATTGCTGTAGATCCATCGAAGATTGAAGCAGTGACGAGTTGGAGTCAGCCTAAGACGCCAACAGAAGTTAGGAGTTTCCTTGGATTGGCTGGATATTACAGGCGATTCGTTAAGGATTTCTCCACACTAGCGGCCCCACTCACGAAGTTAACTTGTAAATATGTGTCTTTTCAGTGGGACGACAAGTGTGAGGCTAGTTTCAATGAACTAAATAAGAGATTGACCACTGCACCAATACTTGTTCTTCCAGACGGACACGAGGGATACGCAGTTTATACTAACGCGTCCAAGGAAGGTTTAGGGTGCGTGTTGATGCAAAATGGGAAAGTCGTGGCTTATGCTTCTAAAAAGCTAAAAGATGCCGAAAAGAACTATCCCATTCACGACTTGGAACTTGCAGCGGTGATATTTGCCTTGGGCAAATGGCGTCATTATCTGTATGGTGTCACTTTTGACATCTTTACTGACCACCAGAGTTTAAAGTATTTGTTCACTCAGAAGGATCTCAACAGGAGACAGAGACGGTGGATGGAATTCTTGGAAGATTATGACTGCCGCATTCAGTATCACCCTGGGAAGGCGAACGTAGTCGCCGATGCATTGAGCCGAATGGCTCACGTGGCACACCTAGAGGGGACATCTTCAGATACCTCTTTAGAGGACAGGGGGACTTGATTTGAATCGTATCCTCGTCTTGCCAACCTTTCAGTCCAACCCGATTTAGTCCAACAGATCCGAGACGAGCAAGATTCAGATGCCGGTATTCAGAAGATCTAAGCTAGAATGCTGAATGATCCTAACACCAAATTCAGGATCGATGGTACCGGATTGCTTCGCTTCGGGACCCGAGTTTGTGTTCCCACGAATCTGAAGCGTGGAATTCTCGACGAGGCACACAAGTCTGCTTATGCTGTTCACCCAGGAGGCAACAAGATGTATCGTGATCTCAGAACCCAGTATTGGTGGAATGGTATGAAAAGGGACATGGCTACTTATGTGAAACATTGTCTAACATGTCAGAGAGTCAAGGCCGAACATCAAAGGCCTGGAGGAACTCTTCAGCCGCTTCCTGTACCCACTTCCAAGTGGCAGGAGATCACTATGGACTTCGTGACTAGATTGCCTGCCGTTCGTGGAGGTTTTGACAGTATTTGGGTCATCGTCGATCGATTGACCAAGTCAGCGCATTTTCTACCAGTTCGAAAAACAGCAAAGGTTAAGCAGCTTGCAGAATTGTATCAGAAGGAAATTATTAGGCTTCATGGTGTTCCGGAAAGCATCGTTTCTGACAGGGATCCTAAGTTCACAGCTCAGTTTTGGCAAGAACTTCATAAGAACTTGGGAACGACCCTAAAGTTTAGCTCTGCAGCACATCCTCAGACTGATGGACAATCCGAGCGGACGATCAGGTTTCTAAGTGATATGTTACGGGCATGTGCGCTCGATTTTCATACGAGTTGGATTTCACACTTGCCCTTGGTCGAGTTCGCTTACAACAACAGTTATCAAGCCTTGATTGGGATGCCACCGTATGAGGCTCTTTATGGGAGGAAGTGCAGATCTCCGATTTATTGGGAATTGGAGGATTGGAAGTGGTCAGCTAATGGCCACGAGAGAGCTACTCCACCGGATTACATTCAGGAAGCGATTGATAAGGTACAGCTCATTCGGCAAAGAATGAAAGCAGCTCAAGATCGCCAGAAGAGCTACGCCGACAAGAGATGTCGACATTTGGAGTTTGAAGTGGGAGACCAAGTTTTTCTCAAGGCCTCCCCGAGGAAGGGATTCACAAGGATCGGTAGAGGTGGAAAGCTTACTCCGAGATACTTAGGTCCATTTGAGATCACAGAGCGGATTGGGAATACCGCATATCGTTTGGACCTACCACCTTATCTTACCGGGATCCACAATGTCTTCCATGTCTCACAGCTTCGCAAGTACTTCCCCGACGAGTCCCATATTCTCCAGGATGACGGAGTTCAGCTTGAGCCGGATTTGACTATTGAGATGAAACCGGTTTAGATTCAAGATCGTAAGGTCCAGCAGCTTCGTCACAAGCAGATTTCCTTAGTGAGAGTTCTCTGGAGGAACCGTTCGACCGAGCAGTCTACTTGGGAGACCGAGGCTAAGATGAGAGAAGCTTATCCCGAGCTTTTCTGATAAAGATGGAATCTGGGGACCAGATTCTCATAAGGGGGGAGTATTGTAACGACCCAGAAATCCGAGAATCACTGTGAGTAATTTTACACGTTAATTATCTTTCTTAATATCTAAATTCTCGTTATATGTGAACTATTATATATTATGTCTTATATGACCAATATGATTATATTGATTTCGAATTTAAATTACGTGTCTATATTGTGTTTGTTTAATATTTAATCGTTATATTTGGTCGACGCGTAATTAATTGGATTTTCTAAAATTACTAAAATAACCTTTCGTATTTTTCGATATTTCGAAGATATTTGATAAAAGTATCAAAATTCATTTCATTGTTATTATTTCAAATTGAGAGAGAGAGAGAGAGAAGAAGAAAAGAGAAAATTTCTCCCGAATCCCTAATCGATCGTGCCGAGCTCGAATCTCCGTGGAATCTCGCACCAATCGTTTTCAAACGATCAGTTCATCGATACCTTTCTTTAGGTACCAATTTCCCCAATTTCTTTTACGATTTTTCGAGGTTTTGAGAATTTTTGATTATTTCGGGACTTTTAGGATAATTGCTTAGATCAAGCCCGTTTCTTGGTCAATTCGTGATTTTATTGGATGTATATGTGAATTAGATGTTGATTATTGATTGTTATAAATTATGAGTGTTGATTTGCGTTAAAAATATGATTTTTGTGGAATTTTGGCTCGAATTTTAGAAAACCCGTAAGTTTCTGCTGGGTTCAGTTGAACCACACGGGCTAACGCACGGTCTTGCGCAAGACCGTGCAGGAGCCCGTGTGCAGCTATATTTGCTTGCACGGGCTTGAGCCCGTGCACCTACCCCGTGTGTTTGGCCGTGTGTGCGTGCACGGTCTTGACACCGTGTTCAAGACCGTGCACTAGGCCGTGTGAAACACTTAGAGAATTTTTCCAGCTTTTTCAAAGTTTGCTCTCGGCAATTGAGTCTTCGGGTCACCATTTTTGGTTGACTTTTTGCATACGGACTCCAAAAATTACACCGTTTTCACCTATAGAACCCTTTTAATTTGTAGATTTATATTTTGGAATGTTTATTTAATTTCGCCCTCGTTCGGGCTATGAATAGTGTAATTCTAATTATGTGTATTTTTGACAACTTGTCGGAATTGCGTGAAATTTACATGATAGCTTCTTTACATATTATAATTGGCATATGCATGATTGGAAACATGTTGGGTTAGCCGTTCGTCCAATAGTTGTTTATTTGCGCTTTTAGTATTTGTTGTCGTTATTGATTTGTCTAGGTCTTGTCTTGTCTCCAGATCAGTCCGACGTGGGAGACCAGTGAGTCTAGCAGCTAGGCTTTCTCTTTTTGTTTCCAGGTGAGGATCTAAAACTTTGAACTGGGCTTGAACATATATATATACAATTGCGAACCCACTAATCCCTTATTAATGTATTATATATATATATTTCGAGTTTATATTTTTATGTTTTATCCTCAAATCATTTAATATCAAAATTATACATTATTAAACCAAATTGATTTGTTTTCAAAAGGGCAAGAAAACTAATTATTTTACGTGACGGTTTGACTTAGGATTTAATCCTTTGTCGTCACCCTTGCTCAGAGTGTCGGTTGGCATTCAAATGGGTTATTTTAAAGCGAGCAAATACATGACTATTTTCAAGTTGGGCCCGGGAAGGTATCCGAAGGTTACATCTGGGGACGGGCGTTCAGGGTGTAATCCGAGGTGCTTCTCCCAAAACTAAGCGTCAATCGTGGCCTATCAGGAGATGATAGCCACGGTTGGGAGCGATGGTGGGTGTTGCATTCGTTGCACATTTTCCTAAAATTCATTATGGTTGAGCTTCGGGTTGCTCCTTAGCTTGACACCGGCGATGGAGTATTTATACATGCACCGTGGAGATATAAGGAGGAACAGGCCCATTCTCGCTGGGATCGTATTTACTGCTTTATAGTGTTACTGACTTTAATTTTAATTGAATAACCAAGTCGAAGCATATTCCGGTTTCTTCATTATCGCATATGTATTTTCTATAAAAAACCCGGAAGCATGACTCGACTTATCCCCCATCTTCACTGAGTTTTTTTGACTCACCCTCTTTTAATTTGTTCTTGCCTCAGGTTTGAGAGAGACCGACATGTCTTACGTGTCGGATGGGCAACAGTGTTGGATAGACTTTTTGGGTTTTGCTGAGTCTCGTTAGTTGTCTTTTGATCTCTCGTTCATTATTCTTGTCAACCTGGATTGTAGATGTTATATTGATCCCCGTACTTTTTATTTAAATTATGTTGCCCTGAATGGGCTGTTGTTGATAATTGTTAATGTATTGGCCCCGGAGTGGCATTTTTGTTAATCTGGATTTAAATGCTTCCGCTATATATTCTCTGTTTTATTTAAATGTTTTATTTTGTGGATTCACTGTTGCCAAGTGTCGGGATTGACCCGTTAGCTTGCATGGGTTCTCGGGTTGAGGCACAGTATTCGGCTTGGGAATCCGTGCAAGTTCGGGGGCTGTAGAGCGGGGCGGTACACGGCCGTGTGCACCAAGGCCGTGCACATCAAAGAGGGACACGCACGGCCTCTTGCACACGGCCTCAAGGCCGTGTGCACAAGGCCGTGCACCATAAACCATGCGCACGGTCTCTTGCACGGCCGTGTACCTCCACACGGGCTTGCCACACCCCGTGTGCAAAGCCCGTGCACGTCAAGAATGAGCAGAACACTTCGCAGAACCAGAAAAAACCACGCGAATTCAATCCTAATTTCAACATTTGATCATCTAAACATGCAAATCTCGCCCTAAAATCCACATATAATGTTCTACAACATCTAAGCTACACATAGAGTCCAAAAATACGAAATTTCATCCATAAATTCCTTCAAAATCTCAAAAACCCTAACCTAAATAAATATTCAATAATACGAGGCATAGGAGACATTAAACGAGAGGGACGTGAAAGGCTTACTCGTAGAAGAGATCGTGAGGAGTTCGTAGGCGTAAACGGTTTGAAAATCGGTCGGGAAACGGGGTCGGAACGATCGTTTGAACCTTCTTCCTTCTCTTTCTCTTTTTTCTTTCTTTTCTTTTCTTTCTCCTTGCTGCTGCTGCGTTTTGGGCGAGAGTGAGGTGAGAGGGAGAGTGATGAGACTTAGTCAATTTTGACTTGGGTTGAGAATCGAGAAGGGTAATTTCGTAATTTTACAAAATAAGTTCGAAAACTCATGTTGACCAAATAATACATAATTACAGTCAAAATTCATATAATTAAACGCACATTAACATATCGCGATTTAAATATCTTAATTCACTCATATACGAAATCGTTATAAAATCACATAATAATTATGAAATAATCACATAATAATATAAATAAAATAAAATCGCACAATTAAGCGAATCGGACATACCGGAATATAATTCGGATTTTCGGGGTGCTACATGAACCACAGAAAAAATTCTGCAATTTTCACGTGAACCAACTTTAGCAATTCTTTTCTCGATTCTCTTATTTTATTTTAGATAAATACTGATCTTAGGATTTAAGAGATTCAGAGTTCGTCTGCGAGAAGTTGTGGATCAACCTTAGAGGGATTCAGTTGAAAATCGAATCCTTGGTGGAATCGAGAAGCCTGCGTGATCAAGGAGTGGATCTAAGCTTTGGAAAGCTTTCATACCTTAACGACTACAAAATGAGTGCATAAAGGTATGCGAATTATTCTTGATATATAAATGTTTCAAAGTTTTTTAGTTCATTGAATGAAGATTCATGTTAATTAAGGTCCCGGGACAAAATTTTTGAAATCCCTTACTGCCGCTGCGCTCGGGGCACCATGAATCCCAACAGTGATATCAGAGCCATGCTTTGATTACGTTTATATATATATTCCACCCTTTTATTTGGATTAAATTGGTGTTAGATGCGTTTTTGTGTTTATGTGGATATAAGAAGTTGTTGTGAGTTTTGATAAATTGAAAGGAATATTTCGAATATGGTTTTTGTCAAAAAGGAATCTGGAAATTTGAAGATACATATTTTCGAAATATTTTTGTATTTTTGAAATACATGAAAACTGAATTTTGGTTGGTAAAAAACAAATTTTGGTGTTGAGTTGTGTTGCTGAAAATTGTGTTGCAGCAATTGAGTCTGGCGATGTCTAGAAAGCTAAGTTGGAAACTCTTCTTACTGATATCGGATGACTTCAATATCGCGGATGACTTTAATATCTTCTGAGAAATGTTGTGCTTAACTTTAGGCTTTTGAATTGGTTCAAAACCTTTATTCTTTGATTTTATATGGATTGTTGAAACCTATAGTCGAAAATCGTTTATGAAACAGGGGTTGCGCTGTCAAGTTTTACAAAATGAGTCGGAAAGGGTTCCTACTAACCTCTAATGGGTTTTCCTATTTCTGCAGGAATTCTAGTTAACACAATGGGATTGAATTTAGAGTTTTGATTGGAGTTAAAATCTTTATTTTTTTATTTGTTCTGATTTTTTGAAATTGGAAGCCAAAATCCTAATCTTGAAAAACTGCCTAATCTTGAAAAAAAACTGTTTTCGGTTCAGCGTTTTTCGGCGACGTTTTGTAGATTGAATTTATAACCTATTAAAAAGCTACCAAATCACTTTGGTGTCTTCTCAGAAAATATTTTACATTAAATTTCGCACAACTTGACATTTTGAATCGGTTCAAAAGCATTAGTTTTCAATTTTATATGATTTTTGGAAATCAGAAAACGAAAACCCAAATTTGTGAAAAACCTAAAAATTGCGTTTCTAGAAACTGTTTAGAAATTATGTATAAAGGGACTCTAACATGCTCAGATGACTTCAGGGTCTTCTGAGAAATTGTTCTACACACGTTCCTCTTCAATCTTGGATTTTGATTCGGGTCAAAAGGTTAAATTATCAATTTTTATGATTTTGTGAAATTGAGTCAAAACGTAGTTTTTGAGAAAATCTTGTTTCGCGAAATTTAAGAAATTTTCAATTCTACCCAACGTGAACTTGTTAGTTGATGCACATAGACTAGAGTTTTGGAACTCTTATGTAAATTGGATTAAATTAGTTTTTAAATAATTTAATTTAATTTAATTTTGGATCAATTTTAATTATGATTAAAATTGATTAAGATTTAAGTAGTTTATTGAGAATGAACAACTTAAATAGTCATGCATATTATTAATTACTTGGTAAATTTACTTTTATACATTGCATTGGATGTTTGTTGGTTTTTATCATGGGCTTAATGTGCGCTATGGATGGTTTTATTTTGATGAATGCAATTTTAACTGTGGTTTTAAATCGAGAGTCTGCGAGCCTCTTATTCCTATTTGTAATGCTTCGATTATTTCCACCAATGTATTTATTAGTTTGTAATTTGAGAGAGTTAGAATCATAGTGGTGAGATTTTCTAATTAGATTAGGAGAAGGAGTTCAAGACGAAGTGGGCTTAGAAGAGAAAAGACAATCAATGTGGTGCCCCGGAACGCAATGCTCCACTAGTCTTGCACCGCCGTCTAACCAGGATGATCCGTAGTGGACCACTCCCAACTCATCGGTGAAGAACGACAATCAATCGGTTTATAAAGAGTTATAGTGCAGCAGAAATACGGGTTTTCAAAAACTTTTCGTAATTAAACTTTGATAGACTAAAGACAATAATCAAACTAGGGGTCACTTAATAATCATAAGAGTAGCGGAAGTAATGTGGAAGTGATTTATAACTAAGTCAGACATAATCAAATACGGGTATACAACCCCAGTAGAAAATAGTGTATCAGATAGTAGCAAGGTACAAGCAAGCATACAAAAAGAGTTCCTATAAGCTCGGGCACCATGTCTATCTATCCTCGCTCACCTGAGATCATGAACGGAAAGAAAGAGGGCGTTAGTCCTGACGACTAAGTGAGGTGTGCAATGTGTAGACGTTAAGAGCAATAAATCATAATGACTCTGTTTAGAAGAAAGCTTGGCTCGCGTGATTTGAAAAGGACTAGATAAAAAGGGGATAGGGGAATACAACTATAATTTTTGAAAACGTGCAAAGCCGGTTTTGACAGAAAAAATTATACGTATCAGATGTCTGGAAGCTTAGAGTCCAATGATAGGAAGCATTCGCTCTTTATTTTCAAAACCAAATGGGAATACGATTGTCATCAAGTGACAGACAAACTGGCAGACTAATTAGTTGAGACTAATTAGATAAAGACAGACAGACTAATGTAACGCCCTAAATTTTTGGTAAACTAAAGCCGGTAAGAATTCCTAAGATAACGGGACAAGTTTGGAAAACTCGATCGGGATATATGTGCTTATGTGATATTTGTGTCTTTTATATGAATTTTCGTAAATGCAATAATTTGTGAATTTAAATTATTCTATGACAATGTGCGTTTAAAATGATAAGTTTTGACTATAATATTGACATATTTCATTAATATGTCCTATTTATGAAGTTTCGTGAAATTACGAAAATGCCCTTTCGATTTTTCACTTAAACCTCAGATTTTACTTTTATTCTCTTTTCCTTTCCTTTTTCTTAATTACACTTAAACCCATAACCATTCAGCAGCAGCCGAGAAAAAAGAAAGAGAAAAAGAAAGAATTTCTCCAAACTTTCAATTTGATCTTTCGAGTTCGTTTCTTAACCAAATTTCGATCCGTAAGAACCTACGTGACCCTTGTAACATTATCTATAGGTATTATTCAGGTTTCATTTGATTCCGTTGTTGTTTGAGTATGTTTTGGATAAATTCTTTCGAAATTGGATTTTTCGGTAGTTTGATCGTTATACTCCATAGTTTTCGATGATTCTTGATCCTATGTGTTGCCATTGTGATCTTTGATATTTGTTGAAGTTTTTAGTATGAAAATATGATCGAAAATAAGGTTTTGATGAAGATTTGATGAAAATCTGTTGCTTCTGTGCGAAGTTCTTCGCGTTCTGCTGAAAATTCGCGAAAATATGGTGCACACGGCCTTGCAACAGGCCGTGTAGCAAGACCGTGCACTATTTTCAACTCACACGGCCTTGCATCAGGCCGTGTGTGTAGCCCATGCGTGTTCCCAAAAATGCACACGGCCTTGCACAAGGCCGTGCAAGAGGCCGTGTGTCCCGATTTCAAAACATAAGTCTCTGGAAGTCAAAATTTGGGAATTCTACTTTCTTCGTTTGATATTATTTTCAAAATTCGACTTCACCATTAAGTTCATAGTGCTTTAAAACTTAATAATCCATAGAGTTTGAATTTTTCCAATACCGTTTGATCGTGAAACGAACCGATTTCCGTTTAGGGAATTATACGCTTTTCGCAATTCTTTTCCGATTGATTCGAAACTTGAATGTATGCTTCTTTATAGTATTTTAAGCATATCTATGAAACCTAATTGTGTTTAAGCATGACTTATAAGCTTGAAGTTTGATATTTCATTCATTTCATTGAATAATTGCCCTAATTGCCCTTCTTTGATTTAATTAAGTGTTTATTGCATTAAAAGTAAGCCGTGCGTCGTATTGTCGTCTTACATGGTTGTGTCGTATTTGGTTTCAGGTGGTAGTTCTTCTGGGTAGTAGTTGGTCTTCTTTCGTTTGGTCCTTTTTTCCGTATTATCCAGGTGGGGTTTCTCTTCCGAATTCGGCTTTTCTTATACGTATGCAAATATTCCATATATACCCGAAGCCTGTGTTTTATGCTTTTATGTTTTCTTTTCCCAAACTTATATTATACGTAGTAGCTACTTGAAAACCATATTATCTTAATAAGTTTAAAGAAAAATGCTTTGATATCAAATTATTACATATTAACCCCTAGAAGGCTCCATTAGCTCGAAAGGGTTACAAACGAGTTTGAAATCGGTCCCTTTGACCGCACAAGCATTTGAAGTGCGAGGAATTATCTTGGCCTTTCGGCCTGGCCGTTGAGCCACATTATATTATTGGGCCCGGACATCAGGGTACGGGGTGAAGCCGGATAGACGTTGGGTCTACGGTGGATCTCAATGCTCTGGTCTCCAAACTGATGGGAGCTCGGGGGTATGACCGGAGTGGCAACCCTTTTGAGTACCTGCGCCAGACGGGATCTACTCTATATCCCCAGCCGAAGATGTATTGGATATTTGTCCTTGCGTATCTGATTACATAGTAGCGGGCTAGCTACCTGACTACACAAGGAGGAATAAGGGAGGTTTATTTGATATTTCTGATATTGTGAAACAGGTGGTTGATGCTCGACTCGCCGAGCTTTTACTTTATTGCGAAATTAGTCGATTCACCAATAATTGTGAAAACCTTTATTTTTCCTTTGCTTTCTTCTCATTTACAAACTGGTGAATCTTTCTGTTGTTTCGATAATATATACGTATTACAGCCCCCTTACTTAGTCGCTTTGACTAACCCTATTACTCTGTTGTTGTCTTTTCAGGGTTTTGTTGCTAGGCGGATTCAGGTTGTGTCCTTGGAGTCATTTACTTTTGATTAGGTGATTTCATTTCCGCCTATGTATCTGGATAAATAATTAAAACCCTAGAGATTGTAGATGTAAATGATGTAAATTAGTGTGAATAGTGATATTGATGTTTTCAGTGGCCTTGGTGGGCTTTATAATTGTGTTTTGGATTATGGTTGTTCTAGCTCCCTGAGTGGGATAGGTTGTGTTAATTTGCTTCCGCTGTATTATTATTCATTATCCTATTATTTTCTAAAGTAGATCCGCCTGGTATTTATTTTCCGTTCGCCAGACAATGAAATAGATAAAATGAATTAGATAAAAAAGATAGACAGGCATGTAGCGACCCGATTATCCGATAATTATCCGGTAAGCCTAATTGATTTATTTGCGCAATTTATGATTTATTTTGATACTTATTATGTGAATTATATGATTTTTCGTAAATGAGTGCATTTAGGTTTTTAAACCACTACATGTCAACGTGTGTTCAATTTCATGAATTTTGACTGTAAAATCATTAAATTCTGACAACCTGCTATTTTTAGTAAGTTTTGTAAAATTATGGAAACGCTATTCGTCGAGGGTTGACTTAGTCATCGTCTATCTCTCTCTCTCTCTCTCTCATTTCACGTAAAGAAAGAAAAGGAAGAAAAAGAGGGAAAGAAGGAGAAAAAGGGGAAAAGAGAAGAAGGAACTTCAATCGATCACCGAGCGTCCGTTTCTCAGTAGAATTCAGATCCGTAAATGCCTTGACCCTCACGATCTCTTATATCAGTATGATTTTTACGCCTTTTGATTTTTATCCACTCTTTACTTCGTTTTTCAGTATTTTGTGAATAGTGATCATGTTAGGGCTTGTGTGATTATCTCTCTCGTTTCTTGTTCTTTTGTTATAATTCTTGGATGTAAATGTGCCTCATGAGATGTTTAATTTACGTTCCGAATTTGAGCATGTTTGGTGCAGTGAAGTTTCCTCTAGGTTGATTTTTGTTGTTGTTCTGCTGTTATGCTTTTGTGCGCTGATTCTGCTGAAAATTTTAGAACGTCACGGCCTACGCTTACGGGATGCTGTACCCCATGTGTGCGTGCACGGGCTGCTCTCATGGCCTATTGAGAGGCCATGCGTGTGGCTATCACGGCCTCCTCTCATGGCCTGTATCCCGCGCAGGACCCCGTGAGGAGTCCATACTTGGAAAAAAAAGAGGTTTTTGCCAGAAAACTCACTGGAAGGAACAGTGCCCTTTTGCACTGTGTCCCTATTCGCGGCTCGTCGTTTCCAAATTCATTCTTTGATTATGTATTCTATAATTATGAAATAGATATGAATTGTATGAATTATGAATTTATGGCATGTTCGTGACGGTGAATGGTGCATTCAAACTTTTCGACAAATTTTATAACTTTTGCATACGGAGTTTGTTTCTTCCGAAACTGGGATCCATGCTTTCTTCTTATTATATTATAAGCACGTTTGTGAACTTTTATTGTATTTGGACTTGATTTACTTATGGAAATCCCTGATTTTCTATATTTCTTGACAATTTGAGCTTAAAGTGCAATATGTGATCTTGTAACATGCTTCTATGTGATTTAATGCTTTCGTATAAGCCGTGTGTCGTCGTTAGTCTTATTTTGTTGTGTCTTTGCTTGTTGCAGACAATACTCCCGAGGAGTAGCATGGCATTTGCTTGGTTTTTGTCTCCGATCCGATAGCTATCAAGTGGGGTTTTAAGTTTCTATTCCAGTATATATATGTATATATATAAATAAACCTCACTTCTAAATAAACCTTGTTTCATGATTTTTTTTTCACACCATTTATATATATATATATATATATATATATATATATATATATATATATAGTAGATAATTATGCTTATATTTTTATGATCTTGAAAACGTTTTAATATGAAAAGTACTATGTATATGTTTGTGAAATGTTTGCGAAAGAGACAAGTAAAACCTTTGTTTTCTAAAGCGAACTTTGGCATTATAGCCTCGCATATGACTTGTCTCGAACGGTGTTTTGGCCATGAAAATGTTTTGTAAAGCGAGCTATGTATATGTATGTATATGTTAGATTTGATGGGCCCGGAGTATGGACGACAGGACGAAGTCGGTAGACATCGGATCTACGGCGGAAATCCTGTGGTTTCCTCCACCTTTGGGACCTCGAGGTGAGGCCGGAGTGGCAGCCCTTTGAGTACCTGAGCTATTTATGTTGGATATGTGTGGTTAGGGGTTGCTCCCTGATTACAACTGGAGGAATAAGGAGGGTTTACGCTTTTATGATTTGAAAGGTGGTTTAAGAACTCTTCTCGTAGAGTTATATGAAAGATTTGTTATGTTACATTTTATGTTAAATCACCAACCGATTGTGAAAACCTTCTCTTTTACGTTGTTTCTTTTCTATATACAAGTGGTGATTTACTTTCGTTTTGTAATATACACTAGTATTTCCCCCCTCACTTAGTCGTTTGACGAACCTCCTTTGTCTCACCCTTGGTTTCAGGAATACTAGGCGGGCTTCTTTGCTTTGTCGTCGTCGCCTTATGAGTTGCAATCTTTTGTTCTTGTAAACTTGGTATATTTCCTTTGGCTTTTATACACTCATGTTATGAATATGTTTATTAGGATGTTTTAAGTATGTAATTATGTTCGGGAATATTATTGTTGAACCCGTTGTAAATTATTATTAGTTTGTTATGGAATTTTGCTAGCCTCGGAGGGCTTTACCTAACTGCGCAGTTTTATTATTGTTTTATTGGTTATTGTTTATGTTCCTTATCGCTTACGCCTTGTGTTGTAGTTGCTTTAAAAAGCTCCCGCCTAGTAATTAAGTAAATGTTTGCCGTTCGTCGGGTTTTGGTTTGGGTTGGATTCCTTTCGATACCGGGTCAGAATTCGGTGCAGGGTGTGCGTTTCCCATTTGGCGGCGCCCGCTACAGTTGGTACCAGAGAAGTTTGGGTTCAATGGCCTAAGCTTTGAAGCGTCGTGTTTTTTCGTGTCTGTCTAGGTCATACGGCTTAGGAATTATGTGAATTGCATGACTATGCTTAAGTGGTTGTGTGAATTTCGATCTTTACGTGTTACAACTTTACATAATCACGTACCATCATGCATATTTGCTATTGTCTTTGCAGTATGCCTCCTCGAAGAGAGCCTCCTCCGCCTCCTCCGCAGAAACCTACGCCAGCACAGTTTATGGAGGCCTTACAGCAGTTTGCTCTACATGCCCCTCGGGATACCCTAGAATAGGCCGCTGAGAAGGCCATGGATAGATTTCTCAGGCGTGACCCACCGCAGTTTATGGGATCAGCTAATGATGCAGTTGCAGAGGCCTGGATATCGGCCTTGGAGAAGATATTTCAACTGATGCATTTCTAGGACCCACAAATAGTCGAGTATGCTGCTTATTTGATGACTGAAGCAGCACAGCACTGGTGGACAAGGATTGAGCAGCGTTGGACCCGTGAGCGGGTGGCACCGACATGGACACAGTCTTTGGTGGAGTTCAGGGCGAAGTATATTCTGTTGGTGGTTAGAAAGTGGTGTGAAGGGGAGTTCTTAGAGCTCAAGCAGGGCGCATCTTTGGTAGATCAGTATGAGGCGCACTTCTCTCACCTGATTGTGCACTGTTCTTACATGGTTGATGATGAGGAGAGGAAGACTCGTCACTTTGTTGAGGGCTTATCTCACAGCATCCGACTGCACATTATGGCTATTCATCCCCGACTCTATTCAGATGCAGTTGACATGGCTCTTGCCATAGAGTCAAAGTTTAGTCAGATGAGGCCTATTCCAGCACCTGCCCCCGCAGTCGCTAAGGGATTTCCATCAGGTCAAAAGAGGTAATTTCCTTCTGCAGGATCATCTTCTTCTTCTGGAAAGAAGCCTTTCAAGCCGGCTCCGAAGTCGTTTGCTCCTCCCCGACCTTAGGGTTTTTCAAGACCAGTTTGTGGATACTGTAATGGTAGTTACCTAGAGGTCAAGTGTTGGAGGAAGTTAGGGTATTGCTTCGAATGTCCGATCATCGATTTAAGTCCTGCCCGACATAGAAGGGTCAGAAGCAGCTAGCTTAGCCTCAGGCTTAGGTCCATCTCTATACCTTGGAAGGCGATGTTGTTGATGTACCTCTGGATCCAAATGCCGTGGTGGAAGGTACGATATATATACATGGCATTCCCATTCATGCATTGTATGACCCGGGTGCTTCTCACTCGTTTATTGCGCCTGTTGTTGCTTTATCTGTGCATGCGCCTATCGAATTGCTTCATTACGTGTTAGTTGTTAGTTCCTCGATGGGTTCAAGAGTAGCTACGAACTGCGTTCTCAAGCATTGTCCGATTGTCGTTGAGGGTACCGAGTACCTGGGGGATTTGATCATGCTACAGATGAACGATTTTGGAGTCATTCTTAGGATAGATTGGTTGTTCGAGCACCGAGCCAAGATAGATTGCTTTGAGAAGAAAGTCATACTTGGTTCCAAGGAAGTTAGAGGTTTCAAATCAGGTGAAGGTCCGTATATCTCTATAATGGAAGCCAAGAAGCTTATCCGGAAGGGAGAAGCAAGTGGTTCTCTTGCTTATCTCCTCAACCGCCCGAAAGAGCAGAGGAAGAATGAGGAAACCGATGTGGTCAAGGAGTTTACTGATGTGTTTCCTGAGAATTTGGAGTTCTTACCCCCGAATCGGGATATTGAGTTAGTTATTGATCTAATTCCGGGAGCCGAGCCGTATTCGAAGTCTCCATACCGTATGGCTCCTGTCGAGTTGAAGGAATTAAAGAATCAACTCCACAAACTCCTTTCGATTGGATACATCTGCCCGAGTACCTCGCCTTGGGGTGCTCTTGTCCTGTTCGTGAAGAAGAAGGACGGTACACTCCGCATGTGTATCGATTATCGCGAGTTGAATAGGATGACGGTGAAGAATAAGCATCCCTTGCCTCATATTGAGAAGTTGTTTGATTTGCTCCAAAGATCGAGAGTTTTTTCCAAGCTTGATCTCAGACAAGGGTATTACCTCTGAAGACAACATTCAACACCAGATACGAACATTTCGAGTTCGTGGTCATGCCGCTTGGACTCACGAATGCACCAGCTTCTTTGATGGACATGATGCATAGGATCTTTCATCCGTACCTCGACAAGTTTGTCTTTATTTTCATTGACGACATCCTAGTGTTCTCGAAGTCCAAAGAAGAGCACGCAGAACACCTTAGGATTGTTCTTCAAGCTTTGAGAGAGCACCAGCTATATGCTAAGTTTAATTAATGCAAGTTATGGATTGATTGAGTGACCTTCTTAGGTCATGTTATATCCGGAAAGGGAATCTAGGTAGATACTTCGAACATAGAGACTGTATTGGATTGGGAGAGACCTAAGACTCCTACAGAAATCCGTAGTTTCTTGGGTTTAGCAAGATACTACAGATGTTTCGTCAAGGATTTCTACAAGCTTGCTAGTCCGTTGATAGCTTTGACGAAGAAGGACGCCAAGTTCGAGTGGTCAGACTTATGCGAAGCGAGTTTTTAGGAGCTCAAGAAGAGATTGACCACAGCCCCAGTGTTAGCTTTGCCCTTTGGTTCCTAGGGATTCGTTGTGTACGCAGATGTGTCACATGAAGGATTGGGTTGTGTATTGATACAAGATGGGAAGGCTATAGCTTATGCTTCGAGGAAACTAAAGCCAACTGAGGAGAACTACCCCACGCATGATCTTGAGCTACCAGCTATTGTGTTTTCTTTGCTGAAGTGGCGTCATTATCTTTATGGCACTACATTCGACATTTATCACAAGAGTCTACAATACTTGTTCACTCAGAAGGATTTGAACAAGAGACAGCGCCGTTGGATGGAGTTATTTGAGGATTATGACTGCAAAGATTCAGTACCATCCTGGAAAGGCAATCATTGTAGCCGATATATTGAGTCGTAAGGCAAGTGTAGCTCAGCTAGAGGCTAAGCTAGAGCGAGTTCATATCACTTCGCAGGCTCATGTTCATAGCATATCGATCCAGTCAGAATTGGGTCGTAAGATTCGAGATGCCCAGGCTACTGATGAATGGACTTAAAGGCAGATAGCTCACATTGCAGGTGACCCAGAGTCCCAGTTCCATGTTGATGATTCAGATATCCTTTGATTCAAGACTCGAGTTAGTGTCCCAGAGAGTCTTAAGAAGGAGATTCTTGCTGAGGCGCATAATACGCCTTACACAATGCATCCTGGTGGAAGTAAGATGTACCGGGATTTGAAAGAGTTGTTCTGGTGGAGAGGTATGAAGAGAGACATAGCTAATTACGTCAAGAGATGCCAGACATGTCAGCAGGTCAAAGTAGAGCATCAGAGACCTAAAGATTTGCTACAACCACTACCGATTCTTACATGGAATTGGAAGCAGATCGTGATGGACTTTGTGTCTGGTTTGCCGAAAGTCAAGGGTGGCTATGATAGCATTTGGGTGATTATCGACTGACTCTCCAAGACTGCTCATTTTCTGCCGATCAAAAAGACATACAAAGTGGAGAAGTTGGCAGCGATTTATCATCGGGAGATTGTCCGGCTTCATGGAGTTCCCACGAGTATCATATCTGACAGAGATGTTAGATTCACTTCCCAGTTATGGCAGCATCTTCAGGAAAGAATGGGAACGAAGCTGACATTTAGCACAGCCGCACATCCGCAAACCGATGGCCAATTTGAGAGGATGATTAGATATCTAAGTGATATGCTCCACACGTGTGCCTCAGATTTTCGCACCGATTGACATGATCAGCTGTCGTTGATCAAGTTCGCCTACAATAACAGTTATCAGTCTTTGATCCAAATGGCACCCTACGAAGCATTATATAGCCGTAAATGCAGATCCCTGTTGTTTTGGGATCTTGAGGATTAGCGTTGGACAAAGGATGACAATAGAAGAGGAGATTCTCTAAAGTCTCTTTAGAGAGCTATTGATCGTATTCAGATCATCCGTCAGAAGATGAAAGCAGCCCAGGATCACCAGAAAAGCTATGTCCATACCCGCCGATGACCCCTAGAGTTTGAAGTGAGCGACAGAGTGTTTCTTAAAGCATCACCTCGAAAGGGATTCACTCGTATTGGCAAAGGTCGTAAGTTGGCCCGAGGTTTGTAGGGCCGTTTGAGATTCTGGCGAAGATTGGAGAAACTACTTACAAATTAGACTTGCTGCCGAGTCTTACAGGGATTTACAATGTATTTCACATTTCCCAGCTTCGGAAGTATCACCCGAGTGATTCAGAGATTCTTCCTATCGAGAAGTTGAGTTAGAACCGGATTTGACCTTCGTTTCACATCCGGTCAAGATTTTGGATAGAAAGACGCAAGCACTACGCAACCGGGAGATTTCTCTAGTCAAAGTACTTTGGAAGCATCAGACGACTGAGGAAGCTACGTGAGAGGCTGAAGATAAGATGTGCAAGTTCCACCCTGAATTATTTGAAGCAGACGAGTAGAACCTGAGGACAGATTCTCATAAGGAGGGCTGATTGTAGCGACCCGATTATCCGATAATTATCCGGAAAGCCTAATTGATTTATTTGCGCAATTTATGATTTATTTTGATATTATTATGCGAATTATATGGTTTTTTGTAAATGTGTGCATTTAGGTTTTTAAACCACAACATGTCAAACGTGTGTTTAATTTCATGAGTTTTGACTATAAAATCGTTAAATTTCGACAACCTGCTATTTTTAGTAAGTTTTGTAAAATTATGAAAATGCCCTCAGTCGAGAGTTAACTTAGTCATCACCTATCTCTCTCTCTCTCTCATTTCACGTAAAGAAAGAAAATGAAGAAGACGAGGGAAAGAAGGAGAAAAAGGGGAAAAGAGAAGAAGGAACTTCAATCGATCACCGAGCATCCGTTTCTCGACGGAATTCACCGAGCGTGTGGCTATCACACCCTCTTCTCACAGCCTGCACCCCATGCAGGACCCCGTGAGGATTCCATACTTAAAAAAAAGAGGTTTTTGCCAGAAAACTCAGTGGAAGGAACAGTGTCGTTTTGCACTGTGGCCCTATTCGTGGCTCGTCTTTTCCGAATTCTTTCTTCGCTTATGTATTCTATAGTTATGAAACAGATATAAATTGCATGAATTCTGAATTTATGGCATGTTCGTGATGGTGAATAGTGCATTCAAACTTTTCGACAACTTTTATAACTTTTGCATACGGAGTCCGTTTCTTCCGAAACTTGGATGCATGCTTTATTATTATATTATAAGCACGTTTGTGAACTTTTATTGCATTTGGACTTGATTTACTTATCGAAATCCCTAATTTTCTATGTTTCTTGACAATTTGAGCTTAAAGTGCAATATGTGATCTTGTAACGTGCTTCTATGTGATTTAATGCTTTCGTATAAGCCATGCATCGTCGTTAGTCTCATGTGGTTGTGTCTTTGCTTGTTGCAGACGATACTCCTGATGAGTAGCGTGACATTTGCTTGGTTTTTGTCCCCAATCCGATAGCCATCAGGTGGAATTTTCAGTTTCTATTCCAGTATATATAAATAAGCCTCACTCCTAAATAAACCTTGTTTTATGATTTATTTTCACACCATATATATATATATATATATATATATATAGTAGATAATTATGCTTATATTTTTATGATCTTGAAAACGTTTTAATATGAAAAGTACTATGTATATGTTCGTGAAATGTTTGCGAAAGAGACAAGTAAAACCTTTATTTTTGAAAGTGAATTTTAGCGTTATAGCCTCGTCTCGAACGGTCTTTTGGCCATGAAAATGATTTGCAAAGCGAGCTATTTATATGTATGTATATGTCAGATTTGGTGGGCCCAAAGTAAGGACGACAGGATGAAGTCGGTAGACATCGGGTCTATGGTGGAAATCCTATGGTTTTCTCCACCTTTGGAAGCTCGGGGTGAGGCCGGACTGGCAGCCCTTTGAGTACCTGAGCTATTTATGTTGGATATGGGTAGTTAGGGGTTGCTCCCTGATTACAACCCGAGGAATAAGAAGGGTTTACGTTTTTATGATTTTAAAGGTGGTTTAAGAACTCTTCTCGTGGAGTTATCTGAAAGATTTGTTATGTTACATTTTATGTTAAATCACCAACTGATTGTGAAAACCTTCTCTCTTACGTTGTTTCTTTTCTGTTTAAAACTGGTGATTTACTTTCATTTTGTAGTATACACTAGTATTTCCCCCTCACATAGTCATTTGAGTAACCCCCTTTGTATCACCCTTGGTTTCAGGAATTCAAGGCGGGCTTCTTTGCTTTGTTGACGTCGCCTTTTGAGTTGCAATCTTTTGTTCTTGTAAACTAATTATATTTCCTTTGGATTTTATACACTCATGTCATGAATATGTTTATTAGGATGTTTTAAGTATGTTATTATGTTCGGGAATATTATTGTTGAACCCGTTGTAAATTATTTTTAGTTTATTATGGAATTTCACTAGCCTCGAAGGGCTTTACCTAACTGCGCAGTTGTTTTATTGTTTTATTGGTTATTATTTATGTTCCTTATCACTTCCGCCTTGTGTTGCTGTTGCTTTAAAAAGCTCCCGCCTTGTAATTAAGTAAATGTTTGTCGTTCGCCGGGTTTTGGTTCGAGTCGGATTCCTTTCGATACTAGGTCAGAATTCGGTGCGAGGTGTGTGTTGCCCGTTTGGCAGCGCCCGCTACAAGGCTGGTAGACAGACACTAGCCCCAAGCAGAAGGCCTTCATTTCCATCATTATAACTCCCAGAAATAAGACAGGTATAACGAAATAGATCTACCACCCACGCCACTGATGGATAGCTAGTCCACCTTTCGATCAGAAGAGATACTTCTATCTCTGTTATGAGTAGTTGTATAGAGAAACCTCCTCTTGATACTAGACATCTCACATTGTTGGATAACCCGAGATGCATACCGCTGTTAGTCATCACCGCCCGACGATCGCTCCCGAATCTCCCTGGGTGATAAGTGGTCAAATTGCATGATTTTATATTACATTTGCCCCCATTCTTTTATATTTAACTATCCATATTTCCATGAATTGATCTACTTTGTTGAGTTGGATGTAGGATTGGACATATTGCTTAAAAGAAGCTTGAAGTTGCCATTTCGAAGCTGTATTGGACAAGCACATTTATGTGATCACATTTCTAGGTCCGGTCCGCTAAGAATCCTAGCTATGCGCGGATTCACTTTCCTTTTTGGATTCAAGATCTTTCTCACGCGCTTTGCAGGGGGTTTTGGACTCGATTTTTGTCAACTTTCAGCAGATTAAAGGCTCCTCTTTCCATATCCTTCTATGGGGTTTTGGTTGGGCTTTGACTTTGAGAATTATGCACACTTGAAGGGGGACTCTAGGTCAAATTTTTGGGAGAGGCAGAAAATATCAGAATTTACAGCAGGAATCACGTGAATTTTAAGCGATAATTGGTAGCACGCACCTTTGAGAGAAGAGTCACGCTTACATCATCTTCTTGTCTTTTCTGGAGCACTTTGGGAGAATTTGAGAAGAGACCCACGAATACCACCATACGTGTCCCTTGTATGGGATTGTTATAGTGAAAAAAACATTACTTTTGACTTCTTTTCTTATTTTGTTTATGAATTCCTTTGTTTTTACATTATTAGATTTTAGTATGAGTAGCTAAACTCTTGTTCTAGTTGGGGATTTTGCCTAAGTTCATTAGACTTGTGAGACCATATTGTTCTTATATTTCAACTTTCGATATTTATGAGAATTCCTATTATTCATGATATTGTAATTGATTTTATTATTCGAATTAGCTACTTGAATTGTTGAATTGATTGCATATTGTCTTTGCGTACATTGAAGGTGTTATTTGATATATGTGAATTTAGAGACGAATTAGTACTAGGGTAGTTGCGAGATTATTATCCGAGGTGTTAGTGGAATTCCATAATCGGGTTTAAATTAGCATGGTGTTAGTGTTTAATTGACTCGAGTCTATATTTCTTAGATTGAATGCTATTAATAAATTATACTCCTAGAGGTGTTCTCGAATGGTTGTTTATTAATTAGGGATTAATTGTAAGGTATAGCCCTGATTAGTCTAATCCTAAGAAGAAACAAGGTCGTCTAAGGTAGTTGATAACTATAGTAGGCTTATTGAGAGTTGAATGATCATTCTTGCATCCTGGATCAAGTCGAGAACTTAAGTGGAAGATTCCCGAGCTAGACTTTTCTCACACATATTTTAATCCTTAGGTTTTAATTGTTTATTAGTCTATTTTCTTGTTGGTAATTAAAAAGACTGAAAATTCCCAATTTGCTTGTTTGTCAGTCATGTAGTTTAGTTATTAGAATTGTTTATGTCATAAATCCAAAAATACCCAAAACGATCCTTAACCTGTTTTAATTATTTTGCTTCGTCATTTTTAGTTAAATTTAGTATAGTTTGATAGTTTAGAAAAATCTCTCAACCCCCCCCCCCCCCCCCCCCCCCCCCTATTTAATTGCTTTTATTATTACTTGGTTATTTATGAGAATTCGAAATCCTCTCAATTCCTATGTTCGACCCTATTTACAACTTATGCAATTTTATATTGATTTGTAGACTGGAAATTATAAATATTATTTTTGGTGGATTTGACACCCATCACTGGGTCCCCTTTGACTTACAGACAGTCAGGTACTTGTGTAATGAAGTGGTAAGTGAGACCAATAGTGGTAGGAGCTCTCATTACCCAGGGACGCTACGTTGATTTGGAAATCGTTTAAGTAGTAAAAGTAGTTTGGAAAGTAAAGTAATGTAAGGAAATATTTTTTTTAGAAAATATTTTGTAAAGAGTTTGACTAAACGATTCCCGAATACCGTCACAAACAGACAGCAGACAATGGAAAACAAATAAAACATAATTGAGAAGTGGAATATTGCAGGGGTAATTGAAAAGCACAAACGACTATAAATGTGCAAGGGTAGGTTTTATTGATATTTACATATGTAGTTCATGATCCAGCAAAGGAAGATTAAAAGCCTCACCTGGCAGTAACGGTCTAAGTCTAGGCAAAGTAAAGTGGGTCCCACGCCTCGATCTCATTTCCTGAATAATAAATTCTAGGTTAAAGTTAAGAACCCTCGGATCTTAACCTAAGTCTATATGATGCAAGCACATATGTTCACTTAAGGTACATCGAGCTATGTCACACACTTAATCAAGTTCGCACGAAAGTTAGCAATTAAATGCTAAACAAGTATTAATAATAATAAGCGAGTAATAAGTAATGCAAGTGGATAAGTAAGTAAACAAGCAATTGTAACCATTGGATCGATCTCAATTAATTAAGGTTCCACCCTTGATTATTCAAGATTAATCATAGTTAATTAATTATTATTTAATTATTTAAATAATAATTAATTATGTAATGGTTAAGGAAGGGTTAATTAATTAGAATTAATTTGGGAATCAATTCATAATCAATTAACTTTCGGAATTAGCTAATTAATTAAAATTAATTCGGGAATTAATCTCAATTAATTAACTTGGAGAACTATTTTTGAAAATTAATCCAGTTTGATTAGTTAATTAATTAAAATTAATTTGGACAATTAATCTCAATTAATTAACTTGAAAAATAATTTTTGAAATTTAAATAATTAATTTCAGAAATTAATTTTAATTAACTAATCGTATTTAGCTTTAATTAATTAATCCAAATTAAATAATTAATTTTGATTAATTTATTAGGTTTTCAAAATTAATTAATTAAGTTTAATTAACTAACTAATCTCATTTAATTAATACTTAACTAAATTTAATTAAGAATTAATTAATTACATTTAATCGGTGATTAATTAATTAATCACTAATTAATAAATAATTAATTAAATAATTAAGAAAATAATTAACCAAGTTTAATTTGTCATTAAACATTAATTAATGGAATTTTATTTTTAAAAGGGTTTAATTATTACTAATTATATTAATTAGTAATACCAAATTTTAATAAATATCTATTTTTAAGAAAGTTATTATAAAATATTTTTTATTGAGTGATAAAATAATTTTTGGATCAAAAAGGGTTTTCAATTGAAGACTTTAAAATCTTCAAGATGTTCTTGATGTTCTTCAAGAACACAAAGAACACACACTAAACACATTATTTCACACATGATCATGCCATAGATTAACTCAAAATAAATATCTAAACACATATATCCACATTATTTCATGAAATAACAACATTAAACACTAAATCATCAACAAACAAGCACATATGCAAATATTCAAGGATTTCCAGTTTTCTAGCCCCAATTTAGAAAAATTGTAGAGGACAGAATACTGAGAATTTGGAGGTGAGCCATACTATTTTAGAAACATTTTTGACATTAGAACATCTTAGCCTTTTGAGTCAATCCAAAAGGTTAAGAGAAGAAGGAGAAAAATGAGTTTGAATCTAGTGTCGACAGATTTTCAATGAAAATCTGCCTTACGGGATTTTCTTGAAAAATTTATAAAAATGGCTAAAAACAATTTTATTGCTCCAAAAACCCCTCAAAACCATTTCTAACACAGTGTAGGATCCAAAAATTATCAGATTTTTCTTTGTCTTAAAAGTATTTTTAATGACTTTCTCAAACTCAAAATCCCCATTAAACACATATATATCAACAAATATTGCATAAATAATAAACAAAAGCTCAACTAAACCTTAAATAAATATGAAATCAAAGAAAGAGGGAATAGAGGACTAAGTCTTGAAGATCTTAGTCCTAGCTATGAAGAAGAGCTATGATTTTCCTATTAGTTTTCTTGACTAATATGTATTATGACATATAATCAAGAAAACATGGAAAATAAAATAAACTAGCAACCTAGCAACTAAAAGCCCTAGTGGCCGAAACTTAGAGAGTGGAAGGGAGAGAAGTGTGTTGTGAATGAGCAAGGGAAAAATGAGAGGGTGATGGGGTATTTATAGATGTGAAACTTTCACAATTTGCCATGAGGTCATCATAGAAAATATCTAGGGGTTAATTGGTGATAAATGAAAATCATGGGCACACAATCAAAAAGCAGTATGTTCAGCTGATATGGGCTGCAAAAGGGTTGATTTGTAGCTGATTTTGTTACCATGGGAGACAAGGTTAAGCCTTTAATTAAATGTGAAAGCGACCTTTCGGTGTTTAGTCATTTGACGGAAAATCAGCTATTTGGAAATCGAGATGGGGAAGTTTGGGAAATCTAATCAAACCATTAATTAGGAAATTAAATTATGAGCGTTTCAACTATAAAGTTGGCCCATTTGCTTTTATCTGCAAAAAAAGAGTCGGAACGGATGAAAAATGGCTTTCGGTGTGGAAATTCCAATATTTGCGAAAACGAACCCTAATTTAATCCTTATCACTTAGTAACATTTTTCGAAGGTCCTTAATGTCATACAAGAGCACTAAATCCCGAAATTAGGATTAGGATTTTCCGGTCGATATTTCCGAAAATACCAATTAGGTCACATTAGGGCACGGCTTCTAAGATCCATAATTCAAGCATATAATTAGCACATAAGCACATAATCAAGCACATTAGCACACATTAGACCTAAAAACCTCTAAGGTACTCGAGTAATGCACACACAACGGATCGGTCTAATACCTTTTCAGCTAGGCCCTGATCCAGGCTACCACAATTGCAGATGGAGGAAGCCTAGAGAGAAAGAAGAGAAATTAACGTAACTAGGATTTACGCCGAAGAAGTTATTTTATTAATCAGACATGTGAGGAAATAATATTCATCCTAATGACATATATATACATAATAAAGATACAAGAGTGGGCCGAAAATATAAAGCCCAAAATAATGAAGATTACAAAAGAAAAGAAAAATGACCCAAAGATAATATATTATCTAATATTCCAGCGACACACAAGATCATTTAGTTTATATTCTATTGTATACATTTAGGTTCCACCACCAATTAAGAAGCGAATGTTGACCAATTTAGTGACCTATACGTAAAAATGTTACCAATTTAGGAACATATATATAATAAACGCATCTAACTGGAACTAAATGTAAATATGCTAAATGTTAAGGACGCAAATGTAATTCACCCCTTAAAATTATCTTTAGACAGTCTTGGCAACCAACTTTTTATGGTTGTTGACTTGTTCTTTGGTCCTTGTGATACATGCATAAATAGTACCCCACTCTTAGTATTCAATACCAGGCCTTAGCCATCTCTATTTTATTTTTATTTTTTCCTTGCGTTTTTATCATATTCCATTTTTCTCTGTTCTTAACATTAAGCAAAGATCCCATGGTATCATGCATCTGGGAAAATATATGGCGTAATTGCATTTTTGGTCCTGTAACTATTGACTTGTCGCATTTTTAGTCCTAAGGTTTTTAATTTTGCAAGTTAAGTCCTGTATGTAGCAAAATGTTGCAATTTTGGTCCTTGAGTTGCCGGAACCCTAGCTGGTCGCCGGAAAGGCATGACATGGCAGGTCGGAGCTCCATGTAGGATCCATCTCACCAAAAAAAAAAAAATAATAAAAACTATGAAAATTATTTTCCAGCGTGTCAAAGTTCTAGGAGGGAAAACACCTCATTTTTTCCCTCCAAAACTTAAATTCTCATTTTTATTTAAAAGTTAATTATTCCAGCCATATATCTTCTTCCTTCTTTCTTCTTGTCGCCATTTTGGTCTACAGAAAAGAAAGGAAGAGAAATGTCTTCCAGGTCGTCTTCTAGTTTTAGCTATCAACAAAATGAAGGCAATCCAAGGTGCATGTGCGGTAGGACTACCATCATACAAACCTCTTGGACGAATGCCAACCCTGGAAGAAGGTTCTTGAGCTGCCCTCAGAGAAGCTGCAACAGGTATTTCCGTTTCATAGATCCACCAATGTGTGACAGATCGAAGAAGTTAATCCCCTCTTTGTTGAAGAAAATGAACAAGCTCAGAAAAGAGAAGCGAAAATGGAAAATTGCTACCTTGATTTTGTTGTTCGTCTTTGCTGTGGCGCTTTTCCTTTTTGTGTGGACTGTATTTATTTCAGATGGAAGGAAGAAGAAGAAGGCTTCACTGAAAATGCTAGGGCATTAGGGTTACATTTTGAGTTTTGGGGTTTATTTGTAATTTCAGTTAAAATGTTAGGGGTGTATTTGTAATTTCAGTTAAAAAATGTGAGGGGTGTATATGTAATTTCAGTTGAATGATTGTCAGTGAACTACTAAGTGAAGTGATTTTAATTCCTCTTTCAATTGTAGAAGTTCCATCCTCTAATTACCAAAAAACCCAACCTATTATCATTGTCTTAGTTTACCATAATTACCAAAATCCCCCTGATAACAAACTGGTGCAACAAATTTTGTCATCCTCGTATAATTATACAAGTCATATCCATAATTACAGAGAAACCCAACCTATTATCATTGTCTTAGTTTACCATAATTACCAAATCCCCCCTGATAACAAACTGGTGCACAAACAATTTTTGTCATCCTGGTCTAGTTTTACAAGTCCTATCTATAATTACAGAAAAACCCAACCTAATATCATCCGCTGTATAACAGCATTAACAAAAAGCAAAATCTCTGTTTTCGAAGACTTAAATTACCAAAAACCCCTCTGAATGTTCTTGAAAAAATAAACAGGTATAGAAAACCTATTTCACAAATCAACATACTCCAAATATCACATACTCCATCATCATAACAAACTTGCAAATTAAAGTACTAAATCCACCATTGTTGTTGCTTTTTTATATTGAACTTCTGCTAGTAGAAGTTCAAATTGAAACTACATATTCATCAACTAGTGCAAAAAAATATTGTTCAACCCAAATAATTACAAGAAATTACAATTTAGTTGCATGTTTGATAGTAGACAAAAATCCTTGGCATTTCTGCAATTACTCTTTTGATTTACGCTTCTTCTTCTTAGAGACCTTCCTGCTTGGTACAACTTGTGATTCCTGAGTCAATCCAGTGTTTAGATCCACATACTTGGTCCCTCCATCGTCTATTATTGTCGAATATGTGATCTTGCTTTTGGAAGTGTTTGATGATACCTGAGAATCATTTATTTTTTCCAAGGTATTTCCAGTGTGACCTGCTTTCTTGAAATTCATTAACAAATGCCTAACACAAAACCTATGTTCAGCACTAGGGAATACTTCATCTACTGCATTAAGAAGTCCCTTCTGTCTGTCACTGCTTACAGTCCACCTCACTAGATCAACAATCACCAAATCATTCCTCAACAGATTCAGGAACCAGGTCCAAGTCTCAGTCTTTTCATTATCCACTATGGCATATGCAATGGGGTAGATATTGTTGTTTGCATCTACCCCAACAGGTGTTAGCAAAACTCCTCCATTTGGACCTTTCAAGTGGCATCCATCTATTCCAAATATGTTCCTGCATCCACTGAGAAATCCCTCTTTTAGCGCACCCAAGCAAGCATAAAATCTATCAAACCTGGTCATTCCATCCTCATCCTTATTAGTCCCTAAAATCACAGTACTACCAGGGTTTGTGTCTCTGAACTCAGCAACATATTCCCACAGCCTTGTGTATTGCTCATCACTATTACCCTGAATATTTTCTAAAGCTCTCTTCTTAGCTCTATAAGTTTGATCCTTAGAGATATTCACTCTAATCTCATGTGCAGTTTCCTACTTGAAGCCAATAATATTCCTCTTTGGGTCAGCAATGAATTTGTGTTCATACCTCTTGCTCAACCATGTACTTTTCATATTTGTAACATAAAAAGTTGGCTTGACACTTGTGCTTATCCTTGAATTCAGTCAACTCCCAGTTGTTTGTCTCTGCATTCTTCAAAATATTCATCCTCCAATCACACCCTGAACTAACTTTCTCACCACACCTCACATAAACCCTAATCTTATCATTTTTTTCTATTTTCAAAGTCCTCCTAGTGTTGATAGCCAAAGATGTAACAGCAGTCTTAATCTCTTATTTGTCACTAAAAACATGACTCAATTCAAACTCTGGATTGAATATGTTCTTAATGTTGAAAGTTGGGCCATGACTGTCTTCAGACTCATCCTCTGATACGCTTCTAGTATCCAAATCACACTATGAGCCAACTACATTAGACTCACAAGATTCAGCCTCTGATTCCTCATGTACTTGATCATTTCCTTCATCTTCTGTGCCATCCACATTGTCATCCCATAGAATGTTGTCAATTGAGCTGTCATCACTCTCACCACCCTTATAGCTACTTGAGTCATCACTTATCTCATCCCAAAGTCTAGGAATCACTACCTTTGCACAGCCACCTATATTTACACCATCATATTCATTATCAATGAATTCATTAATGACATAATCTAAGTCTTGATTCATTTGAGAAACATTAATCTCAAAGTCCTCACCTTCATTTATAGTACGGTCATTAGGAGATTGGGCTGTTTCAACAGGTGCACCTTCTTCAACTTCTTCAACTTCAGCAGTTTCTTCAACTTCAGCAGCTTCTTCACTTTTTTCAACTTGTTCAGATTCTGTTTCAGAATCCACTGGAACACCTTCACCCAATTCTTCTTCATCATTCTCTTCTTCATTAGCTTCATTCTCAGGAACTTGATTATCAATAGCAACATTGTTTAATTGAACAATGTTACCAACTACAGGCTCAAAAGCTGTGTCAATATATATTTCTAGCTCTTGTTCCAAGGCCGAGCAATGTAGAGCAAATCTCCTCATCTCTTCATCATTCACTAAAATCTTGAATCCCCAATCACTAGGATCCGCACGCCTATTGTAAATGCCCACATTAGATGTGTTAACATAGTATGTTCTTCTCTGGCCAAACCTTGAAAATTATCACACCACGCATCCAAGTTCAGTCTATTGACATCCACAGCTTCACAGTAATCAAGTTTCTTCTTTACACACCCAATATATGCAGCTCTTGGCATATGTTGAAATGTGCCACCAAAACTTATACATGCTGTGAATTGTGTACTATTACGTTCTGCAATACATTTATATAAAAAATCTCAGTGCTTCTAAACAATAAAAAACCAAGTTTATTCAACCCAAAAGAAAAAATTAATAAAAAATGCAATGGGGACCATTGTCTTCAATGTACCAACCAAGTAGGTCCATAATCAATATAAAACAACCCCACTACCACCACTGAAGCTGTACCCATCCATAAGTAGACAAAAAAAAATGAATCTTTCTTACATTATTCATTTAGCCTAAACACAAAAGTATCAACAAAACTGAAAAGGAACTTACTGTAAGCAGGGGGTGGCTTCTCGAAGTGCTTCTGCAACCTGACAAACACCATCGTTTTCTCCTATTTGTTCCCTTCTTCCCGTCGGACTAACTTTCTGGCGTGAAATCAGCTGAGGAAGAAAGACGTTGGTTAGGGTTCTTCCTTATCTGAATTTTGGGTAAGATAAATGTTTGAACTTAGGGGAAAATGACTTCTCTTTTATTTACTGTAACGTCTCTTCCTTTTTTTTTTTTTTTTGAAACGTTGATTTGTATTTATTTTTTAGTTCTGAAAATAGATGGCGCATAGGTGGCATAAGTTGTTTTCTTTTTGTTTTTTTCAAATACATGGCATTAACACTTGGCACTCCTTATGCCATGTAGATAATTCTGACCGCACGTGTGAAAAATCCGGCGACCAGCTGGGGTTCCGGCAAGTTGAGGACCAAAATTGTAACATTTTGCTACATATAGGACTTAAATTGCAAAATGAAAAACCTTAGGACTAAAAACGCGACAAGTCGATAGTTACAGGACCAAAAATGCAATTAGGCCGAAAAAATATTGAATGGTAAAACGATTCAAATCAAATTCTAATTATGCCAAATCGATTATTTATAAAAATATTTAAATGCAAGAGTTGGAAAACGTGCAAGTGTGAAGGACGTCGGGATCGTAAACGGTCCGAATTTTGGTAAACGCGCTAATCCTGAGCTTGGAGATTGCGGGTCGTCACATAATTTCTCTTCTTCATTTAAATCAGCTACAGATTCAACAAAATCAAACTTAATTTTCTCTTCTTCATCTAAACCAACTACAGATCAAAAAAATCAAAAGGAAACACAGTTTTCAACATAGAATAAATTTCGCCCAATTCTAGTCTTACCTTGAAGGACTGAAGAATGGGAAGCTAGAGTCCGGTCGTTCTCGTCGGATTCTGAAAGCCCAAAGCCCGTCGTCGTTGTAGGTTTTGACTGAGGCACGGTGGATATTTGCTCGAAATTATGGTATTCTTTGCACAGTTCTGGGATCGAACCCGCGTCTCCATACCTAAAAAGAATACAGTAATTAATGTTCCATGTTTTTATTTGAGAATAAACGTTTTTGAAAACAACTAAAAGTTGTTCTAAAAAATAGGGGCTTTTGAGGAGTTGTTTTGAAAGAATAACTCAAGTAAAAATAGTAGGCCAAACATATTTCTCAAATTTTTGTTTTGGAAAAACAAAAAAATAACTCTAAAAACAATGGGCCAAACACCCTCTAAAGTTCTTATTTCTATTAGTTAATATATACTATTATTGTCTAGAATATGTCCGAAGTTAAAAGCACAAAAACCTAGGTAATCAGATCATCTAATTAACTCTTTTCCTTTTATTTGTTTATTTATTATTATACCTTATATGCATATATGTTAATCTGTATATGTACACGTGGCTTAGGAAGTGTAAAGTAGTTAAACATATATTATAATTATATTATGGGTTAGACAATTAGAAAATTACATATTAAATAATGGGTTTAATAAAATTTTCAATAATTTCGTTCTTATTAGGGGTATTTTAGTAATTTCGTGAAACTTCATAAAAGGGGCACGTTAACGAAATATAATAATATTACAGTCAAAACTCATCATTTTAAATGCACATTGACATAGAATAATTTAAATTCACAAATTAGCACTGTAGCGGGCGCCCCAAACGGGTAACGCACGCCCCGCACCGAGTCCCGACCCGGAACCGAAATGGGATCCGACCCGAACCGAAACCCGGCGAACGGCAAGCATTTACTCAATAACTAGGCGGGGGTTTCAAAACAACGGAAAGACAGAAGTGCGGAAGCGAAAATAACAAAACGTTAAAACATAAATAATTACACAAGTATTAAAGCCCACCAAGGCTAACGGAATTCAATAATTAATTAACAAACGGGTTCGATACAATATCCCGATAATAATAATAACGGGTTCAATATTTACATAATCCCAAATACAACTTAAAGTAATAAATTCTTAGAATCATAAAACATTTAAATAAAAGCCATACGGGAAAGAGTTATACATGAGCAAAAATAATGTAACTCTAAGACGCGACGACGACGACGCAGATCCCGCCTAGTATCCTGAAACCAGTACAGGGGTAAAACAGAGGGGGTTAGTCAAACGACTAAGTGAGGAGGGAATAATAATGTATATCATAAAACGGAAGTAAATCACCAAATTTTAAACTTAAAAGAAATAAACATAAAAGAAAGGTTTTCGTAATCGGGTGGTGATTTAACATAAAACATAACATATCATATGACTCGGCGAGTCGAGTCCTGAACTCCAATATCCAAGCATAAAAACCGGAAACCACCCTTATGCCTCCAATGTAGACGGACCGCTAAATCCGAACTACTCGTAACTGACGGGAATAACTCAGGTACTCAAAAGGGCTGCCACTCCGGCCTCACCCCGAGCTCCCAAATGGAGGAAACCATAGGATTTACGCCGTAGACCCAACGTCTACCGACTTCGTCCTATCGCTCTTACTCCGGGCCCAAACGAACATGCGTACATTTCATAACTCGCTTTTCAAAACATTTCGGGTTGGCCAAAAGACCGTTCGAGACATGACATATGCGAGGCCGAAGGCCAAAGTTCGCCTTAGAAAACAAAAGGTTTTACATGTCTCTTTCGTAAACATTTCAAAGTCTATACGTAGTACTTTTCATATTAAATCATTTTCGATGAATCAAATGAACATAATAATCATAAATATCTATTAAGTATATATATATATAAACGGTGTGAAAACAAAACATAAACGTGGCTTATTTTGGGAGAGGCTTATTTATATATATACGTAATAATACTGGAAACAGAAACGGAAAGCCTCACCTGACTATGCAAAAAGAAGAGCAAAAAGAGCAAGAACTGGCGCTACTCCACGGGAGTATCGTCTGCAAAATACCAAGACACAACCAAATAAGACTAAGGACGACGCACGGCTTATACGAAAGTATTAAAACACATAGGAGCACGTTATACAATTAAATCAATCACTTAAGTTCAAATTCTCAAACGAAAACAGAGTAATTCATGCATTTAAAAATGTAAATCAAGTCCAAATGCAACAAAACTTTACGGACATGCTTAAATTATCATAAAGAAGTATGCATTCGAATTTCGGGAAAATCGGACTTCACATGCAAAAGTTAGCCGAAGCGGGACCCGTAGGCCAAATTGTGCCCTGACTAACAGAAGGTCAGGGCACTGTTCGACCAGGCCACACGGCCTTGTGCACGGCCGTGTGGCGAGGCCGTGCACGATTGAGCAACACGCACGGCCTCATGCACACGGCCTCAAGGCCGTGTGCACCAGCCCGTGTGCGATTCCTCATGCGCACGGCCTCATGCACACGGCCTCCAGGCCGTGTGCACAAGCCCGTGTGCGATCAAAATGAGCAGAAACTCGCAGACAGAAAATCATACGCGAAAATCAAACCCTAATCCAACAATTAATCACTAAAACATGCAAAGCAAACCCTAATTCTCACATATAGTCATCTACAACATATAAGCTACACGTAGAAACAATAAACACGAAAATCCATCCACAATTTCTATCAAAATGATATAAAAACCTAAATTATTTAACTATATTCAAAAATCCAAAAATCGAAGTAATGAAGGCATTAATCGAGAAATTTCTTGAGAGCTTACTCGTAGATGAGATCGCGAGGAGTTCGTAGACGTAAACGGCTCAAAAATCCGTCGGGAAACGGGGTCGGAACGATCGTTGGAATCTCTTTCTTCTTTCTTCTCTTTTTCTCTCTTTTTCTTTCTTCTCTTTTTCTCTCTTTGTGCGTGAATGGAATAGAGAGGGAGAGAGATTGACTTAGTCAAATCTTGACTAAGGTTTAGAAATCGATGGGGCAAAGTCGTAATTTTGCAAAATAAGTTCGAAAACTCACGTTGTCCAAATAACATGTAATTACAGTCAAAATTCATATTATTAAACGCACATTGACAATTTGTAATTTAAATACAGAATTCATTCTTATACGAAATAATTCTAAAATTACATAATAAATATCAAATAAAATAATAATTGCGTAAATATTCGATTCGAACATACAGATTTATAATTCGGATTTTCGGGGCGTTACAAGCACATTTACGTAAATTCATACAAAACTCACAAAACATCACATAAATTCGAGAAATGGAGAATGAAATGAGAAACGTAAGACGCGAAGTATTACTGAACTTATCTCAAAAAAATTGGGTCGTTACAAGGAGGTACTCTATAGCCGCTTCCAGTTCTCAATTGGAAGTGGTAAAGAGGTTATTATGGATTTCGTGACCTGATTGCCCACTGTTCGTGGTGGTTACGATAGTATTTGGGTCATCGTCGATCGATTGACCAAATCAGCTCACTTTCTACCGGTTCGTAAGACAGTTAAGATTAAGTTCTTGGCAGAACTTTATTAGAAGGAAATAATAGACCGTCACGGTGTTCTAGAGAGCATTATATCAGATAGAGATCCCAAGTTTACAGCTCTTTGGCAAGAGACTCATAAGAACTTAGGAACGACTCTAAAGTTTAGTTCAGCAGCTCACCCCCAGACCGATGGACAATCAGAGCGACCGATCAAGTTTTTGGGAGATATGTTGTGTAGCGCCCCCTGAAGAAGGACCGCCACATCCGCACCGAAACGGATTCCCGAGCTTCGGCGAGGGGCCTCAACCCAAAAACCCACTCCGGCGAACGACACTCAAGCAAGAACCTTCGGCAACAGCAACGACATCCCAACAACAACCAGAGAAGAGCAGAGAAATGCGGAAGCGATTTAAATAACAAGACAAATTCCATAAAAGTCAATTAAACATGTGCATATCGAAATACAACATAATAACAACACGTAGTGCCATCCATGGCTCAACTAGACTACCCTATGCAATCCTAGATATCGTCAACTATCCCACATCAGGGGCACATAAGTACGTAAAGTAAATAAATACAATAAACAAGACTCGACAGTTGTTGGGACCACTGACAAGACAAACCAGAAAGACTGAGCCTATCTAGACCTGCTAATGCCGACTGACAAGATAGGTGACGTCGCCACCTGTCTACCTGAAGCAAGAACCAAAATAGCAGGGGTGAGTATAAAGGATACTCAGTAAGGGGTTTTTTTTTATCATAGTTCGTCATTTATCTTTTTTTTTAAAACCAAAAGTGGCGAGTGTTGCCCGTTTTGAGTAAGAATATGAATACGAAATATAAGTTGTAAAATGACGCAAAGCAACACTCGGGTTCGGCTTATTTGAAAACACGAAAGGTTGACGAATCGGATCCTTTAAAACATTTGCACGAAATATCAAGCCGATTGAAAGAATATGAGTTGAGTAATAAAGGAGGCTTAGGGTAGCAAGTACGAGTCACACTTCCGGGTTATATATATATATATATATAGGGAAGTACATATGATAACTGAAGAAAACCGGAATGTGCTTCGACTTGTCACGAAAGCCATAAAACAATTAAACAAGCAATAAATGCAATAAATCATGCAGTAATGTGTCCCGGCGAGAACGGGCCCTCTCCTTATAACTCCCCATTGAAAAACATGCAAGCAAGTACTCCATCACCAAGATTCATAAATAGGGTTTAAGGAGACGAGATTAGCACCACCATCAGGATTTAAGGAGACGCGATCAGCACCACCGTACAGGGTTTAAGGAGACGCGATTAGCACCACCGTTCGCATCAACTTAGGCTAGCCAACCTCCTAGCCGGCTCAAGTTAACACGCTAGAAGTATACATCGGGATTTGCCCTAGACGCACGTCCCCAGGCTCACCTCTTGTATACTCCGGGCCCAAGTCATAAAACAGGCTATGGCTCGCTTTTGAAATCAATGATAGTTTAAGTGGCCAAAAGGGCCGTTCGAAAATATGATGCAAGTAGTTAAGTATGAATGGCCAAAGGGGCTTTTGAGACAAGTTGATGTAACGATCTAGGAAGTACTCATAAGCGTCGTACGCTTCGGGAGCATGCTGACGGATGTCCCTAACGACATTACTTATAAGTGCCTTAGAGATCAAATAGTTACTTTTAAAACAAATAAGTTACTTGTCTCTGGTTGGAAGCATTTCAAATCATTTTGGTTGCTACTAAAAGGTTTGACTAAGCATGTAAGGAATATTAAAGACAGTACAACAAGCAATAAGAAAAGGCGGGGAATAAGTTATTTCGAAGCCTAAATAAACTATGTTCTTACTCCAGTTGAAAACAATTTAAAACCCTTACCTGGCTCGACAAGACAGAATGAAAGCAAGCGGTAGTCAGGTTTCTCCCTCGTTGGACCCACCTGTAATACACAGGGCCTAGAGGATGAAAACAAGACCGACAATACTAAAAGCAAGACACAAGACAACAGATGACGCACGGCAATTCACATAGAATCCAATCATGCAATAAACACAATATGGGAAGTAAATCAATTAAACATGTAAATTACGGTACGACAATTAAAGAATATTAATGAAATGTTAAATAATGAAAGAACGTAAATAATAAATATTAAAGGCATGCTTAAACGCAATTAGGGCACGTAGACACGCTTAAAATAATATAACGGAACTCTCTTGCGAAAATGGGGTCAAACGGACAAGAAACGGAAAAGATGGAATAAATCCCTAAACGAGCAAGGTGTCAATTGACGGTCAATTAGGGTCGGGTAAATTGTAAATTATGAAGAATATCAAATCCCAAGGCTCGAGGAAGCTATAGGTGAAATCGGATTGATATTCGGAGGTCGTATGAGAAAAGTCAACATTTAAATGAGTGGGGTTGACCAATTCCCGAAGTGCAAGAAAGGAAAAGGCTGGAAAATACACTAAGTATGTTGCACCGGCCAACGCACGGGCTTACGCACGGGCTTGGCAAGCCGGTGCAAGCACAAAAGGGGTTGCACGGCCTCCCGCACGGTCTTGAGCACGGTGTCAAGACCGTGCAGGTGCAAACGGCCATGCGCACGGACCTGTGCACGGGCTCAAGCCCGTGCAGGCTGAAAAGTGAAGCGCACGGGCTCTTGCACGGTCTTGCTCAAGACCGTGCGTTCGCCCGTGTGGATCTACTGAGCAGCAGACTCAGCAGATCGCGAACCTCTCACGCGAATTCGAAATATAAATTCATATATCTCCTAATCTACACCATAAAACATCCTAATTTTCATATATAATCATATATATCATATAAGCTACATATAGACACAAGAATCACGTAAAATGGTCAAGTCAAATCTTCCTAAACACGAAAATCCTAATATATAAAATTCTATATATAAATCACGAAAAATCGCAAGAAAGAATGAACGGAATGAAATGAGGTAAAAGGATTACCGATAGAGAATGTAGTGAGGGTCGTTCGGGTTTTCACGGCTCGTCGATCGGGCGAGAAACGAGCTCGGTAGGGCGTCGGGAAGATCTTTCTCCTTTCTTCTCCTTCTTTCTCCTTTCTTTCTTCTTTCTTTCTTCCTTTTGTGAAATGAGAGAATGAGAGAGAGAGATAGATATTTATGAAAATATCTCGGAAGGGTAAAATGGTCATTTAGGTTTTTAAGGGCATTTATGTAATTTAAGTAATCGAGGCTATTTAGAAGATAGGTTAAATCAATCTTTTCCACAAGATTAATTAATCCAATTGGATAGATCGAGAAATTAGGCAAGAAAGAATTCGCGTAAATATTAATAATATAATTAAATATTCGGGTCGTTACAATACTCCCCTCTTCAAGAGAATCTGTCCTCAGATTCTCCTCCGGACTTCGGGGTTAGTTAAGAGGAGTATAATCTAAGGGTTCTAATAACGCGAATTAAAAACGAACATATAGGAGCAATTAAAATACGTTATAAAACATCATTCATAAAAAAAAATTTAAATGCAAATAACATTCCAAATAAAATTCAAAGTCATGCGAAAGACGGAATTACGAAAACCCTAGACAAGGCTAACGTCGAAGAAGAAATTCCCAATGTAAGGTCCTTCATCACTGTCATTATCTATTTCGTTCTTCCGACTGATTCTGGTACTCTTCGTATCCTCAATGACAATTGTCACATCCTTCTCCTGTTTCTTGATTAGAGTTCCTTTTACAGGAAGTAACGCCATCATCATTTCTCCTATTGTACTCCTCGTCTTTCTCACAATCTGTCTCTTCAAGATCACACTCTTTCTTATTCTTTCTACAGAGTGTTTTCTCATCTTCAAGGGTATTTGATGATTTATCCTCTCCGCCTTCCATTAAACCATCATTTTCATCATTTCTTCGCTCGACTTCATACGAAACATCAGAGTCGTCATCATCAGAAGCCGATGTCGGCTCATCTCCCATATAATCATCATCGTCAGATAATTCATTATCCTCTTCACTAGTTGATTCATCTTCAGACATACCTTCAGAAGTATACTCCTTCAGACTTGATTTGTCAACGTCGGTGCTATCCAGAACCGCATAACTTACTCGCAACATAATCGATCCTAGTCGGCCAAGAACTCCTTGTCCTTAGCACTCTCTAATAGCGTATAACGAATTTATCGAATTCCACGCTATCCACACAGAGGCCACATAAATCTTAGCATCTAATCATTCAATCAGTGCAAGTGTGAATTTTGAAAGCAGTTAAAGCATATTTAAAGCAATTATCATTCGAAACAAAATATTATGAATGAATGCTATAATAATGCAATGTACCTCTGCGAGTCGGTATCATGGTCGGGATCCCCCTTTCCTTCCCCGAGGGTTGCTTGAGTCGGGGTAGTCTTGAACTCGATGCTTGCTACTCCCACATCTGAGGCAACGTCCCAGTTTCCTCCTACACCTTGCAGTCTCGTGATTTGTCTTCCCACAGTATTCGCAGGGAATGGGGTCCTCGTTCACTTCAGGTTCGGTAGGTTTTGGCATCTCGTAGTGTGGTCTCGATGTCGGAAAAGTGCTCGGTCCGGCTGGTTCTCTTCTTGCCTTCTCGTTGAAAGAGGATCCTTTCATGTGAGGAATACCTCGTCTCATCTCTTGAAGATCGGACTCCACTCTCATAGCTCTGTTAACTGCCTCATGATAAACTCGAATGTCCAATCCTACTAATCTTTCCAAGATCTCCGGCTGAAGTCCCTCGATGAACTTTCGCGCTCTCCTTCGATCGTCAGATGCAATGTGAGGAGCATAGACGATAAGGCGGCTGAAAAGTGCCTCGTATTGTGCAACAGGGAGAGCTCCTTGGGTGAGGGACATGAACTCTCTTTCTCGGCTGTTATGTACCACTTGCGGCACGTACTTCTCTCGGAAGTCGGATAGGAACCGTGACCAAGTGTACGGAATTCCCTCAGTGATCCATCTTTGTTCCATGTAACGCCACCAATCCTCAGCTGGTCCTCTCATGAGAAAGATGGCATACTCGACCCTCTCGGGGTCCCCGCAGTGTATAACTCGAAAGATTCGCTCCAGATCGGCTATCCAAGCCTCGGCTTTAAGGCCATCTGGTTCTCCCATGAAGCAAGGTGGGTTGTAGTGCAGAAATCTGTCCAGGGATTGACCCTCGGTTTGTCTCGCAGGCACATGCTGCTGTTGTCGTTGTCTCTCTTGATGCACTTGCTCAGCAATCTGTCTCATAGCTGTCACTAACTCCCTTGCAATCGAATTCGGAGATAAGGGAGCGGTAGGGGGTCTTCGATGAGACATTATGTACCTGCGCTCAATAAACTAGGAAAAAGATGCATGTTCGGTTAATGGAATGGTCACGTAAGGCATATAAAAATTTAATCAAAGCATACATATATGATTCGGATAGCATGTAGACAAGTTAAGCATGAAACAAATCACAGAACAAGAAAAACTCGATCCTATAGCCGTACGACCTAGACACGACAAGACCCAAGCAGAACACGACAAGAAGACAAGACAAGACAGACGCTACCTCGAGTTCCACATCCACTTGCATTCGATCCCAACTCAGTACTACAATTGTAAGAGATCAAACGGTTGGTTGCCCATTCCAAGAGAAGATCAATCACAATTTCAATACTAAGGAGTTCTCAAGCACCTGTGACTGGAAACTCTAAGTCTCATTGACACGAAACGGGCAGACACAAGAGACAAGACAGGACGCGATTACAAAGCTTCGGTTCCTTTTGGGAACCTAGGCTCTGATACCACTGACTGTAGCGCCCCCTGAAGAAGGACCGCCACATCCGCACCGAAACGGATTCCCGAGCTTCGGCGAGGGGCCTCAACCCAAAAACCCACTCCGGTGAACGGCACTCAAGCAAGAACCTTCGGCAACAGCAACGACATCCCAACAACAACCAGAGAAGAGCAGAGAAATGCGGAAGCGATTTAAATAACAAGACAAATTCCATAAAAGTCAATTAAACATGTGCATATCGAAATACAACATAATAACAACACGTAGTGCCATTCATAGCTCAACTAGACTACCCTATGCAATCCTAGATATCGTCAACTATCCCACATCAGGGGCACATAAGTACGTAAAGTAAATAAATACAATAAACAAGACTCGACAGTTGTTGGGACCACTGACAAGACAAACCAGAAAGACTGAGCCTATCTAGACCTGCTGATGCCGACTGACAAGATAGGTGACGTCGCCACCTGTCTACCTGAAGCAAGAACCAAAATAGCAGGGGTGAGTATAAAGGATACTCAGTAAGGGGTTTTTTTTTATCATAGTTCGTCATTTATCTTTTTTTTTAAAACCAAAAGTGGCGAGTGTTGCCCGTTTTGAGTAAGAATATGAATACGAAATATAAGTTGTGAAATGACGCAAAGCAACACTCGGGTTCGGCTTATTTGAAAACACAAAAGGTTGACGAATCGGATCCTTTAAAACATTTGCACGAAATATCAAGCCGATTGAAAGAATATGAGTTGAGTAATAAAGGAGGCTTAGGGTAGCAAGTACGAGTCACACTTCCGGGTTTTATATATATATATAGGGAAGTACATATGATAACTGAAGAAAACCGGAATGTGCTTCGACTTGTCACGAAAGCCATAAAACAATTAGACAAGCAATAAATGCAATAAATCATGCAGTAATGTGTCCCGGCGAGAACGGGCCCTCTCCTTATAACTCCCCATTGAAAAACATGCAAGCAAGTACTCCATCACCAAGATTCATAAACAGGGTTTAAGGAGACGCGATTAGCACCACCATCAGGATTTAAGGAGACGCGATCAGCACCACCGTACAGGGTTTAAGGAGACGCGATTAGCACCACCGTTCGCATCAACTGAGGCTAGCCAACCTCCTAGCCGGCTCAAGTTAACACGCTAGAAGTATACATCGGGATTTGCCCTAGACGCACGTCCCCAGGCTCACCTCTTGTATACTCCGGGCCCAAGTCATAAAACAGGCTATGGCTCGCTTTTGAAATCAATGATAGTTTAAGTGGCCAAAAGGGCCGTTCGAAAATATGATGCAAGTAGTTAAGTATGAATGGCCAAAGGGGCTTTTGAGACAAGTTGATGTAACGATCTAGGAAGTACTCATAAGCGTCGTACGCTTCGGGAGCATGCTGACGGATGTCCCTAACGACATTACTTATAAGTGCCTCAGAGATCAAATAGTTACTTTTAAAACAAATAAGTTACTTGTCTCTGGTTGGAAGCATTTCAAATCATTTTGGTTGCTACTAAAAGGTTTGACTAAGCATGTAAGGAATATTAAAGACAGTACAACAAGCAATAAGAAAAGGCGGGGAATAAGTTATTTCGAAGCCTAAATAAACTATGTTCTTACTCCAGTTGAAAACAATTTAAAACCCTTACCTGGCTCGACAAGACAGAATGAAAGCAAGCGGTAGTCAGGTTTCTCCCTCGTTGGACCCACCTGTAATACACAGGGCCTAGAGGATGAAAACAAGACCGACAATACTAAAAGCAAGACACAAGACAACAGATGACGCACGGCAATTCACATAGAATCCAATCATGCAATAAACACAATATGGGAAGTAAATCAATTAAACATGTAAATTACGGTACGACAATTAAAGAATATTAATGAAATGTTAAATAATGAAAGAACGTAAATAATAAATATTAAAGGCATGCTTAAACGCAATTAGGGCACGTAGACACGCTTAAAATAATATAACGGAACTCTCTTGCGAAAATGGGGTCAAACGGACAAGAAACGGAAAAGATGGAATAAATCCCTAAACGAGCAAGGTGTCAATTGACGGTCAATTAGGGTCGGGTAAATTGTAAATTATGAAGAATATCAAATCCCAAGGCTCGAGGAAGCTATAGGTGAAATCGGATTGATATTCGGAGGTCGTATGAGAAAAGTCAACATTTAAATGAGTGGGGTTGACCAATTCCCGAAGTGCAAGAAAGGAAAAGGCTGGAAAATACACTAAGTATGTTGCACCGGCCAACGCACGGGCTTACGCACGGGCTTGGCAAGCCGGTGCAAGCACAAAAGGGGTTGCACGGCCTCCCGCACGGTCTTGAGCACGGTGTCAAGACCGTGCAGGTGCAAACGGCCATGCGCACGGACCTGTGCACGGGCTCAAGCCCGTGCAGGCTGAAAAGTGAAGCGCACGGGCTCTTGCACGGTCTTGCTCAAGACCGTGCGTTCGCCCGTGTGGATCTACTGAGCAGCAGACTCAGCAGATCGCGAACCTCTCACGCGAATTCGAAATATAAATTCATATATCTCCTAATCTACACCATAAAACATCCTAATTTTCATATATAATCATATATATCATATAAGCTACATATAGACACAAGAATCACGTAAAATGGTCAAGTAAATCTTCCTAAACACGAAAATCCTAATATATAAAATTCTATATATAAATAACGAAAAATCGCAAGAAAGAACGAACGGAATGAAATGAGGTAAAAGGATTACCGATAGAGAATGTAGTGAGGGTCGTTCGGGTTTTCACGGCTCGTCGATCGGGCGAGAAACGAGCTCGGTAGGGCGTCGGGAAGATCTTTCTCCTTTCTTCTCCTTCTTTCTCCTTTCTTTCTTCTTTCTTTCTTCCTTTTGTGAAATGAGAGAATGAGAGAGATAGATAGATATTTATGAAAATATCTCGGAAGGGTAAAATGGTCATTTAGGTTTTTAAGGGCATTTATGTAATTTAAGTAATCGAGGCTATTTAGAAGATAGGTTAAATCAATCTTTTCCACAAGATTAATTAATCCAATTGGATAGATCGAGAAATTAGGCAAGAAAGGATTCGCGTAAATATTAATAATATAATTAAATATTCGGGTCGTTACATGTTGAGAGCATGTGCCCTTGACTTTCAGAAGGGTTGGGACAAGCACTTGTCATTGATTGAGTTCTCTTACAACAATAGCTACTAATCCTCAATTGGAATGCCACCATATGAAGCCCTCTACGGGAGGAAATGTAGATCACATTTGTACTGGGATCTTGAAGATTGGAGATGGACGTCGGAGAGAGCCAAACGAGGTACTCCCACCCCTCAGCAGATGGCTCAAGAAGCTATAGAATAGGTCCAAATCATTCGGCAGAGAATGAAAACATCACAAGACTATCAAAAGAGTTATGCCGAAAAGAGGCGACGAGATTTGGAATTTGAAGTTGGAGACAAAGTATTTCTTAAAACTTCCCTGACAAAGGGTTTCACAAGGATAGGTAAAGGCGGGAAACGTAGCCCTAGATTCTTGGGTCCATATGAGATTCTAGTGCGGATCGGGAATACCGCCTACCGTTTGGACTTACTAGCGAACCTGACCGGGATTCATAATGTATTTTACATTTCACAACTTCGAAAATACTTCCCTGATGAGTCTCATATCCTCCGAGACGATGAAATTCAGTTGGAACCGGACTTGACCACTAAGATGAAAACGGTTCAAATTCAAGACCGCAAGATTCAGTAACTTCGCAACCGATAGATATCTTTAGTGATAGTCTTGTGGCAAAAACCAAACTAATGAGCAGTCTACTTGGGAAATGGAGGAAAATATGATAAAAGCTTATCTTGAGATTTTTACCGAGACAAGTAGAATCTGAGGACCAGATTCTTAAAAGGGGGAGTATTGTGACGATTCGAGATTTCAGTGGGAATTGGGTACGTCTTTTGCTTTATTTTTCCCTTCTTTCACCTATTTCTCGTATTTATGTCATTACGTGTTTATGTAAATTTTTTGTAAATGATATTATATGAACTTTCAATTGCAATATTATTACTCATTATTAAATTAGCTTTGATTTGGTTATAATATTATTATACTTACGAACTAGCCCTAGTTGTCGTGTTTTGGAAAAATGACCATTTTGCCCTTTTCTAAATTTAGAAGGTAAGTGGATATTTTGATAAAACCAATTCATTTTCTATTTACTTTCATTACTGCTTTTTCAAATTATTTCCGTAAGAAGAAAGGAAAAAAAAAGAGAAAAAAAAAAGGGTTTTTGAAACTTTGATCTTTGAATTAACCTATCGATCTCATTTCTCGATCAAATTACGTGACGTAAATTCCTATGTGCTCCCAACAATGTGCTCTTTAGGTAGATACCAAACTTGACTTGATTCCATTTCGTTTTGCCTCATTTCTGGACTGGATGATGAATAGTTAGTATATTTGTGTTTTTGATGATATTCGCCTCATTTCTTGTCCAAAGCATGAGTTGCATGGATGTATAGTTGTATAATGTTGTGTTTGAGCTGTGCTAGAAGTTTTAGTACAATTAGATTGCTAGTTTTTCCTTGATCATGATTTTTGTTGAGTTTTTCTGCTGGTTCTCTTCGTGATCTCTATTTTTGTGCAGGGTTTTAGAACCTCACGGCATGCTGTACGCCGTGCAACATGCGGTGCGTACGCTCTCTCACGGCATGAGACATCTCGTGAGAATGTCTTAGAAAATACTTTCTTTTAAGTAGGTTTTAGATCTCGGGAGAAATTTGTAGCGCCCCGAAAATCCGAATTACATTCCGGTATGTTCGAATCGTTTATTTACGTGATTTAATTATTTTATTTGACATTATTATGCGATTTTATAACAATTTCATAAATGAGTGAATTTTGATATTTAAATCACGACATGTCAATGTGCGTTTAATTTCATGAACTTTGACTGTAATTATGATTTATTTGGACAACTTGTATTTTTGAACTATTTTTGTAAAATTACGAAAACACCCCTTCGATTCTCAACCCAAGTCAAAATTTGACTAAGACTCTCTATCTCTCTCTCAAACCTCACTCACGCAACAACAAAAGAAAAAGAAGGAGAAAAGAAAGAAAAAGAGAAAGAAGAAGAGGAGACTTTGATCGATCGTCCCGACTTCGTTTCCCGACCGATTTCCGAGCCGTGAAATCCTACGAACTCCTCGCGATCTCATCTACGAGTAAGCTTCTCACGTCTTTCTCGATTAATGCCTCCATTGCTTCATTTTTCTGATTTTGATGAATAGTTGCACATTTAGGTTAAATGATGATTTTGAATGATTTTATGGATGGAATTACGTGATTCTTGGTTCTATAGGTAGATTCGATGTTGCAGATCAATATATGTGAGTTTTAACTTGAGATTTGCGTGATTGATGGGTTTAATATCGAATTTTGGTTTGTTCCCGCGAAGCCCTCGCGATTCTGCATTTTTGCTGCTGTTCTTTAGATCCACACGGCCTTACGCACGGTCTTGAGACCGTGCGCCAAGACCGTGTGTGCCCCTTTTGAGCCTTGCACGGCCTTGTGCACCCCGTGCGCAAGCCGGTGCGCAGGCCAGTGCGCAGGCCAGTGCAAGTGTCTGCACCGGCTTGAGCACGAGTTCAAGCCCGTGCGTTCGCCCGTCCCCAAGACCGTGTGGTCCCCCTTAGCCAAAATTTCTCCATTTTTAGAATGTTGCTCTCGGCAATGTGAGTCAACGGGCACTTTTAAAAGTTGACTTTCTTCGTTTGACTTCCGATTTGAGATCCGATTTCACCTATAGGTCTTATAAATTATGAAATACATATTTTAGGAAGTTTTAATTTTTCCGACTTTGTTCGGGCCCCGTTCCTCTTGTTTTTCATTTAGGCATTTTGGGCTATTTTTCAAATGTTGTTCGTTTCTTCCGAAACATGAAAGCATGCTTCCTTATTGCCTTTTATGCATGATTATGAACTTTTATCGCATTCTAATTTAATTTAGTTATTGAATTTACGTACTTTGATAGAATGTGAACCTAAGTGTTATGATGACTGTTTAACGTGCTTCTATGTGTTTTAATGCTTTCGTATAAGCCGTGCGTCGTCGTTAGTCTTATTTGGTTGTGTCTTTGTATTTTGCAGACGATACTCCCATGGAGTAGCGCATCCGGTCTTGCATTTATCTATTCTTATTGTATAGCCAACAGGTGAGGCTTTCCGTTTCTGATTCCAGTACTATTATGTATATATAAATAAGCCTCTCCCGATATGAGCCTTGTTTACGTTTTGTTTTTACACCGTTTCTATATATATACATAATAGATATTTATGCCTATTATGTTTATTCGATTTATCGAAAATGTTTTGATATGAAAAAGTACTACGTATAGTCTTCGAAATGTTTGCGAAAGAGATATGTAAAACCCCTTTGTTTTCTAAGGCGAACTTTGGCCTTCGGCCTTGCATATGATATGTCTCGAACGGTCTTTTGGCCAACCCGAAATGATTTGAAAAGCGAGTTAGGAACTGTATGTATGTATGTTTGGGCCTGGAGTAAGGACAATAGGACAAAGTTGGTAGACATTGGGTCTACGGCGGAAATCCTATGGTTCCCTCCATTTGGGAGCTCGGGGTGAGGCCGGAGTGGCAGCCCTTTGAGTACCTGAGATTATACCGTATGTTATGCGTAGTTCGTATTTAGCGGTCCGTCTACATTGGAGGAATAAGGGTGTTTCCCGTTTTATGTTTGGAAATTGGAGTTAAGGGCTCGACTCGCCGAGTCATATGATATGTTTATGTTTTATGCTAAATCACCACCCGTTCACGAAAACCTTTCTTTTATGTTGATTTCTCTTAAGTTTAAAATTGGTGATTTACTTCCGTTTTATAATATACACTATTATTGTAGCGCCCCTTTCCTTGGACGGAGAAAGGACACCACATCCGCACTGAGACGAACTCCCAAACGTGGTAGATGCACCCCATTTAAAAATCCATCCCGGCGAACGGCAAGCACTCAATCTATACCGGCAACAACGTACCTAGTCCAACAACGAAAACCAACAGAGATAACAGAGTGCGGAAGCTATAAATTATATATATCCATTAAACATGCAAAGCCACACGGGGCAACAATTAACGTAAATCAATATTCCAACTAATACATAATTAACAAGTCAATGCTCAACAATTATCCATCACATCGTCTAATATCAATCATCATTAATATATCCATTTCTACAGACAAAACAATTTAATAATAAAAGACAGACTGTTGTTGGACATTACTGACAATTACCAAAGGACACGAATACCAAGACCTACGACCCGCTGTTGCCAACCGACATGAGAGGTGACAACGCCACCTGTCAACCTGAAGTAAGAATCAAAATAGTGGGGGTGAGTATAAAAGATACTCAGTGAGGGAAAAGAGGGAACAAGTACGAGCCACATTTCCGGGTTTGGATTATATATATATAAGAACTTACATTTGCATAATGAAGAAAATCCGGATCGTGCTTCGACTTGCATACACAACAATAATAAGCAGTAATAATAAAACATTAATGGAAGCAAGTAATATGCCAGCGAGAATAGGCCTGTTCCTCCTTATAACCCCCTCAAGTTCAGTAACTCCATCACCGGTGTCCGACCCCAAAGGTGCTACCCCGGGTGACTGTTGAATTTTAGGAAAACGTGCAACGAATGCAACGCCCACCATCACTACCAACCGTGGCTATCAACTCCTGACGGGCCACGATTGACGCTTAGTTTTCGAAAAAGCACCTCGGATTACACCCTGGACGCTCGTCCCCGGCTGCAACCTCCGGATACCATCCCGGGCCCATTTTAAATAACAATACATTATCTTTGCTTGCGTTCGAACAACATTATAAGTTAAGGCCAAAAGGGCATTTAGGCAAGTGTATATGACGACAAAGGAGTTAAATGCTAAGTCAAACCGTCACGCGAAAAGAAAGAGTTTTCTTGCCCTTTGAAAACAAAATGATTTGGATATACCTATAGATACAAGTTAATATCAAAAAATTTGTTATAAAATATATATTAAATATCTAATAGATATACGAGAAAGGAAATCAAAGCAAGATGAGCACATAAGGGTAGTTCGCAATAATCTAAAAGAAATTCTTACTCCGTTTGAAAGCATTTTAAAACCCTCACCTGGAAGCACGAAAACGACAAGACAACCCAAGCTATGCCTTGAAAAGACGGCCTAAAACTAATAGACGACAAGAACCAATTAAGACAAGACACGACAATGACTCACGAAGACTACAACACATGAATAACCAATAATCATCATGTAGCAATTAAATTTACAATTAAAATGCAATTAAATCAATTAAACGGAAATATGCAATTAACGTTGCTAAACATGCTCAATTGAAATTCTAATTACGCATTCATGCTTATAATATTATAAAGAAGCACTCATGCGATTTTCGGATTTTTCGGACGACATTCAAAAATTGGGAAAAAAGCCCTAAACGAAAAAGGCTCGATTCAAGGTCCGAACAAGGTCGGAATTTTGAAAACTTTACAAAATATTCATCCTTGAATCATATGGAAGCTATAGGTGAAAACGGCTCGATTTTAGGGGGTCGTATGCAAAAAGTCAACTTTTATTTTTGGCCAATTGACCCCATTACCGTGAGCAACTAAGGAAAAAGGCTGAAAATTTGGTTAAGGCATTCGCACGGCCTAACGCACGGCCTGGTGCACGGTCTTGAGCACGCACTCAAGACCATGCAAGCTGAAACAAGCACGCACGGGCTTGTGCACCGGCATGCGCAGGCCGGTGCATGATAAAAGTGTTGCGCACGGTCTTGCCAAGACCGTGCGTTGGACCGTATGGTTCTATCTAACAGGTGCAGAAACGCGATTTCAAGGTTTCTCACGAGGGTTTCATCCTAAAATCAAGTAGGGTGGATTCTATAGCTAAAATCAACATATAAAATTCACACTCATGCATTGTATACATTAATAGCTACCATTTGATCCGAACTACACAAAAAATGGTAAACTCTAACCTATAAATTCATCAAATTATCAATTATTCATTTCAATATAAAAACTAGAAAATAGGAGAATTTAATGGGTGAATCGACATGGGGAAAGAAGATTACCGTTAGAGAATTGAATGAGGATCGTAGATTTGGTCTCGGAATTTCGATTGATCGAACGACGGATTCGGAACGGAATTTCTCTTTCTCTCCTTCTTCTTCTCCCTTTCTCCTTCTCTTCTCTCCTTCTCTCTCTCTCGATTTTTGGTGTGCCCAAGAGTGTGCAAGAGAGTGTGCACAAGAGGGTGTAAATGTGTTCAAGATAGTGTGGGTGTGTTCAAGATGGTGCAAAGGTGTTTCAAGGGGGTGTGGGTTCGTTTAGAGATTAGATTAATTTCGAGGGGTGGAAAATGTAATTATAAATGGTTGAGGATAGGGAATTAAATTAAATAACTTAAAATTAGCTAACGAAGCTAATCTTTTCATATAAAATTTAACGAAATGTCGAATAATTATTCCGAGAATATATTCTGGAATTTTGGGTCGTTACAATTATTCCCTCCTCACTTAGTCGTTTGACTAACCCTCTCTGTTTCACCCTGGGTATTGGTTTCAGGATACTAGGCGGGATTTGTTCGTCGTCGTCGTCGTCGCGTCTTTAGAGTTGCATTCTTTTGCTCATGTATAACTCTATTTCCGTTTGGCTATTATTTATGTTTTATGTTATTAGGATTTATGTATTTAGTATTCGGGATTTATATGTTGAACCCGTTATTGTATATTGTCGGGATATTGTATCGAACCCGTTTATTATTTATGTAATTGAATTTCGTTGGCCTTGGTGGGCTTTACTACTTGTGCAATTGTTATGTTTTATTGTTTTGTTGTTTCTTTCGCTTCCGCACCTCTGTCATTTATTTCGTTTTTGAAATCCCCGCCTAGTGATTGAGTAAATGTGTGTCGTTCGCCGGGTTTTGGTTCGGGTCGGATTCCATTTCAGATCCGGGTCGGGGCTCGGTGCGGGGCGTGCATTACCCGTTTAGGGCGCCCGCTACAAAATTCATAAGTAATGTCGTTAGGTTCGTCCGAAGCGTACGACACTTATGAGTGTTTTCTTAGATCACTGCACCACTTGTCTCATAAAAAGACCCGTTTGGTCACCAAACGTTGTTTCAACTATTTTTAAAGCGAACTCTGTAAATTGTTGTTGTAAAAATAGGCCCGAAGGTTATTTAGGAGGTGAGATCTGGAGACGAGCGTCTGGGATCAATCCCGATATGTAATTCTCCAATTTGACAGTTTTATTGAAGGCCTGTCGGTGGTTGGCAACCTTGAGTAAGGTGATGGTGGCATTGCATTCATTGCGTGTTGTTCGTAATTCCACTGTAACTTGTGTTGGGTCTCGGGTTGCTCCTTGATCTGACGAATGGTGTTGGGAGTATTTACTGTGATGTAAGGTGTTATAAGGTGGAGGCCCATTCTCGTCGGGATATTTACTACTTTATATAACTGTTTAACTGCTTATTTACTGAGTGCAAGTACAATCCAGCTTTTATCAAACGTTATATCTACTTCACCTCAAAACCGGATTCGTACTTCGAACTTACTTTGTTATATATATGTATCAATTTTCACTGAGTTATTTTGAACTCACCCTCATTTTTGTTTTGTTCTTGCTTCAGGTAGATGAGAGACCGGCATATCTCGCATGTCAAAATGGCAACAACGTCTTTAGATAGGCTCTTCTTTTAGGATTTAGCTGTTGTTATTTAGGCCTCATGAATACTATTATGCTTCTGTTGTTACTTTGGATTACGAGACTGTTGATGATGATGATATTTATGGTTATTTTATATAGCCCCTGATGAGGGCCTAGTGGATGATATTAGGATTGTACAGCTTTTCCTACTTGGCCATGAATGACAACTTTTGATCTGTGATATATAAATACATTATGCTTGCGCTCTTCTCTTGCTTATTCATTGCTTGTGATTGGTTGTCATCTTGTTGGAAAATGTTGTTGCTAGTGTATGGATAGACCCGTTAGCCAGGGTGGATTTCATTCGGGTTCGGGGGACTATGGGGTCGGGGCGCTACAATTTGCCTTCACAGAGTTTCTATATCTTATATTTACTGTTGTAATATCTTCACAAGATATATTTCGGATCACTTATCCTTTTATATGTGTCTGTGAGGTCTTACACTTATCTTTTAATTGGATTGACATTGGTGTTCCACTATTTGTTTGTTTGTAGTACTTGTTTGAAACTTTTCAACTTCTTGTTATTTCCTTTTATCATCAAAAAATAATTTCTTGAATAAAAGTGATTTTCCTTTCAAACAATCCATTTTGTTCTCTAGGAAACTTTAAATAAATATTCCATTAATACTTATTTTTTTACAAACATTTATCAATTAGATTTCTAATCTAATTCCAACTCCCATTAGTCTCTCAGATTTATTTGGGAATTATCATATTTACTGTTTAAATAGAGTTTCGGTAATTTCACAATAAAACGTGACTTTGGACATACTGGAATTTTTGAATTTACCTGCTAAATACGAGTTTGATTTTCCACAACTTTTGTGGGTTCATTTTGTGAGATAATCTATATTATCCCCAAGTTTTATGTATCTTAGATGTGTATTTGACATTTAGATATTTCAAATAAAATATTTTATAAAACAAATTATCATAAGTTTTAAAACCATCCAAATATCCAAAACTCAAATGTTAAATAATAAACAATCGAAACATAACATATTGTGTTCGAAAAACTCAAAATGAAATAAATGTTTTAGAATAAATTAAAACGATAAATTCCTAAGTGCTAACAGCAAGGCTTTAGGCACCATTAGGAATTTCTTTCTTCCATCAACTTTACTCATTTTTCTCGCCCTCTGCAACAATTTTGCAAACAGGAGAGTTAGTGTAAAGAATTCTAACAATTAGACATGAAGGAATATTTAATTTAATTGAACATTTATACCTTTCTTAAGGGTAGCTAAGTACTCCTTACAATTTCTTTTCCAGTGTCCTGAACCACCGCAGTGGAAACATTTGTCCTCACTTTGATCGAGTTTCTTCTTGCCTTTAACCTTCTTAAAGATCTTCTTCTTCATCTTTTGGAAACTCTTTCCTTGAGATTTCTTTGGTTTCCCAAAGGATTTATTCTTTGAAGAAGACGAGGACTTGACCATCAGCACAGACTTATCCTTCTTCATTGTTCGCTCAGTAGTGACGAGCATGTTCATTAACTCTTCAACATACACCTTCGGACCATTCATGTTTAAGTTCATTATGAACTGCTTGAAGGATGGAGGAAGAGAGGTCAAGATCAAGTGAATATACAACTCATTGTCCATGATCACCTCTAGAGTAGCAAGCTTTTCGATAAGGCCCAAGGCCTTAACACAGTGTTCATGAACACTTGACCCTTCAGCCATCTTAAGCGAGTAGAGCTCGGTGGATAAAGAGAATCGGTCAATCCTACTGACCGACTTGTAGATTTGCTTTAAGTGAAGATGGATCTCACTTGCATGGTGCATTCCAGCATGCTGCCTTTGCAACTTAGGAGACATTGTGGAGAGCATGAGACATCTAGCCTATAGATCGTCATTCTCCCACTTCAGAGCAGTCTCTCTTTTCTTAGCTCCCAAGTTATCAGGTATAACATCAAGGGGAGTTTCTCTAAGCACATAGGTTCTTTGCTCAGAAACCAAAATGATATATTGATTCTGAAGCCAATCACTATAGTTTAGACCAGTCAATTTATTGGACTCAAGGGTAGCAATTAACGGATTTTTAGACATGTTGACCGAGCAGATAGTCTACAATCATAAAGTAGAAAACATGGTGTCAAATAATAGAATTAATAAAAGAATAATGTGGTCTTTAATTATTCAGTTCTCCCACTAATTTATTTAAACTTATTGACCCCATGCAATTAAGTTAGAGAAAAAGTAATATAATTTTTTTTTCTTTAGTGGATATTAAGATCCCAAAGCTTCTTGCAATTGAACCCACTTGTCATGCCCATTCAATTCAAGTTTTAAGGTAAATAACTTTTATTAATTATATCTAGTATAACTCTTAATATTATTTTGCATTACCTCCTTCACATAGACCCAACTGTGTACGACATCTATGTTACTTTGGTAGTAAGCCCGGCCCATTAATCATTAGATTTCAATGATTGGTTCAATAGGGATCCACTTGTCATGATCATCCCCGTTTCGGTAATCATCGAAAAATTGTATCAATTATACTCAGAAATTTTCTACTTACTAAGGCCAAATAATAGGGACCCAATTGTCATGGCCATCCCCCATTATGCAATGTTAGAACTGAAATTTCTATAAATGGAATGCTTGGAAAATTTAAGATTCTTGTTTATAATATTCCGTTAAGGCTTAATATTAGCGAAAATTTTGACTTTCAAAATTTGGGGTAATTTTTCAAAAAATTAAACTTTAGATTTCAAAAATCTATCCAAGACCTCATCATTTAATTGTCTTATGTGTTTAATGCATGATCACATAAGCACAATAAAACACACAACTAGATAATAAATCGCATAGCAATAATAATGGCTTATCATGGACTCTTTTCCTATGCTCGGTCCATAAGAGCTATTTTATGGACCAAGATTCTATTCATACAATAATAGCATAAATTTAAATCATGCGAGGAGCTATTCTATTACAATTTTAAGTAACCCGTTTCATTTGGGCCTTGATTGTCTCTTCTCTTCCAAGCCCACTTCGTCTTGAACTCCTTCTCCTAATCTAATTAGAATATCTCACCACTATGATTCTAACTCTCTCAGAGTACAAATCATTAAATACATTGGTGGAAATAAATGAAGCATTACAAATTGGAATAAGAGGCTCCCAGGCTCTCGATTTAATACGACAGTTATAATTGCATCCATGAAAATAAAACCATCCATAGCGCAAATTAAGCCCATGATAATAACCAACATCATCCGATGCAATGCATAAAATTAAATTTACCAAGTGATTAATTAATATGCATATTTAAGTTGATAATTCTCAACAAACAACTTAAATCTTAATCAATTTTAATCATAATTAAAATTAATCTAAAATTAAATTAAATTGATTTCAAAAACAATTTAATCCAATTTACATAAGAGTTCCAAAACTCTGGTCTATGTACATCAACTAACAAGTTTAAGTTGGGTAGAATTAAAATTTTTTAAATTTAGCGAAACAAGATTTTCTCAAAATCCCTATTCTGACTTAATTTTCACAAAATCATAAAAGTTTGAAAATTTAACCTTTTGACCAGATTCAAAATTCCAGATTGAAAAGGAGCGTGTGTAGAACAATTTCTTAGAAGAATCTAAAGTCATCTGAATACGTTATAATTCTTTTCTAACGTGATTTCTAAACAGTCGCCAAAAACGTGATATTCAGGTTTTTCACAAAATTAGGTTTTCGTTTTTTGATTTCCAAAAATTATACAAAATTGAAAACTAAAGATTTTGAGCCGATTAAAAATGTCACATTGTGCAAAAATGAATACAAAAGATTTTCTCAGAAGACACCAAAGTGATTTGGGAACTTTATAATAGATTATAAATTCAATTTCTAAAACATCGCCGAAAATGCTGAACCGAAAACAGTTTTTCGAAATTAGGGTTTCGACTTCCAAATTCTGAAAATCAGAACAAATTGAAAATTAAAGATTGTGACTCCAATAAAAACTTTAAATTCAACCCCATTGTATTAACTTGAATTCTCCCAAAATAGGAAAGATCATTAGAGGTCGGTAAGATACTATCTAACTTGTTTTCTAAAACATGACAGCACAGCCCATGTTTCGAAAATGATTTTCCACTCTAGTTTTCAACAATTCATATAAAATTGAAAATTATAGGTTTTGAACCAATTAAAATGGCTGTAGTCAACACCAATGTGTCTAGAATATTTTCCCAGAATACATCAAAGTCATCCAAAATCAGTAGGAAGGGTTTTCGACTCAGTTTTCAAGATGTCACCGGACTCAACTGCTGGAACACAATTTTCAGCAAACACAACTCAACACCAAAATCCGATTTCGACCATTAAAATTCATTTTTCATGTATTTCAAAAATACAATAATATTTCAAAAATATATATCTTCAAAATTCCAGATTCCTCTTTGATAAAACCATATTCAAAATATTCCTATCAATTTATCAAAACTCCTAACAACTTCATATATGCACATAAACACCAAAACGCATCTAACACCAATTTAATTCAAATAAAAGGGTGAAAGTATATATATATATAAACATAATAAAAGCATGGCTCTGATACCACTGTTGGGATTCATGGTGCCCCGGGCGCAGCGGAAGTGTGGGATTTCAAATTTTTTATCCCGGGACCTTAATCGAATAAACATGAATCTTCAACCAATGAAACTGAAAACTTTGAAACATTTATATATACGGATTTCTGCATACCTTTGCGCACTCCTTTGTATTCGTTAAGGATATAAAGCTTTCGAAAGCTTCGGTCCGCTCGAATTACGCAGCAGGCTTCTCGATTGTACCAAGGCTTCGGTCTTCGACTGAATACCTCTGATGTTGATCCACGACTTCTTGCAAACGAACTCTATATCACTTAAAACTTACTAGAGAGTTCTAAGACCAGTTTTTATCTATTGTAGGACAAGAGAATCAAGAGAGAATAGTCAAACCTTGTTCACATGAAACATCAGAATCAGTTTCTACAGTTCACGTGAACTATGCAAAAAAGAGAGAGAAAACGGCACAGAGAGGGAGAGAGAATTAGGGTTATGAAAAATTAACTCTTTGAATTATCTAATAATAATAATCCTTATTGTTATTAAATAGACATGATTGCTATTAATAACCCTGAATAACCCTGCATTGGCCAAAAATTCGAGTCCTAGATGGGCTGGAATTTTCGGCCATCGCTGCTATTGGGCCCAGCAGTATTAGGCCTTTTCAATTTAATACCAGATTAAATATTTTAGGCTCAATTTAATTAATCCTAGTTTATTAAGCAAGTCCATTACTTTATTAAAGTGGGCTTCAATTTTATTCCAGATAAAATACAAGCCCATCTTCAATCAACTTGGACTAAAATTAATTCCAAATTAATTCTCTAGTCCAATAAACCCAATTAACATTTAATTGCTACATATTTTTTCTCATATTAATTATACTTGATTTATTCTAAATAAATCACAAGTATCTCAATTAATCAATTTGACTTGAATTAATACTAAGTAACTCTCAAGTCAAAACATTCAATTATACTCTAATTAAATTGTGCTTCTCCTCAATACTCAATTAAATAGACTTAGATTTATTCTCAATAAATCATGATCTATTTAACAATTATAACAAACTTGAATTAATTTTCAATTAACTCTCAAGTTGTGAAGTTCAATTAACACTCTAATTGATAAAACTCTCTCTTCTTCATAAATTAAGTAATCTCAAATTTATTCCATAAATTTCGAGATTAACTCTTTATTACTTTAGACTTGAATTAACTCCTAATTAATTCTCAAGTCTAATTTAGGCAATATGTTATCAAATAACATGTCTCTCGAATTTAATCACATTAAATACTTGTTAATTACTTTTAATTAACCATTACAAGTTAATTCCACTTAATTAACTTATTGATCTCTTGTTAATGAATTAATTCCAATTAATTCATTTGTCAATCCAGTTGACTGTTATCAAACTCTATTGATATTGATAAATTTGTTCGCCCTTGGAAGTCATTGTGTGACCCCTCAAGTCACAAATAGGACAGCAGTAGAAATACATTATTAATGTCATAATTGTGACTTTAATTAAACTCATTTAATTAAAGACTATTTGTGAATCAACACATTGAATTCACAAATACATTCCTACAGAACATGGATAATGTCTAGCAATATGTACATGGCCACCCATCCATCGATGAAGTGGTATGAACCTTTCAGCCTCATGATCTCTGTGAGATATGATCCTTCTATTATCCAATTCTCGATTGAGACCTAGGACATGGGTAATGGAATCCCAATAGTCTGTAATACTATGAATAACATTCCTATAGTAATTCCATTTGATCTCATACTCTAGGAAGTCTTTCTAAGTTAAGACCAACCGAACCTTGCAAAGATTTAATGGTAGAATATACTACTATAGAATTCATAGGAATTCTCTTGTTCTTATATCAAGTAACAGATCCTAGATTGACTCTCACAGCCTTCATGCACAACTCGAACATACCCAACGTACAACCTATATTAAACTCGATTTCAGGAGTACATCAAAGTATGCCCTCGTCATACATAAGGCAACCATGGAGCCTCATGTCTAAGCATTAGTTAGACATGATCATGGCTAGTGAAACATTCCTAATCCCTAAGACTTTATATGAGTCTTACCCCATTTAGGCATTCTCGGCGGGATCCTCAGTGAACTTAATCTCCACCATATGCATAGTAGTGTCAAGATAATAGTGTCATGAAATGGGACACACTTTCATAAAGCTATGCCACACAAGCATGTCTCAAACGAGTCTGTTCGATATCCCCTGTGCCTTTTAAACTATTCGACTTGGAGTGTTTTAGATCACACCTTCGAGACTTATTTCATGGCCCCCATCAAATGGTGAAACCAAGTCCCAAAGCTTACTTGCGATCTTGGGTTTCATCCATATAAATAGTTAGGAAACAAATGTGTAAACTTAAATGCAATATGATGAATTTGGCCATAGTAGTATTAAACGACCACTAACGTCTTTCTATTATTGATCACTAGATCGTTCCACTCTAGAGTTTCATAGGAAATGCCTCAAACAGTTCGGCTTTCCAGGGCACAACTCTAACAGGGATGACCAAATATTATTTTTCTTCGAGATAGGACCCTACCGAAGGATGCCAACCTGATGGATACAACTCACGAGATTGGTTGAAAGGTACGCAATCCATATTAGGCATCGCATTAGAGCATTGCTTGTAACTTGTCTTAGATAGGTTTGTGTTCATTATATGTTACCTTATCGCCTTATGTGAGTTTCTTTACGGGTTCTAGCGTTGGTATCGCTTTAACCTATGAGAATCATTCGTAACTGTGGGAGGACAAGGATAACCAACAAACCTGACAGATATTACGCATAGTGGTACAGTCTTGTATTCGGGAATCGACCAGTTATAGGAGTGATGAGTTTCTGGACCATACGTCAACAAAGGCAGCATTATGCTTCAACCGATTTTAGAGCGTCTTCAGGGTAAGTCGAAAATTGCAAAGAGCCATTCTCTTCGGATGCAATACTTTCAAGAATGGTGCCGGGACAGGTTCTATGGAGGCTGAGTCTACCAAGCATTGGGAGTCAACCAAGACACCGTCAGACATAAGAAACACTGGGATGATCGGAGTGCTACAAATAGTTTGTTCGACTTTTTGAGTTTCGCTTCACTGCCTATCACAACCAACTCGAAGGAACTAATGACACTGGGGCAGTAAGGAGAAATAGTAGGAGACTATGGTTACCAAGTTCAATACCATTCAGGCAAAGCAAGATTGACAGTAGATACCTTGAACAGAGAGACCAACATAATTCAGTTGACAAAAATTTTCACTTCAATGACGAGCAATCCAGATAAGATTTAGAAAATTTTGAGATGCAATACGGTGAATATTATGATTTCTGCTAGAGAAGGGATATCTAATCTGGGTAAGAGGAAATGCATATCTACAGGAGCTGCAAGAAATGGCGATGTAGAGATAGATGATGACGTAACTTCAGAAAAAGTACCTTCGATAACTGGGTTCAGGAACAGATTCAGAAACTATAGTGCAATATGGATTCTAAGTTCGGGGTCGCGATACAAATACTTTACTTACAAGGACAAAGTAGTGAGAACACTGTTGGAATTCATGGTGCCCCGGGCGCAGCGGAATTAAGGGATTTCAAATTTTTTATCCCGGGGCCTTAATCGAATCAATATGAATCTTCCTCCAATGAACTTAAAAACTTTGAAACGTTTATATATCAAGAATTCACATACCTTTACGCACTCCTTTTCTAGTCGTTAAGATATTAAAGCTTTCCAAAGCTTAGATCCACTATTTGATCACGCAGACTTCTCGATTCCATCAAGGATTCAATTTTCAACCGAATCTCTTTGAGGTTGATCTACGGCTTCTCGCAGACGAACTCTGAATCTCTTAAATCCTACTAGAGAGATTTAAGATCTAAATTTATCTAATATAAAATAAGAGAATTGAGAAAAGAATTTCAAAGGCTGGTTCACGTCAAACTGTAGAATAATTTTTTGCAGTTCACGTGAGCTGCCTCTAGAGAGAGAGTAATTAGCGTAAAACAGAAAGAGAGAATAGGGTTAGGAAAAATCAAACTCATTGAATGAATTCACATTGTCAAATAGACTTCAGTGCAGGGTTATAAATAACCCTGCATTGGCCGAAAATTTCAGTCTAAGATGGGCTGGGATTTTCGGCTATTGCTGCTGTTGGGCCTAGCAGTCTTGGGCCTTTTGACTGCTTGGCCCAATAGAAGCAATGGTCGAAAATTTCAGTCCTAGATGTGCTAGGATTTTCGGTCATTGCTGCTACTGGGCCTAACAGTCAAATGCCCTTTCAATTTAATACTGGATTAAATATTTCTGGCCCAATTTAATTAATTCTGATAAATTAAGCAAGTCTAATATATTATAAAGTGGGCTTTAATTTATTCTAAATAAATTACAAGGTCATCATTGATCAACTTAGGCTAAAATTAATTCCAAATTAATTCTCTAGTCCAATAAGCCCAATTAACATTTAATTGCTACAGATTTTTCTTTCTATTAATTATACTTGATTTATTCTAAATAAATTACAAGTTTCTCAATTAATCAATTTGACTTGAATTAAAACCAATTAACTCACAAGTCCAAAACATTCAATTACACTTTAATTGAATTGTTTATCTCTTCATTACTCAATTAAATAGACATAGATTTATTCTCAATAAATCATGATCTATTTAACCATTCTAATAAACTTGAAGTAATTCTCAATTAACTCTCAAGTTGTAAAGTTCAATTAACACTTTAATTGATAAAGCTCTCTTCTATATAAATTAAGTAGTCTCAAATTTATTCCAACATAAATTTCGAGACTCACTCTTAATTAGGCAATATGTTATCAAATAACAAGTCTCTCGAATTTAATCACATTAAATATTTATTAATTACTCTTAATTAACTTTTAACATCTTGATCTCTTATTAATGAATTAATTTCACTTAATTCATTTGTCAACCCAGTTGACTGTTATCAAACTCTATTGATATAGATAAAACTGTTTGCCTTTGGAAGTCATTGTGTGACCCCTCAGGTTCACCAATAGGACAACAGTAGGAATACATTCTTAATGTCATAATTGTGACTTTAATTAAACTCATTTAATTAAAGACTATTTGTGAATCGACTTATTGACTTCACAAGTACATTCCCACAGACCATGGATAACGTCTAGCAATATGTCCATGGCTACCCATCCATCGATGAAGTGGTACGAACCTTTCAGCCTCATGATCTCCGTGAGATACACTACAAAAAAACAGTGAAAAACCAACGACAAAACTCGTCGCAAATTCGTTGGAAATGTAATTTCCAACGAATTTGCGACGAATTTGCGACGATGTGGGGATATCGGAAAATGGCTTCTCGCAAATAATCGTCTCGTTGCAAACTCGTCGCAAAGTCGTTGGAAATTGCATAAACAAATTGCGCAGGTTTGCAACAAATTTGCGATGAAACGGAATGACTCGTAATATTTTCGATGACTATAATGTCGTTGCAAATTCGTTGGAAATATTTTCAGTTTCCAATGCGACGAAAAATGACGTTGGAAACTGAAAATATTTCCAACGAATTTGCAACGACATTGTAGTCATCGGAAATTCCGTTTCGTCGCAAATTCGTCGGAAAGTCGTTGGAAACTGGATTTTACATTTTTTTTAAATTTTTATTTGTGACGACTTTACAACATAAAATTCGTTGCAATGTCGTCGCAAATAAATTAAAAATTTTCAATTATTTATTTATTTATTTCCTATTCTTGCTCAATTTATCAACCAATTTCCACCTGCCCAACTCAATAAATCAACTCTAATCCAAAATCTGATAAATCCGTAATTTATAAATTTAATATTCGAAATCATAAATCAAGCAATTACTTTCGGTTTACAAAATCCTAATAGAGTCAAATTAAAAAGCTACAATTATTTAGCAATATAAAGAAGCTACTTTCACTCATCATCTTCTTCATCTCCATCTTCCTCTTCCTCCTCCTCCTCACGATGATAAAATTGAGAAGTTTTATTCTTACTCATACCACTATTTTTGCCGATACTCCTGCCCTTATCTTTGCCCTTGCTCTTGAACATGCTCTTGCTGCTGGACATGCCCTTACCCTTGCCCCGACTCAATTGACTATTTCTAAACATAGAGGCAATTTGTGCAGTATATGATCGGAGTTGTGATTCGAGTTTTGCGTCCAGTTGTGCTTTGAAAAACTCTTTTATCATTTGTGTATTTTTTCCCAATTCTTCATGAACAATATTTTGTACCTGGTCGGGGGTAGTGTAACGATCATGACTAGATGTACACCCATCATCTCCTGACAAAGGTTTTCTTCGCTTGTGGTTCAACCCAAGCACTTCACCCTTCGAGTTTGGTCCCCCAACAGCTGTTGACCACAACTCGTCTTCAGAACGCTCATGATAATCTGGATCCTCCGACAATCGCTGCTTTTCTTCGGCTTCCAACATATCGTAATTCACCTACGTAAGCATATATATGGTGTTATAAAAGACAATATAATAGTATTGTATTGAACTTATTTGCATCACAAATAGTTAACTTACCAGAACATCGCGTACTCGACCTGGCGGCATTTCTGCAGGTGCTTTTCCCCTATCTGCCTTCTTCACAAAATTATCTGAAAATGAACTTCTTACTGTCACAGGTTGCTTAGTTTGTTGTTCTTTGAGCTTATTTCGGGTGCTGATACTAATGGAACCCCCAACGTAAGTTGGGGCTCCTTCCTTTGACCTTCTGTTTCCCTTGTTTCTATTTGAAAGTCTCTTAAACTCAGGGCTATCCCAGTATGCACGCAACACATTGTACACTTCCTCGAGCATCCAATCGGGCTTCTTGCCTTTTGTACGGATTATGTAGTAAATGCCTGACATTCTAAGCCCGAGCCTATGAGCGAAAGCAATTTTCATATGACCTTCGTGTTGAGGGTCCCAATAGCAATATTTCTGTAAAGTTTAAAAAAGCAAAAAAAATAAAATAAAATTATGGAAATTGTAAAATCAATGAATCCCACAAAAGAACCATAAAAGATGTAGAGTCAACATAACTATATAAGTCTGAAATTAGAGAACTTGTTACCTTTCAATCCTCAAACCAACTGTCTAATTCTTGTTGAGGCAAAGATTTCGCAGTATAGTAGCCTGCTCGAAGCCTACTTTTAAACACATTTGTAATGCCCTTAGTCCCCACTATACTATGAACATAACTGCATATAATTAACAAAAATAATTTCGAAGTTTTAGTATCACAAAGAATAATTAAAAAAACACTATGTAAAATTATATAAATATAGACTTACCCTTTAAGACCAGCAGGCTCTAATTTATCCTTGGTAGTAGGTGGGGCTTCTGGGCCCTCATATGCATCAGCCAATGCAGTGGCTGTTGGGTCATTTGGGAGTGCTGCTGAGGCGGATGAAGAAGGTAAAGGCGTAGTAGATGTAGGGTCAAGGGTGGGTACAGGTTCTAGGTTGGAGGTAGAGGTGGGTGGTGGGAATTCGGTGGGAGGTGGGGAATAGGTTGGTGTGGGTGTTGTAGGATGGGTGGGTATGGGTGCATCAGTTGGGGTAGGTGAGTTAGTTAGGTTGGTTTGGGGCTGGCGGGTAAGTAAGGACTGGATATTAAGTTGGGTGCTTGATGGTCTCATAGCAGCATTTGGTAGATACTTGCCTCTAGGTTTATTATTAGTCTTACCACCTCGCAAAACAGATGACACAGGACGCTCCTCTGGGGTGTTGCCCATTTATGATAATGCTAAATAAAGACTAGAACAGTTAAATGAAAAATGAAAAAATAATACATATAATCTGTTTAATGCATCCAAAAGGCAATATAGTTTGTGCTAAGACGGTTAAATTTACCTTTCAGTAAAAATTGATGTGTGCCCTTGACCTTGAAAATCCTTCGAATGGGCGGCTCATGCAATGGCTACACAACTACAAAGAAAGACATTTAAATGCTTTAGATACAACAAATTATAACACAAATTGTAAAAAAACTATAAAAATCAAGAAGAAGATTAAATATATTATGCAAATTAAGATATCACACAAAGTTATTAATTACCTAATCATCGTCACTATCGCCAAAATAAGCATTTTGTTCATCATCATTATATTCCCCATACACATTATCATCACTTAGTTCTCTCTCGTCAACATCCTCTATAATATGAGCATGATCTGCCAAAATCCCAAAATTTTCATCAGAATCCACTGCGTTGACAATAGCATTTCCGTCGTTTTGGTAGGCCACTTCGAGCGTATCTTCCATTTCTACTCTTCCTTTGGGCTTGGTTTTTATTACAGCCAACCATGGTGTCTTCTCTTTAATTCGCCCAGGATAAGGAACGTAGTACACTTGACGAGCTTGTTGGGCAATTATAAATGGATCATACCTTTTGTATTTACCATTGCCCTTAACTTCAAAAATCATGGATTCCACGTCCGCAATTCGAGTTCCCTCATGAGGGGTAGGATCAAACCACTCACATTTAAACAGAACAACCCTCTTAATAGGTTCCTCCGGGTATTCCAATTCGATTATTTCATCTAACATACCATAATAATCATCATCGCCATTATCGTCATCAAAGTTTCCTTTGACCCACACCCCACTGTTCATTGTTTTTTTGTCACGACCCCAAGAACTAGTGTGAAATTTAAAACCATTTACAAAATATTTTTTCCACGTCTTAACCTGATTATAAGGACCCCAAGCCAATTGACGCAAAAACGGATTAGAAACTCCATTGGCGTTATTGAAAACCTATATTAAATTATTGAGATACATTATTAAAACTAATTATAAATTACTTTCGAATTTCGTCGTTTTACACTATAAAGATAAAACTTACGTATTATTTGAACCAGAGGGCAAACTTCTTTTGAAGCATCTCAGAAACATTTTCATTGGCATTGATTTCGTGAGTGAGAAAGTACCTACAATTATCATTATAATTAAAATTCAATTAACTAATATTACTAACTTTTAAATTTACTAGTGTTGAATATTACTTACTCTCGATACGGTTCAATCTCGTCACAGTTCAACAAGATATGCAGTGAAGCTGCATCATACTCTTTTTGTTCCAAGAAACGATGTTTACATACCCCCGCAGCACGTCCTGGTTGATTAAAAATGGATAAAGTTGATGTATTTGAGACATCATCTCCACCATCATCATTCCGACAAACCCTATTCCTCATGGACCGAACGTGATCTTGAAAATAGAACGAACAAAAGTTTGCTGTCTCACGACGCAAATATGCCTCTCAAATAGAGCCTTCAACTCTGGCTTTGTTCTTAATCGTTCTCTTTATTTTTCCAAGGAACCTATTTTTTAACCCAAATATTAGTAATTTAATAATTAATATGATATTAATATTTTGGGTATACAAATATTAGTACTTAAATAATATGATAAGTGATAATTATTATTTTTACCTCTCAAAGGGGTACATCCATGTAAACTGCACTGGTCCTCCATTACGTGCCTCTTCGATCAAATGGATCGGTAAATGTTCCATCACGTCGAAGAATGCCGGTGGAAAAACCCTTTCAAGTTTGCAAAGGATGATAGGAATGTTTTCCTCCATTCTATCGAGATCATCATGTCGGAGAGTACTCGAACACAAATCCCTGAAGAACTTGCTCAATTCTGCTAGTGGTTTCCAAACATCATCAGGCAATTCTCGAAAAGCAATCGGCAATAGTTGTTCCATGAAAATATGACAGTCATGGCTTTTCATCCCATGGATCTTAGCTACTTGTGCATCAACACATCTACCCAAATTAGATGAATAACCATCAGGCATACGCAAATTTTGTATCCATTCACATATCGTCCTTTTTTGTTGTAGTGTAAATGTGTACTTGGCCTTTGGTTTTCCCCATCGTCCATTACCCTTAGGCAGTAATTCCAGCTCAGGTCGCTTACACAACAACTTCATATCCTCGCGTGCATTAGCATTGTCCTTCGTTTTCCCAGGTATGTCCATAACTGTATTAAAAATGTTATCGAAAACATTCTTCTCTATGTGCATCACGTCTAATTTATGGCGCAATAAGAGATCCTTCCAATAAGGCAAATCCCAAAAAATACTCTGTTTCTTCCAATTGTGCCACTCACCAGCCCCAGGAATCTGTAGATTATGCGGATTGTCTGTGACTTTTGGTAAGTTGCGCACTTGTTCCCACAGGTCATGCCCACACATCTTGACAGGTGGACGATCTTTTTCTGCACGTTTTTTCTTAAAGTTATTTTTATGTTTCCTATACGAATGTTGCATGTCCAAGAACCGGCGGTGGCAATCAAACCAACTGATTTTTCGTCCGTGTTTCAAGTATTCTGCCTTAGACTCACCCATGCAATAGGGGCATGCAAGTCTACCCGCAGTTCCCCAACCTGACAACATTGCATAAGCAGGAAAGTCGTTAATAGTCCACATCAATGTTGCTTTCATTTGAAAATTTTGCTTTATCGATGCATCGTAAGTACACACGCCGACGTCCCACAACTCTTTTAACTCATCAATCAATGGCTGCATCTATATATCAATATTCTGCTTCGGACTTTTTGGTCCAGGAATGATACATGTCAGGAACATGTACGGCATAGTCATACACATTTCTGGCGGTAGATTGTATGGCGTTACTATGACCGGCCAACATGAATAGGAGGCTGCTGACTGATTGTAAGGAGTGAATCCATCAGTGCACAAAGCAAGCCTTACATTTCGGGTCTCACGAGCAAACTCTGGATGTGTTTGGTCAAAATGTTTCCAAGCTTTGCCATCGGACGGATGAGACATCACTCCGTCTGGACGACGGTTCTTAGCATGCCATGTCATGTGCGGCGCTGAGCTCATTGAGGCATAGAGTCTTCTCAATCTAGGAATAAGAGGTAGGTAATGCATTCTTCTCATGGGAACTCGTTTTTTTGCACCCGTTCTCTCATCCATTTTTGTTTTATATCTATCAGCCCCGCAAAATTTACATGTAGTTGCATCTTTGTCATCTTTATAGTATAACATGCAACCTTTGACACAACAGTCAATCTTCTGAACTTCTAATCCTAGTTTCTTAACAAGTTTTTTAGCTTCATAGAAGTTCGACGGGACAGTATGACCTTTTGGACATAATTCTGAAATTAATTGGATGACCGCATCGATACCATCGTGCGCAATATTGTAATCACTTTGGATGCTCATTATTCTCGATGCAACAGACAGCGGTGAATGTTCCTCACATCCTTCCCACACGGGTTTGTTAAGTTCATTTAGAATATCGTAGAACTTTTGGGTTTCTGGATTAGGGACCTCTTCTTGGCCACCCATGTGTGCACCCCCATCAGCTTGTCGAGCTGCATCATGGAACATTTCGGCGTACCTATTTAAAGGACCATCGAAATCCATATCCTGGTTACCAAAACGTCCATCTTCGTACTCCATGTCCTGGGTACCGGTCTCGAAAGACAGTTGTACCTCTCCATGATCTGTCCAGTACCAATAATTTGGTTTGAAGCCGTATCTATACAAATCCCTCCTCACATCATCGGGAATCTTGTAATCATATTTATATAAGCACTTTTTGCATGGACATCGAATTTTTCCCTCGGCCATATATGGATGCAACGTTCTCGCATAATGGATGAATGTTTCAACACCTTCCACATATTCTGGTCTAGTACCCCCACGAATAGGATAATTCCTATTATACATCCAATTTCTGTCCGGCGGAATATTCATCTAGGGCCAATGGAAATATTTCATTAGAAAAGCAGTTTCTAAAGTTAGCACAAAACAGAAATTCGCTGCAGCAACACATTTTGAAAGATTATTTCGTTTCCTTATCAAACGAAGTCCAATTGCTATCAAAATTTATGGAGATACTCCTCACATACTGAGGAATATCGCAGTAAAACAGTTTCTAAAAATTCGATCATTTGACCCCTCTGCCAATGCTTCTGTCAGAGACCTGAAACATGGGACAGCTGGGTCGTTTCGTAATTTTTTCAGAGACCAAACCAACTCGGAATTACACCAAATTTAACAGAGATGACCCTTAATATGTGATTAATCCCCATTTAGAACAGTTTTAAAAAATTCCATCATCTCAGTCCGAAATCTCTATTTCAAGTAAGCAATGCATATTCATAAGAACCAAAAAATTGATCACATTCATATATGCAAACCCATAAACCACTTAATCATGCTTTAATTAAGTAAACTCCATCAACTTCATAATCCATCAGATTTTCCTCAATGAACCCTAGTTTCTAAACACATAGATTATTCCTTTAAATTCAAAGAAGATGATGAAGCTTGTTCAATACCTTAACTAGGATGCGAGAAGGCAGGAATTATCCTAAAAGCACGACCTCAAGAATTGATTAACGAGACGAGAAGGAAGCTTCTAATTTCCAGCAAACTTCTCCCTCCTTGCGCTGGAATTCTAATCGAAAGAAAAACAAAATATTAAGATGCTGAGCTAACAAAATAGAAAATTCTTGATAATGGCCACCCATTGATTCAAATATGAACACATTTTGTATTTTGAGTTTTTTCCTAAGTAGATTGTAAATGTAGAAACATCTAGATCATTATAACCCCGATACATACAAGAATTTCCGCTTCAAAACGGGCTGCCCGAATATTGATTCTGGGGGCTTGTCAACTGATAAGATGATCGAGCTAACAGTATCACAAATCAACTTCATTCAAGATCGAACCAAAGAACAAGGATCAGTAATCAAACTCTTTAAACTAATCTCATCATCAACTCCTAACACATATTTAAAATCAGTAGATACCCTTCTCATACATGAATTTACCCCTCCTCCTACATATACAACAAAGAAAGAAAACACACAACTATAATCAATAATGATGTTCAGTGTCCACACAAAACTCGCAAAAAAATTAAACAACTTCAAGTAACTGGTACAAACCAGATACGATGAACTGAGACTTTCAATTTGCAGAGATTGTTAGCCAGCATGAAAAGGACCAATCTCCCCTGTTCTAATAGAAGAAGCAATTTCATCAGCAACAGTTAAGCACGAAACAACCCAACCACCCAATGCCATCCATATCATTCTCGCCATCCAAAGAGTCGTACTACAATTGAAGCAAACATAAATAGAAAGGCACTTTACAAAACCGAAAAACACGAAAAGACATGGGCAATTGCAAGTGTTAATAATAGCAATAATCATGATTTTAAGCAAACTGTCAGGCAAATGCTCTATAATGAGAACCATAAGCATAAGCCAAGTTGGAAGAATCATGATAATAGATGTATTTTACTCAACATTCAATAATACCCGATGGGCTTGGCGACGCTGGGCTGGGCGGCTCTGGACCGAGCTGGGCGGCGCTGGTCGGCGCGGGGGTGGGCGGTGCAGTGGGTAGGGCGGCGCGGGGCTGGGAGGGAGGCAGCACAGGGCAGCGCGATGCTAGTGGGAGGGAGAGCCGGTTGGTCGACTGGTGAGCAGCGGGAAGAGAGGTTCTTTCAATTTGGGCATTCTCAAAGTGTTGGAGTATAATTTAGGTTTTTAATGCTATATTTTTTTTTTTTTTTTTTTGTTCGCTTGCGACGAATTTCCAACGACATAATGTCGTTGGAAATATTTTTCAAAATTAATTTTATTTCGGAAAGGGATTAGCGACGACTTTCCAACGACATTTTGTCGTTGGAAATATTTTTTTCAATTATTTTTATTTAATATTCAGATTTGCGACGACTTAGCGACGACATGTGGTCGTTGGTAAATTTTCCCACTTTCATACTCGTTTTTGCAACGAATTTGCGACGATAACTCCTCGTTGGTAATAATTTTAAAATTATTTTTGTTTAATATTCAGCTTTGCGACGACTTAGCGACACCATGTAGTCGTTGGTAAATTTTCCCACTTTCATACTCGTTTTTGCAACGAATTTGCGACGATCAGTCCTCGTTGGTAATAATTTTAAAATTATTTTTATTTAATATTCGTGTTTGCGACGAATTAGCGACGACATCGTCGTCGCTAATATTTGATTTTATATTTTTCTGGTTTTCGTTGGTGTGGCGTCGCAAATGCGTGGGAAATTTGCGACGCCTTTGCAACGACATTATTCTGTTGGTTTTTTTCGTTAGTTTTTGACAGTTTTCTTGTAGTGATACGATCCTTCTATCATCTAATTCCCGATTGAGACCTAGGGTATGGGAGATGGAACCGCAGTAGTCTGCAATGCCATGGATAACATTCCTATAGTAATTCCATTTGATCTTACACTCTAGGAACTCTTTCCTAGTGAAGACCAACCGGACCTTGCGCAAGGATAGTGGTAGAATATACTACAATAGAATTCATAGGAATTATCTTGTTCTTTGAACAAATGATAGATCCTGTATTGACCCTCACAGCCTCCATGCATAACTCGAACATACCCAACGTACAACTTATATGAAACGTAGAGATTCAGAAGTATATCAAAGTATGCCCCAGTCATACACAAGGCAACCATAGAGCCTCAAGTCTAAGGATTAGTTAGACACGATCATGGCTAGAAAACCTTCCTAATCTCTAAGACTCTATATAAGTCTTACCCCATTTAGGCTTTTCCGGCGGGATACTCAGTTAACCTAATCTCCATTAAGCACCCTCATATGCATAGAAGTGTCAAAACACTAGTGCCATGAAATGGGACACATTTTCATAAATCTATGACATACAAGCAAGTCTCAAGTGAGTCTGTTCGACATCCCCTGTACCTTTTAAACTCTTCGACTTGGAGTAGTTTAGATCACACCATTGAGTACTTATTTTATGCTCCCCAACAAATGGTGAAACTAAGCCCTTAGCTGATTGTGATCTTGGGATTTCATCCATACACAAGAATAAATAATATGCAATCAAATATAAATGAAATATGATTAATTTGGCAATAGTAGTATTAAACGACTATTAACATCTTTTTGTTATCAATCACTAGATCGTTCCACTCTAGAGCTTCATAGGAAATGCATCAAACAGTTCGACTTTCCAGAGCACAACTCTAACAAGAATAGTTCGAGACTAATAAGGGAACCATGCCAATGAAAGACCTTTCGCAGTTAGAGTCATTATCGAATTTGATCGGATTTCGAAACGTAATCAGTACCCCGTCATTCCAGAGATACTATGTGATGGGCTACATAATCTATATTCAGACATGGTACAGTGGAACCAGATGTGACAGCAGAAATAGAATCGGTCTAAGTGCAGAATTCGAGACATCAATAAGAAATATATCAGGAACCAACGGATGCCACCAGTGTGAGCTTTATGGAAGAAACAAAACATTGGGCAAGCTATTAGTGAAATAGAAATAAAATAAATAAGCTCAACCTGAGTCAGATGTCAAGCTAGGGTAAAATCTAAGGATCAGATACTTTAAAGGGTCAAGTTAGGGCTAAATGTAGCTGCTACGGACCACATGAATTTCAAACCATAATTACAAATCAGATGAGATTGTGTGTTTACTTACTTTAAATATATGTGAAGTGTTTCACATGATCTATCTGTCTTATTTTCTCTTAGATTCCTAATTGTGCTAATTGAATCCTTAATTGCTTTAATGATGTTCTTTAAATATATTCTAAGTGTTTATCGTGACTCGTATGATTTAGATGCATTTAAATTTATTAATTTCAATTGAATAACATGCTTAACTGCTTAAAATTTATTTTAAATGATCTCTGTGTAAGTAGTATAGAATTTAATCGACCCGCTATGCGTTATTCGAGAGTGCTAAGGACAAGGAATTCTTGGCCAACTAAGGGCGAAACTCTGATGCGATTACGATATGCAGATCCAGATAACATCGACTTTGATAGATCAGGACTGAAGGAGAACACTTCTCAAGATAGTCTAGTTGAGAACCGAAGTGAATATGGATGTCGGATACGACTAGGCAAACTCTGAGCTATCGACTACACCAAACTAAGAACCTCGTATTGGGATTTTTAGTTCTTGATCGTTATGGAAGGGATGGTGCACTTTGGATGTACATCGGCCATAAGAATTAAACAGACTATCATGAAGAACACCAAGTTTGGGTGAAACATATGTTCAAAAATAATTTCCAGGAATCAGAGAAGATTGCATCAATTCAAGTCCTGAAAATACCATGAGGTCGACGAAACGATATTTGGAACTGAATTCAAGCGAAGAAGCTCTACAAAGGATAGTTTTATTCGAGTGGTAGAATCTGGGACCAGATTCTCATAAGGGGGAAGATTTTAACGCCCCGAAATTTCCGAGTTTGAAATTGGTGCGTTTTACCAAAATTCGGACCGTTTACGGTCCCGACCCATTGCACGATTTCACGATTTTTAACTTTAGCATTTCAAGATTTTCATAAATCATTAATTTTGACATTTTAAACCTCAAGGTATTAATAAGAATTCGATTTGCATCGCTTTGACACTAGTTAGGGTCAATTTGGTAAATTTATATTTTTAGCCCATTTAATTTAATATAGTAATTTAACAGTGAAATTGGACTGGAGTTCCATGCTTTTGAAAGTGCATTTGTATTGAGGTTCCAAATATTTCTTAAATTTCAAAACATCTTTTGTTAAATCATGTTTTCAAGAATTGCATTTCAGCCCAAAACATATTTACACTTTGACCCCAACCCAAATGTTGACTTTTCGTAAATAATTAAATATTCACACAATGAACCTCGCATTTTTAAGATATTCAATTTCGCTCATTTTGACACTAAGTACACTAAATTATGAGACTTTGCACTTTTGGCACGTTTTTCAAAAATACGGTATAGAGTGTAATTTTGGAAAGTATTGTGGCAGAACTGAAAAATGAGAGAACACCGTCACACGGCAGCAAGGAACGACGTGGAGCTCCTCCTTCCAAAATGGGATTTTTCTGATTCATCACCAAATCGAGCAAATAAAATGTCGAAAGCGATCGTTTCTACGAGAGGAACGCAATGGTATCTGTATTTTTTGGATTTAGCAACGGTGGAGGCGCGGTGGTGGTGTAAAGTTGCACCATGGCGGACCTTGTCGATGACCTTTTCCGATAAGTAGGGTATGGGTTCGGACCGGTTTTTCGAGACGAATCCAACCGTGGTGGTGTCATGGCATGAATCGATCGGACAGGGCGCTATGGGCGATTTTCAGCCAACAGCGACTGAGGTGATTTTCGGTGTTCCGGCCAGGGACGTGGTCGGATACCACCTGCATTTTTTTCGCCTCGACGTCAGGTGTCTATTGGTGGTGGTCTCTTGGCCTGAATCAACACGATGATGGCAAAACGGTGGTCCGATAGTGGCGTGCAGTGGAGGTGGCGCTTGAGCAACCTTCAGTGACTTTTTCCGGCGAACAAAATACGATTTCCAATCTTCTCGACGTGGGTAAGCTATTTTTGAAGTCGATTTCTGAATTCGTTGCTCGGTTTTTTGTTAATTTCAAATCTATGAATTCTAGGATTTTTGAAGCTTCTGAGTGAAATTAAATGCTGGTGGATGATCGGATTGAGAAACAGACTTGAGGGAAATGACGGGCTCGACGAGAGGATCGACATAGTGTAAGGGTTCACCAATCCGAGGTGGTTGACCGGCGGCGGTCCAGTGGCGGCCGGTAGTGGTCCGTCGGATTCCGGCGACTGTGATTTTGGTGAAAAAACTCGTCTCTTCCCGACGAATCTAATGGCATTGGTATTATCCTAATCCGACATGTCGTTTATCTTTTATCACAATATTTGTGTATTTATGTTATAATTGCATTTTGCGATAACTTTTGTGTTTTTGAGCCGATTAAGCTTGAATTATTTGTACCCGAACTTGGATTGTATATGTGAATTGATGGATAATGTTACCATGAAGGTATTTAGTCGAAATTGTGTAGTTTGACTTGTTTGAATTAGGTTTAGAATTAATCTTTAGCTTATAACTTTTGAACTTTTGAAAAAAGTTGTTATCTTATGATTCTACTTTGAATACATGTTTGGGAACTTGTAAATGTGAGGATATTATATAAGATTAGGTATGACTCTGTGATTTCCTAGTTCGTGTTTAGAATTCCTACGAGCATGTCCTTGTTTATTTTGATGAATAATTTAATGTGATTGTACCCCACATGCTTTTCATTTATTATGAGTTGTTGTCTTAAATGTTATTTACACGATGATAGATAATATGAATGTGTGGGACGTGTTGTGCGTTTATGTGAATATTTGTTGACATCAATTCTATTTCATTTTTTACATGCTTATGACTTGAATTACATTTGAAATAATTATGTGATTACGCATTTTTTTTCATAGTCGTATGTTGTCTGTCATTTTTTGAGTCTTATCTTATTTGGTTTTGTTGTGTCGGGTCTCATGTCAGTTATGTCTTTCAAGTGTCCATTGTCCAGTGAGTGTTCTAGTTCAGTCTGTCCCGATTTCTAGGTGAGGTTTTCTGCTTGTTGTCTCCAGTATCTATATGTAGTATATATACACTTCTTACACTAAGCTTGTACTTTATTCATTTTGATCGTTTTCCTCTCGTTTCTATATTAGATATTAGATATTTGATTCTATTACTTTATTGATTTTAATGAAAAATGATTTTGGAAAATATTGGAAAGCTACTATGTATAATGAAAGCTACTATGTATATGATTTTGGAAAATTTTTAACTAGAGACAAGTGAACTACTTCTTGTTTTAAAGGTAATTTTGGGTTTGGAACCTTCTCGTTGAGTGAAGTCATTAGGGCGGATCCCCCTAATGATTGAATACCCGGCTGTATTCCTATCGTTATACCGCTTGTCTCGAATTGCCCCTTTGGGCAACGAAAGTGTTGATTCCTGTCACGACCCCCGGGCTCGGAAAGGAGAACCCCCTGCGGGCCCATTGGACGTGAATATAAGCTTCGTCCCCACTGTATGTAACCCTAAAGTTTGGCTTGGGAAGCACGTGCCAAAAGGGATTAATCCTTATTTGATTACACATGAGAATTAATTTATAAACCCTTCGTTATTCATTTGTTTTTCCGATGTGGGACAAGCCCAAGGGGCACTCACGGCATGTCACACAACGTGCGGCATGCCCTGTGGCACACCTGAATGCTTTTTCTGAGTTCGGGGCTCTACAATTCCCGTCTTCGACAGGAAAATGATAGTTCCGAAATGCGAGTTATGATATGATATGATGGACCCGGGGTAGGGAGGTGTGGATTGCGCCGGATAGACATTGGGTCTACAATGTATTTCATACTTTTTGCCCCAAATTTTGGGAGCTCGGAGTAAGGCCGAAGTGGCAGCCCTTTGAGTACCTGAGACGGCAGACTTTAAGTCAGCTAAGGCATAGGTTGTAATGCCTATGTGGATTTGTTACATGTAGTTCGGATTTAGCGGTCCATCTGCAAATGGAGAAATAAGGGTGTTTTATATTTTGTATGATAGGAGGAGTTACGGGTGCTTGACTCGCCGAGCAATATGACAGTAAGTTATTTGTTTATGTTATGATTCACACAAGTATTGGTAAAATGCAGTGATCTCCCTCTCTCTTGTTATTTTCCTTTGTTTTAAAATTGTGAATCATATTTTTGTTTCATTTATATATATACATAGCTCCCTCACTTAGTTGCTTTGACTAACCCTCCTTACTCCAACCATTATTCTGTTTCAGGTTTCGGTCACTAGGCAGTGGTTGTGTCGGTCGTTAGTCCTTGGAGTCGGTGTCCGTCTCATTCTTGTTGTGTATTTCATTTTATTTCATTGTTTAGGATTATGGCATATGAGAATTAACATATGTTGCTTTCTATTTATTGGACTCGGTGGGCTTAGACTAGATTTATATTTTACTAATGATATGTATTTCCACTGGCTTTGGTGGGCTTTATAATTGCGCAATAAAATATGAAGTTTATGATTACTAATTTGATAGAACCTTGAGTGGACTTAGGATTATTTGTTATTGTTTCGAGCAGGTTGAATTTTCTTTATGGAATTTAATTTATGGTTTTATTGCTTCCGCATTCTGTTGGTTCGTCGTATAGCTCCCACCTAGCAGATTTGTTTTTTTATTTGCCGTTCACCGGATTTTGATTCGGGGCCGGCTTTCCATTTCGGTTTCGGGTCGAGGTCAGTTGCTGGGCGTGCGTTACCTGTTTTGGGCGCCCGCTACAAGTAAAATGTGGTTTGTTTGGTAAGTATATTATTTAAAAATTGGAAGTTATTGCTCGTCTCGCTGAGCTTTTGTTTATTATTGCAAACTTATTCGATTCACCAAATTTACCTAAAAATGTTTATTTTCCATTTGGTTTCTTTTCATTTAAAAATGGTGAATCTTTATTCTGCTTTGATAATATATATATATATATATATATATATATATATATATATATATATATATATATATATATATATTGTATTAGCCCCCTTTCTTAGTTGCTCTGACTAACACCTCTACTTTAACCGTGGTTTTATTTCAGGATTTGGTTACTAGGAGTTACATTCTTTTGCTCTTGTAATTCCATTCCGTCTTTTATTTTGGATACATTAGTCCTTGGATTTAATTTAGAATTGTGGATGATGTATATTTACATTTAGCCTCGAAGACTTGCCATTTATATTATTGTTTTCGTTGACCTTGGTGGACTTTTTACTTGCATTTTGGATTTACTGTTTTATTAGTTTCTTAAGTGGACATAGGTTGATTGATTGCTTTTCTAGATCCTTAAGTGGAATTAGGTTTTATTGCTTGCCACTTTTCGCTTCCGCATTATTTTGTCGTTGTCGTTTTTCAACGTATCCGTCTAGTAGTGTGTTTATTTACTGTTTGCCAGGTTACGGTCCTGTAACCAAACCTTTGTTTTTATTATGGACTGTAACTTGGTGTTGGATGTGACTTCACACCCTTTTTGACATCCCATTACATGTATCTACTAATTGATTGATGATTATATTTTTTTTTTTTTTAATTTTTTTTTTTTTTTTGACAAATTGTAAACAAAATTATCAACTAGCACAACCCCATCCCGGAAAAATAGGAAAGAAATAAAAGACCCGCAATCCCAGTTATATTATTAAAACAATCACTAAGCAACAATTAAAGATGTCGCACAAATTCTAACCTCATAAATGATATAAAACCATTATTTAAATATGTCATTGTCACCCATCTCTCTCATAAAATATTTGAACTTACCAATTTTCTAATCCTTAGATCAAAAGATCCAAATTTGTCCACTTCATTAACAAAGTCATTCTTTACGACTAACTTCACTAAATTTTGGGATATTACTACACGTGCATACTTATTTGTCACTTCATTAGTAGTTCATCCTTATTTGGACCAATCGTTGTTGTTGTTGTTAGGGATCGCAGAAAGTCAGAAAGGTGATTAGGTTTGTCCCTCATTACTTTATTAGCAATCGATTATTTCGGCAGTGAATCACACGACAGACCTATCATCATTTGAATATATATATATATATGATTTGGATATGACAATATTTTTTTTTTACATTTATTATTGTAGAAGTGTTATCCAACACGATATCAAACACTATATCATAGTATAAGATAATTTTTTTAGAAATATCCGTCCATCATTATAATTATCAAACAAATATACAATATGCTTTTTACGACTTATAAAACTTCTTCACAGCTTTTCCACCTTATATGTTGATATGTTTAATTATTCAATTCTAATCCTACTGTCAAATCCAATTATTTGTAATATAAATTATGATAATTAGGTGCATAATCGATTAGTGTATATTCATTTTTATATTTTTATACCATGATGTTTATAAGTTATCGATCACCATTTAAAATTTTATCTTATTAATGTAATTTGTTATCTCAATCCATTTTTCGGTTGTCTCCGCAATAACACATGATAATTACGAAAAATTAAGGAAAAAATACTAGAAAAACCCTTTAAATAAATTTGTATATCTAAAAAAACCCATGAATATATTTGTTAATCTAAAATGCCTATTTCATCATATTTTCATTCTAAAAAACCCAAAATTTAATTTTTAGACTAAATTACCCTTAATTATATTTTAGATTTAAAAATATAATGATTAATTTTTTAAATATTTTTTCTCCTTATGTTATTTAATTATTATTTTTATAAATAATGAGTTTAACTTATTAAATAATTTCAGAAAAAATATTTTTCTAGTTAAATACGTATATATATATATATATATGTGAAAATCTTTTTTAAAATATTATTTATAAATTGTAATTGACATAATTTAATTTCCAAAATTAAATAAAAAATTCAAATCTAATTGATATGTTAATTTTAATTTTTTATTTATAAATTGATATATATAAATCAAATGAATTTATAACTAAAACATAAAAACTAATTTAATTAGAAACTAAGGGTAAATTTGTAACGACTTGAATATTTTAATTATATTATTAATAATTACGCGAATTCTTTCTTGCCTAATTTCTCGATCTATCCAATTGGATTAATTAATCTTGTGGAAAAGATTGATTTAACCTATCTTTTAAATGCCCTCAATTACTTAAGTTACATAAATGCCCTTAAAATCCTAAATGACCATTTTACCCCCGAGATATTTTCCTAAATATCTACCTATCTCTCTCATTCTCTCATTACACACAAAGAAGGAGAAAAGAAGAAAGGAAGGAGAAAGAAGGAGAATAAAGGAGAGAAACTTCCCGACGCCCTACCGAGCCCGTTTTTCGCCCGATCGACGAGCCGTGAAAACCCGAACGATCCTCACTACATTCTCTACCGGTGATCCTTTTACGCCATTTCATTTCGTTCCCTCTTCATTACGATTTTCGTGGCTTTTGTATAGGAATTTTATAATATTAGGATTTTCGTGTTTAGGAAGAATTACTTGACCATTTTACGTGTTTCTTGTGCCTATGTGTAGCTAATATGGTATAGATGAATATATGTGAGAATTAGGATGTTTTATGGAGTAAATTAGGAGATGTATGAATTTAAATGTTGGTTTCGCGTGTGAGGTTTCGCGATCTGCTGAGTCTGCTGCTCAGTAGATCCACACGGGCGAACGCATGGTCTTGATCAAGACCGTGCAGGAGCCCGTGCGCAGCCCTTTTCAACCTGCACGGGCTTCAGCCCGTGCACAGGCCTGTGCGCAGGCCCGTTTGCACTTGCACGGTCTTGGCACCGTGCTCAAGACCGTGCGTGAGACCGTGAACCTCTATTTGTGCTTGCACCGGCTTGCCAAGCCCGTGCGTTGGCCGATGCAACCTACTTAGTGGATTTTCTAGCCTTTTCCTTTCTTGCACTTCGGGAATTGGGTCAACCCCACTCATTTAAATGTTGACTTTTCACATACGACCTCCGAATATCAATCCGATTTCACCTATAGCTTCCTCGAGCCTCGGGATTTGATATTCTTCATAATTTACAATTTATCCGACCCTATTTGACCGTCAATTGACACCTTTCTCATTTAGGGATTTTATCCCACCTTTCCCGTTCCTTATCCGTTTGATCTCGTATTCACGAGAGAGCGTCCTTATATTATTTTAAGCATGCCTACGTGCCCTAATTGCGTTTTAGCATGTCTTGGATATTTAATTTCTAATGTTCTCCCATTAATTATAACCGGATTAATACTCCTTTAAATATTGTTCCATATTTTATATATCCTTACATGTTTAATTATCTGACTTTCCATATTGCACCTGTAGCATGAGTGGAGTTTATATGAATTGCCGTGCGTCATCTGTTGTCTTGTGTCTTGCTTTTAGTATTGTCGGTCTTGTTTTCATCCTCTAGGCCCTGTGTATTACAGGTGGGACCAATGAGGGAGAAACTTGACTACCGCTTGCTTTCATACTTTCGTGTTGAGCCAGGTAAGGGTTTAAATTGTTTTCAACTGGAGTAAGAACATAGTTACTTAGGTTTGCGAAATAAACACTATCCCGCTTTCTTATTACTTGTTGTATTGCCTTTACTATTTCTCTATCTGCTTAGTTAAACCGTTTTGATAGCAAACCAAAATGTTTTAAATGCTTTCAACTAGAGGCAAGGAAAATCCATTTGTTTTAAATGCGAACTTTGGTCTCTCGACCTCGCAATTATAACCTTGTCTCGAATGGCCCCTTTGGCCTCCCACACCCCGATTTCCTACTTTCGAATGGCCCTTTTGGCCACCCAAACTATCATTGATTTCAAAAGCGAGCCATAGATTGATTAATGATTTGGGCCCGGAGTATACAGGAGGTGAGCCTGGGGACGAGCGTCTAGGGCAAATCCCGATGTATACTTCTAGCGTGTTAACTTGGGCCGGTTAGGAGGTTGGCTAGCCTAAGTTGATGCGAACGGTGGTGCTAATCGCGTCTCCTTAAATTCTGATACGGTGGTGCTAATCGCGTCTCCTTAAATTCTGATGGTACCAATTGTTGGTGGTGAAGTACTTGACTATATGCTTGCATGTTTTTCAATTGGGAGTTATAAGGAGAGGGCCCGTTCTCGCCGGGACACATTGTTTACATGATTTATTGCATTTGTTGCTTGTATAATTGTTTTATGGCTTTCGTTACAAGTCGAAGCACATTCTGGTTTTCTTCATTTATCATATGTATTTCCCTAAATATATATTGTAGCGGGCGCCCCAAACGGGTAACGCACGCCCCGCACCGAGCCCCGACCCGGGACCGAAATGGAATCCGACCCGAATCGAAACCCGGCGAACGGCACACATTTACTCAATGTCTAGGCGGGGATTTAAAAAAAAAATGAAAGAATATGACAGAGGTGCGGAAGTGAAAATAAACCAAACAATAAAACATAATAAATTGCACAAGTATTAAAGCCCACCAAGGCCAACGAAATTCAATTACATAATTAATAAACGGGTTCGATACAATATCCCGACAAAATATATTAACGGGTTCAACATATAAATCTCGAATACTAATTAAATAAAATACTAATATCATAAAACATAATTAATAGCCAAACGGGAAAAGAGTTATACATGAGCAAAATAAATGCAACTCTACGACGACGACTACGACGACGAAGATCCCGCCTAGTATCCTGAAACCAATACAGGGGTGAAACAGAGGGGGGTTAGTCAAACGACTAAGTGAGGGGGGAATAATAATGTATATTATAAAACGGAAATAAATCACCAATTTTAAACTTAAAAGAAATCAACATAAACGAAAGGTTTTCGTAAACGGGTGGTGATTTAACATAAAACATAACTTATCATATGACTCGGCGAGTCGAGCCCTTAACTCCAATTTCCAAACATAAAAACGGGAAATCCACCTTATTCCTCCAATGTAGACGGACCGCTAAATCCGAACTACACATAACATATCATACGGTAACTCAGATACTCAAAAGGGCTGCCACTCCGGCCTCACCCCGAGCTCCCAAATGGAGGAAACCATAGGATTTACGCCGTAGACCCGACGTCTACTGACTTCGTCCTATCGCTCTTACTCTGGGCCCAAACAAACATGCATACATATCATAACTCGCTTTTCAAATCATTTCGGGTTGGCCAAAAGACCGTTCGAGACATGTCATATGCGAGGCCGAAGGCCAAAGTTCGCCTTAGAAACAAAAGGTTTTACATGTCTCTTTCTTAAACATTTCAAAGACTATACATAGTACCTTTCATATCAAATCATTTTCGATAAATCAAATGAACATAATACGCATAAATATCTACTAAGCATATATATAGAAACGGTGTGAAAACAAAACGTAAACTTGGCTTATATCGGGAGAGGCTTATTTATATATATACATAATAGTACTGGAATCAGAAACGGAAAGCCTCACCTGTGGCTATACAAAATAAGACAAAAGCAAGACCGAATGCGCTACTCCACGGGAGTATCGTCTGCAAAACACAAAGACACAACCAAATAAGACTAACGACGACGCACGGCTTATACGAGAACATTAAAACACATAGAAGCACGTTACACAATCAAATCAAGCACTTAAGTTCAAATTATCAAACGAAAACAGAGTAATTCTCAAATTTAAAAATGCAAATCAAGTCCAAATGCAACGAAACTTTACGGACATGCTTAAATTATCATAAAGGAGTATGCATTTCGGGAAAATCGGACTTCATATGTAAAAGTTAGGAAATTTTACGAAAACTTAAAACGCACTATTCATATACCCGAACATGTTGTAAATTCGAAAATCATGAAATTCCTATCTATTTCATATATATCGAAATACACGAGCGAAGAAAGAATTCGGAAAAGACGAGCCGAGGCGGGACCCGTAAGCCAAAACAGCCCCTGACTTACAGAAGGTCAGGGGGCTGTTCACCGGTCCACACGGCCTTGTGCACGGCCGTGTGCCTAGGCCGTGCACAATCAAGCAACACGCACGGCCTCATGCACACGACCTCAAGGCCGTGTGCACCAGCCCGTGTCCAATGCACCACACGCACGGTCTCTTGCACGGCCATGCAAGAGGTCGTGTATCTCCACACGGGCTTGTCACACCCCATGTGCAAAGCCCGTGTGCGTCAAGAACAGCAGAAAAATTCGCAGAACCAAAAAACTTACGCGAAATCAATCCAAAATTCAACATTTGGCTAATTAATCATGCAAATCATACCCTAATATTTACATATAATCATCTACAACATATAAGCTACACATAGAAACAATAAACACGAAAATCCATCCACAATTTCTATCAAAATCATATAAAACCTAATTATTCAACTATATTCAAAAATGAGAAATACGAGGCATAGGAGACATTAAACGAGAGGGACGTGAAAGGCTTACTCGTAGAAGATATCGCGGGGAGTTCGTAGGCGTAAACGGCTCGAAAATCCGTCGGGAAATGAAGTCGGGACGATCGTCGAAACTCCTTCTTCTTCCTTCTCTTTTTCTTTCTTTTCTTTCTCTTTTCTTGTTGCTGGGTGTTTGAACGAGAGTGAGGTGAGAGAGAGAGAAAGGAGACTTAGTCAATTTGACTTGGGTTTAAAATCGAAGGGGCGAATTCGTAATTTCGCAAAATAAGTTTGAAAACTCATGTTGTTCAAATAATACATAATTACAGTCAAAATTCATATAATTAAACGCACATTGACAATTCGTAATTTAAATATAGAAATTCATTCATTTACGAAATTATTCTAAAATATCATAATAAATATCAAATAAAATAATAAATTGCGCAAATACTCGATTCGGACATACCGGAATATAATTCGGATTTTCGGGGCGTTACAATCACCCCTCCTGATGAGAATCTGGCCCCCAGATTCTACTCGTCCGACTGAAATAATTCCGGATGAAACTTGCGCATCTTGTCCTCGGTCTCCCATGTAGCTTCTTCGGTTGTCTGATTTCACCAAAGGACTTTGACAAGCGAAATCTCTCGGTTGCGTAGAGCTTGAGTCTTCATATCCAATATCTTCATCGGCTTCGAAACAAAGGTCAAATCCGGTTCTAGTTCAATATCCTCAACAGGAAGGATCTCGGACACATTCGGAAAGTATTTTCGGAGTTGGGAAGCATGAAAGACATTGTGAATCCCTGTCAGACTCGGCGGCAAGTCTAACCTGTAAGCGGCGTTCCCAATCCTCTCCAGAATCTCATAGGGGCCCAAAAATCTCGGGCTCAACTTTCCTCCTTTTCCAATTCGGGTGAAACCCTTTCGAGGAGAAGCTTTGAGGAATACTTTGTCACCAACCTCAAATTCCAACGGTCGGCGACGGGTGTCGGCATACCTCTTCTGTCGATCCTGAGCTGCTTTCATTCTCTGCCGAATAATCTGGATACGGTCGATGGCATTTTGGAGAAACTTTGGAGGAGTTCCTCGTTCCTTATCATCATTCGTCCAACACCAATCTTCGAGATCCCAAAACAACGGGGATCTACACTTTCTGCCATACAACGCTTCGTAAGGTGCCATTCCGATCGTAGACTGATAACTGTTGTTGTAGGCAAACTCGATCAAAGGCAATTGGTCGTGCCAATTGTTGCGAAAATCCAAGGCACAAGCTCGAAGCATATCACAGAGATATCTGATCATCCTCTCTGACTGACCATCTGTCTGCGGATGTGCGGTTGTACTGAAAGTCAGCTTCGTTCCCATTCGTTCTTGAAGTTGCTGCCACAAACGGGAAGTTAATCGAGCGTCTCTGTCAGACACTATCGTAGTCGGAATTCCATGAAGCTTGACAATCTCTCGGTGATAAATCTCTGCCAACCTATCCACTTTGTACGACATGTTGATCGGTAGAAAATGAGCACTCTTGGATAGTCGGTCGATAATCACCCAAATGCTATCGTAGCCACCTCTAACTTTAGGCAAACCAGACACGAAGTCCATGGTAATACCCTCCCAATTCCATGTAGGAATCGGTAGCGGCTCAAGCAAACCTCCCGGTCTTTGATGTTCAACCTTAACCTGCTGACAAGTCGAGCATCTCTTGACGTAATCAGCTACGTCTCTCTTCATGCCTCTCCACCAGAATAATTCTTTCAGATCCCGATACATCTTACTTCCATCTGGATGAACTGTGCAAGGTGTGTTGTGAGCCTCATCGAGAATCTCTTTCCTCAGACTCTCCGGAACACAAACTCGGGACTTGTAGCGGAGAATTCCTGTGTCGTCCACACCAAACTGAGTCTCAGAATCAGCTGCGATGTGAACTATCTGTCTCTGAGTCCACTCATCAATAGCCTGAACATCGCGAATCTTTCGACCCAACTCTAACTGGATCGATATGCTGTGAACATGGGCCTGGGAACTGATGTGAACTCCCTCTAGCTTAGCCTCTAGCTGGGCTATACTTGCCTTCCGGCTCAGTGCATCGGCTACAACATTCGCCTTTCCGGGATGATACTGGATCTTGCAATCGTAATCCTCAAATAACTCCATCCAACGGCGCTGTCGTTTGTTCAATTCCTTCTGAGTAAACAAATACTGAAGGCTCTTATGATCGGTGAAGATGTCGAACGTGATGCCGTAGAGGTAATGCCGCAATTTCAATAATGCAAATACCACGGCGGCTAGCTCAAGGTCGTGAGTGGGATAGTTCTCTTCAGCTGGCTTTAGCTTCCTCGATGCATAAGCTATAACTTTCCCATTCTGCATTAACACACAACCTAACCCTTCGTGTGACGCATCTGCATACACGACAAATCCTTCAGAACCCTCGGGCAGGGTCAATACTGGAGCTGTGGTCAATCTTTTCTTGAGCTCCTGAAAACTAGCTTCACATTTGGCTGACCACTCAAACTTAGCTTCTTTCTTTGTCAACGCTGTTAACGGACCTGCAAGTTTAGAGAAATCCTTGACGAAACGTCTGTAGTATCCTGCTAAACCCAAGAAACTACGGATCTCTATAGGAGTCTTAGGTCTCTCCCAATCCAGCACTGTCTCAATCTTTGAAGGATCTACCTCGATTCCCGTTCCAGATATGACATGACCTAGGAAGGTCACTCGGTCAATCCAGAATTCACATTTGCTGAACTTAGCGAATAATTGGTGCTCTCTCAAAGCTTGAAGCACAATCCGGAGGTGTTCAGCGTGTTCTTCTTTGGACTTCGAGAACACTAAGATGTCGTCAATGAAAATAACGACGAACTTATCGAGGTACGGACGGAAAATTCTGTGCATCATGTCCATAAAGGCTGCTGGAGCATTTGTGAGTCCAAACGGCATGACCACAAACACGAAATGTCCGTATCGGGTGTTAAAAACTGTCTTCGGGATATCCTGTGATCGGATACGGAGCTGGTAATATCCTTGTCTGAGGTCGAGCTTGGAATAAACCCTCGATCCTTGTAGCAAGTCGAACAATTCCTCGATATGTGGTTGAGGATACTTGTTCTTCACTGTCATCCTGTTCAATTCTCGGTAATCGATACACATGCGAAGTGTACCGTCCTTCTTCTTTATGAACAAGACTGGAGCACCCCAAGGTGAGGCACTCGGTCGGATGTATCCAATAGAAAGAAGTTCATCGAGTTGGTTCTTCAATTCTTTCAACTCGGCAGGAGCCATTCGGTACGGCGACTTCGAATAGGACTCGGCTCCCGGAACTAGATCAATCACGAACTCTATATCCCGATCCGGTGGCAAGAATTCCAAATTCTCGGGAAACACATCGACGAATTCATTGACCACGGACATTTCTTCGATCTTCGTCTGGTCCTTCGGGCGGTTGAGAAGGTAAGCTATAAAGCACGTCGCTTCTTCTTTCTGAACGAGCTTCTTGGCTTCCATCATTGAGATATACGGACCTTCTCCTGATCGGAAACCCTTAACCTCATTAGAACCCAGAATAACCTTCTTCTCGAAACAATCAAACCTTCGCTCGATGTTCGTACAACCAATCCATTCCGAGAATAACCCCATATTTCTTCATCGGCAACTCAACCAAATCAGCCGGGTACTAGATACCCTCGATGATAACCGGACAACGCTTAAGTGCTCGGTTCGCAATAACCTTCGAACCCAACGGCGAACCAACCACTAACACATAATCAAGCAAGGAAACAGGCGCATGCACAGATAAGGAAACAGCAGGCGCAATAAATGAGTTGGAAGCACCCGAGTCGTACAATGCATGTATGGGGATGCCATTTATATATATAGTACCTTCCACCACGTCAGTCGGATCTGCAACCGCATCCTCTGCATCGCCTTCCAAGGCGTAAACACGAGCATATGCCTGAGGCTGAGCGGCTCCCTGCTGTACCGGTCTCCTCTTCGGGCATGCATCTATCCTGTGATCGGCGCTACCACATCCGTAGCAAAGACCATTCTTCCTCCAACATTTGGCCTCTAAGTGCGGGCCCTGACAAAATCCACATACAGGTCGTGGAAATCCCTCAGGTCGGGGGGGAGCAGGCTGAACGGCGCTCCTGAATGGCTTCTTTCCAGAAGAGGACCCAGACGGAATAAATGGCCACTTCAAACCAGAAGCGAAACTCTTGGCGGCTGCAGGGGCAGGTGCTAATGTCAGTCTCATCTGTCGGAGATCGGACTCTATAGAAAGTGTCGTCTCAACTGCATCGGTGTAGTACTGGAGTCTGTTCCCGAGCATATGCATACGAATCTCATTCGACAATCCCTCAATGAACTGTCGAGTCTTCCTCTGTTCGTCGTCAACCGTATACGAGCAGTGAATGATAAGCCTGGAGAAGTGAGCCTCGTACTGGTCAACGGTAGAAGTACCCTGCTTCAGAGCCAGGAACTCTCGCTCACGTCGCTGTCGGACCACCAACGGAATATACTTGGCCCGAAACTCAACTAAGAATTGATCCCAAGTCGGGACCACATGCTCTCGCTGCCATCTATGTTCGATACGGGCCCACCAGTCCTGTGCAGCTCCAGTCATCTGATATACTGCCAATTCGACCCTCTTAGGGTCCGGACACTCCATCACTCGGAATCTCTTTTCCATCGCCGATATCCAAGCCTCGGCGATCACATCATTCGGTGCACCCTCCAACTGTGGAGGGTTGAGCTTAAGAAACCTTCCCATATCATTCTCGGGGACAGGAGGCGGTGTTGCTCGGTTAGTATGAACCATAAACTGCCCTAAGGCATCCATAAACTGTGCCGGTGTCGGAACACCTGGAGGCGGACCTGGTGGTTCACGGCGAGGAGCCATTTTGCAAATTCAATACCAAACATGCATGATGATAAGTGATTATGAAAAGCCGTAACACGTAGAGAAGTTAAATTCACATAATCACGTTGTCACAATCACATAATCCTAAGCCGTACGACCTAAACAGACACGACAAAACACGACGCTTCAGAGCCAAGGCCATTGGACCAAAGACGCTCTGATACCAACTGTAGCGGGCACCCCAAACGGGTAACGCACGCCCCGCACCGAGCCCCGACCCGGGACCGAAATGGAATCCGACCCGAATCGAAACCCGGCGAACGGCACACATTTACTCAATGACTAGGCGGGGATTTCAAAAAAAAAACGAAAGAATATGACAGAGGTGCGGAAGCGAAAATAAACCAAACAATAAAACATAATAAATTGCACAAGTATTAAAGCCCACCAAGGCCAACGAAATTCAATTACATAATTAATAAACGGGTTCGATACAATATCCCGACAAAATATATTAACGGGTTCAACATATAAATCCCGAATACTAATTAAATAAAATACTAATATCATAAAACATAATTAATAGCCAAACGGGAAAAGAGTTATACATGAGCAAAATAAATGCAACTCTACGACGACGACTACGACGACGAAGATCCCGCCTAGTATCCTGAAACCAATACAGGGGTGAAACAGAGGGGGGTTAGTCAAACGACTAAGTGAGGGGGGAATAATAATGTATATTATAAAACGGAAATAAATCACCAATTTTAAACTTAAAAGAAATCAACATAAACGAAAGGTTTTCGTAAACGGGTGGTGATTTAACATAAAACATAACTTATCATATGACTCGGCGAGTCGAGCCCTTAACTTCAATTTCCAAACATAAAAACGGGAAACCCACCTTATTCCTCCAATGTAGACGGACGCTAAATCCGAACTACGCATAACATATCATACGGTAACTCAGATACTCAAAAGGGCTGCCACTCCGGCCTCACCCCGAGCTCCCAAATGGAGGAAACTATAGGATTTACGCCGTAGACCCGACGTCTACCGACTTCGTCCTATCGCTCTTACTCTGGGCCCAAACAAACATGCATACATATCATAACTCGCTTTTCAAATCATTTCGGGTTGGCCAAAAGACCGTTCGAGACATGTCATATGCGAGGCCGAAGGCCAAAGTTCGCCTTAGAAACAAAAGGTTTTACATGTCTCTTTCGTAAACATTTCAAAGACTATACGTAGTACTTTTCATATCAAATCATTTTCGATAAATCAAATGAACATAATACGCATAAATATCTACTAAGCATATATATAGAAACGGTGTGAAAACAAAGCGTAAACTTGGCTTATATCGGGAGAGGCTTATTTATATATATACATAATAGTACTGGAATCAGAAACGGAAAGCCTCACCTGTGGCTATACAAAATAAGACAAAAGCAAGACCGGATGCGCTACTCCACTGGAGTATCGTCTGCAAACACAAAGACACAACCAAATAAGACTAACTACGACGCACGGCTTATACGAGAACATTAAAACACATAGAAGCACGTTACACAATCAAATCAAGCACTTAAGTTCAAATTATCAAACGAAAACAGAGTAATTCTCAAATTTAAAAATGCAAATCAAGTCCAAATGCAACGAAACTTTATGGACATGCTTAAATTATCATAAAGAAGTACGCATTCGAATTTCGGGAAAATCGGACTTCATATGTAAAAGTTAGGAAATTTTACGAAAACATAAAACGCACTATTCATATACCCGAACATGTTGTAAATTCGAAAATCATGAAATTCCTATCTATTTCATATATATCAAATACACGAGAGAAGAAAGAATTCGGAAAAGACGAGCCGAGGCGGGACCCGTAAGCCAAAACAGCCCCTGACTTATAGAAGGTCAGGGGGCTGTTCACCGGTCCACACGGCCTTGTGCACGGCCGTGTGCCGAGGCCGTGCACAATCAAGCAACACGCACGGCCTCATGCACACGACCTCAAGGCCGTGTGCACCAGCCCGTGTCCAATGCACCACATGCACGGTCTCTTGCACAGCCGTGCAAGAGGCCGTGTATCTCCACACGGGCTTGTCACACCCCGTGTGCAAAGCCCGTGTGCGTCAAGAACAGCAGAAAAATTCGCAGAACCAAAAAACTTACGCGAAATCAATCCAAAATTCAACATTTGGCTAATTAATCATGCAAATCATACCCTAATATTTACATATAATCATCTACAACATATAAGCTACACATAGAAACAATAAACACGAAAATCCATCCACAATTTCTATCAAAATCATATAAAACCTAATTATTCAACTATATTCAAAAATGAGAAATACGAGGCATAGGAGACATTAAACGAGAGGGACGTGAAAGGCTTACTCGTAGAAGAGATCGCGGGGAGTTCGTAGGCGTAAACGGCTCGAAAATCCGTCGGGAAATGAAGTCGGGACGATCGTCGAAACTCCTTCTTCTTCCTTCTCTTTTTCTTTCTTTTCTTTCTCTTTTCTTGTTGCTGGGTGTTTGAACGAGAGTGAGGTGAGAGAGAGAGAAAGGAGACTTAGTCAATTTGACTTGGGTTTAAAATCGAAGGGGCAAAATCGTAATTTCGCAAAATAAGTTTGAAAACTCATGTTGTTCAAATAATACATAATTACAGTCAAAATTCATATAATTAAACGCACATTGACAATTCGTAATTTAAATATAGAAATTCATTCATTTACGAAATTATTCTAAAATATCATAATAAATATCAAATAAAATAATAAATTGCGCAAATACTCGATTCGGACATACCGGAATATAATTCGGATTTTCGGGGCGTTACAATCACCCCTCCTTATGAGAATCTGGCCCCCAGATTCTACTCGTCCGACTGAAATAATTCCGGATGAAACTTGCGCATCTTGTCCTCGGTCTCCCATGTAGCTTCTTCGGTTGTCTGATTTCACCAAAGGACTTTGACAAGCGAAATCTCTCGGTTGCGTAGAGCTTGAGTCTTCATATCCAATATCTTCATCGGCTTCGAAACAAAGGTCAAATCCGGTTCTAGTTCAATATCCTCAACAGGAAGGATCTCGGACACATTCGGAAAGTATTTTCGGAGTTGGGAAACATGAAAGACATTGTGAATCCCTGTCAGACTCGGCGGCAAGTCTAACCTGTAAGCGGCGTTCCCAATCCTCTCCAGAATCTCATAGGGGCCCAAAAATCTCGGGCTCAACTTTCCTCCTTTTCCAATTCGGGTGACACCCTTTCGAGGAGAAGCTTTGAGGAATACTTTGTCACCAACCTCAAATTCCAACGGTCGGCGACGGGTGTCGGCATAGCTCTTCTGTCGATCCTGAGCTGCTTTCATTCTCTGCCGAATAATCTGGATACGGTCGATGGCATTTTGGAGAAACTTTGGAGGAGTTCCTCGTTCCTTATCATCATTCGTCCAACACCAATCTTCGAGATCCCAAAACAACGGGGATCTACACTTTCTGCCATACAACGCTTCGTAAGGTGCCATTCCGATCGTAGACTGATAACTGTTGTTGTAGGCAAACTCGATCAAAGGCAATTGGTCGTGCCAATTGTTGCGAAAATCCAAGGCACAAGCTCGAAGCATATCACAGAGATATCTGATCATCCTCTCTGACTGACCATCTGTCTGCGGATGTGCGGCTGTACTGAAAGTCAGCTTCGTTCCCATTCGTTCTTGAAGTTGCTGCCACAAACGGGAAGTTAATCGAGCGTCTCTGTCAGACACTATCGTAGTCGGAATTCCATGAAGCTTGACAATCTCTCGGTGATAAATCTCTGCCAACCTATCCACTTTGTACGACATGTTGATCGGTAGAAAATGAGCACTCTTGGATAGTCGGTCGATAATCACCCAAATGCTATCGTAGCCACCTCTAACTTTAGGCAAACCAGACACGAAGTCCATGGTAATACCCTCCCAATTCCATGTAGGAATCGGTAGCGGCTCAAGCAAACCTCCCGGTCTTTGATGTTCAACCTTAACCTGCTGACAAGTCGAGCATCTCTTGACGTAATCAGCTACGTCTCTCTTCATGCCTCTCCACCAGAATAATTCTTTCAGATCCCGATACATCTTACTTCCACCTGGATGAACTGTGTAAGGTGTGTTGTGAGCCTCATCGAGAATCTCTTTCCTCAGACTCTCCGGAACACAAACTCGGGACTTGTAGCGGAGAATTCCTGTGTCGTCCACACCAAACTGAGTCTCAGAATCGGCTGCGATGTGAACTATCTGTCTCTGAGTCCACTCATCAATAGCCTGAACATCTCGAATCTTTCGACCCAACTCTGACTGGATCGATATGCTGTGAACATGGGCCTGGGAACTGATGTGAACTCCCTCTAGCTTAGCCTCTAGCTGGGCTATACTTGCCTTCCGGCTCAGTGCATCGGCTACAACATTCGCCTTTTCGGGATGATACTGGATCTTGCAATCGTAATCCTCAAATAACTCCATCCAACGGCGCTGTCGTTTGTTCAATTCCTTCTGAGTAAACAAATACTGAAGGCTCTTATGATCGGTGAAGATGTCGAACGTGATGCCGTAGAGGTAATGCCGCAATTTCAATAATGCAAATACCACGGTGTAACGCCCCGAAAATTCGTATTATGAACCGGGAACCCGAATCGAATTTTCTCAAGCGATTTATTATTTATTTTATTAATTATTATATGATTTTTATAACGATTTCGTATATGAGTGATTTTAATATTTAAATTACGAATTGTCAATGTGCGTTTAATAATATGAATTTTGACTGTAATTATGTGTTATTTAGACAACGTGAGTTTTTGAACTTACTTTGCGAAATTACAAAAATGCCCTTTCGTTTCTCAACCGAGTCAACTCCTTTGACTTAAGCCATCACTCCCTCTCCCTCACTCATTCACGCAGCAAAGAAGAAAGAAAAGAAAGGAGAAAAGAGAAAGAAGAAGAGGAAGGTCAATCGATCGTCCCGACTCCGTTTCTCGACGGATTTTCGAACCGCTTACGCCTACGAACTCCTCACGATCTCTTCTACGAGTAAGCCTTTCACGTCCATCTCGTTTAATGTCTCCTATGCCTTGTATTTCTCGATTTTGTTTATAGTTATATTATATAGGGTTTATATGATTTTGGATGAATTTATGGACGGATTTTCGTGTTTATCGTTTCTATATGTAGATTATATGTTGTAGATGATTATATGTGAGAATTAGGGAGTGATTTGCATGATTTATCGATTAAATGTTGAATTTTGGTTTGGAATCGCGTATGTTTTTGCTGTCTGCGAGTTTCTGCTCAATCTGGACGCACACGGGCCTTGCACACGGGGTGTCGCAAGGCCGTGTGGGGTTACACGGCCTCTTGCACGGCCGTGCAAGAGACCGTGCGTGTGTGTGTTGGTGCACGGCCTTGTGCACACGGCCTTGAGGCCGTGTGCAACAAGCCGTGCGTGTTTCTCATGGTGTACACGGCCTTGGCACACGGCCGTGCACAAGGCCGTGTGGCCTGGTTGAACATGGCCCTGACCTTCTGTAAGTCAGGGCCCATTTTAGCCTACGGGTCCCGCCTCGGCCCGTCTTTTCCGAATTCTTTCTTCGCTCGTGTATTCGATATATATGATATAGATAAGAATTGCATGATTTATGAATTTACAACATGTTCGGGTATATGAATAGTGCGTTTTAAGTTTTCGTCAAATTTTCTAACTTTTGCATGTGAAGTCCGATTTTTCCGAAATTCGAATGCATACTTCTTTATAATATTTAAAGCATGTCCATAAAGTTTCATTGTAATTGGACTTGATTTGCATTTTTAAATTTGCGAATTACTTCATTTCGTTTGATAATTGGACCTAAGTGCTATATGTGATTGTATAACGTGCTTTTACGTGTTTCTATGCTTTCGTATGAGCCGTGCGTCGTCGTATGTCTTATGTGGTTATTTCGTTTGTCAGTTGCAGGTTCCACTCTCGTGGATTAGGTTGCTCGTTTCCATTTTGGGCTTTCTTTTGGTTATCGCCAGGTGAGGTTTCTATTGTTATCCCGTATTATGTAGATATGTACTATTGAGCCTCACTAAATAAGCCTCGCATGTGTAATTTATGTTTTCACCCCGTATTACTATATTTACTAAATACTTTATGCTTATTATCTTTATGAGGTTTAAGAACAACGGATTTGATATTAAATGAATAATATGTATATGATTTCGAAATGTTTTCAAAAAGAGACAAGCGAACTATGTTTCGATTTAAATGTAATTTTGGGTTTGGACACCTTCTCGTTGAGTGAAGTCGTCAGGGCGGGTTTCACCCCCAAGACGATGGAACACCAGGTTGCGTCTCCTACCGTTACATCGCCTGTCTCAAACGGCCCTTTTGGCCCTCCCCGAAATGTCTTGATTCCTATTCTAATAGGAAAATGATAGTTATGAAAAATGCGAGATATGATATGAGTGTCCGTCTTGTCTTTGTGGGCCCCGGAGTATGGCGATCGGATGAAGCCGGATAGACAGCGGGTCTACGGTGGAATTCGGTAGCTTGCTCCATGTTTACCGGGAGCACGGGTGAGGCCGGAGTGGCAACCTTTGTGCTCCTGCAGCGGTTGACTTCATGTCAACTGAGACATAGGCTATGCCTATATGCTGAGCAGTTTGGATTTAGCAGTCCTTCTGCTTCATGGGAGGAATAAGGTTGGTATGGTTTTCAGGTATGTTATGATATGATATGAGGAGTTGAGGGCTCGACTCGCCGAGCAATATGATATGTCCCGTTATGTTATGTTATGATAAATCACCGAATGTTTATGAAAATCCTTCTCTTACGTTTGTTTTCTTTTAAGTTAAAATGGTGATTTATTCTTGTATGTTATTATGTATGTATTCCCATTTTTCCCCTCACTTAGTCATTTGACTAACCCTCCCTGCTTTTAACCTTATCTGTTTCAGGTGGTAACTAGGTGGGCATCGTCAGTCTTGTATCGCGGGTTTTCTTTCTTTTCGGTGATTGCCCCTTTCTAGATTATCTTAAGTTCATGATTAGGTTATATGTAATTGTTATCGGGATTGATATATTGAACCCGTATTTGTATATCACCGGGATATTGTATCGAACCCGTTTATTAAATTATATTATAGTAAGTGAATTCCACTAGCCTTGGTGGGCTTTAACTATTTGTGCAATTGAGCTGCTGCTTTGAATGTTGTTATATAGAATTTAATTTGGTTGTTGCTTCCGCTCCCGCTTGTTGTCGTCAGTTGTTTTTTTTACAAAAGCCCCACCTAGTGATTGAGTAAATCGGTTTGCCGTTCGCCGGGTTCCAATTTAGGGTCGGATTTCTATTTCGGCTTCGGATTGGGGCTTGGTGCGGGGCGTGCGTTACCCGTTTGGGGCGCCCGCTACAGTTGGTATCAAAGCTTCTTTGGTCCAATGGCCTAAGCTCTGAATCGTCGTGTTTTGGGTGTTTTGTCCGTCGTTGTGTGCCGGTGTAACTTAGGGAATTGCGCTCACCAGTGTTCAAGAACGCTTAGTGTTTGAATTGTGATGGATCTTTGTTGGATGATCAACAACAAAAGATCTTTTACAATCAAAACACTGGGATGGACTTGGATATAGGTGGATATGAAACTCAAGGTTGTACTTGCCATGCCTGGTTGTCTGTCGTGTCCGGTTGTGTCTAGGTCGTACGGCTTAGGACTTTTGTGGAATTGTGCAAATGTGCTAAGTGCTTATGTGAACCCTATCTGAAGATTACTTGCCTACGTGTTACAGCTTTTCATAATCACTTACCATCATGCATGTTTGGTACTGAATTTGCAGAATGCCTCCTCGCCGTGAACCGCCAGGTCCGCCTCCAGGTGTTCCGACACCAGCACAATTTATGGAAGCCTTAGGGCAGTTTATGGTTAATACCAACCGAGCAACACCACCACCTGCCCCCGAGACAGAGATGAGCAGGTTCCTTAAACTCCACCCTCCACAGTTCGAGGGTGCCCCCGATGATGTTATTGCCGAATCTTGGATAGCGGCAATGGAGAAGAGGTTCAGAGTAATGGAATGTCCGGACCCTAAGAGGGTCGAATTAGCAGTATATTAGATGACAGGAGCTGCACATGACTGGTGGGCCCGTATCGAGCAGCGATGGCAGCGAGAGCATGTGGTCCCAACTTGGGATCAATTCTTAGTTGAGTTTCGGGCCAAGTATATTCCGTTGGTGGTCCAACAGCGACGTGAGCGAGAGTTCCTGGCTCTCAAGCAGGGTACTTCATCCGTTGACCAGTACGAGGCTCATTTCTCTAGACTTATTATGCACTGCCCGTATATGGTCGCCGACGAACAGAGGAAGACTCGCCAGTTTGTAGAGGGATTGACTTACAAGATCAGAAAGGCTATGATGGTGGTCCGACCTCAATGTTATACCGACGCCGTGGAAATGGCTCTGCATATTGAGTCTGAACTCAACCTAATAGGACCGAGTGCTATTCTTGCCACTACCACCGTTCAGTACCCTCCAGCGAGTTCTAAGAGGCCATTTACACCTTCAGGGCCATCTTCCGGAAAGAAGACCTCCCAAGTGTCTTCATCGAAGCGGAATGCACCTCCCCAACCGCAGGGAGCCCTACGACCTGTATGTGGTTTTTGCCAAAGAGACCATCAAGAGTCGGAATGCCGAAAGAAAGCTGGACGTTGCTTCTCATGTGGAAGTCCGTTCCATCTCCGCGCAAATTGCACAAGGAAGAAAAGATCGAGACAGTCGAGGAGAACTTAGATCCGAATGCTTCGGTGCAAGGTACAAATATTAATTGGCATTCCATACATGCATTTTATAATTCGAGTGGTTTACACTCACTTGTTGCGCTTTTCATTGCTGTACTTGTGCGTGTGCATGTTGGATTCTTTGCATGTTTCTCTTTCTATTTCTTTGTTGCCGGATTGGAGGACAATTGCGATTCGTGCTCGTGCTGCCGTTTATCATCGAAGGAACCGTTAGCAGCAGATTTGACCAAGTTGCCAGCAAAGGATTATTTTGGACTTGACTAAGTCCAGAGAACCAAGTTGGTCATAGAATTCACAGACGTACTTCCCGAGAGTCTGAGAGCTCTTGCGATTAGATCGGAATGTATGGTTTGTGAAAGATCTAACTCTAAGAAGTCGAACCGTGATCGAAGTCGCCTAATCGAATGGATTCTGCCGATCTGACAGAATCGAAGAACCGACTTGATGAACTTCCCTCCCTTGAACGTGCCCGAACGAGTGTCTTGATCTGGGGTACTCCAACGTTGCTTGTAGAGAAAGAAGATAGTGCACTTCCAGTGTGTATTGTTCACCGAGAATTGCACAGAATATTAACGAAGCCAAGTATTCTCTACCGTCGATGAAGAAATGTCCGATATGCTTTGAGATCGAGGATTTTGTCTGAACAACATTTGATTAGGGTATCATCAGCTCTGTGCCCGAGACGAATATGTTCTGAAGACAGCTTTCAGTGCCTGATGTAGACATCTTGAATTCGTATGTCTGCCTCTAGTACTGACAAGTGCTTTGTGACTTGCTGGACCCCGTTCATATCGTAGTGAGTTAGTCGTTGCTTCCTAAGGAGTCACCTTGGTGTCCTCGAGATTAGAGGAAGAACGCAGAACACCTCCGTATGGTACGCCAGAAAACAACGGGCACCTGCTAGTTGCCCCACCTAACGGATGTGAAATCTGGATCGACTTAGGGACCTTTTAAGTCATTTCGGATCCGGAGTGAGAAGAGAAGGAGGATCTTTGAAGATTTGAACGGTACTGGAATGGGAACAAACCAAGACTTCGAGTGGAATTTCTCTAAGCTTGCAACCCTGTTGCTTGAGTCAACGGGAAAGAAAATAAACTCGAATGGACGATCTCTGTAAGACTTGTTCTTAGGAGTCGAGAAGAGATTAACTACAACTTCAATATTAACCCTGCTCAAGGGATTCTGAAGGAATCGTCGTGAGTGAGAATGCATCACATGAAAGGTTGAATTGGTAAATGGTACTAATGAAGAAACCATAGCTCATGCTCGGGAAGCTTAAATCAATCAGAAAGTTGCCCTCAGGACATTGCACGAGCTACTGTAGGAGAGGATTAGCTGAAGCGTCGCCACTATCTCTTATGGGATTTGTTGACATCCCCACCGATTATGAGAGTTTAACAAGTGTTAAATCAGGAGGAGTTGAACCAACCCCAATGTCGTTAATGGAAAATGTTTGAGGACTAAGATTACAAGAATCAGTGTTCTTTGGGAAAAGCGAATATCGTAGTTGGTACTTTGAACCAAATCACGAACGTGTCACAAATTGAGGCTAAACTGAATTGGACTTGCACCATTTTGGATAATTTCATTCATAGCCTTACGACCCAGTCAGAATTGGGTTGAAGAATCTAAAATGCCAAGTCTGCAAAAGAATGGATCCCGAGTCAGAAAATTTGAGCGAAGAATAATCCAAAGTTTTAGCTTTGTGTTGGCAACCCCAATACTTCCCAATATAAGTCCCGGACCCATGATTCGAAGAGTCGAAAGAAAGAGACTTACTCGATTAAGTCAAGAGATACCTGGCTTGCCAGCAGATCAAAGCCGAGCATCAAAGATTAAGGGGTTGGCTATGACTACTACATATCCCTATGTGGGATTGGGAACGGATTCACCATGGACTTCGTGTCCGGACTACTAGAGGTTTAAGATGGTAATTATTGTTACAGGTTTATCTGGGATTTCTCCAAGGTGTTGTCGATCGGATTCAGGCTTTTCAACAATAAATGGTGATAGCTCAAGTTCTACTGAAAAGCTACTTGCAAGAACCCCGAACAGGCTTGGAGTTGTGCAATCCGCGAAATATCTCCTAGCGAGTCCATTGAATGAATCAGACAGTCGAACAAGTTTCGTGAGAGATCCGAATGATGACGCGTAAGTTTCATCCAGAGTTGTTTAACTCTAATCAGTAGAATCTGGGGACCAGATTCTCATAAGGAGGGGTGATTGTAACGCCCCGAAAATTCGTATTATGAACCGGGAACCCGAATCGAATTTTCTCAAGCGATTTATTATTTATTTTATTAATTATTATATGATTTTTATAACGATTTCGTATATGAGTGATTTTAATATTTAAATTACGAATTGTCAATGTGCGTTTAATAATATGAATTTTGACTGTAATTATGTGTTATTTAGACAACGTGAGTTTTTGAACTTACTTTGCGAAATTACAAAAATGCCCTTTCGTTTCTCAACCGAGTCAACTCCTTTGACTTAAGCCATCACTCCCTCTCCCTCACTCATTCACGCAGCAAAGAAGAAAGAAAAGAAAGGAGAAAAGAGAAAGAAGAAGAGGAAGGTCAATCGATCGTCCCGACTCCGTTTCTCGACGGATTTTCGAACTGCTTACGCCTACGAACTCCTCACGATCTCTTCTACGAGTAAGCCTTTCACGTCCATCTCGTTTAATGTCTCCTATGCCTTGTATTTCTCGATTTTGTTTATAGTTATATTATATAGGGTTTATATGATTTTGGATGAATTTATGGACGGATTTTCGTGTTTATCGTTTCTATATGTAGATTATATGTTGTAGATGATTATATGTGAGAATTAGGGAGTGATTTGCATGATTTATCGATTAAATGTTGAATTTTGGTTTGGAATCGCGTATGTTTTTGCTGTCTGCGAGTTTCTGCTCAATCTGGACGCACACGGGCCTTGCACACGGGGTGTCGCAAGGCCGTGTGGGGTTACACGGCCTCTTGCACGGCCGTGCAAGAGACCGTGCGTGTGTGTGTTGGTGCACGGCCTTGTGCACACGGCCTTGAGGCCGTGTGCAACAAGCCGTGCGTGTTTCTCATGGTGTACACGGCCTTGGCACACGGCCGTGCACAAGGCCGTGTGGCCTGGTTGAACAGGGCCCTGACCTTCTGTAAGTCAGGGCCCATTTTAGCATACGGGTCCCGCCTCGGCCCGTCTTTTCCGAATTCTTTCTTCGCTCGTGTATTCGATATATATGATATAGATAAGAATTGCATGATTTATGAATTTACAACATGTTCGGGTATATGAATAGTGCGTTTTAAGTTTTCGTCAAATTTTCTAACTTTTGCATGTGAAGTCCGATTTTTCCGAAATTCGAATGCATACTTCTTTATAATATTTAAAGCATGTCCATAAAGTTTCATTGTAATTGGACTTGATTTGCATTTTTAAATTTGCGAATTACTTCATTTCGTTTGATAATTGGACCTAAGTGCTATATGTGATTGTATAACGTGCTTTTACGTGTTTCTATGCTTTCGTATGAGCCGTGCGTCGTCGTATGTCTTATGTGGTTATTTCGTTTGTCAGTTGCAGGTTCCACTCTCGTGGATTAGGTTGCTCGTTTCCATTTTGGGCTTTCTTTTGGTTATCGCCAGGTGAGGTTTCTATTGTTATCCCGTATTATGTAGATATGTACTATTGAGCCTCACTAAATAAGCCTCGCATGTGTAATTTATGTTTTCACCCCGTATTACTATATTTACTAAATACTTTATGCTTATTATCTTTATGAGGTTTCAGAACAACGGATTTGATATTAAATGAATAATATGTATATGATTTCGAAATGTTTTCAAAAAGAGACAAGCGAACTATGTTTCGATTTAAATGTAATTTTGGGTTTGGACACCTTCTCGTTGAGTGAAGTCGTCAGGGCGGGTTTCACCCCCAAGACGATGGAACACCAGGTTGCGTCTCCTACCGTTACATCGCCTGTCTCAAACGGCCCTTTTGGCCCTCCCCGAAATGTCTTGATTCCTATTCTAATAGGAAAATGATAGTTATGAAAAATGCGAGATATGATATGAGTGTCCGTCTTGTCTTTGTGGGCCCCGGAGTATGGCGATCGGATGAAGCCGGATAGACAGCGGGTCTACGGTGGAATTCGGTAGCTTGCTCCATGTTTACCGGGAGCACGGGTGAGGCCGGAGTGGCAACCTTTGTGCTCCTGCAGCGGTTGACTTCGTGTCAACTGAGACATAGGCTATGCCTATATGCTGAGCAGTTTGGATTTAGCGGTCCTTCTACTTCATGGGAGGAATAAGGTTGGTATGGTTTTCAGGTATGTTATGATATGATATGAGGAGTTGAGGGCTCGACTCGCCGAGCAATATGATATGTCCCGTTATGTTATGTTATGATAAATCACCGAATGTTTATGAAAATCCTTCTCTTACGTTTGTTTTCTTTTAAGTTAAAATGGTGATTTATTCTTGTATGTTATTATGTATGTATTCCCATTTTTCCCCTCACTTAGTCATTTGACTAACCCTCCCTGCTTTTAACCTTATCTGTTTCAGGTGGTAACTAGGTGGGCATCGTCAGTCTTGTATCGCGGGTTTTCTTTCTTTTCGGTGATTGCCCCTTTCTAGATTATCTTAAGTTCATGATTAGGTTATATGTAATTGTTATCGGGATTGATATATTGAACCCGTATTTGTATATCACCGGGATATTGTATCGAACCCGTTTATTAAATTATATTATAGTAAGTGAATTCCACTAGCCTTGGTGGGCTTTAACTATTTGTGCAATTGAGCTGCTGCTTTGAATGTTGTTATATAGAATTTAATTTGGTTGTTGCTTCCGCTCCCGCTTGTTGTCGTCAGTTGTTTTTTTTACAAAAGCCCCACCTAGTGATTGAGTAAATCGGTTTGCCGTTCGCCGGGTTCCAATTTAGGGTCGGATTTCTATTTCGGCTTCGGATTGGGGCTTGGTGCGGGGCGTGCGTTACCCGTTTGGGGCGCCCGCTACACACGGCGGCTAGCTCAAGGTCGTGAGTGGGATAGTTCTCTTCAGCTGGCTTTAGCTTCCTCGATGCATAAGCTATAACTTTCCCATTCTGCATACACGACAAATCCTTCAGAACCCTCGGGCAGGGTCAATACTGGAGCTGTGGTCAATCTTTTCTTGAGCTCCTGAAAACTAGCTTCACATTTGGCTGACCACTCAAACTTAGCTTCTTTCTTTGTCAACGCTGTTAACGGACCTGCAAGTTTAGAGAAATCCTTGACGAAACGTCTGTAGTATCCTGCTAAACCCAAGAAACTACGGATCTCTGTAGGAGTCTTAGGTCTCTCCCAATCCAGCACTGTCTCAATCTTCGAAGGATCTACCTCGATTCCCGTTCCAGATATGACATGACCTAGGAAGGTCACTCGGTCAATCCAGAATTCACATTTGCTGAACTTAGCGAATAATTGGTGCTCTCTCAAAGCTTGGAGCACAATCCGGAGGTGTTCAGCGTGTTCTTCTTCGGACTTCGAGAACACTAAGATGTCGTCAATGAAAATAACGACGAACTTATCGAGGTACGGACGGAAAATTCTGTGCATCATATCCATAAAGGCTGCTGGAGCATTTGTGAGTCCAAACGGCATGACCACAAACTCGAAATGTCCGTATCGGGTGTTAAAAGCTGTCTTCGGGATATCCTGTGATCGGATACGGAGCTGGTAATATCCTTTTCTGAGGTCGAGCTCGGAATAAACCCTCGATCCTTGTAGCAAGTCGAACAATTCCTCGATTTGTGGTTGAGGATACTTGTTCTTCACTGTCATCCTGTTCAATTCTCGGTAATCGATACACATGCGAAGTGTACCGTCCTTCTTCTTTATGAACAAGACTGGAGCACCCCAAGGTGAGGCACTCGGTCGGATGTATCTAATAGAAAGAAGTTCATCGAGTTGGTTCTTCAATTCTTTCAACTCGGCAGGAGCCATTCGGTACGGCGACTTCGAATAGGACTCGGCTCCCGGAACTAGATCAATCACGAACTCTATATCCCGATCCGGTGGCAAGAATTCCAAATTCTCGGGAAACACGTCGACGAATTCATTGACCACGGACATTTCTTCGATCTTCGTCTGGTCCTTCGGGCGGTTGAGAAGGTAAGCTATAAAGCACGTCGCTTCTTCTTTCTGAACGAGCTTCTTGGCTTCCATCATTGAGATATACGGACCTTCTCCTGATCGGAAACCCTTAACCTCATTAGAACCCAGAATAACCTTCTCGATGTTCGTACAACCAATCCATTCCGAGAATAACCCCATATTTCTTCATCGGCAACTCAACCAAATCAGCCGGGTACTCGATACCCTCGATGATAACCGGACAACGCTTAAGTGCTCGGTTCGCAATGACCTTCGAACCCAACGGCGAACCAACCACTAACACATAATCAAGCAAGGAAACAGGCGCATGCACAGATAAGGAAACAGCAGGCGCAATAAATGAGTGGGAAGCACCCGAGTCGTACAATGCATGTATGGGGATGCCATTTATATATATAGTACCTTCCACCACGTCAGTCGGATCTGCAACAGCATCCTCTGCATCGCCTTCCAAGGCGTAAAAACGAGCATATGCCTGAGGCTGAGCGGCTCCCTGCTGTATCGGTCTCCTCTTCGGGCATGCATCTATCCTGTGATCGGCGCTACCACATCCGTAGCAAAGACCATTCTTCCTCCAACATTTGGCCTCTAAGTGCGGGCCCTGACAAAATCCACATACAGGTCGTGGAAATCCCTCAGGTCGGGGGGGAGCAGGCTGAACGGCGCTCTTGAACGGCTTCTTTCCAGAAGAGGACCCAGACGGAATAAATGGCCACTTCAAACCAGAAGCGAAACTCTTGGCGGCTGCAGGGGCAGGTGCTAATGTCGGTCTCATCTGTCGGAGATCGGACTCTATATAAAGTATCGTCTCAACTGCATCGGTGTAGTACTGGAGTCTGTTCCCGAGCATATGCATACGAATCTCATTCGACAATCCCTCAATGAACTGTCGAGTCTTCCTTTGTTCGTCGTCAACCGTATACGAGCAGTGAATGATAAGCCTGGAGAAGTGAGCCTCGTACTGGTCAACGGTAGAAGTACCCTGCTTCAGAGCCAGGAACTCTCGCTCACGTCGCTGTCGGACCACCAACGGAATATACTTGGCCCGAAACTCAACTAAGAATTGATCCCAAGTCTGGACCACATGCTCTCGCTGCCATCTATGTTCGATACGGGCCCACCAGTCCTGTGCAGCTCCAGTCATCTGATATACTGCCAATTCGACCCTCTTAGGGTCCGGACACTCCATCACTCGGAATCTCTTTTCCATCGCCAATATCCAAGCCTCGGCGATCACATCATTCGGTGCACCCTCCAACTGCGGAGGGTTGAGCATAAGAAACCTTCCCATATCATTCTCGGGGGCAGGAGGCGGTGTTGCTCGGTTAGTATGAACCATAAACTGCCCTAAGGCTTCCATAAACTGTGCCGGTGTCGGAACACCTGGAGGCGGACCTGGTGGTTCACGGCGAGGAGCCATTCTGCAAATTCAATACCAAACATGCATGATGATAAGTGATTATGAAAAGCCGTAACACGTAGAGAAGTTAAATTCACATAATCACGTTGTCACAATCACATAATCCTAAGCCGTACGACCTAAACAGACACGACAAAACACGACGCTTCAGAGCCTAGGCCATTGGACCAAAGACGCTCTGATACCAACTATAGCGGGCGCCCCAAACGGGTAACGCACGCCTCGCACCGAGCCCCGACCCGGGACCGAAATGGAATCCGACCCGAATCGAAACCCGGCAAACGGCACACATTTACTCAATGACTAGGCGGGGATTTCAAAAAAAAAACGAAAGAATATGACAGAGGTGCGGAAGCGAAAATAAACCAAACAATAAAACATAATAAATTGCACAAGTATTAAAGCCCACCAAGGCCAACGAAATTCAATTACATAATTAATAAACGGGTTCGATACAATATCCCGACAAAATATATTAACGGGTTCAACATATAAATCCCGAATACTAATTAAATAAAATACTAATATCATAAAACATAATTAATAGCCAAACGGGAAAAGAGTTATACATGAGCAAAATAAATGCAACTCTACGACGACGACTACGACGACGAAGATCCCGCCTAGTATCCTGAAACCAATACAGGGGTGAAACAGAGGGGGGTTAGTCAAACGACTAAGTGAGGGGGGAATAATAATGTATACTATAAAACGGAAATAAATCACCAATTTTAAACTTAAAAGAAATCAACATAAACGAAAGGTTTTCGTAAACGGGTGGTGATTTAACATAAAACATAACTTATCATATGACTCGGCGAGTCGAGCCCTTAACTCCAATTTCCAAACTTAAAAACGGGAAACCCACTTTATTCCTCGAATGTAGACGGACCGCTAAATCCGAACTACGCATAACATATCATACGGTAACTCAAGTACTCAAAAGGGCTACCACTCCGGCCTCACCCCGAGCTCCCAAATGGAGGAAACCATAGGATTTACGCCGTAGACCCGACGTCTACCGACTTCGTCCTATCGCTCTTACTCTGGGCCCAAACAAACATGCATACATATCATAACTCGCTTTTCAAATCATTTCGGGTTGGCCAAAAGACCGTTCAAGACATGTCATATGCGAGGCCGAAGGCCAAACTTCTCCTTAGAAACAAAAGGTTTTACATGTCTCTTTCGTAAACATTTCAAAGACTATACGTAGTACTTTTCATATCAAATCATTTTCGATAAATCAAATGAACATAATACGCATAAATATCTACTAAGCATATATATAGAAACGGTGTGAAAACAAAACGTAAACTTGGCTTATATCGGGAGAGGCTTATTTATATATATACATAATAGTACTGGAATCAGAAACGGAAAGCCTCACCTGTGGCTATACAAAATAAGACAAAAGCAAGACCGGATGTGCTACTCCACGGGAGTATCGTCTGCAAAATACAAAGACACAACCAAATAAGACTAACGACGACGCACGGCTTATACGAGAACATTAAAACACATAGAAGCACGTTACACAATCAAATCAAGCACTTAAGTTCAAATTATCAAACAAAAACAGAGTAATTCTCAAATTTAAAAATGAAAATCAAGTCCAAATACAACGAAACTTTACGGACATGCTTAAATTATCATAAAGGAGTATGCATTCGAATTTCGGGAAAATCGGACTTCATATGTAAAAGTGAGGAAATTTTACGAAAACTTAAAACGCACTATTCATATACCCGAACATGTTGTAAATTCGAAATTCATGCAATTCCTATCTATTTCATATATATCGAATACACGAGCGAAGAAAGAATTCGGAAAAGACGAGCTGAGGCGGGACCCGTAGGCCAAAACAGCCCCTGACTTACAGAAGGTCAGGGGGCTGTTCACCGGTCCACACGGCCTTGTGCACGGCCGTGTGCCGAGGCCGTGCACAATCAAGCAACATGCACGGCCTCATTCACACGACCTCAAGGCCGTGTGCACCAGCCCGTGTCCAATGCACCACACGCATGGTCTCTTGCACGGCCGTGCAAGAGGCCGTGTATCTCCACACGGGCTTGTCACACCCCGTGTGCAAAGCCCGTGTGCGTCAAGAACAGCAGAAAAATTCGCAGAACCAAAAACTTACGCGAAATCAATCCAAAATTCAACATTTGGCTAATTAATCATGCAAATCATACCCTAATATTTACATATAATCATCTACAACATATAAGCTACACATAGAAACAATAAACACGAAAATCCATCCACAATTTCTATCAAAATCATATAAAACCTAATTATTCAACTATATTCAAAAACGAGAAATACGAGGCATAGGAGACATTAAACGAGAGGGACGTGGAAGGCTTACTCGTAGAAGAGATCGCGGGGAGTTCGTAGGCGTAAACGGCTCGAAAATCCGTCGGAAAATGAAGTCGGGACGATCGTCGAAACTCCTTCTTCTTCCTTCTCTTTTTCTTTCTTTTCTTTCTCTTTTCTTGTTGCTGGGTGTTTGAACGAGAGTGAGGTGAGAGAGAGAGAAAGGACACTTAGTCAATTTGACTTGGGTTTAAAATCGAAGGGGCAAATTCGTAATTTCGCAAAATAAGTTTGAAAACTCATGTTGTTCAAATAATACATAATTATAATCAAAATTTATATAATTAAACGCACATTGACAATTCGTAATTTAAATATAGAAATTCATTCATTTACGAAATTATTCTAAAATATCATAATAAATATCAAATAAAATAATAAATTGCGCAAATACTCGATTCGGACATACCGGAATATAATTCGGATTTTCGGGGCGTTACATATATAAAACCCGGAAGCATGACTCGTACTTGCTACCCTAAGCCTCCTTTATTATTCAATTAATTAGTTGAATTACGAGCCGTGTTTATTTATCGTTTTTAACTTCTCGAATCGTGCCTTTCGAACTTGTAACGGCCTCGTGACTCAACCAATACCCCCTTTCAATTTATCGGCTTGATATTACGTGCAAAATGTTTTAAAGGATCCAGTTCGTCAACCTTTTGTGTTTTCAAATAAGCCGAACCCGAGTGTTGCTTTGTGTCATTTTACAACTTATATTTCGTTATTCATATTCTTTCCCAAACGGGCAACACTCACCACTTTTAGTTTTAAAAAGATAAATGACGAACTGTGATCAAAACCCCCTTGCTGAGTATCCTTTATACTCACCCCTGCTATTTTGGTTCTTGCTTCAGGTAGACAGGTGGCGACGTCACCTATCTTGTCAGTCGGCATCAGCAGGTCTAGATAGGCTCAGTCTTTCTGGTTTGTCTTGTCAGTGGTTCCAACAACCGTCGAGTCTTGTTTATTGTATTTATTTACTTTACGTACTTATGTGCCCCTGATGTGGGATAGTTGACGATATCTAGGATTGTACAGGATAGACTAGTTGAGCCATGGATGGCACTACGTGTTGTTATTCTATTGTATTTCGAATTTCGCATGTTTAATTGATATTATATTAGCCTCGTAGGCGTTCATGGATTTATTTGATTATCTTTTAAATCGCTTCCGCATATCTCTGTATTTTTGTGATTGTTGTTGGGATGGTTGTCGCTGTTGCCGATGGTTATTGTTTGAGTGCCGTTCGCCGGAGTAGATTTTTGAGTTGAGGCTCCTCGCTGAAGCTCGGGAGTCCATTTCGGTGTGGATGTGGCGGTCCTTCTTCAGGGGGCGCTACAGTCAGTGGTATCAGAGCCTAGGTTTCCAAAAGGAACCGAAGCTTTGTAATCGCGTCGTGTCTTGTCTCTTGTGTCTGCCCGTTTCGTGTCAATGAGACTTAGAGTTTCCAGTGACAGGTGCTTGAGAACTCCTTAGTATTGAAATTGTGATTGACCTTATTTTGGAATGGCCAACCAACCGTTTGATCTCTTACAATTGTAGTACTGAGTTGCCAACCAACGCGGGTGGATGTGGAACTCGAGGTAGAGTCTGTCTTGTCTTGTCCTCTTGTCGTGTCCTGCTTGGGTCTTGTCGTGTCTAGGTCGTACGGCTATAGGATCGATTTTTGCTTGTTCCATGATTTGTTTTATGCTCTAAATTGATCATATGCTATTCGAATAAAATATGCATGCTTTATTTGAATTTTATATGCCTTATGTGATCATCCCATTAACTGAGCATGCATCGATTTTTAGTTTGTTATTCACAGATACATAATGCCTCGCCGAGGACTCCCTGCAGCTCCCCCATCTCCGAATTCTATTGCAAGAGAGTTAGTGACAGCTATGAGGCAGATTGCTGAGCAGGTACATCAAGAGAGACAACAACAACAACAGCGTGTACCTTCGAGACAAGCAGAGGGCCAATCCTTGGACAGATTTCTGCACTACAACCCACCTTGCTTCATGGGTGAGCCAGATGATCTTAAAGCCGAGGCTTGGATAGCCGATTTAGAGTTAATCTTCCGAGTAATACGCTGCGGTGACCCCGAGAGGGTCGAGTATGCCATCTTTCTCATGAGAGGACCAGCTGAAGATTGGTGGCGTTACATAGAACAGAGATGGATCGCTGAGAGAATTTCGTACACTTGGTCACGGTTCCTATCCGATTTCGGAGAGAAGTACGTGCCGCAAGTGGTACGTGACAGCCGAGAAAGAGAGTTCATGTCCCTCACCCAAGGAGCTCTCCCTGTTGCACAATACGAGGCCCTTTTCAGCCGCCTCATTGTCTATGCTCCTCACATTGCATCCGACGATTGAAGAAGTGCGCGAAAGTTCATCGAGGGACTTCAACCGGAGATCTTGGAAAGATTAGTGGGATTGGACATTCGAGTTTATCACGAGGCAGTTAACCGAGCTATGAGAGTGGAGTCCGATCTTCAAGAGATGAGACGAAATATTCCTCACATGAAAGGATCCTCTTTCAACGAGAAGGCAAGAAGAGAGCCATCCGGACCGAGCACCTTTCAGACATGGGAACCACACTACGAGATGCCGGAACCTACCAGACTAGAAGTGAACGAGGACCCCATTCCCTGTGAACACTGTGGAAAGACGAATCACAAGACTGCAAAGTGTAGGAGGAAACTGGGGCGTTGCCTCAGATGTGGGAGTAGCAAGCATCGAGTTCAAGACTGCCCCGACTCAAGCAACCCTCGGGGAAGAAAAAGGGAATCTCGACCCTGATACCGACTCGCAGAGCTACATTGCATTATCATCGCATTCATTCATAGTATTCTGTTTCGAATGGTAATTGCTTTAAATATCTATTAAGTGTTTTATATAACTGACGTGCTTTAACTGCTTTCAAAATTCACACTTGCACTGATTGAATGATTAGATGCTAAGATTTATGTGACCTCTGTGTGGATAGCGTGGAATTCGATAAATTCTTTATACGCTATTAGAGAGTGCTAAGGACAAGGAGTTCTTGGCCGACTAGGATCGATTCTGTTGCGAGTATGTTATGCGGTTCTGGATAGCACCGACGTTGACAAATCGAGTTTAAAGGAGAATACTTCTGAAGATAGTGAAAGTGAGAACCGACATGAATCCGGATGTCGAACTCAACCAAAAGAACACCGAGCTTTCAGCTACACCAAACTGAAGACCTTACACTGGGATTTTCTGTTCTTGGTCATTATGGACGAACGAACATGATTCTTCAGGAATCAAAGGAGTCGGTACATCTCCACTCGGCCGAGAGGGGAGATTCGAGTAGGCTCCTACATCACTGCTACATTGGAGTGTGCCCAAGTGGAAGGGCTCAATACTGAGGTCGCCATTGGAGGTTCGACCTCGATTAGTTATGGGACTCTAGTCCAGATGGCGATCTGCACAAAAGGTCCGAGGCAAAATGACCCGTACGTCTTAGTAGATGGTCTACCCTTAGGGGAAGTCGCCAAGGATGATGCACACGAAGAAGGACCCCGAACCTAGAGGCCCATGAGTAGGCTCAACATATCTACCGACAGTTATTGGGACAGGATGCATCGATCCCTGAGTTTTCGCACGCCAGAGGAAACGCTCAGGACCAGGAACCTATTGATCGGCAGCGATTCTATACGGAGTTTCCCGATTACCGCCATATGAACGACCAGAGATTCGCCTAGCAGGAGAGACATGTCAAAGAGGGATTTCCAGCTCGAGCAGTATTCCCGTCGTGGTCCCGATGAGCTATGATCCAATTATCTTTATTTTCTTCTTCGTCGTTAGCCTTGTTTAAGGTTTTTTTTTTTTTCTAATTCCGTCTTTCGCATGACTTTGAATTTTATTTGGAATGTTATTTGCATTTAAATATTTTGTTATGAATGATGTTTTATAATGTATTTTAATTGCTCCTAAATGTTCGTTTTTAATTCGCGTTCTTAGAACTCTTAGATTATACTCCTCTTAACTAACCCCGAAGTCCAGAGGAGAATCTGAGGACAGATTCTTTTGAAGAGGGGAGTATTGTAACGACCCGAATATTTTAATTATATTATTAATAATTACGCGAATTCTTTCTTGCCTAATTTCTCGATCTATCCAATTGGATTAATTAATCTTGTGGAAAAGATTGATTTAACCTATCTTTTAAATGCCCTCAATTACTTAAGTTACATAAATGCCCTTAAAAGCCTAAATGACCATTTTACCCCCGAGATATTTTTCTAAATATCTACCTATCTCTCTCATTCTCTCATTACACACAAAGAAGGAGAAAAGAAGAAAGGAAGGAGAAAGAAGGAGAATAACGGAGAGAAACTTCCCGACGCCCTACCGAGCCCGTTTCTCGCCCGATCGACGAGCCGTGAAAATCCGAACGATCCTCACTACATTCTCTACCGGTGATTCTTTTACCCCATTTCATTTCGTTCCCTCTTCATTACGATTTTCGTGGCTTTTGTATAGGAATTTTATAATATTAGGATTTTCGTGTTTAGGAAGAATTACTTGACCATTTTACGTGTTTCTTGTGCCTATGTGTAGCTAATATGGTATAGATGAATATATGTGAGAATTAGGATGTTTTATGGAGTAAATTAGGAGATGTATGAATTTAAATGTTGGTTTCGCGTGTGAGGTTTCGCGATCTGCTGAGTCTGCTGCTCAGTAGATCCACACGGGTGAACGCACGGTCTTGATCAAGACTGTGCAGGAGCCCGTGCGCAGCCCTTTTCAACCTGCATGGGCTTGAGCCCATGCACAGGCCCGTGCGCAGGCCCGTTTGCACTTGCACGGTCTTGGCACCGTGCTCAAGACCGTGCGTGAGATCGTGCACCTCTATTTGTGCTTGCACCGGCTTGCCAAGCCCGTGCGTTGGCCGGTGCAACCTACTTAGTGGATTTTCTAGCCTTTTCCTTTCTTGCACTTCGGGAATTGGGTCAACCCCACTCATTTAAATGTTGACTTTTCACATACGACCTCCGAATATCAATCCGATTTCACCTATAGCTTCCTCGAGCCTCGGGATTTGATATTCTTCATAATTTACAATTTATCCGACCCTATTTGACCGTCAATTGACACCTTTCACATTTAGGGATTTTATCCCACCTTTCCCGTTCCTTATCCGTTTGATCTCGTATTCACGAGAGAGCGTCCTTATATTATTTTAAGCATGCCTACGTGCCCTAATTGCGTTTTAGCATGTCTTGGATATTTAATTTCTAATGTTCTCCCATTAATTATAACCGGATTAATACTCCTTTAAATATTGTTCCATATTTTATATATCCTTACATGTTTAATTATCTGACTTTCCATATTGCACCTGTAGCATGAGTGGAGTTTATATGAATTGTCGTGCGTCATCTGTTGTCTTGTGTCTTGCTTTTAGTATTGTCGGTCTTGTTTTCATCCTCTAGGCCCTGTGTATTACAGGTGGGACCAACGAGGGAGAAACTTGACTACCGCTTGCTTTCATACTGTCGTGTTGAGCCAGGTAAGGGTTTTAAATTGTTTTCAACTGGAGTAAGAACATAGTTACTTAGGTTTGCGAAATAAACACTATCCCGTTTTCTTATTACTTGTTGTATTGCCTTTACTATTTCTCTATCTGCTTAGTCAAACCGTTTTGATAGCAAACCAAAATGTTTTAAATACTTTCAACTAGAGGCAAGGAAAATCCATTTGTTTTAAATGCGAACTTTGGTCTCTCGACCTCGCAATTATAACCTTGTCTCGAATGGCCCCTTTGGCCTCCCACACCCCGATTTCCTACTTTCGAATGGCCCTTTTGGCCACCCAAACTATCATTGATTTCAAAAGCGAGCCATAGATTGATTAATGATTTGGGCCCGAAGTATACAGGAGGTGAGCCTGGGGACGAGCGTCTAGGGCAAATCCCGATGTATACTTCTAACGTGTTAACTTGGGCCGGTTAGGAGGTTGGCTAGCCTAAGTTGATGCGAACGGTGGTGCTAATCGCGTCTCCTTAAATTCTGATACGGTGGTGCTAATCGCGTCTCCTTAAATTCCGATGCGGTGGTGCTAATCGCGTCTCCTTAAGTTCTGATGGTACCAATTGTTGGTGGTGAAGTACTTGACTATATGCTTGCAAGTTTTTCAATTGGGAGTTATAAGGAGAGGGCCCCTTCTCGCCGGGACACATTGTTTGCATGATTTATTGCATTTGTTGCTTGTCTAATTGTTTTACGGCTTTCGTTACAAGTCGAAGCACATTCTGATTTTCTTCATTTATCATATGTATTTCCCTATATATATATAAAACCCGGAAGCGTGACTCGTACTTGCTACCCTAAGCCTCCTTTATCATTCAATTAATTAGTTGAATTACGAGCCGTGTTTTTTTATCGTTTCTAACTTCTTGAATTGTGCCTTTCGAACTTGTAACGGCCTCGTGACTCAACTAATACCCCTTTCAATTTATCGGCTTGATATTACGTGCAAAATGTTTTAAAGGATCCGGTTCGTCAACCTTTTGTGTTTCCAAATAAGCCGAACCCGAGTGTTGCTTTGTGTCATTTTACAACTTATATTTCGTTATTCATATTCTTTCCCAAACGGGCAACACTCACCACTTTTAGTTTTAAAAAGATAAATGACGAACTGTGATCAACCCCCTTGCTGAGTATCCTTTATACTCACCCCTGCTATTTTGGTTCTTGCTTCAGGTAGACAGGTGGCGACGTCACCTATCTTGTCAGTCAGCATCAGCAGGTCTAGATAGGCTCAGCCTTTCTGGTTTGTCTTGTGACGTCCCCCACGCCACAACCCCCGGACCGAAACGAGCCCCCGAGCGATAGTTAAATACCACCACTCGAAAACCCGCCCCGGACAACGGGATTCCCACAATCTGGCAACAGCAACTCCCCAACAACAATACTAACATCAACAACTACAATAGCAATAACAGGCCAGCAACGGAAGCAAATACCAAACATATATATATCCACTAATCTCATTAGATTCAAATATCCAAATATCATTATATTTCAACTTCCATCAATTTCAAGTTAACATGCCAAAATAAATAAGAGTTCAGTCATAATAAAATATCTACATAAACTGACTCCAAAGACCTGTGTAAGCCTACACTGCTGCTGCCAGTACCCAACAACCACTCGCACTGCTAACCTGAAGCATGAACCAAAAAGGGATGTGAGTCAAACGAACTCAGTGAGGAGGGGAGTATACATAATAAAAACATATATTTAATCCACGCTTAGGTTGATAAAAGCAAATCTAGTGACGATAAGCTCTTTTACAATTCAGCTAAGCTTTGGGAATTAAATATTCATATTTAATCCACGCTTTGATTAATAGAGAAACGAATCTAGTGCCGATACTTTCTCTTTATAATCCATCAAAGCTTTGTGAATTAAATATTAGAGTAAAACATTTTAGAAATATTTTTATCCCCGGCGAGAACGGGCCATCTCCTTATAACTCCTAAAGCATATCAAATATAATGAAATTCCTTCCTCAATACCGTTTGGCTTATCAAGGAGCAACCCGAGATTTCACCATAACCGACTAATGGCGCCGGTGTCAGTATTATTCATGCTAGACTACCTCCGACCAGCCACGAACAATACCCTTTGATTATCTGTCAGGTTCATGAATACCTGCTTATAATCGGTGGAATTATGAACCCAGCTTCAACCCTAGACGCACATCTCCGGGTATCCGCCTGTCACATAATCCAGGGCCCAAACAGAAATACCCATGAGCGTCCTCAATGGGATTAAGTATAAGTCATCTCGCTTTTCAAAATATTTTAATGGACCAAAAGGGTCTTTCGAGACAAGGTATGTAACCGCCTAGGGTATCCCGTCACGTTGCCGAGTTATCTCGAGGCATACGTGCAAGTCCCGAGACCAAATGTTACTTTTAAAATCAAAATAGTTCTCTTGTCCCTATTTTCAAACCATTTTGGAAAAGATATACATATATATCATTTTTATATCAAAACTTTTTTATTTCAAATATTGATAATATATAATTGAAATATAAAGGGATAGGGTTTTCGCAAATATTTGTTCATACTCCAGTTGAAAACCATTTTACATCCTCACCTGTAGGCTTAACAAAAAGAATAGCCAAACGACCAGAAATCAGTCCCGCGAGGTCCCACCTGTAATACACAGGCCTCGAGGTAAGACACGACTCGATAAATCAACCAAATACGACGCACGGCTATGAAATGCATTTTATGCTCAAATTAACATATTAGGTATAAATGCATTTAAACACAATTAAGCTCATTCAAGCACATTTAAACACAAATGCATTTAAACACAATTAAGCTCATTCAAGCACATTTAAACACAATCAAATACACATGATATTAAGCTAAAATAGGCATACAAGTAATATGGAAGCTTGGGAAATAAAATTCAAAGGTTTGTGAATATTACACAAACCACCCCTCATTTAATACTTGGCATAGCAAATCAACTCCGATTAATCCGAAACTTTCGGCATCTCTTAGTTAACACATTTTAAGATTTTTGATGCCAAAAGAATCGAAAAATGAAGCCAAAGGCTCAAAAATCACTATTCATCAGCCCCTACATATTTTGCCAAACTCTCATTTTTCAACCCCAAACTCCACAAAACTTCACCAATTAGCTTAATATCATGAACTAACATGAATTCCTTAACCATTCAAGCATCTAAGACCATTAACCCAACATTGCAAATTGATCAAATTTAATGGAAAAATCACAAGTAATGCTACATGCAACCAACAACCAAACTAAGCTCATCAATCATTCATTCTAACATGCTTCATCACTTCATCAACATATGAGACATTAAAAACCAAAGAATTAAGAGAATTGAAACCTTACCTTGAAGAAGGAAATGGAGGAGAAAGGAAGAAATAAAAGCTTGTTTGCACAAATAGAAAGTAGAGGTTTGTTCCTTGGATGAGAGAGCAACTTTTTGTAGCAAGAAAGAGGATGATTTTTGGTGCTTTGATGGTGATGAAAATGGCGGTGGTGAGAAGGGTGAGAATGGCCGAGAGAGAGGTTGAAGAAGATGAGAGAATGTTGCTTGTGGAATAGTGTAGAAAATTTGAGAGAGAAATGAGATAATTAAATAAATAAAGATATTTTGAAAAGTCAAAATTAGCTAGCAATTTATATATACTTGTATATATATTTGTATAGATATTTATGTATGTATTTGCATACATATTTATATATATGACAAGAATAATATCATATAATTCAAATACGATGGCATAATTTTCATAGAATTTCAAATACAACACTTCAAATATAAACATAGTGTAAGGTAATTCAAATATAAAAATTCTTATGAATTCATCATATTATTCACATATAGAATCACACATTAATTCATATAATTCACATAATCACATAATTGCAAACAATGCACACAAGGGCAATTAGTCGGTAAACGTACCGAAGCGTTATAAAAATAGCGGGGCGTTACACTATCCCCCCCTTCGGAGAATCTGGTCCCCAGATTCTAATTCGACTCCGCAAATAACTCGGGATAATGAGTTCGCATCTTCTCTTCTGTCTCCCAAGTTACTTGTTCGGTGGTTCGGTTTCTCCACAATACATGAACCAAGGGAATCTGTCGGTTGCGGAGTTGCTTGAACTTACGATCCTGAATCTCAACAGGTTTCATCTCGATCGTCAAGTCAGGCTTTACCTGGACTTCCTCATCTCGGAGAATATGAGATTCATCGGGATAGTATTTTCGCAATTGAGAAACATGGAAGATGTTGTGAATCCCCGTTAGAGTCGAGGGCAGGTTCAGGCGGTAGGCAGTCTTCCCAATCCGTTCAATAACCTCATAGGGTCCCAAATATCTCGGACTGAGCTTCCCACCTTTTCCCACTCTAGCGAATCCTTTCCTCAACATAGCCTTAAGAAACACTTTGTCTCCCTCTTCAAATTCCAAATCCCGGCGTCTCTTATCGGCGTAACTCTTTTGGCGATCCTGGGCAGTTTTCATTCTCTGTCGAATGATCGCAATCTTATCAAGTGTTTCCTGGATCGTCTTTGGAGGTAGAGCTCGTTCCACTCCGTCTTTAGTTCTTCGCCAGTCTTCTAGTTCCCAGTACAGAGGGGATCGGCATTTACGTCCATAAAGCGCTTCGTATGGGGGCATCCCAATTGTCGCTTGGTAACTGTTATTGTAGGCGAATTCAATTAGTGGAAGTTGCTTGTCCCAACTCGTGGAGAAGTCGAGAGCACAAGCTCGTAGCATGTCGCCTAAGATCTTGATGGTTCTCTCAGATTGACCATCAGTTTGCGGGTGAGCAGTTGTGCTAAATTTCAAGTTCGTTCCCAGTTCCTGTGAATTTCTTGCCAAAGTCGAGAAGTAACCTTAGGATCTCGATCGGACACGATACTCTTCGGCTGCTCCCATTTCATTACAGCCTCAATCTTCGAGGAATCCACTTCGATTCCATCTCCTGATATCACATGACCAAGGAAGGTAACTTTATCAAGCCAAAATTCACATTTACTGAACTTGGCATACAACTGATGCTCTCGAAGAGTTCTTAATACAATGCGAAGATGCTCGGTATGTTCTTCCTTAGTCTTTGAGAAAACGAGGATATCATCAATGAAGATCACCACAAACTTATCGAGATATGGCCGGAAAGTACGATGCATCAAATCCATGAAAGCAGTTGGGGCATTCGTCAACCCGAAAGGCATAACTACGAACTCAAAATGCCCATATCGAGTATTAAACCCAGTCTTCGGAATGCCTGATTCTCGGATTTGCAACTGGTAATACCCCTGTCGGAGATCTAGCTTAGAGTACACTTTCGACCCTTGCAAAATATCAAACAACTCTTCGATGTGAGGTAGAGGATATTTATTCTTTATCGTCATCTGATTCAGCTCGCGATAATCTATACACATCCTCAACGTCCCATCCTTCTTTTTCACGAAAAGAACAGGCGCACCCCACGGCGAAGTACTCAGTCGAATGTACCCACTCTCCAACAATCCATCCAACTGAATCTTCAATTCTTTCAACTCTGCCGGAGCCATACGGTAAGGAGTCTTCGAATACGGTTCGGCACTCGGAGCTAAATCGATCACAAACTCTATCTCTCGTTCCGGAGGCAAAGAATTCAAACTCTGAGGAAACACATCAGGGAATTCTCCAGCTACTGGTACCTCCTCAAGCTTAACTTGCTCTTTCGGACGGTTTAGTAGATAAGCAACAAAGGCCGGAGATCCCTTGCGAATCATTCGGGCGGCTTTAACATAAGAAACTCGAGGAATCTTGTCAAACCTTTTGCCTAAAATCTCGCTATCAGCTCCCAGAGCGATCTTTTCCCCGAAACAATCAATATAAGCTTGATGCCGATATAGCCAGTCCATTCCCAATATTATCCCGTAGTGACTCATTGGAAGCTCAATGAGATCAGCAGGATAATCGCGATCGTCTATCCTCAACGGACAGTCTCGGAAGACTCGATTGCACAAATAAGAAATTCCCAACGGGGAATTGACCTCAAGCACATAAGGTAAAGACTCGGCAGACAAAGATAATCTAGAAGCATATTCAGGTGCAATAAAAGAATGCGTCGCACCCGAATCATATAATGCAAATATGGATATGTCATGCAAATGTACAGTACCTTACACCACTGCATTAGGGTCGGTCTCCCCTCCATCCCCCGTCATCGCATACGCTCGTGCCACAACTTTTCCTTTCCCCGCATTCTGTAGCTCTTTCTGAAATTGTGGAGGTGGCCTTCTCTTTGGGCAGTTTCCTACTTGATGATCCTTGCGCCCACATCGAGTGCACCGTCCTTGTTTCTTCCAGCAATCAGCTTCCGTGTGTTTTGGCTTGCCGCAGTAAGAACACTTAATTTGAGGCTCGGCTGTCTGAGGACCTGTGATCTTTTGCTTCTTGCTCGAAGATGAAGAACCCACAGGTGGAAAAGGCTTCTTAAATTTGCGAGGTGCTGGAGCTAAAGCCTGTTGAAACATCCTTTGCATGGCTTCAAAGAACATGGCAGGATTTAGGGGATTCTGATGTACTGGTGGCACAGGCTCAGGCTGAGGAGCAAGAGGAGCATTAATGTTATTGACTTGGGGAGGAGAGAGAGGAGTAGCTCGGGTTCTGCGTCTACCACGTGCCATTTCCTGTATCAAAAGACTAAATAAGATGCATGTTTCGTTAGCGGCATGATCATGTCCACACAAGTCACAATACATAAGCATATAAAAGCACATTGTCCTAAAGCCGTTCGACCTAGACAGACTCGACACAACATCAAAACCTAAGTACCAAACCTAGGCTCTGATACCACCTTAAGCTGTGACGTCCCCCACGCCACAACCCCCGGACCGAAACGAGCCCCCGAGCGATAGTTAAATACCACCACTCGAAAACCCGCCCCGGACAACGGGATTCCCACAATCTGGCAACAGCAACTCCCCAACAACAATACTAACATCAACAACTACAATAGCAATAACAGGCCAGCAACGGAAGCAAATACCAAACATATATATATCCACTAATCTCATTAGATTCAAATATCCAAATATCATTATATTTCAACTTCCATCAATTTCAAGTTAACATGCCAAAATAAATAAGAGTTCAGTCATAATAAAATATCTACATAAACTGACTCCAAAGACCTATAAGCCTACACTGCTGCTGCCAGTACCCAACAACCACTCGCACTGCTAACCTGAAGCATGAACCAAAAAGGGATGTGAGTCAAACGAACTCAGTGAGGAGGGGAGTATACATAATAAAAACATATATTTAATCCACGCTTAGGTTGATAAAAGCAAATCTAGTGACGATAAGCTCTTTTACAATTCAGCTAAGCTTTGGGAATTAAATATTCATATTTAATCCACGCTTTGATTAATAGAGAAACGAATCTAGTGCCGCTACTTTCTCTTTATAATCCATCAAAGCTTTGTGAATTAAATATTAGAGTAAAACATTTTAGAAATATTTTTATCCCCGGCGAGAACGGGCCATCTCCTTATAACTCCTAAAGCATATCAAATATAATGAAATTCCTTCCTCAATACCGTTTGGCTTATCAAGGAGCAACCCGAGATTTCACCATAACCGACTAATGGCGCCGGTGTCAGTATTATTCATGCTAGACTACCTCCGACCAGCCATGAACAATACCCTTTGATTATCTGTCAGGTTCATGAATACCTGCTTATAATCGGTGGAATTATGAACCCAGCTTCAACCCTAGACGCACATCTCCGGGTATCCGCCTGTCACATAATCCAGGGCCCAAACAGAAATACCCATGAGCGTCCTCAATGGGGTTAAGTATAAGTCATCTCGCTTTTCAAAATATTTTAATGGACCAAAAGGGTCTTTCGAGACAAGGTATGTAACCGCCTAGGGTATCCCGTCACGTTGCCGAGTTATCTCGAGGCATACGTGCAAGTCCCGAGACCAAATGTTACTTTTAAAATCAAAATAGTTCTCTTGTCCCTATTTTCAAACCATTTTGGAAAAGATATACATATATATCATTTTTATATCAAAACCTTTTTATTTCAAATATTGATAATATATAATTGAAATATAAAGGGATAGGGTTTTCGCAAATATTTGTTCATACTCCAGTTGAAAACCATTTTACATCCTCACCTGTAGGCTTAACAAAAAGAATAGCCAAACGACCAGAAATCAGTCCCGCGAGGTCCCACCTGTAATACACAGGCCTCGAGGTAAGACACGACTCGATAAATCAACCAAATACGACGCACGGCTATGAAATGCATTTTATGCTCAAATTAACATATTAGGTATAAATGCATTTAAACACAATTAAGCTCATTCAAGCACATTTAAACACAAATGCATTTAAACACAATTAAGCTCATTCAAGCACATTTAAACACAATCAAATACACATGATATTAAGCTAAAATAGGCATACAAGTAATATGGAAGCTTGGGAAATAAAATTCAAAGGTTTGTGAATATTACACAAACCACCCCTCATTTAATACTTGGCATAGCAAATCAACTCCGATTAATCCGAAACTTTCGGCATCTCTTAGTTAACACATTTTAAGATTTTTGATGCCAAAAGAATCGAAAAATGAAGCCAAAGGCTCAAAAATCACTATTCATCAGCCCCTACATATTTTGCCAAACTCTCATTTTTCAACCCCAAACTCCACAAAACTTCACCAATTAGCTTAATATCATGAACTAACATGAATTCCTTAACCATTCAAGCATCTAAGACCATTAACCCAACATTGCAAATTGATCAAATTTAATGGAAAAATCACAAGTAATGCTACATGCAACCAACAACCAAACTAAGCTCATCAATCATTCATTCTAACATGCTTCATCACTTCATCAACATATGAGACATTAAAAACCAAAGAATTAAGAGAATTGAAACCTTACCTTGAAGAAGGAAATGGAGGAGAAAGGAAGAAATAAAAGCTTGTTTGCACAAATAGAAAGTAGAGGTTTGTTCCTTGGATGAGAGAGCAACTTTTTGTAGCAAGAAAGAGGATGATTTTTGGTGCTTTGATGGTGATGAAAATGGCGGTGGTGAGAAGGGTGAGAATGGCCGAGAGAGAGGTTGAAGAAGATGAGAGAATGTTGCTTGTGGAATAGTGTAGAAAATTTGAGAGAGAAATGAGATAATTAAATAAATAAAGATATTTTGAAAAGTCAAAATTAGCTAGCAATTTATATATACTTGTATATATATTTGTATAGATATTTATGTATGTATTTGCATACATATTTATATATATGACAAGAATAATATCATATAATTCAAATACGATGGCATAATTTTCATAGAATTTCAAATACAACACTTCAAATATAAACATAGTGTAAGGTAATTCAAATATAAAAATTCTTATGAATTCATCATATTATTCACATATAGAATCACACATTAATTCATATAATTCACATAATCACATAATTGCAAACAATGCACACAAGGGCAATTAGTCGGTAAACGTACCGAAGCGTTATAAAAATAGCGGGGCGTTACATGTCTTGTCAGTGGTCCCAACAACCGTCGAGTCTTGTTTATTGTATTTATTTACTTTACGTACTTATGTGCCCCTGATGTGGGATAGTTGACGATATCTAGGATTGTACAGGATAGACTAGTTGAGCCATCGATGGCACTACGTGTTGTTATTCTATTGTATTTCGAATTTCACATGTTTAATTGATATTATGTTAGCCTCGTAGGCGTTCATGGATTTATTTGATTATCTTTTAAATCGCTTCCGCATATCTCTGTATTATTGTGATTGTTGTTGGGATGGTTGTCGCTGTTGCCGATGGTTATTGTTTGAGTGCCGTTCGCCGGAGTGGATTTTTGAGTTGAGGCTCCTCGCTGAAGCTTGGGAGTCCATTTCGGTGCGGATGTGGCGGTCCTTCTTCAGGGGGCGCTACAAAATTTGTCACAAAATTGGACTAAAGTTAACTATTGGACTTTTTAGATTGAAGAATTGATGGAATGAATATTTTAGACTAATAAAAATATCAATGGGTTTTTTGGATATAAAAATCTATTTTAGGGAGTTTTTAGTATTTTTTCTAAAAATTTATAAAAGCATCTGGTAGGGGGCCACTGCCCCCTATTTTTAGAAAAAAAAATTATATGCAATAATTATTTATATATGAAATTATTTACGTAAAAAAATTTCATTCCCATAGAAAATAAGTTTTCTCAAGAATTATTTCGGTATATATCTTTTGCAGCCTTAAGAATTCTTTTTCTGATACGGAGACGATGACATGAATTTTTTTCAATGTTTTACATTGGAGAAGTGTGACGCCCCGTAATTTAGCCTAAGTGAGTTCTAATTCATTTGTGGAATTATCAAAGATCTCGTAAATTATTTTGGACCTCAAAATATTGAAATTGAAAGTTTTGGGGGTTATTTTATAATAAACTAAACTATTGGAAAGAAACTGAAATAAAAAGAAAACTAACTTCTCTTAATGGCGGATAAAAGAAGCACTTGCGCAGAAAACTTACAGAAAACGCTAAACACATAGCAGAATGTGCGAAAACGCATAGTAGGCTTAAACTCTCCCATTTCTTGCACAAATCGATCAATTTTGGTATCGAAATTATTCATCTCGACTAGACGAACACATTGGTGGTAAGCAATCAACGTTTCGCTCGGCGGCTGAGGCACGGTGGTGAAGGGAAGGCGCGGCGACGACAAAGTGGTTCGATGATGGTGATTTCGCCGGCGATTTGAGTGCGGGTCAGGGGATTTCTCAATGTTTCAACGAGACGAAACTATCTATGGTGAGGGAACAACGAGGAATATGCAGGGGTGCACGACGGCGCGACGAAAGTCGCGGGTAACGCAGTGGTCGGTGACGATTTCCGGCTAGTTTCTTCGACGAACTTCTTAGGGGTTTCGAAGGTATTAACATGGGCTTTCAGAATATCCAATCGATTTATGGAAATGATCATTGGTTTGTAAGGAATTTACGTTTGAAGGATTTAGAGTTTATAGAGATTGGGTTTGATTAAATCTGAAATTAAATCCAAATCATTGGGAATTTTGAGAAACGGACTTAGGGACTGTGACGGGATTGACGAGACAAACAAACCAGTATTTACGATAAATTTTCTCGATGACCTTCAGTGGTGGTCCGGCGGCGGTCTGACAGTGCTCCGGCGGCAGCGGCGGCGGCGGTAACACCAAAATTGAATGTAGCCCTTGTCGTGTTGGACCCGATTATGGTAATATCGTGTTGATTTAATACACGGTCATTACATTATTTGCTGAAATAGACATATTAGACTAATAAGTTCGTTAATTGAACTAATCGAAATTGACCTGGACTTGGCATGAACTGTTAAACCTAGACCTAGATGATATAAATGTACTTAAAAGATTGATTTGTTGGTATTTAAAAGAATAAACAAAATTATATTTATATGTCAAATTGAGATCAAATTGGATTAAGAGATTTAGTATGATGGGACTTATCACCTATATAAATATTGGAATTATATCTACTGTTAACCTCGAGTAGACAATTAAAGCATGGATCTATATAAGTTTGTCAAATAAATTGAATTAATTATACTCAAATGTTCCTCTCGTCGAGCCCGTCACTTCCCTCAAGCCCGTTTCTCGATCCGGTCACTCTCATCGGAGTTTAATTTCAGTTTGAAGCTCCAATGAACCTAAATCCAAGAATCGAAATTAAGTTGGGCTATCGAATTCGGATACGGAGTTCGTAGAAAGCTTACCCACGTCGAGAAGGTTGGAAAGCACCTAAAGATCAACGAAAATGGTGGATGGAGGACGTCGGACCACCACTCCCACCGTGGCTCCTCCACGCGCTGCCTAAAAGTCGTCGTACAGTTGCCATCCGATGGAGTCAGGAAACAAGACCACCGCCAATCTTCTCGTCTCGTCACGCCTGTCAAAACCTTGTGGTCCGCGACGGTGACGCCGCCTGAAATGTCATCGGAGCTTCACCAATGTTGCGACTGAAAAGTAGTCGTATCTCCGCCGTCGGTGGTCGAATGGACTCAAGACAACTGCCAATGGATTCCTCTCGAAAAATTGGTTAGGAACCACCCTTTCCCGTTGCCTGAAAGTTGCTGGAAAATCTCCAACAAAAAGCTCCTCCGTTGCGAACTTCGAGCTACCGCTGCGCCTTCACTGTCGATCAAATCAATGAAATACCGGTACCAATTGTTCCTCTCGTCGAGACGATCGATTTCAACCTATCATTTGCTTGATTCGGTGAAGAAATGCAAAATCCCCAAATTGGAGAAGAGGGTGTCGCGCGTTCATCGTTCGTCTGTGGGTGTGTTCTCACATTTTTCAATTCTGTCCCAAGACTTCCAATATTAGCATGATATACCCTATTCCTCGAAAAATGTGCAAATTATGTAAAGTGTCGGAATAAGGCATAATTAGTGTCAAAATGACCGAAATTAAATGCTTAACAAAGATTCGTTTTATAGAAATTCATGAGTTTACGAAAAGTCAATGTCGGGTTGGGCTAAAGTGTAAATAATTTTGGGCTAAAAATGCAATTTCTTGGAAATATGATTTTATGAATAATATTTGGAACCTCGATACAATATGCATTATTAAAACATTGAACCCCAGTCCAATGTACACTGTTAAATTACTAGATTTGATTAAACGAGCTAAAAATATAAATTTACCAAATTGACCCTAGTTAGTGACAAAACGATGCAAATATAATTCGTATTAATGCTTTGAGTTAAAACTGTCAAATCAATGGTTTATGAAAAATCTTTTAAATGCAAGAGTTGGATAACGTGTAATTATGAAAGACGTCGGGACCGTAAACGGTCCAAATCTCGCTAGACGTGCTAATTCTGAGCTTGGGAATTGTGGGTCATCACAATACTCCCCTCTTCAAAAGAATCTGTCCTCAGATTCTACTTCTCACGTCAGACTGTTCTTTGTTAAACTTCTTCTTTGGTTTCGGTTCTAGGAATTCGTAATGTCTTTGGGGCTTGTACAGACTCCTTTGATTCCTGAAGAATCATGTTCATTCGTCCGTTTCATCTAAACTTGGTGTCCTTCATGTTGGTCTGATTAATTCTCAAGACCGGTGCACATTCAAAAGCACACATTCTCGTCCATAATGACCGAGAACAGAAAATCCCAATATAAGGTCTTCAGTTTGGTGTAGCTGAAAGCTCGGTGTTCTTCTAGTCGAGTTTAACATCCAGATTCATGTCGGCTCTCACTCCGACTATCTTCAGAAGTATTCTCCTGCAGACTCGATTTGTGAAAGTCGATGCTATTCAGAACCATATAACGTACTTGCAACAGAATCGATCATAGTCGACCAAGAACTTCTTGTCCTTAGCACTCTCTAATAGCGTATAACGAATTTATCAAATTCTACGATATCCACACAGAGATCACATAAATCCTAGCAACTAATCATTCAATCAGTGCAAGTGTGAATTTGAAAGAAGTTAAAGCACGTAAGTTATATAAAACACTTAACAGATATTTAAACCAATTACCATTCGAAACAGAATACTATGAATGAATGTTATGATAATGCAATGTACCTCCACGGGTCGATATCAAGATCGGGTGCCATCTCTCCTTTCCCAAGACTTTCTTTTGTTGGTACATTCTCGGACTTGATGCTTGATGCTTCCACATGAGAAACAACATCCCAATCTCCTCCTACACTTTGCAGTCTTGTGGTTCATCTTCCCACAAAATTCACATAGGACGGGGTCCTTATTCTGTCCAAGTTCGGTAGGCTCCGATATCACGTTGGAAGAAGATCCTACTATAGGAGGGAAACTCTGACTCATCTCTCGAAGATCAGACTCCACTCTCATAGCTCGGTTAACTGCATCGCGATAGAGGCGGATGTCCTACCCCACTAATCTTTCCCGAATCTCCAACCGAAGTCCCTCGATGAACTTTCGTGCTCTTATCCGCTCATCAGAAGCAATATGAGGGGCATAGAAGATGAGGCGGCTGAAATGTACCTCGTACCATGCTACGGGGAAAGCCCCTTGGGTGAGAGACATGAACTCTCTCTCTCTCTCGGTTGTCACGTACCACTTCCGGCACGTGCTTCTCTCGGAAGTCGGATAGGAACTGTAGCCAAGTGTACGGAATTCTTTCAGCGAACAATCTCTGTTCCATGTAGTGCCACCAGTCCCGAGCTGCTCCTCTCATCAGGAAGGTAGCATATTCGACCCTCTCGGGGTTACCACAGTGTAACACTTGAAAGATTTGCTCCAGATCGGCTATCCAAGCCTCGGCCTTGAGGTCATCTGGTTCGCCCTCGAAGTAAGGCGGCTGAAGGTACAAAAATCTCTCCAAGGATTGGCCCTCGGCCTGTCTCATATGTACATGTGGCTGTTGTAGCATTTCTCGATGTACTTGCTCAACGATCTGCCGCATAGCTACCACGAGCTCACTTGCAATCGGATTCGGAGGTGTAGGAGTTGTACGGGGTCTTCGAGGAGCCATTATGCACCTGTGAACAAGAAACTAGAAAGAGGATGCATGTCGGTTAATGGCATGATCAAGTAGGGGATATATGATTTAAGTAAGACATATAAACATTAGAAGCACAAAAGTTCCACAATTCAAGTTAATGCAATTCAAACACAGAAGCAGATAAGCACATAATCCTATAGTCGTACGACCTAAGCACGACCTCGGAATTCCACATCCAACTTGCGTTTCAATCTCCCTTAGTACAAAAATTATAAAAGATCGCTAGCTAGTTGATCAGACCATTAGCGATCAATGACAATTTAAGCACCAAGAAATCATGAACACTCGTCAAAGCACGAATCCAGAACAAACTGACACCATGCAGACAGACACTACATGCAAGACAGGCGAGATACCTGAGCTTTCAGTTCCTTTTCAGGAACCTAGGCTCTGATACCAACGACTGTAGCACCCCTCTCCATAGGAGGACGAAGAACGCCACATCCGCACCAAAACAAATTCCCGAGCATGACATGGTGCCCTACTCGAAAACCCGCCTCAGCGAAAGGCAAGACACTCAATCAAAACTCCGGCAACAACAATACGACGCCCCAACAACAACATCAATAATCAAAGAAATGCGGAAGCGAATAATCACAAATAGAAGTTCAATTCATAAAAGCCATCCATGGCAACATAATTCATAAAACAATCTAAAATAATTATCCAATTAATGCCATCCATGGCTCAACTAATTATCCCACATCGGGGGCACGTAAGTACAGAAAGTAAATAAATTAAATCATAATGTTAAATACAGCAATTTCAACTTAAATCAGAGGGTAAAGACGCGACTGTTGTTGGGACACTGACAGGATAATAAACAAGAGCCAACCTAGACCTGTTGCTGCCGACTGACAAGATAGGTGACACCGCCACCTGTCTACCTGAAGCAAGAACTAAAGTAGAAGGGGTGACTATAAAGGATACTCAGTAAGGGGGAAATATACAATATAAGTATTGATCGTGGTTCGTCGTTTATCTTTTAAAACCAAAAGTAGTGAATGTTGCTCGTTTAAATAAAAGGTACCAATAATAATATAAGTTGTAAAACTATAATACAAAGCAACACTCGGGTTCGGCTCACTTTGAAAACACAAAAAATTAATGAACCGGATGCATTTAAAATTATTTGCACATAATGTCATGCCGATAGTTTAATGAGGGCTTAGTCGATTCACAATCCATCAAGTAGTAGAAATGTACAGTTATCAATAATACATGAACAAGGAATGAAAGACGCGATTGTGCTTCGACTAAGTAACGGAAACAGTAAATCAATTAGACAAGTAAATGATGCAATAAGTCATGCAACAATGTGTCCGGGCTAGAACGGGCCCTCACCTTATAACTACCCAATAAAGGCAATCATGAAATCAATTACTCCACCACCAAAAGTCAATCATAACACAATTTAAGGAAACGACTGGTGCCCCACAACGCTACCATACACAATTTAAGGAAACGCTCAAGGCGCTACCGTCGCATTAACTTAGACTAGCCAAACCTCCCGACTAGCCTAAGTTAACACCTAGAGTACACATCGGGATTTGCCCTAGACGCTTGTCTCCAGGCTCACCTCCTGTATAACTCTTGGGCCCAAAGTCATGATCCAGTCCATGGCTCGCTTAGAAAACAAGAACAGTTTGGGTAGCCAAAAGGGTCGTTCGAAAAATGTTACAAGCAGTTAAGTATGAATGGCCAAAGGGGCTTTTGAGACAAGTTGGTGTAACGATCTAAGAAATACTCATAAGCGTCGTGCGCTTCGGGAGCATGCTGACGGATGTCCCTAACGACATTACTTATAAGTGCCTCTAAAATCAAATGGTTACTTTTAAAACAAATAAATTACTTGTCTCTAGTTGAAAGCATTTTAAATCATTTTGGATGCATAAGTTTTTCTATCAAAAGGTTTGACTAAGCACATAAGAGAATAATAAAGGCGAGAACAGCAAGTAATAAGAAAGGAGGGGTAATAAGTTATTTCGCAAACCTATATAACTATGTCCTTGCTCCAGTTGAAAGCATTTTAAACCCTTACCTGGCTCTGCAAAAGAGAAAAGCAAGCAAGCAACATATATGATTCTCCCTCAGAGATCCCACCTGAAAACACGGGGCCTAGAGGATGAATGACTGACACAAACAAAGAAGCAGATAGACGCTCGGCTACCCAAACACAACATGCTTAGAGATGAAAATACAATATTTAAGCATAAAAGGACAAGTAGGGGCAAATTGGTCATTAAACATATAAAACGTGGAATAAACGAATAACAAACTGCATTTGATTAAATATAAACATTTAAGTATAACTACTCAGGGGGTATGTAGCGCCCCGCTCTACAGCCCCCGAACCTGCACGGATTCCCAAGCCGAATACAGTGCCTCAACCCGAGAACCCATGCAAGCTAACGGGTCAATCCCGACACTTGGCAACAGTGAATCCCCAAAATAAAACATTTAAATAAATCAGAGAATATATAGCGGAAGCATTTAAATCCATATTAACAAAAATGCCACTCCGGGGCCAATACATTAACAATTATCAACAACAGCCCATTCAGGGGCAACATAATTTTAAATAGAAATTTACGGGGATCAATATAATATTATCTACAATCCAGATTGACAAGAATAATGAACGAGAGAACAAAAGACAACTAACGAGACTCGGCAAAACCAAAAAGCCTATCTATGCACTGTTGCCCATCCGACACGTAAGACATGTCGGTCTCTCTCAAACCTGAGGCAAGAACCAATTAAAAGAGGGTGAGTCAAAATACTCAGTGAAGATGTGAGAACAAGTCGAGTCATGCTTCCGGATTTTATAGAAAATACATATGCGATAATGAAGAAACCGGAATATGCTTCGACTTGGATATACAATTAAAAATTAAAATCAATAACACTATAAAGCAGTAAATACGATCCCAGCGAGAATGGGCCTGTTCCTCCTTATATCTCCACGGTTCATGTATAAATACTCCATCGCCGGTGTCAAGCTAAGGAGCAACCCGAAGCTCAACCATAATGAATTTTAGGAAAATGTGCAACGAATGCAACACCCACCATCGCTCCCAACCGTGGCTATCATCTCCTGACGGGCCACGATTGACGCTTAGTTTTGGGAGAAGCACCTCGGATTACACCCTGAACGCCCGTCCCCAGATGTAACCTTCGGATACCTTCCCGGGCCCATCTTGAAAATAGTCACGTATTTGCTCGCTTTAAAATAACCCATTTGAATGCCAACCGACACTCTGAGCAAGGGTGACGACAAAGGATTAAATCCTAAGTCAAACCGTCACGTAAAATAAATAGTTTTCTTGCCCTTTTGTAAACAAATCAATTTGGTTTAATAATGTATAATTTTGATATTAAATGATTTAAGGATAAAACATAAAAATATAAACTCGAAATATATAATACATTAATAAGGGATTAGGGGGTTCGCAATTGTATATATATATATGTTCAAGCCCAGTTAAAAGTTTAAATCCTCACCTGGAATCAAAAAAGAGAAAGCCTAGCTGCTAGACTCACTGGTCTCCAACGTCGGACTGATCTGGAGACAAGACAAGACCTAGACAAATCAATAACGACTACAACAACAACAAAAGCGCAAATAAGCAATTATTGGATGAACGGCTAACCAAACATGTTTCCAATCATGCATATGCCAATTATAATATGTAAAGAAGCTATCATGTAACTTTCACGCAATTCCGACAAGTTGTCAAAAATACACATAATTAGAATTACACTATTCATAGCCCGAACGAGGGCGAAATTAAATAAACATTCCAAAATATAAATCTACAAATTAAAAGGGTCTATAGGTGAAAACGGTGTAATTTTTGGAGTCCGTATGCAAAAAGTCAACCAAAAATGGTGACCCGAAGACTCAATTGCCGAGAGCAAAGTTTGAAAAAGCTGGAAAAATTCTCTAAGTGTTTCACACAGCCTAGTGCACGGTCTTGAACACGGTGTCAAGACCGTGCACGCACACACGGCCAAACACACGGGGTAGGTGCACGGGCTCAAGCCCGTGCAAGCAAATATAGCTGCACACGGGCTCCTGCACAGTCTTGCTCAAGACTGTGCGTTAGCCCGTGTGGTTTAACTAAACCCAGCAGAAAGTTTCGGGAATTCAAATTTTCGAACCAAAAATCCTTAAAACTCATATTTATAACTCAAATTAACACCCATAAATTATAACAATCATTAATCATCAACTAATTCACATTTGCATCCAATAAAATCATGAATTGATCAAGAAACGGGCTCAATCTAAGCATTTAACCTAAAAATCCCGAAATAAACAAGTAATCTCAAATCATCGAAAATCCGTAAAAGAAATTGGGGAAATTGGTACCTATAGAAAGGTATCAAAGAAAGGATCGTTTAAAAACGATTGGCGCGAAATTCCACGGAGATTCGAGCTCGGTACGATCGATTAGGGATTCGGGAGAAATTTTCTCTTTTCTTCTTCTCTCTCTCTCTCTCTCTCTCTCTTGAAATAATAACAATGAAATGAATTTTGATACTTTTATCAAATATCTTCGAAATATCGAAAAATACGAAGGGTTATTTTAGTAATTTTAGAAAATCCAATTAATTACGCGTCGATCAAATATAACGATTAAATATTAAACAAACGCAATATAGACACGTAATTTAAATACGCAACAATATTATCACATTGGCCATATACAACATAATATATAATAATTCACATATAATGAGAATTTAGAGATTAAGAAAGATAATTAACGCGTAAAATTACTCACAGTAATTCTCGGATTTCTGGGTCGTTACAGGGTATGATTGAAATTCCACAATAGTCAAATCCGGCTCAAGCTGAACTCCGTCATCTTGGAGAATATGGGACTCGTCGGGTAAGTACTTGCGAAGCTGTGAGACATGGAAGACATTATGGATCCCGGTAAGATAAGGTGGTAGGTCCAAACGATATGCGGTATTCCCGATTCGCTCTGTGATCTCAAATGGACCTAAGTATCTCGGAGTAAGCTTCCCACCTCTACCGATCCTCGTGAATCCCTTCCTCGGGGAGGCCTTGAGAAAAACTCGGTCTCCGACTTCGAACTCCAAATGTCGACGTCTCTTGTCGGCGTAGCTCTTCTGGCGATCTTGAGCTGCTTTCATTCTTTGCCGAATGAGCTGGACTTTATCAATCGCTTCCTAAAGGTGATCCGGTGGAGTAGCTCTCTCGTGGCCATTAGCTGACCACTTCCAATCCTCCAATTCCCAATAAATCGGAGATCTGCACTTCCTCCCATAAAGAGCCTCATACGGTGGCATCCCAATCGAGGCTTGATAACTGTTGTTGTAAGCGAACTCGACCAAGGGCAAGTGTGAAATCCAACTTGTATGAAAATCGAGCGCACATGCCCGTAACATATCACTTAGAAACCTGATCGTCCGCTCGGATTGTCCATCAGTCTGAGGATGTGCTGCAGAGCTAAACTTTAGGGACGTTCCCAAGTTCTTATGAAGTTCTTGCCAAAACTGAGCTGTGAACTTAGGATCCCTGTCGGAAACGATGCTTCCCGGAACACCATGAAGCCTAATAATTTCCTTCTGATACAATTCTGCAAGCTGCTTAACATTTGCTGTTTTTCGAACTGGCAGAAAATGAGCTGACTTGGTCAATCGATCGACGATGACCCAAATACTGTCGAAACCTCCACGAACGGCAGGCAATCCAGTCACGAAGTCCATAGTGATCTCCTGCCACTTGGAAGTGGGTACAGGAAGCGGTTGAAGAGTTCCTCCAGGCCTTTGATGCTCGGCCTTGACTCTCTGACATGTTAGACAATGTTTCACATAAGTAGCCACGTCCCTTTTCATACCATTCCACCAATACTGGGTTCTGAGATCACGATACATCTTGTTGCCTCCTGGGTGAACAGCATAAGCAGACTTGTGTGCCTCGTCGAGAATTCCACGCTTCAGATTCGTGGGAACACAAACTCGGGTCCCGAAGCGAAGCAATCCGGTACCATCGATCCTGAATTTGGTGTTAGGATCATTCAGCATTCTAGCTTTGATCTTCTGAATACCGGCATCTGAATCTTGTTCGTCTCGAAGTTGTTGGACTAAATCGGGTTGGACTGAAAGGTTGGCAAGACGAGGATACGATTCAAATCGAGTCCTCCTGCCCTCTAAAGAGGTATCTGAAGATGTCCCTTCTAGGTGTGCCACGTGAGCCCTTCGGCTCAATGCATCGGCGACTACGTTCGCCTTCCCAGGGTGATACTGAATGCGGCAGTCATAATCATCCAAGAATTCCATCCACCGTCTCTGTCTCTTGTTGAGATCCTTCTGAGTGAACAAATACTTTAAACTCTGGTGGTCAGTAAAGATGTCAAAAGTGACACCATACAGATAATGACGCCATTTGCCTAAGGCAAATATCACCGCTGCAAGTTCCAAGTCGTGAATGGGATAGTTCTTTTCGGCATCTTTTAGCTTTTTAGAAGCATAAGCAACGACTTTCCCATTTTGCATCAACACGCACCCTAAACCTTCCTTGGACGCGTCAGTATAAACCGCGTATCCCTCGTGTCCGTCTGGAAGAACAAGTATAGGTGCAGTGGTCAATCTCTTCTTCAACTCCTTGAAACTGGCCTCACACTTGTCGTCCCATTGAAAGGATATATCTTTACAAGTCAACTTCGTGAGTGGGGCCGCTAGTGTAGAGAAATCCTTAACGAATCGCCTGTAATATCCAGCCAATCCAAGGAAACTCCTAACTTATGTTGGCGTCTTAGGCTGACTCCAACTCGTCACTGCTTCAATCTTTGATGGATCTACAGCAATCCCATTCCCAGAGATGATATGACCAAGGAATGAAACCTCGTTGATCCAAAATTCGCACTTGCTGAACTTGGCATATAGACTATGCTCTCGAAGCGTCTGTAGCATAATGCGAAGATGTTCGGCATGATCCTCGACCGTCTTGGAGAAAACCAGAATGTCGTCGATGAAGATAACCACAAAGTTGTCGAGGTAAGGTCGAAAAATCCTGTGCATCATATCCATGAAAGCTGCAGGGGCATTCGTCAAACCAAACGGCATCACAACAAACTCGAAGTGGCCGTACCGAGTGTTAAACCCGGTCTTAGGTATATCCTGCTCTCGGATACGAAGCTGATAATATCCCTGACGAAGATCCAATTTCGAATATACCTTCGAGCCCTGCAATAAATCAAATAACTCCTCTATGTGGGGTAGAGGGTATTTGTTCTTCACTGTCATCCGGTTCAGCTCACGGTAGTTGATGCACATTCTCAACGTGCCATCCTTCTTCTTTACAAACAAAACCGGGGCACCCCAAGGAGAGATGCTCGGTCTTATGTAACCATTCTCAAGCAACTCTTCCAATTGCATCTTCAGTTCCTTCAACTCGGCTGGAGCCATCCTGTACGGAGTCTTCGAATAAGGCTCCGATCCCGGGGCAAGATCGACTACGAACTCAATGTCCCGATCAGGGGGTAGAGAGTTCAAACTCTCGGGAAAGACATCAAGGAAGTCCTTAATCACTTCCGTATTCTCGAGCTTCCCTTGTTCCTTCGGTCGGTTAAGTAAGTAAGCGACGAAGGCCTGAGCTCCCTCTCGGATCAAACGAGAAGCCTCAACGAAAGAAATCTTCGGTGCCAAAACTGACTCCTCAAGACTACCCTTCACAATTGTTGCCTCGGTTCCAATCTGAATAGTCTTCCTGAAACAATCTACACTGACTCTGTGCTGATAAAGCCAGTCCATTCCCAGAATAATCCCATAACGCTGCAGTGGTAACTCGATCAAATCTGCGGGTTAAACACGATCTCCTATCTTCAAAGGACAACCCTTGAAGATTCTATCCGTAACGTAAGAAGTCCCCAAAGGAGAACTGACTCGATACAAATAAGGCAGACTCTCCACGGGCATGCACAATTTAGCAGCAATATCAAGCGCAATAAACGAGTGTGTAGCACCCGGATCATATAATGCAGTAATAGGGATGTCATGAATATGCAGGGTACCTCCAATAACATCATGCAAATTGGGCTCAAGCTCCTCTCCTCCCAGTGCAAAGACTCTGGGCTGTACTCTCGGCTGACCGGCAGCCTGAATCGCCTTCGGTGGCGTGGCGAGAGCTCTCTTGTTCGGACAAGAGTCTATCAGGTGGTCAGAAGACGCACAAATCAAACACTGCCCCAATCGCCTCCGGCAGGAATCGGCAGTGTGGTTCGGCCTGTGGCAGTAGGAACAAGTGATCGGTGCAACAGCAGTAATAGGAGCCCTCTCAATATATCTGGGCCTCTTGTCGCCCATAGAAGATCCAGAGCCAGCAGTGAAAGGCCTCTTGCCCTTCTGAGAAAAACCCATAGGGGCGGCAGCAACAGGAACAGGAGTTCTACGACGAAACTCTCGAAGATCGGACTCGATAGCCATAGCCCGTGTAACGGCCTCCTCATAAGTACGGAGTTCACTGCCAACCAACTCGGCTCTGATCTCGTCACGAAGGCCCTCCTTGAACTTCCTGGCCAATTAATCAAGTAACAATAACATATAAAAGCGCAAGTAAAAAATTAACACGAACCTATAAGTATAGCCGTACGACTTAGACACGACACTCTAGACAACAGAACCTAGGGCTCTGATACCACTCCGGACTGTAGCGCCCCGCTCTACAGCCCCCGAACCTGCACGGATTCCCAAGCCGAATACAGTGCCTCAACCCGAGAACCCATGCAAGCTAACGGGTCAATCCCGACACTTGGCAACAGTGAATCCCCAAAATAAAACATTTAAATAAATCAGAGAATATATAGCGGAAGCATTTAAATCCATATTAACAAAAATGCCACTCCGGGGCCAATACATTAACAATTATCAACAACAGCCCATTCAGGGGCAACATAATTTTAAATAGAAATTTACGGGGATCAATATAATATTATCTACAATCCAGATTGACAAGAATAATGAACGAGAGAACAAAAGACAACTAACGAGACTCGGCAAAACCAAAAAGCCTATCTATGCACTGTTGCCCATCCGACACGTAAGACATGTCGGTCTCTCTCAAACCTGAGGCAAGAACCAATTAAAAGAGGGTGAGTCAAAATACTCAGTGAAGATGTGAGAACAAGTCGAGTCATGCTTCCGGATTTTATAGAAAATACATATGCGATAATGAAGAAACCGGAATATGCTTCGACTTGGATATACAATTAAAAATTAAAATGAATAACACTATAAAGCAGTAAATACGATCCCAGCGAGAATGGGCCTGTTCCTCCTTATATCTCCACGGTTCATGTATAAATACTCCATCGCCGGTGTCAAGCTAAGGAGCAACCCGAAGCTCAACCATAATGAATTTTAGGAAAATGTGCAACGAATGCAACACCCACCATCGCTCCCAACCGTGGCTATCATCTCCTGACGGGCCACGATTGACGCTTAGTTTTGGGAGAAGCACCTCGGATTACACCCTGAACGCCCGTCCCCAGATGTAACCTTCGGATACCTTCCCGGGCCCATCTTGAAAATAGTCATGTATTTGCTCGCTTTAAAATAACCCATTTGAATGCCAACCGACACTCTGAGCAAGGGTGACGACAAAGGATTAAATCCTAAGTCAAACCGTCACGTAAAATAAATAGTTTTCTTGCCCTTTTGTAAACAAATCAATTTGGTTTAATAATGTATAATTTTGATATTAAATTATTTGAGGATAAAACATAAAAATATAAACTCGAAATATATAATACATTAATAAGGGATTAGGGGGTTCGCAATTGTATATATATATATGTTCAAGCCCAGTTAAAAGTTTAAATCCTCACCTGGAATCAAAAAAGAGAAAGCCTAGCTGCTAGACTCACTGGTCTCCAACGTCGGACTGATCTGGAGACAAGACAAGACCTAGACAAATCAATAACGACTACAACAACAACAAAAGCGCAAATAAGCAATTATTGGATGAACGGCTAACCAAACATGTTTCCAATCATGCATATGCCAATTATAATATGTAAAGAAGCTATCATGTAACTTTCACGCAATTCCGACAAGTTGTCAAAAATACACATAATTAGAATTACACTATTCATAGCCCGAACGAGGGCGAAATTAAATAAACATTCCAAAATATAAATCTACAAATTAAAAGGATTCTATAGGTGAAAACGGTGTAATTTTTGGAGTCCGTATGCAAAAAGTCAACCAAAAATGGTGACCCGAAGACTCAATTGCCGAGAGCAAAGTTTGAAAAAGCTGGAAAAATTCTCACAGTGTTTCACACGGCCTAGTGCACGGTCTTGAACACGGTGTCAAGACCGTGCACGCACACACAGCCAAACACACGGGGTAGGTGCACGGGCTCAAGCCCGTGCAAGCAAATATAGCTGCACACGGGCTCCTGCACAGTCTTGCTCAAGACCGTGCGTTAGCCCGTGTGGTTTAACTGAACCCAGCAGAAAGTTTCGGGAATTCAAATTTTCGAACCAAAAATCCTTAAAACTCATATTTATAACTCAAATTAACACCCATAAATTATAACAATCATTAATCATCAACTAATTCACATTTGCATCCAATAAAATCATGAATTGATCAAGAAACGGGCTCAATCTAAGCATTTCACCTAAAAATCCCGAAATAAACAAATAATCTCAAATCATCGAAAATCCGTAAAAGAAATTGGGGAAATTGGTACCTATAGAAAGGTATCGAAGAAAGGATCGTTTAAAAACGATTGGCGCGAAATTCCACGGAGATTCGAGCTCGGTACGATCGATTAGGGATTCGGGAGAAATTTTCTCTTTTCTTCTTCTCTCTCTCTCTCTCTCTCTCTTGAAATAATAACAATGAAATGAATTTTGATACTTTTATCAAATATCTTCGAAATATCGAAAAATACGAAGGGTTATTTTAGTAATTTTAGAAAATCCAATTAATTACGCGTCGATCAAATATAACGATTAAATATTAAACAAACGCAATATAGACACGTAATTTAAATACGCAACAATATTATTACATTGGCCATATACAACATAATATATAATAATTTACATATAACGAGAATTTAGAGATTAAGAAAGATAATTAACGCGTAAAATTACTCACAGTAATTCTCGGATTTCTGGGTCGTTACAGGGTATGATTGAAATTCCACAATAAACATGCATAACCCATTCAAGTCAATCAATTGAATTAGAACTTATCATCTTAACAGCTTTTCACAAAAGCTCAAAAGCTACAATCTAACATTCACTCCTAATCCAAGTTTAATCGAACCTAAATCTCATCAATTCAACTATATAATCATACATCGACAATATTCATCAATTTACAATCATGCTACAAGCTAAGGTACAAGCAAATTCAGCTTAATTGATTCAAAAAGCTAAAAGCTAGTGCGAAAGTTGACATATATACATAATCATACAAAAATGGCCATAAAAGACAAACAGTAAATCGGATTGAGATAATACCAGCGCCATTAGAACTGTTGCGCCGTGATAATGAATCTGTCCGAAGATACTGTTGTCGGATTCCCACCGGAACAGTTTCAAAATCACCAAAAACCGTCTGCCACCACCGGACCGCCTCCAACGTAGTCGGACCCTTATACTCAAATGTTCTTCTCATGGAGCCCGTCACTTCCCTCAAGCCCTTTCTCGATCCGGTCACTCACCGGAGTTTAATTTCAGTTTGAAGCTCCAATGAACCCTAAATCCAAGAATTGAAATTACTCAAAATCGGGCCATCGAATTCGGAAATGGAGTTCGTAGCAAGCTTACCCACGTCGAGAAGGTCGGAAAGCACCTAAAGATCAACTAAAATGGTGGACGGAGGATGTCGAACCACCACTCCCGCAGTGGCTCCTCCACGCGCCGCCTGAAAGTCGTCGTACAGTCACCGTCCAATGGAGTCAGGAAACGAGACCACCGCCAATCTTCTCGTCTCGTCACGCCAGTCAAAATCTTGATGGTCCACGACGGTGACGCCGCGTGAAACATCGTCGGAGCTTCACCAACATCGCAACTGAAAAGTGGCTGTATTTTTGCCGTCAATGGTCGGATGGACCCAAGACCACCGCTAATGGATTCCTCTCGAAAAATCAGTCTGGAACCACCCTTGCCCTCCGCCTGAACGATGCCGGAAAACCTCCAACGAAAAGCTCCTCTGTCGCGAACTTCGAGCTGCCGCTGCGCCTCCACCGTCGATCAAATCAACGAAATACCGGTACCAATGTGTTCCTCTCGTCGAGACGATCTATTTCGACCTATCATTTGCTTGATTCGGTGAAGAAATGCAAAATCCCCAAATTGGAGAAGAGGGTGTCGCGCGTCCGTCGTTTGTTTTTGGCTGTGTTCTTACATTTTTCAATTCTGCCCCAAGACTTCCAATATTAGCATGATATACTCTATTCCTCGAAAAATGTGCAAATTATATAAAGTGTCAGAATAAGGCGTACTTAGTGTCAAAATGATCGAAATTAAATGCTTAACAAAGATTGAGGTTCGTTTTCTAGAAATTCATGAGTTTACGAAAAGTCAATGTCGGGTTGGGCTAAAGTGTAAATAATTTTGGGCTAAAAATGCAATTTCTTGGAAATATGATTTTATGAATAATATTTGGAACCTCGATACAATATGCATTATTAAAACATTGAACCCCAGTCCAATGTACACTGTTAAATTACTAGATTCGATTAAACGAGCTAAAAATATAAATTTACCAAATTGACCCTAGTTAGTGACAAAACGATGCAAATATAATTCATATTAATGCTTTGAGTTAAAACTGTCAAATCAATGGTTTATGAAAAATCTTTTAAATGCAAGAGTTGGATAACGTGTAATTATGAAAGACGTCGGGACCGTAAACGGTCCAAATCTCGATAGACGTGCTAATTCTGAGCTTGAGAATTGTACATCATCACAGAAGATGTTAGTTAGATCTCATTAGGACTTTTAATGAGAATCTCAACATGCTTTAGTATTGTCGAATGTTAAAATCGAGAAAAATATCTGATAATTTGAAAGAATACAATGTGTTGAGTGACAGTGTGAACTCGTGTGGAGACATATATAGGAACCAAAAAGCATAAGAAAAAAAAATAATTCATTAGTGCGAGTTAACTGATATACTTAGTTCAAAAAAAAAAAAAACTATACTGTGTGTCATCTAGTTTGATTAACATTGAGCATTGTTTTTCGTGTGGCATGGGTCGTAATATGCTTGAATTGAACTTTAAGTGAAAACCTTTAGGTGAGTACGTTAGTCTGATTCTGTCGGAATTTTGGTGAAAAATATAAAAGTAAGAGTTAAGAAATGTTGAGTTAAGAGCTAAGCAATATTTTGATTCCTTTAAAGATTATGTGCTAATTCATATCGTGAACTCGTGTGATCAAGTATTCGATTTCTTTGATATTTTTAACATTCATGTGTTTGGTTTGAATATTTTTTGAAAACTTCTGGGTTAATGAAAACTTATCTAATGGGTTATTGTGATATTATTACACTTAGTGAAGTTTTCATTTCGTAAATATTCATGTTCTCTATAAGGAGTAATCAGAGCTGTTTTTTTTTAATTTTGAAGTATAATTGTGGTTTTGAAAATTGATTCATTTACTTAAGAACATTGCGTTTTGAAAATGAACGTTTGAGTTGCAACAAAATTATTCTTAAGAAATTTAGTGAAAATATTTAATTAACTCGCAAAAGAAAATTACTTTTAACTTTTACTATTGCGAGAAAAGGGTAAGAGAACAAATTTTATTTTCAAAAGAATACAAAATAGTATTTCGATTAAATTCTGAAAACAAAAGTATTACTCTTCTATGTTTATTATTCATTCTGATGCAAGAGATTCTTATTCGAAATTAGCGAGGTTTGATACGGATTAGAATATGAGAATCACACTTGATGGTGTAGCAAGGTAGCGAAGTGATAAAAAGTGAGAGTAACATAGATTGCGGCTTATATGTTTGACAAGTCTGATTAGCTTTTATAATCTTTGAGTGAAGAATCGAACTATGATTAGATCGAGAAGTAAGAATATTATGAAATTGAGTAATTTTTGTGTGGAATAAATTTAATTTGAATTAACGAAAGATTCGATGTTAGAATAGTGACGCAATTGAAATGAAATCTTAAGTGATATAGATTAGAATACTTGTGAAGAGCTTGAGAACTTTAAGAATTAGGAATGTAAAATGTATTATTAGTGAAAATTAATATTTGATAGTTGATTGTGTCACACGAGTGAATGAATGATTTTTTTTTTTATTTAGGAATTCGAATTTTCTTCAGATAATGTTAGATTAAAATTAATAGTAAGTGACTTGATTGGAAAGAATGTGAGATACTTGACGACTTGATCACATATATGATTTGAGGGATAGTTGTTTAAAGGTGAATTCGAACTGGTAACTTATATAAAAGGTAATTGATTACGTTTAGGAAATCTGAAACATAGTTGAAGGAAAATTATATGGAAATACAATTATGACATTGACACAATGAATCGGTATTATGAGATTCATTTTAAGAGTCGTGAGAGATTTTGACACAAATCACTTTTCTAAAGAAATCAATTGTTTAGAAATTCATAGTCTACTCGAGACGTGCCTATGAGTTAAGTGATAATTGTACTGTTCTAGGAATAATAAATGGAATGTTAAATATTTGAGATTTCATTACTGAAAAAGATGTCTGTATTATTCTGTGTACAAAGATACAAGGGGATGGAATATATATAAAATATACAATATCACATAATTAGGGAAAGTCAACTATTGTGTAATTCTCAATCCCTAATTTTCTGTACTTTCCTTACTAACACTCCCCTTCAAGTTGATTATCGGGTCCCTGATATTCAACTTGTTTAATATTTCCTTGAATATCCTCCCATTTACAGCTTTCGTGAGAATATCTGCCAATTGGTCCTCGGATCTCACAAATGGCATATCGATGACTTTTTCTTCCAATTTTTCCTTAATGAAATGTCTATCTACCTCCACGTGTTTCGTACGATCATGTTGTACTGGATTTTCTGAAATCCTGATGGCAGCCTGATTATCACACCTTAGCTCACAGGCTCCAACCGCGGGAAAGCCAATTTCTGCCAGTAACTTTCTCAGCCACAAGACTTCTGTAACTCCTCGTGCTATACCTCGAAACTCTGCTTCTGCACTCGAGAGTGCCACCACTTTCTGCTTCTTACTTCTCCAAGTTACCAAATTACCTCCAACTATTGCAAAGTATCCGGAGGTTGATCGTCGATCCACCGGATTCCCAGCCCAATCTGCATCGGTATAAGCTTCGACGTTGAGATGTCCATGCTTTTGGAATAGTACTCCTCTTCCCGGAGATCCCTTCAGATATCGACAAACTCTAATCGCTGCATCCATATGATCTTTCTGAGGTCGGTGCATAAATTGGCTTAGAACCCCTACTGCATAGGCCACATCTGGTCGAGTGTGAGAGAGATAGATCAGCTTCCCAATCAGTCGTTGGTACTGACCCTTATCAGCTTCTTCTGCCCCGTCAACTATCTGTAATCCATGATTCGGAACCATTGGAGTATCAACTGGTTTACACTCGAGTAGTCCGATTTCAGTCAGAAGATCCAAAACGAACTTTCGCTGACAGATGAAAAAACCTTGTTTGGACCGTAATACCTCTATTCCCAGAAAGTACTTTAGCTCTCCCAAATCTTTCATCTCAAATTCGCGAAACAGATTTTCTCTTAACTCAGTAATCTCATCTGTGTCGTCACCAGTAATGATCATGTCATCTACATATATGATAAGACATGTCACCAGTCCCTCTCTTCTCTTCAGAAACAGTGTATGGTCGGAGTTACTCTGACAGTAACCATGTTTCTTCATGGTGGTGGTGAATCTTCCGAACCACGCCCTGGGTGACTGTTTCAACCCATACAGTGCTTTTCGCAGCCTACACACTTCTCCGTTTCCAAAATCACTAGTAAACCCTGGTGGTGGTTCCATATACACTTCTTCTTTAAGATCTCCGTGTAGGAAAGCATTCTTGACATCAAACTGGTGTAATTTCCAGTCTCGGTTGGCTGCTATTGAAAACAATACTCTGATCGTGTCAATCTTAGCTACCGGTGAGAAGGTCTCCGAGTAATCTACACCGTAAGTTTGTGTATATCCCTTTGCCACTAGTCTAGCCTTGTATCTTTCAATGCTTCCATCCGCTCTATGTTTTACGGTGAACACCCATCGACATCCGACCATCCTCTTTCCGTTTGGAAGCGCACATTTCTCCCAAGTATTATTTTTTTCAAGTGCCTCCATTTCTGTTTCCATTGCACGGACCCACTTCTCATCTGTTTGAGCTTCTTCCACCCTGGTTGGAATTTTAGTGGAGTATACAGAAGTAGCATATGCTCGAGCCTGTTGAGACAAATTCCCGTCTGCCAAGGTAGCTACCGGGTATTTGGGAGCTCTTCCCACATGTTCTGGTTCATACTTCTTTGGTGGTATTCCTCGAGTTGCCCTTGGGGGCAAGACATATCTGTTTTCCTGTATGGTTTCATTTTGTTCCTCCCCCTGTGTTTGTTCTGCCTCGGGTGCGGGTTCTCCATCATCTTGCCCTGCATGGTTAGGTTCAATTTGACTTATATTAACAGAATCATACTGATGTACCTGTACCTCTGGATCCTCAGTCTGAACGGTTTGAGTGAGTGGCGTTGGTGGAGGATGTGTGGATGCTGGAGCTGTGGGACGGGCCGGCTCGGTGGTTCCGCCTACTTGCTCTGTTAGGACTATGTCCGGCCAACAAGAGTCTGACAAGTGGGATACCCAACCAAGTGGATCGTGTCTAGTCTCCCCCTGACCACTTGATTGGGTGAAGAAGTATTCGGTTTCTAGGAAATCACAATCCATCGAAGTATAAATACGCCGAGATCCCGGGTGATAACACCTATACCCCTTCTGATTAACCCCATAGCCCACGAACACACATTTAAGAGAGCAAGGGTCAAGTTTGGTACGGGTGGATTTCGGAATATGAACGAACACGGAACACCCGAACACTTTAGGAGGGAGGACTAAAGAGGAAGGTATGCTAACACTAGTACTCAAAAAATTCAAAGGTGTAACAAAGTTTAATGCTTTGGTGGGAAGACGATTCACAAGATAGACTGATGTAGCAACAGCTTCAGGCCACAAGAATTTAGGACAATGGGACTCGATCAGGAGGGCCCTAGACATCTCTAGAAGCTGGCGGTTTTTTCTCTCAGCTACCCCATTTTGCTGAGGGGTGTGGGGACACGAAGTTTGGTGAATGATCCCATTTTCCTGACAGAAGGTGCGTAAGGTAGTATTAACATATTCCCCCCCGTTATCAGACCGCAGAACCTGAATATGAGATTTGTATTGGGTGTGAATGAACTTGAAAAATTCCACAAATTTTAAGGATACCTCAGACTTATGTTTCAGAAAGTAAACCCACATCATACGAGAGCAATCATCCACAAATAACAGAAAATATTTAAAGCCATGACTTCCAGAATCCGGGGCTGGACCCCATACATCAGAATGAATAAGAGAAAACACATCCTTTGCTCTAGAGTCTGACGAGGAAAAATGTTGTCTATGACTTTTAGAAAGAACACAAGTCTCACACATCAATTGACTAGTCTTAGGAAAAATACTGGGAAATAAATGTTGTAAATACCCTATAGACGGGTGACCTAACCTACGATGCCACAACCACTGTTGGCGATCCAATGTCCCGTGAGCAAGCGCTGCAGTTCCGTGTTGAGCAACCTCGTCCACAAAATACAGCCCACGCCGTTCAGTACCACGCCCAATCACTCTCCCCGACTGAAGATCCTGCAAGAGACAGAAGGTGGGAAACATCAGCACCACACAATTTAATTCTTTAGTGACATGACTGATAGAAAGTAACTTGCAGGACAAATTTGGAACATAGAGGCAATTTTTCAACTGTAAGGAAGGAGATAAATTGATTTTTCCTGCCCCTAAAACAGGTGAAAAACCACCATTAGCATCCTGAATAGAGTGTTTCTTTGGGACAGTATGTCCGGTAAAATCTGACGGATCATACGTCATTGTATCCGTTGCACCACAATCAAAGATCCACTGACTATTTTTAATATTAGTGCGAGATGCTGTGTGGAGGGCCGCGCCTGAAATAGTTGAGTAACTAGGCAAATATGATTTATAATTATTTTTACTTGAGGAGGGGCAAAATCGGAATTCTTCCCTTTTTCTAATACCTAAAAAAGCTCCTCCACTCTCACCCCTTATTTCGTCGCCGCCTCTTTCTCCTCTTTCTCCCCTTATTTCGCCTGTACTCTCATCCAGGCGAGGGTTTTCTTGTCGTTGGGCCGTGTGGGCCGCCGCCGCTGCCGCCGCTGGTTTTCCTCCTTCATGGACAGATCGGCGAGCACTCCGCCACCCTTCCGGCCACCCAATGAGTTCGTAGCAATGTTTCTTGGTGTGTCCAGTGCGCTTGCACTGCTCACACTTTACTGGTCCCTCGCCGCCGTTGTTCAGGCTGCCGCCGTTCCGTCGCGGAACCACCGAGTTCCGCTTGGGTGGTCCCGATTGGGGCATGGTGGCGCCCCACTGTCCAGCGGCTACCGTATTCCGTCCGTTCGATGTTCCGACGAGAAACCCAGATCCAACGCCACATTCCGCCGATGATGATGTCCTCCCGACGAAAATCTCTCGTCTTGCTCCTTCTCGCCTGATGGTGGCATAGGCCCGTTCAACGGTCGGAAGAGGGATTTCTTTTAACAAATCTCTCCGATCGGCGTCGTACCTATCGTCAATCCCGGCGAGAAATTGGAAGAGCTGGGTTTCGGACCTGAGGCGGTTAAATATTTTCACATCCTCTTCGTGAATCATGGGATTGGGCTGCCTAATTTCGATTTCTCGCCAGATTCTTTGTAGCTCACTGTAGTATTTTTCGATGCTATTATCTCCTTGTTTGAGTCGGTTGGCTTGAACGGTGAGGTCAAAAATTTGGAGTCCATCTCCACCTTGACTGTAGGTAGACTCCAGGGCATTCCATAAGGCCTTTGCCGATGGGTACTCGGCATACGCCGGAACTAATTCCGGTTCCATACTGTCTAGGAGCCATGAACAGACAATCAAGTCTATTTGCTCCCACTTATGATATGTTGGATTTTCTGGTGTTGGTGGAGGGGGGATTCCGGTGAGGTGGCTGAGCTTGCCCCTCCCTCCGATTGCTATTTTTACTAAACGAGCCCATAAAGAGTAGTTTGACTGGTTTAACTTAATGCTGATGGAATTATTCTGAGGTATATGCTGGATTTGATTGATTTCTGTTTGTGGCTGCAGATTCTGGAGGATACTTGCAAGCTGAGTGGCTAGGGAGTCGGCCGGCTGTTGCGGCTCCTTGCCGGTGCTGCTACTGTTGTCGTCGGCCATGGCCGGAATATGTACGGGTATATGATGAGCAAGGTTCGGATCCGTTTAATGGATCGTCACCCGCTCTGATACCATGTTAAATATTTGAGATTTCATTACTGAAAAAGATGTCTGTATTATTCTGTGTACAAAGATACAAGGGGATGGAATATATATAAAATATACAATATCACATAATTAGGGAAAGTCAACTATTGTGTAATTCTCAATCCCTAATTTTCTGTACTTTCCTTACTAACATGGAAACGTACTAGTAAATTATTTATTATTCTTGACTAACTAAATTTAGTATTTTTGAATTTATTGATCTTTTCTTTCGCCTCTCGGGTGTGCAAGATTGAATTATAGAATTTTGGAAATCTGTGGTTGAATTTCGATTCCTTAGGAGATTGGCAAACAAATAAGACAGTGAAAGACTTGCTAGAGAATTCAATTCAATATATAGGACTAGTTCTACGGACTTTTAAACTTAGCGGTACCAACTAATTCATTCAGCGAGACATCTTATGCTCTAGCCTATTCCTTTTTAGCAGCGAACTACTCGATCTTTCAGGAAAGATCGTGCTTTTACCAGACTTTGATCAATTATCATCTAAAATAGTTAGAGAAAGATGTGACACCTCTTGCTCCCCTACCTTTTGACATTTCTGTGGGATTTAGAGAACAGACCTAAAGGTCGGAACCTGCTCTTTGTTGAATGCTCGGATTAGCTAAACATTCATAGTACCAGAGAACTGTGACAATACTAAGATGACTAAAATGGACTTTGATCGAGTTATCAATATGACACCTAATTGAGTGATACTTAGGGAGTTGCATGGGTTAAGGGAATACCTACGAAAGCTACTAAATAAGCAACATATTTGGTCTGGCAAGTTATCATGAAAATTGTGGTGTAATTCGCTGAGAAGAAGAATGAGATGATACACAAGCTATTAAATTATCGTGAGCTAAACTGAATCGAGATCAAATATGAGTATTCATTGTCCTCTATTAATGAGCTTTTCCGTATTACAGGGATCTACGATTTGCTCGAAATGGAATTTACTTTAAGGGAAAGATCAACTAAGAGTCTAAAAATGAGGAATAGAAAACTCCCATCTCGTTTCAAATAATAATAATAATAATATAGATTATGGATATGCTTTCGTATACGACAGTGGAGGCAAACTCCAATTAGCTAGACTTGTGACAACTTAGAAACAACCTGAGGTCGCAACCTTTTGTGATAAGTTGGAGTATATCGAAACCTGTATTGGATCCATCGAGGATGTTTGAATTGTTAACTTGATTCACTCAAAAGGATCAACCTCCAAATGGGATAGTGCCTGCTAGAAGGATTTCAAAAAAAAATTGAAAGGGAAAAATGGATATCGACACTAGTAAACGTGCTACTAGACGACAAAAAAGAACTATTAGTGTGTAGAATACCTATAAAAAAGATTAGGTCGGGTATTTGTGAGAGGAGGACGATGGATACTCTACTCTTCAGAAAAAGTCGGCATACGAGAAGAATTATCCTACCTGTGGCTTGGAGTTGGAACTATAGTGTTCTCTCTAGCACTCAGAGATATTACTTGTATGGTTAAAGTACCGAGTTATTGAGAATGCTTATTCAAGATTGATGATGTAGGAACTTTTTTCTTCAGAAACGTTTTATGCATTTAAGAGATAATAATTTTAAAGTGATTGCAAGATTCATACTACGGTGCACGTCAGAGGAATCCAAACATATCTGGATCATAAATGAAATGATATGGAGTTGATTATGTACAAGAACACCCATAGAGATACTCAACTATCAACACCAGATTGGAGATGGGACTACATCAATATGATTGTTGTTAGCGGTCTTCTTACCGCACAGAGAATCTATAATAGTATTCAAATAGTAATCGATTGATTGACTAAATCGGCTGAGCTTCTAGTTGAGTGTACGAGGTAAAGAAATTGTCAAGTTTAGTTACAACTACTGGTCCATTATTTAAATGACTCCATATAAAACATTACATGAGAGTGAAGAACATTATTCTGTATTTTGGGGGTTAAGTGAAAGAAGAAGAATAGTTGGCTGAAAGATATATAATAAGAATGAGTATTAATCACGCCGAGATTGGGAGACGAACAAGTTACGCAATAGAGTTATCTTAGAAATGAAACGAAGAAGTAGGAATTTCAGGAATGAGAAAATTTGGATGGGTATATCAACAAAGAAGGGCTTGTGAGAATTGAAAATACAGAAAATCAGAATTAGGAGATGAAGGTTCTTCTGAATCCAAGATCGAGTTTCTCTAGTAAATATCACATTCTGCTACTGTCTGATCTTTCTTGAAATTCAGGTGTGTTCTCATTTCTCAATTGCGGAGATAGTTTCTGAATGGAATACAAGACATTCGGATTTGATGTCGTTCCTATACAAGATAATTTAATGTCTGAAGAACTACCGACTTGAGTAACCGGAGATTTTAAAAGCTTAAGACAGTATTGAACGTCTAGTAAGTAACAATGATGATAGAAATCCATTATGACTTACAATCTTTCATCTCGACTGCTAAAGTTTAGATAGTTGCAACAACTTAGTTTATACAGAATACCCAATACGAATCTGGGGACCAAATTCTTTTAAGGAAGGGAGAGTGTGACGCTCCGTAATTTAGCCTAAGTGACTTCTAATTCATTTTTGGAATTATCAAAGATCTCGTAAATTATTTTGGACCTCAAAATACTAAAATTGAAAGCTTAGGGGGTTATTTTATAATAAACTAAACTATTGGAAAGAAATTGAAATAAAAAGAAAACTAACTTCTCTTAATGGCGGATAAAAAAAGCACTTGCGCAGAAAACTTACGGAAAACTCTAAACACATAGCAAAATGTGCGAAAACACATAGTAGATTAGAACTCTCCCGTTTCTTGCTCAAATCAATCAATTTTGGTATCAAAATTATTCATCTCGACTAGACGAACACATTGGTGGTAAGCAATCAACGTTTCGCCCGATGGCTGAGGCAAGGTGGTGAAGGGAAGGCGCGGCGACGACGAAGTGGTTCGACGATGGTGATTTCGCCAGCAATTTGAGTGCGGGTCATGGGATTTGTCAATGTTACAATGAGACGAAACTATCCGCGGTGAGGGAACACGAGGAACATGGCGGGGGTGGGTGCGCGACGGCGCGACGACAGTCGCGGGTAACGCAGTGGTCGGCGACGTTTTCCGGCGAGTTTCTCCGACGAACTTCTTAGGGGTTTCGAAGGTATTAACATGGGCTTTCAGAATATCCAATCGATTTCTGGAAATGATCGTTGGTTTGTGAGGAATTTATGTTTGAAGGATTTAGGGTTTATAGAGATTGGGTTTGATTAAATCTGAAATTAAATCCAAATCATTGGGAATTTTGAGAAACGGACTTGGGGACTGTGACGAGATTGACGAGACAAACTAACTAGTGTGTACGATAAATTTTCCCGATGAATTTCAGTGGTGGTCCGGCGGCGGTCCTACGGTGCTCCGGCGGCGGTGGTAACACCAGAACTAAATGTAGCCTTTGTCGTGTTGGACCCGATTATAGTAATATCGTGCTGATTTAATACACGGTTATTACATTATTTGCTGAAATAGACATATTAGACTAATAAGTTCGTTAATTGAACTAATCGGAATTGACCTGGACTTGGCATGAACTGTTAAACATAGACCTAGATGATATAAATGTACTTAAAAGATTGATTTGTTGGTATTTAGAAGAATAAACGGAATTATATTTATATCTCAAATTGAGATCAAATTGAATTAAGAGATTTAGTATGATGGGACTTATCACCTATATAAATATTGGAATTATATCTACTATTAAGCTCGAGTAGACAATTAAAGCATGGATCTATATAAGTTTGTCAAATAAATTGAATTAAAACTATTAATGAAGTGTGCACTTCGTATCATAATTTGACAAGGAACTGAATTAGTAGAAAAAAAGAATCGTACATCTAATTGATTATATTATAAAGGTAAAGATGTGATTAGTAGAGAAACTAGAGTGTGTATAGTAATTGTAACCATTTTATGTCAGGTAGCATTGGTTCGTGGAAGGAAGTAAGAAAAGTACAACTCATTATAAGTAACTGGTGGGGATGAACCTCTCTTGCTGGAGTCTAAACAAATTCGTACACCGTTCTTTAACTTATACTTTTATTGCTTTCGTGAACATTAATTGCCTTTTACCGCAATTGCTTAAATTATTATTTGAACATTTCCTGTCGTTCGATTGTGTGATTGTGAATTCGGAAGTGTTTGTCAATAAAGGGACTACGTGTTGTGCGGGGTAAAGTGTTACGCCATGAGAGCCACTTCTTGAGCCTGTGTGGCCAAGCGCTCCATGTGCAGTATCCATCGCTTGAGCCCGTATGAGCCACCTCTGGATTCCCTAATTGATAGTGATTGATTGAATGTGAAACCCAGGGATCGGTGTGTGGCGGCTATTGGGGGCACCCATAGCTCGCATTTATATTATTCCATTGGGGGCACCCATGGAACGACCATGCGAGGGCTCCTGCTAGTCAAAGTGTAGTGAGTGTCTAGTGTGGCCACCTAGAGTGAAGGCGATATAAGGCCGGACCTTAAACCTTTTGATTTCTTGAAAAACCAAAGTGATCGATTGATTGTGCATTTACAGTGAAATGCTCTCATATTATCACCTGGTCGTTCGTTAGAACTACAAGTGTTTTTCTTGTTGTGAAAGCAAATGAAATTGCTGAAATAATGTATCTTTATGATCGAGTGATTGCCCCACTGAGTCACTTGACTCACTCCCCCTATTATTTTGTGTTCTGTTCTCCAGAATAAATGAAGTGAAGTGTAAGAGTGGAATTGGGCTAGCAGTGTAATGGGTAGATTGTGGGCTGAAATTTTGAGATACAGGTTCGTTTTTGTGTTTATTTTCTGATATCGTTAAAGCTCGAACTTGGATATTTATTATCCGGGCTGGGCGTTACAAGAAGTGTTCGATATGGATGTCTGACATAAAGTTGGATACAACACAACACGGCAGAATGAAATGTTTATAAATATCCGTGTAGCACATATTAATAGTAATAGATGTGTCCTTCTGGCGATACCAACTTACACAATGGGATGCTTCTTGTTACCCGACCGGTTCATTAGCGAGTTAGATTCAACCATCTCCAACATCTGGTGGAACAATGGTGAAAATAAGAATATAATTTGGCTCGCGTGGAGGAAAGTTTGCAAGAAAAAGACTTTCCTCCAAATATAAGAAGCATCAGTTCGGCCTGAAAGATTATTGGTGGAATGGGTTTTCGAAGTCTTATCAAGCATGGCGTCTTATCAAGTATCCAGACAGTCTTTTATTGAGAATTCTAAAAGCAAAGTACTATCCGGAGTCCAACTTGTGGGATGCTTCACTGGGACGCTCCCCGTCGTACACTTGGCCAAGCATTCACGCCTCGCTTTATCTTATTGGCGCAGGGTCTAAATGGAAAGTTGGTACAAGAGAGTCTATAGGAATTTGACGGGACCGATGGATTCCTAGAAGTCCGTCCTATAGGCCTGGTTTGCCGATAGCCCGAACGGTGGAGGTAGAGCGTGTATCGGATCTTATGGTTCCAGGTCTACTGAAGTGGAATCATGTTTTGATAGATTCTATTTTCACAACAGAAGATGCTAAGGCAATCTAAGATATTCCGCTTGGCCAAACACGGAGGCGAGATACATTGATATGGTATTTTACAAGGAATGGGGAATTCTCGGTTAAGAGTGCTTACCATCTCGCGATTGATATATCTCCAGAATCCAGAAATCCAAATTCTGGGCTAAATTTTTCTAAAGTTCGGAATTTATTATGGAAGCTCAAAGTTCTACCAAAAATCAAAGTATTTGTATGTAGGATCTGCCATAATATTTTACCGACGGGACGAAATCTCTTCAACCGATGAAGTCGAGTTAATCCGGCATGCTCAATTTGTAACGTTGATATGGAGGATTTGAATCACGCCCTTATCTCGTATACCTTTGTTAGGGAGGTTTGGGCATTGTCTAATATTCCATATTTTCTTATTTGTGCAATTGAATTTGATGTTTGTAGTGGGATCGAAAAAGCTGTACGGGAATTAGATGAAGATGACTGTAGTAAATTATTCTCAATTATGTGGGCTATATGGTGACATAGAAACAAGAAATGGGCAGAAAATGAAGAATTAAATCAGTCTGATGTGTTGCAATTAGCTTATAAGTTTCATGCTGACGAATTATCCATTTACTGCCACCATCCTTTGCAAAATGTTGATGCCCAGGCGGTGGTTAGTTCAAGTCATTTATTTCCACCGACCGAAACTGAAATTTGATGGAGCAATATGGATTGGGTTCCTCTCCAATATAATCTCTCTCCAATTACACACAATACACACTTAGATAATTGCTAAGTAATCAAGAATTTGATCCAATGGTTAAGATATTCTGTATGCTAATCATAAAATTAACCCAAGTTAAATTAAATTTCCTAACATAATTATTTTAAGAAAACATTTATTTACCCAAAAATAACTCTTTTAATTTAACGTAAAATAGAATTTCTTTTAACCAAAAAAAAAAGTAAAATAGAATTTCTTGATCTTCATAATTTCTTCCACCACCATTTTCCACATATCCCAGAAAATTGGACTTCTTCTCCCACCATTTTTTAAATATCCCAACATTTTATTCCAAATAATATACTGTGCCAATATCAACTTTTACAAAAAAAAAAAATTAAAAAGAAATTTAATCAAATTCCACCTATTCTTAATTCAAATTGTGTTGATGTCGAAGTATGAAGGATTAATGATAATTTTCAAAAACTCATTTTATTTGCATAATTTTCTTATACACTGAAATGAGATATGATTTTGTAAAATTATTGTTTGAAAATAATTGATTCTTATATTCGCATATTTCTTTTATGAATGCTGTCAATTATTACTTTTGTATTAATTAGCTTCAGAAATACAAGATTATCTTAGATTTAAAATTCAAATCATGTTTAATTAGTTTTTGAATAATTGTTGGGAAATTATTTATTATCCGAAATGTAAAAGTTAATGGGAACATTAGAAAACAGTGAAAGAAGACAACATTATTAATAGAGCGCTATTGTTGGGATAAATAGATTTTTGTGATAAGTAGATTTTTTCTTAAAATAATAAGGTCTGAAAACTTCATTTAACTTAGGTTAGTTTTATGGTTAAGACAAGAAGATATCAACCATTGGATCAAACTCTTGATTACTTGACAGTCATCTAAGTGTGTATTGGATGCAAATGGAGAGAGACTATATTGGAGAGGAGCTCAATCCGAGCAATATTTGCCGAGTCGGTGATATTGGAATCGGTGATGTAGCCCCTAACCCAAATGATCCATTTAATACTAGGGTCTTTCTTAATGAGGAAGTTATTTTAAAATTCTGATGTGTCTTATAAATAAAATTAGGAAATGATTTAAAATTCTGATTAATATCCCAGATTTTGCTTATAACTTTGTAATTTCTAATTTGAATTAATGAAATTCATATTTTCTTAAAAAAAATTGTCTTAAGATGTGGACTATTGAAAGATATTTGAGTTTATAAAGTAAACCAAGTCCATTGATTCCTTCAATACGGAACAAGATATAATATTGTCAATTAAAAATCTACATAATCTACAATAATATATATGTTGCACAATATATATTACAAAAGTTGACAAATATATACAAAAATTATTTCTAGAAAGAACTTACAAGGAAAAGGTAATAATACAAGATCCTGTATATGAAATATGCCAAATTCTACATAACAATTTTATACTTTTGGTAATAAAATATTTGCATCAAGTCACTTGTAAAATATTTACATCATGTCATTTCCCGAAAATTAAATGCGCAATAATCACCTACGCGTGCATTGGGTTTCACCCGGGCACGTGTACATCATTGGTTGTATTCAAAATATGTCAACGCGTTTCCTACGAGGCTCCGATATAAATGACGGCCCGTTATACTTTCTGTTCCTGGAGACGTGTTGGTCACCGGACTCACCGCGTTAAATACAAGAGAAGTGGGACCCACTACTAACTCTCAATCCGATGGTGTGATTCTGTCTTTGAGACGGTTACAAGTGACAGGCGTGTGAGTTGAGTATAGCCCCGTTTATCAAAAGAACGCAAATTCTGGTGTAACCCTTCACGGTGAAAAACAAAAGTAACAACCAATAGAATTTGTACACGTCACGGAAAAGAGTGACGTAGACAGAATGTTCGCCAATGAGTTGACGATTGGTTTTATTTTTTCTGTACGTGATGTGCACCAAAAATAAAACCAGACAAAAAGTAATATATATATATATGTCTTGTGTAAAAAACCCAAAGACTCTTCTCTCTCCTCAGTTTTCTCTGTAAAATTACTCGTCTTTCGCACCTCTCTTTCATTCTCTGTTTCAAGCGCTTCTTTTCTGTCTGTAACTGAGAAATCAAGCCAAAAAAATAAATAAATATAAAAAGGTGGAGACGGCATGGGCTGTTTTATCTGCTCACGACAATCGTCGATTGATAAGAAACAATACAGAAAGAGAAAGAATAACAGCAGCAACAATCTGTGTCGAGATGATGATCATATGCAAAAACCATTAGGTATTATGTATATGAACGATCGTACTAAAATAAAAGAGTTCGGTTTAATTGTAGTTGTATTTATTCTGGGTTTTAGAAGAGGGTTGGGTTCTATTTTCGTTTTTGTGTGTTTTGGAATTTTGAGTGTAATGTCATTTTTGCCGAGTCTATTTGGATTATGAATTAATTCAAAATTGTGTGATTTTATTGTTTCTTAATTTGCATGTTCAGTTGTGATGACTTGCATGCTACATCCATAGCTGAAGCACCGGGCTTTTACTGTTTCCACAATGATTTGGGTCTAAGGAAGTTTATCACTTCTTTTTCCTTGGCTTTTATGTGGGATTTATATATTGAAATATATATGCGTCTGTTTAGTGACTAGTCTGGAAGTTCAACTCTTGTTGTTGATTACGAATAAAGGGTTCCCGAAAGATTGAGTTTTGTGCATATTTCTTCGGGGAAACGAAATCTTAAGCACTAATCTCTGTTTATATGTTTCCAGAATTCATGTCATCTTCTTCTAAAGAAAGTTCATGTGGTTGGTTATATTCCTGCTTATCATGAAAGTCTCAGTGAATTGATTGTCTATGTATCTTTGATTTTCTCTCTCATGTTTTTATTTTTCTAATTTTGTGCCGTTTAGATAAAATTTTGAAGGAGGATTCCTCAGCTGTAAGTCAATCTGCTACCCAGGCCACCCCAATAGAATCAGATGCTAGTAAGAGTTCTTGTGATCCAGAATCCAAGGTCTCAGAAGCAAGAACATTTGACTATGCCACATTAATTGCTGCAACACAGAATTTCAAGAGAGAAAATCTTTTGGGAGAGGGAGGATTTGGTAAAGTTTATAAGGGCCGATTGCCACAAAGCGGTGAGGTCAGTTATTTCTTAAATTATAGGGCGAAATACATATACTTTCCTTGTGGTTTTGGTTAATTACAATTTAGTTCCTCTTTTTCAGAAATTACAAAAAGGCCTAACTTTTCAGTTTATTACAGAATAATCCTTAGAACTATACAACATGAAGCCAAAAAAATGCAAACAATCAGCCTACTTCAGGGAGTTTTTTTGTAACAAATGGAAATGTCATGGAGTTTTTTGTAATTTCTGAAAATAAAGGAATTAAATTGTTTTTAGCTCAAACTTCAGGGTTAGTAAACATAATCTGCCGTAATTTATAGTGGAATTTCTTATCTGAACAGGGTGTTGGGTCCCACCTATGCACCCAACAATAAGATTATACCTCATATTTAAAAAATATTTTACATGCAAAATATGTATAATCTTGAACATCCGTGCATGAGTTGGACCCATTTTTTGTTTACTAGTCAAATTTGTGGAACGGGAAAAGTTGTTTCAATGTCTGTTTGTGTTGGATGCAGATGGTGGCTGTGAAGCAACTTGATCGTAATGGATGTCAAGGGATTAGGGAATTTGTGGTTGAAGTTTTAACATTAAGTATAGCTAATCACCCTAATCTTGTTAAATTAATTGGTTATTGTGCTGAGGGAGATCAGAGGCTGTTAGTTTACGAGTTTATGCCGTTGGGTTCTTTGGAGGACCACTTGTATGGTATGTCATTTGCATGTCACAAAGTTTTAGGTTTTCGTACTTGTGTTCATCCTTTGCAAAAGCTTTAAATAAGTGATTTTGTCCTTTTACGTAAATTCTTTTTTCAATGTTCGAAATGCTATTATGCTTTATCTCAGCACAGAGAGAAGCTAAAAGCAGCTTCTAGTTATTTTTCTTCTTTTTTTTTTCGGCAACTTTCAGTAGCTTCTGTTTTCAAACAATAGCAGAAAGAAGGTAAAAGTGAAAAGCAGCTTCAAATTTTTTCTTTTTGCTATTTTTAGTTGCTTCTAATTTCAAACACTCCAGACTATTTAACACAAACCGCTTCTTTCAAAATCTCTGAATTAGCGCACAAGGAAACAGTCTTATAGTTTGCTTACAGTTTTCTTTAACATCTAGAGTGAATTACATCCACCACCCCTGAGGTTTGAGCTAATTACAATTTAGCCCCCTTTGTTTTTAGAAATAACAAAGAACTCCCTCAAATTGGCTAATTATGTGAATTTTTAAGCATTATATTGTATTGTTTAATGGAGATGTTTTGCAATAATGTGAAATGTCAGGGTGTTTATTTGTAATTTTTGAAAACACAGGGAGTAAATTGTAATTAGGTTAAACCTCAAGAGTTGTAATTTGCCCCATCATCTATCGTGCTAACTATTGAAAGAAACCAAAATCTGTATATTTGTTTTTACCTTTTTATTTTGTCTGTATAGATCCTCGGCCAAACAGAAAAACTCTCGATTGGAACACACGGATGAAGATAGCAGCTGGAGCAGCACAAGGGTTAGAGTATTTGCATGACAAGATGAAAAGACCTGTTATATACCGTGATTTGAAGTGTTCCAACATTTTGCTTGGTGAAGGATATCATCCCAAATTATCGGATTTCGGATTAGCTAAAGTGGGCCCGTCAGGAGATCAAACACATGTCTCCACGAGAGTGATGGGCACATACGGTTATTGTGCACCTGATTATGCAATGACCGGCCAACTCACATTCAAATCGGATATCTATAGTTTTGGTGTTGTTCTTCTCGAAATCATCACGGGTAGAAGAGCCATTGACAACAGAAGAAGTAGTGCGGAAGCAAATCTCGTTGCTTGGGTAAGTAAGCGTAATTTTCTAGTGCTAAACTTTTAAATATTCTTTCTTGGTGTGGAACTATAGTATTTTAATCATTACCAAAAACTATATGTAGTTTCACTAATGTCACTTCTTGGTCTCAAAATTACACATACCTCCCTTGTAATTCATTTCACCTTGCAATTATGGTCTCTCTCTTTTGATTATTACACAAAGCTAAATTATGTTATAATTTAAGTTTCTTTCAGTAAACAAATTGAGTCCTTCCTATATATTGGTGATATTATTTCAATTCTTAAATATTTTTGTTTTGGTTAAGTTTTGATGATTAGAAGGGGGTATTTGTAAATTTGAAACTAAGAGGTGAAGTTTGTATAATCACATATGATACCATTTAACTATGTGTAATAATCAACACGAGGGGTTAATTGACTATATCATTTTATCCTTTTTCCTTGATTGTTCTTTAACTGCACTTGTTTTGCGGTAAGAGTATATATCCATTTTTATCTCAGATAAATATGCACTTCACATTAAATTCTTGTGAATGAGCTTAAGTGTGTAGAAATGTTTAATTTTACAGGCGAGACCATTATTCAAGGACCGTAAAAAGTTCTACCAAATGGCTGATCCGGCTCTGGACGGTGGATATCCGGGTCGAGGACTGTACCAAGCTCTAGCAATTGCTGCAATGTGTGTTCATGAGCAACCTAACATGAGACCATGCATTGCTGATATTGTTACAGCATTAAATTATCTTGCTTCTCAAACATATAATCCAACTGTTCAAAGCCCTCGAAGGAGCAGATATAATAAACGAGATGAAGAGAAGAAGAAACGTAATGGTGATGAGAGAAGCGAGTTGGACGACTAATTTATATATATAAATAATAGTATATATAGACCTGTCATCAGTTTTGGATTGTACTTCACTATATGTCTATGTAAATCCTCTTGTTTTGGGAAAAAGAAAAAAGAAGAAAATGATAAAAAGAATTTATGATGTGAATTGTCAAAAGGGATAATCACACAAACTCTCATGAGATTTGCTTAGAAATCCGAAAAATTATCGGAACCTTACAAACACCTTTTTTACATAAAAATATATATACATATATAGTATCCCTGAAAATCTTACAAATATCTTTAGAGGATCAAGATAAAATTACAACATTGTCATGGTGAAATTATAAATGAAACAACTTTTGGGATCGACATCGAGGGTTTTTGTCGAATTGACCACCCTGGTCAAAAAAGGTTTGTTTAAGCTTCCTTTGAAGAGAGATGATGTGGCTATAATCCGAAGGATAATGGGATTTTTTTTATATTAGCTCGGTGTATCTAATTGTTTATATGTTTTATATTTAGATTTTTTTACATTATTAATTAAATTAATATAAGAACCTTTATGTATATAGATATGCTCGGTGGATAAAAGGATATCCAACAATGGGATAACAGAGAACGAAATGATTGGTTAGAACGTGTAATTCTTTTCTAAAAGAAAAATAAATACAAGATATGCATTGAGTAAATTTGAATTATATAGGGATAATTACGAAATCCTTAAATTAGATATTTTTTCGGAAAATACCATACCCCTAAGTTAATAATTGTCTATAGTTTTTCGTTAGTTTTGGAGGTATTCATAATATTTTGTAAATTTTAATGTGATTTTCTTAATGTTCCAAGATTTTTAGAATATTTTTCTTAAACGACGTAAACCTAGCTCAGGTTCCGTAACTGACCCAATTATATATAATAAATCAAAAGTGAAAGTTTAAATACACTAATTAACTCATATAACTAGATTAGGGTAATATTTCTATTAAAATCCTCTTAACGTGTTAGCTGACAATGAAATTATTATTTCTTCAAAACTTTTAGCAATGAAGAGAATATTGTACACAGGTATAACAATTATATCTACGGCCTCTAATAATAATATTATCATCTACAAGTTTCTTTTTTTTAAAAAAAATTAAATAGATGCCATTATTCATGTTGCACGTGTTTTTTACTTCTACATTCTACAACCAAAAAATAAATAAATAAAAAAAAGAAAAAGAAAACACTTCTAAAACCAAAACAATAAAAAAAAAATAAAAATTGATGCATGTCACGTGCTTAGCACGTGAGGGAGAGCGAGGATTGATTCCCCGCCCTCAACCAACAATCTGAAATGAAGAAGCTCGATTTCAACTAACTTATATAAACAACAAAACTAAAACTCTTTTTTTCCCTCTCCGTAAAGCAATTCAACTAATCTGAATATCAACATTATTCCATTTTCAACAGTTTCCTTCTGAAAAAACCACAAACTAGATCTTCTGAATTCCATCGCCGTTGTAATGCAGAGACAACCGAGCAGGAGATCATCGATCTTCTCCCCAAGAAGATCACGAATGGACGAAGATACCCCTCTCCCGCTGCACAACAGGAGGAATTCCGGTGAGGGCAATAGCGACATTTCATCTGGGTTCCGGTCTCGATTGGTTCATATCATCCCTGTTACTGTGCTGCTCTGCCTGTTTATCCTCTGGTGGTTTTCCTATCCGGGTACGTAACGTAAGACTTGGTTCCTGTCCTGATATCGAGAATACAATTTTAATTTTAAAAAGAAATTATTTGATTTTTCTGAATCTTCTTGATGTTCTTGTTTGGATGTTCTGGAAGATAAATTGCAATTTTTCGTTGGGGTTTATCTGGGCTTTTCTTTTTTTTCAAGATATTGGTGGGTTTTATTTGTTTATTGTTTATTTAGCTTACTTGCATGCAGGCTGCAGCTGCATATTTATATCAAGATAAAAATTCACAAAAAATCCAGAAAAAAAAAAAAAAAAGGGAAGAAGAATGACATTCTATATTTTTTTTTCGTAAATTCATATTTTGAGACAGTAATTAATTCTTGTTTCAGAATTTAGAATAACTTTGGATGGAATTATTATTATAGTTTTCCGACGAAGTACGAACATCAATAAAAGAGAATTTTCTTACTACTAAATGTGTTATCTGATTTAGGTTGGTCTGTTTATCTGAAGTTTTTTCAAGATATTGATGGGTCAATAACTTTTGCAGAATTTAGAGTAACTTTGATTGGGATTATTATCATAATTTTAACTACTAAATGTGTTATCTGATTAAAGTTGGCTTGTTTAGTTGCATATATCTAATATATATGAATTGCAAAGAGGTTGCTATTTAAGTTTAACCAGATGGAAAACATAAAAAATAGTCTGATTAATTAAGGCAGTTAATTTATATACTTGCATATTTTGATTTTGGTTCAATATTTACACAAGCCCGAGGGTAATTTGTAAGGTTTCGATGATTTTTAGGATTTTGAAGCAAATCTTCACAGGGGTTTCTGTAATCATCCCTTTTTAATTGACCTTCAACATGTTCATTATTTGGTTAATAATCATTCTATGTTGTATTTTATCCAAATTAACAGTAAATTTGGAGATGAAGAACGGACGAACTGTAGCTGCTCACCAAGTGAAGATGATGCAGAATATAACATCTTCCCATCATCAATTTAGAGCGAGCAACACCACACTTTAGCGTGAAGAAACTTTGAGTTTCTTTTTTTTTTTTGGTAAAAAGAAACTTTGAGTTTCAAAAAAAGAGAAAAGAGTGAAAAAATTTCTTAGTTCAAAAGAATCATTAGACATCGAAATGTACTTACAACTAAAATAATAGCTCAATTGTTTACATTTACAAACAAAAAATAAATAAATAAATAAAACTACAAAATTTCTTCCCAAAAAAGTACATGTAACTCAGTTCTTTTTTTTGTGTAGCTTTGATATGTATTCTCATTATAGTTTGAAATGTGTACGTCTTTTGTTGTTGAGAATTTTTCACAATAATTCACTTATTTCGCCTCGTCTGCAGCCGCCCACTGATAAGTACATAACTGAATCCTTGTTCGAAGGCATAACTCTACAGCAGTCCCTCCTTGGTGACTAAAACAAACCAATGCCAATTTGCTTATAATTAGTTGCAATTTTCAAGAATCATAACTAATAGATAAATAAGTACAGATATTTAATATTTTGCAGTAGATATATCACTATGGTAATTACACTTAGCCACCTAGTAAGATCATTAATTATAACTCATGCATATTACAACGCACCGCCCATGAGTTTTGAGATATTACTTCTGAAAACCCGTCTGAAACAATGTTGAAGGTAATATTTCAAACGTCAAAGGCAGTCCACGAGGTGTAGGAGGGAGCCAACATTAAGAAAACTTTTTTTTATATGTTTATTTATCAAAATTAAATATTTTGCATGTTCGCTAAAATGACAAAAATTTACCTTGTATATACACGAAAAAGATTCCAATTAGATCCTTAGGCTCAATTGTAATGAGAGTATTTGCAAACTCTAACATAAAATGTTTTCTACTTTTAAGTTTCCAAAAGCACTCTCAAAATAAGAAACAGCTTCGGGATAATTCTTTTAGCTTCTAAGTAATTGTTTTTTCTATTATTTGAAAGCTTTTTCATAATTTTTCGTTTTAAACACTCTCAATTTATACTCTCTTTTTATTTTGCTTCAACAAAAGCAAAAGTTTTGCCAACATCCCTAAGATCAGTCCGATTTGATGGTTGTGATATGGAAAAAGAATTTTCAATTTTTTCCTCAGAATCACATACTTTCCTGTTTACAAACATCAACTTTACATATATAGGGCCAATTACATTTGACTACCTCAAAGTTTGGGATATTTACTAACCATTCATTGTATTTTGATAAATTACAATATAATCCCTAAAGTTTCAATAAATGTGAATTTGTTTCAAAAAATACTCCCGAAGATGCCCTCAGCTAAAACCCTAAATGGGGGTAATATTTACACATTATTGGAAACTTCGGGAATTATATGATAATTTCTTAAATTAGAAGGATTAGTTTATAAATTTCACAAAACTTCAGCGTACCCAAGTGTAATTCGCTCCATAGATATATCAATGCAACATCCAAAAAAGAACAAATTAATTAGTCATAATTAACTTACCCTCCTCCATCTGTTCAAATCGGGTTTCTTCACCACCACCACGGTGTCAAGTATTTCCGGCGAATCGGTCTTCCACGGGCAATGAGGGTAGGGTTCTTTATGCCTCAAGTAAACTCCAACAATTTGTCTCCTCTTCTCATCATACTTAACCGATCTCAAGTAAAACAAGAAAGGCTTCTGACACGGGTGTCTAGCAACGGGCCTAGTGTTGAACGAATAGGCTGTGTAGTCGGCTCGTCTGATCCAATTGAGAAATGTTCTCGTGGGCATTTCGAGCTCTCTCGGAGAAATCACCCCTCTCATGATTTGAACAACGTAGCCCCACGAGACCGAAATGGACCAATAATGTTCTTTGTTATAGCAAAAAGATTGTTGTATGATGCTGGCTGAATCATGGCCAATGGATTCAAATAGTTTTCCAAGAGACCTAATTCGGGTCATGCCTGGGAATATTGGATCCACCACGTCGAGATGGTGGAGAGATACTAATGGAGCTACTGGGTGGGCTCCTAGAAGGCCTAGCAGGTTTCCGTACACATCGTACTGCATCAGGCATAAAAGCAAATTATGTGCATTAACTTAAAAGAAATTATTCCATTCAAGGTATTGAAATTAGCTAGTGGGTAACTTGAAAAAATGAATAAAGAATTATATATATATTTATATATAAAAAATAACAGTATTATCCGTTAAGCATGAGTATATTCAACAACTTTATAACCATTTACTTACTTTCCACATATCTTATATGTTCCACGATTTTTCATAATCTAAACTCATCAATGAAAACTAGTCAAAATATACAAAATCTTTAACAAGAATATCAAGAATATACCTCCATTATAAGACCCTTCCAAATTTCAAGTAGTGCTAAATTTTAAATACCTATTCAATGGTTAGGAATTCAATTTAGTTAAAAAATTAATCCACATCTATATGCTTAATTTAAAATTGGGATAGTTACACTTACACCCCTCGACTTAAGGATAAATATAGCAACACCCCCTCAATTATTGAAAATTATAGATAAATCCTCTAACCTTAACGAAAACCTAAAAAATTTAACAAAAAATTATAAAATGAGTAAATTACCCATAATATTTTTGTTATAGTGTTTGCTATACATGAAATGAGCTAAGTGATCAAGATGCTGTCCTGTTACTAAAACGTTAGCATCTACTTGGAAACAAGAAAATGACTAACTGCAAAACCTAAGTATTAGATAAATCCACAGTCGAGAGGGTCATGTCTCTGTAATTTTCAATAGTAGAGAGGGTCTTGCTATATTTTCTCATAAGTGGAGGGATATAAATGTAATCATCCCTTTAAAATTTAGTGAATATTACCTTCTTGTGCTTTATATTTACTCAATTTCTCCTAACTTCTCTTCTTACCCTCGCATATGTAATTTTGTTTTACTTAAATTTATTTTTCTTTTAATTACTCATCATTCACTTAATAATAAAAATAGTAAATTCAAATATAATTTAATAAATAATCATAATTTCAGATTCATAATTGACGCATATAACTAAATTATAATTTATTTATTTTGTACTCATCACATCCAATGCGTAAATGTACTAAAATACATAAATGGGGACGAAAAAAGTTGAGGGTGCTGGTTGCCGGCCCATATGTCCAATTTGGTACATAACTATATTTTAGTATAATTTTGGAATTAAACTCTTTTTTTTGTTGTAAATAAATGAAACAAGGAGAGGAATCAAACGCAAGGATTTTCTCAATGTTAACTACTTTTCTCAATGTTAACTACCACGTGAGTCGTACATAATGTTTTCCATAGTAATAGACGGTGAGTCGTACGCAGCGTTTTTCATTAATAATAGACGGATCGGCTGTTAATTGATATGAAAATTACAACAATTAATATTTAGTTATGATATATAAATTGAGAGAATCTATTAATTTAATAAAAAATAGGGATTAACCCCGGCCGTATGGCCTCCTAGCTCCTCCCCCCGAATCCATTCATTATAGCCTGCCTTATAGGTATAATTGCATTTTATGTGCAAATTAAATCAATCAATTAATTATCCAAAAATAAAAAATGCTTTGATGTCATAGATGTAAGTACTTACTTGATGAAAACCAGCTTCTTTAGTGAGAGGGACTCCGAGCTCCGCCATGCAAGCCTGAACCCGCTCATCACTCGCATATAATCCAGGATACCGTTGAATGCACCGATCCTGCATTTTCTCCAGCTCCTTCGCCAGAGGATAGCTTATCGCGAACCCGCCGCCACCAAACGCCATCCCGTAGGAGAAAAATATGTTCTGTATATGACTTTCCGAGGAGCTCCCGATATAATAGTACTGATTGTGATCGTATTTCGAGAGCACTCTCAGAACATTATCCAAGACGAATACGGTGTCGTCGTCCCCCATCACGAACCACTTCACGTCTTTCAATCCCAGCCTCATAGTCTCCGAAACAACTCTCGAGATTCTCAACGCATCTCTCTTTCCCTGCCTGTTGGTGTAGTCAAATTTCGACGTGTCTCCGGAGATTCGGATATCGGGCAAGAGACTCTTCTCCTCCTTCGAAACCCGTATCGGGTTATCGAGCCAGACAACGCCTCTGGTCTGCCCCGGCCTCCACCATAGCTTCAGATACTCTTTTCTCTTCTCCCACAGACTCGACGACGCCGCAATTCCGAAAACGATGTGCTTGAACTGCAGTTGGTTTCCAGGGGGAGCGAGGAGGAGGGAGGTGTTGGTCTCTCGTAATTTGGATCGGGAGGCGTTGTTTGTTGGCGTCCGGGGACGCACTGTTCGATTCACGACTACATTTCGGACGTTTTCTTTGACGGAGAGGTGGGAACAATCGGGACCGGAGTCATTTTTGGTGAGGATGAGGTTTGAGGAGTAGACAGAATATATTAGGAGAATGGCGATGAAGAAACAAGTCAGGTAGTTTCTGAAGGTGGTGAGGCCAAACGGCGGCGGGGGACGATGAGAAGAAGATATTGATTGGTTCATTTGGTGGTGATGTTTGGAGAGAGAAGAATAAGAGCATCATTTGGGTATAGAGAAAGGGGAGCTTCAATGGTGTGTGAGATGTTTCGGATCTGAGAAAAATGTGTGTTTGCTGGTAATTAGTTTGTTGGAGAATTGAACGAAATGAGAGGCGGGGTTGCCTCCGACCTCTCTAATTCACATATATATTTACTAGTAATTTTGGCACACTCTCGATGCCTGATGTCTGTGCAAAATATAAATACTTATAATTAATAATATATTAAATTTTGATATTCTAAAATTATAAATATTTTTATTAATTTTTTTCATGATTTTTAAATTTAAGTTATTTTAGTATTTATATAAAATAAAATTCAGTGGTTATAAGATAAATAAATTGAATTAACTGTTAAAATATGAATAATAAGAGAGAAAAATGTGAGAATGAGAGAGAGAAATAAAAGGTGCGTGGAGAGAAAAAAAAAAGTAAAATTTAATAATAAAAAAAATTAAAAGTTGACACACCAAAATAAAAGTTTGACGAAAGGTAGTTACTAGAGGCAATATAGTTATTATTATGTATTTGCATATTTATATGATTTAGAAATAATTTGCGTTTTCTTATCAATGTCGTATACATGTACTTTTTTTCTAATTTATTATTACTAGTAAGTAACTCAATATAGGTGTGCTAAATAACAATAAAAAGTTAAATTAATAATATAATTACATTGCAATAAAAATACCAAGTCTAAATTTATTATATATTTACTTTATATTTGTTTCCTAAAATATTCTAGTCAATATTTATTTGGCGCGCTCAAACCCTTTATGCATTGAACATAACAAAAAAGAAAAGAATATATATAGATTTTTTTTTGGTTAATAGTATTTCACTTAATTTATTTACTAGTTTTTAAAATATAAATATTACTTTATGAAAACCGTAAAAAATATTCACTATAATAATATTGAATTGTATTATTTAACTAAAAGTACACGGGACACCCAAAAAGAAGCCTGGGTTATTGAAATGGATCGGTTTATAAATTTGGCCATGAAACTCAAGGCCTTTGGATATCCTTTTTCGTAAGTTTGGTTTCCGGTTCGTTGTTATACTATTTCAATAAAAATATTGAAATAAGTATGACATATACTCTAAATTCTCTCTCTATTTTGAAAACGAAAGGAAATTTTGTATTTTCTTCATTTGAATATTAGGAGAATTGATTAATGAACAATATTAAAATACCACAAGATTATTAATGAAGTACCGAGAAAAATCCTTTTTAATTTAAAACGAGATTAAACGTTGTAAAGAAAACCAATACGCAGACGTCGCAGAGAAAGAAGGAATGAATTGAACTGTAGAAAATTTCATTAATGGCTAACTAGCCGTTTGGGAGCAAATATAGCAGTATATATACATAAAGAGAAAACGCTAACTGCTCAACCCTGAAGGACTAAAAGAGTGAGAAGAAACAGCTAACAAATAGAAAAGTCTAAAATACCCTACGCTAGCTGAACTATTACATAAAACACCTATATACAAGATAAAGGGAAAATTGAATTATACATCCACCAAACTTTTTTAAATTGGGATTTTTGGGACACCACTTTTAAAAGTAAGAAATTTCATTCAGAAGTTTTGAAAATTTGGCAATTTACATCCATCTCTCGCTGGAAAATGGATTTTCCAGCAAACTTTCCGCACGTGACGCGCACGTGATAGCTTTTTCGGGGAATTTAAGTTGCTGGCTGCCACGTAGATAAAAAAAAATTAAAACAACTCAGCATAATGAGGTGGACGCTGGCTGAAGAAAACTCTTTAACAACCTAAAAAAACTCTAACTTAAATTATCAAGCCAGAAACATTTCCTCTCAATCAATTGCGAACAAAAGAGGGGAAACATGAACCCTAATTTTCTTTCGTCCAAATTTCTACAAGAATCTTAAGAAATCATCCCCAAATCTCTGACTGTGTTGGATCATGAAGCGTGCGAAGGGTAAATGTTGTCCTACCCCAATGGTAGAGGAATGCACAATCGGGACTAAGATGATGGACAACATTTACCCTAATTCCTAAGATGAATTAACTATTTTGGTTCTTGCTTCAGGTAGACAGGTGGCGACGTCACCTATCTTGTCAGTCGGCATCAGCAGGTCTAGATAGGCTCAGTCTTTCTGGTTTGTCTTGTCAGTGGTCCCAACAACCGTCGAGTCCTGTTTATATTCTTTATTCGCTTTCGAACCTTTTACTGCTTTATTTAATTCATGTATTTTTAAGTGCCCCTGATGTGGGATAGTTGACGATATCTAGGATTGTACAGGCTAGACTAGTTGAGCCATGGATGGCACTACGTTTTGTTATTATGTTGTATTTCGATTTGCACATGTTTAATTGATATTTATGGAATTTATCTGTTTATTTAAATCGCTTCCGCATTTCTCTGCTCTTCTCTGGTTGTTTTTGGGATGGTTGTCGCTGTTGCCGAAGGTTGTTGCTTGAGTGCCGTTCGCCGGAGTGGGTTTTTGAGTTGAAGCCCCTCGCCGAAGCTTGGGAATCCGTTTCGGTGTGGATGTGGCGGTCCTTCTTCAGGGGTCGCTACAGACAGTGGTATCAGAGCCTAGGTTCCCAAAAGGAACCGAAGCTTTGTAATCGCGTCGTGTCTTGTCTTTTGTGTCTGCCCGTTTCGTGTCAATGAGACTTAGAGTTTCCAGTCACAGGTGCTTGAGAACTCCTTAGTATTGAAATTGAAATTGATCTCCTTTTGGAATGGCCAACCAACTGTTTGATCTCTTACAATTGTAGTACTGAGTTGGAATTGAATGCAAGTGGATGTGGAACTCGAGGTAGCGTCTGTCTTGTCTTGTCGTCTTGTCGTGTCCTGCTTAGGTCTTGTCGTGTCTAGGTCGTACGGCTATAGGATCGAGTTTTGCTTGTTCCGTGATTTGTTTCGTGCTTAAATTTATTACATGCTATTCGAATCATATATGTATGCTTTGTTTGAACTTTATATGCCTTATATGATCATTCCATTAACCGAGCATGCATCATTTTCCAGTTTGTTGTTCACAGGTGCATAATGCCTCGCCGAAGACCCCCTACTGCTCCAACACCTCCGAACCCAATGGCTGAAGAGTGGGTATCGATTATCCAACAGATCGCCGTGCAAGTATATCAAGGGATACAACAACAACAGCAGGACGTACCTGCCAGACAGACTGTGGGCCAAACCTTGGATAGGTTTCTCTTCTATCGTCCACCCTGCTTCGAGGGTGAACCAGATGATTTTAATATCCGACGTGGAGCAGATCTTTCGAGTACTACAGTGTGGTGACCCCGAGAGGGTCGAGTGTGCTACCTTCCTTATGAGAGGACCCGCTCGAGATTGGTGGCAGTTCACAGAACGGAGATGGATTGCCGAGAGAGTTCCCCACACTTGGTCACGATTCGTAACTAACTTCCGAATGAAGTATGTGCCGGAAGTGGTACGTGACAGCTGGGAGAGAGAATTCATGTATCTTAACCAAGGAACATCTACCGTAGCCCAGTATGAAGCACAGTTCAACCGTCTCATCACCTATGCTCCTCACTATGCCGCGGACGAACGAAAGAGAGCGCGAAAGTTTATCGAGGGACTTCAGCCGGAGATCCGAAGAGCATTGATGGCACTTGACATCCGTCTTTACCCCGATGCAGTTACTCGAGCTATGAGAGTGGAGTCCGAACTCCAAATAATGAACCAGAGTGCCCCTGCTATGATAGGATCCTCTTCCAACGAGACAGCAAGAAGAGAGCCAGCCGGACCGAGTACCTTTCGGACAAAGAGACCACACTACGAGATGCTGGAACCTACAGAACCTGAAGTGAACGAGGACCCCATTCCCTGTGAGTACTGTGGGAAGACGAATCACAAGACAGCAAAGTGTAGGAAACAACTGGGACGTTGCTTTTCTTGTGGAAGCACCGAGCACCACATTCGGGACTGTCCCAACAGAGATAACCCTGGGGGAAGAAGAAGTGGTTACCGATCTCGACATGCTCGTACAGGTATATTGCATTATCATAGCATTCATCCATAGTGTTCTGTTTCGAATGGTAATTGCTTTAAATATGTGTTAAGTGTTTTAACTGCTTTCAAAAAAAATTCACACTTGCACTGATTGAATGATTAGATGCTAAGATTTATGTGACCTCTGTGTGGATAGCGTGGAATTCGATAAATTCGTTATACGCTATTAGAAAGTGCTAAGGACAAGGAGTTCTTGGCCGACCATGATCGATTCTGTTGCGCGTACGTTATGCGATTTTGGATAGCACCGACGTTGACAAATCGAGTCTGAAGGAGCATACTTCTGAAGGTATGTCTGAAGATGAATCTACTAGTGAAGAGGATAATGAATTATCTGACGATGAGGATTATATGGGAGACGAGCCAACATCGACTTCTGATGATGACGACTCTGATGTTTCGTATGAAGTCGAGCGAAGAAATGATGAAAATGATGGTTTAATGGAAGGCGGAGAGGAGAAATCAATCAATACCATTGAAGATGAGAAAACACTTTGTAGAAAGAATAAGAAAGAGTGTGATCTTGAAGAAACAGATTGTGAGAAGGACGAGGAGTACAATGGGAGAAATGATGATGGCGTTACTTCCTGTAAAAGGAACTCTAATCAAGAAAACAGGAGGAGGATGTGACAATTGTCATTGAGGATACGAAGAGTACAAGAATCAGTCGGAAGAACGAAATAGATAATGACAGTGATGATGGACCTTACATTAGGATTTTCTTCTTCGTCGTTAGCCTTGTTTAGGGTTTTCGTAATTCCGTCTTTCGCATGACTTTGAATTTTATTTGGAATGTTATTGGCATTTAAATATTTTTATTATGAATGATGTTTTATAATGTATTTTAATTGCTCCAAAATGTTTGTATTAATTCGCGTTATTAGAATTTTTATGGATTATACTCCTCTTAACTAACCCCGAAGTCCGGAGGAGAATCTGAGGACAGATTCTCTTGAAGAGGGGAGTATTGTAACGACCCGAATATTGTAATTATAATATAAATAATTACGCGAATTCTTTCTTGCCTAATTTCTCGATCTATCCAATTGGATTAATTAATCTTGTGGAAAAGATTGATTTAACCTATCTTCTAATACCCTCGATTACTTAAATTACATAAATGCCCTTGAAAGCCTAAATGACCATTTTACCCCCCAAGATATTTTCATAAATATCTATCTATCTCTCTCATTCTCTCATTAAAGAAAGAAAGAAGAAAGAAAGGAGAAAGAAGGAGAGAAAAGAGAGAAATCTTCCCGACGCCCTGCCGAGCCCGTTTCTCGCCCGATTGACGAACCGTGAAAACCCGAACGATCCTCACTACATTATCTACCGGTAATCCTTTTACCTCATTTCATTCCGTTCGTTCTTTCTTGCGATTTTTCGTGATTTATATATAGAATTTTATTATATTAGGATTTTCGTGTTTAGGAAGATTTACTCGACCATTTTACGTGATTCTTGTGCCTAGGTGTAGCTTATATAATATATATGATTATATGTGAAAATTAGGATATTTTATGGAGTAAATTAGGAGATGTACGAATTTATATATTGATTTTCGCGATCTGCTAAGTCTGCTGCTCAGTAGATCCACACGGGCGAACGCACGGTCTTGAGCAAGACCGTGCAGGAGCCCGTGTGCAACCCTTTTCAACCTGCACGGGCTTGAGCCCGTGCACGAGCCCGTGCGCATGGCCGTTTGCACCTGCACGGTCTTGGCACCGTGCTCAAGACCGTGCGGGAGGCCGTGCAACCCCTTTTGTGCTTGCACCGGCTTGCCAAGCCCGTGCGTTGGCCGGTGCAACATACTTAGTGTATTTTCCAGCCTTTTCCTTTCTTTCACTTCGGGAATTGGTCAACCCCACTTATTTAAATGTTGACTTTTCCCGTTCGACCTCCGAAAATCAATCCGATTTCACCTATAGCTTCCTCGAGCCTCGGGATGTGATATTCTTCATAATTTACAATTTACCCGACCCTAATTGACCGTCAATTGACACCTTTCTCGTTTAGAGATTTTTCCCATTTTTCCCGTTTCTTGTCCGTTAGACCCCGTTTTTGCGAGAGAGTTCCGTTATATTATTTTAAGCATGTCTACGTGCCCTAATTGCGTTTTAGCATGCTTTCCATATTTATTATTAATGTTCTTCCATTATTACAATTGTTTTAAATATTCCTTTAAATATTGTTCCATAATTTATATATCCTTACGTGTTTAATTATCTGGCTTTCCATATTGTATCTGTAGCATGAGTGAAGTTATAATTGAATTGCCGTGCGTCGTCTGTTGTTCGTGTCTTGCTTTTAGTATTGTCGGTCTCGTTTTCATCCTCTAGGCCCTGTGTATTACAGGTGGGTCCAACGAGGGAGAAACCTGACTACCGCTTGCTTTCATACTGTCTTGTCGAGCCAGGTAAGGGTTTAAACTTATTTTAACTGGGGCAAGGACATAGACTATTATAGGTTTGCGAAATAAATGACTATCCAACTTTTATTATTACTTGTTGTACTGCCTTTACTATTCCTTATGTGCTTAGTCAAACCGTTTTGATAGCAAACCAAAATGATTTGAAATGCTTTCAACTAGAGACAAGGAAAAACCCTTTTGTTTTTAATGCGAATTTTGGTCTCTCGGCCTCGCAAATATAACCTTGTCTCGAATGGCCCCTTTGGCCTTCCACATCCCGATTCCCCAATTTTGAATGGCCCTTTTGGCCACCAACTATCATCGTTTTCAAATGCGAGCTCTGAACCGTGTATCGTGTTGGGCCCGGAGTATTCAGGAGGTGAGCCTGGGGACGTGCGTCCAGGGCAGATCCCGATGGATACTCCAATCCGTATCTGCTTAGGTCAGCCAGGAGGTTGACTAACCTGAGTTAGTGCGAGGGTGGCGTTGTAGGCTACGCGCTTCCTAGAAAATTCTGTTAAGGGTGACGTTGTTAACGCGTTTCCATAAATTCTGAGTGGTCCATGAACCTAGGTGGTGGAGTACTTGCTTGCATGATTTTCAATTGGGAGTTATAAGGAGAGGGCCCGTTCTCGCCGGGACACATTATTGCATGATTTATTGCATTACTTACTTGTCTAATTATTTTACGGCTTTAGTCACGAGTCGAAGCACATTCCGGTTTTCTTCCTTTAGTATACGTATTTCCCTATAAATATATATACAAAACCCGGAAGCGTGGTTCGAACTCGCCAACTGAAGTCTCCTTTATTATTCAATTAATTAGTTGAATTATGAGCCGTATTTTATTATTGTTTCTAACTTACTCATAGCATGTCTTTCGACCCGTAACGGCCTCGTAACTCAACTAACACCCTTTTAATTTATCGGCTTGATATTACGTGCAAATGTTTTGAAAGGTCCGGTTCGTCAACTATTTGTATTTTCAAATAAGCCGATCCTGAGTGTTGCCTTGCGTTATTTTATAACTTATATTTCGTTATTTATATTCTTTCTCAAAACGGGCAACACTCACCACTTTTAGTTTTAAAAGATAAATGACGAACTGTGATCAAAACCCCCTTACTGAGTATCCTTTATACTCACCCCTGCTATTTTGGTTCTTGCTTCAGGTAGACAGGTGGCGACGTCACCTATCTTGTCAGTCGGCATCAGCAGGTCTAGATAGGCTCAGTCTTTCTGGTTTGTCTTGTCAGTGGTCCCAACAACCGTCAAGTCCTGTTTATATTCTTTATTCGCTTTCGAACCTTTTACTGCTTTATTTAATTCATGTATTTTTAAGTGCCCCTGATGTGGGATAGTTGACGATATCTAGGATTGCACAGGCTAGACTAGTTGAGCCATGGATGGCACTACGTGTTGTTATTATGTTGTATTTCGATTTGCACATGTTTAATTGATATTTATGGAATTTATCTGTTTATTTAAATCGCTTCCGCATTTCTCTGCTCTTCTCTGGTTGTTTTTGGGATGATTGTCGCTGTTGCCGAAGGTTGTTGCTTGAGTGCCGTTCGTCGGAGTGGGTTTTTGAGTTGAAGCCCCTCGCCGAAGCTCGGGAATCCGTTTCGGTGCGGATGTGGCGGTCCTTCTTCAGGGGTCGCTACAGACAGTGGTATCAGAGCCTAGGTTCCCAAAAGGAACCGAAGCTTTGTAATCGCGTCGTGTCTTGTCTTTTGTGTCTGCCCGTTTCGTGTCAATGAGACTTAGAGTTTCCAGTCACAGGTGCTTGAGAACTCCTTAGTATTGAAATTGTGATTGATCTCCTTTTGGAATGGCCAACCAACTGTTTGATCTCTTACAATTGTAGTACTGAGTTGGAATTGAATGCAAGTGGATGTGGAACTCGAGGTAGCGTCTGTCTTGTCTTGTCGTCTTGTCGTGTCCTGCTTAGGTCTTGTCGTGTCTAGGTCGTACGGCTATAGGATCGAGTTTTGCTTGTTCCGTGATTTGTTTCGTGCTTAAATTTATTACATGCTATTCGAATCATATATGTATGCTTTGTTTGAACTTTATATGCCTTATATGATCATTCCATTAACCGAGCATGCATCATTTTCCAGTTTGTTGTTCACAGGTGCATAATGCCTCGCCGAAGACCCCCTACTGCTCCAACACCTCCGAACCCAATGGCTGAAGAGTGGGTATCGATTATCCAACAGATCGCCGTGCAAGTATATCAAGGGATACAACAACAACAGCAGGACGTACCTGCCAGATAGACTGTGGGCCAAACCTTGGATAGGTTTCTCTTCTATCGTCCACCCTGCTTCGAGGGTGAACCAGATGATTTTAATATCCGACGTGGAGCAGATCTTTCGAGTACTACAGTGTGGTGACCCCGAGAGGGTCGAGTATGCTACCTTCGTTATGAGAGGACCCGCTCGAGATTGGTGGCAGTTCACAGAACGGAGATGGATTGCCGAGAGAGTTCCCCACACTTGGTCACGATTCGTAACTGACTTCCGAATAAAGTATGTGCCGGAAGTGGTACGTGACAGCTGGGAGAGAGAATTCATGTATCTTAACCAAGGAGCATCTACCGTAGCCCAGTATGAAGCACAGTTCAACCGTCTCATCACCTATGCTCCTCACTATGCCGCGGACGAACGAAAGAGAGCGCGAAAGTTTATCGAGGGACTTCAGCCGGAGATCCGAAGAGCATTGATGGCACTTGACATCCGTCTTTATCCCGATGCAGTTACTCGAGCTATGAGAGTGGAGTCCGAACTCCAAATAATGAACCAGAGTGCCCCTGCTATGATAGGATCCTCTTCCAACGAGACAGCAAGAAGAGAGCCAGCCGGACCGAGTACCTTTCGGACAAAGAGACCACACTACGAGATGCTGGAACCTACAGAACCTGAAGTGAATGAGGACCCCATTCCCTGTGAGTACTGTGGGAAGACGAATCACAAGACAGCAAAGTGTAGGAAACAACTGGGACGTTGCTTTTCTTGTGGAAGCACCGAGCACCACATTCGGGACTGTCCCAACAGAGATAACCCTGGGGGAAGAAGAAGTGGTTACCGATCTCGACATGCTCGTACAGGTATATTTCATTATCATAGCATTCATCCATAGTGTTCTGTTTCGAATGGTAATTGCTTTAAATATGTGTTAAGTGTTTTATATAACTTACGTGTTTTAACTGCTTTCAAAAAAAATTCACACTTGCACTGATTGAATGATTAGATGCTAAGATTTATGTGACCTCTGTGTGGATAGCGTGGAATTCGATAAATTCGTTATACGCTATTAGAAAGTGCTAAGGACAAGTTGATGAGTGACATTCCCCTGGAGGATTTAAGGAGTGGCAGTGTATTCATTGATTTGAGTGATATTGAAGATGATGATGGTGATGACTCGGCTGTTGATGTGACAGAAACTGAAGAGGCTGTTGTCACACAAGTTGGGCAGCCTGAAGAAATTCCAGGGGCTGTCAATATGGAAGTACAAGATTATCCATCACATGGTGAACAAGTTCAAGAACCTGTTATCAATCAAGTTGATCAGAGTGATGATCATGTTGTCACTCAAGTTCAAGAACCTGTTGTCACTCATGTGGAAGAAGATCATGTTGTGACATAAGAATATGTTTCAACAGAGGTTCAAATTGAAGAAAACCAAGGGGTTCAAGTGAATTCTGAAGATGAATATTATGATTTTGCCAAATTAGATCTAGTAAATTTTGAAGATGATCCTATTAACATAGAAGATGGATTGCCAGAAGTTGGGATTACTCAAGTTGATGATAGAGATGAGCACTCAGATGACAATGATTATAGAGCTGAAGGAGATGGACATGATGACAGGGCTTATAAAAGAAATGTGAATTTTGAAGTTGATGATGATATAGAGGATGAAGATGATGGATATTCTGAAGAAGAGCAAGTTTTAGTTGGGAGTGACTTGGAATTGGATGAGCATTGCATATCAGAAGATGAGGAAGAAGAAACAACCTTTACTTCCATTGATCCAAAGACCATATGGAACCCAACTTTCCATTTGAGCAGACTTTTTTGTTCAACATAGAAGTTCATGAAAGCTGTGACATCCCATGCCATTATGACTCAGAGAAGCCTTATCTTTTCAAGGCAAGACCCTGAGAGGGTGTATCCAGTATGCAGAAATAAAGAATGTGAATGAAAATTGCATCTTACCAAAAATATTGGTGAGAAGTGTTACTTCATCAAAGAGTACTGGGACTGTCACACATGCAATCCAACTGTGGAAGTGAAGAATCTGGCAGCAACTTGGCTGGCTGAGAGATTTATGCATAAATTTAAGATTGATCCCAAGAGACATGTTGAATGGTTTAGGCAAGACTGTGCTGCTGAGCTAAGGGTTAATGTTTTAAGGGATCAAGCTTACAGGGCAAAAAGACAGGCTTTGGTGATGCTCCAAGATTCATCAGACATGCAATATATGAAGTTGTACGATTATGCGGAAGACTTAAGAACCACCAATCCATGATCTACAATAATTTTGGAGACAGAGGTGAAGAAAGGGCTGACAAGGTTTTCCAAGTATTATTGTTGTTTCAAAGCTTGGAAGGATGGATTCAACATGGGTTGCAGGCCAACTTTCGGGGTTGATGGTTGTCACCTCAAAGGCCCCCACCAAGGCATATTACTCACAGCACTTGGAATTCATGCTAACAACTCACTATACCCTGTTGCTATTGCTGTAGTTGAGAAAGAAAATCATGAGATATGGAGTTGGTTTCTGAGGATGGTGAGAAGAGACTTAGATATCAGGACAAATGAGACTTTCAATATTGTGTTTGATAGACAGAAGGGGTTAATCAAAGCAATTGAAGAAGTATTTCCAGGATGCCATCATAGATTTTGTGTTAGACATTTGCTACAAAACTTTATCAAGGCTGGATTTGGAGGAGATGCCTATAAGAAATATCTATGGGCTGCTGCAAATTCAACAACTATGGGTAGGTTCAAGATGAATATGCAAAAGATGAAGGAATTGGATGAGAAAACAGCTGAATGGTTTGATGACATATCTCCTGAATAGTGGAGTTTATCACACTTTCCCACACATAGCAAGAGTGATATGCTGCTAAATAATTGTTGTGAATCATTTAACAGCGGTATTTTAGCAGCCAGAGACAAAGCTATTATCACCATGCTTGAATGGTTGAGAGAGTATAGCATGAAGAAACTACAAGAAGGAAGAGATGAAGCCAAAATGAAAGGCCTATTGTGTCAAGTTATTAGAGACATATTGAATGAACACATGATGGCAGTTCCATCTTGTATTCCTTTGAAGTCCACTGACTTTGATTACCAAGTTCAGGATGCTGACCTAATCTATTATGCAGTGGACCTTAGAAAACAGACTTTTTCTTGTAGGAAGTGGGAGATTAGTGGAATTCCTTGTAGGCATGCACTCACTGCAATTGTGAAGCAAAATTTGGATCTTGAACAATTTGTTGACCCTTGTTATCATGTAGAAATATACAAAAGGGCATATGAGCCAGCCATATATCCAATCAGTGGTCAACAAGAATGGAGTCAAACTCTATTCATACCTCTATTGCCACCAAATTTTGGGAGAGGAGTGGTCAGACTAAAGAAAGTAAGAAGAAAGGAGCCCAATGAATCGAACAATCACAAGAAAAAAAGAGGGAGAGGAAGAAAGGGAAATATTCATATTATGGGTCGACAAGGATCAAAGATTCATTGTGGTTGTTGTGGAGAAGCATGTCACAATACAAGGAAGTGTCCTCAGAAGGGACATTTACCATTTTCAACAACTTATAAAAGGCAGAGGTGCAGTGGAGAAGGAACATCAAAATGCAAGAGATGAGGTACATTTCAAAATATATTTAGGACAAATTTTTTCCTTGCCTTTCAAAATAATAATTGTTTTGGTCTGTTATTTAGGATACAAATGTTGCTCAAACACAGCCTGAAGTGATGCCTCCTGACTTGGATGAAAATGTTGTTGATACTATAGATGAGAATGCAACAGAAAGCTCACCCAATCAGAGCACTCAACCTAGCATAATCACTCAGCTACTGAAGACTCCAATCAGAAATGTTCCTGGGCCCATAGTGCACCAACAGTTGAGAATGGGGAATCCAAATATGGAGCAAAATGATGATTTCCTGTTGCAGGGTAACTTGAGCAGAAGGGCTCCCATAAGTTGTAACGACCCAAAATTCCAGAATATATTCTCGGAATAATTATTCGACATTTCGTTGAATTTTATATGAAAAGATTAGCTTCGTTAGCTAATTTTAAGTTATTTAATTTAATTCCCTATCCTCAACCATTTATAATTACATTTTCCACCCCTTGAATTTAATCTAATCTCTAAACAAACCCACACCCCTTGAAACACCTTTACACCATCTTGAACACACCCACACTATCTTGAACACACTTACACCCTCTTGTGCACACTGTTTTGCACACTCTTGCACACACCAAAAATCGGGAGAGAGAGAAGGAGAGAAGAGAAGGAGAAAGGGAGAAGAAGAAGGAGAGAAAGAGAAATTCAGTTCCGAATCCGTCGTTCAATCAATCGAAATTCTGAGACCAAATCTACGATCCTCATTCAATTCTCTACCGGTAATCTTCATTCCCCATTTCGATTCACCCATTAAATCCTTCTATTTTCTAGTTTTTATATTGATATGAATAATTGATCATTTGATGAATTTATAGGTTAGAGTTTACCATTTTTAGTGTAGTTCGGATCAAATGGTAGCTATTAACGTATACTATGCATGAGTGTGAATTTTATATGTTTATTTTAGCTATAGAATCCACCCTAGTTGATTTTAGGACGAAACCCTCGTGAGAAACCTTGAAATCGCGTTTCTGCACCTGTTAGATAGAACCACACGGTCCAACGCACGGTCTTGGCAAGACCGTGCGCCAGACCGTGCACAACAGTTTTATCATGCACCGGCCTGCGCACGCCGGTGCACAAGCCTATGTGTGCTTGTTTCAGCTTGCACGGTCTTGAGTGTGTGCTCAAGACTGTGCACAAGGCCGTGCGTTAGGCCGTGCGAATGCCTTAACCAAATTTTCAGCCTTTTTCCTTAGTTGCTCAGGGTAATGGGGTCAATTGGCCAAAAATAAAAGTTTACTTTTTGCATACGACCCCCTAAAATCGAGCCATTTTCACCTATAGCTTCCATATGATTCAAGGATGAATATTTTATAAAATTTTCAAAATTCCGACCTCGTTCGGACCTTGAATCGAGCCTTTTTCGTTTAGGGCTTTTTCCCCAATTTTTGAATGTCGTCCGAAAAATCCGAAAATCGCATGAGTGCTTCTTTATAATATTATAAGCATGAATGTGCAATTAGAATTTCAATTGAGCATGTTTAGCAACGTTAATTGCATATTTCCGTTTAATTGATATAATTGCATTTTAATTGTAAATTTAATTGCTACATGATGATTATTGGTTATTCATTTGTTGTAGTCTTCGTGAGTCATTGTCGTGTCTTGTCTTAATTGGTTCTTGTCGTCTATTAGTTTCAGGCCATCTTTTCAAGGCATAGCTTGGGTTGTCTTGTCGTTTTCGTGCTTCCAGGTGAGGGTTTTAAAATACTTTCAAACGGAGTAAGAATTTCTTTTAAATTATTGCGAACTACCCTTATGTGCTCATCTTGCTTTGATTTCCTTTCTCGTATATCTATTAGATATTTAATATATATTTTATAACAAATGTTTTGATATTAACTTGTACCTATAGGTATATCCAAATCATTTTGTTTTCAAAGGGCAAGAAAACTCTTTCCTTTTTCGTGACGGTTTGACTTAGGATTAACCCCCTTGGTCGTCATATACACTTGCCTAAATACCCTTTTGGTCTTAACTTATAATGTTCTTCGAACGCGAGCAAAGATAATGTATTGTTATTTAAAATGGGCCCGGGATGGTATCCGGAGGTTGCAGCCGGGGACGAGCGTCCAGGGTGTAATCCGAGGTGCTTTTCCCAAAATTAAGCGTCAATCGTGGTCCGTCAGGAGTTGATAGCCACGGTTGGAAGCGCCCGGGGTAGCACCTTTGGGGTCGGACACCGGTGATGGAGTTACTGAACTTGAGGGGGTTATAAGGAGGAACAGGCCTATTCTCGCTGGGATATTACTTGCTTCCATTAATGCATTATTATTACTGCTTATTATTGTTGTGTATGCAAGTCGAAGCACGATCCGGATTTTCTTCATTATGCAAATGTAATTTCTTATATATATATAATCCAAACCCGGAAACGTGGCTCGTACTTGTTCCCTCTTTTCCCTCACTGAGTATCTTTTATTCTCACCCCCACTATTTTGATTCTTACTTCAGGTTGACAGGTGGCGTTGTCACCTCTCATGTCGGTTGGCAACAGCGGGTCGTAGGTCTTGGTATTCGTGTCCTTTGGTAATTGTCAGTAATGTCCAACAATAGTTTGTCTTTTATTATTAAATTATTTTATCTGTAGAAATGGATATATTAATGATGATTGATATTCGATGATGTGATGGATATTTGTTGAGCATTGACTAGTTATGTAGCGCCCCGAAATATTCAGCGTGAAAAATGGTTCAGGTATTCCACACGGGCTGCTGCACGATGTCTCGCAAGCCCGTGTCAATGGCGCACGGCCTCCCCTCACGGGGTGTCTCAAGGCCGTGTGCATTGGGGTTTCATTCCACATCGAAAGATCACATTGTAAATGAAGGGTTTATAACCAAATTCACCAAGCATAATCACCATATGGTTGCAACCTCTTTTGGCATGTGGTTTAAGCCAAACTTTAGTGTTGTGCTCGGTGGTGATGGAGGTTATACCCGCGCGTCCAACGGGTGCCCAAGCAGGGGGGGTTCTCCTCTCCGTGCCCGGGGGGTCGCGACAGATGGTATCAGAGCCAACCGTCAGTGCGGACCCGCGCACCAGGGGGTCTCCGCCAATGGAACTCGGCGTGCGTGGGGATATTTCCCGCTGGCGGGGAAGTGACAGGGCCTATGTCGCGGCGTAATGAGGACATTACGCTTTGAAGGAGGGGCGATTGTAGCACCCCGAAATATTCAGCGTGAAAAATGGTTCAGGTATTCCACACGGGCTGCTGCACGGTGTGTCGCAAGCCCGTGTGAATGGCGCACGGCCTCCCCTCACGGGGTGTCTCAAGGCCGTGTGCATTGGGGTTTCATCCCACATCGAAAGATCACATTGTAAATGAAGGGTTTATAACCAAATTCACCAAGCATAATCACCATATGGTTGCAACCTCTTTTGGCATGTGGTTTAAGCCAAACTTTAGGGTTGTGCTCGGTGGTGATGGAGGTTATACCCGCGCGTCCAACGGGTGCCCAAGCAGGGGGGGTTCTCCTCTCCGTGCCCCGGGGGTCGCGGCAAGTTAATTTTGTATTTGTTGAAATATTGATTTATGTTAATTGTTGCCCCGTGTGGCTTTGCATGTTTAATGGATATATATAATTTATAGCTTCCGCACTCTGTTATCTCTATTGGTTTTCCTTGTTGGACTAGGTACGTTGTTGCCGGTATAGATTGAGTGCTTGCCGTTCGTCGGGATGAATTTTTAAATGGGGTACATCTACCACGTTTGGGAGTTCGTCTCGGTGCGAATGTGGTGTCCTTTCTCCGTCCAAGGAAAGGGGCGCTACAGTCAGTGGTATCAGAGCCTAGGTTCCCGAAAAGGAACCGAAAGCTCTAGTATCTCGTCTGTCTTGTCTTTTGTGTCTTTTGAATTGTGTCAGTTTGTGTCGAGTTCGTGTTTTGACGAGTGTTCGTCTTATCTTGGTGCTTAAAATTGTAGACGATTACGGTTGGCTTAATTAACCGACTGGCAATCTTTTATGAATTTTTGTACTAAGGAAGATGCAACACGAGTCGATTGTGGAACTCTTTGTGTGTTTTACTTGGTTTGGTCTGTCGTAGTGTGTGTCAATAGGATTTTCATCGGGTGCTGAGCATGCTTTATGTGTTTACAAATTATTGGCATCATTTCTCACAAGACATGCACCTATTTGCCAAATAGTTGTGAACGCAGGTATGCCTCGCAAGAAAGCTCGAACAGATCCGTCACTGCCCCCACTCCAGACTATGCCAGGATTATCGTACCCGTATCTGACGGGAGAGATAGAAATAGCTCAGGGAGGAGAGAGCGTGACAGAATACGAGGCCAGATTTGCCTACATGACTAACTACTCTCCTAACCGGGAGCCAGACCAAAGGTACAGAGCCGCAAGATTTATATGCGGGTTGAGGCACGAAATCCGTCAAGTGCTCATAGGACTCGACTGCTGTTCTTATGCGGAGGCTGTCGGCCGAGCTTTGCGAGCCGAAGCAGAATTTGAAGTGAGAGCTAGAGATTCTCGATTGACTACCTCAGAGAACCGGCCACATGAACCTGTAACTCCAGTGGTCGTCCGTACGACTGCTCACGATGAAGGAACCACGACTAGCAGGTCCAGCGGGAGTATCATCCTCTGCACTCATTGCCGGAAGCCGAACCATGTCGCTGAGAGGTGTAGGAAGAGACTTGGGCTGTGCCTCATTTGTGGTGCCGCCAATCACCTCGTCGACCACTGCCCCAACAAGAAAAAGGGTAATTGAAGGAGTCGAGGAACTACCGAGATCGAGGGATCGAAGGATGAAAAAAAAAAAAAAAAAAAAAAAAAGCTAGACCGGACTTCGTCTCTCGGAATAAAGGTACCATGCATACTCATAACATTCATAATTTCTCGTCTTTCAATTTATTAAGTGCGCGATATTATGTAATTATTGTTTGGTTGAACTCCGGATTTAATCCGGGGTGTTTTAGTAATTTTCGCACGTTTTAATTCGACTCAGGGGTGCTTGCACGCCCCAACGCACGGTCTTGATCAAGACCGTGCGGCCCAGCTCAAGATCGTGCAGACCAGTTCAGCGTTAAACCGGTGAACCGGCCGAACCGCTCCACACGGGCCAGCGCACGCCCGTGCGTCCGGCCGTGTGTGCCCCTTCGCCCATTTAAACCTCTCTTTCGCGAACAGCAGCAACAGAAACTTTTTCCCCTCTTTTTTTTTCTCTCGTTCCAGCAACTCCAATTCCCCCAATTTTTCCCCCAAAATCCTCCCCACTTTGCAAGCCTATAACTTTCTATCCGTCTGGTGGATCTTCATAAATTTTGGAAGGTACGTAGTCGGCATTGCACTCTTTCATTAGTTGGTTTTTGGGGACGATCCACCGAGCCGATCATACACAAATTGCCGCCCAAAATACTCGCCCGCCAAGTGTTCGACAAAATTCTCGAGTGAGGAATTTCACCCAATTCAACCCAACAACCCTCAAGCAACCTTCTTATATGGCCGCCAAAGGTTCCCGAAGAAGGAGGAGGCGAGATGACCCTCCATCCCCATTTCCATTTAATGTGGATATTTCAAATCCCTTCCAAGCCAAGATATTTAGACGGATGCACGAACGCCCGGTTTTCTCTACCAAGTTCCTCGATATAGAAGCATTGGGGAATTTGGGACTTGGCAACGGTATCGCTCGGTACATTGAAGACGTAGGGTGGACCACGTTCTTGGATATGAGAAGGAATTCGTACCCCCAACTTGTATACGAATTCATTGCAACGCTTCAAATAATTCCCCACGAAGACGATGCCGAGCTACCTTTCAAGATAGAGTTTTGAGCTTTCAACGAGGATTATGAGCTCACTCTCCGACAATTAACGGTACATTTTGGGCTACCCATTCGGGGAATGATAAGCCGAGAAGTGGGTTGGTCCGAGGCCGAGGCTTGGAGAAATGTCTCCACTTCTAGGAGGCCCTTCCAACAAGGGAAATCAAAGGCAACCGACCTCCGTGATTCCGCCTTGAGGACTTTTCATAGATTCCTCTCATGCACCGTCTTTGCTAGAGGAGATAGCTACGGTTCGATCAACATTGAGGAACTTTATGTCTTGAATTGCGCAGTCCGAAGGCAAGCAGTCAATGGCATCATGTTCTTCCTTCGATATGTGGAGTACGTAGGCACCCGGCCAAAGGGAGAAATCAGAATTGGGTCCTACATCACCGCGATCCTCGAGTGTGCCGGCGTGACCGGCATGGATTGAATGGCCCCGGCAGGAGCCGAGGATTCGACAATTTCTTACAAGCAACTCGCCCAGATGAAACTTTGCAGGAAAGTTAGAGGGCGACACGGTAGATATGTACCGATGACGGCAGAGGAAGCCGCCGCTGAGAGTGATGATGATGTCGAAGAGGACCTCCGAGCAGGAGGTCAACCTGAAAGGGATCGACAAGAAATTGAGGAGCAAATGCTAGAACAACTATACGAAGCAGGAGGCTTCGATCCTCAACAGGTCCCTTATGTACCTGACCCTCCTAGAACCGAAGAAGCTCACTTCCAGCCGAGCTTTGACGACTACCCGACTCAGCACCAGGCTGGATCCTCACAATGGGATAGGCTAAGTGAGGAGCAGTGGACTCAATACCAACAATCTGAGTCGGAGACCCGAAGCCGATGGGAGACCGATAGGTGGACGGTTTGGGGAAACCGCTTCACAAGATTCGCGGAGCAAACTACTGAGCGACTGAACCAACAGTCGGCCGACCTGAGGGAGATCAGACTCGAGGCTCAACGCAACCACACCGAACTCCGAGAGCAGATTTCTGACCTCGAGAGGTCTATCACTGAGCAGCTCACTAGCTATCTCAGTCGTCTTGGCATGCCGCCTAGTTCTGGAGCACCCGATTCTTAGTCATCATCAATTTCCCTTATTTCTCGTCATTTTCGTTTAATTGTAATTGGATTTTTATTTGAACTATTATGTATGAACTATGTGTTAAATGCTTAATTGAATTTAACTGTTAATTGTTCGTTTTAATTAATTGCCTGTGTATTAATTGCGCGATTTTGTTTGAATAACTTTTAAATGCCATAATATACTCCCTTAATAAACCCCGAGGTTCAGAGGAGAATCTGAGGATAGATTCTTTTGAAGGGGGGAGTATTGTAACGACCCAAAATTCCATAATATATTCTCGGAATAATTATTCGACATTTCGTTGAATTTTATATGAAAAGATTAGCTTCGTTAGCTAATTTTAAGTTCTTTAATTTAATTCCCTATCCTCAACCATTTATAATTACATTTTCCACCCCTCGAATTTAATCTAATCTCTAAACGAACCCACACCCCTTGAAACACCTTTACACCATCTTGAACACACCCACACTATCTTGAACACACTTACACCCTCTTGTGCACACTCTCTTGCACACTCTTGAACACACCAAAAATCGAGAGAGAGAGAAGGAGAGAAGAGAAGGAGAAAGGGAGAAGAAGAAGGAGAGAAAGAGAAATTCAGTTCCGAATCCGTCGTTCGATCAATCGAAATTCTGAGACCAAATCTACGATCCTCATTCAATTCTCTACCGGTAATCTTCTTTCCCCATTTCGATTCACCCATTAAATCTTTCTATTTTCTAGTTTTTATATTGATATGAATAATTGATAATTTGATGAATTTATAGGTTAGAGTTTACCATTTTTAGTGTAGTTCGGATCAAATGGTAGCTATTAACGTATACTATGCATGAGTGTGAATTTTATATGTTGATTTTAGCTATAGAATCCACCCTAGTTGATTTTAGGACGAAACCCTCGTGAGAAACCTTGAAATCGCGTTTCTGCACCTGTTACATAGAACCACACGGTCCAACGCACGGTCTTGGCAAGACCATGCGCCAGACCGTGCACAACAGTTTTATCATGCACCGGCCTGCGCACGCCGGTGCACAAGCCCGTGTGTGCTTGTTTCAGCTTTCACGGTCTTGAGTGTGTGCTCAAGACCGTGCACAAGGCCGTGCGAATACCTTAACCAAATTTTCAGCCTTTTTCCTTAGTTGCTCACGGTAATGGTGTCAATTGGCCAAAAATAAAAGTTGACTTTTTGCATACAACCCCCTAAAATTGAGCCGTTTTCACCTATAGCTTCCATATGATTCAAGGATGAATATTTTGTAAAGTTTTCAAAATTCCGACCTTGTTCGGACCTTGAATCGAGCCTTTTTCGTTTAGGGCTTTTTCCCCAATTTTTGAATGTCGTCCGAAAAATCTGAAAATCGCATGAGTGCTTCTTTATAATATTATAAGCATGAATGCGCAATTACAATTTCAATTGAGCATGTTTAACAACGTTAATTGCATATTTCCGTTTAATTGATTTAATTGCATTTTAATTGTAAATTTAATTGCTACATGATGATTATTGGTTATTCATGTGTTGTAGTCTTCGTGAGTCGTTGTCGTGTCTTATCTTAATTGGTTCTTGTCGTCTATTAGTTTCAGGCCATCTTTTCAAGGAATAGCTTGGATTGTCTTGTCGTTTTCGTGCTTCCAGGTGAGGGTTTTAAAATGCTTTCAAACGGAGTAAGAATTTCTTTTAAATTATTGCGAACTACCCTTATGTGCTCATCTTGCTTTGATTTCCTTTCTCGTATATATATTAGATATTTAATATATATTTTATAACAAATGTTTTGATATTAACTTGTACCTATAGGTATATCCAAATCATTTTGTTTTCAAAGGGCAAGAAAACTCTTTCCTTTTTCGTGACGGTTTGACTTAGGATTAACCCCGTTTGTCGTCATAAACACTTGCCTAAATGCCCTTTTGGCCTTAACTTATAATGTTCTTCGAACGCGAGCCAAGATAATGTATTGTTATTTAAAATGGGCCCGGGATGGTATCCGGAGGTTGCAGCCGGGGACGAGCGTCCAGGGTGTAATCCGAGGTGCTTTTCCAAAATTAAGCGTCAATCGTGGCCCGTCAGGAGTTGATAGCCACGGTTGGGAGCGATGGTGGGCGTTGCATTCGTTGCACGTTTTCCTAAAATTCAACAGTCGCCCGGGGTAGCACCTTTGGGGTCGGACACCGGTGATGGAGTTACTGAACTTGAGGGGGTTATAAGGAGGAACAGGCCCATTCTCGCTGGGATATTACTTGCTTCCATTAATGCTTTATTATTACTGCTTATTATTGTTGTGTATGCAAGTCGAAGCACGATCCGGATTTTCTTCATTATGCAAATGTAATTTCTTATATGTATATAATCCAAACCCGGAAACGTGGCTCGTACTTGTTCCCTCTTTTCCCTCACTGAGTATCTTTTATACTCACCCTCACTATTTTGATTCTTACTTCAGGTTGACAGGTGGCGTTGTCACCTCTCATGTCGGTTGGCAACAGCGGGTCGTAGGTCTTGGTATTCGTGTCCTTTGGTAATTGTCAGTAATGTCCAACAACAGTCTGTCTTTTATTATTAAATTATTTTGTCTGTAGAAATGGATATATTAATGATGATTGATATTCGATGATGTGATGGATATTTGTTGAGCATTGACTAGTTAATTATGTATTTGTTGAAATATTGATTTATGTTAATTGTTGCCCCGTGTGGCTTTGCATGTTTAATGGATATGTATAATTTATAGCTTCCGTACTCTGTTATCTCTGTTGGTTTTCGTTGTTGGACTAGGTACGTTGTTGCCGGTATAGATTGAGTGCTTGCCGTTTGCCGGGATGAATTTTTAAATGGGGTACATCTACCACGTTTGGGAGTTCGTCTCGGTGCGGATGTGGTGTCCTTTTTCCGTCCAAGGAAAGGGGCGCTACATAAGTGGTGCCATGTTCTCCAACCGAAGTTATGTTCCTCAAGTTCCTAAACCAATAAAGCAGAGAAAAAGGAAGACAAAATCATCATCATCATCTGTGCAGCCAGCTCAAGAAAATGCCAACAATGAAAGTTTTAAAAGTTTCTTATGAAAACATTCACAATTGATGTAAAAGCTACAATATTTTAGTAATTTGACAGTGTTTTGAGCTTTCTTTTGGATGAAAACAGTTTGTGAATGTTGTAATGTGACAGCTTTCCTTTTTGATGGTGGATGACAGAACTTAAGCTTTCTTTTGGATGAAACTGCTTATGCAATGCCTCTTATTGTTGGTGACTGTTTTTGGGTTGCTTTTGTTGACTACTTTTCGTTGTTGGAAACTGCTTTTTCTTGTAGTTCGTGACTGTTTTTTTGGGTTGGCACAATTGACTGCTTTTTTGGTTTGTGACTCTTTCCGTAGGAGGAGAAAGGACACCACATCCGCACCAAGACAAACTCCTAAATAAGGTAAATGTACCCCATTCAAAAATTCTTCTCGGCGAACAGCAAGACACTCAATCAAAACTCCGGCAACAACATTACGACGCCCCAACAACAACAGTAACAATCAAATAAACACGGAAGCAAATTCATAATAACAAATCAATTCATAAAAGCCATCCATGGAAACATAATTCACAAAACGAATCTAAAATAATTATCCAATTAATGCCGTTTGTAACGACCCGAATATTTTAATTATATTATTAAGTATTACGCGAATTCTTTCTTGCCTAATTTCTCGATCTATCCAATTGGATTAATTAATCTTATGGAAAAGATTGATTTAACCTATCTTTTAAATGCCCTCAATTACTTAAATTACCTAAATGCCCTTAAAAGCCTAAATGACCATTTTACCCCCCGAGATATTTTCCTAAATATCTACCTATCTCTCTCATTCTCTCATTACATACAAAGAAGGAAAAAGAAGAAAGGAAGGAGAAGAGAAGGAGAAGAAAGGAGGAAATTTTCCCGACGCCCTACCGAGCCCGTTTCTCGCCTAATCGACGAGCCGTGAAAACCCAAACGATCCTCACTACATTCTCTACCGGTAATCCTTTTACCCCATTTCATTTCGTTCCCTCTTCGTTGCGACTTTCGTGAGTTTTATATAGAATTTTATTATATTAGGATTTTCGTGTTTAGGAAGAATTACTTGACCATTTTACGTGTTTCTTGTACCTATGTGTAGCTTATGTGATATATATGAATATATGTGAGAATAAGGATGTTTTATGGTGTAAATTAGAAGATGTATGAATTTAAATGTTGGTTTCGCGTGTGAGGTTTCGCGATCTACTGAGTCTGCTGCTCAGTAGATCCACACGGGCGAACGCACGGTCTTGATCATGACCGTGCAGGAGCCCGTGCGCAGCCCTTTTCAACCTGCACGGGCTTGAGCCCGTGCACAGGCCCGTGCGCAGGCCCGTTTGCACTTGCACGGTCTTGGCACCGTGCTCAAGACTTTGCGTGAGGCCGTGCACCTCTATTTGTGCTTGCACCGGCTTGCCAAGCCCGTACGTTGGCCAGTGCAACATACTTAGTGCATTTTCTAGCCTTTTCCTTTCTTGCACTTCGGGAATTGGGTCAACCCCACTCATTTAAATGTTGACTTTTCACATACGACCTCCGAATATCAATCCGATTTCACCTATAGCTTCCTCGAGCCTCGGGATTTGATATTCTTCATAATTTACAATTTATCTGACCCTATTTGACCGTCAATTGACACCTTTCTCGTTTAGGGATTTTATCCCACCTTTCCCGTTTCTTACCTGTTTAATCCCGTATTCGCGAGAGAACGTCTTTATGTTATTTTAAGCATGCCTACGTGCCCTAACTGCATTTTAGCATGCTTTCCATATTTATTATTAATGTTCTTCCATCATTATAATTGTTTTAAGTATTCCTTTAAATATTGTTCCATAATTTATATATCCTTACATGTTTAATTATCTGACTTTCCATATTGCACCTGTAGCATGAGTGGAGTTTATATGAACTGCCGTGCGTCATCTGTTGTCTTGTGTCTTGCTTTAAGTATAGTCGGTCTTGTTTTCATCCTCTAGGCCCTGTGTATTACAGGTGGGACCAACGAGGGAGAAACCTGACTACCGCTTGCTTTCATACTGTCGTGTCGAGCCAGGTAAGGGTTTTAAATTGTTTTCAACTGGAGTAAGAACATAGTTACTTAGGTTTGCGAAATAAACCACTATCCCGCTTTATTATTACTTGTTGTATTGCCTTTACTATTTCTCTATCTGCTTAGTCAAACCGTTTTGATAGCAAACCAAAATATTTTAAATACTTTCAACTAGAGGTAAGGAAGACCCATTTGTTTTAAATGCGAACTTTGGTCTCTCGACCTCGCAATTATAACCTTGTCTCGAATGGCCCCTTTGGCCTCCCACACCCCGATTTCCTACTTTCGAATGGCCATTTTGGGCACCCAAACTATCATTGATTTCAAAAGCGAGCCATAGATTGTTTAATAACTTGGGCCCGGAGTATACAGGAGGTGAGCCTGGGGACGTGCGTCTTGGGCAAATCCCAATGTATACTTCTAGCGTGTTAACTTGGGTCAGCTTGGAGGTTGGCTAGCCTAAGTTGTTGCGAACGGTGGTGCTAATCGCGTCTCCTTAAATTCTGATACGGTGGTGCTAACAGCGTCTCCTTAAATTCTGATATGGTGGTGCTAACAGCGTCTCCTTAAATTCTGTATAGTATTGTTGGTGGCGGAGTACTTGATTATATGCTTACATGATTTTTCAATTGGGAGTTATAAGGAGAGAGCCCGTTCTTGCCGGGACACATTATTTGCATGATTTATCGCATTTGTTGCTTGTCTAATTGTTTTACGGCTTTCGTTACAAGTCGAAGCACGTTCCGGTTCTATTCATTTATCATATGTATTTCCCTATATATATATATATATAAAACCCGGAAGTGTGACTCGTGCTTGCCACCGTAAGCCTCCTTTATTATTCAATTAATTAGTTGAAATACGAGCTGTGTTTATTTATCGTTTTTAACTTGAATCATGCCTTTCGAACTTCTAACGGTCTCGTGACTTAACTAATACCCCTTTCAACTTATAGGCTTGACATTACGTGCAAATATTTTAAAGGATCCGGTTCGTCAACCCTTTCGTGTTTTCCAAGCAAGCCGAACCGAGTGTTGCCTTGTGTCCTTTTACAACTCATATTTCGTATTCTTTCTCAAAACGGGCAACACTCACCACTTTTAGTTTTAAAAGATAAATGACGAACTGTGATCAAAACCCCCCTTATTGAGTATCCTTTATACTCAGCCCTGCTATTTTGGTTCTTGCTTCAGGTAGACAGGTGGCGACGTCACCTATCTTGTCAGTCGGCATCAGCAGGTCTAGATAGGCTCAGTCTTTCTTGTTTGTCTTGTCAGTGGTCCCAACAATCGTCGAGTCTTGTTTATTGTATTTATTTACTTTACGTACTTATGTGCCCCTGATGTGGGATAGTTGACGATATCTAGGATTGTACAGGATAGACTAGTTGAGCCATGGATGGCACTACGTGTTGTTATTCTGTTGTATTTCGAATTGCACATGTTTAAATGATACTATGTTAGCCTCGTAAGCATTTATGGAATTTATCTGTTTACTTATAATCGCTTCCGCATTTCTCTGTTTTATTGTGGTTGTTGTTGGGATGTCGTTGCTGTTGCCGGTAGTGCTTGTTTGAGTGCCGTTCACCGGAGTGGGTTTTTGAGTTGAGGCCCCTCGCTGAAGCTCAGGAATCCATTTCGGTGTGGATGTGGCGGTCCTTCTTCAGGCGGCGCTATAGTCAGTGGTATCAGAGCCTAGGTTCCCATAAGGAACCGAAGCTTTGTAATCGCGTCGTGTCTTGTCTCTTATGTCTGCTCGTTTCGTGTCAATGAGACTTAGAGTTTCCGGTCATCGGCGCTTGAGATCTCCTTAGTATTAAAATTGTGATTGATCTTCTTTTGGAATGGCCAACCAACCGTTTGATCTTTTACAATTGTAGTACTGAGTTGGGATTGAATGCAAGTGGATGTGGAACTCGAGGTAGCGTCTGTCTTGTCTTGTCGTCTTGTCGTGTCCTGCTTGGGTCTTGTTGTGTCTAGGTCGTACGACTATAGGATCGAGTTTTGCTTGTTATGTGATTTATTTCATGCTTTAATTGATTACACGCTATTCGAATCGTAAATGTATGCTCTGTTTGAATTTTATATGCCTTCTGTGATCATTCCATTAACCGAGCATGCATCTTTTCCTAGTTTATTGAGCGCAGGTATATAATGTCTCATCGAAGACCCCCTACGGCTCCCTTATCTACGAATTCGATTGCAAGAGACTTAGTGACAGCTATGAGGCAGATTGCTGAACAAGTACATCAAGAGAGACAACAACAACAACAACATGTAGCTGCGAGACAAGCCGAGGGCCAATCCCTCAACAAATTTCTACACTACAACCCACCCTGCTTCGTGGGTGAACCAGATGATCTTAAGGCCGAGGCTTGGATAGCCGATTTAGAGCGAATCTTCCTAGTAATACGCTGCGGTGACCCCGAGAGGGTCGAGTATGCCATCTTTCTCATGAGAGGACCATCTGAAGATTGGTGGCGCTACATAGAACAGAGATGGATGGCTGAGGGAATTCCGTACACTTGGTCACGGTTCCTATCCGACTTCCGAGAGAAGTACGTGCCGCAAGTGGTACGTGACAGCCGAGAAAGAGAGTTCATGTCCCTCACCCAAGGAGCTCTCCCTGTTGCACAATACGAGGCACTTTTCAGCCGCCTCATCATCTATGCTCCTCACATTGCATCTGACGATCGAAGGAGAGCGCGGAAATTCATCAAGGGACTTCAGCCGGAGATCTTGGAAAGATTAGTAGGATTGGACATTCGTGTTTATCATGATGCAGTTAACCGGGCTATGAGAGTGGAGTCCGATCTTCAAGAGATGAGTCGAGGTATTCCTCACATGAAAGAATCCTCTTTCAACGAGAAGGCAAGAAGAGATCCAGCCGGACCGAGCACTTTTCCGACATGGGAACCACACTACGAGATGCCAGAACCTACCAAACCAGAAGTGAAGGAGGACCTCATTCCCTGTGAGCACTGTGGAAAGACCAATCACAAGACTGCAAAGTGTAGGAGGAAATTGGGGCATTGCCTCAGATGTGGGAGTAGCAAGCATCGAGTTCAAGACTGCCCCGACTCAAGCAACCCTCGGGGAAGAAAAAGGGGATCTTGACCCTGATACCGACTCGCTGAGGTACATTGCATTATCATTGCATTCACTCATAATATTCTGTTTCGAATGGTAATTGCTTTAAATATCTATTAAGTGTTTTATATAACTTACGTGCTTTAACTGCTTTCAAAATTCACACTTGCACTGATTGAATGATTAGATGCTAAGATTTATGTGACCTCTGTGTGGATAACGTGGAATTCGATAAATTCGTTATACGCTATTAGAGAGTGCTAAGGACAAGGAGTTCTTGGCCAACTAGGATCGATTCTATTGCGAGCACGTTATGCGGTTCTGAATAGCACCGACGTTGACAAATCGAGTCTGAAGGAGTATACTTCTGAAGGTATGTCTGAAGATGAATCAACTAGTGAAGAGGATAATGAATTATCGGACAATGATGATTATATGGGAGACGAGCCGACATCGGCTTCTGATAATGACGACCCTGATGTTTCGTATGAAGTCGAGCGAAGAAATGATGAAAATGATGGTTTAATGGAAGGCGGAGAGGAGAAATCATCTAACATTGAAGATGAGAAAACACTTTGTAGAAAGAATAAGAGAGAGTGTGAGCTTGAAGAAACAGGTTGTGAGAAGGACGAGGAATACAATAGGAGAAATGATGATGGCGTTACTTCCTGTAAAAGGAACTCTAATCAAGAAACAGGAGGAGGATGTGACAATTGTCATTGAGGATACGAAGAGTGCAAGGATCAGTCTGAAGAAAGAAATAGATAATGACATTGGGATTTTCTGATTCTTGGTCGTAATGGACGAGAATGTGTGTCTCGGATGAGCCACGAGCTATTTACCTTTATTTTCTTCTTCGTCGTTAGCTTTGTTTAGGGTTTTGTAATCCCGTTTTTCGCATGACTTTGGATTCTATTTTTGTTGTGAATGATGTTTTATAATGTATTTTAATTGCTCTTAAATGTTCGGTTTTAATTCGCGTTATCAGAATTTTTATAGATTATACTCCTCTTAACTAACCCCGAAGTCCGGAGGAGAATCTGAGGACAGATTCTCTTGAAGAGGGGAGTATTGTAACGACCCGAATATTTTAATTATATTATTAAGTATTACGCGAATTCTTTCTTGCCTAATTTCTCGATCTATCCAATTGGATTAATTAATCTTATGGAAAAGATTGATTTAACCTATATTTTAAATGCCCTCAATTACTTAAATTACCTAAATGCCCTTAAAAGCCTAAATGACCATTTTACCCCCCGAGATATTTTCCTAAATATCTACCTATCTCTCTCATTCTCTCATTACATACAAAGAAGGAAAAAGAAGAAAGGAAGGAGAAGAGAAGGAGAAGAAAGGAGGAAATTTTCCCGACGCCCTACCGAGCCCGTTTCTCGCCCGATCGACGAGCCGTGAAAACCCAAACGATCCTCACTACATTCTCTACCGGTAATCCTTTTACCCCATTTCATTTCGTCCCCTCTTCGTTGCAATTTAAGTGAGTTTTATATAGAATTTTATTATATTAGGATTTTCATGTTTAGGAAGAATTACTTGACCATTTTACGTGTTTCTTGTACCTATGTGTAGCTTACGTGATATATATGAATATATGTGAGAATTAGGATGTTTTATGGTGTAAATTAGGAGATGTATGAATTTAAATGTTGGTTTCGCGTGTGAGGTTTCGCGATCTGCTGAGTCTGCTGCTCAGTAGATCCACACGGGCGAACGCACGGTCTTGATCAAGACCGTGCAGGAGCCTGTGCGCAGCCCTTTTCAACCTGCACAGGCTTGAGCCCGTGCACAGGCCCGTGCGCAGGCCCGTTTGCACTTGCACAGTCTTGGCACCGTGCTCAAGACCGTGCGTGAGGCCGTGCACCTCTATTTGTGCTTGCACCGGCTTGCCAAGCCCGTGCGTTGGCCGGTGCAACATACTTAGTGCATTTTCCAGCCTTTTCCTTTCTTGCACTTCGGGAATTGGGTCAACCCCACTCATTTAAACGTTGACTTTTCACATACGACCTTCGAATATCAATCCGATTTCACCTATAGCTTCCTCGAGCCTCGGGATTTGATATTCTTCATAATTTACAATTTATCCGACCCTATTTGACCGTCAATTGACACCTTTCTCGTTTAGGGATTTTATCCCACCTTTCCCGTTTCTTACCCGTTTAATCCCGTATTCGCAAGAGAACGTCTTTATATTATTTTAAGCATGCCTACGTGCCCTAACTGCATTTTAGCATGCTTTCCATATTTATTATTAATGTTCTTCCATCATTATAATTGTTTTAAATATTCCTTTAAATATTGTTCCATAATTTATATATACTTACATGTTTAATTATCTGACTTTCCATATTGCACCTGTAGCATGAGTGGAGTTTATATGAACTGCCGTGCGTCATCTGTTGTCTTGTGTCTTGATTTAAGTATTGTCGGTCTTGTTTTCATCCTCTAGGCCCTGTGTATTACAGGTGGGACTAACGAGGGAGAAACCTGACTACCGCTTGCTTTCATACTGTCGTGTCGAGCCAGGTAAGGGTTTTAAATTGTTTTCAACTGGAGTAAGAACATAGTTACTTAGGTTTGCGAAATAAACCACTATCCCGCTTTATTATTACTTGTTGTATTGCCTTTACTATTTCTCTATCTGCTTAGTCAAACCGTTTTGATAGCAAACCAAAATGTTTTAAATACTTTCAACTAGAGGCAAGGAAAACCCATTTGTTTTAAATGCGAACTTTGGTCTCTCGACCTCGCAATTATAACCTTGTCTCGAATGGCCCCTTTGGCCTCCCACACCCTGATTTCCTACTTTCGAATGGCCATTTTGGGCACCCAAACTATCATTGATTTCAAAAGCGAGCCATAGATTGTTTAATAACTTGGGCCCGGAGTATACAGGAGGTGAGCCTGGGGACGTGCGTCTAGGGCAAATCCCGATGTATACTTCTAACGTGTTAACTTGGGTCGGCTAGGAGGTTGGCTAGCCTAAGTTGATGCGAACGGTGGTGCTAATCGCGTCTCCTTAAATTCTGATACGGTGGTGCTAACAGCGTCTCCTTAAATTCTGATATGGTGGTGCTAACAGCATCTCTTTAAATTCTGTATAGTATTGTTGGTGGCGGAGTACTTGATTATATGCTTACATGATTTTTCAATTGGGAGTTATAAGGAGAGGGCCCGTTCTCGCCGGGACACATTATTTGCATGATTTATTGCATTTGTTGCTTGTCTGATTATTTTACGGCTTTCGTTACAAGTCGAAGCACATTCCGGTTCTCTTCATTTATCATATGTATTTCCCTATATATATATATATATAAAACCCGGAAGTGTGACTCGTGCTTGCCACCGTAAGCCTCCTTTATTATTCAATTAATTAGTTGAATTACGAGCCGTGTTTATTTATCGTTTTTAACTTGAATCATGCCTTTCGAACTTCTAACGGCCTCGTGACTTAACTAATACCCCTTTCAACTTATTGGCTTGACATTACGTGCAAATATTTTAAAGGATCCGGTTCGTCAACCCTTTCGTGTTTTCCAAGCAAGCCGAACCGAGTGTTGCTTTGTGTCCTTTTACAACTCATATTTCGTATTCTTTCTCAAAACGGGCAACACTCACCACTTTTAGTGTTAATAGATAAATGACGAACTGTGATCAAAACCCCCCTTACTGAGTATCCTTTATACTCACCCCTGCTATTTTGGTTCTTGCTTCTGGTAGACAGGTGGCGACGTCACCTATCTTGTCAGTCGGCATCAGCAGGTCTAGATAGGCTCAGTCTTTCTGGTTTGTCTTGTCAGTGGTCCCAACAATCGTCGAGTCTTGTTTATTGTATTTATTTACTTTACGTACTTATGTGCCCCTGATGTGGGATAGTTGACGATATCTAGGATTGTACAGGATAGACTAGTTGAGCCATGGATGGCACTACGTGTTGTTATTCTGTTGTATTTCGAATTGCACATGTTTAAATGATACTATGTTAGCCTCGTAGGCATTTATGGAATTTATCTGTTTACTTATAATCGCTTCCGCATTTCTCTGTTTTATTGTGGTTGTTGTTGGGATGTCGTTGCTGTTGCCGGTAGTGCTTGTTTGAGTGCCGTTCGCCGGAGTGGGTTTTTGAGTTGAGGCCCCTCGCTGATGCTCGGGAATCCATTTCGGTGCGGATGTGGCGGTCCTTCTTCAGGGGGCGCTACACCGTCCATGACTCAACTAAACTATCCTACATCAGGGGCACGTAAGTACAGAAAGTAAATCATAATATTAAATACAATAAATCAAATCAATTCATAAAGTAAAGTGTAACGACCAAGAAATCCAAGAATCATTGTGAGTTCTTTTTCGCGATGAATTATCCTTCTCAACCCTATTTCTCGTATTACGTGATAATATTATGTGCGTATTTAAATTCCTTATTTGTTTAGCTTTCGTTTGATATTAATATTGTTATATTTTACCAAAACGTTTAAATTGAACTTTCTAAAAATTACTGAAATACCCCTTCGTATTTTCGACATTTCAAAATATTTGATAAAAGTCTCAAAACCCATTCTAACCCTAATTTTCGCACAAAAGAGAGAGAGAGAGAAGAAGAGAAAGGGGATTTTTCATTTGAAACCCGAATCGATCGTCCCGAGCTCGTTTCTCCGCGGAATTTCGTGTCGTTCGAACCTACGAGATCCTCTCAATGAGATCTCTCTTTAGATCAGTCAGAGGTCGGAGAGTAGTGAGTTGTAGCTGCTAAACTTTCTTTTTGGCACACCAGGTGAGGATTTAAATTATTTAAACTGGGCTTGAACATATATGTCTATGTATACATGTGAAATCCCCGTATTCCCTTATTATTAGTATTAAGTATTTCGAGCTTATATTTTTATGATTTTATCAACAAATCATTTAATATCAAATAATACATCAGTACCCAAAAATCGATTTGTTTTCAAAAGGGCAAGTAAACTCTTTCTTTTCAACGTGATACTTTGACTTTGGTTGGGCCTATGAGGGAAGTCGTTAGGGGAGTCCGTCAGCACATCCCGACACGTATGAAACCCATGGTTACCCCCCTTTGTCGTCACCACTTGTCCAATTGCCCGTTTGGCACTCAAACCCTTATTGTAAAGCGAGTAAAATATTGGACTTTTCATTTGGGCCTGGGATGGTATTCGGAGGTTACATCTGGGGACGGGCGTCCAGGGTGTAACCCGAGGTGCTTCTCCCAAAACTAAGCCGTGTCTCCCAAGCTTGTCAGAAGGAGATTCAGGCTGCGGGACATCAGGGTGGTCAACAGAGAGTGCAGCCCAGAGTCTTCGCACTGGGAGGAGAGGAGCTTGAGCCCAACCAGCATGACGTTCCTTCTTTCATGCCTTACTCTTTCATTCTGTAACAAAAGAAAAGAGATAGGCACCTATACCCTCTAGCATTTTAATCTCTCAAGAGAAATATGCCAATAATCTGCTGAAGAAGATTGGAGGTACCCTGCATATTCATGACATCCCTATTACTGCATTATATGATCCGGGTGCGACACACTCGTTTATTGCGCTTGATATTGCTGCTAAGTTGTGCATGCCTGTGGAGAGTCTGCCTTATTTGTGTCGAGTCAGTTCTCCTTTGGGGACTTCATACGTTACAGATAGGATCTTCAAGGGTTGCCCTTTGAAGATAGGAGATCGTGTTTATCCCGCCGATTTGATCGAGTTGCCGCTACAGCGTTATGGGATTATTCTTGGGATGGACTGGCTTTATCAGCACAGAGTCAGTGTGGATTGTTTTAAGAAGATAGTGCAGATTGGAACCGAGGCGAAAATTGTGAAGGGTATTCTTGAGAAGTCAGATTCGACACCGAAGATTTCTTATGTCGAGGCTTCGCGTATGATACGAGAGGGAGCTCATGCTTTCGTCGCTTACCTGCTTAACCGGCCGAAGGAACAACGGAAGCTTGAGGACACGGAAGTGATTAAGGACTTCCAGGACGTCTTTCCCGAGAGTTTGAACTCTCTACCCCCTGATCGTGACATCGAGTTCGTAGTCGATCTTGCCCCGGGATCGGAGCCTTATTCAAAGACTCCGTACAGGATGGCTCCCGCCGAGTTGAAGGAACTTAAGATACAACTTGAAGAGTTACTTGAGAGTGGTTACATTAGACCGAGCATCTCCCCTTGGGGTGCACCGGTTTTGTTCGTGAAGAAGAAGGATGGCACGTTGAGGATGTGCATCGACTATCGAGAGCTGAACCAGATGACAGTGAAGAACAAATACCCTCTACCCCACATAGAGGAGCTATTTGACTTATTGCAGGGAGCGAAGGTATATTCGAAGTTGGACCTTCGACAGGGATATTATCAGCTTCGTATCCGAGAACAGGATATGCCTAAGACCGGGTTTAACACTCGGTACAGCCACTTCGAGTTCGTTGTGATGCCGTTTGGTTTGACGAATGCCCCTGCAGCTTTCATGGATATTATGCACAGAATTTTCCGGCCTTACCTCGACAAGTTCGTGGTCATCTTCATCGACGATATTCTGGTTTTCTCCAAGACAGTCGAGGATTATGCCGAGCATCTTCGCATTGTGCTACAGACGCTTCGAGAGCATAGCCTATATGCTAAGTTTAGCAAGTGCAAGTTCTGGATCAACGAGGTTTCATTCCTTGGTCACATCATCTCAGGGAACAGGATTGCTGTGGATCCATCGAAGATTGAGGCTCTGACGAGTTGGAATCAGCCTAAGATGCTGACAGAAGTTAGGAGTTTCCTTGGATTGGCTGGATATTACAGGCGATTCGTTAAGGATTTCTCCAAACTAGTGGCCCCACTCACGAAGTTGACTTGCAAAGATGTGTCCTTTCAGTAGGACGACGAGTGCGAGTCCAGCTTCAAGGAGCTGAAGACGAGATTGACCACCGCACCTATACTTATTCTCCCAGACGAATATGAGGGATACGCAGTTTATATCGACGCGTCCAAGGAAGGTTTAGGGTGCGTGTTGATGCAGAATGGGAAGGTCGTTGCCTATGCTTCTAGGAAGCTGAAAGATGCCGAGAAGAACTATCCCATCCACGACCTGGAACTTGCAGCGGTGATATTTACCTTGGGCAAATGGCATCATTATCTGTATGGTGTCACTTTTGACATCTTTACTGACCACCAGAGTTTGAAGTATCTGTTCACGCAGAAGGATCTCAACAGGAAACAGAGACGGTAGATGGAATTCTTGGAGGATTATGACTGCCGTATTCAGTATCACCCTGGGAAGGCGAACGTGGTCGCCGACACATTGAGCCGAAGGGCTCACGTGGCACATTTGGAGGGATCATCTTCCGATATCCCTATAGAGGATAGAATGATTCGAGTTGAGTTGTATCCTCGTCTTGCCAACCTTACAGTCCAACCCGATTTAGTCCAACAGATCCGAGACGAGCAGATTTCGGATGCCGGTATTTAGAAGATCAAGGCCGGAATGCAGAATGATCCCAACACCAAGTTCAGGATTGATGGTACCGGATTGCTTCGCTTCGGGACTCGAGTTTGTGTTCCCACGAACCTGAAGTGTGGAATTCTCGACGAAGCACACAAGTCTGCTTATGCCGTCCACCCAGGAGGCAACAAGATGTATTGTGATCTCAGAACCCAGTATTGGTGGAATGGTATGAAAAGGGACGTGGCTACCTATGTAAAACATTGTCTAACGTGTCAGAGAGTCAAGGCCGAGCATCAAAGGCCTGGAGGTACTCTTCAGCTGCTTCCCGTGCCTACTTCCAAGTGGCAGGAGATCACTATGGACTTCGTGACCGGATTGCCCACTGTTCATGGAGGTTTCGACAGTATTTGGGTCATTGTCGATCGATTGACCAAGTCAGCTCATTTTCATCCGGTTTGAAAGATTGCGAAGGTCAAGCAACTCACAGAGCTGTATTAGAAGGAGATCATTCGACTTCATGGGGTTTCGGAGAGTATCGTTTCAGACAGGGATCCTAAGTTCACAGCTCAGGTTTGGTAAGAACTTCACAAGAGCTTGGGAACGACCCTGAAGTTTAGCTCTGCAGCACATCCCCAGACTGATGGACAGTCCGAGCGAACGATCAAGTTCTTAAGTGATATGCTACGGGCATGTGCATTCGATTTTCATACGAGTTGGATTTCACACTTGCCCTTGGTAGAGTTCGCTTACAACAACAGCTATCAAGCCTCGATTGGGATGCCGCCGTATGAGGCTCTCTGTGGGAGGAAGTGCAGATCTCCGATTTAATGGGAATTGGAGGATTGGAAGTGGTCAGCTGACGGCCACGAAAGGGCTACTCCGCCGGATGACATTCAAGCAGCTATTGATAAAGTTCAGATTATTCGGCAGAGAATGAAAGCAGCCCAAGACCGACAGAAGAGCTACGCCGACTAGAGACGTCGGGACTTGGAATTTGAAGTGGGAGACCGAGTATTTCTCAAGGCCTCCCCGAAGAAGGGATTCACCAGGATCGGTAAAGGTGGAAAGCTTACTCCGAGATACTTAGGTCCCTTTGAGATTATAGAGCGGATCGGGAACACCGCTTATCGTTTGGATTTACCACCACATCTTACCGGGATCCACAATGTCTTCCATGTCTCACAGCTCCGTAAGTACTTCCCCGATGAGTCCCATATTCTCCAGGATGACGGAGTTCAGCTTGAGCCGGACTTGACTATTGAGATGAAACCGGTTCAGATTCAGGACCGCAAGGTCCAGCTGCTTCGTCACAAGCAGATTCCCTTAGTGAGAGTTCTCTGGAGGAACCGTTCGACCGAGCAGTCTACTTAGGAGACAGAGGCTAAGATGAGAGAAGCTTATCCCGAGCTTTTCCAGTAAAGATAGAATCTGGGGACCAGATTCTTATAAGGGGGGAGTATTGTAACGACCCAGAAATCCAAGAATCATTGTGAGTTCTTTTTCGCGATTAATTATCCTTCTCAACCCTATTTCTTGTATTATGTGAATTATATTATATCATTTCGTACACGACCTTACGTGATAATATTATGTGCGTATTTAAATTCCTTATTTGTTTAGCTTTCGTTCGATATTAATATTGTTATATTTTACCAAAATGTTTAAATTGGACTTTCTAAAAATTACCAAAATATTTCAAAATTTTTTATATTTTACCCCTTCGTATTTTTGACATTTCGAAATATTTGATAAAAGTCTCAAAACCCGTTCTAACCCTAATTTTCGCACAAAAGAGAGAGAGAGAAGAAGAGAAATGGGATTTTTCATTTGAAACCCGAATCGATCGTCCCGAGCTCGTTTCTCCGCTGAATTTCGTGACATTCGAACCTACGAGATCCTCTCAACGAGATCTCTCGTTAGATCAGTCAGAGGTCTGAGAGCAGTGAGTTGTAGCTGCTAGACTTTCTTTTTGGCACACCAGGTGAGGATTTAAATTATTTAAACTGGGCTTGAACATATATGTCTATGTATACATGTGAAATTCCCGTATTCCCTTATTATTAGTATTAAGTATTTTGAGCTTATATTTTTATGATTTTATCAACAAATCATTTAATATCAAACTATACATCAGGACCCAAAAATCGATTTGTTTTCAAAAGGGCAAGTAAACTCTTTCTTTTCGACGTGATACTTTGACTTTGGTTGGGCCTATGAGGGAAGTCGATAGGGGAGTTCATCAGCACATCCCAACACGTATGAAACTCATGGTTACCCCCCTTTGTTGTCACCACTTGCCCAATTGCCCGTTTGGCACTCAAACCCTTATTGTAAAGCGAGTAAAATATTGGACTTTTCATTTGGGCCTGGGATGGTATTCGGAGGTTACATCTGGGGACAGGCGTCTAGGGTGTAACTCGAGGTGCTTCTCCCAAAACTAAGCGTCAATCGTGGCCCGTCAGGAGTTTAATTGCCACAGTTGGGAGTGATGGTGGGTGTTGCATGTGTTGCACGCTTTCCTTAAATTCACTATAGTCGAGCCTCGGGTTGCTCCTTGGTTCGACACCGGAGATGGAGTTTTTATAATGTATTGAGAAGAAATAAGAAGGAACAAGCCCACTCTCGCTGGGATATTTATGTACTGCTTTATATTGTTATTGTCTTTATTGCTTTATTGAATATTCAAGTCGAAGCACATTCCTGTTTCTTCTTTAATGCATATGTATTTTCTATTAAAACCCGGAAGCGTGACTCGACTTGCTCCACCCATATCTTCACTGAGTTCTTTGACTCACCCTCTTTTATTGGTTCTTGCCTCACGTAGATTGAGAGACCGACATGTCTCGCATGTCGGATTGGCAACTGTTCATAGATAGGTCTTTTTCATTTCGCCGTTGTCTAGATTGTTGTCCGTAACTCTCTCGTTAGGTTATTCTTTTGTCCTGGCATGTATTTAATGCTATATTGATCCCCACCCCTATATATTTACTTTATGTTGCCCTTGAATGGGTTGTGATGATATTGGATACTTAGATTGGCCCAAAGTGGCAGTTATGTTATTATGTTTTAATTCGCTTCTGCTATATATTCTGAACTGTTTATCTGTTGTCTTTGGGGATCCGCTGTTGCCAAGAGTCGGGATAGACCTGTTGGCTTATATGGGTTCTCGGGTTGAGACGCCGTTCTTGGCTTGGGGATCCGTGCAGGTTCGGGGGCTGTAGAGCGGGGCGCTACATAAAGACTCGACTGTTGTTGCGACACTGACAAGACGATAATACATGAGCCAACCTAGACCTGCTGCTGCCGACTGACAAGATATGTGATACCGCCAGCTGTCTACCTGAAGCAAGAAAAAAAATAGAAGGGGTGAGTATAAAGGATACTCAGTAAGGGGGGTTATACAATATAGGTATTGATCGCTGTTCGTCGTTATCTTTTAAAACCAAAAGTAGTGAATGTTGCTCGTTTTAATAAAGAATACAAATAAGAATATAGGTTGCAAAACATAACACCAAGCAACACTCGGGTTTGGCTTACTTTGAAAACACAAAAGGTTGACGGACCAGATGCATTTGAAATCATTTGCACATATGGTCAAGCCGAAAGTTTTGAAAGGATATTAGTTGAGTCACGAGGCCGTACAAGTTAGAAAGACATGACATAAACGAGTTGGAAATGATAAGTAAACACGGCTCGTAATTCAACTAAGTAGTTTGAACAATAAAGGAGGCATAAGTTGGGCAAGTTCGAGCCTCACTTTCGGTTACTATTACTATTGGGCCCAGCAGTATTTTGGCCTTCTAAAGGCCTTTTCAATTTAATACCAGATTAAATTCCTAAGGCCTAATTTAATTAATCCTTATTAATTAAACAAGTCTAATATATTATTAAAGTGGGCTTTAATTTATTCCACATAAATTACAAGCCCGTCATTAATAAACTTGGGCTGGAATTAATTCCAAATTAATTCTCTAGTCCAATAAGTCCAATTAACATTTAATTGTTACAGATTTTTCCTTCTATTAATTGTACTTGATTTATTCTAAATAAATCACAAGTTTCTCAATTAATCATTTTGACTTGAATTAATACTAATTAACTTTCAAGTCTCAAACTTTCAATTAACTCTTTAATTGATAAAGCTCTCTTCTACTTAAATTAAGTAGTCTCAAATTTCAGCATAAATTTCGAGACTCGCCCTTAATTACTTTAGACTTGAATTAATTCCCAAGTAACTCTCAAGTCTAATATGTTATCAAATAACAAGTCTCTCGAATTTAATCACATTAAATACTTGTTAATAACTCTTAATTAACTCCTACACGTTAATTACACTTAATTAACATCTTGATTTCTTATTAATGAATTAATTCCAATTAATTAATTTTTCATTCCAGTTGACTGTTATCAAACTCTGTTGATATAGATAAATTTGTTCGCCTTTGGAAGTCATTGTGTGACCCCTCAGGTTCACCAATAGGACAGTAGTAGGAACACATTCTTAATGTCATTATAGTGATAAGTAAACACGGCTCGTAATTCAACTAAGTAGTTTGAACAAAAAAGAAGGCATAAGTTGGGCAAGTTCGAGCCACGCTTTCGGATTTTATATATATATAGGGAAAGTACATATGCTAAATGAAGAAAACCGGAATGTGCTTCGATTTGTAATGAATGCAGTAAATCAATTAGACAAGTAAATAATGCAATAAGTCATGCAATAATGTGTCCCGGCGAGAACGGGCCCTCTCCTTATAACTCCCAACCATGAAAATCATGAAAGCATGTAGTCAAGTACTCCACTACCAAAAGTCAAGTTCCAATCAAAATTTAAGGAAACGAGTGGTGCCCCACAACGCTACCATACACAATTTAAGGACACGCTCAAGGCGCTACCGTCGCATTAACTTAGACTAGCCAAACCTCCCGACCGGCCTAAGTTAACACCTAGAGTACACATCGGGATTTTCCCTAGACGCTCGTCTCCAGGCTCACCTCCCGTATAACTCTTGGGCCCTAAAATCATGATCCAGTCCATGGCTCGCTTTGAAATCAATAAAGCATTAAACTATATAAAGCAGTTATAAGTTGGTTGCCCAAAAGGGGCGGTTCGAGACAAGCGATGTAACGTTGGGGAGGCAATCGGGTATTCCATCGTTAGGAAGGATCTGCCTTAACGACTTCACTCAACGAGAAGGGTCCCCAACTAGGAATGCAAGCACTCCCGTTAAAGTTACGTTTGAAAGGAAATGGTTTAACTTGTCTCTAGTTGAAAACATTTCAAATCATTTTGGTTTTGCTATCAAAATGTTTGACTAAGCACATAAGGAAATAGTAAAGGCAGGAACAACATAATAAGTTATTTCGCAAACCTATATATATCTATGATCTTGCCTGTAGCGGGCGCCCCAAACGGGTAACGCACGCCCCGCACCGAGTCTCAATCCGAAGCTGAAACGGAAAACCGACCCTAAACTGAAACCCGGCGAACGACAAACTTAATTACTCAATCACTAGGCAGGGCTTTTTGTAAAAACGACCGACGACAACAATGCGGAAGCGGAAGCAACAACAACAAAACCTAGATCTTCATAAGGACAATTAAAGCAGTAAACTAATTGCGCAAATAGTTAAAGCCCTCCAAGGCTAGCGGAATTCACATACATAAACTTAACCAAATCTTAAACGGGTTCAACATTAAATAGTCCCAAACACAAAGTCGTAATCTATGGGATACATATAACGTGATCAAGTACCTAAAATAATATAGGAATGAACAACGCACAAAAGTAAAATAACTCTGCGAAATAAGACCGACGATGCCCACCTAGTAACCACCTGAAACAAATAAGGGTTGGAGCAGAGAGGGTTAGTCAAAAGACTAAGTGAGGGGGAAAAGGGGAGTACATACATAATAGCATACATAGAATAAATCACCATTTTAACTTAAAAGAAAACAAACATAAAAGAAGGGTTTTCATAATCGTTTGGTGACTTATAATAACATAACATAACGTGACATATCATATTGCTCGGCGAGTCGAGCCCTCAACTCCTCATATCATATCATACCTGAAAACATACCAACCTTATTCCTCCCATATAGCAGAAGGACCGCTAAATCCAAACTGCACCGGATATAGGCATAACAACCTATGTCTCAGTTGACACGAAGTCAACTGCCGCAGGAGCTCGAAGGTTGCCACTGCGGCCTCACCCCGTGCTCCCGGTAAACATGGAGTAAGCCACCAAATTCCACCGTAGACCCGCTGTCTACCCGGCTTCATCCGATCACCATACTCCGGGGCCCACATAACATAACGGACACGCATATCATATCTCGCATTTTCATAACTATCATTTTCCTATTAGAATAGGAATCAAGATATTTAGGGGGCCAAAGGGGCCGTTCGAGACAGCCGGTGTAACGGCAGGAAACACAACCGGGTACTCCATCGTCAAGGGGAAGAAATCCGCCTTAACGACTTCACTCAACGAGAAGGTTTCCAAACCCAAAATTACATTTAAATCGAAACATAGTTCGCTTGTCTCTTTTTGAAATCCTTTCGAAATCATATACATAGTATATTTTTGATATCAAATTCGTACTTCTTAAACTTCATAAAAGTAATAAGCATAAAGTATTTACTAAATATAGTAATACGGGAGAAAAACATAAATTACGCATGTGAGGCTTATTTAGTGAGGCTTAATAGTACATATCTACATAATACGGAATAACAACAGAAACCTCACCTGGCGACAACCAAAAGAGAGCCCAAAACGGAAGCGAACAACCTAATCCACGAGAGTGGAACCTGAAACTGACAAACGACATAACCACATAAGACATACGACGACGCACGGCTCAACGAAGGCATAGAAACACGTAAAAGCACATCAAACGATCAAATACGACACTTAGGTTCAAATTAGCAATAAACGAAGTAATCTATGAATTTAGATATGCAAACCAAGTTCAAATGCAACGAGATTTCATGAACATGCTTAATATACCATAAGAGAGTATGCATTTAAGTTTCGGAAGAAACGAACTTCATATACAAAAGTTAGAAAATTTGTCGAAAACTTCGAATGCACTATTTACAATCCCGAACATGCGATAAATTCATAAATGATGCAATTCACATCCATTTCATATTTATAGAATACATGAGCGAAGAAAGAATTTGGAAAAGATGAGTCTCGGGGGTACCCACAGTGCAAAGTTGCATTGCGGCTTACAGAAGGTCCAGGGGCCAAAAATGGCTCCACACGGGCTTGAGGCCGTGTGCAGCAGCCCGTGTGAAATCCTCAACGCGCACGGCCTCTCACACGGCCGTGAGAGAGCCCGTGCAAATTCACAAACGCGCACGGCCTCTCACACGGCTGTGAGAGAGCCCGTGCACATTCACAAACACGCACGGCCTCTCACACGGCCATGAGAGAGCCCGTGCACAGGCACATGGGCTTGCAACACCCCGTGTGCAGAGCCCGTGAGGATGAAGAACAACAGAAAATTCGCAGAAGCGAGAAACCTTCGCAAATTCAACCCAAAAACCAACATTTAACCAATTAATCATGCAAATCTCACCCTAATGTTCACACATAATATTCTCCTACTTATCATCTATCTATAGAAACAAGAAATATGAAATTCCATCCACAAAATCATCCAAAATCAACATATATACAATATTTGCACATATTGAAGAAAATTTAGAAAAACGAGACATACAGTGCATAAAAACGGATTGGCATTAAAGAGTTACCAGTAGAGGAGATCGAGAGGGTCGCGTAGGTGTTAACGGTTTGAAAATCCGTTGAGAAACGAGTCCGGCACGATCGATTGAAGCTTTCCTCTTCTTTTCCTCTTCTTCTTCTCTTTTCTTTCTTTTCTTTCTTTTCTTTCTTCTGTTGTTGCGCGTGAATGAGTGAGGGAGAGAGAGTGAGAGACTAAGTCAAAAATTGACTTGGTCGAAGAAACAAAGGGGCATTTTCTTAATTTCATTAAATAGCACAAAAACTTAAGTTATCCAAATAACACATAAGTACAGTCAAAGTTCATGAAATTAAACGCACATTAACATGTCGTGGTTTAAATACCGAAATTCACTCATTCATGAAAATGTTATATAAATCACATAATAATTAATAAAATAAATTATAAATCACGTAAGAAAACCGGTTCGGCTTCCCGGTCCATAACTCGAATTTTCGGGGCGTTACATTGCCCCAGTTGAAAGCATTTTAAACCCTTACTTGGCTCGACAGAACAAGAGAATGAAAGCAAGCAGCAAATACAATTTTGCCTCAAAGATCCCACCTGAAGAACATGGGGTCCAGGGGATGAATGACTGACACAACAAGAAAATAGACACAGACTCTCGGGTACCAAATTACGTAAATGCTTAAAGATACTCAATCAACATTTAGCCATAAAACAGCAAGTAGGGGCAATATGGTCATCTAAAAGGGAAAGCATGGAATAAATGGATAACGAAAAGCATTTGATTAAATGTAAAACATTTACGCATAGAAGCTAATCAGGGGGTAAAGTGTAATCCAACATCAACCAAAAGTAGTGAATGTTGCCCGTTTTAATAAAGAATACAAATAATAATATAGTTTGCAAAACATAACACCAATCAACACTCGGGTTCGGCTTACTTTGAAAACACAAAAGGTTGATGGACCGGATGCATTTGAAATCTTTGCACATAAGGTCAAGTCGATCGTTTTGAAAGGATATTAGTTTAGTCACGAGGCCACACAAGTTAGAAAGACATGACATAAATGAGTTGGAAATGATAAGTAAACATGGCTCGTAATTCAGCTAAGTAGTTTGAACAATAAAGAAGGCATAAGTTGGGCAAGTTCGAGCCACGCTTCTGGGTTTTATATATATATAGGGAAAATACATATGCTGTAGCGGGCGCCCCAAACGGGTAACGCACGCCCCACACTGAGCCCCGACCCGAAACCGAAATGGGCTCCGACCCGAATCGAAACCCGGCGAACGGCAAACATTTACTCAATCACAAGGCGGGGCTTCAAAAACAACAAAAAGACAGAGACGCGGAAGCAATATAAATATTCAAAGCAATAGAACATAATAAATACACAATTATTAAAGCCCACCAAGGCTAACGAAATTCAATTACATAATATCAAACGAGTTCGATACAGTATCCTGGTAAATATAATAACGGGCTCAATAAATACATAATCCCGAATACATCCTAATATCGTAAAACTTAAATAAAAAACAAACGGGAAAAAGAGAGATATACATGAATAAAATAAATAAAACCCTACGACGACGACAACGACGACGACGACGAATCCCGCCTAGTATCCTGAAACCAATATAGGGTGAGACAGAGAGGGTTAGTCAAACGACTAAGTGAGGAGGGAATAATAATGTATATAATAAAACGGGAAATAAATCACCAATTTTAAACTTAAAAGAAATCAACATAAAAGAAAGGTTTTCGTAATCGAGTGGTGATTTAACATAAAACATAACTTATCATATGACTCGGCGAGTCGAGCCCTGAACTCCAATATCCAAAACATAAAACCGGAAACCACCCTTATTCCTCCAATGTAGTCGGACTGCAAACCCGAACTACTCGTAACATACTAGAATAACTCAGGTACTCAAAGGGCTGCCACTCCGGCCTCACCCCGAGCTCCCAAATGGAGGAAACCATAGGATTTACGCCGTAGACCCGACGTCTACCGACTTCGTCCTATCGCCCTTACTCCGGGCCTAAACGAACATGCATACATTTCATAACTCGCTTTTCAAAACATTTCGGGTTGGCCAAAAGACCGTTCGAGACATGACACATGCGAGGCCGAAGGCCAAAGTTCGCCTTAGAAAACAAAAGGTTTTACATGTCTCTTCAGTAAACATTTCGAAGACTATACATAGTACTTTTTCATATCAAATCATTTTCGATAAATCAAATGAACATAATAAGCATGAATATCTACTAAGTATATATATAGAAACGGTGTGAAAACAAAACATAAAGGTGGCTTATATCGGGAGAGGCTTATTTATATATATATACGTAATAGTACTGGAAACAGAAACGGAAAGCCTCACCTGGCGCGTGCAAAATAAGAGCAAAAAGATAGAACCGCTGCTACTCCACGGGAGTATCGTCTGCAAAAATACCAGGACACAACCAAATAAGACTAAAGACGACGCACGGCTTATACGAGAATATTAAAACACATAGGAGCACGTTACACAATTAAATCAATCACTTAAGTTCAAATTCTCAAACGAAAATAGAGTAATTCATGCATTAAAAAATGTAAATCAAGTCCAAATGCAATGAAACTTTACGGACATGCTTAAATTATAAAAAAGAAGTATGTATTCGAATTTCGGGAAAATCGGACTTCACATGCAAAAGTTAGAAAATTTAACGAAAACTTAAAACGCACTATTCATATACCCGAAGATGTCGTAAATTCATAAATCATGCAATTCATATCTATTTCATATATATCGAATACACGAGCGAAGAAAGAATTAGGAAAAGACGAGTCTCGGAGGCACCCGTAGTGTAAAATGTGCACTGACTAACAGAAGGTCAGGGCACTGCGGGATCGGGCCACACGGCCTTGTGCACAATCAAGCAACGTGCACGGCCTCATGCACACGGCCTCAAGGCCGTGTGCACAGCCCGTGCACCATCCCCAAACACGCACGGTCTCTTGCACGGCCGTGCAAGAGGCCGTGTACACCCACACGGGCTTGCCACACCCCGTGTGCATGGCCCGTGTGCGTAAAAATTGAGCAGAACATGCAGAACATCAAACCCAATACGCGAAAAATCAATTCTAATTCATCATTTAACTAATTAAACACGCGAATCAATCCCTGATTTTCACATATAATCATCTACAACATATAATCTACATATAGAAACGATAAACACGAAAATCCATCCATAATTACTATCAAAATCATATAAAACCTAAATTATACAACTATTCACAAAAATGAGAAAAACGAAGTATAGAAGACATTAAACGAGAGAATTGTTAGAATCTTACTCGTAGAAGAGATCGCGAGGAATCCGTAGACGTAAACTATTCGAAAATCGGTCGGGAAACGAAGTCGGAACGATCGTTGAAATCTTCTTCCTTCTCTTTCTCTTTTTCTTCTCTTTTCTTTCCTTTCTTCTTCCTTGTTACGTTTGAACGAGAGTGAGGTGAGAGAGAGACTTAGTCAAATTAGTTTACTAGGGTTTAAAAGTCGAAGGGGCATTTTAGTAATTTCGCAAAATAAGTTTAAAAACTCACGTTGTCCAAATAATACGTAATTACAATTAAAATTCATATAATTAAACGCACATTGACAATTCGTGATTTAAATATCTAAATTCACTCATTTACGAAATTATCAAAAATCTCAGAATAAACATCAAATTAAAATAATAAATTGCATAATTACCCGATTAAAATATACCGAATTGAAAAATCGGATTTTTCGGGTCGTTACAATACTCCCCTCTTCAGAAGAATCTGTCCTCAGATTCTCTTCCGGTCTCGGAGTTAGTTAAGAGGAGCATAACCTAAAGAAAATTCTAATAACGCGAGTTAAATCGAATATTCAAATGCAATTAAATCACAAAATAATACGTCCTTAATAATAAACACTTAAAGCACTTAATATTCCAAATAAAATTCAGAGTCATACAAAATAGAAAATTACATCAAATCCTAAACAAACTAGCGGGAAAGAAGCAAATAAAATAAAATAGATAGCTCGTGGCTCGTCAGGACCACGGCGGAAATACTGATCCAGCTGCTCAGATAGTGACCTCTGCATCTCTGATATGGATCTTTGAAGCTCTGCCTGCAAGGCTGTGTACTGACTATCAATATGAGCTCGCTGAGCTGCAAAGCCCTCATTGATCTGCCTCTCCTGCTGGGCAAATCTCTCATCAGTCACACGTCGGTAGTCAGTGAACTCTGAATAAAATTGTTGCAGGTCTATCGACTCCTGGTTCTGAGTGCTTCTTCTGCCACGTGAAGACTCAGGAATAGAGGCATCCTGACTCATCAACTGGGAGTAGATATGCTGAGCCTGCTCTCGGACCTCTGGGTCTAAAGGTCCTTCTTCGGGAGCATCCCCTTGGTCAGCTTCCCATAAAGGTAGTCCATCTACCAGAATATATGGGTCGTTCCGCTTTGGACCCTTCGTGCAGATCTCCATTTGAGCTAGAGTGCCGTAGCTAATTGAGGTCGAACCTCCAACGGGAACCTGGGTATCGAGCCCTTCCACCTGGGCACACTCCAGAATGGAATGTATGAGCCAACTCGAATCTCTCCTCTCGACCGAGTGGAGATATACATCATATGGTCCATCATGTACGAGATGGGGTTGAACTTGACCCCTCGCACCATATGATCGAGTATGAGACAATCTTCGGTGTTCACCGCACCTGGACTGTCTCCTCTGGCTAGAACCGATCGAGACACGGCTCTATGCAAAATTCTCAATTGAGTGGTGATGAGCATCGTGGCCTTGGATACGCCGGAGTTAAATATTTCGGTGGAGGTAGAGATACGTCTCCAAGCCTCGGCTTGATTCCATCCGTCGGCACGTCTCCTAGGTGCCGTAACATCCAATTGAAAATACTCGAACAACTGCTGGTATGAAAGCATATAGTCACGGTTGAACGCTCTGAAGTGGATTCCTATCGGCATCTCGATGTCGTCCGGAAATGCCGCGCCCTTAAGAGAGCTTAAAAATTCACAAGTGAGGCGGCGATAGGATGGCCTTTGAATGCTCCAAAAATTAGCCCATCTAATGTTGTCGATGTAACGAGAGATCCCTTCGCCAAGACCCAATTGGTACATAGCCTCCATATCTAGAAATTGCGTAGCTCGAACCGGTCGTTCCATTAACCGGTTGAAGACATCTTGATCGTCTTCATTTCCCAAATTCACTTGGTAGCCTTCCGGCGCCGCTATGTCGGGTAATTCTCTTGCCCGACGTCCACTACGAGCTTCACGACCGCCTTCCATAGTAGAGTTCAAGTTGTTGTGGGTTGAAGGAGATAAGTTGCAAATTTTCACTTGGGACTTTTACCGAACACTTAGCGTGCGCTACTTCGGGCGAAGATTGTGTGAGATCGGTATAACGGATTGAGCCCAAATTTCAACAATACCAAGAACTTGCTGCAGACAACACACCTTAAAAATCTCACGAAAATCCGTCGGCTAGATCGAGAATAATTCGAGCTCAAAGATGGAAGAAAATTGGGGGAAAAATATGGGGGATTTCTCGCATGAAAAAGGAGAAAAAGTGAGGGTGTGCGCGAGAATGAAAAGCTACTGACCATTTTAAAACCCGGAACAAATGCGCACGGCCTCTCGTCTCGGCGTGTGATGAGGCCGTGTGAGAAACACGCACGGGGTATCGTCACGGCGTGTGACGACCCCGTGAGGACAAACACGCACGGGCTCTCGTCACGGCGTGTGACGAGCCCGTGTGTATTCATGCGCACGGCCTCTCGCACAGGGTGCAACAAGGCCGTGTGAGATAAGTGCACAGGGTCTCGTCACGGCGTGTGGCGAGACCGTGCAAGGCATACAGGGGCAGTTCGTGTGATTAAAACCACACAAACTTCACAAAATTTAAACACGAATAACAACATCGAAATCACATGCCTAATATAATACACTTAACACACATAATTTTTAAATTCACATAATATGAAATTAAATTAATTTAGGATGAATGTCATGACAATGCAATATACCTGGATCGTTCATACCGAATCAAGCTTCATCCTTTTGGCTCGTCTCGACAATCTCTTTCTCGTGCAATTTGTACGGAGATGAAACGGACTTCCACATGAGAAGCAACGTCCCTGCTTCTTTCGGCATTCTGACTCTTGATGATCTCCTTGGCAAAAGCCACATACTGGCGTTCCCTGCGGTTTCGGAGGTACATTCTGTTTCGATGAAGATACCGAGAAGGTTTTCTTTCCGGAAGAAGACCCTGATTGTGTAAGTGGCCTCGTAGAACTCGCTGGATGTGCATCCTCAGTATCGCCTACTATATCCCGCGGTACTGGTCTCTTCTTCGGACATAGATTCAATATGTGATCGGGGCTACCACATCTGAAGCACAGTCCATTCTTCCTCCAACATTTAGCCTCTACATGCGGGCCCTTACAAAATCCACATACTGGTCGTGGATATCCCTGAGGTTGGGGAGGATTATGCTGAACGGGGGCCTGAAATTTACTTTCGTTTTGCTGACGAACAATTCTCGTAATGTATTCAGCCCGGAACTCAGTCAAGAATTGATCCCAAGTCAGGACTACATGCTCTCGTTTCCATCTTTGCTCAATCCGTTTCCACCAATCCTGTGCAGCTCCAATCATCAGATATATAGCAAATTCGACTCTTAGAGGATCCGGATATTCCATAATCCTATAAATCTTTTCTAGTGCTGATATCCATGCCTCGGCAATAGTGTCATCCGGGGCACCTTCAAATTGTGGCGGTTCGAATCTAAGAAATTGAGCCCACGCTTCCTGCTCAACATTTCCTTTAGGGGCATGAGCGATGAACCGTCTTAACGTTTCCAAAATTCCGGCTGGAATCGGTGGATCGGTCTGAGATGTCAATGAAGATGACAAAGACTGTTCACAGGGACAACGATGTGGAGACATCCTGTAAAACCATTAACAGTTATGCATGACAGGTAAGTGAGCATGCAAAGCTGTAAACACCTAGGCAAGTAATGTTTAAATAGATTTCACATAAGCACTTAGCACATTTGCACAAATCCACATAATTCCTAAGCCGTACGACCTAGACACAACCGGACACGACAGACAACCAGCCATGGCAAGTACAACTTTGAGCTTCACATCCACCTATATCCAAGCCCATCCCAGTATTTTGATTGTAAAAGATCTTTTGTTGTTGATCATCCAACAAAGATCCGTTACAATTCAAACACTAAGCATTCTTGAACACTGGTGAGTGCAATTCCCTAAGTTACACCGGCACACAACGACCGACAAACAAACAAAATACGACGATTCAGAGCTTAGGCCATTGGACCAAGAAGAGCTCTGATATCAACTGTAGCGGGCGCCCCAAACGGGTAATGCACGCCCCGCACCGAGCCCCGACCCGGAACCGAAATGGGATCCGACCCGAATCGAAACCCGGCGAACGGAAAGCATTTACTCAATCACTAGGCGGGGCTTCAAAAAGAACAAAAAGACAGAGACGCGGAAGCAATATAAATATTCAAAGCAATAGAACATAATAAATACACAATTATTAAAGCCCACCAAGGCTAACGAAATTCAATTACATAATATCAAACGGGTTCGATACAGTATCCCGGTAAATATAATAACGGGCTCAATAAATACATAATCCCGAATACATCCTAATATCGTAAAACTTAAATAAAAAACAAACGGGAAAAAGAGAGATATACATGAATAAAATAAATAAAACCCTACGACGACGACGACGAATCCCGCCTAGTATCCTGAAACCAATATAGGGTGAGACATAGAGGGTTAGTCAAACGACTAAGTGAGGAGGGAATAATAATGTATATAATAAAACGGGAAATAAATAACCAATTTTAAACTTAAAAGAAATCAACATAAAAGAAAGGTTTTCGTAATCGAGTGGTGATTTAACATAAAACATAACTTATCATATAACTCGACGAGTCGAGCCCTGAACTCCAATATCCAAAACATAAAATCGGAAACAACCCTTATTCCTCCAATGTAGTCGGACTGCAAACCCAAACTACTCGTAACATACTAGAATAACTCAGGTACTCAAAGGGCTGCCATTCCGGCCTCACCCCGAGCTCCCAAATGGAGGAAACCATAGGATTTATGCCGTAGACCCGACGTCTACCGACTTCGTCCTATCGCTCTTACTCCGGGCCCAAACGAACATGCATACATTTCATAACTCGCTTTTCAAAACATTTCGGGTTGGCCAAAAGACCGTTCGAGACATGACACATGCGAGGCCGAAGGCCAAAGTTCGCCTTAGAAAACAAAAGGTTTTACATGTCTCTTCTGTAAACATTTCGAAGACTATACATAGTACTTTTTCATATCAAATCATTTTCGATAAATCAAATGAACATAATAAGCATGAATATCTACTAAGTATATATATAGAAACGGTGTGAAAACAAAACATAAACGTGGCTTATATCGGGAGAGGCTTATTTATATATATATACATAATAGTACTGGAAACAGAAACGGAAAGCCTCACCTGGCGCGTGCAAAATAAGAGCAAAAAGCTAGAACCGGCGCTACTCCACGGGAGTATCGTCTGCAAAAATACCAGGACACAACCAAATAAGACTAAAGACGACGCACGGCTTATACGACAATATTAAAACACATAGGAGCACGTTACACAATTAAATCAATCACTTAAGTTCAAATTCTCAAACGAAAATAGAGTAATTCATGCATTAAAAAATGTAAATCAAGTCCAAATGCAATGAAACTTTACGGACATGCTTAAATTATCAAAAAGAAGTATGTATTCGAATTTCGGGAAAATCGGACTTCACATGCAAAAGTTAGAAAATTTAGCGAAAACTTAAAACGCACTATTCATATACCCGAACATGTCGTAAATTCATAAATCATGCAATTCATATCTATTTCATATATATCGAATACACGAGCAAAGAAAGAATTCGGAAAAGACGAGTCTCGGAGGGACCCGTAGTGTAAAATGTGCACTGACTAACAGAAGGTTAGGGCACTGTTGCGATCGGGCCACACGGCCTTGTGCACGGCCGTGTGCCGAGGCCGTGCACAATCAAGCAACGCGCACGGCCTCATGCACACAGCCTCAAGGCCGTGTGCACAGCCCGTGAACCATCCCCAAACACGCACGGTCTCTTGCACGGCCGTGCAAGAGGCCGTGTACACCCACACGGGCTTTCCACACCCCGTGTGCATGGCCCGTGTGCGTAAAAATTGAGCAGAACATGCAGAACATCAAACCCAATACGCGAAAAATGAATTCTAATTCATCATTTAACTAATTAAACATGCGAATCAATCCCTGATTTTCACATATAATCATCTACAACATATAATCTACATATAGAAATGATAAACACGAAAATCCATCAACAATTACTATCAAAATCATATAAAACCTAAATTATACAACTATTCACAAAAACGAGAAAAACGAAGTATAGAAGACATTAAACGAGAGAATCGTTAGAAGCTTACTCGTAGAAGAGATCGCGAGGAATCCGTAGACGTAAACTATTCGAAAATCGGTCGGGAAACGAAGTCGGAACGATCGTTGAAATCTTCTTCCTTCTCTTTCTCTTTTTCTTCTCTTTTCTTTCCTTTCTTCTTCCTTGTTACGTTTGAACGAGAGTGAGGTGAGAGAGAGACTTAGTCAAATTAGTTGACTAGGGTTTAAGAGTCGAAAGGGCATTTTAGTAATTTCGCAAAATAAGTTTAAAAACTCACGTTGTCCAAATAATACGTAATTACAGTTAAAATTCATGTAATTAAACGCACATTGACAATTCGTGATTTCAATATCTAAATTCACTCATTTACGAAATTATCAAAAATCTCAGAATAAACATCAAATTAAAATAATAAATTGCATAATTACCCGATTAAAATATACCGAATTGAAAAATCGGATTTTTCAGGTCGTTACACAAACGGGTAACGCACGCCCCGCACCGAGTCTCAATCCGATCACCATACTCCGGGGCCCACAAAGACATAACGGACACACATATCGTATCTCGCATTTTCATAACTATCATTTCACTATTAGAATAGGAATCAAGACATTTAAGGGGCCGTTCGAGACAGGCGATGTAACGGCAGGAAACACAACCGGGTGTTCCATCATCAGGGGGGGAGAAATCCGCCCTAACGATTTCACTCAACGAGATGGTTTCCAAACCCAAAATTACATTTAAATCGAAACATAGTTCGCTTGTCTCTTTTTGAAAACCTTTCAAAATCATATACATAGTATTCTTTTGATATCAAATTCATTGTTCTTAAACTTCATAAAAGTAGTAAGCATAAAGTATTTACTAAATATAGTAATACGGGATGAAAACATAAATTCCGCATGCGAGGCTTGTTTAGTGAGGCTTAATAGTACATATCTACATAATACGGGATAACAACAGAAACCTCACTTTGCGATAACCAAAAGAGAGCCCAAAACGGAAGCGAACAACCTAATCCACGAGAGTGGAACCTGCAACTGACAAATGACATAACCACATAAGACATACGACGACGCACGGCTCATACCAAAGCATAGAAACACGTTTAAACAACCACATATATCACATATAAATGAAGTAATTCTCGAATTTAGATATGCAAATCATGTTCAAATGCAACGAAAGATCCTAAACATCCTGATTACATGATAAGGAAGCATACATTCAAGTTTCGAAAGAAACGGACTTCATATGCAAAAGTTGGAAAATTCGTCGAAAACTTCGAATGCACTATTCACAATCTCGAACATGCAATAAATTCAAAAATCAAGCAATTCACATTCATCTCATAATTATAGAATACATGAGCGAAGAAAGAATTCGGGAAAAATGAGTCTCGGTGGTACCTACAGTGCAAAGTAGCACTGCGGCTTACAGAAGGTTCAGGGGTCAAAATGACCCCATACGGGCTCTTGCACATGGGCTTGAGGCCATGAACAGAGCCCGTGCACAACACTCACACACTCACGGCCTCTCACACGGCCGTGAGAGAGCCCATGCATATGCACACGGGCTTGCAACACCCCGTGTGCATAGGCCGTGTGAATCGCGATAACAACAGAAAATTCAGAACAGCAAACCCTTCGCCATTTCAAACCAAAAATTCACATTTCAACATCAAAACGTTAATCACTCATGCTAATTTTCACATATAATGTTCTTCTACTCATCATCTATCTATAGAACCAAGAAACACGAAATTCCATCCACAAAGTCATCCAAAAACGACACATACACAATATTTGCACATTTGGAGAAAATTTAGAAAAACGAGACATAGAGTGCATAAAAACGAATTGGCATTAGAGAGTTACCAGTAGAGGAGATCGAGAGGGAGGGTCGTGTAGGTGTTAACGGTTCGAAAATCCGTTGAGAAACGAGTCCGGCATGATCGATTGAAGCTTTCCTCTTCTTTTCCTCTTCTTCTTTCTCTTTTCTTCTCTTTTCTTTCTTTCTTGTCTTTGATGTGTGCGTGAAGTGTGAGATGAGGCAGAGAGAGATGGGTTAAGTCAAAAAGTTTCACTTGGCTTAGAAACAAAAGGGCATTTTCATAATTTATAAAACTTACTCAAAAATACAAGTTTTCCAAATAAAACAAAATTACAGTCAAAGTTCACGAAATTAAACGCACATTAACATGTCGTGGTTTAAATACCGAAATTCACTCATTTACGAAATGTCATATAAATCACATAATAATTAATAAAATAAATTATAAATCGCGTAAGAAAATCAGTTCGGGTTCCCGGTTTATAACTCGAATTTTTGGGGCATTACATATGCTAAATGAAGAAAACCGGAATATGCTTCGACTTGTAACGAATGTAGTAAATCAATTAGACAAGTCAATAATACAATAAGTCATGCAATAATGTGTCCCGGCAAGAACGGGCCCTCTCCTTATAACTCCCAACCATGAAAATCATGAAAGCATGTAGTCAAGTACTCCACCACCAAAAGTCATGTTCCAATCACAATTTAAGGAAACGAGTGGTGCCCCACAACCCTACCATACACAATTTAAGGAAACGCTCAAGGCGCTACCGTCGCATTAACTTAGAGTAGCTAAACCTCCCGACCGCCCTAAGTTAACACCTAGAGTACACATCGGGATTTGCCCTAGACGCTCGTCTCCAGGCTCACCTCCCGTATAACCCGTGGGCCCTAAAATCATGATCCAGTCCATGGCTCGCTTTGAAATCAATAAAGCATTAAACTATATAAAGCAGTTATAAGTTGGTTGCCCAAAAGGGGCAGTTCGAGACAAGCGATGTAACGGTTGGGGAGGCAACCAGTTATTCCATCGTTACGAAGGATCCACCCTAACGATTTCACTCAACGAGAAGGGTCCCCAACTAGGAATGCAAGCACTCCTATTAAAGTTACGTTTAAAAGGAAAAGGTTTAACTTGTCTCTAGTTGAAAGCATTTCAAATCATTTTGGTTTTGCTATCAAAAGGTTTGACTAAGCACATAAGGAAATAGTAAAGGCAGGAACAACAAGCAATAAGAAAGACGTGATAATAAGTTATTTCTCAAACCTATATATATCTATGATCTTGCCCTGTTGAAAGTATTTTAAACCCTTACCTGGCTCGACAGAACAAGAGAATGAAAGCAAGCAGCAAATACAATTCTGCCTCAAAGATCCCACCTGAAAAACACGGGGTCCAAAGCATGAATGATTTACACAACAAGAAAATAGACACAGACGCTCGGCTACCAAATTACGAACATGCTTAAAGATACTCAATCAACATTTAGACATAAAACAGCAAGTAGGGGCAATATGGTCATCTAAAAGGGAAAGCATGGAATTAATGGATAACGAAAAGCATTTGATTAAATATAAAATAGTTAGGCATAGAAGCTAATCAGGGGGTAAAGTGTAATTCAACATCAATCAAATATATTCCATTTAAATCAACAATTTGATATACAACTTCACAACTTATAGCTTTTCCCAAAAGCTCTAAAGCTACAAGTTCATGTCTAATCTTATCTAAAGCTATAATCAAAAAGCTACCATATTAACACAATTATACAAAAAATGAGATAAAAGACAAACGACAAGTCGAATACGAGTAATACCAGCGCCGTTAGAATCGTTGCATCGAGGTGAAGGATCTGTCTGAAGATACCGTCGCCGGATTCCCGCCGGAACAGTGCCAAAATCGCTTGAAACCGCCTGCCGCTGCCGAACCACGTCTGATGGTTGAACCCTTATACGGAAATGTTCCTCTCGTCGAGCCCGTCACTTCCCTCAAAACCATTTCTTAATCGGACCATCCATCAGAATTTAATTCCACTCCGAAGCCCCAATGAACCCTAGAATCCAAGAATCTAAATTAACGAAAATCCGCTCAACGAATTACGAAATGGAATTCAAAATCGGCTTACCCATGTCGAGGAGGTCAGGAATGGTGTAGTGGTCGCACGCGAGGTCGCCGGAAAACTTCCGCCACCACAGCTCCCCCGCGCCATCTTGCTGATGCCATAACTTCGTCGTCGGTGATCGGATGAAGGTGAGACTACCGCCATTGGACTCCTCTTGTCCAGGGCTACCTTCACCAGGTGGTGCACCACCGTGGGGTTTCCGGAGATGTCAGATCGAAGAAATGGTCACTGGACTGAAAATTGGCCATATCTCCTTCACCGGTGGTTGGATGGCCACAGAACCACTGCCGTTGGATTCCTCTCAAAAAATCGGTCCAGAACCGTCCTTGCCCACCGCCTGAAAGTTGCTGAAAAAGCCACGACCACCACCATCTCAGCTGCGGAACTTTCGAGCTCCACCGCGCCACCACCGTCGTCCAAATGCCCGAAATAATGGTACCAATGTGTTCCTTTCGTGGAGATGATTGATTTCCATATATCATTTGCTCGATTTGGTGATGAAAAGGAAAAGCCCCAATTTGGAATAATGGAGCTCGCGTCCCTCACGTCCGTCTGCCTTGTGTTCTCTCATTTTTCATTTGGCCCCAAATCTCCCAATAATTGCATAATATACCCTATCCTCGAAAAACGTGCAAATAGTGTAAAGTGTCAGAATTAGGCGTACTTAGTGTCAAAATGACCTAAATTAAATAATTAACAAGGATTGAGGTTCGTTTTATTAAAATTCATGAGTTTACGAAAAGTCAATTCCGGGTTGGTCTAAAGTGTAAATTATTTTGGGCTGAAATGCAATTTTCTTTAAAATATGACTTAATGAATAATATTGAGGATGTTATGAAAATATTTGGAACCTCAATAAAATATGTATTATTAAAACATTGAATCCCAGTCCAATGTGCACAGTTAAATTACTAGATTAAATTAAACGAGCTAAAATATAAATTTATCGAATTAATCCTAGTTAATGACAAAACGATGCAAATCAATTTCTAATTAATGCCTTGGGTTTTAAATGCCAAAGCGATGATTTATAAAAATCTTTAAATGCAATAGTTGGAAAAACGTGCAAGTGTGAAAGACGTCGAGACCGTAAACTGTCCGAATTCCAATAAACGTGCTAATCCTGAACTTGGAGATTGCGGGTCGTCACAGTGAAAGGGTCATTGCTAGTCCTCAATTTGCTGATTTACTACTTTTTTGTTGTTGAGTGGGATAGGGTGTTGTTGTAATTTTCATTTTACTTCATTTCATGCCTCTCTCTTATCATATTGCAGAAACAAGAAAAGGGTTTTTTTTCGTAATTTTTAAACCATGTTACATAGGGTTATTCAGGGAGGTTATTGTAATAATGAAATAACTATTCAATATACCACAAACAAATTTTCATTTCATAACATAATTAACCAAGGTACAAATTTGCTTATTTGATCCTAAATTCTGATAATCAAGTGAGTACAAGAACCCAATTATGGCCAACAACGAAATACAGAAAATCAATCGGAAGTTCTTCTTCTGCTCTGTCATCTTCCTCATTTCTGACTGAAGAATAGCATGCTTAATTTGCAGGTTCTGTAATTTCTCTATCTCTTCGTTCCTCTTCTTGTGCAGCTTCTTTAGTTCGGTATAGGCATTCAACAACTCAATCTCTAATGTCTTCACTTCCTCTTCTGCTTTTTTTTTCTTGCGCAACAACCCAGGAATAACTTCGAGCGTCGTCTCACACATTGGGGGGTCAGCCCATGCGAAATACTCACACCCACCACGTTCATAATTTTCGCAGCCCCAGAAACGCCGACCGAGGTTCCCGTTGGTTCACGAGCACTGGCGCAAAACTTACAGTCCACACCCGCATCTATCCTCACCATAGACTTATGATATTCTTTTTCACTTTCTTCTTTGTTGTGTCATCTACAATTTAGGGTTCTAGGGTTCCTCAAGTTCTAGGGTTAAAGAAATTAGAATTTAGGGCTTTTTTAGGTGTTAGATGAATTAGAGGGAAAATTTCCCTCCATTTTTAATCTATGTGGCATCTAATGTGGGCTTTTTAATCACATGGCATCTGGTGTGGGTTTTTTTAATCTACCAGGCATCCAACTGTATTAAAATTCGCCGGAATAGCTATCACGTGCGCGTCACGTGCAAAAAGTTTGCCGAAAAATCCATTTTCCGGCGAGAGATGGATTGTAAATTACCAAATTTTCAAAACTTCTAGATGAAATTTCTTACTTTTAAAAGTGGTGTCCCAAAAATCCCAATTTGAAAAAGTTGGTGGATGCATAATTCAATTTTCCCCAAGATAAACTATAAACAAATACATCAACTAACTAGAAAACAATGAAAATTACACAAATTACAATATCCTCCCCTCAAGTTGGAGGTGTATGGAAGAAAAACCCCAACTTGAGTAAAAGCTTCCTAAACTGGGACCCAGAGAGAAACTTGGTAAATAGGTCAGCAGGCTGTAAAGAAGAGCTGACATAATGAGGCAATATAAAACCATCTTTAAATTTATTGCGTACTAAATAGCAGTCTATTTCGATATGTTTCGTTCGTTTATGGAACACTGGATTCTCAGTTATATTGATAGCTAATTGACTATCACACCAAAGAGGAATAGGCAAAGGTATATGATGATGTAATTCTGTAAGAATATAAGATATTCATTGTAACTCACACACTATGGAGGCCATGCATCTATACTCAGCTTCATATGATTAGCTTTTATTGACAGTTCTCTGCTTCTTGGTTTTCCAAGAAATAAGATACATACCCAACAAAATGCAATAGCCACTGACAGATTTTCTGGTTTCAGGGCATTTAGCCCAGTCTGAATCACAATAAGCCACAACAGACAGATCTGTATCAATAGGACAGTAAATATACCAGCTTTGATGGCCCCATTAAGGTAACTTAACAAATGCATAGCAGTTGTCCAATGAGCAACAGTAGGCTTGCCCACAAATTGGCTCAACTATTGTATGACATAACTAAGATCAGGCCTAGAAAGGTTTAGATATAGAAACCTCCCTACTAACCTCCTATAATTAGAAGGATCAGAGTATAGAGGGCTATTAAAATCATCAAACCTAAAACCTAAGGGCAGGGGAGTATTCACAGGTTTATAATTTAAAACACTAGCATATTTAAGTAAATCAGTGATATACTTACTTTGAGAAATGATCATGCCTTTGGAATATCTGGCAATTTCAATACCTAAGAAGTATTTAGTACTTCCTAAGTCCTTAATAGTAAAAAGATCATGTAAATATGTCTTAATTGCAGCTATATCAGTATCACTAGGACTAGAAACTAACACATCATCTACATACACAAGTAGCATAATAAAAGATGAATCAGTAATATAAGTGAAGAGACAAGGATCTAAAGTGGATCGTTTGAAACCATAAGATATAAGTTTCAAGGTAAATTCTTGATTCCATTGTCTAGATGCTTGCTTTAGGCTATATAAAGATTTAGACAATTTACACACCTATCCTGATTTAGCCTTGTTATATCCATCAGGTGGATCTAAGTATACTTCCTCATCTAAATACCCATGAAGGAATGCATTATTAATATCTAACTGCTGAATGAAGAAGTTTTTAGAGGTACTTTGTAATGTCCCACATCGGTTTGGTAAGGAGAACGAAGCCCCTTTATAAGTGGGTTGAAACCTTACCTGGCATACGCGTTTTAAAGCCTTGAGGGGGCGCACTGGGCCATCGAGCCTGGTGGCTTTCCAAAGAGGACAATATATGCTTGCCGGGCTGACCTTGGGCTGTTACAAATGGTATCAGAGCCAGTGCCGGTAAGGCCGGTGTGCCAGCGAGGACGCTGGGCCCCAGGGGGGGTGGATTGTAATGTCCCACATCGGTTTGGTAAGGAGAACGAAGCCCCTTTATAAGTGGGTTGAAACCTTACCTGGCATACGCGTTTTAAAGCCTTGAGGGGGCGCACTGGGCCATCGAGCCTGGTGGCTTTCCAAAGAGGACAATATATGCTTGCCGGGCTGACATTGGGCTGTTACATACTTAAAGCTAGGAAAATCCTAACAATGACTAGTTTGGCAACAGGGGAGAAAGATTCAAAGTAGTCTATGCCAAAGGTTTGATTGAAACCCTTTGTCACAAGTCTAACGTTGAATCTTTCCACTATTCCATCAGCATTGTACTTCACTTTATATACCCACTTATACCCTATGGTCTTCTTTCCAGCGGGGCAGTGAAGTAAGAGTCCAGGTATTGTTATTTTCAAGAGCTTCAAGCTCTTTATTCATCGCCTCAATCCATTGAGGACTTTTGACAGCTTGTTTATAGCTGACAGGCTCAGGCACATGAGCAATGTTTGACATAAAGGCTAAATAACTATCAAAATAATTTAAATCATTAGTGTTAATCATATAATAAGAATCCTGACATTGCAAAATATCATTATCAGGTATTCTAACATAATCCTTAAGCCAAACAGAGGGTTTTACTTTCTCTAGTGCTTCTTCATAATGGCTGAGGATTTGTATTTGGAATAGTAGAGGGGGAAGGGACAGAATTGTCACCAAAGTCTGATGTATTATCCTCCGTATTAGAATTATTTACATCAGTAACCATGGGTAGAGTATCTGAAGGAGTAGATGTGGACTGAAAATGAGTAATATCATCAGGGACTCGATGAATGGTAGGCAAATCAGTTGTAGAAGTGCCTTGAGTAGTAGTAGAGTCTAGCTTATAGGAAACACTCTCTCAAAGAATTTAACATCTCTGGATGTGAAAAAGGATTTTGTGTCAAGATTATAAATCTTATATCCTTTCTTCCCCATACTATAACGAACAAACACACACTTATTGGCTCTATAGTCAAAATTTCCTTTATGGGGAAGGTTATTCTTAGCATAAGAAAGACAGCCAAAGGTTTTGATATGAGTGTAAATAGGAGGAGTATTGAAAAGCCTCTCAGAAGGAGTTTTCCAACCAAGAATTTTACTTGGAATTCTATTCTTTAAGTATGTGGCTGTCTAAATTGCCTCTCCCCAAGATTCTAGATGCATATTAGATTGAAAAATTAGAGACCTAGCAATCTGTAAAAGGTGTTTGTGTCTAATCTCCACAACTCCATTTTGTTGTGGAGTATAGACACAAGTAGTTTGATGTAAGATACCATGGTCAGTGAAGATTTGCCTACACCTATCATTAAGGAACTCAGTTCCATTATCAGTCCTGATAACCTTAATCTTGGTATCAAACTGAGTAGCAATAAGTTTAATGAATTTGTAGATGATCTTAGGAGTATAAACTTGTTGGGCATAAGATATGTCCAAACACTTCTTAAGAAGCCATCTACAATGGTTAGAATGTATTCGTAATTAGTAAGAGTGGGAACCTTACATGATCCCCATAAGTCCATGTGGATAATTTGAAAGCGCTTAGTAGTCTGTATAGAACTAATAGGAAAGGGAGTCTGTGGGCTGGCTGCTTGGCATTTGGGGGGGGGGTGGGGGGGGGGGGGGGAGGGGAGATGTATTTTTTTGTTTGTGTTTCGGTTTATAGGTATGTGTATGGGGCATAAGGGTCAGTTTTACCTTTGTATGGTGTCCTTCCCTATTCGTAGCTTTCTGGGATTGCCAGGTTATTATAGACGGTTTGTGAAGGATTTCTCTAAACTTGCAGCCCCGCTTATTGAGTTAACGAAGAAAAATGTTGCCTTTGTGTGGACTGATAAATGTGAGAGCAGTTTTCGGGAGTTAAAGAACAGATTGACATCCGCTCCTATTCTTACTTTGCCTAAAGGTTCAGATGGGTTCGTGGTTTATACTGATGCATCGAAAGAAGGATTGGGATGTGTGTTGATGCATAATGGAAAGGTTATAGCTTATGCCTCGAGAAAGCTTAAACCTGCTGAAATAAATTATCCTACACATGATCTTGAGTTAGCAGCCGTTGTATTTGCTTTCGGCAAGTGGCGTCACTATCTCTATGGCGTTACTTTTGATATTTTCACTGATCATAAGAGCCTTCAGTATCTTTTCACGCAGAAGGAGTTGAATAAACACCAGAGGCGTTGGATGGAGTTGTTAGAAGACTATGATTGTAAGATTTAGTACCATCCAGGGAAGGCAAACTTGGTTGCAGATGCCTTGAGCAGAAAAGCGAGTGTATCACAATTAGAGCCGAGTTCAGATATATCAGGTGCAGAGAGAGCTCGTATTATTTCTCAGGCTCGTGTTTCTAGCATCACGATTCAGTCAGATTTGGGTCGTAGAATTAAAGAAGCTCAAGCTACTGATGATTGGATTCAGAGATAGATTATTCGAATGAAGGATGAGCCAAACACGTAATTCAGTATCGACGACGTAGGTCTTCTCAGACATAAGACAAGAGTTTGTGTTCCTGAGAGTTTGAGGAAAGAGATTTTGGATGAAGCTCACAAATCAGCCTATACTATTCATTCGGGAGGCACTAAGATGTATCGAGATTTGAAAGAGTTCTTCTGGTGGAATGGTTTGAAGAGAGATGTGGCCAATTATATCCGACAGTGTGCGACGTGTCAACAAGTCAAGGCAGATCATCAGAAACCCGGAGGTTTACTTCAACCACTCCCCGTTCCATGTTGGAAATGGGAAGACATAGCGATGGACTTTGTTTCGGGTTTACCGAAAGTCAGAGGTGGTTATGATAGCATTTGGGTAATCATTGACAGGTTGACGAAGTCCGCTCATTTCTTGCCCGTTCGTACAACCTATACAGTTGATAAGTTGGCAGAGGTTTATCACGAGGAGATTGTGAGACTTCACGGAGTTCCGATGAGTATAGTGTCGGACAGAAACACTAGGTTTACTTCACATCTGTGGTAGAACCTACAGGATCGTATGGGAACGAAGTTGACCTTCAGTACCGCAGCTCACCCCCAGACAGACGGTCAATCGGAGAGGACTATTAGATACCTCGGAGACATGTTGAGATCTTGTGCCCTAGATTTTCAGACTACGTGGTATAAGCAGCTTCCATTAATTGAGTTCGCTTATAATAATAGTTATCAGTCCTCGATTCAGATGGCCCCATACGAAGCTTTGTATGGAAGGAAGTGTCGATCGCCACTATATTGGGACATTGAAGATTGGAGATGGACTAAAGATGGTATTCATCGTGGCATTGCTCCGAAATTGATTCAGGATGCTATCGAAAAGGTGCAAGTCATCCGACAAAGAATGAAAGCTGCCCAGGATCGACAAAAGAGTTATGCAGATAGACGTCGACGTGATTTGGAGTTCGAAGTTGGGGATCAGGTATTTTTGAAAGCTTCTCCTAGAAAGGGATTCGTTCGAATTGGTAAGGGAGGAAAGTTAACCCCGAGATATTTGGGTCCGTATGTGATTCTTGAGAGGATTGGGAAAATGGCCTACAGATTAGATTTACCGCCAGCTCTTACCGGTATTCATAATGTTTTCCACGTCTCGCAGCTTCGTAAGTATCATCCAGATGAGTCCGAGATTATTCCAATAGAGGATATAAAATTAGAGCCGAATTTGACATTCATTTCCCAACCGGTTAGTATTTTGGACCATAAATTCCAAGAACTTCGTAATCGACAAATTCCCCTCGTAAAAGTTCTTTGGAGGAATCAGAAAAGCGAAGAAGCTACTTGGGAAACAAAAGAGAAAATGAGAAAGCATTATCCTGAGTTGTTCGCTTCGAATAAATAGAATCTGAGGACAGATTCTCATAAGGGGGAGAGATTGTAATGACCCGATTTTTCGTGACAAGTTTGGTAACGCTTCGTGCCCTACGTTTCTCACTTCTTTCCCCATTTCTCGAATTATGTGGTCTTTGAGTGTTTTATATGAATTTTTGTAAATGTGATAATTTGTGAATTTAAATTATTCTATGTTAATGTGCGTTTAAAATGATTATTTTTGACTATAATATTGATATATTCTGAAAACTTGCCCCTTTTAGGAAGTTTTGCGAAATTATGAAAATGTCCCTTCGACTTTTATATTAAAAGATAACTCTTATTAAAACCTTTTTATTTTCCCTTTCCTTAGGATTAGATTTATAATGGACGTGTACCAAAATTTAACACCTCATGCTTAATGAGGATATGATTGCCAAGAATATGCCACGTCTTTGCTCCCTCAATTTCCACTAAAGTGCATGTTAACATGCTACTTGTTGCCATATACCCATTAATAATTAAATACCTAAATACTTTCTTCACAAACACCTAGCAGAAGACTTATCGGTACTATCAGAACCTTACGCTAACTCCTCTGTTGATGTCGTAGGTAATCATCTCATTTCATTAATTTTAATTCATGGCTTTGTAAATTAATAAGTGGCTTAGTATGATTTTCCCAAATGAAACGTTTACAACCTCTTGAATTGCGTGTTTATAAACTGTAAATGAGTAGCTTGTTAATCTTATTTTCATTAATGATTGGATCGAGGTTTAGCAATATGGGGTAGTTTTATTAAATTATCGGATTAACGAATTGAAACAAGAACCTTTATAACTAATGTTTACTTATACCATTGATTGCAATAGGATTGTAATTAATTGAAATTGTTGAATTGCTTATTTTATTATAATGTAATAATATTTAAGTTGGATAGTTTTTCCATTTTTGGAATCAACAGTAAAAGAATATTCCAATTAACTAATCCATAATTTCCACAGAACTTTATATTAGCTAATTAAAATATGCAATAGGATAATGAATAATACTAAAAACATTAAATTTACCTACGATATAGTACATGTATGTTGTTGCTTTGAGTAGAAATGTTTATTAATAATTAGATAAAATCAGAAAGATGTTTTATTAATGTCCTGTTGTAATAAGAACAGGATTTAACATTAGAAAAGTGAGCTAATAAACTACATTACCTAAACTTATCTTTTATGGAGTTATCTTTTATGGAGTTATACTCCCCAGTCCCGAAATTGTAATCTTTCGGAAATTGTCTTATCTTATTATTTCGTTATTATTAATATACCTAATTAATTTGTTTACTCGCTTATTTACAATATAATTATGTGATTTATGTCATTACCATATACTCAGTTTCTTTTACTTTCTTGTCTTTAATTGACTCGTTTAACTGTTTAGTTGTTAGATGATTTCATAATTTCAGTTATAGCCGTACAAGTTAGTCGTGTCTTAATTGATTTGTCGAGCTGAGTCTTACCCCAAAATCTTGTATATAATAGGTAATCCTACAGAGGAACCCTGATTGAGTCTGACGATCCTTTTGCTACCTTATTGGAATATTCAGGTGGGGTTTCTTTTCCTGTAGTGGCGCCCCAAACGGGTAACGCACGCTCCGCACCGAGTCCCGACCCGAAACCGAAATGGGATCCGACCCGAACCGAAACCCGGCGAACGGCAAGCATTTACTCAATAACTAGGCGGGGGTTTCAAAACAACGGAAAGACAGAAGTGCGGAAGCGAAATAAACAAAACATAAATAATTACACAAGTATTAAAGCCCACCAAGGCTAACAAAATTCCATTAATTTACTAACAAACAGGTTCGATACAATATCCCGATAATTATATAATAACGGGTTCAATATTTATATAATCCCGAATACAACTTAAAGTAATAAATCCCTAATAATCCTAAAACATAAAAATAAAAGCCATACGGGAAAGAGTTATACATGAGCAAAAATTAATGCAACTCTAATACGCGACGACGACGATGCAGATCCCGCCTAGTATCCTGAAACCAGTACAGGGGTAAAACAGAGGGGGTTAGTCAAACGACTAAGTGAGGAGGGAATAATAATGTATATCATAAAACGGAAGAAAATCACCAAATTTTAAACTTAAAAGAAATCAACATAAAAGAAAGGTTTTCGTAATCGGGTGGTGATTTAACATAAAACATAACATATCATATGACTCGGCGAGTCGAGCCCTTAACTCCAATATCCAAACATAAAAACCGGAAACCACCCTTATGCCTCCAATGTAGCCGGACCGCTAAATCCGAACTACTTATAACTGACGGGAATAACTCAGGTACTCAAAAGGGCTGCCACTCCGGCCTCACCCCGAGCTCCCAAATGGAGGAAACCATAGGATTTACGCCGTAGACCCGACGTCTACCGACTTCGTCCTATCGCTCTTACTCCGGGCCCAAACGAACATGCGTACATTTCATAACTCGCTTTTCAAAACATTTCGGGTTGGCCAAAAGACCGTTCGAGACATGACATATGCGAGGCCGAAGGCCAAAGTTCGCCTTAGAAAACAAAAGGTTTTACATGTCTCTTTCGTAAACATTTCAAAGCCTATACGTAGTACTTTTCATATCAAATCATTTGCGATAAATCAAATGAACATAATAATCATAAATATCTATTAAGTATATATATATAAACGGTATGAAAACAAAACATAAACGTGGTTTATTTTGGGAGAGGCTTATTTATATATATACGTAGTAATACTGGAAACAGAAACGGAAAGCCTCACCTGGCTATGCAAAAGATAAGCAAAAAGAGCAAGAACGGGCGCTACTCCACGGGAGTATCGTCTGCAAAATACCAAGACACAACCAAATAATACTAAGGACGACACACGGCTTATACGAAAGTATTAAAACACATAGGAGCACGTTATACAATTAAATCAATCACTTAAGTTCAAATTCTCAAACGAAAACAGAGTAATTCATGCATTTAAAAATGTAAATCAAGTCCAAATGCAACAAAACTTTACGGACATGCTTAAATTATCATAGAGAAGTATGCATTCGAATTTCGGGAAAATCGGACTTCACATGCAAAAGTTAGAAAATTTGACGAAAACTTAAAACGCACTATTCATATACCCGAACATGTCGTAAATTCATAAATCATGCAATTCCTATCTATATCATATATATCGAATACACGAGCGAAGAAAGAATTCGGAAAAGACGAGCTGAAGTGGGACCCGTAGGCCAAATTGTGCCCTGACTAACAGAAGGTCAGGGCACTGTTCGACCAAGCCACACGGCCTTGTGCACGGCCGTGTGGCGAGGCCGTGCACGATTGAGCAACACGCACGGCCTCATGCACACGGCCTCAAGGCCGTGTGCACCAGGCCGTGTGCGATTCATCACGCGCATGGCCTCATGCACACGCAGAAACTCGCAGACAGAAAATCATACGCGAAAATCAAACCCTAATCCAACAATTAATCACTAAAACATGCAAATCAAACCCTAATTCTCACATATAATCATCTACAACATATAATCTTCATATAGAAACGATAAACACGAAAATCCATCCACAATTTCTATCAACATCATATAAAACCTAAATTATTCAACTATTTTCAAAAATCCAAAAATCGAAGTAATGAAGGCATTAAATGAAAAATTTCAAGAGAGCATACTCGTAGATGAGATCGCGAGGAGTTCGTAGATGTAAACGGCTCGAAAATCCGTCGGGAAACGGAGTCGGAACGATCGTTGGAATCTCTTTCTTCTTTCTTCTCTTTTTCTCTCTTTTTCTTTCTTCTCTTTTTCTTTTTGGGCGTGAATGGAATAGAGAGGGAGAGAGATTGACTTAGTCAAATTGACTTGGGTCAAAATAATCGAAGGGGCAAATTCGTAATTTTGCAAAATAAGTTCGAAAACTCACGTTGTCCAAATAACATGTAATTACAGTCAAAATTCATATTATTAAACGCACATTGACAATTTATAATTTAAATGTAAAAATCCATTCATATACGAAAATTCTAAAATTACATAATAAATATCAAATAAAATAATAATTGCGCAAATATTCGATTCGAACATACAGATTTATAATTCGGATTTTCGGGGCGTTACAATCACCCCTCCTTATGAGAATCTGGCCCCCAGATTCTACTCGTCCGGCTGAAATAATTCCGGATGAAACTTGCGCATCTTGTCCTCAGTCTCCCATGTAGCTTCTTCGGTTGTCTGATTTCTCCAAAGGACTTTGACAAGAGAAATCTCTCGGTTGCGCAGAGCTTGAGTCTTCTTATCCAATATCTTCACCGGCTTCGAAACAAAGGTCAAATCCGGTTCTAGTTCAATTTCCTCAACAGGAAGGCTCTCGGACTCATTCGGGAAGTACTTTCGGAGTTGGGAAACATGAAAGACGTTGTGAATCCCAGTTAGGCTCGGCGGCAAGTCTAACCTGTAAGCTGCGTTCCCAATCCTCTCCAGAATTTCATAGGGACCTAAAAATCTCGGGCTCAACTTTCCTCCTTTTCCTATTCGGGTGAAACCCTTTCGAGGAGAAGCTTTGAGGAATACTTTGTCACCAACCTCAAATTCCAATGGTCGGCGACGGTTGTCGGCATAGCTCTTCTGTCGATCCTGAGCTGCTTTCATTCTCTGCCGAATAATCTGGATACGGTCGATGGCATTCTGGAGAAACTTCGGAGGAGTTCCTCGTTCCTTATCATCCTTCGTCCAACGCCAATCTTCGAGATCCCAAAACAACGGGGACCTACACTTTCTGCCATACAATGCTTCGTAAGGTGCCATTCCGATCGTAGACTGATGACTGTTGTTGTAAGCAAACTCGATCAGAGGCAACTGGTCGTGCCAATTGTTGCGAAAATCCAGGGCACAAGCTCGAAGCATATCACAGAGATATCTGATCATCCTCTCTGACTGACCATCGGTTTGCGGATGTGCGGCTGTACTGAAAGTCAGCTTCGTTCCCATTCGTTCTTGAAGTTGCTGCCACAAACGATCGAGCATCTCTGTCAGATACGATCGTAGTCGGAATTCCATGAAGCTTGACAATCTCTCGGTGATAAATCTCTGCCAACCTATCCACTTTGTACGACATGTTGATCGGTAGGAAATGAGCACTCTTGGATAGTCGGTCGATAATCACCCAAATGCTATCGTAGCCACCTCTAACTTTAGGCAAACCAGACACGAAGTCCATGGCAATACCTTCCCAATTCCATGTAGGAATCGGTAGCGGCTCAAGCAAACCTCCCGGTCTTTGATGTTCAACTTTAACCTGCTGACAAGTCGAGCATCTCTTGACGTAATCAGCTACGTCTCTCTTCATACCTCTCCACCAGAATAACTCTTTCAGATCCCGATACATCTTACTTCGTAACGCCCCAATTTTTGGTAAACTAAAGCCGGTAAGAATTCCTAAGATAACGGGACAAGTTTGGAAAACTCGATCGGGATATATGTGTTTATGTGATATTTGTGTGTTTTATATGAATTTTCGTAAGTGCAATACTTTGTGAATTTAAATTATTCTATGTGAATGTGCGTTTAAAATGATGAGTTTTGACTATAATATTGATATATTTTGTTAACTTGCCCCTTTTTATGAAGTTTTACGAAATTACTAAAACACCTCCTTCGACTTTTCTATCCAATATCAGATTTTTCATTTAAACCCCTTTCTTTACTTTTCCTTTATATCACACCTGGCCCCTTCTCTTTTCAATGTTATCATCAACAGCAAATAACCCGGCAGAAAAAGAAAAGAAATAAAAATACAAGAAAAGTTATATTATTTCTTTAAAGCTAAGTAATGGCTCGAGTTCCCATAATTTCCCTTATAATCCAGCTATTCTCTAAACCATCGTCACTTGAGAAATTAGTCTCGTCTTCATCTCTGTGCATAAACATTCCGAAGTGAAACCCTCATCATCTGATCTAACTTTCGCTTGTTAAGGTGAAATTGATTTATGCTCTTACCTTTAATTCTCTTTTTCTTGTCTTGCAAATATCCAACCTCTAATAACTTATATATTGTTCCCTTGTTAATTCCGTGTGTATGCGATAGTGGGAAATGAATACAAGGGCTACTGAGTCAAACGAAAGTAGGTGTAGGCTGCATCAATTAAACCATGATTCCCACTATATTTTAGTTGTTCAACAAGTTACAGTTCATTGAAATAAAGAAATAAATGGAATATTAAATTATTATCTAGCAAGGTATTAATCGGATATTTAGCAACAGCAAACTAGGTGTGGGTCACTTTTTGCATAAAATTTAGTAGTGCTAATTGAAAAGATGGTAGATGATGTTGAATGATTAAACATTAATTGCCTTGTTTCTTAGTCAGACTTCTTTATTGATTGCTGAAATAGCAATATAAACTCAAGTATAATCCTCTTTTCATGTGGGTTGAATATACTGGAGATTTGCTTCTAATAATTGATGTTATATGCAAATATTGTATTCAAATTTTCGTATTAGTTGTAATTTCAGTAAATTGCCATGTTAATTAGTTTTCTTAGTTTCTCATCTTTGATCAACTTATTTAACAAAACTGAACATTGGAAAAGAGATTTGATGAAGTACATTAAATAATCCCTTAATTGTAGTAACTTAGCTTAATTAAATAAACTTAATTTTATGAAAATGTACTTAGCTCGAGTGATTAAATTATTACATTTTGGGAAATTCTCATATTTCATGGTTATTTTATTTTCTTAGGCATAATTAGTTGTATAATTGTTTAACTGGTTGTGTCGTATTCTCGTCTTACATGGTTGTGTCGTATTTGGTTTCAGGTGGTAGTTCTTCTGGGCAGTAGTTGGTCTTCTTTCTTTTGCCCTTTTTGCAGTATTATCCAGGTGGGGTTTCTTTTCCGAATTCGGCTTTCCTTATACGTATGTAAATATTCCATATATACCCAAAGCCTGTGTTTTATGCTTTTATGTTTTCTTCCCCACACCTATATTATACGTAGTAGCTACTTGAAAATCATATTACTTTAATGAGTTAAAGGAAAATGCTTTGATATCAAATTATTATATATTAACCACTAGAAGGCTCCATTAGCTCGAAAGGGTTACAAATGAGTTTGAAATCGGTCCCTTTGACCATATAAACATGAGTGGGAGGAATTATCTTGGCCTTTCGGCCTGGCCATTGAGCCACATTATATTGTTGGGCCCGGACATCAGGGTACGTGGTGAAGCCGGATAGACGTTGGGTCTACGGTGGATCTCAATGCTCTGGTCTCCAAACTGATGGGAGCTCGGGGGTATGACCGGAGTGGCAACCCTTTTGAGTACCTGCGCCGGATGGGATCTAGTCTATATCCCCAGCCGAAGATGTATTGGATATTTGTCCTTGCATGATTATATAGTAGCGGGCTAGCTACCTGACTACACAAGGAGGAATAAGGGAGGTTTATTTGATATTTCTGATATTATGAAACAGGTGGTTGATGCTCGACTCGCCGAGCTTTTACTTTATTGCGAAATTATTCGATTCACCAATAATTGTGAAAACCTTTATTTTTCCTTTGCTTTCTTCTCATTTACAAACTGGTGAATATTTTCGTTGTTTCGATAATATATACGTATTACAGCCCCCTCACTTAGTCGCTTTGACTAACCCCATTACTCTGTGGTTGTCTTTTCAGGTTTTGTTGCTAGGCGGATTCAGGTCGTGTCCTTGGAGTCATTTACTTTTGTTTAGGTGATTTCATTTCCGCCTATGTATCCGGATATATACTTAAAACCCTAGAAATTGTAGATGTAAATGATGTAAATTAGTGTGAATAGTGATATTGATGTTTTCAGTGGCCTTGGTGGGCTTTATAATTGTGTTTTGGATTATGGTTGTTCTAGCTCCCTGAGTGGGATAGGTTGTGCTAATTTGCTTCCGCTGTATTATTGTTCATCGTCCTATTATTTTCTAAAGCAGATCCGCCTGGTATTTATTTTCCGTTCGCCAGGTTATAGTTCATAACCGGACCTTTAGTTCTTGTTATGGATTGTGACTTGGTGCGGGACGTCGCGTCGCACCGTATCTGGGGACGTGCCGTTACAGTTGGTATCAAAGCTAGAGGTTCATTGGCCTTAGCTCTGTGAGTCGTGTCAGTCTAGGTCCATACGGCTTACGACTTAGGAATTGGTGCTTTTGTGCTTATGTGTTTACAGCTTTGCATCCATAACTAATCTGCATGCATATTTATTATATTTAATTGTAGGATGCCACCTCGTCGTGATCGTACTCCTCCAGCAGCACCAGCACAGGCACCAGTGGTTGATGCTCAGCAGATATTTGGTCTCTTTAAGGATTATCTGGATCAGAGAGATAAGGATGTTGAGGTAGATGAGCATAGAGCCCGTGAGCAGTCCTTGCGCAGATTTCTCGACTTTCACCCACCGCAGTTCGCCAGTACTACAGATGATATTGTGGCTGAGAACTGGATTTCATCTCTTGAGCGGATATATCGAGTTCATCTGCCTATTGATCTAGAGAAAGTTGAGTTTGCTATCTATCTTTTTCGAGGACCTGCAGAGGCCTGGTGGAAGATGACTGAGCAGAGATGGAGGGCCACCGGAGTTGAGTCATCGTGGGATAGGTTTCTTGAGGAGTTTCGAGCTAAGTATGTTCCCCCTACTGTTCAGGATCGCCGAGAGCAGGAGTTTATGGAGTTATCTCAGGGTACTTCTACTGTGGCTGACTATGAAGCTAATTTTACCAAACTTGCAGTATATGCTCCCCATATTGCTTTAGATGAGCGTAGGAAGACCAAGAAGTTTTTAGAGGGCTTGAGGGTGCCTCTTCGACAGGGTCTTGCAGCTTCCCGTCCCACTACCTATGTTGCAGCTGTAGATGCAGCCTTATCTCTTGAGGCCGAGTATGCCAGTATTGATCGAGCTATTCGTCGTACTACCCCCGCTTCTTCTTCATCGGGTTTCAAGAAGCCTTTCATTCCGAGTGCTCCTATGCAGCCTAAAGGCAAGAGACCTTTTGGTGGACCCAGACCTCCTATACCTCGCCCTATGGGATTTACTTCAGCACCTCGTCCGACCGGATTTTACTCTGCACCTCGCCCGACTGGTTTTCCTTCAGTCCCTCGTCCGTCAGGTTATCGCCCAGTTACTTGTGGTTATTGTGGAGGGAATCACCCAGAGTTTAAGTGTTGGTATAAGTTGGGATTGTGTACTAGTTGTGGTAGCTCTACCCACCAGAAGGATAGTTGTCCCAGGAGGCAGCCCTGGAGTCAGCCTATGCCGCCGAAGCCGAAGCCTTCTGTTCCAGCTCGTGTGTACGCCGTGGAGGGCGATAATGAGGAGACTGAGCCTGATGCTTCTGCCGTGGTGGAAGGTACCACACATATACATAACATACCCATACATGCATTGTTTGATCCGGGTGCTACGCATTCTTTTGTTGCTCCTGAAATTGACTTATCTGCGCATGTGTCTATTGATTTATCTGATTATTGCTTTGTTCTGAGTTCCCCTTTGGGATCTTGTATGATTACCGACCGCGTGTGTAGCGCCCCCTGAAGAAGGACCGCCACATCCGCACCGAAACGGATTCCCGAGCTTCGGCGAGGGGCCTCAACCCAAAAACCCACTCCGGCGAACGGCACTCAAGCAAGAACCTTCGGCAACAGCAATGACATCCCCACAACAACCAGAGAAGAGCAGAGAAATGCGGAAGCGATTTAAATAACAAGACAAATTCCATAAATGTCAATTAAACATGTGCAAATCGAAATACAACATAACAACAACACGTAGTGCCATCCATGGCTCAACTAGTCTACCCTATGCAATCCTAGATATCTTCAACTATCCCACATCAGGGGCACATAAGTACGTAAAGTAAATAAATACAATAAACAAGACTCGACTGTTGTTGGGACCACTGACAAGACAAACCAGAAAGACTGAGCCTATCTAGACCTGCTGATGCCGACTGACAAGATAGGTGACGTCGCCACCTGTCTACCTGAAGCAAGAACCAAAATAGCAGGGGTGAGTATAAAGGATACTCAGTAAGGGGGTTTTGGTCACAGTTCGTCATTTATCTTTTTAAAACTAAAAGTGGTGAGTGTTGCCCGTTTTGAGAAAGAATACGAAATATAAGTTGTAAAATGACACAAAGCAACACTCGGGTTTGGCTTATTTGAAAACACAAAAGGTTGACGAACCGGATCCTTTAAAACATTTGCACGAAATATCAAGCCGATTGAAAGAATATTAGTTGGGTAATAAAGGGGACTTAGGGTAGCAAGTACGAGTCACACTTCCGGGTTTTATATATATATAGGGAAGTACATATGATAATTGAAGAAAACCGGAATGTGCTTCGACTTGTCACGAAAGCCATAAAACAATTAGACAAGCAATAAATGCAATAAATCATGCAGTAATGTGTCCCGGCGAGAACGGGCCCTCTCCTTATAACTCCCCATTGAAAAACATGCAAGCAAGTACTCCATCACCAAGATTCATAAACAGGGTTTAAGGAGACGCGATTAGCACCACCATCAGGATTTAAGGAGACGCGATCAGCACCACCGTACAGGGTTTAAGGAGACGCGATTAGCACCACCGTTCGCATCAACTTAGGCTAGCCAACCTCCTAGCCGGCCCAAGTTAACGCGCTAGAAGTATACATCGGGATTTGCCCTAGACGCACGTCCCCAGGCTCACCTCTTGTATACTCCGGGCCCAAGTCATAAACAGGCTATGGCTCGCTTTTGAAATCAATGATAGTTAAAGTGGCCAAAAGGGCCGTTCGAAAATATGATGCAAGTAGTTAAGTATGAATGGCAAAAGGTGCTTTTGAGACAAGTTGATGTAACGATCTAGGAAATACTCATAAGCGTCGTACGCTTCGGGAGCATGCTGACGGATGTCCCTAACGACATTACTTATAAGTGCCTCAGAGATCAAATAGTTACTGTTAAAACAAATAAGTTACTTGTCTCTAGTTGGAAGCATTTCAAATCATTTTGGTTTTGCTATTAAAAGGTTTGACTAAGCACATAAGGAATAGTAAAGGCAGTACAACAAGTAATAATAAAAGCTGGGAAGTCATTTATTTCGCAAACCTATATAAGACTATGTTCTTACTCCAGTTGAAAGAAGTTTAAACCCTTACCTGGCTCGACAAGACAGTATGAAAGCAAGCGGTAGTCAGGTTTCTCCCTCGTTGGACCCACCTGTAATACACAGGGCCTAGAGGATGAAAACAAGACCGACAATACTAAAAGCAAGACACAAGACAACAGACGACGCACGGCAATTCACATAGACATCACTCATGCTACAGGTGCAATGTGGAAAGTAAATCAATTAAACATATAAATTACGGTACGACAATCAAAGAATATTAATGAAATGTTAAATAATGAAAGAACGTAAATAATAAATACTAAAGGCATGCTTAAACGCAATTAGGGCACGTAGACATGCTTAAAATAATATAAGGACGTTCTCTCGCGAATACAGGATTAAACGGATAATAAACGGGAAAGGTGGAATAAATCCCTAAACGAGCAAGGTGTCAATTGACGGTCAATTAGGGTCGGGTAAATTGTAAATTATGAAGAATATCAAATCCCAAGGCTCGAGGAAGCTATAGGTGAAATCGGATTGATATTCGGAGGTCGTATGAGAAAAGTCAACGTTTATATGAGTGGGGTTGACCAATTCCCGAAGTGCAAGAAAGGAAAAGGCTGGAAAATACACTAAGTATGTTGCACCGGCCAACGCACGGGCTTGGCAAGCCGGTGCAAGCACAAAAGGGGGTTGCACGGCCTCCCGCACGGTCTTGAGCACGGTGCCAAGACCGTGCAGGTGCAAACGGCCATGCGCACGGGCCGGTGCACTGGCTCAAGCCCGTGCAGGCTGAAAAGTGTAGCGCACGGGCTCTTGCACGGTCTTGCTCAAGACCGTGCGTTCGCCCGTGTGGATCTACTGAGCAGCAGACTCAGCAGATCGCGAACCTCATACGCGAAAATCAAAATATAAATTCATATATCTCCTAATCTACACCATAAAACATCCTAATTCTCACATATAATCATACATATCAAATAAGCTACATATAGACACAAGAATCACGTAAAATGGTCAAGTAATTCTTCCTAAACACGAAAATCCAAATATATAAAATTCTATATATAAATCACGAAAAATCGCAAGAAATAACAAACGGAATGAAATGGGATAAAAGGATTACTGGTAGATAATGTAGTGAGGGTCGTTCGGGTTTTCACGGCTCGTCGATCGGGCGAGAAACGAGCTCGGTAGGGCGTCGGGAAGATCTTTCTCCTTTCTTTCTTCTTTCTCCTTTCTTTCTTCTTTCTTCTTTCTTTCTTCTTTGAAATGAGAGAATGAGAGAGATAGGTAGATATTTAGAAAAATATCTCGGGAGGGTAAAATGGTCATTTAGGCTTTAAGGGCATTTATGTAATTCAAGTAATCGAGGCTATTTAGAAAATAGGTTAAATCAATCTTTTCCACAAGATTAATTAATCCAATTGGATAGATCGAGAAATTAGGCAAGAAAGAATTCGCGTAAATATATTAATATTATAATACAAATATTCGGGTCGTTACAATACTCCCCTCTTCAAGAGAATCTGTCCTCAGATTCTCCTCCGGACTTCGGGGTTAGTTAAGGGGAGCATAATCTAAGAGTTCTAATAACGCGAATTAAAAACGAACATTTAGGAGCAATTAAAATACATTATAAAACATCATGCATAACAAAATATTTAAATGCAAATAACATTCCAAATAAAATTCAAAGTCATGCGAAAGACGGAATTACAAAAACCCTAAACAAGGCTAACGTCGAAGAAGAAATTCCCAATGTAAGGTCCTTCATCACTGTCATTATCTATTTCGTTCTTCCGACTGATTCTTGTACTCTTCGTATCCCCAATGACAATTGTCACATCCTTCTCCTGTTTCTTGATTAGAGTTCCTTTTACAGGAAGTAACGCCATCATCATTTCTCCTATTGTACTCCTCGTCTTTCTCACAATCTGTCTCTTCAAGATCACACTCTTTCTTATTCTTTCTACAGAGTGTTTTCTCATCTTCAAGGGTATTTGATGATTTCTCCTCTCCGCCTTCCATTAAACCATCATTTTCATCATTTCTTCGCTCGACTTCATACGAAACATCAGAGTCGTCATCATCAGAAGCCGATGTCGGCTTATCTCCCATATAATCATCATCGTCAGATAATATATTATCCTCTTCACTAGTTGATTCATCTTCAGACATACCTTCAGAAGTATGCTTCTTCAGACTCGATTTGTCAACGTCGGTGCCATCCAAAACCGCATAACGTATTCGCAACAGAATCGATCCTAGTCGGCCAAGAACTCCTTGTCCTTAGCACTCTCTAATAGCGTATAACGAATTTATCGAATTCCACGCTATCCACACAGAGGTCACATAAATCTTAGCATCAAATCATTCAATCAGTGCAAGTGTGAATTTTGAAAGTAGTTAAAGCACGTAAATTATATAAAACACTTAACACATATTTAAAGCAATTACCATTCGAAACAAAATATTATGAATGAATGCTATAATAATGCAATGTACCTCTGCGAGTCGGTATCATGGTCGGGATCCCCTTTTCCTTCCCCGAGGGTTGCTTGAGTCGGGGCAGTCTTGAACTCGATGCTTGCTACTCCCACATCTGAGGCAACGCCCCAGTTTCCTCCTACACCTTGCAGTCTCATGATTTGTCTTCCCACAGTATTCGCAGGGAATGGGTCCTCGTTCACTTCAGGTTCGGTAGGTTTTGGCATCTCGTAGTGTGGTCTCGATGTCGGAAAAGTGCTCGGTCCGGCTGGTTCTCTTCTTGCCTTCTCGTTGAAAGAGGATCCTTTCATGTGAGGAATACCTCGTCTCATCTCTTGAAGATCGGACTCCACTCTCATAGCTCTGTTAACTGCCTCGTGATAAAATCGAATGTCCAATCCTACTAATCTTTCCAAGATCTCCGGCTGAAGTCCCTCGATGAACTTTCGCGCTCTTCTTCGATCGTCAGATGCAATGTGAGGAGCATAGACGATGAGGCGGCTGAAAAGTGCCTCGTATTGTGCAGCAGGGAGAGCTCCTTGGGTGAGGGACATGAACTCTCTTTCTCGGCTGTCACGTACCACTTGCGGCACGTACTTCTCTCGGAAGTCGGATAGGAACCGTGACCAAGTGTACGGAATTCTCTCAGCGATCCATCTCTGTTCTATGTAACGCCACCAATCCTCAGCTGGTCCTCTCATGAGAAAGATGGCATACTCGACCCTCTCGGGGTCACCGCAGTGTATTACTCGAAAGATTCACTCCAGATCGGCTATCCAAGCCCCGGCTTTAAGGTCATCTGGTTCACCCACGAAGCAAGGTGGGTTGTAGTGCAGAAATCTATCCAGGGATTGACCCTCGGTTTGTCTCGCAGGTATATGCTGCTGTTGTCGTTGTCTCTCTTGATGCACTTGCTCAGCAATCTGTCTCATCGCTGTCACTAACTCCCTTGCAATCGAATTCGGAGATAAGGGAGCGGTAGGGGGCCTTCGATGAGGCATTATGTACCTGCGCTCAATAAACTAGGAAAAAGATGCATGTTCGGTTAATGGAATGGTCACGTAAGGCATATAAAAATTTAATCAAAGCATACATATATGATTCGGATAGCATGTAGACAAGTTAAGCATGAAACAAATCACAGAACAAGAAAAAACTCGATCCTATAGCCGTACGACCTAGACACGACAAGACCCAAGCAGGACACGACAAGACGACAAGACAAGACAGACGCTACCTCAAGTTCCACATCCACTTGCATTCAATCCCAACTCAGTACTACAATTGTAAGAGATCAAACGGTTGGTTGGCCATTCCAAAAGAAGATCAATCACAATTTCAATACTAAGGAGTTCTCAAGCACCTGTGACTGGAAACTCTAAGTCTCATTGACACGAAACGGGCAGACACAAGGGATAAGACAGGACGCGATTACAAAGCTTCGGTTCCTTTTGGGAACCTAGGCTCTGATACCACTGACTGTAGCGCCCCCTGAAGAAGGACCGCCACATCCGCACCGAAACGGATTCCCGAGCTTCGGCGAGGGGCCTCAACCCAAAAACCCACTCCGGCGAACGGCACTCAAGCAAGAACCTTCGGCAACAGCAATGACATCCCCACAACAACCAGAGAAGAGCAGAGAAATGCGGAAGCGATTTAAATAACAAGACAAATTCCATAAATGTCAATTAAACATGTGCAAATCGAAATACAACATAACAACAACACGTAGTGCCATCCATGGCTCAACTAGTCTACCCTATGCAATCCTAGATATCTTCAACTATCCCACATCAGGGGCACATAAGTACGTAAAGTAAATAAATACAATAAACAAGACTCGACTGTTGTTGGGACCACTGACAAGACAAACCAGAAAGACTGAGCCTATCTAGACCTGCTGATGCCGACTGACAAGATAGGTGACGTCGCCACCTGTCTACCTGAAGCAAGAACCAAAATAGCAGGGGTGAGTATAAAGGATACTCAGTAAGGGGGTTTTGGTCACAGTTCGTCATTTATCTTTTTAAAACTAAAAGTGGTGAGTGTTGCCCGTTTTGAGAAAGAATACGAAATATAAGTTGTAAAATGACACAAAGCAACACTCGGGTTTGGCTTATTTGAAAACACAAAAGGTTGACGAACCGGATCCTTTAAAACATTTGCACGAAATATCAAGCCGATTGAAAGAATATTAGTTGGGTAATAAAGGGGACTTAGGGTAGCAAGTACGAGTCACACTTCCGGGTTTTATATATATATAGGGAAGTACATATGATAATTGAAGAAAACCGGAATGTGCTTCGACTTGTCACGAAAGCCATAAAACAATTAGACAAGCAATAAATGCAATAAATCATGCAGTAATGTGTCCCGGCGAGAACGGGCCCTCTCCTTATAACTCCCCATTGAAAAACATGCAAGCAAGTACTCCATCACCAAGATTCATAAACAGGGTTTAAGGAGACGCGATTAGCACCACCATCAGGATTTAAGGAGACGCGATCAGCACCACCGTACAGGGTTTAAGGAGACGCGATTAGCACCACCGTTCGCATCAACTTAGGCTAGCCAACCTCCTAGCCGGCCCAAGTTAACGCGCTAGAAGTATACATCGGGATTTGCCCTAGACGCACGTCCCCAGGCTCACCTCTTGTATACTCCGGGCCCAAGTCATAAACAGGCTATGGCTCGCTTTTGAAATCAATGATAGTTAAAGTGGCCAAAAGGGCCGTTCGAAAATATGATGCAAGTAGTTAAGTATGAATGGCAAAAGGTGCTTTTGAGACAAGTTGATGTAACGATCTAGGAAATACTCATAAGCGTCGTACGCTTCGGGAGCATGCTGACGGATGTCCCTAACGACATTACTTATAAGTGCCTCAGAGATCAAATAGTTACTGTTAAAACAAATAAGTTACTTGTCTCTAGTTGGAAGCATTTCAAATCATTTTGGTTTTGCTATTAAAAGGTTTGACTAAGCACATAAGGAATAGTAAAGGCAGTACAACAAGTAATAATAAAAGCTGGGAAGTCATTTATTTCGCAAACCTATATAAGACTATGTTCTTACTCCAGTTGAAAGAAGTTTAAACCCTTACCTGGCTCGACAAGACAGTATGAAAGCAAGCGGTAGTCAGGTTTCTCCCTCGTTGGACCCACCTGTAATACACAGGGCCTAGAGGATGAAAACAAGACCGACAATACTAAAAGCAAGACACAAGACAACAGACGACGCACGGCAATTCACATAGACATCACTCATGCTACAGGTGCAATGTGGAAAGTAAATCAATTAAACATATAAATTACGGTACGACAATCAAAGAATATTAATGAAATGTTAAATAATGAAAGAACGTAAATAATAAATACTAAAGGCATGCTTAAACGCAATTAGGGCACGTAGACATGCTTAAAATAATATAAGGACGTTCTCTCGCGAATACAGGATTAAACGGATAATAAACGGGAAAGGTGGAATAAATCCCTAAACGAGCAAGGTGTCAATTGACGGTCAATTAGGGTCGGGTAAATTGTAAATTATGAAGAATATCAAATCCCAAGGCTCGAGGAAGCTATAGGTGAAATCGGATTGATATTCGGAGGTCGTATGAGAAAAGTCAACGTTTATATGAGTGGGGTTGACCAATTCCCGAAGTGCAAGAAAGGAAAAGGCTGGAAAATACACTAAGTATGTTGCACCGGCCAACGCACGGGCTTGGCAAGCCGGTGCAAGCACAAAAGGGGGTTGCACGGCCTCCCGCACGGTCTTGAGCACGGTGCCAAGACCGTGCAGGTGCAAACGGCCATGCGCACGGGCCGGTGCACTGGCTCAAGCCCGTGCAGGCTGAAAAGTGTAGCGCACGGGCTCTTGCACGGTCTTGCTCAAGACCGTGCGTTCGCCCGTGTGGATCTACTGAGCAGCAGACTCAGCAGATCGCGAACCTCATACGCGAAAATCAAAATATAAATTCATATATCTCCTAATCTACACCATAAAACATCCTAATTCTCACATATAATCATACATATCAAATAAGCTACATATAGACACAAGAATCACGTAAAATGGTCAAGTAATTCTTCCTAAACACGAAAATCCAAATATATAAAATTCTATATATAAATCACGAAAAATCGCAAGAAATAACAAACGGAATGAAATGGGATAAAAGGATTACTGGTAGATAATGTAGTGAGGGTCGTTCGGGTTTTCACGGCTCGTCGATCGGGCGAGAAACGAGCTCGGTAGGGCGTCGGGAAGATCTTTCTCCTTTCTTTCTTCTTTCTCCTTTCTTTCTTCTTTCTTCTTTCTTTCTTCTTTGAAATGAGAGAATGAGAGAGATAGGTAGATATTTAGAAAAATATCTCGGGAGGGTAAAATGGTCATTTAGGCTTTAAGGGCATTTATGTAATTCAAGTAATCGAGGCTATTTAGAAAATAGGTTAAATCAATCTTTTCCACAAGATTAATTAATCCAATTGGATAGATCGAGAAATTAGGCAAGAAAGAATTCGCGTAAATATATTAATATTATAATACAAATATTCGGGTCGTTACAGCGTGTACCGACGTTGTCCCGTTGTTATTGAGGATAAGGTTTACCCCGCAGATTTGATAGTGTTGTCAGTGAAGAAGTACGGAGTTATTTTAGGTATGGACTGGTTATTTGAGCACAGGGCCAAGATTGATTGTTTTGAGAAGAAGATTAGTTTGGGATCTGATTCGAGTCAGGGTATTCCGTTGACAGATGGGCCGATTATTTCTATGACAGAGGCAAAGAAGCTCGTTCGAGAGGGAGCTTCAGGTTTTGTTGCTTATCTTCTTAACAGGCCAAAAGAACAGTCGAAGTTTGAAAATACCGAGATTGTTAAAGATTTCCCTGATGTGTTTCCTGAGAAGTTAGAATCGTTACCTCCAGACCATGATATCGAGTTTGTTATTGATCTGTATCCGGGATCTGAGCTTTATTCGAAGACACCATACAGAATGGCACCAGCTGAGTTAAAAGAGTTGCAGACTCAGTTAGATGATTTGTTAACCAGTGGTTATATTAGGCCGAGTACTTCTCCCTGGGGTGCACCGGTATTGTTTGTGAAGAAAAAAGATGGTTCTCTTAGACTTTGTGTTGATTACAGAGAGTTGAACCGGATGACTGTGAAGAACAAATATCCTCTTCCCCACATTGAGGAGTTGTTTGACTTACTACAAGGATCGAGGGTCTATTCTAAACTCGATCTCAGATAGGGATATTATCAGTTACGCATCAGGGCAGAGGACATACCGAAGACAGCTTTAAACATTCGATATGGTCATTTTCAGTTTGTGGTTATGCCATTCGGTTTGACGAACGCTCCTACAGCATTTATGGATATGATGCACATAATCTTTCGACCTTATCTTGATAAGTTTGTTGTCATCTTCATCGACGACATACTGGTTTTCTCAAAGTCTGAGGAAGAGCATGAAGAACATCTAAAGATCGTGTTACAAACTTTGAAAGAACATCAGTTGTATGCCAAGTTCAGTAAGTGCGAGTTCTGGATTGAAAAAGTGGCATTTTTGGGTCATGTTATATCGAAGAAAGGTATCGAAGTTGATCCTTCGAAGATTGATTCGGTATTGAGTTGGGAGCAGCCCAAGACTCCGACAGAGGTTCGTAGTTTTCTGGGATTGGCAGGTTATTATAGACGGTTTGTGAAGGATTTTTCTAAACTTGCAGCCCCGCTTACTGAGTTAACAAAGAAGAATGTCGCCTTTGTGTGGACTGATATGTGTGAGAGCAGTTTTCGAGAGCTAAAGAATAAGTTAGCATCCGCTCCTATTCTTACTTTGCCTGAAGGTTCAGATGGATTCGTGGTTTATACTGATGCTTCGAAAGAAGGTTTAGGATGTGTGTTAATGCAGAATGGAAAGGTTATAGCTTATGCCTCGAGAAAGCTTAAACCTGCTGAAATAAATTATCCTACACATGATCTGGAGTTAGCAGCAGTTGTATTTGCTTTGGGCAAGTGGTGTCACTATCTCTACGGCGTTACTTTTTATATTTTCACTGATCATAAGAGCCTCCAGTATCTTTTCACGCAGAAAGAATTGAATAAACGTCAGAGGCGTTGGATAGAGTTGTTAGAAGACTACGATTGTAAGATTCATTACCATCCAGGGAAGGCGAACGTAGTTGCAGATGCCTTGAGCAGAAAAGCAAGTGTATCACAGCTAGAGCTGAGTTCAGATATATCAGGTGCCAAGAGAGCTCGTATTATTTCTTATGCTCGCATTTCTAATATTACGATTCAGTCAGAGTTGGGTCGTAGAATTAAAGAAGTTCAAGCTACTGATGATTGGATTCAACGACAGATTATTCGAATGAAGGATGAGCCAGACACGCAGTTCAGTATTGACGACACAGGTCTTCTCAGAAAAAAGACAAGAGTTTGTTTTCCTGAGCGTTTGAGGAGAGAGATTTTAGATGAAGCTCACAAATCAGCCTATACTATCCATCCGGGAGGCACTAAGATGTATCGAGATTTGAAAGAGTTCTTCTGGTGGAATGGTTTGAAGAGAGATGTGGCCAACTATATCAGACAGTGTGTGACTTGTCAATAAGTTAAAGCAGATCATCAGAAACCCGGAGGTTTACTACAGCCACTTCCCATACCATCTTGGAAATGGGAAGAGATAGCGATGGATTTTGTTTCAGGCTTACCGAAAGTCAGAGGCGGTTATGATAGCATTTGGGTAATTGTTGACAGATTGACGAAGTCCGTTCATTTCTTGCTCGTTCGTACATCCTATACAGTTGAGAAGTTGGCAGAGATTTATCATGAGGAGATTGTGAGACTTCACGGAGTTCCAAAGAGTATAGTATCAGATAGAGACACTAGGTTCACTTCACATCTGTGGCAGAACCTACAGGATCGTATGGGAACGAAGTTGACCTTCAGTACTGCAGCTCACCCCCCAGACGGTCAATCAGAAAGGACTATTAGATACCTCGGAGATATGTTGAGATCCTGTGCCCTAGATTTTCAGACTACGTGGTATAAACAGCTTCCATTGATCGAGTTTGCTTATAATAACAGTTATCAGTCCTCGATTCAGATGGCCCCACATGAAGCTTTGAACGGAAGGAAGTGTCGATCTCCGCTTTATTGGGATATAGAAGACTGGAGATGGACTAAAGATGGTATTCATCGTGGTATTGCTCCGAAATTTATTCAAGACGCTATCGAGAAAGTGCAAGTTATCCGACAAAGAATGAAAGCCGCACAGGATCGACAAAAGAGTTATGCTGATAGGCATCGACGTGATTTGGAGTTTGAAGTTGGGGATCAGGTATTTTTGAAAGCTTCTCCGAGAAAGGGATTTGTTCGAATTGGTAAAGGAGGAAAGTTAGCCCCGAGATATTTGGGTCCGTATGTGATTCTTGAGAGAATTGGGAAGATGGCCTACAGATTAGATTTACCGCCAGCTCTTACCAGTATTCACAATGTTTTCCACATCTCGCAGCTTCGTAAGTATCATCCAGACGAGTCCGAGATTATTTCTGTAGAAGATATTGAGTTAGAGCCGAATTTGACATTCATTTCCCAACCGGTTAGTATTCTGGACCGTAAATTCCAAGAACTTCGTAATCGTCAAATCCCACTTGTAAAGGTCCTTTGGAGGAATCAGAAAAGCGAAGAAGCTACTTGGGAAACAGAAGAGAAAGTGAGAAAACATTATCCTGAGTTATTCGCTTCGAATAAATAGAATCTGAGGGCAGATTCTCATAAGGGGGAGAGATTGTAACGCCCCAATTTTTGGTAAACTAAAGCCGGTAAGAATTCCTAAGATAACGGGATAAGTTTGGAAAACTCGATCGGGATATATGTGTTTATGTGATATTTGTGTATTTTATATGAATTTTCGTAAGTGCAATAATTTGTGAATTTAAATTATTCTATGTCAATGTGCGTTTAAAATGATGAGTTTTGACCGTAATATTGATATATTTTGTTAACTTGCCCCTTTTTATGAAGTTTTGCGATATTACTAAAACACCTCCTTCGACTTTTCTATCCAATATCAGATTTTTCATTTAAACCCCTTTCTTTACTTTTCCTTTATATCACACCTGGCCCCTTCTCTTTTCAATGTTATCATCAACAGCAAATAACCCGGCAGAAAAAGAAAAGAAATAAAAATACAAGAAAAGTTATATTATTTCTTTAAAGCTAAGTAATGGCTCGAGTTCCCATAATTTCCCTTATAATCCAGCTATTCTCTAAACCACCGTCACTTGAGAAATTAGTCTCGTCTTCATCTCTGTGCATAAACATTCCGAAGTGAAACCCTCATCATCTGATCTAACTTTCGCTTGTTAAGGTGAAATTGATTTATGCTCTTACCTTTAATTCTCTTTTTCTTGTCTTGCAAATATCCAACCTCTAATAACTTATATATTGTTCCCTTGTTAATTCCGTGTGTATGCGATAGTGGGAAATGAATACAAGGGCTACTGAGTCAAACGAAAGTAGGTGTAGGCTGCATCAATTAAACCATGATTCCCACTATATTTTAGTTGTTCAACAAGTTATAGTTCATTGAAACAAAGAAATAAATGGAATATTAAATTATTATCTAGCAAGGTATTAATCGGATATTTAGCAACAGCAAACTAGGTGTGGGTCACTTTTTGCATAAAATTTAATAGTGCTAATTGAAAAGATGGTAGATGATGTTGAATGATTAAACATTAATTGCCTTGTTTCTTAGTCAGACTTCTTTATTGATTGCTGAAATAGCAATATAAACTCAAGTATAATCCTCTTTTCATGTGGGTTGAATATACTGGAGATTTGCTTCTAATAATTGATGTTATATGCAAATATTGTATTCAAATTTTCATATTAGTTGTAATTTCAGTAAATTGCCATGTTAATTAGTTTTCTTAGTTTCTCATCTTTGATCAACTTATTTAACAAAACTGAACATTGGAAAAGAGATTTGATGAAGTAAATTAAATAATCCCTTAATTGTAGTAACTTAGCTTAATTAAATAAACTTAATTTTATGAAAATGTACTTAGCTCGAGTGATTAAATTATTACATTTTGGGAAATTCTCATATTTCATTGTTATTTTATTTTCTTAGCCATAATTAGTTGTATAATTGTTTAACTGCAACATGATTATGTGATTTAAGCATAAGCCGTGCGTCGTATTCTCGTCTTACATGGTTGTGTCGTATTTGGTTTCAGGTGGTAGTTCTTCTGGGCAGTAGTTGGTCTTCTTTCTTTTGCCCTTGATGCAGTATTATCCAGGTGGGTTTTCTTTTCCGAATTCGGCTTTCCTTATACGTATGTAAATATTCCATATATACCCAAAGCCTGTGTTTTATGCTTTTATGTTTTCTTCCCCACACCTATATTATACGTAGTAGCTACTTGAAAATCATATTACTTTAATGAGTTAAAGGAAAATGCTTTGATATCAAATTATTATATATTAACCCCTAGAAGGCTCCATTAGCTCGAAAGGGTTACAAATGAGTTTGAAATCGGTCCCTTTGAACATATAAACATTTGGAGTGGGAGGAATTATCTTGGCCTTTCGGCCTGGCCATTGAGCCACATTATATTGTTGGGCCCGGACATCAGGGTACGTGGTGAAGCCGGATAGACGTTGGGTCTACGGTGGATCTCAATGCTCTGGTCTCCAAACTGATGGGAGCTCGGGGGTATGACCGGAGTGGCAACCCTTTTGAGTACCTGCGCCGGATGGGATCTAATCTATATCCCCAGCCGAAGATGTATTGGATATTTGTCCTTGCATGATTATATAGTAGCGGGCTAGCTACCTGACTACACAAGGAGGAATAAGGGAGGTTTATTTGATATTTCTGATATTATGAAACAGATGGTTGATGCTCGACTCGCCGAGCTTTTACTTTATTACGAAATTATTCGATTCACCAATAATTGTGAAAACCTTTATTTTTCCTTTGCTTTCTTCTCATTTACAAACTGGTGAATATTTCTGTTGTTTCGATAATATATACGTATTACAGCCCCCTCACTTAGTCGCTTTGACTAACCCCATTACTCTGTGGTTGTCTTTTCAGGTTTTGTTGCTAGGCGGATTCAGGTCGTGTCCTTGGAGTCATTTACTTTTGTTTAGGTGATTTCATTTCCGCCTATGTATCCGGATAAATACTTAAAACCCTAGAAATTGTAGACGTAAATGATGTAAATTAGTGTGAATAGTGATATTGATGTTTTCAGTGGCCTTGGTGGGCTTTATAATTGTGTTTTGGATTATGGTTGTTCTAGCTCCCTGAGTGGGATAGGTTGTGCTAATTTGCTTCCGCTGTATTATTGTTCATCGTCCTATTATTTTCTAAAGCAGATCCGCCTGGTATTTATTTTCCGTTCGCCAGGTTATAGTTCATAACCGGACCTTTAGTTCTTGTTATGGATTGTGACTTGGTGCGGGACGTCGCGTCGCACCGTATTTGGGGACGTGCCGTTACATACTTCCACCTGGATGAACTGTATAAGGTGTGTTGTGAGCCTCATCGAGAATCTCTTTCCTCAGACTCTCCGGAACACAAACTCGGGACTTGTAGCGGAGAATTCCGGTGTCGTCCACACCAAACTGAGTTTCAGAATCAGCTGCGATGTGAACTATCTGCCTCTGAGTCCATTCATCAGTACCCTGAACATCTCGGATCTTTCGACCCAACTCTGACTGGATCGATATGCTGTGAACATGGGCCTAGGAACTGATGTGAACTCCCTCTAACTTAGCCTCTAGCTGGGCTATGCTTGCCTTCCGGCTTAATGCATCGGCTACGACATTCGCCTTTCCGGGATGATACTGGATCTTGCAATCGTAGTCCTCAAATAACTCCATCCAACGGCGCTGTCGTTTGTTCAATTCCTTCTGAGTAAACAAGTACTGAAGGCTCTTATGATCTGTGAAGATGTCGAATGTGATGCCGTAGAGGTAATGACGCCATTTTAATAATGCAAATACCACGGCGGCTAGTTCAAGGTCGTGAATGGGATAGTTCTCTTCAGCTGGCTTTAGCTTCCTCGATGCATAAGCTATAACTTTCCCCTTCTGCATTAACACACAACCTAACCCTTCGTGTGACGCATCTGCATACACGACAAATCCTTCAGAACCCTCTGGCAGGGTCAATACTAGAGCTGTGGTCAATCTCTTCTTGAGCTCTTGAAAACTAGCTTCACATTTGGCTGACCACTCAAACTTAGCTTCATTCTTCGTTAATGCTGTTAACGGGCCTGCAAGTTTAGAGAAATCCTTGACAAAACGTCTGTAGTATCCTGCTAAACCCAAGAAACTACGGATCTCTGTAGGAGTCTTAGGTCTCTCCCAATCCAGCACTGTCTCAATCTTCGAAGGATCTACCTCGATTCCTGTTCCAGATATGACATGACCTAGGAAGGTCACTCGGTCAATCCAGAATTCGCATTTGCTGAACTTAGCAAACAACTGGTGCTCTTTCAAAGCTTGGAGCACAATCCGGAGGTGTTCAGCGTGTTCTTCTTCGGACTTCGAGAACACTAAGATGTCGTCGATGAAAATAACGATGAACTTGTCTTGGTACGGATGGAAAATTCTGTGCATCATGTCCATAAAAGCTGCTGGGGCATTCGAGAGCCCAAATGGCATGACCACAAACTCGAAATGTCCGTATCGGGTGTTGAAAGCTGTCTTCGGGATATCCTCTGACCGGATACAGAGCTGGTAATATACTTGTCTGAGATCGAGCTTGGAATAAACCCTCGATCCTTGTAGCAAGTTGAACAATTCCTCGATATGCGGTAGAGGATACTTGTTCTTCACTGTCATCCTGTTCAATTCTCAGTAATCGATACACATGCGGAGTGTACCGTCCTTCTTCTTTACGAACAAGACCGGAGCACCCCAAGGCGAGGCACTCGGTCGAATATAGCCAATAGAAAGAAGTTCATCGAGTTGGTTCTTCAATTCTTTCAACTCTGCAGGAGCCATTCGGTACGGCGACTTCGAATAAGACTCGGCTCCCGGAACTAGATCAATCATGAACTCTATATCCCGATCCGGTGGCAAGAATTCCAAATTCTCGGGAAACACGTCCATAAATTTATTGACCACGGGCGTCTCTTCGATCTTCGTCTGGTCCTTCGGGCGGTTGAGAATGTAAGCTATAAAGCACGTCGCTTCTTCTTTCTGAACGAGCTTCTTGGCTTCCATCATTGAGATATACGGACCTTCTCCTAATCGGAAACCCTTAACCTCATTAGAACCCAGAATAACCTTCTTCTCGAAACAATCAACCTTCGCCCGATGCTCGTACAACCAATCCATTCCGAGAATAACCCCATATTTCTTCATCGGCAACTCGACCAAATCAGCCGAGTATTCGATACCATCGATGATAACCGGACAACGCTTAAGTGCTCGGTTCGCAATGACCTTCGAACCCAACGGCGAACCAACCACTAACACATAATCAAGCAAGGAAACAGGTGCATGCACAGATAAGGAAACAGCAGGCGCAATAAATGAGTGGGAAGCACCCGAGTCGTACAATGCATGTATGGGGATGCCATTTATATATATAGTACCTTCCACCACGTCAGTCGGATCTGCAACAGTATCCTCTGCATCGCCTTCCAAGGCGTAAACACGAGCATAAGCCTGAGGCTGAGCGGCTCCCTGTTGTACCAGTCTCCTCTTCGGGCATTCACCTATCCGATGATCGGCGCTACCACAACCGTAGCAAAGACCGTTCTTCCTCCAACACTTGGCCTCTAAATGCGGGCCCTGACAAAATCCACATACTAGCCGTGGAAATCCCTGAGGTCGAGGAGGAGCAAGCTGGAGTCGGGGAGGAGCAGGCTGAATGGCGTTCCTGAACGGCTTCTTCCCAGAAGAGGACCCAGACGGAATAAATGGCCTCTTCGAGCCAGAAGCGAAACTCTTAGTGGCTGCAGGGGCAGGTGCAAATGTCGGTCTCATCTGGCGGAGATCGGACTCTATAGAAAGTGCCGTCTCGACTGCATCGGTATAGTTCTGGAGTCGGTTCCCAAGCATATGCATACGAATCTCATTCGACAACCCCTCCATGAACTGTCGAGTCTTCCTTTGCTCGTCGTCAACCATATACGAGCAGTGAATGATAAGCCTGGAGAAGTGAGCCTCGTACTGGTCAACTGTAGAAGTACCCTGCTTGAGAGCCAGGAACTCTCGCTCACGTCGCTGTCGGACCACCAACGGAATATACTTGGCCCGAAACTCAACCGCGAACTGATCCCAAGTCGGGACCACATGCTCACGCTGCCATCTCTGTTCGATACGGGCCCACCAATCTTGAGCAGCTCCTATCATCTGATACACTGCTAACTCGACCCTCTTAGGGTCCGGACACTCCAGTACTCGGAATATCTTTTCCATTGCCGATATCCAAGCTTCGGCGATAACATCATCAGGGTTGAGCTTAAGAAATCTTCCCAGATCATTCTCTGGGACAGGAGGCGGTGTTGCTCGGTTGGCATGGACCATGAACTGCCCTAAGGCTTCCATAAACTGAGCTGGAGTCGAAACACCTGGAGGCGGACCTGGCGGTTCACGACGAGGAGGCATTCCGCACATTCAATACCAAACATGCATGATAATAAGTGATTATGGAAAGCTGTAACACGTAGAGAAATTAAATTCACATAATCACGTTGTCACAATCACATAACCCTAAGCCGTACGACCTAAACTGACACGACAAAACACGACAAATCAGAGCTTCGGCCATTGGACCAAGAGCTCTGATACAAACTGTAGCGGCGCCCCAAACGGGTAACGCACGCCCCGCACCGAGTCCCGACCCGGAACCGAAATGGGATCTGACCCGAACCGAAACCCGGCGAACGGCAAGCATTTACTCAATAACTAGGCGGGGGTTTCAAAACAACGGAAAGACAGAAGTGCGGAAGCGAAATAAACGAAACATAAATAATTACACAAGTATTAAAGCCCACCAAGGCTAACGAAATTCCATTAATTTACTAACAAACGGGTTCGATACAATATCCCGATAATTATATAATAACGGGTTCAATATTTATATAATCCCGAATACAACTTAAAGTAATAAATCCCTAATAATCCTAAAACATAAAAATAAAGCCATACGGGAAAGAGTTATACATGAGCAAAAATTAATACAACTCTAATACGCGACGATGACGACGCAGATCCCGCCTAGTATCCTGAAACCAGTACAGGGGTAAAACAGAGGGGGTTAGTCAAACGACTAAGTGAGGAGGGAATAATAATGTATATCATAAAACGGAAGAAAATCACCAAATTTTAAACTTAAAAGAAATCAACATAAAAGAAAGGTTTTCGTAATCGGGTGGTGATTTAACATAAAACATAACATATCATATGACTCGGCGAGTCGAGCCCTTAACTCCAATATCCAAACATAAAAACCGGAAACCACCCTTATGCCTCCAATGTAGACGGACCGCTAAATCCGAACTACTCGTAACTGACGGGAATAACTCAGGTACTCAAAAGGGCTGCCACTCCGGCCTCACCCCGAGCTCCCAAATGGAGGAAACCATAGGATTTACGCCATAGACCCGACGTCTACCGACTTCGTCCTATCGCTCTTACTCCGGGCCCAAACGAACATGCGTACATTTCATAACTCGCTTTTCAAAACATTTCGGGTTGGCCAAAAGACCGTTCGAGACATGACATATGCGAGGCCGAAGGCCAAAGTTCACCTTAGAAAACAAAAGGTTTTACATGTCTCTTTCGTAAACATTTCAAAGTCTATACGTAGTACTTTTCATATCAAATCATTTTCGATAAATCAAATGAACATAATAATCATAAATATCTATTAAGTATATATATATAAACGGTATGAAAACAAAACATAAACGTAGTTTATTTTGGGAGAGCCTTATTTATATATATACGTAGTAATACTGGAAACAGAAACGGAAAGCCTCACCTGGCTATGCAAAAGATGAGCAAAAAGAGCAAGAACGGGCGCTACTCCACGGGAGTATCGTCTGCAAAATACCAAGACACAACCAAATAAGACTAAGGACGACGCACGGCTTATACGAAAGTATTAAAACACATAGGAGCATGTTATACAATTAAATCAATCACTTAAGTTCAAATTCTCAAACGAAAACAGAGTAATTCATGCATTTAAAAATGTAAATCAAGTCCAAATGCAACAAAACTTTACGGACATGCTTAAATTATCATAGAGAAGTATGCATTCGAATTTCGGGAAAATCGGACTTCACATGCAAAAGTTAAAAAATTTGACGAAAACTTAAAATGCACTATTCATATACCCGAACATGTCGTTAATTCATAAATCATGCAATTCCTATCTATACCATATATATCGAATACACGAGCGAAGAAAGAATTCGGAAAAGACGAGCCGAAGCGGGACCCGTAGGCCAAATTGTGCCCTGACTAACAGAAGGTCAGGGCACTGTTCGACCAGGCCACACGGCCTTGTGCACGGCCGTGTGGCGAGGTCGTGCACGATTGAGCAACACGCACGGCCACATGCACACGGCCTCAAGGCCGTGTGCACCAGCCCGTGTGCGATTCATCATGCGCACGGCCTCATGCACACGGCCTCAGGCCGTGTGCACCTGGCCGTGTGCGACCAAAATGAGCAGAAACTCGCAGACAGAAAATCATACGCGAAAATCAAACCCTAATCCAACAATTAATCACTAAAACATGCAAATCAAACCCTAATTCTCACATATAATCATCTACAACATATAATCTTCATATAGAAACGATAAACACGAAAATCCATCCACAATTTCTATCAAAATCATATAAAACCTAAATTATTCAACTATTTTCAAAAATCAAAAAATCGAAGTAATGAAGGCATTAAATGAAAAATTTCGAGAGAGCATACTCGTAGATGAGATCGCGAGCAGTTCGTAGACGTAAACGGCTCGAAAATCCGTCTGGAAACGGAGTCGGAACGATCGTTGGAATCTCTTTCTTCTTTCTTCTCTTTTTCTTTCTTCTCTTTTTCTTTTTGTGCGTGAATGGAATAGAGAGGGAGAGAGATTGACTTAGTCAAATTGACTTGGGTCAAAATAATCGAAGGGGCAAATTCGTAATTTTGCAAAATAAGGTCGAAAACTCACGTTGTCCAAATAACATGTAATTACAGTCAAAATTCATATTATTAAACGCACATTGACAATTTGTAATTTAAATGTAAAAATCCATTCATATACGAAAAATTCTAAAATTACATAATAAATATCAAATAAAATAATAATTGCGCAAATATTCGATTCGAACATACAGATTTATAATTCGGATTTTCGGGGCGTTACATTTCCGAATTCGGTCTTTCTTATATGTATGTAAATATTCCATATATACCCGAAGCCTGCGTTTATGCTTTTATGTTTTCTTTCCCCAAACCTATTATTATGCGTAGTAGCTACCTGAAAATCATATTACTTTAATGAGTTGAAGGAAAATATTTTGATATCAAATTATTACATACTAGCCCCTCGAAGCCTCTTTTGGCCAGAAAAGGGTTAAAATTGGTTTCTCAATTTGGTCCCTTTGACCGAATCTTTCGAAATGCGAGAAATATATCTTGGCCATTGTGCCTGGCCTCTGTGCCATATCATATTACTGGGCCCGGACATCAGGGTACGGGGTGAAGCCGGATAGACGTTGGGTCTACGGTGAATCTCAATGCTCTGGTCTCCAAAACTACTGGGAGCTCGGGGTGTGACCGGAGTGGCAACCCTTTTGAGTACCTGCGCCGGACGGGATCTTGTCGCATAGACTTGTGCTCCGCCGAAGATGTATTGGATATTTGTCCTTGCATATACGATTATATAGTAGCGGGCTAGCTACCTGACTACACAAGGAGGAATAAGGGAGGTTTATTTGATTATTTCTGATATTGTGAAACAGGTGGTTGATGCTCGTCTCGCCGAGCTTTTACTTTATTGCAAAATTATTCGATTCACCAATAATTGTGAAAACCTTTATTTTTCCTTTGCTTTCTTTTCATTTACAAACTGGTGAATCTTTGGGTTGTTTCGACAATATATACGTATTACAGCCCCCTCACTTAGTCGCTTTGACTAACCCCATTATCTTGTTGTCTCTTTCAGGTTTTGTCACTAGGCGGATTCAGGTCTTGTCGTTGGGATTGCTTTCTTTTGTTTAGGGGATTCCATATAGAATTTGTAGATGTAAATAATGTAGATTAGTTTGAATGTGGATATGGTTGTTTTCAGTGGCCTTGGTGGGCTTTATAATTGTGTTTTGGATTATGGTTGTTCTAGCTCCCTGAGTGGGGTAGGTTGTGCTAATTTACTTCCACTGTATTATTATTCATTGTCCTATTATTTTCTAAAGCAGATCCGCCTGGTATTTATTTTCCGTTCGCCAGGTTGTAGTTCATAATCGGACCTTTAGTTCTTGTTATGGATTGTGACTTGGTGCGGGACGTCATGTCGCACCGTATTTGGGGACGTGTCGTTACAGTTGGTATCAGAGCTAGAGGTTCATTGGCCTTAGCTCTGTGAGTCGTGTCAGTCTAGGTCTGTACGGCTTACGACTTAGGAATTGTACCTTTGTGTTACAGCTTTGCATTCATAATTAAGCTTCATGCATACCTGTTGTATTTGATTGTAGGACGCCGCCCCGTCGTGATCGTACACCTAGTCATCCTCCTCAGCCACCTATGGTACCACTGAACCCTCATGATTTGGTGGATTCGGTCAGAGAAATTCCGAGAGCTGAACGCCATATAGTCTAGGATGAAACCAAAGCCCGAGAGGTAGTTTTGATGGGACTTCTGGATTATAAACCCTCTTCATTCCATGGTACTACTGATGATAGAGTGGCAAATAGCTGGATTGCTTCTCTCGAGAAGATCTTTAGGCTCCAGCAGACGTCTGATGCTGACAAAGTAGAATTTGCAGTTTACTTATTACAGGGATCCGCCGATGAGTGGTGGAGAGTTACAGAGAGGAGATTGGCAGCTGATAGAGTTAAACCTACTTGGGAGGCTTTCCTGAAAGAATTTCGAGCTAAATACATCCCTCAGTCAGTCCAGGATCGCAGAGAGCGAGAGTTTGTGGCACTCATTCAGGGCCCTTTATCCGTAGCTGATTATGAGGTTGAGTTTTCTAGACTTGCTGCCTATGGCCCTCATATTTCGGGTGATGAGCGCAGGAAGACTAAGAAGTTTATTGATGGTTTGAGACTGGGTCTTCATCACAGTATGGCTATCCTTCAGTTACAGTCTTTTACTACAGCAGTTGACGTAGCCCTCAGCCTTGAGAGTGAGTATCGTGAGATTGATCGTATTGCTGGTCGTTCTACCTCATCTTCATCAGAATTTAAGAGGCCTTCTACTTCTAGTGCACCTATGCAGGGCAGAGGCAAGAGACCATTTGGAGGACCTAGGCCTCCAGTTCCTCGTCCTCCAGTTCCTCGTCCGATAGGTTTTTCCTCAGCACCTCGCCCGATGAGTTTTTCTCCAGTTATTTCTGGTTTCTGTGGGAGGAATCACCCCGAGGAGAGATGTTGGAGTAAGTTAGGATTGTGCAGAGGTTGTGGGAGTTCCACTCATCAGATAGATAGCTGTCCTAGGAGGAAATTTCAGAATCAGAGTAACCAAAACAAGCCTACTACTCATGCTCGTGTATATGCCTTGGAGGGTGATGATCCGGAGACCGAGCCCGATTCTACTGCAGTGGTGGAAGGTATTATACATATTCATGACATACCCATACATGCATTATTTGATCCAGGTGCGACACATTCTTTCATTGCGCCTGCGATTGCTTTATCTGCGCATGTACCTGTTAATTTGTCTGATTATTGCTTTATTGTGAGTTCTCCTTTGGGATCTTGTATGATTACCGATCGCGTGTACCGACGTTGTCCCGTTGTTATTGAGAATAAAGTGTACCCCGCAGATTTGATAGTATTGTCAGTGAAGAAGTAGTGAGTTATCTTGGGTATGGATTGGTTATTTGAGCACAGGCCCAAGATTGATTGTTTTGAGAAGAAGATTAGTTTGGGATCCGATTCGAGTCAGGGTATTCAGTTGACAGATGGGCCGATTATTTCTATGACAGAGGCAAAGAAGCCCGTCCGAGAAGGAGCTTCAGGTTTTGTTGCTTATCTTCTTAACAGGCCGAAGGAACAGTCGAAGTTTGAAAATACCGAGATAGTTAAAGACTTCCCTGAGGTATTTCCTGAGAAGTTAGAATCGTTACCTCCAGACCGTGATATCGAGTTTGTTATTGATTTGTATCCGGAATCTGCGCCGTATTCGAAGACACCTTACAGAATGGCACCAGCTGAGTTAAAAGAGTTGAAGATTCAGTTAGATGATTTGCTAGCCAGTGGTTATATTAGGCCGAGTACATCTCCCTGGGGAGCACCGGTATTGTTTGTGAAGAAGAAAGATGGTTCTCTTAGACTTTGTGTTGATTACAGAGAGTTGAACCGGATGACTGTGAAGAACAAGTATCCTCTTCCCCACATTGAGGAGTTGTTCGATTTATTGCAGGGATCGATGGTCTATTCTAAACTCGATCTGAGACAGGGATATTATCAGTTACGTATCAGGGCAGAGGACATACCGAAGACAGCTTTCAACATTCGATATGGTCATTTTGAGTTTGTGGTTATGCCATTCGGTTTGACGAATGCCCCTGCAGCATTTATGGATATGATGCACAGAATTTTTCGACCTTATCTTGATAAGTTTGTTGTCATCTTCATCGACGACATACTGGTTTTCTCAAAATCAGAGGAAGAGCATGCAGAGCATTTAAAGATCGTGCTACAAACTTTGAAAGAACATCAATTATATGCTATGTTCAGTAAGTGTGAGTTCTGGATTGAGAAAGTGGCATTTCTGGGTCATGTTATATCCAAGAAAGGTATTGAGGTTGATCCTTCGAAGATAGATTCAGTATTGAATTGGGAGCAGCCTAAGACTCCGACAGAGGTTCGTAGCTTTCTGGGATTGGCAGGTTATTACAGACGGTTTGTGAAGGATTTCTCTAAACTTGCAGCCCTGCTTACTGAGTTAACGAAGAAAAATGTTGCCTTTGTGTGGACTGATAAATGTGAGAGTAGTTTTCGGGAGTTAAAGAACAGATTGACATCCGCTCCTATTCTTACTTTGCCTGAAGGTTCAGATGGGTTCGTGGTTTATACTGATGCATCGAAAGAAGGATTGGGATGTGTGTTGATGCAGAATGGAAAGGTTATAGCTTATGCCTCGAGAAAGCTTAAACCTGCTGAAATAAATTATCCTACACATGATCTTGAGTTAGCAGCCGTTGTATTTTCTTTGGGCAAGTGGCGTCACTATCTCTATGGCGTTACTTTTGATATTTTCACTGATCATAAGAGCCTTCAGTATCTTTTCACGCAGAAGGAGTTGATAAACGCCAGAGGCGTTGGATGGAGTTGTTAGAGAGCTCGTATTATTTCTCAGGCTCGTGTTTCTAGCATCACGATTCAGTCAGATTTGGGTCGTAGAATTAAAGAAGCTCAAGCTACTGATGATTGGATTCAGAGACAGATTATTCGAATGAAGGATGAGCCAAACACGTAACTCAGTATCGACGACATAGGTCTTCTCAGACATAAGACAAGAGTTTGTGTTCCTGAGAGTTTGAGGAAAGAGATTTTGGATGAAGCTCACAAATCAGCCTATACTATTCATCCGGGAGGCACTAAGATGTATCGAGATTTGAAAGAGTTCTTCTGGTGGAATGGTTTGAAGAGAGATGTGGCCAATTATATCCGACAGTGTGCGACGTGTCAACAAGTCAAGGAAGATCATCAGAAACCCGGAGGTTTAGTTCAACCACTCCCCGTTCCATGTTGGAAATGGGAAGACATAGCGATGGACTTTGTTTCGGGTTTACCGAAAGTCAGAGGTGGTTATGATAGCATTTGGGTAATCATTGACAGGTTGATGAAGTCCGCTCGTTTCTTGCCTGTTCGTACAACCTATACAGTTGATAAGTTGGCAGAGGTTTATCACAAGGAGATTGTGAGACTTCACGGAGTTCCGATGAGTATAGTGTCGGACAGAGACACTAGGTTTACTTCACATCTGTGGCAGAACCTACAGGATCGTATGGGAATGAAGTTGACCTTCAGTACTGCAGCTCACCCCCAGACAGACGGTCAATCGGAGAGGACTATTAGATACCTCGAAGACATGTTGAGATCTTGTGCCCTAGATTTTCATACTACGTAGTATAAGGAGCTTCCATTGATCGAGTTCGCTTATAATAATAGTTATCAGTCCTCGATTCAGATGGCCCCATACGAAGCTTTGTACGGAAGGAAGTGTCGATCGCCACTATATTGGGACATTGAAGATTGGAGATGGACTAAAGATGGTATTCATCGTGGCATTGCTCCGAAATTGATTCAGGATGCTATCGAAAAGGTGCAAGTCATCCGACAAAGAATGAAAGCTGCCCAGGATCGACAAAAGAGTTATGCAGATAGACGTCGATGTGATTTGGAGTTCGAAGTTGGGGATCAGGTATTTTTGAAAGCTTCTCCTAGAAAGGGATTCGTTCGAATTGGTAAGGGAGGAAAGTTAACCCCGAGATATTTGGGTCCGTATGTGATTCTTGAGAGGATTGGGAAAATGGCCTACAGATTAGATTTACCACTAGCTCTTACCGGTATTCATAATGTTTTCCACATCTCGCAGCTTCGTAAGTATCATCCAGATGAGTACGAGATTATTCCAATAGAGGATATAAAATTAGAGCCGAATTTGACATTCATTTCGCAACCGGTTAGTATTTTGGACCATAAATTCCAAGAACTTCGTAATCGACAAATTTCCCTCGTAAAAGTTCTTTGGAGGAATCAGAAAAGCGAAGAAGCTACTCGGGAAACAAAAGAGAAAATGAGAAAGCATTATCCTGAGTTGTTCGCTTCGAATAAATAGAATCTGAGGACAGATTCTCATAAGGGGGAGAGATTGTAATGACCCGATTTTTCGTGACAAGTTTGGTAACGCTTCGTGCCCTACGTTTCTCACTTCTTTCCCCATTTCTCGAATTATGTGGTCTTTGAGTGTTTTATATGAATTTTTGTAAATGTGATAATTTGTGAATTTAAATTATTCTATGTTAATGTGCGTTTAAAATGATTATTTTTGACTATAATATTGATATATTCTGAAAACGTGCCCCTTTTAGGAAGTTTTGCGAAATTATGAAAATGTCCCTTCGACTTTTATATTAAAAGATAACTCTTATTAAAACCTTTTTATTTTCCCTTTCCTTAGGATTAGATTTATAATGGACGTGTACCAAAATTTAACACCTCATGCTTAATGAGGATATGATTGCCAAGAATATGCCACGTCTTTGCTCCCTTAATTTCCACTAAAGTGCATGTTAACATGCTACTTGTTGCCATATACCCATTAATAATTAAATACCTAAATACTTTCTTCACAAACACCTAGCAGAAGACTTATCGGTACTATCAGAACCTTACGCTAACTCCTCTGTTGATGCCGTAGGTAATCATCTCATTTCATTAATTTTAATTCATGGCTTTGTAAATTAATAAGTGGCTTAGTATGATTTTCCCAAATGAAACGTTTACAACCTCTTGAATTGCGTGTTTATAAACTGTAAATGAGTAGCTTGTTAATCTTATTTTCATTAATGATTGGATCGAGGTTTAGCAATATGGGGTAGTTTTATTAAATTATCGGATTAACGAATTGAAACAAGAACCTTTATAACTAATGTTTACTTATACCATTGATTGCAATAGGATTGTAATTAATTGAAATTGTTGAATTGCTTATTTTATTATAATGTAATAATATTTAAATTGGATAGTTTTTCCATTTTTGGAATCAACAGTAAAAGAATATTCCAATTAATTAATCCATAATTTCCACAGAACTTTATATTAGCTAATTAAAATATGCAATAGGATAATGAATAATACTAAAAACATTAAATTTACCTACGATATAGTACATGTATGTTGTTGCTTTGAGTAGAAATGTTTATTAATAATTAGATAAAATCGGAAAGATGTTTTATTAATGTCCTGTTGTAATAAGAACAGGATTTAACATTAGAAAAGTGAGCTAATAAACTACATTACCTAAACTTATCTTTTATGGAGTTATCTTTTATGGAGTTATACTCCCCAGTCACGAAATTGTAATCTTTCAGAAATTGTCTTATCTTATTATTTCGTTATTATTAATATACCTAATTAATTTGTTTACTCGATTATTTACAATATAATTATGTGATTTATGTCATTACCATATACTCAGTTTCTTTTACTTTCTTGTCTTTAATTGACTCGTTTAACTGTTTAGTTGTTAGATGATTTCATAATTTCAGTTATAGCCGTACAAGTTAGTCGTGTCTTAATTGATTTGTCGAGCTGAGTCTTACCCCAAAATCTTGTATATAATAGGTAATCCTACAGAGGAACCCTGATTGAGTCTGACGATCCTTTTGCTACCTTTTTGGAATATTCAGGTGGGGTTTCTTTTCCGAATTCGGTCTTTCTTATATGTATGTAAATATTCCATATATACCCGAAGCCTGCGTTTATGCTTTTATGTTTTCTTTCCCCAAACCTATATTATACGTAGTAGCTACCTGAAAATCATATTACTTTAATGAGTTGAAGGAAAATATTTTGATATCAAATTATTACATACTAGCCCCTCGAAGGCTCTTTTGGCCAGAAAAAGGTTAAAATTGGTTTCTCAATTTGGTCCCTTTGACCGAATCTTTCGAAATGCGAGAAATATATCTTGGCCATTGTGCCTGGCCTCTGTGCCATATCATATTATTGGGCCCGGACATCAGGGTACGGGGTGAAGCCGGATAGACGTTGGGTCTACGGTGAATCTCAATGCTCTGGTCTCCAAAACTGCTGGGAGCTCGGGGTGTGACCGGAGTGGCAACCCTTTTGAGTACCTGCGCCGGACGGGATCTTGTCGCATAGACTTGTCCTCCGCCGAAGATGTATTGGATATTTGTCCTTGCATATACGATTATATAGTAGCGGGCTAGCTACCTGACTACACAAGGAGGAATAAGGGAGGTTTATTTGATTATTTCTGATATTGTGAAACAGGTGGTTGATGCTCGTCTCGCCGAGCTTTTACTTTATTACAAAATTATTCGATTCACCAATAATTGTGAAAACCTTTATTTTTCCTTTGCTTTCTTTTCATTTACAAACTGGTGAATCTTTGGGTTGTTTCGACAATATATACGTATTACAGCCCCCTCACTTAGTCGCTTTGACTAACCCCATTATCTTGTTGTCTCTTTCAGGTTTTGTCACTAGGCGGATTCAGGTCTTGTCGTTGGGATTGCTTTCTTTTGTTTAGGGGATTCCATATAGCCTATGTATCTGGATAAATACTTAAAACCCTAGAATTTGTAGATGTAAATAATGTAGATTAGTTTGAATGTTGATATGGTTGTTTTCAGTGGCCTTGGTGGGCTTTATAATTGTGTTTTGGATTATGGTTGTTCTAGCTCCCTGAGTGGGATAGGTTGTGCTAATTTACTTCCGCTGTATTATTAATCATTGTCCTATTATTTTCTAAAGCAGATCCGCCTGGTATTTATTTTCCGTTCGCCAGGTTGTAGTTCATAACCGGACCTTTAGTTCTTGTTATGGATTGTGACTTGGTGCGGGACGTCATGTCGCATCGTATTTGGGGACGTGCCGTTACAGCGTTACACCACATCCATCGAAATGTGTATCCAAGGAATGCAATGGAGTCTTGCCTACATTCTTCAAGGAATCAAACCAAAAACTTTTGAAGAATTAGCAACTCGCGCCCATAACATTGAGATAAGTATAAAATCAAAAGAACAATCAATCGATGATAGTAATGATGGAGATGAAGAAGCTACTACATATTTCGTAGCCATTGATTCTAATTCTCACATGCTCCTGGTTAAGAGCATAAACTATCTGAACTCTTTAAACTAAATGACCCATAAATTCATCTTGATAAGAGAATAAACTATCAGTAATGCTCCTTGATATGAGTATAAACTATCTAGAAATGAAAATCAAAGCTCCTTCATACGAGCATAAACTATCTACTAATCCAAATGAAGGCTCCTTGATACGAGCATAAACTATCTACAAATTCGAATGAAGGCTCCTTGATACGAGCATAAACTATCTGCAAATCCAAATAAAGACTCCTTTATAGTTGATACGAGTATAAACTATAGTTTTTCGCATAAACAATATCGAGACTCATTCACTTTCTCACAAGTGAAAATAGATGAACGTGAACAAGTCCCGAGGGGGCATTTGTAGACACCGAAAAATTTCTTCCCAAATTAATATTTTTCTTATCTATTGTATTTTTATTAATCTTGGAATCTTCTAAACTAAATTCCAAGATTAAATAGAATACTTAATTGATAGGTAAATAAATATTGTCATATTTGAGAATTCCTGGAAATCAAGAAAGTATCAAATCATATCTTGTGGTTAAGGAAATAAATTACAAGAGACTAATGAAGAACCAATCAAATTGTGTCCATTCATTAATCAACTAAGGCAAGGATCCTTTCCTACACCTATAAATAAGGGTCCTCATTCAAAGCTTAGACACATTGAACACAAGTCAGATAACACTCTTTCAAGCTAGTCTAAGCTTGAAAGAAGTCTCTAAACACTCTCAAGTGTTCAAAGCAAAATTCCCAGCATTCTTCGCAGAAGTCATCAAATCAAGGTGTCCAATCCGCAATCAAGGTGCTAAACCCGCATTTTGGCTTTATTCTTCATCAAATCCAAATCAATCAAGCCGTTTGATTCACAATAAGGTGCTAAACCTGCGAATCTAGCGTTATTCCAAATCAAATTCAAATCAAGATCTACGGTGTTCCCGATGTGTTCTTCGACGTTCATCAAGATCTCAACATTCAATCCTCAATCAAGTCAAAAGACTTGCGGATTACCGTTACCAAAGTTCAAATCAAATCAACTGAAGATCAAACCGACAAATCCATTAAAGGAGTGTTTGAGTCTTCAACGTCAAGTATTGCGATAGGAAGAATTACAGGATAAACATAGAGATTGTAACACTATTTTTATTCGAAATTCAATAAAATTATTTGTGATATTTTTCGTGTTTTAATTATTTAATTAATACAAAATTTGTGTTACAATGAGTCCTATTCTTAAAATCCTTTGTTCTAATGAAGGACGTATGATTCAATGTAACATCAGATACATGACCCATGCTATAATGCCAAATTTGGTAGTCATCATTCATCACAGAATTATCAGTAACAGAATTATCAACAACAGTCTCAGAATTCAGTATATTAAAAACAGGAGTAGTAGTAATATGTCTAGACTTAGAAGTAACAGCAAAAACATTAACAGTATGCTCAGATGAATGCTAAAATACATGATTCAGCTTACATTTATTCAATTCATTTGCCCTATGTACAGTAGTAGTATTGTTAAGGACATATAGTGATCCTACTTTAATTCCATGAGCAATAGCATGCTTAGAATTCAGGTCATGTAAAACACATAAAGATTTGAAGAAAATAAATTCAAAGTTAGTATTACTAAGGATCTTACTGACAGACATTAGATTGTACTTGAATTTAGGTACATATAAAACATCAGGTAAGATGAGACTATCACTAATATGCATTGATCCTATGTGAGATACTATGTGTATGGATCCATCAGGTAATGTTATTTGAATATTAGCATGAGGTTTGACTGGATTTCTTATTAATGAGAAATTCGAGCACATGTGGGTTGAAGTCCCTGTGTCAATGATCCAATCAAATCCTTTATGTCTACCAATATTATCAGACAGATTACAAGAAAGCATACATGAAAAATCCTCAGCAAGATTGGCTGATTCTGGTTTGAAAGCATTTTGGATGTTCATCATCTTTTGAATCTCCTGTCTCACTATAGCAGCAATGTTAGTGGAAATTTCAGTGCTGGAAGAAGGTATACCTGTCTCGTTGGATAAAAATTGAGAATCACTTGCAAGGTTAGAAGAGCTCCTAGTTGAAGGACCAACAGTGTTGCTTCTTTTCGAGGTTTTCAAGGCTTTGAACCAATCCGGTTCTCTATGCAGTTTGAAGCAAACACCTCTGGTGTGTCCAGGCTCTTTGCAATGGTCACAATATCATTCTCCTTTGTCTCTTTTCTTTCCTCTTCCATAACTAGTGTTTCTAGAACCAATATTTCCCTTTGCAGCCATAGCGGACAGATAATTACCATCAGAAAAGGAGGTGTGAATAGTCCTTTGTGCTTCAACCCTCAGTAGTGTAGAAAACGTGCTACTAACGTTAGGTAGGGGCTCTAAGGCCAGTAAGGAACTCCTAATAGGATCATATACATCGTGCAGTCCCATCAAATACTAAAAGAGCTGATCTCTATCAATGGTGCGCAGTAAGTACTGAAGTACCTTGCACGCAGATCCAATAGTGCAGGCAAGAATCTCCTCAATCGAAGAAAGTTCATCCCACAAGGTGAAAGAGATAGTGCCCTTGCAGCTAATATTTGTAATAGTTATCTCTTGTAATACAATCTTTGATTTATAATAAAGGATATATATTGCTTTATATCTAATGGCAAGATTCTTTATTTCATATACATATTTGTTTTGCTTTTATGTTTTTCTTGATATGTAAATGAAAAAGCTTGTCAATTACAAAAAACCACATCACATTAACTAAAGAGATAGTTAAATGAAACATGTGATTAAGGTGTAATTCTAACTAATAAACTCCAAGTCAAATGAGTTCATAAAAGACAAGTGGGGAGCGTCAAACATGAACTCGAATATAGACTTGCAGTATGACTATGTAAAGTACTGAGTTTCTAAGTACAAGAATGTAAGTTGACATTCATACTCACATTGGGTGTGTGACGACCCGAATTTTATAACTTTAAATCGGTACATCTTTCGTATTATTAATTCTTTCTTTTTCCTATTTTCTATAAATTGTGAATTATACTTGTTATTTGGAGTTTTAATCTTCACATCTGTGTTCGTTATTTTATTAGCTTCATAACGCCTATAATATTGATATATTTGGAGATTAGAACGTGTACCGAGATTTTGACTAAATGACCATTTTACCCCTTTCCCCGAAATGGTCAAAAATGTCAAATATTCCTTTTTCCTTTTCCTTTTCTTTTCTCTTTTCTCTTCCTTCCTTATTCTTTCTTACATGAGAGTCAGAGAGTTGAGAGAATTTGAAGAAATTCATCGTCGATCATTCAAACCAACCCAACAATTTCATCTTCTGCCCGATTTTAGTACCGACAGTTCCTACGCTCTCCTCGTATCGTGTTCTTCGTATAGGTACCAGAATTGTTCCCTACTTCTCTCGTTTGCATGTCGTTGGTTGATGATTATGAACAATAACTATATGTGTATAATTGTCGATTCTTAATGAATTTTTGATAGTTTGGCATGATCCTTGGCTTGATAGTTGTAGAATAAGTTATATAAGCTAGATTAGGTGTTGATGATCACTGAATTTGCTGAATTATGTTGATTCGTGGGAGTTTGTTGAGGATATAGTTGAGTTCTCTGTTTTCTGCGCGAATTGGCAACTCATGGTAAGAGACTTACCGTGAGGATGCCAATTCACGGTAAGTTTCACGGTAAAAAACTTACCGTGCATCTACCCTCTTCATCGTATGTTGCATACCGTGAGACGCATACCGTGAGCCCTGCATGATACCGTGAGAGTGTATTTTGCATAATTTAGCTACGTTATTGTCACGTCATGAATAGTGACTTTTCCTATTTGATCTCGTTTTCAAAATCCGACTTCACCATTAGTTCCTATAATTTACGAGATTGAATAATTTGTATATTTTGTAATTTTCCGACTTCGATCGGATAACGAAAAATGACATTTTCGGTTTGTACGTTTTGCATATTTTCTCCGATTAATATGAAACTTATGTGATAGCTCCGTTATGCATATTTAAATTTAATTGCATGATTATGGATTTATCTGATAAGCCGTTCGTCTTTAATTGGTTGTTTGTGGTTCTAGATTTATGTTTTGATCCTCTAGGTTCTGTGTTGTTACAGATGAGTCCCAGGACGAGGATCAGTAGTCTAGTAGTCGGGTACTATCGTGTGGAGATCCAGGTGAGGGTTTTAAATTATTTTAAAGCTGGACAAGAACCTATATGTATAAATATTACTTGTGAAATAAATGCTACCCCCTCCCCGTTGTTTATATCGTTTTGTAATTTACATTCCTTTATACGATATTAGATATTTCGAGTTATAATTTAATGATTTCGAGCAAAACCGATTTGATACCAACGAGACATAAAACGTTTTAATTTTAAAAGTAGGATTTGGGTCTTTGACTGCTACATGAATGTCTAAAAAATGGCCCGTTTGGCCATAAACGTAATGAATGATTGTGAATGCGAGAAAATGATCATGTTTTATGTTTTTAAAATGGGCCCGGAGGTTATATGAAGGGTGAGACTCGGAGACGAGCGTCTAGAGTAATAAGATCCCAAGGTATAATTTCCAAATTGTAATTTCCAATGGGAGACCGGTTGGTGGTTGGCCAGTCTTTCGTTGGGGAAATGGTGAACGATTGCATGTGTTGCACGTTTTTCCTGAAATTATTGCGAATGAATGTGTTAGTTCTCGGGTTGCTCCTTGACTGTCAACCGGTGTTGGGAGTATTGCTTGAATATGGAGTTATAAGGTGGAGACTCGTTCTCGTCGGGATAATTATTGAATAATGTTAATGAATGTATATACTGAGACGAATCATAATCCGATTGTTATTACAAATTAATTATTATTTTCCTGAAACCCAGATTCGTGACTCGTTCTTGCTTTCCAGGCTACTATGTATAGCCTTCACTAAGTTTCTTTTGGACTCACCCCTCGTGTTTTGGTTCTTGTCTCAGGTAGCTTTTGGTGACCGAAATGGGCAGGGTGTCGGAATGGCAACAGTGTATTAGTTAGGACATTTTTGGTTTGGTCTGTAAAAGTTGTTGTCATTTACTTTATCGTGTTGGATACTCTCGTTATAGATTGGCTAAACTGTTGGTTTGATTATGGTTTTATACACTGCTGATAAGTTGGCTCCTGTGTGAGCATAGCTGATATGATATAACTGTTAGGATGACAACTTGGCCTTGAACGACATCTTTTGGGCTTATGACCCCTATATGCACATTATGCTTCCGCTATTCTTGTTGTTGTCTGTTGTTGTTGGCTGTGGGTGTCATTCTATAGTGGGTTGCGCTGTTGCTAATTGTCAGAGATAGACCCGGTTGGTCAGGATGGGTTTCTAGGCGGTGATTACAATCACGGTTTGGGGATTCATTCCAGCTCGGGGGAGGGACTGTATTTGGGGTCGTTACAGCCCTTCTCGAGGTGGTATCAGAGCAAAGGTTTAAGTCATACGACACTAGGATATGTGTTATTTTCTTCTAATTGTGTACATATTTGCTTATCTGCTATGTGATAATTCCTCATATTCTTAACCAAGCATGCATTTTTCAATTTGTTGATACAAGACCTATGCCGCCTTGTCGTGCTGTACCACTAGAGGATTAGGAGGTTTCTTTAGCTCAAGAATTGGCAGCTGCTAGCAAACAATTGGTAACTAGTGCTCAGCAGCAGCAGCAGGCTCCTCCACAGGATACTGATCATCGCAGGTTTGACCAGTTTATGAATTATCGTCCACCGTATTTCGAGGGCGCTCCGAATGATCTAAAGGCTGAGACTTGGCTAGTGGATATTGAGAGGATTTTCCGAGTACTTCACTGCGAGGATCCTGAGGAAATTGAGTATGCTACATTTTTTATGTGAGGCGCAGCTAGTGATTGGCGGGTTTACTTGGAAAAGAATGGACTACTGATCGAGTTCAGCCTACATGGGCTCGATTTCTGACTGACTTTCGTGATAAGTACATCCTAGAGGTTGTCCGAGATCTGAGAGAGAGAGAGTTTATGAATTTGACACAGGGTAATGCTACTGTAGCACAGTATGAGGCCAATTTCACACGCTTTAGTATTTATGCTCCCCATAATATAGAGGATGACAGGCGCAGGTCCTGTAAGTTTGTTGATGGCCTTAGGACTGAGATTCGTAGGGGAATGCTGGGACATGACGTTCGCCGCTATACTGACGTGGTTACCAGGGCACTGAATGTCGAGGCTGATATCAGAGAGATTAATCATACTGCCCCACAGTTTGCTCCCAGGAGTGCTCCCCAGAACAAGAAGATGTCATTTCAGCAGTCTGGATCTTCGAACAACAGACCCAAGATTCAGGCCAGTGCATATGTGTTGGGAGGTGAGGAGGAGACCGTGCACAACCCTAAAATTTGGCTTGGAAAACACGTGCCAAAAGGGATGCATCCTTGTGGTGGTTGTACATGGAGATTGGGTTATAAACCCTTCAAACAACATATGCAAATTCGATGTGGGACAAACCCACAAGGCGCTCACGGCTTGCTGCACAGCGTGCAACAACCCGTGTGGCTCACCTGAATGCGTTCTCAAATTCAGGGCGCTACATTGTATATGTCGTTATTTTATAATATAATTATAAGCATGTTTAATTATACTCCTTTTATTATTAGCTTGATTATTTGATATAATCATACTTTTTGACAAAAATATGCTTATATTTATATTAATAATGGCATAATCATAATATGTGATATTACATTAGTTATTTAAATTGTTTAAATAATATATTTAATTATGCATGATTATTTAATTAGATTAGATAATAATATTTAATATAGATCAAATATATGATGCATAATTGGTATAATATTTTAACGTCCTAATTAGTTATAGATGGCTTAGAATATTATTAGAACCTTTAAATAAGATTTAAACATCCTAGTGGGAGTAATTTTCAAAGATATAAGAATTAAATGATTAGATCATTAAATTTATTTAAAATGAATAAAATTCTTATATCATTTTGAAAAGTACTATGATTAGAAGCCAAGGTGATTATAAGATAATCAAAGAATAATCCACAAACTTTAAAAATTCAAGTTGGAGCGAGATGAAAAGAGTTGGATTCTCACAGCCTTCATTACCGGTCTATAGTATAGCATTTACGTACTCGACTGCGCCTCCGTGGAGGGTATTTATTTGCGGTGTACAAGATTAGACTTCTTTAAGGATAGAATGAAGCATGGGGAACGTTAGCTCGACCACGCCTCTGTGGAGTGTCTCACCTAACCCGTGTGGATTTCTAGGATATGGTTAACACTTGACTAGGCGATGTATTAACCTCCCCTCGGAGCTCTGTTACACCGACCTAGAGGTTAAGGATGGAAATGATGGATTAACATTGTTTGGTAGAGGTAGCTAGATAACATGTTAATTGGGAATAGATCTCGCTTTACTAATAGTCAAGTCATCATTGCATAGACCATAAAATGTTTATGTGGATTACATTATTGGTTTGTATGCTAAATACGTAAAATACAAAAACATAACTTGCTCTTTTCAAAATTTTTTTAGTTTCAAAATGTCCTCTATTAGCCCACTCCAAACTATCTTGAAAGAAAATAAGCTAGAGGGTCCTAATTATGCTGACTGGAAAATGAATCTTGACATCGTGCTTGGGCACGAACATCTCAAATATGTCCTTATTGACCCTTGTCCTCCTGTCCCTGAAACTACTGCAAGCCAAGATGAAAAGGACCGCTATGAATGGTGGATCAAGTCAAATGACCTGGCCAAAACCTATATCTTGGCATCCGTCACAAACGTACTCAAACATCAGATGCTTGATAAGCCTACGACACGTTTGATGATGAAACATTTGCATGAAATGTTTGGGGGTCTTGATCGTGCTAGGAGACATAATCTGTGGAGAAAACTGTTCAATGCCAAAATGCCAGAAGGATCCCCAGTTCGGGATCATGTTATGAGAATGATGGCATATCTAAACGAGCTGGAGACCCTAGGTGCTGAAATTGATAGACTGCGCAAACAAGATATGATCTTGTGCACCCTGCCTAAATCCTTTGATAATATCAGGTTAAATTATACCATGAATAAACTTGATTTCACTTGGCCAGAAATGATGAAGGAATTGCAAGTGGTAGAGGGAGTAACGAAAGCTAAGTGAAAAATTCTCTTAACTCAGGCATCAACTTCCAAGGCTCCAAATACCAGTAAATGGAAGAAGGGAAAAGGAAACGTTTCTGATCCCAAGGCATAAGTTCAGAAGAAGGGAAAACCTGCAAAAGGAAAATGTTTCCACTGCAGCGAGAATGGGCATTGGAAACGGAATTGCCCGAAGTACTTAGCTAGCTTGCCTGCTAAGAAGCCATCTGGACAAGGTATGATGATATCTTGTTTACTTGAAACATGTTTGGTGGGTAGTCCACCAGATTCGTGGTGAGTGGACTCCGGATCAACTAATCATATCTGCAATTCTTTGCAGGGGTTCAAGTTAACCAGGAAGCTTGAAGATGGTGAAATGCAGCTACTGCTCGGAGATAATTCGTATGTATTTGTAGTAGCAGTAGGAGTAGTTAGCTTGTATTTCGGTAGTAGGGTATTAAATTTACATAACTGTCTTTATGTGCCTTCTATACGCAGCTAGTTTTGTTAGTTGTTTAATAAATAATATTTTTTCTGTTATTTTTGAGCAAGGTATTATTATTAAGCACAATAAATCGTTTATTTGCTCTAGCATAGAAAAAGATGGTTTGTTTTTACTATACCCTGATAAAAATCCTAATTGCAAATTCTGAAGTTAACACTAGTAAACTTGCCTTACCATCTAAAAGAAAATCTCCTATGCCCAACGAGGCATACAAGTGGCACTTGCGACTTGGTCATATTAATCCAAACAGGATACAAAGACTGGTTTCAGACGGACTACTAAATCCTTTAGATTTGACCGAACTTCCAGTTTGTGAATCATGTTTGGAAGGTAAAATGACCAAAAGGCCCTTTAAGGCTAAAGGCAATAGAGTTGCTGAACTGCTGGAACTAATCCACACAGATGTATGTGGACCATTAAGTATTCAAGCAAGAGGAGGTTATGAGTATTTCATCACATTCAGAGATGATTAGTCAAGATATGGATATGTTTACCTGATGAGACATAAGTCTGAATCTTTTGAAAAGTTCAAAGAATTCAAAGCTGAAGTCGAGAATCAGTTAAGCAAATGTATCAAATCATTTCGATCAGATCGAGGTGGTGAATATCTATCAAATGAGTTTCTAGAATTTTTATCTGCAAATGGGATTAAATCTCAACTAACTACACCAGGTACGCCCCAACAGAATGGTGTTGCAGAAAGAAGAAATAGAACTCTGATGGAGATGGTAAGATTCATGATGAGTCATGCTACCCTGCCAAGTTCGTTTTGGGGATTTGCTCTTGAAACTACAGCACACATACTAAACTTGGTTCCTTCTAAGTCAGTTCCTAAAACAGCAATGGAGTTGTGGAGCGGGCGAAATCCCACTATCTCTTATCTTCGGATATGGGGAAGCCCAGCCTATGTATTGAGGAAAGATCCTAACAAATTAGAGTCAAGAACCGAAGTATGCTTGTTCATAGGTTATTCTAAAGGAACAAGAGGTGGTATATTTTACAATCCACAAGATTACAAAGTGTTTGTGAGTACTAATGCTAAATATCTTGAGGATGACTTCGTCAATGACCACAAGGGTAGAAGTAAAATTGTGTTAGAAGAGATGTTAGAGTCCCAGGATCAGATATTAACTGAAAATGTAAAAGATACATATGATGTACCAGATACAACATATGATCTTGAGCCCAGTACACAACAGCCTTGTCATAATGGGAGGATAGTCAGGGCACCTGACAGGTATCTAGGATTAACTCAAGTAGTTGAATCTGATGAACCTGATCCTTTTACATACGAACAAGCTGTAAACGATCTAGAAGCTGACCATTGGGTCACAGCCATGAAAATCGATTTAGAATCAATGTATTCCAATAGCGTCTGGGAACTTGTAGAGGCGCCTGAAGGCATTAAACCCATTGTATGTGAGTGGGTCTAGAAGAAGAAAAGAGGTGTCGATGCAAAGGTGGAAACCTTTAAAGCAAGGCTAGTGGCAAAGTGTTATACCCTGAAAGAAGGTATCGATTACGATGAAACCTTCTCGCCAGTAGCAATGCTTAAGTCCATTAGAATACTCCTCTCTATTGCCACTCATTATGATCATGAGATTTGGCAAATGGATGTAAAGACGGCTTTCTTGAACGGGCACCTTTAAGAAGAAATTTACATGGCACAACCTGAAGGCTTTATAGTCAAGAATCAGGAGCACATGGTAGCAAGCTTAAGAGATCTATACGGTCTTAAGCAAGCATCTAGATCTTGGAACATCAGGTTTAATGAAGCTGTTAAATCCTATAGGTTTGAACAATTACCTGATGAACCATGTGTGTACAAAAGATATCATGAAAACGTTGTAACATTTTTGTTTTGTATGTAGCCCGGAATAAGAGTTTACATAAGCCAAAATAAATGCAACTCAACAGACGTGACGACGACGACGTACAATCCCGCCTAGTATCCTGAAACCAACACCAAGGGTGAAACAGAGGGGGTTAGTCAAACGACTAAGTGAGGAGGGAGTAATAATGTATATTATAAAACGGAAGTAAATCACCATTTTCAAACATAAAAGAAATCAACATAAAAGAAAGGTTTTCGTAAACGGTTGGTGATTTAGCATAAAACATAACATAACATTTCATATGACTCGGCGAGACGAGCCCTTAACTCCAATTTCCAAACATAAAAACGGGAAACCACCCTTATTCCTCCAATGTAGACGGACCGCTAAATCCGAACTACTCATAACATACACTATAATCTCAGGTACTCAAAGGACTACCACTCCGGCCTCACCCCGAGCTCCCAAAGGTGGAGGGAACAAGAGGATTTACGCCGTAGACCCGATGTCTACCGGTTTCGTCCTGTCATCCTTACTCCGGGCCTAAACATACATACATACAGTTCATAACTCGCTTTTCAAATCATTTTGGGTTGGTCGAAAGACCGTTCGATATATGTCATATGCGAGGCCGAAGTCCAAAGTTCGCCTTAGGAAAAACAAAGAGGTTTTACATATCTCTTTCGCAAACGTTTAAAAGGAGTATACGTAGTACTTTTTCATATCAAAACATTTTCTATAAATCGAATAAACTTAATAGGAACAAATATTTACTAAGTATATATAGAGAGACGGTATGAAAATAAAATGTAAATCAAGGCTTATATGGGAAGAGGCTCAATTATACATATACTTATAAGTATCGGAGTCAGAAACGGAAAGCCTCACCTGTTGGCTAATCAAACAGAAGAGTAAAAGCAAGACCGGTGCTACTCCACGGGAGTATCGTATGAAAAACACAAGGACATGACCACATAAGACTAACGACGACGCACGGCTTATACGAAAGCATTAAAACACATAGAAGCACGTTAAACGATCAAATACGGTACTTAGGTTCAAATTAGCAATAAACAAATCAATTCATGAATATAGATATTTAAATCAAGTTCAAATGCAACGAAAGTTCCTAAACATGCTTATTACATGATAAGGAAGCATACATTCAAGTTTCGGAAGAAACGGACATTATATGCAAAAGTTAGGAAATTTGTCGAAAACATCGAACGCACTATTCACAATCCCGAACATGCAATAAATTCATAAATCAAGAGATTCACAGTCATTTCATAATTATCGAATACATGAGCGAAGAAATAATTCAGAAAAGATGAGTCTCGGAGGTACCTACAGTGCAAAGTTGCACTGCGGCTTACAGTAGGTTCAGGGCCAAAAATGGCTCCACACGGCCTCATGCACATGGGCTTGAGGCTGTGTGCAGAGCCCGTGCACAACACACACACACGCACGGCCTCTCACACGGCCGTGAGAGAGCCCGTGCACATGCACACGGGCTAACAACCCTCCGTGTGCAAAGCCCATGCGGATGATGAACAGCAGAAAAATTCGCAGAACGGAAACCTTACGCGAAACCAATTCAAAAATCAACATTTCAACACCAAAACGTTAATCACTATGATAATCTTCACATATGATGATCTACAACATCTAATCTAGGCATAGAATCCATAAACACGAAAAACCATCCACAAAATCATCCAAAATGAACATTTAACCTAACTATTCAACTATTCACCAAAAATCAGAAAAATGAAGCATAGAAGGCATTAAATGCGAAAGGAGTGAGAAGTTTACTCGAAGAAGATATCATTAGTATCGTAGGTTTTCATGGCTCGGAATTTGGGCAGGAAACGGAGTCGGGAGGATCAATCAAAGTTCTTCTTCTTCTTCTCTTTTTTCCTTTCTTTTCTTCTTCTCCTTTCTTGTGTTTGAACATGAATGAGGGAGAGAGAGAGTGTGAGAGACTAAGTCAAAAGAGTTGACTCGGTTTGAGAAACGAAGGGGCATTTTCGTAATTTTATAAATTAGTTCAAAAACTCAAGGTGTCCATATAAATCATAATTACAGTCAAAGTTCATGAAATTAAACGCACATTAACATATCGTGGTTTAAATACCAAAATTCACTCATTCATGAAATTGTTATAAAAAAAATCACATAATAATTATCAAATAAATAATAAAATCGCGTAATTAAATGACTCGAACATACCGGATAATAATTCGGATTTTCGGGCGCTACAATCGCCCCTCCTTATGAGAATCTGGTCCCCAGATTCTACTCGTCCGACTGAAATAACTCCAGGTGGAACTTGCGCATCTTATCTTCGGTCTCCCATGTAGCTTCTTCGGTTGTTTGATTTCTCCAAAGAACTTTGACAAGAGAAATCTCCCGGTTGCATAGAGCTTGAGTCTTCTTATCCAATATCTTCACCGGCTTCGAAATAAAGGTCAAATCCGGTTCTAGTTCAATTTCTTCAACAGGAAGCATTTCAGACTCATTCGCGAAGTACTTTCGGAGTTGGGAAACATGAAAGATGTTGTGAATCCCTGTTAGGCTTGGCGGCAAGTCTAACCTATAGGCGGCATTCCTAATCCTCTCCAGAATCTTATAGGGACCCAAAAATCTCAGGCTCAATTTTCCTCATTTTCCAATTCGGGTGAATCCCTTACAAGGAGAATCTTTGAGGAATACTCCAACCTCAAATTCCAAAGGTCGGCGACGGGTGTTGGCATAACTCTTCTGTCGATCGTGAGCTGCTTTCATTCTCTGCCGGATAATCTGAATACGGTCGATGGCATTTTGGAGAAACTTTAGAGGAGTTCCTCGTCCCTTATCATCTTTCGTCCAACGCCAATCCTCGAGATCCCAAAACAACGGGGATCTACACTTTCTACCATATAACGCTTCTTAAGGTGCCATTTTGATCGTAGACTGATAACTGTTGTTGTAGGCAAACTCGATCAATGGCAACTGGTCGTGCCAATTGTTGCGAAAATCCAAGGCACAAGCTCAAAGCATATCACAGAGATACCTGATAATTCTCTCTGACTGACCATCTGTCTGTGGATGTGCGGCTGTACTAAAAGTCAGCTTCGTTCCCATTCGATCTTGAAGTTGTTGCCATAAACGGGAAGTAAATTGAGCGCCTCTGTCAGATACTATAGTAGTCGGAATCCCATGTAGCTTGACAATCTCTCGGTGATAAATCTCTGCCAACTTATCTACTTTGTATGACATGTTGATCGGTAGGAAATAAGCACTCTTGGATAGTCGGTCGATAATCACCCAAATGCTATCGTAGCCACCTCTAACTTTAGGCAAACCAGACACGAAGTCCATGGCAATACCCTCCCAATTCCACGTAGGAATTGGTAGTGGCTCAAGGAAGCCTCCCGGTCTTTGATGTTCAAGTTTGACTTGCTGACAAGTTGAGCATCTCTTGACGTAGTTAGCTACGTCTCTCTTCATTCCTCTCCACCAGAATAATTCTTTCAGATCCTGGTACATCTTACTTCCTCCTGGATGAACTGTGTAAGGTGTGTTGTGAGCCTCATTGAGAATCTCTTTCCTCAAACTCTCCGGAACACAAACTCGGGACTTGTAACGGAGAATTCATGTGGTCGTCCACACCAAACTAAGTCTCAGGATCAGCCGCGATGTGAACTATCTGTCTCTGATTCCACTCATCAGTAGCCTGAACATCTCGAATCTTTTGACCCAACTCTGACTAGATTGATATGTTGTGAACGTGGGCCTGAGAACTGATGCGAACTCCCTCTAACTGAGCCTCTATGTAACGCCCCACATTTTTGGGTAAACTAAAGCTGGTAAGAATTCCTAAGATAACGGGACAAGTTTGGAAAACTCGATCGGGATATATGTGCTTATGTGATATTTGTGTGTTTTATATGAATTTTCGTAAATGCAATAATTTGTGAATTTAAATTATTCTATGTCAATGTGCGTTTAAAATGATGAGTTTTGACTATAATATTGACATAGTTCATTAATATGTCCTTTTTATGAAGTTTCACGAAATTATGAAAATGCCCTTTCGATTTTTCACTTAAACCTCAGGTTTTCTTTTTATTCTCTTTTCCTTTCCTTTTCTTAATTACATTTAACCCCAACGAGAGAAAAGAAAAGAAGAAGAAAAAAAGAAAGAATTTTCTTAAAACTTCAATTCGATCTTTCGAGTTCGTTTCTTAACCAAATTTCAATCCGTAAGAACCTACGCGACCCTTGTAACTTTCTCTACAGGTATTATTCAGGTTCCATTCAATTCCATTGTCGTTTGAGTATGTTTTGGATAAATTATTTTGAAGTTGGATTTTTCGGTAGTTTGATCGTTATACTCCGTAGTTTTCGATGATTCTTGATCCTATGTGTTGCGATTGTGATCTTTGACGTTTGTTGAATTTTGTAGTATGAGAATCTGATTGAAAATGGTATTTTGGTGAAGATTTGACGAAGTTTTGTTACTTCTGTGCGAAGTTCTTCGCGTTCTGCTGAAAATTCGCGAAAACATGGTGCACACGGCCTTGCCACAGGCCGTGTAGCAAGACCGTGCGCAATTCTCAACTCACACGGCCTTGCATCAGACCGTGTGTGTAGGCTGTGCATGTTCTAAAACATGCACACGGCCTTGCACAAGGCCGTGCAAGAGGCCGTGTGTCCCGATTTTAGTTCAAAAGTCTCTGGAAGTCAAAAATTGCAAATCCTACTTTCTTCGTTTGATATTATTTTCAAAATCCGACTTCGCCATTAAGTCCGTAATGCTTTAAAACTTAATAATCCATAGATTTTGAATTTTTCCAATACCGTTTGATCGTGAAACGAACCGATTTCCGTGTAGGGAATTATACGCTTTTTGTAATTCTTTTCCGATTGCTTCGAAACTTGAATGTATGCTTCTTTATAGTATTTTAAGCATGTCTATGAAACCTAATTGTGTTTAAGCATGATTTATAAGCTTGAAGTTTGATATTTCATTCGTTTCATTGAATAATTGCTCTAATTGCCCTTCTTTGATTTAATTAAGTGCTTTATCGCATTAAGAATAAGTCGTGCGTCGTATTGTTGTCTTACATGGTTGTGTCGTATTTGGTTTCAGGTGGTAGTTCTTCCGGGCAGTAGTTGATCTTCTTTCTTTTTCCCTTTTTGCAGTATTATCCAGGTGGGGTTTCTTTTCCGAATTCGGCTTTCCTTATACGTATGTAAATATTCCATATATACCCGAAGCCTGTGTTTTAGGTTTTATGTTTTCTTTCCCCATATTTATATTATACGTAGTAGCTATTTGAAACCATACTATCTTAATGAGTTTAAAGAAAAATGCTTTGATATCAAATTATTACGTATAACCCCTCAAAAGCTCCTTTAGCTCGAAAGGGTTAAAAGTTGATTTATCAATCGGTCCCTTTGACCATATAAGCATTTGGGATGCGAGGAATTATCTTGGCCTTTCGGCCTGGCCATTGAGCCACATTATACTATTGGGTCCGGACATCAGGGTACGGGGTGAAGCCGGATAGACGTTGGGTCTACGGTGGATCTCAATGCTCTGGTCTCCAAACTGATGGGAGCTCGGGGGTATGACCGGAGTGGCAACCCTTTTGAGTACCTGTGCCGGACGGGATCTAGTCTATATCCCCAGCCGAAGATGTATTGGATATTTGTCCTTACATGATTATATAGTAGCGGGCTAGCTACCTGACTACACAAGGAGGAATAAGGGAGGTTTATTTGATATTTCTGATATTATGAAACAGGTGGTTGATGCTCGACTCGCCGAGCTTTTACTTTAATGCAAAATTATTCGATTCACCAATAATTGTTAAAACCTTTATTTTTCCTTTGCTTTCTTCTCATTTACAAACTGGTGAATCTTTCTGTTGTTTCAATAATATATACGTATTACAGCCCCCTCACTTAGTCGCTTTGACTAACCCCATTATTCTGTGGTTGTCTTTTCAGGTTTTGCTGCTAGGCGGATTCAGGTCGTGTCCTTGGAGTCATTTACTTTTGTTTAGGTGATTTCATTTCCGCCTATGTATCTGGATAAATAACTAAAACCCTAGAAGTTGTAGATGTAAATAATGTAAATTAGTCAGAATGTTGATATGGTAATTTTCAGTGGCCTTGGTGGGCTTATAATTGTGTTTTGAATTATGGTTGTTCTAGCTCCCTGAGTGGGATAGTGTAACGCCCCGAAAATTCGTATTATGAACCGGGAACGCGAATCGATTTTCTCACGCAATTCATTATGTATTTTATTAATTATTATATCATTTTTATAACAATTTCGTATATGAGTGATTTTTAATATTTAAATTACGAATTGTCAATGTGCGTTTAATAATATGAATTTTGACTGTAATTATGTGTTATTTAGACAATGTGAGTTTTTGAACTTATTTTACGAAATTACAAAAATGCCCTTTCGATTCTCAACCTGAGTCAATTATTTGACTAACTCTCACACTCTCTCTCTCAGCTCACTCTCGAACACTTCAGCAAGAAAAAGAAAAGAAAAGAGAAGGAAAAAGAGAAAGAGAAGGAAGAAGATTCCGACGATCGTCCCGACTCCGTTTCTCGACGGATTTTCGAATCGTTTACGTCTACGAACTCCTCGCGACCTCGTCTACGAGTAAGCCTTTCACGTCCCTCTCGTTTAATGTCTCCTATGCCTTGTATTTCTCGATTTTGTTTATAGTTGAATAATATAGGGTTTATATGATTTTGGATGAATTTATGGATGGATTTTCGTATTTATCGTTTCTATATGTAGATTATATGTTGGAGATGATTATATGTGAAAATTAGGGAGTGTTTTGCATGTTTAATTGATTAAATGTTGGATTTTGATTTGATTTCGCGTGATGTTTTTGCTGTCTGCATGTTTCTGCTCATTCTTGACGCACACGGGCTTTGCACACGGCGTGTTGCAAGGCCGTGTGGGAGTACATGGCCTCTTGCACGGCCGTTCAAGAGACCGTGCGTGTCTTGCTTCGTGCACGGGCTGTGCACACGGCCTTGAGGCCGTGTGCATGAGGCCGTGCGTGTTCCTTGATTGTGCACGGCCTCGGCACACGGCCGTGCACAAGGCCGTGTGGCCTGGTCGAACAGTGCCCTGACCTTCTGTAAGTCAGGGCCCATTTTAGCCTACGGGTCCCGCCTCGGCTCGTCTTTTCTGAATTCTTTCTTCGTTCGTGTATTCGATATATGTGATATAGATATGAATTGCATGATTTATGAATTTACAACATGTTCGGGTATATGAATAGTATGTTTTAAGTTTTCGACAAATTTTCTAACTTTTGCATGTGAAGTCCGATTTTTCCTAAATTCGAATGCATACTCCTTTATGATAATTTAAGCATGTCCGTAAAGTTTCGTTGCATTTGGACTTGATTTGCATTTTTAAATTTATGAATTACTCTGTTTTCGTTTGAGAATTTGAACTTAAGTGTTTTATGTGATTGTATAACGTGCTTTTACGTGTTTCTATGCTTTCATATGAGCCGTGTGTCGTCGTATGTCTTATGTGGTTATGTCGTTTGTCAGTTGCAGGTTCCACTCTCGTGGATTAGGTTGCTCGTTTCCGTTTTGGGCTTTCTTTTGGTTATCGCCAGGTGAGGTTTCTATTGTTGTCCCGTATTATGTAGATATGTACTATTGAGCCTCACTAAATAAGCCTCGCATGTGTAATTTACATTTTCATCCCGTATTACTATATTTAGTAAATACTTTATTCTTATTACTTTTATGAGGTTTAAGAACAACGGAATTGATATCAAATGAATATTATGTATATGATTTCGAAATGTTTTCAAAAAGAGACAAGCGAACTATGTTTTGATTTAAATGTAATTTTGGGTTTGGAAACCTTCTCGTTGAGCGAAGTCGTTAGGGCGGGCTTCTCCCCCAAGACGATGGAACATCCGGTTGCGTTTCCTGCCGTTATATCGCCTGTCTCGAACGGCCCTTTTGGCCCTCCCCGAAATGTCTTGATTCCTATTTTAATAGGAAAATGATAGTTATGAAAATGCGAGATGATATGTATGAAATGTTATCTGGGCCCGGAGTATGGCGATCGGATGAAGCCGGATAGACAGCGGGTCTACGGTGGAATTCGGTAGCTTGCTCCATGTTTACCGGGAGCACGGGTGAGGCCGGAGTGGCAACCTTTGTGCTCCTGCGACGGAGACTTCGTGTCAGCCGTAGGATAGGCTATCATGCCTATAGAGCATTTGGATTTAGCGGTCCTTCTGCTACATGGGAGGAATAAGGTTGGTATGGTTTTCAGGTATGTTTTGATATGATATGAGGAGTTGAGGGCTCGACTCGCCGAGCATAATGATATGTCCCGTTATGTTATGTTATGATAAATCACCGAATGTTTATGAAAATCCTTCTCTTACGTTTGTTTTCTTTTAAGTTAAAATGGTGATTTATTCTTGTATGATATTATGTATGTATTCCCATTTTTCCCCTCACTTAGTCATTTGACTAACCCTCCCTGCTTTTAACCTTATCTGTTTCAGGTGGTAACTAGATGGGCATCGTCAGTCTTGTTTCGCGGGTTTTCTTTCTTTTCGGTGATTGTTCCTTTCTAGATTGTTTTAAGTTCATGATTAGGTTATATGTATATGTTATCGGGATTGATATATTGAACCCGTTATTGGGTATCACCGGGATATTGTATGGAACCCGTTTATTATATTATAGTAATTGAATTCCGCTAGCCTTGGTGGGCTTTAATTATTTGAGCAATTGAGCTGCTTTGAATGTTGTTATATAGAATTTGGTTTGGTTGTTGCTTCCGCTCCCGCATTGTTGTCGTCTGTTGTTTTTACAAAAGCCCCGCCTAGTGATTGGGTAAATCGGTTTGCCGTTTGCCGTGTTTCAATTTAGGGTTGGATTTATGTTTTGGCTTCGGATTGAGGCTCGGTGCGGGGCGTGCGTTACCCGTTTGGGGCGCCCGCTACAGTTGGTATCAGAGCTTATTTGGTCCAATGGCCTAAGCTCTGAATCGTCGTGTTTTGTTTGTTTTGTCAGTCGTTGTGTGCCGGTGTAACTTAGGGAATTGCACTCACTAGTGTTCAAGAACACTTAGTGTTTGAATTGTGACGGATCTTTGTTGGATGATCAACAACAAAAGATCTTTTACAATCAAAACACTGGGATGGGCTTGGATATAGGTGGATGTGAAACTCAAGGTTGTAGTTGCCGTGCCTGGTTGGCTGTCGTGTCCGGTTGTGTTTAGGTCGTACGGCTTAGGATTTCTGTGGAGTTTGTGCTAATGTGCTAAGTGCTTATGTGAACTCTATCTGAACTCTAGTTGCCTACGTGTTTACAGCTTTGCATACTCACTTACCTGTCATGCATATTGCTATTGGCCTTACAGGATGCCTCCACGTCGTCGTCCACGTAAACCGCTCTCATCACCTCCGTTGGCACCTCAGACCGATACACCGACTTCAGCCGAAATGGCGGAAAAATGCTGAACAGGAAGCGTGGGCCCAATTTCTCAGATTCGAACCACCACAGTTTGAAGGTACCCCGGATGACGTTATTGCCGAGGTATGGATATCAGCCTTGGAAAAGATTTATAGAATAATGGAATATCCGGACCCTCAGAGAGTTGAGTATGCAATCTATCTGATGGTTGGAGCCGCACAGGATTGGTGGAAACAGATTGAGCAAAGATGGACACGCGAGCATGTAGTCCCGACTTGGGATCAGTTCCTGACTGAGTTTCGGGCTAAGTACATCCCATGGGTTGTTCGTCAGCAACGCGAAAGGGAATTTCTGGCTCTCAAACAGAACACATCTTCAGTTGGTCAGTGCCTCACTTCTCTCGCCTCATTAAGCATTGCCCATATATGGTTGCCGACGAGCAGAGGAAGACTCGCCAGTTTGTAGAGGGATTGACTTACGAGATCAGGAAGGCTATGATGGTGGTACGACATCAATGTTATACCGACGCCGTGGAAATGGCTCTGCATATTGAGTCTGAACTCAGCCTAATGGGACCGAGTCCTATTCTTGCCACTACCACCGTTCAGTACCCTCCAGCGAGTTCTAAGAGGCCATTTACACCTTCAGGGGCCATCTTCCGGAAAGAAGACCTCCCAAGTGTCTTCATCGAAGCAGAATGCACCTCCCCAACCGCAGGGAGCCCTACGACCTGTATGTGGCTTTTGCCAAAGAGACCATCAAGAGTCGGAATGTCGAAAGAAAGCTGGACGTTGCTTCTCATGTGGAAGTCTCTCCCATTTCCGCGCAAATTGCACGAGGAAGAAAAGATCGAGACAGTCGAAGAGAACCTAGATCCGAATGCTCCGGTGTAAGGTACAAGATATGAACTGTCATTCCATACCTGCATTTCATCATTCGAGTGGTTTACACTCACTTGTTGCGCTTTTCATTGATGTCCTTGCGCGTGCGCCTGTTGAATTCTTTGCGTGTTTCTCGTTTATTTTTGTTGGCGGATTGGAGGACCTTTGCGATTCGTGCGCGTGCTGCTGTTTATCACCGAAGGAACCGTTAGCAGCAGATTTGACCGAGCTGCCAGCAAAGGATTATCTTGGACTTGACTAAGTCTAGAGAACCAAGTTGATCATAGAATTCACAAACGTACTTTCCGAGAATCTGAGAGCTCTTGCGATCAGATCGGGATAGATGGTTTGTGATAGATCTAACTCGAAGAAGTCGAACCGTGATCGAAGTCGCCTAACCGAATGGATTATGCCGATCTGACAGAATTGAAGAACCGACTTGCTGAACTTCCCTCCCTTGAACGTGCCCGAACGAGTATCTTGATCTAGGGTACTCCAGCACTGCTTGTAGAGAAGAAGACAGTACACTTCCATGTGTATTGTTCACCGAGAATTGCTCAGTATATTAATGAAAGCAAGTATTCTCTACCGTCGATGAAGAATTGTCTGATATGCTTTGAGATCGAGGGTTTTGTCTGAACGACCTTTGATTAAGGTATCATCAGCTCTGTGCCCGAGATGAATATGTTTGAAGACGGCTTTCAGTGCCTGATGTAGACGTCTTGAATTCGTATGTCTGCCTCTAGTACTGACAAGTACTTTGCGACTTGATGGACCCCGTTCATATCGCAGTGAGTTAGTCGTTGCTTTCTAAGGAGTCACCTTGATGTTCTCGAAATTAGAGGAAGAACGCAGAACACCTCCGTATGGTACTCCAGAAAACAACGGGCACCTGCTAGTTGCCCCACCTAGCGGATGTGAAATCTGGATCGACTTAGTGACCCCTTTTAAGTCATTTCGGATCCGGAGTGAGAAGAGAAGGAGGATCTTTGAAGATTTGAGCAGTACTAGAATGGGAACAAACCAAGACTTCGAGTGGAATTTCTCTAAGCTTGCAACCCTGTTGCTTGAGTCAACAGGAAAGAAAACGAACTCGAATGGACGATCTCTGTAAGACTTGTTCTTAGGAGTCGAGAAGAGATTAACTACAACTTCAATATTAACCCTGCTCAAGGGATTCCGAAGGAATCGTCGTGAGTGGGAATGTATCACATGAAAGGTTGAATTGGTGAATGGTACTAATGAAAAAACCATAGCTCATGCTCGGGAAGCTAAAATCAACCAGAAAGTATCCCCTCATGACATTGCACTAGCTACTGTAGGAGAGGATTGGCTAAAGCGTCGCCACTATCTCTTATGGAATTTGTTGACATCCCCACAGATTATGAGAGTTTAACAAGTGTTAACTCAAGAGGAGTTGAACCAACCCCAATGTCGTTAATGGAAAATGTTTAAGGACTAAGATTACCAGAATCAGTGTTCCTTGGGAAAAGCGAATATCTTAGTTGGTACTTTGAACCAAATCACGAGCATGTCACAAATTGAGGCTAAACCGAATTGGACTTGCACCATTTTCGATAATTTCATTCATAGCCTTGCGACCCAGTCAGAATTGGGTTGAAGAATCTAAAATGCCTAGTCTGCAAAAGAATGGATCCCGAGTTAGACAATTCGAGCGAAGAATAATCCAAAGTTTCAGCTTTGTGTTGGTAACCTCAATACTTCCCAATATAAGTCCCGGACCCATGATTCGAAGAGTCGAAAGAAAGAGACTTACTCGATTAAGTCAAGAGATACCTGGCTTGCCAGCAGATCAAAGCCGAGCATCAAAGATTAAGGAGTTAGCTATGACTACTGCATACCCCTATGTGGGATTGGGAATGGATTCACCATGGACTTCGTGTCCGGACTACTGAAGGTTTAAGATGGTAATTATTGTTACACGTTTATCTGGGATTTCTCCAAGGTGTTGTCGATCAAATTCAGGCCTTTCAACAATAAATGGAGATAGCTCAAGTTCTACTGAAAAGCTACTTGCAAGAACCCCGAACAAGCTTGGAGTTGTACAATCCGCGAAATATCTCCTAGCGAGTCCCTTGAATGAATCAGACAGCTGAAGAAGTTTCGTGAGAGATCCGAATGAAGACGCGTAAGTCTCACCCAGAGCTGTTTAGCTCTAATCAGTAGAATCTGGGGACCAGATTCTCATAAGGAGGGGTGATTGTAACGCCCCGAAAATTCGTATTATGAACCGGGAACCCGAATCGATTGTCTCACGCGATTCATTATGTATTTTATTAATTATTATATGATTTTTATAACAATTTCGTATATGAGTGATTTTTAAAATTTAAATTACGAATTATCAATGTGCGTTTAATAATATGAATTTTGACTGTAATTATGTGTTATTTAGACAATGTGAGTTTTTGAACTTATTTTACAAAATTACAAAAATGCCCTTTCGATTCTCAACCTGAGTCAATTATTTGACTAACTCTCACACTCTATCTCTCACCTCACTCTTGAACACTTCAGCAAGAAAAAGAAAAGAAAAGAGAAGGTAAAAGAGAAAGAGCAGGAAGAAGATTCCGACGATCGTCCCGACTCCGTTTCTCGACGGATTTTCGAATCGTTTACGTCTACGAACTCCTCGCGACCTCGTCTACGAGTAAGCCTTTCATGTCCCTCTCGTTTAATGTCTCCTAGGCCTTGTATTTCTCAATTTTTTTTATAGTTGAATAATATAGGGTTTATATGATTTTGCATGAATTTATGGACGGATTTTCATGTTTATCGTGTCTATATGTAGATTATATGTTGTAGATAATTATATGTGAAAATTAGGGAGTGATTTGCATGTTTAATTGATTAAATGTTGGATTTTAATTTGATTTCGCGTGATGTTTTTGTTGTTTGCATGTTTCTGCTCATTCCTGACGTACACGGACTTTGCACACGAGATGTTGCAAGGCCGTGTGGGAGTACACGGCCTCTTGCACGGCCGTGCAAGAGACGATGCGTGTCTTGCTTGGTGCACGGGCTGTGCACACGGCCGTGCACAAGGCCGTGTGGCCTGGTCGAACAGTGCCCTGACCTTCTGTAAGTCAGGGCCCATTTTAGCCTACGGGTCCCGCCTCGGCTCGTCTTTTCTGAATTCCTTCTTCGCTCGTGTATTCGATATATGTGATATAGATATGAATTGCATGATTTATGAATTTACAACATGTTCGGGTATATGAATAGTATGTTTTAAGTTTTCGACAAATTTTCTAACTTTTGCATGTGAAGTCCAATTTTTCCGAAATTCAAATGCATACTCCTTTATGATAATTTAAGCATGTCCGTAAAGTTTCATTGCATTTGCACTTGATTTGCATTTTTAAATTTATGAATTACTCTGTTTTCGTTTGAGAATTTGAACTTAAGTGCTTTATGTGATTGTATAACGTGCTTTTACGTGTTTCTATGCTTTCATATGAGCCGTGTGTCGTCGTATGTCTTATGTGGTTATGTCGTTTGTCAGTTGCAGGTTCCACTCTCGTGGATTAGGTTGCTCGTTTCCGTTTTGGGCTTTCTTTTGGTTATCGCCAGGTGAGGTTTCTATTGTTATCCCGTATTATGTAGATATGTACTATTGAGCCTCACTAAATAAGCCTCGCATGTGTAATTTACATTTTCATCCCGTATTACTATATTTAGTAAATACTTTATTCTTATTACTTTTATGAGGTTTAAGAACAACGGAATTGATATCAAATGAATATTATGTATATGATTTTGAAATGTTTTCAAAAAGAGACAAGCGAACTATGTTTTGATTTAAATGTAATTTTGGGTTTGGAAACCTTCTCGTTGAGCGAAGTCGTTAGGGCGGGCTTCTCCCCCAAGACGATGGAACATCCGGTTGCGTTTCCTGCCGTTACATCGCCTGTCTCAAACGGCCCTTTTGGCCCTCCCCGAAATATCTTGATTCCTATTTTAATAGGAAAATGATAGTTATGAAAATGCGAGATGATATGTATGAAATGTTTTCTGGGCCCGGAGTATGGCGATCGGATGAAGCCGGATAGACAGCGGGTCTACGGTGGAATTCGGCAGCTTGCTCTATGTTTACCGGGAGCACGGGTGAGGTCGGAGTGGCAACCTTTGTGCTCCTGCGACGGAGACTTCGTGTCAGCCGTAGGATAGGCTATCATGCCTATAGAGCAGTTGGATTTAGCGGTCCTTCTGCTACATGGGAGGAATAAGGCTGGTATGGTTTTCAGGTATGTTTTGATATGATATGAGGAGTTGAGGGCTCGACTCGCCGAGCAATATGATATGTCCCGTTATGTTATGTTATGATAAATCACCGAATGTTTATGAAAATCCTTCTCTTACGTTTGTTTTCTTTTAAGTTAAAATGGTGATTTATTCTTGTATGTTATTATGTATGTATTCCCATTTTTCCCGTCACTTAGTCATTTGACTAACCCTCCCTGCTTTTAACCTTATCTGTTTCAGGTGGTAACTAGGTGGGCATCGTCAGTCTTGTTTCGCGGGTTTTCTTTCTTTTCGGTGATTGTTCCTTTCTAGATTGTTTTAAGTTCATGATTAGGTTATATGTATATGTTATCGGGATTGATATATTGAACCCGTTATTGGGTATCACCGGGATATTGTATCGAACCCGTTTATTATATTATAGTAATTGAATTCCGCTAGCCTTGGTGGGCTTTAATTATTTGAGCAATTGAGCTGCTTTGAATGTTGTCATGTAGAATTTGGTTTGGTTGTTGCTTCCGCTCCCGCATTGTTGTCGTCTGTTGTTTTTACAAAAGCCCCGCCTAGTGATTGGGTAAATCGGTTTGCCGTTCGCCGGGTTTCAATTTAGGGTCGGATTTCTGTTTTGGCTTCGGATTGAGGCTCGGTGCGGGGCGTACGTTACCCGTTTGGGGCGCCCGCTACAGATAGGTTGTGCTAATTTGCTTCCGCTGTATTATTGTTCATTGTCCTATTATTTTCTAAAGCAAATCCGCCTGGTATTTATTTTCCGTTCGCCAGGTTGTAGTTCATAACCGGACCTTTAGTTCTTGTTATGGACGTCATGTCGCACCGTATTTGGGGGACGTGCCGTTACACTCTAACAGAGCAATGCTCGCCTTCCGGCTCAGTACATCGGCTACAACATTCGCCTTTCCGGTATGGTACTGAATCTTGCAATCATAGTCCTCAAATAACTCTATCCAACAGTGCTGTCGTTTGTTTAATTCCTTCTGAGTAAACAAGTACTGAAGGCTCTTATAATCTGTGAAGATGTCGAACGTGATGCCGTAGAGATAATGACGCCATTTCAATAAAGCAAATACAACGGCGGCTAGCTCAAGGTCGTGCATGGGATAGTTCTTTTCAGCTGGCTTTAGCTTTCTCGACGCATAAGCTATAACTTTCCCATTTTGCATTAACACACAACCTAATCCTTCGTCTGACGCATCTGCATACATGACAAATCCTTCAAAACCCTTGGGCAGGGTCAACACTGGGGCTATGGTCAATCTCCTCTTGAGCTCTTGAATACTGGTTTCACATTTGGCTGACCACTTCAACATAGCTTCTTTCTTCGTCAACGCTGTTAACGGGCTTGCAAGTTTAGAGAAATCCTTGACGAAATGTCTGTAGTATCCTGCTAATCCCAAGAAACTACGGATCTCTGTAGGAGTCTTAGGTCTCTCCCAATCTAGCACTGTCTCATTCTTCAAAGGAGCTACCTCGATTCCCGTTCCGGATATGACATGATCTAGGAAGGTCACTTGGTCAATCCAGAATTCACATTTGCTGAACTTAGCGAACAACCAGTGCTTTCTCAAAGCTTGGAGCACTATCCGGAGGTGTTCAGCGTGTTCTTCTTCGGACTTCGAGGACACTAAGATGTCGTCAATGAAAATAACGACGAACTCGTCGAGGTACAGATGGAAAATCCTGTGCATCATGTCCATAAAAGCTGTTGGGGCGTTCGTGAGTCCAAATGGCATGACCACAAATTCGAAATGTCCGTATCGGGTGTTGAAAGCTGTCTTCGGAATATCCTCTGATCGGATACGGAGCTGGTAATATCATTGTCTGAGGTCGAGCTTGGAGTAAACCCTCGATCCTTGTAGCAAGTCGAATAATTTCTCAATATGCGCTAAAGGATACTTGTTCTTCACTGTGATCCTGTTCAACTCTCGATAATCGATGCACATGCGAAGTATACCATCTTTCTTCTTCACGAACAAGACTGGAGCACCCCAAGGCGAGGCACTCGGTCGGATGTATCCAATGGAAAGAAGTTCATCGAGTTGGTTCTTCAATTCTTTCAACTCGGCAGGAGCCATTCGGTACGACGATTTCGAATAGGACTCGGCTCTCGGAACTCTATATCCAGATCTGGTGGCAAAAACTCCAGATTCTCGGGGAATACGTCAGTGAATTCATTGACCATGGGCGTTCCTTCGATCTTCGTCTGGTCTTTCAGGCGGTTGAGGAGATAAGCTATAAAGCACGTAGCTTCTTATTTCTGAACGAGCTTCTTGGCTTCCATCATTGAGATATACGGACCTTCTCCTGATTGGAAACCCTTAACTTCATTAGAACCCAAAATAACTTTCTTCTCGAAACAATCAACCTTCGCTCGATGCTCGTATAACTAATCCATTCTGAGAATAACCCCATATTTCTTCATCAGCAACTCGATCAAATCTGTCGGGTATTCGATACCCTCGATGATAATCAGACAACACTTAAGAGTACGGTTCGCAACTACTTTCGAACCCAACGGCGAACTAACCACTAGCACATAATCAAGCAACGAAATAGGCGCAAGCACAAATAAAGAAACAACAGGCGCAATAAATGAGTGTGAAGCACCCGAGTCGTACAATGCATGTATGGGGATGCCATTTATATATATAGTACCTTCCACCACATCGGTCGGATCTGCCACGGCGTCTTCAGCATTGCCTTCCAAGGCTTAGATACGAGCATGGGCCTGAGGCTGAGCTGCTCCTTGCTGTACCGGTCTCTTCCTCGGGCATACCTCCACTCGGTGATCGGTGCTACCACATCCATAGTAAAGTCCGTTCTTCTTCTAGCACTTGGCCTCTATGTGGTTACCCTGAAAGAATCCACATACGGGTCATAGAAGTCCCTATGGTCGGGGAGGAGCACGCTGAACGGCGGTCTTGAATGGCTTCTTCCCAGAAGAGGACCCAGAATGAGAAAATAGCCTCTTCGAACCAGAAGGGAAACTCTTGGCGGCTGCGGGGGCAGGTGCAGAAGTCGGTCTCATCTGTCGGAGATCGAACTCTATAGAAAGGGCCGTCTCAACTGCATCGGTATAGTACTGGAGTCGGTTCTCGAGCATATGCATGCGAATCTCATTCGACAACCCCTCGATGAACTGGCGGGTCTTCCTCTCCTCGTCGTCAACCATATGTGAGCAATGAACAATAAGCTTGGAGAAATGAGCCTCGTACTGATCGACGGATGAAGTACCTTGCTTGAGAGCCAAAAACTCTCGCTCACGCCGCTGACGGACAACCAACAGACTTGGCCCGGAACTCGACCAAGAACTGATCCCAAGTCGGGACTACACGCTCACGTTGCCATCTCTACTCTATCCGTGTCCCCCAATCATGTGTAGCTCCAATCATCTGATAAAGTCCCAACTCGACCCTCTAAGGGTCGTGACACTCCATCACTCTAAATCTCTCCTCCGTAGCCGATATCCAAGCTTCGGCGACAACATCATCCGGTGCACCCTCAAACTGCGGGGGGTTGAGCTTGAGGAATCGGTCCATATCCTTTTCGGGAGTAGGATTTTGTTGCACCTGGTGAGTACGGACCATAAACTGCCCTAAAGACTCCATGAATTGGGCTGGGGTCGGAACACCAGTAGGCACACCAGGCGGTTCACGGCGAGGAGGCATTCTGAAAAATCAATATCAAACATGCTTGATGATAAGTGATCATGGAAAGCTGTAACACGTAGAGAAGTTAAATTTACATAACCACATTGTCACAAATCACATAATCCTAAGCCATACGACCTAGACAGACACGACAAAACACGATGCTTCAGAGTCTAGGCCATTGGACCCAAAGAAGCTCTGATATCAACTGTAGCGGGCGCACCAACCGGGTAACGCACGCCCCGCACCGCGTCTCGACCCGAGACTGAAACAGGAATTCTGCCCCAAATCAAAACCCGGCGAATGGCACACATTTACTCAATCACTAGGGGGGGATTTCAAAAAATGAAACATACGAAAAAAGTGTGGAAGCGATAATTAAAGCAAAACAATAAACCATTGCACAAATATTAAAGCCCACCGAGGCCAACGAAATTCTAATTACTAATCACAATAATTTAATACACGGGTTCAATACAATATCCCGAATTCTAGAGTAACGGGTTCAATATAATTGTAGCGGGCGCCCCAAACGGGTAACGCACGCCCCGCACCGAGCCCCGACCCGAAGCCGGAATGGGATCCGACCCGAATCGAAACCCGGCGAACGGCAAGCATTTACTCAATTACTAGGCGGGGGTTTTAAATAAACAACGAGACAGAAGTGCGGAAGCGAAATAATCAAACAATAAAGCATGATAAATTGCACAATTATTAAAGCCCACCAAGGCTAACGAAATTCACTTAATTAAATAACCAACGGGTTCGGTACAATATCCCGATAATTATAGAATAACGGGTTCGATATAAAAATTCCCGAATACATTCTAATAAATCCTAAAATCAAAAGACCTAAATCATAGCCATACAGAATGAGAGTTATACATGAACAAAAGAATGTAACTCAAAGACGCGACGACGACGACGCAGATCCCGCCTAGTGTCCTGAAACCAGTACAGGGGTAAAACAGAGGGGGTTAGTCAAACGACTAAGTGAGGAGGGAATAATAATGTATATAACAAAACGGAAAATAAATCACCAATTTTAAATTAAAAGAAATCAACATAAAAGAAAGGTTTTCGTAATCGGGTGGTGATTTAACATAAAACATAACATATCTTATGACTCGGCGAGTCGAGCCCTGAACTCCAATATCCAAACATAAAAAAAAAACAGAAACCACCCTTATGCCTCCAATGTAGACGGACCGCTAAATCCGAACTACTCGTAACTTACGGGAATAACTCAGGTACTCAAAGGGCTGCCACTCCGGCCTCACCCCGAGCTCCCAAATGGAGGAAACCATAGGATTTACGCCGTAGACCCGACGTCTACCGACTTCGTCCTATCGCTCTTACTCCGGGCCCAAATGATCATGCAAACATGTCGCAGCCCTGGGCGCGGAGAGGAGAACCCTCACGACGGCACCCGTTGGACGCGCGGGTATAAGCTTCACCACCACTGAGCACAACCCTAAAGTTTGGCTTGAAACCACTTGCCAAAAGGTGATGCACCACATGGTAGTTGTGCTTGGAAGATCACTTATAAACCCTTCACATTACTTATGTTTTTCCTATGTGGGACAAATGCCCACATGGTACATATTTCTCAAGTTTTGGGGTGTTACATTCGCCCCTCCTTGAGAGCGTAATGTCCTCATTACGCCGTGACATAGGATCGTGGCTTCCCGCCAGTGGAGAAGCTGCCCACAACACGCCGAGCGGAGCCCCTTTAGCGGTGACTCACGACTCATGTCATGTGTGGAACATGCATTCCCATAGCTGACGGTTGGCTCTGATACCATTTGTCGCAGCCCCGGGCGCGGAGAGGAGAACCCTCACGACGGCACCCGTTGGACGCGCGGGTATAAGCTTCACCACCACTGAGCACAACCCTAAAGTTTGGCTTGAAACCACTTGCCAAAAGGTGATGCACCACATGGTAGTTGTGCTTGGAAGATCACTTATAAACCCTTCACATTACTTATGTTTTTCCTATGTGGGACAAATGCCCACATGGTACATATTTCTCAAGTTTTGGGGTGTTACATTCGCCCCTCCTTGAGAGCGTAATGTCCTCATTACGCCGTGACATAGGATCGTGGCTTCCCGCCAGTGGAGAAGCTGCCCACAACACGCCGAGCGGAGCCCCTTTAGCGGTGACTCACGACTCATGTCATGTGTGGAACATGCATTCCCATAGCTGACGGTTGGCTCTGATACCATTTGTCGCAGCCCCGGGCGCGGAGAGGAGAACCCTCACGACGGCACCCGTTGGACGCGCGGGTATAAGCTTCACCACCACTGAGCACAACCCTAAAGTTTGGCTTGAAACCACTTGCCAAAAGGTGATGCACCACATGGTAGTTGTGCTTGGAAGATCACTTATAAACCCTTCACATTACTTATGTTTTTCCTATGTGGGACAAATGCCCACATGGTACATATTTCTCAAGTTTTGGGGTGTTACAAAACATTTCATAACTCGCTTTTCAAACATTTCGGGTTGGCCAAAAGACCGTTCGAGACATGTCATATGCGAGGCCGAAGGCCAAAGTTCGCCTTAGAACAAAAAGGTTTTACATGTCTCTTTCGTAAACATTTCGAAGACTATACGTAATACTTTTTCATATCAAATAATTTTCGATAAATCAAATGAACATAATAATCATAAATATCTACTAAGTATATATATATATAAACGGTGTGAAAACCAAAACATAAACGAGGCTTATATGGGGAGAGGCTTATTTATATATATACTTAATAATACTGGAAACAGAAACGGAAAGCCTCACCTAGCTATGCAAAAGATGAGCAAAAAGAGCAAGAACCGGCGCTACTCCACAGGAGTATCGTCTGCAAAAATACCAAGACACAACCAAATAAGACTAAAGACGACGCACGGCTTATACGAAAGAATTAGAACACATAGAAGCACGTTATACAATTAAATAAATCACTTAGGTTCAAATTCTCAAACGAAAACAGAGTAAATCGCAAATTTAAAAATGTAAATCAATTCCAAATGCAACGAAACTTTACGGACATGCTTAGAATATCATAAAGAAGCATGCATTCGAATTTCGGGAAAATCGGACTTCACATGCAAAAGTTAGAAAATTTAACGAAAACTTAAAATGCACTATTCACATACCCGAACATGTCGTAAATTCATAAATCATGCAATCCCTATCTATATCATACATATCGAATACACGAGCGAAGAAATAATTCAGAAAAGACGAGCCGAAGCGGGACCCGTAGGCCAATTTGTACCCTGACTTACAGAAGGTCAAGGTACTGTTCGAGCCTTCCACACGGCCTTGTGCACGGCCGTGTGCCGAGGCCGTGCACAAACATGCAACACGCACGGCCTCATGCACACGGCCTCAAGGCCGTGTGCACAGCCCGTGCGCAATTCATCCCTCGCACACGGCCTCATGCACACAGCCTCAAGGCCGTGTGCAACAGGCCGTGTGCGATCAAAAATCGCAGAACAAGCAGAAGCTCAGAAACTCGCGAAAATCAAACCCTAATCCAACATATAATCACTAAATCATGCAAATTAAACCCTAATTCTCACATATAATCATCTACAACATATATGCTTCATATAGAAACGATAAACACGAAAATCCATCCACATTTTCTATCAAAATCATATAAAACCTAAATTCTATAACTATTATCAAAAATCCAAAAAATCGAAGTAACGAAGGCATTAATCGAAAAATTTCGTGAGAGCTTACTCGTAGATGAGATCGCGAGGAGTTCGTAGACGTAAACGACTCGAAAATCCGTCGGGAAACGGAGTCGGAACGATCGTTGGAATTTCTTTCTTCTTTCTTCTCTTTTCTCTCTTTTTCTTTCTTCTCTTTTTCTCTCTTGTTTGTGCGTGAATGGTAATGGAGAAGGAGAGAGATTGACTTAGTCAAATTGACTAAGGTTTAGAAATCGAAGGGGCAAAGTCGTAATTTCGCAAAATAAGTTCGAAATCTCACGATGTCCAAATAACATGTAATTACAGTCAAAATTCCTATTATTAAACGCACATTGACAATTTGTAATTTAAATACATAAACTCAATCATATATGAAAAAAATTCTAAAATTACATAATAAATATCAAATAAATATTAAATTACACAAATATTCGACTCGGACATACCAAATTAATAATTCGGATTTTCGGGGCGTTACAATCACCCCTCCTTAAGAAAATCTGGCCCCCAGATTCTACTCGTCCGACTGAAATAGTTCCGGATGAAACTTGCGCATTTTGTCCTCGGTCTCCCATGTAGCTTCTTCGGTTGTCTGATTTCTCCAAAGGACTTTGACAAGAGAAATCTCTCGGTTGCGCAGAGCTTGAGTCTTCTTATCTAATATCTTCACCGGCTTCGAAACAAAAGTCAAATCCGGTTCTAGTTCAATATCCTCAATAGGAAGGATCTCGGACTCATTTGGGAAGTATTTTCGGAGTTGGGAAACATGAAAGACGTTGTGAATCCCAGTCAGACTCGGCGGCAAGTCTAACCTGTAAGCTGCGTTCCCAATTCTTTCTAGAATCTCATAGGGGCCCAAAAATCTCGGACTTAACTTTCCTCCTTTTCCAATTCGGGTGAAACCCTTTCGAGGAGAAGCTTTGAGGAATACTCTGTCACCAACCTCAAATTCCAACGGTCGGCGGCGGGTGTCGGCATAGCTCTTCTGTCGATCCTAAGCTGCCTTCATTCTCTGCCGGATGATCTGAATACGGTCGATGGCATTTTGGAGAAAGGAGGAGTTCCTCGTTCCTTATCATCTTTCGTCCAACGCCAATCCTCGAGATCCCAAAACAATGGGGATCTACACTTTCTGCCATACAATGCTTCGTAAGGTGCCATTCCGATCGTAGACTGATGACTGTTGTTGTAGGCAAACTCAATCAGAGGCAACTGGTCGTGCCAATTGTTACAAAATCCAGGGCACAAGCTCGAAGCATATCACAGAGATACCTGATCATCCTCTCTGACTGACCATCAGTTTGCGGATGTGCGGCTGTACTGAAAGTCAGCTTCGTTCCCATTCGTTCATGAAGTTGCTGCCACAAACGGGAAGTAAATCGAGCATCTCTGTCAGATACTATCGTAGTCGGAATCCCATGAAGCTTGACAATCTCTCGGTGATAAATCTCTGCCAACCTATCCACTTTGTACGACATGTTGATCGGTAGGAAATGAGCACTCTTGGATAGTCGGTCGATAATCACCCAAATGCTATCGTAGCCACCTCTAACTTTAGGCAAACCAGACACGAAGTCCATGGCAATACCCTCCCAATTCCATGTAGGAATCGGTAGTGGCTCAAGCAAACCTCCCGGTCTCTGATGTTCAGCTTTAACTTGTTGACAAGTCGAACATCTCTTGACGTAATCAGCTACGTCTCTCTTCATACCTCTCCACCAGAACAATTCCTTCAAATCCCGATACATCTTACTTCCTCCCGGATGAACTGTGTAAGGTGTGTTGTGAGCCTCATCGAGAATCTCTTTCCTCAGACTCTCCGGAACACAAACTCGGGACTTGTAGCGGAGAATTCCTGTGTCGTCCACACCAAACTGAGTCTCAGAATCAGCTGCAATGTGAACTACCTGTCTCTGAGTCCACTCATCAGTAGCCTGAACATCTCGAATCTTTCGACCCAATTCTGACTAGATCGATATGCTGTGAACATGGGCCTAAGAACTGATGTGAACTCCCTCTAACTTAGCCTCTAGCTGGGCTATGCTTGCCTTCCGGCTCAATGCATCGGCTACGACATTCGCCTTCCCGGGATGGTACTGAATCTTGCAATCATAGTCCTCAAATAACTCCATCCAACGGCGCTGTCGTTTGTTCAATTCCTTCTGAGTAAACAAGTACTGAAGGCTCTTATGATCTGTGAAGATGTCGAATGTGATGCCGTAGAGGTAATGACGCCATTTCAATAATGCAAATACCATGGCGGCTAGTTCAAGGTCGTGAGTGGGATAGTTCTCTTCAGCTGGCTTTAGCTTCCTCGATGCATAAGCTATAACTTTCCCATTCTGCATTAATACACAACCTAACCCTTCGTGTGACGCATCTGCATACACGACAAATCCTTCAGAACCCTCTGGCAGGGTCAGTATTGGGGCTGTGGTCAATCTCTTTTTGAGCTCCTGAAAACTAGCTTCACATTTAGCTGACCACTCAAACTTAGCTTCCTTCTTCGTCAATGCTGTTAACGGACCTGCAAGTTTAGAGAAATCCTTGACAAAACGTCTCTAGTATCCTGCTAATCCCAAGAAACTACGGATCTCTGTAGGAGTCTTAGGTCTCTCCCAATCCAGCACTGTCTCAATCTTCGAAGGATCTACCTCGATTCCCGTTCCAGATATGACATGACCTAGGAAGGTCACTCGGTCAATCCAGAATTCGCATTTGCTAAACTTAGCAAATAATTGGTGCTCTCTCAAAGCTTGGAGCACAATCCGGAGGTGTTCAGTGTGTTCTTCTTCGGACTTCGAGAACACTAAGATGTCGTCAATGAAAATAACGACAAACTTGTCGAGGTACGGACGGAAAATTCTATGCATCATGTCCATAAAAGCTGCTGGAGCATTCGTAAGTCCAAACGGCATGACCACAAACTCGAAATGTCCGTATCGGGTGTTGAAAGCTGTCTTCGGGACATCGTCAGATCGGATACGGAGCTGGTAATATCCCTGTCTGAGATCGAGCTTGGAATAAACCCTCGATCCTTGTAACAAATCGAACAATTCCTCGATATGCGGTAGAGGATACTTGTTCTTCACCGTCATCCTGTTCAACTCTCGGTAATCGATACACATGCGAAGTGTACCATCCTTCTTCTTCACGAACAAGACTGGAGCACCCCAAGGCGTGGTACTCGGTCGGATATATCCAATAGAAAGAAGTTCGTCGAGTTGATTCTTCAATTCTTTCAACTCGGCAGGAGCCATTCGGTACGGCGACTTCGAATAGGACTCGGCTCCCGGAACTAGATCAATCACGAACTCTATATCCCGATCCGGTGGCAAGAATTCCAAATTCTCGGGAAACACGTCGACGAATTCATTGACCACGGGCGTCTCTTCGATCTTTGTCTGGTCCTTCGGGCGGTTGAGAATGTAAGCTATAAAGCACGTCGCTTCTTCTTTCTGAACGAGCTTCTTGGCTTCCATCATTGAGATATACGGGCCTTCTCCTGATCGGAAACCCTTAACCTCATTAGAGCCCAGAATAACCTTCTTCTCGAAACAATCAACCTTCGCCCGATGCTCGTACAACCAATCCATTCCGAGAATAACTCCATATTTCTTCATCGGCAGCTCGATCAAATCTGCTAGATACTCGATATCCTCGATGACAATCGGACAACGTTTAAGTGCTCGGTTCGCAACGACCTTCGAACCCAACGGCGAACCAACCACTAGCATATAATCAAGCAACGAAACAGGCGCATGCACAGATAAGGAAACAGTAGGCGCAATAAATGAGTGTGAAGCACCCGAGTCGTATAATGCATGTATGGGGATGCCATTTATATATATAGTACCTTCCACCACATCTGTCGGATCTGCAACAGCATCCTCAGCATCGCCTTCCAAGGCGTAAACACGAGCGTAAGCCTGAGGCTGAGCGGCTCCCTGCTGTACCGGTCTTCTCTTCGGACATTCACCAATTCTGTGATCGGGGCTACCACATCCGTAGCAAAGACCGTTCTTCCTCCAACATTTGGCCTCTAAGTGCGGGCCCTGACAAAAGCCACAGACAGGTCGTGGAAATCCCTGAGGTCGAGGAGGAGCAAGCTGAGGTCGGGGAGGAGCAGGCTGAATGGCGCTCCTGAACGGCTTCTTCCCCGAAGAGGACCCAGACGGAATAAATGGCCTCTTCGAACCAGAAGCAAAACTCTTGGCGGCTGCAGGGGTTCCCGAGCATCTGTCGAAGATCGGACTCTATAGAAAGGGCCGTCTCGACTGCATCTGTATAGAACTGAAGTCTGTTCCCGAGCATATGCATACGAATCTCGTTCGACAATCCCTCGATGAACTGTCGAGTCTTCCTTTGCTCGTCGTCAACCATATACGAGCCGTGAATAATAAGCCTGGAGAAATGAGCCTCGTACTGGTCAACGGTAGAAGTACCCTGCTTGAGAGCCAGGAACTCTCGCTCACATCTCTGTCGGACCACCAAAGGAATATACTTGGCCCGAAACTCCACCAAAAACTGATCCCAAGACGGGACCACATGCTCTCGCTGCCATCTCTGCTCTATACGCGCCCACCAGTCCTGAGCAACTCCAATCATCTGGTACACTGCTAACTCGACCCTCTTAGGGTCCGGACATTCCATCACTCGGAATCTCTTTTCCATCGCCGATATCCAAGCCTCGGCGATAACATCATCAGGTGCACCCTCGAACTGCGGAGGGTTGAGCTTAAGAAACCTTCCCATATCATTCTCGGGGGCAGGTGGTGGCGTAGCTCTGTTGGTATGAACCATGAATTGCCCTAAGGCTTCCATAAACTGTGCCGGAGTAGAAACACCTGGAGGCGGACCTGGCGGTTCACGACGAGGAGGCATTCTGCACATTCAATACCAAACATGCATGACGATAAGTGATTATGAAAAGCTGTAACACGTAGAGAAGTTTATTCAAATAATTACATAGCCACAAACACGTAATCCTAAGCCGTACGACCTAGACACAACTGGATACGACAATTCAGAGCTTCGGTCATTGGACCAAGCGCTCTGATACCAACTGTAGCGGGCGCCCCAAACGGGTAACGCACGCCCCGCACCGAGCCCCGACCCGAAGCCAGAATGGGATCCGACCCGAATCGAAACCCGGTGAACGGCAAGCATTTACTCAATTACTAGGCGGGGGTTTTAAATAAACAACGAGACAGAAGTGCGGAAGCGAAATAATCAAACAATAAAGCATGATAAATTGCACAATTATTAAAGCCCACCAAGGCTAACGAAATTCACTTAATTAAATAACCAACGGGTTCGGTACAATATCCCGATAATTATATAATAACGGGTTCGATATAAAAATTCCCGAATACATTCTAATAAATCCTAAAATCAAAAGACCTAAATCATAGCCATACAGAATGAGAGTTATACATGAACAAAAGAATGCAACTCAAAGACGCGACGACGACGACACAGATCCCGCCTAGTGTCCTGAACCAGTACAGGGGTAAAACAGAGGGGGTTAGTCAAACGACTAAGTGAGGAGGGAATAATAATGTATATAACAAAACGGAAAATAAATCACCAATTTTAAATTAAAAGAAATCAACATAAAAGAAAGGTTTTCGTAATCGGGTGGTGATTTAACATAAAACATAACATATCTTATGACTCGGCGAGTCGAGCCCTGAACTCCAATATCCAAACATAAAAAAAAAACGGAAACCACCCTTATGCCTCCAATGTAGACGGACCGCTAAATCCGAACTACTCGTAACTGACGGGAATAACTCAGGTACTCAAAGGGCTGCCACTCCGGCCTCACCCCGAGCTCCCAAATGGAGGAAACCATAGGATTTACGCCGTAGACCCGACGTCTACCGACTTCGTCCTATCGCTCTTACTCCGGGCCCAAACGATCATGCAAACATTTCATAACTCGCTTTTCAAACATTTCGGGTTGGCCAAAAGACCGTTCGAGACATGTCATATGCGAGGCCGAAGGCCAAAGTTCGCCTTAGAACAAAAAGGTTTTACATGTCTCTTTCGTAAACATTTCGAAGACTATACGTAATACTTTTTCATATCAAATAATTTTCGATAAATCAAATGAACATAATAATCATAAATATCTACTAAGTATATATATATATAAACGGTGTGAAAACCAAAACATAAACGAGGCTTATATGGGGAGAGGCTTATTTATATATATACTTAATAATACTGGAAACAGAAACGGAAAGCCTCACCTGGCTATGCAAAAGATGAGCAAAAAGAGCAAGAGCCGCCGCTACTCCACAGGAGTATCGTCTGCAAAAATACCAAGACACAACCAAATAAGACTAAAGACGACGCACGGCTTATACGAAAGAATGAGAACACATAGAAGCACGTTATACAATTAAATAAATCACTTAGGTTCAAATTCTCAAACGAAAACAGAGTAAATCGCAAATTTAAAAATGTAAATCAATTCCAAATGCAACGAAACTTTATGGACATGCTTAGAATATCATAAAGAAGCATGCATTCGAATTTCGGGAAAATCGGACTTCACATGCAAAAGTTAGAAAATTTAACGAAAACTTAAAATGCACTATTCACATACCCGAACATATCGTAAATTCATAAATCATGCAATCCCTATCTATATCATACATATCGAATACACGAGCGAAGAAAGAATTCGGAAAAGACGAGCCGAAGCGGGACCCGTAGGCCAATTTGTACCCTGACTTACAGAAGGTCAAGGTACTGTTCGAGCCTTCCACACGGCCTTGTGCACGGCCGTGTGCCGAGGCCATGCACAAACATGCAACACGCACGGCCTCATGCACACGGCCTCAAGGCCGTGTGCACAGCCCGTGCACAATTCATCCCTCGCACACGGTCTCATGCACACGGCCTCAAGGCCGTGTGCAACAGGCCGTGTGCGATCAAAAATCGCAGAACAAGCAGAAGCTCAGAAACTCGCGAAAATCAAACCCTAATCCAACATATAATCACTAAATCATGCAAATTAAACCCTAATTCTCACATATAATCATCTACAACATATATGCTTCATATAGAAACGATAAACACGAAAATCCATCCACATTTTCTATCAAAATCATATAAAACCTAAATTCTATAACTATTATCAAAAATCCAAAAAATCGAAGTAACGAAGGCATTAATCGAAAAATTTCGTGAGAGCTTACTCGTAGGTGAGATCGCGAGGAGTTCGTAGACGTAAACGACTCGAAAATCCGTCAGGAAACGGAGTCGGAACGATCGTTGGAATTTCTTTCTTCTTTGTTCTCTTTTCTCTCTTTTTCTTTCTTCTCTTTTTCTCTCTTGTTTGTGCGTGAATGGTAATGGAGAAGGAGAGAGATTGACTTAGTCAAATTGACTAAGGTTTAGAAATCGAAGGGGCAAAGTCGTAATTTCGCAAAATAAGTTCGAAATCTCACGATGTCCAAATAACATGTAATTACAGTCAAAATTCCTATTATTAAACGCACATTGACAATTTGTAATTTAAATACATAAACTCAATCATATACGAAAAAAATTCTAAAATTACATAATAAATATCAAATAAATATTAAATTACAGAAATATTCGATTCGGACATACCAAATTAATAATTCGGATTTTCGGGGCGTTACAATAATAATCCTGATAATAAATACATAAAATCCTAATAACATATGAATAAATGCCAAACGGGACGAGAGTTTACATAATCCAAAATAAATGCAACTCAAAAGACGCGATGACGACGGCGACGTACAATCCCCCCTAGTATCCTGAAACCAACAACAAGGGTGAAACAGAGGGGGTTAGTCAAACGACTAAGTGAGGTGGGAATAATAATGTATATTATAAAACAGAAGTAAATCACCATTTTCAAACTTAAAAGAAATCAACATAAAAGAAAAGTTTTCATAAACGGTTGGTGATTTAGCATAAAACATAACATAACATTTCATATGACTCGGAGAGACGAGCCCTTAACTCTAATTTTCAAACATAAAAACGGGAAACCACCCTTATTCCTCCAATGTAGACGGACCGCTAAATCCGAACTACTCATAACATACAGTATAATCTCAGGTACTCATAGGGGTGCCACTCCGGCCTCACCCCGAGCTCCCAAAGGTGGAGGGAACAAGAGGATTTACGCCGTAGACCCGACGTCTACCGGTTTTGTAACGACCCGAATATTTTAATTATATTATTAATTATTACGCGAATTCTTTCTTACCTAATTTCTCGATCTATCCAATTGGATTAATTAATCTTATGGAAAGATTGATTTAACCTATCTTTTAAATGCCCTTAAAAGCTTAAATGACTATTTTACCCCCCGAGATATTTTCCTAAATATCTACCTATCTCTCTCATTCTCTCATTTTTCACACAAAGAAGAAAGAGAAGAAAGGAAAGAAGAAACAAAGGAGAAAAGAGAAAAAATCATCCCGACGCCCTACCGAGCCCGTTTCTCGCCCGATCGACGAGCCGTGAAAACCTGAACGATCCTCACTACATTCTCTACCGGTAATCCTTTTTCCCCATTTCATTTCGATCCCTCTTCGTTGCGATTTTCGTGAGTTTTATATAGAATTTTATTATATTAGGATTTTCGTGTTTAGGAAGATTTACTCGACCATTTTACGTGATTCTTGTGCCTATGTGTAGCTTAGATGATATATATGATTATATGTGGAAATTAGGATTTTTTATGGTGTAAATTAGGAGATGTATGAATTTAAATATTGATTTCGCGTGTGAGGTTTCGCGATCTGCTGAGTCTGTTGCTCAGAAGATCCACACGGGTGAACGCACGGTCTTGATCAAGACCGTGCAGGAGCCCGTGCGTAGCTCTTTTCAACCTGCATGGGCTTGAGCCCATGCACGAGCCTGTGCGCATGCCCGTTTGCACTTGCACGGTCTTGGCACCGTGCTCAAGACCGTGCGGGAGGCCGTGCACCCCTTTTTGTGCTTGCACCGGCTTGCCAAGCCCGTGCGTTGGCCGGTGCAACATACTTAGTGCATTTTCCAGCCTTTTCCTTTCTTACACTTCGGGAATTGGTCAACCCCACTCATTTAAATGTTGACTTTTCTCATACGACCTCCGAATATCAATCCGATTTCACCTATAGCTTCCTTGAGCCTCGGGATTTGATATTCTTCATAATTTGCAATTTACCCGACCCTATTTGACCGTCAATTGACACCTTTCTCGTTTTGGGATTTTTCCCACCTTTCCCGTTTCTTATCCGATTAACCCCGTTTTCGCGAGAGAGTTCCGTTATATTATTTTAAGCATGTCTACATGCCCTAACTGCGTTTTAGCATGCTTTCCATATTTATTATTAATGTTCTTCCATTATTACAATTGCTTTAAATATTTCTTTAAATGTTAATTCGTATGTTATATATCCTTATATGCTTAATTGCCTTTCCATATTGTACCTGTAGCATGAGTGGAGTTATATTTGAATTGCCGTGCGTCGTCTGTTGTTCGTGTCTTGTTTTTAGTATTGTCGGTCTCGTTTTCATCCTCTAGGCCCTGTGTATTACAGGTGGGACCAACGAGGGAGAAACCTGACTACCGCTTGCTTTCATACTGTCGTGTGTCGAGCCAGGTAAGGGTTTAAACTTCTTTTAACTGAGGCAAGGACATAGTCTTATATTGGTTTGCGAAATAAATGACTACCCCGCTTTTATTATTACTTGTTGTACTGCCTTTACCATTCCTTATGTGCTTAGTCAAACCTTTTAATAGCAAAACCAAAATGATTTGAAATGCTTTCAACTAGAGACAAGGAAAACCCTTTTATTTTAAATGCGAATTTTGGTCTCTCGACCCCGCAAATATAACCTTGTCTCGAATGGCCCCTTTGGCCTCCCAAACCCCGATTTCCTACTTTCGAATGGCCCTTTTGGCCACCCAAACTATCATTGATTTCAAAAGCGAGCCATAGTCTGTTTAATGACTTGGGCCCGGAGTATACAGGAGGTGAGCCTGGGGACGAGCGTCTAGGGCAAATCCCGATGTGTTCTTCTAGCGTGTTGACTTGGGCCGGCCAGGAGGTTGGTTAGCCTGAGTTGATGCGAACGGTGGTGCTAATCGTGTCTCCTTAAACCCTGTACGATGGTGCTAATCGCGTCTCCTTAAATCCTGATGGTGGTGCTAACAGCGTCTCCTTAAATCCTGTATAGTGTTGTTGGTGGTGGAGTACTTGACCATATGCTTGCATGATTTTCAATTGGGAGTTATAAGGAGAGGGCCCGTTCTCACCGGGACACATTATTGCATGATTTATTGCATTTATTGCTTGTCTAATTGTTTTATGGCTTTCGTGACAAGTCGAAGCACATTCCGGTTTTCTTCAGTTATCATATGTACTTCCTGATATATATATAAAACCCAGAAGTGTGACTCGTACTTGCTACCCTAAGCTTCCTTTATTACTCAACTAATACCCTTTCAATTTATCGGCTTGATATTATGTGCAAATGTTTTAAAGGATCCGGTCCATCAACCTTTTGTGTTTCCAAATAAGCCAAACCCGAGTGTTGCTTTGTGTCATTTTACAACTTATATTTCGTATTCTTATTCTTTCTCAAAACTGGCAACACTCACCACTTTTAATTTCAAAAAGATAAATGACGAACGGTGATCAAAACCCCCTTACTGAGTATCCTTTATACTCACCCCTGCTATTTTGGTTCTTGCTTCAGGTAGACAGGTGGCGACGTCACCTATCTCGTCAGTCGGCTTCAGCAGGTCTAGATAGGCTCAGTCTTTCTGGTTTGTCTTGTCAGTGGTCCCAACAACCGTCGAGTCTTGGTTATTGTATTTATTTACTTTACGTACTTATGTGCCCCTGATGTGGGATAGTTGACGATATCTAAGATTGCATAGGGTAGACTAGTTGAGCCATGGATGGCACTATCTGTTTATGAACATTCTGTATCTTGATTATAAATGTTTAATTGCTATTATTGTTAGCCTTGTAGGCTTTTATGGAATTTGATTGTTTACATTAATCGCTTCCGCATTCCTCTGTTCTTTTCTGGTTGTTGTTGGGATGGTTGTCGCTGTTGCCGATGGTTATTGCATGAGTGCCGTTCGCCGGAGTGGGTTTTTGAGTTGAGGCCCCTCGCTGAAGCTCGGGAATCCATTTCGGTGCAGATGTGGCGGTCCTTCTTCAGGGGGCGCTACAGTCAGTGGTATCAGAGCCTAGGTTCCCAAAAGGAACCGAAGCTTTGTAATCGCGTCGTGTGTTGTCCCTTGTGTCTGCCCGTTTCGTGTTAATGAGACTTAGAGTTTCCAGTCACAGGTGCTTGAGAACTCCTTAGTATTGAAATTGTGATTGATCTGCTTTTGGAATGGCCAACCAACTGCTTGATCTCTTACAATTGTAGTACTGAGTTGGGATTGAATGCAAGTGGATGTGGAACTCGAGGTAGCGTCTGTCTTGTCTTGTCGTCTTGTCGTGTTCTTCTTGGGTCTTGTCGTGTCTAGGTCGTACGGCTATAAGATCGAGTTTTGCTTGTTATGTGATTTGTTTCATGCTTTAATTGATTAAACGCTATTCGAATCGTAAATGTATGCTCTGTTTGAATTTTATATGCCTTATGTGATCATTCCATTAACCGAGCATGCATCTTCTCCTAGTTTATTGAGCGCAGGTACATAATGTCTCATCGAAGACCCCCTACCGCTCCCTTATCTCCGAATTCGATTGCAAGAGAGTTAGTGACAGCTATGAGACAGATTGCTGAGCAAGTGCATCAAGAGAGACAACAACAACAACAGCATGTGCCTGCGAGACAAGCCGAGGGCCAATCCCTGGATAGATTTCTGCACTACAACCCACCTTGCTTCGTGGGTGAACCAGATGACCTTAAAGCCGAGGCTTGGATAGCCGATCTGGAGTGAATCTTTTGAGTAATACATTGCGGTGACCCCGAGAGGGTCGAGTATGCCATCTTTCTCATGAGAGGACCAGTTGAGGATTGGTGGCGTTACATAGAACAGAGATGGATCGCTGAGAGAATTCCGTACACTTGGTCACGGTTCCTATCCGACTTCCGAGAGAAGTACGTGCCGCAAGTGGTACGTGACAGCCGAGAAAGATAGTTCATGTCCCTCACCCAAGGAGCTCTCCCTGTTGCACAATACGAGGCACTTTTCAGCCGCCTCATCGTCTATGCTCCTCACGTTGCATCTGACGATCGAAGGAGAGCGCGGAAATTCATCAAGGGACTTCAACCGGAGATCTTGGAAAGATTAGTAGGATTGGACATTCGAGTTAATCATGAGGCAGTTAACCGAGCTATGAGAGTGGAGTCCGATCTTCAAGAGATGAGACGAAGTATTCCTCACATGAAAGGATTCTCTTTCAACGAGAAGACAAGAAGAGAGCCAGCCGGACCGAGCACCTTTTCGACATGGGAACCATACTACGAGATGCCGGAACCTACCAGACCAGAAGTGAACGAGGACCTCATTCCCTGTGAGCCCTGTGGAAAGACCAATCACGAGACTGCAGGGTGCAAGAGGAAACTGGGGCGTTGCCTCAGATGTGGGAGTAGCAAGCATCGAGTTCAAGACTGCCCCGACTCAAGCAACCCTCGGGGAAGAAAAAGGGGATCCCAACCCTGATACCGAATCGCAGAGGTATATTGCATTATCATAGCATTCATTCATAGTATTTTGTTTCGAATGATAATTGCTTTAAATATGTGTTAAGTGTTTTATATAACTTACGTGCTTTAACTGCTTTCAAAATTTACACTTGCACTGTTTGAATGATTAGATGCTAAGATTTATGTGACCTCGGTGTGGATAGTGTGGAATTCGATAAATTCATTATACGCTATTAGAAAGTGCTAAGGACAAGGAGTTCTTGGCCGACTAGGATCGATTTTTATTGCGAGTACGTTATGCGGTTCTGGATAGCACCGACGTTGACCAATCGAGTCTGAAGGAGTATACTTCTGAAGGTATGTCTGAAGATGAATCAACTAGTGAAGAGGATAATGAATTATCTGACGATGATGATTATATGGGAGACGAGCTGACATCGGCTTCTGATAATGACGATCCTGATGTTTCGTATGAAGTCGAGCGAAGAAATAATGAAATGATGGTTTAATGGAAGGCGGAGAGGAGAAATCATCCAATACCATTGAAGATGAGAAAACACTTTGTAGAAAGAATAAGAGAGAGTGTGATCTTGAAGAAACAGATTGTGAGAAGGACTAGGGGTACAATGGGAGAAATGATGATGGCGTTACTCCTTGTAAAAGGAGCTCTAATCAAGAAACGGGAGGAGGATGTGACAATTGTCATTGAGAAAGGTTTTCGTAATCGGGTGGTGATTTAACATAAAACATAACTTATCATATGACTCGGCGAGTCGAGCCCTAAACTCCAGTATCCAAAACAGAAAACCGGAAACCACCCTTATTCCTCCAATGTAGCCGGACTGCAAACCCGAACTACTCGTAACATACTAGAATAACTCAGGTACTCAAAGGGCTGCCACTCCGGCCTCACCCCGAGCTCCCAAATGGAGGAAACCATAGGATTTACGCCGTAGACCCGACGTCTACCGACTTCGTGCTATCGCTCTTACTCCGGGCCCAAACGAACATGTGTACATTTCATAACTCGCTTTTCAAAACATTTTGGGTTGGCCAAAAGGCCGTTCGAGACATGATATATGCGAGGCCGAAGGCCAAAGTTTGCCTTAGAAATCAAAAGGGTTTTACATGTCTCTTTCGTAAACATTTCAAAGTCTATACGTAGTACTTTTCATATCAAATCATTTTCGATAAATCCAATGAACATAATAATCATAAATATCTATTAAGTATATATATATAAACGGTGTGAAAACAAAACATAAACGTGGCTTATTTCGGGAGAGGCTTATTTATATATATATACATAATAATACTGGAAACAGAAACGCTAGAACCGATGCTACTCCATGGGAGTATCGTCTGCAAAATACCAGGACACAACCAAATAAGACTAAAGACAACGCACGGCTTATACGAAAATATTAGAACACATAGGAGCACGTTACACAATTAAATCAATCACTTAAGTTCAAATTCTCAAACGATAATAGAGTAATTCATGCATTTAAAAATACAAATCAAGTCCAAATGCAACGAAACTTTATGGACATGCTTAAATTATCATAAAGAAGTATGCATTCAAATTTCGGGAAAATCGGACTTCACATGCAAAAGATAAAAAATTTAACGAAAACTTAAAACACACTATTCATATACCCGAACATGTTGTAAATTCATAAATCATGCAATTCATATCTATTTCATATATATCGAATACACGCGAAGAAAGAATTAGGAAAAGACGAGTCTCGGAGGGACCCGTAGTGCAAAACGGGCCCTGACTTACAGAAGGTCAGGGCACTGTGCGATCGGGCCACACGGCCTTGTGCACGGCCGTGTGCCGAGGCCGTGCACAATTAAACAACGCGCACGGCCTCATGCACACGGCCTGAAGGCCGTGTGCACAGCCCATGCACCAACCCCAAACACGCACGGTCTCATGCACACGGCCTCAAGGCCGTGTGCACCAGGCCGTGTGCGACCAAAATGAGCAGAAACATTTTCGCCGAACCAAAACCTACGCGAATTCATATCTAAAATCAACATTAAATCAATTAATCATGCAAATCAATCCCTAATTTTCACATATAATCATCTACAACATATAATCTACATATAGAAACGATAAACACGAAAATCCATCCACAATTACTATAAAAATCATATAAAACCTAAATTATACAACTATTCACAAAAACGAGAAAAACGAAGTACAGAAGACATTAAACGAGAGAATCGTTAGAAGCTTACTCATAGAAAAGATCGCGAGGAATTTGTAGGCGTAAACGATTCGAAAATCCGTCGGGAAACGAAGTCAGGACGATCGATTGAAGTCTCTTCCTTCTCTTTCTCTTTTTCCTTCTCTTTTCTTTTCTTTCTTTCCTTCTTGTTGTAGTGAACGAGAGAGATGAGGGAGGATGACTTAGTCAATTTAGTTGACTAGGGTTTAAAAGTTGAAGGGGCATTTTAGTAATTTCGCAAAATAAGTTTAAAAACTCACGTTGTCCAAATAATACGTAATTACAGTTAAAATTCATATAATTAAACGCACATTGACAATTCGTGATTTAAGTATCTAAATTCACTCATTTACGAAATTATTCTGAAATCTTAGAATAAATATCAAATTGAAATAATAAATTGCATAATTACTCGATTAAAATATACCGAATTGAAAATCGGATTTTCGGGTCGTTACAATACTCCCCTCTTCAGAAGAATCTGTCCTCAGATTCTCTTCCGGTCTCGGAGTTAGTTAAGAGGAGCATAACCTAAAGGAAACTCTAATAACTCGAATTAAATCGAACATTCAAATGCAATTAATTCACATAATAAACATCATTCAATAATAAACACTTAAAGCACTTAATATTCCAAATTAAAACTCAGAGTTATACAAAATATAAAATTACATCAAATCCTAAACAAGGTTAACGGGAAAGAAGAAAATAAAATAAAATAGATAGCTCAAGGCTCGCCAGGACCACGACGGAAATACTGATCCAGCTGCTCAGATAGTGACCTCTGCATCTCTGATATGGATCTCTGAAGCTCTGCCTGCAAGGCTGTGTACTGACTATCAATGTGAGCTCGCTGAGCTGCAAAGCCCTCGTTGATCTGCCTCTCTTGCTGGGCAAATCTCTCATCAGACACACGTCGGTAGTCAGTAAACTCTGAATAAAACTGTTGCAGGTCTATCGACTCCTGGTGCTGAGTGCTTCTTCTGCCACGTGAAGACTCAGGTATAGAGGCATCCTGACTCATCAACTGGGAGTAGATATGCTGAGCCTGCTCTCGGACCTCTGGGTCTAAAGGTCCTTCTTCGGGAGCATCCCCTTGGTCAGCTTCCCTTAAAGGTAGTCCATCTACCAGAAAATATGGGTCGTTCCGCCTTGGACCCTTCGTGCAGATCGCCATTTGAGCTAAAGTGCCGTAGCTAATTGAGGTCGAACCTCCAACAGGAACCTGGGTATCGAGCCCTTCCACCTGGGCACACTCCAGAATGGCGGTAATGTATGAGCCAACTCGAATCTCTCCTCTCGACCGAGTGGAGATATACTTCATATGGTCCATCATGTACGAGATGGGGTTGAACCTTTCCCCTCGTACCATATGATCGAGTATTAGACAGTCTTCGGTGTTCACCGCACCCGGGCTGTCTCCTCTGGCTAGAACCGATCGAGACACGGCTCTATGCAAAATTCTCAATTGAGTGGTAATGAGCATCGTGGCCTTGGATACGCCGGAGTTAAATATTTCGGTGGAGGTAGAGATACGTCTCCACGCTTCGGCTTGATTCCATCCGTCGGCACGTCTCCTAGGTGCCGTAACATCCAATTGAAAATACTCGGTCAACTGCCGGTATGAAAGCGTATAGTCTGGGTTGAACGCTCTGAAGCGGATTCCTATCGGCATCTCATTGTCGTCCGGAAATGTCGCGCCCTTAAGAGAGCTTAAAAATTCGCAAGTGAGTCGGCGATAGGATGGCCTTTGGATACTCCAAAAATTAGCCCACCCAATGTTGTCGATGTAACGGGAGATCCCTTCGCCAAGACCCAATTGGTACATAGCTTCCATGTCTAGAAATTGCGTGGCTCTAACCGGTCGTTCCATTAACCGGTTGAAGATATCTTGATCGTCTTCATTACCCAAATCCACTTGGTACCCTTTGAAGGGCCGCTATGTCGGGTAATTCCCTTGCCCGACGTCCGCCACGGGTTTCACGAGCACCTTCCATAGAAGAGTTGGAGTTGTGTGAATTGAAGGATTAAGTTGCAAATTTTTCACTTGAGACTTTTACCGAGCACTTGGCGTGCGCTACTTCGGGCGAAGATTGTGAGAGATCGGTATAACGGATCGAGCCCAAATTTCAATAATCCAAAGAACTTGCTGCAGACAACACACCTTCAAAATCTCACTAAAATCCGTCGGCTAGGTCGAGAATTAATCGAAATCAAAGATGGGATGAATTTGGGGAAAAATTTTTGGGGGAATTCTCGCATGAAAAAGGAGAAAAAGTGAGGGTGTGCGCGAGAATGAAAAGCTACTGACCATTTTAAAACCTGGAACAAATGCGCACGGCCTCTCGTCACGGCGTGTGATGAGGCCGTGTGAGAAACACGCACGGGGTATCGTCACGGCGTGTGACAACCCCGTGAGGACAAACACGCACGGGCTCTCGTCACGGCGTGTGACGAGCCCGTGTGTATTCATGCGCACAGCCTCTCGCACAGGGTGCAACAAGGCCATGTGAGATCAGTGCACAGGGTCTCATCACGGTGTGTGGCGAGACCGTGCAAGGCATATAGGGGTAGTTCGTGTGATTAAAACCACACAAACTTCACAAAATTTAAACACAATTAATAACATCGAAATCACATGCACAATATAATACACTTAACGTACATAATTCCTAAATTCACATAATATGAAATTAAATTAATTTAGGATGCATGTCATGACAATGCAATATACCTGGATCGTTCATACAGAATCAAGCTTCATCCTTTTGGCTCGTCTCGACATTCTCTTTCTCGTGCAATTTGTACGGAGATGAAACGGACTTCCACATGAGAAGCAACGTCCCTGCTTCTTTCGACATTCTGACTCTTGATGATCTCTTTGGCAAAAGTCACATACTGGCGTTCCCCGCGGTTTCGGAGGTACATTCTGCTTCGATGAACATACCGAGGAGGTTTTCTTTCCGGAAGAAGACCCTGATTGTGTAAGTGGCCTCGTAGAACTCGCTGGATGTGCATCCTCAGTATTGCCTGCTGTACCCCGCGGTACCGGTCTCTTCTTCGGACATAGATTCACCCGGTGGTCGGCGCTCCCACATCCATAACACAATCCATTCTTCTTCCTATATTTAGCCTCTACATGCGGGCCCTTACAAAATCCACATACTGGTCGTGGATATCCCTGAGGTTGCGGAGGAATAGGCTGAATGGGGGCCTGAATTTCACTTTCGTTTCGCTGACGAGCAATTCTCGTAATGTATTCAGCCCGGAACTCTGTCAAGAACTGATCCCAAGTCGGCACTACGTGCTCGCGTTTCCATCTTTGCTCATTCTGTTTCCACCAATCTTGTGCAGCTCCAATAAACAGGTATATAGCAAATTCGACTCTTAGAGGATCCGGATATTCCATAATCCTAAAAATCTTTTCTAGAGCCGATATCCATGCCTCGGCAATAACTTCATCCGGGGCACCTTCAAATTGCGGTGGTTCGAATCTGAGAAATTGAGCCCACACTTCCTGCTCAACATTTCCTTTAGGGGCATGAGCGATGAACTGTCTTAATTTTTCCAATATTTTGGCTGGAATCGGTGGATCGGTCTGAGGTGTCAATGAAGATGACGAAGACTGTCCACAGGGACAACGACGTGGAGGCATCCTGTAAAGCCATTAACAGTTATGCATGACAGGTAAGTGAGCATGCAAAGCTGTAAACACATAGGCAAGTAATGTTCACTTAGTGTTCACATAAGCACTAAGAACATTTGCACAACTTCACAGAAGTCCTAAGCCGTACGACCTAGACACAACCGGACACGACAGACAACCAGGCATGGCAAGTACAACCTTGAGTTTCACATCCACCTATATCCAAGCCCATCCCAGTGTTTTGATTGTAAAAGATCTTTTGTTGTTGATCATCCAACAAAGATCCGTGACAATTCAAACACTAAGCTTTCTTGAATACTGGCGAGTGCAATTCCCTAAGTTACACCGGCCCACAACGACCGACGAACAAACAAAACACGACGATTCAGAGCTTAGGCCATTGGACCAAGAAGAGCTCTGATACCAACTGTAGCGGGCACCCCAAACGGGTAACGCACGCCCCGCACCGAGCCCCGACCCGGAACCGAAATGGGATCCGACCCGAATCGAAACCCGGCAAACGGCAAGCATTTACTCAATCACTAGGCGGGGTTTTAAAAACAACGAAAAGACAGAGACGCGGAAGCAATATAAATAATCAAAGCAATAGAACATAATAAATACGCAATTATTAAAGCCCACCAAGGCTAACGAAATTCAATTACATAATATCAAACGGGTTTGATACAGTACCCCGATAAATATAATAACAGGCTCAATAAATACATAATCCCGAATACAAATTAAATAAAATCCTAATATCCTAAAACATAATTCATATCATACGGAAAAAGGAATATACATGAATAAAATAAATACGACTTAACGACAACGACTACGATGATGACGAATCCCGCCTAGTAACCTGAAACCAATAGAGGGTGAGACAGAGAGGGTTACTCAACGACTAAGTGAGGAGGGAATAATAATGTATATAATAAAACGGGAAATAAATCACCAATTTTAAACTTAAAAGAAATCAACATAAAAGAAAGGTTTTCGTAATCGGGTGGTGATTTAACATAAAACATAACTTATCATATGACTCGGCGAGTCGAGCCCTAAACTCCAGTATCCAAAACAGAAAACCGGAAACCACCCTTATTCCTCCAATGTAGCCGGACTGCAAACCCGAACTACTCGTAACATTCTAGAATAACTCAGGTACTCAAAGGGCTGCCACTCCGGCCTCACCCCGAGCTCCCAAATGGAGGAAACCATAGGATTTACGCCGTAGACCCGACGTCTACCGACTTCGTCCTATCGCTCTTACTCCGGGCCCAAACGAACATGCGTACATTTCATAACTCGCTTTTCAAAACATTTCGGGTTGGCCAAAAGACCGTTCGAGACATGATATATGCGAGGCCGAAGGCCAAAGTTCGCCTTAGAAATCAAAAGGGTTTTACATGTCTCTTTCGTAAACATTTCAAAGTCTATACGTAGTACTTTTCATATCAAATCATTTTCGATAAATCCAATGAACATAATAATCATAAATATCTATTAAGTATATATATATAAACGGTGTGAAAACAAAACATAAACGTGGCTTATTTCGGGAGAGGCCTATTTATATATATATACATAATAATACTGGAAACAGAAACGGAAAGCCTCACCTGGCTGCTATGCAAAATAAGAGCAAAACGCTAGAACCGGCGCTACTCCACGGGAGTATCATCTGCAAAATACCAGGACACAACCAAATAAGACTAAAGACGACGCACGGCTTATACGAAAATATTAGAACACATAGGAGCACGTTACACAATTAAATCAATCACTTAAGTTCAAATTCTCAAACGATAATAGAGTAATTCATGCATTTAAAAATACAAATCAAGTCCAAATGCAACGAAACTTTACAGACATGCTTAAATTATCATAAAGAAGTATGCATTCGAATTTCGAGAAAATCGGACTTCACATGCAAAAGATAGAAAATTTAACGAAAACTTAAAACATACTATTCATATACCCGAACATGTTGTAAATTCATAAATCATGCAATTCATATCTATTTCATATATATCGAATACACGAGCGAAGAAAGAATTCGGAAAAGACGAGTCTCGGAGGGACCCGTAGTGCAAAACGGGCCCTGACTTACAGAAGGTCAGGGCACTGTGCGATCGGGCCACACGGCCTTGTGCACGGCCGTGAGCCGAGGCCGTGCACAAGCAAACAACGCGCACGGCCTCATGCACACGGCCTGAAGGCCGTGTGCACAGCCAGTGCACCAACCCCAAACACGCACGGTCTCATGCACAAGGCCTCAAGGCCGTGTGCACCAGGCCGTGTGCGACCAAAATGAGCAGAAACATTTTCGCAGAACCAAAACCTACGGGAATTCATATCTAAAATCAACATTAAATCGATTAATCATGCAAATCAATCCCTAACTTACAGAAGGTCAGGGCACTGTGCGATCGGGCCACACGGCCTTGTGCACGGCCGTGTGCCGAGGCCGGGCACAAGCAAACAACGCGCACGGCCTCATGCACACGGCCTGAAGGCCGTGTGCACAGCCAGTGCACCAACCCCAAACACGCACGGTCTCATGCACACGGCCTCAAGGCCGTGTGCACCAGGCCGTGTGCGACCAAAATGAGCAGAAACATTTTCGCAGAACCAAAACCTACGGGAATTCGTATCTAAAATCAACATTAAATCGATTAATCATGCAAATCAATCCCTAATTTTCACATATAATCATCTACAACATATAATCTACATATAGAAACGATAAACACGAAAATCCATCCACAATTACTATAAAAATCATATAAAACCTAAATTATACAACTATTCACAAAAACGAGAAAAATGAAGTATAGAAGACATTAAACGAGAGAATCGTTAGAAGCTTACTCGTAGAAAAGATCACGAGGAATTCGTAGGCGTAGACGATTCGAAAATCCGTCGGGAAACGAAGTTGGGACGATCGATTGAAGTCTCTTCCTTCTCTTTCTCTTTTTCCTTCTCTTTTCTTTTCTTTCTTTCCTTCTTGTTGTAATGAACGAGAGAGATGAGGGAGGATGACTTAGTCAATTTAGTTGACTAGGGTTTTAAAGTCAAAGGGGCATTTTAGTAATTTCGTAAAATAAGTTTAAAAACTCACGTTATCCAAATAATACGTAGTTACAGTTAAAATTCATATAATTAAACGCACATTGACAATTCGTGATTTAAATATCTAAATTCACTCATTTACGAAATTATTCTGAAATCTTAGAATAAATATCAAATTGAAATAATAAATTGCATAAGTACTCGATTAAAATATACCGAATTGAAAATCGGATTTTCGGGTCGTTACAATCGCGTCTCCTTAAATCCTGATGGTGGTGCTAACAGCGTCTCCCTAAATCCTGTATAGTGTTGTTGGTGGTGGAGTACTTGACCATATGCTTGCATGATTTTCAATTGGGAGTTATAAGGAGAGGGCCCGTTCTCACCGGGACACATTATTTCATGATTTATTGCATTTATTGCTTGTCTAATTGTTTTATGGCTTTCATGACAAGTCGAAGCACATTCCGGTTTTCTTCAGTTGTCATATGTACTTCCCTATATATATATAAAACCCGAAAGTGTGACTCGTACTTGCTACCCTAAGCCTCCTTTATTACTCAACTAATACCCTTTCAATTTATCGGCTTCATATTGTGTGCAAATGTTTTAAAGGATCCGGTCCGTCAATGTAAGGACCCAGAAATCCGAGAATTAATGTGAGTATTTTCCCGCGTTAATTATCTTTCTTAACCCTAAATTCTCGTAATATGTGAATTATTATGTATTATTTTCGTATACGACCCAATGTGATAATATTAATTGCGTATTTAAATTACTTGTCTAAATTGCGTTTGTTCGATATTAAATCGATGTTTTTGATCGACGTGTATTTTATTGGATTTTCTAAAATTACTAAAATAACCCTTCATATTTTTCGATATTTCGAAGATATTTGATAAAAGTATCAAAGTTTCATTTCAAAACCTTATTTCAAATTCGAGAGAGAGAGAGAGAAGAAGAAAAGAGAATTTCTCCCGAAGCCCTAATCGATCGTGCCGAGCTCGAATCTCCGTGGAATTTCGCGCCAATCGTTTTTAAACGATCCTTTCTTTGATACCATTCTATAGGTACCAATTTACCCAATTTCTTTTACGGATTTTCGAGGTTTTGAGAATATTTGATTAAATTGGGATTTTTAGGTTAAATGCTTAGATCGAGCCCGTTTCTTGATCAATTTGTGATTTTATTGGATGTAAATGTGAATTAGATGATGATTAATGATTGTTATAATTTGTGAGTGTTGATTTGCGTTATAAATATGAGTTTTGATGATTTTTGGCTTGAATTTTTGAAAACCCGTAACTTTCTGCTGGTGCTGTTAAACCACACGGGCTAACGCACGGTCTTGAGCAAGACCGTGCAGGAGCCCGTGTGCAGCTCTTTTTGCCCGCACGGGCTCAAGCCCGTGTGTCCAAACTGTGCGTTTGGCCGTGTGTACGTGCACGGTCTTGACACCGTGTTCAAGACCGTGCACAAGGCCGTGTGAAACACTTAGAAAATTTTCCAGCCTTTTTCAAATGTTGCTCTCGGCAAGTGAGTCTTCGGGTCAACATTTTTAGTTGACTTTTTGTATACGGACTCCAAAAATTTCACCGTTTTCACCTATAGAACCCTTTTAATTTGTAGATTTATATTTTGGAATGTTTATTTAATTTCGCCCTCGTTCGGGCTATGAATAGTGTAATTCTAATTACGTGTATTTTTGACAACTTGTCGGAATTGCGTGAAATTTACATGATAGCTTCTTTATATATTATAATTGGCATATGCATGATTGGGAACATGTTTGGTTAGCCGTTCGTCCAATAATTGATTATTTGCGCTTTTATTGTTGTTGTAGTCGTTATTAATTTGTATAGGTCTTGTCTGGTCTCCAGATCAGTCGGGCGTTGGAGACCAGTGAGTCTAGCAGCTAGGCTTTCTATTTTTTTGATTCCAGGTGAGGATTTAAATCTTTTAACTGGGCTTGAACATATATATATATAATTGCGAAACCCCCTAATCCCTTATTATTGTATTAATTATTTCGAGATTATACTTTTATGTTTTATCCTCAAATCATTTAATATTAAAATTATATATTATTAAACTAAATTGATTTGTTTTCAAAAAGGGCAAGAAAACTATTTATTTTACGTGACGGTTTGACTTAGGATTTAACCCCCTTCGTCGTCACCTTTGCCCAGAGTGTCGTTTGGCATTCAAATGTGTTTTTCAAAGCGAGCAAATCCGTGTTATTTTCAAGATGGGCCCGAGAAGGTATCCGGAGGTTACATTTGGGGACGGGCGTCCAGGGTGTAATCCGAGGTGCTTCTCCCAAAATTAAGCGTCAATCGTGGCCCGTCAGGAGATGACAGCCACGGTTGGGAGCGATGGTAGATGTTGCATTCATTGCACATTTTCCTAAAATTCACTATAGTCGAGCTTCGGGTTGCTCCTTGGCTTTACACCGGCGATGGAGAATTTTTATAATGAATCGTGGAGAAATAAGGAGGAACAGGCCCATTCTCGCTGGGATCGTATTTACTGCTTTATAGTGTTATTGATTTTTATTGTTTTAATCGAATATCTAAGTCGAAGCATATTCCGGTTTCTTCATTTTCGCATATGTATTTTCTATAAAACCCGGAAGCATGACTCGACTTACTCTCACATCTTCACTGAGTATTTTTGACTCACCCTCTTTTAATTGGTTCTTGCTTCAGGTTTGAGAGAAACCGACATGTCTTACGTGTCGGATGGGCAACAGTGCATAGATAGGCTTTTTGGTTTTGCCGAGTCCCGTTTGTTGTCTTTTATTCTCTCGTTATATATTCTTTTAACCTGGATTGTAGATAATGTTATTTTGATCCCCGTAACCTTTTATTTACTTGATGTTGCCCCTGAATGGGCTGTTGATATTTTGATTAGTTAATTGGCCCCGGAGTGGCATTTATATTAATATGATTTAACTGCTTCCGCTATATTTACTCTGTTTTATTTAGATGTTATTATTTTGGGAATTCACTGTTGCCAAGTGTCGGGATTGACCCGTTAGCTTGCATGGGTTCTCGGGTTGAGGCACTGTACTCGGCTTGGGAATCCGTGCAGGTTCGGGGGCTATAGAGCGGGGCGCTACAGTCAACCTTTTGTGTTTCCAAATAAGCCGAACCCGAGTGTTGCTTTGTGTCATTTTACAACTTATATTTCGTATTCTTATTCTTTCTCAAAACGGGCAACACTCACCACTTTTAATTTCAAAAAGATAAATGACAAACGGTGATCAAAACCCCCTTACTGAGTATCCTTTATACTCACCCCTGCTATTTTGGTTCTTGCTTCAGGTAGACAGGTGGCGACGTCACCTATCTCGTCAGTCGGCTTCAGCAGGTCTAGATAGGCTCAGTCTTTCTGGTTTGTCTTGTCAGTGGTCCCAACAACCGTCGAGTCTTGTTTATTGTATTTATTTACTTTATGTACTTATGTGCCCCTGATGTGGGATAGTTCACGATATCTAGGATTGCATAGGGTAGACTAGTTGAGCCATGGATGGCACTATCTGTTTATGAACATTCTGTATCTTTATTATAAATGTTTAATTGTTATTATTGTTAGCCTTGTAGGCTTTTATGGAATTTGATTGTTTACATTAATCGCTTCCGCATTCCTCTGTTCTTTTCTGGTTGTTGTTGGGATGGTTGTCGCTGTTGCTGATGGTTATTGCATGAGTGCCATTCGCCGGAGTGGGTTTTTGAGTTGAGGCCCCTCGCTGATGCTCGGGATCCATTTCGGTGCGGATGTGGCGGTCCTTCTTCAGGGGGCGCTAAAGGTTTCGTCCTGTCATCCTTACTCTGGGCCCAAACATACGTACATACAGTTCATAACTCACTTTTCAAATCATTTCGGGTTGGTCAAAAGACCGTTTGAGACATGTCATATGCGAGGCCGAAGGCCAAAGTTCGCCTTAGGAAAAACAAAGAGCTTTTACATGTCTCTTTTGCAAACATTTAAAAGGAGTACACATAGAACAAATATTTACTACGTATATATAGAGACGGTGTGAAAACAAAACGCAAATCAAGGCTTATATGGGGAGAGGCTTAATTATTTATATACATATAAGTACCGGAGTCAAAAACGGAAAGCCTCACTTGTTGGCTAATCAAAAAGAAGAGTAAAAGCAAGACCGGTGCTACTCCATGGGAGTATCGTCTGCAAAATACAAAGACACAACCACATAAGACTAACGACGAAGGACGACTTATACGAAAGCAATAAAACACATCGAAGCAAGTTAAACGATCAAATACGGCACTTAGGTTCAAATTAGCAATAAACGAAGCAATTCATGAATTTAGATATAGAATACATAATTCATAAAATACATGAGCGAAGAAAGAATTTGGAAAAGACGAGTCTCGGAGGTACCTACAGTGCAAAGTTGCACTACGGCTTACAGTAGGTTCAAGGCCAAAAATGGCTCCACACGGCCTCATGCACACGGGCTTGAGGCCGTGTGCAGAGCCCGTGCACAACACACACACACGCACAGCCTGTCACACGGTTGTGACAGAGCCCGTGCACATGCACACGGGCTTGCAACACCCCGTGTGCAAAGCCCGTGCGGATGAAGAACAACACAAAAATTCGCAGAACAGAAACCTTACGCGAAACCAATTCAAAAATCAACATTTCAACACCAAAATGTTAATCACTCATGCTAATCTTCACATATGATGATCTACAACATCTAATCTACGCACAGAATCCATAAACACGAAAAACCATCCACAAAATCATCCAAAATCAACATTTAACCTAACTATTCAACTATTCACCAAAAATCAGAAAAACGAAGCATAGAAGGTACTAAACGCGAAAGGCGTGAGAAGCTTACTCGAAGAACATATTGTGAGGAGTTCGTAGGTTTTCACGGCTCGGAATTTGGTCGGGAAACGGAGTCGGGAGGATCAATCAAAGTTCTTCTTCTTCTTCTTCTCTTTTTTCCTTTCTTTTCTTCTTCTCCTTTCTTGTGTTTGAACATGAATGAGGGAGAGAGAGAGTGTGAGAGACTAAGTCAAAAGTGTTGACTCGGTTTGAGAAACGAAGGGGCATTTTCATAATTTTATAAATTAGTTCAAAAACTCATGGTGTCCAAATAAATGATAATTATAGTCAAGTTCATGAAATTAAACGCACATTAACATGTCGTGGTTTAAATACCAAAATTCACTCATTCATGAAATTGTTATAAAAAAAATCACATAATAATTATCAAATAAATAATAAAATCGCGTAATTAAACGACTCGGACATACCGGATAATAATTCGAATTTTCGGGGCGCTACACCGTGTGGCTTGATCTGTTGAATTGATATTGTTTAGCTTACGCACTCTGTTAGTTCTATTTGTTGTTGTTGTTAGGCTAGGATCGTTGTTGCCAGTATAGATCGAGTGATTGTTGTTCGCCGGGATGGATTTTTGAATGGGGTACATTTACTTAGTTTGGGAGTTCGTCTCGATGCGGATGTGGTGTCCTTTCTCCTCCTACGGAAAGGGTCTCTACATGCAGTCCTTGATATCATCAACTACAATAGTTAAGCTCAACATAATATCTTCAATTCTTTCAAGTATAATAGAAGCATAATAAAGGAAATCATCAAAACTCGACTGTTGTTGGACACTAAACTGAATAAGACCAAAACCCGAATCAAACCTAGACCTGTTGTTGCCAACTGGCGACAAAGGTGACACTGCCACCCGTCTGCCTGAAGGAACCTGAAGCAAGAATCAAAATACGAGGGTGAGTATAAAGGATACTCAGCGAGGGGTTATATAATACAAATATTGATCACAGTTCATCATTTATCGCTTGAAAACAAAGTTAGGAATGTTGCTCGTTTTGGGGAAATATAATTAATATAGGTTTTAAAACTATACAATAAGCAACACTCGATTCGGCTTATTTTAAAACATAAAGATTGACGAACGGATCCTTTCAAATCATTTTTAGCACATAATTCAAGCCAATAATTTTAAAGGATAGTCTAGTTGATGTATAAGCTCGTTTAATCAACATTTGCAATATCTCTAACTTATTCGATCGGTAGAATAAATGACGAGGCTTATAATTCAAGTAAATTAATTTAAAGCAGTAACCAAGTTCGATTCACTATTGTCCCGGCAAGTACGGGCCCATTCCTCCTTATATCACCACATTCAATAAATACTCCTACGCCGTTTGTCAAATTCGGATGCTACCCGGATATTCAACCGTTCGATCATGTAGGTTTGAGGAAAAACGTGCAACACATGCAATCGTCCACCATCTCCCCAACAAAAGACTAGCCAATCACCGACCGATCTCCCATTGGAAATTATACTTCGGGATCTTATTACTCTAGACACTCGTCTCCGAGTCTCACCCTCCATATAATCTCCGGGCCCATTTATCAATCATTATCGTTATCATTGTCTCGCTTCGCAATTGTTACACTACATTTTGGTGGCCACAGGGCCCAGTAGCGGGCGCCCCAAATGGGTAACGCACGCCCCGCACCGAGCCCCGACCCGGAACCGAAATGGGATCCGACCCGAATCGAAACCCGTCGAACGGCAAGCATTTACTCAATCACTAGGCGGGGTTTTCAAAAACAACGAAAAGACAGAAGTGCGGAAGCAAAATAAACCAAACATTAAAACATAAATAAATGCACAAGTATTAAAGCCCACCAAGGCTAACGAAATTCAATTACATAATTAATAAACGGGTTCGATACAATATCCCGAATACAACATAAATAATAATTCCTAATATCATGAATCTTAATTAATATCTAAACGGGGAAAGGAGATATACATGAGCGAAATAAATACAACTTAACGACAACGACTACGACGACGACGAATCCCGCCTAGTAACCTGAAACCAATATAAGGGTGAAAACAGAGGGGGTTAGTCAAACGACTAAGTGAGGAGGGAATAATAATGTATATAATATAACTGAAAATAAATCACCAATTTTTTAATTAAAAGAAATCAACATAAAAGAAAGGTTTTCGTAATCGGGTGGTGATTTAACATAAAACATAACTTATCATATGACTCGGCGAGTCGAGCCCTTAACTCCAATTTCCAAAACATAAAACCGGAAACCTCCCTTATTCCTCCAATGTAGCCGGACTGGAAACCCGAACTACTCATAACATACGGTAATAACTCAGGTACTCAAAGGGCTGCCACTCCGGCGTCACCCCGAGCTCCCAAATGGAGGAAACCATAGGATTTACGCCGTAGACCCGACGTCTACCGACTTCGTCCTATCGCTCTTACTCCGGGCCCAAACAAACATGCATACATATCATAACTCGCTTTTCAAATCTTTTCGGGTTGGTCAAAAGACCGTTCGAGACACGTCATATGCGAGGCCGAAGGCCAAAGTTCGCCTTAGAAAACAAAAGGTTTGCATGTCTCTTTCATAAATATTTCAAAGTCTATACGTAGTACTTTTCATATCAAATCATTTTCGATAAATCAAATGAACATAATAATTATAAATATCTATTAAGTATATATATATAAACGGTGTGAAAACAAAACATAAACGTGGCTTATATCGGGAGAGGCTTATTTATATATATACGTAATAATACTGGAAACAGAAACGGAAAGCCTCACCTGTTGGCTATTCAAAATAAGAGCAAAAATCAAGAACCGGCGCTACTCCACGGGAGTATCGTCTGCAAAAATACCAAGACACAACCAATTAAGACTAAGGACGACGCACGGCTTATACGAGAATATTAAAACACATAGGAGCACGTTATACAATTAAATCAAGCACTTAAGTTCAAATTATCAAACGAAAACAGAGTAATTCTCAAATTTAAAAATGCAAATCAAGTCCAAATGCAACGAAACTTTACGGACATGCTTTAATTATCATAAAGGAGTATGCATTCGAATTTCGGGAAAATCAGACTTCACATGCAAAAGATAGAAAATTTAACGAAAACTTAAAACGCACTATTCATATACCCGAACATGTTGTAAATTCATAAATCATGCAATTCATATCTATTTCATATATATCGAATACACGAGCGAAGAAAGAATTCAGAAAAGACGAGTCTCGGAGGGACCCGTAGTGTAAAATGTGCCCTGACTTACAGAAGGTCAGGGCACTGTTCGACCAGGCCACACGGCCTTGTGCACGGCCGTGTGCCGAGGCCGTGCACAATCGGACGAACACGCACGGCCTCATGCACACGGCCTCAAGGCTATGTTCACAGCCCGTGCACCATCCCAAACACGCACGGTCTCTTGCACGGCCGTGCAAGAGGCCGTGTACACCCACACGGGCTTGCCACACCCCGTGTGCATGGCCCGTGTGCGTAAAAATTGAGCAGAACATCAAACCCAATACGCGAAAATCAATCCTAATTCAACATTTAACTAATTAAACATGCGAATTAATCCCTAATTTTCACATATAATCATCTACAACATATAATCTACATATAGAAACGATAATCACAAAATTCCATCCACAAATTCTATAAAAATCACATAAAACCTAATAATACCTACTATTCACAAAATGAGAAAAATGAAGTATAGAAGATATTAAACGAGAGAATCGTTAGAAGCTTACTCGTAGAAAAGATCGCGAGGAATTCGTAGGCATAAACGATTCGAAAATCGGTCGGGAAATGGAGTCGGGACGATCGATTGAACTTCCTTCCTTCTCTTTCTCTTTTTCCTTCTCTTTTCTTTTCTCTGCTTTCTTGCTGATGTTTGAACGAGAGTGTGAGGTGAGAGAGATTGACTTAGTCAATTAAGTTGACTAGGTTTAAAATCGAAGGGGTAAAATCATAATTTCGCAAAATATGTTTGAAAACGCACATTGTCCAAATAATACGTAATTATAGTCAAAATTCACATAATTAAATGCACATTGACAATTCGTGATTTAAATATAAAATTCACTCATTTACGAAATTATCTTAAAATCTTAGAATGAATATCAAATTAAAATAATAATTTGCGAAATTACTCGATTCAAATATACCGAATTATAAATCGGATTTTCGGGTCGTTACAATACTCCCCTCTTCAGAAGAATCTGTCCTCAGATTCTCTTCCGGTCTCGGAGTTAGTTAAGAGGAGCATAACAGAAATTCTAATAAATCGAATTAAATCGAACATTCAAATGCAATTAAATCACATAATAATACGTCATTCACAATAAACACTTAAATCACTTAATATTCCAAATAAAATTCAGAGTCATATAAGAATATAAAATTACATCAAATCCTAAACAAAGCTAACGGAAAGAAGAAAATAAAATAGATAGCTCAAGGCTCGTCGGGACCACGACGGAAATACTGATCCAGCTGCTCTGATAGTGACCTCTGCATCTTTGAGATAGACCTCTGAAGCTCTGCCTGTAAGGCTGTGTACTGACTATCAATGTGAGCACGCTGAGCTGCAAAGCCCTCATTGATCTGCCTCTCCTGCTGGGTAAATCTCTCATCAGTCACACGTCGGTAGTCAGTGAACTCCGAATAAAATTGTTGCAGGCCTATCGACTCCTGGTTCTGAGTGCTTCTTCTGCCATGTGAAGACTCAGGTATAGAAGCATCCTATCTCAACAGCTGGGAGTAGATGTGCTGAGCTTGCTCGCGGACCTCTGGTTCTGAAGGTCCTTCTTCGGGAGCATCCTCTTGGTCAGCTTCCCATAAGGGTAGTCCATCTACCAGAACATACGGGTCGTTCCGTCTCGGACCCTTCGTGCAGATCGCCATTTGGGCTAGAGTGCCATAGCTAATCGAGGTCGAACCTCCAACAGGAACCTGGGTATCGAGCCCTTCCACTTGGGCACACTCCAGAATGGCGGTAATATAGGAGCCAACTCGAATCTCTCCTCTCGACCGAGTGGAGATATACATCATATGGTCCATCATGTACGAGATGGGGTTGAACCTGACCCCTCGTACCATATGATCGAGTATGAGACAATCTTCGGTGTTCACCGCTCCCGGACTGTCTCCTCTGGCTAGAACCGATCGAGACACGGCTCTATGCAAAATTCTCAATTGAGTGGTGATGAGCATCGTGGCCTTGGATACGCCGGAGTTAAATATTTCGGTGGAGGTAGAGATACGTCTCCAAGCCTCGGCTTGATTCCATCCGTCGGCACGTCTTCTAGGTGCCGTAACATCCAACTGAAAATACTCGGACAACTGCCGGTATGAAAGCGTGTAGTCTCGGTCGAACGCTCGGAAGTGGATTCCGATCGGCATCTCGATGTCGTCCGGAAATGCCGCGCCCTTAAGAGAGCTTAAAAATTCGCAAGTGAGTCGGCGGTAGGATGGCCTTTGAATACTCAAAAAATTAGCCCACCCAATGTTGTCGATGTAACGAGAGATCCCTTCGCCAATGCCCAATTGGTACATACCTTCCATGTCAAGAAATTGCGTAGCTCTAACCGGTCGTTCCATTAACCGGTTGAAGACATCTTGATCATCTTCATTACTCAAATTCACTTGGTAACCTTCCGGTGCCGCTATGTCGGGTAATTCCCTTGCCCGACGTCCGTTACGGGTTTCACGATCACTTCCATAGTAGAGTTTAAATTGATGTGGGTTGAAGGAGATAAGTTGTAATTTTTCACTTCCATAAAACGAGAAAAATCGTTAGAAGCTTACTCGTAGAAAAGATCGCGAGAAATTCGTAGGCGTAAACGATTCGAAAATCGGTCGGGAAACGGAGTCGGGACGATCGATTGAACTTCCTTCCTTCTCTTTCTCTTTTTCCTTCTCTTTTCTTTTCTCTCCTTTCTTGCTGATGTTTGAACGAGAGTGTGAGGTGAGAGAGATTGACTTAGTCAATTAAGTTGACTAGGTTTAAAATCGAAGGGGTAAAATCGTAATTTCGCAAAATATGTTTGAAAACTCACGTTGTCCAAATAATACGTAATTACAGTCAAAATTCACATAATTAAACGCACATTGACAATTCGTGATTTAAATATAAAATTCACTCATTTACGAAATTATCTTAAAATCTTAGAATAAATATCAAATTAAAATAATAATTTGCGAAATTACTCGATTCAAATATACCGAATTATAAATCGGATTTTCGGGTCGTTACAGGCCCTTTCGAGGCAAGGTTGTAATGATTAGATAACAACCGGAACTTCCATTGTTAGGAAGGATCCGCCCTAACGACTTCACTCAACGAGAAGATTCTCCAATCCAAAGCTTACGTTAAAACAAATATATTTTCTTGCCTCTTAAAAACAAATCATTTGAGCGGGTACTTATATATGTGGTTTTGATATTAAAACGTTTTAATCGAAATCATTAAGATATATGTTTAAATATCTAATATTATATAAGAGAAGCTATAAAACAAAGTCATATAATTAAAAGCAGGAGGATAAGTTATTTCGCAAAGTAATAGGATTCTTACTCCAGTTGGAAACCAGTTTAACTCTTACCTGGAAGGCTTGATGAGAAAGATACAACGATCAAGAAATCCTCGAGAAAACACCTGAAACTAACAACCGATGAAACCACATAAGATACTAAAACGACGCACGGCTTATGAGAGATATATAAAGTAGTTGAAAGCACCTAAGGCACGACTTCTATTGAAATACTCACAAGAATGCATTTAAACGTAATTACACAAAACATTAAAATTAAATAAGTAAAACATGTGAAAATACAAATTAAAGCTCACCTTCATGCTTAAAATACTATAACGAGGTAATCATGCAAGTTTCGGATCAATCGAGCAAGTTTCGAAAAATAGGTTAAAAAGCCTCAAACGAAAAAGTTGCTATTCATGTGGTTATGTATATAATCTGGTGTATCATGTTTTATTGCTTCTGCACTCTGATTAGCTTTCAGTATTGTGGTTGTTGCTGTTGGACTAGTTGTTGTTGCCAGTTTATTTGCTGAGTGAGTGTCGTTCGCTGGGATGGATTTTCGAGTAGGGCATTCTGTCGTTCTGGTTCAGGTGTGTTGTTCTTCTTCCCAGCCTTGGAGAGGGGCGGTACAGTTTTTTCACTATAAATTGCTGTATGAGAGCATTTGGAGAGTATATCAACTGAAATTGCTGTGAAGTTTTTATGATATCAGAAAAACAAAAGAGAAAAGAGAAATCAAATTTTGATTTGAAGGAAATAGAGATTGTTATATTGTACATTGCGGTGGAGACTGGTTCGCATGATTGGTATGTTGGAATGAATTTAGGTAGTAATGGAATGACTTTAAGAATGGAATGAACATGGGAAAGGAATGGTATTATTATAACGTTCATATGCTTTGTAACGTTTAAGGAATAAAGTCATGAATGGATTAAAAATTCTTGATTTGTCATTCTTCTCGTTTGTATGTATAATATTGAAGATATTGAGTACATAAAAAAAATTATATAAAAACTATAATTTAACCAAATTATCTATACATAGGCAATAGCAATACAAATCACCAAATATAGCAATACAAACAATAATAATAATCAAATAGGTATAGCAATACAATTCCTTAGATCAACCAAATACCCTTAAGTAAAATACACCCCGTCTCGAATTTTAATGGGAATACGGTCCAGATCAGCTTGGTCGAGGCGATGACCTGCATTTTCTGTACTTCCTGCCATTCAAAACCTATTACATTTCCCGATCAAAACACACAATAAACTACAAAAACCAAATGACGCACACTTAGCTTCAAAAATTAAAAAATTACGCACACTTATTATATTGCTTTCTGATAGGAACGTTTATTGTGACCGTGCTTTTTACATCTACCACACGCAAGAGGTCTATTGATAACTTGAGAAGGAAATCTATTAATCCGTTTGCGACCAGGTTGCACTGAAACAATCGGGGGTAACACTTGGGCCTTCTGATTAATAGCATGTAGAGGTGCGTCATTCATGTCGGTGTTGGGTAGCGGGTTTATTGGGTGCCTATAAGTGTCTCAAAGGCTTGAAGCACGGTAATATGGATCACAAAACTCATAAACCGAAGATTTTGGTTTAAAATGCTTGTACAAGCATGCGCACATGGGATTCTGTACATTTGCCAATACTGACAAGAACATGTACGTTCTTTCATATTAACCTGGACGTTAGTTTTCCCCTGAAAGACTTCAAATACTTGTCCGTTGGATATATGCACGGGCATCTTCCGACCGGCTTCGACATTTGCAGCCAACTTTTCCTCAACGGCTGGACACAATAATGTCGTTACCCTTTCACTCTCTTCCCGTCTGTCATTAAAATGTTTAATGAGCTGTGATCGAATCTTATCGGCCATGCCAACCATAGGAAGACATCTCGCTAATTTCACCCAATTGTTCCATGACTCAGTAAGATTGTTGTTCATTTCCCCATACCGGTTACCGGCGAACATTACATTAGCCCAGGATGCTGGGTCAGCATTGTTCAGGAAGTCAACGCATAATGGCAATTTCGTTCGGAGAGTCTGAAAATACTGACTGAACTCGCTGAAATGAGCAGTATATGCAGCATTTTTCAGAATACCAATCCAATATTGTTTGCATTTTTTTGGGATAGTGTTTCGAGAGAAAGGTAATAATTTAGCAAGTATTATGTGGAATGTTAGTGCAGATATGTCGAATGGGTTTGGAAACATATGGAATCAAATGGAAAAATACTGGATAATTATGCATAATTGTGAAACTATTAAGCAATATTTTGTATTGATTATGCAGAATGTAATAATTATTCCTGACTACCTGTATCTTGAAGTTGTCCAGTAAATGTCTGAGACAGTAGGCATGATGGCTCTCGGGAAATACCAATGGTACGGCATAGAGTAGTCCCGCGTGCCGGTCATAAAAAAATGTGTACTTAGTCCATTGTTGCTCACAAGATCTTGTAAGTGCATCTTGGAGCTTGTGATAGAACCATTCCCAATTTTCAATATTCTCAGCACCGACCACTGCATATGCTACCGTGTACATCTGACTATTTGCGTCCTGTAAAGCCCCGAAAATTCGATTCATGAACCGGGAACCCGAACCGATTTTCTTACGCGATTTATGATTTATTTTGTTAATTATTATGTGATTTATATAATATTTTCGTAAATGAATAAATTTCGGTGTTTAAACCACGATGTGTCAATGTGCGTTTACTTTCATGAGTTTTAATTATAATATTATTTTATTTGAAAAACTTGTATTTTGAGTAAGTTTTATAAATTATGAGAATGCCCCTTCGTTTCTAAACTCAAGTCAACTTTGTGACTTAGTCTCCAACCCGTATCTCTCCCTCTCATTCACGCACACATCAAAGAGAAGAAAGAAAGAAAAGAGGAAAAAGAGGAAAAAGAGAAAGAAGAAGAGGAAAAGAAGAGGGAAGCTTCAAACGATCGTTCCGGACTCATTTCTCGACGGATTTTCAAATCGTTAACACCTACGCGACCCTCTCGATCTCCTCTACTGGTAACTCTCTAATGCCAATCCATTTTTATGCACTCTATGTCTCATTTTTCTAAATTTTCTCCAAAATGTGAAAATATCGTGTATGTGTTGATTTTGGATGATTTTATGGATGGATTTACGTGATTCTTCGTTCTATAGGTAGATTAGATGTTGCAGATCAATATATGTGAGTATTAGCTTGGGATTTGCATGATTGATGGGATAAATATTGATTTTTAGTTCATTCCCACAAGGGTTTTTCGTTTCTGTGATTTTCTGCTATTCTGATAATCCGCACGGTCTTGAGATCATGCGCCAAGACCGTGCATCCATTTTAGCCTTTACACGGTCTTGCGCACCCCCGTGCGCACGCCGATGTGCAGGCCAGTGCAAGTGCTTGCACCGGATTGAGAATGCGCTCAAGCCCGTGCGCGCGCCCGTCCCCAAGGCCGTGTGTATGCCTTAACCAAAATTTCTCTATTTTCAACTTGTTGCTCTCGGCAATGGAAGTCAAAGGGCATTTTTAGAAGTTGACTTTCTTCGTTTGACCTCCGATTTAAGATCCGATTTCACCCATAGTTCCTATAAATCATGAAACATATATTTTATGAAGTTTGGACTTTTTTGACTTCGTTCAGGTCTCGTTCTTCGTGTTTTTCGTTTAGGCATTTTTAGGTATTTTTCAAATTTTGTCCATTTTTCCTGAAACTTGAATGCATGCTTCCTTATTGCCTTTTATGCATATTTATGGGTTTTTATCGCATTCTAACATGATTTCCTTATTGAATTTCTATGTTTTGTTAGAATGTGAACCTAAGTGATATGAATGACTGTTTAACGTGCTTCTTTGTGTTTTAATACTTTCGTATGAGCCGTGCGTCATTGTATGTCTTATGTGGTTATGTCGTTTGTCAGTTACAGGTTCCACTCTCGTGGATTAGGGTGTTTGCTTTCACTTTCTGGCTTTCTTTTGGTTGTCGCCAGGTGAGGTTTCTGTTGTTATCCCGTATTATGTAGATATGTACTATTAAGCCTCACTAAACAAGCCTCGCATACGTAATTTATGTTTTAATCCCGTATTACTATATTTAGTAAATACTTTCTGCTTATTACTTATATGAAGTTTAAGAACAACGAAATTGATATCAAAAGAGTACTATGTATATGATTTCGAAAGGTTTTCAAAAAGAGACAAGCGAACTATGTTTCGATTTAAATGTAATTTTAGGTTTGGAAACCTTCTCGTTGAGTGAAGTCGTTAGGGCGGATCCTCCCCCCCCCTGACGATGGAATACCCGGTTGTGTTTCCTACCGTTACACCGCCTGTCTCGAACGGCCCCTTTGGCCCCCTAAATGTCTTGATTCCTATTCTAATAGGGAAATGATAGTTATGAAAATGCGAGATATGATATGTGTGTCCGTTATGTCTTTGTGGGCCCCGGAGTATGGTGATCGGATGAAGCCGGATAGACAGCGGGTCTATGGTGGAATTCGGTGGCTTACTCCATGTTTATTGGGAGCACGGGGTGAGGCCGGAGTGGCAACCTTTGAGCTCCTGTGATGGTTGACTTCGTGTCAACTGAGACATAGGTTGTTATACCTATACATGGTGCAGTTTGGATTTAGCGATCCTTCTGCTATATGGGAGGAATAAAGATGGTATGTTTTCAGGTATGTGATGATATGATATGAGGAGTTGAGGTCTCTACTCGCCGAGCAATATGATATGTTACGTTACGTTTTGTTATGATAAATCACCAAATGATTATGAAAACCCTTTTTTTACGTTTGTCTTCTTTTAAGTTAAAATGGTGATTTATTCTATGTATGCTATTAGGTATGTACTCCCCTTTCCCCCTCACTTAGTCTTTTGACTAACCCTCTCTGCTCCAACCCTTATTTGTTTCAGGTGGTTACTAGGTGGGCATCGTCGGTCCTGTATTGCGGAGTTATATTCTTTGTGCGTTGTTCATTCCTAGATTGTTTTAGGTACTTATGATCGTGTTATGTGTATCCTGTGAATTATGAATTTGTGTTTGGGATTATTTAATGTTGAACCCATTTAAGATTTGATTAAGTTTTTGTAAGTGAATTCCGCTAGCCTTGGAGGGCTTTAACTATTTGCGCAATTGGTTTACTGCTTTAATTGTCCTTAAGTACAATTATGTTTTGTTGTTGTTGCTTATGCTTCCGCATTGTTGTCGTCGGTTGTTTTTAGAAAAAGCCCCGCCTAGTGATTGAGTAAATGAGTTTGCCGTTCATTAGGTTACGGTTTTGAAGCGGGCGCCCCAAACGGGTAACGCACGCCCCGCACCAAGCCTCGACCCGGAACCAAAATGGAATCCGACCCGAATCGAAACCCGGCAAACGGCACACATTTACTCAATGACTAGGCGGGGGTTTAAAAAAAAACGAAAGAACACGACAGAGGTGCGGAAGCGAAATTAAACAAACAATAAATCATAATAAATGCACAAGTATTAAAGCACACCAAGGCCAACGGAATTCAATTACTTAAATAATAAACGGGTTCGATACAATATCCCGGCAATAAATATTAACGGGTTCAACATATAATCCCGAATACTACATAAATAAAATCCTACTATCGTAAACATAAATATTAGCCAAACGGGAATAGAGTTTTACATGAGCAAAATAAATTCAACTCTAACGACGACGATCAAATCCCGCCTAGTATCCTGAAACCAATACAGGGGTGAAACAGAGGGGGTTAGTCAAACGACTAAGTGAGGAGGGAATAATAATGTATAAAACGGAAATAAATCACCAATTTTAAACTTAAAAGAAATCAACATAAACGAAAGGTTTTCGTAATCGGGTGGTGATTTAGCATAAAACATAGCTTATCATATGACTCGGCGAGTCGAGCCCTTAACTCCAATTTCCAAACATAAAACGGGAAACCACCCTTATGCCTCCAATGTAGACGGACCGCTAAATCCGAACTACGCATAACATATCATACGGTAACTCAGGTACTCAAAGGGCTGCCACTCCGGCCTCACCCCGAGCTCCCAAAGGTAGAGGGAACCATAGAATTTCCGCCGTAGACCCGATATCTACCGACTTCGTCCTATCATCCTGACTCCGGGCCCAAACATACATACATACAGTTCATAACTCGCTTTTCAAATCATTTCAGGTTGGCCAAAAGACCGTTCTAGACATGTCATATGCGAGGCCGAAGGCCAAAGTTTGCCTTAGAAAACAAAGGGATTTTACATGTCTCTTTCGCAAACGTTTCGGAGACTATACGTAGTACTTTTTCATATCAAAACATTTTCGATAAATCGAATAAACATAATAGGCATAAATATCTACTAAGTATATATATATAGAAACGGTGTGGAAACAAAACGTAAACAAGGATTCTATCGGGAGAGGCTTATTTATATATATACGTAATAGTACTGGAATCAGAAACGGAAAGCCTCACTTGTTGGCTGTACAAAAAGAAATAGATAAATGGAAGAACCGGCGCTACTCCACGGGAGTATCGTCTGCAAAAATATGAAGACACAACCAATTAAAACTAAGGACAACGCACGGCTTATACGAAAACATTAAACCACATAGAAGCACGTTAAACAATCAAATCAAGCACTTAAGTTCAAATTATCAAGCATAAACAGAGAAATTCGTGAATTCGAAAATGTAAATCAATTCCAAATGCAATGAAACTTTACGGACATGCTTTAAATATCATAAAGGAGTATGCATTCGAATTTCGGAAAAATCAGACTTCATATGCAAAAGTTAGAAAATTTAACGAAAACTTAAAACGCGTAATTAAAATCCCGAACATGTTATAATTTCGTAAATCATGCAATTCATATCTATTTCATATATATCGAATACACGAGCGAAGAAAGAATTCGGAAGAGACGAGCCTCGGAGGGACCCGTAGGCCAAAATTGGCCCTGACTTACAGAAGGTCAGGGCCCTATTCAAACGGACCACACGGCCTTATGCACGGCCGTGTGCACCAAGGCCGTGCACATCAAAGAGCGACACGCACGGCCTCTTGCACACGGCCTCAAGGCCGTGTGAGCAAGGCCGTGCACAACCACAACACGCACGGTCTCCTGCACAGCCGTGCGGGAGACCGTGTACACCCACACGGGCTTGCCACACCCCGTGTGCAAAGCCTGTGCACGTCAAGAAACAGCAGAAAATTCACAGCAACGCGAAACCTTCGCAAATCCAATTTAAAAATCAACATTTAACTGATTAAACATGCAAATCCTTCCCTAATTTTCACATATAATGTTCTACAACACATAAGCTACACATAAAATCCAAAAACATGAAATTTCATCCATAAATTCGTTCAAAATCTCAAAAACCCTAACCTAAACAACTATTCAACAAAAATGAGAAATGCGAGGCATAGGAGACATTAAATGAGAGGGACGTGAAAGGCTTACTCGTAGATAAGATCGAGCGGAGTTCGTAGGCGTAAACGGTTCGAAAATCCGTTGAGAAACGAAGTCGGGACGATCGTTTGAAACTCCTTCCTTCTCTTTCTCTTTTTCTTTCTTTTTCTTTCTTTTCCTTTGCTGTTGAGTGGCGTGAATGAGGTGAGAGGGAGAGTGATAAGACTTAGTCAATTTTGACTTGGGTTGAGAATCGAGAAGGGTAATTTCGTAATTTACAAAATAAGTTCGAAAACTCATGTTGTCCAAATAATACATAATTACAGTCAAAATTCATATAATTAAATGCACATTGACAATTCGTAATTTATATATCATAATTCACTCATATACAAAATCGTTATAAAATCACATAATAATTATGAAATAATCACATAATAATATAAATAAAATAAAATCGCACAATTAAGCGAATCGGACATACAGGAATATAATTCGGATTTTTGGGGCGCAACAATCACCCCTCCTTATGAGAATCTGGCCCCAAGATTCTACTTGTCCGACTTAAATAATTCCGGATGAAACTTGCGCATCTTGTCCTCGGTCTCCCATGTAGCTTCTTCGGTTGTCTGATTTCTCCAAAGGACTTTGACAAGAGAAATCTCCTGGTTGCACAGAGCTTGAGTCTTCTTATCCAATATCTTCACCGGCTTCGAAACAAAGGTCAAATCCGACTCTAGTTCAATTTCCTCAACAGGAAGGATCTCGGACTTATTCGGGAAGTACTTTCGGAGTTGAGAAACATGAAAGACATTGTGAATTCCTGTTAGGCTTGGCGGCAAGTCTAACCTGTAGGCGGCGTTCCCAATCCTCTCCAGAATTTCATAGGGACCCAAAAATCTGGGACTCAGTTTTCCTCCTTTTCCAATTCGGGTGAATCCCTTTCGAGGAGAAGCTTTGAGGAATACTTTGTCACCAACCTCAAATTCCAACGGTTGGCGACAGGTGTCGGCATAGCTCTTCTGTCGATCCTAAGATGCTTTCATTCTCTGCCGAATGATCTGGATATGGTCAATGGCATTTTGGAGAAACTTTGGAGGAGTTTGTCGTTCCATATCATCTTTCGTCCAACGCCAATCCTCGAGATCCCAAAACAACGGGGATCTACACTTTCTGCCATATAATGCCTCGTAAGGTGCCATTTCGATCGAAGACTGATAACTGTTGTTGTAGGCAAACTTGATCAATGGCAACTGGTCGTGCCAATTGTTGCAAAATCCAAGGCACAAGCTCGAAGCATATCACAAAGGTACCTGATCCTTCTCTCTGACTGACCATCTGTCTGCGGATGTGCGGCCGTACTGAAAGTCAGCTTCGTTCCCATTCGCTCTTGAAGTTGCTGCCATAAGCGAGAAGTAAATCAGGCATCTCTGTCAGACACTATCGTAGTCGGAATCCCATGAAGCTTGACAATCTCTCGGTGATAAATCTCTGTCAACCTATCCACTTTGTACGACATGTTGATCGGTAGAAAGTGTGCACTCTTGGATAGTCGGTCGATAATCACCCAAATGCTATCGTAGCCACCTCTAACTTTAGGCAAACCAGACACGAAGTCCATGGCAATACCCTCCCAATTCCATGTAGGAATCTGTAGTGGCTCAAGCAAACCTCCCGGTCTTTGATGTTCAACTTTAACTTGCTGACAAGTCGAGCATCTCTTGACGTAATCAGCCGTCTCTCTTCATACCTCTCCACCAGAATAATTCTTTTAGATCCCGGTACATCTTACTTCCACCTGGATGAACTGTGTAAGGTGTGTTGTGAGCCTCATCGAGAATCTCCTTCCTCAGACTCTCCGGAACACAAACTCGGGACTTGTAGCGGAGAATTCCTGTGTCGTCCACACCAAACTGAGTCTCTGGATCAGCTACGATGTGAACTATCTATCTCTGAGTCCACTCATCAGTAGCCTGAACATCTCGAATCTTTCGACCCAACTCTGACTGGATCGATATGCTGTGAACATGGGCCTGGGAACTGATGTGAACTCCCTCTAACTTAGCCTCTAGCTGGGCTATGCTTGCCTTCTGGCTCAGTGCATCGACTACAACATTCACCTTTCCGGGATGGTACTGAATCTTGCAATCGTAATCCTCAAATAACTCCATCCAACGGCGCTGTCGTTTGTTCAATTCCTTCTGAGTAAACAAGTACTGAAGGCTCTTATGATCTGTGAAGATGTCGAACGTGATGCCGTAGAGGTAATGACGCCATTTCAGTAAAGCAAATACAACGGCGGCTAGCTCAAGGTCGTGAGTGGGATAGTTCTCTTCAGCTGGCTTTAGCTTCCTCGATGCATAAGCTATAACTTTCCCATCCTGCATTAACACACAACCTAATCCTTCGTGTGACGCATCTGCATACACGACAAATCCTTCAGAACCCTCGGGCAGGGTCAATACTGGGGCTGTGGTCAATCTCTTCTTGAGCTCTTGAAAGCTGGTTTCACATTTGGCTGACCACTCAAACTTAGCTTTTTTCTTCGTTAACGCTGTTAACGGGCCTACAAGCTTAGAGAAATCCTTGACGAAACGTCTGTAGTATCCTGCTAAACCCAAGAAACTACGGATCTCTGTAGGAGTCTTAGGTCTCTCCCAATCCAGCACTGTCTCAATCTTCGAAGGATCTACCTCGATTCCCGTTCCGGATATGACATGACCTAGGAAGGTCACTCGGTCAATCCAGAATTCACATTTGCTGAACTTAGCGTACAATCGGTGCTCTCTCAAAGCTTGGAGCACAATCCGAAGGTGTTCAGCATGTTCTTCTTCGGACTTCGAGAACACTAAGATGTCGTCAATGAAAATAACGATGAATTTATCGAGGTACGGACGGAAAATCCTGTGCATCATGTCCATGAAAGCTGCTGGGGTATTCGTGAGTCCAAACGGCATGACCCCAAACTCGAAATGTCCGTATCGGGTGTTGAAAGCTGTCTTCGGGATATCCTGTGATCGGATATGGAGCTGGTAATATCCTTGTCTGAGATCGAGCTTGGAATAAACCCTCGATCCTTGTAGCAAATCCAATTCCTTGATATGTGGTAAAGGATACTTGTTCTTCACTGTCATCCTGTTCAATTCTCGGTAATCGATACACATGCGAAGTGTACCATCCTTCTTCTTTACGAACAAGACTGGAGCACCCCAAGGCGAGGCACTCGATCGGATATATCCAATAGAAAGAAGTTCATCGGGTTGGTTCTTCAATTCTTCAACTCGGTAGGAGCCATTCGGTACGGCGACTTCGAATAGGACTCGGCTCCCGGAACTAGGTCAATCACGAACTCTATATCCCAATCCGGTGGTAAGAATTCTAGATTCTCGGGGAACACGTCAGTGAATTCATTGACCACGGGCGTTTCCTCGATCTTCGTCTGTTCTTTCGGATGGTTGAGAAGGTAAGCTATAAAGCACATAGCTTCTTCTTTCTGAACGAGCTTCTTGGCTTCCATCATCGAGATATACGGACCTTCTCCTGATCGGAAACCCTAAACCTCATTGGAACCCAAAATAACCTTCTTCTCGAAACAATCAACCTTCGCCCGATGTTCGTACAACCAATCCATTCCGAGAATAACCCCATATTTCTTCATCGGCAACTCGATCAAATCAGCCAGGTACTCGATACCCTCGATGATAATCGGCCAACGCTTAAGTGCTCGGTTCGCAATAACTTTCGAACCCAACGGCGGACCAACCACTAACACATAATCAAGCAAAGAAACAGGCGCATGCACAGATAAGGAAACAGTAGGCGCAATAAATGAGTGTGAAGCACCCGAGTCGTACAATGCATGTATGGGGATGCCATTTATATATATAGTACCTTCCACCACATCGGTCGGATCTGCAACAGCATCCTCTGCATCGCCTTCCAAGGCGTAAACACGGGCATAGGCCTGAGGCTGAGCGGCTCCCTGCTGTACCGGTCTCCTCTTCGGGCATACATCTACCTGGTGATCGGCGCTACCACATCCGTAGCAAAGACCATTCTTCCTCCAACATTTGGCCTCTAAGTGTGGGCCCTGACAAAATCCACATACAGGTCGTGGATGTCCCTGAGGTCGGGGAGGAGCAGGCTGAACGGGGGTCTTGAACGGCTTCTTCCCAGAAGAGGACCCAGACAGAACAAATGGCCTCTTCGAACCAGACGGGAAACTCTTAGCGGCTGCGGGGGCAGGTGCAGAAGTCGGTCTCATCTGTCGGAGATCAGACTCTATAGATAATGTCGTCTCAACTGCGTCGGTATAGTACTAAAGTCTATTCCCGAGCATATGCATACAAAGCTCATTCGACAACCCCTCGATAAACTGTCGAGTCTTCCTCTGTTCGTCGTCAACCATATACGAGCAGTGAATAATAAGTCTGGAGAAATGAGCCTCATACTGGTCAACTGATGAAGTACCCTGCTTGGGAGCCAAAAACTCTCGCTCATGTTGTTGTCGGACCACCAACGGTATATCCTTGGCCCGAAACTCGACCAAGAAATGATCCCAAGTCGGGGCCACATGCTCTCGCTGCCATCTCTGCTCTATACGGGTCCACTAGTCATGTGCAGCTCCTGTCATCTGATACACTGCTAATTCGACCCTCTTAGGGTCCGGACATTCCATTACTCTGAACCTCTTCTCCATTGCCGCTATCCAAGATTCGGCAATAACATCGTCCGGTGCACCCTCGAACTGCGGAGGGTGGAGCTTAAGGAACCTGCTCATCTCAGTCTCGGGGGTAGGTGGTGGCGTTGCTCGGTTGGTATTAACCATAAACTTCCCTAAGGCTTCCATAAACTGTGCTGGTGTCGGAACACTTGGAGGCGGACCTGGCGGTTCACGGCGATGTGGCATTCTGCAAAATCAATACCAAACATGCATGATGATAAGTGATTATGGAAAGCTGTAACACATAGGCAAGTAATGTTCAGATAGAGTTCACATAAGCACTTAGCACATTTGCACAAATTCCACAGAAGTCCTAAGCCGTACGACCTAGACACAACCGGACACGACAGACAACCAGGCATGGCAAGAACAACCTTGAGTTTCGTATCCACCTATATCCAAGTCCATCCCAGTGTTTTGATTATAAAAGATCTTTTGTTGTTGATCATCCAACAAAGATCCGTCACAATTCAAACACTAAGCGTTCTTGAACACTGGTGAGTGCAATTCTCTAAGTTACACCGGCACACAATGACTGGCAAAACAAACAAAACACGACGATTCAGAGCTTAGGCCATTGGACCAAAGAAGCTCTGATACCAACTGTAGCGGGCGCCCAAAACGGGTAACGCACGCCCTGCACAGATCCCCGACCCGGAACCGAAATGGAATCCGACCCGAATCGAAACCCGGCGAACGGCACACATTTACTCAATGACTAGGCGGGGGTTTCAAAAAAAACGAAAGAACACGACAGAGGTGCGGAAGCGAAATTAAACAAACAATAAATCATAATAAATGCACAAGTATTAAAGCACACCAAGGCCAACGGAATTCAATTACTTAAATAATATACGGGTTCGATACAATATCCCGGCAATAAATATTAATGGGTTCAACATATAATCCCGAATACTACATAAATAAAATCCTACTATCGTAAACATAAATATTAGCCAAACGGGAATAGAGTTTTACATGAGCAAAATAAATTCAACTCTAACGACGACGATCAAATCCCGCCTAGTATCCTGAAACCAATACAGGGGTGAAACAGAGGGGGTTAGTCAAACGACTAAGTGAGGAGGGAATAATAATGTATATTATAAAACGGAAATAAATCACCAATTTTAAACTTAAAAGAAATCAACATAAACGAAAGGTTTTCGTAATCGGGTGGTGATTTAGCATAAAACATAGCTTATCATATGACTCAGCGAGTCGAGCCCTTAACTCCAATTTCCAAACATAAAATGGGAAACCACCCTTATGCCTCCAATGTAGACGGACCGCTAAATCCGAACTACGCATAACATATCATACGGTAACTCAGGTACTCAAAGGGCTGCCACTCCGGCCTCACCCCGAGCCCCCAAAGGTGGAGGGAACCATAGAATTTCTGCCGTAGACCTGATATCTACCGACTTCGTCCTAGCATCCTGACTCCGGGCCCAAACATACATACATACAGTTCATAACTCGCTTTTCAAATCATTTCGGGTTGGCCAAAAGACCGTTCGAGACATGTCATATGCGAGGCCGAAGGCCAAAGTTCGCCTTAGAAAACAAAGGGATTTTACATGTCTCTTTCGCAAACGTTTCGGAGACTATACGTAGTACTTTTTCATATCAAAACATTTTCGATAAATCGAATAAACATAATAGGCATAAATATCTACTAAGTATATATATAGAGAAACGGTGTGAAAACAAAACGTAAACAAGGCTTATATCGGGAGAGGCTTATTTATATATATACGTAATAGTACTGGAATCAGAAACGGAAAGCCTCACTTGTTGGCTGTACAAAAAGAAATAGATAAATGCAAGAACCGGCGCTACTCCACGGGAGTATCGTCTGCAAAAATATCAAGACACAACCAATTAAGACTAAGGACAACGCACGGCTTATACAAAAACATTAAAACACATAGAAGCACGTTAAACAATCAAATCAAGCACTTAAGTTCAAATTATCAAGCATAAACGGAGAAATTCGTGAATTCGAAAATGTAAATCAATTCCAAATGCAATGAAACTTTACGGACATGCTTTAAATATCATAAAGGAGTATGCATTCGAATTTCGGAAAAATCAGACTTCATATGCAAAAGTTAGAAAATTTAACGAAAACTTAAAACGCGTAATTAAAATCCCGAACATGTTATAATTTCGTAAATCATGCAATTCATATCTATTTCATATATATCGAATACACGAGCGAAGAAAGAATTCGGAAGAGACGAGCCTCGGAGGGACCCGTAGGCCAAAATTGGCCCTGACTTATAAAAGGTCAGGGCCCTGTTCAAACGGGCCACATGGCCTTGTGCACGGCTGTGTGCACCAAGGCCGTGCACATCAAAGAGGGATACGCACGGCCTCTTGCACATGGCCTCAAGGCCGTGTGAGCAAAGCCGTGCACAACCACAACACGCACGGTCTCCTGCACGGCCGTGCGGGAGACCGTGTAGTCCCACACGGGCTTGCCACACCCCGTGTGCAAAGCCCGTGCACGTCAAGAAACAGCAGAAAATTCACAGCAACGCGAAACCTTCGCAAATCCAATTTAAAAATCAACATTTAACTGATTAAACATGCAAATCCTTCCCTAATTTTCACATATAATGTTCTACAACACATAAGCTACACATAGAATCCAAAAACATGAAATTTCATCCATAAATTCCTTCAAAATCTCAAAAACCCTAACCTAAACAACTATTCAACAAAAATGAGAAATACGAGGCATAGGATACATTAAACGAGAGGGACATGAAAGGCTTACTCGTAGATAAGATTGAGAGGAGTTCGTAGGCGTAAACGGTTCAAAAATCCGTCGAGAAACGAAGTCGGGACGATCGTTTCAACCTCCTTCCTTCTCTTTCTGTTTTTCTTTCTTTTTCTTTCTTTTCCTTTGCTGTTGAGTGGCGTGAATGAGGTGAGAGGGAGAGTGATGAGACTTAGTCAATTTTGACTTGGGTTGAGAATGGAGAAGGGTAATTTCATAATTTTACAAAATAAGTTCGAAAACTCATGTTGTCCAAATAATACATAATTACAGTCAAAATTCATATAATTAAACGCACATTGACAATTCGTAATTTAAATATCATAATTCACTCAGTTACGAAATCGTTATAAAATCACATAATAATATAAATAAAATAAAATCGCACAATTAAGCGAATCGGACATACCGGAATATAATTCGGATTTTCGGGGCGCTACAGGTTTGGGGCCGGATTTCTGTTTGGGCTTCGGATCGAGACTCGGTGCGGGGCATGATTTACCCGTTTGGGGCGCCCGCTACACGTCCTTAGTTCTGGCAGCAGCAATGCACGTTTAACTTGTTTTTGATAAACGTGGCATCCAAAAAAAATCATTTTTCAGCATCCATTGAGAAAAACGGTGATACATGCACTAAAAGCAATAAACAAGTTCTTGAATCTTTTAGTTGCATGGTCAACCTCGTATTTTGCAATGCTCCCTGGATTGGTTCGAATCAAGGGATCACAGTACCATCTGATTCGGTCATATGAACCAATATCAGACCCGTAGATATCGCGGACGGCTATTTCATTACCAAGCCAAGCCGAGTGGAATAAAATTTTACAACCATAGTCTAGCTCAAAATATTTCTCAATGTCGCAAGGTTTTGTTTTTGGTTGGGATCTTACTTTTTCTACCACTAAATCTGCAACGAAATTTGCATCGGCTTTGGGATGTCCCTCTGACCTCAAACTATTTGCGCTGCAAGAGTGATGTAACTGAGGCATGCTCCTAGTAGCGAAAACAGCATCCTTTTTATTGAATGAGGCATAAAACTTCCATTCACACCCTCGGGTCATACAAACAACAGCATGTATCTTTCAACTATTATTTATTTTGAATCAAAAATCACGATGGATTGCGATATGGTAGTATTTTAGAAGATGCCTGCAGTCATTTGCATCCACGAATTCTTGTTTCACCCCATGGATGCATCAACTCCAGACTTCGTCACCGCTGGTTTGAAGGGATCGAGATTGACTCGAGGATGCCACTCCCTCGTCCGCTTCAAACCTTCATAGCTCAAACAACATTGGGCAACAATTATGGTTTGAAGGAGGTTCAATTATGCAGACTCAATGTTTAGTTAGGCATTTTAGGTTTTTAGAGCATTGATAGGCAGCGCCCAACAGTTCTGCTCTGAACACGTGTCAACTTGCATTTTAAAGTTTCAATTATGCAGAATCAAAAGTTAGCTACACATATTAGGTTTTTAGAGCATTGATAGGCAACACGCAACAATTCGGCTCTAAGTGCGTGTCAACTTGCATTTTAAGGTTTCAATTATGCAGACTCAAAAGTTAGATACATATTTTATGTAGCGCCCCCTGAAGAAGGACCGCCACATCCGCACCGAAGCGAACTCCCGAGCTTCAGTGAGGAGCCTCAACTCAAAAATCCACTCCGGCGAACGGCACTCAAGCAATAACCATCAGCAACAGCGACAACCATCCCAAAAACAATCACAACAATACAGAGATATGCGGAAGCGATTTAAAAGATAATCAAATAAATCCATAAACGCCTACGAGGCTAACATAATATCGATTAAACATTTGCAGTTCGAAATACAACAGAAGCATAAACACGTAGTGCCATCCATGGCTCAACTAGCCTATCCTGTGCAATCCTAGATATCTTCAACTATCCCACATCAGGGGCACATAAGATACATAAAGTAAATAAAGCAGTAAATAGTACGACAGCATTTAAATACAATAAACAGGACTCGACAGTTGCTGGGACCACTGACAAGACAAACCAGACGATAAGACTGAGCCTATCTAGACCTGCTGATGTCGACTGATAAGATAGGTGACGCCGCCACCTGTCTACCTGAAGCAAGAACCAAAACAGAAGGGGTGAGTATAAAGGATACTTAGTAAGGGAGTTTTGATCACAGTTCGTCGTTTATCTTTTAAACTCAGAATAGTGAATGTTGCCCGTTTTGAGAAGAATACAAACAACGAAATATAAGTTGCAAAACGATAATACAAGGCAACACTCGGGTTCGGCTTGCTTGGAAAACACGAAAAGGTTGACAAACCGGATCCTTTAAAAACCATTTGCACATAATGTCAAGCCGATAAATTGAAAGGATGTTAGTTGAGTCATGAGGCTGTTACGAGTTCGAAAGGCATGATATAAATAAACACGACTCGTAATTCACCTAATTAATTGAATAATAAAGGAGGCTTAGGTTGGGCAAGTTCGAGTCATGCTTCTAGGTTTTATATATATAGGGAAATACATATGCTAAAGGAAGGAGACCGGAATGTGCTTCGACTTGTAACGAAAGCCGTAAAATAATTAGACAAGCAATAAATGCAATAAATCATGCAATAATGTGTCCCGGCGAAAACGGGCCCTCTCCTTGTAACTCCCAATTGAAAATCATGCAAGCATATAGTCAAGTACTCCACCACCAACAATTGGTACCGTTAGAATTTAAGGAGACGTGATTAGCACCACCGTATCAGAATTTAAGGAGACGCGATTAGCACCACCGTACAGAATTTAAGGAGACGCGGTTAGCACCATCCTTCGCATCAACTTAGGCTAGCCAACCTCCTAGTCGGCCCAACTTAACATGCTAGAAGTATACATCGGGATTTGCCCTAGATGCTCGTCCCTAGGCTCACCTCCTGTATACTCCGGGCCCAAATCATTAATCAAACTATGGCTCGCTTTTGAAATCAATAACAGTTTAGGTGGCCAAAGGGGCCATTCGAAAAGATGATGCAAGCAGTTAAGTATGAATGGCCAAAGGGGCTTTTGAGACAAGTTGATGTAATGATTTAAGAAATACTCATAAGCGCCGTACGCTTCGGGAGCATGCTGACGGATGTCCCTAACGACATTACTTATAAGTGCCTCAGAGATCAAATAGTTACTTTTAAAACAAATAAGTTACTTGTCTCTAGTTGAAAGCATTTCAAATCATTTGGTTTTGCTATCGAAATGTTTGACTAAGCACATAAGGAATAGTAAAGGTAGTACTGCAAGTAATAGAAACGGCGGGGTAGTGATTTATTTTGTAAACCTATATAATACTATGTCCTTGCCCCAGTTAAAAGAAGTTTAAACCCTTACTTGGCTCAACACGACACTATGAAAGCAAGCGGTACTCAAGTTTCTCCCTCGTTGGTCCCACCTGTAATACACAGGGCCTAGAGGATGAAAACAAGACCGACAATACTAAAAGCAAGACACAAGACAACAGATGATGTACGGCAATTCATATAAACTCCACTCATGCTACAGGTGCAATATGGAAAATCAGATAATTAAACATGTAAGGATATATAAAATTTGGAACAATTTTAAAGGAGTATTAATGCAGTTATAATTAATGGGAGAACATTAGAAATTAAATATCAAAGACATGCTAAAACGCAATTAGGGCACGTAGGCATGCTTAAAATAATATAAGGACGCTCTCTCGCGAATACGGGATCAAACGGATAAGGAACGGGAAGGGTGGGATAAAATCCCTAAACGAGAAAGGTGTCAATTGATGGTGAAATAGGGTCGGATACATTGTAAATTATGAAGAATATCAAATCCCGAGGCTCGAGGAAGCTATAGGTTAAATCGGATTGATATTCGGAGGTCGTATGTGAAAAGTCAACATTTAAATGAGTAGGGTTGACCCAATTCCCGAAGTGCAAGAAAGGAAAAGGCTAGAAAATCCACTAAGTAGGTTGCACCGGCCAACGCACTGGCTTGGCAAGCCGGTGCAAGCACAAATAGAGGTGCACAGCCTCACGCACGGTCTTGAGTTCTCGCTTCCGCTTCGTCCACCACTGCTCGCGCGGGGGCTTCCCCCTAAGGCGGAACGCTCCCCTACCGATGTATTTTTACATCCCACAGCTTCGGCAGATCGCTTAGCCCCGTTCATCTTCGGCGCAAGAGCGCTCGATCAGTTAGCTATTACGCACTCTTTCAAGGGTGGCTGCTTCTAGGCAAACCTCCTGGCTGTCTCTGCACCCCTACCTCCTTTATCACTGAGCGATCATTTAGGGGCCTTAGCTGGTGATCCGGGCTGTTTCCATCTCGACGATGAAGCTTATCCCCCATCGTGTCACTGGCCGACCTTGACCCCTGTTATTTGGAGGTCATATCTAGTATTCAGAGTTTGCCTCGATTTGGTACCGCTCTCACGGCCCGCACCGAAACAGTGCTTTACCCCTAGTGAAATACTAATCGATAGGACCTCATCGGTAAGTGCTGCAAGATCGTTTGGATTGGCACACATGGTTATGGACCCGAATCCGTTAGTATCGAACATTTTCTTTTCCAAGTAAAATCCCCTAGTATATGAAAGATTCAAAAAGTGCTCTCGTTGGTTTGAACTAAGAAACCTTCGTATCTTAATGCACGTATTGAATTTATCCGCAGCTATTAGAGCGGGATCCACTTTGTGGGGAATATGAGTCGAAGCAATAACAAGAGTATTTCTAGTGGAACATCCTTCAGAGAGATAGTTCACTAATACACCGAGTGATTCGGAATTCCACGGCGTCATATTAGCCATATAATGAATGTCTGGAATCCATATTATGCAAGGAGACAGTACTTTTGCTAATTGGAATTGGACGGTGATAGAAACGTCTCTGTCCGGCGTCATAATCAGATCCTCCATATCCATCTCCGTCTCCATATCCATAATATCCATAATTTCCTCATCCATCTCAGATCGTTCGAGTTCCGACTCCCTATCAAAGTCCCTATCGATATCGATGTCGTCACTAGCCTCAAAAGCATCACTATCGTCACTAGTAGGAAAAAGGGGCCTCTCGAAATACTCGTCGTTCTCATCATCATCAACCTCGAACGGATCCTGCCTAAAAGGCTTGTAATCCAGGTACTTGTGCATGAATACCGTAACGAAAGGAACATTGGAGTTTGTCGCCAGGTATTTGACCAAATAGGATCGTCCAGTTCCTAGAGTACCTATCACTAAAATCCCCCTAGAGGGGGATAAGGTTAAGCGGAGCGAAAAGTATGGTTCACGACCAGGGGGGAAACCATCAGTCCCACGCGGATTTTTTAAACGATACTCACTCTCTGTCTGATGTTGCAAATAATTGATTGTATAATAATGAGCAAGGAATACCCGTCTTTCTGCTAAACAGGATGTATTGACCTCATAATTCAATAGAGACTTGTTCTGAATGTCAACTAAGGATCGTAAGTAAATTGATCCCGGGTATTCTGGACAAGCAAGGTCATTCTTTGATAAATGATCACTCTGAGTCAGATTCCATAGAATTTGATCAATCTTTTTTTCTGTGCTTATTAAGCCGAAGTACTGAAAAAGGTCTTGTCTTTCTTCATCCTCAATCCAATAACTGGTCCCGATCCAGGATGGCAATTTCACATCTTTATAAATCGAATCCTTCTTCCATGTTCTTACGAATGAAAAGATTTCTTTACTTGTATGCCTTAGATGTCTCGTATTTCTCGAAAAAGTGATTCGATTGATGGGATTTGGTATGCGATGGATGATGATATCGATGAGATTGATACGGTGCCAAGACCGTGCAGGTGCAAACGGGCCTGCGCACGGGCCTGTGCACGGTCTCAAGCCCGTGCAGGTTGAAAAGGGCTGCGCACTGGCTCCGGCACGGTCTTGATCAAGACCGTGCGTTCGCCCGTGTGGATCTACTGAGCAGCAGACTCAACAGATCGTGAAACCTCACACGCGAAAATCAACATATAAATTCATACATCTCTTAATTTACTCCATAAAACATCCTAATTTTCACATATAATCATATATACCATATTAGCTACACATAGGCACAAGAATCACGTAAAATGGCCGAGTAAATCTTCCTAAACACGAAAACCCAATCCTATAAAAATCCTATATGTAAATCACGAAAATCGCAAGAAAGAACGAACGGAATGAAATGGGGTAAAAGGATTACCGGTAGAGAATGTAGTGAGGATCGTTCGGGTTTTTACGGTTCCTCGATCGGGCGAGGAACGGGCTCGGTAGGGCGTCGGGAAGATTCCCTCCTTTCTTCTCCTTCTTTCTCCTTCCTTTCTTCTTTTTCCTTCTTTGTGTGTAATGAGAGAATGAGAGAGATAGGTAGATATTTAGGAAAATATCTCGGGGGTAAAATGGTCATTTAGGCTTTCAAGGGCATTTATGTAATTTAAGTAATTGAGGGCATTTAAAAGATAGGTTAAATCAATCTTTTCCACAAGATTAATTAATCCAATTGGATAGATCGAGAAATTAGGCAAGAAAGAATTCGCGTAATAATTAATGATATAATTAAAATATTCGGGTCATTACAATACTCCCCTCTTCAAGAGAATCTGTCCTCAGATTCTCCTCCGGACTTCGGGGTTAGTTAAGAGGAGTATAATCTATAAAAATTCTAATAACACGAATTAAAAACGAACATGTAGGAGCAATTAAAATACATTAAAAAAACATCATTCCTAACAAAAATATTTAAATGCAAATAACATTCCAAATAAAATTCAAAGTCATGCGAAAGACGGCATTACAAAAACCCTAAACAAAGCTAACGACGGAGAAGAAAATAAAGATAAATAGATCATGGCTCATCGGGACCATGACGGGAATACTACTCGAGCTGCTCTGAAAGTGACTTCTGCATCTCGGCAATAGATCTATGAAGTGCTGAGTGCTGGCTGTCGATGCGAGCGTGCTGAACTACAAAGCCCTCATTGATCGGTCTCTCCTGCTCGGCGAATCTCTCGTTGTTCATACAGCGGTAATCGGGAAACTCCGCATAGAATCGCTGCAGATCAATATGTTCCTGGTCCTGAGCGTTTCCTCTGGCGTGCGAAAACTCAGGGATCGATGCATCCTGTCCCAATAACTGTCGGTAGATATGCCGAGCCTGCTCATGGGCCTCTAGGTTCGGGGTCCTTCTTCGTGTGCATCATCCTCGGCGACTTCCCCTAAGGGTAGACCATCTACTAAGACGTACGGGTCGTTTCGCCTCGGACCTTTTGTGCAGATCGCCATCTGGACTAGAGTCCCATAACTAATCGAGGTCGAACCTCCAATGGCGACCTGAGTATTGAGCCCTTCCACTTGCGCACACTCCAATGTAGCAGTGATGTAGGAGGCTACTCGAATGTCCCCTCTCGGCTGAGTGGAGATGTACCGACTCCTTTGATTCCTGAAGAATCATGTTCGTTCGTCCATAATGACCAAGAACAAAAAATCCCAGTGTAAGGTCTTCAGTTTGGTGTAGCTGAAAGCTCGGTGTTCTTCTGGTCGAGTTCGACATCCGGGTTCATGTCGGTTCTCACTCCGACTATCTTCAGAAGTATTCTCCTTTAAACTCGATTTGTCAACATCGGTGCTATCCAGAACCGCATAATGTACTCGCAACAGAATCGATCCCAGTCGGCCAAGAACTCCTTGTCCTTAGCACTCTCTAATAGCGTACAACGAATTTATCGAATTCCACGCTATCCACACAGAGGTCACATAAATCATAGCATCTAATCATTCAATCAGTGCAAGTGTGAATTTTGAAAGCAGTTAAAGCACGTAAGTTATATAAAACACTTAATAGATATTTAAAGCAATTACCATTCGAAACAGAATACTATGAATGAATGCGATGATAACGCAATGTACCTCTACGAGTCGGTATCAGGGTCGAGATCCCCTTTTCTTCCCCGAGGGTTGCTTGAGTCGGGGCAGTTTTGAACTCGATGCTTGCTACTCCCACATCTGAGGCAACGCCCCAGTTTCCTCCTACACTTTGCAGTGTTGTGATTCGTCTTTCCACAGTGCTCATAGGGAATGGGGTCCTCGTTCACTTCTGGTCTGGTAGGTTCTGGCATCTCGTAGTGTGGTTCCCATGTCTGAAAGGTGCTCGGTCCGAATGGCTCTCTTCTTGCCTTCTCGTTGAAAGAGGATCCTTTCATGTGAGGAATACTTCGTCTCATCTCTTGAAGATCGGACTCCACTCTCATAGCTCGGTTAACTGCCTCGTGATAAACTCGAATGTCCAATCCCACTAATCTTTCCAAGATCTCCGGTTGAAGTCCCTCGATGAACTTTCGCGCTCTTCTTCGATCGTCGGATGCAATGTGAGGAGCATAGACAATGAGGCGGCTGAAAAGTGTCTCGTATTGTGCAACAGGGAGAGCTCCTTGGGTGAGGGACATGAACTCTCTTTCTCGGCTGTCACGTACCACTTGCGGCACGTACTTCTCTCAGAAGTCGGATAGGAACTGTGACCAAGTGTACGAAATTCTCTCAGCGATCCATCTCTGTTCTATGTAACGCCACCAATCCTTAGCTAGTCATCTCATGAGAAAGATGGCATACTCGACCCTCTCGAGGTGACCGCAGCGTATGACTCGAAAGATTCGTTCTAAATCGGCTATCCAAGCCTCGGCCTTAAGATCATCTGGTTCACCCACGAAGCAGGGTGGGTTGTAGTGCAAAAATCTGTCCAGGGATTGGCCCTCGGCTTGTCTCGCAGTTACAGGCTGTTGCTGTTGTTGCCTTTCCTGATGTACTTGCTTAGCAATCTGCCTCATAACTGTCACTAACTCTCTTGCAATCAAATTCGGAGATGGGGGAGCTGCAGGGGGTCCTCGGCGAGGCATTATGTATCTATGAATAACAAACTAGAAATCGATGCATGCTCGGTTAATGGGATGATCACATAAGGCATATAAAATTCAAATAAAGCATGCATATTTTATTCGAATAGCATATGATCAATTTAGAGCATAAAACAAATCATGGAACAAGCAAAAATTGATCCTATAGCCGTACGACCTAGACACGACAAGACCCAAGCAGAACACGACAAGACGACAAGACAAGACAGACGCTACATCGAGTTCCACATCCACCTGCATTCGATCCCAACTCAGTACTACAATTGTAAGAGATCAAACGGTAGGTTGGCCATTCCAAAAGAAGATCAATCACAATTTCAATACTAAGGAGTTCTCAAGCACCTGTGACTGGAAACTCTAAGCCCCATTGATATGAAACGGGCAGACACAAGAGACAAGACACGACGCGATTACAAAGCTTCGGTTCCTTATGGGAACCTAGGCTTCAACTCAAAAATCTACTCCGGCGAACGGCACTCAAGCAATAACCATTGGCAACAACGACAACCATCCCAACAACAATCACAACAATATAGAGATATGCGGAAGCGATTTAAAAGATAATCAAATAAATCCATAAACGCCTACGAGGTTAACATCATATCAATTAAACATTTGCAGTTCAAAATACAACAGAAGCATAAACACGTAGTGCCATCCATGGCTCAACTAGCCTATCCTGTGCAATCCTAGATATCTTCAACTATCCCACATCAGGGGCACATAAGATACATAAAGTAAATAAAGCAGTAAATAGTACGACAACATTTAAATACAATAAACAGGACTCGACAATTGCTGGGACCACTGACAAGACAAACCAGACGACAAGACTGAGCCTATTTAGACCTACTGATGCCGACTGACACGATAGGTGACGCCGCCACCTGTCTACCTAAAGCAAGAACCAAAACAGAAGGGGCGAGTATAAAGGATACTCAGTAAGGGGGTTTTGATCACAGTTCGTCGTTTATCTTTTAAAATCAAAATAGTGAATGTTGCCCATTTTGAGAAAGAATACAAACAACGAAATATAAGTTGCAAAATGATAATACAAGGCAACACTCGGGTTCGGCTTGCTTGGAAAACACGAAAAGGTTGACAAACCGGATCCTTTAAAAACCATTTGCACATAATGTCAAGCCGATAAATTGAAAGGATGTGAGTTGAGTCACGAGGCCGTTACGAGTTCGAAAGGCATGATATAAATAAGTTGGAAACTATAAATAAACACGACTCGTAATTCAACTAATTAATTGAATAATAAAGGAGGCTTAGGTTGGGCAAGTTCGAGTCACGCTTCCGGGTTTTATATATATAGGGAAATACATATGCTTAAAGGAAGGAGACCGGAATGTGCTTCGACTTGTAACGAAAGCCGTAAAACAATTAGACAAGCAATAAATGCAATAAATCATGAAATAATGTGTCCCGGCGAGAACGGGCTCTCTCCTTATAACTCCCAATTGAAAATCATGCAAGCATATAGTCAAGTACTCCACCACCAACAATTGGTACCATCAGAATTTAAGGAGACGCGATTAGCACCACCGTATCAGAATTTAAGGAGACGCGATTAGCACCACCGTATAGAATTTAAGGAGACGCGGTTAGCACCACCGTTCGCATCAACTTAGGCTAGCCAACCTCCTAGCCGGCCCAAGTTAACACGCTAGAAGTATACATCGGGATTTGCCCTAGACGCTCGTCCCCAGGCTCACCTCCTGTATACTCCGGGCCCAAATCATTAATCAAACTATGGCTCACTTTTGAAATCAATAACAGTTTGGGTGGCCAAAGGGGCCATTCGAAAAGATGATGCAAGCAGTTAAGTATGAATGGCCAAAGGGGCTTTTGAGACAAGTTGATGTAACGATCTAAGAAATACTCGTAAGCATCGTACGTTTCGGGAGCATGCTGACGGATGTCCCTAACGACATTACTTATAAGTGCCTCAGAGATCAAATAGTTACTTTTAAAACAAATAAGTTACTTGTCTCTAGTTGAAAGCATTTCAAATCATTTGGTTTTGCTATCAAAATGTTTGACTAAGCACATAAGGAATAGTAAAGGTAGTACTGCAAGTAATAGAAACGGCGGGGTAGTGATTTATTTTGCAAACCTATATAATACTATGTCCTTGCCCCAGTTAAAAGAAGTTTAAAACCTTACATGGCTCAACACGACAGTATGAAAGCAAGCGGTAGTCAAGTTTCTCCCTCGTTGGTCCCACCTGTAATACACAGGGCCTAGAGGATGAAAACAAGACTGACAATACTAAAAGCAAGACATAAGACAACAGATGACGCACGACAATTCATATAAACTCCACTCATGCTACAGGTGCAATATGGAAAGTCGGATAATTAAACATGTAAGGATATATAAAATATGGAACAATATTTAAAGGAGTATTAATGCAGTTGTAATTAATGGGAGAACATTAGAAATTAAATATCAAAGACATGCTAAAACGCAATTAGGGCACGTAGGCATGCTTAAAATAATATAAGGACGCTCTCTCGTGAATACGGGATCAAATGGATAAGGAACGGGAAAGGTGGGATAAAATCCCTAAACGAGAAAGGTGTCAATTGATGGTCAAATAGTGTCGGATAAATTGTAAATTATGAAGAATATCAAATCCCAAGGCTTGAGGAAGCTATAGGTGAAATCGGATTGATATTCGGAGGTCGTATGTGAAAAGTCAACATTTAAATGAGTGGGGTTGACCCAATTCCCGAAGTGCAAGAAAGGAAAAGGCTAGAAAATCCACTAAGTAGGTTGCACCGGCCAACGCGCTGGCTTGGCAAGCCGGTGCAAGCACAAATAGAGATGCACGGCCTCACGCACGGTCTTGAGCATGGTGCCAAGACCGTGCAGGTGCAAACAGGCCTGCGAACGGGCCTGTGCACGGTCTCAAGCCTGTGCAGTTTGAAAAGGGCTGCGCACGGGCTCCTGCACGGTCTTGATCAAGACCGTGCGTTCGCCCGTGTGGATCTACTGAGCAGCAGACTCAGCAGATCGTGAAACCTCACACGCGAAAATCAACATATAAATTCATACATCTCCTAATTTACTCTCTAAAACATCCTAATTTTCACATATAATCATCTATACCATATTAGCTGCACATAGGCACAAGAATCACGTAAAATGGCCGAGTAAATCTTCCTAAACACGAAAACCCAATCCTATAAAGATCCTATATCTAAATCACGAAAATCGCAAGAAAGAACGAACGGAATGAAATGGGGTAAAGAATTACCGGTAGAGAATGTAGTGAGGATCGTTCGGGTTTTTATGGCTCGTCGATTGGGCGAGAAACGGGCTCGGTAGGGCGTCGGGAAGATTCCCTCCTTTCTTCTCCTTCTTTCTCCTTCCTTTCTTCTTTTTCCTTCTTTGTGTGTAATGAGAGAATGAGAGAGATAGGTAGATATTTAGGAAAATATCTCGGGGGTAAAATGGTCATTTAGGCTTTTAAGGGCATTTATGTAATTTAAGTAATTGAGGGCATTTAAAAGATAGGTTAAATCAATCTTTTCCACAAGATTAATTAATCCAATTGGATAGATCGAGAAATTAGGCAAGAAAGAATTCGCGTAATAATTAATAATATAATTAAAATATTCGGGTCATTACATTTTAGGTTTTTAGAGCATTGATAGGCAACTCGCAACAATTCTACTCTGAGCGCGGGTCAGCTTGCATTTCAAGGTTGCAGGTAATCTCCCGGTCAACGCCCTTCCCTTTTTTGTGCTTGGATGTTTTAGTTGGGTGAATATGATGTTGTAGGGTTGTTTGTTGGATAGCAATGTAAGGATCGGTTTTACCTTCAGTGTGGTATCCTTCCTTGTTCGCCATTCAGAGGTTTAGAGCCGCCACCCACTCGGTTAAGGTTGAGAGGGAAACCTGTATTGGCTTGTGCGTCGTTGTGTGTGTCCAGAGATTCGTGTGATGGGTTCGGGAGCTAAGTTATGAAGGGGGAAGGGGTTGAGACAACCTATCACCCCCCATTGCCCCTTTCGGGTCTTCTCACCAATACCAAATGATCGTAGTAGTTCCCCAAATGTGTAAACAAGTAATTGCAAGCAAGTATATATATATGTTTGTGTGTGTGTGTGTGTGTGTATGGAGTATAGGGATTAGATCCCTTTGGCTTCGTGCCGGAAGGAACCGGCTACCTTCGTATCCCGATGAACTTAGGAATCCGTGCCAACGTAGCTCATACCCCGGACTTCTGAGAGTAGAGTATGGATTAGACATATGAGGTTTGTCATGCCTCGTTTTTGAAAGGTTTTTGTGTTATTTTTGTAAAAGAGTGAATAACAGAAAATCTTTCTGTGAAAAGAGTAGCATTTCGGGTGTGTCTAGAATAGAGGGGGGTTGGATTTAACTGCTGGAACCTCATGTCTAGAGTTAATGTAACAGCACGTCCCCAAATATGGTGCGACGTACTGTCCCGCACCAAGTCACAGTCCCAAAGAAGAATAGAGGTCCGGCTACGGACCCGTTGTAGCGCCCCTTTCCATATGAGGAGAAAGGACACCACATCCGCACCGAGACGAACTCCCAAATGAGGTAAAGGTACCCCATTCGAAAATCCATCCCGGCGAACGGCAATCACTCGATCAAACTCCGGCAACAGCATCACGACGCCCCAACAACAACAGCAATAATCAGAATAGTGCGGAAGCGATTTCAAAAAAATAACAATTTAACCATAAAAGCCATCCATGGCAATATAATTCGTAAAACAATTCCAAAGTAAATATCCAATTAATGCCATCCACGGCTCAACTATCTATCCCACATCAGGGGCACGTAAGTACGGAAAATAAATCATAATATTAAATAAATTAAGCTAAATCAATCCATAAAGTAAAGACTCGACTGTTGTTGGGACACTGACAAGACAAGAGACAAGAGCCGACCTAGACCTGCTGCTGCTGACTGACAAGATAGGTGACACCGCCACTTGTCTACCTGAAGCAAGAACCAAAATAGAAGGGGTGAGTATAAAGGATACTCAGTAAGGGGGTAATACAATATAGGTATTGATCACAGTTCGTCGTTTATCATTTAAAACCAAAAAGGGGTGAATGTTACTCGTTTTGATAAAGATACATACAATAATATAAGTTGTAAAACTATAACACAAAGCAACATTCGGGTTCGGCTTTATTTGAAAACACGAAAGGTTGACGAACCGGATCCTTTGAAAACATTGCACATAAGGTCAAGCCGATCATTTTGAAATGTTATTAGTTAAGTCACGAGGTCGTTACAAGTTCGAAAGACATGGCATAAATAAGTTGGAAATGATAAATAAAAATGGCTCGTAATTCAACTAAATAGTTTGAACAATAAAGAAGGCTTCAGTTGGGCAAGTTCGAGCCACGCTTCCGGGTTTTATATATATATAGGGAAATACATATCCTAATTGAAGAAAACCGGAATGTGCTTCGACTTGTAATGAAAGCCGTTAATCAATTAGATAAGCAAGTAATGCAATAAGTCATGCAATAATGTGTCCCGGCGAGAACGGGCCCTCTCCTTATAACTCCCAACCATGAAAAGCATAAAAGCATGTCGTCAAGTACTCCACCACAAAAAGTCGTGATCCAATCAGAATTTAAGGAGATGCAATTAGCACAACCGTATAGTGAATTAAGGAGACGCGGTTAGTACCACCGTTCGCATCAACTTAGGCTAGTCAACCTCCTAACCGGCCTAAGTCAACACGCATAGAAGTATACATCGGGATTTGCCCTAGACGCTCGTCTCCAGGCTCACCTCCTGTATACTCCCGCCCAAATCATTATTCAGTCCAGGGTTCGCATTTGAAATCAATAACAGTTTGGGTGGCCAAAGGGGCCATTCGAAAAGATGATGCAAGCAGTTATGTATGAATGGCCAAAGGGTCCTTTGAGACAAGTTGATGTAACGATCTAAGAAATACTCATAAGCGATGTACGCTTCGGAAGCATGCTAACGGATGCCCCTAACGACATTACTTATAAGTGCCTCAGAGATCAAATAGTTACTTTTAAAATAAATAAGTTACTTGTCTCTAGTTAAAAGCATTTCAAATCATTTTGGTAGATGCATAGGTTTTGCTATGAAAACATTTGACTAAGCACATAAGGAAATAATAAAGACAGTACAGCAAACAATAAGAAAAGGCGGGATATTAATTTATTTTGAAACCTAAGCAACTATGCCCTTGCCCCAATTGAAAATAGTTTAAACCCTTACCTGTAACTCGACAAACGAGAAAAGCAAGCAAGCAACATGTATGATTCTCCCTCAGAGATCCCACCTGAAAACACGGGGTCTAGAGGATGAATGGCTGACACGAACAAGAAAACAGACACTGACGCTCGGCTATCAAAATACAAACATGCTTAAGGACACTCACTCAACATTTAAACATAAGAAAGCGAGTAGGGGCAATATAGTCAATTTATCCAAAAGCATGCAATAATTAATAAACGAATAACAATTAACATTTAATTAATAATAACATTTAAGCATAATCTAAGGGGTTAAGCTTGCAATTAAACATCAAATATGTATATTTCATTTAAATCAACAACAATTAAAGTACAACTTATAGCTTTTCCCAAAAGCTCAAAAGCTAACAAGCTAAGATCGATCCTATCTCTAGCCTAATCGAACCGAAACCTATCTGTTTGACTACACAAGCATATATAATCAACAATCAATAATTTATACAATTAAGCCAAGCTAGGATCAAGTTATTCATGCTCGAAAGCTATAAGCTATAAGCTATAGTTCAAAAGCTACAAATTAACACAATAATATGAAAAATGCGATAAAAGACAAACGACACGTCGGATTCGAGTAATACTAGTGCCGTTAGAACCGTTGCGTCGAGGGGCACGATCTGTCCGAAGACTCTGTCGCCGGATTCCCGCCGGAACAGTGCCAAAATGCCGGAAAACCACCTGCCACCACCGGACCGCCGCCGGGCCACCTCCGATGGTCGAACCCTTATACCGAAATGTTCCTCTCGACGATCCCATCACTTCCCTCAAAGCCGTTTCTCAATCGGATCATCCATCAGAATTTAATTTCACTTTGAAGCTCCAAAACCCTAGAATTCAAGAATCGAAATTAACGAAAATCGGCTCAACGAAATATGAAATTGACTTCGAAATCGGCTTACCCATATCGAGGAGATTGATATCCATATAAAGATCTTTAAAAATGGTGGCCGGAAAGTCCAGACCACCATGTCGCCGCCGCGGCTCCGCCACACACCGCCGGAGCTCTGCCGCGGCTCACTTCCAGGCCATGAGACCACCACCAAAATCTTCGTCTCTTCAAGGTCGTTCCAGCCATGATGGTGCGCCGTCGAGAAGCTGCCTGGAGTCGCCGGAATCCGCCGTTGACCGCCGTGCCGTCTCCTCCTCGATCCACTGCCGTCCGGCCAAATCAGGCCGGAGACCACCGCCAAAAGACTCCCCTCGATGAGAGCTTCCATCTCCGACCAAGCCCAAGCCTCGCTGTGGCCGGAAAAGCCTCCGACGAGAAGCTCATTGTCGCGCCACCTTCTCGCCGCCGTCGCTGGTCCAATCGCCAGGAAAATGGCATGGTTGAGTTCGTCTCGTCGAGACGGTCGATTCGACATATCATGCGCGCGATTCCGAGAAGAAATGAGAAAATCACATTTTTGGGGGGAGAGGGAGCCGCGGCTGCTGTTGTGCGTGTGTGTTCTCTCTTTTTTCATTTTGGCCCCAAATCTCCCAATAATTGCATAATATACCCTATCCTCGAAAAATATGCAAATAGTGTAAAGTGTCGGAATTAGGCGCACTTAGTGTCAACATGTCCGTAATTAAATGCTTAACAAAGATTGAGGTTCGTTTTATTATAATTCATAAGTTTACAAAAAGTCAATGCCGGGTAAGGTCAAAGTGTAAATAGTTTTGGGTCAAAAATGCAATTTCTTGAAAATATGATTTAATGAATAATATTTAGAATCTTATGAAAATATTTGGAACCTGGCGAACAGCAACACGAGTACTAGGCGGATATTGTAAAACGACAACAACAATAGCAGAAGCAATAAGCAATAACAAATAAAACCTATCCCACTCAGGGAGCTAGAAAAGTAATAAATTCAAAACGTAATTATAAAGCCCACCGCGGCCAATGAAAATACGATAATCATAAACGGCCATCAAAGCCAAATGTAAATATATCCAACTACTACAATGAGAGTTAAGTGATCCAGGATATAAACGTAAGGATAATCATGAATATACAATATGAAATGGAATTACATAAGCAAAAGAAGTAATCCCAACAACTAGACCGACTCCCGCCTAGCACATAAATCCTGAAACAAAATATGGGGAAGCAACGGGGTTATTCAAAGCGACTAAGTGAGGGGGCTATAATACATATATATTAACGAAGCACAATAAAGGTTCACCATTTTAAATGAAAAGAATGCAACCAAAAATAAAGGTTTTTAGAAACATTGGTGAAACAAACAAGGATGCGATAATTAATGAAAGCTCCGCGAGACGAGCACTTACTCCACTTTGCAATGATAAATAAATAAAATACCACCTTATGCCTCTCGTGTAAATTAGAAGGTGAGCTAATCCGACTAACTACACACAATAATCTATGCATCGGTTAATACCAATACACCTTCGGCGGAGGACAAGTCTTAGCGACAAAATCCCGTCCGGCGTAGGTACTCAAAAGGGCTACCACTCCGGCCACAGCCCGAGTTCCCAGCAGTTTTGGAGACCAGAGCATTGAGATCCACCGTAGACCCGCCGTCCATCCGGCTTCACTCCGTACCCTAATGCCCGAGCCCAATAATATAACTGTGGCACAAAGGCCTGGCATAGATGCCAAGATAATACTCGCATTTTTGAAAGGTTTGTGTGGTCAAAGGGACCGATTTATAAATCAAAGTTTTGCCTTATTTCGAGCTAAACAACTCTCAAAGAGTTGTTATATAGTAATTTGATATCAAAATATTTTTTTCTCGAACTCATCAAGATAATACGGTTTTCAAATTGCTAATATGTATAATATAAGTTGGGAAAGAAAACATTAAAAGCATAAAAACAAGGCTTCGGGTTTATATTGAATATCTATATATAAGTAAGAAAACCGAACTCGGAAAAGAAACCCCACCTGGACTATGAGACAAAAAGGATAAGAGAACGAGAGCCAAGTTACTCCTCGGGAATAGAACTACCTAAAACCAAATAGGACACGACCAAATAAGATAACGACCAAGACACACGGCTACAAGTTCAAAGTACAAAGCACATGAACATGATATAGCAAAAAAAATCCAAGTATGCGCACATTGTACTAAAATGAGCATATCTCTCTCCTCCGAACAAGTTTTAACAAACCGCAAAATTCTTAGTAAACTAGACAAACATATATTTTCATAGGTATAAGGTCCAAAATTTGGTTCATTCCGAGTGAAATCAGTTTTTTGTCGAAAGTAGGCATAAAACAGAAAATACGTCACAACAACACGTTTTGGAAGAAAATATTGTTTCCTAAGAAAATGAGTTCCAAATGATCTAACAATTTATGAAGACACTCAAAACATATTGATAAATATTAATGTGAATCAGTTTTTGAAAATTCCATCATTTGCCCCATTTACCAAAGCTTCTGCGCCAAAACTGAAACAGGGGACAACAGGGTCGTTATTGTAACTTCTCAGGGATCAAATCAGCTCTGATTAACACCAAACTTGGAGGACATGATTCTTAATATGTTTAAACGCTCTAGTTAAAACAGTTTCGAGAAACTCCAACATTTCAGCCCAAAATCCCATTTTCAAGAAGTGAATGTATAAACACAAAAAATTGGAATTTAGCACAATCATTTATCTAAACCTATAATTCACTTAACCATGCTTAAATCAACTAATTTCTATCACCAAGCATCACTAAATCATCAAAAATCATAGCTAGGTTTTGAATCTTCATCATAGTAACAAAATCTTGAAAAACCAAGCTCATTTAGGAAGAAATAGGTAAGATAATGAAAATAACCCATAATATGAAAACTTCATCAAACTTCATAACCCATCAAGTTGTTCTTCAAGCCCTAATATGAAGACTCCAAATATTCACAATACATTGCAAGAGAAGACTCATGAGATGGATATATTACCTTAGGTGGAAGGAAATGCAAGAAAAATGAACTTCCAAGAACAAAAATGGTGGTCCGAAAGTTGGGGAAGATGATGAATAGTGAAGGGTTCCTTTTCTTCCTATCTCCCTAACTCTCTCTCTCTCTTTACGTAAATGTAAATGTGTGTGTGTGTGTGTAAAATGTGATGAAAATTTGTTAAATGTAAAGTTTGTGGGGTTGGGGTTGAAGTGTAATTATTTAAAATAGGTTTCACTTGGGTTTAAATAATAATGAAGTCAAATGCACACACTACACCTTCCACACACACTAAATATGTTCACTCACTAACACACACTCATGTTTTATTTAATAGAAGTTATAGAATCTAATAATTAAAAAAAAGATAAATAATGCAATAGATTAAATAAAATATATAATTACACATTTAGGAATAAAACATATTGACATCTAATAAACAATTACGGCACATATATGTTGAATAGAGTAAATTAAATTCAACAACTAGTTCATTTATGAAAATACATAATAAAACATAGTAAGTAAATCACATAATTCGAGAAATTAGGAAAGAAGCGAGAAATGAAAGGCACGAAGCTTACCGAACTCATCTTGAAAAGTCGGGGCGTTATAATTTCTCCCCCTTACGAGAATCTATCCTCAGATTCTATTCGTTCGGAGCGAACAAATCCAGATGAAACTGCTTCATCTTCTCCTTGTTTCCCAAGTAGCTTCTTCGTGTTCTGGTTTCTGTGAACTTTCACAAGGGGAATCTGACGGTTGCGAAGCACTTGGAATTTGCAGTCTAAGATCTTTATTGGTTGAGAGATTAAAGTCAAGTTCGGCTTTAACTCGATCTCTTCTACTGCAACAATCTCAGACTCATCCGGATAATACTTGTGAAGCTGTGATACATGGAAGACATTGTGAATATCAGTAAGAGTCGGTAGTGAGTCCAATATGTAGGCCATGTTCCCAATTCTATTGAGAATCTCAAACGGACACAAATATCTCGGGGTTAGCTTTCCTCCCTTACCAATTAGAGCGAATCCTTTCCCAGGGGAAGCTTTCAAGAACACCCGATCTCCAACTTTGAACTCTAAATCACGTTGGTGCTTGTCGGGGTAACTCTTCTGACGATCCTGGGCCGCTTTCATCTTCTGACGAATAACCTGCACTTTTTCGATGGCATTTTGAATCAAATTTGTAGTTCCACAGTCTATACCATCTCGAGTCCATCTCCAATCCTCTATCTCCCAATAAAGCGGCGATCGGCACTTTCTGCCATACAAAGCCTCATATGGGGCCATCTCGATTGAAGCTTGATAACTGTTGTTCTACTTGAACTCGATCAATGGAAGTTGTTTGTGCCAATTAGTCTGAAAATCCAAGGCACGAGATCTCAGCATACCTCTGAGGTATTTGATCGTCCTCTGGGATTGGCCATTTATCTGTGGGTGAGCTGCAGTGCTGAAGGTCAACTTCGATCCCAAGCGATCCTGTAAATTCTGCCATAACCGCAAAGTGAACCTAGTGTCTCTATCCGACACTATACTAACGGGAACCCCATGAAGCTTAACAATCTCCTCGTGATAGATCTCGGCTAACTTGTCTACTGTGTAAGACACACAAACTGGCAAGAAATGGGAAGATTTTGTCAATCAGTCGATGATCACCCAAATACTGTCATAACCGCCTCTGACGTTCAGTAGACCTGATACGAAATCCATTGCTATTTGCTCCCACTTCCAACTCGGGACTGGGAGTGGTCGAAGTAGGCCTCCGGGTCTCCAGTGATCGGCTTTGACCTACTAGCAAGTCATACACTTCCTGACGTAATCGGCTATGTCTCTCTTCAAACTATTCCACCAATAGAACTCTTTCAAGTCCCGATACATCTTGGTACCTCCGGGGTGAATGGTATAGGTTGTCTTGTATGCTTCATTGAGAATCTCTCTTCTCAAACACTCTGGAACACAAACTCAAGTTTTATGTTTGAGAAGACCCGAATCATCAATGCAGAATTTTGTTTTAAGATCATCTTTCATTCGGATAATCTGTTGTTGGACCCAATCATTGGTAGCTTGAGCTTCTTTGATTCTTCGACCCAAATCTAAATGGATCGTAATGATAGAAACACAAGCTTGAAAAATGACACGAGCTCCTTCTGAACCCGATGTGTCTGAACTCAGCTGCAAGTGTGACAAGCTCACCTTTCTGCTCAAGGCATCTGCGACCACATTTGCTTTCCCGGGATGGTACTGGATCTTGCAATCATAATCTCCCAATAACTCCATCTAACGCCTCTGAAGTTTGTTCAACTCCTTACGACTGAAAAGATACTGGAGGCTCTTGTGGTCCGTAAAGATGTCGAAAGTGACGTCATAGAGGAAATGAGCGTAAGGCAAATACAACTGCTACTAGCTCGAGATACTGTGTAGGATAGTTCTCTTCTATTGGCTTTAGCTTTCTCGAGGCATAAGCTATCACCTTCCGATTCTGCATCAAAACACATCCCAAGCCTTCCTTCGAGGCATCCGTGTAAACCACCAACCCATCTGAACCTTCTGGCAAGGTAAGAATCGGGGCAGTCGTGAACCTCTTTTTCAGCTCCTAAAAGCTGGCTTCACACTTATCAGTCCACGTGAAAGGAGCATTCTTCTTTGTCAACTTGGTAAGCGGGCTGCAAGCTTGAAGAAATCCTTAACAAATCATCTGTAGTAGCCTGCTGAACCTAGAAAGCTACGAATCTCTATCGGTGACTTGGGCTGCTCCCAACTCATCACCGTCTCAATCTTCAAGGGATCTATCTCGATACCTGTCCCGGATATGATGTGACCAAGGAAAGCCACTCTATTAATCCAGAACTTGCATTTGCTAAACTTAGCAAATAACTTAGGGTCTGTAGCATGTTCTGGAGATGCTCTGCATGCTCTTCCTCGGACTTCGAGAAAACCAATATGTCATCAATGAAGATGACAACAAACTTGTTGAGGTAGGGGTGAAGGCATCGCGGGCTAGCTGTCGGGGCTCGAGGTCACCTTTTTGTGTGTGTTTTTTTGGTGGAGTGTTTTGGATGTGGTTGTGATGTGGATGGATGGCGATGTAAGGGTGGGTTTTACCTTTGGTGTGGTATCCTTCCCTGTTCGCCATTTGAGAGTTTAGAGTCGCCACCCGCTCTGTTAAGTTTGAGGGGGAAACCTGTATAGGGTCGTGTGTCCTTGTGTATGTGTCCAGAGATTGGTGTGACCAAGTGTGTAAACAAGTAATTGCAAGCAAGTATATATGTATACGTGTGTGCATGTGGAATATAGGGATTAGATCCCTTTGACTTCGTACCGGAAGGAGCCGGCTGCCTACGTATGCCAAGGATCTTAGGAATCAGATCTAACGTAATTCATACCTCGAACTTCTGAGAGTAGGGTATGGAATAGATATATGAGGTTCTTCACGCCTCATTTTTGAAAGATTTTTTTATTGGTTTGAGAAAAGGGTGTGATATAACAGAAAAGCTTTCTGTGAAAAGAGTAGCCTTTTGGGTGTGTCTAGAATAGAAGGGGGTTGGATTTAACCACTGGAACCTCATGTCTAGAGTTAACCCAAAGAAGGGTTCTTTTGTTAAGAAAGGACTTTGAGCTGTTATTGGAAAGTTTTATTGGATAAAAAGGAAGGTTTTCTAAAAGGTTCATGTTTTTTACAAGACCTTGAGGTTTAGTTCCTGGCTGTGAAGCCGTCTGTCCTTCGTTAAACCTATCGAGGGATTATAAGCCCTGCACAAGGTATCCGATGAATCAGAAAAGGAACTAGACCTAGGTATATGTACCCTATACCCTATGATCGAGAAGTTTGGGGTTAGCACAGACATGCGAGATGAGGAGTTTCAAGCAGGAAATCGGTAAAACACTTAAGCACCAGTTGTAGTCCTGTGGGGTGGAGGAAGGGGAGACCCTTCGCCCGTTGACCACCTAGACCCGGTGGCTTTAGCCATAGGGGGTGTTCCATCCCATAGGGGGACGAAATGGGGACTTATTACTATCGACTAGGAAAGCGGAAACTAAATAAATGCTGAAAAGACTAAAAGGAGACTCACCTTCGTAGCCTTATCTTCACTTCACTTCGTTCCTAGCTGCTGCTTCCCCCCTCGAACTCAGGAGCACGATCGCAGGGACTAGATAGAACTCCAACTCGGGACTGAAATCTGAACACTCTATTGAGCAGAGCGCCAGACCTCTTTTCGGTTTTAGGGGTAACTGAGAGCGGGATCGAAAAGGGACTAGAGTGGACCAGGCTAAGGAAGCCTAGTCCTCTCTTTAGAAATTCTAAGGCGAAAAGTCGAACCTTAGAAGGGAGAGAGAGGAGAGTGAATGAGCAAGTGATTGAATGAGGGAGGACCTCATTATATAGGGGTGAAAATGGCCCGTATATGGTAAGTCAGGGCTGCAATTCGCGTAAGGAAACTTAGGGCAGCAACTAGTGGGGTTGACCAGTCGGAGAGGCTAGTGCGCCTATCCATGACCAGTCGGCCGGCTGGTGGGATTAGCCGGAGGGAAAGTTCGCAGGCCAGCTAGCCCGGGCGAGATGTCGCGTTGGCCGGCCGGCCATGTTAGGCCGGGCAAGGCGCGCTTGTCCGGATTTTTTAGTGTTTTCTCCTTTGTTTCACGTCCGATTTGGGTGATTCGAAGACCGAAATGCTCCTATCGCGACGCCCTATCGCAATATTGCATTGAATTCAGGATCTGATAAATATATGAAAGTGTAGAGAGGCAAATGGGGGCTATCGAGGCTGTGTCACGGGATATGGACCCTAGGGTTTGACTCTCGGGGATCGTCTGGGCGTCCGGAGTTTGCCTGATGTCTGGCGGGGCTGAGTTATCAATTCTACAAAATATCGTCGTATGATGAAGTGGAAAATTAAGGTGTTGACAGAGCCCCCCATCGGCGGAGGTTCGAGAGAGGCGAACGCCTATGGTTCAAATAAAGACCCGATTTTGCACCATCGCGTGCAGGCCGTAGCGGATCTGGGACCTCTGGGTTTTCCTCTATGGGGAATAGCTAGTACTACTACCTCTGAGGGCATACAAAGGTCTTGTGCCACCCTTGGGAGAGCTGAGAGGGTCTTGTGCCACCCTTGGACAGAGATAAGGGTCTTGTGCCACCCTTGGATCAAGGAGAAGGGTCTTGTGCCACCTTTGGACAGAGATAAGGGTTTTGTGCCACCCTTGGATAGGGAGAAAGGTCTTGTTCCATCATTGGACAGAGATAAGGGTATTGTGCCACCTTTGGACAGAGATAAGGGTCTTAAACCACCCTTGGAGGATTTTGGGGCTAAACGCTTGGGAGAGCTTGATTAGGGATTTTTGGTTTCCTCTTTAGCAGGACTGTCATTGCCCAAGAGTGTTGATTATGGGATCAACGCGTTGTAGGTAGGGGTTGCTTAGTGCCGAGGAGCTTTCGGAGCTTGGCACGAGTCTTTGCAGGGCTCTGAGATGCCATGAGTTTGAGGATGATGGATCCGTTTTGTAGGGGTTCTTTGGATGAGGTAGCACGAGGGGCTATCCTTCATGTGGGAGCTCATTTCGTATGTAGAACGTAGTCCGGAGGCCTGAGGATAGGCCTGGAACGTCCTAGAGGGTGTCGGAGTATGAGAAATAGAGAAACGGAGGTCGGGAGCCGGGCCTGAGGGGCATCCGGCTAGTCAGCCTGGCGCCAGGTTGGTCACCATTGGCCGGCCCGGCTGATCAGCCTTAGGCGCGCTGGCCGGCGGGCTGGTTTAAGCAACCAGCCTGGGCCTTATTTTCATCATTCTTTCCGGCGCGCTCTCTCGGCTCGAAACTTGATTTTCAGTTTCTAGTGTTCCCGAGTAGTTTGAAATACCAAAAAGCTGTTCTTTTGCTCGTTTGTGACGATGGTGAGAGGCGGAGCATCCGAGGGGATTACTCAACATGTTGTTACGGGTATGTGGTGGCATACACATCTGGTCGCTGAATGAGAGGCGAGAGTATGGGGAGTTTGAGCTGAGGAGGGAGATTACTCCGCATTTGCATCAGGAGTTTTTCCGAAGGGGGGTAAGCTTCCGACTTTGCCCTTTTATGCTTTATGCTGCATATGTTCGTTTTCTCGTCATTTTAAGTGCTTTCTGCTAGGGATTTCGATGAGGATGTGTAATTAGACCTGAGATGCTTCAGATCTATGGAGAAAATCTTGTTTCCATCGGAGGGAAGTGTGAGATTTGGGAAGTGGGTTTGTGTGAATAGTGTTCGTGCCCACTAGGTGTTTGGGAAAATGCTCAAGTGAGGTTTTGGTGATTGTTTGGGCTAGAGGCTTGTAGGAATCCTCTGTTTGGGTAGAATGTTATCCGAAAGGGATGTCTTTTGAGAAACATGGGCTTTTGGGCCTTCGTATGGGCTTTTTAGTTTGGATATTCTTGGAGAAAGGCTTTTTGGTGGGCTTTTGGGTAAGGGCTTGCATTGTATTGCTTTCTTAACCTATTGTTGATCCATCTTTTGCTTGATTGCAGGGGGGTGAGGCTTCGAAGCCTCGTTCTGCTCCTCATGTTGTGGACCCAAGGTACCGAGTCCTTCCGGATCCTGCCAGGAGGATTGTGGACGGCACGGGCTTGAGTGCTTTCTTTGGTTCTCTGCCGACGATGATGCAGATTGGGGGCATGACTCGGGCCCTTGGTGAGAGGTGGTGGGACTGTACCAAGACCTTTCAGTTCCCTTTATTCGAGATGACTATGACCCCGATGGACTTCTTCATGATTACGGGGATGCCCTTTGAGGGTCAGGACCTCGATTGGTGGGAGGACGTTACCAATGACATGCCTGGGGGGGATTAGGAATGTGTGGCAGACTCAGAACTTCGACATTCGAGTCCGGCCGAGATGGCGAGATTAGCTCGAGCCTTTCTGTTGTACGGGCTGTGCAGTAGGATTTTTGCCAACTCGTCTTCTTGTGCACCACTGGGGTTGCTGGGGTCCTTACCGGTCTTTGGACACATTTAGGGTAATGCATGGGGCAGAGCAGGGTTCGTGGTCTGCTACTTGTGGATGGATGCCTACAGCTGGCTGAGGATCTCATCATGTGGAGGCTATACTCCTGCTTGGGCGGTATGTATTTAGGGGCTTTCATGTCTTTGTACTTTATCTCCTATCGGGTTGTACTTGTGTAAGCCCTTTTCGACCTTTTGCAGATATGGGCCGCGGAGATAGTGGGTTGTAATAACCCAACATTCAAGGATCCGATGGAAAGTGCCTTCCCTCTGAGTCATCGTTATACTCAGGGGAATGTCCGGGCTATGGGCCGTCGGACGGTGGTGGCTTGTCGGAGGGCTCTAGAGTCAGCCACCATCAGTCGGGTGAGAACTTTCTCCTTTCGGTCTGTCTTTGATAAGAGAGATCCTCGTCTGAATCTCTGTTCCCAATGTAGGTAAGGTGGGGATGATGGAACGAGATTAGGTACCAGGATCTTTATCTCCAGTCCATGAGGGATCATGTGTACAGCTGTCCCTTTGGTCGAGTCCATTATTTAGGTTCCCAGGTGTTGTACTAGACGGGTGGTGCCCATCTGTTGACCATTCCGGTTGATCCACCCTACGTGTGGGGTGTGTCTTTCACCTGAGAGGCGGATATGCTGGCGGCCTATGATGACCCTCATGGCATTATCGGGGATGCTTATGACGGGTCCATGACCTATACCGACTTTGCCAGGAAGTATTTGATGGGTCGATTCCCTCGTCAGTCTGGGGCTTCCTCCATGCAAGAGGAGCAGGGAGACGATGACAATGACGACGATGACGAGGGGGACGTTCCGGAGGCTGTAGCAACCCCAATCTGCCCTGTGGACGTGCCTAGGAACTTTCCTGCTTGAACGTGGTTGACTTCCAGGGTAAAACCGTGAGTCAGACCCTTCCTCATCCAGGGATAGATGGGGGCCCAGGAATTCCGTTTTCGAAGAAGAAGGTATGTCATTTGCCTTCCTCTCGTTATTGTTCGTGTAGGTGTGGTGATATAGTAGTAACTTCTTGGCTGTGCAGGGTTACAAGGTGGCCTATGAGGAGGCCTTGAAGATGATCCACTCCTTGAAGAAGGAGCTTATGAAGAGGACCAGCTTGTTCTATCGGGAGTTGGTCTGTCGATCGAACGACGTGGTATGTCTCGTTTTCTGTTTTACCCCTGCAATTTTGTTACCTCATGCTACATTTGATATAGCTGCGTTTTTCCTTGCAGGGTTCATCTCAGGGGACGAGGTGATGGGGATGAGATGCACCCGTTTGTCGGGACCAATCAGAGGATTCTTCTGGCGACCGGCGTTCAGCCCCAGTTCGATGTGGGTCTGATAGGGCGGCTGAGAAGGGTAAGGGCAAGGCAGTACGTCAGGAGCAACGCACCAAGGTGCACTATGATAGGCCAGCAGTGAGACCTCAGGGTGGGCCGGTGATCGACGAGGGTCGAGCTCAGGCGAGGGCCCAGGAGCATACCTAGGGCACCACTCCGAGTAACTTAGATGATGATGCCTATGTGGCCGATGGTAGTCCTTACCATGGTAGCGACAGTAGTTCTGCAGATGGATCCTTTGTAGGGAGTATAGATAGGGTTTCTGTGGTTATGTAGCAATTTCATATCGTGTACTGTACTAAGTTGTGAACCTTATCTATGTATGAAAATGTTTTCTTCATTTCCATAGTGTACTTGCGTCTTCGAGACACGTATGTATAGATGTATGAAATGACCATTTCATAACACCTAACGGGTGCACCGCCCTAGCGTGTGGGGGATTGGGGCATTTTGCCATGCCTAGACCAAAACGATTAGGTTTGATCGCTTAGTCTTTAACAGGGGGAACAGCCCCTGCGTTCGCGCCTATTGATTGGGATTGTTCCGGGGACACCTAGGTTAGAACCTAGACTACCTATTGTACTTCCACTACTCGTCCTTTCTGAGGGTTACTTGCTCCTAGATAGCACAAAACCTAAGCTTGCAAGACATCGAGATCCAGTTGGTTGAAGGAGATGAAATCGTCCTGTAATCGGGACGCTGTGCCCAGATGTTGCTCGTAGAGGCCGCTTTGGCCGTTCCAAATAGCTCTGGCCTTCTTGCAGACAGCCCCAGTGTATATCGGCTTATAGAACCGGACATTTCCTGCTAAGGCGTCAGACACGGGATTCCCTCTTTAGCTAGGAAGGGAAACCTTTCTTGCTGAGCAGCCCCAGTGTGGGCTGGATTGTCATGGGAGCTGTCATGCTGAGACAAACATCTCACAGCAGGGTGTTTGCTGCAGGACTTGATCCTAACCAGGTTGAAGGGTTCCTTCCCTTAAGCAACTCCGGTGTCGGATTTGCTCATGTGTCTTAAGTACGGATATTGGGGTCTTATCTAGCCCTAGTAAACGGCGTTTGTGAAGATGGATCACGTCGGGATCCTCTGATGTCGACCTGAGCGATGAGTGGGGTTTGATTTCTGCCTAAAAGATCTAGGGATTTGACCAGCCCCAGTATGGGTGAGGGAAACCTAGACTCTTGGATTGCCTTGGTCTTCTTAAGGACTTTGAGAGTTGGTCGAACCGACAACTGGTGCCATCCTGTCACCATCTCAGATATCCTTAGGGAGCTACAGGTGACGCCAACTAGCCTAGACCAACTAAAGGTACCTCTTTCCGTGTACGAGTATTTCCTTGGATGCCGTCCAAGGTAGGTTAGCAGAATGAGATTGAAGGCTTGATAGAAAGGTTGGGGTGATTAATGTGGGTAGGAAAAAAAAAGAGCTCAGCGTGTGCGGATTTTCAGAACTTCGTTAAGTCTGTTTTTTAGATCACTTTACCTCACATTCTCTCTTTTTTGTTTTTGTTTTGTCCCTTTTTTCTTTGGGGATCTTTAGTTTGATTTTTTTTTGTATTTGCCCCTTTTGTTTTCTTATTTTTTTTCCTTTTGGGGTCTTTTCCTCTCTCTTTTTTGTTTTGTGAGCTCTCGAACTTTTAAATGGAAAAGCCATTTTGCACTCAGAGGTGCTTTTTGATCTCTTAGAAAGGCTAAGAAGGAAATGGGGTATGACAGGATTGTGGTAAGGTCTCGTCACTTGGCTCAGATTGGTTAGGGAAAAGATAAATTTTATTGTAAATTGTAGCTGAACTTGAAGTAACTTCTCGAGCTGCCTACGTACCTCCATTTTTCCTCACAATCTTTATTTTGAAATGATGTCCTAGTCTAGTGAGGTTGGTTTTTTGCATAACGCGTGAGTTTTTATAGTTAGACTTGGTCTTTTACAGGTATTTTTTGCTCAAAAACTACTCTCCTGGAGGATCAAGCTACACGTAGTTCTTGTTACATTTGTAACGGAAGAACGGTAGTGGCTAGAAAAAGAAGGGGGTTAGGGAATGGTAACCACAATCCTGCTCACGGCGTGTACTTCTTAAGTTGGTCTAGGTTCGTAGGGGAGGCAAACGCGACTCCGTCGAGGCCAGTTATCCAAACTGCACCTCCTGTCAGGATTTCCTTGACGAGGTAAGGCCCAGACCAATTGGGGCTAAACTTCCTTCTCGGATCCCTCGGCTCATCTCGGATTTCCTTAAGTACTAGGTCGCCTACTGACAGTCCCTTAGATTTTACCCTCTTGTTGAAGTGGCGAGCTAAACGGCGCTTGTAACCTTCTTGGTGATGTAAGGCTTTGAGCCTTCTTTCATCGCATAGGGCTAACTCTTCGTGTCGAGCTTGGACCCATTCGACTTCATCTATTTGAGTTTCAAGCATCGCTCGCACAGAGGGGATTTCTAGTTCTATGGGCATAACGGCTTCCATGCCGAAGACTAACGAGTAGGGGGTAGCCCCTGTTGGTTGCCTAACCGTGGTACGATAGCCCCAGACTACATAAGGTAATTTTTCGTGCCACTCTCTGGCAGAGTCGATAGCCTTTCTTAGCATACTCTTCATGGTCTTATTAACAGCTTCAACGGCCCCATTGGTTTGTGGTCGGTATGGTGAGGACCTATGTCGCATGATCCCATATTCGTCGATAAGGTTAGAAACTTCTCCTTTGAAGTGGAGACCGTTATCGAAGATGAGCTCGCAAGGTACTCCATATTGGCAAATGATGTTCTTTTTCCAGAATTTTGCTACCTCTGGTGACCCCAATTTGTTGTAAGATTCGGCCTCCCCGCACTTAGTGAAGTAATCGGTGGATACCAGAATGTATTCATGTCCGTTAGAGGCCTTAGGGTAGATGGCTCCTATGATATCTATCCCCTATGTAGAGAATGTTGGGATTCACTATAGCGGGCGCCCCAAACGGGTAACGCACGCTCCGCACCGAGCCCCGACCCGGAACCGAAATGGAATCCGACCCGAATCGAAACCCAGCGAACGACACACATTTACTCAATGACTAGGCGGGGATTTCAAAAACGAAAGAAAACGATAGAGGTGCGGAAGCGAAAATAAACAAACTATAAATCATAATAATTGCACAAGTATTAAAGCCCACCAAGGCCAACGAAATTCAATTACATAATTAATAAACGGGTTCGATACAATATCCCGACAATAGATAATAACGGGTTCAACATATAATCCCGAATACTACATAAATAAAATCCTAATATCATAAACATAAATAATAGCCAAACGGAAATAGAGTCATACATGAGCAAAATAAATGCAACTCTAACGACGACGATCCCGCCTAGTATCCTGAAACCAATACAGGGGTGAAACAGAGGGGGATAGTCAAACGACTAAGTGAGGAGGGAATAATAGTGTATATTATAAAACGGAAATAAATCACCAATTTTAAACTTAAAAGAAATCAACATAGAAGAAAGGTTTTCGTAAACGGGTGGTGATTTAGCATAAAACATAAACATATCATATGACTCGGCAAGTCGAGGCCTTAACTCCAATTTCCAAACATAAAACGGGAAACCGCCCTTATTCCTCCAATGTAGACGGACCGCTAAATCCGAACTACGCATAACATATAGGTATAACTCAGGTACTCAAAGGGCTGCCACTCCGGCCTCACCCCGAGCTCCCAAAGGTGGAGGGAACCATAGAATTTCCGCCGTAGACCCGATGTCTAGCAACTTCGTCCTATCATCCTTACACCGGGTCCAAACATACATACATACAGTTCATAACTCGCTTTTCAAATCATTTCGGGGTGGCCAAAACACCGTTCGAGACATGTCATATGCGAGGCCGAAGGCCAAAGTTCGCCTTAGAAAACAAAAGGGGTTTTACATGTCTCTTTCGCAAACATTTCGTAGACTATACGTAGTACTTTTTCATATCAAAACATTTTCGATAAATTGAATAAACATAATAGGCATAAATATCTACTAAGTATATATATAGAAACGGTGTGAAAACAAAACGTAAACAAGGCTTATATCAGGAGAGGCTTATTTATATATACATAATAGTACTGGAATCAGAAACGGAAAGCCTCACCTGTTGGCTAAACAAAAGAAGTAAAAGCAAGACCGGATGCGTTAATCCACGGGAGTATCGTCTGCAAAAATACAAAGACACAACCAATTAAGACTAACGACGACGCACGACTTATACGAAAGAATTAAAACACATAGAAGCACGTTAAACAGTTATTCATAATACTTAGGTTCACATTCTATCAAAGTACGTAAATTCAATAAGCAAATCAAATTAGAATGCGATAAAAGGTCATAATAATGCATAAAAGGCAATAAGGAAGCATGCTTTCAAGTTTCAGAAGAAACGGACAACATTTGAAAAATAGCCCAAAATGCCTAAACAAAAAACACGAGGAACAGCGAAGTCGGAAAAATTCAAACTTCCTAAAATATGTATTTCATGATTTATAGGACCTATAGGTGAAATCGGATCTCAAATCGGAGGTCAAACGAAGAAAGTCAACTTTTAAAAGTTCCCGTTGACTCACATTGCCGAGAGCAACATTCTGAAAATGGAGAAATTTTGGCTAAGGAGGACACACGGTCTTGGGGACGGGCGGACGCACGGGCTTGAACTCGTGCTCAAGCCGGTGCAGACACTTGCACTGGCTTGCGCACGGGCGTGTGCACGACCGTGCAAAAGACCGTGCAAAGGCTAAAGTGGACGCATGGTCTTGGCGCATGGTTCAAGACCGTGCGCAAGGCCGTGCGGATTCTCAGAACAGCAGAAAATTGCAGAAATGAAGAAAACTCCCGGGAATGAACCAAAATTCGATATTTAACCAATCAATCATGCAAATCTCAAGTTAAGACTTACATATAATGATATACAACATCTAATCTACCTATAAAACCAAGAACCATGTAAATCCATCCATAGAATCATTCAAAATCAACATTTAACCTAAATGTGCAACTATTCACAAAAACTAGAAAAACGAGGCATATGAGGCATTAATCGCGAAAGGTGTGCGAAGCTGACTCGTATAAGAGATCGTGAGAAGTTCGTAGGCATAAACGGTTCGAAAATCCGTCGAGAAACGAGTCCGGCACGATCGATTGAAGCTTTTTCTTCTTTTTCTCCTTTTTCTTTCTTTTTCTTCTCCTCTTCTCTTCTTTGTGCGTGAATGAGGTGAGAGAGAGAGAGATGAGACTTAAGTCAAAATTTGACTTGGGTTGAGAATCGAAGGGGCATTTTCGTAATATTGACAAAATAAGTTCTAAAACTCATGTTGTCCAAATAATACATAATTACAGTTAAAATTCATATAATTAAACGCACATTGACATGTCGTGATTTAAATATCAAAATTCACTCATTTATAAAATTGTTATAAAATTGCATAATAATATCAAATAAAATAATTAAATCACGTAATTGAACGATCCGAACATACCGGAATGTAATTCGGATTTTCAGGGCGTTACATTCACGCACCCCCGGGTGCAGCGGAAGTAGTAGATTTCAAAAATTTTAGTCCCGGGGAGTTACAATGAATCTTCATCCAATGAATAAGTGACTTTGAAACATTTATATATATTATAAAGGAGTTCACCTTTACGCACTCCTTTTGTAGTAGATAAGGAACGAAGGCTTTCAAAAGCCTCTGGCCACTCCTCCAACGGCACTGGCTTCAAGATCCACCGAGGTTTCGATTTTCAACCGAAACCCTCTGAAGATAGTCCACGGCTTCTCGCAAGCAAACTCGTATCTCTTAATTCCTGCTAGGGAACGAAGAACGATTGATTATCTTTTGATTAAGCCTTAGAGAGTAAGACTTAATCTATAATTGAAGAGAAGCCAATTCTCTAAGGGAGAGAGAGAAAGTGGCGTGAGAGAGAGAGGAGAGAAAAACAGAAAACTAGGTTTTCTGATTCTGTTGTTTTTTGAGAATGAATTCTTGTCTTACGTAAAGAACTAATCAAAGGGGTTATATAAATCCCATAAGGGCCGAAAATTCGAAGCCCATGAAGGACTTGGATTTTCGGCCATCACCTTCAATTGGGACTAGGATTTGAGTCTTCTCAAAAGGCTTATTAAATTTAATACTAGATTAAATTATCAAAGCCCAGTTTTCTAATTACTCCTAATTAGAATTGGATTAATCTTTTATTCCAGTTTTGGGCTTTATTTTATTCCAAATAAAATTCAAGCCCAATTTAATATTAATTCCTAAATTAATATTTTCTTTCTCAGTTTGATTTAATCCAATTAAATCCTTTCAATTAACTTTTAGGCTTCATTTCATTGCAAATAAAATTCAAGCCCAATTTAATATTAATTCCGAAATTAATATTTTCTTTCTCAATTTGATTTAATCCAATTAAATCCTTTAATTACTTTTAATTAAATTCTCCAAAGTTAATTAACTATTAATTAACTACTTCAATTTTGAATTAAACCAACTAATTCAATCCATCAATCCACATTGATTTGATAATCTTATTTGCCTTTGAAAGTCATTGTGTGACCCCTCAGGTTCACCAACAGGACAGCAGTAGAAACACATTCCAAATGTCACAGTCATATCTTTAATTGAACCCTTTTCAATTCAAAGAAGGTTTGTGAGTCAAAACCCATTTGATCTCACAAACTCATTCCTACAGACCATGGATGACGTCTACCAACGTGTCCATGGCCACCCATCCTTCGATGAAGTGGTGCTTACCTTTCAACCTCATGATCTCCGTGAGATACGATCCTTCTATCATCCAATTTCCGATTGAGACCTAGGGTATGGGAAATGGAACCCCAATAGTCTTTAATGCTATGAATTATATTCGTATAGTAATTCCATTTGATCTCATACTCTAGGAACTCTTTCCTAGTTGAAACCAACCATACCTTGCAAGGATTTGATGGTGGAATGTACTACAATAGAACTTATAGGAATTCTTCTTGTTCTTGCAACAAGTGACAGATTCTATATTGACCCTCACAGCCTCCATACATGACTCGAACATACCCAATGTACAGCTTATGTGAAACTCTAGGGTTTCAGCAGTACACCAAAGTATGCCCCAGTCATACACAAGGCAACCATGGAGTCTCAAGTCTAAGGATTAGTTAGACACGATCATGGCTAGGGAAATCCTCCTAATCTCTAAGACTCTACATGAGTCTTAACCCATTTAGGCATTCCCGGCAGGATCCTCAGTGAACTTAATCTCCATTAAGCACCCTCATATGCATAGTAGTGTCAAAACACTAATGTCATGAAATGGGACATACTTTTATAAAGCTATGGCATATAAGCAAGTCTCGAGCGAGTCTGGTCGACATCCCCTGTGCCTTTTAAACTCTTCGACTTGGAGTGTTTTAGATCACACCATTGGGTACTTATTTCATGGCCCTCATCAAATGGTGAAACCAAGTCCCTTAGCTTACTGTGATCTTGGGGTTTCATCCATACACAAGAATAAATAATATGAAACTACTTATAAATGTAATATGATGAATTTGGCCGAAGTAGTATTGGACGACTACTAGCGTCTTTCTATTATGGTTCACTTGATTGTTCTACTCTGGAGTTTTATGGAAAATGCCTTAAACAGTTCGGCTTTCCAGGGCACAACTCTAACAGAGAAGGGCCAAGGTGACGTCATGGAGTACAACTTAGATAGGGGAAGATGTTGCAAGTTGCCATGAATTTGACACTTATCGCATGACCGAACTAATGCCAGGCAATCTTTCTCCATGGTGTTCCAATAGTATCCTTGTCTAAGGATTTTCTTAGCCAGCGCTAGACCTTCATGTGAGGTCCGCAGGATCCTTGATGGAATTCTACCATGAGGGTCTCAGCCTCCCCTTTATTGACACACCTTAGTAGTAGTCCATCGAAATGGCGTTTGTACAGGCTACCAGCACATAAGGTATAACGAGAAGCATACTTCCTGAATGCTTTTCTTCCCGCAGGCTAAGGTTATCTGGCAGGATGCCTACTTCATGGAACTGAATGACGTAATGGAACCAAGGGGTTCCTTGTAGTGGAGTTTCGGGTGCCCGTATTTCCCCACAGTATGCCGGGGAATCTGGAATCTTTACGTTCTATGAGGGACAACTTGACCCCTTCTCCCACTGGAACATCGACCAGAGATGCCAAGGTAGCAAGTGCATCGGTGAAAGCATTCTTTTCCGTCGAGAGGTAGTGGAAACTAATGCTGTCAAATTTCTTAATCATTCCTTCAAATCTCTGATGGTAAGGGAGTAGCTACTCATTACGTGTTTTGAATCTCCCTTGGATCTGGCTGATAACTAAAGAGGAGTCCCCAAAGACCTCGATTTCAGTGATACCCCTCTCAATAGCTTGTCCGAGCCCCAGTAGGCAAGCTTCATATTCGGTGACATTATTGGTGGCAGGGAATTCAAGTCGCATAGATATGGGTATCAGGGACCCTTCGGGGAATATCAGGACGACTCCTAGCCCGTATCCATGTTTGTTGGCTGCCCCATCAAAGTATATTTCCCAATGCTTGATAGGTTTTATTCCAAAGATGGCTTCGTCGGGGAAGGTGTCTTCTACCGGGCTATTCCCTGCTGCGGGGTTCTCAGCTAAGTGGTTAGCGATGACGCTCCCTTTTATGGCCTTCAAAGTGTTAACGACCCGAAATTTCGGATTTATTCCGCAATAATATTTTATTCGCGCCGAAGGCTTTTCGTGAGAATATTTAATATCACGAACAAATTTTACCCGAGAATCCACCTTTTACCCGAAACTATCTATTTTATCCCTGATCCTCTTATATTTCTTATTTTACCAAGAATTACCATTTCACACCTCGAACCTCCCCCACTACCTCATGCATTGTAACGCCCCGACTTTTCAAGATGAGTTCGGTAAGCTTTGCGCCTTCGTATCTTGCTTATTTCCTCAATTCTCGAATTATGTGATTATTTATTATATGTTATTATGAATTTTGTAAATGTGCTAATCGGTAAATTTAAGTTATTCTATGTCAATGTGCGTTTAAAATGATGAACTTTGACTGTAATATTGTTTTATTTGAACAACATTTATTTTTGAGTGAGTTTTATTAAATTACAAAAATACCCTTTCGTTTCTATGCCCTAGGTCAAACTTTGACTTAGACCCCATCTCTCTCCCTCACTCTCACTTCACGCACCAACAACCAAGGGAGAAAGAAGAAAAGGAGAAAAAGAGAGAGATCTTCCCGACGTCCTATCAACCTCGTTTCTCCGCCGATTTTCACACCATTGGTACCCACGTGATCCTCTCGACGAGCTCTTTCTTTAGGTACCTGATTCACCACCTCTTTCCCCGAATTTATGAGCTTTTGATCACATTTATTGCTTCGTGGGTCGTTTATGAATTTTGATGATTTTGACGTCATTCCTTGGTTATTTTGCATGTTACTTGGATCAAAATGTTCCTTATGTGTTGCTTAATGTTCGTTGTAAGTCTTACTTGTTGATTCTTGCTAGAAATTGAGATTTGTGGATTTTTGGATCAATTTCTGTTGAAATCGCGAAATTTGTTGTTGTCTGTTGCTGATCTGCACGGGCTCGTGCACAGTCTTTCCAAGACCGTGCGTTGGCCCATGCGCACCCCTTTTGGCCTCCACCGGCTTGCGCCCTTGCGCGTTCCCGGTGCATAGGGCCATGTGCACCTGTACGGTCTTGACAGCGTGTTCAAGACCGTGTGTTGGCAGGTGCACGTGCCTTAGTGAATTTTCCAGCTTTCTTTCTTCATTAACTTCGGGAATTGGGTCAACCCCACTTATTTAAAATGTTGACTTTCGCATACAAACTCCTAAAATCAATCCGATTTCACATATAGCTTCCTTAAGCTTCTAGATTTAATATTTTGCAAAATTACGATTTATCCGACCTTATTTGACCGTCAATTGACACCTTTCTCGTTTAGGGATTTTTTCCACTTTTCCCGTTTGTTATCCGTTTGATCCCGTTTTCGCGTGAGTGCGTTCATATATTATTTTAAGCATGCCTACGTTCCCTAATTGCGTTTCCAATGTTTCTTCGTTATTTAGAATTGCATTAATACTTCTTTAATTGTTGTTTCGTATTTTATATATCTCTATATGTTTAATTGTTTAACTTCCCATGTCTCGTTTATAGCACGAATGAAGTTCTATTTGTATTGTCGTGCGTCATTTGTTTTCTCGTATCTTGCTTTTCGTATTGTCGGTCTCGTTTTCATCTTCTAGGCCCTGTGTATTACAGGTGGGACCAACGAGGGAGAAACTTGACTACCCCTTGCTTTCATTCTATCGTGTCGAGCCAGGTAAGGGTTTAAATTGCTTTCACCTGGGGCAAGGACATAGTTACTTAGGTTGCGAAATGACTTATTATCCCGCCTTTCTTATTGTTTGCTGTACTGCCTTTACTATTTCCTTATGTGCTTAGTCAAACATTTTCGATAGCAAAAATTATGCATCTGCAAAATGATTTAAAATGCTTTCAACTAGAGACAAGTAACTTATTTTTTTTAAAAGTAACCATTTGATCTCAGAGGCACTTATAAGTAATGTCGTTAGGGACATCCGTCAGCATGCTCCCGAAGCGTACGACGCTTATGAGTATTTCTCGGATCGTTACACAAACTTGTCTCAAAGGCCCCTTTGGCCATTCATACATAACTGCTTGCATGACTTATTGCATTACTTGCTTGCCTAGTTGATGTACGGCTTTCGTTACAAGTTGAAGCACATTCCAGTGTTCTTCATTTAGCATATGTATTTCCCTATATGTATATAAAACCCGGAAGCGGGGCTCGAACTTGCCCAAATTAAGCCCTCTTTATTGTTCAAACTACTTAGTTGAATTACGAGCCGTGTTTACTTATCATTTCCAACTTGTTTATATCATGCCCTTCGAACATGTAACGGCCTCGTGACTCAACTAATATCCTTTCAATTGATCGGCTTGACATTATGTGCAAATGATTTTAGAGGATCCGGTTCGTCACCCTTTTTGTGTTCTCAAAGTAAGCCGAACCCGAATGTTGCTTTGTGTTGTTTTGCAACTCATATTGTTATTTGTATTCTTTCTCAAAACAAGCAACATTCACTACTTTTGGTTTTAAAAGATAAACGAGGAACTGTGATCAAAACCCCCCTTACTGAGTATCCTTTATACTCACCCCTTCTATTTTGGTTATTGCTTCAGGTAGACAGGTAGCGACGTCACCTATCTTGTCAGTCGGCATCAGCAGGTCTAATTGGCTCAGTCTTGTCATCTGGTTTGTCTTGTCAGTGGTCCCAACAACCGTCGAGTCTTGATCTATTGTATTTGATTGCTTTCGTACCCCCTTTATTATTTTATTTACTTTACGTACTTTATGTGTCCCTTATGTGGGATAGTTGAAGATATCTAGGATTCCACAGGGTAGGCTAGTTGAGCCATGGATGGCACTACGTGTTTATGATTAAATTGTATTTCGAACTGCAAATGTTTAAATGACATTATGTTAGCCTCGTAGGTTTTTATGGAATTTAACTGTTTACCTTTTAAATCGCTTCTGCATTACTCTATATTGTTGTGGTTGTTGTTGGGAAGTCGTTGAAGTTGCCGGTGCTTATTGCTTGCGTGCCGTTCGCTGGAGTGGGTTTTTGAGTCGAGGCCCTTCGCTGAAACTCGAGAATCCACTTTGGTGCGGATGTGGCGTTCTTTCTTTAGGGGGCGCTACAAAAGTGTTGTGATGGATGTCGAATTCAGAGAATAGGAGTAACCACCTAGCAGTACGATTAGAGAGAGCTGGCTTATCGAACAAATGTTTCAACGGGTCTAGCGGGAGACCAGTTGTACCAAATGAGCAAGCATATAGTATCTCAACTTGCGGGTGACCCATACCAACGCCGCACATGATTTCTCTATTGCACTGTAACGAGACTCGCAGTCAGTAAACTTCCGGCTGACGTAATAGATGGGCCATTCCTTTTGGTCCTCTTTAGAGATTTGGGCTAGCATAGCCCCGGTTGCTGTCTCGTTGACCATCAGGTACAACCTCATACTAGCTCCGGGTTTGGGTACTGTCAGAACAGGGGGTCGCGAAAGGTATTCCCTGATCTTATCGAAGGCTTGATGGCATTGGTCGTTCCATTCTCCGTTGGAGTCTTTTCTGAGCTGTTTGAATATGGGCTCACACGTCATAGCCAGATTGGAGATGAACCGGCTTTTGAACTGCACCTTGCCCAAGAACCCTCGGACTTCCTTTTCGGTCTTAGGGGCAAAGCAGAAATTCTTGTTAGCCAAGGCTTTCCCGATAGGGAGAGGTAAAGACAAGATAGACTTTGACCGGTCATTTTCTGCTCGCTACGCCCCTGTGAAACTGTCCCAAGCCAAAATAGCTTGAATTGAATAGCTTGATCTGACCGAACTCGCTCTAATGGAAGAATTTTGAATTTCCTGGTATGAGCTTAAAAAGCATTCCCCTGGAGCCTGAACCACGTGACTTCGTACCTCAATCCCAGTCGCATTCGATCTAGAGAAAAGAAAAGCTATTCTTCTTAGCAGTTGAACAGGAGCTTCAACTGAAGCCCGATTCTACCTAATCCACTGCTGACCACGGACCGACTCAAGCACCAAGACCTACTGCTCTTCCGACAACCGATGAAATGGCTGCTTTTTCTCAGTCATTTTGGTTAGCGCTTTTACTTTGGAAGGGTCTACTTCGATTCCCCTTTGGCTAACCATGAATCCTAAAAGTTTGCCTGTTGTGACCCCAAACACGCATTTGGTGGGGTTGAGCCTCATGCGGTAGAGTTTCAGCCTATCGAAGAATTTTCGGAGGTTGGGCAGGAAGTCGTCTCGGGTTTTAGCCTTTATGATCATGTCATCCACGTATACCTCTACTTCCTTGTGGATCATATCTTGGAACAGGGTCGTAGCGGCCCTTTGATATATAGCCCCGGCGTTCTTGAGTCCGAATGGCATGACCGTATAACAGGAAAGTCCCCCAAGGTGTGATGAAGGACGTCTTTCCTTGGTCATCAGGATGCATTTTGATCTGGTTGTATCCCGTGAACCCATCCACGAATGAGAGGAGTTCGTGATCCACCGTGTTGCCAACTAAGATGTCTATTGCAGGGAGTGGGTAGTCATCTTTAGGGCATGCCTTGTTGAGGTCTCTGAAGTCCACATAGACTCTAACTTTGCCGTTAGCTTTAGGTATAGCCACTATGTTGGCTAACCATTCAGGGTACTCGACAACTGTCAGGTAGCCGCATTGGAGTTGCTTGGTGACTTCTTCTTTAATTTTGAGGGACCACTCGGGTTTTAGCCTCCTCAGCTTTTGCTTTACGGGCTTTCCGTGAGGATAGGTGGGGATTTTATGACAGACGATGTCAGTGTCTATCCTTAGCATGTCCTCGTAAGACCATGTAAAGACATCCACATATTCTTTGAGGAGAGCTATGAGTTGTACTTTCGTGGTCCCATTGAATGTAGTCCCAATGCGTACTTCTTTGATGGATTCCGCTGTTCCAAGGTTTATAGGGATGGGCTTTTCGAAGACGGGTTGAACCCTATCCTTTTCTTGATAGGCTGCTTTCTTGACGAGCTCCGACAGGATGCGTCATTCATTGGGGTCCGCGGGCAGAGGTTCTTCCTTTGTTTGGCCCGCTGCTCTTTCTGATGGTAAGTCTGGGAGTACCATTTCAGCTAACTCTTCAAAATCTACTTCTAGTAGTTCTACCAAGCCCGTTGGGGTATCGTTGGGCTTCTCTAAGACCTCCATTGTAAAGGGGATATCTCCCTTTAGGGACTAGTTCGTGAGTGGCGCGCACAGGGGTGTTTTTCCGTTACATGTAATATTAGGGGCCTCCTTGATGATGACATTAGTACTGTCATTCGTTTCTTTTCCATACTCGAACGTGTGATTAATGGCGAGGGTTTTGACAGGGAGATCATTTTCCTCTTTCCCTCTTGAGGAATATCCTTTTGCATCTGTAAGCCTTCGCAAGATGTTGCAAAGGGCGAAGCACCCATTGGTGTCGTGGCCATTACCCTGATGGTACTCGCAATATGCCTCGGCTTTCCATCCCGCTGATGGTTTAAGTGGGGAAGGCGTAGGGCCTATTGGCCGGATTTCCCCTCTCTCTTTTGCTTGTAGGAATAGGGCCCGTGGCGTGGGGCTCTCAAGTAGAGGAACACTGGGATTCTCAAGTGTCTTTTTGAGTTGGGCCATTTCATTTTTCGACGTGGTAGGCCCTCTCATTGAGCTTCCCTTCTGACTTCTTTATCTAGTCCATACCGATCTCTAGCCATTCCTGTCTTCATTCCACATTCTTTAGAGTTCTCAAGATTGCCGACTGATGTGTTTCTCGAGTAAATACAGTGACCTTTGTGGTGTCCTGGTAGAGAGTGATTCTCTCTAATATCTGTCCAATCTCATCATGTCACTTAGACATAATGTCTGATATTCACTTTAGCGTGTTGATTAGTTCGATGGCTGATAGCTCATGCTGAGCCATTGGGGTGCAGTTGTTTAGGCTTTAACTGCAAGTACGGTTGGTAGCCCAGTATCAGGGCGATGTCCCGGACGGACTCCCAGTCGACATGGCGGTCCTAATACTTGGTGTAGAATGTCAAAGTTGATCGACGGGGTTTTTGAGAGATTTGGTGCCCATCTAAGACAACATTGACACCCTTGCCTCATTCTTAGTGTTTTACTCGCAGGGAGTGCCACTAAGGGTCAAAGGCAAGGTTTCCACTCCGGTCTCGGGTATAGTGTACCTAGAGGCAATCTATATGCACGAGCGGTCCTTACGAGTTCGATGTTTGGCTACCACTTGCCTAGAGTGCCAAAAATGTCCTCCTAGGGTCCTCCCCAAGGGACTCCTATGTCAGAACAAGTTTGTTGACTCGTGAACGTACTTTATGTAGTCCGCCGGAGGATTCCTAGTCGAGTTGGTGGGGCACGAACAACCCTCTTAAATACAATTGCTGCTAGCTCGAGATCGTGTGTAGGATAGTTCTCTTCGGCTGGCTTTAGCTTTCTCGAGGCATAAGTTATCACCTTCCCATTCTGCATCAACACACATCCCAAGCCCTCCTTTGACGCATCCGTGTTAACCACCAACCCATCTGAACCTTCTGGAAAGCTAAAAATTGGGGCAGTCGTCAACCTCTTTTTCAGCTCCTAAAAGCTGGATTCACACTTATCAATCCACGTGGAAGGAGCATTCTTCTTTGTCAACTCAGTAAGCGGGGCTGCAAGCGTGGAGAAATCCTTAGCGAATTGTCTGTAGTAGCCCGCTAAACCCAGAAAGCTACAAATCTCTATCGGTGACTTGGGCTGCTCCCAACTCATCACCGTCTCAATCTTCAAGGGATCTACCTCAATACTTATCCCGGATATAATGTGACCTAGGAAAGCCACTCTATCAATCCAGAACTCGCATTTGCTAAACTTAGCAAATAACTGATGCTCCTGTAGGGTCTGTAGCATGTTCTTGAGATGCTCTGCGTGCTCTTCCTCGGACTTCGAGAAAACTAATATGTCATCGATGAAGATGACAACAAACATGTCGAGGTAGGGGTGAAGGCATCCCGGGAGAGCTGTCGGGGCTCGAGGTCGTCTTTTTCTGTGTGTTTTTTCGGTGGAGTGTTTTGGATGTGGTTGTGATGTGGTTGGATGGCGATGTAAGGGTGGGTTTTACCTTTGCTGTGGTATCCTTCCCTATTCGCCATTTGAGAGTTTAGAGTCACCGCCCGCTCGGTTAAGGTTGAGAGGAAAACCTGTATAGGCTCGTGTGTCCTTGTGTGTGTGTCCAGAGATTCGTGTGTCCATGTGTGTAAACAAGTAATTGCAAGAAAGTATATATGTATGTGTATACGTGTGTGCATGCAGAATATAGGGATTAGATCCCCTTGACTTTATGCCGGAAGGAGCCGGCTGCCTACGTATGCCAAGGATCTTGGGAATCAGAGCCAACATAGTTCATACCCCGAACTTCTGAGAGTAGGGTATGGAGTAGATATGTGAGGTTCGTCATGCCTCGTTTTTAAAAGATTTTTGTATTGTTTTGAAAAAAGGTGTGATATAATAGAAAAGCTTTCTATGAAAAGAGTAGCCTTTCGGGTGTGTCTAGAATAGAAAGGGGTTGGATTTAACCACCGGAACCTCATGTCTAGAGTTAACCCAAAGAAGGGTTCTTTTGTTAAAAAAGGGCTTTGAGCTGTTATTGGAAAGTTTTATTGGATAAAAAGGAAGGTTTTGTAAAAAGTTTCGTGTTTTTTACGAGACCCTCAGGTTTAGTTCCTGGTTGTGAAGCCGTCAGACCTTCATTAAACCTATCGAGGGATTATAAGCCCTACGCAAGGTATCCGACGAACTGAAAAAGAAACTAGACCTAGGTATATCTACCCTATACCCTATGCTCGAGAAGTTCAATATTAGCAGAGACATGCGAGATGAGGAGTTTCAAGCAGGAAAGCGGTAAAACATTTAGGCAAGCAAGAAACTAAGGGGGCGTCGGGCACCGGTTGTAGTCTAGTGGGGTCAAGGAAGGGGAGACCCTTCGCCCGTTGACCACCTAGACCCGGTGGCTTTAGCCATGGGGAGTGTTTCATCCTATAGGGGGGAGGAACGGGGACTTATTACTATCGACTAGGAAAGTGGAAAGTAAATAAATGCTGAAAAGGCTAAAAGGAGATTCACCCTCATAGTCTTATGTTCACTTCACTTCGTTCCTAGCTGCTACTTTCCCCCTGGAACTCAGGAGCACGATCGCAAGGACCAAACAGATCTACGACTCGGGACTGAAATCCAAACACTCTATTGAGCAGAGCGTCGGACCTCCTTTCGGTTTTAGGGGTTAGGAATATAGGATTCCAAACCTAAAACCGAGAGCGGGACCAAAAAGGGACTAGAGTGGACCACGCTAAGGAAGCTTAGTCCTCTCTTTAGAAATTCTAAGACAAAAAGTCAAACCTTAGAAGGGAGAGGAGATGAGAGTGAATGAGCAAGTGATTGAATGAGGGAGGACCTCATTATATAGGGGTGAAAATGGCCCGTATATGGTAAGTTAGGGTTGTAACTCACGTAAGGAAAGTTAGGGCAGCGATTGGTGTGGTTGACCGGCCGGCCAGGCTGGTGCACCTAGCCATGACCGGCCGGCCAGCTGGTGGGATCAGCCGGAGGGAAAGTTCATAGGCCGGCCGGCCCGCAAAGTCGCATTGGCCGGCCGGCCATGTTGGGCCGGGCTAGGGTTTGCGCACTTGTCCGGATTTTTTGGTGTTTTCTCCTTCGTTTCACGTCTGATTTGGGTGATTCGAAGAACAAAATGCTCCTATCACGACGCCCTATCGCAATATTGCATCGAATTCAGGATCTGATGAATATATGAAAGGGTAGAGTGGCAAATGGGGGCTATCGAGGGTATGTCACGGGATATGGACCCAAGGGTTTGACTCTCAGGGACCGTCTGAGCATCCGTAGTCTGCCTGATGTCTGGTGGGGCTGAGTTATCAATTCTTCAAAATGTCGTTGTGTGGAGGTGCAAATCGAGGTGTTCACAAGGGCAAAAAATCCTATGGATCATATCCATGAACGCGGAAGGGGCATTCGTCAAGCCGAAAGGCATGAGAACAAACTAAAAGTGGCCATATCGAGTGTTGAATGCCGTCTTCGATATGTCCGCGGTCTTGATGCGAAGCTGATAATAGCCTTATCTAAGATCTAGCTTAGAATAGACTCTCGATCCCTGCAATAAATCGAACAACTCCTTGATGTGAGGAAGAGGATACTTGTTTTTCACGGTCATCCTGTTTAACTCTCCGTAATCGATACAAAGCCTGAGGGAACCGTCTTTCTTCTTTACGAACAATACTGGAGCATCCCAAGGGGAGGTACTCGATTGGATGTAGCCACTAGCTAGAAGCTTATCTAGCTGGGTCTTCAACTCCTTCAGCTCGGCTGAAGCCATTCAATACGGCGACTTGGAATAGGGCTCGGACCCTGGATACAAGTCAATCACGAATTCAATATCACGATTAGGAGGTAAAGACTCTAGTTTCTCAGGAAATACTTTCGAGAAGTCCTTGACTACCTCAGTATCCTCGAACTTTGTTTGATCTTTCGATCGGTTGAGAAGATACGCAATAAATCTTGAAGCTCCTTCTCGAACGAGCTTCTTCGCCTCTGTCATTGAAATAATCGGCCCATCAGACGAATAAATTCTCTTTCTCTTGTCGAACCCCAAAACGATCTTCTTTTTGAAGCAATCGACCTTGGCTCGGTGCTCCTAGAGCTAATCCATACCTAAAATAACTCCAAATCTCTTCATCGGAAGCTGAATTAAATCGGCGGGATAAGTCTTGTCCTCAATGACGATGGAACAACGTCGGAACATGTGATCGGAAAGGACACAAGATCCCAATGGGGAACTCACAATAAAATAATAATCTAGCAATTCAGCAGGCACACACGCAGATAAGGTAATTCCAGGCGCAATAAATGAATGCGTAGCACCTGGATCAAATAATACATGTATGGATGTATCATGAATGTGTATAATACCTTCCACCACGGTGGTAGCATCTGGCTCGGCATCCACATCATCGCCTTTGAAGGCGTAAATAGGAGCATGAGCTGGGGGCTAGTTCTGACCGGCCTGATTGAACCTATTCCTTGGGCATTCATTCTTCTGGTGAGTGGCGCTCCCACAAAGCTGAAAAAATCCCTGCTTGGCCCAACATTTCTCCACAGGGTGATTCCTCCCACAATAACTACAAACAACTAAAGGGCGAATTGTCTGGTGAGGGGCTCGGGGCTTGGTTCCACCAAATGGCTTCTTGCCCTTGTTCTGAACCGGTCTACTCGGAATAGGGGGACTTTTGGACCCTGATGAAGAAGAAGAAGTAGAATGGCTGGCAAGCTAGTCGATCTCCCTGAACTGATCCTCAAGCTTGAGAGCCACGTCGACGACCGTGGTAAAGGACTAAAGTTGTAGGACCACAATGGCACGTCGAAGGCTCAACTTCAACCTGTCAATAAATCTCTTCATCTTGCGATAATCATCAGCCGTGATGTGAAGGGCATAGACGGCGAGTCTAGAAAATTCAGCCTCATAATCGGCCACCGACATCGAACCCTTGACGAGGTCCATGAATTCCCGCTCTCGACGGTCCTGAACAGACTGGGGGAAGTACTTGGCACGATACTCCCTTAAGAAATCCTCCCACATGGGAATGATCCCAGCTACTGTGAGTCTCCTTTCGGTAACCTTCCACCAAGCGTCAACGGATCCCTGAAGCATGTATATCGCGAACTCCACCTTCTCACGGTCGAGAGTCTCTTCAATTCTGAAAATCTCTCTAGAGAGGCAATCCAACCCTCTACCACTCGGTCATCAGTAGTGCCCTGAAATGGAGATGGGCCATATCCTAGAAGTCCCTTCATAGCTGCCTGTCGAGTCCTAACCACATTCTGGACTGGAGGGGTCTAGGTCTCTGCTCTCAGGATCTCTCGAACTGCATCCACGAAAACCCAGGGGTTTAGTGGTACGGTAGGAGGCACGGCCATAGGTGTACGACAGCGAGGTTCGTGATGAGGAGGCATCCTGAAATCAAATCCCACATGTATGCATGAAGGTTAGTGATGTTATGCAAAGGGATAAACATATAAATTGTAGTTCAATAATGCAAATAAGCACGAAAGCACAAATTCCTAAGCCATACGACCTAGACAGACACGACTGTCAGAGCTTAGGCTCATGAACCGGAAGCTCTAATACCAACTGTAACGGCACGTCCCCAAATACGGTGCGATGTACCATCCCGCACCAAGTCATAGTCCCTAACAAGAACAGAGGTCCGGCTATGGAGCGTAACCTGGCGAACGGCAACACGAGTATCAGCGGATATTTTAAAATGACAACAACAATAGCGGAAGCAAGGAGCAATAAAAAATAAAACCTATCCCACTCAGGGAGCTAGAAAAGTAATAAATTCAAAACGCAATTATAAAGCCCATCGAGGCCAATGAAAATATGATAATCATAAACGGCCATCAAAGCCAAATGTAAATATATCCAACTACTACAATGAGAGTTAAGTGATCCAGGATATAAACGTAAGGGTAATCATGAATATACAATATTAAACGGAATTACATAAATAAAAGAAGTAATCCCAACAACTAGACCGACTCCCGCCTAGCACATAATTCCTGAAACAAAACATGGGAAAGCAATGGGGTTAGTCAAAGCGACTAAGTGAGGGGGCTATAATACATATATAGTAATGAAGCACAATAAAGGTTCACCATTTTAATGAAAAGAATGCAACCGAAAATAAAGGTTTTTAGAAATATTGGTGAACCGAACAATGATGCGATAATTAATGAAAGCTCGGCAAGACGAGCACTTACTCCACTTTGCAATGATAAATAAATGAAATACCACCTTATGCCTCCCGTGTAAATTAGAAATAGAGCTAATCCGACTAACTACACAATAATATGTGCATCGGTTAATACCAATACACCTTCGGCGGAGGACAAGTCTAAGCGACAAAATCCCGTCTGGCACAGGTACTCAAAAGGGCTGCCACTCCGGCCAACCTCGAGCTCCCAGCAGTTTTGGAGACTTGAGATCCACCGTAGACCCGTCGCCTATCCGGCTTCACTACATACCCTAATGCCCAACACCAATAATATAACTGTGGCACAAAGGCCTGACATAGAGGCCAAGATAATACTCGCATTTTTGAAAGGTTTGTGTAGTCAAAGGGACTGATTTATAAATCCAAGCTTTGCCTCTTTTCGAGCTAAACGGCTCTCCAAGAGTTATTATATAGTAATTTGACATCAAAATATTTTTTTCTCGAACTCATCAAGATAATACGATTTTCAAATAGCTAATATGTATAATATAAGTTGGGGAAGAAAATATTAAAATCATAAAAACAAGGCTTCGGCTTTATATTGAATATCTATATATAAGTAAGAAAACCGAACTCGAAAAAGAAACCCCACCTGGACTATGAGACAAAAAGGATAAGAGAACGAGGGTCAAGTTACTCCTCGGGAGAAGCACCACCTCAAACCAAATAGGACACAACCAAATAAGACAACGACCAAGACACACGGCTACAAGTTCAAAGTACAAAGCACATGAACATGATATAGCAAAAACAATCCAAGTATGCGCACATTGTACTAAAATGTGCATATCTCTCTCCTCGGAACAATTTTTAATAAACTGCAAAATTCTTAGTAAACTAGACAAACATATCTTTCTAGAGGTATAAGGCCCAAAATTTGGTTCATTCCGAGTGAAATCAGTTTTTTGTCCAAAGTAGGCATAAAACAGAAAATACGTCAGAGCAACACGTCTTGGAAGAAAATTTTGTCTCCTAAGAAAATAAAGTCCAAATGATCTAAACATGTATGGAGATACTAACAACATATTGATAAATATCACTGTGAAACAGATTTTGAAAATTTCATCGTTTGCCCCATTGACCGAAGCTTCTTCCCCAAAACTTAAATAGGGGAGAGCAGGGTCGTTTTTGTAATTTCTTAGGGATCAAATCAGATCCGATTAGCACCAAAGTTGGAAGACATGATTCTTAATATGTTGAGAAGCTCCAGTTAAAACAGTTTCGAGAAAATCCAACATTTTATCCCAAAATCCCATTTTCAAGAAGTGAACGTAACAACACAAAAAATTGGAATTTAGCACAATCATTTATCTAAGCCTATATAATTCACTTAATGTCACGACCCCTGGGCGCGGAGAGGATGTAACGCCCCGTTATTTTATAACGCTTCGGTAAGTTTACCGACTAATAGCTCTTGTGTGTATTATTTGCAAATTATGTGATTATGTGAATTATATGAATTAATGTGTGATTCTATATGTGAATAATATGATGAATTCATAAGAATTTTTATATTTGAAATTTACTTCACACTATGTTATATTTGAAGTGTTGTATTTGAAATCTTATGAAATTTTGTCAATTATATTTGACTTGTATGATATTAATCTTGAAATATACATAAATATATATGCAAATATATACATAAATATCTATACAAATATATATACAAGTATATACATATAGCTAGCTAATTTTGACTATTCAAAATAACTTATATTTATTTAATTATCTCATTTCTCTCCACATTTTTCTACACTATTCTCAAGCAACATTCTCTTCTTCTTCCTCTCATCTCTCGGCCCTCATTCCACCAGCCACCACCACCACTTTCAACCACCATCAAAGCACCAAAAATCATCCCCTCTCTTGCTACAAAAAGTTGCTCTTTCATCTAAGGAACAAGCCTCTACTTTCTATTTTTGCAAACAAGATCTCTACATCTCCTTTCTCCTCCATTTTCTCCTTCAAGGTAAGGTTGCAAATCTCTTTAATCTTTGAGTTTCAATGTCTCATATGTTGATGAAGTGAAGAAGTAGGCTAGAATGAATGATTGATGAGCTTAGTTTGGTTGTTGATAGCATGTAGCATTACTTGTGATTTTTCATATAAATTTGATTATTATGCAATGTTGGATTGATGAATTTAGATGCTTAGATGCTCAAATGGATTGGTAATTCATGTTAGTTCATGATATTAAGCTAATTGGTGAAGTTTTATGGAGTTTGGAGTTGAAAAATGAGAGTTTGGCAAAATATGTAGGGGCTGATGAATAGTGATTTTTGAGCATTTGGCTTCATTTTTCGATTCTTTTGGCATTAAAAATCCTTAAATATAGTAGCTAAGTGATGCCGGAAATTTCGGATTAATCGGAGTTGGTTTGCTATGCAAAGTATTAAACGAGGGGTGGTTTGTGTAATATTTACAAACCTTTGAATTTTGGTTTCCAAGCTTCCATATTACTTGAATGCTTAGTTTAGCTTCATATCATGTATGTTTGATTGTGTTTGAATGCATTTGAATGAGTTTAATTGTGTTTAAATGCATTTATACATAATATGTTATTTTGAGCATAAAATGCATTTCATAGCCGTGCGTCGTATTTGGTTGTTTTATTGAGTCGTGTCTCACCTCGAGGCCTGTGTATTACAGGTAGGACCTCGCGGGACTGATCTCGGGTCGTTGGAAACCCTTTTTGTAAAGCCTACAGGTGAGGATGTAAAATGTTTTCTAACTGGGGCATGAACAAATATTGCGAAAACCATATCCTTTTATATTTCAATTATATATTATCAATATTTGAAATAAAAAGGATTTGATATAAAATGATATATGTGTATCTTTTCTAAAATGGTTTGAAAATAGAGACAAGAGAACTATTTTGTTTTTAAAAGTAACATTTGGTCTCGGGACTTGCTCGTATGCCTCGAGTTATAGGCAACGTGTTGAGAAACCCTAGACGGTTACATACCTTGTCTCGAACGACCCTTTTGGTCAATTAAAACATTTATAAAGCGAGATTATATTTCCTTTAACCCTATTGAGGACGCTCTTAGGGTATATTTGGGCCCCGGATTATACTAGAGGTGGAAACCCGGAGACGTGCGTCTAGGGTGAAGCCCAGGGTATAATCCAGATTATATATATGGATGGAGACCCAGTGACGATCATCTAATATATAATCAAAGGGTATTACTCTTTGCTAGTCGGAGGTAGTCTAGCTCGGGTAATACTTACACCGGTGCTATTAATCGGTTTTGGTGAAATCTTGGGTAGCTCCCTTGATAAGCCAAACGGTGTTACGGATTTCATAATAATTATCATATGTTTTGGGAGTTATAAGGAGATGACCCGATCTCGCCGGGAATAAAATGTTTTATAAAATGTTTTGATTCAATATTTAATTCACAAAACTTAGATGAATTGTAAAAGAGCTTATCGACACTAGATTTGCTTATATCAACCTAAGTGTGAGTTAAATATGCTTTTATTATATACCTATATTCCCTTCCTCACTGAGTTCGTTTGACTCACATCCCGTTTTGGTTCATGCTTCAGGTTAGCGGTCAGGTACTGACAGCAGCATTGTAGGATCATCAGTCTTTGGAGTCAGTTATATATATTTTGTTAGCTGAATTCAATTATATATATTTTGTCATGTTAAATAGAATGTAGTTGAAACGTGGATGAAATATGAAACTTGATGACAATTTGGAATGATGAATTTGATGGGATTATGATATATATATGTTAATATCATGCTATTGAGATGATGATACTTGCTTCCGCTTCGTTAATGTTACATTGCTGTTGTTGATGTTGTTGATGTTGGTGTTGTTGTTGGGGAGTTGCTGTTGCCAGATTGTGGGAATCCCGTTGTCCGGGGTGGGTTTTCGAGTGGTGGTATTTAACTATCGCTCGGGGGCTCGTTTCGGTCCGGGGGTTGTGGCGTGGGGGACGTCACAGAGGAGAACCCTCACGACGGCGCCCGTTGGACGCGCGGGTATAAGCTTCGAATCCACTGTGCACAACCCTAAAGTTTGGCTTAGGAAGCACTTGCCAACAGGGATTAATCCATATTGATTGTACATGAGTTCTAACTTATAAACCCTTCGAATTACATTTGAACTTCCGATGTGGGACGGAAATCAACTACACACACGGCCTTTGCACACAACCTGTCGCAAGGCCGTGAGCACCAATTCTCACGGCCTCACCCACATGGCCTTAGGCCATGTGTCTCATGGTCGTGTGGCCCTTAATTTGGGGCGTTACAATTCGCCCCTCATTCGGAGCGTAATGTCCCCATTACGTCGTGACATAGGCCCCTTGCTCCCCGTCAGTGGAGAAGCTGTCCTTACTACACGCGGAGCGGAGCCCCTTTTTCAGAGGTGACTCATGACTCATGACGTGTGTGGGACATGTATTCCCACGACTGACGGTTGGCTCTGATACCACTTGTCACGACCCCCGGGCACGGAGAGGAGAACCCTCACGACGGCGCCCGTTGGACGCGCGGGTATAAGCTTCGAATCCACTGTGCACAACCCTAAAGTTTGGCTTAGGAAGCACTTGCCAAAAGGGATTAATCCATATTGATTGTACATGAGTTCTAACTTATAAACCCTTCGAATTACATTTGAACTTCCGATGTGGGACGGAAATCCACTACACACACGGCCTTTGCACACAACCTGTCGCAAGGCCGTGAGCACCAATTCTCACGGCCTCACCCACATGGCCTTAGGCCGTGTGTCTCATGGCCGTGTGGCCCTTAATTTGGGGCGTTACACTTAACCATGCTTTAATCAACTAATTTCTATCACCAAGCATTACTAAATTATCATAAATCCCAGCTAGGTTTTGAATCTTCATCATAGTAACAAAATCTTGAAACACCAAGCTCATTTAGGAAGAAATGGGTGATATAATGAAAATATAAATGTATATATAGAAGCTTACAACTTCATCAAACTTCATAACCCATCAAGTTGTTCTTCAAGCCCTAATATGAAAACTCCAAATATTCACAATACATTGCAAGAGAAGAGTCATGAGATGGATATATTACCTTAGGTGGAAGGAAATGCAAGAAAAATGAGCTTCCAATCAACAAAAATGGTGGTCCGAAAGTTGGGGAAGATGATGAATAATGAAGGGTTGGGATAATTTCACTTTACGTCCCTGAACTATAGACTATTAGTAGATTATGTCCCCCTAAGTTCGGCACTCTCACATTGTATCCCTACGTTTTAAAATTTTATCAATGTATATCCTCCCGTCAGTCAACCCGTTAGTTGACTGAAGGTAGTTAGTTTAGCGCCTATTTAGCGCACCTCCAACCCATCTTCCTCATGAAAAAACCATAATTTGATATCCTAAACCTAAATTGGAAGAGGAGTTTCCAAATCTTTCACAAAATCCACACAAATGAGCTCGAAAAGTGAATATTCCTGCAGTAGTGCTTCTAAGTTGACGTCAGATGATGCTAGAAAGAAGAAATTTTGTAGGTGTGGGTATGAGTGCCCATTGGTGACTGCATGGACATATAAGAATGCTGGAAGGAGATTCTGGAGCTGTTATTCCTTGGTAACTGCTAATGTCGATCTTTTTTTCACCTCTTTATTTGCGTTTGATTTTTTTTCTTTCCATTTTGTAGAATTCACCTGGATCCTGTGAGTTCATTGAATGGCATGATGGACCAGTTAGTACTTGGTTGATGTCTTTGCTGATGAGCAAGCGTAGGTTAATTGAAGAGCTGGAATTTGAACGTGATCAGAGTAACAAGAAAAGTTATGGTCTTGAAGTTGAGTTGAGGAATTGCAGGCAAATTTTGGATGGTCTTGAAGCTGAGTTGAAGAATTGCATTCAAATTGTGGATGATTTCAAGGTTGAAAGTCTTACTAAGAATGTTGAAATTGATGTGCTGATGAAGGAGAGTGAGAAACAAAAACAAACTATAAATAGGCAGAATAGATGTAATTCAGCCTTGTTAATTTGCATGTTTTTAGTGCTTGTAATGTGGTTCTTTTTATTAGTGTAATGGAAGTACTTATTTGTAATACTAGTTCATCTTTTGATTATGTGTGCTTTGCACCCTCAATTCATACCAACAAACTAGCTGAAATCCAACAAAGTTTCCATAAACCAAATATCAAACCGATCAATTCATACCAACAATCTTCTCTCTCATTTGCACAATTGGAAAATGTGCAATTGTGAAAAGCATTCAATATTCAACATTAAATACAATAGGTTTCAAACATTCAACAAAGTACAAAAACCATTCAAATTGTCTAACAACAACACTAAATTGCAAATTATCTAACAACAGTACTCAAAAATAAATTGTCTAACACAAACACTAAAGTACATAATTCATTTTTTCTTTGCTTGATGTCCCTTATCCCTTGCATCCTTCTTGCCACTACCACTGCCACTTGCTTTATTTCCATAAGCCACTTTCAAGTTTGGTACAGTGATAAAGTTCATTCCTCCTCTCACAATGACTGGAGTCAGCACATTTGATCCTGGTGTAACCTGGCATAGTTAAAATTCAAATAATTATTATTGACATTATTAGAAACATGTTATAAATTTCACAAAATAAGAACAAAACTTACAGTCATGTTCCTGACAATATTCTTGCTCCCAGATGCAAAGTATGCCCATACTTATGCCAAAATACACACTTAATCTTGTCATATCCCAATCCTTCAACTATGCTCCTCAATTTCATTACCCCAAATTCGTCAACATTAACATAATGCCTATATGGTTCATCTACCATATCTCCACCATGATATAACTTAATAGTATATAAACCACGGTCTTTCACAGGATCTGCATTGTTTCAGAAAAAAACAATTCTAGTTCAGACTTAAAAAATCAACAAAGAGTGTATTGTGCAAATCTCCAACAAATTAAAGAGCCCATAACATATTAAGTGTTTATATGTGATTATATCCTTTCACCCACATCAAAATAGCACATATTTGACAAATCAACAAAAAATGCAAGAAATTTCACCGCTAGCTAAACAATGCAAAAACTGAAAAAGAAAAACATAGCAATATACCGTAAATTGGTGCCTTTTGCCCAGCCTTTCTCGTTTTTGTCATCCTAGTAGCTTGAATGCAAGATAATTTCAGCGAAATCCCTAGCTTGACTATAGAAATTTAAAAATTCTTCTTTTAAGGTTTTCAGTGTTTTGAGAGAGAATGGAGATTTTTCTTTGAGAGAGCATAACTTGGATCTCACGTGCTTCTCACGTGACTAACTTCCGTCAGTCAACTAACAGGTTCACTGACGGGCGGATATACGTTGATAAAATTTTAAAATGCAGGGATACAATGTGAGAGTGCCGAACTTAGGGGGACAGAATCTAATAACGCCCTATAGTTCAGGGACGTAAAGTGAAATTATCCCGTGAAGGGTTTCTTTTCTTCCTATCTTCGTAACTCTCTCTCTGTCTTTACGTAAATGTGAGTGTGTGTGTGTGTTAAATGAGATGAAAATTTGTTAAATGTAAAGCTTGTCGGGTTGGGGGTTGAAATGTAATTATTTAAAATAGGTTTGACTTGGGTTTAAACAAAAATGAAGTCAAATGCACACACTACACCTTCTACACACACTACATCTCTACACTCACTAACACACACTCATGTTTTATTTAATAGAAGTTATAGAATCTAATAATTAAACAAAAGATAAATATTTCAATTGATTAAATAAAATATATGATTGGACATTTAGGAATAAAACATATTGACATCTAATAAACAATTACGTCACATAAATGTTAAAAAGAGTAAATTAAATTCAACAAGTAGTTCATTTATAAAAATTCGTAATAAAGCATAGTAAGTAAATCACATAATTCGAGAAGTTAGGAAAGAAGCGAGAAATGAAAGGCGCGAAACTTACCGAACTCATCTTGAAAAGTCAGGGCGTTACAGTTAACCAAAAAGGAGTTCTTTTATTAAGAAAGGGCTTTGAGCTATTCTTGAGAGATTTCCTTGGATAAAAAAGGAAGGTTTTGAAGAAGGTTCGTGCTTTTTGACGAGACCTTGGGTTTAATTCCTGGCTGTGAAGCCGTTAGGCCTTCATTAAACCTATCGAGGGATTATAAGCCCTGCGCAAGGTATCCGGCGAATTGGAAAAGGAACTAAGCCTAGGTATGTCTACCCTATACCCTATGCTCGGGAAGTTCGGGGTTAGCACATACATGCGAGATGAGGAGTTTCATGCAGGAAAGCGGTAAATCACTTAGACAAGTAAGAAACTAAGGGGGCGTCAAGTGCCGGTAGTACTAGGTGGGGTCGAGGAAGGGGAGACCCTTCACCTGTTGACCACCTAGACCCAGCGGCCTTAGCCGTGGGGGGTGTACCGTCCCATAGGGGGACGGAACAGGGGCTATTCCTATGAAAGTAAAGGAAAGCGAAAAGTAAATAAATGCGTAAAGGGATAAAATGAGACTAACCCTCGTATTCTTATCTTCTCTTCACTTCACTCCCGTTGCTGCTTCCCCCCTCGAACACTGGAGCACGATCGTAGGAACCGGACAGAACTCTAACTCAGGACTGAAATTCGGGCACTCTATTGAGCAGAGTGTCGGACCTCCTTTCGGTTTTAGGGGTTAGGAATATGGAATTCATAACCTAAAACCGAGAAAAGGGACCGGAAAGGGAGTAGAGTGGACCGGGCTAAGGAAACCTAGTCCTCTCTTTAGAAATCCTAAGATGAGTACTCGAGCCTTAGGAGGGGAGGAGATGAAATGTGAATGAGCAATGAGAAATGAGGGGGAGAGGCCTTTTTATAGGTGAAAAACCGAGGTAAAAAGGGCAACATAAGGCTGCAAAATGCATAAGGAAGGTTAGGGTAGCACTGGTGCGCGTGACCGGCCGGCCAGGCTGGTGTTCCTGGCCGTGATTGGCCGGCCGGATGGTGGGACCAGCCTGGTGGATTTCTTGCGGGTCGGCCGTCCTGCGAAGTCGTGCTGGCTAGCCGGCCGTGTTGGGCCGGGCCAAGATCTGCGCGCTCGTCCGGTTTTTCGGTATTTTTTCCATCGTTTCACGTCCGATTTGGGTGATTCGAATACCGAAATGACCCTAACGCGATATCCTATCATAATATTGCATCGAATTCAGGATTCGACAAAGATATGTAAGGATAGAGAGGTGATAGGGGATACCAAGGGTATGTCGCGGGATAGGGACCATAGGGTTCGACTCTCGGGGATCGTCTAGGCGTCCGGAGTCTGCCTAATGTCTGGCGGGACTCAGTAAATAATTTTGCAAAATGTCGTTGCGCGACGAGGTGCAAAATCGAGGTATTCACAGAGCCCCCCATCGGCGGAGGCTCAAGAGAGGCGAACGCCGATGGTTCAATGAACACCCGATTTTGCACCAAAAAGTGCAAGTCGTAGTGGGCCTGGATGTTAGGACGTTACTGGCGCGAATCCATCTTGTAGCGCATGTTGGTGCCTCTGGGGCTTTCCTCTATAGGAAAAAAGCTAACAGTTCTGCCTCTGAGGGCCTACAAAGGTCTTGTCCCACCCTTAGGAGAGAGCTGAGAGGGTCTTATGCCACCCTTGAGATAGGAATGAGGGTCTTATTGCCCCCTTGGGATAGAGACAAAAGGGTCTTATGCCACCCTTTGGATAGAGATAAGGATCTTGTGCTACCCTTTGGATAGGGATAAGGGTCTGGCACCTTTTGGACAGAGATAAGGGTCTTGTGCCACCCATTGGAGAATTTTGGGGCTAATGATTAAGGAGGCGGGATCGAGGATTTTTGGCATCCTCCTTGGTAGGGTTGTCATTGCCCGGGAGTGTTCATTCGTAGATAAGGTGTCCCAATGCTGAGGAGCTTTTGAAGCTTGGCACGAGTTCTGTGGGGCTTTCAGATGCCTCAGGTTCGGAGATGGGGCGTCCCTTTTTAGTAGGGGCCATTTGGGTAAGGTAGCACGAGGGTCTATCCTTCATATGGGGGCTTGTTTCGCATGTAGAATGAAGTCCGGAGGTTTGAGAATGGGCCTGGAATGTCCTAAAGGATGTCGAGGCACGAGATTGGAGAAATGGAGGTGGGGAGCCGGGCCGGGGAGGTGTCCGACTGATCAGCCTTAGGCGCACTGGCCAGCCAGCTGATGCTAGCTGGTGCGCCGGCTGGTTTAAGTAACCACCTTGGGGCTCATTTTCGTCATTCTTTCAGGCGTGCTCTCTCGGTCCGAAACTTTATTTTCAGTTTCTAGTATTCTTAAGTAGTTTGAAACACCGAAAAGCAGTTCTTTTGTGCATTTGTGACGATGGTGAGAGGCGGAGAGCATCCGAGGGCATTACCCAGCATGTCGTGACGAGTATGGATGGAATACCCATCTGCTCGCCGAGCAAGAGGCGAGAGTACAGAGAGTTCTAGTTGAGGAGGGAGATTACTCCACATCTGCATCAGGAGTTCTTCCGAACTGGGGTAAGTTTCCTATTTTACCCTTTTATGCTTTATGCTGCATATGTTCATTTTTTCGTCCATTTGAGTGCTTTCTTATGGGATTTTGATGGGGATGTGTAATTAGACCTGAGATGCTTCAGATCTGTAGAGAAAATCTCATTTCCATCGGAGGGAAGTGTGAGATTTGGGAAGTGGGTTTGTGTGAATAGTGTTTAGGCCCACTAGGTGTTTGGGAAAACGCTCAAGTGAGCTTTTGGTGATTGTTTGGATTAGTGGCTTGTAGGAATCCTCTGTTTGGGTCGAATGTTAGCCAAAAGAGATGTCTTTCGAGGAAACATGTGCCTTTGGAGGAAACATGTGCCTTTGGGCCTTCCTATGGGCTTTTTGGTTTGGGTTTTCTTAGAGAAAGGCTTTTCGGTGGGTTCTTGGCTAGGGGCTTGCATTTTAGCGCTTTCTTAAGCTATGGTTGACCCATCTTTTGTTTATTTGTAGAGGGGTGAGGCTTCGAAGCCTCGTTCTACTCCTCATGTTGTGGATGCATGGTACCGAGTCCTTTCGGATCCTTCCAGGAGGATTGTGGATGGCACGGGCCTGGGTACTTTCTTTGGTTCTCTGCCGACGATGAGGCAGATTGGAGGCATGACTTGGACTCTTGGCGAGAGATGGTGGGACTGCACCAAGACCTTCCAGTTGCCATCCTTTGAGCTGACTATGACCCCGATGGACTTCTTTATGATTACGGGGCTGCCCTTCGAGGGTCAGGACCTCGATTGGTGGGAGGACATCACCAACGACAGGGTGGTCGATTTGCTGGGACCTGGTATGACTTACGTGAGTCCGTCAGCGCTGTCCTTAGGAGGAATCAGAAATGCATGGTCGACTCGTAACTTCGGCATCTGAGATCCGGCCGAGATGGTGAGGTTAGCTTGGACTTTTCTGTTGTACAGATTGTGCAGTACAATTTTTGCCAACTCGTCTTCTTGTGCACCACTGGGGTTACTGGGGTCCCTAATAGCCCTGGGGTACGTTGGGGGTTATGCTCAGGGTAGAGCAGGGTTTGCTGCCTGCCACTTATGGATGGATGCCTACAGCCGGCTGAGAATCTTATCGTGCGGAGGATACACTCCTGCTTAAGCGGTATATATTTAGGGGTTTTTTGTCTTGCATTTTATTTCCCATCGGATTGTACTCGTGTGACCCCTTCTTGACCCTTTAGTAGATAAGGGCCGTAGAGATATTGGGTTACAATAGCCCGATTTTTGAGGATCCGAGGGAGGGTGCCTTCCTTCTATGGGTCACCAGACAGTGGTAGCCTGTCGGAGGGCCCTGGAGTCGGTCACTATTAGTCAGGTTAGAACCTTCTCCCTTTTAGTTTGTCTTTGATATGATAGATCATTGTCTGAACCTCTGTTCCAAATGCAGGTATGGTGGGGACGGTGGGACGAAATCACGCACCAGGATCTCTATCTCCAGTCTATGAGGGATCACGTGTACAGCTGTCCCTTTGGTCGAGTCCATTACTTGGGTTCTCGGGTGTTGTGCCAGATGGGAGGCGCCCTTACCTTTACCGTTCTGGTTGATCCACCATATGTATGGGGCATGTCCTTCGCCCAAGAGGCGGATGTACTGGCGGCTTATGACAAGCTTCACGGCGTTATTGGGGACACTTATGACGGGCCCATGACCTATATTGACTTTGCCAAGCAACACTTGATGGGTCGATTCCCTCGTCAGTCTGGGGCTTCCTCCGCCCAGGGGGAGCAAGGGGATGATGACGACGATGACGATGATGAGGGAGACGCTTCGGAGGCTACAATAGCCCCAGTCTGCAGTGCGGACGTGCCTAGGAACTTCCCTGCGGGGACATTTGACATGCTCGACTTCCGAGGTAACACCATGAGTCAGACCTTTCCTCATCCAGCGAAAGACAGGGTCCCAGAGATTCCGTTTCCGAAGAAGAAGGTATGTCCTTTGCCTTCCTCTTGTTGTTATTCCATGTAGGTTCAGTCGTGTAGTAGTAACCTCTTGGATGTGCAGGGCTCCAAGGTGGCCTATGAGGAGGCCATGAAGATGATCCACTCCTTGAAAAAGGAGCTTATGAAGAGGAACGGCTTGTTCTATCAGGAGTTGGTCTGTTGATCGAACGAAGTGGTTTGTCTCCATTTCCATTTTAACCCTATGGCTTTGTCATCTTTGCTATGTTTAATATAGTTGCGTTATCCTTGCAGGGTTCGTCTCAGGGGACGAGGAGATGGGGACGAGACGCGTTCGCTTGTCGGGATCAATCAGAGGTTCTTCAGGCAACCGGCATTCAGCCCAGTTTGGTGTGGGTCTGATAAGGCGGCTGGGAAGGGTAAGGGTAAGGCGGTGCATCAGGAGTGACGCACTAAGACGCGCAATGATAGGCCAGCGGCGAGACCACAAGGCGGACCAGTGATCGATGAGAGTCGAGCTCAAGCAAGAGCCCAGGAGCATACCGGGGATACTACTCCGAGTGACACAAATGACGATGCCTATGCGGCCGGAGGTAGTCCCTACCATGGTAGCGGTAGTAGTTCCATGAACGGGTCTTATCATAGGGAGTATAGATAGGTTTTCTGCCTTTATGTAGTACATTCGTGTCGTGTGTTGTACTAAACTGTAAACCTTATCTATGTATGAAAATGTCGCCTTCATTTCCATATTATGCTTGCGTCTTTGATACACGTGTGTATAGATGTATGAAATGACCATTTCATAACACCTGACAGGTGCACGCCGTTGGCGTGTGGGGATTGGGGCATTTTGCTATGCCCAAATTAAAGTTATTGGGTTTGATCACATAGTCTTTGACAGGGGGACAACCCCTATGTTAGTGCACATTGATTGGGATTGTTCCGGGACACCTAGGTTAGAACCTAGACCACCAATTGTACTTGCAGTACTCGTCCTTTCAGAGAGCTGCTCGCTCGACAGCACTAGACCCAAGTTTGTAGGATATCGAGATTTAGTCTATTGGTGGGGAGGAACTCAATCTGTAGCCACGAGGTGGTGCCCAAATAACATTTGCAAAGGCCGGTTTGGCCGTTCTAGCGGGATCTATCTTCCTTACAAACAGCCCCAGTGTAGGCCGGATTGCAGGACGGGACATTTCATGCCGAGATGTCGGACACAGGATTATGTTCTTAACTAGGAGGAGAATCTTTTCTTGCTGAACACTCCCAGTGTGGTATGGGTAGTTGCGTGAGCCGTTGTGCTAAGACAAGCATCTCACAGTAGGGTGTTTGCTGCAGGACTTGATCCTAACCAAGTCAGAGGGATCCTTCCCTTAAGCAACCTCGGTTGTGAACACCTCGATTTGGTACCTCATCACACGACGACGTTTTGAAGAATTGGTGTCTCAGCCCCGCCAGACATTAGGCAGACTCCGGACGCCCGAGATTCAAACCCTAGGGTCCATGTCCCTTGACATACCCTCGGTAGCCCCTAATTGCTTCTCTGCCCTTCCATATATTCATTGGATCCCGAATTTGATGCAATATTATGATAGGACGTCGCGATGTTTCGGTCTTCGAATCACCCAAATCGGACATGAAACGACGGAGAAAATACCGAAAAACCGGGACCAATGCAGAAACCCTAGCCCGACCCAACATGGCCGGCCGACTAACGCGACTTCGCGGGCCGGCCGGCCGGTCATGGCCAGGCGCACCAGCCAGGCCGGCCGGTCGGCTCCTCCTGCGTTGCCCTAACCTTCCATACATGAAAACTTACCTTGTTTATGGGTTTTTGACACCTATAAATGTAGCGCCCCGCTCTACAGCCCCCGAACCTGCATGGATTCCCAAGCCAAGAACGGCACCTCAACCCGAGAACCCATACAAGCTCACGGGTCTATCCCGACTCTTGGCAACAATGGATCCCCAAAGACACAATAGATAAACAGTTCAGAAAATATATATATATATATAGCGGAAGCGAATTAAAACATAATAATATAAATGCCACTTCGGGGCCAATCTAAATATCCAATATCATCACAGCCCTTTTAGGGGCAACATAAAGTAAATATATAGGGGTGGGGATCAATATAGCATTAAATACATGCCAGGACAAAAGAATAACCTAATGAGAGAATTACGGAGAACAATCTAGACAACGACGAAACCAAATAGACCTATCTATGAAATGTTGCCAATCCGACAGGCGAGACATGTCGGTCTCTCAATCTACCTGAGGCAAGAACCAATAAAAGAGGGTGAGTCAAAGAACTCAGTGAAGATATGGGTGGAGCAAGTCGAGTCACGCTTTCGGGTTTCAATAGAAAATACATATGCAATAAGGAAGAAACCGGAATGTGCTTCGACTTGAGTATTCAATAAAGCAATAAAGACAATAACAACATGAAGCAGTAAATAAATATCCCAGCGAGAGTGGGCCTGTTCCTCCTTATTTCTCCTCAATACATTATAAAAACTCCATCTCCGGTGTCGAACCAAGGAGCAACCCGAGGCTCGACTATAGTGAATTTAAGGAAAGCGTGCAACACATGCAACACCCACCATCGCTCCCAACTGTGGCTATCAAACTCCTGACGGGCCAAGATTGACGCTTAATTTTGGGAGAAGCACCTCAGGTTACACCCTGGACGCCCGTCCCCAGATGTAACCTCCGAATACCATCCCGGGGCCCAAATGAAAAGTCCAATAATTTACTCGCTTTACAATAAGGGTTCGAGTGCCAAACGGGCAATTGGGCAAGTGGTGACGATAAAGGGGCTAACCATGAGTTTCATACGTGTCGGGATGTGCTGACGGACTCCCCTAACGACTTCCCTCACAGGCCTAACCAAAGTCAAAGTATCACGTTGAAAAGAAAGAGTTTACTTGCCCTTTTGAAAACAAATCGACTTTTGGGTACTAATGTATAATTTGATATTAAATAATTTGTTGATAAAATCATAAAAATATAAGCTCGAAATACTTAATACTAATAATAAGGGAATACGGGGATTTCACATGTATACATAGACATATATGTTCAAGCCCAGTTTAAATAATTTAAATCCTCACCTGGTGTGCCAAAAAAGAAAGCCTAGCAGCTACTACTCACTGCTCTCCGACCTCTGACTGATCTGTAGACAAGACAGGACCTAGACGAATTAATAACGACTCTAAAAGTGCAAATAAGCAATTATTTGACGAATGGCTAACCAAATGAATCAACAAGCATGCATATGCCAATAATAATATTTATGGAAGCTACCACGTAAATTTCAAATAATTCCGACAAGTTTCCAAAAATGAACACACGTAAAAAATTGTACTATTCACAGTCCGAACGAGGTCGAAATTCAACAAACATTTCAAAATATTATTCTACAACTTATAAGGGATCTATAGGTGAAATCGGTATAATTTTTGGAGTCCATATGCGAAAAGTCAACATAAAATGGCGAGATGTTGACTCAATTCCCGAGAGCAACTTGTGAAAAGGCTGGAAAAATATTCCAAGTGTTTCGCACCGGCTTGTGCACGGTCTTGGACACATTGTCAAGACTGTGCACTGCACACGGCCAATTGCACGGCTTAGACGCACGGGCGTGAGCCCGTGCAGGCAAAAAGAGCCGTGCACGGGCTCCTGTACGGACTTGATCAAGACCGTGCGTTAGCCCGTGTGGTTTAACAGCAGACAGCAGAAAAACGCGATTCAAACGAAAATCCAATCCAAAAATGCATATAAATTATTTTCTCGCGTAAATCAACACCCAACAATTACAACGATCATCAATCAACATATAGGGAACATTTCTATCCATGAATTACATGAAATGACCAAGAAACGGGTTCACAATCATAAATATTTATAATAAATCCCGAAATGAAAAACATGCTCAAATCTTCAAAAATCCTTAAAAAGAATTGGGGAAATTGGTACCTAAAGAGAGATCTGGTTGAGAGTATTTTGAAGGTTCGAATGGCACGAAATTCCGTGGAGAAACGAGCTCGGGACGATCGATTCGGGTTTTCAAATGAAAAATCCCCTTTCTCTTCTGCTCTCTCTCTTTTGTGTGAAAATTAGGGTTAGAAAGGGGTTTTGAGACTTTTATCAAATATTTCGAAATGTCGAAAATATGAAGGGGTATTTCGGTAATTTTTAGAAAGTCCAATTTTAACATTTTGGTAAAATATAACAATATTAATATCAAACGAAAGTTAAACAAATAAGGAATTTAAATACGCACATAATATTATCACGTAAGGTCGTATACAAAATAATATAATATAATTCACATAATACAAGAAATAGGGTTGAGAAGGATAATTAATCGCGGAAAAGAACTCATAATGATTCTTGGATTTCTGGGTCGTTACAATAAATATGGCCCTCCCCCCATTCAACCATTTGCTCATTCACTACTTCTCTCCTCATTTTCTAAGGTTCGAGTACTCGCCTTAGAAATTCTAAAAGAGAGGACCAGGCTTCCTTAGCCCGGTCCACTCTATTCCCTTTTTTAGTCCCGTTCTCGGTTTTAGGTTAGGAATTCTATATTCCTTACCCCTTAAATCGAAAGGAGGTACGGCGCTCTGCTCAATACAGTGTTCAGATTTCAGTCCCGAGTCGGAGTCCTGTCCAGTCCCTGCGATCGTGCTCCTGAGTTCGAGGCGGGAAGTAGTGTGACGCCCCTACATCACAACCCCCGGATCGGAACGAGCCCCCGAGTGACGGTTAAGGACCTCCACCCGAAAACCCACCCTGGACAACGGGATTCCATAACCTCGCAACAGTGACTCCCAACAACATAGTGTAACAACAATAAAAGAGCGGAAGCAATAATCGACAAGAGGGAAGTGAATAAGCAATGCCCTTCAAGGCTCAACTAAATAAATTCAGTCATAACATGTAGCGCCCCGCTCTACAGTCCCCAGACCTGCACAGATTCCCAAGACGAGAACGGCGCCTCAACCCAAGAACCCATACAAGCCAACGGGTCTAGCCCGACACTTGGCAACAGTGAATCCCCAATAGACACAACACATAAAACAATTAAACAATTCAGAATTCATAGCGGAAGTGATTTCATAAATATATAATCATAAATGCCACTTCGGGGCCAACTCAAATAACCAACATCATCAACGCCCATTCAGGGGCAACATAAAGTAAATATGATAATCGTAAAGGGGGGGATCAATATAGCATTATATACATGTCAAGAACAAAAGAATAGACTATGGAGAGTTTTACGGACAACAACTCTAGACGACTCGTCAACTAAAAGAGCCTATCTAACCATTGTTGCCAATCCGACAAGCGAGACATGTCGGTCTCTCAATCTACCTGAGGTAAGAATCAATAAACGAGGGTGAGTTTAAAGAAACTCAGTGAAGATATAGGTGAGACAAGTCGAGTCACGCTTCCGGGTTTTTATTAGGAAAATACATATGCAATAAGGAAGAAAACTGGAATGTGCTTCGACTTGGATATTTAATAACAATAACCAATAAGGACAGTAATGTATTAAAGCAATAAATAAGTATCCCAGGCGAGAATGGGCCTATTCCTCCTTATTTCTCCTCAAGACATGATAAAAACTCCATCTCCAGTGTCAAGCCAAGGAGCAACCCGAGGTTCGACTTCAGTGAATTTAAGGAAAGTGTGCAACACATGCATCACCCGTTATCGCTCCCAACTATGGGCGCCAACTCCTGACAATCCACAGTTGACGCTTAGTTTTGGGAGAAAAACCTCGGGAAACACCCTGGACGCTCGTCCCCAGGTGCAACCTATGGATACCCTCCCAAGGCCCCATGAAAAATCCATGATTTTGCTTGCGCTCAAGAAATAATGAGTTGAGTGCCAAACAGGCATTTAGGCAAGTGAGTGACGACAAAGGGGGTGACTACAAGTTCCGTGCGCCTCGGGGTGTGCTAACGGACTCCCCTAACGACTTTTCTCATAGACCCAACCAAAGTCAAATTGTCACATTGAAAAGAAAGAATTTACTTGCCTTTGAAAACAAATCAGTTTTTGGGATAATATAATGTAAGTTGATATCAAATGGTTTGTTGATCGAAATCATCAAGATATATGCTCGAAATATCTAATAATAGTAATAAGGGAAGAAAGAGAAAACGATCAAGCAAGGCAGGGGGTTACGGGGTTTTCACATGTATACTTAGACATATATGTTCGAGCCCTGTTTTATAAATGATTTAAATTCTCACCTGATGTCAAAAGAATCACTAGCAGCTAAGACTCACTGCTCCTCAATCTCAGTCTGATCTGTAGACAAGACAGGACCTAGACGAATTAATAAATGACTCTAAAAGCGCAAATAAGCAATTAATTGATGAACGGCTAACCAAACAAATCCAAAATCATTCATATGCCAATAATTATATTTATAGAAGCTACCAAGCAAGTTTCAAGTCAATCTGACAAGTTTTCAAAAATACATACACGTAAAAATGCACTATTCACAGTCCGAACGTAGTTGGAATTCAACAAAGATTTCAAAATAGTAATCCTCAACTCCTAAGGAATCTATAGGTGAAATCGGACTGATTTTTGGGGTTCGTATGCAAAAAGTCAACATTTAAATAAGTGAGGTCGACCCAATTCCCGAAGCGAATGAAGAAATAAAGCTGGAAAATTCTCTAAGTGTTTTGCACCGGCCGACGCACGATCTTGAACACGCTGTCAAGACCGTGCAGGCGCACACGGCCTTATGCAATGGGAAACGCGCACGGGCGCGAGCCGGTGCAAGCCAAAAGGGACGCGCACGGGCCAACGCACGGTCTTGGCAAGACCGTGCACGAGCCCGTGCAGATCAGCAACAGACAGCAGAAAATTCAGCGTTTTCAACGGAAATCGAACCGAAAATCCATATAATTCAATTTCTAGCAATAATCAACAACTAAGACTAACAACAAACATTAAGCAACATATAAGGATCATTTTGATCCAAGTAGCATCCGAAATAACCAAGAAATGAGCTCAATATCATCAAATTTCAGAAAATACTCACGAAGCAATAAATGCATTTAAAAGCTCATAAATTCAGGGAATAAGATGGTGAAATTCGTACCTAAAGAAAGATCTCTTCGAGAGGATCGCGTAGGTGTGAAAGGCGCGGAAATTGGTGAAGAAACGGGCCCGGAGTGATCGATTGAAGCTTCTATGTGCAAAAGCCCTCTTCTCTCCTCTTCTCTCCCTCTCTTCATGTAATTAGGGTTCAAAAATGGGGGAGAAGTCTTTTATCCAATTATTTGAAATGTTTAAAATACGAGGGGGCATTTTGGTAATTTAGAAACTCTAATTTAGGACATTTTGGCCAAATATATCAATATTAATATCAAATTAAAGCTAATCACATAAGGAACACAAATACGCACATAATAAATTCACATTGGGTCATATACGAAATAATTGGAAATAGGAGGTAAGAAAGATAATTAGCGCGAAAAAGAACTCACAATGATTCTCATTTTTCTGGGTCATTACATAACATCAACATGATCCCTCACAGGGGCAAAATAAAGTACTCAGCCAATTCGTTGTTCCAGAGTTTAACTGAACCACAAGAGAGTAAAAGACATAATATCGAAGTCATACATCGATCTAATCAAAACATAAATGTACAAAAGACCGACTCAGACGACCCGGAAAGCCTATGACCACTATTGCCACAGCCCACATTGAAATGGCGGACATCTAAACCTGAAACATGAACCAAAAGGGGGCGTGAGTCAAAAGAACTCAGTGAGGAGGGGGATATACGTAATATTTAAAAAATAACTTATTCAATTCACACTTTAGTTGATAGAAAACGAATCTAATAACGACAAGTTCTCTTTACAATTCATTAAAGCTTTTGTGAATCAAACTTGATAATAAAACGTTTTTTAAAACATTTGATTCCCGGCGAGAACGGGCCATCTCCTTATAACTCCCAAAACATTTGAAAATATAATTGAAATCTCCACAACACTGTTTGGCTTATCAAGAAGCAACCCTAGATTTCACCATATTTACGACATTATACTTAAAAGCACAACACTGGTTAGTATTACTCAAACTAGACTACCTCCGACTAGCTACAAGTAATACCCTTTTGATTATATATTAGATGATTGTTACTGGGTCTCCATCTATATATAATCTGGACTATACAATGGGCTTCACCCTAGATGCACGTCTCCGCGTCTCCACATATTATACAATCCGGGCCCAAGTTCCCCCAAAAGCGTCCTCAAGGGGTTAAGTGTAATATTCAACTCGCTTTGTAATGTTTAGTTCTCCTTTCTCTTTCTCGGGTAAAGGAGCGGTTTGACCATAAAGGGGTCTTTTGAGACAAGGTGTGTAACGGCCTAGGATTTCTCTCGTCACGTTGCCGAGTAGACTCGAGGCATACGCGCAAGGTCCCCAACCAAAAGTTACTTTAAAACCAAAGGAGTTCTCTTGTCTCTAATTTGAAACCATTTGATCAAAAGTATATTTATATCATTTGATATCAAAGCCTTTTATTGAAATATCGATAGAGATATATAAAGGAATATAACATTTTCACAACATTTGTCCAATACTCCAGTTGAAAGCATTTTAAAACTTCACCTATAGGCTTCGCTTAGACAAAAAGAAGGCCCGACGATCTAGGTCATGTCCCCTTGGGTCCCACTTGTAATACACAGGGCCTCGAGGTAAGACACGACTCGACAAACCAATCAAATAAGACGGACGGCTTTAAGAAAAGTAAAGACATGCTTAAAAATGAAGAATCAAACATATAATCACTTAAACAAGCTCAAATGAAAGTGATATTAAGCGTAGAAGGCATACGAGTGATATAGAAGCTTGAGGGATAAAAATCAAACCTTTGGAAAAATTACAAAAACCACCCCTGAACATTGTTCACATCCCGAACATGTCCGATCGCCACAAAACCTTCAAAAACTCTTAGTTTTAACATATTAGGATTTTTAGTGCCAAAAGAATCGAGAAAAAATGGAGTTGGTCGTCCAAAAACGGACTTGCATTCAATTCCACGGCCAGGGGCCATGGAGCCACCACGCCCGTGGTGGGGCTGAGCTGCTAGTCGTGGCTTCACCACGGCCGTGGTCACCGCCATGGGCGTGGGGAGCCTGGTTCAGGTTGTCTTCCTCGCAGGTGATTTCAAAAATTGATCAAAAATCATGTTTTTCAACCCCAAACTTCCTAAAACTCTACCTAAAAGCTTAATATGATCAAATACCATGAAAACCTCAATAAAACATGCATAACAAGCCACATAATCAATATTACCAATAAACCCATTTTAGCTCAAAATGCAACAATGGAGTTCTCAAGGTTTTAGGCCAAGGCATGCTACAAAATGCTCAACAATCATACACTCAATCATCTTATATCATAATATCAACTTAACAATCAACTAAAAGCAAAGAAAAGCAATAAATGACCAATTACCTCAAAGAAGTAAAATGGAAGAAGAGAGTAATTAAGAGCTTTAATGGAGCAATTACATGGAGTGAATCCTTCCTTGATTGGTATAGAAGCTTGGTGTTGATTGAGAGAGCTCAAGGTGAAGAGGAGAGAAAGATATAAACCTAGGTTTAGAAGGCTTTGTGAAGAAGAAAATGTTGAAGAAGATGAAATTTGTGTAAGTGTGGAAATGAGAGAGAAACGTGAGATGTGTAGGAGAAAAAAGACACTGGCTCAAACTCGAGCCAGTCTGAGAATACTGCAAATCGCTATTCCGGGCTAAAATGTCGACTTACCGAAATTAATCGATATTACAGTCAAAATGACACAAATTAAGCCCTCATTAGCAATACGTAAATAGAAATCTCATAATTATCCAATCACAACATTTCACCCAAAATCACACCAAATTCTCAATTAAATCACGTAATTCACACAATTAGCAAATAAATCCGGCTAACGCGTCGTAACGTACGTCGGAAATATCGGGGCGTTACAAGCAGCAGCTAGGAACGAAGTGAAGTGAAGATAAGACTACAAAAGTGAGTCTCCTTTTAGCCTTTTCAGCATGTACTTACTTTCTGCTTTCCTTTACTTTCATAGTGATAGCCCCTGTTCCGTCCCCCTATGGGACGGAACAACCCCTACGGCTAAGGCCACTAGGTCTAGGTGGTCAACGAGCGAAGGATCCCCCCTTCCTCGACCCCACCTAGACTACAACTGGCGCCCGACGCTCCCTCTTTGTTTCTTGCTTGCCTAAGTGTTTTACCGCTTTCTCGCTTGAAACTTCTCATCTCGCATGTCTGTGTTAAACCCCGAACTTCCTGAGCATAGGGTATAGGGTAGACATACCTAGGCTTAGTTTCTTTTCCGATTCGTCGGATACCTTGTGCAGGGCTTATAATCCCTCGATAGGTTTAACGAAGGCCGGATGGCTTCACAGCCAAGGTCTCGTCAAAAAAACGAACCTTTTCATAAAAAAACCTCCTGTTATCCAAGGAAACTTTCTAACGATAGCTCAAAGCCCTTTCTTAACAAAAGAACCCCTTCCTCGGGTTAACTCTAGACATGAGGTTTCAGCGGTTAAATCCAGCCCCCTCTATTCGAGACACACCCAAAACGCTACTCTTTTCACAGAAAGATTTTCTGTTATATCACACCCTTTCCTCAAAACAACACAAAATCTTTCAAAAATGAGGCATGACGAACCTTACATGTCTACTCCATACCCTACTCTCAAAAGTTCGGGGGTATGAACTACGTTGGCTCTAATTCCCAAGCTCCTTGGGATACGTAGGCAGTCGGCTCCTTCTGGCACGAAGCCAAAGGGATCTAATCCTTATATTTCACATACAAATACATACACACATATATATATGTATACTTGTTTGCAATTATTCGTTTACATATTTGGGGAACTACTACGGTCATTTGGAATTGGTGAGAAGACCCGAAAAGGGCGATGGGGGGTGATAGGTTGTCTCAACCCCTTCCCCCATCGTAACTTAGCTCCCGAACCTATTACACGAATCTCTGGACACACACAAGGACACACGAGCCCATACAGGTTTCCCTCCCAACCTTAACCGAGTGGGTGGTGACTCTAAACTTCCGAATGACGAAAAGGGAAGCATGGCACACCAAAGGTAAAACCCACCCTTACATCGCCATCCAATCACAAAACACCCCACCAATACATCAACAACGCCGAAAGGAGGGCCTCCGACCCGCCTTCACGGGTGTCGAATTGGCTCATGTATATTGAGTACGAGTATTGGGGTTTTGCCCAGCCCCAGTACATGGCATCTATGAAGATGGATCGCATCGAGATTCTCTGATATCGATCTGAACGACAAGTGAGGTTCGGGTTCCACCTAAAGGACCTAGGGTTTTGACCAGCCCCACCATGGGTAAGGGAAACCCAGACTCTTGGATGGCCTTGGTTCGCTTAAGGACTTTGAGAGTTGGTTGAACTGACAACTGGTGCCATCCTGACACCATCTCAGATCTCCTTAGGCAGATACAGGTGACGCCCCTTCCTCTAGGGCGTGACGTGTTCCTACACCGACTAGCCTAGACCGACTAAAGGTACCTCTTTCCGTGTACGAGTATTTCCTTGGATGTCGTTCAAGGTGGGTCAGCAGAATGAGGTTGAAGGCTTGATAGAAAGGCTGGGGTGATTAACGTGGGTAGGTAAAAGTAAGAGCTCGGCGCATGCGGCTTTTAGAACTTTGTTAAGTCTGTTTTTGGCTCACTTTTCCTCACCTTTTCTTTCTCTCCTTTTTTTTTTTTGTTTCGTCCCTTTTTGTTGTAGGGATCATTTTGATCAATTTCTTTTGTTTTATTTTGCCCCTTCTCGTCTTTTTTTTTCTTTTTTGGGGTCTTTTTCTCTCATTTTTTTATTTGTGTGAGCTCTCGGACTTTTATGCGTAAAAGTCATTTTTCACTCAGAGGCGCTTTTCGAGCTTTTAGAAAGGCTAAGAAGGAAAGGGGGTTGTTACGGGATTGTGGTAAGGTCCCGTCACTTAGCTCAGATTGGCTAAGGAAAAGATAAATTTTATAGAAAATTGTAGCTGAACTCGAAGTAACTTCTCGAGTTGCCTACGTACCTCTGTTTTCCTCACAATCTATATTTTGAAGTGATGACCTAGTCTAGTGAGGTCGGTTTCTCTGCCTAAGGCGTGAGTCTTTATAGTTAGACTTGGCCCTTTTACAGGTATTTTCACTCAAGACTACTCTCATGGAGCATCAAGCTACACGTAGTTCTTGTTACATGAGTAACAGAAGAATGGCAGTGGCTAGAAAAAGAAGGGTGGTTAGAGAACGGAATCCGCAGTCCTTCTCATGGCTTGTACTTCTTAAGTTAATCTAGGTTCGTAGGGGAGGCATCCATCGAGGTCAGTTAGCCAAGCTGCACCTCCTGTCAAGATTTCCTTGGTAAGGTAAGGTTCGGACCAATTAGGGCTAAACTTCCCTCTCAGATCCCTCGGCTCGCCTCAGATTTCCTTAAGTACTAGGTGCCCTACTGACAGTCCCCTAGCTTCGACTCCTTTTTTTTTTCGCCTAGGTCGTCCTGTCCGACCTAGCCGGGAGCCATTTTTTCCTAGATCTTCCTGCTCGACCTAGCCGGCTATTATGAAGGAAATGTGTTAGGGGCGATTCGAAAGAGCCCCATTCCATGTAGAAATGCAACATCACAGATCATGACTCCTTGTCGGCTTTGGATAGGATCTTGGTAGAGTACTCCTGACAACATGGTGCTTTGGCTATCTAAGAAGGAGTCGCAACTATTCGGACACTGACTGCAAGTACGGTCGGTAGTCTAGTATCAGGGCAGTATCCCGGATGGACTCCCCGTCGGGACAGAGGTCCTAATACTTGGTGTAGAATGTCAATACTGATAGACGAGGTTTTTTGAGAAATTTGGTACCCATCTTAGGCAACATCGACACCCTTGCCTCATTCTTAGTATTTTACTCAAAGGGAGTGCCACTAAGGGTCAAAGGCAAGGTTTCTATTTCGGTCTCGGGTATAGTGTACCTAGAGGCAATCTATATGCACGAGCAGTCCTCACGGGTGCGGAAAAAGGCTACCACTTGCCTAGAGTGCCAAAAATGTCCTCCTAGGGTCCTCCCTGAGGGACTCCTATGTCAGAACAAGTTTGTTGACTCGTTAACGTAGTTAGTGTAGTCTTCCGGAGGATTCCCAATCGAGTTGGTGGGGCACGAGCGGCCCTCTTAAGTACCAACGACTTGACAGAATCATGTTAGGCAGCTTGCACTAAGTACTAGGGCAAGTGGTTGAGGGTCATAGTATGTAGCACCCCTCTCTGTAGGAGGACGAAGAACGCCACATCCGCGCCAAAATAAATTTCCGAGCACGACAGGGTGCCCTACTCGAAAACTCATTTCAGCAAACGGCAAGACACTCAATCAAAACTCCGGAAATAAAAAAATGACACCCCGAAAACAACAGCAACAATCAGAGAAATGCAGAAGCGAATAATCACAAATAGCAGTTCAATTCATAAAAGCCATCCATGGCAACATAATTCATAAAACAAGTCTAAAATAATTATCCAATTAATGCCGTTCATGGCTCAACTAACTATCCCACATCAGGGGCACGTAAGTACAGAAAGTATATAAATTAAATCATAATGTCAAATACAGCAATCCGACCACGGACGGCGGAGTTATGGCGACTTGAAGGGGCGGCGGTGTTGAGTGGTGGTTCCCGTTGGTTCCAGGTGGAGTCATGACAGCAAACCACCATGGTTGTGATGGGCTCGTCGAGAGGATCATTTCTGTATAAGGGTTCGACTATCGGAGATGTTTCGACGGAAGTCCGGTGGCGGCGCGGCGGCGGCACGCGGCAGCGCTACAGTTCCAGTCAGATTCCGGTAACGGAGTCTTAACAAAGATTGTTCTCCTTGTTACAACGGTTCCAATGGCGCTAGTATTACTCGAATCCGACTTGTTGTTTGTCTTTTATCGCATTTTTCGTATAATTGTGTTAATTGGTAGCTTTTTTGATTTTAGCTTCTAGCTTTTAGCTTTTCCGATTGTTTTGGCATGAATGAATTGTACTATAACTTTTGTAAATTAGTGATTGTTGATGATATATGCTTGCGTAGTCGAACGGATGAGTTTCGATTCGATTAGGCTAGAGATAGGCTTTGATCTTAACTTGTAGCTTTTGAGCTTTTGAGAAAAGCTATAAGTTGTACTTTAATTGTTGTTGATTTAAATGAAATATACATGTTTGATGTTTAATTACAAGCCTAACCCCTGAGTAGTTTATGCTTAAATGCTATTATTAATTAAATGTTAATTATTATCCGTTTATTCCCCGTTTTACATGTTAAATGACCAATTTACCCCTACTTGCTCTTTTGTTTTAATGATTATCTTTAAGCGTGTTCGTATTTTGATAGCCGAGCGTCAGTGTCTGTTTTCTTGTTCGTTTTAGTCATTCATCCTCTCGACCCTGTGTTTTTCAGGTGGGATCTTTGAGGCCGAATTACAATTGCTGCTTGCTTTCCTTCTCTTGTTTTGTCGAGCCAGGTAAGGGTTTAAAACGTTTTCAACTGGGGCAAGATCATAGATATATATAGGTTTGCGAAATAAATTATTATCCTGCCTTTTCTTCTTGTTTGTTGTTCCTGCCTTTACTATTTCCTTATGTGCTTAGTCAAACCTTTTAATAGCAAAACCTATATGTATAATATTTTATAACATTTTCAGCTAGAGGCAAGGAAAACCCATTTGTTTTAAATGCGAACTTTGGTCTCTCGACCTCGCAAATATAACCTTGTCTCGAATGGGCCCTTTGGCCTCCCACACCCTGATTCCCTATTTTCAAATGGCCCTTTTGGCCACCTAAATTGCGATTAATTTCAAGCGAGCCATGGACTGGATTATGACTTTGGGGCCTAGGAGTTATACAGAAGGTGAGCCTGGAGACGAGCGTCTAGGGCAAATCCCGATGTGTACTCTCGGCATTGACTTAGGCCAGTCGGGAGGTTTGACTGACCTAAGTTAATGCGACGGTAGCGCCTTGAGTGTTTCCTTAAATTGTGTACGGTAGCTGCGACGCCCCCGCGGAGGACCTCGAACCAAGTAGGGCCCGCAGGGACACCGCCCGCACAACTTCGCCGAGGTTTGCAAGGCTTGCCTCGACTTATCCGTAAGCTAAGCATAAACTAAAAGTATAGTAAGGCATAATTCAAGTAAAGCAAAATATCGGAGTTCAAATCATAGCAGGTTAGTGATAATTAACTAAGGGAGAGGGTAAGGTCCTGTCTAATATAACAATATCTGACACGGGGACCATAAATAACATCAACCCATAACCTGTAAGGTACAACTTCAAAAGTAAAGTACAGACTAATCCCGACTCTGGGAAGGACTTTAAGTTTACAAAATGACATATGTTTACAAGTTCAACTCAGGTTCACATATCAGCAAACAAAAGCAGGCAAGATAGCACATTCCCTTTAACCCAGTCGCTCCTCACCTAAACGTACTTCTTGCTCCGGGATATTTGAAATATAGGCCAATTATGAAAGGAGTAAGTCAAACTGACTTAGTGAGGTCATACTAGAGAATTAAAATAATAGACAATCATAAAAAAAAAATCAGAACCAGATGCATGAACAGACGAGATATAACACAGGATATAAATTATATACAGGCACATGATACGAGCTATGACACACGGTTCACCTTATGGCTCCTAGACATTATAAAACAATAAACTTCCAAACTCCATGTCAGGGTGCCCCCTGACTAACGGTAGCGAGAGTCCCACGTGCCCGTGAGATCATCTCTTCTGGTTCGGCTATCGTGACTAATCTCCTAGCCAACGAAACGGCAAACCTCGGTGTGGGCGCTACCTCGCACAGAATAACCGACGGCCCGAGCCGCCCAGCTTTTCTGTCTTCCCCTTGGGCGTCCCCAAAGGTGCAACAGTAGACAGTTAGAACAGAATAGCTCGTAGAACATAACAGGTCGGATTCTTGCTTTAAAACAAAAGAGTTCATTTGATGCAGTACATATAGATACAAAGCCATTCGATATCAAATCATTTTCCTTAAAACATTCAATGAAATTAGTAACTAAAATATCTATATATAGGTAATAGCAGATTGAGGAGAAAACATTAAAATCATAAAGTAAGGTCTTATGAAGGGCTTACAGATATTATGTATTTACATATATACGTACTCCAGTTTTTTTAAAAAAAATAATAATAAGATTTTTCCTCACCAGTACTAGCGGTCTCGGGATCTGCTATACCTGAGTAACAAGACAGACAAATCAATGTCTAAATAGACACTTAACTGATGTAATACTAAACCCAATTTGATTAGAAGCAATAAGAACAATTAAACACCTAATAATTTCATACAATTACAATTTAGGCATTCCTAAGCAAAATATTCAAAATAAATAAAAACTAACTTTATACATAAATTTCATGTCCGTTAAACCTTATTTGCTTTTTGTGATGCGTATTGAAACGAGACATGCTAATCTGTTTCGTCAACTCCTGCTGGATAACAAGTAGCAAATAGTTCAATATACTAATTAAATCATCTTAATCAAATGTGAACTGTAAAGCACTTACCTCAAATAGAGAATTGATACGCCTTATGGTTAACTAATTAAATCCACAAGTATATCCATCTAATAATGTATTGAGACCATTGATCAAATATATTTCAAATATTCAAACTAACAACTTCAAGTTATTAAACAAAATTATCTACAACAACTATATTTATATATTATGTATCAGAGGTTAATTAATTACTTCTGCTGTCCTTCAAAATTTTCTTAGTAAAAGAGATATTTACATGATATTTAATGGCGGGTTAGTGTAACTTAAATAAGCATATTAATTCATTAACTTGACAATCATTTCTTACAATTCCTATCAATAGACAGTTTAGGAACAAATTCATAAAATAAACAACAAAGGAAAGAAAGATAAACATGATACCTTGGTTTCGTTCTGTTCAATTTCGAAGGAAAGAAAACAATGACTGGAATAACCGGAGGTCGTATTTCTATATTAACATATGATATATGTATCTCTAGTTAAGTAAGTGTTGTGTAGGAAATATAAACTTAAGGGTTAAGCAATTGCCGAAACAACTGATCCATGTTAAATCTTATCTAAATTTTTTTATTATTAAATGCCAAAGGTAGAGACGGCTAATTGATAAGGGATAGGAAAATAATTTATTATTTAAAAAAAATAGATGAAAGCTAAGAGTGTGATGTCGTGTCCCAAATAGAATTGGTTTAGTGTTATATCTATCCTTCGTTTAGTGTACGTGTCATTCATTTAGTAATATTAGAGGTGAATTAAAAGCTGGAGGTGGATATGGTGATAATTACATTAAATCTAATCTCATATATATATATGCATGTTTACGTGCATGTAGCATTATATAACATATAATATATGTGTACTATTGTTATATATATCCATGTTATATATTTATACAACTATTAAACTAATATTTAAAGAAAATTCTAGCTAAGTAATCAAATGTTTTATTAAAGTAATTAATTTAAATCACGTAAATAATATGTCAGACAAACGTGAATGTATGTGATGATATGATTTTCTTCTTAATTTACCTTTACCCTACATCTCCAAATTTCGGGGCGTCACAGTAGCGTTGTGGGGCACCACTCGTTTCCTTAAATTGTGATTGGATCGTGACTTTTAGTGGTGGAGTACTTGTCTATATGCTTTCATGTTTTTCATGGTTGGGAGTTATAAGGAGAGGGTCCGTTCTCGCCGGGACACATTATTGCATTTATTGCATGATTTATTGCATTATTTACTTGTCTAACTGATTTACGGCTTTCATTACAAGTCGAAGCACATTCCAGTTTTCTTCATTTAGCATATGTATTTCCCTATACATATATAAAACCCGGAAACGTGACTTGAACTTGCCCAACTTAAGCCTCCTTTATTGTTCAAACTATTTAGTTGAATTACGAGCCGTTTTTACTTATCATTTCCAACTTATTTGTGCCATGCTTTTTGAACTTGTATCGGTCTCGTGACTCAACTAATATCATTTCAAAATGATCGGCTTGACCTTATGTGCAAATGTTTTCAAAGGATCCGGTTCGTCAACCTTTTGTGTTTTCAAATAAAGCCGAACCCGAATGTTACTTTGTGTTATAGTTTTACAACTTATATTATTGTATGTATCTTTATCAAAACGAGTAACATTCACCCCCTTTTAGTTTTAAACGATAAACGACGAACTGTGATCAATACCTATATTGTATTACCCCTCTTACTGAGTATCCTTTATACTCACCCCTTCTATTTTGGTTCTTGCTTCAGGTAGATAGGTGGCGGTGTCACCTATCTTGTTAGTCGGCAGCAGCAGGTCTAGGTCGGCTCTTGTCTCTTGTCTTGTCAGTGTCCCAACAACAGTCAAGTCTTTACTTTATGAATTGATTTAGCTTATTATATTTAATGTTATGATTTATTTTCCGTACTTACGTGCCCCTGATGTTGGATAGATAGTTGAGCCGGGGATGGCATTAATTGAATATTTACTTTGGAATTGTTTTATGAATTATGTTGCCATGGATGGCTTTTATGATTAAATTGTTATTTTCTGAAATCACTTCCGCACTATTCTGATTATTGCTGTTGTTGTTGGGGCGTCGTGATGCTGTTGCCGGAGTTTGACCGAGTGATTACCGTTCGCCGAGATGGATTTTTGAATGGGGTACCTTTACCTCGTTTGGGAGTTCGTCTCGGTGCGGATGTGTTGTCCTTTCTCCTCATACGGAAAGGGGCGCTACAATTGGCGTTGTACAAAAGATGATAAGGGACGAGGAACTCCTCTAAAGTTTCTCCAAAATGCCATCGACCATATTCAGATCATCCGGCAGAGAATGAAAGCAGCTCAGGATCGATAGAAGAGCTATGCCGACACCCGTCACCGACCTTTGGAATTTGAGGTTGGTGAGAACGTATTCCTCAAAGCTTCTCCTCAAAAGGGATTCACCCCAATTGGAAAAGGAGGAAAACTGAGCTCGAGATTTTTGGTCCCTACGAGATTCTGGAGAGGATTGGGAATGCCGCCTACAGGTTAGACTTGCCGCCAAGCCTAACAGGGATTCACAACGTCTTTCATGTTTCCCAACTCGGGAAATATTACCCGAATGAGTACGAAATCCTTCCTGTTGAAGAAATTGAACTAGAATCGGATTTGACCTTTGTTTCGAAGCCGGTGAAGATATTGGATAGGAAAACTCAAGCACTGCGCAATCGGGAGATTTCTCTTGTCAAAGTTCTTTGGAGAAATCAAACAACCGAAGAGGCTACGTGGGAGACCGAAGACAAGATGTGCAAGTTCCACCCGGAGTTATTTAAGTCGGACGAGTAGAATCTGGGGACCAGATTCTCATAAGGAGGGGTGGTTGTAGCGCCCCGAAAATCCGAGTTATTATCTGGTAAGTCCGAATCGATTATTTACGCGATTTATTATTTATTGATAATTATTATGTGATTCATATAACAATTTCATAAATGAGTGAATTTTGGTATTTAAACCACGACATGTCAATGTGCGTTTAATTTTATGAACTTTGACTTTAATTATGTTTTATTAGGACAACTTATGTTTTTGAGCTATTTTTATAAAATTATGAAATTGCCCCCTTCGTTTCTCAACCCAAGTCAACTTTTTGACTTAGACTCACTCTCTCTCTCTCTCTCCCTCATTCATGCTCAAACAAAAGAGAAAGGAGAAGAAAAAGAAAGGAAAAAGAGAAGAAGAAGAAAAGAGCTTGGATTGATCATTCCGACCTCGTTTCTCAAGAAAATTACGAGTCGTGAAAACCTACGAATTCCTCGTGATCTCTTCTTCGAGTAAGCTTCTCACACCTTTCGTGTTTAATGCGTCCTATGCTTCGATTTTCAGTTTTGATGAATAGTTGAACATCTAGGTTATATGTTGATTTTGAATGACTTTGTGGATGTATTTATGTGATTCTTGATTCTATAGGTAGTTTAGATATTGTAGATCATTATATGTGATTATTAGCTTGAGATTTGCATGATTGGTTGGTTAAATGTTGAATTTTGGTCCATTTCCGCCAAGGGTTCGCTGTTCTGCAATTTTTTGCTATTCTGATGATCCGCACGGTCTTACGCATGGTCTTGAGACCATGCCCCAAGACCGTGCGTCCCTTTTATGCTTTGCACGGCTTTGCACACCCCCGTGCGCAGGCCAGTATGGGTGTTTGCATCGTCTTGAGAACGCGCTCAAGACCGTGCGCGGGCCCGTGCACAAGACAGTGCGTATGCCTTAACCAAAATTTCTCCATTTTCAGATTGTTGCTCTCGGCAATGGTGGCTTTTATAAAAGTTGACTTTCTTCGTTTGACTTCCGATTTGAGATCTAATTTCACACATAGCTCTTATAAATCATGAAATATATATTTTAGGAAGTTTGGACTTTTCTGACTTCGTTCGGGGCCTCGTTCTTTGTGTTTTTCTTTTAGGCAATTTTGGCTATTTTTCAAATGTTGCCCGTTTCTTCCAAAACTCGAATGCATACTTCCTTATTGCCTTTTATGCATATTTATGAACTTTTATCGCAATCTAACTTGATTTGCTTATTGAATTTCTATATTTTGTTAGAATGTGAACCTAAGTGATATGAATGACTGTTTAACGTGCTTCTATGTGTTTTAGTGCTTTCGTATAAGTTGTGCGTCATTATTAGTCTTATGTGGTTTGTCCTTGTGTTTTGCAGACGATACTCTCGTGGAGCAGCACACCGGTCTTGCTTTTACCCTCTTTTTGTTTAGCCAACAGGTGAGGCTTTCCGTTTCTGACTCCAATACGTATATGTATATATATAATTAAGCCTCTCCCTATATAAACCTTGATTTATGATTTGTTTTCACACCGTCTCTATATATTTAGTAAATATTTATGCCTATTACGTTTATTCGATTTATAGAAAATATTTTGATATGAAAAATTACTACGTATACTCTTTTGAAACGTTTGCGAAAGAGAAATGTAAATCCTCTTTGATTTCCTAAGGCGAACTTTGGCCTTCGGCCTCGCATATGACATGTCTCGAACGGTCTTTCGACCAACCCGAAAATGATTTGAAAAGCGAGTTATGAACTGTATGCATGAATGTTTGGGCCCGGAGTAAGGATGACAGGATGAAACCGGTAGACGTCGGGTCTACGGCGTACATCCTCTTGTTCCCTCCACCTTTGGGAGCTCGAGGTGAGGTCGGAGTGGCAGCCCTTTGAGAGCCTGAGATTATACTGTATGTTATGAGTAGTTCGGATTTAGCGGCCTGTCTACATTGGAGAAATAAGGGTGGTTTCCTGTTTTATGTTTGGAAATTGGAGTTAAGGGCTCGTCTCGCCGAGTCATATGAACTGTTATGTTATGTTTTATGCTAAATCACCAATCGTTTACGAAAATCTTTCTTTTAAGTTTGAAATTGGTGATTTACTTCCGTTTTATAATATACATTATTATTCCCTCCTTACTTAGTCGTTTGACTAACCCCCTCTGTTTCGCCCTTGGTGTTGGTTTCAGGATACTAGACGAGATTGTTCGTCGTCGTCGCGTCTGTAGAGTTACATTTATTTTTGGCATATGTAAACTCTTATTCCCATTTGGCATTTTATTATGATATATGTATTAGGATACTTATGCTACTATGTATTTATAATCGAGATTATTATACTGAACCCGTGATTCTAGATTATCGATATTGTATTGAACCCGTGACTTTAATTATGGTGGTTAGTAATTGAATTTTGCTGGCATCGGTGGGCTTTAATAGTTGTGCAATGGTTTATTGTTTTGCTTTGTTTTTCGCTTCCGCACTTTTGTCTTCTGTTTCGTCTTTGAAATCCCCGCCTAGTGATTGAGTAAATGTGTGCCGTTCACTGGGTTTTGATTTGGGGTAGAATTCTATTTCAGTTTCGGGTCGAAACTCGGTGCAGGGCGTGCGTTACCCGTTTGGGGCGCTCGCTACAGGTAGGGTCAAAGTATTAATAATTTTAGGCCAAAAATGCAATTTCTTTAAAATATGACTTAATGAATAATATTAAGGATTTCATAGAAATATTAGAAACCTCGTCAAAATATGCATTATTAAAACATTGAACCCTATTCCAATGTGCACAGTTAAATTACTAGATTAAGTTAAACGAGCTAAAATATAAATTTATTGAATTAACCCTAGTTAATGACAAAACGATGCAAATCAATTTCTAATTAATGCCTTGGGTTTTAAATACCAAATCGATGATTTAGAAAAATCTTTAATGCAAGAGTTGAAAAACGTGCGAGTGTGAAAGACGTCGGGACCATAAACGGTCTGAATTCCGATAAATGCACTAATCTTGAAATTGGAGATTGCGGGTCGTTACAATACTCCCTCCTTCAAAAGAATTTGTCCTCAGATTCTACTTCTCACCTCAAGTAAGAATTAAAAGGCAGTTAAAGCACGTAAGTCACATGGAACACTCAATAGATATTTAAAGTAATTAATCACATAAGCTCATCCGATCTCTAATGTGGTTTGAATTCCTCGAAATCCATGATGACTCTGTCTGATCAGAAGTTGAATCCTTCAGGGTTTCTGATCCCTGAACTCTATCCCAACCCAATATCTGTCAGATCGAATTTCCTTTAGCCATTCTTCATTTCACCATTCGGTTGCTCGATATTTTATTCCCTTCACAAGTCTGCACTGGTGACATCTGTTGGTTTCTGGTATGTTCCCTTTACTGTCTCGAATTCTGGTTCTGCACTGACTTCATATATGCTGTCACCTCTGGTTCTATTATACTCTGTCCGAAAGTAGACCACGTAACTCATCAGATAGTATCTCTAGAGGGGTGAGATACTGATCATATGCCAAAGCTCGGTCGAGCTCGGTAGTGACTCCATCTGTAAGAAACCTTCCACTAATATGGTTCCTTTGTTGATCCTGATCTGTTCCCATGCTCTGTCTGAAAGTGGAATGCGTATCTTGTCAGGTAGTATCTCTGGGGTAGTGAGATACTGATTACGTTCCCAAGCCCGATCAAGTTCAGTAACAACTTCATCTGCGAGTTACCTTTTACTGACGTGGTTCTCTGATTAGTCCCGAGATGTTCCCATGCCCTGTCCTCGAAAGTGGAACATCTGTATCGCAATCCCGATCTTCAAACCCTAATAACTCTTCATCTTCTGAATCTGTTTGAAATCTGATCGTCGAATGTACTTCTGAAATCACGCTATCGTTTGTCTTGCTGTTCAAGGTAGCTGCTGTCAACTGACCTTACTTTAATGGTACTAGAATTGGTAACCATCATCCTCTAATGTTTCTCCTTTACTATCCTCGTACCATAATTAGTACCTTTGAGTTGATTGCGATAACCGAGGAAGTAAAGTCCAAAAAGTCGAACAATTCACATGTAGCACTCTGCTGATCCCAATGTTCCTCATATCAGATAGTGTCTTGGTCTGATTCCGACTCGCAATAGATTCAGTCTCCCTAAGTTCTATTATATCATCATTTTAGAAAATGGCACATCAGAACGATCTGCCTCGACCCTCGATTGACCCTGAAGATGCTTTGAAACTGGCTGAAATATCAAGTTCCCTTTGTTGTAGTACAATCCAAACCGATAATTCTCGTAGTTCATCAACATTCGGGTACGACCCTGTGCTGTTCTGTCTGTCAAATCTGTAGGTTTTCCTTGCTTACCCATATTTACGAATGGAGCTCATAGGTTAAAGCGGTACCAATGCTAAAACCCATAGAGGAACTCACACGAAGTAAAAGGACAAAACGTAATAGCACAACACATTTGAGACAAGTTACAATCGATGTTCTAATGCAATGCCTATTATGAGTTGCGTACCTTTCACCAATCCTTCTGAGTATATGACCAATCTCTTAAGCTGTATCTACTAAGTTAGCATCCTTCGCTAGGGTCCTATCTCAAAGGAAGGCAGTGTTTGATCATCTTTGCATCACAAAGTTTCAATATGTATGTTTGATGGGATTAGTATGCAACCACACGAGGCATCTTAACAAATAAATCGTGATCCTAAAGCCGCACGACCTATACGCCGAAACCAAATAAGACACAATAGAATTCCACGATCAACTCGCGTTACATCTTCCTTAGTACAAAAACTTATAAAGGATCGGCAGTTGGTTAATTAAGCCAACCGTAATCGTTCATAATTTTAGGCACTAAGAAATGACAAACACTCATCGAACCACGAATTCGACACAGACTAACATAACCTATGCAGACACTGAAAGCAAGACAAGACGAGATACTAGAGCTTTCGGTTCCCTTTCAGGAACCTAGGCTTTGATTTCAAAGACTGTAGCGCCCCTATCCGTAGGAGGACGAAGAACGACACATCCGGACCAAAATAAATTTTCGAGCACGACAGGGTGCCCTACTCGAAAACTCATTTCAGCGACCAGCAAGACACTCAATCAATACTCCGGCAACAATAAAACGACAGCCCAACAACAACAACAATAATCAAAGAAATACGGAAGCGAATAATCACAAATAGCAGTTCAATTCATAAAAGCTATTCATGGCAACATAATTCATAAAACAAGTCTAAAATAAGTACCCAATTAATGCCGTCCATGTCTCAACTAAGTATCCCACATCATGGGCATGTAAGTACAGAAAGTAAATAAATTAAATCATAATGTTAAATACAACAATTCGAATTAAATCAGAGAGTAAAGACTCGACTGTTGTTGGGACACTGACAAGACAATAGACAAGAGCCAACCTAGACCTGCTGCTGCCGACTGACAAGATAGGTGACACTGCCACCTATCTACCTGAAGCAAGAACCAAAGTAGAAGAGGTGAGTATAAAAGATACTCAGTAAGAGGGGGTATACAATATAGGTATTGATCGCAGTTCGTCGTTTATCTTTTAAAACCAAAAGTAGTGAGTGTTGCTCGTTTTGAGAAAGAATACAAATAACAATATAAGTTGTAAAACATAACGCAAAGCAACACTCAGATTCGGCTTACTTTGAAACATAAAAGGTTGATGAACCAGATCTTTGGAAAACATTTGCACATAAAGTCAAGCCGATCATTTTGAAATGATATTAGTTGAGCCATGAGGCCGTTACAAGTTCGAAAGACATGATATAAACAAGTTGGAAATGATAAGTAAACACGGCTCGTAATTCAACTAAATAGTTTGAACAATAGGAAAGGCATAAGTTGGGCAAGTTCGAGCTATGCTTCGGGGTTATATATATATATATATATATAAGGAAAATACATGTGCTTCGACTTGCAGTAGCAACAATTAATAAACAGTAATAACAATAAAGGCAATTACATAACAAATAATTATCCCAGCGAGAATGGGCATATTCCTCCTTATAACCCCCTCAATCATACAAGTAACTCCATCTCTGGTGTCAAGCCAAGGAGCAACCCAAGACTAGACTATAGTGAATTTAAGGAAAGTGTGCAACACATGCATCACCCACCATCGCTCCCAACCATGGGTGCCAACACCTGACAGTCTACAGTTGACGCTTAGTTTTGGGAGTAGTACCTCGGGAAACACCCTGGACGCTCATCCCTAGATGAAACCTCCGAATACCCTCCCAGGGCCACAAGAAAAGTCCATGATTTTGCTCGCGTTTCAAGAAACAATTATAAGTTGAGTGCCAAACGGGCATTTAGGCAAGTGAGTGACCACGAAGGGGGGTGACCACAAGTTTCATACGCGTCGGGTTGTGCTGACGGACTCCCCTAACGACTTCCCTCATAGACCCAACCAAAGTCAAAGTGCCATGTTGAAATAAAAGAATTTTACTTGCCTTTGAAAACAAAATGGTTTGAATAATATAAGTACGGGTTTTGCTATCAAATGGTTTGACTAAGCACATAAGGAAATAGTAAAGACAAGAATAGCAAGCAATAAGAAAGACGGGATGATAAGTTATTTCGCAAGCCTATGAATCTATGTCCTTGCCCCAGTTGAAAGCATTTTAAATCCTTACGTGTAGCTCAACAAACGAGAGAAGGAAAGCAACTAATCGAACAAGTACTCCACGGGAGTAAAACCTGCAATCTAAGATACGACATAACAATGTAAGACTCTGACAAGATGCACGGCAAACGAGGATTAAGTAAATCAAGTAAGATTGATCAATCAAGTCAATTAAAATCAATATGCGCAATATAACGACACTCTTAGCTACGAACTACGCATTGAAATAAAAGGAACAACATGCCTAAATGCAAACATTTAGTTACTAAGCATAAGTGCGTATTCGAGGGGTAATATGGTCATTTCATATTCAAAGGTGGGGATAACAATTAACGAACAATTATTTAAACCAATTAGACAACTTATAACATTGAGATCCTTAAGGGGGTGTAAGTGTAATTAAACATAAAACATGTTATTTCATCAAAACAATAAATTAAAGTACAACTTCATAACTTACAACTTTTCTCAGAAGCTCAAAAGCTAACAAGCTAAGATCGATCCTATCTGTAGCGCCCCCTGAAAAAGGAACGCCACATCTGCACCGAAGCAAACTCCCGAGCTTTGGCGAGGGGCCTCAACTCAAAAACCCACTCCGGCGAACGGCACGCAAGCAATAACTACCGGCAACAGCAACAACTTCCCAATAAAAACCACAACAATACAGAGTAATGCGGAAGCGATTTAAAAGGTAAGCAAATAAATTCCATAAAAGCCTACGAGGCTAACATAATATCATTTAAACATATGCAGTTCAAGATACAGAAGATTCATAAACACATAGTGCCATCCATGGCTCAACTAGCCTACCCTGTGCAATCCTAGATATCTTCAACTATCTCACATCAGGGGCACATAAGTACGTAAAGTAAATAAAGCAGTCAAGGGGGTACGAAAGCAATTAAATACAATAAACATGACTCGACTGTTGTTGGGACCACTGACAAGACAAACCAGACGACAAGATTGAGCCTATCTAGACCTGCTGATGCCTACTGACAAGATAGGTGACGCCGCCACCTGTCTACCTAAAGAAAGAACCAGAATAGAAGGGGTGAGTATAAAGGATACTCAGTAAGGGGTTTGATCACAGTTCGTCGTTTATGTTTTAAAACCAAAAGGAGTGAATGTTGCCCATTTTGAGAAAGAATACAAATAACGATATAAGTTGCAAAACAATAACACAAGGCAACACTCGGGTTCGACTTGCTTGGAAAACATAAAAAGGTTGACAAACCGAATCCTTTAAATCATTTGCACATAATGTAAAGCCGATCAATTGAAAGGATATTAGTTGAGTCACGAGGCCGTTACAAGTTCGAAAGGCATGATTTGATCAAGTCGGAAATGATAAGTAAACATGGCTCGTAATTCAACTAAGTAGTTTGAACAATAAAGGAGGCTTAAGTTGGGCAAGTTCGAGCTACGCTTCCGGGTTTTATATATATATAGGGAAATACATATACTAAATGAAGAAAACCAGAACGTGCTTCGACTTGTAACGAAAAATCAATTAGACAAGCAAGTAATGGAACAAGTCATGCAGGAATGTGTCACGGCGAGAACGGGCCCTCTCCTTATAACTCCCAACCATGAAAATCATGAAAGCATGTAGTCAAGTACTGCACCACCGAAAGTCATGCAGTCAGTAATTCAAGGAGACACGATTAGCACCACCGAACAGTGAATTAAGGAGACGCGGTTAGCACCACCGTTCGCACAAACTTAGAATAGTTAACCTCCCAACCAGCCTAAGTCAACACGCATAGAAGTATACATCGGGATTTGCCCTAGACGCTCGTCTCCAGGCTCACCTCCTATATACTCCGGGCCCAAGGTCATGATTCAGTCCATAACTCGCTTTTGAAAACAAGAACAGTTTGGGTGGCCAAAGGGGCCGTTCAAAAAGATAATGCAAGCAGTTAAGTATGAATGGTCAAAGGGGCTTTTGAGACAAGTTGATGTAACGATCTAAGAAATACTCATAAGCGTCGTACGCTTCGGGAGCATGCTGACGGATGTCCCTAACGACATTACTTATAAGTGCCTCAGAGATCGAATAGTTACTTTTAAAATAAATAAGTTACTTGTCTCTAGTTGAAAGCATTTTAAATCATTTTGTAGATGCATAGGTTTTGCTATCGAAAATGTTTGACTAAGCACGTAAGGAAATAGTAAAGGCAGTAAAGCAAGCAGTAAGAAAAGCGGGATAGTAAGTTATTTCGCAAACCTAAGTAACTATGTCCTTACTCCAGTTGTGTCACGACCCCCGGGCGCGGAGAGGAGAACCCTCACTACGGCGCCCGTTGGACGCGCGGGTATAAGCTTCGAATCCACTGTGCACAACCCTAAAGTTTGGCTTAGGAAGCACTTGCCAAAAGGGATTAATCCATATTGATTGTACATAAGTTCTAACTTATAAACCGTTCGAATTACATTTGAATTTCCGATGTGGGACGGAAATCAACTCACACGGCCTGTCCACACAACCTGCTGCAAGGCCGTGAGTACCATCCTCACGGCCTCACCACATGGCCGTGACATGAGGCCGTGTGAGGCCTCAAATTGCTCACGGCCTCTCCACATGGCCACACAAGGCCGTGAGGCTCTCTCTCAAATTGGGGCGTTACAATTCGTCCCTCCTTTCAGAGCGTAATGTCCTCATTACGTCGTGATACAGGCCCCTTGCTCCCTGTCAGTGGAGAATGTGGAGCGCGGCTCCCCACACACGTGGAGCCCCTTTTTAGAGGTGACACTAACGGTGTGGAACATGCATTCCCACGACTGACGGCTGGCTCTGATACCACTTGTCACGACCCCCGGGCGCGGAGAGGAGAACCCTCACTACGGCGCCCGTTGGACGCGCGGGTATAAGCTTCGAATCCACTGTGCACAACCCTAAAGTTTGGCTTAGGAAGCACTTGCCAAAAGGGATTAATCCATATTGATTGTACATGAGTTCTAACTTATAAACCGTTTGAACTACATTTGAATTTCCGATGTGGGACGGAAATCAACTCACACGGCCTGTCCACACAACCTGCTGCAAGGCCGTGAGTACCATCCTCACGGCCTCACCACATGGCCGTGACATGAGGCCGTGTGAGGCCTCAAATTGCTCACGGCCTCTCCACATGGCCACACAAGGCCGTGATGCTCTCTCTCAAATTGGGGCGTTACAAGTTGAAAGCATTTTAAACCCTTACCTGGCTCGACACGACAGAATGAAAGCAAGCGGTAGAAGTTTCTTCCTCGTTGGTCCCACCTGGAATACACAGGGCCTAGAGGATGAAAACGAGACCGACAATACGAAAAGCAAGACACGAGACAACAGGCGACGCACGACATACAAATCGAACTTCATTCATGCTATAAACGAGATACGGAAAGCTAAACAATTAAACATATAGAGATATGTAAAATACAAAACAACAATTAAAGAAATATTAATGCAATTCTAAATAAGGAAGAAACATTGGAATTAAATATTGAAGATATGCTAAAACGCAATGAGGGCATGTTGGAATGCTTACAATAATATAAGAACGCTCTCACGCGAATACGGGATCAAACGGGTAACAAACAGGAAAAGTGGATAAAAATTCTTAAACGAGAAAGGTGTCAAATGACGATCAAATAGGGTCGAATAAATCATAACTTTGCAAAATATTAAGTCTCGAAGCTCAAGGAAGCTATAGGTGGAATCGGATTGATTTTAGGAGGTCGTTTGCGGAAGGTCAACATTTAAATAAGTGGGGTTGACCCAATTCCCGAAGTAAATGAAGAAACAAAGCTGAAAAATTCACTAAGGCATGTGCACCGGAAAACGCACGGTCTTGAACACGCTGTCAAGACCGTGCAGGTGCACACGGCCTTACGCACTAGCAACGTGCACGGGCGCAAGCCAGTGCAGGTCAAATGGGCGGCGCATGGGCCAACGCATGGTCTTGGCAAGACCGTGCACGAGCCCGTGCAGATCAGCAACAGACAGCAGCAAATCGCGATTTCGGCGGGAATCGAACCAAAAATCATAAAATCTCAATTGCTAGCAAGAATCAACAACTAAAACTTACAACGAACATCAAGCAACACATAAGGAACATTTTGATCCAAGTAGCATGCAAAATAACCAAGGAATGAGCTCAAAATCATCAAAATACATAAACGACCACCCACGAAGCAATAAATGTGATTAAAAGCTCATAAATTGGGGGAAAAAGGTAGTGAATCAGGTACCTGAAGAAAGAGCTCGTCGAGAGGATGACGTGGGTACAAACGGTGCAAAAGTCGGCGAAGAAATGAGCTCGGTAGGACGTCGGGAAGATCTCTCTCTTTTTCTCCTTTTTTTCTTTCTCCCTTGGTTGTTGGTGCGTGAAGTGAGAGTGAGGGAGAGAGATGGGGACTAAGTCAAAGTTCGGCCTAGGGCTTAGAAACGAAGGGGCGTTTTTGTAATTTAATAAAACTCACTCAACATAAACGTTGTTCAAGTAAAACAATATTACAGTCAAAGTTCATCATTTTAAACGCACATTGACATAGAATAATTTAAATTTACCAATTAGCACATTTACAGAATTCATAATAAAATATAACAATTAATCACATAATTCGAGAATTGAGGAAATAAGCAAGATACGAAGGCGCGAAGTTTACCGAACTCATCTTGAAAAGTAGGGGCGTTACAATGCACGAGGTGGCGGGAGGTTCCAGGGGTGAAAAGGTAATCCTTGGTGAAATAAAGGATATGAGAGGGTAGGGGTTAAAGTAGGAAATTCTGGGTAAAAAGTGGGTTCTAGGGTAAAACATATTCGTGATACTAAATATTCTCACGGAAAGCCTTCGGCGCGAATAAAATATTATTCCGGAATAAATCCGAAATTTCGGGTCGTTACAATATTCCCCTCTTCAGAAGAATTTGTCCTCAGATTCTAACACATAAAGGAACGCGAAGTGAAACTTCCCGTTCTTCAAACGCAAGTAATGGAGAAATTAGATAGCAATCGCAAGTAGCATTTATCATTCGAAATATATAATTATAGATGCATGTTATGATAATGCGATATACCTTCGCGAGTCGGTATCAGGGTCGGGATCCCCTTTTTCTTCCCCGAAGGTTCCTTGAGTCGGGGCAATCTTGAACCTGATGCTTGCTGCTCCCACATATGAGGCAACGTCCCAATTTCCTCCTACACTTTGCAGTCTTGTAATTCGTCTTTCCACAGTACTCGCAGAGGATGGGGTCCTCGTTCACTTCAGGTTTGGTAGGTTCCGGTATCTCGTAGTGTGGTCTCTTTACCCGAAAGGTACTCGGTCGGGCTGGTTCTCTTCTTGCTGTCTCGTTGGAAGAGGATCCTATCATGGGATGGGCACATTGGTTCATCATTTGGAGTTCGGACTCCACTCTCATAGCCCGGGTAACTGCGTCGGGGTAAAGTCGGATGTCAACTGCCATCAATGCTCTCCGAATCTCTGGCTGAAGTCCCTCGATAAACTTTCATGCTCTCTTTTGTTCGTCCGCGGCATAGTGAGGAGCATAGGTGATGAGACGGTTGAACTGTGCTTCATATTGAGCTACGGTAGATGCTCCTTGGTTGAGATACATGAATTCCCTCTCCCGGTTGTCATGTACCACTTCCGGCACATACTTCATTCGGAAGTCAGATACAAATCATGACCAAGTGAGGGGGACACCATCGGCGATCCATCTCCGTTCTGTGAAGTACCACCAATCTCGAGCTGGTCCTCTCATAAGGAAGGTAGCATACTCAACCCTCTCAGGGTCACCACACTGTAGTACTCGAAAGATCTGCTCCAAATAAGATATCCAGGCATCGGTCTTAAAATCATCTGGTTAGCCCTCGTAGCAGGGCGGGCAATAGTAGAGAAATTTGTCCAAAGTTTGGTCCTCAACTTGTCTGGCGGGTACGTGCTGCTGTTGTTGTTGTTGTAATCCTTGACATACTTGCACGACGATCTGTCGAATAATCGATACCCACTCTTCAGCCATTGGGTTCGGGGGTGTTGGAGCAGTAGGGGGTCTTCGGCGAGACATTATGCACCTGTGATCAACAAACTAGAAAATAATGCATGCTCGGTTAATGGAATGATCACGTAAGGCATATAAAATTCAAACAAAGCATACATATATGATTCAAACAGCATGTAGACAATTTAAGCACGAAACAAATCACAGAACAAGCAAAACTCGATCCTATAGCCGTACGACCTAGACACGACAAGACCCAAGCAGGACACGACAAGACGAAAAGACAAGACAGATGCTACCTCGAGTTCCTCATCTACCTGTACTTGATCCCAACCCGGTACTACAATTGTAAGAGATCAAACGGTTGGTTGACCATTCCAAAAGAAGATCAATCACAATTTCAGTACTAAGGAGTTCTCAAGCACCTGTGACTGGAAACTCTAAGTCTCACTGACACGAAAAGGACAGAGACAAGAGACAAGACACGACGCGATTACAAAGCTTCGGTTCCCTTTCAGGAACCTAGGCTCTGATACCACTTACTGTAGCGCCCCCTGAAGAAGGAATGCCACATCTACACCGAAGCAAACTCCTGAGCTTTGGCGAGGGGCCTCAACTCAAAAACCCACTCCGGCGAACAGCAAGCAAGCAATAACTACCGGCCACAGCAACGACTTCCTAATAACAACCACAACAATACAGAGTAAAGCGGAAGCGATTTAAAAGGTAAGCAAATAAATTCCATAAAAGCCTACGAGGCTAACATAATATCATTTAAACATTTGCAGTTCAAGATACAGGAGATTCATAAACACATAGTGCCATCCATGGCTCAACTAGCCTACCCTGTGCAATCTTATATATCTTCAACTATCCCACACCAGAGGCACATAAGTATGTAAAGTAAATAAAGCAGTAAAGGGGGTACGAAAGCAATTAAATACAATAAACAGGACTCGACAGTTGTTGGCACCACTGACAAGACAAACCAGACGAAAAGACTGAGCCTATCTAGACCTGCTGATGCCGACTGACAAGATAGGTGACGTCGCCACCTGTCTACCTGAAGCAAGAACCAAAATAGAAGGGGTGAGTATAAAGGATACTTAGTAAGGGGTTTGATCACAGTTCGTCGTTAATCTTTTAAAACCAAAAGGAGTGAATATTGCCCGTTTTGAGAAAGAATACAAATAACGATGTAAGTTGCAAAACAATAACACAAGGCAACACTCGCGTTCGACTTGCATGGAAAACACAAAAAGGTTGACGAACCGGATCCTTTAAAATCATTTGCACATAATGTCAAGCCGATCAATTGAAAGGATATTAGTTGAGTCACGAGGCAGTTACAAGTTCGAAAGGCATGATGTAATCAAGTCGGAAATGATAAGTAAACATGGCTCATAATTCAACTAAGTAGTTTGAACAATAAAGGAGGCTTAAGTTGGGCAAGTTCGAGCCACGCTTCTGGGTTTTATATACATATAGGGAAATACATATGCTAAATGAAGAAAACCGAAATGTGCTTCGACTTGTAACGAAAGCCGTAAATTAATTAGACAAGCAAGTAATGCAACAAGTCATGCAGGAATGTGTCCCGACGAGAACGGGCCCTCTCCTTATAACTCCCAACCATGAAAATCATGAAAGCATGTATTCAAGTACTCCACCACCGAAAGTCATGCAGTCAGTAATTTAAGGAGACGCGATTAGCACCACCGTACAGTGAATTAAGGAGACGCGGTTAGCACCACCGTTCGCATCAACTTAGACTAGTCAACCTCCCAACCAGCTTAAGTGAACACGCATAGAAGTATACATCGGGATTTGCCCTAGACGCTCGTCTCCAGCCTCACCTCCTAGATACTCCGGGCCCAAGGTCATGATTCAGTCAAGTTTCTCCCTCGTTGGTCCCACCTGTAATACACGGGGACTAGAGGATGAAAACGAGACCGACAATACGAAAAGCAAGACACGAAACAACAGGCGACACATGGAAATACAAATCGAACTTCATTCATGATATAAACGAGATACGGAAAGCTAAACAATTGAACATATAGAGATATGTAAAATACGAAACAACAATTAAAGAAATATTAATGCAATTCTAAATAAGGAAGAAACATTGGAATTAAATATTAAAGACATGCTAAAACACAATTAGGGCACGTAGGCATGCTTAAAATAATATAAGAATGCTCTCACGTGAATACGGGATCAAGCGGGTAACAAACGGGAAAAGCGGATAAAAATCCCTGAACGAGAAAGGTGTCAAATGACGGTTAAATAGGGTCAGATAAATCATAACTTTGCAAAATATTAAATCTCGAACCTCAAGAAAGCTATAGGTGGAATAGGATTGATTTTAGGAGGTCGTTTGCGAAAAGTCAACATTTAAATGAGTGGGGTTGACCCAATTCTCGAAGTGAATGAAGAAAGAAAGCTGAAAAATTAACTAAGGCATGTGCACCGGCCAATGCACGGTCTTGAACACGCTGTCAAGACCGTCAAGGTGCACACGGCGTTGCACACGGGTGCAAGCCAGTGCAGGTCAAATGGGCGGCGCACGGGCCAACGCACGGTTTTGGCAAGACCGTGCACGAGCCCGTGCAGATCAGGAACAGACAGCAGCAAATCGCGATTTCGACGGGAATCGAACCAAAAATCATAAAATCTCAATTTCTAGCATGAATCAACAACTAAAACTTACAACGAACATCAAGCAACACATAAGGAACATTTTGATCCAAGTAGCATGCAAAATAACCAAGGAATGAGCTCAAAATCATCAAAATTCATAAACGACTCACGAAATAATAAATGTGATTAGTATCTCATAAATTCAGGGAAAAAGGTAGTAAATCGGGTACCTAAAGAAAGAGCTCATCGACAGGATCACGTGGGTACCAACGGTGCGAAAATCGGCGGAGAAACGAGCTCGGTAGGACGTCGGGAAGATCTCTCTCATTTTCTCCTTTTCTTCTTTCTCCCTTGGTTGTTGGTGCGTGAAGTGAGAGTGAGGGAGAGAGATGGGGTCCAAGTCAAAGTTCGACCTAGGGCTTAGAAACGAAGGGGCATTTTTATAATTTAATAAAACTCACTCAAAATAAACGTTGTTCAAGTAAAACAATATTACAGTCAAAGTTCATCATTTTAAACGCACATTGACATAGAATAATTTAAATTTACCAATTAGCTCATTTACAAAATTCATAATAAAATATAACAATTAATCACATAATTCGAGAATTGAGGAAAAAAGCAAGATACGAAGGCGCGAAGTTTACCGAACTCATCTTGAAAAGTCAGGGCGTTACAATGCACAAGGTGGCGGGAGGTTCGAGGGGTGAAAAGGTAATCCTTGGTGAAATAAAGGATATGAGAGGGTCGGGGTTAAAGTGGAAAATTCTGGGTAAAAAGTGGGTTCTCGGGTAAAACTTATTCGTGATACTAAATATTCTCACGAAAAGCCTTCGGCGCGAATAAAATATTATTCTGGAATAAATCTGAAATTTCGGGTTGTTACACTATCTCTAGCCTAATCGAACCGAAACCCATCCGTTCGACTACACAATCATACAACAACAATATTCAACAATTTACACAAGTTAGAGTACACGTCATTCATGCTCAAAAGCCAAAAGCAATAAGCTATAATCAAAAAGCTACAATTCACCACAATTATACAAAAATTGCGATAAAAGACAAACGACAAGTCGGATTCGAGTAATACCAGCGCCGTTAGAACCATTTCACCGGGACGATGGATCTGTCTGAAGATACTGTCGCCGGATTCCCGCCGCAACAGTGCCAAAAATGCCAGAAACCGCCTGTCACCGCCGGACCACCTCCGATGGTCGAACCCTTATACCGAAATGTTCCCCTCATCAAGCCCGTCATTTTCCTCAAAACCATTTCTCAATCAGACCATCCATCAGAATTTAATTTCACTCCGAAGCTCCAATGGACCCTAGAATCGAAAATCCCAAATTAATGATGATTCGCTCAACAAAATACGAAATTGACTTTGAATTTAGCTTACACATGTCGAGACGGTTGCGAATGGTGAAATCCCCGATGAAGAGGGTGGCCGGTGATGGCTCCGACGCCATCTCAGCCATGCGCCGCCCACGCGCCCCTGCTCCGCCGGAACTCCGTCGCGGCTCATTTCTAGGCCATAAGACTACCACCATTCTCTTCGTCTCCTCGAGGCTGTTCTAGCCATGGTGGTGCACCGCCTCAACTCCGCTTGGAACCACCAGAAAAATGCCAAAAACCGTCGTGACCTTCACTTCGCTGTATCTCTGTCGTCGGTGGTCCGATGAAGGTGAGACCACCGCCAAAATACTCCCCTTGACCAGAGCTACCTTCGCCGGGAGTTGCACCGCCGTGGGATCACCGGAGATGGCAGATCGGAAAAAGCTCTATCGCCCCTTCTCCGCCCTAGCGCCGCCGTCAGCCATTTTCATACCATGGCACCACCACCAATTGATCCCTCTCAAAAAATCAGTCCAGAAGCACCCTTGCCCACCACCTGAAAGTCGTCGGAAAAGCCACGACCACCACTATCTTAGCCGTGAAACTTTTGAGCTCCACCACGCCACCACTTTCGTCCAAATGTCCAAAATAATGGTACTAATGTGTTCCTCTCGTCAAGACGATCGATTTCCATATATCATTTGCTCGATTTGGTGAAGAAACGAGAAAACTCCGAATTGGAGAAGAAGAGCTTCTCGTTCATGTGTCGTTGCTCTTGGGTGGGGAGTTCTCTCATTTTTTATTTTGGCCCCAAGACTTCCAATAATCACATAATATACCCTATCCTCGAAAAATGTGCAAATTGTGTAAAGTGTCGGAATTAAGCATACTTAGTGTCAAAATGACCAAAATTAAATGCTTAACAAAGATTGAGGTTCATTTTCTTAAAATTCATGCGTTTACGAAAAGCCAATGTCGGGTAAGGTCAAAGTTAAAATAATTTTGGGCCAAAAATACAATTTCTTTAAAATATGACTTAATGAATAATATTAAGGATTTCATAGAAATATTTGGAACCTCGATAAAATATGCATTATTAAAACATTGAACCCTAGTCCAATGTGCACACTTAAATTACTAGATCAAGTTAAACGAGCTAAAATATAAATTTACTGAATTAACCCTAATTAATGACAAAATGATACAAATTAATTTCTAATTAATGCCTTGGGTTTTAAATACCAAATCGATGATTTATAAAAATCCTTAAATGCAAGAGTTGGAAAACGTGCAAGTGTGAAAGACGTCGGGACCGTAAACGGTCCGAATTCCAATAAAGGCGCTAATCTTGAACTTGGAGATTGCGGGTCGTTACATAGTACCTTTGACGGGGGGTCATGACCTCCCCCCAATCTCTGAATACCATGCCTCGGGGTTTAACGCTCACGTATGAAAATGCAATGCAGGTTGTGAAGTGTGTGAGGTCTCTAGCGCGAGATCAGAGCACATATGTACACGTACATGTATAGGTATATATATATATATATATATATATATACACATATATATATATATATATATATATAGGTAAGCTTGCAAATAAAGTAAACACATAAGGGGTTTGGGGAACCCTTCGGTCATTTGGCTTGGCTGCAGTCGAAGTCTAGCTCTCTTAGACGTCCCCAGCAGAGTCGCCACTGCGGGCGGGCTCCCGGTCGGCGCCCTTGCCTTTTTAGTGCTTGTGTGTTGTGGTTGGGTGAATGTAATGTTGTAGGGTTGTGTGTTGGATAGCGATGTAAGGGTGGGTTTTACCATCAGTGTGATATCCTTCCCTGTTCGCCATTCGGAGGTTTAGAGTCGCCACTCACTCGGTTAAGGTTGAGTGGAAAACCTGTACTGGCTCGTGCGTCATTGTGTGTGTCCATAGATTCGTGTGATGAGTTTGGGAGCTAAGTTACGATGGGGGAAGGGGTTGAGACAACCTATCACCCCCTATTGCCCCTTTCGGGTCTTCTCACCAATACCAAATGATCGTAGTAGTTCTCCAAATGTGTAAACAAGTAATTGCAAGCAAGTATGTATATATATATATATATATATGTGTGTGTGTGTGTGTGTGTGTGTGTGGAGTATAGGGGTTAGATCCCTTTGGCTTCGTGCCGGAAGGAACCGGCTGCCTACGTATCCCAAGGAGCTTGAAAATCAGAGCAAACGTAGTTCATACCCTGGACTTCTGAGAGTAGGGTATGGAGTAGACATATGAGGTTCATCACGCCTCATTTTTGAAAGGTTTCTGTGTTGTTTTTGTAAAAGAGTGAATAATACAAAAGCTTTCTGTGAAAAGAGTAGCCTTTCGGGTGTGTCTAGAATAGCCTTTTGGATTTAACCGCTGGAACCTCATGTCTAGAGTTAACCAAAAAGGAGTTCTTTTGTTGAGAAAGGGCTTTGAGCTGTTATTGATAGATTTCCTTGGATAAAAAGGAAGGTTTTGTAGAAGCTTCGTGTTTTTTGATGAGACCTTGGGTTTAGTTCCTAGCTGTGAAGCCGTCCGGCATTCATTAAACCTATCGAGGGATTATATGCCCTGTGCAAGGTATCCGGCGAATCGAAGACGGAACTAAGCCTAGGTATGTCTACCCTATACCGTATGCTCGGGAAGTTCAGGGTTAGCACAAACAATGGAGATGAGGAGTTCCATGCAGGAAAGCGATAAATCACTTAGACAAGCAAGAAACTAAGGGGGCGTCAGGTGCCGGTAGTAGCCTAGGTGGGGTCGAGAAAGGGGAAACCCTTTGCCCGTTGACCACCTAGAGCCGGCAGCTTAGCCATGGGGGGTGTTCCGTCCCATAGGGGGTGTAACGACCCAGAAATCCGAGAATCATTGTGAGTATTTTCCCGTGTTAATTATCTTTCTTAACCCTAAGTTCTCGTAATATGTGAATTATTATATATTATTTTCGTATACGACCCAATGTGATAATATTAATTGTGTATTTAAATTCCTTGTCTAAATTGCGTTTGTTTAATATTAAATAGATATATTTGACCAACGTACATTAAATTGGACTTACCAAACTACCCTTCGAAATTTTTCCGATATTTCAAAATATTTGATAAAAGTCTCGAAAACCTCATTCGAACCATATTCGATATAGAGAGAGTGAGAGAGAAGAAGAAAAGAGGATTTTTCCCCCGAAGCCCTAATCGATCGTGCCGAGCTCGTTTCTCCGTGGAATTTCGCGCCGATTGAACCTAAACGATCCTCTCAGCGATACCTTTCTCTAGGTACCAATTTCCCCAATTTCTTTCACGAATTTACGATGTTTTGAGAATAAATTGTCATTTCGGGATTTTTAGGTTAAATGCTTAGATCGAACCCGTTTCTTGATCATTTCGTGAAATTATTGGGTATAAATGTTTATTAGATGATGATTGTTGATTGTTACGATTGTTGGGTGTTGATTTGCGTTATAAATATGATTTTTATGAATTTTGGTTTAAGTTTTCGTGAAATCGCGTAACTTTCTGTTGTGTGCTGTTAAACCGCACGGGCTAACGCACGGTCTTGAGCAAGACCGTGCAGGAGCCCCTGTGCACCTCTTTGTGCCTGCACGGGCTCAAGCCCGTGCGCCTAAACCATGCAGATGGCCGTGTGTGAATGCACGGTCTTGACACCGTGTTCAAGACCGTGCACAAGCCGGTGTGAAACACTTAGAAAATTTTCCAGCCTTTTTCAAATGTTGCTCTCGGCAAGTGAGTCTCCGGGTCAACATTTTTGGTTGACTTTTCGCATACGGACTCCAAAAATTATACCGTTTTCACCTATAGAACCTTAATGACTTGTAGATTAATATTTTGAAATGTTTATTTAATTTCGCCCTCGTTCGGGCTGTGAATAGTGTAATTTTAAGTATGTGCATTTTTGACAACTTGTCGGAATTTCGTGAAATTTACATGATAGCTTCCTTACATAGTATAATTGGCATATGCATGATTTTGAACATGTTTGGTTAGCCGTTCGTCAAATAATTTCTTATTTGCGCTTTTATAGTCGTTATTAATTTGTCTAGGTCCTGTCTTGTTTACAGATCAGTCAGACGTCGGTGACCAGTGAGTCTAGCTGCTAGGCTTCTTATTTTTGAGACCAGGTGAGGATTTAAATCGTTTTAACTGGGCTTGAACATATATGTATACTTGCGAAACCCCCTTAATCCCATATTATTGTATTACATATTTCGAGCTTATACTTTTAGGTTTTATCCTCAAATCCTTTGATATCAAAATTATATAATAGTAACCTAAATCGATTTATTTCCAGAAAGGGCAAGAAAACTCTTTCCTTTACGTGACGGTTTGACCTAGGATTTACTCCCTTCGTCGTCACCACTTGCCCACATTGCCCGTTTGGCATTAAAATCTTATTTCAAAGCGAGCAAAGTATTGTTATTTCAATGGGCCCGGGATGGTATCCGGAGGTTGCATCTGGGGACAGGTGTCCAGGATGTAATCCGAGGTGCTTCTCCCAAAACTAAGCGTCAATCGTGGCCCGTCAGGAGTTGATAGCCACGGTTGGGAGCGATGGTGGATGTTGCATTCGTTGCACATTTTCCTTAAATTCACAATAGTCGAGCTTTGGGTTGCTCCTTGGCTTGACACCGGCGATGGAGATTTTTATAATGTATTGTGGAGAAATAAGGAGGAACAGGTCCACTCTCGCGGGGATATTTATTTATTTCTTTATATTGTTATTGTTTTATCGTTTTATTGAATATCCAAGTCGAAGCACATTTTGGTTTCTTCCTTATTGCATATGTACTTTCTGTAAAACCCGAAAGCGTGACTCGACTTGCTCTAACATCTTCACTGAGTATTTTTGACTCACCCTCTTCCATTGGTTCTTGCCTCTGGTAGATTGAGAGACCGACATGTCTCACATGTCGGATGGGCAACAGTGCTTAGATAGGCCTTTTTGGTTTTGCCGACTCTCTATTGTCGTCTTAAACTCTCTAGATAGTTGTTCTTTTATCCAGGCTTGTAGATAACTTCATATTGATCCCCGTCCCTTGATATTTATTTAATGTTGCCCCTGAATGGGCTTTGTTATAAATTAGTTGAATTGGCCCCGGAGTGGCATTTATGTTATGATTTAAATTGCTTCTGCTATTTATTCTGAATTGGTTAGATGTTTTAAATTTGGGGATCCACTGTTGCCAAGTGTCGGGATTGACCCCGTTATCTTGTATGGGTTCTCGGGTTGAGGCGCCGTTCTCGGCTAGGGAATCCGTGCAGGTTCGGGGGCTGTAGAGCGGGGCGCTACAGGGGGATGGATCGAGGGCTATTCCTATGAAAGTAAAGGAAAGCAGAAAGTAAATAAATGCGTAAAGAGATAAAAGGAGACTCACCCTCGTAGTCTTATCTTCTCTTCACTTCACTCCCGCTGCTGCTTCCCCCCAAACACTGGAGCACGATCGCAGGGACCGAACAGAACTCCAACTCGGGATTAAAATCCGGGCACTCTATTGAGCAGAGTGTCGGACCTCCTTTCGGTTTTAGGAATTAGGAATATGGAATTCCTAACCTAAAACCGAGAAAAGGGACCGGAAAGGGACTAGAGTGGACCGGGCTAAGGAAGTCTGGTCCTCTCTTTAGAAATCCTAAGGCGAGTACTCGAGCCTTAGGAGGGGAGGAGATGAAATGTGAATGAGCAATGAGAAATGAGGGGGAGAGGCCTTTTATAGGTGAAAAACCGCGGTAAAAAAAGCAACTTACGGCTGCAAAACGCATAAGGAAGGTTAGGGCAGCGCTGGTGCGCATGACCAGCCGACCAGGCTGGTACGCCTGGACGTGATTGGTTGGCCGGCTGGTGGGACCAGCCTTGTGGATTTCTCGCGGGCCGGCCGTGAAGTCATGCTGGCCGGCCAGCCGTGTTGGGCCGGGCCAGGGTTTGCACGCTCGTCCGGTTTTTCAGTGTTTTCTCCTTCGTTTCAGATCTAATTTAGGTGATTCGAAGACCGAAATGACCCTAACACGATGTCCTATCGTAATATTGCATCGAATTTGGGATCCGGAGAATATATGGAAGGATATAGAGGTGATTAGGGGCTACCAAGGGTATGTCGCGGGATATGGATCCTAGGGTTTGACTCTCGGGGATCGTTTGGGTGTCCGAAGTCTGCCTAATGTCTAGCGGGACTGAGTCATTAATTCTGCGAAATGTAGTCGCGTGATGAGGTGCAAAATTGAGGTGTTCACAAAGGTTTCAATTATGCAGACTCAGAAGATAGCTACACATTTTAATTCTAGTTTGAATGCAAAATATATTCCATTTTCAAGATTTCAGTTTCGCAAAATCAATATTTAAGTATGCAGTCTGTGGTTTTAGTTCGCAATTTAACAAAATCAATGTAAGATAATAAAGTGAGGGTTGATGAAATACCTGCACTGATAAGAACGCACATCAATCAGTAGTAGTCTCAAATCGATGAGAGCAACATTACACAACCTAACGACATCGATCAAGTTCTTGAGATCTTGATCGTTAAACAGAGTGACCCACATTCCTTCCATATTGTTGGTCGTGTACTGAAGTTGGTGAGTCGTTGTCGTGAATTCAGGCCTTTTTTCAATGACAAGATCTAATATTCCACTTAATGTCATTCCCTCTGTAAATAATATTATATTTAGTTTCCCATTGAACCTAACACTAGCAATTAGCCTGGAAGTGGCCATTTTATCGTTCGAACGATGCGAAAAATCGAATGACGAATATCGTCGTTTTATCGCCGCAGCCCGCAGGTTGTGAAAACAGAAGAAAAGGAGAGAGAGAGAGAGAGTGCAGGTGAATTAGGTTTGGAGGGTACGAAACTTATGGGTAAATCGGTATTTTCACAAAAATGGTTAGCAAAGTTAAAATTAAAACTTAGATTGGGTACCTAAAATGACAATTGAAAAAAACTGGGTAACAAACCTAAATTTTTTGAGCGAATGGTCATTTAAAGACAATTTTCCAAAAATTCTATAATTTATAAATAAATAGAAATTGAACATATGTTTTATATTTATGTATAACTATGTTTTTATATAATTTAATTAATATTTAATGTGTTTATTAACATATAATTTATATTTATAAAAATATTATGATATTAGATGAATTTAATAATATTATAATAAAATATTATATAAATAGTTGAATCCAGGAGTATTGGTAATAGCTAACTAATACCACAGGGATAGAAAGAATGACTAATCTCATATATACAAGAATGGACATTCCTTCAAAAATGATCATTTCTAACCTATAAATTATACAAATCATAGATTTAGGAATGGAGGTAAAAATGACTATTCCATTCCTATATACCATTCATGACGTTAGTGTATAAGAATGACATTAGAAATATGTCTATACTTGCGGAACTTAACTAATAAATAAGAATAAATAAAAATTACATATGCTTCATCGCTTCATCATTATTACATATTTACATGTAATAATAATGAACAAAGATTCAGTTAATCAATGGTCAGACTCAAGAGTCTAAACCATTGGACCTGATACGTGTAACTCCGACAAGTTTTGGTAATTACAAAAACACCATTGATAAGAAAAACTGCAGCTTAAGATAAATAAAAAGAGGAAAATTTTGTTACTATTAAATCTCAATAATACAAAATTAATTTACAATCAGTCAGGGCCTCAAGCCCTCTTCTGCAGACTTCTGCAGTTAATTAGAAAAATAAGAAACCAAACTTTTTTTTTTATATATATAAAAATTAACCAAGAAACCGTTAGAAACTAGTACCCTTGTGGCTCCCCCACATGTCCACTGTACAGATAAAAAAACTCAGTAAAATTCTGAAAGTTTTATCACCAAGAAGAAGAATCATCTCCTGAGTTGTAGCCACTCGGAGTCTCATGTGGGGTTGTGGAGTTTGAGCTCATCGGGTCCATTCCTTCCCTTCTCTTTGATAATCCGACGGTTGATTTCACCAAGGTCTTAAATATCTTCATCTTTATTTGCCCTCTCTTTGGTGGAAGTGCGTTTTTTGATTTGCGCACACGTTTTTGTGAGATGGATTCCATATTGGTTATGTATGTGGGCAGAACATAGGAAAACAGAGGAAGCTGAGAGAAAGTGTTATTTTTAAAAAAAACATAAAATAAAATTGTGATTTTGAGTGTGACTTCAAAATTGTCTTAGAGTTAAGGAAATATATAGTGTAGGGAGAAAATTTAGTGTTCTTTACATGTGGCAGTGAGCACCAGTCAGCAAATTCGAGATACTTGGGCACCAAGATTATCTGCAAATTTAAGGGAATTCAAGAAATTGTTTTCAGATTAATCAAATTCAAGTTGGCTTTTGCCCCACTCTTTTTTGTTTTAGTGTGATGGGGTGGAGTAAGATTTGAGGAGATATTAATAAATTGTAAGGAATTATTCTTGAACGACTACTAAAAACAACAATTAATTATTTATGTAGGATTTATACTTTTTTTTTTATAGAAATGTAGGATTTATACTTTTTTTTTATAGAAATGTAGGATTTATACTTGATTATGCGAATAAGAGAATCTTGATATTTGAGTGGATTACTCATGCTCTAGTTATTCACATTGCTTCATACAAATAATGGTGTTAGTGAGTATGTATTTTATTAGCTGAGAGGCTAGAAGTGTCTTAATTTGTCTTATTGGACTGTAAAAATATCAACTATTGATTCCCACGAATCAAATTAATGATAGAAAATTTGCAACATTGCAAAACATTTTGCCTTCTAGAAGCACCAAATCTCACTTAAAATTCAAAGATGATATGGCTAAGGCAAATAGTTGACATAGAAATCCAAGAACAAATATTCACGCGAGCATTTCAGAATATTCATGGATAGTGGATACAAATACAGTGATAAATATACATACAGTTATAAGTATATGACATGGATACAGTAATAAGAATTTTTTTAAAAATATTTATCACTATAGAAATACGATACGGTGTCTGACAAGACCACAACACTACATCTAGTGATTTTTTTAGAAATATCCGTGCATCATAGTTCTGAATTAAAACTAAATATTTCTTGCAAAACATTTGTTACCCCTCAAAATAAATTCTGTAGCGCCCCGCTCTACAGTCCCCGAACCTGCACGAATTCCCAAGCCGAGTACAGTGCCTCAACCCGAGAACCCACGCAAGCTAACGGGTCAATCCCGACACATGGCAACAGTGAATCCCCAAAATAAAGCATTTAAATAAATCAGAGAATATATAGCGGAAGCATTTAAATCCATATTAACAAAAATGCCACTCCGGGGCCAATACATTAACAACAGCCCACTCAGGGCAACATCATTTAAATAACAATATTGGGGAACAATATAATATTATCAATCCAGGTTGACAAGAGTAATGAACGAGATCAAAAGACAACTAATGAGACTCGGCAAAACCAAAAAGCCTATCTGACACTGTTGCCCATCCGACACGTAAGACATGTCGGTCTCTCTCAAACCTGAGGCAAGAACAAATTAAAAGAGGGTGAGTCAAAATACTCAGTGAAGATGTGAGAACAAGTCGAGTCATGCTTCCGGGTATTTATAGAAAATACATATGCGATAATGAAGAAACCGGAATATGCTTCGACTTGGATATACAATTAAGAATTAAAATCAATAACACTATAAAGCAGTAAATAATATCCCAGCGAGAATGGGCATGTTCCTCCTTATATCTCCACGGTGCATGTATAAATACTCCATCGCCGGTGTCAAGCTAAGGAGCAACCCGAAGCTCAACCATAATGAATTTTAGGAAAATGTGCAACGAATGCAACACCCACCATCGCTCCCAACCGTGGCTATCATCTCCTGACAGGCCACGATTGACGCTTAGTTTTGGGAGAAGCACCTCGGATTACACCCTGAACGCCCGTCCCCAGATGTAACCTTCGGATACCTTCCTGGGCCCAACTTGAAAATAGTCATGTATTTGCTCGCTTTAAAAATAACCCATTTGAATGCCAACCGACACTCTGAGCAAGGGTGACGACAAAGGATTAAATCCTAAGTCAAACCGTCGCGTAAAATAAATAGTTTTCTTGCCCTTTGGAAAACAAATCAATTTGGTTTACTTATGTATAATTTTGATATTAAATGATTTGAGGATAAAACATAAAAATATAAACTCGAAATATATAATATATTAATAAGGGATTAGGGGGTTCGCAATTGTATATATATATGTTCAAGCCCAGTTAAAAGTTTAAATCCTCACCTGGAATCAAAAAGAGAAAGCCTAGCTGCTAGACTCACTGGTCTCCCACGCCGGACTGATCTGGAGACAAGACAAGACCTAGACAAATCAATAACGACTACAACAACAATAAAAGCGCAAATAAGCAATTATTGGACGAACGGCTAACCAAACATGTTTCCAATCATGCATATGTCAATTATAATATGTAAAGAAGCTATCATGTAAATTTCACGCAATTCCGACAAGTTGTCAAAAATACACATAATTAGAATTACACTATTCATAGCCCGAACGAGGGCGAAATTAAATAAACATTCCAAAATATAAATCTACAAATTAAAAGGGTTCTATAGGTGAAAACGGTGTAATTTTTGGAGTCCGTATGCAAAAAGTCAACCAAAAATGGTGACCCGAAGACTCAATTGCCGAGAGCAAAGTTTGAAAAGGCTGGAAAAATTCACTAAGTGTTTCACACGGCCTAGTGCACGGTCTTGAACACGGTGTCAAGACCGTGCACGCACACACGGCCAAACACACGGCCTTGGTGCACGGGCTCAAGCCCGTGCAAGCACAAGGAGTTACACACGGGCTCCTGCACGGTCTTGCGCAAGACCGTGCGTTAGCCCGTGTGGTTCAACTGAACCCAGCAGAAACTTACGGGTTTTCAAATTTTCGAGCCAAAATTCCACAAAAATCATATTTTTAACGCAAATCGACACTCATAATTTATAACAATCAATAATCAACATCTAATTCACATATACATCCAATAAAATCATGAATTGACCAAAAAAACGGGCTCGATCTAAGCATTTAACCTAAAAATCCCGAAATAACCAAATATTCTCAAAACCTCGAAAAAACGTAAAAGAAATTGGGGAAATTGGTACCTAAAGAAAGGTATCGATGAACTGATCGTTTAAAAACGATTGGCGCGAAATTCCACGGAGATTCGAGCTCGGCACGATCGATTAGGGATTCGGGAGAAATATCTCTTTTCTTCTTCTTCTCTCTCTCTCTCTCTCGAAATAAAAAATAATGAAATGAATTTCGATACTTATCAAATATCTTCGAAATACCGAAAAATATGAAGGGTTATTTTAGTAATTTTAGAAAATCCAATTAAATACGCGTCGATCACATATAACGATTAAATATTTAATAAACGCGATATAGACACGTAATTTAAATACGCAAACAATATTATCACATTGGTCATTTACGACATAATATATTATAATTCAAATATAATCGAGAATTTAGAGATTAAGAAAGATAATTAACGCGTAAAAAAATTACTCATAGTAATTCCTAGATTTCTGGGTCGTTACAATACCTCCCCCTTATGAGAATCTGGTCCCCAGATTCCATCTTCATCAGAAAAGCTCGGGATAAGCTTCCCTCATCTTAGCCTCCGTCTCCCAAGTAGACTGCTCGATCGAACGGTTCCTCCAGAGAACTCTCACTAATGAAATCTGCTTGTGGCGAAGCTGCTGAACCTTACGATCCTGAATCTGAACCGGTTTCATCTCAATAGTCAAATCCGGCTCAAGCTGAACTCCGTCATCCTGGAGAATATGGGACTCGTCGGGGAAGTACTTGCGAAGCTGTGAGACATGGAAGACATTGTGGATCCCGGTAAGATAAGGTGGTAGGTCCAGACGATATGCGGTATTCCCGATCCGCTCGGTGATCTCAAATGGACCTAAATATCTCGGAGTAAGCTTCCCACCTCTACCGATCCTCGTGAATCCCTTCCTCGGGGAGGCCTTGAGAAAAACTCGGTCTCCCACTTCGAACTCCAAATGTCGACGCCTCTTGTCGGCGTAGCTCTTCTGGCGATCTTGAGCTGCTTTCATTCTTTGCCGAATGAGTTGAACCTTATCAATTGCTTCCTGAATGTGATCCGGTGGAGTAGCCCTCTCATGGCCATTAGCTGACCATTTCCAATCCTCCAATTCCCAATAAATTGGAGATCTGCACTTCCTCCCATAAAGAGCCTCATACGGTGGCATTCCAATCGAGGCTTGATAACTGTTGTTGTAAGCGAACTCGACCAAGGGCAAGTGTGAAATCCAACTCGTATGAAAATCGAGCGCACATGCCCGTAACATATCATTTAGAAACCTGATCGTCCGCTCGGATTGTCCATCAGTCTGAGGATGTGCTGCAGAGCTAAACTTTAGGGTCGTTCCCAAGTTCTTATGAAGTTCTTGCCACAACTGAGCTGTGAACTTAGGATCCCTGTCAGAAACGATACTTTCCGGAACACCATGAAGCCTAATAATTTCTTTCTGATACAATTCTGCGAGCTGTTTAACCTTTGCTGTTTTTCGAACTGGTAGAAAATGCGCTGACTTGGTCAATCGATCAACGATGACCCAAATACTATCGAAACCTCCACGAACGGCAGGCAATCCAGTCACGAAGTCCATAGTGATCTCCTGCCACTTGGAAGTGGGTACAGGAAGCGGCTGAAGAGTTCCTCCAGGCCTTTGATGCTCGGCCTTGACTCTCTGACATGTTAGACAATGTTTCACATAAGTAGCCACGTCCCTTTTCATACCATTCCACCAATACTGGGTTCTGAGATCACGATACATCTTGTTGCCTCCTGGGTGAACAGCATAAGCAGACTTGTGTGCCTTGTCGAGAATTCCGCGCTTCAGGTTCGTAGGAACACAAACTCGGATCCCAAAGCGAAGCAATCCGGTACCATCGATCCTGAATTTGGTGTTAGGATCATTCAGCATTCTAGCTTTGATCTTCTGAATACTGGCATCTGAATCTTGCTCGTCTCGAAGTTGTTGGACTAAATCGGGTTGGACTGAAAGGTTGGCAAGACGAGGATACGATTCAAATCGAGTCCTCCTGTCCTCTAAAGAGGTATCTGAAGATGTCCCCTCTAGGTGTGCCACGTGAGCCCTTCGGCTCAATGCATCGGCGACTACGTTCGCCTTCCCAGGGTGATACTGAATGCGGCAGTCATAATCTTCCAAGAATTCCATCCACCGTCTCTGTCTCCTGTTGAGATCCTTCTGAGTGAATAGATACTTCAAACTCTGGTGGTCCGTAAAGATGTCAAAAGTGACACCATACAGATAATGACGCCATTTGCCCAAGGCAAATATCACCGCTGCAAGTTCCAAGTCGTGAATGGGATAGTTCTTTTCGGCATCTTTTAGCTTTTTAGAAGCATAAGCTACGACTTTCCCATTTTGCATCAACACGCACCCTAAACCTTCCTTGGACGCGTCAGTATAAACCGCGTATCCCTCGTGTCCGTCTGGAAGAACAAGTATAGGTGCAGTGGTCAATCTCTTCTTCAGTTCATTGAAACTAGCCTCACACTTGTCGTCCCACTGAAAAGACACATCTTTACAAGTTAACTTCGTGAGTGGGGCCGCTAGTGTGGAGAAATCCTTAACGAATCGTCTGTAATATCCAGCCAATCCAAGGAAACTCCTAACTTCTGTTGGCGTCTTAGGTTGACTCCAACTCGTCACTGCCTCAATCTTTGATGGATCCACAGCAATCCCATTCCCGGAGATGATGTGACCAAGGAATGAAACCTCGTTGATCCAAAATTCGCACTTGCTGAACTTGGCATATAGACTATGCTCTCGAAGTGTCTGTAGAACAATGCGAAGATGCTCGGCATGATCCTCGACTGTCTTGGAGAAAACCAGAATGTCGTCGATGAAGATAACCACAAACTTGTCGAGGTAAGGTCGGAAAATCCTGTGCATCATATCCATGAAAGCTGCAGGGGCATTCGTCAAACCAAACGGCATCACAACAAACTCGAAGTGGCCGTACCGAGTGTTAAACCCGGTCTTAGGTATATCCTGCTCTCGGATACGAAGCTGATAATATCCCTGACGAAGATCCAACTTCGAATATACCTTTGAGCCCTGCAATAAGTCGAATAACTCCTCTATGTGGGGTAGAGGGTATTTGTTCTTCACTGTCATCCGGTTCAACTCCCGGTAGTCGATGCACATTCTCAGCGTACCATCCTTCTTCTTTACAAACAAAACCGGGGCACCCCAAGGAGTGATGCTCGGTCTTATGTAACCATTCTCAAGCAACTCTTCCAGTTGCATCTTCAGTTCCTTCAACTCGGCTGGAGCCATCCTGTACGGAGTCTTCGAATAAGGCTCCGATCCCGGGGCAAGATCGACTACGAACTCAATGTCCCGATCAGGGGGTAGAGAGTTCAAACTCTCGGGAAAAACATCAGGGAAGTCCTTAATCACTTCCGTATTCTCGAGCTTCCCTTGTTCCTTCGGTCGGTTAAGTAAATAAGCGACGAAGGCCTGAGCTCCCTCTCGGATCAAACGAGAAGCCTCAACGAAAGAAATCTTCGGTGCCAGAACTGACTCCTCAAGACTACCCTTCACAATTGTTGCCTCGGTCCCAATCTGAATAGTCTTCCTGAAACAATCCACACTGACTCTATGCTGATAAAGCCAGTCCATTCCCAAAATAATCCCGTAGCGCTGCAGTGGTAACTCGATCAAATCGGCGGGATAGACGCGATCTCCTATCTTCAAAGGACAACCCTTGAAGATTCTATCTGTAACGTAAGAAGTCCCCAAAGGAGAACTGACTCGATACAAATAAGGCAGACTCTCCACGGGCATGCACAACTTAGCAGCAATATCAAGCGCAATAAACGAGTGTGTAGCACCCGGATCATATAATGCAGTAATAGGGATGTCATGAATATGCAGGGTACCTCCAATAACATCATGCGAATCGGGCTCAAGCTCCTCTCCTCCCAGTGCGAAGACTCTGGGCTGAACTCTCGGCTGACCGGCAGCCTGAATCGCCTTCAGTGGCGTGGCAAGAGTTCTCTTGTTCGGACAAGAGTCTATCAGGTGATCAGAAGATGCACAAATCAAACACTGTCCCAATCGCCTCCGGCAGGAATCGGCGGTGTGGTTCGGTCTGTGGCAGTAGGAACAAGTGATCGGTGCAACGGCAGTAATAGGAGCCCTATCAATATACCTGGGCCTCTAGGTCTAACCATTATGCCTGAAAAGATAAGCTGAAATGCATGTGGGTTAATGATATGACCAATTAATCAAGTAACAATAATATTTAAAAGCGCAAGTAAAGGAATAACACGAAACCTATAAATATAGCCGTACGACTTAGACACGACACTCTAGACAACAGAACCATAGCTCTGATACCACTCCGGACTGTAGCGCCCCGCTCTACAGCCCCCGAACCTGCACGAATTCCCAAGCCGAGTACAGTGCCTCAACCCGAGAACCCACGCAAGCTAACGGGTCAATCCCGACACATGGCAACAGTGAATCCCCAAAATAAAGCATTTAAATAAATCAGAGAATATATAGCGGAAGCATTTAAATCCATATTAACAAAAATGCCACTCCGGGGCCAATACATTAACAACAGCCCACTCAGGGCAACATCATTTAAATAACAATATTGGAGAACAATATAATATTATCAATCCAGGTTGACAAGAGTAATGAACGAGATCAAAAGACAACTAATGAGACTCGGCAAAACCAAAAAGCCTATCTGACACTGTTGCCCATCCGACACGTAAGACATGTCGGTCTCTCTCAAACCTGAGGCAAGAACAAATTAAAAGAGGGTGAGTCAAAATACTCAGTGAAGATGTGAGAACAAGTCGAGTCATGCTTCCGGGTATTTATAGAAAATACATATGCGATAATGAAGAAACCGGAATATGCTTCGACTTGGATATACAATTAAGAATTAAAATCAATAACACTATAAAGCAGTAAATAATATCCCAGCGAGAATGGGCCTGTTCCTCCTTAGCTCCCAACCGTGGCTATCATCTCCTGACAGGCCACGATTGACGCTTAGTTTTGGGAGAAGCACCTCGGATTACACCCTGAACGCCCGTCCCCAAATGTAACCTTCGGATACCTTCCCGGCCCAACTTGAAAATAGTCATGTATTTGCTCGCTTTAAAAATAACCCATTTGAATGCCAACCGACACTCTGAGCAAGGGTGACGACAAAGGATTAAATCCTAAGTCAAACCGTCACGTAAAATAAATAGTTTTCTTGCCCTTTGGAAAACAAATCAATTTGGTTTACTTATGTATAATTTTGATATTAAATGATTTGAGGATAAAACATAAAAATATAAACTCGAAATATATAATATATTAATAAGGGATTAGGGGGTTCGCAATTGTATATATATATGTTCAAGCCCAGTTAAAAGTTTAAATCCTCACCTGGAATCAAAAAGAGAAAGCCTAGCTGCTAGACTCACTGGTCTCCCACGCCGGACTGATCTGGAGACAAGACAAGACCTAGACAAATCAATAACGACTACAACAACAATAAAAGCGCAAATAAGCAATTATTGGACGAACGGCTAACAAAACATGTTTCCAATCATGCATATGTCAATTATAATATGTAAAGAAGCTATCATGTAAATTTCACGCAATTCCGACAAGTTGTCAAAAATACACATAATTAGAATTACACTATTCATAGCCCGAACGAGGGCGAAATTAAATAAACATTCCAAAATATAAATCTACAAATTAAAAGGGTTCTATAGGTGAAAACGGTGTAATTTTTGGAGTCCGTATGCAAAAAGTCAACCAAAAATGGTGACCCGAAGACTCAATTGCCGAGAGCAAAGTTTGAAAAGGCTGGAAAAATTCACTAAGTGTTTCACACGGCCTAGTGCACGGTCTTGAACACGGTGTCAAGACCGTGCACGCACACACGGCCAAACACACGGCCTTGGTGCACGGGCTCAAGCCCGTGCAAGCACAAGGAGTTACACACGGGCTCCTGCACGGTCTTGCGCAAGACCGTGCGTTAGCCCGTGTGGTTCAACTGAACCCAGCAGAAACTTACGGGTTTTCAAATTTTCGAGCCAAAATTCCACAAAAATCATATTTTTAACGCAAATCAACACTCATAATTTATAACAATCAATAATCAACATCTAATTCACATATACATCCAATAAAATCACGAATTGACCAAAAAAACGGGCTCGATCTAAGCATTTAACCTAAAAATCCCGAAATAACCAAATATTCTCAAAACCTCGAAAAAACGTAAAAGAAATTGGGGAAATTGGTACCTAAAGAAAGGTATCGATGAACTGATCGTTTAAAAACGATTGGCGCGAAATTCCACGGAGATTCGAGCTCGGCACGATCGATTAGGGAGTCGGGAGAAATATCTCTTTTCTTCTTCTTCTCTCTCTCTCTCTCTCTCGAAATAAAAAATAATGAAATGAATTTCGATACTTATCAAATATCTTCGAAATACCGAAAAATATGAAGGGTTATTTTAGTAATTTTAGAAAATCCAATTAAATACGCGTCGATCACATATAACGATTAAATATTTAATAAACGCGATATAGACACGTAATTTAAATACGCAAACAATATTATCACATTGGTCATTTACGACATAATATATTATAATTCAAATATAATCGAGAATTTAGAGATTAAGAAAGATAATTAACGCGTAAAAAAATTACTCACAGTAATTCCCAGATTTCTGGGTCGTTACAAATTCTATAAAACAACGCAATTATTTCATATAATAACATTAATCAAAAATGTCCTAAGATGTTCTCAGTGTACAGTAGCGAATCAAATATTTATTTCCACTAATAAAATTGGTAGAAGAAAATTAGTATGATTGCGAAACCTTTTCAGGGAGAAAATGAGCTCACACGAGATGTCGCCTGCTATGGTGTTCTCTCATTTTTTAATTGTGCCCCAAGACTTTCAATAATTGCATAATATACCATATTCCTCAAAAAATGTGCAAATAGTGTAAAGTGTCGGAATAAGGCGTACTTAGTAACAAAATGACTGAAATTAAATTCTTAATAAGATTTGAGGGTCGTTTTATGAAAATTCATGCGTTTACGAAAAGTCAATGTTGGGTGGGGTCAAAGTAAATAGTTTTGGTCTAAAATGCAATTTTCTTTAAAATATGGCTTAATGAATAATATCAAGGATTTCATGGAAATATTTGGAATCTCGATAAAATATGCATTATTAAAACATTGAACCCCAGTCCAATGTACACAGTTAAATTACTAGATTAAGTTAAACGAACTAAAATAAAAATTTACCAAATTGATAATTTTTTTATACATTTCAACGTAAATGTTTTTTGGGAAATATTTTGCAACTGTATGAAATACAAGGGTTTCTTACCAATTTTTTCGAAGCCGAATACTGCAGAGGGAGGCGACTTTCTCAATCAATTAAGTTGTTTCAGGCACAAGCTAGCGTGTTTGAACTGTAAACCTTAGTTAAGGAATCTAGTGCCTCATCCGATCATCCCACCACACTGATCTTTAGTGCTATAGATGTCTTTGAATGATGGTATTATATCAATATTTTAATTATATTATCGTTAATTTTTTGATACAATATATCGTATAGTATAAATAATGCAAGACAGGTATAAGTATATTTATACTTGGTTTTATGACATGTAACAATTACATTTTATATTTATAGAAAATAATTGTCCGTGGAGAAAGATTTTTTATTGAATCTGAAAATCTCACCTAGCTCAAATTGCTAGGGTTCGTTATCTTCTTGAATACGCATAATTTTAAATTTTGGGAATATTCCGTTAAATTTTAGAAGGAAATATAAATGTCCGACTGTTTTCGATAATTATCAAATTTCGTTAAAGGTGTAACAGTAATTTTTCAAAGAAGATCGGAGGTCACGTAATGTAGTTTCACAAAATTTGGGCTGTCAAGAACATAGAGGAAATAGGATGGGCAGTTAGTTAGATCTAATATGAATCATACATAGACTGTAGTTGGAGTCGGTGATGAACCTAAATGTAATTAACCCTTTTTTTTTTCAATGAGTACTAATGACTACGTTTATAATTATTAGGAGATAAAAGAGAATCTTAGAATAAGGGAGTTTGGGTTAGAATTAAAATAACTATATATTTGAAGAAAGGAGATCTGATATATTATAGTAGATTTTTTTTCAGTGTTCAACCAACAAATGTGACATATTTTTCCATTATTTTTGTTTACTTGTTTATTTATTTTTGATGAGTTAACAGATGAGAGAAAACAAATTAATAACTACATATGAATTATAATATCTGCTGCAATTCTCAGTGAGCGTTTTTTTTTTTTTTTTTTGTACTTTCTTAATGAGAGTTGGTGCTTATATGTACTTTCTATAAAACCCGGAAACGTGACTCGACTTGCTCTAACATCTTCACTGAGTATTTTTGACTCACCCTCTTTCATTGGTTCTTGCCTCAGGTAGATTGAGAGACCGACATGTCTCACGTGTCGGATGGGCAACAGTGCTTAGATAGGATTGTTGTCTTTAAGTCTCTAGATAGTTGTTCTTTTATCCAGGCCTGTAGATAACGATATATTGATCCCCGTCCCCTGATATTTACTTTATGTTGCCCCCGAATGGGCTTTGTTAATATATATATATTAGATGAATTGGCCCCGGAGTGGCATTTATGTTAATATGTTTAAATTTGCTTCCGCTATTTATTCTGAGACCCGCCCTCGATTGGTGGCACTTTGTTGAGAGGCGATGGACCGCCGCACAGACCCCGCGTACTTGGGTACGGTTTCTTCATGAGTTTCGTGCGAAGTATATGCCCGAGATTGTTCGGGATCAGAGGGAGAGGGAGTTTATGAACCTCTCTCAGGGAGGCATGACCGTGGGCCAGTATGAGGCCAAGTTTACCAGATTGATCGTCTACGCTCCTCACATGGCAGACGACGACAGGAGGATGGCCAGGAAGTTCAAGGAGGGCCTTCGTGATGAGATTCGGGCCGAGTTGGTTGGCAGTGACTTCCGTACTTATGAGGAGGCCGTGACACGGGCTATGGCTATAGAGTTCGATCTTTGAGAGCTCCGTCGTAGGGCTCCTGTGCCTGTTGCTGCTGCCCCTAAGGGCTTTTCTCAGAAGGGCAAGAGGCCTTTCACTGCTGGATCTGGATCTTCTACGGGCGACAAGAGGCCCAAGTATATTGAGAGAGCCATTATTACTGCCGTTGCACCGATCACATGCTCCTTCTGCCACAAGCCGAACCACACTGCCGACTTCTACCGGAAGCGACTGGGGCAGTGTTTACTTTGTGCATCCCCTGATCAAATGCTGGACTCTTGTCCGATCAAGAGGGCTCCCGCCACACCTCCGAAGGCGATTCAGGCTGTCGGTCAGCTGAGAGTACAACCCAGAGTCTTCGCACTGGGAGGAGTGGAGCTTGAGCCCGATTTGCACGACGTGATTGGAGGTACCCTGCATATTCATGACATCCCTATTACTGCATTATATGATCCGGGTGCGACGCACTCGTTTATTGCGCTTGATATTGCAGCTAAGTTGTGCATGCCCGTGGAGAGTCTGCCTTATCTGCATCGAGTCAGTTCTCCTTTGGGGACTTCATACGTTACGGATAGGATCTTCAAGGGTTGCCCTTTGAAGATAGGAGATCGTGTTTATCCCGCCGATTTGATCAAGTTGCCGCTACAGTGTTTTGGGATTATTCTTGGAATGGACTGGCTTTATCAGCACAGAGTCAGTGTGGATTGTTTCAAGAAGACAGTACAGATTGGAACCGAGGCGAAAATTGTGAAGGGTATTCTTGAGAAGTCAGATTTGGCACCGAAGATTTCTTTCGTTGAGGCTTCTTGTCACAACCCCCGAGCGTGGAGAGGAGAACCCTCACGACGGCGCCCGTTGGACGCGCGGGTATAAGCTTCGAATCCACTGTGTACAACCCTAAAGTTTGGCTTAGGAAGCACTTGCCAAAAGGGATTAATCCATATTGATTGTACATGAGTTCTAACTTATAAACCCTTCGAATTACTATTGAAATTCCGATGTGGGATGGAATATCAAGACACACGGTCTCTAGACACCACCTGGCGCAAGGCCGTGAGTATCACTCTCACGGCCTCACCCATAGGTCGTGTCCTTTGGGCCGTGTGTGTGGCTCCTTCAAATTGGGGCGTTACAATTCGTCCCTCCTTCGGAGCGTAATGTCCCCACTACGCCGTGACATAGGCCCATGGCTCCCCGCCAGTGGAGAAGAAGCTGCCCTACTACACGCGTTTCCCCTTTTCTTGGTGACACGGACGGTGTAGAACATGCATTCCCTAACTGACGGTTGGCTCTGATACCACTTGTCACGACCCCCGGGCGCGGAGAGGAGAACCCTCACGACGGCGCCCATTGGACGCGCGGGTATAAGCTTCGAATCCACTGTGTACAACCCTAAAGTTTGGCTTAGGAAGCACTTGCTAAAAGGGATTAATCCATATTGATTGTACATGAGTTCTAACTTATAAACCCTTCGAATTACTGTTGAAATTCCGATGTGGGACGGAATATCAAGACACACGGTCTCTAGACACCACCTGGCGCAAGGCCGTGAGTATCACTCTCACGGCCTTACCCATAGGTCGTGTCCTTTGGGCCGTGTGTGTGGCTCCTTCAAATTGGGGCGTTACACTTCTCGTTTGATCCGAGAGGGAGCTCAGGCCTTCGTCGCTTATTTACTTAACCGACCGAAGGAACAAGGGAAGCTCGAGAACACGGAAGTGATTAAGGACTTCCCGGATGTCATTCCCGAGAGTTTGAACTCTCTACCCCCCGATCGTGACATCGAGTTCGTAGTTGATTTTGCCCCGGGATCGGAGCCTTACTCGAAGACTCCGTACAGGATGGCTCCCGCCGAGTTGAAGGAACTTAAGATGCAACTTGAAGAGTTGCTAGAGAGTGGTTATAATAGACCGAGCATCTCTCCTTGGGGTGCAACGGTTTTGTTCGTGAAGAAGAAGGATGGCACGCTGAGAATGTGCATCGACTACCGAGGGCTGAACCGGATGACAGTGAAGAACAAATACCCTCTACCCCACATAGAGGAGTTATTTGACTTATTGCAGGGCTCGAAGGTATATTCGAAGTTGGATCTTCGACAGGGATACTATCAGCTTCGTATCCGAGAGCAGGATATACCTAAGACCAGGTTTAACACTCGGTACGACCACTTCGAGTTTGTTGTGATGTCGTTTGGTTTGACGAATGCCCCTGCAGCTTTCATGGATATGATGCATAGGATTTTCCGGCCTTACCTTGACAGGTTTGTGGTTATCTTCATCGACGATATTCTGGTTTTCTCCAAGACGGTCGAGGATCATGCCGAGCATCTTCGCATTGTGCTACAGACGCTTCGAGAGCATAGCCTATATGCTATAAGTTTAGCAAGTGTGAGTTCTGGATCAACGAGGTTTCATTCCTTGGTCACATCATCTCCAGGAATGGGGTTGCTGTGGATCCATCAAAGATTGAGGCAGTGACGAGTTGGAGTTAGCCTAAGACGCCAACAGAAGTTAGGAGTTTCCTTGGATTGGCTGGATATTACAGGCGATTCATTAAGGATTTCTCCAAACTAGCGGCCCCACTCACGAAGTTGACTTGTAAAGATGTGTCCTTTCAGTGGAACGACGAGTGCGAGGCCAGCTTCAAGGAGCTGAAGACGAGATTGACCACCGCACCTATACTTGTTCTCCCGGACGGACACGAGGGATACGCGGTTTATACCGACGCGTCCAAGGAATGTTTAGGGTGCGTGTTGATGCAAAATGGGAACGTCGTTGCTTATGCTTCTAGGAAGCTGAAAGATGCCGAGAAGAACTATCCCATTCACGACTTGGAACTTGCAGCGGTGATATTTGCCTTGGGCAAATTGCGTCATTATCTGTATGGTGTCACTTTTGACATCTTTACGGACCACCAAAGTTTGAAGTATCTGTTCACGCAGAAGGATCTCAACAGGAGACAGAGACGGTGGATGGAATTCTTGGAAGATTATGACTGCTGCATTCAGTATCACCCTGGGAAGGCGAACGTGGTCGCCGACGCTTTGAGCCGGAGGGCTCACGTGGCACATTTGGAGGGATCATCTTCCGATATCCCTATAGAGGATAGGATGATTCGAGTTGAATCATATCCTCGACTTGCCAACCTTACAGTCCAACCCGATCTAGTCCAACAAATCCGAGACGAGCAGATTTCGGATACCGATATTCAGAAGATCAAGGCCAGAATACAGAATGATCCCAACACCAAGTTCATGATCGATGGCATTGGATTGCTTTGCTTCGGGACTCGAGTTTGTGTTCCCACGAACCTGAAGCGTGGAATTCTCGACGAGGCACACAAGTCTGCTTATGTTGTTCACCCAGGAGGCAACAAGATGTATCGTGATCTCAGAACCCAGTATTGGTGGAACGGTATGAAAAGGGACGTGGCTACCTATTTGAAACATTGTCTAACGTGTCAGAGAGTCAAAGCCGAACATCAAAGGCCTGGAGGAACTCTTCAGCCGCTTCCCGTACCTACTTCCAAGTGGCAGGAGATCACTATGGACTTTGTGACCGGATTGCCCACTGTTCGTGGAGGTTTCGACAGTATTTGGGTCATCGTCGATCGATTGACCAAGTCAGCTCATTTTCTTTCGGTTCGAAAGACAGCGAAGGTCAAGCAACTTGCAGAACTATATCAGAAGGAAATCATCCGACTTCATGGTGTTCCGGAGAGTATCGTTTCAGACAGGGATCCTAAGTACACAGCTCAGTTTTGGCAAGAACTTCACAAGAGCTTGGGAACGACCTTGAAATTTAGCTCTACAGCACATCCCCAGACCTGTAGCGCCCCTTTCCGTAGGATGAGAAAGGACACCACATCCGCACCGAGACGAACTCCTAAACGAGGTAAAGGTACCCCATTCGAAAATCCATCCCGGCGAACGGCAATCACTCGATCAAACTCCGGCAACAGCATCACGACGCCCCAACAACAACAGCAATAAACAAAATAGTGCGGAAGCGATTTCAGAAAAATAACAATTTAAGCATAAAAGCCATCCATGGAAACATAATTCATAAAACAATTCCCAAGCAAATATCCAATTAATGCCATCCACGGCTCAACTATCTATCCCACATCAGGGGCACGTAAGTACGGAAATAAATTATAATATTAAATACAATAAGCTAAATAAATTCATAAAGTAAAGACTCGACTGTTGTTGGGACACTGACAAGACAAGAGACAAGAGCCGACCTAGACCTGCTGCTGCCGACTGACAAGATAGGTGACACCGCCACCTGTCTACCTGAAGCAAGAACCAAAATAGAAGGGGTGAGTATAAAGGATACTCAGTAAGGGGGGTAATACAATATAGGTATTGATCACAGTTCGTCGTTTATCATTTAGAACCAAAAAGGGGTGAATGTTACTCGTTTTGATAAAGATACATACAATAATATAAGTTGTAAAACTATAACACAAAGCAACATTCGGGTTCGGCTTTATTTGAAAACACAAAAGGTTGACGAACTGGATCCTTTGAAAACATTTGCATATAAGGTCAAGCCGATCATTTTGAAATGATATTAGTTGAGTCACGAGGCCGTTACAAGTTCGAAAAGCATGGCATAAATAAGTTAGAAACGATAAATAAACACGGCTCATAATTCAACTAATTAATTTAATAATAAAGGAGGCTTACGGTAGCAAGTACGAGTCACGCTTCCGGGTTTTATATATATATATAGGGAAATACATATGATAAATGAAGAAAACCGGAATGTGCTTCTACTTGTAACGAAAGTCGTAAAACAATTAGACAAATAAATAATGCAATAAGACATGAAATAGTGTGTCCCGGCGAGAACGGGCCCTCTCCTTATAACTCCCAACCTTGAAAATCATGCAAGCAAGTACTCCACCACCAAGATTCATAATCCACTCAGAATTTTATGGAAACGCGTGTTAACAACGTCACCCTATCAGAATTTTATGGAAACGCGTGTTAACAACGTCACCCTATCAGAATTTTCTAGGAAGCGCGTAGCCTACAACGCCACCCTCGCACTAACTCAGGCTAGCCAACCTCCTGGCTGACCTAAGCAGATACGGATTGGAGTATCCATCGGGATTTGCCCTGGACGCACGTCCCCAGACTCACCTCCTGAATACTCCGGGCCCAAAACATTAATCGATCTATGGCTCGCTTTTGAAAACGATGACAGTTAGGGGGCCAAAAGGGCCATTCGCAATTGGGGAATCGGGATGTGGAAGGCCAAAGGGGCCATTCGAGACAAGGTTATATTTGCGGGGTCGAGAGACCAAAATTCGCATTTAAAACAAAAGGGTTTTCCTTGTCTCTAGTTGAAAGCATTTCAAATCATTTTGGTTTTGCTATTAAAAGGTTTGACTAAGCACATAAGGAATAGTAAAGGCAGTACAACAAGTAATAATAAAAGACGGGGTAATCATTTATTTTGCAACCTATAATAGTCTATGTCCTTGCCCCAGTTAAAAAATAAGTTAAACCCTTACCTGTAGCTCGACAAACGAGAAAAGCAAGCAAGCAACATGTATGATTCTCCCTCAGAGATCCCACCTGAAAAACACGGGGTCCAGAGGATGAATGACTGACACGAACAAGAAAACAGACACTGACGCTCGGCTATCAAAATACGAACATGCTTAAGGACACTCACTCAACATTTAAACAAAAGAAAGCGAGTAGGGGCAATACAGTCAATTTATCCAAATGTATTCAATAATTAAATAAACGAATAACAATTAACATTTAATTAATAATAATATTTAAGCATAATCTAACCAGGGGTTAACCTTGCAATTAAACATCAAACATGTATATTTCATTTAAATCAACAACAATTAAGTACAACTTATAGCTTTTCCCAAAAGCTCAAAAGCTAACAAGTTCATATCGATCCTATCTCTAGCCTAATCGAACCGAAACCTATCCGTTTCGACTACACAAGCATATATCATCAACAATCAACAATTCATACAATTAAGCCAAGCTAGGATCAAGTTATTCATGCTCAAAAGCTATAAGCTATAAGCTATAGCTCAAAAGCTACAAATTAATACAATAATACAAAAAATGCGATAAAAGACAAACGACAAGTCGGATTCGAGTAATACCAGCGTCGTTAGAACCGTTGCGTCGAGGAGAACAATCTTCGTGAAGACTCCGTCGCCGGAATCTGACTGGAACTGTAGCGCCTCCGCGTGCCGCCGCCGCGCCGCCATCGGACTTCCGTCGAAACACCTCCGATCGTCGAACCCTTATACAGAAATGATCCTCTCGACGAGCCCGTCACAACCATGGTGGTTTGCCATCGTGACTCCGCCTGGAACCACCACTTCCGCCGCCGCACCTTCAAGTCGCCATAACTCCGCCGCCCGTGGTCCGATTAAAGTGAAACCACCTCCAAAATGCTCCTCTCTTCATGGGCTTCAATTCCCGACCAACCCCCAGCATTGACATCGCCGGAGAACTGAGATCGGAAAGCATCACTGCCGCCTGAAAATCGTCGATTCCGCCGCCGTCGGTGGTCGGATAGACACGAGACCACCACCGTTGGCTTCCTTGCGAAAAATCGGTCCAGAAGCACCCTTGCCCGCTGCCTGAAAGTCGCTGGAAAAGCCAGATCCACCACCCTTGCCGTCGCCACCTTCACGCCGCCGTAGCATCGCCGTCGCTGCTCCAATCGCCGGGAAAATAGTACGGTTGAGTTCGTCTCGTCGATACGGTCGTCTGGACATATGATTCGTCGAATTCCGACAACGTTGCAAAAATCGTGTTTGGGAGAGAATGGCTCGTCGTTCGGTGATTGTCGGTGTGTGTGTGGTTTCTAAATATGGAAGGTTACTATATATATTTTTTGAAAAACAAGACAAAAACGCAAAGTCTCGAAATTAGGCGTACTTAGTGTCAAAATAACCGAAATTAAATGCTTAACAAAGATTGAGGTTCGTTTTATTAAAATTCGGGCATTTACAAAAAGTCAATATCGAGTGGGGTCAAAGTGTAAATAGTTTTGGGTCAAAAATGAAATTTCTTGAAAATATGATTTGATGAATAATATTTAGAATCTTATGAAAATATTTGGAACCTCGATAAAATATGCATTATTACATTGAACCCCAATCCAATGTACACCGTTATACTACATTAAATTAAACGAGCTATAATTATAAATTTACCAAATTGACCCTAATTAGTGACAAAACGATGCAAATTAAATTCTAATTAATGCCTTGGGTTTTAAATACCAAATCGATGATTTATAAAATATTTAAATGCAAGAGTTGGAAAACATGCAATTATGAATGACGTCGGGACCGTAATTCCGATAAATGCGCTAATCTTGAACTTGGAGATTGCGGGTCGTTACAAGACCGATGGACAATCCGAGCGAACGATCAGGTTTCTAAGTGATATGCTACGGGCATGTGCGCTCGATTTTCATACGAGTTGGATTTCACACTTGCCCTTGGTCGAGTTCGCTTACAACAACAGTTATCAAGCCTCGATTGGGATGCCGCCGTATGAGGCTCTCTATGGGAGGAAGTGCAGATCTCCGATTTATTGGGAATTGGAGGATTGGAAGTGATCATTCAATGGCCACGAGAGAGCTACTCCACTGGATCACATTCAAGAAGCGATCGATAAGGTCCAGCTCATTCGGCAAAGAATGGAATCAGCCCAGGACCGTCATAAGGCTACGCCGACAAGAGACGTCGAGATTTGCAGTTCGAAGTGGGAGATCGAGTTTTTCTCAAGGCCTCCCCGAGGAAGGGATTCACGAGGATCGGTAGAGGTCGGAAGCTTACTCCGAGATACTTAGGTCCATTTGAGATCACAGAGCGGATCGGGAATACCGCTTATCGCTTGGATCTACCACCACATCTTACCTGGATCCACAATGTCTTCCATGTCTCACAACTCTACAAGTACTTCCCCGACGAGTCCCATGTTCTCCAGGATGACAGAGTTCAGCTTGAGCCGGATTTGACTATTGAGATGAAACCGGTTCAGATTCAGGATCGCAAGGTCCAGCAGCTTCGTCACAAGCAGATTCCATTAGTGAGAGTTCTCTGGAGGAACCGTTCAACCGAGCAGTCTACATGGGAGACTGAGGCTAAGATGAGAGAAGCTTATCCTGAGCTTTTCTGATAAAGATGGAATCTGGGGACCAGATTCTCATAAGGGGGGAGTATTGTAACGACCCAGAAATCCGAGAATCATTGTGAGTATTTTCCCGCGTTAATTATCTTTCTTAACCCTAAGTTCTCGTAATATGTGAATTATTATATATTATTTTCGTATACGACCCAATGTGATAATATTATTTGCGTATTTAAATTCCTTGTCTAATTTGAGTTGTTTGATATTAAATAGATATATTTGGCCAACGTACATTTAATTGGATTTTCCAAACTTACCAAACTACCCCTTCGTATTTTTTGACATTTCGAAATATTTGATAAATGTCTCGAAACCCTCATTCGAACCCTTATTCGAAATAGAGAGAGAGAGAGAGAGGAAGAAAAGAGCATTTTCCCCCGAAGCCCTAATTGATCGTGCTGAGCTCGTTTCTCCATGGAATTTCGCGCCGATTGAACCTAAACGATCCTCTCAACGATACCTTTCTTTAGGTACCAATTTCCCTAATTTCTTTCACGAATTTATGATGTTTTGAGAATATTTTGTCATTTCGGAATTTTTAGGTTAAATGCTTAGATCGAACCCGTGTCTTGATCATTTCGTGAAATTATTGGATGTAAATGTTTATTAGATGATGATTGTTGATTGTTACAATTGTTGGGTGTTGATTTGCGCTATAAATACGATTTTTATGAGTTTTTGGTTCGATTTTCGTGAAATCGCGTAACTTTCTGCTGTGTGCTGTTAAACCGCACAGGCTAACGCACGGTTTTGAGCAAGACCGTGCAGGAGCCCGTGTGCACCTCTTTGTGCCTGCACGGGCTCAAGCCCGTGAGCCTAAACCGTGCAGATGGCCGTGTGTGAGTGCACGGTCTTAACACCGTGTTGAAGACCGTGCACAAGCCGGTGTGAAACACTTAGAAAATTTTCCAGCCTTTTTCAAATGTTGCTCTCGGCAAGTGAGTCCACGGGTCAACATTTTTTGTTGACTTTTTGCATACGGACTCCAAAAATTATACCGTTTTCATCTATAGAACCTTTATAACTTATAGATTAATATTTTGAAATGTTTATTTAATTTCGCCCTCGTTCGGGCTATGAATAGTGTAATTTTAAGTATATGCATTTTTGGCAACTTGTCGGAATTTCGTGAAATTTACATCATAGCTTCCTTACATACTATAATTGGAATATGCATGATTGTGAACATGTTTGGTTAGCCGTTCGTCAAATAATTGCTTATTTGCACTTTTATAGTCGTTATTAATTCGTCTAGGTCCTGTCTTGTGTACAGATCAGTCAGAGGTCGGTGACCCGTGAGTCTAGCTGCTAGGATTCCTATTTTTGACACCAGGTGAGGATTTAAATCGTTTTAACTGGGCTTGAACATATATGTATACTTGCGAAACCCCTTAATCCCATATTGTTCTATTACATATTTCGAGCTTATACATTTATGTTTTATCCTCAAATCCTTTGATATCAAAATTATATAATAGTAACCTAAATCAATTTGTTTTCAAAAAGGGCAAGAAAACTCTTTCCTTTACGTGACGGTTTGACTTAGGATTTACCCCCTTCATCGTCACCATTTGCCCAAATTGCCCGTTTGGCATTCAAAATCTTATTGCAAAGCGAGCAAAGTATTGTTATTTCGATGGGCCCGGGATGGTATCTGGAGGTTGCATCTGGGGACGAGCGTCCAGGGAGCAATCCGAGGTGCTTCTCCCAAAATTAAGCGTCAATCGTGGCCCTTCAGGAGTTGATAGCCACGGTTGGGAGCGATGGTGGATGTTGCATTCGTTGCACATTTTCCTGAAATTGACAATAGTCGAGCTTTGGGTTGCTCCTTGGCTTGACACCGGCGATGGAGATTTTTATAATGTATTGTGGAGAAATAAGGAGGAACAGGCCCACTCTCGTGGGGATATTTATTTATCGATTTATATCGTTATTGCTTTTAGCGTTTTATTGAATATCCAAGTCGAAGCACATTCCGGTTTCTTCCTTATTGCATATGTACTTTCTATAAAACTCGGAAACGTGACTCGACTTGCTCTAACATCTTCACTGAGTATTTTTGACTCACCCTCTTTCATTGGTTCTTGCCTCAGGTAGATTGAGAGACCGACATGTCTCACGTGTCGGATGGGCAACAGTGCTTAGATAGGCCTTTTGGTTTTGCCGAGTCTCTATTGTTGGCTTTAACTCCCTAGATAGTTGTTCTTTTGTCCAGGCCTGTAGATAACGATATATTGATCCCCGTCCCTTGATATTTACTTTATGTTGCCCCTGAATGGGCCGTGTTAATATATATATATTAGATGAATTGGCCCCGGAGTGGCATTTATGTTATTATGATTTAAATTTGCTTCCGCTATTTATTCTGAGCTGTTTAGATGTTTTTACTTTGGGGATCCACTGTTGCCAAGTGTCGGGATTGACCCGTTGGCTTGTATGGGTTCTTGGGTTGAGGCGCCGTCCTCGGCTTGGGAATCCGGGCAGGTTCAGGGGCTGTAGAGCGGGGCTCTACATGACATAAACAAGTTGGAAATGATATGTAAACATGGCTCGTAATTCAACTAAGTAGTTTGAACAATAAATAAGACATAAGTTGGGCAAGTTCAAGCCACGCTTTCGGGTTTTATATATATATAGGGAAAATACATATGCTAGATGAAGAAAACCGGAATGTGCTTCGACTTGTAACGAATGCAAAAAATCAATTAGACAAGTAAATAATGCAATAAGTCATGCAATAATGTGTTCCAGCGAGAACGGGCCCTCTCCTTATAACTCCCAACCATGAAATCATGAAAGCATGTAGTCAAGTACTGCACCACCAAAAGCCAAGCAGTTCAGGAATTTAAGGAGAAGTGATTTGTAACGACCCGAATATTTTAATTATATTATTAATAATTACGCGAATTCTTTCTTGCCTAATTTCTCGATCTATCCAATTTGATTAATTAATCTTGTGGAAAAGATTGATTTAACCTATCTTTTAAATACCCTCAATTACTTAAATTACATAAATGCCCTTAAGAGCCTGAATGACCATTTTACCCTCCCGAGATATTTTCTTAAATATCTACCCATCTCTCTCATTTTCTCATTACATAGAAAGAAAGAAAGAAAGAAGAAAGAAAGGAGAAAGAAGGAGAAGAAAGGAGAAAGATCTTCCCGACGCCCTACCGAGCTCATTTCTCGCCCGATCAACTAGCCGTGAAAACCCGAACGACCCTCACTACATTCTCTACCGGTAATCCTTTTACCCCATTTCATTCCGTTCATTATTTCTTGTGATTTTTCGTGATTTATATATAGAATTTTATTATATTAGGATTTTCGTGTTTAGGAAGATTTACTTGACCATTTTACGTGATTCTTGTGTCTATGTGTAGCTTATATGATATATATGATTATATATGAAAATTAGGGTGTTTTATGGTGTAAATTAGGAGATATATGAATTTATATTTTGAATTCGCGTGAGAGGTTCGCGATCTGCTGAGTCTGCTGCTCAGTAGATCCACACGGGCGAACGCACGGTCTTGAGCAAGACCGTGCAGGAGCCCGTGCGCTTCACTTTTCAGCCTGCACAGGCTTGAGCCCGTGCGCAGGCCCGTGCGCATGGCCGTTTGCGCCTGCACGGTCTTGGCACCGTGCTCAAGACCGTGCGGGAGGCCGTGCAACCCCTTTTGTGCTTGCACCGGCTTGCCAAGCCCGTGCGTAAGCCTGTGCGTTGGCCGGTGCAACATACTTAGTGTATTTTCTAGCCTTTTCCTTTCTTACACTTCGGGAATTGGTCAACCCCACTCATTTAAATGTTGACTTTTCTCATACGACCTCCGAATATCAATCCGATTTCACCTATAGCTTCCTTGAGCCTCGGGATTTGATGTTCTTCATAATTTGTAATTTACCCGACCCTAATTGATCGTCATTGGACACCTTGCTCGTTTAGGGATTTTTCCCATCTTTTCCGTTTCTTGTCCGTTTGACCCCGTTTTCGCGAGAGAGTTCCGTTATATTATTTTAAGCATGTCTACGTGCCCTAATTGCGTTTAAGCATGCCTTTAATATTTATTATTTACATTCTTTCATTATTTAACATTGCATTAATATTCTTTAATTGTAGTACCATAATTTATATGTTTAATTGATTTACTTTCCATATTGCACCTGTAGCATGAGTGATGTTTATATGAATTGCCGTGCGTCGTCTGTTGTTCGTGTCTTGCTTTTGTTATTGTCGGTCTTGTTTTCATCCTCTAGGCCCTGTGTATTACAGGTGGGTCCAACGAGGGAGAAACCTGACCACCGCTTGCTTTCATACTGCCTTGTCGAGCCAGGTAAGGGTTTAAACTTCTTTCAACTGGAGTAAGAACATAGTCTTATTTAGGTTGCGAAATAAATGACTACCCAGCTTTTATTATTACTTGTTGTACTGCCTTTACTATTCCTTATGTGCTTAGTCAAACCTTTCAATAGCAAAACCAAAATGATTTGAAATGCTTCCAACTAGAGACAAGTAACTTATTTATTTTAAAAGTAACTATTTGATCTCTGAGGCACCTATAAGTAATGTCGTTAGGGACATCCGTCAGCATGCTCCCGAAGCGTACGACGCTTATGAGTATTTCCTAGATCGTTACATCAACTTGTCTCAAAAGCCCCTTTGGCCATTCATACTTAACTACTTGCATCATATTTTCGAACGGCCCTTTTGGCCACTTAAACTGTTATCGTTTCAAATGCGAGCTATGAACCGTGTATCGTGTTGGGCCCGGTGTATTCAGGAGGTGAGCCTGGGGACGTGCGTCCAGGGCAGATCCCGATGGATATTCCAATCCGTATCTGCTTAGGTCAGCCAGGAGGTTGACTAACCTGAGTTAGTGCGAGGGTGGCGTTGTAGGTTACGCGCTTCCTAGAAAATTATGTTAAGGGTGACGTTGTTAACACGCGTTTCCATAAATTCTGCGTGGTCCATGAACCTTGGTGGTGGAGTGCTTGCTTGCATGATTTTCAATTGGGAGTTATAAGGAGAGGGCCCGTTCTCGCCGGGACACATTCTTGCATGACTTATTGCATTTCTTGCTTGTCTATCTGATTTACGGCTTTAGTTACGAGTCGAAGCACATTCCGGTTTTTTTCCTTTAGTATACGTATTTCCTTATAAATATATATACAAAACCCGAAAGCGTGGCTCGAACTTGCCAACTGAAGTCTCCTTTATTATTCCATTAATTAGTTGAATTATGAGCCGTGTTTAATTATCGTTCTAACTTACTCATAGCATGTCTTTCGAAACCGTAACGGCCTCGTAACTCAACTAACGCCCTTTCAATTTATCGGCTTGATATTACGTGCAAATATTTTGAAAGATCCGGTTCGTCAACTATTTGTATTTTCAAATAAGCCGATCCTAAGCGTTGCCTTGCGTTATTTTATAACTTATATTTCATTATTCATATTCTTTCTCAAAACGGGCAACACTCACCACTTTTGGTTTTAAAAGATAAATGACGAACTATGATCAAAAACCCCTTACTGAGTATCCTTTATACTCATCCCTGCTATTTTTGGTTCTTGCTTCAGGTAGACAGGTGGCGACGTCACCTATCTTGTCAGTCGGCATCAGCAGGTCTAATAGGCTTAGTCTTTCTGGTTTGTCTTGTCAGTGGTCCCAACAACCGTCGAGTCTTGTTTATTGTATTTATTTACTTTACGTACTTATGTGCCCCTGATGTGGGATAGTTGACGATATCTAGGATTGCATAGGATAGACTAGTTGAGCCATGGATGGCACTATCTTCTTATGAACATGTGTTGTTATTTTATTGTATCTTGATTATAAATATTTAATTGTTTACGTTAATCGCTTCCGCATTTTTTTCTGCTCTTTTCTGGTTGTTGTTGGGATGTCGTTGCTGTTGCCGGTAGTGGTTGCTTGAGTGCCGTTCGCCGGAGTGGGTTTTTGAGTTGAGGCCCCTCGCTGAAGCTCGGGAATCCATTTCGGTGCGGATGTGGCGGTCCTCCTTCAGGGGGCGCTACAGTCAGTGGTATCAGAGCCTAGGTTCCCAAAAGGAACCGAAGCTTTGTAATCGCGTCGTGTCTTGTCTTTTGTGTCTGCCCGTTTCGTGTCAATGAGACTTAGAGTTTCCAGTCACAGGTGCTTGAGAACTCCTTAGTATTGAAATTGTGATTGATCTCCTTTTGGAATGGCCAACCAACCGTTTGATCTCTTACAATTGTAGTACTGAGTTGGGATCGAATGCAGGTGGATGTGGAACTCGAGGTAGCGTCTGTCTTGTCTTGTCGTCTGGTCGTGTCCTGCTTGGGTCTTGTCGTGTCTAGGTCGTACGGCTATAGGATCGAGTTTTGCTTGTTCTGTGATTTGTTTCGTACTTAAATTTATTACACCCTATTCGAATCATATATGTATGCTTTGTTTGAATTTTATAGGCCTTATATGATCATTGCATTAACCGAGCATGCATCATTTTCCAGTTTGTTGTTCACAGGTGCATAATGCCTCGCCGAAGACCCCCTACTGCTCCAACACCCCCGAACCCAATGGCTGAAGAGTGGGTATCGATTATCTGACAGATCGCCGTGCAAGTATGTCAAGGGATACAACAACAACAACAGCAGGACGTACCTGCCAGACAGACTGTGGGCCAAACCTTGGATAGGTTTCTCTACTATCGCCCACCCTGCTTCGAGGGCGAACCAGATGATTTTATGGCCGAGGCTTGGATATCCGACGTGGAGCAGATTTTTCGAGTACTACAGTGTGGTGACCCCGAGAGGGTCGAGTATGCTACATTCCTTATGAGAGGACCCGCTCGAGATTGGTGGCACTTCACAGAACGGAGATGGATCGCCGAGAGAGTTCCCAACACTTGGTCACGATTCGTATCTGACTTCCGAATGAAGTATGTGCCGGAAGTGGTACGTGACAGCCGGGAGAGAGAATTCATATATCTCAACCAAGGAGCATCTACCGTAGCCAAGTATGAAGCACAGTTCAACCGCCTCATCACCTATGCTCCTCACTATGCCGCGGACGAACGAAAGAGAGCACGAAAGTTTATCGAGGGACTTCAGCCTGAGATCCGGAGAGCACTGATGGCACTAGATATCCGTCTCTACCCCGATGCAGTTACCCGAGCAATGAGAGTGGAGTCCGAACTCCAAATAATGAACCAGAGTGCCCCTGCTATTATAGGATCCTCTTCCAACGAGATAGCAAGGAGAGAGCTAGCCGGACCGAGTACCTATCGGACAAAGAGACCACACAATGAGGTGCCGGAACCTACAGAACCTGAAGTGAATGAGGACCCCATTCCCTGTGAGCACTGTGGGAAGACGAATCACAAGACGGCAAAGTGTAGGAAATAATTGGGACGTTGCTTTTCTTGTGGAAGCACCACATTCGGGACTGTCCCAACAGAGAGAACCCTGGGGGAAGAAGAAGTGGTTACCGATCTCGACATGCTCGTATAGGTATATTGCATTATCATAGCATTCATTCATAGTGTTCTGTTTTGAATGGTAATTGCTTCAAATATATGTTAAGTGCTTTATATGACCTACGTGTTTTAACTGCTTTCAAAATTCACACTTGCACTGATTGAATGATTAGTTGCTAGGATTTATGTGACCTCTGTGTGGATAGCGTGGAATTCGATAAATTCATTATACGCTATTAGAAAGTACTAAGGACAAGGAGTTCTTGGCCGACTAGGATCGATTTTTATTGCGAGTACGTTATGCGGTTCTGGATAGCAGCGACGTTGACAAATCGAGTTTAAAGAAGCATACTTCTGAAGGTATGTCTGAAGATGAATCAACTAGTGAAGAGGATAATGAATTATCTGATGATGAGGATTATATGGGAGACGAGCCAACATCGGTTTCTGATAATGACGATCCTGATGTTTCGTATGAAGTCGAGCGAAGAAATGATGAAAATGATGGTTTAATGGAAGGTGGAGAGGAGAAATCATCCAATACCATTGAAGATGAGAAACACTTTGTAGAAAGAATAAGAAAGAGTGTGATCTTGAAGAAACAGATTGTGAGAAGGACGAGGAGTACAATGGGAGAAATGATGATGGCGTTACTTCCTGTAGAAATAACTCTAATCAAGAAACAGGAGAAGGATGTGACAATTGTCATTGGGGATACGAAGAGTACAAGAATCAGTCGGAAGAACGAAATAGATAATGACAATGATGATGGACTTTGCATTGGGATTTTCTGATTCTTTGTCGTTATCTTTGTTTAGAGTTTTTATAATTCCGTCTTTCGCATGTCTTTGAATTTTATTGAAATGTTATTTGTATTTAAATGTTTTATTATGAATGATGTTTTATAATGTATTTTAATTGCTCCTAAATGTTCATTTTTTTTTAATTCGCGTTAGAACTCTTAGATTATGCTCCTCTTAACTAACCCCGAAGTCCGGAGGAGAATCTGAGGACAGATTCTTTTGAAGAGGGGAGTATTGTAACGACCCGAATATTTTAATTATATTATTAATAATTACGCGAATTCTTTCTTGCCTAATTTCTCGATCTATCCAATTGGATTAATTAATCTTGTGGAAAAGATTGATTTAACCTATCTTCTAAATACCCTCAATTACTTAAATTACATAAATGCCCTTAAAAGCCTGAATGACCATTTTACCCTCCCGAGATATTTTCTTAAATATCTACCCATCTCTCTCATTTTCTCATTACATAGAAAGAAAGAAAGAAAGAAGAAAGAAAGGAGAAAGAAGGAGAAGAAAGGAGAAAGATCTTCCCGACGCCCTACCGAGCTCATTTCTCGCCCGATCAACTAGCCGTGAAAACCCGAACGATCCTCACTACATTCTCTACCGGTAATCCTTTTACCCCATTTCATTCCGTTCGTTATTTCTTGCGATTTTTCGTGATTTATATATAGAATTTTATTATATTAGGATTTTCATGTTTAGGAAGATTTACTTGACCATTTTACGTGATTCTTGTGTCTATGTGTAGCTTATATGATATATATGATTATATATGAAAATTAGGGTGTTTTATGGTGTAAATTAGGAGATATATGAATTTATATTTTGAATTCGCGTGAGAGGTTCGCGATCTGCTGAGTCTGCTGCTCAGTAGATCCACACGGGCGAACGCACGGTCTTGAGCAAGACCGTGCAGGAGCCCGTGCGCTTCACTTTTCAGCCTGCACGGGCTTGAGCCCGTGCGCAGGCCCGTGCGCATGGCCGTTTGCGCCTGCACGGTCTTGGCACCGTGCTTAAGACCGTGCGGGAGGCCGTGCAACCCCTTTTGTGCTTGCACCGGCTTGCCAAGCCCGTGCGTAAGCCCGTGCGTTGGCCGGTGCAACATACTTAGTGTATTTTCTAGCCTTTTCCTTTCTTACACTTCGGGAATTGGTCAACCCCACTCATTTAAATGTTGACTTTTCTCATACGACCTCCGAATATCAATCCGATTTCACCTATAGCTTCCTTGAGCCTCGGGATTTGATGTTCTTCATAATTTGTAATTTACCCGACCCTAATTGACCGTCATTGGACACCTTGCTCGTTTAGGGATTTTTCCCATCTTTTCCGTTTCTTGTCCGTTTGACCCCGTTTTCGCGAGAGAGTTCCGTTATATTATTTTAAGCATGTCTACGTGCCCTAATTGCGTTTAAGCATGCCTTTAATATTTATTATTTACATTCTTTCATTATTTAACATTGCATTAATATTCTTTAATTGTCGTACCATAATTTATATGTTTAATTGATTTACTTTCCATATTGCACCTGTAGCATGAGTGATGTTTATATGAATTGCCGTGCGTCGTCTGTTGTTCGTGTCTTGCTTTTGTTATTGTCGGTCTTGTTTTCATCCTCTAGGCCCTGTGTATTACAGGTGGGTCCAACGAGGGAGAAACCTGACCACCGCTTGCTTTCATACTGCCTTGTCGAGCCAGGTAAGGGTTTAAACTTCTTTCAACTGGAGTAAGAACATAGTCTTATTTAGGTTGCGAAATAAATGACTACCCAGCTTTTATTATTACTTGTTGTACTGCCTTTACTATTCCTTATGTGCTTAGTCAAACCTTTCAATAGGAAAACCAAAATGATTTGAAATGCTTCCAACTAGAGACAAGTAACTTATTTATTTTAAAAGTAACTATTTGATCTCTGAGGCACCTATAAGTAATGTCGCTAGGGACATCCGTCAGCATGCTCCCGAAGCGTACGACGCTTATGAGTATTTCCTAGATCGTTACATCAACTTGTCTCAAAAGCCCCTTTGGCCATTCATACTTAACTAGTTGCATCATATTTTCGAACGGCCCTTTTGGCCACTTAAACTGTTATCGTTTTCAAATGCGAGCTATGAACCGTGTATCGTGTTGGGCCCGGTGTATTCAGGAGGTGAGCCTGGGGACGTGCGTCCAGGGCAGATCCCGATGGATATTCCAATCCGTATCTGCTTAGGTCAGCCAGGAGGTTGACTAACCTGAGTTAGTGCGAGGGTGGCTGTAGCGGGCGCCGCCAAACGGGCAGACGCACGCCCCGCACCGGATCCTGACCCGGAATCGAAAGGAGTCCGACCCGAACCAAAACCCGGCGAACGGCAAACCGGACATTTACTACTAGGCGGAAGTTTCAAAACAGAGACAAACCCAAAAGCAGAAGCAATATAAAACAAAACATAAAACCCATAATGATTGCGCAGATAGGTAAAGCCCACTAAGGCTAGCAAATTCCAATAAATATTAACAAATGTTTACAACGGGTTCTACAATATTATTCCCGGATTTTCATAAGTATAAATCAAATCCTACATACATCATAAGTCAACAAGAAACGAGAGTTTACATAAGACAAAAGCTTGTAACTCGATTGACAACGACTCAATACTACTGAAGCCCGCCTAGAATCCTGAAACCAAAGGGTGAAACGAATGGGGTTAGTCAAACGACTAAGTGAGGGGGAAAAACAGTACATAAGAATAAACGAAAGTAGATCACCAGTTTAAACAGAAAGAAAATAACAGAAGTAAAGTTTTTCGCAAACGATTGGTCAACTAGCTCAAAATGAAACATAACAAAGCGTATAACTCAGCGAGAAGAGTTCTGAACCACCAGTCAAATCATAAAAAAACAGAAACCCACCTTATTCCTCCAGTTGTAATCAGGGAGCAACCCCTAACTACACATATCATACATAAACAAGCTCAGGTACTCAAAGGGCTGCCACTCCGGCCTCACCCCGAGCTCCCAAAGGTGGAGGAAACCATAGAATTTCCGCCGTAGACCCGACGTCTACCGACTTCGTCCTATCGTCCTTACTCCGGGCCCATCAGAACAGGTCAAACATATTCATATACATAGCTCGCTTTTCAAACATTTCCATGTGGTCAAAAGACCGTTCGAGGCAAGTCGTGTGCGAGGCTATAATACCAAAGTTCGCTTTCGGAAAACAAAGATTTGCTTGCCTCTTTCGTAAACATTTCACAAACTTATACATAATACTTTTCATATTAAATCGTTTTCAAGATCATAAAAGTATAAGCTTAAATATCTACTATATATACAGACGGATGTAAAACAAATCATAAAACAAGGCTTATCGGGTAGTAGGGTTGGTATTATGTACGTATTATCGTCTACTATAAGAAACTGAAAACCCCACCTGTTGGCTTGACAAAAACGAGAGCAAAATGCGAGACAGGCACACTACTCCACGGGAGTATCGTCTGCAAAAAGACAAAGACATAACCATATAAGACTAACGACGACGCACGGCTTATACGAAAGATTTAAAACACATAGAAGCACGTTTAACAATCATTCATATCACTTAGGTTCACATTGTAACAAAACATAGAAATTCATAGAATTCGATAAGCAGAACAAGTTAGAATGTAATAAAAGCTCATAAACATGCATAAAATGCAATAAGGAAGCATGCATTCAAGTTTTAGAAGAAACGAACAACATTTGAAAAATAGTCAAAAAGGCCTAAACGAAAAACAAGAGAAACGGGGCCCAAACGAAGTCGGAAAAATTCAAACTACCTAAAATATGTATTTCATGATTTATAGGACCTATAGGTGAAATCGGATCTTGAATCGGAGGTCAAACGAAGAAAGTCAACTTTTTAATTACCCCTTTGACCCTCAATGCCGAGAGCAAGAAGTTGAAAATGGAGAAATTTTGGTTAAGGCATACACACGGTCTTGGGGACGGGCAAACGCACGGGCTTGAACACGTGCTCAAGCCGGTGCGGACAAACTTGCACTGGCCTGCGCACCGGCTTGCGCACGGCCGTGCGTTAGGCAGTGCAAGGCCAAAATATGCACACGGTCTTGGCGCATGGTCCCAAGACCGTGCGTCAGGCCGTGCGGATTATCAACACAGCAGAAAATCGCGAGGGTTCTCGGGAATGAGCCAAAAATTAACATTTAAATCATATAAATCATGCAAAACCTCAAACTAAACTTACATATAATGATCTACAACATCTAATCTACTTATAGGACCAAGAAACACGTAAATCCATCCACAAAATGATTCATAATCACATTTTTCATATATTATTAAACTATTCACAAAATTCTATAAATCACAACCTAGGAAGCATTAAACGCGAAGGACGTGAGAAGCTTACTTGAAGAATAGATCGTGAGGAGTTCGAAAAGTTTCACGGATCGAAATTCGGTCGGAAATCGAAGTCGGAATGAGCAATCGAAGCTTTCTCTCTTTTCTCTCTTCTTTTTCTCTTTCTTTTCTTCTTTCTTACGTGAATGAGGTTTGAGGGAGAGAGAGAGTGGTCAAGTCAAACTTTGACTTGACTTAGAAACGAGGGGCAAAACCGTAATTACTCCGAACTTACTAAAAATAGCAGGTTGTCGGAATTAAACAATTTTACAGTCAAAGCTCATATAATTGAACACACGTTGACATGCAATGGTTTAAAAACCAAAATTCACTCATTTATGAAATTGTTAAAAATTCACATACTAACTATCAAATAAAATAATTAAATCGCGCAAAATAACAATTCGGACGTACCGGATAATAATTCGGATTTTCGGGGCGTTACAATGGCGTTGTAGGCTACGCGCTTCCTAGAAAATTATGTTAAGGGTGACGTTGTTAACACGCGTTTCCATAAATTCTGCGTGGTCCATGAACCTTGGTGGTGGAGTGCTTGCTTGCATGATTTTCAATTGGGAGTTATAAGGAGAGGGCCCGTTCTCGCCGGGGCACATTCTTGCATGACTTATTGCATTTCTTGCTTGTCTATCTGATTTACGGCTTTAGTTACGAGTCGAAGCACATTCCGGTTTTTTTCCTTTAGTATACGTATTTCCCTATAAATATATATACAAAACCCGAAAGCGTGGCTCGAACTTGCCAACTGAAGTCTCCTTTATTATTCCATTAATTAGTTGAATTATGAGCCGTGTTTAATTATCGTTCTAACTTACTCATAGCATGTCTTTCGAAACCGTAACGGCCTCGTAACTCAACTAACGCCCTTTCAATTTATCGGCTTGATATTACGTGCAAATATTTTGAAAGATCCGGTTCGTCAACTATTTGTATTTTCAAATAAGCCGATCCTAAGCGTTGCCTTGCGTTATTTTATAACTTATATTTCATTATTCATATTCTTTCTCAAAACGGGCAACACTCACCACTTTTGGTTTCAAAAGATAAATGACGAACTATGATCAAAAACCCCTTACTGAGTATCCTTTATACTCATCCCTGCTATTTTTGGTTCTTGCTTCAGGTAGACAGGTGGCGACGTCACCTATCTTGTCAGTCGGCATCAGCAGGTCTAATAGGCTTAGTCTTTCTGGTTTGTCTTGTCAGTGGTCCCAACAACCGTCGAGTCTTGTTTATTGTATTTATTTACTTTACGTACTTATGTGCCCCTGATGTGGGATAGTTGACGATATCTAGGATTGCATAGGATAGACTAGTTGAGCCATGGATGGCACTATCTTCTTATGAACATGTGTTGTTATTTTATTGTATCTTGATTATAAATATTTAATTGTTTACGTTAATCGCTTCCGCATTTTTTTCTGCTCTTTTCTGGTTGTTGTTGGGATGTCGTTGCTGTTGCCGGTAGTGGTTGCTTGAGTGCCGTTCGCCGGAGTGGGTTTTTGAGTTGAGGCCTGTAGCGCCCCTTTCCTTGGCCGGAGAAAGGACACCACATCCGCACCGAGACAAACCTTCAAACGAGGTATAAGTACCCCATTTAAAAATCCATCCCGGCGAACGGCAATCAATCAGGCAAAACTAGCAACAGCAAACGACAGCCCAACAACAACAGCAATAAATAATACTTAAATCAGAGTTGCGGAAGTAATACAATTATATAAAATATCATATAAGCCATCCATGGCCACGTAATTCATACATCATTCTCAATCATAATATAATCAATGCCATTCATGGCCAGTCTAATCTATCCTACATCAGGGGCACTTAAGTACTTAAATTAAAGCATAATCCAAAATACATAATTAAATAAATTCATAACAAGAACACGACTGTTGTTGGGACACTGACAAGACAAGACACACGAGCCAACCTAGACCTGCTGCTGCCGACTGACATGATAGGTGACAACGCCACCTGTCGACCTGAAGTAAGAATTAAAATAGGGGGGTGAGTAAAAACACTCAGTGAAGGTTAAGAGGGATCAAGTACGAACCACGTGTCCGGGTTTTAAATTATATATATATGAAAATACATTTGCATAATTGAAGAAAATCCGGATCGTGCTTCGACTTGTATACACGATATTAAATAGATAATAAATAATTAAAGCAGTAACATGCACGCAAATAATATCCCAGCGAGAATGGGCCTGTTCCTCCTTATAACCCCTTCACGTTCATATACTCCATCACCGGTGTCTGACCCCGAATCGCTATTTCGGGCGACTGTGAATTTTAGGAAAACGTGCAACGAATGCAACGTCCACCATCACTCCCAACCGTGGCTATCAACTCCTGACGGGCCACGATTGACGCTTAGTTTTGGGAGAAGCACCTCGGATTACCCCTAGACGCTCGTCCCCAGGTATAACCTCCGGATACTTTCCCGGGCCCCATGTTGAAATGTCATGAATTTGCTCGCTTTGAAAACCGTACATAAATTAAATTTGAGCAAGTTTGAGTGACGACGAAGGGTATAAATCCTAAGTCAAACCGTCACGCTTAAAATAAATAATTTTACTTGCCATATGAAAATAAAATATTTTAGGGATACTCATAAGTACAATTTAATATTAAATCATTTGAGAGCAACCTTAAAATATAGATTAAGTATCTAATAATTATATGAGAAAGGAAAACGAAGCAATAAGAGCACATAAGGGGAGTTCGCAATAAATTAAAAGAATTCTTACTCCGTTTGAAATCATTTTAAAACCCTCACCTGGAAACACGGGACGACAAGACAATCCAAGCTGAGTCCTGACAAGACAGCCTGAAACTAACAGACGACAAAACTACATAAGACAAGACACGACAACGACTCACGAAGACTACAGAGACAGAAAAATCAGTAATTAACACATAGCAATTGAATTGTACAATTAAAATGCAATTAAATCAATTAAACTAAAAATACGAAATTAGCAATGATAAACATGCTCAATTGAAATTCTAATTGTACATTCACTCATATAATATTATAAAGAAGCACTCATGCGATTTTCGGATTTTTCGGACAACATTCAAAAATTGGGGAAAAAGCCCTAAACGAAAAAGGTTCGATTCAAGGTCCGAACGAGTTCGGAATTTTGAAAACTTTACCAAATATTCATCCTTGAATCATAAGGAAGCTATAGGCGAAAACGGCTCGATTTTAGGGGGTCGTATGCAAAAAGTCAACTTTTATTTTTGGATATTTGACCCCATTACCAAGAGCAACTAAGGGAAAAGGCTGGAAAATTGGCTAAGGCATTCGCACGGGCTAACGCACGGCCTAGTGCACGGTCTTGAGCACGAAACCAAGACCGTGCAGGCTGAAATAAAGGCACACGGCCTGGTGCACCGGCGTGCGCAAGCCGGTGCAAGGTTAAATGGCTGTGCACGGTCCGGCGCACGGTCTTGAGCAAAACCGTGCGTTGGGCCGTGTGGTTCCAACACCCAGGTGCAGAAAACGCGTTTTTAAGGTTTTCTCGGGAGTTTCATGCAAAAATCAAATATGGGGGATTCTAAGGCTAAAATTAACATGTAAAATTCACACTCATGCATTGAACACATTAGTATCTATCATTTGATCCGAACTACGCTAAAAATGATAAACTATAACCTACGAATCAAGAAATTCATCAAATATATATTCAATATAAAAACTATAAAAAATTGAAAGATTTAATGGATGAAATGAATTGGAGAAAGAAGGTTACCGATAAAGAATCGAATGAGGATCGTAAAACTGGTCTCGGAATTTAAATCGGTCGAGAAACGAATTCGGAACGAGATTTCCTTTCCTTCTCCTTCTTCCTCTCCCTTCTCCTTCTCTTCTCTCTCTCTCTCTCTCGATGGATTATGTAACCAAGAGGGTGCAAGAAGTGTGTTCAAGAGGGTGTGAGTGTGTTCAAGGTAGTGCAAGGGTATTTTAGAAGATTGTAGGTTCGTTTATATAGATTAGAATAATTCGAGGGGTGGAAAATGTAATTATAAAAGGTTAAAGATATTGAAATAATTATAATAAATTAAGATTAACTAACAAAGTTAAATCTTTTCATATAAAATTCAACTAAATGTCGAATAATTATCCCAAGAATTAATTCTGGAATTTTCGGGTCGTTACAATACTCCCTCCTTTAAAAGAATATGTCCTCAGATTCTACTCCGAACCTCGGGGTTTATTAAAGGAAGTATATCACAACATTTAAAAGTTCATCATACAAAATCGCGCAATTAACACATAAGCAATTAATTAAAATGAACAGTTAACAGTTAAATTCAAATAAACATTTAACACATAGTTCATACATAATAGTTCAGCTGAAATTCAAATTACAATTAAAACGAAAACAACGAGAAATTAGGGAAAAAGTAATGCCAACTAAGAATCAGGTGCTCCAGAGTTAGGCGACCTGCCAAGGCGGCTCAGATAGTTGGCAAGTTGATCAGTGATGGATCTCTCGAGACCGGTAATCTGCTCCCGAAGCTCAGTCTGGTTGTGTCGGGTCTCGAGTCTGAATTCTTGTAGGTCAGCGCGAACCTCTCGGAGATCGGCCGACTGTCGATCTAGACGTTCGGTGGTCTGCTCGGCGAAAGTGGTGAAACGGTTTCCCCAAATCGTCCACCTGTCGGTCTCCCATCGGCTTCGGGCGTCCGACTCCGCTTGTAGAAACTGACTCCATTGTTCCTCACTTGATCTGTCCCATTGGGAAGATCCAGCCTGATGCTGTGTCGGGTAATCCTCAAAGCCCTGCTGGAATGGAACCTCTTCGGTTCTAGGAGGATCGGGTACATACGGAACCTGCTGAGGAGCGAAGCCTCCTGCTTCGTAAAGTTGTTCCATCATTTGCTCCTCTCTCTCTTGTCGGTCTTCCTCAGGATGACCTCCTAAATCGGCATCCTCTTCATCGTCGCCATCACTACCGGCAGCGGCTTCCTCGGCCGTCATTGGCACATAACGACCATGTCGTCCTCTAACTTTCCTACAAAGTTTCATTTGGGCGAGTTGCTTGTAGGAAATTGTTGAATCCTCGGCTCCTGCCGGGGCCATTCGATCCATGCCGGTCACTCCGGCACACTCTAAGATCGCCGTAATGTAGGACCCAATTCTGATTTCTCCTTTAGGCCGGGTACCTACATATTCTGCATATCGAAGGAAAAACATAATGCCGTTGACTGCTTGCCTTCGAACCGCGCAATCAAGGACGCAGAGTTCCTCAATATTAATTGAACCGTAGCTATCTCCTCTAGCGAAAACGGTACATGAGAGGAACCGGTGGAAAGTCCTCAAAGCGGCATCACGAAGGTCGGTTGCCTTCGATTTTCCTTGTTGAAAGGGTCTTCGAGAAGTGGAGACATTTCTCCAAGCTTCGGCTTCGGACCATCCAACTTCACGGCTTATCATACCCCGGATGGGTAGTCCAAAATGCATTGTTAGTTGCCGAAGAGTGAGCTCATAATCTTCATTAAAAGCTCGGAACTCAATTTTGAATGGTAGCTCGGCATCGTCTTCATGAGGAAGTACTTGAAGTGTTGCAATGAATTCGTACACAAGCCGGGGGTACGAATTCCTTCTTATGTCCAAGAATGTGGTCCATCCCACGTCTTCTATGTATCGAGCAATACCGGGACCAAGTCCCAAATTTCCTAATGCTTCGATGTCGAGAAATTTGGTGGAAAACACCGGGCGTTCATGCATTCTCCTAAATATTTTAACTTGGAATGCATTTGAAATATCCACATTGAATGGGAGTGGAGATGGAGGGTCATCTCGTCTCCTCCTACGTCGAGAACCTTCGGCGGCCATGTGAGATTGTTGTTGGAAGCTTGTAGGATTGAATTTGATGAAATTCCTCACTCGGAAATTTTGTCGAACACTTGGCGTGCGTGTACTTTGGGCAGCAATGTGTGTAAGATCGGCTCGACGGATCGTCCTCAAAACCCAACTAATTGAAATACGTAATGTAGACTACGTACCTTCCGAAAATTAGGAAGATCCAACGGACGGATCGAAAGTTATTGGCTTGCAAAGATTGGGGAAAAATTTTGGGAAAAAATCGCAAGTTTCTGTTGCTGGAAGTGGAGAGAAAAGGGGTGAAAAGAGATGCTGTAAGTCTGCACGCGAAATAGGTTTAAAAAGGGCAAAATAGGGACACACGGCCGGACGCACGGGCGTGCGCTGGCCCGTGTGTAGCAGTCCAGCCGGTTCAGCGGTTTAGCGCTGAACTGGCCTGCACGGGCTTGAGCTGAACCGCACGGTCTTGAGCAAGACCGTGCGTTAGGGCGTGCAAGCACCCCTGGATCGAATAAAAACGCGCAAAAATTTTCGAAAACACCCCGGATTTAATCCGGAGTTCACAAAAATAATAATAACATAATACCGCGCAATTAATAAATTGGATACGAGAAATATGAATGTTATGAAAATGCACGGTACCTTTTATTCCGAGTAATGAAGTCCGTTCTCGTCTCCCATTATTCCTTTCAAGTCCTTCGATGTCGTGGCTTCTCATTTACGGTACGTCCCCAAACACTGTCCCTTCACGCTTTATTCTCCGGTAGCCTCCCTTTCTGAATTAAGAACCCTGAATCCCCAGAATCCTCATCCACTGTCCTCTTCCTTAGGTGTCTTCTTAATAGGGCAATTGTCGAGAAGATGGTCAGGGGATCCACACAGTAAACACTGCCCCAGTCGTTTCCGGCAGTACTCTGCGAGATGATTTGGCTTATGGCAATACGAGCAAAGGATGGTGCTCTCCCTGGATCCACTGGTCGTCGCCTCTTTTCTGTGAGAAATTGTACGAACAGCCACTGGAATTCTCGATCCATAAGACGGGTTCGTTAAAGTGATCGGTCGAGCATTCCTAGCTCTCATTTCAAACTCTGCTTTTGCCCGCAAGGCTCGGCCAACAGCTTCAGCATAAGAACAACAACCAAGACCTATGAGTACTTGGCGAATCTCATGCCTCAATCCAGATATAAATCTCGCAGCTCTGTTCCTTTGATCTGGCTCCCGGTTTGGTGAGTAGTTAGTCAGGTAGGCAAATCTGGCCTCGTATTCCGTCACGCTTTCTGCTCCCTGAGCTATTTCTAACTCTCCCGTCGAATACGAGTGCGTTGATCCTGACGTAGTCTGAAGTGGAGGTAGTGGCGGATCTGATCTAGCTTTCTTACGTGGCATACCTGCGTTCACAACTATTTGGCAAAATAGGTGCATGTCTTGTGAGAAATGATGCTAACAATTCATAAACACATAAGCATGCTCAATCACTCAACAAAATCCTACCGACACACACTACGACAGACAAAACCATGTAAGACACGCACAGTGTTCCACGATCGACTCGCGTTACATCTTCCTTAGTACAGAAATTTATAAAAGATTGCCAGTCGGTTAATTAAGCCAACCGTAATCGTCTACAATTTTAAGCACCAAGATGAGACAAACACTTGTCAAAACACGAACTCGACACGAACTGACACCAAGCTGACAGACACCCCATGCAAGACAGACGAGATACTAGAGCTTTCGGTTCCTGTTCGGGAACCTAGGCTCTGATACCACTGACTGTAGCGCCGCTTTCCTTGGCCGGAGAAAGGACACCACATCCGCACCGAGACAAACCTTCAAACGAGGTATAAGTACCCCATTTAAAAATCCATCCCGGCGAACGGCAATCAATCAGGCAAAACTAGCAACAGCAAACGACAGCCCAACAACAACAGCAATAAATAATAATTAAATCAGAGTTGCGGAAGTAATACAATTATATAAAATATCATATAAGCCATCCATGGCCACGTAATTCATACATCATTCTCAATCATAATATAATCAATGCCATTCATGGCCAGTCTAATCTATCCTACATCAGGGGCACTTAAGTACTTAAATTAAAGCATAATCCAAAATACATAATTAAATAAATTCATAACAAGAACACGACTGTTGTTGGGACACTGACAAGACAAGACACACGAGCCAACCTAGACCTGCTGCTGCCGACTGACATGATAGGTGACAACGCCACCTGTCGACCTGAAGTAAGAATTAAAATAGGGGGGTGAGTAAAAACACTCAGTGAAGGTTAAGAGGGATCAAGTACGAACCACGTGTCCGGGTTTTAAATTATATATATATGAAAATACATTTGCATAATTGAAGAAAATCCGGATCGTGCTTCGACTTGTATACACGATATTAAATAGATAATAAATAATTAAAGCAGTAACATGCACGCAAATAATATCCCAGCGAGAATGGGCCTGTTCCTCCTTATAACCCCTTCACGTTCATATACTCCATCACCGGTGTCTGACCCCGAATCGCTATTTCGGGCGACTGTGAATTTTAGGAAAACGTGCAACGAATGCAACGTCCACCATCACTCCCAACCGTGGCTATCAACTCCTGACGGGCCACGATTGACGCTTAGTTTTGGGAGAAGCACCTCGGATTACCCCTAGACGCTCGTCCCCAGGTATAACCTCCGGATACTTTCCCGGGCCCCATGTTGAAATGTCATGAATTTGCTTGCTTTGAAAACCGTACATAAATTAAATTTGAGCAAGTTTGAGTGACGACGAAGGGTATAAATCCTAAGTCAAACCGTCACGCTTAAAATAAATAATTTTACTTGCCATATGAAAATAAAATATTTTAGGGATACTCATAAGTACAATTTAATATTAAATCATTTGAGAGCAACCTTAAAATATAGATTAAATATCTAATAATTATACGAGAAAGGAAAACGAAGCAATAAGAGCACATAAGGGGAGTTCGCAATAAATTAAAAGAATTCTTACTCCGTTTGAAATCATTTTAAAACCCTCACCTGGAAACACGGGACGACAAGACAATCCAAGCTGAGTCCTGACAAGACAGCCTGAAACTAACAGACGACAAAACTACATAAGACAAGGCACGACAACGACTCACGAAGACTACAGAGACAGAAAAATCAGTAATTAACACATAGCAATTGAATTGTACAATTAAAATGCAATTAAATCAATTAAACTAAAAATACGAAATTAGCAATGATAAACATGCTCAATTGAAATTCTAATTGTACATTCACTCATATAATATTATAAAGAAGCACTCATGCGATTTTCGGATTTTTCGGACAACATTCAAAAATTGGGGAAAAAGCCCTAAACGAAAAAGGTTCGATTCAAGTTCCGAACGAGTTCGGAATTTTGAAAACTTTACCAAATATTCATCCTTGAATCATAAGGAAGCTATAGGCGAAAACGGCTCGATTTTAGGGGGTCGTATGCAAAAAGTCAACTTTTATTTTTGGATATTTGACCCCATTACCGAGAGCAACTAAGGGAAAAGGCTGGAAAATTGGCTAAGGCATTCGCACGGGCTAACGCACGGCCTAGTACACGGTCTTGAGCACGAAACCAAGACCGTGCAGGCTGAAATAAAGGCACACGGCCTGGTGCACCGGCGTGCGCAAGCCGGTGCAAGGTTAAATGGCTGTGCACGGTCCGGCGCACGGTCTTGAGCAAAACCGTGCGTTGGGCCGTGTGGTTCCAACACCCAGGTGCAGAAAACGCGATTTTAAGGTTTTCTCGGGAGTTTCATGCAAAAATCAAATATGGGGGATTCTAAGGCTAAAATTAACATGTAAAATTCACACTCATGCATTGAACACATTAGTATCTATCATTTGATCCGAACTACGCTAAAAATGATAAACTATAACCTACGAATCAAGAAATTCATCAAATATATATTCAATATAAAAACTATAAAAATTGAAAGATTTAATGGATGAAATGAATTGGAGAAAGAAGGTTACTGATAAAGAATCGAATGAGGATCGTAAAACTGGTCTCGGAATTTAAATCGGTCGAGAAACGAATTCGGAACGAGATTTCCTTTCCTTCTCCTTCTTCCTCTCCCTTCTCCTTCTCTTCTCTCTCTCTCTCTCTCTCGATGGATTATGTAACCAAGAGGGTGCAAGAAGTGTGTTCAAGAGGGTGTGAGTGTGTTCAAGGTAGTGCAAGGGTATTTTAGAAGATTGTAGGTTCGTTTATATAGATTAGAATAATTCGAGGGGTGGAAAATGTAATTATAAAAGGTTAAAGATATTGAAATAATTATAATAAATTAAGATTAACTAACAAAGTTAAATCTTTTCATATAAAATTCAACAAAATGTCGAATAATTATCCCAAGAATTAATTCTGGAATTTTCGGGTCGTTACAAGGCCCCTCGCTGAAGCTCGGGAATCCATTTCGGTGTGGATGTGGCGGTCCTCCTTCAGGGGGCGCTACAGTCAGTGGTATCAGAGCTTAGGTTCCCAAAAGGAACCGAAGCTTTGTAATCGCGTCGTATCTTGTCTTTTGTGTCTGCCCGTTTCGTGTCAATGAGACTTAGAGTTTCCAGTCACAGGTGCTTGAGAACTCCTTAGTATTGAAATTGTGATTGATCTCCTTTTGGAATGGCCAACCAACCGTTTGATCTCTTACAATTGTAGTACTGAGTTGGGATCGAATGCAGGTGGATGTGGAACTCGAGGTAGCGTCTGTCTTGTCTTGTCGTCTGGTCGTGTCCTGCTTGGGTCTTGTCGTGTCTAGGTCGTACGGCTATAGGATCGAGTTTTGCTTGTTCTGTGATTTGTTTCGTACTTAAATTTATTACACCCTATTCGAATCATATATGTATGCTTTGTTTGAATTTTATAGGCCTTATATGATCATTCCATTAACCGAGCATGCATCATTTTCCAGTTTGTTGTTCACAGGTGCATAATGCCTCGCCGAAGACCCCCTACTGCTCCAACACCCCCGAACCCAATGGCTGAAGAGTGGGTATCGATTATCTGACAGATCGCCGTGCAAGTATGTCAAGGGATACAACAACAACAACAGCAGGACGTACCTGCCAGACAGACTGTGGGCCAAACCTTGGATAGGTTTCTCTACTATCGCCCACCCTGCTTCGAGGGCGAACCAGATGATTTTATGGCCGAGGCTTGGATATCCGACGTGGAGCAGATTTTTCGAGTACTACAGTGTGGTGACCCCGAGAGGGTCGAGTATGCTACATTCCTTATGAGAGGACCCGCTCGAGATTGGTGGCACTTCACAGAACGGAGATGGATCGCCGAGAGAGTTCCCAACACTTGGTCACGATTCGTATCTGACTTCCGAATGAAGTATGTGCCGGAAGTGGTACGTGACAGCCGGGAGAGAGAATTCATATATCTCAACCAAGGAGCATCTACCGTAGCCAAGTATGAAGCACAGTTCAACCGCCTCATCACCTATGCTCCTCAGTATGCCGCGGACGAACGAAAGAGAGCACGAAAGTTTATCGAGGGACTTCAGCCTGAGATCCGGAGAGCACTGATGGCACTAGACATCCGTCTCTACCCCGATGCAGTTACCCGAGCAATGAGAGTGGAGTCCGAACTCCAAATAATGAACCAGAGTGCCCCTGCTATTATAGGATCCTCTTCCAACGAGATAGCAAGGAGAGAGCTAGCCGGACCGAGTACCTATCGGACAAAGAGACCACACAATGAGGTGCCAGAACCTACAGAACCTGAAGTGAATGAGGACCCCATTCCCTGTGAGCACTGTGGGAAGACGAATCACAAGACGGCAAAGTGTAGGAAATAATTGGGACGTTGCTTTTCTTGTGGAAGCACCACATTCGGGACTGTCCCAACAGAGAGAACCCTGGGGGAAGAAGAAGTGGTTACCGATCTCGACATGCTCGTACAGGTATATTGCATTATCATAGCATTCATTCATAGTGTTCTGTTTTGAATGGTAATTGCTTCAAATATATGTTAAGTGCTTTATATGACCTACGTGTTTTAATTGCTTTCAAAATTCACACTTGCACTGATTGAATGATTAGTTGCTAGGATTTATGTGACCTCTGTGTGGATAGCGTGGAATTCGATAAATTCGTTATACGCTATTAGAAAGTACTAAGGACAAGGAGTTCTTGGGTGACTAGGATCGATTTTTATTGCGAGTACGTTATGCGGTTCTGGATAGCAGCGACGTTGACAAATCGAGTTTAAAGAAGCATACTTCTGAAGTATGTCTGAAGATGAATCAACTAGTGAAGAGGATAATGAATTATCTGATGATGAGGATTATATGGGAGACGAGCCAACATCGGTTTCTGATAATGACGATCCTGATGTTTCGTATGAAGTCGAGCGAAGAAATGATGAAAATGATGGTTTAATGGAAGGTGGAGAGGAGAAATCATCCAATACCATTGAAGATGAGAAACACTTTGTAGAAAGAATAAGAAAGAGTGTGATCTTGAAGAAACAGATTGTGAGAAGGACGAGGAGTACAATGGGAGAAATGATGATGGCGTTACTTCCTGTAGAAAGAACTCTAATCAAGAAACAGGAGAAGGATGTGACAATTGTCATTGGGGATACGAAGAGTACAAGAATCAGTCGGAAGAACGAAATAGATAATGACAATGATGATGGACTTTGCATTGGGATTTTCTGATTCTTTGTCGTTATCTTTGTTTAGAGTTTTTACAATTCCGTCTTTCGCATGTCTTTGAATTTTATTGAAATGTTATTTGCATTTAAATGTTTTATTATGAATGATGTTTTATAATGTATTTTAATTGCTCGTAAATGTTCATTTTTTTTTAATTCGCGTTAGAACTCTTAGATTATGCTCCTCTTAACTAACCCCGAAGTCCGGAGGAGAATCTGAGGACAGATTCTTTTGAAGAGGGGAGTATTGTAACGACCCAAATATTTTAATTATATTATTAATAATTACGCGAATTCTTTCTTGCCTAATTTCTCGATCTATCCAATTGGATTAATTAATCTTGTGGAAAAGATTGATTTAACCTATCTTTTAAATACCCTCAATTACTTAAATTACATAAATGCCCTTAAAAGCCTGAATGACCATTTTACCCTCCCGAGATATTTTCTTAAATATCTACCCATCTCTCTCATTTTCTCATTACATAGAAAGAAAGAAAGAAAGAAGAAAGAAAGGAGAAAGAAGGAGAAGAAAGGAGAAAGATCTTCCCCACGCCCTACCGAGCTCATTTCTCGCCCGATCAACTAGCCGTGAAAACCCGAACGATCCTCACTACATTCTCTACCGGTAATCCTTTTACCCCATTTCATTCCGTTCGTTATTTCTTGCGATTTTTCGTGATTTATATATAGAATTTTATTATATTAGGATTTTCGTGTTTAGGAAGATTTACTTGACCATTTTACGTGATTCTTGTGTCTATGTGTAGCTTATATGATATATATGATTATATATGAAAATTAGGGTGTTTTATGGTGTAAATTAGGAGATATATGAATTTATATTTTGAATTCGCGTGAGAGGTTCGCGATCTGCTGAGTCTGCTGCTCAGTAGATCCACACGGGCGAACGCACGGTCTTGAGCAAGACCGTGCAGGAGCCCGTGTGCTTCACTTTTCAGCCTGCACGGGCTTGAGCCCGTGCGCAGGCCCGTGCGCATGGCCGTTTGCGCCTGCACGGTCTTGGCACCGTGCTCAAGACCGTGCGGGAGGCCGTGCAACCCCTTTTGTGCTTGCACCGGCTTGCCAAGCCCGTGCGTAAGCCCGTGCGTTGGCCGGTGCAACATACTTAGTGTATTTTCTAGCCTTTTCCTTTCTTACACTTCGGGAATTGGTCAACCCCACTCATTTAAATGTTGACTTTTCTCATACGACCTCCAAATATCAATCCGATTTCACCTATAGCTTCCTTGAGCCTCGGGATTTGATATTCTTCATAATTTGTAATTTACCCGACCCTAATTGACCGTCATTGGACACCTTGCTCGTTTAGGGATTTTTCCCATCTTTTCCGTTTCTTGTCCGTTTGACCCCGTTTTCGCGAGAGAGTTCCGTTATATTATTTTAAGCATGTCTACGTGCCCTAATTGCGTTTAAGCATGCCTTTAATATTTATTATTTACATTCTTTCATTATTTAACATTGCATTAATATTCTTTAATTGTCGTACCATAATTTATATGTTTAATTGATTTACTTTCCATATTGCACCTGTAGCATGAGTGATGTTTATATGAAATGTCGTGCGTCGTCTGTTGTTCGTGTCTTACTTTTGTTATTGTCGGTCTTGTTTTCATCCTCTAGGCCCTGTGTATTACAGGTGGGTCCAACGAGGGAGAAACCTGACCACCGCTTGCTTTCATACTGCCTTGTCGAGCCAGGTAAGGGTTTAAACTTCTTTCAACTGGAGTAAGAACATAGTCTTATTTAGGTTGCGAAATAAATGACTACCCAGCTTTTATTATTACTTGTTGTACTGCCTTTACTATTCCTTATGTGCTTAGTCAAACCTTTCAATAGCAAAACCAAAATGATTTGAAATGCTTCCAACTAGAGACAAGTAACTTATTTATTTTAAAAGTAACTACTTGATCTCTGAGGCACCTATAAGTAATGTCGTTAGGGACATCCGTCAGCATGCTCCCGAAGCGTACGACGCTTATGAGTATTTCCTAGATCGTTACATCAACTTGTCTCAAAAGCCCCTTTGGCCATTCATACTTAACTACTGCATCATATTTTCGAACGGCCCTTTTGGCCACTTAAACTGTTATCGTTTTCAAATGCGAGCTATGAACCGTGTATCGTGTTGGGCCCGGTGTATTCAGGAGGTGAGCCTGGGGACGTGCGTCCAGGGCAGATCCCGATGGATATTCCAATCCGTATCTGCTTAGGTCAGCCAGGAGGTTGACTAACCTGAGTTAGTGCGAGGGTGGCGTTGTAGGCTACGCGCTTCCTAGAAAATTATGTTAAGGGTGACGTTGTTAACACGCGTTTCCATAAATTCTGCGTGGTCCATGAACCTTGGTGGTGGAGTGCTTGCTTGCATGATTTTCAATTGGGAGTTATAAGGAGAGGGCCCGTTCTCGCCGGGACACATTCTTGCATGACTTATTGCATTTCTTGCTTGTCTATCTGATTTACGGCTTTAGTTACGAGTCGAAGCACATTCCGGTTTTTTTCCTTTAGTATACGTATTTCCCTATAAATATATATACAAAACCCGAAAGCGTGGCTCGAACTTGCCAACTGAAGTCTCCTTTATTATTCCATTAATTAGTTGAATTATGAGCCGTGTTTAATTATCGTTCTAACTTACTCATAGCATGTCTTTCGAAACCGTAACGGCCTCGTAACTCAACTAACGCCCTTTCAATTTATCGGCTTGATATTACGTGCAAATATTTTGAAAGATCCGGTTCGTCAACTATTTGTATTTTCAAATAAGCCGATCCTAAGCGTTGCCTTGCGTTATTTTATAACTTATATTTCATTATTCATATTCTTTCTCAAAACGGGCAACACTCACCACTTTTGGTTTTAAAAGATAAATGATGAACTATGATCAAAAACCCCTTACTGAGTATCCTTTATACTCATCCCTGCTATTTTTAGTTCTTGCTTCAGGTAGACAGGTGGCGACGTCACCTATCTTGTCAGTCGGCATCAGCAGGTCTAGATAGGCTTAGTCTTTCTGGTTTGTCTTGTCAGTGGTCCCAACAACCGTCGAGTCTTGTTTATTGTATTTATTTACTTTACGTACTTATGTGCTCCTGATGTGGGATAGTTGACGATATCTAGGATTGCATAGGATAGACTAGTTGAGCCATGGATGGCACTATCTTCTTATGAACATGTGTTGTTATTTTATTGTATCTTGATTATAAATATTTAATTGTTTACGTTAATCGCTTCCGCATTTTTTTCTGCTCTTTTCTGGTTGTTGTTGGGATGTCGTTGCTGTTGCCGGTAGTGGTTGCTTGAGTGCCGTTCGCCGGAGTGGGTTTTTGAGTTGAGGCCCCTCGCTGAAGCTCGGGAATCCATTTCGGTGCGGATGTGGCGGTCCTCCTTCAGGGGGCGCTACAGTCAGTGGTATCAGAGCCTAGGTTCCCAAAAGGAACCGAAGCTTTGTAATCGCGTCGTGTCTTGTCTTTTGTGTCTGCCCGTTTCGTGTCAATGAGACTTAGAGTTTCCAGTCACAGGTGCTTGAGAACTCCTTAGTATTGAAATTGTGATTGATCTCCTTTTGGAATGGCCAACCAACCGTTTGATCTCTTACAATTGTAGTACTGAGTTGGGATCGAATGCAGGTGGATGTGGAACTCGAGGTAGCGTCTGTCTTGTCTTGTCGTCTGGTCGTGTCCTGCTTGGGTCTTGTCGTGTCTAGGTCGTACGGCTATAGGATCGAGTTTTGCTTGTTCTGTGATTTGTTTCGTACTTAAATTTATTACACCCTATTCGAATCATATATGTATGCTTTGTTTGAATTTTATAGGCCTTATATGATCATTGCATTAACCGAGCATGCATCATTTTCCAGTTTGTTGTTCACAGGTGCATAATGCCTCGCCGAAGACCCCCTACTGCTCCAACACCCCCGAACCCAATGGCTGAAGAGTGGGTATCGATTATCTGACAGATCGCCGTGCAAGTATGTCAAGGGATACAACAACAACAACAGCAGGACGTACCTGCCAGACAGACTGTGGGCCAAACCTTGGATAGGTTTCTCTACTATCGCCCACCCTGCTTCGAGGGCGAACCAGATGATTTTATGGCCGAGGCTTGGATATCCGACGTGGAGCAGATTTTTCGAGTACTACAGTGTGGTGACCCCGAGAGGGTCGAGTATGCTACATTCCTTATGAGAGGACCCGCTCGAGATTGGTGGCACTTCACAGAACGGAGATGGATCGCCGAGAGAGTTCCCAACACTTGGTCACGATTCGTATCTGACTTCCGAATGAAGTATGTGCCGGAAGTGGTACGTGACAGCCGGGAGAGAGAATTCATATATCTCAACCAAGGAGCATCTACCGTAGCCAAGTATGAAGCACAGTTCAACCGCCTCATCACCTATGCTCCTCACTATGCCGCGGACGAACGAGAGAGAGCATGAAAGTTTATCGAGGGACTTCAGCCTGAGATCCGGAGAGCACTGATGGCACTAGACATCCGTCTCTACCCCGATGCAGTTACCCGAGCAATGAGAGTGGAGTCCGAACTCCAAATAATGAACCATAGTGCCCCTGCTATTATAGGATCCTCTTCCAACGAGATAGCAAGGAGAGAGCTAGCCGGACCGAGTACCTATCGGACAAAGAGACCACACAATGAGGTGCCGGAACCTACAGAACCTGAAGTGAATGAGGACCCCATTCCCTGTGAGCACTGTGGGAAGACGAATCACAGGACGGCAAAGTGTTGGAAATAATTGGGACGTTGCTTTTCTTGTGGAAGCACCACATTCGGGACTGTCCCAATAGAGAGAACCCTGGGGGAAGAAGAAGTGGTTACCGATCTCGACATGCTCGTACAGGTATATTGCATTATCATAGCATTCATTCATAGTGTTCTGTTTTGAATGGTAATTGCTTCAAATATATGTTAAGTGCTTTATATGACCTACGTGTTTTAACTGCTTTCAAAATTCACACTTGCACTGATTGAATGATTAGTTGCTAGGATTTATGTGACCTCTGTGTGGATAGCGTGGAATTCGATAAATTCGTTATACGCTATTAGAAAGTACTAAGGACAAGGAGTTCTTGGCCGACTAGGATCGATTTTTATTGCGAGTACGTTATGCGGTTCTGGATAGCAGCGACGTTGACAAATCGAGTTTAAAGAAGCATACTTCTGAAGGTATGTCTGAAGATGAATCAACTAGTGAAGAGGATAATGAATTATCTGATGATGAGGATTATATGGGAGACGAGCCAACATCGGTTTCTGATAATGACGATCCTGATGTTTCGTATGAAGTCGAGCGAAGAAATGATGAAAATGATGGTTTAATGGAAGGTGGAGAGGAGAAATCATCCAATACCATTGAAGATGAGAAACACTTTGTAGAAAGAATAAGAAAGAGTGTGATCTTGAAGAAACAGATTGTGAGAAGGACGAGGAGTACAATGGGAGAAATGATGATGGCGTTACTTCCTGTAGAAAGAACTCTAATCAAGAAACAGTAGAAGGATGTGACAATTGTCATTGGGGATACGAAGAGTACAAGAATCAGTCAGAAGAACGAAATAGCTAATGACAATGATGATGGACTTTGCATTGGGATTTTCTGATTCTTTGTCGTTATCTTTGTTTAGAGTTTTTATAATTCCGTCTTTCGCATGTCTTTGAATTTTATTGAAATGTTATTTGCATTTAAATGTTTTATTATGAATGATGTTTTATAATGTATTTTAATTGCTCCTAAATGTTCATTTTTTTTTAATTCGCGTTAGAACTCTTAGATTATGCTCCTCTTAACTAACCCCGAAGTCCGGAGGAGAATCTGAGGACAGATTCTTTTGAAGAGGGGAGTATTGTAACGACCCGAATATTTTAATTATACTATTAATAATTACGCGAATTCTTTCTTGCCTAATTTCTCGATCTATCCAATTGGATTAATTAATCTTGTGGAAAAGATTGATTTAACCTATCTTTTAAATACCCTCAATTACTTAAATTACATAAATGCCCTTAAAAGCCTGAATGACCATTTTACCCTCCCGAGATATTTTCTTAAATATCTACCCATCTCTCTCATTTTCTCATTACATAGAAAGAAAGAAAGAAAGAAGAAAGAAAGGAGAAAGAAGGAGAAGAAAGGAGAAAGATCTTCCCGACGCCCTACCGAGCTCATTTCTCGCCCGATCAACTAGCCGTGAAAACCCGAACGATCCTCACTACATTCTCTACCGGTAATCCTTTTACCCCATTTCATTCCGTTCGTTATTTCTTGCGATTTTTCGTGATTTATATATAGAATTTTATTATATTAGGATTTTCGTGTTTAGGAAGATTTACTTGACCATTTTACGTGATTCTTGTGTCTATGTGTAGCTTATATGATATATATGATTATATATGAAAATTAGGGTGTTTTATGGTGTAAATTAGGAGATATATGAATTTATATTTTGAATTCGCGTGAGAGGTTCGCGATCTGCTGAGTCTGCTGCTCAGTAGATCCACACGGGCGAACGCACGGTCTTGAGCAAGACCGTGCAGGAGCCCGTGCGCTTCACTTTTCAGCCTGCACGGGCTTGAGCCCGTGCGCATGGCCGTTTGCGCCTGCACGGTCTTGGCACCGTGCTCAAGACCGTGTGGGAGGCCGTGCAACCCCTTTTGTGCTTGCACCGGTTTGCCAAGCCCGTGCGTAAGCCCGTGCGTTGGCCGGTGCAACATACTTAGTGTATTTTCTAGCCTTTTCCTTTCTTACACTTCGGGAATTGGTCAACCCCACTCATTTAAATGTTGACTTTTCTCATACGACCTCCGAATATCAATCCGATTTCACCTATAGCTTCCTTGAGCCTCGGGATTTGATATTCTTCATAATTTGTAATTTACCCGACCCTAATTGACCGTCATTGGACACCTTGCTCGTTTAGGGATTTTTCCCATCTTTTCCGTTTCTTGTCCGTTTGATCCCGTTTTCGCGAGAGAGTTCCGTTATATTATTTTAAGCATGTCTACGTGCCCTAATTGCGTTTAAGCATGCCTTTAATATTTATTATTTACATTCTTTCATTATTTAACATTGCATTAATATTCTTTAATTGTCGTACCATAATTTATATGTTTAATTGATTTACTTTCCATATTGCACCTGTAGCATGAGTGATGTTTATATGAATTGCCGTGCGTCGTCTGTTGTTCGTGTCTTGCTTTTGTTATTGTCGGTCTTGTTTTCATCCTCTAGGCCCTGTGTATTACAGGTGGGTCCAACGAGGGAGAAACCTGACCACCGCTTGCTTTCATACTGCCTTGTCGAGCCAGGTAAGGGTTTAAACTTCTTTCAACTGGAGTAAGAACATAGTCTTATTTAGGTTGCGAAATAAATGACTACCCAGCTTTTATTATTACTTGTTGTACTGCCTTTACTATTCCTTATGTGCTTAGTCAAACCTTTCAATAGCAAAACCAAGATGATTTGAAATGCTTCCAACTAGAGACAAGTAACTTATTTATTTTAAAAGTAACTATTTGATCTCTGAGGCACCTATAAGTAATGTCGTTAGGGACATCCGTCAGCATGCTCCCGAAGCGTACGACGCTTATGAGTATTTCCTAGATCGTTACATCAACTTGTCTCAAAGGCCCCTTTGGCCATTCATACTTAACTACTTGCATCATATTTTCGAACGGCCCTTTTGGCCACTTAAACTGTTATCGTTTTCAAATGCGACCTATGAACCATGTATCGTGTTGGGCCCAGTGTATTCAGGAGGTGAGCCTGGGGACGTGCGTCCAGGGCAGATCCCGATGGATATTCCAATCCGTATCTGCTTAGGTCAGCCAGGAGGTTGACTAACCTGAGTTAGTGCGAGGGTGGCGTTGTAGGCTACGCGCTTCCTAGAAAATTATGTCAAGGGTGACGTTGTTAACACGCGTTTCCATAAATTCTGCGTGGTCCATGAACCTTGGTGGTGGAGTACTTGCTTGCATGATTTTTAATTGGGAGTTATAAGGAGAGTGCCCGTTCTCGCCGGGACACATTCTTGCATGACTTATTGCATTTCTTGCTTGTCTATCTGATTTACGGCTTTAGTAATGAGTCGAAGCACATTCCGGTTTTCTTCCTTTAGTATACGTATTTCCCTATAAATATATATACAAAACCCGGAAGCGTGGCTCGAACTTGCCAACTGAAGTCTCCTTTATTATTCCATTAATTAGTTGAATTATGAGCCGTGTTTAATTATCGTTCTAACTTACTCATAGCATGTCTTTCGAAACCGTAACGGCCTCGTAACTCAACTAACGCCCTTTCAATTTATCGGCTTGATATTACGTGCAAATATTTTGAAAGATCCGGTTCGTCAACTATTTGTATTTTCAAATAAGCCGATCCTGAGCGTTGCCTTGCGTTATTTTATAACTTATATTTCATTATTCATATTCTTTCTCAAAACGGGCAACACTCACCACTTTTGGTTTTAAAAGATAAATGACGAACTATGATCAAAAACCCCCTTACTGAGTATCCTTTATACTCATCCCTGCTATTTTTGGTTCTTGCTTCAGGTAGACATGTAGCACTCCCTGAAGAAGGGCCGCCACATCCGCACCGAAACGGATTCCCGAGCTTCAGCGAGGGGCCTCAACTCAAAAACCCACTCCGGCGAACGGCACTCAAGCAATAACCACCGGCAACAGCGACCATATCCCAACAACAACCAGGAAAGAACAGAGGAATGCGGAAGCGATTTAAATAAACAGATAAATTCCATAAATGTCAATTAAACATGTGCAAATCGAAATACAACATAATAACAACACGGAGTGCCATCCATGGCTCAACTAGTCTACCCTATGCAATCCTAGATATCGTCAACTATCCCACATCTGGGGCACATAAGTACGTAAAGTAAATAAATACAATAAACAAGACTCGACAGTTGTTGGGACCACTGACAAGACAAACCAGAAAGACTGAGCCTATCTAGACCTGCTGATGCCGACTGACAAGATAGGTGACGTCGCCACCTGTCTACCTGAAGCAAGAACCAAAATAGCAGGGGTGAGTATAAAGGATACTCAGTAAGGGGTTTTGATCACCGTTCGTCATTTATCTTTTTGAAACCAAAAGTGGTGAGTGTTGCCCGTTTTGAGAAAGAATATGAATACGAAATATAAGTTGTAAAATGACGAAAAGCAACACTCGGGTTCGGCTTATTTGAAAACACAAAAGGTTGACGAACCGGATCCTTTAAAACATTTGCACGTAATATCAAGCCGATAAATTGAAAGGGTGTTAGTTGAGTTACGAGGCCGTTACGGTTCGAAAGACATGCTATGATTAAGTTAAAAACAATAATTAAATACGGCTCATAATTCAACTAATTAATTGAATAATAAAGGAGACTTCAGTTGGCAAGTTCGAGCCACGCTTCCGGGTTTTGTATATATATTTATAGAGAAATACCTATACTAAAGGAAGAAAACCGGAATGTGCTTCGACTCGTAACTAAAGCCGTAAAACAATTAGACAAGCAAGTAATGCAATAAATCATGCAGTAATGTGTCCCGGCGAGAACGGGCCCTCTCCTTATAACTCCCCATTGAAAAACATGCAAGCAAGTACTCCATCACCAAGATTCATATACAGGGTTTAAGGAGACGCGATTAGCACCACCATCAGGATTTAAGGAGACGCGATCAGCACCACCGTACAGGGTTTAAGGAGACGCGATTAGCACCACCGTTCGCATCAACTTAGGCTAGCCAACCTCCTAGCCGGCCCAAGTTAACGCGCTAGAAGTATACATCGGGATTTGCCCTAGACGCACGTCCCCAGGCTCACCTCTTGTATACTCCGGGCCCAAGTCATAAAACAGGCTATGGCTCGCTTTTGAAATTAATGATAATTTGGGTGGCCAAAAGGGCCATTCGAAAGTATGATGTAAGTAGTTAAGTATGAATGGCCAAAGGGGCTTTTGAGACAAGTTGATGTAACGATCTAGGAAATACTCATAAGCGTCGTACGCTTCGGGAGCATGCTGACGGATGTCCCTAACGACATTACTTATAAGTGCCTCAGAGATCAAATAGTTACTTTTAAAACAAATAAGTTACTTCTAGTTGGAAGTATTTCAAATCATTTTGGTTTTGCTATTAAAAGGTTTGACTAAGCACATAAGGAATAGTAAAGACAGTACAACAAGCGATAAGAAAAGGCGGGGAAATAAGTTATTTCGAAGCCTAAATAAACTATGTTCTTACTCCAGTTGAAAACAATTTAAAACCCTTACCTGGCTCGACAAGGCAGTATGAAAGCAAGCGGTGGTCAGGTTTCTCCCTCGTTGGACCCACCTGTAATACACAGGGCCTAGAGGATGAAAACAAGACCGACAATACTAAAAGCAAGACACAAGACAACAGATGACGCACGGCAATTCATATAGAATCCAATCATGCAATAAACGCAATATGGGAAGTAAATTAATTAAACATGTAAATTACGGTACGACAATTAAAGAATATTAATGAAATGTTAAATAATGAAGGAACGTAAATAATAAATATTAAAGGCATGCTTAAACGCAATTAGGGCACGTAGACATGCTTAAAATAATATAAGGACGTTCTCTCGCGAATACAGGATTAAACGGATAAGAAACGGGAAAGGTGGAATAAATCCCTAAACGAGCAAGGTGTCAAATGACGGTCAAATAGGGTCGGGGAAATTACAAATTATGAAGAATATCGAATCCCAAGGCTCGAGGAAGCTATAGGTGAAATCGGATTGATATTCGGAGGTCGTATGAGAAAAGTCAACATTTAAATGAGTGGGGTTGACCAATTCCCGAAGTGTAAGAAAGGAAAAGGCTGGAAAATACACTAAGTATGTTGCACCGGCCAACGCACGGGCTTACGCACGGGCTTGGCAAGCCGGTGCAAGCACAAAAGGGGTTGCACGGCCTCCCGCGCGGTCTTGAGCACGGTGCCAAGACCGTGCAGGTGCAAACGGCCATGCGCACGGGCCTGTGCACGGGCTCAAGCCCGTGCAGGCTGAAAAGTGAAGCGCACGGGCTCCTGCACGGTCTTGCTCAAGACCGTGCGTTCGCCCGTGTGGATCTACTGAGCAGCAGAGTCAGCAGATCGCGAACCTCTCACGCGAATTCAAAATATAAATTCATATATCTCCTAATTTACACCATAAAACACCCTAATTTTCACATATAATCATACATATCATATAAGCTACATTTAGACACAAGAATCACGTAAAATGGTCAAGTAAATCTTCCTAAACACGAAAATCCTAATATATAAAATTCTATATATAAATCACGAAAAATCGCAAGAAATAACGAACGGAATGAAATGGGGTAAAAGGATTACCGGTAGAGAATGTAGTGAGGATCGTTCGGGTTTTCACGGCTCGTCGATCGGGCGAGAAACGGGTTCGGTAGGGCGTCGGGAAGATTTCTCTCCTTTCTCTCCTTCTTTCTTCTTTTCTTTCCTCTCTTTCTTCCTTCCTCCTCCTTTTGTGAAATGAGAGAATGAGAGAGATAGATAGATATTTATGAAAATATCTCGGGAGGGTAAAATGGTCATTTAGGCTTTCAAGGGCATTTATGTAATTTAAGTAATTGAGGGTATTTAAAAGATAGGTTAAATCAATCTTTTCCACAAGATTAATTAATCCAATTGGATAGATCGAGAAATTAGGTAAGAAAGAATTCGCGTAATAATTAATAATAATATTAAAATATTCGGGTCGTTACAAGACAGGTGGCGACGTCACCTATCTTGTCAGTCGGCATCAGCAGGTCTAGATAGGCTCAGTCTTTCTGGTTTGTCTTGTCAGTGGTCCCAACAACCGTCGAGTCTTGTTTATTGTATTTATTTACTTTACGTACTTATGTGCCCCTGATGTGGGATAGTTGACGATATCTAGGATTGCATAGGATAGACTAGTTGAGCCATGGATGGCACTATCTGCTTATGAACATGTGTCGTTATTTTATTGTATCTTGATTATAAATATTTAATTGTTTACGTTAATCGCTTCCGCATTTTTTTCTGCTCTTTTCTGGTTGTTGTTGGGATGTCGTTGCTGTTGCCGGTAGTGGTTGCTTGAGTGCCGTTCGCCGGAGTGGGTTTTTGAGTTGAGGCCCCTCGCTGAAGATCGGGAATCCATTTCGGTGCGGATGTGGTGGTCCTCCTTCAGGGGGCGCTACATGATTAGCACCACCATACAGTGAATTAAGAGACGTGGTTAGCACCACCGTTTGCATCAACTTAGACTAGTCAACCTCCTAACCAGCCTAGGTCAACACGCGTAGAAGTATACATCGGGATTTGCCCTAGACGCTCGTCTCCAGGCTCACCTCTTGTATACTCCGGGCCCAAAGTCATGATCCAGTCCATGGCTCGCTTTTGTAAAGAATCTATGCACTAAGTTTTCGGTGGCCAAATGGGCCGTTCGAGATAAGGTTATATTTGCGTGGTCGAGAGACCAAAGTTCACCTTTAAAACAAAATGGGGTTTCCTTGCCTCTAATTGAAAATGTTCGTAAAATATTATACATATAGGTTTTGCTATTAAGAGGTTTGACTAAGCACATAAGAGAATAGTAAAGGCGAGAACAACAAGTAATAAGAAAGGAGGGATAATAAGTTATTTGGCAAACCTATATAACTATGTCCTTGCCCCAGTTGAAAGCATTTTAAACCCTTACCTGGCTCGACAGAAGAAGAGAAGGAAAGCAAGCAGCAATTACAAATCTGCCTCAAGATCCCACCTGAAAAACACGAGGTCTACTAGATGAATGACTGACACGAACAAGAAAACAGACACTGATGCTCGGCTACCAAGTTATGAACATGCTTAAAGATAGCTATTCAATATTTAAGAATGAAAGAGCAAGTAGGGGTAAATTGGTCATTTAACATGTAAAACGAGGAATAAATGAATAACAATTAACATTTGATTAATAATAACATTTAAGCATAAATTACTCAGGGAGTACAATTGTAATTCTACAACAATCATGCATAATCCATTTAAATCAAACCACTTAAATTACAACTTCACAACTTATAGCTTCTCCCAATAGCTCTAAAGCGAAAGTTCATATTAATCCTATCTCTAGCCTAATCGAACTGAAACCTATCCGTTCGAATACACAATCATACAACAACCATGTTCAACAATTTACGCAAGATAGAGTACAAGTCATTCATGCTCAAAAGCTAAAAGCTAGAAGCTATAATGCAAAAAGCTACAATTCACCACAATTATACGAAAAATGACAAGTCAGATTCGAGTAATACCAGCACCGTTAGAACCATTGTGTTGAGACGAAGGATCTGTCTAAAGACACCGTCATCGGATTCCCGCCGGAATAGTCCCAAAAATGCCAGAAACCGCCTGCCACCGCCGGACTGCCGCCGAACCACATCCGATGGTCGAACCCTTATACCGAAATGTTCCTCTCGTCGAGCCGATCACTTCCCTCAAGATCATTTCTCAATCCGGTCACTCACCGGAGTTTAATTTCTCTTTTAGAAGCTCCAACGAACCCTAAAAGCCAAGAATAGAAATTAACGAAAATCTGTGCAACGAATACAGAAACGGACTTCAAAATCACCTTACCCATGTCGAGGAGGTTAGGAATGGTGTACTGGTCACTGGCGAGGGTCACCGGAAAACCTCCACCACTCCGTCGTCGGTGATCGGATGAAGGTGAGACCACCGCCATTGGACTCCTCTTGTCCAAGGCTACCTTCATTAGGTGGTGTGCCTCCGTGAAGCCTTTGGAGCAGCCAGATCGGAAAACATCACCACCGGATAGAAATTCTATCGTTTCTCCATCACCGGTGGTCGAATGGCCACGAGACCACCACCGTTGGATTCCTCTCAAAAAACCGGTCCGGAACCACCCTTGCCCGCCGCCTGAAAGTCGCCAGAAAACCTCCGACAAGAAGCTCAACATCACGCCGCCTTCTCACCGCCATAGTGCCTCCACTGTCAGTCAAATCGACGCAATACCGGTACCATTGTGCTCCTCTCATCGAGACGATCGATTTGGACATATCATTTGCTTGATTCGGTGAAGAAATGCAAAATCCCCTTTTTTGGAGAAGTGGAGCTCGCGTGTCTCTCTCGCGCGGATGGTGTTCTCCCATTTTTCATTTCTACCCCAAAACTTTCCAAAATTACATAATATACCCTATTTCTCGAAAAATGTGCAAATTGTGTAAAGTGTCGGAATTCGGCGTACTTAGTGTCAAAATGACCGAAATTAAATGCTTAACAAAGATTGAGGTTTGTTTTATTAAAATTCATGAGTTTACGAAAAGTCAATTCCGGATTGGGCTAAAGTGTAAATAATATTGGGCTAAAAATAATATTTTATTTAAAATATGACTTAAAGAATAATATTGAGGATGTTATGAAAATATTTGGAACCTCGACAAAATATGCATTATCGAAACATTGATCCCCAGTCCAATGTGCACTGTTTAATTACTAAATCAAGTTAAACGAGCTAAAAATATAAATTTACCAAATTGACCCTAGTTAGTGGCAAAACGATGCAAATCAATTTCTAATTAATGCCTTGGGTTTTAAATACCAAATGGATGATTTATAAAAATCTTTAAAATGCAAGAGTTGGAAAACGTGCAATTATGAAAGACGTCGGGACCGTAAATGGTCCGAATTCTGGTAAACGTGCTAATCTTGAACTTGGAGATTGCGGGTCGTCAGAATACTCCCTCCTTCAAAAGAATCTGTCCTCAGATTCTACTTCTCACGTCAGTCCGTTCTCTGCCAAATTTCGTCTTTGGCTTCGGTTTCAAAATTTCGTTCTGTCCAACTCAAAACGTCTTCAGTGCGTAGACAGACTCCTTTGATTCCTGAATAATCTGGCATCCATGCTCACTTCGGTTCTCAATTCGACCAGCTTCCGAAGTGTTCTCCTTCCTGGTCGATCTGATAAAGTCGACGCTATCCAGATCCGCATTTCGAACTCGCAACATAATCGCTCCTAGTTGGCTAAGAATTCCTTGTCCTTAGCACTCTCTAATAGCGCATAACGAGGCTATCTAATTATGCGCTATCCACATAGAGATCATCTAAAGCCTAATCAACTAATTATTCAATCAGCGCAAGTAAGAATTAAAAGGCAGTTAAAGCATGTAAGTCACACGAAACACTTAACAAATATTTAAAGCGATTAAACACACAAGCTCATCCGATCTCTAATGTGGTTAGAGATTCTCGAGATCCATGATGACTCTGTCTGATCAGAAGTTGAATCCTTTAAGGTTTCTGATCCCCGAACTCTATCCCAGCTCGATGTCTGACTCAAATCGAACTCCTTTACTCATACCTCATTTTACCATTTGGTTGCTTGATGTCTCATTTCCTTCACGCGTCTACACTGGTGACATCTGTTGGTTCCGGATACGTCCTCTTTACTGTCTCGTAGTTCGATTCCATACTGACTTCATTTCTGCTGTCACCTCTGGTTCTACTGTACTCTATCCGGAATTAGATCGCGTAACTCATCGGATAGTATCTCTAGAGGGGTGAGATACTGATCATATTCCAAAGCTCGGTCAAGCTCGGTAGTGACTCTATCTGTGAGAAACCTTCCACAGATATGGTTCTGTTGGGATTCACGCACCCCCCGGTCGCAGCAGAAGTAGTAGATTTCAAAAATTTTAGTCCCAAGGAGTTACAGTGAATCTTCATCCAATGAATATGTAACTTTGAAATGTTTATATATTATAAGGAAGTTCACCTTTACGCACTCCTTTTATAGTAGATAAGGAACGAAGGCTTTCCAAAGCCTCTAGCCACTCCTCCAACGGCGCTGGCTTCAAGATCCACCAAGGTTTCGATTTTCAACCGAAACCCTCTGAAGATAGTCCACGGCTTCTCGCAAGCAAACTCGTATCTCTTGCGCGTCCACCTCTCCGTTCCGCCGCCGTCCGGCCAAATCAGGCCGTGAGACCACCACCAAAAGACTCCCGTCGACGAGAGCTTTCATTTTCGACCAAGCCCAAGCCGTGCCGTCGCCGGAAACGTCAGAACCACCACCCTTGCCATCGCCACCTTTGCGCCGCTGTAGCGCCACCACCGGTGCTCCAATAATGGTATGGTTGAGTTCGTCTCATCGAGATGGTCGATTTGACATATCATACGCGCGATTCTTGGAAGAATTGAGAAAAATCACATTTTTGGGGGGAGAGGGAGCCGCATGACTGTTGCTGCGTGTGCATGTTCTTCATTTTCATTTTGGCCCCAAATCTTCCAATAATCACATAATATACCCTATCCTCGAAAAATGTGTAAAAGTGCAAAGTGTCGGAATTAGGCGTACTTAGTGTCAAAATGACCGAAATTAAATGCTTAATAAGAATTGAGGTTCATTTTCTTAAAATTCATGAGTTTACGAAAAGTTAATTCCGGGTTGGGCTAAAGTGTAAATAATTTTGGGCTAAAATGCAATTTTATTTAAAATATGATTTAATGAATAATATTTAGAATTTCATGAAAGTATTTGAAACCTCGTTAAAATATGCATTATTAAAACATTGAACCCCAGTCCAATGTACACCGTTAAATTACTAAATTAAATTAAACGAGCTATAAATATAAATTTACCAAATTGATCCTAATTAGTGGCAAAACGATGCAAATTAAATTCTAATTAATGCTTTGGGTTTTAAATACCAAATTGATGATTTATAAAATATTTAAATACAGGAGTTGGAAAACGTGCAAGTGTGAAAGACGTCGGGACCGTAAATGGTCCGAATTCCGATAAATGCGCTAATCTTGAACTTAGAGATTGCGGGTCATTACAATACTCCCTCCTTCAAAAGCATCTGTCCTCAGATTCTACTTCTCACATCAAACCGTTCTCTGCCAAACTTCCTCTTTGGCTTCGGTTTCAGGATTTCGTTCTGTCCAACTCAAAGCGTCTTCAGTACGTGGACAGACTCCTTTGATTCCTGGAAATCTGACATCCATGCTCACTTCTGTTCTCAATTCGACCAGTTTTTGAAGTGTTCCTCTTCCCGATAGATCTGATAAAGTCGACGCTAACCAGATCCGCATATCGAACTCGCAACATAATTGCTCCTAGTCGACTAAGAACTCCTTGTCCTTAGCACTGTCTAATAGCGCATAATGCGGCTATCGAATTCTGCGCTATCCACACAGAGATTATATAAAGCCTAGCAACTACTCATTCAATCAGCGCAAGTAAGAATTAAAAGGCAGTTAAAGCACGTAAGTCACACGAAACACTTAACAAATATTTAAAGCCATTAAACACATAAGCTCATCCGATCTCTAATGTGGTTTGAGATCCTCGAAATCCGTGGTGACTCTGCCTGATCAGAAGTTGACTCCTTTAAGGTATCTGATCTTCGAACTCTACCCCAGCTCGATGTCTGACTCAGATCAACTTCTTTTACCCATTCTTCATTTCACCATTCGGTTGCTCGATGTTTCATTTCCTTCACAACTTTGCGCTGGCAACATCTGTTGGTTTTTGATAGGTTCCCTTTACGGTCTCGTAGTTCGATTCCATACTGACTTCATTCCTGCTGTCACCTCTGGTTCCACTGTACTCTGTCCGGAATTAGTTCATGTATCTCATCGGATAGTATCTCTAGAGGGGTGAGATACTGATCATATTCCAAAGCTTGGTCGAGCTCGGTAGTGATTATCTGTGAGAAACCTTCCACATATATGGTTCCTTTGTTGATCTTGATCTGTTCCCACGCTCTATCTGAAAGTGGAATGTGCATCCTGTCTGGTAGTATCTCTGGGGTAGTCAGATACGAATTACATTCCCAAGCCCGATCAAATCAGTAACAACTCCATCTACAAGCTACCTTTTACTGACATAGTTCTCTGATTACTCACGAGATACTTCCATGCTCCATCCTCGAAAATAGAATATCTGTATCACGATCTCGATCTTCAAACTCAAATAATTCTTCTTCTTCTGAATCTGTTTCAGAATCTGATTGTCGAATGTGCTTCTGAAATCATGCTACCATCTATCTCGCTGTGCAAGGTAGCTGTCATCAACTGGCTTTATCTTAACGGTGCTGGAATTGGTAACCATTGTTCTCTAGTAACTCTCTCTTTTACTGCCCTCGTACCACGATTAGTACCTTTGAGTTGATCGCGGTAACCGAGAAAGTAAAGTTCGAAAGGTCGAACAATTTATCTGTAGTACTCTGCTGATTTCGGTGCTCTTCAGGTCTGATAGTGTCTTAGTCTGATTTAGACTCACAGTAGATTTCAATCTCTGTGAGTTCTATTCTGTCATCGTTTTCGAAAATGACACATCAGAACGATCTTCCTGGACCCTCGGTTGACCCTGAAGGTGCTTTGAAACTGGCTGAAATATAAAGTTCCCTTTGTTGTAGTATAGTCCAAACCCATCATTCTCGTAGCTTGTCAACACCCGAATACGACCCTGTGCTATTGTGTCATTTTGTCTGTCAAGTCTACTTGTTGTCCTTGCTTATCCACATTTACGGATGGAGCTCATAGGTTAAAGCGGTACCAACGCTAAAACCCGTAGAGAAACTCACACGAACTAAAAGAACAACACATAATATCACAAATACATTTAAGACAAGTTACAAGCGATGTTATAATGCAATGCCTATTATGAGTTGCGTACCTTTCACCAATCCTTCTAAGTATAGGACCAATCTCGTAAAGCTGTATCCACCAAGTTAGCATCTTTCCGTAGGGTCCTATCTCAAAGGAAGATAGTGTTTGATCATCTCTGCATCACAAAGTTTCAACATGCATTTCTGATGAGGTTAGTATGCAACCATACGAGGCATATTAACAAATAAATCGCGATCCTAAAGCCACACGACCTATACGCCGTGTGACGTCCCCCACGCCACAACCCCCGGACCGAAACGAGTCCCCGAGCGATAGTTAAATACCACCACTCAAAAACCCGCCCCGGACAACGGGATTCCCACAATCTGGCAGCAGCAACTCCCCAACAACAATATCAACATCAACAACAATAACAACAGCAATATAGCATTAACGTAGCGGAATCAAGTATCATCATATCAATAGCATGATATCAACATATATATATCATAATCCCATCAGATTCATCATTTCAAACTGTCATCAAGTTTCATATTCATTCACGTCTCAACCACATTCTATTTAACATGACAAAATATATAACATTGAGTTCAGCTAACAAAAAAAAAATAAAAAAAAATATATATATAACTGACTCCAAAGACTGATGATCCTACAATGCTGCTGCCAGTACCTGACCGCTATCCTGAAGCATGAACCAAAATGGGATGTGAGTCAAACGAACCCAGTGAGGAGGGAAATATATGTATATAATAAAAGCATATTTAATTCACACTTAGGTTGATAAAAGCAAATCTAGTGCCGATAAGCTCTTTTACAATTCAGCTAAGCTTTGTGAACTAAATATTAATTTAAAACATTTTAGAAAACATTTTTATTCCCGGCGAGAACGGGCCATCTCCTTATAACTCCCAAAAACATATCAAATATAATGAAATCCCATAACACCTTTTGGCTTATCAAGGAGCAACCCGAGATTTCGCCATACCCGACTAATGGCGCCGGTGTAAGTATTATTCAGGCTAGACTACCTCCGACCAGCCATGAATAATACCCTTTGATTATTTATCAGGTTACTAGTTAAACCTGTTTATAATCGGTGGATTATGAACCCGGCTTCAACCCTAGACGCACGTCTCCGGGTATCCGCCTCTCACATAATCCAGGGCCCAAATATACCCTAAGAGCGTCCTCAATAGGGTCGAAGGAACAATAATCTCGCTTTATAAATGTTTTGATTGACTAAAAGAGTCGTTCGAGACAAGGTATGTAACCGTCTAGGGTTTCTCGACACGTTGCCGAATAACTCGAGGCATACGCGCAAGTCCCGAGACCAAATGTTACTTTTAAAAACAAAATAATTCTCTTGTCTCTATTTTAAAACCATTTTAGAAAAGATACATATATATCATTTTATATCAAATCCTTTTTATTTCAAATATTGATAACATATAATTGAAATATAAGGGATATGGTTTTCGCAAATATTTGTTCAAGCTTCAGTTAAAAACATTTTTCATCCTCACCTGTAGGCTTAACAAAAGATACACGAGAACTTGAAAATCAGCTCCGCGAGGTCCCACCTGTAATACACAGGCCTCGAGGTAAGACACGACTCGATAAATCAACCAAATAAGACGCACGGCAATGAGATGCATTTTATGCTCAAAATAACATATTATGTATAAATGCATTTAAACACAATCAAGCTCATTCAAGCACATGTAAACACAATCAAATACACATGATATTAAGCTAGATTAGGCATTCAAGTCATATGAGAGCTTGGGAACCAAAATTCAAAGGTTTGTACATATTACACAAACCACCCCTCGTTTAATACTTTGCATAGCAAATCAACTCCGATTAATCCGAAACTTTCAGCATCTCTTAGTTAACACATTTTAAGATTTTTGATGCCAAAAGAATCGAAAAACGAAGCTCAAAACCTCAAATTTCACTATTCATCAGCCACTACATTTTTTTGCCAAACTTCCATTTTTCAACCCCAAACTCCATAAAACTTCACCAATTTGCTTAATATCATGAACTAACATGAATTACCAATCCATTCAAGCATCTAAGACCATTAGCTCAACATTGCACATTGATCAAATTCAATGGAAAAATCACAAGTAATGCTACATGCAACCAACAACCAAACTAAGCTCATCAATCATTCATTCTAACATGCTTCATCACTTCCTCAACATAGAAAACCATAACAACTAAAGAATTGAGAGAATCACAACCTTACCTTGAAGAGGAGAATTGGAGAGAAAAAGATGTAGAGAGCTTGTTTGCAAAAATAGAAAGTAGAGATTTGTTCCTTGGATGATGGAGCACCTTTTTGTAGCAAGAAAGAGGATGATTTTTGGTGCTTTAATGGTGATGAAAAATGGCGGTGGTGAGAAAGGGAGAGAGGGCCGAGAGGTTGAAGAAGAGAAGAGGAAGTGTTGCTTGAGAATAGTGTAGAAGATTGTGGAGAGAAAAGAGAGAATATAAAATAAATATATGATATTTTGAAAAGTCAAAATTAACATGCAATTATATAGATATTTATATGTCTATATTTGTATAGATATTTATGTATGTATTTGCATATATATTTACATATATTTCAAAAATAATATCATATAATGCAAATATAATGTGATGATTTTCATAGAATTTCAAATACAAAAATTCCAATATAAACATATTTGAATAAGAATAGTATAGCATAATTCAAATATGAAAATTCTTATGGAATCATTATATTATTCACACATAGAATCACACATTAATTCATATAATTCACATAATCACATAATTTGCAAATAATACACACAAGAACAATTCGTCGGTAATGTACCGAAGCGTTATAAAATAGCGGGGCGTTACACTATCCCCTCCTTCGGAGAATCTGGTCCCCAGATTCTAATTCGACTCCGCAAATAACTCGGGATAATGAGTTCGCATCTTCTCTTCTGTCTCCCAAGTTACTTGTTCGGTGGTTCGGTTTCTCCATAACACACGAACCAAGGGAATTTGTCGGTTGCGGAGTTGCTTGAACTTACGATCCTGAATCTCAACAGGTTTCATCTCGATCGTCAAGTCAGGCTCTACCTGAACTTCTTCATCTCGCAGAATGTGAGATTCGTCGGGATAGTATTTTCGCAATTGAGAAACATGGAAGACATTGTGAATCCCAGTTAGAGTCGAGGGCAGGTTCAGGCGGTAGGCAGTCTTCCCAATCCGTTCAATAACCTCATAGGGTCCCAAATATCTCGGACTGAGTTTCCCACCTTTTCCCACTCTAGCGAATCCTTTCCTCAACGTCGCCTTAAGAAACACTTTGTCTCCCTCTTCAAATTCCAAATCCCGGCGTCTCTTGTCAGCATAACTCTTCTGGCGATCCTGAGCAGCTTTCATTCTCTGCCGAATGATTGCAATCTTATCAAGTGTTTCCTGGATCGTCTTTGGAGGTAGAGCTCGTTCCACTCCGTCTTTAGTTCTTCGCCAGTCTTCTAATTCCCAGTATAGAGGGGATCGGCATTTACGTCCATAAAGCGCTTCGTACGGGGGCATCCCAATCGTCGCTTGGTAGCTGTTGTTGTAGGCGAATTCAATGAGTGGCAGTTGCTTGTCCCAACTCATGGAGAAGTCGAGAGCACACGCTCGTAACATATCGCCTAGAATCTTGATGGTTCTCTCAGATTGACCATCAGTTTGCGGGTGAGCTGCCGTGCTGAATTTCAAATTCGTTCCCAAGTTTCTGTGAATTTCTTGCCAAAGTCGAGAAGTAAACTTAGGTCTCGATCGGATACAATACTTTTCGGAACTCCGTGTAGCTTTACAATCTGCTCGATGTACAATTCCGCTAACTTCTTAACATTAGTGGTCTTTCGAATTGGAATGAAATGAGCGGATTTCGTCAAACGATCCACAATTACCCAAATCGTATCATATCCACCCCGAACTCTTGGTAATCCGGACATGAAATCCATAGCAATATCTTCCCATTTCCAATCCGGAATAGAGAGTGGCTGTAGAGTTCCACCGGGTTGCTGATGTTCGGCTTTAACTCGTTGACAAGTCAAACACCGTCTCACGAAATCAGCAACTTCACGTTTCATTCCATGCCACCAATATTGAGTCTTGAGATCTCGGTACATCTTATTACCTCCCGGATGGACGGTATAAGCAGATTTATGTGCTTCTTCCATGATTTCGAACTTCAAGTTTTTCGGCACGCAGATTCGGTTCTTAAGACGAAGAAGACCCATATCATCGAAAGCAAATGAGGAGTTCGGATCATCTTGCATCCTCACGACCTGTCTTTGAATCCAGTCATCAGCACTCTGCTCGTCTGTAAGCCTCTGAACCAAATCCGGTCTCACTGAGAGGTTAGCAATCCGCGGTTGATAGACTAGATGATATCTCCCTGCTTCGGACATTAATTCCAAGGAGGTTCCTTCCAAGCTAGCTACATTTGCTTGTCTACTTAAAGCATCGGCTACTACGTTAGCTTTCCCTGGATGATACTGGATACGGCAATCATAATCTTCAAGAAATTCCATCCACCGACGTTGTCTGCGATTAAGATCTTTCTGAGTATGTAAATACTTCAAACTCTGGTGATCGGTGAAAATATCGAATGTCACGCCGTACAAGTAATGTCGCCACTTACCCAGGGCAAAGATAATAGCAGCTAGCTCAAGATCATGGATAGGATAGTTCTTTTCGGCATCCTTTAACTTACGCGAAGCATAAGCTATCACTTTGCCGTTTTGCATAAGAACACATCCTAACCCTTCTTTCGAGGCATCGGTATAAACCGTAAACCCTTCGGAACCTTCAGGTAGTGCAAGTATCGGAGCAGTAGTCAACCGTTTCCTTAGCTCTTGGAAACTTGCCTCGCATTTATCGTCCCACTTAAAAGGCACGTCCTTGCGAGTTAAATTGGTCAGCGGAGCGGCTATCTTGGAGAAATCTTTAACGAAACGCCTATAATAGCCAGCTAACCCTAGAAAACTTCGGACTTCAGTTGGAGTCTTCGGCTGCTCCCATTTCATTACGGCCTCGATTTTAGAAGGATCAACTTCGATTCCATCTCCCGATATCACATGACCAAGGAAGGTAACTTTATCAAGCCAAAATTCGCATTTACTGAACTTAGCATACAACTGATGCTCTAGGAGAGTTCTTAATACGATGCGAAGATGCTCGGCATGTTCTTCCTTAGTCTTTGAGAAAACCAGAATATCATCAATGAAGATCACCACAAACTTATCGAGATAGGGCCGGAAAGTACGATGCATCAAATCCATGAAAGCAGCTGGGGCATTCGTTAACCCGAAAGGCATAACTACGAACTCAAAATGCCCATACCGAGTATTAAACCCAGTCTTTGGAATGTCTGATTCTCGAATCCTCAACTGGTAATACCCCTGTCGGAGATCAAGTTTAGAGTATACTTTCGACCCTTGCAAGATATCAAACAACTCTTCGATGTGAGGTAGAGGATATTTGTTCTTTATCGTCATCCGATTCAGCTCGCGATAATCTATACACATCCTCAACGTCCCATCCTTCTTTTTCACAAAAAGAACAGGCGCACCCCACGGCGAAGTACTCGGTCGAATGTACCCACTCTCCAACAGTCCATCCAACTGTATCTTCAATTCTTTCAACTCTGCCGGAGCCATTCGGTAAGGAGTCTTCGAATACGGTTCGGCACCCGGAGCTAGATCAATCACAAACTCTATCTCTCGTTCCGGAGGCAAAGAATTCAAACTCTCGGGAAACACATCAGGGAATTCTCCAACTACTGGTACCTCCTCAAGCTTAACTTGCTCTTTCGGACGGTTTAGTAGATAAGCAACAAAGGCCGGAGATCCCTTGCGAATCATTCGGGCGGCTTTAACATAAGAAACTCGAGGAATCTTGTCAAACCTTTTGCCCAAAATCTCGCTATCAGCTCCCAGAGTGATCTTTTTCCCGAAACAATCAATATAAGCTTGATGCCGATATAGCCAATCCATTCCCAATATTATCCCGTAATGACTCATCGGAAGTTCAATGAGATCAGCAGGATAATCACGATCATCTATCCTCAATGGACAGTCTCGAAAGACTCGATTGCACAAATAAGAAATTCCCAACGGGGAATTGACCTCAAGCACATACGGTAAAGACTCGGCAGATAAAGATAATCTAGAAACATATTCAGGTGCAATAAAAGAATGCGTCGCACCCGAATCATATAATGCAATTATGAATATGTCATGCAAATGTACAGTACCTTGCACCACGGCATTTGGATCGGTCTCCCCTCCATCCCCCGTCATCGCATACGCTCGTGCCACAACTTTTCCTTTCCCCGCATTCTGTGGCTCTTTCTGGAACTGTGGAGGTGGCCTTCTCGGGCAGTTCTCTATTTGATGATCCTTGCGCCCACATCGAAGACAGAGCCCTTGTTTCTTCCAGCAATTAGCTTCCATGTGTCTTGGCTTGCCACAATAAGAACACTTGATTGGAGGCTCGGCTGTCTGAGAACCCGAGGTCTTTTGCTTCTTGCTCGAAGATGAAGAACCCGCAGGAGGAAAAGACCTCTTGAATTTGCGAGGTGGTGGAGCTATATCCTTCGGTGCGAAGTCCCTTTTGATCTGTTGTAACTGAGACTCAATCTCCAGAGCAGTTGTGACGGCAACCTCGTATGTAGGGAGATGAGCTCCCAGAAGTGCTCTTCGGATATCCTCATTCAGGCCCTGAACAAACTGATTCACCTTTCTTCTTTCGTCCGTAAGGATGGAAGGACAGTAGACAATGAGGCGGGAGAACATGGCCTCGTATTCATCAACGGTGAGATTCTCTTGTTTTAAGGCTCGAAATTCAGCTTCTCGTCGATCTTGTACAACCAGGGGGATGTATTTGCTTCGGAAGGCTGAGAGGAAGTTAGCCCAAGTCGGCTCAGTCTGATCAGCTCGCCACCTAGCTTCAGTCAGCCTCCACCAGTCTCTGGCTGGTCCCTTCAATAGAAAAACTGCATATTCAACTTTCTTCGAGTCGGGACACTCGATAACCCTGAACATAGGCTCGAGATCGGCAATCCACTCTGTGGCCTTAAGATCATCAGGTGCTCCTTCGAAACGAGGGGGATTAAGATTGAGGAACCTGTCAAAGTCTCTCGCCTCTGCCTGTTTCCTTTGAGCAGGGGTCGGTTGTACAGGAGCTACACCCTGTTGGAACATCCTTTGCATGGCTTCGAAGAACATGGCAGGATTCAGGGGATTCGGCTGCACGGGCGGTATCGGCTCGGGCTGAGGAGCCGGAGGAGCATTAATGTTGTTGTCGTCTTCCTGGGGAGGAGAAGGAGGAGCAGCTCTGGTTCTCGGTCTACCACGAGCCATTTCCTGTATCAAAAGACTGAATAAAATGCATGTTTTGTTAGCCACATGATCATGTTAGCACAAAATCACATAACATAAACATATAAAAGCACATTGTCCTATAGCCGTTCGACCTAGACAGACTCAACACGACGTCAAAACCTAAGTACCAAACCTAGGCTCTGATACCACCTTAAGCTGTGACGTCCCCCACGCCACAACCCCCGGACCGAAACGAGTCCCCGAGCGATAGTTAAATACCACCACTCAAAAACCCGCCCCGGACAACGGGATTCCCACAATCTGGCAGCAGCAACTCCCCAACAACAATATCAACATCAACAACAATAACAACAGCAATATAGCATTAACGTAGCGGAATCAAGTATCATCATATCAATAGCATGATATCAACATATATATATCATAATCCCATCAGATTCATCATTTCAAACTGTCATCAAGTTTCATATTCATTCACGTCTCAACCACATTCTATTTAACATGACAAAATATATAACATTGAGTTCAGCTAACAAAAAAAAAATAAAAAAAAATATATATATAACTGACTCCAAAGACTGATGATCCTACAATGCTGCTGCCAGTACCTAACCGCTATCCTGAAGCATGAACCAAAATGGGATGTGAGTCAAACGAACCCAGTGAGGAGGGAAATATATGTATATAATAAAAGCATATTTAATTCACACTTAGGTTGATAAAAGCAAATCTAGTGCCGATAAGCTCTTTTACAATTCAGCTAAGCTTTGTGAACTAAATATTAATTTAAAACATTTTAGAAAACATTTTTATTCCCGGCGAGAACGGGCCATCTCCTTATAACTCCCAAAAACATATCAAATATAATGAAATCCCATAACACCTTTTGGCTTATCAAGGAGCAACCCGAGATTTCGCCATACCCGACTAATGGCGCCGGTGTAAGTATTATTCAGGCTAGACTACCTCCGACCAGCCATGAATAATACCCTTTGATTATTTATCAGGTTACTAGTTAAACCTGTTTATAATCGGTGGATTATGAACCCGGCTTCAACCCTAGACGCACGTCTCCGGGTATCCGCCTCTCACATAATCCAGGGCCCAAATATACCCTAAGAGCGTCCTCAATAGGGTCGAAGGAACAATAATCTCGCTTTATAAATGTTTTGATTGACTAAAAGAGTCGTTCGAGACAAGGTATGTAACCGTCTAGGGTTTCTCGACACGTTGCCGAATAACTCGAGGCATACGCGCAAGTCCCGAGACCAAATGTTACTTTTAAAAACAAAATAATTCTCTTGTCTCTATTTTAAAACCATTTTAGAAAAGATACATATATATCATTTTATATCAAATCCTTTTTATTTCAAATATTGATAACATATAATTGAAATATAAGGGATATGGTTTTCGCAAATATTTGTTCAAGCTTCAGTTAAAAACATTTTTCATCCTCACCTGTAGGCTTAACAAAAGATACACGAGAACTTGAAAATCAGCTCCGCGAGGTCCCACCTGTAATACACAGGCCTCGAGGTAAGACACGACTCGATAAATCAACCAAATAAGACGCACGGCAATGAGATGCATTTTATGCTCAAAATAACATATTATGTATAAATGCATTTAAACACAATCAAGCTCATTCAAGCACATGTAAACACAATCAAATACACATGATATTAAGCTAGATTAGGCATTCAAGTCATATGAGAGCTTGGGAACCAAAATTCAAAGGTTTGTACATATTACACAAACCACCCCTCGTTTAATACTTTGCATAGCAAATCAACTCCGATTAATCCGAAACTTTCAGCATCTCTTAGTTAACACATTTTAAGATTTTTGATGCCAAAAGAATCGAAAAACGAAGCTCAAAACCTCAAATTTCACTATTCATCAGCCACTACATTTTTTTGCCAAACTTCCATTTTTCAACCCCAAACTCCATAAAACTTCACCAATTTGCTTAATATCATGAACTAACATGAATTACCAATCCATTCAAGCATCTAAGACCATTAGCTCAACATTGCACATTGATCAAATTCAATGGAAAAATCACAAGTAATGCTACATGCAACCAACAACCAAACTAAGCTCATCAATCATTCATTCTAACATGCTTCATCACTTCCTCAACATAGAAAACCATAACAACTAAAGAATTGAGAGAATCACAACCTTACCTTGAAGAGGAGAATTGGAGAGAAAAAGATGTAGAGAGCTTGTTTGCAAAAATAGAAAGTAGAGATTTGTTCCTTGGATGATGGAGCACCTTTTTGTAGCAAGAAAGAGGATGATTTTTGGTGCTTTAATGGTGATGAAAAATGGCGGTGGTGAGAAAGGGAGAGAGGGCCGAGAGGTTGAAGAAGAGAAGAGGAAGTGTTGCTTGAGAATAGTGTAGAAGATTGTGGAGAGAAAAGAGAGAATATAAAATAAATATATGATATTTTGAAAAGTCAAAATTAACATGCAATTATATAGATATTTATATGTCTATATTTGTATAGATATTTATGTATGTATTTGCATATATATTTACATATATTTCAAAAATAATATCATATAATGCAAATATAATGTGATGATTTTCATAGAATTTCAAATACAAAAATTCCAATATAAACATATTTGAATAAGAATAGTATAGCATAATTCAAATATGAAAATTCTTATGGAATCATTATATTATTCACACATAGAATCACACATTAATTCATATAATTCACATAATCACATAATTTGCAAATAATACACACAAGAACAATTCGTCGGTAATGTACCGAAGCGTTATAAAATAGCGGGGCGTTACACGCCGAAACCAAATAAGACGCACCAAAGAATTCCACGATCGGCTCGCGTTACGTCTTCCTTAGTACAAAAACTTTCAAAGGATCACCAGTTGGTTAATTAAGCCAACCGCGATCCTTCACAATTTTAGGCACCCAAAAATGACAAACACTCCTCGAACCATGAATTCGACACGGACTGACATAACCCATGCAGATACTGAAAGCAAGACAAGACTAGTTACTAGAGCTTTTGGTTCCCTTTTAGGAACCTAGGCTCTGATACCAAAGACTGTAACGCCCCTTTCCGTATGAGGAGAAATGACACCACATCCGCACCGAGACGAACTCCCAAACGAGGTAAAGGTACCCCATTCGAAAATCTATCTCGACGAACGGCAATCACTCGATCAAACTCCGGCAACAGCATCACGACGCCCCAACAACAACAGCAATAATCAGAATAGTACGGAAGCGGTTTCAGAAAATAACAATTTAATCATTAAAGCCATCTATGGCAACATAATTCATAAAACAATTCCAAAGTAAATATCCAATTAATGCCATCCACGGCTCAACTATCTATGCCACATCAGGGGCACGTAAGTACGGAAAATAAATCATAATATTAAATACAATAAGCTAAATCAATTCTTAAAGTAAAGACTCGACTGTTGTTGGGATACTGACAAGACAAGAGACAAGAGCCGACCTAGACCTGCTGCTGCCGACTGACAAGATAGGTGACACCGCCACCTGTCTACCTGAAGCAAGAATCGAAATAGAAGGGGTGAGTATAAAGAATACTCAGTAAGGGGGGTAATATAATATAGGTATTGATCACAGTTCGTCGTTTATCGTTTAAAACCAAAAAGGGGTGAATGTTACTCGTTTTGATAAAGATACATACGATAATGTAAGTTGTAAAACTATAACACAAAGCAACATTCGGGTTCGACTTTATTTGAAAACACAAAAGGTTGACGAACCGGATCCTTTGAAAACATTTGCACATAAGGTCAAGCCGATCATTTTGAAATGATATTAGTTGAGTCACGAGGCCGATACAAGGTCGAAAAGCATGGCATAAATAAGTTGGAAATGATAAGTAAAAACGGCTCGTAATTCAACTAAATAGTTTGAACCATAAAGGAGGCTTAAGTTGGGCAAGTTCGAGTCATGCTTCCGGGTTTTATATATATATAGGGAAATACATATGCTAAATGAAGAAAACCGGAATGTGCTTCGACTTGTAACGAAAGTCGTAAACCAATTAGACAAGTAGGAAATGCAGTATGTTATGCAATATTTTGTCCCGGCGAGACCCTCTCCTTATAACTCCCATTCATGAAAATCATGCAAGCACGTAGTCAAGTACTCCACCACCAAAAGTCATGATCCACTCAGAATTTTATGGAAACGCGTGTTAACAACGTCACCCTTATCAGAATTTTCTAGGAAGCGCGTAGCCTACAACGCCACCCTCGCACTAACTCAGGCTAGCCAACCTCCTGGCCGACCCAAGAGAATACGGATTGGAGTACACATCGGGATTTGCCCTAGACGCTCGTCTCCAGGCTCACCTCCTGTATACTCCGGGCCCACTTCGGGTTTCAGTCCAGGGCTCGCATTTGAAATCAATAACATTTTGGGTGGCCAAAGGGGCCGTTCGAAAAGGTGATGCAAGCAGTTAAGTATGAATAGCCAAAGGGGCCTTTGAGACAAGTTGATGTAACGATCTAAGAAATACTCATAAGCGTCGTACGCTTCGGGAGCATGCTAGCGGATGTCCCTAATGACATTACGTATAAGTGCCTCAGATATCAAATAGTTACTTTTAAAACAAATAAGTTACTTGTCTCTAGTTGAAAGCATTTCAAATCATTTTGGTAGATGCATAGGTTTTGCTATCAAAACATTTGACTAAGCACATAAGGAAATAATAAAGACAGTACAACAAACAATAAGAAAAGGCGGGATGTTAATTTATTTTGAAACCTAAGTAACTATGTCCTTGCCCCAGCTGAAAATAGTTTAAACCCTTACCTGTAGCTCGACAAACGAGAAAAGCAAGCAAGCAACATGTATGATTCTCCCTTAGAGATCCCATCTCAAAACACGGGGTCTAGAGGATGAATAACTGACACGAACAAGAAAACAGACACTGACGCTCGGCTATCAAAATACAAACATGCTTAAGGACACTCATTCAACATTTAAACATAAGAAAGCAAGTAGGGGCAATATGGTCAATTTATCTAAAAGCATGCAATAATTAAATAAATGAATAACAATTAACATTTAATTAATAATAACATTTAAGCTGTAACCAGGGCTTAAGCGTGCAATGAAACATCAAACATGTATATTTCATTTAATTCAACAACAATTAAAGTACAACTAATATCTTTTCCCAAAAGCTCAAAAGCTAACAAGCTAAGATCGATCCTATCTCTAGCCTAATCGAACCGAAACCTATCCGTTCGACTACACAAGCATATATCATCAACAATCAACAATTTATACAATTAAGCCAAGCTAGGATACAAGTTATTCATGCTCAAAAGCTATAAGCTATAAGCTATAGTTCAAAAGCTACAAATTAACACAATAACACGAAAAATGCGATAAAACACAAATGACAAGTCGGATTCGAGTAATACCAGTGCCGTTAGAACCGTTGCGTCGAGGGGCACGATCTGTCCGAAGACTCCGTCACCAGATTCCAGCCGGAACATTTCCAAAATGCCAGAAAACCACCTGCCACCACCGGACCGCCGCCGGGCCTACTCGACCCTCTTGGGGTCCAGACATTCCATAACTCTAAACCTCTTTTCCATAGCTAAAATCCAAGCTTCGGAAATCACATCATCCGATGCACCCTCGAACTGTGGAGGGTTGAGCTTAAGGAACCTTCCCATATCATTCTCGGGGGCAGGAGGCGGTGTTGCTCGGTTAGCATGAACAATGAACTGCCCTAAGGCCTCCATAAACTGAGCTGGGGTCAGAACACCTGGAGGCGGACCTGGCAGTTCACGGCGAGGAGGCATTCTGCAAATTCAATACCAAACATGCATGATGATAAGTGATTATGAAAAGCTGTAACACGTAGAGAAGTTTATTCACATAATCACATTGTCACAATCACGTAATCCTAAGCCGTACGACTTAGACTGGCATGACAAAACACGATGCTTCAGAGCCTAGGCCATTGGACCCAAGAGCTCTGATACAAACTGTAGCGGGCGCCCCAATCTGGTAATGCACGCCCCGCACCGAGCCCCGACCCGGATCCGAAATGGAATCCGACCCGTACCGAAACCCGGCGAACGGCACACATTTACTCAATCACTAGGCGGGGGTTTCAAAAACGAAATAAACAACAGAGGTGCGGAAGCGAAAAGCAACAAAACAAGAAAACATAATAATTGCACAAGTATTAAAGCCCACCTTGGCCAACGAAATTCAATTACATAAATAATAAACGGGTTCGATACAATATCCCGACAATAGATAATAACGGGTTCAACATGTAATCCCGAATACTACATAAATAAAATCCTAATATCATAAACATAAATAAAATCATACGGACAAGAGTTATACATGAACGAAATAAATGCAACTCTAACGACGACGACAAGGACGACGATCCCGCCTAGTTTCCTAAAACCAATATAGGGGTGAAACAGAGGGGGTTAGTCAAACGACTAAGTGAGGAGGGAATAATAGTGTATATTATAAAACGGAAATAAATCACCAATTTTAAACTTAAAAGAAATCAACTAAAAGAAAGGTTTTCGTAAATGGGTGGTGATTTAGCATCAAACATAAACATATCATATGACTCGGCGAGTCGAGCCCTTAACTCCAATTTCCAAACATAAAAATGGAAACCTCCCTTATTCCTCCAATGTAGATGGACCGCTAAATCCGAACTACTCATAACATACGGTATAATCTCAGGTACTCAAAGGGCTGCCCCTCCGACCTCACCCCGAGCTCCCAAAGGTGGAGGGAACCATAGGATTTCCGCCGTAGACCCAATGTCTACCAACTTCGTCCTATCGTACTTACTCCGGGCCCAAACATACATACATACAGTTCATAACTCGCTTTTCAAATCATTTCGGGTTGGCCAAAAGACCGTTCGAGACATGTCATATGTAACGACCCAAAATTCCGGAATATATTTTCGGAATAATTATTCGACACCTCGTTGGATTTTAAATGAAAAGATTAGCTTCGTTAGCTAATTTTAATTTATTCTAATTTATTTCCATATCCTCAACCATTTATAATTACCTTTTCTACCCCTCGAATTTATTTTAATCTCAAACGAACACCCTAAAAACACACTTGCACCCTCTTGGACACACTTGCACCACTTTGAACACACTTACACCCTCTTGTGCACACTCTCTTGCACACTCTTGCTCACACTCCAAAATCGAGAGAGAGAAAGAGAGAAGAGAAGGAGAAAGGAAGAAGAAGAAGAAAGGAGAAGGAGAAATCCCCTCCCGAATCCGTCGCTCGATCAATCAAGATTCCGAGACCAACTACACAATCCTCATTCGATTCTCTACCGGTAACCTTCTTTCCCCAATTCATTTCATCCATTAAATCCTTCGATTTTCTAGCTTTTATTTTGAAATGAATATTTGATAATTTGATGGGTTTGTAGGTTAGAGTTTACCATTTTTAGTGTAGTTCGGATCAAATGGTAGCTATTAATGTGTACAATGCATGAGTGTGAATTTTATGTGTTGATTTTAGCTATAGAATCCACCCTAGTTGATTTCAGGACGAAACCCACGTGAGAAACCTTGAAATCGCGTTTTTTGCACCTGGAATTGAACCACACGGTCTTGGCAAGACCGTGCACCAGACAGTGCGCACCACCTTAGGCCTGCACCGGCCTGCGCACCCAGGTGCGCAAGCCAGTGCGCCTTTGTTTTAGCTTGCACGGTCTTGAGTGCGTGCGTGCTCAAGACTGTGCACAAGGCCGTGTGTTAGCCCGTGCGAATGCCTTAACCAAATTTTCAGCCTTTTTCCTTAGTTGCTCACGGTAATGGGGTCAATTGGCCAAAAATAAAAGTTGACTTTTTTCATACGACCCCCTAAAATCGAGCCGTTTTCACCTGTAGCTTCCATATGATTCAAGGATGAATATTTCGTAAAGTTTTCAAAATTCCGACCTCGTTTGGGCCTTGAATCGAGCCTTTTTCATTTAGAGCTTTTTCCCTAATTTATGAATGTTGTTCGAATGATCCGAAAATCACATGAGTACTTCTTTATAATATATTATGCATGAATGTACAATTAGAATTTCAATTGAGCATTTTTAACATCTTTAATTTCGTATCTTTTGTTTAATGGATTTAATTGCATTTTACTTGTAATTTCAATTACTACATGATTAATTATTTGGTCTTTCATGTGTTGTAGTCTTTGAGAGTCGTACGTCGTGTCTTATCTTATTTGGTTTGTCGTCAGACAGTTTCAGGCCGTCCTTTCAAGGAATTGCTTAAGTGTCTTGTCGTTCCCGTGCTCCCAGGTGAGGGTTTTCAAATGCTTTCAACTGGAGTAAGGATTTATTTTATTTATTGCGAACTCCCCTTACGTGCTCATATTGATTTGATTTCCTTTCTTGTATATCTATTAAATATTTAATTATATTTTCATGATTTTAATAACAAATGTTTTGATATTAACTCATACCTATTAGTATATCTAAATCGTTTTGTTTTCAATAGGCAAGTAAACTCTTTCATTTCCAACGTGACACTTTGACTTTGGTAGGCTCTATGAGGGAAGTCGTTAGGGGAGGATGCCAGTGCTTCCCGACACGTATGAAACTTATAGTCACCCCCTTTGTCGTCAAACACTTGCCTAAATGCCCGTTTGGCTTTCAACTTATAATGCATCTTGAAACGCGAGCAAAATCGTGGACTTTTCTTTTAATGAGGGCCCGGGAGGGTATTCGAGGGTCTCACTTCGGGACGAGCGTCCAGGGTGTTGCCCGAGGTACTTTTCCCAAAATTAAGCGTCAATCGTGGCCTGTCAGGAGTTGATAGCCATGGTTGGGAGCGATGGTGAGCGTTGCATCCGTTGCACGTTTTCCTAAGATTCAATTCGTCGCCCATGGTCGCACTATGGGGTCAGACACCGGAGATGGAGTTTTATAATGACATGAAGGGGTTATAAGGAGGAACATGCCCATTCTCGCTGGGATATTACTTGCTTCTATTTATGCTTTATCGTTAATGCTTATTAATTGTAATTAATGCAAGTCGAAGCAGGTTCCGGTTTTCTTAAATTCTGCAAATGTACTTTCTTATAAATGTATAAAAACCCGGAAGCGTGGCTCGTACTTGTTCACTTTTTACCTTCATTGAGTATCGTTTATACTCACCCCTCGTTGTTTTAATTCTTACTTCAGGTCGACAGGTGGCATTGTCACCTCTCATGTCGGTTGGCAACAGCGGGTCGTAAGTCTTGGTCTTCGTGTCATTTGGTAATTGTCGGTAGTGTCCAACAACAGTCTGTCTTTTATTATTAAATCATTTTGTTCAATAGAAATGGATATATTGATGTTGATGGATATTCGTTGAGCATTGACTAATGAAATATGTATTTGTTGGAATATTGATTTATGTTAGTTGATGCCCCGTGTGGCTTTGAATATTTAATTGATATGGATATGTTAAGCTTGCGCACTCTGTTATTTCTGTTGGTTGTTGTTGTTGGACTAGGTACGTTGTTGCCAGGTATAGATTGAGTGCTTGCCGTTCGCCGAGATGGATTTTTAAATAGGGTACATCTACCTCGTTTGGGAGTTCGTCTCGGTACGGATGTGGTGTCCTTTCTCCTCCTACGGAAAAGGGCGCTACATCATATGCGAGGCCGAAGGCCAAAGTTTGCCTTAGAAAACAAAGGGGTTTTACATGTCTCTTCCGCAAATATTTCGAAGACTATACGTAGTACTTTTTCATATCGAAATATTTTCGATAAATCGAATAAACATAATAGGCATAAATATCTACTAAGTATATATATAGAAACGGTGTGAAAACAAAACGTAAACAAGGCTTGTATCGGGAGAGGCTTATTTATATATACATAATAGTACTGGAATCAGAAACGGAAAGCCTCACCTGTTGGCTAAACAAAAGAAGTAAAAGCAAGACCGGATGCGTTACTCCACGGGAGTATCGTCTGCAAAAATACAAAGACACAACCAAATAAGACTAACGACGACGCACGGCTTATACGAAAGCATTAAAACACATAGAAGCACGTTAAACAATCATTCATAACACTTAGGTTCACATTCTATCAAAGTACGTAAATTCAATAAGCAAATCAAATTGGAATGCGATAAAAGTTCATAATCATGCGTAAAAGGAAATAAGGAAGCATGCTTTCAAGTTTTAGAAGAAACGGACAACATTTAAAAAATAGCCCAAAATGCCTAAACGAAAAACACGAGAAACGAGGCCCGAACGAAGTCGGAAAAATTCAAACTTCCTAATATATGTATTTCATGATTTATAGGGCCTATAGGTGAAATTGGATCTCAAATCGAAGGACAAACGAAGAAAGTCAACTTTTAAAAGTGTCTGTTGACTCACATTGCCGAGAGCAACATTCTGAAAATGGAGAACTTTTGGCTAAGGGGGAAACACGGTCTTGGGGACGGGCAGACGCACGGGCTTGAACTCGTGCTCAAGCCGGTGCAAGCACTTGCACTGGCCTGCACACGGGCGTGCGCACGGCCGTGCAAAGACTAAAGTGCACGCACGGTATAAGCGCATTGTAACGGCACGTCCCCAAATACGGTGCGACGTGACGTCCCGCACCAAGTCACAATCCATAACAAGAACTAAAGGTCCGGTTATGAACTACAACCTGGCGAACAGAAAATAAATACCAGGCGGATCTGCTTTAGAAAATAATAGGACAATGAACAATAATACAACGGAAGCAAATTAGCACAACCTATCCCACTCAGGGAGCTAGAACAACCATAATCCAAAACACAATTATAAAGCCCACCAAGGCCACTGAAAACATCAATATCACTATTCAAACTAATTTACATCATTTACATCTACAATCTCTAGGGTTTTAATTATTTATCCAGATACATAGGCGGAAATGAAATCACCTAATCAAAAGTAAATGACTCCAAGGACACGACCTGAATCCGCCTAGCAACAAAACCCTGAAAAGACAACAACAGAGTAATGGGGTTAGTCAAAGCGACTAAGTGAGGGGGCTGTAATACGTATATATTATCGAAACAACAGAAAGATTCACCAGTTTGTAAATGAGAAGAAAGCATAGGAAAAATAAAGGTTTCCACAATTATTGGTGAATCGAATAATTTCGCAATAAAGTAAAAGCTCGGCGAGTCGAGCATCAACCACCTGCTTCACAATATCAGAAATATCAAATAAACCTCCCTTATTCCTCCTTGTGTAGTCAGGTAGCTAGCCCGCTACTATATAATCATATATGCAAGGACAAATATCCAATACATCTTCGGCTGGGGATATAGACTAGATCCCGTCCGGCGCAGGTACTCAAAAGGGTTGCCACTCCGGTCATACCCCCGAGCTCCCATCAGTTTCGAGACCAGAGTATTGAGATCCACCGTAGACCCAACGTCTATCCGGCTTCACCCCGTACCCTGATGTCCGGGCCCAATAGTGTAATGTGGCTCAATGGCCAGGCCAAAAGGCCAAGATAATTCCTCGCATTCCAAATGCTTATATGGTCAAAGGGACCGATTGATAAATCAACTTTTAACCCTTTCGAGCTAAAGGAGCTTTTGAGGGGTTATACGTAATAATTTGATGTCAAAGCATTTTTCTTTCAACTCATTAAAGTAATATGATTTTCAAGTAGCTACTACGTATAATATAGGTTTGGGGAAAGAAAACAGAAAAGTATAAAAACACAGGCTTCGGGTATATATGGAATATTTACATACGTATAAGAAAGCCGAATTCGGAAAAGAAACCCCACCTGGATAATCCTGCAAAAAGGGCAAAAGAAAGAAGACCAACTACTGCCCGGAAGAACTACCACCTGAAACCAAATACGACACAACCATGTAAGACGACAATACGACGCACGGCTTATTCTTAATGCGATAAACACTTAATTAAATCAAAGAAGGGCAATTAGGGCAATTATTCAATAAAACGAATGAAATATCAAACTTCAAGCTTATAAATCATGCTTAAACACAATTACGTTTCATAGACATGCTTAAAATACTATAAAGAAGCATGCATTCAAGTTTCGAAGCAATCGAAAAAGAATTACGAAAAGTGTATAATTCCTTAAACGGAAATCGGTTCGTTTCACGATCAAACAGCAATTGGAAAAATTCAAACTCTATGGATTATTAAGTTTTAAAGCACTACGAACTTAATGGTGAAGTCAGATTTTGAAAATAATATCAAGCGAAGAAAGTAGAATTTCCAAATTTTGACTTCCAGAGACTTATGTCTTGAAATCGGGACACACGGCCTCTTGCACGGCCTTGTGCAAGGCCGTGTGCATTTTTGGGAACACGCACGGGCTACACACACGGCCTGATGCAAGGCCGTGTGAGTTGAAAATAGCACACGGTCTTGCTACACGGCCTGTTGCAAGGCCGTGTGCACCATGTTTTCGCGAATTTTCAGCAGAACGCGAAGAACGTCGCACAGAAGTATCAGAATTTCATCAAATCTTCACCAAAACCCCATTTTCAATCAGATTTTCATACTACAAACTTCAACAAACATCAAAGATCACAATGGCAACACATAGGATCAAGAATCATCGACAACTACGGAGTATAACGATCAAACTACCGAAAAATCCAACTTCGAAACAATTTATCCAAAACATACTCAAACGACAACGGAATCAAATGGAACCTGAATAATACCTGTAGAGAATGTTACAAGGGTCGCGTAGGTTCTGACAGATCGAAATTTGGTTAAGAAACGAACTCGAAGATCGAATTGAAAGTTTGGAGAAATTCTTTGTTTTTTCTCTTCTCGTTGCTGCTGATGTTTAAGGGCTAAGTGTAATTAAGAAAAAGGAAAGGAAAAGAGAATAAAAAGAAAACCTGAGGTTTAAATGAAAAATCGAAGGGGCATTTTCATAATTTCGCGAAACTTCATACAAAGGACATATTAACGAAATATATCAATATTATAGTCAAAACTCATCATTTTAAACGCACATTGACATAGAATAATTTAAATTCACAAATTATTGCATTTACAAAAATTCATATAAAACACACAAATATCACATATTTTGTTTTGGACTTTGGTTGAGAAGAAAAACCTATGCCTGATACTGTCGGCCAGTTTGATTTGGTTTCGAACACATATATCCCGGTCGAGTTTTCCAAACTTGTCCCGTTATCTTAGGAATTATTACCGGCTTTAGCTTACCAAAAATTTGGGGCGTTACCATATCTCCCCCTTATGAGAATCTGCCCTCAGATTCTATTTATTCAAAGCGAACAACTCAGGTAATGTTTCCTCATTTTCTCTTCTGTTTCCCAAGTAGCTTCTTCGCTTTTCTGATTCCTCCAAAGAACTTTTACGAGGGGAATTTGTCGATTACGAAGTTCTTGGAATTTACGGTCCAAAATACTAACCGGTTGGGAAATGAATGTCAGATTCGGCTCTAACTTAATATCTTCCACTGGAATAATCTCGGACTCGTCTGGATGATACTTACGAAGTTGCGAGACGTGGAAAACATTATGAATACCTGTAAGAGCTGGCGGTAAATCTAATCTGTAAGCCATTTTCCCAATCCTCTCGAGAATCAAATACGGACCCAAATATCTCGGGGCTAACTTTCCTCCTTTACCAATTCGAACGAATCCCTTTCTAGGAGAAGCTTTCAAAAATACCTGATCCCCAACTTCGAACTCCAAATCACGTCGACGTCTATCAGCATAACTCTTTTGTCGATCCTGGGCAGCTTTCATTCTTTGTCGGATGACTTGCACCTTTTCGATAGCATCCTGAATCAATTTCGGAGCAATGCCATGATGAATACCAACTTTAGTCCATCTCCAATCCTCAATGTCCCAATATAGTGGCGATCGACATTTCCTTCCATATAAAGCTTCGTACGGGGCCATTTGAATCGAGGACTGATAACTGTTATTATAAGCAAACTCGATCAATGGAAGCTGTTTATACCACATAGTCTGGAAATCTAGGGCACAAGATCTCAGCATGTCTCCGAGGTATCTAATAGTCCTCTCGGATTGACCGTCTGTCTGGGGGTGAGCTGCGGTACTGAAGGTCAGCTTCGTTCCTATACGATCTTGTAGGTTCTGCCATAAACGTGAGGTAAATCTAGTGTCTCTATCTGACACTATACTAGCCGGAACTCCGTGAAGTCTCACAATCTCCTCATGATAAACCTCTGCCAACTTCTCAACTGTATAGGATGTACGAACGGGCAAGAAATGAGCGGACTTCGTCAATCTGTTAACAATTACCCAAATGCTATCATAACCGCCTCTGACTTTCGGTAAGCCCGAAACAAAATCCATTGCTATCTCTTCCCATTTCCAAGATGGTACGGGAAGTGGCTGTAGTAAACCTCCGGGTTTTTGATGATCTGCCTTGACTTGTTGACACGTCGCACACTGTCTGATATAATTGGCCACATCTCTCTTCAAACCATTCCACCAGAAGAACTCTTTCAAATCTCGATACATCTTAGTGCCTCCCGGATGGATAGTATAGGCTGATTTGTGAGCTTCATCTAAAATCTCTCTCCTCAAACTCTCTGGAACACAAACTCTTGTCTTATGTCTGAGAAGACCTGTGTCGTCAATACTGAACTGCGTGTCCGGCTCATCCTTCATTCGAATAGTCTGTCGCTGAATCCAATCATCAGTAGCTTGAGCTTCTTTAATTCTACTACCCAACTCTGACTGTATCGTAATATTAGAAATACGAGCATAAGAGATAATACGAGCTCTCTCGACACCTGATATATCTTAACTCAGCTCTAGCTGTGATACACTTGCTTTTCTGCTCAAGGCATCTGCAACCACATTTGCCTTCCTCGGATGGTACTGAATCTTACAATCATAGTCTTCTAACAACTCCATCCAACGCCTCTGGCGTTTATTCAACTCCTTCTGCGTGAAAAGATACTGAAAGCTCTTATGATCAGTGAAAATATCAAAAGTAACGCCGTAGAGATAGTGACGCCACTTGCCCAAAGAAAATACAACTGCTGCTAACTCCAGATCATGTGTAGGATAATTTTCTTCAGCAGGTTTAAGCTTTCTCGAGGCATAAGCTATAACCTTTCCATTCTGCATCAACACGCACCCCAAACCTTCTTTCGAAGCATCAGTATAAACCACAAATCCATCTGAACCTTCAGGCAAAGTAAGAATAGGAGCGGATGTTAACCTATTCTTTAGCTCTCGAAAACTACTCTCACACTTATCAGTCCACACAAAGGCGACATTCTTCTTTGTTAACTCAGTAAGCGGGGATGCAAGTTTAGAAAAATCCTTCACAAACCATCTGTAATAACCTGCCAATCCTAGAAAACTACGAACCTCTGTCGGAGTCTTAGGCTGCTTCCAATTCAATATTGAATCTATCTTCAAAGGATCAACCTCAATACCTTTCTTAGATATAACATGACCTAGAAATGCCACTTTTTCAATCCAGAACTCATACTTACTGAACTTAGCATATAACTGATGTTCTTTCAATGTTTGTAACACGATCTTCAGATGCTCTGGATGCTCTTCCTCGGATTTTGAGAAAACTAGTATGTCGTCGATGAAGATGACAACGAACTTATCAAGATAAGGTCGAAAAATTATGTGCATCATATCCATAAATGTTAAACCGAACGGCATAACCACAAACTCAAAATGACCATATCGAATGTTGAAAGCTGTCTTCGGTATGTCCTCTGCCTTGATACGTAACTGATAATATCCCTGTCTCAGATCGAGTTTAGAATAGACCCTCGATCCCTGCAATAAATCAAACAACTCCTCAATGTGGGGAAGAGGATACTTGTTCTTCACAGTCATCCGGTTCAACTCTCTGTAATCAACACAAAGTCTAAGAGAACCATCTTTCTTCTTCACAAACAATACCGGTGCACCCCAGGGAGAAGTACTCGGCCTAATATAACCACTGGCTAGCAAATCATCTAATTGAGTCTTCAACTCCTTTAACTCAGTTGGTGCCATTCTGTAAGGTGTCTTCGAATACGGCGCAGATCCCGGATACAGATCAATAACAAACTCGATGTCACGGTTTGGAGGTAACGATTCTAACTTCTCAGGAAACACATCTGGGAAATCCTTAACTATCTCGGTATTTTCAAACTTCGACTGTTCCTTCGGTCTGTTAAGAAGATAAGCAACAAAACCTGAAGCTCCCTCTCAAACGAGCTTCTTTGCCTCGGTCATAGAAATAATCGGCCCATCTGTCAACTGAATACCCTGACTCGGATCAGATCCCAAACTAATCTTCTTCTCAAAACAATCAATCTTGGCCCTGTGCTCAAATAACCAGTCCATACCCAAGATAACTCCGTACTTCTTCACTGACAACACTATCAAATCTGCGGGGTAAACTTTATCCTCAATAACAACGGGACAACGTTGGTACACGCGGTCGGTAATCATACAAGATCCCAAAGGGGAACTCACAACAAAGCAATAATCAGACAAATCAACAGACGCATGCGCAGATAAGTCAATCTCATGAGCAACAAAAGAATGTGTAGCACCCGGATCAAACAATGCATGTATGGGTATGTTATGTATGGTACCTTCCACAACGGCAGAAGCATCAGGCTCAGTCTCCTCATTATCGCCCTCCAGGGCATACACACGAGCTGGAACAGAAGGCTTCGGCATCGGCAGCAAAGGCTGACTCGGGGGCTGTCTCCTGGGACAACTATCCTTCTGGTGGGTAGAACTACCACAACTAGTACACAATCCCAACTTATACCAACACTTAAACTCTGGGTGATTCCCTCCACAATAACCACAAGTAACTGGGCGATAACCTGACGGACGAGGGACTGAAGGAAACCCAGTCGGGCGAGGTGTAGAAGAAAATCCGGTCGGACGAGGTGCTGAAGTAAATCGCATAGGGCGAGGTATAGGAGGTCTGGGTCCACCAAAAGGTCTCTTGCCTTTAGGCTGCATAGGAGCACTCGAAATGAAAGGCCTCTTGAAACCCGATGAAGAAGAAGCGGGGGTAGTACGACGAATAGCTCGATCAATACTGGCATACTCAGCGTCTAGAGATAAGGCTACATCTACAGCTGCAACATAGGTAGTGGGACGGGAAGCTGCAAGACCCTGTCGAAGAGGAATACTCAAGCCCTCTAGAAACTTCTTGGTCTTCCTGCGCTCGTCTAAAGCAATATGGGGAGCTATAACGACCCAGAAATCCGAGAATCATTGTGAGTATTTTCCCGCGTTAATTATCTTTCTTAACCCTAAGTTCTCGTAATATGTGAATTATTATATATTATTTTCGTATACGACCCAATGTGATAATATTAATTGCGTATTTAAATTCCTTGTCTAAATTGCTTTTGTTTGATATTAAATAGATATATTTGACCAACGTACATTTAATTGGATTTACAAAACTACCCTTCGTATTTTTTTGATATTTTGAAATATTTGATAAAAGTCTCGAAACCCTCATTCGAACCCATATTCGATATAGAGAGAGTGAGAGAGAAGAAGAAAAGAGGATTTTTCCCCCGAAGCCCTAATCGATCGTGCCGAGCTCGTTTCACCGTGGAATTTCGTGCCGATCGAACCTAAACGATCCTCTCAGCGATACCTTTCTCTAGGTACCAATTTCCCCAATTTCTTTCACGAATTTATGATGTTTTGAGAATAAATTGTTATTTCGGGATTTTTAGGTTAAATGCTTAGATCGAACCCGTTTCTTGATCATTTCGTGAAATTATTGGATGTAAATGTTTATTAGATGATGATTGTTGATTGTTACGATTGTTGGGTGTTGATTTGCGCTATAAATATGATTTTTATGAATTTTGGTTCGAATTTTCGTGAAATCGCGTAACTTTCTGCTGTGTGCTGTTTAACCACACGGGCTAACGCACGGTCTTGAGCAAGACCGTGCAGGAGCCCGTGTGCACCTCTTTGTGGCTGCACGGGCTCAAGCCCGTGCGCCTAAACCGTGCAGATGGCCGTGTGTGAGTGCACGGTCTTGACACCGTGTTCAAGACCGTGCACAAGCCGGTGTGAAACACTTAGAAAATTTTCCAACCTTTTTCAAATGTTGCTCTCGGCAAGTGAGTCTCCGGGTCAACATTTTTGGTTGACTTTTCGCATACGGACTCCAAAAATTATACCGTTTTCACCTATAGAACCTTTATGACTTGTAGATTAATATTTTCAAATGTTTATTTAATTTCGCCCTCGTTCGGGCTGTGAATAGTGTAATTTTAAGTATGTGCATTTTTGACAACTTGTCGGAATTTTGTGAAATTTACATGATAGCTTCCTTACATACTATAATTGGCATATGCATGATTGTGAACATGTTTGGTTAGCCGTTCGTCAAATAATTGCTTATTTGTGCTTTTATAGTCGTTATTAATTGTCTAGGTCCTGTCTTGTTTACAGATCAGTCAGACGTCGGTGACCAGTGAGTCTAGCTGCTAGGCTTCCTATTTTTGAGACCAGGTGAGGATTTAAATCGTTTTAGCTGGGCTTGAACATATATGTATACTTGCGAAACCCCTTAATACCATATTATTGTATTACATATTTCGAGCTTATACTTTTATGTTTTATCCTCAAATCCTTTGATATCAAAATTATATAGTAGTAACCTAAATCGATTTATTTTCAAAAAGGGCAAGAAAACTCTTTCCTTTACATGACGGTTTGACTTAGGATTTACCCCCCTTCGTCGTCACCACTTGCCTACATTGCCCGTTTGGCATTAAAAATCTTATTTCAAAGCGAGCAAAGTATTGTTATTTCAATGGGCTCGGGATGGTATCCGGAGGTTGCATCTGGGGACAAGCGTCCAGGGTGTAATCCAAGGTGCTTCTCCCAAAATTAAGCGTCAATCGTGGCCCGTCAGGATTTGATAGCCACGGTTGGGAGCGGGGAGCGATGGTGGATCTTGCATTCGTTGCACATTTTCCAATAGTCGAGCTTTGGGTTGCTCCTTGGCTTGACACCGGCGATGGAGATTTTTATAATGTATTGTGGAGAAATAAGGAGGAACAGGCCCACTCTCGCGGGGATATTTATTTATTGCTTTATATTGTTATTGTTTTATCGTTTTATTGAATATGCAAGTCGAAGCACATTCTGGTTTCTTCCTTATTGCATATGTACTTTCTATAAAACCCGGAAGCGTGACTCGACTTGCTCTAACATCTTCACTGAGTATTTTGACTCACCCTCTTTCATTGGTTCTTGCCTCAGGTAGATTGAGAGACCGACATGTCTCACGTGTCGGATGGGCAATAGTGCTTAGATAGGCCTTTTTGGTTTTGCCGAGTCTCTATTATTGTCTTAAACTCTCTAGATAGTTGTTCTTTTATCCAGGCTTGTAGATAACTTTATATTGATCCCCGTCCCCTAATATTTATTTAATGTTGCCCCTGAATGGGCTGTGTTAATATATTAGTTGAATTGGCCCCGGAGTGGCATATATGTTATTATGATTTAAATTTGCTTCCGCTATTTATTCTGAGTTGTTTAGATGTTTTAAATTTGGGGATCCACGGTTGCCAAGTGTCGGGATTGACCCGTTGGCTTGTATGGGTTCTCGGGTGAGGCGCCGTTCTCGGCTTGGGAATCGGGGGCTGTAGAGCGGGGCGCTACAGGAGCATATACTGCAAGTCGAGTAAAGTTGGCCTCATAGTCAGCCACAGTAGAAGTACCCTGAGATAACTCCATAAACTCCTGTTCCCTACGATCCTGAACAGTAGGGGGATCATACTTAGCTCGAAACTCCTCAAGAAACCTATCCCACGATGACTCAACTCCGGTGGCCCTCCATCTCTGCTCAGTCATCTTCCACCAGGCCTCTGTAGGTCCTCGAAGAAGATAGATAGCAAACTCAACTTTCTCTAGATCAGTAGGCTGATGAACTCGGTATATCCTCTCAAGAGATGAAATCCCACCCTCTGCCACAATATCATCTGTGGTACCTGTGGTGGTGCTGCTGGAGGAGTACGATCACGACGAGGCGGCATCCTACAGTTAAATATAACAAGTATGCATGTAGATTAATTATGGATGCAAAGATGTAAACACATAAGCACAAAATCACAAATTCCTAAGTCGTAAGCCGTACGGACCTAGCTCACAGAGCCCAGGCCAATGAACCTCTAGCTCTGATACCAACTGTAACGGCACGTCCCCAAATACGGTGCGACGTGACGTCCCGCACCAAGTCACAATCCATAACAAGAACTAAAGGTCTGGTTATGAACTACAACCTTGCGAACGGAAAATAAATACCAGGCGGATCTGCTTTAGAAAATAATAGGACAATGAACAATAATACAGCGGAAGCAAATTAGCACAACCTATCCCACTTAGGGAGCTAGAACAACCATAATCCAAAACACAATTATAAAGCCCACCAAGGCCACTGAAAACATCAATATCACTATTCAAACTAATTTACATCATTTACATCTACAATCTCTAGGGTTTTAATTATTTATCTAGATACATAGGCGGAAATGAAATCACCTAATCAAAAGTAAATAACTCCAAGGACACGCCTGAATCCGCCTAGCAACAAAACCCTGAAAAGACAACAACAGAGTAATGGGGTTAGTCAAATCGACTAAGTGAGGGGTTGTAATACGTATATATTATCGAAACAACAGAAAGATTCACCAGTTTGTAAATGAGAAGAAAGCAAAGGAAAAATAAAGGTTTCCACAATTATTGGTGAATCGAATAATTTCACAATAAAGTAAAAGCTCGGCGAGTCGAGCATCAACCACCTGTTTCACAATATCAGAAATATTAAATAAACCTCCCTTATTCCTCCTTGTGTAGTCAGGTAGCTAGCCCGCTACTATATAATCATATATGCAAGGAAAAATATGCAATACATCTTCGGCTGGGGATATAGACTAGATCCCGTCCGGCGCAGGTACTCAAAAGGGTTGCCACTCCGGTCATACCCCCGAGCTCCCATCAGTTTGGAGACCAGAGCATTGAGATCCACTGTAGACCCAATGTCTATCCGGCTTCACCCCGTACCCTGATGTCTGGGTCCAATAGTGTAATGTGGCTCAATGGCCAGGCCGAAAGGCCAAGATAATTCCTCGCATTCCAAATGCTGATATGGTCAAAGGGACCGATTGATAAATCAACTTTTAACCCTTTCGAGCTAAAGGAGCTTTTGAGGGGTTATACGTAATAATTTGATATCAAAGCATTTTTCTTTAAACTCATTAAAGTAATATGATTTTCAAGTAGCTACTACGTATAATATAGGTTTGGGGAAAGAACACATAAAATCATAAAAACACAGGCTTCGGGTATATATGGAATATTTACATACGTATAAGAAAGCCGAATTCGGAAAAGAAACCCCACCTGGATAATCCTGCAAAAAGGGCAAAAGAAAGATGACCAACTACTGCCCGGAAGAACTACCACCTGAAACCAAATACGACACAACCATGTAAGACGACAATACGACGCACGGCTTATTCATAATGCGATAAACACTTAATTAAATCAAAGAAGGGCAATTAGGGCAATTATTCAATGAAACGAATGAAATATCAAACTTCAAGCTTATAAATCATGCTTAAACACAATTAGGTTTCATAGATATGCTTAAAATATTATAAAGAAGCATAGATTCAAGTTTCGAAGCAATTGGAAAAGAATTACGAAAAGTGTATAATTCCTTAAACGGAAATCGGTTCGTTTCACGATCAAACAGAAATTGGAAAAATTCAAACTCTATGGATTATTAAGTTTTAAAGCACTACGAACTTAATGGTGAAGTCGGATTTTGAAAATAATATCAAACGAAGAAAGTAGAATTTCCAAATTTTGACTTCCAAAGACTTATGTTTTGAAGTCGGGACACACGGCCTCTTGCACGGCCTTGTGCAAGGCCGTGTGCATTTTTGGGAACACACACGGCCTGATGCAAGGCCGTGTGAGTTGAAAATAGCGCACGGTCTTGCTACACGACCTGTTGCAAGGCCGTGTGCACCATGTTTTCGCGAATTTTCAGCAGAACGCGAAGAACTTCGCACAGAAGTATCTGAATTTCGTCAAATGTTCACCAAAACCCCATTTTCAATCAGATTTTCATACTACAAACTTCAACAAACATCAAAGATCACAATGGCAACACATAGGATCAAGAATCATCGAAAACTACGGAGTATAACGATCAAACTACCGAAAAATCCAACTTCGAAACAATTTATCCAAAACATACTCAAACGACAATGGAATAGAATGGAACCTGAATAATACCTGTAGAGAATGTTACAAGGGTCGCGTAGGTTCTTACGGATCGAAATTTGGTTAAGAAACGAACTCGAAAGATCGAATTGAAAGTTTGGAGAAATTCTTTCTTTTTTCTCTTCTCGTTGCTGCTGATGTTTAAGGGCTAAGTGTAATTAAGAAAAAGGAAAGGAAAAGAGAATAAAAAGAAAACCTGAGGTTTAAATGAAAAATCGAAGGGGCATTTTCGTAATTTCGCGAAACTTCATACAAAGGACATATTAACGAAATATATCAATATTATAGTCAAAACTCATCGTTTTAAACGCACATTGACATAGAATAATTTAAATTCACAAATTATTGCATTTACGAAAATTCATATAAAACACACAAATATCACATAAACATATATATCCCGGTCGAGTTTTCCAAACTTGTCCCGTTATCTTAGGAATTCTTACCGGCTTTAGCTTACCAAAAATTTGGGGCGTTACACGCATGGTCTCAAGACCGTGCGCAAGGCCGTGCGGATTCTCAGAACAGCAGAAAATTGCAGAAATGAAGAAAACTCGCGGGAATGAACCAAAATTCGATATTTAACCAATCAATCATGCAAATCTCAAGTTAAGACTTACATAGAGCGATATACGACATCTAATCTACCTATAAAACCAAGAACCACGTAAATCCATCCATAGAATCATGCATAATCAACATTTAACCTAAATGTGCAACTATTCACAAAAACTAGAAAAACGGAGCATATGAGGCATTAATCGCGAAAGGTGTGAGAAGCTTACTCGTAGAAGAGATTGTGAGGAGTTCGTAGGATTTCACGGCTCGGAATTCAGTCGGGAAACGAAGTCGGGACGATCAATCGAAGCTTTTTCTTCTTTTTCTCCTATTTCTTTCTTTTTCTTCTCCTCTTCTCTTCTTTGTGCGTGAATGAGGTGAGAGAGACAGAGATGAGACTTAAGTCAAAATTTGACTTGGTTTGAGAATCGAAGGGGCATTTTCATAATTTTACAAAAATTGTTAAAAAATACAAGTTGTCCAAATAAATCATAATTACAGTCAAAGTTTATGAAATTAAACGCACATTGACATGTCGTGATTTAAATATCAAAATTCACTCATTTATAAAATTGTTATAGAATCGCATAATAATATCAAATAAAATAATTAAATCATGTCGTGATTCATTATTACCGCTTTCTTGCTTGAAACTTCTCATCTCGCATGTCTGAGTAAACCCCGAATTTCCAAATTTCCTGAGCATATGGTATAGGGTAGACATACCTAGGTTTAGTTCATTTTCTAATTTTGCCGGATACCTTGCGTAGGGCTTATAATCCCTTGATAGGTTTAACAAAGGCCAGACGGCTTTACAGCCAGGAACTAAACCCAAGGTCTCTCGTCAAAAACAAACCTTTCATAAATAAAACTTTCCTTTTTAGGAAAATTTCCAAAAATAAGATTTTCTTAGGAAAAGATAAGAATCCTCTGGTTAACCCGGAATGAGGGTATAAAGCTTCGAGCTATACTCCCCCTCTACCCGTAAATACCCGAAAGGTTGCTCTTTTCGTAAGAAACCTTCCAAAATCAACACGAAAGCCTTCTCTTAATGAAAGAATCTTCTTTTTCGTTAAATCTAGACATGAGGTGTCAGTGGTGAGTTCGTCTCAACACCCCTCTATTCGAGATACACCCGAAAGGCAACTCTTTCCATAAGAGAACTTTCCTTTTGTAACTACTTTCTTATAAAACAAACAAAAACTCTCAAAAAACCAAGGCGTGACGAACCTCACATCTACTGTATGGCAGACCATCTTTTCTCGTAGGTCCATCACGTCCACTGTATGGCAGACCATCTTCTATCGAAGGTCCATCACATACACTATCCAGTTGGGAAAGTTCCTAGGTAAGTCCACACCTGCGGCTGGGGCTGCAACTGCCTTCGGAGCATCCTCCTCAACGTCATCCCTGTCATTGACCTCAGCTTGGCTCGAAGACGCGCCTGCTTAACGAGGGAATCGGCCCATCAAGTACTGTCGGGCAAAGTCAGTATATGAGAAAGGCCCTTCATAGAAGTCCCTCAAAACTCCATGAGGCTCCTCGAAATCCGCCAGAACATCGGCCTCCCGGGCGAAGGACACGTCCCAAGTATACGGAGGATCGAGCGGAATAGTGAGGGCTTGTGCACCTCCCGTCTGGTACAGAACCCAGGACCCAAAATAGTGAGCCCGATCGAGGCAAAAGCTGTATACGTGGCCCTTCTTAGACTGGAAATAGATATCCGGATCTGTGATCTCACTCCACCGGCCCCATCGAACCTGCATGCGAAACGTCACTCACTCAGATGAGAAAACCAGCATAAAGGCTAATAGAAAAGCTAAATAGAGGATAAATGTCGTGATCCCCGGGCACGGAGAGGAGAACCCCCCTGCTTCGGCGCCCGTCGGATGCGCGGGTATAACCTTCATACCCACCGAGCACAACGCTAAAGTTTAGCTTAAAACCACATACCAAAAGGGGTTGCAATCGTTTCGTGAAGTTCCGATGTGGTATGAGGATCCCAAGACGCACGGCCCTACGCACGGGCTTGACCCCATGCGCCAGCCTGTGCAGCCCCCATGACAGCTGGCCACGCCAGGCACACATGGTCCTACACACACGGTCTTGAGACCGTGCATAGGCCCGTGTAGATTTTCCTGAATGCAGTCCATGCACAATTTTCGGGGTGCTACAAAAAACTTACCCGTCCAACGGTAACCGCCTCTAAGGCCCTCATACAAGATGACGCCTCCTAATGGCCCATATGCGAGATGTTTCTCAGAGTGTAGCGTTGACTCAGAGAAAAAGCATTCTCGATCGGATCCCGAAACGTCAAAGTATTGTAGCCGAATATCTCTGAAACCCATATCTGCAAAAGACCAAGATTGGGTTACACGAGTATGATAGAGGTAGAAGCACAATGCAGTAAAACCTCAAAGTACATACCATTCAAGTGGGACCGTATCCCCCACAAGATGGAACCTTAGTCCTACTATGGGCATCCATCCACAAATAGCTGGCAGCAAATCCTGCTCGGCCCCAAGCGTAGCTCCCGACACTCCCCAAATCTCCTAGGGATCCCAGCAATCCCAATGGTGCACAAGAAGATGGGTTGGCAAAGATCGTGCTACACAACCCGTAAAGGATAAAGGCCCGAGCTAGTCTCACCATCTCCGTCATGTCTCGTACATCGAAGTTATGAGATGTCCAAGCCTTAACGATTCCCTCTAAGGCCAATACTGCCAGACCTGCGTAAGTCATGCCGGGTCCCAGCAAATCAGTCACCCTCTCCTCAGAAACCTCGTCCCACCACTCAGGGTCGTGACCCTTAAAGGGCAACCCCGTAATCATGAAGAAGTCCATCGGGGTCATCGTCACCTCAAACAACGGGAGCTGAAAGGTCTTGGTGTAGTCCCACCACCTCTCACCTAGCGCCCGGATCATATCACCGTTCTGCCTCATCGTCGGCAGAAAACTAAAGAATGTCCCCAAACCGATGTCATCCACAATCAGCCTGGCCGGTTTCGGGACATCCCTATACCAAGTATCCACAGCAGCTGGAGCAGAATGAGGCTTCGAAGGCTCGCCCTCCTGTGGATAGAACAAAAGTGGGTCAATAACGGGCAGGAATACGCTACAAGTATAAATCCATACCCAAAACACGCACCAAAAAGCCTTTCTCTAAGAAAGCCCAAGCCAAAAAGCCCATTCAAAGACCCAATAAACCCTCGTTTTCTCGAGAAACACCTCTTTCTGTTAACACTCTACCCAAACAAAGGATTCTTACAAACCTCTAGCCCCAGCAACCACCAAAAGCTCACTTGAGCATCTTCTCAAACACCTAGTGGGCATGAGCACTATTCACAACAAATCCACTTCCCCAATCTCGCATTTCCCCTGGTGAAAATGAGATTTTTTTCAATAGATCTGAAGCATCTCAGGTCTAATTAGGTTTTTCTACCAAAAGCCCCATCAAAAAGCGTCCAAAACAACAGGAAAATAGAAATATACTTCAGAAAGTATAAAAGGGTAAAGTAGGAAATTTACCCCAAATCTGAAGTAATCATGGTAGAAATGCGGAGTGGTCTCCCTCCTCAGGTCGAACTCCCTGTACTCTCGCCTCTCGCTCGGCGACCGGAAGGGTATTCCACCCATTTCTACAATGACATGCTTGGTAGTCCCCTCGAATGCCTTGCCTCTCACCATCCTTAAAAGAAGCAGAAAACAGTCTTTCGGTCCTTCAGACTACTCAGAAATGCTAGAAACTCAAAATCAAGTTTCGAGCCAAGAGACCACACCGGAAAGAATGACGAAAGTGAACTACAGGCAGGCAACTTAAAGCCAACCGGCGCCCCAGCTGGCACCAGCCGGCCGGCCAGCATGCCTTGGCTTAGAGAGCCGGCCGGTTGGTCATGAACAGCCGAGCGAAAGGCTAACCAGCTGGGCGGTCCCCCGGCCCAGTTCCAGGCCTCCATTTATCCGTTTCTTGTGTTCAGACACCCTCTGGACACTCTGAGCCTGGTTTCAGGCCTTCGGACTACGTTCTACACTCGGAATGAGTCCCTACATGGAAGTTAACCCCTCGAGCTAAGCTACATAAAAGGCCCCTCACCCAGTGGCACCTCAGAGGCCCGCAAAACCCATGCCAAGCTCCGAAAGCTCCTAGCATCAAACTCCTCATCCACAACATGTTGATCCCTGAATTAACACCCTCAAATGACGAGAAAACCCCTCTCAAAGAGAATAGCAAAATCTTCAAGTCTACCCTTCTAGCCCCTTCGAAGAGAAAAGAAAAATCTTTGACCAATCTCCTTTTTTCCTCTGCAAGAGAAAAGCAAAATCTTCGAGATAACCCCTTCTACCTTCCCTCGAAGATAATAGCAAAATCTTCAAGATGGCCCCTTTTACCTTCCCTCGAAGAGAATAGCAAAATCTTTGAGGCAGCCCCATTTATTTTTCTCGAAGAGACTAGCAAAATCTTCGAGGTAGCCCCTTTCCTACGCTAGCCCCTAACATCCCAAGGGAAACATCAAGCCCTTTTACCAATCCGAGTCTTCAGAGGCATCATTAGTAGTATTCTCCGCAAAGAAAGGCCCGCAAAGGCATAAGTATCAGTAGTCCCCACAGAGAAAGGCCATTAGAGGCATTAGTTGCAATAATTCCCCGCAGAGGAAGGCCGGCCCTCAAAGGCATTAGTTGTAGTAATTCCCCACATAGGAAGGCCCACAGAGGCATTAGTAATAGTATTTCCCCACAGAGGAAGGCCCGCAGAGGCATAAGTATCAGTAGTCCCCATAGAGGAAGGCCCGCGGAGGCATAAGTATCAGTAGTCCCCATAGGGAAGGCCTGCAGAGGCATAAGTATCAATAGTCCCCACAGAGAAAGTCCCGCAGAGGCATAATTACTTACAACATCTTGACCCGCCATGTTCTGCACGTCTCGGTGCAAAATCGGGTCTTCATTATACCATCGGCGTTCACCTCTTTCTAGCCTTCGCCGATAGGGGACTCTGTGAACACCTCGATTTTGCACCTAGTCATACGATGACATTTTGCAAAGTCTACAACACAACCCCAATAAGCATGTGGTAGACTCCGGACGCTCAGACGATCCCAGAGGGTCAACCCTAGAGTTCTCAACCCGGCGACACACGCTATCAACCCTAAAATTTGCTTTGGCCATTGTATATATTCGTCGGATACAAAATTCGATACACTTTTACGATAAGCCATAGCGATAGGAGTATATCGGTCTTCGAATCACCTAAATCGGAAGTGAAACGAAGGAGAAACACCGAAAAACCGAAGGAAATGCGCAAACCCAGGCTCGGCCCAGCATGGCCGGACGACCAGCCAAACTTCGCTGGTCGGCCGGCTAGCAAGAAAAGCCTCCGGCTGGTCCCACCAGCCGGCCGGCTGGCAGCATTGCCCTAACTTTCTATCTGGGGAATACAACCGTAACCTTCCCCGGATAGACCTTTTCCTCACCTATAAAATGAGGTCTCACCCTCATTTCTCAATCGCTCATTCACTCTCCACCTCCTCTCCTCCTAAGACTCAAGTATTCGTCTTAGGATTTCTAAAGAAAGGACTAGGTTACTTAGTCCGGTCCACTCTAGTCCCTTTCCGGTCCCGTTCTCGATTTTAGGTTAGGAATTCCACATTCCTAACCCCTAAAATCGAAAGGAGGTCCGACGCTCTGCTCAATAGGGCGCCCGGATTTCAGTCCCGAGTCGGAGTTATGTCTGGTCCCTGCGATCGTGCTCCTGAGTTCGAGGGGGGAAGAAGCAGTGAGAACAAAGTGAAGTGAAGAGAAAACTACCAGGGTGAGTCTCTTTTTAGCTCTTTAAGCATTTATTTACTTCCCACTTTATTTACTTCAATAGTAATTGCCCCGTTCCGCCCCCTATGGGGAAAGATACCCCCCATGGCTAAGGCCGCCGGGTCTAGGTCGTCAACGAGCGAAGTGTCTCCCCTTCCTTGACCCCACCTAGGCTACAACCGACACCTTAAAGCCCCCCCTAGTTTCTTGCTTGTCTAAGTGTTTTACCACTTTCTTGCTTGAAACTTCTCATCTCGCATGTCTGTGTAAACCCAAAATTTCCCGAGCATAGGGTATAGGGTAGACATACCTAGGTTTAGTTCCTTTTTCGATTTTTCCGGATACCTTGCGTAGGGCTTATAATCCCTCGGTAGGTTTAACAAAGGCCGGACGGCTTTACAGCCAAGAACTAAACCCAAGGTCCCGTAAAAAACAAACCTTTCATAAATAAAACTTTTCCTTTTTAAGAAACTTTCCAAAAATAATATTTTCTTAGGAAAATATAAGAATCTTCTGGTTAACCCAGCATAAGGGTCTAAAGCTTCAAACTTTACTCCCCCTCTACCCGTAAATACCCGAAAGGTTCCTCTTTTCATAAGAAACTGTAGCGCCCCTCTCCGTAGGAGGATAAAGAACGCCACATCCGCACCAAGACGAACTCCCAAACAAGGTAAAGGTACCCCATTCAAAAGTTCATCCCGGCGAACAGCAAACACTCGATCTAAACTGGAAACAACGTCCTTGGTTCAACAACAACAACGATAACAATAATAATAACAGTGTGTGGAAGCAAAACGAATAACAGTTCAATAAATCAAGCCACACGGGGCAACGGTAATCGTAACTAACAAAAAATTATAAATACCCATGTCATAAGCAATCTACAAGCGAATTCAATAGATAGAGGAACATAATCCAATACAGAAATGACAAACAGTTGTTGGACACTACCGACAGAAAACTGTAGAACATGAAACTCAAAGACGCATGGTTGCCAACTCCTGACAGACCACAGCAGACGCTTAGTTTTTGGGAGTAGTACCTCAGGCTCCACCCTAGATGCTCGTCCCTAGGTGAGGCCTCTGTAAAACCCTCTGGGGCCCAAATCAATAAGAGATGAATTTGCTCGCGTTTTCAATCAATAAAGCATTAAACATTAAAAGCAATAATAAGTTGGAGCCCAAAGGGGGCCATTTGAGGCAAGTGGTGTGACAAGAAAGTAGTAAGCATAAGTGCAGTACGCTTCGGGAGAGCTCTAAGAGTGTGCACCTAACGACATTACTTATAATCACGTCCCGGGCCAAAGCGCCACTTTTAAAACAAAAGGTTTTACTTGCATTTGAAATCAAAACATTTTGGATAATATAGGTACAAGATGATATCAAATGTTTTGACCGAAATCATAAAAATAATCATTCAAATATCTAATAAGATATACAATAGGTGGGAAAAAAGATCAATATGAGCAAGTAAGGAGATAAGTTATTTCGCAATAATGAAAAGTATTTATACACCACTTGAAACCATTTTATAACGCTCACCTGGAAAGCACGAAGGGAAAGACACGATAACACAAGTGAATCCTTGAGAGAATGGCCTGATATTGACAGACGACAAAACCAATTAAGACAAGACATGACGCGCGACTCACAAGATGTTACAACACATGAAAGACCAATTAAAATCACATAGCAAGTAAGAATTATAAGTAATATGCAATTAGATCAATTAAATGAAATATATGAAATTAAAGATGCTAAACATGTTCAAATGCAAATTTAAGTTCATATTCATGCATAATGCAATGTAAAGAAGCACTCATGCGAATTTCGGCTCATTCGGGCAATATTAAAAAATTAGGGAAAAATTCCTGAATGAAAAAGTGTGCACCTAACGACACTACTTATAATCACGTCCCGGGCCAAAGCGCCACTTTTAAAACAAAAGGTTTTACTTGCATTTGAAATCAAAACATTTTGGATAATATAGGTACAAGATGATATCAAATGTTTTGACCGAAATCATAAAAATAATCATTCAAATATCTAATAAGATGTACAATAGGTGGGAAAAAAGATCAATATGAGCAAGTAAGGAGATAAGTTATTTCTCAATAATGAAAAGTATTTATACACCACTTGAAACCATTTTATAACGCTCACCTGGAAAGCACGAAGGGAAAGACACGATAACACAAGTGAATCCTTGAGAGAATGGCCTGATATTGACAGACGACAAAACCAATTAAGACAAGACATGACGCGCGACTCACAAGATGTTACAACACATGAAAGACCAATTAAAATCACATAGCAAGTAAGAATTATAAGTAATACGCAATCATATCAATTAAATTAAATATATGAAATTAAAGATGCTAAACATGTTCAAATGCAAATTTAAGTTCATATTCATGCATAATGCAACGTAAGGAAGCACTCATGCGAATTTCGGCTCATTCGGGCAACATTCGAAAATTAGGGAAAAAGTCCTAAACGAAAAAGGTGCTATCCACGGCCCGAACGAAGTCAGAAAATTGCAAACTTTGCAAAATATAAAATCTTGAATCATAAGGAAGCTATAGGTGAAATCGATTGATTTTAGGAGGTCATATGCAAAAGTCAACATTTTAGTTTTGGCCATTTGACCAAATTCTCGAAGCAAGCTGAGAAAGAGGGCTGAAAAATTGGCTAAGGCATGCGCACTGGCGGATGCATGGTCTTGAGAGGGTTCTCAAGCCCGTGTAGGGCTCAAAAGGAGCTGCGCACTGGGCTACGCATCGAGGCGCACAGGCAGGCGCGCGCATCAAAGCAGACGCACTGGCTCGTGCACAGGCTTGCTCACACCGTGCACAAGCCCGTGTGGTTCGTAAAACTGGAGCAGAAATGCGATTTCAGAGTTTTCTTCGCGAGGGTTAACACAAAATCACTCATGGAGGATTATGGAGCAAGAATCAACACACAAAACTTCACTCATGTATTAAACACATTAAGAGCTACATTTCAATCCGAACTACACCCGAAATGGTAGTGTAAAAGATCCTAACCCACCAAAATCATATAAATGAACAATTTATATAAAAGCTAGCATAAATCGAGATTTAATGGACGAAATGAAATTGTGGAAGAAGGTTACCGGTAGAGAATCGAACGAGGATCGTCGATGTGTTCTCGGAATTTTGAATGGATGGGCGACGGGCTCGGGACGGGCCTTTCTTCCTTCTTCCTTCTTTGTCCCTTTTCTTTCCTCGTCCTTCCTCCTCCTTCTTTCTCTCTCTCGGTTGGGATAGTGTGTGCAAGAGTGTGTTCGAGAGGGTGCACAAGGGGGTGTAAGTGAAGAGAGATGGTGCAAGAGTGTGTTCGAGAGGGTGCACAAGGGGGTGTGGGGTTCGAATAGAATTCAAGGGAGTTCAAGGGGTGAAAAATGAAAATTTGAATATAATAAGGGTTTGGGAATAAAATTAGCTAACGAAGCTAATCTCTTTCATTTAAAATTCAACGAGGTGTCGAATAATATTCCGGAATCGTATTCCGAAATTTTGGGTCGTTACAATACTCCCTCATTCAAAAGAATCTGTCTCATATTCTTCTCTGGATTATGGGGTTTGTTAAAGGGAGTATAATACAGAAATTAAAACATTCCCCACGCATAATTGAGCAAATACCACATAAACAAACAATCCAAAACGAACAATTAGCATTTAATTTCTAACAAGCAAGTACCACATAGTTCATACATAACAAGTTCCTAATGGAAGTCAAATTACAATTAAAACGAAGGTTAACAAGAAATACAAAGATAGATGATAGCGACTAAGAGTCGGGTGCATCGGAACCAGGAGGCATGCCAAGGCGGCTCAAGTAGCGGGCGAGTTGCTCGGAGCTGGACTTCTCAAGGTCTGAAATATGATCTTGATGCTCGATATGGTTACGTCTCACCTCCTGTCTAAGCTCTCGAAGGTCAGTCGACTGCTGACTCAGCTGCTCGGTGGTCTGCTGGCTAAAAGAAGTGAAGCGGTCTCCCCATTTAGTCCATCGGTCAGCCTGCCACTGACTCTGGGTATCTGACTCCACTTGCTAATACCGATTCCATTAGTCATCGCTCAGTCTATCCCACTGAGAGGGTCCAACCTGATTCTGTGGCTAAAAGTCAGTGAAGTCCTGCTGGAAGGTGGTCTCTTCGGTTCCGGAAGGATCAGGTACATAGGGAGCCTGTTGGGGATCATAGCCTCCAGCTTTGTACAACTATTCGAGCATCTGCTCCTCGATCTCTTGACGGTCCTCCTTAGGAGGGTCATCTTCTCCTTCGTCATCCTCCTCGTCTACATCGATAGGTGGGGCGTCTCCAGTGACAGGTAGATATCTGCCGTGATGGCCCGGGGCCTTCTTGCATAGGCTCATCTGAGTGAACTTCTTGTAGGAGACAATGGGATCTCCTCCTACTGCAGGGACCAATCGGTCGATCCCGGTCACTCCGATGCACTAAGATCGCGGTGATGTAAGCGTAATTCCTAATCTCGCCTTTCGAGTGGGTAGCCACATACTGAACGTACTTCAGAAAGAACTTGATGCCGTTGACCTTCTTCTTTCGGACCGTGCAGTCAAGAATGTAGCACTCATCTAAGTTGATGGCTCCATAACTATCTCCTCGAGCAAACACCGTGCAACAGAGGAATCGATGAAAAGTTCTCAAGGCCAGGTTGATGAGGGCGGTGGCCTTCGATTTTCTTTGTTGAAATGCACTCCGCGATGTGGAAATGCGTCTCCATGCATTGCCCTCGGACCAACCAATCTCTCGGCTCATCATTCCATTAACGGGTAGTCTGAAATGCGTGGTCAATTGGGGAAGAGTGAGCTCGTATTCTTCATTGAAAGCTTGAAACTCTATCTTGAAAGGAAGCTCGGGGTCGGCTTGATTTGGTAGCACTTGGAGGGTGCTAATGAACTCGTAGACAATCCGAGGGTAGGACTCCCTTCGAATACCCAAAACCGTAGTCCATCCCACAATCTCGATGTATTGGGTTACATGGGAGCCAAGTCACAAACGGCCCAAAGCGTCTACGTCGAGGAATTTGGTGGAGAAGATCGGGCGAGCATACATTCGGCAGAAAATCTTAGCACAAGTGGGGGTCGGAGATTTCAACCCCAAGAGGTAGCAGGGATGGAGGCTCATCTTGTCTTCTTCTCCTTCGGGAACCTTCTTCAGCCATTGTTGGAAGCTAGTTTGGGTGAAAATATAGAAATTCTTCACTCGGGAATTATATCAAACACTTGGCGCACGTTGATTTTGGGTAGAGATTTGTGAAGGATCGGTTCAGCGGATTGTCCCCAAACACCAACTAATGAAAGAACATAAGGTGGGCAATGTACCTTTCGAACGACACGGAGATCCGACAGCCGGATCGAAAGTTATTGGCTTGCAAATTTAGAAAGAAAAATTTGGGGGGAAAATTTGGGGTGGGACTGCTGCTGTTGCTCGCTGGAAGAAAGGAGAGAAAAAGGCCGTTGGAAAAATGGCGTGAGAAATAGTTCAAATAGTAGGTATACGGGACATACGGGCGGACGCATGGACATCGACAAGCCCATGCGAGTGGATTACACACGAATCTGCACCGCGTCGACGCGCTTGATCTACACGATCTTGAGCTGGACGCACTGGCTTGAGCTGGAGCGTGCGTAGGGGCGTGCGGACGCCCCTGATTCAAATTAAAATGCCGAAAATTTCCATAACACCCCTGATTAAATCTGAAGTTCAACATACAATAATTATATCACCACGTGCAATTAATAAATAGAAATATGGGAAATATGAATGATATGAATATGCATCGTACCTGCGCTCCAAGAAACGAAGTCCAGTCTAGCCTCCCCTTTCCATTATTCAGTGTCTTGACTCGAGTCCTTTGATCCGGTAGGTTCCTTCTTTGTTGCATGATCCTAATATCATTCCTCCATGAACAATTCCCTTTTGTTCTTCCTCCCTGTAGTATGGATCCTGAATCCTCAGGATCGGCATCTATCGTTCCCGCTATTAAAGTCCTCCTTGATGGGGCAATTCTTGACTTGGTGCCCGGGGACGCCACAGAACAGGCACTGTTCCAACCTCCTCCTAGACACATCGGCTTGGTGATTCCGTTTCCTACAGTGCGTGCAGAGAATGGGACTCTCACTCAGTTCGGGTCGGCTAGCCGTCGTTCCTTCGCTAGAAGAAGTTTGAATGATGACTGTTGGACCTCCCGACCCGGACGGTCGGTCTTCCATTAAGGCCCGGTTGAATCCTCTATCTCTCTCAATCAACTCAAACTCGACATGTAAGGCTTTGGCGACAGCTACTGAATAGGCACAGCAGCCGAGCCCTATTAGGACCTGGCGGATCTCGGGTCTCAGCCCGGATATGAATCTCGCTGCTCGGTTTATCTGGTCTGGCTCCAGGTTAGGAGAGTAATTGGTCCAGTGCAAACCTTGCTTCATACTCTGTCATGCTTTTCTCCCTCTGGGTTATCTCTGTGTCTCCTTCTAGATACGAGGGCAGGAATCCTGGAGTAGTCTGAAGTGGCAGTAGTGGAGGATCTGAACGGGACTTCTTGCGAGACATACCTGCGATCACAACTAATTGGCAAGATATGTGCATGTCTCATAAGAAATGATGTTAATAATATCCAGATAAACCTGGATATCATGTAATTCACATAATCACATAAGGCATGCTCAACAAATAATTAAACCCTATCGACCCACAACTAAGACAAACCAAACCAAATAAGATACAACATGAAATTCCACGATCGACTAGCACGGTGCATTCGGCAATAGTCTTATTAGTTTCTGACTCATAATACTCATCCCCCTGTAGCGGGCGCCCCAAACGGGTAACGCACGCCCCGCACCGAGTCTCAATCCGAAGCCGGAAAAGAAATCCGACCCTAAATTGAAACCCGGCGAACGACAAACCGATTTACTCAATCACTAGGAGGGGCTTTTGTAAAACAACAGACGACAACAATGCGGGAGCGGAAGCACAAACCAAACCAAATTCTATATAACAACATTCAAAGCAGCTCAATTGCTCAAATAATTAAAGCCCACTAAGGCTAGCGGAATTCAATTACTATAATATAATAAACGGGTTCGATACAATATCCCGATGACACCCAATAACGGGTTCAGTATATCAATCCCGATAATATACATATAACCTAATCATGAACTTAAAACAATCTAGAAAGGAACAATCACCGAAAAGAAAGAAAACCCGCGAAACAAGACTGACGATGCCCACCTAGTTACCACCTGAAACAGATAAGGTTAAAAGCAGGGAGGGTTAGTCAAATGACTAAGTGAGGGGAAAAATGGGAATACATACATAATAACATACAAGAATAAATCACCATTTTAACTTAAAAGAAAACAAATGTAAGAGAAGGATTTTCATAAACATTCGGTGATTTATCATAACATAACATAACGGGACATATCATATTGCTCGGCGAGTCGAGCCCTCAACTCCTCATATCATATCATAACATACCTGAAAACCATACCAACCTTATTCCTCCCATGAAGCAGAAGGACCGCTAAATCCAACTGCTCTATAGGTATAATAGCCTATCTCACGGCTGACACGAAGTCTCCGTCGCAGGAGCACAAAGGTTGCCACTCCGGCCTCACCCGTGCTCCTGGTAAACATGGAGCAAGCTACCGAATTCCACCGTAGACCCGCTGTCTATCCGGCTTCATCCGATCGCCATACTCCGGGGCCCACAAAGACATAACGGACACACATATCATATCTCGCATTTTCATAACTATCATTTTCCTATTAGAATAGGAATCAAGACATTTAGGGGAGGGCCAAAAGGGCCGTTTGAGACAGGCGATGTAACGGTAGGAAACGCAACCGGGTGTTCCATCGTCCTGGGGGAGAAACCCGCCCTAACGACTTCACTCAACGAGAAGGTTTCCAAACCCAAAATTACATTTAAATCGAAACATAGTTCGCTTGTCTCTTTTTGAAAACATTTCGAAATCATATACATAATATTCATTTGATATCAAATCCGTTGTTCTTAAACCTCATAAAAGTAATAAGAATAAAGTACTTACTAAATATAGTAATACGGGATGAAAACGTAAATTATACATGCGAGGCTTATTTAGTGAGGCTTAACAATACATATCTACATAACACGGAATAACAACGGAAACCTCACCTGGCGACAACCCAAAAGAAAGCCCAAAACGGAAACGAGCAACCTAATCCACGAGAGTGGAACCTACAACTGACAAATGACATAACCAAGTAAGACATACGACGACGCACGGCTCATACGAAAGCATAGAAACACGTAAAAGCACGTTATACAATCACATAAAACACTTAGGTTCAATTATCAAACATAATGAAGTAATTTATGAATTTAAATATGCAAATCAAGTCCAAATGCAACGAGACTTTACGGACATGCTTTAAATACCATAAGAGAGTATGCATTCGAATTTCGGAACAATCGGACTTCATATGCAAAAGTTAGAAAATTTGACGAAAACCTAAAACGCACTATTCATATACCCGAACATGTTATAAATTCGTAAAACATGCAATTCATAACTATTTCATATATATCGAATACACGAGCGAAGAAAGAATTCGGAAAAGACGAGCCGAAGCGGGACCCGTAGGCCAAAATGTGCCCTGACTTACAGAAGGTCAGGGCACTGTTCGACCAGGCCACACGGCCTTGTGAACGACCGTGTGCCGAGGCCGTGCACAGTCAAGCAACACGCACGGCCTCATGCACACGGCCTCAAGGCCGTGTGCACCAGCCCGTGTGCAATTCACCACACGCACGGTCTCTTGCACGGCCGTGCAAGAGGCCGTGTAACCCCACACGGCCCTGCGACACCCCGTTTGCAAAGCCCGTGTGCGTCCAGATTGAGCAGAAACACGCAGCCAGCAAAAACATACGCGATTTCAAACCAAAATTCAACATTTAATCGATAAATCATGCAAATCACTCCCTAATTCTCACATATAATCATCTACAACATATAATCTACATATAGAAACGATAAACACGAAAATCCATCCACGATTACTATCAAAATCGAATAAAACCTAAATTCTACAACTATCATCAAAAATAAGAAATACTAAGCATACGAGACATTAAATGAAAGAATCGTGAAATGCTTACTCGTAGAAGAGATCGCGGGGAGTTCGTAGGCGTAAACGGTTCGAAAATCGGTCGGGAAACGGGGTCGGGACGATCGTTTGAATCTCTTTCTTCTCTTTCTCTTTTTCTTCTCTTTTCTTTTCTCTTTCCTTTGTTGTTTACGTGAATGAGGTTAGAGGGAGAGTGTTGAGAGTTAGTCAAATAATTTGACTAGGGTTTAAAATCGAAAGGGCAAATCCGTAATTTATAAAACTTAGTCAAAAATACAAGTTTTCCAAATAAAATAAAATTACAGTCAAAGTTCATGAAATAAAACGCACATTGACATGTCGTGGTTTAAATACCGAAATTCTCTCATTCATAAAAATGTTATATAAATCACATAATAATTAATAAAATAAATAATGAATCGCGCAAGAAAATCGATTCGGGCTCCCGGTTCACAACACGAATTTTCGGGGCGTTACAATCACCCCTCCTTATGAGAATCTGGTCCCCAGATTCTACTGATTAGAGTTAAACAACTCTGGGTGAAACTTATGCATCTTCATTCGGATCTCTCACGAAGCTCCTTCGACTGTCTGATTCATTCAAGGGACTCGCTAGGAGATATTTCGCGGATTGCACAACTCCAAGCCTATTCGGGGTTCTTGTAAGTAGCTTTTCAGTAGAACTTGAGCTATCTCCATATATTGTCGAAAGGCCTGAATCCGATCGACAGCACCTTGGAGAAATCCCAGATAAACCTGTAACAGTAATTACCATCTTAAACCTTCAGTAGTCCGGACACGAAGTCCATGGTGAATCCATTCCCAATCCCACATAGGGGTATGCAGTAGTCATAGCTAACTCCTTAGTCTTTGATGCTCGGCTTTGATCTGGTGGCAAGCCAGGTATCTCTTGACTTGATCGAGTAAGTCTCTTTCTTTCGACTCTTCGAATCATGGGTCCGGGACTTATATTGGGAAGTATTGGGGTTGCCAACACAAAGCTGAAACTTTGGATTATTCTTCGCTCGAATTGTCTGACTCGGGATCCATTCTTTTGCAGACTTGGTATTTTAGATTCTTCAACCCAATTCTGACTGGGTCGTAAGGCTATGAATGAAATTATCCAAAATGGTGCAAGTCCAATTCAGTTTAGCCTCAATTTGTGACACGTTCGTGATTTGGTTCAAAGTACCAACTACGATATTCGCTTTTTCCAAGGAACACTGATTCTTGTAATCTTAGTCCTCAAACATTTTCCATTAACGACATTGGGGTTGGTTCAACTCCTCCTGATTTAACACTTGTTAAACTCTCATAATCGGTGGGGATGTCAACAAATTCCATAAGAGATAGTGGCGACGCTTCAGCCAGTCCTTTCCTACGGCAGCTAGTTCGATGTCATGAGTGACAACTTTCTGATTGATTTTAGCTTCCCGAGCATGAGCTACATGCAGACGCTGAAAGCAAGACGAGATGAGATACTAGAGCTTTCGGTTTTGTAGCGCCCATTGAAGAAGGAACACCACATCTGCACCGAAGCGAACTCCCGAGCATTGGCGAGGGGCCTCAACTCAAAAACACACTCCGGCGAATGGCACGCAAGCAATAACTGTCGGCAACAGCGACGACTTCCCAACAACAACCACAACAATATAACATAATGCAGAAGCGATTAAGCAATAAACAAATCAATTCCATAAAATCCTACGAGGCTAACATAATATCATTAAATATTTGCAGTTCAAAATACAATTTAATCATAAACATATAGTGCCATCCAAGGCTCAACTAGCCTACCCTGTGCAATCTTAGATATCTCCAACTATCCCACATCAGGGGCAGATAAGATACATAAAGTAAATGAAGCAGTAAATGGTACGAAAGTTATTAAATACAATAAACAAGACTTGACGGTTGTTGGGACCACTGATAAGACAAACCAGAATACAAGGTTGAGCCTATCTAGACCTGCTGATGCCAACTGACAAGATAGGTGATGCCACCACCTGTCTACCTGAAGCAAGAACCAAAATAGGAGGGGTGAGTATAAAGGATACTCAGCAAGGGGATTTGATCACAGTTCGTCATTTATCTTTTAAAAGAAAAAGTAGTGAATGTTGCCCATTTTGAGAAAGAATACAAATAACAATATAAGTTACAACACAATAACACAAGGCAACACTCGGGTTCGGCTTACTTTGAAAACACAAAAGGGTGACGAACCGGATCCTTTAAAATCATTTGCACATAATGTCAAGCCGATCAATTGAAAGGATATTAGTTGAGTCACGAGGCCATTACAAGTTCGAAAGGCATGATATAAACAAGTTGGAAATGATAAGTAAACCCAACTAGTAATTCAACTAAGTAGTTTGAACAATAAAGAAGGCTTAAGTTGGGCAAGTTCGAGCCACGCTTCTGGGTTTTATATATATATATATATATATAGGGAAGTATATATGCTAAATGAAGAAAACCGGAAGGTTCTTCGACTTGTAAAGAAAGCAGTAAATCAATTAGACAAGTAAATAATGTTGTAAGTCATGCAATAATGTGTCCCGACGAGAACGGGCCCTCTCCTCATTAACTCCCAACCATGAAAATCATGAAAGCATGTAGTCAAGTACTCCACCACCAAAAGTTAATATCCAATCAGAATTTTATGGAAACGCATGTTAAAAACGTCACCCCAATCAGAATTTTCTAGGAAGCGCGTAACCTACAACGCCACCTTCGCACTAACTCAGGCTAGCCAACCTTCTGGCCGACCTAAGCAAATACGAATTGGAGTATACATCAGGATTTTCCCTAGACGCTCGTCTCCAGGCTCACCTCCTATATAGCTCCGGGCATAAAGTCATGATCCAGTCCATAGCTCGCTTTGAAATCAATATCAGTTTGGGTGGCCAAAAGGGCTATTCGAAAAGATGATGCAAGCAGTTATGTATGAATGGCTAAAGGGGCTTTTGAGACAAGTTGGTATAACGATCTAGGAAATACTCATAAGTGTCGTACGCTTCGGGAGCATGCTGACGGACGTCCCTAATGACATTACTTATAAGTACCTCTGATATCAAATGGTTACTTTGAAAACAAATAGGTTACTTGTCTCTAGTTGAAAGCATTTTAAATCATTTTGTAGGTGCATAAGTTTTGCTATCAAAAGGGTTTGACCAAGCACATAAAGAAGTAGTAAAGGCAGTACAACAAGCAATAAGAAAGGCGGGATAATAAGTTATTTCGCAAACCTAAGTAAACCCTTGCCCCAGTTGAAAGCATTTTAAACCCTTACCTGGCTCGACGCGACAAAATGAAAGCAAGCGGTAGTCAAGTTTCTCCCTCGTTGGTCCCACTTGTAATACATAGGGCCTAGAGGATGAAAATGAAACTGACAACACTAAAAGTAAGACACGAGACAACAAACGACGCATGACAATACTATAAACGAGATAAGGAAAGCTAAACAATTAAACATATGGAGATGTGTAAAATACGAAACAACAATTAAAGAAATATTAATGCAATTCTAAATAACGAAAGAAACATTAAAATTAAATATCAAACACATGCTTAATCGCAATTAGGGCACGTAGGCATGCTTAAAATAATATAAGAACGCTCTCACGCGGAAACAGGATCAAACGGATAACAAACTGGAAAAGTGGGAAAAATTCCTAAACGAGAAAGGTGTCACTTGATGGTCAAATAAGGCCGGAAAATTGCAAACTTTGCAAAATATTAAATCTCGAATCATAAGGAAGCTATAGGTGAAATCGGATTGATTTTCAGAGGTCGTTTGCAAGAGTCAACATTTTAATTAAGGGGAATGGACCAAATTCCTGAAGTGAAAGAAAGAAAAAGGCTGGAAAAGTCTCTAAGGCATTCACACGGGCTAATGCACGATCCTGAGCTCATTCTCAAGACCGTGCAGGTACAAATAGGCTTATGCACTGGCTCGTGCACGGGCTCAAGCCAATGCAGGTCAAAAGGGTGTTAGAGTTGTGCCCTGGAAAACCGAACTGCTTGAGGCATTTCCTCTAAAACTCTAGAGTAGAACAATCTAGTGATCTATAATAGAAAGACGTTGGTAGTCGTCTAATACTCCTTTGGCCAAATTCATCATATTACATTTATAAATGGTGGCATATTTTTTATTCTTGTGTATGGATGAAACCCCAAGATCGCAGTAAGCTAAGGGACTTGGCTTCACCATTTGATGGGGGCCATGAAATAAGTACCCAATGGTGTGATCTAAATCACTCCAAGTCGAAGAGTTTAAAAGGCACAGGGGATGTCGATCAGACTCGCTTGAGACTTGCTCATATGACATAGCTTTATGAAAGTGTATCCCATTTCATGACATTAGTGTTTTGACACTACTATGCATATGAGGGTGCTTCATAGAGATTAAGTTCACTTACGATCCCGCCGGGAATGCCTAAATGGGGTAAGACTCATATAGAGTCTTAGAGATTAGGAGGGTTTCCCTAGCCATGATCGTGTCTAACTAATCCTTAGACTTGAGGCTCCATGGTTGCCTTGTGTATGACTGGGGCATACTTTAATGTACTGCTGAATCCCTAGAGTTTCACATAAGCTGTACGTTAGGTATGTTCCAGTTATGCATGGAGGTTGTGACGGTCAATGCAGGATGTATCACTTGTTACAAGAACAAGAAGAATTCCTATGAATTCTATTGTAGTATATTCCACCACTAAATCCTTGTGCAAGGTACGGTTGGTCTTCACTAGGAAAGAGTTCCTAGAGTGCAAGATTACTATAGGAATGTTATTCATAACATTGTAGACTACTGGGGTTCCATTTCCCATACCGGGTCTCAATCGGGAATTGGATGATAGAAGGATCGTATCTCACGGAGATCATGAGGCTGAAAGGTTCATACCACTTCATCGATGGATGGATGGCCATGGACACGTTGCTAGACGTCATCCATGATCTGTAGGAATGTATTTGTGAAGTCAATGAGTTGATTCACAAATAGTCTTTAATTAAATGAGTTTAATTAAAGTCACAATTATGACATTAAGAATGTGTTCCTACTACCGTCCTCTTGGTGAACCTGATGGGTCACACAATAACTTCCAAAGGCGAACAAATTTATCTATATCAACAGAGTTTGATAATAGTCAACTGGATTGACAAATGAATTAGTTGGAATTAATTCATTAAAGAGATCAAGATGTTAATTAACTGTAGTTAACGTGTAGGAGTTAGTTAAGAGTAATTAACAAGTATTTAATGTGATTAAATTCGAGAGACTTATTATTTGATAACATATTAGACTTGAGAGTTAATTGGGAATTAATTCAAGTCTAAAGTAATTAAGAGTGAATCTCGAAATTTTTGTTGAAATTTGAGACTACTTAATTTAAGTAGGAGAGAGCTTTATCAATTAAAGTGTTAATTGAAAGTTTAAGACTTGAGAGTTAATTAGTATTAATTCAAGTCAAAATGATTAATTGAGAAACTTGTGATTTATTTAGAATAAATCAAGTACAATTAATAGAAGGAAAAATCTGTAGCAATTAAATGTTAATTGGACTTGTTGGACTCTAAATTAATTTGGAATAAATTCTAGCCCAAGTTGATTAATGATGGGCTTGTAATTTACTTAGAATAAATTAAAGCCCGCTTTAATAATAAATTAGACTTCTTTAATTAATAAGGTTTAATTAAATTGGGCCTTAGGAATTTCATCTGGTATTAAATTGAAAAGGCCTTTAGAAGGCCAAAATACTACTGGGCCCAATAGTACCAGTAGCCGAAAATCCCAGCCCATCTAGGACTCGAATTTCGGCCCACTCAAGTCTATTTAAGACAGATATTACAGAACATAAAAGATATCAGTTTTACGTGAAAAATAGATTAGAAGAAAAATCAGATTTTTCCTAACCCTAATCTCTCTCTCTCTTCTGCGCCGCTTTTCTCTATCTCTAGCCCTTACAATTGTTTCTTGATTCTCTTATTTATATTAGATAAATACTGATCTTAAATCTCTAGTAGGAATTAAGAGATTCAGAGTTCGTCTGCGAGAAGCCATGGATCAACCTCAGAGGGTTTCGGTTAAAAATCGGACCTTGGTAGAATCAAGAAGCCTGCGCTGATCAATGAGTGGCCTGAAGCTTTGGAAAGCTTTCGTTCCTTATCTACTACAAAAGGAGTGTGTAAAGGTGTGCTTCCTCAAAATATATAAACGTTTCAAAGTTACGAATTCATTGGATGAAGATTACTGTAATACCCCGGGACTAAAATTTTTGAAATCTACTACTTCCGCTGCGCCCGAGGGTGCATGAATCCCAACAAAGGGGTGCGCACCGGGCAAGACCGTGCGCAAGCCCGTGCAGATCTTCTAGGTGCAGAAAACAGTAGTTTGTGAAGCTCTCACTCACGCCCATCACACAACTCAATAGATCTCTCAATCTACTCCATAAAATATGCTAATTTTCACATATAAGCATATATATCACATTAGCTACACATAGGTTCCAGAATCATGCAAAATGACCAAGTAAATCTTCCTAAACATAAAAACCCAAAATCTACAAAATTCTATCGACAAACCCACAAAAATCGCAATGAGGAGTGAACGGATTAAAATGGGGTAAAAGGATTACCGGTAGAGAATGAAGCAAGGATCTTTCGGGTTTTCACAGCTCATCGATCAGGCTCGAAACGGGCTCGGTAGGACGATTCTCCCTTTCTTCTCCTTTTCTTCCTCTTCTCCTTCTCTCTCTCGGCTCTTTCTTCTTTCTCTCTGTATTCACACGGTTTGGGGGGGGGGGGGGGGGAGGGAAGTATGTTCACGAGAGTGCATGTGGTGTGATCAAGAGTGTGCAAGGTGGTCAAGAGGGTGCAAGGTGGTCAAGAGGGTGCAAGGTGGTGTGGAAGGTTCGAATAGGTTCAAGCGAGTTCGGGGGTGTTGAAATGGTAATTCTTGGTAAAATAAGGAATATAAGAGAGTCGGGGGTAAAATAGGTAATTTCAGGTAAAAGGTGGGTTCACGGATAAAAACTTTTTCGTGAATTTAAATATTCTCACGAAAAGCCTTCGGTGTGAATAAAATATAATTCCAGAATAAATTCAAAATTTCGGGTCGTTACAATACTCCCCCCTTCAAAAGAATCTGTCCTCAGATTCTAACACACAAAGGAACGTGAAGTGAAACTTCCCGTTCTACAAGCGCAAGTATAGGAGAAACTAAATGGCAAACGCATGTAGCAGTTATTATTCGAAATATATAGATATTGTAACGCCCCGAAAATCTGAATTATAATCCGGTATGTCCGAATCGAGTATTTGCGCAATTTATTATTTTATTTGATATTTATTATGAGATTTTAGAATAATTTCTTAAATGAATGAATTTCTATATTTAAATTACGAATTGTCAATGTGCGTTTAATTATATGAACTTTGACTGTAATTATGTATTATTTGGACAACATGAGTTTTCAAACTTATTTTGCAAAATAACGAATTTGCCCTTTCGATTTTTAAACCCAAGTCAAATTGACTAAGTCTCATCACTCTCTCTCTCACCTCACTCTCGCCCAAAACACACAGCAGCAAAAGAAAGAAAAGAAAAGAAAGAAGAAGAGAAAGAGAAGGAAGGAGGTTCCAACGATCATTCCGACTTCGTTTCCCAACGGATTTTCGAACCGTTTACGCCTACGAACTCTCCGCGATCTCTTCTACGAGTAAGCCTTTCATGTCCCTCTCGTTTAATGTCTCCTATGCCTCCTATTTCTTGTTTTTGTATATAGTTGAATAATTTAGGGTTTATGTGATTTTGAGGGAATTTATGGATGGATTTTCGTGTTTTTGGATTCTGTGTGTAGCTTACATGTTGTAGATCATTATATGTAAATATTAGAGAGTGATTTTCAGGTTTAGATGATCAAATGTTGAATTTAGGATTTAATTCGCGTGGTTTTTCTGGTTCTGCGAAGTTTCTGCTCTTTCTTGACACACACGGGCTTTGCACACGGGGTGTGGCAAGGCTGTGTGGAGGTACACGGCCTCTTGCACGGCCGTGCAAGAGACCGTGCGCATGGTTCATGGTGCACGGCCTTATGCACACGGCCTTGAGGCCGTGTGCAAGAGGGCAAGGCCGTGTGCAAGAGGCCGTGCGTGTCCCTCTTTGGTGTGCACGGCCTTGGTGCACACGGCCGTGCACAAGGCCGTGTGGCCCGTTTGAACAGGGCCCTGACCTTCTGTAAGTTAGGGCTAGTTTTGGTCTACGGGTCCCTCCGAGGCTCGTCTTTTCCAAATTTTTTCTTCGCTCGTGTATTCGATATATATGAAATAGATATGAATTGCATGATTTATGAATTTATAGCATGTTCGGGTCTATGAATAGTGTGTTTTAAGTATTCGTCAAATTTTCTAACTTTTGCATATGAAGTCCGATTTTCACGAAATTCGAATACATACTCCTTTATGATATTTAAAGCATGTCCGTAAAGTTTCGTTGCATTTGGACTTGATTTGCATTTTTAAATTTGCGAATTACTCCGTTTTCGTTTGATAATTTGAACCTAAGTGCCTTATATGATTGTATAACATGCCTCAATATGTTCTAAAGTTTTCGTATAAGCCGTGCATCGTCCTTAGTCCTTGGTCTTGGTATAAGCCGGTTCTTGCTTTTGCTCTTCTTTTTGTATAGCCAACAGGTGAGGCTTTCCGTTTCTGATTCCAGTACTATGATGTATATATATAAATAAGCCTCTCCCGATATAAGCCATATTTACATTTTGTTTTCACACTGTTTCTATATATATACTCAGTAAATATTTATGCCTATTATGTTTATTCGATTTATCGAAAATGTTTTGATATGAAAAAGTATTACGTATATTCTTTCAAACGTTTGCGAGAGAGACATGTAAAACCTCTTTAATTTCTAAGGCGAGCTTTGGCCTTCGGCCTCGCATATGACATGTCTCGAACGGTCTTTTGGCCAACCCGAAATGATTTGAAAAGAGAGTTATGACCTGTATGTATGCATGTTTGGGGCCGGAGTCAGGATGATAGGACGAAGTCGGTAGACATCGGGTCTACGGCGGAAATTCTATGGTTCCCTCCACCTTTGGGAGCTCGAGGTGAGGCCGGAGTGGCAGCCCTTTGAGTACCTGAGATTATACGGTATGTTATGCGTAGTTCGGATTTAGCGGTCCGTCTACATTGGAGGAATAAGGGTGGTTTTCCCGTTTTATGTTTGGAAATTGGAGTTAAGGGCTCGACTCGCCGAGTCATATGATATGTTATGTTTTATGCTAAATCACCACCCGTTTACGAAAACCTTTCTTTTATGTTGATTTCTTTTAAGTTTAAAAATGGTGATTTATTTCCGTTTGATAATATACCTTATTATTCCCTCCTCACTTAGTCGTTTGACTAACCCTCTCTGTTTCACCCCTGTATTGGTTTCAGGATACTAGGCGGAATTTGATCGTCGTCGTCGTCGTAGTCGTCGTCGTTAGAGTTGCATTTATTTCGTTCATGTATAACTCTTGTCCGTATGATATTATTTATGTTTTATGATATTAGGTTTTTATTAAGTTAGTATTCGGGATTTATATGTTGAACCCGTTATTGTACATTGTCGGGATATTGTATCGAGCCCGTTTATTATTTAAGTAATTGAATTTCGTTGGCCTTGGTGGGCTTTAATACTTGTGCAATTATTATGATTTATTGTTTGGTTTAATTTCGCTTCCGCACCTCTGTCGTTTTCTTTCGTTTTTTAAAACCCCGCCTAGTCATTGAGTAAATGTGTGCCGTTCGCCAGGTTTCAATTCGGGTCGGATTCCATTTTGGTTCCGGGTTGGGGCTCGGTGCGGGGTGTGCGTTACCCGTTTGGGGCGCCCGCTACAGTTGGTATCAGAGCTTCTTTGGTCCAATGGCCTAAGCTCTGAATCGTCGTGTTTTGTTTGTTTTGTCAGTCGTTACGTGCCGGTGTAACTTAGGGAATTGCACTCACTAGAGTTCAAGAACGCTTAGTGTTTGAATTGTGACGGATCTTTGTTGGTTGATCAACAACAAAAGATCTTTTACAATCAAAACACTGGGATGGACTTGGATATAGGTGGATACGAAACTGAAGGTTATTCTTGCCATGCCTGGTTGTCTGTCGTGTCCAGTTGTGTCTAGGTCGTACGGCTTAGGACTTTTGTGGAATTTGTGCAAATGTACTAAGTGCTTATGTGAGCTCTATCTGAACATTACTTGCCTACGTGTTACAGCTTTTCATAATCGCTTATCATCATGCATGTTTGGTATTGAATTTGCAGAATGCCTCCTCGCCGTGAACTGCCAGGTCCGCCTCCGGGTGTTCCGACACCAGCACAATTTATGGAAGCCTTAGGGCAGTTTATGGTTAATACCAACCGAGCAACGCCACCACCTGCCCCCGAGACCGAGATGAGCAGGTTCCTTAAACTCCACCCTCCACAGTTCGAGGGTGCACCGGACGATGTTATTGCCGAATCTTGGATAGCGGCAATGGAGAAGACGTTCAGAGTAATGGAATGTCCGGACCCTAAGAGGGTCGAATTAGCAGTGTATCAGATGACAGGAGCTGCACATGACTGGTGGGCCCGTATAGAGCAGCGATGGCAGCGAGAGCATGTGGTCCCGACTTGGGATCAGTTCTTGGTTGAGTTTCGGGCCAAGTATATTCCGTTAGTGGTCCGACAGCGATGTGAGCGAGAGTTCCTGGCTCTCAAGCAGGGTACTTCATCAGTTGACCAGTACGAGGCTCATTTCTCTAGACTTATTATTCATTGCTCGTATATGGTTGACGACGAGCAGAGGAAGACTCGACAGTTCATTGAAGGGTTGTCGAATGAGATCCGTATGCATATGCTCGGGAACAGACTTCAGTACTACACCGATGCAGTTAAGATGGGCCTATCTATAGAGTCCGATCTCCGACAGATGAGACCGACTTCTGCACCTGCCCCCGCAGCCGTCAAGAGTTTTGCCTCTGGTTCGAAGAGACCCTTTACTCATTCTGGGTCCTCTTTCGGAAGAAGCCATTCAAGACAGCCATTCAGCCTGCTCCTCCCCGACCCCAGGGAATTCCACGACCCGTATGTGGATTCTGTCAGGGCCGCACTTAGAGGCCAAATGTTGGACGAAGAATGGTCTCTGCTACGGATGTGGTAGCGCCGATCACCGGGTAGATGTATGCACGAAGAGGAGACCGGTACAGCAGGGAGCCGCTCAGCCTCAAGCCTATGCCCGTGTTTACGCCTTGGAAGGCGATGCAGAGGATGCTGTTGCAGATCCGACCGATGTGGTGGAAGGTACTATATATATAAATGGCATCCCCATACATGCATTGTATGACTCGGGTGCTTCACACTCATTTATTGCGCCTGCTCTTTCCTTAGCTGTGCATGCGCCTGTTTGCTTGCTTGATTATATGTTGGTGGTTGGTTCGCCGTTGGGCTCGAAAGTTATTGCGAACCGAGCACTTAAGCGTTGTCCGGTTATCATCGAGGGTATCGAATACCCGGCTGATTTGATCGAGTTGCCGATGAAGAAATATGGGGTTATTCTCGGAATGGATTGGTTGTACGAGCATCTGGCTAAGGTTGATTGTTTCGAGAAGAAAGTTATTCTGGGTTACAATGAAGTTAAGGGTTTCCGATCAGGAGAAGGTCCGTATATCTCAATGATGGAAGCCAAGAAGCTCGTTCAGAAAGAAGAAGCTACATGCTTTATAGCTTACCTTCTCAACCGCCCGAAGGACCAAACGAAGATCGAAGAAGCGCCCGTGGTCACTGAATTCACTGACGTATTCCCTGAGAATCTGGAATTCTTGCCACCGGATCGGGATATAGAGTTCGTGATTGACCTAGTTCCGGGAGCCGAGCCTTATTCGAAGTCGCCGTACCGAATGGCTCCTGCCGAGTTGAAGGAATTGAAGAACCAACTCGACGAACTTCTTTCTATTGGATATTTCCAACTGAGTGCCTCGCCTTGGGGTGCTCCAGTCTTGTTCGTGAAGAAGAAGGACGGTACACTTCGCATGTGTATCGATTAACGAGAATTGAACAGGATGACAGTGAAGAACAAGTATCCTCTACCACATATCGAGGAATTGTTCGATTTGCTACAAGGATCGAGGGTTTATTCCAAGCTCGATCTCAGACAAGGATATTACCAGCTCCGTATCCGATCAGAGGATATCCCGAAGACAGCTTTCAACACCCGATACGGACATTTCGAGTTTGTGGTAATGCCGTTTCGACTCACGAATGCCCCAGCAGCTTTCATGGACATGATGCACAAGATTCTCCGTCCGTACCTCGACAAATTCGTCGTTATTTTCATTGACGACATTTTAGTGTTCTCGAAGTCCGAAGAAGAACACGCTGAACACCTCCGGATTGTGCTCCAAGCTTTGAGAGAGCACCAATTATTCGCTAAGTTCAGCAAATGCGAATTCTGGATTGACCGAGTGACCTTCCTAGGTCATGTCATATCCGGAACGGGAATCGAGGTAGATCCTTCGAAGATTGAGACAGTGCTGGATTGGGAGAGACCTAAGACTCCTACAGAGATCCGTAGTTTCTTGGGTTTAGCAGGATACTACAGACGTTTCGTCAAGGATTTCTCTAAACTTGCAGGCCCGTTAACAGCATTGACAAAGAAAGAAGCTAAGTTTGAGTGGTCAGCCAAATGTGAAACTAGTTTTCAGGAGCTCAAGAGGAGATTGACCAGAGCCCCAGTACTGACCCTGCCCGAGGGTTCTGAAGGATTTTTCGTGTATGCAGATGCGTCACACGAAGGATTAGGTTGTGTGTTAATGCAGAATAGGAAAGTTATAGCTTATGCATCGAGGAAGCTAAAGCCAGCTGAAGACAACTATCCCACTCACGACCTTGAGCTAGCCGCCGTTGTATTTGCTTTATTGAAATGGCGTCATTACCTCTACGACATCACGTTTGACATCTTCACAGATCATAAGAGCCTTCAGTACTTGTTTACTCAGAAGGAATTGAACAAACGACGGCGCCGTTGGATGGAGTTATTTGAGGATTACGATTGCAAGATTCAGTACCATCCCGGAAGGGCGAATGTTGTAGCCGATGCACTGAGTCGGAAGGCGAGCATAGCCCAGCTAGAGGCTAAGTTAGAGGGAGTTCACATCAGTTCCCAAGCCCATGTTCACAGCATATCGATCCAGTCAGAGTTAGGTCGAAAGATTCGAGATGTTCAGGCTACTGATGCGTGGACTCAGAGACAGATAGTTCACATCGCAGCTGATCCAGAGACTCAGTTTGGTGTGGACGACACAGGAATTCTCCGCTACAAGTCTCGAGTTTGTGTTCCGGAGATTCTGAGGAAAGAGATTCTCGATGAGGCTCACAACACCCCTTACACAGTTCATCCAGGAGGAAGAAAGATGTATCAGGATCTAAAAGAGTTATTCTGGTGGAGAGGTATGAAGAGAGACGTAGCTGATTACGTCAAGAGATGCTCTACTTGTCAGCAAGTTAAAGTTGAACATCAAAGACCGGGAGGTTTGCTTGAGCCACTACCGATTCCTACGTGGAATTGGGAGCGTATTGCCATGGACTTCGTGTCTGGTTTGCCTAAAGTTAGAGGTGGCTACGATAGCATTTGGGTGATTATCGACCGACTGTCCAAGAGTGCTCATTTTCTACCGATCAACATGTCGTACAAAGTGGATAAGTTGGCAGAGATTTATCACCTAGAGATTGTCAAACTTCATGGGATTCCGACCACGATAGTGTCTGACAGAGACGCTCGATTTACTTCTCGTTTATGGCAGCAACTTCAAGAGCGAATGGGTACGAAGCTGACTTTCAGTACAGCCGCACATCCGCAGACAGATGGTCAGTCAGAGAGGATGATCAGATATCTCTGTGATATGCTTCGAGCTTGTGCCTTGGATTTTCGCAACAATTGGCACGACCAATTGCCTTTGATCGAGTTTGCCTACAACAATAGTTATCAGTCTTCGATCGAAATGGCACCTTACGAGGCATTGTACAGCAGAAAGTGTAGATCCCCGTTGTTTTGGGATCTCGAGGATTGGCGTTGGACGAAAGACGATAAGGAACGAGGAACTCCTTCAAAGTTTCTCCAAAATGCCATCGACCGTATCCAGATCATTCGGCAGAGAATGAAAGCAGCTCAGGATCGACAGAAGAGCTATGCCGACAACCGTCCCCGACCGTTGGAATTTGAGGTTGGTGACAAAGTATTCCTCAAAGCTTCTCCTCGAAAGGGATTCACCCGAATTGGAAAAGGAGGAAAACTGAGTCCCAAATTTTTGGGTCCCTATGAAATTCTGGAGAGGATTGGGAACGCCGCCTACAGGTTAGACTTGCTGCCCAGCCTAACAGGAATTCACAATGTCTTTCATGTTTCTCAACTCCGAAAGTACTTCCCGAATGAGTCAGAGATCCTTCCTGTTGGGGAAATTGAACTAGAGCCGGATTTGACCTTTGTTTCGAAGCCGGTGAAGATATTGGATAAGAAGACTCAAGCTCTGCGGAACCGGGAGATTTCTCTTGTCAAAGTTCTTTGGAGAAATCAGACAACCGAAGAAGCTACATTGGATACCGAGGACAAAATACGCAAGTTTCATCCGGAATTATTTCAGTCGGACGAGTAGAATCTGGGGGCCAGATTCTCATAAGGAGGGGTGATTGTAATGCCCCGAAAATCCGAATTATAATCCGGTATGTCCGAATCGAGTATTTGCGCAATTTATTATTTTATTTGATATTTATTATGAGATTTTAGAATAATTTCGTAAATGAATGAATTTCTATATTTAAATTACGAATTGTCAATGTGCGTTTAATTATATGAATTTTGACTGTAATTATGTATTATTTGGACAACATGAGTTTTCAAACTTATTTTGCGAAATTATGAATTTGCCCTTTCGATTTTTAAACCCAAGTCAAATTGACTAAGTCTCATCACTCTCTCTCTCACCTCACTCTCGCCCAAAACAAACAGCAGCAAAAGAAAGAAAAGAAAAGAAAGAAGAAGAGAAAGAGAAGGAAGGAGGTTCCAACGATCATTCCGACTTCGTTTCCCAACGGATTTCCGAACCGTTTACGCCTACGAACTCTCCGCGATCTCTTCTACGAGTAAGCCCTTCATGTCCCTCTCGTTTAATGTCTCCTATGCCTCGTATTTCTCATTTTTGTATATAGTTGAATAATTTAGGATTTATGTGATTTTGAGGGAATTTATGGATGGATTTTCGTGTTTTTGGATTCTATGTGTAGCTTACATGTTGTAGATCACTATATGTAAATATTAGGGCGTGATTTGCATGTTTAGATGATCAAACGTTGAATTTAGGATTTAATTCCCGTGGTTTTTCTGGTTCTGCGAAGTTTCTGCTCTTTCTTGACGCACACGGGCTTTGCACACGGGGTGTGGCAAGGCCGTGTGGAGGTACACGGCCTCTTCCACGGCCGTGCAAGAGACCGTGTGCATGGTTCATGGTGCACGGCCTTGTGCACACGGCCTTGAGGCCGTGTGCAAGAGGTCGTGCGTGTCCGTCTTTGGTGTGCACGGCCTTGGTGCACACAGCCGTGCACAAGGCCGTGTGGCCCGTTTGAACAGGGCCCTGACCTTCTGTAAGTCAGGGCCAATTTTGGTCTACGGGTCCCTCCGAGGCTCATCTTTTCCGAATTCTTTCTTCGCTCGTGAATTCGATATATATTAAATAGATATGAATTGCATGATTTATGAATTTATAGCATGTTCGGGTCTATGAATATTGCGTTTTAAGTTTTCGTCAAATTTTCTAACTTGTGCATATGAAGTCCGATTTTCCCGAAATTCGAATGCATACTCCTTTATGATATTTAAAGCATGTCCATAAAGTTTCGTTGCATTTGGACTTGATTTGCATTTTTAAATTTGCGAATTACTCCGTTTTCGTTTGATAATTTGAACCTAAGTGCCTTATGTGATTGTATAACGTGCCTCAATATGTTCTAATGTTTTCATATAAGCCGTGTGTCGTCCTTAGTCTTATTTAGTTGTGTCTTGGTATTTTGCAGACGATACTCCCGTGGAGTAGCGCCGGTTCTTGCTTTTGCTCTTCTTTTTGTATAGCCAACAGGTGAGGCTTTCCGTTTCTGATTCCAGTACTATTATGTATATGTATAAATAAGCCTCTCCCAATATAAGCCATGTTTACGTTTTGTTTTCACACTGTTTCTATATATATACTTAGTAAATATTTATGCCTATTATGTTTATTCGATTTATCGAAAATATTTTGATATGAAAAAATATTACGTATATTCTTTCAAACGTTTGCGAGAGAGACATGTGAAACCTCTTTAATTTCTAAGGCGAGCTTTGGCCTTCGGCCTCGCATATGACATGTCTCGAACGGTCTTTTGGCCAACCCGAAATGATTTGAAAAGCGAGTTATGAACTGTATGTATGCATGTTTGGGGCCGGAGTCAGGATGATAGGACGAAGTCGGTAGACATCGGGTCTACGGCGGAAATTCTATGGTTCCATCCACCTTTGGGAGCTCGGGGTGAGGCCGGAGTGGCAGCCCTTTGAGTACCTGAGATTATACGGTATGTTATGCGTAGTTCGGATTTAGCGGTCCGTCTACATTGGAGGAATAAGGGTGGTTTTCCCGTTTTATGTTTGGAAATTGGAGTTAAGGGCTCGACTGGCCGAGTCATACGATATGTTATGTTTTATGCTAAATCACCACCCGCTTACGAAAACCTTTCTTTTATGTTGATTTCTTTTAAGTTTAAAAATGGTGATTTATTTCCGTTTTATAATATACCTTATTATTTCCTCCTCACTTAGTCGTTTGACTAACCCTCTCTGTTTCACCCCTGTATTGGTTTCAGGATACTAGGCGGGATTTGATCGTCGTCGTCGTCGTTAGAGTTGCATTTATTTCGTTCATGTATAACTCTTGTCCGTATGATATTATTTATGTTTTATGATATTAGGATTTTATTTAGTTAGTATTCTGGATTTATATGTTGAACCTGTTATTGTACATTGTTGGGATATTGTATCGAACCCGTTTATTATTTAAGTAATTGAATTTCGTTGGCCTTGGTGGGCTTTAATACTTGTGCAATTATTATGATTTATTGTTTGGTTTAATTTCTCTTCCGCAACTCTGTCGTTTTCTTTCATTTTTGAAAACGCCGCCTAGTCATTGAGTAAATGTGTGCCGTTCGCCGGGTTTCAATTCGGGTCGGATTCCATTTCAGTTCCGGGTTGGGCTCGGTGCGGGGCTTGCGTTACCCGTTTGGGGCGCCCGCTACAGATATATATGCATGTTATGATAATGCAATATACCTATGCGAGCATGTCGAGATCGGTAACCACTTCTTCTTCCCCAGGGTTCTCTCTGTTGGGGCAGTCCCGAATATGTGTTTGGTGCTTCCACATGGAAAGCAACGTCCCATTTGCTTCCTACACTTTGCAGTCTTGTGAGTCGTCTTCCCATAGTTCTCACAGGGAACGGGGTCCTTATTCGCTTAAAGTTTGGTAGGTTCCGGCATCTCAAATTGTGGTCTCCATGTCGAAAAGGTACTCGGTCTGGCTGGTTCTCTTCTTGCTATCTCGTTGGAAGAGGATTCTATCATAAGAGGGGCACCTTGGCTCATCATTTGGACTTCGGACTCCACTCTCATAGCTCGAGTAACTGCATTGGGATAAAGACGGAGGTCAAGTGCCATCAATGCTCTCCGAATCTCTGGCTGAAGTCCCTCGATAAACTTTCGTGCTCTCTTTCGTTCTTCCGCGGCATAATGAGGAGCATAGGTGATGATACGGTTGAACTGTGCTTCGTACTGAGCTATGGTAGATGCTCCTTGGTTGAGATACATGAATTCCCTCTCCCGGTTGTCACGTACCACTTCTGGCACATACTTCATTCGGAAGTCAGATAGAAATCGTGACCAAGTGAGGGGGACTCCCTCGGCGATCCATCTCCGTTCTGTGAAGTGCCACCAATCTTGAGTTGGTCTTCTCATAAGGAAGGTTGCATACTCAACCCTCTCGGGGTCGCCACACTGTAGTACTCGAAAGATCTGCTCCAAGTCGGATATCCAGGCCTCAGCCTTAAAATCATCTGGTTTGCCCTCGAAGCAGGGTGGGCGATAGTAGAGAAATCTGTCCAAGGTTTGGCCTTCAACCTGTCTGGCGGGTACGTGTTGCTGCTGTTGTTGTTGTAACCCTTGGCATACTTGCACGGCGATCTGTTGAATAATTGATACCCATTCTTCAGCCATTGGATTCGGGGGTGTTGGGCCAATAGGGGGTCTTCGGCGAGACATTATGCACCTGTGAACAATAAACTAGAAAAGGATGCATGCTCAGTAAATAGAATGATCACGTAAAGCATATAAGACTCAAATAAGCATCATATGTGATTCGAATAACATATAGACAATTTAGAGTATAAAACAAATCACAGAACAAGCAAAACTCGATCCTATAGCCGTACGACCAAAACACGACAAGACCCAAGCAGGACACGACAAGACGACAGGGCAAGACAGACGCTACCTCGAGTTCCACATCCACCTGTACTCGATCCCAACTCGGTACTACAATTGTAAGAGATCTAACGGTTGTTTGGCCATTCCAAAAGAAGATCAATCACAATTTAAATACTAAGGAGTTCTCATGTACCTGTGACTGGAAATCCTGACACGAAAAACGTAGACACAAGAGGCAAGACACAACGCGATTACAAAGCTTTGGTTCCCTTTCAGGAACCTAGGCTCTGATACCACTTATTGTAGCGCCCCTTGAAGAAGGAACGCCACATCCGCACCAAAGCGAACTCCCGTGCTTTGGCGAGGGGCCTCAACTCAAAAACCACTCTGGCGAACGACACGCAAGCAATAACTACCGGCAACAGCGACGACTTCCCAACAACAACCACAACAATATAACATAATGCGGAAGTGATTAAGCAATAAACAAATCAATTCCATAAAAGCCTACGAGGCTAACATAATATCATTAAATATTTGCAGTTCAAAATACAATTTAATCATAAACATATAGTGCCATCCATGGCTCAACTAGCCTATCCTATGCAATCCTACATATCTTCAACTATCCCACATCAGGGGCACATAAGATACATAAAGTAAATGAAGCAGTAAATGGTACGAAAGTAATTAAATACAATAAACAAGACTCGACGGTTGTTGGGACCACATACAAGATAAACCAGAATACAAGACTGAGCCTATCTAGACCTGCTGATACCGACTGACAAGATAGGTGACGCCACCACCTGTCTACTTGAAGCAAGAACCAAAATAGGAGGGGTGAGTATAAAGGATACTCAGTAAGGGGATTTGATCACCGTTCGTCGTTTATCTTTTAAAACCAAAAGTAGTGAATGTTGCCCATTTTGAGAAAGAATACAAATAACAATATAAGTTACAAAACAATAACATAAGGCAACACTCGGGTTCGGCTTACTTTGAAAACACAAAAGGGTTACGAACCGGATCCTTTAAAATCATTTGCACATAATGTCAAGCCAATCAATGGAAAGGATATTAGTTGAGTCACAAGGCTGTTACAAGTTCGAAAGGCATGATATAAACAAGTTGGAAATGATAAGTAAACATGGCTAGTAATTCAACTAAGTAGTTTGAACAATAAAGAAGGCTTAAGTTGGGCAAGTTCGAGCCACGCTTCCGGGTTTTATATATATAGGGAAGTACATATGTTAAATGAAGAAAATCGGAAGGTGCTTCAACTTGTAACGAAAGCAGTAAATCAATTAGACAAGTAAATAATGTTGTAAGTCATGCAATAATGTGTCCCGGCGAGAACGGGCCCTCTCCTTATAACTCCCAACCATGAAAATCATGAAACCATGTAGTCAAGTGCTCCACCACCAAAAGTCAATATCTAATCAGAATTTTATGGAAACGCATGTTAACAACGTCACCCCAATTAGAATTTTCTAGGAAGTGCATAGTCTACAATGCCACCCTCGCACTAACTCAGGCTAGCCAACCACCTGGCCGACCGAAGCGAGGTCGTTCTGCCCGGGCAATGGAATCAGGTTTGTAACCCAAAGTAAGTCAAGTAGTAAATTCTTCGGACATGAAAGACCCGGCAATCAAATTCTTGGTGGGAATCATCTAGATTCGAATTTCATTAAGCATATAGGTGAAGTAGACCCGCAAAAGCTATCTTTATCTTACCTACTCGACTATAAAAGCCTCCAACTCCTTTTCTTTCCTTTTTTAGAGAAAGGAAGATTTTTGACGCGATACGATCCTTCTTCTCTTATGAGAATTTTGAGAAGAGGGGAAAAGTGTCTCACCCTTTAGAAATCTCCATGAAAAAGGCCTGCTATACCCAAACCTGCCTTACACTCTAATATGAGTAAGGACTAATTCGTGGCTTCAAAGATTTTTTAGTGATTCTCCCTTTAGTAAGCCAGCCAATCCCCCTACTTGCTTCAATTTGTAGAGGTTGCAAGTCAATCTCACAAAGTATACATCGGGATTTTCCCTAGACGCTCATCTCTAGGCTCACTTACTATATAGCTCCGGGCCTAAAGTCATGATCCAGTCCATGGCTCGCTTTGAAATGAATATCAGTTTGGGTGGCCAAAAGGCCATTCGAAAAGATGATGCAAGCAGTTATGTATGAATGGCCAAAGGGGCTTTCCAGACAAGTTGGTGTAACGATCTAGGAAATACTCATAAGTGCCGTACGCTTTGGGAGCATGCTGACGGACGTCCCTAACGACATTACTTATAAGTACCTCTCAAATCAAATGGTTACTTTGAAAACAAATAGGTTACTTGTCTCTAGTTGAAAGCATTTTAAATCACTTTGTAGGTGCATAAGTTTTGCTATCAAAAGGGTTTGACCAAGCACATAAAGCAGTAGGAAAGGCAGTACAGGAAGCAATAAGAAAGGCGGGATAATAAGTTATTTCGCAAACCTAAGTAACTATGTCCTTGCCCCACTTGAAAGTATTTTAAACCCTTACTAGCTCGACGCGACAGGATGAAAGCAAGCGGTAGTCAAGTTTCTCCCTCGTTGGTCCCACCTGTAATACATAGGGCCTAGAGGATGAAAACGAGACCGACAACACTAAAAGCAAGACACGAGACAACAAACGACGCACGACAATACAAATTGAATCTCAGTCATGCTATAAACGAGATATGGATAGCTAAACAATTAAACATATGGAGATATGTAAAATACGAAACAACAATTAAAGAAATATTAATGCAATTCTAAATAACGAAAGAAACAGTAAAATTAAATATCAAAGACATACTTAAATGCAATTAGGTCACGTAGGTATGCTTAAAATAATATAAGAACGCTCTCACGCGGAAACGGGATCAAACGGATAAGAAACGGGAAAAGTGGGAAAATCCCTAAACGAGAAAGGTGTCAATTGACGGTCAAATAAGGCCAAAAAATTGCAAACTTTGCAAAATATTATATCTCGAATCATAAGGAAGCTATAGGTGAAATCAGATTGATTTTAGGAGGTCGTTTGCAAGAGTCAACATTTTAATTAAGGGGAATTGACCAAATTCCCAAAGTGAAAGAAAGAAAAAGGCTGGAAAAGTCTCTAAGGTATTCACATGGGCTAACGCACGGTCTTGAGCTCATTCTCAAGACCGTGCAGGCACAAACGGGCTTATGCACTGGCTCGTGTATGGGGTCAAGCTAGTGCAGGTCAAAAGGGGTACGCATGGGCTTGGCAAGACCGTGCATATCTTCTGGGTGTAGAAAACAGCAGTTCGCAAAGCTCTCACTCACGCCCATCACACAAATCAATAGATCTCTCAATCTACTCCATAAAACATGCTAATTTTCACATATAAGCATATATATCACATTAGCTACACATAGGCTCCAGAATCATGCAAAATGACCAATTAAATCTTCCTACACACAAAAACCTAAAATCTATAAAATTCTATCGAAAAACTCACGAAAATTGCAACGAGGAGTGAACGGATTGAAATAGGGTAAAAGGATTACCGGTAGAGAATGAAGCAAGGATCGTTCGGGTTTTCACGGCTCATCAATTGGGTGAGAAACGGGCTCGGTAGGATGATTCTCCCTTTCTTCTCCTTTTCTTCCTCTTCTCCTTCTCTCTATCGGCTCTTTCTTCCTTCTCTTATTCACAAGGTTTTGGGGTTGCAGGGGAAGTGTGTTCAAGAGAGTGAATGTGGTGTGATCAAAAGTGTCCAAGGTGGTCAAGAGGGTACAAGGTGGTGTGGAAGGTTCGAATAGGTTCAAGCGTGTTCGGGGGTGTTGAAATGGTAATTCTTGGTAAAATAAGGAATATAAGAGAGTCGGGGGTAAAATAGGTACTTCCAGGTAAAAGGTGGGTTCACGGATAAAAACTTCTTTGTGAATTTAAATATTCTCATGAAAAGCATTCGGCGCGAATAAAATATAATTCCAAAATAAATCTAAAATTTTGGGTCGTTACAAGTTTCCTTTCGGAAACCTAGGCTCTAATACACTGACTGTAGCGCCCCTCTCCGTAGGAGGATAAAGAACGCCACATCCGCACCAAGACAAACTTCTAAACAAGGTAAAGGCACCCCATTCAAAAGTTCATCCCGGCGAACGGCAAGCACTCGATCTAAACTGGCAACAACGTCCCTGGTCCAACAACAACAACGACAACAATAATAATAACAGAGTGCGGAAGCAAAATGAATAACAGTTTAATAAATCAAGCCAAACGGGGCAACGATAATTGTAACTAACAAAAAATCATAAATACCCATGTCATAAGCAATCTACAAGGGAATTCAATAGATAGAGGAACATAATCTGATACAGAAATGACAACGAGTTTTTGGACGCTACCGACAGACAACCATAGAACATGAAACTCAAAGACACATGACCCGCTGTTGTCAACCAACATGAAAGGTGACACCACCACCTGTCGACCTGAAGTAAGAATCAAAAATAGGAGGGCGAGCATAAAGGATACTCAGTGAGGGGATCTGCATAAATAAATGAATCACGACCCGTCATTTGAATTACAAAGTGGGGATAATGCTCGCTTTTATAAAGAAAACAACGTTCCCATAAACAAAACATCGAGCAACACCCATTTTCGGCTTATTTAAAAATAATAGTGACGAGCCGGGTTTTGTAAATCATTTGTATATAAGTCAAGCCGATCATTTTGGAAAGATATTAGTTGAGTCACGAGGCCGTTACGAGTTCGAAAGGCATGATAATGATAGGTTGGAAATGACAATAGAATACGGCTCGTTATTCAACTAACTTAGTTAAATAAGAAAGTACGTAAATAAGACAATCAATAAAGCAATTAATGTCCCGGCGAGAACGGGCCCAATCCTCCTTATAACTTCTACATGACATGAAAAAGTACTCCATCACCGATTGTCAAATTTGAGGGGCTACCAAGAATTTGACGAAATGAAATTTCAGGAAAGTGTGCAACAAATGCGTCACCCACCATCGCTCCCAACCATGGTTTCCAACTCCTGACAGACCATAGCTGACGCTTAGTTTTTGGGAGTAGTACCAAGGCTCCACCCTAGACGCTCGTCCCTAGGTGAGGCCTCTATAAAACCCTTCGGGACCCAAATCAATAAGACATGAATTTGCTCGCGTTTTCAATCAATAAAGCATTAAACATTAAAAGTAATAATAAGTTGGAGCCCAAAGGGGGCCATTTGAGGCAAGTGGTGTGACAACCAAGTAGTAACCATAAGTGCCGTACGCTTCGGGAGAGCTCTAAGAGTGTGCACCTAACGACATTACTTATAATCACGTCCCGGGCCAAAGCGCCACTTTTAAAACAAAAGTTTTTACTTGCCTTTGAAATCAAAACATTTTGGATAATATAGGTACAAGTTGATATCAAATGTTTTGATCGAAATCATAAAAATAATCATTCAAATATCCAATAAGATATACAATAGGCGGGAAAACAAATCAGTATAAAGTAAGGAGATAAGTTATTTCGCAATAATGAAAAGGATTCTTACACCAGTTGAAACCATTTTATAGCCCTCACCTGGAAAGCACGAAGGGAAAAACTCGACAACTCAAGTGAATCCTCGAAAGAATGGCTTGAAACTGACAGAAGACAAAACTAATTAAGACAAGACATGACGCGCGACTCACAAGACGTTACAATACATGAAAGACCAATTAAAATCACATAGCAAGTAAGAATTATAAGTAATATGAAATTATATCAATTAAATAAAATATATGAAATTAAAGATGCTAAACATGTTCAAATGCAAATTTAAGTTCATATTCATGCATAACGCAATGTAAGGAAGCACTCATGCGAATTTTGGCTCATTCGGGCAACATTCAAAAATTGGGGAAAAAGTCCTAAACGAATAAGGTGCTATCCACGGCCCAAATGAAGTCGGAAAATTGCAAACTTCGCAAAATATAAAATCTTGAATCATGTAACGCCCCGAAAATTCGTATTATGAACCGGGGACCCGGATCGATTTTCTTGCGCGATTCATTATTTATTTTATTAATTATTATATGATTTTTATAATAATTTTGTATATGAGTGAATTTTAATATTCAAATCACAAATTGTCAATGTGCGTTTAATAATATGAATTTTGACTGTAATTATGTGTTATTTAGACAACGTGAGTTTTTGAACTTATTTTGCGAAATTACAAAAATGCCCTTTCGTTTCTCAACCGAGTCAACTCCTTTGACTTAAGCCATCACTCTCTCTCCCTCACTCATTCACGCAGCAAAGAAGAAAGAAAAGAAAGGAGAAAAGAGAAAGAAGAAGAGGAAGGTCAATCGATCGTCCCGACTCCGTTTCTCGACGGATTTTCGAACCGCTTACGCCTACGAACTCCTCACGATCTCTTCTACGAGTAAGCCTTTCACGTCCATCTCGTTTAATGTCTCCTATGCCTTTTATTTCTCGATTTTGTTTATAGTTATATAATATAGGGTTTATATGATTTTGGATGAATTTATGGACGGATTTTCGTGTTTATCGTTTCTATATGTAGATTATATGTTGTAGATGATTATATGTGAGAATTAGGGAGTGATTTGCATGATTTATCGATTAAATGTTGAATTTTGGTTTGGAATCGCGTATGTTTTTGCTGTCTGCGAGTTTCTGCTCAATCTGGACGCACACGGGCCTTGCACACGGGGTGTCGCAAGGCCGTGTGGGGTTTCACGGCCTCTTGCACGGCCGTGCAAGAGACCGTGCGTGTGTGTGTTGGTGCACGGCCTTGTGCACACGGCCTTGAGGCCGTGTGCAACAAGCCGTGCGTGTTTCTCATGGTGTACACGGCCTTGGCACACGGCCGTGCACAAGGCCGTGTGGCCTGGTTGAACAGGGCCCTGACCTTCTGTAAGTCAGGGCCCATTTTAGCCTACGGGTCCCGCCTCGGGTCCCGTCTTTTCCGAATTCTTTCTTCGCTCGTGTATTCGATATATATGATATAGATAAGAATTGCATGATTTATGAATTTACAACATGTTCGGGTATATGAATAATGCGTTTTAAGTTTTCGTCAAATTTTCTAACTTTTGCATGTGAAGTCCGATTTTTCCGAAATTCGAATGCATACTTCTTTATAATATTTAAAGCATGTCCATAAAGTTTCATTGCAATTGGACTTGATTTGCATTTTTAAATTTGCGAATTACTTCATTTCGTTTGATAATTGGACCTAAGTGCTATATGTGATTGTATAACGTGCTTTTATGTGTTTCTATGCTTTCGTATGAGCCGTGCGTCGTCGTATGTCTTATGTGGTTATGTCGTTTGTCAGTTGCAGGTTCCACTCTCGTGGATTAGGTTGCTCGTTTCCGTTTTGGGCTTTCTTTTGGTTATCGCTAGGTGAGGTTTCTATTGTTATTCCGTATTATGTAGATATGTATTATTAAGCCTCATTAAATAAGCCTCGCATGTATAATTTACGTTTCACCCCGTATTACTATATTTAGTAAATACTTTATTCTTATTACTTTTATGAGGTTTAAGAACAACGGATTTGATAGCAAATGAATATTATGTATATGATTTCGAAATGTTTTCAAAAAGAGACAAGCGAAAGATGTTTCGATTTAAATGTAATTTTGGGCTTGGAAACCTTCTCGTTGAGTGAAGTCGTTAGGGCGGACTTTCCCCTGACGATGGAATACCCGGTTGTATTTCCTGCCGTTACACCGCCTGTCTCGAACGGCCCTTTTGGCCCTCCCCGAAATGTCTTGATTCCTATTTCAATAGGAAAATGATAGTTATGAAAATGCGAGATATGATATGTATGTAATGTTAGCTGGGCCCGGAGTACGGCAATCGGATGAAGCCGGATAGACAGCGGGTCTACGGTGGAATTCGGTAGCTTGCTCCATGTTTACCGGGAGCACGGGTGAGGCCGGAGTGGCAACCTTTGAGCTCCTGCGACGGAGACTTCGTGTCAGCCGTAGAATAGGCTGTTATGCCTATAGAGCAGTTTGGATTTAGCGGTCCTTCTGCTATGTGGGAGGAATAAGGTTGGTATGGTTTTCAGGTATGTTATGATATGATATGAGGAGTTGAGGGCTCGACTCGCCGAGCAATATGATATGCCCCGTTATGTTATATTATGATAAATCACCAAATATTTATGAAAACCCTTCTTTTACGTTTGTTTTCTTTTAAGTTAAAATGGTGGTTTATTCCCGTATGTTATTATGTATGTACTCTCTTTTTCCCCTCACTTAGTCTTTTGACTAACCCTCCCTGCTTTAACCTTATCTGTTTCAGGTGGTATCTAGGTGGGCATCGTCAGTCTTGTATCGCGGGTTTTCTTTCTTTTGGTGATTGTCCCTCTCTAGATAGTTTTAAGTTCATGATTAGGTTATATGTATATGTTACCGGGATATTGTATCGAACCCGTTTATTATATTATTGTAATTGAATTTCACTAGCCTTGGTGGGCTTTAACTATTTGTGCAATTGAGCTACTGCTTTGAATGTTGTTATATGGAATTTAATTTGTTTGTTGCTTCCGCTCCCGCATTGTTGTCGTCAGTTGTTGTTTTACAAAAAGCCCCGCCTAGTGATTGAGTAAATCGGTTTGCCGTTCGCCGGGTTTCAATTTAGGGTCGGATTTTTGTTTCGGCTTCGGATTGAGGCTCGGTGCGGGGCGTGCGTTACCCGTTTGGGGCACCCGCTTCAGTTGGTATCAGAGCTTCTTTGGTCCAATGACCTAAGCTCTGAATCGTCGTGTTTTGTTGGTTTTGTCGGTCGTTGTGTGTCGGTGTAACTTAAGGAATTGCACTCACCAGTGTTCAAGAACGCTTAGTGTTTGAATTGTGACGGATCTTTGTTGGATGATCAACAACAAAAGATCTTTTACAATCAAAACACTGGGATGGACTTGGATATAGGTGGATGTGAAACTCAAGGTTGTACTTGCCATGCCTGGTTGTCTGTCGTGTTTGTTTGTGTCTAGGTCGTACGGCTTAGGACTTCTGTGGAGTTTGTACTAATGTGTTAAGTGCTTATGTGAACTCTATCTGAACTCTAGTTGCCTGCGTGTTTACAGCTTTGCATACTCACTTACCTGTCATGCATATTGCTATTGGCCTTACAGGATGCCTCCACGTCGTCGTCCACGTAAACCGCTCTCATCACCTCCGTTGGCACCTCAGACCGATACACCGACTTCAGCCGAAATGGCGGAAACATTAAGACAGTTCATTGCTCAGGCCCCTAAAAAAAAAAAAAAAATGCTGAACAGGAAGCGTGGGCCCAATTCCTCAGATTCGAACCACCACAGTTTGAAGGTGCCCCGGATGACGTTATTGCCGAGGCATGGATATCAGCCCTGGAAAAGATTTACAGAATAATGGAATATCCGGACCCTCAGAGAGTCGAGTATGCAATCTATCTGATGGTTGGAGCCGCACAGGATTGGTGGAAACAGATTGAGCAAAGATGGACACGCGAGCATGTAGTCCCGACTTGGGATCAGTTCTTGACTGAGTTTCGGGCTAAGTACATTCTGTGGGTTGTTCGTCAGCAACGCGAAAGGGAATTTTTAGCTCTCAAACAGAATACATCTTCAGTTGGGCAGTACGAGGCACACTTCTCTCGCCTCATTAAGCATTGCCCATATATGGTTGCCGACGAGCAGAGGAAGACTCGCCAGTTTGTAGAGGGATTGACTTACGAGATCAGGAAGGCTATGATGGTGGTACGACATCAATGTTATACCGACGCAGTGGAAATGGCTCTACATGTTGAGTCTGAACTCAGTCTAATGGGACCGAGTCCTATTCTTGCCACTACCTCCGCCCAGTACCTTCCAGCGAGTTCTAAGAGGCCATTTACACCATCAGGGCCATCTTCCGGAAAGAAGACCTCCCAAGCGTCTTCATCGAAATAGAATGCACCTCCCCAACCGCAGGGAGCCCTACGACCTATATGTGGCTTTTGCCAAAGAGACCATCAAGAGTCAGAATGCCGAAAGAAAGCTGGACGTTGCTTCTCATGTGGAAGTCTCTCCCATTTCCGCGCAAACTGCACGAGGAAGAAAAGATCGAGACAGTCGAAGAGAACCTAGATCCGAATGCTCCGGTGTAAGGTACAAGATATAAACTGTCATTCCATACCTCCATTTCATCATTCGAGTGGTTTACACTCACTTGTTGCGCTTTTCATTGACGTCCTTGTGCGTGCGCCTGTTGAATTCTTTGCGTGTTTCTCGTTTATTTTCGTTGGCGGATTGGAGGACCTTTGCAATTCGTGCGCATGCTGCTGTTTATCACCGAAGGAACCGTTAGCAGCAGATTTGACCGAGCTGCCAGCAAAGGATTATCTTGGACTTGACTAAGTCCAGAGAACCAAGTTGATCATGGAATTCACAGACGTACTTTCCGAGAATCTGAGAGCTCTTGCTATCAGATCGGGATGGATGGTTTGTGATAGATCTAACTCTAAGAAGTCGAACCGTGATTGAAGTCGCCTAACCGAATGGATTCTGCCGATCTGACAGAATTGAAGAACCGTCATGTTGAACTTCCCTCCCGTGAACGTGCTCGAACGAGTATCTTGATCTAGGGTACTTCAGCACTGCTTGTAGAAAAGAAGACAGTACACTTCCTGTGTGTATTGTTCCCCGAGAATTACACAGAATATTAACGAAGACAAATATTCTCTACCGTCGATGAAGAATTGTCTAATATGCTTTGAGATCGAGGATTTTGTCTGAACAACCTTTAATTAGGGTATCATCAGCTTTGTGCTCGAGACGAATATGTTCTGAAGACAGCTTTCAGTGCCTGATGTAGACGTCTTGAATCCGTATGTCTGAAGAAGAATCTTTTAGGATTTGAACAGTACTGGAATGGGAACAAGCTAAGACTTCGAGTGGAATTTCTCTAAGCTTGCAACCCTGTTGCTTGAGTCAACAGGAAAGAAAATGAACTCGAATGGACGATCTCTGTAAGACTTGTTCTTAGGAGTCGAGAAGAGATTAACTACAACTTCAATATTAACCCCGCTCAAGGGATTCCGAAGGAATCGTCGAAGGAATCGTCGTGAGTGGGAATGCGCCACATGAAAGGTTGAATTGGTGAATGGTGCTAATGAAGAAACCGTAGCTCTTGCTCAGGGAGCTAAAATCAACCAGAAAGTTGCTCTCATGACATCGAACTAGCTACTGTAGGAGAGGTGTAGCGGGCGCCTCAAACGGGTAACGCACGCCCCGCACCGAGCCCCGACCCAAAGCCGGAATGGGATCCGACCCGAATCGAAACCCGGCGAACAGCAAGCATTTACTCAATTACTAGGCGGGGTTTTAAATAACAACGAGACAGAAGTGCGGAAGCGAAATAAATCAAACATTAAAGCATAATAAATTGCACAATTATAAAAGCCCACCAAGGCTAACGAAATTCACTTAATTAAATAACAAACGGGTTCGATACAATATCCCGAATACAAACTATCTAAATCCTAATATCATAAAACATAAAATAAAGCCATACGGGAAAGAGTTATACATGAGCAAAAATTAATGCAACTCAAAGACGCGACGACGACGACGCAGATCCCGCCTAGTGTCCTGAAACCAGTACAGGGGTAAAACAGAGGGGGTTAGTCAAACGACTAAGTGAGGAGGGAATAATAATGTATATAACAAAACGGAAAATAAATCACCAATTTTAAATTAAAAGAAATCAACATAAAAGAAAGGTTTTCGTAATCGGGTGGTGATTTAACATAAAACATAACATATCTTATGACTCGGCGAGTCGAGCCCTGAACTCCAATATCCATATATAAAGACCGGAAACCACCCTTATGCCTCCAGTGTAGACGGACCGCTAAATCCGAACTACTCGTAACTTACTAGAATAACTCAGGTACTCAAAGGGCTGCCACTCCGGCCTCACCCCGAGCTCCCAAATGGAGGAAACCATAGGATTTACGCCGTAGACCCGACGTCTACCGACTTCGTCCTATCGCTCTTACTCCGGGCCCAAACGATCATGCAAACATTTCATAACTCGCTTTTCAAACATTTCGGGTTGGCCAAAAGACCGTTCGAGACATGTCATATGCGAGGCCGAAGGCCAAAGTTCGCCTTAGAAACAAAAAGGTTTTACATGTCTCTTTCGTAAATATTTCGAAGACTATACGTAATACTTTTTCATATCAAATAATTTTCGATAAATCAAATGTACATAATAATCATAAATATCTACTAAGTATATATATAAACGGTGTGAAAACAAAACATAAACGTGGCTTATATCGGGAGAGGCTTATTTATATATATATACGTAGTAATACTGGAATCAGAAAAAGAAAGCCTCACCTGGCTATGCAAAATGAACAAAAGGAGCAAGAACCGGCGCTACTCCACAGGAGTATCGTCTGCAAAATACCAAGACACAACCAAATAAGACTAAAGACGACGCACGGCTTATACGAAAGAATTAGAACACATAGAAGCACGTTATACAATTAAATAAATCACTTAGGTTCAAATTCTCAAACGAAAACAGAGTAAATCGCAAATTTAAAAATGTAAATCAATTCCAAATGCAACGAAACTTTACGGACATGCTTAGAATATCATAAAGAAGCATGCATTCGAATTTCGGAAAAATCGGACTTCACATGCAAAAGTTAAATTTAACGAAAACTTAAAATGCACTATTCACATACCCGAACATGTCGTAAATTCATAAATCATGCAATTCCTATCTATATCATACATATCGAATACACGAGCGAAGAAAGAATTCGGAAAAGACGAGCCGAAGCGGGACCCGTAGGCCAATTTGTACCCTGACTTACAGAAGGTCAGGGCACTGTTCGAGCCTTCCACACGGCCTTGTGCACGGCCGTGTGGCGAGGCCGTGCACGATCAAGAAACGCGCACGGCCTCATGCACACGGCCTCAAGGCCGTGTATACAGCCCGTGCGCAATCCTTCCACGCGCACGGCATCATGCACACGGCCTCGAGGCCGTGTGCACAAGCCCGTGTGCGATCAAAATGAGCAGAAACTCGCAGACAGAAAATCATACGCGAAAATGAAACCCTAATCCCACAATTAATCACTAAAACATGCAAATCAAACCCTAATTCTCACATATAATGATCTACAATACATAAGCTACACGTAGAAACAATAAACACGAAAATCCAACCACAATTTATATCAAAATCATATAAAACCTAAATTATTCAACTATAATCAAAAATCCAAAAATCGAAGTAATGAAGGCATTAAATGAAAAATTTCGAGAGAGCATACACGTAGATGAGATCGCGAGGAGTTCGTAGACGTAAACGGCTCGAAAATCCGTCGGGAAACGGAGTCGGAACGATCGTTGGAATCTCTTTCTTCTTCCTTCTCTTTTTCTTTCTTTCCTTCTTCTCCTTTGCTTGTTTGTGCGTGAATGGCAAGTGTGAGAGAGAGAGATTGAGACTTAGTCAAATCTTGACTAAGGTTTAGAAATCGAAGGGGCATTTTAGTAATTTTGCAAAATAAGTTCGAAATCTCACGATGTCCAAATAACATGTAATTACAGTCAAAATTCATATTATTAAACGCACATTGACGATTTGTAATTTAAATACATAAATTCAATCATATACGAAATAAATTCTAAAATTACATAATAAATATCAAATAAATATTAATTTACACAAATATTCGATTCGGACATACCAAATTAATTATTCGGATTTCTGGGGCGTTACAATCACCCCTCCTTAAGAGAATCTAGCCCCCAGATTCTACTTGTCCGGCTGAAATAATTCCGGATGAAACTTGCGCATCTTGTCCTCGGTTTCCCAAGTAGCTTCTTCGGTTGTCTGATTTCTCCAAAGGACTTTGACAAGAGAAATCTCTCGGTTGCGCAGAGCTTGAGTCTTCTTATCTAATATCTTCACCGGCTTCGAAACAAAAGTCAAATCCGGTTCTAGTTCAATATCTTCAACAGGAAGTATCTCAGACTCATTCGGGAAGTATTTTCGGAGTTGGGAAACATGAAAGACGTTGTGAATCCCAGTCAGACTCGGCGGCAAGTCTAACCTGTAAGCTGCGTTCCCAATTCTTTCCAGAATCTCATAGGGGCCCAAAAATCTAGGACTTAACTTTCCTCCTTTTCCAATTCGGGTGAAACCCTTTCGAGGAGAAGCTTTGAGGAATACTCTGTCACCAACCTCAAATTCCAACGGTCGGCGGCGGGTGTCGGCATAGCTCTTCTGTCGATCCTGAGCTGCCTTCATTCTCTGCCGAATGATCTGAATACGGTCGATGGCATTTTGGAGAAACTTTGGAGGAGTCCCTCGATCCTTATCATCTTTCGTCCATCGCCAATCTTCGAGATCCCAAAACAACGGGGATCTACACTTTCTGCCATACAATGCTTCGTGAGGTGCCATTCCGATCGTAGAGTGATGACTGTTGTTGTAAGCAAACTCAATCAGAGGCAACTGGTCGTGCCAATTGTTACGAAAATCCAGGGCACAAGCTCGAAGCATATCACAGAGATATCTGATCATCCTCTCTGACTGACCATCGGTTTGCGGATGTGCGGCTGTGCTGAAAGTCAGCTTCGTTCCCATTCGTTCTTGAAGTTGCTGCCACAAACGGGAAGTAAATCGAGCATCTCTGTCAGATACGATCGTAGACGGAATTCCATGGAGCTTGACAATCTCTCGGTGATAAATCTCTGCCAACCTATCCACTTTGTACGACATGTTGATCGGTAGGAAATGAGCACTCTTGGATAGTCGGTCAATAATCACCCAAATGCTATCGTAGCCACCTCTAACTTTAGGCAAACCAGACACGAAGTCCATGGCAATACCCTCCCAATTCCATGTAGGAATCGGTAGTGGCTCAAGCAAACCTCCCGGTCTCTGATGTTCAGCTTTAACCTGCTGACAAGTCGAACATCTCTTGACGTAATCAGCTACGTCTCTCTTTATACCCCTCCACCAGAACAATTCCTTCAAATCCCGATACATCTTACTTCCTCCCGGATGAACTGTGTAAGGTGTGTTGTGAGCCTCATCGAGAATCTCTTTCCTCAGACTCTCCGGAACACAAACTCGGGACTTGTAGCGAAGAACTCCGGTGTCGTCCACAACAAACTGAGTCTCAGAATCAGCTGCAATGTGAACTACCTGTCTCTGAGTCCACTCATCAGTAGCCTGAATATCTCGAATCTTTCGACCCAATTCTGACTGGATCGATATGCTGTGAACATGGGCCTGAGAACTGATGTGAACTCCCTCTAACTTAGCCTCTAACTGGGCTATGCTTGCCTTCCGGCTCAATGCATCGGCTACGACATTCGCCTTCCCGGGATGGTACTGAATCTTGCAATCGTAGTCCTCAAATAACTCCATCCAACGGCGCTGTCGTTTGTTCAATTCCTTCTGAGTAAACAAGTACTGAAGGCTCTTATGATCTGTGAAGATGTCGAACGTGATGCCGTAGAGGTAATGACGCCATTTCAATAATGCAAATACCACGGCGGCTAGTTCAAGGTCGTGTGTGGGATAGTTCTCTTCAGCTGGCTTTAGCTTCCTCGATGCATAAGCTATAACTTTCCCATTCTGCATTAATACACAACCTAACCCTTCGTGTGACGCATCAGCATACACGACAAATCCTTCAGAACCCTCTGGCAGGGTCAGTACTGGGGCTGTGGTCAATCTCTTCTTGAGCTCCTGAAAACTAGCTTCACATTTGGCTGACCACTCAAACTTAGCTTCCTTCTTCGTCAATGCTGTTAACGGACCTGCAAGTTTAGAGAAATCCTTGACAAAACGTCTGTAGTATCCTGCTAATCCCAAGAAACTACGGATCTCTGTAGGAGTCTTAGGTCTCTCCCAATCCAGCACTGTCTCAATCTTCGAAGGATCTACCTCGATTCCCGTTCCAGATATGACATGACATAGGAAGGTCACTCGGTCAATCCAGAATTTGCATTTGCTGAACTTAGCAAACAACTGGTGCTCTCTCAAAGCTTGGAGCACAATCCGGAGGTGTCCAGCGTGTTCTTCTTCGGACTTCGAGAACACTAAGATGTCGTCGATGAAAATAACGACAAACTTATCGAGGTACGGACGGAAAATTCTGTGCATCATGTCCATAAAAGCTGCTGGGGCATTCGTAAGTCCAAACGGCATGACCACAAACTCGAAATGTCCGTATCGGGTGTTGAAAGCTGTCTTCGGGACATCGTCTGATCGGATACGGAGCTGGTAATATCCCTGTCTGAGATCGAGCTTGGAATAAACCCTCGATCCTTGTAGCAAATCGAACAATTCCTCGATATGCGGTAGAGGATACTTGTTCTTCACTGTCATCCTGTTCAATTCTCGGTAATCGATACACATGCGAAGTGTGCCGTCCTTCTTCTTTACGAACAAGACTGGAGCACCCCAAGGCGAGGCACTCGGTCGGATATATCCAATAGAAAGAAGTTCGTCGAGTTGATTCTTCAATTCTTTCAACTCGGCAGGAGCCATTCGGTACGGCGACTTCGAATAAGACTCGGCTCCCGGAACTAGATCAATCACGAACTCTATATCCCGATCCGGTGGCAAGAATTCCAAATTCTCGAGAAACACGTCGACGAATTCATTGACCACGGGCGTCTCTTCGATCTTTGTCTGGTCCTTCGGGCGGTTGAGAATGTAAGCTATAAAACACGTCGCTTCTTCTTTCTGAACGAGCTTCTTGGCTTCCATCATTGAGATATACGGGCCTTCTCCTGATCGGAAACCCTTAACCTCATTAGAGCCCAGAATAACCTTCTTCTCGAAATAATCAACCTTCGCCCGATGCTCGTACAACCAATCCATTCCGAGAATAACTCCATATTTCTTCATCGGCAGCTCGATCAAATCTGCTAGATACTCGATATCCTCGATGACAATCGGACAACGTTTAAGTGCTCGGTTCGCAACGACCTTCGAACCCAACGGCGAACCAACCACTAGCACATAATCAAGCAACGAAACAGGCGCATGCACAGATAAGGAAACAGCAGGCGCAATAAATGAGTGTGAAGCACCCGAGTCGTATTTTAAATCCTTTGTGCGAACATAAACATACAGCAACCCCATTCCCCCAAGTTCTCTCATTTCCAGCAACTTCAAATCCCTCATTTTTCCCCCAATTTCATCCTCTCCACTTTGCAAGCCCATATCTTTCGATCCGACCGTCGGATCTTCGTGAAATTTGGAAGGTACGTAGCCGGCATTGCACTTTTACATGAGTTGGTATTTGGAGATGATCCACCGAACCGATCGTGTACAAATTGCTGCTCAAAATACACGCCCGCCAAGTGTTCGACAAAATTCCCAAGTGAAGAATTTCATCAAATTCAACCAAGCAAGCTTCAAACAACCTTCTCACATGGCCACCGAAGGTTCTCGACGAAGGAGGAGGCGAGATGACCCTCCATCCCCGCTTCCTCTCGATGTGGAAGTTCCAAATTCCATTCAAGCTCAGGTTTTCGGCCGGATCCATGAACGCCCGGTTCTCTCCACCAAATTCCTCGATGTGGATGCCTTGGGAAGTTTGGGACTTGGGCATGGTATAGCTCGGTACATCGAGAATGTGGGTTGGACCACATTCTTGGATTCTAGAAGGAATTCGTATCCACATCTCGTCTACGAATTCATTGCAACACTCCAAGTAGTCCCTCATCAAGACGACTCCGAGCTACTATTCAAGATCGAATTTCGAGCATTTAACGAAAGAATTTGAGCTTATTCTATGGCAATTGACAATACATTTCAGACTACCCATTCGGGGAATGATGAGCCGAGAGGTAGGATGGTCCGAAGCCGAAGCGTGGAGACGTGTCTCCACTACTAGAAAGTCCTTCAAGCAAGGAAAGTCAAAGGCAACCGACCTCATCAATCCCGCCTTGAGGACTTTCCACCAATTCCTCTCATGCACCATTTTTGCTCGAGGGGATAGCTACGGTTCTATCAACTTGGATGAACTTTATATTTTGGATTGCGCGGTCCAAAGAGAGCCGGTCAACGGCATTATGTTCTTTCTTAGATACGTGGAGTATGTGGGCACCCGCCCGAAAGGGAAGATAAGGATTGGGTCCTACATTACCGCAATCCTCTAGTGTGCCGGCATGACCGGTATGGACTGAATGGCCCCAGCGGGGGGAGATGACTCGACCATTACCTACAAACAATTCAGAGCCGTACAACCTAGACACAACTGGACACGACAATTCAGAGCTTCGGCCATTGGACCAAGAGCTCTGATACCAACTGTAGCGGGCGCCCCAAACGGGTAACGCACGCCCCGCACCGAGCCCCGACCCGAAGCCGGAATGGGATCCGACCCGAATCGAAACCCGGCGAACAGCAAGCATTTACTCAATTACTGGGCGGGGTTTTAAATAACAACGAGACAGAAGTGCGGAAGCGAAATAAATTAAACATTAAAGCATAATAAATTGCACAATTATAAAAGCCCACCAAGGCTAACGAAATTCACTTAATTAAATAACAAACGGGTTCGATACAATATCCCGAATACAAACTATCTAAATCCTAATATCATAAAACATAAAATAAAGCCATACGGGAAAGAGTCATACGTGAGCAAAAATTAATGCAACTCAAAGACGCGACGACGACGACGCAGATCCCGCCTAGTGTCCTGAAACCAGTACAGGGGTAAAACAGAGGGGCTTAGTCAAACGACTAAGTGAGGAGGGAATAATAATGTATATAACAAAACGGAAAATAAATCACCAATTTTAAATTAAAAGAAATCAACATAAAAAAAAGGTTTTCGTAATCGGGTGGTGATTTAACATAAAACATAACATATCTTATGACTCGGCGAGTCGAGCCCTGAACTCCAATATCCATATATAAAGACCGGAAACCACCCTTATGCCTCCAGTGTAGACGGACCGCTAAATCCGAACTACTCGTAACTTACTAGAATAACTCAGGTACTCAAAGGGCTGCCACTCCGGCCTCACCCCGAGCTCCCAAATGGAGGAAACCATAGGATTTACGCCGTAGACCCGACGTCTACCGACTTCGTCCTATCGCTCTTACTCCGGGCCCAAACGATCATGCAAACATTTCATAACTCGCTTTTCAAACATTTCGGGTTGGCCAAAAGACCGTTCGAGACATGTCATATGCGAGGCCGAAGGCCAAAGTTCGCCTTAGAAACAAAAAGGTTTTACATGTCTCTTTCGTAAACATTTCGAAGACTATACGTAATGCTTTTTCATATCAAATAATTTTCGATAAATCAAATGAACATAATAATCATAAATATCTACTAAGTATATATATAAACGGTGTGAAAACAAAACATAAACGTGGCTTATATCGGGAGAGGCTTATTTATATATATATACGTAGTAATACTGGAATCAGAAAAAGAAAGCCTCACCTGGCTATGCAAAATGAACAAAAGGAGCAAGAACCGGCGCTACTCCACAGGAGTATCGTCTGCAAAATACCAAGACACAACCAAATAAGACTAAAGACGACGCACGGCTTATACGAAAGAATTAGAACACATAGAAGCACGTTATACAATTAAATAAATCACTTAGGTTCAAATTCTCAAACGAAAACAGAGTAAATCGCAAATTTAAAAATGTAAATCAATTCCAAATGCAACGAAACTTTACGGACATGCTTAGAATATCATAAAGAAGCATGCATTCGAATTTCGGAAAAATCGGACTTCACATGCAAAAGTTAGAAAATTTAACAAAAACTTAAAATGCACTATTCACATACCCGAACATGTCGTAAATTCATAAATCATGCAATTCCTATCTATATCATACATATCGATTACACGAGCGAAGAAAGAATTCGGAAAAGACGAGCCGAAGCGGGACCCGTAGGCCAATTTGTACCCTGACTTACAGAAGGTCAGGGCACTGTTCGAGCCTTCCACACGGCCTTGTGCACGGCCGTGTGGCGAGGCCGTGCACGATCAAGAAACGCGCACGGCCTCATGCACACGGCCTCAAGGCCGTGTATACAGCCCGTGCGCAATCCTTCCACGCGCACGGCATCATGCACACGGCCTCGAGGCCGTGTGCACAAGCCCGTGTGCGATCAAAATGAGCAGAAACTCGCAGACAGAAAATCATACGCGAAAATCAAATCCTAATCCCACAATTAATCACTAAAACATGCAAATCAAACCCTAATTCTCACATATAATGATCTACAATACATAAGCTACACGTAGAAACAATAAACACGAAAATCCAACCACAATTTCTATCAAAATCATATAAAACCTAAATTATTCAACTATAATCAAAAATCCAAAAATCGAAGTAATGAAGGCATTAAATGAAAAATTTCGAGAGAGCATACACGTAGATGAGATCGCGAGGAGTTCGTAGACGTAAACGGCTCGAAAATCCGTCGGGAAACGGAGTCGGAACGATCGTTGGAATCTCTTTCTTCTTCCTTCTCTTTTTCTTTCTTTCCTTCTTCTCCTTTGCTTGTTTGTGCGTGAATGGCAAGTGTGAGAGAGAGAGATTGAGACTTTGTCAAATCTTGACTAAGGTTTAGAAATCGAAGGGGCATTTTAGTAATTTTGCAAAATAAGTTCGAAATCTCACGATGTCCAAATAACATGTAATTACAGTCAAAATTCATATTATTAAACGCACATTGACGATTTGTAATTTAAATACATAAATTCAATCATATACGAAATAAATTCTAAAATTACATAATAAATATCAAATAAATATTAAATTACACAAATATTCGATTCGGACATACCAAATTAATTATTCGGATTTCCGGGGCGTTACAATCACCCCTCCTTAAGAGAATCTGGCCCCCAGATTCTACTCGTCCGGCTGAAATAATTCCGGATGAAACTTGCGCATCTTGTCCTCGGTTTCCCAAGTAGCTTCTTCGGTTGTCTGATTTCTCCAAAGGACTTTGACAAGAGAAATCTCTCGGTTGCGTAGAGCTTGAGTCTTCTTATCTAATATCTTCACCGGCTTCGAAACAAAAGTCAAATCCGGTTCTAGTTCAATATCTTCAACAGGAAGGATCTCAGACTCATTCGGGAAGTATTTTCGGAGTTGGAAAACATGAAAGACGTTGTGAATCCCAGTCAGACTCGGCGGCAAGTCTAACCTGTAAGCTGCGTTCCCAATTCTTTCCAGAATCTCATAGGGGCCTAAAAATCTAGGACTTAACTTTCCTCCTTTTCCAATTCGGGTGAAACCCTTTCGAGGAGAAGCTTTGAGGAATACTCTGTCACCAACCTCATATTCCAACGGTCGGCGGCGGGTGTCGGCATAGCTCTTCTGTCGATCCTGAGCTGCCTTCATTCTCTGCCGGATGATCTGAATACGGTCGATGGCATTTTGGAGAAACTTTGGAGGAGTCCCTCGATCCTTATCATCTTTCGTCCATCGCCAATCTTCGAGATTCCAAAACAACGGGGATCTACACTTTCTGCCATACAATGCTTCGTAAGGTGCCATTCCGATCGTAGACTGATGACTGTTGTTGTAAGCAAACTAAATCAGAGGCAACTGGTCGTGCCAATTGTTACGAAAATCCAGGGCACAAGCTCGAAGCATATCACAGAGATATCTGATCATCCTCTCTGACTGACCATCGGTTTGCGGATGTGCGGCTGTGCTGAAAGTCAGCTTCGTTCCCATTCGTTCTTGAAGTTGCTGCCACAAATGGGAAGTAAATCGAGCATCTCTGTCAGATACGATCGTAGACGGAATTCCATGAAGCTTGACAATCTCTCGGTGATAAATCTCTGCCAACCTATCCACTTTGTACGACATGTTGATCGGTAGGAAATGAGCACTCTTGGATAGTCGGTCAATAATCACCCAAATGCTATCGTAGCCACCTCTAACTTTAGGCAAACCAGACACGAAGTCCATGGCAATACCCTCCCAATTCCATGTAGGAATCGGTAGTGGCTCAAGCAAACCTCCCGGTCTCTGATGTTCAGCTTTAACCTACTGACAAGTCGAACATCTCTTGACGTAATCAGCTATGTCTCTCTTCATACCCCTCCACCAGAACAATTCCTTCAAATCCCGATACATCTTACTTCCTCCCGGATGAACTGTGTAAGGTGTGTTGTGAGCCTCATCGAGAATCTCTTTCCTCAGACTCTCCGGAACACAAACTCGGGACTTGTAGCGAAGAACTCCGGTGTCGTCCACAACAAACTGAGTCTCAGAATCAGCTGCAATGTGAACTACCTGTCTCTGAGTCCACTCATCAGTAGCCTGAATATCTCGAATCTTTCGACCCAATTCTGACTGGATCGATATGCTGTGAACATGGGCCTGAGAACTGATGTGAACTCCCTCTAACTTAGCCTCTAACTGGGCTATGCTTGCCTTCCGGCTCAATGCATCGGCTACGACATTCGCCTTCCCGGGATGGTACTGAATCTTGCAATCGTAGTCCTCAAATAACTCCATCCAACGGCGCTGTCGTTTGTTCAATTCCTTCTGAGTAAACAAGTACTGAAGGCTCTTATGATCTGTGAAGATGTCGAACGTGATGCCGTAGAGGTAATGACGCCATTTCAATAATGCAAATACCACGGCGGCTAGTTCAAGGTCGTGTGTGGGATAGTTCTCTTCAGCTGGCTTTAGCTTCCTCGATGCATAAGCTATAACTTTCCCATTCTGCATTAATACACAACCTAACCCTTCGTGTGACGCATCAGCATACACGACAAATCCTTCAGAACCCTCTGGCAGGGTCAGTACTGGGGCTGTGGTCAATCTCTTCTTGAGCTCCTGAAAACTAGCTTCACATTTGGCTGACCACTCAAACTTAGCTTCCTTCTTCGTCAATGCTGTTAACGGACCTGCAAGTTTAGAGAAATCCTTGACAAAACGTCTGTAGTATCCTGCTAATCCCAAGAAACTACGGATCTCTGTAGGAGTCTTAGGTCTCTCCCAATCCAGCACTGTCTCAATCTTCGAAGGATCTACCTCGATTCCCGTTCCAGATATGACATGACCTAGGAAGGTCACTCGGTCAATCCAGAATTTGCATTTGCTGAACTTAGCAAACAACTGGTGCTCTCTCAAAGCTTGGAGCACAATCCGGAGGTGTCCAGCGTGTTCTTCTTCGGACTTCGAGAACACTAAGATGTCGTCGATGAAAATAACGACAAACTTATCGAGGTACGGACGGAAAATTCTGTGCATCATGTCCATAAAAGCTGCTGGGGCATTCGTAAGTCCAAACGGCATGACCACAAACTCGAAATATCCGTATCGGGTGTTGAAAGCTGTCTTCGGGACATCGTCTGATCGGATACGGAGCTGGTAATATCCCTGTCTGAGATAGAGGATACTTGTTCTTCACTGTCATCCTGTTCAATTCTCGGTAATCGATACACATGCGAAGTGTACCGTCCTTCTTCTTTACGAACAAGACTGGAGCACCCAAGGCGAGGCACTCGGTCGGATATATCCAATAGAAAGAAGTTCGTCGAGTTGATTCTTCAATTCTTTCAACTCGGCAGGAGCCATTCGGTACGGCGACTTCGAATAAGACTCGGCTCCCGGAACTAGATCAATCACGAACTCTATATCCCGATCCGGTGGCAAGAATTCCAAATTCTCGAGAAACACGTCGACGAATTCATTGACCACGGGCGTCTCTTCGATCTTTGTCTGGTCCTTCGGGCGGTTGAGAATGTAAGCTATAAAGCACATCGCTTCTTCTTTCTGAACGAGCTTCTTGGCTTCCATCATTGAGATATACGGGCCTTCTCCTGATCGGAAACCCTTAACCTCATTAGAGCCCAGAATAACCTTCTTCTCGAAACAATCAACCTTCGCCCGATGCTCGTACAACCAATCCATTCCGAGAATAACTCCATATTTCTTCATCGGCAGCTCGATCAAATCTGCTAGATACTCGATATCCTCGATGACAATCGGACAACGTTTAAGTGCTCGGTTCGCAACGACCTTCGAACCCAACGGCGAACCAACCACTAGCACATAATCAAGCAACGAAACAGGCGCATGCACAGATAAGGAAACAGCAGGCGCAATAAATGAGTGTGAAGCACCCGAGTCGTATAATGCATGTATGGGGATGCCATTAATATATATAGTACCTTCCACCACGTCAGTCGGATCTGCAACAGCATCCTCTGCATCGCCTTCCAAGGCATAAACACGAGCATATGCCTGAGGCTGAGCGGCTCCCTGTTGTACCGGTCTTCTCTTCGGACATTCACCAATTCTGTGATCGGGGCTACCACATCCATAGCAAAGACCGTTCTTCCTCCAACATTTGGCCTCTAAATGCGGGCCCTGACAAAATCCACAGACAGGTCGTGGAAATCCCTGAGATCGAGGAGGAGCAAGCTGAGGTCGGGGAGGAGCAGGCTGAATGGCGCTCCTGAACGGCTTCTTCCCTGAAGAGGACCCAGAAGGAATAAATGGCCTCTTCGAACCAGAAGCAAAACTCTTGGCGGCTGCAGGGGCAGGTGCTTATGTCGGTCTCATCTGTCGAAGATCGGACTCTATAGAAAGGGCCGTCTCGACTGCATCTGTGTAGAACTGAAGTCTGTTCCCGAGCATATGCATAGGAATTTCGTTCGACAATCCCTCGATAAACTGTCGAGTCTTCCTTTGCTCGTCGTCAACCATATATGAGCAGTGAATAATAAGCCTGGAGAAATGGGCCTCGTACTGGTCAACGGTAGAAGTACCCTGCTTGAGAGCCAGGAACTCTCGCTCACATCTCTGTCGGACCACCAAAGGAATATACTTGGCCCGAAACTCCACCAAAAACTGATCCCAAGACGGGACCACATGCTCTCGCTGCCATCTCTGCTCTATACGAGCCCACCAGTCCTGAGCAGCTCCAGTCATCTGGTACACTGCTAACTCGACCCTCTTAGGGTCCGGACATTCCATCACGCGGAATCTCTTTTCCATCGCCGATATCCAAGCCTCGGCGATAACATCATCAGGTGCACCCTCGAACTGCGGAGGGTTGAGCTTAAGAAACCTTCCCATATCATTCTCGGGGGCAGGTGGTGGCGTAGCTCTGTTGGTATGAACCATGAATTGCCCTAAGGCTTCCATAAACTGTGCCGGAGTAGGAACACCTGGAGGCGGACCTGGCGGTTCACGACGAGGAGGCATTCTGCACATTCAATACCAAACATGCATGACGATAAGTGATTATGAAAAGCTGTAACACGTTAAGAAGTTTATTCAAATAATTACATAGCCACAAACACGTAATCCTAAGCCGTACAACCTAGACACAACTGGACACGACAATTCAGAGCTTCGGCCATTGGACCAAGAGCTCTGATACCAACTATAGCGGGCGCCCCAAACGGGTAACGCACGCCCCGCACCGAGCCCCGACCCGAAGCCGGAATGGGATCTGACCCGAATCGAAACCCGGCGAACGGCAAGCATTTACTCAATTACTAGGCGGGGTTTTAAATAACAACGAGACAAAAGTGCGGAAGCGAAATAAATCAAACATTAAAGCATAATAAATTGCACAATTATAAAAGCCCACCAAGGCTAACGAAATTCACTTAATTAAATAACAAACGGGTTCGATACAATATCCCGAATACAAACTATTTAAATCCTAATATCATAAAACATAAAATAAAGCCATACGGGAAAGAGTTATACATGAGCAAAAATTAATGCAACTCAAAGACGCGACGACGACGACGCAGATCCCGCCTAGTATCCTGAAACCAGTACAGGGGTAAAACAGAGGGGGTTAGTCAAACGACTAAGTGAGGAGGGAATAATAATGTATATAACAAAACGGAAAATAAATCACCAATTTTAAATTAAAAGAAATCAACATAAAAGAAAGGTTTTCGTAATCGGGTGGTGATTTAACATAAAACATAACATATCTTATGACTCGGCGAGTCGAGCCCTGAACTCCAATATCCATATATAAAGACCGGAAACCACCCTTATGCCTCCAGTGTAGACGGACCGCTAAATCCGAACTACTCGTAACTTACTAGAATAACTCAGGTACTCAAAGGGCTGCCACTCCGGCCTCACCCCGAGCTCCCAAATGGAGGAAACCATAGGATTTACGCCGTAGACCCGACGTCTACCGACTTCGTCCTATCGCTCTTACTCCGGGCCCAAACGATCATGCAAACATTTCATAACTCGCTTTTCAAACATTTCGGGTTGGCCAAAAGACCGTTCGAGACATGTCATATGCGAGGCCGAAGGCCAAAGTTCGCCTTAGAAACAAAAAGGTTTTACATGTCTCTTTCGTAAACATTTCGAAGACTATACGTAATGCTTTTTCATATCAAATAATTTTCGATAAATCAAATGAACATAATAATCATAAATATCTACTAAGTATATATATAAACGGTGTGAAAACAAAACATAAACGTGGCTTATATCGGGAGAGGCTTATTTATATATATATACGTAGTAATACTGGAATCAGAAAAAGAAAGCCTCACCTGGCTATGCAAAATGAACAAAAGGAGCAAGAACCGGCGCTACTCCACAGGAGTATCGTCTGCAAAATACCAAGACACAACCAAATAAGACTAAAGACGACGCACGGCTTATACGAAAGAATTAGAACACATAGAAGCACGTTATACAATTAAATAAATCACTTAGGTTCAAATTCTCAAACGAAAACAGAGTAAATCGCAAATTTAAAAATGTAAATCAATTCCAAATGCAAGGAAACTTTACGGACATGCTAAGAATATCATAAAGAAGCATGCATTCGAATTTCGGAAAAATCGGACTTCACATGCAAAAGTTAGAAAATTCAACGAAAACTTAAAATGCACTATTCACATACCCGAACATGTCGTAAATTCATAAATCATGCAATTCCTATCTATATCATACATATCGAATACACGAGCGAAGAAAGAATTCGGAAAAGACGAGCCGAAGCGGGACCCGTAGGCCAATTTGTACCCTGACTTACAGAAGGTTAGGGCACTGTTCGAGCCTTCCACACGGCCTTGTGCACGGCCGTGTGGCGAGGCCGTGCACGATCAAGAAACGCGCACGGCCTCATGCACACGGCCTCAAGGCCGTGTATACAGCCCGTGCGCAATCCTTCCACGCGCACGGCATCATGCACACGGCCTCGAGGCCGTGTGCACAAGCCCGTGTGCGATCAAAATGAGCAGAAACTCGCAGACAGAAAATCATACGCGAAAATCAAACCCTAATCCCACAATTAATCACTAAAACATGCAAATCAAACCCTAATTCTCACATATAATGATCTACAATACATAAGCTACACGTAGAAACAATAAACACGAAAATCCAACCACAATTTCTATCAAAATCATATAAAACCTAAATTATTCAACTATAATCAAAAATCCAAAAATCGAAGTAATGAAGGCATTAAATGAAAAATTTCGAGAGAGCATACACGTAGATGAGATCGCGAGGATTTCGTAGACGTAAACGGCTCGAAAATCCGTCGGGAAACGGAGTCGGAACGATCGTTGGAATCTCTTTCTTCTTCCTTCTCTTTTTCTTTCTTTCCTTCTTCTCCTTTGCTTGTTTGTGCGTGAATGGCAAGTGTGAGAGAGAGAGATTGAGACTTAGTCAAATCTTGACTAAGGTTTAGAAATCGAAGGGGCATTTTAGTAATTTTGTAAAATAAGTTCGAAATCTCACGATGTCCAAATAACATGTAATTACAGTCAAAATTCATATTATTAAACGCACATTGACGATTTGTAATTCAAATACATAAATTCAATCATATACGAAATAAATTCTAAAATTACATAATAAATATCAAATAAATATTAAATTACACAAATATTCGATTCGGACATACCAAATTAATTATTCGGATTTCCGGGGCGTTACAAGAGGATCGGCTGAGCGTCGCCACTATCTCTTATGGAATTTGTTGATATCCCCACAGATTATGAGAGTTTAACAAGTGTTAACTCAAAAGGAGTTGAACCAACCCCAATGTCGTTAATGGAAAATGTTTGAGGACTAAGATTGCAAGAATCAGTGTTCCTTGGGAAAAGCGAATATCGTAGTTGGTACTTTGAACCAAATCACGAGCATGTCACAAATTGAGGCTAAACCGAATTGGACTTACACTGTTTTGAATAATTTCGCTCACAGCCTCGCGAACCAGTCAGAATTTACTTGGAGAATCTAAAATGCCTAGTCTGCAAAAGAATGAATCCCGAGTCAGACAATTCGAGCGAAGAATAATCCAAAGTTTCAGCTTTGTGTTGGTAACCCCAATACATCCCAACATAAGCCTCGGACCCATGATTCGAAGAGTCGATAGAAAGAGACTTACTCGATTAGGGCAAGAGATACTCGACTTGTCAAGTGATCAAAGCTGAGCATCAAAGATTAAGGGGTTAGCTATGACTACTACATATCCCTATGTGGGATTGGGAACGGATTCACCACGGACTTCGTGTCCGGATTACTGGAGGTTTAAGATGGTAATGACTGTTACAGGTTTATCTGGGATTTCTCCAAGGTGTTGTCGATCGGATTCAGGCCTTTCGACAATAAATGGTGATAGCTCAAGTTCTACTGAAAAGCTACTTGCAAGAACCCCGAACAGGCTTGGAGTTGTGCAATCCGCGAAATATCTCCTAGCGAGTCCCTTGAATGAATCAGACAGTTGAAGAAGTTTCGTGAGAGATCCGAATGATGGCGCGTAAGTTTCATCCAGAGTTGTTTAACTCTAATCAGTAGAATCTGGGGACCAGATTCTCATAAGGAGGGGTGATTGTAACGCCCCGAAAATTCGTATTATGAACCGGGGACCCGGATCGATTTTCTTGCGCGATTCATTATTTATTTTATTAATTATTATATGATTTTTATAATAATTTTGTATATGAGTGAATTTTAATATTCAAATCACAAATTGTCAATGTGCGTTTAATAATATGAATTTTGACTGTAATTATGTCTTATTTAGACAACGTGAGTTTTTGAACTTATTTTGCGAAATTACAAAAATGCCCTTTCGTTTCTCAACCGAGTCAACTCCTTTGACTTAAGCCATCACTCTCTCTCCCTCACTCATTCACGCAGCAAAGAAGAAAGAAAAGAAAGGAGAAAAGAGAAAGAAGAAGAGGAAGGTCAATCGATCGTCCCGACTCCGTTTCTCGACGGATTTTCGAACCGCTTACGCCTACGAACTCCTCACGATCTCTTCTACGAGTAAGCCTTTCACGTCCATCTCGTTTAATGTCTCCTATGCCTTTTATTTCTCGATTTTGTTTATAGTTATATAATATAGGGTTTATATGATTTTGGATGAATTTATGGACAGATTTTCGTGTTTATCGTTTCTATATGTAGATTATATGTTGTAGATGATTATATGTGAGAATTAGGGAGTGATTTGCATGATTTATCGATTAAATGTTGAATTTTGGTTTGGAATCACGTATGTTTTTGCTGTCTGCGAGTTTCTGCTCAATCTGGACGCACACGGGCCTTGCACACGGGGTGTCGCAAGGCCGTGTGGGGTTACACGGCCTCTTGCACGGCCATGCAAGAGACCGTGCGTGTGTGTGTTCGTGCACGGCCTTGTGCACACGGCCTTGAGGCCGTGTGCAACAAGCCGTGCGTGTTTCTCATGGTGTACACGGCCTTGGCACACGGCCGTGCACAAGGCCGTGTGGCCTGGTTGAATAGGGCCCTGACCTTCTGTAAGTCAGGGCCCATTTTAGCCTACGGGTCCCGCCTCGGCCCGTCTTTTCCGAATTCTTTCTTCGCTCGTGTATTCGATATATATGATATAGATAAGAATTGCATGATTTATGAATTTACAACATGTTCGGGTATATGAATAATGCATTTTAAGTTTTCGTCAAATTTTCTAACTTTTGCATGTGAAGTCCGATTTTTCCGAAATTCGAATGCATACTTCTTTATAATATTTAAAGCATGTCCATAAAGTTTCATTGCAATTGGACTTGATTTGCATTTTTAAATTTGCGAATTACTTCATTTCGTTTGATAATTGGACCTAAGTGCTATATGTGATTGTATAACGTGCTTTTACGTGTTTCTATGCTTTCGTATGAGCCGTGCATCGTCGTATGTCTTATGTGGTTATGTCGTTTGTCAGTTGCAGGTTCCACTCTCGTGGATTAGGTTGCTCGTTTCCGTTTTGGGCTTTCTTTTGGTTATCGCCAGGTGAGGTTTCTATTGTTATTCCGTATTATGTAGATATGTATTATTAAGCCTCATTAAGTAAGCCTCGCATGTATAATTTACGTTTCACCCCGTATTACTATATTTAGTAAATACTTTATTCTTATTACTTTTATGAGGTTTAAGAACAACGGATTTGATAGCAAATGAATATTATGTATATGATTTCGAAATGTTTTCAAAAAGAGACAAGCGAACTATGTTTCGATTTAAATGTAATTTTGGGCTTGGAAACCTTCTCGTTGAGTGAAGTCGTTAGGGCGGACTTTCCCCTGACGATGGAATACCCGGTTGTATTTCCTGCCGTTACACTGCCTGTCTCGAACGGCCCTTTTGGCCCTCCCCGAAATGTCTTGATTCTTATTTCAATAGGAAAATGATAGTTATGAAAATGCGATATATGATATGTATGTAATGTTAGCTGGGCCCGGAGTACGGCAATCGGATGAAGCCGGATAGACAGCGGGTCTACGGTGGAATTCGGTAGCTTGCTCCATGTTTACCGGGAGCACGGGTGAGGCCGGAGTGGCAACCTTTGAGCTCCTGCGACGGAGACTTCGTGTCAGCCGTAGAATAGGCTATTATGCCTATAGAGCAGTTTGGATTTAGCGGTCCTTCTGCTATGTGGGAGGAATAAGGTTGGTATGGTTTTCAGGTATGTTATGATATGATATGAGGAGTTGAGGGCTCGACTCGCCGAGCAATATGATATGCCCCGTTATGTTATATTATGATAAATCACCAAATATTTATGAAAACCCTTCTTTTACGTTTGTTTTCTTTTAAGTTAAAATGGTGGTTTATTCCCGTATGTTATTATGTATGTACTCTCTTTTTCCCCTCACTTAGTCTTTTGACTAACCCTCCCTGCCTTAACCTTATCTGTTTCAGGTGGTATCTAGGTGGGCATCGTCAGTCTTGTATCGCGGGTTTTCTTTCTTTTGATGATTGTCCCTCTCTAGATAGTTTTAAGTTCATGATTAGGTTATATGTATATGTTACCGGGATATTGTATCGAACCCGTTTATTATATTATTGTAATTGAATTTCGCTAGCCTTGGTGGGCTTTAACTATTTGTGCAATTGAGCTACTGCTTTGAATGTTGTTATATGGAATTTAATTTGTTTGTTGCTTCCGCTCCCGCATTGTTGTCGTCAGTTGTTGTTTTACAAAAAGCCCCGCCTAGTGATTGAGTAAATCGGTTTGCCGTTCGCCGGGTTTCAATTTAGGGTCGGATTTTTGTTTCGGCTTCGGATTGAGGCTCGGTGCGGGGCGTGTGTTACCCGTTTGGGGCGCCCGCTTCAAATCACAAGGAAGCTATAGGTGAAATCGGATTGATTTAAGGAGGTCGTATGCAAAAGTCAAAATTTTAATTTTGGCCATTTGACCAAATTCCTGAAGCAAGCTGAGAAAGAGGGCTGAAAAATTGGCTAAGGCATGCACACTGGCAGACACACGGTCTTAAGAGCATTCTCAAGCCCATGTAGGGCTCAAAAGGAGTTGTGCACTGGCTCGCGCATAGGCTTGCTCACACCGTGCGCATGCCCGTGTGGTTCATAAAACTGGAGCAGAAATGCGATTTCAAAGTTTTCTTCGCGGGGGTTAACACAAAATCACTCATGGAGGATTATGGAGCAAGAATCAACACACAAAACATCACTCATACATTAAACACATTAAGAGCTACATTTCAATCCGAACTACACCCGAAATGGTAGTCTAATACATCCTAACCCACCAAAATCATATAAATGAACAATCTATATAAAAGCTAGCATAAATCGAGATGTAATGGACGAAACAAAATTGTGGAAGAAGGTTACCGGTAGAGAATCGAACGAGGATCATCGATGTGTTCTCGAAATTTCAAATGGACGGGCGACGGGCTCGGGACGGGCCTTTCTTCCTTCTTCCTTCTTTCTCCCTTTTCTTTCCTCTTCCTTCCTCCTCCTTCTTTCTCTCTCTCGGTTGGGATAGTGTGTGCAAGAGGGTGCACAAGGGGGTGTAAGTGAAGAGAGATGGTGCAAGAGTGTGTCCAAGAGGGTGCACAAGGGAGTGTGGGGTTCAAATAGAATTCAAGGGAGTTCAAGGGGTGAAAAATGAAAATTTGAATATAATAAGGGTTTGGGAATAAAATTAGCTAACGAAGCTAATCTCTTTCATTTAAAATTCAATGAGGCGTCGAATAATATTCCGAAATCGCATTCCGAAATTTTGGGTCGTTACAGAAACCTTCCAAAATCAACACGAAAGCCTTCTCTTAATAAAAGAATCCCCTTTTTGGTTAAGTCTAGACATGAGGTTTCAGTGGTGATGTAACGCCCTGTATTTGGAATATGGTTTCAAACATATATTTCCAATTCTTTTATCGAATTTTTGTTTTTGTCGCTGAATTCGTGAGAACATTTTTGCCTAAACCTTGTAATTTTCCCAAAATGATATTTTCAATCCCGAAGAGATTCCCGCGAGTCTCTGATTATATTCTTATCCTACTCAATATCCCTGACCAGTCAACCGCTCACACAGTAAGCAGCAATAATACGTAACAAGAAAGAGGAGAGTAGAGGTTTGCCAACTTTGTCTTCAAATCTGATTTCCGATCTCGTTTCTTGGCCGATTCACGATCCGTAAACACCTACGTGATCCTTGCAACGATTTCTTCGGGTAGCTACCAAATTTCCCTCAATTTCATCCCGTTTTGGTTGAATTGTGTGAAGATGATGAATAGTATATTATTTGTAAATTTTGTAGATTTATGTGTTTTACTTGATAGTTTCGTGTGATTTTCGTGTCCATGTGACGAGCATGAGTGGTAGATTAACCTATATGAATTTCATTGCGATTTGTGGTTTAATTCTCGAGTTTTGAAGATTTATGTACGATTCAGGTGTTCTGCGCGAAGAAGTTCGAAATTCGCTGATCAGAGCAAGCTCACGGTAAGCAGTATACTATGAGCCATACCGTGAGAGTGCAACAAACAATATGCATCAAACCGTGCGTGTGACCATGAGAGTGCTAGCTCACGGTATGTTACATACCATGAGCCATACTTAGAATATTTTTCAGCATTTTCGTTTGTGAGGCTACGGCATTTTGGTTAACTGCTATATATTAAAAGTTGACTTTTCCCGTTTTATCTCGTTTTCGATATCCGATTTCACCAGTAGTTTCTATAAATCGTGATATTTAATAGTTCACAAAGTTTCAAATTTTTCCGACCTCGTTCGGGTTGTGAATAGTAACTTTTTCATTTAGGTCTTTTTAACCTATTTTTCGTAATTCGTCCGATTGATCCGAAACTTGCATGATTACTTCGTTATAGTATTCTGAGCATGAATGTGAACTTTAATTTATGTTTTAACATGTTTTACATATTTAATTTTAATGTTTCGTTTTATTGTATTCAAATACATTTTTGTGAGTATTTCAATAGAAGTCGTGCTTTACGTGCTTTTAACTGCTTTAATTATTTCTCGTAAGCAGTGAGTCATGTCATTGTCTTACCTGGTTTTGTCGTCTGTCAGTTTCAGGCGTTTCTCTCGAGGAATACTTAATCGTTGTATCTTTTCTTCGAGCTTTCCAGGTGAGGGTTAAAACTAGTTTTCAACTGGAGTAAGAATCCTATTACTTGCGAAATAACTTATCCCCCTGCTTTTATTATTGTTTAAATATTTTCCCGCCCTTTTATATATCATAATAGATATTTAAGTTATTATCTTTATGATGTTAATCAAACCGTTTTGATATCAAATTGTATACGTATGTACGCTTTATAAATGTTTCCAACTAGAGACAAGGAAAACCCATTTTTGATTTAAAATGCGGACTTTGGTCTTTTGGCCTCGCAAATATAACCTTGTCTCGAACGGCCCCTTTGGCCATCAAATGTAGTATAACGATTGCAAAAGTGAGACAATGGTAATGTTAACGATTGATAAAATGGGCCCGGAGGTTATACGGAGGGTGAGACTAGGAGACGAGCGTCTAGAGTAATAAGATCCCAAAGTATAATTTCCAAACTGTAATTTCCAATCGGAGGCCTGTTGGTGGTTGGCAAGTCTTTCGTTGGGGACATGGTGAATATAGCATGTGTTGCGTGTTTTTCCTGAAATCAATGAATGAGTGCGTTGAATTTCCGAGTAGCCTCAGGATTTGACAAGTAGCGCAGGAGTATTTCTTGAATGTGGGGATATAAGGAGAGATAAGGGCCCATGTTCGCTGGGACAATAATGTAACGATCTTCTTTACCACTTTAAAGTAATTTAGTTGGATTATAAGCCTCGTTATTTATTTCAAAAGAAACTAATGGATATTATTTCTATGATCCTAATGAACAAAAGGTGTTTGTTTCTAGGAATGCTAGTTGTTTTCGAAATGAAGATTATCAAGATCTCTTTCTGAATGGATTTAAAACCCACTGGGTTTGGCAATTCTTCGCCGATGTTCTTCTCATGCAGCTACCTGAGACAAATGAAATCACTTCGATTATTGGGTGGTGGACCTTTTCCCGCGAACACCAGGCGGTTTCTCATGTTAAAACCTTAATCCCTATTCTCGTTTTATGGTTCATATGGCTAGAGCGTAATAATGCAAAGTACGATGGTACCAAATTCGCCTCAAGTCGAATAATTCAGCATGTTTGGCAGTACCTGAATCATGTCTGGAAACTAAATTTGATAAGTGGCATAAACTGGAAAGAGAATACTGACGGTGGCACGGATTTGGGAATTGATGCATCCTTTGTCTGGTTACAGCGGACATGTATTGTTCGATAGCGAACACCGAGCAATGGATGGAGTAAATTGAATACTGACGGGGCTTCTAAAGGCAACCCCGGCAATACCGGGGCGGGAGGCATTCTTCGTGATGAATATGGGAAGGTTAATTTTGCCTTCCATAGAGCGCTTGGCGTCCGTACGAACAATGTTGCGGAGCTCTCGGCCATCTATGAAGGAATTGATATCTCAATTAAAAGGGGAGTGGTGAATTTGTGGGTGGAATCTGATTCTAAGTGGGCTATTGAGACCATTTCTAATCACAAATCTGGCTTATGGGATAAGATACATATGATGATTAAAATTCGCAACCTTATTAAGGGGATTAATTGTGTGTTTTCTCATATATTTCGTGAAGGGAACGGAGCGGAGGATCTGCTAGCTAACATGGCTTGCCGAGATAATGGAGCGTGTATCATGGTGGCACATGAGATTAATGGTTCACTGAAAGGACTTATTCGTTGTGATGCATTCCATGTTCCTAGCTTTATAGGTTCCTGTGTTGCTAATGGTTTTGATGTCTCATTTGCAGGAGGTTTGGAAGCTAACTGGATGGGGGAATCGGTGGATGCATGATGGCGACCATTGCTGCCATGTTCCCAAGGAGTTTAAATTGCATGATTTGTGTAGCTCTTGTACTATTTGGCTACCACTAACTTATGCTTGCAGTCTAACTTGTAGGAGGCAATGGGTAACGGAGATTAGATGGATTGATTTCAGGCTCCTGCCAAATGTTACTCTAAGAAATTGATAGCTCTATTTGTACAGATTGATATTGCTTCAACTAGATTTTACTCTTGGTATTTGATGGATAAACTTGTACACATTGTCATCACCTTGAACCGGATCACTCATAAATGAAGCCATTGGGTGTTATTTAATGGCCGTCAAAGCAACATCACTATGTCCGCAGACATGCTCACGATGTTTATTGACTGCCATAGTATCCTTCTCCCTTATAGGATTTATAGATCCAGCCTGGCGAGTGCAAAACTCGTGCCCGACATGTGGGCGATCTCTCTGTGCTTATTCACTTATGTTGCTTTCAAGCTCTTTATCTTTGTACTACTCTTGACGTACTTTTCAGATTTTCTGTTTTGAGCTTTTATATACGAGGTGGGGCCCTCTCAACCCTACGGTCAGTTTGACCGGTTCCTAGTAAAAAAAAACTTTCTTGGAAAATCAGTTTCTAACCAATAAAAGATCTTGAAGAGATTCAAGATCAAGAGAATAATCCACCAGCAGAAGAACAACAACCAATCAAGTAGACAAATCCTTCAAATAAAGATACTGCTCCTCGAAGATCAAGTAGGATTCCGAAGGAAGCCGAACGATCTATGGTTTCATAACTGAAACATGTCAAAATGATGATGATCCTAAGACCTATGAGGAAGCAATAAAGGATAAAGATTCGGGAGAATGGCTGAAAGCCATGCAATCCGAAAGGGACTCCATGTACTCCAACAAGGTATGGACTTTGACGGATCTATCTCCTGGCGAGCAAGCCATTGGGAGCAAATGGATCTTTAAGAGAAAGCGTGGACCTGATTGAAGGCAGGTGGAGGCTGAATCGCCTGCCCTCCTTGTTTGTTGATGTATTGGTGGGGTATTTTGTGACTGGATGGCGATGTAAGGGTAGGTTTTACCTTTGGTGTGGCATCCTTCCCTGTTCGCCATTCAGAGGTTTAGAGTCGCCACCCACTCGGTTAACGTTGGGAGGGAAACCTGTAGGCTCGTATGTCCTTGTGTGTGTCCAGAGATTCGTGTGATGGGTCCAGGAGCTAAGTTACGATGGGGGAAGGGGTTGAGACAAACTATCACCCCCCATCGCCCCTTTCGGGTCTTCTCACCAATACCAAATGACCGTAGTAGTTCCCCAAATGTGTAAACAAATAATTGCAAACAAGTATATATATATATGTGTATATATATATATATATATATATATATATATATATATATATGTGTGTGTGTATGTGTGTGTGTGTGTGTGTGTGTGTGTGCATGTGAAATATAAGGATTGGATCCCTTTGGCTTCGTGCCGGAAGGAGCCGGCTGCCTACGTATCCCAAGGAGCTTGGGAATCAGAGCTAACGTAGTTCATACCCCTGAACTTCTGAGAGTAGGGTATGGAGTAGACATGTGAGGTTCGTCACACCTCGTTTTTGAAAGGTTTTGTATTGCTTTAAAAAAAGGGTGTCATATGTCAGAAAAGCTTTCTGTGAAAAGAGTAGCCTTTCGGGCGTGTCTAGAATAGATGGGGGTTGGATTTAACCACTGAAACCTCATGTCTAGAGTTAACCCGAGGAAGGGTGTAACGACCCAAAATTCCGGAATATATTTTCGGAATAATTATTCGACATCTCGCTGAATTTTCTATGAAAATATTAGCTTCGTTAGGTAATTTTAATTTATTCCATTTTATTCTCCAATCCTTAACCTCTTATAATTACCTTTTCTACCCTTCAAATTTATTTTGGTCTCATTCGAACTCCACACTCTCTTGAATACACTTGCACCACCTTGACCCCTCTTGCACCCTCTTGACTTCACTTGCACCCCCTTATGCACCCCCTCTTGCACACTCTTGCATACACCACAAAATCGAGAGAGAGAGAGAGAAGAGAAGGAAAAAGGCAGAAGAAGGAAGAAGGAGGAAGAGAAATCCCGTCCCGAATCCGTCGCCTGACCAATCGAGATTCCGAGACCATCTATACGATCTTCGTTCAATTCTCTACCGGTAACCTTCTTTTCCCATTTCATTTCGTCCATTAAACCCTTCGATTTTCTAGCTTTTTCTTAGGAATGAATATTTGATAATTTGATGGGTTTGAAGGTTATAGTTTACCATTTTTAGTGTAGTTCGGATCAAATGATAGCTACTAATGTGTATAACGCATGAGTGTGAATTTTATATGTTTATTTTAGCTATAAAATCCGCCTTAGTTGATTTTTGGACGAAACCCTCGTGAGAAACTATAAATCGCGTTTTTCTGCACCTGGAACTTGAACCGCACGGTCCTACGCACGGTCTTGGCAAGACCGTGTGCAAGCCGGTGCATCCACCTTTTAACTTGCACCGGTTTGCGCACCCCGGTGCACAAGCCAGTGCGCAGCATTATCAGCCTGCATGGTCTTGAGGGCGTTCTCAAGACCGTGCGCAACCCCGTGCCCAAGCCCGTGTGAATGCCTTAGCGAAATTTTTAGTCTTTTTCCTTAGTTGCTCTCGGGAATGTGGTCAATTGTGTAGCGGCGCCCCAAACGGGTAACGCACGCCCCGCACCGAGCCCAGACCCGTAACCAGAATGGAATCCGACCCGAATCAAAACCCGGCGAACGGCACACATTTACTCAATGACTAGGCGGGGTTTCAAAACTGAAAGAAAACGACAGAGGTGCAGAAGCGAAAATAAAAAAAACAATAAATCATAACAATTGCACAAGTAATAAAGCCCACCAAGGCCAACGAAATTCAATTACATAAATAATAAACGGGTTCGATACAATATCCCGACAATATACAATAACGGGTTCAACATATAAATCCCGAATACTAAATACATAAATCCTAAATCCTAATAACATAAAATAATAGCCAAATGGAAATAGAGTTATACATGAGCAAAAGAATGTAACTCTAAAGACGACGACAACGATGACGATCCCACCTAGTATCCTGAAACCAATACAGGGGTGAAACAGAGGGGGTTAGTCAAACGACTAAGTGAGGAGGGAATAATAATGTATATTATAAAATGGAAATAAATCACCATTTAAACTTAAAAGAAATCAACATAAAAGAAAGGTTTTCGTACGGGTGGTGATTTAGCATAAAACATAAACATATCACATGACTCGGCGAGTCGAGCCCTTAACTCCAATTTCCAAACATAAAATGGGAAACCACCCTTATTCCTCCAATGTGGACGGACCGCTAAATCCGAACTACGCATAACATACAGGAATAACTCAGGTACTCAAAGGGCTGCCACTCCGGCCTCGCCCCGAGCTCCCAAAGGTGGAGGGAACCATAGGATTTCCACTGTAGACCCGACGTCTACCAACTTCGTCCTATCATCCTTACTCTGGGCCCAAACATACATACATACAGTTCATAACTCGCTTTTCAAATCATTTCGGGTTGGCCAAAAGACCGTTCGGGACATGTCATATGCGAGGCTGAAGGCCAAAGTTCGCCTTAGAAAATAAAGGGGTTTTACATGTCTCTTTCGCAAACATTTCGAAGACTATACGTAGTACTTTTTCATATCAAAACATTTCGATAAATGGAATAAACATAATAGGCATAAATATCAACTAAGTATATATATATAGAAACGGTGTGAAAACAAAACGTAAACAAGGCTTATATCGGGAGAGGCTTATTTATACATACATAATAGTACTGGAATCAGAAATGGAAAGCCTCACCTGTTGGCTATACAAAAAGAATAGATAAATGCAAGACCGGATGCGCTACTCCACGGGAGTATAGTCTGCAAAATACAAAGACACAACCAAATAAGACTAACGACGACGCACGGCTTATACGAAAGCATTAAAACACATAGAAGCACGTTAAACAGTCATTCATAACACTTAGGTTCACACTCTATCAAAGTACGTAAATTCAATAAGCAAATCAAATTAGAATGCAATAAAAGTTCATAATCATGCATAAAAGGCAATAAGGAAGTATGCATTCAATTTTCAGAAGAAACGAACAACATTTGAAAAATAGCCCAGAATGCCTAAACGAAAAACACGAGAAATGGGGCCCGAACAAAGTCGGAAAAATTCAAACTTCCTAAAATATGTATTTCATGATTTATAGGACCTATAGGTGAAATCGGATCTCAAATCGGAGGTCAAACGAAGAAAGTCAACTATTTTAATTGCCCGTTGACTCACATTGCCGAGAGCAACATTCTGAAAATGGAGAAATTTTGGCTAAGGCATACACACGGTCTCGGGGACGGGCGGACGCACGGGCTTGAACTCGTGCTCAAGCCGGTGCAGACACTTGCACCGGCCTGCGCACCGGCTTGTGCACGGGCGTGCACAAGACTGTGCAAGGCCAAAGTAGATGCACGGTCTTGGCGCATGGTCTCAAGACCGTGCGCAAGGCCGTGTGGTTTCTCAGAACAGCAGAAAATAAGCAAAATCGCGAGGGCTTCGCGGGAACAACCCAAAATTCGATATTAAACCCATCAATCATGCAAAACTCAAGTTAAAAATCACATATATTGATCTACAACATCTAAGCTACACATAGAATCCAAAATCATGAAAATCCATCCATAGTTTCTCTCAAAATCATATAAAACCTAATATATTCAACTATATACAAAAATCTGAAAATCGAAGCAATGGAGGCATTAATCGAGAAAGATGTAAGAATCTTACTCGTAGAAGAGATCGTGAGGAGTTCGTAGGTGTAAACGATTTGAAAATCCGTCGAGAAACGAGTCCGGCACGATCGATTGAAGCTTCCTCCTTCCCTTTCTCTTTTTCTTTCTTTTCTCCTTCTTTTTCTTTTGAGGTTGAGCATGAATGAGGTGAGAGAGAGAGAGATGAGACTTAAGTCAAAATTTTACTTGGGTTGAGAATCGAAAGGGCATTTTCGTAATTTAGAAAATAAGTTCGAAATCTCATGTTGTCCAAATAATACATAATTACAGTCAAAATTCATATAATTAAATGCACATTATCAATTCGTGATTTAAATATCAAAATTCACTCATTCATGAAATTGTTATAAAATCACATAATAATATCAAATAAAATAATAAATTACGCAAATAAACGATTCGGGCATACCGGAATAAAATTCGGATTTTTGGGGCGTTACAAATTGGCCAAAAATAAAAGTTGACTTTTTGCATACAACCTCCTAAACTCGAACCGTTTTTACCTATAGCTTCCATATGATTCAAGGATGAATATTCCGCAATGTTTTCAAAATTCCGACCTCGTTCGGGCCTTGAATCGAGCCTTTTTCGTTTAGGACCTTTTCCCCGATTTTGGAATGTTGTCCGAAAGATCCGAAAATCGCATGAGTGCTTCCCTACATTATATTATGCATGAATGTGCACTTAGAATTTCAATTGAGCATGTTTAGCATCTTTAATTTCATATGTTCCATTTAATGAATTTAATTGCATTTTACTTGTAATTTTAATTGCTAAGTGATATTAATTGGTCTTTCGTGTGTTGTAATTCCATGAGAGTCGTGTGTCGTGTCTTGTCTTATTTGGTTTTGTCGTCTGTCAGTTTCAGGTCGTTCTTTCGAGGAATTGCTTGAGTTGTCTTGTCATTCCCGTGCTTCCAAGTGAGGGTTTTAAAATGCTTTCAACTGCAGTAAGGATCCCTTTTATTTATTGTGAAGTAACTACCGTTACGTGCTCCTATTGATTTGATTTCTCATTCTCGTATATCTACTAGATATTTAACTATATTTTCATGATTTTAATGAACAAACATTTTGATATCAACTTATACCTATAAGTATATCTAAATCATTTTGTTTTCAAGAGGCAAGTAAAACTCTTTCTTTTTAACGTGACATTTTGACTTTGGTTGGGTCTATGAGGGACGTTGTTAGGGGAGTGCGCCAGTGCAACCCGACACGTATGAAACTTATGGTCACCCCCTTTGTCGTCACACACTTGCCTAAATGCCCGTTTGGCTTTCAACTTATAATGTTTCTTGAAAAACGAGCAAAATCATGTCTTTTCTTTAATAGGGCCCGGGAGGTATTCGAGGGTCTCACTTGGGAACAGGCTCATTCTCGTTGGGATATTAATTGCTTTTATTCATGCTTTACTTTCTTTCCTGTACTGCTTGTTTATTTGTTGTTAATGCAAGTCGAAACACATTCCGTGTTTCTTCATTTAGCATATGTACTTTCTTATACATATATATAAACCCGGAAGCGTGGTTCGTACTTGTTCCAACTTTTCCTTCACTGAGTATCTTTTATACTCACCCCCCTTTATTTTGATTCTTACTTCAGGTCGACAGGTGGCGTTGTCACCTCTCATGTCGGTTGGCAACAGCGGGTCATGAGTCTTGGTTTTCGTGTCCTTTGGTAATTGTCGGTAGTGTCCAACAACAGTTTGTCTTTTATTATTTGAATTGAATTACTAGGCAAAATGGATATATTGTTGAATTATTGAGCTTTGATATTGATGATGAATTGTTGAGCAGTAATATATGTTAATTGATGCCCTGTGTGGCTTTAAATGTTGAATTAATGTTTATTTAAGCTTCAGCACTCTGTTATTATTGCTTGTTGTTGTTGTTGTTGTTGTTGTCGTTGTTGGGCCAGGGATGTTGTTGCCAGTATAGATCTAGTGCTTGCCGTTTGCCGGGATGGATTCTTAAATGGGGTACATTTACCTCGTTTGGGAGTTTGTCTTGGTGCGGACGTAGTGTCCTTTCTCCTCCCACGGAAAGGGGCACTACAAAGGGGTTCTTTTGTTAAGAAAGGGCTTTGAACTATCATTAGAAAGTTTCCTTGGATAAAAAGGAAGGCTTTGTATGAAAGGTTTTTGTTTTTGACGAGACATTGGGTTTAGTTCTTGGCTGTCAAGCCGTCCGGCCTTCATTAAACCTATCGAGGGATTATAAGCCCTATTCAATGTATCCGGTGAATCGGGAAGGGAACTAGACCTAGGTATGTCTACCCTATACCCTATGCTCGGGAAGTTCGGGGTTTAGCACAGACATGCGAGATGAGAAGTTTCAAGCGACAAAAGCGGTAAAATACTTAGACAAGCAAGAAACTAAGGGGGAGCGTCGGGCGCCAGTTCTAGTCTAGGTGGGGTCGAGGAAGGGGGACCCTTCACTCGTTCACCACCTAGACCCGGTGACCTTAGCCATAGGGGGTGTTCCGTCCCATGGGAGGACGGAACGGGGGGCTATCACTATGAAAGTAAAGGAAAGCAGAAAGTAAGTAAATGCTGAAAAGGCTAAAAGGAGACTTACCCTCGTAGACTTATCTTCACTTCACTTCGTTCCTAGCTGCTGCTTCCCCCCTCCAACTTAGGAGCACGATCGTAGGGACCAGACAGGACTCCGACTTGGGACTGAAATCCGAACACTCTATTGAGCAGAGCGCCGGACCTCATTTCGATTTTAGAGGTTAGGAATGTAAAATGCCTAACCTAAAACCGAGAACGGGACCAAAAAAGGGACTAGAGTGAACCGGGCTAAGGAAGCCTGGTCCTCTCTTTTAGAAATCCTAAGACGAGTACTCGAGCCTTAGGAGGGGAGAGGGTTGAGAGTGAATGAGCAAGTTGAAAGAATGAGGGGAGCCCTCAATTTATAGGAGTAGAAATGGCCTATCCATGGAAGGTTAGGGCTGCATTCCCCGGAAGGAAAGTTAGGGCAACGCCCAGGAGGGCTGACCGGCCGGCCAGGCTGGTGCGCCTGGCCATGACCGGCTGGCCGGCTGGTGGGACCAGCCGGAGGAGAAGTTCGCTGGCCAGCCGGCCCGTATTGGCCGGCCGGCCGTGTTGGGCCGGGCTAGGGTTTCCACGCATCCGGGCCTTTTTGGTGTTTTCTTCTTCGTTGCACATCCGATTTGGGTGATTCGAATACCGAAATGCTCCTATCGCAACGTCCTATCGTAATATTGTATCGGATTCGGGATCCAATGAATATATGGATAGAGGGAGAGGCGATTAGGGGCCACCGAGGGCATGTCACAGGATATGGACCCTAGGGTTTGACTCTCGGGGATCGTCTAGGCGTCCGGAGTCTGCCTGATGTCTGGCGGGGCTGAGTCATCAATTTCGAAAAACATTGTCATGTGACGAGGTGCAAAATTGAGGTGTTCACAGAGCCCCCCATCGGCGGAGGCTCGAGAGAGGCGAATGCCGATGGTTCAATGAAGACCCGATTTTGCACCGCTGCGTGCAAGCCATAATGGATCTGGAATCTCTTGGGTTTTCCTCTGTGGGGGATAACTAATACTACTGCCTCTGAGGGCCTACAAAGGTCTTGTGCCACCTTTGGGAGAGCTAAAAGGGTCTTGTGCCACCATTGGATAGAGATAAGGGTCTTGTACCACCCTTGGGTTTGAGATAAGGGTCTTGTACCACCCTTGGATAGAGATAAGGGTCTTGTGCCACCCTTAGAGGATATTGGGGCTAGTTTCTTGAGAGGAGCTTGATTAAGGGTTTTTGGTACCCTTTTTGGCGGGGCTGTCATTGCCCGAGAATGTTGGCCTTAAGATTGAAGCATTGTAGGTAAGTGGGGCTCGGTGCCAATGAGCTTTTCGAGCTTGGCACGAGTTATGTGGGGCTTTGAAATACCCTGAGTTTGAAAATGAAGAGTCCCTTGCGTAGGGGTTCTCGGGATGAGGTAGCGCGAGGGACTATCCTTCATGTGGGAGCTTGTTTCGTACGTAGGACGAAGTCCGAAGGCTTGAGGATAGGCGTAGAACATCCTAAAGGGTGTCGGAGCATGGGAAACGGATAAATGGAGGTCGGGAGCCGGGACGGAGAGGCGTCCGGCTGGTCAGCCTGGCGCCAGGCTGGTCACCATTAGCCGGCCGGCCGGCTGGTGCCAGCTGATGAGCCAGCTGGTTTAAGTAACCAGCCTGGGGCTCATTTTTTTCATTCTTTCCGGCGTGTTTTCTCGGTCCGAAACTTGATTTTCAGTTCCTAGTGTTCCCGAGTAGTTTGAAACACTGAAAAGTTGTTCTTTTGTTCGTTTGTGACGATGGTGAGAGGCAGAGCATCTAAGGGGATTACCCAGCATGTTATCACGGGTATGGGTGGCATACCCATCTGGTCGCCGAGCGAGAGTCGAGAGTATGGGGAGTTTGAGCTGAGGAGAGAAATTACTCCGCATTTGCATCAGGAGTTCTTCCGAATGGGGGTAAGTTTCCTACTTTACCCTTCTATGCTTTTTGCTTCATATGTTCGTTTTCCTGTCGTTCTGAGTGCTTTTTTATGGGAATTTCGATGAGGATTTATAATTAGACCTGAGATGCTTTAGATCTGCAGAGAAAATCTCATTTCCATCGGAGGGAAGTGCGAGATTTGGGAAGTGGGTTTGTGTGAATAGTGTTTGTGCCCACTAGGTGTTTGAGAAAATGCTCGAGTGAGTTCTTGGTGATTGTTTGGGCTAGAGGCTCGTAGGAATCCTCTGTTTGGATGGAATGTTAGCCGAAAGAGATGTCTTTCGAGAAAACATGTGTTTCTGGGCCTTCGTATGGGCTTTTGGTTTGGGCTTTCTTAGAGAAAGGCTTTCTGGTGGGTTTTCGGGTAGGGACTTGCTTTGTAGTGCTTTTCTCACCCTATTGTTGATCCATTCTTTGCTTATTTGCAGACTGCTAGGGCTTCAAAACCTCGTTCATTTTCCCAATGTGTGGATGCATGGTACCGAGCCCTTCTGGATTCTGCCAGGAGGATGGTGGACGGCACAGACTTGAGTACTTTCTTTGGTTCTTTGCCGACGATGAGGCAGATTGGGGGCATCACTCGGGCCCTTGGTGAGAGATGGTGGGACTGCACCAAGACCTTCCAGTTGCCGTTGTTTGAGGTAACTATGACCCCGACGGATTTCTTCATGATTACGGGGCTGCCCTTCGAGGGTCAGGATCTCGATTGGTGGGAGTATGTTACCAATGATATGGTGGTCGATTTGCTGGGGCCTGGTATGATCTATGCGAGCCCGTCAGTGTTGTCCTTAGGAGGGATCAAAAATGCGTGGTTGACACGCAACTTTGACGTCCGGGATCCGGCCGAGATGGCGAAGTTAGCTCGGGCCTTTCTGTTGTATAGGTTGTGCAGTACGATATTTGCCAACTCGTCTTCTTGTGCACCACTGGGGTTGCTAGGGTCCTTAGCGGTCTTTGGATGCATTACGGGCTATGCTTGGGATAGAGCAGGGTTCGCGGCCTGCTACTTGTGGATGGATGCCTTCAGCAGGCTGAGGTTCTCATCTTGCAGAGGATAAACTCCGGCTTGGGCGGTATGTTTTTTTAGGGGCTTTCTGGTCTTTGCGTTTTATCTCTTATAGGGTTGTACTTGTGTAATCCCTTTTCGACCTTTTGCAGATATAAGCCGTAGAGATACTGGGTTGTAATAGCCCAACTTTCGTGGATTCGATGGAGGATGACTTCCCTCTGAGTCTTCGTTACACTCAGGAGAACGTCCAGTAGTGGGGACAGTAGTGGCTTGTCGGAGGGCTCTGGAGTTAGTCAACATCAGTCATGTGAGAATCTTCTCCTTTTGATCTATTCTCGATGGGAGAGATCCTTGTCTGAATCTTTGTTCCGTATGCAGGTGCGGTGGGGACGATGTAGTGAGATCACGCACCAAGATCTCTATCTCCAGTCTATAAGGGATCACACGTACAGCTGTCCCTTTGGTCGAGTCCACTATTTGGGTTCCCGGGTGTTGTACCATACAGGTGGTGCCCATATGTTGACCATTCCGGTCGATCGACCCTATGTGTGGGGCGTGTCCTTCGGCCGAGAGGCGGATGTACTGTCGGCTTATGATGTGTAGTGGGCGCCCCAAACGGGTAACGCACGCCCCGCACCGAGCCCCGAACCGAAACCCGGCGAACGGCAAGCATTTACTCAATAACTAGGCGGGGGTTTCAAAACAACGGAAAGACAGAAGTGCGGAAGCAAAATAAACGAAACATTAAAACATAAATAATTACACAAGTATTAAAGCCCACCAAGGCTAACGGAATTCAATAATTCAATAACAAACGGGCTCGATACAATATCCTGATAATTATAATAACGGGTTCAATATTTATATAATCCCGAATACAACTTAAGGTAATAAATTCCTAGAATCATAAAACATATAAATAAAAGACATACGGGAAAGAGTTATACATGAGCAAAAATAATGTAACTCTACGACGCGTACAACGACGAAGATCCCGCCTAGTATCCTGAAACCAGTACAGGGTAAAACAGAGGGGGTTAGTCAAACGACTAAGTGAGGAGGGAATAATAATGTATATAATAAATCGGAAATAAATCACCAATTTTTTAAACTTAAAAGAAATCAACATAAAAGAAAGGTTTTCGTAATCGGGTGGTGATTTAACATAAAACATAACATATCATATGACTCGGCGAGTCGAGTCCTGAACTCCAATATCCAAACATAAAAACCGGAAACCACCCTTATTCCTCCAATGTAGACGGACCGCTAAATCCGAACTACGCGTAACATACTAGAGTAACTCAGGTACTCAAAGGGCTGCCACTCCGGCCTCACCCCGAGCTCCCAAATAGAGGAAACCATAGGATTTACGCCGTAGACCCGACGTCTACCGACTTCGTCCTATCGCTCTTACTCCGGGCCCAAACGAACATGCGTACATTTCATAACTCGCTTTTCAAAACATTTCGGGTTGGCCAAAAGACCGTTCGAGACATGACATATGCGAGGCCGAAGGCCAAAGTTCGCCTTAGAAAACAAAAGGTTTTACATATCTCTTTCATAAACATTTCGAAGACTATACATAGTACTTTTTCATATCAAATCATTTTCGATAAATCAAATGAACATAATAATCATAAATATCTATTAAGTATATATACATATAAACGGTGTGAAAACAAAACATAAACGTGGCTTATATCGGGAGAGGCTTATTTATATATATACGTAGTAATGCTGGAAACAAAAACGGAAAGCCTCACCTGTGGCTGTGCAAAAAGAAGAGCAAAAAGAGCAAGAACTGGCGCTACTTCATGGGAGTATCGTCTGCAAAATACCAAGACACAACCAAATAAGACTAACGACGACGCACGGCTTATACGAAAGTATCAAAACACATAGGAGCACGTTATACAATTAAATCAATCACTTAAGTTCAAATTCTCAAACGAAAATAGAGTAATTCATGCATTTAAAAATGTAAATCAAGTCCAAATGCAACGAAACTTTACGGACATGCTAAAATTATCATAAAGAAGTATGCATTCGAATTTCGGGAAAATCGGACTTCACATGCAAAAGTTAGAAAATTTAACGAAAACTTAAAACGCACTATTCATATACCCGAACATGTCGTAAATTCATAAATCATGTAATTCCTATCTATTTCATATATATCGAATACACAAGCGAAGAAAGAATTCGGAAAAGACGAGCCGAAGCGGGACCCGTAGGCCAAATTCGCCCCTGACTTACAGAAGGTCAGGGGCTGTTCACCGGATCCACACGGCCTTGTGCACGGCCGTGTGGCGAGGCCGTGCACAATCAAGAAACGCGCACGGCCTCATGCACACGGCCTCAAGGCCATGTGCACAGCCCGTGTGCGATTCACCCACGCCCACGGTCTCATGCACACGGCCTCAGGCCGTGTGCACCAGGCCGTGTGCGACCAAAATGAGCAGAAACATTTTCGCAGAACCAAAACCTATGCGAATTCAAACCCTAATCCAACAATTAATCACTAAAACATGCAAATCAAACCTTAATTCTCACATATAATCATCTACAAGACATAAGCTACACGTAGAAACAATAAACACGAAAATCCATCCACAATTTCTATCAAAATCATATAAAACCTAAATTCTACAACAATTATCAAAATAGGAAATACGAAGCATACGAGACATAAAACGAAATAATCGTGAAAGGCTTACTCGTAGATGAGATCGCGAGGAGTTCGTAGACGTAAACGGCTCGAAAATCCGTCGGGAAACGGATTCGGGACGATCGTTGGAATCTCTTTCTTCTTCCTTCTCTTTTTCCCTCTTTTTCTTTCTTCTCCTTTTTCTGTTTGTGCGTGAATGGAATAGAGAGGGAGAGAGATTGACTTAGTCAAAATTTGACTAAGGTTTAGAAATCGAAGGGGCAAAGTCGTAATTTTGCAAAATAAGTTCGAAAACTCACATCGACCAAATAACATGTAATTACAGTCAAAATTCATATTATTAAACACACATTGACAATTTGTAAATTAAATACAGAAATTCATTTATATACGAAAAAAATTCTAAAATTACATAATAAATATCAAATAAAATTATTATTTGCGCAAATATTCGATTCGAACATACAGATTTATAATTCGGATTTTAGGGGCGTTACATGATGAGCCTCACAGCATCATCCGGGATGCCTATGATGGGCCCATGACCTATACTGACTTTGGTAGACAGTAGTTGATGGGTCGGTTCCCTCGTCAGTCTGGGGCTTCCTCTACCCAAAAGGGATAGCAGGGAGATGACGATGATGACAATGACGATGAGAGGGACGCTCCGGAGGCCGTGGCAGCCCCATTCCGTAGTGCGGACTTACCTAGGAATTTTCCCGCTTGGACATTCGATATGGTCGATTTTTGGGGAAACACCGTCACTTAGACCCTTCCTGATCCAGGGATAGACGGGGTCCCCGGGATTCCATTTCAGAAGAAGAAGGTATGTCTCTTGTCTTCCTCTTGTCATTATTCGGTAGGAATTTGGTCGTAATGGTAACCTCTTGAATGTGCGGGGCTACAAAGTGGCCTATGAGGAGGCCATGAAGATGATTCACTCCTTGAAGAAGGAGCTCGCAAAGAGGACCGGCGCGTTCTATCGAGAGTTGGTCTGCCGGTCGAATGATGTGGATTGTTTCCCCCATCTGTCACCTTTGTGATCTTGTCATTTCTGCTGTGTTTGATATAGCTGTGTTTCCCTTGTAGCGTTCGTCTCAAGGGACGAAGAGACAGGAACGAGATGTGCCCGTTCGTCAGGACCAGCCTGAGGGCTCTTCCAGCGACCAGCATTTTCAGCCCCGGTTTGGCGTGGGTCTGATAGGGTGGCCGAGAAGGGTAAGGGCAAGGCGGTACGTCAGGAGCGAGGTACCAAGGCGCGCTATGATAGGCCAGCAGCGAGGCTACTGGGTGGACCGGTGATTGACGAGAGTCGAGCTCAGGCGAGGGCCCAGGAGCATACGGGGGACACCACTCCGAGTGACTCGGATGATGATGCCTATGTGGCCGATGACAGTCCTTACCACGGTAGCGACAACAATTCTGCTAATGGATCCTTTCGTAGGGAGTATAGATAGGTTTTTTGTTGTTCTGTAATAACTTGTATCGCGTGTTGTGTTGAAAATATTGTCTTCATTTCCATAAAGTGTTTGTGTCCTTGAGACACTTGAATATAGATGTATGAAATGACCATTTCAAGACACCTGATGGGTGCACACTGTTGGGGCGTGAGGGATTGGGGCATTTTGCCATGCCCAGACCAAAACGACTAGGTTTGATCGCTTAGTCTTTAACAGGAGAAAAACCCCCCGCGTTAGTGCACATTGATTGGGATTGTTCCGAGGACACCTAGGTTAGAACCTAGACTACCTATTGTACTTTCAGTACTCGTCCTTTCCGAGGGTTGCTCGCTCCTAGACAGCACTAGAGCCAATCTTGCAGGACATCGAGATCCGGTTGAGGGAGATGAACTCGTTCTGTGGCCGGGACGTGGTGCCTAGAGGCCGCTTTGACCGTTCCAAAGGACTCTGGCCTTCTCGCAGATAACCCCGGCGTATATCGGTAAGACCGAATGTTTTGTACTGAGGTGTCGGACACGGGATTCCCTCCTTTGGTTAGGTGGGGAATCTCTTTTTGCTGAACAACCCCAATGTGGGCCGAATCCTCGTGCGAACTATTACACTGAGATAAGCATCTCATAATAGGGTATTTTCCGCGGGATTTGATCCTAACCCGTCCGAGGTGTTCCTTCCCTATGCAACCCTAGTGCAAGATTTGCCCATGTACGGGTGCTGGGGTGTTGCCCAGCCCTTGTGCGCGGCGTTTGCGAAGACCGAATGTGTAGAGATCATCTAATATTTATCTGAGCGATGAGCGGGATTTGGTTTCCACCTAAGGGACCTAGGGATTTGACCAACCCCAGTGTGGGTGAGGGAAACCTAGACTCTTGGATTGCCTTGGTTTGCCTAAGGACTTTGAGAGTTGGTTGAACCGACAACTGATGCCGTCCTAACACCATCTCGAATTTCCTTAGGGAGATGACGCCCCTTCCTCAGGGAGCGACGTGTACCCATATCGACTAGCCTAGACCGACTAAAGGTACCTCTTTCCGTGTATGAGTATTTCCTTGGATGTCGTCCAAGGTAGGTTAGCAGATTGAGGTTGAAGGCTTGATAGAAAGGCTGGGGCGATCAATGTGGGTAGGAAAAAGTAAGGGCTCAGCGCGTGCGGCTTTCAGAACATTGTTAAGTCCGTTTTTGGCTCATTTATCCTCACATTCTCTCTTCTTTGTTTTGTCTCTCTTTACCTTGGGGATCTTTTTGTTCGATTTGTTTTTGTTTTTTTTTTTTTTTGTTTTTTTGCCCCTTTTGTCCCCCTATTTTTTTTGGGGGGGTCTTAAGCATGTCTACGTGCCCTAATTGCGTTTTAGCATGCCTTAATATTTATTATCTATGTTCTTTTATTATTTAGTATTGCATTAGTAATTCTTTAATTGTCGTTCCGTATTTCATATGTCTTTGTATGTTTAATTGTTTAACTTTCCATGTTACGTTTATAGCATGATGAAGGTTCTATATGAATTGTCGTGCGTTGTCTGTTGTCTTGTGTCTTGCTTTTCATATTGTCGGTATCGTTTTCATCATCTAGGCCCTGTGTATTATAGGTGGGACCAACGAGGGAGAAACTTGACTACCGCCTGCTTTCATACTGTCGTGTCGAGCCAGGTAAGGGTTTAAACTTCTTTTAACTGGGGCAAGGACATAGTATTATATAGGTTTGCAAAATAAATCACTACCCCGCCTTTCTTATTACTTGTAGTACTACCTTTACTATTCCTTATGTGCTTAGTCAAACATTTTGATAGCAAAACCAAAATGATTCAAAATGCTTTCAACTAGAGACAAGTAACTCATTTGTTTTCAAAGTAACTATTTGATCTCTGAGGCACTTGTGAGTACTTCTTAGATCGTTACACCAGCTTGTCTCAATTGCCCTTTGGCCATTCATACATAACTATTTGCATCATCTTTTCGAATGGCCCCTTTGGCCACCCAAACTGCTATTGATTTCAAAAGCGAGCCATGGACTGAATATTGTCTTGGGCCCGGAGTATACAGGAGGTGAGCCTGGAGACAAGCGTCTAGGGCAAATCCCGATGTATACTTCTAGCGTGTTAACTTAGGCGGGCTAGGAGGTTGGCTAGCCTAAGTTAATGCGAACGGTGGTGCTAACCGCGTCTCCATAATTCACTGTACGGTGGTGCTAATTGCGTCTCCTTAAATTACTGATTGAATGATTGTTGGTGGTGGAGTATGTAACGACCCGACGGCCTTTTAATATTATGATTTATTTTCCGTACTTACGTGCCCCTGATGTGGGATAGATAGTTGAGCCGTGGATGGCATTAATTGGATATTTACTTTGGAATTATTTTATGAATTATGTTGCAATGGATGGCTTTTATGATTAAATTGTTATTTTCAGAAATCGCTTTTGCACTATTATGATTATTGTTGTTGTTGTTGGGGCGTCGTGATGCTGTTTCCGGAGTTTGATCGAGTGAGTGTCGTTCGCCTGGATGGATTTTCGAATGGGGTACCTTTACCTCGTTTGGGAGTTCGTCTCGGTGCGGATGTGGTGTCCTTTCTCCTCATACAGAAAGGGGCGCTATAGAGTACTTGGCTATATGCTTGCATGATTTTCATAATTGGGAGTTATAAGGAGAGGGCCCGTTCTCGCCGGGATACATTATTGCATGATTTATTGCATTCTTGCTTGCCTAATTGTTTTACGGTTTTTCGTTACAAGTCGAAGCACATTCCGGTCTCCTTCCTTTAGCATATGTATTTCCCTATATATATACATAAAACTCGGAAGCGTGACTCGAACTTCCCCAACCTAAGCCTCCTTTATTGTTCAAACTATTTAGTTGAATTATTAGTCGTGTTTATTTATAGTTTCCAACTTATTTCTATCATGCCTTTCGAACTCCTAACGGCCTCGTGACTCAACTAACATCCTTTCAATTTATCGGCTTGACATTATGTGCAAATCGTTTTTAAAGGATCCGATTCGTCAACCTTTTCGTGTTTTCCAAGCAAGCAAAACCCGAATGTTGCCTTGTATTATCTTTTTGCAACTTATATTTCGTTGTTTGTATTCTTTCTCAAAACGGGCAACATTCACTATTTTGATTTTAAAAGATAAACGACGAACTGTGATGAAAACCCCCTTACTGAGTATCCTTTATACTCACCCCTTCTGTTTTGGTTCTTGCTTCAGGTAGACAGGTGGCGGCATCACCTATCTTGTCAGTCGGCATCAGCAGGTCTAGATAGGCTCAGTCTTGTCGTCTGGTTTGTCTTGTCAGTGGTCCCAGCAACTGTCGAGTCTTGTTTATTGCATTCAGTTACTTTCGTACCCCCTTTCTGCTTTATCTACTTTATGTATCTTATGTGCCCCTGATGTGGGATAGTTGAAGATATCTAGGATTGCACAGGGTAGACTAGTTGAGACCATGGATGGCACTATCTGCTTATGAATATTTTGTATCTTGATTTATAAATGTTAAATGATATTATGTTAGCCTCGTAGGTTTTATGGAATATAATTGTTTAGCTTTAAATCGATTCCACATTTCTGTGCTCTGTTGTGGTTGTTGTTGGGATGTTGTCGCTATTGCTGATGGTTATTGCTTGAGTGTCGTTTGCCGGAGTGGGTTTTTGAGTTGAGGCCCCTCGCAGAAGCTCGGGAATCCATTTTGGTGCGGATGTGGCTGTCCTTCTTCAGGGGGCGCTACAGTCAGTGGTATCAGAGCCTAGGTTCCCAAAAGGAACCGAAGCTTTGTAATCGCGTCGTGTCTTGTCTCTTGTGTCTGCCCGTTTCATGTCAATAAGACTTAGAGTTTCCAGTCACATGTGCTTGAGAACTCCTTAGTATTGAAATTGTGATTGATCTTCTTTTGGAATGGCCAACCAACCATTTGATCTTTTACAATTGTAATACTGAGTTGGGATCAAATGCAGGTGGATGTGGAACTCGAGGTAGCATCTGTCTTGTCTTGTCGTCTTGTCATGTCCTGCTTGGGTCTTGTCGTGTCTAGGTCGTACGGCTATAGGATCGAGTTTTGCTTGTTCTGTGATTTGTTTCGCGCTTAAATTTATTACATGTTATTCGAATCATATATGTATGTTTTATTTGAATCTTATATGCCTTACGTGATCATTCCATTAACCGAGCATGCATCTTTTCCTAGTTTGTTCAGCGCAGGTACATAATGTCTCGTCGAAGACCCCCTACAGCTCCCGCATCTCCGAATTCGATTGCAAGAGAGTTAGTGACTGCTATGAGACAGATTGTTGAGCAAGTACATCAGGAAAGGCAACGACAACAACAACATGCACCTGTGAGACAAGCCGAGGGCCAATCCTTGGACATATTTCTGCACTACAACCTACCTTGCTTCTTGGGTGAACCAGATGATCTTAGAGCCGAGGCTTGGATAGCCGATTTAGAGCGAATCTTCCGAGTAATACATTGCGGTGACCCCGAGAGGGTCAAGTATGCCATTTTTCTCATGAGAGGACCGGCTGAAGATTGGTGGCGCTACATAGAACAGAGATGGATCGCTGAGAGAATTTCGTACACTTGGTCACGGTTCCTATCTGACTTTCGAGAGAAGTATGTGCTGGAAGTGGTACGTGACCGCCGGGAAAGAGAATTCATGTCCCTCACCTAAGGAGCTCTCCCTGTTGCACAATACGAGGCACAATTCAGCCGCCTCATTATCTATGCTCCTCACATTGCCTCTGACGATCGAAGAAGAGCGCGGAAGTTCATCGAGGGACTTCCGCCGGAGATCTTGGAACGATTAGTGGGATTGGACATTCGTGTTTATCATGATGCAGTTAACCGGGCTATGAGAGTGGAGTCCGATCTTCAAGAGATGGGACGAGGTATTCCTCACATGAAAGGATCCTCTTTCAACGAGATGGCAAGAAGAGAACCAGCCGGACCGAGCACCTTTCAGACATGGGGACCACACTACAAGAGGCCGGAACCTACCAAACCAGAAGTGAACGAGGACCCCATTCCCTATGAGTATTGTGGAAAGACGAATCACAAGACTGCAAAGTGTAGGAGGAAACTGGGACGTTGCCTCAGATGTGGGAGTAGCAAACATCAGGTTCAAGATTGCGCCGACTCAAGGAATCCTCGGGGAAGGAAACCCTGATACCGACTCGCAAAGGTACATTGCATTATCATAGCATTCATTCATAGTATTCTGTTTCGAATGATAGTTGCTTTAAATATCTGTTAAGTGTTTTATATAACTTACGTGCTTTAACTGCTTTCAAAATTCACACTTGCACTGATTGAATGATTAGCTGCTAAGATTTATGTGACCTCTGTATGGATAGCGTAGAATTCGATAAATTCGTTATACGCTATTAGAGAGTGCTAAGGACAAGGAGTTCTTGGCCGACTAGTATCGATTCTGTTGCGAGTACGTTATGCGGTTCTGGATAGCACCGACTTTGACCAATCGGGTCTGAAGGAGAATACTTCTGAAGATAGTCGGAGTGAGAACCGACATGAATCTGAATGTCGAACTCGAATAGAAGAACACCGAGCTTTCAACTACACCAAACTGAAGACCTTACATTGGGATTCTGTTCTTGGTCATTATGGATGAGAATATGTGCTTTTGAATGAGCACCGGTCTTGAGAATTAATCAGATCAACACGAAGGACACCAAGTTTAGACAAAACAGACGAACGAACATGATTCTTCAGGAATCAAAGGAGTCTGTACAAGTCCCAAAGACATTACGAATTGGACAGAACGAATTCCTAGAATCGAAACCAAAGAAGAAGAAGTTGACAGAGAACAGTCTGACGTGAGAAGTAGAATCTGAGGACAGATTCTTTTGAAGAGGGGAGTATTGTAACGACCCGAAATTTTGGATTTATTCCGGAATAATATTATATTCACGCCGAAGGCTTTTTTTGAGAATAATTATATTCACGAATAAGTTTTATCCATGAACCCGCCTTTTACCCGAAATTCCCTATTTTACCCCGACCCCATTTAATATCCCTTTTTGCATACTTGCCCCTCTTATTATCCTTATCCCCACACAAACCCCAATTATTTGAGAAAGAAAGAGAAAGAGAAGAGAGAAGGAGAAAAAGGAGAAAGAAGGAGGAGAAGGAAGAATCGACCCCCCGTGCTCGTTTCTCATCGGATCGATGCGCCGTAAACGACTACGAGTTCCTCTCGATCTCCTCTACCGGTAATCCTTTTACCCCATTTCAATCCGTCGTTTCCTCGTTGCGATTTTCATGATTTATATATAGGATTTCATAGTTTTAGGATTTTTGTGTTTAGGAAGATTTACTTGACCATTTTACGTGTTTCTTGAACCTATGTGTAGCTTATACGATATATATGATTATATGTGAAAATTAGCGTGTTTTATGGTGTAATTTATGAGATCTATGGATTTATATGTTGGTGCCCGCGTGTGAGCTTCGCGACCTGCTGCTTTCTGCACTTAGTTGATCCGCACGGGCTTACTTGATCAAGACCGTGCAAGAGCCCGTATGCGCCTCTTTTTGTCTGCACGGGCTCGCGCCCGTGCGCCTGCCCCGTGCACTTAGCCGTGTGCAGTGCACGGTCTTGACAGTGCGTCCAAGACCGTGCACAGGCCGGTGCGAAACACTTAGTGGATTTTTCTAGCCTTTTCCTTTCTTGCACTTCGGGAATTGGGTCAACCCCACTTATTTAAATGATAACTTTCGCATACGACCTCCAAATATCAATCCGATTTCACCTATAACTTCCTCGAGCCTCGGGATTTGATATTCTTCATAGTTTACAATTTATCCGACCTTATTTGTCCGTCAATTGACACCTTTCTCGTTTAGAGATTTTTCCCACTTTTCCCTTTTCTTGCCCGTCTGATCCCATTTTCGCGAGAGAGATTCGTTATATTATTTTAAGCATGTCTACGTGCCCTAATTGCGTTTTAGCATGCCTTAACATTTATTATCTATGTTCTTTTATTATTTAGTATTGCATTAGTAATTCTTTAATTGTCGTTCTGTATTTCATATGTCTTTGTATGTTTAATTGTTTAACTTTCCATGTTACGTTTTAGCATGATTAGGGTTCTATATGAATTGCCGTGCGTTGTCTGTTGTCTTGTGTCTTGCTTTTCATATTGTCAGTCTTGCTTTCATCATCTAGGCCCTGTGTATGACAGGTGGGACCGACGAGGGAGAAACTTGCTACCGCCTGCTTTCATACTGTCGTGTCGAGCCAGGTAAGGGTTTAAACTTCTTTTAACTGGGGCAAGGGCATAGTATTATATAGGTTTGCAAAATAAATCACTACCCTGCCTTTCTTATTACTTGCAGTACTACCTTTACTATTCCTTATGTGCTTAGTCAAACATTTTGATAGCAAAACCAAAATGATTCAAAATGCTTTCAACTAGAGACAAGTAACTCATTTGTTTTCAAAGTAACTATTTCATCTCGGAGGCACTTGTGAGTACTTCTTAGATCGTTACACCAACTTGTCTCAATTGCCCTTTGGCCATTCATACTTAACTGTTTGCATCATCTTTTCGAATGGCCCCTTTGGCCACCCAAACTGCTATTGATTTCAAAAGCGAGCCATGGACTGAATATTGTCTTCGGCCCGGAGTATACAGGAGGTGAGCCTGGAGACAAGCGTCTAGGGCAAATCCCGATGTATACTGCTAACGTGTTAACTTAGGTCGTCTAGGAGGTTGGCTAGCCTAAGTTAATGCGAACGGTGGTGCTAACCGCGTCTCCTTAATTCACTGTACGGTGGTCCTAATCGCGTCTCCTTAAATTACTGATTGAATGATTGTTGGTGGTGGAGTACTTGGCTATATGCTTGCATGATTTTCATAATTGGGAGTTATAAGGAGAGGGCCCGTTCTCGCTGGGACACATTATTGCATGATTTATTTCATTCTTGCTTGTCTAATTGTTTTACGGCTTTCGTTACAAGTCGAAGCACATTCCAGTCTCCTTCCTTTAGCATATGTATTTCCCTATATATATACATAAAACCCAGAAGCGTGACTCGAACTTGCCCAACCTAAGCCTCCTTTATTGTTCAAACTATTTAGTTGAATTACGAGCCGTGTTTATTTATAGTTTCCAACTTATTTATATCATGCCTTTCGAACTCGTAACGGCCTCGTGACTCAACTAACATCCTTTCAATTTATCGGCTTGACATTATGTGCAACTGGTTTTTATAGGATCCTATTCGTCAACCTTTTCATGTTTTCCAAGCAAGCCGAACCCGAGTGTTGCCTTGTATTATCATTTTGCAACTTATATTTTGTTGTTTGTATTCTTTCTCAAAACGGGCAACATTCACTATTTTGATTTTAAAAGATAAACGACGAACTGTGATCAAAACCCCCTTACTGAGTATCCTTTATACTCACCCCTTCTGTTTTGGTTCTTGCTTCAGGTAGACAGGTGGCGGCATCACCTATCTTGTCAGTCGGCATCAGCAGGTCTAGATAGGCTCAGTCTTGTCGTCTGGTTTGTCTTGTCAGTGGTCCCAGCAACCGTCCAGTCTTGTTTATTGCATTTAATTACTTTCATACCCCCTTTCTGATTTATCTACTTTATGAATCTTATGTTCCCCTGATGTGGGATAGTTAAAGATATCTAGGATTGCACAGGGTAGACTAGTCAAGACCATGGATGGCACTATCTGCTTATGAATATTTTGTATCTTGATTTATAAATGTTAAATGATATTATGTTAGCCTCGTCGGTTTTATGGAATATAATTGTTTACCTTTAAATCGCTTCCGCATTTCTCTGCTCTGTTGTGGTTGTTGTTGGGATGTTGTCGTTGTTGCCGATGGTTATTGCTTGAGTGCCGTTCGCCGGAATGGGTTTTTGAGTTAAGGCCCCTCGCTGAAGCTCGGGAATCCATTTTGGTGCGGATGTGGCGGTCCTTCTTCAGGGGGCGCTACAGGGTCCACTAAAAGGTCTCTTGCTTCTAGGTTGCATAGGAGCACTCGGAATGAAAGGCCTCTTGGAACCCGATGAAGAAGAAGCGGGGGTAGCGCGATGAATAGCTCGGTCAATACTGGCATACTCAGCCTCAAGAGATAAGGCTGCATCTATAGTTGCAACATAGGTAGTGGTGCGGGAAGCTGCAAGACCCTGTTGAAGAGGAATACTCAAGCCCTCCAGAAACTTCTTGGTCTTCCTGCGCTCGTCTAAAGCAATATGGGGAGCATATACTGCAAGTCTAGTAAAATTGGCCTCATAGTCAACCATAGTAGAAGTACCCTGAGATAACTCCATAAATTCCTGCTCTCTGCGATCCTGAACTGTAGGGGGAATGTATTTAGCTCGAAACTCCTCAAGGAACCTATCCCACGATGACTCAACTCCGATAGCCCTCCATCTCTGCTCAGTCATCTTCCACCAGGCCTCTGCAGGTCCTCGAGGAAGATAGATAGCAAACTTAACCTTCTCTAAATTAGTAGGCAAATGAACTCGATATATCCGCTCAAGAGGTGAAATCCAGTTCTCAGCCACAATATCATCTGTAGTACCGGCGAACTGCGGTGGGTGAAAGTCGAGAAATCTATGCAAGGACTGCTCATGGGCTCTATGCTCATCTACCTGTACATTCCTATCTCTTTGATCCAGATAATCCCTAAAAAGATCAAATATCTGCTGAGCATCCACTACTGGTGCCTGTGGTGGTGCTGCTGGAGGAATACGATCACGACAAGGTGGCATCCTATAATTAAATATAACAAGTATGCATGTAGATTAGTTAGGGATGCAAAGTTGTAAACACATAAGCACAAAAGCACAAATTCCTAAGTCATAAGCCGTACAGACCTAGACTGACACGACTCCTAGAGCTAAGGCCAATGAACCTCTAGCTCTAATAACAACTGTAATGGCATGTCCCCAAATACGGTGCGACGTGACGTCCCGCACCAAGTCACAATCCATAACAAGAACTGAGGTCCGGTTATGAACTATAACCTGGCGAACGGAAAATAAATACCAGGCGGATCTGCTTTAGAAAATAACAGGACAACGAACAATAATACAGCGGAAGCAAATCAATACCACTTATCCCACTCAGGGAGCGAGAAAAACAATAAATCCAAAACACAAGTATAAAGCCCACCAAGGCCACTGAAAACGACAATATGAACATTCAAACTAATTTACATCATTTACATCTACAACTTCTAGTGTTTTAAATATTTATCCAAATACACAGGCGGAAATGAAATCATCTAAACAAAAGAAAATGACTCCAAGGACCAGACCTGAATCCGCCAAGCAACAAAACCTGAAAAGACAACAAATAGAGTAATCAGGTTAGTCAAAGGGACTAAGTGAGGGGGCTGTAATACGTATATAATATCGAAACAACAGAAAGATTCACCAGTTTTTAAATGAGAAGAAAGCAAAGGAAAAATTAAGATTTTCGCAGTTATTGGTGAATCGAATAATTTCGCAATATAATAAAAGCTCGGCGAGTCGAGCATCAACCACCTATTTTAGAATACCATAAATATGAAATAAACCACCCTTATTCCTCCTTATGTAGTCAGGTAGCTAACCCGAACTACTAGATAATCATGTGGGGAGTTTCATCTTCACATCTTCGATATAAGATATACCTCATCGGTCACAGGTACTCAAAGGGCTGCCACTCCGGCCTCACCCCGAGCTCCCCGAGCTCCCCGTCACTGGTTTAGAGTCAGAGCATCGAGATCCACCGTAGACCCAGCGTCTAGCCGGCTTCACCCCATACCCTGGTCTCCTGGGGCCCAATATAGATAATGTGGCTCATTGGCCAGGCCGAAAGGCCAAGATAATTCCTCGCATTTCAAAATGCTTATGTGGTCAAAGGGGCCGATTTCAAATTCATTTTTAACCCTTTCAAGTTAAAGGAGCCTTTGAGGGGTTATACGTAATAATTTGATATCAAAGCATTTTTCTTTAAACTCATCAAGATAATATGATTTTCAAATAGCTACTACATATAATATAAGTTTGGGGAAAGGAAACATAAAAGCATAAAACACAGGCTTCGGGTATATATGGAATATTTACATACGTATAAGCAAACCGAATTCGGAAAAGAAACCCCACCAAAATAATACTGCAAAAAAAGGACAAAAGGGAAAGACCAATCTACTGCTCGGAAGAACTACCACCTAAAACCAAATATGACACGACCACATAAGATGACAATACGACGCACGACTTACTCTTAATGCAATAAGGCACTTAATTAAATCAAAGAAGAGCAATTATTCAATGAAACGAATGAAATATCAAACTTTAAAATTATAAATCATGCTTAAACACAATTAGGTTTCATAGACATGCTTAAAATACTATAAAGAAGCATACATTCAAGTTTCGAAGCAATCGGAAAAGAACTGCGAAAAGCATATAATTCCTTAAATGGAAAATGGTTCGTTTCTCCACCAAACGGAATTGGAAATATTCAAACTCTATGAATTATTAAGTTTTAAAACACTATGGATTTAATGGAGAAGTCGGATTTTGAAAATAATATCAGACAAAGAAAGTAGGATTTTGAATTTTCCAACTTCTAGAGACTTTTGAACTGAAATTGGGTGACACGGGCTGCCTCACGGGGTTGTGCGAGGCCATGTGGAATTTGGGAAACACGCACAGGGTCTCCTCATGGCCTGTGGTAGGCCGTGTGAACACACACGGGGTTGCCTCACAAGGTGTCGCAAGGCCGTGTGTAACAGTGTTTCGCGAAAATTCAGCAGAACGCGAAGAACTTCGCACAGAACGATCAAACCTTCACCAAAACTCCATTTCCAATCAGAATTTCATACCATAAACTTCAACAAATATCAAAGATCATATTGGCAACATATAGGATCAAGAATCATCGAAAACTATGGAGTAAAGTGATCAAACTACCGAAAAATTTTATTTTGAAACAATCTGTCCAAAACCTACTCAAACAATGACAAAATCGAATGAAACCTGAATATTCTCTGTAGAGAATGATACAAGGGTCGTGTAGGTTCTTACGGTTCGAAATTTGGTTAAGAAACGGAGACAAAAGATCAAATTGAAGTTTTAAGAGAAATCTTTCTTTTTTTTTCTTCTTTTCTGCGTTTTCTACTGATGGTTTGAGAAGGGGCTGGATGTAATTATGAAAAAGGGAAAGAAAGAATAAAAAGGAAAACCTGAGGTTTAAATGAAAAATCAAAGGGGCATTTTCATAATTTTAAACTTCATAAAAAGGACATATTAACAAAATATATCAATATTATAGTCAAAACTCATCATTTTAAACGCACATTGACATAGAATAATTTAAATTCACAAATTATCATTTACAAAAATTCATTTAAAACACACAAATATCACATAATTTCGAGAAGTGGACAAAGAAGTGAAAAACGTGAGACGTGAAGTGTTACCAAACTCATCTCGAAAAATGAGGGCGTTACAAGAAGTCGGTCTCATCCGTCGAAGATCGGACTCTACATAAAGGGCCGTCTCAACTGCGTCGGTGTAGTACTGGAGCCGGTTCCCGAGCATGTGCATCATGATCTCATTGGACAACCCCTCAATGAACTGGCGAGTCTACCTCTGCTCGTCGTCCACCATATACGAGCAATGAACAATGAGCCTAGCGAAATGAGCCTCGTAGTAATCGACGGAAGAAGTACCCTGCTTGACAGCGAGAAACACTCTCTCACGCTGCTGATGGACGACCGACGGAATATACTTGGCCCATAACTCGATCAAGAATTGATCCCAAGTCGGGGCTATACGCTCACGCTGCCATCTTTGTTCGATCTGTTTCCACCAATCTTGTGCAGCTCCAATCATTAGATAAACAGCAAACTTGACCCTTTTAGGGTCCGAACACTCCATAGTTCTGAATCTCTTCTCCATAGCCGATATCCATTCTTCGGCAACAGCGTCATCTGGTGCACCCTCAAACTGCGGGGGTTTGAGCTTAAGAAATCGGTCAATATCCTTCTCAGGAGTAGAGTTTTGCTATACTTGATGGGTATGGACCATAAATTACCCTAAGGCCTCCATGAACTGGGCCGGGGTCGGTACACCTGTAGGCGGACCAGGCGATGTTTGGTCATTCGTACGACGTGGACGCATTCTGCAAAAAAAAAACCAATACAAAATATGCATATCGATAAGTGATTATGGAAAGCTGTAACACGTAGAGAAGTTAAATTCACATAATTACGTTATCACAAATCACATAATCCTAAGTCGTACAACCTAGACAGACACGACAAAACACGATGCTTCAGAGCCTAGGCCATTGGACCCAAAGAGCTATGATACCAACTGTAGCGCACGCCCCGCACCGAATCTCGACCCGGAACTGAAATAGAATTCTGCCCCAAATCAAAACTCGGCGAACGGCACACATTTACTAAATCACTAGGAGGGGATTTCAAAGACGAAACAGACGACAAAAGTGCGGAACCGAAAAACAAAGCAAAACAATAAACCATTGCACAACTATTAAAGCCCACCGAGGCCAGCGAAATTTAATTACTAAATACCACAATTAAATACACAGGTTCAATACAATATCCCGACAATCTAGAATAACAGGTTCAGTATAATAATCCCGAATGTAAATACATAGTAGTGTAAGTATCCTAATACATATATCATAATAAAATGCCAAACGGGAATAAGAGTTTACATATGCCAAAAATAAATGTAACTCTACAGACCCGACGACGACGAACAATCCCGCCTAGTATCCTGAAACCAACACCAAGGGCGAAACAGAGGGGGTTAGTCAAATTACTAAGTTAGGAGGGAATAATCATTACAAGAAAACAGCTAAATACCTACCAAATAATTCTGACCAATAATTTTGGCCGGAAATTGGTCGGAAATTCTGACCACAATCCGACCGCATTCCCACCAACCCACAAATTATTGTTTCCAACCATAGTTTGGTCGGAATGTGGTCGGAAAATTTGGAAAATGGGTGCGAAAATATTCCGACCACATATGTGGTCGGAAAGTGGTCGGTAATTTCACAATAAAAATCATATAAAGTTTTCCGACCACTTGTTTGGTCGGAATATGGTCGGTAAATTTTGGACATGGGCGGAAATGTTGGCGCTGAAATTACCGACCACTTAGATGGTCGGAAGTTGGTGGGAAATGAAATAAAAAATCAATCATAATTTCCGACCACATGTAACGGTCGGTATTTGGTTGGAAACGTCCACCAAATATCATATAATAATTCCGACCACTTATCATGGTCGGAAGCTCACATAAAAAAATCATACTAATAGTTAGATTTCACAAAAAAATAATTTAAAATATTCCAACTTTTTCTATTTAAATTGCAAATTTTGTCTTCTCAAAATAAAAATAAAAAAAATTAACTTTTATATTTCATAAACAAACTATAGTATCGCAACTACATCATCTTGATATGATACATTATATATATATATATATATATATATATATATATATATATATATATATATATAAATATAATAAGTACTTAGATGATAATATATGACTTTCATAAGTTCTTCATGTAATATGATCTATATAGTATAGTATAAACTTTAAATTACATAGAAGGTATAATATGATTTATATTGAACTTATTTATGTAATATGATATAAATTAAAACTTATTGCTACACTAAGATGCTCGGTAAACAGTCGAAAAATGGTCGGAAATACTTAAAAAATATAATATGGTCGGTAATCAGTCGAAAAGTGGTCTGAAATAATTGAAAAAAATTGAAGGTGGTCGGTATTCGGTCAGAAAGTGGTCGGAAATACTTGAAAAAAATTGAAGCTGGTCGATAAGTGGTCGGAATGTGGTCGAAACATTAACATAAAAGTCATTTTTTCTATTTAAATTGCCATTTTTGTCATCCCAAAATTAAAAAAAAAATCACCTTTTATATTTCATAATCACTTAGCTATATTATGATCTATAAGTCCTTCTTGATATGATACGTTATATCAGATGATATTATATGACTTTTATCATTTATTCATGTAATATGATCCATATAGTATACTTTATGTAGCGCCCCTTTCCGTATGAGGAGAAATGACACCACATCCGCACCGAGACGAACTCTCAAACGAAGTAAAGGTACCCCATTCGAAAATCCATCCCGGCGAACGGCAATCACTCGATCAAACTCCGGCAACAGCATCACGACGCCCCAACAACAACAGCAATAATCAGAATAGTACGGAAGCGATTACAGAAAATAACAATTTAATCATAAAATTCATCCATGGCAACATAATTCATAAAATAATTCCAAAGTAAATATCCAATTAATGCCATCCACGGCTCAACTATCTATCCCACATCAGGGGCACGTAAGTACGGAAAATAAATCATAATATTAAATACAATAAGCTAAATCAATTCATAAAGTAAAGACTCGACTGTTGTTGGGACACTGACAAAACAAGAGACAAGAGCCGACCTAGACCTGCTGCTGCCTACTGACAAGATAGGTGACACCGCCACCTGTCTACCTGAAGCAAGAATCGAAATAGAAGGGGTGAGTATCAAGGATACTCAACAAAAGGGGGTAATACAATATAGGTATTGCTCACAGTTCGTCGTTTATCGTTTAAAACCAAAAAGGGGTGAATGTTACTCGTTTTGATAAAGATACATACGATAATGTAAGTTGTACAACTATAACACAAAGCAACATTCGGGTTCGGCTTTATTTGAAAACACAAAAGGCTGACGAACCAGATCCTTTGAAAACATTTGCACATAAGGTCAAGCCGATCACTTTGAAATAATATTAGTTGAGTCACGAGACCGATACAAGTTCGAAAAGCATGGCATAAATAAGTTGGAAATGATAAGTAAAAATGGCTCGTAATTCAACTAAATGGTTTGAACAATAAAGGAGGCTTAAGTTGGGCAAGTTCGAGTCACGCTTCCGGGTTTTATATATATATAGGGAAATACATATGCTAAATGAAGAAAACCGGAATGTGCTTCGACTTGTAACGAAAGTCGTAAACTAATTAGACAAGTAGGAAATGCAGTAAGTTATGCAATATTGTGTCCCGGCGAGAACGGGCCCTCTCCTTATAACTCCCATTCATGAAAATCATGCAAGCACGTAGTCAAGTACTCCACCACCAAAAGTCATGATCCACTCAGAATTTTATGGAAACATGTGTTAACAACGTCACCCTTATAAGAATTATCTAGGAAGCGCGTAGCCTACAACGCCACCCTCGCACTAGCTTAGGCTAGCTAACCTCCTGGCCGACCCAAGCGAATACGAACTGGAGCCAGGTAAGGAAAACCCATATGTTTTAAATGCGAACTTTGGTCTCTCGACCTCGCAATTATAACCTTGTCTCGAATGGCCCCTTTGGCCTCCCACACCCCGATTTCATACTTTCGAATGGCCCTTTTAGCCACCCAAACTATCATTGATTTCAAAAGCGAGCCATAGATTGATTAATGATTTGGGCCCGGGGTATACAGGAGGTGAGCCTGGGGACGGGCGTCTAGGGCAAATCACGATGTATACTTCTAGCGTGTTAACTTGGGCCGGCTAGGAGGTTGGCTAGCCTAAGTTGATGCGAACGGTGGTGCTAACCGCTTCTCCTTAAATTATGTACCAATTGTTGGTGGTGGAGTACTTCACTATATGCTTGCATGATTTTCAATTGGGAGTTATAAGGAGAGGGCCCGTTCTCGCCGGGACACAATATTGCATGATTTATCGCATTTATTGCTTGTCTAATTGTTTTACGGCTTTCGTTACAAGTCGAAGCACATTCCGGTTTTCTTCATTTATCATATGTATTTCCCTATATATATATAAAACCCGGAAGCGTGACTCGTACTTGCTACCCTAAGCCTCCTTTATTATTCAATTAATTAGTTGAATTACGAGCCGTGTTTATTTATCGTTTCTAACTTATTGAATCGTGCCTTTCGAACTTGTAACGGCCTCGTGACTCAACTAATACCCCTTTCAACTTATCGGCTTGACATTACGTGCAAATGTTTTTAAAGGATCCAGCTCGTCAACCCTTTCTTGTTTTCCAAGCAAGCCGAACCGAGTGTTACCTTGTGTTATTGTTTTACAACTTGTATTTCGTTATTTATCTTCTTTCTCAAAACGGGCAACACTCACCACTTTTAGTTTTAAAAGATAAATGACGAACTGTGATCAAAACCCCCTTACTGTGTATCCTTTATACTCACCCCTGCTATTTTGGTTCTTGCTTCAGGTAGACAGGTGGCGACATCACCTATCTTGTCAGTCGGCATCAGCAGGTCTAGATAGGCTCAGTCTTTCTGGTTTGTCTTGTCAGTGGTCCCAACAACCGTCGAGTCTTGTTTATTGTATTTATTTACTTTACATACTTATGTGCCCCTGATGTGGGATAGTTGACGATATCTAGGATTGTACAGGATAGACTAGTTGAGCCATGGATGGCACTACGTGTTGTTATTCTGTTGTATTTCGAATTGCACATGTTTAATTGATAGTATGTTAGCCTCGTAGGCGTTTATGGATTTATTTTATTATCTTTTAAATCGCTTCCGCATATCTCTGTATTGTTGTGATTGTTGTTGGGATGGTTGTCGCTGTTGCCGATGGTTATTGCTTGAGTGCCGTTCGCCGGAGTTGATTTTTGAGTTGAGGCTCCTCGCTGAAGCTTGGGAGTTCGCTTCGGTGCGGATATGGCGGTCCTTCTTCAGGGGGCGCTACAGTTAGTGGTATCAGAGCCTAGGTTCCCATAAGGAACCGAAGCTTTGTAATCGCGTCGTGTCTTGTCTCCTGTGTCTGCCCTTTTCGTGTCAATGAGACTTAGAGTTTCCAGTCACAGGTGCTTGAGAACTTCTTAGTATTGAAATTGTGATTGATCTTTTGTTGGAATGGCCAACCAACCGTTTGATCTCTTACAATCGTAGTACTGAGTTGGGATCGAATGCAGGTGGATGTGGAACTCGAGGTAGCGTCTGTCTTGTCTTGTCGTCTTGTCGTGTCCTGCTTGGGTCTTGTCGTGTCTAGGTCGTACGGCTATAGGATCGATTTTTGCTTGTTCCATGATTTGTTTTGTGCTCTAAAGTGATCATATGCTATTCGAATAAAATATGCATGCTTTATTTGTATTTTTATGCCTTACGTGATCATTCACTTAACCGAACATGCATCCTTCTCTAGTTTGTTATTCACAGGTGCATAATGTCTCGCCGAAGACCCCCTACAGCTCCCCCATCTCTGAATTCGATTGCAAGAGAGTTAATGACAGCTATGAGGCAGATTGCTGAGCAAGTACATCAAGAGAGACAACAACAACAACAACATGCACCTGCGAGACAAGCCGAGGGCCAATCCTTGGACAGATTTCTGCACTACAACCCACCTTGCTTCATGGGTGAACCAGATGATCTTAAAGCCGAGGCTTGGATAGCCGATTTAGAGCGAATCTTTCGAGTAATATACTGCGGTGACCCCGAGAGGGTCGAGTATGCCATCTTTCTCATAAGAGGACCAGCTGAAGATTGGTGGCGCTGCATAGAACAGAGATGGATCGCTGAGAGAATTCCGTACACTTGGTCGCGGTTCCTATCCGACTTTCGAGAGAAGTACATGCCAGAAGTGGTACGTGACCGCCGGGAAAGAGAGTTCATGTCCCTCACCCAAGGAGCTTTCCCTGTTGCACAATACGAGGCACTTTTCAGCCGCCTCATTGTCGATGCTCCTCACATTGCCTTAGATGATCGAAGAAGAGCACGGAAGTTTATCGAGGGACTTCAGCCGGAGATCTTGGAAAGATTGGTGGGATTGGACATTAATATTTATCATGATGCAGTTAACCGGGCTATGAGAGTGGAGTCCGATCTTCAAGAGTTGGGACAAAGTATTCCTCACATGAAAGGATCCTCTTTCAATGAGAAGGCAAGAAGAGAACCATCCAGACCGAGCACCTTTCAGACATGGGAACCACACTACGAGATGCCGGAACCTACCAGACCAGAAGTGAACGAGGATCCCATTCCCTGTGAGCACTGTGGAAAGACGAATCACAAGACTGCATAGTGTAGGAGGAAACTGGGGCGTTGCCTCAGATGTGGGAGTAGCAAGCATCGAGTTCGAGACTGCCCAGACTCAAGCAACCCTCGGGGAAGAAAAAGGGGATCTTGACCCTGATACCGACTCGCAGAGGTACATTGCATTATCATAGCATTCATTCATAGTATTCTGTTTCGAATGGTAATTGCTTTAAATATCTGTTAAGTGTTTTATATAACTTACGTGCTTTAACTGCTTTCAAAATTCACACTTGCACTGATTGAATGATTAGATGCTAAGATTTATGTGACCTCTGTGTGGATAGCGTGGAATTCGATAAATTCGTTGTACGCTATTAGAGAGTGCTAAGGACAAGGAGTTCTTGGCCGACTAGGATCGATTCTGTCGCGAGTACGTTATGCGGTTCTGGATAGCACCGATGTTGACAAATCGAGTTTAAAGGAGAATACTTCTGAAGATAGTCAGAGTGAGAACCGACATGAATCCGGATGTCGAACTCGACCAGAAGAACGCCGAGCTTTCAGCTACACGAAACTGAAGACCTTACACTGGGATTTTCTGTTCTTGGTCATTATGGACGAACGAACATGATTCTTCAGGAATCAAAGGAGTCGGTACATCTCCACTCGGCCGAGAGGGGAGATTCGAGTAGGCTCGTACATCACTGCTACATTGGAGTGTGCCCAAGTGGAAGGGTTCGATACTCAGGTCGCCATTGGAGGTTCGACCTCGATTAGTTATGGGACTCTAGTCGAGATGGCGATCTGCACAAAAGGTCCGAGGCGAAACGACCCGTACATCTTAGTAGATGGTCTACCCTTAAGGGAAGTCGCCGAGGATGATGCACACGAAGAAGGACCCCGAACCTAGAGGCCCATGAGCAGGCTCAGCATATCTACCGACAGTTATTGGGACAGGATGCATCGACCCCTGAGTTTTCACACGCCAGAGGAAACGCTCTGGACCAGGAACCTATTGATCTGCAGCGATTCTATACGGAGTTTCCAGATTACCGCCGTATGAACGACGAGAGATTCGCCCAACAGGAGAGACCGATCAATGAGGGCTTTGCAGTTCAGCACGCTCGCATCGACAACTAGCACTCAGCACTTCATAGATCTATTACCGAGATGCAGAAGTCACTTTCAGAGCAGCTCGAGTAGTATTCCCGTCGTGGTCCCGATGAGCCATGATCTATTTATCTTTATTTTCTTCTCCGTCGTTAGCTTTGTTTAGGGTTTTTGTAATGCCGTCTTTCGCATGACTTTGAATTTTATTTGGAATGTTATTTGCATTTAAATATTTTTGTTAGGAATGATGTTTTTTTTATGTATTTTAATTGCTCCTAAATGTTCGTTTTTTAATTCACGTTATTAGAATTTTTATAGATTATACTCCTCTTAACTAACCTCGAAGTCCGGAGGACAATCTGAGGACAGATTCTCTTGAAGAGGGGAGTATTGTAACGATCCGAATATTTTAATTATATTATTAATTATTACGCGAATTCTTTCTTGCCTAATTTCTCGACCTATCCAACTGGATTAATTAATCTTGTGGAAAAGATTGATTTAACCTATCTTTTAAATACCCTAAATTACTTAAATTACATAAATGCCCTTGAAAGCCTAAATGACCATTTTACCCCCCGAGATATTTTCCTAAACATCTACCTATCTCTCTCATTCTCTCATTACACACAAAGAAGGAATAATAAGAAAGGAAGGAGAAGAAAGGAGGGAATCTTCCCGATGCCCTACCGAGCCCGTTTCTCGCCCGATCGACGAGCCGTGAAAACCCGAACGATCCTCACTACATTCTCTACCGGTAATCCTTTTACCCCATTTCATTTCGTTCGTTCTTTCTTGCGATTTTTGCGATTTAGATATAGGATTTTTATAGGATTGGGTTTTCGTGTTTAGGAAGATTTACTCGGCCATTTTACGTGATTCTTGTGCCTATGTGTAGCTAATGTGGTATAGATGATTATATGTGAAAATTAGGATGTTTTATGGAGTAAATTAGGAGATGTATGAATTTATATGTTGATTTTCGCGTGTGAGGTTTCGTGATCTGCTGAGTCTGCTGCTCAGTAGATCCACACGGGCGAACGCACGGTCTTGATCAAGACCGTGCAGGAGCCCGTGCGCAGCCCTTTTCAACCTGCACGGGCTTGAGCCCGTACACAGGCCCGTGCGCAGGCCCGTTTACACCTGCACGGTCTTGGCACCGTGCTCAAGACTGTGCGTGAGGCCGTGCACCTCTATTTGTGCTTGCACCGGCTTGCCAAGCCCGTGCGTTGGCTGGTGCAACCTACTTAGTAGATTTTCTAGCCTTTTCCTTTCTTGCACTTCGGGAATTGGGTCAACCCCACTCATTTAAATATTGACTTTTCACATACGACCTCCGAATATCAATCCGATTTCACCTATAGCTTCCTCGAGCCTCGGGATTTGATATTCTTCATAATTTACAATTTATCCGACCCTATTTGACCGTCAATTGACACATTTCTCGTTTAGGGATTTTATCCCACCTTTCCCGTTCCTTATCCGTTTGATCCCGTATTCGCGATAGAGCGTCCTTATATTATTTTAAGCATGCCTACGTGCCCTAATTGCGTTTCAGCATGTCTTTGATATTTAATTTCTAATGTTCTCCCATTAATTATAACTGCATTAATACTCCTTTCAGTGTTGTTCCATATTTTATATATCCTTACATGTTTAATTATCTGACTTTCCATATTGCACCTGTAGCATGAGTGGAGTTTCTATGAATTTTCGTGCGTCATCTGTTGTCTTGTGTCTTGCTTTTAGTATTGTCGGTCTTATTTTCATCCTCTAGGCCCTGTGTATTACAGGTGGGACCAACGAGGGAGAAACTTGACTACCGCTTACTTTCATACTGTTGTGTTGAGCCAGGTAAGGGTTTTAAATTGTTTTCAACTGGAGTAAGAACATAGTTACTTAGGCTTGCGAAATAAACCACTATCCCGCTTTCTTATTACTTGTTGTATTGCCTTTACTATTTCTCTATCTGCTTAGTCAAACCGGTTTGATAGCAAACCAAAATGTTTTAAATACTTTCAACTAGAGGCAAGGAAAACCCATTTGTTTTAAATGCGAACTTTGGTCTCTCGACCTCGCAATTATAACCTTGTCTCGAATGGCCCCTTTGGCCGCCCACACCCCGATTTCCTACTTTCGAATGGCCCTTTTGGCCACCCAAACTATCATTGATTTCAAAAACGAGCCATAGATTGATTAATGATTTGGGCCCGGGGTATACAGGAGGTGAGCCTGGGGACGAGCGTCTAGGGCAAATCCCGATGTATACTTCTAGCGTGTTAACTTGGGCCGGCTAGGAGGTTGGCTTGCCTAAGTTGATGCGAATGGTGGTGCTAACCGCGTCTCCTTAAATTCTGTACGGTGGTGCTAATCGCGTCTCCTTAAATTCTGATGGTACCAATTGTTGGTGGTGGAGTACTTGACTATATGCTTGCATGATTTTCAATTGGGAGTTATAAGGAGAGGGCCCGTTCACGCCGGGACACATTATTGCATGATTTATTGCATTTATTGCTTGTCTAATTATTTTACGGCTTTGGTTACAAGTTGAAGCACAATCCGGTTTTCTTCGTTTATCATATGTATTTCCCTATATATATATAAAACCCGTAAGCGTGACTCGTACTTGCTACCCTAAGCCTCCTGTATTATTCAATTAATTAGTTGAATTACGAGCCGTGTTTATTTATCGTTTCTAACTTATTGAATCGTGCCTTTCGAACTTGTAACGGCCTCGTGATTCAACTAATACCCCTTTCAACTTATCGGCTTGACATTACGTGCAAATGATTTTAAAGGATCCGGTTCGTCAACCCTTTCGCGTTTTCCAGGTAAGCCGAACCGAGTGTTGCCTTGTGTTATTGTTTTACAACTTGTATTTCGTTATTTATCTTCTTTCTCAAAACGGGCAACACTCACCATGTAGCGCCCCCTGAAGAAGGACCGCCACATCCGCACCGAAATGGATTCCCGAGCTTCAGCGAGGGGCCTCAACTCAAAAACCCACTCCGGCGAACGGCACTCAAGCAATAACCATCGGCAACAGCGACAACCATCCCAACAACAACTAAAAAAGAGCAGAGAAATGCGGAAGCGATTAAGGTAAACATATAAATTTCATAATAGCCTACGAGGCTAACGTAATAACCATTAAACATTTATAATCAAGATACAATAAAATAACAACACCTGTTCATAAGCAGATAGTGCCATCCATGGCTCAATTAGTCTATCCTACACAATCCTAGATATCGTCAACTATCCCACATCAGGGGCACATAAGTACGTAAAGTAAATAAATACAATAAACAAGACTCGACAGTTGTTGGGACCACTGACAAGACAAACCAGAAAGACTGAGCCTATCTAGACCTGCTGATGCCGACTGACAAGATAGGTGACGTCTCCACCTGTCTACCTGAAGCAAGAACCAAAATAGCAGGGGTGAGTATAAAGGATACTCAGTAAGGGTTTTTTTGATCATAGTTCGTCATTTATCTTTTAAAACCAACAGTGGTGAGTGTTGCCCGTTTTGAGAAAGAATATGAATAATGAAATATAAGTTATAAAATAACGCAAGGCAACGCTCAGGATCGGCTTATTTGAAAATACAAATAGTTGACGAACCGGATCTTTCAAAATATTTGCACGTAATATCAAGCCGATAAATTGAAAGGGCGTTAGTTGAGTTACGAGGCCGTTACGGTTTCGAAAGACATGCTATGAGTAAGTTAGAACGATAATTAAACACGGCTCATAATTCAACTAATTAATGGAATAATAAAGGAGACTTCAGTTGGCAAGTTCGAGCCACGCTTCCGGGTTTTGTATATTTATTTATAGGGAAATACGTATACTAAAGGAAGAAAACCGGAATGTGTTTCGACTCGTAACTAAAGCCGTAAAACAATTAGACAAGCAAGTAATACAATAAATCATGCAATAATGTGTCCCGGCGAGAACGGGCCCTCTCCTTATATCTCCCCATTGAAAAACATGCAAGCAAGTACTCCATCTCCAAGGTTCATGGACCACTCAGAATTTATGGAAACGCGTGTTAACAACGTCACCCTTAACAGAATTTTCTAGGAAGCGCGTAGCCTACAACGCCACCCTCGCACTAACTCAGGTTAGTCAACCTCCTGGCTGACCTAAGCAGATACGGATTGGAATATCCATCGGGATCTGCCCTGGGCGCACGTCCCCAGGCTCACCTCCTGAATACTCCGGGCCCCAAGTCATACACGGTTCAGTGCTCGCATTTGAAAATGATGATAGTTTAAGTGGCCAAAAGGGCCATTCGTAATTGGGGAATCGGGATGTGGAAGGCCAAAAGGGCCATTCGAGACAAGGTTATATTTGCGAGGTCGATGGACCAAAGTTCGCATTTAAAACAAAAGGGGTTTCCTTGTCTCTATTTGAAAGCATTTCAAATCATTTTGGTTTGCTATCAAAACGGTTTGACTAAGCACGTAAGGAATAGTAAAGACAGTACAAAAAAACAATAAGAAAAGGCGGGGAAATAAGTTATTTCGAAGCCTAAATAAACTATGTTCTTACTCCAGTTGAAAACAATTTAAAACCCTTACCTGGCTCGACAAGACAGTATGAAAGCAAGCGGTAGTCAGGTTTCTCCCTCGTTGGACCCACCTGTAATACACAGGGCCTAGAGGATGAAAACAAGACCGACAATACTAAAAGCAAGACACAAGACAACAGATGACGCACGGCAATTCAAATAGAATCCAATCATGCAATAAACGCAATATGGGAAGTAAATCAATTAAACATGTAAATTACGGTACGACAATTAAAGAATATTAATGAAATGTTAAATAATGAAAGAACGTAAATAATAAATATTAAAGGCATGCTTAAACGCAATTAGGGCACGTAGACATGCTTAAAATAATATAAAGACGTTCTCTCGCGAATACGGGGTTAATCGGACAAGAAACAGGAAAGATGGGATAAGATCCCTGAACAAGCAAAGGTGTCAATTGACGGTCAATTAGGGTCAGGTAAATTGTAAATTATGAAGAATATCAAATCCCAAGGCTCGAGGAAGCTATAGGTGAAATCGGATTGATATCCGGAGGTCGTATGAGAAAAGTCAACATTCAAATGAGTGGGGTTGACCAATTCCCGAAGTGCAAGAAAGGAAAAGGCTGGAAAATACACTAAGTATGTTGCACCGGCCAACGCACGGGCTTACGCACGGGCTTGGCAAGCCGGTGCAAGCACAAAAGGGGTTGCACGGCCTCCCGCACGGTCTTGAGCACGGTGTCAAGACCGTGCAGGTGCAAACGGCCATGCGCACGGGCCTGTGCACGGGCTCAAGCCCGTGCAGGCTGAAAAGTGAAGCGCACGGGCTCTTGCACGGTCTTGCTCAAGACCGTGCGTTCGCCCGTGTGGATCTACTGAGCAGCAGACTCAGCAGATCGCGAACCTCATACGCGAAAATCAAAATATAAATTCATATAACTCCTAATCTACACCATAAAACATCCCAATTTTCACATATAATCATATATATCATATAAGCTACATATAGACACAAGAATCACGTAAAATGGTCAAGTAATTCTTCCTAAACACGAAAATCCTAATATATAAAATTCTATATATAATTCACGAAAAATCGCAAGGAATAACGAACGGAATGAAATGGGGTAAAAGGATTACCGGTAGATAATGTAGTGAGGGTCGTTCGGGTTTTCACGGCTCGTCGATCGGGCGAGAAACGAGCTCGGTAGGGCGTCGGGAAGATCTTTCCCCTTTCTTCTCCTTCTTTCTCCTTTCTTTCTTTTCTCTTTCTTTTCTCCTTCTTGTTATGAGAGAATGAGAGAGGTTGATATTTAGGAAAATATCTCGGAAGGGTAAAATGGTCATTTAGGTTTTAAGGGCATTTATGTAATTTAAGTAATCGAGGCTATTTAGAAGATAGGTTAAATCAATCTTTTCCACAAGATTGATTAATCCAATTGGATAGATCGAGAAATTAGGCAAGAAAGAATTCGCGTAAATATTAATAATATAATACAAATATTCGGGTCGTTACAATACTCCCCTCTTCAAGAGAATCTGTCCTCAGATTCTCCTCCGGACTTCGGGGTTAGTTAAGGGGAGCATAATCTAAGAGTTCTAATAACGCGAATTAAAAACGAACATTTAGGAGCAATTAAAATACATTATAAAACGTCATTCATAATAAAAACATTTAAATGCGAATAACATTCCAATAAAATTCAAAGTCATGCAAAAGACAGAATTGCAAAAACCCTAAACAAGGCTAACGACGAAGAAGAAAATCCCAAAGCAAGGTCCATCGTCACCGTCATTATCTATTTCGTTCTTCCGACTGATTCTTGTACTCTTTGTATCCTCAATGACAATTGTCACATCCTTCTCCTGTTTCTTGATTAGAGTTCCTTTTACAGGAAGTAACGCCATCATCATTTCTCCTATTGTACTCCTCGTCTTTCTCACAATCTGTCTCTTCAAGATCACACTCTTTCTTATTCTTTCTACAGAGTGTTTTCTCATCTTCAAGGGTATTTGATGATTTCTCCTCTCCGCCTTCCATTAAACCATCATTTACATCATTTCTTCGCTCGACTTCACACGAAACATCAGGGTCGTCATTATCGGAAGCTGATGTCGACTCGTCTCCCATATAATCCTCATCGTCAGATAATTCATTATCCTCTTCACTAGTTGATTCATCTTCAGACATACCTTCAGAAGTATACTCCTTCAGACTCGATTTGTCAACGTCGGTGCTATCCAGAATCGTATAATGTACTCGCAACAGAATCGATCCTAGTCGGCCAAGAACTCCTTGTCCTTAGCACTTTCTAATAGCGTATAACGAATTTATCGAATTCCACGCTATCCACACAGAGGTCACATAAATCTTAGCATCTAATCATTCAGTCAGTGCAAGTGTGAATTTTGAAAGCGGTTAAGGCACGTAAGTCATATAAAACACTTAGCACATATTTAAAGCAATTACCATTCAAAGCAAAACACTATGAATGAATGCTATGATAATGCAATGTACCTGTACGAGCATGTCGAGATCGGTAACCACTTCTTCTTCCCCCAGGGTTCTCTCTGTTGGGACAGTCCCGAATGTGGTGCTTGGTACTTCCACAAGAAAAGCAACGTCCCAATTGTTTCCTACACTTTTCCGTCCTGTGATTCGTCTTCCCACAGTGCTCACAGGGAATGGGGTCCTCGTTCACTTCAGGTTCGGTAGGTTCCGGCACCTCGTAGTGTGGTCTCTTTGTTCGATAGGTACTCGGTCCGGCTGACTCTCTCCTTGCTATCTCGTTGGGAGAGGATCTTATCATAGCAGGGGCACTCTGGTTCATTATTTGGAGTTCGGACTCCACTCTCATAGCTCGAGTAACTGCATCGGGGTAAAGACGGATGTCAAGTGCCATTAATGCTCTTCGGATCTCCGGCTGAAGTCCCTCGATAAATTTTCGTGCTCTCTTTCGTTCGTCCGCGGCATAGTGAGGAGCATAAGTGATGAGACGGTTGAACTGTGCTTCATACTGGGCTACGGTAGATGCTCCTTGGTTGAGATACATGAATTCTCTCTCTCGGCTGTCACGTACCACTTCCGGCACATACTTCATTCGGAAGTCAGTTACGAATCGTGACCAAGTGTGGGGAACTCTCTCGGCGATCCATCTCCGTTCTGTGAAGTTCCACCAATCTCGAGCGGGTCCTCTCATAAGGAAGGTAGCATACTCGACCCTCTCGGGGTCACCACACTGTAGTACTCGAAAGATCTGCTCCACGTCGGATATCCAGGCCTCGGCCTTAAAATCATCTGGTTCGCCCTCAAAGCAGGGTGGGCGATAGAAGAGAAACCTATCCAAGGTTTGGCCCACAGTCTGTCTGGCAGGTACGTCCTGCTGTTGTTGTTGTTGTATCCCTTGACATACTTGCACGGCGATCTGTCGGATAATCGATACCCACTCTTCAGCCATTGGGTTCGGGGGTGTTGGAGCAGTAGGGGGTCTTCGGCGAGGCATTATGCACCTGTGAACAACAAACTGGAAAATGATGCATGCTCGGTTAATGGAATGATCATATAAGGCCTGTAAAATTCAAACAAAACCTACATATATGATTCGAATAGCATGTAATAAATTAAAGCATGAAATAAATCGCATAACAAGCAAAACTCGATCCTATAGCCGTACGACCTAGACACGACAAGACCCAAGCAGGACACGACAAGACGACAAGACAAGACAGACGCTACCTCGAGTTCCACATCCACCTGCATTCAATCCCAACTTAGTACTACAATTGTAAGAGATCAAACGGTTGGTTGGCCATTCCAAAAGAAGATCAATCACAATTTCAATACTAAGGAGTTCTCAAGCACCTGTGACTGGAAACTCTAAGTCTCATTGACACGAAATGGGCAGACACAAGAGACAAGACACGACGCGATTACAAAGCTTCGGTTCCTTTTGGGAACCTAGGCTCTGATACCACTGACTGTAGCGCCCCCTGAAGAAGGACCGCCACATCCGCACCGAAATGGATTCCCGAGCTTCAGCGAGGGGCCTCAACTCAAAAACCCACTCCGGCGAACGGCACTCAAGCAATAACCATCGGCAACAGCGACAACCATCCCAACAACAACTAAAAAAGAGCAGAGAAATGCGGAAGCGATTAAGGTAAACATATAAATTTCATAATAGCCTACGAGGCTAACGTAATAACCATTAAACATTTATAATCAAGATACAATAAAATAACAACACCTGTTCATAAGCAGATAGTGCCATCCATGGCTCAATTAGTCTATCCTACACAATCCTAGATATCGTCAACTATCCCACATCAGGGGCACATAAGTACGTAAAGTAAATAAATACAATAAACAAGACTCGACAGTTGTTGGGACCACTGACAAGACAAACCAGAAAGACTGAGCCTATCTAGACCTGCTGATGCCGACTGACAAGATAGGTGACGTCTCCACCTGTCTACCTGAAGCAAGAACCAAAATAGCAGGGGTGAGTATAAAGGATACTCAGTAAGGGGTTTTTTGATCATAGTTCGTCATTTATCTTTTAAAACCAACAGTGGTGAGTGTTGCCCGTTTTGAGAAAGAATATGAATAATGAAATATAAGTTATAAAATAACGCAAGGCAACGCTCAGGATCGGCTTATTTGAAAATACAAATAGTTGACGAACCGGATCTTTCAAAATATTTGCACGTAATATCAAGCCGATAAATTGAAAGGGCGTTAGTTGAGTTACGAGGCCGTTACGGTTTCGAAAGACATGCTATGAGTAAGTTAGAACGATAATTAAACACGGCTCATAATTCAACTAATTAATGGAATAATAAAGGAGACTTCAGTTGGCAAGTTCGAGCCACGCTTCCGGGTTTTGTATATTTATTTATAGGGAAATACGTATACTAAAGGAAGAAAACCGGAATGTGTTTCGACTCGTAACTAAAGCCGTAAAACAATTAGACAAGCAAGTAATACAATAAATCATGCAATAATGTGTCCCGGCGAGAACGGGCCCTCTCCTTATATCTCCCCATTGAAAAACATGCAAGCAAGTACTCCATCTCCAAGGTTCATGGACCACTCAGAATTTATGGAAACGCGTGTTAACAACGTCACCCTTAACAGAATTTTCTAGGAAGCGCGTAGCCTACAACGCCACCCTCGCACTAACTCAGGTTAGTCAACCTCCTGGCTGACCTAAGCAGATACGGATTGGAATATCCATCGGGATCTGCCCTGGGCGCACGTCCCCAGGCTCACCTCCTGAATACTCCGGGCCCCAAGTCATACACGGTTCAGTGCTCGCATTTGAAAATGATGATAGTTTAAGTGGCCAAAAGGGCCATTCGTAATTGGGGAATCGGGATGTGGAAGGCCAAAAGGGCCATTCGAGACAAGGTTATATTTGCGAGGTCGATGGACCAAAGTTCGCATTTAAAACAAAAGGGGTTTCCTTGTCTCTATTTGAAAGCATTTCAAATCATTTTGGTTTGCTATCAAAACGGTTTGACTAAGCACGTAAGGAATAGTAAAGACAGTACAAAAAAACAATAAGAAAAGGCGGGGAAATAAGTTATTTCGAAGCCTAAATAAACTATGTTCTTACTCCAGTTGAAAACAATTTAAAACCCTTACCTGGCTCGACAAGACAGTATGAAAGCAAGCGGTAGTCAGGTTTCTCCCTCGTTGGACCCACCTGTAATACACAGGGCCTAGAGGATGAAAACAAGACCGACAATACTAAAAGCAAGACACAAGACAACAGATGACGCACGGCAATTCAAATAGAATCCAATCATGCAATAAACGCAATATGGGAAGTAAATCAATTAAACATGTAAATTACGGTACGACAATTAAAGAATATTAATGAAATGTTAAATAATGAAAGAACGTAAATAATAAATATTAAAGGCATGCTTAAACGCAATTAGGGCACGTAGACATGCTTAAAATAATATAAAGACGTTCTCTCGCGAATACGGGGTTAATCGGACAAGAAACAGGAAAGATGGGATAAGATCCCTGAACAAGCAAAGGTGTCAATTGACGGTCAATTAGGGTCAGGTAAATTGTAAATTATGAAGAATATCAAATCCCAAGGCTCGAGGAAGCTATAGGTGAAATCGGATTGATATCCGGAGGTCGTATGAGAAAAGTCAACATTCAAATGAGTGGGGTTGACCAATTCCCGAAGTGCAAGAAAGGAAAAGGCTGGAAAATACACTAAGTATGTTGCACCGGCCAACGCACGGGCTTACGCACGGGCTTGGCAAGCCGGTGCAAGCACAAAAGGGGTTGCACGGCCTCCCGCACGGTCTTGAGCACGGTGTCAAGACCGTGCAGGTGCAAACGGCCATGCGCACGGGCCTGTGCACGGGCTCAAGCCCGTGCAGGCTGAAAAGTGAAGCGCACGGGCTCTTGCACGGTCTTGCTCAAGACCGTGCGTTCGCCCGTGTGGATCTACTGAGCAGCAGACTCAGCAGATCGCGAACCTCATACGCGAAAATCAAAATATAAATTCATATAACTCCTAATCTACACCATAAAACATCCCAATTTTCACATATAATCATATATATCATATAAGCTACATATAGACACAAGAATCACGTAAAATGGTCAAGTAATTCTTCCTAAACACGAAAATCCTAATATATAAAATTCTATATATAATTCACGAAAAATCGCAAGGAATAACGAACGGAATGAAATGGGGTAAAAGGATTACCGGTAGATAATGTAGTGAGGGTCGTTCGGGTTTTCACGGCTCGTCGATCGGGCGAGAAACGAGCTCGGTAGGGCGTCGGGAAGATCTTTCTCCTTTCTTCTCCTTCTTTCTCCTTTCTTTCTTTTCTCTTTCTTTTCTCCTTCTTGTTATGAGAGAATGAGAGAGGTTGATATTTAGGAAAATATCTCGGAAGGGTAAAATGGTCATTTAGGTTTTAAGGGCATTTATGTAATTTAAGTAATCGAGGCTATTTAGAAGATAGGTTAAATCAATCTTTTCCACAAGATTGATTAATCCAATTGGATAGATCGAGAAATTAGGCAAGAAAGAATTCGCGTAAATATTAATAATATAATACAAATATTCGGGTCGTTACACACCACTTTTAGTTTTAAAAGATAAATGACGAACTGTGATCAAAACCCCCTTACTGAGTATCCTTTATACTCACCCCTGCTATTTTGGTTCTTGCTTCAGGTAGATAGGTGGCGACGTCACCTATCTTATCAGTCGGCATCAGCACGTCTAGATAGGCTCAGTCTTTCTGGTTTGCCTTGTCAGTGGTCCCAACAACCGTCGAGTCTTATTTATTGTATTTATTTACTTTACGTACTTATGTGCCCCTGATGTGGGATAGTTGACGATATCTAGGATTGTACATGATAGACTAGTTGAGCCATGGATGGCACTACGTGTTGTTATTCTGTTGTATTTCAAATTTCACATTTTAATTGATATTATGTTAGCCTCGTAGGCGTTTATTGATTTATTTGATTATCTTTTAAATCGCTTCTGCATATCTCTGTATTGTTGTGATTGTTGTTGGGATGGTTGTCGGTGTTGCCGATGGTTATTGCTTGAGTGCCGTTCGCCGGAGTGGATTTTTGAGTTGAGGCTCCTCGCTGAAGCTCGGGAGTTCGCTTCGGTGTGGATGTGGTGGTCGTTCTTCAGGGGGCGCTACACAATCAGACAAGTAGGAAATGCAGCAAGTTATGCAATATTGTGTCCCGACGAGAACGGGCCCTCTCCGTATAACTCCCATTCATGAAAATCATGCAAGCACATAGTCAAGTACTCCACCACCAAAAGTCATGATCCACTTAGAATTTTATGGAAACGCGTGTTAACAACGTCACCCTTATCAGAATTTTCTAGGAAGCGCGTAGCCTACAACGCCACCCTTGCACTAACTCAGGCTAGCCAACCACCTGGCCGACCCAATCGAATACGGATTGGAGTACACATCAGGATTTGCCCTAGGGGCAATATGGTCAATTTATCCAAAAGCATGCAATAATTAAATAAATGAATAACAATTAACATTTAATTAATAATGACATTTAAGCATAATATAACCAGGGGTTAAGCTTGCAATTAAACATCAAACATGTATATTTCATTTAAATCAACAACAATTAAAGTACAACTTATAGCTTTTCCCAAAAGCTCAAAAGCTAACAAGCTAAGATCGATCCTATCTCTAGCCTAATCGAACCAAAACCTATCCGTTCGACTGCACAAGCATATATCATCAATAATCAACAATTTATACAATTAAGCCAAGCTAGGATACAAGTTATTCATGCTCAAAAGCTATAAGCTATAAGCTATAGTTCAAAAGCTACAAATTAACACAATAATACAAAAAATGCGATAAAAGACAAACGACAAGTCGGATTCAAGTAATACCAGTGCCGTTAGAACCATTGCGTCGAGGGGCACGATCTGTCCAAAGACTCTGTCACCGGATTCCCGCCGGAACAGTGCCAAAACGCCAGAAAACCACCTGCCACCACCGGACCGCTGTCGGGCCACCTCCGATGGTTGAACCCTTATACCGAAATGTTCCTCTCAACGAGCCCGTCACTTCCCTCAAAGCCGTTTCTCAATCGGATCATCCATTGGAATTTAGTTTTACTTTGAAGCTCCAAAACCTTAGAATTCAAGAATCGAAATTAGTGAAAATCGGCTCAACGAAATACTAAATTGACTTCGAAATCGGCTTATCCATGTCGAGAAGATTGAAATCCATATAAAGCACTTTGAAAATGGTGGCCGAAGATAGCCCAGCCACCATTTCCGTCGCGTCGCCACCGCCGCGCCACCTTGCTCTGCCGTATCTCCTTCGTTCCGTCGAGTCTGAACCTGAGACCGGTGCCAAAAGCTTCATCTCGACGAGGGCTTCAAAGCCTGGGTGGTGCGCAGCCGCGCCACCACCTGGAACCGCCGGAAAGAGTCCATCTCCGCCGCGCCTCCACCTCTTCGTTCCGCCGCCGTCCGGCCAAATCAGGTCGTGAGACCACCGCCAAAAGACTCCCCTCGACGAGAGCTTTCATTTCCGACCAAGCCCAGGCCGTGCCGTCGCCGGAAACGTCAGAACCACCAGCCTTGCCGTCGCCACCTTCACGCCGCTGTAGCGCCACCACCGGTGCTCCAATCGCCACAATAATGGTATGATTGAGTTCGTCTCGTCGAGACAGTCGATTTGACATATCATACGCGCGATTCCGGAAAGAATTGAGAAAAATCACATTTTTTGTGGGGAGAGGGAGTCGCGCGACTGTTGCAGCGTGTGCGTGTTCTTCATTTTTTATTTTGGCCCCAAATCTTCCAATAATCACATAATATACCCTATCCTCGAAAAACGTGTAATAGTGTAAAGTGTCGGAATTCGGCGTACTTAGTGTCAAAATGACCGAAATTAAATGCTTAATAAGAATTGAGGTTCATTTTCTTAAAATTCATGAGTTTAAGAAAAGTCAATTCCGGGTTGGGCGAAAGTGTAAATAATTTTGGGCTAAAATGCAATTTTATTTAAAATATGATTTAATGAATAATATTTATAATTTCATGAAAGTATTTGAAACCTCGTTAAAATATGCATTTTTAAAACATTGAACCCCAGTCCAATGTACACCATTAAATTACGAAATTAAATAAACGAGCTATAAATATAAATTTACCAAATTAACCCTAATTAGTGGCAAAACGATGCAAATTAAATTCTAATTAATGCTTTGGGTTTTAAATACCAAATCGATGATTTATAAAATATTTAAATACAAGAGTTGGAAAACGTGCAAGTGTGAAAGATGTCGGGACCGTAAATGGTCCGAATTCCGATAAATGCGCTAATCTTGAACTTGGAGATTGCGGGTCGTTACACTTTATAAAGCGTCTATATAGTATAAACTTTAAATTACGTAGAAGGTATAATATTTTTTTTGGTAGAAGGTATAATATGACTTATATACAACTTATTTACGCTATATGATATAATTTAAAATTCATTGCTACAAGAAGATGGTCGGTAAGTGGTCGGAAATACTTAAAAAATATAATGTGGTCGGTAAGCGGTCGGAAAGTGGTCAGAAATACTTGAAAAAAATTGAAAGTGGTCGGTATTCGGTCGGAAAGTGGTCGATAATTACTACAAGAAATCACATTTTTTATTTTTATTGCCTAGATTGTCATCCAATTTTGTGATAATTAACTTATAAGACATTTATATGATATATTAAGACTCATAAATCATTTATATTATTGGTAGGGTACAATTATAAAGACAGTATGTTCCATGATATAAGTTATTTATGTAATATGATCGATATAATATAGTTTATAAAACATCAAGTAATATAAACTTAAAAGTACATAGAAGATATAATATGACGTATATACATAGAAACCTACGTAATACGATATAAATTATAAGTTATTACCATAAAATAGTCGGAATGTGGTTGGTATTTGCTTATAAAAATAGAATATGGTCGATAATTAGTCGGAAAGTGGTCGCTAATAATTGCATAATTTTCACAAAACCTTTCCGACCACAAAATATGGTCGCTGGTTCTCTGTAAAAGTTAAAGAAAGATATTCCGACCACGTAATGTGGTTGGAAATGGGTCGGTAAAGGGACTCAAAATGAAAAAGGTTTTTTCAACCACGTTAGTGATCGGAAAACAGTCGCAAAAGTCACTTAATTATAACAAAACCCTTTACCTTTCTCAACAAAATTCAAGCGTCTGACAGACTTCTCCCAATTTCACACGCCCAAAAACCCTAATTCCTCCTCATCGCCACCTCTACTCGCCGGTCGTCGTCACCAGTACTCGCCAGTCGTCATCACTAGTGCTCGCCGGTCTTTGTTATCAGTGCTCACCCGTCATCGCCACCACTTCTCGCCCATCGTCGTCGCCACCAGCTTCTACTACTGCTCGGCCGCTGATCCGCTCATCGTCCGTCGTCTGAACTTAGGTTTCCACCAGGTAAGATTTCCTCCGTTAGTTGTATAAGATTTCCTCGATGTCAGGTGAAATTTTTCTTTTTTTATTCCTTATGAATAGTATATGATTTTGTGCCTAAATAAATTAGTTTTGTTACTGTAGTAATTTGTTGGTGGGAATTTGATTTTGCTTTTTGTAGGGATGATGAAAGGAGCGTTGATGGGCACATAGCCGGGTCTGTTCACGTTGCTAGCGATACATTTGTTGATAAATTGCCTAGTCTTGTGGAAGCTACAAAAGGCAAAGATACTCTTGATTTCCACTGCGCCCTCAGCAAGGTTCTTCTTCTTCTTTTTTCTTTATAATCTAAAGAATTTTTAGGCATTTCCTTATTGTCTTGTCTCTCATTTTTCATTAAAATGGTTGGTTTGGATTTGACTTGAATGTGATTGTTGTAAAAACTGAATATGTTATGTTACTTAATGTATGCTGTGCTTAGCAATTAGCCTTGTTTTAGTAGAATTAGACTCTATATTTCACCAAAAATCATATAAATTCACATATATAATATTTTCACATATTATCAATTATACGTCTAACGCGCATAATTTTAAAACTTCAACGTAAGATGAAATTAAATGAATTTTGGATGAATGTCATGACAATGCAATATACCTGGATCGTTCATACGAAAATCAAGCTCCGTCTTCTCGACTCGTTTCCATTTATCCCATAAGGTTTAGTGGCATGGAAATTCCGAGTAGTCTGCAATCACAACTAATTGGCAAGATAGATGCATGTCTAATTAGGAATAAGTTTTGAAAAAATCACATAAGCATGCCCTTATGATAATCACATGTAGCACAAAATCTCACTCGTAATATAATTACATAATTCAAACCATCAAATAAGATCCTAATGCCGTACAACCTAGACGAACCAAACCGAATAGGACACGACATCAAATCCTATGAGCGACTCGTGTTACGACGTACTTAATACAAGAAGTATAGAAGATCGCCAGTTGAGTTGCAGCTCAACCGTGTTCGTTCTACAATTCCGGCATCAAGGATGACGAACACTCGTCACGCTACGAATTCAATACAAACTGACACCAAGCAGACAGACACTCCATGCAAGACAGACGAGATACTAGAGGTTTCGGTTCCCTTTCAGGAACCTAGGCTCTGATACCACTGACTGTAGCGCCCCTTTCCGTAGGGTGGAGAAAGGACACCACATCCGCACCGAGACGAACTCTCAAACGTGGTAGATGTACCCCATTTAAAAATCCATCCCGGCAAACGGCAATCAGTCAAACAAATACCAGCAACAGCATAACGACACCCCAACAACAACAGTAATAAAAGAATAACAGAGTTGCGGAAGCTCATTTAAAATATACAATTAATCATATAAGCCATTCATGGCAACATAATTCATACATCATTCTCGATAATCATTTAATAAATGCCATCCATGACTCGTCTAATCTATCCCACATCAGGGGCACGTAAGTACGGAAATTAAAACATAATATGGAATACATAAATTAAATCAATTCATAAATAAGGACACGACTGTTGTTGGGACACTGACAAGACAAGACATACGAGCCAACCTAGACTTGCTGCTGCCGACTGACAAGATAGGTGACAACGCCACCTGTCGACCTGAAGTAAGAATCAAAATAGTGGGGGTGAGTATAAAGGATACTCAATGAGGGTAAAGAGGGAACAAGTACGAGCCACGTTTCCGGGTTTGGATTATATATATATAAGAATTTACATTTGCGAAATGAAGAAAATCCGGATCGTGCTTCGACTTGCATGTACAACAATAATAAGCAATAATAATAAAGCATTAATGAAAGCAAGTAATATCCCAGCGAGAATGGGCCTGTTCCTCCTTATAACCCCCTCAAGTTCAGTAAACTCCATCTCCGGTGTCTGACCCCAAAGGTGCTACCCCAGGCGACTGTTGAATTTTAGGAAAACGTGCAACGAATGCAACGTCCACCATCACTCCCAACCGTGGCTATCAACTCCTGACGGGCCACGATTGACGCTTAGTTTTGGGAAAAGCACCTCGGATTACACCCTGGACGCTCGTCCCTGGTTGTAACCTCCGGATACCATCCCGGGCGGGCCCATTGAAAGAACAATACTTTGCTCGCTTTCGAAGAACATTATAAGTTAAGGCCAAAAGGGAATTTAGGCAAGTGTATATGACGACAAAGGAGTAAATCCTAAGTCAAACCGTCACGGAAAAGAAAAGAGTTTTCTTGCCCTTTGAAAACAAAATGATATGGATATACCTATAGGTACAAGTTGATATCAAAACATTTGTTATAAAATATATATATTAAATATCTAATAGATATACGAGAAAGGAAATCAAAGTAAGATGAGCACATAAAGGTATTTCGCAATAATTTAAAAGAAATTCTTACTCCGTTTGAAAGCATTTTAAAACCCTCACCTGAAGCTCGACAAACGAGAAAAGCAAGCAACGGACAAGTACTCCACGGGGAGTGAAGCCTGCAATCTAAGACACGACATAACCAGGTAAGACTCTTGACAAGACGCACGGCGTATGATAAGTAATTAAAACACGTAAAAGCATATAGACACGACTTCCATTGAAGTACTCACAATTGCATTTAAAACAATTAAACGAGATATAAGGATTAACAGATGTAAACATGCTTCGAACACAATTTAGATTTCACATTCATGCTCGTGACATAATAAAGAAGCATTCATACCAGTTTTGGATCAAATAGACAATGTATGGGAAATAGCTAAAAAGCCCTAAACAAAATTGGCACTATTCAATGCCCGAACGAAGTCGGAAAAATTCCTACTTCGAATATTAAAGATATAAATGACCAAATAAATCTATTGGTGAAGACGGAAATCAAAAACGAGATCAAACGAACATTGTAGGTTTTTGGGGGTGAACATACAGAAGGTCCGGTCTGGAAAATGGCTGAAAATTGGCTAAGGGGTGCACACGGGGTGTTGCACGGCCTGTTGCAAGGCCGTGCGTGCAAGAAATGTAGATAAGGCCGTGGTGCTATACACAAGGCACACGGTCTCCTGCACGGCCTGTCGCAAGGCCGTGCGCGTTCACACGGGGTCTCGTCACGCCGTGTGGCGAGACCGTGTGGTTCTAAAATGAGCAGATTCGCGAGAACAAACGCAGAAGCAATAAATCTAATACCAAAATTCATCCTACACAAATTATACTCGGCCAATCATGCTCAAATTCATATATATTACTCTCCTAAACATGCTTAATAATTAGAAACGAGAATCATGAAAATCCGTCAACTATAACGAATAAACCCAATAAAACCTAAGTTAATAAAATTCAATAAAAATCGATATTCGTCGGATGAATCGAAAAGAGGTTAGAAGGTTATTGATTGGTTATGGGATGGGGGTCACGTAGCCGAAGACGGGATTCCATTCGGACGAGAATCGGGTTCGGCACGAAATTCTCTCTTCCTCCTTCCTTCTTCCTTTCTTCCTTCTTTGTGAAAATGAGAGAATGTGAGAGAGAGTTAGATATTTAGGGAAAATATCTCGAGGGGTAAAATGGTAATTTTGGCTTTTAAGGGCATTTATGTAATTTTAGCAATTGCGGGTATTTAAAAGATAGGTTAACTCAATCTTTTCCGTAAGATTAATTAATTAAATTGAAAAGATCGAGAAATTAGACAAGAAAGAACTCGCGTAATAAATATAATTATAATTAAAATATTCGGGTCGTTACATCTTTTGCACACTCACACCTCTCCGAGACGAAATGAACACTCACCCTCAGCTCACCGCACAAGCAATAAGAGTAATGCCCTACAATCTGTGCTAGCTGGACACCAACGAACCTCAGGAACGCCCTCATAGATAAGATGGCGCCCATCTAGACTTATTAGGAAAATAGAATACTACCCTCCACTAAATTATCATAGGGCAGTAACAATCATAATGCCACTCAGCAAAACTCCTGCTTAACAACTCCAAATTTTTCTCTCCACCTTTGGTTGGTTATAGTGCAAGCACACTCTAACTTAGCCTTGCTCTCTCAATCCTCAGGAATGCCCTCATCGAAAAGAGAGAACAAGACAAGACTTAGGGAGCTACAAAACTACACCCCTTCACAGAGATCATAGGGGTGAAGTAACTCTTTCAGAACAACTTTAAGCACTATAAACAATGAATCTCACACAACTGAATGACAGTCTCTTTGCACCACTCTAATCTGAACTTTGAGAGGTGGAAGAAACAAAACATAGTCTCACAGAGGGCAATCCCCATCTATCTAACCTTAACAACCCTCTTTCAATTCTACCCAACTGATCAGCACCCCACACCCCTTCCTCCCTACTGCTACAAGCTAAATTTGCATAGAAATCAGCCATAGAATTCCCCACTCTATATATATGTGAGAATTGTACCTCCAAACTTGTAACGCCCCACATTTTTGGTAAACTAAAGCCGGTAAGAATTCCTGAGATAACGGGACAAGTTTGGAAAAATTCGATCGGTACATATGTGCTTATGTGATATTTGTATGTTTTATATGAATTTTCGTAAATGTGATAATTTGTGAATTTAAATTATTCTACGTTGATGTGCGTTTAAAATGATGAGTTCTGACTATAATATTGATATATTTCATTAATATGTCCTTTTTATGAAGTTTCGCGAAATTACGAAAATGCTCCTTCGATTTTTCATTTAAACCTCAGGTTTTCTTTTTATTCTCTTTTCCTTTTCTTTTTCTTAATTACACTTAAACAGCCGAAGGAAAAGAAAAGAAAGAAAGAAAAAGAAAGAATTTTCTTTAAAACTTCAATTCGATCTTTCGAGTTCGTTTCTTAACCAAATTTCGATCCGTAAGAACCTACGTGATCCTTATAACATTCTCTACAGGTATTATTCAAGTTCCATTTGATTCCGTTGTCGTTTGAGTATGTTTTGGATAAATTGTTTCGAAGTTGGATTTTTCGATAGTTTGATCGCTATACTCCGTAGTTTTCGATGATTCTTGATCCTATGTGTTGCCATTGTGATCTTTGATATTGGTTGAAGTTTGTAGTATGAAAATCTGATTGAAAATGGTATTTTGGTAAAGATTTGACGAAGTTTTGCTGCTTCTGTGCGAAGTTCTTCGCGTTCTGCTGAAAATTCGCGAAAACAGGCGCACACGGCCTTGCAACAGGCCGTGTAGCAAGACCGTGCGTGTTTTCCACCCCACACGGCCTTGCATCAGGCCGTGTCGGTAGGCTGTGCATGTTTCAAAGTTGCACACGGCCTTCATCAGGCCGTGCGTGTTCCCAAAATCGCACACGGCCTTGATCAGGCCGTGTGTGTAGACCGTGTGTCCCGAATTTAGTTCAAAAGTCTCTGGAAGTCAAAAATTTCAAATACTACTTTCTTCGTTTGATATTATTTTCAAAATCCGACTGCGTCATTAAGTTCGTAGTGCTTTAAAACTTAATAATCCATAGAGTTTGAATTTTTCCAATACCGTTTGATCGTGAAACGAACTGATTTTCGTTTAGGGAATTATACGCCTTTCGCAATTCTTTTCCGATTGCTTCGAAACTTGAATGTATGCTTCTTTATAGTATTTTAAGCATGTCTATGAAACCTAAATGTGTTTAAGCATGATTTATAGTTTTGAAGTTTGATATTTCATTCGTTTCATTGAATAATTGCCCTAATTGCCCTTCTTTGATTTAATTAAGTGGTTATTGCATTAAGAATAAGCCGTGCGTCGTGTCGTCATCTTACATGGTTGTGTCGTATTTGGTTTCAGGTGATAGTTCTTCCGGGCAGTAGTCTGGTTGTCTTTCCTTGGTTCTTTTTGCAGGACTATCCAGGTGGGGTTTCTTTTCCGAATTCGGCTTTCCTTATACGTATGTAAATATTCCATATATACCCGAAGCCTGTCTTTTATGTTTTTATGTTTTCTTTCCCAAAACTTATAGTATACGTAGTAGCTACTTGAAAACCATATTATCTTAATGAGTTTAAAGGAAAATGCTCTGATACCAACTGTAACGGCACGTCCCCAAATACGGTGCGACGTGACGTCCCGCACCAAGTCATAATCCACAACCAGAACTAAAGGTCCAGTTATGAACTACAACCTGGCGAACGGAAAATAATTACCAGGCGGATCTGCTTTAGAAAATAATAAGACAATGAACAATAATACAGCGGAAGCAAATTAGCACAACCTATCCCACTCAGGGAGCTAGAACAACCATAATCCAAAACACAATTATAAAGCCCACCAAGGCCACTGAAAATATCAATATCAACATTCAAACTAATTTACATTATTTACATCTACATCTTCTAGGGTTTGAAGTATTTATCCAGATACATAGACGGATATGAAATCACCTAAATAAAAGTAAATGACTCCAAGGACACGACCTGAATCCGCCTAGCAACAAAACCCTGAAAAGACAACAACAGAGTAATGGGGTTAGTCAAAGCGACTAAGTGAGGGGGCTGTAATACATATATATTATCGAAACAACCGAAAGATTCACCAGTTTGTAAATGAAAAGAAAGCAAAGGAAAAATAAGGGTTTTCACAATTATTGGTGAATCGAATAATTTCGCATTAAAGTAAAAGCTCGGCGAGACGAGCATCAACTACCTGTCTACACAAGGAGGAATAAGGGAGGTTTATTTGATATTTCTGATATTGTGAAATAGGTGGTTGATGCTCGTCTCGCCGAGCTTTTACTTTAATGCGAAATTATTCGATTCACCAATAATTGTGAAAACCCTTATTTTTCCTTTGCTTTCTTTTCATTTACAAACGGGTGAATCTTTCGGTTGTTTCGATAATATATATGTATTACAGCCCCCTCACTTAGTCGCTTTGACTAACCCCATTACTCTGTTGTTGTCTTTTCAGGGTTTTGTTGCTAGGCGGATTCAGGTCGTGTCCTTGGAGTCATTTACTTTTGTTTAGGTGATTTCATATCCGTCTATGTATCTGGATAAATACTTCAAACCCTAGAAGATGTAGATGTAAATAATGTAAATTAGTTTGAATGTTGATATTGATATTTTCAGTGGCCTTGGTGGGCTTTATAATTGTGTTTTGGATTATGGTTGTTCTAGCTCCCTGAGTGGGATAGGTTGTGCTAATTTGCTTCCGCTGTATTATTGTTCATTGTCTTATTATTTTCTAAAGCAGATCCGCCTGGTAATTATTTTCCGTTCGCCAGAAAACTTCAATTCGATCTTTCGAGTTCGTTTCTTAACCAAATTTCGATCCGTAAGAACCTACGTGATCCTTATAACATTCTCTACAGGTATTATTCAAGTTCCATTTGATTCCGTTGTCGTTTGAGTATGTTTTGGATAAATTGTTTCGAAGTTGGATTTTTCGATAGTTTGATCGCTATACTCCGTAGTTCCTTCTGGTGGGCAGAGCTACCACATCTAGTACACAATCCCAACTTAGACCAACACTTAAACTCTGGGTAATTCTCTCCACAATAACCATAAGTAACTGTATTCACTATTAATTTATCAGTTGCCCACATCATGTAACAATCAGAAGATTATTTTCATATCTGTTAACATTATTTTACAGACAAATATCTAAGATTCCATCAACCTGAAGTAGAAGAGTTGAGTATAATCTTTCCCTCAGTCGCTTCACCTGAATATGAAGATTGATTCTATGCGATCAATATTACAAATTTTAAGAATTCCTGAGATAACGGGACAAGTTTGGAAAAATTCGATCGATACATATGTGCTTATGTGATATTTATGTGTTTTATATGAATTTTCGTAAATGTGATAATTTGTGAATTTAAATTATTCTACGTTGATGTGCGTTTAAAATGATGAGTTTTGACTATAATATTGATATATTTCATTAATATGTCCTTTTTATGAAGTTTCGCAAAATTACGAAAATGCCCCTTCGATTTTATGAAGTTTTGACTATAACGGCACGTCCCCAAATACGGTGCGACGTGACGTCCCGCACCAAGTCATAATCCACAACCAGAACTAAAGGTCCAGTTATGAACTTGTAACGCCCCACATTTTTGGTAAACTAAAGCCGGTAAGAATTCCTGAGATAACGGGACAAGTTTGGAAAAATTCGATCGGTACATATGTGCTTATGTGATATTTGTGTGTTTTATATGAATTTTCGTAAATGTGATAATTTGTGAATTTAAATTATTCTACGTTGATGTGCGTTTAAAATGATGAGTTTTGACTATAATATTGATAATGTAACACCCCAAACTTGAGAAATATGTACCATGTGGGCATTTGTCCCACATAGGAAAAACATAAGTAATGTGAAGTGTTAATAAGTGATCTTCCAAGCACAACTACCATGTGGTGCATCACCTTTTGGCAAGTGGTTTCAAGCCAAACTTTAGGGTTGTGCTCAGTGGTAGTGAAGCTTATACCCGCGCGTCCAACGGGTTCCGTCGTGAGGGTTCTCCTCTCCGCGCCCGGGGCTGCGACAAATGGTATCAGAGCCAACCGTCAGCTATGGGAATGCATGTTCCACACATGACATGAGTCGTGAGTCACCGCTAAAGGGGCTCCGCTCGGCATGTTGTGGGCAGCTTCTCCACTGGCGGGAAGCCACGATCCTATGTCACGGCGTAATGAGGACATTACACTCTCAAGGAGGGGTGAATGTAACACCCCAAACTTGAGAAATATGTACCATGTGGGCATTTGTCCCACATAGGAAAAACATAAGTAATGTGAAGTGTTAATAAGTGATCTTCCAAGCACAACTACCATGTGGTGCATCACCTTTTGGCAAGTGGTTTCAAGCCAAACTTTAGGGTTGTGCTCAGTGGTGGTGAAGCTTATACCCGCGCGTCCAACGGGTTCCGTCGTGAGGGTTCTCCTCTCCGCGCCCGGGGCTGCGACAAAAAACATTGTAACGCCCCACATTTTTGGTAAACTAAAGCCGGTAAGAATTCCTGAGATAACGGGACAAGTTTGGAAAAATTCGATTGGTACATATGTGCTTATGTGATATTTGTGTGTTTTATATGAATTTTCGTAATTTCGCGAAACTTCATAAAAAGGACATATTAATGAAATATATCAATATTATAGTCAAAACTCATCATTTTATAAACAGCCGAAGGAAAAGAAAAGAAAGAAAGAAAAAGAAAAGGAAAAGAGAATAAAAAGAAAACCTGAGGTTTAAATGAAAAATCGAAGGGGCATTTTCGTAATTTCGCGAAACTTCATAAAAAGGACATATTAATGAAATATATCAATATTATAGTCAAGACTCATCATTTTAAACGCACATCAACGTAGAATAATTTAAATTCACAAATTATCACATTTACGAAAATTCATATAAAACACACAAATATCACATAAGCACATATGTACCGATCGAATTTTTCCAAACTTGTCCCGTTATCTCAGGAATTCTTACCGGCTTTAGTTTACCAAAAATGTGGGGCGTTACAATACCGAATTTAGTTCAAAAGTCTCTGGAAGTCAAAAATTTCAAATACTACTTTCTTCGTTTGATATTATTTTCAAAATCCGACTGCGTCATTAAGTTCGTAGTGCTTTAAAACTTAATAATCCATAGAGTTTGAATTTTTCCAATACCGTTTGATCGTGAAACGAACTGATTTTCGTTTAGGGAATTATACGCCTTTCTCAATTCTTTTCCGATTGCTTCGAAACTTGAATGTATGCTTCTTTATAGTATTTTAAGCATGTCTATGAAACCTAAATGTGTTTAAGCACGATTTATAGTTTTGAAGTTTGATATTTCATTCGTTTCATTGAATAATTGCCCTAATTGCCCTTCTTTGATTTAATTAAGTGGTTATTGCATTAAGAATAAGCCGTGCGTCGTGTCGTCATCTTACATGGTTATGTCGTATTTGGTTTCAGGTGATAGTTCTTCCGGGCAGTAGTCTGGTTGTCTTTCCTTGGTTCTTTTTGCAGGATTATCCAGGTGGGGTTTCTTTTCCGAATTCGGCTTTCCTTATACGTATGTAAATATTCCATATATACCCGAAGCCTGTCTTTTATGTTTTTATGTTTTCTTTCCCCAAACTTATAGTATACGTAGTAGCTACTTGAAAACCATATTATCTTAATGAGTTTAAAGGAAAATGCTTTGATATCAAATTATTACATATTAACCCCTAGAAGGCTCCATTAGCTCGAAAGGGTTACAAATTAGTTTGAAATTGGTTCCTTTGACCACACAAGCATTTGAAATGCGAGGAATTATCTTGGCTTTTATGCCTGGCCGTTGAGCCACATTATATTATTGGGCCCGGACTTCAGGGTACGGGGTGAAGCCGGATAGACGTCGGGTCTACGGTGGATCTCAATGCTCTGGACTCCAAACTGATGGGAGCTCGGGGGTATGACCGGAGTGGCAACCCTTTTGAGTACCTGCGCCGGACGGGATCTAGTCTATATCCTCAGCCGAAGATGTATTGGATATTTGTCCTTGCATATATAATTATATAGTAGCGGGCTAGCTACCTGTCTACACAAGGAGGAATAAAGGAGGTTTATTTGATATTTCTGATATTGTGAAATAGGTGGTTGATGCTCGTCTCGCCGAGCTTTTACTTTAATGCGAAATTATTCGATTCACCAATAATTGTGAAAACCCTTATTTTTCCTTTGCTTTCTTTTCATTTACAAACTGGTGAATCTTTCGGTTGTTTCGATAATATATATGTATTACAGCCCCCTCACTTAGTCGCTTTGACTAACCCCATTACTCTGTTGTTGTCTTTTCAGGGTTTTGTTGCTAGGCGGATTCAGGTCGTGTCCTTGGAGTCATTTACTTTTGTTTAGGTGATTTCATATCCGTCTATGTATCTGGATAAATACTTCAAACCCTAGAAGATGTAGATGTAAATCATGTAAATTAGTTTGAATGTTGATATTGATATTTTCAGTGGCCTTGGTGGGCTTTATAATTGTGTTTTGGATTATGGTTGTTCTAGCTCCCTGAGTGGGATAGGTTGTGCTAATTTGCTTCCGCTGTATTATTGTTCATTGTCTTATTATTTTCTAAAGCAGATCCGCCTGGTAATTATTTTCCGTTCGCCAGGTTGTAGTTCATAACTGGACCTTTAGTTCTGGTTGTGGATTATGACTTGGTGCGGGACGTCACGTCGCACCGTATTTGGGGACGTGCCGTTACAAAACTCCTCTCCAATTCCTGTATTTTCATTAATAAGTGCACTAATCTCCAGTCAGCTATACTCCCTTTATGTATTCACCAAAGTGCAACCTTGGAGTCAATTTCAACCCACACTTTCCCAAATCCCAACTGCCCACACAGATTCAATCCATACCAGATCCCATACAACTCAGCATATGTAATACTAACCTGTAACGACCCGAATATTTTAATTATATTATTAATTATTATGCGAATTCTTTCTTGCCTAATTTCTCGATCTATCCAATTGGATTAATTAATCTTGTGGAAAAGATTGATTTAACCTATCTTTTAAATACCCTCAATTACTTAAATTATATAAATGCCCTTGAAAGCCTAAATGAACATTTTACCCCCCGAGATATTTTCCTAAATATCTACCTATCTCTCTCTTTCTCTCATTACACACAAAGAAGGAATAATAAGAAAGGAAGGAGAAAGAAGGAGAAGAAAGGAGGGAATCTTCCCGACGCCCTACCGAGCCCGTTTCTCGCCCGATCGACGAGCCGTGAAAACCCGAACGATCCTTACTACATTCTCTACCGGTAATCCTTTTACCCCATTTCGTTCTTTCTTGCGATTTTCTTGATTTAGATATAGGATTTTTTATAGGATTGGGTTTTCGTGTTTAGGAAGATTTACTCTGCCATTTTATGTGATTCTTGTGCCTATGTGTAGCTAATATGGTATAGATGATTATATGTGAAAACTAGGATGTTTTATGGAGTAAATTAGGAGATGTATGAATTTATATGTTGATTTTCGCGTGTGAGGTTTTGCGATCTGCTGAGTCTGTTGCTCAATAGATCCACACGGGCGAACGCACAGTCTTGATCAAGACCGTGCAGGAGCCCGTGCGCAGCCCTTTCAACCTGCACGGGCTTGAGCCCGTGCACAGGCCCGTGCGCAGGCCCGTTTGCACCTGCACGGTCTTGGCACCGTGCTCAAGACCATCGGTGAGGCCGTCCACCTCTATTTGTGCTTGCACCGGCTTGCCAAGCCCGTGCGTTGGCCAGTGCAACCTACTTAGTGGATTTTCTAGCCTTTTCCTTTCTTGCACTTCGGGAATTGGGTCAACCCCACTCATTTAAATGTTGACTTTTCACATACGACCTCCGAATATCAATCCGATTTCACCTATAGCTTCCTTGAGCCTCGGGATTTGATATTCTTCATAATTTACAATTTATCCGACCCTATTTGACCTTCAATTGACACCTTTCTCGTTTAGGGATTTTATCCCACCTTTCTCGTTCCTTATCCGTTTGATCCCGTATTCGCGAGAGAGCGTCCTTATATTATTTTAAACATGCCTACGTGCCTTAATTGCGTTTCAGCATGTCTTTGATATTTAATTTCTAATGTTCTCCCATTAATTATAACTACATTAACACTCCTTTAAGTGTTGTTCCATATTTTATATTTCCTTACATAATTAATTATCTGACTTTCCATATTGCACCTGTAGCATGAGTGGAGTTTATATGAATTGCCGTGCGTCATCTGTTGTCTTGTGTCTTGCTTTTAGTATTGTCGGTCTTGTTTTCATCCTCTAGGCCCTGTGTATTACAGGTGGGACCAACGAGGGAGAAACATGACTACCGCTTGCTTTCATACTGTCGTGTTGAGCCAGGTAAGGGTTTTAAATTGTTTTCAACTGGAGTAAGAACATAGTTACTTAGGTTTGCGAAATAAACCACTATCCCGCTTTCTTATTACTTGTTGTACTGCCTTTTCTATTTCTCTATCTGCTTAGTCAAACCGTTTTGATAGCAAACCAAAATGTTTTAAACACTTTCAACTAGAGGCAAGGAAAACCCATTTGTTTTAAATGCGAACTTTGGTCTCTCGACCTCGCAATTATAACCTTGTCTCGAATGGCCCCTTTGGCCTCCCACACCCCGATTTCCTACTTTCGAATAGCCCTTTTGGCCACCCAAACTATCATTGATTTCAAAAGCGAGCCATAGATTGATTAATGATTTGGGCCCGGGGTATACAGGAGGTGAGCCTGGGGACGAGCGTCTAGGGCGAATCCCGATGTATACTTCTAGCGTGTTAACTTGGGCCGGCTAGGAGGTTGGCTAGCCTAAGTTTATGCGAACGGTGGTGCTAACCGCGTCTCTTTAAATTCTGTACGGTGGTGCTAATCGCGTCTCCTTAAATTCTGATACGGTGGTGCTAATCGCGTCTCCTTAAATTCTGATGGTACCAATTGTTGTTGGTGGAGTACTTGACTATATGCTTGCATGATTTTCAATTGGGAGTTATAAGGAGAGGGCCCGTTCTCGCCGGGACACATTATTGCATGATTTATTGCATTTATTGCTTGTCTAATTGTTTTACGGCTTTCGTTACAAGTCGAAGCACATTCCGGTCTCCTTCCTCTAGCATATGTATTTCCCTATATATATAAAACCCGGAAGCGTGACTCGAACTTGCCCAACCTAAGCCTCCTTTATTATTCAATTAATTAGTTGAATTACGAGTCGTGTTTATTTATAGTTTCCAACTTATTTATATCATGCCTTTCGAACTCATAACGGACTCGTGACTCAACTAACATCCTTTCAATTTATCGGCTTGACATTATGTGCAAATGGTTTTTAAAGGATCCGGTTCGTCAACCTTTTCGTGTTTTCCAAGCAAGCCGAACCCGAGTGTTGCCTTGCATTATCGCTTTGCAACTTATATTTCGTTGTTTGTATTTTTCTCAAAACGGGCAACATTCACTATTTTGATTTTAAAAGATAAACGTCGAACTGTGATCAAAACCCCCTTACTGAGTATCCTTCATACTCACCCCTTCTGTTTTGGTTCTTGCTTCAGGTAGACAGGTGGCGACGTCACCTATCTTGTCAGTCGGCATCAGCAGGTCTAGATAGGCTCAGTCTTTCTGGTTTGTCTTGTCAGTGGTCCCAACAATCGTCGAGTTTTATTTATTGTATTTATTTACTTTACGTATTTATGTGCCCCTGATGTGGGATAGTTGACGATATTTAGGATTGTACAGGATAGACTAGTTGAGCCATGGATGGCACTACATGTTGTTATTCTGTTGTATTTTGAATTGCACATGTTTAATTGATATTATGTTAGCCTCGTAGGCGTTTATGGATTTATTTGATTATCTTTTAAATCGCTTCCGCATATCTCTGTATTGTTGTGATTGTTGTTGGGATGGTTGTCGCTGTTGCCGATGGTTATTGCTTGAGTGCCGTTCGCCGGAGTGGATTTTTGAGTTGAGGCTCCTCGCTGAAGCTTGGGAGTTCGCTTCGGTGCGGATGTGGCAGTCCTTCTTCAGGGGGCGCTACAGTCAGTAGTATCAGAGCCAGGTTCCCATAAGGAACCGAAGCTTTGTAATCGCGTCGTGTCTTGTCTCTTGTGTCTGCCCTTTTCATGTCAATGAGACTTAGAGTTTCCAGACACAGGTGCTTGAGAACTCCTTAGTATTGAAATTGTGATTGATCTTTTGTTGGAATGGCCAACCAACCGTTTGATCTCTTACAATTGTAGTACTGAGTTGGGATCGAATGCAGGTGGATGTGGAACTCGAGGTAGCATCTGTCTTGTCTTGTCGTCTTGTCGTGTCCTGCTTGGGTCTTGTCGTGTCTAGGTCGTACGGCTATAGGATCGATTTTTGCTTGTTCCATGATTTGTTTTATGCTCTAAAGTGATCATATGCTCTTTCAACATGAAAGAGTGGAGAGCCATCCGGACCGAGCACCTTTAAGACATGGGAACCACACTACGAGATGCCGGAACCTACAAGACCAGAAGTGAACGAGGACCCCATTCCCTGTGAGCACAATGGAAAGACGAATCACAAGACTGCAAAGTGTAGGAGGAAACTGGGGCGTTGCCTCAGATGTGGGAGTAGCAAGCATCGAGTTCAAGACTGCCCCGACTGAAGCAACCCTCGGGGAAGAAAAAGGGGATTTCGACCCTGATACCGACTCGCAGAGGTACATTGCATTATCATCGCATTCATTCATAGTATTCTGTTTCGAATGGTAATTGCTTTAAATATCTGTTAAGTGTTTTATATAACTTACGTGCTTTAACTGCTTTCAAAAGTCACACTTGCACTGATTGAATAATTAGATGCTAAGATTTATGTGACCTCTGTGTGGATAGCGTGGAATTCGATAAATTCGTTATACGCTATTAGGGAGTGCTAAGGACAAGGAGTCTTGGCCGACTAGGATCGATTCTGTTGCGAGTACGTTATGCGGTTCTGGATAGCACCGACGTTGACAAATCGAGTTTAAAGGAGAATACCTCTGAAGATAGTCGGAGTGAGAACCGACATGAATCCGGATGTCGAATTCGACCAGAAGAACACTGAGCTTTCAGCTACACCAAACTAAAGACCTTACATTGGGATTTTCTGTTCTTGGGCATTATGGACGAACGAACATGATTCTTCAGGAATCAAAGGAGTCGGTACATCTCCACTCGGCCGAGAGGGGAGATTCGAGTAGGCTCCTACATCACTGCTACATTGAAGTGTGCCCAAGTGGAAGGGCTCGATACTCAGGTTGCCATTGGAGGTTCGACCTCGATTAGTTATGGGACTCTAGTCCAGATGGCGATCTGCACAAAAGGTCCGAGGCGAAACGACCCGTACGTCTTAGTAGATAGTCTACCCTTAGGGAAAGTTACCGAGGATGATGCACACGAAGAAGGACCCCGAACCTAGAGGCCCATGAGCAGGCTCAGCATATCTACCGACAGTTATTGGGACAGGATGGATCGACCCCTGAGTTTTCGCATGCCAGAGGAAACGCTCAGGACCAGGAACCTATTGATCTGCAACAATTCTATACGGAGTTTCCCGATTACCACCGTATGAACGACGAGAGATTTGCCCAGCAGGAGAGACCGATCAATGAGGGCTTTGCAGTTCAGCACGCTCGCATCGACAGCCAACACTCAGCACTTCATAGATCTATTGCCGAGATGCAGAAGTCACTTTCAGAGCAGCTCGAGTAGTATTCCCGTCGTGGTCCCGATGAGCCATGATCTATTTATCTTTATTTTCTTCTCCGTTGTTAGCTTTGTTTAGGGTTTTTGTAATGCCGTCAAACTTGGGGTTCGTGTCTTTGGGGCTTTCAGTATTTAACTGTACCTCAAAGTCAAATCATTGTTTAGATTACTTGTCTACTTGCTCCTATGTGTTACTTTATGTGTTTGTTTCTTGACATAGCTTCGAATTGGGTAAATTGTTACAGGATGGCAGGTCGCGGTATCCCAGATGCTCTTCATAGTCCTCCACGCATTCTCATTACTAGTCGGGTTCCTTTACGCCAGTATAATCCTGGTAGACGTGGTCGCGACAGAGGTATACTTAGGGGTGTTTACCCCAATAGGGTTGTTCATGCGTTGGCCAGAGACCGTGATCTTTATTTTTTTGGGAACACAATAGCGATACAGTTATCTACCGCGAGAGCTCGCCTGCGTGACACGGAGCAGATAGTTGAGCGGGCGATAGAGGATCGAGATACAGCATGATTGGAGGCCCAGCAGGCATGGGCACCCGTTCGTGAGGTAGAGATTGAGCTCGCTAGAGTTACTAGACGTATGGAGCACCATAGCTCGCACTGGAGACAGGCCCGAGCTATGGCCGAGGGTTTCGTTCGCTTGATCGACAGGGAGGTGCAGGGTTCATCAGACTCTGCGGCGGGACCATCTCAGACCCCGATGACCGCTCCACCTGTCCCCGCATCCCCCTTTCCTCGTCGCGATGTTGGAGGCTCCACGTCTGGAGTCTAGATTAGTCTTTATGTGCTGGTGTTAGGATATTTTGGCTTATATGTATATATGATGTACCTTATGTGTGCAAAAACTACTAGTATGTGGATACTATAGTGCTTGGGAACCCAACCCTGGGTAGTATTTAACTATATGTTTGTATACTTACCCAATTTTGTTTTTGATAATGTAAATATAATGGGTTTTCGAGCATTCTGTTTTTATTTCCTTGTGTGACTTATTTTTACATCATATTATAAATTGTCATATGCATAACAGAATGGCAGGAAGAGGAACTCGTCAACACCCCGATGCTCCGATAAATGATAATCAAGAGGAAACCGGACCAGCCGGTCAAAGGAGACGTAATAATGAAACTGTTAATTTAGTTGATGCTATACGACAACTTGTTCAAACAGTTCAGCAACAACAACAACAACAACCACCGCCGCCACCTCCACCACAAGCACCGATTGAAAATCCTCAGCCAGAAAAGATGCTAGACAGGTTTCTGAAGCTCCAGCCACCGAAGTTTTATAGGGAACCAGATGATAGAAAAGCAGAGAATTGGATTTCAGCCCTCGAAAAGATATTCCGTGTACTTCAGTGTAACGATAACGAGAAGGTTGAATATGCCATCTATATGATGGATGATGCCGCAACTCACTGGTGGCGTCTCGTCGAAGGAAAAGCAGACGGACCGGACTCCAAGGACCTGGGATAATTTCAAGTGTGAGTTTATGAAGAAATTTATTCCATTGGTGATAAAGACGCACGAGAAAAAGAATTTTTAAGCTTGATCCAAGGAATCAACTCTATAGCTCAATACGAAGCTAATTTTGCTCGTCTATTACCCTATGCACCCCATATCATGTCGGATGAGCGTCGAAAGGTCCAAAAGTTTATAAATGGTTTGAAGCCTGACTTGCAGTATCCTCGGATGACTGCTGAGCTTGACAGTTATGCCAAAGCTGTAGATAAGGCTTTGGAAGTGGACGCCAAACTTCAAGACATTCGTTTGATAAACCTATCTCTCTCATTCTCTCATTACACACAAAGAAGGAATAAGAAGAAAGGAAGGAGAAAGAAGGAGAAGAAAGGAGGGAATCTTCCCGATGCCCTACCGAGCCCGTTTCTCGCCCGATCGACGAGCCATGAAAACCCGAACGATCCTCACTACATTCTCTACCGGTAATCCTTTTACCCCATTTCATTTCGTTCGTTCTTTCTTGCGATTTTTGCGATTTAGATATAGGATTTTTATAGGATTGGGTTTTCGTGTTTAGGAAGATTTACTCGGCCATTTTACGTGATTCTTGTGCCTATGTGTAGCTAATATGGTATAGATGATTATATGTGAAAATTAGGATGTTTTATGGAGTAAATTAGGAGATGTATGAATTTATATGTTGATTTTCGCGTGTGAGGTTTCGCGATCTGCTGAGTCTGCTGCTCACTAGATCCACACGGGCGAACGCACGGTCTTGATCAAGACCGTGCAGGAGCCCGTGCGCAGCCCTTTCAACCTGCACGGGCTTGAGCCCGTGCACAGGCCCGTGCGCAGGCCCGTTTGCACCTGCACGGTCTTGGCACCGTGCTCAAGACCATCGCTGAGGCCGTGCACGTCAATCTGTGCTTGCATCGGCTTACCAGGCCCGTGCGTTGGCCGGTGCAACCTACTTAGTGGATTTTCTAGCCTTTTCCTTTCTTGCACTTCGGGAATTGGGTCAACCCCACTCATTTAAATGTTGACTTTTCACATACGACCTCCGAATATCAATCCGATTTCACCTATAGCTTCCTCGAGCCTCGGGATTTGATATTCTTCATAATTTACAATTTATCCGACCCTATTTGACCGTTAATTGACACCTTTCTCGTTTAGGGATTTTATCCCACCTTTCCCGTTCCTTCTCCGTTTGATTCCGTATTCGCGAGAGAGCGTCCTTATATTATTTTAAGCATGCCTACGTGCCCTAATTGCGTTTTAGCATATCTTTGATATTTAATTTATAATGTTCTCCCATTAATTATAACTACATTAACACTCCTTTAAGTGTTGTTCCATATTTTATATATCCTTACATGTTTAATTATTTGACTTTCCATATTGCACCTGTAGAATGAGTGGAGTTTATATGAATTGCTGTGCTTCATCAGTTGTCTTGTGTCTTGCTTTTAGTATTGTCGGTCTTGTTTTCATCCTCTAGGCCCTATGTATTACAGGTAGGACCAACGAGGGAGAAACTTGACTACCGCTTGCTTTCATACTGTCGTGTTGAGCCAGGTAAGGGTTTTAAATTATTTTCAACTGGAGTAAGAACATAGTTACTTAGGTTTGCGAAATAAACCACTATCCCGCTTTCTTATTACTTGTTGTATTGCCTTTACTATTTCTCTATCTGCTTAGTCAAACCGTTTTGATAGCAAACCAAAATGTTTTAAATACTTTCAACTAGAGGCAAGGAAAACTCATTTGTTTTAAATGCGAACTTTGGTCTCTCGACCTCGCAATTATAACCTTGTCTCGAATGGCCCCTTTGGCCTCCCACACCCCGATTTCCTACTTTCGAATGGCCCTTTTAGCCACCCAAACTATCATTGATTTCAAAAGCGAGCCACAGATTGATTAATAATTTGGGCCCGGGGTATACAGGAGGTGAGCCTGGGGACGAGCGTCTAGGGCAAATCCCAATGTATACTTCTAGCGTGTTAACTTGGGCCGGCTAGGAGGTTGGCTAGCCTAAGTTGATGCGAACGGTGGTGCTAACCGCGTCTCTTTAAATTCTGTATGGTGGTGCTAATCGCGTCTCCTTAAATTCTGATACGGTGGTGCTAATCGCGTCTCCTTAAATTCTGATGGTACCAATTGTTGGTGGTGGAGTACTTGACTATATGCTTGCATGATTTTCAATTGGGAGTTATAAGGACGGGGCCCGTTCTCACCGGGATACATTATTGCATGATTTATTGCATTTATTGCTTGTCTAATTGTTTTACGGCTTTCGTTACAAGTCGAAGCACATTCCGGTCTCCTTCCTTTAGCATATGTATTTCCCTATATATATAAAACCCGGAAGCGTGACTCGAACTTGCCCAACCTAAGCCTCCTTTATTATTCAATTAGTTAGTTGAATTACGAGTCGTGTTTATTTATAGTTTCCAACTTATTTATATCATGCATTTCGAACTCGTAACGGCCTCGTGACTCAACTAACATCCTTTCAATTTATCGGCTTGACATTATGTGCAAATGGTTTTTAAAGGATCCGGTTCGTCAACCTTTTCGTGTTTTCCAAGCAAGCCAAACCCGAGTGTTGCCTTGTATTATCGTTTTGCAACTTATATTTCGTTGTTTGTATTCTTTCCCAAAACGGGCAACATTCACTATTTTGATTTTAAAAGATAAACGACGAACTGTGATCAAAACCCCCTTACTGAGTATCCTTCATACTCACCCCTTCTGTTTTGGTTCTTGCTTCAGGTAGACAGGTGGCGACGTCACCTATCTTGTCAGTCGGCATCAGCAGGTCTAGATAGGCTCAGTCTTTCTGGTTTGTCTTGTCAGTGGTCCCAACAACCGTCGAGTCTTGTTTATTGTATTTATTTACTTTACGTACTTATGTGCCCCTGATGTGGGATAGTTGACGATATTTAGGATTGTACAGGATAGACTAGTTGAGCCATGGATGGCACTACGTGTTGTTATTCTGTTGTATTTCGAATTGCACATGTTTAATTGATATTATGTTAGCCTCGTAGGCGTTTATGGATTTATTCGATGATCTTTTAAATCGCTTCCGCATATCTCTGTATTGTTGTGATTGTTGTTGGGATGGTTGTCGCTGTTGCCGATGGTTATTGCTTGAGTGCCGTTCGCTGGAGTGGATTTTTGAGTTGAGGCTCCTCGCTGAAGCTTGGGAGTTCGCTTCGGTGCGGATGTGGCGGTCCTTTTTCAGGGGGCGCTACATAACCTCTCCCAGAAATACAAAAAAAGCCTTTATCACCATCCCATTGTGATCCCTAATAATCCCACCAGCTCCCCCACAACTTTCAGCTTTCTTAAAAGCCCCATCAACATTACACTTCACCCAACCCTCTGAAGGTTTAAGCCACTTAACCAAGGCTACTTTTTGATATTTTTTATTAGGCAACTGAAAGCCCAAAGAAGCAGCAGCAACCAAGCAGCCTCTCCAATGCAACTTAGTAAACAAATTACAAACATAGATCAAAGAAAGAGACTTGTATACCTGCCACTTCACACCCTTGAAAGTCATTGCTCTGCCCTGATGTTTGCTAGCATTTCGGGCCTCCCAAATATGCCACAAGACCAGCACAAGTACAAGGGACCTAACATGAGAAACAGAATCATTATAGGCCCTCCAAGCACTTAGCAGACCTGAGAGAGCAAGCTCAGGCCTAAAACTAATACCATACATAGAACATAAATGCAACCATAGCCTATAATCTAATGGACTACAAACAAAAACATGATTTACAGTTCCAAATGCAACACAGCATTGACTCTGATGCCAAGGAAACCCCTTTATTCATTACTCTGATATCCAAAGGAAGCCAGTTTCTTAGCAATCTAAGCATAAACACAGATATTGTAGGCTTTAGTTCCCTCCCCCAAATAGCCCTGAACCACCAATTAACCTCAACAGTAACCCTAAACCCTTCTGAAATAAGTCTCCAAGCAGAACTAGTAGTGAACTTACCAGAGGCATCCCCTTTCCAACACAAAGTATCAACCAGACTACTTGAAATAGGAACTTGCAGGACAACTTCCACCAAGTTCATTGGAAGAGCTTTGTAGCGCCCCCTGAAGAAGGAACGCCAGATCCGCATGGAAGTGAACTCCCGAGCTTCAGCGAGGGGCCTCGACTCAAAAATCCACTCCGGCGAACGACACGCAAGCAATAACCACCGACAACAGCGACAACATCCCAACAACAACCACAACAATACAGAGTAATGCGGAAGCGATTTAAAAGGTAAACAAATAAATTCCATAAAAGCCTACGAGGCTAACATAATATCATTTAAACATTTGCAGTTCAAGATACAGAAAATTCGTAAACACATAGTGCCATCCATGGCTCAACTAGCCTACCCTGTGCAATCCTAGATATCTTCAACTATCCCACATCAGGGGCACATAAGTAAGTAAAGTAAATAAAGCAGTAAAGGGGGTACAAAAGTAATTAAATACAATAAACATGTCTCGACAATTGTTGGGACCACTAACAAGACAAACCAGACGACAAGACTGAGCCTATCTAGACCTGCTGATGCCGACTGATAAGATAGGTGACACCGCCACCTGTCTACCAGAAGCAAGAACCAAAATAGAAGGGGTGAGTATAAAGGATACTCAGTAAGGGGGTTTGATCACAGTTCGTTATTTATCTTTTAAAACCAAAAGTAGTGAATGTTGCTCGTTTTGAGAGAGAATATAAATAACGATATAAGTTGTAAAACAACACAAAGCAACACTCAGGTTCGGCTCACTTTGAAAACACAAAAGGGGTGACGAACCGGATCCTTTAAAATCATTTGCACATACTGTCAAGCCGATCAATTGAAAGAATATTAGTTGAGTCACGAGGTCGTTACAAGTTCGAAAGGCATAATATAAACAAGTTGGAAATGATAAGTAAACACGGCTCGTAATTCAACTAGGTAGTTTGAACAATAAAGGAGGCTTAAGTTGGGCATGTTCGAGCTGCGCTTCCGGGTTTTATATATATATAGGGAAATACATATGCTAAATGAAGAAAACTGGAATGTGCTTAGACTTGTAACAAAAGCCGTAAATCAATTAGACAAGCAAGAAATGCAACAAGTCATGCAGTAATGTGTCCCGGCGAGAACGGGCCCTCTCCTTATAACTCCCAACCATGAAAATCATGAAAGCATGTAGTCAAGTACTCCACCCCGAAAGTCATGCAGTCAGTAATTTAAGGAGACGCGATTAGCACCACCGTACAGTGAATTAAGGAGACGCGGTTAGCACCACCGTTCGCATCAACTTAGACTAGTCAACCTCCCAACCAGCCTTAGTCAACACGCATAGAAGTATACATCGGGATTTGCCCTAAACTCTCATCTCCAGGCTCACCTCCTGTATACTCCGGGCCCAATGTCATGATTCAGTCCAGGGCTCGCTTTTGAAATTCATAACAGTTTGGGTGGCCAAAGGGGCCGTTCGAAAAGATGCAAGCAGTTATATATGAATGGCTAAAGGGGCGTTCGAGACAAGTTGGTGTAACAATCTAGGAAATACTCATAAGTGTCGTACGCTTCGGGAGCATGCTGACGGACGTCCCTAACGACATTACTTATAAGTACCTCTGAGATCAAACAGTTACTTTGAAAATAAATAGGTTACTTGTCTCAAGTTGAAAGCATTTCAAATCATTTGCTGTCAAAAGGTTTGACTAAGCATATAAGGAAATAGTAACGGCAGTACAACAAGCAATAAGAAAGGCGGGATAATGATTTATTTCGCAAACCTATATAACTATGTCCTTGCCCCAGTTGAAAGCATTTTAAACCTTTACCTGGCTCGACACGACAGAATGAAAGCAAGCGGTAGCCAAGTTTCTCCCTCGTTGGTCCCACCTGTAATATACAGGAGAGGATGAAAACGAGACCGACAAAACTAAAACCAAGACACGAGACAATAAATGACGCACGGAAATTCATACAAAACTTCATTCATGCTATAAACGAGACACGAAAAGCTAAACAATTAAACATATAGAGATATATAAAATACGGGACAACAATTAAAGAAATATTAATGCAATTCTAAATAACGAAAGAAAAATCAAAATTAAATATCGAAGACATGCTTAAACGCAATTAGGGCACGTAGACATGCTTAAAATAATATAAGAATGCTCTCACACCAATACGGGATCAAACGGGTAACAAACGAAAAAAGTGGATAAAAATCCCTAAACGAGAAAGGTGTCAAATGATGGTCAAATAGGGTTGGATAAATCATAACTTTACAAAATATTAAATCTCGAAGCTCAAGGAAGCTATAGGTAGAATCAGATTGATTTTAGGAGATCGTTTGGGAAAATTCAACATTTAAATAAGTGGGGTTGACCCAATTCCCGAAGTGAAAGAAAGGAAAAGGCTGGAAAATTCACTAAGGCATGTGCACCGGCCAACGCACGGTCCTGAACACGCTGTCAAGAGCATGCAGGTGCACACGGCCTTACGCACTGGCAACGCGCACGGGCGCAAGCCAGTGCAGGTCAAACGGGCGGCGCACGGGCCAACACACGGTCTTCGCAAGACCGTGCACGAGCCCGTACAGATCAGCAACAGATAGCAGCAATTCGCGATTTGGACGGGAATCGAACCAAAAATCAATAAATCTCAATTTCTAGCAAGAATCAACAACTAAAACTTACAACGAACATCAAGCAACACATAAGGAACATTTTGATCCAAGTAGCATGCAAAATAACCAAGGAATGAGCTCAAAATCATCAAAATTCATAAACGACCCACGAAGCAATAAATGTGATTAAAAGCTCATAAATTCGAGGAAAGAGGTAGTGAATCGGGTACCTAAAGAAGGAGCTCATCGAGAGGATCACGTGGGTACCAACGGTGCGAAAATCGGCGGAGAAACAAGCTCGGTAGGACGTCGGGAAGATCTCTCTCTTTTTCTCCTTTTCTTCTTTCTCCCTTGGTGGTTGGTGCGTGAAGTGAGAGTGAGGGAGAGAGATGGGGTCTAAGTCAAAGTTAGACCTAGGGCTTAGAAACGAAGGGGTATTTTTGTAATTTGATAGAACTCACTCAAAATAACTGTTGTTCAAATAAAACAATATTACAGTCAAAGTTCATCATTTTAAACGCCCATTGACATAGAGTAATTTAAATTTACCGATTAGCACATTTACAAAATTCATAATAAAATATAACAAATAATCGCATAATTCGAGAATTGAGGAAAGAAGCAAGATACGAAGGTGCGAAGCCTACCGAACTCATCTTGAAAGGTCGGGGCGTTACGGTGTACAAAGTGGTGGGAGGTTCGAGGGGTGAAAAGGTAATTCTTGGTGAGATAAAGGATATGAGAGGGTCGGGGATAAAATAGGAAATTCCGGGTAAAAAGTGGCTTCTCGGATAAAACTTATTCGTGAAACTAAGTATTCTCACGAAAAGCCTTCGGCGCGAATAAAATATTATTCCGAAATAAATCCGAAATTTCGGGTCGGTACAAGCTTCCTCCAGTTTACTTTTATCCCAAGCTCTATCTTTCCAGAAAAAAGAAACAGGATCAGACCTGCAAAAAGGGTTATTTATCTGTGCATATAATGGTTTGTCCCCACACCAATTATCAAACCAAAAAGAACAATTTCCTCCCCCTAACTTCCAAAACAAATGTTTCTCCACCTCACTTCTATCTGAGCACATCCTTTTCCAAATATGTGAGTGCCTCTGTCTGACAGGAGTAAAAGCAGACAATCTGTGACCCACATATTTACTATAGATATTGTAATGACCCGAATATTTTAAGTATATTATTAATAATTACGCGAATTCTTTCTTACCTAATTTCTCGATCTATCCAATTGGATTAATTAATCTTGTGGAAAAGATTGATTTAACCTATCTTTTAAATACCCTCAATTACTTAAATTACATAAATGCCCTTAAAAGCCTAAATGACCATTTTACCCCCCCCCCGAGATATTTTCCTAAATATCTACCTATCTCTCTCATTCTCTCATAACAAGAAGGAGAAAAGAAAGAAAGAAGAAAGAAAGGAGAAAGAAGGAGAAGAAAGGAGAAGATCTTCCCGACGCCCTACCGAACTTGTTTCTCGCCCGATCAACGAGCCGTGAAAACCCGAACGATCCTCACTACATTATCTACCGGTAATCCTTTTACCCCATTTCATTCCGTTCGTTATTTCTTGCGATTTTCGTGACTTTAGATATAGGATTTTATATATTAGGATTTTCGTGTTTAGGAAGATTTACTTGACCATTTTACGTGATTCTTGTGTCTATGTGTAGCTTATATGATATATATGATTATATGTGAAAATTAGGATATTTTATGGAGTAAATTAGGAGATGTATGAATTTATATTTTGAATTCGCGTGAGAAGTTCGCCATCTGCTGAGTCTGCTGCTCAGTAGATCCACACGGGCAAACGCACGGTCTTGATCAAGACCATACAGGAGCCCGTGCACGGCACTTTTCATCCTGCACGGGCTTGAGCCCGTGCACAGGACCGTGTGCAGGACCGTTTGCACCTGCACGGTCTTGGCACCGTGCTCAAGACCGTGCGGGAGGCCGTGCACCCCCTTTTGTGCTTGCACCGGCTTGCCAAGCCCGTGCGCAAGCCCGTGCGTTGGCCGGTGCAACATACTAAGTGTATTTTTCCAGCATTATCCTTTCTTACAGTTCGGGAATTGGTCAACCCCACTCATTTAAATGTTGACTTTTCTCATACGACCTCCGAATATCAATCCGATTTCACCTATAGATTCCTCGAGCCTCGGGATTTGATATTCTTCATAATTTACAATATATTCTACCCTATTTGACCGTCAATTGACACCTTTCTCGTTTGGAGATTTTTATCCCATCTTTCCCATTTCTTGTCCGTTTGACCCCGTTTTCGCGAGAGAACGTCTTTATATTATTTTAAGCATGTCTACGTGCCCTAACTGCGTTCTAGCATGCTTTTCATATTTATTATTAATGTTCTTCCATTATTACAATTGCTTTAAATATTCCTTTAAATGTTAATTCATATGTTATATATCCTTATATGCTTAATTGCCTGGCCTTCCATATTGTACCTGTAGCATGAGTGAAGTTATATTTGAATTGTCGTGCGTCGTCTGTTGTTCGTGTCTTGCTTTTAGTATTGTCGGTCTTCTTTTCATCCTCTAGGCCCTGTGTATTACAGGTGGGTCCAACGAGGGAGAAACCTGACTACCGCTTGCTTTCATACTGTCGTGTCGAGCCAGGTAAGGGTTTTAAATTGTTTTCAACTGGAGTAAGAACATAGTTTGTTTAGGCTTCGAAATAACTTATTTCCCCGCCTTTTCTTATTGCTTGTTGTACTGTCTTTAATATTCCTTACGTGCTTAGTCAAACCGTTTTGATAGCAAACCAAAATGATTTGAAATGCTTTCAACTAGAGACAAGGGAAAACCCGTTTGTTTTAAATGCGAACTTTGGTCTCTCGACCTCGCAATTATAACCTTGTCTCGAATGGCCCCTTTGGCCTTCCACACCCCGATTTCCTACTTTCGAATGGCCCTTTTGGCCACCCAAATTATCATTAATTTCAAAAGCGAGCCATAGTCTGTTTTATGACTTGGGCCCAGAGTATACAGGAGGTGAGCCTGGGGATGAGCGTCTAGGGAAAATCCCGATGTGTACTTCTAGCGTGTTGACTTGGGCCGGCCAGGAGGTTGGTTAGCCTGAGTTGATGCGAACGGTGGTGCTAATCGCGTCTCCTTAATTCCTGACGGTGGTGCTAATCGCGTCTCCTTAATTCCTGATGGTGGTGCTAACAGCGTCTCCGTAAATCCTGTACAGTATCATTGGTGGTGGAGTACTTGATTATATGCTTGCATGATTTTCAATTGGGAGTTATAAGGAGAGGGCCCGTTCTCGCCAGGACACATTATTGCATGATTTATTGCATTACTTACTTGTCTAATTGTTTTACGGCTTTAGTCACGAGTCGAAGCACATTCCGGTTTTCTTCCTTTAGTATACGTATTTCCCTATAAATATATATACAAAACCCGGAAGCGTGGTTCGAACTCGCCAACTGAAGTCTCCTTTATTATTCAATTAATTAGTTGAATTATGAGCCGCATTTAATTATTGTTTCTAACTTACTCATAGCATGTCTTTCGAACCGTAACAGCCTCGTAACTCAACTAACACCCCTTTCAACTTATCGGCATGATATTACGTGCAAATGTTTTGAAAGGTCCGGTTCGTCAACTATTTGTATTTTCAAATAAGCCGATCCTGAGTGTTGCCTTGCGTTATTTTATAACTTATATTTCGTTATTTATATTCTTTCTCAAAACGGGCAACACTCACCACTTTTAGTTTTAAAAAGATAAACGACGAACTGTGATCACAACCCCCTTACTAAGTATCCTTTATACTCACCCCTGCTATTTTGGTTCTTGCTTCAGGTAGACAGGTGGCGACGTCACTTATCTTGTCAATCGGCATCAGCAGGTCTAGATAGGCTCAGTCTTTCTGGTTTGTCTTGTCAGTGGTCCCAACAACCGTCGAGTCTTGTTTATTGTATTTATTTACTTTATGTAATTATGTGCCCCTGATGTGGGATAGTTGACGATATCTAGGATTGAGCAGGGTAGACTAGTTGAGCCATGCATGGCACTATATGCTGATGAACATTCTGTATTTTGAATTATAAATGTTTATTTGATTTATCTGTTTATTTAAATCGCTTCCGCATTTCTCTGCTCTTCTCTGGTCGTTGTTGGGATGGTGGTCGCTGTTGCCGAAGGTTATTGCTTGAGTGTCGTTCGCCGGAGTGGGTTTTTGAGTTGAGGCCCCTCGCCGAAGCTCGGGAATCCGTTTCGGTGCAGATGTGGCGGTCCTTCTTCAGGGGGCGCTACAAATATATTTAGCCCATAAGGATTTTTGACTCACAAATACCCACCACATCTTCCAAGAAAAAGCCAGAACCATATCACTCATCTTTCTTATACCTAATCCCCCATTCTCAATAGGTACACACAATCTCTCCCATGATGCCCAGTGCACCTTCCTAGAGTGACCATAATCTCCCCAAAAAAACTTATTGAATAACCTATCTAACCCCTGAAGAACTGTGTGAGTGGGCTGTAAAACCTTAAATAAGTACAAAGGCAGGGTACATAAACACTCCTAATTAAGACAAGTCTTCCCCCAAGTGATTGAGCAGTTCTTGCCCAGCCATTTATCAAACTTTTTACTTTCCCAATCAAGTCATCATACAAGAAATTCCTCTTAAAACCTATATGCAATAGGACCCCAAGATAGGTTATAGGCAAAGAAGTGATTTGAAATCCTGTGACCTTACTCAAACTGTTCTTTATAAGAGTTGGACAGTTCTTACTGAAGATGATAGAACTTTTCTGCTTGTTGACAGCCTGCCCTGACACCAGTTCATATGTCCTCAAAACAGTCATTAGTTGGAGAATGCTATCACCTATACACTTGCAAAATATGATTAAATCATCAGCAAAGGCTAAATGGGAAACTAATTGAGAGTTAGAAATATCATACCTAAGTGATGAAACTTTTCAAAACAAACCATCCAAGCTTCTGGAGAACCACTCTGCTGCTAGAATAAAGAGAGTTCAGAGTTAGTAAGCTCAGTTTCCTTAGTAGCTAGGTTATCAATGATATTTCCAAAAACATGTTTATTCCAGTGCTTAAGTTTTTGTGTGAGCCTATTTTGTTTTAGTTGCAGCCTTAGCATGCCATTCTCATTCAAAGGTAATTCCCAATTTTCTTTTACAATCCTATGAAATCCCTCATGTAAGACCCACATGTTTTGGAATCTAAAGGAACTAGGCTTGGTTTGAAGCTCCCTATGTAAGGCTATATGCAGGGGACAATGATCAGACATGAACCTATTTAGGTGGTGCACTTTTGTTTGAGAAATCAGATCATACCAACCAGTTGAAATGAAAGTTCTATCTAGTCTCTGCATCCTACCCCCAGCATCAGTCCAAGTAAACTGTTTCCCTATAAAGCCAGCATCTATGAGATCACATTCAGTAACACAATTTTGAAATTCCTCTAGTTCTCTTTAATTGTTGTTGTACACCCATATCTTTCAGATTCATCCAAAACTACATTGAAATCTCCTGATAAAATCCAAGGGTCTGAAGTACAAACACTTTTTAGGGATGCCCACAGATCTCTCCTAGCAATTTTTGTACATTTAGCATAGACCAATGAACAATAAAAAGCCTTAGGCAACCTAGAGAATTTTAGTTAAAGATGTAAACATTGGGCATGGTCTGTCAGCACATTAACAGACAGGTCATTATCAAAGAAGCACCACATAGTATTGACAGCATTGCACATAACATTTTGAAAACCAATTTTCTATCTCATCATGAATTCACCCAGTTCAATAAATGGTTCCATAACTACAAGAAAATTCAATTTATGGATAACTTTCAATCTTCTCAGGTAGTCATGCTTTTTAGGTTCCCTCATACCCCTAATGTTCCATACTAGCATATTAAAACTCATTCAGAGACATAGTTAACAGAGGTAGCTTTAGTACCTTTGGAGTTACTCCTAGTGCTCCTTGGGCCGGCATTGAAAGATCTTTTATTATACTTCCTTTTGGGCTTTTTGGGTCTTTCCAGAGAGTTTGACCTTTTTAGCTTTTCTTTAGCACCCATATCCTCAAACACTAAGTCTTGGATTGTTGCTTCCTCCTCCCCTGCTAGTCCCTGAATCTGGTTACAAGGAATCAAAGTATCAGGGACATTTGAAACACAAAGAGGAATTTATGTACTACCTGCTAATTCCAGCATTGTTGGATCAATATCTAGAGGAACAGGATCTTTCACTTCATCTCTGTTGGCACTTTCCCCCCTTTCTGATAATTGAGCATTGATATCTGGAGGGGAAGAATCCTCTAAGATTCCATTGAAAGAGGTCTCCTCCCTATTAGAAGGTATAGTATCATTAGCCACAGTATGGTTTGAAACAATGCCTGAGGAAAGGTTTAGGGCTTTGGGATATTTATCCCCAAAAGCCAATTGAGCCACATCATAGCCTGCTTTAGACAAAGCTTCTTTCATGTCTAGGCACTCTGTTTTCGAATTCAGCTTGATGTAGGATTTGCCTTCTGCCATGACCCCTTCAGCCAAAATCTTTATTTTTCAATTTGTTCTGAATTTTTGAAGTTGGTAGTCAAAACCCTAATCTTCAAAAACCTAATTTCAGTTCAGCGAATTTCGGCGACGTTTTAGAAATTGAATTTATAACCTTCTATAAAGTTCTTAAATTACTTTGGTATCTTTTGAGAAAATTTTCTACATTCAATTTCGAATAACTTGATGTTTTGAATCGGTTCAAAAGCTTTAGTTTTCATTTTTTTGTGATTTTTGGAAATCTCAAATCAAAATCCTAAATTTGTGCAAATCTTGAAAACGTAATTTTGGGCGACTGTTTAGAAATCGCATTAGAAAAGGAGTCTAACATGCTCATATGACTTTGGAGTCTTCTGAAAAATTGTTCTAAACACATTTCTCGTTAATTTTGGCTTTTGAATTAGTTTAAAAGCTTTATTTTTTGATTTTATATGATTTTTGGAAATCAGAAAACAAAAAACCTAGTTTTATAGAAAACTTGCACATCACGTTTTTGGCAACTGTTTAGAAACCATATTGGAAAGGGACTCTAACTTGCTTGGATCATTTTAGAGTCTTCTGAGAAATTGTTCCTCACACGTTTCCCTTGAATTTAGGATTTTGAATTGGGTCAAAAGGTTGACTTTTCAATTTTTATGAAATTTTGAAATTCAGGACTGAACATGAGTTTTTGCAAAAATCTATTTCCGAAAATCATGGATATTTATGATTCCTCCCAACTTGAACTTATTTGATAATGCACATAGACTAGAGTTTTGGAACTCTTATAAAATTGGATTAAATTGATAGTTTTCAATTTAATTTGATTTTAGATTAATTTTAATAGTGATTAAGATTAATGAAGATTTAAGTAGTTTATTGGGAATTAACATCTTAAATATGCATATCATTAATTACTTGGTAAATTTAATTTTATGCATTGAATTGGATGTATGTTGGATTTATCATGGGCTTTATGTGCGCTATGGATGATTTTATTTTGTGGATGCAATTTTAACTGTGGTTTTAAATCGAGAGCCTGTGAGCCTCTTATTCCAATTTGTAATGCTTCGTTTTTTTTTCCACCAATTTATTTAAATGATTTGTAATTTGAGAGATTTAGAATCATAGATTGGTGAGGAATTTGTAATTAGATTAGGAGAAGGAGTTCAAGACGAAGTGGGCTTGGAAGAGAAAAGACAATTAAGGCCCAAATGTAACGGGTAACTTAAATTGTAATAGAATAGGATTCTATTTGCTCCTTACATGATTTAAATTTATGTTATTTTTGCATGAATAGAATCTTGGTCCATAAAATGGCTCTTATGGACCTAGCGTAAGGAAAAGCCCATGATACACCTTTTTAATTGCCAGGTATTTTATTTAATTATTGTTATGTGTATTTTGTGGATGTTTATCTTCATGCATTAATCACATAAACAAGATAATTAAATGATGAGGTCTTGGATAGATTTTTGAAATCTATAATCTTAATATTTCGAAAATTAGACCCCAAAATTTTGTTTAATATTAAGCCTTAATGGAAAATTATAAACATGGATTTTAAATTTTCCAAGCATTCCATTAATAGAAAATTCACTTCTAACCTTGCATAATAGAGATGACCATGAGTCGTGGGTCTCTATTATGTGGCCTTAGAAAGTAGGTAATTTTCTGAGTATACAAGATATAATTTTTCGATGGTTGCCTTCAACCGGGATGGCCATGAGTCGTGGGTCTCCATTGAACCAATCATTGAAATCCAATGATTAATGGGCTGGGCTTACTACCAAAAGTAACATAGATGTCACACGAGTCGTGGGTCTATGTGAAGGAGGTAATGCAAAACATTATTAATAGTTATATTTGATATAATTAACAAAAGACGTTTTCCTTAAGACTTGAATTAAATGGCCACAAGTCGTGGGTTTAATTGCAAGAAGCTTTGGGATCTTAATACCCACTAAAGAAAATTATACTATTTTTCTCTAACTTTATTGTAGGGGACAATAAGTTTGAATAAATTAGTGGGAGACTGAATGATTAAAGACCACTTCATTCTTTTATTTAAATTCTATTATTTTTCACTCATACAATTTCTGCGTTATAATTGTAGACTTTCTACTCGGTCAACATGTCTAAAAATCCGTTAACTGCTATCCTTGAGTCCAACAAGTTGACTGGTCCAAACTATAGTGATTTGCTTCGAAATCTAAAAATCGTTTTAGATTCTGAGAAAATAACCTATGTGCTCAGAGAAACTCCCCTTGATGTTATACCTGATAATTTGGGAGCTGAGGAAAGAGAGGCTGCTCTAAAGTGGGAGAATGATGATCTACAGGCTAGATGTCTCATGCTCGCCACAATGTCTCCTGAGTTGCAACGACATCATGCTGGAATGCATCATGCATGTGAGATCCATCTTCACTTAGAGCAAATCTACAAGCCGGTCAATAGGATTGACCGATTCTCTGCATCTAGTGAGCTCTATTCACTCAAGATGGCTGAAGGATCAAGTGTTCATGAACACTGTGTTAAGGCCTTGGGCCTTATCGAGAAGCTTGCTGCTCTAGAGGTGATCATGGACAATGAGCTGTACATTGATTTGAGCTTGACCTCTCTTCCTCCATCCTTCAAGTAGTTCATCATAAACTTCAACATGAATGGTCCGAAGGTATCTGTTGAAGAGTTGATGAACTTGCTCGTCACTGCTGAGCGAACTATGAAGAAGGATAAGTTTGTGTTGATGGTTAAGTCCTCATCTTCTTCAAAGAAGAAATCCTTTGGTAAACCAAAGAAGTCTCAAGGAAAGAGTATCCAAAGACGAAAAAGAAGACCTTTAAGAAAGTTAAAGGCAACAAGAAGCTCGATCAAAGTGAGGAAAAATGCTTCCACTGCGGTAGTTCTGGACACTGGAAACGAAACTGTAAGGAGTACTTGGCTACCCTTAAGAAAGGTATCAATGTTCAATTAAATTAAAATATTCTTCCATATCTAATTGTTAGAATTCTTTACACTAACTCTTGATTTTGCAAATTTGTTGCAGATGGCGAGAAAAAGGAGTAAAGTTGATGGAAGAGAAGAATTTCTGATGATGCTTGAAGCGCTGCTATGAGCATTTAGGAATCTGTTATTTTAATTTTTTTGGGAACATTTGTTTCATTTTGAGTTTGTCGAACACAGTGTGTTGTGTTTCAATTAGTTATTGTTTGACATTTAAGTTTAGGATATTTTGATGTTTTTGAAATTATGGTAATTGTCTTGTTTTATAAAATATTTTATCTCAAATATCTAAATGTCAAATACATATCTGATGTAGATAATACTAAGAGATAATAGAAATTATCTCACAAAATGAACCCACAACAGTTGTGAGCAATCAAATTCAAATTTTAGAGTAAAATTCGAAAGTTCCAGTGTGTGTCAAAAACCACGTTTTGCTTTTGAAATACCGAAAATCTATTTAAACAGTAAATATGATAATTCCCAAACAAGTCTGAAAGACTAGTGGGAGTGTGAATTAGATTAAGGCATCTAATTAGTGTTTGTAGAAAAATAAGTATTAATGGAATACTTATTCAAAGCTTTCCTAAAACAAAATAGATTGTTTAAAAGGAAAATCACTTTTATTCAAAAAATTGTTTCTTAAAGATAAAAGGAATACGACCTTTTAGTCGAGAAATTGTCTCTTGATATCAATAGGAAAAACCAATTTTATTCAAGAAATTATTTCTTGATAATAAAAGAAAAACCACTTTATTTCAAGAAATTGTTTCTTGATAATAAAAGGAAAATCACTTTTATTCAAGAAATTGTTTCTTGAGGATAAAAGAAGATAACAAGAAGTTGAAAAGTTTCAACAAGAAACTACAAACAAACAAATAGTAGAATACCAATGTCAATCCAAATTATAAGATAATTGTAAGACCTTACAGAAACATACAGAGGATTAGTGAATTTGAAATATATCTTATTGAAGATATTTAAACAACATATATAAGATATATGAATTATGTGAAGGCAATCTGAGTTCTGAAATTTAGTGGGAGCTAGCGAAGAGTGGACAAAACTTAGAGAAGTTTACAGACTCCTACCAGAACTCATATTAATCTTAAATGATTGCAACAATTATTTAAATGAGAAAGTCGAAAATTGTTTTGACTACATTTGAAGTATGATTATGAGTAATTAAATACATAAGATACAAAGAGAGTTGTATAGATGTATAATATTTTCGAAAATAAGATAATGTAGTAACCTATCTGGTTAAAGAGTTAACAAAATCTATAGAGATAGATGGGGTAAAAATCGAGAACTCGGAGGATAATCCGACAGGATCGGAAATAAATAAGCAGTTAATTAATAAGCATGGTAACTTATAGGATAACGTACTAAATTGGAAAATTCTCAATAAGTGTAGTACACGAACGAATTAAGCTTGAAAAGAAAAACACATTACTACATAAGATGTAGAAACAGAAGGAGTTTAGATGAGAAACATCATCCAAAAGTGTTGGATGTAATACCTAGCAATGCTTTGGCATTAGTTGTTTCTGAAACAACATAAATGTGATTGCGCAAGCAATGGAACCAAGATCTCATAGAATGTCTAAACACATCCTTAAATGATTTAAGGTTGTTAAATCAGAAGACAGGAATTATATCTCAATAATATAATTCGCCTAGGCAGAAAATGTAGTGAACCCACATACTTATCGTTAAAGTCAAAAAGGGTTTTTCGAAGGACATCTTTCGAAGATGAGTTTTGAGACACTGGGCAGTTGGCTTTAGGGCAAGTGGGAGATTGTTAGAGTTGTGTCCTAGAAAGCCGAACTGTTTAAGGCATTTCCTCTAAAACTCTAGAGTAGAATAATCTAGTGATCCATAATAGAAAGACATTAGTAGTCATCTAATACTACTTTGGTCAAATTCATCATATTACATTTATAAGTAGTTGCATATTGTTTATTCTTGTGTATGGATGAAACCCCAAGATCACAGTAAGCTAAGGGACTTGGTTTCACCATTTGATGGGGGCCATGAAATAAGTACCCAATTGTGTGATCTAAAACACTCCAAGTCGAAGAGTTTAAAAGGCACAGAGGATGTCGATCAGACTCGCTTGAGACTTGCTCATATGACATAGCTTTATGAAAGTATATCCCATTTCATGACATTAGTGTTTTGACACTACTATGCATATGAGGGTTCTTAATGGAGATTAAGTTCACTGAGGATCCCGCCGGGAATGCCTAAATGGGTTAAGACTCATATAGAGTCTTAGAGATTAGGAGGGTTTCCCCAGCCATGATCGTGTCTAACTAATCCTTAGACTTGAGACTCCATGGTTGCCTTATGTATGACTGGGGCATACTTTGATGTACTGCTGAATCCCTAGAGTTTCACATAAGCTGTACATTGGGTATGTTCGAATTCTGCATGGAGGTTGTGAGGGTCAACACAGAATCTATCACTTGTTACAAGAACAAGAAGAATGCCGATGAGTTCTATTGTAGTACATTCCACCATCAAATCCTTGCAAGGTATGGTTGGTTTCAACTGGGAAAGAGTTCTTAGAGTATGAGATCAAATGGAATTACTATAGGAAATAATTCATAAAATTGAAGACTATTGGGGTTCCATTTCCCATACCCTAGGTCTTGATTGGGAATTGGATGATAAAAGGATCATATCTCACGGAGATCATGAGGCTGAAAGGTAAGCACCATTTCATCGAAGGATGGGTGGCCATAGACACGTTGCTAGACGTCATCCATAGTATGTAGAAGAGATCAAATAGGTTTTGACTCACAAACCTTCTTTAGTTGAAAGGGTTCGATTAAAGATATAACTGTGACATTTGGAATGTGTTTCTACTGATGTCCTGTTGGTGAACCTGAGGGGTCACACAATGACTTCCAAGGGCAAATAAGATTATCTAATCAATGTAGATTGATGGATTGAATTAATTGGTTTAATTCAAAATTGAAGTAGTTAATTAATAGTTGATTGACTGTGAAGAATTTAATTAACAGTAATTACGGGATTTAATTTGGTTAAATCGAATTGAGAAGGAAATATTAATTTAGGAATTTAATATTCTATTGGGCTTGAATTTTATTTGGAATAAAATAAAGCCCAAAAGTTAATTGAAAGATTAATCCAATTCTAATTAAGAGTAATTAGATAATTGGGCTTAGAGAATTTAATCTAGTATTAAATTTAATGGGCAATTTGAAAAGGCCCAAAACTTAGTCCAAAAGGAAGGAGATGGCCGAAAATCCAATTCCTTCATGGGCTTGGAGTTTTCGGCCATGTGGGTTATAAAATAACCCCAAGGATTGTTTCTTTCTATGCAAGCAATAACACTTTCAGAAAACCCCTAAGTTTTCTGGCTTTCTCTTCTCTCTCTCTCTCGCGCCGTTTCTCCCCCTCTCTCTTGGAGAATTGGTTTTCTTCACTTCAAAGATTAAGTCTTACTCACTAAGGCTTGATCCAAGAGATAATCAATCGTTCTTCGTTCCCTAGCAGGAACTAAGAGATACTATTTTGCCTGCGAGAAGCTGTGGACTATCGTCAGAGGGTTTTGGTTGAAAATCGAAATCTAGGTGGATCTTGAAGCCGGCATGTTCGAGGAGTGGCCTGAGGCTTTGGAAAGCCTTCATTCCTTATCTACTACAAAAGGAGTGCGTAAAGGTGTGCTTCTTTATAATATATAAATATTTCAAAGTTACATATTCATTAGATGAAGATTCACTGTAACTCCCCGGGACCAAAATTTTTGAAATCTATTACTTCCGCTGCGCCCCGGGGTGCGTGAATCCCAACACCTTGTGCACGGGCGCGCGCACGGTCTTGAGCGTGTTCTCAAGACGGTGCAAGCTCCCACACTGGCCTGCGCACCGGCTTGCGCACGGGGGTGCGCAAGGTGGTGCAAAGCACAAAAGGGACACACGGTCTTGGCGCATGGTCTCAAGACCGTGCGTAGGACCGTGCGAATCCTCAGAACAGCAGAAAATTGCAGAACAGTTAACCCTTCGCAGAAATGAATCAAAATTCAACATTTAACCAACCAATCATGCAAATCTCAAGCTAATACACACATATAATGATCTACAACATCTAACCTACCTATAGAACCAAGAATCACGTAAATTCATCCACAAAGTCGCTCAAAATCAACATATAGCCTAAATGCTCAAATATTCACCAAAATCTAAAAAATGAAGCATAGGACGCATTAAAAACGAAAGGTCTGAAAAGCTTACTAGAGGAGGAGGGCAAGAGGAGTTCGTAGGAGTCTACGGGATGAAATTTCGTCGAGAAACGAGGTCGAAATGATCAATCAAAGCTCTCTTCTTCTTCTTCTCTTTTTCCTTTCTTTTCTTCTCCTTTCTTTTGGTTTAGGTGTGAATGAGGGAGAGAGAGTGAGAGTGAGACTACGTCAAAAAAATTGACTTGGGTTGAGAAACGAAGGGGCATTTTCATAATTTTATAAAAATAGCTCAAAACTATAAGTTGTCCAAATAAAATATAATTACAGTCAAAGTTCATGAAATTAAACGCACATTAACATGTCGTGGTGTAAATACCAAAATTCACTCATTTATGAAATTGTTACATAAATCACATAATAATTATCAAGTAAATAATAAATCGCGTAAATAATCGATTTGGACTTACCGGATAATAGCTCGGATTTTCGGGGCGCTACAAAACCAGAAATTTACAGACTAACAAAATTTTAATATTTGGCATGACCAGTTAGACCATTTCGGTTCAATTATGATACGAAAGATAATTGGGAATTGAAATGGATACTCATTGAAGAACCAGAAGTTTCTTCTAACTAAAGAATTCTCATGTGTGGTTTGTTCTCAAGAAAAATTAATTATTAGACCGTCATCATCTAAAGTTGAAATTGAATACCTTGCATTTCTGATACATATCCAACATGATATATAAGTGTCCAGACAATTAATTTATTATTTTAATAGATGCATATACTAGATGGTCACATGTGTGCTTATTATAAATTCAGAATCTGGAGTTTGCGAGATTACTTGCTCAAATAATTCGATTAAGAAAATAATTCCTAGATTATCGTAATTTATAATGACAATGCAAGAGAATTTGCATCTCAAGCTTTTGATGATTATCGTATGTCTATTGGGATGACAGTCAATAATCCTGTTGCTCATGTGCATACACAAAATGGTTTAGCAGAGTTATTTATAGAACACCTTCAATTAATAGATAGATCATTACTTATGAGAACAAAATAATCAATTATAATATGGGGTTATTCTATCTTGCATACAACAATACCTGCTCGCATCGTTTCTTCCTTCCTGAGCCTGGCCAAGCGGGCGCCTCAAATGGGTAACGCACGCCCCGCACCGAGCCCCGACCCGGAACAGAAATGGAATCCGACCCGAACCAAAACACGGCGAACGACACACATTTACTCAATCACTAGGCAGGGGTTTCAAAACGAAATAAAAGATAAAGTTGCAGAAGCGAAAAACAACAAAACAATAAAACATAACAATTGCACAAGTAGTAAAGCCCACCAAGGCCAACGAATTTCAATTACATAAATAAATGACGGGTTCGATACAATATCCCGACAATATACAATAACGGGTTCAACATATAAATCCCGAATTCTAAATACATAAATCCTAATAACATAAAACATAAATAATAGCCAAACGGAAATAGAGTTATACATGAGCAAAAGAATGCAACTCTAAAGACGACGAACAAATCCCGCCTAGTATCCTGAAACCAATACCGAGGGTGAAACAGAGAGGGTTAGTCAAACGACTAAGTGAGGAGGGAATAATAGTGTATATTATAAAATGGAAGTAGATCACCATTTTCAAACTTAAAAGAAATCAACATAAAAGAAAGGTTTTCGTAAACGGTTGGTGATTTAGCATAAAACATAAACATATCATATGACTCGGCGAGTCGAGCCCTTAACTCCAATTTCCAAACATAAAACGGAAAACCACCCTTATTCCTCCAATGTAGACGGACCGCTAAATCTGAACTACTCATAACATATGGTATAATCTCAGGTACTCAAAAGGCTGCCACTCCGGCCTCACCCCGAGCTCCCAAATGGAGGGAACCATAGGCTTTCCGCCATAGACCCAATGTCTACCAACTTCGTCCTATTGTCCTTACTCCGGGCCCAAACATACATAAATACAGTTCATAACTTGCTTTTCAAATCATTTCGGGTTGGTCAAAAGACCGTTCGAGACATGTAATATGCGAGGCTGAAGGCCAAAGTTCGCCTTAGAAATTAAAGAGGTTTTACATGTCTCATTCGCAAACGTTTGAATGAATATACGTAGTACTTTTTCATATCAAAACATTTTCGATAAATCGAATAAACATAATAGGCATAAATATTTACTAGGTGTATAAAGACGGTGTGAAAACAAAACGTAAAACAAGGCTTATATCGGGAGAGGCTTAATATATATATATATATACATATAGTACTGGAATCAGAAACGGAAAGCCTCACCTGTTGCTTAAACAAAAGAAGTAAAAGCAAGACCGGATGCGTTACTCCATGGGAGTATCGTCTGCAAAAATACAAAGACACAACCAAATAAGACTAATGACGACGCACGGCTTATACGAAAGCATTAAAACACATAGATGCACGTTAAACAGTCATTCATAACACTTAGGTTCACATTCTATCAAAGTACGTAAATTCAATAAGAAAATAAAATTACAATGCGATAAAAGTTCATAATCATGCATAAAAGACAATAAGGAAGCATGCTTTCAAGTTTCGGGAGAAACGAACAACATTTGAAAAATAGCCCAAAATGCCTAAACGAAAAACACGAGGAACGGGGCCCGAACGAAGTCGGAAAAATTCAAACTTCCTAAAATATGTATTTCATGATTTATAGGACCTATAGGTGAAATCGGATCTCAAATCGGAGGTCAAACGAAGAAAGTCAACTTTTAAAAGTGCCCGTTGACTCACATTGCCGAGAGCAACATTCTGAAAATGGAGAAATTTTGGTTAAGGGGGACACATGGTTTTGAGGACGGGCAGACGCACGGGCTTGAACTCGTGCTCAAGCCGGTGCAGACACTTGCACTGGCCTGCGCACCGGCTTGCGCACGGGGTGCACAAGGCCGTGCAAGGCTCAAAAGGGGCACACACGGTCTTGGCGCACGGTCTTCCGTGTGGATCTAAAGAACAGCAGCAAAAATGCAGAATCGCGAGGGCTTCGCGGGAACAAACCAAAATTCGATATTAAACCCATCAATCATGCAAATCTCAAGTTAAAACTCACATATATTGGTCTACAACATCTAATCTACCTATAGAACCAAGAATCACGTAATTCCATCCATAAAATCATTCAAAATCATCATTTAACCTAAATGTGCAACTATTCATCAAAATTAGAAAAACGAAGCAATGGAGGTATTAATCGAGAAAGATGTGAGAAGCTTACTCGTAGATGAGATCGCGAGGAGTTCGTAGGATTTTACGGCTCGGAAATCGGTCGGGAAACGAAGTCGGGACAATCGATCAAAGTCCCCTCTTCTTCTTTCTCTTTTTCTTTCTTTTCTCCTTCTTTTTCTTTTGTTGTTGCGTGAATGAGGTTTGAGAGAGAGAGAGAGAGAGAGTCTTAGTCAAAATTTGACTTGGGTTGAGAATCGAAGGGGCGTTTTCATAGTTTTACAAAAATAGGTCAAAAATACAGGTTGTCCAAATAAATCATAATTACAGTCAAAGTTCATGAAATTAAACGCACATTGACATGTCATGATTTAAATATCAAAATTCACTCATATATGAAATTGTTATAAAATCGCATAATAATATCAAATAAATAATTAAATCACGTAAATAAACGATTCGAACATACCGGAATGTAATTCGAATTTTTGGGGCGCTACAATCACCCCTCCTTATGAGAATCTGGCCCCCAGATTCTACTCGTCCGACTGAAATAATTCCGGGTGGAACTTGCTTTTTGAGAGAAAAATACACAGCAGCTTCATCAGGTTCTAGACGAGAAATTGAGAGACAGATTGGAAGATAATTGGAGTTTTTGACCTTGGAGACGTTCCATCCTTTCATCATCAGATTGTCATCATCGATTGGGATTTACTTCAGTGAAGCAAACATTGTTTTATCTTCTTTTGTTTTCTTGTTTAATTATGAATTATGTAGTTTATGATTTGTTCGATTTTAATTATTAGTAGCTAGTTTATTATTCTAGTTGGGGGATTTGCCTAAGTTCTACAAACTTGTGAGACCGAATTGTTATGAAATTTCACTTTTCGATATTTATATGAATTTCTATCTTTCTCGATTATTGTGATTTATCTCTTTATTTGATCTGGCCAATTGAGTATTTGAGTGAATTGCATAATGTCTTTGCATATGTTGAAGGGATATTTGATGTATGTGAACTTAGAGACGAATTAGTGCTAGGGTAGTTGCAAAATTATTATCCGGGGCATTAGTGGAATTCTATAATCGGGTTTAAATTAGCATGGTGTTAGTGTTTAATTGACTCGAGTCTATGTTTCTTAAATCGAATGCTGTTAATAGATTAAACTCCTAGAGGTGTTATCGAAGGGTTGTCTATTAATTAGGGATTAATTGTAAGGCGTAGGCCCTGATTAGTCTAATCTTAAGAAGAAACGAGGTCGTCTAAGGTAGTTGATGACTATAGTAGGCTTATCGATAGTTGAATGATTATTCTTGCGTCCGTGATCGAGTAGAGAACTTAGGTGAATTATCCCCCAACTAGGCATTTTACCTCATATATTTTTATTCTCTAGTTTTTATTTGTTTCCTAGTTTATTTTGTAGTTGTTTAGTTGAAAAATCCAAAAATATAAAATAAGATCCTTATTTTAATTTCTTTCTTTAGTTGAGTTTTCTAGGTAATTAGTAGTTTAGATTGGTAGTTTATATATTCTCCAAAACCTCCCTTTTACTAATTTCAATAAATTTTCCGGTTTTCAAAAGATATTATTTCCAACCAATCTCTGTGTTCGACCCTATTTACCACTATATGCAATTTGTGTTATTTGGTAGATCGGAATTATAAGTATTATTTTTGGTGGATTCGACACCCATCAAATTTTCGCACCGTTGCCGGGGATTGGTTTTTAATTGGTATTTAATTTTTTTTTATAATCTGGTTTGATTGTGCAGGTGAACTCCGGTGCAATCCGAAAAAAAAAAAACGAGAAGTAGCAGAACAGGTCACGAGGCGCTAAACGTGATCACGTTCTGGGTCACGTGCGTTTGTAGCTTCCAAAGATGGCTACAAATTCTGTTCAAACTGCATTTTGCGGGGTATGCACAGGGCCCCACATTACTGAAAGGTGCCCGTTGCTTCACGACGATCCCACATGGAGTTTTGAAGATAAACCAATTTTAATATGTGGAGTATGCACGGGTCCTCACCTAACCGACTTTTGTCCATTACTAGATTACCGCTATGCGCCAAATCCAATTCAACCTAGAAAGCATGATCTGAATCTTAGCTATGGCCTGCAATCACAGAGTTACCAAGGATCTCGATCTGAGTCGTGCACGCCATCCCTTGAGGACATGTTCAAGCAGTTCATGAGCGATACACAGCAATTGCAGCAAGAAACGAGGAACAATATGCAACAATTCCAAACTACCGTTCAGAATCTGGAAAAACATATGAGTCAGATTGCCAGTACTGTTAGCAAACTCGAAAATCAGGGGAAACTTCCTTCTCAAACTCATGATCCACGACATAATATGAGTGCTATCACATTGATGAATGGCAAGGAACTGAAAGATCCAGCGGAAGAGATCCCTAAACAAAGTCGAACTTCAAGGCCGACGTGGAAAAGGAACAGACTGTCGGACGGGAGCCTGAACGTGATCGCGTAAAAGCTCTTGATGCAGCTGCCGATGCAAATCAAACACTACCATTAGTGATACCACCTTCTCTTCCACAACGGAATGTCCAGGCTCGTGAGATAGCAGCAGAGGCAAAACTCTTTGAGTTGTTTTATGATGGTGGTGCGAGCTTTCTAAATTATTTATCTGATAAAGCTTTTGAATTGGACAATGGTCATAAGAAGAATAAAATTTTAATGGAAAAATGTAGTATCGGAGCTAAGGCTTTTAGCTATCGCTCCTTACTAAATTTATTTCCTAAAAAATTAAGGTCGAGATGGGAGGGTGCTTTTGTCATTACTAATGCGTTTTGTTTTTGTGCAGTGAAATTCGATAACCTTGATAAGGGTGTTGTCCTTATATTGAATTTACATCACTTGAAGCCTTTTTATGCAGGGTTCCCAATGAAAGACGTCAAGGATTTTGATTTTTCTTCCTTAGCCTAGTGTGTTTTTTTTAATTTTTCCCATTTTAATTCCCTCTTTGATGTGTTCAATTGTGCTCTCTCTGTCTCCAGGTATTACCGGTTTATTTTGGCAAATGACTTGATTTTGAAACGTACAGTCAGCCAGGAGCTTGAACGTGATCACGTACAAGATCCTGCTGACGCTGATAATGTTTGCAAGTTCAGTTTGCAGCCATGCGTACCGACATCCAGGCCTTATTTGCCTTCGCAAGGGGCCACTCCTCCCACCCATGATCGTCATTCTTACACCCTTTGGGTTCAGGGAAGTCCTCCGTACCTTTCTCTTTTTATTTTAAAGTTGAGGACAACTTTTATTCTAAGTGTGGGGGGGTATTTTTAGGATGTTGAGGCTGAAATTTTTGGATTTTTGGGCCGCATAGTAGTTGTTTTGATGGCTGTACATCTGTGATTTAGGCTGATTTCTGTGAATTTCTGAAATTTTTGGATTTTGATTGACACTTGGTAGTTTGATTAGATTGATGAATTTATTTACTCCCGACTGTTATTCGCAACCTTGAGATGAGAAGTTTGATTTTCCAAATGCACTATAATCTGAACCTCCTTTTCCAAGTTTTTTTTTTTTTTTTTTTCTTGTTTCACTTCCTCGAGCCTTAGTCAACTTTCGATTCTTAGGAAAACTCTTTCAAATGTTTAAAAGTTTGCAAAATTTCCTCCCATCCGTATGAGCACTATCTAAGCAATAGGTGAAGAAACCTTTGAGAGAGTCGAACATAGTCTTAGAGTTTGTTTTAGCCACTATCAAAGCGAAATCATAACCATACTCGATTAAGATGATTTAGGAATCCGCTAATAAAGAAAAATAGAGAAATATTCTGCTGTCACCGGTCGGCAACGGTCAATGTACCGCCAAGCAGTCAGGGAGTGTGCAGCACGAATAATAATGTTTGAAACTCCGCTGTCACCGGTCGGCAACGGTCAATGTACCGCCAAGCAGTCCGGGAGTGTGCAGTGAGGAAAAAGAAAAAATAAAATAAAATGAAATAGGCTATGAAAATTTGAAAATTCAATGCAGAATGCCTTGTAATGATTAAATTTGATTCTTAGTCGAGTTGGTTTAGATTAGTAGAGATACGAGCGAAGAATGAATCCATAAGTACTTGTGAAACTCTTGAGAATTTCTTAATCGAATTCGAGTTAGTATTCCTTACTTGCTTAGATCTCACACACAATAACACGGGATGGAATATTTGCTTAAGTTTTTGCATTTGATTTTGTATTGCTTTGAATTGACTGTCAATGGCTATGATTTGGGACTTGAACTTGAATGAATTACTTTGATTTGGAGAAGTTGAAATTATATTTGCATGTATTTAATTTGGACTCAAGTTGTTTGTTGTTAGTTGGGAGTTGGTCGTTTATCTATCTTTTCTCATTTACCATTAATGTACTTCTTGTGTAAAGCCTATTTTTGCCTAAGGTTGCGTACATGCTCGAGGACAAGCATCGTTTAAGTGTGGGGGGATTTGATAAGTGGTTATATTGCACGTTTTTATGATACATTTTCCCCCATTCTTTGATGTTTAATTGTCCTTATTTATGTGAATTGATCCAATTTGTTGATTTGGGTGTAGGATTTGAGTTATTGTTTAAAATAAGCTAAAAGTCGCAATTTTGGAGCTGTTTTGTACAAGTCACGTTTACGTGATCACGTTCTCGGGTCCAGTTCGCTGAAGAGTCCTATCTTGTGCGGGATTCACTTTCCTTTTCGGATTCAAATTCCCTTTCACGCGTTTTCAGCGGCCTTGGACATTATTTTAGGCGACTTTCTGCATATTTTACACTCCTTTCCTTATTCAATTATGGGCTTTTTGCTGGGCTTGGGTTTAGAACAGATTTACACGCAATCTTTGAGATTTGGAGGAAAAAGACTTATCGCTAGGGCAGAGGAGGGACAGAAGAACGCAGACTTTCAGACCTTTTACACGCAACATACAGCAGTTTTGGAGGACAAATTTCTGAGGAGGAATCGGAGAGAAATTCGGGAGACTATTCAAGCACTTCATAGAACCTGTCTTTTTCGTGGGAATCATCAGTGAAGCAAACATTGTTTTCTTCCCTTTTTTTTTTTCTTGTTTATTGTTTTGATGAATTCTATAGTTTTTATATTGTTAGATTTTAATTATTAGTAGCTAGTTTATTATTCTAGTTGGGGGATTTGCCTAAGTTCTACAAACTTGTGAGGCCGAATTGTTATGAGATTTCACTTTTCGATATTTATATGAATTTCTGTCTTTCTTGATTATTGTGATTTATCTCTTTATTTGATCTGGCCAATTGAGTATTTGAGTGAATTGCATAATGTCTTTGCATATGTTGAAGGGGTATTTGATGTATGTGAACTTAGAGACGAATTAGTGCTAGGGTAGTTGCAAAATTATTATCCGGGGCACTAGTGGGATTCTATAATCGGGTTTAAATTAGCATGGTGTTAGTGTTTAATTGACTCGAGTCTATGTTTCTTAAATCGAATGCTGTTAATAAATTAAACTCCTAGAGGTGTTATCGAAGGGTTGTCTATTAATTAGGGATTAATTGTAAGGCGTAGGCCCTGATTAGTCTAATCTTAAGAAGAAACGAGGTCGTCTAAGGTAGTTGATGACTATAGTAGGCTTATCGATAGTTGAATGATTATTCTTGCGTCCGGGATCGAGTAGAGAACTTAGGTGAATTATCCCCCAACTAGGCATTTTTCCTCATATATTTTTATTCTCTAGTTTTTATTTGTTTCCTAGTTTATTTTGTAGTTGTTTAGTTGAAAAATCCAAAAATACAAAATAAGATCCTTATTTTAATTGCTTTCTTTAGTTGAGTTTTCTAGGTAATTAGTAGTTTAGATTGGTAGTTTATATATTCTCCAAAACCTCCCTTTTACTAATTTCAATAAATTTTCCGGTTTTCAAAAGATATTATTTCCAACCAATCCCTGTGTTCGACCCTATTTACCACTATATGCAATTTGTGTTATTTGGTAGATCGGAAATATAAGTATTATTTTTGGTGGATTCGACACCCATCAAATTTAGTGGTAAATAGGGTCGAACACAGGGATTGGTTGGAAATAATATCTTTTGAAAACCGGAAAATTTATTGAAATTAGTAAAAGGGAGGTTTTGGAGAATATATAAACTACCAATCTAAACTACTAATTACCTAGAAAACTCAACTAAAGAAAGAAATTAAAATAAGGATCTTATTTTATATTTTTTGATTTTTCAACTAAACAACTACAAAATAAACTAGGAAACAAATAAAAACTAGAGAATAAAAATATATGAGGAAAAATGCCTAGTTGGGGGATAATTCACCTAAGTTTTCTACTCGATCACGGACGCAAGAATAATCATTCAACTATCGATAAGCCTACTATAGTCATCAACTACCTTAGACGACCTCGTTTCTTCTTAAGATTAGACTAATCAGGGCCTACGCCTTACAATTAATCCCTAATTAATAGACAACCCTTCGATAACACCTCTAGGAGTTTAATCTATTAACAGCATTCGATTTAAGAAACATAGACTCGAGTCAATTAAACACTAACACCATGCTAATTTAAACCCGAATATAGAATTCCACTAATGCCCCGGATAATAATTTTGCAACTACCCTAGCACTAATTCGTCTCTAAGTTCACATACATCAAATATCCCTTCAAGATATGCAAAGACATTATGCAATTCACTCAAATACTCAATTGGCCAGATCAAATAAAGAGATAAATCACAATAATCGAGAAAGATAGAAATTCATATAAATATCGAAAAGTGAAATCTCATAACAATTCGGTCTCACAAGTTTGTAGAACTTAGGCAAATCCCCTAACTAGAATAATAAACTAGCTACTAATAATTAAAATCTAACAAATCATAAACTACAGAATTCATAATTAAACAAGAAAACAAAAGAAGATAAAAGAATGTTTGCTTCACTGAAGTAAATCCCAATCGATGATGACAATCTGATGATGAAAGGATGGAACGTCTCCAAGGTCAAAAACTCCAATTATCTTCCAATCTGTCTCTCAATTTCTCGTCTAGAACCTGATGAAGTTGCTGTGTATTTTTCTCTCAAAAATCTGCTGCAAGTCTCTGTGAGAAGGGGCCTGGAAATCTGCTGTAAGTGTGTGAGAGGAAGCGCAGAATCTGCTGTAAAACCTAGCGTAATCCTTACTCCCCAAGTCTCCAATCTTGTGTGTAATTATCTCTCCAAGGCCAAGCCCAGCAAAAGCCCATAATTGAATAAGGAAAAGAGTGTAAAAATATGCAGAAAGTCGCCTAAAATCCGGTTCAAGATCGCTGAAAACGCGTGAAAGGGAGTTTGAGTCCGAAAAGGAAAGTGAATCCCGCACAAGATAGGACTCTCAGCGAACTAGACCTAAATACGTGATCACGTAAACGTGGCTTGTACAAAACAGCTCCAAACTTGCGACTTTTAGCTTCTTTTGAACAAAATCTCCAATCCTACACCCAAATTAACAAATTGGATCAATTCACATAAATAAGGACAATTAAACATCAAAGAATGGGCGCAATTGTAATATAAAAACACGCAATATAACCACTTATCAAATCCCCCCACACTTAAACGATGCTTGTCCTCAAGCATGTACCTAACCTTAGGCAAAAATACAGACTGATTAACAAGCAAAACAAACAGGCTGAGGTGAATAAGGATAGCTTAAAGACAAACTCCCAACTACGAACAAACAACTCGATTCCAAATTATACACATGCAAAGGATTACCGTTTAGCTCTTAACTTCTCCAACTCAAAGGCATGCATTCAAGTTCACATCCCAAACCATAGTCATCGAAAATCAATCCAAAGCAATACAAATTCAAATGTAAAAACTTGAGCAGACAATTCCTCCCGTGTTTGTGTGTGTGCGATCTAAATAAGCAAGGAGTACTAACTCGAATTTGATTAGGGAATTCTCAAGAGTTTTTACAAGTACTCATGGGTTCGTTCTTCGCTCTCATCTCAACTAATCTAGACCATCTCGACTATGAATCAAAAGGACTGAAAGGCTCATGTAGGCTGGGGTTAGGTCGGATAAATATGGTAAAGTGGCTCATTCCAACCCTCTTTTGCGTTCAAGTGCACATTCTTTTAGATTTAAGTACAATTCGCAGCGCATTCCAACGTCGGGCTCCTTTTTCTTTTTCCCTTTTTCCCCCGCTGCACACTCCCGGACTGCTTGGCGGTACATTGACCGTTGCCAACCGGTGACAGCGGGTTATTTCATTTTTTTTTTTTTTTTTGTTTTTTTTTTTTTTTTTTTTTTCATATAACGAAATCTGTACCCAAATGACAGCCCCTACATATCAAATTTTCTGCTGCTTCCAGAAGGGTTGAGAAGGGTAAAAGTGATGAGAGAAAGAGTGAAAAGGGCGAATGATACGAATGTTGAATGCCTAGATCATCTTCCTAGTCGAGAATGGTTGTGATTTCGCTTCAATGGGAGCTAAAACGAATCCTAAGACTGTGAAACTCTATCAAATGTTTCTTCATTTACTAATTAGATCGGTGCTCTAGAGATAGGAGGAACGTTTGCAAAATTTTAAACATTCGAAAAATTGTTCCTAGGGATCAAAAATCGACTATGGAATGAAGAAGTGGAACAACGAACCATGCACAAAGGGGAGAAACATATTATCATGCAGATTAGGCGTTAAGCACATTAACTCGAGTTGTAATTCGAAAGCCAGGAGCAAATCAACTAAGCATATCCTAATTCAACTACAAAGTTCAGTCATTTGAAATTTCAGCACTCACATAACAGCTGTCCCAATCATGAAAAAAATGTTCAACTATCAGCCTATACATATTCACCAAAAATTCAACCACATCAACACCAACTCCAGAAATTCAGAAATTCACAGAAATCAGTCCAAAAATTTCAGATATATAGCCACCAAAACAACAAAATACAGCCCCAAAAATTTCAAAAATTTTAGCCTCAATATCCAAAAATGTCAGCCCAAAGCCCAAATGGAAAACCCCCCCCCCCCCCCCCCCCACACTTAGCACGAAAGTTGTCCTCAACTTTAAAATGAAAGAAGAAAGGTACGGAGGACTTCCCTGAAAAACGATCAAGCGTTCGGTGCTAAGGTCCTCACAGAAGCAAGGATGTCGTTGAGGGCACGGTCTTGTGCCTCGAGCTGGGCTCGTGTCTCCTCGCGAAAGACTCGAAAGTCTTCACGGAGAGTGGCCACGGCTGTGGCGGGAGAATCGGGGGTTGGATCATCAGCTGCTGCAGGGGCTGGTGGGCCCTGAACGGGTGCCCGATTCTGCGACTCTTGCAACTCTTTGAAGGCCGAATCTTTGTGAATTTCGCCAGCGTCAACTGGGATCAACCTGCCATGCACAACACGCAGCAAACACATCAAATCTAAACAGTGTAGATCAAAAAGTGTGTGTGTGCGGGCTAAGTGCAGCCCGGTCGAGTCATCATCGATAACGGGTCCGGAAAGGGCTAATCGCGTGATAACATGACCCATGATAATTGAATGACGACGGGAGGGCATCGCATTTTGAAAACTTTGTGCGACCCAAAATCCTAAGTTAACTCGATGCCCCTTCATCATTGACCACAAAATAAAGAGCTCATGTAAGTTCAAATTAGGTGAAGACCGAAAACGCCCCGACATGTTATAAGATATAAAACGATGTAAGATACGCAAAACGGGGTCGGAAATCCACCTGTCAGTGGCTGATTTAGCCACATACTTCAAATCATGACGGCCTGTGAGGTCATGATAAGCATTTTGAGCGAAGTTCTTATCAAAGGCGCAAGTACCCTCCCTATACCCCAGGTCGTTAGGAGACTCGATAGCACACAAATGTTGATTAAATTCATCTATAGACAAACTGAACCAACGCCCAAGTAAACGGTAGCGAATTAACCCAGGGGTATCTAAGGCATAGCTGCGGGGTTTCACAAAGGAGAATGTGCAATAAAACTCATGAACAAGCTCATAATAAACAGGTAAGTCCATATTAAAGAACAGTGCATCCCAGCCAATAACAGAAATGAAATTACGCGCTCGATCAGTCAATTCTAAAGTATCAAAAGTAGGAGTATGGAATCGTTTAACCTGCACCACAAGGCGTGAATACACTTGTGGTAACCGAGCGGTATGTGTCGGATCCTCAAATGTGTAATGCCCATTTTCCCTTAACTCAGCCAACGGAGGGATCAGTACGTCGGCGCCATTGTGCCCATCGTTGTCCTGCGCATCCCGATCAGTCGGGGTGTGTAGCTCGGTGGCTGAGCTCTCGGCAGCGTCCTCCCGGTCAGAGGCTGTTGCATAAATGGACTCGGAAGGTTTCGGCGAATCTGTTGGTGACGGGGCAGTGGGGTTGTTACTCGGGAGAGGAGCATCATGGCAGGGTGAGGCACTGGGTGCCACAGCTGGAGGCGGAGGAGCTGAGGTGCCGGCTGGCGGTGAAGAAGCGTTGGTGGCAGCCTTTTTCTGCTTTTTGGGGGCTCTGTGGGTCGGCGGAGGTTGCTCTGCCCGTTTAGCAGCGAGGCGGCGAGAGTATCGGACCGGCCGACGTGGTGGAGTGTCGTAGTCGGACCCGGAGCTAACCGTGACGATGTTGACGTCAGTGGGAATGTCGCCGGAAGTGGTGAGGACATCGAGAAAATCAGGGATGTCCGGGAGTTCTGGGATGCCGGCTGCAATCTGTGTCTCGGTGAGAGCTGTGGCGGCGCGAATCTCGTTCAAGACTTGAGAGATGTCTGCAAGGACAGGGTCTGGTGGAGTTGCAGGTGTTAGTGGCTGTTTTGAGGCGGTGCCCGGAGTCTGCCGCCACGGTGGCGTGAGTGTGACAGGAGGTGCGCCCTTGGCGGCGGAGCGCGTGAAGCAGCGGACCTGTGGCGTGGGCGGTGACGGCTGTCTGGTGATGCTGATTGGGTGGAGCGTTTGTAGCTCTGCCGTTAGGTCGTCGGCGAGAGGGTTAGGCATTGCGACGACGGCGGCAGAGTAGGAGGGTTCCGCCGCGCTGGCGGATGCGGTGGCGGGCGCGGTTGCAGGTGGTGGCGAGCGGCGCATGAGGGCCTGGGCCTTTGTAAAACGAAGTGACTGGGAATGGGTTCCGCTATCGAGAGGTTCAGCACCGGAAAGAGGTTGAGGCGGAGCTGCCTGAGGGGAATGTTCCGCCGCTGAAGAGGCGGGCGGCGGAAGGGCTTGAGCAGCCTTGGGGCGTCGGTGACGCCGCTTGGCTCGCGCCATGAGCTGGTGGCGAAACATGGGTCAACGGTAGTTAGTCGGTGGTTGACGGAGGTTTGACCGGCGGCGTGAGGTGGTAGCACGGAGGTGGTGAAAAGTTCGTGGTGGCGCGGTGAGTTTTGGAGATGGGGGTGAAAGTGAATTAGGGTTTTGGGTAATTTGGGAAGGTGGGGTGTGGTTGGCGGGTTGGGTAGGATAACGCGGATCCTTAGGTGGGTAGGATAACGGATCCGCGTGTGTGGTGTGGGTGTGGGTCAGATTATGTGAGATATAAATAAAGGCTCATGCCCATGCCCATACTTAGCCAAAATTACTAGCCTGAGGCTGCAGAAACTACATCCGTCCATAATGCCCCTTCTGTAAACTGACCAACTGAACAAATTTCGCCTAGCATTCCCATGCACCATCGTAGTATCCCTCAATTGAATTGCACCCTGGAATTAGTCCTGAAGACACCCTGAGACACAGAAGATTGAAGCACCAATCAAACATAATTTGAAAAAAAAAAACGAATAAAATGAAAAGAAAGAAGGAAAAACAAATGGGAAAGAACGAATAAAAGAAAAGAAAAGGGAAAGAATGTGGGCGGGTTACGCCCAAGCTGGGTTGCCTCCCAGTAGCGCCCTTGTTTAATGTCTAAGGCTCGACGAAGTCCCTTTCCAATGTTTATTCAGATGGTGTAGGCTCTTCAAGACTTGAGCTGTCCACTGTGTACGGCTTGAATCCCTCGAAGTATGGTTTTAATCGATGACCGTTCACCTTGAGTATCCTATTGGTGGCTAGATCCTCGATTTCGAAAGCTCCATGGGTAAAAATCTTTCGAACGACATAAGGTCCTACCCATCTCGACTTCAGCTTTCCGGGAAACAACCGCAAACGCGACTGGTATAACAACACTTTTTGTCCAACTACAAATTCCTTCCTAGACACCCTGTGATCATGAAAAGCCTTAGTCTTGAATTTGTAGGTTTTAGCGTTTTCATAAGCATCATTTCGGATTTCTTCCAACTCCTGCAGCTGTAATTTCCTATGAGTACCGGCCTCGTCAATGCTCATGTTGCATGTCTTAACTGCCCAAAAGGCCTTATACTCCAACTCGGCGGGCAAGCGACAGGTTTTGCCAAAAATCATCCTATAAGGTGACATCCCGATTGGGGACTTATATGCAGTCCTATATGCCCATAAAGCGTCCTCCAGTCTCGTGCTCCAGTCCTTGCGATTTGGATTAACCGTTTTTTCCAAGATGGACTTGATCTCCCTATTCGAGACCTCGGCTTGTCCATTCGTCTGAGGGTGGTAAGCTGTGGAAGTGCGGTGTGTGACATCATACTTCTTGAGAAGGGACGCCATCACACGGTTGCAAAAATGAGTACCACGATCACTGATTATCGCCTTCGGAGTGCCGAACCTAGAGAAAATGTTAGAGCGAAGAAAATCTGCAACAACCTTCGAATCGTTAGTCCGGGTGGCTTTTGCTTCCACCCATTTCGAGACATAATCAACAGCAAGCAGGATATACAAATTTCCATAAGATGAAGGAAATGGTCCCATAAAATCAATTCCCCAAACATCAAAAATTTCGCAAGTTAGTATTGGGTTAAGGGGCATTTGATCTTTGGTTCCTATATTCCCCGTCCTTTGGCAATTTGCACAACTCTTGCAAAACAAATAAGCATCACGAAAAATATTAGGCCAGAAAAATCCACATTCCAAGACTTTAGGAGCTGTACGTTTTGGACCAAAATGACCCCCACAAGCATGAGAATGACAAAATTCTAAAATTGAGCTAATTTCGTTTTGATGGACACATCTCCTAATAATCTGATCAGTACCAATCTTCCACAAGTAAGGATTGTCCCAAATGAAATATTTAGCATCACTTTTAATTTTATCTTTCTCATAACGGGTCAAAGAAGCCGGAAAAATATCACAAGTCAAATAATTAACAATATCAGCGTACCAGGGCAGGGCTTCTGTACGTGATCCAGTATCTGTGCTCTGTACAGCCAAAAGTTTTTCGTCTGGAAATTCCTCTCGAATCGGCGATGCATCTGATGGATCAGAAGGGATCCGGCTGAGATGGTCTGCTACTAGATTCTCGCATCCCTTTTTATCCTTGATTTCCAGGTCGAACTCTTGCAAGAGGAGAATCCAACGTATGAGCCTCGGTTTTGTATCCTTCTTCGTAAGTAGGTACTTCAATGCTGCATGATCAGAATAAACGATAACTTTAGTACCCAACAAATAAGAACGGAATTTATCTAAAGCAAAAACGATAGCTAAGAGTTCTTTTTCCGTCGTGGTGTAATTGCTTTGTGCGTTGTCGAGCATCTTTGAGGCATAATAGATGACATGCGAGTTCTTGTTGATCTTCTGACCCAAAACGGCACCCACGGCATAATCACTAGCGTCGCACATGATCTCGAACGGATGATCCCAGTTAGGGGGCTGCATGATCGGGGCGGAGATCAATTTTTCCTTCAACAAGTCGTATGCTTCCTTGCATTCCTCATTGAGTGCGAACTCTACTTCCTTTTGTAATAATTTACAAAGCGGCCTTGTTATCTTGGAAAAATTCTTGATGAAGCGCCTGTAAAAACCTGCATGACCAAGAAAGGAGCGCACCTCCCGAACATCGGAGGGGTAAGGAAGAGATTTCACAATATCAATCTTAGATTTATCAACTTCTATTCCACTAGCAGACACTACGTGACCCAGTATCAGGCCCCTGTCGACCATAAAGTGGCATTTTTCATAGTTCAAAACCAAATTAGACTCAATGCATCTTTTCATGACCTTAGCAAGATTAGATAAGCACTCATCAAAAGAATTCCCATATACAGTAAAATCGTCCATGAAAACCTCAATAATGTGCTCAACAAAATCCGAGAAAATGCTTACCATACACCTTTGAAAGGTGGCGGGGGCGTTGCAAAGCCCAAAGGGCATTCTCCGGAAAGCGAATGTCCCAAAAGCACATGTGAATGTTGTCTTCTCTTGATCCTCGGGTGCCACTGGAATTTGGTAAAAACCTGAATAACCATCAAGGCAACAATAATGAGTCTTTCCTGCTAAACGTTCTAACATTTGATCAATAAAAGGAAGTGGAAAATGATCTTTCTTAGTTAGGGAATTCAATCCTCTATAATCCATGCACACACGCCACCCGTTTTGAACACGGGTGGGAACAAGTTCGCCTTCTTGATTTTCTACTACCGTTATGCCGGTCTTCTTTGGTACAACATGCACCGGGCTTACCCATTTACTGTCGGAGATAGGGTAGATCATACCGGCATCGAGAAGTTTGATAATCTCCTTTTTGACAACTTCCATCATCGGTGGGTTTAGCCTTCGTTGAGCTTCACGGCGAGGCTTGGCATCATCCTCAAGGATGATTTTGTGCATACAAGTGCTGGGACTCAGTCCCTTTATGTCAGCAATGGTCCAGCCAATGGCCTCTCAAAACTCACGAAGCACGCGCAACAACTTCTGTTCTTCCAGTTCGGACAGGACGCTGGACATGATCACGGGAAGGGTCCCGTTTTCGCCCAGAAATCCATATTTCAAGTGTTCGGGCAATTCTTTCAATTCCAGTTTCGGTGCCTGCACAATGGAAGGTAAAATTTTAGAATCTGATCCAGAAAGTTCCAGAGGTTTGGAATTGATGGGTTTAGAGGCATCTAAGGCATAAACAACATCAATTACATCCTCGGGAAAATGTAAACGTTTGGAAGCAAGTTTGAGTTTATTTAGAGAAAGACTTTTGTTGATAGTAAATTTCAAAGCATCCTCATCATTCAATTCAGAAAATTCATGCGCTAACTCATCAACAATATCGACACTGAAAACATGAGATAAACTTTCGGGGTGTTTCATAGCATCATATACATTAAACCGCACAATATCACCATCAAACTCCAAAGTTAGTAAACCACTATGCACATCAATTTTAGCCTTAGCAGTACTAAGAAAAGGGCGGCCTAAAAGGATATCAGATGATTTAGATGAAGCATCTCCCTCCATATCCAAGACGAAGAAGTCGGCTGGGAAAGCCAATTCGTTAACTTGAACAAGAACATCTTCTAGTATTCCTTCAGGGTACACCAAGGATCGATCTGCAAGTTAGATCACCACACCTGTACCTTTCAAGGGGCCAAGACCAAGAGACGAGTAAATAGATAAAGGCATTACATTAATAGAAGCACCTAAGTCGCACATTGCCTTACCAATCTTAAGATCACCAATTTTGCATGGGATGGAAAACATACCTCGATCTCTGCATTTGGGAGGTAACTTCTTTTGCAATATGGCAGAAACGTTCTCCCCCACACTTACTCGTTCATTACCTTTCAGTTTTCGCTTGTTTGTACAAAGCTCCTTGAGGAATTTTGCATAACGTGGTATTTGGTTGATGGCTTCAATGAGTGGTATGTTGATTTCAACCTTGCGGAAAGTTTCCAGAATGCTCTTCTCCTCCTGTTCTCTCTTAGTTTTTGCCAAACGTTGTGGAAAGGGCGGTGGAATCACCAATGGTTTGGTTCGGTTCGAGCCAACAGTAGGGTCGGGATCATTTACGTGATCACGTTGGGACTCCTGTTCGACAATCTGTTCCTTTTCCACATCTGGTGCTGAAACTCGACTTGGTTTCGGCGCTTTTGCTGCTGGAGCCTCTAACTCCTTCCCACTTCTCAGTGTAATAGCACTGACATTATGCCTTGGGTCATGGGTCTGAGAAGGAAGCTTCCCCTGATTTTCAAGCTTGCTCACGGTAGTCGCCATTTGACTCATTTGTTTTTCGAGATTTTGAACCGTCGTCTGGAACTGCTGCATGTTCGTTCTTGTCTCAAGCTGAAATTGTTGGGTGGTAGCCATGAATTGCTTGAACATGTCTTCTAGAGGATAGACAGGTCTAGGAGGTGGTGGCATCGGTTGATTGCCTTGGAAACTCTGTGCATTTTGATTTTGGAAGTTCCGTTGTTGTGGCCCTTGGTAGTTCTGTGACCGTGGACCGTAGCTGAGGTTTGGATGCTCACCCCAACCTGGATTGTAGGTGTTCGAATACGGGTCGGGCTTCTTATGCTGAAATCCAATTGCATTCACGTCCTCGGTGCAGGTGTTTCCTCATATAGAGTCGGGCATGAATCTGTGGGATAAGCCGGACTTGTGCAGATTGCACACACTCGTGTAGGAGCATTCCCATTACCGTTCTTGTGGATCAAGGTTGTCAGCAATGTTTTGATTTCATCTAAAGAAGACGAATTCACTTCGTGCACCTTTCTCGGAATGTCAGGTGGGTTGCCAAACTGTTGGGAATTTGCTGCCATGTTCGATATCAAGTTCATTGCTTCCTGTGGAGTTTTTTCAACAATGGCCCCTCCACTTGCGGCATCCATCATCCTTCTTTCTATAGGCACCAATCCCTCATAGAAGTACTGTATCGTCAGTTGTTGAGAAATCCCATGTTGTGGGCAGATGGCCAACAACTTCTTGAATCGCTCCCAGTAATCATGGAGATTTTCAGATTCCTTTTGCTTAATCCCACATATCTGACGTCGGAGATTAGCGGCTCGCGACGCCGGAAAGTACTTCTCCAAAAACTGCTTTGACATGTCATTCCAAGTAGTAACGGTTCCTGACGGCAAATAGTACAGCCATTCTTTAGCTGCATCCTGAAGAGAGAAAGGGAAGGCTCTCAACTTGATCTGGTCCTCTGTTACATTCTGAGGTTTCATTGAAGTGCAAACGAGGTGGAACTCCTTCAGATGCTTGTTCGGATCCTCGTTTTCCAAACCTCTGAATGTTGGTAGTAAATGGATCAGTCCAGACTTCAGTTCGAATCCCGCCCACAGCTCAGGGAAGTTAATGCATAGGGGCTGTCGTTCCTCAGTCGGACGACCCAATTCTCGAAGCGTTCGGTTGTCTGCTGCCATGCCTATTACGTGATCACGTATAGGCTCCTGTTCTGCTGTATCGTTGAACAAGAAGGGTAAGTCGTCACAGCTGTGATCCTCCGTTTCGGAAGGTTCAATTCTACTTTCTCGTTCTGTCCTCAGTCTGGTCTCCTTCCGATTTCTCCTGCAAGTTCTTTCGATCTCGGAATTTATCGGTAAGAGTTCTTCTCTTCTGTTGTACCTGGTCATACACAAGAAAACAAAATCCTATTAGAAACCACTCCCCGGCAACGGCGCCAAAATTTGATGGGTGTCGAATCCACCAAAAATAATACTTATATTTCCGATCTACCAAATAACACAAATTGCATATAGTGGTAAATAGGGTCGAACACAGGGATTGGTTGGAAATAATATCTTTTGAAAACCGGGAAATTTATTGAAAGTAGTAAAAGGGGGGTTTTGGAGAATATCTAAACTACCAATCTAAACTACGAATTACCTAGAAAACTCAACTAAAGAAAGCAATTAAAATAAGGATCTTATTTTGTATTTTTGTATTTTTCAACTAAACAACTACAAAATAAACTAGGAAACAAATAAAAACTAGAGAATAAAAATATATGAGGAAAAATGCCTAGTTGGGGGATAATTCACCTAAGTTCTCTACTCGATCCCGGACGCAAGAATAATCATTCAACTATCGATAAGCCTACTATAGTCATCAACTACCTTAGACGACCTCGTTTCTTCTTAAGATTAGACTAATCAGGGCCTACGCCTTACAATTAATCCCTAATTAATAGACAACCCTTCGATAACACCTCTAGGAGTTTAATCTATTAACAGCATTCGATTTAAGAAACATAGACTCGAGTCAATTAAACACTAACACCACGCTAATTTAAACCCGATTATAGAATCCCACTAGTGCCCCGGATAATAATTTTGCAACTACCCTAGCACTAATTCGTCTCTAAGTTCACATACATCAAATATCCCTTCAACATATGCAAAGACATTATGCAATTCACTCAAATACTCAATTGGCCAGATCAAATAAAGAGATAAATCACAATAATCAAGAAAGACAGAAATTCATATAAATATCGAAAAGTGAAATCTCATAACAATTCGGCCTCACAAGTTTGTAGAACTTAGGAAAATCCCCCAACTAGAATAATAAACTAGCTACTAATAATTAAAATCTAACAATATAAAAACTATAGAATTCATCAAAACAATAAACAAGAAAAAAAAAGGAAAGAAAACAATGTTTGCTTCACTGATGATTCCCACGAAAAAGACAGGTTCTATGAAGTGCTTGAATAGTCTCCCGAATTTCTCTCCGATTCCTCCTCAGAAATTTGTCCTCCAAAACTGCTGTATGTTGCGTGTAAAAGGTCTGAAAGTCTGCGTTCTTCTGTCCCTCCTCTGCCCTAGCGATAAGTCTTTTTCCTCTAAATCTCAAAGATTGCGTGTAAATCTGTTCTAAACCCAAGCCCAGCAAAAAGCCCATAATTGAATAAGGAAAGGAGTGTAAAATATGCAGAAAGTCGCCTAAAATATGGTCCAAGGCCGCTGAAAACGCGTGAAAGGGAATTTGAATCCGAAAAGGAAAGTGAATCCCGCACAAGATAGGACTCTTCAGCGAACTGGACCCGAGAACGTGATCACGTAAACGTGACTTGTACAAAACAGCTCCAAAATTGCGACTTTTAGCTTATTTTAAACAATAACTCCAATCCTACACCCAAATCAACAAATTGGATCAATTCACATAAATAAGGACAATTAAACATCAAAGAATGGGGGAAAATGTATCATAAAAACGTGCAATATAACCACTTATCACTTGCGCAACTTGTCCTCGGTCTCCCATGTAGCTTCTTCGGTTGTCCGATTTCTCCAAAGGACTTTGACAAGAGAAATCTCCCAGTTGCGCAGAGCTGGAGTCTTCTTATCCAATATCTTCACCGGCTTCGAAACAAAGGTCAAATCCGGCTCTAGTTCAATTTCCTCAACAGGGAGGATTTCGGACTCATTCGGGAAGTACTTTTGGAGTTGGGAAACATGAAAGATGTTGTGAATTTTGTAACGCCCCGAAAATTCGTGTTGTGAACCGGGAGCCCGAATCGATTTCCCTCGCGATTTATGATTTATTTTATTAATTATTATATGATTTTTATAACAATTTCGTATATGAGTGATTTTAATAATTAAATTACGAATTATCAATGTCCGTTTAATAATATGAATTTTGACTGTAATTATGTGTTATTTAGACAATGTGAGTTTTTGAACTTATTTTACGAAATTACTAAAATGCCCTTTCGATTCTCAACCTGAGTCAATTATTTGACTAAGTCTCTCTCTCACCTCACTCTCGTTCAAACACAATAGCAAAGGAAAAAGAAAAGAAAAGAAAAGAAAAAGAGAAAAAGAAGGAAGAAGATTCAATCGATCGTCCCAACTCCGTTTCCCGACGGATTTTCGAGCCGTTTACGCCTATGAACTCCCCGCGATCTCTTCTACGAGTAAGCCTTTCACGTCCCTCTCGTTTAATGTCCCCTATGCCTCGTATTTCTCATTTTTGGTTAATAGTTGAATAATTAGGTTTTATTTGATTTTGACAGAAATTGTGGACGGATTTTCGTGTTTATCATTTCTATATGTAGATTATATGTTGTAGATGATTATATGTGAAAATTAGGGAGTGATTTGCATGTTTAATTGATTAAATGTTGGATTTAGGATTGAATTTGCGAAGGTTTCGAGTTTCTGCGAATTTTCTGCTGTTATCGCACGCACACGGCCTATGCACACGGGGTGTTGCAAGCCCGTGTGCATGTGCACGGGCTCTCTACACGGCCTGTAGAGAGGCCGTGCGTATTGGTTCTACACGGGCTCTCTACACGGCCTGTAGAGAGGCCGTGTGTGCCCCTTTGGTGTGCACACGGCCTCAAGGCCATGTGCATGAACCCGTGTGGACCGGCATGAACAGCTCCCTGACTTTCTGTAAGTCCGGGGCTGTTTTGGCCTACAGGTCCCACCTCGGCTCGTCTTTTCCGAATTCTTTCTTCGCTCGTGTATTCGATATGTATGATATAGATATGAATTGGATGTTTTATGAATTTATAACATGTTCGGGGGTATGAATAGTATATTTTAAGTTTTCGACAAATTTTCTAACTTTTGCATGTGAAGTCGGATTTTTCCGAAATTCGAATGCATACTCCTTTATGATAATTTAAGCATGCCCGTAAATTTTCATTGCATTTGGACTTGATTTACACTTTCAAATTTGAGAATTTCTCCGTTTTCGTTTGATAATTGAACTTAAGTGTTTTATGTCATTGTATAACGTACTTTTACGTGTTTCTATGCCTTCGTATGAGCCGTGCGTCGTCGTATTTCTTATGTGGTTATGTCTTTTGTCAGTTGCAGGTTCCACTCTCGTGGATTAGGTTGCTCGTTTCCGTTTTGGGCTTTCTTTTGGTTATCGCCAGGTGAGGTTTCTATTGTTATCCCGTATTATGTAGATATGTACTATTGAGCCTCACTAAATAAGCCTCGCATGTGTAATTTATGTTTTCATCCCGTATTACTATATTTAGTAAATACTTTATGCTTATTATCTTTATGAGGTTTAAGAACAACGGATTTGATATTAAATGAATAATATGTATATGATTTCGAAATGTTTTCAAAAAGAGACAAGCGAACTATGTTTCGATTTAAATGTAATTTTGGGTTTGGAAACCTTCTCGTTGAGTGAAGTCGTTAGGGCAGGTTTCTCCCCCAAGACGTTGGAACATCCGGTTACGTTTCCTACCGTTACATCGCCTGTCTCGAACGGCCCTTTTGGCCCTCCCCGAAATGTCTTGATTCCTATTTTAATAGGAAAATGATAGTTATGAAAATGCGAGATATGATATGTATGAAATGTTATCTGGGCCCGGAGTATGGCGATCGGATGAAGCCGGATAGACAGCGGGTCTACGGCGGAATTCGGTAGCTTGCTCCATGTTTACCGGGAGCACGGGTGAGGCCGGAGTGGCAACCTTTGTGCTCCTGCGACGGAGACTTCGTGTCAGCCGTAGGATAGGCTATCATGCCTATAGAGCAGTTGGATTTAGCGGTCCTTCTGCTACATGGGAGGAATAAGGCTGGTATGGTTTTCAGGTATGTTTTGATATGATATGAGGAGTTGAGGGCTCGACTCGCCGAGCAATATGATATGTCCCGTTATGTTATGTTATGATAAATCACCGAATGTTTATGAAAATCCTTCTCTTACGTTTGTTTTCTTTTAAGTTAAAATGGTGATTTATTCTTGTATGTTATTATGTATGTATTCCCATTTTTCCCTCACTTAGTCATTTGACTAACCCTCCCTGCTTTTAACCTTATCTGTTTCAGGTGGTAACTAGGTGGGCATCGTCAGTCTTGTTTCGCGGGTTTTCTTTCTTTTCGGTGATTGTTCCTTTCTAGATTGTTTTAAGTTCATGATTAGGTTATATGTATATGTTATCGGGATTGATATATTGAACCCGTTATTGGGTGTCACCGGGATATTGTATCGAACCCGTTTATTATATTATAGTAATTGAATTCCGCTAGCCTTGGTGGGCTTTAATTATTTGTGCAATTGAGCTGCTTTGAATGTTGTTATATAGAATTTGGTTTGGTTGTTGCTTCCGCTCCCGAATTGTTGTCGTCTGTTGTTTTTACAAAAGCCCCGCCTAGTGATTGAGTAAATCGGTTTGCCGTTCGCCGGGTTTCAATTTAGGGTTGGATTTCTGTTTTGGCTTCGGATTGAGGCTCGGTACGGGGCGTGCGTTACCCGTTTCGGGCGCCTGCTACAGTTGGTATCAGAGCTTCTTTGGTCCAATGGCCTAAGCTCTGAATCGTCGTGTTTTGGTTGTTTTTTCAGTCGTTGTGTGCCGGTGTAACTTAGGGAATTGCGCTCACCAGTGTTCAAGAACGCTTAGTGTTTGAATTGTGACGGATCATTGTTGGATGATCAACAACAAAAGATCTTTTACAATCAAAACACTGCGATGGGCTTGGATATAGGTAGATGTGAAACTCAAGGTTGTACTTGCCGTGCCTGGTTGGCTGTCGTGTCCGGTTGTGTTTAGGTCATACGGCTTAGGATTTCTGTGGAGTTTGTGCTAATGTGCTAAGTGCTTATGTGAACTCTATATGAACTCTAGTTGCCTACGTGTTTACAGCTTTGCATACTCACTTACCTGTCATGCATATTGCTATTGGCCTTACAGGATGCCTCCACGTCGTCGTCCACGTAAACCGCTCTCATCACCTCCGTTGGCACCTCAGACCGATACACCGACTTCAGCCGAAATGGCGGAAACATTAAGACAGTTCATCGCTCAGGCCCCTAAAAGAAATGCTGAACAGGAAGCGTGGGCCCAATTCCTCAGATTCGAACCACCATAGTTTGAAGGTGCCCCGAATGACGCTATTGCCGAGGCATGGATATCGGCCCTGGAAAAGATTTACAGAATAATGGAATATCCGGACCCTCAGAGAGTCGAGTATGCAATCTATCTGATGGTTGGAGCCACACAGGATTGGTGGAAACAAATTGAGCAAAGATGGACACGCGAGCATGTAGTCCCGACTAGGGATCAGTTCCTGACTGAGTTTCGGGCTAAGTACATCCCGTGGGTTGTTCGTCAGCAACGCGAAAGGGAATTTCTGGCTCTCAAACAGAACACATCTTCAGTTGGTCAGTACGAGGCACACTTCTCTCGCCTCATTAAGCATTGCCCATATATGGTTGCCGACGAGCAGAGGAAGACTCGCCAGTTTGTAGAGGGATTGACCTACGAGATCAGGAAGGCTATGATGGTGGTACGACATCAATGTTATACCGACGCCGTGGAAATGGCTCTGCATATTGAGTCTGAACTCAGCCTACTGGGACCGAGTCCTATTCTTGCCACTACCGCCGTTCAGTACCCTCCAGCGAGTTCTAAGAGGCCATTTACACCTTCAGGGCCATCTTCCGGAAAGAAGACCTCCCAAGTATCTTCATCGAAGCAGAATGCACCTCCCCAACCTCAGGGAGCCCTACGACCTGTATGTGGCTTTTGCCAAAGAGACCATCAAGAGTCGGAATGTCGAAAGAAAGCTGGACGTTGCTTCTCATGTGGAAGTCTCTCCCATTTCTGCGCAAATTGCACGAGGAAGAAAAGATCGAGATAGTCGAAGAGAACCTAGATCCGAATGCTCCAGTGTAAGGTACAAGATATAAACTGTCATTCCATACCTGCATTTCATCATTCGAGTGGTTTACACTCACTTGTTGCGCTTTTCATTGACGTCCTTGCGCGTGCGCCTGTTGAATTCTTTGCGTGTTTCTCGTTTATTTTCGTTGGCGGATTGGAGGACCTTTGCGATTCGTGCGCGTGCTGCTGTTTATCACCGAAGGAACCGTTAGCAGCAGATTTGACCGAGCTGCCAGCAAAGGATTATCTTGGACTTGACTAAGTCCAGAGAACCAAGTTGATCATAGAATTCACAGACGTACTTTCCGAGAATCTGAGAGCTCTTGCGATCAGATCGGGATGGATGGTTTGTGATAGATCTAACTCTAAGAAGTCGAACCGTGATCGAAGTCACCTAACCGAATGGATTCTGCCGATCTGACAGAATTGAAGAACCGACTTGTTGAACTTCCCTCCCTTGAACGTGCCCGAACGAGTATCTTGATCTAGGGTACTCCAGCACTGCTTGTAGAGAAGAAGACAGTACACTTCCATGTGTATTGTTCACCGAGAATTGCTCAGTATATTAACGAAAGCAAGTATTCTCTACCGTCGATGAAGAATTGTCTGATATGCTTTGAGATTGAGGGTTTTGTCTGAACGACCTTTGATTAAGGTATCATCAGCTTTGTGCTCGAGACGAATATGTTCTGAAGACAGCTTTCAGTGCCTGATGCAGACATCTTGAATTCGTATGTCTGCCTCTAGTACTGACAAGTGCTTTGCGACTTGATGGACCCCGTTCATATCGTAGTGAGTTAGTCGTTGCTTCCTAAGGAGTCACCTTGGTGTCCTCGAGATTAGAGGAAGAACGCAGAACGCCTCCGTATGTTACGCCAGAAAATAACGGGCACCTGCTAGTTGCCCCACCTAACGGATGTGAAATATGGATCGACTTAGTGACCTTTTAAGTCATTTCGGATCCAGAGTGAGAAGAGAAGGAGGATCTTTGAAGATTTGAGCAGTACTGGAATGGGAACAAACCAAGACTTCGAGTGGAATTTCTCTAAGCTTGCAACCCTGTTGCTTGAGTCAACAGGAAAGAAAACGACCTCGAATGGACGATCTCTGTAAGACTTGTTCTTAGGAGTCGAGAAGAGATTAACTACAACTTCTATATTAACCCTGCTCAAGGGATTCCGAAGGAATCGTCGAAGGAATCGTCGTGAGTGGGAATGCGTCATATGAAAGGTTGAATTGGTGAATGGTACTAATGAAGAAACCATAGCTCGTGCTCGGGAAGCTAAAATCAACCAGAAAGTATCCCCTCATGACATTGCACTAGCTACTGTAGGACAGGATTGGCTGAAGCGTCGCCACTATCTCTCATGGAATTTGTTGACATCCCCACAGATTATGAGAGTTTAACAAGTGTTAACTCAAGAGGAGTTGAACCAACCCCAATGTCGTTAATGGAAAATGTTTGAGGACTAAGATTACAAGAATCAGTGTTCCTTGGGAAAAGCGAATATTGTGGTTGGTACTTTGAACGAAATCACGAGCATGTCACAAATTGAGGCTAAACCGAATTGGACTTGCACCATTCTTAATAATTTCATTCATAGCCTTGCGACCCAGTCAGAATTGGGTTGAAGAATCTAAAATGCCTAGTCTGCAAAAGAATGGATCCCGAGTCAGACAATTCGAGCGAAGAATAATCCAAAGTTTCAGCTTTGTGTTGGTAACCCCAATACTTCCCAATATAAGTCCCGGACCCATGATTCGAAGAGTCGAAAGAAAGAGACTTACTCGATTAAGTCAAGAGATACCTGGCTTGCCAGCAGATCAAAGCCGAGCATCAAAGATTAAGGAGTTAGCTATGACTATTGCATACCCCTATGTGGGATTGGGAATGGATTCACCATGGACTTCGTGTCCGGACTACTGAAGGTTTAAGACGGTAATTACTGTTACAGGTTTATCTGGGATTTCTCCAAGGTGCTGTCGATCGGATTCAGGCCTTTCGACAATAAATGGAGATAGCTCAAGTTCTACTGAAAAGCTACTTGCAAGAACCCCGAACAGGCTTGGAGTGGTGCAATCCGCGAAATATCTCCTAGCGAGTCCCTTGAATGAATCAGACAGTCGAAGGAGCTTCGTGAGAGATCCGAATGAAGATGCATAAGTTTCACCCAGAGTTGTTTAACTCTAATCAGTAGAATCTGGGGACCAGATTCTCATAAGGAGGGGTGATTGTAACGCCCCAAAAATTCGTGTTGTGAACCGGGAGCCCGAATCGATTTCCCTCGCGATTTATGATTTATTTTATTAATTATTATATGATTTTTATAACAATTTTGTATATGAGTGATTTTAATAATTAAATTACGAATTATCAATGTGCGTTTAATAATACGAATTTTGACTGTAATTATGTGTTATTTAGACAATGTGAGTTTTTGAACTTATTTTACGAAATTACTAAAATGCCCTTTCGATTCTCAACCTGAGTCAATTATTTGACTAAGTCTCTCTCTCACCTCACTCTCGTTCAAACACAACAGCAAAGGAAAAAGAAAAGAAAAGAAAAGAAAAAGAGAAAAAGAAGGAAGAAGATTCAATCGATCGTCCCAACTCCGTTTCCCGACGGATTTTCGAGCCGTTTACGCCTATGAACTTCCCGCGATCTCTTCTACGAGTAAGCCTTTCACGTCCCTCTCGTTTAATGTCCCCTATGCCTCGTATTTCTCATTTTTGGTTAATAGTTGAATAATTAGGTTTTATTTGATTTTGACAGAAATTGTGGACGGATTTTCGTGTTTATCGTTTCTATATGTAGATTATATGTTGTAGATGATTATATGTGAAAATTAGGGAGTGATTTGCATGTTTAATTGATTAAATGATGGATTTAGGATTGAATTTGCGAAGGTTTCGAGTTTCTGCGAATTTTCTGCTGTTATCGCACGCACACGGCCTATGCACATGGGGTGTTGCAAGCCCGTGTGCATGTGCACGGGCTCTCTACACGGCCTGTAGAGAGGCCGTGCGTATTGGTTCTACACGGGCTCTCTACACGGCCTGTAGAGAGGCCGTGCGTGTCCCTTTGTGTGTGCACACGGTCTTGGTGCACACGGCCTCAAGGCCGTGTGCATGAGCCCGTGTGGACCGGCATGAACAGCTCCCTGACTTTCTGTAAGTCCGGGGCTGTTTTGGCCTACGGGTCCCGCCTCGGCTCATCTTTTCCGAATTATTTCTTCGCTCGTGTATTCGATATATATGATATAGATATGAATTGCATGTTTTATGAATTTATAACATGTTCGGGGGTATGAGTATGTTTTAAGTTTTCGACAAATTTTCTAACTTTTGCATGTGAAGTCCGATTTTTCCGAAATTCGAATGCATACTCCTTTATGATAATTTAAGTATGCCCGTAAAGTTTCGTTGCATTTGGACTTGATTTACATTTTTAAATTTGAGAATTTCTCCGTTTTCGTTTGATAATTGAACCTAAGTGTTTTATGTGATTGTATAACGTGCTTTTACGTGTTTCTATGCTTTCGTATGAGCCGTGCGTCGTCATATGTCTTATGTGGTTATGTCGTTTGTCAGTTGCAGGTTCCACTCTCGTAGATTAGGTTGCTCGTTTCCGTTTTGGGCTTTCTTTCGGTTATCGCCAGGTGAGGTTTCTATTGTTATCCCGTATTATGTAGATATGTACTGTTGAGCCTCACTAAATAAGCCTCGCATGTGTAATTTATGTTTTCATCCCGTATTACTATATTTAGTAAATACTTTATGCTTATTATCTTTATGAGGTTTAAGAACAACGGATTTGATATTAAATGAATAATATGTATATGATTTCGAAATGTTTTCAAAAAGAGACAAGCGAACTATGTTTCGATTTAAATGTAATTTTGGGTTTGGAAACCTTCTCGTTGAGTGAAGTCGTTAGGGCGGGTTTCTCCCCCAAGACGATGGAACATCCGGTTGCGTTCCCTACCGTTATGTTATGTTATGATAAATCACCGAATGTTTATGAAAATCCTTCTATTACGTTTGTTTTCTTTTAAGTTAAAATGGTGATTTATTCTTGTATGTTATTATGTATGTATTCCCATTTTTCCCCTCACTTAGTCATTTGACTAACCCTCCCTGCTTTTAACCTTATCTGTTTCAGGTGGTAACTAGGTGGGCATCGTCAGTCTTGTTTCGTGGGTTTTCTTTCTTTTCGGTGATTGTTCCTTTCTAGATTGTTTTAAGTTCATGATTAGGTTATATGTATATGTTATCGGGATTGATATATTGAACCCGTTATTGGGTGTCACCGGGATATTATATCGAACCCGTTTATTATATTATAGTAATTGAATTTCGCTAGCCTTGGTGGGCTTTAATTATTTGTGCAATTGAGCTGCTTTCAATGTTGTTATATAGAATTTGGTTTGGTTGTTGCTTCCGCTCCCGCATTGTTGTCGTCTGTTGTTTTTACAAAAGCCCCGCCTAGTGATTGAGTAAATCGGTTTGCCATTCGCCGGGTTTCAATTTAGGGTCGGATTTCTGTTTTGGCTTCGGATTGAAGCTCGGTGCGGGGCGTGCGTTACCCGTTTGAGGCGCCTGCTACAAATCCCTGTTAGGCTTGGCGGCAAGTCTAACCTGTAAGCTGCGTTCCCAATCCTCTCCAGAATCTCATAGGGACCCAAAAGTCTCGGACTCAATCTTCCTCCTTTTCCAATTCGAGTGAATCCCTTCCGAAGAGAAGCTTTGAGAAATACTTTGTCACCAACCTCAAATTCCAAAGGTCGGCGACGGGTGTCGGCATAGCTCTTCTGTCGATCCTGAGCTGCTTTCATTCTCTGCCGAATGATCTGAATACGGTCGATGGAATTTTGGAAAAACTTTAGAGGAGTTCCTCGTACATTGTCATCTTTCGTCTAACGCCAATCCTCAAGATCCCAAAACAACGGGGATCTACACTTTCTGCCATATAACGCTTCGTAAGGTGCCATTTTGATCGTAACTGATAACTGTTGTTGTAGGCAAACTCGATCAAAGGCAATTGATCGTGCCAATTGTTGCGAAAATCCAAGTCACAAGCTCGAAGCATATCACAGAGGTACCTGATCATTCTCTGACTGACCATCTGTCTGCGGATGTGCGACTGTACTGAAAGTCAGCTTCGTTCCCATTCGATCTTGAAGTTGCTGCCACAAATGAGAAGTAAATCGAGCATCTCTGTCAGATACTATCGTAGCCGGAATCCCATGAAGCTTGACAATCTCTCAGTGATAAATCTCTGCCAACCTATCCACTTTGTACGACATGTTGATCGGTAGAAAATGAGCACTCTTGGACAGTCGGTCGATAATCACCCAAATGCTATCGTAGCCACCTCTAACTTTAGGCAAACCAGACACGAAGTCCATGGCAATACCCTCCCAATTCCATGTAGGAATCGGTAGTGGCTCAAGCAAACCTCCCGGTCTTTGATGTTCAACTTTAACTTGCTGACAAGTCGAGCATCTCTTGATGTAATCAGCTACGTCTCTCTTCATACCTCTCCACCAGAATAATTCTTTTAGATCCCGGTACATCTTACTTCCTCCTGGATGAACTGTGTAAGGTGTGTTATGAGCCTCATCGAGAATCTCTTTCCTCAGACTCTCCGGAACACAAACTCGGGACTTGTAGCAGAGAATTCCTGTGTCGTCCACACCAAACTGAGTCTCAGAATCAGCTGCGATGTGAACTATCTGTCTTTGAGTCCACTCATCAGTAGCCTGAACATCTCGAATCTTTCCACCCAACTCTGACTGGATCGATATGCTGTGAACATGGGCCTAGGAACTGATGTGAACGCCCTCTAACTTAGCCTCTAGTTGGGCGATGCTCGCCTTTCGGCTCAGTGCATCGGCTACAACATTCGCCTTTCCGGGATGGTACTAAATCTTGTAATCGTAATCCTCAAATAACTCCATCCTAGGATTTCCGCCGTAGACCCGACGTCTACCGACTTCGTCCTATCGTCCTTACTCCGGGCCCATCAGAACAGGTCAAACATATACATATACATAGCTCGCTTTTCAAACATTTCCATGTGGTCAAAAGACCGTTCGAGGCAAGTCGTGTGCGAGGCTATAATGCCAAAGTTCGCTTTCGGAAAACAAAGATTTGCTTGCCTCTTTCGTAAACATTTCACAAACTTATACATAATACTTTTCATATTAAATCATTTTCAAGATCATAAAAGTATAAGCTTAAATATCTACTATATATACAAACGGATGTAAAATAAATCATAAAACGAGGCTTATCGGGTAGTAGGGTTGGTATTATGTACGTATTATCGTATACTATAAGAAACTGAAAACCCCACCTGTTGGCTTGACAAAAACGAGAGCAAAAATGCGAGACCGGCACGCTACTCCACGGGAGTATCGTCTGCAAAAGACAAAGACACAACCAAATAAGACTAACGACGACGCACGGCTTATACGAAAGATTTAAAACACATAGATGCACGTTAAACAATCATTCATATCACTTAGGTTCACATTGTAACAAAACATAGAAATTCATAGAATTCGATAAGCAAAACAATTTAGAATGTAATAAAAGCTCATAAACATGCATAAAATGCAATAAGGAAGCATGCATTCAAGTTTCGGAAGAAACAAATAACATTTGAAAAATAGCCAAAAAGGCTTAAACGAAAACAAGAGAAACGGGGCCCAAACGAAGTCGGAAAAATTCAAACTACCTAAAATATGTATTTCATGATTTATAGGACCTATAGGTGAAATCGGATCTTGAATCGGAGGTCAAACGAAGAAAGTCAACTTTTTTAATTACCCTTTGACCCTCCATACCGAGAGCAAGAAGTTGAAAATGGAGAAATTTTGGTTAAGGCATACACACGGTCTTGGGGACGGGCAAACGCACGGGCTTGAACACGTGCTCAAGCCGGTGCGCGAACACTTGCACTGGCCTGCGCACCGGCTTGCACACGGCCGTGCGTTAGGCAGTGCAAGGCCAAAATAGGCACACGGTCTTGGCGCATGGTCTCAAGACCGTGTGTCAGGCCGTGCGGATTATCTAAACAGCAGAAAATCGCGAGGGTTCTCGGGAATGAGCCAAAAATTAACATTTAAATCATATAAATCATGCAAAACCTCAAACTAAACTTACATATAATGATCTACAACATCTAATCTACTTATAGGACCAAGAAACACGTAAATCCATCCACAAAATCATTCATAATCACATTTTTCATATATTATTAAACTATTCACAAAATTCTAAAAATCACAACCTAGGAAGCATTAAACGCGAAGGACGTGAGAAGCTTACTTGAAGAATAGATCGTGAGGAGTTCGTAAAGTTTCACGGATCGTAATTCGGTCGGGAAACGAAATCGGAATGATCTATCGAAGCTTTCTCTCTTTTCTCTCTTCTTTTTCTCTTTTTTCTTCTTTCTTTTCTTCTTTCTTACGTGAATGAGGTTTGAGGGAGAGAGAGAGTGGTCAAGTCAAACTTTAACTTGACTTAGAAACGAGGGGCAAAATCGTAATTACTCCGAACTTACTAAAAATAGCAGGTTGTCGGAATTAAACAATATTACAGTCAAAGCTCATATAATTGAACACACGTTGACATGCAATGGTTTAAAAACCAAAATTCACTCATTTATGAAATTGTTAAAAATTCACATACTAACTATCAAATAAAATAATTAAATCGCGCAAAATAACAATTCGGACATACCGGATAATAATTCGGATTTTCGGGGCGTTACAGAATCCACATACGGGTCGTGGATGTCCCTGAGGTCGGGGAGGAGCAGGCTGAACGGGGGCCTTGAATGGCTTCTTCCCAGAAGAGGACCCAGACGGAACAAATGGCCTCTTCGAACCAGACAGAAAACTCTTGGCGGCTGCGGGGGCAGGTGCAGAAGTCGGTCTCATCTGTCGGAGATCGGACTCTATAGATAGGGCCGTCTCAACTGCGTTGGTGTAGTACTGAAGTCTGTTCCCGAGCATATGCATACGGATCTCATTCGACAACCCCTCGATAAACTGTCGAGTCTTCCTCTGCTCGTCGTCAACCATATACGAGCAATGAATAATAAGCCTGGAGAAATGAGCTTCATACTGGTCAACGGATGAAGTACCCTTCTTGAGAGCCAGGAACTCTCGCTCACGTCGCTGTCGGACCACCAACGGAATATACTTGGCCCGGAACTCAACCAAGAACTGATCCCAAGTCGGGACTACATGCTCTCTCTGCCATCGCTGCTCTATACGGGTCCACCAGTCCTGTGCAGCTCCTATCATCTGATAAACTGCCAACTCGACCCTCTCAGGGTCCGGACACTCCATAACTCGGAATCTCTTCTCCATCGCCGATATCCAAGCCTCGGCGATAACATCATCCAGTGCACCCTCGAACTGCGGAGGGTTGATGTAGCGGTCGCCCCAAACGGGTAACGCACGCCCCGCACCGAGCCCCGACCCGGAACCGAAATGGGATCCGACCCGAATCGAAACCCGGCGAACGGCAAGCATTTACTCAATCACTAGGCGGGGTTTCAAAAACAACGAAAAGACAGAGGCGCGGAAGCAATATAAATAATCAAAGCAATAGAACATAATAAATACACAATTATTAAAGCCCACCAAGGCTAACGAAATTCAATTACATAATTAATAAACGGGTTCGATACAATATCCCGACAATGTACAATAACGGGTTCAATATAGAAATCCCGAATACTAATTAAATAAAATCCTAATATCCTAAAACATAATTCATATCATACGGAAAAGGAATATACATGAGAAAATAAATACAACTCTACGACGACGACGACGAATCCCGCCAAGTATACTGAAACCAATATAGGGTGAGACAGAGAGGGTTAGCCAAACGACTATGTGAGGAGGGAATAATAATGTATATAATAAAACGGGAAATAAATCACCAATTTTAAACTTAAAAGAAATCAACATAAAAGAAAGGTTTTCGTAATCGAGTGGTGATTTAACATAAAACATAACTTATCATATGACTCGGCGAGTCGAGCCCTGAACTCCAATATCCAAAACATAAAACCGGAAATCTCCCTTATTCCTCCAATGTAGCCGGACTGCAAACCCGAACTACTCATAACATACTAGAATAACTCAGGTACTCAAAGGGCTGCCACTCCGGCCTCACCCCGAGCTCCCAAATGGAGGAAACCATAGGATTTACGCCGTAGACCCGACGTCTACCGACTTCGTCCTATCGCTCTTACTCCGGGCCCAAACGAACATGCATACATTTCATAACTCGCTTTTCAAAACATTTCGGGTTGGCCAAAAGACCGTTCGAGACATGACACATGCGAGGCCGAAGGCCAAAGTTCGCCTTAGAAAACAAAAGGTTTTACATGTCTCTTTCGTAAACATTTCGAAGACTATACATATTACTTTTTCATATCAAATCATTTTCGATAAATCAAATGAACATAATAAGCATAAATATCTACTAAGTATATATATAGAAACGGTGTGAAAACAAAACATAAACGTGGCTTATATCGGGAGAGGCTTATTTATATATATACGTAATAATACTGGAAACAGAAACGGAAAGCCTCACCTGGCTGCTATGCAAACTAAGAGCAAAAAGCTAGAACCGGCGCTACTCCACAGGAGTATCGTCTGCAAAAATATCAAGACACAACCAATTAAGACTAAAGACGATGCACGGCTTATACGAAAATATATAAACACATAGGAGCACGTTACACAATTAAATCAATCACTTAAGTTCAAATTCTCAAACGAAAATAGAGTAATTCATGCATTTAAAAATACAAATCAAGTCCAAATGCAACGAAACTTTACGGACATGCTTAAGATATCAATAAGCAGTATGCATTCGAATTTCGGGAAAATCGGACTTCACATGCAAAAGTTAGAAAATTTAACGAAAACTCAAAACGCATTATTCATATACCCGAACATGTCGTAAATTCATAAATCATGCAATTCATATCTATTTCATATATATCGAATACACGAGCGAAGAAAGAATTCGGAAAAGACGAGTCTCGGAGGGACCCGTAGTGTAAAATGTGCCCTGACTAACAGAAGGTCAGGGCACTGTTCGACCAGGCCACACGGCCTTGTGCACGGCCGTGTGCCAAGGCCGTGCACAATCGGACGAACACGCACGGCCTCATGCACACGGCCTCGAGGCCGTGTGCACAGCCCGTGCACCATCCCAAACACGCACGGTCTCTTGCACGGCCGTGCAAGAGGCCGTGTACACCCACACGGGCTTGCCACACCCCGTGTGCATGGCCCGTGTGCGTAAAAATTGAGCAGAACATGCAGAACATCAAACCCAATACGCGAAAATCAATCCTAATTCAACATTTAACTAATTAAACATGCGAATTAATCCCTAATTTTCACATATAATCATCTACAACATATAATCTACATATAGAAACGAAAATCACAAAATTCCATCCACAAATTCTATAAAATCACATAAAACCTAATAATACCTACTATTTACAAAAACGAGAAATGAAGTATAGAAGACATTAAACGAGAGAATCGTTAGAAGCCTACTCGTAGAAAAGATCGCGACGAATTCGTAGGCGTAAATGATTCGAAAATCCGTCGGGAAACGAAGTCGGGACGATCGATTGAAATCTCTTCCTTCTCTTTCTCTTTTTCCTTCTCTTTTCTTTTCTTTCTTCTTCCTTGCTACTTTTGAACGAGAGTGAGGTGAGAGAGAGACTTAGTCAAATTAGTTGACTAGGGTTTAAAAGTCGAAGGGGCATTTTAGTAATTTCGCAAAATAAGTTTAAAAACTCACGTTGTCCAAATAATACGTAATTACAGTTAAAATTCACATAATTAAACGCACATTGACAATTTGTGATTTAAATATCAAATTCACTCATTTACGAAATTATCCTAAAATTCTTAGAATAAACATCAAATTAAAATAAAAAATTGCATAATTACTCGACTAAAATATACCGAATTGAAAAATCGGATTTTCGGGTCGTTACAATACTCCCCTCTTCAGAAGAATCTGTCCTCAGATTCTCTTCCGGTCTCGGAGTTAGTTAAGAGGAGCATAACCTAAAGGAAATTCTAATAACGCGAATTAAATCGAACATTCAAATGCAATTAAATCACATAATAATACGTCATTAATAATAAACACTTAAAACACTTAATATTCCAAATAAAATTCAGAGTCATACAAAATATAAAATTACATCAAATCCTAAACAAACTAGCGGGAAAGAAGAAAATAAAATAAAATAGATAGCTCAAGGCTCGTCGGGACCACGGTGGAAATACTGATCCAGCTGCTCAGATAGTGACCTCTGCATCTCTGATATGGATCTCTGAAGCTCTTCCTGCAAGGCCGTGTACTGACTATCAATGTGAGTTCGCTGAGCTGCAAAGCCCTCATTGATCTGCCTCTCCTGCTGGGCAAATCTCTCATCAGTCACACGTCGGTAGTCACTGAACTCTGAATAAAATTGTTGCAGGTCTATCGACTCCTGGTGCTGAGTGCTTCTTCTGCCATGTGAAGACTCAGGAATAGAAGCATCCTGACTCATCAGCTGGGAGTAGATATGCTGAGCCTGCTCTCGGACCTCAGGGTCTGAGGGTCCTTCTTCGGGAGCATCCCCTTGGTCAGCTTCCCATAAAGGTAGTCCATCTACCAGAATATATGGGTCGTTCCGCCTCAGACCCTTCGTGCAAATCGCCATTTGAGCTAGAGTGCCGTAGCTAATTGAGGTCGAACCTCCAACGGGAACCTGGGTATCGAGCCCTTCCACCTGGGCACACTCCAGAATGGCGGTAATGTATGAGCTAACTCGAATCTCTCCTCTCGACCAAGTGGAGATATACATCATATGGTCCATCATGTACGAGATGGGGTTGAACCTGACCCCTCGCACCATATGGTCGAGTATGAGACAATCTTCGGTGTTCACCGCACCCGGACTGTCTCCTCTGGCTAGAACCGATTGAGACACGGCTCTATGCAAAATTCTCAATTGAGTGGTGATGAGCATCGTGGCCTTGGATACGCCGGAGTTAAATATTTCGGTGGAGGTAGAGATACCTCTCCAAGCCTCGGCTTGATTCCATCCATCGGCACGTCTCCTAGGTGCCGTAACATCCAACTGAAAATACTCGGACAACTGCCGATATGAAAGCGTATAGTCACGGTTGAACGCTCTGAAGTGGATTCCTATCGGCATCTCGATGTCGTCCGGAAATGCCGCGCCCTTAAGAGAGCTTAAAAATTTGCAAGTGAGTCGGCGATAGGATGGCCTTTGAATACTCCAAAAATTAGCCCACCCAATGTTGTCGATGTAACGAGAGATCCCTTCGCCAAGACCCAATTGGTACATAGCCTCCATATCTAGAAATTGCGTACCTCTAACCGGTCGTTCCATTAACCGGTTGAAGACATCTTGATCGTCTTCATTTCCCAGATTCACTTGGTAACCTTCCGGCGCCGCTATGTCGGGTAATTCTCTTGCCCGACGTCCACTACGAGCTTCACGACCGCCTTCCATAGTAGAGTTCAAGTTGTTGTGAAATGAAGGAAATAAGTTGCAAATTTTCACTTGGGACTTTTACCGAACACTTGGCATGCACTACTTCGGGCGAAGATTCTGTGAGATCGGTATAACGGATCGAGCCCAAATTTCAACAATCCAAAGAACTCGCTGCAGACAACACACTTTCAAAACCTCACGAAAATCCGTGGGCTAGATCGAGAATTAATCGAGCTCAAAGTTGGAAGGAATTTGGGGGAGAAAAACAAGAGAATTCTCGCAAGAGAAAGGGAGAGAAATAAGAGGGGTTGCGCGAATGAGAAGCTACTGACCATTTTAAAACCTGGAAGAAATGTGCACGGCCTCTCGTCACGGCGTGTGACGAGGCCGTGTGAGAAACACGCACGGGGTATCGTCACGGGGTGTGACGACCCCGTGAGGACAAACACGCACGGGCTCTCGTCACGGCGTGTGACGAGCCCGTGTGTATTCATGCGCATGGCCTCTCGCACAGGGTGCAACAAGGCCGTGTGAGATAAGTGCACAGGGTCTCGTCACGGCGTGTGGCGAGACCGTGCAAGGCATACAGGGGCAGTTCGTGTGATTAAAACCACACAAACTTCACAAAATTTAAACACGAATAATAACATCGAAATCACATGTATAATATAATACGCTTAACTCACATAATTTTTAAATTCACATAATATGAAATTAAATTAATTTAGGATGAATGTCATGACAATGCAATATACCTGGATCGTTCATACAGAATCAAGCTTCATCCTTTTGGCTCGTCTCGACATTCTCTTTCTCGTGCAATTTGTACGGAGATGAGACGGACTTCCACATGAGAAGCAACGTCCCTGCTTCTTTCGGCATTCTGACTCTTGATGATCTCTTTGGCAAAAGCCACATACTGGCGTTCCCTGCGGTTTCGGAGGTACATTCTGCTTCGATGAAGATACTGAGAAGATTTTCTTTCCAGAAGAAGACCCTGATTGTTTAAGTGGCCTCGTAGAACTCGCTGGATGTAAATCCTCAGTATCGCCTACTGTACCCCGCGGTACTGGTCTCTTCTTCGGACATAGATTCACCCTGTGGTCGGTGCTACCACATCCGCAGCACAGTCCATTCTTCTTCCAACATTTAGCCTCTAAATGCTGGCCCATACAAAATCCACATACGGGTCATGGATATCCCTGAGGTTGGGGAGGAATAGGCTGAACGGGGGACTAAAGTTTACTTTCGTGTTGTTGATGAACAATCCTCGGAACGTATTCAGCCCAGAACTCTGTCAAGAATTGATCCCAAGTCGGGACTACGTGCTCGCGTTTCCATCTTTGCTCATTCTGTTTCCACCAATCCTGTGCAGCTCCAATCATCAGGTATATAGCAATTTCGACTCTAAGAGGATCCGGATATTCCATAATCCTAAAAATCTTTTCTAAAGCCGATATCCATGCCTCGGCAATAGTGTCATCCGGGGCACCTTCAAACTGCGGTGGTTCGAATCTAAGAAATTGAGCCCATACTTCCTGCTCAGCATTTCCTTTAGGGGCATGAGCGATGAACTGTCTTAATGTTTCCAAAATTTCGGCTGGAATCGGTGTATCAGTCTGAGGTGTCAATGAAGATAACGAAGACTGTCCACAGGGACAACGACGTGGAGAAATCCTGTAAAACCATTAACAGTTATGCATGACAGGTAAGTGGGCATGCAAAGCTGTAAACACGTAGGCAAGTAATGTTCAAATAGATTTCACATAAGCACTTAGCACATTTTTACAAATCCACAGAAGTCCTAAGCTGTACGACCTAGACACAACCGGACACGACAGACAACCAGGTATGGCAAGTACAGCCTTGAGTTTCACATCCACCTATATCCAAGCCCATCCCAGTATTTTGATTGTAAAAGATCTTTTGTTGTTGATCATCCAACAAAGATCCGTCACAATTCAAACACTAAGCGTTCTTGAATACTGGCGAGTGCAATTCCCTAAGTTACACCGGCCCACAACGACCGACAAACAAACAAAACACGACGATTCAGAGCTTAGGCCATTAGACAAAGAAGAGCTCTGATACCAACTGTAGTGGGCGCCCCAAACGGGTAACGCACACCCCGCACCGAGCCCCGACCCGGAACCGAAATGGGATCCGACCCGAATCGAAACCCGGCGAACGGCAAGCATTTACTCAATCACTAGGCGGGGTTTCAAAAACAACGAAAAGACAGAGGCACGGAAGCAATATAAATAATCAAAGCAATAGAACATACTAAATACACAATTATTAAATTCAATTACATAATTAATAAACGGGTTCGATACAATATCCCGACAATGTACAATAACGGGTTCAGTATAGAAATCCCGAATACTAATTAAATAAAATCCTAATATCCTAAAACATAATTCATATCATACGGAAAAGGAATATACATGAGAAAATAAATACAACTCTACGACGACGACGACAAATCCCGCCTAGTATCCTGAAACCAATATAGGGTGAGACAGAGAGGGTTAGCCGTTACGACTAAGTGAGGAGGGAATAATAATGTATATAATAAAACGGGAAATAAATCACCAATTTTAAACTTAAAAGAAATTAACATAAAAGAAAGGTTTTCGTAATTGAGTGGTGATTTAACATAAAACATAACTTATCATATGACTCGGCGAGTCGAGCCCTGAACTCCAATATCCAAAACATAAAACCGGAAACCTCCCTTATTCCTCCAATGTAGCCGGACTGCAAACCCGAACTACTCGTAACATACTAGAATAACTCAGGTACTCAAAGGGCTGCCACTCCGGCCTCACCCCGAGCTCCCAAATGGAGGAAACCATAGGATTTACGCCGTAGACCCGACGTCTATCGACTTCGTCCTATCGCTCTTACTCCGGGCCCAAACGAACATGCATACATTTCATAACTCGCTTTTCAAAACATTTCGGGTTGGCCAAAAGACCGTTCGAGACATGACACATGCGAGGCCGAAGGCCAAAGTTCGCCTTAGAAAACAAAAGGTTTTACATGTCTCTTTCGTAAACATTTCGAAGACTATACATATTACTTTTTCATATCAAATCATTTTCGATAAATCAAATGAACATAATAAGCATAAATATCTACTAAGTATATATATAGAAACGGTGTGAAAACAAAACATAAACGTGGCTTATATCGGGAGAGGCTTATTTATATATATACGTAATAATACTGAAAACAGAAACGGAAAGCCTCACCTAGCTGCTATGCAAACTAAGAGCAAAAAGCTAGAACCGGCGCTACTCCACAGGAGTATCGTCTGCAAAAATACCAAGACACAACCAATTAAGACTAAAGACAACGCACGGCTTATACGAAAATATATAAACACATAGGAGCACGTTACACAATTAAATCAATCACTTAAGTTCAAATTCTCAAACGAAAATAGAGTAATTCATGCATTTATAAATACAAATCAAGTCCAAATGCAACAAAACTTTACGGACATGCTTAAGATATCAATAAGGAGTATCCATTCGAATTTCGGGAAAATCGGACTTCACATGCAAAAGTTAGAAAATTTAACGAAAACGTAAAACGCATTATTCATATACCCGAACATGTCGTAAATTCATAAATCATGCAATTCATATCTATTTCATATATATCGAATACACGAGCGAAGAAAGAATTCGGAAAAGACGAGTCTCGGAGGGACCCGTAGTGTAAAATGTGCCCTGACTAACAGAAGGTCAGGGCACTGTTCGACCAGGCCACACGGCCTTGTGCACGGCCGTGTGCCGAGGCCGTGCACAATCGGACGAACACGCACGGCCTCATGCACACGGCCTCAAGGCCGTGTGCACAGCCCGTGCACCATCCCAAACACGCACGGTCTCTTGCACGGCCGTGCAAGAGGCCGTGTACACCCACACGGGCTTGCCACACCCCGTGTGCATGGCCCGTGTGCGTAAAAATTGAGCAGAACATGCAGAACATCAAACCCAATACGCGAAAATCAATCCTAATTCAACATTTAACTAATTAAACATGCGAATTAATCCCTAATTTTCACATATAATCATCTACAACATATAATCTACATATAGAAACGAAAATCACAAAATTCCATCCACAAATTCTATAAAATCACATAAAACCTAATAATACCTACTATTCACAAAAACGATAAAATGAAGTATAGAAGACATTAAATGAGAGAATCTTTAGAAGCTTACTCGGAGAAATGATCGCGACGAATTCGTAGGCGTAAACGATTCGAAAATCCGTCGGGAAACGAAGTCGGGACGATCGATTGAAATCTCTTCCTTCTCTTTCTCTTTTTCCTTCTCTTTTCTTTTCTTTCTTCTTCCTTGCTACTTTTGAACGAGAGTGAGGTGAGAGAGAGACTTAGTCAAATTAGTTGACTAGGGTTTAAAAGTCGAAGGGGCATTTTAGTAATTTCGCAAAATAAGTTTAAAAACTCACGTTGTCCAAATAATACGTAATTACAGTTAAAATTCACATAATTAAACGCACATTGACAATTTGTGATTTAAATATCAAATTTACTCATTTACGAAATTATCCTAAAATTCTTAGAATAAACATCAAATTAAAATAAAAAAATTGCATAATTACTCGATTAAAATATACCGAATTGAAAAATCGGATTTTTGGGTCGTTACTGTTGAGCTTAAGGAACCTTCCCATATCGTTCTCGGGGGCAGGAGGCGGTGTTGTTCGGTTAGTATGAACCATGAACTGCCCTAAGGCCTCCATAAACTGAGCTGGGGTCGGAACACCTGGAGGCGGACCTGGCGGTTCACGGTGATGAGGCATTCTGTAAATTCAATACCAAACACATGATGATAAGTGATTATGAAAAGTTGTAACACGTAGAGAAGTTTATTCACATAATCACATTGTCACAATAACGTAATCGTAAGCCATATGACCTAAACGGACACGACAAAACACGACGCTTCAGAGCCTAGGCCATTAGACCTAAAGAAGCTCTGATACCAACTGTAGCGGGCGCCTCAAACGGGTAACGCACGCCCCGCACCGAGCCCCGACCCGGAACCGAAATGGAATCCGACCCGAACCAAAACACGGCGAACGACACACATTTACTCAATCACTAGGCAGGGGTTTCAAAACGAAATAAAAGACAAAGTTGCAGAAGCCAAAAACAACAAAACAATAAAACATAACAATAAAAGATAAAGCCCACCAAGGCCAACGAATTTCAATTACATAAATAAATGACGGGTTCGATACAATATCCGGACAATATACAATAACGGGTTCAACATATAAATCCTGAATTCTAAATACATAAATCCTAATAACATAAAACATAAATAATAGCCAAACGGAAATAGAGTTATACATGAGCAAAAGAATGCAACTCTAAAGACGCGACGACGACGACGAACAAATCCCGCCTAGTATCCTGAAACCAATACCGAGGGTGAAACAGAGAGGGTTAGTCAAACGACTAAGTGAGGAGGGAATAATAGTGTATATTATAAAATGGAAGTAAATCACCATTTTGATAAGTGGTTATATTGTGTGTTTTTATATTACAATTGCCCCATTCTTTGATGTTTAATTGTCCTTATTTATGTGAATTGATCCAATTTGTTAATTTGGGTGTAGGATTGGAGATTTTGTTCAAAAGAAGCTAAAAGTCGCAAGTTTGAAGCTGTTTTGTACAAGCCACGTTTACGTGATCACGTATTCAGGTCCAGTTCGCTGAGAGTCCTATCTTGTGCGGGATTCACTTTCCTTTTCGGACTCAAACTCCCTTTCACGCGTTTTCAGCGATCTTGAACCAGATTTTAGGCGACTTTCTGCATATTTTTACACTCCTTTCCTTATTCAATTATGGGCTTTTGCTGGGCTTGGCCTTGGAGAGATAATTACACACAAGATTGGAGACTTGGAGAGGGGGGATTACGCTAGGTTTTTGGGACAGATTCTGCACCTCCCTCTCACGCCTACAGCAGATTTTCAGACCTTCTCACACACACTTACAGCAGGTTCTGGACGAGATTTTTTGAGGGAGAGACTTGGAGAATTCTGGACGAAAAAAATTGGAGCAGATTTGGAGCAATCTTGGTGACCATTCAGGTGACTTCCACACCTTGGAGAAAATTGGAGATTAAATCATACAACCTGTCCTTTTTCGTGGGAAAATAGTGAAGAACATCTTGTTTTCTTTTCCTTTCTTATTTTATTGTTTGATGAATTCCATAATTTTTAATTTGTTAGATTTTATTATGAGTGGCTAAAACTATTATTCTAGTTGGGGGATTTGCCTAAGTTTGATGTACTCGTGAGACCGAATTGTATTAGATTTCTACCTTTTGATATTTATATGAATCTCTGTCTTTCTCGTTTATTGTGATTTATCTCTTTATTCGAATTAGCTACTTGAGTATTTGAGTGAATTACATAATGTCTTTGCATATGTTGAAGGGATATTTGATGTATGTGAATTTAGAGACGAACTAGTGTAGGGTAGTTGCAAAATTATTATCCGGGGCACTAGTGGGATTCAATAATCGGGTTTAAATTAGCACGGTGTTCGCGTTTAATTGACTCGAGTCTATGTTTCTTAGATTGAATGCTGTTAATAGATTAAACTCCTAGAGGTGTTATCGAAGGGTTGTCTATTAATTAGGGATTAATTGTAAGGCGTAGGCCCTGATTAGTCTAATCTTAAGAAGAAACGAGGTCGTCTAAGGTAGTTGATGACTATAGTAGGCTTATCGATAGTAGATTGATTATTCTTGCGTCCGGGATCGAGTCGAAAACTTAGGTGAATTATTCCCCAACTAGGCATTTTTCCCATATATTTTAATTCCTATATTTTCTTGATTTATTTGCTTAATATTTGCTTGATTGTCTAGTGGTTGTGATAATTAATTTGTTAGTTGAATTTGCATGCAGTAGCCGTGTAGTAGTAGGATTAATTTAGTTCTATTTTGTTCCATTAGTTTATTAGTTCTAAGTTGTTTGACGTTAATTTATTAGTTTAATTAGTAGTTTAATTGATTAAAACCAAAAAAATCCAAAAAGCTCCTCATTTACTTACTTCGTTATTTTTAATTTTGTTAGGTGATTATTAGTTAAAAATTTAGTTATCCAAAATCTCTCAAAACCCCCCTTAATTAATTTCTCTCGTTGTTATTGGTTCTCTAAAAGAAAAATTAAAATCCAACCAATCCCTGTGTTCGACCCTATTTACCACTGTATGCAATTTTGTATTATTTGGTAGATTGGAATTATAATTATTATTTTTGGTGGATTCGACACCCATCAAATTTTGGCGCCGTTGCCGGGGACTGGTTTCTAATAGGATTTTGTTTTCTTGTGTATGACCAGGTACAACAGAAGAGAATAACTCTTACCGATAAATTCCGAGATCGAAAGAACTTGCAGGAGAAATCGGAAGGAGACCAGACTGAGGACAGAACAAGAAAGGAGAATTGAACATTCCGAAACGGAGGATCACAGCTGTGACGACTTACCTTTCTTGTTCAACGATACAGCAGAACAGGAGCCTATACGTGATCACGTAATAGGCATGGCAGCAGACAACCGAACGCTTCGAGAATTGGGTCGTCCGACTGAGGAACGACAACCCCTATGCATTAACTTCCCTGAGCTAGGGGCGGGATTTGAGCTGAAGTCTGGACTAATCCATTTGCTACCAACATTCAGAGGTTTGGAAAACGAGGATCCGAACAAGCATCTGAAGGAGTTCCACCTCGTTTGCACTTCAATGAAACCTCAGAATGTAACAGAGGACCAAATCAAGTTGAGAGCCTTCCCTTTCTCTCTTCAGGATGCAGCTAAAGAATGGCTGTACTATTTGCCGTCAGGGACCGTTACTACTTGGAATGACATGTCAAAGCAGTTTTTGGAGAAGTACTTTCCGGCGTCGCGAGCCGCTAATCTCCGACGTCAGATATGTGGGATTAAGCAAAAGGAATCTGAAAATCTCCATGATTACTGGGAGCGATTCAAGAAGTTGTTGGCCATCTGCCCACAACATGGGATTTCTCAACAACTGACGATACAGTACTTCTATGAGGGATTGGTGCCTATAGAAAGAAGGATGATGGATGCCGCAAGTGGAGGGGCCATTGTTGAAAAAACTCCACAGGAAGCAATGAACTTGATATCGAACATGGCAGCAAATTCCCAACAGTTTGGCAACCCACCTGACATCCCGAGAAAGGTGCACGAAGTGAATTCGTCTTCTTTAGATGAAATCAAAACATTGCTGACAACCTTGATCCACAAGAACGGTAATGGGAATGCTCCTACACGAGTATGTGCAATCTGCACAAGTCCGGCTCATCCCACAGATTCATGCCCGACTCTATATGAGGAAACACCCGCACCCGAGGACGTGAATGCAATTGGATTTCAGCATAAGAAGCATGACCCGTATTCGAACACCTACAACCCAGGTTGGGGTGAGCATCCAAACCTCAGCTACGGTCCACGGTCACAGAACTACCAAGGGCCACAACAACGGAACTTCCAAAATCAAAATGCACAGAATTTCCAAGGCAATCAACCGATGCCACCACCTCCTAGACCTGTCTATCCTCTAGAAGACATGTTCAAGCAATTCATGGCTACCACCCAACAATTTCAGCTTGAGACAAGAACGAACATGCAACAGTTCCAAACGACGGTTCAAAATCTCGAAAAACAAATGAGTCAAATGGCGACTACCGTGAGCAAGCTTGAAAATCAGGGGAAGCTTCCTTCTCAGACCCATGACCCGAGGCATAATGTCAGTGCTATTACACTGAGAAGTGGGAAAGAGTTAGAGGCTCCAGCAGCAAAAGCGCCGAAACCAAGTCGAGCTTCAGCACCAGATGTGGAAAAGGAACAGATTGTCGAACAGGAGTCCCAACGTGATCACGTAAATGATCCCAACCCTACTGCTGTCTCGAATCGAACCAAACCATTGGTGATTCCACCGCCCTTTCCACAACGTTTGGCGAAAACTAAGAGAGAACAGGAGGAGAAGAGCATTCTGGAAACTTTTCGCAAGGTTGAAATCAACATACCACTCATTGAAGCCATCAACCAAATACCACGTTATGCAAAATTCCTCAAGGAGCTTTGTACAAACAAGCGAAAACTGAAAGGTAATGAACAAGTAAGTGTGGGGGAGAACGTTTCTGCCGTATTGCAAAAGAAGTTACCTCCCAAATGCAGAGATCGAGGTATGTTTTCCATCCCATGCAAAATTGGTGATCTTAAGATTGGTAAGGCAATGTGCGACTTAGGTGCTTCTATTAATGTAATGCCTTTATCTATTTACTCGTCTCTTGGTCTTGGCCCCTTGAAAGGTACAGTTGTGGTGATCCAACTTGCAGATCGATCCTTGGTGTACCCTGAAGGAATACTAGAAGATGTTCTTGTTCAAGTCAACGCATTGGCTTTCCCAGCCGACTTCTTCGTCTTGGATATGGAGGGAGATGCTTCATCTAAATCATCTGGTATCCTTTTAGGCCGCCCTTTTCTTAGTACTGCTAAGGCTAAAATTGATGTGCATAGTGGTTTACTAACTTTGGAGTTTGATGGTGATATTGTGCGGTTTAATGTATATGATGCTATGAAACACCCCGAAAGTTTATCTCATGTCTTCAGTGTCGATATTGTTGATGAGTTAGCGCATGAATTTTCTGAATTGAATGATGAGGATGCTTTGAAATTTACTATCAACAAAAGTCTTTCTCTAAATAAACTCAAACTTGCTTCCAAACGTTTACATTTTCCCGAGGATGTAATTGATGTTGTTTATGCCTTAGATGCCTCTAAACCCATCAATTCCAAACCTCTGGAACTTTCTGGATCAGATTCTAAAATTTTACCTTCCATTGTGCAGGCACCGAAACTGGAATTGAAAGAATTGCCCGAACACTTGAAATATGGATTTCTGGGCGAAAACGGGACCCTTCCCGTGATCATGTCCAGCGTCCTGTCCGAACTGGAAGAAGAGAAGTTGTTGCGCGTGCTTCGTGAGTTTCGAGAGGCCATTGGCTGGACCATTGCTGACATAAAGGGACTGAGTCCCAGCACTTGTATGCACAAAATCATCCTTGAGGATGACGCCAAGCCTCGCCGTGAAGCTCAACGAAGGCTAAACCCACCGATGATGGAAGTTGTCAAAAAGGAGATTATCAAACTTCTCGATGCCGGTATGATCTATCCTATCTCCGACAGTAAATGGGTAAGCCCGGTGCATGTTGTACCAAAGAAGACCGGCATAACGGTAGTAGAAAATCAAGAAGGCGAACTTGTTCCCACCCGTGTTCAAAACGGGTGGCGTGTGTGCATGGATTATAGAGGATTGAATTCCCTAACTAAGAAAGATCATTTTCCACTTCCTTTTATTGATCAAATGTTAGAACGTTTAACAGGAAAGACTCATTATTGTTGCCTTGATGGTTATTCAGGTTTTTACCAAATTCCAGTGGCACCCGAGGATCAAGAGAAGACAACATTCACATGTGCTTTTGGGACATTCGCTTTCCGGAGAATGCCCTTTGGGCTTTGCAACGCCCCCGCCACCTTTCAAAGGTGTATGGTAAGCATTTTCTCGGATTTTGTTGAGCACATTATTGAGGTTTTCATGGACGATTTTACTGTATATGGGAATTCTTTTGATGAGTGCTTATCTAATCTTGCTAAGGTCATGAAAAGATGCATTGAGTCTAATTTGGTTTTGAACTATGAAAAATGCCACTTTATGGTTGACAGGGGCCTGATACTGGGTCACGTAGTGTCTGCCAATGGAATAGAGGTTGATAAATCTAAGATTGAGATTGTGAAATCTCTTCCTTACCCCTCGATGTTCGGGAGGTGCGTTCCTTTCTTGGTCATGCAGGTTTTTACAGGCGCTTCATAAAGGATTTTTCCCAAGATAACAAGGCCGCTTTGTAAATTATTACAAAGGGAAGTAGAGTTCGCACTCAATGAGGAATGCAAGGAAGCATACGACTTGTTGAAGGAAAAATTGATCTCCGCCCCGATCATGCAGCCCCCTAACTGGGATCATCCGTTCGAGATCATGTGCGACGCTAGTGATTATGCCGTGGGCGCCGTTTTGGGTCAGAAGATCAACAAGAACTCGCATGTCATCTATTATGCCTCAAAGATGCTCGACAACGCACAAAGCAATTACACCACGACGGAAAAAGAACTCTTAGCTATCGTTTTTGCTTTAGATAAATTCCGTTCTTATTTGTTGGGTACTAAAGTTATCGTTTATTCTGATCATGCAGCATTGAAGTACCTACTTACGAAGAAGGATACAAAACTGAGGCTCATACGTTGGATTCTCCTCTTGCAAGAGTTCGACCTGGAAATCAAGGATAAAAAGGGATGCGAGAATCTAGTAGCAGACCATCTCAGCCGGATCCCTTCTGATCCATCAGATGCATCGCCGATTCGAGAGGAATTTCCAGACGAAAAACTTTTCGCTGTACAGAGCACAGATACTGGATCATGTACAGAAGCCCTGCCCTGGTACGCTGATATTGTTAATTATTTGACTTGTGATATTTTTCCGGCTTCTTTGACCCGTTATGAGAAAGATAAAATTAAAAGCGATGCTAAATATTTCATTTGGGACAATCCTTACTTGTGGAAGATTGGTACTGATCAGATTATTAGGAGATGTGTCCATCAAAACGAAATTAGCTCAATTTTAGAATTTTGTCATTCTCATGCTTGTGGGGGTCATTTTGGTCCAAAACGTACAGCTCATAAAGTCTTGGAATGTGGATTTTTCTGGCCTAATATTTTTCGTGATGCTTATTTGTTTTGCAAGAGTTGTGCAAATTGCCAAAAGACGGGGAATATAGGAACCAAAGATCAAATGCCCCTTAACCCAATACTAACTTGCGAAATTTTTGATGTTTGGGGAATTGATTTTATGGGACCATTTCCTTCATCTTATGGAAATTTGTATATCCTGCTTGCTGTTGATTATGTCTCGAAATGGGTGGAAGCAAAAGCCACCCGGACTAACAATTCGAAGGTTGTTGCAGATTTTCTTCGCTCTAACATTTTCTCTAGGTTCGGCACTCCGAAGGCGATAATCAGTGATCGTGGTACTCATTTTTGCAACCGTGTGATGGCGTCCCTTCTCAAGAAGTATGATGTCACACACCACACTTCCACAGCTTACCACCCTCAGACGAATGGACAAGCCGAGGTCTCGAATAGGGAGATCAAGTCCATCTTGGAAAAAACGGTTAATCCAAATCGCAAAGACTGGAGCACGAGACTGGAGGACGCTTTATGGGCATATAGGACTGCATATAAGTCCCCAATCGGGATGTCACCTTATAGGATGATTTTTGGCAAAACCTGTCGCTTGCCCGCCGAGTTGGAGTATAAGGCCTTTTGGGCAGTTAAGACATGCAACATGAGCATTGACGAGGCCGGTACTCATAGGAAATTACAGCTGCAGGAGTTGGAAGAAATCCGAAATGATCGGGATGCGCAGGACAACGATGGGCACAATGGCGCCGACGTGCTGATCCCTCCGTTGGCTGAGTTAAGGGAAAATGGGCATTACACATTTGAGGATCCGACACATGCCGCTCGGTTACCACAAGTGTATTCACGCCTTGTGGTGCAGGTTAAACGATTCCATACTCCTACTTTTGATACTTTAGAATTGACTGATCGAGCGCGTAATTTCATTTCTGTTATTGGCTGGGATGCACTGTTCTTTAATATGGACTTACCTGTTTATTATGAGCTTGTTCATGAGTTTTATTGCACATTCTCCTTTGTGAAACCCCGCAGCTATGCCTTAGATACCCCTGGGTTAATTCTCTACCGTTTACTTGGGCGTTGGTTCAGTTTGTCTATAGATGAATTTAATCAACATTTGTGTGCTATCGAGTCTCCTAACGACTTGGGGTATAGGGAGGGTACTTGCGCCTTTGATAAGAACTTCGCTCAAAATGCTTATCATGACCTCACAGGCCGTCATGATTTGAAGTATGTGGCTAAATCAGCCACTGACAGGTGGATTTCCGACCCCGTTTTGCGTATCTTACATCGTTTTATATCTTATAACATGTCGGGGCGTTTTCGGTCTTCACCTAATTTGAACTTACATGAGCTCTTTATTTTGTGGTCAATGATGAAGGGGCATCGAGTTAACTTAGGATTTTGGGTCGCATAAAGTTTTCAAAATGCGATGCCCTCCCGTCGTCATTCAATTATCATGGGTCATGTTATCACGCGATTAGCCCTTTCCGGACCCGTTATCGATGATGACTCGACCGGGCTGCACTTAGCCCGCACACACGCACTTTTTGATCTACACTGTTTAGATTTGATGTGTTTGCTGCGTGTTGTGCATGGCAGGTTGACCCCAGTTGACGCTGGCGAAATTCACAAAGATTCGGCCCTCAAAGAGTTGCAAGAGTCGCAGAATCGGGCACCCGTTCAGGGCCCACCAGCCCCTGCAGCAGCTGAAGATCCAGCCCCCGATTCTCCCGCCACAGCCGTAGCCACTCTCCGTTAAGACTTTCGAGTCTTTCGCGAGGAGACACGAGCCCAGCTCGAGGCACAAGACCGCGCCCTCAACGACATCCTCGCTGCTGTGAGGACCTTAGCACCGAACGCTTGATCGTTTTCCAGGGAAGTCCTCCGTACCTTTCTTCTTTCATTTTAAAGTTGAGGACAACTTTCGTGCTAAGTGTGGGGGGGGGGGGGGGGGGGGGGGGTATTCCATTTGGGCTTTGGGCTGACATTTTTGGATATTGAGGCTAAAATTTTTGAAATTTTTGGGGCTGTATTTTGTTGTTTTGGTGGCTATATATCTGAAATTTTTGGACTGATTTCTGTGAATTTCTGAATTTCTGGAGTTGGTGTTGATGTGGTTGAATTTTTGGTGAATATGTATAGGCTGATAGTTGAACATTTTTTGCATGATTGGGACAGCTGTTATGTGAGTGCTGAAATTTCAAATGACTGAACTTTGTAGTTGAATTAGGATATGCTTAGTTGATTTGCTCCTGGCTTTCGAATTACAACTCGAGTTAATGTGCTTAACGCCTAATCTACATGATAATATGTTTCTCCCCTTTGTGCATGGTTCGTTGTTCCACTTCTTCATTCCATAGTCGATTTTTGATCCCTAGGAACAATTTTTCGAATGTTTAAATTTTGCAAACGTTCCTCCTATCTCTAGAGCACCGATCTAATTAGTAAATGAAGAAACCTTTGATAGAGTTTCACAGTCTTAGGATTCGTTTTAGCTCCCATTGAAGTGAAATCACAACCATTCTCGACTAGGAAGATGATCTAGGCATTCAACATTCGTATCATTTGCCCTTTTCACTCTTTCTCTCATCACTTTTACCCTTCTCAACCCTTCTGGAAGCAGCAGAAAATTTGATATGTAGGGGCTGTCATTTGGGTACAGATTTCGTTAAAAAAAAAAAAAAAAAAAAAAAAAAAAGAAAAAAAAAAAAAACTGAAATAACCCGCTGGCACCGGTCGGCAACGGTCAATGTACCGCCAAGCAGTCCGGGAGTGTGCAGCGAGGGAAAAAGGGAAAAAGAAAAAGGAGCCCGACGTTGGAATGCGCTGCGAATTGTATTTAAATCTAAAAGAATGTGCACTTGAACGCAAAAGAGGGTTGGGATGAGCCACTTTACCATATTTATCCGACCTAATTTGAACCTACATGAGCCTTTCAGTCCTTTTGATTCATAGTCGAGATGGTCTAGATTAGTTGAGATGAGAGCGAAGAACGAACCCATGAGTACTTGTGAAAACTCTTGAGAATTCCCTAATCAAATTCGAGTTAGTACTCCTTGCTTATTTAGATCGCACACACACAAACACGGGAGGAATTGTCTGCTCAAGTTTTCACATTTGAATTTGTATTGCTTTGGATTGATTTTCGATGACTATGGTTTGGGATGTGAACTTGAATGCATGCCTTTGAGTTGGAGAAGTTAAGAGCTAAACGGTAATCCTTTGCATGTGTATAATTTGGAATCGAGTTGTTTGTTCGTAGTTTGGAGTTTGCCTTTGAGCTATCCTTATTCACCTCAGCCTGTTTGTTTTGCTTGTTAATCAGTCCGTATTTTTGCCTAAGGTTAGGTACATGCTTGAGGACAAGCATCGTTTAAGTGTGGGGGGATTTGATAAGTGGTTATATTGCGTGTTTTTATATTACAATTGCCCCATTCTTTGATGTTTAATTGTCCTTATTTATGTGAATTGATCCAATTTTTTAATTTGGGTGTAGGATTGGAGATTTTGTTCAAAAGAAGCTAAAAGTCGCAAGTTTGAAGTTGTTTTGTACAAGCCACGTTTACATGATCACGTATTCAGGTCCAGTTCACTGAGAGTCCTATCTTGTGCGGGATTCACTTTCCTTTTCGGACTCAAACTCCCTTTCACGCGTTTTCAGCGATCTTGAACCAGATTTTAGGCGACTTTCTGCATATTTTTACACTCCTTTCCTTATTCAATTATGGGCTTTTGCTGGGCTTGGCCTTGGAGAGATAATTACACACAAGATTGGAGACTTGGAGAGGGGGGATTACGCTAGGTTTTTGGGACAGATTCTGCACCTCCCTCTCACGCCTACAGCAGATTTTCAGACCTTCTCACACACACTTACAGCAGGTTCTGGACGAGATTTTTTGAGGGAGAGACTTGGAGAATTCTGGACGAAAAAAATTGGAGCAGATTTGGAGCAATCTTGGTGACCATTCACGTGACTTCCACACCTTGGAGAAAATTGGAGATTAAATCATACAACCTGTCCTTTTTCGTGGGAAAATAGTGAAGGACATCTTGTTTTCTTTTCCTTTCTTATTTTATTGTTTGATGAATTCCATAATTTTTAATTTGTTAGATTTTATTATGAGTGGCTAAAACTATTATTCTAGTTGGGGGATTTGCCTAAGTTTGATGTACTCGTGAGACCGAATTGTATTAGATTTCTACCTTTTGATATTTATATGAATCTCTGTCTTTCTCGTTTATTGTGATTTATCTCTTTATTCGAATTAGCTACTTGAGTATTTGAGTGAATTACATAATATCTTTGCATATGTTGAAGGGATATTTGATGTATGTGAATTTAGAGACGAACTAGTGTAGGGTAGTTGCAAAATTATTATCCGGGGCACTAGTGGGATTCAATAATCGGGTTTAAATTAGCACGGTGTTAGTGTTTAATTGACTCGAGTCTATGTTTCTTAGATTGAATGTTGTTAATAGATTAAACTCCTAGAGGTGTTATCGAAGGGTTGTCTATTAATTAGGGATTAATTGTAAGGCGTAGGCCCTGATTAGTCTAATCTTAAGAAGAAACGAGGTCGTCTAAGGTAGTTGATGACTATAGTAGGTTTATCGATAGTAGATTGATTATTCTTGCGTCCGGGATCGAGTCGAAAACTTAGGTGAATTATTCCCCAACTAGGCATTTTTCCCATATATTTTAATTCCTATATTTTCTTGATTTATTTGCTTGATTGTCTAGTGGTTGTGATAATTAATTTGTTAGTTGAATTTGCATGCAGTAGCCGTGTAGTAGTAGGATTAATTTAGTTCTATTTTGTTCCATTAGTTTATTAGTTCTAAGTTGTTTGACGTTAATTTATTAGTTTAATTAGTAGTTTAATTGATTAAAACCAAAAAAATCCAAAAAGCTCCTCATTTACTTACTTCGTTATTTTTAATTTTGTTAGGTGATTATTAGTTAAAAATTTAGTTATCCAAAATCTCTCAAAACCCCCCTTAATTAATTTCTCTCGTTGTTATTGGTTCTCTAAAAGAAAAATTGAAATCCAACCAATCCCTGTGTTCGACCCTATTTACCACTGTATGCAATTTTGTATTATTTGGTAGATTGGAATTATAATTATTATTTTTGGTGGATTCGACACCCATCAAATTTTGGCGCCGTTGCCGGGGACTGGTTTCTAATAGGATTTTGTTTTCTTGTGTATGACCAGGTACAACAGAAGAGAATAACTCTTACCGATAAATTCCGAGATCGAAAGAACTTGCAGGAGAAATCGGAAGGAGACCAGACTGAGGACAGAACAAGAAAGGCGAATTGAACATTCCGAAACGGAGGATCACAGCTGTGACGACTTACCTTTCTTGTTCAACGATACAGCAGAACAGGAGCCTATACGTGATCACGTAATAGGCATGGCAGCAGACAACCGAACGCTTCGAGAATTGGGTCGTCCGACTGAGGAACGACAACCCCTATGCATTAACTTCCCTGAGCTAGGGGCGGGATTTGAGCTGAAGTCTGGACTAATCCATTTGCTACCAACATTCAGAGGTTTGGAAAACGAGGATCCGAACAAGCATCTGAAGGAGTTCCACCTCGTTTGCACTTCAATGAAACCTCAGAATGTAACAGAGGACCAAATCAAGTTGAGAGCCTTCCCTTTCTCTCTTCAGGATGCAGCTAAAGAATGGCTGTACTATTTGCCGTCAGGGACCGTTACTACTTGGAATGACATGTCAAAGCAGTTTTTGGAGAAGTACTTTCCGGCGTCGCGAGCCGCTAATCTCCGACGTCAGATATGTGGGATTAAGCAAAAGGAATCTGAAAATCTCCATGATTACTGGGAGCGATTCAAGAAGTTGTTGGCCATCTGCCCACAACATGGGATTTCTCAACAACTGACGATACAGTACTTCTATGAGGGATTGGTGCCTATAGAAAGAAGGATGATGGATGCCGCAAGTGGAGGGGCCATTGTTGAAAAAACTCCACAGGAAGCAATGAACTTGATATCGAACATGGCAGCAAATTCCCAACAGTTTGGCAACCCACCTGACATCCCGAGAAAGGTGCACGAAGTGAATTCGTCTTCTTTAGATGAAATCAAAACATTGCTGACAACCTTGATCCACAAGAACGGTAATGGGAATGCTCCTACACGAGTATGTGCAATCTGCACAAGTCCGGCTCATCCCACAGATTCATGCCCGACTCTATATGAGGAAACACCCGCACCCGAGGACGTGAATGCAATTGGATTTCAGCATAAGAAGCATGACCCGTATTCGAACACCTACAACCCAGGTTGGGGTGAGCATCCAAACCTCAGCTACGGTCCACGGTCACAGAACTACCAAGGGCCACAACAACGGAACTTCCAAAATCAAAATGCACAGAATTTCCAAGGCAATCAACCGATGCCACCACCTCCTAGACCTGTCTATCCTCTAGAAGACATGTTCAAGCAATTCATGGCTACCACCCAACAATTTCAGCTTGAGACAAGAACGAACATGCAACAGTTCCAAACGACGGTTCAAAATCTCGAAAAACAAATGAGTCAAATGGCGACTACCGTGAGCAAGCTTGAAAATCAGGGGAAGCTTCCTTCTCAGACCCATGACCCGAGGCATAATGTCAGTGCTATTACACTGAGAAGTGGGAAAGAGTTAGAGGCTCCAGCAGCAAAAGCGCCGAAACCAAGTCGAGCTTCAGCACCAGATGTGGAAAAGGAACAGATTGTCAAACAGGAGTCCCAACGTGATCACGTAAATGATCCCAACCCTACTGCTGTCTCGAATCGAACCAAACCATTGGTGATTCCACCGCCCTTTCCACAACGTTTGGCGAAAACTAAGAGAGAACAGGAGGAGAAGAGCATTCTGGAAACTTTTCGCAAGGTTGAAATCAACATACCACTCATTGAAGCCATCAACCAAATACCACGTTATGCAAAATTCCTCAAGGAGCTTTGTACAAACAAGCGAAAACTGAAAGGTAATGAACAAGTAAGTGTGGGGGAGAACGTTTCTGCCGTATTGCAAAAGAAGTTACCTCCCAAATGCAGAGATCGAGGTATGTTTTCCATCCCATGCAAAATTGGTGATCTTAAGATTGGTAAGGCAATGTGCGACTTAGGTGCTTCTATTAATGTAATGCCTTTATCTATTTACTCGTCTCTTGGTCTTGGCCCCTTGAAAGGTACAGTTGTGGTGATCCAACTTGCAGATCGATCCTTGGTGTACCCTGAAGGAATACTAGAAGATGTTCTTGTTCAAGTCAACGCATTGGCTTTCCCAGCCGACTTCTTCGTCTTGGATATGGAGGGAGATGCTTCATCTAAATCATCTGGTATCCTTTTAGGCCGCCCTTTTCTTAGTACTGCTAAGGCTAAAATTGATGTGCATAGTGGTTTACTAACTTTGGAGTTTGATGGTGATATTGTGCGGTTTAATGTATATGATGCTATGAAACACCCCGAAAGTTTATCTCATGTCTTCAGTGTCGATATTGTTGATGAGTTAGCGCATGAATTTTCTGAATTGAATGATGAGGATGCTTTGAAATTTACTATCAACAAAAGTCTTTCTCTAAATAAACTCAAACTTGCTTCCAAACGTTTACATTTTCCCGAGGATGTAATTGATGTTGTTTATGCCTTAGATGCCTCTAAACCCATCAATTCCAAACCTCTGGAACTTTCTGGATCAGATTCTAAAATTTTACCTTCCATTGTGCAGGCACCGAAACTGGAATTGAAAGAATTGCCCGAACACTTGAAATATGGATTTCTGGGCGAAAACGGGACCCTTCCCGTGATCATGTCCAGCGTCCTGTCCGAACTGGAAGAAGAGAAGTTGTTGCGCGTGCTTCGTGAGTTTCGAGAGGCCATTGGCTGGACCATTGCTGACATAAAGGGACTGAGTCCCAGCACTTGTATGCACAAAATCATCCTTGAGGATGACGCCAAGCCTCGCCGTGAAGCTCAACGAAGGCTAAACCCACCGATGATGGAAGTTGTCAAAAAGGAGATTATCAAACTTCTCGATGCCGGTATGATCTATCCTATCTCCGACAGTAAATGGGTAAGCCCGGTGCATGTTGTACCAAAGAAGACCGGCATAACGGTAGTAGAAAATCAAGAAGGCGAACTTGTTCCCACCCGTGTTCAAAACGGGTGGCGTGTGTGCATGGATTATAGAGGATTGAATTCCCTAACTAAGAAAGATCATTTTCCACTTCCTTTTATTGATCAAATGTTAGAACGTTTAACAGGAAAGACTCATTATTGTTGCCTTGATGGTTATTCAGGTTTTTACCAAATTCCAGTGGCACCCGAGGATCAAGAGAAGACAACATTCACATGTGCTTTTGGGACATTCGCTTTCCGGAGAATGCCCTTTGGGCTTTGCAACGCCCCCGCCACCTTTCAAAGGTGTATGGTAAGCATTTTCTCGGATTTTGTTGAGCACATTATTGAGGTTTTCATGGACGATTTTACTGTATATGGGAATTCTTTTGATGAGTGCTTATCTAATCTTGCTAAGGTCATGAAAAGATGCATTGAGTCTAATTTGGTTTTGAACTATGAAAAATGCCACTTTATGGTTGACAGGGGCCTGATACTGGGTCACGTAGTGTCTGCCAATGGAATAGAGGTTGATAAATCTAAGATTGATATTGTGAAATCTCTTCCTTACCCCTCGATGTTCGGGAGGTGCGTTCCTTTCTTGGTCATGCAGGTTTTTACAGGCGCTTCATAAAGGATTTTTCCAAGATAACAAGGCCGCTTTGTAAATTATTACAAAGGGAAGTAGAGTTCGCACTCAATGAGGAATGCAAGGAAGCATACGACTTGTTGAAGGAAAAATTGATCTCCGCCCCGATCATGCAGCCCCCTAACTGGGATCATCCGTTCGAGATCATGTGCGACGCTAGTGATTATGCCGTGGGCGCCGTTTTGGGTCAGAAGATCAACAAGAACTCGCATGTCATCTATTATGCCTCAAAGATGCTCGACAACGCACAAAGCAATTACACCACGACGGAAAAAGAACTCTTAGCTATCGTTTTTGCTTTAGATAAATTCCGTTCTTATTTGTTGGGTACTAAAGTTATCGTTTATTCTGATCATGCAGCATTGAAGTACCTACTTACGAAGAAGGATACAAAACTGAGGCTCATACGTTGGATTCTCCTCTTGCAAGAGTTCGACCTGGAAATCAAGGATAAAAAGGGATGCGAGAATCTAGTAGCAGACCATCTCAGCCGGATCCCTTCTGATCCATCAGATGCATCGCCGATTCGAGAGGAATTTCCAGACGAAAAACTTTTCGCTGTACAGAGCACAGATACTGGATCATGTACAGAAGCCCTGCCCTGGTACGCTGATATTGTTAATTATTTGACTTGTGATATTTTTCCGGCTTCTTTGACCCGTTATGAGAAAGATAAAATTAAAAGCGATGCTAAATATTTCATTTGGGACAATCCTTACTTGTGGAAGATTGGTACTGATCAGATTATTAGGAGATGTGTCCATCAAAACGAAATTAGCTCAATTTTAGAATTTTGTCATTCTCATGCTTGTGGGGGTCATTTTGGTCCAAAACGTACAGCTCATAAAGTCTTGGAATGTGGATTTTTCTGGCCTAATATTTTTCGTGATGCTTATTTGTTTTGCAAGAGTTGTGCAAATTGCCAAAAGACGGGGAATATAGGAACCAAAGATCAAATGCCCCTTAACCCAATACTAACTTGCGAAATTTTTGATGTTTGGGGAATTGATTTTATGGGACCATTTCCTTCATCTTATGGAAATTTGTATATCCTGCTTGCTGTTGATTATGTCTCGAAATGGGTGGAAGCAAAAGCCACCCGGACTAACGATTCGAAGGTTGTTGCAGATTTTCTTCGCTCTAACATTTTCTCTAGGTTCGGCACTCCGAAGGCAATAATCAGTGATCGTGGTACTCATTTTTGCAACCGTGTGATGGCGTCCCTTCTCAAGAAGTATGATGTCACACACCACACTTCCACAGCTTACCACCCTCAGACGAATGGACAAGCCGAGGTCTCGAATAGGGAGATCAAGTCCATCTTGGAAAAAACGGTTAATCCAAATCGCAAAGACTGGAGCACGAGACTGGAGGACGCTTTATGGGCATATAGGACTGCATATAAGTCCCCAATCGGGATGTCACCTTATAGGATGATTTTTGGCAAAACCTGTCGCTTGCCCGCCGAGTTGGAGTATAAGGCCTTTTGGGCAGTTAAGACATGCAACATGAGCATTGACGAGGCCGGTACTCATAGGAAATTACAGCTGCAGGAGTTGGAAGAAATCCAAAATGATCGGGATGCGCAGGACAACGATGGGCACAATGGCGCCGACGTGCTGATCCCTCCGTTGGCTGAGTTAAGGGAAAATGGGCATTACACATTTGAGGATCCGACACATGCCGCTCGGTTACCACAAGTGTATTCACGCCTTGTGGTGCAGGTTAAACGATTCCATACTCCTACTTTTGATACTTTAGAATTGACTGATCGAGCGCGTAATTTCATTTCTGTTATTGGCTGGGATGCACTGTTCTTTAATATGGACTTACCTGTTTATTATGAGCTTGTTCATGAGTTTTATTGCACATTCTCCTTTGTGAAACCCCGCAGCTATGCCTTAGATACCCCTGGGTTAATTCTCTACCGTTTACTTGGGCGTTGGTTCAGTTTGTCTATAGATGAATTTAATCAACATTTGTGTGCTATCGAGTCTCCTAACGACTTGGGGTATAGGGAGGGTACTTGCGCCTTTGATAAGAACTTCGCTCAAAATGCTTATCATGACCTCACAGGCCGTCATGATTTGAAGTATGTGGCTAAATCAGCCACTGACAGGTGGATTTCCGACCCCGTTTTGCGTATCTTACATCGTTTTATATCTTATAACATGTCGGGGCGTTTTCGGTCTTCACCTAATTTGAACTTACATGAGCTCTTTATTTTGTGGTCAATGATGAAGGGGCATCGAGTTAACTTAGGATTTTGGGTCGCATAAAGTTTTCAAAATGCGATGCCCTCCCGTCGTCATTCAATTATCATGGGTCATGTTATCACGCGATTAGCCCTTTCCGGACCCGTTATCGATGATGACTCGACCGGGCTGCACTTAGCCCGCACACACGCACTTTTTGATCTACACTGTTTAGATTTGATGTGTTTGCTGCGTGTTGTGCATGGCAGGTTGACCCCAGTTGACGCTGGCGAAATTCACAAAGATTCGGCCCTCAAAGAGTTGCAAGAGTCGCAGAATCGGGCACCCGTTCAGGGCCCACCAGCCCCTGCAGCAGCTGAAGATCCAGCCCCCGATTCTCCCGCCACAGCCGTAGCCACTCTCCGTTAAGACTTTCGAGTCTTTCGCGAGGAGACACGAGCCCAGCTCGAGGCACAAGACCGCGCCCTCAACGACATCCTCGCTGCTGTGAGGACCTTAGCACCGAACGCTTGATCGTTTTTCAGGGAAGTCCTCCGTACCTTTCTTCTTTCATTTTAAAGTTGAGGACAACTTTCGTGCTAAGTGTGGGGGAGGGGGGGGGGTATTCCATTTGGGCTTTGGGCTGACATTTTTGGATATTGAGGCTAAAATTTTTGAAATTTTTGGGGCTGTATTTTGTTGTTTTGGTGGCTATATATCTGAAATTTTTGGACTGATTTCTGTGAATTTCTGAATTTCTGGAGTTGGTGTTGATGTGGTTGAATTTTTGGTGAATATGTATAGGCTGATAGTTGAACATTTTTTGCATGATTGGGACAGCTGTTATGTGAGTGCTGAAATTTCAAATGACTGAACTTTGTAGTTGAATTAGGATATGCTTAGTTGATTTGCTCCTGGCTTTCGAATTACAACTCGAGTTAATGTGCTTAACGCCTAATCTACATGATAATATGTTTCTCCCCTTTGTGCATGGTTCGTTGTTCCACTTCTTCATTCCATAGTCGATTTTTGATCCCTAGGAACAATTTTTCGAATGTTTAAATTTTGCAAACGTTCCTCCTATCTCTAGAGCACCGATCTAATTAGTAAATGAAGAAACCTTTGATAGAGTTTCACAGTCTTAGGATTCGTTTTAGCTCCCATTGAAGTGAAATCACAACCATTCTCGACTAGGAAGATGATCTAGGCATTCAACATTCGTATCATTTGCCCTTTTCACTCTTTCTCTCATCACTTTTACCCTTCTCAACCCTTCTGGAAGCAGCAGAAAATTTGATATGTAGGGGCTGTCATTTGGGTACAGATTTCGTTAAAAAAAAAAAAAAAAAAAAAAAAAAAAAAAAAAAAAAAAAAAAACTGAAATAACCCGCTGGCACCGGTCGGCAACGGTCAATGTACCGCCAAGCAGTCCGGGAGTGTGCAGCGAGGGAAAAAGGGAAAAAGAAAAAGGAGCCCGACGTTGGAATGCGCTGCGAATTGTATTTAAATCTAAAAGAATGTGCACTTGAACGCAAAAGAGGGTTGGGATGAGCCACTTTACCATATTTATCCGACCTAATTTGAACCTACATGAGCCTTTCAGTCCTTTTGATTCATAGTCGAGATGGTCTAGATTAGTTGAGATGAGAGCGAAGAACGAACCCATGAGTACTTGTGAAAACTCTTGAGAATTCCCTAATCAAATTCGAGTTAGTACTCCTTGCTTATTTAGATCGCACACACACAAACACGGGAGGAATTGTCTGCTCAAGTTTTCACATTTGAATTTGTATTGCTTTGGATTGATTTTCGATGACTATGGTTTGGGATGTGAACTTGAATGCATGCCTTTGAGTTGGAGAAGTTAAGAGCTAAACGGTAATCCTTTGCATGTGTATAATTTGGAATCGAGTTGTTTGTTCGTAGTTTGGAGTTTGCCTTTGAGCTATCCTTATTCACCTCAGCCTGTTTGTTTTGCTTGTTAATCAGTCCGTATTTTTGCCTAAGGTTAGGTACATGCTTGAGGACAAGCATCGTTTAAGTGTGGGGGGATTTGATAAGTGGTTATATTGCGTGTTTTTATATTACAATTGCCCCATTCTTTGATGTTTAATTGTCCTTATTTATGTGAATTGATCCAATTTTTTAATTTGGGTGTAGGATTGGAGATTTTGTTCAAAAGAAGCTAAAAGTCGCAAGTTTGAAGCTGTTTTGTACAAGCCACGTTTACATGATCACGTATTCAGGTCCAGTTCACTGAGAGTCCTATCTTGTGCGGGATTCACTTTCCTTTTCGGACTCAAACTCCCTTTCACGCGTTTTCAGCGATCTTGAACCAGATTTTAGGCGACTTTCTGCATATTTTTACACTCCTTTCCTTATTCAATTATGGGCTTTTGCTGGGCTTGGCCTTGGAGAGATAATTACACACAAGATTGGAGACTTGGAGAGGGGGGATTACGCTAGGTTTTTGGGACAGATTCTGCACCTCCCTCTCACGCCTACAGCAGATTTTCAGACCTTCTCACACACACTTACAGCAGGTTCTGGACGAGATTTTTTGAGGGAGAGACTTGGAGAATTCTGGACGAAAAAAATTGGAGCAGATTTGGAGCAATCTTGGTGACCATTCACGTGACTTCCACACCTTGGAGAAAATTGGAGATTAAATCATACAACCTGTCCTTTTTCGTGGGAAAATAGTGAAGGACATCTTGTTTTCTTTTCCTTTCTTATTTTATTGTTTGATGAATTCCATAATTTTTAATTTGTTAGATTTTATTATGAGTGGCTAAAACTATTATTCTAGTTGGGGGATTTGCCTAAGTTTGATGTACTCGTGAGACCGAATTGTATTAGATTTCTACCTTTTGATATTTATATGAATCTCTGTCTTTCTCGTTTATTGTGATTTATCTCTTTATTCGAATTAGCTACTTGAGTATTTGAGTGAATTACATAATATCTTTGCATATGTTGAAGGGATATTTGATGTATGTGAATTTAGAGACGAACTAGTGTAGGGTAGTTGCAAAATTATTATCCGGGGCACTAGTGGGATTCAATAATCGGGTTTAAATTAGCACGGTGTTAGTGTTTAATTGACTCGAGTCTATGTTTCTTAGATTGAATGTTGTTAATAGATTAAACTCCTAGAGGTGTTATCGAAGGGTTGTCTATTAATTAGGGATTAATTGTAAGGCGTAGGCCCTGATTAGTCTAATCTTAAGAAGAAACGAGGTCGTCTAAGGTAGTTGATGACTATAGTAGGTTTATCGATAGTAGATTGATTATTCTTGCGTCCGGGATCGAGTCGAAAACTTAGGTGAATTATTCCCCAACTAGGCATTTTTCCCATATATTTTAATTCCTATATTTTCTTGATTTATTTGCTTGATTGTCTAGTGGTTGTGATAATTAATTTGTTAGTTGAATTTGCATGCAGTAGCCGTGTAGTAGTAGGATTAATTTAGTTCTATTTTGTTCCATTAGTTTATTAGTTCTAAGTTGTTTGACGTTAATTTATTAGTTTAATTAGTAGTTTAATTGATTAAAACCAAAAAAATCCAAAAAGCTCCTCATTTACTTACTTCGTTATTTTTAATTTTGTTAGGTGATTATTAGTTAAAAATTTAGTTATCCAAAATCTCTCAAAACCCCCCTTAATTAATTTCTCTCGTTGTTATTGGTTCTCTAAAAGAAAAATTGAAATCCAACCAATCCCTGTGTTCGACCCTATTTACCACTGTATGCAATTTTGTATTATTTGGTAGATTGGAATTATAATTATTATTTTTGGTGGATTCGACACCCATCACATTTTCAAACTTAAAAGAAATCAACATAAAAGAAAGGTTTTCGTAAACGGTTGGTGATTTAGCATAAAACATAAACATATCATATGACTCGGCGAGTCGAGCCTTAACTCCAATTTCCAAACATAAAACGGGAAACCACCCTTATTCCTCCAATGTAGATGGACCGCTAAATCCGAACTACTCATAACATACGGTATAATCTCAGGTACTCAAAGGGCTGCCACTCCGGCCTCACCCCGAGCTCCCAAATGGAGGGAACCATAGGCTTTCCGCTGTAGACTAAATGTCTACCAACTTCGTCCTATCGTCCTTACTCCGGGCCCAAACATACATAAATACAGTTCATAACTCGCTTTTCAAATCATTTCGGGTTGGTCAAAAGACCGTTCGAGACATGTCATATGCGAGGCTGAAGGCCAAAGTTCGCCTTAGAAATTAAAGAGGTTTTACATGTCTCATTCGCAAACGTTTGAAAGAATATACGTAGTACTTTTTCATATCAAAACATTTTCGATAAATCGAATAAACATAATAGGCATAAATATTTACTAGGTGTATAAAGACGGTGTGAAAACAAAACGTAAAACAAGGCTTATATCGGGAGAGGCTTAATATATATATATATATATATATATATATATATATACATATAGTACTGGAATCAGAAACGGAAAGCCTCACCTGTTGGCTAAACAAAAGAAGTAAAAGCAAGACCGGATGCGTTACTCCACGGGAGTATCGTCTGCAAAAATACAAAGACACAACCAAATAAGACTAATGACGACGCACGGCTTATACGAAAGCATTAAAACACATAGATGCACGTTAAACAGTCATTCATAACACTTAGGTTCACATTCTATCAAAGTACGTAAATTCAATAAGAAAATAAAATTAGAATGCGATAAAAGTTCATAATCATACATAAAAGACAATAAGGAAGCATGCTTTCAAGTTTCGGGAGAAACGAACAACATTTGAAAAATAGCCCAAAATGCCTAAATGAAAAACACGAGGAACGGGGCCCGAACGAAGTCGGAAAAATTCAAACTTCCTAAAATATGTATTTCATGATTTATAGGACCTATAGGTGAAATCGGATCTCAAATCGGAGGTCAAACGAAGAAAATCAACTTTTAAAAGTGCCTGTTGACTCACATTGTCGGGAGCAACATTCTGAAAATGGAGAAATTTTGGCTAAGGGGGACACACGGTCTTGGGGACGCACGGGCTTGAACTCGTGCTCAAGTCGGTGCAGACACTTGCACTGGCCTGCGCACGGGTGCACAAGGCCGTGCAAGGCTCAAAAAGGGCACACACGGTCTTGGCGCACGGTCACAAGACCGTGCGTAAGGCCGTGTGGATCTAAAGAACAGCAGCAAAAATGCAGAATCGCGAGGGCTTCGCGGGAACAAACCTAAATTTGATATTAAACCCATCAATCATGCAAATCTCACGTTAAAACTCACATATATTGATCTACAATATCTAATCTACCTATAGAACCAAGAATCACGTAATTCCATCCATAAAATCATTCAAAATCATCATTTAACCTAAATGTCAAACTATTCATCAAAATCAAAAAAATGAAGCAATGGAGGCATTAATCGAGAAAGACGTGAGAAGCTTACTCGTAGATGAGATCGCGAGGAGTTCGTAGGATTTCACGGCTCGGAAATCGGTCGGGAAACGAAGTCGGGACGATCGATCAAAGTCCCCTCTTCTTCGTTCTCTTTTTCTTTCTTTTCTCCTTCTTTTTCTTTTGTTGTTGCGTGAATGAGGTTTAAGAGAGAGAGAGAGAGAGTCTTAGTCAAAATTTGACTTGGGTTGAGAATCGAAGGGGCATTTTCGTAATTTTACAAAAATAGTTCAAAAATACAAGTTGTCCAAATAAATCATAATTATAGTCAAAGTTCATGAAATTAAACGTACATTGACATGTCGTGATTTAAATATCAAAATTCACTCATTTATAAAATTGTTATAAAATCGCATAATAATATCAAATAAATAATTAAATCACGTAAATAAACGATTCGAACATACCGGAATGTAATTCGGATTTTCGGGGCGCTACAAACAAGTTATCAAAGATACTCCCCGTCACAATTGGTTTTGGTAAGCAGCCAAATATCTTTCATCTTAGAGTTCTTAAATGTGCGATATATGTTTCAATTGCAACACCACGATGCAAAAGATGAGACCTCAACGGAAGTTGAGAATATATTCTTAATCTCCTTCTATTACTAATTATATCGAAAACTATTAACTGTAGATTTATTTATAGTTCAACTTGCTGATTAGTCTCACTTTGATGAAAAATTCCCAACATTAGGGGGAGGAAATAAACAGCTGGTAAAAAAAACTGCATGGGATGAAATATAATTACCTCACTTTGATCCTAGTACAAAATAATGTGAACAAGAAGTTCAAAAGATAATCAGTCAACTGCCAGATATGTTTAATTACTGACCATAAGAGAATTACAAAATCTCATATACCAGCTAAAAATGCTCCTATACGATTTGATGTTCCAACAGGACAATCTGTTATTGCAAATGAAAGTAATACATGCTTAAAAGTGGTAGACCAGTAGTTTTCAAGAAAAAAAGATCCTCGAAAAAAAGGGGGGGAAAATTCAAAATGGTCAAATTTATCGAGAAAAGTGTCCAATAAGAGACAAAACACGTAATTAATAAAAGAATCCCATAAGAGATTCAGTGTAGCGCCCCCTGAAGAAGGACCGCCACATCCGCACCGAAATGGATTCCCGAGCTTTAGCGAGGGGCCTCAACTCAAAAACCCACTCCGGCGAACGGCACTCATGCAATAACCATCGGCAACAGCGACAACCATCCCAACAACAACCAGAAAAGAACAGAGGAATGCGGAAGCGATTAATGTAAACAATCAAATTCCATAAAAGCCTACAAGGCTAACAATAATAACAATTAAACATTTATAATCAAGATACAGAATGTTCATAAACAGATAGTGCCATCCATGGCTCAAGTAGTCTATCCTATGCAATCCTAGATATCGTCAACTATCCCACATCAGGGGCACATAATTACGTAAAGTAAATAATTGCAATAAACAAGACTCGACGGTTGTTGGGACCACTGACAAGACAAACCAGAAAGACTGAGCCTATCTAGACCTGCTGATGCCGACTGACAAGATAGGTGACGTCGCCACCTGTCTACCTGAAGCAAGAACCAAAATAGCAGGGGTGAGTATAAAGGATACTCAGTAAGGGGGTTTTGATCATAGTTCGTCATTTATCTTTTTGAAACTAAAAGTAGTGAGTGTTGCCCGTTTTGAGAAAGAGTACGAATACGAAATATAAGTTGTAAAATGACACAAAGCAACACTCGGGTTCGGCTTATTTGAAAACACAAAAGATTGAAGAACCAGATCTTTTAAAACATTTGCACGTAATATCAAGCCGATAAATTGAAAGAATATTAGTTGAGTAATAAAGGAGGCTTACGGTGGCAAGCACGAGTCACACTTCCGGGTTTTATTTATATATAGGGAAATACATATGATAATTGAAGAGAACCGGAATGTGCTTCGACTTGTAACGAAAGCCGTAAAACAATTAGACAAGCAATAAATGCAATAAATCATGCAAATAATGTGTCCCGGCGAGAACGGGCCCTCTCCTTATAACTCCCAATTGAAAAACATGCAGACATATAGTTAAGTACTCCACCACCAACAATACTATACAGAGTTTTAAGGAGACGCGATTAGCACCACCATACAGAGTTTTAAGGAGACGCTGTTAGCACCACCGTTCGCATCAACTCAGGCTAGCCAACCTCCTAGCCGGCCCAAGTTAACACGCTAGAAGTACACATCGGGATTTACCCTAGACGCACGTCCCCAGGCTCACCTCCTGTATACTCCGGGCCCAAGTCATTAAACAGACTATGGCTCGCTTTTGAAATCAATGATAGTTTGGGTGGCCAAAAGGGCCATTCGAAAGTAGGAAATCAGGGTTTGGGAGGCCAAAGGGGCCATTCGAGACAAGGTTATAGTTGCGAGGTCGAGAGACCAAAGTTCGCATTTAAAACAAAAGGGTTTTTCCTTGTCTCTAGTTGAAAGCATTTCAAATCATTTTCGTTTTGCTATTAAAGGGTTTGACTAAGCACATAAGGAATAGTAAAGGCAGTACAACAAGTAATAAGAAAAGCGGGGTAATCATTTATTTTGCAAACCTATAATAGTCTATGTCCTTGCCCCAGTTAAAATAAGTTTAAACCCTTACCTGGCTCGACACGACTGTACGAAAGCAAGCGGTAGTCAGGTTTCTCCCTCGTTGGTCCCACCTGTAATACACAGGGCCTAGAGGATGAAAATGAGACCGACAATACTAAAAGCAAGACACGAACAAAAGACGACGCACGGCAATTCAAATATAACTTCACTCATGCTACAGGTACAATATGGAAAGCCAGGCAATTAAGCATATAAGGATATATATAACATATGAATTAACATTTAAAGGAATATTTAAAGCAATTGTAATAATGGAAGAACATTAATAATAAATATGGAAAGCATGCTAGAACGCAGTTAGGGCACGTAGGCATGCTTAAAATAATATAACGGAACTCTCTCGCGAAAACGGGATTAATCGGATAAGAAACGAAAAAGATGGGAAAAATCCCTAAACGAGAAAGGTGTCAATTGACGGCCAAATATGGTCGGATAAATTGTAAATTATGAAGAATATCAAATCCCGAGGCTCGAGGAAGCTATAGGTGAAATCGGATTGATATTCGGAGGTCGTATGAGAAAAGTCAACATTTAAATGAGTGGGGTTGACCAATTCCCGAAGTGTAAGAAAGGAAAATGCTGGAAAATACACTAAGTATGTTGCACCGGCCAACGCACGGGCTTGGCAAGCCGGTACAAGCACAAAAAGGGGTGCACGGCCTCCCGCACGGTCTTGAGCACGGTGCCAAGACCGTGCAGGTGCAAACGGGCATGCGCACGGGCTCAAGCCCGTGCAGGTTGAAAAGTGAAGCGCACGGTCTTGATCAAGACCTTGCGTTCGCCCGTGTGGATCTACTGAGCAGCAGACTCAGCAGATCGCGAACCTCACACGCGAAAATCAATATTTAAATTCATACATCTCCTAATTTACTCCATAAAATATCCTAATTTCCACATATGATCATATATATCATCTAAGCTACACATAGGCACAAGAATCACGTAAAATGGTCGAGTAAATCTTCCTAAACACGAAAATCCTAATATAATAAGATTCTATATAAAACTCATGAAAATCGCAAGAAAGAACGAACGGAATGAAATGGGGTAAAAGGATTACCGGTAGAGAATGTAGTGAGGATCGTTCGGGTTTTCACGGCTCGTCGATCGGGCGAGAAACGGGCTCGGTAGGGCGTCGGGAAGATCCTCTCCTTTCTTCTCCTTCTTTCTCCTTTCTTTCTTCTTTCTTTCTTCTTCTTCAATGAGAGAATGAGAGAGATAGGAAGATATTTAGAAAAATATCTCGGGAGGGTAAAATGGTCATTTAGGCTTTTAAGGGCATTTAGGTAATTTAAGTAATTGAGGGCATTTAAAAGATAGGTTAAATCAATCTTTCCACAAGATTAATTAATCCAATTGGATAGATCGAGAAATTAGGCAAGAAAGAATTCGCGTAATTATTAATAATATAATTAAAATATTCGGATCGTTACATTCAGGTACCTGAAAGTATTGATAATGAAGAGATCTCTATAAGTTATGTCATTACTAGAAGAGATGGAACCAGAAAATATAGTTGTCGACAACGTTTTTGCATATAATTTTGTAACTGAAATCACAAATGAACATGAGGATCTTGAAATTAAAGCTATAGAGAAATGTAAAGAAATAGAACTGTTTGGCAAAAAATGAAAAATGCAGTTCAAAGAAAACATTAATCCTAAGCATGAGATTTTTGGACCCATAGTCCAAACACCTAAAGGTGTAAAACCAGTTAGATGTAAGTGGATTTAGTATGAAATAAAGTCCTAAATATAAAGTACAACTCGTCATACGAGTTTTTTCTTGAGAACAAACAATAATTTTGAAGAGATATATTCTGTTGTGGTGGATGCAGTCACGCTTAGATATCTTATAAATCTGGCAGTACGTGAAAAACTTGATATGCGTTTTAATCATTGTCGTTATAACCTATTTTTATGGCTTACTAGATATTGATCAAATTTATATGAAAATTCCACAAGGACTAAAACTTCTAGAATGATATAAAGACCTCGGAAAAAATTGTACAATTCAATTAAATAAGTCTCTATGGATTATAAACAGTTCTAACATATATGGTATATAACCGTCTTAGTGAATATCTGTTGCAACAGTATTAGAAATTATCCAATTTGTTCATATATTTCTTAAAGAGATTTGTGATAGAATTCATCACAATCATTGTTTATATTGATGATTTAAATTTTATTGGAACTATTTAGAGCGTTAAAATATAATAAATTGGTGAAAGATTTTGATATTAAAGATCTTGAAAAAAATAAAATTTTGCCTCGGCTTGCAGATCGATCATTTAAAGAATGAATTTCTTTTATCCATCAATCAAATTTAAAGAAGTTTTAAGTGGATAAAGCACATCCAAGTACACCAATAGATGTAAGATCTCTGGATGTGGAAACAACTCATTTCGTCATTGTGCATATGATAAAGAGTTACTTGGTCCTGAAATACCATATCTTAGTATAATAAGAGCACTAATGTATATACCTTGCAACTATACAAGACCCGATATTGTATTTATTGTATGTTTGCTAGCAAGATTTAGCTCATCACCCACACATAGACATTGAAATGGGATTAAGCATATACTTAGATATTTGCAAGGGGCCATTCATATGGTGTTGTTTTATTCAAAAGATTCGATGCCTCAATTAGTTGGTTATGCATATGTTGGATATTTATCAGATCCCCACAAAAGATAGTCTCAAATAGACTATTTATTTACTTGTAATGGTACAACCATATCTTGGAGTTCACGAAAATAAATATTAGCAGTCGCCTCTTCAAATTATGCAGAAATAATTGTGATGCATAAGTCAAACTGGAAGTATGTCTGGATGAGGCTATTACATAACATATCTAGAAGATGTGTTATTTTTATATGAAAATAATTATCCACTGTATTATCACATGAAGGCAATTACGTGCATCATTAAATATATCCAATAGGATATAACAAAATATATTTTACCAAATTATTTTACATTGATGAGAAGTAGCTTGACATAGAAGTTCATCAAATCCAGTTCAAGTGACAATTTGGCAGATTTTCATTAAGTCACTACCCATGCCATGCTTTGAAAGATTGGTATATGGAGTTGGAATGTGTCTACTCAAGAAAATCAAGTTATGTCATCATCATTAGGGGGGAGACTAAGATATGTGTACTCTTTTTCCTTCACTAGATTTTTATCCTACAAGGTTTTTTTAGTAAGGTTTTAACGAGGCACATTTTCTTTTGGACATCCAAGGGGGGTGTTATAAATAATATTATTATGTGGATGTCCAAACAATCCAATATTGTATAACCTCTATAGTCTATATTCCCCATGATCTTGTAACCTTCAAAAGGATTAAAGTTGTGCTTTATTATATACATTATGATATTGTAACTTATGCTTGTATTTGAGCCTATAAATAGAGCTATGTAAACAAAATGAAGGTGAAGTTGATCAATAAGAAATACTCTCTTTTATCTTGCATTTCTCTCCTCTTTTGTGTGTTAGTATCATTTTATCTTTTGTTTTACAACGAAAATGTATTAATTAGGTATTATATTTGGTTTTAATGTGATAATTGCTCAATTGACCCCTCACAAAGTCATAAATTATATAAAATGGGGTCATGTATATTAAAAAATATATTACAAAATCAAAGATTTTGATTTAATATTAAATTGAATATCATGTAATTGATTCATTATAAAATAGATCCAGTTATAAAAATCCCTCTAAGATTTACACTATTAACGAAGAACATACCCCTAAAACCTTGTAATCTTTTTTTTTTTGGGCCGGAAAACCTTGTAATCTTACACATACCACAAAGAGGGTATTTGTAAGATTGTTTAGGGGTATTATATATACATTTTTATGTTTCAAATGGATGTTTATAAGATTTCAGTTGACTAGATGTATTTGTTATGTTTCATGGTTTCAATGTATTTTTTTAAAAAAATTAACCTAATCTCAAGGTTTTTTATAATTATTCTTATAAAATAAAATACTAAAAATTTATAGTGGAAATTTTTTGACTCCGCCTCACCTGACTTCAGGGTTAGTAAATATAAATCGCCTTAAGTTTTATTAAACCAAAGTTCACATAATTTGTTTTTTATTTATTTTTGGTAAGACAAAGTTCACATAATGTAGTTAAATATTTATCATCTAATAAACTATTCGATGCACCAAAATTCAAGAAAAAATTAAAAAAATTAGGCATTTTGGGTGAAGGTGGAGGATTTCCCAATTATTGGAAGGGTGAATAAGCTAAAATCCATTGTCACACACTCACACTTGTGACTCGTCTGTGGTGGTGATGTTCGTGTTTCGAGCTTGTCTTATCCCCAGATTGATTTCTTTATTTTCTACAAAAATAAATAAAAATAATAATAAAGAAATGGGAAATAGTCTTGACAGGAATAATGCAGTTCACGGAATCAGAATGAATTAATTCCCACTGTAAAGTCCAACAACGTCACTCTCGCAGCAGATGAAACCATAACAGAGCAGAAGACGACGACGATTACGACGGCGAAAAACGTCGCGTGACTGAAGAGTTCGCTTGTCGTCTCAGGCGCACAATAGCGACCTTTACCCAAGCTCAAACTGTTTTCAGTTAATCCCCCGATTAACAGATTTCTTTTGTTCTTTTCTTTCAAGATAAAGGAAAGCTAAATCTCAAAGGGAAAACAAAATAAGTGCTTCAAGTAACAAAAAAGTGAAAACATTCCTGTTTATAAACACAAACCCAGAGTCGGAAAAGGAATAAGTATAACTTTTACTTTTGTTAAAATGAGAGGCGGAGCAGCATTAATGGCGGTGGGCTTTGGCTTATTTCTGTTGCTGGCTTCGACGGCGACGTATTGTTCTGGCGCCAATGTGACGTACGATCACCGTGCGTTGGTGATCGACGGCAAGAGAAGGGTTCTGGTTTCTGGGTCCATTCATTACCCGCGCAGCACTCCCGACGTCAGTATAAACACACAGATACACACTAATAGACACAGAAATTCTCAATGGTTGTAGATACAGATCTCTGTATGCAAATGTGAACTGTTTTTTTTGTCTTTTTTTCTTTTTTTCTTTTTTTTTTTTTGGGAATTCAGATGTGGGCGGACTTGATACAGAAATCCAAAGACGGCGGATTGGATGTGATAGAAACGTATGTTTTCTGGAATTTGCATGAACCAGTTCGAGGACAGGTGATTTTCCTTGTTCATTGTTCTTCATTCCGGAATTATTTAATTAATTTCGTCTCTTTATAATTGTTCTTTTTAATTCTTAATATGGGTATTCTTTACTTCAATGTTCGGGGTTGTTTGTTGCGGGGCAAAGGGAAAGTAATGACTTTTCGCTTTCTCCCGTTCTTGTACCAAAATGTCAAGAACTTTTCAGAAAAAGTTCTTTATAATTTAGTAGATTCCGCGTTATTAATCATTGTTTTTCAGCTTTCTAAGCCTAGAATATTATTGTTCTTTGTTAATTGTGTGAAAGAAGTCAAGGGAATAAGAAGAGAATTAAAAAATAATTATTAAGGAAAATGATGCTGACGGATGAAAGGGAATTTTGCAGTATGATTTTGAAGGAAGAAATGATTTAGTGAAATTCGTGAAGTTGGTTCGGGATGCTGGTCTTTTCGTTCATCTTCGAATCGGTCCTTATGTCTGTGCCGAATGGAATTATGGGTAAGTTTTTTACTGTTTGTTTGAAGTATTTTCCTAAATTTTTTATTTTTAAATTTTGGTATTTTCTTGAAATATCAAAGAAAAGGGAAACAATGGTGTGATTTTGGCTAATATGAGAGGGTACTCAATGTTTTTGAACAGTGGATTTCCTCTCTGGCTGCATTTTATACCCGGAATCCTGCTTCGAACTGATAATGAGCCATTCAAGGTTACTTACTGCTTTTGCTTTTCTGAATATGTTTTCTTTTTGGAACTTTTGGCTTTAATTTTAGCTATTATTATTGGTTAATTGATATATGATGACTATTTTCAGGCCGAAATGAAGAGATTTACGGCCAAGATTGTTGACCTGATGAAGCAAGAAAACCTTTATGCATCCCAAGGCGGACCAATAATTTTATCTCAGGTAATTCATGCAACATTTACAAAAAAAACATGATCAGACTTAAAATTACCTTCTTCTAGCTTTTCTAGTTTTATGAACTACACCTGAAGAATATGCATCTTTTTTTTTTTTTTTTTGTAATTAAACTCCAGATAGAAAATGAGTATGGGAATGTCGATTCTGCGTATGGTAATAGTGCGAAAATTTACATAAATTGGGCTGCAACAATGGCGACATCGTTGGATACAGGGGTACCCTGGGTTATGTGCCAGCAAAAAGATGCTCCGAATCCTATTGTGAGTGTTTAATTGATCTTGCAATTAGAATTCATTTTTATGTTAAGCCGAAAGTAATTCATATTTGTCCTTATCTTTTCATAACCACACAGATTAACACGTGCAACGGATTTTACTGTGACCAATTCACCCCTAATTCTAACAACAAACCGAAAATGTGGACAGAGAACTGGAGTGGATGGTACAGCATTGGATTTTTTTGTTTATGCATCTCGAGTTTTTGTTGTCAAACTGATATCTTAGTTTTCTCTTTAAATAAACATTAGGTTCTCTTCCTTTGGTGATCCTTTGCCGTATAGACCTGTTGAAGACCTTGCTTTTTCTGTGGCTCGTTTCTACCAGCTTGGTGGAACATTTCAGAACTATTATATGGTACTTTATATAGTCATCCTTAGTCATTTTCCGATTTATTAGACTTTTTATGCAAATTTTTTATTTTTATTTTTGAAAATTTAACAGTATCATGGTGGGACTAACTTTGGGCGCACTTCTGGTGGACCTTTCATTACGACGAGCTATGACTATGATGCTCCAATTGATGAGTATGGTATGATGCTGCTGTTGATTAATGGATCATAACAGCCATGTGATTTATTTATTTTTTGGTCTAAAATGAATTGTGATTCTTAGGCCTTCTAAGGCAGCCGAAATGGGGTCACTTGAAAGATCTACACAAGGCTATAAAACTTTGTGAAGAGGCAATGCTGGCGACTGATCCGAAAACTTCTTCTCTTGGTTCCAATTTGGAGGTAATAAATTTGTTGGATATTCAGAGTTTCTTAGAGTGGATTATTTAATTACCCACAGAAAAATGTGATTTATCATATGTTTTCATGGCTGAAATTAAACTTATAGGAGTTGTACTAATTAGCAAACATGTGCTGCACTGTCAGTCTGTCATCCTTCAATTTCTTTAATTTTGCATGTGGTTTTGTTGGGACATCACTATCGCACAAGTTGGCTAAAAAGTTTGGACCCCTCGATTATATGTCATGCCTCCTGATATTGCAATATGAACTTTCTCAATAGGTTATGAATATCAAATTTAGTCTCAAATTTAGGGGTCAATTACACAAACCCCTGACGTTTGCCCATTTTATAATTTCACCATCAAAACCTTGCAATCTTACATTTACCTTCCTAAGTGGGTATTTGTGAGGTTTTGTAGGGGGTATTATGTATATATTTTTATGTTTAAAATGCGGGTATTATTGTAAGGTTTAAGTCGACCGGGGGGTGTTTGTAAGGTTTCAAGATTTCGATTGTTTTTCAAATTTTTAAGGCTGGTTTGTGTAATTATCCCTAATTTTTAAATTTTAATAATCTAACCATCTATCTATCTATCTATCTATCTATACTATTATAAAAGTGTGGATCTTTCAAGGTGTTTTTTCCCTATTGTAAATGGACTAAAGTACCCTTAACTAACAATTCATTCACTTCAATTAATAATATTAATATATTATTATTGAATTTAATTAGTTATCTAAAAAAAAGTGAATTAATGATTCTCAACTAATTAGTTTTTAACTCTACACAACTCTTCTTCTTCCAATTGAATTGAGTTATTAATTTGAGTTTCTAACTCAACTCAACTATTCATTTTCTATGTTATTAATTTGAGTCTCTAACGGTCTAACTCAACTCAACTATTCATCTTCTACTTTATTAATACTCTTTTGTATTATACTTAAGTTTTGGTTGAAATATAAATTACCAATAAATGGAGAGAAAATTGGAAAATAAACATTAAAATTGTGAGAAAATATTTTCATTCAAAGTGAAAAAATAAGAGGCAAGGCATTAATTAAAATATGAGATGACCACGTGCAACGCACCTGGCTCTTGCTAGTTTACTTAAGAAGATGAAAAATAAAAGATAATATAATATTACTTTTTATGATTTTAAGATCCAATGAAAGATTCAGTTTTTCATTTCAGGCGACCGTCTATAAAACTGAATCAGGCAAATGTGCTGCTTTTCTTGCAAATGTCGGCACACAATCAGCTGCAACGGTGAACTTCAATGGCAATTCCTATAACTTGCCTGCTTGGTCTGTCAGCATCTTACCTGACTGCAAGAACGTCGTACTCAATACTGCAAAAGTATGTTGATATTACACTTTTGGTTCCAAATCTTGAAATATGCTGGCATTATGAACTTATTTCTTCTCACTTTTCTTTTCTATTACAGATTAATTCTGTGTCCACCGTAAAAAAGTTCATTCGTCAGCCTTCAAAAGATGATACTACAGATACTGATGCATTCGTCTCAGGTTGGAGTTGGATAAATGAACCTGTGGGTATATCCAGTAATAGTGCATTTGCAAAAAAGGGGTTACTGGAACAAATAAATACGACTGCTGATCAGAGTGACTATCTGTGGTATTCTCTAAGGTATAATATTTTATTTTTTATCAAAATTTTATTATAATTTTGACTGAAGTCATTAGGTATTAATATTTCTTTGATTATTTCAGTACTGAGATGAATGAGGACGACCCTTTACTTAAAGATGGATCTCAGACGCTTCATGTGGATACTCAAGGCCACACAATTTTTGTTTTTATCAACGGGAACCTTGCAGGTAATTCTTGTTTTAGTTACAATTACATAAATATCCCATATAGTTTCAAACTTACATAGACCTCCCTTGTAATAAATCCACCTACAGTTATCCTCTTTCTGTTTGTTATGCATAGTTAAATAATGCCATAATTCAAATTAGTAAACTGTTCTAACTGTTTTTGCATGTACTTCGGATGATGACCTAGTTACTTAGAAGTTTTTCCGGTTTTAATTAAACTTTTATGATTAAAAAGGTATTTGTATTACTCATTTTGAAACTAACATGGGTAGGCATTGAAATTGACCGTTTCATGTATCTGTGGTTTGATTTCAGGGAGTGGGAAGGGACGAAACAGCAACCGTAAAGTTTCACTAGATGTCCCCGTAAATCTTGTACCTGGGAAAAACAAGATTGATTTCTTGAGTTTGACAGTGGGTTTACAGGTATAATGTCACTAAACAGATTCTTAACTAGAATTTAGTTAATTCTCGTCATATGTTTTCTCCAACGCAAAGCTTTGTCCAATCAGAACTACGGAGCATTCTTTGATACATTAGGTGCAGGAGTTACTGGTCCTGTGCAGTTGAAAGGCTTAAAAAATGGATCTACTATTGATTTATCCTCTCAACAGTGGACATATCAGGTCAAATTTCATTATGTTCCTTTCTGGCATAATAAAATATATATCAAAAAAGATTTCGGACATGCTGTTTCATACTTATGATAATTTGTGGAAGCAGATTGGTTTGAAAGGAGAAGATTTAGGCCTGTCTAGTGGAAGTTCCTCACTTTGGTTATCGCAGCCTACACTGCCTAAGAATCAACCACTGGTGTGGTACAAGGTATAAGTCTCACCTTCTTAGTTTTAAGGGAGTGGTTGCAAATCTTAAGAAAAGCTTTTTTCTGCTTTCAGCTTAAAAGAAGCAGAAATTGAGTGTTCTGTTTTGCTGTTTCAGCTTAAAACAAGCTAGAAAGCTAGAAGCATTTCTAGGGGGTGTGTTTTCAGCTTTTAAGTTCTCTTTTCTGAACGTGTTTTTCGAATTTAACTTCTTAAAGCAGAAGTGTTTGCTAACATCCCTAAAATCTACTTTTTTAACATATATTGAGATTCTTAATTTCTTTTGTTTTTCTCAGACGAATTTTGATGCCCCTAGTGGAAGCAGCCCCATTGCATTAGACTTTACAGGAATGGGAAAGGGGCAAGCGTGGATAAATGGACAAAGCATCGGTCGTTATTGGCCAACCAACATTGCTTCCAATAGCGGTTGCACCGACTCTTGTAATTACAAGGGATCTTACAGTTCAAGTAAATGTCTCAAGAATTGTGGGAAACCAACTCAGCAGCTGTAAGTATTTATTTATGCACTTTTTAGTCCCCAAACTTTACATTATTCACAGTTTTTGGACCCTTTCCTCAAATTAAATATTTGGGATAGTTAAACTGAACTCCCCAGTGTCTGTGTAGTTACACAAACTTCCCTTCATAGTTCAACATTACAAATACCCCCTAAACTTGAAAGAAATTTGAAAAGTTCTCTAAACTTTAAATTATAATATCATTTAACTATGTGTAATAATCAACCGAAGGGGTTAACTGTAACTGTAAGTAGAAATGAGTTACAATGGAGGTAATTTTGAAACAGAGAGGGGATATTTCTGTAACTATAATAAACATCCATTTTCTTTTACTCCTGAATCTAACTTAATATGATTTCAGGTATCATGTTCCGCGCTCATGGCTTAAGGCTAGTGGAAATGTGCTCGTGTTACTAGAAGAAATGGGAGGAGATCCAACACAGATATCGTTTGCTACAAGAGAGATGAAAAGTATATGCTCTCATGTTTCAGAATCTCACCCTCTCCCAGTTGATATGTGGATAGATTCAGACGAAGAAACAAGAAAAACAGCACGACCGACTTTATCCCTAAGTTGCCCTTCCCCTAATCAGGTCATATCCAATATAAGATTTGCCAGCTTTGGAACTCCCGGTGGAACGTGTGGAAGTTTTAGTCACGGTCGTTGCAGCAGCAGAAAGGCTCGGGCCATTGTTAAGAAGGTACTGACTACTAATTGATTCTCATTTTAAGAAATACAAAAATTGTAAAAAATAACCCCTGACTAAATGTAAGGGGGAATCACATCTAAACACCCTGATATTTAGTTTAATTATGTTTAGACCCCCTATACTATGGAAAATTATACCTAGTCCCCCAATACTTTAACTCGGCCTTACAAACTGCTCCTTTTGCCTGCTTTTGTTAGGGTTCTGGCTGTTTCAACGTCGGGTTTATGGAAATATAACCCAACTTACCAATTTTGTGCCCTGATTTAGTAGATTTTGTGTGACTGAAATACCCTCAACCAGAAAAGTTTTGTGTCCCTCAGTAGACCTTTTTGTCACACAAAAGCTACTAAACTAGGGTACAAAAAACTTTTCTAAACCATTAAGATAATTTGGCACTTTACTCCTAATATCTGATGAAAAACATTAGGAAGTAGGAACCTTAACCAAAGGAAACGGAAGGAGGAATTTATAAGAGCGAGTCAATATACAGGAGTCTAAGTAATTTCCTATAGTCCGAGGAATCTAAGTGTAATTAGACCAAATGTCAGGGGGATAGATGTAATTCACCCTAAAACTAAATGCAAAAATTCCGTGTTAAAGAAAACATGTGCATAAACCGGTTTATTTTTATTATTTCTTACTCTTTCTAATAATGCATGAAAATCTCCAGGCCTGCATAGGAACAAGAAGCTGCAGCATTGGAGTTGCTGTAAATACGTTTGGCGATCCGTGTGCAGGAATTACTAAGAGTTTAGCTGTTGAAGCTTCCTGCACATAAAAGTTACCAAATTGTCCACACAATAATTACAGAAAATATCAACAAATTATTCTCGATAGTCTATTATATTAAGACTATCATGCTGAAAGAAGAGGGAGAAGAAAGCAATTTAAAGCTGTCATCTTGTCAACTTCATCAGTGCAATCCGATTTATCAGTATTAACTGATTGCTTTATGATCATTGCAAGTATAAATGCTAGGGATAATTACACAAAGCCCCTGATTTTTTGCTTAAAAATCCGAAAAACCATTGAAACATTGATACCTAACAAATATTCCCTTGGGTAAATTGAAACCTTACCAATACCTCCCCCTGAAACATAAAAATGTGTACATGATATCCCTGAAAAACCTTACAAATATTCCCCCCTAAGGGGGTGAATGTAAGGTTGAAATGTTCCGATGGTGAAACTATAAAACGCGCAAACCTCATAGAGTTTTGTACATAATTGACCCATAATACTTTACATATACTAGAAAATGTAATATTAATGACAAATATTTAAGTGGCATATATAAGTGAAAATACATTCTATTTTATCACTAATTATATGAAGAAGAATAAATTTGCTTCATCAGAATAAGAATTTGTAGTAACAAGAATTAATATTTGAAATAATAATCATCTAATTTAAAATCACTGACAAATCTGTAAACTGATTAATCCACTCAAGTTTTATTCCTTACAAAGACATAGTATATAAAAGAAAATTCATATTTAATAATACCCTTTTGTTACAATTACTGATTGAACATATAAGAATGGTTACATAATACATTTATGAAATCAATAAAACAACATAAATCGAATTAATTCATATATAGACTTATATAGCAACAACTTGTGACGACCTCTGGAACCTGCAAACCTTGCATGAAGCCGAATACAAAGATGGAGTTTTGTACTTGTCTTCTCCTCCCATCATCGGCATCGGGACACCTCTCTTAACTGGGCTCACGTAACCCGGCTGATAAGTCTTCCCGAGAATCCCCTCGACATCATCGGACAAATCGAAAAACCTAAATTGCATCTCCAAATGAGCAAACGAATCATTGGAAGGGAGCTGATAATTATGAACCTTATTTTCATTTTCTCCGATGGGAGCGACTCTTAAGTCCATCTCCATGAGCCCCGATACAGTCACCCTCACTGTGTTGACATCATCAGTCCTTTCAATAACAACGCTTCTTTCTCCATCATTTGCTTTCCATTCGGCATCTCCATCTGTCGGGACATTTATAGATTCGTCGTCAAACTTTACAACAAGTGCGTCAACGTTGTCGTTCCAACTTGGGATTTTATTGGCTGCTAAGAGTAGTGTGTGGCTATCGAACATGACGGAGAGAGCTTGCACCCACGTGAAATCACGTGTTCTTCCTCGTGGCCTCGACCCGATGAGATGTGCGTTGATGTGGAGGTTTTCGTCTGAGACTATGGCGAAATCACTTCCCTTTGCTCCGTGGAAATAAAACATCACGCCATCGCCGCCTACAAAGCGTGGATCGTAGCAAAGCGCACCGTATCCGTTGCACTTGGGTTTTCTCCCTATGATGTAATAAAAAAATCTCATTAGAGTTTATGTAAAATATAACGAATACCCCTAAAACTAATAGAAAATTATTGACAATTGTTGACTCAGGGTATTGGTAAGGTTTGAGTGTATTTTTGGTAAAACTAACAAACCTGTGAGGTCCTTAATTATCTGTACAAATCTTAATAAACTGCTGAGTTATGATTAAAATTAGATTGAAGCTAGGTTGATCTGAGTACTACTTACATCTGCAGGTGACTTCACATTTGCTGCTACAGTTGATGAAGCATCCCTTTTGTTTCTTGTTGTTCTTTGGCTTCCTCTGTTTGCACTGAGGCGGACATGTGAGAGTCTTATAGTGACACTTTCCCCTAGCTTGGCAAAAAGCTCTTTCCTGACCCGTATTCGGCATTGGCGATAACAACTTATAATTAGTCGTAGCAGCATCATGCGGAGGACGCTTTTCTTTCTTACCATTGTTTGCATTTCCATTGCCATTACCGTTGCTGTTGTTGCCATTTCTGTTGCTATTGTTGCCGTTTTCGTTGTTGTTGCCATTGTTTTCGTTTCCGTTCCCATTCCCGTTGTTGCCATTGGCATTGTTGCCGCTGTTTCCGTTTCCATTATTGCTGCCATTGTTCCCGTTTCCATTCCCGTTGCCGTTGTTACCATTGCCATTGTTGTTTCCATTGTTGCCATTTCCGTTTCCATTACCGCCGCCGGTGTTGCCAATTCCACTGCCTCCACCAGCTCCGCCATTTCCGTTTCCGCTGCCATTGTTTCCGTTTCCATTTCCGTTGCCACTGTTTCCGTTTCCGTTGTTGTTGCCGTTGTTAGCATTTCCATTCCCATTACCGCCGTTACCATTGCCATTATTGTTGCCATTGTTTCCATTTCCATTTCCATTTCCATTGCCTTGGGCAAGAATGGTGTTGACTTCCAGTGAGATGAACAGGAGGAGAGCTAATGAAAGGCATAGCCTCCTCGACTCCATTTTTATGGTTCTTCTTCTTCTTCTCCTTTTTTTTTTTCTTATATGTTTTTTAGCTTTCGATTTCTGAAAAATGATATTGATAAGGATGAACGGAATCCAAGCCATTTATATAGCTGGAGATCGAGGAGTTCGCCAAAAGTTACGTGAGTTAGCTTATTATAATGAAAAGGAACAGTTGAATTTGATCTTGCGTTCACTTTGATTGTTTCGAAGATAATAACAGTAATCAGGCCATGTTCTGCTTGACTCTTGCACAAGCAAGTCCATTTGACTAAAGAAATTTTTACAGATTTTCAGAATTTTCATATTTCTGGCCCCACGATATCTATGGTCTAAACAATTTTTTCAGATAATTCCAAATTCACTGTGTACGTTAACTACAGTTGGATTTATTATTTTTCTATAATTTTAATCTAATCTTAGTCCAATATGATAAAAAACATGGAAAAATATTTAATGAAACTAGGTAAATGGTGCCAATTGCACCCCAGTTAATTGTTCTTCCTTTGTTGCTAATTTCTTGCTGCAACAAATTACCAGTTACCACCATGCACAGACTCTACAAAATTTCCAACATAATTTTCTTGTTTTGAATTTTTGTGTGAAAACTCATATAGTTTTCTTCCGCGATTGCGTGTTTGTATTTCCTACCGAAACCAGTTGGAAATCATGAGAAATATACCTTGGAATCCTGTAGATCGAGTATGAGATGCAAAAATCGAGGTAAAATTATTGAAAATTAAAAAAATAAATTAATATATAAACATAATTTAGATAAAATATTATAAAAGATTCCATCGTAGTATAATTTATATATATATAAAAAGCAATTAAGATTAATTAAAATTAAAGTTAATCCTATATATTTTAAGTAATATTTGTTTTGACTCATAATTTAATCAAACTTTTTTTCAATACAACCCATTGTTTTAACCACATAAAATTACACGGGAGATTTAAAAAGAAATTGGGCCCATGCTAATTAAATAATTAAAATTAATTAAAATTAAAATTAACACTATAAACTTTTAAATAATATTTATTTTGACCAATTATTTAATCCAATTTTTTCTTAATAGTCCTTTTAGAATATTATAATTCTATATTTTTATACAATATTATTAGATAAGTATGTTACTTGGACTTTGCTGCTTGCCGCCTTTTGGGGGTTGTTTCGTACACATTGCTGGAGAATTTGAAGTTTGGCCCTCTCTTGTTCTTGTGGAGATATCATCAAGATGCTGTTGGAGACAAGTTTGAGAAGTTTTCGCATACTACATGGAAGCACTTTTTCATGTCTAGTTCTTTTAGTTAGATTTCTTTGCTTTGTGAGCTTTTGCATAGGCGTGCTTATATTATTTTTATGTTTTTGTATTGCCTTCGTTTTTGTCACTTGGTTAGGTTTAGATGGTTAGTTTTTAGTTGTCTTTTGATGTACTTTGGGGATTTTTCCACTTGACATTTTTCGGTTTTTTATATAGGGATAATCGCATTAAATCCTCTCACCTTTTCCAGATTTTGCACTTTTCTTCCTAACGTTTCTTTTTTCGCAAACCACCCTCCAACCTTTGTCAATTGTATCACTTTGCCCCCTACGACTAACTGCCGTCTATTTTCCCGTTAAACGTTTCCGAAAGTGGTCGTACTTTGCTCCCTAATATTTTCCATGGTCCCAAAGCAAAATAATTTCACTATGTTTATATATTATAAAATTAATTAGAAAAATTCTACTACTAGTCAGGCATCATAATGACTAATATTAGTCACCTTTAAGTATAGTCATTATATTTAGTAAATTTAATCCTAATTATTTATTTATATATGACTTGTCATATATTATTCAGATAAAGTGAATGGTCACCAATTTATTAGGTTATATTATTAATGTTATAATACGTAATATACTATATTCGTTATATTTCTTTTTTTTCAAATAGTATATATCACGAATCTATTAAAATTTGATCCATTATAACATGGTATTTCCTTGTTAGGTATGAAATTAGTTTTAGAAAATTCTTATATTTTTCTATTTTTCTTATAATACTAAATTAAAAAAGAAGTACATACAAATATAAAAATAAATATTATCTATACTATTATTTAAAGCACATTCACCCATTTGGTCACTCACTCTATTTTGAACTGTCAATTAACAATTAATTAATTCAAATATTTTTCTCTCTCTTCTCTCACTTTCTCACTTTCTTTTTTCTTTTCTTTTTTTCTCTCTCTTCCTATCTAACTACTCAATAATTTAAATTTTTATTTATTTAGTTATAAAAATTACTTTTCAACATGTTATAAGTTTTGTGAATATATTAAAAATAATTAATATTATTATAAATAAAAAATTTAATTAGTATTTATAAATTTCTGCTATCTAAATATATTTATATATTATTAATACACGAAATATATATACATGTAGAATAATAATTATTTTTACGTTGCACACGCATCGAGTGTGCCATATTTACTAGTATTTTATTATTAGATAAACGTTAAAAAAATAAATATAAATAAGAGTTCTAGAAATAAATATGATTACTAACATAAATAAATAAATAAAATGCATAATAAAAATTATAATGCTAAATAAGGGCCAAAATAAATATTTTATAAGGGAAAAATATGTGCACACGTGTACAAAATTAATTAAAATGATGTAAAGTTTAATTTATCATTGATTATTGTAAATATTGTTCTTATAAATTTTACTATTGTAAAATTAGTAGAAAATAAATATCAAGGGAATGTATTTTTCAACAACATAAAACACAATAAAGATTACATAACTAATTAATAAGGAGAGTAGATCATGAAATTTTACATATTAATAAAGGTTAGGGTACATCTTAGGGACGGTGGAAAAGGTTATGGGTAAAGTGATCACTTTCGGAAATATTTGACAGAAAAATAGAAGGCAGTTAGTCGTAGGGGGCAAAGTGATACAATTGGCAAAGGTTGGAGGGTAGTTTGCGAAAAAAGAAACGTTAGGGAGAGAAGTGCAAAATCTGAAAAAGATGAGGGGATCTAATGCGATTTTATATATGTAGCGCCCCCTGAAGAAGGACCGCCACATCCGCACCGAAGCGAACTCTCGAGGTTCAGCGAGGAGCCTCAACTTAAAAATCCACTCCGGCGAACGACACTCAAGCAATAACCATCGGCAACAGCGACAACCATCCCAACAACAATCACAACAATATAGAGATATGCGGAAGCAATTTAAAAGATAATCTGTAGCGGGCGCCCCAAACGGGTAACGCACGCCCCGCACCGGGTCTCAATCCGAAGCCGAAACAGAAATCCGACCCTAAATTGAAACCCGGCGAACGGCAAACCGATTTACTCAATCACTAGGCGGGGCTTTTTGTAAAACAACAACAACGACAACAATGCGGGAGCGGAAGCAACAACCAAATTAAATTCCATATAACAACATTCAAAGCAGTAGCTCAATTGCACAAATAGTTAAAGCCCACCAAGGCTAGCAAAATTCAATTACAATAATATAATAAATAAACGGGTTCGATACAATATCCCGGTGATATACAAATACGGGTTCAATATATCAATCCCGATAACCATTACATATAACCTAATCATGAACTTAAGATAATCTAGAAGGGACAATCACCGAAAAGAAAGAAAACCCGCGAAACAAGACTGACGATGCCCACCTAGTTACCACCTGAAACAGATAAGGTTTAACACAGGGAGGGTTAGTCAAAAGACTAAGTGAGGGGAAAAAGGGAATACATACATAATAGCATACGGGAATAAATCACCATTTTAACTTAAAAGAAAACAAATGTAAAAGAAGGGTTTTCATAAATATTTTGTGATTTATCATAACATAACGTAACGGGACATATCATATTGCTCGGCGAGTCGAGCCCTCAACTCCTCATATCATATCGAAACATACCTGAAAACCATACCAGCCTTATTCCTCCCATGTAGCAGAAGGACCGCTAAATCCAAACTGCTCAGCATATAGGCATAGCCTATGTCTCAGTTGACACGAAGTCAACCGCTGCAGGAGCACAAAGGTTGCCACTCCGGCCTCACCCGTGCTCCCGGTAAACATGGAGCAAGCTACCGAATTCCACCGTAGACCCGCTGTCTATCCGGCTACATCCGATCGCCATACTCCGGGGCCCACAAAGACAAGACGGACACGCATATCATATCTCGCATTTTTCATAACTATCATTTTCCTATTAGAATAGGAATCAAGACATTTCAGGGAGGGCCAAAAGGGCCGTTTGAGACAGGCGATGTAACGGTAGGAAACGCAACCGGGTGTTCCATCGTCTTGGGGGTGAAACCCGCCCTGACGACTTCACTCAACGAGAAGGTTTCCAAACCCAAAATTACATTTAAATCGAAACATAGTTCGCTTGTCTCTTTTTGAAAACATTTCGAAATCATATACATATTATTCATTTAATATCAAATCCGTTGTTCTTAAACCTCATAAAGATAATAAGCATAAAGTATTTACTAAATATAGTAATACGGGGTGAAAACATAAATTACACATGCGAGGCTTATTTAGTGAGGCTCAATAGTACATATCTACATAATACGGGATAACAATAGAAACCTCACCTGGCGATAACCAAAAGAAAGCCCAAAACGGAAACGAGCAACCTAATCCACGAGAGTGGAACCTGCAACTGACAAACGACAACCACATAAGACATACGACGACGCACGGCTCATACGAAAGCATAGAAACACGTAAAAGCACGTTATACAATCACATAAAGCACTTAGGTTCAATTATCAAACGAAACGAAATAATTCGCAAATTTAAAAATGCAAATCAAATCCAAATGCAACGAAACTTTACGGACATGCTTAAATTATCATAAAGGAGTATGCATTCGAATTTCGGGAAAATCGGACTTCACATGCAAAAGTTAGAAAATTTAACGAAAACTTAAAACGCACTATTCATATACCCGAACATGTTATAAATTCGTAAAACATGCAATTTCATAACTATTTCATATATATCGAATACACGAGCGAAGAAAGAATTCGGAAAAGACGAGCCGAAGCGGGACCCGTAGGCCAAAATGTGCCCTGACTAACAGAAGGTCAGGGCACTGTTCGACCAGGCCACACGGCCTTGTGCACGGCCGTGTGCCAAGGCCGTGCACAATTAAGAAACGCGCACGGCCTCATGCACACGGCCTCAAGGCCGTGTGCACAGCCCGTGTGCAATTCACCACACGCACGGTCTCTTGCACGGCCGTGCAAGAGGCCGTGTAACCCCACACGGCCTTGCGACACCCCGTGTGCAAAGCCCGTGTGCGTCCAGGTTGAGCAGAAACTCGCAGACAGCAAAAACATACGCGATTTCAAACCAAAAATTCAACATTTAATCGATAAATCATGCAAATCACTCCCTAATTCTCACATATAATCATCTACAACATATAATCTACATATAGAAACGATAAACACGAAAATCCATCCACGATTACTATCATAATCGAATAAAACCTAAATTCTATAACTATTATCAAAAATAAGAAATACGAAGCATACGAGATATAAAACGAAAGGATCGTGAAAGGCTTACTCGTAGATGAGATCGCGAGGAGTTCGTAGATGTAAACGGCTCGAAAATCCGTCAGGAAACGGAGTCGGAACGATCGTTGGAATCTCTTTCCTCTTCCTTCTCTTTTTCTCTCTTTTTCTTTCTTCTCCTTTCCTTTTTCTTGCTGAGTGCCGCGAGAGTGAGATGAGAGATTGACTTAGTCAAATTTTGACTAAGGTTTAGAAATCGAAGGGGCAAAGTCGTAATTTCGCAAAATAAGTTTGAAAACTCAGGTTGTTCAAATAATACATAATTACAGTCAAAATTCATATTATTAAACGCACATTGACAATTCGTAATTTTAATTATTAAAATCACTCATACATGATATTGTTATAAAAATCATATAATAATTAATAAAATAAATCATAAATCGCGAGGGAAATCGATTCGGGCTCCCGGTTCACAACACGAATTTTCGGGGCGTTACAATCACCCCTCCTTATGAGAATCTGGTCCCCAGATTCTACTGATTAGAGTTAAACAACTCTGGGTGAAACTTATGCATCTTCATTCGGATCTCTCACGAAGCTCCTTCGACTGTCTGATTCATTCAAGGGACTCGCTAGGAGATATTTCGCGGATTGCACAACTCCAAGCCTGTTCGGGGTTCTTGCAAGTAGCTTTTCAGTACAACTTGAGCTATCTCCATTTATAGTCGAAAGGCCTGAATCCGATCGACAGCACCTTGGAGAAATCCCAGATAAACCTGTAACAGTAATTACCATCTTAAACCTTCAGTAGTCCAGACACGTACTCCATGGTGAATCCATTCCCAATCCCACATAGGGGTATGCAGTAGTCATAGCTAACTCCTTAGTCTTTGATGCTCGGCTTTGATCTGCTGGCAAGCCAGGTATCTCTTGACTTAATCGAGTAAGTCTCTTTCTTTCGACTCTTCGAATCATGGGTCCGGGACTTATATTGGGAAGTATTGGGGTTGCCAACACAAAGCTGAAACTTTGGATTATTCTTCGCTCAAATTGTCTGACTCGGGATCCATTCTTTTGCAGACTTGGCATTTTAGATTCTTCAACCCAATTCTGACTGGGTCGTAAGGCTATGAATGAAATTATCCAAAATGGTGCAAGTCCAATTCAGTTTAGCCTCAATTTGTGACACGTTCGTGATTTGGTTCAAAGTACCAACTACGATATTCGCTTTTCCCAAAGAACACTGATTCTTGTAATCTTAGTCCTCAAACATTTTCCATTAACGACATTGGGGTTGGTTCAACTCCTCCTGATTTAACACTTGTTAAACTCTCATAATCGGTGGGGATGTCAACAAATCCCATAAGAGATAGTGGCGACGCTTCAGCTAATCCTCTCCTACAGTAGCTCGTGCAATGTCCTCAGGGCAACTTTCTGATTGATTTAAGCTTCCCGAGCATGAGCTATGGTTTCTTCATTAGTACCATTTACCAATTCAACCTTTCATGTGATGCATTCTCACTCACGACGATTCCTTCAGAATCCCTTGAGCAGGGTTAATATTGAAGTTGTAGTTAATCTCTTCTCGACTCCTAAGAACAAGTCTTACAGAGATCGTCCATTCGAGTTTATTTTCTTTCCCGTTGACTCAAGCAACAGGGTTGCAAGCTTAGAGAAATTCCACTCGAAGTCTTGGTTTGTTCCCATTCCAGTACCGTTCAAATCTTCAAAGATCCTCCTTCTCTTCTCACTCCAGATCCGAAATGACTTAAAAGGTCCCTAAGTCGATCCAGATTTCACATCCGTTAGGTGGGGCAACTAGCAGGTGCCCGTTGTTTTCTGGCGTACCATACGGAGGTGTTCTGCGTTCTTCCTCTAATCTCGAGGACACCAAGGTGACTCCTTAGGAAGCAACGACTAACTCACTACGATATGAACGGGGTCCAGCAAGTCGCAAAGCACTTGTCAGTACTAGAGGCAGACATACGAATTCAAGATGTCTACATCAGGCACTGAAAGCTGTCTTCAGAACATATTCGTCTCGGGCACAGAGCTGATGATACCCTAATCAAATGTTGTTCAGACAAAATCCTCGATCTCAAAGCATATCGGACATTTCTTCATCGACAGTAGAGAATACTTGGCTTCGTTAATATTCTGTGCAATTCTCGGTGAACAATACACACTGGAAGTGCACTATCTTCTTTCTCTACAAGCAACGTTGGAGTACCCCAGATCAAGACACTCGTTCGGGCACGTTCAAGGGAGGGAAGTTCATCAAGTCGGTTCTTCGATTCTGTCAGATCGGCAGAATCCATTCGATTAGGCGACTTCGATCACGGTTCGACTTCTTAGAGTTAGATCTTTCACAAACCATACATTCCGATCTAATCGCAAGAGCTCTCAGACTCTCGGGAAGTACGTCTGTGAATTCTATGACCAACTTGGTTCTCTGGACTTAGTCAAGTCCAAAATAATCCTTTGCTGGCAACTTGGTCAAATCTGCTGCTAACGGTTCCTTCGATGATAAACGGCAGCACGCGCACGAATCGCAATTGTCCTCCAATCCGGCAACAAAGAAATAGAAAGAGAAACATGCAAAGAATCCAACATGCACACGCACAAGTACAGCAATGAAAAGCGCAACAAGTGAGTGTAAACCACTCGAATTATAAAATGCATGTATGGAATGCCAATTAATATTTGTACCTTGCACCGAAGCATTCGGATCTAAGTTCTCCTCGACTGTCTTGATCTTTTCTTCCTTGTGCAATTTGCGCGGAGATGGAAGGGACTTCCACATGAGAAGCAACGTCCAGCTTTCTTTCGGCATTCCGACTCTTGATGGTCTCTTTGGAAAAAACCACATACAGGTCGTAGGGCTCCCTGCGGTTGGGGAGGTGCATTCTGCTTCGATGAAGACACTTGGGAGGTCTTCTTTCCGGAAGATGGCCCTGAAGGTGTAAATGGCCTCTTAGAACTCGCTGGAGGGTACTGAACGGTGGTAGTGGCAAGAATAGGACTCGGTCCCATTAGGTTGAGTTCGGACTCAATATGCAGAGCCATTTCCACGGCGTCGGTATAACATTGAGGTCGGACCACCATCATAGCCTTTCTGATCTTGTAAGTCAATCCCTCTACAAACTGGCGAGTCTTCCTCTGCTCGTCGGCGACCATATACGGGCAGTGCATAATAAGTCTAGAGAAATGAGCCTCGTACTGGTCAACGGATGAAGTACCCTGCTTGAGAGCCAGGAACTCTCGCTCACGTCGCTGTTGGACCACCAACGGAATATACTTGGCCCGAAACTCAACTAAGAATTGATCCCAAGTTGGGACCACATGCTCTCGCTGCCATCGCTGCTCGATACGGGCCCACCAGTCATGTGCAGCTCCTGTCATCTGATATACTGCTAATTCGACCCTCTTAGGGTCCGGACATTCCATTACTTTGAACCTCTTCTCCATTGCCGCTATCCAAGATTCGGCAATAACATCATCGGGGGCACCCTCGAACTGTGGAGGGTGGAGTTTAAGGAACCTGCTCATCTCTGTCTCGGGGGCAGGTGGTGGTGTTGCTCGGTTGGTATTAACCATAAACTGCCCTAAGGCTTCCATAAATTGTGCTGGTGTCGGAACACCTGGAGGCGGACCTGGCGGTTCACGGCGAGGAGGCATTCTGCAAATTCAGTACCAAACATGCATGATGGTAAGTGATTATGAAAAGCTGTAACACGTAGGGAAGTAATCTTCAGATAGAGTTCACATAAGCACTTAGCACATTTGCACAATTCCACAAAAGTCCTAAGCCGTACGACCTAGACACAACCGGACACGACAGACAACCAGGCATGGCAAGTACAACCTTGAGTTTCATATCCACCTATATCCAAGTCCATCCCAGTGTTTTGATTGTAAAAGATCTTTTGTTGTTGATCATCCAACAAAGATCCATCACAATTCAAACACTAAGCGTTCTTGAACACTGGTGAGCGCAATTCCCTAAGTTACACCGGCACACAACGACGGACAAAACACCCAAAACACGACGATTCAGAGCTTAGGCCATTGGACCAAAGAAGCTCTGATACCAACTGTAGCGGGCGCCCCAAACGGGTAACGCACGCCCCGCACCGGGTCTCAATCCGAAGCCGAAACAGAAATCCGACCCTAAATTGAAACCCGGCGAACGGCAAACCGATTTACTCAATCACTAGGCGGGGCTTTTTGTAAAACAACAACAACGACAACAATGCGGGAGCGGAAGCAACAACCAAATTAAATTCCATATAACAACATTCAAAGCAGTAGCTCAATTGCACAAATAGTTAAAGCCCACCAAGGCTAGCAAAATTCAATTACAATAATATAATAAATAAACGGGTTCGATACAATATCCCGGTGATATACAAATACGGGTTCAATATATCAATCCCGATAACCATTACATATAACCTAATCATGAACTTAAGATAATCTAGAAGGGACAATCACCGAAAAGAAAGAAAACCCGCGAAACAAGACTGACGATGCCCACCTAGTTACCACCTGAAACAGATAAGGTTTAACACAGGGAGGGTTAGTCAAAAGACTAAGTGAGGGGAAAAAGGGAATACATACATAATAGCATACGGGAATAAATCACCATTTTAACTTAAAAGAAAACAAATGTAAAAGAAGGGTTTTCATAAATATTTTGTGATTTATCATAACATAACGTAACGGGACATATCATATTGCTCGGCGAGTCGAGCCCTCAACTCCTCATATCATATCGAAACATACCTGAAAACCATACCAGCCTTATTCCTCCCATGTAGCAGAAGGACCGCTAAATCCAAACTGCTCAGCATATAGGCATAGCCTATGTCTCAGTTGACACGAAGTCAACCGCTGCAGGAGCACAAAGGTTGCCACTCCGGCCTCACCCGTGCTCCCGGTAAACATGGAGCAAGCTACCGAATTCCACCGTAGACCCGCTGTCTATCCGGCTTCATCCGATCGCCATACTCCGGGGCCCACAAAGACAAGACGGACACGCATATCATATCTCACATTTTTCATAACTATCATTTTCCTATTAGACTAGGAATCAAGACATTTCGGGGAGGGCCAAAAGGGTCGTTTGAGACAGGCGATGTAACGGTAGGAAACGCAACCAGGTGTTCCATCGTCTTGGGGGTGAAACCCGCCCTGACGACTTCACTCAACGAGAAGGTTTCCAAACCCAAAATTACATTTAAATCGAAACATAGTTCGCTTGTCTCTTTTTGAAAACATTTCGAAATCATATACATATTATTCATTTAATATCAAATCCGTTGTTCTTAAACCTCATAAAGATAATAAGCATAAAGTATTTACTAAATATAGTAATACGGGGTGAAAACATAAATTACACATGCGAGGCTTATTTAGTGAGGCTCAATAGTACATATCTACATAATACGGGATAACAATAGAAACCTCACCTGGCGATAACCAAAAGAAAGCCCAAAACGGAAACGAGCAACCTAATCCACGAGAGTGGAACCTGCAACTGACAAACGACAACCACATAAGACATACGACGATGCACGGCTCATACGAAAGCATAGAAACACGTAAAAGCACGTTATACAATCACATAAAGCACTTAGGTTCAATTATCAAACGAAACGAAATAATTCGCAAATTTAAAAATGCAAATCAAATCCAAATGCAACGAAACTTTACGGACATGCTTAAATTATCATAAAGGAGTATGCATTCGAATTTCGGGAAAATCGGACTTCACATGCAAAAGTTAGAAAATTTAACGAAAACTTAAAACGCACTATTCATATACCCGAACATGTTATAAATTCGTAAAACATGCAATTTCATAACTATTTCATATATATCGAATACACGAGCGAAGAAAGAATTCGGAAAAGACGAGCCGAAGCGGGACCCGTAGGCCAAAATGTGCCCTGACTAACAGAAGGTCAGGGCACTGTTCGACCAGGCCACACGGCCTTGTGCACGGCCGTGTGCCAAGGCCGTGCACAATTAAGAAACGCGCACGGCCTCATGTACACGGCCTCAAGGCCGTGTGCACAGCCCGTGTGCAATTCACCACACGCACGGTCTCTTGCACGGCCGTGCAAGAGGCCGTGTAACCCCACACGGCCTTGCGACACCCCGTGTGCAAAGCCCGTGTGCGTCCAGGTTGAGCAGAAACTCGCAGACAGCAAAAACATACGCGATTTCAAACCAAAAATTCAACATTTAATCGATAAATCATGCAAATCACTCCCTAATTCTCACATATAATCATCTACAACATATAATCTACATATAGAAACGATAAACACGAAAATCCATCCACGATTACTATCATAATCGAATAAAACCTAAATTCTATAACTATTATCAAAAATAAGAAATACGAAGCATACGAGATATAAAACGAAAGGATCGTGAAAGGCTTACTCGTAGATGAGATCGCGAGGAGTTCGTAGATGTAAACGGCTCGAAAATCCGTCAGGAAACGGAGTCGGAACGATCGTTGGAATCTCTTTCCTCTTCCTTCTCTTTTTCTCTCTTTTTCTTTCTTCTCCTTTCCTTTTTCTTGCTGAGTGCCGCGAGAGTGAGATGAGAGATTGACTTAGTCAAATTTTGACTAAGGTTTAGAAATCGAAGGGGCAAAGTCGTAATTTCGCAAAATAAGTTTGAAAACTCAGGTTGTTCAAATAATACATAATTACAGTCAAAATTCATATTATTAAACGCACATTGACAATTCGTAATTTTAATTATTAAAATCACTCATACATGATATTGTTATAAAAATCATATAATAATTAATAAAATAAATCATAAATCGCGAGGGAAATCGATTCGGGCTCCCGGTTCACAACACGAATTTTCGGGGCGTTACATAATCAAATAAATCCATAAACACCTACGAGGCTAACATAATATCAATTAAACATGTGGAATTTGAAATACAACAAAATAACAACACGTAGTGCCATCCATGACTCAACTAGTCTATCCTGTACAATCCTAAATATCGTCAACTATCCCACATCAGGGGCAGATAAGTACGTAAAGTAAATAAACATGTAGTGGGCGCCCCAAACGGGTAACGCACGCCCCGCACCGAGCCCCGACCCGGAACCGAAATGGAATCCGACCCGAATCGAAACCCGGCGAACGGCACACATTTACTCAATCACTAGGCGGGGGTTTCAAAAACGAAGGAAAACGACAGAGGTACGGAAGCGAAAATAAACAAAACAATAAATCATAATGATTGCACAAGTATTAAAGCCCACCAAGGCCAATGAAATTCAGTTACTTAAATAATAAACGGGTTCGATACAATATCCCGACAATAAATAATAACGGGTTCAACATATAATCCCGAATACTACATAAATAAAATCCTAATATCATAAACATAAATATTAGCCAAACGGGAATAGAGTTATACATGAGCAAAATAAATGCAACTCTAACGACGACGACGATCCCGCCTAGTATCCTGAAACCAATACAGGGGGTGAAACAGAGGGGGGTTAGTCAAACGACTAAGTGAGGAGGGAATAATAGTGTATATTATAAAACGGAAATAAATCACCAATTTTAAACTTAAAAGAAATCAACATAAAAGAAAGATTTTCGTAAACGGGTGGTGATGTAGCATAAAACATAAACATATCATATGACTCGGCGAGTCGAGCCCTTAACTCCAATTTCCAAACATAAAACGGGAAACCACCCTTATTCCTCCAATGTAGACGGACCGCTAAATCCGAACTACGCATAACATACGGGAATAACTCAGGTACTCAAAGGGCTGCCACTCCGGCCTCACCCCGAGCTCCCAAAGGTGGAGGGAACCATAGGATTTCCGCTGTAGACCCGATGCCTACCAACTTCGTCCTATCATCCTTACTCCGGGCCCAAACATACATACATACAGTTCATAACTCACTTTTCAAATTATTTCGGGTTGGCCAAAAGACCGTTCGAGACATGTCATATGCGAGGCCGAAGGCCAAAGTTCGCCTTAGAAAACAAAGGAGTTTTACATGTCTCTTTCGCAAATATTTCGAAGACTATACATAGTACTTTTTCATATCAAAATAATTTTCGATAAATTGAATAAACATAATAGGCATAAATATCTACTAAGTATATATATAGAAACGGTGTGAAAACAAAATGTAAACAAGGCTTATATCGGGAGAGGTTTATTTATATATATACATAATAGTACTGGAATCAGAAACGGAAAGCCTCACCTGTTGGCTTTACAAAAAGAATAGCTAAAAGCAAGACCGGATGTGCTACTCCACGGGAGTATCGTCTGCAAAATACAAAGACACAACCAAATAAGACTAACGACGACGCACGGCTTATACGAAAGCATTAAAACACATAGAAGCACGTTAAACAGTCATTCATAACACTTAGGTTCACATTCTATCAAGGTACGTAAATTCAATAAGCAAATCAAATTAGAATGCGATAAAAGTTCATAATCATGCATAAAAGGCAATAAGGAAGCATGCATTAAATTTTCGGAAGAAACGGACAACATTTAAAAAATAGCCTAAGATGCCTAAATAAAAAACACGAAGAACAGGGCCCGAACGAAGTCGAAAAAATTCAAACTTCCTAAAATATGTATTTCATGATTTATAGGACCTATAGGCGAAATCGGATCTCAAATCGGAGGTCAAACGAAGAAAGTCAACTATTTTAATTGCCCGTTGACTCACATTGCCGAGAGCAACATTCTGAAAATGGAGAAATTTTGGCTAAGGCATACACACGGTCTCGGGGACGGGCGGATGCACGGGCTTGAACTCGTGCTCAAGCCGGTGCAAGCACTTTGCACTGGCGTGCGCACGGGCGTGCGCACGGGCGTGTGCACGGCCGTGCACAAGACCGTGCACAGGCATAAAATGGACGCACGGTCTTGGCGCATGGTCTCAAGACCTTGCGCAAGGCCGTGCGGATGCTCAGAACAACAGAAAATTGCAGAAACGCGAAACCTTCGCAAATTTAATTTAAAAACCAACATTTAACTGATTAAACATGCAAATCCCACCCTAATATTCACATATAATGTTCTACAACATCTAAGCTACACATAGAACCCAAAATCATGAAAATCCATCCATAAATTCTCTCAAAATCATATAAAACCTAACATATTCAACTATATACAAAAATCCAAAAATCAAAGAAATGGAGGCATTAATCGAGAGAGACGTGAGAAGCTTACTCGTAGATAAGATTGAGAGGAATTTGTAGGCGTAAACGGTTCGAAAATCCGTCGAGAAACGAAGTCGGGACGATCGTTTGAACCTCCTTCCTTCTCTTTTTCTTTTTCTTTCTTTTCTTTCTTTTCCTTGTTGTTGAGTGACGTGAATGAGGTGAGAGAGAGAGATGTGAGACTTAGTCAAAGAATTGACTTGGGGTTGAAAATCGAAAGGGCATGTTCGTAATTTTCATAAATAGGTTCAAAAACTCATGTTGTCCAAATAATACATAGTTACAGTCAAAATTCATATAATTAAACGCACATTATCAATTCGTGATTTAAATATCAAAATTCACTCATTTATGAAATTGTTATAAAATCACATAATAATTGTCAAATAAAATAATAAAATGCATAAATAAACGATTCAGGCATACCAGAATAAAATTCGGATTTTCGGGGCGTTACAAAACAAGACTCGACGGTTGTTGGAACCACTGACAAGACAAACCAGAAAGACTGAGTCTATCTAGACCTGCTGATACCGACTAACAAGATTGGTGACGTCGCCACCTGTCTACCTGAAGCAAGAACCAAAATAGTAGGGGTGAGTATAAAGGATACTCAGTAAGGGGGTTTTGATCACAGTTCGTCATTTATCATTTAAAACTAAAAGTGGTGAGTGTTGCCCGTTTTGAGAAAGAAGATAAATAACGAAATACAAGTTGTAAAACAATAACACAAGGCAACACTCGGTTCGGCTTGCTTGGAAAACACGAAAGGGTTGACGAACTGGATTCTTTAAAAACATTTGCACGTAATGTCAAGCCGATAAATTGAAAGGGGTATTAGTTGAGTCACGAGGCCGTTACAAGTTCGAAAGGCATGATTCAAAAGTTAGAAACGATAAATAAACACGGCTCATAATTCAACTAATTAATTGAATAATAAAGGAGGCTTAGGGTAGCAAGTACGAGTCACGCTTCCGGATTTTATATATATATAGGGAAATACATATCATAAATGAAGAAAACCGGAATGTGCTTCGACTTGTAACGAAAGCCGTAAAACAATTAGACAAGCAATAAATGCAATAAATCATGCAATAATGTGTCCCGGCGAGAACGGGCCCTCTCCTTATAACTCCCAATTGAAAATCATGCAAGCATATAGTCAAGTACTCCACCACGAACAATTGGTACCATCAGAATTTAAGGAGACGCGATTAGAACCACCGTATCAGAATTTAAGGAGACGCGGTTAGCACCACCGTTCGCATCAACTTAGGCTAGCCAACCTTCTAGTCGGCCAAGTTAACACGCTAGAAGTATACATCGGGATTTGCCCTGGACGCTCGTCCCCAGGCTCACCTCCTGTATACTCTGGGCCCAAATCATTAATCAATCTATGGCTCGCTTTTGAAATCAATGATAGTTTGGGTGGCCGAAAGGGCCATTCGGAAGTAGGAAATCGGGGTGTGGGAGGCCAAAGGGGCCATTCGAGACAAGGTTATAACTACGAGGTTGAGAGACCAAAGTTCGTATTTAAAACAACTGGGTTTTCCTTGCCTCTAGTTGAAAGTATTTAAAACATTTTGGTTTGCTATCAAAACGGTTTGACTAAGCAGATAGAGAAATAGTAAAGGGAATATAACAAGTAATAAGAAAGCGGGATAGTGGTTTATTTCGCAAACCTAAGTAACTATGTTCTTACTCCAGTTGAAAACAATTTAAAACCCTTACCTGGCTCAACACGACAGTATGAAAGCAAGCGGTAGTCAAGTTTCTCCCTCGTTGGTCCCACCTGTAATACACAGGGCCTAGAGGATGAAAACAAGACCGACAATACTAAAAGCAAGACGCAAGACAACATATGACGCACGACAATTCATATAAACTCCACTCATGCTACAGGTGCAATATGGAAAGTCAGATAATTAAACATGTAAGGATATATAAAATATGGAACAACATTTAAAGGAGTATTAATGCAGTTATAATTAATGGGAGAACATTAGAAGTTAAATATCAAATACATGCTAAAATGCAATTAGGGCATGTAGGCATGCTTAAAATAATATAAGGACGCTCTCTCGCGAATACGGGATCAAACGGATAAGGAACGGGAAAGGGGGGATAAAATCCCTAAACGAGAAAGGTGTCAATTGACGGTCAAATAGGGTCGAATAAATTGTAAATTATGAAGAATATCAAATCCCGAAGCTCGAGGAAGCTATAGGTGAAATCGGATTGATATTCGGAGGTCGTATGTGAAAAGTCAACATTTAAATGAGTGGGGTTGACCTAATTCCCAAAGTGCAAGAAAGGAAAAGGCTAGAAAATCCACTAAGTAGGTTGCACCGGGCAACGCACGGGCTTGGCAAGCCGGTGCAATCACAAATAGAGGTGCATGGCCTCACGCACGGTCTTGAGCACGGTGCCAAGACCGTGCAGGTGCAAACGGGCCTGCGCACGGGCTCCTGCACGGTCTTGATCAAGACCGTGCGTTCGCCCGTGTGGATCTACTAAGCAGCAGACTTAGCAGATCGCGAAACCTCACACGCGAAAATCAACATATAAATTCATACATCTCCTAATTTACTCCATAAAACATCCTAATTTTCACATATAATCATCTATACCATATTAGCTACACATAGGCACAAGAATCACGTAAAATGGCCGAGTAAATCTCCCTAAACACGAAAACCCAATCCTATAAAAATCCTATATCTAAATCACGAAAATCGCGAGAAAGAACAAACGAAATGAAATGGGGTAAAAGGATTACCGGTAGAGAATGTAGTGAGAATCGTTCGGGTTTTCACGGCTCGTCGATCGGGCGAGAAACGGGCTCGGTAGGGCGTCGGGAAGATTCCCTCCTTTCTTCTCCTCCTTTCTCCTTCCTTTCTTCTTTTTCCTTCTGTGTGTGTAATGAGAGCATGAGAGAGAAAGGTAGATATTTAGGAAAATATCTCGGGGGGGTAAAATGGTCATTTAGGCTTTCAAGGGCATTTATGTAATTTAAGTAATTGAGGGTATTTAAAAGATAGGTTAAATCAATCTTTTCCACAAGATTAATTAATCCAATTGGATAGATGTAGAAATTAGGCAAGAAAGAATTCGCGTAATAATTAATAATATAATTAAAATATTCAGGTCGTTACAATATATGAGGTGGGGGCCTCCTTAAAAACCCCACAGCCCGATTTTGGCCGGTTTCCTTAAAAAAGAAAAAATCTAAACCCCTAAAACCCTAAACCTAATTAAATCCCTAAAACCCTAAACCCTAAACCCTAACCCTATGACCCTAACCCTAAACCCTAAACCCTAAACCCAAAATTCTAAGTACATTATTCTATTAATATAAAATGAAAGAATAGGTGTCAATAATACTATGAGCCAAAATCTAAAATATGGTTAAACAATATAATGATAACAGTGGTTAAATAGTTCAGAAGAAAAGAAATATTTATGAATTACGATAATAAAACATTTAGTTTTTTATGTTCGCAAAATCTATCTCAAGTTTAACAACTAAAAAAAAAATAAAAAAAAAATATTGTAACTAGAATATTGAAAACGACATATCCACTATGGGGATTTTGACAATTCTTCATGATTAAAACCATAAAATTTGAGTTTAAAAGGACTACTAAGGAGTTGGATTTAATTATGGATCAAAAGTATATGGAGTTAAGATTTTATTTTAATTAGTCTTAGATATTTAATTAATGGAGTGGACTTAAAGTCCTTCCCCTGTGTTTTGTGGTTAAAACAACGGTTGTACAATATTTCTTAAACTTACAGCCGTTGTAAGTTAATATTTTTTTCCAAATTATAATTGGCCATTATGTTTCTAAAATAATTAGGCCTGTCAAAATGGATCAGGATCCATAGGTCGACCCAAACTCAATAGATTTGGTTTGATTTTGATCCAACCAAAAATTAAGTGGGAGAAAAATGAATTGAGTCATGATGAGTTATATAAAACTTGGGTGATCATTAATAGTTTTGGGCTGGGTCACTAATGAATTAGTAACGGATCATTAATGGATTAGTAATCAATCATTAATGGGTCAAGTCCAAAGACTAATATTAATTATAATTTACTATTATACCCTTATTATTAAGTTTGATTTATATTTTTTTCCTAGTTGAAAAAGAAAATAAGAAAAAATCAAAATTCAAAATCTATCATGAAATTAAGAAACCTAATTTTCTCAATTCTCAGTTTCTCACTCTAAAACTACCGTCTACCGCCTGCTACCACCGACAGACCGTCTCTCCCGTCCACCGTCGTCGTTCCTCCACTGTCCAACATCGTCTCTGCTGTCTGTCTGTAACATCCGACGGCTCTCCCTCCGTAATCTATTGTACCATTTTATCTATATTTTTACGAATTCCCATTTATGTTAATTCATTTTGTTTTCGAGGTTAATTTTCACCCACCATTTCAGATGAAATGACCAGTAATCTATTGTACCATTAATATTTAATTTTCTCATCCTAAGTTACAGTTAGAAAACGCTAACTTTTAAACTATTTTTTCTTCAGTTTTGTTTAGTTTTTAAAAGTTATAACTGCCTTATTTGCAATTTATATGTCCTAAATTTTTTTAATAATATTAGCCTTATTTTATGTATCTTAAAATTTAATTACAAAATGTAATGTATGTTAGTGTGTGGAAATTGATGTTAGTATGTGTAAATGTGTGTAAATTAGTGTTAGTGTGTGTAAATGTATGTTAGGGATATTTTGGTCATTTTTGCAATAAATTGAATAAGAACCAATTGGAATTTTTTGTTGGATTCATAAACAAACCATCTTTGATCTGTTTCCAACCCACTCCAAAACCATTAAAAAGCCAACTCATTTTTGATTCACAATTTTTGGATCCATTTTAGATCCAATCCATTTCAAACTAATCCAATTTGATCCAAATTATATTAGAAAAAAGAAAAAGGCAATAATTTCTTTGTAGTTGAAAAAAAAAATGCTTTGGTAAAATTTCAATTCAGAATATCCGATAATAATTGTAATTTGATTGAGAAAAGGATAAAAAGTCGCAAGTAATCGAAAACAATTCCGTAATCTTTTATGTTGACTTTAGTTCCCAAAAGGAATCGAATCTTTGAAATTGCGTCGTATCTTGTCTCTTGTGTCTGCCCTTTTCATGTCAATGAGACTTAAAGTTTCTAGTCACAGGTGCTTGAGAACTCCTTAGTATTGAAATTGTGATTGATCTTCTTTTGGAATGGCCAACCAACCGTTTGATCTTTTACAATTGTAGTACTGAGTTGGGATCGAATGCCGGTGGATGTGGAGCTCGAGGTAGCGTCTGTCTTGTCTTGCCGTCTTGTCGTGTCTTGCTTGGGTCTTGTCGTGTCTAGGTCGTACGGCTATAGGATCGAGTTTTGCTTGTTCTGTGATTTGTTTCGTGCTTAAATTGTCTACATGATATTCGAATCATATATGTATGCTTTGTTTGAATCTTATATGCCTTACGTGATCATTCCATTAACCGGGCATGCGTCATTTTCTAGTTTGTTGTTCACAGGTGCATAATGCCTTGCCGAAGACCCCCTACTGCTCCAAGACCCCCGAACCCAATGGCTGAAGAGTGGGTATCAATTATTCGATAGATCGCCGTGCAAGTATGTCAAGGGTTACAACAACAACAGCAGCGGGTACCCGCCAGACAGACTGAGGGCCAACCCTTGGACATGTTTCTCTTCTATCGCCCGCCCTGCTTCGAGGGCGAACCAGATGATTTTAAAGCTGAGGCCTGGATATCCGATTTAGAGCAGATCTTTCGAGTACTACAATGTGGCGACCCCGAGAGGGTTGAATATGCTACCTTCCTTATGAGAGGACAAGCTAGAGATTGGTGGCACTTCACAGAACGGAGATGGATCGCCGAGGGAGTCCCCCTCACTTGGACACGATTCGTATCTGACTTCTGAATGAAGTATGTGCCGGAAGTGGTACGTAACAGCCGGGAGAGAGAATTCATGTACCTCAACCAAGGAGCATCTACCGTAGCTCAGTACGAAGCACAGTTCAACCGTCTCATCACCTATGCTCCTCATTACGCCACGGACGAACGAAAGAGAGCACGAAAGTTTATCGAGAGACTTCAGTCAGAGATCCGGAGAGCATTGGTGGCACTTGACATCCGTCTTTACCCCGATATAGTTACTCGAGCTATGAGAGTGGAGTCCGAACTCCAAATGATGAACCAGAGTGCGCCTCCTATGATAGGATCCACTTCCAACGTGATAGTAAGAAGAGAGCCAGCCGGACCTAGTACTTTTCGGACAAAGAGACCACACTACGAGATGTCGGAACCTACGAAACTTGAAGTGAACGAGGACCCCATTCCTTGTGAGTACTATGGAAAGACAAATCACAAGACTGCAAAGTGTAGGAAGCAATTGGGACATCGCTTTTCATGTGGAAGCACCAAACACCACATTCGAGACTGCCCCAACCGAGAGAACCCTAGGGGAAGAAGAAGTGGTTACAGATCTCGACATGCTCGCACAGGTATATTGCATTATCATAACATGCATGTGTATTTATATATACTTCGAATGATAAATGCTACATGCGTTTGCCATTTAGTTTCTCCTTTACTTGCGCTTGTAGAACGGGAAGTTTTACTTCGCGTTCCTTTATATGTTAGAATCAGAGGATAGATTCTTTTGAAGAAGGGAGTATTGTAATGACCCGAAATTTCAAATTTATTCCGGAATTATATTTTATTCGCACCGAAGGCTTTTCATGAGAATATTTATATTCACGAATAAGTTTTATCCATGAACCCACCTTTTATCCAAAATTTCCTATTTTACTCTGACCCTAATTAATATCCCTTTTTCATACATACCCCTCTTATATTCATTATTTCACTTAAACCCATAACACTTGAGAAAGAAAGAAAGAGCAAGAAAGAAAGAAAGAGGAAGAAAGAAGAGAAGGAGAAAAGGAGAAAGAAGGAGAAAGGAGAATCGTCCTACCGAGCCCGTTTTTCGCCCGATCGACGAGCCGTGAAAACCCGAACGATCCTTGCTTCATTCTCTACCGGTAATCCTTTTACCCCATTTCAATCCGTTCGTTCTTTGTTGCGAATTCGTAGGTTTTATATAGGATTTTTATAGTTTTAGGATTTTCGTGTTTAGGAAGATTTACTTGATCATTTTGCATGATTCTTGAACCTATGTGTAGCTAATGTGGTATATATGATTATATGTGAGAATTAGCATGTTTTAGGGTGTAAATTAGGAGATATATGAATTTATATGTTGGATCCGCGTGAGAACTTCGCGACCTGCTGTGTCTGCTGCCCAGTAGATCTGCACGGGCTTGTGCACGGTCTTGCCAAGCCCGTGCGCAGCCCCGTGCGTCCTCCTTTAACCTGCACGGGCTCGTGCACGGTCTTGCCAAGACCATACGTTGGCCCGTGCGCACCCCCTCTTGACCTGCACCGGCTTGAGCCCGTGCACGGGCCTGTGCGCAAGCCCGTTTGCAGCTGCACGGTCTTGGCAACGTGCTCAACACCGTGCGTGAGCCTGTGCACCCTTATTTGTGCTTGCACCGGCTTGCCAAGCCCATGCGCTGGCCGGTGCAACATACTTAGGGGATTTTCCAGCCTTTTCCTTTTTTGCATTTCGGGAATTTGGTCAACCCCACTCATTTAGCCGTTCGCATACGAACTCCTAAAATCAATCCGAGTTCACCTATAGCTTCCTTGAGCCTCGAGATTTAATATTTTACATAGTTTGCAATTTATCCGAACTTATTTGACTGTCAATTGACACCTTTCTCGTTTAGGGATTTTTTCCACTTTTCCCGTTTCTTATCCGTTCGATCCCGTTTTCGCGAGAGAGCTTCGTTATATTATTTTAAGCATGTGTACGTGCCCTAATTGCGTTTAAGCATGCCTTTAATATTTAATATCTATGTTCCTTTCATTATTTAGAATTGCATTAATATTTCTTTAATTGTTGTTCTGTATTTCACATATCTCTATGTGTTTAATTGTTTAACTTTCCATATTGCGTTTATTGCATAATTTGAGTTCTATTGAATTACCGTGCGTTGTTTGTTATCTTGTGTCATACTTTTCGTATTGTCAGTCTCGTTTTCATCCTCTAGGCCCTGTGTATTATAGGTGGGACCAACAAGGGAAAAACTTGACTACCAGTAGCTTTCATATTGTCGCGTCGAGCCAGGTAAGGGTTTAAACTTCTTCCAACTGGGGCAAGGACATAGTTACTTAGGTTTGCGAAGTAACTTACTATCCCGCTTTTTTTATTGCTTGTTGTACTACCTTTACTATTTCCTTATGTGCTTAGTCAAACGTTTTGATAGCAAACCTATGCATCTACCAAAATGATTTAAAATGCTTTCAATTAGAGACAAGTAACTTATTTGTTTTAAAAGTAACTATTTGATCTCTGAGGCACTTATAAGTAATGTCGTTAGGGACATCCATGCATGCTTCCGAAGCGTACGGCACTTATGAGTATTTCTTGGATCGTTACACTAGCTTGTCTCAAAGGCCCCTTTGGCCATTCATACATAACTGTTTGCATCATCCTTTCGAACGGCCCCTTTGGCCACCCAAACTGTTATTGATTTTAAAAGCGAGCCATGGACTGAATAATGACTTGGGCCTGGAGTATACAGGAGGTGAGCTTGGAGACGAGCGTCTAGGGCAAATCCCGATGTATATTCCAATCTATATTCGCTTAGGTCGGCCAGGAGGTTGGCTAGCCTGGGTTAGTGCGAGGGTGGCGTTGTAGGCTACGCGCTTCCTAGAAAATTATGATAAGGGTGACGTTGTTAACACGCGTTTCCAAAAAATTCTGAGTGGATCATGACTTTTGGTGGTGGAGTACTTGACTACGTGTTTACATGATTTTTATGGTTGGGAGTTATAAGGAGAGGGCCCATTCTGGCGGGGACATACTATTTCATAACTTATTGCTTTTCTTGTTTGTCTAATTGATTTACGGCTTTTGTGACAAGTCGAAGCACCTTCCGGTTTCTTCATTTAGCATATGTATTTCCCTATATATATATATATATATATATATATATAAAACCCGGAAGCGTGGCTCGAACTTGCCCAACTTAAGCCTTCTTTATTGTTCAAACTATTTAGTTGAATTACGAGCCGTATTTACTTATTATTTCCAACTTACTTATACCATGCCTTTCGAACTTGTAACGGCCTCATGACTCAACTAATATCCTTTTAACTGATCGGCTTGACATTATGTGTAAATAATTTTTTAAAGGATCCGGTTCGTCAACCTTTTGTATTTTCCGAGCGAGCCGAACCCGAGTTGTAATGACCCGAATATTTAATTATATTATTAATTATTACGCGAATTCTTTCTTGCCTAATTTCTCGATCTATCCAATTGGATTAATTAATCTTGTGGAAAAGATTGATTTAACCTATCTTTTAAATACCCTAAATTACTTAAATTACATAAATGCCCTTGAAAGCCTAAATGACCATTTTACCCCCCCCCCCCCCCCCCCCCCCGAGATATTTTCCTAAATATCTACCTATCTCTCTCATTCTCTCATTACACACAAAGGAGAAAGGAAGGAGAAAGAGGGGGAAGAAAGGAGGGAATCTTCCCGACGCCCTACCGAGCCCGTTTCTCGCCCGATCGACAAGCCGTGAAAACCCAAACGATCCTCACTACATTCTCTACCGGTAATCCTTTTACCCCATTTCATTTCGTCCCCTCTTCATTACGATTTTCGTGGATTTTATATAAGATTTTTATAGTTTTAGGATCTTCATGTTTAGGGAGATTTACGTGACCATTTTACGTGTTTCTTGAACCTATGTGTCGCTTATATGATATATATGATTATATGTGAAAATTAGGATGTTTTATGGAGTAAATTAGGAGATGTATGAATTTATATGTTGATTTTCGCGTGAGAGGTTTCGCGATCTGCTGAGTCTGCTGCTTAGTAGATCCACACGGGCGAACGCACAGTCTTGATCAAGACCGTGCAAGAGCCCGTACGCAGCCCTTTTCAATCTGCACGGGCTTGAGCCCGTGCACAGGCCCGTGCGCAGGCCCGTTTGCACCTGCACGGTCTTGGCACCGTGCTCAAGACTGTGCGTGAGGCCGTGCACCTCTATTTGAGCTTGCACCGGCTTGCCAAGCCCGTGCGTTGGCCGGTGCAACCTACTTAGAGGATTTTTTAGCCTTTTCCTTTCTTGCACTTCGGGAATTGGGTCAACCCCACTTATCTAAATGTCGACTTTTCACATACGACCTCCGAATATCAATCCGATTTCACCTATAGCTTCCTTGAGCCTCGAGATTTAATATTTTACATAATTTGCAATTTACCCGACCCTATTTTTGACCGTCAATTGACACCTTTCTCATTTAGGGATTTTTCCCACCTTTCCCGTTTCTTATCCGTTTAATCCCGTATTCGCGAAAGAACGTCTTTATATTATTTAAGCATGCCTTTAATATTTAATTTATATTCTTTCATGATCTAGAATTTCATTTACCTTTCCTTAGTTGTTATTCCGTATTTTATATATCTTCACATGTTTAATTGCCTGGCTTTCCATATTGCAACTGTAGCATGATTGAGGTTCCATATGAATTGTCGTGCGTCGTCTGTTGTTCGTGTCTTGCTTTTAGTATTGTCGGTCTCGTTTTCATCCTCTAGGCCCTGTGTATTACAGGTGGGACCAACGAGGGAGAAACTTGACTATCGCTTGCTTCCATACTGTCGTGTTGAGCCAGGTAAGGGTTTAAACTTCTTTTACCTAGGGCAAGGACATAGTCTTATATAGGTTTGCGAAATAAATGACTACCCCGCTTTTATTATTACTTGTTGTACTGCCTTTACTATTCCTTGTGTGCTTAGTCAAACGTTTTCATAGCAAAACCTATATGTATAAAATTTTACAAACAGTTTCAACTAGAGGCAAGGAAAACCCATGATTCTGTCTGTCGGAGATTCGAATTCGAGTCTGCTCTATTTGAATCCCCTTTCAAGTGGGAAGCCTTCGACGAGAGTTTCGCCTTTTGAAGTTGCCTTCGGTGCATTTTCAGTAAAAAGAAATTCCCTTTTTTTTTCGGGGTGTTCGGTTTTCCCTCGACCCCGCAACTATAACCTTGTCTCGAATGGCCCCTTTTGCCTTCCACACCCCGATTCCCTATTTTTGAATGGCCCCTTTTGGCCACCTAAACTGTCATAGTTTTCAAATGCGAGCCCTGGATGGTATAATGAAGTGGGCCCGGAGTATACAGGAGGTGAGCCTGGGGACGAGCGTCTAGGGCAAATCCCGATGTGTACTCCAATCCGTATTCGCTTAGGTCGGCCAGGAGGTTGGCTAGCCTGAGTTAGTGCGAGGCTGGCGTTGTAGGCTACGCGCTTCCTAGAAAATTCTGATAGGGTGACGTTGTTAACACGCGTTTCCATAAAATTCTGAGTGGATCATGACCTTTTGGTGGTGGAGTACTTGACTATGTATTTGCATGATTTTCATAAATGGGAGTTATAAGGAGAGGGCCCGTTCTCACCGGGACACACTATTTCATGACTTATTGCATTATTTATATGTCTAATTGTTTTACGGCTTTCGTTACAAGTCGAAGCATATTCCGGTTCTCTTCATTTGGCATATGTATTTCCCTATATATATATATATATATATATAAAATCCGGAAGCGTGGCTCGAACTTGCCTCACTTAAGCCTCCTTTATTATTCAAACTATTTAGTTGAATTACGAGCCGTATTTACTTATCTTTTCTAACCTATTCAGATCATGCCTTTCGAACTTGTATCGGCCTCGTGACTCAACTAATATTCTTTCAATTTATCAGCTTGATATTATGTGCAAATGTTTTAAAGGATCCGGTTCGTCAACCTTTTCGTGTTTTCCAAGCAAGCCGAACCCGAGTGTTGCTTTGTGTCGTTTTTACAACTTATATTGTTATTTATATTCTTTCTCAAAACGAGCAACATTCACTACTTTTGGTTTTAAAAGATAAATGACGAATTGTGATCAAAACCCCCTTACTGAGTATCCTTTATACTCACCCCTGCTATTTTGGTTCTTGCTTCAGGTAGACAGGTGGCGACGTCACCTATCTTGTCAGTCGGCATCAGCAGGTCTAGATAGGCTCAGTCTCGTTGTCTGGTTTGTCTTGTCAGTGGTCCCAACAACTATCGAGTCTTGATTTATTGTATTTAAATACTTTCGTACTCTTCACTGCTTTATTTACCTTATGTATCTTATGTGCCCCTGATGTGGGATAGTTGAAGATATCTAGGATAGTACAGGGTAGGCTAGATGAGCGTTGGATGGCACTATCTGCTTATGAACATTCTGTATCTTGATTTATAAATGTTTATTGATATTATCTTAGCCTTGTAGGCTTTTATGGAATTTAATTCCAAGGAAACAATATGAACTATTACAACACTGGGAAATAAAAATCTCTCTTATCGTTAGCCTATAGCCTTTTACCGCCGCTAGGCACCTTCCTGGCCCCCGGAGCGCTAACTATTGTTTACCTTTATCGCTTCCGCATTTCTCTGCTCTTTTGTGGTCGTTGTTGGGATGGTTGTCGCTGTTGCCGATGGTTATTGCATGAGTGCCGTTTGTCGAAGTACATTTTTGAGTTGAGGCTCCTCGCTGAAGCTCAGGAGTTCACTTCGGTGCGGATGTGGCGGTCCTTCTTCAGGGGGCGCTACAGTCAGTGGTATCAGAGCCTAGGTTCCCAAAAGGAACCGAAGCTTTGAAATCGCGTCGTGTCTTGTCCCTTGTGTCTGCCCGTTTCTTGTCAATGAGGCTTAGAGTTTCCAGTCACAGGTGCTTGAGAACTCTTTACTATTGAAATTGTGATTGATCTTCTTTTGGAATGGCCAACCAACCGTTTGATCTTTTACAATTGTAGTACTGAGTTGGGATCGAATGCAGGTGGATGTGGAACTCGAGGTAGCGTCTGTCTTGTCTTGTCGTCTGGTCGTGTCCTGCTTGGGTCTTGTTGTGTCTAGGTCGTACGGCTATAGGATCGAGTTTTGCTTGTTCTATGATTTGTTTTGGGCTTAAATTTATTACATGCTATTCGAATCATATATGTATGTTTTGTTTAAATTTTATATGCCTTACGTGATCATTCCCTTAACCGAACATGCATCATTTTCTAGTTGTTGTTCACAGGTGCATAATGCCTCGCCGAAGACCCCCTACTACTCAAACACCCCCGAACCCAATGGCTGAAGAGTGGGTATCGATTATTCGACAAATCGCCGTGCAAGTATGTCAAGGGATACAACAACAACAACAACAGGACGTACCCGCCAGCAGACTGTGGGCCAAACCTTGGATAGGTTTCTCTTCTATCGCCCACCCTGCTTCGAGGGCGAACCAGATGATTTTAAGGCCGAGGCCTGGATATCCGACGTGGAGCAGATCTTTCGAGTACTACAGTGTGGTGACCCCGAGAGGGTCGAGTATGCTACCTTCCTTATGAGAGGACCCGCTCGAGATTGGTGGCACTTCACAGAACGGAGATGGACCGCCGAGAGAGTTCCCCATACTTGGTCACGATTTGTATTTGACTTCCGAATGAAGTATGTCCTGGAAGTGGTACGTGACAGCCGGGAGAGAGAATTCATGTATCTCAACCAAGGAGCATCTATCGTAGCCCAGTATGAAGCATAGTTCAACCGTCTCATCACTTATGCTCCTCATTTTACCGCGGACGAACGAAAGAGAGCACGCAAGTTTATCGAGGGACTTCAGCCGGAGATCCGAAGAGCATTGAAGGCACTTGACATCCGTCTTTACCCCGATGTAGTTACTCGAGCTATGAGAGTGGAGTCCGAACTCTAAATAATGAACCAGAGTGCCCCTGCTATAATAGGATCCTCTTCAAACGAGACAGCAAGATGAGAGTCAGCCGAACCGAGTACCTTTCGGACAAAGAGACCACACTACGAGATGCCAGAACCTACCGAACCTGAAGTGAACGAGGACCCCATTCCCTGTGAGTACTGTGGGAAGACGAATCACAAGACTGCAAAGTGTAGGAAGCAATTGGGACGCTGCTTTTCTTGTGGAAGCACCAAGTACCACATTCGGGACTGTCCCAACAGAGAGAACCCTGGGGGAAGAAGAAGTGGTTACCGATCTCGACATGCTCGTACAGGTATATTGCATTATCATAGCATTTATTCATAGTGTTCTGTTTCGTATGGTAATTGCTTCAAATATCTGTTAAGTATTTTATATGACCTATGTACTTTAACTGTTTTCAAAATTCACACTTGCACTGATTGAATGATTAGTTGCTAGGATTTATATGACCTCTGTGTGGATAGCGTCGTATTCAATAAATTCGTTATACGCTATTAAGAGAGTGCTAAGTACAAGGAGTTCTTGGCTGACTAGGATTGATTCTGTTGCGAGTACGTTATGCGGTTCTGGATAGCACCGACGTTGACAAATCAAGTCTAAAGGAGAATACTTCTGAAGATAGTCGGAGTGAGAACCGACATGAATCTGGATGTCGAACTCGACTAGAAGAACACCGAGCTTTCATCTACACCAAACTGAAGACCTTACATTGAGATTTTCTGTCCTTGGTCATTATGGATGAGAATGTGTGCTTGTGAATGAGCACCGGTCTTGAGAATTAATCAGATCAACTCGAAGGACACCAAGTTTAGACGAAATGGACGATCGAACATGATTCTTCAGGAATCAAAGGAGTCTGTACATCTCCACTCGGTCGAGAGGGGAGATTCGAGTAGGCTCCTACATCACTGCTATATTGGAGTGTGCCCAAGTGGAAGGGCTCGATACTCAGGTTGCCATTGGAGGTTCGACCTCGATTAGTTATGGGACTCTAGCCCAGATGGCAATGTGCATAAAGGGTCCGAGGTGAAACGACCCGTACGTCCTAGTAGATGGCCTACCCTTAGGGGAAGTCGCCAAGGATGATGCTCGCGACGAAGGACCCCCGAACCCAGAGGTCCACGAGCAGGCTCAGCATATCTACCGGCATTTATTGGGACAGGATGCATCGATCCCTGAGTTTTCGCACGCTAGAGGAAACACTCAGGACCAGGAACCTATTGATCTGCATCGATTCTATGGGGAGTTCTCCGATTCCCGACATATGAACGACGAGAGATTCGCCAAGCAGGAGAGACAGATCAATGAGGGCTTTGCAGCTCAGCACGCTCACATCGACAGCCAGTACTCAGCACTTCATGGATCTATTGCCGAGATGCAGAAGTCACTTTCGGAGCAACTCGAGCAGTATTCCCGTCGTGGTGCCGATGAGCCATGAGCTATTTACCTTTATTTTCTTCTTCGTCATTAGCCTTGTATAGGGTTTTGTAATTACGTCCTTCGCATGACTTTGAATTTTATTTGGAATGTTATTTGCATTTAAATATTTTTGTTATGCCTGATGTTTTATAATGTATTTTAATTGCTCCTAAATGCTCGTTTTTAATTCGCGTTATTAGAACTCTTAGATTATACTCCTCTTAACTAACCCCGAAGTCCGGAGGAGAATCTGAGGACAGATTCTTTTGAAGAGGGGAGTATTGTAAAGACCCGAATATTTAATTATATTATTAATTATTACGCGAATTCTCTCTTGCCTAATTTCTCGATCTATCCAATTTGATTAATTAATCTTGTGGAAAAGATTGATTTAACCTATCTTTTAAATACCCTCAATTACTTAAATTACATAAATGCCCTTGAAAGCCTAAATAACCATTTTACCCCCCCCCCCCCCCCCCCCCCCCCCCCCCCCGAGATATTTTCCTAAATATCTACCTATCTCTCTCATTCTCTCATTACACACAAAGGAGAAAGGAAGGAGAAAGAGGGGGAAGAAAGGAGAGAATCTTCCCGACGCCCTACCGAGCCCGTTTCTCGCCCGATCGACGAGCCGTGAAAACCCAAACGATCCTCACTACATTCTCTATCGGTAATCCTTATACCCCATTTCATTTTGTCCCCTCTTCATTACGATTTTCGTGGATTTTATATAGGATTTTTATAGTTTTAGGATCTTCATGTTTAGGGAGATTTACTTGACCATTTTACGTGTTTCATGAACCTATGTGTCGCTTATATGATATATATGATTATATGTGAAAATTAGGATATTTTATGGAGTAAATTAGGAGATGTATGAATTTATATGTTGATTTTCGCGTGAGAGGTTTCGCGATCTGCTGAGTCTGCTGCTCAATAGATCCACATGGGCGAACGCACGGTCTTGATCAAGACCGTGCAAGAGCCCGTACGCAGCCCTTTTCAACCTGCACGGGCTTGAGCCCGTGCACAGGCCCGTGCGCAGGCCCATTTGCACCTGCACGGTATTGGCACCGTGCTCAAGACCGTGCGTGAGGCCGTGCATCTCTATTTGAGCTTGCACCGGCTTTCCAAGCCCGTGTGTTGGCCGGTGCAACCTACTTAGAGGATTTTCTAGCATTTTCCTTTCTTGCACTTCGGGAATTGGGTCAACCCCACTTATCTAAATGTCGACTTTTCACATACGACCTCCGAATATCAATCCGATTTCACCTATAGCTTCCTTTAGCCTCGTAATTTAATATTTTACATAATTTGCAATTTATCCGACCCTATTTGACTGTAACGTCACGTCCCCAAATACGGTGCGACGTGACGTCCCGCACCAAGTCACAATCCATAACAAGAACTAAAGGTCCGGTTATGAACTACAACCTGGCGAACGGAAAATAAATACCAGGCGGATCTGCTTTAGAAAATAATAGGACAATGAACAATAATACAGCGGAAGCAATTAACACAACCTATCCCACTCAGGGAGCTAGAACAACCATATCCCAAAACACAATTATAAAGCCCACCAAGGCCACTAAAAACATCCATATCAACATTCAAACTAATTTACATCATTTACATCTACAATCTCTAGGGTTTTAATTATTTATCCAGATACATAGGCGGAAATGAATTCACCTAATCAAAAGTAAATGAGTCCAAGGACACGACCTGAATCCGCCTAGCAATAAAACCTGAAAGGACAACCACAGAGTAATGGGGTTAGTCAAAGCGACTAAGTGAGGGGGCTGTAATACGTATATATTATCGAAACAACAGAAAGATTCACCAGTTTGTAAATGAGAAGAAAGCAAAGGAAAAACAAAAGTTTTCACAATTATTGGTGAATCGGATAATTTCGCAATAAAGTAAAAGCTCGGCGAGTCGAGCATCAACCACCTGTTTCATAATATCAGAAATATCAAATAAACCTCCCTTATTCCTCCTTGTGTAGTCAGGTAGCTAGCCCGCTACTATATAATCATATATGCAAGGACAAATATCCAATACATCTTCGGCTGGGGATATAGACTAGATCCCGTCCGGCGCAGGTACTCAAAAGGGTTGCCACTCCGGTCATACCCCCGAGCTCCCATCAGTTTGGAGACCAGAGCATTGACATCCACCGTAGACCCAACGTCTATCCGGCTTCACCCCGTACCCTGATGTCCGGGCCCAATAGTATAATGTGGCTCAATGGCCAGGCCGAAAGGCCAAGATAATTCCTCGCACTTCAAATGCTTGTGCGGTCAAAGGGACCGATTTCAAACTCGTTTGTAACCCTTTCGAGCTAATGGAGCTTTTGAGGGGTTATACGTAATAATTTGATATCAAAGCATTTTTCTTTAAACTCATTAAGATAATATGGTTTTCAAGTAGCTACTACGTATAATATAAGTTTGGGGAAAGAAAACATAAAAGCATAAAACACAGGCTTCGGGTATATATGGAATATTTACATACGTATAAGAAAAGCCGAATTCGGAAAAGAAACCCCACCAGGACATCCCAAACGATAGCAAAAAGGACGATCAAACACAATCAGGGTTCCTCTGTAGGATCACCTGCTATACAAATGACAAAAGGATAAGACTCAACTCAATAACTCATTTAAGACACGATTGACTTGTACGGCTATAATTTAAATCATGTAGCACATTTAAGATAAATAATTAATAAATTATCATGATCACACTAAATATAAGGTCGAATAATTCAATCCAAAACCCATGAATTTAGAACTGCAGAAATCAAATACACATATTTAATAACAACTTTTAAAGATCTTTATTTGATTAATAAAACATTATATAATTTTACGTCATATATTTAAATACCGAGTACGAACTAAGTTTAAGAGTTCTAATTAGGGATTCTATTTTTCAGAGTCTACTCACACGGATGTAGTTGCAGCTAAGGATTTCTGTTGGGTTCTTATTAGTGACAAAAGGGGCTTACAGAAGCATAAACATGAAAGTACCCATCTCCCTGATGAATAAAAGAATTAAAATTATATTCAATCAGTATCACTAAATTCAGTTAGTTAATGAATTAACTCAGGCATTTATCATCATCACTTTTAACACTGATCATATTCTATTGGTTAACAAGAAAAATCATTCAAAATCTATGTAACTAATGAAATTGTTAAGTATTTATTTTCATCCAAATTCCGATAGCCCTCTATTCAAGTAATTAATGTAGCACAAACATTAAGTGATCAGTTCTTCCAGGGAATTAATAAGAACTTCAAATTCATATAATAAAACTATGGGTGAATTGTTGAACACCTTTATCTTCATTAAAGAAGGATTTATTCAGGAGTTGTCCCACTATAAACTATCATTAATTCTTTGTTAAATATCAATATTCCAAGCAATTATCTGATGAAGAAATGAACCAGAAAATATCACGAAGGAAATTTAAGATGAAAAAGATGTAGTTACCTATTATCAATTTAGCTCGGTTGCAGAAATGGGGAATGGGACGAAACGAAAGAAACACTTTATCACTTAGTCATTCTCTATTATAATGTAATTGATATATATATATATATATATATTTATTGTCGGCGTTCTTGGGCACTAAGAATAAGAAATAATAAGAATGAGTTAAGCAATAGCCGCCTGATCTAATTCCTTAGATATTTCGTATTATTACCCTTTTTTATATATAAATATAATTCAAATACAACATTATTCTAGTAAATACTTTAAATAAGACAATTTTGTATTCATCAAAATTTAGAGATAGGGATACACGTGTTAAAATACCATTAATTTTATACACGTAAACATAAATTTCGCCATGTGTCAATTAACTCGAAATTCACGTAATTCAAAATGTCATAAAAACTTTAAAAATATCAATTAGGTACACATTAGGCAATTTAATCACAATTAACACATTTATCACTTAAATTAAACACATTAGGCTAATAATATCACATAAGAACATATTTCCCGATCGAATTTTCCAACTTGTCCCGTTATCTTAGGAATTCTTACCGGCTTTATTTGGACGAAAATTTGGGCCGTTACAATCTCTCCCCCTTATGAGAATCTGTCTTCAGATTCTATTCAGTCGTGGTAAATAACTCCGGATAATGTTTTCTCATTTTCTCTTCTGTTTCCCAAGTAGCTTCTTCGCTTTTCTGATTTCTCCAAAGGACTTTTACGAGGGGGATTTGACGATTACGGAGTTCTTGGAATTTACGATCTAAAATACTAACCGGTTGGGAAACGAATGTCAGATTCGGCTCTAACTTAATATCTTCCACGGAATAATCTCAGACTCATCTGAATGATACTTACGAAGTTGTGAGACGTGAAAGACGTTATGAATACCGGTAAGGGCTGGCGGTAAATCTAATTTGTAGGCCATCTTCCCAATCCTCTCAAGAATCACATACGGACCCAAATATCTCGGGGCTAACTTTCCTCCTTTACCAATTCGAACATATCCCTTTCTAGGAGAAGCTTTCAAAAATACCTGATCCCCAACTTCGAACTCCAAATCACACCGACGTCTATCAACATAACTCTTTTGTCGATCTTGGGCAGCTTTCATTCTTTGTCGGATGACTTGCACCTTTTCGATAGCATCCTGAATCAATTTCAGAGAAGTACCACGATGGATACCATCTTTAGTCCATCTCTAATCCTCAATGTCCCAATATAGTGGCGATCGACACTTCCTTCCGTACAAAGCTTCATATGGGGCCATCTGAATCGAGGACTGATAACTGTTATTATAAGCAAACTCGATCAATGGAAGCTGTTTATACCACGTAGTCTGAAAATCTAGGGCACAAGATCTCAGCATGTCTCCGAGGTATCTAATAGTCCTCTCGGATTGACCGTCTATCTGGGGGTGAGCTGCGGTACTGAAGGTCAACTTTGTTCCCATACGATCCTGTAAGTTCTGCCACAAATGTGAAGTGAACCTAGTGTCTCTGTCCGATACTATACTCTTTGGAACTCCGTGAAGTCTCACAATCTCCTCATGATATACCTCTGCCAACTTGTCAACTGTATAGGATGTACGAACGGGCAAGAAATGAGCGGACTTCGTCAATCTGTCGACAATTACCCAAATACTATCATAACCACCTCTGACTTTCGGTAAACCCGAAACAAAGTCCATCGCTATCTCTTCCCATTTCCAAGATGGAAGGGGAAGCGGCTGAAGTAAACCTCCGGGTTTCTGATGATCTGCCTTGATTTGTTGACAAGTCACACACTGTCTGATATAATTGGCTACATCTCTCTTCAAACCATTCCATCAGAAGAACTCTTTCAAATCTCGATACATCTTAGTGCCTCCCGGATGGATAGTATAGGCTGATTTGTGAGCTTCATCTAAAATCTCTCTCCTCAAACTCTCTGGAACACAAACTCTTGTCTTATGTCTGAGAAGACCTGTGTCGTTAATACTGAACTGCGTGTCTGGCTCATCCTTCATTCGAATAGTCTGTCGCTGAATCCAATCATCAGTAGCTTGAGCTTCTTTAATTCTACGACCCAACTCTGACTGTATCGTAATATTAGAAATGCGAGCATAAGAAATAATACGAACTCTTTCAGCACCTGACATGTTTGAACTCAGCTCTAGCTGTGATACACACTCGCTTTTCTGCTCAAGGCATCTGCAACTACGTTCGCCTTCCCCGGATGGTACTGAATCTTACAATCATAATCTTCTAACAACTCCATCCAACGCCTCTGGCGTTTATTCAACTCCTTCTGCGTGAAAAGATACTGAAGGCTCTTATGATCAGTGAAAATATCAAAAGTAACGCCGTAGAGATAGTGACGCCACTTGCCTAAAGCAAATACAACTGCTGCTAACTCCAGATCATGTGTAGGATAATTCACTTCAGCAGGTTTAAGCTTTCTCGAGGCATAAGCTATAACCTTTCCATTCTGCATTAACACACATCCTAAACCTTCTTTCGAAGCATCAGTATAAACATCGAATCCATCTGAACCTTCAGGCAAAGTAAGAATAGGAGCGGATGTCAATCTGTTCTTTAACTCCCGAAAACTGCTCTCACACTTATCTGTCCACACAAAAGAAACATTCTTCTTTGTTAACTCAGTAAGCGGGGCTGCAAGTTTAGAGAAATCCTTCACAAACCGTCTGTAATAACCTGCCAAACCCAAAAAACTACGAACCTCTGTCGGAGTCTTAGGCTGCTCCCAATTCAACACTGACTCAATCTTCGAAGGATCAACCTCAATACCTGTCTTGGATATAACATGACCTAGAAATGCCACTTTATCAATCCAGAACTCGCACTTACTGAACTTGGCATACAACTGATGTTCTTTCAAAGTTTGTAACACGATCTTTAAATGCTCTGCATGTTCTTCCTCGGACTTTGAGAAAACCAGTATGTCGTCGATGAAGATGACAACAAACTTATCAAGATAAGGTCGGAAGATTTTGTGCATCATATCCATAAATGTTGCAGGAGCGTTCGTCAAACCGAATGGCATAACCACAAACTCAAAATGACCATATCGAATGTTGAAAGATGTCTTCGGTATGTCCTCTGCCCTGATACGTAACTGATAATATCCCTGTCTCAGATCGAGTTTAGAATAGACCCTCGATCCCTGCAATAAATCAAACAACTCCTCAATGTGGGGAAGAGGATACTTGTTCTTTACAGTCATCCGGTTCAACTCTCTGTAATCAATACAAAGCCTAAGAGAACCATCTTTCTTCTTTACAAACAATACCGGTGCACCCCAGGGAGAAGTACTCGGCCTAATATAACCACTGGCTAGCAAATCATCTAACTGAGTCTTCAACTCTTTTAATTCTGTTGGTGCCATTCTGTAAGGTGTCTTCGAATACGGCTCAGATCCCGGATACAGATCAATAACAAACTCGATGTCACGGTCTGGAGGTAACGATTCTAACTTCTCAGGAAACACATCTGGGAAATCCTTAACAATCTCGGTATTTTCAAACTTCGACTGTTCTTTTGGCCTGTTAAGAAGATAAGCAACAAAACCTGAAGCTCCTTCTCGGACGAGCTTCTTTGCCTCTGTCATAGAAATAATCGGCCCATCTGTCAACTGAATACCCTGACTCAAATTAGATCCAAAACTAATCTTCTTCTCAAAACAATCAATCTTGGCCCTGTGCTCAAATAACCAATCCATACCCAAGATAACTCCGTACTTCTTCACTGACAACACTATCAAATCTGTGGGGTAAACCTTATCCTCAATGACAACGGGACAACGTCGGTACACACGGTCGGTAATCATACAAGATCCCAAAGGGGAACTCACAACAAAGCAATAATCAGACAAATCAATAGACGCATGCGCAGATAAGTCAATTTCAGGAGCAACAAAAGAATGCGTAGCACCCGGATCAAACAATGCATGTATGGGTATGTTATGTATATGTATGGTACCTTCCACCACGGTAGAAGCATCAGGCTCAGTACCCTCACTATCGCCCTCCAGGGCGTACACACGAGCTGGAACAGAAGGCTTCGGCTTCGGCGGCATAGGCTGACTTGGGGGCTGCCTCTTGGGACAACTATCCTTCTGGTGGGTAGAGCTACCACAACTAGTACACAATCCCAAATTATACCAACATTTAAACTCTGGGTGATTCCCTCCACAATAACCACAAGTAACTGGACGATAACCTGACAGACGAGGGACTGAAGGAAAACCAGTCGGGCGAGGTGTAGAGTAAAATCCGGTCGGACAAGGTGCTGAAGTAAATCCCATAGGGCGAGGTATAGGAGGTCTGGGTCCACCAAAAGGTCTCTTGCCTTTAGGCTGCATAGGAGCACTCAGAATAAAAGGCCTCTTGAAACTCGATGAAGATGAAGCGGGGGTAGTACGACGAATAGCTCAATCAATACTGGCATACTCAGCCTCTAGAGATAAGGCTGCATCTAGAGCTGCAACATAGGTAGTGGGACGGGAAGCTGCAAGACCCTGTCGAAGTGGAATACTCAAGCCCTCTAGAAACTTCTTGGTCTTCCTACACTCATATACTGCAAGTCTGGTAAAATTGGCCTCATAATCTGCCACGGTAGAAGTACCCTGAGATAACTCCATAAACTCCTGCTCCCGGCGATCCTGAACAGTAGGGGGAACATACTTAGCTCGAAACTCCTCAAGAAACCTATCCCACGATGACTCAACTCCAGTGGCCCTCCATCTCTGCTCAGTCATCTTCCACCAGGCCTCTGCAGGTCCTCGAAGAAGATAGATAGCAAACTCAACCTTCTCTAGATCAGTAGGCTGATGAACTCGGTATATCCTCTCAAGAGATGAAATCCAACCCTCTGCCACAATATCATCTGTAGTACCGGCGAACTGCGGTGGATGAAAGTCGAGAAATCTGTGCAAGGACTGGTCACGGGCTCTATGCTTATCTGCCTCTATATTCCTGTCTCTCTGGTCCAGATAATCCCGAAAAAGACCAAATATCTGCTGAGCATCAACCACTGGTGCCTGTGGTGGTGCTGCTGGAGGAGTACGATCACGACGAGGTGGCATCCTATAGTTAAATATAACAAGTATGCATGTAGATTAATTATGGATGCAAAGCTGTAACCACATAAGCACAAAAGCACAAATTCCTAAGTCATAAGCCGTACGGACCTAGACTGACACGACTCATAGAGCTAAGGCTAATGAACCTCTAGCTCTGATACCAACTCTAACGTCATGTCCCCAAATACGGTGCGACGTGACGTCCCGCACCAAGTCACAATCCATAACAAGAACTAAAGGTCCGGTTATGAACTACAACCTGGCGAACGGAAAATAAATACCAGGCGGATCTGCTTTAGAAAATAATAGGACAATGAACAATAATACAACGAAAGCAATTAACACAACCTATCCCACTCAGGGAGCTAGAACAACCATATTCCAAAACACAATTATAAAGCCCACCAAGGCCACTGAAAACATCCATATCAACATTCAAACTAATTTACATCATTTACATCTACAATCTCTAGGGTTTTAATTATTTATCCAGATACATAGGCGGAAATGAAATCACCTAATCAAAAGTAAATGACTCCAAGGACACGACCTGAATCCGCCTAGCAATAAAACCTGAAAGGACAACCACAGAGTAATGGGGTTAGTCAAAGCGACTAAGTGAGGGGGCTGTAATACGTATATATTATCGAAACAACAAAAAGATTCACCAGTTTGTAAATGAGAAGAAAGCAAAGGAAAAATAAAAGTTTTCACAATTATTGGTGAATCGGATAATTTTTCAATAAAGTAAAAGCTCGGCGAGTCGAGCATCAACCACCTGTTTCATAATATCAGAAATATCAAATAAACCTCCCTTATTCCTCCTTGTGTAGTCAGGTAGCTAGCCCGCTACTATATAATCATATATGCAAGGACAAATATCCAATACATCTTCGGCTGGGGATATAGACTAGATCCCGTCCGGCGCAGGTACTCAAAAGGGTTGCCACTCCGGTCATACCCCCGAGCTCCCATCAGTTTGGAGACCAGAGCATTGACATCCACCGTAGACCCAACGTCTATCCGGCTTCACCCCGTACCCTGATGTCCGGGCCCAATAGTATAATGTGGCTCAATGGCCAGGCCGAAAGGCCAAGATAATTCCTCGCACTTCAAATGCTTGTGCGGTCAAAGGGACCGATTTCAAACTCGTTTGTAACCCTTTCGAGCTAATGGAGCTTTTGAGGGGTTATACGTAATAATTTGATATCAAAGCATTTTTCTTTAAACTCATTAAGATAATATGGTTTTCAAGTAGCTACTACGTATAATATAAGTTTAGGGAAAGAAAACATAAAAGCATAAAACACAGGCTTCGGGTATATATGGAATATTTACATACGTATAAGAAAAGCCGAATTCGGAAAAGAAACCCCACCTGGACATCCCAAACGATAGCAAAAAGGACGATCAAACACAATCAGGGTTCCTCTGTAGGATCACCTGCTATACAAATGACAAAAGGATAAGACTCAACTCAATAACTCATTTAAGACACGACTGACTTGTACGGCTATAATTTAAATCATGTAGCACATTTAAGATAAATAATTAATAAATTATCATGATCACACTAAATATAAGGTCGAATAATTCAATCCAAAACCCATGAATTTAGAACTGCAGAAATCAAATACACATATTTAATAACAACATTTAAAGATCTTTATTTGATTAATAAAACATTAAATAATTTTACGCCATATATTTAAATACCGAGTACGAACTAAGTTTAAGAGTTCTAATTAAAAGAATTCCAAAAATTTAAGTTCTTATTAGTGACGGAAGGGGCTTACAGAAGCATAAACATGAAAGTACCCATCTCCCTGATGAATAAAAGAATTAAAATTATATTCGATCAGTATCACTAAATTCAGTTAGTTAATGAATTAACTCAGGCATTTATCATCATCACTTTTAACACTTATCATATTCTATTGGTTAACAAGAAAATCATTCAAAATCTATGTAACTAATGAAATTGTTAAGTATTTATTTTCATCCAAATTCTGATAGCCCTCTATTCAAGTAATTACTGTAGCGCAAACATCAAGTGATCAGTTCTTCCAGGGAATTAATAAGAACTTCAAATTCATATAATAAAACTATGGGTGAATTGTTGAACACCTTTATCTTCATTAAAGAAGGATTTATTCAAGAGTTGTCCCACTATAAACTATCATTAATTCTTTGTTAAATATCAATATTCCAAGCAATTATCCGATGAAGAAATGAACCAGAAAATATCACGAAGGAAATTTAAGATGAAAAAGATGTAGTTACCTATTATCAATTTAGCTCGGTTGTAGAAATGGGGAATGGGACGAAACGAAAGAAACACTTTATCACTTAGTCCTTCTCTATATTATAATGTAATTGATATATATATATATATATATTTATTGTCGGCGTTCTTGGGCACTAAGAATAAGAAATAATAAGAATGAGTTAAGCAATAGCCGCCTGATCTAATTCCTTAGATATTTCTTATTATTACCCTTTTTTATATATAAATATAATTCAAATACAACTTTATTCTAGTAAATACTTTAAATAAGACAATTTTGTATTCATCAAAATTTAGAGATAGGGATACACGTGTTAAAATACCATTAATTTTATACACGTAAACATAAATTTCGCCATGTGTCAATTAACTTGAAATTCACGTAATTCAAAATGTCATAAAAACTTTAAAAATATCAATTAGGTACACATTAGGCAATTTAATCACAATTAACACATTTATCACTTAAATTAAACACATTAGGCTAATAATATCACATAAGAACATATTTCCCGATCGAATTTTCCAACTTGTCCCGTTATCTTAGGAATTCTTACCGGCTTTATTTGGACGAAAATTTGGGCCGTTACATTGACCGTCAATTGACACCTTTCTCATTTAGGGATTTTTCCCACCTTTCCTGTTTCTTATCCGTTTAATCCCGTATTCGCGAGAGAACGTCTTTATATTATTTAAGCATGCCTTTAATATTTAATTTATATTCTTTCATGATCTAGAATTTCATTTACCTTTCCTTAGTTGTTATTCCGTATTTTATATATCTTCACATGTTTAATTGCCTGGCTTTCCATATTGCAACTGTAGCATGATTGAGGTTCCATATGAATTGTCGTGCGTCGTCTGTTGTTCGTGTCTTGCTTTTAGTATTGTCGGTCTCGTTTTCATCCTCTATGCCCTGTGTATTACAGGTGGGACCAACGAGGGAGAAACTTGACTACCGCTTGCTTTCATATTGTCGTGTTGAGCCAGGCAAGGGTTTAAACTTCTTTTAACTGGGGCAAGGACATAGTCTTATATAGGTTTGCGAAATAAATGACTACCCCGCTTTTATTATTACTTGTTGTACTGCCTTTACTATTCCTTATGTGCTTCGTCAAACATTTTCATAGCAAAACCTATATGTATAACATTTTACAAACAGTTTCAACTAGAGGCAAGGAAAACCCATTTGTTTTAAACGCGAACTTTGGTCTCTCGACCCCGCAACTATAACCTTGTCTCGAATGGCCCCTTTGGCCTTCCACACCCCGATTTCCTATTTTTGAATGGCCCCTTTTGGCCACCTAAACTGTCATAGTTTTCAAATGCGAGCCCTGGATGGTATAATGAAGTGGGCCCGGAGTATACAGGAGGTGAGCCTGGGGACGAGCGTCTAGGGCAAATCCTGATGTGTACTCCAATCCGTATTCTCTTAGGTCGGCCAGGAGGTTGGCTAGCCTGAGTTAGTGCGAGGGTGGCGTTGTAGGCTACGCGTTTCGTAGAAAATTCTGATAGGGTGACGTTGTTAACACACGTTTTCATAAAATTCTGAGTGGATCATGACCTTTTGGTGGTGGAGTACTTGACTATGTATTTGCATGATTTTCATAAATGGGAGTTATAAGGAGAGGGCCCGTTCTCACTAGGACACACTATTTCATGACTTATTGCATTATTTATTTGTCTAATTGTTTTACGGCTTTCGTTACAAGTCGAAGCACATTCCGCTTCTCTTCATTTGGCATATGTATTTCCCTATATATATATATATATATATATATATATATATATATATATATATAAAATCCGGAAGCGTGGCTCGAACTTGCTTCACTTAAGCCTCCTTTATTATTCAAACTATTTAGTTGAATTACGAACCGTATTTACTTATCATTTCTAACCTATTCAGATCATGCCTTTCAAACTTGTATCGGCCTCGTCACTCAACTAATATTCTTTCAATTTATCGGCTTGATATCACGTGCAAATGTTTTAAAGGATCCGGTTCGTCAACCTTTTCGTGTTTTCCAAGCAAGCCGAACCCGAGTGTTGCTTTGTGTCATTTTTACAACTTATATTGTTATTTATATTCTTTCTCAAAACGAGCAACATTCACTACTTTTGGTTTTAAAAGATAAATGACGAACTATGATCAAAACCCCCTTACTGAGTATCCTTTATACTCACCCCTGCTATTTTGGTTCTTGCTTCAGGTAGACAGGTAGCAACGTCACCTATCTTGTCAGTCGGCATCAGCAAGTCTAGATAGGCTCAGTCTCGTTGTCTGGTTTATCTTGTCAGTGGTCCCAACAACTATCGAGTCTTGATTTATTGTATTTAAATGCTTTCGTACTCTTTACTGCTTTATTTACCTTATGTATCTTATGTGCCCCTAATGTGGGATAGTTGAAGATATCTAGGATTGTACAGGGTAGGTTGGATGAGCCTTGGATGGCACTATCTGCTTATGAACATTCTGTATCTTGATTTATAAATGTTTATTGATATTATCTTAGCATTGTAGGCTTTTATGGAATTTAATTGTTTACGTTAATCGCTTCCGCATTTCTCTGCTCTTTTGTGGTCGTTGTTGGGATGGTTGTCGCTGTTGCCGATGGTTATTGCATGAGTGCCGTTCGTCGGAGTGGATTTTTGAGTTGAGGCTCCTCGCTGAAGCTCAGGAGTTCACTTCGGTGCGGATGTGGCGGTCCTTCTTCAGTTATGTTATTATTTTTGCAACTTATATCGTTATTTGTATTCTTTATTAAAACGGGTAACATTCACTACTTTTGGTTTTTAAAGATAAACGACGAACTGTGATCAAACCCCTTACTGAGTATCCTTTATACTCACCCCTTCTATTTTGGTTCTTGCTTCAGGTAGACAGGTGGCGGCGTCACCTATCTTGTCAGTTGGCATCATCAGGTCTAGATAGGTTCAGTCGCATTGTCTGGTTTGTCTTGTCAGTGGTCCCAACAACTGTCGAGTCCTGTTTATTGTATTTAATTACTTTCGTACCATTTACTGCTTTATTTACTTTATGTATCTTATGTGCCCCTGATGTGGGATAGTTGAAGATATCAAGGATTGCACAGGGTAGGCTAGTTGAGCCATGGACGGCACTACGTGTTTATGATCCTTTTGTATTTCGAACTGCAAATACTTAATTGATATTATGTTAGCCCTGTAGGCTTTACGGAATTTATTTGTTACCTTTTATATCGCTTCCGCATTGCTCTGTATTGTTGTGGTTGTTGTTGGGATGTCAATGCTGTTGCCAGTAGTTATTGCTTGCGTGCCGTTCGCCGGAGTGGATTTTTGAGTTGAGGCCCCTCGCTGAAGCTCGGGAATCCATTTTGGTGCGGATGTGGTGCTCCTTCTTCAGGGGGCGCTACAGTCAGTGGTATCAAAGCCTAGGTTCCCAAAAGGAACCGAAGCTTTGAAATCGCGTTGTGTCTTGTCTCTTGTGTCTGCCCTTTTCGTGTCAATGAGACTTAGAGTTTCCAGTCATAGGTGCTTGAGAACTCCTTAGTATTGAAATTGTGATTGATCTTCTTTTGGAATGGCCAACCAACCGTTTGATCTTTTACAATTGTAGTATTGAGTTGGGATCGAATACCGGTGGATGTGGAACTCGAGGTAGCGTCTGTCTTGTCTTGTCGTCTTGTTATGTCTTGCTTGGGTCTTGTCGTGTCTAGGTCGTACGCCTATAGGATCGACTTTTGCTTGTTCTGTGATTTGTTTCGTGCTTAAATTATCTACATGATATTCGAATCATATATGTATGCTTTGTTTGAATCTTATATGCCTTACGTGATAATTCCATTAACCGGGCATGCATCATTTTCTAGTTTGTTGTTCACAGGTGCATAATGCCTCGCCGAAGAACAGCAGCAGCGGGTACCCGCCAAACAGACTGAGGGCCAAACATTGGACATGTTTCTCTTCTATCGCCCGCCCTGCTTCGAGGGCGAACCAGATGATTTTAAAGCTGAGGCCTGGATATCCGATTTAGAGCAGATCTTTCGAGTACTACAATGTGGCGACCCCGAGAGGGTTGAATATGCTACCTTCCTTATGAGAGGACAAGCTCGAGATTGGTGGCACTTCACAGAACGGAGATGGATCGTCGAGGGAGTCCCCCTCACTTGGACACGATTCGTATCTAACTTCCAAATGAAGTATGTGCCGGAAGTGGTACGTGAGAGCCGGGAGAGAGAATTCATGTATCTCAACCAAGGAGCATCTACCGTAGCTCAGTACGAAGCACAGTTCAACCATCTCATCACCTATGCTCCTCATTATGCCGCAGACGCACGAAAGTTTATCGAGGGACTTCAGCCAGAGATCCGGAGAGCATTGGTGGCACTTGACATCCGTCTTTACCCCGATGCAGTTACTCGAGCTATGAGAGTGGAGTCCGAACTCCAAATGATGAACCAGAGTGCCCTTTCTATGATAGGATCCTCTTCCAACGAGATAGCAAGAAGAGAGCCAGCTGGACCGAGTACCTTTCGGACAAAGAGATCACACTACGAGATGCCAGAACCTACCAAACCTGAAGTGAACGAGGACCCTATTCCTTGTGAGTACTGTGGAAAGACGAATCACAAAACTGCAAAGTGTAGGAAGCAATTGGGACATTGCTTTTCATGTGGAAGCACCAAACACCACATTCGGGACTGCCCCAACCGAGAGAACCTTAGGGGAAGAAGAAGTGGTTACAGATCTCGACATGCTCGCACAGGTATATTGCATTATCATAACATGCATATGTATTTATATATATTTCGAATGATAAATGCTACCTACGTTTGCTGTTGTTGTGGTTGTTGTTGGGATGTCAATGCTGTTGCCAGTAGTTATTGCTTGCGTGCCGTTCGCCGGAGTGGATTTTTGAGTTGAGGCCCCTCGCTGAAGCTCGGGAATCCATTTTGGTGCGGATGTGGTGCTCCTTCTTCAGGGGGCGCTACAGTCAGTGGTATCAAAGCCTAGGTTCCCAAAAGGAACCGAAGCTTTGAAATCGCGTTGTGTCTTGTCTCTTGTGTCTGCCCTTTTCGTGTCAATGAGACTTAGAGTTTCCAGTCATAGGTGCTTGAGAACTCCTTAGTATTGAAATTGTGATTGATCTTCTTTTGGAATGGCCAACCAACCGTTTGATCTTTTACAATTGTAGTATTGAGTTGGGATCGAATACCGGTGGATGTGGAACTCGAGGTAGCGTCTGTCTTGTCTTGTCGTCTTGTTATGTCTTGCTTGGGTCTTGTCGTGTCTAGGTCGTACGCCTATAGGATCGACTTTTGCTTGTTCTGTGATTTGTTTCGTGCTTAAATTATCTACATGATATTCGAATCATATATGTATGCTTTGTTTGAATCTTATATGCCTTACGTGATAATTCCATTAACCGGGCATGCATCATTTTCTAGTTTGTTGTTCACAGGTGCATAATGCCTCGCCGAAGAACAGCAGCAGCGGGTACCCGCCAGACAGACTGAGGGCCAAACATTGGACATGTTTCTCTTCTATCGCCCGCCCTGCTTTGAGGGCGAACCAGATGATTTTAAAGCTGAGGCCTGGATATCCGATTTAGAGCAGATCTTTCGAGTACTACAATGTGGCGACCCCGAGAGGGTTGAATATGCTACCTTCCTTATGAGAGGACAAGCTCGAGATTGGTGGCACTTCACAGAACGGAGATGGATCGTCGAGGGAGTCCCCCTCACTTGGACACGATTCGTATCTAACTTCCAAATGAAGTATGTGCCGGAAGTGGTACGTGAGAGCCGGGAGAGAGAATTCATGTATCTCAACCAAGGAGCATCTACCGTAGCTCAGTACGAAGCACAGTTCAACCATCTCATCACCTATGCTCCTCATTATGCCGCAGACGCACGAAAGTTTATCGAGGGACTTCAGCCAGAGATCCGGAGAGCATTGGTGGCACTTGACATCCGTCTTTACCCCGATGCAGTTACTCGAGCTATGAGAGTGGAGTCCGAACTCCAAATGATGAACCAGAGTGCCCTTTCTATGATTGGATCCTCTTCCAACGAGATAGCAAGAAGAGAGCCAGCTGGACCGAGTACCTTTCGGACAAAGAGATCACACTACGAGATGCCAGAACCTACCAAACCTGAAGTGAACGAGGACCCTATTCCTTGTGAGTACTGTGGAAAGACGAATCACAAAACTGCAAAGTGTAGGAAGCAATTGGGACATTGCTTTTCATGTGGAAGCACCAAACACCACATTCGGGACTGCCCCAACCGAGAGAACCTTAGGGGAAGAAGAAGTGGTTACAGATCTCGACATGCTCGCACAGGTATATTGCATTATCATAACATGCATATGTATTTATATATATTTCGAATGATAAATGCTACCTACGTTTGCCATTTAGTTTCTCCTTTACATGCGCTTGTAGAACGGGAAGTCTTACTTCGCGTTCCTTTATGTGTTAGAATCTGAGGACAGATTCTTTTGAAGAGGGGAGTATTGTAACGACCCGAAATTTTGGATTTATTCTGGAATTATATTTTATTCGTACCGAAGGCTTTTCGTGAGAATATTTATATTCACGAATAAGTTTTATCCACGAACCCGCCTTTTATCTAATATTTCCTATTTTATTCTGACCCTAATTAATATCCATTTTTCATACATACCCCTCTTATATTCCTTATTTCACGTAAACCCATATCACTTGAGAAAGAAAGAAAGAGGAAGAAAGAAGAGAAGGAGAAAAGGAGAAAGAAGGAGGAGAAAGGAGAATCGTCCTACCGAGCCCGTTTCTCGCCCGATCGACGAGCCGTGAAAACCCGAACGATCCTTGCTTCATTCTCTATCGCTAATCGTTTTACCCCATTTCAATATGTTCGTTCTTTGTTGCGAATTCGTGGGTTTTATATAGGATTTTTATAGTTGTTGGATTTTCGTGTTTAGGAAGATTTACTTGATCATTTTGCATGGTTCTTGAACCTATGTGTAACTAATGTGGTATATATGATTATACGTAAGAATTAGCATGTTTTGTGGTGTAAATTAGGAGATCTATGAATTTATATGTTGGATCCACGTGAGAACTTCGCGACCTGCTGGGTCTGTTGCCCAGTAGATCTGCACGGTCTTGTGCACTGTCTTGCCAAGCCCGTGCACAGCCCCGTGTGTCCTCCTTTAACCTGCACGGGCTTGTGCACGAGGTCTTGCCAAGACCGTGCGTTGGCCCGTGCGCACCCCTTTTGGACCTGCACTGGCTTCAGCCCGTGCACGGGCCTGTGCGCAAGCTCGTTTGCAGCTGCACGGTCTTGGCAGCGTGCTCAAGATCGTGCGTGAGCTTGTGCACCCTTATTTGTGCTTGCACCGGCTTGCCAAGCCCGTGCGCTGGCCGGTGCAACATACTTAGTCGATTTTCCAGCCTTTTCCTTTCTTTCATTTCGGGAATTTGGTCAACCCCACTCATTTAAATATTGGCCTTTCGCATACGAACTCCTAACATCAATCCGATTTCACCTATAGCTTTCTTGAGCCTCGAGATTTAATATTTTACATAGTTTGCAACTTATCCGACCTTATTTGACCGTCAATTGACACCTTTCTCGTTTAGGGATTTTTCCCACTTTTCCCGTTTCTCATCCGTTCGATCCCGTTTTCGCGAGAGAGCTTCGTTATATTATTTTAAGCATGTATACGTGCCCTAATTGCGTTTAAGCATGCCTTTCATATTTAATATCTATGTTCCTTTCATTATTTAGAATTGCATTAATATTTCTTTAATTGTTGTTCTGTATTTCATATATCTCTATGTGCTTAATTGTTTAACTTTCCATATTGCATTTATTGCATGATTTGAGTTCTATTGAATTGTCGTGTGTCGTTTGTTGTTTTGTGTCTTACTTTTCGTATTGTCGGTGTCGTTTTCATCCTCAGGTGGGACCAACGAGGGAGAAACTTGATTGCCGCTTGCTTTCATACTGTGCGTCGAGCCAGGTAAGGGTTTAAACTTCTTTCAACTGGGGCAAGGACATAGTTACTTAGGTTTGCGAAATAACTTACTGTCCCGCTTTTCTTATTACTTGCTGTACTACCTTTACTATTTCCTTATGTGCTTACTCAAACATTTTGATAGCAAACCTATGCATCTACCAAAATGATTTAAAATGCTTTCAATTAGAGACAAGTAACTTATTTGTTTTAAAAGTAACTATTTGATCTCTGAGGCACTTATAAGTAATGTCGTTAGGGACATCCATGCATGCTCCCGAAGCGTACGGCGCTTATGAGTATTTCTTGGATCGTTACACTAGCTTGTCTCAAAGGCCCCTTTGGCCATTCATACATAACTATTTGCATCATCCTTTCGAACGGCCCCTTTAGCCACCCAAACTGTTATTGATTTTAAAAGCGAGCCATGACTGAATCATGACTTGAGCCTGGAGTATACAGGAGGTGAGCCTGGAGACGAGCGTCTAGGGCAAACCCCGATGTATATTCCAATTCGTATTCGCTTAGGTCGGCCAGGAGGTTGGCTAGCCTGGGTTAGTGCGAGGGTGGCGTTGTAGGCTACGCGCTTCCTAGAAAATTCTGATAAGGGTGACGTTGTTAACACGCGTTTCCATAAAATTCTGAGTGGATCATGACTTTTGGTGGTGGAGTACTTGACTACGTGTTTACATGATTTTTATGGTTGGGAGTTATAAGGAGAGGGCCCGTTCTCGCGGTGACATACTATTTCATAACTTATTGCATTTCTTGTTTGTGTAATTGATTTACGGCTTTTGTTACAAGTCGAAGCACCTTCCGGTTTCCTCATTTAGCATATGTATTTCCCTATATATATATATATATATATATATATATATAAAACCCGGAAGCGTGGCTCGAACTTCCGCAACTTAAGCCTTCTTTATTGTTCAAACTATTTAGTTGAATTACGAGCCGTATTTACTTATCATTTCCAACTTACTTATACCATGCTTTTCGAACTTCTAACGACCTCGTGACTCAACTAATATCCTTTCAATAGATCGGCTTGACATTATGTGTAAATGATTTTTTAAAGGATCCGGTTCGTCAACCTTTTGTATTTTCCGAGAGAGCCGAACCCGAGTGTTGCCTTGTGTTATTATTTTGTAACTTATATCGTTATTTGTATTCTTTATCAAAATGGGCAACATTCACTACTTTTGGTTTTTAAAGATAAACGACGAACTGTGATCAAGCCCCTTACTGAGTATCCTTTATACTCACCCCTTCTATTTTGGTTCTTGCTTCAGGTAGACAGGTGGCGGCGTCACCTATCTTGTCAGTCGGCATCAGCAGGTCTAGATAGGCTCAGTCGCGTTGTCTGGTTTGTCTTGTCAGTGGTCCCAACAACTGTCGAGTCCTGTTTATTGTATTTAATTACTTTCGTACCATTTACTGCTTTATTTATTTTATGTATCTTGTGTGCCCCTAATATGGGATAGTTGAAGATATCTAGGATTGCACAGGGTAAGCTAGTTGAGCCATGGAGGGCACTACGTGTTTATGATCCTTTTGTATTTGTTACCTTTTAAATCGCTTCCGCATTGCTCTGTATTGTTGTGGTTGTTGTTGGGATGTCGTTGCTGTTGCCCGTAGTTATTGCTTGCATGTCGTTCGACGGAGTGGATTTTTGAGTTGAGGCCCCTCGCTGAAGCTCAGGAATCCATTTTGGTACGGATGTGGCGCTCCTTCTTCAGGGAGCGCTACAAGACACTTATATGTTTCCTTTAAAGTATGCAAATGTCTCAAAAAGATGATATTTTTAATATTTTTATGAAATATTAGGACATTTCTAACTATCTCTATACAATACATTAAATAAGTCATTAAATAATAATTAATGATCCATAAACGAGATACAAGAAAGAAAACTTCTTCAAAATCTAATCAAAATGGTGTTTATTCATCAAACTTTATGCAAGAAAAGAAATCCAACTATGTACTTCAAGAATGCTTAAAGAAATCCAATCTAATCCCTTTAAATAGGACAATATCCACCATAAAAAAATTCAACTAAAACTGTAGTCCAAATTCAAGTAAACACCTAAACAACAGAAAGTCTAAATTTGTACTTCAAGAATGTCAACAACAAGTTCCATCCAATTTTTTCAACAAAATATAATTCATCATAAAAAGGTTATCTACTAAAAGCTAACTATAATACGAACAATAATATCCAGTATATGCATCAATCTCAATGATATTCATCCAAAGCTACCTGCACATTAATGGGATGTAGATAAAACAACCACTCATATTTCAATAAATACTTGCATTGCTATCCATATCAACAACATACTTTGAAACTAAAATACGAAATTTTATGCCATCGATTTTAATTAAACAAGATAGGTTAAAGTAAATAATGATAGGAAATAACTTTTTACATACCAAGGATAATGGCCAAGCAACAGGGGCACCAAGAGAATCTCCAATAGTTTGTATATGATCATAAGGTTGAGTAAACGTACATCTCTTTTCATTACAGATTGGATGGTTATCTCACACCATTCAGACCCCAACTCCTCACCTTTGACACTAACAAAATCCATTTGATTAATGTAGCCATTTGCAACAATCTCATTTATGTTACCCAAGCTCTTTAAGACAACATAAGAATTAACCTGCATTTTTGTGTATATGAATTTATTAGATATACTTCTATATATTATAGTAAATATAAAGCATAATTACCCGAATACGTCTTGGGTGTGTCATTGATTCAGATGGGTAATGATTGTTTGATGATGGAAGTGGAGCACATTGACTATCAGTTTGTCCAGCAAATTGTGCTCTCTCATGAAGTATCGCCGTTAGATTTTCCAACTTCTCATTTAAAGCATCATATTTATCTGCTATGTGTAGATACTTTTCCTTATACTCCATAGCCAATCTGTAACTCTTGTCACGACTTGGAATTATGCCATATACATCAGCTGGTGTCACCCCCATACCATACATGCGCACATGTCCATGCTTATCTGATCCCATTACCTTTGCATATGGATCATCTCGATTAGCATTATGATTAGAACCATCATCAGAGGAAGTTTGAGGTTCTTGGTCTGCTAAGAGCTTCATTTGTTCCTATAACACAACAAATGTAACAATCACTTCAAAGGAGGAATTCACAGTACTATATTGATAAAATTATTAAAATTAATTGAGCATAAAACTAATAATAAAACTAATATTTTAACTCACAATTGCTTCCTGCAATATTGCACTAGTAGGCGAACCATCTTCCTTAAAATAGCACTCTTCAAACAATTCAGCTCTAGTGGGATATCTGCCAAGCTTTTTCTTCTGCAAATATATTAGATCTTATATTATTATAAAATTTCTCATAAGTAAAACAAACTAAAAATAGACATAATCCAGTAATAACTTACCATTATTTCTTTCACCAATGCAAAACTCTTTTTGGCCATACGATGAAACAAATCCAACTGAGCACGGATTTGTTTGTTCTTTTCACTTATCCTCTAAGCATATTTAGCATTCATTGGTTAAATAATGGCTACTAAATATTACTTGAAATGCACTAACAGAAACAAAATGCATTTAGTATAAGTACTAAAAATCTAATATTAAGTGCATCTAATTTTTTACCTGAAAATTATCAGAACGCCAATGTTCTACTAAAGCTGTATATTGCTCCTCATCCACCCTATCAGGTACATTGATCATTTGTTCCTCAATAGGTACATTTGGGTCAAAATTCAAACTCTTCACATAACTCTTCCAGTTACGCCACTTCTTATTAATTGATTTCAAGATGTAGAGTTCCCGTCCTGGAGCTAACTCAAACTTTGTCTATACCAACAAAAATTCAAAGAATAAATATGATATTAATTGTCTAAAGTTAATTGATCAAAGAAACAAAATAAAAACCTTTACAATCCTTAGCATTTCTTCCTTATAAGACTGGGGCATCAATCTGCAATCTTTATAGTGAAGAGGACAATATCTCCCATTTCTTGCAATTGTACCCAAGAAATGAGCAAGAGTAATTATCTTGCAATCATCATTGGGTTGTCCAAGATCATTAAATGATAAAGATATAAGGTCATCATGTGATTGCCCCCAAACTTTGGCCATACATGTAGGCCCCCGGACTCTCTTTCGTTTATTACCAATTGTAACAATAAAAATTGACACATCCATTGAATTTTTGTATTTCAAGTATAATACATGAATCATATCATTTTCCATATCATTTTTCCTTATTGAAATAATACAAAAAACACTCACCTTGCTCAATTACAACGTCTGGAGAATCCTCTTGAGAATCCAAATGCACTCTAATATCATGTGGATTTGAATGCACAGTAGGTGGTGTTGATCCTTAAGAAAAAATATAGCTTATATTAGTTGCTAGAATTTGACCCGAAATCATTAAAACAAAAATAGGTATATAAAAGAATACCTGATTGTTGTTGCCTTGCACCGTGTTCGTTGAAATTGGACGATGGTTGGGTAGTTAGTCCACTTATCCCAGATCTGTTGCGATTGGTTTGAAGTCTAGTTCCAGTAGCCATAATCTGCAAATCAAGTAATAAATGAGAAAACACAAGGAGTAGAATATTAATTAATCATGTAAAAATCAAATTGATAGTATGAATAAGAAAAGAAATAAAATTAATAAAATATGATACACAAACCTTACCATGTTAATACTATTTTAATAATATTTCTGCTAAGAACACAAGTATACAAACTAAAAGAATATGACAATTAAACATTACGAAAGTACATAAACATTTCCCATGAAAAAAACTAACATAAGTATACATCTTAATTAATAAGCTGAAAATAATATTATTTAACTTATCTACTAAGTGAATGTCTGAATTCTCAAACTAAAGTTCCCTCTACATCTTCTCTAACCCAATTCATTTCATTTTCATCACTCAATTGTACATTACTACCATCTCTTTGAAAAAGGGTCTCTACGTCCAAGCTAAAAATTGGATTCATATCAAATGAATCCCTAGCTTTTATTCTCACTACAACATGCCATCCCTTTTCAGTTGGATCTTCTACATAAAAAACTTGTTGTGCTTGAGAGGCAAGCACGAAGGGTTCAGCATGTTGCTTTGACTTGGAAAAATTAACCAAGATAAAGCCATTGTCATCTATTTTCTGTGCCCTTCCTGGTGAAACCCAATCACACTCAAACATTACAATTTTGCCTCCCCCAAAATAGTCCAATTCAATGATATCCTTAAGTACCCCATAGTAAGCAACATCACCAATGATATGATTGTTGTCATTTCGACTAGCATAACTACTAGTTTCTGCAACAACAATCAATCCACTATTTTGGGTTCTTCTTCGGTTTTCAATTTTTTCCACATGAAATCGAAAACCATTTATAATGAACCCCCTATATCGTTTCCCAACTTGATTAGGACCTCGAGCTAGTGCTCTAAGTTCCTCTGACAATTGATGTCCATCAAGATGCAATCCTTCTACCTGTTAAATAGTAATAATAAAAATAATTAGATAACTCACATATGTAATATATTATTCAGCAATATATGAAATTACTTACATAATTCTTAAACCACTTAGAAAAAGTTTCATTGTGAATGCGTTCAATATCTTTTTTAGCAAGACCATAATTTTTTTCTTTGACAAAGATTTTGTGTTTCCTGCATGTGATTTCAAAGTGATTAGAATCATATAATTAATTTTATAAAAAATAAAATTATAATAAAATATTCTTACTCAATGTACGGTTCAATTGCATTACAATTGAACAACACATATTGATGTGCTTTGGTAAGCGTTTCCTTGTCAACAACTACAGAGTCTTGCCTCCCAATGTGATGCCCTGGATTAGAGAAAATAGGAAATTCCACATTGGCATGATCACTATTATCATCATTACGTTTGACCTTGTTGAATTTGGTCTCGACATCTTCTAAATATCTTGAGCAAAAGGTCAAACTTTCTTCCATCAAGTATGCTTCTGCAATGGAACCCTCAGGACGACTTCGATTTCGCACATATGATTTCAGTGTAGATAGATACCTAACAATCAAGCATAAAATTTTTAGCAACATCGCTTTCATACTCAGAAGTAGAAAAGTAATAATATTTAATAGTATTCTTACCTCTCAATAGGATACATCCAGCGATATTGTACGGGCCCCACAATTCAAGCCTCATATGCCAAATGAACAGGTATATGAACCATGATATCAAAAAATGAAGGTGGAAATTTTTTCTCCAAGTCACAAACTGTTTTAGCAATCTCTTTTTCCAAAGACACTAGATCTCAGGGATTGAGAACTTTTAAACAGAGTTCTCTGAAAAATCTTCATAAATTAATCAGAGGTGTTCTGACATGCTTTGGTAGTACTTTACGCAATGCAATTGGAAGTAACTGTTGCATCAATATATGGTTGTCATGACTCTTAAGAACTGATATTTTAGGCGGTTTTACTTGCACACGCCTTGATATATTGGATGCATATCCATTAGGAACTTTCACAGTCCGTAAGACTTCAAGAAATTGATCTTTCTCCTTTTTACTCATAGAAAAACATGCAGCAGGCAAGTACTTTTTTCCAGAATCAAGATAAATGGGATGAAGTTCAGGCCTTATTCCCATATCTTGCAGATCAAGACGAGAATTTTCATGGTCTTTTGTTTTTCCATCTAGATTCAATAAAGTCCCAAGCACATTGTCACACACGTTTTTTTCAATGTGCATTACATCCAAATTGTGACGCAACAGATTATCCTTCCAATATGGTAGATCAAAAAATATGCTTCTCTTTTTCCAATTGTGAGGGAAATTTGGATTATCATTTACTTTCTTCCCAAATTTAAAGTTTAAGCTAGCTAACTCGTCTAACACCATATCTCCAGTTAATGGGACCGGAGCCCTACGATGCTCTTCATTTCCATCAAATGATTTAGCATCTTTTCTGTAAGGATGGTTGAAATTTAGAAATCTGCGATGACCCATATAACACTCTTTGTGACTATTGTACAAGTATTTAAAGCATGTATCCTTATGGCACGATGGACAAGCTAGTTGACCTTTCGTGCTCCAACCGGATAAATTTGCATATGCTGCAAAATCATTAATAGTCCACAACAGAGCTGCACGCATGAGGAAATTTTGCTTTTTGGATGCATCATAAGTGTCCACTCCATTCCACAATTCCTTCAATTCCTCCACAAGAGGTTGCAAATAGACATCAATATTGTGACCAGGGGGTGACGGACCAGGAATAAGCAATGTTAGAAAGAAAAAAGGTTCTTTAATGCACATCCATGGAGGCATGTTATATGGGGTAAGTATGACTGGTCACGTACTATGAGTAACACTCATAGTCCTAAATGGACTAAATCCATCAGCTGCTAGACCAAGTCTTATATTTCTTGGGTCGTCTGCAAATTCACGATGTCGACGATCAAAATCATGCCAAAGAGGAGAGTCACTAGGATGTCTCATGCAACCATCCTTAGTGCGATCGTCATGGTGCCATCTCATGAATAATGTTGTTTTAGACGACATGAAGAGTCTCTGAAGCCTGGGTTTTAGTGGGAAATATCTCAAAACTTTGGCCGGAATTTGTTTAAACTTGGTGGATGACTCTTCATCATTAGTAGAATTATTTTCAGCTCGAACATACTGGGATGTGTTACAAACGTGACAGTGTGTATCATTCTCATGCTCTTTCCAATACAACATGCAATCATTTGGGCAGGAATGAATTTTGATACATGTGAGTCCTATGGCCCCCATTATCTTTTGAACTTCATAAAAAGAGCTTGGCAATGACTCAGTTGAATCAGGAAATGCCTCTTTCAATAATTCAAGAAGCATTGTAAATGTCTTGTTAGACCATTTACCAGTGCACTTCAAGTGAAAGAGTCGGATGAGAAAAGCAAGTTTAGAAAACTGCTTACATCCTGGATATAGTTCCTTTTGAGCATCAGCTAACAATTTGTAAAAATTCTTAGCTTGCTCATTGGGTTCTTCTTCCTCGTTCATTTCTAAGACCCCAAAGGCGTCGTGTAGCAATCCACTCATATCATCTGCCATATTAGGTTCATTTTGATGTTCAACATCAACTCGATATGATGAGGAATCTTCCCCGTGAGCAATCCAATTCGAGTAACCTTTTATAAAACCATCAACAATCAAATGCTCTTTAGCAACCTCTCTATTTACCCATTTCCCATTCCTACAGTGTTTGCATGGACACATTATTTTCCCGCTTAGGCATACGTTATCAAAAGCCATATCAAGAAATTGGTTTACGCCTGTTTCATATTCTTTTGTTGATCTTGGTTTACTCATCCAACTCTTATCCATTGTCAACCTAATGAAATAAAATATATATATATATATATATATATAAGAAAACCAGAAAATTCTTCAATCAAAAGACTTACTTGAGCAATAAAGACTTTAGTTATAATTATTTTAATTTAACCAAAAACACAACAAATAATTTGCACCAAACAACAACAAGAAGAAAAAACCTAATCTAATTGAATGCAGTGCCCGTAGCAAACTAATCTAATCAAGGAAAATGCTATGTTATTAAATTCCAACTAAGCCTAATTTCACATTCAAATGTAGTATCCTCAATAGCTCAAGTTTCAACAGGAAAACATCAAAAACAACTAAATTTTTATAAAATCTCAATCCTAGAACCAAATGTTCGTTTTAGTATCAGAACTTAGAAAGGGGCGTACCTGTAATTATTACTGAAAGGTTCTCCAGATGATATCAGCAACTTTTGAGTTGAGCAGAGAGCAAGACGCAAGCTGCCCAAAGAGAACTAAATTTTTAAAAAACTTTGGGAAAACCTGTGCAGAATTAGAAAAAATAAAAGGAACACACAATTTAATAATTCATGGGCCTTGTTCGACAAAAATTAACATCATCAACACTAGGGGTGCACACAAGCCGAGCCGGCTTGCGAGCTCGGCTCACCGAGCTCGAGTTGGCTTGACTCGAACTCGAGTTTCATCGAGCTCAAGCCGAGCCCAAACGAGTTCAAGCTTTAGATCAAGTCAAGCCCGAGCCTATTTCTCATGTGTTTTTGGCTCGCGAGCTTTAGGTAATTTATATATATTTTTTTTATTTTATTAGGTAAAATAAAATTAAAAAAAGAACAAAATTAAAAGTAAATCTCTCAATTCTCAAACCCTAATTCCCAATTCACTCTCTCAACCCTTGCCGCCCACCACCCACCACCCACTACCCACGGCCACCACCAACCCCTCGCTGCCCACCGCCGACCACCACCAGCCCCTCGTCGTCCATCACCTCCAGCCCCTCGCCGTTCTTAGGCAGCCCACACTCCACTCATATATATGTGTACAAAAGAAAGTATCCCTAATTTCATTGACACCATCCTCCGCCGCCGCAGAAGCCATCAGCCCACCACCAAAAGTCCCGCCGCCCACCACAGTACACACTCCACAACTCCCTACACCCACTGCAAGTAACGACCACCACCAAGTCCCGCTGCCCACCACAGTTCACACTCAACAGCCCCACCGCGCACAAGTCTCGACGCCAACATCTGTCACGCAACCGCCGCCCATCAACCACTGACCGCAGCTTCCCTTCACCGCCGGAAGCCTTTGGTAATTTCAAATATTTATGCTATTTCTCATTTGATTTTCCTTTTCTTCTGTTGGATTATGCTATTTTTTAATGAATGTTCTTGTTTTCCCAAATAGTATTTGTGGCCAAGTGTAGCGAAAAACAATTTAAGAATTGAATTGTAAACATGAGGGAAGTACACAAATCTCATTTTTTTTCCTTTCCTTTCCTTTTGTATATGTTTCAAATTTCTAAACTTATTTTGTTTTGGCATGAATGTTAAAATGCTTGCAAGCTACTTAAATTGTTAGAAATTGAATGTGGATTATGGTTTGGGTTATCTTTTTTGGACATAAATGGATTTTTGCTAGGATTTGGACTGAATGTGCTTGTTTGTTTTGAAATATTATTGTAGAAATATTTTATATATTTCTAAAATTATGCATTTTCGAGCTTGAGCTTGAGCAAAAACTGACCTAATCAAGCTGCTCGATCAAGCTCAAGTCAAGCTCAAGCTTTTCTCAAGCTCAAGCTCAAGCTAACAAATTCAGGCTTGTCAAGCTCAAGCTCAATCTCAAGCCTTGTTCAAATGTTTCAAGCTCAAGCTCAAGCCTGATATTTTAGACCAAACTCGGCTCGGCTCGGCTCGTGTGCACCCCTAATCAACACTTCAATTAAAGACAACCCATTTCATAATCATTCAACAACACCCAATTAAGCACAACCCATTTCAAATCTCAACAAAATTCACAATTATCAACTCAAGAAATTATCCAGGAATTCAAATCTTGAACCTGAAATCAAAACTTAATTGAGGTGAGATAGAGAAACGGTGCTAGCAGTTGGGAGTGGAGGCCCGGCACGACAAGCATGTAGCGACGATGGGCGCTAGGACTAAGGCTAGGAGAATAGGACTTTTTATATTTACTAACCTTGTTTTACAGTAACTGATTAGAGTTCAAAATAACTTCAAGTTCTTGCAAAGATCAATTAATCCAGTCTATTCAAGTTAATTTCAACTTCTTCAAACTAAACAATAAAAATCATCTATCGACAATTAAGAAAATTTCGAGATAAAATTGGTTAGATAGGAAAAATCTTACCTTCAATTAGATGGAGATTGGAGAAAAATTTTGGTGTCTCTCGTGCAACTGAATTGCAGGTGTAATATTGTGGAGAAGAAGGCAAGAAAATAAAAATTAAGAGTCCTAAGAGAGTGAAAAACTGAGAGTAGTGGAAATGGATCGTGTGTAGAAACCCGCCAAAATAAAACAAAAAAAGGAAAAAAATAGAGGGATTTTCTAGCGCCCATTATAATTAGATATATAAATGCCCCTAAAAACTTCATTATTGGGATATAATTTAACAAGTATCCCGATAAATTAATTTTGAGGCATTTTTAAAAAAATATCCTAAAATAAGTGTCCTATAATATGTATTTGTTGTAGTGTCTAATGTAATATTTCATATAAATATACTCATGGAATCTTGAGAAAAATAATTGATGTTGTTTTTTGTTTGTACTAGTACGATTTACTAAGGACATCAATTTACGTATCTATTCGACAAATATACAAATATATTAACAATTAACTTTATATATATATGTCGCGGCCGTCCGAGCATGGAGAGGAGAACCCCCCTGCTTGGCGCCCGTTGGACGCGCGTGCATAACCTTCGTTGGCACCGTGTACAACCCTAAAGTTTGGCCTGGGAAGCAACTGCCAAAAAGGGATTAATCCACTCTTTGGTTATACATGGTGATTAGATTATATAACGCTTATTCAATCACTGCATTTTTGATGTGGGATGGGATCTCACGGTCAATTACCTTCTCACGGGAAGCTGCTTACGGGAAGTAACTTACCGTGCGATGCACTCTCACAATTTGCTACTTTCCGTGCAGGTTACCATGAGTTGCTCCTGTGTGTAAATTCGGGGAGCTACAATTCGCCCCTCCTTTAGAGCATAATGTCCTCATTGTGCCGCGATATTAGGATCGTTCGCTTTCTACCAGTGGAGAAACCCCACGCACGCCGAGCTCTGTAGATGGTTACTCCCTGGTGTGTGGACCCGCACTGTCGGTAGGCTCTGATAGCACTTGTCGTGGCCCTCCGGGCACGGAGAGGAGAACTCCCCTGCTTGGGCGCCCATTGGACGCGTGCGCATCACCTCCGTTACCACCGTGCACAACCCTAAAGTTTGGCCTGGGAAGCAACTGCCAAAAGGGATTAATCCACTATAGTTGTACATGATAACTTTGATTATATATTGCTCATTTCATATTTGTTCTTCCGATGTGGGACAATTTCATGCAATCTCACGGTTAATTACATTCTTACGGTAAGCTGCTCACGGGAAGCAAGTTACCGTGCATAGCACCCTCACGGTTTGCTGCTTCCCGTGCAGCTTACCGTGAGTCTGCTACTACTGTAAATTTGGGGTGTTACAATTCGCCCCTCCTTTAGAGCACAATGTCCTCATTGTGCCACCACATTCAGGATCGTTCGCTTTCCGCCGGTGGAAAAACCCCATGCACGTCGAGCCCTGTAAATGGTTACTCCCTGGTGCGTGGACCCGCACTATTGGTAGGCTCTGATACCACTTGTCGCGGCCCTCCGGGCACGGAGAGGAGAACCCCCCTGCTTGGGCGCCCGTTGGACGCGCGCGCATAACCTTCGTTGCCGCTGTGTACAACCCTAAAGTTTGGCCTGGTAAGCAACTGCCAAAAATGGATTAATCCACTATTTGGTTATACATGGAGATTAGATTATATAGCACTCATTCACTGCATTTCAGATGTGGGATGGTGTAGCGCCCCCTGAAGAAGGAACGCTACATCCGCACCGAAATGGACTCCCGAGCTTTAGCGAGGGGCCTCAACTCAAAAACCCACTCCGGCGAACGACACTCAAGCAATAACCATCGGCAACAACGACAACATCCCAACAACAACCATAACAATGCAGAGCAATGCGGAAGCGATTTAAAAAGAAAACAAATAAATTCCATAGAAGCTTACATAATATCAATTAAACATTTGCTATTTGAAATACAACAGAAGCATAAACACACAGTGCCATGCATGGCTCAATTAGCCTATCCTGTGCAATCCTAGATATCTTCAACTATCCCACGTCAGGGGCACATAAGGTACATAAAGTGTAGCGCCCCGCTCTACAGCCCCTGAACCTGCACGGTCTCCCAAGCCGAGAACGGTGCCTCAACCCGAGAACCCATACAAGCCAACGGGTCAATCCCGACACTTGGAAACAGTGGATCCCCAAAGTTAAAACATCTAAACAGCTCAGAATAAATAGCGGAAGCAAATTTAAATAATAATAACATAAATGCCACTCCGGGGCCAATTCAACTAATATATATTTTAACACAGCCCATTCAGGGGCAACATAAAGTAAATATGAGGGGACGGGGATCAATATATCATTATCTACAAGCCTGGACAAAAGAACAACTATCTAGAGAGTTAAAAGACAACAATAGAGACTCGGCAAAACCAAAAAGGCCTATCTAAGCACTGTTGCCCATCCGAGACGTGAGACATGTCGGTCTCTCAATCTACCTGAGGCAAGAACCAATGAAAGAGGGTGAGTCAAAAATACTCAGTAAAGATGTTAGAGCAAGTCGAGTCACGCTTCCGGGTTTTATAGAAAGTTCATATGCAATTAGGAAGAAACCAGAATGTGCTTCGACTCGGATATTCAATAAAACGATAAAAGCAATAACGATATAAAGCGATAAATAAATATCCCCGCGAGAGTGGGCCTGTTCCTCCTTATTTCTCCACAATACATTATAAAAATCTCCATCGCCGGTGTCAAGCCAAGGAGCAACCCAAAGCGTGGCTATCAACTCCTGACGGGCCACGATTGACGCTTATATTTTGGGAGTAGTACCTCGGATTACAGCCTGAAGGCTCGTCCCCAGATGCAACCTCCGGATACCATCCCGGCCCATTGAAATAAAAATACTTTGCTCGCTTTGAAATAAGATTTTGAATGCCAAACGGGCATTTAGGGCAAATGGTGACAACGAAGGGGGTAAATCCTAAGTCAATTCGTCACGTAAAGGAAAGAGTTTTCTTGCCCCTTTTGAAAACAAATCAATTTAGGTTACTATTATATAATTTTGATATCAAAGGATTTGAGGATAAAACATAAAAGTATAAGCTCGAAATATGTAATACAATAATATGGGATTAAGGGGTTTCGCAAGTATACATATATGTTCAAGCCCAGTTAAAACGATTTAAATCCTCACCTGGTAAAAAATAGGAAGCCTAGCAGCTAGACTCACTGGTCACCGACGTCTGACTGATCTGTAGACAAGACAGGACCTAGACAAATTAATAGCGACTATAAAAGCGCAAATAAGCAATTATTTGACGAACGGCTAACCAAACATGTTCACAATCATGCATATGCCAATTATAGTATGTAAGGAAGCTATCATATAAATTTCACGAAATTCCGACAAGTTGCCAAAAATGCACATACTTAAAATTACACTATTCACAGCGCGAACGAGGGCGAAATTAAATAAACATTTCAAAATATTAATCTACAAGTTATAAAGGTTCTATAGGTGAAAACGGTATAATTTTTGGAGTCCGTATGCAAAAAGTCAACCAAAAATGTTGACCCGTGGACTCACTTGCCGAGAGCAACATTTGAAAAAGGCTGGAAAATTTTCTAAGTGTTTCACACCGGCTTGTGCACAGTCTTGAACACGGTGTCAAGACCGTGCACTCACACACGGCCATCTGCACAGTTTAGGCGCACGGGCTTGAGCCCGTGCAGGCATAAAGAGGTGCACACGGGCTCCTGCACGGTCTTGCTCAAGACCGTGCTTTAGCCCGTGCGGTTTAACAGCACACAGCAGAAAGTTACGCGATTTCACGAAAATTTGAACCAAAACTCATAAAAATTATATTTATAGCGCAAATCAACACCCAACAATCATAACAATCAACAATCATCATCTAATAAACATTTACATCCAATAATTTCACGAAATGATCAAGAAACGGGTTCGATCTAAGCATTTAACCTAAAAATCCCGAAATGACAAAATATTCTCAAAATATCGTAAATTCGTGAAAGAAATTGGGGAAATGTACTTAAAGAAAGGTATCGTTGAGAGGATCGTTTAGGTTCGATCGGCGCGAAATTCCACGGAGAAACGAGCTCGGCACGATCGATTAGGGATTCGGGGGAAAAATCCTCTTTTCTTCTTCTCTCTCTCTCTCTCTATTTCGAATAAGGGTTCGAATGAGGGTTTCGAGACTTTTATCAAATATTTCAAAATGTCGAAAAATACGAAGGGTAGTTTGGTAAGTTTGGAAAGTCCAATTAAATGTACGTTGGCCAAATATATCAATTTAATATCAAACAAACGAAATTTAGACAAGGAATTTAAATACGCAATTAATATTATCACATTGGGTCGTATACGAAAATAATATATAATAATTCACATATTACGAGAACTTAGGGTTAAGAAAGATAATTAACGCGGGAAAAAATACTCACAATGATTCTCGGATTTCTGGGTCGTTACAATACTCCCCCCTTATGAGAATCTGGTCCCCAGATTCCATCTTTATCAGAAAAGCTCAGGATAAGCTTCTCTTATCTTGGCCTCCGTCTCCCAAGTAGACTGCTCGGTTGAACAGTTCCTCCAGAGAACTCTCACTAATGGAATCTGCTTGTGACGAAGCTGCTGGACCTTGCAATCCTGAATCTGAACCGGTTTCATCTCAATAGTCAAATCCGGCTCAAGATGAACTCCGTCATCCTGGAGAACATGGGACTCGTCGGGGAAGTACTTGCGGAGCTATGAGACATGGAAGACATTGTGGATCCCGGTAAGATAAGGTGGTAGATCCAAGCGATAAGCGGTGTTCCCGATCCGCTCTATGATCTCGAATGGACCTAAGTATCTCGGAGTAAGCTTCCCACCTCTACCGATCCTCGTGAATCCTTTCCTCGGGGAGGCCTTGAGAAAAACTCGGTCTCCCACTTCGAACTCCAAATCTCGACGTCTCTTGTCGGCGTAGCTCTTCTGACGGTCCTGGGCTGCTTTCATTCTTTGCCGAATGAGCTGGACCTTATCGATCGCTTCTTGAATGTGATCCGGTGGAGTAGCTCTCTCGTGGCCATTGAATGACCACTTCCAATCCTCCAATTCCCAATAAATCGGAGATCTGCACTTCCTCCCATAAAGAGCCTCATACGGCGGCATCCTGATCGAGGCTTGATAACTGTTGTTGTAAGCGAACTCGACCAAGGGCAAGTGTGAAATCCAACTCGTTTGAAAATCGAGTGCACATGCCCATAGCATATCACTTAGAAACCTGATCATTCGCTCTCATTGTCCATCGGTCTGGGGATGTGCTGCAGAACTAAATTTCAGGGTCGTTCCCAAGCTCTTGTGAAGTTCTTGCCAAAATTGAGCTGTGAACTTAGGATCCCTGTCTGAAACGATGCTCTCCAGAACACCATGAAGTCTGATGATTTCCTTCTGATACAGTTCGGCAAGTTGCTTGACCTTCACTGTCTTTCGAACCGGAAGAAAATGAGCTGACTTGGTCAATCGATCGACGATGACCCAAATACTATCGAAGCCTCCACGAACAGTGGGCAATCCGGTTACAAAGTCCATAGTGATCTCCTGCCACTTGAAAGTAGGTACGGGAAGCGGCTGAAGAGTTCCTCCAGGCCTTTGATGTTCGGCCTTGACTCTCTGACACGTTAGATAATGTTTCACATAGGTAGCCACATCCCTTTTCATACCGTTCCACCAATACTGGGTTCTGAGATCACGATACATCTTGTTGCCTCCTGGGTGAACAGCATAAGCAGACTTGTGTGCCTCGTCGAGAATTCCATGCTTCAGGTTCGTGGGAACACAAACTCGGGTCCTGAAGTGAAGCAATCCGGTACCATCGATCCTGAATTTGGTGTTAGGATCATTCTGCATTCTGGCCTTGATCTTCTGAATACCGGCATCCGAAATCTGCTCGTCTCGGATTTGTTGGACTAGATCGGGTTGGACTGTAAGGTTGGAAAGTCGAGGATACGATTCAACTCGAATCATTCTATCCTCTATAGGGATATCGGAAGATGATCCCTCCAAATGTGCCACGTGAGCCCTCCGGCTCAAAGCGTCGGCGACCACGTTCGCCTTCCCAGGGTGATACTGAATGCGGCAGTCATAATCTTCCAAGAATTCCATCCACCGTCTCTGTCTCCTGTTGAGATCCTTCTGCGTGAACAGATACTTCAAACTTTGGTGGTCCGTAAAGATGTCAAAAGTAACACCATACAGATAATGACGCCATTTGCCCAAGGCAAATATCACCGCTGCAAGTTCCAAGTCGTGAATGGGATAGTTCTTCTCGGCATCTTTTAGCTTTCTAGAAGCATAAGCAACGACCTTCCCATTTTGCATCAACACGCACCCTAAACCTTCCTTGGACGCGTCGGTTAAACCGTGTATCCCTCGTGTCCGTCTGGGAGAAAACAAGTATAGGTACGGTGGTCAATCTTGTCTTCAGCTCCTTGAAGCTGGCCTCGCACTCGTCGTCCCACTGAAAGGACACATCTTTACAAGTCAACTTTGTGAGTAGGGCCGCTAGTTTGGAGAAATCCTTAACAAATCGCCTGTAATATCCAGCCAATCCAAGGAAACTCCTAACTTCTGTTGGCGTCTTAGGCTGACTCCAACTCGTCACTACCTCAATCTTTGATGGATCCACAGCAACCCCATTACCGGAGATGATGTGACCAAGGAATGAAACCTCGTTGATCCAGAACTCGCACTTGCTAAACTTAGCATATAGGCTATGCTCTCGAAGCGTCTGTAGCACAATGCGAAAATGCTTGGCATGATCCTCGACCGTCTTGGAGAAAACTAGAATGTCGTCGATGAAGATAACCACAAACTTGTCAAGGTAAGGCCGGAAAATTCTATGCATCATATCCATGAAAGCTGCAGGGGCATTCGTCAAACCAAACAGCATCACAACAAAAACGAAGTGGCCGTACCGAGTGTTAAACCCGGTCTTAGGTATATCCTGCTCTCGGATACGAAGCTGATAGTATCCCTGTCGAAGATCCAACTTCGAATATACCTTCGAGCCCTGCAATAAGTCAAATAACTCCTCTATGTGGGGTAGAGGGTATTTGTTCTTCACTGTCATCCGGTTCAGCTCCCGGTAGTCGATGCACATTCTCAGCGTGCCATCCTTCTTCTTCACAAACAAAACCGGTGCACCCCAAGGAGAGATGCTCGGTCTAACGTAACCACTCTCTAGCAACTCTTCAAGTTGCATCTTAAGTTCCTTCAACTCGGCGGGAGCCATCCTATACGGAGTCTTCGAATAAGGCTCCGATCCCTGGGCAATATCGACTACAAACTCGACGTCACGCTCAGGGGGTAGAGAGTTCAAACTCTCGGGAAAGACATCCGGGAAGTCCTTAATCAATTTCGTGTTGTCGAGCTTCCCTTGTTCCTTCGGTCGGTTAAGTAAATAAGCGACAAAGGCCTGAGCTCCCTCTCGGATTAAACGAGAAGCCTCAACGAAAGAAATCTTCGGTGCCAAATCTGACTTCTCAAGAATACCCTTCACAATTGTCACCTCGGTTCCAATCTGTACTGTCTTCTTGAAACAATCCACACTGACTCTGTGTTGATAAAACCAGTCCATTCCAAGAATAATTCCATAACGCTGTAGCGGCAACTCGATCAAATCGGCGGGAAAAACACGATCTCCTATCTTCAAAGGGCAACCCTTGAAGATCCTATCCGTAACGTATGAAATCCCCAAAGGAGAACTGACTCGATACAAATAAGGCAGACTCTCCACGGGCATGCACAACTTAGCAGCAATATCAAGCGCAATAAACGAGTGTGTCGCACCCGGATCATATAATGCAGTAATAGGGATGTCATGAATATGCAGGGTACCTCCAATCACATCGTGCAAATCGGGGTCAAGCTCCTCTCCTCCCAGTGCGAAGACTCTGGGCTGTACTCTCGGCTGACCGGCAACCTGAATCGCCTTCGGAGGTGTGGCGGGAGCTCTCTTGATCGGACAAGAGTCCAGCATGTGATCAGGGGATGCACAAAGTAAACACTGCTCCAGTCGCTTCTGGCAGAAGTCGGCGGTGTGGTTCGGCTTGTGGCAGAAGGAGCATAGAACTGGTGCGATGGTGGCAATAGGGGCCCTCTCAATATAACTTGGCCTCTTATCGCCTGTAGAAGATCCAGATCCAACAGTGAAAGGCCTCTTGCCCTTCTGAGAAAAGCCCTTAGGGGCGGCAGCAACAGGCACAAGAGCCCTACGACGGAGCTCTCCTATATCCATAGCCCGTGTCACGGCCTCCTCATAAGTACGGAGGCCACTGCCAACCAACTCGGCCCGAATCTCATCACGAAGGCCCTCCTTGAACTTCCTAGCCATCCTCCTGTCGTCGTCTGCCATGTGAGGAGCGTAGAAGATCAATCTGGTAAACTTGGCCTCATACTGGCCCACAGTCATGCCTCCCTGAGAGAGGTTCATAAACTCCCTCTCCCTCTGATCCCGAACAATCTCGGGCACATACTTCGCACGGAACTCATGAAGAAACCGTACCCAAGTGCGCGGGGTCTGTGCGGCGGTCCATCGCCTCTCAACAAAGTGCCACCAATCGAGGGCGGGTCCCCTCATCAAGAATACAGCAAGCTCAATCCTCTGCAGGTCCTCAATCTCCAGAGCTCTAAACTTCTGCTCTAGTTCCGAAATCCAGGCCTCGGCCTTGAGGTCGTCCGGCTCGCCCTCGAAGACCGTAGGGCGATAGGACATGAATCGATCCATGGCTCGGACGGTAGCATCCCGAGGGTTCGGTGGTGGCGGATGAGGCTGCTGCTGCTCCTGCTAAGCCTGCTGTACTATAAGCCTAACGGCATCGTAGAAGGCGTTGGGCGGTGGAACGCCCTCTAGTGGTGGGGGTGGCTCCTGTCAGCCTCGAGGTCGGACCATGGTACCTGAAACAATGAGCTGGAATGCATGTGGGTTAATGATATGTTCAATTAATCACGTAACAATAACATATAAAAGAGCAAGTAAAGAAAAATAACACGAAACCTATATAGAACTACGACTTAGACACGACACTTCTAGACAATAGAGCCTAAAGCTCTGATACCACTCCGGACTGTAGCACCCCGCTCTACAGCCCCCGAACCTTCACGGTCTCCCAAGCCGAGAACGGCGCCTCAACCCGAGAACCAATACAAGCCAACGGGTCAATCCCGACACTTGGCAACAGTAGATCCCCAAAGTTAAAACATCTAAACAGCTCAGAATAAATAGCGGAAGCAAATTTAAATCATAATAACTTAAATACCACTCCGGGGCCAATTCAACTAATATATATTTTAATACAGCCCATTCAGGGGCAACATAAAGTAAATATCAGGGGACGAGGATCAATATATCGTTATCTACAAGCCAGGACAAAAGAACAACTATCTAGAGAGTTAAAGACAACAATAGAGACTCGGCAAAACCAAAAAGGCCTATCTAAGCACTGTTGCCCATCCGACACGTGAGACATGTCGGTCTCTCAATCTACCTGAGGCAAGAACCAATGAAAGAGGGTGAGTCAAAAATACTCAGTAAAGATGTTAGAGCAAGTCGAGTCACGCTTCCGGGTTTTATAGAAAGTACATATGCAATAAGGAAGAAACCGGAATGTGCTTCGACTCGGATATTCAATAAAACGATAAAAGCAATAACATTATAAAGCGATAAATAAATATCCCCGCGAGAGTGGGCCTGTTCCTCCTTATTTCTCCACAATACATTATAAAAATCTCCATCGCCGGTGTCAAGCCAAGGAGCAACCCAAAGCTCGACTATTGTGAATTTCAGGAAAATGTGCAACGAATGCAACATCCACCATCACTCCCAACCGTGGCTATCAACTCCTGACGGGCCACGATTCACGCTTAATTTTTGGAGTAGCACCTCGGATTACACCCTGGACGCTCGTCCCCAGATGCAACCTGTGGATACCATCCCGGGCCCATTGAAATAACAATACTTTGCTCACTTTGAAATAAGATTTTGAATGCCAAACGGGCAATTTAGGGCAAATGGAGACGACGAAGGGGGTAAATCCTAAGTCAAACTGTCACGTAAAGGAAAGAGTTTTCTTGCCCCTTTTGAAAACAAATCAATTTAGGTTACTATTATATAATTTTGATATCAAAGGATTTGAGGATAAAACATAAAAGTATAAGCTTGAAATATGTAATACAATAATATGGGATTAAGGGGTTTCGCAAGTATACATATATGTTCAAGCCCAGTTAAAACGATTTAAATCCTCACCTGGTTAAAAATAGGAAGCCTAGCAGCTAGACTCACTGGTCACTGACGTCTGACTGATCTGTAGACAAGACAGGACCTAGACAAATTAATAGCGACTATAAAAGTGCAAATAAGTAATTATTTGACGAACAGCTAACCAAACATGTTTACAATCATGCATATGCCAATTATAGTATGTAAGGAAGCTATCATGTAAATTTCACGAAATTCCGACAAGTTGCCAAAAATGCACATACTTAAAATTACACTATTCATAGCCTGAACGAGGGCAAAATTAAATAAACATTTCAAAATATTAATCTACAAGTTATAAAGGTTCTATAGGTGAAAACGGTATAACTTTTGGAGTCCGTGTGCAAGAAGTCAACCAAAAATGTTGACCCGTGGACTCACTTGACGAGAGCAACATTTGAAAAAGGCTGGAAAATTTTCTAAGTGTTTCACACCGGCTTGTGCACGGTCTTGAACACGGTGTCAAGACCGTGCACTCACACATGGCCATCTGCACGGTTTAGGCGCACGGGCTTGAGCCCGTGCAGGCACAAAGAGGTGCACACGGGCTCCTGCACGGTCTTGCTCAAGACCGTGCGTTAGCCCGTGCGGTTTAACAGCACACAGCAGAAAGTTACGAGATTTCACGTAAATTAAAAAACCAAAACTCATAAAAATCGTATTTATAGCGCAAATCAACACCTAACAATCGTAACAATCAACAATCATCATCTAATAAACATTTACATCCAATAATTTCACGAAATGATCAAGAAACGGGTTCGATCTAAGCATTTAACCTAAAAATCCCGAAATGACAAAATATTCTCAAAACATCGTAAATTCGTGAAAGAAATTAGGGAAATTGGTACCTAAAGAAAGGTATCGTTGAGAGGATCGTTTAGGTTCGATCGGCGCAAAATTCCACAGAGAAACGAGCTCGGCACGATCGATTAGGGATTCGGGGGAAAAATCCTCTTTTCTTCTCTCTCTCTCTCTTTAGTTCGAATAAGGGTTCGAATGAGGGTTTCGAGACTTTTATGAAATATTTCGAAATGTCGAAAAATATGAAGGGTAGTTTGGTAAGTTTGGAAAGTCCAATTAAATGTACGTTGGCCAAATATATCTATTTAATATCAAACAAACGAAATTTAGACAAGGAATTTAAATACGCAATTAATATTATCACATTGGGTCGTATACGAAAATAATATATAATAATTCACATATTACGAGAACTTAGGGTTAAGAAAGATAATTAACGCGGGAAAAAATACTCACAATGATTCTCGGATTTCTAGGTCGTTACATAAAGTAAATAAAGCAATAAAGGGTATGAAAGTAATAAGATACAATAAAAAGGACTCGACAGTTGTTGGGACCACTGACAAGACATACCAGACGACAAGACTGAGCCTATCTAGACCTGCTGATGCCGGCTCTGACAAGATAGGTGACGTCGCCACCTGTCTACCTGAAGCAAGAACCAAAATAGCAGGGGTGAGTATAAAGGATACTCAGTAAGGGGGTTTTGATCACAATTCGTCATTATCTTTTAAAAATCAAATGTAGTGAATGTTTCCCGTTTTGAGAAAGACTATAAATAACGATATAAGTTGCAAAACTATAACACAAGGCAACACTCGGGTTCGGCTTGCTTGAAAAATACAAAAAGGTTGACGAACCAGATCCTTTAAAATAATTTGCACATAATGTCAAGCCAATAAATTGAAAGAATGTTAGTTGAGTCACGAGGCCGTTACGAGTTCGAAAGGCATGATAGGAATAGGTTAGAAATGATGAGTAAATACGGCTCGTAATTCAACTAAATAGTTTGAATAATAAAGGAGGCTTAAGTGAGGCAAGTTCGAGCCACACTTTCGGATTATATATATATATATATATATATATAGGGAAATACATATGCTGAAGGAGGAAAACCCGAATGTGCTTCGACTTGTAACAAAATCCGTAAATCGATTAGACAAATAAATAATGCAATAAGTCATGCAATAATGTGGCTCGGCGAGAACGGGCCTCTCCTTCTGACTCCCAATTCATAAAAATCATGCAAACACATAGTCAAGTACTCCACCACCGAAAGTCAGGATCCAATAAGAATTTTTATGGAAACGCGTGTTAACAACGTCACCCTCATCAGAATTTTCTAGGAAGCACGTAGCCTACAACGCCACCCTCGCACTAACTCAGGCTAGCCAACCCCCTGGCCGACCCAAGCGAATACGGATTGGAGTACACATCGGGATTTGCCCTAGACGCTCGTCTCCAGGCTCACCTCCTGTATACTCCGGGCCCACTTCGTTATACCGTCCAGGGCTCGCATTTGAAATCAATCATAGTTTAGGTGGCCAAAAGGGCCATTCGAAAATAGGGAATCGGGGTGTGGGAGGCCAAAGGGTCATTCGAGACAAGGCTATCTTTGCGAGGTCGAGAGACCAAAGTTCGCATTTAAAAACAAATGGGTTTTCCTTGCCTCTAGTTGAAATTGTTTTGTAAAATATTATACGTATAGGTTTTGCCATTAAAAGGGGTTGGCTAAGCACATAAGGAATAGTAAAGGCAGAACAACAAGTAATAAGAAAAGCGGGGTAGTCATTTGTTTCGCAAACCTATATGAGACTATGTCCTTGCCCCAGTTAAAATAAGTTTAAACCCTTACCTGGCTCGACACGACAGTATGAAAGCAGGCGGTCGTCAAGTTTCTCCCTCGTTGGTCCCACCTGTAATACACAAGGCCTAGAGGATGAAAACGAGACCGACAATATGAAAAGCAAGACACAACACAACAGACGACGCACGGCAATTCATATAGAACCCTAATCATGCTATAAACGTAACATGGAAAGTTAAATAATTAAACATACAAAGACATATGAAATACAGAACGACAATTAAAGAATTACTAATGCAATACTAAATAATAAAAGAACATATGTAGCGCCCCGCTCTACAGCCCCCGAACCTGCACGGATTCCCAAGCCGAGGACGGCGCCTCAACCCGAGAACCCATACAAGTCAACGGGTCAATCCCGACACTTGGCAACAGTGGATCCCCAAAGTAAAAACATCTAAACAGCTCAGAATAAATAGCGGAAGCAAATTTTAATCATAATAACATAAATGCCACTCCGGGGCCAATTCAACTAATATATATATATATTAACACAGCCCATACAGGGGCAACATTAAGTAAATATCAGGGGACGGGGATCAATATATCGTTATCTACAGGCCTGGACAAAAGAACAACTATCTAGAGAGTTAAAGACAACAATAGAGACTCGGCAAAACCAAAAAGGCCTATCTAAGCACTGTTGCCCATCCGACACGTGAGACATGTCGGTCTCTCAATCTACCTGAGGCAAGAATCAATGAAAGAGGGTGAGTCAAAAATACTCAGTGAAGATGTTAGAGCAAGTCAAGTCACGTTTCCGGGTTTTATAGAAAGTACATAGGCAATAAGGAAGAAACCGGAATGTGCTTCGACTTGGATATTCAATAAAACGATAAAAGCAATAACGATATAAAGCGATAAATAAATATTCCCGCGAGAGTGGGCCTGTTCCTCCTTATTTCTCCACAGTACATTATAAAAATCTCCATCGCCGGTGTCAAGCCAAGGAGCAACCCAAAGCTCGACTATTGTGAATTTCAGGAAAATGTGCAATGAATGCAACATCCACCATCGCTCCCAACCGTCGCTATCAACTCCTGACGGGCCACGATTGACGCTTAATTTTGGGAGAAGCACCTCGGATTACACCCTGGACGCTCGTCCCCAGATGCAACCTCCAGATACCATCCCGGGCCCATTGAAACAACAATACTTTGCTCGTTTTGTAGTAAGATTTTGAATGCCAAACGGGCAATTAGGGCAAATGGTGACGACGAAGGGGGTAAATCCTAAGTCAAACCGTCACGTAAAGGAAAGAGTTTTCTTGCCCTTTTTGAAAACAAATCGATTTAGGTTACTATTATATAATTTTCATATCAAAGGATTTGAGGATAAGACATAAAAGTATAAGCTCGAAATATGTAATACAACAATATGGGATTAAGGGGTTTCGCAAGTATACATATATGTTCAAGCCCAGTTAAAACGATTTAAATCCTCACCTGGTGTCAAAAATAGGAAGCCTAGCAGCTGGACACACTGGTCACCGACGTCTGCCTGATTTGTAGACAAGACAGGACCTAGATAAATTAATAACGACTATAAAAGCGCAAATAAGCAATTATTTGACGAACGGCTAACCAAACATGTTCACAATCATGCATATGCCAATTATAGTATGTAAGGAAGCTATCATGTAAATTTCACGAAATTCCGACAAGTTGCCAAAAATGCACATACTTAAAATTACACTATTCACATTCCCAACGAGGGTGAAATTAAATAAACATTTCAAAATATTAATCTACAAGTTATAAAGGTTCTATAGGTAAAAACGGTATAATTTTGGAGTCTTTATGCAAAAAGTCAACCAAAAATGTTGACCCGTGGACTCACTTGCCGAGAGCAACATTTGAAAAAGGCTGGAAAATTTTCTAAGTGTTTCACACCGGCTTGTGCACGGTCTTGAACACGGTGTCAAGACCGTGCACTCACACGCGGCCATCTGCACGGTTTAGGTGCACGGGCTTGAGCCCGTGCAGGCACAAAGAGGTGCACACGGGCTCCTGCACGGTCTTGCTCAAGACTGTGCGTTAGCCCGTGCGGTTTAACAGCACACAGCAGAAAGTTACGCGATTTCACGAAAATGGAACCAAAACTTATAAAAATTGTATTTATAACGCAAATCAACACCCAACAATCGTAACAATCAACAATCATCATCTAATAAACATTTACATCCAATAATTTCACGAAATGATCAAGAAACGGGTTCGATCTAAGCATTTAACCTAAAAATCCCGAAATGACAAAATATTCTCAAAACATCATAAATTCGTGAAAGAAATTGGGGAAATTGGTACGTAAAGAAAGGTATCGTTGAGAGGGTCGTTTAGGTTCGATCGGCGCAAAATTCCACGGAGAAACGAGGTCGGCACGATCGATTAGGGCTTCGGGGGAAAATCCTCTTTCTTCTTCTCTCTCTCTCTCTATTTCGAATAAGGGTTCGAATGAGGGTTTCGAGACTTTTATCAAATATTTCGAAATGTCGAAAAATACGAAGGGGTAGTTTGGTAAGTTTGGAAAGTCCAATTAAATGTACGTTGGCCAAATATATCTATTTAATATCAAACAAACGCAAATTAGACAAGGAATTTAAATACGCAAATAATATTATCACATTGGGTCGTATACGAAAATAATACATAATAATTCACATATTACGAGAACTTAGGGTTAAAAAAGATAATTAACGCGGGAAAATACTCACAATGATTCTCGGATTTCTGGGTCGTTACAACATAGATAATAAATGTTAAGGCATGCTAAAACGCAATTAGGGCACGTAGACATGCTTAAATAATATAACGAAGCTCTCTCGCGAAAACGGGATCGAACAGACAAGAAACGGGAAAAGTGGGAAACATCCCTAAACGAGAAAGGTGTCAATTGACAGTCAAATAAGGTCAGATAAATTGTAAACTATGTAAAATATTTAATCCCGAGGCTCAAGGGAGCTATATGTGAAAGCGGATTAATTTTCGGAGGTCGTATGCGAAAGGTCAACATTTAAATAGGTGGGGTTGACCCAATTCCCGAAGTGCAAGAAAGGAAAAGGCTAGAAAATCCACTAAGTGTTCGCACCGGCCTGTGCACGGTCTTGGACACACTGTCAAGACCGTGCACTGCACACGGCCAAGTGCACGGGGCAGGCGCACGGGCGCGAGCCCGTGCAGACAAAATGAGGCGCGCACGGGCTCCTGCTCGGTCTTGATCAAGACCGTGTGTTAGCCCGTGCAGATCAACTGAGTGCAGAAAGCAGCAGGTCGCGAAGCTCACACGTGGGCACCAACATATAAATCCATAGATCTCATAATTTACACCATAAAACATACTAATTTTCACATATAATCATATATATCATATAAGCTACACGTAGGCTAAAGAATCACGTAAAATGGCCAAGTAAATCTTCCTAAACACGAAAATCCTAAAACTATAAAATTTCTATATAAAAGCCACGAAAATCGTAATGAAGAGGGAACGAAATGAAATCGGGTAAAAGGATTACCGGTAGAGAATGAAGTAAGGATCATTCGGGTTTTCACGGCTCGTCGATCGGGCGAGAAACGAGCTCGGTAGGGCGATTCTTCTCTTCTCCTCCTTATTTCTCCTTTTCTCCTTCTCTTCCTCTTTCTCTTTCTCTCTCTCTTTCTCAAATGATATGGGTTTATGTGAGAATAAGGAATATAAGAGGGGTATGTATGCAAGAAGGGATATTAAATGAGGTCGGGGTAAAAATAGGGAATTTTGATAAAAGGCGGGTTCAAAGGTAAAACTTATTCGTGAATATAAATATTCTCACGAAAAGCCTTCGGCGCGAATAAAATATTATTCCGAAATTTCGGGTCGTTATAGATGGGATCTCACAGTCAATTACCTTCTCACGGTAAGCTGCTCACGGGAAGCAACTTACTGTGCGATGCACTCTCACGGTTTGCTGCTTCCCATGCAGCTTACCGTGAGCTGCTCCTGTGTGTAAATTCGGGGCACTACAATTCGCCCCTCCTTTAGAATACAATGTCCTCATTGTGCCGCGATATTAGGATTGTCGCTTTCCGCCAGTGGAGAAACCCTACGCACACCGAGCCGTGTAGATGGTTACTCCCTGGTGCGTGAACCCACACTGTCGGTTGACTCTGATACCACTTTTCGCGGCCCTCCGGGCACAGAGAGGAGAACCCCCTTCTTGGGCGCCCGTTGGACGTGCGCGCATAACCTTTGTCGCCACCGTGTACAACCCTAAAGTTTGGCCTTGGAAGCAACTGCCAAAAAGGGATTAATCCACTATTTGGTTATACATGGCGATTAGATTATATAGCGCTCATTCAATAACTGCATTTCCGATGTGGAATGGATCTCACCGCCAATTACCTTCTCATGGTAAGTTGCTCACGGGTAGTAACTTATCGTGCGATGCACTCTCACGGTTTGCTGCTTCCCGTGCAGCTTACCGTGAGCTACACCTATGTGTAAATTCGGGGCGCTACAATATATTTAAATATCTCACAATGTTGTATTTATACTTGATTATTATAAAGTAATCGGTCATATAAAAATTTGTTAGTTAATATACTTTATAATTATAAGTTTATTAAAATATCTCTTTCTTGTTCAACTATTATTGTTGAACTTAATCAAACCAATATATACAAATTATAAGGAGATCAATATTTGTGTAGCGCCCGAAAAGGGAACATCACATCCCGCACTGCTGAACACTTGAGGGCCCAACAACGAACGGCAAAACAGACAAATACATTAGACAAAGCGAAAGAAATAATAATAAAAATAAATATACGTGTTAAAATATAATTAGTATAGTTATTTGACTACGGTAAAGTATGGATACCACCTAAATGTAGCGCCCCAAAAAGGGAACACCACATCCCGCATTGTTGAACAGTCCGAATGCTCGCCATCGGCTTACACTCGAAGGCCCAACAACGAACGGCAAAACAGACAAACTCATAAGACAAAGCGAAAGTAATAATAATAAAAATAAATATACGTGTAGCACTCCAAAAAAAAGGGAACACCACATCCCGCACTGCTGAACACCCCGAATGCTCGCCATCGGCTTACACTCGAAAGCCCAACAGCGAACGACAAAATAGACAAACACATAAGACAAAGCGAAAGCAATAATAAGAAAAATAAATATACGTGGCAAAAATATAATGAGAATAGTTATTTGACTACGGTAAAGTACGGAGCGTTACAATATATGTCAAAATATAATTAGAATAGTTTTTTGAGTATGGTAAAAAGAAAACGAGTTAAACCTTTGTCGCTTAAGTGCAGCCAAAAATTTTGATAGTTTATTGAAATTTAGATGAATTTTTAAAATTCTATAGTTATTTATCAAATTAAAAAATATGTATGAAAATGACAAAAATAAATTTATTAATTAGTCACCGATTATTCGGCCACTGAACAACATAGACATTGAATTAGTGACTAATTAATCAGTCACTAATTAGTAATTAATTAAATTAGTGTCCGATTACTGGTCACTGATTGAAATTAGTTACCAATTTTTACCAGCAGACTTGATCGATCACAAACCCAAATTAGTGACCGAAATTGCCCACTTAGGATCGAATTTGCGGCCACAAAAGCCTTTTTTTTTGTAGTGGTTACAACATAAAAGGCTTTATCATTTACACATTGTCAATGTTATTTTCAAAATATTAAAATATATGTTAAGAGTGTTAGACCGTGAGACTATAGAGATGAGGCGGCGTTGATGATGGGCATCACTGAAATCTAAATGAAGAAAGTCCGACAATGAAATTAAGAAGATTAATGGTAGAAATACATTTTGTTAACTATATATCTCAACTATCTCTATCAATATATATATATTTATATATATATATATATATATATATATAAAATAGCTGGTTGCTACATATCAATAGCAACATGTAATTTAATGCATATATATTAGTTTCTAATGGCAGATGTATGAATTATGCTAATAAATTCGGAGAACTTATATTTTTAATTAATCAGTTTAAAATGATTTGTTATTTTTATTTGATGTCCCAAGAAAAACAGTTTTACAAGCTTACAGAAATAATAAAATTAAGATGTCCTTTCCTTTTTTTTTTTTTTTTGGTTGGAAATGTCCTTTCTATTACTACCGTAATTATTACAATATTAGATATCCCAGCTATCAGAATGATATACAAGTCTGTCATTAAATACAATAGCGTGAAATATTTACATATTGGAAGGAAACAATAATATATAGTTATTGTAAAAAGACTAAGAAAATATTATTAATTAATAGGGTTTTCCTTATTCTATCGTACAATTTTAATGTTGTAGGGCTTTAGTGAGGTTATCATGCCCTTTAGGGATATAGCTAGCATTATTTTTCCGTTAAATATTTAGTGGTGCTGCAGCGTCTTCTGCAGTTTCAGAAATTCAATGGTCTAGTAACTTTCATCTTAATACTATAGGATATGCATGGGAAATTATGTTTTCTATATGCCCAAATAATTAGTCTTGAGAATATGATTTACCAATACTTAAAAAAAAAATTCTGCTATATTATGCAGTGTTCGATATTCTTATTAGACACTTTTCTAGTACAAAATATTGAAAAAATTTATATCACCATGAAGAGTCCGTGTTGTAACCGTGTTTGTGTAGTCGCATCCTCTAATGAGGCTTCATCTTCACCAAGATTTTATCAACTTATATTTGTTGTAAGTTAGTTTGTTTTTGGACGAGCTTCTTGAAATATTTCATAGTTGCTTAAACATTTATTAGATGTTTTAAACTATGGGCCGGTATTTTTATTTATTTTTGGTTATTGTGCGAGATGTTTTGGAATTTTTTTTTAAATTAGATGTCTTGGTAATTGATGCATTTTGTTTTTCTTTGTGAAATTCGTGTGTATGATGTAGATGATTATTGTTATTGTTTGTTTGCAAAATACAATAAAATGAGTTGTCTACTTGTCTGATTTAGATGTGTTCTTGAAAATGGTGGTACTTATCTTATTTCAGTTTTATTGCGATACCTATATTATTTGTCTGTAAAATTTTTATTTTTTACATGTTGTGTTGTTTTCGCGATTATAATATGGATTTGTTTGTTTTGGTGAGACTTTGAAAGTTTGGATTCTGTTCGGGAGGGCATGTTTTATATTTAAATATTTTTTAGTTAGTTTATAACGCCCAAAAACTTTGAGTTATGAACCGGTAAGTCCGAATCGATTTATTTACTCATTTCATGAATTATTTTGCTCAATGTTGGATTTGTTTTGGATTTCTCGAAGATTTTCTGTGAAAATTGATTTTTCTGCTGAAGTTGGAAGAGCCACACGGCCTGCCACACGCTGTGTGGAAGGGCGTGTCTGAGTTTTTGTTCCCACACGGCCTGTGACACGGCTTGTCACAGGCCGTGTCTCCCTCATGCCTTAGCCCAATTTTTTAGTTTTTGCCTGGTTGCTCACGACATTTTTGCCTTTTAGAAAAAAATATTTATCCCTACTTTTTTCGTGCGATGTTATTTTCGATTTATGACTTCACCAATAGATTTGTATGAATTCAAAACTTATTAATTTTAGGAGTTTGAATTTTTCCGACCTCGTTTGGTCAATGAATAGTGCTTTTTATTTTAGGGATTTTTACCTATTTTTTTATTGTTGCCAGAATGTTCCTAAACATGAATACATACTTCTTTTTAGTATTTTAAGCATGATCATGAACTCTCATTGCATTTGAACATGATTTACATTTCAAAGTTTGTTAATTACTTCATTTTCTTAGGAAATTGAACCTAATTGCTCTATGTGGTTGTTTGTTACCCCGTTTATGTGTTTAATTGCTTTCGTTTAAGCCATGCGTCATCTTTGTCTTATTTGGTTGTGTCATTTGTCAGTTTGTAGCGCCCCAAATTTGAGAAGCTTGATTTCCGTCCCACATCGGAAGATCAATTGATATTGAAAGGGTTTATAAGTTAGAACTCATGTACAACTAATATGGATTAATCCCTTTTGGCAAGTGCTTCCCAAGCCAAACTTTAGGGTTGTGCACAGTGGATTCGAAGCTTATACTCGCACGTCCAACGGGCCCTCAAGGGGGTTCTCCTCTCCAAGGCCGGGGGTCGTGACACAGTTGCAGGCGATACTCCCGAGTAGTAGTGTGTTCGTTTATGCTTTTCGCATTCGTTTGATAGCCATTAGGTGAGGCTTTCCGTTTCTAACTCCGATATCGTATATATGTACATAAATAAGCCCTATTTCGAATAAGCCTTGTTTTATGAGTTTATTGTTTTCACACCGTTACTATTATACCTAGTAAATATTTATGATTATTAATTTTATTAGTTTTAATGGAAAATATTTTGATATGACAAACTTACTATGTATAATCTTTTAAAAATATTTGCGAAAGAGACAAGTAAAATCTATTGTTTTCATAGGTGAACTTTGGCCTTTGGCCTTGCATATGAACTTGTCTCAAATGGTCTTTCGACCACATGGAAATGTTTAAAAAGCGAGTTCTGAATATGAATGCATGTATATGATGGCCCTGTAGTAGGGGAGATTGGACGAAACCGGTTAGACATCGGGTCTAAGGCGTACTCCAATAGCCTCACTCCACAACTTTTGGGAGCTCGGAGTGAGGCCGGAGTGGCAGCCCTTTGAGTACCTGAGTCGGTAGACTTTGTGTCAACCAAGGCATAGGCTGAAATGACCTATTGGGGATACGTTATATGCAGTTAGGATTTAGCGATCTGTCTGCAATTGGAGGAATAAGGGTGGTTTATATTTCATGATTGATATGAGGAGTTATGAGAGCTCGTCTTGCCGAGGTATATGTTATGTAATGTTTTTATGTTTAAATCACCAACCTTTACAAAAACGTTCTTTTATGTTATTTTTTTTAAAAGTTAAAAATAGTGATTTATTTCATCTTAAAAAAATGGTTATTTATTTCCGGTTTATCAATATATATTATTATTCCCTCCTCACTTAGTCGTTTGGCTAATCCCCTCTATTTCACCCTTGGTGTTGGTTTTAGGACACTAGGTGGACGTCGTCGTCAAGTCTAGTAGGAGTTGCATTTCTTTTTGTATTATGTAAACTCTTATTCCTTCCGATGACATTTACTTTACTATGATTATTTTGTATCTAGATTGACAGGATTTTTTATTGGGATTGGTGTTGGGATAATTGCCCTAAAAATCCAATTATTTTGTAAATACTTAGTATTTTGTTGGATTAATAAAACTGAAATTATTGTAAGTTATGAGTATTTTACGTATTTAATAATTAATGTCGTGTGATGGTATTTTTATATGAAATGTGTTTCATAGGAAAAGATTTTAAATACCGAAATCACGTATCATTATAGTTCAAGTCAGTATGATAAGAATATGTTCTTATCAAGGCTATAATGTAACACCCTGTATTTTGGATTTAATTCCGAATACGTAAATATAATTCTTTTATTAGTATTTCATTTTCACCGTTGACTTCGTGAGAATATTTTAATTTAAATCCTGTATTTTCCCGAAATGACCAATTTACCCCGGAGGTATTCTCATAATTATCTTATTTTATCCTAATTACCTTATTAGTCAACTCTCTCTTATTTTTCCTCCAATCATCAATCATCAACAAGAAACAGTTACATAAAGGAGAAATGGAAGAAGAAAAAAGAAGAGAATTTCCACTGTGAACTTCGATTTGATCCTACGGCTTCATTTTTTGGTCAATTCACGAGCCGTAAACTCCTATGCGTTCCTTGCAACGAGTACTTCAGGTAGCTATCAAATTCCATTCCATTTCATCTTGTATTGATTGATTTTCAGCATAGTTGTGAATAGTGTGAATGATTATGAAATTGTTGAATTATGGATCAAAACTTGTTTACATGAATTTCTACATGGATATATATGTTTTAAATGAAGTGTTTTAACTATGTTAGGAATTTTAGTATGAATTATTTGTTGGATTTTTGGGGATCAAGATGATTGTTTGATTTTTGGTTGAAGCTCTGCGTGAACAGCATTTTTCTGCTGATCTGATGAACTGCACGGCCCTTCACACGTTCTTGAAACCGTGTGCCAGGACAGTGTGTCCCTCTTGGCTCGTGCACTGACCTACGCACGTTCTTGAGACCGTGCGTCTGGTCCGTGTGCTCTTTTTATCTTGCGCACCGGCTTGCACATGCCCTTGAGGACGTGTACAAGGCCGTGTGTCTGCCTTAACCGAAATTCCTTCATTTTCAGATTGTTGCTCACGTACATTTTGGTCAATTCAATTTATTAAATGTTGACTTTTTCCGTTTGATCTCGTTTTCGAAATCCGACTTCGCCAATAGCTCCGATAAATCGTGAAACTTATAAATTCGTAAAGTTTGAAATTTTCCGACCTCATTCGGGTCATGAATAGTAGCTTTTTCATTTAGGATTTTAGGCCTATTTTTCATAATTCGTCCAATTGATCCGAAACTCGCCTGATTGTTTCGTTATAATATTTTGAGCATGAATGTGAACTTTAAATTGTGTTTTAGCATGTTTTACGTATTTTAGTTTAATATTTCGTTTAAATGCATTTAAGTACATTTTTGTGAGTATTTTAATAGAAGTTGTGTTTACGTGCTTTTAACTGCTTTAATTATTTCTCTTAACCCATGTGTCATGTCATTATCTTAATTGGTATGGTCAATTGTTAGTTTCAGGTATTTTCTGGAGGATTTCTCAATCATCGTACATTCTCTTCAAGCCTTCCAGGTGAGGGTTTTAAAATGCTTTCAACTGGAGTAAGAATCGTATTACTTGAGAACCAACTTATCGTCCTTCTTTTATTATTGCTTTAATATTTTCCAGCTTTTATTATATTATATGAAATATTGAGTTACTACGTTTATGATGTTAATCAACTGTTTCAATATCAAATTATATAAGTATGTATTTTTTTTAAACGAGTTTTAACTAGAAACAAGGAAAACCTGATTTGTTTTGAAACCAAAATCCATTTTGGGCGTGGAACAAGAATTTCTATTCTCAAATTCTATCAGAGGGGTTTGCTTTTATTGTGGAAATTCCATTTTCTCGAAGATTAATATCTTGTCTAGAGAAAAAGATAGTCAAATTTCAAAATTTACGATCAATTCATTCAATATTTCCCTTTTTAGAGGACAATTTTTCACATTTAAATTTTGTATTAGATATACTAATACCCCACCCCGTGCATGTGGAAATCTTGGTTCAAACTCTTCGCTATTGGGTAAAAGATGCCTCTTCTTTGCATTTTTTACGATTCTTTCTCAACGAGTATTGTAATTGGAATAGTGTTATTACTCCAAAGAAAGCTAGTTCCTCTTTTTCAAAGAGAAATCAAAGATTATTCTTATTCTTATATAATTCTCATGTATGTGAATATGAATCCATTTTCGTCTTTCTACGTAACCAATCTTCTTATTTACGATCAACATCTTCTGGAGTTCTTCTTGAACGAATCTATTTCTATGGAAAAATAAAACGTCTTGTGAACGTCTTTGTTAAGCTTAAGGATTTTCAGGCAAACCTATGGTTGGTCAAGGAACCTTACCTGCATTCTATTAGGTATCAAAGAAAATCTATTCTGGCTTCAAAAGGGACGTCTCTTTTCATGAATAAATGGAAATGCTATCTTGTCACTTTTTGGCAATCGCACTTTTCGCTGTGGTTTCATCCAAGAAGGATTTCTACAAACCAATTATCCAATTATTCCCTTGATTTTTTGGGCTATCATTCAAGTGTGCGAATGAACCCTTCCGTGGTACGGAGTCAAATTCTAGAAAATGCATTTCGAATTAATAATGCTATTAAGAAGTTCGATACCGCAATATTACCTTTTCTCGTACGGCCCCTTTGGCCACCAATATATAGTGTAACGATTGTGAAGTGAGATAATGATAACGATACCGATTAATAGAATGGGCCCGGAGGTTATATGGAGGGTAAGATCTGGAGACGAGCGTCTAGGATATAGATCCCAAAGTATAACTTCCAACTTGTAATTTCCAATGGAAGACCGGTCGGTGGTTGGCTAGTCTTTCGTTGGGGAGATGGTGGACGATTGCATGTGTTGCACGTTTTTTCTCAAACCTACATGATCGAACGGTTGAATATCCGAGTAGCCTCAGAATTCGACAAACGACGCAGGAGTATTTATTGAATGAGGAGTTATAAGGGGAGACATGGGCCTTTACTTGCCGGGACAATAGTGTAACGAACTTGTTTACTGCTTTAAATTAATTTAGTTGAATTATAAGTCTCGTCGTTTATTTTACTGAATGATTAAGTTAACGTTATTGCAAATGCTGATGAAACGAGCTTATAAATTAACTAGATTAGTGTTTAAAAATATCGGCCTGAATTATATGCTAAAATGATTTCAAAGGATCCGTTTGTCAATTCTTTACTATTTAAAAGAGGCCGAATTGAGTGTTGCTTATTGTATAATTTTCTAACTTGTAAATGTATAATTTTCTTAATGATAAGCAACATTTACTGTTTTGGATTTCATACATTAAATGACGAATCGTAATCAATATTATATTATATAACCCCTCGTTGAGTATCCTTTATACTCACCCTCGTGTTTTGATTCTTGCTTCAGGATTCCTTCAGGCAGACGGGTGGCAGTGTCACCTTTGTGGTCGGTTGGCAACAGCAGGTCTAGGTTTGATCTAGGTCTTGGCCTTGTCCAGTTCATGTCCAACAACGGTGTGGTCTTGATGTTGATTTCTTTGTTAATGCTTCTGTTATAGTTGAAAGAATTGTGTTAATTATATTACACTTCACTGTGGTAGTTGAGCCTCTGAAGGGCATAGGATAATATTGTTGACTACTTGAAAATTATTACTTTATGTGGATATGTATATAATTTTGATATTTTATATTTTATTGCTTCCACACTTTGATTGTCTTTAGAATTATTGTTGTTGGACTAGTTGTTGTTGCCAGTTTGCTTGCGTGAGTGCCGTTCGCTGGGGTGGATTTTTTAGTAGGGTTCCGGCCTTGCTCGGGAGTCTATCTTAGTTCGGGTGTGGTATTCTTCTTCCCAGCTTTGAAGAGGGGCGCTACATAAGGTGGTATCAGAGCCCTAGGTTTCCAGAAGGTAACCGAAGGCTTTACCACCGCGTCTGTCTTGCATTCAGTGTTGCCTTGCATGGTGTCAGTTAGTATTGGATTCGTGGTTTGACAAGTGTTTGTCGTTCTTGGTGCCGAAATTGTGGAATGACCACGATTGGCCTCATGACCCAACCGGCAGTCTTTTATGATTTTTGTACTAAGAAAGGTGTAACATGAGTTGATCGTGGGATTCGATGTCGTGTTCTACTTTGTTTGGTCTCGTCTAGGTTATACGGCATTAGGATTTCTTATTTAATTGCTCATAGTTGTTAAGCATATCTAATGTGATTTTCTATGTCTTATATGTTAAGTTGGATTAAGTGTGATTATTTGAAATAATGTGAAACATCATCCCTAACGACACATGCATTTATTATCGATCAGTTGTGGGTTTCAAGATAACCCGCGGGAGCCTCGTTCTGAATTTTCAATACTGCTTATCTAGACTACGTTCGGATTCTTGCCATCATTTTTCGTTTAAGTTGGAAACACGGAAATAACTCAAAGAAGGGCTTTAAAAAAAAAAGAGAGAGTGAGATCGGCTTCCGTATATCGTGAAGGAGGTAACAAACATATCACATCATCCATATTTACCGTATTTCTTATTTATTAATTGCGTTGGGTGTTATACTCGTTGAATGGTTGAATTACGGATTTAATCCGGAGTGTTTAGGTGTGGGACCCCTCCCCAAGACTGGGAAGAAGAACTCCACATCCGAACTGAGACAGACTCCCGAGCACGACATATGCCCTACTCGAAAACCCATCCCAGCGAACGGCACTCAAGCAGGCAAATTGGCAACAACAACTGGTCCAACAACAATAACAACAATTCTAAAAGGCAATCAGAGTGCGGAAGTAGTAAAGCAAGACATAACAACTCGGATATATATAGCCAGGTACGGTAAAAATTCTCAAGTAACAACAAGCAAACCCTACGCCCTTTCAGAGGCTCAACTATAATAGCGTGAAATATAACACAATTAGTTCAGCTCTCTCAATGATAACAGAAACGTAGCAGAAAACAGTATCAAGAATAGACTGTTGTTGGACACGAAACCGACTACTACAAACCCTAAACAAGACAGACTGTTGTTGCCAAACCACATAGGTGACACCGCCACCTGTCTGTCTGAAGGAACCTGAAGCAAGAATCAAAACATGAGGGTGAGTATAAAGGATACTCAGCGAGGGGTATATAATATAAGTATTGATCCCAGTTCGTCGTTTGTCGTTTGAAGTTAAAGTTGAGAATGTTGCTCGTTTTAAGAATTAATATAAGTAATATAGATTGTAAAACTATACGCAAAGCAACACTGGATTCAAGTTGCTTAAAATATTAAAAGATTGACGAACGGATCCTTTGAAATCATTTTAGCACATAATTCAAACCGTTAATTTAAACTGATAACTTAGTTGATTTATAAGCTCGTTTAATCCGCATTTGCAGTAACGTTATCAAAATCAAGCAATAAAATAAATAACGAGACTTATAATTCAACTTAATTAATTTAAAGCTGTAAACAAGTTCGTCACACTAGTGTCCCGGTGAGTACGACCCTTATCTCTCTTTATAACTCCTAATTCAATAAATACTCCTACGCCGTTTGTCAAATTCTGAGGCTACCCGGATATTCAACCGTTCGATCATGTAGGTTTGAGGAAAAATGTGCAACACATGCAATCATTCACCATCTTCCCAACGAAAGACTAGCCAACCACCGACCGGTCTCCCATTGGAAATTACAAGTGGGAAGTTATACTTTGGGATCTATATCCTAGACGCTCGTCTCCAGATCTCACCCTCCATATAACCTCCGGGCCCATTCTATCAATCGGTATCGTTATCGTTATTTCACTTCGCAATCGTTACGCTATGCTTTGGTGGCCAAAGGGTCGTTCAAGACAAGGTTATATTGTGGGGCCAGAAGACCAAAATCCGCCTTTAAAAACATATCGGGTTTTCCTTGTCTCTAGTTAAAATTGTTTATAAACATACATACTTATATACTTTGATATTGAAACAGTTGATGAACATCATCAATGTAGTAATTCAATATTTAATATAATATAATAAAGACTGGAAAATATTAAAGCAATAATAAAAGCATGACGATAAGTTGGTTCACAATATATATGATTCTTACTCTAGTTGAAAGCATTTTTAAACCCTCACCTGGAAGGCTGGATGAGAGAGGTACAACGATCAAGTGCTCCTAGAGACAACACCTGAAACTAACAACCGACGAACCATATAAGAGACTAACACGACGCACGGCTTGCGAGAGATATGTAAAGCAGTTAAAAGCACACAAAGCACGACTTCTATTGAAGTACTCACAAGAATGCATTTAGATCAATTAAACGAAAAGTGATAATACTTAATGTAAAACATGCTAAAATGCAGGTTCAATGTCCTATTCATGCTCACAACAATGAAAGGAAACATTCATACAAGTTTCGGATCACTCGGACGAATTACGGAAAATAAACTAAAAAGCCCTAAATGGAAAAACTACTATTCACGACCCGAACGAGGTTGGAAAATTCTAAATTTTGTGAATGATAAGTTTCGAAATTTATTGGAGCTATTGGCGAAGTCGGATTTCAAAAATGAGGTAAAACGAAGAAAGTCAACTTTAATTAAAATCAATTGACCAAAATGTACGTGAGCAACCGAGTGAAAAAGCTTAAAATTTTGCTAAGTATGGCTCACGGTTTGTTGAAGGCTCTCTCGGTTTTTTGTCACGGTCTGTGACATACCGTGAGATAATAATCTCACAGTCAGGTACTGACGGTATGGTGCATCTTCTCACGGTATGCAACTTAAAGTGAGATTGCTCTGATCAGTCCAATTCGAATTCTTCACGCAGAAACTCCAAATTTCATACAAATCTCCGTAATCCGAGAATTAAGCCATGAATTGCAACAAGATTCATAAATGTTAATCTACCACTCATGCTCGTCACATGGACACGAAAATCATACGAAACTACCACGTAAAACATATAAATCAGCAAAATTTATATTCAATATACTATTCATCATCTCCTACGTAAACCAATCAAAATGGGTTGAAATCAAGGGCAATTTAGTAGCTACCTAAAGAGCTCGTTGTAAGGATCGCGTAGGAGTTTGCGGATCGAAGATCAGACCGGAAACGGGATCAGAAATTCGGATTGAAGATGAGAGTTGACAAAGTCTCTTCTTTCTCCTCTTCCTTCTTTTTCTCTTTGTTATTTATAATTGTAATTACTGTGTGAGTGTCAGAGTCTATCTTAGATAGGAATTCAATCAGCTACTCGCGGGAATCTCTTCGGGATTTAAAAATGGCATTTTGGGAAAATTACAGGGTTTAGGTCAAAATATTCTCATGAATTCAACGGCGAGAACGAAATTTAAATAAAAGAATTGGAAATATTAGAAATAGAGTTACGTACGAAATGCAGGGCGTTACAATACTCCCCTCTTCAAAAGAATCTGTCCTCAGATTCTACTCTGGTCTACAGAGTATGTTGAAGAGAGTATACACAGAAAGATCTTCCAATGAAATAAAACGACATACATATAAGGAGGAACTAACTACAAATATTTAAAACATTCAAAAAATTTAAGTATTTAATTAGCAAATAGGTGAAAAATAGTTAGTGAATCCTAATGACATTTAAGCGCAAAACATTCAAAGACTACGCAAGTTCTATAACTAAAGCTCACATTCAAATACTAATAAAATAACAACAAAATAAGAAAATAAGATAACTAGGATCCGGGAGCATCGGATCCTGGAGGTGACGCTCCTGAAGTGCGTGAAGATAGTTCGCAATCTAGTCAGAAAGCGAAGACTGAAGATCGGAGATCTGCTGCTGATGATCGTGATGCTATCGACGATGATCATCATGGTACTCATCGATCTGCCTCTGCTGCTGTACGAATCGCTGATGGGCTTGATCCTCAAGCCTAGTGAAACTCGTATCAATCTGCTCCTAAAAGCTCACGAACCGGTTACCCTAGTTAGTCAAAGACTCCGCGTGCTAGTGGTTCTGACTAGCGGCGCTCTCCTGTTGAGCAATGTACATGCTGTTAAAGCGCTCGCGCTCCCAGGCAGAATGCTCGGTGTAACGCCGATCAAAATCCATGAATCTCTGCTCAAATGTAACCTCTTGAACTAGTGAAGGCGGTGGCTCTATACGTTCCTGTCCCCAGATGGGATCCTCAGGAACGGTGGCCTCCTTCGGCTGCTCCTGCTCATGCCGCTGTTCGGGATGCTCTCCTGTATCTCCTGCTCCTCCGGCACCAGCATCTGCGCGTGGGTTAAGCAAAACGTACTGGTGCGTTCGGCCCACTCTATCACAAATACCCATACAGGCTAGGTTCGTGTAGCCGACTTTGGTCTCTCCAGTCACAGAGGGCTCTGCGTTATAATCTTTGGCTCTATCAAGCTCGAGAATCGATGTAATGTACGAACTGACAAGAATTACTCCTCTGCCCCGAGTAATCATCTCCTCCATGTGATGTAAGATGAATGGTAAGGCGTTAACTCTGACGCCACGATCCATGGTATATAAAGCTCTTTTTCGTTCACCGCTCTGGTACTCTCTCCTCGTCCAAAAATTGAGAGGGTAAGAACTGTATGTAGAATCCTCAAAGGCATAGAGTGGAGCATCGTTGCCTTCGACACTCCAGTCCTGAAAAAGTCTGCATTGACAGAAAGTTGTCGCCAAGCTTCGGCTTCATTCCAGTCTCCGGGTACACTCCTGATTGCTTCAATATCCAAATGAAAATGGTCGATCAATTCCCGTAGAGTGCGCGAGTACACTCTGTTGACCACTCGAAAAACAAGTCGAATCGGGATATCAGGGTCTTCTTGGTAGAGCGAGAATTGGAAAGTACTTAAGAATTCACGAGTAACTTGAGGATATGTGTAGCGCTCCTCTCCATAGGAGGAAGAATAATGCCACATCCATATCAAAATAAATTCTCAAGCATGACAGGGTGCCCTACTCGAAAACTCATTTCAGCGAACGGCAAGACACTCAATTAAAACTCCGGCAACAACAACACGACGCGCCAACAACAACAGCAACAATCAGATAAATGCGGAAGCGAATTCATAAAAACAGTTCAATTCATAAAAGCCATCCATGGTACATAATTCATAAACGAATATAAAATAATTATCCAATTAATGCCGTCCATGGCTCAACTAAACTATCCCACATCAGGGGCACGTAAGTACAGAAAGTAAATCATAATGTTAAATACAGTAATTCAAATCAATTCATAAAGTAAAGACTTGACTGTTGTTGGGACACTGACAGGACAATAAACAAGAGCCAACTTAGACCTGCTACTGCAGACTGACAAGATAGGTGACACCGCCACCTGTCTACCTGAAGCAAGAACCAAAATAGAAGGGGTGAGTATAAAGGATACTCAGTAAGAGGGGGTAATACATATAGGTATTGATCACAGTTCGTCGTTTATCTTTTATAACCAAAGGTAGTGAATGTTGCTCGCTTTAAGAAAGAGTACAAATATAATAATAAGTTACAAAACATAATGCCAAGCAACACTCGGGTTCGGCTTACTTTGAAAACATAAAAGGTTGACGAACAGGATGCATTTGAAATCATTTGCACATAAGGTCAAGCCAAAAATTTTGAAAGGATATTAGTTGAGTCACGAGGCCGCATAAGTTCGAAAGACATGACATAAACAAGTTGGAAATGATAAGTAAACACGGCTTGTAATTCAACTAAGTAGTTTGAACAATAAAGAAGGCATAAGTTGGGCAAGTTCGAGCCACGCTTCCGGGTTTTATATATATATAAGGAAAATACATATGCTAAATGAAGAAAATCGGAATGTTCTTCGACTTGTAACGAATGCAGTAAATGAATTAGACAAGTAAATAATGCAATAAGTCATGCAATAATGTGTTCCGGCGAGAACAGGCCCTCTCCTTATAACTCCCAACCATGAAAATCATGAAAGCATGTATTCAAGTACTCCACCACCAAAAGTCAATCATAACACAATTTAAGGAAACGAGTGGTGCCCCACAACGCTACCATACACAATTTAAGGAAACGCTCAAGGCGCTACCATCGCATTAACTTAGACTAGCCAAACCTCCCGACCGGCCTAAGTTAACACCTAGAGTACACATCGGGATTTGCCTATACGCTCATCTCCAGGCTCACCTCCTGTATAACTCCAAAGTCATGATCCAGTCCATGGCTCGCTTTGAAATCAATAAAGCATTAAAATATATAAAGCATTTTTAAGTTGGTTGCCCAAAAGGGGTGGTTCGAGACAAGCGATGCAACGGTTGGGGAGGCAACCGGGTATTCCATCGTTAGGAAGGATCCGCCCTAACAACTTCACTCAACGAGAAGGTCCCCAACTAGGAATGCAAGCACTCCCGTTAAAGTTACGTTTAAAAGGAAATAGTTTAACTTGTCTCTAGTTGAAAACATTTCAAATCATTTTGGTTTTGCTATCAAAAGGTTTGACTAAGCAGATAAGGAAATAGTAAAGGTAGGAACAACAAGCAATAAGAAAGACGGGATAATAAGTTATTTTGCAAACCTATATATATCTATGATCTTGCCCTAGTTGAAAGCATTTTAAACCCTTACCTAGCTCGACAGAACAAGAGATGGAAAGCAAGCAACAATTACAATTCGGCCTCAAAGATCCCACCTGAAAAACATGGGGTCTAGAGGATGAATGACTGACACGAACAAGAAAACAGACACTGACGCTCGGCTACCAAATTACAAACATGCTCAAAGGTGTTCATTCAATATTTAACATAAAAGAGCAAGTAGGGGCAACATGGTCAATTTATATCTAAAAGCATAGACTAATTAAATGAACGAGAAACATTAAGTTAATTACAAAACACATAAACGTATAAACTAAGCAGGGGAAACAAGATTGTAATTAAACATCAAACAAATATATTCCATTTAAATCAATAATTTGAAATACAACTTCACAACTTATAGCTTTTCTCAAAAGCTCAAAAGCTAACAAGCTAACAAGCTAAGATCAAAGCCTATTTCTAGCCTAATCGAACCGAAACCCATCGGATCGACTACACAATCATACAACAACCATATTCAACAATTTATACAATGAAATTAAGCTAGGATACAAGTTATTCATGCACAAAAGCCAAAAGCTAGAAGCGATAATCAAAAAGCTACCAAATTAACATAATTATACAGAAAATGCGATAAAACGTAGACGACAAGTCGGATTCGAGTAATACCAAATTAGCATTTTAGAGTAATAATTTCTAATTAATGTTGTAGCGGGCGCCCCAAACGGGTAACGCACGCCCCGCACCGAGCCTCAATCCGAAGCCGAAACAGAAATCCGACCCTAAATTGAAACCCGGCGAACGGCAAACCGATTTACTCAATCACTAGGCGGGGTTTTTTGTAAAACAACTGACGACAACAATGCGGGAGCGGAAGCAACAACCAAATTAAATCAAATTCCATATAACATTATTCAAAGCAGTAGCTCAATTGCACAAATAGTTAGAGCCCACCAAGGCTAGCGGAATTCAATTATAATAATATAATAAACGGGTTCAATACAATGTCCCGGTAACATATACATAACAGGTTCGAACTATCAATCCCGATAACATATACATATAACCTAATTAAGAACTTAAACTATCTAGAAAGGGACAATCACCGAAAAGAAAGAAAACCCGCGAAACAAGACTGACGATGCCCACCTAGATACCACCTGAAACAGATAAGGTTTAAAGCAGGGAGGGTTAGTCAAAAGACTAGTGAGGGAAAAAGGGGATACATACATAATAACATATAAGAATAAATCACCATTTTAACTTAAAAGAAAACAAACGTAAAAGAAGGGTTTTCATAAACATTTGGTGATTTATCATAACATAAAATAACGGGACATATCATATTGCTCGGCGAGTCGAGCCCTCAACTTCACATATCATATCAAAACATACCTGAAAACCATACCAGCCTTATTCCTCCCACATAGCAGAAGGACTGCTAAATCCAAACTGCTCTATAGGCATAATAGCCTATTCTACGGCTGACACGAAGTCTCCGTCGCAGGAGCTCAAAGGTTGCCACTCCGGCCTCACCCGTGCTCCCGGTAAACATGGAGCAAGCTACCGAATTCCACCATAGACCCGCTGTCTATCCGGCTTCATCCGATCGCCGTACTCCGGGCCCAGATAACATTAAATCCAAACTGCTCTATAGGCATAATAGCCTATTCTACGGTTGACACGAAGTCTCCGTCGCAGGAGCTCAAAGGTTGCCACTCCGGCCTCACCCGTGCTCCCGGTAAACATGGAGCAAGCTACCGAATTCCACCATAGACCCGCTGTCTATCCGGCTTCATCCGATCGCCGTACTCCGGGCCCAGATAACATTACATACATATCACATCTCGCATTTTCATACCTATCATTTTCCTATTGAAATAGGAATCAAGACATTTCGGGGAGGGCCAAAAGGGCCGTTCGAGACAGGCGGTGTAACGGCAAGAAATACAACTGGGTGTTCCATCATCAGGGGAAAGTCCGCCCTAATGACTTCACTCAACGAGAAGGTTTCCAAGCCCAAAATTACATTTAAATCGAAACATAGTTCGCTTGTCTCTTTTTGAAAACATTTCAAAATCTTACACATAATATTCATTTGATATCAAATCCGTTGTTCTTAAACCTCATAAAAGTAATAAGAATAAAGTATTTACTAAATATAGTAATACGGGATGAAACGTAAATTATACATGCGAGGCTTATTTAGTGAGGCTTAATAATACATATCTACATAATACGGAATAACAATAGAAACCTCACCTGGCGATAACCAAAAGAAAGCCCAAAACGGAAACGAGCAACCTAATCCACGAGAGTGGAACCTGCAACTGACAAACGACATAACCACATAAGACATACGACGACGCACGGCTCATACGAAAGCATAGAACACGTAAAAGCACGTTATACAATCACATAAAACACTTAGGTTCAATTATCAAACAAAAATGGAGAAATTATCAAATTTAAAAATGTAAATCAAGTCCAAATGCAACGAAACTTTACGGACATGCTTAAATTATCATAAAGGAGTATGCATTCGAATTTCGGAAAAATCGGACTTCACATGCAAAAGTTAGAAAATTTGTCGAAAACTTAAAACATACTATTCATACCCCCGAACATGTTATAAATTCATAAAACATGCAATTCATATCTATATCATATATATCGAATACACGAGCGAGGAAAGAATTCGGAAAAGATGGGCCGAGGCAGGACCCGTAGGCTAAAATGGGCCCTAACTTACAGAAGGTCAGGGCCCTGTTTAACCAGGCCACACGGCCTTGTGCACGGCCGTGTGCCAAGGCCGTGTACACCATGAGAAACACGCACGGCTTGTTGCACACGGCCTCAAGGCTGTGTGCACAAGGCCGTGCACCAACACACACACGCATGGTCTCTTGCACGGCCGTGCAAGAGGCCATGTAACCCCACACGACCTTGCGACACCCCGTGTGCAAGGCCCGTGTGCGTCCAGATTGAGCAGAAACTCGCAGACAGCAAAAACATACGCGATTTCAAACCAAAATTCAACATTTAATCGATAAATCATGCAAATCACTCCCTAATTCTCACATATAATCATCTACAACATATAATCTACATATAGAAACGATAAACACGAAAATCCGTCCATAAATTCATCCAAAATCATATAAACCCTATATTATTCAACTATAAACAAAATCGAGAAATACAAGGCATAGGAGACATTAAACGAGAGAATCGTGAAAGGCTTACTCGTAGTCGAGGTCGTGAGGAGTTCGTAGACGTAAACAATTCGAAAATCGGTCGGGAAACGGGGTCGGGACGATCGTCTGAATCTCTTCCTTCTCTTTCTCTTTTTCTTCTCTTTTCTTTTCTTTTTCCTTTGCTGTTTACGTGAATGAGGTGAGAGGGAGAGAGTTGAGAGTTAGTCAAATAATTTGACTAGGGTTTAAAATCGAAAGGGCAAATCCGTAATTTCGTAAAATAAGTTCAAAAACTCACATTGTCTAAATAACACATAATTACAGTCAAAATTCATATTATTAAACGCACATTGAAAATTCGTCATTTAATTATTAAAATCACTCATATACGAAATTGTTATAAAAATCATATAATAATTAATAAAATAAATCATAAATAGCGAGGGAAATCGATTCGGGCTCCCGGTTCACAACACGAATTTTCGGGGCGTTACAATCACCCCCCCTTATGAGAATCTGGTCCCCAGATTCTACTGATTAGAGTTAAACAACTCTGGGTGAAACTTATGCATCTTCATTCGGATCTCTCACGAAGCTCCTTCGACTGTCTGATTCATTTAAGGGACTCGCTAGGAGATATTTCGCGGATTGCACAACTCCAAGCTTGTTTGGGGTTCTTGCAAGTAGCTTTCCAGTAGAACTTGAGCTATCTCTATTTATTGTTGAAAGGCTTGAATTCGATCGACAACACCTTGGAGAAATCCCAGATAAACGTGTAACAAAATTACCATCTTAAACCTTCAGTAGTCCGGACACGAAGTCCGTGGTGAATCCATTCTCAATCCCACATAGGGGTATGTAGTAGTCATAGCTAACCCCTTATTCTTTGATACTCGGCTTTGATCCGCTGACAAGTCAAGTATCTCTTGACTTAATCGAGTAAGTCTCTTTCTATCGAATCTTTGAATCATAGGTCCGAGGCTTATATAGGGAAGTATTGGGGTTACCAACACAAAGCTGAAACTTTGGATTATTCTTCGCTCGAATTGTCTGACTCGGGATCCATTCCTTTGCAGTCTTGGTATTTTAGATTCTCCAAGTCAATTCTGACTGGTTCGTGAGGCTGTGAGTGAAATTATTCAAAACAGTGTAAGTCCAATTCGGTTTAGCCTCAATTTGTGACATGCTCGTGATTTGGTTCAAAGTACCAACTACGATATTCGCTTTTCCCAAGGAACACTGATTCTTGCAATCTTAGTCCTCAAACATTTTCCATTAACGACTTTGGGGTTGGTTCAACTCCTCCTGAGTTAACACTTGTTAAACTCTCATAATCTGTAGGAATGTCAACAAATTCCATAAGAGGTAGTGGCGACGCTTCAGCTAATCCTCTCCTACAGTAGCTAGTGCAATGCCACGAGGGGCAACTTTCTGGTTGATTTAAGTTTCCCGAGCAAGAGCTATGGTTTCTTCATTAGTACCATTCACCAATTCAACCTTTCATGTGACGCATTCTCACTCACGACAATTCCTTCAGAATCCCTTGAGCAGGGTTAATATTGAAGTTGCAGTTAATCTCTTCTCGACTCTTAAGAACAAGTCTTATAGAGATCGTCCACTCGAGCTCGGTTTCTTTCCTGTTGATTCAAGCAACAGGGTTGCAAGATTAGAGAAGTTCCATTCGAAGTCTTGGTTTGTTCCCATTCCAGTACTGCTCAAATCGTCAACGATCCTCCTACAGTTCTCACTCCGTATCCGAAATAACTTAAAAGGGCACTAAGTCGATCCAGATTTCACATTCGCTAGGTTGGGCAACTAGCGGGTGTCCATTGAGGTCTGGAGCACCATACGAAGGTGCTCTGCATTCTTCCTCGAATCTCGAGAACATCAAGGTGACTCCTTAGAAAGCAACGACTAACTCACTGCGATATGAACGGGGTCCATCAAGTCGCAAAGTACTTGTCAGTATTAGAGGCAGACATACGAATTCAAGACGTCTACATCAGGCACTGAAAGCCGTCTTCAGAACATATTCGTCTCGACCACAGAGCTGATGATACCCTAATCAAAGATCATTCAGACAAAACCCTAGATCTCAAAGCATATCAGACAATTCTTCATCGACGGTAGAGAATACTTGCTTTCGTTAATATACTGAGCAATTCTCGGTGAACAATACACATGGAAGTGTACTGTCTTCTTCTCTACAGGCAGTGCTGAAGTACCCTAGATCAAGATACTCGTTCGGGCACGTTCACGGGAGGGAAGTTCAACATGTCGGTTCTTCAATTCTGTCAGATCGGCAGAATCCATTCGGTTAGGCGACTTCGATCACGGTTCGACTTCTCAGAGTTAGATCTATCACAAACCATCCATCCCGATCTGATAGCAAGAGCTCTCAGATTCTCGGAAAGTACGTCTGTGAATTCTATGATCAACTTGGTTCCCTGGACTTAGTCATGTCCAAGATAATCCTTTGCTGGCAGCTCGGTCAAATCTGCTGCTAACAGTTCCTTCGGTGATAAACGGCAGCACGCGCTCGAATTGCAAATGTCCTCCAATCCGCCAGTGAAAATAAACGAGAAACACACAAAGAATTCAACAGGCGCACGCGCAAAGACGTCAATGAAAAGCGCAACAAGTGAGTGTAAACCACTCGAATGATGAAATGCAGGTATGGAATGACAGTTTATATCTTGTACTTACACCGGAGCATTCGGATCTAGGTTCTCTTTGACTGTCTCGATCTTTTCTTCCTCGTGCAATTTGCGCGGAAATGGGAGAGACTTCCACATGAGAAGCAACGTCCAGCTTTCTTTCGACATTCCGACTCTTGATGGTCTTTTTGGCAAAAGCCACATGCAGGTCGTAGGGCTCCCTGCGATTGGGGAGGTGCATTCTGCTTCGATGAAGACACTTGGGTGGTCTTCTTTCTGGAAGATGGCCCTGAAGGTGTAAATGGCTTCTTAGAACTCGCTGGAGGGTACTGGGCGGAGGTAGTTGCAAGAATAGGACTCAGTCCCATTAGGCTGAGTTCAGACTCAACATGTAGAGCCATTTCCACTGCGTCGGTATAACATTGATGTCGTACCACCATCATATCCTTCCTGATCTCGTAAGTCAATCCCTCTACAAACTGGCGAGTCTTCCTCTGCTCGTCGGCAACCATATATGGGCAATGCTTAATGAGGCTAGAGAAGTGTGCCTCGTACTGCCCAACTGAAGATGTATTCTGTTTGAGAGCCAAAAATTCCCTTTCGCGTTGCTGACGAACAACCCACGGAATGTACTTAGCCCGAAACTCAGTCAAGAACTGATCCCAAGTCGGGACTACATGCTCGCATGTCCATCTTTGCTCAATCTGTTTCCAGCAATCCTGTGCGGCTCCAACCATCAGATAGATTGCATACTCGACTCTCTGAGGGTCCGGATATTCCATTATTCTGTAAATCTTTTCCAGGGCTGATATCCATGCCTCGGCAATAACGTCATCCGGGGCACCTTCAAACTGTGGTGGTTCGAATCTGAGAAATTGGGCCCACGCTTCCTGTTCAGCATTTCTTTTAGGGGCCTAAGCGATGAACTGTCTTAATGTTTCCGCCATTTCGGCTGAAGTCGGTGTATCGGTCTGAGGTGCCAATGGAGGTGATGAGAGCGGTTTACGTGGACGACGACGTGGAGGCATCCTGTAAGGCCAATAGCAATATGCATGACAGGTAAGTGAGTATGCAAAGCTGTAAACACGCAGGCAACTAGAGTTCAGATAGAGTTCACATAAGCACTTAGCACATTAGTACAAACTCCACAGAATTCTTAAGCCGTACGACCTAGACACAAACAAACATGACAGACAACCAGGCATGGCAAGTACAACCTTGAGTTTCGCATCCACCTATATCCAAGTCCATCCCAGTGTTTTGATTGTAAAAGATCTTTTGTTGTTGATCATCCAACAAAGATCCGTCACAATTCAAACACTAAGTGTTCTTGAACACTAGTGAGTGCAATTCCCTAAGTTACACCGGCACACAACGACTGACAAAACAAATAAAACACGACGATTCAGAGCTTAGGCCATTGGACCAAAGAAGCTCTGATACCAACTGTAGCGGGCGCCCCAAACGGGTAACGCACGCCCCGCACCGAGCCTCAATCCGAAGCCGAAACAGAAATCCGACCCTAAATTGAAACCCGGCGAACGGCAAACCGATTTACTCAATCACTAGGCGGGGCTTTTTGTAAAACAACTGATGACAACAATGCGGGAGCGGAAGCAATAACCAAATTAAATCAAATTCCATATAACATTATTCAAAGCAGTAGCTCAATTGCACAAATAGTTAGAGCCCACCAAGGCTAGCGGAATTCAATTATAATAATATAATAAACGGGTTCAATACAATATCCCGGTAACATATACATAACAGGTTTGAACTATCAATCCCGATAACATATACATATAACCTAATTAAGAACTTAAACTATCTAGAAAGGGACAATCACCGAAAAGAAAGAAAACCCGCGAAACAAGACTGACGATGCCCACCTAGATACCACCTGAAACAGATAAGGTTTAAAGCAGGGAGGGTTAGTCAAAAGACTAGTGAGGGAAAAAGGGGATACATACATAATAACATACAAGAATAAATCACCATTTTAAAACACGTAAAAGCACGTTATACAATCACATAAAACACTTAGGTTCATTATCAAACGAAAACGGAGATATTATCAAATTTAAAAATGTAAATCAAGTCCAAATGTTCAACCAGGCCACACGGCCTTGTGCACGGCCGTGTGCCAAGGCCGCGTACACCATGAGAAACACGCACGGCTTGTTGCACACGGCCTCAAGGCCGTGTGCACAAGGCCGTGCACCAACACACACACGCATGGTCTCTTGCACGGCCGTGTAACCCCACACGACCTTGCGACACCCTGTGTGCAAGGCCCGTGTGCGTCCAGATTGAGCAGAAACTCGCAGACAGCAAAAATATACGCGATTTCAAACCAAAATTCAACATTTATCGATAAATCATGCAAATCACTCCCTAATTCTCACATATAATCATCTACAACATATAATCTTCATATAGAAACGATAAACACGAAAATCCGTCCATAAATTCATCCAAAATCATATAAACCCTATATTATTCAACTATAAACAAAATCAAGAAATACAAGGCATAGGAGACATTAAACGAGAGAATCGTGAAAGGCTTACTCGTAGACGAGGTCGCGAGGAGTTCGTAGACGTAAATAATTCAAAAATCGGTCAGGAAACGGGGTCGGGACGATCGTCTGAATCTCTTCCTTCTCTTTCTCTTTTTCTTCTCTTTTCTTTTCTTTTCTCCTTTGCTGTTTACGTGAATGAGGTGAGAGGGAGAGAGTTGAGAGTTAGTCAAATAATTTGACTAGGGTTTAAAATCGAAAGGGCAAATCCGTAATTTAATAAATAAGTTCAAAAATTCACATTGTCTAAATAACACATAATTACAGTCAAAATTCATATTATTAAACGCACATTGAAAATTCATCATTTAATTATTAAAATCACTCATATACGAAATTGTTATAAAAATCATATAATAATTAATAAAATAAATTAAAAATCGCGAGGGAAATCGATTCGGGCTCCCAGTTCACAACACGAATTTTAGGGGCGTTACAAATGCCTTGGGTTCTAAATACGAAATCGATGATTTATAAACATCTTTAAATGGAAGAGTTGGAAAACGTGAAAGTGTGAAAGACGTCGAGATCGTAAATGGTCCGAATTCCGATAAATACGCTAACCTTGAACTTGAAGATTGCGGGTCGTCACAATATGAGGGCCTCTCAATCGATAGAAATTTTGTCCATCTAAATCTCGCTATGTCGGCTCCAAATCTGAGGCTATGAATGGCTTCCATGTCCAAGAATCGAGTTAGCTCAACCGGACATATTTGTAATCTTGCAAAAGTGCGTCAAGCCACCTCTTCTTCTAAATGTACCACATATGGCTCTTGTGCCTTGGCACGATTTACTCTCATTCATGCTGCACGACGATTACGACCATCGGCCATAATAAAATCTAAAATTTAGGAAGGAGGTGCAAATTGCTTTGAGAACTTTCATCGAATACTTGGCGTGCCACACTTCGGGCTTCAAATTGGAGAAGATCAGGAATGTCGATTAACCCAATTACCAAAAATGTTATACTAGGCGCGGGGTTGAACACGCAGAATCAAACGGATCGAAAATCGGGTAGACGGATCAAAAGTTATAGGCTGTCAAAGATTGGGTAAATTAGAGGGGGAAATTAGGGTGATTTTCGCGAGAGAAAAGCAGCTGCTGAATGAACTGACCAAACTGGAAGTTTAAATTCCCGACAAAGGGACCTCACGGTAAGCAGCTTACCGTGAGAGAGACACGCACGGTAAGTAACATACCATGAACGTGTATTTGCTGGAGAGAAAGGGCGCACGCGTGGATTGAGCATGTGTGAGTCAGTCCAGGAATGAAATAACAGGATAATTCACTTAAAAATCACAGTATAATAATTAATATATCACATAATTCACAAAATAAAATATGAATGAGTATTACAATGCATTATACCTGTACCAAACACCACGAAAGTCCACCCTTCCTCCAAGTCCTCTTTATTTGCTATGTACACTTGCATCCCTGTCCAAAACCGTTCCTTGTCCACTTATCTGCACCTTGAGCCGTCCTTATAGTAGAGGCTTCATAACAAATACACATTATAGCCAAGGGTACAGATCCTGGAACAACATCAGGACCAGTACTCTTTTCCTTCTTTACTTTCCTCCGTTCTACTGCCTCAGGTTCGGGCAGTCGGCAATATGATGCTCAGTACTGTGGTACAGTAGGCAGGGTCCCTTTCTCTTCAGGCATACGTAGAACTTGTGGTCTAGCTCCCCAAAATAACTACAATGTAGAAAATTTTCTCCTGTCACTAGGTTAATGATAGCTCTCTCCTGGTTGAAGGGGGATTCAGTGGGTGCTGAAGTAGAGAAAGATCCAGACGGCAGGTTCTCCATGGCATAACGAATACGAGCTATGGCACTCTCGTGCAACTCGGACTCTACCCTCAAGGCTCGGGTCACAGCAATGGCATAGGAACTGCAGCCCATACCGATTAGTATTTGTCGAATCTCAGGCCTCAACCCGGATATGAACCTGACAGCTCTCTGCCTCTGGTCCGACTCTCGGCTGGGGGAGTAAGTGACCAAGAATGCAAACCGGCCTCGTAATCTATGATAGTATCATTCCCCTGTTCGATCTCTACGTCCCCAATGGAACTGGGATTAGGGTTTATCTGTATAGGCGGTAGTGGGGGATCTTGCTGAGGTTTCTTACGCGACATTTTGCAATCACAATTGTATAACCAAATAGATGCATGTTCCGTTAGGGTATGACATTTCACAAAATCCCATTCAAACACATTTAGCAGAATTAACACGTAAAATATAATATTCACATTGGGCATGCTAGGCATTTATGAGCAATTTAAGCAAAACCTAATGCCGTACGACCTAGACAAGACCAAACTAGGTAAAACCCGACATGGAATCCCATGTACAACTCATGCTACACTGTTCTTAATACAAGAAGTATAGAAGATCGCCAGTTGGATGTACACCCCAACCGTGTTCTTTTTACAATTCCGGTACCAAGAATGGCAAACGGTTGTCAAACCACGAATGCAATACTAACTGACACCATGCAAGCTTGCAACATATGTAGACAGACGCGATAGCAAAGCCTTCGGTTGCCTTCCGAAAACCTAGGGAGCTCTGATACCACCTCATGTGGGGCCCCTCTCCAAGGCTGGAAAGAAGAACTCCACACCCGAACTGAGACAGAGTCCTGAGCACGACATACGCCTTACTCAAAAACTGTAACGCCCCGAAAATTCGTATTATGAACCGGGAACCCGAATCGATTTTTCTCACGCGATTTATTATTTATTTTATTAATTATTATATGATTTTTATAACGATTTTGTATATGAGTGATTTTAATATTTAAATTATGAATTGTCAATGTGCGTTTAATAATATGAATTTTGACTGTAATTATGTGTTATTTAGACAACGTGAGTTTTTGAACTTATTTTGCGAAATTACAAAAATGCCCTTTCGTTTCTCAACCGAGTCAACTCCTTTGACTTAAGCCATCACTCTCTCTCCCTTACTCATTCACGCAGCAAAGAAGAAAGAAAAGAAAGGAGAAAAGAGAAAGAAGAAGAGGAAGGTCAATCGATCGTCCCGACTCCGTTTCTCGACGGATTTTCGAACCGCTTACGCCTACGAACTCCTCACGATCTCTTCTACGAGTAAGCCTTTCACGTCCCTCTCGTTTAATGTCTCCTATGCCTCATATTTCTCAATTTTGTTTATAGTTATATAATATAGGGTTTATATGATTTTGGATGAATTTATGGACGGATTTTCGTGTTTATCGTTTCTATATGTAGATTATATGTTGTAGATGATTATATATGAAAATTAGGGTGTGAATTGCATGTTTAATTGGTTAATTATGGGATTTAGGATTTGATTTGCGAAGGTTTCGAGTTTCTGTGAATTTTCTGCTGTTATCGCACGCACACGGCCTTTGCACACGGGGTGTTGCAAGCCCGTGTGCATGTGCACGGGCTCTCTACACGGCCTGTAGAGAGGCCGTGCGTGTTGGTCATACACGGGCTCTCTACACGGCCTGTAGAGAGGCCGTGCGTGTCCATTTGGTGCACACGGCCTCAAGGCCGTGTGCATGAGCCCGTGTGGCCCGATTGCACAGTCCCTGACCTTCTGTAAGTCAGGGGCAAATTTGGCCTACGGTCCCTCCGAGACTCATCTTTTCCGAATTCTTTCTTCGCTCGTGTATTCGATATATATGATATAGATAGGAATTGCATGATTTATGAATTTATAACATGTTCGGGTGAATGAATAGTATGTTTTAAGTTTTCGTTAAATTTTCTAATTTTTGCATAGGAAGTCCGATTTTCCCGAAATGCGAATGCATGCTCTCTTATGATATTTAAAGCATGTCCATAAAGTTTCATTGCATTTGGACTTGATTTGCATTTTTAAATTTGCGAATTACTTCGTTTCGTTTGATAATTGAACCTAAGTGCTTTATGTGATTGTATAACGTGCTTTTACGTGTTTCTATGCTTTCTTATGAGCCGTGCGTCGTCGTATGTCTTACGTGGTTATGTCGTTTGTCAGTTGCAGGTTCCACTCTCGTGGATTAGGTTGCTCGTTTCCGTTTTGGGCTTTCTTTTGGTTATCGCCAGGTGAGGTTTCTATTGTTATCCCGTATTACGTAGATATGTACTATTGAGCCTCACTAAATAAGCCTCGCATGTGTAATTTATGTTTTCATCCTGTATTACTATATTTAGTAAATACTTTATTCTTATTACTTTTATGAGGTTTAAGAACAACGGATTTGATATTAAATGAATATTATGTATATGATTTCGAAATGTTTTCAAAAAGAGACAAGCGAACCATGTTTCGATTTAAATGTAATTTTTGGGTTTGGAAACCTTCTCGTTGAGTGAAGTCGTTAGGGCGGCTTTCCCCTGACGATGGAATACCCGGTTGTATTTCCTGCCGTTACACCGCCTATCTCGAACGGCCCTTTTGGCCCTCCCCGAAATGTCTTGATTCCTATTTTAATAGGAAAATGATAGTTATGAAAATGCGAGATTTGATATGTGTGCCTGTTTTGTCTTCGTGGGCCCGGGAGTATGGCGATCGGATGAAGCCGGATAGACAGCGGGTCTACGGTGGAGTTCGGTAGCTTGCTCCATGTATACCAGGAGCACGGGTGAGGCCGGAGTGGCAACCTTTGTGCTCCTGTGACGGAGACTTCGTGTCGTCCGAAGGATAGGCTATTATGCCTATAGAGCAGTTGGATTTAGCGGTCCTTCTGCTATGTGGGAGGAATAAGGATGGTATGGTTTTCAGGTATGTTATGTTATGATATGAGGAGTTGAGGGCTCGACTCGCCGAGCAATATGATATGTCCCGTTATGTCATGTTTTGATAAATCACCAAATATTTATGAAAATCCTTCTTTTACGTTTGTTTCTTTTAAGTTAAAATGGTGATTTATTCCCGTATGCTATTATGTATGTACTCTCTTTTTCCCCCTCACTTAGTCTTTTGACTAACCCTCCCTGCTTTTAACCTTATCTGTTTCAGGTGGTATCTAGGTGGGCATCGTCAGTCTTGTATCGCGGGTTTTCTTCTTTTCGGTGATTGTCCCTTTTTAGATAGTTTTAAGCTTTTGATTAGGTTATGTGTAATTGTTATCGGGATTGATATGTTGAACCCGTATTTGTGTATCACCGGGATATTGTATCGAACCCGTTTATTATATTATATTATAGTAAGTGATTTCCGCTAGCCTTGGTGGGCTTTAACTATTTGTGCAAATGAGCTAGTGCTTTGAATGTTGTTATATGATTTTTGATTTAATTGGTTGTTGCTTCCGCTCCCGCATTGTTGTCGTCAGTTGTTTTTTTTTTTCTTTTTCAAAAAAGCCCCGCCTAGTGATTGAGTAAATCGGTTTGCCGTTCGCCGGGTTTCAATTAGGGTCGGATTTCTATTTCGGCTTCGGATTGGGGCTCGGTGCGGGGCGTGCGTTACCCGTTTGGGGCGCCCGCTACAGTTGGTATCAGAGCTTCTTTGGTCCAATGACCTAAGCTCTGAATCGTCGTGTTTTGTTGGTTTTGTCGGTCGTTGTGTGCCGGTATAACTTAAGGAATTGCACTCACCAGTGTTCAAGAACGCTTAGTGTTTGAATTGTGACGGATCTTTGTTGGATGATCAACAACAAAAGATCTTTTACAATCAAAACACTAGGATGGACTTGGATATAGGTGGATGTGAAACTCAAGGTTATACTTGCCGTGCCTGGTTGTCTGTCGTGTCCGGTTGGGTCTAGGTCGTACGGCTTAGGACTTCTGTGGAATTTGTGTGAATGTGCTAAGTGCTTATGTGAACTCTATCTGAACTCTAGTTGCCTACGTGTTTACAGCTTTGCATACTCACTTACCTGTCATGCATATTTGCTATTGGCTCTGCAGGATGCCTCCACGTCGTCGTCCACGTAAACCGCTCTCATCACCTCCATTGGCCCCTCTGACCGATACACCGACTTCAGCCGAATTTGCGGAAACATTAAGACAGTTCATCGCTCATGCCCCTAAAGGAAATGTTGAACAGGAAGCGTGGGCACAATTTCTCAGATTCGAACCACCACAGTTTGAAGGTGCCCCGGATGACGCTATTGCCGAGGCATGGATATCAGCCCTGGAAAAGATTTATAGAATAATGGAATATCCGGACCCTCAGAGAGTCGAGTATGCAATCTGTCTGATGGTTGGAGCTGCACATGATTGGTGGAAACAGATTGAGCAAAGGTGGACACGCGAGCACGTAGTCCCGACTTGGGATCAGTTCTTGACTGAGTTTCGGGCCAAGTACATTCCGTGGGTTGTTCGTCAGCAACGCGAAAGGGAATTTCTGGCTCTCAAACAGAACACATCTTCAGTTGATCAGTACGAGGCACACTTCTCTCGCCTCATTAAGCATTGCCCATATATGGTTGCCGACGAGCAGAGGAAGACTCGCCAGTTTGTAGAGGGATTGACTTACGAGATCAGGAAGGCTATGATGGTGGTACGACATCAATGCTATACCGACGCAGTGGAAATGGCCCTGCATGTTGAGTCTGAACTTAGCCTAATGGGACCGAGTCCTATTCTTGCCACTACCACCGCCAAGTACCTTCCAGCGAGTTCTAAGAGGTCATTTACACCTTCAGGGCCATCTTCCGGAAAGAGGACCTCCCAAGTGTCTTCATCGAAACAGAATGCACCTCCCCAACCGCAGGGAGCCCTACGACCCGTATGTAGCTTTTGCCAAGGAGACCATCAAGAGTCAGAATGCCGAAAGAAAGCTGGACGTTGCTTCTCATGTGGAAGTCCCTTCCATTTCCGCGCAAATTGCACGAGGAAGAGAAGATCGAGACGGTCGAGGAAAACTTAGATCCGAATGCTTCGGTGCAAGGTACAATATATAAATTGTCATTCCATTCCTTCATTTCATCATTCGAGTGGTTTACACTCACTTGTTGCATTTTTTTATTGACGTCTTTGCGCGTGCGCCTGTTGAATTCTTTGTGTGCTTCTCGTTTATTTTCGTTGCCGGATTGGAGGACCTTTGCGATTCGTGCGCGTGCTGCCGTTTATCATCGAAGGAACCGTTAGCAGCAGATTTGACCGAGCTGCCAGCAAAGGATTATCTTGGACTTGACTAAGTCCAGGGAACCAAGTTGATTATAGAATTCACAGACGTACTTCCCGGGAATCTGAGAGCTCTTGCGATCAGATCAGAATGGATGGTTTGTGATAGATCTAACTCTAAGAAGTCGAACCGTGATCGATGTCGCCTAACCGAATGGAGTCTGCCGATCTCACAGAATCGAAGAACCGACTTGATGAACTTCCCTCCCTTGAACGTGCCCGAACGAGTATCTTGATCTAGGGTACTCCCGCACTGCTTGTAGAGAAAGGAGACAGTACACTCCCTGTGTGTATTGTTCCCCGAGAATTGCACAGAATATTAACGAAGGCAAGTATTCTCTACCGTCGATGAAGAAATGTCCGATATGCTTTGAGATCGAGGATTTTGTTTGAACAACATTTGATTAGGATATCATCAGCTCTGTGCCCGAGACGAATATGTTCTGAAGACAGCTTTCAGTGCCTGATGTAGACATCTTGAATTCGTATGTCTGCCTCTAGTACTGACAAGTGCTTTGCGACTTGCTGGACCCCGTTCATATCGTAGTGAGTTAGTCGTTGCTTCCTAAGGAGTCACCTTGGTGTCCTCGAGATTAGGGGAAGAACGCAGAACACCTCCGTATGGTACGCCAGAAAACAACGGGCACCTGCTAGTTGCCCACCTAACGGATGTGAAATCTGGATCGACTTAGGGACCTTTTAAGTCATTTCGGATCCGGAGTGAGAAGAGAAGGAGGATCTTTGAAGATTTGAACGGTACTGGAATGGGAACAAACCAAGACTTCGAGTGGAATTTCTCTAAGCTTGCAACCCTGTTGCTTGAGTCAACGGGAAAGAAAATGAACTCGAATGGACGATCTCTGTAAGACTTGTTCTTAGGAGTCGAGAAGAGATTAACTACAACTTCAATATTAACCCTGCTCAAGGGATTCTGAAGGAATCGTCGTGAGTGAGAATGCATCACATGAAAGGTTGAATTGGTGAATGGTACTAATGAAGAAACCATAGCTCATGCTCGGGAAGCTTAAATCAATCAGAAAGTTGCCCTCAGGACATTGCACGAGCTACTGTAGGAGAGGATTAGCTGAAGCGTCGCCACTATCTCTTACGGGATTTGTTGACATCCCCACAGATTATGAGAGTTCAACAAGTGTTAACTCAGGAGGAGTTAAACCAACCCCAATGTCGCTAATGGAAAATGTTTGAGGACTAAGATTGCAAGAATCAGTGTTCCGTGGGAAAAGCGAATATTGTAGTTGGTACTTTGAACCAAATCACGAGCATGTCACAAATTGAGGCTAAACCGAAGTGGTCTTGCATCATTTTGGATAATTTCATTTATAGCGTCGCGACCCAGTCATAATTGGGTTGAAGAATCTAAAATGCCAAGACTGCAAAAGAATGGATCTCGAGTCAGACAATTTGAACGAGGAATAATCCAAAGTTTCAGCTTTGTGTTGGTAACCCCAATACTTTCCAATATAAGCCACGGACCCATGATTCGAAGAGTCGATAGAAAGAGACTTACCCGATTAAGTAAAGAGATACTTGACTTGACAGCAAATCAAAGCTGAGCATCAAAGATTACGGGGTTAACTATGACTACTACATATCCCTATGTGGCACTGGGAACGGATTCACCATGGACTTCGTGTCCGGACTACTGAAGGTTTAAGATGGTAATTACTGTCACATGTTTATCTAGGATTTCTCCAAGGTGCTGTCGATTGAATTCAGGCCTTTCGACAATAAATGGAGATAGCTCAAGTTCTTCTGAAAAGCTACTTGCAAGAACCCCGAACAAGCTTGGAGTTGTGCAATCCGCGAAATATCTCCTAGCGAGTCCCTTGAATGAATCAGACAGTCGAAGAAGCTTCGTGAGAGATTCGAATGAAGATGCATGAGTTTCACCCAAAGTTGTATAACTCTAATCAGTAGAATCTGGGGACCAGATTCTCATAAGGAGGGGTGATTGTAACGCCCCGAAAATTCGTATTATGAACCGGGAACCCGAATCGATTTTTCTCACGCGATTTATTATTTATTTTATTAATTATTATATGATTTTTATAACGATTTTGTATATGAGTGATTTTAATATTTAAATTACGAATTGTCAATGTGCGTTTAATAATATGAATTTTGACTGTAATTATGTGTTATTTAGACAACGTGAGTTTTTGAACTTATTTTGCGAAATTACAAAAATGCCCTTTCGTTTCTCAACCGAGTCAACTCCTTTGACTTAAGCCATCACTCTCTCTCCCTTACTCATTCACGCAGCAAAGAAGAAAGAAAAGAAAGGAGAAAAGAGAAAGAAGAAGAGGAAGGTCAATCGATCGTCCCGACTCCGTTTCTCGACGGATTTTCGAACCGCTTACGCCTACGAACTCCTCACGATCTCTTCTATGAGTAAGCCTTTCACGTCCCTCTCGTTTAATGTCTCCTATGCCTCATATTTCTCGATTTTGTTTATAGTTATATAATATAGGGTTTATATGATTTTGGATGAATTTATGGACGGATTTTCGTGTTTATCGTTTCTATATGTAGATTATATGTTGTAGATGATTATATGTGAAAATTAAGGTGTGATTTGCTTGTTTAATTGGTTAATTATGGGATTTAGGATTTGATTTGCGAAGGTTTCGAGTTTCTGTGAATTTTCTGCTGTTATCGCACGCACACGGCCTTTGCACACGGGGTGTTGCAAGCCCGTGTGCATGTGCACGGGCTCTCTACACGGCCTGTAGAGAGGCCGTGCGTGTTGGTCATACACGGGCTCTCTACACGGCCTGTAGAGAGGCCGTGTGTGTCCATTTGGTGCACACGGTCTTGGTGCACACGGCCTCAAGGCCGTGTGCACGAGCCCGTGTGGCCCGATTGCACAGTCCCCTGACCTTCTGTAAGTCAGGGGCAAATTTGGCCTACGGTCCCTCCGAGACTCGTCTTTTCCGAATTCTTTCTTCGCTCGTGTATTCGATATATATGATATAGATAGGAATTGCATGATTTATGAGTTTATAACATGTTCGGGTGAATGAATAGTATGTTTTAAGTTTTCGTTAAATTTTCTAACTTTTGCATAGGAAGTCCGATTTTCCCGAAATTCGAATGCATGCTCTCTTATGATATTTAAAGCATGTCCATAAAGTTTCATTGCATTTGGACTTGATTTGCATTTTTAAATTTGCGAATTACTTCGTTTCGTTTGATAATTGAACCTAAGTGCTTTATGTGATTGTATAACGTGCTTTTACGTGTTTCTATGCTTTCTTATGAGCCGTGCGTTGTCGTATGTCTTACGTGGTTATGTCGTTTGTCAGTTGCAGGTTCCACTCTCGTGGATTAGGTTGCTCGTTTCCGTTTTGGGCTTTCTTTTGGTTATCGCCAGGTGAGGTTTCTATTGTTATCCCGTATTACGTAGATATGTACTATTGAGCCTCACTAAATAAGCCTCGCATGTGTAATTTATGTTTTCATCCTGTATTACTATATTTAGTAAATACTTTATTCTTATTACTTTTATGAGGTTTAAGAACAACGGATTTGATATTAAATGAATATTATGTATATGATTTCGAAATGTTTTCAAAAAGAGACAAGCGAACCATGTTTCGATTTAAATGTAATTTTTGGGTTTGGAAACCTTCTCGTTGAGTGAAGTCGTTAGGGCGGCTTTCCCCTGATGATGGAATACCCGGTTGTATTTCCTGCCGTTATACCGCCTGTCTCGAACGGCCCTTTTGGCCCTCCCCGAAATGTCTTGATTCCTATTTTAATAGGAAAATGATAGTTATGAAAATGCGAGATTTGATATGTGTGCCTGTTTTGTCTTCGTGGGCCCGGGAGTATGGCGATCGGATGAAGCCGGATAGACAGCGGGTCTACGGTGGAGTTCGGTAGCTTGCTCCATGTATACCAGGAGCACGGGTGAGGCCAGAGTGGAAACCTTTGTGCTCCTGTGACGGAGACTTCGTGTCGTCCGAAGGATAGGCTATTATGCCTATAGAGCAGTTGGATTTAGCGGTCCTTCTGCTATGTGGGAGGAATAAGGATGGTATGGTTTTCAGGTATGTTATGTTATGATATGAGGAGTTGAGGGCTCGACTCGCCGAGCAATATGATATGTCCCGTTATGTCATGTTTTGATAAATCACCAAATATTTATGAAAACCCTTCTTTTACGTTTGTTTCTTTTAAGTTAACACAGGGAGGGGATAAGAATCAAACTCTATATAGCCAGGTATGGTAACAAATTCTCAAGTAACAACAAACAAACCCTACACCCTTTCAGAGGCTCAACTATAATAGCGTGAAATATGACATAATTAGTATAACTCTCTCAATTATAATAGAAACATAACAGAAAACAGTAACAAGAACAGACTGTTATTGGACACGGAACCGACTACTACAAACCCTATACAAGACAAGACTGTTGTTGCCAAACCACATAGGTGACACCGCCACCTGTCTGTCTGAAGAAACTTGAAGCAAGAATGAAAACACGAGAATGAGTATAAAGGATACTCAGCGAGGGGTATATAATATAAGTATTGATCCCAGATCATCGTTTGTCGTTTGAAGTCAAAGTTGAGAATGTTGCCCATTTTAAGAATTAATATAAGTAATATAGATTGTAAAACTATACGCAAAGCAAAACTGGATTCGGCTTGCTTAAAATATTAAAAGATTGACGAACGGATCCTTTGAAATCATTTTAGCACATAATTCAAGCCGATAATTTAAACTAATAACTTAGTTGATTTATAAGCTCGTTTAATCCGCATTTGCAGTAACATTATCAAAATCAAGCAATAAAATAAATGGCGGGACATATAATTCAACTAAATTAATTTGAAGATGTAAACAAGTTCGTTACACTATTGTCCCGGCGAGTACGGGCCTATGTTTCTCCTTATAACTCCTCATTCAATAAATACTCCTGCGCCGTTTGTCAAATTCTATAATGTCCCACATCGGTTTGGTAAGGAGAACGAAGCCCCTTTATAAGTGGGTTGAAACCTTACCTGGCATACGCGTTTTAAAACCTTGAGGGGGTACGCTGGGCCATCGAGCCTGGTGGCTTTCCAAAGAGGACAATATATGCTTGCCGGGCTGACCTTGGGCCGTTACAAATGGTATCAGAGCCAGTGCCGGTAAGGCCGACGTGCCAGCGGGGACGCTGGGCCCCCAAGGGGGTGGATTGTAATGTCCCACATCGGTTTGGTAAGGAGAACGAAGCCCCTTTATAAGTGGGTTGAAACCTTACCTGCCATACGCGTTTTAAAACCTTGAGGGGGTGCGCTGGGCCATCGAGCCTAGTGGCTTTCCAAAGAGGACAATATATGCTTGCCGGGCTGACCTTGGGCCGTTACAAATTCCGAGGCTACCCGGATATTCAACCGTTCGATCATGTAGGTTTGAGGAAAAACGTGCAACACATGCAATCGTTCACCATCTCCCCAACAAAAGACTAGCCAACCGCCGACCGGTCTCCCATTGGAAATTACAAGTTGGAAGTTATACTTTGGGATCTATATCCTAGACGCTCGTCTCCATATCTCACCCTCCATATAACCTCCGGGCCCATTCTATCAATCGGTATCGTTATCGTTATCTCGCTTCCCAATCATTACACTATGTTTTGGTGGCCAAAGGGCCGTTCGAGACAAGGTTATATTGTGGGGCCAGAAGACCAAAATCCACCTTTAAAAACAAATCGGGTTTTCCTTATCTCTAGCTGAAATTGTTTATAAGCATACATACTTATATACTTTGATATTGAAACAGTTGATTAACATCATAAACGTAGTAATTCATTATTTAATATAATAAAATAAAGGCTAGAAAATATTAAAGCAATAATAAAAGCAGGACGATAAGTTGGTTCGTAATATATACGATTCTTACTCTAGTTGAAAGCATTTTTAAAACCTCACTAGAAGGCTGAATGAGAGAGGTACAATGATCGAGTGCTCCTAGAGACAACACCTGAAACTAACAACCGACAAACCATACAAGAGATTAACACGACGCACGGCTTGCGAGAGATATGTAAAGCAGTTAAAAGCACACAAAGCACGACTTCTATTGAAGTACTCACAAGAATTCATTTAGATCAATTAAATGAAAAGTGATAATACTTTGTCGAAGGCTCTCATGGTTTTCTATCACGGTCTGCAACATACCGTGAGATAATAATCTCACATTCAGGTACTCATGGTATGGTGCATCTTCTCACGATATTGCTCTCACGGTATGCAACTTACCGTGATATTGCTCTGATCAGTCCAGTTCGAATTCTTCACACAGAAACTCCAGATTTTCATACAAATCTCTGTAATCTGAGAATTAAGCCATGAATTGCAATAAGATTCATATAAGTTAATCTACCACTCATGCTCGTCACATGGACACGAAAATCATACAAAACTACAACATAAAACATATAAATTAGCAAAATTCATATTCAATATACTGTTCATCATCTCCTACATAAACCAATCAAAACGGGTCGAAATCGAGGGAAATTTAGTAGCTACCTGAAGAGCTCATTGTAAGGATCGCGTAGGAGTTTGCGGATCGAAGATCGGACGGGAAACGGAATCAGAAATTCGGATTGAAGATCAAAGTTGAGAAAGTCTCTTCTTTCTCCTCTTCCTTCTTTTTCTCTTTGTTACGTATAATTGTAATTACTGTGTGAGTATCAGAGTCTGTCTTAGATAGGAATTCAATCAACTACTCGCGGGAATCTCTTCGGGATTTAAAAATGGCATTTTGGGAAAATTATAGGGTTTAGGTCAAAATATTCTCACGAATACAACGGCGAGAACGAAATTTAAATAAAAGAATCGGAAATATTAGAAATAGAGTTACGTATGAAACGCGGGGCGTTACGTTAGGCATCTTCTACTATTTTATTTAATTCAGGAGCGTTCACAAGCCCCTACGCACTCCCCCACACACGCCCTTGCTGTAACGCCCCAAAATTTCGAGTTATGAACCGGGAACCCGAATCGATTTATTTTGCGATTTATGAATTATTTTATTAATTGTTATGTGATTGTATAACAATTTCATAAATGAGTGAATTTTGATATTTAAATCACGACATGTCAATGTGCGTTTAATTATATGAATTTTGACTGTAATTATGACCTATTTGGATAACTTAGGTTTTGAGTTAATTTTTGCAAAATTATGAAAATGCCCTTTCGTTTCTCGAATCAAGTCAATTCTTTGATTAAGTCTCACATCCCTCCCTCTCACCTCACTCACGTCGCCCAACAACAAAAGAAGAAAGAAAAGAAGATGAAAAGGAGAAAAGGAAGGAGGAAGGTTCAATCGATCTTGCCGGACTCGTTTCTCGACGGATTTTCGAACCGTTTACGCCTACGAACTCCTCTCGATCTTATCTATGAGTAAGCTTCTCACATCTCTCTCGATTAATGCCTCTATTGCTTCAATTTTCAGATTTTTGTATATAGTTGAATATATTAGGTTTTATATGATTTTGAGAGAAATTATGGATGGATTTTTTTGATTTTGGATTCTATGTGTAGCTTAGAACATTATATGTGAATATTAGGTTGGGATTTGCATGTTTAATTAGCTAAATGTTGGTTTTTAAATTGAATTTGTGAAGGTTTCGCATTTCTGTGAATTTTCTGCTGCTTCTTGACGTGCACGGGCTTTGCACACGGGGTGTGGCAAGCCCGTGTGGGTGTACACGGTCTCCCGCACGGCCGTGCAGGAGACTGTGCGTGTTGTGGTTGTGCACGGCCTTGTTCACACGTCCTTGAGGTCGTGCGCAAGAGGCCGTGCGTGTCCCTCTTTGATGTGCACGGCCTTGGTGCACGAGGCCGTACACCAGGCCGTGTGGGCATTATGAACAGGACCTTGTGCTTCTGTAAGTCAGGGTCCATTTTGGCCTGTGGGTCCCTCTGAGGCTCGTCTTTTCCAAATTCTTTCTTCGCTCATGTATTGTATATGTATGAAATAGATATGAATTGCATGATTTATGAATTTATAGCATGTTCGGGTCTATGAATAGTGCGTTCGAAGTTTCGTCAAATTTTCTAACTTTTGCATATGAAGTCTGATTTTTCCGAATCTTGAATGCATACTCCCTTATGGTATTTAAAGCATGTCCGTAAAGTTTCGTTGCATTTGGATTTGATTTGCATTTTTGAATTCACGAATTACTCCGCTTATGGTTGATAATTTCAGCTTAAGTGTTTTATTTGATTGTTTAACGTGCTTCGATGTGTTTTAATGCTTTTGTATAAGCCGTGCGTCGTCCTTAGTCTTAATTGGTTGTGTCTTGGTATTTTTGCAGACGATACTCCCTTGAAGTAGCGCCGGTTCTTGCTTTGCTCTTATTTTGATTAGCCACAGGTGAGGCTTTCCGTTTCTGATTCCAGTACTATTATGTATATATAAATAAGCCTCTCCCGATATAAGCCTTGTTTATGTTTTGTTTTCACACTGTCTCTATATATAAACTTAGTAGATAGTTATGCCTATTATGTTTATTCGATTTATTGAAAATATTTTGATATGAAAAAGTACTACGTATAGTCTTTGAAATGTTTGCGAAAGAGACATGTAAAACCCCTTTGTTTTCTAAGGCGAACTTTGGCCTTCGGCCTCGCATATGACATGTCTCGAACGGTCTTTTGGCCAACCCGAAATGATTTGAAAAGCAAGTTATGAACTGTGTGTATGTATGTTTGGGCCCGGAGTAAGGATGATAGGACGAAGTTGGTCGGCATCGGGTCTACGGCGGAAATCCTATGGTTCCCTCCACCTTTGGGAGCTCGGGGTGAGGCCGGAGTGGCAGCCCTTTGAGTACCTGAGTTACCGTATGTTATGCATAGTTCGGATTTAGCGATCAGCCTACATTAGAGGAATAAGAGTGGTTTCCCGTTTTATGTTTGGAAATTGGAGTTAAGGGCTCGACTCGCCGAGTCATATGATATGTTTATGATTTATGCTAAATCACCACCCATTTACGAAAACCTATCGTTTAAGTTGATTTCTTTTAAGTTTAAAATTGGTGATTTATTTCCGTTTTATAATATACACTATTATTCCCTCCTTACTTAGTCGTTTGACTAACCCCCTCTGTTTCACCCCTATATTGGTTTCAGGATACTAGGCGGGATCGTCGTCGTTGTCGTCGTCGTTGTCGTCGTCGTTAGAGTTGCATTTATTTCGTTCATGTATAACTCTTGTCCGTAGGATTTTATTTATGTAGTATTCGGGATTATATGTTGAACCCGTTATTATCTATTGTCGGGATATTGTATCGAACCCGTTTATTATTTATGTAATTGAATTTCGTTGGCCTTGGTGGGCTTTAATACTTGTGCAATTGTTATGATTTAATGTTTTGTTGATTTTCGCTTCCGCACCTGTAACAACCCGAATATTTTAATTATATTATTAAGTATTACGCGAATTCTTTCTTGCCTAATTTCTCGATCTATCCAATTGGATTAATTAATCTTATGGAAAAGATTGATTTAACCTATCTTTTAAATGCCCTCAATTACTTAAATTACCTAAATGCCCTTAAAAGCCTAAATAACCATTTTACCCCCCCAAGATATTTTGCTAAATATCTACCTATCTCTCTCATTCTCTCATTACACACAAAGAAGGAGAAAAGAAGAAAGGAAGGAGAAAGAAGGAGAAGAAAGGAGGGAATCTTCCCGACGCCCTACCGAGCCCGTTTCTTGCCCGAAATGATTTGAAAAGCGAGTTATGAACTGTATGTATGTATGTTTGGGCCCGGAGTAAGGATGATAGGACGAAGTTGGTAGGCATCGGGTCTACGGCGGAAATCCTATGGTTCCCTCCACATCTGGGAGCTCGGGGTGAGGCCGGAGTGGCAGCCCTTTGAGTACCTGAGTTATACCTGTATGTTATGCGTAGTTCGGATTTAGCGGTCCGTCTACATTGGAGGAATAAGGATGGTTTCCCGTTTTATGTTTGGAAATTGGAGTTAAGGGCTCGACTCGCCGAGTCATATGATATGTTTATGTTTTATGCTAAATCACCACCCGTTCACGAAAACCTTTCTTTTATGTTGATTTCTTTTAAGTTTAAAATTGGTGATTTATTTCCGTTTTATAATATACACAATTATTCCCTCCTCACGTAGTCGTTTGACTAACCCCGTCTGTTTCACCCCTTATTGGTTTCAGGATACTAGGCGAGATCGTCGTCGTTGTCGTCGTCGTTAGAGTTGCTTTTATTTCGTTCATGTAGAACTCTTGTCCGTATGATATTATTTATATTTATGATATTAGGATTTTATTTATGTAGTATTCGGGATTATATGTTGAACCCGTTATTATCTATTATCGGGATATTGTATCGAACCCGTTTATTATTTATGTAATTGAATTTCGTTGGCCTTGGTGGGCTTTAATACTTGTGCAATTATTATGATTTATTGTTTGTTTATTTTCCCTTCCGCACCTCTGTCGTTTTCTTTCGTTTTTGAAACCCCCGCCTAGTCATTGAGTAAATGTGTGCCGTTCGCCGGGTTTCGATTCGGGTCGGGTTCCATTTCGGTTCTGGGTCAGGGCTCGGTGTGGGGCGTGCGTTACCTGTTTGGGGCGCCCGCTACAGTTGGTATCAGAGCTCTTTAGGTCCAATGGCCTAAGCTCTAAATCGTCGTGTTTTGTTCGTTTTGTCAGTCGTTGTGTGCCAGTGTAACTTAGAGAATTGCACTCACTAGTGTTCAAGAACGCGTAGTGTTTGAATTGTGACGGATCTATGTTGGATGATCAACAACAATAGAACTTTTACAATCAAAATACTGGGATAGACTTGGACATAGGTGGATGTGAAACTCAAGGTTGCACTTGCCGTGCCTGGTTGTCTGTCGTGTTCGGTTGTGTCTAGGTCGTACGGCTTAGGACTTCTGTGGAATTTGTGCAAAGGTGCTAAGTGATTATGTGAACTTTATCTGAAACATTACTTGCCTATGTGTTTACAGCTTTGCATGCTCACTTACCTGTCATGCATAACTGTTATTGGCTTTACAGGATGCCTCCACGTCGTCGTCCACATAGACAGCCCCCATCACCTCCGTTGACACCTCAGGCCGATACACTGATCCCAACTGCCAAGGGTTTCCCCTTTGGTTCGAAGAGGCCATTTGTTCCGTTTGGGTCCTCTTCTGGGAAGAAGCCGTTCAAGGCAGCCGTGCAGCCTGCTCCTCCCCGACCTCAGGAACATCCACCACCAGTATGTGGATTCTGTCAGGGCCCGCATTTAGAGGCCAAATGTTGGAAGAAGAATGGACTGTGCTACAGATGTGGTAGCGCCGATCACAGAGTGAATGTATGCCCGAAGCAGAGACCGGTACAGCAGGGAGCCACTCAGCCTCAGGCCTATGCACGTGTTTACGCCTTGGAAGGCGATGCTGAGGATGCCGTGGCAGATCCTACCGACGTAGTGGAAATGGCTCTGCATATTGAGTCTGAACCCAACCTAATGGGACCGAGTCCTATTCTTGCCACTACCACGGTTCAGTACCATCCAGCGAGTTCCAAGAGGCCATTTACACCTTCAGGGCTCTCTTCCGGAAAGAAGACCTTCCAGGTGACTTCATCGAAGCAGAATGCACCTCCCCAACCGCAGGGAGCCCTACGACCCGTATGTAGCTTTTTCCAAAGAGACCATCAAGAGTCAGAATGCCGAAGGAAAACTGGACGTTGCTTCTCCTGCGGAAGTCCCTTCCATCTCCGCGCAAATTCCACGAGGAAGAAAAAGTCGAGACAGTCGAGGAGAACTTAGATCCGAATACTCCGGTGCAAGGTACAAGATATAAATTGTCATTCCATACATGCATTTTGTCATTCGAGTGGCTTACACTCACTTGTTGGTCTTTTCATTGACGTCCTTGCGCGTGCGCCTGTTGGATTCTTTGCGTGTTTCTCTTTTATTTTCGTCTCCGGATTGGAGGACATTTGCGATTCGTGCGCGTGCTGCTGTTTATCATTGAAGGAACCGTTACCAGCAGATTTGACCAAGTTTCCAGCAAAGGATTATTTTAGACTTGGCTAAGTCTGAAGAATTGGAACGGACGAGGACCGTACACCTCATTGGAGGAAGCCGAGAACCTTATCCGAAAGGAAGAAGTTATAGGCTTGTCCCCTGCCGTCTCAACCGCCTGAAGATCCAAGAGAAGCCCAGAGAATCAAGTTGATCATAGAATTCACAGACGTACCCCCCGAGAATCTGAGAGCTCTTGCGATCAGATCGGTATGGATGGTCCGTGATAGATCAAACTCTAAGGAGCCGAACTATGATCGAAGACGCCGAACCGAATAGTTTCTGCCGATCGGACAGAATCGAAGAACCGGCTTGTCGAACTCCTCTCCCTTGAATGCGCCAGATCGAGTACCTTGAACTAGGGTACTCCAACACTGCTTGTAGAGAAGAAGACAGTACACTTCCATGTGTATTGTTCACCGAGAACTGCTCAGAATATCAACGAAGACAAGTATCCTCTGCCGCCGTTGAAGAATTGTCCGATATGCTTTGAGATCGAGGATTTTGTCTGAACGATCTTTGATTAAGGTATCATCAACTCTGTGTCCGAGCCAAGTATGTTCTGAAGAAAAATTTCAGCGCCTGATGTGGACACCTTGATGTCCTCGAAATTCGAGGAAGAATACAGAGCACCTCCGTATGGTACTCCAGAAAACAAAGGGCACCCGCTAGTTGCCCAACCTAGCGAATATGAAATCTAGATCGACTGAGTGACCTTTTAGGTCATTTTGGATTCGGAACGAGGACCGAAGTATAATCTTTGAGGATTTGAACAGTACTGGAATGGGAACAAGCCAAGACTTCATGTGGAACTCCTCTAAGCTTGCAACCCTGTCGCTTGAGTCGACAAGAAAGAAACCGAGTTCGAATGGACAATCTCTGTAAGACCTGTTCTTAGGAGCCGAAAAGAGATTAACTACAACTTCAATATTAACCCGGCTTAAGGGATTCTGAAGGAATCGTCGTGAGTAAGAATGCATCACATGAAAGGTTGAATTGGTGAATGGTACTAATGACGAAACCATAGCTCATGCTCGGGAAGCTAAAATCAACCAGAAAGTTGCGCCTCATGACATCGAACTAGCTACCATAGGAAAGGTTTGGCTGAAACGTCGCCACCATCTTATGGAATCAGTTGACATCTCTACAGATTATGGGATTTCAACACATATTTACTCAGAAGGAGTGGAACGAACCCCAACGTCATCAGTGGAAAATGTTTGAGGACTACGATTGCAAGGATCAGTGTTCCTTTGGAAAAACGAATATCGTAGTTGGCACTTTGAATCAAATCACGAACGTGTCACAAGTTGAGGCTAAACTGGATTGGACTTGTACCGTTTGAATAATTTCATTCATAGCCTCGCGACCCAGTCAGAATTGAGTTGGAGAATCTAAAATGCCAAGATTGCAAAACAATGGAAACCGAGTCAGACAATCCGAGCGAAGGATAATCCAGAGTTTCAACTTTGTGTTGGTAACACCAATACTTCCTAATATAAGCCTTGGACCCATGTTTCGAGGAGTCGAAAAAAAGAGACTTACTCGATTAGGTCAAGAGATACTCGACTTGTCAGCAGATCAAAGCCGAGCATCAAAGATTAAAAGGTTAGCTACTACTATTATTTATCTCTATGTGGGATTGGGAATGAATTCATCATGGACTTCGTGTCCAGACTACTGAAGGACTAATATGGTAATTACCGCTACTCGATTATCTAGGATTTCTCTAAGGTGCAAACGATCGAATTCAGGCCTTTCGACAATCAATGGAGATAGCTCAAGTTCTACTGAAATGCTACTTATAAGAACCCCGAACAAGCTCGGAGTTGTGCAATCCACGAGATACCTCCTATAAGTTCCTTCCACGATCAGACCATCGAAGAAGCTTCGTGAGAGATCCAAATGAAGACGTGTAAGTTTCACCCAGAGTTGTTTAACTCTAATCAGAAGAATCTAGGGACCAGATTCTCATAAGGAGGGGTGATTGTAACGCCCCAAAATTTAGAGTTATGAACCGGGAACCCGAATCGATTTATTTTGCGATTTATGAATTATTTTATTAATTGTTATGTGATTATATAACAATTTCATAAATGAGTGAATTTTGATATTTAAATCACGACATGTCAATGTGTGTTTAATTATATGAATTTTGACTGTAATTATGACCTATTTGGATAACTTAGGTTTTGAGTTAATTTTTGCAAAATTACGAAAATGCCCTTTCGTTTCTCAAATCAAGTCAATTCTTTGACTAAGTCTCACATCCCTCCCTCTCACCTCACTCACGTAGGCCAACAGCAAAAGAAGAAATAAAAGAAGAAGAAAAGGAGAAAGGGAAGGAGGAAGGTTCAATCGATCATGCCGGACTCGTTTCTCGACGGATTTTCGAATTGTTTACGCCTACAAACTCCTCTCGATCTTATCTACGAGTAAGCTTCTCACGTATCTCTCGATTAATGCCTCTATTGCTTCAATTTTCAGATTTTTGTATATAGTTGAATATATTAGGTTTTATATGATTTTGAGAGAAATTATGGATGGATTTATATGATTTTGGATTCTATGTGTAGCTTAGATGTTGTAGAACATTATATGTGAATATTAGGTGGGGATTTGCATGTTTAATCAGTTAAATGTTGGTTTTTAAATTGAATTTGCGAAGGTTTCGCGTTTCTGTGAATTTTCTGCTGTTTCTTGACGTGCACGGGCTTTGCACACGGGGTGTGGCAAGCCCGTGTGGGTGTACACGGTCTCCCGCACGGCCGTGCAGGAGACCGTGCGTGTTGTGGTTGTGCACGGCCTTGTTCACACGGCCTTGAGGCCTTGCAAGAGGCCGTGCGTGTCCCTCTTTGATGTGCACAGCTCTGGTGCACACGACCGTGCACGAGGCCGTGTGGGCATTATGAACAGGACCCTGTGCTTCTGTAAATCAGGGTCCATTTTGGCCTTTGGGTCCATCTGAGGCTCGTCTTTTCTGAATTCTTTCTTCGCTCATGTATTGTATATGTATGAAATAGATATGAATTACATGATTTATGAATTGAGTAGTGCGTTCGAAGTTTCGTCAAATTTTCTAACTTTTGCATATGAAGTCCGATTTTTCTGAAACTTGAATGCATACTCCCTTATGGTATTTAAAGCATGTCCGTAAAGTTTCGTTGCATTTGAATTTGATTTGCATTTTTAAATTCACGAATTACTCCGCTTATGCTTGATAATTTGAGCTTAAGTGTTTTATTTGATTGTTTAACGTGCTTCGATGTGTTTTAACGCTTTCGTATAAGCCGTGCGTCGTCCTTAGTCTTAATTGGTTGTATCTTGGTATTTTTGCAGACGATACTCCCATGGAGTAGCACCGGTTCTTGCTTTTGCTCTTATTTTGATTAGCCACAGGTGAGGCTTTCCGTTTCTGATTCCAGTACTATTATGTATATATAAATAAGTCTCTGCCGATATAAGCCTTCTTTACGTTTTGTTTTCACACCATCTCTATATATATACTTAGTAGATATTTATGCCCATTATGTTTATTCGATTTATCGAAAATGTTTTGATATGAAAAAGTACTACGTATAGTCTTTGAAATATTTGCGAAAGAGACATGTAAAACCCCTTTGTTTTCTAAGGCGAACTTTGGCCTTCGGCCTCGCATATGACATGTCTCGAACGGTCTTTTGGCCAACCCGAAATGATTTGAAAAGCGAGTTATGAACTGTATGTATGTATGTTTGGGCCCGGAGTAAGGATGATAGGACGAAGTTGGTAGGCATCGGGTCTACGGCGGAAATCCTATGGTTCCCTCCACATCTGGGAGCTCGGGGTGAGGCCGGAGTGGCAGCCCTTTGAGTACCTGAGTTATACCTGTATGTTATGCGTAGTTCGGATTTAGCGGTCCGTCTACATTGGAGGAATAAGGGTGGTTTCCCGTTTTATGTTTGGAAATTGGAGTTAAGGGCTCGACTCGCCGAGTCATATGATATGTTTATGTTTTATGCTAAATCACCACCCGTTTACGAAAACCTTTCTTTTATGTTGATTTCTTTTAAGTTTAAAATTGGTGATTTATTTCCGTTTTATAATATACACTATTATTCCCTCCTCACGTAGTCGTTTGACTAACCCCCTCTGTTTCACCCCTGTATTGGTTTCAGGATATTAGGCGGGATCGTCGTCGTTGTCGTCGTCGTTGTCGTCATCGTTAGAGTTGCATTTCTTTCGTTCATGTATAACTCTTGTCCGTATGATATTATTTATGTTTATGATATTAGGATTTTATTTATGTAGTATTCGGGATTATATGTTAAACCCGTTATTATCTATTGTCGGGATATTGTATCGAACCCGTTTATTATTTATGTAATTGAATTTCGTTGGCCTGGTGGGCTTTAATACTTGTACAATTATTATGATTTATTGTTTGTTTATTTTCGCTTCCGCACCTCTGTCGTTTTCTTTCGTTTTTGAAACCCCCGCCTAGTCATTGAGTAAATGTGTGTCATTCGCCGGGTTTCGATTCGGGTCGGATTCCATTTCGGTTCCGGGTCAGGGCTCGGTGCGGGGCGTGCATTACCCGTTTGGGGCGCCCGGTACACTTGCATCCAGCCTTGGACCGTGTGTGCTGGTCCACACGCACACGCCCCTTCACACGGAGATCATTGGTCTATGTGCCCACACGGACCTACACATGCCCTCAACCCCGTGCACATGCCCATGTATCAGCCCTTCTGCGTTTAAAATTCAATTTTCATTCTAGAATCAACAACAACCACTTCTCCCTCATTTTTCTCTCAACTTTCAGCGAAATTTTTCGCCCAAATTCCCCTCCCACTTCGTGAGCTTGTAACTTTTCATCCAACCGTAGGATCTTGACGCCGTTTGGAGGGTACGTTGATCGTACAGTGTATTTTATTTACTTGGTATTTAGGGTCGATCTGCCAAACAGATTTACCTAAAATCGCTGCCCAATGTTGACGCCCGCCAAGTGTTTGACAAAATTCCCGAAAGAAGATTTTCACCAATTTCTTCAACTCTCTTCACATATCAGTCCCTGAAGCTTGTAGAAGAGACTCGGCAGTGGAGCCACCTCCCGTGAATCAAGAAACTATAATATTGTTCTCCAGGAAGCTAAGAGTAGGAAAATTTACTCTCGAATGAGTAAACGCCCGGTTGTTACTACACAATTTTTCGACATGGAGGCGTTGGATAGTTTGGGACTTGGCGCCGGAGTAGTTCAATATTCTGCGAATTTTGGGTGGACGGAATTTTTGAGTTTCAAGAGAGACTCCTATCCCCGACTCGTTTACGAATTTATTAGCTCTCTTTGGATAGAACCAAATGAGGAGGATCACGAGCTCCCATTGAAGATTGGATTCCGAGCTTTCAACGCGGATCATGAGCTTACACTTCAACAATTGACTTCCTACTTACGACTTCCTATTGATGGATTCATAAGCCGTGAAATTGCTTGGTCCGAAGGAGAGTCTTGGGCTCGTATTTCTACAACCGAAGAGCCCTATAATCAACGAAAATCAAAGGCCACCGCTCTCGTCAAACCGTCTTTGAGAGCCTTTCATCGATTCCTTTCTCATACGGTTTTCTCTGGAGGAGATAGTACCGGAGTCGTGAATTTAGATGAGTTGTTCATCCTTGACTGTGCGGTTCGCAAACGAAAGGTCAATGGTATTATGTTCTTTTTGAACTATGTGAAGTTTGTGGCCACCCGACCGAGGGGTGAGATTCGGATTGGTTCTTATATCGCCGCGATGGTAGAATGCGCGGGAGTAGCGGGATTAGACAGGATGGTTGCGGCAGGAGGAGACTCCATTTTTAGCTACAAGCAGCTAGCCCAAATGAGCTTATGCAAGAAGGAGAATGGTCATCGCGGCAGATATTTGCCCATTACGGGAAATGAGCCTCCCGAAGTGGACTAGGAGGAAAATGAGATCGGAGATGGAGAACTTCCCGAAGCGGATTCTCAGGAACAAGCACAACAGATCTTCGAGCAGCTTATGGATATTGGACGTTATGAGCCCCAACAGGAGCCCTATGTGCCCGATTTTCTCGGGACTAGTGAGACTGCTTATCAGCAGGGATTTGTTGATCCTTAGCAGTATCACGATGCTGGACCCTCTCAGTGGGAAAGAGAACGTCAAAGGACCTTGGATTCTCTTCAGCAGGCTGAAGATGCTCGTCAGACTCAGTGGTAGGAGGATCGATGGTCAGTTTGGGGAAGACGTTTCGACGATTTTCAGCAGCAGACTACCGGTCACCTTACTCATCTTCGCCAGCGATCGGATGACCACCAATCGGAGTTGAAGGAACTTCGCCAACAGTTAAGCCGTCAGCATGCCGAGCTCCAAACTACACTAAAGAGACAGATCGACGAGATACAATCGTCTATCACCGAGTAGCTCACCGACTACATGCGTCGTCATGACTCACACCCAGGATCCGATGCTCCGTGATTCCACCTACTTATATGCATTATAGTTATTTTTGTTATTTAGCTTAAACAGTAATTTGATATTTCTATGAACCTAGCGTTATTAGAACGTAATGGAAGTGAATATTGTAGGATGTTTTGAACTAATTGCTACCAATCTGCTATTTAAATGTTTAAATGTTAAGAACGTCTTAAATGTTTTGAAATTTATTTTCTTATTAAATGTACTTGCATGAATGCCGTTTTATTGTTTGAATATATTATTTTCGATTATACTCTCTTCGACAGACTCTATAGGCCGGAGTAGAATCTGAGGACAGATTCTTTTGAAGAGGGGAGTATTGTAACGCCCCGTATTTTAGATTTAATTCCGAATACGTAAATATAATTCTTTTATTAAAGTTTCATTTTCACCGTTGACTTTGTGAGAACATTTTAATTTAAACCCCGTATTTTCCCGAAATGACCAATTTACCCCGCGGTATTCTCGTAATTACCTTATTTTATCCTAATTACCTTATTAGTCAACTCTCTCTTATTTTTCCTCCAATCATCAATCATCAACAAGAAACAATTATGTAAAGGAGAAATCGAAGAAGAAGAAAGAAGACAAATTCCACCGTGAGCTTTGATTTGATCCTACGGCTTCATTTCTTGGTCAATTCACGAGCCGTACCTACGCGTTTCTTGCAACGAGTACTTCAGGTAGCCATCAAATTCCATTCAATTTTGTCTTGTTTTGATCGATTTTCAGCATAGTTGTGAATAGTGTGAATAATTGTCAAAATTGTTAAATTATGGATCAAAACTTGTTTACATGAATTTCTACATGGATATATATGTTTTAAATGAAGTGTTTTAACTATTTTAGGAATTTTAGTATGAATTATTTGTTGGATTTTCGGGGATCAAGATGATTGTTTGATTTTTGGTTGAAGCTCTGTGTGAACTGCATTTTTCTGTTGATCTGATGAACTGCATGGCCCTTCACACGTTCTTGAAACCGTGTGCCAAGACCATGTGTTCCTCTTGGCTCGCGCACTGACCTACGCACGTTCTTGAGATCGTGCGTCCGGTCCGTGTGCTCTTTTTGTCTTGCGCACCGGCTTGCAGACGCCCTTGAGGGCATGTACAAGGCCGTGTGTCTGCCTTAACCGAAATTCCTTCATTTTCAGATTGTTGCTCACGTACATTTTGGTCAATTCAATTTATTAAATGTTGACTTTTTCTGATTGATCTCGTTTTCGAAATCCGACTTCACCAATAGCTCCGATAAATCGTGAAACTTATAAATTCATGAAGTTTGAAATTTTCCGACCTCGTTCGGGTCATGAATAGTATCTTTTTCGTTTAGGGTTTTAGGCCTATTTTTCATAATTCGTTTGATTGATCCGAAACTCGCATTATTGCTTCGTTATAATATTTGGAGCATGAATGTGAACTTTAAATTGTGTTTTAGCATGTTTTACGTATTTTAGTTTAATATTTCGTTTAAATGCATTTAAGTACATTTTTGTGAGTATTTCAATAGAAGTTGTGTTTATGTGCTTTTAACTGCTTTAATTATTTCTTGTAATCCATGCGTCATGTCAGTATCTTAATTGGTATGGTTGGTGGTTAGTTTCAGGTGTTTTCTCAAGGATTTCTCGATCGTCGTACATTCTCTTCAAGCCTTCCAGGTGAGGGTTTTAAAATGCTTTCAACTGGAGTAAGAATCGTATTACTTGCGAACCAACTTATCGTCCTTCTTTTATTATTGCTTTAATGTTTTCCAGCTTTTATTATATTATATTAAATATTGAGTTACTACGTTTATGATGTTAATCAACTGTTTCAATATCAAATGATATAAGTATATATGTTTTATAAACGAGTTTTAACTACAGACAAGGAAAACCTAATTTGTTTTGAAGGGCGGATTTTGGTCTTCTAGCCCCGCAATATGACCTTGTAACGACCCGAATATTTAATTATATTATTAATTATTACGCGAATTCTTTCTTGCCTAATTTCTCGATCTATCCAATTGGATTAATTAATCTTGTGGAAAAGATTGATTTAACCTATCTTTTAAATACCCTCAATTACTTAAATTACATATATGCCCTTGAAAGCCTAAATGATCATTTTACCCCCCCCGAGATATTTTCCTAAATATCTACCTATCTCTCTCATTCTCTCATTACATACCAAGAAGGAAAAGAAGAAAGGAAGGAGAAGAGAAGGAGAAGAAAGGAGGGAAACTTCCCGACGCCCTACCGAGCCCGTTTCTCGCCCGATCGACAAGCCGTGAAAACCCAAACGATCCTCACTACATTCTCTACCGGTAATCCTTTTACCCCATTTCATTTCGTCCCCTCTTCATTACGATTTTCGTGGCTTTTATATAGGATTTTTATAGTTTTAGGATTTTCATGTTTAGGGAGATTTACTTGACCATTTTACGTGTTTCTTGAACCTATGTGTCGCTTATATGATATATATGATTATATGTGAAAATTAGGATGTTTTATGGAGTAAATTAGGAGATGTATGAATTTATATGTTGATTTTCGCGTGTGAGGTTTTGCGATCTGCTAAGTCTGCTGCTCAGTAGATCCACACGGGCGAACGCACGGTCTTGATCAAGACCGTGCAAGAGCCCGTGCGCAGCCCTTCTCAACCTGCACGGGCTTGAGCCCGTGCACAAGCCCGTGCGCAGGCCCGTTTGCACCTGCACGGTCTTGGCACCGTGCTCAAGACCGTGCGTGAGGCCGTGCACTTCTATTTGAGCTTGCACCGGCTTGCCAAGCCCGTGCGTTGGCCGGTGCAACCTACTTAGAGGATTTTTTAGCCTTTTCCTTTCTTGCACTTCGGGAATTGGGTCAACCCCACTTATCTAAATGTCGACTTTTCACATACGACCTCCGAATATCAATCCGATTTCACCTATAGCTTCCTTGAGCCTCGGGATTTAATATTTTACATAATTTGCAATTTACCCGACCCTATTTGACCGTCAATTGACACCTTTCTCATTTAGGGATTTTTTCCCACCTTTCCCGTTTCTTATCCGTTTAATCCCGTATTCGCGAGAGAACGTCTTTATATTATTTTAAGCATGCCTTTAATATTTAATTTATATTCTTTCATTATCTAGAATTTCATTTACCTTTCCTTAGTTGTTATTCCGTATTTTATATATCTTCACATGTTTAATTGCCTGGCTTTCCATATTGCAACTGTAGCATGATTGAGGTTCCATATGAATTGTCGTGCGTCGTCTGTTGTTCGTGTCTTGCTTTTAGTATTGTCGGTCTCGTTTTCATCCTCTAGGCCCTGTGTATTACAAGTGGGACCAACGAGGGAGAAAATTGACTACCGCTTGCTTTCATACTATCGTGTCGAGCCAGGTAAGGGTTCAAACTTATTTTTAACTGGGGCAAGGACATGGACTATTATAGGTTGCGAAATAAATGATTACCCTGCTTTTTCTTATTACTTGTTGTACTGCCTTTACTATTCCTTATGTGCGTAGTGAAACCTTTAATAGCAAAACCAAAATGATTTGAAATGCTTTCAACTAGAGACAAGGAAAACCCTTTTATCTTAAATGCGAATTTTGGTCTCTCGACCTCGCAAATATAACCTTGTCTCGAATGGCCCCTTTGGCCTTCCACATCCCGATTCCCTGTTTTCGAATGGCTCTGTTGGCCACTTTAACTATCATCGTTTTCAAATGCGAGCCCTGGACTGTGTATTGTGTTGGGCCCGGAGTATTCAGGAGGTGAGCCTGGGGACGTGCCCGATGGATACTCCAATCCGTATCTGCTTAGATCAGCCAGGAGGTTGGCTAACCTGAGTTAGTGCGAGGGTGGCGTTGTAGGCTACGCGCTTCCTAGAAAATTCTGATAAGGGTGACGTTGTTAATACGCGTTTCCATAAAATTCTGAGTGGATCATGACTTTTGGTGGTGGAGTACTTGACTATGTATTTGCATGATTTTCATAAATGGGAGTTATAAGGAGAGGGCCCGTTCTCGCCAAGACATACTATTTCATGACTTATTGCATTATTTATTTGTCTAATTGTTTTACGGCTTTCGTTACAAGTCGAAGCACATTCCGGTTTTCTTCATTTATCATATGTATTTCCCTATATATATATATATATATATATATAAAACCCGGAAGCGTGACTCGTACTTGCTATCCTAAGCCTCCTTATTATTCAAATAATTAGTTGAATTACGAGCCGTGTTTATTTATCGTTTCTAACTTATTCATATCATGCCTTTCGAATTGTAACGGCCTCGTGACTCAACTAATAGCCTTTCAAAACTATCGGCTTGACCTTATGTGTAAATGTTTTAAAGGATCCGTTCATCAACCTTTTTGTATTTTCCAAGCAAGCCAAACCCGAGCGTTGCCTTGTGTTATAGTTTTACAATTTATATCGTTACTTATAGTCTTTCTCAAAACGGGCAACACTCACCACTTTTAGTTTTAAAAGATAAATGACGAACTATGATCAAAACCCCCTTACTGAGTATCCTTTATACTCACCCCTGCTATTTTGGTTCTTGCTTCAGGTAGACAGGTGGCGACGTCACCTATCTTGTCAGTCGGCATCAGCAGGTCTAGATAGGCTCAGTCTTGTCATCTGGTTTGTCTTGTCAGTGGTCCCAGCAACTGTCGAGTCCTGTTTGTTGTATTTAAATGTTTTTTTGTACTATTTACTGCTTTATTTACTTTAGGTATCTTATGTGCCCTGATGTGGGATAGTTGAAGATATCTAGGATTGCACAGGGTAGGCTAGTTGAGCCATGGATGGCACTATCTGCTTATGAACATTCTGTATCTTGATTTATAAATGTTTAATTGATATTATGTTAGCTTCGTAGGCTTTTATGGACTTTATCGGTTTTCTTTTAAATCGCTTCCGCATTGCTCTGTTTGGTTGTGGTTGTTGTTGGGATATGGTCGCTGTTGCCGGTGGTCTTTGCTTGAGTGCCGTTCGCCGGAGTGGGTTTTTGAGTTGAGGCCCCTCGCTGAAGCTCGGGAATCCGTTTCGGTGCGGATGTGGCGTTCCTTCTTCAGGGGGCGCTACAGACCTTGTCTCGAAAAGCCCCTTTGGCCACCAAAATGTAGTGTAACGATTGCGAAGTGAGATAACGATAACGATACCGATTGATAGAATGGGCCTAGAGGTTATATGGAGGGTGAGATTTGGAGACGAGCGTCTAGGATATAGATCCCAAAGTATAACTTCCAACTTGTAATTTCCAATGGAAGACCGGTCGGTGGTTGGCTAGTCTTTCGTTGGGGAGATGGTGGACGATTGCATGTGTTGCACGTTTTTCCTCAAACCTACATGATCGAAGAGTTGAATATCCGGGTAGCCTCAAAATTCGACAAACGGCGCAGGAGTATTTATTGAATGAGGAGTTATAAGGGGAGACATGGGCTCGTACTCGCCGGGACAATAGTGTAACGAACTTGTTTACTGCTTTAAATTAATTTAGTTGAATTATAAGTCTCGTCATTTATTTTACCAATTGATTAAGTTAACGTTATTGCAAATGTTGATGAAACGAGCTTATAAATTAACTAGATTATTTTTAAAAATATCGGCCTGAATTATGTGCTAAAATTAATTCAAATGATCCGTTCGTAAATTCTTTACTGTTTAAAAGAGGCGAATTGAGTGTTGCTTATTGTATAATTTTCTAACTTGTAAATGTATAATTTCTTAATGATAAGCAACATTTACTGTTTTGGATTTCCTAAATTAAATGACGAACCGTGATCAATATTATATTATATAATCCCTCACTGAGTATCCTTTATACTCACCCTTGTGTTTTGATTCTTGCTTCAGGATTCCTTCAGGTAGACGGGTGGCAGTGTCACGTTTGTGGTTGGTTGGCAACAACAGGTCTAGGTTTGATCCAGGTCTTGGTCTTGTCCAGTTCATGTCCAACAACGGTCTGGTCTTGATGTTGATTTCTTTATTAATGCTTCTGTTATAGTTGAAAGAATTGTGTTAATTATATTACACTTCACTGTGGTCATTGAGCCTCTGAAGGGCATAGGATAATATTGTTGACTACTTGAGAATTATTACTTTATGTGGATATGTGTATAATTTTGATATTTTATGTTTTATTACTTCCGCACTCTGATTGTCTTTAGAATTGTTGTTGTTGCCAGTTTGCTTGCGTGAGTGCCGTTCGCTGGGGTAGATTTTTTAGTAGGGTTCCGGCCTTGCTCGGGAGTCTATCTCAGTTTGGGTGGTGTTCTTCTTCCCAGCTTTGAAGAGGGGCGCTACATATAATGTGTTATATAAGATGATTAGTCTTTCATCATAGGGAATGGAGATTCCGATTATAACACATTGATGATTTTCAATAGGAGTGGAAACATGGAACTGGACCATTGAGATTATTCATTTTATACTGCTATCTAAAATGAATAAATCTTAGGTGTATTAGACTCTTAATTTTGGTAGTATTTCGACTTTGGGCATGTTGTGTTAATCACTGTGATGTGCTCAGAAGTGAGGTCTCAATATAGAGTGACCAAAATATTTGTATGTTCGGTGATTGCATGAAATGTGCTAAAGAGAAATATTGATAAAGGAATTTGTGGCCTTGCTGGAAGGCTAAAAGATATCCATGAAATAGATTTGCATAGTTCGAATTAAAACTTTGGCCAAAGTACTTCGTGTGATATGTCAACGAAGTTGTATGTTTAATGTGTTTCACATACAGGAAATTTGGACTTAAGACAAATCAAGAAATTTCAGATTGAAGGTGGAAAATAAATGATAGTAGCAATAATTTTTTTTTCACAGATATCTACACGGGGGAGTAAAATGCGAAATTATTCTAGATCGATAAATTCGTGAATAATTTAATTAATTTTAGAGTGCAACAATATTTATTTAGTTGAATTAAATATTGTTAAATGGTAATCAATTGTGATCATGAGATGATAATGAATTGACCTGTTTGGAGCTAAAATTAATTATTCCTGTAGGTCCCTTGCAAGCCCATCAAAGAACGGAGGAGAAAATATTAAAAGGAAAAAAAAAAATTTCAAAGTGTTTGAAAATAAATAAAGGATTTATTTTGAGAAAATCAAAATTTCAAAGAGTTGGAAAAGCCCCAAATTTCATTTTGGAGAAAATGAAATTTTATTTTAAAAAAAAAAAGCTGATGTGGCGGAGCTGACGTGTTAGACACGTAAGCATAGGTGGCGCTGATGCGGCGCCACATGGCAGGCCGCGTGGTGCGCTTCAGATTGCGCCACGTCGCACGCAGCAGGACAGTCCAGATTTGATCTGGTCGACCGGGTCAGCGGATCGGGATACGGGTCGGATCCGGGCAGGGTCAGCCCAAGCTTGTAAAAAAATAATTTCTGAAAATGCATCCAAGGTGGTTAGAGCACTGGACCTCAAGATGACACTGAAGGTTTTATTATTTATCTAAACACGGATCAGACCAGACCGGATCGGACACGTGGCAGCAGCTCGTGCTCCACGCGCGCTAAACACACGCCGGCACATGAGCCGTGCGTGTGGGAGCGTGCCCTGCCCAATCGGCGCGTTCCAAGCGGCGATGGACTCGTGTCGGCCTGATCTTCTCTCTGGTAGTCTCCGATTGGTGATCGGAGGCAGAGTTTTACACGCGGCGTAATTTTGAATTACAAAATTCATAATCAGCACTCCATCTCGTTAAGCTGAGTGTTGTCCTGCAACATTTATTTATTTATTTTCAACAGATTACAATCATACGAAAACGATATAAAATGAGAGCATGCAGACGAGTTCGAACAGATTATCTGCTTTCGCGATCAATTGGTCGGGATCGAAAGACGCCATCGCCAAAGAACATTTGGGTCAAATATCCGTGATCATCTACAACATATAATCTTCATATAGAAACGATAAACACGAAAATCCATCCACGATTACTATCAAAACCGAATAAAAACCTAAATTCTACAACATTTATCAAAAAAAGAAATACGAAGCATACGAGACATAAAATGAAAGAATCGTGAAAGGCTTACTCGTAGATGAGATCGCGAGGAGTTAGTAGACGTAAACGGCTCGAAAATCCGTCGGGAAACGGAGTCGGGACGATCGTTGGAATCTCTTTCTTCTTCCTTCTCTTTTCTTTCTTTTTCTTTCTTCTCCTTTTCTTTTTCTTGCTGAGTGTCGCGAGAGTGAGATGAGAGATTGACTTAGTCAAATTTTGACTAAGGTTTAGAAATCGAAGGGGCAAAGTCGTAATTTTGCAAAATAAGTTCGAAAACTCACGTCGTCCAAATAACATGTAATTACAGTCAAAATTCATATTATTAAACGCACATTGACAATTTGTAATTTAAATGCAGAAATTCAATCATATACAAAATAATTCTAAAATTACATAATAAATAACAAATAAAATAATAAATTGCGCAAATATTCGATTCGGACGTACCGGATTATAATTCGGATTTTAGGGGCGTTACAATCACCCCTCCTTATGAGAATCAGGCCCCAAGATTCTACTCGTCCGGCTGAAATAATTCCGGATGAAACTTGCGCATCTTGTCCTCGGTCTCCCATGTAGCTTCTTCGGTTGTCTGATTTCTCCAAAGGACCTTGACAAGAGAAATCTCTCGATTGCGCAGAGCTTGAGTCTTCTTATCCAATATCTTCACCGGCTTCGAAACAAAGGTCAAATCCGGCTCTAGCTCAATTTCCTCAACAGGAAGGATCTCGGACTCATTTGGGAAGTACTTTCGGAGTTGGGAAACATGAAAGACGTTGTGAATCCCAGTTATGCTCGGCGGAAAGTCTAACCTGTAAGCTGCGTTCCCAATCCTCTCTAGAATTTCATAGGGACCCAAAAATCTCGGGCTCAGTTTTCCTCCTTTTCCAATTCGGGTGAAACCCTTTCGAGGAATACTTTGTCACCAACCTCAAATTCCAACGGTCGGCGACGGGTGTCGGCATAGCTCTTCTGACGATCCTGAGCTGCTTTCATTCTCTGCCGAATAATCTGGATACGGTCGATGGCATTTTGAAGAAACTTTAGAGGAGTTCCTCGTTCCTTATCATCCTTCGTCCAACGCCAATCTTCGAGATCCCAAAACAACGGGGACCTACACTTTCTGCCATATAACGCTTCGTAAGGTGCCATGCCGATCGTAGACTGATGACTGTTGTTGTAAGAAAACTCGATCAGAGGCAACTGGTCGTGCCAATTGTTACGAAAATCCAAGGTACAAGGTCGAAGCATATCACAGAGATATCTGATCATCCTCTCTGACTGACCATCTGTCTGCGGATGTGCGGCTGTACTGAAAGTCAGCTTCGTTCCCATTCGTTCTTGAAGTTGTTGCCACAAACGGGAAGTAAATCGAGCGTCTCTGTCAGACACTATCGTAGACGGAATTCCATGAAGCTTGACAATCTCTCGGTGATAAATTTCTGCCAACCTATCCACTTTGTACGGCATGTTGATCGGTAGAAAATGAGCACTCTTGGATAGTCGGTCGATAATCACCCAAATGCTATCGTAGCCACCTCTAACTTTAGGCAAACCAGACACAAAGTCCATGGCAATACCCTCCCAATTCCATGTAGGAATCGGTAGTGGCTCAAGCAAACCTCCCGGTCTTTGATGTTCAACTTTAACTTGCTGACAAGTCGAGCATCTCTTGATGTAATCAGCTACGTCTCTCTTCATACCTCTCCACCAGAATAATTCTTTTAGATCCCGATACATCTTACTTCCACCTGGATGAACTGTGTAAGGTGTGTTGTGAGCCTCATCGAGAATCTCTTTCCTCAGACTCTCCGGAACACAAACTCGGGACTTGTAGCGGAGAATTCCTGTGACGTCCACACCAAACTGAGTCTCTAGATCAACTGCGATGTGAACTATCTATCTCTGAGTCCACTCATCAGTAGCCTGAACATCTCGGATCTTTCGACCCAACTCTGACTGGATCGATATGCTGTGAACATGGCCTGGGAACTGATGTGAACTCCCTCTAACTTAGCCTCTAGCTGGGCTATGCTTGCCTTCCGGCTTAATGCATCGGGTACGACATTCGCCTTCCCGGGATGGTACTGAATCTTGCAATCGTAGTCCTCAAATAACTCCATCCAACGGCGCTGTCGTTTGTTCAATTCCTTCTGAGTAAACAAGTACTGAAGGCTCTTATGATCTGTTAAGATGTCGAACGAGATGTCGTAGAGGTAATGACGCCATTTCAATAATGCAAATACCACTGTGGCTAGTTCAAGGTCGTGAGTGGGATAGTTCCCTTCAGCTGACTTTAGCTTCCTTGACGCATAAGCTATAACTTTCCCATTCTGCATTAACACATAACCTAATCCTTCGTGTGACGCATCTGCATACACGACAAATCCTTCAGAACCCTCTGGCAGGGTACGTACTGGGGCTATGGTCAATCTCTTCTTGAGCTCTTCAAAGCTGGTTTCACATTTGGCTGACCACTCAAACTTAGCTTCCTTCTTTGTCAACGCTGTTAACGGGCCTGCAAGTTTAGAGAAATCCTTGACAAAACGTCTGTAGTATCCTGCTAAACCCAAGAAACTACGGATCTCTGTAAGAGTCTTAGGTCTCTCCCAATCCAGCACTGTCTCAATCTTCAAAGGATCTACCTCGATTCCTGTTCCAGATATGATATGACCTAGGAAGGTCACTCGGTCAATCCAGAATTCGCATTTGCTGAACTTAGCAAACAACTGGTGCTCTTTCAAAGCTTGGAGCACAATCCGGAGGTGTTCAGCGTGTTCTTCTTCGGACTTCGAGAACACCAAGATGTCGTCAATGAAAATAACGACGAACTTATCGAGAAACGGACGAAAAATTCTGTGCATCATGTCCATAAAAGCTGCTGGGGCATTCGTAAGTCCAAACGGCATGACACAAACTCGAAATGTCTATATCGGGTGTTCAAAGCGGTCTTCGGGATATCCTCTGACCGGATACGGAGCTGGTAATATCCTTGTCTGAGATCGAGCTTGGAATAAATCCTCGATCCTTGCAGCAAATCAAACAATTCCTCGATATGCGGTAAAGGATACTTGTTCTTCACTGTCATCCTGTTCAATTCTCAGTAATCGATACACATGCGGAGTGTACCATCTTTCTTCTTCACGAACAAGACTGGAGCACCCCAAGGCGAGGCACTCGGTCGGATATATCCAATAGAAAGAAGTTCATCGAGTTGGTTCTTCAATTCTTTCAACTCTGCAGGAGTCATTCGGTACGACGACTTCGAATAGGACTCAGCTCCCGGAACTAGATCAATCACGAACTCTATATCCCGATCCGGTGGCAAGAATTCCAGATTCTCGGGAAACACGTCAATGAATTCATTGACCACGGGCGTTTCTTCGATCTTCGTCTAGTCCTTCGGGCGGTTGAGAAGGTAAGCTATAAAGCACGTCGCTTCTTCTTTCTGAACGAGCTTCTTGGCTTCCATCATTGAGATATACGGACCTTCTCCTGATTGGAAACCCTTAACCTCATTAGAACCCAGAATAACCTTCTTCTCAAAACAATCAACCTTCGCCCGATGCTCGTACAACCAATCCATTCCGAGAATAACCCCATATTTCTTCATCGGCAACTCGACCAAATCAGCCGGGTACTCGATACCCTCAATGATAACCAGGCAACGCTTAAGTGCTCAGTTCGCAATAACCTTCGAACCCAACGGCGAACCAACCACTAACACATAATCAAGCAAGGAAACAGGCGCATGCACAGATAAGGAAACAGCAAGCGCAATAAACGAGTGTGAAGCACCCGAGTCGTACAATGCATGTATGGGGATGCCATTTATATATATAGTACCTTCCACCACATCGGTCGGATCTGCAACAGCATCTTCTGCATCGCCTTCCAAGGCGTAAACACGGGCATACGCCTGAGGCTGAGCGGCTCCCTGCTGTACCGGTCTCCTCTTCGGACATTCATCTATCCTGTGATCGGCGCTACCACATCCGTAGCAAAGACCGTTCTTCCTCCAACACTTGGCCTCTAAATGCGGGCCCTGACAAAATCCACATACTGGCCGTGGAAATCCCTGAGATCGAGGAGGAGCAAGCTGAGGTTGGGGAGGAGCAGGCTGAATAGCGTTCCTGAACGGCTTCTTCCCAGAAGAGGACCCAGACGGAATAAATGGCCTCTTCGAGCCAGAAGCGAAACTCTTGGCGGGTGCAGGGGCAGGTGCAAATGTCGGTCTCATCTGTCGGAGATCGGACTCTATAGAAAGTGCCGTCTCGACTGCATCGGTATAGTTCTGGAGTCGGTTCCCAAGCATGTGCATACGAATCTCATTCGACAACCCCTCAATGAACTGTCGAGTCTTCCTTTGCTCGTCGTCAACCATATACGAGCAGTCAATGATAAGACTGGAGAAGTGAGCCTCGTACTGGTCAATGGTAGAAGTACCCTGCTTGAGAGCCAGGAACTCTCGCTCACGTCGCTGTCGGACCACCAACGGAATATACTTGGCCCGAAACTCAACCACGAACTGATCCCAAGTGGGGACCACATGCTCACGCTGCCATCTCTGTTCGATACAGGCCCACCAATCCTGAGCAGCTCCTATCATCTGATACATTGCTAACTCGACCCTCTTAGGGTCCGGACACTCCATTACTCGGAATATCTTTTCCATCGCCGATATCCAAGCCTCGGCGATAACATCATCAGGTGCACCCTCGAACTGCAGAGGGTTGAGCTTAAGAAACCTTCCCAGATCATTCTCCGGGGCAGGAGGCGGTGTTGCTCGGTTAGCATGGACCATGAACTGCCCTAAGGCTTCCATAAACTGAGCTGGAGTCGGAACACCTGGAGGCGGACCTGGCGGTTCACGGCGAGGAGGCATTCTGCACATTCAATACCAAACATGCATGATAATAAGTGATTACGGAAAGCTGTAACACGTAGAGAAATTAAATTCACATAATCACGTTGTCACAATCACATAACCCTAAGCCGTATGACCTAGACACAACTGGACACGACAATTCAGAGCTTCGGCCATTGGACCAAGAGCTCTGATACCAACTGTAGCGGGCGCCCCAAACGGGTAACGCACGCCCCGCACCGAGCCCCGACCCGGAACCGAAATGGGATCCGACCCAAACCGAAACCCGGCGAACGGCAAGCATTTACTCAATAACTAGGCGGGGGTTTAAAAAAAACAACGGAAAGACAGAAGTGCGGAAGCGAAATAAACGAAACATTAAAACATAGATAATTACACAAGTATTAAAGCCCACCAAGGCTAACGAAATTCAATAATTAAATAACAAACGGGTTCGATACAATATCCCAATAATTATAATAACGGGTTCAATATTTACATAATCCTGAATACAACTTAAAGTAATAAATCCCTAATATCTTAAAACATATAAATAAGAGCCATACGGGAAAGAGTTATACATGAGCAAAAATAATGTAACTCTACGACGCCTACGACGACGAAGATCCCGCCTAGTAACCTGAAACCAATACAGGGGTAAAACAGAGGGGGTTAGTCAAACGACTAAGTGAGGAGGGAATAATAATGTATATAATAAATCGGAAATAAATCACCAATTTTAAACTTAAAAGAAATCAACATAAAAGAAAGGTTTTCATAATCGGGTGGTGATTTAACATAAAACATAACATATCATATGACTCGGCGAGTCGAGTCCTGAACTCAAATATCCAAACATAAAAACCGGAAACCACCCTTATTCCTCCAATGTAGACGGACCGCTAAATCCAAACTACGCGTAACATACTAGAGTAACTCAGGTACTCAAAGGGCTGCCACTCCGGCCTCACCCCGAGCTCCCAAATGGAGGAAACCATAGGATTTATGCCGTAGACCCAACGTCTACCGACTTCATCCTATCGCTCTTACTCCGGGCCCAAACGAACATGCATACATTTCATAACTCGTTTTTCAAAATATTTCGGGTTGGCCAAAAGACCGTTCGAGACAGGACATATGCGAGGCCGAAGGCCAAAATTCGCCTTAGAAAACAAAAGGTTTTACATGTCTCTTTTGTAAACATTTCAAAGTCTATACGTAGTACTTTTAATATCAAATCATTTTCGATAAATCAAATGAACATAATAATCATAAATATCTATTAAGTATATATATATAAACGGTGTGAAAACAAAACATAAACGTGGCTTATTTTTGGGAGAGGCTTATTTATATATATACGTAATAATACTGGAAACAGAAACGGAAAGCCTCACCTGTGGCTATGCAAAAGAAGAGCAAAAAGAGCAAGAACTGGCGCTACTCCACGGGAGTATCGTCTGCAAAATACCAAGACACAACCAAATAAGACTGAGGACGACGCACGGCTTATACGAAAACATTAGAACACATAGAAGCACGTTATACAATTAAATCAATCACTTAAGTTCGAATTATCAAACGAAAACAGAGTAATTCATGCATTTAAAAATGTAAATCCAGTCCAAATGCAACGAAATTTTATGGACATGCTTAAATTATCATAAAGAAGTATGCATTCGAATTTCGGGAAAATCAGACTTCACATGCAAAAGTTAGAAAATTTAACGAAAACTTAAAACGCACAAATCATATACCCGAACATGTTGTAAATTCATAAATCATGCAATTACTATCTATTTCATATATATCGAATACACGAGCGAAGAAAGAATTCGGAAAAGACGAGCCGAAGTGGGACCCGTAGGCCAAAATGTGCCCTGACTTACAGAAGGTCAGGGCACTGTTCGACCAGGCCACACGGCCATGTGCACGGCCGTGTGCCGAGGCCGTGCACAATCGAGCAACACGCACGGCCTCATGCACACGGCCTCAAGGCCGTGTGTACCAGCTCGTGTGCGATTCACCATGCGCACGGCCTCATGCACACGGCCTCGAGGCCGTGTGCACAAGCCCGTGTGCAACCAAATTGAGCAGAAACTCGCAGACAGCAAAAACATACGCCATAATCAAACCCTAATCCAAAAATTAATCACTAAAACATGCAAATCAAACTCTAATTAACACGTATGATCATCTACAACATATAATCTTCATATAGAAACGATAAACACGAAAATCCATCCACGATTACTATGAAAATCGAATAAAAACCTAAATTCTACAACATTTATCAAAAAAAGAAATACGAAGCATACGAGACATAAAACGAAAGAATCGTGAAAGGCTTACTCGTAGATGAGATCGCGAGGTGTTCGTAGACGTAAACGGCTCAAAAATCCATCGGGAAACGGAGTCGGGACGATCGTTGGAATCTCTTTCTTCTTCCTTCTCTTTTTCTTTCTTTTTCTTTCTTCTCCTTTTCTTTTTCTTGCTGAGTGTCGCGAGAGTGAGATGAGAGATTGACTTAGTCAAATTTTGACTAAGGTTTAGAAATCGAAGGGGCAAAGTCGTAATTTTGCAAAATAAGTTCGAAAACTCACGTCGTCCAAATAACATGTAATTACAGTCAAAATTCATATTATTAAACGCACATTGACCATTTGTAATTTAAATGCAGAAATTCAATCATATACAAAATAATTCTAAAATTACATAATAAATAACAAATAAAATAATAAATTGCGCAAATATTCGATTCGGACGTACCGGATTATAATTCGGATTTTAGGGGCGTTACAGTGGATGTGGGGTTCGAGGGTGTACTAGCCGAGTCCCGTTATCTTGTCGTGTTGTGTCTGTCTAGGTCGTAAGGCTTTAGGAATTAAGTGCTTATCTATTTCAAATTGTTTCGATTTCAACTGTTATGCTTATGAGCTTCTGTACTTTTGTTAGTTATCTACTTGTTTAAATTGAATGTATATATGGTTAATTGCAGTAGTGCCTTAATTACATTATATGTTTATGTTATATGTTTACTACTTAACTTACTTGCTTGTGGGATTATTTTCTTTGTGCTTTAATCGCATTACGTGCTTATGAAATTTTATGTTATGTGATTGCATACTAACTAAACCATACATGCATAGTGTAACTTGATGCAGGGATGATCAAACATCGATTTCCTTCGAGATAGGATCATACAAAAGGATGCCGATTTGACGGATACAACATACAAGATTGGTCTTATACTCAAGGGGTTGGAAGATACGCAATTCATGATAGGCATTGCATTAGAGCATCGCTTGTAACTTGCCTTGGATATGCATCTCTCATTTATTTGTTTACCTTTTACTTTGGGTGAGTACTTTCTTTACAGATTTTAGCATCGGTACTGCTTTTGCCTAAGAGCATCGTCCGAGAATGTGGGAGAGCAAGAACAACCGACCGACTTAGCCAGTATTATGGTTTAGTGGTACAGGACTGTATCAGGGTATTGACATGCTATGGGAGGGACGAGTTTTCTGACCATACTACAACAAAGGCAACCCCCTACTTCAACCAGTTTTAGAGCATATTCAGTTTCAGCCGAGGATTGAGACAAGTTATTCCTTCGGATGTGCTATTTTAGAGAATGATGCCAGAATAGGTCCAAGGAAGACTGAATCTACTATAAAGTGAGATTAAACCAAAATACTGTCAGACATGAGGGACAATTGAGCAGTAAAGAAAAATAGTAGGAGGCTACGGTTATCAACTTCAGTACCATATAGATGAAGCAAGTCGGGTAGCAGATACCTTGAACAGAGAGATCAACACAACTCAGTTAGGAGAAATTTCAATTTCACTAACGAGCAACTTGGAGAAGGTTCAAAAATTCTTGAGACGCAATATGGTGAATATTATGACTCTATCAGAATTGGGTCACAGGATTTAGGACTGAGTATTTAATCCGGGTAAGAGGATATGTGCACCTACAGAAGCTGTAATTGATGATGTAGAGACAAATGGTGATATGATTTCAGAAGAAGTACATCTGACAGTTGGGGTCAAGAACAGATTCAGAAGGTGAAGCGTGATTTAGGTTTGAAGTTCGAGATCACAATAGGTGTACTTTACCTTCAAAGACACAGTGTGAAACAGCTCAAGACTAATAGAGGAATCATGACAGTGAAAGATCGTTTGTGGTCAAAGACAGTATCGAGATTGCTTGGGTTACGAAATACAATCAGTATCTCGTCATGCCAGAGAAACTACATGACGGACTACATATTCAACTCTTAGACGCAGTACAGTGGAACCAAAGGTGACAACGGAAATGGAATCAGCTCGAGTTCAGATTTCGAGACAGTGATAAGAAACATATCAGAAGTCAACAGAGGTCACCAGTGCAAGTTTTGAGGAGGGAACGAAATATCGAACAAGCTATGTATGAAATAGAGAATAGATAAAGATGCTCATCCTGAGTTAGAGGCCGAACAGGGATAGAGTCTGAGGATAAGAAAGTTAAAGAGTTCAATTTATGGTCAGATGGAACCGCTACAGACTACGAGAAATTCAAACCACATTCGGAGATCGGATGAGCTTACGTGTTTGCTTGCTTTAAGTATGTGTTAAGTGTTTCACGTGATCTATTTGCTTTAACTACGATTGATTAATTGACTAACTTCTTAGAATTCATTTATGTGGTGATATATCGCCTCGTTATGCGTTAATCGAGAGTGCTAAGGACAAGGAGTTCTTGGTCAACTAGGAGCGAAACTTTGGTGCGATTTCTGGTACGCGGACCTGGATATCATCGACTTTGGCAGATCAATCAGAAAGAATACTTCGGAGGATAGTGAAGTTCAAAACTGATGTGAATGAGAATAACAACTACGACTAGGCGAACTCCGATCTACCGGCTACACCAGACCGAGAACCTCGTATTGGGGTTTTTCTCTCTTGGTCATCATGGATAGGACGGTGCGCGTTGGATGTGCATCTGTAGCAGGCGCCGCCAAACGGGCAGACGCACGCCCCGCACCGGATCCTGACCCGGAATCGAAAGTAATCCGACCCGAACCAAAACCCGGCGAACGGAAAACCGGACTCAGTTACTACTAGGCGGGAGTTTCAAAACAGGGACAAACGAAAAGCAGAAGCAATATATAGACAAAACATAAAATCCATAATGGTTGCGCAGTTAGGTAAAGCCCACCAAGGCTAGCAAATTCCCATAAATACTAATAAATGTTTATAACGGGTTCTACAATATTATTCCTGGCTATTCATAAGTATAATCAAATCCTACATAACATACATCTCAAGTCAACAAGAAACAAGAATTTACATAAGACAAAAGCGTGTAACTCAACCGACAATGACCTAATACTAAGAAGCCCGCCTAGAATCCTGAAACCAAAGGGTGAAACGAATGGGGTTAGTCAAATGACTAAGTGAGGGGGAAAAAGACAGTACATAAGAATAAACGAAAGTAGATCACCAGTTTAAACAGAAAGAAAACAACAGAAGTAAATTTTTTCGTAAACGATTGGTGAACTAGCTCAAAATGAAACAAAACAAAACATATAACTCAGCGAGAAGAGTTCTAAACCACCAGTCAAATCATAAAAACAGAAACCCTCCTTATTCCTCCAGTTGTAATTAGGGAGCAACCCCTAACTACACAAATCATACATAACAAGCTCAAGTACTCAAAGGGCTGCCACTCCGGCCTCAGCCCGAGCTCCCAAAGGTGGAGGAAACCATAGGATTTCCACCGTAGACCCGACGTCTACCGACTTCGTCCTATCGTCCTTACTCCGGGCCCATCAGAACAGGTCAAACATATACATATACATAGCTCGCTTTTCAATCATTTCCATGTGGTCAAAAGACCGTTCGAGGCAAGTCGTGTGCGAGGCTATAATGCCACAGTTCGCTTTCGGAAAACAAAGATTTGCCTGCCTCTTTCGTACACATTTCACAAACTTATACATAATACTTTTCATATTAAATCGTTTTCAAGATCATAAAAGTATAAGCTTAAATATCTACTATATATACAAACGGATGTAAAACAAATCATAAAACAAGGCTTATCAGGTAGTAGGGTTGGTATTATGTACGTATTATCGTATACTATAAGAAACTGAAAACCCCACCTGTTGGCTTGACAAAAACGAGAGCAAGAATGCGAGACCGGCATGCTACTCCACGGGAGTATCATCTGCAAAAGACAAAGACACAACCAAATAAGACTAACGACGACGCACGGCATGTACAAAATAATTAAAACACATAGGAGCATGTTTAAACAGTCATTTATATCACTTAGGTCCACATTCTAACAAAGTACGAAATTTCCATAAGCAAATCAAATTAGAATGCGATAATAGTTCATAATCATGTATAAAAGGCAATAAGAAAGCATGCATTCAAGTTTCGGAAGAAACGGACAACATTTGAAAAATAGCCAAAATGGCCTAAATGAAAAACACGAGGAACGGGGCCCAAACGAAGTCGGAAAAATTCAAACTACCCTAAAATATGTATTTCATGATTTATAGGACCTATAGGTGAAATCCGATCTGAAATCGGAGGTCAAACGAAGAAAGTCAACTTTTTAATTGCTCCTTTGACCCACATTGCCGAGAGCAAGAAGTTGAAAATGGAGAAATTTTAGTTCAGGCATACACACGGTCTTGGGGATGGGCGGACGCATGGGCTTGAACGCGTGCTCAAGTCGGTGCGGACATTTGCACTGGCCTGCGCACCGGCGTGCGCACGGCCGTGCATAAGGCCGTGCAAGGCACAAAATAGGCGCACGGTCTTGGCGCATGGTCTCAAGACCGTGCGCAAGGCCGTGCAGATTATCAGAACAGCAGAATCGCGAGAGGTTCTCGGGAATAAGCCAAAAATCAACATTTAAATCATATAAATCATGCAAACCTCAAACTAAAACTTACATATAATGATCTACAACATCTAATCTACCTACAGGACAAAGAACCACATAAATCCATCCACAAAATCATTCAAAATCACATTTTTTCATACATTATTCAACTATTCACAAAATCCTATAAATCACAGCCTAGGAAGTGTTAAACGTGAAGGACGTGAGAAGCTTACATGAAGAATAGATCGTGAGGAGTTCGTAAAGTTTCACGGATCGGGATTCGGTCGGGAATCGAAGTCGGAATGAGCAATCAAAGCTTCCACTCCTTACTCTCTTCTTTTTCTCTTCTCTTTCTTCTTCTTCTCCTTTCTTTAACGTGAAGTGAGGTTTGAGGGAGAGAGAGAGTTGGTCAAGTCAAACTTTGACTTGACTTAGAAACGAGGGGCAAAATCGTAATTACTCCGAACTTACTAAAATTAGCAGGTTATCGGAATTAAACAATATTACAGTCAAAACTCGTACAATTGAACACACGTTGACATGAAATGGTTTAAAAACCAGAATTCACTCATTTATGAAATTGTTAAAAATTCACATACTAACTATCAAATAAAATAATTAAATCGCGAAAAATAACGATTCGGACATACCGGATAATAATTCTGATTTTCGGGGCGTTACAATCACCCCACCTTATGAGAATCTGTCCCCAGATTCTTCTCGTCCGCTACAAATAACACGGGGTGAAACTTGTGCATCTTCTCTTCGGTTTCCCGCGTAGCTTCCTCAACCGACTGACTCCTCCAAAGCACTTTGACCATGGGAATCTCTCTGTTACGCAGTGCTTGAGTCTTCTTGTCTAAAATTTTCACCGGCTGTGAAACGAAGGTCAAGTTCGGCTCTATCTCAACATCTTCGACAGGAAGAACGTGTGAATCACTCGGGTGATACTTCCGGAGCTGCGAAACGTGGAACACGTTGTGGATTCCTGTCAGACTAGGTGGCAAGTCTAATCTGTAAGCAGCTTCTCCAATCTTCTCCAGAATCTCAAACGTTCCTAAGAATCTCGGACCTAACTTACCACCTTTGCCAATACGAGTGAATCCCTTTCGAGGTGAAGCTTTAAAAAACACTCGGTCACCAACCTCGAACTCCAAAGGTCGGCGACGTGTATCGGCATAACTTTTCTGGCGATCCTGGGCTGCTTTCATCCTCTGATGGATGATCTGAATTCGGTCAATCGCTCTCTGAAGAGACTGCGGAGAATCTCCTCTTCCTTTGTTATCCCTTGTCCAATGCCAATCCTCAAGATCCCAAAACAATGGGGATCTACACTTCCTTCCATACAGAGCTTCGTAAGGTGCCGTCTTGATCGTAGACTGATAACTGTTGTTGTAGGCGAACTCAATCAACGGTAACTGGTCGTGCCAATTGGTGCGAAAGTCTAAGGCACACGCACGAAGCATATCACTGAGATATCGAATCATCCTCTCAGATTGGCCATCGGTCTGCGGATGTGCTGTTGTACTGAATGTCAGCTTCGTTCCCATTTTCTCCTGAAGATGCTGCCATAATTGAGAAGTGAATCTAGCATCTCTGTCAGATACAATGCTCACGGGAACTCCATGAAGCCTGACAATCTCTCGGTGATAAATCTCTGCCAACTTCTCCACCTTGAATGACTTCTTGACCGGCAGAAAGTGAGCAGTCTTGGAAAGTCGGTCAATTATCACCCAAATACTATCATAGCCACCTTTAACTTTCGGTAAACCAGACACAAAGTCCATCGCAATCTGCTCCCAATTCCATGTAGGTATCTGTAGTGGCTGTAGCAATCCTCCAGGTCTCTGGTGCTCTACCTTGACCTTCTGACATGTCTGACATCTCTTGACGTAATCAGCTACGTCTCTCTTCATACCTCTTCACCAGAACAACTTTTTTAGATCCTGGTACATCTTAGTTCCACCAAGATGTACTGTATAAGGCGTATTATGCGCCTCAGCAAGAATCTCCTTCTTAAGACTCTCAGGGACACAAACTCGAGTCTCGAAGCGGAGAATGCCAGAATCATCAACACAAAACTGGGACTCTGGATCATCTGAAATATGAACTATCTGCCTCTGAGTCCACTCGTCAGTAGCCTGAACATCTCGAATCTTACGACCCAATTCTGACTGAATCGATATACTATGAACGTGAGCCTGCGAGGTGATATAAACTCGCTCAAACTCCTCTAGCAGAGCTACACTCGCCTTACAACTCAATGCATAGGCTACCACATTCGCCTTTCCAAGATGGTACTGAATCTTGCAATCATAATCCTCAAACAATTCCATCCATCGACGCTGTCTCTTGTTCAAATCCTTTTGAGTGAACAAATACTGAAGACTCTTGTGATCAGTGAAGATATCGAACGTAGTGCCATACAGATAATGACGCCACTTTAGCAAAGCAAACACAACGGCTGCTAGCTCAAGATAATGCGTGGGATAGTTCTCTTCGGCTGGCTTTAGCTTCCTCGAGGCGTAAGCTATAACTCTCCCATTTTGCATCAACACACAACCTAATCCCTCGTGTGACGCATCTGTGTACACAACGAGTCACTCCAATCCATTAGGCATAGCTAACACTGGGGCTGTAGTTAATCTCTTCTTGAGCTCTTGGAAACTTGCTTCACATTTGTCTAACCACTCAAACTTGGCATCCTTCTTCGTCAACGCAGTCAACGGACTAGCAAGCTTGGAAAAGTCCTTGACAAAACGTCTATAGTATCCTGCTAAACCCAAGAAACTGCGAATTTCTATAGGAGTCTTAGGTTTCTCCCAATCCAACACAGTCTCAATCTTCGAAGGATCTACCTCGACTCCCGTTCCGGATATGACATGACCTAGAAAAGTCACTCTGTCGATCCAGAACTCGCATTTGCTAAACTTAGCAAATAACTGATGCTCTCTCAAAGCCTGAAGAACAATCCTGAGGTGGTCTGCATGCTCTTCCTCTGACATCGACAACACTAGAATGTCATCGATAAAGATCACAACGAACTTATTAAGGTACGGACGAAAGATCCCTGTGCATCATATCCATAAAAGTGGCAGGGGCATTCGTGAGTCCAAACGGCATGACCACGAACTCAAAGTGACCGTATCTGGTGTTGAACGCTGTCTTCGGAATATCCTCGGCTCGGATACGGAGCTGGTAATACCCTTGTCTGAGATCAAGCTTAGAATAAACTCTCGATCCCTGGAGTAAATCAAACAACCCCTCAATATGCGGCAAAGGATACTTATTCTTCACCATCATCCTGTTCAACTCGCGATAATCGATACACATACGGAGTGTACCGTCCTTCTTCTTCACGAACAGGATTGGAGCACCCCAAGGCGAGGTACTCGGGTGGATATATCCAATTGAAAGGAGTTCGTCGAGCTGATTCTTCAATTCCTTCAACTCGGCAGGAGCCATACGGTACGGAGACTTCGAGTACGGCTCGACACCCGGGACTAGATCAATAACGAACTCAATGTCCCTATCCGGGGGCAGAAACTCCAAGTTCTCGGGAAACACATCCATGAATTCTTTAACCACATCGGTATCCTCAATCTTCACCTGCTCTTTCGGGCGGTTGAGAAGATAAGCTAGAAAACTAATTGCTTCTCCCTTCTGGATAAGCTTCTTGGCTTCCATCCTAGAGATATACGGGCCTTCACCCATTCTGAAACCTCTAACTTCATTGTAACCAAGCACAACTTTCTTCTCATAGCAGTCGATCTTCGCTCGGTGCTCAAATAACCAATCTATCCCAAGAATAACTCCATAATCCTTCATCGCCAACACGATCAAATCCCCGAGGTACTCGGTACCCTCAATCATCATCGGACAACGCTTGAGAACGCGGTTCGTAGCTACTCTAGAACCCATTGGCGAGCTAACAACTAACAATACTCAAGCAACTCAACAGGCACATGCACAGATAAGGCAACGGCAGGCGCAATAAACGAGTGAGAAGCACCCGGGTCGTACAATGCATGAATGGGAGTGCCATGTATATATATCGTACCTTCCACCACGGCATTCGCATCCGGCGTGACTTCTTCAGCATCGCCTTCCAAGGCGTAAAGTCTGGCCTGGGCTTGAGGCTGAGCTGGCTGCTTCTGACCTCTCTTCATCGGGCATGCATTCATAAGATGATCGGAGCTACCACATCCAAAGCAAAGCCCTAACTTCCTTCGACACTTAGACTCCAAATGGGGACCTCCACAATATCCACAAACTGGTCATGGAAAACCCTGAGCTTGGGGAGGAACGTTCGGCTTCGGAGCCTGCTAAAACGGTTTCTTCCCAGCTGAAGAAGAAGATGGTCCTACAGAAGGAAAAGACCTCTTCGGACCCGGTGGAAAACCCTTAGCGGCTGCGGGGGTAGGTGCTGACGTAGGCCTCATCTGTCTCAGCTCTGACTCTATGGCAAGAACCATGTCAACTGCGTCAGAATAAAATCGGAGGCGGACAGCCATCATATGCAGTCGAATGCTGTGAGACAAACCCTCCACGAACTGGCGTGTCTTCCTCTCCTCGTCCTCAACCATATAGGAACAGTGAACAATGAGGCGAGAGAAATGTGCCTCATACTGATCTACCGAGGACGTGCCCTGCTTCAAGCTCAAAAACTCCCTTTCCCGCTGTTGTCTAACTACCAACGGTATGTACTTAGCCCTGAACTCCACCAAAAACTGAGCCCATGTCGGAACCACCCGATCACGCGTCCAACGCTGATCAATCCGTGTCCACCAGTCCTGTGCTGCCCCAATCATCAGGTAGGCAGCATACTCGACCCTCTGTGGATCCGTAATGTGCATTAGTCTGAATATCTTCTCCAAGGCTGATATCCAGGCCTCTGCAGCCATATCATCCGGTGCTCCCACAAACTGTGGCGGATTACGATTGAGAAACTGATTCATTGCCTTCATAGCCGTCTGTTCCGGCGTCTCCTGAGGTGCATGAAGAGCATACTGCTGTAACACCGCCATATATTGGGCTGGCGTAGGTCCCTCTGGCGAGGGAGGAGGTGGAGGAGGACCTCTACCACGACGCTTCCTGCAAAACTGTACAATTATGCATGACGTTAAGTGATCATGTAAAGCATTAACACGTCAAGAAGTCAAATTCACACAATCACTTAAGCACAATCACGAAATTCACATAGTTCCTAAGCCGTACGGACCTAGACAGACTCGACGCTTCAAAGCATAGGCTATTGAACCCATAGGGCTCTGATACCAACTGTAGCGGGCGCCGCCAAACGGGCAGACGCACGCCCCACACCGGATCCTGACCCAAAATCGAAAGTAATCCGACCCGAACCAAAACCCGGCGAACGGAAAACCGGACTCACTTACTACTAGGCGGGAGTTTCAAAACAGGGACAAACCAAAAGCAGAAGCAATATATAGACAAAACATAAAATCCATAATGGTTGCGCAGTTAGGTAAAGACCACCAAGGCTAGCAAATTCCCATAAATACTAATAAATGTTTACAACGGGTACTACAATATTATTCCCGGCTATTCATAAGTATAATCAAATCCTACATAACATACATCTCAAGTTAACAAGAAACAAGAATTTACATAAGACAAAAGCGTGTAACTCGACCGACAACGACCCAATACTAAGAAGCCCGCCTAGAACCCTGAAACCAAAGGGTGAAACGAATGGGGTTAGTCAAACGACTAAGTGAGGGGGAAAAAGATAGTACATAAGAATAAACGAAAGTAGATCACCATTTTAAACAGAAAGAAAACAACAGAAGTAAAGTTTTTCGTAAACGATTGGTGAACTAGCTCAAAACGAAACAAAACAAAACATATAACTCAGCGAGAAGAGTTCTGAACCACCAGTCAAATCATAAAAACAGAAACCCTCCTTATTCCTCCAGTTGTAATCAGCGAGCAACCCCTAACTACACAGATCATACATAACATGCTCAGGTACTCAAAGGGCTGCCACTCCGGCCTCACCCCGAGCTCCCAAAGGTGGAGGAAACCATAGGATTTTCGCCGTAGACCCGACGTCTACCGACTTCGTCCTATCGTCCTTACTCCGGGCCCATCAGAACAGGTCAAACATATAGATATACATAGCTCGCTTTTCAAACATTTTCATGTGGTCAAAAGACCGTTCGAGGTAAGTCGTGTGCGAGGCTATAATGCCACAGTTCGCTTTCGGAAAACAAAGATTTGCCTGCCTCTTTCGTACACATTTCACAAACTTATACATACTACTTTTCATATTAAATCGTTTTCAAGATCATCAAAGTATAAGCTTAAATATCTACTATATATACAAACGGATGTAAAACAAATCATAAAACAAGGCTTATCAGGTAGTAGGGTTGGTATTATGTACGTATTATCGTATACTATAAGAAACTGAAAACCCCACCTGTTGGCTTGACAAAAACGAGAGTAAGAATGCGAGACCGGCACGCTACTCCACGGGAGTATCGTCTGCAAAAGACAAAGACACAACCAAATAAGACTAACGACGACGTACGGCGTGTACAAAATAATTAAAACATATAGGAGCATGTTTAAACAGTCATTTATATCACTTAGGTCCACATTCTAACAAAGTACGAAATTTCCATAAGCAAATCAAATTAGAATGCGATAATAGTTCATAATCATGCATAAAAGGCAATAAGGAAGAAACGAACAACATTTGAAAAATAGCCAAAAAGGCCTAAACGAAAAACACGAGGAACGGGGCCCAAACGAAGTCAGAAAAATTCAAACTACCTAAAATATGTATTTCATGATTTATAGGACCTATAGGTGAAATCCGATCTCAAATCGGAGGTCAAACGAAGAAAGTCAACTTTTTAATTGCTCCTTTGACCCACAATGCCGAGAGCAAGAAGTTGAAAATGGAGAAATTTTGGTTAAGGCATACACACGGTCTTGGGGACGGGCGGACACACGGGCTTGAACGCGTGCCCAAGCCGGTGCGGACACTTGCACTGGCCTGCGCACCGGCGTGCGCACGGCCGTGCATAACGCCATGCAAGGCACAAAATAGGCGCACGGTCTTGCCGCATGGTCTCAAGACCGTGCGCAAGGCCGTGCGGGTTATCAGAACAGCAGAATTTCGAGAGGTTCTCGGGAATGAGCCAAAAATCAACATTTAAATCATATAAATCATGCAAACTTCAAACTAAAACTTACATATAATGATCTACAACATCTAATCTACCTATAGGACAAAGAACCACATAAATCCATCCACAAAATCATTCAAAATCACATTTTTTCATACATTATTCAACTATTCACAAAATCCTATAAATCACAGCCTAGGAAGCATTAAACGCGAAGGACGTGAGAAGCTTACATGAAGAATAGATCGTGAGGAGTTTGTAAAGTTTCACGGATCGGGATTCGGTCGGGAATCGAAGTCGGAATGAGCAATCAAAGCTTCCTCTCCTTACTCTCTTCTTTTTCTCTTTTTCTTTCTTCTTCTTCTCCTTTCTTTAACGTGAAGTGAGGTTTGAGGGAGAGAGAGACTTGGTCAAGTCAAACTTTAACTTGACTTAGAAACGAGGGGCAAAACCGTAATTACTCCGAACTTACTAAAATTAGCAGGTTATCGGAATTAAACAATATTATAGTCAAAACTCGTACAATTGAACACACGTTGACATGAAATGGTTTAAAAACCAGAATTCACTCATTTATGAAATTGTTAAAAATTCACATACTAACTATCAAATAAAATAATTAAATCGCGAAAAATAACGATTCGGACGTACCGGATAATAATTCAGATTTTTGGGGCGTTACAGCATCGACCATAAGAATTAATCAGTCTATCATAGGGGAGCACCTAGTTGGATGAAACAATATTTAGAAACTAAAGTCAACTGAAAGAAGATCTACAAAGAATGGTTTTATTCAAGCGGTAGAATCTAGGGATTAGATTCTCATAAGGAGGAGAGATTGTAACGCCCCAAAATATCTGAATTTAGAAATTGGTTCATTTACCGAAATTCGGACCATTTACGGACACGATGCATTACACGATTTCACGTTTTGCAACATTAGCATTTAAAGATTTTTCATGAATCATCAATTTATGCATTTAAAACGTCAAAGCATTAATAAAAATTCAATTTGCATCGCTTTGATACTAATTAGGGTAAATTTGATAAATTTATATTTGAGCCCGAGTAATTTAGTCTAGTAATTAACAGTGCGATTGGACTATAGTCCCATGTTTTAAAAGCGCAAGTATTTCGAGGTTCCAAATATTTTCATAAAGTCCACAACATCTTTCGTTAAATCATATTTTTAAGAATTTGCATTTTTAGCCAAAATATATTTACACTTTAGCCCCAACCAAAAGTTGACTTTTCATAAATAAACAAATCTTCACAAAATGAACATCGAACCTCATTAAGCATTCAATTTCGGTCATTTTAACACTAAGTACACTAAATTTCGAGACTCTTCCTTTTTGACCGGTTATCAAAATAGGGTATAAAGTGTAATTTTTCAAAAATAGAGCACACACTCCAACACATGCTGAAAAATGCGCTACACACACTTAGAGGTGCGATTTCATGCACAAAATATCGATTCCTCGTATCTCTCTCCTTTCTTGGTGGAATTCGACGAACCTTCTATGAAAATTCCTCTACTCGATGAGGCAAATGCATAGGTACCGATATTATCTAGATTTGACGAGCGGTTGAGGCAGGGTGGCACCGCCAGTTTTGCGCGGTGGTGGAGGAGCTCTGACGGAGGTCTTCCTGTCGGAGTTTTGGGCTAAAATTTCAGGGACTGGAAACCCTCTTCATGACGAGTCGAATGGTGGTGGCTGTGACGTATGGAACCTCTGGACAAAGGCGTAACGGGTCACGCGGCTGTGGTGGTAGTGGGGACCTCTGATGGTGTTCCGGCCGGCAACGAAGGTGGAGACCACCTAGCTCTTGTCAAGACGAAGCTATTGGTGGTGGTGTCGACCTCTGGTTCTCATCGACGATGGAGTTATGGTGGCACAAAGTCGATGCGGTGGCGAAGTGGTGGCGCAGTGGTTTCAGGCGACGAGCTCCGGCGACCAAAGGGTGTCTCCTACTCTATATTTCATGTCTAAGATTCTATGGTTTTAGGAGCTTTGGAGTGAAATTAAATTCTAGTGGGTGGTCGGATGGGGAAACGGACTTGAGGGAAATGACGGGCTCGACGAGAGGAACATCTGGGTATAATGGTTCGACTACCTTGGGGGTGGTCTAGCGGTGGTCCGGCGGCGGCATTGTAGCTCCGGCGACTTTGCCGAAGAGTTAGCATAGGTTTCTCGCTCTATTTTTTGAGAGGTATCCAACGGTGCGAATGGTTTCAAGGTCCGACAAATGGATAGGGAGTAATTTGGATTGGAAGGTTCTAGGGATTAAAATTAGGGATTTTCTTCCGGACTGAAATTAAATGCAATTGGTTGGTATTACCTGAATTGACTCAAGGGTTTTGACTAGAATGGTGAGACAGACATTTGGGTATGATTTGAAGAATTTCTGGCTCGGACCTGGCAGAGGCTCGATAGTGACCCGGCCTTGGCATTTCGCCGACTTGGGCAGTACTTGGATCTCGATATTCCAAACCCGTTTATGGTATTCCCTAATTCGAAGAATCGCTAATCTTTACTCTATGATTGAATATTTGCATAATATGAATTGTATAATTGAAATTGTGTACATTTAAATGATTGAATAATTGTGTTGTATTATTTACATAATTGAATTTGTTGATTTTGAAATGGATTGTACATGAACGATGTGGAATTATACTTTTACCCCTGAGTGATTCCTATGAAATAATTACTTTTAGACATCGCATGTTTGCTTTCCAATTACATGAGACATAAATGATGTGCTTATATGCTATTACTTGTATCTAATAGGCTATACGTGCTCTAAATGTAGTTAACTTGTATAAGCATGAATCTCGTTTCTTAAACTAGATACTTTATTCGTTTAATTGAGGATTTGATATATTTGCTTATTTGCTCGTTCGTGACTTCCATAAATGCTTTATTATTCTAACTTAAGCTGTGTGTCGTCTTGTTGTCTTATGTGGTTGTGTCTTGACTGCATTTTCAGGTGCTATTCCTCCCGAGTAGTAGTTGGTCATTTCCTCTTCTCTTTTGCATCGTTATCCAGGTGGGGTTTCTTTTCCGAATTTGGTTTTCTTACCTATATGTAGCTATTTCGTATATAAACCTGAAGCCCTTGCTTGATGATTTTATATTTCTCTCCAACTTATATTATACTTAGTAGCTATTTGAAAACTGTATTATCTTGATGAGTTTGAGGAAAACGTTTTAATATCAAATTATTATATATTAACTCTTCGAGAGCCCTTTTGGTTCGAGAAGTGACAAAACTCAGATTTATAAATCGGTCCCTTTAACCACACAAATCTTTTGAAAATGCGAGAATCATATCTTGGCCTATGTGCCCGGCTTTTGTGCCAAATTATATTATTGGGCCTCTGAGAGTAGGGTTTGGGGTGAAACCGGATTAGATGTCGGGTCTACGGTGGATCTAAGTGCCCCTGGTCTCCAAAAACTATGGGAGCTCGGAGTGTGTCTGGAGTGGCAGCCCCTTTGAGTACCTGTGACTGGCAGGGACTTGTCTGAGGACGTATGTCGAAGGCAATCACATTACGAAGGTGTATTGGGCTATACCCATGCACATATTATATGTGTAAGTAGAGGGATTAGCGCTCCTTCTAGGTTACACGAGAGGCATAAGGTGGTATTTCATTTATGTGTCATTGTGAAGTTGGAGGTAAGTGCTCGTCTTGCCGAGCTTTTAATTATTATTGCAAATATTATTCAATTCACCAAATTATTCAAAGCCTTTAGTTTCCGTTTTCTTTCTTTAAATTTAAAAATGGTGAATCTCTATCCTGCATGATTTATATATATGTATTATAATCGCTCACTTAGTCGCTTTGACTAACCCCCTTCGCTCACCATGTTTTGTTTCAGGTTTTGCTTACTAGGCGGAAGTCGAGTCATAGTTGAGTTTTGCATTCTCTAGCCTTTGTATTCTTATCTAATACTGTCTTCTATATTCAATTGAGAAATTCAGTAAAAGATATAGATTTATAATTTTGGCCTTGATGGCTCGTTAATTATGGTTATTATTTTTCGCTGGCCTTGGTGGGCTTTATAACTGCACTTTGGATTTGTTGTTTTATTAGCTCCCTTAGTGGGATAGGTTTTATGATTACTGCATTTTGCTTCTGCATTTATTGTTGTCGATTTCCAACGTATCCGCCTAGTACTTTTTGTTGTCGCTTGCCAGGTTACGGTCCATAGCCAGACCTCTATTCTCATTATGGACTGTGACTCGGTGCAGGACGGAATGTCGAACCGTATCTGGGGACATGCCATTACAGGGGCTATCTCGAAGATTTTGCTATTCTCGTCAAGAGGTAATTGTTGAAGATTTTGCTATTCCCTTCGACGGGGATAGAAAGGCAAACTCGAAGAGTTTGCTATTACCTTCGAGGGGAGTTTTCTCATCATTTGATGACAATCTGCTGGGGCTTGGTGCCTAGGAGCTTCCGGAGCTAGGCACTGGTGTATCGGACCTTTGAGGTACCAGTGGTTAAGAGAGAAAAGGAGGTCTTTTCCCATAAGAGCCTTTTATGTAACCGAACTCGAGGGACTAACTTCCATGTAGGGACTCGTTTCGAGTATAGAACATAGTCTGGAGGCCAGGAATGGGGCTCGGAGTATCCTTGGGGGTGTCTGGACATGAGAAATGGAGAAACAGAGGCCGGGAGCCAGACCAGAGGACCGCCCGGTTGGTCAACTGTGCGCCCGGATGGTCAGGACCTGCCGGCCGGCTCTCCAAGCTAAGGCACGCTGGCCGGCCGGCTGGTGCCAGTTGGGGCGCTGATTGGCTTTTAGTAGCCAGCCTGGGGCTCATTTTCATTATTCTTTCTGGCTTGCTCTCTTGGCTCGAAACTTGGTTTTGTGTTTCTAGTTGTTTTGAGTAGTCTAAAATACCGAAAAGCTATTTTCTACTCGTTTAGAGGATGGTGAGAGGCAAGGCATCCGAGGGGACTACCAAGCTCGTTCTTGCAGGAATGGGTGGAATACACATCAGGTCGCCGAGCGAGAGGCGAGAGTATGAGGAGTTTGACATGTGGAGGGAGACTACTCCGGATCTGCACCAGGAGTACTTCAGATCTGGGGTAAATTTTCTTCTTTACCCTTTTATGTTTTCTGAAGTATATTTCCATTTTCCCGTTGTTTTGGGCATTTTTTGATGGGGCTTTTGGTAGAAATACCTATTTAGACCTAATATGCTTCAGATCTGTGGAAAAAATCTTGTTTCCATCGGGAGAAAACGTGGGATTTGGGAAGTGGGTTTGTCATGAATAGTGTTTTATGCCAAAAAATGCTCAAGTGAGCTTTTGATGGTTTCTTGGGGCTAGAGGCTTGTAGAAATCCTCTGTTTGGGTAGAGTGTTAACCGAAAGAAGTGTCTTTCAAGAAAACTAGGGTTTTTGGACCCTTGAATGGGCTTTCTTAGAGAAAGGCTCTTTGGTGCGTTTTTGTGTAAGCTCGTACTTGTTACGTATCTTTGCCTTGTTGTTGACCCACTTTTGTTCTATCCACAGGAGGGCGAGCCTTCGAAGCCTCGTTTTGTTCCCGCCGCTGTAGATACTTGGTATAGGGATCTCCCTGAACTGGCTAGGCTTATCGTGGATGAAACCGGCTTAGGGACATCCTTCAGTTCCCTACCGACGATGAGGCAGAATGGTGGTATGATTCAGGCGCTAGGTGAGAGATGGTGGGATTGCACCAAGACCTTTCAGCTTCTATTGTTTGAGGTGACTATGACCCAGATGGATTTCTTCATGATTACGGGGTTGTCCTTTGAGAGTCATGACCTCGAGTGGTAGGACGAAATCCCTGAGGAGAGAGTGACTGATTTGCTGGGACCTGACATGACTTACGCAGGTCCGGCAGCTTTGGCTTTAGAAGGAATCCTTAAAACCTGGACATCTCGCAACTTCGATATATGGGACATATCAGAGATGGTGAGACTGGCTCGAGCTTTTATCTTTTACGACTTGTGTAGCACGATCTTTGCCAACCCATCTTCTTGTGAACCATTGGGATTGCTGGGATCTCTAGGGGATTTGGGGCGTGTCTGAGGCTACGCCTGGGGCCGAGTAGGGTTTGCTGCCAGCTATTTATGGATGGATTTCTATAGCAGGACCAAGGTTCCATCTCGTGGGGGATACGTCCCTGCTTGGACGGTATGTGTTTTTAGCATTTACCGCATCTGTGCTTCTACCTCTTTTACGCTTGTGTAATCCAATCTTAACTTTTTGCAGATATGGACTTCGGAGATATTAGGCTGTAATACTCCGACTTTTTGGGATCCGATGGAGGATACTTTCCCTCTGAGTCGGCGTTACACTCAGGGAAATGTCTCGCACATTGGTCACCGGGAGGTGTCAGCTTGTAGGAGGGCCTTGGAGGCGGTTACTGCTGGATGGGTAAGTTTCTCCTCTGTTCGGCCTTTCCATTAGCCTTTATACGGATTTCTTTGTGTGAGCAAGTTATGCTTCATGTGCAGGTTCGATGGGTCCGATGGAGTGAGATCACTAATCTGGATCTTTATCTCCAGTTTATGAAGGATCATGTGTACATCTGTCCATTTGTTCGGGCCCACTACTTTGGTTCCCGGGTTCTGTACCAGATAGGAGGTACGCAGGCCCTTATCATTCCGCTCGATCCTCCGTACACCTGGGACGTGTCTTTCGCCCGGGAGGCTGACATGCTAGCGGATTTTGACTAGCCTTACGGAGTTTTGAGGGACTCCTATGAGGGGCCTTTGTCATATACTGATTTTACCCAGTATTACTAGATGGGCCGATTCCCTCTTTGAGCAGGTGCGTCCTTCAGCCGGGTTGAGGATGATCCGGAGATTGCTGCAGCTCCAGCCCCGGATGTAGACTTGCCCAGGAACTTCCCCAATTGGACAGTGGATATGATGGATCTTTGAGGGGAGATGGTCTGACACACCCTTGCTCGCCCAGGAATAGACGGGATTCCGGGGATTCCGTTCCCGAATAAGAAGGTATGTCATTCATCTTCCTCTTGTTTTCGCATATCTGTTTCGGTTTTGGTGATGAGGGCTGTAGCGGGCGCCCCAAACGGGTAACGCACGCCCCGCACCGAGCCTCAATCCGAAGCCGAAACAGAAATCCGACCCTAAATTGAAACCCAGCGAACGGCAAACCGATTTACTCAATCACTAGGCGGGGCTTTTTTAAAAACAACTGACGACAACAATGCGGAAGCGGAAGCAACAACAAACAAAACAATTTCTACTAACGGGAAATTAAAGTAATAAACCAATTGCGCAAATAGTTAAAGCCCACCAAGGCTAGCGGAATTCACTTACAAAAATTTAATCAAATCATAACGGGTTCAACATAAATAATCCCGAACTCAATTCTTAACCTACATAATACATATAACGGTCAAGTACCTAAAACAACCTAGGAATGAACAAAGACAAAAGCAGAATAATTCCGCAATACAAGACCGACGTATGCCCACCTAGTAATCACCTGAAACAGATAAGGTTAAAAACAGAGAGGGTTAGTCAAAAGACTAAGTGAGGGGAAAAAGGGAGTACATACATAATAGCATACATGAATAAATCACCATTTTAACTTAAAAGAAAACAAACATAAAAGAAGGGTTTTCATAAACAGTCGGTGATTTATCATAACATAACATAACGGGACATATCATATTGCTCGGCGAGTCGAGCCCTCAACTCCTCATATCATATCATAACATACCTGAAAACCATACCAGCCTTATTCCTCCCATATAGCAGAAGGACCGCTAAATCCAAACTGCTTTATAGGCATAATAGCCTATGTCTCAGTTGACACGAAGTCAACTGCCGCAGGAGCACAAAGGTTGCCACTCCGGCCTCACCCGTGCTCCCGGTAAACATAGAGCAAGCTACCGAATTCCACCGTAGACCCGCTGTCTATCCGGCTTCATCCGATCGTCATACTCCGGGGCCCACATATCATATCATATCATATCATAACATATCTCGCATTTTTCATAACTATCATTTTCCTATTAAAATAGGAATCAAGACATTTCGGGGAGGGCCAAAACGGCCATTCGCGACAGGCGATGTAACGGTAGGAAACGCAGCCGGGTGTTCCATCGTCATGGGGGAGAAACCCGCCCTAACGACTTCACTCAACGAGAAGGTTTCCAAACCCAAAATTACATTTAAATAGAAACATAGTTCGCTTGTCTCTTTTTGAAAACATTTCGAAATCATATACATAATATTCATTTGATATCAAATCCGTTGTTCTTAACCTCATAAAAGTAATAAGCATAAAGTATTTACTAAATATAGTAATACGGGATGAAAACGTAAATTACACATGCGAGGCTTATTTAGTGAGGCTTAATAATACATATCTATATAATACGGAATAACAACAGAAACCTCACCTGGCGACAACCAAAAGAAAGCCCAAAACGGAAACGAGCAACCTAATCCACGAGAGTGGAACCTGCAACTGACAAACGACATAACCACATAAGACATACGACGACGCACGGCTCATACGAAAGCATAGAAACACGTAAAAGCACATTATACAATCACATAAAACACTTAGGTTCAATTGTCAAACGAAACGAAGTTGTAACGACCCGAATATTTAATTATATTATTAATATTTACGCGAATTCTTTCTTGCCTAATTTCTCGATCTATCCAATTGGATTAATTAATCTTGTGGAAAAGATTGATTTAACCTATCTTCTAAATAGCCTCGATTACTTAAATTACATAAATGCCCTTGAAAGCCTAAATGACCATTTTACCCTCCCGAGATATTTTCATAAATATCTATCTATCTCTCTCATTCTCTCATTTCACAAAAGGAGGAGGAAAGAAGAAAGAGAGGAAAGAAAAGAAGAAAGAAGGAGAGAAAGGAGAGAAATCTTCCCGACGCCCTACCGCACCCGTTTCTCGCCCGATCGACGAGCCGTGAAAACCCGAACGATCCTCACTACATTATCTACCGGTAATCCTTTTACCCCATTTCATTCCGTTCGTTATTTCTTGCGATTTTTCGTGATTTATATATAGAATTTTATATATTAGGATTTTCGTGTTTAGGAAGATTTACTTGACCATTTTACGTAATTCTTGTGTCTATATGTAGCTTATATGATATGTATGATTATATGTGTAAATTAGGATATTTTATGGAGTAAATTAGGAGATATATGAATTTATATTTTGAATTCGCGTGAGAGGTTCGCGATCTGCTGAGTCTGCTGCTCAGTAGATCCACACGGGCGAACGCACGGTCTTGAGCAAGACCGTGCAGGAGCCCATGCGCTTCACTTTTTAGCCTGCACGGGCTTGAGCCCGTGCACAGGCCCGTGCGCATGGCCGTTTGCACCTGCACGGTCTTGGCACCGTGCTCAAGACCGTGCGGGAGGCCGTGCAACCCCTTTTGTGCTTGCACCGGCTTGCCAAGCCCGTGCGTAAGCCCGTGCGTTGGCCGGTGCAACATACTTAGTGTATTTTCCAGCCTTTTCCTTTCTTACACTTCGGGAATTGGTCAACCCCACTCATTTAAATGTTGACTTTTCTCATACGACCTCCGAATATCAATCCGATTTCACCTATAGCTTCCTCGAGCCTTGGGATTCGATATTCTTCATAATTTGTAATTTACTCGACCCTAATTGACCGTCAATTGACACCTTGCTCGTTTAGGGATGTATTCCATCTTTTCCGTTTCTTGTCCGTTTGACGCCGTTTTCGCGAGAGAGTTCCGTTATATTATTTTAAGCATGTCTACGTGCCCTAATTGCGTTTAAGCATGCCTTTAATATTTATTATTTACGTTCCTTCATTATTTAACGTTTCATTAATATTCTTTAATTGTCGTACCGTAATTTACATGTTTAATTGATTTACTTTCCATATTGCGTTTATTGCATGATTGGATTCTATATGAATTGCCGTGCGTCATCTGTTGTCTTGTGTCTTGCTTTTAGTATTGTCGGTCTTGTTTTCATCCTCTAGGCCCTGTGTATTAAGGTGGGTCCAACGAGGGAGAAACCTAACTACCGCTTGCTTTCATACTGTCTTGTCGAGCCAGGTAAGGGTTTTAAATTGTTTTCAACTGGAGTAAGAACATAGTTTATTTAGGCTTCGAAATAACTTATTTCCCCGCCTTTTCTTATTGCTTGTTGTACTGTCTTTACTATTCCTTATGTGCTTAGTCAAACCTTTTAATAGCAAAACCAAAATGATTTGAAATGCTTCCAACTAGAGACAAGTAACTTATTTGTTTTAAAAGTAACTATTTGATCTCTGAGGCACTTATAAGTAATGTCGTTAGGGACATCCGTCAGCATGCCCCCGAAGCGTACGACGCTTATGAGTACTTCCTAGATCGTTACATCAACTTGTCTCAAAAGCCCCTTTGGCCATTCATACTTAACTACTTGCATCATATTTTCGAACGACCCTTTTGGCCACTTAAACTATGATTGATTTCAAAAGCGAGCCATAGCCTGTTTTTTGACTTGGGCCCGGAGTATACAAGAGGTGAGCCTGGGGACGTGCGTCTAGGGAAAATCCCGATGTATACTTCTAGCGCGTTAACTTGGCCGGCTAGGAGGTTGGCTAGCCTAAGTTGATGCGAACGGTGGTGCTAATCGCGTCTCCTTAAACCCTGTACGGTGGTGCTGATCGCGTCTCCTTAAATCCTGATGGTGGTGCTAATCGCGTCTCCTTAAATCCTGTATATGAATCTTGGTGATGGAGTACTTGCTTGCATGTTTTTCAATGGGGAGTTATAAGGAGAGGGCCCGTTCTCGCCGGGACACATTACTGCATGATTTACTGCATTTATTGCTTGTCTAATTGTTTTATGGCTCTCGTGACAAGTCGAAGCACATTCCGGTTTTCTTCAGTTATCATATGTACTTCCCTATATTTATATAAAATCCGGAAGTGTGACTCGTACTTGCGACCCTAAGCCTCCTTTATTATTCAACTAAGATTCTTTCAATCGGCTTGATATTTCGTGCAAATGTTTTAAAGGATCCGGTTCGTCAACCTTTTGTGTTTTCAAATAAGCCGAACCCGAGTGTTGCCTCGTGTCAGTTTACAACTTATATTTCGTTTTCGTATTCTTTCTCAAAACGGGCAACACTCACCACTTTTAGTTTTAAAAGATAAATGACGAACTATGATAAAAAAAACCCCTTACCGAGTATCCTTTATACTCACCCCTGCTATTTTGGTTCTTGCTTCAGGTAGACAGGTGGCGACGTCACCTATCTTGTCAGTCGGCATCAGCAGGTCTAGATAGGCTCAGTCTTTCTGGTTTGTCTTGTCAGTGGTCCCAACAACTGTCGAGTCTTGTTTATTGTATTTATTTACTTTACGTACTTATGTGCCCCTGATGTGGGATAGTTGACGATATCTAGGATTGCATAGGGTAGACTAGTTGAGCCATGGATGGCACTACGTGTTGTTATTATGTTGTATTTCGATTTGCACATGTTTAATTGACATATATGGAATTTATCTGTTTATTTAAATCGCTTCCGCATTTCTCTGCTCTTCTCTGGTTGTTGTTGGGATGTCGTTGCTGTTGCCGAAGGTTTCTGCTTGAGTGCCGTTCGCCGGAGTGGGTTTTTGAGTTGAGGCCCTCGCTGAAGCTCGGGAATCCGTTTCGGTGCGGATGTGGCGGTCCTTCTTCAGGGGGCGCGACAGAAGTAATTTATGAATTTAAATATGCAAATCAAGTTCAAATGCAACGAGACTTTACAGACATACTTTACGGACATACTTTAAATACCATAAGAGAGTATGCATTTCGGAAGAATCGGACTTCATATGCAAAAGTTAGAAAATTCGACGAAAACTTAAAAACGTACTATTCATAGACCCGAACATGTTATAAATTCATAAATCATGCAATTCGTATCTATTTCATATATATCGAATACACGAGCGAAGAAAGAATTCGGAAAAGATGAGCCTCGGAGGGACCTACAGGGTAAAATTAGCCCTGACTTACAGAAGGTCAGGGCCCTATTCAAACGGGCCACACGGCTTTGTGCACGGCCGTGTGCCAAGGCCGTGCACATCGAGGAGGGACACGCACGGCCTCTTGCACACGGCCTCAAGGCCGTGTGCACAAGGCCATGCACAACCACAACACGCACGGTCTCCTGCACGGCCGTGCGGGAGACCGTGTACACCCACACGGGCTTGCCACACCCCGTGTGCAAAGCCCGTGCACGTCAAGAAACAGCAGAAAATTCACAGCAATGCGAAACCTTCGCAAATCCAATTTAAAAACCAACATTTAACCGATTAAACATGCAAATCCTTCCCTAATTTTCACATATAATGTTCTACAACATCTAAGCTACACATAGAGTCCAAAATCATGAAAATCCATCCATAAATTCTCTCGAAATCACATAAACCCTAAATTATTCAACTATTCATAAAAACGAGAAATACGAGGCATAGGAGACATTAAACAGAGAGGGACGTGAAAGACTTACTCGTAGAAGGGATCGTGAGGAGTTCGTAGGCGTAAACGGTTCAAAAATCCGTCGAGAAACGGGTCCGGCACGATCGATTGAACCTTCCTCTTCTTCTTTCTCCTTTTCTTCTTCTTTTCTTTCTTCTTTTGTTGTTGAGCGACGTGAGTGAGGGAGAGAGAGTGATGGCTTAATTCAAAAGAGTTGACCCGGTTGAGAACGAAAGGGCATTTTCATAATTTACAAAATAAGTTCGAAAACTCATGTTGTCCAAATAATACATAATTACAGTCAAAGTTCATGAAATTAAACGCACATTGACATGTCGTGGTTTAAATACTGAAATTCTCTCATTCATGAAAATGTTATATAAATCATATAATAATTAATAAAATAAATAATGAATCGTGCAAGAAAATCGATTCGGGTTCCCGGTTCATAACTCGAATTTTCGGGGCTTTACAATCACCCCTCCTTATGAGAATCTGGTCCCCAGATTCTACTGATTAGAGTTAAAACAACTCTGGGTGAAACTTATGCGTCTTAATTCGGATTTCTCACGAAGCTTCTTAGACTGTCTGATTCATTCAAGGGACTCGCTAGGAGATATTTCGCGGATTCCACAACTCCAAGCTTGTTCGGGGTTCTTGGAAGTAGCTTTTCAGTAGAACTTAAGCTATCTCCATTTATTGTCGAAAGGCCTGAATTCGATCGACAGCACCTTGGAGAAATCCCAGATAACCTTGTAACAGTAATTACTGTAGCGGGCGCCCCAAACGGGTAACGCACGCCCCGCACCGAGCCCCGACCCGGAACCGAAATGGAATCCGACCCGCATCGAAACCCGGCGAACGGCACACATTTACTCAATGACTAGGCGGGGTTTTCAAAACGAAAGAAAATGACAGAGGTGCGGAAGCGAAAATAAGCAACACAATAATTCATAATAATTACACAAGTATTAAAGCCCACCAAGGCCAGCGAAATTTAATTACATAAATAATAAACGAGTTCGATACAATATCCCGGCAAAATATATTAACGGGTTCAACATATAAATCCCGAATACTAACTGAATAAAATACTAATATCATAAAACATAATTAATAGCCTGTAACGCCCCGCTATTTTATAGCGCTTCGGTACGTTAGCCGATTATTGCCCTTGGTTGCATTGTTTGCGATGATGGGAATTATGTGACTTATATGACTTAATATATGAATAATATGATGATTTCATAAGAATTTTCATATTTGAATTATTTTATACCATTCTTATATTTGAATTACTTCACACTATGTTTATATTTGAATGGTTGTATTTGAAATTTTATGAAAATTATGTCATTATATTTGAATAACATGATATTATACTTGATATATGTATATATATACAAAAACATATGCAAATATATACATATAAATATCTACATAGTTGCATGCTAATTTTGACTTTTCAAATAAATACCTTTTATTTATTTAATTATCTCTTTTATTTATTTATTTAATTACCTCATCATTCTCCACTTTTCTACACATTTCCAACAAGAAACTCACCTCTTCTCCTTCATCTCTCTCTCGGCCCTCACTCTCCCTTCACGACCGCCATAGCCACACCTTCAAGACACCAAGAAATCTTCATCATTTTGTTACAAAAAGTGTGCTCTCTTATCCAAGGAACAAGCTTCTTCTTTCTATTTGTGCAAACAAGTGCTCTACACCTCTTATTTTCCAATTCTTTTCTTCAAGGTTAGGTTGTGATTCTCTCTAATCTTTAAGTTTCAATGTCTCATATGTGGATAAAGTGAAGAAGCATGCTAGAATGAATGATGGATGAGCTTGGTTTGGTTGTTGGTTGCATGTAGCATCACTTGTGATTTTTCTATTAAATTTGACCAATGTGCAATGTTGAGTTAATGATCTCATATGCTTAAATGGATTGGTAATTCATGTTAGTTCATGATATTAAGCAAATTGGTGAAGTTTTATGGAGTTTGGGATTGAAAATCAAAAGTTGGGACAAAAAGGGGGATGGCGGTATGAATAGGGGATTTTGAGGTTTTGATTCGAGCTTCATTTTTCGATTCTTTTGGCATTAAAAATCTTAAAATGTATTAACTAAGAGATGCCGAAAGTTTCGGATTAATCGAAGTTGTTTTGCTATGAAAAGTATTAAACGAGGGGTGGTTTGTGTAATATGTACAAAACCTTTGAATTTTGGTTCCCAAGCTTTCATATGACTTGAATGTCTAATTTAGCTTAATATCATGTGTATTTGATTGTGTTTAAATGTGTTTGAATGAGCTTAATTGTGTTTAAGTGCATTTATACATAATATGTTATTTTGAGCATAAAATGCATTTCATAGCCGTGCGTCTTGGTTGATTTATCGAGTCGTGTCTTACCTCGAGGCATGTGTATTACAGGTGGGACCTCGCGGTACTGATTTCTGGTCATCGAAACATCCTTTTTTCTAAGCCTACAGGTGAGGATGTAAAATGGTTTTTAACTGAATTGTGAACAAATATTGCGAAAACATATCCCCTTTAATATTTCAATTATATGTTTTGCCAATATTTGTAACAAAAGGTTTTAATATCAAATGATATATACGTATCTTTGTTAAAATGGTTTCAAAACAGAGACAAGGGACTATTTTGATTTGAGAAGTAACCTTTGGTCTCGGGACTTGCTCGTATGCCTCGAGTTATAGGCAACGTGTTGAGAAACCCTAGACGGTTACATACCTTGTCTCGAAAGACCCTTTTGGTCCATTAAAATATTTTTAAAAGCGAGATCATACATATTTAACCCCATTGAGGACGCTCTTGGGGGTATTTGGGCCCTGGATTATGTGAGAGGCGGATACCCGGAGACGTGCGTCTAGGGTTGAAGCCGGGTTCATAATCCGCCGATTATAAGCAGATATTCTAGAACCTGACAAATAATCAAAGGGTATTGTTCATGGCTGGTCGGAGGTAGTCTAGCCTGAATAATACTTACACCGGCGCCATTAGTCGGGTATGGCAAAATCTCGGGTTGCTCCTTGATAAGCCAAACGGTGTTATGGGATTTCATTATATTTGATATATTTTTGGGAGTTATAAGGAGATGGCCCGTTCTCGCCTGGAATAAAAATATTTCGAAAATGTTTTAATTAATATTTAATTCACAAAGCTTAACTGAATTGTAAAAGAGCATATCGTCACTAGATTTGCTTTTATCAACCTAAGCGTGGATTAAATATAGGTTTTTATTATGTATACTCCCCTCCTCACTGAGTTCGTTTGACTCACATCCCCTTTTTGGTTCATGCTTCAGGTTAGCAGTTCGAGTGGTTGTTGGGTACTGGCAGCAGCAGTGTAGGCTTGCAGGTCTTTGGAGTCAGTCTATGTAGATATTTTGTTACGACTGAACTCTTATTTATTTTGGTATGTTAACTTGAAGATTAATGGAAGTTGAGACATGATGATACTTGGATATTTGAACTTGATGAGATTAGTGGATATATATATATATATATATATATATATATATATATATATATATATATATATATATATGTTTGATATTTGCTTCCGTTGATGACCTGTTATTGCTATTGTTGCTGGGGAGTTACTGTTGCCAGATTGTGGGAATCCCGTTGTCCGGGGCGGGTTTTCGAGTGGTGGTATTTAACTATCGCTCGGGGGCTCGTTTCGGTCCGGGGGTTGTGATGTTGGGGATGTCACAGCTTAAGGTGGTATCAGAGCCTAGGTTTGGTACTTAGGTTTTGACGTTGTGTCGAGTCTGTCTAGGTCGAACGGCTATAGGACAATGTGCTTTTATATGTCTATGATATGTGATTTTGTGTTAGCATGAGCATGTGGCTAACGGAACATGCATTTTATTCAGTCTTTTGATACAGGAAAATGAATCGTGCTCGTGGTAGACCGAGAACCAGAGCTGCTCCTCCTTCTCCTCCCCAGGAAGATAACAACAACATTAATGCTCCTCCGGCTCCTCAGCCCGAGCCAATACCGCCCGTGCAGCCGAATCCCCTAAATCCTGCCATGTTCTTTGAAGCCATGCAAAGGATGTTTCAACAGGGTATAGCTCCTGCACAACCGACCCCTGCTCAAAGGAAACAGGCAGAGGCAAAGGATTTCGATAGGTTCCTCAACCTCAATCCCCCTCGCTTTGAAGGAGCACCTGATGATCTTATGGCTACTGCTTGGATATCTGATCTTGAACCGATGTTTCGAATTATCGAGTGTGAGGACGCTAAAAAGGTTGAGTATGCAGTTTTTCTACTGAAGGGACCGGCTAGGGATTGGTGGAGATTGACCGAGGCTAAGTGGAGAGCAGAACAGATCGAGCCAACCTGGGCTAACTTTCTTGCGGCTTTCCGGAACAAAAACATTCCCCTGGTTGTACAGGATAAACGAGAAGCGGAATTCAGGGCCCTAAAATAGGAGAATCTCACTGTCGATCAATATGAGGCTATGTACTCCCGCCTCATTGTCTATTGTCCTTCCATCCTTACAGACGAGAGAAGAAAAGTTAATCAATTTGTTCAGGGCTTAAATGAGGACATCCGAAGAGCTCTTCTGGGAGCTAAGCTCCCCACTTACGAAGTCGCTGTCACTACAGCGTTGGAGATTGAGTCCCAATTGTAGCAAATTAGGAAGGATTTTGCACCGAAGGCTGTAGCTCCAGCACCTCGCAAATTTAAGAAGCTTTTCCCTCCTGCGGGTTCTTCATCTTCGAGCAAGAAGCAAAAGATCACAGGTCCTCAGACAGCCGAGCCTCAAATCAAGTGTTCTTACTGCGGCAAGCCAAAACACACGGAAGCTAATTGCTGGAAGAAACAAGGACTGTGTACTCGATGTGGGCGCAAGGATCATCAAGTAGAGAACTGCCCAAGAAGGCCACCTCCACAGTTCCAGAAAGAGCCACAGAGTGCGGGGAAAGGAAAAGTTGTGGCACGAGCGTATGCGATGACGGGGGATGGAGGGGAGACCGACCCTAATGCAGTGGTGCAAGGTACTGTACATTTGCATGACATATCCATATTTGCATTATATGATTCGGGTGCTACGCATTCTTTTATTGCACCTGAATATGCTTGTAGATTATCTTTGTCTGCCCAGTGCTTGCCTTATGTGCTTGAGGTCAATTCCCCATTGGGAATTTCTTATTTGTGTAATCGAGTCTTCCGAGACTGTCCGTTGAGGATAGACGATCGCGATTATCCTGCTGATCTCATTGAGCTTCCGATGAGTCACTACGGGATAATATTGGGAATGGACTGGCTATATCCGCATCAAGCTTATATTGATTGTTTTGGGAAAAAGATCGCTCTGGGAGCTGAAAGCGATATTTTGGGCAAAAGGTTTGACAAGATTCCTCGAGTTTCTTATGTTAAAGCCGCCCGAATGATTCGCAAGGGATCTCCGGCCTTTGTTGCTTATCTACTAAACTGTCTGAAAGAGCATGTTAAGCTTGAGGAGGTACCAGTAGTTGGAGAATTCCCTGATGTGTTTCCCGAGAGTTTGAATTCTTTGCCTCCGGAACGAGAGATAGAGTTTGTGATCGATTTAGCTCCGGGTGCCGAACCGTATTCGAAGACTCCTTACCGTATGGCTCCGGCAGAGTTGAAAGAATTGAAGATTCAGTTGGATGGATTATTGGAGAGTGGGTACATTCGACCGAGTACTTTGCCGTGGGGCGCGCCTGTTCTTTTCGTGAAAAAGAAGGATGGGACGTTGAGGATGTGTATAGATTATCGCGAGCTGAACCGGATGACGATAAAGAATAAATATCCTCTACCTCACATTGAAGAGTTGTTTGATATTTTGTAAGGATCGAGAGTGTACTCCAACTAGATCTCCGACAGGGGTATTACCTGTAACGCCCCGAAAATCCGAATTATTAATTTGGTATGTCCGAATCGAATATTTGTGTAATTTAATATTTATTTGATATTTATTATGTAATTTTAGAATTTTTTCGTATATGATTGAGTTTATGTATTTAAATTACAAATTGTCAATGTGCGTTTAATAATAGGAATTTTGACTGTAATTACATGTTATTTGGACATCGTGAGATTTCGAACTTATTTTGCGAAATTACGACTTTGCCCCTTCGATTTCTAAACCTTAGTCAATTTGAGTAAGTCAATCTCTCTCCTTCTCCATTACCATTCACGCACAAACAAGAGAGAAAAAGAGAAGAAAGAAAAAGAGAGAAAAGAGAAGAAAGAAGAAAGAAATTCCAACGATCGTTCCGACTCCGTTTCCCGATGGATTTTCGAGTCGTTTACATCTACGAACTCCTCGCGATCTCATCTATGAGTAAGCTCTCACGAAATTTTTCGATTAATGCCTTCGTTACTTCAATTTTTGGATTTTTTATAATAGTTATAGAATTTAGGTTTTATATGATTTTGATAGAAAATGTGGATGGATTTTCGTGTTTATCGTTTCTATATGAAGCATATATGTTGTAGGTGATTATATGTTGGATTAGGGTTTGATTTTCGCGAGTTTCTGAGCTTCTTCTTGTTCTGCGATTTTTGATCGCACACGGTCTGTTGCACACGGCCTTGAGGCCGTGTGCATGAGACCGTGTGCGAGGGATGAATTGCGCACGGGCTGTGCACACGGCCTTGAGGCCGTGTGCATGAGGCCGTGCGTGTTGCATGTTTGTGCACGGCCTCGGCACACGGCCGTGCACAAGGCCGTGTGGAAGGCTCGAACAGTGCCCTGACCTTCTGTAAGTCAGGGTACAAATTGGCCTACGGGTCCCGCTTTGGCTCGTCTTTTCCGAATTCTTTCTTCGCTCGTGTATTCGATATGTATGATATAGATAGGGATTGCATGATTTATGAATTTACGACATGTTCGGGTATGTGAATAGTGCATTTTAAGTTTTCGTTAAATTTTCTAACTTTTGCATGTGAAGTCCGATTTTCCCGAAATTCGAATGCATGCTTCTTTATGATATTCTAAGCATGTCCGTAAAGTTTCGTTGCATTTAGAATTGAGTTACATTTTTAAATTTGCGATTTACTCTGTTTTCGTTTGAGAATTTGAACCTAAGTGATTGATTTAATTGTATAACGTGCTTCTATGTGTTCTAATTCTTTCGTATAAGCCGTGCGTCGTCTTTAGTCTTATTTGGTTGTGTCTTGGTATTTTTGCAGACGATACTCCTGTGGAGTAGCGCCGGTTCTTGCTCTTTTTGCTCATCTTTTGCATAGCCAGGTGAGGCTTTCCGTTTCTGTTTCCAGTATTATTAAGTATATATATAAATAAGCCTCTCCCGATATAAGCCACGTTTATGTTTTGTTTTCACACCGTTTATATATATACTTAGTAGATATTTACGATTATTATGTTCATCTGATTTATCGAAACTTATTTGATATGAAAAAGTATTACGTATAGTCTTCGAAATGTTTACGAAAGAGACATGTAAAACCTTTTTGTTTCTAAGGCGAACTTTGGCCTTCGGCCTCGCATATGACATGTCTCGAACGGTCTTTTGGCCACCCCGAAATGTTTGAAAAGCGAGTTATGAAATGTTTGCATGATCGTTTGGGCCCGGAGTAAGAGCGATAGGACGAAGTCGGTAGACGTCGGGTCTACGGCGTAAATCCTATGGTTTCCTCCATTTGGGAGCTCGGGGTGAGGCCGGAGTGGCAGCCCTTTGAGTACCTGAGTTATTCTAGTCAGTTACGAGTAGTTCGGATTTAGCGGTCCGTCTACATTGGAGGCATAAGGGTGGTTTCCGGTTTTTATATATGGATATTGGAGTTCAGGGCTCGACTCGCCGAGTCATAAGATATGTTTCGTTTTATGTTAAATCACCACCCGATTACGAAAACCTTTCTTTTATGTTGATTTCTTTTAATTTAAAATTGGTGATTTGTTTTCCGTTTTGTTATATACTGTAGCGGGCGCCCCAAACGGGTAACGCACACCCCGCACCGAGACCCGACCCGAAGCCGGAATGGGATCCGACCCGAATCGAAACCCGGCGAACGGCAAGCATTTACTCAATGACTAGGCGGGGTTTTAAATAACAACAAGACAGAAGTGCGGAAGCAAAATAATCAAACATTAAAGCATGATAAATTGCACAATTATTAAAGCCCACCAAGGCTAACGAAATTCACTTAATTAAATAACAAACGGGTTCGGTACAATATCCCGATAATTATATAATAACGGGTTCGATACAAAATCCCGAATACATTCTAATAAATCCTAAAATCAAAAGACTTAAATCATAGCCATACTGAATGAGAGTTATACATGAGCAAAAAGAATGTAACTCTAAGACGCGACGACGACAACGCAGATCCCGCCTAGTATCCTGAAACCAGTACAGGGGTAAAACAGAGGGGGTTAGTCAAACGACTAAGTGAAGAGGGAATAATAAGGTATATAACAAAACGGAAAATAAATCACCAATTTTAAAGTAAAAGAAATCAACATAAAAGAAAGGTTTTCGTAATCGGGTGGTGATTTAACATAAAACAAAACATATCTTATGACTCGGCGAGTCGAGCCCTGAACTCCAATATCCGAACATAAAAACCGGAAACCACCCTTATGCCTCCAATGTAGACGGACCGCTAAATCCGAACTACTCGAAACTGACTAGAATAACTCAGGTACTCAAAGGGCTGCCACTCCGGCCTCACCCCGAGCTCCCAAATGGAGGAAACCATAGGATTTACGCCGTAGACCCGACGTCTACCGACTTCGTCCTATCGCTCTTACTCCGGGCCCAAACGATCATGCAAACATTTCATAACTCGCTTTTCAAACATTTCGGGTTGGCCAAAAGACCGTTCAAGACATGTCATATGCGAGGCCGAAGGCCAAAGTTCGCCTTAGAAACAAAAAGGTTTTACATGTCTCTTTCGTAAACATTTCGAAGACTATACGTAATACTTTTTCATATCAAATAAGTTTCGATAAATCAGATGAACATAATAATCATAAATATCTACTAAGTATATATATAAACGGTGTGAAAACAAAACATAAACGTGGCTTATATGGGGAAAGGCTTATTTATATATATATATACGTAGTAATACTGGAATCAGAAAAGGAAAGCCTCACCTGGCTATGCAAAAGATGAGCAAAAAGAACAAGAACCGGCGCTACTCCACAGGAGTATCGTCTGCAAAAATACCAAGACACAACCAAATAAGACTAAAGACGACGCACGGCTTATACGAAAGAATTAGAACACATAGAAGCACGTTATACAATTAAATAAATCACTTAGGTTCAAATTCTCAACCGAAAACGGAGTAATTCGCAAATTTCAAAATGTAACTCAATTCCAAATGCAACAAAACTTTACGAACATGCTTAGAATATCATAGGGAAGCATGCATTCGAATTTCGGGAAAATCGGACTTCACATGCAAAAGTTAGAAAATTTAACGAAAACTTAAAATGCACTATTCACATACCCGAACATGTCGTAAATTCATAAATCATGCAATTTCTATCTATATCATACATATCGAATACACGAGTGAAGAAAGAATTCGGAAAAGACGAGCCGAAGCGGGACCCGTAGGCCAATTTGTACCCTGACTTACAGAAGGTCAGGGCACTGTTCGAGCCTTCCACACGGCCTTGTGCACGGCCGTGTGGCGAGGCCGTGCACAAACATGCAACACGCACGGCCGTGTGGCGAGGCCGTGCACAAACATGCAACACGCACGGCCTCATGCACACGGCCTCAAGGCCGTGTGCACAGCCCGTGCGCAATTCATCCCTCGCACACGGTCTCATGCACACGGCCTCAAGGCCGTGTGCAACAGGCCGTGTGCGATCAAAAATCGCAGAACAAGCAGAAGCTCAGAATCTCGCGAAAATCAAACCCTAATCCAACATATAATCACTAAATCATGCAAATTAAACCCTAATTCTCACATATAATCATCTACAACATATATGCTTCATATAGAAACGATAAACACGAAAATCCATCCACATTTTCTATCAAAATCAAATAAAACCTAAATTCTATAACTATCATCAAAAATCCAAAAATTGAAGTAACAAAGGCATTAATCGAGAAATTTCGTGAGAGCTTACTCGTAGATGAGATCGCGAGGAGTTCGTAGACGTAAACGACTCGAAAATCCGTCGAGAAACGGAGTCGGAACGATCGTTGGAATTTCTTTCTTCTTTCTTCTCTTTTCTCTCTTTTCTTTCTTCTCTTTTTCTCTCTTGTTTGTGCGTGAATGGTAATGGAGAAGGAGAGAGATTGACTTAGTCAAATTGACTAAGGTTTAGAAACCGAAGGGGCAAAGTCGTAATTTTGCAAAATAAGTTCGAAATCTCACGATGTCCAAATAACATGTAATTACAGTCAAAATTCATATCATTAAACGCACATTGACAATTTGTAATTTAAATACATAAATTCAATCATATACGAAATAAATTCTAAAATTACATAATAAATATCAAATAAATATTAAATTACACAAATATTCGATTCGGACATACCAAATTAATTATTCGGATTTTCGGGGCGTTACAATAACCCCTTCTTAAGAGAATCTGGCCCCCAGATTCTACTCGTCCGGCTGAAATAATTCCGGATGAAACTTGCGCATCTTGTCCTCGGTCTCCCATGTAGCTTCTTCGGTTGTCTGATTTCTCCAAAGGACTTTGACAAGAGAAATCTCTCGGTTGCGCAGAGTTTGAGTCTTCTTATCCAATATCTTCACCGGCTTCAAAACAAAAGTCAAATCCGGTTCTAGTTCAATATCCTCAACAGGAAGGATCTCAGACTCATTCGGGAAGTATTTCCGGAGTTGGGAAACAGGAAAGACGTTGTGAATCCCAGTCAGACTCGGCGGCAAGTCTAACCTGTACGCTGCGTTCCCAATTCTCTCCAAAACCTCAAAAGGACCCAAAAATCTCAGACTTAACTTTCCTCCTTTTCCAATTCAGGTGAAACCCTTTCGAGGAGAAGCTTTGAGGAATACCCTGTCACCAACCTCAAATTCCAACGGTCGGCGGCGGGTGTCGGCATAGCTCTTCTGTCGATCCTGAGCTACCTTCATTCTCTGCCGGATGATCTGAATTCGGTCGATGGCATTTTGGAGAAACTTTGGAGGAGTTCCTCGTTCCTTATCATCTTTCGTCCATCGCCAATCTTCGAGATCCCAAAACAACGGGGATCTACACTTTCTGCCATACAATGCTTCGTAAGGTGCCATTCCGATCGTAGACTGATGACTGTTGTTGTAAGCAAACTCGATCAGAGGCAACTGGTCGTGCCAATTGTTGCGAAAATCCAGGGCACAAGCTCGAAGCATATCACAGAGATATCTGATCATCCTCTCTGACTGACCATCGGTTTGCGGATGTGCGGCTGTACTGAAAGTCAGCTTCGTTCCCATTCGTTCTTGAAGTTGTTGCCACAAACGGGAAGTAAATCGAGCATCTCTGTCAGACACTATTGTAGACGGAATTCCATGAAGCTTGACAATCTCTCGGTGATAAATCTCTGCCAACCTATCCACTTTGTACGACATGTTGATCGGTAGAAAATGAGCACTCTTGGATAGTCGGTCAATAATCACCCAAATGCTATCGTAGCCACCTCTAACTTTAGGCAAACCAGACACGAAGTCCATGGCAATACCCTCCCAATTCCATGTAGGAATCGGTAGTGGCTCAAGCAAACCTCCCAGTCTCTGATGTTCAGCTTTAACTTGTTGACAAGTCGAACATCTCTTGACGTAATCAGCTACGTCTCTCTTCATACCTCTCCACCAGAACAATTCCTTCAAATCCCGATACATCTTACTTCCTCCCGGATGAACTGTGTAAGGTGTGTTGTGAGCCTCATCGAGAATCTCTTTCCTCAGACTCTCCGAAACACAAACTCGGGACTTGTAGCGGAGAACTCCTGTGTCGCCAAACTGAGTCTCAGAATCAGCTGCAATGTGAACTACCTGTCTCTGAGTCCACTCATCAGTAGCCTGAACATCTCGAATCTTTCGACCCAATTCTGACTGGATCGATATGCTGTGAACATGGGCCTGAGAACTGATGTGAACTCCCTCTAACTTAGCCTCTAGCTGGGCTATGCTTGCCTTCCGGCTCAATGCATCGGCTACGACATTCGCCTTCCCGGGATGGTACTGAATCTTGCAATCGTAGTCCTCAAATAACTCCATCCAACGGCGCTGTCGTTTGTTCAATTCCTTCTGAGTAAACAAGTACTGAAGGCTCTTATGATCTGTGAAGATGTCGAATGTGATGCCGTAGAGGTAATGACGCCATTTCAATAATGCAAATACCACGGCGGCTAGTTCAAGGTCGTGTGTGGGATAGTTCTCTTCAGCTGGCTTTAGCTTCCTCGATGCATAAGCTATAACTTTCCCATTCTGCATTAATACACAACCTAACCCTTCGTGTGACGCATCTGCATACACGACAAATCCTTCAGAACCCTCTGGCAGGGTCAGTACTGGGGCTGTGGTCAATCTCTTCTTGAGCTCCTGAAAACTAGCTTCACATTTGGCTGACCACTCAAACTTAGCTTCCTTCTTCGTCAATGTTGTTAACGGACCTGCAAGTTTAGAGAAATCCTTGACAAAACGTCTGTAGTATCCTGCTAATCCCAAGAAACTACGGATCTCTGTAGGAGTCTTAGGTCTCTCCCAATCCAGCACTGTCTCAATCTTCGAAGGATCTACCTCGATTCCCATTCCAGATATGACATGACCTAGGAAGGTCACTCGGTCAATCCAGAATTCGCATTTGCTAAACTTAGCAAATAATTGGTGCTCTCTCAAAGCTTGGAGCACAATCCGGAGGTGTTCAGTGTGTTCTTCTTCGGACTTCGAGAACACTAAGATGTCATCAATGAAAATAACGACAAACTTGTCGAGGTACGGACGGAAAATTCTATGCATCATGTCCATAAAAGCTGCTGGAGCATTCGTAAGTCCAAACGGCATGACCACAAACTCGAAATGTCCGTATCGGGTGTTGAAAGCTGTCTTCGGGACATCGTCTGATCGGATACGGAGCTGGTAATATCCTTGTCTGAGATCGAGCTTGGAATAAATCCTCGATCCTTGTAGTAAATCGAACAATTCCTCGATATGCGGTAGAGGATACTTGTTCTTCACTGTCATCCTGTTCAATTCTCGGTAATCGATACACATGCGAAGTGTACCGTCCTTCTTCTTCACGAACAAGACTGGAGCACCCCAAGGCGAGGTACTCAGTCGGATATATCCAATGGAAAGAAGTTCGTCAAGTTGATTCTTCAATTCTTTCAACTCGGCAGGAGCCATTCGGTACGGCGAGTTCGAATAAGACTCGGCTCCCGGAACTAGATCAATCACGAACTCTATATCCCGATCCGGTGGCAAGAATTCCAAATTCTCGGGAAACACATCGAAGAATTCATTGACCACGGGCGTCTCTTCGATCTTTGTCTGGTCCTTCGGGCGGTTGAGAATGTAAGCTATAAAGCACGTCGCTTCTTCTTTCTGAACGAGCTTCTTGGCTTCCATCATTGAGATATACGGGCCTTCTCCCGATCGGAAACCCTTAACCTCATTAGAGCCCAGAATAACCTTCTTCTCGAAACAATCAACCTTCGCCCGATGCTCGTACAACCAATCCATTCCGAGAATAACTCCATATTTCTTCATCGGCAGCTCGATCAAATCTGCTAGATACTCGATATCCTCGATGACAATCGGACAACGTTTAAGTGCTCGGTTCGCAACGACCTTCGAACCCAACGGCGAACCAACCACTAGCACATAATCAAGCAACGAAACAGGCGCATGCACAGATAAGGAAACAGCAGGCGCAATAAATGAGTGTGAAGCACCCGAGTCGTATAATGCATGTATGGGGATGCCATTTATATATATAGTACCTTCCACCACATCTGTCGGATCTGCAACTGCATCCTCAGCATCGCCTTCCAAGGCGTAAACACGAGCGTAAGCCTGAGGCTGAGCGGCTCCCTGCTGTACCGGTCTTCTCTTCGGACATTCACCAATTCTGTGATCGGGGCTACCGCATCCGTAGCAAAGACCGTTCTTCCTCCAACATTTGGCCTCTAAGTGTGGGCCCTGACAAAATCCACAGACAGGTCGTGGAAATCCCTGAGATCGAGGAGGAGCAAGCTGAGGTCGGGGAGGAGCAGGCTGAATGGCGCTCCTGAACGGTTTCTTCCCCGAAGAGGACCCAGACGGAATAAATGGTCTCTTCGAACCAGAAGCGAAACTCTTGGCGGCTGCAGGGGCAGGTGCTAATGTCGGTCTCATCTGTCGAAGATCGGACTCTATAGAAAGGGCCGTCTCGACTGCATCTGTATAGAACTGAAGTCTGTTCCCGAGCATATGCATACGAATCTCGTTCGACAATCCCTCGATGAACTGTCGAGTCTTCCTTTGCTCGTCGTCAACCATATACGAGCAGTGAATAATAAGCCTGGAGAAGTGAGCCTCGTACTGGTCAACGGTAGAAGTACCCTGCTTGAGAGCCAGGAACTCTCGCTCACGTCTCTGTCGGACCACCAAAGGAATATACTTGGCCCGAAACTCCACCAAAAACTGATCCCAAGACGGGACCACATGCTCTCGCTGCCATCTCTGCTCTATACGAGCCCACCAGTCCTGAGCAGCTCCAGTCATCTGGTACACTGCTAACTCGACCCTCTTAGGGTCCGGACATTCCATCACGCGGAATCTCTTTTCCATCGCCGATATCCAAGCCTCGGCGATAACATCATCAGGTGCACCCTCGAACTGCGGAGGGTTGAGCTTAAGAAACCTTCCCATATCATTCTCGGGGGCAGGTGGTGGCGTAGCTCTGTTGGTATGAACCATGAATTGCCCTAAGGCTTCCATAAACTGTGCCGGAGTAGGAACACCTGGAGGCGGACCTGGCGGTTCACGACGAGGAGGCATTCTGCACATTTAATACCAAACATGCATGACGATAAGTGATTATGAAAAGCTGTAACACATAGAGAAGTTTATTCAAATAATCACATAGCCACAAACACGTAATCCTAAGCCGTACGACCTAGACACAACTGGACACGACAATTCAGAGCTTCGGCCATTGGACCAAGAGGGGCTCTGATACCAACTGTAGCGGGCGCCCCAAACGGGTAACGCACGCCCCGCACCGAGACCCGACCCGAAGCCGGAGTGGGATCCTACCCGAATCGAAACCCGGCGAACGGCAAGCATTTACTCAATGACTAGGCGGGGTTTTAAATAACAACAAGACAGAAGTGCGGAAGCGAAATAATCAAACATTAAAGCATGATAAATTGCACAATTCGTGTATTCGATATATATGAAATAGATATGAATTCCATGATTTATGAATTTACAACATGTTCGGTTATATGAATAGTGTGTTTTAAGTTTTCGTTAAATTTTCTATCTTTTGCATGTGAAGTCCGATTTTCCCGAAATTCATATGCATACTTCTTTATGATAATTTAAGCATGACCGTAAAGTTTCGTTGCATTTGGACCTGATTTGTATTTTTAAATGTATGAATTGCTCTATTTTCGTTGAGAATTTGAACTTAAGTGATTGATTTAATTGTATAACGTGCCCCTATGCGTTTTAATATTCTCGTATAAGCCGTGCGTCGTCTTTAGTCTTATTTGGTTGTGTCCTGGTATTTTTGCAGACGATACTCCTGTGGAGTAGCGCCAGTTCTAGCTTTTGCTCTTCTTTTGCACGCGCCAGGTGAGGCTTTCCTTTTCTGTTCCAGTATTACTATGTATATGTATAAATAAGCCTCTCCCGAAATAAGCCACGTTTATGTTTTGTTTTCACACCGTTGCTATATATATACTTAGTAGATATTTATACTTATTATGTTTATTTGATTTATCGAAAATGATTTGATATGAAAAAGTACTATGTATAGTTTTCGAAATGTTTACGGAAGAGACATGTAAACCTTTTGTTTTCTAAGGCGAACTTTGGCCTTCGGCCTCGCATATGACATGTCTCGAACGGTCTTTTGGCCAACCCGAAATGTTTGAAAAGCGAGTTATGAACTGTATGCATGATCGTTTGGGCCCGGAGTAAGAGCGATAGGACGAAGTCGGTAGACGTCGGGTCTACGGCGTAAATCCTATGGTTTCCTCCATTTGGGAGCTCGGGGTGAGGCCGGAGTGGCAGCCCTTTGAGTACCTGAGTTATTCTAGTTAGTTACGAGTAGTTCGGGTTTGCAGTCCGGCTACATTGGAGGAATAAGGGAGGTTTCCGGTTTTATGTTTTTGGTTATTGGAGTTTCAGGGCTCGACTCGCCGAGTCATATGATAAGTTATGTTTTATGTTAAATCACCACCCGTTTACGAAAACCTTTCTTTTATGTTGATTTCTTTTAATTATAAAATTGGTGATTTACTTCAGTTTTATTATATACCTTATTATTTCCCCCCTCACTTAGTCGTTTGACTAACCCTCTCTGTCTCACCCTATATTGGTTTCAGGATACTAGGCGGGATTCGTCGTCGTCGTCGTAGGGGTTTATTTATTCTCTCATGTATATTCCTTTTCCGTATGATATGGATTAGATTTGTAGGATATTAGAATTTTATTTAATTTGTATTCGGGATTATGTATTTATCGAACCCGTTTGTTATTATGTAATTGAATTTCGTTAGCCTTGGTGGGCTTTAATAATTGTGTATTTATTATGTTCTATTGCTTTGATTATTTATATTGCTTCCGCGCCTCTGTCTTTTCGTTGTTTTTAAAACCCCGCCTAGTGATTGAGTAAATGCTTGCCGTTCGCCGGGTTTTGACTCGGGTCGGATCCCATTTCGGTTCCGGGTCGGGCTCGGTGTGGGGCGTGCGTTACCCGTTTGGGGCGCCCGCTACATGTTTCTTGTTGAGTCATTTCCGTCGTGTTTCTCAAACGGCGTGGGACAATACACCCCGATGAGCGATTCTGTCGACACTACCTATACCATTACATTTGCAGGAGGCAAGGAAAATTTAATATCCTCCCACTACTGCACTATCCACACACTAATCTTCCTCTAGATCCCCTTCTCTGGGCGCATAATCTCAATTATTTGTCAATGTGAAATCACACCATACTTATAACCGACGAAGAATTTCAGCTCCCAAAAACTTGGTTGCTGGAACCAGTTGACGAGAGAGTTGTTGCTTATGACTCACTTCGTCAAAAGGGGTTTTGTAAGACTAGACGACACCGAGTGGTATTTTGATGTATTCTTAGGTGAACCCAATTTGGATTTGAATGGTCCACGATCCCCGACTCAATTCCTTTTCAACTTCAGGGCCATCAAAATATATCAAAATCTTAGGAATAATATTGAACCGAGTCCTCAGGGTGTCCCTCCTAGGCCTGGCCCTTATAGGCCTCGGGATTCCCTCCAGGGCATCAGGGTGGAAACGGACCAGAACTGACAGTTTGCCTAAAATGACAGGGAAAGCTTATTTGGAAACTGATGAAATGACTGGTTATGTTAGGCTTCGAAAAATCATGTTGAAACTTCTCTCTGATAATGGAGATCAAGAATTCGGTGATTTCGAAGCATCATATTGAAACTCCTCTCTGATAATGGAGATCAAGAATTCGGTGATTTCGAAGCCTAATATAGCCAATCATTTTATCAGTTTCCAAATAAGCTTCCCCTGTCATCGTAGGCAAACTGTTAGTTCTTGTTCATTTCCTTGATGTAATCCCCAGAAATTTCTGAGTTTGGAAATTAGTGCGTTTATCGAAATTCAGACCATCTATGGCCCCGATGTATTTCACGATTTCACGTTTTTCAACTTTTGCATTTAAGGATTGCAAGGACCGAAATTTTGGATTTATTCCAGAATTATATTTTTATTCACGCCGAAGGCTTTTCGTGAAAATATTTTAAATTGACGAATAAGTTTTACCGAGAACCCAACTTTTACCTGAAATTTCCTATTTTATCCCCGACCCTATTTAATACCTATTTCCCACATTTACCCCTCTTCTACCCATTATTTCCACCTATACCCTTTTAATATTGTGAAAGAAAAAGAAAAGAGGAAACAAGAGAAGAAAGAAAGAAAGAAGGAAGAGAAGAGGGAGAGAGCCGAGAGAGAGGAGGAGAAAAGGAAGAAAATGAGAAGAAAGGAGAATCGTCCTACCGAGCCTGTTTCTCGCCCGATCGACGAGCTGTGAAAACCCGAATGATCCTTGCTTCATTCTGTACCGGTAATCCTTTTACCCCATTTCATTTTGTTCACTCCTCGTTGCGATTTTCATAGGTTTTTTGATAGGATTTTATAGATTTTGGGTTTTTATGTTTAGGAAGATTTACTTGGTCATTTTGCATGATTATTGAACCTATGTGTAGCTAATGTGATATATATGCATATATGTGAGATTTAGCATGTTTAATTGAGTAGATTGAGAGATCTATGAGTTTGTATGTTGTTGTAAGCGTGAGAGCCTCGCGATCTGCTATTTTCTGCACCCAGAAGATCAGCACGGGCTTGGGCATGGCATTGCCAAGCCCGTGCGTAGCCTGGTGCGTCCCTTTTGTGCTTGCACCGGCTTGCGCACCCTGGTGCGTACGCCAATGCGTCCCCTTTTGTGCTTGCACCGGCTTGCGCACCCAAGTACGTAGGCCAGTGCGTCCCCTGTTGTGCTTGCACCGGCTTGCCTAGCCCTTGCGTAGGCCAGTGCGTCCTCTTTTGTGCTTGCACTGGCTTTCCAAGCCCGTGCGTAAGCCAGTGCGCATGCCTTAGAAACTTTTTCAGCCTTTTTCTTTCTTTTACTTCGGGAATTTGGTCAATTCCCCTTAATTAAAAGGTAGACTTTTGCAAACGACCACCTAAAATCAATCCGATTTCACCTATAGCTTCGTAGTGTTCCAAAACCTATTTATTTCCGAAGTTATGGTTTATCCGGCTTTATTTGATAGTCAATTGACACCTTTCTCATTTAAAGATTTTTCCCACTTTTCCCGTTTGTTATCCGTTTGATCCCGTTTCCGCGTGAGAGCGTCCTTATATTATTTTAAGCATGTCTACGTGTCCTAATTGCAGTTAAGCATGTCTTTAATATTTAATTTTAATGTTCTTCCATTATTTAGAATTGTACTAATATTTCTTTAATTGTTGTTCTGTATTTTACGTATCTCTACATATTTAATTATCTTGCTTTGCATATTGCACCTGAAGCATGATTGAGGTTCTATTTGAATTGTCGTGTGTCATTTGTTGTCTTGTGTCTTGCTTTTAGTATTGTCGGTCTCGTTTTCATCCTCTAGGCCATGTGTATTACAGGTGGGACCAACGAGGGAGAAACTTAACTACCGCTTGCGCTTATACCATCATGTCGAGCCAGGTAAGCATTTAAAATACTTTCAACTGCGGCAAGGACATAGATATATATAGGTTTGCGAAATAACTTACCATTCCCATCTTTCTTATTGCTTGCTATTCCTGCCTTTACTATTTCCTTATGTGCTTAGTCAAACCTTTTAATAGCAAAACTTATATGTATAATATTTTACAAACGTTTTCAATTTGAGGCAAGGAAAACCCATTTGTTTTAAAGGCGAACTTTGGCCTCTCGGCCTCGCAAATATGATCTTGTCTCAAACGCATTTGGCCTACCACACCCTGATCCCCTATTTCTAAAAGGCCCCTTTGGCCACTTAAAACTCAGTGCATAAATTCTTTTCAAAAGCGAGCCATGGACTGGATCATGACTTTGGGCCCGAAGTATACAGGAGGTGAGCGTAGAGACAAGCGTCTAGGGCAAATCCCGATGTATAGTCCAATCCGTATTAGCTTAGGTCGGTCAGGAGGTTGGCTGGCCTGAGTCAGTGCGAGGGTGGCGTTGTATGCTACGCGCTTCCTTGAAAATTCTGTAGTGAGGGTGACGTTAACACGCGTTTCCAGATAATTTCTGATTGGACATTGAATAACTTTTGGTGGTGGAGTAATTGATTTCATGATTGCCATTATTGAGGATTCATAAGGAGGAATAGGCCCGTTCTCGCCAGGATATATTATTTCATGACTTACTGCATTATTTACTTGTCTAATTGATTTACTGCTTTCTTCACTTAGTCGAAGCACAATCCTGTCTTTCATTTCTCGTTCATGTATTATTGATAATTGTTCCTTTCTACCACTCGATAGATTGTGAATCGACTAAGCCCTCATTGAACTATCGGTTTGATATTATGTGCAACTGATTTTAAAGGATCCAGTTCATCACCCTTTTGTATTTTCAAATTAAGCCGAACCCGAGTGTAGCTTTTTGTTATTGTTTTGCAACTTATATTATTATTTGTATTCTTTCTCAAAACGAGCAACATTCACTACTTTTGGTTTTAACATATAAACGACGAACTGTGATCAAAACCCCTTACTGTGTATCCTTTATACTCACCCCTTCTCGTTTGGTTCTTGCTTCAGGTAGACAGGTGGCGGCGTCACCTATCTTGTCAGTCGGCATCAGCAGGTCTAGATAGGCTCAGTCTTGTAGTTTGGTTTGTCTTGTTAGTGGTCCCAACAACTGTCGAGTCTTGTTTATTGCATTTAATTGCTTTCGTACCATCTACTGCTTTATTTACTTTATGTACCCTATGTGCCCCTGTTGTGGGATAGTTGAAGATATCTAGCATTGCATAGGGTAGGCTAGTTGAGCCATGGATGGCACTATGTGTTTATGATTAAAGTGTATTTTGAACTGCAGATGTTTAAAGATACTATGTTAGCCTCGTTGGCTTTCATGGAATTGAACTATTTACTTTTTAATCACTTCCGCATTATTTTTATTGTTGTGGTTGTTGTTGGGAAGTCGTCACTCTTGCCGGTAGTTATTGCTTGCATGCCTTTCGCCGAAGTGGGTTTTCGAGTTGAGGCCCCTCGCCAATGCTCGGGAGTTCGCTTCGGTGCGGATGTGGCATTCCTTCTTCAGGGGGCGCTACAGTAAGTAGTATCAGAGCCTAGGTTCCCAAAAGGGAACCGAAGCTTTGTAATCGCGTGGTGTCTTGTCTCTTGTGTCTTGCCTTTTTGTGTCGGTGAGACTTAGAGTTTCCAGTCACAGGTGCTTGAGAACTCCTTAGTATTTAAATTGTGATTGATCTTCTTTTGGAATGGCCAACCAACCGTTAGATCTTTTACAATTGTAGTACTGAGTTGGGATCGAATGCAGGTGGATGTGGAACTCGAGGTAGCGTGTGTCTTGTCTTGTCGTCTTGTTGTGTCCTGCTTGGGTCTTGTCGTGTCTAAGTCATACGGCTATAGAATCGAGTTTTGCTTGTTCTGTGATTTTTTTTATGCTCTAAATTGTCTATATGCGATTTGAATAATATATTTTTGCTTTATTCGAATTTTATGTGCCTTACGTGCTCATACAATTAACCGAGCATGCATCCTTTTCTAGTTTGTTGTTCACAGGTGCATAATGCCTCGCCGAAGACCCCCTACTGCCCCAACACCACCGAACCCAATGGCTGAAGAGTGGGTATCAATTATTCGACAGATCGCCGTGCAAGTATGTCAAGGGTTACAACAACAACAACAGCAGCATGTACCCGCCAGACAGGCTGAGGGCCAAACTTTGGACATGTTTCTCTACTATAGCCCGCCCTGCTTTGAGAGCGAACCAGATGATTTTAAAGCCGAGACCTGGATATTCGAGTTGGAGCAGATCTTTCGAGTACTACACTGTGGTGACCCCAAGAGGGTTGAGTATGCTACCTTTCTTATGAGAGGACCAGCTCGAGCTTGGTGGCACTTCACAGAACGGAGATGGATCACCGAGGGATTTCCCCTCACTGGGTCACGGTTTGTATTTGACTTCCAAATGAAGTATGTGCTGGAAGTGGTACGCGACAGCCGGGAGAGAGAATTCATGTATCTCAACCAAGGAGCTTCTACCGTAGCTCAGTACGAAACACAGTTCAGTCGTCTCATCACCTATGCTCCTCATTATGCCGCGGACGAACGAAAGAGAGCACGAAAGTTTATCGAGGGACTTCAGCCAGAGATCCGGAGAGCATTGATGTCACTTGACCTCCATCTTTATCCCGACGCAGTTACTCGAGCTATGAGAGTAGAGTCCGAATTCCAAATAATGAACCAAGGTGCCCCTCTTAAGATAGGATCCTCTTCCAACGAGATAGCAAGAAGAGAACCAGCCGGACCGAGTACCTTTCTGACATGGAGACCATACTTTGAGATGCCGGAACCTATCAAACCTGAAGTGAATGAGGACCCCATTCCTTGTGAGTATTGTGGAAAGACGAATCATAAGACTGCAAAGTATAGGAAGGAATTGGGACGTTGCTTTTCATGTGGAAGCACCAAACACCACATTCGGGACTGCCCCAACAGAGAAAACCCTGGGTGAAGAAGAAGTGGTTACCGATCTCGACATGCTTGCACAGGTATATTGCATTATCATAACATGCATGTGTATTTATATATTTCGAATGATAACTGCTACTTGCGTTTGCCATTTAGTTTCTCCGTTACTTGCGCTTGTAGAACGGGAAGTTTCACTTCGCGTTCCTTTATGTGTTAGAATCTGAGGACATATTCTTTTGAAGGGGGGAGTATCGAAATTTTGGATTTATTTTGAAATTATATTTTTATTCGCGCCGAAGGCTTTTCGTGGAAATATTTTAAATTCACGAATAAGTTTTACCGAGAGCCCACCTTTTACCCAAAATTTTCTGTTTTATCCCCGATCCTATTTAATACCTATTTTCCATTTACCCCTCTTCTACCCATTATTTCCACCTATACCCTTTCATTATTGTGAAAGAAAAAGAAAAGAGGAAACAACAGAAGAAAGAAAGAAAGAAGGAAGAGAAGAGAGAGAGAGCCGAGAGAGAGGAGGAGAAAAGGAAGAAAATGAGAAGAAAGGAGAATCGTCCTACAGAGCCCGTTTCTCGCCCGATCGACGAGCCGTGAAAACCCAAACGATCCTTGTTTCATTTTATACCGGTAATCCTTTTACCCCATTTCATTCCGTTCAATCCTCATTGCGATTTTCGTGGGTATTTCGATAGGATTTTATAGATTTTGGGTTTTTGTGTTTAGGAAGATTTACTTGGTCATTTTGCATGATTCTTGAACCTATGTGAAGCTAACGTGATATATATGCATATATGTGAGATTTAGCATGTTTAATTGAGTAGATTGAGAGTTCTATGAGTTTGTATGTTGTTGTGGCCGTGAGAGCCTCGCGATCTGCTATTTTCTGCACCTAGAAGATTTGCACGGGCTTGCGCACGGTCTTGCCAAGCCCGTGCGTAGCCCGGTGCGTCCCTTTTGTGCTTGCATCAGCTTGTGCACCCCAGTGCGTAGGCCGGCGCGTCCCTTTTTGTGCTTGCACCTGCTTTCGTACCCCGGTGCGTAGGCCAGTGCGTCCTCTTTTGTGCTTGCACTGGCTTGCCAAGCCCGTGCGTAGGCCACTGCGTCCTCTTTTTTGTGCTTGCACCGGCTTGCCAAGCCCGTGCGTAGGCCAGTGCACATACCTTAGAAACTTTTCCAGCCTTTTTCTTTCTTTCACTTCGGGAATTTGGTCAATTCCCCTTAATTAAAAGGATGACTTTTGCAAACGACCTCCTAAAATCAATCCGATTTCACCTGTAGCTTCATAGTGTTCCAAAACCTATTTATTTCCAAAGTTATGGTTTATCCGGCTTTATTTGATTGCCAATTGACACATTTCTCGTTTAAGGATTTTTCCCACTTTTCCCGTTTGTTATTCGTTTGATCCCATTTTCGCGTGAGAGCGTCCTTATATTATTTTAAGCATGTCTACGTACCCTAATTGCTTTTATGCATGTCTTTAGTATTTAATTTTAAAGTTCTTCCATTATTTAGAATTGCATTAATATTTCTTTAATTGTTGTTCTGTATTTCACGTATCTCTACATGTTTAATTATCTGGCTTTCCATATTGCACCTGAAGTATGATTAAGGTTCTATTTGAATAGCCGTGCGTTGTTTGTTTCTCGTGTCTTGCTTTTAGTGTTGTCGGTCTCGTTTTCATCCTCTAGGCCCTGTGTATTACAGGTAGGACCAACGAGGGAGAAACTTGATTACTGCTTGCTCTCATACCGTCGTGTCGAGCCAGGTAAGGGTTTAAACTGCTTTCAAATGGGGCAAGGACATAGATATATATAGGTTTGCGAAATAACTTACAATTCCCATCTTTCTTATTGCTTGCTATTCCTGCCTTTACTATCTCCTTATGTGCTTAGTCAAACTTTTTAATAGCAAAACCTATATGTATAATATTTTACAAATGTTTTCAATTAGAGGCAAGGAAAACCCAGTTGTTTTAAAGGCGAACTTTGGCCTCTCGGCCTCACAAATATACCTTGTCTCAAACGGCCCATTTGGCCTTCCACACCTTGATCCCCTATTTCTGAAAGGCCCCTTTGGCCAATTAAAACTCAGTACATAGATTCTTTTCAAAAGCGAGCCATGGACTGGATCATGACTTTGGGCCCGGAGTATACAGGAGGCGAGCCTAGAGACGAGCGTCTAGGGCAAATCCCGATGTATAGTCCAATCCGTATTAGCTTAGGTCGATCAGGAGGTTGGCTGGCCTGAGTCAGTGTGAGGGTGGCGTTGTATGCTACGCGCTTCCTTGAAAATTCTGTAGTGAGGGTGACATTAACACGCGTTTCCAGATAATTTCTGATTGGACATTGAATAACTTTTGGTGGTGGAGTAATTGATTTCATGATTGCCATTATTGAGGAGTCATAAGGAGGAATAGGCCCGTTCTCTTCGAGATATATTATTTCATAACTTATTGCATTATTTATTTGTCTAATTAATTTACTGCTTTCTTTACTTAGTCGAAGCACAATCCTGTCTTTCATTTCTTGTTCATGTATTATTGATAATTGTTCCTTCCGACCACTCGACGGATTGTGAATCGACTAAGCCCTCATTGAACTATCGGCTTGATATTATGTGCAACTGATTTTAAAGGATCCGGTTTATCACCCTTTTGTGTTTTCAAAGTAAGCCGAACCCTAGTGTTGCTTTGTGTTATTATTTTGCAACTTATATTGTTATTTGTATTCTTTCTCAAAATGAGCAACATTCACTACTTTTGGTTTTAAAAGATAAACGACGAACTGTGATCAAAACTCCTTACTGAGTATCTTTCATACTCACCCCTTCTTGTTTGGTTCTTGCTTTAGGTAGACAAGTGGCGGCGTCACCTATCTTGTAAGTCGGCATCAGCAGGTCTAGATAGGCTCAGTCTTGTAGTCTGGTTTGTCTTGTTAGTGGTCCCAACAACTGTCGAGTCTTGTTTATTGTATTTAATTGCTTTCGTACCATTTACTGCTTTATTTACTTTATGTACCCTATGTGCCCCTGTTGTGGGATAGTTGAAGATATCTAAGATTGCACAGGGTAGGCTAGTTGAGCCATGGATGGCACTATGTGTTCATGATTAAAGTTTATTTTGAACTGCAAATGTTTAAAGATATTATGTTACCCCCGTAAGCTTTTATGGAATTGAACTGTTTACCTTTTAATCGCTTCCGCATTATTTTTATTGTTGTGGTTGTTGTTGGGAAGTCGTCGCTCTTACTGGTAGTTATTGCTTGCGTGCCGTTCGCCAAAGTTTGTTTTTGAGTTGAGGCCGCTCGCCAAAGCTCGGGAGTTCACTTCTCGGTGTGGATGTGGCGTTCCTTCTTCAGGGGGTGCTACAGTAAGCGGGGGTCGCGACAGATGGTAATAGATCCAACCATCAGTGCGGACCCACGCACCAGGGGGTCTCCGCCTAAGGAACTCGGCGTGCATGGGGAGATTTCCCACTGGCAGGGACATGACAGGACCTGTGTCGTGGTGTAATGATGACATTACGCTTTGAAGGAGGGGCGATTGTTGCGCCCCAAAAAATTCAAGCGCAAGGACTGAACTGATCAGGAGCGCCGCACGGGCCTAACGCACGGTCTTAAGACCGTGTGGACGGTCGTGCGTGCGCGAGTGAGGACAGCTGTCATGTGGGCTGCACTGGCTGGCGCACGGGGTCAAGCCCGTGCATAGGGCCGTGCGTCCTGGGATCCTCATCCCACATCGGAACTTCATGAAAGAATTGAAGGGTTTATAACCCAATCTCCAAGCACAACTACCACAATGTTGCAACCCCTTTTGGCATGTGGTTTTAATCCAAACTTTAGGGTTGTGCTCGGTGGGGACGAAGGTTATACCCGCGCGTCCAACGGGCACCCAAGCAGGGGGGTTCTCCTCTCCTTGCCCGGGGGTCGCGACAAAGATTTTTCATAAATCATTGATTTCTGCATTTTAAACCTCAATGCATTAATAAGAATTCAATTTGCATCGCTTTGACACTAATTATTGTCAATTTGGTAAATTTATATTTTTAGCTCGTTTAATTTTATCCAGTAATAAACAGTGTAATTGGACTGTAGTCCCATATTTTAAAAGTACAAGTATTTCGAGGTTTCAAATATTTTCATAAAGTCCACAACATCTTTCGTTAAATCATATTTTCAAGAATTGCATTTTTAGCCAAAAAATATTTACACTTTGGCCCCAACGGAAAGTTGACTTTTCGTAAATGAACAAATTCTTACAAAAGGACATCGAACCTCGTTAAGTATTCAATTCCGGTCATTTTGACACTAATTATACTAAATTCCGAGACTGTGTATTTTGGCACGTTTTCCAAAATAGGGTATAAAGTGTAATTTTTGGAAAAATAAGCACATTTCAGCTGAAAACACACACAAACACCGAAAACATACACTAAATCACGCTACACACACTTGAAGGTGTGACTTCATACACTAAATTCAATCCTCCGTATCTTTCTCGTTTCTTGACGAAATTTGTAGCGCCCCCTGAAGAAGGAACGGCCCACATCCGCACTAAAATGGATCCCGAGCTTTGGCGAGGGGCCTCAACTCAAAAACCCACTCCGGTGAACGGAACGCAAGCAACGACTATCAGCAACAGCAACGACATCCCAACAACAACCACAACAATACAGAGTAATGCGGAAGCGATTTAAAAGGTAAACAGTTAAATTCCATAAAAGCCTACGAGGCTATCATAATTCGATTAAACATTTGTAGTTCAAGATACAAAAGAATCATAAACACATAGTGTCATCCATGGCTCAACTAGCCTACCCTGTGCAATCCTAGATATCTTCAACTATCCCACATCAGGGGCACATAAGGTACGGAAAGTAAATAAAGTAGTAAATAGTTCGAAAGCAGTTAAATACAATAAACAAGACTCGACGGTTGTTGGGACCACTAATAAGACAAATCAGATTACAAGACTGAGCCTATCTAGACCTGCTGATGCCGACTGACAAAATAGGTGACGCCGCCACCTGTCTACCTGAAGCAAGAACCACAATAGAAGGGGTGAGTATAAAGGATACTCAGTAAGGGGGGTTTTGATCACCTTTCGTCGTTTATCTTTTTAAAATCAAAATAGTGAATGTTGCCCGTTTTGAGAAAGAATACAAATAACGATATAAGTTGCAAAACAATAACACAAGGCAACACTCGGGTTCGGCATACTTTGAAACACAAAAAAGGGTGACGAACAGTGTAACGACCCGAAATTTTGGATTTATTTTGGAATTATATTTTATTCGCGCCGAAGGCTTTTTGTGAGAATATTTAATATCACGAATAAGTTTTACCCGAGAACCCACTTTTTACCCGGAACTATCTATTTTATCTCGACCCTCTTATATTCCTATTCTTACCAAGAGTTACCATTTCACCCACCCCAACCCCCCCCCCCCCCCCCCCCCCGAACTCGCTTGAACCTATTCGAACCTTCCACACTATCCCTTGCAGCCTCTTGACCACCTTGCACCCTCTTGATCACACCACACACACTCTCTTGAACACACTCCCACCAAAACCGTGTCAATAGATAGAGAGAGAAGAAAGAGCCGAGAGAGAGAAGGAGAAGAAGAAAAAAAAGAGAATAAAGGAAGAATCATCCTACCGAGCCTGTTTCTCGCCCGATCGATGATCCGTAAAAACCTGAACGATCCTTGCTTCATTCTCTACCGGTAATCATTTTACCCCATTTCATTTCGTTCGCTCCTCGTTGCGATTTTTGTGGGTTTTTGATAGGATCTTATAGATTTGCGATTTTCATGTTTAGGGAGATTTACTTGATCATTTTGCATGATTCTGGAACCTATGTGTAGCTAATGTGATATATATTGCTCACGTTAATTACCATTTTTACCTCTTATGAATAATGTCATTTTCCCGTTTGACCTCGGATTCGAATTCCGACTTCACCTATAGCTTCGTAGTGTTTCAAAACTTAGTTATTTCTGAAGTTATAATTTATCCGGCTTCATTTGACCATCAATTGACACCTTTCTCGTTTAGGGATTTTAACGCACTTTTATTGTTTGTTATCCGTTTGATCCCGTATTCGCGTGAGAGCGTTCTTATATTATTTTAAGCATGTCTACGTGCCCTAATTCCATTTAAGCATGCCTTCGATATTTAATTTTGATGTTTCTTTCGTTATTTAGAATTGCATTAATATTTCCTTAATTGTTCCTCCATATTTTATATATCTCTATATGCTTAATTGTTTAGCTTTCCATATCTCATTTATAGCATGATTAAGATTCTATTCGAATTGTCGTGCGTCGTTTGTTGTCTCGTATCTTGCTTTTGATTTTGTCGGTCTCGTTTTCATCCTCTAGGCCCTGTGTGTTACAGGTGGGACCAACGAGGGATAAACTTGACTACCGCTTGCTTTCATTCTGTCTTGTCGAGCCACAGGTAAGGGTTTTAAAATGCTTTCAATTGGGGCAAGGACATAGTTATATAGGATTGCGAAATAACTTATTATCCCACCTTTCTTATTGCTTGCTATTCCCGCCTTTACTATTCTCTTATGTGCAAATGATTTTAAAGGATCCGGTTCGTCACCCTCTTGTGTTTTCAAAGTAAGCCGAACCCGAGTGTTGCCTTGTGTTATTGTTTTGCTACTTATATTGTTATTTGTATTCTTTCTCAAAACGGGCAACATCACTACTTTTGGTTTTAAAAGATAAACGACGAACTATGATCAAACCCCCTTACTGAGTATCCTTTATACTCACCCCTTCTATTTTGGTTCTTGCTTCAGGTAGACAGATGGCGGCGTCACCTATCTTGTCAGCCGGCATCAGCAGGTCTAGATAGGCTCGGTCTTGTAGTCTGGTTTGTCTTGTCAGTAGTCCCAACAACTGTCGAGTCTTGTTTTATTGTATTCATCTATCTTTCGTACCATTTATTTATTTATTTACTTTTCGTACCTTATGTGCCCCTGATGTGGGATAGTTGAAGATATCTAGGATTGCACAGGATAGGCTAGTTAAGCCATGGATGGCACTACGTGTTTATGATTCTTTTGTATTTTGAACTGTAACTATTTAATGATATTATGTTAGCTTCGTAGGATTTTATGGAATTGAACTATTTGCCTTTTAATCGCTTCCACATTATTCTATATTGTTGTGGTTGTTGTTGGGAAGTTGTTGCTGTTGCCGTTGGTTATTGCTTGCGTTCCGTTCGTTGGAGTGGGTTTTTGAGTTGAGGCCCCTCGCTGAAGCTCGGGAATCCACTTTGGTACGGATGTGACGTTCCTTCTTCAGGGGGCGCTACAAACCGGATCCTTTAAAATCATTTGCACATAATATCAAGCTGATCAAGTGAAAGGATATTAATTGACTCACGAGGCTGTTACAAGTTCGAAAGGCATGATATAAACAAGTTGGAAATGATAAGTAAACACGGCTCGTAATTCAACTAAGTAGTTGAACAATAAAGAAGGCTTAAGTTGGACAAGTTCGAGCTACGCTTTCGGGTTTTATATATATATAGGGAAATACATATGCTAAATGAAGAAAACCAGAATGTGCTTCGACTTGTAATGAAAGCCGTAAATCAATTAGACAAGCAAGTAATGCAATAAGTCATGCAATAATGTGTCCCGGCGAGAACGGGCCGTCTCCTAATAACTCCCAACCATGAAAATCATGAAAGCATGTAGTCAAGTACTCCACCACAAAAAGTCATGATCCACTAACAGAGTTTTAAGGAGATGCGATTAGCACCACGATACAGAGTTTTAAGGAGACGCGGTTAGCACCACCGTTCGCATCAACTTAAGCTAGCCAACCTCCTAGCCAGCCAAAGTTAACACGCATAGAAGTATACATCGGGAATTGCCCTAGACGCTCGTCTCCAGGCTCACCTCCTATATACTCCGGGCCCAAGTCATGATCCAGTCCATGGCTCGCTTTTAAAATCAGTAACAGTTTGGGTGGCCAAAGTGGCCTCTCGAAAAGATGATGCAAGTAGTTATGTATGAATGGCCAAAGGGGCTTTTGAGACAAGTTGATGTAACGATCTAAGAAATACTCATAAGCGCCGTACGCTTCGGGAGCATGCTGACGGATGTCCCTAACGACATTACATATAAGTGCCTTTGAGATCAAATGGTTACTTTTAAAACAAATAAGTTACTTGTCTCTAGTTGAAAGCATTTTAAATCATTTTGTAGATGCATAGGTTTTGCTATCGAAAATGTAGCGGGCGTCCCAAACGGGTAACCCAAGCCCCGCACCGAGACCCGACCCGGAGCCGGAATGGGATCCGACCCGAATCGAAACCCGGCAAACGGCACACATTTACTCAATGACTAGGCGGGGATTTCAAGAACAACGAAATAAAACGACAGAGACGCGGAAGCAAAAATTAATCAAACAATAAACATAATAAATACACAAATATTAAAGCCCACCAAGGCCAACGAAATTCAATTACATAATTAATATACGGGTTCGCTACAATATCCCGACAATGTACAATAACGGGTTCAACCTAGAAATCCCGAATACTAACTAAATACAATCCTAATCTCATAAAACATAAACAATACCATACGGACACGAGTTATACATGAACAAAATAAATACAACTCTAACGACGACGACGACGAAGATCCCGCCTAGTGTCCTGAAACCAATACAGGGGTGAAACAGAGAGGGTTAGTCAAACGACTAAGTGAGGAGGGAATAATAATGTATATTATAAGTCGGAAGTAAATCACCAATTTTAAACTTAAAAGAAATCAACATAAAAGAAAGGTTTTCGTAATCGCGTGGTGATTTAGCATAAAACATAACTTATCATATGACTCGGCGAGTCGAGCCCTTAACTCCAATTTCCAAACATAAAAACGGGAAACCCACCTTATTCCTCCAGTGTAGTCGGACTGCAAACCCGAACTACTCATAACATATCATACGGTAACTCAGGTACGCAAATGGCTGTCACTCCGGCCTCACCCCGAGCTCCCAAATGGAGGAAACTATAGGATTTACGCCGTAGACCCAACGTCTACCGACTTCGTCCTATCGCTCTTACTCCGGGCCCAAACATACACACATACATAACATAACTCGCTTTTCAAATCATTTCGGGTTAGCCAAAAGACCGTTCGAGACATGTCATATGCGAGGCCGAAGGCCAAAGTTCGCCTTAGAAAACAAAAGGTTTTACATGTCTCTTTCATAAACATTTCAAAGACTATACGTAGTACTTTTTCATATCAAATCATTTTCGATAAATCAATGAACATAATAAGCATAAATATCTACTAAGTATATATATATAGAAACGGTGTGAAAACAAAATATGAACAAGGCTTATATCGGGAGAGGCTTATTTATATATATACATAATAGTACTGGAATCAGAAAAGGAAAGCCTCACCTGTTGGCTATTCAAAATAAGAGCAAAAACAAGAACCGGCGCTACTCCACGGGAGTATCGTCTGCAAAAATACCAAGACACAACCAATTAAGACTAAGGAAGACGCACGGCTTATACGAGAATATTAAAACACATAGGAGCACATTACACAATCAAATCAAGCACTTAAGTTCAAATTATCAAACGAAAACAGAGCAATTCTCAAATTTAAAAATGCAATTCAAGTCCAAATGCAACGAAACTTTACGGACATGCTTAAATTATCATAAAGGAGTATGCATTTGAATTTCGGAAAAATCGGACTTCACATGCAAAAGTTAGAAAATTTAACGAACACTTAAAACGCACTATCCATAGACCCGAACATGTTATAAATTCGTAAAACATGCAATTCATATCTATGTCATATATATCGAATACACGAGCGAAGAAAGAATTCGGAAAAGACGAGTCTCGGAGGGACCCGTAGGCCAAAATGGGCCCTGACTTACAGAAGGTCAGGGCACTGTGCGATCGGGCCACACGGCCTTGTGCACGGCCGTGTGCCAAGGCCGTGCACAATCAAATGAACACGCACGGCCTCATGCACACGGCCTCAAGGCCGTGTGCACCAGCCCGTGCACCATGCAACACACGCACGGTCTCTTGGACGGCCGTGCAAGAGGCCGTGTACTCCCACACGGGCTTGCGACACCCCGTGTGCGTCAAGATTGAGCAGAACATGCAGAAACAGCAAACCCATACGCGAAAATCAATTCTAATTCAACATTTAACTAATTAAACATGCAAATTAATCCCTGATTTTCACATATGATGATCTACAACATATAATCTACACATAGAAACAATAAACACAAAATTCCATCCATAAATTCTATAAAAATCACATAAAACCTAATAATATCGACTATTCACAAAAATGAGAAAAACGAAGTATAGGAGACATTAAACGAGAGAATCGTGAGAAGCTTACTCATAGAAAAGATTGCGAGGAGTTCACAGACGTAAACAATTCGAAAATACGTCGGGAAACGAAGTCGGTACGATCGTTGGAATCTCTTCCTTCTCTTTCTCTTTTTCTACTCTTTTCCTTTCTTTTTCTTCCTTGCTGATGTTTGAATGAGAGTGAGGTGAGAGAGAGACTTAGTCAATTAAGTTGACTAGGTTTAAAAATTGAAAGGGCATTTTCGTAATTTTGCAAAATAAGTTCAAAAACTCACGTTGTCCAAATAATACGTAATTACAGTCAAAATTCATATAATTAAACGCACATTGACAATTTGTGATTTAAATATCAAAATTCACTCATTTACGAAATTATCCTAAAATCTCAGAATAAATATCAAATAAAAATAATAATTTGCGCAATTACTCGATTCCGATATACCGGATTATAAATCGGATTTTCGGGTTGTTACAATACTCCCCTCTTCAGAAGAATCTGTCCTCGGATTCTCTTCCGGTCTCGGAGTTAGTTAAGAGGAGCATAACAGAAATTCTAATAACTCGAATTAAATCGAACATTCAAATGCAATTAAATCACATAATAATACGTCATTCATAATAAACACTTAAATCACTTAATATTCCAAATAAAATTCAGAGTCATACAAGAATATAAAATTACATCAATTCCTAAACAAACTAGCGGGAAAGAAGAAAGTAAAAATAGAAATAGATAGCTCAAGGCTCGTCGGGACCACGACGGAAATACTGATCCAACTGCTCTGATAGTGACCTCTGCATCTCTGAGATAGATCTCTGAAGCTCTGCTTGTAAGGCTATGTACTGACTATCAATGTGAGCGCGCTGAGCTGCAAAGCCCTCATTGATCTGCCTCTCGTGCTGGGCAAATCTCTCATCGGTCACACGTCGGTAGTCAGAGAACTCCGAATAAAATTGTTGTAGGTCTATCGACTCCTGGTTCTGAGTGCTTCTTCTGCCGTGTGAAGACTCAGGTATAGAAGCATCCTGTCTCAAGAGCTGTGAGTAGATGTGCTGAGCCTGCTCACGGACCTCTGGGTTTGAGGGTCCTTCTTCGGGAGCATCATCTTGGTCAGCTTCCCACAAGGGTAGTCCATCTACCAGAACATACGGGTCGTTCTGTGACGTCCCCCACGCTACAACCCCCGGACCGAAACGAGCTCCCGAGCGATAGTTAAATACCACCACTCCAAAACCCGCCCCGGACAACGGGATTCCCACAATCTGGCAACAGCAACTCCCAACAACAGTACCAACATCGACAACAATAACAACAGCACCAACAAGCGTAAGCAATGAGCAAAAGATCATATTTATATTCACACTGCCATCCGTAGCCAAAATAAACATTTATAAGTTCATTATCTATCACAAGTTATAACATCAATTCATGAAGTATCCAACATCAGCATAACATGTCAAGTTTTCATGTAATCCAACATCATAAGTTCGATCCACAAAAGTAAATACATAAGACCGACTTCAAGGACTGTACAAGCGTACAACGCTGTTGCCAGTACCTGACCGCTAACCTGAAGCATGAACCAAAAAGGGGATGTGAGTCAAACGAACTCAGTGAGGAGGGAATATATATATATATAATAAAAACATATATTTAATCCACGCTTAGGTTGATAAAAGCAAATCTAGTGACGATATGCTCTTTTACAATTCAGCTAAGCTTTGTGAATTAAATATTAATTAATCCACGCTTTGATTAATAGAGAAACGAATCTAGTGCCGATACTTTCTCTTTTTAATCCATCAAAGTTTTGTGAATTAATTATTAAAGTAAAACATTTTAGAAAACATTTTTATTCCCGGCGAGAACGAGCCATCTCCTTATAACTCCCAAAAACATATCAAATATAATGAAATTCCTCAATACCGTTTGGCTTATCGAGGGAGCTACCCACGATTTCACCATAACCGACTAATGGCGCCGGTGTCAGTATTATTCATGCTAGACTACCTCCGACCAGCCATGAACAATACCCTTTGATTATTTATCAGGTTACTAGTTAAACCTGTTTATAATCAGTGGACTATGATCCCGGCTTCAACCCTAGACGCACGTCTCCGGGTATCCGCCTCTCACATAATCCAGGGCCCAAATCAGATACACCCATGAGCGTCCTCAATGGGTTAAATGTGTATGATCTCGCTTTTAAAATATTTTAATGGACCAAAAGGGTCTTTCGAGACAAGGTATGTAACCGTCTAGGGTTTCTCCACACGTTGCCTATAACTCGAGGCATACGAGCAAGACCCGAGACCAAATGTTACTTTTAAAAACAAAATAGTTCTCTTGTCTCTATTTTCAAACCATTTTAGAAAAGATACGCATATACCATTTGATATTAAAACCTTTTTATTTCAAATATTGATAACATATAATTGAAATATAAAAGAATAGGGTTTTCGCAAATATTTGTTCAAGCTCCAGTTAAAAACATTTTACATCCTCACCTGTAGGCTTAACAAAAGATACTCGAGGACTCGAAAATCAGCTCCGCGAGGTCCCACGTGTAATACACAGGCCTCGAGGTAAGACACGACTCGATAAATCAACCAAGTAAGACGCACGGCTATGAAATGCATTTCATGCTCAAAATAACATATTATGTATAAATGCATTTAAACACAATTAAGCTCATTCAAACACATTTAAACACACTCAAACATACATGATATTAAGCTAAATTAAGCATTCAAGTAATATGGAAGCTTGGGAAATAAAATTCAAAGGTTTGTGAATATTACACAAACCACCCCTCGTTTAATACTTTGCATAGCAAATCAACTCCGACTAATCCGAAACTTTCGGCATCTCTTAGTTAACACATTTTAAGATTTTTGATGCCAAAAGAATCGAAAAATGAAGCCAAATGCTCAAAAATCACTATTCATCAGCCCCCACCTATTTTGCCAAACTTTCATTTTTCAACCCCAAACTCCACAAAACTTCACCAATTTGCTTAATATCATGAACTAACATGAATTACCAATCTATTCAAGCATCTAAGACCATTAGCTCAACATTGCACATTGATCAAATTCAATGGAAAAATCACAAGTAATGCTACATGCAACCAACAACCAAACCAAGCTCATCAATCATTCATTCTAGCATACTTCTTCACTTCATCAACACGTGAAACCATAAAAACCAAAGGATTCTAAGAATCAACAACCTTACCTTGAAGAAATGAAGTGGAGAGATGAAAGAAATAAGAGCTTGTTTGCAAAAACCACAAGTGGTAGCTTGTTCCTTGGATGATAGAGCAACTTTTTGTAGCAAGAAAGAGGTTGGTTTCTTGATGCTTGTTGAAGATGGAGATGGCGGTGGTGAAGATGGGTGTGGTCGAGAGAGATGAAGAAGGAGAAGAAAGTGTGTTGCTTGTGGAATAGTGTAGAAAAATGTGGAGAGAGATGAGATAATTAAATAAATATAGAATACTTTGAAAAGTCAAAATAACTAACAATGTATATATATTTGTATATATATTTGTATAGATATTTATGTATGTATTTGCATACATATTTATATATATGACAAGAATAATATCATATAATTCAAATACAATGGCATAATTTTCATAGAATTCCAAATACAACAATTCAATTATAAGCATAGTGTGAATTAATTCAAATATGAAAATTCTTATGAATTCATCATATTATTCATATATTAAGTCATATAAGCACATAGTTACACCATTGCAAACAATGCACTCAAGAGCAATTAGTCGGTAAACTTACCGAAGCGCTATAAAATAGCGGGCCGTTACACGTTCCGTCTCGGACCCTTCGTGCAGATCGCCATTTGGGCTAGAGTGCCATAGCTAATCGAGGTTGAACCTCCCACGGGAACCTGGGTATCGAGCCCTTCCACTTGGGCACACTCTAGAATGGCGGTGATGTAGGAGCCAACTCGAATCTCTCCTCTCGACCGGGTGGAGATATACATCATATGGTCCATCAAGTACGAGATGGGGTTGAACCTTACCCCTCGCACCATATGATCGAGTATTAGACAATCTTCGGTATTCACCCGCTCCCGGACTGTCTCCTCTGGCTAGAACCGATCGGGAAACAGCTCTATGCAAAATTCTCAATTGAGTGGTGATGAGCGTTGTGGCCTTGGATACGCCGGAGTTAAATATTTCGGTGGAGGTAGAGATACGTCTCCAAGCCTCGGCTTGATTCCATCCGTCGGCACGTCTTCTAGGTGCCGTAACATCCAACTGGAAATACTCTGACAACTGCCGATATGAAAGCGTGTAGTCTCGGTTGAACGCTTGGAAGTGGATTCCGATCGGCATCTCGATGTCGTTCGGAAATGCCGCGCCCCTAAGAGAGCTTAAAAATTCGCAAGTAAGCCGGCGGTAGGATGGCTTTTGAATACTCCAAAAATTAGCCCACCCAATGTTGTCGATATAACGGGAGATGCCTTCGCCTAGGCCCAATTGGAACATAGCGTCCATGTCTAGGAATTGCGTAGCTCTAACCGGTCGTTCCATTAACCGATTGAAGACATCTTGGTCGTCTTCATTACCCAAATTCACTTGGTAACCTTCCGGTGCCGCTATGTCGGGTAATTCCCTTGCCCGACGTCCGCTACGAGTCTCACGATCACCTTCCATAGTAGAGTTTAAGTTGTTGTGAATTGAAGGAAATAAATTGCAAATTTTCACTTGAGACTTATACCGAACACTTGGCGTGCGCTACTTCGGGCGAAGATAGTGTGAGATCGGAATAACGGATCGAGCCCAAATTTCAACAATACCAAGAACTTGCTGCAGACAACACACCTTCAAAATCTCACGAAGATCCGTCGGCTTGATCGAGAATTAATCGAACTCAAAGTTGGAATAAAATTGGGGGAAAAACAAGGGGAATTTTCGCATGAGAAGGAGAAAAAATAAATGGGGTTGCGCAAATGAGGAGCTACTGACCATTTTAAAAACTGGAAGAGATGCGCACGGCCTCTCGTCACGGCGTGTGACCAGGCCGTGTGGAAAACACGCACGGGGTATCGTCACGGCGTGTGACGACCCCGTGAGGAAAAACACGCATGGGCTCTCGTCACGGCGTGTGACGAGCCCGTGTGTATTCATGCGCACGGTCTCTCGCACCGGGTGCGACGAGGCCATGTGAAAAAGTGCACAGGGTCTCGTCACGGCGTGTGGCGAGACCGTGCAAGGCATGCAGGGGCAGTTTATGTGTTTTAAAACACACAAACTTCACAAAAATTCAAACACGAGTATATAACACCGAAATCACATATATAATATTATACATCTAACACACATAATAATTTTTTTTTTTTAAATTCCACATAATATGAAATTAAATAAATTTAGGATGAATGTCATGACAATGCAATATACCTGGATCGTTCATACGAAATCAAGCTTCGTCCTCTTGACTCGTCTCGACATTTTCTTCCTTGTGCAATTTGTACGGAGATGAAACGGACTTCCACATGAGAAGCAACGTCCCTTCTTCTTTCGACATTCGGACTCTTGATGGTTTCTTTGACAAAAGCCACATACTGGCGCTCCCTGCGGTTGAGGAGGTACATTCTGCTTCGATGAAGATACCGAGAAGGTCTTCTTTTCGGAAGAGGGTCCTGAATGTGTAAGTGGCCTCGTAGAACTCGTTGGATGTGCATCCTCAGTATCGCCTTCCCAGGCGTCAATACTAGCATAGGTCTGAGGTTGAGCTGTTCCCCGCGGTACCGGTCTCTTCTTCGGATATAGATTCAATATGTGATCGGGGCTACCACATCCGAAGCACAGTCCATTCTTCTTCCAATATTTAGCCTCTAAATGCGGGCCCTTACAGAATCCACATACGGGTCGTGAATATCCCTGAGGTCAGGGAGGAATAGGCTGAACGGGGGCCTGAAATTTACTTTTGTGTTGTTGTCGAACCATCATCGGAATGTATTCAGCCCGGAATTCGGTTAAGAACTGAAATTTCCATCTTTGCTCAATCTGTTTCCACCAATCCTGTGCGGCTCCAATCATCAGATACATAGCAAATTCGACTCTTAGAGGGTCCGGATATTCCATAATCCTATAAATCTTTTCTAGTGCTGATATCCATGCCTCGACAATAGTGTCATCCGGGGCACCTTCAAATTGTGGCGGTTCGAATCTGAGAAATTGAGCCCATGCTTCCTGCTCAGCATTTCCTTTAGGGGCATGAGCGATGAACTGTCTTAACGTTTCAAAAATTTCGGCTGGAATCGGTGTATCGGTCTGAGGTGTCAACGGAGATGACAAGGACTGTCTACAGGGACAACGACGTGGAGGCATCCTATAAAGCCATTAGCAGTTATGCATGACAGGTAAGTGAGCATGCAAAGCTGTAAACACTTAGGCAAGTAATGTTCAAATAGATTTCACATAAGCACTTAGCACATTTGCACAATTCCACAAAAGTCCTAAGCCGTACGACCTAGACACAACCGGACACGACAGACAACCAGGCATGGGAAGTACAACCTTGAGTTTCACATCCACCTATATCCAAGCCCATCCCAGTATTTTGATTGTAAAAGATCTTTTGTTGTTGATCATCCAACAAAGATCCGTCACAATTCAAACACTAAGCGTTCTTGAACACTGGTGAGTGCAATTCCCTAAGTTACACCGGCACACAACGACCGACCAAACCAACAAAACACGACGATTCAGAGCTTAGGCCATTGGACCAAGCTCTGATACCAACTGTAGCGGGCGCCCCAAACGGGTAACGCACGCCCCGCACCGAGACCCGACCCGAAGCCGGAATGGGATCCGACCCGAATCGAAACCCGGCGAACGGCACACATTTACTCAATGACTAGGCGGGGATTTCAAGAACAACGAAATAAAACGACAGAGACGCGGAAGCAAAAATTTAATCAAACAATAAACATAGTAAATACACAAATATTAAAGCCCACCAAGGCCAACGAAATTCAATTACATAATTAATATACGGGTTCGCTACAATATCCCGACAATGTACAATAACGGGTTCAACCTAGAAATCCCGAATACTAACTAAATACAATCCTAATCTCATAAAACATAAACAATACCATACGGACACGAGTTATACATGAACAAAATAAATACAACTCTAACGACGACGACGACGAAGATCCCGCCTAGTGTCCTGAAACCAATACAGGGGTGAAACAGAGAGGGTTAGTCAAACGACTAAGTAAGGAGGGAATAATAATGTATATTATAAGTCGGAAGTAAATCACCAATTTTAAACTTAAAAGAAATCAACATAAAAGAAAGGTTTTCATAATCGAGTGGTGATTTAGCATAAAACATAACTTATCATATGACTCGGCGAGTTGAGCCCTTAACTCCAATTTCCAAACATAAAAACGGGAAACCCACCTTATTCCTCCAGTGTAGTCGGACTGCAAACCCGAACTACTCATAACATATCATACGGTAACTCAGGTACTCAAAGGGCTGCCACTCCGGCCTCACCCCGAGCTCCCAAATGGAGGAAACCATAGGATTTACGCCGTAGACCCAACGTCTACCGACTTTGTCCTATTGCTCTTACTCCAGGCCCAAACATATACACATACATAACATAACTCGCTTTTCAAATCATTTCGGGTTAGCCAAAAGACCGTTCGAGACATGTCATATGCGAGGCCGAAGGCCAAAGTTCGCCTTAGAAAACTAAAGGTTTAACGTGTCTCTTTCGTAAACATTTCAAAGACTATACGTAGTACTTTTTCATATCAAATCATTTTCGATAAATCAATGAACATAATAAGCATAAATATCTACTAAGTATATATATATAGAAACGGTGTGAAAACAAAATATGAACAAGGCTTATATCGGGAGAGGCTTATTTATTATATATATACATAATAGTACTGGAATCAGAAAAGGAAAGCCTCACCTGTTGGCTATTCAAAATAAGAGCAAAAACAAGAACCGGCGCTACTCCACGGGAGTATCGTCTGCAAAAATACCAAGACACAACCAATTAAGACTAAGGAAGACGCACGGCTTATACGAGAATATTAAAACACATAGGAGCACGTTACACAATCAAATCAAGCACTTAAGTTCAAATTATCAAACGAAAACAGAGCAATTCTCAAATTTAAAAATGCAATTCAAGTCCAAATGCAACGAAACTTTACGGACATGCTTAAATTATCATAAAGGAGTATGCATTCGAATTTCGGAAAAATCGGACTTCACATGCAAAAGTTAGAAAATTTAACGAAAACTTAAAACGCACTATTCATAGACCCGAACATGTTATAAATTCGTAAAACATGCAATTCATATCTATTTCATATATATCGAATACACGAGCGAAGAAAGAATTCGGAAAAGACGAGTCTCGGAGGGACCTGTAGGCCAAAATGGGCCCTGACTCATTGTCCGATCGGGCCACACGGCCTTGTGCACGGCCGTGTGCCAAGGCCGTACACAATCAAATGAACACGCACGGCCTCATGCATACGGCCTCAAGGCCGTGTGCACCAGCCCTTGCACCATGCAACACACGCACGGTCTCTTGCACGGCCGTGCAAGAGGCCGTGTACTCCCACACGGGCTTGCCACACCCCGTGTGCATGGCCCGTGTGCGTCAAGATTGAGCAGAACATGCAGAAACAGCAAACCCATACGCGAAAATCAATTCTAATTCAACATTTAACTAATTAAACATGCAAATTAATCCTTGATTTTCACATATGATGATCTACAACATATAATCTACATATAGAAATAATAAACACAAAATTCCATCCATAAATTGTATAAAAATCACATAAAACCTAATAATATCGACTATTCACAAAAATGAGAAAAACGAAGTATAGGAGACATTAAACGAGAGAATCGTGAGAAGCTTACTCGTAGAAAAGATCGCTAGGAGTTCGTAGACGTAAACGATTCGAAAATCCGTCGGGAAACGAAGTCGGGACGATCGTTGGAATCTCTTCCTTCTCTTTCTCTTTTTCTACTCTTTTCCTTTCTTTTTCTTCCTTGCTGATGTTTGAACGAGAGTAAGGTGAGAGAGAGACTTAGTCAATTGGGTTGACTAGGTTTAAAAATCGAAAGGGCATTTTCGTAATTTTGCAAAATAAGTTCAAAAACTCACGTTGTCCAAATAATACGTAATTACAGTCAAAATTCATATAATTAAACGCACATTGACAATTTGTGATTTAAATATCAAAATTCACTCATTTACGAAATTATCCTAAAATCTCAGAATAAATATCAAATAAAAATAATAATATGCGCAATTACTCGATTCCGATATACCGGATTATAAATCGGATTTTCGGGTCGTTACAGAAAAGGGTTTGACTAAGCACATAAAGAAATAGTAAAGGCAGTACAACAAGCAATAAGAAAGGCAGGATAATAAGTTATTTCGCAAACCTAAGTAACTATGTCCTTGCCCTAGTTGAAAGCATTTTAAACCCTTACGTGGCTCGACACGCAGAATGAAAGCAAGCGGTAGCCAAGTTTCTCCCTCGTTGGTCCCACCTGTAATAACAGGGCCTAGAGGATGAAAACGAGATCAACAAAACTAAAAGCAAGACACAAGACAACAAATGATGCATGACAATTCATATAGTACTTCATTCATGCTATAAACGAGACACGGAAAGCTAAACAATTAAACATATAGAGATATATAAAATACGGTACACCAATTAATGAAATATTAATGCAATTCTAAATAATGAAGAAACATTGGAATTAAATATTAAAGACATGTTTAAACGCAATTAGGGCACATAGACATGCTTAAAATAATATAAGGAAGCTCTCTCGCGGAAATGGGATCGAACGGATAACAAACGGAAAAAGTAAGAAAAATCCCTAAACGAGAAAGGTGTCAATTGACGGCCAAATAAGGTCGGATAAATCATAATTTTGCAAAATATTAAATCTCAAAGCTCAAGGAAGCTATAGGTGAAATCAGACTGATTTTAGGGGTTCGTATGCGAAAATCAACATTTTAATAAGTGGGGTTGACCCAATTCCCGAAGTGAATGAAGAAAGAAAGCTGAAAAATCCACTAAGGCATGTGCACCGGCAACGTACGGTCCTGGACTCACTGTCAAGACCGTGCAGGTGCACACGGCCCTATGCACTGGCAACACGCATGGGCGCAAGCCAGTGCAGGCCAAAAGAGTTGTGCACGGGCCAACGCACGGGCTTGGCAAGACCGTGCGCAAGCCCGTGGAGATCAGCAACAGACAGCAGCAAATTCGCGATTTCGACGGGAATTGCACCAAAAAACAACAAAACTCAATTTCTAGCAAGAATCAACAACTAAGATTAACAACGAACAACAACCAAGTCATAAGAAGCATTTTGAACCAAGTAGCATGCAAAATGACCAAGAAACGAGCTCAATATCATCAAAAATCATAAAAGACCCACGAAGTAATAAATGCTATTAAAAGCTCATAAATTTAGGGAAAGAGGTGGTGAATCTGGTACCTATAGTAAGATCTCATCGAGAGGATCACATGGATACCAACGACGCGGAAATCGGTAAAGAAACGAGCACGATGCAATGAATTGAAGCTCCTCCTCTTCTTTCTCTTTTTCCTCCTTTTCTTTTTCCTCTTTTGATGTTGGTGCATGAAGTGAGGGTGAGGGAGAGAGATGGGTGTAAGTCAAAGTTTGACCTAGGGCTTAGAAACGAAGGGGCATTTTTGTAATTTAATAAAACTCAGTCAAAAATAAATGCTGTTCAAGTAAAACAATATTACAGTCAAAGTTCATCATTTTAAACGCGCATTGACATAGAATAATTTAAATTTACCGATTAGCACATTTAATGTAGCGAGCGCCCCAAACGGGTAACACACGCCCCGCACTGAGCCCCGACCCGGATCCGAGATGGAATCCGACCCGAACCAAAACCCGGCGAACGGCACACATTTACTCAATCACTAGGCGGGGATTTCAAAAACGAAATAAACGACAGAGGTGCGGAAGCGAAAACAACAAAACTATTAAACATAACAATAGCACAAGTATTAAAGCCCACCAAGGCCATCGAAATTCAATTACTATAATATAGTAAAGAACGGATTCGATACAATATCCCGACAGTATACAATAACGGGTTCAACATATAAATCCCGAATACTAAATACATAAAACCCTAATATCATAAGTCATCAATAATAGCCAAACGGATAAGAGTTACACATGAGCAAAAGAATGAAACTCTAAAGACGCGACGACGACGACAATCCCGCCTAGTATCCTGAAACCAACACCAAGGGTGAAACAGAGGGGGTTAGTCAATCGACTAAGTGAGGAGGGAATAATAATGTATATTATAAAACGGAAATAAATCACCATTTTCAAACTTAAAAGAAATCAACATAAAAGAAAGGTTTTCGTAAACGGTTGGTGATTTAGCATAAAACCTAAACATATCATATGACTCGGCGAGTCGAGCCCTTAACTCCAATTTCCAAACATAAAATGGGAAACCACCCTTATTCCTCCAATGTAGACGGACCGCTACATCCGGACTACTCATAACATACGGTATAATCTCAGGTACTCAAAGGGCTGCCACTCCGGCCTCACCCCGAGCTCCCAAATGGAGGGAACCATAGGATTTCCGCCGTAGACCCAATGTCTACCAACTTCGTCCTATCGTCCTTACTACGGGCCCAAACATACATACATACAGTTCATAACTCGCTTTTCAAATCATTTTGGGTTGGTCAAAAGACCGTTCGAGACATGTCATATGCGAGGCCGAAGGCCAAAGTTCGCCTTAGAAATTAAAGAGGTTTTACATGTCTCTTTCGCAAACGTTTGAAAGAATATACGTAGTACTTTTTCATATCAAAACATTTTCGATAAATCGAATAAACATAATAGGCATAAATATTTACTAGGTATATAAAGACGGTGTGTAAACAAAACGTAAAACAAGGCTTATATCGGGAGAGGCTTAATATATATATATACATATAGTACTGGAGTCAGAAACGGAAAGCCTCACCTGTTGGCTAAACAAAAGAAGTAAAAGCAAGACTGGATGCGTTACTCCATGGGAGTATCATGTGCAAAAATACAAAAACACAACCAAATAAGACTAACGACGACGCACGGCTAATACGAAAGCATTAAAACACATAGAAGCACGTTAAACAGTCATTCATAATACTTAGGTTCACATTCTATCAAAGTACGTAAATTCAATAAGCAAATCAAATTGGAATGCGATAAAAGTTCATAATCATGCATAAAAGGCAATAAGGAAGCATGCTTTCAAGTTTCGGAAGAAACGGACAACATTTGAAAAATAGCCCAAAATGCCTAAACGGAAAACACGAGGAACGGGGCCCGAACGAAGTCGGAAAAATTCAAACTTCCTAAAATATGTATTTCATGATTTATAGGACCTATAGGTAAAATCGGATCTCAAATTGGAGGTCAAACGAAGAAAGTCAACTTTTAAAAGTGCCCGTTGACTCACATTGCCGAGAGCAACATTTTGAAAATGGGGAAATTTTGGCTAAGGGGGACACACGGTCTTGGGGACGGGCGGACGCACGGGCTTGAACTCGTACTCAAGCCGGTGCAGACACTTGCACTGGCCTGCGCACCGGCTTGCGCACGGGGTGCACAAGGCCGTGCAAGGCTCAAAAGGGGCACACACGGTCTTGGCGCACGGTCTCAAGACTGTGCGTAAGGCTGTGTGGATCTAAAGAACAGCAGCAAAAATGCAGAATCGCGAGGGCTTCATAGGAACAAACCAAAATTCGATATTAAACCCATCAATCATGCAAATCTCAAGTTAAAACTCACATATATTGATCTACAACTTCTAATCTACCTATAGAACCAAGAATCACGTAATTCCATCCATAAAATCACGTAATTCCATCCATAAAATCATTCAAAATCATCATTTAACCTAAATGTGCAACTATAAATCAAAATAAAAAAAACAAAGTAATGGAGGCATTAATCGAGAAAGACGTGAGAAGCTTACTTCTAGATGAGATCGCGAGGAGTTCGTAGGATTTCACGGCTTGGAAATCGGTTGGGAAACGAAGTCGGGACGATCGATCAAAGTCTCCTCTTCTTCTTTCTCTTTTTCTTTCTTTTCTCCTTCTTTTTCTTTTGTTGTTGCGTGAATGAGGTTTGAGAGAGAGAGAGTCTTAGTCAAAATTTGACTTGGGTTGAGAATCGAAGAGGCGTTTTCGTAATATTACAAAAATAGTTCAAAAATACAAGTTGTCCAAATAAATCATAATTACAGTCAAAGTTCATGAAATTAAACGCACATTGACATGTCGTGATTTAAATATCAAAATTCACTCATTTATGAAATTGTTATAAAATCGCATAATAATATCAAATAAAATAATTAAATCACGTAAATAAACGATTCGAACATACCGGAATGTAATTCGGATTTTCGGGGCGCTACATTTACAAAATTCATAATAAAATATAACAGATAATCACATAATTTGAGAATTGAGGAAAGAAGCAAGATACGAAGGCGCTAAGCTTACCGAACTCATCTTGAAAAGTCGGGGCGTTACAGTGCACAAGGTGGTGGGGGAGGTTCGAGAGGTGAAAAGGTAATTCTTGGTAAAATAAGAAATATAAGAGGGTCGGGATAAAATAGATAGTTCCGGGTAAAAAGTGGGTTCTCGGGTAAAACTTATTCGTGATATTACATGTTCTCACGAATAGCCTTCGGCGCGAATAAAATATAATTCCGGAATAAATCCAAAATTTCAGGTCGTTACAAAATTCAACGATCTTTATATAAAAATTCATCTACTCGACGAGAGGAACAAACCAGTCCTGATATTTCCTGGGTTTGAGCGACGGAGGAGGCGCTGTGCTGGCGCAAAGGTGATGCGCGGTTGAGCTTTTCGTCGGTGCCTTTTCGGCGACTTTCGACGACGGACAAAGGGTGGTTCTGGACATGTTTTTCGAGAGGAATCCAACAGTGGTGGCCCCGTGGCCATCCGACCACCGATGGCGGCGGAATGGAGGAATTGCAGTCCGATGTTCACTTTTCCAATCTGAAGAATCTGGCGACGGCAATGGTTGTGGCTGGTCGTGTAACGCCCCAAAATTTTTGAGTTTGACAATTGGTGCATTTATCGAAATTCGGACCATATATGGTCCCGATGTATTTTACGATTCCACGTTTTTCAACATTAGCATTTAAAGATTTTTCATAAATCATCAACTTCTGCATTTAAAACCTCAATGCATTAATAAGAATTCAATTTGCATCGCTTTGACACTAATTAGGGTCGTGCATCGCTTTGAGGAATCTGGCGACGGCAATGGCTGTAGCGCCCCTTTCCGTATGAGGAGAAAGGACACCACATCCGCACCGAGACGAACTCCCAAACGAGGTAAAGGTACCCCATTCGAAAATCCATCCCGGCGAACGGCAATCACTCGGTCAAACTCTGACAACAGCATCACGACGCCCCAACAACAACAACAATAATCAGAATAGTGCGGAAACGATTTCAGAAAATAAAAATTTTAATCATAAAATCCATCCATGGCAACATAATTCATAAAACAATTCCAAAGTAAATATCCAATTAATGCCATCCCCGGCTCAACTATCTATCCAACATCAGGGGCATGTAAGTACGGAAAATAAATCATAACATTAAATACAATAAGCTAAATCAATTCATAAAGTAAAGACTCGACTGTTGTTGGGACACTGACAAGACAAGAGACAAGAGCCGACCTAGACCTGCTGCTGCCGACTGACAAGATAGGTGACACCGCCACTGGTCTACCTGAAGCAAGAACCAAAATAGAAGGGGTGAGTATAAAGGATACTCAGTAAGGTGAGTATAAAGGATACTCATACAATATAGGTATTGATCACAGTTCGTCGTTTATCGCTTAAAACCAAAAAGGGGTGAATGTTACTCGTTTTGATAAAGATACATACAATAATATAAGTTATAAAACTATAACACAAAGCAACATTCGGGTTCGGCTTTATTTGAAAACACAAAAGGTTGACGAACCGGATCCTTTGAAAACATTTGCACATAAGGTCAAGCCGATCATTTTGAAATGATATTAGTTGAGTCACGAGGCCGATACAAGTTCGAAAAGCATGGCATAAATAAGTTGGAAATGATAAGTAAAAACGGCTCGTAATTCAACTAAATAGTTTGAACAATAAAGGAGGCTTAAGTCGGGCAAGTTGGAGGTAAGTGCTCGTCTCGCCAAGCTTTTAATTATTATTGCAAACATTATTCGATTCACCAAATTATTCAAAACCTTTATTTTCGGTTGCTTTCTTCTCATTTAAAAATGGTGAATCTTTATTCTGCTTTCATTAATATATATGTATTATAGCCCCCTCACTTAGTCGCTTTGACTAACCCCCGTTGCTTCCCATACTTTGTTTCAGGTTTTGATTACTAGGCAGAAGTCGAGTCATAGTTGAGTTCTGCATCCTCTAGCCTTGTAGTCTTATTTCATAATGTCACATGTACTCATTTGAGAATTCAGTTAAAGATATAGATTCATATTGTTGGCCTTGATGGCTCGTTATTTATGATTATTATTTTCACTGGCCTCGATGGGCTTTATAACTACGTTTTGAATTTACTGTTTAATAGCTCCCTGAGTGGGATAGGTTATATTTTTTGTTGCTCCTTGCTTCCGCTACTGTTGTTGTCGTTTTTAAAATATCCGCCTAGTACTTGTATTGCCGTTCGCCAGGTTATGGTCCGTAGCTGGACCTCTGTTCTCGTTATGGGCTGTGACTTGGTGCGGGATGTTACATCGTATCGTATTTGGGGACGTGTTGTTATAGGTCGAGAATCGAAGCTCTGGTCGAGAGGAGTATTTTGGCGGTGGTCTCACCTCCATCTGACCACCGACGGCGAAGATGTGGAGATGGGAAGGTCACGACGGAGATGGAGCTTTTCTGGCGACTCCAGGCGGCGTCTCGATCCCGCATCACCATGGCTGGGATGGCCTTGAAGAGACGAAGAGAATGGTGGTGATCTTGAGGCCTGGCGACTGACGATGGCGGTCTGGCGGTGGTGCACCGCTCCGACCAGAATCTGGCGATGGAACCTTCTAACAGACCTCGTCTCAATGGTTCTAATGGCGCTGGTATTACTCGAATCCGACTTGTCGTTTATGTTTTATCGCATTTTTTGTAAAATTGTGTTAAATGATAGGTTTTTGATTATAGCTTCTAGTTTTTGGCTTTTAAGCATGAATTACTTATACTCTAGCTTGTTCTAATTGTGTGAATTATTGAATATTGATGTTGTGTGTTTGTATAGCCCAGATTATAGGATTTGGATCGATTTAGCTATGAATTAGAAATAGATCTTAGCTTGTGGCTTTTGAACTTTTGTAAAAAGCTGTTAAGTTATTAAGTTGTAACTCAATTGTTGATTTAAATGTAATATATCTGTTCAAGGTGGAATTACAATTACCCCCCTAAAGGATCTCTATGTCAAATACTATGTAGTTGATTTAAATGATTATTCGTTATTCGTTATCCTATACTTTTGATGTGAAATGGCTATTCTACCCTTGATTGTCCCATGTTGCTAAATGATTAGATAGTTACTTTTAAACGTCGCGTGTTTGCTAGCCAATTACATGAAACATTAGTGATGTGCTTATATGCTATTACTTGTATCAAATAAGCATGAATCTCATTTCTTAATTCGATACTTCATTCGTTTTAACTGGGAATTTGATATATTTGTTTATTTGCTCGTTTGTGACTTCCATAAGTGCTTTAATATTATAACCTAAGTCGTGCGTCATCTTGTCATCTTATGTGGTTGTGTCTTGGTTGCATTTTCAGGTGTTATTCCTCCCAAGGAATAATTGGTCCTTTCCTCTTCTCTTTTTGCATTGTTGTCCAGGTGGGGTTTGTTTTCCGAATTCGACTTTTCTTACTTATATATAGATATTCAATATAAACCCGAAGTCTTGTTTTTATGGTTTTAATGTTTCTTCCCCAACTTATATTATACGTATTAACTACTTGAAACCGTATTATTTTCATGAGTTTGAGAAAAACGTTTTAATATCAAATTATTATATAATAACTCTTTGAGAGCCATTTAGCTCGAAAAGAGGCGAAACTTGGATTTATAAATCGGACCCTTTGACCATACAAACCTTTCGAAATGCGAGAATCATTTCTTAGCCTTTGTGCCCAGCCTTTGCGCCAAATTATATTATTGGGCCCGGAGAGTAGGGTTTCGGGGTGAAACCGGATAGACGTTGGGTCTACGGTGGATCTTAGTGCCCCTAGTCTCCACAAAACTATGGGAGCTCGGGGTGTGGCCGGAGTAGCAGTCCTTTGAGTACCTGTGACTGACAGAGACTTGTCTGAGGACGTATGTTGAAGGCAGTCTTACTCCGAAGATGCATTAGGCTTTATCCGTGCATATACTATATGTGTAAGTAGAGGGATTAGCGCTCCTTCTAGGTTACACGGGAGGCATAAGGTGGTATTTCATTTATTTGTCATTTGCAAAGGTAGAGGTAAGTGCTCGTCTCGCCGAGCTTTTAACTATTATTGCAAACATTATTCGATTCACCAAATTATTCAAAATCTTTTTTTTCGGTTGCCTTTGTGCTACGGTTATATTATTGGGCCCGGATGTTAGGGTACGGAGTGAAGCCGGATAGACGGCGGGTCTACGGTGGATCTCAATGTTCTAACGTATCTGCCTAGTACTTTTGTTGCCGTTTGCCAGGTTACGGTCCGTAGCCGGACCTCTGTTCTCGTTATGGGCTGTGACTTGGTGCGGGACATCGCGTCGCACTGTATTTGGGGACGTGCCGTTACACTTGAAGTCTCAAACTGGTCCGACGGGGGGTCCCCATGGCCTCGACCCCGGAGGGGATTCCCAAGGCCCATAAGGGCCAGACCTCGGAAGGGCACCCTAAGGGCTATGCTCAATATTATTTCTGAGATTTTGATGGCCCTGAAGTTAAGGCGAGGGGCCAGCTGGTAGTGGAGCATCCAAATTAGGTTCACCTGAGAATACATCAAAATACCACTCGATGTCATCGAGTCTTACAAAATGCCTCCTAACGAAGCGAATTCGCCCATCATAAGCCACAACTCTTCGGTCAACTGGTTCCGACAACCAAGTTTCTGGGAGGAGCTGAAATTCTCCATCGGTGATAATATGTATGGTGTGATTTCGCATCAACAAATAATTAAGATTAGGCACCCAGAGAATGGATGTCAATATGTGGATATTTTTCTTCTATATTGACTAGTATATTTATTGAAAGAGATGCGGAATACATAAAATATTATCTTGATGTTTTGAGCTATTTTTCCTGAAAGATTGAAACACTTAATAAGTTTTCTAAGGACCCGTTTGATTGGTGAGAAAAGGGTCGGATTGTAACGCCCCGAAAAATCCGAATTAGTATCCGGTACGTCCGAATTGTTATTTTGCGCGATTTAATTATTTTATTTGATAGTTAGTATGTGTATTTTAACAATTTCATAAATGAGTGAATTTTGGTTTTTTAAACCATTTCATGTCAACGTGTGTTCAATTATATGAGTTTTGACTATAATATTGTTTAATTTCGACAACCTGCTATTTTTAGTAAGTTCGGAGTAATTACGGTTTTGCCCCTCGTTTCTAAGTCAAGTCAAAGTTTGACTTGACCACTCTCTCTCTCCCTCAAACCTCATTCACGTAAGAAAGAAGAAAAGAAAGAAAAAAAAAAGAGAAAAAGAAGAGAGAAAAGAGAGAAGCTTCGATTGATCATTCCGATTTCGATTTCCGACCGAATTTCGATCCGTGAAACTTTTCGAACTCCTCACGATCTATTCTTCAAGTAAGCTTCTCACGTCCTTCGCATTTAATGCTTCCTAGGCTATGATTTATAGAATTTTGTGAATAGTTTAATAATATATGAAAAATGTGAATATGAATGATTTTGTGGATGGATTTACGTGTTTCTTGGTCCTATAAGTAGATTAGATGTTGTAGATCATTATATGTAAGTTTAGCTTGAGGTTTTGCATGATTTATATGATTTAAATGTTAATTTTTGGCTCATTCCCGAGAACCCTCGCGATTTTCTGCTGTGTTGATAATCCGCACGGCCTGACGCACGGTCTTGAGACCATGCGCCAAGACCGTGTGCATATTTTGGCCTTGCACTGCCTAACGCACGGCCGTGCGCAAGCCGGTGCGCAGGCCAGTGCAAGTTTGTCCGCACCGGCTTGAGCACGTGTTCAAGCCCGTGCGTTTGCCCGTCCCCAAGACCGTGTGTATGCCTTAACCAAAATTTCTCCATTTTCAACTTCTTGCTCTCGGCATTGAGGGTCAAAGGGTTAATTAAAAAGTTGACTTTCTTTGTTTGACCTCCGATTCGAGATCCGATTTCACCTATAGGTCCTATAAATCATGAAATACATATTTTAAGTAGTTTGAATTTTTCCGACTTCGTTTGGGTCCCGTTTCTCGTGTTTTTCGTTTAAGCCTTTTTGGCTATTTTTCAAATGTTGTTCGTTTCTTCCGAAACTTGAATGCATGCTTCCTTATTGCATTTTATGCATGTTTATGAGCTTTTATTGCATTCCAACTTGTTTTGCTTATCGAATTCTATGAATTTCTATGTTTTGTTACAATGTGAACCTAAGTGATATGAATGATTGTTTAACGTGATTCTATGTGTTTTAAATATTTCGTATAAGCCATGCGTCGTCGTTAGTCTTATTTGGTTGTGTCTTTGTCTTTTGCAGACGATACTCCCGTGGAGTAGTGTGCCGGTCTCGCATTTTGCTCTCGTTTTTGTCAAGCCAACAGGTGGGGTTTTCAGTTTCTTATAGTAGACGATAATACGTACATAATACCAACCCTACTACCCGATAAGCCTCGTTTTATGATTTGTTTTACATCCGTCTGTATATATAGTAGATATTTAAGCTTATACTTTTATGATCTTGAAAACGATTTAATATGAAAAGTATTATGTATAAGTTTGTGAAATGTTTACGAAAGAGGCAAGCAAATCTTTGTTTTCCGAAAGCGAACTTTGGCATTATAGCCTCGCACACGACTTGCCTCGAACGGTCTTTTGACCACATGGAAATGTTTGAAAAGCGAGCTATGTATATGAATATGTTTGACCTGTTCTGATGGGCCCGGAGTAAGGACGATAGGACGAAGTCGGTAGACGTCGGGTCTACGGCGGAAATTCTATGGTTTTCTCCACCTTTGGGAGCTCGGGGTGAGGCCGGAGTGGCAGCCCTTTGAGTACCTGAGCTTGTTTATGTATGATATGTGTAGTTAGGGGTTGCTCCCTGATTACAACTGGAGGAATAAGGTGGGTTTCTGTTTTTATGATTTGACTGGTGGTTCAGAACTCTTCTCGCTGAGTTATACGCTTTGTTATGTTTCATTTTGAGCTAGTTCACCAAACGTTTGTGAAAACCTTTACTTCTGTTGTTTTCTTTCTGTTAAACTGGTGATCTACTTTCGTTTATTCTTATGTACTGTCTTTTTCCCCCTCACTTAGTCATTTGACTAACCCCATTCGTTTCACCCTTTGGTTTCAGGATTCTAGGCGGGATTCATAGTATTGGGTCTTGTCGTTCGAGTTACAAGCTTTTGTCTTATGTAAACTCTCGTTTCTTGTTGACTTATGATGTATGCAGAATTTGAATTGTGCTTATGAAAATCCGGGAATAATATTGTAGAACCCGTTGTAAACATTTGTTAATATTTATTGGAATTTGCTAGCCTTGGTGGGCTTTACCTATCTGCGCAATCATTATGGGTTTTATGTTTTGTTTTATATTGCTTCCGTTTTTGGTTTGTCCCTGTTTTGAAACTCCCGCCTAGAAGTAAATGAGTCCGTTTTGCCGTTCGCCGGGTTTTGGTTCGGGTCGGACTACTTTCGATTCCGGGTCACGATCCGGTGCGGGGCGTGCGTCTGCCCGTTTGGCGGCGCCCGCTACAGTTGGTATCAGAGCTCTATGGGTTCAATGGCCTATGCTCTGAAGCATCGAGTCTGTCTAGGTCCGTACGGCTTAGGAAGTATGTGAATTGCGTGATTGTGCTTAAGTGATTGTGTGAATTTGAATTTTCCTTACGTGTTAATGCTTTACATGATCACTTACCGTCATGCATAATTGTACAGTTTTGCAGGATGCGTCGTGGTAGAGGTCCTCCTCCGCCTCCTCCCCCGCCAGAGGGACCTACGCCAGCCCAATTTATGGCGGCGTTACAGCAGTATGCTCTTCATGCACCTCAGGAGACGCCGGAACAAACGGCTATGAAAGCAATGAATCAGTTTCTCAATCGTAATCCGCCACAGTTTGTGGGAGCACCGGATGATGTGGCTGCAGAGGCCTGGATATCGGCCTTGGAGAAGATATTCAGACTGATGCACACTACGGATCCACAGAGGGTCGAGTATGCTGCCTACCTGATGATTGGGGCAGCACAGGACTGGTGGACACGGATCGATCAGCGTTGGACACGTGATCGGGTGGTTCCGACATGGGCTCAGTTTTTGGTGGAGTTCAGGGCTAAGTACATACCGTTGGTAGTCAGACAATAGCGGGAAAGGGAGTTTTTGAACTTGAAACAGGGCACGTCCTCGGTAGATCAGTATGAGGCACATTTCTCTCGCCTCATTGTTCACTGTTCCTATATGGTTGAGGACGAGGAGAGAAAGACACGCCAGTTCGTGGAGGGTTTGTCTCACAGCATTCGACTGCATATGATGGCTGTCCGCCCCCGATTTTATTCCGATGCAGTTGACATGGCTCTTGCTATAGAGTCAGAGATGAGACAGATGAGGCCTACGTCAGCACCTGCCCCCGCAGCCGCTAAGGGTTTTTCTTCGGGTCCGAAGAGGTCTTTTCATTCTGTAGGACCATCTTCTTCTTCAGCTGGGAAGAAACCGTTTCAGCAGGCTCCGAAGCCGAATGTTCCTCCCCAAGCTCAGGGTTTTCCACGACCAGTTTGTGGATATTGTGGAGGTCCCCATTTGGAGTCTAAGTGTCGAAGGAAGTTAGGGCTTTGCTTTGGATGTGGTAGCTCCGATCATCTTATGAATGCATGCCCGATGAAGAGAGGTCAGAAGCAGCCAGCTCAGCCTCAAGCCCAGGCCCGACTTTACGCCTTGGAAGGCGATGCTGAAGATGTCGCGCCGGATGCGAATGCCGTGGTGGAAGGTACGATATATATACATGGCATTCCCATTCATGCATTGTACGACCCGGGTGCTTCTCACTCGTTTATTGCGCCTGCCGTTGCTTTATCTGTGCATGTGCTTGTTGAGTTGCTTGAGTATGTGTTAGTTGTTAGCTCGCCGATGGGTTCTAGAGTAGCTACGAACCGCGTTCTCAAGCGTTGTCCGATGATGATTGAGGGTACCGAATACCTCGGGGATTTGATCGTACTGCCGATGAAGGATTATGGAGCTATTCTTGGGATGGATTGGTTATTTGAGCACCGAGCGAAGATCGACTGCTATGAGAAGAAAGTTGTGCTTGGTTCCAGTGAAGTTAGAGGTTTTAGAATGGGTGAACGCCCGTATATCTCTATGATGGAAGCCAAGAAGCTTATCCAGAAGGGAGAAGCAACTGGTTTTCTAGCTTATCTTCTCAACCGTCCGAAAGAGCAGACGAAGATCGAGGATACCGATGTGGTTAAGGAATTCATGGATGTGTTTCCCGAGAACTTGGAGTTTCTGCCCCCTGATAGGGACATTGAGTTCGTTATTGATCTAGTCCCGGGTGCCGAGCCGTACTCGAAGTCTCCGTACCGTATGGCTCCTGCCGAGTTGACGGAATTGAAGAATCAGCTCGACGAACTCCTTTCGATTGGATATATCCGCCCGAGTACCTCGCCTTGGGGTGCTCCAGTCTTGTTCGTGAAGAAGAAGGACGGTACACTCCGTATGTGTATAGATTATCGCGAGTTGAACAGGATGACGGTGAAGAATAAGTATCCTTTGCCGCATATCGAGGAGTTGTTTGATTTACTCCAGGGATCGAGAGTTTATTCTAAGCTTGATCTCAGACAAGGGTATTACCAGCTCCGTATCCGAGCCGAGGATATTCCGAAGACAGCGTTCAACTCCAGATATGGTCACTTTGAGTTCGTGGTCATGCCGTTTGGACTCACGAATGCTCCTGCCGCTTTTATGGATATGATGCACAGGATCTTTCGTCCGTACCTCGATAAGTTTGTTGTGATCTTTATCGATGACATTCTAGTGTTCTCGAAGTCAGAGGAAGAGCACGCAGAACACCTCAAGATTGTTCTTCAGGCTTTGAGAGAGCATCAGTTATTTGCTAAGTTTAGCAAATGCGAGTTCTGGATCGACATAGTGACTTTTCTAGGTCATGTCATATCCGGAACGGGAGTTGAGGTAGATCCGTCGAAGATCGAGACTGTGTTGGATTGGGAGAAACCTAAGACTCCTACAGAGATTCGCAGTTTCTTGGGATTAGCAGGATACTATAGACGTTTTGTCAAGGACTTTTCCAAGCTTGCTAGTCCGTTGACTGCGTTGACAAAGAAGGATGCCAAGATTGAGTGGTCAGACAAATGTGAAGCAAGTTTCCAAGAGCTCAAGAAGAGATTAACTACAGCCCCAGTGTTAGCTATGCCTAATGGATTGGAGGGACTCGTTGTGTATACAGATGCGTCACACCAGGGATTGGGTTGTGTGTTGATGCAAAATGGGAGAGTTATAGCTTACGCCTCGAGGAAGCTAAAGCCAGCCGAAGAGAACTATCCCACGCATGATCTTGAGCTAGCAGCCGTTGTGTTTGCTTTGCTAAAGTGGCGTCATTATCTGTATGGCACTACGTTCGATATCTTCACTGATCACAAGAGTCTTCAGTATTTGTTCACTCAGAAGGATTTGAACAAGAGACAGCGTCGATGGATGGAATTGTTTGAGGATTATGATTGCAAGATTCAGTACCATCCTGGGAAGGCGAATGTGGTAGCCGATGCATTGAGTCGTAAGGCGAGTGTAGCTCTGCTAGAGGCTAAGTTTGAGCGGGTTTATATCACCTCGCAGGCTCACGTTCACAGTATATCGATTCAGTCAGAATTGGGTCGTAAGATTCGAGATGTTCAGGCTACTGACGAGTGGACTCAGAGGCAGATAGTTCATATTTCAGATGATCTAGAGTCCCAGTTTCGTGTTGATGATTCTGGCATTCTCCGCTTCGAGACTCGAGTTTGTGTTCCTGAGAGTCTTAAGAAGGAGATTCTTGCTGAGGCGCATAATACGCCTTATACAGTACATCCTGGTGGAAGTAAGATGTACCGGGATCTAAAAGAGTTGTTCTGGTGGAGAGGTATGAAGAGAGACGTAGCTGATTACGTCAAGAGATGTCAGACATGTCAGCAGGTCAAGGTAGAGCACCAGAGACCTGGAGGATTGCTACAGCCACTACCGATTCCTACATGGAATTGGGAGCAGATTGCGATGGACTTTGTGTCCGGTTTACCGAAAGTTAAAGGTGGCTATGATAGTATTTGGGTGATAATTGACCTACTTTCCAAGACTGCTCACTTTCTGCCGGTCAAGAAGTCATTCAAGGTAGAGAAGTTGGCAGAGATTTATCACCGAGAGATTGTCAGGCTTCATGGAGTTCCTGTGAGTATTGTGTCTGACAGAGATGCTAGATTCACTTCTCAATTATGGCAGCATCTTCAGGAGAAAATGGGAACGAAACTGACATTCAGTACAGCAGCACATCCGCAGACCGATGGCCAATCTGAGAGGACGATTCGATATCTCAGTGATATGCTTCGTGCGTGTGCTTTAGACTTTCGCACCAATTGGCACGACCAATTACCGTTGATTGAGTTCGCCTACAACAACAGTTATCAATCTACAATCAAGATGGCACCTTACGAAGCTCTGTATGGAAGGAACTGTAGATCCCCGTTGTTTTGGGATCTTGAGGATTGGCGTTGGACAAGGGATAACAAAGGAAGAGGAGATTCTCCGCAGTCTCTTCAGAGAGCGATTGACCGAATTCAGATCATCCGTCAGAGGATGAAAGCAGCCCAGGATCGCCAGAAAAGTTATGCCGATACACGCCGCCGACCTTTGGAGTTCGAGGTTGGTGACCGAGTGTTTCTTAAAGCTTCACCTCGAAAGGGATTCACTCGTATTGGCAAAGGTGGTAAGCTAGGTCCGAGATTCTTAGGACCGTTTGAGATTCTAGAGAAGATTGGAGAAGCTGCTTACATATTAGACTTGCCACCGAGTCTGACAGGAATCCACAACGTTTTCCACGTTTCACAGCTCCGGAAGTATCACCCGAGTGATTCACACGTTCTTCCTATCGAAGATGTTGAGATAGAGCCGGACTTGACCTTCGTTTCACAGCCGGTGAAAATTTTAGACAAAAAGACTCAAGCACTGCGTAACAGAGAAATTCCCATGGTCAAAGTGCTTTGGAGGAGTCAGTCGGTTGAAGAAGCTACATGGGAAACCGAAGAGAAGATGCGCAAGTTTCACCCCGCGTTATTTGTAGCGGACGAGTAGAATCTGGGGACAGATTCTCATAAGGAGGGGTGATTGTAACGCCCCGAAAAATCCGAATTAGTATCCGGTACGTCCGAATTGTTATTTTGCGCGATTTAATTATTTTATTTGATAGTTAGTATGTGTATTTTAACAATTTCATAAATGAGTGAATTTTGGTTTTTTAAACCATTTCATGTCAACGTGTGTTCAATTATATGAGTTTTGACTATAATATTGTTTAATTTCGACAACCTGCTATTTTTAGTAAGTTCGGAGTAATTACGGTTTTGCCCCTCGTTTCTAAGTCAAGTCAAAGTTTGACTTGACCACTCTCTCTCTCCCTCAAACCTCATTCACGTAAGAAAGAAGAAAAGAAAGAAAAAAAAATGAGAAAAAGAAGAGAGAAAAGAGAGAAGCTTCGATTGATCATTCCGATTTCGATTTCCGACCGAATTTCGATCCGTGAAACTTTTCGAACTCCTCACGATCTATTCTTCAAGTAAGCTTCTCACGTCCTTCGCGTTTAATGCTTCCTAGGCTATGATTTATAGAATTTTGTGAATAGTTTAATAATATATGAAAAATGTGAATATGAATGATTTTGTGGATGGATTTACGTGTTTCTTGGTCCTATAAGTAGATTAGATGTTGTAGATCATTATATATAAGTTTAGTTTGAGGTTTTGCATGATTTATATGATTTAAATGTTAATTTTTGGCTCATTCCCGAGAACCCTCGCGATTTTCTGCTGTGTTGATAATCCGCACGGCCTGACGCACGGTCTTGAGACCATGCGCCAAGACCGTGTGCATATTTTGGCCTTGCACTGCCTAACGCACGGCCGTGCGCAAGCCGGTGCGCAGGCCAGTGCAAGTTTGTCCGCACCGGCTTGAGCACGTGTTCAAGCCCGTGCGTTTGCCCGTCCCCAAGACCGTGTGTATGCCTTAACCAAAATTTCTCCATTTTCAACTTCTTGCTCTCGGCATTGAGGGTCAAAGGGTTAATTAAAAAGTTGACTTTCTTTGTTTGACCTCCGATTCGAGATCCGATTTCACCTATAGGTCCTATAAATCATGAAATACATATTTTAAGTAGTTTGAATTTTTCCGACTTCGTTTGGGTCCCGTTTCTCGTGTTTTTCGTTTAAGCCTTTTTGGCTATTTTTCAAATGTTGTTCGTTTCTTCCGAAACTTGAATGCATGCTTCCTTATTGCATTTTATGCATGTTTATGAGCTTTTATTGCGTTCCAACTTGTTTTGCTTATCGAATTCTATGAATTTCTATGTTTTGTTACAATGTGAACCTAAGTGATATGAATGATTGTTTAACGTGATTCTATGTGTTTTAAATATTTCGTATAAGCCGTGCGTCGTCGTTAGTCTTATTTGGTTGTGTCTTTGTCTTTTGCAGACGATACTCCCGTGGAGTAGTGTGCTGGTCTCGCATTTTGCTCTCGTTTTTGTCAAGCCAACAGGTGGGGTTTTCAGTTTCTTATAGTAGACGATAATACGTACATAATACCAACCCTACTACCCGATAAGCCTCGTTTTATGATTTGTTTTACATCCGTCTGTATATATAGTAGATATTTAAGCTTATACTTTTATGATCTTGAAAACGATTTAATATGAAAAGTATTATGTATAAGTTTGTGAAATGTTTACGAAAGAGGCAAGCAAATCTTTGTTTTCCGAAAGCGAACTTTGGCATTATAGCCTCGCACACGACTTGCCTCGAACGGTCTTTTGACCACATGGAAATGTTTGAAAAGCGAGCTATGTATATGAATATGTTTGACCTGTTCTGATGGGCCCGGAGTAAGGACGATAGGACGAAGTCGGTAGACGTCGGGTCTACGGCGGAAATTCTATGGTTTCCTCCACCTTTGGGAGCTCGGGGTGAGGCCGGAGTGGCAGCCCTTTGAGTACTTGAGCTTGTTTATGTATGATATGTGTAGTTAGGGGTTGCTCCCTGATTACAACTGGAGGAATAAGGTGGGTTTCTGTTTTTATGATTTGACTGGTGGTTCAGAACTCTTCTCGCTGAGTTATACGCTTTGTTATGTTTCATTTTGAGCTAGTTCACCAAACGTTTGTGAAAACCTTTACTTCTGTTGTTTTCTTTCTGTTAAACTGGTGATCTACTTTCGTTTATTCTTATGTACTGTCTTTTTCCCCCTCACTTAGTCATTTGACTAACCCCATTCGTTTCACCCTTTGGTTTCAGGATTCTAGGCGGGATTCATAGTATTGGGTCTTGTCGTTCGAGTTACAAGCTTTTGTCTTATGTAAACTCTCGTTTCTTGTTGACTTATGATGTATGCAGAATTTGAATTGTGCTTATGAAAATCCGGGAATAATATTGTAGAACCCGTTGTAAACATTTGTTAATATTTATTGGAATTTGCTAGCCTTGGTGGGCTTTACCTATCTGCGCAATCATTATGGGTTTTATGTTTTGTTTTATATTGCTTCCGTTTTTGGTTTGTCCCTGTTTTGAAACTCCCGCCTAGAAGTAAATGAGTCCGTTTTGCCGTTCGCCGGGTTTTGGTTCGGGTCGGACTACTTTCGATTCCGGGTCACGATCCGGTGCGGGGCGTGCGTCTGCCCGTTTGGCGGCGCCCGCTACACGGATTATGGCTCGTGATCGGGCATTATCTTCTGTTTCATCATGCCGATGAAAATTTCTAGATCCTACGACAAAATCAATGGATGCACTGTACATATGATTTTGGCAGATTCATAATCCTCGAGGAGGAGGTGCGATTCTCAATCGGGTATCTTTTGGAAGAAATTCACCCCTTGCGATAGGACGAGAAGCACCCTCATTTTCTCCACATAAAGCCCATTTTGTGCCATTAGCTAGGGTTTACAATTCTCATTGCCTTCTTCCCTGCTGCGCTGAAGACCAATAACCCCCATGGCCGCATCTGCTGCCGACAGTAATTTCTCCCTCTCTGATTTCTGGTGTTCTTGTCGTTTAAAATTTTTGCTGGCGATGTCTCCGTAAATGGCTTGAAATTTTTGTTTTTTATTTTATAAACAAATATTCAAGTCCATGTTTTTTTAGGTTTTTAAAAGAATGAATGTCTGTCCTCTAGGTATTTAATGGGATAATTACACCGGATATGATTGACCAAGAAAATATGAGATTATTGTTGTTATTTGAGCTTATTCTTTTGAAGTGTACATTCTACCTATGGATACTATGTTTATGGTATATGTATTGCATGAACTTTGCTTCCGTTTTTGACCTAAGTGTTGTACCCATATATAAATTTTGAAGTGTATATAAGTTCATTTGTGTGCAATGTCTGATCCACTGGTACTGATGTTTTTATTAATGAATTAATTAGTTAAAATATTGCTGAATCCTGAAACGTGAACCATTACTAACCAAAAGCTCAGATTTTTTCTTGGTTTATCTAAAAATCATGGATTTAGTAACATTGAAATTGGGGATATTAAATTGTCATTTTGAGTTTGTTATTTGAAATTGCTTTAATGTTTTCGGATTATTTTGATATATTTGAATTGTATGTTTGTCAGCTTAAGATGCAGGCATGTAATTTTGCTGAATTTCTAAGTGTTAACTTAAATAGTCAGCGGTTATGAATGTAAATGGATGTTTGGATGATGAGAAATCATGATGACTCTTAACAATGTAGCAGATTTGGTGTTTTCCAGAATGGAATGATGGAGCCTTGGTTTCAAAGCAAACGCCCTTGAGAAGCTAATCATGTTTTGGCAAATTTTGTTGTTTCCAACCTTGGTGAACCTCCTATTGATGGGACAACAGACACTAATCCTAAAGGGTTAACAACTGCCTATGGAAAGTCGGCTTCTGATGTTGCTGGAAGGTTGCATGGGAGCATGGTTCGCCATCGCGGCTGTCGCGGAACGAGAACGGCGGGCACTGGTCCATTGGTCCGGAGTGGAACGGCTATGTATCCATAGCGGGCGTGCCGCCGAGAAATCGGCCGAGATCTCTCCAACGGAACAACGTTGCGGAACGGAACGGTGAGAAAGTGTAATTTTTCTTTCTTTTTGGGTTTGTTACTGCTTTCACTGTTGTATTTTTAACCTTTCATCCCCAAAAATAATACAAGAAGTTAAACTTTCATCCAATAATTATGATAGCATGCTTTTCTTTTTCTTCATTTTAACTCTAGCGTTCTTTTCTCTTCTCTCGCAGAATCTTGGCCAGGCTTTTCTTTTTCTTTCTTTCAAATCTATTGTTCTTTTCTCTTCTCTCACATAATCTTGGCCAGTCTTTTCTTTTTCTTTCTTTCAACCCTATTGTACTCAAAGTTATTTAAAACTAGCTCCAATCATTCAACCTCAATTCTTCAAATCAAAATTATTTGCGTAGTTCCTCAAACTAAAATTGTATAGTTTGAAGCTGCTTGGAAGAAATCAGGTAATTATATTGCTGTGTGCTTTTTATGGTTGATGTGCTTGCTCTTTTTTTCGTAGAATTCATTTTTTGTGACGTTTGCTGTGGAATTTGCTTTAGGAAGCTGCATATTGCCGTTTATATATAAAAAAAAAAAATGCATTCCATGTATTCAAATTAAAGATGATATATATATGTAGAAGAAATTAGCTTACAACAGAAAAAAAAAAGAAATTAGCACTTGTATAGAAGATTAGAAGCCGGCTGAATATATATCAGATAGATTTTTCAGGCTGAAATTAACAATAGATTTTGCAAACACGGAAGACATGTACTGCTTGCGTATGAGTTCTTGAAAACTATTTTTTGTTAATTCGTATAATATTTATACCCCAAATATCCTTATTAATACCAAACTTTGGTTGTAAAATGAAACCGCTCTTGTAAAAATACAGTGAGGTAAAACCTTAAAGGACCAACTTATAGTAATCAAGCAACCCTTTACAAGATTATAAAATAATACTAATTAAAGAATTCTTTACAAAATTAGTTCATTTGAAAATTAAACCAACATGATCCAAAAATAGTAAGTGAGTTGAAATAATAAATAGGGTTTGATGCATCTTTGTAACAGACATTTTTATATTACTATATATATATATATATATATATATATTAATTGATGTTTAATTTTAAGTAAGAAGATCCTTAAAAGATGTAATTTCAAAAGAAAAGGGAAAAATAAATATCTAAATTAACTTGTGTAGTAAAGGTCTAGCTAATTTCCGCACGGGAATAACACTTTCAATATAATAAAATAGATGAATAAAAAGATATTCTCTATTGCTATATTGTTTAAAAGGATCGAGCTGTGATGAGATGAAACCTGTAATTTTCACAATAGTTTTATTTCTTAATATTTTTTGGGTAACAATCTAATGTTTTCTTGTTTTATATTTATTAGATGCCTCCTAAACGCGATATTGCTTGGGAATATGGAGACCCTGTTGACGATGGCCGAAAAAATGTTAAATGTAAATTTTGTGACAAAGTTATGACCGGATGAATTGCAAGATTAAAAGAACACATTGGTCATGTGAGTGGAAATGTTGAATCTTGTAGAAAAGCTCCCAAACAGGTTATTACCTTGATCAAAAAACATTTGAAAGATTCTAAAAATGAGAGAGAATTAATAAAAAAAAAGAAAGAGGCAGCACTAAAAGCAATTCGGTAAAAAACTTACTAGAGAATTGATAGTAGTGATGATGAAGATGAAGAAGATGATTTAGAAGTCTTAGAAGCAAGACAATTACGTAATGCGATGTGCGAAAGTCGGCAAACGAGCAACTATCAAGATGATATACACAGACAATCTGGTGCAGGTATGATGAAATCATAAACTTTGTGATTTACACACTTTTTATAATATTTTATTAATTAATTTTGCTACTTTGTAGGACATCATGGTGCGGGTCTGATATGCTCAATTCTTGTAATGCTTTGGATATGAATTTATGTATTTTCCTAGAGGATATTGAGAGTTTTTTACTCAAATTGTGGGAGAATATGGTTAAGCATGAAAGAATGGAAGTTTGGTGGAATTGGACATGTTGTTCTTTATTTGATTATGAGTAGCCAAACGTCATCTTAGGGCTATGGTGGATTCTTTAGATTGAACACATGTTTTATGTTAAATACAATTTATGAGTTCTCTTATATATCTATCTCATGTTTTATGTGCTTTATTTCATATAAATTTCTGATCAACTTTTCCATGTTTGAGATTTTCATATGATGAATTGAGAGATGAAGTATGAAATCTGACTAGTAAAATATTAGACATAGTAAAACATTAGACATAGGGAACGTGTGATAAAGAGATTTGCATACTCTTATGTGATCAGTTTCAATTAAGAAAACCGAGCAGTTATGTAGCGCCCCCCTGAAGAAGGACCGCCACATCCGCACCGAAATGGATTCCCGAGCTTCAGCGAGGGGCCTCAACCCAAAAACCCACTCCGGCGAACGGCACTCAAGCAATAACCTTCGGCAACAGCGACAACCATCCCAACAACGACCAGAAAAGAGTAAAGAAATGCGGAAGCGATTTAAAAGATAATCAAATAAATCCATAAAAGCCTACGAAGCTAACATAATATCAATTAAACATTTATAATTCAAGATACAAAAGATTAATCAGCATATAGTGCCAACCATGGCTCAACTAGTCTACCCTATGCAATCCTAGATATCGTCAACTATCCCACATCAGGGGCACATAAGTACGTAAAGTAAATAAATACAAGAAACAAGACTCGACGGTTGTTGGGACCACAGACAAGACAAACCAGAAAGACTGAGCCTATCTAGACCTGCTGATGCCGACTGACAAGATAGGTGACGTCGCCACCTATCTACCTGAAGCAAGAACCAAAAATAGCAGGGGTGAGTATAAAGGATACTCAGTAAGGGGGTTTTGATCACTGTTCGTCATTTATCTTTTTAAAACCAAAAGTAGTGAATGTTGCCCGTTTTGAGAAAGAATATAAATAATGAAATATAAGTTTTAAAACAATAACACAAGGCAACACTCGGTTCGGCTTGCTTGGAAAACACGAAGAGGTTGACGAACCGGATCCTTTAAAAACATTTGCACGTAATGTCAAGCCGATGAATTAAAATGACGTTAGTTGAGTTACGAGGCCGTTACGGTTTCGAAAGATATGCTATGAGTAAGTTAGAAACAATAATTAAACACGGCTCATAATTCAATTAATTAATTGAATAATAAAGGAGACTTCAGTTGGCAAGTTCGAACCAATCTTCCGGGTTTTGTATATATATTTATAGGGAAATACGTATATTAAAGGAAGAAAACCGAAATGTGCTTCGACTCGTAACTAAAGCCGTAAATCAGACAGACAAGCAAGAAATGCAATAAGTTATGCGATAGTGTGTCCCGGCGAGAACGGGCCCTCTGCTTATAACTCTCAACCTTGAAAATCATGCAAGCAAGTACTCCACCACCAAGATTCATGATCCACTCAGAATTTTATGGAAACGCGTGTTAACAACGTCACCCTTAACATAATTTTCTAGGAAGCGCGTAGCCTACAACGCCACCCTCGCACTAACTCAGGTTAGTCAACCTCCTGGCTGACCTAAGCAGATACGGATTGGAGTATCCATCGGGATTTGCCCTGGACGCACGTCCCCAGACTCACCTCCTGAATACTCCGGGCCCAAAACATTAATCGATCTATGGCTCGCTTTTGAAAACGATGACAGTTAGGTGGCCAAAAGGGCCATTCGCAATTGGGGAATCAGGATGTGGAAGGCCAAAGGGGCCATTTGAGACAAGGTTATATTTGCGGGGTCGAGAGACCAAAATTCGCATTTAAAACAAAAGGGGTTTTCATTGTCTCTAGTTGAAAGCATTTCAAATCATTTTGGTTTTGCTATTAAAAGGTTTGACTAAGCACATAAGGAATAGTAAAGGCAGTACAACAAGTAATAATAAAAGTTGGATAGTCATTTATTTCGCAAACCTATATAAGACTATGTTCTTACTCCAGTTGAAAGAAGTTTAAACCCTTACCTGGCTCGACAAGGCAGTATGAAAGCAAGCGGTAGTCAGGTTTCTCCCTCGTTGGACCCACCTGTAATACACAGGGCCTAGAGGATGAAAACGAGACCGACAATAACAAAAGCAAGACACGAACAACAGACGACGCACGGCAATTCAAATATAACTTCACTCATGCTACAGATACAATATGGAAAGCCAGATAATTAAACATATAATGATATATGACATATGAACTAACATTTAAAGGAATATTTAAAGCAATTATAATGATGGAAGAACATTAATAATAAATATGGAAAGCATGCTAGAACGCAGTTAGGGCACGTAGACATGCTTAAAATAATATAACGGAACTCTCTCGCGAAAACGGGGTCAAACGGACAAGAAACGGGAAAAATGGGAAAAATCCATAAACGAGGAAGGTGTCAATTGACGGTCAATTAGGGTCGGGTAAATTGTAAATTATGAAGAATATCAAATCCCGAGGCTCGAGGAAGCTATAGGTGAAATCAGATTGATATTCGAAGGTCGTATGTGAAAAGTCAACATTTAATTGAGTGGGGTTGACCAATTTTCGAAGTACGAGAAAGGAAAAGGCTGGAAAATACACTAAGTATGTTGCACTGGCCAACGCACGGGCTTACGCACGGGCTTGGCAAGCCGGTGCAAGCTCAAAAAGGGGTGCACGGCCTCCCGCACAGTCTTGAGCACGGTGCCAAGACCGTGCAGGTGCAAACGGGCCTGCGCACGGGCCTGTGCACGGGCTCAAGCCCGTGCAGGTTGAAAAGGGATACGCACGGGCTCCTGCACGGTCTTGCTCAAGACCGTGCGTTCGCCCGTGTGGATCTACTGAGCAGCAGACTCAGCAGATCGCGAAAACTCTCACGCGAAAATCAATATATAAATTCATACATCTCCTAATTTACTCCATAAATCATCTTAATTTCTACATATGATCATATATATCATATAAGCTACACATAGGCACAAGAAACGCGTAAAATGGTCAAGTAATTCTTCCTAAACACGAAAATCCTAATATATAAAATCCTATACAAAAACCACTAAAATCGTAACGAAGAGGGAACGAAATGAAATGGGGTAAAAGGATTACCGGTAGAGAATGTAGTGAGGATCGTTCGGGTTTTCACGGCTCGTCGATCGGGCGAGAAACGGACTCGGTAGGGCGTCGGGAAGATCCTCTCCTTTCTTCTCCTTCTTTCTCCTTTCTTTCTTCTTTCTTTCTTCTTTCTTTCTTCTTCTTCAATGAGAGAATGAGAGAGATAGGTAGATATTTAGAAAAATATCTCGGGAGGGTAAAATGGTCATTTAGGCTTTTAAGGGCATTTATGTAATTTAAGTAATTGAGGGCATTTAGAAGATAGGTTAAATCAATCTTTTCCACAAGATTGATTAATCCAATTGGATAGATCGAGAAATTAGGTAAGAAAGAATTCGCGTAATTATTAATAATATAATTAAAATATTCGGGTCGTTACAAGTTACTTAATCGTTTACAAGATTTATGTGTTTAAAGTGTTTATGTTAAGTGTTTGTGACCACGAGAGTAGGCGCAATTTGATGTAGGCACGCCTATTATTTCTTGAGAGAGAATAATAGATATTTTAGCAAATCTGATCTTAGATATCATAACTCATAAATTGGTATTTTCATATGCATGTGTGAGATCTATTGATGAAACCAAAGTCCTAATTTTAGTTATCTGAAGTAATCAATTTGTTTACTTATTTTCTGAATTAGTTCATTATTTAGCATTTTCAGTTTAAATTCTCAATATTTGGCGCCGCTGTCGGGAAAGCAGAAATTAATATCGATAAAATAATTAGATTTAGTGATTTAGATATCTACTTTATTTCTAACTCTGTTTGCTTTTCTCCTATTCCTTGTAGATTTTGTGCATGACCCGTAGTCAAAATCTGAGTCTAGTACCTTACAACCTAGAGATTGAAAGAACACTTGCACATCTTTGCAAGGAAGTTAGAGAACGAGCAAAGGACTTTAAACTGGAAATCATCATGGCTGGAGAAAACACCAAGTCTCTGCGAGACTATGCTCTGCCCAGCCCAACAGATTTTCATGGGAGTGTATTGAGACTTGCAATTGAAGCAAATAATTTTGAGCTTAGGGCATTTATTATTAATCTAATTCAGCACAAATAGTTTGGTGGAGGAGCCACAGAAGACCCGAATGATCATATCAACTTCTTCTTAGAGGTGTGTGATACATTCAAGATGAATGGAGTCTTTAATGAAGCCATTCGGTTGCGTCTATTCCCTTTCTCTCTACGAGATAAAGCAAGAGCCTGGTTGCATTATCACAACAATTCCTTGCAAAATATATTCCCCCCAGCAAGACTGCTCGTTATCGTAGGGAACTTCAATCCTTCAAACAATTGGATGGTGAGACATTGTATGATGCTTGGGAAAGGTTCAAAGACTTGCAGCGCAAGTGCCCACATCATGGACTTCCTGATTGGTTTCTCGTACAAAATTTCTACAATGGATTGCAACAATCTCTCTGCGTTATGATAAACGCCGCAACAGGTGGAGCATTTATGGCTAAATCAGCTAATGAAGCAATTAAACTTTTGGAGGAGATGGCCACTAACGATCATCACTGGTTTAACGAGAGAGCGCCAAACCCACCAACTTAAAAAGCTACAGGTTTGCTTGAGGTAGATAGGATGAGTTTAATTAATGCAAAATTTGATGCTTTGTTTAAAAAAGTTGAACAAATTGCTTCCAATACTAATAGTGCTACTAACCCACCTATTGTTTGTGAGACTTGTGGAGGTGCACATAGTGCAGGAGAATGTCCTACCACTAACTCTAATGTGCAGGCAATTCAAGAACAAGTACATTATGTTAATCAACAGGGATATCAACAGAGAACGCAAGCCCCGTATAGACCCAACTTGGAAGCAGTCTTAGAGAAATTTATGATTGCATCTACTGATAGATTTGAGAAATTGGAGAAAAGATTGATCAAGTTGCAAATCTTAATCGCAACCTAGAGATTCAAATTGGGCAGTAGGCAAATTCGTTAAATTCGAGGGCTCAAGGCACCCTTCTAAGCAAAACAGAGATTAATCCAAAAAAATAGTGTAATGCAGTTACATTGTGTAGTGCACCAGACATAACCGAAGAGTGTTCAATCTCTGTTATTAGCCCGAAAAAAGGTAGCCAAAGAGAAGGAGGAGTATGAAACAATTGCACTCACAGAGGATTGTAGTGCCATCATTCAGAAGAAGCTACCCCAAAAGCTTAAAGATCCAGGGAGTTTTTCAATTTCTTTATCAATTGGCTCTCTTAAGTTTCAAAAGGCTTTGTGTGATTTAGGTGCAAGTGTGAGTTTTATGCCTTTATCTGTTTGCAGGAAATTGGGAATAAAAAAATTGAAGCCAACCAATGTGACCCTTCAATTAGCAGATAGATCACGGACACACCCAATTGTGATCTTGGAGGATGTGTTCGTAAAGATAGAAATTTTTTCCATTCCAATCGACTTTGTTGTACTTGACATCGAAGAAGACCAAGAAATTTCGTTAATCATAGGAAGGCCATTCTTAGCAACTTTTGGAGCTAATATTGGTATGAGAAATGGCATACTTAGTCTCAATATAGGTGATGAAAAAACGGAGTTCTATATTTTCAAATTTGCCCAAAATCCACAAGTTGGCAATCCTCCTATTGTGATAAAGAACGAAGAATTTGGCAAAGGAGAAATAGGTCTTAAACTTGGATTGATGGGCGAAACGATCAAAAAGAGCACTACTTTTGCTCTTGCAAGTCCGGAATAATCGTATCCTAAAGTCAAGCTAACTACTATAACTTAGAACTAGATTTCTTTCCTTTTATTATATTTATATATGTATATATATATTTTTTACTTTATTTAAATTTTTAAAAAAAAAATCAAAAATTTATACTGCCGTGTGAAATTTTCACACGGCCGTGTGGCGAAAATAAATTTTTTGTCCAGACTACTCCACAGCCCGTGGATGTGTTCTCACGGCTGTGGAGCATTTTGATTATTTTTCAACTTAAAAAAAAATTTAATTAATTAATCAATTTTGACTGAAAAGTCAAAATTGTCTTCTGCGTACCAACACTACCAACCTTCTACAATCTCCTCTCTGTATCTAACCACCAACCATTGCCGCTGGTTCCCTCATCTCTTCCATCGGGCCACCACCATCCCTTCTCTCTCTCAGCCGCACACCGCCAGATCTCTCCTTCTTCCGCCACCAATAGTCACAGCCGACGACCTTTCTCTTTTCTCAAACGCCGCCCACCACCAAGCGCCACAACCACTGATCCTCTGCTCTTACCGCCATCTCTCCACCACCAGCGACCACACGAACCACCACAGCCGAGCCTCACCCCATATCTCATTCAAGCTTTGTCTACACAAACACCCACCAAGTGTTTGACAAAAATCCCCAACTAAATAAGAAACTAAAAACGCTCGGTTCATCCTCTTTCACCATGGCTTCACACAAAAAGGGAATGACAAAGGACACACACAATCGACCACTTGTCAGGGAAGTTTTCTAAATCTTATTTTTCATTGAGGACAATGTGAATTTCAAATGTGGGGTATTAAATTGCATTTTGAGTGTTGTTGCACTCTATGATGAATTATATTGTTGAGCAATTGCTACTTAGAAAAAGCATATTTAGGTATAATTATGTGGCGCTTATAAGAAAGATATATTGTAGCGGGCGCCCCAAACGGGTAACGCACGCCTCGCACCGAGCCCCGACCCGGAACCGAAATGGAATCCGACCCGAATCGAAACCCGGCGAACGACACACATTTACTCAATGACTAGGCGGGGGTTTCAAAAACTAGAGAAACGACGGAGGTGCGGAAGCGAAATTAAACAAAATAATAAATCATAATAATTGCACAAGTATTAAAGCCCACCAAGGCCAATGAAATTCAATTATTTAAATAATAGACGGGTTAGATACAATATCCCGACAATAAATAATAACGGGTTCAACATATAATCCCGAATACTACATATCTAAAATCCTAATATCATAAACATAAATAATAGCCATACGGAATAGAGTTATACATGAACAAAAGAATGTAACTCTAAGACACGACGACGACGACAAAGATCCCGCCTAGTATCCTGAAACCAATACAGGGGTGAAACATAGGGGGTTAGTCAAACGACTAAGTGAGGAGGGAGTAATAATATATATTATAAACGGAAGTAAATCACAAATTTTAAACTTAAAAGAGATCAACATAAAAGAAAGGTTTTCGTAATCGGGTGGTGATTTAACACAAATCATAAACATATCATATGACTCGGCGAGTCGAGCCCTTAACTCCAATTTCCAAACATAAAAACGGGAAACCACCCTTATTCCTCCAATGTAGACGGACCGCTAAATCCGAACTACGCATAACATACAGTATAATCTCAGGTACTCAAAGGGCTGCCACTCCGGCCTCACCCCGAGCTCCCAAAGGTGGAGGGAACCATAGAATTTCCGCCATAGACCCGATGTCTACCGACTTCGTCCTATCATCCTGACTCCGGGCCTAAACATACATACATACATACAGTTCATAACTCGTTTTTCAAATCATTTCGGGTTGGCCAAAAGACCGTTCGAGACATGTCATATGCGAGGCCGAAGGCCAAAGTTCGCCTTAGAAATTAAAGAGGTTTTACATGTCTCTTCCGCAAACGTTTGAAAGAATATACGTAGTACTTTTTCATATCAAAACATTTTCGATAAATCGAATAAACATAATAGGCATAAATATTTACTAAGTATATATATAGAAACGGTGTGAAAACAAAACGTAAACATGGCTTATATCGGGAGAGGCTTATTTATATATATATATATACATAATAGTACTGGAATCAGAAACGGAAAGCCTCACCTGTTGGCTATACAAAAAGAAGAGCAAAAGCAAGAACCGGCGCTACTCCACGGGAGTATCGTCTGCAAAAATACCAAGACACAACCAAATAAGACTAAGGACGATGCACGGCTTATACGAATATATTAGAACATATTGAGGCACGTTATACAATCTCATAAGGCACTTAGGTTCAAATTATCAAACGAAAATGGAGTAATTCGCAAATTTAAAAATGCAAATCAAGTCCAAATGCAACAAAACTTTACGGACATGCTTTAAATATCATAAAGGAGTATGCATTCGAATTTCGGAAAAATCGGACTTCATATGCAAAAGTTAGAAAATATGACGAAAACTTAAAACGCACTATTCATAGATCCGAACATGCTATAAATTCATAAAACATGCAATTCATATCTATTTCATATATATCGAATACACGAGCGAAGAAAGAATTCGGAAAAGACGAGCCTCGGAGGGACCCGTAGGCCAAAATTGGCCCTGACTTACAGAAGGTCAGGGCCCTGTTCAAACGGGCCACACGGCCTTGTGCATGGCCGTGTGCACCAAGGCCGTGCACACCAAAGAGGGACACGCACGGCCTCTTGAGGCCGTGTGCACAAGGCCGTGCACCATGAACCATGCGCACGGTCTCTTGCACGGCCGTGCAAGAGGCCGTGTACCTCCACACGGCCTTGCCACACCCAGTGTGCAAGGCCCGTGTGCGTCAAGAAAGAGCAGAACCAGAAAAACCATGGGAATTAATTCCTAAATTCAACATTTGATCATCTAAACATGCAAATCACGCACTAATATTTATATATAATGATCTACAACATGTAAGCTACACATAGAATCCAAAAACACGAAAATTCATCCATAAATTCCCTCAAAATCACATAAACCCTAAATTATTCAACTATATACAAAAACGAGAAATATGAGGCATAGGAGACATTAAACGAGAGGGACGTGAAAGGCTTGCTCGTAGAAGAGATCGCGGGGAGTTCGTAGGCGTAAACGGTTCGAAAATCCGTTGGGAAACGAAGTCGGAATGATCGTTGGAACCTCCTTTCTTCTCTTTCTCTTTTTCTTTCTTTTCTTTTCTTTCTTTTGCTGCTGTGTGTTTTGGGCGAGAGTGAGGTGAGAGAGAGAGTGATGAGACTTAGTCAATTTGACATGGGTTTAAAAATCGAAAGGGCAAATTCGTAATTTCGCAAAATAAGTTTGAAAACTCATGTTGTCTAAATAATACATAATTATAGTCAAAATTCCTATAATTAAACGCACATTGACAATTCGTAATTTAAATATGGAAATTCATTCATTTACGAAATTATTCTAAAATCTCATAATAAATATCAAATAAAATGATAAATTGCGCAAATACTCGATTCGGACATACCGGATTATAATTCGGATTTTTGGGGCGTTACAATCACCCCTCCTAATGAGAATCTGGCCCCCAGATTCTACTCGTCCGACTGAAATAATTCCGGATGAAACTTGCGTATTTTGTCCTCGGTCTCCCATGTAGCTTGTTTGGTTGTCTGATTTCTCCAAAGAACTTTGACAAGAGAAATCTCCCGGTTCCGCAGAGCTTGAGTCTTCTTATCCAATATCTTCACCGGCTTCGAAACAAAGGTCAAATCCGGCTCTAGTTCAATTTCCTCAACAGGAAGGATCTCTGACTCATTCGGGAAGTACTTTCGGAGTTGAGAAACATGAAAGACATTGTGAATTCCTGTTAGGCTAGGCGGCAAGTCTAACCTGTAGGCGGCGTTCCCAATCCTCTCCAAAATTTCATAGGGACCCAAAAATCTAGGACTAAGTTTTCCTCCTTTTCCAATTCGGGTGAATCCCTTTCGAGGAGAAGCTTTGAGGAATACTTTGTCACCAACCTCAAATTCCAACGGTCGGCGACGGTTGTCGGCATAGCTCTTCTGTCGATCCTGAGCTGCTTTCATTCTCTGCCGAATGATCTGGATACGGTCGATGGCATTTTGGAGAAACTTTGGAGGAGTTCCTCATTCCTTATCGTCTTTCGTCCAACGCCAATCCTCGAGATCCCAAAACAACGGGGATCTACACTTTCTGCCGTACAATGCCTCGTAAGGTGCCATTTCGATCGAAGACTGATAACTATTGTTGTAGGCAAACTCGATCAAAGGCAATTGGTCGTGCCAATTGTTGCGAAAATCCAAGGCACAAGCTCGAAGCATATCACAGAGATATCTGATCATCCTCTCTGACTGACCATCTGTCTGCGGATGTGCGGCTGTACTGAAAGTCAGCTTCGTTCCCATTCGCTCTTGAAGTTGCTGCCATAAGCGAGAAGTAAATCGAGCGTCTCTGTCAGACACTATCGTAGACGGAATCCCATGAAGCTTGACAATCTCTCGGTGATAAATCTCTACCAACTTATCCACTTTGTACGACATGTTGATCGGTAGAAAATGAGCACTCTTGGACAGTCGGTCGATAATCACCCAAATGCTATCGTAGCCACCTCTAACTTTAGGTAAACCAGACACGAAGTCCATGGAAATACCCTCCCACTTCCATGTAGGAATCGGTAGTGGCTCAAGCAAACCTCCCGGTCTTTGATGTTCAACTTTAACTTGCTGACAAGTCGAGCATCTCTTGACGTAATCAGCTACGTCTCTCTTCATACCTCTCCACCAGAATAACTCTTTTAGATCCCGGTACATCTTACTTCCTCCTAGATGAACTGTGTAAGGTGTGTTGTGAGCCTCATCGAGAATCTCTTTCCTCAGATTCTCCGGGACACAAACTCGGGACTTGTAGCGGAGAATTCCTATGTCGTCCACACCAAACTGAGTCTCTGGATCAGCTGCGATGTGAACTATCTGTCTCTGAGTCCACTCATCAGTAGCCTGAACATCTCGAATCTTTCGACCCAACTCTGACTGGATCGATATGCTGTGAACATGGGCCTGGGAACTGATGTGAACTCCCTCTAACTTAGCCTCTAGCTGGGCTATGCTCGCCTTCCGGCTCAGTGCATCAGCTACCACATTCGCCTTTCTGGGATGGTACTGAATCTTGCAATCGTAATCCTCAAATAACTCCATCCAACGGCGCTGTCGTTTGTTCAATTCCTTTTGAGTAAACAAGTACTGAAGGCTCTTATGATCTGTGAAGATGTCGAACGTGATGCCATAGAGATAATGACGCCATTTCAATAAAGCAAAAACAACGGCGGCTAGCTCAAGGTCGTGAGTGGGATAGTTCTCTTCAGCTGGCTTTAGCTTCCTCGATGCATAAGCTATAACTTTCCCATTCTGCATTAACACACAACCTAATCCTTTGTGTGACGCATCTGCATATACGACAAATCCTTCAGAACCCTCGGGCAGGGTCAATACTGGGGCTGTGGTCAATCTCTTCTTGAGCTCTTGAAAACTAGTTTCACATTTGGCTGACCACTCAAACTTAGCTTCTTTCTTTGTCAACGCTGTTAACGGGCCTGCAAGTTTAGAGAAATCCTTGACGAAACGTCTGTAGTATCCTGCTAAACCCAAGAAACTACGGATGTCTGTAGGAGTCTTAGGTCTCTCCCAATCCGGCACTGTCTCAATCTTCGAAGGATCTACCTCGATTCCCGTTCCGGATATGACATGACCTAGGAAGGTCACTCGGTCAATCCAGAATTCGCATTTGCTGAACTTAGCGAATAATTGGTGCTCTCTCAAAGCTTGGAGCACAATCCGGAAGGTGTTCAGCATGTTCTTCTTCGGACTTCGAGAACACTAAGATGTCGTCAATGAAAATAACGACGAATTTGTCGAGGTACGGACGAAAAATCCTGTGCATCATGTCCATGAAAGTTGCTGGGGCATTCGTGAGTCCAAACGGCATAACCACAAACTCGAAATGTCCGTATCGGGTGTTGAAAGCTGTCTTCGGGATATCCTCTGATCGGATACGGAGCTGGTAATATCCTTGTCTGAGATCGAGCTTGGAATAAACCCTCGATCCTTGTAGCAAATCGAACAATTCCTCGATATGTGGTAGAGGATACTTGTTCTTCACTGTCATCCTGTTCAATTCTCGGTAATCGATACACAGGCGAATTGTACCGTCCTTCTTCTTCACGAACAAGACTGGAGCACCCCAAGGCGAGGCACTCGGTCGGATATATCCAATAGAAAGAAGTTCGTCGAGTTGGTTCTTCAATTCCTTCAACTCGGCAGGAGCCATTCGGTACGGCGACTTTGAATAAGACTCGGCTCCCGGAACATGGTCAATCACGAACTCTATATCCCGATCCGGTGGCAAGAATTCCAGATTCTCGGGGAATACGTCAGTGAATTCATTTACCACGGGCATTTCTTCGATCTTCGTTTGGTCCTTCGGGCGGTTGAGAAGGTAAGCTATAAAGCATGTAGCTTCTTCTTTCTGAACGAGCTTCTTGGCTTCCATCATTGAGATATATGGACCTTCTCCTTATCGGAAACCCTTAACTTCATTGGAACCCAGAATAACTTTCTTCTCGAAACAATCAACCTTCGCCCGATGCTCGTACAACCAATCCATTCCGAGAATAACCCCATATTTCTTCATTGGCAACTCGATCAAATCAGCCGGGTACTCGATACCCTCGATGATAATCGGACAACGCTTAAGTGCTCGGTTCGTAATAACTTTCGAACCCAACGGCGAACCAACCACCAACACATAATCAAGCAAGGAAACATGCGCATGCACAGATAAGGAAACAGCAGGCGCAATAAATGAGTGTGAAGCACCCAAGTCGTACAATGCATGTATGGGGATGCCATTTATATATATAGTACCTTCCAACACCTTGGTCGGATCTGCAACAGCATCCTCTGCATCGCCTTCCAAGGCATAAACACGGGCATAGGCCTGAGGCTGAGCGGCTCCCTGCGGTACCGGTCTCCTCTTCGGGCATACATCTACCCGATGATCGGCGCTACCACATCCGTAGCAGAGACCATTCTTCTTCCAACATTTGGCCTCTAAGTGCGGGCCCTGACAGAATCCACATACGGGTCATGGAATTCCCTGGGGTCGGGGAGGAGCAGGCTGAATGGCTATCTTGAATGGCTTCCTCCCAGAAGAGGACCCAGAATGAGTAAAGGGTCTCTTCGAACCAGAAGCGAAACTCTTGGCGGCTGCGGGGGCAGGTGCAGAAGTCGGTCTCATCTGTTGGAGATCGGACTCTATAGATAGGGCCGTCTCAACTGCATTGGTGTAGTACTGAAGTCTGTTTCCGAGCATATGCATACGGATCTCATTCGACAACCCTTCAATGAACTGTCGAGTCTTCCTCTGCTCGTCGTCAACCATATACGAGCAATGAATAATAAGTCTGGAGAAATGAGCCTCGTACTAGTCAACTGATGAAGTACCCTGCTTGAGAGCGAGGAACTCTCACTCACGTCGCTGTCGGACCACTAACAGAATATACTTGGCCCGAAACTCAACCAAGAACTGATCCCAAGTCGGGACCACATGCTCTCGCTGCCATCGCTGCTCTATACGGGCCCACCAGTCATGTGCAGCTCCTGTCATCTGATACACTGCTAATTCGACCCTCTTAGGGTCCGGACATTCCATTACTCTGAACCTCTTCTCCATTGCCGCTATCCAAGATTCGGCAATAACATCGTCCGGTGCACCCTCGAACTGTGGAGGGTGGAGTTTAAGGAACCTGCTCATCTCGGTCTCGGGGGCAGGTGGTGGCGTTGCTCGGTTGGTATTAACCATAAACTGCCCTAAGGCTTTCATAAACTGTGCTGGTGTCGGAACACCTGGAGGCGGACTTGGCGGTTCACGGCGAGGAAGCATTCTGCAAATTCAATACCAAACATGCATGATGATAAGCGATTATGAAAAGATGTAACACGTAGGCAAGTAATGTTCAGATAGAGTTCACATAAGCACTTAGCATATTTGCACAAATTCCACAAAAGTCCTAAGCCGTACGACCTAGACACAACCGGACACGACAGACAACCAGACATGGCAAGTACAACCTTGAGTTTCACATCCACCTATATCCAAGCCCATCCCAGTGTTTTGATTGTAAAAGATCTTTTGTTGTTGATCATCCAACAAAGATCCATCACAATTCAAACACTAAGCGTTCTTGAACACTGGTGAGTGCAATTCCCTAAGTTATACCGGCACACAACGACTGACAAAACAAATAAAACACGACAATTCAGAGCTTAGGCCATTGGACCAAAGAAGCTCTGATACCAACTGTAGCGGGCGCCCTAAATGGGTATCGCACGCCCCGCACCGAGCCCCCACCCAGAACCGAAATGGAATCCGACCCGAATCGAAACCCGGCGAACGACACACATTTACTCAATGACTAGGCGGGGGTTTCAAAAACTAGAGAAACGACAGAGGTGCGGAAGCGAAATTAAACAAAATAATAAATCATAATAATTGCACAAGTATTAAAGCCCACCAAGGCCAACGAAATTCAATTACATAAATAAAGACGGGTTCGATACAATATCCCGACAATAAATAATAACGGGTTCAACATATAATCCCGAATACTACATATCTAAAGTCCTAATATCATAAACATAAATAATAGCCATACGGAATAGAGTTATACATGAACAAAAGAATGTAACTCTAAGACGCGACGACGACGACGAAGATCCCGTCTAGTATCCTGAAACCAATACAGGGGTGAAACAGAGGGGGTTAGTCAAACGACTAAGTGAGGAGGGAGTAATAATATATATTATAAACGGAAGTAAATCACCAATTTTAAACTTAAAAGAAATCAACATAAAAGAAAGGTTTTCGTAATCGGGTGGTGATTTAACATAAATCATAAACATATCATATGACTCGGCGAGTCGAGCCCTTAACTCCAATTTCCAAACATAAAAACGGGAAACCACCCTTATTCCTCCAATGTAGACGGACCGCTAAATCCGAACTACGCATAACATACAGTATAATCTCAGGTACTCAAAGGGCTGCCACTCCGGCCTCACCCCGAGCTCCCAAAGGTGGAGGGAACCATAGAATTTCCGCCGTAGACCCGATGTCTACCGACTTCGTCCTATCATCCTGACTCCGGGCCCAAACATACATACATACATACAGTTCATAACTCACTTTTCAAATCATTTCGGGTTGGCCAAAAGACCGTTCGAGACATGTCATATGCGAGGCCGAAGGCCAAAGTTCGCCTTAGAAATTAAAGAGGTTTTATATGTCTCTTTCGCAAACGTTTGAAAGAATATACGTAGTACTTTTTCATATCAAAACATTTTCGATAAATCGAATAAACATAATAGGCATAAATATTTACTAAGTATATATATAGAAACGGTGTGAAAACAAAACGTAAACATGGCTTATATCGGGAGAGGCTTATTTATATATATATACATAATAGTACTGGAATCAGAAACGGAAAGCCTCACCTATTGGCTATACAAAAAGAAGAGCAAAAGCAAGAACCGGCGCTACTCCACGGGAGTATCGTCTGCAAAAATACCAAGACACAACCAAATAAGACTAAGGACGACGGGCTTATACGAAAACATTAGAACATATTGAGGCACGTTATACAATCACATAAGGCACTTAGGTTCAAATTATCAAACGAAAATGGAGTAATTCACAAATTTAAAAATGCAAATCAAGTCCAAATGCAACGAAACTTTACGGACATGCTTTAAATATCATAAAGGAGTATGCATTCGAATTTTGGGAAAATCGGACTTCATATGCAAAAGTTAGAAAATATGACGAAAACTTAAAACGCACTACTCATAGATCCGAACATGCTATAAATTCATAAAACATGCAATTCATATCTATTTCATATATATCGAATACACGAGCAAAGAAAGAATTCGGAAAAGACGAGCCTCGGAGGGACTCGTAGGCCAAAATTGGCCCTGACTTCCAGAAGGTCAGAGCCTTCTTCAAACGGGCCACACGGCCTTGTGCACGGCCGTGTGCACCAAGGCCGTGCACACCAAAGAGGGACACGCACGGCCTCTTGCACACGGCCTCAAGGCCGTTTGCACAAGGCCGTACACCATGAACCATTCGCATGGTCTCTTGCACGGCCGTGCAAGAGGCCGTGTACCTCCACACGGCCTTGCCACACCTCGTGTGCAAGGCCCGTGTGCGTCAAGAAAGAGCAGAAACTTCGCAGAACCAGAAAAACCACTCGAATTAAATCCTAAATTCAACATTTGATCATCTAAACATGCAAATCACGCCCTAATATTTACATATAATGATCTACAACATGTAAGCTACACATAGGATCCAAAAACACGAAAATCCATCCATAAATTCCCTCAAAATCACATAAACCCTAAATTATACAACTATATACAAAATGAGAAATACGAGGCATAGGAGACATTAAACGAGAGGGACGTGAAAGGCTTACTCATAGAAGAGATCACGGGGAGTTCGTAGGCTTAAACGGTTCGAAAATCCGTTGGGAAACGAAGTCGGAATGATCGTTGGAACCTCCTTCCTTCTCTTTCTCTTTTTCTTTCTTTTCTTTTCTTTCTTTTGCTGCTGTGTGTTTTGGGCGAGAGTGAGGTGAGAGAGAGAGTGATGAGACTTACTCAATCTGACTTGGGTTTAAAAATCGAAAGGGCAAATTCGTAATTTCGCAAAATAAGTTTGAAAACTCATGTTGTCCAAATAATACATAATTACAGTCAAAATTCATATAATTAAACGCACATTGACAATTCGTAATTTAAATATAGAAATTCATTCATTTACGAAATTATTCTAAAATCTCATAATAAATATCAAATAAAATAATAAATTGCGCAAATACTCGATTCGGACATACCGGATTATAATTCGGATTTTTGGGGCGTTACATATATGTTCTTGAAATTATCCACTTTTTGAGCACAATTGTTGGAATCAAAACACCGAGCCTAGAATCCGTTTGAATGTCTATTGAGGCGAAATCCTAGAGAACACTTTAATTAGAAAAATGATTTAGGCCGTTCTTTGAATTTTTCTGAGCCTTAATTAGCCACTTTCTTACATAATATATCCATAGTGTCACCTCTGAGCCTACATTGTGCTTTTTTTATTTCTTTAGCCACATTACATGAGCCCCAAGCAGACCCAAGCACAATGGTTTTAAATCCTGCCTTTTTATTTGTACCCTTTTGCTTACTTGCTTAATGTGACAAAATATGTTTCAAGGATATGATATATGTTTTGGCCTTGGTGTTGAAAATTGAGCTTACAAGAAAAATAGAGAGTAAAGAATTGTTGTGAAAGTAATTGTGGATCACACACACGAAAAAAAAAAAAGAAAAAAAAGGAAAAAAGAAAGAAAGAAAGTGGTGTGATCTAATCTCTCTGACTGTGGATGAATAAAAGAAAGTAAGCCGATACTTTTGGATAAGTGTGGGGGTATTTGGTTTTGTTATTGGAAAGGTTGATTTTTGTTTGGACCAAAGTAAGTAAGTATTTGGGTACTTGAGCTACTTTTCCCATAATTTTCCTACCCTTAAACCCGAGCTTTACATTACAAGCCGATAAAGTCCTATTGATTTCTAGCTAGAGTGTGATCTACATTAGTGGAGATAGAGATGAAAAGCGAACATATGAGACACAGTTGCCATTCCAACTTTACACACACAAACACGGGGAATGATTGAATGTATGTTATTCTTATATTTGATGCATCTTTTACATCTATGATTGTTAGCACTAACTTAGCGTAGCAAGGCAATCCTGAGAAGTGTTCTAAACTTGGGCATATAAAGTTGGATAATTGTGCTTTACTCGAGGACGAGCAAAGATCTAGGTGCGGGGGTATCAGATATGCTCAATTCTTGCAATGCTTTGGATATAATTTATGTATTTTCCTAGAGGATATTGAGAGTTTTTGACTCAAATTGTGGGAGAATATGGTTAAGCATGAAAGAATGGAAGTTTGGTGGAATTGGACACAAAGTTGAAGAATTCATATTTCTCTGTCGTATGAAGTCCAATTGGAGCAAAGTCACAGATCAAATTAAACTTTAAGATGTCTAGTTCAGCCTGCTTTTTACGGATTGTAAAAAGACCACCCGAGTAGAAAGTTATGACCGTTTGAAGTTCGTTGCCTCAAGTTGTTGGAAGTACATGGCCGTGGGAAGTTCTACATGGCCGTGTGTCGCTGTTTTGTCCTATTTCTGCGAGAAATCACATCTCTTTGTGAATTGTTCGATTTCAGCTGTTTGGGAGTCTTTTTGGAAGTTGGAAGTCCCTGGGAATTATGAAGAGTTGAGTTCAACTAGAGTTAGTTATGTACTATTTGGATTCGAAGTCCTAGTTGACTCAAGTTAGGAGAGTTCATCTGTCATCTATAAATAAGACCTTCTGTCTTATTGTTTGTATCTTCGATCTAGCAGTTACTTTAGTTTTTATCATGAATTCTAGTTTTTACTTTGTTGTTCTTTATTTGATTATAAGTAGCTAAACGCCATCTTAGGGCTATGGTGGATTCTTTAGATTGAACACATGTTTTATGTTAAGTACAATTTAAGAGTTTTCTTATATATCTATCTCATGTTTTATGTGCTTTATTTCATGTAAATTTCTGATCAACTTTTGCATGTTTGAGATTTTCATATGATGCATTGAGAGATGAAGTATGAAATCTGACTAGTAAAACATTACACATATGGCACGTGTGATAAAGAGATTTACATACTCTTATGTGATCAGTTTCAATTAAGAAAACCGAGCAGTTACTTAATTGTTTACAAGATTTCTGTGTTTAAAGCATTTATGTTAAGTGTTTGTGACCACGAGAGTAGGCACAATGTGATATAGGTACACCTATTATTACTTGAGAGAGAATAATATATATTTTAGCAAATCTGATCTTAGATACCATAACTCATAAATTGGTATTTTCATATACATGTGTGAGATCTATTGATGAAACCAAAGTCCTAATTTTAGTTATCTGAAGTAATCAATCGGTTTACTTATTTTCTGAATTAGTTCAGTATTTAATATTTTTAGTTTAAATTCTCAATATTTGTCCATCTAAACATTAGAGAAGATTATTTATTGGTATTTAGTTTTCCTTCCCTGTGGGACGACAATCCTATTTTTTTACTTACTTTCTATTACTTTTGCGATTCGTACACTCGCAGGTAAAAGTCGCAACAGGGTCCATCAACTACAGGGGTTAAACGAGGAATGCCACGTAGTTTTAGTTGTAAAGAAGGAAACACTACTCAAGTATCAAAAGGCATCGATTCTTACATGTTCCCAAGTAAGCAAAAGAGTATCAAGAGCTGTTTCGCTCCTCAAAAATTCAAAGGGGTCGGTAAGGCCATTTCAAAATTCTTTTTGTTCAATTCTATCCCGTTTAATGCTGCTAATAGTGGGCTTTATTATCAAACGATGACTGATACTATTGCTGATGATGGGCCAGGAATTAAAGGTCCTTCGGGCCGCCAAATTGGTGGAATTTATTTCAATGAGGAAGTGGAAGAAATTGCCTTCTCAGTTGCTAGTCTCGGCATATAGACAATTTGATCCAAGGGAATGAAACTACTTCAAGATCGAAACTTGTAGCGAAACTGGGCCGGCCAGCCGGAAAAGACAAATCCAGGGAGGTAGAACGCCAAAGGTTTCCCTAATAGACTTTGAAACCTCGCCTTACCTTTCGATGTCCGATCCCGGATGAATCAGGTGCCACATAACCCATTCAATTAGCGGCAAATGGTTATATAACCACTTTGAAAACTAAATGGCAGGAGTACGGAAGTATGATTATGTGTGATGGTTGGAGCAGTCGTAATAAACATCCTTTAATAAATTTTATGATATATTGTGATCGTTAAATGATATTTCATTCATCAGTAGACTGTACAAATAAGAATAAAATGACCCATTATATTTTTCACACTTGAATAAAGTGATTGATGAGGTAGGGGAGCAAAAGTGGGTTGGACTACATTCCTAGATTTTCGAAGGAATTCCTATCCTCGACTTGTCTACGAGTTCATTGCCACACTTCAATTGCTCCCACATCAAGACAACCGCGAGCTACCTTTCAAGATAGAATTTCGAGCATTCAACGAAGAGTGCGAGCTCACCCTACGCCAATTGACAACACACTTCGGACTACCCATTGATGGGGTGATGAGTCGAGAAATTGGTTGGTCCGAAGCCGATGCATGGAGACGTGTTTCCACGTCTAGGAAGCCCTTTAAGCAAGGGAAGTCGAAGGCCACATACCTCATCAACCAGGCCTTGAGGACTTTTCATAGATTCCATTCTTGCACGGTGGTTGCTCGAGGGGATAGCTATGGCTCCATAAACCTGGATGACTTGTACATCCTGGATTGCGCGGTCCAGAACAAGAGGGTCAACGGCGTTCTTTCTGAGGTACATGGAGTACGTGGCTACCCGCCCAAAAGGAGAAATCAGAATTGGATCCTATGTCACCGCGATCCTAGAGTGTGCCGGCGTGACCGGGATGGACCGAATGGTCCCGGCAGGAGGAGATGATGCTATTATTACATACAAGCAGTTTGCCCAAATGAAGCTTTGCAAGAAGACAAAGGGCCGTCATAGTAGGTATGTGCCTATGTCGGCAGAGGAAGCAGCCGCAGAGAGCGACGAGAAGGACGAGGAGGAGGATATTAACGAAGGGGATTATTCTGAGGAGAACCGTCAGGAGATCAAAGAGCAGATGCTCGAGCAGTTATGGGGGCTTCGACCCTCAGCAAGCTCCGTACGTACCCGATCCTCCCACAACCGATGAGACTAACTTCGAGCAGGAGTTCGCCGACCACCAGACGCAGTATCAGGCTGGACCCTCTCAGTAGGACAGACTGGGCGAGGACCAATGGAACCAGTACCAGCAGTCGGAGTCAGATGTCCGGAGTTAGTGGGAGACTGGCCGATGGACTATTTGGGGAAATCTCTTCACTTCTTTCAGTAAGCAGACCACCGAGCGACTTAACCAGCAGTCGACCGACCTTCGAGAGCTCATACAGGAGGTTCGACGTAACCATACCGAGCTTCGAGATCAGATTTTCGACCTTGATAGGTCCATTTTCGAGTAGCTCACTAACTACATGAGCCACCTTGGCATGCCACCCAGTTCCGGTGCTTCCGACTCTTAGTCGCTATCGCCTATCTTTCCATTTCTCGTTATTTCTTGTTTTAATTGTAATTTGACTCCTTTTAGGAACTTATTATGTACGAACTACTTGGTACTTGCCTTCTTGAAATTAAATGCTAATTGTTCGTTTTGAATTATTCGATTAGATGATAATTGTTTGAGTATGCTTGACGAATGTTTTAACTTCTGTATTATACTCCTCTTAACAAACCCCGTGATCCGGAGAAGAATCTGAGGACAGATTCTTTTGAAGGGGGGAGTATTGTAACGTCCCAAAATTTCAGAATATTTCCGGAATAATTATTTCACACCTCGTTGAATTTTAAAAGAAAAGATTAGCTTTGTTAGCTAATTTTATTTTAATTTCAAATCCTTATTCTCTCATGATTACCTTTTCACCCCTCGAATTTCCTTTAATTTCATTCGAGCCCTACACTCTCTTGAACACACCCACACCCTCTTGAACTCACTTGCACCCCCTTATGCACACTCTTGGACTCACTCACCCACACCCCCAAAACTGAGAGAGAGAGAGAGAGAGAAGAAAAGGAAAGGAAGAGGAAGAAAAGAGAAGGAAGGAGGAAGAAGAGGAAAAAGCTTACCCCGAACCCGTCGCTCGACCATTCAAAATTCCGAGACCATATCGACGATCCTCGTTCGATTTCCTACCGGTAACCTTCTTTCACCATTTCATTTCACCCATTAAATTTCGAAATATGCTAGCTTTTGTAGGAATTGTTTATTTTTGCATTTTGACGGGTTTGTATGATTTAGTTCACCATTTTTGTTGTTGTTTGGATCAAATGATAGCTCTTAGTGTGTTTAATGCATGAGTGGAAATTTTAAGTGTTGATTTTAGCTCCATAATTCGCCATGAGTGATTTTTGTGTTATTTTTGCGAAGAACTCCTTAAAATCGCAATTTTGCACCTGAAACATGAAACGCACGGTCTTGCGTACGGTTTTGGCAAGCCAATGCGCCCGCCCTAGCGCCTGCACCGGCCTGCGCACCTCACTGCGCAAGCCAGTACGCAAGCTTTTCAACCTGCACGGTCTTGAGGTTGCCTTCAAGACCGTGCGCAGCCCAGTGCCCGAGCCCGTGCATATGCCTTAGCCATTTTTTAGACCTCTTTCCTTATTTCACTTCGGGAATTGGTCAATTAGCCCAAAAATAAAAGTTGACTTTTTGCATACGACCTCCTAAAATCAAGCCGATTTCACCTATAGCTTCCTTATGATTTGAGTATGAATATTTTGTGAAGCTTTCAAAATTTCAACCTCGTTCGGGCCTTGAATAGTGCCTTTTTCGTTTAGGACTTTTTCCCCAATTTTTGAATGTTGTCCGAATGATCCGAAATTTGCATGAGTGCTTCTTTACATTATATTATGTATGAATGTGAAGTTAGAATTTCAATTGAGCATGTTTAGCACCTTTAATTTTATGCATTCCGTTTAATTGATCTAATTATATTTTTCTAGTAATTTTAATTGCTAAGTGATTTTATTTGGCCTTTGTAACGCCCCAAGTTTTCGTACAAATAGAGCCGGTATGAATTTTGTTGAGTCATCGTAGGATAGGTTTCTTGAGGTGTTTTGAGCTAAATACATTCCCCCTACTGTTCAGGATCGCAGGGAGCAGGAATTTATGGAGTTATCTCAAGGTACTTCTACTATGGCCGACTTTGAGGCCAATTTTACCAGACTTGCAGTATATGCTCCCCATATTGCTTTCTATGAGCGCAGAAAGACCAAGAAGTTTCTGGAGGGCTTGAGTATTCCTCTTCGACAGGGTCTTGCAGCTTCCCGCCCCACTACCTATGTTGCAGCTATAGATGCAGCCTTATCTCTTGAGGCTGAGTATGCCAGTATCGACCGAGCTATTCGCCACGCTACTCTCGCTTCTTCTTCATCGGGTTCTAAGAGGCCTTTCATTTCGAGTGCTCGTATGCAGCCTAGAGGCAAGAGACCTTTTGGTGGACCCAGACCTCATGTACCTCGCCCGATCGGCTTTTCTTCTGTACCTCGCCCGACCAGTTTTCCTTCAGCCCCTCGTTCGTCAGGTTATCCTCCTGTTATTTGTGGCTTTTGTTGGAAGAATCACGCAGAGTCTAAATGTTGGTATAAGTTGGGATTATGTACTGGTTGTGGTGACCCTAACCACAAGAGAGATAGTTGTCCGAGGAGGCAGCCCCCGAGTCAGCCTAGGCCGCCGAAGCCTTCCGTTCTAGCTCGCGTGTACGCCCTGGAGGGCGATAGTGAGGAGACTGGGCCTGATGCTTACGCCGTGATTGAAGGTACTATACATATACATAACATACCCATACATGCATTACTTGATCTGGGTGGTACACATTCTTTGTTGCTCCTGAAATTGACTTATCTACGCATGCATCTGTTGAATTGTCTGATTATTGTTTTGTTGTGAGTTCCCCTTTGGGATCTTGTATTATTACCGATCGCATGTAGCGACATTGTCCCATCGTTTTTGAGGATAAGATTTACCCCGCAGATTTGATAGAGTTATCTATGAAGAAGTACGGAGTTATATTGGGTATGGATTGGTTATTTGAGCACAAGGCCAAGATTGATTGTTTTGAGAAGAAGATTAGTTTGGGATCCGATTCGAGTCAGGGTATTCAGTTGACAGATGGGTCAATTATTTCTATGACAGAGGCAAAGAGGCTCGTCCGAGAGGGAGCTTCAGGTTTTGTTGCTTATCTTCTTAACAGGCCGAAGGAACAGTCGAAGTTTGAAAATACCGAGATAGTTAAGGATTTCCCAGATGTATTTCCTGAGAAGTTAGAATCGTTACCTCCAGACCGTGACATCGATTTTATTATTGATCTGTATCCGGGATCTAAGCCTTATTCTAAGACACCCTACAGAATGGCGCCAGCTGAGTTAAAGGAGTTGAAGATTCAATTAGATGATTTGCTAGCCAGTGGTTATATCAGGCCGAGTACCTCTCCCTGGAGTGCACCGGTATTGTTTGTGAAGAAAGAGGACGGTTCTCTCAGACTTTGTGTTGATTACATGGAGTTGAATCGGATGACTGTAAAGAACAAGTATCCTCTTCCTTTCATTGAGGAATTATTCGACTTATTGCAGGGATCGAGGGTCTATTCTAAACTCAATCTGAGATAGGGATACTATCAGTAGCGTATCAAGGTAGAGGACATACCGAAGATGGCCTTCAACATTCGATATGATCATTTTGAGTTTGTGGTCATGCCATTTGGTTTGACAAACGCTCCAACAACATTTATGGATATGATGCACAGAATTTTCCGACCTTATCTTGATAAGTTTGTTGTCATCTTCATCGACGACATACTGGTTTTCTCAAAGACCGAGGAAGAGCATGCAGAGCATCTAAGGATCGTGTTACAAACTTTGAAAGAACATCAGTTATATGCCAAGTTCAGTAAGTGTGAGTTCTGAATTGAGAAAGTGGCATTTCTGGATCATGTTATATCCAAAGGTATCGAGGTTGATCCTTCGAAGATTGATTCGGTATTGAGTTGGGAGCAGCCCAAGTCTCCGACAGAGGTTCGTAGTTTTTTGGGTTTGGCAGGTTATTACAGACGGTTTGTGAAGGATTTTTCTAAACTTACAGCCCCGCTTACTGAGTTAACGAAGAAGAATGTTGCTTTTTGTGTGGACTGATAAGTGTGCGAACAGTTTTCGGGAGTTAAAGAACAGATTGACATCCGCTCCTGTTCTTACTTTGCCTGAAGGTTCAGACGGCTTCGTAGTTTATACAGATGCTTCGAAAGAAGGTTTAGGTTGTGTGTTGATGCAGAATGGAAAGGTTATAGCTTACGCTTCCAGAAAGCTTAAACCTGCTGAAGAAAATTATCCTACACACGATCTTGAGTTAGCAGCGGTCGTATTTGCTTTGGGCAAGTGGCGTCACTATCTCTACGGCGTCACTTTTGATATTTTCACTGATCATAAGAGCCTTCAATATCTTTTCACCCAGAAGGAATTGAATAAACGTCAAAGGAGTTGGATGGAGTTGTTAGAAGATTATGATTGTAAAATTCAGTACCATCCAGGCAAGGCGAATGTGGTTGCAGATGCCTTGAGCAGAAAAGCGAGTGTATCACAGCTAGAGCTGAGTTCAGATATATCAGGTGTCGAGAGAGCTCGTATTATTTCTTATGCTCGTGTTTCTAATATTATTATTCAGTCAAAGTTGGGTCGTAGAATTAAAGAAGCTCAAGCTACTGATAATTGGATTTAGCGACAGATTATTCGAATGAAGGATGAGCCAGAAACACAGTTCAGTATCAACAACACAGGTCTTCTCAGACATAAGATAAGAGTTTGTGTTCTAGAGAGTTTGAGGAGAGAGATTTTGGATGAAGCTCACAAATCAGCCTATACTATCCATCCGGGAGGCACTAAGATGTATCGAGATTTGAAAGAGTTCTTCTGGTGGAACGGTTTGAAGAGAAATGTGGCCAACTATATCAGACAGTGTGTGACGTGTCAACAAGACAAGGTAGATCATCAGAAACCTGGAGGGTTACTTCAACCACTCCCCGTTCCGTCTTGGAAGTGGGAAGAGATAGTGATGGATTTTGTTTCGGGTTTACCAAAAGTCAGAGGTGGTTATGATAGTATTTGGGTAATCGTTGACAGGTTGACGAAATCCGCTCATTTCTTGCCCGTTTGTTCATCTTACACCGTTGACAAGTTAGCAGAGGTTTATCATGAGGAGATTGTGAGACTTCACGGAGTTCCGATGAGTATAGTGTCAGACAAAGACACTAGGTTCACCTCATGTCTGTGGAAAAACTTCCAAGATCGTATGGAAACGAAGCTGACCTTCAGTACTGCAGCTCACCCCCAGACAGACGGCCAATCCGAGAGGACGATCAGATACCTTGGAGACATGCTGAGATCTTGTGCCCTAGATTTTCAGACTACGTGGTACAAACAACTTCCATTGATAGAGTTTGCTTATAATAACAGTTATCAGTCCTCGATTTAGATGGCAGCCTATGAAGCTTTATATGGTAGAAAGTGTCGATCACCACTTTATTGGGATATAGAAGACTGGAGATGGACTAAAGATGGTATTCATCGTGGTATTGCTCCGAAATTGATTCAAAATGCTATCGAGAAAGTGCAAGTTACCCGACAAAGAATGAAAACTGCTCAGGATCGACAAAAGAGTTATGCTGATACACGTCGACGTGATTTAGAGTTTGAAGTTGGGGATCGAGTATTTTTGAAAGCTTCTCTTAGAAAGGGAATCGTTCGAATTGGTACTGTAGCGCCCCGCTCTACAGCCCCCGAACCTGCACGGATTCCCAAGCCAAGAACGGCGCCTCAACCCGAGAACCCATACAAGCCAACGGGTCTATCCCGACTCTTGGCAACAGCAGATCCCCAAAGACACAACAATTAAACAGTTCAGAATACATATGTAGCAGAAGCAAATTAAAACATAATAACATAAATGCCACTTTGGGGCCAATCTACATATCAATTTTCATCACAGCCCATTCAGGGGCAACATAAAGTAAATATATCGGGAGTGGGGATCATTATAGAAATAAATACAAGCCCGAACCAAGAATAACCTAACGAGAGTTATAGACAACAATTAAGACAACGGCAAAACCAAAAAGGCCTATCTATGAACTGTTGCCAATCCGACACGTGAGACATGTCGGTCTCTCAATCTACCTGAGGCAAGAACCAATAAAAGAGGGTGAGTGAAAGAAACTCAGTGAAGATATAGGTGGAGCAAGTCGAGTCACGCTTCCGGGTTTTAATAGAAAATTCATATGCAATAAGGAATAAACCGGAATGTGTTTCGACTTGATTATTTAATAAAGCAATAAAGACAATAACAATTATAAACAATAAATAAATATCCCAGCGAGAATGGGCCTGTTCCTTCTTATTTCTTCTCAAGACATTATAAAAACTCCATCTCCGGTGTCGAACCAAGGAGCAACCCGAGGCTCGACTATAGTGAATTTAAGGAAAGCGTGCAACACATGCAACACCCACCATCGCTCCCAACCACGGCTATCAAACTCCTGACGGGCCACGATTGACGCTTAATTTTGGGAGAAGTACCTCAGATTACACTCTGGACGCTCGTCCCCAAATGCAACCTCCGCATACCATCCCTGGTCTAAATGAAAAATCCTTTAATTTACTCGCTTTACAAAAAAAGGTTTGAGTGCCAAACAGCAATTGGGCAAGTGGTGACAACAAAAGGGGTAACTACAAGTTCTGTACGCGTCGGGTTGTACTGGCACACTCCCCTAACGACTTTCCTCATAGACCTAATCCTAAGTCAAATCATCACATTAAAAGGAAAGAGTTTACTTGCCCTTTTGAAAGCAAATCGATTTTCGGTACTAATGTATAATTTGATATTAAAGGATTTATTGGTAAAATCATAAAAGTATATGCTCGAAATGATTAATACCAATAATAAGGGAATACGGAGATTTCGCAAGTATTCATAAACATATATGTTCAAGCCCAGTTTAAATAATTTAAATCCTCACCTGGTGTGCCAAAAAGAAAGCCTAGTAGCTACAACTCACTGCTCACCGACCTCTGACTGATCTGTAGACAAGACAGGACCTAGACGAATTAATAACGACTCTAAAAGCGCAAATAAGCAATTATTTGACGAATGGCTAACCAAATGAATCAACAAGCATGAATATGCCAATAATAATATTTATGGAAGCTACCACGTAAATTTCAAATAATTCCGACAAGTTTCCAAAAATGCATACACGTAAAATTGTACTATTCACAGTCCGAACGAGGTTGAAATTCAACAAACATTTCAAAATATTAATCTACAACTTAAAAGGGATCTATGGTGAAATCGGTGTAATTTTTGGAGTCCGTATGCGAAAAGTCGACTAAAAATGGCGACACATTGACTCACTTCCCGAAAGCAACTTGTGAAAAAGTTGGAAAAATCGCCTAAGGCATTTGCACCGGCTTGTGCACGGTCTTGAACACGGTGTGAAGACCGTGCACTACACATGGCCATCCGCACGGTCCAGGTGCACGGGCGCGAGCCCGTGCAAGCACAAAAGGGGTGCACACGGGCTCCTGCACGGTCTTGATCAAGATCGTGCGTTAGCCCGTGCGGTTTATCAGAACCCAGCAGAAAGTCGTGATCTCAACGCGAATCCGAGCCAAAAATGCATTTAAATCATATTTTGAGCGCAAATCGACACCCATAATTTATAACAATCAATAAGCAACATGTAAGGAATATTTCTATCCAAGAATCACAAGAAATGACCAAGAAACGGGTTCGATTTCATTAAAAATCCTATAAATCCGAAAATATAAAAATAATCTCAAAACATCAAAAATTCGTAGAAAGAATTGGGGAAAAAGGTACCTAAAGCAAGGTCTCGTTGAGAGGATCGTTTAGGTTCAATCGGCACGGAATTCCACGGAGAAACGAGCTCGGCACGATCGATTAGGGCTTCGGAGCAAAAATCCTGTTTTCTTCCTCTCTCTCTCTCTCTCTCTATTTCGAATAAGGATTCAAATGAGGGTTTCGAGACTTTTATCAAATGTTTCAAAATGTCGAAAAATACGAAGGGGGTATTTTGGTAAGTTTAGAAAGTCCAATTAAATCATTTTGGTAAGATATAACAATATTAATTATTAAACGAAAGATAAACAATTAAGGAATTTAAATACGCACATAATATTATCACGTAAGGTCGTATACGATATAGTATAATATAATTCACATAATACGAGAAATAGGGTTGAGAAGAATAATTAATCGCGAAAAAGAACTCACAATGATTCTTGGATTTCTGGGTCGTTAGAATACTCCCCCCTTACGAGAATCTGGTCCCCAGATTCCATCTTTATCAGAAAAGCTCGGGATAAGCTTCTCTCATTTTAGACTCAATCTCCCAAGTAGACTGCTCAGTCGAACGGTTCCTCCAGAGAACTCTCACTAATAGAATCTGCTTGTGACGAAGCTGCTGGACCTTGCGATCCTGAATCTGAACCGGTTTCATCTCAATAGTCAAGTCCGGCTCAAGCTGAACTCCGTCATCTTGGAGAATATGGGACTCGTCGGGGAAGTACTTGCGGAGTTGTGAGACATGGAAGATATTGTGGATCCCGGTAAGATGTGGTGGTAGGTCTAAACGATAAGCGGTGTTCCCGATCCGCTCTATGATCTCGAAAGGACCTAAGTATCTCAGAGTAAGCTTTCCACCTTTACCGATCCTGGTGAATCCCTTCCTCGGGGAGGCCTTGAGAAACACTCGATCTCCCACTTCAAATTCCAAGTCTCGACGTCTTTTGTCCGCGTAACTCTTCTGTCGATCCTGGGCTGCTTTCATTCTCTGCCGAATGGTCTGAACCTTATCAATAGCTGCCTGAATGTCATCCGGTGGGGTATCCCTTTCGTGGCCATCAGCTGACCACTTCCAATCCTCCAATTCCCAATAAATCGGAGATCTGCACTTTCTCCCATAGAGAGCCTCATACGGCGGCATCCGAATCGAGGCTTGATAACTGTTGTTATATGCGAACTCCACCAAGGGCAAGTGTGAAATCCAACTCGTATGAAAATCGAGTGCACATGCCCGTAGCATATCACTTAAGAACTTGATCGTTCGCTCGGACTGTCCATCAGTCTGGGGATGTGCTGCAGAGGTAAATTTCAGGGTCGTTCCCAAGTTCTTGTGAAGTTCTTGCCAAAATTGAGCTGTGAACTTAGGATCCCTGTCTGAAACGATACTCTCTGGAATACCATGAAGTCGGATGATTTCCTTCTGATACAGTTCTGCAAGTTGCTTGACCTTTGCTGTCTTTCGAACCGGAAGAAAATGAGCTGACTTGGTCAATCGATCGACGATGACCCAAATACTTTCGAAGCCTCCACGAACAATGGGCAATCCGGTCACGAAGTCCATAGTGATCTCCTGCCACTTGGGAGTAGGTACGGGAAGCGGCTGAAGAGTTCCTCCAGGCCTTTGATGTTCGGCCTTGACTCTCTGACACGTTAGACAATGTTTTACATAGGTAGCCACGTCCCTTTTCATACCGTTCCACCAATACTGGGTTCTGAGATCACGATACATCTTGTTGCCTCCTGGGTGAACAGCATAAGCAGACTTGTGTGCCTCGTCGAGAATTCCACGCTTCAGGTTCGTGGGAACACAAACTCGAGTCCCGAAGCGAAGTAATCCGATACCATCGATCCTAAACTTGGTGTCGGGATCATTCTGCATTCTGGCCTTGATCTTCTGAATACCGGCATCCGAAATCTGCTCGTCTCGGATTTGTTGGACTAGACCGGGTTGGACTGCAAGGTTGGCAAGTCGAGGATACGATTCAACTCGAATCATCCTATCCTCTATAGGGATATCGGAAGATGATCCCTCCAAATGTGCCACGTGAGTCCTCCGGCTCAAAGCGTTGGCGACAACATTCGCTTTCCCAGGGTGATACTGAATACGGCAGTCATAATCCTCCAAGAATTCCATCCACCGTCTCTGTCTCCTATTGAGATCCTTCTGCGTGAACAGATACTTCAAACTCTGGTGGTTAGTAAAGATGTCAAAAGTGACACCATATAGATAATGACGCTATTTGCCCAAGGCAAATATCACCGATGCAAGTTCTAGGTCGTGGGTGGGATAGTTCTTCTCGGCATCTTTCAGCTTCCTAGAAGCATAAGCAACGACCTTCCCATTTTGCATCAACACACACCCTAAACCTTCCTTTGACGTGTCGGTGTAAACCGCGTATCCCTCATGTCCGTCTGGGAGAACAAGTATAGGTGCAGTGGTCAATCTCGTTTTCAGCTCCTTGAAGCTGGCCTCGCACTCGTCACTCCACTGAAAGGACACATCTTTGCAAGTCAACTTCGTGAGTGGGGCCGCTAGTTTGGAGAAATCCTTAACGAATCGCCTGTAGTATCTAGCTAATCCGAGGAAATTCCTAACTTCTGTCGGCGTCTTAGGCTGACTCCAACTCGTCACTGCCTCAATCTTCGATGGATCCACAGCAACCCCATTCCCGGAGATGATGTGACCAAGGAATGAAACCTCGTTGATCCAGAACTCGCACTTGCTAAACTTAGCATATAGGCTATGCTCTCGAAGCGTCTGTAGCACAATGTGAAGATGCTCAGCATGATCCTCGACTGTCTTGGAGAAAACCAGAATATCGTTGATGAAGATGACCACGAACTTGTCGAGGTAAGGCCGGAAAATTCTGTGCATCATATCCATGAAAGCTGCAGGGGCATTCGTCAAACCAAACGGCATCACAACGAACTCGAAGTGGCCGTATCGAGTATTAAACCCGGTCTTAGGTATATCCTGCTCTCGGATACGAAGCTGGTAATATCCCTGTCGAAGATCCAACTTCGAATATACTTTCGCTCCCTGCAATAAGTCAAATAGCTCCTCTATGTGAAATATACTTTCATATCCATGAAAGCTGCAGGGGCATTCGTCAAACCAAACGGCATCACAACGAACTCGAAGTGGCCGTATCGAGTATTAAACCCGGTCTTAGGTATATCCTGCTCTCGGATACGAAGCTGGTAATATCCCTGTCGAAGATCCAACTTCGAATATACTTTCGCTCCCTGCAATAAGTCAAATAGCTCCTCTATGTGGGGTAGAGGGTATTTGTTCTTCACTGTCATCCGGTTCAGCTCTCGGTAGTCGATGCACATTCTCAGCGTGCCATCCTTCTTCCTTACGAACAAAACCGGTGCACCCCAAGGGGAGATGCTCGGTCTAATGTAACCACTCTCAAGCAACTCTTCAAGTTGCATCTTAAGTTCCTTCAACTCGGCGGGAGCCATCCTGTACGGAGTCTTTGAATAAGGCTCCGATCCCGGGGCAAGATCGACTACGAACTCGATGTCACGATCGGGGGGTAGAGAGTTCAAACTCTCGGGAAAGACATCCTGGAAGTTCTTAACCACTTCCGTGTCCTCAAGCTTCTGTTGTTCTTTCGGTTGGTTAAACAGGTAAGCGACGAAAGCCTGAGCTTCCTCTCGTATCATACGCGAAGCCTCGACATAAGAAATCTTTGGTGTCGAATCTGACTTCTCAAGAATACCCTTCACAATTGTCGCCTCGGTCCCAATTTGCACTGTCTTCTTGAAACAATCCACACTGACTCTGTGCAGATGAAGCCAGTCCATCCCAAGAATAATCCCATAACGCTATAGCGGAAACTCGATCGAATCGGCGGGATAAACACGATCTCCTATCTTCAAAGGGCAACCCTTGAAGATCCTATCCGTAACGTATGAAGTCCCCAAAGGAGAACTGACTCGATACAAATAAGGCAGACTCTCCACAGTCATGCACAACTTAGCAGCAATATCAAGCGCAATAAACGAGTGTGTCGCACCCGGATCATATAATGCAGTAATAGGGATGTTATGAATATGCAGGGTACCTCCAATCATGTCGTGCTGATCGGGCTCAAGCTCCTCTCCTCCCAGTGCAAAGACTCTGGGCTGCACTCTCGGCTGACCTCCCTGATGTCCGGCAGCCTGAATCACCTTCTGAGGCGTGGTGATCCTCTTGTTCGGACACACGTCCAGCATATGATCAGAGGAACCACATAATAAGCACTGCCCCAAACGTCTCCGGCAGAACTCAGCAGTGTGGTTCGGCTTGCGGCAGTGGGAGCATAGAACTGGTTTGATGGCGGCAAGCGGGGTCGGCTCAATATACCTGGGCTTTTTCTTGCCCGTGGAAGATCCAGATCCAGCACTAAAAGGCCTCTTGTTTCTCTGGGAAAATCCCTTAGGAGCGGCAGGAATAGGAGCCCTACGACGGAGCTCTCCAAGATCGGACTCGATAGCCATAGCCCGTGTCAAAGCCTCCTCATAAGAACAGAGGTCACTGCCAACTAGCTCTGCTCGGATCTCATCACGAAGACCCTCCTTAAACTTCCTCGCCATCCTCCTGTCGTCGGTCGCCATGTGAGGAGCATAGGCGATCAATCTGGTAAACTTGGCCTCATACTGGCCTACAGACATACCTCCCTGGGAGAGATTCATGAACTCCCTCTCCCTCTGATCCCTAATAATCTCGGGCACATACTTCGCACAGAACTCATAAAGGAACAGTGCCCAAGTGCGCGGGGTCTATGCGGCCGTCCATCTCCTCTCGACAAATCGCCACCAGTCAAGGGCGGGTCCCCTCATCAGAAATACGGCGAGCTCTATCCTCTGTAAGTCCTCAACATCCAGGGCCCTAAACTTCTGCTCCAGCTCAGAAATCCAGGCCTTAGCCTTGACGTCATCTAGTTCGCCCTCGAAGACCGTAGGGCGATACGACATGAAGCGATCCATAGTACGGGCGGTCGCATCCCGAGGGTTCGGTGGTGGTGGCTGATGCTGCTGCTGCTCCTGCTGAGCCTGCTGAACAATTAATCGAACAGCATCATAGAAAGCATTGGGCGGAGGAAAGCCCTCTGGCGTTGGAGGTGGATCCTGTCGGCCACGTGGTCAAACCATTATACCTGGAACAATGAGCTGAAAATGCATGTGGGTTAATAATATGTTCAAGTAATCACGTTTCGATAAACATATATAAAACTGCAAGTAAGGAAAAATATCACAAAATCTATAGCCGTACGACTTAGACACGACACTTCTACACAATAGAGCCTAAAGCTTTGATACCACTTCTGACTGTAGCGCCCCGCTCTACAGCCCCCGAACCTGCACGGATTCCCAAGCCGAGAACGGCGCCTCAACCCGAGAACCCATACAAGCCAACGGATCTATCCCGACTCTTGGCAACAGCGGATCCCCAAAGATACAACAATTAAACAGTTCAGAATATATATGTAGCGGAAGCAAATTAAAACATAATAACATAAATGCCACTTCGGGGCCAATCTAAATATCAATTTTCATCACAGCCCATTCAGGAGCAACATAAAGTAAATATATCGGGAGTGGGGATCATTATAGAAATAAATACAAGCCCGAACCAAGAATAACCTAACGACAGTTATAGACAACAATTAAGACAACGGCAAAACCAAAAAGGCCTATCTATGAACTGTTGCCAATCCGACACGTGAGACATGTCGGTCTCTCAATCTACCTGAGGCAAGAACCAATAAAAGAGGGTGAGTCAAAGAAACTCAGTGAAGATATAGGTGGAGCAAGTCGAGTCACGCTTCCGGGTTTTAATAGAAAATACATATGCAATAAGGAATAAACCGGAATGTGCTTCGACTTGAATATTTAATAAAGCAATAAAGACAATAACAACAATAAACAATAAATAAATATCCCAGCGAGAGTGGGCCTGTTCCTCCTTATTTCTTCTCAAGACATTATAAAAACTCCATCTCCGGTGTCGAACCAAGGAACAACCCGAGGCTCGACTATAGTGAATTTAAGGAAAGCGTGCAACACATGCAACACCCACTATCGCTCCCAACGGTGGCTATCAAACTCCTGACGGGCCACGATTGACGCTTAATTTTGGGAAAAGTACCTCGGATTACACTCTGGATGCTCGTCCCCAAATGCAACCTCCGGATACCATCCCTGGCCCAAATGAAAAATCCTTTATTTTACTCGCTTTACAAAAAAGGTTTGAGTGCCAAACGACAATTGGGCAAGTGGTGACAACAAAGGGGGTAACTACAAGTTCCGTACGCGTCGGGTTGTACTGGCGCACTCCCCTAACGACTTTCCTCATAGACCCAATCCTAAGTCAAATCATCACATTAAAAGGAAAGAGTTTACTTGCCCTTTTGAAAGGAAATCGATTTTCGGTACTAATGTATTATTTGATATTAAAGGATTTATTGGTAAAATCATAAAAGTATATGCTCGAAATACTTAATACCAATAATAAGGGAATACGGGGATTTCGCAAGTATATATAGACATTGTAACGCCCCGAAAATCCGAATTATAATCCGGTATGTCCGAATCGAGTATTTGCGCAATTTATTATTTTATTTGATATTTAATATGAGATTTTAGAATAATTTCGTATATGAATGGATTTCTATATTTAAATTACGAATTGTCAATGTGCGTTTAATAATATGAATTTTGACTGTAATTATGTATTATTTGGACAACGTGAGTTTTTGAACTTATTTTGCGAAATTACGAATTTGCCCTTTCAATTTTAAACCCTAGTCAACTAATTGACTAAGTCTCATTTCTCTCTCTCTCACCTCACTCTCGCCCAAATCAAACAAGCAGCAACAAGAAAAGAGAAAGAAAAGAAAGAAAAAGAGAAGGAAGAAGAAGAAGATTAAAACGATCGTCCCGACTTCAATTCCCGACGGATTTTCGAGCCGTTTACGTCTACGAACTCCTCGCGATCTCTTCTACGAGTAAGCCTTTCACGAGCCTTTCATTTAATGTCTTCTATGCCTCATTTTTATTATTTTTGTTAATAGTTGAGAATTTAAGTTTTATTCGATTTTGATAGTAATCGTTGATGGATTTTCGTGTTTATCGTTTCTATATGTAGATTATATGTTGTAGATGATTATATGTGAGAATTAGGGAGTGATTTGCATGATTTATCGAGTAAATGTTGAATTTTGGTTTGAAATCGCGTATGTTTTTGCTGTCTGCGTGTTTCTGCTCAATCTGGATGCACACGGGCTTTGCACACGGGGTGTCGCAAGGCCGTGTGGGGTTACACGGCCTCTTGCACGGCCGTGCAAGAGACCGTGCGTGTGGTGCATTGGACATGGGCTGGTGCACACGGCCATGAGGCCGTGTGCATGAGGCCGTGCGTGTTCCTTGATTGTGCACGGCCTCGGCACACGGCCGGGCACAAGGCCGTGTGGCCTGGTCGAACAGTGCCCTGACCTTCTGTAAGTCAGGGCACATTTTAGCCTACGGGTCCACTTCGGCTCGTCTTTTCCGAATTCTTTCTTCGCTCGTGTATTCGATATATATAAAATAGATAGGAATTGCATGATTTATGAATTTATAGCATGTTCGGGTCTATGAATAGTGCGTTTTAAGTTTTCGTTAAATTTTCTAACTTTTGCATGTGAAGTCCGATTTTCCCGAAATTGGAATGCATACTCCTTTATGATAATTTAAGCATGTCCGTAAAGTTTCGTTGCATTTGGACTTGATTTGCATTTTTAAATTTGAGAATTTCTCTGTTTTCGTTTGAGAATTTGAACTTAAGTGATTGATTTATTTGTATAACGTGCTTCTATGTGTTCTAATGTTTTCGTATAAGCCGTGTGTCGTCCTTAGTCTTATTTGGTTGTGTCTTTGTGTTTTGCAGATGATACTCCCGTGGAGTAGCGCATCCGGTCTTGCTTTTGCCTTATTTTGTATAGCCACAGGTGAGGCTTTCCATTTCTGTTTCCAGTATTAATATGTATATATATAAATAAGCCTCTCCCGATATAAGCCACGTTTATGTTTTGTTTTCACACCGTTTATATATATATACTTAATAGATATTTATGATTATTATGTTCATTTGATTTATCGAAAATGATTTGATATGAAAAGTACTACGTATAGACTTTGAAATGTTTACGAAAGAGACATGTAAAACCTTTTGTTTTCTAAGGCGAACTTTGGCCTTTGGCCTCGGATATGACATGTCTCGAACGGTCTTTTGACCAACCCGAAATGATTTGAAAAGCGAGTTATGATATGTATGCATGTTTGTTTGGGCCCGAAGTAAGAGCGATAGGACGAAGTCGGTAGACGTCGGGTCTACGGCGTAAATCCTATGGTTTCCTCCATTTGGGAGCTCGGGGTGAGGCCGGAGTGGCAGCCCTTTGAGTACCTGAGTTATTCCCGTCTGTTATGAGTAGTTCGGATTTAGCGGTCCGTCTACATTGGAGGCATAAGGGTGGTTTCCGGTTTTTATGTTTGGAAATTGGAGTTAAGGGCTCGACTCGCCGAGTCATATGATATGTTATGTTTTATGTTAAATCACCACCCGATTACGAAAACCTTTCTTTTATGTTGATTTCTTTTAAGTTTAAAATTGGTGATTTATTTCCGATTTATAATATACATTATTATTCCCTCCTCACTTAGTCGTTTGACTAACCCCCTCTGTTTTACCCCTGTACTGGTTTCAGGATACTAGGCGGGATCTTCGTTGTCGTAGGCGTCGTAGAGTTACATTATTTTTGCTCATGTATAACTCTTTCCCGTATGGCTTTTATTTATATGTTTTATGATATTAGGGATTTATTACTTTAAGTTGTATTTGGGATTATGTATATATTGAACCCGTTATTATAATTATCGGGATATTGTATCGAACCCGTTTGTTATTTAATTAATTGAATTTCGTTAGCCTTGGTGGGCTTTAATACTTGTGTAATTATTCATGTTTTAATGTTTCGTTTATTTCGCTTCCGCACTTCTGTCTTTTTTTTTTTCGTTGTTTTGAAACCCCCGCCTAGTTTTTGAGTAAATGCTTGCCATTCGCCGGGTTTCGGTTCGGGTCGGATCCCATTTCGGTTCCGGGTCGGGACTCGGAGCGGAGCGTGCGTTACCCGTTTGGGGCGCCCGCTACAGTTGGTATCAGAGCGTCTTTGGTCCAATGACCTAGGCTCTGAAGCATCGTGTTTTGTCGTGTCAGTTTAGGTCGTACGGCTTAGGATTATGTGATTGTGACATGATTATGTGAATTTAACTTCTCTACGTGTTACGGCTTTTCATAATCACTTATCATCATGCATGTTTGGTATTGAATTTGCAGAATGCCTCCTCGCCGAGAACCGCCAGGTCCGCCTCCAGGTGTTCCGACACCAGCACAGTTTATGGAAGCCTTAGGGCAATTCATGGTTTATACTAACCGAGCAACGCCACCACCTGCCCCCGAGAATGATATGGGAAGGTTTCTTAAGCTCAACCCTCCGCAGTTCGAGGGTGCACCGGATGATGTGATCGCCGAGGCTTGGATATCGGCGATGGAGAAGAGGTTCCGAGTTATGGAGTGTCCGGACCCTAAGAGGGTCGAGTTGGCAGTTTATCAGATGATAGGAGCTGCACAGGACTGGTGGGTCCGTTTAGAGCAGCGATGACAGCGAAAGCATGTGGTCCCGAGTTGGGATCAATTCTTAGTTGAGTTTCGGGCCAAGTATATTCCGTTGGTGGTCCGACAACGACGTGAGCGAGAGTTCCTGGCTCTCAAGCAGGGTACTTCTACCGTTGACCAGTATGAGGCTCATTTCTCCAGGCTTATCATTCACTGCTCGTATATGGTTGACGACGAATAGAGGAAGACTCGACAGTTCATTGAGGGATTGTCGAATGAGATTCGTATGCATATGCTCGGGAACAGACTCCAGTACTACACCGATGCAGTCGAGACGGCACTTTCTATAGAGTCCGAGCTCGGGAACATTAGCACCTGCCCCTGCAGCCGCCAAGAGTTTCGCTTCTGGCTCGAAGAGGCCATTTATTCTGTCTGGGTCCTCTTCTGGGAAGAAGCCATTCAAGGCAGCCGTTCAGCCTGCTCCTCCCCGACCTCAGGGATTTCCACGACCCGTATGTGGATTCTGTCAGGGCCCGCACTTAGAGGCCAAGTGTTGGAGAAAGAATGGTCTTTGCTACGGATGTGGTAGCGCCGATCACAGAATAGGTGAATGCCCGAGGAAGAGACCGGTATAGCAGGGAGCCGCTCAGCCTCAGGCATATGCTCGTGTTTACGCCTTGGAAGGCGATGCAGTGGATGCTGTTGCAGATCCGACTGACGTGGTGGAAGGTACTATATATATAAATGGCATCCCCATACATGCATTGTACGACTCGGGTGCTTCCCACTCATTTATTGCACCTGCTGTTTCCTTATCTGTGCATGCGCCTGTTTCCTTGCTTGATTATATGTTAGTGGTTGGTTCGCCGTTGGGTTTGAAGGTTATTGCGAACCGAGCACTTAAGCGTTGTCCGGTTATCATCGAGGGTATCGAGTACCCGGCTGATTTGGCTAAGTTGCCGATGAAGAAACATGTGGTTATTCTCGGAATGGATTGGTTGTACGAGCATCGAGCGAAGGTTGATTGTTTCGAGAAGAAGGTTATTCTGGGTTCTAATGAGGTTAAGGGTTTCTGCTCAGGAGAAGGTCCGTATATTTCAATGATGGAAGCCAAGAAGTTCGTTCAGAAAGAAGAAGCGACATGCTTTATAGCATACATTCTCAACCGCCCGAAGGACCAGACGAAGATCAAAGACACGTCCGTGGTCAATGAATTCGTCGACGTGTTTCCCGAGAATTTGGAATTCTTGCCACCAGATCGGGATATAGAGTTCGTGATTGATCTAGTTCCGGGAGCCGAGTCTTATTCGAAGTCGCCGTACCGAGTGGCTCCTGCCGAGTTGAAAGAATTGAAGAACCAACTCGATGAACTTCTTTCTATTGGATATATCCGACCGAGTGCCTCGCCTTGGGGTGCTCCAGTCTTGTTCGTGAAGAAGAAGGATGGTACACTTCGCATGTGTATCGATTACCGAGAATTGAACAGGATGACAGTAAAGAACAAGTATCCTCTACCGCATATCGAGGAATTGTTCGATTTACTACAAGGATCAAGGATTTATTCCAAGCTCGATCTCAGACAAGGATATTACCAGCTCCGTATCCGATCAGAGGATATCCCGAAGACAGCTTTCAACACCCGATACGGACATTTCGAGTTTGTGGTCATGCCATTGGGACTCTCGAATGCCCCGACAGCTTTTATGGACATGATGCACAGAATTTTCCGTTCGTACCTCGATAAATTTGTCGTTATTTTCATCGACGACATCTTAGTGTTCTCGAAGTCCGAAGAAGAACACGCTGAACACCTCCGGATTGTGCTCCAAGCTTTGAGAGAGCACCAATTATTCGCTAAGTTCAGCAAATGCGAATTCTGGATTGACCGAGTGACCTTCCTAGGTCATGTCATATCCAGAACGGGAATCGAGGTAGATCCTTCGAAGATTGAGACAGTGCTGGATTGGGAGAGACCTAAGACTCCTACAGAGATCTGTAGTTTCTTGGGTTTAGCAGGATACTACAGACGTTTCGTCAAGGATTTCTCTAAACTTGCAGGCCCGTTAACAGCATTGACGAAGAAAGAAGCTAAGTTTGAGTGGTCAGCCAAATGTGAAGCTAGTTTTCAGGAGCTCAAGAAGAGATTGACCACAGCTCTAGTATTGACGCTGCCCGAGGGTTCTGAAGGATTTGTCGTGTATGCAGATGCGTCACACGAAGGATTAGGTTGTGTGTTAATGCAGAATGGGAAAGTTATAGCTTATGCATCGAGGAAGCTAAAGCCAGTTGAAGAGAACTATCCCACTCACGACCTTGAGCTAGCCGCCGTGGTATTTGCATTATTGAAATGGCGTCATTACCTCTACGGCATCACGTTCGACATCTTCACAGATCATAAGAGCCTTCAGTACTTGTTTACTCAGAAGGAATTGAACAAACGACAACGCCGTTGGATGGAATTATTTGAGGATTACGATTGCAAGATTCAGTATCATCCCGGAAAGGCGAATGTCGTAGCCGATGCACTAAGCCGGAAGGCAAGCATAGCCCAGCTAGAGGGTAACTTAGAGGGAGTTCACATCAGTTCCCAGGCCCATGTTCACAGCATATCGATCCAGTCAGAGTTGGGTCGAAAGATCCGAGATGTTCAGGCTACTGATGAGTGGACTCAGAGACAGATAGTTCACATCGCAGCTGATTCTGAGACTCAGTTTAGTGTGGACGGCACAGGAATTCTCCGCTACAAGTCCCGAGTTTGAGTTCCGGAGAGTCTGAGGAAAGAGATTCTCGATGAGGCTCACAACACACCTTACACAGTTCATCCAGGTGGAAGTAAGATGTATCGGGATCTGAAAGAATTATTCTGGTGGAGAGGCATGAAGAGAGACGTAGCTGATTACGTCAAGAGATGCTCGACTTGTCAGCAGGTTAAGGTTGAACATCAAAGACCGGGAGGTTTGCTTGAGCCACTACTGATTCCTGCGTGGAACTGGGAGGGTATTGCCATGCACTTTGTGTCTGGTTTGCCTAAAGTTAGAGGTGGCTACGATAGCATTTGGGTGATTATCGACCGACTGTCCAAGAGTGCTCATTTTCTTCCGATCAACATGTCGTACAAGGTGGATAGGTTGGCAGAGATTTATCACCGGGAGATTGTCAAGCTTCATGGAATTCCGACTACGATCGTATCTGACAGAGATGCCCGATTTACTTCTCGCTTATGGCAGTAACTTCAAGAATGAATGGGAACGAAGCTGACTTTCAGTACAGCCGCACATCCGCAGACAGATGGTCAGTCAGAGAGGATGATCAGATATCTCTGTGATATGCTTCGAGCTTGTGCCTTGGATTTTCGCAACAATTGGCACGACCAGTTGCCTCTGATCGAGTTTGCCTACAACAACAGTTATCAGTCTACGATCGGAATGGCACCTTACGAAGCGTTGTATGGCAGAAAGTGTAGATCCCCGTTGTTTTGGGATCTCGAAGATTGGCGTTGGACGAAGGATGATAAGGAACGAGGAACTCCTCCAAAGTTTCTCCAAAATGCCATCGACTGTATCCAGATCATTCGGCAGAGAATGAAAGCAGCTCAGGATCGACAGAAGAGCTATGCCGACAACCGTCGCCGACCGTTGGAATTTGAGGTTGGTGACAAAGTATTCCTCAAAGCTTCTCCTCGAAAGGGATTCACCCGAATTGGAAAAGGAGGAAAGTTGAGCCCGAGATTTTTAAGTCCCTATGAAATTCTGGAAAGGATTGGGAACGCAGCTTACAGGTTAGACTTGCCGCCGAGTCTGACAGGGATTCACAACGTCTTTCATGTTTCCCAACTCCGAAAGTACTTCCCGAATGAGTCTGAGATCCTTCCTGTTGAGGATATTGAACTGGAACCGGATTTGACCTTTGTTTCGAAGCCGGTGAAGATATTGGATAAGAAGACTCAAACTCTGCGCAACCGAGAGATTTCTCTTGTCAAAGTCCTTTGGAGAAATCAGACCACCGAAGAAGCTACATGGGAAACCGAGGACAAGATGCGCAAGTTTCATCCGGAATTATTTCAGCCGGAGGAGTAGAATCTGGGGGCCAGATTCTCATAAGGAGGCGTGATTGTAACGCCCCGAAAATCCGAATTATAATCCGGTATGTCCGAATCGAGTATTTGCGCAATTTATTATTTTATTTGATATTTAAAATGAGATTTTAGAATAATTTCGTATATGAATGGATTTCTATATTTGAATTACGAATTGTCAATGTGCGTTTAATAATATGAAATTTGACTGTAATTATGTATTATTTGGACAACGTGAGTTTTTGAACTTATTTTGCGAAATTATGAATTTGCCCTTTCGATTTTAAACCCTAGTCAACTAATTGACTAAGTCTCATTTCTATCTCTCTCACCTCACTCTCGCCCAAATCAAACAAGCAGCAACAAGAAAAGAGAAAGAAAAGAAAGAAAAAGAGAAGGAAGAAGAAGAAGATTAAAACGATCGTCCCGACTTCAATTCCTGACGGATTTTCGAGCCGTTTACGTCTACGAACTCCTCGCGATCTCTTCTACGAGTAAGCCTTTCACGAGCCTTTCGTTTAATGTCTTCTATGCCTCGTTTTTATTGTTTTTGTTAATAGTTGAGAATTTAGGTTTTATTCGATTTTGATAGTAATCGTGGATGGATTTTCGTGTTTATCGTTTCTATATGTAGATTATATGTTGTAGATGATTATATGTGAGAATTAGGGAGTGATTTGCATGATTTATCGACTAAACGTTGAATTTTGGTTTGAAATCGCGTATGTTTTTGCTGTCTGCGTGTTTCTGCTCAATCTGGATGCACACGGGGTGTCGCAAGGCCGTGTGGGGTTACACGGCCTCTTGCACGGCCGTGCAAGAGACCGTGCGTGTGGTGCATTGGACATGGGCTGGTGCACACGGCCTTGAGGCCGTGTGCATGAGGCCGTGCGTGCTCCTTGATTGTGCACGGCCTCGGCACACGGTCGTGCACAAGGCCGTGTGGCCTGGTCGAACAGTGCCCTGACCTTCTGTAAGTCAGGGCACATTTTAGCCTACGGGTCCCGCTTCGGCTCGTCTTTTCCGAATTCTTTCTTCGCTCGTGTATTCGATATATATGAAATAGATAGGAATTGCATGATTTATGAATTTATAGCATGTTTGGGTCTATGAATAGTGCGTTTTAAGTTTTCGTTAAATTTTCTAACTTTTGCATGTGAAGTCCGATTTTCCCGAAATTGGAATGCAAACTCCTTTATGATAATTTAAGCATGTCCGTAAAGTTTCGTTGCATTTGGACTTGATTTGCATTTTTAAATTTGAGAATTTCTCTGTTTTCGTTTGAGAATTTGAACTTAAGTGATTGATTTATTTGTATAACGTGCTTCTATGTGTTCTAATGTTTTCGTATAAGCCGTGTGTCGTCCTTAGTCTTATTTGGTTGTGTCTTTGTGTTTTGCAGATGATACTCCCGTGGAGTAGCGCATCCGGTCTTGCTTTTGTCTTATTTTGTATAGCCACAGGTGAGGCTTTCCGTTTCTGTTTCCAGTATTAATATGTATATATATAAATAAGCCTCTCCCGATATAAGCCACGTTTATGTTTTGTTTTCACACCGTTTATATATATATACTTAATAGATATTTATGATTATTATGTTCATTTGATTTATCGAAAATGATTTGATATGAAAAGTACTACGTATAGACTTTGAAATGTTTACGAAAGAGACATGTAAAACCTTTTGTTTTCTAAGGCGAACTTTGGCCTTTGGCCTCGGATATGACATGTCTCGAACGGTCTTTTGACCAACCCGAAATGATTTGAAAAGCGAGTTATTATATGTATGCATGTTTGTTTGGGCCCGGAGTAAGAGCGATAGGACGAAGTCGGTAGACGTCGGGTCTACGGCGTAAATCCTATGGTTTCCTCCATTTGGGAGCTCGGGGTGAGGCCGGAGTGGCAGCCCTTTGAGTACCTGAGTTATTCCCGTCTGTTATGAGTAGTTCGGATTTAGCGGTCCGTCTACATTGGAGGCATAAGGGTGGTTTCCGGTTTTTATGTTTGGAAATTGGAGTTAAGGGCTCGACTCGCCGAGTCATATGATATGTTATGTTTTATGTTAAATCACCACCCGATTACGAAAACCTTTCTTTTATGTTGATTTCTTTTAAGTTTAAAATTGGTGATTTATTTCCGATTTATAATATACATTATTATTCCCTCCTCACTTAGTCGTTTGACTAACCCCCTCTGTTTTACCCCTGTACTGGTTTCAGGATACTAGGCGGGATCTTCGTCGTCGTAGGCGTCGTAGAGTTACATTATTTTTGCTCATGTATAACTCTTTCCCGTATGGCTTTTATTTATATGTTTTATGATATTAGGGATTTATTACTTTAAGTTGTATTCGGGATTATGTATATATTGAACCCGTTATTATAATTATCGGGATATTGTATCGAACCCGTTTGTTATTTAATTAATTAAATTTTGTTAGCCTTGGTGGGCTTTAATACTTGTGTAATTATTCATGTTTTAATGTTTCGTTTATTTCGCTTCTGCACTTCTGTCTTTTTTTTTATTTTTCGTTGTTTTGAAACCCCCGCCTAGTTTTTGAGTAAATGCTTGCCGTTCGCCGGGTTTCGGTTCGGGTCGGATCCCATTTCGGTTCCGGGTCGGGACTCGGAGCGGGGCGTGCGTTACCCGTTTGGGGCTCCCGCTACAGACATATATGTTCAAGCCCAGTTTAAATAATTTAAATCCTCACCTGGTGCCAAAAAGAAAGCCTAGCAGCTACAACTCACTGCTCACCGACCTCTGACTGATCTGTAGACAAGACAGGACCTAGATGAATTAATAACGACTCTAAAAGCGCAAATAAGCAATTATTTGACGAACGGCTAACCAAATGAATGAACAAGCATGCATATGCCAATAATAATATTTATGGAAGCCTACCACGTAAATTTCAAATAATTCCGACAAGTTTCCAAAAATGCATACACGTAAAATTGTACTATTCACAGTCCGAACGAGGTCGAAATTCAACAAATATTTCAAAATATTAATCTACAACTTAAAAGGGATCTATCGGTGAAATCGGTGTAATTTTTGGAGTCCGTATGCGAAAAGTCAACCAAAAATGGCGACACATTGACTCACTTCCCGAGAGCAACTTGTGAAAAAGTTGGAAAAATCGCCTAAGGCATTTGCACCGGCTTGTGCACGGTCTTGAACACGGTTTCAAGACCGTGCACTACACACGGCCATCCGCACGGTCCAGGTGCACGGGCACGAGCCCGTGCAAGCACAAAAGGGGTGCACACGGGCTCCTGCACGGTCTTGATCAAGACCGTACGTTAGCCCGTCCGGTTTATCAGAACCCAGCAGAAAGTCGCGATCTCAATGAGAATCCGAGCTTAAAATGCATTTAAATCATATTTTGAGCGCAAATCAACACCCGCAATTTATAACAATCAATAAGCAACAAGTAAGGAATATTTCTATCCAATAATCACAAGAAATGACCAAGAAACGGGTTCGATTTCATTAAAAATCCTATAAATCCCAAAATATAAAAATAATCTCAAAACATCAAAAATTCATAGAAAGAATTGGGGAAAAAGGTACCTAAAGCAAGGTCACGTTGAGAGGATCGTTTAGGTTCGATCGGCACGGAATTCCATGGAGAAACGAGCTCGGCACGATCGATTAGGGCTTCGGAGCAAAAATCCTCTTTTCTTCCTCTCTCTCTCTCTCTATTTCGAATAAGGATTCAAATGAGGGTTTCGAGACTTTTATCAAATATTTCAAAATGTCGAAAAATACGAAGGGGGTATTTTGGTAAGTTTAGAAAGTCCAATTAAATCATTTTGGTAAGATATAACAATATTAATTATTAAACGAAAGATAAACAATTAAGGAATTTAAATACGCACATAATATTATCACATAAGGTCGTATACGATATAGTATAATATAATTCACATAATCCGGGAAATAGGGTTGAGAAGAATAATTAATCACGAAAAAGAACTCACAATGATTCTTGGATTTCTGGGTCGTTACAGGTAAAGGAGGAATGTTACGAGATATTTAGGTCCATATGAAATTATCGAGAGAATTAGGAAGATGGCCTACAGATTAGATTTGCCACCGACTCTCACAAGTATTCATAATGTCTTTCACGCCTCACAGCTTCGTAAGTATTATCAGGATGACTCTGAGATTATTTCAGTAGAAGATATCAAGTTAGAGCCGAATCTGACATTCGTTTCCCAACCGGTTAGTATTCTGGACCGTAAATTCCAAGAACTCTGTAATCGTCAAATCCCCCTCATAAAAATCCTTTGGAGGAATCAGAAAAACGAAGAAGCTACTTGGGAGACAAAGGAGAAAATGAGATAACATTATCCGGAGTTATTCGCCACGACTGAAAAGAATTTGAGGACAGATTCTCATAAGGGGGAGAGATTGTAACGCCCTAAGTTTTCGTACAAATAGAGTTTGTAAGAATTTTCTAAGATAACGGGACAGGTTGGAAAACTCGATCGGGAAATATGTGCTTATGTGATATTATTTGCCTAATGTGTTTAATTTAAGTGATAAATGTGTTTATTGTGATTAAATTGTCTAATGTGTGTCTAATTGACTTCTAAATTTCTCGGATATTTTAAATTATGTGAATATTGAGTTATTTGATACGTGGCAAAATTTATGTTTACGTGTATAATTGTCTAGATGTTTGGATTCGACACGTATATTTTGTACCTAAATATCGAATCTTAATTCCAATTATTAATTTTGAAGCATGAAAACTAAATTTTAAAACTCAAATTTTATAGCACCTAAACATAATTCTGTAAAGCATAATTAAGTAATCATGTAAATTAGTGAAGTGAATAAATATTATAATGGTCAAATGATATATATTCGGCTGCCATTAGTAAAGCAAAGAAAACTATTAAGTTATGGATTAGATTTTCTAGATTTGTGTACCCATGGTCTTCTAAAGTGTCCTAGTTAACTAATACATGGATATTATATTACTAATAGACAAAGAAAAGGAACTTCACGCTACTTTTCATTTTGGCTTCTTCTCCAAAATTTCACGAACGAAGAACAGGTAAACCCCTAATTTAGTTCTCCCTTTTTATTTCATGATTTCAGACCATCTCTTATTCTAATAAGTTATGTGGTAATTGGTGCACCTATATCTATTTACCTTTCACTTGCTCCATGACTTGCTGTAACCGCACTAGGCCGACCAACCATTAATGTAGAGAATAATTAGTGTCTGTAGGTTGGTCATATACGCAAATGAATATGAGGTATTCATGTTAATAAAGATAGTAATTTTATCAAGGTTAGTTAATAATCATATGTATTCAGCTGATTCCGAATTGGAGTTGTGACGTCCCCCACGCCACAACCCCCGGACCGAAACGAGCTTCCGAGCGATAGTTAAATACCACCACTCGAACACCCGCCCCGGACAACGGGATTCCCACAATCTGGCAACAGCAACTACCAACAACAGTACCAACATCAACAACAACAACAGCACCAACAAGCGGAAGCAATGAGCGAAAGATCGTATTTATATTCACACTGCCATCCGTGGCCAAGTTAAACATTTATAAGTTCATTATCTATCTCAAGTTATAACATCAATTCATTAAGTGTCCAACATCAGCATAACATGTCAAGTTTTCATGTAATCCAACATCCTAAGTTCGATCCACAAAAGTAAATACATAAGACCGACTTCAAGGACTGTACAAGCCTACAACGCTGCTGCCAGTACCTGACCGCTAACCTGAAGCATGAACCAAAAAGGGGATGTGAGTCAAACGAACTCAGTGAGGAGGGGAATATATATAATAATTAAAACATAAACATATTTAATTCACGCTTTGGTTAATAGAGAAACGAATCTAGTGCCGATACTTTCTCTTTATAATTCATCAAAGCTTTGTGAATTAAATATTAATGTAAAACATTTTAGAAAACATTTTTATTCCCGGCGAGAATGGGCCATCTCCTTATGACTCCCAAAACATATCAAATATAATGAAATTCCTCAATACCGTTTGGCTTATCAAGGAGCAACCCGAGATTTCGCCATAACCGACTAATGGCGCCGGTGTAAGTATTATTCAGGCTAGACTACCTCCGACTAGCCCTGAACAATACCCTTTGATTATATATTAGATGATCGTCACTGGGTCTCCATCCATATATATAATCTGGATTATACCCTGGGCTTCACCCTAGACGCACGTCTCCGGAACTCTAGTATAATCTGGGGCCCAAATATACCCTAAGAGCATCCTCAATACGGTTAAAGGAAATATAATCTCGCTTTATAAATGTTTTAATTGACCAAAAGGGTCGTTCGAGACAAGGTATGTAACCGCCTAAGGTTTCTCAACACGTTGCCGAATAACTCAAGCATACGAGCAAGTCCCTAGACCAAATGTTACTTTTAAAAACAAAATAGTTCTCTTGTCTCTATTTTCAACCATTTTAGAAAAGATACATATATATCATTTTATATCAAATCCCTTTTATTTCAAATATTGATAATATATAATTGAATTATAAAAGGGGATAGGGTTTTCGCAAATATTTGTTCATACTCCAGTTGAAACCATTTTTCATCCTCACCTGTAGACTTAACAAAAGAAGATATCTCGACGACCAGAAATCAGCCCCGCGAGGTCCCACCTGTAATACACAGGCCTCGAGGTAAGACACGACTCGACAAACCAACCAAATAAGACGCACGGCTATGAGATGCATTTTATGATCAAAATAACATATTATGTATAAATGCACTTAAACACAACTAAGCTCATTCAAACACATTTAAACATAATCAAATACACATGATATTGAGCTAAAATAGGCATACAAGTAATATGGAAGCTTGGGAAATAAAATTCAAAGGTTTGTGAATATTACACAAACCACCCCTCATTTAATACTTTGCATAGCAAATCAACTACGATTAATCCGAAACTTTCGGCGTCTCTTAGTTAACACATTTTAAGATTTTTGATGCCAAAAGAATCGAAAAACGAAGCTGGAAGCAAAAATTCCATTTCTTGAAAATTTATGCCGCCACCCCCCATAATTGTTCAAACTTTTGATTTTCAATCCCAAACTCCATAAAACTTCACCAATTAGCTTAATATCATGAACTAACATGAATTCCCTAACCATTCAAGCATCTAAGTTCATCAATCCAACATTGCATAATAATCAAATTTATATGAAAAATCACAAGTAATGCTACATGCAACCAATCATCAAACTAAGCTCATCAATCAACCATTCTAACATGCTTCATCACTTCCTCAACATAGAAAACCTTGAAAACCAAGGAATTGTGAGATTTACAAACTTACCTTGAAGGAGGAAATGGAGGAGAAAGGAAGAAATAAAAGCTTGTTTGAAGAAACCACAAGTTGTAAGTTGTTCCTTGGTTGATATAGCAACTTTTTATAGCAAAAATGATTGAGTTTCTTGGGGTCTCAAGGTGGTTGGTAATGGCGGTGGTGAAGAGAGCAAAGGGCCGAGAGAGAGAGCTTGAAGATGAGAGAATGTTGCTTGTGGAATAGTGTAGAAAATTTGAGAGAGAAATGAGATAATTAAATAAATAAAGATATTTTGAAAAGTCAAAATAGCTAGCAATGTATATATATTTGTATATATATATTTGTATAGATATTTATGTATGTATTTGCATACATATTTATATATATCAAGAATAATATCATATAATTCTAATATAATGGCATAATTTTCATAAAATTTCAAATACAACCATTCAATTATAAACATTGTGTAAGGTAATTCAAATATGAAAATTCTTATGAATTCATCATATTATTCACATATAGAATCACACATTAATTCATACAATTCACATAATCACATAATTGCAAACAATGCACACAAGGGCAATTAGTCGGTAAACGTACCGAAGCGCTATAAAAATAGCGGGGCATTACACTATCCCCCCCTTCGAAGAATCTGGTCCCCAGATTCTAATTCGACTCCGCAAATAACTCGGGATAATGAGTTCGCATCTTCTCTTCTGTGTCCCAAGTTACTTGTTCGGTGGTTCGGTTTCTCCACAACATACGAACCAAGGGAATCTGTCGGTTGCAGAGTTGCTTGAACTTGTGATCCTGAATCTCAACAGGTTTCATCTCGATCGTCAAGTCAGGCTCTACCTGGACTTCTTCATCTCGGAGAATATGAGATTCGTCGGGATAGTATTTTCGCAATTGAGAAACATGGAAGACGTTGTGAATCCCAGTTAGAGTCGAGGGCAGGTTCAGGCGGTAGGCAGTCGTCCCAATCCGTTCAATAACCTCATAGGGTCCCAAATATCTCAGACTGAGCTTCCCACCTTTTCCCACTCTAGCGAATCCCTTCCTCAACGTCGCCTTAAGAAACACTTTGTCTCCCTCTTCAAATTCCAAATCCCGGCGTCTCTTATTAGTATAATTCTTCTGACGATCCTGGGCGGCTTTCATTCTCTGTCGAATGATTGCAATCTTTTCAAGAGTTTCCTGGATCGTCTTCGGAGGTAGAGCTCATTCAACTCCGTTCTTAGTTCTTCGCCAATCTTCCAATTCCCAGTACAGAGGGGATCAGCATTTACGTCCGTAAAGCGCTTCATACGGGGGCATCCCTATTGTCGCTTGGTAACTGTTATTGTAGGCGAATTCGATGAGCGGCAGTTGCTTGTCCCAACTCGTGGAGAAGTCGAGAGCACACGCTCGTAGCATGTCGCCTAAAATCTTGATGGTTCTTTCAAATTGACCATCAGTTTGCGGGTGAGCAGCTGTGCTAAATTTCAAATTCGTTCCCAAGTTTCTGTGAATTTCTTGCCAAAGTCGAGAAGTAAACTTGGGATCTCGATCGGACACGATACTCTTCGGAACTCCGTGTAGCTTTACAATCTGCTCAATATACAACTCCGCCAGTTTCTTGACATTGGTGGTCTTCCGAATTGGAATGAAATGGGCGGATTTCGTCAAACGATCCACAATTACCCAAATTGTATCATATCCACCTCGAACTCTTGGTAATCCGGACATAAAATCCATAGCAATATCTTCCCATTTCCAATCCGGAATAGAGAGTGGCTGTAAAGTCCCAACGGGTTGCTGATGTTCGGCTTTAACTCGTTGACAAGTCAAACACCGTCTCACGAAATCAGCAACTTCTCGTTTCATTCCATGCCACCAATATTGAGTCTTGAGATCTCGGTACATCTTATTACCTCTCGGATGGACGGCATAAGCTGTAGCGGGCGCCCCAAACGGGTAACGCACGCCCCGCACCGAGCCCCGACCCGGAACCGAAATGGGATCCGACCCGAACCGAAACCCGGCGAACGGCAAGCATTTACTCAATCACTAGGCGGGGTTTTAAAAAACAACGAAAAGACAGAGACGCGGAAGCAATATAAATAATCAAAGCAATAGAACATAATAAATACACAATTATTAAAGCCCACCAAGGCTAACGAAATTCAATTATATAATATCAAACGGGTTCGATAAATACATAATCCCGAATGCAAATTAAATTAAATCCTAACATCCTAACAAAAATCTAATTCATATCATACGGAAAGGAATATACATGAGAAAATAAATACAATTCTACGACGACGACGACGAATCCCGCCTAGTAACCTGAAACCAATATAGGGTGAGACAGAGAGGGTTAGTCAAACGACTAAGTGAGGGGGGAAATAATAATGTATATAATAAAACGGAAGTAAATCACCAATTTTATAATTAAAAGAAATCAACATAAAAGAAAGGTTTTCGTAAACGGGTGGTGATTTAACATAAAACATAACTTATCATATGACTCGGCGAGTCGAGCCCTGAAACTCCAATAACCAAAAACATAAAACCGGAAACCTCCCTTATTCCTCCAATGTAGCCGGACTGCAAACCCGAACTACTCGTAACTAACTAGAATAACTCAGGTACTCAAAGGGCTGCCACTCCGGCCTCACCCCGAGCTCCCAAATGGAGGAAACCATAGGATTTACGCCGTAGACCCGACGTCTACCGACTTCGTCCTATCGCTCTTACTCCGGGCCCAAACGATCATGCATACAGTTCATAACTCGCTTTTCAAACATTTCGGGTTGGCCAAAAGACCGTTCGAGACATGTCATATGCGAGGCCGAAGGCCAAAGTTTGCCTTAGAAACAAAAGGTTTTACATGTCTCTTCCGTAAACATTTCGAAAACTATACATAGTACTTTTTCATATCAAATCATTTTCGATAAATCAAATAAACATAATAAGTATAAATATCTACTAAGTATATATATAGAAACGGTGTGAAAACAAAACATAAACGTGGCTTATTTCGGGAGAGGCTTATTTATACATATACATAGTAATACTGGAACAGAAAAGGAAAGCCTCACCTGGCGCGTGCAAAAGAAGAGCAAAAGCTAGAACCGGCGCTACTCCACAGGAGTATCGTCTGCAAAATACCAGGACACAACCAAATAAGACTAAAGACGACGCACGGCTTATACGAGAATATTAAAACACATAGGAGCACGTTATACAATTAAATCAATCACTTAAGTTCAAATTATCAAACGAAAACAGAGTAATTCATGCATTTAAAAATACAAATCAAATCCAAATGTAACGAAACTTTACGGACATGCTTAAATTATCATAAAGAAGTATGCATATGAATTTCGGGAAAATCGGACTTCACATGCAAAAGATAGAAAATTTAACGAAGACTTAAAACGCACTATTCATATACCCGAACGTGTTGTAAATTCATAAATCATGGAATTCATATCTATTTCATATATATCGAATACACGAGCGAAGAAAGAATTCGGAAAAGACGAGTCTCTGAGGGACCCGTAGTGCAAAACGGGCCCTGACTTACAGAAGGTCAGGGCACTGTGTGATCGGGCCACACGGCCTTGTGCACGGCCGTGTGCCGAGGCCGTGCACAATCGGACGAACGCGCACGGCCTCATGCACACGGCCTCAAGGCCGTGTGCACAGCCCGTGCACCATCCCCAAACACGCACGGTCTCTTGCACAGCCGTGCAAGAGGCCGTGTACACCCACACGGGCTTGCCACACCCCGTGTGCATGGCCCGTGTGCGTAAAAATTGAGCAGAACATGCAGAACATCAAACCCAACACGCGAAAATCAAATATAATTCAACCTTAAATCGATAAATCATGCAAATCAATCCCTAATTTTCACATATAATCATCTACAACATGTAATCTACATATAGAAACGATAAACACGAAAATCCATCCACAATTACTATCAAAATCATATAAAACGTAAATTATACAACTATTCACAAAAATGAGAAAAACGAAGTATAGAGGACATTATACGAGAGAATCGTTAGAAGCTTACTCGTAGAAGAGTTCGCGAGGAATCCGTAGACGTAAATTATTCGACAATCCGTCGGTAAACGAAGTCGGGACGATCGATTGAACTTCCTTCCTTCTCCTTCTCTTTTTCCTTCTCTTTTCTTTTCTTTCTTTCCTTCTTGCTGCTGATGTGCGAGAGTGTGAGTTGAGAGAGAGATTAAGTCAATGGGTTGACTAGGGTTTAGAAATCGAAGGGGCAAAGTCGTAATTTTACAAAATAAGTTCGAAGACTCACGTCGTCCAAATAATACGTAGTTACAGTTAAAATTCATATAATTAAACGCACATTGACAATTAGTGATTTAAATATAAAATTCACTCATTTACGAAATTATTCTAAACCCTCAGAAAAAATATTAAATAGAATAATAAATAACGAAATTACTCGATTAAAAATATACCGAATTGAAACTCGGATTTTTGGGTCGTTACATAAGCAGATTTATGTGCTTCCTCCATGATTTCGGTCTTCAGATTCTTTGGCACGCAAATTTGGTTCTTAAAACGAAGAAGACCCATATCATCGAAAGCAAATGAGGAGTTCGGATCATCTTGCATCCTCACGATCTGTCTTTGAATCCAGTCATCAGCACTCTGCTCGTCTTTAAGTCTCTGAACCAAATCCGGTCTGACTAAAAGATTCGCAATCCGCGGTTGAGAGACTAAGTGACATCTCCCTGCTTCTGACATCACTCCTGTAGAGGTTCCTTCCAAGCTATCACTTTGCCGTTTTGCATTAGAACACATCCTAACCCTTCTTTCGATGCATCGGTATAAACCTTAAACCCTTCGGAACCTTCAGGTAGTGCAAGTACCGGAGCAGTAGTCAACCGCTTCCTTAGCTCTTGGAAACTTGCCTCGCATTTATCGTCCCACTTACAAGGTACGTTCTTGCGAGTTAAATTGGTCAGCGGTGCGACTATCTTAGAAAAATCTTTAACGAACCGCCTATAATAGCCAGCTAACCCTAGAAAACTTCGGACTTCAGTTGGAGTCTTCGGCTGCTCCCATTTCATTACGGCCTCAATCTTCGAGGGATCCACTTCGATTCCATCTCCTGATATCACATGACCAAGGAAGGTAACTTTATCAAGCCAAAATTCGCATTTACTGAGCTTGGCATACAACTGATGCTCTCGGAGAGTTCTTAATACAATGCGAAGATGCTCGGTATGTTCTTCCTTAGTCTTTGAGAAAACCAGGATATCATCAATGAAGATCACCACAAACTTATCGAGATATGGCCGGAAAGTATGATGCATCAAATCCATGAAAGCAGCTGGGCATTCGTTAACCCGAAAGGCATAACTACGAATTCGAAATGCCCATATCGAGTATTAAACCCAGTTTTCGGTATGTCTGACTCTCGAATCCTCAACTGGTGATACCCCTGTCGGAGATCAAGTTTAGAGTATACTTTCGACCCTTGCAGGATATCGAACAACTCTTCGATGTGAGGTAGAGGATATTTGTTCTTTATCGTCATCCGATTCAGCTCACGATAATCTATACACATCCTCAACGTCCCATCCTTCTTTTTCACGAAGAGGACAGGCGCACCCCACGGCGAAGTACTCGGTCGAATGTACCCACTCTCCAATAATCCATCCAACTGAATCTTCAATTCTTTCAACTCTGCCGGAGCCATACGGTAAGGAGTCTTCGAATACGGTTCGGCACCCGGGGCTAAATCGATCACAAACTCTATCTCTCGTTCCGGAGGCAAAGAATTCAAACTCTCGGGAAACACATCAGGGAATTCTCCAACTACTGGTACCTCCTCAAGCTTAACTTGCTCTTTTGGACGGTTTAGTAGATAAGCAACAAAGGCCGGAGATCCTTTGCGAATCATTCGGGCGGCTTTAACATAAGAAACTCGAGGAATCTTGTCAAAGCTTTTGCCCAAAATCTCGCTATCAGTTCCCAGAGCGATCTTTTTCCCGAAACAATCAATATAAGCTTGATGCCGATATAGCCAGTCCATTCCCAATATTATCCCGTAGTGACTCATTGGAAGCTCAATGAGATCAGCAGGATAATCGCGATCGTCTATCCTCAACGGACAGTCTCGGAAGACTCGATTACACAAATAAGAAATTCCCCACGGGGAATTGACCTCAAGCACATAAGGCAAGCATTCGGCAGACAAAGATAATCTAGAAGCATATTCAGGTGCAATAAAAGAATGCGTCGCACCCGAATCATATAATGTAAATATGGATGTGTCATGCAAATGTACAGTACCTTGCACCACTGCGTTAGGGTCGGTCTCCCCTCCATCCCCCGTCATCGCATACGCTCGTGCCACAACTTTTCCTTTCCCCGCATTCTGTGGCTCTTTTTGGAACTGTGGAGGTGGCCTTCTCTTCGGGCAGTTTCCGATTTGATGGTCCCTGCCTCCACACCAGATACACAAACCCTGTTTTCTCCAGCAGTTTGCCTCGGTATGTTTTGGTTTATTGCAGTAAGAACACTTGATTGGAGGCTCGGCTATCTGTGAACCTGTGGTCTTTTGCTTCTTACTCGAAGATGAAGAACCCGCAGGAGGAAAAGGCTTCTTAAATTTGCGAAGTGGTGGAGCTATATCCTTCGGTGCGAAGTCCTTTTTGATCTGTTGTAACTGAGACTCAATCTCCAGTGCAGTTGTGACGGCAGCTTCGTATGTAGGGAGATGAGCTCCCAAAAGTGCTCTTCGAATATCCTCATTTAAACCCTGTACGAATTGATTCACCTTTCTTCTCTCGTCTGTAAGTATGGAAGGACAGTAGACAATGAAACGGGAGAACATGGCCGCGTATTGATCGACAGTGAAATTCTCCTGTTTTAGAGCCCTGAATTCTGCTTCTCGTTTATCCTGTACGACCAGGGGAATGTATTTGCTTCGGAAGGCTGAGAGAAAGTTAGCCCAAGTCGGCCCAGTCTGATCAGCTCGCCATCTAGCTTCAGTCAGTCTCCACCAGTCCCTGGCTGGCCCTTTAAGGAGAAACATGGCGTACTCAACTTTCTTTGAATCGGGACACTCAATAACTCTGAACATAGGCTCGAGATCGGCAATCCACTCTGTGGCCTTGAGATCATCAGGTTGTCCTTCGAAACGAGGGGGATTGAGATTGAGAAACCGGTCAAAATCCCTTGCCTCAGCCTGTTTCCTTTGAGCAGGGGTCGGTTGTGCAGGAGCTGCACCCTGTTGAAACATCCTCTGTATGAATTCAAAGAACACGGCAGGATTTAAGGGATTCGGCTGCTCGGGCAGTATTGGCTCGGGCTGTGGAGCCGGAGGAGCATTAATATTGTTATCTTCCTAGGGAGGAGAAGGAGGAGCAGCTCTGGTTCTCGGTCTACCACGAGCCATTTCCTGTATCAAAAGACTGAGTAATATGCATGTTTCGATAACCATATGATCATATTAGCACAAAGTCACATAACATAGACATATAAAAACACATTGTCCTAAAGCCATTCGACCTAGACAGACTCGACACAACATCAAAACTTAAGTACTAAACCTAGGCTCTGATACCACCTTAAGCTGTGACGTCCCCCACGCCACAACCCCCGGACCGAAACGAGTTTCCGAGCGATAGGTAAATACCACCACTCGAACACCCGCCCCGGACAACGGGATTCCCACAATCTGGCAACAGCAACTCCCAACAACAGTACCAACATCAACAACAACAACAGCACCAACAAGCGGAAGCAATGAGCAAAAGATCGTATTTATATTCACACTGCCATCCGTGGCCAAGTTAAACATTTATAAGTTCATTATCTATCTCAAGTTATAACATCAATTCATTAAGTGTCCAACATCAGCATAACATGTCAAGTTTTCATGTAATCCAACATCCTAAGTTCGATCCACAAAAGTAAATACATAAGACCGACTTCAAGGACTGTACAAGCCTACAACGCTGCTGCCAGTACCTGACCGCTAACCTGAAGCATGAACCAAAAAGGGGATGTGAGTCAAACGAACTCATTGAGGAGGGGAATATATATAATAATTAAAACATAAACATATTTAATTCACGCTTTGGTTAATAGAGAAACGAATCTAGTGCCGATACTTTCTCTTTATAATTCATCAAAGCTTTGTGAATTAAATATTAAAGTAAAACATTTTAGAAAACATTTTTATTCCCGGCGAGAACGGGCCATCTCCTTATGACTCCCAAAACATATCAAATATAATGAAATTCCTCAATACCGTTTGGCTTATCAAGGAGCAACCCGAGATCTCGCCATAACCGACTAATGGCGCCGGTGTAAGTATTATTCAGGCTAGACTACCTCCGACTAGCCCTGAACAATACCCTTTGATTATATATTAGATGATCGTCACTGGGTCTCCATCCATATATATAATCTGGATTATACCCTGGGCTTCACCCCAGACGCACGTCTCCGGGTTTCCACCTCTAGTATAATCCGGGGCCCAAATATACCCTAAGAGCGTCCTCAATAGGGTTAAAGGAAATATAATCTCGCTTTATAAATATTTTAATTGACCAAAAGGGTCGTTCGAGACAAGGTATGTAACCGCCTAAGGTTTCTCAACACGTTGCCGAATAACTCAAGCATACGAGCAAGTCCCTAGACCAAATGTTACTTTTAAAAACAAAATAGTTCTCTTGTCTCTATTTTCAACCATTTTAGAAAAGATACATATATATCATTTTATATCAAATCCCTTTTATTTCAAATATTGATAATATATAATTGAATTATAAAAGGGGATAGGGTTTTCGCAAATATTTGTCCATACTCCAGTTGAAACCATTTTTCATCCTCACCTGTAGACTTAACAAAAGAAGATATCTCGACGACCAGAAATCAGCCCCGCGAGGTCCCACCTGTAATACACAGGCCTCGAGGTAAGACACGACTCGACAAACCAACCAAATAAGACGCACGGCTATGAGATGCATTTTATGATCAAAATAACATATTATGTATAAATGCACTTAAACACAATTAAGCTCATTCAAACACATTTAAACATAATCAAATACACATGATATTGAGCTAAAATAGGCATACAAGTAATATGGAAGCTTGGGAAATAAAATTCAAAGGTTTGTGAATATTACACAAACCACCCCTCATTTAATACTTTGCATAGCAAATCAACTACGATTAATCCGAAACTTTCGGCGTCTCTTAGTTAACACATTTTAAGATTTTTGATGCCAAAAGAATCGAAAAACGAAGCTGGAAGCAAAAATTCCATTTCTTGAAAATTTATGCCGCCACCCCCCATAATTGTTCAAACTTTTGATTTTCAATCCCAAACTCCATAAAACTTCACCAATTAGCTTAATATCATGAACTAACATGAATTCCCTAACCATTCAAGCATCTAAGTTCATCAATCCAACATTGCATAATAATCAAATTTATATGAAAAATCACAAGTAATGCTACATGCAACCAATCATCAAACTAAGCTCATCAATCAACCATTCTAACATGCTTCATCACTTCCTCAACATAGAAAACCTTGAAAACCAAGGAATTGTGAGATTTACAAACTTACCTTGAAGGAGGAAATGGAGGAGAAAGGAAGAAATAAAAGCTTGTTTGAAGAAACCACAAGTTGTAAGTTGTTCCTTATTTGATATAGCAACTTTTTATAGCAAAAATGATTGAGTTTCTTGGGGTCTCAAGGTGGTTGGTAATGGCGGTGGTGAAGAGAGCAAAGGGCCGAGAGAGAGAGCTTGAAGATGAGAGAATGTTGCTTGTGGAATAGTGTAGAAAATTTGAGAGAGAAATGAGATAATTAAATAAATAAAGATATTTTGAAAAGTCAAAATAGCTAGCAATGTATATATATTTGTATATATATATTTGTATAGATATTTATGTATGTATTTGCATACATATTTATATATATCAAGAATAATATCATATAATTCTAATATAATGGCATAATTTTCATAAAATTTCAAATACAACCATTCAATTATAAACATTGTGTAAGGTAATTCAAATATGAAAATTCTTATGAATTCATCATATTATTCACATATAGAATCACACATTAATTCATATAATTGACATAATCACATAATTGCAAACAATGCACACAAGGGAAATTAGTCGGTAAACGTACCGAAGCGCTATAAAAATAGCGGGGCGTTACAGGAGTGCTTCGTGTGTATAATTTTTGTATATATTTAAATGTCAGCAAGGTGATTATCTTACCAATATTCATGTGTTTGTTTCTTTTCTTTGTTTTATATCTTGGGAAGCCACTAATTAATAAGTCATCCCACCCAATTGAATATAGTACATGTTCGGTTAAGATTTCTTGGCAAATGTAATAAAGGTTTTGGTATTTATGTGTTAAAGGAAATATCAGGTTACTATTCAGCAAAACTATTAGCAATATCAATTCAGGCATACGTTCCCGTTATTTAAGCATGCGTATAATAGAAGTTTACTTTTAATCAATGATTATTTCATGGAAAATATTGATTATTAGTTGTAATTTGGTGAATTGCACTAATTCTTGAATTCTTTTATTTTTCTCGTACTTAATTAACTGTTTAACTATTTAATTGTTACATGATTATGTGATTATCTTAAGTGCTTTACTGCATTAAGTATAAGCCGTGCGTCGTAATGTCGTCTTACGTGGTTGTGTCATATTTGGTTTCAGGCGGTACTTCTTCTAAGCAGTAGACTGGTTTTCTTTCCTTTTGTCCTTTTGCAGTATTATCCAGGTGGGGTTTCGTTTCTGAATTCGGCTTTCTTATACGTATGTAAATATTCCTTATATACCTGAAGCCTGTGTTCTATGCTTTTATGTTTCTTTCCCAAAACTTATATTATACGTAGTAGCTATTTGAAAATCATATTATCTTGATGAGTTTAAGGAAATTGCTTTGATATCAAATTATTACATATTAACCCACCGAAGGCTCCATAAGCTCGAAAGGGTTAAAAATGGATTCGAAATCGGTCCCTTTGACCACATAAGCATTTTGAAATGCGAGGAATTATCTTGGCCTTTCGGCCTAGCCAATAAGCCACATTATCTATATTGGGCCCCAGGAGACCAGGGTATAGGGTGAAGCCGGCTAGACGATGGGTCTACGGTGGATCTCGGTGCTCTGACCCTAAACCCATGACGGGAGCTCGGGGTGAGGCCGGAGTGGCAGCCCTTTGAGTACCTGTGACCGATGAGGTATATCCTATATCGAAGATGTGAGGGTGAAACTCCCCACATGATTATATAGTAGATCAGGTTAGATACCTGACTACATAAGGAGGAATAAGGGAGGTTTATTTGATATTTATGATATTGTGAAACAGATGGTTGTTGCTTGACTCACCGAGCTTTTATTATATTGCGAAATTATTCGATTCACCAATAATTGTGAAAACATTTATTTTTCTTTTGCTTTCTTCTCATTTAAAAACTGGTGAATCTTTATGTTTTTTCGATAATATATACGTATTACAGCCCCCTCACTTAGTCGCTTTGCCTAACCCCATTACTTTACCTGTTGTCTATTTCAGGTTTTTGTCACCAGGCGGATTTCAGGTCTGGTCATTGAAGTTACTTTCTTTTGTTTAGGTGATTCCATTTTGCTTATGTTGTCTGGATAAATACTTAAAACCCTAGAAGTTGTAGATGTAAATGGTGTAAATTAGTTTGAATGTTGATATTGTTATTTTCAGTGGCTTTGGTGGGCTTTATACTTGTGTTTTGAATTTATTGCTTTTCTAGCTCCCTGAGTGGGATATGTTGTATTGATTTGCTTCCGTTGTATTTTGGTTCATTGTCCTGTTATTTTCTAAAGCAGATCCGCCTGGTATTTATTTTTCGTTCGCCAAGTTATAGTTTATAATCGGACCTCAGTTCTTGTTATAGATTGTGACTTGGTGCGGGACGTCACGTCGCACCATATTTGGGTGCCGTTACAGCCTTTCATGTATTATAACTTTCTGAGAGTCGTGTGTTGTGTCTTGTCTCGATTGGTTTTGTCGTCTGTCAGTTTCAGGCCGTTCTCTCGAGGATTGCTTGAATTGTCTTGTCTTTCTCGTGCTTCCAGATGAGAGTTTTAAAATGTTTTCACTAGAGTAAGAATCCTTTTACTCATTGCAAAATAACTACCCGTATGTGCTCATATTGATTTGTTTTCTCATTCTCGTATATCCTACTAGATACTTAACTATATTTTCATGATTTTGAATAAACCGTTTGATATCAACTTATACCTATAAGTAACTCTAAACCGTTTTGTATTCAAGAGGCAAGTAAAACTCTTTCATTTCAACGTGGCACCTTGACTTTGGTTAGGTCTATAAGGGAAGTCGTTGGGGGAGTCCATCAGCACACCCCGACACGTATGAAACTTATGGTCACCCCTATTGTCGTCACTCACTTGCCGAAATGCCCGTTTGGCACTCAACTTATAATGTTTCTTGAAATGCGAGCAAATTCATGGACTTTTCATGGGGCCCAGGAGGTTATTCGGAGGTCTCACCTGGGGACGAGCGTCCAGGGTGTTTCCCGAGGTACTACTCCCAAAACTAAGTGTCAATCGTGGCCTGTCAGGAGTTGGCAACCATGGTTGGGACCGATGGTGGGTAATGCATTCGTTGCACACTTTCCTGAAATTACATTTCGTCGCCCATAGTCGCGCTATGGGGTCTGACACCGGTGATGGAGTATTTTCATGTCGTGAAGGGGTTATAAGGAGGAACAGGCCCATTCTCGCTGGGATATTAATTGCCTTACTAATGCTTTATTGTCATTACTATCATTAATTATTGTTATTGCAAGTCGAAGCACATTCTGCTTTTTCTTCATTTCGCATATGTACTTTATATATATATATATATATATATAAAACTCGGAAGCGTGGCTCAAACTTGCTCCAAATTATACCTTCACTGAGTATCCTTTGTGCTCACCCCTCCTACTTTTGATTCTTACTTTAGGTCGACAGGTGGCGTTGTCAGCTTTCATGTTGATGGGCAACAGCGGGTCGAGAGTATTGAGTTTCGTGTCCATTGGTTATGTCGGTAGTGTCCAACAACAGTCTGTCATTTAATATTTGAATTATGTCACTCCATTTACTAAATTCCCATGTAGGATAATTATGATATTGAATTTTGGATTTCTGTTTTATGATTATTGTTGCCTTGTGTGGCCTGAATTGTTGAATTGATAATTGTTTCAGCTTCTGCACTCTGTTATTGTTGTTGTTGTTGTTGGACCAGGGACGTTGTTTCCAGTATAGATCGAGTGCTTGCCGTTCGTCGGGATGAATTTTTAAATGGGGTACATTCACCCTGTTCGGGAGTTCGTCTCGGTGCGGATGTGGTGTCCTTTCTCCTCCTACGGAAAGGGGCCCTACAAATACTGGACAATCATTTCTAGAAAAGGGCACGAGAAATTCAGTCGGTAATGGAACCACTTCTGAAAGTTTTAAAGCTTGTTGATCAGGTTAAGTAACCCACTTTAGCTATCATTTATGAGGCCATGGACAGAGCTAAATTGGCAATACAACAAGCTGTTAAAGATTGCAAGCCTTACTGGGATGTGATTGATGATCGATGGTATAGATATTTGCATCATCATTTGCACGCTGCAGGTAAATATATAAATTATTTGAGCATTATTAACGATAAGTTTAATTTAATATCTTGTCATTGTATTTTGGATCAATTTCAACATATATTTTGAATCCGACACTACCCTATTCTGGAACTAGAATGTATACTGATGAGGTGAGGAAAGGATTGAAAATTGTAATCAAGAGGCTAGAACCAATCATTGAAGCACAAAGTCATGCCCTTAATGAGGTAATATTTGAATAATTTTAATTAACTTTTATTAGATTAATTTTTTTCTAATCTTATGATGTATTTTGTTATTAGATCAAATATTTTAGAGATAAAACGGGAGAGTTTTGAACTCCACTTGCCAAAAAAGCAGTAAAGACCACTTTACCAGGTATTTGTTTTGTAGCTTTTAAATTTTAAAATATAATTTATGTTTATGTAATATTAATATACTTTTTATTTCTAATGTAGCTGAATGGTGGTTGAATTTTGGCGATGACGCTCCCCACTTGAGAAAAATTGCAATTAGAGTCCTTAGTCAAACATGTTCCTCAACTGGCTGTGAGCGTAATTGGAGCACATGGTCTCTAATACACACAAAGCTTCATAATCAATTGGCAATGGCAAAATTGCACAAGTTGGTGTATATCCACTATAACATGCGACTTCGGGTGAGAAATCTTGCACGTAAGAGAAAAGATAGTGATTATGACCTCCCGATTGATCTTAATCAAATATTCAATGAAGACAATCTTTTGGATGAGTGGACTAGAGAGACTAAAGAACCTATCCTTTCAAATGATACAGAGTGGTTCGATAGGGAAGTTCACACAGTTGAATCAGATGAAGGGAGTTATGATCTAACTATCAATGCATGGAAGGATAAGCAAAGTAGTGAGGTATTAGCAAGAAAACAAAAAAGGAAAAGCATTGGAATAAGTCGTAAGAATAATGACAGTAGTGAGCCATTAACAATAAAGCAAAAAGAAAAAGGCTTGGAAACAAGTCGTGAGAATAATGATAGTGATGAATATAGTGATGATGGAACTGATGATGATCATGGCCCAGAAGATGATGGTGGTACTGGTGGAGTTCAAAAAAATGTCGATAGATGCGGTTCTGATTATCATCATAGTCAGCATAACACTGGTATGACTTGGGCACAAATTGATGAAAATTATTATGCGACTCAAGATACAGACCACGGTTATCATCTAGAAATAGAACAAGAGCGTAGCTTTGAGGCAGAATTATCAAGTGGTAATGATTACTCTTATCCTAGTGGAACTTCAAGAAGAGCATATCAAAGTGTAAATGAGCAACTTCATGTTTTAGGATTAGGAGGATACCAACAGAACTATGGGAGTAGTCGTGATAGTAATTTATCATCTCGCTCTAATTCTCAGTGGTACGATGATAGAAGTCACGGTAGCTCTAGTGGAATACATTTTGATTATTCGTCGGGAAACATTGCTACACATAATCAGTCAGAAGGATTCTCCGACTATAATGCATACAATAGATATCGGGATCATTTGTCTTCTGGTAAGAGGTACGGGAGGGTACCTTTTGGATCTTTAGGAAGTGGCAAGTAGCAGCGTCGGGTATAGAGGATTCGGATACTATCCTCACGATGATGGTCAGTTTTCATACGCACATGCATTACCATCATATCCTATTGCTTATGATTCATCTAACCCGACGGCACCTCCTCCAACTTATCCTTATATAAGTGACTACATGCCTAGTCAATTCCGCAATCCGTCAAATGAGGGTGATTTTTCTGATTTTGTACCTCCTCGTCATTCTACTTGGTATTAGTGAATCTTGTATTGTATTTAACTATTTGAACATTGACTATGTTGTAGAATGATCTTTATGAGTTATGTACTTTCTAAGATTAATGTTTTATTTGTAAATTATATCTATCATTGGTGTCGTGACAAACCTTTGTAAAGTTAATTATAGAAGTCTAAATTTATCTAATTTATACTAAGTATTATCTAACATAAGTATTAATTAATAAATATATAAGTTATGGTATTTTGAGTATTTTCTTTAAGAGTTTTCTGGGCTTAGCCGCGATTTTGCCGCGAGCGTTCCGCGACGTTGCAAAGGAATAGAACGGTAGCCTCCATTCCGCACTCCGCGACCGCGATGGTGAACCATGCGTGGGAGGCCTTACTTGCAAGGTATAATCTTTGTTTTATACGTGTTCTTCAATATTTGATAATATGGATAATCATGAAATACCCCCTAATGTTCAAAATCACCTTGGGGGGCGGGGGGAGGGGAGGAGGAGTTACTAATTTCAGGTAATTATCCCTTGATAATAAAAAGTCAAAAACAATGGCCATTTTACAAAATTCTAGTTGGGATCTTTAAACCGCATGTTCATGTGAAGTGATTTATATCTGTTACAAGGGCTTAAGTTTATTTATTCTAAATGGAAAACGCGTTGTGTTTATCGATCTGTGTGTGTCGATTGAATTCTTTCTCATGAGAAACAATTTATATTGTAAAAATACAGGTACTTGAAAAAGTTGCATTTCAGGAGCAGATGCTTGGGAAGCTTATAATTATATGGATGTGTGCTTTCATGCTTGTTGGATCCCGTCATCCTGGAGCAACAATTGGTGTGGTTGAGTGTAACGACCCAGAAATCCGAGAATCATTGTGAGTATTTTCCCGCGTTAATTATCTTTCTTAACCCTAAGTTCTCGTAATATGTGAATTATTATATATTATTTTTCGTATATGACCCAATGTGATAATATTATTTGCGTATTTAAATTCCTTGTCTAATTTGCGTTTGTTTGATATTAAATAGATATATTTGGCCAACGTACATTTAATTGGACTTTCCAAACTTATCAAACTACCCCTTCGTATTTTTCGACATTTCGAAATATTTGATAAAAGTCTCAAAACCCTCATTCGAACCCTTATTTGATATAGAGAGAGAGAGAGAAGAAGAAAAGAGGATTTTCCCCCGAAGCCCTAATCAATCGTGCCGAGCTCGTTTCTCCGTGGAATTTCGCGCCAATTGAACCTAAACGATCCTCTCAACGATACCTTTCTTTAGGTACCAATTTCCCCATTTTCTTTCACGAATTTATGATGTTTTGAGAATATTTTCTCATTTCGGGATTTTTAGGTTAAATGCTTAGATCGAACCCGTTTCTTGATCATTTCGTGAAATTATTGGATGTAAATGTTTATTAGATGATGATTGTTGATTGTTACGATTGTTGGGTGTTGATTTGCGTTATAAATACAATTTTTATGAGTTTTGGTTCGATTTAAGTGAAATCGCGTAACTTTCTGCTGTGTGCTGTGAAACCGCACGGGCTAACGCACGGTCTTGAGCAAGACCGTGCAGGAGCCCGTGTGCACCTCTTTGTGCCTGCAGCCCGTGCGCCTAAACCGTGTAGATGGCCGTGTGTGAGTGCACGGTCTTGACACCGTGTTCAAGACCGTGCACAAGCTGGTGTGAAACACTTAGAAAATTTTCCAGCCTTTTTCAATTGTTGCTCTCGGCAAGTGAGTCTACGGGTCAACATTGTTGGTTGACTTTTTGCATACGGACTCCAAAAATTATACCATTTTCACCTATAGAACCTTTATAACTTGTAGATTAATATTTTGAAATGTTTATTTAATTTTGCCCTCGTTCGGGCTGTGAATAGTGTAATTTTAAGTATGTGCATTTTTGGCAACTTGTCGGAATTTCGTGAAATTACATGATAGCTTCCTTACATACTATAATTGGCATATGCATGATTGTGAACATGTTTTGTTAGTCGTTCATCAAATCATTGCTTATTTGCGATTTTATAGTCGTTATTAATTCGTCTAGGTCCTGTATTGTCTACAGATCAGTCAGAGGTCGGTGACCAGTGAGTCTAGCTGCTAGGCTTCCTATTTTTGGCTCCAGGTGATGATTTATATTATTTAAACTCGGCTTGAACATATATGTCTATGTATACTTGCGAAACCCCTTAATCCCATATTATTGTATTACATATTTCGAGCTTATACTTTTATGTTTTATCCTCAAATCCTTTGATATCAAAATTATATAATAGTAACCTAAATCGATTTGTTTTCAAAAAGGGCAAGAAAACTCTTTCCTTTACGTGACGGTTTGACTTAGGATTTACCCCCTTCGTCGTCACCATTTGCCCAAATTGCCCGTTTGGCATTCAAAATCTTATTTCAAAGCGAGCAAAGTATTGTTATTTCAATGGGCCCGGGATGGTATCCGGAAGTTGCATCTGGGGACGAGCGTCCAGGGTGTAATCCGAAGTGCTACTCCCAAAATGAAGCGTCAATCGTGGCCCGTCAGGAGTTTATAGCCATTGTTGGGAGCGATGGTGGATGTTGCATTCGTTGCACATTTTCCTGAAATTCACAATAGTCAAGCTTTAGGTTGCTCCTTGGCTTGACACCGGTGATGGAGATTTTTATAATGTATTGCGGAGAAATAAGGAGGAACAGGCCCACTCTCGCGGGGATATTTATTTATCGTTTTATATCGTTATTGCTTTTATCGTTTTATTGAATATCCAAGTCGAAGCACATTCCGCTTTCTTCCTTATTGCATATGTACTTTCTATAAAACCCGGAAACGTGACTCGACTTGCTCTAACATCTTCACTGAGTATTTTTGACTCACCCTCTTTCATTGGTTCTTGCCTCAGGTAGATTGAGAGACCGACATGTCTCACGTGTCGGATGGGCAACAGTTCTTAGATAGGCCTTTTTGGTTTTGCCGAGTCTCTATTGTTGTCTTTAACTCTCTAGATAGTTGTTCTTTTGTCCATGCCTGTAGATAACGATATATTGATCCTCGTCCCCTGATATTCACTTTATGTTGCCCCTGAATGGGCTGTGATATATATATATATTAGTTGAATTGGCCCCGGAGTGGCATTTATGTTATTATGATTTAAATTTGTTTCCGCTATTTATTCTGAGCTGTTTAGATGTTTTTACTTTGGGGATCCACTGTTGCCAAGATTCGGGATTGACCCATTAGCTTGTATGGGTTCTCGGGTTGAGGCGCCGTCCTTGGCTTGGGAATCTGTGCAGGTTCGGGGGCTGTAGAGCGGGGCGCTACATTGAGGGGTATCGTTCTGAGGTATAAAAATAACATAATTTTCTTTTTAACTCTGAAACTCTAAGATTTCTTCTCAGAATATCAAACCTTAGGGGGTGATTGTAATTTTCTAAAGAAGAAGGGGAGTTTGGTAATTAGGTAAATTGTAAGGGGGTTAGGTTGTAACTTATAGTTGAACTTGCTTGAGTTGCAGCTGCAGGGAATGGTTAAGTCTTCGAATGAGGAATAGAGGAAAGATTATGTGCTTACTCTCGAGCAGTGGCTCACTTTCCTACAGCAGTTAAGGAGGTAAAGAATGTGAATTTTTCATATTTTGATACTCTAATTATGTGATTGTTATAATTTCGCAATATTTATGCATTTATGGATGCAGTTTAAATGGAGGAATGGACGGTTCTATTTGCCGTCGGAGAAAGCAATTGCGCAAGGTACACAAGATGTCCTCTAATTACACACAACATGACTTAACAAACTGAAAATAGTGTAGAAGTTGTGTTCTTATCACATACTAGATGGAATAAATAAAGTATTTTTGTGTAACCTAGCTGTCTTCTTGTTCATCTACCCCCATGATGAGGGGTTCTTATTATACGAATTTGGCTCAAGTGTTTGTGCTCTTTGGTAAGCTTTTACTGAGGTAGTGTTTGCAAACTCTGAGAAAGAAAATCGTTGTGCTTTTTGACTTTTTCAACATTTTGAGAATGTTTGGAAAAGCAACTTTTGCTTATGTTAGCACCAATAAGCTAGAAGTTGAAAACACATGAGGACCAACTTTAACTTCAGCTTCAAACTTTTATAGGTTATTTTCGTTTGTAAGTGGAAGTTTTTCACTTTTTTGATTCCCAACACTTACGGTTATTTTTACAACTGATGCTAAAAGCAAAAGCGTTTTTGCAAATCATATATCTATACTATATTAAAAAGAAAGCCTGTTTTGTCTCACAAACGAAAGTTATTTAATGTATTTTTACATATTTAGCCCTTTAATTTTCTGTAAAGTCAATACAATAACATATAACTAAGGGTAAAATTGAGAATTCCGTAGGAAAAGGTAGTTGTCACACCAAATTAATATATACCCAAAAATATCCCTTTAGTTTATCATGTCTGTTTTAATAGGATAGGGATAAAATTGTAATGATATTTTGAAATCTCCTACAATTTCTCTTCCTTCTCTATTCCACTTCCCACTATTTCCTACAATTTCTCCTTCTTCAACAAAGCCACGTTTCTTTGTACAGTTTTCACCAATATTTAAAACTTTTATATAATTTTATGATTTAGAAAATTAACATTACTATTTTTTTATTTTTTTTTGAAGAAAATATACGTTATGATATTAACTTAAATCAGCAGTTACAAATTGTTCAATACAGGTGGGTAAAACACCTAAATCAATGCAGGCCAAAGCCGCTTTACGAGCAAGCACGTGAGCTACATAATTTGCATCACGTCGAATAAAAAGGAAATTAGACAAATCAAAGACAATGCTAAAGACCTAGACTCTTCAATCAAGTTTCCTAAGTATGAAAAATCCGGGCATCTGTCACTCAATTTCCATATGAGACTACCACAATCCCCTTCAATATAAACATATCTCCATCCTTTCTCTCTTCCAAGTTGTATCACTGCAAGGGCAGCCTTGTTTCCGCAAACTCCGGGTCTTGCACCCCTTGCATGCGTTCACTCTTCCATGCAAGAACATTGCCTGCCTCATCCCTAGCCACAATTCCAATGCCAATCTCCCTCTCCTTAGTGAAAAGAGCACCATCAAAGTTAATTTTCACAACCCCCACTGGAGGTCTAGCCCAACGAGCAACATTTGGACCATTAATATTAGGAACGAACTGAACATGCTCTCCTCCACTTCGACTTGCTTGGATAGTAGGCAGGTGACAAGCTCATTTCTGATCCTTACAAAATCTGCTAGCAGAAGTGAATATCTCCAATGGTGTGGACTCCAAGATTTCTGCCCATTTTTTGTTTCTAAACCACCATATTGCCCAAAGGATCAAAAAGAACAAGCAACGTTTATCTTCTTCCAAAGATTTAAATACTTCTTCAACACTTTTGACTAAATCCACCTCAAAATTGCTAACAATAGCCCAAGGAATATTCGAAAGAGCCCACACTTGTCTCGCGAACGGACACGAAACCGAGGCATGTGCCGTATACTCAAAATCACAATTGCAAATAGAGCAAGATGGTGCAACATTACATCTTTGTTTATGCAGATTTTCACAAGTAGGAAGAATATCATGGAAAAATCGCCAAACAAACAATTTAATTTTAAGGGAAACTTTCAAATGCCAAATTAAATCCTATACCTTTAAATAACTCGCCGGAGAGTTATTCCCATCCCGCCCGTTTGACGCCATCTCAAGTGCTAGATGATAAGCACTTTTAACTATAAATCGTCCATCTCGTGAGTAGTGCCAAATGAGCAAGTCCGATCTAGGGGCGTTACCTAAAGGAATCTCCAAAATTAGCCGAGCATCTTGTGGAGTAAAAGTAGCCAAGACAAGTTCTTTATTCCACGCAAGAGCTCCTGGTGTAAAAAGATCATCCACCATTTCAACCTCAACTTGTCGAGTAATAGGAAGGCCCGGACGAAACGATGGATGTGTCGGCAACCATCTATGCTTCTAAATTCCGACACTCTTCCCCGTCCCTATTCTCCATCTTGACCCCACCCCAATTAAGAAAGTATCCTCATGAATACTCTGCCAAGTATACGAAGGTGAACGTACCAAACTTGCTTCGCATAAATCGGATTCTGGGTAGTAACGTGCCTTAAAAATCCTAGCTATAAGGCTATCCGAATTTTGAATCAAGCGCCAAGCTTGTTTAGCCAACAACGCTAAATTGAATGACTTTAAACTTCTAAACCCGAGGACACAAATACTCCTCCGTGTACACATTTTTTTCCAAGCCAACCAATGTATTTTTTTGTGCTCCCCGTCACCCCACCAAAAATGCGATATTATAGAATCTAACTTCCAAAGAAATGAATCTGGGAGAAGAAAACAACCCATAGCGTACGTCGGAACGGATTGCAGCACCGACTTTATCAAAACTTCTTTCCTGACGATCGATAGAAATTTCTCCGAAAAACCTTGCACTTTCTTCCATAATCTATCCCGAATGTTAGAGAAAATTGCTGCTTTTGATCTTCCTATAGATGTTGGCATACCGAGATAAAGATCCATCTTATCAACAAGCTGGACACCCAATATACTAGCCAACCGTTGCTGAGTGTCCCTACCAATACAACTACTAAAAGTAATAGATGATTTTTGGTAGTTTGTAATCTGACTAGAAGCTCGGGAATAAATATCAAGAATCTGCTTAATAGAATGCATAGTAATGTCCGAAGCAACACCACAAATAAGTGTGTCATCTGCAAATAATAAATGTGAAACACTAGGGGCATTTTGACACACTGAAATCCCCATCAAATTACCAAGTGTTTCCGGCTCCTGGATTAAACAGATAACACCTCGGCACAAACCAAGAAAAGATACGGCGAAAGGGGGTCCCCTTGGCGAATACCCCTGCTTGGTTTAACATTTCCAAATTGTTTCCCATCCAGCATAAAAGAATAGGAAACAGTAGTAATGCATTTCATAATAAGATTAACAATATTATTCGGGAAACGCATTCGAATTAAAGTAAGCTCTAAGAATTTCCATTCCACACGATCATACGCCTTACTCATGTCCAATTTCAACGAAAAGAAACCACTCTTCCCCTTCTTAATTTTCAGTGCATGATTCAATTCAAATGCAACCAACACATTATCAGTAATCATTAATCTCGATAAAATAAAAGCCGATTGCGTGGGGGAAATAATATTATCAAGAAATGGTTTAATTCTATTAGCCAGAGCCTTAGATGCAATTTTATACACCACATTACAAAGACTAATAGGTCAAAATTGTGTAATTAGTTCAGGATTTCTACACTTTGGAATCAAAATAACATGGGTGTAATTCAAACGCTCAGGGAAATTATTATTATTCAATAAATCAAGTACACAATTAACAATGTCCCTACCAACTATAGACCAATAACGTTGGAAAAAGAAAGGGGGAAGTCCATCAGGACCGGGGGGATTTCAATGGATACATATTTTTCAAAGCTAATTTTACCTCCACTAAACTAAATGTACAACTCATTTCTTCTTGCATAGCTTCTGTGAGTTGATGTTGAACGGACTGAAGAATGCCTTCAATTTCTGATTGACTTCCATTGTTTGACTTAAATAAACCACCAAAGTAATTTTCTATGATCCCTTGTATTTTATTTTTGGTTGTACATCTATTACCATCATCATCCACCAACATATCAATTCTGTTGTGCTCAGCTCGGAACGAAGCCTTCTCGTGAAAAAACCTAGTATTTCGGTCGGCCTCTCGAAGCCAATGTTCTTTGGCTCTCTGTTTCCACATAACCTCATTCGCCTAAATTCTGTCCTCAATTTCAATCCGTAATCATTTCTCTTCTTCTCTTACTTCAGGTGTAAGGATGCCTCGCTGCAAAGTCATAAGCCTTTTCTCCATAGACTCCAAATCTTTTTCAGCCCTGTTAACCGACTTTCGCCAAGATGTCAACCCTATACGACAAGACTCCAAGTTTACCATAACAGATTCGGCTGCATTAATTCCAATCGAAGGCACCCAAGATTCCTCAATTATCCGAGCACAATCCTCCGAGCGTGCCCAACAAGCTTCGAATCTAAAAGGGCGAGCTCTTCTATTTGCTTTAACCGATCCCAGTTAGTTGATAAGACCAGTGCTTCATGATTAGAAACAGGAGTCTGGATGTGAATGACCTTAGAATTAGGAAAAATCAGCTTCCAATCAGCGTTAGCAAGCCCACGATCAAGCCGGGCCCGAATAGTGTCAGGTTCAGCCCGTTTGTTGCACCATGTATATATATTTCCTCTGAAGCCTAAATCAACCAAACCACAATCAAATAAAGCATTCCGAAAGCCCGCCAATCGACCCGGCCCACGATCCACTCCTCCAATTCTCTCTTCATTTGATAAAACTTCATTAAAATCACCTAGAATAACCCATAGTCGATTAGAAGCAGCATGTAAATTCCTCATTAAATCCCATGATAAATGTCTCTTAGCTGGATCCAGTTCTCCATAAAAAGCAGTAAGCCTCCACAATTGTCCACTATCCTGATTATCAATCCACACATCAATATGATTTTTTGACATAGATTGAAGTATCACCTGAATATCACGTTTCCACAGCAATGCATCACCCCCACTCTTTCCAACACTATCCATATGAACACCATGCCAACTTATTATGTTCTTCAATAACTGAATAGTATGTTTCTTACACTTAGTCTCGCATAAGAAAATAATTGAGGGGTTATAATCTCTTACCAGAGATCGAATGCAACGAACTCGCCCGGGACCCCTCAGACCCTGGCAGTTCCAGCTTATGATATTCATAATTCCGGGCGAGGCTGCGCGGCAGCCTCCGCCTTAACAACTTCATCATCTGCATTCTAATTATTATTATGTGCAGATGGCCTAGTAGCCGAGAAAACCAAAATTTGATCAAGTTCTTCATTAGGATGAGGGTTTACCCTAGACTGTCGTGTGGATGCTGAGGCTTGTAGATTGTTCTTCCCCTTAAATCTTTGTTGTTGATGCTGAGGCCTGACCAATACCTGGAATAATGGAATTATTTTGGGCTTGTGGGTAATTAGGAGTGGGTACTTCTGATGGGCCACCTTTTTCAAAGATAGTAGGCCCATAAGCAATCCGAAGAGGAAGAGTTTGTTTGTAGCTCCCACTCACCAAGCCATGAATTTTGGGAAGATCATTACGTGTGTTGTAACGACCCAGAAATCCGAGAATTACTGTGAGTAATTTTTACGCGTTAATTATCTTTCTTAATCTCTAAATTCTCGTTATATGTGAATTATTATATATTATGTCGTATATGACCAATGTGATAATATTGTTTGCGTACTTAAATTACGTGTCTATATTGCGTTTGTTTAATATTTAATCGATGTATTTGATCGACGTGTGTTTAATTGGATTTTCTAAAATTACTAAAATAACCCTTCGTATTTTTCGATATTTTGAAGGTATTTGATAAAAGTATCAAAATTCATTTCATAAAACTATTATTTCAAACTGAGAGAGAGAGAGAGAAGAAGAAAAGAAAATTTTCTCCCGAAGCCCAAATCGATCGTGCCGAGCTCGAATACTCCGTGGAATTTCGTGTCAATCGTTTTTAAATGATCCTTTCTTCGATACCTTTCTATAGGTACCAATTTTCCCAATTTCTTTTACGGATTTTCGAGGTTTTGAGATTATTTGATTATTTTGAGATTTTTAGGATATATGCTTAGATCGAGCCCGTTTCTTGATCAATTCATGATTTTATTGGATGTAAATGTGAATTAGTTGATGATTAATGATTGTTATAATTTGTGAGTGTTAATTTGCGTTATAAATATGTGTTTTGATGATTTTTGGCTCGAAAATTTGAATTCCCGTAAGTTTCTGCTGGGTTCAGTTAAACCACACGGGCTAACGCATGGTCTTGCGCAAGACCGTGCAGGAGCCCGTGTGCAGCTCATTTCTCTTGCACGGGCTTGAGCCCGTGCACCAAGCCAGTGTGTTTGGCCGTGTGTGTGTGCATGGTCTTGACACCGTGTTCAAGACCGTGCACCAGGCCGTGTGAAACACTTAGAGATTTTTCCAGCTTTTTCAAATTTTGCTCTCGGCAATTGAGTCCTCAAGTCAATATTTTCGGTTGACTTTTTGCATATGGACTCCAAAAGTTACACCGTTTTCACCTATAGAACCCTTATATTTTGTAGATTAATATTTTGGAGTGTTTATTTAATTTCACCCTCGTTCGGGCTGTGAATAGTATAATTCTAATTATGTGTATTTTTGACAACTTGTCGGAATTGCGTGAAACTTACATGATAGCTTCTTTACATATTATAATTGGCATATGCATGATTGGAAACATGTTTGGTTAGCCGTTCGTCCAATAATTGCTTATTTGTGCTTTTAGTGTTGTTGTCGTTATTGATTTGTCTAGGTCTTGTCTTATCTCCAGATCAGTCGAGCGTTGGAGATCAGTGAGTCTAGCAGCTAGGCTTTCTCTTTTTGATTCCAGGTGAGGATTTAAACTTTTAACTGGGCTTGAACATATATATATGCAATTGCGAACCCCCTAATCCCTTATTAATGTATTATATATTTCGAGTTTATATTTTTATGTTTTATCCTCAAATCATTTAATATCAAAATTATACATTATTAAACCAAATTGATTTCTTTTCAAAAAGGGCAAGAAAACTATTTATTTTACGTGACTGTTTGACTTAGGATTTAACCCCTTAGTCATCACCTTTGCCCAGAGTGTCGTTTGGCATTCAAATGTGTTTTTCAAAGCGAGCAAATACATGATTATTTTCAAGATGGGCCCGGGAAGGTATCTAAAGGTTACATCTGGGGACGGGCATCCAGGGTGTAATCCGAGGTGCTTCTCCCAAAAATAAGCATCAATCGTGGCCCGTCAGGAGATGATACCCACGGTTGGGAGCGATGGTGGGTGTTGCATTCGTTGCACATTTTCCTCAAAATTCACTATGGTTGAGCTTCGGGTTGCTCCTTAGCTTGACACCGGCGATGGAGAATTTTTACATGAACCGTGGAGAAATAAGGAGGAACAGGCCCATTCTCGCTGGGATCGTATTTATTGCTTTATAGTGTTATTGACTTTAATTTTTAATTGAATATCCAAGTTGAAGAATATTCCGGTTTATTCATTATCGCATATGTATTTTCTATAAAAATCCGGAAGCATGACTCGACTTGTTCTCACATCTTCACTGAGTATTTTGACTCACCATCTTTTAATTGGTTCTTGCCTCAGGTTTGAGAGAGACCGACATGTCTTACGTGTCGGATGGGCAACAGTGCATAGATAGGCTTTTTGGTTTTGCCGAGTCTCGTTGGTTGTCTTTTATTCTCTCGTTCATTATTCTTTTCAACCTGGATTGTAGATAATATTATATTGATCCCCGTAACTTTTTATTTAAATTATGTTGCCCCTGAATGGGCTGTTGTTGATAATTGTTAATGAATTGACCCCGGAGTGGCATTTTTCGTTAATATGAATTTAAATGCTTCCGCTATATATATTCTCTGATTTATTTAAATGTTTTAATTTTGGGGATTCACTGTTGCCAAGTGTCGGGATTGACCCGTTAGCTTGCATGGGTTCTCGGGTTGAGGCACTGTACTCAGCTTGGGAGACCGTGCAGGTTCGGGGGCTGTAGAGCGGGGCGCTACAGTCCAGAGTGGTATCAGAGCAATAGGTTCCTTTGGTTCTGTTGTCTAGAAGTGTCGTGTCGAAGTCGTACGGCTATATTTATAGGTTTCGTGTTATTCCTTTACTTGCGCTTTTATATGATGTTGTTACTTGATTAATTGGACATATCATTAACCCACATGCATTTCAGCTTATCTTTTCAGGCACAATGGTTAGACCTAGAGGCCGACAGGAACCGCCTCTACCACCAGAGGATTTTCCACCGCCTAATGCCTTCTATGATGCTGTTAGATTGATTGTACAGCAGGCTCAGCAGGAGCAACAGCCGCCACAGCCACCACCACCGAATCCTCGGGATGTTACTGCCCGAGCTATGGATCAATTTATGTCCTATCGCCCTACGGTCTTCGAGGGTGAGCCGGACGACATCAAGGCAGAGGCCTGGATTTCAGAGCTAGAGCAGAAGTTCAGAGCTCTAGATATTGAGGACTTGTAGAGGATTGAGCTCTCTATATTTCTGATGAGGGGACCCGCCCTCGATTGGTGGCGCTTTGTTGAGAGGCGATTCAGGCTGCCGGTCAGCCGAGAGTTCAGCCCAGAGTCTTCGCACTGGGAGGAGAGGAGCTTGAGCTCGATTCGCATGACGTGATTGGAGGTACCCTGCATATTCATGACATCCCTATTACTGCATTATATGATCCGGGTGCTACACACTCGTTTATTGCGCTTGATATTGCTGCCAAGTTGTGCATGCCTGTGGAGAGTCTGCCTTATTTGTATCGAGTCAGTTCTCCTTTGGGGACTTCTTACGTTACGGATAGAATCTTCAAGGGTTGTCCTTTGAAGATAGGAGATCATGTTTATCCTGCCGATTTGATCGAGTTACCACCGCAGCGCTACAGATTATTCTGGGAATGGACTGGCTTTATCAGCATAGAGTCAGTGTGGATTGTTTCAGGAAGACTATTCAGATTGGAACCGAGGCAACAATTGTGAAGGGTAGTCTTGAGGAGTCAGTTTTGGCACCGAAGATTTCTTTCGTTGAGGCTTCTCGTTTGATCCGAGAGAGAGCTCAGGCCTTCGTCACTTATTTACTTAACCGACCGAAGGAACAAGGGAAGCTCGAGAATACGGAAGTGATTAAGGACTTCCCTGATGTCTTTCCCGAGAGTTCGAACTCTCTACCCCCTGATCGGGACATTGAGTTCGTAGTCGATCTTTCCCCGGGATCAGAGCTTTATTCGAAGACTCCATATAGGATGGCTCCAGCCGAGTTGAAGGAACTGAAGATGCAACTTGAAGAGTTGCTTGAGAATGGTTACATAAGACCGAGCATCTCTCCTTGGGGTGCCCCGGTTTTGTTTGTAAAGAAGAAGGATGGCACGCTGAGAATGTGCATCGACTACCGTGAGCTGAACCGGATGACAGTGAAGAACAAATACCCTCTACCCCATATAGAGGAGTTATTTGACTTATTGCAGGGTTAGAAAGTATATTCGAAGTTGGATCTTCGACAAGGTTACTATCAGCTTCGTATCCGAGAGCAGGATATACCTAAGACCGGGTTTAACACTCGGTACGGCCACTTCGTGTTTGTTGTGATGCCGTTTGGTTTGACGAATGCCCCTGCAGCTTTCATGGATATGATGCACAGGATTTTCCGACCTTACCTCGACAAGTTTGTGGTTTTCTTCATCGATGACATTCTGGTTTTCTCCAAGACGGTCGAGGATCATGCCGAGCATCTTCGCATTGTACTACAGACGCTTCAAGAGCATAGTTTATATGCTAAGTTTAGCAAGTGCGAGTTTTGGATCAACGAGGTTTCATTCCTTGGTCATATCATCTCCAGGAATGGGATTGCTGTAGATCCATCAAAGATTGAGGCAGTAGCGAGTTGGAGTCAGCCTAAGACGCCAACAAAAGTTAGGAGTTTCCTTGGATTGGCTGGATATTACAGGCGATTCGTTAAGGATTTCTCCACACTAGCGGCCCCACTCACGAAGTTAACTTGTAAAGATGTGTCCTTTCAGTGGGACAACAATTGCGAGGCCAGTTTCAAGGAGCTGAAGAAGAGATTGACCACTGCACCTATACTTGTTCTTCCAGACGGACACGAGGGATACGCGGTTTATACTGACGCGTCCAAGGAAGGTTTAGGGTGCGTGTTGATGCAAAATGGGAAAGTCGTTGCTTATGCTTCTAAAAAGTTAAAAGATGCCGAAAAGAACTATCCCATTCATGACTTGGAACTTGCAGCGGTGATATTTGCCTTGGGCAAATGGCGTCATTATCTGTATGGTGTCACTTTTGACATCTTTACGGACCACCAGAGTTTGAAGTATTTGTTCACTCAGAAGGATCTCAACAGGAGACAGAGATGGTGGATGGAATTCTTGGAAGATTATGACTGCCGCATTCAGTATCACCCTGGGAAGGCGAACGTAGTCGCCGATGCATTGAGCCGAAGGGCTCACCTGGCACACCTAGAGGGGACATCTTCAGATACCTCTTTAGAGGACAGGAGGACTCGATTTGAATCGTATCCTCGTCTTGCCAACCTTTTAGTCCAACCCGATTTAGTCCAACAGATCCGAGACGAGCAAGATTCGGATGCCGGTATTCAGAAGATCAAGGTCAGAATGCTGAATGATCCTAACACCAAATTCAGGATCGATGGTCTCGGATTGCTTCGCTTCGGGACCCGAGTTTGTGTTTGTAGCGGGCGCCGCCAAACGGGCAGACGCACGCCCCGCACCGGATCCTGACCCGGAACCGAAAGTAATCCGACCCGAACCAAAACCCGGCGAACGGCAAAACGGACTCATTTACTACTAGGCGGGAGTTTCAAAACAGGGACAAACCAAAAGCGGAAGCAATATATAAACAAAACATAAAATCATAATAGCTGCGCAGTTAGGTAAAGCCCACCAAGGCTAGCAAATTCCCAAAAATATTAATAAATATTTACAACGAGTTCTACAATATTATTCCCGACAAACCATAAGTAATCCTACATAACAAGTCAACAAGAAACAAGAGTTTACATCAGACAAAAGCTTGTAACTCGATTGACAATGACTCAATACTACTGAAGCCCGCCTAGAATCCTGAAACCAAATGGTGAAACGAATGGGGTTAGTCAAACGACTAAGTGAGGGGGAAAAAGACAGTACACAAGAATAAACAAAAGTAGATCACCAGTTTAAACAGAAAGAAAACAACAGAAGTAAAGTTTCTCGCAAACGATTGGTGAACTAGCTCAAAATGAAACAAAACAAAACGGATAACTCAGCGAGAAGAGTTCTGAACCACCAGTCAAATCATAAAAGCAGAAACCCTCTTTATTCCTCCAGTTGTAATCAGGGAGCAACCCCTAACTACACAGATCATACATAAACAAGCTCAGGTACTCAAAGGGCTGCCACTCCGGCCTCACCCCGAGCTCCCAAAGGTGGAGGAAACCATAGAATTTCCGCCGTAGACCCGACGTCTACCGACTTCGTCCTATCGTCCTTACTCCGGGCCCATCAGAACAGGTCAAACATATACATATACATAGCTCGCTTTTCAAACATTTTCATGTGGTCAAAAGACCGTTCGAGGCAAGTCGTGTGCGAGGCTATAATGCCAAAGTTCGCTTTCAAAAAACAAAGATTTGCTTGCCGCTTTCGTAAACATTGCACAAACTTATACATAATACTTTTCATATTAAATCATTTTCAAGATCATAAAAGTATAAGCTTAAATATCTACTATATATACAAACGGATGTAAAACAAATCATAAAACGAGGCTTATCGGGCAGTAGGGTTGGTATTATGTACGTATTATCGTCTACTATAAGAAACTGAAAACCCCACCTGTTGGCTTGACAAAAACGAGAGCAAAATGCGAGACCGGCACACTACTCCACGGGAGTATCGTCTGCAAAAGACAAAGACACAACCATATAAGACTAACGACGACGCACGGCTTATACGAAAGATTTAAAACACATAGATGCACGTTAAACAATCATTCATATCACTTAGGTTCACATTGTAACAAAACATAGAAATTCATAGAATTCGATAAGAAAAACAATTTAGAATGCAATAAAAGCTCATAAACATGCATAAAATGCAATAAGGAAGCATGCATTCAAATTTCGGAAGAAATGGACAACATTTGAAAAATAGCCAAAAAGGCCTAAACGAAAAACATGAGAAACGGGGCCCAACCGAAGTCGGAAAAATTCAAACTACCTAAAATATGTATTTCATGATTTATAGAACCTATAGGTGAAATCCGATCTCAAATCGGAGGTCAAACGAAGAAAGTCAACTTTTTAATTGCCCCTTTGACCCTCAATGCCGAGAGCAAGAAGTTGAAAATGGAGAAATTTTGGTTAAGGCATACACACGGTCTTGGGGATGGGCAGACGCACGGGCTTGAACACGTGCTCAAGCCGGTGCGCGAACACTTGCACTGGCCTGCGCACCGGCTTGCGCACGGCCGTGCGTTAGGCAGTGCAAGGCCAAAATAGGCACACGGTCTTGGCACATGGTCTCAAGACCGTGCGCAAGGCCGTGCGGGTCATCAACACAGCAGAAAATCGCGAGGGTTCTCGGGAATGAGCCAAAAATTAACATTTAAATCATATAAATCATGCAAACCTCAAACTAAACTTACATATAATGATCTACAACATCTAATCTACTTATAGGACCAATAACCACGTAAATCCATCCATAAAATCATTCATAATCACATTTTTCATATATTATTAAACTATTCACAAAATTCTATAAATCACATTCTAGGAAGCATTAAACGCGAAGGACGTGAGAAGCTTACATGAAGAATAGATCGTGAGGAGTTCGTAAAGTTTCACGGATCGAAATTCGGTCGGAAATCGAAGTCGGAATGATCAATCGAAGCTTTCTCTCTTTATTTTCTTCTTTATCTCTTTTTCTTTCTTTTCTCTTGTTTCTAACATGAATGAGGTTTGAGGGAGAGAGAGAGTGGTCAAGTCAAACTTTGACTTGACTTAGAAACGAGGGGCAAAACCGTAATTACTCCGAACTTACTAAAAATAGCAGGTTGTCGGAATTAAACAATATTACAGTCAAAGCTCATATAATTGAACACACGTTGACATGAAATGGTTTAAAAACCAAAATTCACTCATTTATGAAATTTTTAAAATACACATACTAACTATCAAATAAAATAATCAAATCGCGCAATATAACTATCCGGACGTACCGGATAATAATTCGGATTTTCGGGGCGTTACAGTGTTCCCACGAACATGAAGCGTGGAATTCTCGACGAGGCACACAAGTCTGCTTATGTTGTTCACCCAGGAGGCAACAAGATGTATCGTGATCTCAGAACCCAGTATTGGTGGAACGGTATGAAAAGGGACGTGGCTACCTATGTGAAACATTGTCTAACATGTCAGAGAGTCAAGGCCGAACATCAAAGGCCTGGAGGAACTCTTCAGCCGCTTCCTGTACCCACTTCCAAGTGGCAGGAGATCACTATGGACTTCGTGACAGGATTGCCTGCCGTTCGTGGAGGTTTCGATAGTATTTGGGTCATCGTCGATCGATTGACCAAGTCAGCGCATTTTCTACCAGTTCGAAAAACAGCAAAGGTTAAGCAGCTTGCAGAACTGTATCAAAAGGAAATAATTAGGCTTCATGGTGTTCCGGAAAGCATCGTTTCCGACAGGGATCCTAAGTTCACAGCTCAGTTTTGGCAAGAACTTCATAAGAACTTGGGAACGACCCTAAAGTTTAGCTCTACAGCACATCCTCAGACTGATGGACAATCCGAGCGGACGATCAGGTTTCTAAGTGATATGTTACGGGCATGTGCGCTCGATTTTCATACGAGTTGGATTTCACACTTGCCCTTGGTCGAGTTCGCTTACAACAACAGTTATCAAGCCTCGATTGGGATGCCACCGTATGAGGCTCTTTATGGGAGGAAGTGCAGATCTCCAATTTATTGGGAATTGGAGGATTGGAAGTGGTCAGCTAATGGCCACGAGAGAGCTACTCCACTGGATCACATTCAGGAAGCGATTGATAAGGTACAGCTCATTCGGCAAAGAATGAAAGCAGCTCAAGATCGCCAGAAGAGCTACGCCGACAAGAGACGTCGACATTTGGAGTTTGAAGTGGGTGACCAAGTTTTTCTCAAGGCCTCCCCGAGGAAGGGATTCACGAGGATCGGTAGAGGTGGGAAGCTTACTCCGAGATACTTAGGTCCATTTGAGATCACAGAGCGGATCGGGAATACCGCATATCGTCTGGACCTACCACCTTATCTTACCGGGATCCACAATGTCTTCCATGTCTCACAGCTTCGTAAGTACTTCCCCGACGATTCCCATATTCTCCAGGATGACGGAGTTCAGCTTGAGCCGGATTTGACTATTGAGATGAAACCGGTTCAGATTCAAGATCGCAAGGTCCAGCAGCTTCGTCACAAGCAGATTTCATTAGTGAGAGTTCTCTGGAGGAACCGTTCGACCGAGCAGTCTACTTGGGAGACGGAGGCTAAGATGAGAGAAGCTTATCCCGAGCTTTTCTGATAAAGATGGAATATGGGGACCAGATTCTCATAAGGGGGGAGTATTGTAACGACCCAGAAATCCGAGAATTACTGTGAGTAATTTTTACGCGTTAATTATCTTTCTTAATCTCTAAATTCTCGTTATATGTGAATTATTATATATTATGTCGTATATGACCAATGTGATAATATTGTTTGCGTACTTAAATTACGTGTCTATATTGCGTTTGTTTAATATTTAATCGATGTATTTGATCGACGTGTGTTTAATTGGATTTTCTAAAATTACTAAAATAACTCTTCGTATTTTTCGATATTTCGAAGGTATTTGATAAAAGTATCAAAATTCATTTCATAAAACTATTATTTCAAATTGAGAGAGAGAGAGAGAAGAAGAAAAGAAAATTTTCTTCCGAAGCCCAAATCGATCGTGCCGAGCTCGAATCTCCATGGAATTTCGTGTCAATCGTTTTTAAATGATCCTTTCTTCGATACCTTTCTATAGGTACCAATTTTCCCAATTTCTTTTACGGATTTTCGAGGTTTTGAGATTATTTGATTATTTCGGGACTTTTAGGATATATGCTTAGATCGAGCCCGTTTCTTGATCAATTCATGATTTTATTGGATGTAAATGTGAATTAGTTGATGATTAATGATTGTTATAATTTGTGAGTGTTAATTTGCGTTATAAATATGTGTTTTGATGATTTTTGGCTCGAAAATTTGAATTCCCGTAAGTTTCTGCTAGGTTCAGTTAAACCACACGGGCTAACGCACGGTCTTGCGCAAGACCGTGCAGGAGCCCGTGTGCAGCTCATTTCTCTTGCACAGGCTTGAGCCCGTGCACCAAGCCAGTGTGTTTGGCTGTGTGTGCGTGCACGGTCTTGACACCGTGTTCAAGACCGTGCACCAGGCCGCGTAAAACACTTAGAGATTTTTCCAGCTTTCTCAAATTTTGCTCTCGGCAATTGAGTCCTCAAGTCAATATTTTCGGTTGACTTTTTGCATACGGACTCCAAAAGTTACACCGTTTTCACCTATAGAACCCTTATATTTTGTAGATTAATATTTTGGAGTGTTTATTTAATTTCGCCCTCGTTCGGGCTGTGAATAGTGTAATTCTAATTATGTGTATTTTTGACAACTTGTCAGAATTGCGTGAAACTTACATGATAGCTTCTTTACATATTATAATTGGCATATGCATGATTGGAAACATGTTTGGTTAGCCGTTCGTCCAATAATTGCTTATTTGCGCTTTTAGTGTTGTTGTCGTTATTGATTTGTCTAGGTCTTGTCTTATCTCCAAATCAGGCGAGCATTGGAGATCAGTGAGTCTAGCAGCTAGGCTTTCTCTTTTTGATTCCAGGTGAGGATTTAAACTTTTAACTGGGCTTGAACATATATATATACAATTGCGAACCCCCTAATCCCTTATTAATGTATTATATATTTCGAGTTTATATTTTTATGTTTTATCCTCAAATCATTTAATATCAAAATTATACATTATTAAACCAAATTGATTTCTTTTCAAAAAGGGCAAGAAAACTATTTATTTTACGTGACTGTTTGACTTAGGATTTAACCCCTTAGTCGTCACCTTTGCCCAGAGTGTCGTTTGGCATTCAAATGTGTTTTTCAAAGCGAGCAAATACATGATTATTTTCAAGATGGGCCCGGGAAGGTATCCGAAGGTTACATCTGGGGACGGGCGTCCAGGGTGTAATCCGAGGTGCTTCTCCCAAAAATAAGCGTCAATCGTGGCCCGTCAGGAGATGATAGCCACGGTTGGGAGCGATGGTGGGTGTTGCATTCGTTGCACATTTTCCTAAAATTCACTATGGTTGAGCTTCGGGTTGCTCCTTAGCTTGACACCGGCGATGGAGAATTTTTACATGAACCGTGGAGAAATAAGGAGGAACAGGCCCATTCTCGCTGGGATCGTATTTATTGCTTTATAGTATTATTGAGTTTAATTTTTAATTGAATATCCAAGTCGAAGCATATTCCGGTTTCTTTATTATCGCATATGTATTTTCTATAAAAATCCGGAAGCATGACTCGACTTGTTCTCACATCTTCACTGAGTATTTTGACTCACCCTCTTTTAATTGGTTCTTGCCTCAGGTTTGAGAGAGACCGACATGTCTTACGTGTCGGATGGGCAACAGTGCATAGATAGGCTTTTTGGTTTTGCCGAGTCTCGTTGGTTGTCTTTTATTCTCTCGTTCATTATTCTTTTCAACCTGGATTGTAGATAATATTATATTGATCCCCGTACCTTTTTATTTAAATTATGTTGCCCCTGAATGGGCTGTTGTTGATAATTGTTAATGAATTGACCCCGGAGTGGCATTTTTCGTTAGTATGAATTTAAATGCTTCCGCTATATATATTCTCTGATTTATTTAAATGTTTTAATTTTGGGGATTCACTGTTGCCAAGTGTCGGGATTGACCCGTTAGCTTGCATGGGTTCTCGGGTTGAGGCACTGTACTCAGCTTGGGAGACCGTGCAGGTTCGGGGGCTGTAGAGCGGGGCGCTACATGTCCGCTGATTTCGGTGACCATGCAGATTCTGGTGCGTGGAAATCGGAAGACCAGGTGGAGGAGACTGTGGACAAACCCTAGACGCTCTGACATCTCCCGGCGGTGGGGATGGCAATCGTCGAGTCGGTGAACGGATCTGGTAATTAGAATTCCGGCGATCATTAACAACATTCTCCTGCGCTCATCCCGAAGCCAATCACCATATGGAAGGATGAGGGTTCAACGAACCCTACCTCATATCTAACCAAACAATCCTTCTCCGTATGATCACAAAGACCGCATAGATAACAAAAATTCAAGAGGCGCTCATAAGTAAACGTCACTCTAATTTGTCTGCCGTCAGGGCACCTTAGGTTCACATACCGTTTCACAAGTTTTGACATAGAAATCCCAACTCTGATACGGAGCGTATCAGGCTTTGCTTTACCTTTTTGATCGAAATCCACGGGGTAACTACCAACCTTGTTCCCGACGAACTCCACCACCTCCCTAGTTTGTTTAGAAAAAGGAAGACCATGAGCATGAATGTAGAAATCACAATGTTCTAAAACCATAATCGCCGGATCCTCTCCCTCTCCAACAGGGCTAATGATAATCGGATACTTTCCGAAGACCACGGGGATCCATCCATGGCTCTTCGTCGATCAATAACATGGTTGAAGTTGAGTAGGAATCTGTAACGACCCAGAAATCCGGGAATTAATGTGAGTATTTTCCCGTGTTAATTATCTTTCTTAATCTCTAAATTCTCGTTATATGTGAATTATTATATATTATGTCGTATATGACCAATATGATAATATTGTTTGCGTAATTAAAATACGAGTCTATATTGCGTTTGTTTAATATTTAATCGTTATGTTTGATCGACGCGTATTTTATTGGATTTTCTAAAATTACTAAAATAACCCTTTGTATTCTTCGATATTTCGAAGATATTTGATAAAAGTATCGAAATTCATTTCAAACTATTATTTCAAATTTGAGAGAGAGAGAGAAGAAGAAAAAGAGAATTTTCTCCCGAAGCCCTAATCGATCGTGCCGAGCTCGAATCTCCGTGGAATTTCGCGCCAATCGTTTTTAAACGATCCTTTCTTCGATACCTTTCTCTAGGTACCAATTTCCCCAATTTCTTTTACGGATTTTCGAGGTTTTGAGAATATTTGATTATTTCGGGATTTTTAGGATATATGGTTCGATCGAGCCCGTTTCTTGATCAATTCATGATTTTATTGGATGTAAATGTGAATTAGTTGATGATTAATGATTGTTATAAATTGTGAGTGTTAATTTGCGTTATAGATATGTGTTTTGATGATTTTTGGCTCGAATTTTTGAAAAACCCGTAACTTTCTGCTGGTGCTGTTAAACCACACGGGCTAACGCACGGTCTTGAGCAAGACCGTGCAGGAGCCCGTGTGCAGCTCTTTTTGCCCGCACGGGCTCAAGCCCGTGTGTCCAAACCGTGCGTTTGGCCGTGTGTGCGTGCACGGTCTTGACACCGTGTTCAAGACCGTGCACCAGGCCGTGTGAAACACTTAGAGAATTTTTCCAGCTTTTTTAAATTTTGCTCTCGGCAATTGAGTCTTCGGGTCACCATTTTTGGTTGACTTTTTGCATACGGACTCCAAAAATTACACCGTTTTCACCTATAGAACCCTTTTAATTTGTGGATTTATATTTTGGAATGTTTATTTAATTTCGCCCTCGTTCGGGCTGTGAATAGTGTAATTCTAATTATGTATATTTTTACAACTTGTCGGAATTGCGTGAAACTTACATGATAGTTTCTTTACATATTATAATTGGCATATGCATGATTGGAAACATGTTTGGTTAGCCGTTCGTCCAATAATTGTTTATTTGCGCTTTTAGTGTTTGTTGTCGTTATTAATTGGTATAGGTCTTGTCTTCTCTCCAGATCAGTCCGGCGTTGGAGACCAGTGAGTCTAGCGGCTAGGCTTTCTCTTTTTGATTTCCAGGTGAGGATTTAAATCTTTTAACTGGGCTGGAACATATATATATACAATTGCGAACCCCCTAATCCTTTATTAATGTATTATATATTTCGAGTTTATATTTTTATATTTTATCCTCAAATCATTTAATATCAAAATTATACATTATTAAACCAAATTGATTTGTTTTCAAAAGGGCAAGAAAACTATTTATTTTACGTGACGGTTTGACTTAGGATTTAACCCCTTCGTCGTCACCCTTGCTCAGAGTGTCATTTGGCATTCAAATGGGTTTTTTTAAAGCGAGCAAATACATGATTATTTTCAAGATGGGCTCGGGAAGGCATTCGAAGGTTACGTCTGGGGACGGGCGTCCAGGGTGTAATCCGAGGTGCTTCTCCCAAAAATAAGCGTCAATCGTGGCCCGTCAGGAGATGATAGCCACGGTTGGGAGCGATGGTGGGTGTTGCATTCGTTGCACATTTTCCTAAAATTCATTATGGTTGGGCTTCGGGTTGCTCCTTAGCTTGACACCGGCGATGGAGTATTTTTACATGAACCGTGGAGAAATAAGGAGGAACAGGCCCATTCTCGCTGGGATCGTATTTATTGCTTTATAGTGTTATTGATTTTAATTTTAATTGAATATCCAAGTCGAAGCATATTCCGGTTTCTTCATTATCGCATATGTATTTTCTATAAAAATCCGGAAGCATGACTCGACTTGTTCTCACATCTTCACTGAGTATTTTGACTCACCCTCTTTTATTTGGTTCTTGCCTCAGGTTTGAGAGAGACCGACATGTCTTACGTGTCGGATGGGCAACAGTGCATAGATAGGCTTTTTGGTTTTGCCGAGTCTCGTTGGTTGTCTTTTATTCTCTCGTTCATTATTCTTTTCAACCTGGATTGTAGATAATTTTATATTGATTCCCGTAACTTTTTAATTTAAATTATTTAAATTATGTTGCCCCTGAATGGGCTGTTGTTGATAATTGTTAATGTAATGGCCCTGGAGTGGCATATTTGTTAATATGAATTTAAAGGCTTCCGCTATATATTCTCTGATTTATTTAAATGTTTTATTTTTGGGGATTCACTGTTGCCAAGTGTCGGGATTGACCCGTTAGCTTGCATGGATTCTCGGGTCGAGGCACTGTATTCGGCTTGGGAATCCGTGCAGGTTCGGGGGCTGTAGAACGGGACGCTACAGAATCGCACTTCCCCCACCCGCCTAATTGATAACCCTCTGACTGGTCGCACAGCCCGATCAAGGACTTTCGTATGATAATCCACCTGAACTGAACGTCAGTATAATAGTCGTACAACTAAGCTGGGTGAGTAATCCATCGTATTATGTTTCCATGTTTCAGCTGGGATCTCAAAATTATCCTCCTCCTCTGAAATAGCCAATGCCTTCCCAAAATGTTGACATTCATTATCCATCGCTAACGAGAGAATGAGGAAAACAGAGTATAGATAATTCAATATATTTAAGAGAAAGTAGGTTTGCGTGGATTTGAATGGAGTGATAGATCATAAATCCGTTGAAGATACTATCACTAAGATACGGAAAGAGAAAATAGAACGGAAACAGGATGACTCAAAGATAGAGAGAAAGCTTGTGAGATACACATTACTATAAATCATAATAATAGTAATGTGTATCTCGGGATGATTTATTAAATTATTATATTCGAAATATTAATATTTTCATAATATAAAAGAAATTTCAATAATGAAATGAATATTATCACTAATTAATAATGAAATAATAAAAAATTATTTAACAAAAAAGATAATGCCAAGTATAATAATTAGCTCTTTTTTAGACCAAAAAGAGAAAGAGATTCCAATCAATATTTATATGGTCTATTATTAAGTATTATTTGTATTATAATTGTTATTTTAATATTTATATAACATTCATGATATTCCTTATATATATATATATATATATATATATATATATTTACATATATTCACTCTATTATAAATATAAAATCAGTACTTCGTTATAAAAAAATCATATTACTATTTTTATACATTTAAAATTAGTTTTTTTATATACATAATTCCTGATTATTTTATAAAATGAATTACTTTGGTGTGTGTGCTTCAAATTCTGAATTAATAATTTTTGATGTATTGTTAATAATTATATAAAAAAATATGGTTCGATTTATTTACTAATATATACTTTATAATTAAATTTTTTCGTGCAAAGCAGGGGATAAAAAGCTAATGCCCACATAATATGAACAAAGTTATTATTTCCAATCTGCTGTAACTGCCAACTCAAGAGAAAACTGGTCAAATTGAGTTCGACAAACAACTTAAGTAATTACTCGAAATGTAATGCTGGAAGAATCATTTTTTTCAGTTTAATCAGAATTTTCTTTATCAGCTTATCCCTTGTGTTTTGCATAACATGAAAATTTTCTTTTTTTGGTAATGATAAAATGAGAATTGTTCGCGTGTATAAGTGATGATATCTAAACGTACTTCTGGTATTAAATGTCTCCAAAGTACGTACCTGGCTTTTCTCAAGAACTCAACTTTACCAACAAACACATTATTACATAGAAAATAAAGAAATTCATATTGATATACAACTTTAATATTGTAGACAACAAATTACAAAATACACTAAAACAATCTAAGTTTTCCCTTGGTTACAGAATCTTTTTCCTCCTGCAATTGACATGATGCCTTTTGAGCCCCTCTCAATCCAGGACATGCATCACTTCCTCCATGACTCATGGCGAAATAGATTTAAATTACTTATAATCATGGATCATACTTCAAAAAATCCACACAGATAACATATAAACCAATCATGACAAATACGTCGTATACAACACGAATCAGGAAAATTTCCTAACAACAATAACTATGAGAATGCCATGAACATATATCAACTTGCCACAAACAACAAAAGGAAAAGAGAAGTTAGAGAAGAAAGAGGACATCACTTACAGGGGCTTGTATTAGGCTCCATGTACACTTTACACCAAATGTCGCCATCCCAAACTTGTGGTCCGATGGCAGATGTGGTGCTCATAGTTCTTGTCTATGTCGCTACATCAAACTACACATAGATAACATAATCCTAATTAAATACCCACGAGGAAGCAGAGATTTTAAAATAACATCATTGTCTCAACAAAGACACAATCAAATATACCTTTATAGTTTTACAAAATACATGCACATCGTAATATCAAGAAGAAGATATGAACTTCAAGGAAACGCTAGACGGTGATGATAAAGATGCAGGTATACCCAGATCAGTGATGACCATGGCATCTATACTATTATATAATTTTCCTTCCCCTTAGAGTAACTACCTTTGGATCTCCCACTTTTTTGGTCTGTCAATTTTATTTTATTTTAATTTTCAAAAATTGTTATCACTTCTCCACATGTTCTTTTATTCTCTCTCTTCTTTATTATTTTCTCTTTCTCTCTCATCTTCCTTATCCTTTCCTTTTTTTTTTCTCTCTCTTCTTCCTTCTTTTTTTGAAAATTCTCTCTTTTTTTCCAAAGAAACCCGTCAAACCGACCGTGGGGTTAAGGAGGACCCCCCCCCCCTCATATATAACACTAAACCGGGAAGTTCGCAAAATACATCAAAAGGAATCTAAACAAGTTCCCAAAGCCACAACAGTAATTGGTAAAACTATAGCAATAAGTATGAAAGGAAGAGTACAACTGGGCTGTCCTAAAGTTAGAAAAAAGTTTCGCACTCGCCAAGTTGGGCCCGCTCTTCCAACGACCATCATTCCAAGGTCTTTGGCAGCCATTCCGACCATAAGCCAAATAGTCAATGCGCTCAACACGCTTGTTCCACGCCAAGCGGCATCTTCCCGGGGTGATCCAGTTCCAATACACGACATTATGTACAAGTTTATCAATCAAATACCAATAGTAAAAGCTAGCCGAAATCATGACAAAGTGTACAATATCCGTCAAATCCATAGAGTAACCGCTGGTTAAGATCAACCTCATATGCCAATTATACCTCCTGTTGTAATGCTTTTTAGTCCAATTCGATTTCCTGCCAAACCATGCCCTAATATTAGACCCAAAATTCATATAGTCAAGAAAAATACTAACCTCCAGAAGGCCTAAACCGCCCCAATGCCAACTGCTCCACTTATACTTGTCACAACTATGCATGCAAGCAATATCCTCAACTTTCGCAAAACTGCAAAAGTTAAACTACATATCAACTTCATCCTTATTTAAATATTTGGTCCATGAACAAAACTTAGTAATATCATGCTTCCACATATTTATATCATAAATAAGGAAGGTTCAGGGCATCTCCCTGAATGAATTTCTTAAGCTCATCATCACAATTGTGTAGCTCAACAACTTTAAACGATTTTCTTGCGCACGCCTGGTTAGCTAGATAGTCCACCGTTTGGTTCCCTTCACGATGAATATGAGCGCATTTAACATTAACAGTTTCCATATGAATTGTAATCCTCATGAGAATATGCAGTTTGTCCCATGCACACCCATTGTTCCTGCAAATAAGATCAACAACAACTTTAGAATCTGCTTCAGTCCAAATATTACAAAATCCTCTATTGACTGCCATATTGAAAATTTCATATAAGGCCCATAATTCAGCATATAAGCTATCTTTCATTTCCAAGAACCGAAAAAAACCAAACAGGAGGTTTCCATCAGCATCTCGCGCGAGGCCGCCAGCTCCAGCTTCCCCAGTGCTACTCTTCGCGGGTCCATTAGAATTGAGTTTGATCCATCCTCTTTCCGGCCTGCACCAACTTACCATAGTAATTCTTTGCGAAATAGTAAGCTTGGTAATAAGTAACACGGTAGTTGCATCAAAGTTCCCACGCCAACTAGCACCTTTAAGAATATTTGCTTGATGCACCACATAAATATAGTTCCAAACCTTATGAACAATTCTGCTAGCCCGAAAAGTCTGTCCCTCAAACTTACTTTTATTCTTTTCTTCCCAAATATACCATATAGTGATAAGAGGCACAATAGATCGGATATGTGTCCGCCTTTGATTTGGGATAGAAAAACACCAATGTCGAATAAGAGAATCCATGGTCTGAAAGTTCATATGTGGAACTTGAAATAAGTTCTCGAAATACCGCCATACCTTTTGGACTTTATAGCCGTTCAAGAATAAATGCCCAATGCTTTCAATACCCGAGCAATAATAGCATTTCGACGCCATGATAATACCCTTCTTTTGCATTATTTCATCAACCGAAACCCAGCCTCTCAATATTCTCCATGTGAAAACCGAAATATTAGGTCTAATATGAGAGTTCCAGATAAAACCAAATATTTTGTCCGGCTCCTTGCGTTGTCTAGCATCCTCCCAAGCAGACTTTGTAGAGAACTTCCCATTGGACGCCAGGCCCCAAATGGGCTTATCCTCGCCATCGGACAACGGAATTTCTGCAATCATGGTCGTCACTTCATTAGGAACCACTCTGTCCAGTTCCCTTAAATTCCATGCATTATTTCTTAAAAACTGATGAACTTTGACATGGTCCCAAACTCTCGGTTGTATGGTCTCTTTAAGATTGTGTTCTCCCGACCAATTATCAAGCCAAAATGAGACGTCGCCCTGCCCAACAGACCAGTAAATATGTTGTTCAACCTTGTCCCTAACCGAGACCAAACGCTTCCAACCGGAGGAAGAGATTGTTGGTTCGGCTAGTGTAGGGTGCCCATCTTTCACATACTTATCTTTTAAAAAGCGAGTCCAAAGCGACTTTTTTTCTCTAAATTTCCACCACAGTTTCGCAGAGAAGGCATGAACAACATCCTTAAACCTTCGAACACCAATTCCCCCTTCTTCAACCGGGTAGCAAACCTCTTTCCAAGAACAGCAGTGTGTTCTCTTCGTCACTCCCGAACCCAGAAGAAAGCATTAAAGATTGTTTCCAACTTTGCTAAAACCGCCATAGGAGGATCCAGAACTTGAAAAAGGTACATCGGACTCTCTTATTCCTTATCCTTTTATTTTCTTTATGATTTTCTTTAACTTTTAATTATTTTACTTTATTTTAATTTACTGTATTCATTTGTACATATATATTTTTCAATTGTGTACCAACAACTTATTAATCATTTACTCTGTCTCATTTATATTTAATAAATTTATTTTGTTTTTTCATCTAACATGTAATGACACTTTATAATTTTTGTTATTTTTTAAAATCAAATACATCAAATATAAAGATATGTCAAAAAATATATATTTTTACATTGCACACACATGGAGTGTGCGTAATTACTAGTATTCAGAAAATCACGACAACACACGAAATATTAGGGACCCGTTGCAAGCATGTACGGAGGTAGCCATGATTAATTACAAAATTATATTGTATTGTTCGTATATGTAGCGGGCGCCCCAAACGAGTAACGCACGCCCCGCACCGAGTCTCAATCTTAAGCCGAAATGAAAATCCGACCCTAAACTGAAACCCGGCGAACGGCAAACTCATTTACTCAATCACTAGGCGGGGCTTTTTGTAAAAACAACTGACGACAACAATGCGGAAGCGGAAGCAGCAACAAAGAAAACGAATTCTACCAAAGGGAAATTAAAGCAATAAACCAATTGCGCAAATAGTTAAAGCCCACCAAGGCTAGCGGAATTCACTCATAGAAGCTTAAACGGGTTCAACATTAAATAATCCCGAACGTTAATTACATAATTTTCCCATACAATCATCATAACATGGATAGCTAAGAAGTCATAATAAAATTGACTAAATACAAGACGAATGTAATACAGCAAAACCAGACTCGAAAATGCCCACCTAGTAACCACCTGAAATAGATAAGGGTTAAAGCAAAGAGGGTTAGTCAAAAGACTAAGTGAGGGGGAAAAGGGGAGCACATACATAATAACATACAGGAATAAATCACAATTTTAATTTAAAGGAAAACAAACGTAAAAGAAAGGTTTTCATAAACATTCGGTGATTTATCATAACATAACATAACGGGACATATCATATTGCTCGGCGAGTCGAGCCCTCGACTCCTCATATCAAAACATACCTGAAAACTTACCAACCTTATTCCTCCCATATAGCAGAAGGACCGCTAAATCCAAACTGCTCAGGATATAGGCATAGCCTATGTCTCAGTTGACACGAAGTCAACCGCCGCAGGAGCACAAAGGTTTCCACTCCGGCCTCACCCGTGATCCCGGTAAACATGGAGCAAGCCACCAAATTCCACCGTAGACCCACTGTCTATCCGGCTTCATCCGATCGCCATACTCCGGGGCCCACATAACATAACGGACACACATATCATATCTCGCATTTCATAACTATCATTTTCCTATTAGAATAGGAATCAAGACCTTTCGGGGAGGGCCAAAAGGGTCGTTCGAGACAGGCGGTGTAACAACAGGAAACACAAACGGGTATTCCATCATCAGGGGGGGAGAAATCCACCCTAACGACTTCACTCAACGAGAAGGTTTCCAAACCCAAAATTACATTTAAATCAAAACATAGTTCGCTTGTCTCTTTTTGAAACCTTTCGAAATCATATACATAGTACATTTTGATATCAAATTCATTGTTCTTAAACCTCATAAAAGTAATAAGCATAAAGTATTTACTAAGTATAGTAATACGGGATGAAAACATAAACTACACATGCGAGGCTTATTTAGTGAGGCTTAATAGTACATATCTACATAATACGGGATAACAACAGAAACCTCACCTGGCGACAACCAAAAGAAAGCCCAAAACGGAAGCGAACAACCTAATCCACGAGAGTGGAACCTGCAACTAACAAATGAAATAACCACGTAAGACATACGATGACGCACGGCTCAACAAAAGCATAGAAACACATAAAACACGTTAAACAGTCGTTCATATCACTTAGGTTCACATTCTACAAGGTACGCAAATTCAATAAGCAAATCAAATTAGAATGCGATAAAAGTTCATAATCATGCATAAAAGACAATAAGGAAGTATGCATTTAAATTTCGGAAGAAACGGACAACATTTGAAAAATGGCCAAAAATGTCTAAATGAAAAACACGAGGAACGGGGCCCAAACGAAGTCGAAAAAATCCGAACGTCCCAAATTATGTATTTCATGATTTATAGGAACTATGGGTGAAATCGGATCTCGAATCGGAAGTCAAATGAAGAAAGTCAACTTTTAAAAATGCCCTTTGACTTCCATTTCCAAGAGCAACAAGTTAAAAATGGAGAAATTTTGGTTAAGGCATACACACGGTCATGGGGACGGGCGCGCGCACGGGCTTGAGCGTGTTCTCAAGCCGGTGCAAGCACTTGCACTGCCCTGCGCACGGGCGTGCGCAAGACCGTGCAAAGGCTAAAATGGACGCACGGTCTTGGCGCATGGTCTCAAGACCGTACGCAAGGCCGTGCGGATTCTCAGAACAGCAGAAAATCACAGAAACGAAGAAAACTCGCGGGAATGAACCAAAAATCAACATTAACCCTCCAATCATGAAAATCCCAAGTTAATATTCACATATAATGTTCTCCTAATCATTCCCGCGAGTTTTCTTCGTTTCTGTGATTTTTTGCTGTTCTGAGAATCCGCACGGCCTTGCGCACGGTCTTGAGACCATGCGCCAAGACCGTGCGTCCATTTTAGCACTTGCACTGCCCTGCGCACGGGCGTGCGCAAGACCGTGCAAAGGCTAAAATGGACGCACGGTCTTGGCGCATGGTCTCAAGACCGTGCGCAAGGCCGTGCGGATTCTCAGAACAGCAGAAAATCACAGAAACGAAGAAAACTCGCGGGAATGAACCAAAAATCAACATTAACCCTCCAATCATGAAAATCCCAAGTTAATATTCACATATAATGTTCTCCTAATCATTCTCGACATTTAGGCACAAGAAATACACAAAATGATCCACTAAATCATACAAACCCATCAAATCTTCATCAAATGAAAACCTAAGCTAAAAACTCAATAAATCGAAGCATAGAGTGGACGAAATCAAATGGAGTTAAAATATTACCGGAAGAATAAGCCGAGAGGATCGCGTAGGTGTTAACAGTTCGAAAATCCGTCGAGAAACGAGTCCGGCATGATCGATTGAAGCTTTCCTCTTCTTCTTTCTCTTTTCTCTCTTTTCTTTTCTTGTTTTGTGCGTGAATGAGGGAGAGAGAGAGAGAGTGAGACTAAGTCAAAAGTTGACTTGGGTTGAGAAACGAAGGGGCATTTTCGTAATTTTATAAAATAACTCCAAAAACATAAGTTGTCCAAATAAAACATAATTACAGTCAAAGTTCACGAAATTAACGCATATTGACATGTCGTGGTTTAAATACCGAAATTCACTCATTCATGAAAATGTTATATAAATCACATAATAATTAATAAAATAAATTATAAATCGCGTAAGAAAATCGGTTCGGGTTCCCGGTTCATAACTCGAACTTTTGGGACGTTACAGTATATGGTTAATCATATAATACCATTGACGTATAAGTAATTTAAATGACTAATTATAAGTACTATCGTTAGTTATAAAATCTAAATCATGACTTTTAAACTAATTTATTATAATACATATTGTTGTTTTTTGGCTTATGTTTAGAGTGGGTCTTGTCTCATATTGGAAAATGAAGATAAGAGTGGGCCTCTTAATAACTATAAAAGGAGGTCCAACTCCCTTTAGAAAAGCATCGTAAACAAATAGCTTCTCCCTCTTGTAAGGCATTTGTTTTTCCTCTCTCTCCCTCTTTGTAATATTTCCTTTGTAAAATATACTTTGGTAGTGTCCGGGGACATAGGCTTAATTTTGGTGTTCTTTATAGTCTATTTATAGCCTTATTTTGGTTATATTTAGTCAGATATTTTGCTCAAATAACTGAGATATTTTTGTCTAGTTGTTGGTTTTCCGCAACATATATATAGTTAATTACACTAATATAAACTTAAATTTAATATATCAAGCGTTAAACTAGTATATGATTCATTTTATGAAAATGAATATTAAGAATCTACATATAGTTTTCCTAATGAGTATTGACTACAGTAGTAGTATAGAGATTACTAAATGATTAAAAATTAAAATAATATATATTATTTTTCTAAGATTTCAACGGAATTTCTATTACAAACTAAAAAAATTATACAAATAAATAAACAGTGTTTAATAAAACTGTAGCGCCCCGGCCCTACAATCTCCGGACCTGAACGAATTCCCAAATCGTGACATGACGCCACCACTCAAAAGTTCGTCCCGGCCAACGGATTTAACCCTAACAATTGGCAACAGCGATCCCAACAACAACAACATCCAAAGTACACTCAACAACAAGCATAGCGGAAACATTAACAAGATAAGAAAATATGTACTCAAAGATGCCGGCAAGGCTATGTAAAGGTCCTATACAACCATAGCGTTGTTTTCTAAACTCACACAGGAGCCGAATACATATCAGCGTATGAAACAGTATCTAAACCAATAGTAATGACATAATAACAAGGCATCGAAAGGGAATCTAGATAGACAACAACTTCTAGGACCTATCAAACCAAAAGTAAGATCCTAACTATACGTACTGTTGCCCATCCAACACATGAGATATGTCGGCTTCCCATCTATACCTGAAGCAAGAACCAAAATGAGGGGTGAGTTGAAAACAACTCAGCGAAGGTTGATACATATATATGATAAGGCAAGATTGAGGTACTGATCCGGTTTTAGAGGGAAAATAGATATAGCGTTTGATAAAATCCGGATTGGTACTTCATCTTGATGAACAAGTTTTAAAATAGTTCGAGGATGCAATATTTATCCGGGCGAGATCGGGCCTCCACCTTATATCTCCTAGCAAGCAAGAAATACTTCCAGCACTGGTTGTCAAATCAAGGAGCAACCCGAGATCCAACTAAGGATTTAAGCAAGGGTTTCAGGACAACGTGCAACAAATGCAACGCCACCACCACCCCATCTTACAGCCTGCCAACCTCTGATAGACTCCAGACAAGGCTGTCACGTTGGAAATCATATACTTGGATCGACCCTAGACGCTCGTCCCAGGTCTCACCTCCTATTTAATTCCCGGGCCTATAATAGGATATAGGAAACAAGGATGTTTTCTCGGTTTCAAAATAGGGATGCAGTAATGAGTGAGACTGGCTGTAACGAACCAATAACTCAGTCCAAAGTGTTACTTAAAACCCCAAAGAGTTTGGTCTCATTTTCATTTCCAACAGTGTACTAAGTATACTTTGATATTAAAACGTTTTGCTCAAAACCATTAAGATATAGTTCGAAATATCTAATAGAGTATACGAGAAAGGAAAACGTAAAGCATATTTAACACAGAAGGGAGGGGTAGTTGGTTCACAATTATATATTTACATATATAAGTCCTTGCGCAGTTGAAAACAAGTTATAAACGCTCAACTGGATACCAAAAGATAGCTCGGAACTCCTAAGGACTCACTGGTCCACTTCCTCTGCTATATCTGAAAATAATACAGCACCTAGAGGATCAAACTCTAGTCCTAAAATAGAAAACGAGCAATAAAAGACGAACGGCTAAACAGAAAAATGCATTGTCACACACATGATGCCATCCGTATACATGTCAGGATGCTATCATGTGAGTTTCGGGTCAATCAAACCTCGTATGCAAAAGTTAGAAATTTTGGCAAAAACGTAAATTGCACTATTCATAGACCCAAAGATGCTGTAAAAATATAACACCCTAAATTTATTCCTATATCAATAAAAATGGAACACATTAGCGAAGACAGAACACGAAAATATCAAGTTTCGATGGTACCTACAGTGCAAAGCTATACAAAAACTTACAGAAGGTCAGTTTACTGTTTGGCGAAATTCTCAAAATTTTGGAGTCACACGGCCTCTCAACACAGCCTAAAGGCCATGAGAACCCCAAAAATTCCATACACACGGCCTCACGCACGTGGTGCAAGACCATGTGTGGAGCGGCACGGGCTACTGCACCACGTGCAGTAGGTCATGTTGAGGCAACACGGGCCACTACACCACGTGCAGTAGGACGTGTGAGCCTCAAGTTTCAGCAGATAAAATTTACGCAGAAAAACCAGCAGAAATTCAACACAAAACTCGTGATTCCAATCAAACCAACCAATCATTCATGCTCAAACTTTAATACATGTTAATACACATCAAAGCACTCATGTTAGACCAAACAACACAAGAGATGAGCAAGAATTGAACTCACAATCATCAAAAATAGCCCAACATGCTACTATTCATCATCATCCTCATATGCCTATGCAAACTTAATAAAATCGAGGAAAAATTGGTATCTACCTGACAAGCACGTTACGAGGAACATGTAGGAATTTACGGAATGAAATTCAGACCAAAAACGAACACGAGAGATCAAATTGAATCAAAAGCTTGAAACCCTTCTTTCTGCACCTCACTTCTCACGTCTGCTGATCCTCTTTCTATTTTTGGAAAAAGGGTGATAAATGATAATAAAAATTGAAAAAAGATTTGATATATACGCAAAATATCTAATTTTGGTAGAAGGGTAAAATATGAAATTCCCAATAATTATAAGGGCTAAAACGTAATTTATCGATTTTATACTCGCTGCGTAGGCAATTAAATCACAAAGCAAATACGATATTAAAAAGCACAATTAAGTACATTTACGGAGAAATCACATTGACATAATTCACGAAATTACAAATGGGATAAAAGATGGGAAAATAATTTTGAAAACGTACCCAAGTCTCCTTAAATTCTCGGGTTGTCACAAAAACACTTTGCAAATTGGAATATTTTTATATATTTTGCATTTTCTGGTAACTTTTTATTTTTCTGAATATTTAGCAACAGATACTCCATCACAAAATATATATATATATATATATATATATATATATATATATATATATATATATGCTGATTTTTTTAACATTGCAACGGCATTTCCGTTGCAAATTCATTAAATTTTTTATTCTTAAATATTTTGCAACGAATGTCCATCGCAAATATTATTATATATTAATATCCGTATTTTTAGCAACGGAAAGCCCGTGCAAAAATTAGGAACACGCTTTTTCTTTTGTCATATTTGCAACGGTTAAATCCATTTCAAATTAATAAAACTGAAATTAAAATTATTATATTTCCAACAGAAATTCGTCTTTCACCAAAAAAAAAAAACAGAAATCCGTCGCAAAACATGGCCAAATTTCGGAAACGAATTTTAATATTTAGCAACAGGTTGGCAACGTACGGATGTTTTGTTGCAAACTTTTGAAATATTTTTTTACAAGTCTACGTGTCTCATTTGCAATGGCAACACAATTTCCGTTGCTGACTCAGATGACTCGGATGATTCCCTTTTCGTTGCAAAGTCCCTTGTAAATTATGATATATTTGCAACGGGATTTTATCCGTTCCTAATCCTCTATTTTCTATGTGGTGTGCATAGTGAAGTTTGCTCAACTTTTTGGTACATTGTATTGACTTGAATTTCATATGCTAAAAGGACAAATTGCATTTTTCGTCTGATAACTTTACTAATTCGGGGGGTTTTTGTTCGGTTTAATTTTGTTTTTAAAAAAGGTTTGCTAAATTTTATTTTTTCACAATTTTGGTCCGATTTTACTTTGAAAATTTCAAAACTCACCGAAAAAATTCAAAATTCATAGATGAGAGTACACTTCATCAAACCATTAGGTTATCCTTGTTATCTATGTCAAGATCTCCAAATTAGTGGGAGATGATTTTTTCTCAAAATCGTCTAATTTCATTTTTTTTTTGCCACGTATTTATACTTTACTCATGGTTCAAAATTGGATGATTTGGTAAATAATTTTTTCTAATTGATTTGGAAATTTTGACCTAGACAACAAGCATAATCTGATAGTTTTGATGAAGTGTCTCACCTATGAATTTTGAATCATTCCGACGAGTTTTGAAATTTTCAGGCAAAACCGAACTAAAATTACGAAAAAATGAAATTTAGCGGACCTTCTTTGGAAAACAAAGTTAAGCCTGACCAAAATCCGGAAGTGATAAAGTTACAGGAGGCAAAAATACAATTTTGCCTTTGCTAAAATAGTAGCCTTTCCCACATTCAAGTTTAGATGTGTGTGCTCAGTTCATGGATGTGGGTGTAAATTACTGTAGGGGTGTGCTTCATACTTGAAGCAGGAAAAGCTTTAAATTTGAGAATGTGATGTATGGATACTCTTAAAAATCTTACTATGTTGTGCCGTGTTGTATCTCGTACCATATCGGACATTTCTCTAGTATAAAATATCGAAAAAATCTATGTCGTCATATCCGTGTCGTGTCGTGTCCGTATTTGATCATAAGATCTTCATGATTTGAAGAGTTTAAAGATGTTTCTCGCCAATACATATCACGCGCGAAATTTTGATGCTGGGTTTCATTTGGGAAAAAATTAACTTAAATTATCACAAAATCACAATTAGCTGGTAAAATTACTCATTATTAAATTAATATACTAAAATATTAATATTTATCAAGTTATGATACCATTTTGCGATTTGCTCTTTATCATATACATATGAAAAAAGTTCCATTTAATCGTGTAATAGCTAAAAAGGACAGTACGTATAGTTCACTTTCTAATATGGTTAATCCACTATAGATCTTCTTTTTTTTTCCTTTTGATTTTTATATTGAAATCCACTATATATTCGATATAACAAATTCGAGCCAGATCAATATATAGAAAATTATTTTAGCTTGCTTTTTAGATATTTTAGGAATAATTGAAAACAATTTCAAGTTGGGTCATATTAAAGCAACACAGCTAATTCTCATCATGTTATGTACAACAAAATACGCAAATCTAACCTCGTCACATGGACTTAAATTAAATATTAAATCTTCGTACGATTCCCACAACTCAAATGGATAATACAAAATTAATGCTAAGTTTTACAGAATAAAGCAACTCTTGAAACGAGACTAGCTCACCAATTTTTAAAGAAAAATACAGAGTATGTGGGGTTGCTTTTAGGTTTGATTTGATGATTAATAATTAACTTTATCCATCATTAATTTAGTGTACTAAAAGAAAACCAACTTATGGAACATAAATACAAAATAATTTCTTACAACATGGATTCACTTTTCTTAGAAAGTCTTAACAAGTTGCATAAAATAACAGCAAATTATTAATTTTTTGGAGATTTACATTCATTATCCAAAAGTTTAGTATAATTATTAATTACAAATTAATTGGGATTTCTTTTATTACAGAAATTATGAAAATACGTAATTATTCCTATAAATTTTTTTCGGATTTTGGCTATGTTAACATCATAAGAAGCTAGCATCCCATCTACAATCTATTGATTTAAGAGTCATTAATTCACAATGGAATTTTGTAATTTCTAAAATAGACTAATATTTAAAACAAAAAAGAAAGGTTAAATATTTTTTGCACCCTAAATTTTGGGTACTTTTGCACTTTGGTACCCGAATTTTAAAATTTGAGGAATTTATGCCTAAATTTTGTTTTTCTTTATAAGTTGGTGCCTAATATAATTTTCTTTCTTTTTTTTTGTTGGAAACTACTGTAATTTTAAGTTGAATCAAATGGAATATCTCGCCGTATTACAAAAATTGAGTTGCACATGTATATTAAGAAGGAAAAATCAGTTTTTCTTGGTCTAATTAAGAAATCTCCCACCTAATATTTCAGTAATAATAACGTAAACTATAATTTTTTGAGGTAAAATATGCAAATACAATTGATCATATATTTATATAGGTGCGAGATTTCTTAATCAGAATAAGAAATATTCATTTGCCCTTCTTAATAGACATGCATGTACAACTCATGTGTTTCGTAATACGATGGAATATTCCCTTTAATTCCACTGAAAATTATATTACACACCAATTTATAAAGAAAAATAAAGTTTAGGCACCAATTTCTCAAATTTTGAAATTCGAACATCAAAATATAGAAGTGCCAAAGTTCAAGCTAGGTGAAAAAAATGTTTAATCCAAGAAAGGGTTAATAAAAAGGTCTAATCTATAAATGCATGAAATATAGGGACAGTGGATGTAAAGGTTTGCAAGTTTTATTAGATAACTTAAAGAGATAATGATTTTTTCCCATCCGAACTATAGCGATTTTTGCATTTTACTATCTAAACTTTTTTTTCTCACAATTTGCCCCCTGAACTACATAAATTTTTACAATTTGCCATCTCCGACCGAAATATACCACCGGAAAATTACATCGTGTCATATAAGAAATATAGTTTCACGTTGTATTGCTCTCCTCAACATATCAAAAATAAACCCTCAATCAATTTTAAAAAACTTGGAGTTTTTATCACCCAATTGAATATTTAAAAATAATCTATCAAATTCGCCGTTATTCCAATTGGGTGATAAAAACTTCAAGTTTTCTGAAATTGATTAGGAATTTATTTTTGAGACATTAAGGGGAGTAATACAACATCGACCTATGTTTCTCATATGACACGATGCAATTTTCCGGTGGAATATTTCCATCAGAGATAGCAAATTGCAAACAATTATTTAGTTTAGGAGGCGAACTGTAAGAAAAAAAAATTTAGATAGTAAAGTGCAAAAATCGTCATATTTCAGATGGGAAAAAATCTTTGTCCCTAACTTAAAAAGGTGATGATCTTATCTTATATTATCCGACAGACATTGAAAGCAATGAGTTTCAACTCTCATCTTCAAGTAGCTAGTTTGACAGAAAATGGAGTTTTAACTTTTAAGAAACAAGTTAACTTTTATTTTTTTGGATATGTTATTGAGTTCTCTCTTAAAAATGTGGTGGTTGAGAAATACCTAAATTTTCAAAAAAATATAAATTATAAACTTTTGTTTTAAACGTTGAAAAAAGAAACATCAAAATTTAATATTAGTTAAAATTAGCTGATATAATGTGACATTTTGTAATAAAACAGAAATTGATTGATTAAGGAGTTGTTAAGAGAAATTGTGTTCCCTACATGGCTACATTATAATAATGCCAGTTGCCATAATATAAAATTAGCTAGTTGAACATCATCATCATTATCCAATATTATTATCGCTTTTACTAACCGTTACTTAACTTAGGTATTATGCTAATTTAATAAGAGATTTCGAGTTTGAATATTTGAAAACGCAACTGTCATTATTAGGAAGAATCTTACACTTAAATAATCTGACCCGACTCAATTCATATAAACGAGATTCACAAGACACTTATTGCTTATTAATATATGAGCTAGGAACAGTTGTATTATGGAAAAATCCCAACTGGCATTTAGGCATAATTAATATTATCTTACACTATGGGAAGGTTAGTTCACACTTAAAGAAACACCTTTTTAGGAGCCCTTTTAGTTCACATTCTGTCGCTGATTAAGAGACATGCCAATGTTTATGAGTAGTTTCCACGCTCACTTCCTTTTTTTTTTTTTCTAGTCAATAATAGTAAGTTATTAATTAAATATCACCAGACATGCCAATGTTTATGAGTAGTTTCTGCTTTTTTTTAGTCAATAATTAGAGGTTATTAAATATCAAGAAAGATGCCAATGTTTATGAGTAGTTTCTACACTTAGTTTTTTATTTATTTTTTTCTAGTCAATAATTAGAGATTATTAAATATCAAGAGAGATGCCAATGTTTGTAAATAGTTTATGCACTTAGTTTTTTATTTATTTTTTCTAGTCTATAATTATAGGTTATCTATTAAATATCATGCTGATGCCGATATTTATGAGTAGTTTTCACAATTTTCTTGTTCTAGTCAAATTATAATTTCAAGTGTGAGGTTACATTTTGAAACTACAAATATCATCTTGGAAAATTAAATGAAGAATTTGTATTAAAAAAATAAAAAAGATTGTTACTGCAATAATTTCTCAAATGATTTAAAAATACAATATACCTCCCTTTTTACTGATTTGGATAGCATGGTATGATGAAAGTTGTAAGTTGTATTCAGATAGAGTTATTATCTATCGTCGTTGGTGTATACGGTATAATCAGTCAGGGAGCATGAGAGGCGGCTAAGTCCATTAAGAAACTTATTATTAATATCCAAATCCCACTATATACTTGACGAAGCGAAATAGTGAAAGTGGAAATCAGCATAAGGTGCTGTAAAGGCAATTCTTTAAAAAGGTGAAGTCCTCCGTCAGTGTCTTTTCACCTCCGAGAAGTGATTTAGGACAGGCTTTGAAAAAGCTTTGAATCTTCAGTTAATTTTGAAATTCTCCAATTTTTTGAGATTTTAGTATTTTGGTGTTCAACTATATTGCGCTACCTACCAGTTTAATTATAACCAATATTTCATAAATGTACGCTATTTTTTATTACTTCGGTAAAATCTCTTATTATTAAAGATGATTATGAACTTGCTATATATATTGTTGTTCTAAAAAGCAGTTTTTACATAAAAGAACATGCTTATGAAAGGTTGAATATTTACAAAAAAAAAAAAAAAGGAAAAACTGCCCAAAGTAATTGGGGACCAAAGTGCAAAAACATCGTCAAGTTTAGGTGATTTTTATAATTAGCCGTTAGTATTATTACAAAAATCTTGTAATTAGGGTCTCGTTTCTCTTTCTAAGAACTAAGAAATAAAAACCAACTATTTATTAAATCAATTGTTTTCAAAAAAATTCGATTTCATTTGTAGAAATATTTTATTTTTTGATGTTGTGTCTTCTACTTCCGATTGGTAGAACAAAGTAGTTGATATCAGGTGTACTGTGTCAATTCTTTATAAATGTTGGAAGTGGCGCTTGCCAAAGGTTAATGCAACTTTGTCGGCATAATTTGAATATAATATTAAAATGATTAGTATATTATTTCTCCTTCTGCCATATTACATTATAATTATATGATGGCTTTGAAGGATTTATACATATTTTTTCTTTTGCTTTCCTGTATATTTTTTCAGACTCGAGTGCAGAGGTTGAATTGGGGCAATTATTCCAACTTTATTTTGATAACAACTTATAAGGTTAGTTTTACATACGAGTTTTTGTACTAAAACTTAATACATTATAAGATGTATTAAAAATAATAATAATGAGATAATGTTATATTAGGGATTTTGTACAAACTTCTGCTCCTGAAATTCTTTAAAATTAAAGGTAAAATTATAAAAAGTTGAAAAACTAGTTAAAAAAATCAAAGTATTTAAAACAAAAATGACAAAAGCACTTTTAGACTTACAAACACTCCTTTAATTTAGTGTTTCGTTGCCAATTATGTGAGTGCATTTTCTTTTATTTTCTTTATAAAAAGTATGATTGCTTTCATGAAAACAAATTCTAATTTTTCTAAGCATTTAGCAACCTAATTTTTCTATAAGTCCCAAGTTGTTTTTAAAAATGAAAAACAAAAAGATTATATGAGGGATTTGATGTGACTTCTCTAATTAACATGTGATGCATGGATACGAACACGAAAATACATACACGAACAATAACGACAGGGTAAGATGGATTTTTTTGATATTTATCACTAGATAGATCTCTGACACGAGTATCCGATAAAACATGACATAACACAATATAATGATATATTTAGGAATGTCTATATATCATAGTTATAGACATAATTAAGCCCGATGGGTTGTGTAACTAATCTTAATTTAAATTTTGGAGCAAATTAACAACAATACTAATAATTAATTAAATTCCCCCACTTCTGAATAATCGGATTATATATAATGTAATTTCTTTTGGATAAATGTGTACGCCAATGTAATTATATGTACTTAGTGGACAAAGTCCCATTATTAATGCTACAGCCTACACATATAGATTAGAACTACTATAAAGAGCTAGTTATTTATTTTAATTATTTTCCTCAAAAGCTAACAATCAGATCGGAACATACCAAAAGGAATATTTGTGGATTTACTTTCTCGTATTGATTTAATTTCACATTACTTTCCTTTGCCAGTGCATGATATTCGGTTCAACGTTCATAATCATGACCAAGATCACCCAAATAGGTAAGTAGCAAGTAAAAGATAAAGTAGAAACAATTATAATAATAAAAATAATAATAATAATAATTTATTTATATCTATACTCTAATATATAGCACAACGGTATTTGACTTTTTAGTTGTGCATTTTGACTCAATACTATTTTCTAATTTTTTTGGATCATTTTAATAAAAAGAAAAGTTCTCATAAATTGCAATTAGTGTTAAATCGAATTCCTTTCCTTTATTAAAGAATTCCATAAATAAAAGACGTATGGAAACTATTAAAGAAAAATTACTACCCATTTGAACCCATTCTAAATATGAAAGAAAAATTATTATCCACTTAATATCCTAGAAATTAGAAAATTAATTTTAATTACCTAATCAAGTCAATCACATTTCCTCCCACCCCACACATCTTTGTGCTATAAATTCCAAGTCTAGCAAATAAGCTCTTCTTTACGCCACCTCAGTGGCTTCATCACCATCATCAAAATACCTCTTTGTCTCTAATTATCACACTTTTGAATAAATGGTTTTTTTTTTTAAAAAAAAATATTCCATTATTGTCATTGCAAGGAGTCGAACCTCAAATCTCCACATCTGGAGTAATATCTAGTGGTCACTGGATCAAATTCCAATGGTTCATACTTTTATTTCAAATTTTCTTATATTCACTGATTTAAGTATTTCTATAATTTATTTATTTTATTGCAATTTTTTATGTCCTCTTCAATAATTAGGTTTTTTAAAATCAATTTTATTATACTAGTAACTTTCGCACGCGCTACCCACGTGCATAAATTCTTCTAAATATAATCGGAAAAATATTTATATTTTAATTTCTAATATAAGTTTATAAATTATAATAATAGTAATATTAATTTTCTAAATCATAAGTTTATAAAGAAGTTATAAATATTGGTAAAAATTATAAAAAGAAATGTGGCCCTGTTGAAGAAGGAGAAATTGTAGGATATGGTGGGAAGTCGAATAAGAAGAAAGAGAAATTGTAGGAGTTTTCAAAATATCATTACAATTTTAACCCTATCCTATTAGAGTAGACATGATAAACTAAAGGGGTATTTTTGGGTATACATTAATTTGATGTGACAACTATCTTTTCCTACGGAATTCCCAATTTTACCTTTAGTTATATATTGTTGTATTAACTTTACAGAAAATTAAAGGGCTAAATATGTAAAAATATATTAAATAACTTCCATTTGTGAGACAAAACAGGCTTTCTTTTTAATATAGTATAGATAGATATATTTAATTAAGAATTTTTTTCTTTTTTTTTTTAAATAAAATCTGGAAGAACCCGTGGGGTTTTAAAAGAGCCCCGTATATAAACAACAGAAATTACACCACAAAAAATTCGGAAAGTACATCATAAGTAAGAAAAACCTATCCAAAGATCTACTCCAAAAAGCGCACCAAAAATTAGGAGCATACAAAATACAAATAAAAGTTCCAATTGAAGCCGTGAATAAGAATATCCCCAACATGATGAGAAGTTTGAGCCGAAAGAGTGGTCATAAAGAGGCTGCAAAACATGAGAAACAAATCATCCTGATATGTCAAAAGTACACTCTTAGCATCGTAACTATCGTAACTCCAGCAATGGCCAAAAGAAATCAGGGTGATGAAACAAGAACTGAACCTTCCGAGGACTCAATAATATTGTGAATTAATTCAGAATTTAATTAACTCTAAAGTCATATTTTTTTAATAATTAATATGCATCTCTGTGTTTTTTTTTTACTTTATACTTAGAGTTCGTATTATTATTTATTTGTTCTATTTTTAATTAATTTCTTGATTTTATTTTTGTGTTTATTCTATTGAGAAGACATAAGTATGATCTGATAGTTGACTTTTTTTATAAAATAAAAAAAAAATCTCATATAGTTTTTATTTTCATCATATATATTTTTGATTTTATATATTTTAGTTAAAGTTCTTTATTTAGATCTTATTTACGAATTTCCTATTACATTTGAGAGATTTGTAGGTTTAATTGTTATTTTAATTCAAACTTCTTTCTTTTGTTATTTTATAGGTTTAATTTATTTTATTTTTTTTACCTCATGTCATTTTGCGTTTTTCGGAACTGCCTCCTTATCTTTTTATTTATTATTTTTTACCTCCTCACCTATACGATTTATACAAATTGCCTCCTTAGGCCAACTTTCGGTGAAATATTCCAAAAAGATGCATTCATGTGCCTCTCACGTGATTTTTTGAAGGGTAAAGTCATCTTTTTACCTATGACTGACCCAATCAACCCACCCGACCCTACCCAGACCCAATAAATCTCACTAATACATTTAATGAGGAGATCGCGAGCCTGAATAAGCCCTAAGTTCCGAATGTCTTGAATTAGCAAATCTCCACTCCATGGCTGTTGATTTTGCCAAAACAAGAGCTTCAAGCGATCGAGATGCCAAGAAACTTAAAGCCAAGAGAATTTCCAGATTTCATGGAGAAATACGAGAAACCAATGTACATTTCACACGGTATTTTAGGCAAGCTTTATCACGCCACAATCCACTTCATTAATCAAACGAATGGCAAAAATGAGATTTTATCAAATGGGATTTCTCCATCGAACTCTTTTGATCATGATTTCGTTGTGGATGGCTATGAAGAATTTCTTCAAACAGCTGAAAGCCATAAAGAACAGTGTTTCTTGCGTGACAAAAAATACATATATTAGTGAGGTTCATTGGGTCTGGGTAGGGTCGGATGGGTTGCCTGGGTTGGGTCTAGGTAAAAAGACGACTTTACTCTTAAAAATCACTTGAGAGACACATGAAGGCATCTTTTCAAAATATTCCACTGGAAGTTGGCTTGAGGAGGCAATTTGTATAAATTGTATAGGTGAGGAGGTAAAAATCAAAAAAAAAAAAAAAAAAAAGATGAGGAGGCAATTCCAAAAAAAGCGCAAAAGGATAGGAGGTAATTTTTTTTCCCAAATCGCTTTTAGACCGTGTTTTAGCTTCTGCAAAACTGTTGCTCGAAACTATTGCAGTTTTTGCTCCAGCGGCAACGATTTTCAGAGGGTGATAACTCCTTCGATATAAAACCTTTTGGGGTGAAAGAAGTAGCTAAGATACTCTACTTTCATAGAGATTTCTAACTCCACCAATTTCAATCCTTAACTCCCAGCGAATCATTCCCAGAAAGCATTCAAAGTCGCCCCTATTTCAGGGACTAATCTGTAATGTTTCGAAAAATGTTGAAATGTTTTGAAAAGTGCTTAATCACTAACAACTTGTGCTTACAACTTGACACTAGCTCTCCTAAGTCTTAAATATGATAAGATGACTCCAAGTGGTGAAGTTTGATCATCCTATTGATATGCTTCGTATATATGCTTAAGTGTCTAATTGAGCTTTTACATTTCTTAGCTTTAGTTTTAAGTTAGAAAACTTAGAATAAGCTTATGAAACTTAGGGTTAATTTGTATTTGAACCCTATGAATAATTGCCTAATTACTCTTGTATGCTTATGTATTGAGGATCAAAGCCTTGAGCCCTTAAACCACTCCCTAAACCCTTGGTAATGATGTTTCAAAACACTACCAAAACCTCCCTTAAACCTTCGGCCATTCTCAACCCTTAACCATTGAGGTTTCGGAAATTACAACAACCTCCCCTGACGTTTCAACCTTCAACCTTAAACCCTTCACCAACCTTTCGAAAATTACACCTACACCCCCTGAGGATGTCGACCTCAACCCTTAAACCTTCTTGAGGTTTCGGAAATTACATCTTCCTCCTCTCTAACATATCCTCCTCCTATATTCCAAATATTACCGATACCTCTCCTCTCAACTCATTTGTGAGTTTAACCTTAAACCTCTAAGTTTCAAATATTACATTTGAAACCCCTCCTCAACTTGAAATCGTGATTGAGTCTAACTCGTCACATCCTTCCGCCTAAACCCTAATTCGGGGATTACCGCTTTAATGAGTAATGCAAATTACTCGGGTAATTCCTAATTCTTCTCCGCAAAACTGTTTAGGGCAATTAAAGTAAATCGAAAAATGATTTGGATTTTGAAATAAAATTCGATAATTATTATTTAATCACCTTTTTCAAAAATGATAAATATTTCGAAAATAAAAATGTAAATTATTTGGAAATTTGTTTTTTCAAGATTATTAATCAAGTAATGGCTTGTTTAATTGAATTGTTATTTGATTAATAATCCAAAACTCCTTTAGTAATTTATTTGTCAAGAATAAATTACTTAATTTCTTAAATGTTTTCGAAAATAATTTCTTTAATGAAATTGAGATTTATTTCAAAAATAAATATTTATTTTGACTAAAGATAAATTATTATTAAGTCAATTATTTGTAATTTATTCATCAAGAATAAATTAGTTGAATTTTAAAAATCATTTGAAAAATAATTGAGTAATAATTTATTTGGTAACAAATAAATTATTGTTTGATTAATCAATTAGTAATTTATTTATTAAAAATAAATTACTTAAAGTTTGAAAAACATCTTTTGAAAAATAATTGGCTAATAATTATTTAGTTATACAAAATAAATTCTTATTTCAAAATTACAATGAAAACGTATTTTAATTCGAAATAAATTAGTTCTCGACTTGTAACGACCCGAATATTTTAATAATATTATTAATAATTACACGAATTCTTTCTTACCTAATTTCTCGATCTATCCAATTGGATTAATTAATCTTGTGGAGAAGATTGATTTAACCTATCTTCTAAATAGCCTCGATTACTTAAATGACCTAAATGCCCTTAAAAGCCTAAATGACCATTTTACCCCCCGAGATATTTTCATAAATATCTATCTATCTCTCTCATTCTCTCATTTCACAAAAGGAAGAAGGAAAGAAGAAAGAAAGGAGAAAGAAGGAGAGGAAAGGAGAGAATCTTCCCGACGCCCTACCGAGCCCGTTTCTCGCCCGATCGACGAGCCGTAAAAACCCGAACGATTCTCACTACATTTTCTACCGGTAATCCTTTTACCCCATTTCATTTCGTTCCCTCTTCGTTGCGATTTTATTGAGTTTTATATAGAATTTTTATTATATTAGGATTTTCGTGTTTAGGAAGATTTACTTGACTATTTTACGTGATTCTTGTGTCTAAATGTAGCTTATATGATATGTATGATTATATGTGAAAATTAGGGTGTTTTATGGTATAAATTAGGAGATATATGAATTTATATTTTGAATTCGCGTGAGAGGTTCGCGATTTGCTGAGTCTGCTGCTCAGTAGATCCACACGGGCGAACGCACGGTCTTGAGCAAGACTGTGCAGGAGCCCGTGCGCTTCACTTTTCAGCCTGCACGGGCTTGAGCCCGTGCACAGGCCCGTGCGCATGGCCGTTTGCGCCTGCACGGTCTTGGCACCGTGCTCAAGACCGTGCGGGAGGCCGTGCAAACCCTTTTGTGCTTGCACCGGCTTGCCAAGCCCGTGCGTAAGCCCGTGCGTAGGCCGGTGCAACATACTTAGTGTATTTTCTAGCCTTTTTCTTTCTTACACTTCGAGAATTGGTCAACCCCACTCATTTAAATGTTGACTTTTCTCATACGACCTCCGAATATCAATTCGATTTCACCTATAGCTTCCTCGAGCCTTGGGATTCGATATTCTTCATAATTTGTAATTTACCCGACCCTAATTGACCGTCAATTGACACCTTGCTCGTTTAGGAATTTATTCCATCTTTTTCCCGTTTCTTATCCGTTTGATCCCGTATTCGCGAGAGAACGTCTTTATATTAATTTAAGCATGTCTACGTGCCCTAAATGCGTTTTAGCATGCTTTCCATATTTATTATTAATGTTCTTCCATTATTACAATTGTTTTAAATATTCCTTTAAATATTGTTCCATAATTTATATATCCTTACGTGTTTAATTATCTGGCTTTCCATATTGTACCTGTAGCATGAGTGAAGTTATATTTGAATTGCCGTGCGTCGTCGGTTGTTCGTGTCTTGCTTTTAGTATTGTCGGTCTTGTTTTCATCCTCTAGGCCCTGTGTATTACAGGTGGGTCCAACGAGGGAGAAACCTGACTACCGCTTGCTTTCGTACTGTCTTGTCGAGCCAGGTAAGGGTTTTAAATTGTTTTCAACTGGAGTAAGAACATAGTTTATTTAGGCTTCGAAATAACTTATTTCCCCGCCTTTTCTTATTGCTTGTTGTACTGTCTTTACTATTCCTTATGTGCTTAGTCAAACCTTTCAATAGCAAAACCAAAATGATTTGAAATGCTTCCAACTAGAGACAAGTAACTTATTTGTTTTAAAAGTAACTATTTGATCTCTGAGGCACTTATAAGTAATGTCGTTAGGGACATCCGTCAGCATGCTCCCGAAGCGTACGACGCTTATGAGTACTTCCTAGATCGTTACATCAACTTGTCTCAAAAGCCCCTTTGGCCATTCATACTTAACTACTTGCATCATATTTTCGAACGACCCTTTTGGCCACTTAAATTATCATTGATTTCAAAAGCGAGCCATAGCCTGTTTTATGACTTGGGCCCGGAGTATACAAGAGGTGAGCCTGGGGACGTGCGTCTAGGGCAAATCCCGATGTATACTTCTAGCGCGTTAACTTGGGCCGGCTAGGAGGTTGGCTAGCCTAAGTTGATGCGAACGGTGGTGCTAATCGCGTCTCCTTAAACCCTGTACGGTAGTGCTGATCGCGTCTCCTTAAATCCTGATGGTGGTGCTAATCGCGTCTCCTTAAATCCTGTGTATGAATCTTGGTGATGGAGTACTTGCTTGCATGTTTTTCAATGGGGAGTTATAAGGAGAGGGCCCGTTCTCGCCGGGACACATTACTGCATGATTTATTGCATTACTTGCTTGTCTAATTGTTTTACGGCTTTAGTTACGAGTCGAAGCACATTCCGGTTTTCTTCCTTTAGTATACGTATTTCTCTATAAATATATATACAAAACCCGGAAGCGTGGCTCGAACTTGCCAACTGAAGTCTCCTTTATTATTCAATTAATTAGTTGAATTATGAGCTGTATTTAATTATTATTTTTAACTTAATCATAGCATGTCTTTCGAACCGTAACGGCCTCGTAACTCAACTAACACCCTTTCAATTTATCGGCTTGATATTACGTGCAAATGTTTTAAAGGATCCGGTTCGTCAACCTTTTGTGTTTTCAAATAAGCCGAACCCGAGTGTTGCTTTGCGTCATTTTACAACTTATATTTCGTATTCATATTCTTTCTCAAAACGGGCAACACTCACCACTTTTGGTTTCAAAAAGAGAAATGACGAACGGTGATCAAAAACCCCTTACTGAGTATCCTTTATACTCACCCCTGCTATTTTGGTTCTTGCTTCAGGTAGACAGGTGGCGACGTCACCTATCTTGTCAGTCGGCATCAGCAGGTCTAGATAGGCTCAGTCTTTCTGGTTTGTCTTGTCAGTGGTCCCAACAACTGTTGAGTCTTGTTTATTGTATTTATTTACTTTACGTACTTATGTGCCCCTGATGTGGGATAGTTGACAATATCTAGGATTGCATAGGGTAGACCAGTTGAGCCATGGATGGCACTACGTGTTGTTATTATGTTGTATTTCGATTTGCACATGTTTAATTGACATTTATGGAATTTATCTGTTTATTTAAATCGCTTCCGCATTTCTCTGCTCTTCTCTGGTTGTTGTTGGGATGTCGTTGCTGTTGCCGAAGGTTCTTGCTTGAGTGCCGTTCGCCGGAGTGGGTTTTTGAGTTGAGGCCCCTCGCTGAAGCTCGAGAATCCGTTTCGGTGCGGATGTGGCGGCCCTCCTTCAGGGGGCGCTACACGACTTATTTTGGAAATTCATTAATTTCTAAATCCTTTTTACCAAACCAAAACTTAATTATTAAATAAGTAATTATTTAATAATTAAAGATGATTTATTTTCCTAAATTGAATTTCGAAAATAAAACTTTGATTGCCCAATCTAGGATTGCTCTTCCCTAATTTCCAAACCTAATACCTATTCTAATAATTGAGTCATACCTATTCTAATAATTGAGTCTCACTCAATTAAACCCTAATTCCCTTCTCCTTATTCCCAAATCCTAAATACAAGGAATACTTGTATTTTCCCAATCTCCTCTCAAGAGATCAATTCACGATCAATGGTTAACCTAATCTTAGAAACCCTAATCTCTCGAATCAATTGAGAGATTAAATCTTTCCAAGCCAACGAATTGTTTTACCGACGATTCGTTATTCCTTTCTCAATAATTGGGTAAACCTAAAACCCTAAACCCTAAATAATCCTAATATGCAATGTGTTATGCTTGAGTGTCACGCCCCCGGATCCGCGGGCCCGTTGGACGCGAGCATATATAAGTTTCAAACTCATTGAGTGCAACCTAAAATTGGGCCTAAACCACTGCCCAAAAGGATATCCAGTGGTTACACTTGAATTCTAACTTATAAACTAATTACATTTCATTTGTTTGTTCGATGTGGGACAAACCACACTATATGGGGCGCTGCAATCACCCCTCCTTTAGAAATGCTACGTCCTCGTCGCGATGTGACATAGTCCATGACCGCCTGCCAGTGGAGAATGTGGAGCGCGGCTCCCCACACATGCAGAGTCCCTTTTAGAGGTGACACTAACGTGCGTGGAACATGCATTCCTACGACTGACGGTTGGCTCTGATACCACTTTGTCATGCCCCCGGACCCGTGGGCCCGTTGGACACGAACATATATAAGTTTCGAACCCACTGAGTGCAACCTAAAATTGGGCCTAAACCACTGCCCAAAAGGATATCCAGTGGTCACTTGAATTCTAACTTATAAACCAATTATATTTCATTTGTTTGTTCGATGTGGGACAAGCCACATTATATGGGGCGCTACAATCGCTTTACGCTGTGACGCCCCTGCATCATGGCTCTCGGACCGGAACGAGTCCCCGAGTGACTATTAGGGACCTCCACTCGAAAACCCACCTCGGATGACGGGTTTTCCGAAACCTGGCAACAGCAACACTCCCAACAACAGAGCAATAACAAGGAAAAGAGCGAAAGCAAAATACATAAACAAGAGGGTTATATCAACATACCCATCAAAGGCTCAACTAGAAAGTCATAACATAATCAACAATCCCTCACAGGGGCAAATATATATAGTCTCAGCCAATTCGCTGTTTCGACATAACTAGACAAGCATGAGAGTAGATAACATAATCCCAAATCATCATATCAATCTAAACAAAAGTATGGACACAAGATCGACACACGATGACCGGAAAACCTATCTAAACGCTGCTGCCATTGCTGACAATGAAATGTCGGACATCAACACCTGAAGCCTGAACCAAAAGAGGTGTGAGTTCAAAACAACTCAGTGAGGAGGGTATATATGTAATATGTAAAACCTGTTTAAATCCACGCTTTAGTTTGATAGAAAAAGAATCTAATAGCAACAAGTTACAATTCATTAAAGCTTTGTGAATCAAACATGATTATAAACCATTTTACAAACATTTTATTCCCAGCGAGAACGGGCCATCTCCTTATAACACCCAAAAATCATTTCAAATCATAATATGAAATCTCCAACACACCGCTTGGCTTATCAAGGAGCAACCCGATATTTCACCACTGATTACGACATTATACATAAAAGCATAACACCGGTAAGTATTACTCAAGCTAGACTACCTCCGACTAGCAATAAATAATACCCTTTGATTATTTAGTAGATGGAATTAGATCCGAGTTTGCATCTAAATATAATCTGGATTATACAACGGGCTTCACCCTAGACGCACGTCTCCGGGTCTCCACCTATCATATAATCTTGGCCCAGGTTTCCCCCAAAAGCGTCCTCAAGGGGTTATAGTGTAATATCCAAATCGCTTTTGAAATACTTAGTTCTTCTTTCTCTTTCTCGAGTAAAGGAGCAGTTTGACCAAAAGGGGTCTTTCGAGACAAGGTGTGTAACGGTTAGGTACGCAACCGGATGTTCCACTGCCAGGGGGGGTCTTCCCTAACAGCTTCACTCAACGAGAAGTGTCCCAACCCAAAGTTACTTTTTAAAACGAAAGCATTTAACTTGTCTGTACTTTAAAGGCATTTTGATCAAAGTATAACTATATCATTTGATATGAAAACCGTTTAATCAAATATCAATTATATAGATAATTGAAATATAAAAGGAATGGAACGTTTTCACAAGATTTGTTCAAGCTTCACTTGAAAGTATTTTAAACTTCAGCTGAAGCTCCAAAGACAAAAAGGAAGGCCCGACGATCTATGTCCTGTCCCCTTGGGTCCCACTTGTATTTCACAGGGCCTCGGGGAAAGACACGACTCGACAAACTAACCAAATAAGACGGGCGGCTTTAAAATGTTAAAACATGCTTATCAATGAAGAATCAAACATATAAGCACTTAAACAAGATCAAATGCAAGGGATATTAAGCATAGAAGGTATACGAGTGATATAGAAGCTTGGGTAATTAAAATCAAACATTTGGAAAATTACAAAAACCACCCCCGAACACTATTCAAAATCCGAACATGTCCGATCGCCATGAAACTTTCAAAATATTTAGGTTTTAACATTTAAGGATTTGTAGTGGTGAAAGAATCGAGAGAAAATGAGGTTCGGGGAAAAATCGGCATTTTTCTATTTTTAGAACACATTTTGGCAGCCAAAGAACGTGGAAAACACGCCCCTGGCCGTGCTTCAAAGCACGGCCGTGGAACCAGAAACACGGGTGTGTTTCTGAAAAACGGGCGTGCTGGCCCTGAACTTCATCTTCTTCCGCGGGATTTTTCAAGAATTGATCAAAAACTCATTTTTCCAATCCCCATACTTCATTAAACTCTACCTAAATGCTTAATATGATCAAATACCAAGAAAACCTCAAAGAAACAAGTATTTCAAGTCATATATCCAATATTACAAATAAACCCAATAAGCTTCAATAGTAATAATGGTGGTTTTATGGTCTAAAGGCTCACTCATGCTTCCAAGAGCTCAACAATCAATCATTCAAGTATATAATATCATATCATCAACTTATAAATCAATTCAATCCATTGCATACAGGAAATGCTCAAGTTTACCTCAAAGAAGAAAATGGAAGAAAAGAGAAATAGAGGAGCTTCAATGGTGAAACAAGATGGCTCAAACTCTTCCTTGTCCTCTAATAAAGCTTGTCCTTGAACGTAGAGCTTGAAACTTGATGATGGAGGAGAAATCAATTCTAGGTTTCCAAGTCTTGAAGGAGGAAGAAATGAAGAAGAAGAGTTGAAGTGATGAAATGTTTATGTGTGCAAGGGAAGAGAGAAATGTGAGAGTGTTAGAGAGAAAAAGAGATACTGGCTCAACCTCGAGTCAGTCCGAGAATACTGCGAATCGCTATTACGGGCTAAAATGTCGACTTATCAAAATAAATCGATATTACAGTCAAAATGACACAAATTACACCATCGATAGCAATACGTGAATTAAAATCTCATAAACACTCAAACATAATAATTCTCCAAAATTCACATCAAACTTGTCAATTAAATCACATAATTCACGTAATTAGCAAATAAATTCGGCTAACGCACTGAAACGTACCTCGAAAATATCGGGGCGTTACATTGAGAGTATGATTTTATTTATTCGTAGGATATTCTTTATTAATCTAACCTATATCTTACGAACACATTAGATTAATAATCTTTAATTCATTCTTTAATTCGAATAATCTTTCCGTGTACTAATGTACACGTAATTATGTGCAATAAACACAACGATGTGTTCATTTAGCCTTAGTAATCGTATTTAGTCTTAAACATTTAGATTGTTTCTAAATGTAGGCTGAATACTTCGAGCTAGTCCTTTCCGACTCTTAAGGTTATATCGGCATTCAGGTGAGGCTTTTAACCTTCCTTTGCTGGAACATGAACTATATATGTAAATATCAACAAAACCTTACCCTGCACATTTATAGCTGTTTGTGCTCTTCAATTACCCCAGTAATATTCCACTTCTCAATTACGTTTTATCTGCTTTCCATTATCTGTTGTCTGTGATGGTATTCGGGAATCGTTTAGTCAAACCTTTACAAAATATTTTCCGTAAACATTTCCTTACATTACTATACTTTCTAAACTACTTTTACTACCTAAACGATTTCCGAATCAACGTAGCGTCTCTCAGTAATGAGAGTTCCTACCACTGTTCGTCTCTCTTACCACTTCATTACATAAGTATCTGTCTGTCTAAGAGTCAAAGGGGACCTAGGGAGATTCGGGAGCGATCGTCGGGCGGTGATGACCAACGGCGATATGTATCTCGGGTTATCCAACAATGTGAGATGTCTAGTATCTAGAGGAGGCTTCTGGATACAGCTACTCATAACAGAGATTGACGTATCTCTTCTGATCGAAAGGTTGACTAGCTATCCATCAACGGCGTGTGTGGTAGATCTGTTTCTTTATAACTGTCTGATTTATGGGAGTTATAAGGATGGAGAAAAGGGCCTTCCACTTGGGCTAGTGTCTGTCTGTCTATTTAACTGTCTATCTTTACCTAATTAATTTTATCTAATTAGTCTGTCTGTCTGTCTGTCTTTATCTAATTAGTTTAACAAATTAGTCTATTTGTCTGTTCGTCTGTCTGTCGCTTGACGACAATCGTATTTCCGTCTGGGTTTGAAGATAAAGAGCGAATGCTTCTCATCATTCGACTCTATGCTTCTAGACATCTGATACTACAATTCTTTCTATCGAAATCGGTTTCCTACGTTTTCAAAATTATAGCTTTATTCCCCCTTTTCGAGTCCTTTTCAAATCACGCGAACCGAGCTTTCATCTAAAAGAGTCGTTATGATTTAATGGTCTTAACATCTACACATTACACACCTCACTTAGTCGCTAGGACTAACGCCCTCTTTCTTTCCTTTCATGATCTTAGGTGCCAAACATCGATAAGTCTGGTTCCTCTCGAAGCTAATAGGATTTTTTTGTGTGTCTGAGTTTGTCTGCTTGCCTATATATCTTCGCCTGACTTTAATGAATGGCTACGATCATTTCTGCTATTGAACCTAGTGAGATATTCACTTCTGTGCTTAGTCTGTAAAGCCTTGTGCCAAGCTTCTATGCTACCCCTATGTTCTGCATGTCCCCTGGATTACTTGTTAATCCAGGTTTGTTGTTACCTTTCCTATTAAAACGCATTTCAAATTCCGATGTAAAATATTTTGACAATATCTTTTTAAAAAGTTTTTGAAAACTCGTATTTCCACCGCGAGTCAACTCTTTAAAATATATCGATCGTCTGCCGTTCACCATCGATGAGTCGAGTGTGGTCTTGTAGCACCCCCTGAAGAAGGAACGCCACATCCGCACCAAAACAGATTCCCGAGCTTCAACGAGGGGCCTCAACTCAAAAACTCACTCCGGCGAACGTGCTGCAAGAAATAACTACCAGCAACAGCGACGACATCCCAACAACAACCACAACAATATAAATTAGTGCGAAAGCGATTAAGCATTAAACAATTCAATTCCATAAAAGCCTACGAGACTAACATAATTCAATTAAACACTTGCAGTTCAAAATACAATTTAATCATAAACACATAGTTCCATCCATGGCTCAACTAGCCTACCCTGAGCAATCCTAGATATCTTCAACTATCCCACATCAGGGGCACATAAGGTATATAAAGTAAATAAAGCAGTAAATGGTACGAAAGTAATAAACAAGACTCGATGGTTGTTGGGACCACTGACAAGACAAACCAGACTATAAGACTAAGCCTATCTAGACCTGCTGATGCCGACTGACAAGATAGGTGACGCCTCCACCTGTCTACCTGAAGCAAGAACCAAAATAGAAGGGGTGAGTATAAAGGATACTCAGTAAGGGGGTTTGATCACAGTTCGTCGTTTATCTTTTAAAATCAAAAGTAGTGAGTATTGCTCGTTTTAATAAAAGATACAATTAATAACATAAGTTGTAAAACTATCATACAAAGCAACACTCGGGTTCGGCTCACTTTGAAAAACAAAAGGTTGGCGAACCAGATGCATTTGAAATCAATTGCACATAATGTCAAGCCGATAGTTTAATGAAGGCTTAGTCGATTCACAATCCATCGAGTAGATGAAACGAACAATTATCAATAATACATGAACAAGAAATGAAAGACGGGATTGTGCTTCGACTAAGTAACGAAAGCAGTAAATCAATTAGACAAGTAAATAATGCAATAGGTCATGCAATAATGTCTCCCAGCGAGAACTTGCCCTCTCCTTATAACTCCCAATCATAGCAAGCGGTAATCAATTTTCTCCCTCGTTGGTCCCACTTGTAATGCACAGGGCTTAGAGGATGAAAACGAGACCGATAATACTAAAAGCAAGACACGAGAGAACAGACGATGCACAACAATTCAAATAGAATCCAAATCATGCAATAGACACAATATGGAAAGCTAATCAATTAAACATATGGAGATGTGTAAAATACGAAACAACAATTAAGAAAATATTAATGCAATTCTAAATAACGAAAGAAACATTAAAATTAAATATTAAAGACATGCTTAAACGCAATTAGGGCACGTAGACATGCTTAAAATAATATAAGGACGCTCTCACGCGAAAACGGGATCAAATGAATAACAAACGGGAAAAGTGAGAAAATCCCTAAACGAGAAAGGTGTCAATTGACAGTCAAATAAGGCTGGATAAATCATAACTTCAGAAATAAATAGGTTTTAGAACACTACGAAGCTATAGGTGAAATCAGATTGATTTTACGAGGTCGTTTGCAAAAGTCAACCTTTCATTCCCCATTAAGGGGAATTGACTAAATTCCCGAAGTAAAAGAAAGAAAAAGGCTGGAAAAGTTTCTACGGCATGCGCACTGGCCTACACACTGGCTTGGCAAGCCAGTGCAAGCATAAAAGAGGACGCACTGGCCTACGCACGGGGTGCGCAAGCCGGTGCTAGCACGAACGCAGTGGCCTACGCACCGGGGTGCGCAAGTCGGTGCAAGCACGGACACACTAGGCTATGCATGGGCTTGGCAAGACCGTGCGCAAGCCCATGCAGATCTTCTAGGTGCAGAAAAATGGCAGAACGCGGGTTTCTCGCCCACAACAACATACAAACTCATAGATCTCTTAATCTACCCGATTAAACATGCTAATTTTCACATATGTGCACATACATCACATTAGCTGCACATAGGTTCAAGAATCATGCAAAATCTTCGTAAATACGAAAATCCCAAATCTATAAAATCCTATCAAAAAACCCAAGAAAATCGCAACGAGGAGTGAACGGAATGAAATGGGATAAAAGGATTACCGGTAGAGAATGAAGCAAGGATCGTTCGGGTTTTCACGGCTCGTCGATCGGGCGAGAAACGGGCTCGATAGGGTGATTCTTCATTCTCCTCCTCTCTCTCGGCTCTTTCTCTTTCGCTCTCTACTCTCCTTCTCTGTTTGGTGTGTGTGTGTGTTCAAGAGGGTGCATGGGGTGTGATCTAGAGGGTGCAAGGTTGTCAAGAGTGTGCACAAGGTAGTATGGGGAGTACGAATAGGTTCAAGCGAGTTCGGGGGGTGAAATGGTAATTCTTGGTAAAATAAAGGATATAAGAGGGGTAAATGTGGAAAAAGGATATTAAAGGGGGTCGGGGATAAAATAGAAAATTCCGAGTAAAAGGTGGGTTCTCGGGTAAAACTTATTCGTGATATTAAATATTCTCACGAAAAGCCTTCTGCGCGAATAAAATATTATTCCGGAATAAATCCGAAATTTTGGGTTGTTACAGGTCTATCACGGGTCAGTTCGGTGAGTCGGAGGTGTGAGACTGTTGTAGTGTCTCTGGAACCTGATTTTGGGGCCCCACACTCCCTTTATTATATATATATATATATATATATATATATATACTACTTTCTTGCATATTTGTTAATTGTATATATATACATACATATACTACTTGCTTGCATATTTGTTTATACAATTATACGCTTTTATCACTTGGGGAACCCTTCTGGTCATTTGGCATTGGTGAGAAGACCCGAAAGGGGGATGGGGGTGATAGGTTGTCTCAACCCCTTACTCCATCGTAAATTAGCTCCCGTTCACATGACTCTGTGGACATATAAAATGGACGAATGAGCCAATGAGTTTCTCTCTCTACCTTGTCAAACTAAACCGAGTGGGTGGCGACTCTAAAAACAAACCTCTAAACGACAAATAGGGAAGGATACCACATGAAAAAGAAAAACCGACCCCTCGCACCTCATCATCACTGACCGAGCAGCCAGCCCACAGCTAGCCTTGATCTCTTACGAACCCAAAGGTACCTCTAATGCCTCTCTATTGAATCGTTGCACATAAGTTTTGAGGGACTCTCCTTTCCCCTGCTTTATCGAAAAGAGGCTAATCGTGCTCTTTTGACTTTGAATACTGCTAGCGAATTGTGTTGTGAATATCCTGCAAAATTCTTCGTAGCTATTGATTGAATTTGAGGGGAGCGTGGAGAACCACTTTCTCCATGGCCCCTTAAAGGTTGTTACGAGCACTCGGCGCTTAACGTGATCCGACAGCCTATGCAGAATAGACATTTGATCAAACTCAATCAAGTGCTCCATCGGATCCCCTATTCCTTCATAGTTGGTCATGTTTACTGTTCGATAATTGTATAGTAGCTCTTCGTCCAATATATCTTCGATGAAACGGCTTCCTCTCTTCTCTACGACTGGCTTCTGCATGTTTCTTTTTGGTCATCCACCACTTTTCCCAAGTTTTGGAGTTGACCCTCAGATCAGGGTCTCCTCTGTTCCGTGCTCCTTTGGAAGTTTGTCCATCTCCCGTGGTTTGTTGTCGCGAACTCCTGTCATCCTCTTCGTAGTAGTTGTCTTCGTTGCTGTCGTCTAGGATATTTATGCATTCTCATCATAGATGAGGACCACCTTTTTATCCTCGGGGGTTCCGATTCTCGCTTTCTTCTTCCGTTTGTTCTTCCAGAAAGGGAGGCGGGGTGTTCCGTTCGGCCCTTCTGACGTTCACCATATCAATTATTTGTGTGACTGGTCCAGTGTCAAGCCTGGCGGCAGTTGTACCTCCGGCATATCTGCCATAATTTGCAGATGGCGAACTACCTCCGATGTTACTAGATCCACCGGGTTGACATCGTTTACTTGGTTGATCTCCTATGCGTTGCGATTTCCATTCACTCCGGCCATGTTTTTCGTTTCGAAATGAAATCGTAATTTGTCTTTTGGCTTTTTGTAATCTTGATCTCGTTTCGGCAGATGGTGTCAATTGATGCGTGTCAAAATAACGCTTCAATTTTTCGTGTATATTTCTCAGTAATTTCAATGATTTAACAATGAGGATTTATACCCTTTTATATAGACATGTTCGTAGTCTAAATCCTATTAGGATTAGGAGTCCCTCGTATGGTAGGATTTTATTGCCTTATTTTTAGATGATTCTTCTTTAACCAGATTAGGATTTTATTAAAGTTGAGTTCTATTTTAATGAGGATTCTTCATGATTATTAGGGCTAAGAATTAAATGAGTTTATGGGTTTTTTTACCCTATTGGGCCAGGTTTAAAATATAAGATACCATCAATTAAGGTTCAGTTATTAATTAACAGAATATATTTTTTTTAATTTTAAAAAATTACACTTAGACCTAAATAAATTTTTAATATTACAAATAACACCCAAGTGAAATTAGGAACAATCCATGGTATAAAAACTAAAGGTATTTTCGATATGTACTATTTATTTTTGATGACGTTATCAAATACATAACAAAATCTTAATACTTGAATGTATTTTATAATTACTTAATTTTGTGTAAAATATATTTGAATATCATGTTTACGCATCTGTATTCGTATTTTAAAATTTAAACCGAAAGATTCATTCAAATAAACAGCAGCCACAATGAGGAGGTGGGGTTTGGGGAACAGACAAGGGAGGTCGAAGTTCATTCGGAGTATTTTAATTTAACTAATAGTACAATAAATTGGAGTGGGAAACGACAAAAGATGAGATGATAAACTGATATGGAAACTCACTATTTGTCGCGTTTTCAAAACCAGCTGGCTCGCTAGATCCAAAAGCCCCCACATGGGCCCCACTTCACGTGGGATCGGACTCCCGCCAAGGGCTTAGTCCACGTGGTGTAAATCCATGAACTTATAGCCCCGTGGCGGATTTTCTTGGATAGCTCAACTGGGGACCTGTACCAGGTGAATCGCACCCCTAACACTAATGTCACGACAAAAAAATTTCAAACACTCTTGTAATAGAGGCAAAACTTGGGTTTACTAAGTTAACCCTCAGGGTTTTCCTTTTGTCATCTCCTTGATTAATCCAATACGTGGAAAATATCTAGTGGAAATGAGGATCTCATCTATTCTTTTCTTATATACGGATTATTAAAGTCTAATTAAGTATTAAACATTCTCAACAATAACTAATAAGTTTTAATTTTTTTTTTAATAACAAACAAAACTTACAAATTTTTGTTGTCAAGGGACAAAATTAGCTTATAGACATGATAATAGATATATTTTTATTGATTCCAAATAAAAAGATATATATACTGATATATGAACGTTTCCAAAAAGAATCGTTCAATATTATATTGTTTTGGATGCTTATATAATATTGAAAAAAATAGTGGTTTTCTTGTACATGTTTGTGTCCTTATTCATGCTTCACTAATATGTATATATATTTAGTAAATTTGATTCATAACTATTTAGTTCATAAAATATAGGGAAAAAAATAATTTTTGCCTCCAGTATTTTGGCTTTTTTTTACACTTTACCTCTTAAACTTTTTTTAATTTCAAATTACCTCAAAAACTTCGCAGAATTTACAGTTTGCTTCCTTCAATCTGATTCCAGCAAATATTCCATTTTAATTAATTCACACGCGTGGAAAGTGGATTTTTAAGTGCTTTTGGTCTTTAAAAATATAAAGTTTTGGATCCTTTAAAAATACTAGTTGAAACAAAAAAATGGCTTTTGGTTTTAGTTCATTGAACATACTATATACACTTTAAAAAATCCCAAATGTTCCTTCATTTGATACACAAGTATGACATTGAATTTTTTTTCAATATTTTATATTAGAGAAGTGTATAAATTTTTTTTTTCAATATTTTATATTAGAGAAGTGTATAAATTGTTTTTCAATATTTTATATTAGAGAAGTGTCCAATACGATTATTGAATATGACATAATGATAGTATATGGTATTTTGGGTCCAGCCCAAAATAAAAGTAAGTCCAATAAAAGAGCCTGAATAGAGTTTATGGACTGTGCTGGACTTAAATAATTAATAAAGGACATAATTAATTAAAAGACCCAATTGTTAAAATAAGCCCAAATCTGATTAATTAAAGGATTTACACTGAGATAAGGTAACTGACTTATAATCGATTAAGGACTCTTAAATAAACCCTAATAAGGATTGGACTACGAATAAGTCTATATAAAGAGGACGGAACCCTCATAATTAATCATAAGAAAACCTGGAGAATACTCGTAGAATTCTCAAAACATTCGCAAGACCCTAAGTTTAGAGAGGAGGCAGTCGAGCACTCCCCTCTAACCCTAACCCTAAATTCGTAGGGTCATTGCGTAATTACCGCTAAATTACGTAATAATCACCTAATCTCGTTTTTCATCACCAAAACACACAAAACAACGTCAGATTATTGAGGTGAGATTTTTTGACACCATCAATTGGCGCCGTCTGTGGGAACGAAGTAGAGACAAAAAAGCTTTTAAAAATATGGTAGGAACGAACGGAAATCAAAACGAGGAAGGAATCCCACGAGCACGGGGTGAAGACCCGATAGGTCTGGTCACCCCTGAAGCAGTACATCATTGGCAAATTATAGCCAATTTGCCAGAAATAGATTTGCCAGCGGGCATAACTATGGAACAAATTGTAAGAATTATTGACGAGGTAGATGTTCGGAGGGCCCAACAAAACAGTCCACCACCGCAAGACGAGAAAACAGAAGAAGGAAGTGAGCGTAGGAATCCCCGAGGAGAGAAAGGTGGAAAAAAGGAACGTATTCAGATATTGGACGACGAAGAAAATGAAAGCTATTACGAAGAGGAAGAACGGACATCTCGCCAAACCATTCGAGCAGGTCAGATCTCCCGAGGATCACGCGGCCGGTCAGAACATGACCTCAGGGATCAGTTGCAGGACTTGGGAAAGATGGTGGAGGATGTGAAGAACAGCATGCAGAAGCCCGTAGTCGAGAAGAGGGGGAGTCCGTTTACGGAAGATATCTTAGACGAGGAGCTGCCGTACAACTTTCGCGGCATCAACATAGCCGGATACGACGGATCAGGAGATCCTCTAGAACACCTCATGGAATTCGATCAGATGTCACGACTACACAAATTGTCGGATCACGTCAAGTGTCGGGTGCTCGTCACAACATTTCGAGGAGCTTATCGTAAATGGTTCTCTATGCTTCCACCAGATTCTATCAACAACTACGAAGACTTCACCAGGATCTTCACAACGCAATTCGCTAGTAGTATCCAAGTCCAAAAAAGCACGATCAGCCTATTTACTTTAAAGAAGGTGAGTCCCTTAAAACATACCTACAAAGGTTTAACAAAGAAGTACTGGAGGTCCCTTCGGCATCAGATGAAATCAAGGCAGCAGCCTTCGCACAAGGGCTACAAGAAGGACCCCTATTCTCGGCATTGGCCTTGGACCTAGAAACAAATTATAAAAGATTGCAGAAGAAGGTCGGGCAATACATCCAGTTAGAAGAAGCCCTCACAGCAAAAAGGGGAACTGTCGTAGAAGTAGCCGGAAAAAATCACGCACGAGGAACGTTGGACGGAGGGAAGGATAAAAGGACGAAGAAAAGGGGAAACAACTGCCCCGAAAAGAAAGCGAGAGGAAGGAAACATCTGACCATGGGCACTATACGAAGACTACAATAAACTAAAGGATCCACTGGACGTAGTCTTAAATTAGATCAAAGGACGGGATGGTTTCCAATGGCCCTGAACACGAGCAGATAGGCCTAAAAAACCTAGGGGGCCTTCCTTTTGCTAATATCACAATGATTACGAACATAGAACGGAAAGATGCGGACACCTGAAAGATGAGGTGGAAAGGTTGGCAAGAGAAGGGAAAATTAACGACCTCTTAGTCCGACTACCCCCCAAATATCTAGGACAACCCCCGAATAGAGAAGAGCGATGAGTGGGAGCAAGAAGAAATGAGGAAGACGAAGGGGGACGACAAGGCCAGGTTATAAAAGTGATCAATGTGATCATGGGAGGACCCACAGACGGAGATTCACAGAGCGTCCGCCAAGCACATGTTCGCGCTTGTCTAGAACTTGAAATAATTACGATCGAACAAGTACCAGGGCCGACCATCACGTTTGGGCCCTAGGATTTGGTCGGAATACGAATACCTCACAACGACGCCCTCGTGATAACCGCCCTCATAGCACATCATCAGATCTCACGAGTACTCGTGGATGGGGAATGTAGCGGGCGCCCCAAACGGGTAACGACTCCCCGCACCGAGCCCCGACTCGGAGCCGGAATGGGATCCGACCCGAATCGAAACCCGGCGAACGGAAAGCATTTACTCAATCACTAGGCGGGGGTTTCAAAAATAACGAAAAGACAGAGACGCGGAAGCAATATAAATAATCAAAGCAATAGAACATAATAAATACACAATTATTAAAGCCCACCAAGGCTAACGAAATTCAATTGCATAATATCAAACGGGTTCGATACAGTATCCCGATAAATATAATAACGGGCTCAATAAATACATAATCCCGAATACATCCTAATATCGTAAACTTAAATATAAGCTGAACGGGAAAAAGAGAGATATACATGAATAAAATAAATAAAACCCTACGACGACGACAACGACGACGACGACGAATCCCGCCTAGTATCCTGAAACCAATATAGGGTGAGACAGAGAGGGTTAGTCAAACGACTAAGTGAGGAGAGAATAATAATGTATATAATAAAATGGGAAATAAATCACCAATTTTAAACTTAAAAGAAAACAAACGTAAAAGAAGGGTTTTCGTAATCGAGTGGTGATTTAACATAAAACATAACTTATCATATGACTCGGCGAGTCGAGCCCTGAACTCCAATATCCAAAACATAAAACCGGAAACCTCCCTTATTCCTCCAATGTAGCCGGACTACAAACCCGAACTACTCATATCATACGGGAATAACTCAGGTACTCAAAGGGCTGCCACTCCGGCCTCACCCCGAGCTCCCAAATAGAGGAAACCATAGGATTTACGCCGTAGACCCGACGTCTACCGACTTCGTCCTATCGCTCTTACTCCGGGCCCAAACAAACATGCATACATAACATAACTCGCTTGTCAAATCATTTCGGGTTGGCCAAAAGACCGTTCGAGACATGTCATATGCGAGGCCGAAGGCCAAAGTTCGCCTTAGAAAACAAAAGGTTTTACATGTCTCTTTCGTAAACATTTCAAAGACTATACGTAGTACTTTTTCATATCAAATCATTTTCGATAAATCACATAAACATAATAATCATAAATATCTATTAAGTATATATATAAATGGTGTGAAAACAAAACATAAACGTGGCTTATATCGGGAGAGGCTTATTTATATATATACGTAATAATACTGGAAACAGAAAAAGGAAAGCCTCACCTGGCTATGCAAAATAAGAGCAAAAAGCAAGAACAGGCGCTACTCCACGAGAGTATCGTCTGCAAAAATACCAGGACACAACCAAATAAGACTAAAGACGACGCACGGCTTATACGAGAATATTAAAACACATAGGAGCACGTTATACAATTAAATCAAGCACTTAAGTTCAAATTATCAAACGAAAACAGAGTAATTCTCAAATTTAAAAATGCAAATCAAGTCCAAATGCAACGAAACTTTATGCACATGCTTAAATTATCATAAAGGAGTATGCATTCGAATTTCGGGAAATCGGACTTCACATGCAAAAGATAGAAAATTTAACGAAAACTTAAAACGTACTATTCATATACCCGAACATGTTGTAAATTCATAAATCATGCAATTCATATCTATATCATATATATCGAATACACGAGCGAAGAAAGAATTCGGAAAATACGAGTCTCGGAGGGACCCGTAGTGCAAAACGGGCCCTGACTTACAGAAGGTCAGGGCACTGTTCGACCAGGCCACACGGCCTTGTGCACGGCCGTGTGCCGAGGCCGTGCACAATCGGACGAACACGCACGGCCTCAAAGCAGTGTGCACAGCCCGTGAACCATCCCAAACAAGCACGGTCTCTTGCACGGCCGTGCAAGAGGCCGTGTACACCCACACGGGCTTGCCACACCCCGTGTGCATGGCCCGTGTGCGTAAAAATTGAGCAGAACATGCAGAAACATCAAACCCAATACGCGAAAATCAATCCTAATTCAACATTTAACTAATTAAACATGCGAATTAATCTCTGATTTTCACATATAATCATCTACAACATATAATCAACATATAGAAACGATAATCACAAAATTCCATCCACAAATTCTATAAAAATCACATAAAACCTAATAATACCTACTATTCACAAAAACGAGAAAAACGAAGTATAGAAAACATTAAACAAGAGAATCGTTAGAAGCTTACTCGTAGAAACGATCGCGAGGAATTCGTAGGAGTAAACGATTCGAAAATCCGTCGGGAAACGAAGTCGGGACGATCGTTGGAATCTTCTTCCTTCTCTTTCTCTTTTTCTTCTCTTTTCTTTCCTTTCTTCCTCCTTGCTACGTTTGAACGAGAGTGAGGTGAGAGAGATTGACTTAGTCAATTAAGTTGACTAGGTTTAAAATCGAAGGGGTAAAATCGTAATTTTTTAAAATAAGTTTGAAAACTCACGTTGTCCAAATAATACGTAATTACAGTCAAAATTCATATAATTAAACGCACATTGACAATTAGTGATTTAAATATCAAAATTCACTCATTTACGAAATTATCCTAATATCTTAGAATAAATATCAAATTAAAATAGTAATTTGCGAAATTACTCGATTCAAATATACCGAATTATAAATCGGATTTTCAGGTCGTTACAATACTCCCCTCTTCAGAAGAATCTGTCCTCAGATTCTCTTCCGGTCTCGGAATTAGTTAAGAGGAGCATAACATAAATTCTAATGACTCGAATTAAATCGAACATTCAAATGCAATTAAATCACATAATAATACGTCATTCATAATAACCACTTAAAACACTTAATATTCCAAATAAAATTCAGAGTCATACAAAACAAAATTACATCAAATCCTCAACAAAGCTAACGGAAAGAAGAAAATAAAAATAGAAATAGATAGCTCAAGGCTCGTCGGGACCACGACGGAAATACTGATCCAGCTGCTCTGATAGTGACCTCTGCATCTCTGAGATAGACCTCTGAAGCTCTGCCTGTAAGGCTGTGTACTGACTATCAATGTGAGCACGCTGAGCTGCAAAGCCCTCATTGATCTGCCTCTCCTGCTGGGCAAATCTCTCATCAGTCACACGTCGGTAGTCAGTGAACTCCGAATAAAATTGTTGCAGGTCTATCGACTCCTGGTTCTGAGTGCTTCTTCTGCCGTGTGAAGACTCAGGTATAGAAGCATCTTGTCTCAACAGCTGGGAGTAGATGTGCTGAGCCTGCTCGCGGACCTCTGGGTCTGAAGGTTCTTCTTCGGGAGCATCCTCTTGGTCAGCTTCCCATAAGGGTAGTCCATCTACTAGAACATACGGGTCATTCTGTCTCGGACCCTTCGTGCAGATCGCCATTTGGGCTAGAGTGCCATAGCTAATTGAGGTTGAACCTCCATGGGAACCTGGGTATCGAGCCCTTCCACTTGGGCACACTCCAGAATGGCGGTGATGTAGGAGCCAACTCGAATCTCTCCTCTCGACCGAGTGGAGATATACATCATATGGTCCATCATGTACGAGATGGGGTTGAACCTGACCCCTCGCACCATATGATCGAGTATGAGACAATCTTCGGTGTTCACCGCTCCCGGACTGTCTCCTCTGGCTAGAACCGATCGGGAAACGGCTCTATGCAAAATTCTCAATTGAGTGGTGATGAGCGTCGTGGCCTTGGATACGCCGGAGTTAAATATTTCGGTGGAGGTAGAGATACGCCTCCAAGCCTCGGCTTGATTCCATCCGTCGGCACGTCTTCTAGGTGCCGTAACATCCAACTGAAAATACTCGGACAACTGCCGGTATGAAAGCGTGTAGTCTCGGTTGAACGCTCGGAAGTGGATTCCGATCGGCATCTCGATGTCGTCCGGAAATGCCGCGCCCTTGAGAGAGCTTAAAAATTCGCAAGTGAGCCGGCGGTAGGATGGCCTTTGGATACTCCAAATATTAGCCCACCCTATGTTGTCGATGTAACGAGAGATCCCTTTGCCAAGGCCCAATTGGTACATAGCTTCCATGTCGAGAAATTGCGTAGCTCTAACCGGTCGTTCCATTAACCGGTTGAAGACATCTTGATCGTCTTCATTACCCAAATTCACTTGGTAACCTTCCGGTGCCGCTATGTCGGGTAATTCCCTTGCCCGACGTCCGCTACGGGTTTCACGATCACCTTCCATAGTAGAGTTTAAATTGATGTGGGTTGAAGGAGATAAGTTGTAATTTTTCACTTGAGACTTTTACCGAACACTTGGCGTGCGCTACTTCGGGCGAAGATTGTGTGAGATCGGTAAAACGGATCGAGCCCAAATTTCAACGATCCAAAGAACTTGCTGCAGACAATACACTTTCAAAACCTCACGAAGATCCGTCGGCTAGATCGAGAATTAATCGAAATCAAAATGGGGAGAAAATTGGGGGAAAAACAAGAGCAATTTTCGCATGAGAAGAGGAGAAAAATTGAGGTTGCGCGAAAATGAGAAGCTACTGACCATTTTAAAACCTGGAAGAAATGCGCACGGCCTCTCGTCACGGCGTGTGACGAGGCCGTGTGAGAAACACGCACGGGGTATCGTCACGGCGTGTGACGACCCCGTGAGGAAAAACACGCACGGGCTCTCGTCACGGCGTGTGACGAGCCCGTGTGTATTCATGCGCACGGTCTCTCGCACCGGGTGCGAGAAGGCCGTGTGAAAAAGGTGCACAGGGTCTCGTCACGGCGTGTGGCGAGACCGTGCAAGGCATATAGGGGCAGTTCATGTGATTAAAACCACACAAACTTCACAAAATTCAAACACGAAGAATAACACCGAAATCACATATATAATATTATACGTCTAACGCACAAAATTTCTAAAATTCCACATAATATGAAATTAAATAAATTTAGGATGAATGTCATGACAATGCAATATACCTGGATCGTTCATACAGAATCAAGCTTCGTCCTCTTGGCTCGTCTCGACATTCTCTTTCTCGTGCAATTTGTACGAAGATGAGACGGACTTCCACATGAGAAGCAACGTCCCTGCTTCTTTCGACATTCTGACTCTTGATGATCTCTTTGGCAAAAGCCACATACTGGCGTTCCCTGCGGTTGAGGAGGTACATTCTGTTTCGATGAAGATACCGAGAAGGTTTTCTTTCCGGAAGAGGGTCCTGAACGTGTAAGTGGCCTCGTAGAACTCGTTGGATGTGCATCCTCAGTATCGCCTTCCAAGGCGTCAATACTAGCGTAGGTCTGAGGCTGAGTTGTTCCCCGCGGTACCGGTCTCTTCTTCGGACATAGATTCACTCTGTGGTCGGCGCTACCACATCCGTAGCACAGTCCATTCTTCTTCCAACATTTGGCCTCTAAATGCGGGCCCTTACAGAACCCACATACGGGTCGTGGATATCCCTGAGGTTGGGGAGGATTAGGCTGAACGGGGGCCTGAAATTTACTTTCGTGTTGCTGTCGAACAATCCTCAAAATGTATTCAGCCCGGAACTCTGTCAGGAATTGATCCCAAGTCGGGACTACATGCTCTCGTTTCCATCTTTGCTCAATCTGCTTCCACCAATCCTGTGCGACTCCAATCATCAGATAGATAGCAAACTCGACTCTTAGAGGGTCCGGATATTCCATAATCCTATAAATATTTTCTAAAGCTGATATCCATGCCTCGGCAATAGTGTCATCCGGGGCACCTTCAAATTGCGGTGGTTCGAATCTGAGAAATTGGGCCCATGCTTCCTGCTCAGCATTTCCTTTAGGGGCATAAGCGATGAACTGTCTTAACATTTCTGCAATTTCGGCTGGGATCGGTGTATCGGTCTGAGGTGTCAATGAAGATGACAAGGACTGTCTACAGGGACAACGACGTGGAGGCATCCTGTAAAGCCATTAGCAGTTATGCATGACAGGTAAGTGGGCATGCAAAGCTGTAAACACTTAGGAAAGTAATGTTCAAGTAGATTTCACATAAGCACTTAGCATATTTGCACAATTCCACAGAAGTCCTAAGCCATACGACCTAGACACAACCGGACACGACAGACAACCAGGCATGGCAAGTACAACCTTGAGTTTCACATCCACCTATATCCAAGCCCATCCCAGTGATTTGATTGTAAAAGATCTTTTGTTGTTGATCATCCAACAAAGATTCGTGACAATTCAAACACTAAGCGTTCTTGAACACTGGTGAGTGCACTTCCCTAAGTTACACCGGCACACAACGACCGACAAACAAACAAAACACGACGATTCAGAGCTTAAGCCATTGGACCAAAGAAGCTCTGATACCAACTGTAGCGGGCGCCCCAAACGGGTAACGCACGCCCCGCACCGAGCCCCGACCCGGAGCCGAAATGGGATCCGACCCGAACCGAAACCCGGCGAACGGCAAGCATTCACTCAATTACTAGGCGGGGTTTCAAAAACAACAAAATAAAACGACAGAGACGCGGAAGCAATAATAAACCGAACATTAAAACATAAATAAATGCACAAGTATTAAAGCCCACCAAGGCTAACGAAAATCAATTACATAGTTAATTAACGGGTTCTATACAATATCCCGATAAATATAATGACGGGTTCGAAGTATATATAATCCCGAATACAACATAATAACACAATTTTCTAAAATCGTAAAACTTAAATAATATCTAAAACGGGGAAAGGAATATACATGAGAAAATAAATACAACTCTACGACGAATCCCGCCTAGTATCCTGAAACCAATATAGGGGTAAAACAAAGGGGGTTAGTCAAACGACTAAGTGAGGAGGGAATAATAATGTATATAATAAAACGGAAAATAAATCACCAATTTTATAATTAAAAGAAATCAACATAAAAGAAAGGTTTTCGTAATCGGGTGGTGATTTAACATAAAGCATAACTTATCATATGACTCGGCGAGTCGAGCCCTGAACTCCAATTTCCAAAACATAAAACCGGAAACCACCCTTATTCCTCCAATGTAGCCGGACTGCAAACCCGAACTACTCATATCATACGGGAATAACACAGGTACTCAAAGGGCTGCCACTCCGGCCTCACCCCGAGCTCCCAAATGGAGGTAACCATAGGATTTACGCCGTAGACCCGACGTCTACCGACTTCGTCCTATCGCTCTTACTCCGGGCCCAAACAAACATGCATACATATCATAACTCGCTTTTCAAATCATTTCGGGTTGGCCAAAAGACCGTTCGAGACATGTCATATGCGAGGCCGAAGGCCAAAGTTCGCCTTAGAAAACAAAAGGTTTTACATGTCTCTTTCGTAAACATTTCAAAGACTATACGTAGTACTTTTTCATATCAAATCATTTTCGATAAATCACATAAACATAATAGTCATAAATATCTATTAAGTATATATATAAACGGTGTGAAAACAAAACATAAACGTGGCTTATATCGGGAGAGGCTTATTTATATATATACGTAATAATACTGGAAACAGAAAAAGGAAAGCCTCACCTGGCTATGCAAAATAAGAGCAAAAAGCAAGAACCGGCGCTACTCCACGAGAGTATCGTCTGCAAAAATACCAGGACACAACCAAATAAGACTAAAGACGACGCACGGCTTATACGAGAATATTAAAACACATAGGAGCACGTTATACAATTAAATCAAGCACTTAAGTTCAAATTATCAAACGAAAACAGAGTAATTCTCAAATTTAAAAATGTAAATCAAGTCCAAATGCAACGAAACTTTACGGACATGATTAAATTATCATAAAGGAGTATGCATTCGAATTTCGGGAAAATCGGACTTCACATGCAAAAGATAGAAAATTTAACGAAAACTTAAAACGCACTATTCATATACCCGAACATGTTCTAAATTCATAAATCATGCAATTCATATCTATATCATATATATCGAATACACGAGCGAAGAAAGAATTCGGAAAAGACGAGTCTCGGAGGGACCCGTAGTGCAAAACGGGCCCTGACTTACAGAAGGTCAGGGCACTGTTCGACCAGGCCACACGGCCTTGTGCACGGCCGTATGCCGAGGCCGTGCACAATCGGACGAACACGCACGGCCTCAAGGCCGTGTGCACAGCCCGTGCACCATCCCAAACATGCACGGTCTCTTGCACGGCCGTGCAAGAGGCCGTGTACACCCACACGGGCTTGCCACACCCCGTGTGTATGGCCCGTGTGCGTAAAAATTGAGCAGAACATGCAGAACATCAAACCCAATACGCGAAAATCAATCCTAATTCAACATTTAACTAATTAAACATGCGAATTAATCTCTGATTTTCACATATAATCATCTACAACATATAATCTACATATAGAAACGATAATCACAAAATTCCATCCACAAATTCTATAAAAATCACATAAAACCTAATAATACCTACTATTCACAAAAACGAGAAAAATGAAGTATAGAAAACATTAAACGAGAGAATCGTTAGAAGCTTACTCGTAGAAAAGATCGCGAGGAATTCGTAGGCGTAAACGATTCGAAAATCCGTCGGGAAACGAAGTCGGGACGATCGTTGGAATCTTCTTCCTTCTCTTTCTCTTTTTCTTCTCTTTTCTTTCCTTTCTTCCTCCTTGCTACGTTTGAACGAGAGTGAGGTGAGAGAGATTGACTTAGTCAATTAAGTTGACTAGGTTTAAAATCGAAGGGGTAAAATCGTAATTTTGTAAAATAAGTTTGAAAACTCACGTTGTCCAAATAATACGTAATTACAGTCAAAATTCATATAATTAAACGCACATTGACAATTAGTGATTTAAATATCAAAATTCACTCATTTACGAAATTATCCTAATATCTTAGAATAAATATCAAATTAAAATAGTAATTTGCGAAATTACTCGATTCAAATATACCGAATTATAAATCGGATTTTTGGGTCGTTACAGCTGGACTTAAATAATTAATAAAGAACATAATTAATTAAAAGACCTAATTGTTAAAACAAGCCCAAATCTGATTAATTAAAGGATTTACACTGAGATAAGGTAACTAACTTATAATCGATTAAGGACTCTTAAATAAACCCTAATAAGGATTGGACTACGAATAAGTTTATATAAAGAGGACGGAACCCTCATAATTAATTATAAGAAAACCCGAAGAATACTCGTAGAATTCTCAAAACCTTCCAAAGACCCTAAGTTTAGAGAGGAGGCAGCCAAGCACTCCCCTCTAAACCCTAACCCTAAATTCGTGGGTCATTACGTAATTTAATCTCATTTTTTATCACCAAAACACACAAAACGATGTCGGATTATTGAGGTGAGATTTTTTTACACCATCACATAATACGACAAAATAAATTTTTTAAAAGTACCCGACATCATAGGTTCCTTCTATAGTAAAAAATTATTTTTAATTTCTTAAGTTCTTAAATGTGTTTTTTATTCGGTCAATTCCTACTTCTGTTCCATCGATCGGTGACAAACATATAAAATCATTAAAGCAATTAAAAAAACGGAAAAAAACTTTTTTTAATTAAATTAATATGTGATTAGCTAATAATACCCTATAAAACTATATGGTGGCCTCAGCTTGCTCCGTTATATCTATTCGCTACTGAAGTGCGTGCCAATCATATTATCATACCGGCTCGTATTAATTTAAAGCTTAGTTAAAAATTAACTTCTTAATTACAAGTTAATCCGCGGTGATTAATTAATTAATCCCTGGATAAAATAAACCTATTGACGGGCATTTTGCTCTGAGTTTTCTGAGGTCAAAATCGTATTTTCCTGATTCACTCTGAAACTGCAGAGAAAATAATAAGAATAAGACAGAGAAAGAGAAGAAAGCAGATTACATTACACAGGGTAGAGAGAGAGAGAGAAGGGGAACCTTATCCACTCAGCCCTTTATAAAAGCAGATCGAAACCACCATTTTTATGTATCAAAAAATTAACAAAAATAAAATTCTTTTCTTTTTTCCCCCAATATTTGACAACAAACACTCACGCATAGAAGAAGCAGGAGCAAGTGAAAGCAGTTCAAACAACCTTTTTTCTTGTTCTGATTCCATGGCGGCATCGAAAGGCTACTTCGCCAGATTAAACAAACGATTCCTCCCCAGCAATCAGGCGATGACCAACGATCCGATGATCTTCGAGCTCGACGAATCCGATGTCTGGAACTCAGCGGCGCGCTCGCAGTCGCCGGAGTTGCGTAAAGCGAGTTCCAGAATGTCCAGGAAGCCGTCGGTGACTAGGGGAGGAGTAGGTGGTGCGTCTTCGCTGCCGGTGAACGTTCCTGACTGGTCGAAGATATTGAAGGATGAGTACAGAGAGAATCGCCGCAGAGAGAGCGACGACGATTACGACGAGGAGGAAGCCGAAGAGCACGGCGATCGGATTCCGCCGCACGAGTTTTTGGCGAGGCAAATGGCAAGGACTAGGATCGCCTCCTTCTCGGTGCACGAAGGGATCGGGAGGACACTCAAGGGGAGAGATCTCAGCAGGGTTAGAGATGCGATTTGGCAGAAAACTGGTTTCGAGGATTGAAATTTTATATTCCCAACAATTTTTAGTTAACTACGATATAATTTTTTTTAATATTTTTCTCAGTTTTATTTTGCCACTTTTTGGCTTGATTTTTTATATTTTTTCTTTTTTTCTTCTACCACTGCGTTTCGTCATGAAGAAAGCCTCAGTTTTGACCATGACTTATTGAGGCAAAGATTATTGAGAGGATAAAGAGGATTGTTGTTTGCTAGAGGATGTAATTCTAACATTTTGAAGAGGAAATTGAAAAAACAAAAAATAGAACAATTTATTGAATTCAGATTCTTCACTGATTTATTTTATTTTTGTTTTTTTTTCCTCATTATTTGTTTGAATTTTGGCATTAGAAGTTGAAAATTGAGAAGTTGGAAATAGAACAAGTAATAAATGGTAATGTCTAGCTCCCGTGTGGGACATTTCAATAACTCGGTCATATTTATATCGTGTTGTATCGTATTCGTAATCGTATTTTGGTATTATAGATATTATAATAAGATGATGTTTACAGCAAATAAAGTTTTAATTTGCTCGTCTGAGAATAAAACAAAGAAATAATTTGTTTTTGACAACTAGAGATTCTATCAAAATATTATTTTTGTATGTAGTTTATGAATTTTAATGAATTCTATACGCGGAAAATTTGAAGACAAAATTGTGGAGCAGATGCAATATAAAAACGCCACTTGTAGGGTTGGTGGGTGGAAAAATAGGGGCTAAAATTTCAGTGTTGAATGAGTTTGAAAGCGCGTTGTTATATGTAAAAAGGAAAAGAAGACTCTTCATAGTGTTTTCCCTTTTTCTCCTCAGTAAAACAATAAAGTGTTTCGCCCCCAAACCAAAGACAAACTTCATGTCTAGCATTGGTGTTTGTCACTATTATTATTAGAAACTATTTTAGTTAAATCATTTTACATCCGAAAATTAAAGATGTAAAAAATTTATAATGACTTGACAGACTTTTCCTTTTAAGTTAGTTTTTGGATTGAGTTAGGTCAAATACATATAATTCAATATGGTATTACTATATATATGTTGTAGTTTGTCTTGCATATTCCGCGGCTCTAGGAGTGACGAGATATCAAAAAATTAAAGATATGGTGATGAATATATAATAACTTGACAAATATCTCATTTTTAAACTAGTTTTCCGGTGAGTTATGCCAAATACATAAAATTCAACAACTCAGCCTTGTTTCGACGAGTTCTTTGGGCTCTTGGGACAGATCCAAGATTTGTCCTTGGAGGTAAACTATTAAGAAGACACTGAGTACAATTTTATGGGAAAAGGGACTCAACTTGGCCCATCCATTCGGGAAGACTTAGATCAAGAAGATGAATGAATTTTGCTTGTGATTTGTTTAGGATGATTTTTTCGGATTAATATTTTTAAAGGAATTGTGGTTTTAGTGGGATGGGATACTATTGTTTGGAGTTTAGCAATTGGAAGTATAGCATTTGCACTGTTATTTCTTTTGGTTATGTAATCATAATAGTTTATTTACAAATTTTTTGAGATTTGATAGAAATTTTGGTGTTTCAGATGATTGTACCAGGTGCTCGAACGGAAGAGAAGATATTTTACGCATTCTTCGGAATTGTCCACGAGCAAAAACGGTGTGGGAACATGTGCTAATGCCAACGGAATTGGCGAGCTTTTGGCATGTTGATGAAGTCGGCTGGATTAAAAACATGATTTCTAGGGAATTCCGTATTATTTTGGTGCCGGAGTGTAGCTGGTTGATTATTTTTGTCACGGTGGTTTGGGAGATTTGGATAGCTCCCAACAAATGGGCTTACCAACATAAAAACGAGCCACAGAAGGTGACATTAAATGATGTTAAATTATTAATTAATGATTTGTCTTGTATTGTGCAGGATAGGAGTCTTTTCGGAAGCTCGGTGGACAGATCAACACTTCATTGGATTCGACCACCTCAACGTTGGGTTAAACTAAACACTGATGGAAGCTACTGTGGAACCACGAAAAGGCAACATCAGGTGGAGTAGTGAGGATGGAACTAGGTAACTGGGTTCTCGGATTCGCCATCAAGCTTGGAGATGTGTCGATTAATGTGGCAGAATTACTAGGAATATGAGAGGGCCTAAGGATCGTGTGGAAGAGGAGATTCCCGAAAATTGAGGTGGAAACTGATTCTGAGGTCATATTCAAGTTGATCAAGGGCGAGATTGATGGACACCCTTTAAAAAATCTAGTACATGATTGTCGTATGCTACTTCATAAACCTTGGCAGGTCGAGTATCGGCATGTTATGAGGGAGAGAAACAAGTTGGCGGATTGCTTGGCCAAAGCGGGTCACCATTTGCTGGAAGACTCGAAGATATGGGAGGAAGTCCCTGACTGGATTAAATACGAGAAGCTTGGACATGAGATAGGCTAGCTATATTTTTTGCCTTGTAATGTTTTGCATTCTTATGCTTCGTTTTATACCAAACAAAAGAAAAAAAAAAAAAAGTTTGCATTCTTTCTGTTTGATGCTATTTAGACATGATCATGGCTTAAGTCTTGCTATGTTCATATGTCTTCGAAATTTTTTTTTTGATGGGTTGTCTTTGGTTGTTTTAATAATATGAGGGGATCCTTAGTAATAATCTCACGGTTAGTTCGTGCTAGTTTTATTAAAAAAATAATAATAATAATAAAATAAAAATTAATAGTTTCATAAATCATTATATGTGTTAGTAATAATATCAAGTTTTATACCAAATACAGTATTTAAAAAATCAATTCCGAATATAAAAAATAAATTATTAAGCATATTATCCGTTATGTTTTTCATTAGTCAAAAACTTTGTTCAAAACCTGAATTCTTTGCTGACTACGAATATTTGGTTGGTAAGATGACTAGCTTCAATTGAAAGCAGGAATAAGTTATCATAGAAAGTTAAGTTATGGGACTAAATAGAAATCTATATAATCTATGGGACTTTTTTTGACATCACCTCTAAGATGAGGGACAAAAAGGCCTAAATGCAATTTTGGTCCTGTAACTATCGACGAGTAGCGTTTTTGGTCCTAAGGTTTTCAATTTAGCGATTTTAGTCCTATAACTTCAAAAAAGTAGCAATTTTGGTCCTTTTGTCGCCGGATTCCCAAATCATCACCGGAAATTGTCACGTAGGCTATCAGAGCTCCATGTCACGATCCATCTCAGAAAAAAAAATTAAAAAAATGTTAAATTTTTTTTTTCCAGAGTGGAAAAAAGTATAACATATGTCTTACTATTTATTAAAAAAAAGAAAGCAAAATCATTTCTCTTTATAACAGCCCCTTCTTCTTCTTTGTTTTTGGACGCCATTTTTACTCTGCAAAAAACAAGAAAAGAGGTGAAGAAAATGTCTTCAATGTCTTCTTCAAGTTTTAACTCTGAGCAAGTTCAAGCCAACCCGAGGTGCATTTGCGGGAGGACAACCATTACTCGCACCTCTTGGACGGATCAAAACCCAGGAAGAAGATTCTTGTGTTGCCCTGAAAGAAGCTGCAATAGTTACTTCCGGTTCACAGATCCACCGGTGTGTGACAGATCGAAGAAGATAATCCCATCCTTATAGAAGAAAATGAACAAGCTCAGGGATGAGAATCGCAGGTGGAAAATGGCTACCCTGTTGTTGTTGGTCTCCTTTGCTGTGGCCCTCTTCCTGTTCGTTTGGGCTGGTGGTGTTGCGGATGGAACAAGGAAGAAAAAGGATGCTCTGAAGAAGATGCTAGGTCATTAGGGTTAGATTTCACTGTTTAGGGGGGTTCATGTAATTTCAGTTGAACGATTGCTAGGGTTAATTTTGTAATAATATAATGTAACTCTATCAATTATGTTTCAATATAAGTATGAAATTTAGTGCTTCACATTACTGTCTTAATGAATTGCTATCCATAATTACAAAAAAACCCCATCATTCTTAGTTTGCAAGTATTACCAACATCTCCCCTATTACCATAACATCCATCAATTCGAAATTACCAAAACTCCCCCTGATTAATTCTAGTACAGAAACAAGTGAACCAAAAAAAACCTATCATTCTTAATCAACAACAATGCATATACCAGAAATCCAACCAACAATAATGCATATACCAGAAATCCTTTTTTCAACCAACAACAATGCATATACCAGAAATCCAACCAACAACAATGCATATACTAGAAATCCTTTTTTCTGCATTTTCAAATTAAACTTCGAAGGACTGGAAGTTCAAATAGAAATTACAAATTACCAATTTTCTTCCTTGGCAAAATAGATGCAGCTAATTACAAAATATTACCAATTTCAAATATGTTCAATCAACTAATTATAAAATAGCTACATTAACTTCCTTGATTGACAGAAAGACAAAAAACACCCTAAATCACTTCCTAGCAACTTTCTTCTTCTTGACTACTTCAGACTGTGATTCCTGTGTTATGCCTGAGTTCAAATCCAAAAATTTATTCCCTCCTTCTTCAGTGATTGTTAAGTCTGTAATTTTGGTTCTTGAGGTGCTTGTTGACACTTGGGAATCAACCAACACAGGGGGCACTCTAAATTGCACTATTGATCCAAATCTACCAGCTGTTTTCAACACCTTATCTTTGTTAACACCTTGTGGATTCCTGACCTTCTCAAGTTGTTCCCACATTGAAGGCCCTTCAACCATTGGTGGATCTTCTTGTGTCATTACAGCCTGAGTATTGTTTACAATATTATCCAAGTGCTCTTCTTCAGATACATCCTCATGCACTGGAGGATGAACAATAGGAGGTTCCTGTAGCGGGCGCCCCAAACGGGTAACGTACGCCCCGCACTGAGCCCCGACCCGGAACCGAAATGGAATCCGACCCGAATCGAAACCCGGCGAACGACACACATTTACTCAATGACTAGGCGGGGTTTTCAAAACGAAAGAAAATGACAGAGGTGCGGAAGCGAAAATAAGCAACACAATAATTCATAATAATTACACAAGTATTAAAGCCCACCAAGACCAGAGAAATTTAATTACATAAATAATAAACGGGTTCGATACTGTAGCGCCCCCTGAAGAAGGACCGCCACATCCGCACCGAAATGGATTCCCGAGCTTCAGCGAGGGGCCTCAACTCAAAAACCCACTCCGGCGAACGGCACTCAAGCAATAACCATCGGCAACAGCGACAACCATCCCAACAACAACTAAAAAAGAGCAGAGAAATGCGGAAGCGATTAAGGTAAACATATAAATTTCATAATAGCCTACGAGGCTAACGTAATAACCATTAAACATTTATAATCAAGATACAATAAAATAACAACACCTGTTCATAAGCAGATAGTGCCATCCATGGCTCAATTAGTCTATCCTACACAATCCTAGATATCGTCAACTATCCCACATCAGGGGCACATAAGTACGTAAAGTAAATAAATACAATAAACAAGACTCGACAGTTGTTGGGACCACTGACAAGACAAACCAGAAAGACTGAGCCTATCTAGACCTGCTGATGCCGACTGACAAGATAGGTGACGTCGCCACCTGTCTACCTGAAGCAAGAACCAAAATAGCAGGGGTGAGTATAAAGGATACTCAGTAAGGGGTTTTTTGATCATAGTTCGTCATTTATCTTTTAAAACCAACAGTGGTGAGTGTTGCCCGTTTTGAGAAAGAATATGAATAATGAAATATAAGTTATAAAATAACGCAAGGCAACGCTCAGGATCGGCTTATTTGAAAATACAAATAGTTGACGAACCGGATCTTTCAAAATATTTGCACGTAATATCAAGCCGATAAATTGAAAGGGCGTTAGTTGAGTTACGAGGCCGTTACGGTTTCGAAAGACATGCTATGAGTAAGTTAGAACGATAATTAAACACGGCTCATAATTCAACTAATTAATGGAATAATAAAGGAGACTTCAGTTGGCAAGTTCGAGCCACGCTTCCGGGTTTTGTATATTTATTTATAGGGAAATACGTATACTAAAGGAAGAAAACCGGAATGTGTTTCGACTCGTAACTAAAGCCGTAAAACAATTAGACAAGCAAGTAATACAATAAATCATGCAATAATGTGTCCCGGCGAGAACGGGCCCTCTCCTTATATCTCCCCATTGAAAAACATGCAAGCAAGTACTCCATCTCCAAGGTTCATGGACCACTCAGAATTTATGGAAACGCGTGTTAACAACGTCACCCTTAACAGAATTTTCTAGGAAGCGCGTAGCCTACAACGCCACCCTCGCACTAACTCAGGTTAGTCAACCTCCTGGCTGACCTAAGCAGATACGGATTGGAATATCCATCGGGATCTGCCCTGGACGCACGTCCCCAGGCTCACCTCCTGAATACTCCGGGCCCCAAGTCATACACGGTTCAGTGCTCGCATTTGAAAATGATGATAGTTTAAGTGGCCAAAAGGGCCATTCGTAATTGGGGAATCGGGATGTGGAAGGCCAAAAGGGCCATTCGAGACAAGGTTATATTTGCGAGGTCGATGGACCAAAGTTCGCATTTAAAACAAAAGGGGTTTCCTTGTCTCTATTTGAAAGCATTTCAAATCATTTTGGTTTGCTATCAAAACGGTTTGACTAAGCACGTAAGGAATAGTAAAGACAGTACAAAAAAACAATAAGAAAAGGCGGGGAAATAAGTTATTTCGAAGCCTAAATAAACTATGTTCTTACTCCAGTTGAAAACAATTTAAAACCCTTACCTGGCTCGACAAGACAGTATGAAAGCAAGCGGTAGTCAGGTTTCTCCCTCGTTGGACCCACCTGTAATACACAGGGCCTAGAGGATGAAAACAAGACCGACAATACTAAAAGCAAGACACAAGACAACAGATGACGCACGGCAATTCAAATAGAATCCAATCATGCAATAAACGCAATATGGGAAGTAAATCAATTAAACATGTAAATTACGGTACGACAATTAAAGAATATTAATGAAATGTTAAATAATGAAAGAACGTAAATAATAAATATTAAAGGCATGCTTAAACGCAATTAGGGCACGTAGACATGCTTAAAATAATATAAAGACGTTCTCTCGCGAATACGGGGTTAATCGGACAAGAAACAGGAAAGATGGGATAAGATCCCTAAACAAGCAAAGGTGTCAATTGACGGTCAATTAGGGTCAGGTAAATTGTAAATTATGAAGAATATCAAATCCCAAGGCTCGAGGAAGCTATAGGTGAAATCGGATTGATATCCGGAGGTCGTATGAGAAAAGTCAACATTCAAATGAGTGGGGTTGACCAATTCCCGAAGTGCAAGAAAGGAAAAGGCTGGAAAATACACTAAGTATGTTGCACCGGCCAACGCACGGGCTTACGCACGGGCTTGGCAAGCCGGTGCAAGCACAAAAGGGGTTGCACGGCCTCCCGCACGGTCTTGAGCACGGTGTCAAGACCGTGCAGGTGCAAACGGCCATGCGCACGGGCCTGTGCACGGGCTCAAGCCCGTGCAGGCTGAAAAGTGAAGCGCACGGGCTCTTGCACGGTCTTGCTCAAGACCGTGCGTTCGCCCGTGTGGATCTACTGAGCAGCAGACTCAGCAGATCGCGAACCTCATACGCGAAAATCAAAATATAAATTCATATAACTCCTAATCTACACCATAAAACATCCCAATTTTCACATATAATCATATATATCATATAAGCTACATATAGACACAAGAATCACGTAAAATGGTCAAGTAATTCTTCCTAAACACGAAAATCCTAATATATAAAATTCTATATATAATTCACGAAAAATCGCAAGAAATAACGAACGGAATGAAATGGGGTAAAAGGATTACCGGTAGATAATGTAGTGAGGGTCGTTCGGGTTTTCACGGCTCGTCGATCGGGCGAGAAACGAGCTTGGTAGGGCGTCGGGAAGATCTTTCTCCTTTCTTCTCCTTCTTTCTCCTTTCTTTCTTTTCTCTTTCTTTTCTCCTTCTTGTTATGAGAGAATGAGAGAGGTTGATATTTAGGAAAATATCTCGGAAGGGTAAAATGGTCATTTAGGTTTTAAGGGCATTTATGTAATTTAAGTAATCGAGGCTATTTAGAAGATAGGTTAAATCAATCTTTTCCACAAGATTGATTAATCCAATTGGATAGATCGAGAAATTAGGCAAGAAAGAATTCGCGTAAATATTAATAATATAATACAAATATTCGGGTCGTTACAATACTCCCCTCTTCAAGAGAATCTGTCCTCAGATTCTCCTCCGGACTTCGGGGTTAGTTAAGGGGAGCATAATCTAAGAGTTCTAATAACGCGAATTAAAAACGAACATTTAGGAGCAATTAAAATACATTATAAAACGTCATTCATAATAAAAACATTTAAATGCGAATAACATTCCAATAAAATTCAAAGTCATGCAAAAGACAGAATTGCAAAAACCCTAAACAAGGCTAACGACGAAGAAGAAAATCCCAAAGCAAGGTCCATCGTCACCGTCATTATCTATTTCGTTCTTCCGACTGATTCTTGTACTCTTTGTATCCTCAATGACAATTGTCACATCCTTCTCCTGTTTCTTGATTAGAGTTCCTTTTACAGGAAGTAACGCCATCATCATTTCTCCTATTGTACTCCTCGTCTTTCTCACAATCTGTCTCTTCAAGATCACACTCTTTCTTATTCTTTCTACAGAGTGTTTTCTCATCTTCAAGGGTATTTGATGATTTCTCCTCTCCGCCTTCCATTAAACCATCATTTACATCATTTCTTCGCTCGACTTCACACGAAACATCAGGGTCGTCATTATCGGAAGCTGATGTCGACTCGTCTCCCATATAATCCTCATCGTCAGATAATTCATTATCCTCTTCACTAGTTGATTCATCTTCAGACATACCTTCAGAAGTATACTCCTTCAGACTCGATTTGTCAACGTCGGTGCTATCCAGAATCGTATAATGTACTCGCAACAGAATCGATCCTAGTCGGCCAAGAACTCCTTGTCCTTAGCACTTTCTAATAGCGTATAACGAATTTATCGAATTCCACGCTATCCACACAGAGGTCACATAAATCTTAGCATCTAATCATTCAGTCAGTGCAAGTGTGAATTTTGAAAGCGGTTAAGGCACGTAAGTCATATAAAACACTTAGCACATATTTAAAGCAATTACCATTCAAAGCAAAACACTATGAATGAATGCTATGATAATGCAATGTACCTGTACGAGCATGTCGAGATCGGTAACCACTTCTTCTTCCCCCAGGGTTCTCTCTGTTGGGACAGTCCCGAATGTGGTGCTTGGTGCTTCCACAAGAAAAGCAACGTCCCAATTGTTTCCTACACTTTTCCGTCCTGTGATTCGTCTTCCCACAGTGCTCACAGGGAATGGGGTCCTCGTTCACTTCAGGTTCGGTAGGTTCCGGCACCTCGTAGTGTGGTCTCTTTGTTCGATAGGTACTCGGTCCGTGTAGCGCCCCCGGAAGAAGGGCCGCCACATCCGCACCGAAATGGATTCCCGAGCTTCAGCGAGGGGCCTCAACTCAAAAACCCACTCCGGCGAACGGCACTCACGCAAGCACTACCGGCAACAGCAACGACATCCCAACAACAACCAGAAAAGAGCAGAGCAGAGAAAATGCGGAAGCGATTAATGAAAGCAATCAAATAAATAAATTCCATAAAAGCCTACAAAGTTAACATAATAACAATTAAACATTTATAATTCAGATACAAAATATTCATAAATAGATAGTGCCATCCATAGCTCAACTAGTCTACCCTATGCAATCCTAGATATCTTCAACTATCCCACATCAGGGGCACATAAGTACGTAAAGTAAATTAATACAATAAACAAGACTCGACAGTTGTTGGGACCACTGACAAGACAAACCAGAAAGACTGAGCCTATCTAGACCTGCTGATGCCGACTGACAAGATAGGTGACGTCGCCACCTGTCTACCTGAAGCAAGAACCAAAATAGCAGGGGTGAGTATAAAGGATACTCAGTAAGGGGGTTTTGCTCACAGTTCGTCATTTATCTTTTTAAAACTAAAAGTGGTGAGTGTTGCCCATTTTGAGAAAGAATACGAATACGAAATATAAGTTGTAAAATGACACAAAGCAACACTCGGGTTCGGCTTATTCGAAAACACAAAAGGTTGACGAACCGGATCCTTTAAAACATTTGCACGAAATATCAAGCCGATTGAAAGAATATTAGTTGGGTAATAAAGGGGACTTAGGGTAGCAAGTACGAGTCACACTTCCGGGTTTTATATATATATAGGGAAGTACATATGATAATTGAAGAAAACCGGAATGTGCTTCGACTTGTCACGAAAGCCATAAAACAATTAGACAAGCAATAAATGCAATAAATCATGCAGTAATGTGTCCCGGCGAGAACGGGCCCTCTCCTTATAACTCCCCATTGAAAAACATGCAAGCAAGTACTCCATCACCAAGATTCATATACAGGATTTAAGGAGACGCGATTAGCACCACCATCAGGATTTAAGGAGACGCGATCAGCACCACCGTACAGGATTTAAGGAGACGCGATTAGCACCACCGTTCGCATCAACTTAAGCTAGCCAACCTCCTAGCCGGCCCAAGTTAACACGCTAGAAGTATACATCGGGATTTGCCCTAGACGCACGTCCCCAGGCTCACCTCTTGTATACTCCGGGCCCAAGTCATAAACAGGCTATGGCTCGCTTTTGAAATCAATGATAGTTTAAGTGGCCAAAAGGCCGTTCGAAAATATGATACGAGTAGTTAAGTATGAATGGCCAAAGGGGCTTTTGAGACAAATTGATGTAACGATCTAGGAAGTACTCATAAGCGTCGTATGCTTCGGGAGCATGCTGACGGATGTCCCTAACGACATTACTTATAAGTGCCTCAGAGATCAAATAGTTACTTTTAAAACAAATAAGTTACTTGTCTCTAGTTGGAAGCATTTCAAATCATTTTGGTTTGCTATCAAAACAGTTTGACTAAGCACATAAGGAATATTAAAGACAGTACAACAAGCAATAAGAAAAGGCGGGGAAATAAGTTATTTCGAAGCCTAAACAAACTATGTTCTTACTCCAGTTGAAAACAATTTTAAAACCCTTACCTGGCTCGACAAGACAGTATGGAAGCAAGCGGTAGTCAGGTTTCTCCCTCGTTGGACCCACCTGTAATACACAGGGCCTAGAGGATGAAAACAAGACAGACAATACTAAAAGCAAGACACAAGACAACAGATGACGCACGGCAATTCAAATAGAATCCAATCATGCAATAAACGAAATATGGGAAGTAAATCAATTAAACATGTAAATTACGGTACGCCAATTAAAGAATATTAATGAAATGTTAAATAATGAAAGAACGTAAATAATAAATATTAAAGGCATGCTTAAAATAATATAACGGGACTCTCTCGCGAATACAGGATTAAACGGATAAGAAACGGGAAAGATGGGAAAAATCCCTAAACGAGAAAGGTGTCAATTGACGGTCAAATAAGGTCGGATAAATTGTAATTTATGAAGAATATCAAATCCTGAGGCTCGAGGAAGCTATAGGTGAAATCGGATTGATATTCGGAGGTCAAACGGGAAAATGGCATTATTTGTAAGGGTTAAAATGGTATTTATCGTGAGAAACGCTCAAAATCAAGCTAGAAAAATGGTCAAGGGGGGTTGCACCGGACTGTGCACGGTCTTGAGACCGTGCAGTAGCCCGTGCGTGATCACGTAAGGGTGCACGGGCTTGTGCACGGTCTTGGGACCGTGCAGTAGCCTGTGCGTGATCACGTAAGGGTGCACGGGCTCCTGCACGGTCTTGATCAAGACCGTGCGTTCGCCCGTGTGGATCTACTGAGCAGCAGACTCAGCAGATCGCGAAACTCTCACGCGAATTCAAAATATAAATTTATATATCTCCTAATTTATACCATAAAACACCCTAATTTTCACATATATTCATATATATCATATAAGCTACACATAGGCACAAGAATCACGTAAAATGGTCAAGTAAATCTTCCTAAACACGAAAATCCTAATATAATAAAATTCTATATAAAACTCAATAAAATCGCAACGAAGAGGGAACGAAATGAAATGGGGTAAGAGGATTACCGGTAGAAAATGTAGTGAGGATCGTTCGGGTTTTCACAGCTCGTCGATCGGGCGAGAAACGAGCTCGGTAGGGCGTCGGGAAGATCTTTCTCCTTTCTTTCTTCTTTCTCCTTTCTTTCTTCTTTCTTCTTTCTTTCTTCTTTGAAATGAGAGAATGAGAGAGATAGGTAGATATTTAGAAAAATATCTCGGGAGGGTAAAATGGTCATTTAGGCTTTAAGGGCATTTATGTAATTTAAGTAATCGAGGCTATATAGAAAATAGGTTAAATCAATCTTTTCCACAAGATTAATTAATCCAATTGGATAGATCGAGAAATTAGGCAAGAAAGAATTCGCGTAAATATATTAATAATATAATACAAATATTCGGGTCGTTACAATACTCCCCTCTTCAAGAGAATCTGTCCTCAGATTCTCCTCCGGACTTCGGGGTTAGTTAAGGGGAGCATAATCTAAGAGTTCTAATAACGCGAATTAAAAACGAACATTTAGGAGCAATTAAAATACATTATAAAACGTCATTCATAATAAAAACATTTAAATGCGAATAATATTCCAATAAAATTCAAAGTCATGCGAAAGACGGAATTGCAAAAAACCCTAAACAAGGCTAACGTCGAAGAAGAAAATCCCAATGTAAGGTCCATCATCACTGTCATTATCTATTTCGTTCTTCCGACTGATTCTTGTACTCTTCGTATCCTCAATGACAATTGTCACATCCTCCTCCTGTTTTCTTGATTAGAGTTCCTTTCACAGGAAGTACCGCCATCATCATTTCTCTCATTGTACTCCTCGTCCTTCTCACAATCTGTTTCTTCAAGATCACACTCTTTCTTATTCTTTCTACAAAGTGTTTTCTCACCGTCAATGGTATTGGATGATTTCTCCTCTCCACTTTCCACTAAACCATCATTTTCATCATTTCTTCGCTCGACTTCATACGAAACATCAGGATCGTCATTATCGAAAGCCGATGTCGGTTCGTCTCCCATATAATCCTCATCGTCAGATAATTCATTATCCTCTTCACTAGTTGATTCTCTTCTGACATACTTTCAGAAGTATACTCCTTCAGACTCGATTTGTCAACGTCGGTGCTATCCAGAATCGTATAACGTACTCGCAACAGAATCGATCCTAGTCGACCAAGAACTCCTTGTCCTTAGCACTCTCTAATAGCGTATAACGAATTTATCGAATTCCACGCTATCCACACAGAGGCCACATAAATCTTAGCATCTAATCATTCAATTAGTGCAAGTGTGAATTTTGAAAGCAGTTAAAGCACGTAAATTATATAAAACACTTAACACATATTTAAAGCAATTACCATTCGAAACAAAATATTATGAATGAATGCTATAATAATGCAATGTACCTCTGCGAGTCGGTATCATGGTCGGGATCCCCCTTTCCTTCCCCGAGGGTTGCTTGAGTCGGGGCAGTCTTGAACTCGATGCTTGCTACTCCCACATCTGAGGCAACGTCCCAGTTTCCTCCTACACCTTGCAGTCTTGTGATTTGTCTTCCCACAATATTCGCAGGGAATGGGGTCCTCGTCCACTTCAGGTTCGGTAGGTTTTGGCATCTCGTAGTGTGGTCTCGATGTCGGAAAAGTGCTCGGTCCGGCTGGTTCTCTTCTTGCCTTCTCGTTGAAAGAGGATCCTTTCATGTGAGGAATACCTCGTCTCATCTCTTGAAGATCGGACTCCACTCTCATAGCTCTGTTAACTGCCTCGTGATAAACTCGAATGTCCAATCCTACTAATCTTTCCAAGATCTCCGGCTGAAGTCCCTCGATGAACTTTCGCGCTCTTCTTCGATCGTCAGATGCAATGTGAGGAGCATAGACGATGAGGCGGCTGAAAAGTGCCTCGTATTGTGCAACAGGGAGAGCTCCTTGGGTGAGGGACATGAACTCTCTTTCTCGGCTGTCACGTACCACTTGCGGCACGTACTTCTCTCGGAAGTCGGATAGGAACCGTGACCAAGTGTACGGAATTCTCTCAGCGATCCATCTCTGTTCTATGTAACGCCACCAATCCTCAGCTGGTCCTCTCATGAGAAAGATGGCATACTCGACCCTCTCGGGGTCACCGCAGTGTATTACTCGAAAGATTCGCTCCAGATCGGCTATCCAAGCCTCGGCTTTAAGGTCATCTGGTTCACCCACGAAGCAAGGTGGGTTGTAGTGCAGAAATCTATCCAGGGATTGACCTTCGGTTTGTCTCGCAGGTATATGCTGCTGTTGTCGTTGTCTCTCTTGATGCACTTGCTCAGCAATCTGTCTCATAGCTGTCACTAACTCCCTTGCAATCGAATTCGGAGATGAGGGAGCGGTAGGGGGTCTTCGATGAGACATTATGTACCTGCGCTCAATAAACTAGGAAAAAGATGCATGTTCGGTTAATGGAATGGTCACGTAAGGCATATAAAATTTAATCAAAGCATACATATATGATTCGGATAGCATGTAGACAAGTTAAGCATGAAACAAATCACAGAACAAGAAAAACTCGATCCTATAGCCGTACGACCTAGACACGACAAGACCCAAGCAGGACACGACCAGACGACAAGACAAGACAGACGCTACCTCGAGTTCCACATCCACCTGCATTCGATCCCAACTCAGTACTACAATTGTAAGAGATCAAACGGTTGGTTGGCCATTCCAAGAGAAGATCAATCACAATTTCAATACTAAGGAGTTCTCAAGCACCTGTGACTGGAAACTCTAAGTCTCATTGACACGAAACAGGCAGACACAAGAGACAAGACAGGACGCGATTACAAAGCTTCGGTTCCTTTTGGGAACCTAGGCTCTGATACCACTGACTGTAGCGCCCCCGGAAGAAGGGCCGCCACATCCGCACCGAAATGGATTCCCGAGCTTCAGCGAGGGGCCTCAACTCAAAAACCCACTCCGGCGAACGGCACTCACGCAAGCACTACCGGCAACAGCAACGACATCCCAACAACAACCAGAAAAGAGCAGAGCAGAGAAAATGCGGAAGCGATTAATGAAAGCAATCAAATAAATAAATTCCATAAAAGCCTACAAAGTTAACATAATAACAATTAAACATTTATAATTCAGATACAAAATATTCATAAATAGATAGTGCCATCCATAGCTCAACTAGTCTACCCTATGCAATCCTAGATATCTTCAACTATCCCACATCAGGGGCACATAAGTACGTAAAGTAAATTAATACAATAAACAAGACTCGACAGTTGTTGGGACCACTGACAAGACAAACCAGAAAGACTGAGCCTATCTAGACCTGCTGATGCCGACTGACAAGATAGGTGACGTCGCCACCTGTCTACCTGAAGCAAGAACCAAAATAGCAGGGGTGAGTATAAAGGATACTCAGTAAGGGGGTTTTGCTCACAGTTCGTCATTTATCTTTTTAAAACTAAAAGTGGTGAGTGTTGCCCATTTTGAGAAAGAATACGAATACGAAATATAAGTTGTAAAATGACACAAAGCAACACTCGGGTTCGGCTTATTCGAAAACACAAAAGGTTGACGAACCGGATCCTTTAAAACATTTGCACGAAATATCAAGCCGATTGAAAGAATATTAGTTGGGTAATAAAGGGGACTTAGGGTAGCAAGTACGAGTCACACTTCCGGGTTTTATATATATATAGGGAAGTACATATGATAATTGAAGAAAACCGGAATGTGCTTCGACTTGTCACGAAAGCCATAAAACAATTAGACAAGCAATAAATGCAATAAATCATGCAGTAATGTGTCCCGGCGAGAACGGGCCCTCTCCTTATAACTCCCCATTGAAAAACATGCAAGCAAGTACTCCATCACCAAGATTCATATACAGGATTTAAGGAGACGCGATTAGCACCACCATCAGGATTTAAGGAGACGCGATCAGCACCACCGTACAGGATTTAAGGAGACGCGATTAGCACCACCGTTCGCATCAACTTAAGCTAGCCAACCTCCTAGCCGGCCCAAGTTAACACGCTAGAAGTATACATCGGGATTTGCCCTAGACGCACGTCCCCAGGCTCACCTCTTGTATACTCCGGGCCCAAGTCATAAACAGGCTATGGCTCGCTTTTGAAATCAATGATAGTTTAAGTGGCCAAAAGGCCGTTCGAAAATATGATACGAGTAGTTAAGTATGAATGGCCAAAGGGGCTTTTGAGACAAATTGATGTAACGATCTAGGAAGTACTCATAAGCGTCGTATGCTTCGGGAGCATGCTGACGGATGTCCCTAACGACATTACTTATAAGTGCCTCAGAGATCAAATAGTTACTTTTAAAACAAATAAGTTACTTGTCTCTAGTTGGAAGCATTTCAAATCATTTTGGTTTGCTATCAAAACAGTTTGACTAAGCACATAAGGAATATTAAAGACAGTACAACAAGCAATAAGAAAAGGCGGGGAAATAAGTTATTTCGAAGCCTAAACAAACTATGTTCTTACTCCAGTTGAAAACAATTTTAAAACCCTTACCTGGCTCGACAAGACAGTATGGAAGCAAGCGGTAGTCAGGTTTCTCCCTCGTTGGACCCACCTGTAATACACAGGGCCTAGAGGATGAAAACAAGACAGACAATACTAAAAGCAAGACACAAGACAACAGATGACGCACGGCAATTCAAATAGAATCCAATCATGCAATAAACGAAATATGGGAAGTAAATCAATTAAACATGTAAATTACGGTACGCCAATTAAAGAATATTAATGAAATGTTAAATAATGAAAGAACGTAAATAATAAATATTAAAGGCATGCTTAAAATAATATAACGGGACTCTCTCGCGAATACAGGATTAAACGGATAAGAAACGGGAAAGATGGGAAAAATCCCTAAACGAGAAAGGTGTCAATTGACGGTCAAATAAGGTCGGATAAATTGTAATTTATGAAGAATATCAAATCCTGAGGCTCGAGGAAGCTATAGGTGAAATCGGATTGATATTCGGAGGTCAAACGGGAAAATGGCATTATTTGTAAGGGTTAAAATGGTATTTATCGTGAGAAACGCTCAAAATCAAGCTAGAAAAATGGTCAAGGGGGGTTGCACCGGACTGTGCACGGTCTTGAGACCGTGCAGTAGCCCGTGCGTGATCACGTAAGGGTGCACGGGCTTGTGCACGGTCTTGGGACCGTGCAGTAGCCTGTGCGTGATCACGTAAGGGTGCACGGGCTCCTGCACGGTCTTGATCAAGACCGTGCGTTCGCCCGTGTGGATCTACTGAGCAGCAGACTCAGCAGATCGCGAAACTCTCACGCGAATTCAAAATATAAATTTATATATCTCCTAATTTATACCATAAAACACCCTAATTTTCACATATATTCATATATATCATATAAGCTACACATAGGCACAAGAATCACGTAAAATGGTCAAGTAAATCTTCCTAAACACGAAAATCCTAATATAATAAAATTCTATATAAAACTCAATAAAATCGCAACGAAGAGGGAACGAAATGAAATGGGGTAAGAGGATTACCGGTAGAAAATGTAGTGAGGATCGTTCGGGTTTTCACAGCTCGTCGATCGGGCGAGAAACGAGCTCGGTAGGGCGTCGGGAAGATCTTTCTCCTTTCTTTCTTCTTTCTCCTTTCTTTCTTCTTTCTTCTTTCTTTCTTCTTTGAAATGAGAGAATGAGAGAGATAGGTAGATATTTAGAAAAATATCTCGGGAGGGTAAAATGGTCATTTAGGCTTTAAGGGCATTTATGTAATTTAAGTAATCGAGGCTATATAGAAAATAGGTTAAATCAATCTTTTCCACAAGATTAATTAATCCAATTGGATAGATCGAGAAATTAGGCAAGAAAGAATTCGCGTAAATATATTAATAATATAATACAAATATTCGGGTCGTTACAGTCCGGCTGACTCTCTCCTTGCTATCTCGTTGGGAGAGGATCTTATCATAGCAGGGGCACTCTGGTTCATTATTTGGAGTTCGGACTCCACTCTCATAGCTCGAGTAACTGCATCGGGGTAAAGACGGATGTCAAGTGCCATTAATGCTCTTCGGATCTCCGGCTGAAGTCCCTCGATAAATTTTCGTGCTCTCTTTCGTTCGTCCGCGGCATAGTGAGGAGCATAAGTGATGAGACGGTTGAACTGTGCTTCATACTGGGCTACGGTAGATGCTCCTTGGTTGAGATACATGAATTCTCTCTCTCGGCTGTCACGTACCACTTCCGGCACATACTTCATTCGGAAGTCAGTTACGAATCGTGACCAAGTGTGGGGAACTCTCTCGGCGATCCATCTCCGTTCTGTGAAGTTCCACCAATCTCGAGCGGGTCCTCTCATAAGGAAGGTAGCATACTCGACCCTCTCGGGGTCACCACACTGTAGTACTCGAAAGATCTGCTCCACGTCGGATATCCAGGCCTCGGCCTTAAAATCATCTGGTTCGCCCTCAAAGCAGGGTGGGCGATAGAAGAGAAACCTATCCAAGGTTTGGCCCACAGTCTGTCTGGCAGGTACGTCCTGCTGTTGTTGTTGTTGTATCCCTTGACATACTTGCACGGCGATCTGTCGGATAATCGATACCCACTCTTCAGCCATTGGGTTCGGGGGTGTTGGAGCAGTAGGGGGTCTTCGGCGAGGCATTATGCACCTGTGAACAACAAACTGGAAAATGATGCATGCTCGGTTAATGGAATGATCATATAAGGCCTGTAAAATTCAAACAAAACCTACATATATGATTCGAATAGCATGTAATAAATTAAAGCATGAAATAAATCGCATAACAAGCAAAACTCGATCCTATAGCCGTACGACCTAGACACGACAAGACCCAAGCAGGACACGACAAGACGACAAGACAAGACAGACGCTACCTCGAGTTCCACATCCACCTGCATTCAATCCCAACTTAGTACTACAATTGTAAGAGATCAAACGGTTGGTTGGCCATTCCAAAAGAAGATCAATCACAATTTCAATACTAAGGAGTTCTCAAGCACCTGTGACTGGAAACTCTAAGTCTCATTGACACGAAATGGGCAGACACAAGAGACAAGACACGACGCGATTACAAAGCTTCGGTTCCTTTTGGGAACCTAGGCTCTGATACCACTGACTGTAGCGCCCCCTGAAGAAGGACCGCCACATCCGCACCGAAATGGATTCCCGAGCTTCAGCGAGGGGCCTCAACTCAAAAACCCACTCCGGCGAACGGCACTCAAGCAATAACCATCGGCAACAGCGACAACCATCCCAACAACAACTAAAAAAGAGCAGAGAAATGCGGAAGCGATTAAGGTAAACATATAAATTTCATAATAGCCTACGAGGCTAACGTAATAACCATTAAACATTTATAATCAAGATACAATAAAATAACAACACCTGTTCATAAGCAGATAGTGCCATCCATGGCTCAATTAGTCTATCCTACACAATCCTAGATATCGTCAACTATCCCACATCAGGGGCACATAAGTACGTAAAGTAAATAAATACAATAAACAAGACTCGACAGTTGTTGGGACCACTGACAAGACAAACCAGAAAGACTGAGCCTATCTAGACCTGCTGATGCCGACTGACAAGATAGGTGACGTCGCCACCTGTCTACCTGAAGCAAGAACCAAAATAGCAGGGGTGAGTATAAAGGATACTCAGTAAGGGGTTTTTTGATCATAGTTCGTCATTTATCTTTTAAAACCAACAGTGGTGAGTGTTGCCCGTTTTGAGAAAGAATATGAATAATGAAATATAAGTTATAAAATAACGCAAGGCAACGCTCAGGATCGGCTTATTTGAAAATACAAATAGTTGACGAACCGGATCTTTCAAAATATTTGCACGTAATATCAAGCCGATAAATTGAAAGGGCGTTAGTTGAGTTACGAGGCCGTTACGGTTTCGAAAGACATGCTATGAGTAAGTTAGAACGATAATTAAACACGGCTCATAATTCAACTAATTAATGGAATAATAAAGGAGACTTCAGTTGGCAAGTTCGAGCCACGCTTCCGGGTTTTGTATATTTATTTATAGGGAAATACGTATACTAAAGGAAGAAAACCGGAATGTGTTTCGACTCGTAACTAAAGCCGTAAAACAATTAGACAAGCAAGTAATACAATAAATCATGCAATAATGTGTCCCGGCGAGAACGGGCCCTCTCCTTATATCTCCCCATTGAAAAACATGCAAGCAAGTACTCCATCTCCAAGGTTCATGGACCACTCAGAATTTATGGAAACGCGTGTTAACAACGTCACCCTTAACAGAATTTTCTAGGAAGCGCGTAGCCTACAACGCCACCCTCGCACTAACTCAGGTTAGTCAACCTCCTGGCTGACCTAAGCAGATACGGATTGGAATATCCATCGGGATCTGCCCTGGACGCACGTCCCCAGGCTCACCTCCTGAATACTCCGGGCCCCAAGTCATACACGGTTCAGTGCTCGCATTTGAAAATGATGATAGTTTAAGTGGCCAAAAGGGCCATTCGTAATTGGGGAATCGGGATGTGGAAGGCCAAAAGGGCCATTCGAGACAAGGTTATATTTGCGAGGTCGATGGACCAAAGTTCGCATTTAAAACAAAAGGGGTTTCCTTGTCTCTATTTGAAAGCATTTCAAATCATTTTGGTTTGCTATCAAAACGGTTTGACTAAGCACGTAAGGAATAGTAAAGACAGTACAAAAAAACAATAAGAAAAGGCGGGGAAATAAGTTATTTCGAAGCCTAAATAAACTATGTTCTTACTCCAGTTGAAAACAATTTAAAACCCTTACCTGGCTCGACAAGACAGTATGAAAGCAAGCGGTAGTCAGGTTTCTCCCTCGTTGGACCCACCTGTAATACACAGGGCCTAGAGGATGAAAACAAGACCGACAATACTAAAAGCAAGACACAAGACAACAGATGACGCACGGCAATTCAAATAGAATCCAATCATGCAATAAACGCAATATGGGAAGTAAATCAATTAAACATGTAAATTACGGTACGACAATTAAAGAATATTAATGAAATGTTAAATAATGAAAGAACGTAAATAATAAATATTAAAGGCATGCTTAAACGCAATTAGGGCACGTAGACATGCTTAAAATAATATAAAGACGTTCTCTCGCGAATACGGGGTTAATCGGACAAGAAACAGGAAAGATGGGATAAGATCCCTAAACAAGCAAAGGTGTCAATTGACGGTCAATTAGGGTCAGGTAAATTGTAAATTATGAAGAATATCAAATCCCAAGGCTCGAGGAAGCTATAGGTGAAATCGGATTGATATCCGGAGGTCGTATGAGAAAAGTCAACATTCAAATGAGTGGGGTTGACCAATTCCCGAAGTGCAAGAAAGGAAAAGGCTGGAAAATACACTAAGTATGTTGCACCGGCCAACGCACGGGCTTACGCACGGGCTTGGCAAGCCGGTGCAAGCACAAAAGGGGTTGCACAGCCTCCCGCACGGTCTTGAGCACGGTGTCAAGACCGTGCAGGTGCAAACGGCCATGCGCACGGGCCTGTGCACGGGCTCAAGCCCGTGCAGGCTGAAAAGTGAAGCGCACGGGCTCTTGCACGGTCTTGCTCAAGACCGTGCGTTCGCCCGTGTGGATCTACTGAGCAGCAGACTCAGCAGATCGCGAACCTCATACGCGAAAATCAAAATATAAATTCATATAACTCCTAATCTACACCATAAAACATCCCAATTTTCACATATAATCATATATATCATATAAGCTACATATAGACACAAGAATCACGTAAAATGGTCAAGTAATTCTTCCTAAACACGAAAATCCTAATATATAAAATTCTATATATAATTCACGAAAAATCGCAAGAAATAACGAACGGAATGAAATGGGGTAAAAGGATTACCGGTAGATAATGTAGTGAGGGTCGTTCGGGTTTTCACGGCTCGTCGATCGGGCGAGAAACGAGCTCGGTAGGGCGTCGGGAAGATCTTTCTCCTTTCTTCTCCTTCTTTCTCCTTTCTTTCTTTTCTCTTTCTTTTCTCCTTCTTGTTATGAGAGAATGAGAGAGGTTGATATTTAGGAAAATATCTCGGAAGGGTAAAATGGTCATTTAGGTTTTAAGGGCATTTATGTAATTTAAGTAATCGAGGCTATTTAGAAGATAGGTTAAATCAATCTTTTCCACAAGATTGATTAATCCAATTGGATAGATCGAGAAATTAGGCAAGAAAGAATTCGCGTAAATATTAATAATATAATACAAATATTCGGGTCGTTACAGATACGATATCCCGACAATGTAAATATACGGGTGCAACATATAAATCCCGAATTCTAACTAAATAAAATTACTAATATCATAAAACATAATTAATAGCCAAACGGGAAAAGAGTTATACATGAGCAAAATAAATGCAACTCTACGACAACGACTACGACGACGAAGATCCCGCCTAGTATCCTGAAACCAATACAGGGTGAAACAGAGGGGGTTAGTCAAACGACTAAGTGAGGGGGGAATAATAATGTATATTAATAAAACGGAAGTAAATCACCAATTTTAAACTTAAAAGAAATCAACATAAATGAAAGATTTTCGTAAACGGGTGGTGATTTAGCATAAAACATACTTATCATATGACTCGGCGAGTCGAGCCCTTAACTCCAATTTCTAAACATAAAAAAACGGGAAACCCACCTTATTCCTCCTTATGTAGACGGACCGCTAAATCCGAACTATGCATAACATACTGTATAATCTCAGATACTCAAAGGGCTGCCACTCCGGCCTCACCCCGAGCTCCCAAAGGTGGAGAGAACCATAGGATTTCCGCGTAGACCCGATGTCTACCGACTTCGTCCTATCATCCTTAACTCCGGGCCCAAACATACACACATACATATCATATCATAACTCGCTTTTCAAATCATTTCGGGTTGGCCAAAAGACCGTTCGAGACATGTCATATGCGAGGCCAAAGGCCAAAGTTCGCCTTAGAAATTAAAGAGGTTTTACATGTCTCTTTCGCAAATGTTTCAAAGACTATACGTAGTACTTTTTCATATCAAAACATTTTCGATAAATCGAATAAACATAATAGGCATAAATATTTATTAAGTATATATATAGAAACGGTGTGAAAACAAAACATAAACTTGGCTTATATCGGGAGAGGCTTATTTATATATATACATATTAGTACTGGAATCAGAAACGGAAAGCCTCACCTGTGGCTATACAAAAAGAATGGAAAAATGCAAGACCGGATGCGCTACTCCACGGGAGTATCGTCTGCAAAATATAAAGATACAACCAAATAAGACTAAGGACGACGCACGGCTTATACGAAAACATTAAAACATATTGAGGCACGTTATACAATCACATAAGGCACTTAGGTTCAAATTATCAAACGAAAATGGGGTAATTCAGGAATTTAAATATGAAAATCAAATCCAAATGCAACGAAACTTTACAGACATGCTTTAAATATCATAAAGGAGTATGCATTCGAATTTCGGGAAAATCGGACTTCATATGTAAAAGATAGAAAATTTGTCGAAAACTTAAAACGCACTATTCATAGACCCGAACATGCTATAAATTCATAAAACATGCAATTCATATCTATATAATATATATCGAATACACGAGCGAAGAAAGAATTCGAAAAAGACGAGTCTCGGAGGGACCCGTAGGCCAAAATGGGCCCTGACTAACAGAAGGTCAGGGCCCTGTTCAACCAGGCCACACGGCCTTGTGCACGGCCGTGTGCCAAGGCCGTGTACACCATGAGAAACACGCACGGCTTGTTGCACACGGCCTCAAGGCCGTGTGCACAAGGCCATGCACCAATACACACACGCACGGTCTCTTGCACGGCCGTGCAAGAGGTCGTGTACCCCCACACGGGCTTGTCACACCCCGTGTGCAAAGCCCGTGTGCGTCAAGAACAGCAGACAAATTCGCAGAACCAAAAACTTACGCGAAATCAATCTAATATTCAACATTTGGCTAATTAATCATGCAAATCATACCCTAATTTTTACATATAATCATCTACAACATATAAGCTACACATAGAAACAATAAACACGAAAATCCATCCACAATTTTTATCAAAATCATATAAAACCTAATTATTCAACTATTAACCAAAAACGAGAAAAATGAAGCATAAGAGGCATTAAATGAAAAAAATCGTGAGAGCTTACTCGTAGAATAGATCACGGGGAGTTCGTAGGCGTAAACGGCTCGAAAATCCGTCGGGAAACGAAGTCGGAATGATCGTTTTAATCTTCTTCTTCTTCCTTCTCTTTTTCTTTCTTTTCTTTTCTTGTTGCTGTTTGTTTGAACGAGAGTGAGGTGAGAGAGAGAGAAAGATGAGACTTAGTCAAATTGACTTGGGTCAAAAATCGAAGGGGCAAATTCGTAATTTCGCAAAATAAGTTTGAAAACTCATGTTGTTCAAATAATACATAATTACTGTCAAAATTCATATAATTAAACGCACATTGACAATTCGTAATTTAAATATAGAAATTCATTCATTTACGAAATTATTCTAAAATATCATAATAAATATCAAATAAAATAATAAATTGCGCAAATACTCGATCCGGACATACCGGATTATAATTCGGATTGTCGGGGCGTTACAATCACCCCTCCTTATGAGAATCTGGCCCCCAGATTCTACTCGTCCGTCTGAAATAATTCCGGATTTGCGCATCTTGTCCTCGGTCTCCCACGTAGCTTCTTCGGTTGTCTGATTTCTCCAAAGAACTTTGACAAGAGAAATCTCTCGGTTGCGCAGAGCTTGAGTCTTCTTATCCAAAATCTTCACCGGCTTCGAAACAAAGGTCAAATCCGGCTCTAGTTCAATTTCCTCAACAGGAAGGATCTCGGACTCATTCGGGAAGTACTTCCGGAATTGAGAAACATGAAAGACATTGTGAATCCCAGTTAGGCTTGGCGGCAAGTCTAACCTGTAGGCTGTGTTCCCAATCCTCTCCAGAATTTCATAGGGACCAAAAAATCTCGGGCTCAGTTTTCCTCCTTTTCCAATTCGGGTGAAACCCTTTCGAGGAGAAGCTTTGAGGAATACTTTGTCACCAACCTCAAATTCCAACGGTCGGCGACGGTTGTCGGCATAGCTCTTCTGTCGATCCTGAGCTGCTTTCATTCTCTGCCGAATAATCTGGATACAGTCGATGGCATTTTGGAGAAACTTTGGAGGAGTTCCTCGTTCCTTATCGTCTTTCGTCCAACGCCAATCCTCGAGATCCCAAAACAACGGGGATCTACACTTTCTGCCGTACAATGCCTCGTAAGGCGCCATTTCGATCGAAGACTGATAGCTGTTGTCGTAGGCAAACTCGATCAAAGGCAACTGGTCGTGCCAATTGTTGCGAAAATCCAAGGCACAAGCTCGAAGCATATCACAGAGATATCTGATCATCCTCTCTGACTGACCATTTGTCTGTGGATGTGCGGCTGTACTGAAAGTCAGCTTCGTTCCCATTCGCTGTTGAAGTTGCTGCCATAAGCGAGAAGTAAATCGAGCGTCTCTGTCAGACACTATCATAGACGGAATCCCATGAAGCTTGACAATCTCTCGGTGATAAATCTCTGCCAACCTATCCACTTTGTACGACATGTTGATCGGTAGAAAATGAGCACTCTTGGACAGTCGGTCGATAATCACCCAAATGCTATCGTAGCCACCTCTTACTTTAGGCAAACCAGACACGAAGTCCATGGCAATACCTCCCAGTTCCACGTAGGAATCGGTAGTGGCTCAAGCAAACCTCCCGGTCTTTGATGTTCAACTTTAACTTGCTGACAAGTCGAGCATCTCTTGACATAATCAGCTACGTCTCTCTTCATACCTCTCCACCAGAATAATTCTTTTAGATCCCGATACATCTTACTTCCACCTGGATGAACTGTGTAAGGTGTGTTGTGAGCCTCATCAAGAATCTCTTTCTTTAGACTCTCCGGGACACAAACTCGGGACTTGTAGCGGAGAATTCCTGTGTCGTCCACACCAAACTGAGTCTTTGGATCAGCTGCGATGTGAACTATCTATCTCTGAGTCCACTCATCAGTAGCCTGAACATCTCGAATCTTTTCACCCAACTCTGACTGGATCGATATGCTGTGAACATGGGCCTGGGAACTGATGTGAACTCCCTCTAACTTAGCCTCTAGCTGGGCTATGCTTGTCTTCCGGCTTAGTGCATCGGCTACGACATTCGCCTTTCCGGGATGATACTGAATCTTGCAATCGTAATCCTCAAATAATTCCATCCAACGGCGCTGTTGTTTGTTCAATTCCTTCTGAGTAAACAAGTACTGAAGGCTCTTATGATCTTTGAAGATATCGAATGTGATGCCGTAGAGGTAATGACGCCATTTCAATAATGCAAATACCACGGCGGCTAGCTCAAGGTCTTGAGTGGGATAGTTCTCTTCAGCTGGCTTTAGCTTCCTCGATGCATAAGCTATAACTTTCTCATTCTGCATTAACACACAACCTAATCCTTCGTGTGACGCATCTGCATACACGACAAATCCTTCAGAACCCTCGGGCAGGGTCAATACTGGAGCTGTGGTCAATCTCTTCTTGAGCTCCTGAAAACTAGCTTCACATTTGGCTGACCACTCAAACTTAGCTTCTTTCTTCGTCAATGCTGTTAACGGGCCTGCAAGTTTAGAGAAATCCTTGACGAAACGTCTGTACTATCCTGCTAAACCCAAGAAACTACGGATCTCTGTAGGAGTCTTAGGTCTCTCCCAATCCAGCACTGTCTCAATCTTCGAAGGATCTACCTCGATTCCCGTTCCGGATATGACATGACCTAGGAAGGTCACTCGGTCAATCCAGAATTCGCATTTGCTGAACTTAGCGAACAACTGGTGCTCTCTCAAAGCATGGAGCACAATCCGGAGGTGTTCAGCGTGTTCTTCTTCGGACTTCGAGAACACTAACATGTCGTCAATGAAAATAACGACGAACTTGTCGAGGTACGGACGGAAAATTCTGTGCATCATGTCCATAAAAGCTGCTGGGGCATTCGAGAGTCCAAATGGCATGACCACAAACTCGAAATGTCCGTATCGGGTGTTGAAAGCTGTCTTCGGGATATCTTCTGATCGGATGCGGAGCTGGTAATATCCTTGTCTGAGGTCGAGCTTGGAATAAACCCTCGATCCTTGTAGCAAGTCGAACAATTCCTCGATATGTGGTAGAGGATACTTGTTCTTCACTGTCATCCTGTTCAATTCTCGGTAATCGATACACATGCGAAGTGTACCATCCTTCTTCTTTACGAACAAGACTGGAGCACCCCAAGGCGAGGCACTCGGTCGGATGTATCCAATAGAAAGAAGTTCATCGAGTTGGTTCTTCAATTCTTTCAACTCGGCAGGAGCCATTCGGTACGGCGACTTTGAATAGGACTCGGCTCCCGGAACTAAGTCAATCACGAACTCTATATCCCGATCCGGTGGCAAGAATTCCAAATTCTCGGGAAAAACGTCGATGAATTCATTGACCACGGACGTTTTTTCAATCTTCGTCTGGTCCTTCGGGCGGTTGAGAAGGTAAGCTATAAAGCACGTCGCTTCTTCTTTCTGAACGAGCTTCTTGGCTTCCATCATTGAAATATACGGACCTTCTCCTGATCGGAAACCCTTAACCTCATTAGAACCCAGAATAACCTTCTTCTCGAAACAATCAACCTTCGCCCGATGCTCGTACAACCAATCCATTCCGAGAATAACCCCATATTTCTTCATCGGCAACTTAACCAAATCTGCCGGGTATTCGATACCCTCGATGATAACCGGACAACGCTTAAGTGCTCGGTTCGCAATAACCTTCAAACCCAACGGCGAACCAACTACTAACACATAATCAAGCAAGGAAACAGGCGCATGCACAGATAAGGAAACAGCAGGCGCAATAAACGAGTGTGAAGCACCCGAGTCGTACAATGCATGTATGGGGATGCCATTTATATATATAGTACCTTCCACCACGTCGGTCGGATCTGCAACAGCATCCTCTGCATCGCCTTCCAAGGCGTAAACACGGGCATAAGCCTGAGGCTGAGCGGTTCCCTGCTGTACCGGTCTCCTCTTCGGGCATACATCTGCCCGGTGATCGGCGCTACCACATCCGTAGCAAAGACCATTCTTCCTCCAACATTTGGCCTCTAAGTGCAGGCCCTGACAAAATCTACATACAGGTCGTGGAAATCCCTGGGGTCAGGGGGGAGCAGGCTGAACGGCGCTCTTGAACGGCGCTCTTGAACGGCTTCTTTCCGGAAGAGGACCCAGACGGAATAAATGGCCTCTTCGAACCAGAAGCGAAACTCTTGGCGGCTGCAGGGGCAGGTGCTAATGTCGGTCTCATCTGTCGGAGATCGGACTCTATAGAAAGTGCCGTCTCGACTGCATCGGTGTAGTACTGGAGTCTATTCCCGAGCATATGCATACGAATCTCATTCGACAATCCCTCAATGAACTGTCGAGTCTTCCTCTGTTCGTCGTCAACCATATACGAGCAGTGAATGATAAGCCTGAAGAAGTGAGCCTCGTACTGGTCAACGGTAGAAGTACCCTTCTTGAGAGCCAGGAACTCTCGCTCACGTCGCTGTCAGACCACCAACGGAATATACTTGGCCCGAAACTCAACTAAGAATTGATCCCAAGTCGGGACCACATGCTCTCGCTGCCATCTATGTTCGATACGGGCCCACCAGTCCTGTGCAGCTCCAGTCATCTGATATACTGCCAATTCGACCCTCTTAGGGTCCGGACACTCCATCAGTCGGAATCTCTTTTCCATCTCCGATATCCAAGCCTCGGCGATCACATCATTCGGTGGACCCTCGAACTGTGGAGGGTTAAGCTTTAGGAACCTTCCCATATCATTCTCGGGGGTAGGTGGTGGCGTAGCTCGGTTGGTATGAACCATGAACTGCCCTAAGGCTTCCATAAATAGTGCTGGTGTCGGAACACCTGGAGGCGGACCTGGCGGTTCACGGCGAGGAGGCATTCTGCAAAATTTGAAACCAAACATGCATGATGATAAGTGATTATGAAAAGCCGCAACACGTAGAGAAGTTAAATTCACATAATCACGTTGTCACAATCACATAACCCTAAGCCGTACGACCTAAACTGACACGACAATTCAGAGCCTAGGCCATTAGACCAAAGAGCTCTGATACCAACTGTAGCGGGCGCCCCAAACGGGTAACGCACGCCCCGCACTGAGCCCCGACCCGGAACAACAATGGAATCCAACCCGAATCGAAACCCGGCGAATGGCACACATTTACTCAATGACTAGGCGGGGTTTTCAAAACGAAAGAAAATGACAGAGGTGCGGAAGCGAAAATAAGCAACACAATAATTCATAATAATTACACAAGTATTAAAGCCCACCAAGGCCAGCGAAATTTAATTACATAAATAATAAACGGGTTCGATACAATATCCCGACAATGTAAATATACGGGTTCAACATATAAATCCCGAATTCTAACTAAATAAAATTACTAATATCATAAAACATAATTAATAGCCAAACGGGAAAAGAGTTATACATGAGCAAAATAAATGCAACTCTACGACGACGACTACGACGACGAAGATCCCGCCTAGTATACTGAAACCAATACAGGGTGAAACAGAGGGGGTTAGTCAAACGACTAAGTGAGGGGGGAATAATAATGTATATTAATAAAACGGAAGTAAATCACCAATTTTAAACTTAAAAGAAATCAACATAAATGAAAGATTTTCGTAAACGGGTGGTGATTTAGCATAAAACATAACTTATCATATGACTCGGCGAGTCGAGCCCTCAACTCCAATTTCTAAACATAAGAAAACGGGAAACCCACCTTATTCCTCCTTATGTAGATGGACCGCTAAATCCGAACTACGCATAACATACTGTATAATCTCAGGTACTCAAAGGGCTGCCACTCCGGCCTCACCCCGAGCTCCCAAAGGTGGAGAGAACCATAGGATTTCCGCCGTAGACCCGATGTCTACCGACTTCGTCCTATCATCCTTTACTCCGGGCCCAAACATACACACATACATATCATATCATAACTCGCTTTTCAAATCATTTTGGGTTGGCCAAAAGACCGTTCGAGACATGTCATATGCGAGGCCAAAGGCCAAAGTTCGCCTTAGAAATTAAAGAGGTTTTACATGTCTCTTTCGCAAACGTTTCAAAGACTATACGTAGTACTTTTTCATATCAAAACATTTTCGATAAATCGAATAAACATAATAGGCATAAATATTTATTAAGTATATATATATAAACGGTGTGAAAACAAAACGTAAACTTGGCTTATATCGGGAGAGGCTTATTTATATATATACATAATAGTACTGGAATAAGAAACGGAAAGCCTCACCTGTGGCTATACAAAAAGAATGGAAAAATGCAAGACCGGATGCGCTACTCCACGGGAGTATCGTCTGCAAAATATAAAGACACAACCAAATAAGACTAAGGATGACGCACGGCTTATACGAAAACATTAAAACATATTGAGGCACGTTATACAATCACATAAGGCACTTAGGTTCAAATTATCAAACGAAAACGGGGTAATTCAGGAATTTAAATATGCAAATCAAATCCAAATGCAACGAAACTTTACGGACATGCTTTACATATCATAAAGGAGTATGCATTCGAATTTCGGAAAAATCGGACTTCATATGCAAAAGATAGAAAATTTGTCGAAAACTTAAAACGCACTATTCATAGACCCGAACATGCTATAAATTCATAAAACATGCAATTCATATCTATATCATATATATTGAATACACGAGCGAAGAAAGAATTCAGAAAAGACGAGTCTCGGAGGGACCCGTAGGCCAAAATGGGTCCTGACTAACAGAAGGTCAGGGCCCTGTTCAACCAGGCCATACGGCCTTGTGCACGGCCGTGTGCCAAGGCCGTGTACACCATGAGAAACACGCACGGCTTGTTGATCACGGCCTCAAGGCCGTGTGCACAAGGCCATGCACCAATACACACACGCACGGTCTCTTGCACGGTCGTGCAAGAGGCCGTGTACCCCTACACGAGCTTGTCACACCCCGTGTGCAAAGCCCGTGTGCGTCAAGAACAGCAGAAAAATTCGCAGAACCAAAAACTTACGCGAAATCAATCCAATATTCAACATTTGGCTAATTAATCATGCAAATCATACCCTAATTTTTACATATAATCATCTACAACATATAAGCTACACATAGAAACAATAAACACGAAAATCCATCCACAATTTCTATCAAAATCATATAAAACCTAATTATTCAACTATTAACCAAAAACGAGAAAAATGAAGCATAAGAAGCATTAAATGAAAAAAATCGTGAGAGCTTACTCGTAGAAGAGATCGCGGGGAGTTCGTAGGCGTAAACGGCTCGAAAATCCGTCGGGAAACGAAGTCGGAATGATCGTTTTAATCTTCTTCTTCTTCCTTCTCTTTTTCTTTCTTTTCTTTTCTTGTTGCTGTTTGTTTGAACGAGAGTGAGGTGAGAGAGAGAGAAAGATGAGACTTAGTCAAATTGACTTGGGTCAAAAATCGAAGGGGCAAATTCGTAATTTCACAAAATAAGTTTGAAAACTCATGTTGTTCAAATAATACATAATTACAGTCAAAATTCATATAATTAAACGCACATTGACAATTCGTAATTTAAATATAGAAATTCATTCATTTACGAAATTATTTTAAAATATCATAATAAATATCAAATAAAATAATAAATTGCGCAAATACTCGATTCGGACATACCGAATTATAATTCGGATTTTCAGGGCGTTACAGTTCCACATCACTGTTGTTCCTTGCCTGTGATAGAACTAACAAGTAAGCAAATATGAATTTAAGAATTACTTTAATGAGTAAAAATTGAAATGTTACCTGGTGCTTCTTCCTTTTGGGGGCAGAGCTTGTCCCAACATCCTCTTCACTTTGTGCTACATTCTCCTTCACTTGACAGGTGGCTTTATTATGCCCACTCCCTCCGCAGTTCCTGCAACAGATAGTTTGTTGCTTCCTCTTAAGCCTGTTAGGCTTCAAGTTATTCTTGCCTTTTCCCTTGTTTTTTCCCTTAGAAGGTTCATCAGCCTCTCTTCTTCTTGCCTTAGGTGGCCTCCCTACATCATAAAATAATAGTATGATCAGTAATCATTACAATCATATAATTGATGTTCATAACATAAGGTTCAGAATATACCTGGTTTCCTTCCAAAGTTAGGTGGCAATGGAGGGATAAAAAAATTATCCCCCCACAAGTCTTTTCCATTCATTGGCAAGACAACTGGTTCATATGCTCTGAGATAAGTAGACACTGTGTAGTATTCATGAACATAATCTTTAGGGTTCTGCTTTTTATCTATTATAGCACAACAAGCATGCTTACATGGGATCCCAGTAAGCTGCCATCTACCACATGCACAAGTGCGAGCTACCAAGTCAACTCTGAACCCTTCATTTGCAAAAGTCTCAATCTCATAGTATCTTTTGTTGGCTTCCACATCAATGCAATCTGCAACTTTTTCCTTATGAACATCTAGAATTTCTTGAATGGTGGGGCACAATCTCCCTCTCCATCTTCTTTCTGCCAAACTCCTTCCTTCTTGCAACCTCTTCATGAGATATCTTCTAATCCATTCAAGTCTGTAAGGATGGCCTCTTCTCTTGCTTGTAGGATGCAGAAATTGAATGTCTCACAAAGTTTATTAAGCAATATATCATATTTCACATTAGTTCTGAAATATGATTTTGTCCATGTCTCTGGTGGTATATTATCAAACCACTTCGCAGTAGCTTCATCATAATCTCTCATTACCTTCATACACCTCTTGAAATCAACTTTAGTTGATGCATTTGCACAGTCCCACATCATATCCTCCAGTCTTTGTCCTGTGTGTCCTGCCTTTTTCCAGTTTTGCAGAAAGTGTCTGACACAATGTCTATGTTCAGCTCCTGGAAACACTTCATCAACAGCATTGATTAGGCCATTTTGTCTGTCACTTATGATGGTCCACTCCACTGTATTTGTAATCCCCAAATCATTCTTCAAGGTAGTCAAAAACCAGCTCCATGTTTCTGTCTTCTCTGTCTCCACTATTGCATATGCAATGGGGTAGATGTTGTCGTTTGCATCTACCCCTACGGCTGACAAAAGAATACCACCATGAGGTCCTTTCAAAAATGTCCCATCAACTCCAATTAACTGCCTGCATCCACTCAGAAATCCTTCCTTCAGTGCATTGAAACAGGCATAAAACCTATCAAATCTGGTAATACCCTCTTCATCTACTTTTGTTCCCAACAATATTGTGCTCCCAGGATTTGACTCTCTCAACTCCTCACAATATGCCCACAATCTTGTGTATTGTTCATCAACTGCACCTTGAATTTTTTCAAGTGCTCTTTTCTTTGCCCTATATGCCTGATCCCTTGAGATATTAACTTTAATGTCATGCACTGTTTCTTTCTTGAAGCCAACAACATCTCTCTTTGGATCAGCAATGAACTTGTGTTCATATCTCTTGCTCAACCATTTGCTCTTCATGTTCTTTACATAGAAAGTTGGTTGACAATTGTGCTTGTCATGATATTCAGTCAGTACCCATTGTTTTTTCGTTTTGTCCAATAGAACTGTTAATCTCCAGCCACAATCAGCAGTTAATTTCTCATGACACCTTGCATACACCCTGATCTTGTCATTTTTTTCAATCTTCAAGGATCTTCTTGTATTAATGGCCAATGAAGCAATAACAGTCTTAATTTCTTCTTTGCTTGAGAATACATGGCCTACTTCAAATTCTGGAGCCCAAATGTTATTGGGATTGAAAACAGGTCCATGGCCTTCATCTTCTTCATCTGACAGCCTCTTGGTATCTAACTGACAATCAGAACCAACCACATCAGATTCATAATCCTCAGTCTCAGTTTGCTCATCTTCACTTGAACTCTCTTTCTCTGTATTAGAACAGAGATCTACATTATCATCCCAAAGGATGTTATCTACTTGACTATCATCAGACTCATCAACCTTGAAGCTTGTGGAGTCATCAGATACATCCTCCAGGAAAGCAGGCCCTAATACTTTTCCACTATTGCTTGCATTCTCACATTGACTATCAAAATCTTCATTAACTGTCATATCCACATTATCATCCCAAAGGATGTCATCTACTTGACTATCATCAGACTCAGCAGCCTTGAAGCTTGTGGAGTCATCAGATACCTCCTCCAAGAAAGCAGCCCCCAATACTTTTTCACCACAACTTGAATTCTGACCTTTAGTATCAATGTAATCATTAACTGTCCTATCTACTTCACCTAGTAATTGATCAATATCAGGAAAGTCATCATTTTCTTGTCTTATCTCTTCATTTTCCTCAGTTTGCTCAGCTTCCCCATCTCTCTCAATCTCCACATCAACAATTTCAACATTCCCTGTACCAACATCAACAATTTTAACATTTCCTGTACCAACATCAACATTTTCATCTCCCTTATCATCAGTTTCTACCTCTTCATCTGCATCATCTATATGAACAACTACATTATCAACTACAGGTGGCTCTAGTGGTTTATCAATAACCACTTTCTCTTTCTTTAAAGGTTTTTTATACTCAGCATCAACATATATCTGAAGTTCTTGTCTCATAGCAGCACAATGCAAGGCAAATTTCGTCATCTCCTTGTTATTTAATATTACTTTAAACCCCCAGTCATTAGGGTTTTTAAACCTATTTAGAATTCCCACATTACTAGTGTTTACATAGTATTCCCTATTTTGCTTACTCAAACCTAGAAAGTTATTGTACCAAGCGTCCAAATTTATTCTGCAAAAGTCAATTGCCTCATAGTAATCCAATTTCTTTGTGACCCCACCAATATAGGCAGCAACAGGAACATGTTGGAATTTTCCACCAAACTTTATGCAAACTGAGAATTGGGTGCTTTTGGGATCTACAAAAAACAAAAAATAAACAAATGAGTCCATATCAGTACATGTGACTAGATTCTGCATTTATTTTCCCCAAACATAAAAATATATCAATAAGAAAATTGTATGGGACGGGACCATTGTCATCAATAAACTAAACACGGTAGGTCCACATGGATTATAATACAACCCACCACCACCATTAAAGCTATACCACTCCATATAAAGTACAGAAAACGCTGCTTTCAAAGATTTATTTACTGAATAGTCAGGAATCAAAGACATATAAAGGAAACAAAGTAGGGATATTTACCATAGTATAGGGGAGGCGTGTCCAAAAGCGTATCCTTCCTCAGGAGCACCATTCTTGGGGAAATGATCCTCCTTCAACAAGCCCAGACGTCGTCCTCGTTCTCCTTTAACAAGCCCAGACGTCGTCGTTGTCCTCTCAATTCGCGAGAAATCGACCGTTGTAGAATTGGGGTTAGGGTTCGTTCTTCTCAAATTAATTTTCAGACAACTTTAACAATCCTTCTTCTAATTTTCAAAAATCATTTCTCGTTTTTGTTGTTAGTTTATTCTTTTTCTTTTCCTTTTAGTTTATTTTTAAAAAAAGCTTTTTGGGATTTTTTTTTAACCCTAAAAAGCGTGGAAAAATAGAAAACATTACATGTGCTGATTTGGACTCCAATTACGCACTTATTAATGCCATGTCAACCAAATATGGTCGGAACCCTAAGCACGCACGCCGCACGTGACAATTTCCGGCGATGATTTGGAAATCCGGCGACAAAAGGACCAAAATTGCTACTTTTTTGAAGTTATAGGACTAAAATCGCTAAATTGAAAACCTTAGGACCAAAAACGCTACTCGTCGATAGTTACAAGACCAAAATTGCAATTAGGCCGGGACAAAAATGCAAATTTTCCTTTTTTTTTAAAAGATAAAATTCCCTTTTTTTATTGTAAGGACCCGAAATTTCGAATTTATTCCGGAATTATATTTTATTCGCGCCGAAGGCTTTTCGTGAGAATATTTAATATCATGAATAAGTTTTACCCGAGAATCCACTTTTTACCCGGACTATCTATTTTATCCCCGACCCTCTTTGATATCCTTTTTCCACATTTACCCCTCTTATATTCCTTCTTTTACCAAGGATTACCATTTCACCTCCCCCGAACTCGCTTGAACCTATTCGTACTCCCTACACTACCTCGTGCACACTCTTGTGCCCAACCTTGCACCCTCTTGACACCCCATGCACCCTCTTGAGCCCACACACACCCCAAAACCGTGTGAATAGAGAGAGAAAGAAGAAAGAACCGAGAGAGAGAAGGAAAAGAGGAAGAAAAGGGAGAATCGCCCTACCGAGCCGTTTCTCGCCCGATCGACGAGCCGTGAAAACCCGATTGATCCTTGCTTCATTCTCTACCGGTAATCCTTTTACCCCATTTCAATCCGTTCGCTCCTCGTTGCGATTTTCGTGGATTTTCGATAGAATTTTATAGATTTTGGGTTTTTGTGTTTAGAAAGATTTACTTGGTCATTTTGCATGATTCTTGAACCTATGTGTAGCTAATGTGATATATATGCATATATGTGAAAATTAGCATGTTTTATCGGGTAGTTTGAGAGATCTATGAGTTTGTATGTTGGTTGGGCGAGTGAGCTCGTGAACTACCATTTTTCTGCACCCAAAAGAACCGCACGGCCTTGCGCACGATCTTGAGCCCGTGCCCAAGCCCGTGCAAGCCTTTCACCCTTCACACGGGCTTGCCTTCCCTGTGCACCCTGTACGTGATCACACACAGGCTATTGCACGGTCTCAAGACCGTGCACAGGCCCGTGCAACCCCCTTAACCATTTTTCTAGCTTGATTTCAAATATTGCTCACGTTAAATACCATTTTTACCCCTTACGAATAATGCTATTTTCCCGTTTGACCTCGGATTTAAATTCCGACTTCACCAATAGCTTCGTAGTGTCTCGAAACCTATTTATTTATGAAGTTATGATTTATCCGGCTTCATTTGACCGTCAATTGACACTTTTCTCGTTTAGGGATTTTTACCCACTTCTTCCGTTTGCTATCCGTTTGATTCCGGATCCGCGTGAGAGCGTCCTTATATTATTTTAAGCATGTCTACGTGCCCTAATTGCATTTAAGTATGTCTTTAATATTTAATTTTAATGTTTCTTTCGTTATTTAGAATTGCATTAATATTTCTTTAATTGTTATTTCGTATTTTACATATCTCCATATGTTTAATTGGTTTGCTTCCCATATCTCGTTTATAGCATGATTGAGGTTCTATTTGAATTGTCATGCATCGTTTGTTGTCTCGTGTCTTGCTTTTAGTGTTGTCGGTCTCGTTTCATCCTCTAGGCCCTGTGTATTACAGGTGGGACCAACGAGGGAGAAACTTGACTACCGCTTGCTTTCATTCTGTCGCGTCGAGCCAGGTAAGGGTTTTAAAATGCTTTCAACTGGGGCAAGGACATAGTTACTTAGGTTTGCGAAATAACTTATTATCCCACCTTTCTTATTGCTTGCTGTACTGCCTTTACTATTTCCTTATGTGCTTAGTGAAACCCTTTTGATAGCAAAACTTATGCATCTACAAATGATTTGAAACACTTTCAAATAGAGACAAGTAACCTATTTGTTTTCAAAGTAACTATTTGATCTCAGAGGTACTTATAAGTAATGTCGTTAGGGACGTCCGTCAGCATGCTCCCGAAGCGTACGGCACTTATGAGTATTTCCTAGATCGTTACACCAACTTGTCTCAAAAGCCCCTTTGGCCATTCATACATAACTGCTTGCATCATCTTTTCGAATGGCCCTTTTGGCCACCCAAACTGATATTGATTTCAAAAGCGAGCCATGGACTGGATCATGACTTTGGGCCCGGAGTATACAGGAGGTGAGCCTGGAGACGAGCGTCTAGGGCAAATCCCGATGTATACTTCTATGCGTGTTAACTTAGGTTGGCTAGCTTAAGTTGATGCGAACGGTGGTGCTAACCGCGTCTCCTTAAAACTCTGTATGGTGGTGCTAATCGCGTCTCCTTAAAACTCTGTTAGTGGATCATGCTTGTTGGTGGTGGAGTACTTGACTACATGCTTTCATGATTTTCATGGTTGAGAGTTATAAAGAGAGGGTCCGTTCTCGCCGGGACACATTATTGCATAACTTATTGCATTAATTACTTGTCTAATTGATTTACTACTTTGTTACAAGTCGAAGCACCTTCTGGTTTTCGTCATTTAGCATATGTATTTCCCTATATATATATAAAAAAACCCGGTAGCGTGGCTCGAACTTGCCCAACTTAAGCCTCCTTTATTGTTAAAACTACTTAGTTGAATTACGAGCCGTGTTTACTTATCATTTCCAACTTGCTTATATCATGCCTTTCGAACTGGTAACGGCCTCGTGACTCAACTAATATCCTTTCAATTGATCGGCTTGACATTATGTGCAAATAATTTTAAAGGATCCGGTTCGTCAACCTTTTTGTGTTTTCAAAGTAAGCCGAACCCGAGTGTTGCCTTGTGTTATTGTTTTGCAACTTATACCGTTATTTGTATTCTTTCTCAAAACGGGCAACATTCACTACTTTTGATTTTAAAAGATAAACGACAAACTGTGATCAAAACCCCCTTACTGAGTATCCTTTATACTCACCCCTTCTATTTTGGTTCTTGCTTCAGGTAGACAGGTGGCGGCGTCACCTATCTTATCAGTCGGCATCAACAGGTCTAGATAGGCTCAGTCTTGTGGTCTGGTTCATCTTGTCAGTGGTCCCAACAACCATCGAGTCTTGATTTATTGTATTTAATTACTTTTGTACCCTTTTCTACTTTATTTACTTTACGTACTTTATGTGCCCCTGATGTGGGATAGTTGAAGATATCTAGGATTGCACAGGGTAGGTTAGTTGAGTCATGAATGGCACCATGTGTTTATGAATCTCCTGTATCTTGAACTGCAAATGTTTAGTCGAATTATGATAGCCTCGTAGGCTTTTATGGAATTTAACTGTTTACCTTTTAAATCGCTTCCGCATTACTCTGTATTGTTGTGGTTATTGTTGGGAAGTCGTTGCTGTTGCCCGTGGTTATTGCTTGCGTGCCGTTCGCTGGAGTGGGTTTTTGAGTCGAGACCCCTCGCTGAAGCTCGGGAATACACTTTGGTGCGGATGTGGCGTTCCTTCTTCAAGGGGCGCTACACTTATTACTTGAAAAATTCTATGATGTACGGGTACTATTAAAAATCTTATATAGTCATGTAGTATTGTGTCCGACTCCGATATTAGATACTTCTCTAGTGCAAAATATTGAAAAAAAAATTATGTGACTGTGTCAATATCACTGTGTCTGCATTAGTTATCACATATATATATTGTTTTTGTTTCTACATCCCATTTACATGCATGGGACGAGCCGTGTTGGACAACTAAGGTGCAAAGCTCTCCCTACCAATATGAGCTGCACTCCTAGGGACTCGAACTCGAGACATCCACTGTGTATATGTCTATTATCACATGTTTTTTTTTGTTTCTACATTCCACTAAGGTGCAAAACTCTCACTACCAATGAGAGTTGCATTCCCAGAGACTCGAAGTCGAGACATCCACTATGTCCGTGTCCGTTTATCACATTTTTTTTGTTTGTTTCTGTATCCTAGTTATATGGGTCGAGTCGTGTCGGATTACTAAGGTTTAAAGTTTTCCTTACCAATGAAAACTACATTCCAAGAATTCGAACTCGATACATTTGGTTAAGCTAATAAAATACCAAACTGCTAAACTACTCCACTTGAACTACTACCTTATATCACATATGCAAATTCTTTCAAATGCTAATGACGAAGGTACAAAATGCAGTAAATAAAAGGCAAGTCCAAAATTAAAAGGTATTGTACCGTAGTCTGAATGCATTGGACTTTGAATATAGGGCTTGTTTTAGTACAATGGAGGGGGACCTCCGAGTCTGCTTGTCTTTAATATCTGCGAATTAAAAGCCGTAGCTGAGATATTGCAGCGAAAAGACTATTCTTCACTTGCTAATTAATTTCCAGTTTTCAGGAATCCATCCAGCCCATTCTCATTCACTATTTTCACTTTCTTTTCTACTGGCAATTCTGCTTAATGAACACCTTATCCAGATATATATTATCTTTCCAAAGTCGTCTCTAAATTAAATAAATTCTTCATATTTTATCCATATGATGATAAGAGACGAAAAAAGAGAAGGGGGTACGGGTACCCATTATCTGTCTCAAATCAAGGATTATATGATTCATGTTCTTTTGTCACCGATCAACCAAGAAGAAAAGTAGGAAGGGTTAATTATATTTAGATCCCACAAGAGTTTGCTAAATTATAAGTCGTGTAACAGTCTAAAAATTCGTTTGTAGATATTATCGGCTTTGACTGAAACCGTGCCACCACAGTTTTGCTTCTGAGCAGACCCAAGGGAAATACTCAAAACAAGTCTATAAGGTAAAAATATTCACACCCTTATAAGTTATAAGGAATGTTTTGTTGTCCTTCATAATCGATGGGTGAGATACTACAATATCACTGAAAAAACGGACAATATCTACAAGCAATCCAGACTGTTACAAGTCGTGACCCGCTTAGTTAAACAATTACACTTACACCTTATAGGAGTTTCATAAATTACAAAAGATACCCACGTATTCTAGGATTCCATCAGAATGTTAGTCAAACATTCCAATTTTTAACAGATTATTCCATCAAAACTCTAAAATTCGAGTATGTTTTGTAATTTATGAAACTCCTATAAAATGTAAGTGTAATTACTTGATTAAAACGGTCACGACTTATAATTTAGCAAGTTACTATAGAATCTGTACATAATTAACGCAAAAATGAATTACTTTCAATATTAATAATGGGAAGGTGATTGCTAACCCTCAAAACTTTGTTTCAGTAACTTTTGATGGGACAAAATACATTGGAAATATTCTCTTACCTAATAATTTACAATATTTGTCAGGCGTGTTTGCAAACTCTACTATTTTCGTAAAAGTTAAAGTTGAAGTTGAAGTTGAAAAAAAATGCAATAGTAAAAGTAGGGAGTATTTGAAAAAAAAATCTAAAAGTAGGGAGAAAAAGTAGTTGAGTTTTAGGAAAAAAAAGCTGAGAGTTACTTCTAATTTTTATAAAACTACTAATTAAAGTTTTATTTTAATTATGAAAATACCTAAAATCTAGAATCAGAATCCAAAAGCATGTATTTACGTGCTTCTGGATTTTAGCTTATTTCTACTTAAATTTAGCAGAAGTTGGAATTAAGTGTTTGGAATCAAAAGTACTGAAAAAAATCACTTCTAACAGAAGTGATTCTTTTTAGAATTTGCAAATACCTTTTCAATATATTTCGCTTAATTTCACAAACATTCTAATTAGCTGTTATAATCAAAACACAAATGATAAGTTATTGTTGAAGGATGCATCTGGTAATTATAGAAGGAATATTGCCGTTAGCCTTTGTGAAAGGAAAAGAGACCACTAAGATTTCAACATGTTTGTAATTCAAGATAGAGTGTTTATTACCGTTGTGGATGCACCGTGCACATTATCATGAATTTGTCTTTTGGCAAATTCTTCAGGCTTAGAGCGCTCTTAATCTGTGAAAATAATCTAATAATTTAAGTCTTGCTCAAATACATACTAATATGTTGTAACTGAATTTTAGGGTTAGTTTCATGTATACATCCTCTAGGATATTAAAATTACAAGTTGATTCCCTCTCCTTTTCAAAATTATTAATATATTCCTTATATATGTAATTGTATAAGTACAAAATAAATCCCATCCAATCCAAATCTTGAAAAATATTATATGATCTAACGAAGATACCATCAGCAGGTTCAATATACTTTCGTTTTCATGATAACTCTGGTAATTTTTCTTCCATAGAAGTGGTGATTTTTTGTGTTATTTTTATAAATATTTTAATTATCTTTTAGATAGGTATTGTACTAATATATACTTGATCTAACGTTAGAGATTTAGCCACATAAATGAAGTCAAATTATGTTCATATCACAGAACATCCCGTATTCATATAATATAATTTTATAATTACAAATGATGTTCATATTTTGGAACATCAATATTGTAATATGGAAATGTAACGCCCCGAAATTTCGAATCAAGAATCGGAAGCTCGAACCGCTTCACTTTACGCCTTTCGTGATAAGTTAGCAAGCGTCGCGCCTTCGTACCTTGCTTCTTTCCTAACTTCTCGAATTATGTGATTTATTTATCGTGCTTTAGTATGAATTTTTATAAATGTACTAATTGTTGAATTTAAATCATTCTATGACAATATGAGTTTAAAATGATGAAGTTTGACTGTAATATTAGTGTATTTCGAGATTGTGCATGTTTGGCTAAATTTTTCTCTTTTGGTCGGATTAAATTGCTATGTGATTGTTAATGAGTGTTCCTTGGATGATTACGTGCGAGTTTCATGAGTTGTATTAGTGTTTTTGTCCACCTTTTGAGCTTTTACAAAAATGGAGTTTTTGGTAATTTTGTGGGATTGCTCGTTTCTTTCCGGAACTTCACGAAATTCTCAAAATATGTTCCTTTTGATGTTATTTGATCAATTCTACGCATTTTGGCATGATTGGTGGTGAAATTTGGATTAAAATCCGTATATTAGGGTTTCAGGCAGTTTTTCGCGGTGGAGAAGACGACTCGCCACGGCCGTGGTGGTCTTTTGAAGCACCACGCCCGTGGTGGTCCCACGACCAGTTCACGGCCTTGGCAGGTCCACAGCCCAGAGCCGTGGAATCGTCTGGAAGTCCGTTTTTGGACCCCCAACTCATCCCAAACCTCATTTTTTCTCGATTCTTTCACTTCCATTTGTCTTTAAACTTCATAACTAAGTGAAATATGTGAAGTTTGGAATTTTTGGCATGTTCGGGTTTTTGAATAGTGTTCGGGGGTAGTTTTTATAATTTTTTCGAAACTTGGGATTTTGTGTATTTTGCTTTGTGACTTCTCCCTTATGCTTTTCAAACTATTATGCACATGAATTGAGCATGTATGTCAACTCTAATCTTATCTAAGTATGTTTGATCACTTTAAATTTAATATTTGTTTCATACTTGATGAAAATATGACCGTAATTGCATTTATCGGTATTGTTTGCTCGATTTGAAGGCATGCTTCTTTATAGGGTACTAAATATGAATGAGAACTTTCATTTTTACTTGAATATGATTTACATGCCGAAATTACAAATTTACTTCATTCTTGAGAATTTGATATAAATGCCCTAATTGCTCGTTTGTGATTATCCTATATGGTTATTTGTTTTAGCTTAAGCCTTGCGTCGTCGTTTGTCTTATATGGTCGTGTCCTATTTGGTTTCAGGTGGTGTTACTCCCGAGGAGTAACTTGGTCCTCGTCTCTCGTGTAACGCCCCGAAAATCTGAATTATAATCCGGTATGTCCGAATCAGGTATTTGCGCAATTTATTATTTTATTTGATATTTATTATGAGATTTTAGAATAATTTCGTAAATGAATGAATTTCTATATTTAAATTACGAATTGTCAATGTGCATTTAATTATATGAATTTTGACTGTAATTATGTATTATTTGGACAACATGAGTTTTCAAACTTATTTTGCGAAATTACGAAATTACCCCTTCTCGATTCTCAAATCCAAGTCAAAATTGACTAAGTCTCATCACTCTCTCTCCCACCTCACTTTCTCCAAACGCAACAACAGCAGGGAACGAAGAAAAAGAAAAGAAAGAAAAAGAGAAAGAGAAGGAAGGAGGTTCCAACGATCATTCCGACTTCGTTTCCCAACGGATTTTCGAACCGTTTACACCTACGAACTCGCCGCGATCTCTTCTACGAGTAAGCCTTTCACGTCCCTCTCGTTTAATGTCTCCTATGCCTTGTATTTCTCGTTTTTGTATATAGTTGAATAATTTAGGATTTATGTGATTTCGAGAGAATTTATGGATGGATTTTCGTGTTTTTGGATTCTATGTGTAGCCTATATGTTGTAGATCACCATATGTAAATATTAGGGTGTGATTTGCATGTTTAGATGATTAAATGTTGGATTTAGGATTGATTTCGCGTAATGGGTTTGCTGTTTTGCACGTCTGCTCTTTTCTGATATGCATGGGCTTGACACACGGCTTGTGGCAAGCCCGTGTGAGGGCACACGGCCCCCTGCACGCCCGTGCAGGAGGCCGTGCGTGTTGTTGAAGCATGCACGGGCTCTCTACACGGTGTGTAGAGAGGCCGTGCGCACTCCCTTGGGCTGCACGGCCCCCCTGCACGGCCGTGCTTGAGCCCGTGTGGCCCGTTTGAACAGGGCCCTGACCTTCTGTAAGTCAGGGCCAATTTTGGCCTACGGGTCCCTCCGAGGCTCGTCTTTTCCGAATTCTTTCTTCGCTCGTGTATTCGATATATATGAAATAGATATGAATTGCATGTTTTATGAATTTATAGCATGTTCGGATCTATGAATAGTGCATTTTAAGTTTTCGTCAAATTTTCTAACTTTTGCATATGAAGTCCGATTTTCCCGAAATTCGAATGCATACTTCTTTATCATATTTAAAGCATGTCCATAAAGTTTCATTGCATTTGAAATTGATTTACATTTTCGAATTCACGAATTTCTCCGTTTATGCTTGATAATTTGAACTTAAGTGCTTGATTTGATTGTTTAACGTGCTTCTATGTGTTTTAATGTTTTCGTATAAGCCGTGCATCGTCGTTAGTCTTATTTGGTTGTGTCTTGGTATTTTTGCAGACGATACTCCCGTGGAGTAGCGCCGGTTCTTGCTTTTGCTCTTCTTTTTGTATAGCCAACAGGTGAGGCTTTCCGTTTCTGATTCCAGTACTATTATGTATATATATAAATAAGCCTCTCCCGATATAAGCCATGTTTACGTTTTGTTTTCACACCGTTTCTATATATATACTTAGTAAATATTTATGCCTATTATGTTCATTCGATTTATCGAAAAGGTTTTGATATGAAAAAGTACTACGTATATTCTTTCAAACGTTTGCGAAAGAGACATGTAAAACCTCTTTATTTTCTAAGGCGAACTTTAGCCTTCGGCCTTGCATATGACATGTCTCGAACGGTCTTTTGGCCAACCCGAAATGATTTGAAAAGCGAGTTATGAACTGTATGTATGTATGTTTGGGCCCGGAGTCAGGATGATAGGATGAAGTCGGTAGACATCGGGTCTACGGCGGAAATTCTATGGTTCCCTCCACCTTTGGGAGCTCGAGGTGAGGCCGGAGTGGCAGCCCTTTGAGTACCTGAGATTATACTGTATGTTATGTGTAGTTCGGATTTAGCGGTCCGTCTACATTGGAGGAATAAGGGTGGTTTCCCGTTTTTATGTTTGGAAATTGGAGTTAAGGGCTCGACTCGCCGAGTCATATGATATGTTTATGATTTATGCTAAATCACCACCCGATTACGAAAACGTTTCTTTTATGTTGATTTCTTTTAAGTTTAAAATTGGTGATTTACTTCCGTTTATAATATATATTATTACTCCCTCCTCACTTAGTCGTTTGACTAACCCCCTCTGTTTCACCCCTGTACTGGTTTCAGGATACTAGGCGGGATCTTCATCGTCGTCGTCGCGTCTTAGAGTTACATTCTTTTGTTCATGTATAACTCTCATTCCGTATGGCTATTATTTATGTTTACGATAGTAGGATTTTATTTATGTAGTATTCGGGATTATATGTTGAACCCATTATTATTTATTGTCGGGATATTGTATCGAACCCGTTTATTATTCAAGTAATTGAATTTCGTTGGCCTTGGTGGGCTGTAATACTTGTGCAATTATTATGATTTATTGTTTGGTTTAATTTCGCTTCCGCACCTCTGTCGTTTTCTTTCGTTTTTGAAAACCCCGCCTAGTCATTGAGTAAATATGTGTTGTTCGCCGGGTTTCGATTCGGGTCGGATTCCATTTCGGTTCCAGGTCGGGGCTCGGTGCGGGGCGTGCGTTACCCGTTTGGGGCGCCCGCTACATCTCGTCTCTTTTGTCGCTTTGTCCAGGTGGGGTTCCTTTTCCGAATTCGGTTTTTCTTACCTATATGTAGCTATTCCATATATAAACCCGAAGCCTTTGCTTGATGATTTTATAATTTTCTCCAACTTATATTATACGTAGTAGCTATTTTAAAACCGTATTATCTTGATGATTTTGAGAAAAATGTTTTAATATCAAATTATTATATAATAATTCTTCGAGAGCCCCTTTGGCCCGAGAAGAGACAAACTTGGATTTATCAATCGGTCCCTTTGACCACACAAACCTTTCAAAATACGAGAATCATTTCTTGGCCTCTGTGCCTGGTCTTTGTGCCATAGTTATATTATTGAGCCCGGAGAATAGAGTACGGGGTGAAGCCAGATAGACATCGGGTCTACGGTGGAGCTCGGTGCTCTAACTCCACGTACTTGGAGCTCGGGGTGAGGCCGGAGTGGCAGCCCTTTGAGTACCTTGGACCGGATAAGACTTTGTCTGAGAACGTATGTCGAAGACTTGTCTCATTCCGTAGGTGTATTGGGTGAAATTCCCTTGCACAAAGTTATCAGTGTGAGTGTATCGGCTTTGCTATCCGGCCACGAACACGGGAGGTATAAGGTGGTCTATTTGATTATTATTGAAGTTGGAGGTAAGTGCTCGTCTCGCCGAGCTTTTAATTATTCTTGCAATGTTATTCGATTCACCAAGTTATTCAAAACCTTTAATTTTTCGTTTGCTTTCTTTTAAGTTTAAAAATGGTGAATCTTTATTCCGCATGATTTATATATACGTATTATAGCCCCCTCACTTAGTCGCTTTGACTAACCCCCGTTGCTTTCCATATTTTGTTTCAGGATTTTGTGCTAGGCGAAAGTCGAGTCTAGTTCGTCGGAGTTGCACCTTTTCTTATTTATATAATTCCGTTATGTCTTTTCCTTTGGTTAGTAGCATCGGGATTTATTGCATACTTAATATTGTAGATGTCGAATTTTACATTTAGCCTCGACGACTTTATTTGGTATTTACGATTGCTGCTTTTCACTGGCCTCGGTGGGCTTTATAATTGCGCTTTGGATTTATCGTTCATTAGCTCCCCGAGTGGGATAAGTTTTATAATTTTCATATTTCGCTTCTGCATTTGTTGTCGATTTCTAAATATTCGCCTAGTACTTATATTGTCATTCGCTAGGTTACGATCCGTAGCCGGACCTCTATTCTCGTTACAGGCTGCAACTTGGTGCGGAACGTGCCTTTACAGGAAATTTACTTAAATTTCTATAAAAAGATTTGAAAATAATATACAATCAGAACTCCATTCAGCATTTCTCAAAGAAAAAATAAAAAAGAAAACCAACTCACACTAAATTATTTATATCCAATGGTGTCACATTAAATTTACTTTTATAGGAAAATGACTAGTCAGAAATCAACACTCATTATTGGTTTTAGGACAAAAACAAAACATAATGGACAAAGCTATGATGACAACATGTTCATCAAAGAAAAACATTTTTACCAAAACAAAAAAAAAAAAATCAAAGAAAAACATACTTCCAAACCCTTCTTTTTAAATCAGTTTTTCCAGGGTAAAATCCGATCATTAAAATGTAAAGCTTTCCCCACTCATTAAACGGGATTTTGATGGAATTGGTAGAACGGTTAAAAAAGGACCAATTGAGATAGGATGATTTGGACTGTCGGATTGTAATTGGACGGGGTCCACGAAATGGAGACGTTTAGTCGACTGTAATTATCATGAAGAAGCAGTGGCGTTTTATGTAAGGTCGCCCGTCGTTTTCGTAATTCTACGGTCCCTATCTAGCTTTATAGTGACAGGTGAATGTCGACACTATGGCATATTTGGACCTCACATTTTTAAAATGAAAACAAATTGAATAAATTAAAATATCTTAAAGAGTTTGTCTTTTTTTTTTTTTTTATAGAAATTATAAAGAAATGAAATTATGTGGACTATGAAGTATGAAGTATGAAGTATAAAGTTACATCCTCTGTTAGTAAAATACGAGACGGGATATTTTACATTTTTTTATACGTACGAATATTTTTGATGTTTTCAATAAAAAATACGTTCAAAAAATCGGCAAAAAAAAATAGAATTTTATATAATACGTACTTTAATATAAACGAGTAAAATACGTTTATTAAGGAAAAAAATGGGATTAAAAAATGAGAATATTCCTATACATTTTTATTTAATAACTAAATGAAATAATCAATCAAGATAAAATATACTAATGTCTATGTTGCACGGACACGGATACGGGGACACAGACACGACACGATACGGACACGGCGACACGGATTTTTTAAAAATTTTAGGACACGACACGGCTCGGCTCCGACACGGCTGACTAATATAAATTTTAATAAAAATATAAATGTTCATATATAATATATGTACAAATATTAATTATTAGTAAATTTATCACAATATAATATAATTATTAGTAAAATTTAAATATACGAATTGATTATTATGTTAAAAGAACATTATAATTTGTAGATTATAATATTGTGAGAATCAATTAAAAATGATGAAAAAATAAATTTAAATTAATTTAATACAGCGTTTCATTCATTTATAATTTTTTATTTTTTCTCAAATAAATTTTGACCATTTTAAATAAAAAAAATTGAGTTTGCCGTGTTGGACACTTCCCTCAGCCGTGTCCTAGCCGTGTCGGACACTCCCCCAACCATGTCCGACACCGTGTCCTAATTATTTTTTATTTTTTTTATTTTCGGACACTTTTTTCCGTGTCCGACACGTGTCGGGGTCGTGTCGGAACCGTGTCCGTGTTCGACGCTTGTCGAACACTGCACGGACATATTTTCTACCGTGTCCGTGCCTTAGTGACTAAAGTTTAAACTAAATGATAAGCAATTTCAATAAATAACTAATAAAAACCAATATTTTTCAAATATAGAAATTCATAAAACTAAAAGCATAATAAAATTATTAAACTAGATCAAACTTATAAACTAACAAGAATAAATTGTTTATCTAAAAGTAATAAAAAAATTTATCAAAATGTAGTCATCAATTTGATGAATTTTTGAATTTAACAAAATCTAGTCATCAATTTGATGAATTGAATCATTCTCCAAACATATTAAATCATCTTCACCACAACTGAAACTGAAAGTATTTGTTGAATCTAATGGATCACCACTTTCAACTTCTTGTGTTCCAAAATTCAGAGTTTTGAATAATATTTATCACTTTTTTTGTGACGACCCACAATCTCCAAGTTCAAGATTAGCACGGTTATCGAAATTCAGATCGTTTACGGTCCCGACGTCTTTCACACTTACACGTTTTTCCCAACTCTTGCATTAATGATTTTTATAAATCATCGATTTGGCATTTAAAACCCAAAGCATTAGTTAGAATTTAATTTGCATCGTTTTGTCATTAACTAGGATTAATTTGGTAAATTTATATTTTAGCTCGTTTAACTTGATTTAGTAATTTAACAGTGTATATTGGACTGGGGTTCAATGTTTTAATAATGCATATTTTATCGAGGTTCCAAATATTTTCATGAAATCCTTAATATTATTTATTAAGTCATATTTTAAAGAAAATTGCATTTTTAGCCTAAAATTATTTACACTTTAGCCCAACCTGGAATTGACTTTTCGTAAACCCATGAATTTTAAGAAAATGAACCTCAATCCTTGTTAACCATTTAATTTTGGTCATTTTGACACTAAGTACGCTAATTCCGACACTTTACACAATTTGCACATTTTTCGAGGAATAGGGTATATTATGTAAATATTGGACGTTTTGGGGCAGAAATGAAAATTGAGAGAGAGAGAGAGAGAGAGCAGCGTCGCGCGAGAGCTCTTTTTGCCAAAATAGGGATTTTGCCAAAATGATATGTCCAAATCGATCGTCTCGACGAGAGGAGTACCGGTATTGCGTCGATTTGACCGACGGTGGCGGCGCTATGGCAGCATGAAGGTGGCGCGATGTTGAGCTCCTCGTCGGAGGCTTTTCCAGCGACGTCACAGCCTAACCTTAGGCGGGATTTGTTTGTCTTGGCACAAGGAAGCCATTGGTGGTGGTGCCATGCTTAAAGATAGCTATTCAATATTTAAGAATGAAAGAGCAAGTTGGGTTAAATTGGTCATTTAACATGTAAAACGAGGAATAAACGAATAACAATTAACATTTGATTAATAATAACATTTAAGCTAAACTACTCAGGAGGTATAATTGTAATTCTACAATAATCATGCATAATCCATTTAAATCAAACCACTTGAATTACAACTTCACAACTTATGACTTTTCCCAAAAGCTCTAAAGCTACAAGTTCATATTAATCCTATCTCAAGCCTAATCGAACCGAAACCCATCCGTTCGACTGCACAAGCATATATCATCAACAATCAATAATTTACACAAGTTATAGTACAAATGATTCATGCCAAAACAATCCAAAAACCTAAAAGCTAGAAGCTACAATCAAAAAGCTACCAATTAACACAATTATACGAAAAATGCGATAAAAGACAAATGACAAGTCGAATTCGAGTAATACCAGCGCCGTTGGAACCGTTGCTACGAGGGAAACAATCTATCAGTAGGGTCCATTACCAGAATCCAGCCGGAATAGGGTCGTCGCCGCTGCTCCGCCGCCCCTCCACCACCGCTATATCGCCGGTCATCTCTGAGCACGAGACGAACGTCAAAAGCTTCGTTTCGTCAAGGCGGTCACGACCATGGTGGTCCGCCGCCTCAGCTCCGCTTGGAACCGCCAGAAAATCGCTCAACACCACTTCCAACTTCATTTCGCTGTATCTCCGTCGTCGGTGGTCCGATGAAGGTGAGACCACCGCCAATGGAAACCCCTCGTCCATGGCTACCTTCGCTGGTTGTTGCGCCACTGTGAAACCACCAGAGCCACCAGATCAGAAAAATGGCCCACCGCCTGAAAATCAGCGATTCCGTTGCCGTCAGCCACTTTCAGACCGTGGCACCACCACCAATGGCTTCGTCTCAAAAAATCAGTTAAGAACCGCCCTTGCCCGCCGCTTGAAAGTTGCCGGAAAGTCATCATCGGAAAGCTCATCCGTGCGCCACCTTCGTGCCGCCATAGCGCCTCCACCGTCGGACAAATCGACGCAATACCGGTACCATTGTGCTCCTCTCGTCGAGACGATCGATTTCCATATATCATTTGCTCGATTTGGTGAAGAAACGAAAAATCCCCATTTGAAGAGGAAGAGATTCTCGTTCGTGCGTCGCTGCTCTTGGGTGGGGAGTTCTCTCATTTTTTATTTTGGCCCCAAGACTTCCAATAATCACATAATATACCATATCCTCGAAAAAGAGTAAATTTTATAAAGTGTCGGAATTTAGTGTACTTAGTATCAAAATGATCGAAATAAAATGCTTAGTAAGAATCAAGGTTCGTTTTCTTAAAATTCATGAGTTTATGAAAAATCAATTCCGGGTTGGGCTAAAGTGTAAATAGTTTTGGGCCAAAATGAATTTTTATTTAAAATATGACTTAACGAATAATATTTAGAATTTCATGAAAATATTTGGAACCTCGATAAAATAAGCATTATTAAAACATTGAACCCCAGTCCAATGTACATCGTTAAATTACTAAATCAAGTTAAACGAGCTAAAATATAAATTTACCAAATTAACCATAGTTGATGACAAAACGATGCAAATCAAATTCTAATTAATGCTTTGGGTTTTAAATGCCAAATCGATGATTTATAAAAATTATTAATGCAAGAGTTGGAAAACGTGCAAGTGTGAAAGACGTCGGGATCGTAAACGGTCCGAATTCTGGTAAACGCGCTAAATCCTGAACTTGAAGATTGCGGATCGCCACAATATATTTCTTATATGACAAAAAAATATATATATATAACATATTTCTTACATATATTGACTCTATGATGCATGTGTGAAATGATCAAAATGCAATTTTATCTTCTAATGAAGTTTTAAGAGTTCCTCACAAGAAATCTAAAAGACAGACAATGCATTAATTAATTATTTTTGGGGAGATAATTAAACTAACTTTGAATGAGGAAGTGGGAGTGGAAGTGGAAATGTTGGTGGAAGTCATAGAATTGGGCACTTACATCAGTTCAAGAGTTTCTTATTAATTGTTAATCAATTGAAATTAACTTCACTTAAACTTAATTCCGTGTTTATTTTTCCTTGTTTTACACTGTAATATATATTAATTGTATTTTTAATTAAGGGTTATATTGTCTTTTCACAATAGGAAGAAACACTATTCAACATCCATCAAGCAAACATTAATTTTCATTTTGTCATGTAAATTCAGTAATTCTCCATCCATACCAAGAGAACAAGCAATTGACAAGGAATATATTATAGATGGCCATTTTTGTTGTTGTTTTGGCTTAGTGCTTGTTCATGCATGTTTTACACCACATTCTGTATGCATGCTTTTAAGCTAATTTAATTTCATTGGTATCTCTACACCAAGGTTAGCACTCCTTTGTACTATCTATTTAAAAGTCTGTATATTTTCTTATTAAATATACTATGTTACGTTTCATGTTCCTCCTTCTAGAAGGGCAATCTTTAAAATATTATTTTTTGTTAGAAGAATCAAACAACACTTTAAAATACTCTAACTTTTTTGTGAAATGGTAACTCATAATTTATTCTATGAATTGGTCTTTTTTTAGCTTTACTTAAGTTTTGGTTGAAATATAAATCACCAATAAATGGATAGAAAATTGGAAAATAAGGGTTAAAATTGTGGGAAAATATTTTGATTCAAAGTGAAAAAATAAGAAGCAAGGCATTAGCTAAAAAATGAGACGACCACGTGCGTCGCACATGGCTCTTGCTAGTTTAAGTAATATGTGTGTGTTAATTGTGATTAAATTGTCAAATTTGTGTCTAATTGATGTTCTAATTTTTCCTTGACATTTTAAACTATATGAAATTTGAGTTATCCGATACATGGAAAATTTATGTTTACATGTATAGAATAATTGGGGTTTTATTATATTTCGATACGTATATTCTTATTCTTGAATAGCGATAAGTACGAGAATTTTTAATTATCTAAATACCTATTTGTATAAAATGAAAATGTAATAAAATTGTAACTTATCATTTAAGTACAGGTGGACTCCATCAAACTTTTCAATCTAATTTAATGTATTATTATATGAATATATATAGCTAATTACTTGGGGACCATTTCTCTTAATATTACCACCTCCTGCTTCGCCAATTACAAATGTCCGACACCCACTTCTATATATATATATATATGACCCATTGGATGAGACCCCTACATTTTGTTCTCTCTTTTCTTCCATTGCGCCACCCAAAGCACTCGACCATCAGGTATTAGTCTTCTTCCTTTTCTATGGATTTGTAATTAATGAGTCTTTAAATTGTTCTCTGGTATACCGAAGTTAGGGATTAACACGTCTCCAAAGCATGATTACTACTTATACTTTAATCAATTATCTTATTTGAGGCTTTCGTATTGACTAATAATTACATTACATCTCCCTATACTTGTTAATTTACGATTTGTATATGTTCCAACGAAATTTCATCACAGTAGTTGTTCGAATATTGCTTACCAGTTTAAATATGTTTATATAGGTAATTCTTGCAATTAATAAAATGGATTGAATAGTGAATAGTGAATTCAATGATGGCCTGAGGTGACAACCTTTTATTGAACCAATTTAAAAGTGTAGCCTATAGTTCCGAAATAAATTATAATTGATGTTAGATATTCTAAATGATTACTTTCGGCTAAATTTGGGCAATTGCATATTGGTTATGGTGTTGATTAACTATTAATAATTGTTTATTATTACACAGATAAATAGTTTCAAGAATAAGTTGCTATTCATTAATTTAGATGCTCGATTATGTTCATGTGATTTATTTGGCCATTTGCCTGCCAGCGGATTGTTAAAGATTGAATAACGTGTATTATATGCCTAATTTATCTGGACACTATATTGGAATATACTGCCTCGAATGTGTATGAGTGTAGCTATATAGATGTCATTATGTGAATATATTATAGCCGTACAAGTTAGTTGTGTCTTATTTGGTTTGTCGAGTCGAGTCTTACCTTTTTGTCATTTGTATAGCAGGTGATCCTAATTGTGTTTGATCGTCCTTTTTGCTATCTTTTGGGATGTCCAGGTGGAGTTTCTTTTCCGAATTCGGTTTTCTTATACGTATGTAAATATTCCATATATACCCGAAGCCTGTGTTTTATGCTTTTATGTTTTCTTTCCCCAAACTTATATTATACGTAGTAGCTATTTGAAAACCATATTATCTTAATGAGTTTAAGGAAAACGCTTTGATATCAAATTACTACGTATATGATTTTGGAAAAGAAATTCAAATAGAGACAAGTAAACCCTCTTTTGTTTTTAAAGAAGTTTTGGGTCTTGGAACACCTTATAAGTAAAGTCGTGAGGTGCATTCCCTGGGTGGCTCTTCCCAAACGTATGATTCTTATGGGCATGATCCTAGATCGTTGCTTAATTTGTCTCGAATGGTCTCTTGACCACTCAAACTCTTTTAAATGCGAGAAACTATGTTTGGCCTTTTGGCCTGGCCATTAAGCCACATGATATATATTGGGCCCCAAGAGACCAGGGTATGGAGTGAAGCTGGTTAGACGATGGGTCTACGGTGGATCTTGGTGCTCTGACTCTAAACCCGTGACGGGAGCTCAGGGTGAGGCCGGAGTGGCATCCCTTTGAGTACCTGTGACCGATGAGGTATATCCTACATCGAAGATGTGAGGGTGAAACTCCCCAAATGATTATATAGTAGCTCGGGTTCGCTACCTGACTACATAAAGAGGAATAAAGGTAGTTTATTTGATTATTTCTATATTGTGAAACAGGTGGTGATTGCTCGACTCGCCGACCCTTATTATGTTGTGAAATCTTTTGATTCACCAATGTTTGCTTAAAAATCTTTATTTTTCCATTTGCTTTCTTCTCATTTAAAAATGGTGAATCTTTATTCTGTTTTATTAATATATACGTATTACAACCCCCTCACTTAGTCGTTTTCACTAACCCTCTCTACTTCTGTGGTTTTATTTCAGGTTGTGGTTACTAGGCTGAGGTCGAGTCTCAGGAAGGTGCTGCATTATTTGGTCTTTGTAGGTCTGTCTCATGTTGTATTTTAAATTGGTTTAGAAGTCCGCAAATGATGTATATTTATGATTTACTTATCATTTATGATTATTGATTTTCATTGTCCTTAGTGGGCTTTATACTTGCGCCTCTGAATTTACTGTTTTACTAGCTCCCTGAGTGGGATCGGATTTTATTAATTAATGCTCTGCGCTTTCACTTTGTTGTTAATTTTCTCAAATAAATCCGCCTAGTAGTATTTTCCGTTCGCCAGGTTGCAACCCATTGCTAGAAGCCTACTGTCGTTATGGGTTGTGGCTTGGTGTGGGACGTCGCATCGCACCGTATTTGGGGACGTGCCGTTACATGTATGTACTCTATATTCAATGAAAAAAATCATAGATTTATGGATTGTTGAGATTCGTAATTGATTTCGAACCAAACACACCTCAATTTTACATTCCAATACCTTAAACGTAAAGATATATACTCCATGTTACTGCATCGCTGGTACATGGTCTAGGCCAGAAAAATATATAAAAAATCCTAAAAATGATGAAATTAAGTTTGCCTCCATGTTATTGCTCGACTGGTTTTATATCCACGCAAATAAAAATATTTTCTTACATTTCTTAGATTAGTTAGATTCGTACTTGATTTTGGACCAACCCTACCAAAATTTTACATCATAATACCTTATTAGTACATGTATGTACTCTATATTCAATGAAAAAAGCTCAATTTCTTGAACTGTTGAGATTCGTACTTGATTTCAGATCAGTCATACCTCAATTGTACATTCCAATACCTTAGACGTAAAGATATGTACTCCATGTTACTGCATCGCTGATACATGGTTTAGGCCAGAAAAATTAAAAAAAAATCCTAAAAATGATGTAAAAGTCTCCCCCATGTCATTGATCGGTTGGTTTTATATCCACGCAATTAAAAATATTTTCTCACATTTCTTAGATTAGTTAGATTCGTACTTGATTTTGGATCAACCATATCTAAATTTTACATCATAATACCTTATTAGTACATGTATGTACTCTATATTCAATGGAAAAAATCTCAAATTTCTTAGATTGTTGAGATTCGTACTTGATTTCAGATCATGCATACCTCAATTTTACATTTCAATACCATAGACGTAAAAATATGCACTCCATGTTACTGCAACGCTGGTACATGGTCTAGGCCAGGAAAGTATATAAAAAATTCTAAAAATGGTGAAATTAAGTCTCCCTCCATGTTATTGCTCGATTGGTTTTATATCCACGCAATTAAAAATATTTTCTCACATTTATTGGATTAGTGAGATTCGTACTTGATTTTGGACCAACCATACCTAAATTTTACATCATAATACCTTATTAGTACATGTATGTACTCTATATTCAATGAAAAAAAATCTCAGATTTCTTGAATTGTTGAGATTCGTACTTGATTTTGGACCAGACATACCTCAATTTTTACATTTCCATACCTTAGACATAAATATATGTACTCCATGTTATTGCATCGCTAGTATATGGTTTAGGCCAGAAAAATATATAAAAAATCCTAAAAATGATGAAATTAAGTCTCCCTCCATGTTATTGTTCGATTGGTTTTATATTTCCTTTATTTCCGTGAAAGAATACGATCGATATACTTTGTTACTCATATAGAATAATGTTAATTGCCATATGTTTGACATACATGTGGAACACTTATGAATGTTTCAAACATTATATTTAGAAATTCCTCATGAAATTTATATTTTTCACTCGATTTCATATTTTAATTAACGTTATGTGAAAGAATACGATCAGTATACTTTATAACTCATGTAGAACAATGTTAATTGTCATATGTTTGACATACATGTGGAACACTTATGATTGTTTCAAACATTATATTTAGAAATTCCTCAAAATCGAGTTTATATTTTCCACTCGATTTCATACTTTAATTAACGTTATGTAAAATAATACGATGAAATAATAATTAATTTGAAATAACAACCGGATTGTGATTCGTGTGACGACCCACAATGTCTAAGCTCATAACTAGCACGTTTATCCAGATTCGGACCATTTACGGTCCCGACATCTTTCATAATTATACATTTTTCAACTCTTGCATTTAAAAGATTTTTCATAAATCATTGATTTGGCTTTTAAACCTCCATGCATTAGTAAGAATTATATTTGCATCGTTTTGTCACTAACTAGGGTCAATTTGATAAATTTATATTTTTAGCTCGTTTAATCGAATCTAGTAATTTAACAGTGCACGTTGGACCGGAATCCAATGTTTTAAAGATGTTTTCATCGAGGTTCCAAATATCTTTCATAAAATCATATTTTCAAGATATTGTATTTTTAGCCCAAAATTATTTACACTTTGACCTCAACCGATATTGACTTTTCGTAAATACTCGAATTTTCACAAATCGAACATGGAACCTCGTCAAGCTTTTCATTGCGGTCATTTTGACACTAAGTACGCCTAATTCCGAGACTTTGCATTTCTGTCTCCTTTTTCGAAATATATATATAGTAAGTTTTCATATTTAGAAACCACACACACACCGATGAATATCGAACGATGAGCTTTTCTCTCTCAAATGCGATTTTTGTAATGTTGTCGGAATTGGACGAATCACATGTCTAGACGACCGTATCGCCGAGAAGAATCCAACCGTAGCGACAACGGTGTAGTGGCGGAGAGAACCGAACGACGAAGCATTTTTGACATACAAGCAAGTCTTAAGTGAGGTTGTTCGATCTCCCATTTCCAGAGACGGCAAGGCTTGAGACTGGTCGGGTCTGGACCGTTTCGACGAGAGGAATCCATTGGCGATGGTCTCGACTCCATCCGACCACCGAAGATAGAGATAGGCCACTTTCCAGTCGCGATGTTGGTGGAGCTCCGACAACGTTTCAGGCGGCGTCACCATCGCTGACCACCAAGGTTTTGACCGGCGTGACGAGACGAGAAGATTGGCGGTGGTCTCTTCCCCTGACTCTATTGGACGACGACTTTCAGGCGACGCACGGAGGAGCCACGGTGGGAGTGGTGGTCCGACGTCCTCCGGCCACCATCTTCATCGATCTTTAGGTGCTTTCCAACCTTCTCGACGTGGGTAAGCTTTCTACGAACTCTGATTCCGAATTCGATAGCCCGATTTTGAGTAATTTCGATTCTTGGATTTAGGGTTCATTGGAGTTTCAAACTGAAATTAAACTCCGGTGAGTGACCGGATCGAGAAACGGGCTTGAGGGAAGTGACGGGCTTGACGAGAGGAACATTTGGGTATAAGGCTTCGAGCACCTTGGAGGCGGTCCGGTGGTGGCAGATGGAATCCGGCAGTTTTGGCACTGTTCTGCCTGGAATCCGGCGATGGTGTCTTCAGACAGATTCTTCGTCTCGATGCAACGATTCTAACAGCGCTAGTATTACCTTAATCCGATCTACCGTTTGGCTTTTATGGCTGTTTTTGTATGATTATGTATATATGTCAACTTTTGCACTAGCTTTTAGGTTTTCGAATCAATTAAGCCGAATTTGCTTGTACCTTAGCTTGTAGCATGATTGTAAATTGATAGATATTATCGATGTATTATTGTATAGTTGAATTGATGAGATTTGGGTTCGATTAAACTTGGATTAGGAGTGAATGTTAGATTATAGCTTTTGAGCTTTTGTGAAAAGCTGTTAAGTTGATAAGTTGTAATTCAATTGATTGACTTGAATGGGTTATGCATGTTTATTGTGAAATTTCAATCATACCCCCTGAGTAGTTTATACTTAAATGTTTGTATTTAATCAAATGATGTTTGTTATTCGTTTATTCCACGTTTTACATGTTAAATGACCAATTTGCCCCTAATTGTCTTTTATGCTTAAATGTTGTATTTTCATCTCTAAGCATGTTGCGTTTTGGTAGCCGAGCGTCTATCTGCTTCTTTGTTCGTGTCAGTCATTTATCCTCTAGGCCCCGTGTTTTCAGGTGGGATCTCTGAGGGAGAATCATATATGTTGCTTGCTTGCTTTTCTCATTTTTCGCGCCAGGTAAGGGTTTAAAATACTTTCAACTGGGGCAAGGACGTAGTTATATAGGTTCGCAAAATAACTTATTATCCTGTCTTTCTTATTGCTTACTGTTTCCGCCTTTACCATTTCCTTATGTGCTTAGTCAAACATTTTTTATAGCAAAACCTATGCATCTACAAAATGATTTAAAATGCTTTCAATTGGAGACAAGTAACTTATTTGTTTTAAAAGTAACCATTTGATCTCAGAAGCACTTATAAGTAATGTCGTTAGGGACATCCGCTAGCATGCTCCCGAAGCATACGACACTTATGAGTATTTCTTAGATCGTTATGTCATCTTGTCTCAAAAGCCCCTTTGGCCATTCATACTTAACTGCTTCCATCATTTCTTTTGAACGGCCCTTTTGGCCACCCGAACTGTTCTTGATTTCTAAGCGAGCCATGGACTGGATCATCAATTTGGGCCCAGGAGTTATACAAGAGGTGAGCCTGGAGACGAGCGTCTAGGGAAAATCCTGATGTGTACTCTAGGTGTTAACTTAGGCCGGTCGGGAGGTTTGGCTAGTCGAAGTTAATGCGACAGTAGTGCCTTGAGCATTTCCTTAAATTGTATACGGTAGCGTTGTGGGGCACCACTCGTTTCCTTAAATTGTGTATCGATTGACCTTTTGGTGGTGGAGTAATTGATTTCATGATTTCCATGATTGGGAGTTATAAGGAGAGGGTCCGTTCTCACCGAGACACATTATTGCATGACTTATTGCATTATTTACTTGTCTTATTGATTTACTGCTTTCGTTACTTAGTCGAAGCACAATCCCGTCTTTCATTTCTCGTTCATGTATTATTGATAATTATTCCTTTCATCTACTCGATGGATTGTGAATCGACTAAATCCTCATTTAATTATCGGCTTGACATTATGTGCAAACGATTTTAAAAGATCCGGTTCGTCAACCTTTTTGTATTTTCAAGATAAGCCAATTTGAGTGTTGCCTTGCTATAGTTTTCAACTTATACTATTATTAGTATCTTTTCCCAAATGAGCAACATTCACTACTCTTGGTTTTAAAAGATGAACGACGAACTACGATCAATACCTATATTGTATATTCACCCCTACTGAGTATCCTTTATACTCAACCCTTCTTCTTTAGTTCTTGCTTCAGGTAGACAGGTGGCAGTGTCGCCTATCTTGTTAGTCGGCAGTAGTAGGTCTAGGTTGGCTCTTGTATTATTGTCTTGTCAGTGTCCTAACAACAGTCGAGTCTTTACTTTCTGAATTGATTTGAATTATTGTATTCAACATTATGATTTACTTTATTTATTTTATGTACTTTCGTGCCCATGATGTGGGATAGTTTAATTGAGCCGTAGACGGCATTGATTGGATAATTATTTTAGATTCGTTTTATGAATTAGGTTTCCATGGATGACTTTTATTAATTGAACTATTATTTATGAATTCGCTTCCATATTTATTTGATTGTTGCTGTTGTTGTTGGGGCGTCATGTTGTTGTTGCTGGAGTTTTGATTGAGTGTTTTGCCGTTCGCTGAAATAAATTTTCGAGTAGGGCACCCTATCATGCTCGGGAATTCATTTTGGTGCGGATGTGGCATTCTTCTTCCTCCTAAGGAGAGGGGCGCTACAATTCGTCTCGGTATATACATTCATTAACATTATTCAATATTTATCTCGGCGAGAACAGGCCTCCACCTTATAACTCCACATTCAAGAAATTCTCCCAACACCGTTTGTCAATCAAGGAGCAACCCGAGAACTGACACATTCATTCATGATAATTTCAAGAAAAACGTGCAACACATGCAATCGTTCACCATCTCCCCAACGAAAGACTGGCCAACCACCAACCGGTCTCGCATTGGAAATTATAATTTGGAAATTATACTTTGGGATCTTATACTCTGGACGCTCATCTCCGAGTCTCACCCTCCATATAACCTCCGGCCATTTTAGAAACATTAAACATGATCATTTTCTCGCATTTGCAATCATTCATTACAGTTGTGGCCAAATGGGCCGTTTTCGAGACATTAGTGTAGCGGTCAAAGACCTAGAACCTACTTTTGAAATCAAAACATTTTATATCTCGCTGAAATTCGTTTTCAAAAGGTTACATATATACAAGTTGATATCAAATCGGTTTTGATCGAAACCATTAAATTATAACTCGAAATATTTAATAGCGTATAACCGAAAGGAAATTTCAAAACGATATAAACACAGGGAGGGGGTAACATTTATTTCACAAGTAATAGTTGTACATATAGGTTCTTGTCCAGATTGAAAACAATTTAAAACCCTCACTTAGACCTCCACACGCTAGAACCCGACTGCTAGACTACTGACCCTCGTCCTGGGACTGATATGTAACAACAATAAACCTATAGGATCAAAACATAACTCTAGAACCACAAAACGACCAATTAAAGACGAACGGCTTATTAGATAAAATCCACATTTATGCACTTAACATTAAATATGCATAAAGAAGCTATTACATAAGTTTCATGTCAATCGGAGAGAATATACAAAACGTACGAACCGAAAATGTCATTTTTCATTACCCAAACGAATTCGGAAAATTCTACAGTATGCAAATCACTCAATATCATAATTTATAGGAACTATTGGTGAAGTTTGATTTCGAAAACGAGATCAAACAGAAAAAGTCACTATTCATGATGTGACAATAACGTAGCTAAACTCTGCAAAATGCACTCTCACGGTATCATGCAGGCTCACGGTTTGCATCTCACGGTATGCAACATACCATGAGTGGGTAGACTCACGGTAAGTTACTTACCGTGAGTCGTACCGTGAATTGGCATCCTCACGGTATGTTTCTTACCGTGAAGCATACCGTGAGTTGCCAATTCGCGCAGAAAACAGAGATTTCAAACAAAACTTCAACCAAAAATCATTCGATCTGCATAATTTGGTAATTCCAACAATTATCAACACCAAATTCAGTTTAATCTACCTATAACACAAAAATTAAGCCAAGTAACAAGCCAAACCACCAAGAATTCATCAAAAACTATAAAATATACAATTGTAGTTACTGTTCATCATCACCAACAACATGCAAAATGAGAAAAGTAGAGAACAGTTCTGGTGCCTATTCGAAGAACACGATACGAGGAATTCGTAGGAACTGATGGTACCGAAATCGGGCCGGAAATGAAATTGTTAGGTTGGTTTGAATGATCGACGATGAGAAGAGAAATGGAAGAAGAAAAGATAGAGAGAGAAAAAGAAAAGGAATCTTTGACGTTACGAAGCTCTAATCTCTGAATATATCAATATTATAGGCGTCACGAAGCTAATAAAATAGCGAACGCAATTATGAAAATTATAAATCCAAATAACACATATAATTCACAATATACGAGAAATAGGGAAAAGAAATAAATTAATAATACGAAAGACGTACCAAATTAAAATTAGAAAATTCGGGTCATCACAATTATAGTATAAATGAATAGTTATCAAGTACTAGATTAAAAAATTAAGGTATTCCAATCAAGATTTAGAGTACAAAATCCGATAATTACAGTTTTCTTATTGCAAACGAATCTGGAAATGTAGCGCCCCTCTTCGTAGGAGGAAGAAGAATGCCACATCTGCACCAAAACAAATTCTCGAGCATGATAGGGTACCCTACTCGAAAACTAATTTCAACGAATGGCAAGACACTCAATCAAAACTCCGACAACAACAACACGACGCCCCAACAACAACTGCAACAATCAAATAAATGCGGAAGCGAATTCATAAATAACAGTTCAATTCAGAAAAGTCATCCATGGCAACGGTAACCATAAAACGAATCTAAAATAATTATCCAATCAATGCTATCCACGGCTCGACTAAACTATCCCACATCAGGGGCACGAAAGTTCAGAAAGTAAATCATAATATTAAATACAATAATTCAAATTAATTCAGAAAGTAAAGACTCGACAGTTGTTGGGACACTGACAAGAGAATAATACAAGAGCCAACCTAGACCTGCTGCTGTCGACTGACAAGATAGGTGACACCACCACCTGTCTACCTGAAGCAAGAACCAAAATAGAAGGGGTGAGTATAAAGGATACTCGGTAAGGGGGGAAAATATACAATGTACGTATTGATCGCAGTTCGTCATTTATCTTTTAAAACCAAAAGTAGTGAATGTTGCTCATTTTGAGAAGGAATACAAATAATAATATAAGTTGTAAAACATAACACAAAGCAACACTCGGGTTTGGCTTGCTTTGAAAACACAAAAGGTTGACGAACCGAATCCTTTGAAAACATTTGCACATAACGTCAAGCCGGTCATTTTGAAAGGATATTAGTTGAGTCACGAGGCCAGACAAGTTCGAAAGACATGACATAAACAAGTTGGAAATGATAAGTAAACACGACTCGTAATTCAACTAAGTAGTTTGAACAATAAAGAAGGCATAAGTTGGGCAAGTTCGAGCCACGCTTCTGGGTTTTATATATATATAAGGAAAATATATATGCTAAATGAAGAAAACTGAAATGTGCTTCGACTTGTAGTATATCAATAATCGATAACAGTAACATAAACACTAATAAATAAGCAATGACAATAACAAATAATTATCCTAGCGAGAATGGCCTATTCCTTCTTATAACCCCCTCAATCATGCAAGTAACTCCATCTCCGGTGTCAAGCCAAGGAGCAACCCAAGGCTCGACTATAGTGAATTTCAGGAAAGTGTGCAACGAATGCAACACCCACCATCGCTCCCAACCATGGTTGCCAACTCCTGACAGAGCACAGCTAACGCTTAGTTTTTGGGAGTAGTACCTCAGGAAACACTCTAGACGCTCGTCCCTAGGTGAAACCTCTGTAAAACCCTCCAGGGCCCCAATAAAAGTCACTGATTTTACTCGCTTTTCAAATCAATAAGCAGTTATAAGTTGATTGCCAAACGGGTATTTAGGCAAGTGAGTGACGACGAAGGGAGTGACCATAAGTTCTATACGTCTCGAGATGTGCTGACGGACTCCCCTAACGACTTCCCTTATAGACCCAACCAAAGTCAAAGTGCCACATTTAAAAAAAAGAGTTTTCTTGCCTTTGAAAACAAAATGGTTTGGAATAATATAAGTACGGGTTTTTGCTATCAAATGATTTGACTAAGCACATAAGGAAATAGTAAAGACAAGAATAGCAAGCAATAAGAAAGATGTGATGATTAGTTATTTCGCAACCTACATATCTATGTCCTTGCCCCAGTTGAAAGCATTTTAAACCCTTGCCTGGCTCGACAGAACAAGAGAAGGAAAGCAAGCAGCAATTATAATTCTGCCTCAAAGATCCCACTTGAAAAACACGAGGTCCAGAGGATGACTGACAAGACAAGGAAATAGACACTGACACTCGGCTACCAAATCACAAACATGCTTAAAGATATTCATTCAACATTTAGACATAAAACAGCAAGTAGAGGCAACATGGTCAATTTATATGAAAAGCGTAGAATAAATAAATAAACGAGAAACACTAAATAAATTACAAAACGTGTAAACATATAAGCAAAGCAGGGGTTAAGATTGTAATTAAGCATCTACATGTATATTTCATTTAAAATAATAAATTGAAATACAACTTCACAACTTACAACTTTTCTCAAAAGCTCTAAAGCTACAAGCAAAAATCGAATCCTATCTCTAGCCTAATCGAGCCGAAACCTATCAATTCGACTACATAATCATTCAACAACAATATTCAACAATTAGGACAAGCTAGATTACAAATCATTCATGCTAAAACAGTCCGAAAAGCTAAAATCTAGAAGCTATAATCAAAAAGCTATCATTAGTACGGGTTTTTGCTATCAAATGATTTGACTAAGCACATAAGGAAATAGTAAAGACAAGAATAGCAAGCAATAAGAAAGATGTGATGATTAGTTATTTCGCAACCTACATATCTATGTCCTTGCCCTAGTTGAAAGCATTTTAAACCCTTGCCTGGCTCGACAGAACAAGAGAAGGAAAGCAAGCAGCAATTATAATTCTGCCTCAAAGATCCCACTTGAAAAACACGAGGTCCAGAGGATGACTGACAAGACAAGGAAATAGACACTGACACTCGGCTACCAAATCACAAACATGCTTAAAGATATTCATTCAACATTTAGACATAAAACAGCAAGTAGAGGCAACATGGTCAATTTATATGAAAAGCGTAGAATAAATAAATAAACGAGAAACACTAAATAAATTACAAAACGTGTAAACATATAAGCAAAGCAGGGGTTAAGATTGTAATTAAGCATCTACATGTATATTTCATTTAAAATAATAAATTGAAATACAACTTCACAACTTACAACTTTTCTCAAAAGCTCTAAAGCTACAAGCAAAAATCGAATCCTATCTCTAGCCTAATCGAGCCGAAACCTATCAATTCGACTACATAATCATTCAACAACAATATTCAACAATTAGGACAAGCTAGATTACAAATCATTCATGCTAAAACAATCCGAAAAGCTAAAAGCTAGAAGCTATAATCAAAAAGCTATCATTAGTACGGGTTTTTGCTATCAAATGATTTGACTAAGCACATAAGGAAATAGTAAAGACAAGAATAGCAAGCAATAAGAAAGATGTGATGATTAGTTATTTCGCAACCTACATATCTATGTCCTTGCCCCAGTTGAAAGCATTTTAAACCCTTGCCTGGCTCGACAGAACAAGAGAAGGAAAGCAAGCAGCAATTATAATTCTGCCTCAAAGATCCCACTTGAAAAATACGAGGTCCAGAGGATGACTGACAAGACAAGGAAATAGACACTGACACTCGGCTACCAAATCACAAACATGCTTAAAGATATTCATTCAACATTTAGACGTAAAACAGCAAGTAGAGGCAACATGGTCAATTTATATGAAAAGCGTAGAATAAATAAATAAACGAGAAACACTAAATAAATTACAAAACGTGTAAACATATAAGCAAAGCAGGGGTTAAGATTGTAATTAAGCATCTACATGTATATTTCATTTAAAATAATAAATTGAAATACAACTTCACAACTTACAACTTTTCTCAAAAGCTCTAAAGCTACAAGCAAAAATCGAATCCTATCTCTAGCCTAATCGAGCCGAAACCTATCAATTCGACTACACAATCATTCAACAACAATATTCAACAATTAGGACAAGCTAGATTACAAATCATTCATGCTAAAACAGTCCGAAAAGCTAAAAGCTAGAAGCTATAATCAAAAAGCTATCATTTAACACAATTATACAAAAAAATGCAATAAAAGACAAACGAAAAGTCGGATTCGAGTAATACAAGCGCCGTTAGAACCGTTGCATCGAGATGAAGGATCTGTCCGAAGGCATCGTCACTGGATTCCCGCCAGAACAGTGTCAAAATCGCCGGATACCGCCTACCACTGTCGGATCGCCGCCAGACCACCTCCAATGGTCGAACCGTTATATCAAAATGTTCCTCTCTTCGAACCCATCACTTCCCTCAAAACCATTTCTCCATCGGACTCTCCACCGGAAGGTTATTCCACTTCAAAGCCTCGGTGGAACCCTAGAATCGAAAATCCCAAATTAACGACGATTCGCTCAACGAATTACGAAATTGACTTCAAATTTAGCTTACCCATGTCGAGAAGGTTGGGAATGGTGAAATCCCCATCGAAGACGGTGGCCAGAGATAGCTCTGACGCCGCCTCAGCCACTCGCCGCCCGTGCACCAGCCTTGCTCCGCCAGTGCACCACCGCGGCTCACTTCCAGGCTATGAGACCACCACAATTCTCTTCGTCTCTTCAAGGCCATCCCAGCCACGGTGGTGCACGATCGAGACACCACCTGGAGTCGCCGGAAAATGGTCATCTCTGCCGCGCCTTCATCTCGCCGTTCTGCCGTCCAGCCAAACCAGGTGGTGGGACCACCGCCAAAAGACTCCTCTCAACGAGAGCTTCCATTCCCAACCAAGACCAGGCCATGCCGTGGCCGGAGATGGCAGATCATCGTCCCTCTCTGTCGCCACCTTCTCGCCTCTGTTGTGCCACCACCGTCGTCCAAATGCCACAAATATTGGTACCAATGTGTTCCTCTCGTCGAGATGATCGATTTGGACATATCATTTGCTTGAATCGGTGAAGGAACGAGAAAACCCCAATTTGGGAGAAGATGAGCTCACGTGAAGTCGCCGATCTGCTATGGTGTTCTCCAATTTTCAATTGTGCCCCAGGACTTTCAATAATTGCATGATATACCCTATTCCTCGAAAAATGTGTAAATTGTGTAAAGTATCGGAATTAGGCGTACTTAGTGTCAGAATGACCGAAATTAAATGCTTAATAAGATTCGAGGTTCATTTCATGAAAATTCACGAGTTTACAAAAGGTCAATGTCGGGTTGGCTAAAGTGTAAATAGTTTTGGGCTAAAATGCAATTCTCTTAGAATCTTATGAAAATAATTGGAACCCTGATAAAATATGCATTATTAAAACATTGAACCCCAGTCCAATGTACACCATTAAATTACTAAATCAAGTATAATGAGCTAAAATATAAATTTACCGAATTAACCCTAGTTAATGACAAAACGATGCAATCAAATTTTAATTAATGCCTTGGGTTTTAAATGTCAAATCGATGATTTATGAAACATCTTTAAATGCAAGAGTTGGAAAACGTGCACGAGTATGAAAGACGTCGGGACCATAAATGGTCCAAATTCCGATAAACGCGCTACTCTTGAACTTGGAGATTGCGGGTCGTCACAATACTCCTTCCTTCAAAAGAATCTGTCCTTAGATTCGATTCCTCACCTCAAACCGTTCTTTGCCAAACTTCCTCTTTGGCTTCGGTTCCAAAATTTTGTTCTGTCCAGCTCAAAATGTCTTCAGAACGTGAGCAGACTCCTTTGATCCTTGGAAAATCTGACATCCATGCTCACTTCAATTCTTAATTCGACCAGCTTCCGAAGTGTTCTCCTTCCAGGTCGATCTATTAAAGTCGACGCTAACCTGATCCGCATATCGAACTCGCAACATAATCACTCCTAGTCGGCTAAGAACTCCTTGTCCTTAGCACTCTCTAATAGCGTATAACGAGGCTATCAAATTCTGCGCTATCCACACAGAGTTCATATAAAGCCTAAGCAACAAATCATTCAATCAACGCAAGTAAGAATTAAAAGTAGTTAAAGCACGTAAGTCATACAAAACACTTAACAAATATTTAAAGTAATTAAACACAAAAGCTCATCCAATATGTAATGTGGTTTGAATTCCTCAAGATCCGTGGTGACTCTGTTTGATCAAAAGTTGAATCCTTTAAGGTTTCTGATCCCCGAACTCTATTCCAGCTTGATGTCTGACTCAGATTGAACTCCTTTACCCATTCTTCATTTCACCATTCGGTTGCTTGATGTTTCATTTCCCTCACAAGTCTGCACTAGTGACATCTGTTGGTTCCTAGCATGTTTTACTTTACCGTCTCAAATTCTGGTTCCGCACTGACCTTATTTCTGCTGTTACCTCTGGTTCTACTATACTCTGTCCGCAAGTAGGTCACGTAACTCATCGGATAGTATCTCTAGAGGGGTGAGATACTGATTATATTCCAAAGCTCGGTCGAGACTCCATCTGTAAGAAACCTTCCTCTGATATGGTTCCTTTGTTGATCCTGATTTGTTCCGATGCTCTGTCTGAAAGTGGAATGCATATCCTGTCAGGTGGTATCTCTACGGTAGTGAAATACTGATTACATTCCCAAGCCCGATCAAGTTCGGTAACAACTCCATCTGCGAGCTACCTTTTACTGACATAGTTCTTTGATTAGTCCTGAGATGTTCCCATGCCCTGTCCTCGAAAGTGGAATATCTGTATCGCAATCCCGATCTTCAAACTCAAATAACCCTTCATCTTCTGAATCTATTTCGGAATCTGATTGCCGAATGTACTTCTGAAATCACGCTATCATCTGTCTCTCTGTTCAAGTTAGCTATTGTCAACTGGATTTACCTTAATGGTATTGGAATTGGTAACCATCGTCCTCTAGTAATTCCCTTTTACCATCCTCGCACCACACTTAGTACATCTGAGTTGAATGCGGTAGCCAGGAGAGTAACGTCCAAAATGTCGAACAATTCATCTGTAGCACTCTGCTGATCCCAGTGTTCCTCATGTCTGATAATGTGTTGGTCTGATTCCGACTCACAGTAGATTCAGTCTCCCTGAGTTCTTTTCTGTCATCGTTTTCAAAAATAGCACGTCAGAATAATCTGCCTCGACCCTCGGTTGACCCTGAAGATGCTCTGAAACTGGCTGACATATAAGGTTCCCTTTGTTGTAGTACAGTCGAAACTCATCACTCTTGTAGCTTGTCAACAACCGAATACAACCCTGTGTTCTTGTGTCGTTCTGTCTGTCAAGTCTGATTGTTGTCCTTGCTTACCCACATTTACGGAAGGAGCTCATAGGTTAAATCGGTACCAATGCTAAAACCCGTAGAGAAACTCACACGAAGGAAAAGAACAACACATAACAGCACAACACATTTAAGACAAGTTACAAGCGATGTTCTAATGCAATACCTATTATGAGTTGCGTACCTTTCACCAATCCTTCTGAGTATAGGATCAATCTCGTTAAGCTGTATCCACCAAGTTAGCACCCTTCGGTAGGGTCTTATCTCAAAGGAAGAAAGTGTTTGATCATCTCTGCATCACAAAGTTTCAATATGCATGTCTGATAGGATTAGTATGCAAGCACACGAGGCATATTAACAAATAAATCGCGATCCTAAAGCCGTACGGCCTGTACACGCCGAAACCAAATAAGATACAACACGGAATTCCACTGTAGCGCCTCCTGAAGAAGGACCGCCACATCCGCACCGAAATGGACTCCCGAGCTTCAGCGAGGAGCCTCAACTCAAAAATCCACTCCGGCGAACAGCACTCAAACAATAACCATCGGCAACAGCGACAACCATCCCAACAACAATCACAACAATACAGAGATATGCGGAAGCGATTATAAAGTAAACAGATAAATTCCACAAAAGCCTACGAGGCTAACATAATAAGAATTAAACATGTGAAATTCGCAATACAACAGAATAACAACACGTAGTGCCATCCATGGCTCAACTAGTCTATCCTGTACAATCCTAGATATCGTCAACTATCCCACATCAGGGGCACATAAGTACGTAAAGTAAATAAATACAATAAACAAGACTCGACGGTTGTTGGGACCACTGACAAGACAAACCAGAAAGACTGAGCCTATCTAGACCTGCTGATGCCGACTGACAAGATAGGTGACGTCGCCACCTGTCTACCTGAAGCAAGAACCAAAATAGCAGGGGTGAGTATAAAGGATACTCAGTAAGGGGGTTTTGGTCACAGTTCGTCATTTATCTTTTTAAAACTAAAAGTGGTGAGTGTTGCCCGTTTTGAGAAAGAATACGAATAACGAAATATAAGTTGTAAAATGACACAAAGCAACACTCGGGTTCGGCCTATTTGAAAACACAAAAGGTTGACGAACTGGATCCTTTAAAACATTTGCACGTAATATCAAGCCGATAAATTGAAAGGATATTAGTTGAGTCATGAGGCCGTTACAAGTTCGAAAAGCACGATATAAATAAGTTGGAATCGATAATAAACACGGCTCGTAATTCAACTAATTAATTGAATAATAAAGGAGGCTTAGGGTAGCAAGTACGAGTCACGCTTCCGGGTTTATATATATATATATATAGGGAAATACATATGATAAATGAAGAGAACCGGAATGTGGTTCGACTTGTAAGGAAAGCCGTAAAACACTTAAACAGGCAACAAATGCAATAAATCATGCAAATAATGTGTCCCGGCGAGAACGGGCCCTCTCCTTATAACTCCCAATTGAAAAATCATGTAAGCATATAGTCAAGTACTCCACCACCAACAATACTATACAGGATTTAAGGAGACGCTGTTAGCACCACCATCAGAACTTAAGGAGACGCGATTAGCACCACCGTATCATAATTTAAGGAGACGCGATTAGCACCACCGTTCACATCAACTTAGGCTAGCCAACCTCCTAGCCGACCCAAGTCAATACGCTAGGAGTATACATCAGGATTTGCCCTAGACGCACGTCCCCAGGCTCACCTCCTGTATACTCCAGGCCCAAGTTATTAAACAATTTATGACTCGCTTTTGAAATCAATGATAGTTTGGGTGGCCAAAAGGGCCATTCGAAAGCAGGAAATCGGGGTGTGGGAGGCCAAAGGGGCCATTCGAGACAAGGTTATAATTGCGAGGTTGAGAGACCAAAGTTCGCATTTAAAACAAATGGGTTTTTCTTGCCTCTAGTTGAAAGAATTTAAAACATATTGGTTTGCTATCAAAACGGTTTGACTAAGCAGATAGAGAAATAGTAAAGGCAATACAACAAGTAATAATAAAGCGGGATAGTGGTTTATTTCGCAAACCTAAGTAACTATGTTCTTACTCCAGTTGAAAACAATTTAAAACCCTTACCTGGCTCGACACGACAGTATGAAAGCAAGCGGTAGTCAGGTTTCTCCCTCGTTGGTCCCACCTGTAATACAGAGGATGAAAACAAGACCGACAATACTAAAAGCAAGACACGAACAACAGACGATGCACGGCAATTCAAATATAACTTCACTCATGCTACAGATACAATATGGAAAGCCAGGCAATTAAGCATATAAGGATATATAACATATGAAATAACATTTAAAGGAATATTTAAAGCAATTCTAATAATGGAAGAACGTTAATAATAAATATGGAAAGCATGCTAAAACGCAGTTAGGGCACGTAGACATGCTTAAAATAATACAAAGACGTTCTCTCGCGAATACGGGATCAGACGGATAAGGAACGGGAAAGGTGGGATAAAATCCCTAAACGAGTAAGGCGTCAATTGGTGGTCAAATAGGGTCAGATAAATTGTAAATTATGAACAATATCAAATCCCGAGGCACGAGGAAGCTATAGGTGAAATCGGATTGATATTCGGAGGTCGTATGTGAAAAGTCAACATTTAAATGAGTGGGGTTGACCAAATTCTCGAAGTGCAAGAAAGAAAAAAGGCTGGAAAATGCACTAAGTATGTTGCACCGGCCAACGCACGGGCTTGGCAAGCCGGTGCAAGAACAAATAGGGGTGCACGGCCTCACGCACGGTCTTGAGCACGGTGCCAAGACCGTGCAGGTGCAAACGGACCTGCGCACGGGCCTGTGCACGGGCTCAGGCCCGTACAGGTTTAAAAGGGCTGTGCACGGGCTCCTGCACGGTCTTGATCAAGACCGTGCGTTAGCAGCAGACTCAGCAGATCGCGAAACCTCACACGCGAAACCAACATTTAAATCCATACATCTCCTAATTTACTCCATAAAACATCCTAATTCCCACATATAATTATATATATCATATAAGCTACACATAGGCACAAGAAACACGTAAAATGGTCAAGTAAATCTCCCTAAACACGAAAATCCTAAAACTATAAAATTCTATATAAAACTCACTAAAATCGCAACGAGGAAGGAACGAAATAAAATGGGGTAAAAGGATTACCGGTAGAGAATGTAGTGAGGATCGTTTGGGTTTTCACGGCTCGTTGATCGGGCGAGAAACGGGCTCGGTAGGGCGTCGGGAAGTTTCCTCCTTTCTTCTCCTTCTCTTCTCCTTCCTTTTTCTTTTTCCCTCTTTGTATGTAATGAGAGAATGAGAGAGATAGGTAGATATTTAGGAAAATATCTCGGGGGGGGTAAAATAATCATTTAGGCTTTTATGGGCATTTATGTAATTTAAGTAATTGAGGGCATTTAAAAGATAGGTTAAATCAATCTTTTCCACAAGATTAATTAATCCAATTGGATAGATCGAGAAATTTAGGCAAGAAAGAATTCGCGTAATTATTAATAATATAATTTAAAATATTCGGGTTGTTACATCCACGATCGACTCACGTTACATCTTCCTTAGTACAAAAACTTATAAAGGATCGCCAGTTGGTTAATTAAGCCAACCGTAATCGATCATAATTTTAGGCACCAACAAATGACAAACCCTCATCGAACCACGAATTCGACACGGACAGACACAACTCATGCAGACACTGAAAACAAGACAAGACCAGATACTAGAGCTTTCGGTTCCTTTCGAGAACTTAAGCTCTGATACCACTAACTGTAGCGCCCCTTTCCGTAGGAGGAAGAAGAATGCCACGTCCGCACTAAAATAAAATCTCGAGTATGACAGGGTGCCCTACTCGAAAACTCATTTCAGCGAATGGCAAGACACTCAATCAAAACTCTGGCAACAACAACACGATGCCCCAACAACAACAGCTACAATCAAATAAATGCGGAAGCGAATTCATAAATAACAGTTCAATTCATAAAAGCCATCCACGGCAACGGTAACCACAAAACGAATCTAAAATAATATCCAATCAATGCCATCCACGACTCGACTAAACTATCACACATCAAAGACACGAAAGTACAGAAAGTAAATCTGTAGCACCGCCTGAAGAAGGAACGTGTAACGACCTAGAATTTCGAGAATCATTGTGAGTTCCTTTTTCGTGCTAATTATCTTTCTTACCCCTATTTCTCGTATTATGTGATTTATATTTAATTATTTCGTATATGACCTTATGTGATATTATTATGTGCGAATTTGTATTCCTTATGCGATTTGCTTTCGTTTGATATTAATATTGATATATTTGGCCAAAACATTTTAAATTGGATTTTCTAAATTACCGAAATACCCCTTCGTGTTTTTTGGACATTTCGAATTATTTGATAAAAGTCTTCTCACCCAATTCACACCCTAATTTTCGAATAGAGAGAGAGAGAAGAGGAGAAAAGAGAACTTGGCATTTGAGAGCTCAAATCGACCATCCCGAACACATTTTACCACCGAATTTTGTGTTGTTTGTACCTACGAGATCCTCTCGACGAGATCTTCATTTAGGTACCAATTTCATCGCTTTAATCCTCGCATTTATAAACTTTTAGGTGCCTTTATGATTTCGGGAATATTTTTCGAATTTTGGTGATTGTGAGCCCGTTTCTTGATCATTTTTCGTGTTACTTGGATCAAAATGCTCATTATGTGTTGCTTAATGTTTGTTGTAATTATTGGGTGTTGATTTGTGTGAGAAAATGAGTTATATGAATTTTTGGTTCGATTTTTCCGTTTCGATCGCGTTTTCTGTTGTCTGATACTGATTTGCACGGGCTCCTGCACGGTCTTGCCAAGACCGTGTGTTGCCCCATGCGCGCCTCTTTTTGCCTGCACGGGCTCGCGCCCGTGCGTGTACCCCGTGTGCATGGTCGTGTGCACCTGCACGGTCTTGACAGCGTGTTCAAGACCGTGCGAAGGCCGGTGCGAAACACTTAGTGAATTTTTCAGCCTTTTTCCTTAGTTGCTCTCAGGAATTGGGTCAACCCCACTCATTATTATGTCGACTTTTCGCATACGAACTCCAAGAATTATTCCGATTTCACCTATAGATTCCTTAGGAGTTGTAGATTAATATTTTGAAATGTTTGTTGAATTCTGACCTCGTTCGGACTGTGAATAGTGCATTTTTTATGTGTATGCATTTTTAAAAACTTGTCGGAATTTCTTGAAACTTACGTGGTAGCTTCCATAAATATTATTATTGACATATGCATGATTGTGGATTTATTTGGTTAGCCGTTCGTCAATTAATTGCTTATTTGAGTTTAGAGTCGTCTATTAATTTGTCTAGGTCCTGTCTTGTCTACAGATCAGTCTGAGGTTGGAGAGCAGTGAGTCGTAGCTGCTAGACATTCTTTTGGCATATCAGGTGAGGATTTAAATTATTTTAAATTGGGCTTGAACATATATGTCTATGTATACATGCTAAAACCCCGTAACCCCCTTGCTTTACTTGATCTTTTATTCTTCCTTCCCTTATTATTAGTATTAAATATTTCGAGCATATATCTTTATGATTTTTATCAACAAATCATTTGATATCAACTTATACAATATTATCCGAAATCGATTTGTTTTCAAAAGGGCAAGTAAACTCTTCTTTACAACGTGATAATTTGACTTGGGTTGAGTCTATGAGGAAAGTCGTTAGGGGAGTGCGCCAGTGCAACCCGACGCGTACGGAACTTGTAGTTACCCCCTTCGTCGTCACCCACTTGCCAAATGCCTATTTGGCACTCAAACCTTACTTGAAATGCGAGAAAAATCATGTCTTTTCTTTAATGGGGCCCGAGATAGTTTTCGAGGGTCTCACTTGGGGACGAGCGTCCAGGGTGTTTCCCGAGGTTTTATTCCCAAAATTAAGCGTTAATCGTGGCCCGTCAGGAGTTGATAGCCACAGTTGGGAGCGATGGTGGGTGTTGCATGTGTTGCACGCTTTCCTTAAATTCACGATAGTCGAGCCTCGGGTTGCTCCTTGGCTTGACACCGGAGATGGAGTTTTTATCATGTCTTGAGGAGAAATAAGGAGGAACAGGCTCACTTTTGCTGGGATATTTATTTACTGCTTTATTACATTATTCTCTTTACTGCTTTATTGAAATATCCAAGTCGAAGCACATTCCGGTTTCTTCATTATCGCATATGTATTTTCCTATTAAAAACCCGGAAGCGTAACTTGACTTGTTTTACCCATATCTTCACTGAGTTTCTTTGACTCACCCTCGTTTAATGGTTCTTGCCTCAGGTAGATTGAGAGACTGACATATCTTGCATGTCGGATTGGCAACAGTGGTTAGATAGGTTCTTTCGGTTTGCAAGTCGTCTAGATTTGTTGTCCGTATAACTCTCATTAGTTTATTCTTTTGTCCTGGCATGCATATAATGCTAAATTGATCCCCACTCTGCTATGATTACTATTTACTTTACGTTGCCCCTGAATGGGCGTTGATATTATTGGATATTTGAATTGGCCCCGAAGTGGCATTTATGTTTATATGTTATTAAATCGCTTCCGCTATGAATTTTGATTTGTATAGATGTTCTTATATGTTGTGTCTTTTGGGGATTTGTTGTTGCCAAATGCCGGGATAGACCCGTTGGCTTGTACGGGTTCTCGGGTTGACGCGCCGTTCTCAGCTTGGGGATCTGTGCAGGTTCGGGGGCTGTAAAGCGGGGCGCTATAGTCTGAAGTGGTATCAGAGCCTAAGGATCTGTTGTCTAGAAGTGTCGTGTCTAAGTCGTACGGCTATAGGTTTCGTGTTACTTTTCCTTACTTGCGCTTTTATATGTTTATTGTTACGTGATTATTTGAACATATCATTAACCACATGCATTTTCAGCTCACTGTTTCAGGTATCATGGTACGACCACGCCGATAGGATCCGCCTCCACCGCCAGAGGGCTTTCCTCCGCCCAACGCTTTTTACGATGCAGTCCGACTGATCGTACAGCAGGCTCAGCAGGAGCAGCAGCATCAGCCGCCACCACCGAACCATCGGGATGCCACCGCCCGAACCATGGACCGCTTTATGTCTTATTGCCCTACGGTCTTCGAGGGCAAACCTGATGACCTCAAGGCTGAGGCCTGGATTTCTGAGCTGGAGCAGAAGTTTGGGGCCCTGGATGTCGAGGATTTACAAAGGATCGAGCTCGCCGTATTCCTGATGTGGGGACCCGCCCTTGACTAGTGGAGATTCATGGAGAGGAGATGGACGGCTGCACAAACCCATCACATGTGGGCACAGTTTCTGATAGAGTTTCATGCGAAGTATGTGCCCGAGATTGTCCGGGATCAGAGGGAGAGGGAGTTCATGCACCTCTCCCAAGGAGGCATGTCTGTGGGCCAGTATAAGGCCAAGTTTACCCGACTGATTGCATATGCTCCTCATATGGCTACCGATGACAGGAGGATGGCGAGGAAGTTCAAGGAGGGTCTCTGAGACGAGATCAGAGCAGAGTTAGTGGGCAGTGACCTCCGTTCTTATGAGGAGGCTGTGACGTGGGCTATGGCTACCGAGTCCGACCTTGGAGAGATCCGTCGTAGGTCTCCTACCCCTGCCGCCCCTAAGGGCTTTCCCCAGAAGAACAAGAGGCCTTTCTCTTCTGGATCTGGATCTTCCACGGGTGAGAAGAAGCCCAAGTATATTGAGCCAGCCCCGATTGGCGCCGTAGCACTGGTTCTATGCTCCCACTGCCGCAAGCCAAACCACACTGCCGACTTCTGCAGAAGACGATTGGGACAGTGCCTGCTATGTGGATCCTCTGATCATATGCTGGACACGTATCCGAACAAGAGGACCGCCACACCACAGAAGGTGATTCAGGCTGCCGGACAGCAGGGTGGTCAGCCCAGAGTCTTCGCATTAGGAGGAGAGGAGCTTGAGCCCGATCAGCATGACGTGATTGGAGGTACCCTACATATTCATGACATCCCTATTACTGTATTATATGATCCGGGTGCTACACACTCGTTTATTGCGCTTGACATTGCTGCTAAGTTGTGCATGCCTGTGGAGAGTCTGCCTTATTTGTATCGAGTCAGTTCTCCTTTAGGGACTTTATACGTTACGGATAGGATCTTCAAGGGTTGCCCTTTGAAGACAGGAGATCGTGTTTATCCCACCGATTTGATCGAGTTGCCGTTACAGCGATATGGGATTATTCTTGGGATGGACTGGCTTTTTCAGCACAGAATCAGCATGGATTGTTTCAGAAAGACAGTCCAGATTGGAGCCGAGGAGACTGTTGTGAAGGGTATTCTTGAGAAGTCAGATTCGACATTGAAGATTTCTCATGTCGAGACTTCGCGTATGATTCGAGAGGGAGCTCAGGCTTTCGTTGCTTATCTGCTTAACCAACCGAAGGAGCAAATGAAGCTTGAGGACACGGAAGTGATTAAGGACTTCAAGGATGTCTTTCCTGAGAGTTTGAACTCTCTGCCTTCGGATCGTGACATCGAGTTCGTAGTCGATCTTGCACCGGGATCGGAGCCTTATTCGAAGACTCCGTACAGGATGGCTCCCGCCGAGCTGAAGGAGCTTAAGATGCAACTTGAAGAGTTGCTTGAGAGTGGTTACATTAGACAGAGCATCTCTCCTTGGGGTGCGCCAGTCTTGTTCGTGAAGAAGAAGGATGGCACGCTGAGAATGTGCATCGACTACAGAGAGCTGAACCGGATGACAGTGAAGAAAAAATACCATCTACCCCACATAGAGGAGCTATTTGACTTATTGCAGGGTTCGAAGGTATATTCGAAGTTGGATCTTCGACAGGGATACTATCAGCTTCGTATCCGAGAACAGGATATACCTAAGACCGGGTTTAACACTCGGTACGGCCGCTTCGAGTTCGTTGTGATGCCGTTTGGTTTAACGAATGCCCCTGCAGCTTTTATGGATATGATGCACAGAATCTTCCAGCCTTACCTCGACAAGTTAGTGGTCATCTTCATCGACGACATTCTGGTTTTCTCCAAGACAGTCGAGGATCACACTGAGCATCTTCGCATTGTGCTACAAACACTTCGAGAGCATAGCCTATATGCCAAGTTTAGCAAGTGCGAGTTTTGGATTAACAAGGTTTCATTCCTTGGTTACATCATCTTCGGGAATGGGATTTATGTGGATCCATCGAAGATTGAAGCTGTGACGAGTTGGAGTCAGCCTAAGACGCCGACAGAAGTTAGGAGTTTCCTTGAATTGGATGGTTATTACAGACGATTCGTTAAGGATTTCTCCAAGCTAGCAGCCCCACTCACGAAGTTGACTTGCAAAGATGTGTCCTTTCAGTAGGACGACGAGTGCGAGGCCAGCTTCAAGGAGCTGAAGATGAGATTGACCACCACACCTATTCTTGTTCTCCCAGATGGACACGAGGGATACGCGGTTTATACCGACGCATCCAAGGAAGGTTTAGGGTGCGTGGTGATGCAAGATGGGAAGGTAGATGCCCATGCTTCTAGAAAGCTGAAAGATGCCGAGAAGAACTACCCCATCCACGATCTAGAGCTTGCAGCGGTGATATTTACCTTGGGCAAATGGCGTCATTATCTGTACGGTGTCACCTTTCACATATTTACGAACCACCAAAGTTTGAAGTATTTGTTCACACAGAAGGATCTCAACAGGAGACAGAGAAGGTGGATGGAATTCTTGGAAGATTATGACTGTCGTATTCAGTATCACCCCGGGAAGGCGAACGTGGTCGCCGACGCATTGAGCCGGAGGGCTCACGTGGCACATTTGGAGGGGTCATCCTCCAATGCTCCTATAGAGGATAGAAGGACTCGAGTTGAGTCGTATCCTCATCTTGCCAACCTCACAGTCCAACCCGACTTAGTCCAACAGATCCGTGACGAGCAGATTACGGATGCCGGTATCCAGAAGATCAAGGCCAGAATGCAGAATGATCCGAACACCAAATTCAAGATCGATGGTACCGGATTGCTTCGCTTCGAGACTCGAGTTTGTGTTCCCACGAACCTGAAGCGTGGAATTCTCGACGAGACACACAAGTCCACTTATGTTGTCCACCCAGGAGGCAACAAGATGTATCGAGATCTTAAGACCCAGTATTGGTGGAACGGTATGAAAAGGGACGTGGCAACCTACGTGAAACATTGTCTGACGTGTCAGAGAGTCAATGCCGAGCATCAAAGGCCAGGAGGTACTCTTCAGCCACTTCCCGTGCCTGCTTCCAAGTGGCAGGAGATCACTATGGATTTCGTGACTGGATTGCCCACCGTTCGTGGAGGTTTCGACAGTATTTGGGTTATGATCGACCGATTGACCAAGTCAGCTCATTTTCTTCTGGTTCGAAAGACAGTGAAAGTTAAGCAGCTCGCAGAACTATATCGGAAAGAGATTATTCGACTCCACGGTGTTCCAGAGAGTATCGTTTCAGACAGGGATCCTAAGTTCACAGCTCAGTTTTGGCAAGAATTTCACAAGAGCTTGGGAACGACCCTGAAGTTTAGCTCGGCAGCACATCCCTAGACTGATGGACAGTCCGAGCGAACAATCAAGTTCTTAAGTGATATGCTACGGGCATGTGCACTCGATTTTCATACGAGTTGGATTTCACACTTGCCCTTGGTCGAGTTCGCTTACAACAACAGTTATCAAGCTTCGATTGGGATGCTGCCGTATGAGGCCATTTATGGGAGGAAGTGTAGATCTCCGATTTATTAGGAATTGGAGGATTGGAAATGGTCAGCTGACGGCACCGACAGAGCTACTCCTCCGGATGAGATTCAGGGAGCTATTGATAAGGTCCAGATCATTTGGCAGAGAATGAAAGCAGCTCAAGACCGACAGAAGAGCTACGCCGACAAGAGACGTCGAGACTTGGAATTTGAAGTGGGAGACCGAGTATTTCTCAAGGCCTCCCCGAGGAAAGGATTCAAGAGAATTGGCAAAGGTGGAAAGCTTACTCCGAGATACTTAAGTCCATTCGAGATTGTAGAGCGGATCGGGAACACCGCTTATCGTTTGGATCTACCACCATATCTTACCGGGATACACAATATCTTCCACAGCTTCACAAGTACTTCTCCGACGAGTCCCATATCCTCCTAGATGACGGAGTTCAGCTTGAGCCGGACTTGACTATCGAGATGAAACCGGTTCAGATTCAGGATCGTAAGGTCCAGCAACTTCGTCACAAGAAGATTTCCTTAGTGAGAGTGCTCTGGAGGAATCATTCGACCGAGCAGTCTACTAGGGAGACAGAGGCCAAGATGAGAGAAGCTTATCCCGAGTAGTTCCAATGAAGATAGAATCTGGGGACCAGATTCTCATAGGGGGGAGTATTGTAACGATCCAGAATTTCGAGAATCATTGTGAGTTCCTTTTTCGTGCTAATTATCTTTCTTACCCCTATTTCTCGTATTATGTGATTTATATTTAATTATTTCGTATATGACCTTATGTGATATTATTATGTGCGTATTTGTATTCCTTATGCGATTTTCTTTCGTTTGATATTAATATTGATATATTTTTCCAAAATGTTTTAAATTGGATTTCCTAAATTACCGAAATACCCCTTCATGTTTTTGGACATTTCGAATTATTTGATAAAAGTCTTCTCCCCCAATTCAAACCCTAATTTTCGAATAGAAGAGAGAGAGAAGAGGAGAAAAGAGAACTTGGCATTTGAGAGCTCAAATCGACCGTCCCGAACTCATTTTACCACTGAATTTCGTGCCGTTTGAACCTACGAGATCCTCTCGACGAGATCTTCATTTAGGCACCAATTTCATTGCTTTAATCCTCGCATTTATGAACTTTTAGGTGTCTTTATGATTTCGGGAATATTTTTTGAATTGGTGATTGTGAGCACGTTTCTTGATCATTTTTTGTGTTACTTGGATCAAAATGCTCATTATGTGTTGCTTAATGTTTGTTGTAATTATTGGGTGTTGATTTGTGCGAGAAAATGAGTTAAATGAATTTTTGGTTCGATTTTTCCGTTTCGATCGCGTTTTCTGCTGTCTGATACTGATCTGCACGGGCTCCTGCAGAGTCTTGCCAAGAGTGTGCGTTGGCCCGTGCGTGCCTCTTTTTGCCTGGACGGGCGCGCGTGTACCCCGTGTGCATGGTCGTGTGCGCTTGCATGGTCTTGACAGCGTGTTCAAGACCGTGCGTAGGCCGGTGCGAAACACTTAGTGAATTTTTCAGCCTTTTTCCTTAGTTGCTCTCGGGAACTGGGTCAACCCCACGCATTATTATGTTGACTTTTCGCATACGAACTCCAAAAATTATTTCGATTTCACCTATAGATTCCTTAGGAGTGTAGATTAATATTTTGAAATGGTTGTTGAATTCCGACCTCGTTCGGACTATGAATAGTGCATTTTTTACGTGTATGCATTTTTGAAAACTTGTCGGAATTTCTTGAAACTTACGTGGTAGCTTCCATAAATATTATTATTGACATATGCATGATTGTGGATTTATTTGGTTAGCCGTTCGTCAATTAACTACTTATTTGAGTTTAGAGTTGTCTATTAATTCGTCTAGGTCCTGTATTGTCTACAGATCAGTCTGAGGTTAGAGAGCAGTGAGTCGTAGCTGCTAGACATTCTTTTGGCATATCAGGTGAGGATTTAAATTATTTTAAACTGGCTTGAACATATATGTCTATGTATACATGCTAAAACCTCGTAACCCCCTTGCTTTACTTGATCTTTTATTCTTCCTTCCCTTATTATTAGTATTAAATATTTCGAGCATATATCTTTATGATTTTTATCAACAAATCATTTGATATCAACTTATACAGTATTATCTGAAATCGATTTGTTTTCAAAAGGGCAAGTAAACTCTTCTTTACAACGTGATAATTAGACCTGGGTTGGGTCTATGAGGAAAGTCGTTAGGGGAGTGCGCCAGTGCAACCCGACGAGTATGGAACTTGTAGTTACCCCCTTCATCGTCACCCACTTGCCCAAATGCCCGTTTGGCACTCAAACCTTTCTTGAAACGCAAGCAAAATCATATCTTTTCTCTAATGGGGCCCGGGATGGTATTCGAGGGTCTCACTTGGGGACGAGCGTCCAGGGTGTTTCCGGAGGTATTATTCGCAAAATTAAGCGTCAATCGTGGCCCTTCAGGAGTTGATAGACACGGTTGGGAGTGATGGTGGGTGTTGCATGTGTTGCACGCTTTCCTTAAATTCACTATAGTTGAGCCTCAGGTTGCTCCTTGGCTTGACACCGAACATGGAGTTTTTATCATGTCTTGAGGAGAAATAAGGAGGAACAGACCCACTCGCGCTGGGATTTTTATTTACTGCTTTATTACATTATTGTAACGCCCCAAAAATCCGAATAATTAATTTGGTATGTCCGAATCGAATATTTGTGTAATTTAATATTTATTTGATATTTATTATGTAATTTTAGAATTTTTTTAGTATATGATTGAATTTATGTATTTAAATTACAAATTGTCAATGTGCGTTTAATAATATGAATTTTGACTGTAATTACATGTTATTTGGACAACGTGAGTTTTTGAACTTATTTTACAAAATTACTAAAATGCCCCTTCGACTCTTTAAACCCTAGCCTGAATTGACTTAGTCAATCTCTCTCCCTCTCATTTCACTCACGCACAAAAAGAAAAAGAAAGCAAAGGAGAAGAAAGAAAAACAGAGAAAAGAGAAGGAAGAAGAAAGATATTCCAACGATCGTCCCGACTCCGTTTCTCGACGGATTCTCGATCCGTTTTCGTCTACGAACTCCTCGCGAACTCTTCTACGAGTAAGCCTTTCACGAATTTTTCATTTAATGCCTCTTATGCTTCGTATTTCTTATTTTTGATGATAGTTGTAGAATTTAGGTTTTTATATGATTTTGATAGAAAATGTGGATGGATTTTCGTGTTTATCGTTTCTATATGAAGATTATATGTTGTAGATGATTATATGTGAGAATTAGGGTTTAATTTGCATGTTTTAGTGATTAATCATTGGATTAAGGTTTGAATTCGCGTAGGTTTTGTTTCTGCGAAATGTTTCTGCTCGAATCGGTGCACACGGCCTGGTGCACACGGCCTTGAGGCCGTGTGCATGAGGCCGTGCGCGTGGAAGAATTGCACACGGGCTGTGCACACGGCCTTGAGGCCGTGTGCATGAGGCCGTGAGCGTTTCTTGATCGTGCACGGCCTCGCCACACGGCCGTGCACAAGGCCGTGTGGAAGGCTCGAACAGTACCCTGACCTTCTGTAAGTCAGGGTACAAATTGGCCTACGGGTCCCGCTTCGGCTCGTCTTTTCCGAATTCTTTCTTCGCTCGTGTATTCGATATATATGATATAGATAGGAATTACATGATTTATGAATTTACGACATGTTCGGGTATATGAATAGTGCATTTTAAGTTTTCGTTAAATTTTCTAACTTTTGCATGTGAAGTCCGATTTTCCCGAAATTCGAATGCATGCTTCTTTATGATATTCTAAGCATGTCCGTAAAGTTTCGTTGCATTTGGAATTGATTTACATTTTTAAATTTGCGATTTACTCTAATTTCGTTTGAGAATTTGAACCTAAGTGATTGATTTAATTGTATAACGTGCTTCTATGTGTTCTAATTCTTTCGTATAAGCCGTGCCCCGTCGTTAGTCTTATTTGGTTGTGTCTTGGTATTTTTGCAGACGATACTCCTGTGGAGTAGCGCCGGTTCTTGCTCCTTTTGTTCATTTTGCATAGCCAGGTGAGGCTTTCCTTTTCTGATTCCAGTATCACTACGTATATATATATAAATAAGCCTCTCCCCATATAAGCCTCGTTTATGTTTTGGTTTTCACACCGTTTATATATATATATATATATACTTAGTAGATATTTATGATTATTATGTTCATTTGATTTATCGAAAATTATTTGATATGAAAAAGTATTACGTATAGTCTTCGAAATGTTTACGAAAGAGACATGTAAAACCTTTTTGTTTCTAAGGCGAACTTTGGTCTTCGGCCTCGCATATGACATGTCTCGAACGGTCTTTTGGCCAACCCAAAATGTTTGAAAAGCGAGTTATGAAATATTTGCATGATCGGTTGGGCCCGGAGTAAGAGCGATAGGACGAAGTCGGTAGACGTCGGGTCTACGGCGTAAATCCTATGGTTTCCTCCATTTGGGAGCTCGGGGTGAGGCCGGAGTGGCAGCCCTTTGAGTACCTGAGTTATTCTAGTCAGTTACGCGTAGTTCGGATTTAGCGGTCCGTCTACATTGGAGGCATAAGGGTGGTTTCCGGTTTTTATGTTTGGATATTGGAGTTCAGGACTCGACTCGCCGAGTCATTAGATATGTTATGTTTTATGTTAAATCACCACCCGATTACGAAAACCTTTCCTTTATGTTGATTTCTTTTAAGTTTAAAAAATTTGGTGATTTACTTCCGTTTTACGATATACCTTATTATTCCCTCCTCACTTAGTCGTTTGACTAACCCCCTCTGTTTTACCCCTGTACTGGTTTCAGGACACTAGGCGGGATCTGCGTCGTCGTCGTCACGTCTTTGAGTTGCATTCTTTTGTTCATGTATAACTCTCATTCAGTATGGCTATGATTTATGTCTTTTGATTTTAGGATTTATTAGAATGTATTCGGGATTTTGTATATTGAACCCGTTATTATATAATTATCGGGATATTGTACCGAACCCGTTTGTTATTTAATTAAGTGAATTTCGTTAGCCTTGGTGGGCTTTAATAATTGTGTAATTTATCATGCTTTAATGTTTGATTATTTCGCTTCCGCACTTCTGTCTCGTTGTTTATTTAAAACCCCCGCCTAGTAATTGAGTAAATGCTTGCCGTTCGCCGGGTTTTGATTCGGGTCAGATCCCATTCCGGCTTCGGGTCGGGTCTCGGTGCGGGGCGTGCGTTACCCGTTTGGGGCGCCCGCTACAGTTGGTATCAGAGCTCTTGGTCCAATGGCCGAAGCTCTGAATTGTCGTGTCCAGTTGTGTCTAGGTCGTACGGCTTAGGATTACGTGTTTGTGGCTATGTGATTATTTGAATAAACTTCTCTACGTGTTACAGCTTTTCATAATCACTTATTGTCATGCATGTTTGGTATTGAATGTGCAGAATGCCTCCTCGTCGTGAACCGCAAGCTCCGCCTCCAGGTGTTCCTACTCCGGCACAGTTTATGGAAGCCTTAGGGCAATTCATGGTTCATACCAACAGAGCTACGCCACCACCTGCCCCCGAGAATGATATGGGAAGGTTTCTTAAGCTCAACCCTCCGCAGTTCGAGGGTGCACCTGATGATGTTATCGCCGAGGCTTGGATATTGGCGATGGAAAAGAGATTCCGAGTGATGGAATGTCCGGACCCTAAGAGGGTCGAGTTAGCAGTGTACCAGATGATTGGAGTTGCTCAGGACTGGTGGGCTCGTATAGAGCAGAGATGGCAGCGAGAGCATGTGGTCCCGTCTTGGGATCAGTTTTTGGTGGAGTTTCGGGCCAAGTATATTCCTTTGGTGGTCCGACAGAGACGTGAGCGAGAGTTCCTGGCTCTCAAGCAAGGTACTTCTACCGTTGACCAGTACGAGGCTCATTTCTACAGGCTTATTATTCACTGCTCGTATATGGTTGACGACGAGCAAAGGAAGACTCGACAGTTCATCGAGGGATTGTCGAACGAGATTCGTATGCATATGCTCGGGAACAGACTTCAGTTCTACACAGATGCAGTCGAGACGGCCCTTTCTATAGAGTCCGATCTTCGACAGATGAGACCGACATTAGCACCTGCCCCTGCAGCCGCCAAGAGTTTTGGTTCTGGTTCGAAGAGGCCATTTATTCTGTCTGGGTCCTCTTCGGGGAAGAAGCCGTTCAGGAGCGCCATTCAGCCTGCTCCTCCCCGACCTCAGCTTGCTCCTCCTCGACCTCAGGGATTTCCAAGACCTGTCTGTGGATTTTGTCAGGGCCCGCACTTAGAGGCCAAATGTTGGAGGAAGAACGGTCTTTGCTACGGATGCGGTAGCCCCGATCACAGAATTGGTGAATGTCCGAAGAGAAGACCGGTACAGCAGGGAGCCGCTCAGCCTCAGGCTTACGCTCGTGTTTACGCCTTGGAAGGCGATGCTGAGGATGCTGTTGCAGATCCGACAGATATGGTGGAAGGTACTATATATATAAATGGCATCCCCATACATGCATTATACGACTCGGGTGCTTCACACTCATTTATTGCGCCTGCTGTTTCCTTATCTGTGCATGCGCCTGTTTCGTTGCTTGATTATGTGCTAGTGGTTGGTTCGCCGTTGGGTTCGAAGGTCGTTGCGAACCGAGCACTTAAACGTTGTCCGATTGTCATCGAGGATATCGAGTATCTAGCAGATTTGATCGAGCTGCCGATGAAGAAATATGGAGTTATTCTCGGAATGGATTGGTTGTACGAGCATCGGGCGAAGGTTGATTGTTTCGAGAAGAAGGTTATTTTGGGCTCTAATGAGGTTAAGGGTTTCCGATCAGGAGAAGGCCCGTATATCTCAATGATGGAAGCCAAGAAGCTCGTTCAGAAAGAAGAAGCGACGTGCTTTATAGCTTACATTCTCAACCGCCCGAAGGACCAGACAAAGATCGAAAAGACGCCCGTGGTCAATGAATTCGTCGATGTGTTTCCCGAGAATTTGGAATTCTTGCCACCGGATCGGGATATAGAGTTCGTGATTGATCTAGTTCCGGGAGCCGAGTCTTATTCGAAGTCGCCGTACCGAATGGCTCCTGCTGAGTTGAAAGAATTGAAGAATCAACTCGACGAACTTCTTTCTATTGGATATATCCGACCGAGTGCCTTGCCTTGGGGTGCTCCAGTCTTGTTCGTAAAGAAGAAAGATGGTACACTTCGCATGTGTATCGATTACCGAGAGTTGAACAGGATGACGGTGAAGAACAAATATCCTCTACCGCATATCGAGGAATTGTTCGATTTGCTACAAGGATCGAGGGTTTATTCCAAGCTCGATCTCAGACAGGGATATTACCAGCTCCGTATCCAATCAGAGGATATCCCGAAGACAGCTTTCAACACCCGATACGGACATTTCGAGTTTGTGGTCATGCCGTTTGGACTCTCGAATGCTCCAGCAGCTTTTATGGACAAGATGCACAGAATTTTCCGTCCGTACCTCGATAAGTTCGTCGTTATTTTCATCGACAACATCTTAGTGTTCTCGAAGTCCGAAGAAGAACACGCTGAACACCTCCGGATTGTGCTCCAAGCTTTGAAAGAGCACCAGTTGTTTGCGAAGTTCAGCAAATGCGAATTCTGGATTGACCGAGTGACCTTCCTAGGTCATGTCATATCTGGAACGGGAATCGAGGTAGATCCTTCGAAGATTGAGACAGTGCTGGATTGGGAGAGACCTAAGACTCCTACAGAGATCCGTAGTTTCTTGGGATTAGCAGGATACTACAGACGTTTTGTCAAGAATTTCTCTAAACTTGCAGGTCCGTTAACAGCATTGACGAAGAAGGAAGCTAAGTTTGAGTGGTCAGCCAAATGTGAAGCTAGTTTTCAGGAGCTCAAGAAGAGATTGACCACAGCCCCAGTACTGACCCTGCCAGAGGGTTCTGAAGGATTTGTCGTGTATGCAGATGCGTCACACGAAGGGTTAGGTTGGGTATTAATGCAGAATGGGAAAGTTATAGCTTATGCATCGAGGAAGTTAAAGCCAGCTGAAGAGAACTATCCCACACACGACCTTGAACTAGCCGCCGTGGTATTTGCATTATTGAAATGGCGTCATTACCTCTACGGCATCACATTCGACATCTTCACAGATCATAAGAGCCTTCAGTACTTGTTTACTCAGAAGGAATTGAACAAACGACAGCGCCGTTGGATGGAGTTATTTGAGGACTACGATTGCAAGATTCAGTACCATCCCGGGAAGGCGAATGTCGTAGCCGATGCATTGAGCCGGAAGGCAAGCATAGCCCAGCTAGAGGCTAAGTTAGAGGGAGTTCACATCAATTCTCAGGCCCATGTTCACAGCATATCGATCCAGTCAGAGTTGGGTCGAAAGATTCGTGATGTTCAGGCTACTGATGAGTGGACTCAGAGACAGATAGTTCACATCGCAGCTGATTCTGAGACTCAGTTTGGTGTGGATGACACAGGAGTTCTCCGCTACAAGTCCCGAGCTTGTGTTCCGGAGAGTCTGAGGAAAGAGATTCTCGATGAGGCTCACAACACACCTTACACAGTTCATCCGGGAGGAAGTAAGATGTATTGGGATTTGAAGGAATTGTTCTGGTGGAGAGGTATGAAGAGAGACGTAGCTGATTACGTCAAGAGATGTTCGACTTGTCAACAAGTTAAAGCTGAACATCAGAGACCGGGAGGTTTGCTTGAGCCACTGCCGATTCCTACATGGAATTGGGAGGGTATTGCCATGGACTTCGTGTCTGGTTTGCCTAAAGTTAGAGGCGGCTACGATAGCATTTGGGTGATTATTGACCGACTATCCAAGAGTGCTCATTTTCTACCGATCAACATGTCGTACAAAGTGGATAGGTTGGCAGAGATTTATCACCGAGAGATTGTCAAGCTTCATGGAATTCCGACTACGATAGTGTCTGACAGAGATGCTCGATTTACTTCCCGTTTGTGGCAACAACTTCAAGAACGAATGGGAACGAAGCTGACTTTCAGTACAGCCGCACATCCGCAAACCGATGGTCAGTCAGAGAGGATGATCAGATATCTCTGTGATATGCTTCGAGCTTGTGCCCTGGATTTTCGCAACAATTGGCACGACTAGTTGCCTCTGATCGAGTTTGCTTACAACAACAGTCATCAGTCTACGATCGGAATGGCACCTTACGAAGCATTGTATGGCAGAAAGTGTAGATCCCCGTTGTTTTGGGATCTCGAAGATTGGCGATGGACGAAAGATGATAAGGAACGAGGAACTCCTCCAAAGTTTCTCCAAAATGCCATCGACCGTATTCAGATCATCCGGCAGAGAATGAAGGCAGCTCAGGATCGACAGAAGAGCTATGCCGACACCCGCCGCCGACCGTTGGAATTTGAGGTTGGTGACAGAGTATTCCTCAAAGCTTCTCCTCGAAAGGGTTTCACCCGAATTGGAAAAGGAGGAAAGTTAAGTCCGAGATTTTTGGGCCCCTATGAGATTCTGGAAAGAATTGGGAACGCAGCGTACAGGTTAGACTTGCCGCCGAGTCTGACAGGGATTCACAACGTCTTTCATGTTTCCCAACTCCGAAAATACTTCCCGAATGAGTCTGAGATCCTTCCTGTTGAGGATATTGAACTAGAACCGGATTTGACTTTTGTTTCGAAGCCGGTGAAGATATTGGATAAGAAGACTCAAGCTCTGCGCAACCGAGAGATTTCTCTTGTCAAAGTCCTTTGGAGAAATCAGACAAACGAAGAAGCTACTTGGGAAACCGAGGACAAGATGCGCAAGTTTCATCCGGAATAATTTGAGTCGGACGAGAAGAATCTGGGGGCCAGATTCTCTTAAGGAGGGGTGATTGTAACGCCCCGAAAATCCGAATAATTAATTTGGTATGTCCGAATCGAATATTTGTGTAATTTAATATTTATTTGATATTTATTATGTAATTTTAGAATTTTTTTCGTATACGATTGAATTTATGTATTTAAATTACAAATTGTCAATGTGCGTTTAATAATATGAATTTTGACTGTAATTACATGTTATTTGGACAACGTGAGTTTTTGAACTTATTTTACAAAATTACTAAAATGCCCCTTCGACTCTTTAAACCCTAGCCTGAATTGACTTAGTCAATCTCTCTCCCTCTCATTTCACTCACGCACAAAAAGAAAAAGAAAGCAAAGGAGAAGAAAGAAAAACAGAGAAAAGAAAAGGAAGAAGAAAGATATTCCAACGATCGTCCCGACTCCGTTTCTCGACGGATTCTCGATCCGTTTTCGTCTACGAACTCCTCGCGAACTCTTCTACGAGTAAGCCTTTCACGAATTTTTCATTTAATGCCTCTTATGCTTCGTATTTCTTATTTTTGATGATAGTTGTAGAATTTAGGTTTTTATATGATTTTGATAGAAAATGTGGATGGATTTTCGTGTTTATCGTTTCTATATGAAGATTATATGTTGTAGATGATTATATGTGAGAATTAGGGTTTAATTTGCATGTTTTAGTGATTAATCATTGGATTAAGGTTTGAATTCGCGTAGGTTTTGTTTCTGCGAAATGTTTCTGCTCGAATCGGTGCACACGGCCTGGTGCACACGGCCTTGAGGCCGTGTGCATGAGGCCGTGCGCGTGGAAGAATTACACACGGGCTGTGCACACGGCCTTGAGGCCGTGTGCATGAGGCCGTGCGCGTTTCTTGATCGTGCACGGCCTCGCCACACGGCCGTGCACAAGGCCGTGTGGAAGGCTCGAACAGTACCCTGACCTTCTGTAAGTCAGGGTACAAATTGGCCTACGGGTCCCGCTTCGGCTCGTCTTTTCCGAATTCTTTCTTCACTCGTGTATTCGATATATATGATATAGATAGGAATTACATGATTTATGAATTTACGACATGTTCGGGTATATGAATAGTGAATTTTAAGTTTTCGTTAAATTTTCTAACTTTGGCATGTGAAGTCCGATTTTCCCGAAATTCGAATGCATGCTTCTTTATGATATTCTAAGCATGTCCGTAAAGTTTCGTTGCATTTGGAATTGATTTACATTTTTAAATTTGCGATTTACTCTGTTTTCGTTTGAGAATTTGAACCTAAGTGATTGATTTAATTGTATAACGTGCTTCTATGTGTTCTAATTCTTTCGTATAAGCCGTGCGCCGTCGTTAGTCTTATTTGGTTGTGTCTTGGTATTTTTGCAGACGATACTCCTGTGGAGTAGCGCCGGTTCTTGCTCCTTTTGTTCATTTTGCATAGCCAGGTGAGGCTTTCCTTTTCTGATTCCAGTATCACTACGTATATATATATAAATAAGCCTCTCCCCATATAAGCCTCGTTTATGTTTTGGTTTTCACACCGTTTATATATATATATACTTAGTAGATATTTATGCTTATTATGTTCATTTGATTTATCGAAAATTATTTGATATGAAAAAGTATTACGTATAGTCTTCGAAATGTTTACGAAAGAGACATGTAAAACCTTTTTGTTTCTAAGGCGAACTTTGGTCTTCGGCCTCGCATATGACATGTCTCGAACGGTCTTTTGGCCAACCCGAAATGTTTGAAAAGCGAGTTATGAAATGTTTGCATGATCGTTTGGGCCCGGAGTAAGAGCGATAGGACGAAGTCGGTAGACGTCGGGTCTACGGCGTAAATCCTATGGTTTCCTCCATTTGGGAGCTCGGGGTGAGGCCGGAGTGGCAGCCCTTTGAGTACCTGAGTTATTCTAGTCAGTTATGAGTAGTTCGGATTTAGCGGTCCGTCTACATTGGAGGTATAAGGGTGGTTTCCGGTTTTTATGTTTGGATATTGGAGTTCAGGACTCGACTCGCCGAGTCATTAGATATGTTATGTTTTATGTTAAATCACCACCCGATTACGAAAACCTATCTTTTATGTTGATTTCTTTTAAGTTTAAAAAATTTGGTGATTTACTTCCGTTTTACGATATACCTTATTATTCCCTCCTCACTTAGTCGTTTGACTAACCCCCTCTGTTTTACCCCTGTACTGGTTTCAGGACACTAGGCGGGATCTGCGTCGTCGTCGTCACGTCTTTGAGTTGCATTCTTTTGTTCATGTATAACTCTCATTCAGTATGGCTATGATTTATGTCTTTTGATTTTAGGATTTATTAGAATGTATTCGGGATTTTGTATATTGAACCCGTTATTATATAATTATCGGGATATTGTACCGAACCCGTTTGTTATTTAATTAAGTGAATTTCGTTAGCCTTGGTGGGCTTTAATAATTGTGTAATTTATCATGCTTTAATGTTTGATTATTTCGCTTCCGCACTTCTGTCTCGTTGTTTATTTAAAACCCCCGCCTAGTAATTGAGTAAATGCTTGCCGTTCGCCGGGTTTTGATTCGGGTCGGATCCCATTCCGGGTTCGGGTCGGGTCTCGGTGCGGGGCGTGCGTTACCCGTTTGGGGCGCCCGCTACAATTATTCTCTTTACTGCTTTATTGAAATATCCAAGTCGAAGCACATTCCGGTTTCTTCATTATCGCATATGTATTTTCCTATTAAAAACCCGGAAGCGTGACTCGACTTGTGTTACCGATATCTTCACTGAGTTTCTTTGACTCACCCTCGTTTAATGGTTCTTGCCTCAGGTAGATTGAGAGACCGATATGTCTCGCGTGTCGGATTGGCAACTGTGGTTCGAGAGGATCTTTTGGTTTGCGAGTCGTCTAGATTGGTTGTCCGTATAACTCTCATTAGTTTATTCTTTTGTCCTGGCATGCATATAATGCTATATTGATCCCCACCCCGTTATGATTACTGTATTTACTTTACGTTGCCCCTGAATGGGTGTTGATATTATTGGATATTTGAATTGGCCCCGAAGTGTCATTTACGTTTATATATTATTAAATCGCTTCCGCTATGAATTTTGATTTGTATAGATGTTCTTATATGTTGTGTCTTTTGGGGATTTGCTATTGCTAAGTGCCGGGATAGACCCGTTGGCTTGTACGGGTTCTCGGGTTGAGGCGCCGTTCTCAGCTTGGGCATCTCATAGTGTGGTCTCTTTGTCCGAAAGGTACTTAGTCCGGCTGGTTCTCTTCTTGCTATCTCGTTGGAAGGGGATCCTATCATGGGAGGGGCACCTTAGTTCATCATTTGGAGTTCGGACTCCACTCTCATAGCCCGGGTAACTGCGTCGGGGTAAAGTCGGATGTCTAGTGCCATCAATGCTCTCCGGATCACTGGCTGAAGTCCTTCGATAAACTTTCGTGCTCTCTTTCGTTCGTCCGCGGCATAATGAGGAGCATAGGTGATGAGACGGTTGAACTGTGCTTCGTACTGAGCTACGGTAGATGCTCCTTGGTTGAGATACATGAATTCCCTCTCTCGGCTGTCGCGTACCACTTCTGGCACATACTTCATTCGGAAGTCAGATACAAATCGTGTCCAAGTGAGGGGAACTCCATCGGAGACCCATCTCCGTTCTGTGAAGTGCCACCAATCTCGAGCTGGTCCTCTCACAAGGAAGGTAGCATAATCAACCCTCTCGGGGTCACCACACTGTAGTACTCGAAAGATCTGCTCCAAATCGGATATCCAGGCCTCAACCTTAAAATCATCTGGTTCACCCTCGAAGCAGGGCGGGCGATAGAAGAGAAATTTGTCTAAGGTTTGTCCCTCAGCCTGTCTGGCAGGTACGTGATGCTGTTGTTGTTGTTGTAACCCTTGACATACTTGCACGGTGATCTGTCGAATAATCGATACCCACTCTTCAGCCATCGGGTTTGGGGGTGTTGGAGCACTAGGGGGTCTTCAGCGAGGCATTATGCACCTGTGAACAACAACTAGAAAATGATGCATGCTCGGTTAATGGAATGATCACGTACGACATATAAAATTCAAACAAAGTATACATATATGATTCGAATAGCATGTAGATAATTTAAGCACGAAACAAATCACAAAACAAGTAAAACTCGATCCTATAGCCGTACGACCTAGACACGACAAGACCCAAGCAGGACACGACAAGACGATAAGACAAGACAGACGCCACCTCGAGTTCCACGTCCACCTGTACTCGATCCCAACTCGATACTACAATTGTAAAAGATCAAACGGTTGGTTGGTCATTCCAAAAGAAGATCAATCACAATTTAAATACTAAGGAGTTCTCAAGCACCTGTGACTGGAAACTCTAAGTCTCACTGACGCGAAAAGGACAGACACAAGAGACAAGATACGACACGATTACAAAGCTTTGGTTCCCTTTCAGGAACCTAGGCTCTGATACCACTTACTGTAGCGCCCCCTGAAGAAGGAACGCCACATCCGCACCAAAGCGGATTCCCGAGCTTTAGCGAGGGGCCTCAACTCAAAAACCCACTCCGGCGAACGGAACGCATGCTATGACCACCAGCAATAGCAACGACATCCCAAGAACAACCACAACAATATAGAGTAATGCGGAAGCGATTTAAAAGGTAAACAGTTAAATTCTATAAAAGTCTACGAGGCTAACATAATTCGATTAAACATTTGTAATTCACGATACAGAAGATTCATAACAGATAGTGCCATCCATGGCTCAACTAGCCTACCCTATGCAATCCTCGATATCTTCAACTATCCCACATCAGGGGCACATAAAGTACGTAAAGTAAATAAAGTAGTAAAGGGGGAACGAAAGCAATTAAATACAATAAACAGGACTTGACAATTGTTGGGACCACTGACAAGACAAACCAGACGACAAGACTGAGCCTATCTAGACCTGCTGATGCCGACTGACAAGATAGGTGACGCCGCCACCTGTCTACCTGAAGTAAGAACCAAAATAGAAGGGGTGAGTATAAAGGATACTCAGTAAGGGGGTTTTGATCACAGTTCGTCATTTATCTTCTCAAACCAAAAGTAGTGAATGTTGCCTGTTTTGAGAAAGAATACAAATAACGATATAAGTGCAAAACAATAATACAAGGCAACACTCGGGTTCGGCTTACAATCATTTACAATCATTTGCACATAATGTCAAGCCGATCAATTGAAAGGGCATTAGTTGAGTCACGAGGCCGTTACAAGTTCGAAAGGCATGATATAAACAAGTTGGAAATGATAAGTAAATACGGCTTGTAATTCAACTAAGTAGTTTGAACAATAAAGAAGGCTTAAGTTGGGCAAGTTCGAGCCACGCTTCCGGGTTTTATATATATATAGGGAAATACATATGCTAAATGAAGAAAACCAGAATGTGCTTTGACTTGTAACAAAAGCCGTAAATCAATTAGACAAGCAAGAAATGCAATAAGTCATGCAGTAATGTGTCCCGGCGAGAACAGGCCCTCTCCTTATAACTCCCAACCATGTAAATCATGAAAGCCTGCAGTCAAGTACTGCACCACCAATGGTCATTATCCAATCAGAATTTTATGGAAACGCGTGTTAACAACGTCACCCTTATAAAAAAATTTTAGGAAGCGCGTAGCCTACAACGCCACCCTCGCACTAACTCAGGCTAGCCAACCTCCTGGCTGACCTAAGCGAATACGGATTGGAGTATACATCGGGATTTGCCCTAGACGCTCGTCTCCAGGCTCACCTCGTTATAGCTCCGAGTCCAAGGTCATGATTCAGTCCATGGCTCGCTTTTGAAATCAATATCGGTTTGGGTGGCCAAAAGGGTCATTCGAAAAGATGATGCAAACAGTTATGTATGAAGGCCAAAGGGGCTTTTGAGACAAGTTGGTGTAACGATCTAGGAAATACTCATAAGTGTCGTACGTTTCGGGAGCATGCTGACGGACGTCCCTAATGACATTACTTATAAGTACTTCTGAGATCAAATGGTTACTTTGAAAACAAATAGGTTACTTGTCTCTAATTGAAAGCATTTTAAATCATTTTGTAGGTGCATAAGTTTTACTATCAAAAGGGTTTGACTAAGCACATAAAGAAATAGTAAAGGCAGAACAACAAGCAATAAGAAAGACGGGATAATAAGTTATTTCGCAACCTACATAACTATGTCCTTGCCCCAGTTGAAAACATTTTAAACCCTTACCTGGCTCGACACGACAGAATAAAAGCAAACAGTAGTCAAGTTTCTCCCTTGTTGGTCTCACCTTTAATATAGTTTAAAGTCACTACGTTCTCTCAAAACTTCCATTTATTACATTTTAACAAATTTTATATAAATATTGAAATCTCAAAAAATATTTTTGTACGGTATAAAATAAGATACACTAATTTGTAATTAGAGAAAATCTCATAAGATGTAAATTGCCCTTAATCCAAATTATTTGGTGCACGTGTAAGTCTCAAATACAGGGTGCGTACAAGAATTTTTCCAGGTGACCGTGACCTGTTCCTGGCTCCGTCCCCACCGCGCCTGATAAGAATCTCATCATAACACTCAGTTTACTGAGAAAGATGGCCAACAGAGAAGGAGAAGTGGTATGTGTTACTGGCGGCAGCGGCTACATTGGCTCATGGCTAGTTCAGCTCCTCCTCCGCCGCGGCTACACAGTTCAGGCCACCGTCAAAAACCTCGGTTTAGTTCTCCTCCTCATTTTTCATTTTCTAGCTCTCTCTATCTCGCATAAGGTATGATTAGTTTATATTCTTAATATGTTGGTTTATCAGAGGATGAGAAAGAAACGAACCACTTGAAGTCCATGGATGGAGCTGAATCTCGCCTCCATCTCTTCCAAATGGATTTGCTAGACTACGACTCCATCGCTGCCGCGGTCGCCGGCGCCGCCGGCGTTTTCCATATCGCTTCACCCTGCACCGTAAATAAAGTCCTCGATCCCCAGGTAAATACCCTCACTATCGCATCACTTCTCGTGCACTGATTTTTTTTTCCCTCTGAAATTCAGTTGTTATTTACTCTGTAAATTTAGCGGGAGCTGTTGGACCCAGCAATTAAGGGCACGATTAATGTGCTGACGGCGGCTAAAGAAGCTGGAGTTCAGCGCGTGGTTATCACGTCTTCTATATCTGCCATTATTCCCAGCCCTAAATGGCCAGCTGATGCAGTTAAGAACGAAGATTGCTGGACTGATGAGGAATACTGCACGCAAAAGGGGGTACGTTATTTACACTTAGCCCCCTCTCTCTTCATTGATTGATGCATTGATAATTTACTGTATATTATTTTGCTAATTGGCTTAGATTTTGTTCTGAAATGAAGGAGAGAGAAGATTGAAACAAAACAACTGAAAAAAGAATTAATATAGTTCATATATGTATCTTTTTGATATGATCAGGTTTGGTATCCACTTTCTAAAACCCTTGCTGAGAAAGCTGCTTGGAAATTCGCCGAGGAAAAAGGTCTGGATATTGTTGTGGTCAATCCTGGAACAGTGATGGGTCCTATTATCCCTCCAGCAATTAATGCAAGCATGATGATGCTTCTTCGCCTTCTTCAGGGTAATCCAATTAGAGATATAAATTTCACTTGATTTTCACAAAATGGGAACAGGTTGTGTTTGAAAATGCTGAGAAAAGCACTTTTGAGCTTTAAATTACTTTTAGCACTTATTGGAGTGTTTAGAACAACTGCTTCTGCTTTTTTCCAGCAAAAAGAAGCGAGAAGCAGAAAGCACCTGCTACAACTCCTTGGTAATTTCATAAATATTTCGAGATTTAATACTTCTAAATCCTAGCACTTTGACTTCTGCTTAATTCCAAACACAAATAACTTTTACAAATCCAATTAACTTCTCCAAAAGCGAGAATATTTTTGGAGCCTCAGACTGTTATATGTCTCACTTTTTAAAGCTTGGTTTATGGTAGATATATCTGTGGAAACCAAAGTGAAAATTCGAAGTGTTTAGTAAGTTATTAGCTAAATGCTGATATTCAAGTTTCTGATGTTAGTATAATAGTATGTCATTTATGCCGTCATTCTAAATTTAACGATTCTATTTGAAATGGCCCTTGAAGTTATTCTTGACAAGCTTTAAATTTTGCCCTCGATTATAGGCTGCACTGAGGTGTATGAAGATTTCTTTATGGGATCTGTGCATGTTAAAGATGTTGCTCTTGCACACATATTGGTCTATGAGAACAAATCTGCAAGTGGAAGGCACTTGTGTGTTGAAGCTATATCTCATTTTGGGGATTTTGCAGCTAAGGTAGCTCGACTTTGCCCCGAATACAATGTGCCTGAGTAAGATACTCCTATGCCATTGTATAATGCTTGTAAAATGTGAAGACATTCTTGCATCATGTGAATCTTGTCAGAAAAGCATAAATAAAGGTTGAATTACATTCACACACACACACACACACCCTCAGTTTAGCTGAAATTACAAACAATCTCTCACCTTTGGGAAATTTCAATGACCCCTTCACTTTATACGCCGTCTTACATAGTTGATCCATCCGATAGTGTCTGTTGGGGTTTTGGATGGTTTCCTTCCAAAATAACCGTGTCCTTCTACCCATGGAGCAATATTTGTTCCTTCTTTTTTTTTTTAGAGTAGAATTTTGTCCTTATTTGTAAGAAAAATTAAAAGTGAAAATGAGGTTTATTAATTGTTAATTCGTGGAGGGCTGACATGTATTATTATTCAGCATTTTCCCTTTTCTTTTTTTTGCTTTTCAATCAGGTATTTAAGTACTTTTCCTCTTCCGTTAGGTCTTGCATTTAAGATGGGGGGCTGATTGTCATTTTATCTAAGCTGAAGGGGTGTGAGTGTAATTAACCCTAAATAAATAAAAAACATATCCCTGCTATACTGTTTTCCAGCTTCTCCAAAACATTTGTTGTTTTTTTATGTTACTCCTAGTATACCGTACCATCCTATGAATCACGTAACAGAGACCAGAATTTAAATTTTCGAGTGCGAATAAAAAAAATTAATGTATGAAACATTTGCATTTTTCATCTAGGGTGCTGATTTACACGGTACAATTTGTAGGTTACCAAAGGACACTACACCTGGATTGCTCAGGGCTGAGAACGCATCAAAGAAGCTGATAGAGTTGGGTCTGGAATTTATTTCCATGGAGCAAATTATTAAGGAAGGGGTTGATAGTTTGAAGAGCAAAGGATATCTTTCTTGAATGAGTGTGAGACTTGCTTGTCTGATTTTGTCATTTGAATTATTTGTTTTCTCACATTATTGAACAGATCAAGCTCGTGTATTGCAAAATGATTTTAAACTATGACTATAATTAGATTGTTAATTGTGAAATGTGCGAGAGTAAGTTATATCCACACTAGAAAAAGGGTGAATTACCGAAAACTCCCTTGAGGTTTCCGCCGTTTATAAAAAAAATGTTGAAATCTTGTAACCTTACACTTACCCTTTATGGGGGTATTTGTAAGGTCTTTTAGAGATATTATGTATATATTTTTATGTTTTAAGAGGGTATTTATAAGGTTTCAGCTGACCAGGGATATTTGTAAGATTTGAGGGTTTCAGCCTTTCAGGATCTTTTTATAGAAAAGACTAACCACAATTTTATTTTATTTTCCTTTGAAAAAAATGCTTTAGATAAAAGAAATCGAGTTAACCATTATGCATGCTTGTTCATTTAATGAGAAGTCGACTACTTTTCACATATTCGTTTATAACTAATACAAATATTAGGTTTTTTTTTAAATGGAAACCGGTACGAATGGAACGTAGAGTTTTTACCGAGACTCCCACCTTTTATATATATATATATATATATATATAGAGTAAAGCAACATCCCAAGCAAAATAAAACGAAGCCATGAACATGGCGAAGGATAAACCATGATCATGCTTAAAATACAACAAACTCCTCAAATGAGAACAAAAACTGTAAGACCACATGTTACTAAAAAAAAAAACCGAGCCTTTCAAAATAAATAGTTCCTCTCAATACGAAAAGAAAAATTTCTAAAGATGTGCTCATTGTCATCTCACAAGCTGTCATACAAATTGTATCCGATCAAGTTGCAATCCAAAATGCCGAAATGCATGATACCATCTCACGAGAAAAAGACCAACTACAAACAAGAAGATAGCATATCCTCAACGAAATTTGCCTCATCTCAGAATTCTTCATCAGTGTGCAACATTAACTTTTCTCATCAAATAGAAATCTTTCGGACAAACTAAAGATTTGCCTCATCTCAGTTACCTTCATCCATGTATAATATTGATGGTTCCTTAGTTTATCTACCAGTAATCCAAAAGAATGATAACACTTCCAAACAAAATTTGTCTCACCACAGAATTTATATATATTAGTTTAATAGATTAAGTGGTATTTTTCTCTCTCTAGATGAGAGTTCTCTCCCCTTTCGTATGAAAGCCCATCCTCTGCTCTCTGTAGTCGGTCCAATCATCCGGGAAAGAACACCATTCACCTTCGTCATTGCGATTGGGACGTCGGACCTTCCGACCCACTATCCCTCTTAATCATTAAATCTTTAACTTCCCCACCCCTATATTGCATGTTTAGAAGTAACCTTGTGTCGTGTTTTATTTGTAGGTTCAATTTTTGGATCCGGAATTTGTGTGCAACAAGCACTACCTCATCGGTAATCAACTGAAGCTACTAGATCCAAGTTCTTGTATCAATTTCCCTCCTTAGAGCATGGCAGACGATTTATGTAAAATAAGCAACGCCCTTAACCTACATGAGGGAGAAACTGTCAGCCTTGAAGAAACGGAGGATGCTTGGACCTCAACGACGACTGGGAATAACGGACCCTTGTCGGAAGGGTTCACACACAACGATCAGTTCACTTTGATGCCCTTTTCTTGACACTTAACAAGGCCATGAACCCGGTCAAGAAAATGCGATTCTCTAGGATAGGAGTGGATCGATTTCTGATGATCTTCAATCACAGGCTTGACATGGAAAGAGTCATGGAATCGACCCCATGGTCTTTTGAAATTCCCGATCTGCATGCACCACCTGGAAGACGACGAGGACCCGATCACGGTGGAATTGGACCATTGTGATTACTACATTCATGTTCATGGACTTCCCTACAACAGGAAAACTCATGCCATGGCTGAATTCATTGGAAATAAAATTGGGAAATTTAGAGATGTGGACTTTGACATAACCGGAAAAGCTCCCCCAGAAACTCTTCAGATCAGAACGGGAGTCCCTCTCGATAAACCGTTCAAACGATGCCTGAAATGGAAAATTCCGAATGGAAAAGAACTGATGCTGAGATTCACATATGAAAGACTCGGGAGTTCCTGCTATATATGTAGACTGTGTGATCATACCTAGAGATACTGTGAAGTAAAGTACGATGAAGATTCTAATGAAGTGGAACCCAATTATTCTTTCGGACCATGGCTACGAGATGCTACCGCCCACGAACTCCAGAATAGTCGGAAAATTCCAAGTTTGTTGGGAAATGAGAACTTCCTGGTGAACCCTTCATTCACTGATGTCACCATTCCGGCGAAAACTCCGGCCCCAAAATTTGGAGGCATAGCAGTAACGGTCCCTGGAAATCCTATAACCCCCACCATGAACCACGCCAAATCCCATATCTCCGGCCCTTCCCAAATAAAGAATAAATCTGAAAACCCAAACCATAAACCTAAGAACAATAACCAAGGCCCAATAACCACTAAACCCAATCCCAATAACAACGCCTGCCCAAAAAGCCCACACACTACTGAAAATGATATCATATTTGTCCCAACCGAATTCATTCTTGAAACCATCGACCCAATTAGCAAAGCCCGCAAGCAGATTACCATCCCCTCTCAAAAGATGCCATCAACGCGAAAAATAGCTCAACTTACTATCCAAGACACCAGCAACACCTCCCATGGCCAATCTCTGCCTACTGCTGGAATTGGCAGAAAATTGAAAGGTAAATTGGAATCTGATCTGTGGCGCCCCGGAACGGACTCGCCAATAGTCCGGCATCACTGACTCAACGAGCTGACCCGTGACGGACCACACTCGATTCATCGTTGGCGAACAGCAGACGGTTCGGTATAATTAAAGAGTTAATCGCAGCAGAAATACGAGTTTTCAAAAACATTTTATTAAATACTATATGCTACGTGGTAAACCGACGATATAATGCGGAAGCGTCTAATCAAAAGGCAAGCTAATCTCAAACATGATCTTAATATACTAAATGAGAAACTATTCTAAATAGTTCACTAACTTAAAAAGGGAAAGTCTTAAATGAAACTAATCAAAGTGAGACAAATCCTAGATGTCCTTGTGCTTCCGGAAAATCTTCACTATGTCGATCTTGTAACCTGGATCATGAATGGAAAGGAAAGTGGGCGTTAGTCCTAGCGACTAGGTGAGGGTATAAAACAAAATGTTCACTGTTGAAATGTTCTCGGTTCATACATTTTTGATAAAGGGGGAATATATGCAATATATTTTTGGAAAGGTATAAACCGGTTTTAATATAGTAGTCAGTACGATAACAGAATTACAGTACTGACGATTTGAGTAACTAAAGGCTGGGAACAGTGATACCCAACTTTTAGATGATGCGTAGTCATTGAAGACCATGCATGAAGTGCAATGAGACAGACAATGCAGACATGCATAAGAGACATAATGGGATAGACAATGCAGACAAACTATGATGAACTTAGGGGCTGACTAACTCGAATCCAGACATATGAGCTTATATGCCCCGGAGAATCCTGAGTCCGTCTGACCCTTTTTTAATCACCTTATGCGGACGACAATCAATGCAGACTATGATGATCGTAGGGGATGAGTAACTCGGATCCAGACACATGATCTTGAAGGCCCCGGAGAATCCTGAGTCTATCCGCCCCTTTTTAATCACCTTACTTAAACAATGATATGCACGCTAGGAACAATCTAGGCGAATGCGACACATCTTATAAAGCAAGTATGACGTATAGTGAGACACGGTGAGATGTAAGCATGAAGGAAAGTAAACGAGCATATGTAAGACAGACGCAATGCAGAAAGTAAATGTGATTGATCTAGCATAACTAGGGGTTGTTTCGAAATCTTTTTGGGGTAGGTCATTGTAACGACCCGCAATCTCCAAGTTCAAGATTAGCGCATTTATCGGAATTCGGACCATTTACGGTCCCGACGTCATTCATAATTGCATGTTTTCCAACTCTTGCATTTAAATATTTTATAAATCATCGATTTGGTATTTAAAACCCAAGGCATTAATTATAATTTAATTTGCATCGTTTTGTCACTAATTAGGGTCAATTTGGTAAATTTATAATTATAGCTCGTTTAATTTAATGTAGTAATTTAACGGTGTACATTGGACTGGGGTTCAATGTAATAATGCATATTTTATTGAGGTTCCAAATATTTTCATAAGATTCTAAATATTATTCATTAAATCATATTTTCAAGAAATTGCATTTTTGACCCAAAACTATTTACACTTTGACCCCACTCGATATTGACTTTTTGTAAATGCCCGAATTTTTATGAAATGAACCTCAAACCTTGTTAAGCTTTTCGTTACGGTCATTTTGACACTAAGTACGCCTAATTCCGAGACTTTGTGTTTTTGTCTCGTTTTTCGAAAAATATATATAGTAACCTTCCATATTTAGAAACCACACACACACCAACAATCATCGAACGACGAGCCACTCTCTCCCAAACACGATTTTTGCAACGTTGTCGGAATTCGACGAATCATATGTCCAGACGACCTTATCGACGAGACGAACTAACCATACAAGTTTCCCGGCGATTGGAGCAACGACGGCGACGCTACGGCGGCGCGAAGGTGGCGACGGCAAGGGTGGTGGATCTGGCTTTTCCGGCGACTTTCAGGCGGCGGGCAAGGGTGATTCTGGACCGCTTTTTCGCAAGGAAGCCAACGGTGGTGGTCTCGTGGCTATCCGACCACCGACGGCGGCGGAATCGACGATTTTCAGGCGGCGGTGATGCTTTCCGATCTCAGTTCTCCGGCGACGTCAATGCCTGGGGTTGGTCGGGAATTGAAGCCCATGAAGGGAGGAGCATTTTGGCGGTGGTTTTACTTTAATCGGACCACGGACGGCGGAGTTATGGCGACTTGAAGGGGCGGCGGTGTTGAGTGGCGGCGGGAGTGGTGGTTCCCGGTGGTTCCAGGCGGAGGCACGACGGCAAACCACCATGGTTGTGACGGGCTCGTCGAGAGGATCATTTCTGTATAAGGGTTCGACGATCGGAGGTGTTTCGACGGAAGTCCGGTGGCGGCACGCGGCGGCGCTACAGTTCCAGTCAGATTCCGGCGACGGAGTCTTCACGAAGATTGTTCTCCTCGACGTAACGGTTTTAACGGCGCTGGTATTACTCGAATCCGACTTGTCGTTTGTCTTTTATCGCATTTTTTGTATTATTGTATTAGTTGTAGCTTTTGAACTATAGCTTATAGCTTATAGCTTTTGAGCATGAATAACTTGATCCTAGCTTGGCTTAATTGTATGAATTGTTGATTGTTGATGATATATGCTTGTGTAGTCGAACGGATGGGTTTCGGTTCGATTAGGCTAGAGATAGGATTAATATGAACTTGTTAGCTTTTGAGCTTTTGCGAAAAGCTATAAGTTGTACTTAATTGTTGTTGATTTAAATGAAATATACATGTTTGATGTTTAATTGCAAGGTTAACCCCTGGTTAGATTATGCTTAAATATTATTATTAATTAAATGTTAATTGTTATTCGTTTATTTAATTATTGCATACATTTGGATAAATTAACTATATTGCCCCTACTCGCTTTCTTATGTTTAAATGTTGAGTGAGTGTCCTTAAGCATGTTCGTATTTTGATAGCGGAGCGTCAGTGTCTGTTTTCTTGTTCGTGTCAGTCATTCATCCTCTAGACCCCGTGTTTCAGGTGGGATCTCTGAGGGAGAATCATACATGTTGCTTGCTTGCTTTTCTCGTTTGTCGAGCTACAGGTAAGGGTTTTAAATTGTTTTCAACTGGAGTAAGAACATAGTTTATTTAGGCTTCGAAATAACTTATTTCCCCGCCTTTTCTTATTGCTTGTTGTACTGTCCTTACTATTCCTTATGTGCTTAGTCAAACCCTTTAATAGCAAAACCAAAATGATTTGAAATGCTTCCAACTAGAGACAAGTAACTTATTTGTTTTAAAAGTAACTATTTGATCTCTGAGGCACTTATAAGTAATGTCGTTAGGGACATCCGTCAGCATGCTCCCGAAGCGTACGACGCTTATGAGTACTTCCTAGATCGTTACATCAACTTGTCTCAAAAGCCCCTTTGGCCATTCATACTTAACTACTTGCATCATATTTTCGAACGGCCCTTTTGGCCACTTAAACTATCAATGATTTCAAAAGCGAGCCATAGCCTGTTTTATGACTTGGGCCCGGAGTATACAAGAGGTGAGCCTGGGGACGTGCGTCTAGGGCAAATCCCGATGTATACTTCTAGCGCGTTAACTTGGGCCGGCTAGGAGGTTGGCTAGCCTAAGTTGATGCGAACGGTGGTGCTAATCGCGTCTCCTTAAACCCTGTACGGTGGTGCTGATCGCGTCTCCTTAAATCCTGATGGTGGTGCTAATCGCGTCTCCTTAAATCCTGTATATGAATCTTGGTGATGGAGTACTTGCTTGCATGTTTTTCAATGGGGAGTTATAAGGAGAGGGCCCGTTCTCGCCGGGACACATTATTGCATGATTTATTGCATTTATTGCTTGTCTAATTGTTTTATGTCTTTCGTGACAAGTCGAAGCACATTCCGGTTTTCTTCAGTTATCATATGTACTTCCCTATATATATATAAAAACCCGGAAGCGTGACTCGTACTTGCTACCCTAAGCCTTCCTATATTATTCAATTAATTAGTTGAATTACGAGCCGTGTTATTTATCATTTCTAACTTATTAGATCATACCTTTCGAATTAGTAACGGCCTCGTGACTCAACTAATACCCCGTTCAACTTATCGGCTTGACATTACGTGCAAATATTTTTAAAGGATCCGGTTCGTCAAACTTTTCGTGTTTTCCAAGCAAGCCGAACCGAGTGTTGCTTTGTGTTATTGTTTTACAACTTATATTTCATTATTTAAATTCTTTCTCAAAACGGGCAACATTCACTACTTTTAGTTTTAAAAGATAAATGACGAACTGTGATCAAAACCCCCTTACTGAGTATCCTTTATACTCACCCCTGCTATTTTGGTTCTTGCTTCAGGTAGACAGGTGGCGACGTCACCTATCTTGTCAGTCGACAACAACAGGTCTAGGTCGGCTCTTGTCTCTTGTCTTGTCAGTGTCCCAACAACAGTCGAGTCTTTACTTTATGAATTGATTTAGCTTATTGTATTTAATATTATGATTTATTTCCGTACTTACGTGCCCCTGATGTGGGATAGGTAGTTGAGCCGTTGATGGCATTAATTGGATATTTACTTGGGAATTGTTTTATGAATTATGTTGCCATGGATGGCTTTTATGGTTAAATTGTTACTTTCTGTAATCGCTTCCGCATTTCTCTGTTTTATTGTGGTTGTTGTTGGGATGTCGTTGCTGTTGCCGGTAGTGCTTGTTTGAGTGCCGTTCGCCGGAGTGGGTTTTTGAGTTGAGGCCCCTCGCTGAAGCTCGGGAATCCATTTCGGTGCGGATGTGGCGGTCCTTCTTCAGGGGGGCGTTACAGTCAGTGGTATCAGAGCCTAGGTTCCTGAAAGGGAACTGAAAGCTCTAGTATCTCGTCTTGTCTTGCTTTTAGTGTCTGCATGGGTTATGTCAGTCCGTGTCGAATTCGTGGTTCGATGAGTGTTTGTCATTTCTGGGTGCCTAAAATTGTGAAGGATTACGGTTGGCTTAATTAACCAACTGGCGATCCTTTGCAAGTTTTTGTACTAAGGAAGACGTAACGCGAGCCGAGTGTGGAATTCTTTGTTGCGTCTTATTTGGTTTCGACGTATAGGTCGTGCGGCTTTAGGATAACGATTTGTTTGTTAATATGCCTCGTGTGGTTGCATACTAACCTCATCAGACATGCATATTGAAACTTTGTGATGCAGAGATGATCAAACGTTGTCTTCCTTTGAGATAGGACCCTACGGAAAGATGCTAACTTGGTGGATACAGCTTACGGGATTGGTCCTATACTCAGAAGGATTGGTGAAAGGTACGCAACTCATAATAGGCGTTGCATTATAACATCGCTTGTAACTTGTCTTAAATGTATTTGTGCTATTACGTGTTGTTCTTTTACATTGTGTGAGTTTCTCTACGGGTTTTAGCGTTGGTACCGCTTTAACCTATGAGCTCCATCCGTAAATGTGGGTAAACAAGGACAACAAGCAGACTTGACAGACAGAACGACACAATAGCACAGGGTCGTATTCGGCTGTTGATAAGCTACGAGAACGATGGGTTTGGATTGTACGACAGCAAAGGAAACATATACTTTAACCAGTTCCAGAGCATCTTCAGGATCAACGGAGGGTCGAGACGGATCGTTTTGATGTGCCATTTTCGAGGACGACGACAGAACAGAACTCACGGAGACCGAATCTATTGTGAGTCAGAATCAGACTAAGATACTATCAGACCTGAAGAGCACCGGAATCAACAGAGTGCTACAGATGAATTGTTCGACCTTTCGAACTTTACTTCCTCGGTTACCGCGATCAACTCAGAGGTACTAATGGTGGTACGAGGGCAGTAAAAGATAGAGTTACTGGAGAACAATGGTTACCAATTCCAGCACCGTTTAGATAAAGCCAGTTGACGACAGCTACCTTGCGCAGCGAGATAGATGATAGCGTGATTTCAGAAGTACATTCGACAATCAGATTCCGAAACAGATTCAGAAGATGAAGAATTATTTGAGTTTGAAGATCGGGATCGCGATATAGATATTCTATTTTCGAGGATGGAGCATGGAAGTATCTCGTGACTAATCAGATAACCATGTCAGTAAAAGGTAGCTCGCAGACGGAGTTGTTACTGATTTGATCGGGCTTGGGAATGTAATTCGTATCTCACTACCCCAGAGATACTACCTGACAGGATGCACATTTCCAAGTTCAAGATTAGCGCATTTATCGGAATTCGGACCGTTTACGGTCCCGACGTCATTCATAATTGCATGTTTTCCAACTCTTGCATTTAAATATTTTATAAATCATCGATTTGGTATTTAAAACCCAAGGCATTAATTATAATTTAATTTGCATCGTTTTGTCACTAATTAGGGTCAATTTGGTAAATTTATAATTATAGCTCGTTTAATTTAATGTAGTAATTTAACGGTGTACATTGGACTGGGGTTCAATGTAATAATGCATATTTTATTGAGGTTCCAAATATTTTCATAAGATTCTAAATATTATTAATTAAATCATATTTTCAAGAAATTGCATTTTTGACCCAAAACTATTTACACTTTGACCCCACTCGATATTGACTTTTTGTAAATGCCCGAATTTTTATGAAATGAACCTCAAACCTTGTTAAGCTTTTCGTTACGGTCATTTTGACACTAAGTACGCCTAATTCTGAGACTTTGTATTTTTGTCTCGTTTTTCGAAAAATATATATAGTAACCTTCCATATTTAGAAACCACACACACACCGACAATCATCGAACGATGAGCCACTCTCTCCCAAACACGATTTTTGCAACGTTGTCGGAATTCGACGAATCATATGTCTAGACGACCGTATCGACGAGACGAACTCAACCATACAAGTTTCCCGGCGATTGGAGCAGCAACGGCGACGCTACGGCGGCACGAAGGTGGCGACGGCAAGGGTGGTGGATCTGGCTTTTCCGGCGACTTTCAGGCGGCGGGCAAGGGTGATTCTGGACCGCTTTTTCGCAAGGAAGCCAACGGTGGTGGTCTCGTGGCTATCCGACCACCGACGGCGGCGGAATCGACGATTTTCAGGCGGTGGTGATGCTTTCCGATCTCAGTTCTCCGGCGACGTCAATGCCTGGGGTTGGTCGGGAATTGAAGCCCATGAAGAGAGGAGCATTTTGGCGGTGGTTTCACTTTAATCGGACCACGGACGGCGGAGTTATGGCGACTTGAAGGGGCGGTGGTGTTGAGTGGCGGCGGGAGTGGTGGTTCCCGGTGGTTCCAGGCGGAGGCACGACGGCAAACCACCATGGTTGTGACGGGCTCGTCGAGAGGATCATTTCTGTATAAGGGTTCGACGATCGGAGGTGTTTCGACGGAAGTCCGGTGGCGGCACGCGGCGGCGCTACAGTTCCAGTCAGATTCCGGCGACGGAGTCTTCACGAAGATTGTTCTCCTCGACGTAACGGTTCTAACGGCGCTGGTATTACTCGAATCCGACTTGTCGTTTGTCTTTTATCGCATTTTTTGTATTATTGTATTAGTTGTAGCTTTTGAACTATAGCTTATAGCTTATAGCTTTTGAGCATGAATAACTTGATCCTAGCTTGGCTTAATTGTATGAATTGTTGATTGTTGATGATATATGCTTGTGTAGTCGAACGGATGGGTTTCGGTTCGATTAGGCTAGAGATAGGATTAATATGAACTTGTTAGCTTTTGAGCTTTTGCGAAAAGCTATAAGTTGTACTTAATTGTTGTTGATTTAAATGAAATATACATGTTTGATGTTTAATTGCAAGGTTAACCCCTGGTTAGATTATGCTTAAATATTATTATTAATTAAATGTTAATTGTTATTCGTTTATTTAATTATTGCATACATTTGGATAAATTGACTATATTGCCCCTACTCGCTTTCTTATGTTTAAATGTTGAGTGAGTGTCCTTAAGCATGTTCGTATTTTGATAGCGGAGCGTCAGTGTCTGTTTTCTTGTTCGTGTCAGTCATTCATCCTCTAGACCCCGTGTTTCAGGTGGGATCTCTGAGGGAGAATCATACATGTTGCTTGCTTGCTTTTCTCGTTTGTCGAGCTACAGGTAAGGGTTTTAAATTGTTTTCAACTGGAGTAAGAACATAGTTTATTTAGGCTTCGAAATAACTTATTTCCCCGCCTTTTCTTATTGCTTGTTGTACTGTCTTTACTATTCCTTATGTGCTTAGTCAAACCCTTTAATAGCAAAACCAAAATGATTTGAAATGCTTCCAACTAGAGATAAGTAACTTAATTGTTTTAAAAGTAACTATTTGATCTCTGAGGCACTTATAAGTAATGTCGTTAGGGACATCCGTCAGCATGCTCCCGAAGCGTACGACGCTTATGAGTACTTCCTAGATCGTTACATCAACTTGTCTCAAAAGCCCCTTTGGCCATTCATACTTAACTACTTGCATCATATTTTCGAACGACCCTTTTGGCCACTTAAACTATCAATGATTTCAAAAGCGAGCCATAGCCTGTTTTATGACTTGGGCCCGGAGTATACAAGAGGTGAGCCTGGGGACGTGCGTCTAGGGCAAATCCCGATGTATACTTCTAGCGCGTTAACTTGGGCCGGCTAGGAGGTTGGCTAGCCTAAGTTGATGCGAACGGTGGTGCTAATCGCGTCTCCTTAAACCCTGTACGGTGGTGCTGATCGCGTCTCCTTAAATCCTGATGGTGGTGCTAATCGCGTCTCCTTAAATCCTGTATATGAATCTTGGTGATGGAGTACTTGCTTGCATGTTTTTCAATGGGGAGTTATAAGGAGAGGGCCCGTTCTCGCCGGGACACATTATTGCATGATTTATTGCATTTATTGCTTGTCTAATTGTTTTATGGCTTTCGTGACAAGTCGAAGCACATTCCGGTTTTCTTCAGTTATCATATGTACTTCCCTATATATATATAAAAACCCGGAAGCGTGGCTCGTACTTGCTACCCTAAGCCTTCCTATATTATTCAATTAATTAGTTGAATTACGAGCCGTGTTATTTATCATTTCTAACTTATTAGATCATACCTTTCGAATTAGTAACGGCCTCGTGACTCAACTAATACCCCGTTCAACTTATCGGCTTGACATTACGTGCAAATATTTTTAAAGGATCCGGTTCGTCAAACTTTTCGTGTTTTCCAAGCAAGCCGAACCGAGTGTTGCTTTGTGTTATTGTTTTACAACTTATATTTCATTATTTAAATTCTTTCTCAAAACGGGCAACATTCACTACTTTTAGTTTTAAAAGATAAATGACGAACTGTGATCAAAACCCCCTTACTGAGTATCCTTTATACTCACCCCTGCTATTTTGGTTCTTGCTTCAGGTAGACAGGTGGCGACGTCACCTATCTTGTCAGTCGGCAACAACAGGTCTAGGTCGGCTCTTGTCTCTTGTCTTGTCAGTGTCCCAACAACAGTCGAGTCTTTACTTTATGAATTGATTTAGCTTATTGTATTTAATATTATGATTTATTTCCGTACTTACGTGCCCCTGATGTGGGATAGGTAGTTGAGCCGTTGATGGCATTAATTGGATATTTACTTGGGAATTGTTTTATGAATTATGTTGCCATGGATGGCTTTTATGGTTAAATTGTTACTTTCTGTAATCGCTTCCGCATTTCTCTGTTTTATTGTGGTTGTTGTTGGGATGTCGTTGCTGTTGCCGGTAGTGCTTGTTTGAGTGCCGTTCGCCGGAGTGGGTTTTTGAGTTGAGGCCCCTCGCTGAAGCTCGGGAATCCATTTCGGTGCGGATGTGGCGGTCCTTCTTCAGGGGGGCGTTACAATCATACTGGATTACTATTTACATATATATGTTCATGGCCCGTCAAAGGGAATATAAAAACCTCACCGACTTGAAGTCGAACGCGAACACCTGCAATCTGACAAAGCAATAACTAAGTCAAGACTCTAACGTCAATTCAAATCTCTCACACGAGCACTCGGTAAGAATCCTAAGGCAACATCTAAGTCAAAGCCTATAAGGGTTGATCTTACGATCCTCACTATTCTAATAATACCAATCAAGCCAAACATTGTATTCATTTCAATCAATCATATATCATTTCATGTAAGCATAATGTTGACATATAAGTTCATATAGTAACACTCATGCTTCGATAAACGAATAAGTACTCAATCGAACAATTAAAGAATTACAATTAATAAAGATAATTAATTACAATTAAATAATAAAGGGTTGCAATTAACTAAATAATTAATCGCAATCAAACAATAATTAAACACTCATAATTAAATAATATTTAATTAATAAATTAACTTCAATTAATTAAGGATCAAACCTCCATTAATCAAAATTAATTAAGTATTAACTAATTGTTATTTAATTAGATAAATAAGTATTTGATCCGAAAATTATTTAAATAATCGTTGATTAATTAATCAAAATTAATTTTATAATTAATTGCAAGTAATTGACTTAGAAAATAATTTTAAAAGAATTAGCTAACTAATTAAAATTAATCTGGATAATTAATTTCAATTAATTAACTAAGAAAATAATTTTTGAAAAAAAATTAATTTTAATTAATTAATCGGATTTAAAAATAATATTAATTAATTAATCAAAATTAAATAATTAATTTCAATTAATTAATTAAGTTTTGAAATTAATTAATCAAGTTTAATTAATCAATTAATCTCACTTAATTAAAACTTAATCAAATTTAATTAAGAATCAATTAATTATAATTAATCTATGATTCATTAGAGAAATCACTAATTAATAAATAATTAATTTAATAATTGAATAATAATTAATTAAGTTTAATCTATCATTAAACTTTAATTAATCAAGGTTTAATTAAAAGAGTTTAATCATTACTAATCATAGAGGATTAGTAATATCAATTTAAATAAATATTTATTTTTAAGAAAATATTTCGAAAACAACTTTTGATGTGTTATAAAAATAATTTTGGATCAAAAAGGTTTTTACTTGAAGACTTTAAACTCTTCAAGATGTTCTTCATGTTCTTCAAGAACACTAAGAACACCAAGAACACACACTAAACACATCATTTCACACATGATCATGCCATAAATTAGCTCAAAATAAAGATCTATACATATATATCCACGTCATTTCATCAAATAATCACATTAAACACTAAATCATCAACAAACAAGCTCATAATTAGACATTCAAGGATTTCCAGTTTTACAGCCCCAATTTAGAAAATTCGTAGAGGACAGAATACTGGGAGTTTGGAGGCGATCCATACTATTTTAGAAACCTCTTTGAAATTAGAACATATTAGCCTTTTAAATAGATCTAAAAGGTTAATAGACGAAGGATAAAAATAGGTTTGAATCCAGTGTCGACAGATTTTCACTGAAAATCTGCCTTATGGGATTTTCTTGAAAATTTTATAAAAATGGTTAAAAATGATTTTCTTGCCTCAAAAACTCCACAAAACCATTTTTAACACAGTGGAGGAGTTCTCCAAAAATTATCAGATTTTTCTTTGGCTTAAAAGTATTTTTAATGGCTTTCTCAAACTCAAAATCCCATTAAACACATATATATCACAAATATTGCATATATAATAAACAAAAGCTCAACTAAAGCATAAATAAACATGAAATCCAAGAAAGGGAATAGAAAACTAACCCTTGAAGATCTTAGGCCTAGCTATGAAGAAAAGCTATGATTTTCCTATTAGTTTTCTTGACTAATATGTATTATGAACATATAATCAAGAAAACATGAAAAATAAAATAAACCAACAACCTAGCAACCAATGGACCTAGTGGCCGAAACTTAGAGAGTGTGGGAGGGAGAGAAGAGAGTTGTGAATGAGCAAGGAGAAATGAGGGGGGTGATGGGGTATTTATAGATGTGGGACTTTCAATATTTGCCATGAGGTCCTCATAAAAAATATCTAGGGATTAATTTTGTAATAAAAGATACTTGTGGTTCAAGGCTTGAAAGGATCAAATTTTAGGATATAATGGCTGATATTTGGCTGGTTGTGGCTGATTTTGTTGGCATGTGAGACAAGGTTGGACCATTAATTAATGGCGAAAGCGACATTTCGATTTTTTGTCAAATGACGGAAAATCGGCTATTTGGAAATCGAGATGGGGGAGTTTGTGAAATCTAATTTTACCAGTAATTAGGAAATTAAATTACGAGTGTTTCGACTATAAATTTGGCCCATTTGCTTTTCTCCTCGAAAAAACGAGCCGGAACGGGTGAAAATGGCTTCCGGTGTGGAAATTCTGATTTTCGCGAAAACGAAGCATAAACTAAATCTAATCATTTAGTAACCTTTGGAAAGGTCCGAAATGTCATTTTAAGAGCATTTAAGTCCGAAATTAGCCCGTTAGGATTATCCGATTGGTATTTCCGAAAATACCGATTAGGTCAAATTAGGGCAAATAAATTCAAATACCAACTTCTAAATGGTATTTAAATTATATTAACATATAAAACTACCACATTAACATGTAAGTGATCATTTATTATGAATTTCTCCAATTCAACTCGGGAAACTCGTACGCGTTTCACTCAAAACTCATTTTTTCAACTTGGCCCGGTTTCGGGCTGCCACATGATCTCACTTCCAAATTTTCGAATACTGTTAAGTTGGAAGATCAGAACAAGCGCATTGTTATTACTTCTTCACCTATTATCCCTACCACCAAACTTACTGACACTACCATGGAAATCATTGATCCGACGCACACAAACCCTAAACACCCTACTAAAATCCATAACCAAGCAACTGACCTACCACGTCTAAACACAAAATCAGTAACCCAAAACATAACCCTAACCTTAAGACAGCTGCTCCCATGCACGAGGAATCAAACCCTACATCACCCATATTCTCTTTCACCTCACCTCAGACGGAACGGCCTATGAAACACCAAAAATTCAAGACCAAACAAGCAACCCCCCTCCACCCGAAACCCTAACTCCCCCAGCAACCAAATGCAAGAACAACCCTCTCATACGGACACCAATCCTGAGGAATTATCTTGCCCTAAACGTACTTATGTTGGATACTCTTTTGAAGATATCACAAACCTAACGGTGGAGGCTGCGGCGTAGCCCCGCCGACAACAATGAGTATCCTTTGTTGGAACTGTAGAGGTCTGGGGGGGTCCTCTATGAGTTCATATGCTCGAATCCCTAATTCAAGCCCACAACCCCTCAATCATTTCTATTTCGGTGACACATTGCAACCAGAGATATGTCGACAAAATAAAGATGAAGATTGGTTTTTTTGGTTTTTCTGTTGATACTAGAGGCCGAAATGGTGGCCTTGCGTTGCTTTGGCGTAAGGACATCGACATAACTTCACAAAGTTGTTCTAGACTTCATGTTGATGTTACTGTAGAGAATATTGTCAATGGCGGGAAGTGGAGGTTCACGGGCTTCTGTGGTGAACCTAAAATAGAACGTTGTTACTTGTCATGGGACCTTATCGATCGACTAAGTCAATAATCATCAAATGCTTGGCTTATTGCTGGTGATTTCAATGAAGTTATTACAAACAATGAGAAGAGCGACAGGAACCTTACAGATAAGAACCCCTTGCAAAGTTTCAGCAATTGTTTGGACCGCGTAGACCCTCATGATCTTGGATTTGTGGGACCAGCATTCACTTGGCAAGATAATCAAGAGAATAATAGAACTATAAGATCGAGGCTTGATAGAGGATTTGCTACTTCTTCTTGGATCAATATCTTCCCACGTGCTAAGGTAAACTACCTCTCGGCACCTGTTTTTGATCATCGACCCATCATTGTTAAACTTGAGGGAAACTCGGATCGTAAAAGGAAAAAGAACTATCTATGGAGGTTTGAGGCCTATTGGGCTCGACAAAGTGAATGCGAAAGGCTAATTGAGAACGCATGGCTGAATCAGAGGGGCGATTATGCATTTGAAAGGATCAAGGAGAGTATTGATAACTGCAGATTGGGATTCCTCTCATGGAACACACATGGTAGAAAAGAGACTGCAAAGAAAATTGGCAAACTGGAAAACAGAATTGAAAGCCTTCATTGTGGTGTCATCACAGCCGCTACACATGAGGAACATGCATGGATCAGAAGAGACATCAAGGAGATTTTGGAGACCGAGCAAATTATGTGGCAACAAAGAGCAAAAGCTGATTGGCTAGCAGAAGGCGATCGTAACACTCTATATTTTCAGGAAAAAGCCACACAAAGGGTCAGAACGAATAGCATCTTGGGGATTAAAAACGAAGCTGGTTTTATGCAAACCGACGATGAAGCTATACAGAATGTTATCTCTCGGTATTTCATGAAGATTTTCAAATCCAAAGCGTGCAGTGAGAGGGAAATTGATACGGTGCTTGAGTCTCTTCAGCCGAAGATTGATCACCAGATTAGTCAAACGCTTCTTTCACCTCATTCAGGTGACGAGGTAAAATCTGCTTTAAAACATATGTTACCACTTAAATCACCAGTCCCGATGGCATGCCGCTGTACTTCTTCCAAAAGTATTAGCATATTGTAGGGAGCGATGTGACTGAATGTGTGTTAGATTTTCTAAATGGTCATCGGTTTGACAAAAAAATGAATTATACTCATATCATTCTCATTCCAAAATGCAAAGACCCGGAACTAATTACCGAATTCCGACCCATCAGTCTTTGCAATGTGGTTTACAAAATTGCTAGTAAAGTTTTGGCCAATCGGTTAAAACCATTATTAAATCACATTATTTCCCCTACACAGTCTGCATTTATACCCGCTAGGCTCATAACATATAATATTCTCATTGCATTTGAAGTTAAGCATTTTTTGAAGCGGAAGAATAGTGGGAAGGAAGGAGTGTTTGCACTGAAACTCGACATGAGCAAAACATATGACCGAATAGAATGGAGATTCCTCGAACAAGTGCTCGGACGCTTAGGTTTTCCTCTTCCTTTTATCTCCCTCATTATGACGTGTGTTTCTTCAGTCATTCCTCTTGGAAGGAAACCAATTCGGTCACTTAGTGCCGGAAAGGGGACTTCGCCAAGGGGACCCCCTATCTCTTTACCTATTTCTTCTACGCGCAGAAGTTCTTTCAAATCTTATACAGGTCAAAGAAGCTGAAGGGAAAATCAAGGGTATCTCTATCCGGCGCCCCGAGCATTTCTCATTAGCTATTTGCAGATGACACCATAATTTGTGGGCGAGCTCACAACGAGGCTATGCAATCAATCACAGAGATTCTTGACATTTACGGACGAGTCTCGGGTCAAGTTATCAACAAAAAAAAATCTTCGATCACCTTTAGCAGAAACTTGGATGACTCAGTTAGTGAGAGCTTAGCTTCCATCCTTGGGGTTTTAAAGTGGAGAAGTTTGACATATATCTTGGTTTGCCATCCATGGTGGGAAAGACTAAGGCAGCGGTCTTTGCTTCCATTCGCAACAAAATGTGAAATAAGATCAAGGTTACTCCGAGAAGTACTTGTCCTTTGCAGGGAAGGAAATTTTGGTTAAATCTGTGCTTCAAGAAATGCCCACATATGCCATGGGATGTTTCAAATTGCCAAACTCCTTCATTAACGAACTTGAAGTATTGATTCGTAAGTTCTGGTGGAAAAACAGGAACGAGAACAAAATTTACTGGGTTGCTTGGAAAAACTTGTGTAGATCGAAAAGAGATGGAGGACTTGGCTTCGTGACTGGAGAAGCTTTAATGATGCAATGCTTTTGAAGCAAGCTTGGAGGCTCATCAACAATCCCGACAGCTTGCTAGCAAGGCTCTTCAAGGCGAAATATTACCCCAACGGTGATTTTGAATCTGCAAGTCTTGGTAGGAATCCGAGTTTTACCTGGAGAAGCATTTTTGGCTGGAGACACATCATCACTGCTGGGAAGCGATGGAGAGTGGGGAAAGGGGACAAAATTGATGCGATTTCAGACATGTGGTTGCCGAAGAATCCCCCCTCAGCTCCCACGCTCGCCTGGACGCTCCGTTTATTCCTCATAAAGTTAGTGATCTTCTGATTCACGGCGGGAGCTCCTGGAATTCTGATCTAGTCCATGCTACCTTCACGCCAGCTGATGCCGAACTGATCCTGACCATCCCTCTCTATGGCCGGAACAGTGAAGGTAAGGTGGTGTGGCATTACTCTAAGGATGGAAGATTCTCTGTTAAAACGGCGTACTGCATGGCAGTGAACTCTGATGATCCCCAGCCTGATCATGAAGCTGCTGGTGATCTCCGTTCTCCCATCTGGAAAATGTTTGGAACTTAAAACCTCTGCCGAATATCAGATTGTTACTTTGGCGCCTCTGCCATAACGCTGTCCCTTCGGGCCAGAACCTCATCCGACGCCAGTGCTATGTCGACCATTTCTGCCATGTATGTAAACAGGAAGGAGAAGACGTTATTCACACATTCATCAACTACGAATTTGCTAGAATCACCTGGGCATGCTCTAACCTCCCTGGGCACTCCATTAGTAAACTCTCACAGGGCATCAAGGAATTGCTTATTTATGCAAGCTTTAAAATGTCACGTAAAATAGGTAATTAATCACTTGTCATTTGTGTAGGTAACTGAAAAGTTTCCAGACTCCGAGAGCCTGCAATTGTAACATAGTTATTTATTTTACTTCCAAAATTAGTTTTATCCGCTTGACTTGGATGTAGTCTATTTTACCTAAATAATAATCACAACAGGGTTAATTATATTTTTTGCACAGAAAATTTTTTGTTACAAAAATATTCTTCTAATAAATAAGGTCTTTTCATTATATTATTTTTATCTATATTATAATTTAGGATAGAGTAATTAATTAATGTCAATTTCCAAGATATAATTTTTCACCTATAATATAATTCACTTCAAATCCCAATTATTTTTCATGCAACGTAACATTTAATTATACAAATTAATTGGATTTATTTTCATACAATCTTCAATTATCTCAATTTTTCTTTTTGAAAAAAAACTTCAATTATCTCAATTGGTGTGGCTTTGGTTGTGGTTGTATTTACTAGGTCTTGTACTTGGGCGTTGGGTTTGAAGATTTTAATTGATTTAGATAAATAAACTGGGGTAAATTTTTATTGAATTTTTTCGTTTAAGCGTCTTACGACTTAAGTAGTGTTTGCACATTTTAAAAATAAACAATTTTAACTGAAGTATTTTTTGTTTGAGCACTTTTTCAAGATTCAAGCACTTCCAACTTTTGCTAAATTTAATCACAAATAAATTAGAAGCTTGAATCACCTTCAACCAAAAAAAAAAAGAAGCTTGAATCACCTAAAGACATGCTTTTAGTTTCCGTTTCTAACTTGTAGGTATTATATAATTAGTTAAAATCCCATGCTAAGGCATGAGTATTAATGTATTAATAAAGCAAATTTTTATTTTATAGTTTACTAAGTTATTAATATATGAATATTTTAGAGTTTATTAATTAATTTTTTATTTTGAGAAATAAAAAAAATAGTTCCAGTTTGCTGTAAAATTAAAAATTATTTGTTTTAATTTTAATGGTATCATCATGTTTCTTTTATATTTATCTTTTGATGATTTTATTTTTGTACTTAATTATTTTCAAAATTCATTCTATTATAGTTAAAAATTAAATTATTTATAAAGATATTGTAGGACTCCTATATATAGACAACAGAAATATAAATAATAATTTAACTTAAATTAGATCTGTAAATAATATATATCTATAAATTTTTTTCATTCTGTTGGACAAATATGAAATAATTAATTGTTTTAATTAATAGTAAAATAGAATTCATTGAGGCTATCCATGTATACGCTTAGGTGGATAGCCTCAAGACTTTTGAATTATATAATATAGTGTGACGACCCATAATTCTCAAGCTCAGAATTAGCACGTTTATCGAGATACAGATCGTTTACGGTCCCGACGTCTTTCATAATTACACGTTTTCCAACTCTTGCATTTAAAGAATTTTTCATAAACCATTAATTTGGCTTTTAAAACTCACAGCATTACTAAGAATTATATTTGCATCGTTTTGTCACTAATTAGGGTCAATTTGGTAAATTTATATTTTTAGCTCGTTTAATCGAATCTAGTAATTTAACAGTGCGCGTTGGCCCGGAATCCAATGTTTTAAACATGTATTTCATCAAGGTTCCAAGTATTATTCGTAAAATTATATTTCCAAAATATTGCATTTTTGGCCCAAAATTATTTACACTTTGACCCCACTCGATATTGACTTTTTGTAAATGCCTGAATTTTCATGAAACGAACCTCAAACCTTGTTAAGCTTTTCATTACGGTCATTTTGACACTAAGTACGCCTAATTCCGAGACTTCGCGCTTTTGTCTCGTTTTTCGAAAAATATGCATAGTAACCTTCCATATTTAGAAACCACACACACACACCCGACAATCATCGAACGACGAGCCATTCTCTCCTAAACACGATTTTTGCAACGTTGTCGGAATTCGACGAATCATATGTCCAAACGACCGTATCGACGAGACGAATCCAACTGTACTATTTTCCCGGCCATCGGAGCAGCGACGACGGCGTAACGGCGGGAGAACCGAACGGCGGCGCATTTCTCTGATCTGACTTTTCCGGCGACGGAGAGGCTTGAGACCGGTCGGGTCTGAACCGTTTCGACGAGAGGAATCCATTGGCAGTGGTCTTGAGTCCATCCGACCACTGACGGCGGAGATACGACCATTTTTCAGGCGCGGCATTGGTGGAGCTCCGGCGACGTTTCAGGCGGCGCCACCATCGCGGAACACCAAGGTTCTGACTGGCGTGACGAGACGAGAAGATTGGTGGTGGTCTCGTGGCGTGACTCCCTCAGACGGCGGCGCTCCGGCCATTTACAGGCGGCGCGTGGAGGAGCCACGGCAGGAGTGGTGGTCCGACGTGCTCCGGCCACCATTTTCGTCGATCTTTAGGTGCTTTCCAACCTTCTCGATGTGGGTAACTTTTCTACGAACTCCATTCCTGAATTCGATAGCCCGATTTTGAGTAATTTTGATTCTTAGATTTAGGGTTCATTGGAGCTTCAAACCGAAATTAAACTCCGGTGAGTGACCGGATCGAGAAACGGGCTTAGGGGAAGTGACGGGCTCGATGAGAGGAACGTTTGAGTATAAGGGTCCGACTGCGTTGGCGGAGGTCCGGCGGCAGTCCGGTGGTGGCAGACGGTGATCGACAGTTTTGATACTGTTCCGGCGGGAATCCGGCGACGGTATCTTCAGACAGATTCATCGTCTCGACGCAACGGTTCTACCAGCACTGGTATTATCTCAATCCGATTTACCGTTTGTCTTTTATGATCGTTTTTGTATGATTATGTATATATGTCAACTTTCGCACTAGCTTTTAGCTTTTCGAATCAATTAAGCTAAATTTGCTTGTACCTTAACTTGTAGCATGATTGTAAATTTATGAATATTGTCGATGTATGATTGTATAGTTGAATTGATGAGATTTGGGTTCGATTAAACTTGGATTATGAGTGAATGTTAGATTGTAGCTTTTGAGCTTTTGGAAAAAGTTGTTAAGTTGATAAGTTGTAATTCAATTGATTGACTTGAATGGGTTATGCATGTTTATTGTGGAATTTCAATCATACCATCTGAGTAGTTTATTCTTAAATGTTTATATTTAATAAAATGTTATTTGTTATTCGTTTATTCAACGTTTTACATGCTAAATGACCAATTTGCCCCTACTTGTCCTTTTATGCTTAAATATTGTATTTTCGTCTCTAAGCATGTTGCATTTTCATAGCCGAGCGTCAGTGTTCTGTTTTCTCGTTCGTGTCAGTCATTCATCCTCTAGACCTCGTGTTTTCAGGTGGGATCTCTGAGGGAGAATCATATATGTTGCTTGCTTGCTTGCTTTTCTCGTTTGTCGAGCTACAGGTAAGGGTTTAAAACGTTTTCAACTGGGGCAAGATCATAGATATATATAGGTTTGCGAAATAAATTATTATCCCACCTTTTCTTCTTGCTTGTTGTTCCTGCCTTTACTATTTCCTTATGTGCTTAGTCAAACCTTTTAATAGCAAAACCTATATGTATAATATTTTACAACATTTTCAGCTAGAGGCAAGGAAAACTCATTTGTTTTAAATGCGAACTTTGGTCTCTCGACCTCGCAAATATAACCTTGTCTCGAATGGCCCATTTGGCCTCCCACACCCTGATTCCCTATTTTCAATGGCCCTTTTGGCCACCTAAATTGTTATTAATTTCAAGCGAGCCATGGACTGGATTATGACCTTGGGGCCCAAGAGTTATACAGGAGGTGAGCCTGGAAACGAGCGTCTATGGCAAATCCCGATGTGTACTCTAGGTATTGACTTAGGCCAGTCGGGAGGTTTGACTGACCTAAGTTAATGCGACGGTAGCGCCTTGAGCGTTTCCTTAAATTGTGTACGGTAGCGTTGTGGGGCACCACTCGTTTCCTTAAATTGTGATTGGATCGTGACTTTTGGTGGTGGAGTACTTGACTACATGCTTGCATGTTTTTCATGATTGGGAGTTATAAGGAGAGGGCCCGTTCTCGCCAGGACACATTATTGCATGACTTATTGCATCACTTGTTTGTCTAAATGATTTACGGCTTTCGTTACAAGTCGAAGCACATTCTGGTTTTCTTCATTTAGCATATGTATTTCCCTATATATATAAAACCCAGAAGCGTGGCTCGAACTTGCCAACTTATGCCTTCTTTATTGTTCAAACTATTTAGTTGAATTACGAGCCATTTTTACTTATCATTTCCAACTTATTTATGCCATGTCTTTCGAACTTGTAACGGCCTCGTGACTCAACTAATATCATTTCAAAATGATCGGCTTGACCTTATGTGCAAACGTTATCGAAGGATCCTGTTCGTCAACCTCTTGTGTTTTCAAATAAAGCCGGACTCGAATGTTGCTTTGTGTTATAGTTTTACAACTTATATTATTGTTTGTATCTTTATCAAAACGAGCAACATTCACCCCTTTTGATTTTAAAAGATAAACGACGAACTGTGATCAATACCTATATTGTATAAACCCCCCTTACTAAGTATCCTTTATACTCACCCCTTCTACTTTGGTTCTTGCTTCAGGTAGACAGGTGGCGGTGTCACCTATCTTGTCAGTCAGCAGCGGCAGGTCTAGGTTGGCTCACATATTATTGTCTTGTTAGTGTCCCAACAACAGTCGACTCTTTACTTTCTGAATTGATTCGAATTATTGTATTTAACATTATGATTACCTTATGTACCAATGTGCCCCTGATGTGGGATAGTTAGTTGAGCCGTGGATGGCATTAATTGGATATTTATTCTGGAATTGTTTTATGAATTATGTTGCCATGGATGGCTTTTATGATTAAATTGTTGTTTATGAATTCGCTTTCGCATTTCTCTGATTGTTGTTGTTGTTGGGGCGTCGTGTTGTTGTTGCCGGAGTTTGATTGAGTGATTGCCGTTCACCGAGATGAATTTTTGAATGGGGTACATTTACCTTGTTTGGGAGTTCGTCTTGGTGCGGATGTGGTGTCCTTTCTCCTTCTACGGAAAGGGGCGCTACATATAGATAACATTAAATTTTAATAGAATAATTCTATCCTTATTAAAATATCAATATAATACAATATTTTATTTATAAGTATTATATATACAAAAATAATAATCTATATTATAGTTGATGCAAATATAATAGATATATGATTGAGTAGTAATATAATATAATTTATACAGATTTAGACATCAAATAGTATAATACAATAATAATAATATAATATTTATTATTAATATAATATAGTATATAAATATGAAACGGGTACATAACTTTCATCTTCAACTTCACCGCCCCTGTCCGGCGTCATGGCAGCGGCGGAACCGCATAAACCGCCGGATCCATCTCGGCAACCATCATATGCCACCGTGGCAGACACTAAACTGTCAGACTTTCGAGTTCCAGACGACCTTGCTCGTCTGAAGAGTTTCGACCTTGACACCTTCAAGCCTTTGGGACGACTCACAGAGTACAAGGGCTTGCCGGCGGTGGTTTTCACGCCGGAGGAACAGGGGGAACTGTGCGCAGATTTTAAGTTCACTCTCGTCGGTAAGTTCACACGAGGTTATCCGACTATGGGTCAATTGGAATATAGTTTTAAACAAATGGCTTTTACAAAAGATGTCAAACTAAGCTTGTTGAATAAAACTCATGTGCTACTGAAGTGCCAAAACAAAGAAGACTATGCTTGGCTATTCTTAAAGGATATGTGGTACTTTCGTGATTACCTGATCAGAATTCTCAAATGGACGCCTAATTTTAATCCAAAAGTCGAGTCTTTGATGGTTCCTGTATGGGTGTCGTTTCCAGGGTTTCCATCTTAGTATGTCAAGAAACATGGTCTATATTATGTTGTTGCCGCCCGTGGTACTCCAATCCATGCTGATGAGGCCACGGTCAGGGGGAGAAACACATATGAACCAAGAATAAATGTTGAGATTGACGTGTCTAAGCCACTGAAAAAGAAAGTTCTTATTATGATTGGAGAAGAATTCGTCGAACAAGAGGTCAGGTATGGAGTGGTTCCGGACTATTGCGATGTCTGTAAGGTTTTGTATCACAAAACCAATAAAAATTGCTTAAAGGAATTGCAGGATCAATCAGAGGATGAAGTCCAGGAGATAGTGCAAGATAAGGATTCAGGTAAGAGGAAGGAGGATAATCAGAAGCTTACACACTACAACAAGGATGAGCAATGGACTGAGGTACACAATAAAAAAATGAAACAAATAGAAACAAGGTGGACAGCAAGCAGGAACTCTCAAATATGGGCATACTAAGATCCTTCGCAACCCTAATCGAATAGATTCTTCAAAATATCGAAAGAATTTGGAATCTTTCCAACTTCTCAATCAGGGGAACAACTTGGATGATGATGTGAACGAGGAAGAGAAGGATAAAGAGGACAATCAAGGGAAAGACTTGGATAGCCACGACAATGGAACGAATCCAGCAGAGGATTTAGCTCCAGGTCAGGCCACGGGAGAGTTCAAAGGAACGAATGAGGGAAATTGTGTGGAATCAGAGTCTGAGAAAGATGCTACAAAGGAAATTGATAACGACATTGAAGTTGATGGAGGAAAGTCTCATTCTTCGAACAGAATTTCAGAGGTGAAGAAAATCTCCTTTTCGAAGGAGATTAATATTGGAGGTACAAGCAGAAACCCGATTGCAAACAGTATCAAAGAGATCGCTGCTAAGTAAAAGCGTGGAACCGAAACTGCTACTCAATTAGAGGAGTCGGTGGCAGATTCTACAGATGTTGCCCGAGCATCAACGGGCCCAGTTGGCCCTTACCGTTAATACGGATGGAGATGAAGTCCAGGATTCTACTCAAGAGGGGGTCCCACCTGACAAAGGGCGTCTTACAGTGGATGAACAACAGCAACAGATAGTGTTATTTGAGGAAGCTAAATTAATATCTGAAGTGAATAAATCTCTCTCGGATATGGAATGCCCCAACGAAAGAAAGAAAAATAATGGCGAAGGAGGGAAGAAAGTCACAATGCCGCTGCAGGTCACAATGCGCAGCAACAAATCATCATCAGTTAATCATGATTAATGTGCTTATATGGAATATCCGGGGGCTCGACGATAAGATTAAAAGGAGGTATGTTCATCGTCTGAAACGTAAGCACAATATTCAAATTCTTGTTATTATTGAGCTTAAAATTGATTTGAATAAACATTCTATGTGTCGATCTTTGGGTTTTCAAGATGTTGCTAATAATTCTAATCATATCTGGTGTTTTTATAACTTGGATACGAGGTTGGAAATATTGGTCAATCATGATCAAATGATGCATGTAAGGGTGGATAGTGCTTCTTTACCCCAAAAAGTCTTCTACTCGTTTGTGTATGGTCGACATAGTAGAGAGGCTCGATGAGAGCTGTGGGATTTGATGAAGCTGGTAGCCACGCCGGATCCATGGTTAGTTGGTGGTGATTTTAATGTTGTTCGGTCGATTAAGGAATGCAAAGGGTGTGTGGCAATCAAAATCAATGATATTGAGGATTCTAATGTATGTGTTGAAAGTTGCGGTTTGATGGATCATTCCTTCTCAGGTGGAGAGTTCACTTGGTACAAAGGGAGGAAGAAGAAACGTCTTGACCGTGTCATGATCTCCCAGGGTTGGATTAATTTAATTAAGGAGAGCAAGGTTAAGCATCTGTCTAAATTTCCTTCGGACCATCGGGCTCTCCTTATTAATGCCGGGGAGCGGCTGGATCACAGAGCCATCTGCATTTATATTTCAAAGAATGTGGACTCGGCACCACGGCTTCTAAAGTTTGTGCGACAAAACTGGGAGGAACACGCTCAAGGTTATGGCATGAGACATCTACAAAACAAACTTGTGAGCTTAAAATTGAGCCTGAAATCTTGGAATAAAGAGGTCTTTGGTAATATCTTCGACAAAGTCGGACAAGTGGAGGAAGTTGTTGCTAAAGCAGAAGCGGAATTTGAAAGGGACCCAAGCGAATCAAATATTATAAACATGAACAAAGCCAGCGCTGAACTCATTCATATTCTCGCCATGGAGGAGGATTTCTGGAGACAGAAAGCCTCGTGTAAATGGGTTGCTGAAGGAGACTGAAATACTAAGTATTTCCACACGTTGGTTAAAAAGAAAATACACAAAAACAAAATAAATTCCATCAAGGATAATGAAGCTGTCATCTCTCGTCAAACGGAGCTTAAAAATTCGGTTGCAGCCTTCTTCGAGAAGCTGCTTACTAAGGAAGTTGGCGAGACACCAAATGCAGTCCTTGATCACGTGGATACATGTGTATTGAATGAGCAGGCAGAGGAGCTATGCAGAGTGCCAGAGATGGAGGAAGTTAAGACGACAGTCTTCAGCATCGATCCCAACATGGTGACTAGGCCTGATGGGTTTTCCTTGCTTTTTAACCAAACTTGTTGGGAAATCATTAAGACGGATGTTCATGAGGTTGCGATTGAATTTTTCAACGGTGTCCCTATGCCGAAGGCCTTCACAAGTACTTCAATTTCCTTGATTCCGAAAATTGACAATCCGAACTCGTGGAAGGACTTCAGACCAATCAGCCTGTGTAATGTCTCAAACAAGATCATGACTAAGATATTTGCATCAAGGCTTTCGGTCCTCCTGCCTGCAATCATTAGTCCAGCGCAAACGGGGTTTCTTCCTGGCAAATCTATAGCTGATAACATGCTCCTGGCTCAGGAATTAGTTCACTCGATCAACGAGATAAAGCTCGATATGGAGAAGGTGTATGATCGAGTTAACCATGACTTCGTGCTTAAAATGATGCAAAAATTGGGCTTCAATGAGCATTGCATTTACCTCGTCCGGAACATGATATCAAACTGTTATTTCTCGGTTATGCTGAACGGTCAATCATCCGGCTATTTTCATGCCTTCCGTGGAATTCAACAGGGAGATCCTCTATCCCTAGCTCTGTTTATTCTTATGGCAGAACGGCTTTCTATAGGTATTGACAATTTGTTTTGCAGGTTCCCGTCTATGAGGTATGATCGCTCGAACAGCACGCTAGTGTCTCACCTAGCATATGCAGATGACACTATCATCTTTTCTAATGCTAGCATTTCATTATTCAAACGGATCAAGGACTTTCTGACTGACTATGAGCAGACTTCAGGGCAGAAGATTAATGTTGCTAAAACTTTATTTTTTGTTTCCAAGTATATTCATTACAGGAAGGTTCAACAGATTCATGAGATTACGGGTTATAAGCATGATTCCTTCCCAACTACTTATCTTGGTACTCCCATTTATGTTGGAAGGAAAAGGGAAATGTTATTTGAGGGTATCATTAACAAATGTTGTAAGAAGTTGATAGGTTGGGAGCGTAATTTTCTATCTATTGGTGGAAGATTAACCCTTATCAAGAGTGTCCCTCAATCGATACCTATTTACCTTATACAGGTGCTGGAACCTCCGAAAGCTGTTACTAAGAGGCTTGAGAAGATCTTTAATGCATTTCTATGGGATTGGTCTGAGGAACAAAAAGGTATTCAATGGTGTAAATAGAACACGCTTTGTTACCCTGTGGAGGAAGGTGGTCTTGGTTGCAGAAGACTTGTGGATGTTATAAAAAGCTTCTCATTCGGAAAAAAGATTCTTTATGGTCCATTTACATGCAGGAGAAGTACCTAAAGAACACTTACCCGTCGGAGTCTATAGCGGGACAAAAGGCATCTCACATCTGGCGTAGAATGTGTGATATTCGGCAAGACATGGAAACTAATATCCATTGGACAATTGGGACGGCAATATATCCTTTTGGAAGGATAATTGGAATGGAGAAAAATCGCTTCAGGATATTACAGGAACCATTAGAGATGGGAATACGCGAGTTCGTGATTACTGGATGGATGGAAGATGGGGTGCTAAAAAATTGGGTCAAGTTCTCCATAGCCCGCTTGTTACTGTAATTGAGGATATCCCTATTGATATTATGGGGGATAGCATGCAATAGAAACAGTCCAGCAATGGCGATTTCAGCCACGCCTCAGCTTGGCAACTCATTAGACAAAGGCGTGAACCCAATATGATCTTTAAGAATTTGTGGAGTAAGTTGATTCCTCCATCAACTTCTATTTTTGCTTGGCGTCTCATACACAAATTGCTTCCTCTGGACATGGTTATGAAGAATAAGGGAGTTCAAATGGCCTCTCGGTGTCAATGTTGTGACAACGAAGAGACATTTACCCACCTGTTCATTGAGAATCACATTGCTAAACAAGTCTGGAATTATTTTGCGAGCTTGTTCCAGATGAATATTCTGACGAATAGCATGATGGAAATCATGCTTAGTTATTGGTTTAATTCTCTGAAAAATCAAAGTAGGCTTCACATCCGTAATATGGTTCCGATCCTTATTTTGTGGTTCATTTAAGAGGGCCAAAACAAGAGGAAACACAAAGGAGTCAGACTATCGGCGGCAAATATTATTTTTCGAGTTTGGCAGTGTAACGCCCCGCTATATTATAGCGTTTGGGTACGTTAGCCGATTATTGCTCTTGTTTGCATTGTCTGCAATTATGTGAATTATATGAATTAATGTATGATTTTATATGTGAATAATATGATGATTTTATAAGAATTCTCATATTTGAATTATTCTATACCATTCTTATATTTGAATAACATGATATTATATTTGATATATATACATAAATATATGAAAACATATGTAAAAATATACATATAAATATCTACATAGTTGCATGTTAATTTTGACTTTTCAAATAAATACCTTTTATTTATTTATTTAATTCCTTCATTATTCTCCACATTCTTCTACACTATTCTCAAGCAACTCACCTCATCTTCAACCTCTCTCTCTCGGCCATCTCTCTCTCTTCACCACCGCCATTGTCATCACCTTCAAAACACCAAAAATCATCATCATTTTGTTACAAAAAGTGTGCTCTCTCATCCAAGGAACAAGCTTCTTCTTTTTATTTGTGCAAACAAGTTCTCTACATCTCTTTCTCTCCAATTCTCTTTTACAAGGTGAGTTCATGATTCTCTTTAATCTTTAAGTTTCAATGTCTCATATGTTGATAAAGTGAAGAAGCATGCTAGAGTGAATGATTGATGAGCTTGGTTTGGTTGTTGGTTGCATGTAGCATCACTTGTGATTTTTCTATTACATTTGATCAATGTGCAATGTTGGCTTAATGATCTCATATGCTTAAATGGTTAGGGAATTCATGTTAGTTCATGATATTAAGCTAATTGGTGAAGTTTTATGGAGTTTGGGATTGAAAATCAATGTTTGAGCAAAAAGGGGAAGTGGCGGCATAAATAGTGGTTTTTTGAGGTTTTGATTCGAGCTTCGTTTCTCGATTCTTTTGGCATAAAAAATCCTTAAATATAGTAGTTAAGAGATGCCGAAAGTTTCGGATTAATCGGAGTTGTTTTGCTATGAAAAGTATTAAACGAAGGGTGGTTTATGTAATATTTGCTAAACCTTTGAATTATAGTTCCCAAGCTCTCATATGACTTGAATGCCTAATCTAGCTTAATATTATGTATATTTGATTGTGTTTGAATGCATTTGAATGAGTTTAATTGTGTTTAAGTACATTTATGCATAAGGTGGTATATTGAGTATAAATTGCATTTCATAGCCGTGCGTCGTATTTGGTTGTTTTATTGAGTCGTGTCTTATCTCGAGGCCTGTGTATTACAGGTGGGATCTCGCGGGGCTGATTCTGAGTTATTTGGCTATCCTTTTTGTTAAACCTACAGGTGAGGATGTAAAATGGTTCTTTTTACTGAAGTGTGAACAAATATTGCGAAAACATATCCCCTTTAATATTTCAATTATATGTTTTGCCAATATTTGTAACAAAAGGTTTTGATATCAAATGATATATATGTATCATTGTTAAAATGGTTTTAAAATAGAGACAAGAGAACTACTTTGATTTTAAAAGTAACAGTTGGTCACGGGACTTGCTCGTATGCCTTGAGTTATAGGCAACGTGTTGAGAAACCCTAGACAGTTACATACCTTGTCTCGAACGACCCTTTTGGTCAATTAAAACATTTATAAAGCGAGATTATATTTCCTTTAACCCTATTGAGGACGCTCTTAGGGTATATTTGGGCCCCGGATTATACTAGACGTGGAAACCCGGAGACGTGCGTCTAGGGTAAAGCCCATAGTATAATCCAGATTATATATATGGATGGAGACCCAGTGACGATCATCTAATATATAATCAAAGGGTATTACTCATTGCTAGTCGGAGGTAGTCTAGCTCGGGTAATACTTACACCGGTGCTATTAATCGGTTATGGTGAAATCTTGGGTAGCTCCCTTGATAAGCCAAACGGTGTTACAGATTTCATAATGATTTATTATATATTTTGGGAGTTATAAGGAGATGGCCCGTTCTTGCCGGGAATAAAATGTTTTATAAAATGTTTCGATTCAATATTTAATTCACAAAACTTAGATGAATTGTAAAAGAGCTTATCGGCACTAGATTTGCTTTCATCAACCTAAGTGTGAATTAAATATGCTTTTATTATATACATATATTCCCTTCCTCACTGAGTTCGTTTGACTCACATCCCGTTTTGGTTCATGCTTCAGGTTAGCGGTCAAGTACTGGCAGCAGCATCGTAGGATTATCAGTCTTTGGAGTCAGTTGTTAGCTGAACTCTATTATATATTTTGTCATGCTAAATAGAATATGGATGAAACATGAATGAAATATGAAATTTGATGATACTTTGGGATGATGAATGTGATGGGTTTATGAAATATATATGTTGATATTATGCTATTGAGATGATGATATTTGCTTCCGCTTCGTTAATGTTATATTGAATTGTAACGACCCGAAAATTCCATAATTAATTCTTGGAATAATTATTCGACATTTAGTTGAATTTTATATGAAAAGATTTAACTTTGTTAGTTAATCTTAATTTATTATAATTATTTCAATATCTTTAACCTTTTATAATTACATTTTCCACCCCTCGAATTATTCTAATCTATATAAACGAACCTACAATCTTCTAAAATACCCTTGCACTACCTTGAACACACTCACACCCTCTTGAACACACTTCTTGCACCCTCTTGGTACATAATCCATCGAGAGAGAGAGAGAGAGAGAGAGAAGAGAAGGAGAAGGGAGAGGAAGAAGGAGAAGGAAAGGAAATCTCGTTCCGAATTCGTTTCTCGACCGATTTAAATTCCGAGACCAGTTTTACGATCCTCATTCGATTCTTTATCGGTAACCTTCTTTCTCCAATTCATTTCATCCATTAAATCTTTCATTTTTTATAGTTTTTATATTGAATATATATTTGATGAATTTCTTGATTCGTAGGTTATAGTTTATCATTTTTAGTGTAGTTCGGATCAAATGATAGATATTAATGTGTACAATGCATGAGTGTGAATTTTACTTGTTAATTTTAGCCTTACCATTCCCCATATTTGATTTTTGCACGAAACTCTCGAGAAAACCTTAAAAAATCGCGTTTCTGCACCTGGGTGTTGGAACCACACGGCCCAACGCACGGTCTTGCTCAAGACCGTGCGCCGGACCGTGCACAGCCATTTAACCTTGCACCGGCTTGCGCACGCCGGTGCACCAGGCCGTGTGCCTTTATTTTAGCCTGCACGGTCTTGGTTTCGTGCTCAAGACCGTGCACTAGGCCGTGCGTTAGCCCGTGCGAATGCCTTAGCCAATTTTCTAGCCTTTTTCCTTAGTTGCTCACGGTAATGGGGTCAAATGATCAAAAATAAAAGTTGACTTTTTGCATACGACCCCCTAAAATCGAGCCGTTTTCACCTATAGCTTCCTTATGATTCAAGGATGAATATTTGGTAAAATTTTCAAAATTCCGATCTCGTTCGGACCTTGAATCGAGCCTTTTTCGTTTAGGGCTTTTTCCCCGATTTTTGAATGTTGTCCGAAAAATCCGAAAATCGCATGAGTGCCTCTTTATAATATTAAATGAGTGAATGTACAATTAGAATTTCAATTGAGCATGTTTATCATTGCTAATTTCGTATTTTTAGTTTAATTGATTTAATTGCATTTTAATTGTACAATTCAATTGCTATGTGTTAATTACTGATTTTTCTGTCTCTGTAGTCTTCGTGAGTCGTTGTCGTGTCTTGTCTTATGTAGTTTTGTCGTCTGTTAGTTTCAGGCTGTATTGTCAGGACTCAGCTTGGATTGTCTTGTCGTCCCGTGTTTCCAGGTGAGGGTTTTAAAATGATTTCAAACGGAGTAAGAATTCTTTTAATTACTGCGAACTCCCCTTATGTGCTCATCTTGCCTCGTTTTCCTTTCTCGTATAATTATTAGATATTTAATCTATACTTTAAGGTTGCTCTCAAATGATTTAATATTAAATTGTACTTATGAGTATCCCTAAAATCTTTTATTTTCATATGGCAAGTAAAATTATTTATTTTAAGCGTGACGGTTTGACTTAGGATTTATACCCTTCGTCGTCACTCAAACTTGCTCAAATTTAATTTATGTACGGTTTTCAAAGCGAGCAAATTCATGACATTTCAACATGGGGCCCGGGAAAGTATCCGGAGGTTATACCTGGGGACGAGCGTCTAGGGGTAATCCGAGGTGCTTCTCCTAAAACTAAGCGTCAATCGTGGCCCGTCAGGAGTTGATAGCCACGGTTGGGAGTGATGGTGGGCGTTGCATTCGTTGCACGTTTTCCTAAAATTCACAGTCGCCCGAAATAGCGATTCGGGGTCAGACACCGGTGATGGAGTATATGAACGTGAAGGGGTTATAAGGAGGAACAGGCCCATTCTCGCTGGGATATTATTTGCGTGCATGTTACTGCTTTAATTATTTATTATCTATTTAATATCGTGTATACAAGTCGAAGCACGATCCGGATTTTCTTCCATTATGCAAATGTATTTTCATATATATATAACTTAAAACCCGGACACGTGGTTCGTACTTGATCCCTCTTAACCTTCACTGAGTGTTTTTACTCACCCCCCTATTTTAATTCTTACTTCAGGTCGACAGGTGGCGTTGTCACCTATCATGTCAGTCGGCAGCAGCAGGTCTAGGTTGGCTCGTGTGTCTTGTCTTGTCAGTGTCCCAACAACAGTCGTGTTCTTGTTATGAATTTATTTAATTATGTATTTTGGATTATGCTTTAATTTAAGTACTTACGTGCCCCTGATGTGGGATAGATTAGACTGGCCACGAATGGCATTGATTATATTATGATTGAGACTGATGTATGAATTACATGGCCATGGATGGCTTATATGATATTTTATATAATTGTTATTACTTCCGCAACTCTGATTTAATTATTATTTATTGCTGTTGTTGTTGGGCTGTCGTTTGCTGTTGCTAGTTTTGCCTGATTGATTGCCGTTCGCCGGGATGGATTTTTAAATGGGGTACTTATACCTCGTTTGAAGGTTTGTCTCGGTGCGGATGTGGTGTCCTTTCTCCGGCCAAGGAAAGGGGCGTTACAGTCAGTGGTATCAGAGCCTAGGTTCCCGAACAGGAACCGAAAGCTCTAGTATCTCGTCTGTCTTGCATGGGGTGTCTGTCAGCTTGGTGTTAGTTCGTGTCGAGTTCGTATTTTGACAAGTGTTTGTCTCATCTTGGTGCTTAAAATTGTAGACGATTACGGTTGGCTTAATTAACCGACTGGCAATCTTTTATAAATTCCTGTACTAAGGAAGATGTAACGCGAGTCGATCGTGGAACATTGTGCGTGTCTTACATGGTTTGGTCTGTCGTAGTGTGTGTCGGTAGGATTTTGTTGAGTGATTGAGCATGCTTATGTGTTTACGAATTGTTGGCATCATCTCTCACAAGACATGCACCTATCTTGCCAAATAGTTGTGAACGCAGGTATGCCGCGTAAGAAAGCTAGATCGAATCTGCCACTACCCCCACTTCAGACTACGTCAGGATCAACACACTCGTATTCGATGGGAGAGTTGGAAATAGCTCAGGGAGCAGATAGCGTGACCGAATACGAGGCCAGATTTGCCTACTTGACTAACTACTCGCCTAACCGAGAGCCAGATCAGAGGAACAGAGCTGCGAGATTTATATCTGGATTGAGGCATGAAATTCGCCAAGTACTCATAGGTCTAGGTTGTTGTTCTTATGCTGAAGCTGTTGGCCGAGCCTTGCAGGCCGAAGCAGAGTTTGAAATGAGAGCTAGGAATGCTCGACCGATCACTTTAACGAACCCGTCTTATGGATCGAGAATTCCAGTGGCTGTTCGTACAACTTCTCACAAAAAAGAGGCGACGACCAGTGGAACCAGTGAGAGCACCATCCTTTGCTCGTATTGCCATAAGCCAAATCATGTCGCAGAGTACTGCCGGAAACGACTGGGACAGTGTTTGCTGTGTGGATCCCCTGACCACCTTCTCGACAATTGTCCTAATAAGAGGACACCTAAGGAAGAGGATTGTGGATGAGGATTCTGGGGATTCAGGGTTCTTAATTCAGAAAGGGAGGCTACCGGAGAATAAAGCATGAAGGGGCAGTGTTTGGGGACGTACCGTAAATGAGAAGCCACGACATCGAAGGACTTGAAAGGAATAATGGGAGACGAGAACGGACTTCATTACTCAGGATAAAAGGTACCGTGCAGTTTCATCACATTCATATTTCTCGTATCCAATTTATTAATTGCGCGGTATTATGTAATTATTATTTGTGTGAACTCCGGATTAAATCCGGAGTGTTCTCGAAAAATTTTCGCGTTTTAATTCGATCCAGGGGTGCTTGCACGCCCTAACGCACGGTCTTGCTCAAGACCGTGCGGTTCAGCTCAAGCCCGTGCAAGCCAGTTCAGCGCTAAACCGCTGAACCGGCTGGACCGCTACACACGGGCCAGCGCACGCCCGTGCGTCCGGCCGTGTGTCCCTATTTTGCCCTTTTTAAACCTATTTCGCGTGCAGACTTACAGCAGCTCTTTTCACCCCTTTTCTCTCCACTTCCAGCAACAGAAACTTGCAATTTTTTTCCCCAAAATTTTTCCCCAATCTTTGCAAGCCAATAACTTTCGATCCGTCCGTTGGATCTTCCTAATTTTCGGAAGGTACATAGTCTACATTACGTATTTCAATTAGTTGGGTTTTGAGGACGATCCGTCGAGCCGATCTTAAACACATTGCTGCCCAAAGTACACGCACGCCAAGTGTTCGACAAAATTTCCGAGTGAGGAATTTCATCAAATTCAATCCTACAAGCTTCCAACAACAATCTCACATGGCCGCCGAAGGTTCTCGACGTAGGAGGAGACGAGATGACCCTCCATCTCCACTCCCATTCAATGTGGATATTTCAAATGCATTCCAAGTTAAAATTTTTAGGAGAATGCATGAACGCCCGGTGTTTTCCACCAAATTTCTCGACATCGAAGCATTAGGAAATTTGGGACTTGGCCCCGGTATTGCTCGATACATAGAAGACGTGGGATGGACCACATTCTTGGACATAAGAAGGAATTCGTACCCCCGGCTTGTGTACGAATTCATTGCAACACTTCAAGTACTTCCCCATGAAGACGATGCCGAGCTACCATTCAAAATTGAGTTCCGAGCTTTTAATGAAGATTATGAGCTCACTCTTCGGCAACTAACTATGCATTTTGGACTACCCATCCGGGGTATGATAAGCCGTGAAATTGGATGGTCTGAAGCCGAAGCTTGGAGAAATGTCTCCACTTCTCGAAGACCCTTTCAACAAGGAAAATCGAAGGCAACCGACCTTCGTGATGCCGCTTTGAGGACTTTCCACCGGTTCCTCTCATGTACCGTTTTCGCTAGAGGAGATAGCTACGGTTCAATTAATATTGAGGAACTCTACGTCCTTGATTGCGCGGTTCGAAGGCAAGCAGTCAACGGCATTATGTTTTTCCTTCGATATGCAGAATATGTAGGTACCCGGCCTAAAGGAGAAATCAGAATTGGGTCCTACATTACCGCGATCTTAGAGTGTGCCGGAGTGACTGGCATGGATCGAATGGCCCCGGCAGGAGCCGAGGATTCAACAATTTCCTACAAGCAACTCGCCCAAATGAAACTTTGTAGGAAAGTTAGAGGACGACATGGTCGTTATGTGCCAATGACGGCCGAGGAAGCCGCCGCCGGTAGCGATGGCGACGATGAAGAGGATGCCGATTTAGGAGGTCATCCTGAGGAGGACCGACAAGAGAGGGAGGAGCAAATGATGGAACAACTTTACGAAGCAGGAGGCTTCGCTCCTCAGCAGGTTCCGTATGTACCCGATCCTCCTAGAACCGAAGAGGTTCCATTCCAGCAGGGCTTTGAGGATTACCCGACACAGCATCAGGCTGGATCTTCCCAATAGGACAGATCAAGTGAGGAACAATGGAGTCAGTTTCTACAAGCGGAGTCGGACGCCCGAAGCCGATGGGAGACCGACAGGTGGACGATTTGGGGAAACCGTTTCACCACTTTCGCCGAGCAGACCACCGAACGTCTAGATCGACAGTCGGCCGATCTCCGAGAGGTTCGCGCTGACCTACAAGAATTCAGACTCGAGACCCGACGCAACCAGACTGAGCTTCGGGAGCAGATTACCGGTCTCGAGAGATCCATCATTGATCAACTTGCCAACTATCTGAGCCGCCTTGGCAGGTCGCCTAACTCTGGAGCACCTGATTCTTAGTTAGCATTAGTTTTTCCCTAATTTCTCGTTGTTTTCGTTTTAATTGTAATTTGAATTTCAGCTGAACTATTATGTATGAACTATGTGTTAAATGTTTATTTGAATTTAACTGTTAACTGTTCATTTTAATTAATTGCTTATGTGTTAATTGCGCGATTTTGTATGATGAACTTTTAAATGTTGTGATATACTTCCTTTAATAAACCCCGAGGTTCGGAGTAGAATCTGATGACAGATTCTTTTAAAGGAGGGAGTATTGTAACGACCCGAAAATTCCATAATTAATTCTTGGAATAATTATTCGACATTTAGTTGAATTTTATATGAAAAGATTTAACTTTGTTAGTTAATCTTAATTTATTATAATTATTTCAATATCTTTAACCTTTTATAATTACATTTTCCACCCCTCGAATTATTCTAATCTATATAAACGAACCTACAATCTTCTAAAATACCCTTGCACTACCTTGAACACACTCACACCCTCTTGAACACACTTCTTGCACCCTCTTGGTTACATAATCCATCGAGAGAGAGAGAGAGAGAGAGAAGAGAAGGAGAAGGGAGAGGAAGAAGGAGAAGGAAAGGAAATCTCGTTCCGAATTTGTTTCTCGACCGATTTAAATTCCGAGACCAGTTTTACGATCCTCATTCGATTCTTTATCGGTAACCTTCTTTCTCCAATTCATTTCATCCATTAAATCTTTCAATTTTTATAGTTTCTATATTGAATATATATTTGATGAATTTCTTGATTCGTAGGTTATAGTTTATCATTTTTAGTGTAGTTCGGATCAACTGATAGATATTAATGTGTACAATGCATGAGTGTGAATTTTACTTGTTAATTTTAGCCTTACCATTCCCCATATTTGATTTTTGCACGAAACTCCCGAGAAAACCTTAAAAAATCGCGTTTCTGCACCTGGGTGTTGGAACCACACGGCCCAACGCACGGTCTTGCTCAAGACCGTGCGCCGGACCGTGCACAGCCATTTAACCTTGCACCGGCTTGCGCACGCCGGTGCACCAGGCCGTGTGCCTTTATTTCAGCCTGCACGGTCTTGGTTTCGTGCTCAAGACCGTGCACTAGGCCGTGCGTTAGCCCGTGCGAATGCCTTAGCCAATTTTCCAGCCTTTTTCCTTAGTTGCTCACGGTAATGGGGTCAAATGATCAAAAATAAAAGTTGACTTTTTGCATACGACCCCCTAAAATCGAGCCGTTTTCACCTATAGCTTCCTTATGATTCAAGGATGAATATTTGGTAAAATTTTCAAAATTCCGATCTCGTTCGGACCTTGAATCGAGCCTTTTTCGTTTAGGGCTTTTTCCCCGATTTTTGAATGTTGTCCGAAAAATCCGAAAATCGCATGAGTGCCTCTTTATAATATTATATGAGTGAATGTACAATTAGAATTTCAATTGAGTATGTTTATCATTGCTAATTTCGTATTTTCAGTTTAATTGATTTAATTGCATTTTAATTGTACAATTCAATTGATATGTGTTAATTACTGATTTTTCTGTCTCTGTAGTCTTCGTGAGTCGTTGTCGTGTCTTGTCTTATGTAGTTTTGTCGTCTGTTAGTTTCAGGCTGTATTGTCAGGACTCAGCTTGGATTGTCTTGTCGTCCCGTGTTTCCAGGTGAGGGTTTTAAAATGATTTCAAACGGAGTAAGAATTCTTTTAATTATTGCGAACTCCCCTTATGTGCTCATCTTGCCTCGTTTTCCTTTCTCGTATAATTATTAGATATTTAATCTATACTTTAAGGTTGCTCTCAAATGATTTAATATTAAATTGTACTTATGAGTATCCCTAAAATCTTTTATTTTCATATGGCAAGTAAAATTATTTATTTTAAGCGTGACGGTTTGACTTAGGATTTATACCCTTCGTCGTCACTCAAACTTGCTCAAATTTAATTTATGTACGGTTTTCAAAGCGAGCAAATTCATGACATTTCAACATGGGGCCCGGGAAAGTATCCGGAGGTTATACCTGGGGACGAGCGTCTAGGGGTAATCCGAGGTGCTTCTCCTAAAACTAAGCGTCAATCGTGGCCCGTCAGGAGTTGATAGCCACGGTTGGGAGTGATGGTGGGCGTTGCATTCGTTGCACGTTTTCCTAAAATTCACAGTCGCCCGAAATAGCGATTCGGGGTCAGACACCGGTGATGGAGTATATGAACGTGAAGGGGTTATAAGGAGGAACAGGCCCATTCTCGCTGGGATATTATTTGCGTGCATGTTACTGCTTTAATTATTTATTATCTATTTAATATCGTGTATACAAGTCGAAGCACGATCCGGATTTTCTTCAATTATGCAAATGTATTTTCATATATATATAATTTAAAACCCGGACACGTGGTTCGTACTTGATCCCTCTTAACCTTCACTGAGTGTTTTTACTCACCCCCCTATTTTAATTCTTACTTCAGGTCGACAGGTGGCGTTGTCACCTATCATGTCAGTCGGCAGCAGCAGGTCTAGGTTGGCTCGTGTGTCTTGTCTTGTCAGTGTCCCAACAACAGTTCTTGTTATGAATTTATTTAATTATGTATTTTGGATTATGCTTTAATTTAAGTACTTACGTGCCCCTGATGTGCGATATATTAGACTGGCCACGAATGGCATTGATTATATTATGATTGAGACTGATGTATGAATTACGTGGCCATGGATGGCTTATATGATATTTTATATAATTGTTATTACTTCCGCAACTCTGATTTAATTATTATTTATTGCTGTTGTTGTTGGGCTGTCGTTTGCTGTTGCTAGTTTTGCCTGATTGATTGTCGTTCGCCGGGATGGATTTTTAAATGGGGTACTTATACCTCGTTTGAAGGTTTGTCTCGGTGCGGATGTGGTGTCCTTTCTCCGGCCAAGGAAAGGGGCGTTACATGAATTGTTGTTGATGATGTTGGTACTGCTGTTGGGGAGTTGCTGTTGCCAGGTTGTGGAATCCCGTTGTCCGGGGCGGGTTTTTTCGAGTGGTGGTATCAAACTGTCGCTCGGAGGCTCGTTTCGGTCCGGGGGTTGTGGCGTGGGGGACGTCACAGCTTAAGGTGGTATCAGAGCCTAGGTTTGGTACTTAGGTTTTGATGTTGTGTCGAGTCTGTCTAGGTCGAACGGCTATAGGACGATGTGCTTTTATATGTCCATGATATGTGATTTTGTGCTAGCATGATCATGTGGCTAACAAAACATGCATATTATTCAGTCTTTTGATACAGGAAAATGAATCGTGCTCGTGGTAGACCGAGAACCAGAGCTGCTCCTCCTTCTCCTCCCCAGGAAGACAACAACAACATTAATGCTCCTCCGGCTCCTCAGCCCGAGCCAATACCGCCCGTGCAGCCGAATCCCCTAAATCCTGCCATGTTCTTTGAAGCCGTGCAAAGGATGTTTCAACAGGGTATAGCTCCTGCACAACCGACCCCTGCTCAAAGGAAACAGGCAGAGGCAAGGGATTTTGACAGGTTCCTCAACCTCAATCCCCCTCGCTTTGAAGGACAACCTGATGATCTCAAGGCCACAGAGTGGATTGCCGATCTCGAGCCTATGTTCAGGGTTATTGAGTGTCCCGATCCAAAGAAGGTTGAATATGCTGTGTCTCTCCTTAAAGGACCAGCCAGGGACTGGTGGAGACTGACTGAAGCTAGATGGCGAGCTGATCAGACTGAGCCGACCTGGGCTAACTTTCTTGCGGCTTTCCAGAACAAATACATTCCCCTGGTTGTACAGGATAAACGAGAAGCCGAATTTCGAGCCTTAAAACAGGAGAATCTTTCCGTTGATCAATACGAGGCCGTGTTCTCCCGCCTCATTGTCTACTGTCCTTCTATACTTACAGACGAGAGAAGAAAGGTGAATCAATTTGTTCAGGGCTTAAATGAGGAAATTCGAAGAGCACTTTTGGGAGCTCATCTCCCTACATACGAAGTTGCCGTCACAACTGCACTGGAGATTGAGTCTCAGTTACAACAGATCAAAAAGGACTTCACACCGAAGGATATAGCTCCACCACCTCGCAAATTTCAGAAGCCTTTTCCTCCTGCGGGTCCTTCATCTTCGAGCAAGAAGCAAAAGATCACAAGTCCTCAGATAACGGAGCCCCAAGTTAAATGTTCCTTCTGCAATAAACCGAGACATACCGAGGCAAACTGCTGGAGGAAACAGGGTTTGTGTACCCAGTGCGGAGGCGGGGATCATCAAATCGAAAACTGCCCAAAGAAAAGGACTCCACCATTACAGAAGGAGCAACATAATAGAGGAAAAGGAAAGGTTGAAGCACGGGCCTATGCCATGCAGGGAGATGGAGGAGACGCTGATCCAAATGCTGTGATACAAGGTACAATACATTTACATGACATATCCATAATTGCATTATATGATTCGGGTGCGACACATTCTTTCATCGCTCCCGAATATGCATCGAAATTATCATTGTCTGTCGAGTCTTTACCGTATGTGCTTGAGGTCAATTCCCCGTTGGGAATTTCTTATTTGTGTAATCGAGTCTTCCGAGACTGTCCGTCGAGGATAGACGATCGCGATTATCCTGCTGATCTCATTGAGCTTCCGATGAGTCACTACGGGATAATATTGGGAATGGACTGGCTATATCGGCATCAAGCTTATATTGATTGTTTCAGGAAAAAGATCGCTCTGGGAGCTGATAGCGAGATTTTGGGCAAAAGGTTTGACAAGATTCCTCGAGTTTCTTATGTTAAAGTCGCCCGAATGATTTGCAAGGGATCGGCCTGCCTTTGTTGCTTATCTACTAAACCGTCCGAAAGAGCATGTTAAGCTTGAGGAGGTACCAATAGTTGGAGAATTCCCTGATGTGTTTCCCGAGAGTTTGAATTCTTTGCCTCCGGAACGAGATATAGAGTTTTTGATCGATCTAGCTCCGGGTGCCGAACCGTATTCGAAGACTCCTTACCGAATGGCTCCGGCAGAGTTGAAAGAATTGAAGATACAGTTGGATGGACTGTTGGAGAGTGGGTACATTGGACCGAGTACTTCGCCGTGGGATGCGCCTGTTCTTTTCGTGAAAAAGAAGGATGGGACGTTGAGGATGTGTATAGATTATCGCGAGCTGAATCGGATGACGATAAAGAACAAATATTCTCTACCTCACATCGAAGAGTTGTTTGATATTTTGCAAGGGTCGAAAGTGTACTCCAAGCTAGATCTCCGACAGGGGTATTACCAGTTGCGAATCCGAGAATCAGACATTCCGAAGACTGGGTTTAATACTCGATATGGGCATTTTGAGTTTGTAGTTATGCCTTTCGGGTTAACGAATGCCCCAGCTGCTTTCATGGATTTGATGCATCGTACTTTCCGGCCATATCTCGATAAGTTTGTGGTGATCTTCATTGATGATATCCTGGTTTTCTCAAAGACTAAGGAAGAACATGCCGAGCATCTTCGCATCGTATTAAGAACTCTCCGAGAGCATCAGTTGTATGCCAAGTTCAGTAAATGCAAATTTTGGCTCGATAAAGTTACCTTCCTTGGTCATGTGATATCAGGAGATGGAATCGAAGTGGATCCCTCGAAGATTGAGGCCGTGATGAAATGGGAGCAGCCGAAGACCCCAACTGAAGTCAGAAGTTTTCTAGGGTTAACTGGCTATTACAGGCGTTTCGTTCAAGATTTCTCCAAGATAGCCGCTCCGCTGACCAATTTAACTCGCAAGAACGTGCCTTTTAAGTGGGACGATAAGTGCGAGGCAAGTTTCCAAGAGCTAAGGAAACGGTTGACTACTGCTCCGGTACTTGCACTACCTGAAGGTTCCGAAGGATTTACGGTTTATACCGATGCATCGAAAGAAGGGTTAGGATGTGTTCTGATGCAAAACGGCAAAGTGATTGCTTATGCTTCGCGCAAGCTAAAAGATGCTGAGAAGAACTATCCTATCCATGATCTTGAGCTAGCTGCTATTATCTTTGCCCTGGGGAAATGGCGACAATACTTATACGGCGTGACATTCGACATTTTCACCGACCACCAGAGTTTGAAGTATTTACATACTCAGAAGGATCTCAATCGCAGGCAACGTCGGTGGATGGAATTTCTTGAAGATTATGATTGCCGTATTCAATATCACCCAGGCAAAGCTAATGTAGTAGCCGATGCTTTAAGTAGACTGGCAAAGGTAGCTGTCTTGGAAGGAACCTCCTTGGAATTAATGTCCGAAGCAGGGAGATATCACTTAGCCTCTCAACCGCGGATTGCAAACCTCTCAGTGAGACCGGACTTGGTTCAGAGGCTTAAAGACGAGCAGAGTGCTGATGACTGGATTCAAAGACAGGTCGTGAGGATGCAAGATGATCCGAACTCCTCATTTGCTTTCGATGATATGGGTCTTCTTCGTTTTAAGAACCGAATTTGCGTGCCGAAGAATCTGAAGACCGAAATCATGGAGGAAGCACATAAATCTGCTTATGCCGTCCATCCGGGAGGTAATAAGATGTACAGAGATCTCAAGACTCAATATTGGTGGCATGGAATGAAACGAGAAGTTGCTGATTTCGTGAGACGGTGTTTAACTTGTCAACGAGTTAAAGCCGAACATCAGCAACCCGGTGGAACTCTACAGCCACTCCCTTTTCCGGATTGGAAATGGGAAGATATTGCAATGGATTTCATGTCCGGATTACCGAGAGTTCGAGGCGGATATGATACGATTTGGGTGATTGTGGATCGTTTGACGAAATCCGCTCATTTCATTCCAATTCGAAAGACCACCAATGTCAAGAAACTGGCAGAGTTGTATATCGAGCAGATTGTAAAGTTACACGGAGTTCCGAAAAGTATTGTGTCCGATCGAGATCCCAAGTTTACTTCTCGACTGTGGCAAGAAATTCACAGAAACTTGGGAACGAATTTGAAATTCAGCACGGCCGCTCACCCGCAAACTGATGGTCAATCTGAGAGAACCATCAAGATTCTAGGCGATATGCTGCGAGCTTGTGCTCTCGACTTCTCCACGAGTTGGGACAAGCAACTGCCGCTCATTGAATTCGCCTACAACAACAGCTACCAAGCAACAATTGGGATGCCCCCGTATGAAGCGCTTTACGGACGTAAATGCCGATCCCCTCTGTAATGGGAATTGGAAGATTGGCGAAGAACTAAGAACGGAGTTGAACGAGCTCTACTTCCGAAGACGATCCAGCAAACTCTTGATAAGATTGCAATCATTCGACAGAGAATGAAAGCTGCCCAGGATCGCCAAAAGAGTTATGCTGATAAGAGACGCCGGGATTTGGAATTTGAAGAGGGAGACAAAGTGTTCCTTAAGGCGACGTTGAGGAAAGGTTTCGCTAGAGTGGGAAAAGGTGGGAAGCTCAGTCCGAGATATTTGGGACCCTATGAGGTTATTGAACGGATTGGGAAGACTGCCTACCGCCTGAACCTGCCCTCGACTCTAACTGGGATTCACAACGTCTTCCATATTTCTCAATTGCGAAAATACTGTCCCGACGAATCTCATATTCTCCGAGATGAAGAAGCCCAGGTAGAGCCTGACTTGACGATCGAGATGTAACCTGTTGAGATTCAGGATCGTAAGTTCAAGCAACTCCGCAACCGACAGATTCCCTTGGTTCGTGTGTTGTGGAGAAACCGAACCACCGAACAAGTAACTTGGGAGACAGAAGAGAAGATGCGAACTCATTATCCCGAGTTATTTGCGGAGTCGAATTAGAATCTGGGGACCAGATTCTCCGAAGGGGGGGATAGTGTAACGCCCCGCTATATTATAGCGTTTGGGTACGTTAGCCGATTATTGCTCTTGTTTGCATTGTCTGCAATTATGTGAATTATATGAATTAATGTATGATTTTATATGTGAATAATATGATGATTTTATAAGAATTCTCATATTTGAATTATTCTATACCATTCTTATATTTGAATAACATGATATTATATTTGTTATATATACATATATATGTGAACATATATGTAAAAATATACATATAAATATCTACATAGTTGCATGTTAATTTTGACTTTTCAAATAAATACCTTTTATTTATTTATTTAATTCCTTCATTATTCTCCACATTCTTCTACACTATTCTCAAGCAACTCACCTCATCTTCAACCTCTCTCTCTCGGCCATCTCTCTCTCTTCACCACCGCCATTGTCATCACCTTCAAAACACCAAAAATCATCATCATTTTGTTACAAAAAGTGTGCTCTCTCATCCAAGGAACAAGCTTCTTCTTTTTATTTGTGCAAACAAGTTCTCTACATCTCTTTCTCTCCAATTCTCTTTTACAAGGTGAGTTCATGATTCTCTTTAATCTCTAAGTTTCAATGTCTCATATGTTGATAAAGTGAAGAAGCATCCTAGAGTGAATGATTGATGAGCTTGGTTTGGTTGTTGGTTGCATGTAGCATCACTTGTGATTTTTCTATTAAATTTGATCAATGTGCAATGTTGGCTTAATGATCTCATATGCTTAAATTAGGGAATTCATGTTAGTTCATGATATTAAGCTAAGTGGTGAAGTTTTATGGAGTTTGGGATTGAAAATCAAATGTTTGAGCAAAAAGGGGAAGTGGCGGCATAAATAGTGGTTTTTTTAGGTTTTGATTCGAGCTTCGTTTTTCGATTCTTTTGGCATCAAAAATCCTTAAATATAGTAGTTAAGAGATTCCGAAAGTTTCGGATTAATCGGAGTTGTTTTGCTATGAAAAGTATTAAACGAAGGGTGGTTTATGTAATATTTGCTAAACCTTTGAATTATAGTTCCCAAGCTCTCATATGACTTGAATGCCTAATCTAGCTTAATATTATGTATATTTGATTGTGTTTGAATGCATTTGAATGAGTTTAATTGTGTTTAAGTACATTTTTGCATAAGGTGTTATATTGAGTATAAATTGCATTTCATAGCCGTGCGTCGTATTTGGTCGTTTTATTCAGTCGTGTCTTACCTCGAGGCCTGTGTATTACAGGTGGGATCTCGCGGGGCTGATTCTGAGTTATTTGGCTATCCTTTTTGTTAAACCTACAGGTGAGGATGTAAAATGGTTTTTTTTACTGAAGTGTGAACAAATATTGCGAAAACATATCCCCTTTAATATTTCAATTATATGTTTTGCCAATATTTGTAACAAAAGGTTTTGATATCAAATGATATATATGTATCATTGTTAAAATGGTTTTAAAATAGAGACAAGAGAACTACTTTGATTTTAAAAGTAACAGTTGGTCACGGGACTTGCTCGTATGCCTTGAGTTATAGGCAACGTGTTGAGAAACCCTAGACGGTTACATACCTTGTCTCGAACGACCCTTTTGGTCAATTAAAACATTTATAAAGCGAGATTATATTTCCTTTAACCCTATTGAGGACGCTCTTAGGGTATATTTGGGCCCCGGATTATACTAGAGGTGGAAACCGGAGACGTGCGTCTAGGGTAAAGCCCATAGTATAATCCAGATTATATATATGGATGGAGACCCAGTGACGATCATCTAATATATAATCAAAGGGTATTACTCATTGCTAGTCGGAGGTAGTCTAGCTCGGGTAATACTTACACCGGTGCTATTAATCGGTTATGGTGAAATCTTGGGTAGCTCCCTTGATAAGCCAAACGGTGTTACGGATTTCATAATGATTTATTATATGTTTTGGGAGTTATAAGGAGATGGCCCGTTCTCGCTGGGAATAAAATGTTTTATAAAATGTTTCGATTCAATATTTAATTCACAAAACTTAGATGAATTGTAAAAGAGCTTATCGGCACTAGATTTGCTTTCATCAACCTAAGTGTGAATAAAATATGCTTTTATTATATACATATATTCCCTTCCTCACTGAGTTCGTTTGACTCACATCCCGTTTTGGTTCATGCTTCAGGTTAGCGGTCAGGTACTGGCAGCAGCATCGTAGGATTATCAGTCTTTGGAGTCAGTTCTATATAGTTTGTTAGCTGAACTCTATTATATATTTTGTCATGCTAAATAGAATATGGATGAAACATGAACGAAATATGAAATTTGATGATACTTTGGGATGATGAATGTGATGAGTTTATGAAATATATATGTTGATATTATGCTATTGAGATGATGATATTTGCTTCCGCTTCGTTAATGTTATATTGAATTGTTGTTGATGATGTTGGTACTACTGTTGGGGAGTTGCTGTTGCCAGGTTGTGGAATCCCGTTGTCCGAGGCGGGTTTTTTCGAGTGGTGGTATCAAACTGTCGCTCGGAGGCTCGTTTCGGTCTGGGGGTTGTGGCGTGGGGGACGTCACAGCTTAAGGTGGTATCAGAGCCTAGGTTTGGTACTTAGGTTTTGATGTTGTGTCGAGTCTGTCTAGGTCGAACGGCTATAGGACGATGTGCTTTTATATGTCCATGATATGTGATTTTGTGCTAGCATGATCATGTGGCTAACAAAACATGCATATTATTCAGTCTTTTGATACAGGAAAATGAATCGTGCTCGTGGTAGACCGAGAACCAGAGCTGCTCCTCCTTCTCCTCCCCAGGAAGACAACAACAACATTAATGCTCCTCCGGCTCCTCAGCCCGAGCCAATACCGCCCGTGCAGCCGAATCCCCTAAATCCTGCCATGTTCTCTGAAGCCGTGCAAAGGATGTTTCAACAGGGTATAGCTCCTGCACAACCGACCCCTGCTCAAAGGAAACAGGCAGAGGCAAGGGATTTTGACAGGTTCCTCAACCTCAATCCCCCTCGCTTTGAAGGACAACCTGATGATCTCAAGGCCACAGAGTGGATTGCCGATCTCGAGCCTATGTTCAGGGTTATTGAGTGTCCCGATCCAAAGAAGGTTGAATATGCTGTGTCTCTCCTTAAAGGACCAGCCAGGGACTGGTGGAGACTGACTGAAGCTAGATGGCGAGCTGATCAGACTGAGCCGACCTGGGCTAACTTTCTTGCGGCTTTCCGGAACAAATACATTCCCCTGGTTGTACAGGATAAACGAGAAGCCGAATTTCGAGCCTTAAAACAGGAGAATCTTTCCGTTGATCAATACGAGGCCATGTTCTCCCGCCTCATTGTCTACTGTCCTTCTATACTTACAGACGAGAGAAGAAAGGTGAATCAATTTGTTCAGGGCTTAAATGAGGAAATTCGAAGAGCACTTTTGGGAGCTCATCTCCCTACATACGAAGTTGCCGTCACAACTGCACTGGAGATTGAGTCTCAGTTACAACAGATCAAAAAGGACTTCACACCGAAGGATATAGCTCCACCACCTCGCAAATTTAAGAAGCCTTTTCCTCCTGCGGGTCCTTCATCTTCGAGCAAGAAGCAAAAGATCACAAGTCCTCAGATAACGGAGCCCCAAGTTAAATGTTCCTTCTGCAATAAACCGAGACATACCGAGGCAAACTGCTGGAGGAAACAGGGTTTGTGTACCCAGTGCGGAGGCGGGGATCATCAAATCGAAAACTGCCCAAAGAAAAGGACTCCACCATTACAGAAGGAGCAACATAATAGAGGAAAAGGAAAGGTTGAAGCACGGGCCTATGCCATGCAGGGAGATGGAGGAGACGCTGATCCAAATGCTGTGATACAAGGTACAATACATTTACATGACATATCCATAATTGCATTATATGATTCGGGTGCGACACATTCTTTCATCGCTCCCGAATATGCATCGAAATTATCATTGTCTGTCGAGTCTTTACCGTATGTGCTTGAGGTCAATTCCCCGTTGGGAATTTCTTATTTGTGTAATCGAGTCTTCCGAGACTGTCCGTCGAGGATAGACGATCGCGATTATCCTGCTGATCTCATTGAGCTTCCGATGAGTCACTACGGGATAATATTGGGAATGGACTGGCTATATCGGCATCAAGCTTATATTGATTGTTTCAGGAAAAAGATCGCTCTGGGAGCTGATAGCGAGATTTTGGGCAAAAGGTTTGACAAGATTCCTCGAGTTTCTTATGTTAAAGCCGCCTGAATGATTCGCAAGGGATCTCCGGCCTTTGTTGCTGTAACGCCCCACATTTTTTGTAAACTAAAGCCGGTAAGAATTCCTGAGATAACGGGACAAGTTTGGAAAACTCGATCGGGATATATGTGCTTATGTGATATTTATGTGTTTTATATGAATTTTCGTAAATGCAATAATTTGTGAATTTAAATTATTCTATGTTGATGTGCGTTTAAAATGATGAGTTTTGACTATAATATTGATATATTTCGTTGATATGTCCTTTTTATGAAGTTTTGCGAAATTACGAAAATGCCCCTTCGATTTTTCATTTAAACCTCAGGTTTTCTTTTTATTCTCTTTTCCTTTTCTTTTTCTTAATTACACTTAAACAGCCGAAGGAAAAGAAAAGAAAGAAAGAAAAAGAAAGAATTTTCTTTAAAACTTCAATTCGATCTTTCGAGTTCGTTTCTTAACCAAATTTCGATCCGTAAGAACCTACGTGATCCTTATAACATTCTCTACAGGTATTATTCAAGTTCCATTTGATTTCGTTGTTGTTTGAGTATGTTTTGGATAAATTGCTTCGAAGTTGGATTTTTCGATAGTTTGATCGCTATACTCCGTAGTTTTCGATGATTCTTGATCCTATGTGTTGCCATTGTGATCTTTGATAATTGTTGAAGTTTGTAGTATGAAAATCTGATTGAAAATGGTATTTTGGTAAAGATTTGACGAAGTTTTGCTGCTTCTGTGCGAAGTTCTTCGCGTTCTGCTGAAAATTCGCGAAAACAGGTGCACACGGCCTTGCAACAGGCCGTGTTGCAAGACCGTGCGTGTTTTCCACCTCACACGGCCTTGCATCAGGCCGTGTGGGAAGCCCGTGTGTGTTCTCAAAGTTTCACACGGCCTTGACCAGGCCGTGTGGACAGGCCGTGCGTGTTCCAAACATGCACACGGCCTTGCACAAGGCCGTGCAAGAGGCCGTGTGTCCCGATTTTAGTTCAAAAGTCTCTGGAAGTCAAAAATTGCAAATACTACTTTCTTCGTTTGATATTATTTTCAAAATCCGACTTCTCCATTAAGTTCGTGGTGCTTTAAAACTTAATAATCCATAGAGTTTGAATTTTTCCAATAACGTTTGATCGTGAAACGAACCGATTTCCGTTTAGGGAATTATACGCTTTTCGCAATTCTTTTCCGATTGCTTCAAAACTTGAATGTATGCTTCTTTATAGTATTTTAAGCATGTCTATGAAACCTAATTGTGTTTAAGTATGATTATAAGCTTGAAGTTTGATATTTCATTCGTTTTATTGAATAATTGCCCTAATTGCCCTTCTTGATTTAATTAAGTGGTTATTGCATTAAGAATAAGCCGTGCGTCGTGTTGTCGTCTTACTTGGTTGTGTTGTATTTGGTTTCAGGTGGTAGTTCTTCCGGGCAGTAGTTGGTCTTCTTTCTTTTGCCCTTTTTGCAGGATTATCCAGGTGGGGTTTCTTTTCCGAATTCGGCTTTCCTTATACGTATGTAAATATTCCATATATACCCGAAGCCTGTCTTTTATGTTTTTATGTTTCTTTCCCCATGTTTATATTATACGTAGTAGCTATTTGAACCATACTATATTAATGAGTTTAAAGAAAAATGCTTTAATATCAAATTATTATGTATAACCCCTCGAGAGCTTTATTAGCTCGAAAGGGTATAAAATGGATTGAAATTGGTCCCTTTGACCACCTAAGTATTTGGAATGCGAGAACATTATCTTGGCCTTTCGGCCTGGCCATTGAGCCACATTATACAATTGGACCCGGACTTCAGGGTACGGGGTGAAGCCGGATAGACGTCGGGTCTACGGTGGATCTCAATGCTTTGGACTCAAAACTGTTGGGAGCTCGGGGGTATGACCGGAGTGGCAACCCTTTTGAGTACCTGCGCCGGACGGGATCTAGTCTATATCCTCAGCCGAAGATGTATTGGATATTTGTCCTTGCATATATAAATATATAGTAGCGGGCTAGCTACCTGACTACACAAGGAGGAATAAGGGAGGTTTATTTGATATTTCTGATATTGTGAAACAGGTGGTTGATGCTCGACTCGCCGAGCTTTTACTTTTATGCAAAATTATTCGATTCACCCATAATTGTGAAAACCTTTATTTTTCCTTTGCTTTCTTCTCTTTTACAAACTGGTGAATCTTCCGGTTGTTTCGATAATATATACGTATTGTAGCCCCCTCACTTAGTCGCTTTGACTAACCCCATTACTCTGTTGTTGTCTTTTCAGGTTTTGTTGTTAGGCGGATTCAGGTCGTGTCCTTCGAGTCATTTACTTTTGATTAGGTGATTTCATTTCCGCCTACGTATCTGGATAAATACTTAAAACCCTAGAAGTTGTAGATGTAAATAATGTAAATGAGTTTGAATAGTGATATTGATGTTTTCAGTGGCCTTGGTGGGCTTTATAATTGTGTTTTGGATTATGGTTGTTCTAGCTCCCTGAGTGGGGTAGGTTGTGCTAATTTGCTTCCGCTGTATTATTGTTCATTGTCTTATTATTTTCTAAAGCAGATCCGCCTGGTAATTATTTTCCGTTCGCCAGGTTGTAGTTCATAACTGGACCTTTAGTTCTGGTTATGGATTATGACTTGGTGCGGGACGTCACGTCGTGTAGCGGGCGCCCCAAACGGGTAACGCACGCCCCGCACCGAGACCCGACCCGAAGCCGGAATGGGATCCGACCCGAATCGAAACCCGGCGAACGGCAAGCATTTACTCAATGACTAGGCGGGGGTTTTAAATAACAACAAGACAGAAGTGCGGAAGCGAAATAATCAAACATTAAAGCATGATAAATTGCACAATTATTAAAGCCCACCAAGGCTAACGAAATTCACTTAATTAAATAACAAACGGGTTCGGTACAATATCCCGATAATTATATAATAACGGGTTCAACACAAAATCCCGAATACATTCTAATAAATCCTAAAATCAAAAGACTTAAATCATAGCCATACAGAATGAGAGTTATACATGAACAAAAGAATGCAACTCAAAGACGCGACGACGACGACGCAGATCCCGCCTAGTGTCCTGAAACCAGTACAGGGGTAAAACAGAGGGGGTTAGTCAAACGACTAAGTGAGGAGGGAATAATAATGTATATAACAAAACGGAAAATAAATCACCAATTTTAAATTAAAAGAAATCAACATAAAAGAAAGGTTTTCGTAATCGGGTGGTGATTTAACATAAAACATAACATATCTTATGACTCGGCGAGTCGAGCCCTGAACTCCAATATCCATATATAAAGACCGGAAACCACCCTTATGCCTCCAGTGTAGACGGACCGCTAAATCCGAACTACTCGTAACTTACTAGAATAACTCAGGTACTCAAAGGGCTGCCACTCCGGCCTCACCCCGAGCTCCCAAATGGAGGAAACCATAGGATTTACGCCGTAGACCCGACGTCTACCGACTTCGTCCTATCGCTCTTACTCCGGGCCCAAACGATCATGCAAACATTTCATAACTCGCTTTTCAAACATTTCGGGGTGGCCAAAAGACCGTTCGAGACATGTCATATGCGAGGCCGAAGGCCAAAGTTCGCCTTAGAAACAAAAAGGTTTTACATGTCTCTTTCGTAAACATTTCGAAGACTATACGTAATACTTTTTCATATCAAATAAGTTTCGATAAATCAGATGAACATAATAATCATAAATATCTACTAAGTATATATATAAACGATGTGAAAACAAAACATAAACGTGGCTTATATGGGGAAAGGCATATTTATATATATATACGTAGTAATACTGGAATCAGAAAAGGAAAGCCTCACCTGGCTATGCAAAAGATGAGCAAAAAGAGCAAGAACCGGCGCTACTCCACAGGAGTATCGTCTGCAAAAATACCAAGACACAACCAAATAAGACTACAGACGACGCACGGCTTATACGAAAGAATTAGAACACATAGAAGCACGTTATACAATTAAATAAATCACTTAGGTTCAAATTCTCAACCGAAAACGGAGTAATTCGCAAATTTAAAAATGTAACTCAATTCCAAATGCAACGAAACTTTACGAACATGCTTAGAATATCATAGGGAAGCATGCATTCGAATTTCGGGAAAATCGGACTTCACATGCAAAAGTTAGAAAATTTAACGAAAACTTAAAATGCACTATTCACATACCCGAACATGTCGTAAATTCATAAATCATGCAATTCCTATCTATATCATACATATCGAATACACGAGCGAAGAAAGAATTCGGAAAAGACGAGCCGAAGCGGGACCCGTAGGCCAATTTGTACCCTGACTTACAGAAGGTCAGGGTACTGTTCGAGCCTTCCACACGGCCTTGTGCACGGCCGTGTGGCGAGGTCGTGCACAAACATGCAACACGCACGGCCTCATGCACACGGCCTCAAGGCCGTGTGCACAGCCCGTGCGCAATTCATCCCTCGCACACGGTCTCATGCACACGGCCTCAAGGCCGTGTGCAACAGGCCTTGTGCGATCCAAAATCGCAGAACAAGCAGAAGCTCAGAAACTCGCGAAAAAAACAAACCCTAATCCAACATATAATCACTAAATCATGCAAATTAAACCCTAATTCTCACATATAATCATCTACAACATATATGCTTCATATAGAAACGATAAACACGAAAATCCATCCACATTTTCTATCAAAATCATATAAAACCTAAATTCTATAACTATCATCAAAAATCCAAAAATCGAAGGAACGAAGGCATTATTCGAGAAATTTCGTGAGAGCTTACTCGTAGATGAGATCGCGAGGAGTTCGTAGACGTAAACGACTCGAAAATCCGTCGAGAAACGGAGTCGGAACGATCGTTGGAATTTCTTTCTTCTTTCTTCTCTTTTCTCTCTTTTTCTTTCTTCCCTTTTTCTCTCTTGTTTGTGCGTGAATGGTAATGGAGAAGGAGAGAGATTGACTTAGTCAAATTGACTAAGGTTTAGAAACCGAAGGGGTAAAGTCGTAATTTTACAAAATAAGTTCAAAATCTCACGATGTCCAAATAACATGTAATTACAGTCAAAATTCATATCATTAAACGCACATTGACAATTTGTAATTTAAATACATAAATTCAATCATATACGAAATAAATTCTAAAATTACATAATAAATATCAAATAAATATTAAATTACACAAATATTCGATTCGGACATACCAAATTAATTATTCGGATTTTCGGGGCGTTACACGTCGCACCATATTTGGGGACGTGTCGTTACAGTTGGTATCAGAGCTAGAGGTTCATTGGCCTTAGCTCTATGAGTCGTGTCAGTCTAGGTCCGTACGGCTTATGACTTAGGAATTGTGCTTTTGTGTTTATGTGCTTACAGCTTTGCATCCATAATTAATCTACATGCATACTTGTTATATTTAACTGTAGGATGTCGCCTCGTCGTGATCGTGCTCCTCCAGCTGTACCACCACAGGCACCAGTGGTTGATGCTCAGCAGATATTTGGTCTTTTTTGGGATTATCCGGATCAGAGAGACAGGAATGTAGAGGTAGATGAGCATAGAGCCCGTGAGCAGTCCTTGCGTAGATTCCTCGATTTCCACCCACCTCAGTTTGTTGGTACTACAGATGATATTGTGGCAGAGGGTTGGATTTCATCTCTTGAGAGGATATACCGAGTTCTTCAGCCTACTGATCTAGAGAAGGTTGAGTTTGCTATCTATCTTCTTCGAGGACCTACAGAGGCCTGGTGGAAGATGACTGAGCAGAGATGGAGGGCCACCGGAGTTGAGTCATCGTGGGATAGGTTTCTTGAGGAGTTTCGAGCTAAGTATGTTCCCCCTACTGTTCAGGATCGTCAGGAGCAGGAGTTTATGGAGTTATCCCAGGGTACTTCTACTGTGGCAGATTATGAGGCCAACTTTACCAGACTTGCAGTATATGCTCCTCATATTGCTTTAGACGAGCGCAGGAAGACCAAGAAGTTTCTAGAGGGCTTGAGTATTCCTCTTCGACAGGGTCTTGCAGCTTCCCGTCCCACTACCTATGTTGCAGCTGTAGATGCAGCCTTATCTCTTGAGGCTGAGTGTAGCGCCCCTTTCCTTGGTCGGAGAAAGGACACCACATCCGCACCGAGACAAACCTTCAAACGAGGTATAAGTACCCCATTTAAAAATCCATCCCGGCGAACGGCAATCAATCAGGCAAAACTAGCAACAGCAAACGACAGCCCAACAACAACAGCAATAAATAATAATTAAATCAGAGTTGCGGAAGTAATGCAATTATATAAAATATCATATAAGCCATCCATGGCCACGTAATTCATACATCAGTCTCAATCATAATATAATCAATGCCATTCGTGGCCAGTCTAATCTATCCCACATCAGGGGCACGTAAGTACTTAAATTAAAGCATAATCTAAAATACATAATTAAATAAATTCATAACAAGAACACGACTGTTGTTGGGACACTGACAAGACAAGACACACGAGCCAACCTAGACCTGCTGCTGCCGACTGACATGATAGGTGACAACGCCACCTGTCGACCTGAAGTAAGAATTAAAATGGGGGGGGTGAGTAAAAACACTCAGTGAAGGTTAAGAGGGATCAAGTACGAACCACGTGTCCGGGTTTTAAATTATATATATATGAAAATACATTTGCATAATTGAAGAAAATCCGGATCGTGCTTCGACTTGTATACACGATATTAAATAGATAATAAATAATTAAAGCAGTAACATGCACGCAAATAATATCCCAGCGAGAATGGGCCTGTTCCTCCTTATAACCCCTTCACGTTCATATACTCCATCACCGGTGTCTGACCCCGAATCGCTATTTCGGGCGACTGTGAATATTAGGAAAACGTGCAACGAATGCAACGCCCACCATCACTCCCAACCGTGGCTATCAACTCCTGACGGGCCACGATTGACGCTTAGTTTTGGGAGAAGCACCTCGGATTACCCCTAGACGCTCGTCCCCAGGTATAACCTCCGGATACTTTCCCGGGCCCCATGTTGAAATGTCATGAATTTGCTCGCTTTGAAAAACCGTACATAAATTAAATTTGAGCAAGTTTGAGTGACGACGAAGGGTATAAATCCTAAGTCAAACCGTCACGCTTAAAATAAATAATTTTACTTGCCATCTGAAAATAAAAGATTTTAGGGATACTCATAAGTACAATTTAATATTAAATCATTTGAGAGCAAACTTAAAGTATAGATTAAATATTTAATAATTATACGAGAAAGGAAAACGAGGCAAGATGAGCACATAAGGGGAGTTCGCAATAATTAAAAGAATTCTTACTCCGTTTGAAATCATTTTAAAACCCTCACCTGGAAACACGGGACGACAAGACAATCCAAGCTGAGTCCTGACAAGACAGCCTGAAACTAACAGACGACAAAACCACATAAGACAAGACACGACAACGACTCTCAAAGACTACATTGCAATTAAAACCAATAAACAACACGTATCAAATGAATATACAATTAAAATACAGTTAAATCAATTAAACTAAAAATACGAAATTAACCATGATACACATACTCAATTGAAATTCTAATTGTACATTCATGCATATAATATTAAAAAGAAGCACTCATGCGATTTTCGGATTTTTCGGACAACATTCAAAAATTGGGGAAAAAGCCCTAAACGAAAAAGGTTCGATTCAAGGTCCGAACGAGTTCGGAATGTTGAAAACTTTACCCAATATTCATCCTTGAATCATAAGGAAGCTATAGGTGAAAACGGCTCGATTTTAGGGGGTCGTATGCAAAAAGTCAACTTTTAGTATTGGCTATTTGACCCCATTACCGAGAGCAACTAAGGAAAAAGGCTGGAAAAATTGGCTAAGGCATTCGCACGGGCTAACGCACGGCCTAGTGCACGGTCTTGAGCACGAAACCAAGACCGTGCAGGCTGAAATAAAGGCACACGGCCTGGTGCACCGGCGTGCGCAAGCTGGTGCAAGGCTAAATGGCTGTGCACGGTCCGGCGCACGGTCTTGAGCAAGACCGTGCGTTGGGCCGTGTGGTTCCAACACCCAGGTGCAGAAACGCGATTTTTAAGGTTTTCTCGGGAGTTTCATGCAAAAATCAAATATGGGGGATTCTAAGGCTAAAATTAACATGTAAAATTCACACTCATGCATTGAACACATTAGTATCTATCATTTGATCCGAACTACGCTAAAAATGATAAACTATAACCTACGAATCAAGAAATTCATCAAATATATATTCAATATAAAACTATAAAAATTGAAAGATTTAATGGATGAAATGAATTGGAGAAAGAAGGTTACCGATAAAGAATCGAATGAGGATCGTAAAACTGGTCTCGGAATTTAAATCGGTCGAGAAACGAATTCGGAACGAGATTTCCTTTCCTTCTCCTTCTTCCTCTCCCTTCTCCTTCTCTTCTCTCTCTCTCTCTCTCTCGATGGATTATGTAACCAAGAGGGTGCAAGAAATGTGTTCAAGGTAGTGCAAGGGTATTTTAGAATATTGTAGGTTCGTTTATATAGATTAGAATAATTCGAGGGGTGGAAAATGTAATTATAAAAGGTTAAAGATATTGAAATAATTATAATAAATTAAGATTAACTAACAAAGTTAAATCTTTTCATATAAAATTCAACTAAATGTCGAATACTTATCCCAAGAATTAATTCTGGAATTTTCGGGTCGTTACAATACTCCCTCCTTTAAAAGAATCTGTCCTCAGATTCTACTCCGAACCTCGGGGTTTATTAAAGGAAGTATATCACAACATTTAAAAGTTCATCATACAAAATCGCGCAATTAACACATAAGCAATTAATTAAAATGAACAGTTAACCGTTAAATTCAAATAAACATTTAACACATAGTTCATACATAATAGTTCAGCTGAAATTCAAATTACAATTAAAACGAAAACAACGAGAAATTAGGGAAAAACTAATGCCAACTAAGAATCAGGGGCTCCAGAGTTAGGCGACCTGCCAAGGCGGCTCAGATAGTTGGCAAGTTGATCAGTGATGGATCTCTCGAGACCGGTAATCTGCTCCCGAAGCTCAGTCTGGTTGCGTCGGGTCTCGAGTCTGAATTCTTGTAGGTCAGTGCGAACCTCTCGGAGATCGGCCGACTGTCGATCTAGACGTTCGGTGGTCTGCTCGGCGAAAGTGGTGAAACGGTTTCCCCAAATCGTCCACCTGTCGGTCTCCCATCGGTTTCGGGCGTCCGACTCCGCTTGTAGAAACTGACTCCATTGTTCCTCACTTGATCTGTCCCATTGGGAAGATCCATCCTGATGCTGTGTCGGGTAATCCTCAAAGCCCTGCTGGAATGGAACCTCTTCGGTTCTAGGAGGATCGGGTACATAAGGAACCTGCTGAGGAGCGAAGCCTCCTGCTTCGTAAAGTTGTTCCATCATTTGCTCCTCTCTCTCTTGTCGGTCTTCCTCATGATGACCTCCTAAATCGGTATCCTCTTCATCGTCGCCATCACTACCGGCAGCGGCTTCCTCGGCCGTCATTGGCACATAACGACCATGTCGTCCTCTAACTTTCCTACAAAGTTTCATTTGGGCGAGTTGCTTGTAGGAAATTGTTGAATCCTCGGCTCCTGCCGGGGCCATTCGATCCATGCCGGTCACTCCAGCACACTCTAAGATCGCGGTAATGTAGGACCCAATTCTGATTTCTCCTTTAGGCCGGGTACCTACATATTCTACATAACGAAGGAAAAACATAATGCCGTTGACTGCTTGCCTTCGAACCGCGCAATCAAGGACGTAGAGTTCCTCAATATTAATTGAACCGTAGCTATCTCCTCTAGCGAAAACGGTACATGAGAGGAACCGGTGGAAAGTCCTCAAAGCGGCATCACGAAGGTCGGTTGCCTTCGATTTTCCTTGTTGAAAGGGTCTTCGAGAAGTGGAGACATTTCTCCAAGCTTCGGCTTCGGACCATCCAACTTCACGGCTTATCATACCCCGGATGGTTAGTCCAAAATGCCTTGTGAGTTGCCGAAGAGTGAGCTCATAATCTTCATTAAAAGCTCGGAACTCAATTTTGAATGGTAGCTCGGCATCGTCTTCATGGGGAAGTACTTGAAGTGTTGCAATGAATTCGTACACAAGCCGGGGGTACGAATTCCTTCTTATGTCCAAGAATGTGGTCCATCCCACGTCTTCTATGTATCGAGCAATACCGGGGCCAAGTCCCAAATTTCCTAATGCTTCGATGTCGAGAAATTTGGTGGAAAACACCGGGCGTTCATGCATTCTCCTAAATATTTTAACTTGGAATGCATTTGAAATATCCACATTCAATGGGAGTGGAGATGGAGGGTCATCTCGTCTCCTCCTACGTCGAGAACCTTCGGCGGCCATGTGAGATTGTTGTTGGAAGCTTGTAGGATTGAATTTGATGAAATTCCTCACTCGGAAATTTTGTCGAACACTTGGCGTGCATATACTTTGGGCAGCAATGTGTGTAAGATCGGCTCGACGGATCGTCCTCAAAACCCAACTAATTGAAATACGTAGTGTAGACTACGTACCTTCCGAAAATTAGGAAGATCCAACGGACGGATCGAAAGTTATTGGCTTGCAAAGATTGGGGAAAAATTTTTTTTTTTTTTTTTGGGAAAAAAAATCGCAAGTTTCTGTTGCTGGAAGTGGAGAGAAAAGGGGTGAAAAGAGCTGCTGCAAGTCTGCACGCGAAATAGGTTTAAAGAGGGCAAAATAGGGACACACGGCCGGACGCACGGGCGTGCGCTGGCCCGTGTGTAGCGGTCCAGCCGGTTCAGCGGTTTAGCGCTGAACTGGCCTGCACGGGCTTGAGCTGAACCGCACGGTCTTGAGCAAGACCGTGCGTTAGGGCGTGCAAGCACCCCTGGATCGAATTAAAACGCGAAAATTTTCGAAAACACCCCGGATTTAATCCGGAGTTCAATCAAGCAATAATTACATAATACCGAGCAATTAATAAATTGAATACAAGAAATATGAATGTTATGAAAATGCACGGTACCTTTTATTCCGAGTAATGAAGTCCGTTCTCGTCTCCCATTATTCCTTTCAAGTCCTTCAATGTCGTGGCTTCTCATTTACGATACGTCCCCAAACACTGCCCCTTCATGCTTTAGTCTACGGTAGCCTCCCTCTCTGAATTAAGAACCCTGAATCCCCAGAATCCTCATCCACAATCCTCTTCCTTAGGTGTCCTCTTATTAGGACAATTGTCGAGAAGGTGGTCAGGGGATCCACACAGCAAACACTGCCCCAGTCGTTTCCGGCAGTACTCTGCGAGATGATTTGGCTTATGGCAATACGAGCAAAGGATGGTGCTCTCACTGGTTCCACTGGTCATCGCCTCTTTTCTGTGAGAAGTTGTACGAACAGCCACTGGAATTCTCGATCCATAAGACGGGTTCGTTAAAGTGATCGGTCGAGCATTCCTAGCTCTCATTTCAAACTCTGCTTCTGCCCGCAAGGCTCGGCCAACAGCTTCAGCATAAGAACAACATCCAAGACCTATGAGTACTTGGCGAATTTCATGCCTCAATCCAGATATAAATCTCGCGGCTCTGTTCCTTTGATCTGGCTCCCGGTTTGGTGAGTAGTTAGTCAGGTAGGCAAATCTGGCCTCGTATTCTGTCACGCTATCTGCTCCCTGAGCTATTTCCAACTCTCCCGTCGAATACGAGTGCGTTGATCCTGACGTAGTCTGAAGTGGAGGTAGTGGCGGATTCGATCTAGCTTTCTTACGCGGCATACCTGCGTTCACAACTATTTGGCAAGATAGGTGCATGTCTTGTGAGAGATGATGCCAACAATTCGTAAATACATAAGCATGCTCAATCACTCAACAAAATCCTACCGACACACACTACGACAGACCAAACCATGTAAGACACGCACAGTGTTCCACGATCGACTCGCGTTACATCTTCCTTAGTACAGAAATTTATAAAAGATTGCCAGTCGGTTAATTAAGCCAACCGTAATCGTCTACAATTTTAAGCACCAAGATCAGACAAACACTTGTCAGAACACGAACTCGACACGAACTGACACCAAGCTGACAGACACCCCATGCAAGACAGACGAGATACTAGAGCTTTCGGTTCCTGTTCGGGAACCTAGGCTCTGATACCACTGACTGTAGCGCCCCTTTCCTTGGTCGGAGAAAGGACACCACATCCGCACCGAGACAAACCTTCAAACGAGGTATAAGTACCCCATTTAAAAATCCATCCCGGCGAACGGCAATCAATCAGGCAAAACTAGCAACAGCAAACGACAGCCCAACAACAACAGCAATAAATAATAATTAAATCAGAGTTGCGGAAGTAATGCAATTATATAAAATATCATATAAGCCATCCATGGCCACGTAATTCATACATCAGTCTCAATCATAATATAATCAATGCCATTCGTGGCCAGTCTAATCTATCCCACATCAGGGGCACGTAAGTACTTAAATTAAAGCATAATCTAAAATACATAATTAAATAAATTCATAACAAGAACACGACTGTTGTTGGGACACTGACAAGACAAGACACACGAGCCAACCTAGACCTGCTGCTGCCGACTGACATGATAGGTGACAACGCCACCTGTCGACCTGAAGTAAGAATTAAAATGGGGGGGGTGAGTAAAAACACTCAGTGAAGGTTAAGAGGGATCAAGTACGAACCACGTGTCCGGGTTTTAAATTATATATATATGAAAATACATTTGCATAATTGAAGAAAATCCGGATCGTGCTTCGACTTGTATACACGATATTAAATAGATAATAAATAATTAAAGCAGTAACATGCACGCAAATAATATCCCAGCGAGAATGGGCCTGTTCCTCCTTATAACCCCTTCACGTTCATATACTCCATCACCGGTGTCTGACCCCGAATCGCTATTTCGGGCGACTGTGAATTTTAGGAAAACGTGCAACGAATGCAACGCCCACCATCACTCCCAACCGTGGCTATCAACTCCTGACGGGCCACGATTGACGCTTAGTTTTGGGAGAAGCACCTCGGATTACCCCTAGACGCTCGTCCCCAGGTATAACCTCCGGAGACTTTCCCGGGCCCCATGTTGAAATGTCATGAATTTGCTCGCTTTGAAAAACCGTACATAAATTAAATTTGAGCAAGTTTGAGTGACGACGAAGGGTATAAATCCTAAGTCAAACCGTCACGCTTAAAATAAATAATTTTACTTGCCATCTGAAAATAAAACATTTTAGGGATACTCATAAGTACAATTTAATATTAAATCATTTGAGAGCAAACTTAAAGTATAGATTAAATATTTAATAATTATACGAGAAAGGAAAACGAGGCAAGATGAGCACATAAGGGGAGTTCGCAATAATTAAAAGAATTCTTACTCCGTTTGAAATCATTTTAAAACCCTCACCTGGAAACACGGGACGACAAGACAATCCAAGCTGAGTCCTGACAAGACAGCCTGAAACTAACAGACGACAAAACCACATAAGACAAGACACGACAACGACTCTCAAAGACTACATTGCAATTAAAACCAATAAACAACACGTATCAAATGAATATACAATTAAAATACAGTTAAATCAATTAAACTAAAAATACGAAATTAACCATGATACACATACTCAATTGAAATTCTAATTGTACATTCATGCATATAATATTAAAAAGAAGCACTCATGCGATTTTCGGATTTTTCGGACAACATTCAAAAATTGGGGAAAAAGCCCTAAACGAAAAAGGTTCGATTCAAGGTCCGAACGAGTTCGGAATGTTGAAAACTTTACCCAATATTCATCCTTGAATCATAAGGAAGCTATAGGTGAAAACGGCTCGATTTTAGGGGGTCGTATGCAAAAAGTCAACTTTTAGTATTGGCTATTTGACCCCATTACCGAGAGCAACTAAGGAAAAAGGCTGGAAAAATTGGCTAAGGCATTCGCACGGGCTAACGCACGGCCTAGTGCACGGTCTTGAGCACGAAACCAAGACCGTGCAGGCTGAAATAAAGGCACACGGCCTGGTGCACCGGCGTGCGCAAGCCGGTGCAAGGCTAAATGGCTGTGCACGGTCCGGCGCATGGTCTTGAGCAAGACCGTTCGTTGGGCCGTGTGGTTCCAACACCCAGGTGCAGAAACGCGATTTTTAAGGTTTTCTCGGGAGTTTCATGCAAAAATCAAATATGGGGGATTCTAAGGCTAAAATTAACATGTAAAATTCACACTCATGCATTGAACACATTAGTATCTATCATTTGATCCGAACTACGCTAAAAATGATAAACTATAACCTACGAATCAAGAAATTCATCAAATATATATTCAATATAAAACTATAAAAATTGAAAGATTTAATGGATGAAATGAATTGGAGAAAGAAGGTTACCGATAAAGAATCGAATGAGGATCGTAAAACTGGTCTCGGAATTTAAATCGGTCGAGAAACGAATTCGGAACGAGATTTCCTTTCCTTCTCCTTCTTCCTCTCCCTTCTCCTTCTCTTCTCTCTCTCTCTCTCTCTCGATGGATTATGTAACCAAGAGGGTGCAAGAAATGTGTTCAAGGTAGTGCAAGGGTATTTTAGAAGATTGTAGGTTCGTTTATATAGATTAGAATAATTCGAGGGGTGGAAAATGTAATTATAAAAGGTTAAAGATATTGAAATAATTATAATAAATTAAGATTAACTAACAAAGTTAAATCTTTTCATATAAAATTCAACTAAATGTCGAATACTTATCCCAAGAATTAATTCTGGAATTTTCGGGTCGTTACACTGAGTATGCCAGTATTGATCGAGCTATTCGTAGTACTACCCCCGCTTCTTCTTCATCAGGTTTCAAGAGGCCTTTCATTCCGAGTGCTCCTATGCAGCCTAAAGGCAAGAGATCTTTTGGTGGACTCAGACCTCCTATACCTCGCCCTATGGGATTTACTTCAGCACCTCGTCCGACCGGATTTTACTCTGCACCTCGCCCGGTTGGTTTTCCTTCAGTCCCTCGTCCGTCAGGTTATCGTCCCGTTACTTGTGGTTATTGTGGAGGGAATCACCCAGAGTTTAAGTGTTGGTCTAAGTTGGGATTGTGTACTAGATGTGGTAGCTCTGCCCACCAGAAGGATAGTTGACCTAGGAGGCAGCCCCCGAGTCAGCCTATGCCGCCAAGGCCGAAGCCTTCTGTTCCAGCTCGTGTGTATGCACTGGAAGGCGATAATGAGGAGACTGAGCCTGATGCTTCCGCCGTGGTGGAAGGTACTACACATATACATAACATACCCATACATGCATTGTTTGATCCGGGTGCTACGCATTCGTTTGTTGCTCCTGAAATTGACTTATCTGCGCATGCGTCTGTTGATTTGTCTGATTATTGTTTTGTTGTGAGTTCCCCTTTGGGATCTTGTATGATTATCGACCACGTGTACCGACGTTGTCCCGTTGTTATTGAGGATAAAGTTTACCCCACAGATTTGATAGTGTTGTCAGTGAAAAAGTACGCAGTTATCTTGGGTATGGATTGGTTATTTGAGCACAGGGCCAAGATTGATTGTTTTGAGAAGAAGATTAGTTTGGGATCTGATTCGAGTCAGGGTATTCAGTTGACAGATGGGCCGATTATTTCTATGACAGAGGCAAAGAAGCTCGTTCGAGAAGGAGCTTCAGGTTTTGTTGCTTATCTTCTTAACAGGCCGAATGAACAGTCGAAGTTTGAAAATACCGAGATAGTTAGAGATTTCCCTGATGTGTTTCCTGAGAAGTTAGAATCGTTACCTCCAGACCGTGATATCGAGTTTGTTATTGATCTGTATCCGGGAGCTGAGCCTTATTCGAAGACACCTTACAGAATGGTACCAGCTGAATTGAAAGAGTTGAAGACTCAGTTAGATGATTTGCTAGCCAGTGGTTATATTAGGCCGAGTATTTCTCCCTGGGGTGCACCGGTATTGTTTGTGAAGAAGAAAGATGGTTCTCTTAGACTTTGTATTGATTACAGAGAGTTGAACCGGATGACTGTGAAGAACAAGTATCCTCTTCCCCACATTGAGGAGTTGTTTGATTTATTGCAGGGATCGAGGGTCTATTCTAAACTCGATCTGAGACAAGGATATTATCAGTTACGTATCAAGGCAGAGGACATACCGAAGACAGCTTTCAACATTCGATATGGTCATTTTGAGTTTGTGGTTATGCCGTTCGGTTTGACAAATGCTCCTGCAGCATTTATGGATATGATGCACAGAATTTTTTGACCTTATCTTGATAAGTTTGTTGTCATCTTCATCGACGACATACTGGTTTTCTCAAAATCAGAGGAAGAGCATGCAGAGCATTTAAAGATCGTGTTACAAACTTTGAAAGAACATCAGTTGTATGCCAAGTTCAGTAAGTGCGAGTTCTGGATTGAGAAAGTGGCATTTCTGGGTCATGTTATATCCAAGACAGGTATTGAGGTTGATCCTTCGATATTAGATTCAGTATTGAATTGGGAGCAGCCTAAGACTCCGACAGAGGTTCGTAGCTTTTTGGGATTGGCAGGTTATTACAGACGGTTTGTGAAGGATTTCTCTAAACTTGCAGCCCCGCTTACCGAGTTAACAAAGAAGAATGTTGCCTTTGTGTGGACTGATAAGTGTGAGAGCAGTTTTCGAGAGTTAAAGAACAGATTGACATCCGCTCCTATTCTTACTTTGCCTGAAGGTTCAGATGGATTCGTGGTTTATACTGATGCTTCGAAAGAAGGTTTAGGATGTGTGTTGATGCAGAATGGAAAGGTTATAGCTTATGCCTCGAGAAAGCTTAAACCTGCTGAAGTGAATTATCCTACACATGATCTTGAGTTAGCAGCAGTTGTATTTGCTTTGGGCAAGTGGCGTCACTATCTCTACGGCGTTACATTTGATATTTTTACTGATCATAAGAGCCTTCAGTATCTTTTCACACAGAAAGAGTTGAATAAACGTCAGAGGCGTTGGATGGAGTTGTTAGAAGACTATGATTGTAAGATTCAGTACCATCCAGGGAAGGCGAATGTGGTTGCAGATGCCTTGGGCAGGAAAGCAAGTGTATCACAGCTAGAGCTGAGTTCAGATATATCAGGTGCAGAGAGAGCTCGTATTATTTCTTATGCTCGTGTTTCTAGCATCACGATTCAGTCAGATTTGGGTCGTAGAATTAAAGAAGCTCAAGCTACTGATGATTGGATTCAGCGACAAATTATTCGAATGAAAGATGAGCCAGACACGCAGTTCAGTATTGATGACACAGGTCTTCTCAGACATAAGACAAGAGTTTGTGTTCCAGAGAGTTTGAGGAGAGAAATTTTAGATGAAGCTCACAAATCAGCCTATACTATTCATCCGGGAGGCACCAAGATGTATCGAGATTTGAAAGAGTTCTTCTGGTGGAATGGTTTGAAGAGAGATGTGGCCGATTATGTCAGACAGTGTGCGACATGTCAACAAGTCAAGGCAGATCATCAGAAACCCGGAGGTTTACTACAGCCACTTCCCGTTCCATTTTGGAAATGGGAAGAGATAGCGATGGATTTTGTTTCGGGTTTACCGAAAGTCAGAGGTGGTTATGATAGTATTTGGGTAATTGTTGACAGGTTGACGAAGTCCGCTCATTTCTTGCCCGTGCGTACATCCTATAAGCTGAGAAGTTGGCAGAGGTTTATCATGAGGAGATTGTGAGACTTCACGGAGTTCCGGCTAGTATAGTGTCAGACAGAGACACTAGGCTCACTTCACATCTGTGGCAGAACCTACAGGATTGTATGGGAACGAAGTTGACCTTCAGTACCGCAGCTCACCCTCAGACAGACGGTCAATCCGAGAGGACTATTAGATACCTCGGAGATATGTTGAGATCTTGTGCCCTAGATTTTCAGACTACGTGGTATAAACAGCTACCATTGATCGAGTTCGCTTATAATAACAGTTATCAGTCCTCAATTCAGATGGCCCCATATGAAGCTTTGTACGGAAGGAAATGTCGATCGCCACTATATTGGGACATTGAGGATTGGAGATGGACTAAAGATGGTATTCATCGTGGCATTGCTCCGAAATTGATTCAGGATGCTATCGAGAAGGTGCAAGTTATCCGACAAAGAATGAAAGCTGCCCAGGATCGACAAAAGAGTTATGCTGATAGACGTCGACGTGATTTAGAGTTCGAAGTTGGGGATCAGGTATTTTTAAAAGCTTCTCCGAGAAAGGGATTTGTCCGAATTGGTAAAGGAGGAAAGTTAGCCCCGAGATATTTGGGTCCGTATGTGATTTTTGAGAGAATTGGGAGGATGGCCTACAGATTAGATCTACCGCCAGCTCTTACAGGTATTCATAATGTTTTCCACGTCTCGCAACTTCGTAAGTATCATCCAGAATAGTCCGAGATTATTCCAGTGGAAGATATTAAGTTAGAGCCGAATTTGACATTCATTTCCCAACCGGTTAGTATTTTGGACCATAAATTCCAAAAACTTCGTAATCGTCAAATCCCACTTGTAAAAGTCCTTTGGAGGAATCAGAAAACGGAAGAAGCTACCTGGGAGACAGAGGAGAAAATGAGAAAACATTATCCAGAATTGCTTGCTTCGAATAAATAGAATCTGAGGACAGATTCTCATAAGGGGGGGAGATTGTAACGCCCCATATTTTTGGTAAACTAAAGCCGGTAAGAATTCCTGAGTTAACGGGACAAGTTTGGAAAACTCGATCGGGATATATGTGCTTATGTGATATTTATGTGTTTTATATGAATTTTCGTAAATGCAATAATTTGTGAATTTAAATTATTCTATGTTGATGTGCGTTTAAAATGATGAGTTTTGACTATAATATTGATATATTTCGTTGATATGTCCTTTTTATGAAGTTTTGCGAAATTACGAAAATGCCCCTTCGATTTTTCATTTAAACCTCAGGTTTTCTTTTTATTCTCTTTTCCTTTTCTTTTTCTTAATTACACTTAAACAGCCGAAGTAAAAGAAAAGAAAGAAAGAAAAAGAAAGAATTTTCTTTAAAACTTCAATTCGATCTTTCGAGTTCGTTTCTTAACCAAATTTCGATCCGTAAGAACCTACGTGATCCTTATAACATTCTCTACAGGTATTATTCAAGTTCCATTTGATTCCGTTGTCATTTGAGTATGTTTTGGATAAATTGCTTCGAAGTTGGATTTTTCGATAGTTTGATCGCTATACTCCGTAGTTTTCGATGATTCTTGATCCTATGTGTTGTCATTGTGATGTTTGATATTTGTTGAAGTTTGTAGTATGAAAATCTGATTGAAAATGGTATTTTGGTAAGGATTTGACGAAGTTTTGCTGCTTCTGTGCGAAGTTCTTCGCGTTCTGCTGAAAATTCGCGAAAACAGGTGCACACGGCCTTGCAACAGGCCGTGTAGCAAGACCGTGCGTGTTTTCCACCTCACGCGGCCTTGCATCAGGCTGTGTGGGAAGCCCGTGTGTGTTCTCAAAGTTTCACACGGCCTTGACCAGTAGTTGGAGAATTCCCTGATGTGTTTCCCGAGAGTTTGAATTCTTTGCCTCCGGAACGAGAGATAGAGTTTGTGATCGATCTAGCTCCGGGTGCCGAACCATATTCGAAGACTCCTTACCGAATGGCTCCGGCAGAGTTGAAAGAATTGAAGATACAGTTGGATGGACTGTTGGAGAGTGGGTACATTCGACCGAGTACTTCGCTGTGGGATGCGCCTGTTCTTTTCGTGAAAAAGAAGGATGGGACGTTGAGGATGTGTATAGATTATCGCGAGCTGAATCGGATGACGATAAAGAACAAATATCCTCTACCTCACATTGAAGAGTTGTTTGATATTTTGCAAGGGTCGAAAGTGTACTCCAAGCTAGATCTCCGACAGGGGTATTACCAGTTGCAAATCCGAGAATCAGACATTCCGAAGACTGGGTTTAATACTCGATATGGGCATTTTGAGTTCGTAGTTATGCCTTTCGGGTTAGCGAATGCCCCAGCTGCTTTCATGGATTTGATGCATCGTACTTTCCGGCCATATCTCGATAAGTTTGTGGTGATCTTCATTGATGATATCCTGGTTATCTCAAAGACTAAGGAAGAACATGCCGAGCATCTTTGCATCGTATTAAGAACTCTCCGAGAGCATCAGTTGTATGCCAAGTTCAGTAAATGCAAATTTTGGCTCGATAAAGTTACCTTCCTTGGTCATGTGATATCAGGAGATGGAATCGAAGTGGATCCCTCGAAGATTACGGCCGTGATGAAATGGGAGCAGCCGAAGACCCCAACTGAAGTCAGAAGTTTTCTAGGGTTAGATTGCATTACAGGCGTTTCGTTCAAGATTTCTCCAAGATAGCCGCTCCGCTGACCAATTTAACTCGCAAGAACGTGCCTTTTAAGTGGGATGATAAGTGCGAGGCAAGTTTCCAAGAGCTAAGGAAACGGTTGACTACTGCTCCGGTACTTGCACTACCTAAAGGTTCCGAAGGATTTACGGTTTATACCGATGCATCGAAAGAAGGGTTAGGATGTGTTCTGATGCAAAACGGCAAAGTGATTGCTTATGCTTCGCGCAAGCTAAAAGATGCTGAGAAGAACTATCCTATCCATGATCTTGAGCTAGCTGCTATTATCTTTGCCCTGGGGAAATGGCGACAATACTTATAAGGCGTGACATTCGACATTTTCACCGACCACCAGAGTTTGAAGTATTTACATACTCAGAAGGATCTCAATCGCAGGCAACGTCGGTGGATGGAATTTCTTGAAGATTATGATTGCCGTATTCAATATCACCCAGGCAAAGCTAATGTAGTAGCCGATGCTTTAAGTAGACAGGCAAAGGTAGCTGTCTTGGAAGGAACCTCCTTGGAATTAATGTCCGAAGCAGGGAGATATCACTTAGTCTCTCAACCGCGGATTGCAAACCTCTCAGTGAGACCGGACTTGGTTCAGAGGCTTAAAGACGAGCAGAGTGCTGATGACTGGATTCAAAGACAGGTCGTGAGGATGCAAGATGATCCGAACTCCTCATTTGCTTTCGATGATATGGGTCTTCTTCGTTTTAAGAACCAAATTTGCGTGCCGAAGAATCTGAAGACCGAAATCATGGAGGAAGCACATAAATCTGCTTATGCCGTCCATCCGGGAGGTAATAAGATGTACAGAGATCTCAAGACTCAATATTGGTGGCATGGAATGAAACGAGAAGTTGCTGATTTCGTGAGACGGTGTTTAACTTGTCAACGAGTTAAAGCCGAACATCAGCAACCTGGTGGAACTCTACAGCCACTCCCTATTCCGGATTGGAAATGGGAAGATATTGCAATGGATTTCATGTCCGGATTACCGAGAGTTCGAGGCGGATATGATACGATTTGGGTGATTGTGGATCGTTTGACGAAATCCGCTCATTTCATTCCAATTCGAAAGACCACCAATGTCAAGAAACTGGCAGAGTTGTATATCGAGCAGATTGTAAAGTTACACGGAGTTCCGAAAAGTATTGTGTCCGATCGAGATCCCAAGTTTACTTCTCGACTATGGCAAGAAATTCACAGAAACTTGGGAACGAATTTGAAATTCAGCACGGCCGCTCACCCGCAAACTGATGGTCAATCTGAGAGAACCATCAAGATTCTAGGCGATATGCTGCGAGCTTGTGCTCTCGACTTCTCCACGAGTTGGGACAAGCAACTGCCGCTCATTGAATTCGCCTACAACAACAGCTACGAAGCAACAATTGGGATGCCCCCGTATGAAGTGCTTTACGGACGTAAATGCCGATCCCCTCTGTACTGGGAATTGGAAGATTGGCGAAGAACTAATAACGGAGTTGAACGAGCTCTACCTCCGAAGACGATCCAGGAAACTCTTGATAAGATTGCAATCATTCGACAGAGAATGAAAGCTGCCCAGGATCGCCAAAAGAGTTATGCAGATAAGAGACGCCGGGATTTGGAATTTGAAGAAGGAGACAAAGTGTTCCTTAAGGCGACGTTGAGGAAAGGTTTCGCTAGAGTGGGAAAAGGTGGGAAGCTCAGTCCGAGATATTTCAGACCCTATGAGGTTATTGAACGGATTGGGAAGACTGCCTACCGCCTGAACCTGCCCTCGACTCTAACTGGGATTCACAACGTCTTCCATATTTCTCAATTGCGAAAATACTGTCCCGACGAATCTCATATTCTCCGAGATGAAGAAGCCCAGGTAGAGCCTGACTTGACGATCGAGATGTAACCTGTTGAGATTCAGGATCGTAAGTTCAAGCAACTCCGCAACCGACAGATTCCCTTGGTTCGTGTGTTGTGGAGAAACCGAACCACCGAACAAGTAACTTGGGAGACAGAAGAGAAGATGCGAACTCATTATCCCGAGTTATTTGCGGAGTCGAATTAGAATCTGGGGACCAGATTCTCCGAAAGGGGGGATAGTGTAACGCCCCGCTATATTATAGCGTTTGGGTACGTTAGCCGATTATTGCTCTTGTTTGCATTGTCTGCAATTATGTGAATTATATGAATTAATGTATGATTTTATATGTGAATAATATGATGATTTTATAAGAATTCTCATATTTGAATTATTCTATACCATTCTTATATTTGAATAACATGATATTATATTTGATATATATACATATATATATGAAAATATATGTAAAAATATACATATAAATATCTACATAGTTGCATGTTAATTTTGACTTTTCAAATAAATACCTTTTATTTATTTATTTAATTCCTTCATTATTCTCCACATTCTTCTACACTATTCTCAAGCAACTCACCTCATCTTCAACCTCTCTCTCTCGGCCATCTCTCTCTCTTCACCACCGCCATTGTCATCACCTTCAAAACACCAAAAATCATCATCATTTTGTTACAAAAAGTGTGCTCTCTCATCCAAGGAACAAGCTTCTTCTTTTTATTTGTGCAAACAAGTTCTCTACATCTCTTTCTCTCCAATTTTTTTTACAAGGTGAGTTCATGATTCTCTTTAATCTTTAAGTTTCAATGTCTCATATGTTGATAAAGTGAAGAAGCATGCTAGAGTGAATGATTGATGAGCTTGGTTTGGTTGTTGGTTGCATGTAGCATCACTTGTGATTTTTCTATTAAATTTGATCAATGTGCAATGTTGGCTTAATGATCTCATATGCTTAAATGGTTAGGGAATTCATGTTAGTTCATGATATTAAGCTAATTGGTGAAGTTTTATGGAGTTTGGGATTGAAAATCAAATGTTTGAGCAAAAAGGGGAAGTGGCGGCATAAATAGTGGTTTTTTGAGGTTTTGATTCGAGCTTCATTTTTCGATTCTGTTGGCATCAAAAATCCTTAAATATAGTAGTTAAGAGATGCCGAAAGTTTCGGATTAATCGGAGTTGTTTTGCTATGAAAAGTATTAAACGAAGGGTGGTTTATGTAATATTTGCTAAACCTTTGAATTATAGCTCCCAAGCTCTCATATGACTTGAATGCCTAATCTAGCTTAATATTATGTATATTTGATTGTGTTTGAATGCATTTGAATGAGTTTAATTGTGTTTAAGTACATTTATGCATAAGGTGTTATATTGAGTATAAATTGCATTTCATAGCCGTGCGTCGTATTTGGTTGTTTTATTGAGTCGTGTCTTACCTCGAGGCCTGTGTATTACAGGTGGGACCTTGCGGGGATGATTCTGAGTTATTTGGCTATCCTTTTTGTTAAACCTACAGGTGAGGATGTAAAATGGTTTTTTTTACTGAAGTGTGAACAAATATTGCGAAAACATATCCCCTTTAATATTTCAATTATATGTTTTGCCAATATTTGTAACAAAAGGTTTTGATATCAAATGATATACATGTATCATTGTTAAAATGGTTTTAAAATAGAGACAAGAGAACTACTTTGATTTTAAAAGTAACAGTTGGTCACGGGACTTGCTCGTATGCCTTGAGTTATAGGCAACGTGTTGAGAAACCCTAGACGGTTACATACCTTGTCTCGAACGACCCTTTTGGTCAATTAAAACATTTATAAAGCGAGATTATATTTTCTTTAACCCTATTGAGGACGCTCTTAGGGTATATTTGGGCCCCGGATTATACTAGAGGTGGAAACCCGGAGACGTGCGTCTAGGGTAAAGCCCATAGTATAATCCAGATTATATATATGGATGGAGACCCAGTGACGATCATCTAATATATAATCAAAGGGTATTACTCATTGCTAGTCGGAGGTAGTCTAGCTCGGGTAATACTTACACCGGTGCTATTAATCGGTTATGGTGAAATCTTGGGTAGCTCCCTTGATAAGCCAAACGGTGTTACGGATTTCATAATGATTTATTATATGTTTTGGGAGTTAAAGGAGATGGCCTGTTCTCGCCGGGAACAAAATGTTTTATAAAATGTTTCGATTCAATATTTAATTCACACAACTTAGATGAATTGTAAAAGAGCTTATCGGCACTAGATTTGCTTTCATCAACCTAAGTGTGAATTAAATATGCTTTTATTATATACATATATTCCCTTCCTCACTGAGTTCGTTTGACTCACATTCCGTTTTGGTTCATGCTTCAGGTTAGCGGTCAGGTACTGGCAGCAACATCGTAGGATTATCAGTCTTTGGAGTCAGTTCTATATAGTTTGCTAGCTGAACTCTATTATATATTTTGTCATGCTAAATAGAATATGGATGAAACATGAATGAAATATGAAATTTGATGATACTTTGGGATGATGAATGTGATGGGTTTATGAAATATATATGTTGATATTATGCTATTGAGATGATGATATTTTCTTCCGCTTCGTTAATGTTATATTGAATTGTTGTTGATGATGTTGGTACTGCTGTTGGGGAGTTGCTGTTGCCAGGTTGTGGAATCCCGTTATCCGGGGCGGGTTTTTTCGAGTGGTGGTATCAAACTGTCGCTCGGAGGCTCGTTTCGGTCCGGGGGTTGTGGCGTGGGGGACGTCACAGGCAGCGTATTTCATGGCTTCATCATAGTCATGTCCTTCAAGCCTTACACTGGAAAGGGGACTTCTCTGCAGCCAGGACACTCCATTACCGCAAGCTATCACATGTACGAGAATCCTTAAGCTTGTTCATTGGGAAAGGCCGAAGGAGGGATGGATTAAAATTAACACTGATGGAGCTTCCCGTGGTAATCCGGGCTGCTCGGGTGCAGGCGGAATTGCACGAGATGGGACAGGTAAGCCTATTTTTTGCTTTTACTCCTATCTTGGTAAAAACACTAACAATTTTGCAGAACTCTGGGCGGTGATGGAAGGGCTTACAATTGCCAAGTGATGATGCTGAGTTTTGGTATATGGTCGGGTCGACCACGTATTCGAGCACGTCAGTTGAATTTGTAGAGTTGGGAACAACCTCGACCTGAAAACACACGAACACAGGGGTTACTGGCCAGAGAGGGCTGTCTCCGGCATAGCACCTCCGACACTCAAGTCAGTACGAGTGAACATAAGGGGTTTAGAGAGAGAAAATATGGGCTCCACAGACTTAAGCTCTTACTGCAAATGCAATGGGTATTTATAGAACCACCAAGATACATACAAGCACACACCTGAGGTGTGCATTTAATGCTCTAGCGGCTTTGGTGGGACCACCCATGATTTGATAGGATTTAAGGACCCCCCGATCATAGATCTAATCGACCATGACCCTGACGGGTCAAGGAAGTGCTCGACCCCGACCCTGACGGGTCAAGGGAGTGCTCGACCCCGACCCTGACAGGTCATGGGTCTACTCGACCAGAGCCTTACGCACTACAGGAATCGAGCTTGGTGATCTTAGACCACCTAGTCTCGCTATTTAGTGGCCTTAGGCCCGACTCGAGGTCGTTTGGATGGGGGGCTAGGGTTTTACACCCGTGCCCAACCCTGCGACGAACCGGGGGCAGGATTTTGACCTTACGGTCGTGCCAACGATCCCGAGCATGCTCGACCGAGCTCTGGGTGGACTTTGATTTGCTTCACGTGTACTTGTGACCGCCAGGATCGTGACACGTGGACAGTCGGAATTACTCCCTATCATGAGTCCCCTAAGTTCCAATCGAATTTATTCGACTGGCAGTTGTAACAGAGCGTAACTCTATTTCCTCGAGGGGTGTGCCCATTAATGGTGGTTGTCAGGTGCATTGGATGCATTTTTTATACGTGTCGACGAGTGAGCCGTTTGACCGCTAAACTTTTCCTATCTTGCTTGATTTGGCTAGTGTTGGGCTCGAGCTTTACGCTCGAGTCCCCAGTCCTTGAGTCAAAGCTTAACTTCTGACTCAGGATTAGCAAACTGAGTGGGCTCTAGTTCTACGCTCGAGCGCTTCAGTGTTGGGCTCGAGCTTTACGCTCGAGTGCCCAGTCTTTGAGTCGAAGTCTAGCTTCAGACTCAAGATGGATTAAACGGAGTGAGCTCAAGCTCTACGCTCGAGCGCCTCAGTGTTGGACTCGAGCTTTACACTCGAGTCCCCATTGTTGGGCTCGGATCGTTGGTGCGCCGAGCCCTCAGCCTTCCAACCAAGCTCTAAGCTTGGGACGGATCTCTTCGATCCAAGCTCTAAGCTCAGATCAGATCGTTGCTCGGGGCTCGGCGCTCGTGCTGAGTCCCCAGTCTTCGGACCAAGCTCTAAGCTTGGGCCGCATATCTTCTATCCAAGCTCTAAGCTCAAATTAGATCTTTTCGATCCAAGCTCGAGACTCAGATCCGGACGTTTTGATTAAGCTCGAGGCTCAGATCGGATCATTGATTGGGGCTTGGCGCTCGTGTCGAGTCCCCAATCATCGGACCAAGCTCTAAGCTTGGGCCGGATCTCTTTGATCCGAGCTCAAGGCTCGGATCCGATCGTTCCGATCGAGCTCGAGGCTCGGATCCGATCCTTGCTCGGGGATCGGCGCTCGTGCCGAGGCCTCAGTCTTCGGACAAAGCTCTAAGCTTGGGTCGGATCTCTTCGAACCAATCTCTAAGCTTGGGTTGGATCTTTTTGATCCAAGCTCTAGGCTCGGATCAGATCTCTTCTATCCGAGCTCGAGGCTCGGATCCGATCGTTTTGATCGAGCTCGAGGCTCAGATCGGATCGTAGCACCGAGCCCCCAGTCTTCGGACCAAGCTCTAAACTTGGACCAGATCTCTTTGATCCGAGCTCAAGGCTCAGATCCAATCATTTCGATCGAGCTCGAGGCTTAGATTGGATCGTTGATCGGGGCTCGGCACTCGTGCCGAGTCCCCAGTCTTTGGACCAAGCTCTAAGCTTGGCCCGGATCTCTTTGATCCGAGCTCGAGGCTTGGATCCGATCGTTTTGATCGAGCTCGAGGCTCCGATCGAATCGTTGATCGGGGCTCGGCGCTCGTGCCGAGTCCCCAGTCTTCGGACCAAACTCTAAGCTTGGGTCTGATCTCTTTGATCCGAGCTCGAGGCTCGGATCCGATCGTTTCGATCGATCTCGAGGCTCGGATCCGATCGTTTTGATCGAGCTTGAGGTTCAGATCGGATCGTTGATCGGGCTCGGTGCTCATGACGAGTCCCCAGCCTTTAGACCAAGCTCTAATCTTAGGCCAGATCTCTTTGATCCGAGCTCGAGGCTCAGATCCGATCGTTTCGATCGAGCTCGAGGCTCAGATCGGATCGTTGATCGGGGCTCGGCGCTCGTGTCGAGTCCCTAGTCTTCGGACCAAGCTCTAAGCTTGGGTCAGATCTCTTACGAGATTCAATGCGTTTGTCAGATCATGAGACCTCTCGACCCCGACCATGGCATATCTCGTACGAGATTTAATCTGGTGACTGGGTCATGGGACCACTTGACCCCTACCTGGACAGGCGACGCCTGAGCGTATTCTCCTCAGCGTTCGTAGTGTTTGATTCACAAAGGTCGAGAGTGGTTTCCCACAGACAACCCCAAACTGATGATGCTGATTTTTGGTATCGGGTCGGGTCGATCGCGTCTTTGAGCTCGTTAGTTGAATTTGTAGAGTTCGGAACGAGACCTGAAAACACACGAACACAGGGGTTACTTGGTCGGAGAGGGTTGTCTCCGGCGTAGCACCTCCGACGCTCAAGTCAGTACGAGTGAACATAAGGGGTTTAGAGAGAGAAAATATGGGTTCAAGAGACTTAAGAGTGCTTACCTCCTACTACAAATGCAAGGGGTATTTATAGAACTACCAAGACACATACAAGCACACACCTGAGGTGTGCATTTAATACTCTAGCGTCTTTGGTGGGACCACCCATAATTTGATAGGATTTAAGGACCCCCCGATCATAGATCTAATCGACCATGACCATGATCGGTCATGGGAATGCTCGACCCCGACCCTGAAGGGTCAAGGGAGTGCTCGACCCCGACCCTGACAGGTCATGGGTCTACTCGACCAGAGCCTTACGGACTACAGGAATCGAGCTTGGTGATCTTAGACCACCTAGTCTCGCGATTTAGTGGCCTTAGCCTGTAACGACCCAGAAATCCGAGAATCATTGTGAGTATTTTCCCGCGTCAATTATCTTTCTTAATCCTAAGTTCTCGTAATATGTGAATTATTATATATTATTTTCGTATACGACCAAATGTGATAATATTAATTGTGTATTTAAATTCCTTGTCTAAATTGCGTTTGTTGATATTAAATAGATATATTTGACCAACGTACATTTAATTGGACTTACCAAACTACCCTTCGTATTTTTCCGATATTTCGAAATATTTGATAAAAGTCTCGAAAACCTCATTCGAACCATATTCGATATAGAGAGAGTGAGAGAGAAGAAGAAAAGAGGATTTTTCCCCCGAAGCCCTAATCGATCGTGCCGAGCTCGTTTCTCCGTGGAATTTCGCGCCGATCGAACCTAAACGATCCTCTCAACGATACCTTTCTCTAGGTACCAATTTCCCCAATTTCTTTCACGAATTTACGATGTTTTGAGAATACATTGTCATTTCGGGATTTTTAGGTTAAATACTTAGATCGAACCCATTTCTTGATCATTTCGTGAAATTATTGGATATAAATGTTTATTAGATGATGATTGTTGATTGTTACGATTGTTGGGTGTTGATTTGCATTATAAATATGATTTTTATGAATTTTGGTTCGAGTTTTCGTGAAATCGCGTAACTTTCTGCTGTGTGCTGTTAAACCGCACGGGCTAACGCACGGTCTTGAGCAAGACCGTGCAGGAGCCCGTGTGCACCTCTTTGTGCCTGGACGGGCTCAAGCCCGTGCGCCTAAACCGTGCAGATGGCCGTGTGTGAGTGCACGGTCTTGACACCGTGTTCAAGACCGTGCACAATCCGGTGTGAAACACTTAGAAAATTTTTCAGCCTTTTTCAAATGTTGCTCTCGGCAAGTGAGTCTCCGGGTCAACATTTTTGGTTGACTTTTCGCATACGGACTCCAAAAATTATACCGTTTTCACCTATAGAACCTTTATGACTTGTAGATTAATATTTTGAAATGTTTATTTAATTTCGCCCTCGTTCGGGCTATGAATAGTGTAATTTTAAGTATGTGCATTTTTTGACAACTTGTCGGAATTTCGTGAAATTTACATGATAGCTTCCTTACATACTATAATTGGCATATGCATGATTTTGAACATGTTGGGTTAGCCGTTCGTCAAATAATTGCTTAATTGCGCTTTTATAGTCGTTATTAATTTGTCTAGGTCCTGTCTTGTTTACAGATCAGTCAGACGTCGGTGACCAGTGCGTCTAGCTGCTAGGCTTCCTATTTTTGAGACCAGGTGAGGATTTAAATCGTTTTAACTGGGCTTGAACATATATGTATACTTGCGAAACCCCTTAATCCCATATTATTGTATTACATATTTCGAGCTTATACTTTTATGTTTTATCCTCAAATCCTTTGATATCAAAATTATATAATAGTAACCTAAGTCGATTTGTTTTCAAAAAGGGCAAGAAAACTCTTTCCTTTACGTGACGGTTTGACTTAGGATTTACCCCTTTCGTCGTCACCACTTGCTCACATTGCCCGTTTGGCATTAAAATTTTATTTCAAAGCGAGCAAAGTATTGTTATTTCAATGGGTCCGGGATGGTATCCGGAGGTTGCATCTGGGGACGAGCGTCCAGGATGTAATCCGAGGTGCTTCTCCCAAAACTAAGCGTCAATCGTGGCCCGTCAGGAGTTGATAGCCACGGTTGGGAGCGATGGTGGATGTTGCATTCGTTGCACATTTTTCTTAAATTCACAATAGTCGAGCTTTGGGTTGCTCCTTGGCTTGACACCGGCGATGGAGATTTTTATAATGTATTGTGGAGAAATAAGGAGGAACATGCCACTCTCGCGGGGATATTTATTTATTCCTTTATATTTTTATTGTTTTATCGTTTTATTGAATATCCAAGTCGAAGCACATTCCGGTTTCTTCCTTATTGCATATGTACTTTCTATAAAACCCGAAAGCGTGACTCGACTTGCTCTAACATCTTCACTGAGTATTTTTGACTCACCCTCTTTCATTGGTTCTTGCCTCAGGTAGATTGAGAGACCGATATGTCTCACGTGTCGGATGAGCAACAGTGCTTAGATAGGCCTTTTTGGTTTTGCCGAGTCTCTATTGTTGTCTTAAAAACTCTCTAGATAATTGTTCTTTTGTCCAGGCTTGTAGATAACTTTATATTGATCCCCGTCCCTTGATATTTATTTAATGTTGCCCCTGAATGGGCTTTGTTATATATTAGTTGAATTGGCCCCGGAGTGGCATATATGTTATTATGATTTAAATTTGCTTCCCTATTTATTCTGAGTTGTTTAGATGTTTTAAATTTGGGGATCCACTGTTGCCAAGTGTCGGGATTGACCCGTTGGCTTGTATGGGTTCTCGGATTGAGGCGCCGTTCTCGGCTTGGGAATCCATGCAGGTTCGGGAGCTGTAGAGCGGGGCACTACATAGCCCGACTCGAGATCGTTTGGATGGGGGGCTAAGGGTTTTACACCCGTGCCCGACCCTGCGACGAACCGGGCGCAGGATTTTGACCTTACGGTCGTGCCAACGATCCCGAGCATGCTCGACCGAGCTCTGGGTGGACTTTGATTTACACGTGTACTTGTAACCGTCAGGATCGTGAGACGTGGACGGTCGGAATTACTCCCTATCACGAAGGAAAAAGGTTTTATGCGAATTTGGATGGAATTAGATGCGAAGCTGATCCTGAATCTTATCACTAGTGATAAGTACACTGACTGGCGGAAAAATTTCATGCTCATTCGTATAAGGAATTTAAGCCGTGATATTATTATTCAATGGTCACACATTTACCGCGAAGGTAATAGTGTTGCAGACTCATTGGCGAATCTGGCTTGTGATCGAAAAGAATCCAACATTGTGGAGAATTTCCATGGGGAAGTGCTTGGGAAAATCCGCACTGATGCGGCTGGAATTCCATATGTTAAAAGTAGATGCAAATGGTCTTGAATCCTCACTTTATTATAAGATGCTTATTTTTAATTGTTGGAGTCCTTGTGCTAATGGTCCTCTCTGTAGTCTTTTTGGTGGTCATCAACAGGATCCGTATAGGTGGAGCGACAAACTTTTGGCTTCGGACATGTACACTGGCTGCCAAAAGTTTCCATTTTAGTTTTTTAGTTTTTTTATCATTACATTTTACTGCTTTTCTCTCTTCATCCCTCTTTACGTACCTTTTATTTCTGGCCACGGATCCCCTGTTTTCTACCGTGTTTCATCCAATGTTTCAGGCTTCAGATTACCGACACGTGTTACCTTAATAGATTGATACTTAACGTCAAAATTTTGAAGCGTTAACTCATGCCGTCATCTCTTCCCTTCATCTCTTCTTACAAAATTTCAGAATATACATATAAACAATAGAAATTTGGGAATGAACTTATTTAACTGATTTTGCAGATATGAAAACGGAACCCAAAAATAGAGATCGAAAATATATTGAAACGATTGTCCCTCAATTCTCCCAGCCGATAATGGAAAAATATATTTGAAGGATTTTCATTTTCCAATATCACAAGATGCATTTGAGATCTGCTTGAAGGAGAAGATACGGTCGGAATTGATCTTGTCACATTGGGTCGAAGCTTGATTCGGTTTCTTCTCCAACCAAGTTTATTTTTCCTGTTTTGATATGTCGGATTTTTTAATTTCTTCCAAGGGAAAACTAGGTTTTGATGTGTTACTGGATTTTCTGAAATTTATTAATTTAGTCCGAAGAAATGAAGGGAAGAGATGACGGCATGAGTTAACGCTTCAAAATTTTGATGTTAAGTATCAGTTTGTTAAGTTAACACGTGTCAGTAATTTGAAGGCTGAAACATTGGATGAAACACGGTAGAAAATAGGGGATCCGTAGCCTTTATTTCTCTCTCATTCTCACATTTTTCTATCTCTTTATTCATATTTTCACAGTTAATTCTATTTATTTATCTTATAATCATTAAATTTTATTTTATATAAATACTAAAATAACTTAAATTAAAAATTATGAAAAAATTAATAAAAGTATTTATAATTTTAGAATATTAAAATTTAATATATTATTAATTATATTTATTTATATTTTACACACGCATCGAGTGTGCCAAAATTACTAGTCCCAATTAATTGCAAGTATATGAATTAAATTATTGTTCTATGAAAAAAAAGTGGGAAATTATTATATAACTAAATAAAGTATTACTATGTTTTTCAAAATTTCAAGAAAAAAAAAAGAAGGAAATCATGATTTTTGGTAATAATTTCTTGACAATCAAGATATTCATCGGGGGATATTTATGAGTTTAAAATATCTTTAATCCTCCTAATATTGGTATTGGTATCTAACTTATTTTAGTTCGTCATTTTTTCTAATTCTTAAAATATCTCAATCACTTTTCTCTCATACCGTTCTTTTATTTATTCTCTCATTTTCTCCCTTCAATTTTAATATTTTATTATTTACTTTCAATTTTTCTTCTATCTTTTTTTACCCTATTGTATTTTATTATTCACATTTTTTTTTTGAATTTTTTTAGTCATATAGTCTTTTGTAATATCTTTTACTACTAAAAAATTGATTCATATGTAATTTAATAAGTATTTACACTTTATATGTAATTTATACATGTAATTAAATTATTTTTGGTATACACGTATATGCCATGGATTTGCTAGTATTAATAGAAAAACATAATGTAAATATATAAATTTAAAAATTAATATGCTAAAAATAGAGAAATATTATTTAATCAAATTTGATCATATATTAGTAGCTCAATTTAAGAATGTGATTTTATTGAGTCACATGACAAAAGTTCATATAGTTAGTGATTCGATTAATTTATTTAATTTTAGTAAATCAAAGTAGTAGCCAGTAGGTATCATAATATTCATAATTTAATTTTAGTTAGTGAAAATAGAATAGGTAATTCTTTGGTATTTATTGCAGGTGCTTGACCCTCCGAAGACCGTTTTCCAAAAACTCGAGTTAATGTTGAATGGTTTTTTCTGGGGATCCAAGACAGTAGCTAAACAGGTTCACTGGTGCGAATGGAAACGTTTATGTCGGCCGATTGAGGAGGGTGGCCTGGGTCTGCGCAGATTAAAAGATGTGGCCATAAGTTTCTCGTATAAACTCTGGTGGAAGCTCCGGGAAAAGAGATCTCTCTGGGCTAAATTCATGATCGACAAGTATGCTAGGAACTCCCATCCTATATATGCTGAACATAGAAGTGCTTCACATACTTGGAAACGACTAGCGGGGATTCGAGAGTTGGCTGACAAAGAAATTTTTTGGAAAATTGGGATTGGACGTATATCATTTTGGGATGATTGTTGGAGCGGGGAGCTATCTATGCGTGAGATACTACCGTGCCGCGGGGAACACTTAATGGTTAGTGATTTTATTGTGGATAAGAAGTGGCAAAAGGAAAAACTTATCGAGATAATCCCGGAGGCAGTGGCGGATATGGTGATGGAAATTCCGGTTGAGGGACAGGCCGATGTTATGATATGGAAACTTGAGCAAAACGGAGGCTTCTCGGTGAGATCTGTCTGGAATAGCATTAGAAATAAGGGGGACGGATCGCTGCTATCGGCCAAGCTCTGGAGTAGGCAAATTCGACCGTCCTGCTCAATCTTGGTCTGGCGTGCTCTTAGAGGTTGGCTCCCAGTAGATTCAAAAATCAAGAGCCGAGGTGTCTCGCTGGCATCAAAATGTAAATGCTATTTCCAGGAAGAGGACTTGCAACACATTTTCCTCAATGGATTCAAAATCAGACGAGTTTGGGCATTCTTTGGTGATCTTTTTAATATAAATTTGCCGGACACCAATCACATCTCGATTATGCTCGGTCATTGGTTCTTCTCATTGAAAGATCAATCAGCTTCGCACATAAGAACCATCATTCCCATTTTAATTATATGGTTTGCGTGGACTGCCAGAAATAAAGCTAAACATGAGGGAGACAAAGTGGTTTCGAGTAGAATTATTCGAGAGGTGTGGAAGTATGTGTATTGGCTTAACGCTAGCGGGCTTACGGAAGGAAGAAACTGGAGAGGAGATAGTAATGTGGCGCAACAACTGGGAATTAATACTTCTATTACACTGAAGGAAAAAAATTGAATGTTGTTCGTTGGTTGATGTCGTCGCCAGGATGGGTCAAAATCAATACTGATGGAGCGGCAAGGGGAAATCCGGGATGTGCGGGCGCGGGAGGAGTTGCCAGAGACCAAAATGGTCGTGTAATCTTTGTATTTTTCCGGTCCCTTGGACAAAAAACGAACACATTCGCGGAGATGTGGGCGATTTATGAAGGGATGGATATTGCAAGGGAAAGAGGGATGAGGAATATATGGATCGAAAGTGACTCAAAAATTGTGTTAGAGCTTATTCGGAGCAACAAGCCTTGTGCATGGGAGCTTTTACACATCCGCAGCAAGATAAGGGTGATGATGGAGGATATGCATGTGAAATACACCCAATCACCAATATCTTTCGCGAGGGCAACAAAGCAGCGGATCATTTTAGCCAATAAGGGGTGTGACTCGGCTGGCTCCTTTCTTTTGGAGTCCGACAATGTGGATACAGAGTTTAAAGGAATTGTGCGATGTGATCTTGCACAAATTCCTTACATCAGATGTCGACAAAAACTTGTCTGATACGAAATTGAAGGGAGTATATCTTAGATCTAGTTGGTCTTTGGTGAGAATGAGTGTTGTGTGTAGCCTTGTGAGTTTCGAGTGGAAAGAAATGAGCGATTCAATACACGAGCCCTCACTTATATATTTTTAGAGCCACAGACTTTAGAGGAGACATGCTTATATGATGCGGGTTTACTAAACTTATTTTATGCAGGTACAAGGAGCCGAGAGGATTGAGTGTGAGAGTTTTATTACGTGCCGAAGAGGAGAGTGGAAACAAACGAGTGAACTTATACACGAACCCTCACTTATATTTTTTAGAGCCACAGAACCTAGGGGATGAGAGCTCATCTGTTGCGGTATTGCTAACTTTATTTTCATGCATGTTATTAGCTCGGGATCATGCTATCAATTTTGATAGGGATTTGATTTATGGGAAGGTTGTCACGGGCTTGAGATCCTCTTTGTGCCTAATGCTGGTTGCTGGGAACTGGAGTAGTTGGCGTCTAAAATTGATCTTCAAGAATGGGTCCCTCGCTTTGATCATGGCTGGAATACGGATGAGGGTTTGGACTTACCACAAGTCTAATTGGCAATTGCATTGTGCTATGAGTTATTTCTATAGAATCAGACCGCGTAGGTGTGGTACTACATGGATCGAATTGTCGGGGTTGGTTTTACCTTTTTCTTATTTTTCTTTGGATTTTCGCTATGGTCATGGCTTGTTATTGGCCATGTTTCTGGCTTCGTGTTTTGTTGACTGGGATTTGATTGTATTGGTTTAAAATATGTAGGGGGGCCCTCGATTAAAACCCCACGATGCGCTAGAATCAGTTTTAATTAAAAAAGAAAATTCTTTGGTATTTAATATACACGAGTATATAATAAATTATTATCAAAGTTATGGGTAAATTGTAATTGTGAAATTTTTTACTTTTTAAGACAAAAAAAAATGAAATTTTTTACTTTTATATATGCAAAAACATAATTTATATAGCTAATTAATTTAAAATTATACATTTAATATACTTAATATTGAATATATTTAGATATTTTTTATTATGGAAATGTCACAAACATATTTGTAATAATGTACATATTTGGCGTTTAATTTAGGACTAAGATTGAGTTTAGAGTTGAAAAATCCATATTGTAGCTATAGATATTATGTCTTAATGGTGTTGATTAAGTGCGCACGGAAAATGATGCGAATGCCAAACAACAATGCTTTAATGGTGTTGAATGTTGATTACCAAATAAATTATCACAAGCTAATTTTGGAAATTCATAAGCAATAAATCTAATTAAGTGATCTTAAAGAATATTCCATTGATATTTGTTGGTTCTTATCATAGCAGCCGTGACGATCGGAGTTAATTATACTCTCAGGTTTGTCTTGTCTTCATGAACTCAACCATATAAATTTTTATCATAATTGGAGCTTATTTTGACCTCCTATTCGTGTTTTCTCTAATTTCAAAACCCTAAAACATTGAAAGTTGAAAAACCCAAATAGAAAGCCATAATAAGTTCCAATCGCGAATAAACATGTGTGATACGCGGCACACTTGAAGGTATGGTTAACTTTTTTTTTTTTTAAGCGAACCGGCTAGCGCCGTAGAATTTTTAACGAGAACCCCACTTTATCATAAAAATAAAAAAGCATCAAAGAAATTCGAAGCCATAAACATGGGAAGGTCTAGCCCACGATCATGTCTATCGTTCAGCCAAAACAGAAGCAATAACCAACAAGGGCAACACACAACATCCCTACAAGAAATTTTGCCCTTGTTATCAAGATAAATCTGCTCTAAAATCAAATAAACATAGATCAAGCCTCTATACTGCTCCATCTTCCAATGAAACATCCAGCGAAGGCGGACAAATTGGACCATGGAATGATAATTGCAATAAGTATAGTTCTGCATCTTCAGACATCCCATATGATAATCATCCTTAATCCAGAATTGGGGGTAATCATAGCACTCAAAACTATCATCAATCTTCCAAAGAATATACCTGCACGAAAATAAAATTAGACCCGCATTTGATGAGCTCGAATCCTTTAATCTCTGAGGCTCTAAGAAAATATAGTGAGGGGAAAGTGTACGGATTTGCTCTTGAAGGGGAAAATATAATGAAGGTATGTTTAACTTCAGTTGAGGCGGGATGCTACGACGAAACTCAACAAACATCAACAAAATATTCTCTAAAATTTCACTTGAAATGGTTGGATATCACGATTACTCCACACAACGATTGATATATTTAAGTAAAAAACAATTAGATACTTTAACACAATTAACCCAATCATAATAAATCTTGGATACATTATTGTATTATCTTGTACTGGTAAAATTCTTCTTGAAAACATGTAAATACACTGGGTAAAATTAAAATCGTAAAACATTTATTTTTCTTGTTTATCACAAATTCACAATGAATGTTTCCACAAATCCGTCCAAGGACATCTAGTAGTTTCCCTACTCCACGTCTAATGATTGATTTCATTATCAATGACCCTAGATATTTTTTTGGTACATTAATTTGGATTTAGAGAGCTTGAATAATTATAGATAAAATAAAGTTTGTAATATAAATTCTAACTACACAGTCTACACTAAACTGTTAGATTTTAAAGCGATTATATATGTATTTTTCAAAATTATTTTATTCATAAATTATTTGATAAATTTGATTACATATTTATAGTGGAAATTTGCAAAATCAGAACACCTGTTACTATTGAGTTGATTTTTTGGGACAAAAGAATTGAAATTCGGGTAAATATCCTGTAATTTTCTTTTTTGTAGCAATTTAATTACAATTTTCGTTACAAAATAGACATCCGCGAATTAGGGTTCTGATATCTAATTGGATGACATCATAAAAATAAACAGTAAATACATAAAATATAATTTTTTTATCATGTGTTGGCCATAATTTTCACTTGAATGTTATTTGTAATATCATAAATATTTTTGGTGGATATATATATCTTTTTAAAATTAAAATTAAAATTAAATCTTTTATTTAATGTCAAAAAGTTAGTATTCTGTTAATTATGGACGAAATCTTAATTTTCTCTAACACAATCCTAATCCATAGCTATTTTTTTTTTTTGTGATTATTTAATTTTTTATGGGATATAAATATCCTAATCTGATGAGGTCGTTTTTTGGTACGGGATCTGGATCGTCCACGTGGCCCTGACAGACAGTTGAATTTGTAGATGGGAGTTCGGCTATGACCTGAAAAGCACTAGCATGGGATTACTTTGGCCGGAGGGGGTTGTCTCCGGCGTAGCCTCTCCACTGAATTAAGTCAGTTTCGAATAGGATATTCGTAAAGAGAGGATGAAAGTCAGAGTTATTAATTCCAAGAGCTTACCTACCATAATAAATGATGGGGGTATTTATAGGGAGGCTTCATACCTATCGGGTATGGCCTCGATCGTGGGGCATTTAATGCCTGTGCCTCGGATCTGATTCATTCCCTGACAGGACTGATTGCCTGTCACTTCTGGAGATACAGAGTACGGAAGGCAATCAGAGTAGATACGGCGCAATTAATGCGGCTGCTGCGGGGTCGACCGTGTGGGGATGGGACAGGTTCGAGCCTCCTGAGGTCGACCCTGGATCTACGTTCTAGGAGGATTAGCGAGTCGAATATCGATCCTCGAGCCTGAAGGGTTGATATATGGCACCCGGGAGGTTCTACATTGTAGTGACGGTCGGGGTATCAGGGCGAGCTATGGTCGACCCTCGAGCATGTTCTTGAGTCAAGCGTGGGTTGACCCGAGTTTAGATACACGTGGCGTTTTGACTCTTTTACGAGTGTGCCACGTGTATTCTCCAAGATATTCCCCATCACGAGTCCCCCAACTCCCTTGCTGCCACGTGTATTCTCCAAGATATTCCCCATCACGAGTCCCCCAACTCCCTTGTTTGAAGCATAGCTTCAGCAAGGGAGTTGGGGGACTCGTGATGGGGAATATCTTGGAGAATACACGTGGCACACTCGTAAAAGAGTCAAAACGCCACGTGTATCTAAACCCGGGTCAACCCACGCTTGACTCAAGAACATGCTCGAGGGTCGACCATAGCTCGCCCTGATACCCCGACCGTCACTACAATGTAGAACCTCCCGGGTGCCATATATCAACCCTTCAGGCTCGAGGATCGATATTCGACTCGCTAATCCTCCTAGAACGTAGATCCAGGGTCGACCTCAGGAGGCTCGAACCTGTCCCATCCCCACACGGTCGACCCCGCAGCAGCCGCATTAATTGCGCCGTATCTACTCTGATTGCCTTCCGTACTCTGTATCTCCAGAAGTGACAGGCAATCAGTCCTGTCAGGGAATGAATCAGATCCGAGGCACAGGCATTAAATGCCCCACGATCGAGGCCATACCCGATAGGTATGAAGCCTCCCTATAAATACCCCCATCATTTATTATGGTAGGTAAGCTCTTGGAATTAATAACTCTGACTTTCATCCTCTCTTTACGAATATCCTATTCGAAACTGACTTAATTCAGTGGAGAGGCTACGCCGGAGACAACCCCCTCCGGCCAAAGTAATCCCATGCTAGTGCTTTTCAGGTCATAGCCGAACTCCCATCTACAAATTCAACTGTCTGTCAGGGCCACGTGGACGATCCAGATCCCGTACCAAAAAACGACCTCATCAGTTTGGCGCCGTCTGTGGGAACCAAAAAAGACTTTCGACCTTAGAGCGATCAAGCGTTAGCAATGGTGAACAAGAAAACAAAAAGCACCCACAGCATCGTCAGGACTCGATCTCAAATCGAGGCTGATCGAGCCACTGCCGCCGCTGAAGAACAGGCGGCCTTCGCCGCCCGACTGGAAGAAATCGACCGCCCTCAGGGGGCAAACCCCCTCAACGAGGGGGAGGAGGACGCTATCTCACGGGCGGACCTACCCGCAGTCATACTCCCTGCTCAACCGTCAGCCCAAGATCTAGCCGCGTATACCAGTCAGGTCTACGAAGAGGCTAGGCAGGCTCTCGAAGCGGGGAGGCCCATAAGGATGATCCCCCTCATAGTCAATGTCACTGAGCCCTCTCCCATACAATATCGGCTATCTCGACCTCCGCCTGTCCCGCGAGCTCAAACTCACGCAGGAAGGGGGAACGAGGGCCGCAGGCCCGAAGCTGCCCGACCTCCGCGTTATCCCGCTGACCATTCCCCTGAAGGGGAAGATGAGAATAACGGCCACACGGTCCAGAGGCCAGAAAAGGCGCATGTCGCCGAGCAAGAAAACGAGCCGGAGGAGGAGGGCTACTATGATGATGAATACGATCGAGAAGAATTCGACGATCAAATTAATGAAAGGGACTACGTCCCCCCACCTCCCATCCGTCGGAGGGCATATTCGCAGCCTATCCGACCTATACATCCACATCAGGTCCGCCCTACGGGCGGGCTCATGCAGGACGCTAGACGCCCCCTTCCTCCCCGACTTCCGGTCAGGGAGAGGTTAACAAACAAATACGCCGGCGTCCCACCATTCGGGGATTTGAGGGACAGACTTCCCCCCCGACGTGATGTTGCTCGTAACGAGCAATGGGAGCCCGAGCGTAACGCGCGGAGTCGGCGACAGAGGCTGTCGCCATTTACAGAGGAGATCCTCAGCGAGGATCCAGGATCGACCGCTATCCCCAGGGACCTTCCCATCTACGATGGGAAAACCGACCCCGGCGACCACATAACCAGCTTCGAGCTGTCAATGAACCTGTTCCCCCATACTCCGCACACATGGGCCAAGGTTCTGGCCACCACCTTCAAGGGGACGGCGCTCGACTGGTTCCTCAGGCAACCTCCCGCCTCCATAAGGTCTTATGACGAGCTCTCCACAGCGCTCGAAGGCCACTTCTCCCCCCTAATCCAAGATAGGCTTGGGGTGTCACGATTGGATTCCATAGTCCAGGGAGTGAGCGAATCCCTACGGGATTACTTCACTCGGTTCAACGCGGAATTGGTCCGTGTCGCACCGCCGGACCTGGCAGTCGTCCTCAGCGCCTTGGGGAAAAACTGCCACTGCCGTGACTTCACCAAGGATATCCTCGGCCGAGTTCCCATAAACAGCCTAAGGGACATCCAAGACTGTGCCACGAAATGGATGGACTATGAGGAGATTGAGGGGAGCTACTGGGCGAATCACGGTCAAGCCATGCTGCGAAGCATTGGTCGAGCCCCCGCTCACAGCAATTACTATAATCGGTCTCGCGGCCCTGAAGACCGGAGTCCCCCTGCGTCTAGTCGAGGGAAGAATAAGGGTCGTCAAGAGAGCGGCGCTCGACCCGAGGGAAGCTCGAGCACTCGGCGGCCCGACCGGGAGAAGTACGAGCCCCTGATATGCGCGGTAGGGGATATCCTTCCTAAAATCCCTGGGAAACTCCTCAATTATCCCAAGAAGCTGAAGCTCAACCTGCGGAAGATCGATGACTCTAAATACTGTGAGTTCCACGATCAGCCGGGGCATGATACAAACGACTGTAACCAGCTGAAGGATGAAGTCGAGAGGCTCATCCAAGGGGGGCATCTTGCCGAGTTTGTCAAGAGATTGAAGAGGAATAGGGATCGGGGGCGTGAGCGACGCTGCAATGAGAACGAAGACGGGCGGTCAAGGTCTAGGTCTCGATCGCCCCCACCCAAGCGGAATCAACGGGATGGAAAACAAGCCATCTCCCCTAACACGATCCCGAACGCGCCAACCCACGGTCGAATCGATATGATTGTGGGGGGCCCCGACGGGGGAGATACCAGGACATCCCGAAAGAGGGGGATTCGCCGCGCTCAAACCAGCCTCCATGGCCCCCACGAAGTGCTGCAAGTAGAGTCCGGGGAAGAATGGAAGCAAAAGGAAGTGGCTTTCAGCGATAGGGACTTTCATCTAGATCCCCATCGGGACGGCGTAACGCCGAGTTGTCCGATGGTGGTAACTTTAGACATTGCGAACTACGCTGTAAGTAAATGTTTGGTTGATACTGGAGCTAGTTCAAATATTGTTCTTTACTCGACTCTTCTGCGAATGCATTTGAGTAAATTAAGATATGAACCAGTAAAAACCACTCTCAAAGGCTTTGGTGGCTCGATCATCGCCCCGAAAGGCCAAATTAAAATGCTCACTTCCATGGGCGTCCATCCCGCTCGAACGACGATGGAAATGAACTGGGTCGTCGTCGATATCCCCGACTTCCCCTATAACATGATTTTGGGTCGACCCGGCCTCATCGACTTCAAGGCCGTTATCTCGACCTACCACCAAAAGATCAAACTCCCGACTCCCTACGGGATCGGGGAGGTATGCTGTGACCTAGCCGAGTCTTGGGCTTGCTACGCAATTGCCAATGAGGTTCGACCCCCCACCGAGGACGTGCTTAAACCTGGCGATCTCATCATGGATGATGGAGATGAAGACGAAAGGATCCCCGACCCAAAAGGGGATGGAGCCTCGCGCTCCAAAATGAGTACCCATGAAGCTCGAAAGAAAAGGAAGATGGACGAATCCCGACTGTCGGCAGCCGAGGACACTCGGTTGGTCCAACTCGATCCTCAGGATCGAGAAAAAACCACCAGGGTCGGAGCAAGTCTCGAGGGAAAACAGTTGGAGTGCCTCACCATCTTCCTACAGGAGAACGCGGACGTCTTTGCCTGGAAGGCCAAAGATCTGGAGGGGGTCGATCCAAGGGTAATCTCGCACTACCTAAACATTGACCCTGCCTTCAAACCCATAAAACAAAGATTAAGGACCCAAAGTGTCGTCCGCAACTCTATCATCGAAGATGAAGTCAACAAATTGCTCGATGCCGGGTATATCACTCCAGAAAAATACGTCGATTGGCTCTGCAATGTGGTCCTCGTGGCCAAGACCGGGGGCAAATGGAGGATGTGCAACGACTTTACTGACCTAAATCGGGCATGTCCTAAAGACCCTTACCCTCTACCCCGGATCGACCAGCTGGTCGACTCGACCGCCGGATGTGAGCTGATGAGCATGATGGATGCCTTCCAAGGGTATTATCAGATTAGGATGGCTCCCCAAGACCAAAAACACACGGCGTTCATCGTTGTCAAGGGGATATATTGCTTCAAAGTAATGTCGTTCGGGCTCAAGAACGCAGGAGCCACCTATCAAAGGCTGGTTAACCTGATCTTTGATCCCTTGATTGGAAAAACGGTGGAAGTTTATGTGGACGACATGATCGTCAAGAGTTTAAAGGCGGAAAATCATCAAAACGACCTTAGCGAGATGTTTGCCTTGATAAGAAAGCATCGCCTCAAGCTCAATCCCCTAAAATGTGTGTTCGGGGTTAAAGGAGGAAAGTTTCTGGGATATATGGTAAGCCAACGAGGGATCGAGGCCAACCCGGAAAAAATCGCGGCCGTTATTAACATACCACGACCAGAAACCATCAGGGGGGTCCAGCAATTAGTCGGGCGAATCGTAGCACTTAACAGGTTCATATCTCGATCGGCCGAGCGTAATTTGCCCTTCTTCAAAATATTGAGAGATGTGAAAAAGTTCGAGTGGACGGAGGAGTGCGACCGAGCCTTTGAAGAAATGAAGAGATACCTGGCATCCGCTCCGCTGATCGCCAAACCCGAGCAAGGGGAGATACTCTATCTCTACCTCGCCGTCTCAGACGAAACCATAAGCTCGGTTCTAGTAACCATCAGGGATCGGAAACATCTCCCGGTATATTATGTAAGCAAGATCCTTCACGGGGCAGAGACTCGATACCTGGAGATCGAGAAGTTTGCGCTTGCCTTGGTGGTCTCTTCAAGGAAGCTACGCCCATATTTTCAAGCGCACGAGATCGTCGTCCTGACCGACCAACCGCTGAAGCAGGTGATGGCAAAACCAGATAACTCGGGTCGACTGATCAAGTGGGCTATTGAGCTCGGGCAATTTGATATCACTTTCCAACCCAGGGTCGCCATACAAGCTCAAGTCCTCGCAGACTTTCTGGTCGAGAAAACAACCATGGCAAAGACACCTAAAAGCAAGAATACTTATTGGCTCCTGAAGGTCGACGGTTCGTCGACCGCCCAGGGTGGGGGCGCGGGGATCTCTCTAACAAACCCGGATGGGTTGGATCTAGACTTTGCCATCGGTCTGAACTTTCGAGTCACCAATAACGAAGCGGAGTATGAAGCACTCATTGCAGGACTGAAAACCGCACTCGAAAGCGGGGCCAAGTCGATCGCGGTTATCACCGATTCGCAACTCGTTGCACACCAAGTCCAAGGACTCTACGAGGCCCGAGAGGAAAACATGATCAAATACCTGGAGACGGTACGCAAGCTAACAGCCCAGCTCACCAGCTTCGCGATCAACCAAGTGCCCAGGGAGGAAAACACGAGGGCAGACGTGTTGTCAAAGCTCGCCAACGGCCTTAAGGGCACCGAAGAACGCGAAATCACCTTCAAAATCGCCAATCATCGAGCCATCGACGGGCCCGAGTCAGCTATAATCACGATCGACCCTGAAGAGCCCTGCTGGCTCGATGAAATCGTGCTATATCTAAGAGACGGAGTGCTGCCTCAGGATCGAAGCGCCGCTCGGCGATTACGTCACCGGGCTACAAGATATACCCTCGATCCCGAGGGTCGACTCTACAAACGAGGTAACCGCCGACCCCCGATGAGGTGTCTCCGACCCTCGCAAGTTGAAGAGGTTCTCTACGAGATCCACGCAGGAAGTTGCGGTAACCATGCGGGAGGCCGATCTCTGGCTAGGAAAGTAACACGAGCTGGTTACTTCTGGCCGACCCTCGAGAGAGACGCCGAAAGATGTTCCAGGCGTTGCGTCAAGTGCCAAAAAACAAGAAATTATTCCCACAAGCACGCCGCGGAAATGATAGCCATCGATGTTTCATGGCCATTTGATCAATGGGGGATCGACATAGTGGGGCCACTCCCGACGTCCACCGTGCGGCAGGCGGAATACTGCATCGTGGCCTGCGAGTACTTCTCCAAGTGGGTCGAGGCAATAGCCGTTAGGAAGACAACCTCTAAGGTCATCCAGAACTTCATATGGAAGAACATAGTATGTCGGTTCGGAGTGCCTCGAATCCTAATTTGCGACAATGGGCCTCAATTCAGAGCCGACGACATGAAAGAATGGTGCAAGGACCATGGGATCGATCAGCGATTTGCTTCGGTCGGATACCCACAAGCAAATGGGCAGGCGGAGGTGACCAATCGCACCATCCTCCGAAGTCTCAGCGCTCGACTCGACGCCAAAAGGAAGGCGTGGGCAGATGAGCTTGATGAGGTTTTATGGGCCTACAGGACCACCCCGCGGACCGCCACAGGCGAGACCCCATTTGCTCTCGTCTATGGATCGGAAGCCTTGATTCCCACGGAGTTGCTCCACGAGACTGCTCGAGTCTCACACTTCCAGTTAGCTCAAAACAACGAAGGGCGAGCGCTCGAGCTAGATCTTATTGAGGAGAAGCGCCATCGGGCGTTAGGACGAATGCAGCAACACAAGGCGGCGGCCGCTCGAAGCTACAACAAAAACGTTCGACCCTTAAGCTTTCAAGTGGGCGATCTAGTCCTAAAAAAGGTTGAGGTGTCTAGGAAAGTTAAGAAGCTCGAGGAAAAATGGGATGGACCGTACCGTGTTGCACGAATCGCCAGAAACAACGCATATAGGCTGGAGACCTTAGGCTCGGAATCCGAGGAGTTGCCTCGACCGTGGAATGCCTACAATTTAAAATTGTATTATCCTTAGAACCGATCCTTACGGGATTTGGATATGTAACTCCCCTCGAAGGGCCCTACATGTAATAGCTATGCTTGTGTTGAATACATCGTGAGAATTCTTGTTTTAGCAGCATCTACGATTAATCAGCGCTTCCGCAACGAAGCTCGGGACTCGAGCGTAAAACTCGAGCCCACGAAGTTCAAACAACCCCTTGTTTGAAGCTATGCTTCAGCAAGGGAGTTGGGGACTCGAGCGTAAAACTCGAGCCCACGAAGTTCAAACAACCCCTTGTTTGAAGCTAGGCTTCAGCAAGGGAGTTGGGGACTCGAGCGTAAAACTCGAGCCCACGAAGTTCAAACAACCCCTTGTTTGAAGCTATGCTTCAGCAAGGGAGTTGGGGACTCGAGCGTAAAACTCGAGCCCACGAAGTTCAAACAACCCCTTGTTTGAAGCTATGCTTCAGCAAGGGAGTTGGGGACCCGAGCGTAAAACTCAAGCCCCCAAGGTTGCAACGACTCCTTATTGAAGTTACGCTTCACCCCAAGGGAGCCGGGAACTCAAGCCCGAATCCTTGGCTGGAATTAAGTTCAGCAAGTAAAGCAAGGATTCGAGTGAAATTTAATAAACAAAACTCGAGCATGAAACTCGAGCCCGAACCCTTGGTTGGAATTAAGTTTCAACATGTAAAGCAAAGATTCGAGTGAAATTTAAAGTACTAAATTTCATTAAAAATTGATGGAAATATTACAAGACTCGAGCCTATTGCTCGGGGAGAGAATCCTATTACAAATGAAAAAATGAGAAGGGTTCAAGGATCGGCAGGGGCAGCCGGCTTGCTCGGGCCAGATTCGAGCACCAAGGAGCTCAACCACTCGAGCTCCGCCGCAGACCACACAGGCTCGGCCTCATTTGGATCTACCGAAGGGAACAGGTGATCCATGGTGGGCTCCAGCGGTTCGTCCTTCCCGTCGTACGGCTTCTTCATAATTTCGGCAAGGAGCCTTTGGACCACGAAGCCATACGGATGCTGGTCGGGATCGGACGTTTCAACGGTAGTCTTCGTCACTACCGCTTGAGCTTCGGCGTCGGGGGTAACCTCCTTCTGAGGGCGAGGGTCGTCCGCGGTTATCCCGACCCTGGAGAGATCGGCACCGGGGACGATCAAATTCTGGGCCTGTAATTGGGCCAGGCAGAGCGCATGGCCTTCTTTGAAGTCGTCAAACGCCTTAATGGCGCTGGCCTTCTCGAACATAGGCCCCTCCACGAATTTCTTCACAGCCCATCGCCCCATTGCCATCTTGGCCTTTTTTAGGAAGCCCCGAGCCTTGCCGCGATACTTGACCTCCATCTCCTGCTCGACGGTCGCCCGACCCGCAGCCTGCCCCTTAACGAAACCCTCTTGGGCCTCGAGCCTGAGGGATCGAGCCTCCCCCTCGAGCTTTGAGACCTCGAGGGTTCGCTCCTCGACTGCCGCCAGAAGCTCGACCTCCTTCTCCTTAAGCTTCTTATTCTCCGATTCCAGCAGTTGGGCGGACTGCTGAAACCCTTGGGCTTGCCTCTTCCAGTCGCCCTCCTTCTGCTCCTCGACCTCTTTCTTGAGGTCGACCCACCGCCGCTTGTAAAATTGCTTCCTCGACCGGAGGGCCTTCGCGTATTGCACTAGGCCATGAGCGATCGGGGCAGTGCGCTGCAAGGTCGACACAAAAAGGACGGTTTAGTTCAAAATCGAGTAAGGAAACTTTAACAACGGAATACGATAAATTACTTACCGACATAAAGGCGGTGGCGAGGTTGCGCTCGAAGGTCTCTAACGACCATTCGGCCATGCGTTTGTGGTCGGGCTCGGTCGCCACCGACCGCCAAATGGCCCTCACGGCCTCAAAATCTGACCCCGCGTTGAGAAGGGATCGGGGTTGCCCCTCGACTAGTTCCGGGACCCCTCCCGGGAAATGGGGCTCGGCCACGGGAAGGTAATCCCTTATGCGGCGTGTCAGGAACTCGACGCTCGTCTCGGAGCCCGAGTCGTCCGTCGGCTCGCTAGTCGACCCTTTGCCCTTCATCTTTTTGGATTGTGGAGCGGGTCTGCGGGTGGGCCTAAGAGCCGGTCTCTTCCGGGTCAGAGGCTCTGCCTCCCCTTCTTCTTCCTCTAGGTCGACCGGGGCGGGGTCGACCGCTCGGCTGGACCCCTCCGAGGGCCTCTTGAATAGCCCCTTTCCGAGCCCGGGGCCTTGGCGGGGTAGCGACAAACCCGCCCCCGTATCCGCGCCGAGGATAGCAGGCTCGACTGCGGGAAGCTCGGGCCGACTCTGGACGGCCTCGTTAAGCTCGGCCAGCTTCTCCTCGGCCAGCTTCTCATGTTCGGGCAATAGAGCCTTGCCCAAGCTTTGAAGGAAAGAAGTCCTGGATGCCATGAGGATGTTGGTATCTGCGAAAAACATCAAATCGATTAGAAACAGTTGGGAAATCATAAGATTAGCTTAAAAACCTGTGGGAAAAAAGAAAAGAAACAGAAGAAAGGACATATACCCAGGACAAACCCCTCTCGCACTCTCCCGCACCCGATACCCACGGCTGCTAAGTTCTCCTCTTGGCAGAAAGTCCTACAGTCGAGCAGGACCTGGTCGGTACAAGCCTCCCGACCCAGGAACCCCATGATCAACTCAATAGACTCCTCGAGGTCCTCATCCTTTGAGGGTCAGAGGGTCGGAGGCCTATTGTCTTGCCATTGGGTCGGGATGAGAAAACCGTCCGGGTGTTGGACGATCACAAACTCGGCCTTCCACTGGTCGCCGTGAGAAGATGTGGGAATGGAGAATATCTTTTTACCCCTCTTCTGGGATAAGCTGTAGAAACCCTCGCCGGAAGGGGAAGAAGCGGAGAGGGTGAACATCTGAAAGAATCGAGCCCGCGTCGGCTCGAGCCTCAGAATCCTCATCAAAACGAAGAAGCAGGAGATGAGGGAGAAACAGTTAGCAGTCATCTGGCTCGGGCAGACTCTCAAGCCCCGGAACAAGCTAGTGTATTGAGTATTCCCGACCAGGCGGAAGCCGTTCATAACCGCGTTATAATTAACGGCTATCTCCCCGTGTGCTTGCTTGCCCAGGACATCGTCCTTTGTTGCCACTCGGATACCGTACGGCGCGGGCAGGTTCAATCGACTTACGATCCTCACGAACTGCTCCTCAGAAACCCCACCCACTATGCTATCATAGGGAGCAGGGGCTCCCCTCTCCGACTGTAGGGGCTCGACCCCAGCATCTCTCGATCCGCCCGCCGACTTTTCCGCAGAAGCGGCGGATGTCTTGCCACGGTACGAGCGCTGGGGCAAGGCTGCGGCGGACCGACCGTGCGGCCGAACGATGGTCGCCTCCTCGCGACCACTGGTGGATGTGTCCTTGTTCTTGTTGAGTCCTGCGGCCCTACGGGATGTAACCTCAACCTCGGACTCTGAGTCGGTGTCAAACCCTAAGTCGTCTACGTCGAAGCGGGCTTCATACTCTCTCAACCTCTCACTCGATCCCTCAGACGCTCCCGACATTTTTATAATTTTAAATAAAATGCAAGAGTTGAGGGTCGGGGATTACCTAAAGTATGAACGGAGTTTTACGCTCGAATCAAATTCCTTCGCCTGTGATTTTCTCGCTAAAATCGCTTCTGCTCGGAGTGAATATTCAGAAAACGTAAGAAATGAGAAAGGGTTAGGCCCTTATTTATAGTAGTCAGGCCTCGGAATACGGAACGTTGCCATAATTACTCTTTATTAGGCTGACGAATCAAGCGCGCCTTCCCGAGAACGAACTGACGGTCGACCTACTTTATTGTCGGTGGCGTGTAACGGTAAAACGGGGTTGCGTGGCCCGACCAAAGGAGGCCACGTGGACCGAGCTTCAAAGTGATGGTCGATTTCAGATCCCGGTCGAATAAATTCAACCGAAACCTGGGGGACTCGTGATGGGGAATATCTTGGAGAATACACGTGGCACACTCGTAAAAGAGTCAAAACGCCACGTGTATCTAAACCCGGGTCAACCCACGCTTGACTCAAGAACATGCTCGAGGGTCGACCATAGCTCGCCCTGATACCCCGACCGTCACTACAATGTAGAACCTCCCGGGTGCCATATATCAACCCTTCAGGCTCGAGGATCGATATTCGACTCGCTAATCCTCCTAGAACGTAGATCCAGGGTCGACCTCAGGAGGCTCGAACCTGTCCCATCCCCACACGGTCGACCCCGCAGCAGCCGCATTAATTGCGCCGTATCTACTCTGATTGCCTTCCGTACTCTGTATCTCCAGAAGTGACAGGCAATCAGTCCTGTCAGGGAATGAATCAGATCCGAGGCACAGGCATTAAATGCCCCACGATCGAGGCCATACCCGATAGGTATGAAGCCTCCCTATAAATACCCCCATCATTTATTATGGTAGGTAAGCTCTTGGAATTAATAACTCTGACTTTCATCCTCTCTTTACGAATATCCTATTCGAAACTGACTTAATTCAGTGGAGAGGCTACGCCGGAGACAACCCCCTCCGGCCAAAGTAATCCCATGCTAGTGCTTTTCAGGTCATAGCCGAACTCCCATCTACAAATTCAACTGTCTGTCAGGGCCACGTGGACGATCCAAATCCCGTACCAAAAAACGACCTCATCATAATCCATAGCTATTTTTTTTTTTGTGATTATTTAATTTTTTATGGGATATAAATATAATTATTTTACTAAAAACTAAAAAGGTCATGAATGATAGTTTTGCGTTTAACCCACTCATTTGGTATCTAAGTATAATTATCTCTTTTATTTTTAAACGTGATAAAATAGAAGAAAAAAAGGTAAAAGAACAGCAGATGTATTTTTCCAAAGACGTCATTACCAAAAAAAGAAAAAAAAAATTTCCAAAGACGTAGGAAATTGTTCATAACGTTTTAAAGGTCAAACATCATCTCCTCGAAAACCAACCAAACACCACACATTGAATTTTGAAACAACACGGCGGTGGTGATTGAAAAATCAAAAGCAGCAGCAAAATCCTCCATGGATGTTCTTCGATTGCTGGTGATTTTATCAATCATCTCTTATTCGTCAGCTGCTGCGATTGCTGTTAATGGTGGCGATAAAGTGAGCTTCGAGATATATTACGAGACTCTCTGCCCGTACTGCTCCAACCTCATAGTCAACTATCTGCCCGAGCTATTCCGGTCTGGCCTCATTTCAATCACCGATTTCAAGCTCATCCCTTACGGCAACGCTAAAATCAAGTCTGATGGAACCATCACTTGCCAGGTACTGTTTTTCATCATCAATCGTTTCTTCGGTATTCTTTTGCCTCTTTGGATTCTCTCTCTCTCTCTCTCTCTATATATATATATATATATATATATATATATATATCTGTTTTACCGAGAAAGAAGCTGGTTCCTAGCTGGGTAATTAACCTTTTTTGTTTTGTGGAAAGTCTGAATCTATAAATTACTTTTTATGATTATTACTAAGATTAACTAAGAGAACAACTTTTTTTAAGTAGATTATGAAGTTCTTGAAATATTTTTCAGGAGTTTGTATTTTCTTTTCTCAAGTATTCGAGGGATTACGAGATATAATCCAATTTTTCTTTGAGTCTAGCAAATCGAATTTTAAAGTATGAAACCTCTCAATCGTATAAAGATTGCTTACTTTTAAAATGGTGGTCAACGAGTGATTGATTAAATGTTGGATTAGTTGTGGCGTGTAATTATTGAATAATGTAATGTACCGCAATGAAACTAGATATTTTAATATGAGTTATGAATGCTCTAAATGTGCTTGTTTTAATATTGTGTTTACATTAATAAACTAAGCAGGATTACGATATCTAATAAGCTTTTCGAAATTAATGTTTTAATGGCCAAAACCATGTTCTGAGTCGCAACTAAACCACAAATTAGAAACTAAGTGGTTGCAAATAGAGCAGTAAATCCTCCATGGATGCTCTTCGACTATTCTTGATTATTTCAATCATCTCTTGTTCTTCTGGTGTTAACAATGGTGAGAAAGTGAGTTTTGAGATCTATTACGAGGCACTCTGCCCAGCATGTTCCAATCTCATAGTCAACTATCTTTACAAACTCTTCGAAACTGACCTCATTTCTGTCACCTATCTAAAGCTCATTCCTTACGGGAACTAGAATCATGTCTACTTCCACCATCGTTTGCCAGGTGCTGCTTTTGTTTCGTTATTGTTCTCTTTGGTTTTCCTTTAATGAGAAAGAATCTGTTTCCTTGTTGGGTTTTTAACTTTCTCTAAATTGGGTTTCTTGAAAATCTGAATTTGTTTTCTTACGTTATGTATCAACTATCAACCAACCAACTGAGAGAGCTGTGATGGGCTTGTCTGGTTTGAACATATAAATGTACATTTTTTGTTTGAATAAGAATTATATTCATTTTTACTCTGGACTGGGCATTAGTATTTAAGGGAGAAAGTAGAGATAAAGTTATGAGAGTTACAAAAAATAAAAAAGAAATAACAAAAGAGAACACACCTCGGGACTATTCACCATTGTTGGTCCAACAGGAGTTGGATTAGTGGCGTACATAGTGATGATCCGTTGCCACGAAGCCAAAGGACAGCATTTTCATTATTTTTTCCTTTTTTTTTTTTTGGACAAATCTTGGTTAGCTATGTCAAAAAAAGGGATTCCTTATTACTCAGATTGCTCAAGCCATAAACCCCCATTTTCTTTTGCCTCTGCAATGGCTTTCTGTTCTCCTTCCAAGAATGTTCTCTTGTTGTTTCACTTGCTATTTTTTACATCATTGGTGTCGCCCATTTCCTGCAATAAGGTGTCAGTGGGTTTGTACTATGAAAGCCTTTGTCATTACAGTGCCAGCTTCATAGTTGATTCTTTGGCTATGATATTTGGTAATGGACTCATAAATATTGTTGATCTCAATCTTGTGCCTTGGGGCAATGCCAAGCTTTACGACGATAACAACTTTAAATGCCAGGTCATGCATATAATACGAACTTCTCCATTTGGGGTGTATATGAAGGAAGAATTTTCTGGAAAATGTTGCTCTTACTGTTGGACCTTGTGATTATACATAAGTAATTTTATATTACTCTTATTATTGCTGCTTTTCCCTTTTTCTCTTTTTTTACAGCATGGAGAATATGAATGCATACTGAACGCTGTTGAGGCATGTGCAATTGATGCCTGGCCTGATGTGGTTAGTATTAATTTTAACGCCTTCCTATGTTTGCTTAACTCTTTGGTATTTGCTTTTGTTAAAAGAAGAGTATGAGTTTAGGGCTTATGGAGTAATTGCAAATTCTAACTGTTTTCTAGAGAAGCTAAAGTTGTAGTAAAAGTCAGCTATAGTTGTAGAAGCTAAATTTTCATTTATTTACGTAAAAGCTAGAAATTGGAGCCAAAGTCAGTATATAAGTGCTTCAATAAGAGGAAGTTGTTTTTTCAAACACTTCCCAAGTGTTGCGTATATTTTAGAATTTGCCAACACTACCCTTAATATGAGTCTGGTTCTTAGTGGATTTTGTTTCAAATATATAGTTGGTTTTTGATGTTTTGTTTTATTTTATATTGCAGAAAGATTATTTCCCATTTGTGTACTGTGTGGAAAATCTTGTGTACAGCCACAACTATACTCATTGGGAGACATGTTTTGAGAAACTGAATTTGGATGCCGCACCTGTTATGAATTGCTATAACAGTGATCACGGAAAACAGGTTTGTTTTCCTGACTAATTATTCCAATTTAGAGTTAGATCGTATCCGTTGCCAAGTTATATATACATGCATAATTCGCTTTTTGTTTCTCGATTAAGCATTTTGTACACAACTTTTTTGCAGCTTGAACTTGCATATGCAGCTGAAACAAATGCCCTTGAGCCACCGCATAGATATGTACCTTGGGTAGTTGTGGATGGACAGCCACTTTATGATGTTAGTATATATTCTCTCTACCTTTTTCCATGCATAAATTACAAGGAAAAATGACTCTGAAGTTAAACAAACGCAATTCTAATGCTTCTTATCCTGAAACAATATCAGGACTATCGGGACTTCGCAAGCTATATCTGCAACGCATATAAAGGAACTCCCAAACCATCTGCTTGCACTACTAAGTCGACCTTTGAAAGCATCCGTAAGGTTAAGTCGAACTTGATCAATTCTCTTTATGGAGGAAAAACATACGACTCTAAGGTGTTTGGCACCGTGCAAGCTGTTCTATCATGGCTTCAGCGCAACAAAGTGGTAGCTTCTTTGTAAAGTTCAGTTTACACATAATAGGAGGAAGATGAAGTCGTAGAATCTTTGTTGTGTTTACTCTTCTCTACAGGGAACTGGATGTGCGAATAAGCTTGTATGTATATACGCATGGCTTTGTTGTTGTTGTTTCTTGTTATGTGTTTGTTGTTGACATTTTGTGTTTCCCACCCGGTTTTTTTCCGGGTCTGTTACTACACAATGATGTTTTAAATTAATATAGAATGTTCTTATTATTATGTTCTTTTATAGAGTTAATTACACTTGTACCCTTCGAAAATATAAAAAACTAAAAAATAGTCCCCTCTTAAATGAAATGTTACACATACGCCCATTAGTAAAATTTAAAATATCACACACCACTAACGTCTCTAATACTAATCACGTAAGAAATGCAAATTTTATTTCTTTTCCGTTTTTAATAATCGATACACACCTGGCATGTTATTGATTTTTTTTTGAAAAAAGAAAACACCTAGCATGTGATAAGTATCATTTCATTTTCGTGTCTATTTCGTCAACGATTCATCTAATTTGAGGTTTTTTGTGATATCTTATCTAATAAAGCGTGGACCGCTTCTTCGGGCCTATTCTTTTGATTTATTAATTAAAAACAAAGAATTAATTGAGATTGTTATTTATACATGTTTAAATTTTATATATCCTCAGGAGCGATTTGTATAAATTTAGAAACTTTCATATAGTTTCTTTTTAAAGTTATGAATAAATTAACAACCGATAATATCACAATTTGAAAAGAAGATTATCAATGCTATTAATCCTAAAAAGATATTTTCTTAACAATATTCTAATCCGATAATGATATGGCATCAATTTAACCTCCACACATAGCGTTTTATAAGTCCACTAAAATCCACAGACTCCCTAACCGCTGACAAGGCAAGCCTCAGTGCGATTGCAAAACAAGTATCAAAGTCTAACCCTCGATACCCTAGTTCGATCTACTTAGTCAGATTGAGCCCTAGCGGCATTCTTGAGCTCTCTAACTTTACAAGTCAAGCAAAATCTAGAAAGCACCAAGTTTGACCTTAGCATTTGTTACTTGACCTAAAGATACCAGGTTGGCCACCAATGCCTTCCTCGAGCTCCAACTCCCTAGCTCGGATAAGATTCAAGAAGCGCATAGTGCCACCTCGGGACCCTACGCAAGCTCAGCATCACATGGTCTCATCGGGCTCAGCCCATCGACCTCCATCACAAGGCTCGACATTATAGCTAGCATACACAATAAGTCTTATGTCTTTCACTAACCCTAGAAACAGGCTACATGCGGCAGATGTCAACTCATATTAGACGATACTGAACCATGCCAACTTTGCTTTAAATGCGAATAAGGTGATTACACTCAAAGCATAAGTCATGTAACTATCAACTCCTATCAAACATCTTAAATTATTCTTACTCATGATAATTTTGTGGGAGATGGATACAACGCTACCAACCTTAACCTGCTTTTGGATCTTTTGCCTACAAATACTTTCGCATTTATTATACCAAGTAAGCAATTTTCAGTATTTTTAAATCTTCTCGACATATAATCCTAAGCTCTTTTATGCTTTATCGGAGAAACTTCTCGAACAAAACCCGAACCACTTTTTCTCTTTTATTATACTAGAAAATCCCGGAGTTTTATGATGAGAACTTGTGAAGAGGAGAAGAGTGGGGTCCACCTTTCATTGCTATAACAAATCAAAAAGGTTTTATTAGTGTCCACTCTCCAACACAACATTCCATTGGTCAACCCTCGATAACACAACTAAAAGGGAGCGCATTTTCGTCATTAATATCTCTTTGCCTTTAGTTACCTAGCTTTGTCAGTTGTGGCAGTGCGGCCCTTTTTCTCAATTCTCCATTTTAACCCTATAGAGCTTTGACCTTCATTGCCACTATGTCTCATTCTCTTTCTTCATCGACCGTTGTTTATGTTCTAATGGCGTTAATAGATATAAGTTTGCGCTTCGCATTTATATGAATAAAATTTTGAGGAAAAATTGAAAGCTTGAAGGGTTTTGGCCTAGAAACTTCACCGATCGGAGGGTCTGAAGCCGCGGAAAAAGGGGGAAAGTCGGGGAGGACTGGGGACCCAGCTTTGGTCCGATCGTGAAGTTTGTCTGGCGGAAACCCTACACGGTTTCTGGGAATTTATGAACACTAGATTTCGGTACTCTATACATGTAGGCTATCTTTTTCGATGTTTTTGATGTGTATATATATGGTTGTTACTTGCTAATACATAAATCTGACTCAATGCGCCTATTGTGTTTGCTAATTTGCCTGTGTTACGGATTCCATGTTAAAAGTTTCACCGTTTGAATTATTTCTTTATTTTTTTTGAAATTGCTGAATTTATTATCGAGGGCTTGAATTCTTGTTTGGTTTCTGTCGTGAGGGGTTCATTTTGATTTCTCTCTTTGTTGCAGTTGTCATGGCGGTATTGGATGTTAGAGAAGTGGGAATGAGGCACAATATAATTAATTTAATCCTGGGGCTGACCCTGCTGCTTCTTCTTCTATCTGGTAAGTTTTATATGGCTCTGTTGAAAAGGGTCTTTTGTTCGTTTCTTTTGGTTTAGTTTTTATGATCCAATAATTATGTTTGAATTAACCTGAGAAATGCTTTAGATTCTACTATAGCATTTATCTGGACCAACCCTGCTCCCTGGTGATGCGTTTTCCCTTATAGAAGCTTCTTTGTTGCTGTAGTTATCTTTTTTGTTTGGGATAATTTAAAGGAGTTGAAAAAGTAAAGGAAAGCAAAACAGAACTTCTTCTTTAGAGTTACCTATGGTTAATTTAATTTCTTTTTAGTCTCTTGTTTAGTGATACTGATGTAGATACTGTTTGGAAATTGGAAGGCAGATTCTGTGTGGCCAGAAAAATTATTGACCAATTCAGTAACATGCACTATTCTCAATGTTTTTCCTCCTAATTTATATCGGTACTATAAGTGCATGCTCAGGGTTGTGTCTTTGAACACATAAATAGTATAAGATATAAGGTGATCTTTCATGGAGAATTCTGGGTTGAGTGTTTGTTTCTTGGATGACTTTCTTCTGCCAAAATGAAGGTTTGTCCATAACATCTTCTCTTTCAATATCTCTTGTCTGTTCCTGTCACAGTAAAGGCATCTGTGGCAGATGATGGATATAAGCAGTGTGAAAATACTGTGACTAAGTGGGCATCCTCTTCTGCTGATTCTGAAGTTAAAGAGGACAACCATGCCTTGCGTGATTTGCTCTTTTTCCTTCACGTTCCTCGAACTGGAGGAAGAACATACTTCCATTGGTAAGTCTACTTGACCTTGATGTGCTACGGGACAATCTTATACTCAAAGTTCTAATCTTTAATTTGTAAATGAATCACTGATTCTCTGTGCTATTTTTTTTTGTTCCCAGTTTCTTGAAAAAGTTGTACTCAAACTCCCAGGAATGTCCACGGTCTTATGATAAGTTGAGATTTAATCCAAGGTAATTCTTATTGTCCTTACTCTGTTAGTGAATGAGAAATCATTGATTTTATATTTGTTTATGGTATTCGATGTCAACAAAATTCTCTACGAAGTGTATGTTTGATGCATAGTAGCTAGTATACCCTTGCATAATGCTCCCTTTTAAAATAGTTTGAATTTGTTCTAGCAGTAGCGATTGGAAATACATGTCAAGTTAAGTGCAGTTACAATTAGAAATTTCATTGTTGCCATATTTTGCAATAATGAGAAGTTCCAAAACCTTGTGAACCGTAATTTATTATGTAAGGAACTCTGGAAGTCTGAGAAGTTCCAAAACCTTGTGAACCGGTCCGTAATTTATTATTAGCTTTTGGTTCCGCAGAATTAGGGTATGGTGACTTTTTCAGAACTAGATTTTATATTTGTAGAATTGTTTTGTATAAATTGCTTAAAACTAGTAACTTGAAAGCGATTTCTCACAGTTGCTGAAACTATTGCGTTATAAACATTTAATAGAAGTGTTACCTCTATGTCAAAATGGATAGACAAAAAACAGAAAAAGGATTGGCTCAGTCGCTGTTGCTGATTTCAGTATTCTAATTGGTCCAAGATGTAGGCTTTAGCATCTTTAACTTATATTATTCCGGGTTTTTGCTTTCTTTCCTCTTGTTAAGAGTCTATAGATGTTGCTAATAGGTTTTCACTGTATGACTTGCTATGTGCAAAAGGCATAAAATAAGATATTATAAAATAAAGTAACGAAAATACGATTGTATTCATGTGGAAATATTAGATCATGTCATATATGTATTTTAGAGATATGTTACATATTGAATTTTGTTCTTTTTATTGCAACAGGAAAGCAAACTGCCGTTTATTAAGTACCCATGATGACTATAGCATGATGTCAAAGCTTCCCAAAGAGAAAACTTCGGTGGTGACAATACTTAGAAACCCCATTGATCGTGTTTTTAGCACTTATGAATTTTCAGTGGAGGTGGCTGCTAGGTTTTTGATTCATCCTAATTTAACATCTGTGGCAAAAATGACGAAAATGGCCCAACGTGCGCGTCGTAAGACATCTGGAGTTAGCACACTGGACATCTGGCCATGGAAGTATTTGGTTCCTTGGATGAGGGAAGACCTATTTGCTCGAGTATGTTCAGCTACTGAGCCTCCTTCCTTTGAAATTTTGCTCAACTTTTGGTGAATATATTTCTGTTCAGATTCTCATGAGAAATAAGATTTCCAGCCAAAATTTTCAAACATTATTTAGGATTTGAAACATACATTTGCATCAAAATACTTAAGCTTTTGAAAGCCCTCTCATTCTGGCAAACATTGATATCACTTTCAGATAGATACTGTGAATTAAATCTTACTATCTAACAATCCGTTCTACATCTTGTGGCAGAGGGATGCTAGGAAACTTAGAGGGCAATCTCATTTAGTGACTAATAACTCATATGACATGGAAGATATCTTGATGCCTCTACATGAGTACATTAATGACCCCATTGCTCAAGACATCGTCTGTAATGGAGCCACCTTTCAGGTATTGCAGTATGCTTTAAACTTTTAGTCTATATGTTCCAATTTTATTTTATTTTTTGAGAAATATCCTATACGGTTCCTTTAATGATTAATGTGGTGTTCGGAAATCGGTTTGGCTTAAAAATTGAATCTTTGATGCCGGTCATAAGAAGAAATGAGAGAAAAATGAGCTGCAGGAGATATTTCATAAACACTGTATTACATCCTTGGAAAGAATATTGACTAATCCTCCATTATTAGGCACACAGAATTAGATCCGATAGGGATAAAAATTTAGTATTTCTGTTCTTAACAAACAACTATTTTGGCCTTGATTCTATGTTTTTCTTGGACCTTATTTCTTGTATAGACCTTGATTCCATCCTTATTTTCTTCCATCTGAATTCTCTCAGATTACTGGCCTCACAAACAACTCTTATTTCAAGGAAGCTCATGAAGTGCGTCATTGTGTACTTAAGTATCGAAACCTTGGTCATTACGTGCTTGAAGTTGCAAAGGTATGGGAGAAGGTCTCCATCAGCATGTTAGACATTAGTTTTTCTTCATTTCCATTCTGATATAGTTTCTTCATTTTATGGTTTCAATCATGGTAGAGAATTGTGAATCTTGCAGAAGAGGTTGGACGATATGCTTTATGTTGGACTCACTGAGAACCATAGAGAATCAGCAACTATGTTTGCAAATGTTGTTGGTGCACAGGTCATATCTCAACGCACAATATCGAGCTCCAATGCCAATGCTGGAGCTGACAAAGATTCAGGTTAGTTTTCTTTTTGTTTTTTGGGATTAAATAAGAAATCTGAAAGTAATAGCTTTTCTATATTAATACTGTTATAATTGTTATAATTTTGTTGCTTTTTTGTATTAATACAGTATCATATATTGTTATGCATTTCTGTTACTATTAATTATATAAAGTTGATTATACTTATAGCTTCCACGTATTCTTTATCATGTAATTTAATAATTGAGATGTCTTTGCTTCCATATAGAAGTAGTACTTATCCTTGACATGTTGTACTCTGGTGCAGAACAGAGCTCCTTGCATTCTAATACAATATCTGATGCTAATGATCAAGTAAGAAGCTGATGCTTTTTATCTGAACTTTTTTTTTGTCAACAACTGTTCTCGACTGTTAGTGTCTTATTTTGTTGTGAATTAGGGCAACAACACTGATCAAGTTCTGAAGAATGAGATGAAGGATGATGCATCACGTGCAAATGTGCGACTCAGAGAATTTTCTTCTTGTTCTTGTCCTTTTTCCTTTTCCATATTTGAGACTTGGATTTTGTCTGATTTGTTTTTTAAAAGTTATATCTAACTCCTCTCTTTATTTTTATCAGTTGACTGTTGGAAAGCTTATGAAAGCATATGAGTCTTGTATTTCATCCTTAAGAAACACCCAAGGAGAGCGTCGTGTAAATTCTTTGAAGCGAATTTCTCCAGCCAACTTTACAAAACAAGTATGATATCTTAATTGGTAATTTGTGGGACTGGGAATTAATTTTCTCCGTAATGATTTAATTTTCTAAACTATTTTCAGGCTCGTCGTGAGGTACCTGAAGAGCTTATTCAGGAGATAGAATCACTTAACAGCTTAGATGTAGAGCTCTACAATTATGCGCAACACATTTTCATGAAGCAACAAATACATATGTTGCAGACCGTGGTTCATGCTGTAAGTTTGGATCTCACACCCAAATTTCAGTTTGATAAGAAGATTATACAAACACGTTTCAAGAAAATAAATAAATTATTCTTTTCCCGTCTTAGTCAACCTAATAATATTCCTAGAGTGAAACTTTTCTAAATTGAGTAAGATCTTAGCTAGCGTCCTACATCCCCCTTTGCTATTTATTCTTTCATTCATACAACTACATTTTATTTTAAGTTATTATTCACTTATCATAAACTTATCATATTTAAAATAGTTATATATATTCATATAAATATTACATATGATTTAAGGAATCATTACGAAAAAAACCCTGAGATTTGGCCCCATTTTATGAAGAACACCACCCTCAAAAATTGAAAATTACAAAAACCATCCCGAGTCAACGATTTTCCGTTAATTTGAGAGGGGTATTCGTTATGGTTTGAAAACCTCGGTGTTTTCCATAATGTTTCATAAACGGTGTAAACCTATTCGTAGATGACCCTATATTTAATCATTTTCATCTTGGTGTCTCATGCTATTTTGGTGTTTTATGCTTTAAATTCCAGGAAATGCTGCCAGACCCTCTCTCTACAAGCACATACCCAAGTTTCTCCATTTCCCCTTCTTGGAAATTCCTGTTATCGATGACATCTCTCCTGTTGCTTCTCTTCGTTCTTCTCTTCATAAATTCAAGAAGAAGAACATCGAAAGTCAAACTGTAAATGTGTTTCAATTGAAAAGAAATACAGCATTCGAAAGATACTCGAGCCTCGTGGTGAGCATGTTTGGGGAGACCCATTTTTTTCCGGAGGTTTAAAAAGTAATTTCAACTGTTAAATTTACCTAACCTCGAAATGGTACAAGGATTTTAGTGAGTGTAATTCTAACAGGAACTACAGAAAATTCTTAACTGAAAAAAACTAGGATTCTTGGTCTGTATAAGAAGAATTTAGTGTGACAGTCCTATCATTATAATTAAAAAAAATCTATAATCTTATTTTGATAAACCAAACCTGTACTTGTCATCCTTTATTTATGCAAACGGTTATGGTTTTGTGGAATTTGATGACAATTTTTTTATATTATTTTTTCTAACTTAGCCAGGAAAGGGCGAACATGCAACATGTTATAGGTGATCTTTATCCTTTATTTATTACGAAAACGAAAATGTGTCTACTGTTTAAAATTACAAATTTTCCATGCTTATTAGTTATTACTTTAAGTGAAATCACATTTATTTGAATGAATACACACTTAAATTTTAGTCTTGTTCTATGCTTATTTCTTAGTCTTCTTGTTCTTGTATTTCTATCTACTAGAGATTTTTTTTTTGGGTAGAAATTTCTATCTACTAGAGATTGGTGTTACGCAATCTTTTTTTTATAGCACTAACAAGAACATAGATTCGGAGTTCTTGATTTGTGGACTTTTTTAGAGAGATTCTAATTTGGATCTTTCTACTATTGGACGTCCGAACGTGAAATCTAAGTAATAGTGATAAATCTTATCACTCGTTTTGTAAAAACATAATTTAATTGATATAAACTATTTGTCATTTCTCCAATTGACTCCTGCAAATCCGGAACTCCCCAATTCTAATCAGATTAGTACGAAAAGATACCTATTCAAACTGGAACTCCGATCGAGATGATAGGAATCCTACCTTCTGTCAGATTCATTTTCATATTCAAACTCCATCTAAGTCGAACAACGTTTTTTGATATACTGAAACTCTGCTAAATTTTTTTTTCGAGTTTTATATATTTTTCAACATTCTAACTTAATTTAGTGGAGTGCTTATGCTGGGAAAACCCTAACCACCCCTTTTCAGCATCTTGTCAATTAAAGAACACAATTTATCTGACTAACTACGTCGGAATCAAATCATTCCAGCCGTTAGATTGTTCGACCAGATTTTGCCTACATCAAATAAAAATATAACAAGAAACTAGAAACTAATTTTATTGTTGATGGATGCAATAATACACAAGGTCCATTCTTAGGTTAGGGTTGAGCCGAAGCCCATTCTATATTCACATGTGAGATGTTGGGATTTTAAAGTCCTTTTGGTCCTCACATTAATTCTGATTTTCCAACTCCGCATTCAATATGAGGGCCCAACACAGTACTATGAATATGATACCACACACCTATCAAAAGGCTCTTTTATTTGAAAATTTCAAGGGTTAATTATATTTGACCCAATGAGAATTTACTAAATTATAAGTGACGACCTTCTTAATCAAAATATTATACTTATATTTTATATGAGTTTCATAATTATAAAACACACCCATTTTTTAGTGGTCCATTAGAGCCCGTTTGGATTGATGGAATTGGATTTGAGGAGGAATTTGAAATGAATAGATTTAAAATATCTTTAATTTCAAATACAAGAACTTTGAATTCATTTGTTTGGATATATAATATTTTGAGAATGAATTTCAAATCCTTTTATCTAATTTTATTTTTAATAAAATTTATATTCAAATATTTTATAATTTTTGAAAGATAAATAATTAGAAAAAAAAATTATTCCATTATATTTTATATAATGGAATATATATATATATATATATAAGTATATATAGAATGAGAAAGACAAAAACATAATCAGGGAGAGAGAGTGAGGAGAGAGAGAGTGAGGAGAGAGAAATCAGGGAGAGAGATTGAGAAGAGAGAGAATGGGGAGAGAGAAAAAAATAATATTGAAAAATTGGAAAATAAAAATTATTGAGAAGAAATATGAATAGAGAAAAAAAAATATAAACTTGCTTGATGGATAGAGTGAGATAAGAAGAGTGGATTTGAAATAACTAGGGGTTAGAGAGAATTTGAAATCCATTGAAAATTAGCTTCTAAATCCATTGGGCTCAAGAGTGGATTTTAATTCCCTTAATTTATAATTTTTACCAAATAGATAAAATTGATTTGAATAATGGAATTCAAATCCACATGACTCAAATCCCTCAATCATAATGAGTCCTTAGGGCTTTTTATGTGTAAGTTTTTATTGACTTATCTATTGTATTCATCTCAACTCACTCAACTCATATGCGGAGAACATGATTAATTTTGCCCAAATTTCCAATCCTAACGGTGCACATGCAGGTCACATGATTTTCCATCCAAAACTTGATGACATGACCAAACTTGCAACAATACAAATTACTATTGGACTAAAATTGCCTATTTTTAAAATATAAGGACCAAACTTGCAAAATATAATATATTATAGGACCAAAATTGCAATTTCTCCCTTTATTTTAATGAAAATTAATCAAAAATAGGTTTTCTTTGACAACATTGGTTTGAAGTTCTCCAATATTGTTTCTACCAAAAAAAAAGTTCTCTAATATTTGCTCTAATTAGTTTTTATAAATAGGGATGATATATATTAAGATCTCTATAACTAGTTATTGGTAATTTTATAGGGAAACATAAACATTTTTAGGAATCTAAACCAAAATAGATATGTTAAAATCTCGGATAAAGATATGTAATAATTATATATTTAAAATTAAAATTAATAAGAACATCCACATAAAATCTTGAACAATTTTAATGCTTTTATTTGATATTAAGAAAAATATGAATATTTAGATTGCACATAATAGTATTGTTGGTTTTTATTCAACATCATTTACCATCTCCACATCACCGACTAACAAAATTTTAATGAATTAGTACTCAAATTGGCATCACAAATTTTTGCAGAGGACAAAAGGAGTAGGAAAATATGATAACTTTTGTGAAACACAAGAAGAGTAGAGTAATATTTGCTATCCAGTTAGTTGTGATTTGTCCACTTTGCTTAGCAATCATTAAATTTCAAACCTATAAATCATGAGAGTTCCATCACACCAACAAATTATTAGTCTCATGCCAGCCAAGAAAATATTATATAGTGGAGCTCAAAAAAAAAAAAAAAAAAAAAAAAGCAAAGAGATTTGCCTTTAGTCACAAGTTACAAACAGTCTCACTCTATCACTAACTGGGATCCACCTCTGTTCATCAATCATGGAGGTAACATTTAAACCAAATGGCCCCATCACCCCTCCTCCCATAGAATTCTTATATTTTGTTTTCTCGACTCAGACCGATCGGATAATTAATGTATAAAAAAATTTCTACTAATAATAGCTGTAATTCTAGAAATTCGAACTTGAAACTATTGGTTAAGCTAATATACTGTTGAATTGTTAAGCGCTACTTGGTGGGATATACATCTATTTTGGACCTCATAAATATATATTATAGGGTATTTTTAAAAACTTTTATTTTTGAAAAAACTGTAACTGTCCCTCTCCTACCCCTTGTCCGATATTACGAATTCAATGGCGGGTGCTGCTAAGCAGGCCTGCCGAGACCAATAAGTGTTATATGTTGGAACTGTCGGGGTCTGGGGGGTCGCGGCAAGTTCATTCTCTCGAATCCCTGATTCGGGAACATAACCCTTCAATCATCTTCTTGTCCGAAACTCGATGCAAGAAGAAGGTTTTTGATAAGTTGAAAGTTAAGATTGGTATGTTTGGAGTTAGCATTGATTCAATTGGTAAAGGAGGCGGGATTGCGTTGCTTTGGCGCAAGGACGTTGTACTATCTCTACAAATCATGTGCAAGTATTTTATAGATGTCACGGTCGAGAATGTTGGCACTCAAGGTCGATCGCGTTTCATAGGGTTCTATGGGGAACCGGATAGAGCGAAGCGGGATCAGTCATGGAATGCTATAGCTACTCTGCGTCGGGCTTCGGTTTTGCCGTGGCTTATGGGCGGGGACTTCAATGAAATCCTAAACAACTCTGAGAAGGATGGTGGACCTCCTAGGCAAGCTGCTGCTATGGCTGCATTCTATGATGCACTCTCTATGGCCGAACTTCATGATCTCGGGTACGAGGGGATTCGTTATACTTGGTCTAACAAGAATTCTGTGACGGAGACGGTCTGGGAACGACTTGATAGGGCGGTGGCCTCGAGTTGCTGGAATTCCATGTTTCCCTCTTCCAGAGTAACTCATCTCGAGAAGGCTTACTCTGACCACATTCCCATATTGATCACTCTCAAGGCTGATAAAAAGAAAAAGAGGAAGGGTAATCGTCCGTGGAGATTTGAGGCTATGTGGGTGCACAAGTCAGACTGCGAAAATATTATCAAGAAGTCGTGGGATGCTAGGCAAGGAGAGACAGCCAAGGATAGAGTCTCTAGTGGCATTGAAAATTGTAAGGTGGGTTTATTGAATTGAGCTCTTCTGAATTCCCTAACACCCGGAAGAAGATTGATAAGCTGGAATGTGAGCTTTTTTTATCTAAATTCTGGAAATATCATTGCTGAAATTCGGACTAAGAGCATCGAGATTAGGAAGACGATAGAGGAACTGTTGATCAACGAAGAAACCCTTTGGAAACAACGGGCCAAGGCCCATTGGCTCGTCGAGGGAGACCGAAACACCAGGTTCTTCCATGAGCGTGCGTCGCAGCGAGCTAGAACAAACCATATAGCTGGCCTGAAGAACGAGGGTGGGAACTTATGTACGAAGGATGCCAACATTCAGGGAATCGTCTCTAGATACTTTACAGGGAGTTTTGCTTCGAGAGGGTGCTCTGAAAGTGAGATTGATGATGTGCTTCGGGTCTTGGAGCCGAAAGTGGACAACAATATGCACCAGAATCTTCTTGTGCCCTACACGGCAGACGAGGTAAAACGTGCACTTTCACAAATGTATCCCTTGAAATCCCCGGGTCCTGACGGCCTCCCCCCTTTTTTCTTTCAAAAATACTGGAGTGTTGTAGGGAGAGACGTGAGTTTATGTGTTCTTGATTTTCTGAATAATCATCACTTTGATATGAAACTGAATTTTACTCATATAGTGTTGATTCCGAAATGTCAGGACCCTGATTTAATCACACAGTTCCGTCCTATTAGCCTTTGTAACTTGATATACAAGCTTGCATCAAAAGTGCTAGCTAATAGGCTTAAGTCGCTTCTGGATGTTGTGATCTTACCCACACAATCAGCCTTTATACCCACTAGATTGATCACAGATAATATTTTAATTGCTTTCGAAATTAACCACTTTTTGAAGCAGAGGAATAGTGGGAAAGAAGGGTTTTTTGCAATGAAACTCAACATGAGCAAGGCGTATGACCGTGTTGAATGGCATTTCCTGAAAAGGGTTCTTGATCGGTTAGGTTTTCCTTCCCCTTTCACTAGCCTTATAATGATGTGTGTCAAAACTGTGTCCTACTCGTTTATTCTCGATGGTTGTTAGTTTGGTGATTTGGTCCTGGAAAGGAGAATCCGTCAAGGAGACCCCCTTTCCCCTTATCTATTTCTTCTTTGTGCAGAAGTGTTGAGTGGCCTTATTAAGGAAAAAGAATTGCAATGCTGTCTTCGTGGTATTGCAATTTGCTCAGAAGCTCCTTCTATCTCACATTTGCTCTTCGCCGACGACACCCTGATATGTGGTACGACTGACGCTACTACTATGGATTCTATCAAGGAGGTCTTGGAGATTTATGCTAAGGTTTCGGGCCAGGAGATTAACTGCCAAAGATCCTCTATCACTTTTAGCAAGAATTTAAACAGGTACTCTAAGAAGAATTGGCAGGCCGATTGGGGGTTTGTCTAGTTGATAAGTTCGACTTGTACCTGGGCCTTCCCTTGGTTGTTGGTAGAACTCGGGCTGCTATTTTCTCCTCAATCAGAAACAGGATTTGGGATCACATACAAGGATATAGCAAGAAATTCTTATCTTTGGCAGGCAAGGAAATCCTTATAGAATCGGTTCTTCAAGCCATTCCGGCTTACACTATGGGCTGCTTCAAGCTTCCGAACTCATTTATTCAGGAGATTGAAGCTATGATCCGTAACTTTTGGTGGAATAATTGGGGTAAAAGTCGACTCCGTTGGCTTGCTTGGGAGAAACTGTGCCATGCTAAGGATGTTGGTGGGTTAGGCTTTAGGAACCTCAAAATATTCAATCAAGCTATGCTTGCCAAACAAGCATGGAGAATTTGGACTAATCCAGAGAGCCTCCTCAGTCGGCTATTGAAAGCTCGCTACTTCCCTTCGACAGACTTCGATCAATCTTCTCTCGGTCGTAACCCGTCGTTTACTTGGCAAAGCATCTTCGGTTCTAAGGATCTTGTGATGGCTGGAGCGAGATGGCGTGTTGGTACCGATGAAAACATCCAAGTTTAGAGTGCTCGCTGGTTGTTGAATCCGCTGAGACCCACACCTCGGTATAGGGTTGAATCGTTCTTACACCCGGAATGGGTTAGTGACCTGATTGAGCATGGCAGATGAATGTGGAATCGAGAATTGATCATGAACACTTTCTATCCTAACAATGCTGAAAAAATCCTTGCTATCCCGCTCGGTGACTCTCCCCAGCCGGACAGATTGGTGTGGTTCCCCTCAATAACAGGCCGCTTTAATGTGAATTATGCTTATTACTTAGGGCTTGCTCACGAATCTGAATCAAGGGCGACTCCTTCGGGTATCCAGTCAAGCAACACTTGGAAACAAATCTGGCGCCTGGATGTTCTTCCTAAAGTCCGCATGTTTTTGTGGAGATTGTGTTATGATGTTATTCCTTCGTGCCAAAACTTGATCCGACGTCACTGTTACGTTGATCATTATTGTTGTGTCTGCAAGAACTCCGGGGAAAGCTCACTCCATGCGCTGCTTCATTGTCCTTTTGCCCGACAGACATGGGCGGTTTCAGACATCCAATGGAGCATCATTTCGATCCTTGGCTCAGGTTTTCGTGAAGGCATTGGTTCAATTCTTGAGAGGTTAAGCAAAGAAGATTGATGTAAGTTTGCTAATATTATTTACCTCATTTGGCATAACAGGAATAGGATATTCCATAATGATAAAGGGTGGGATCCTAATTCCATTGTGCAAATGGCTACCTCACAAATGGAGACCCTTCGTAACCTGCTGGACGGTGTCAATCGCCTCATCCAGACTCGCTCTGCTGCTGTGTGGATGAAACCCAACACGGGAACTGTTAAAATTAATTTTGATGGTTCTATATCCATGCAACCCCCTTCTTGTGGGCTTGGTGTGGTCGCGCGCAACGATCTTTGAGAAGTAATTGGTTGGGAGACGGACAGACGACTAGGGGTTTCGGACCAGGAAGTTGCTGAGACTCTAGCGGCCCTTTCTGCTGTAAAACTTACACAAGACTTTGGTTAGAAGTCTGTTATCTTTGAAGGGGACTGCCAATCTCTTTCTAAAATTGCAAAACGAGGAGGAAGATCTGTCCAAGTTGGGCAATATTATCTCGGATATTAGATCCTTACTTCGGCATTTTTTTGAGTTTAGTTTTGTTTTCGTTTATCGGGAGACTAATTGTGTAGCTAATTCCCTTGCTAGGAACGCGGCTTATGCCTGCTTAGGTTCCGTTGACATTCCCTCCTTTTGTTGGGACTTGGTTGTTTTGGATTCTCGTTAGTTTATATTACTGTTTTTTCTCAAAAAAAAAAAAAAAAAAAATGTAACTGTTGAAATTAGTAAAAGTTTGAAAGTTCCGGGAAAATGAACAGGGTTAATTACATTCGCAATCACTCGATGAAATTATAAATCAATCCATCATATTTGAAAAATTATAATGAGCCATCTACTTAAGATTAACAGAAGTTAAAACACTTAAATATTATTGACTTAAAAAGAAGAAAAAAGAAAAAAAGACCAAATAAATACAGAATAATATTACATTTCAGCCCTCAACAAATTAACAATTAATAAAGCATACCTTATATTTAATTTTCTTACAAATAGGGATAAAATTCTAATCAGCTAAATATGAAGAAATATTGCCTCAAGGGTAAATTTCGACCGATTGAACGGAACCATCAAAAATCCTAATAAACACTAATGGTTGGACCAATTAGTTAAGATGACTGCAAAAAGCGAGGGGGTCACGGCAATTTCCTCAAAGGTGGGGGACTGATTCATAATTTAACATAAACTGATATTTTGTGAATGTAATTAACCAAAATGTATAAAAACACTTCTGAAAAAAAAAAGAGCTAAATTTTAAAAATAAACACCCTTTAGAGGCTTCTAGTTTATTCCAATTTATTTTAAGCAAACTGTTATAAAACACTATTTCAACTTTTTTATAGCTTGAAATTCAAAATATTTTTTCTAAAATTTGCAAATACTCAGCTGTATGAATTAAAATTATACAACATTTCTTAATTTATTTAAAAAATATTAATTTTTATTCTTATAAACCGTTTAATTTTTAGGGATAATTATACTTACATTCTTTCGACTATTGGAAACTACTCCTATCCTAACGAAAGTTTAAAAGAGTTAATGTAAAGTTACAAAATGACTAAATTACCCATAATATTTTTGTTAGTGTTTGATATATGTTTATACTCTTCTGACTTAGGAAAAAATATAGTAAGATCCCCTCGACTATTAGAAATTATAAAGACATCTCCTCGACTATGGTTTTGTCTTAGGTCATTTTGTTATTTTCAAATAGATGCAAATTATTTATTAACTGGACAGTAGCTCAACCACTTAGTTCATTCCACGGCTGACAAAAACAGCTCAACCACTTAACTCATTTTGTCGGCCTTGGGATGAGCTAAGTGGTTCAGCTATTGTCCAGTTAATAAAAGATTAACATCTACTTAGAAATAACAAAATGCTCTAAATGTTAGATAAAACCATAATTAAAAAAATATCTTTATAATTTTTAATAATTAAAGAGATCTTATTATATTTTTTTCTAAATCAGAAGAGTGTAAACGTAATTATCTCTAGACTCTAATTTATAAGGAAAATAGAACAACGGAGTCATATAATAAAGTAATCTCCTTCCCTCCAAAAAAATGCATCATGCTGCAGACCACCTTACTTACCATGCACCTGAACTATACTGAATAATAACTCTTACCAGTTACCACGCTTTTCATTTTCCTATTTTGTCCAAACTAAACAGAGAAAACAATACGTTGTACTTCGAACTCTTTATTTTTCCCGAAGTCCACAGTACAATACAGACAGAGCCACATTCATAGATTACAGAAATATATTTGTCTATATTTTATATAGAGAAAATAAAAATTATTCTCCCCCTATCTTCTTACCCTATCTGTTTTTCTGCCAAGACTTCCTTTTTTCTTGTTGCTTGCCTTTTCCTTTTCTCTGCCGAAATAAACCTCCTCCATAGCCCCATGGCTTGAAAGGGTTTTGAGGGTTTATCTTCTGGTGAGTACTTAAATACACTTCCATTTTCATGCATTTTTAGTTTTCTTTTTCCTGTTTGTCGAACCCCATTTTACAGTTTTTTTACTTTTAACTGCAACAAGTTGGCATTTCTTTTTGTTTTCATTTGTATTTCTTATTTGCTGCATGCGTTTATCTCTCTCTCTCTCTCTCTCTCTCTCTCTGTTTTACTTCTAGGCGAAAGGAGTTGAATGCTAATTTTTTCTGAATTTTCTCCTTTTTTTGGAAGGGTTTTGGGGGAAAAAGGCATTCTTGACCATTTTTTGTGGTGTTCTATTTTTTCTTTATTTATATTTCTCTTTTCCCTCACATGGGTTTTTTTGATATCGAATGACAGCCTTGAAAGATTATTTTTTTTCAACCCTGGTCTTCTTTTCTTGCAAATCTTAGCAGCCAAACGGACCCTTCATCTTCAAGCTGCCTGGGTTTTTTTAGGGCAGACGTTTTGTGTGGAAAAAGTAGCAGAAGTTTATGTTGTTACTCGCGAAACGTTGTCGTTTGGTGAAGAAGGAAACAAAGTGGCCACTCTTTTTCAAAAAGAATTAAAAAACACGTGCCTCTGTCATATTTCTTCCTTCACTCAGAATTTACAATATCCCAGTAAAAGATTTGATGAGCTGGGAGGAAAGATTTTTTGGTACTTTTTTTTTTTTTTTCCCAAATCACTTTAATTCATTAGTAATTTCCTATTTTTCTTACCTTTGTGTAATCTCTTTGGTGACTAGAGGAATCATTCTGGATAGATAAGAGATTCTATAAGAGTCCTATATTTGGTATATTCTGAATTTTGGCAAGATTATGAGCAAAGTGGTAACTTTTGTGAAATTTTACTCAAATAGGATCCTAAATACATTGATGTCACACACCCCAGTTTGGATAAACATAAATCCAATCTATTAGTAAAAATCATTTGATCATTTTCCTGATTTATTGTCCATGTGAAGGTATAAATATATATGCACCACAATCACATGTGACAAATTAGTGATATTGCCCTTGTTTAATTATGCTTTTCAAAGTATGAGTTGAACAATGGTAATTCGTTTGTCTTTCAGAAACATGAGTATGGTTGAACCAGGTATCTGTTGGGACGCGGTTGCGAATGGTGTCCCTGGAGACGAGGAGTTTGAGAACATACTCAGTATTTTGGATTTTCCAATAGAGACTTTGGAAGGAGATGGATTTGTGGAGGATTGGGATATTAGCAAGTCACAATGCCTTGGGCCTATTCCGTCCAATGCCTTGGCCCCGCTTATGGACCCACCAACAGGTCCTAATAGAAAACTCAATACCGGGCCCGTTACTCCTGTGAGTTTTCATGATCTTATACTTGGTTGAGGTTTATGTTTGGTGATTATAAGTTGATTCTGGATTATGGGGTTTTATTTTCTTCTTAAGCATTGTTTTGCATACAAGATTGTGTTATTGAGATGGATAATCTTATTATATGAAGGAGTGTTGGGAACACGACCGTCAAATTACAGCCAAATAAATTATAAAAATCTTGTCTTTGTTTGTGATAGCACATCAGCTCTAAGAGTTTTTCAATGATGCAGCAAATTACATTGTTAATAGAGATTACTTATATCTTTGAAATTTATCTTTCTGGTTGTGAAAATTAAACGGCTATTACTTATATCTTTGAAATTTATCGCATTGACTATGTTGTAATAGAGATTAAATGGAAAACAATTTTCTCTAGAAGGGGCTTGTGAATATCCAATGAACTTTCTTGTTCTTAGTGGCTGTTTGCAAACTCGACTGCTTCTAAAGAAGGTAAAGTAGAAGTTAAAGTTATAAAAAAATATATTAGTAAAAGTGGGGAGTGTTTGGATAAAAAAGCGAGAAGTCGGAAAAAAAACATATGAGTGTTTGGAAAAAAAAAGTTTAGAAACACCTTTTCTACTCTCAAGAAACTTTGATTTATTTATGAAAATACCTAGAAGCTAGAAGTTGAAGCCAAAAGCATGCTCTTAGATGCTTCTAGCTTCTAGCTTATTTCTACTTAAAATAAGCAGCAACTAGTTTTCTGAACACTCCCAAAATGCTAAAAACCACTTACCACGAAAGTATTGTTTTTTAATATTTGCAAACACTACCTTGATACAAATTTCTAACTTTATGGAATTCCATGATATTTCAGTTTTGAGTTGCGTTAATGCACATGGCTTGTGCAGAACTAGGAAAAGAGTTGATTGGCTCTACTTACTAACTATTTGGTATCACCATTATATTTTTCCTCGAGTTATTTATTAATTGATTTTATTTTAGTTTATTTTGTTGTGCTCTAACAATGGTTTTCCCCTTTGTGAACCAATCAAGAACCCGTTAAAGATTGGCGGAGCTCTAGATCAAAATCACCTCTCCAACCATATAGAAGCTTCTAGTGTTTTCCAGACTCAAAGCCCTGTTTCGGTTCTCGAGAGCAACGGTTCCTGTTCAGGACGAAAAACCCTGCCCGTCAAATCCCAACCTGCTATCCCGGCTCGAACTCGATCAAAACGGGTCCGACCAACAGGGGTAAACCCGTGGCTCTTGATTTCCCCTCTCTCTGCCACCTCCCCAAAAAAGAGAGATAAAGAAAGGAGGAACAATAATATTATTAATAACAAAAGATCATCTCAACCTCCCATTTCCTGGGAATCCACAAACGACTCCTCGCAAAAGGTCGAAACTTTGCCACATCATCATCGTCCAGCTGTCGTGAAAAAGTGCACTCATTGTGAAGTTACAAAAACGCCCCAGTGGAGGGAGGGCCCATTAGGTCCGAAAACATTGTGCAATGCTTGTGGGGTCCGCTACCGGTCGGGCCGTCTGTTTCCGGAATATAGACCTGCAGCTAGTCCAACCTTCGTCCCGACTCTGCACTCGAACTCCCACAAGAAGGTGATAGAGATGAGAAACAAACCAAAAGATGTGGCCGGAAGTAAGATTGAGGAAAATCCGACATCCCCGCAACTGGAGTTTGTTCCAATGAGTAGCTATTTGTTTGATTATATTCACTGAAGAATGGAAAAAAAATGATGATGCCTGTAGTCTAATTTTGGTTTTCGAACCTTTTTTCTGTATTTTCCCCGATGCTGACGTGTAGTTAGGAATTGTGTACAAAAATGGGAAGTGAGTCGTCTAGAGTAGGATAATGTTGGGGAAAATGGAAGCAAGTTAAGATGATATGATGTTGTTTTCACTTAGATTAGTGAGATGAAGAGATATGTAGACCGACTAGGTTGAAGATTTTTCAGTTGTGTCGTGTTGTGTCATGTCGGATATTTAGAATATCCAATCTTTTTTATTTCATTCAGTCATTTCTACTCTTGTTTGTGCTGTTTATCTCTAATTCAGTTGCAGCAAGGTAGTTGGGGAATTTTATGGTTAGTTATGAATTGTAGGTGACTAACCTTAGTTATAGCTAAAAATAATGCCATGTGTCCATATAGATATATATTACTAAAATAGTTAATCTTATCCTTTTATATTTTTAAGACTATAATTCATTATTTAGATAAAAATATTTTATTAAAAAATTAATTAAAAAATTACACCATACCAAGATACTTTTTTATTAAATGTATATATTAAAAAGTAAACTAATTATTAAGTCATACATTATTATTATGATGTGAGATAAATATAATTATATAATAATATGTTATAATAAATGCTATCAATAATAATGATAACATAAAATAAATAATAATAATAAAAAAAATCTATATAGAACAACACTTGTTATTTGATTGAACTTATATAGTACATACTTTATGTATGTTAAATTTAACGATATGATTAATGATAAGTTTTTCTTAATATAAAATAAATATATTATAATTTTAGATCCTTTACGTTATTATTAATTTAATTAACGAAAGTTGATTAACATAAAGTTATGAACATAGTTTTGGACAAATTTTAATTATTCAATTAGCATATAACTAAATGATATAATTTTATATTTAACTTTAAACCAACATGTAATTCACTTCATATAATTTTCTAAGCATGTATTTCACTGAATATTTACATAATTTATTAAATATAAATAAATTTGTTAATTAAAATAAATAATTATGTCACGTAATTCAGATCTAATGCCTGTAATGTATTTTTAGAATTTTAATGGCTATATAGTGTATTTTTAGAAAAAAAATATAATTTTTTTTATAGAAATAATTAAATATATGCAATATGGATGTCATTTTACTCCTTAAATTTATTTAGAAATAAAGAAAATTAAAATGAATTTACAAAAACTCACTAATTTATCGAAATTTGTCATTATTTTTTTAGTTTAAATTTTGAAGATATGGTGTGAATGGGTGGATACTTAAAGAAAACTAAGGAAATATATTTTAATTTTAAGAAAAATTAAACGGCTAAGATTATATGCTTTAAATCTAATGGTTAGAATAGTGGGTGACTAATATTAGTCACCTACAATTGAAACTAATGATAGAACTCCCCTACTCTGTTTTTATGGTATTTACTATTTAGCTTGCTGATAGGGATATAAAAGAGTTCAGTTGAGATTCGGCAAAATTTTCAGGTTTGAGCTCGAGTAATATGTTAGGTTTGAGCTCAAGATGGATGAGTAGAGCTCTAAACTGGTTGGATTCAGGTCCAATTTTGGAAATCGGAATCCGAATCCGATTATATAATTTGACATCTGGATCCGACTCGAGATATTATTCAGATTCATCATCTTCATATTTGAATTTAATTGAAGTCCGATAATCTGATAGAACTTCCAACATACGAATTTATAATTGATCTGTTATTTCTGACTATGGATATTTATAATCAAATCTAATTCATCAGATTCTTTAGTTGGTCGAAGTCATTAATATATGGATCAAACTCTAACCAGGATTCGGATTAGAGAATCCGTCCATTCACATCCTTAAGTTTGAGTTTGGACTTTGGAGCGATTCGGATTAGAGAACCCGTCCATTCATATCCTTAAGCTTGAGTTTCGACTTTGGAGCGATATGATTTACGGTTTTAAATGCTTTGGAGTTTGGAATATGAATGAGATATACGTATCCCTGGGCCATGAAGTTAGGCTTGATCATGAAGTTTGAGAAATGGCTTCAAGAATCGGTCATATGGGTTGGATCATTAAGGTGCAAAGTTCTCGCTATAAATTGCAGCTATATTCTCAGAGATTTAAACCCAAAACTTCTTATTAAACTAGTATGTGTCGAATCCTAATCTACGTCAGTAGGTGGTACTGATGGTATATGAGTGAGTTAGATTTTAGAATGCTTTGGAATGGTCAAAATGTGCGTTTCAATTAGTGGGAAGACATAGAACAAGTGTTTATAGTAGTCTCTGTGGGTTTACTTCATGCTAGGGTCTTCCCTAGTGGAGAAGATATTTTAAAATTCTGACATGTATCTTATGATTAAAATCAGGAAATGATTTACGATCATGATTAATAATCATAAGACACAGGTCAAAATCTTAAATATCTTCCCCACTAGGGAAGACCCTAGCATGAAATAAACCGTCTCTGTGTATGGATAATAATGTGAACTTGAATGAAATCTGAATTACTTGAATTCAAACTTTTAACTAGTTATTTTAATACTCGAGTTTGATTTCAAATCTTATAGTAGTGATGCATACCGGTTTTCCGAGCACCATACTATTGTTTGTTCGAAAAATGAGCCGTGAAATACGCCATGTACCTTGGCAAACTCCGGGGGAAAACCTGCAAAACAAAGATTAGCACTCCACTGAGTTGAGAAAGTTAGTCCGTTCGTAAGAGAAAATGACCATAGGAAAAGTATGTAAAGTAAAGCAATAATGAATAAAGCCTACAGAGAAAGTGTAGCACCCCATGTGTGTCCCACATCGGGAAAACAAAGGAAATTGAATTAGTTTATAAGATAGAATTCAAGTGTAACCAATGGATATCTTTTTGGGCAGTGGTTTAAGCCTAATTTCAGGTTGCACTCAGTGGGTTCGAAACATATACTCGCGTCCAACGGCCCGCGGGTCCGGGGGTGTGACAAATGGTATCAGAGCCGACAGTCAGTTGAGGGAGCTAAGTGCCATGCGCGTGGGAGCTATCTCTTGAGCCTGCGGGGCAAAGTGCTACACGTGCGGGGGCCATCTCTAGAGTCTCCACTGGCGGGCGGTCATGGGCTATGTCACGCCGCGACGAGGACGTCGCGTTTCAGAAGGAGGGGTGATTGTAGCACCCCATGTGTGTCCCACATCGGGAAAACAAAGGAAATTGAATTAGTTTATAAGATAGAATTTAAGTGTAACCAATGGATATCCTTTTGGGCAGTAGTTTAAGCCCAATTTCAGGCTGCACTCAGTGGGTTTGAAACTTATACTCGCGTCCAACGGGCTCGCGGATTTAGGGGCTTGACAGAAAGTGTGAGTAGAGAGCAAAATAATAATAATGAAGTAGTGAGTAAAGTGTGTAACCATTGAATGACTTGAGGATCTTCTATTTATAGGCCAAAATCCCGCCTGAAACCCTCTATATCTGGGATTCCCAATAGCAGTTGGGAGGGGTTGGAGTGAAAGTAGGAGATAAGGTTGTTGAAGAGATTTTAGGGGAGTTCAAATTAAAGGTTCTTATCTTCTCCAACAACCTAGAACCAAGTCAACGTTTTATTCTCCAGTTGGGCTTTCGCAATGGTCCTCCTAGAGGTGGGCTTCCGGGTTAGGTTTTCGGAAACCGGGCTTCCGGCCCATGGATTCCAGCATCCATATTCCACTGGGCCTAAGAAGTATGGCCTAATATCATTATATTGTAGGATCATCACTCCCCCCTACTCTAGTAGTTGGTAGAGACCAACTGTGAGAGTAATTAAGATTGAGCTCTCAGCGGCATGGCATGAATCCTGTCCTTAATGGCATTATAGAGCCAGGTAAAGAGTATGTGGAATGCTCCTCGTTGTTCCTTCTCAAGGACCGGGTGGAACTGTCGCTCGATCAAGTTTCTGGCTTCCAGATGCCAGGTCAGGAATGGTCTAATGTCTCTTCTGGAATGGTTCAATGTCTCTTCTGAAATGGTCCTTCCTCCCCATGTTGATAAAGGTAAGTTCGTCTCCTTGTTATTCCCCTCTTCTGGCCTTCCTCCCCCTCGCTATGTCTTTTAATATATGACTTCTGCTTTATCTCCCCAAGTGACTTTTCTCTTGCGGTGGCAACTGAAAAAGCATCCGGTGAGGAGGTTGTCCTTGAGGGTGAGGCTACCGCTTTGGATTCTAATGCCTTGGATTCCGTCTCCGTGGATTCTAGTGCTAGGGATTCCACAATAAAGGATGCTGCTATTGATGAGGCCGCCATAGGTGGTCCTGTTGTTGTTGAGAGTCCTCCCGGGGACGACCTTCTATCCGGCACTATCTAGGATCTCGTTGCTTTTCTCGACTCCTTTCATTCTTTATTCAATTCTATGATTTGAGACTCCTGTTGCTTTGTTTTTACTGTTCGATTTTAGACCGATTATTTCCTTGTTATTGTTGGATTTCTGCATGGATTTTGGCTGGGGTTGCCCCGCCTTTGATGCAGCTATTATTTTTTAGGATTATCGTTGATGTTTTCCTTTTATACCTGCAAAACATGATACAAAAAAAGGAGGGAACATAAAGGAGTATGCATTTCTCAGAGTGAGAATAATTAATAATCATGTGTATTCATACACAAAAGAGGGATTCAATGCGGGAAAGGGAATCATCATCCTTTCACTAGGAGGGAAAGGGAATCATCGTCCTTTTGCAAGGAGGGAAATGGGATCATCATCCTTTCATAAAGAGGGATGGGGAATCATTATCCTTTCATAAAGAGGGAAAAAGAATCATCGTCCTTTCATGAGGTGGGGGGCACACCACCTTCCCCATGTGGTATCATCATCACCGGGCGTTATATGGTGGAATCATCGTCACCACATGTTATAATGTGGAATCATCATCACCTCAGGTGTTCTAGGGTGGAATCATCATCATCATGTGCTATACGGTGGAATCATCACCACCTCATGCGTTCTAGGGTGGAATCATCATCACCATATGTTACGAGATAGAATCACCATCACCTTATGTATGTGCATATGAATTTTTTTTGTTTTCATGATCTCTATAAAAGATTGTTATTATATAAATATTAAAAGTTAAGTTTAGGAACGAGGTACCGTAAGGATGCCATTCTAGGCGTAGAACTTTGTCAAGTTTTGGACGTTCCATGGTCGGGCAAGCTGCTTCCCATAGGCGTTCTCCTGCTTGTAAGCTTCTCTCCCGATTATCTTGGTGATTTTATAAGGACCTTTTCACTTGGGCTCGAGCTTCCCTATCTGTCTTAGGGCATCTACCCTTTTGAGTACCAAGTCTCCTACTCGGAATCCTCGCGCTTTGACCTTCTTGTCGTAGGTTGCCGTAATCCTGCTTTTGAACCGGGCCATTTGCAGCAGAGTCGTATCTCAGGCTTCCTCTATGGTATTTAGACTTTCCTGCAGAAGGGACTCATTCTGCTCCCCGTCATAGGATTCCACACGGTAGGATTCCATATCTATTTTAGTCGTAATCACCACTTCTGCTCCATAAATAAGATTGCATGAGATTTCCCCTGTCGTACCGCTCGGGCTAGTCTGGTAGGTTCAAAGGACTGCTGGTAGCTTTTCCACCCACTTTCTCCTGGCTCTTTCCACTCGCATCTTCAATTCCTGCTGGATAAGTCAATTCATCACCTCAACTTTTCCGTTACCTTGAGGACGGAACACCGTCGGGATGCGCTGTCTTATCTTCCTCTACTGGTCGTCATCCTTATACTGGTTTCCTCTCAGAGGATTCTACCTTGAGGACGGTTCCCTTAAAAAGGATTCCCATCATTTAGCTCCATCTTCACATATAAATTCTTGCAAGTAGCCTTCACGAATGAGCCTCTCAATCTCGTTCTTAAGATGTCTGCACTCGTTTGTGTCGTGGTCGTAGTCGTTGCAAAACTCACAAAATCTTCCTAATGGTAGCTTTCTATGTCCTTCTTGTTACTCGATGGGCCAATTCTGCAATCCTCTTTCCTGAATTTGTCTAAGTGTTTGGGCCGGTGTCATTCTTAGATTTGTGTGCTGGTCGTATCTCGGCACGAGCACTGAAATTCTATCCCGGCATTCCACTCCTCTGATCCTCTTTGGATTGGCTGGAATCCTGCCATCCTCTTTCCTGTCTCTCCTCCTATTGTAAGGCTCACCATATATGCCTGACTCGGCTTTCTCAGCCTTGACGTACATCTCCACTCTACCCAGTAGCTCGTCCCAACTAGACGGTGTGGTCATGGCTAACGACCTAGACAATTCTCCATTTCGTAAACCTTGGGCGAAGGTGTTAGCTTTCACCTCTTCTATAGCGGAAGGCACCTCCAGGCTAGCGAGCGTGAAGCGATCTACGTAACTCCTAAGGGATTCGCGGTCTCCTTGCTTGATTGCGAATAGGCTGAGGGTGGTTTTCTGATGTTTCTCACTGCTTGCGAATTGATTGCTGAATATTGTGGAAAACTGGTCAAAAGAGTGGATGGATTGGGGGTGTAACTGGCTAGCCCACTCTTGGGTTGTCCCCGTTAGTATTGTGAGGAAGACTTTACACTTAACCCCACGGTGTACTGATATAATAGGGCCAAGTTCTGGAATCGCGTTAGGTGTTGTACTGGATCCGTGCTTCCATCATATTCTGGAAGGCCTGCAGCGCGGCATCCTGCTGGTAGGATGTTCGCCATGACTTCCTGACTGAAAGGACCTCCTGTTCTGGAAATCCTCGCCGGAGTAGCACTGAGTCTCCTGTCCATCTCATCCATCAGCCTTTGTTGAAGCCTCATAGCCCATTTTATCTCATTGGGTTGTTGTCCCAGGGGGGGGGGGGGGGGGGGGGTGTATTTCCGGGAATACCCTAGCTGGATAAGGCATCGCTCGCATGATTCCAGGTTCTTGCTCTTGCTGGATTCCAGCCTGAGTGTTACCCAACACATTCAAGTTGACATTAATATTCACGTTGGTATTCCCCTGCTGCCGCCCAGGATTCCCAGCCTGCGTTGATGGCTGGATTCCAGAGCCTTGTCCTCCTGATGGTGCGATTCTACTTCCTTACACCGGCCAAGTTTTTCCTTGTAGTGACATTTGGACAACTAGGGCCATTCTTCTGTCCAATTCCTCCCAAAAGGAGGTGTCAGATCCACTGGATAGCTGCCCGGTCGATAAATCCCTTGTTGGCATCGTGTTTCCTACAAGAGTAACCTGCGGGACTCTTGAAGCTGCGCTATCTCCCGCTGCCCTGCTCGAGCTTCCGTTAGCAATGTGGGAATGGGGGCATCCCCATGGGGTGGTTTCCCAAGGGGTGGAATACCGAATGCATGGCTGCGTTGGGCTGGAACTGAGCGGGATTCCCCGCACTTGCGAACACAAATATTTGTCCAACGGTGTTTTCTCCAAGTCCTCTTCCCTCAGAGGCCAAGGGATTTGGGTTCTGCCCTGTCAAACCTTGGTCCCCCATATTGCGCATTTCCAAGGCTTGGTTTCCAGCGGAAGCTTCCCTTGGGGTGGAAGGCGCTGGGAACAGTTTTTCGCCGCTAAGGAATCCTGCATTGCCTCCGGATACAGGTGGCATCCCCAATGTCAGGTCACGGCCTATGTAAACATCTGGTAGGAGGTTTTCGCCATTAGCTTGCTCGGGGGTGCGGCCTGGTGCTATCGAGCCGTTTCTCCCTAGGTCTCCGAGAACAACAAATCCACTCTCCAGATCTCCAGGAACACCAGATAAACTCCCCACTGTGGGATTCCATTCACCAGCAGCAACTAGGGACTCCTCTGGGGTCAATTCCAGTGTGCGTTTTCTAGTGTTGGCTGCCATGTTGCTTTCCTTTGCCGAGAATACACTAACGGAAACCAGAAAGGACGATCTTACGCCTTAGCTCATGATTTTCCCCAGACGGCGCCAATGATGTGTACCGATTTTCCGAGCACCACACTATTTGTTTGTCCGGGAAATGAGCTCTGAAATACACCGTGTACCTTGAAAAACTCCGGGGGAGAAACCTGCAAAACAAAGGTTAGCGCTCCACTGAGTTGAGAAAGTTAGTCCGTTCGTGAGTGGAAATGACTGTAGGAAAAATATGTAAAGTAGAGCAATAATGAATAAAGCCTGCAGAGAAAGTATGCGTAGAGAGCAAAATAATAGTAATGAAGTTGTAGCGCCCCCCAGAAGAAGGACCGCCACATCCGCACCGAAGCGAACTCCCGAGCTTCAGCGAGGAGCCTCAACTCAAAAATCCACTCCGGCGAACGACACGCAAGCAATAACCATCGGCAACAGCGACAACCATCCCAACAACAATCACAACAATACAGAGATATGCGGAAGCGATTTAAAAGATAATCAAATAAATCCATAAATGCCTACGAGGCTAACATAATATCAATTAAACATGTGCAATTCGAAATACAACAGAATAACAACACGTAGTGCCATCCATGGCTCAACTAGTCTATCCTGTACAATCCTAGATATCGTCAACTATCCCACATCAGGGGCACATAAGTACGTAAAGTAAATAAATACAATAAACAAGACTCGACGGTTGTTGGGACCACTGACAAGACAAACCAGAAAGACTGAGCCTATCTAGACCTGCTGATGCCGACTGACAAGATAGGTGACGTCGCCACCTGTCTACCTGAAGCAAGAACCAAAATAGCAGGGGTGAGTATAAAGGATACTCAGTAAGGGGGTTTTGATCACAGTTCGTCATTTATCTTTTAAAACTAAAAGTGGTGAGTGTTGCCCGTTTTGAGAAAGAAGATAAATAACGAAATACAAATTGTAAAACAATAACACAAGGCAACACTCGGTTCGGCTTGCTTGGAAAACACGAAAGGGTTGACGAACCGGATCCTTTAAAAACCTTTGCACGTAATGTCAAGCCGATAAGTTGAAAGGGGTATTAGTTGAGTCACGAGGCCGTTACAAGTTCGAAAAGCACAATTCAATAAGTTAGAAACGATGAATAAACACGGCTCGTAATTCAACTAATTATTTGAATAATAAAGGAGGCTTAGGGTAGCAAGTACGAGTCACGCTTCCGGGTTTTATATATATATAGGGAAATACATATGATAAATGAAGAAAACCGGAATGTGCTTCGACTTGTAACGAAAGCCGTAAAATAATTAGACAAGCAATAAATGCAATAAATCATGCAATAATGTGTCCCGGCGAGAACGGCCCTCTCCTTATAACTCCCAATTGAAAATCATGCAAGCATATAGTCAAGTACTCCACCACCAACAATTGGTACCATCAGAATTTAAGGAGACGCGATTAGCACCACCATATCAGAATTTAAGGAGACGCGATTAGCACTACCGTATCAGAATTTAAGGAGACGCGGTTAGCACCACCGTTCGCATCAACTTAGGCTAGCTAACCTCCTAGCCGGCCCAAGTTAACACGCTAGAAGTATACATCGGGATTTGCCCTAGACGCTCGTCCCCAGGCTCACCTCCTGTAACGCCCCCCTGAAGAAGGACCGCCACATCCGCACCGAAATGGATTCCCGAGCTTCAGCGAGGGGCCTCAACTCAAAAACCCACTCCGGCGAACGGCACTCAAACAAGCACTACCGGCAACAGCAACGACATCCCAACAACAACCACAATAAAACAGAGAAATGCGGAAGCGATTACAGAAAGTAACAATTTAACCATAAAAGCCATCCATGGCAACATAATTCATAAAACAATTCCCAAGTAAATATCCAATTAATGCCATCAACGGCTCAACTACCTATCCCACATCAGGGGCACGTAAGTACGGAAATAAATCATAATATTAAATACAATAAGCTAAATCAATTCATAAAGTAAAGACTCGACTGTTGTTGGGACACTGACAAGACAAGAGACAAGAGCCGACTAGACCTGTTGTTGCCGACTGACAAGATAGGTGACGTCGCCACCTGTCTACCTGAAGCAAGAACCAAAATAGCAGGGGTGAGTATAAAGGATACTCAGTAAGGGGGTTTGATCACAGTTCGTCATTTATCTTTTAAAACTAAAAGTAGTGAATGTTGCCCGTTTTGAGAAAGAATTTAAATAATGAAATATAAGTTGTAAAACAATAACACAAAGCAACACTCGGTTCGGCTTGCTTGGAAAACACGAAAAGTTTGACGAACCGGATCCTTTAAAAACATTTGCACGTAATGTCAAGCCGATAAGTTGAACGGGGTATTAGTTGAGTCACGAGGCCGTTACTAATTCGAAAGGTATGATCTAATAAGTTAGAAATGATAAATAACACGGCTCGTAATTCAACTAATTAATTGAATAATATAGGAAGGCTTAGGGTAGCAAGTACGAGTCACGCTTCCGGGTTTTTATATATATATAGGGAAGTACATATGATAACTGAAGAAAACCGGAATGTGCTTCGACTTGTCACGAAAGCCATAAAACAATTAGACAAGCAATAAATGCAATAAATCATGCAATAATGTGTCCCGGCGAGAACAGGCCCTCTCCTTATAACTCCCCATTGAAAAACATGCAAGCAAGTACTCCATCACCAAGATTCATATACAGGATTTAAGGAGACGCGATTAGCACCACCATCAGGATTTAAGGAGACGCGATCAGCACCACCGTACAGGGTTTAAGGAGACGCGATTAGCACCACCGTTCGCATCAACTTAGGCTAGCCAACCTCCTAGCCGGCCCAAGTTAACGCGCTAGAAGTATACATCGGGATTTGCCCTAGACGCACGTCCCCAGGCTCACCTCTTGTATACTCCGGGCCCAAGTCATAAAACAGGCTATGGCTCGCTTTTGAAATCATTGATAGTTTAAGTGGCCAAAAGGGCCGTTCGAAAATATGATGCAAGTAGTTAAGTATGAATGGCCAAAGGGGCTTTTGAGACAAGTTGATGTAACGATCTAGGAAGTACTCATAAGCGTCGTACGCTTCGGGAGCATGCTGACGGATGTCCCTAACGACATTACTTATAAGTGCCTCAGAGATCAAATAGTTACTTTTAAAACAAATAAGTTACTTGTCTCTAGTTGGAAGCATTTCAAATCATTTTGGTTTTGCTATTAAAGGGTTTGACTAAGCACATAAGGAATAGTAAAGACAGTACAACAAGCAATAAGAAAAGGCGGGGAAATAAGTTATTTCGAAGCCTAAATAAACTATGTTCTTACTCCAGTTGAAAACAATTTAAAACCCTTACCTGTAGCTCGACAAATGAGAAAAGCAAGCAAGCAACATGTATGATTCTCCCTCAGAGATCCCACCTGAAACACGGGGTCTAGAGGATGAATGACTGACACGAACAAGAAAACAGACACTGACACTCGGCTATCAAAATACGAACATGCTTAAGGACACTCACTCAACATTTAAACATAAGAAAGCGAGTAGGGGCAATATAGTCAATTTATCCAAATGTATGCAATAATTAAATAAACGAATAACAATTAACATTTAATTAATAATAATATTTAAGCATAATCTAACCAGGGGTTAACCTTGCAATTAAACATCAAACATGTATATTTCATTTAAATCAACAACAATTAAGTACAACTTATAGCTTTTCGCAAAAGCTCAAAAGCTAACAAGTTCATATTAATCCTATCTCTAGCCTAATCGAACCGAAACCCATCCGTTCGACTACACAAGCATATATCATCAACAATCAACAATTCATACAATTAAGCCAAGCTAGGATCAAGTTATTCATGCTCAAAAGCTATAAGCTATAAGCTATAGTTCAAAAGCTACAATTAATACAATAATACAAAAAATGCGATAAAAGACAAACGACAAGTCGGATTCGAGTAATACCAGCGCCATTAGAACCGTTACGTCGAGGAGAACAATCTTCGTGAAGACTCCGTCGCCGGTATCTGACTGGAACTGTAGCGCCGCCGCGTGCCGCCGCCGTGCCGCCACCGGACTTCCGTCGAAACACCTCCGATCGTCGAACCCTTATACAGAAATGATCCTCTCAACGAGCCCGTCACAACCATGGTGGTTTGCCGTCGTGCCTCCGCCTGGAACCACCGGGAACCACCACTCCCGCCGCCACTCAACGCCGCCGCCCCTTCAAGTCGCCATAACTCCGCCGTCCGTGGTCCGATTAAAGTGAAACCACCGCCAAAATGCTCCTCTCTTCATGGGCTTCAATTCCCGACCAACCCCAGGCACTGACGTCGCCGGAGAACTGAGATCGGAAAGCATCACCGCCGCCTGAAAATTATCGATTCCGCCGCCGTCGGTGGTCGGATAGCCACGAGACCACCACCGTTGGTTTCCTTGCGAAAAAGCGGTCCAGAATCACCCTTGCCCGCCGCCTGAAAGTCGCCGGAAAAGCCAGATCCACCACCCTTGCCATCGCCACCTTCGCGCCGCCGTCGCTGCTCCAATCGCCGGGAAACTTGTATGGTTGAGTTCGTCTCGTCGATACGGTCGTCTGGACATATGATTCGTCGAATTCCGACAACGTTGCAAAAATCATGTTTGGGAGAGAGTGGCTCGTCGTTCGATGATTGTCGGTGTGTGTGTGGTTTCTAAATATGGAAGGTTACTATTTATATTTTTCGAAAAACGAGACAAAAACGCAAAGTCTCGGAATTAGGCGTACTTAGTGTCAAAATGACCGTAACGAAAAGCTTAACAAGGTTTGAGGTTCATTTCATAAAAATTCGGGCATTTACAAAAAGTTAATATCGAGTGGGGTCAAAGTGTAAATAGTTTTGGGTCAAAAATGCAATTTCTTGAAAATATGATTTAATGAATAATATTTAGAATCTTATGAAAATATTTGGAACCTCAATAAAATATGCATTATTACATTGAACCCCAGTCCAATGTACACCGTTAAATTACTACATTAAATTAAACGAGCTATAATTATAAATTTACCAAATTGACCCTAATTAGTGACAAAACGATGCAAATTAAATTATAATTAATGCCTTGGGTTTTAAATACCAAATCGATGATTTATAAAATATTTAAATGCAAGAGTTGGAAAACATGCAATTATGAATGACGTCGGGACCGTAAACGGTCCGAATTCCGATAAATGCGCTAATCTTGAACTTGGAGATTGCGGGTCGTTACAATACTCCCTCCTTCAAAAGAATCTGTCCTCAGATTCTAGTCCTCACGTCGAACCGTTCTCTGCCAAATTTCTCTTTGGCTTCGGTTCTAAAATTTCGACCTGTCCGACTCAATACGTCTTCAGTACGTGGACATACTCCTTTGTTTCCTGAAAATCTGTCGTCCATGTTCACTTCTGTTCTCAATTCGACCAGCTTCTAAAGTGTTCCTCTTCCAGGTCGATCTGATAAAGTCGACGCTAACCAGATCCGCATATCGAACTCGCAATAGAATCGCTCCTAGTCGACTAAGAACTCCTTGTCCTTAGCACTTCCTAATAGCGCATAACGAGGCTATCGAATTATGCGCTATCCACACAGAGATCATATAAAGCCTAATCAACTAGTCATTCAATCAGCGTAAGTACGAATTAAAAGGCAGTTAAAGCACGTAGGTCACATGAAACACGTAACAATTATTTAAAGCAATTAAACACGTAAGCTTATCCGATCGGTAATGTGGTTTGAATTCCTCGAAGTCCGTGATGACTCTGTCTGATCAGAAATTGAATCCTTCAAGGTTTCTGATCCCCGAACTCTATCCCAACTCGATGTCTGACTCAGATCAACCTCTTCTACCCATTCTTCATTTCTCCATTCGGTTGCTCGATGTTTCATTTCCTTCACAAGTTTGCGCTGGCGACATCTGTTGGTTTCTGATAAGTTTCCTTTACTGCCTCGTAGTCCGATTCCATGCTGACTTCATTCCTGCTGTCACCTCTGGTTCCACTGTATTATGTCCGGAGTTAGTTCACGTATCTCATCGGATAGTATCTCTAGAGGGGTGAGATACTGATCATATTCCAAAGCTCGGTCGAGCTCGGTAGTGACTATCTGTGAGAAACCTTCCACATATGTGGTTCTTTTGTTGATTTTGATCTGTTCCCACGCTCTGTCTGAAAGTGGAATGTGCATCCTGTCAGGTAGTATCTCTGGGGTAGTGAGATACGAATTACATTCCCAAGCCCGATCAAATCAGTAACAACTCCGTCTGCGAGCTACCTTTTACTGACATGGTTATCTGATTAGTCACGAGATACTTCCATGCTCCATCCTCGAAAATAGAATATCTATATCGTGATCCCGATCTTCAAACTCAAATAATTCTTCATCTTCTGAATCTGTTTCGGAATCTGATTGTCGAATGTACTTCTGAAATCACGCTATCATCTATCTCGCTGCGCAAGGTAGTTGTCGTCAACTGGCTTCATCTTAACGGTGCTGGAATTGGTAACCATTGTTCTCCAGTAACTCTATCTTTTACTGCCCTCGTACCACCATTAGTACCTCTGAGTTGATCGCGGTAACCGAGGAAGTAAAGTTCGAAAGGTCGAACAATTCATCTGTAGCACTCTGTTGATTCCGGTGCTCTTCAGGTCTGATAGTATCTTAGTCTGATTCTGACTCACAATAGATTCGGTCTCCGTGAGTTCTGTTCTGTCGTCGTCCTCGAAAATGGCACATCAAAACGATCCGTCTCGACCCTCCGTTGATCCTGAAGATGCTCTGGAACTGGTTAAAGTATATGTTTCCTTTGCTGTCGTACAATCCAAACCCATCGTTCTCGTAGCTTATCAACAACCGAATACGACCCTGTGCTATTGTGTCGTTCTGTCTGTCAAGTCTACTTGTTGTCCTTGTTTACCCACATTTACGGATGGAGCTCATAGGTTAAAGCGGTACCAACGCTAAAACCCGTAGAGAAACTCACACAATGTAAAAGAACAACACGTAATAGCACAAATACATTTAAGACAAGTTACAAGCGATGTTATAATGCAACGCCTATTATGAGTTGCGTACCTTTCACCAATCCTTCTGAGTATAGGACCAATCCCGTAAGCTGTATCCACCAAGTTAGCATCTTTCCGTAGGGTCCTATCTCAAAGGAAGACAACGTTTGATCATCTCTGCATCACAAAGTTTCAATATGCATGTCTGATGAGGTTAGTATGCAACCACACGAGGCATATTAACAAACAAATCGTTATCCTAAAGCCGCACGACCTATACGTCGAAACCAAATAAGACGCAACAAAGAATTCCACGCTCGGCTCGCGTTACGTCTTCCTTAGTACAAAAACTTGCAAAGGATCGCCAGTTGGTTAATTAAGCCAACCGTAATCCTTCACAATTTTAGGCACCCAGAAATGACAAACACTCATCGAACCACGAATTCGACACGGACTGACATAACCCATGCAGACACTAAAAGCAAGACAAGACGAGATACTAGAGCTTTCAGTTCCCTTTCAGGAACCTAGGCTCTGATACCACCTCCTGTAACGCCCCCCTGAAGAAGGACCGCCACATCCGCACCGAAATGGATTCCCGAGCTTCAGCGAGGGGCCTCAACTCAAAAACCCACTCCGGCGAACGGCACTCAAACAAGCACTACCGGCAACAGCAACGACATCCCAACAACAACCACAATAAAACAGAGAAATGCGGGAGCGATTACAGAAAGTAACAATTTAACCATAAAAGCCATCCATGGCAACATAATTCATAAAACAATTCCCAAGTAAATATCCAATTAATGCCATCAACGGCTCAAGTACCTATCCCACATCAGGGGCACGTAAGTACGGAAATAAATCATAATATTAAATACAATAAGCTAAATCAATTCATAAAGTAAAGACTCGACTGTTGTTGGGACACTGACAAGACAAGAGACAAGAGCCGACTAGACCTGTTGTTGCCGACTGACAAGATAGGTGACGTCGCCACCTGTCTACCTGAAGCAAGAACCAAAATAGCAGGGGTGAGTATAAAGGATACTCAGTAAGGGGGTTTTGATCACAGTTCGTCATTTATCTTTTAAAACTAAAAGTAGTGAATGTTGCCCGTTTTGAGAAAGAATTTAAATAATGAAATATAAGTTGTAAAACAATAACACAAAGCAACACTCGGTTCGGCTTGCTTGGAAAACACGAAAAGTTTGACGAACCGGATCCTTTAAAAACATTTGCACGTAATGTCAAGCCGATAAGTTGAACGGGGTATTAGTTGAGTCACGAGGCCGTTACTAATTCGAAAGGTATGATCTAATAAGTTAGAAATGATAAATAACACGGCTCGTAATTCAACTAATTAATTGAATAATATAGGAAGGCTTAGGGTAGCAAGTACGAGTCACGCTTCCGGGTTTTTATATATATATAGGGAAGTACATATGATAACTGAAGAAAACCGGAATGTGCTTCGACTTGTCACGAAAGCCATAAAACAATTAGACAAGCAATAAATGCAATAAATCATGCAATAATGTGTCCCGGCGAGAACGGGCCCTCTCCTTATAACTCCCCATTGAAAAACATGCAAGCAAGTACTCCATCACCAAGATTCATATACAGGATTTAAGGAGACGCGATTAGCACCACCATCAGGATTTAAGGAGACGCGATCAGCACCACCGTACAGGGTTTAAGGAGACGCGATTAGCACCACCGTTCGCATCAACTTAGGCTAGCCAACCTCCTAGCCGGCCCAAGTTAACGCGCTAGAAGTATACATCGGGATTTGCCCTAGACGCACGTCCCCAGGCTCACCTCTTGTATACTCCGGGCCCAAGTCATAAAACAGGCTATGGCTCGCTTTTGAAATCATTGATAGTTTAAGTGGCCAAAAGGGCCGTTCGAAAATATGATGCAAGTAGTTAAGTATGAATGGCCAAAGGGGCTTTTGAGACAAGTTGATGTAACGATCTAGGAAGTACTCATAAGCGTCGTACGCTTCGGGAGCATGCTGACGGATGTCCCTAACGACATTACTTATAAGTGCCTCAGAGATCAAATAGTTACTTTTAAAACAAATAAGTTACTTGTCTCTAGTTGGAAGCATTTCAAATCATTTTGGTTTTGCTATTAAAGGGTTTGACTAAGCACATAAGGAATAGTAAAGACAGTACAACAAGCAATAAGAAAAGGCGGGGAAATAAGTTATTTCGAAGCCTAAATAAACTATGTTCTTACTCCAGTTGAAAACAATTTAAAACCCTTACCTGTAGCTCGACAAACGAGAAAAGCAAGCAAGCAACATGTATGATTCTCCCTCAGAGATACCACCTGAAACACGGGGTCTAGAGGATGAATGACTGACACGAACAAGAAAACAGACACTGACGCTCGGCTATCAAAATACGAACATGCTTAAGGACACTCACTCAACATTTAAACATAAGAAAGCGAGTAGGGGCAATATAGTCAATTTATCCAAATGTATGCAATAATTAAATAAACGAATAACAATTAACATTTAATTAATAATAATATTTAAGCATAATCTAACCAGGGGTTAACCTTGCAATTAAACATCAAACATGTATATTTCATTTAAATCAACAACAATTAAGCACAACTTATAGCTTTTCGCAAAAGCTCAAAAGCTAACAAGTTCATATTAATCCTATCTCTAGCCTAATCGAACCGAAACCCATCCGTTCGACTACACAAGCATATATCATCAACAATCAACAATTCATACAATTAAGCCCAGCTAGGATCAAGTTATTCATGCTCAAAAGCTATAAGCTATAAGCTATAGTTCAAAAGCTACAATTAATACAATAATACAAAAAATGCGATAAAAGACAAACGACAAGTCGGATTCGAGTAATACCAGCGCCGTTAGAACCGTTACGTCGAGGAGAACAATCTTCGTGAAGACTCCGTCGCCGGAATCTGATTGGAACTGTAGCGCCGCCGCGTGCCGCCGCCGTGCCGCCACCGGACTTCCGTCGAAACACCTCCGATCGTCGAACCCTTATACATAAATGATCCTCTCAACGAGCCCGTCACAACCATGGTGGTTTGCCGTCGTGCCTCCGCCTGGAACCACCGGGAACCACCACTCCCGCCGCCACTCAACGCCGCCGCCCCTTCAAGTCGCCATAACTCCGCCGTCCGTGGTCCGATTAAAGTGAAACCACCGCCAAAATGCTCCTCTCTTCATGGGCTTCAATTCCCGACCAACCCCAGGTATGGACATCGCCGGAGAACTGAGATCGGAAAGCATCACCGCCGCCTGAAAATCGTCGATTCCGCCGCCGTCGGTGGTCGGATAGCCACGAGACCACCACCGTTGGCTTCCTTGCGAAAAAGCGGTCCAGAATCACCCTTGCCCGCCGCCTGAAAGTCGCCGGAAAAGCCAGATCCATCACCCTTGCCGTCGCCACCTTCGCGCCGCCGTAGCGTCGCCGTCGCTGCTCCAATCGCCGGGAAACTTGTATGGTTGAGTTCGTCTCGTCGATACGGTCGTCTGGACATATGATTCGTCGAATTCCGACAACGTTGCAAAAATCGTGTTTGGGAGAGAGTGGCTCGTCGTTCGATGATTGTCGGTGTGTGTGTGGTTTCTAAATATGGAAGGTTACTATATATATTTTTCGAAAAACGAGACAAAAACGCAAAGTCTCGGAATTAGGCGTACTTAGTGTCAAAATGACCGTAACGAAAAGCTTAACAAGGTTTGAAGTTCATTTCATAAAAATTCGGGCATTTACAAAAAGTCAATATCGAGTGGGGTCAAAGTGTAAATAGTTTTGGGTCAAAAATGCAATTTCTTGAAAATATGATTTAATGAATAATATTTAGAATCTTATGAAAATATTTGGAACCTCAATAAAATATGCATTATTACATTGAACCCCAGTCCAATGTACACCGTTAAATTACTACATTAAATTAAACGAGCTATAATTATAAATTTACCAAATTGACCCTAATTAGTGACAAAACGATGCAAATTAAATTATAATTAATGCCTTGGGTTTTAAATACCAAATCGATGATTTATAAAATATTTAAATGCAAGAGTTGGAAAACATGCAATTATGAATGACGTCGGGACCGTAAACGGTCCGAATTCCGATAAATGCGCTAATCTTGAACTTGGAGATTGCGGGTCGTTACACCTCCTGTATACCCCGGGCCCAAGTCATTAATTAATCTATGGCTCGCTTTTGAAATCAATGATAGTTTGGGTGGCCAAAAGGGCCATTCGAAAGTAGAAAATCGGGGTTTGGGAGGCCAAATGGGCCATTCGAGACAAGGTTATAATTGCGAGGTCGAGAGACCAAAGTTCGCATTTAAAACAAATGGGTTTTCCTTGCCTCTAGTTGAAAGTATTTAAAACATTTTGGTTTGCTATCAAAACGGTTTGACTAAGCAGATAGAGAAATAGTAAAGGCAATACAACAAGTAATAAGAAAGCGGGATAGTGGTTTATTTCGCAAACCTAAGTAACTATGTTCTTACTCCAGTTGAAAACAATTTAAAACCCTTACCTGGCTCAACACGACAGTATGAAAGCAAGCGGTAGTCAAGTTTCTCCCTCGTTGGTCCCACCTGTAATACACAGGGCCTAGAGGATGAAAACAAGACCGACGATACTAAAAGCAAGATACTAGACAACAAACGACGCACGACAATACAATTAGAACTCAAATCATGTAATAAACGTAATATGGAAGTTGAACAATTAAACATATAAAGACATATATAAAATCTGGAACGACAATCAAAGAAATACTAATGCAATACTAAATAATGAAAGAACATAGATAATAAATATTAAAGGCATGCTAAAATGCAATTAGGGCACGTAGACATGCTTAAAATCATATAAGGACACTCTCTCGCAAATACGGGATCAGACAGATAAGAAATGGGAAAGGTGGATAAAAATCCCTAAACGAGAAAGGTGTCAATTGACGGTCAAATAAGGTCGGATAAATTGTAAACTATGTAAAATATTAAATCCCGAGGCCAAGGAAGCTATAGGTGAAATCGGATTAATTTTCGGAGGTCGTATGTTAAAGGTCAACATTTAAATGAGTGGGATTGACCCAATTCCCGAAGTGCAAGAAAGGAAAAGGCTAGAAAATCCACTAAGTAGGTTGCACCGGCCAACGCACGGGCTTGGCAAGCCGGTGCAAGCACAAATAGAGGTGCATGGTGTAGCACCCCGAATTTCCGAAAGAAATATGTTCAGGGGGTCCACACGGGCTTGCGACACGCCGTGCAACAACCCGTGTGGAAGAGACACGCACGGCCTCTCCTCACGGGGTGTTGTAAGGCCGTGTGTGTCCATATTTGATCCCACATCGGAAGATAAGAATATGTTTGAAGGGTTTATAACCAAAAATCACCAAGTAACAACCACCTTGTGGTACCACCTTTTGGCAAGTGTTTCCGGCCAAACTTTAGGGTTGTGCTCGGTGGTGATCGGAGGTTATGCCCGCGCGTCCAACGGGCGCCGCCGTGAGGGTTCTTCTCTCCACGCCCGGGGGGCCGCGACATGTGGTAACAAAGCCGACTGCCGGTTGGGGACGCATGTTCACGGCTTGGATGTCTGCTCCGGGTCGAGCGCGTGGGCATGTGCCACGCGTATGGGTTACATGCGGTGGGAGTCCCACTGGCGGGCGGTACTGGGAAAGCTTTGTTGTGGCGCAATGGGGACATTGCGATCTGAAGGAGGGGTGATTGTAGCACCCCGAATTTCCGAAAGAAATATGTTCAGGGGGTCCACACGGGCTTGCGACACGCCGTGCAGCAGCCCGTGTGGAAGAGACACGCACAGCCTCTCCTCACGGGGTGTTGTAAGGCCGTGTGTGTCCATATTTGATCCCACATCGGAAGTTAAGAATATGTTTGAAGGGTTTATAACCAAAAATCACCAAGTAACAACCACATTGTGGTACCACCTTTTGGCAAGTGTTTCCGGCCAAACTTTAGGGTTGTGCTCGGTGGTGATCGGAGGTTATGCCTGCGCGTCCAACGGGCGCCGCCGTGAGGGTTCTCCTCTCCGCGCCCGAGGGGCCGCGACACATGGCCTCACACACGGTCTTGAGCATGGTGCCAAGACCGTGTATGTAGCGGGCGCCCCAAACGGGTAACGCAAGCCCCGCACCGAGCCCCAACCCAGAACCGAAATGGAATTCGACCTGAATCGAAACCCGGCGAACGGCAAACCGATTTACTCAATCACTAGGCGGGGCTTTTTGTAAAACAACAACTGACGACAATAATGCGGGAGCGGAAGCAACAACCAAATTAAATTCCATATAGCAACATTCAAAGCAGCAGCTCAATTGCACAAATAGTTAAAGCCCACCAAGGCTAGCGGGATTCAATTACTATAATATAATAAACGGGTTCGATACAATATCCCGGTAACAAATACATATAATATAATCATGAACTTAAAACAATCTAGAAAGGAACAATCACCGAAAAGAAAGAAAACCCGCCACACAAGACTGACGATGCCCACCTAGTTACCACCTGAAACAGATAAGGTTAAAAGCAGGGAGGGTTAGTCAAAAGACTAAGTGAGGGGAAAAAGGGGGTACATACATAATAGCATACGGGAATAAATCACCATTTTAACTTAAAAGAAAACAAATGTAAAAGAAGGGTTTTCATAAATTTTTGGTGATCTATCATAACATAACATAACGGGACATATCATATTGCTCGGCGAGACGAGCCCTCAACTCCTCATATCATATCATAACATACCTGAAAACCATACCAACCTTATTCCTCCCATGTAGCAGAAGGACCGCTAAATCCAACTGCTCTATAGGCATAATAGCCTATCTCACGGCTGACACGAAGTCTCCGTCACAGGAGCACAAAGGTTGCCACTCCGGCCTCACCCGTGCTCCTGGTAAACATGGAGCAATCTACCGAATTCCACCATAGACCCGCTGTCTATCCGGCTTCATCCGATCGCCATACTCCGGGCCCATATAACTTATCATACATATCGTATCTCGCATTTTCATAACTATCATCTTCCTATTAAAATAGGAATCAAGATATTTTAGGGAGGGCCAAAAGGGCTGTAACGACCCGAAAAATCCGATTCTTCAATTCGGTATATTTTAATCGAGTAATTTCGTTATTTATTATTCTATTTAATATTTATTCTGAGATTTTAGAATAATTTCGTAAATGAGTGAATTTTATATTTAAATCACTAATTGTCAATGTGCGTTTAATTATATGAATTTTAACTGTAACTACGTATTATTTGGACGACGTGAGTCTTCGAACTTATTTTGTAAAATTACGACTTTGCCCCTTCGAATTCTAAACCTTAGTCAAGATATGACTAAGTCTCTCTCTCTCTCTCTCACATTGCCATTCACGCACAAACAAGGAAAGAAGAAGAAGGAAGAAGAAAGAAAAAGAAAAGGAAGAAGAAAGATTCCAACAATCATCCCGACTCCGATTCCCGACGGATTCTCGATCCGTTTTCGTCTACGAACTCCTCGTGAACTCTTCTACGAGTAAGCCTTTCACGATTCTCTCGTATAATGTCCTCTATACTTCGTTTTTCTCGTTTTTGTGAATAGTTGTATAATTTAGGTTTTATATGATTTTGATAGTAATTGTGGATGGATTTTCGTGTTTATCGTTTCTATATGTAGATTATATGTTGTAGATGATCATATGTGAGATTTAGGGTTTAATTTGCATGATTTAGTGATTATATGTGGTTTAGGGTTTGATTTCGCGAACGATTTTGAGCTTCTGCTGGTTCTGTGCATTTGGGTCGCACACGGCCTGTTGCACACGGCCTTGAGGCCGTGTGCATGAGACCGTGTGCGAGGGATGAATTGCACACGGGCTGGTGCACACGGCCTTGGGGCCGTGTGCATGATGCCGTGTGCGTGTATGTGCATTAGACACGGGCTAATGCACACGGCCTTGAGGCCGTGTGCATGAGGCCGTGCGTGTTGCTCGATTGTGCACGGCCTCGGCACACGGCCGTGCACAAGGCCGTGTGACCCGATCACACAGTGCCCTGACCTTCTGTAAGTCAGGGCCCGTTTTGCACTACGGGTCCCTCCGAGACTCGTCTTTTCCGAATTCTTTCTTCGCTCGTGTATTCGATATATATGAAATAGATATGAATTCCATGATTTATGAATTTACGACATGTTCGGTTATATGAATAGTGTGTTTTAAGTTTTCGTTAAATTTTCTATCTTTTGCATGTGAAGTCCGATTTTCCCGAAATTCGTATGCATACTTCTTTATGATAATTTAAGCATGACCGTAAAGTTTCGTTGCATTTGGACCTGATTTGTATTTTTAAATGTATGAATTGCTCTATTTTCGTTGAGAATTTGAACTTAAGTGATTGATTTAATTGTATAACGTGCCCCTATGCGTTTTAATATTCTCGTATAAGCCGTGCGTCGTCTTTAGTCTTATTTGGTTGTGTCCTGGTATTTTTGCAGACGATACTCCTGTGGAGTAGCGCCGGTTCTAGCTTTTGCTCTTCTTTTGCACGCGCCAGGTGAGGCTTTCCTTTTCTGTTCCAGTATTACGATGTATATGTATAAATAAGCCTCTCCCGAAATAAGCCACGTTTATGTTTTGTTTTCACACCGTTGGTATATATATACTTAGTAGATATTTATACTTATTATGTTTATTTGATTTATCGAAAATGATTTGATATGAAAAAGTACTATGTATAGTTTTCGAAATGTTTACGGAAGAGACATGTAAAACCTTTTGTTTTCTAAGGCGAACTTTGGCCTTCGGCCTCGCATATGACATGTCTCGAACGGTCTTTTGGCCAACCCGAAATGTTTGAAAAGCGAGTTATGAAATGTTTGCATGATCGTTTGGGCCCGGAGTAAGAGCGATAGGACGAAGTCGGTAGACGTCGGGTCTACGGCGTAAATCCTATGGTTTCCTCCATTTGGGAGCTCGGGGTGGGGCCGGAGTGGCAGCCCTTTGAGTACCTGAGTTATTCTAGTTAGTTACGAGTAGTTCGGGTTTGCAGTCCGGCTACATTGGAGGAATAAGGGAGGTTTCCGGTTTTATGTTTTTGGTTATTGGAGTTTCAGGGCTCGACTCGCCGAGTCATATGATAAGTTATGTGTTATGTTAAATCACCACCCGTGTACGAAAACCTTTCTTTTATGTTGATTTCTTTTAATTATAAAATTGGTGATTTACTTCAGTTTTATTATATACATTATTATTTCCCCCCCCCTCACTTAGTCGTTTGACTAACCCTCTCTGTCTCACCCTATATTGGTTTCAGGATACTAGGCGGGATTCGTCGTCGTCGTCGTAGGGTTTTATTTATTCTCTCATGTATATTCCTTTTCCGTATGCTATGGATTAGATTTGTAGGATATTAGAATTTTATTTAATTTGTATTCGGGATTATGTATTTATCGAACCCGTTTGTTATTATGTAATTGAATTTCGTTAGCCTTGGTGGGCTTTAATAATTGTGTATTTATTATGTTCTATTGCTTTGATTATTTATATTGCTTCCGCGTCTCTGTCTTTTCGTTGTTTTTAAAACCCCGCCTAGTGATTGAGTAAATCGGTTTGCCGTTCGCCGGGTTTCGGTTCGGGTCGGATCCCATTTCGGTTCCGGGTCGGGGCTCGGTGCGGGGCGTGCGTTACCCGTTTGGGGCGCCCGCTACAAGGGCCGTTCGAGACAGGCGATGCAACGGTAGGAAACGCAACCGGATGTTCCGTCGTCTTGGGGGAGAAACCCGCCCTAACGACTTCACTCAACGAGAAGGTTTCCAAACCCAAAATTACATTTAAATCGAAACATAGTTCGCTTGTCTCATTTTGAAAACATTTCGAAATCATATACATATTATTCATTTAATATCAAATCCGTTGTTCTTAAACCTCATAAAGATAATAAGCATAAAGTATTTACTAAATATAGTAATACGGGATGAAAACATAAATTACACATGCGAGGCTTATTTAGTGAGGCTCAATAGTACATATCTACATAATACGGGATAACAATAGAAACCTCACCTGGCGACAACCCAAAAGAAAGCCCAAAACGGAAACGAGCAACCTAATCCACGAGAGTGGAACCTGCAACTGACAAATGACATAACCACGTAAGACATACGACGACGCACAGCTCATACGAAAGCATAGGAACGCGTAAAAGCACGTTATACAATCACATGAAGCACTTAGGTTCAATTATCAAACGAAAACGGAGTAATTCATAATTTAAAAATGCAAATCAAGTCCAAATGCAACGAAACTTTACGGACTTGCTTAAATTATCATAAAGAAGTATGCATTCGAATTTCGGGAAAATCGGACTTCACATGCAAAAGTTAGAAAATTTAACAAAAACTTAAAACGCACTATTCATACACCCGAACATGTTATAAATTCATAAAACATGCAATTCATATCTATATCATATATATCGAATACACGAGCGAAGAACGAATTCGGAAAAGACGAGCCGAGGCGGGACCCGTAGGCCAAAACAGCCCCTGACTTACAGAAGGTCAGGGGGCTGTTCACCGGTCCACACGAATTTGTGCACGGCCGTGTGCCGAGGCCGTGCACAATCAAGCAACACGCATGGCCTCATGCACACGGCCTCAAGGCCGTGTGCACCAGCCCGTGTCCAATGCACCACACGCACGGTCTCTTGCACGGCCGTGCAAGAGGCCGTGTATCTCCACACGGCCTTGCAGCACGCCGTGTGCGTCCAGATTGAGCAGAAACATGCAGAACATCAAAACATACGCAAAATTCAAACTTAAATCAACATTTAAACGATTAATCATGCAATTCAATCCCTAATTCTCACATATAATCATCTACAACATATAATCTACATATAGAAACGATAAACACGAAAATCCATCCACGAATACTATCAAAATCGAATAAAACCTAAATATTCAACTATTAACCAAAAATGAGAAATACGAGGCATAGGGGACATTAAACGAAAGAATCGTGAAAGGCTTACTTGTAGATGAGATCACGAGGAGTTCGTAGATGAAAACGATTCGAAAATCCGTTGGGAAACGGAGTCGGGACGATCGTTGAAGCTCCTTCCTTCCCTTTTCTCTTTTTGTTTCTTTTTCTTTCTTCTCCTTTGCTGCTGCTGCTGATTTGGGCGAGAGTGAGGTGAGAGAGAGACCTAGTCAATTAGTTGACTAGGGTTTAAAATCGAAAGGGCAAATTCGAAATTTCGCAAAATAAGTTCAAAAACTCACGTTGTCCAAATAATACATAATTACAGTCAAAATTCATATAATTAAACGCACATTATCAATTCGTGATTTAAATATTAAAATTCATTCATTCATAAAATGTTATATAAATCACATAATAATTAATAAAATAAATCATAAATGGCGAGGGAAATCGATTCGGGCTCCCGGTTCATAACACAAATTTTCGGGGCGTTACAATCACCCCTCCTTATGAGAATCTGGTCCCCAGATTCTACTAATTAGAGTTAAACAACTCTGGGTGAAACTTATGCATCTTCATTCGGATCTCTCATGAAGCTCCTTCGACTGTCTGATTCATTCAAGGGACTCGCTAGGAGATATTTCGCGGATTGCACAACTCCAAGCCTTTTCGGGGTTCTTGCATGTAGCTTTTCAGTAGAACTTGAGCTATCTCCATTTATTGTCGAAAGGCCTGAATCCGATCGACAGCACCTTGGAGAAATCCTAGATAAACCTGTAACAGTAATTACCATCTTAAACCTTCAGTAGTCCGGACACGAAGTCCATGGTGAATCCATTCCCAATCCCACATAGGGGTATGCAGTAGTCATAGCTAACTCCTTAATCTTTGATGCTCGGCTTTGATCCGCTGGCAAGCCAGGTATCTCTTGACTTAATCGAGTAAGTCTCTTTCTTTCGACTCTTTGAATCATGGGTCCGGGACTTATATTGGGAAGTATTGGGGTTACCAACACAAAGTTGAAACTTTGGATTATTCTTCGCTCGAATTGTCTGACTCGGGATCCATTCTTTTGCAGACTAGGCATTTTAGATTCTTCAACCCAATTCTGACTGGGTCGCAAGGCTATGAATGAAATTATCGAAAATGGTGCAAGTCCAATTCGGTTTAGCCTCAATTTGTGACATGCTCGTGATTTGGTTCAAAGTACCAACTATAATATTCGCTTTTCCCAAGGAACACTGATTCTTGTAATCTTAGTCCTCAAACATTTTCCATTAACGACATTGGGGTTGGTTCAACTCCTCCTGAGTTAACACTTGTTAAACTCTCATAATCTGTGGGGATGTCAACAAATTCCATAAGAGATAGTGGAGACGCTTCAGCCAATCCTCTCCTACAGTAGCTAGTGCAATGTCATGAGGGGATACTTTCTGGTTGATTTTAGCTTCCCGAGCATGAGCTATGGTTTCTTCATTAGTACCATTCACCAATTCAACCTTTCATGTGACGCATTCCCACTTACGACGATTCCTTCGACGATTCCTTCGGAATCCCTTGAGCAGAGTTAATATTGAAGTTGTAGTTAATCTCTTCTCGACTCCTAAGAACAAGTCTTACAGAGATCGTCCGTTCGAGTTCGTTTTCTTTCCTGTTGACTCAAGCAACAGGGTTGCAAGCTTAGAGAAATTCCACTCGAAGTCTTGGTTTGTTCCCATTCCAGTACTGCTCAAATCTTCAAAGATCCTCCTTCTCTTCTCACTCCGGATCCGAAATAACTTAAAAGGTCACTAAGTCGATCCAGATTTCACATCCGTTAGGTGGGGCAACTAGCGGGTGCCCGTTGTTTTCTGGCGTACCATACGGAGGTGTTCTGCGTTCTTCCTCTAATCTCGAGGACACCAAGGTGACTCCTTAGGAAGCAACGACTAACTCACTACGATATGAACGGGGTCCATCAAGTCGCAAATCACTTGTCAGTACTAGAGGCAGACATACGAATTCAAGACGTCTACATCAGGCACTGAAAGCTGTCTTCAGAACATATTCGTCTCGAGCACAAAGCTGATGATACCCTAAATAAATGTTGTGCAGACAAAATCCTCGATCTCAAAGCATATCGGACATTTCTTCATCGATGGTAGAGAATACTTGCCTTCGTTAATATTCTGTGCAATTCTCGGTGAACAATACACACAGGAAGTGCACTGTCTTCTTTCTCTACAAGCAACGTTGGAGTACCCCAGATCAAGACACTCGTTCGGGCACGTTCAAGGGAGGGAAGTTCATCAAGTCGGTTCTTCGATTCTGTCAGATCGGCAGAACCCATTCGGTTAGACGACTTCGATCTCGGTTCGACTTCTTAGAGTTAGATCTATCACAAACCATCCATTCCGATCTGATCGCAAGAGCTCTCAGATTCTCGGGAAGTACGTCTGTGAATTCTATGATCAACTTGGTTCTCTGGTCTTAGTCAAGTCCAAGATAATCCTTTGCTGGCAGCTCGGTCAAATCTGCTGCTAACGGCTCCTTCGGCGATAAACGGCAGCACGCGCACAATCGCAAAGGTCCTCCAATCCGCCAACGAAAATAAACGAGAAGCACGCAAAGAATTCAACAGGCGCACGCGGAAGAACGTCAATGAAAAGCGCAACAAGTGAGTGTAAACCACTCTAATGATGAAATGCAGGTATGGAATGACAATTTATATATTGTACCTTACACCGAAGTATTCGGATCTAAGTTCTCCTCGACTGTCTCGATCTTTTCTTCCTTGTGCAGTTTGCGCGGAAATGGGAGGGACTTCCACATGAGAAGCAACGTCCAGCTTTCTTTCGGCATTCTGACTCTTGATGGTCTCTTTGGCAAAAGCTACATACGGGTCGTAGGGCTCCCTGCGGTTGGGGAGGTGCATTCTGCTTCGATGAAGACACTTTGGAGGTCTTCTTTCCGGAAGATGGCCCTGATGGTGTAAATAGCCTCTTAGAACTCGCTGGAAGGTACTGGGCGGTGGTAGTGGCAAGAATAGGACTCGGTCCCATTAGGCTGAGTTTAGACTCAACATGCAGAGCCATTTCCACTGCGTCGGTATAACATTGATGTCGTACCACCATCATAGCCTTCCTGATCTCGTAAGTCAATCCCTCTACAAACTGGCGAGTCTTCCTCTGCTCGTCGGTAACCATATATGGGCAATGTTTAATAAGGCGAGAGAAGTGTGCCTCGTACTGACCAACTAAAGATGTGTTCTGTTTGAGAGCCAGAAATTCCCTTTCGCGTTGCTGACGAACAACCCACAGAATGTACTTGGCCCGAAACTCAGTCAAGAACTGATCCCAAGTCGGGACTACATGCTCGCGTGTCCATCTTTGCTCAATCTGTTTCCACCAATCCTGTGCAGCTCCAACCATCAGATAGATTGCATACTCGACTCTCTGAGGGTCCGGATATTCCATTATTCTGTAAATCTTTTCCAGGGCCGATATCCATGCCTCGGCAATAGCGTCATCCGGGGCACCTTCAAACTGTGGTGGTTCGAATCTGAGAAATTGGGCCCACGCTTCTTGTTCAGCATTTCCTTTAGGGGCCTGAGCGATGAACTGTCTTAATGTTTCCGCCATTTCGGCTGAAGTCGGTGTATCGGTCTGAGGTGCCAATGGAGGTGATGAGAGCGGTTTACGTGTACGACGACGTGGAGGCATCCTGTAAAGCCAATAGAAAATATGCATGACAGGTAAGTGAGTATGCAAAGCTGTAAACACGTAGGCAGCTAAAGTTCAGATAGTGTTCACATAAGCACTTAGCACATTTGCACAAATTCCACAAAAGTCCTAAGCCGTACGACCTAGACACAACCGGACACGACAGACAACCAGGCACAGCAAGTATAACCTTGAGTTTCACATCCACCTATATCCAAGTCCATCCCAGTGTTTTGATTGTAAAAGATCTTTTGTTGTTGATCATCCAACAAAGATCCATCACAATTCAAACACTAAGCGTTCTTGAACACTGGTGAGCGCAATTCCCTAAGTTACACCGGCACACAACGACTGACAAAACAACCAAAACACGACGATTCAGAGCTTTGGCCATTCGACCAAAGAGGCTTTGATACCAACTGTAGCGGGCGCCCCAAACGGGTAACGCACGCCCCGCACCGAGCCCCGACCCAGAACCGAAATGGAATCCGACCTGAATCGAAACCCGGCGAATGGCAAACCGATTTACTCAATCACTAGGCGGGGCTTTTTGTAAAACAACAACTGACGACAACAATGCGGGAGCGGAAGCAACAACCAAATTAAATTCCATATAGCAACATTCAAAGCAGCAGCTCAATTGCACAAATAGTTAAAGCCCACCAAGGCTAGCGGGATTCAATTCCTATAATATAAGAAACGGGTTCGATACAATATCCCGGTAACAAATACATATAACATAATCATGAACTTAAAACAATCTAGAAAGGAACAATCACCGAAAAGAAAGAAAACCTGCGATACAAGACTGACGATGCCCACCTAGTTACCACCTGAAACAGATAAGGTTAAAAGCAGGGAGGGTTAGTCAAAAGACTAAGTGAGGGGAAAAGGGGGGTACATACATAATAGCATACGGGAATAAATCACCATTTTAACTTAAAAGAAAACAAATGTAAAAGAAGGGTTTTCATAAATTTTTGGTGATCTATCATAACATAACATAACGGGACATATCATATTGCTCGGCGAGACGAGCCCTCAACTCCTCATATCATATCATAACATACCTAAAAACCATACCAACCTTATTCCTCCCATGTAGCAGAAGGACCGCTAAATCCAACTGCTCTATAGGCATAATAGCCTATCTCACGGCTGACACGAAGTCTCCGTCACAGGAGCACAAAGGTTGCCACTCCAGCCTCACCCGTGCTCCTGGTAAACATGGAGCAAGCTACCGAATTCCACCGTAGACCCGCTGTCTATTCGGCTTCATCCGATCGCCATACTCCGGGCCCATATAACATATCATACATATCGTATCTCGCATTTTCATAACTATCATCTTCCTATTAAAATAGGAATCAAGACATTTCGAAATCATATACATATTATTCATTTAATATCAAATCCGTTGTTCTTAAACCTCATAAAGATAATAAGTATAAAGTATTTACTAAATATAGTAATACGGGATGAAAACATAAATTACACATGCGAAGCTTATTTAGTGAGGCTCAATAGTACATATCTACATAATACGGGATAACAATAGAAACCTCACCTGGCGACAACCCAAAAGAAAGCCCAAAACGGAAACGAGCAACCTAATCCACGAGAGTGAAACCTGCAACTGACAAATGACATAACCACGTAAGACATACGACGATGCACGGCTCATACGAAAGCATAGGAACGCGTAAAAGCACGTTATACAATCACATAAAGCACTTAGGTTCAATTATCAAACGAAAACGGAGTAATTCATAATTTTAAAATGCAAATCAAGTCCAAATGCAACGAAACTTTACGGACATGCTTAAATTATCATAAAGAAGTATGCATTCGAATTTCGGGAAAATCGGACTTCACATGCAAAAGTTAGAAAATTTAACGAAAACTTAAAATGCACTATTCATACACCCGAACATGTTATAAATTCATAAAACATGCAATTCATATCTATATCATATATATCGAATACACGAGCGAAGAACGAATTCAGAAAAGACGAGCTGAGGCGGGACCCGTAGGCCAAAACAGCCCCTGACTTACAGAAGGTCAGGGGGCTGTTCACCGGTCCACACGGCTTTGTGCACGGCCGTGTGCCGAGGCCGTGCACAATCAAGCAACACGCACGGCCTCATGCACACGGCCTCAAGGCCGTGTGCACCAGCCCGTGTCCAATGCACCACACGCACGGTCTCTTGCACGGCCGTGCAAGAGGCCGTGTATCTCCATACGGCCTTGCAGCACGCCGTGTGCAAAGCCCGTGTGCGTCCAGATTGAGCAGAAACATGCAGAACATCAAAACAGACGCGAAATTCAAACTTAAATCAACATTTAAACGATTAATCATGCAATTCAATCCCTAATTCTCACATATAATCATCTACAACATATAATCTACATATAGAAACGATAAACACGAAAATCCATCCACGAATACTATCAAAATCGAATAAAACCTAAATATTCAACTATTAACCAAAAACGAGAAATACGAGGCATAGGGACATCAAATGAAAGAATCGTGAAAGGCTTACTCGTAGAAGAGATCACGAGGAGTTCGTAGACGAAAACGATTCGAAAATCCGTTGGGAAACGGAGTCGGGATTATCGTTGAAGCTCCTTCCTTCCCTTTTCTCTTTTTGTTTCTTTTTCTTTCTTCTCCTTTGCTGCTGCTGCTGATTTGGGCGAGAGTGAGGTGAGAGAGAGAGACCTAGTCAATTAGTTGACTAGGGTTTAAAATCGAAAGGGCAAATTCGAAATTTTGCAAAATAAGTTCAAAAACTCACGTTGTCCAAATAATACATAATTACAGTCAAAATTCATATAATTAAACGCACATTATTAATTCGTGATTTAAATATTAAAATTCATTCATTCATAAAATGTTATATAAATCACATAATAATTAATAAAATAAATCATAAATCGCGAGGGAAATTGATTCGGGCTCCCGGTTCATAACACGAATTTTCGGGGCGTTACAGTGTAGGTGCAAACGGGCCTGTGCACGGGCTCAAGCCCGTGCAGGTTGAAAAGGGCTGCGCACGGGCTCCTACACGGTCTTGATTAAGACCGTACGTTCGCCCGTATGGATCTACTGAGCAGCAGACTCAGCAGATCGCGAAACCTCACACACAAAAATCAACATATAAATTCATACATCTCATAATTTACTCCATAAAATATCCTAATTTTCACATATAATCATCTATACCATATTAGCTACCCATAGGCACAAGAATCACGTAAAATGGCCAAGTAAATCTTCCTAAACACGAAAACCCAATCCTATAAAAATCCTATAGCTAAATCACAAAAATCGCAAGAAAGAACGAACGAAATGAAATGGGGTAAAAGGATTACCGGTAGAGAATGTAGTGAGGATCGTTCAGGTTTTCACGGCTCGTCGATCGGGCGAGAAACGGGCTCGGTAGGGCGTCGGGAAGATTCCCTCCTTTCTTCTCCTTCTTTTTCCTTCCTTTCTTCTTTTTCCTTCTTTGTGTGTAATGAGAGAATGAGAGAGATAGGTAGATATTTAGGAAAATATCTCGGGGATAAAATGATCATTTAGGCTTTCAAGGGCATTTATGTAATTAAAGTAATTGAGGGCATTTAAAAGATAGGTTAAATCAATCTTTTCCACAAGATTAATAAATCCAATTGGATAGATCGAGAAATTAGGCAAGAAAGAATTCGCGTAATAATTAATAATATAATTAAAATTTCGGGTCGTTACAGAAGTTGTGAGTAAAGTGTGTAACCCTTGAATGACTTGAGGATCTTCTATCTATAGGCCAAAATCCCGCCTACAACCTGTTGGGATTCATGGTGCCTCGGGCGCAGCGGAAGTAAGGGATTTCAAAAATTTTATCCCAGGGCCTTAATCGAATTAACATGAATCTTCATCCAATGAACTCAAAAACTTTGAAATGTTTATATATTTTGAATATGCATACCTTTATGCACTTCTTTTGTAGTCGTTAAGGTATGAAAGCTTTCCAAAGCTTAAATCCACTCCTTGATCACGCAGGCTTCTCGATTGAACCAAGGCTTCGATCTTTGACCAAAACCCTTTGAGGTTGATCCACGGCTTGTCGCAGATGAATTCTGAATTTCTTAAATCTTGCTAGAGATTTAAGACCAGTTTTTATCCATTGTAGGATAAGAGAATCAAGAAGGGAATAGCCCCAAAACTTGTTTACATGAAACTGCAGAATTATTTTCTTCAGTTCACGTGAACTGTAATGCTCCGAAAATACGAATTATTATCCGGTACGTTCGAATCGTTATTTTTCGCGATTTAATTATTTTATTTGATAGTTAGTATGTGAATTTTTAACAATTTCATAAGTGAGTGAATTCTGGTTTTTAAACCATTTCATGTCAACGTGTGTTCAATCGTACGAGTTTTGACTGTAATATTGTTTAATTCCGATAACCTGCTAATTTTAGTAAGTTCGGAGTAATTACGGTTTTGCCCCTTGTTTATAAGTCAAGTCAAAGTTTGACTTGACCAACTCTCTCTCTCCCTCAAACCTCACTTCACGTTAAAGAAAGGAGAAGAAGAAGAAAGAAAAAGAGAAAAAGAAGAGAGTAAGAGAGGAAGCTTTGATTGCTCATTCCGACTTCGATTCTCGACCGAATCCCGATCCGTGAAACTTTACGAACTCCTCACGATCTATTCTTCATGTAAGCTTCTCACGTCCTTCGCGTTTAATGCTTCCTAGGCTTTGATTTATAGGATTTTGTGAATAGTTGAATATGTATGAAAAAATGTGATTTTGAATGATTTTGTGGATGGATTTATGTGGTTCTTTGTCCTATAGGTAGATTAGATGTTGTAGATCCTTATATGTAAGTTTTAGTTTGAGGTTTGCATGATTTATATGATTTAAATGTTGATTTTTGGCTCATTCCCGAGAACCTCTCGCGATTCTGCTGTTCTGATAATCCGCACGGCCTTGCGCACGGTCTTGAGACCATGCGCCAAGACCGTGCGCCTATTTTGTGCCTTGCACGGCCTTATGCACTGCCGTGCGCACGCCGGTGCGCAGGCCAGTGCAAGTGTCCGCACCGGCTTGAGCACGCGTTCAAGCCCGTGCGTCCGGCCGTCCCCAAGACCGTGTGTATGCCCTAACCAAAATTTCTCCATTTTCAACTTCTTGCTCTCGGCATTGTGGGTCAAAGGAGCAATTAAAAAGTTGACTTTCTTCGTTTGACCTCCGATTTGAGATCGGATTTCACCTATAGGTCCTATAAATCATGAAATACATATTTTAGGTAGTTTGAATTTTTCCGACTTCGTTTGGGCCCCGTTCCTCGTGTTTTTCGTTTAGGCCTTTTTGGCTATTTTTCAAATGTTGTCCGTTTCTTCCGAAACTTGAATGCAAGCTTCCTTATTGCCTTTTATGCATGATTATGAACTATTATCGCATTCTAATTTGATTTGCTTATGGAAATTTCGTACTTTATTAGAATGTGGACCTAAGTGATATAAATGACTGTTTAAACATGCTCCTATGCGTTTTAATTATTTTGTACACGCCGTGCGTCGTCGTTAGTCTTATTTGGTTGTGTCTTTGTCTTTTGCAGACGATACTCCCGTGGAGTAGCGTGTCGGTCTAGCATTCTTGCTCTCGTTTTTGTCAAGCCAACAGGTGGGGTGTTCAGTTTCTTATAGTATACGATAATACGTTCATAATACCAACCCTACTACCCGATAAGCCTTGTTTTATGATTTATTTTACATCCGTTTGTATATATAGTAGATATTTAAGCTTATACTTTTATGATCTTGAAAACGATTTAATATGAAAAGTATTATGTATAAGTTTGTGAAATGTGTACGAAAGAGGCAGGCAAATCTTTGTTTTCCGAAAGCGAACTGTGGCATTATAGCCTCACACACGACTTGCCTCGAACGGTCTTTTGACCACATGAAAATGTTTGAAAAGCGAGCTATGTATATGTATATGTTTGACCTGTTCTGATGGGCCCGGAGTAAGGACGATAGGACGAAGTAGGTAGACGTCGGGTCTATGGCGGAAATCCTATGGTTTCCTCCACCTTTGGGAGCTCGGGGTGAGGCCGGAGTGGTAGCCCTTTGAGTACCTGAGCTTGTTATGTATGATCTGTGTAGTTAGGGGTTGCTCCCTGATTACAACTGGAGGAATAAGGAGGGTTTCTATTTTTATGATTTGACTGGTGGTTCAGAACTCTTCTCGCTGAGTTATATGTTTTGTTTTGTTTCATTTTGAGCTAGTTCACCAATCGTTGACGAAAAACTTTACTTCTGTTGTTTTCTTTCTGTTTAAACTGGTGATCTACTTTCGTTTATTCTTATGTACTGTCTTTTTCCCCCTCACTTAGTCGTTTGACTAACCCCATTCGTTTCACCCTTTGGTTTCAGGATTCTAGGCGGGCTTCTTAGTATTGGGTCATTGTCGGTCGAGTTTGTAACGACCCAGAAATCCGAGAATTACTGTGAGTAATTTTTACGCGTTAATTATCTTCTTAATCTCTAAATTCTCGTTCTATGTGAATTATTATATATTATGTCGTATATGACCAATGTGATAATATTGTTTGCGTATTTAAATTACGTGTTTATATTGCGTTTGTTTAATATTTAATCGTTATATTTGATCGACGCGTATTTTGTTGGATTTTCTATAATTACTAAAATAACCCTTTGTATTTTTTCGATATTTCGAAGATATTTGATAAAAGTATCAAAGTTTCATTTCAAATTCTTATTTCAAATTCGAGAGAGAGAGAGAAGAAGAAAAAGAGAATTTTCACCCGAAGCCCTAATCGATCGTGCCGAGCTCGAATCTCCGTGGAATTTCGCGCCAATCGTTTTTAAACGATCAGTTCATCGATACCTTTCTATAGGTACCATTTTCCCCAATTTCTTTTACGGATTTTCGAGGTTTTGAGATTATTTGATTATTTCGGGATTTTTAGGATATATGCTTAGATCGAGCCCGTTTCTTGATCAATTCATGATTTTATTGGATGTAAATATGAATTAGTTGATGATTAATGATTGTTATAATTTATGAGTGTTGATTTGCGTTATAAATATGAGTTTTGATGAATTTTGGCTCGAATTTTTGAAATCCCGTAAGTTTCTGCTGGGTTCAGTTAAACCACATGGGGTAACGCATGGTCTTGAGCAAGACCGTGCAGGAGCCCGTGTGCAGCTATATTTGCTTGCACGGGCACCAAGCCAGTGTGTTTGGCCGTGTGTGCGTGCACGGTCTTGACACCGTGTTCAAGACCGTGCACCAGGCCGTGTGAAACACTTAGAGAATTTTTCCAGCTTTTTCAAATTTTGCTCTCGGCAATTGAGTCTTCGGGTCACCATTTTTGGTTGACGTTTTGCGTACGGACTCCAAAAATTACACCGTTTTCACCTATAGAACCCTTTTAATTTGTAGATTTATATTTTGGAGTGTTTATTTAATTTCGCCCTCGTTCGGGCTGTGAATAGTGTAATTCTAATTAGGTGTATTTTTGACAACTTGTTGGAATTGCGTGAAACTTACATGATAGCTTCTTTACATATTATAATTGGCATATACATGATTGGAAACCTGTTTGGTTAGCCGTTCGTCCAATAATTGCTTATTTGCGCTTTTAGTGTTTGTTGTCGTTATTAATTGGTATAGGTCTTGTCTTGTCTCCAGATCAGTCCGGCGTTGGAGACCAGTGAGTCTAGCGGCTAGGCTTTCTCTTTTTGATTCCAGGTGAGGATTTAAACTTTTAACTGGGCTTGAACATATATATATACAATTGCGAACCCCCTAATCCCTTATTAATGTATTAATTATTTCGAGATTATACTTTTATGTTTTTATCCTCAAATCATTTAATATCAAAATTATACATTATTAAACCAAATTGATTTGTTTTCAAAAAGGGCAAGAAAACTATTTATTTTACGTGACGGTTTGACTTAGGATTTAACCCCTTTGTCGTCACCCTTGCTCAGAGTGTCGTTTGGCATTCAAATGGGTTTTTTTTAAAGCGAGCAAATACATGATTATTTTCAAGATGGGCCCGGGAAGGTATTCGAAGGTTACATCTGGGGACGGGCGTCCAGGGTGTAATCCGAGGTGCTTCTCCCAAAAATAAGCATCAATCGTGGCCCGTCAGGAGATGATAGCCACGGTTGGGAGCGATGGTGGGTGTTGCATTCGTTGCACATTTTCCTAAAATTCAATATGGTTGAGCTTCGGGTTGCTCCTTAGCTTGACACCGGCGATGGAGTATTTTTACATGAACCGTGGAGGAATAAGGAGGAACAGGCCCATTCTCGCTGGGATCGTATTTACTGCTTTATAGTGTAATTTATTTTAATTTTTAATTGAATATCCAAGTCGAAGCATATTCCGGTTTCTTCATTATCGCATATGTATTTTCTATATAAATCCGGAAGCATGACTCGACTTGTTCTCACATCTTCACTGAGTATTTTTGACTCACCCTCTTTTAATTGGTTCTTGCCTCAGGTTTGAGAGAGACCGACATGTCTTACGTGTCGGATGGGCAACAGTGCATAGATAGGCTTTTTGGTTTTGCCGAGTCTCGTTGGTTGTCTTTTATTCTCTCGTTCATTATTCTTTTCACCCTGGATCGTAGATAATATTATATTGATCCCCGTAACTTTTTATTTAAATTATGTTGCCCCTGAATGGGCTGTTGTTGATAATTGTTAATGAAATGGCCCCGGAGTGGCATTTTTGTTTATATGAATTTAAATGCTTCCGCTATAGATATTCTCTGATTTATTTAAATGTTTTATTTTTGGGGATTCATTGTTGCCAAGTGTCGGGATTGACCCGTTAGCTTGCATGGGTTCTCGGGTCGAGGCACTATATTCGGTTTGGGAATCCGTGCAGGTTCGGGGGCTGTAGAGCGGGGCGCTACAGAGTTACACGCTTTTGTCTTATGTAAATTCTTGTTTCTTGTTGACTTGAGATGTATGTTATGTAGGATTTGATTATACTTATGAATAGCCGGGAATAATATTGTAGAACCCGTTGTAAACATTTATTAGTATTTATGGGAATTTGCTAGCCTTGGTGGGCATTACCTAACTGCGCAACCATTATGGATTTTATGTTTTGTCTTTATATTGCTTCCGGTTTTGGTTTGTCCCTGTTTTGAAACTCCCGCCTAGTAGTAAATGAGTCCGGTTTGGCGTTCGCCGGGTTTTGGTTCGGGTCGGATTACTTTTGATTCCGGGTCAGGATCTGGTGCGGGGCGTGCGTCTGCCCGTTTGGCGGCGCCCGCTACAGTTGGTATCAGAGCCCTATGGGTTCAATGGCCTATGCTCTGAAGCGTCGAGTCTGTCTAGGTCCGTACGACCTAGGAACTATGTGAATTTCGTGATTGTGCTTAAGTGATTGTGTGAATTTGACTTGCTTACGTGTTAATGCTTTACATGATCACTTAACGTCATGCATAATTGTACAGTTTTGCAGGATGCGTCGTGGTAGAGGTCCTCCTCCACCTCCTCCCCCGCCAGAGGGACCTACGCCAGCCCAATTTATTGCGGCGTTACAGCAGTATGCTCTTCATGCACCTCAGGAGACGCCGGAACAGTCGGCTATGAAGGCAATGAATCAGTTTCTCAATCGTAATCCGCCACAGTTTGTGGGAGCACCGGATGATATGGCTGCAGAGGCCTGGATATCGGCCTTGGAGAAGATATTCAGACTAATGCACACTACGGATCCACAGAGGGTCGAGTATGCTGCCTACCTGATGATTGGGGCAGCACAGGACTGGTGGACACGGATTGATCAGTGTTGGACGCGTGATCGGGTGGTTCCGACATGGGCTCAGTTTTTGGTGGAGTTCAGGGCTAAGTACATACCGTTGGTAGTCAGACAACAGCGGGAAAGGGAGTTTTTGAGCTTGAAGCAGGGCATGTCCTCGATAGATCAGTATGAGGCACATTTCTCTCGCCTCATTGTTCACTATTCCTCTATGGTTGAGGACGAGGAGAGGAAGACACGCCAGTTCGTGGAGGGTTTGTCTCACAGCATTTGACTGCATATGATGGCTGTCCGCCCCCGATTTTATTCCGATGCAGTTGACATGGCTCTTGCCATAGAGTCAGAGCTGAGACAGATAAGGCCTACGTCAGCACCTGCCCCCGCAGCCGCTAAGCGTTTTCCGTCGGGTCCGAAGACGTCTTTTTCTTCTGTAGGACCATCTTCTTCTTCAGCTGGGAAGAAACCGTTTCAGCAGGCTCCGAAGCCGAATGTTCCTCCCCAAGCTCAGGGTTTTCCACGACCAGTTTGTGGATATTGTGGAGGTCCCCATTTGGAGTCTAAGTGTCGAAGGAAGTTAGGGCTTTGCTTTGGATATGGTAGCTCCGATCATCTTATGAATGCATGCCCGATGCAGAGAGGTCAGAAGCAGCCAGCTCAGCCTCAAGCCCATGCCCGACTTTACGCCTTGGAAGGCGATGCTGAAGATGTCGCGCCGGATGCGAATGCCGTGGTGGAAGGTACAATATATATACATGGCACTCCCATTCATGCGTTGTACGACCCGGGTGCTTCCCACTTGTTTATTGCGCCTGTCGTTGCCTTATCTGTGCATGTGCCTGTTGAGTTGCTTGAGTATGTGTTAGTTGTTAGCTCGCCGATGGGTTCTATAGTAGCTACGAACCGCGTTCTCAAGCGTTGTCCGATGATGATTAAGGGTACCGAGTACCTCGGGGATTTGATCGTGCTGACGATGAAGGATTATGGAGTTATTCTTGGGATGGATTGGTTATTTGAGCACCGAGCGAAGATCGACTGCTATGAGAAGAAAGTTGTGCTTGGTTAGAATGAAGTTAGAGGTTTCAGAATGGGTGAAGGCCCGTATATCTCTATGATGGAAGCCAAGAAGCTTATCCAGAAGGGAGAAGCAACTGGTTTTCTAGCGTATCTTCTCAACCGCCCGAAAGAGCAGGTGAAGATCGAGGATACCAATGTGGTTAAAGAATTCATGGATGTGTTTCCCGAGAACTTGGAGTTTCTGCCCTCGGATAGGGACATTGAGTTCGTTATTGATCTAGTCCCGGGTGCCGAGCCGTACTCGAAGTCTCCGTACCGTATGGCTCCTGCCGAGTTGAAGGAATTGAAGAATCAGCTCGACGAACTCCTTTCGATTGGATATATCCGCCCGAGTACCTCGCCTTGGGGTGCTCCAGTCCTGTTCGTGAAGAAGAAGGACGGTACACTCCGTATGTGTATCGATCATCGCGAGATGAACAGGATGATGGTGAAGAATAAGTATCCTTTGCCGCATATTGAGGAGTTGTTTGATTTACTCCAGGGATCGAGAGTTTATTCTAAGCTTGATCTCAGACAAGGGTATTACCAGCTCCGTATCCGAGCTGGGGATATTCCGAAGACAGCGTTCAACACCAGATACGGTCACTTTGAGTTCGTGGTCATGCCGTTTGGACTCACGAATGCTCCTGCCGCTTTTATGGATATGATGCACAGGATCTTTCGTCCGTACCTCGATAAGTTCATTGTGATCTTTATCGATGACATTCTAGTGTTCTCGAAGTCAGAGGAAGAGCACGCAGAACACCTCAGGATTGTTCTTCAGGCTTTGAGAGAGCATCAGTTATTTGCTAAGTTTAGCAAATGCGAGTTCTGGATCGACAGAGTGACTTTTCTAGGTCATGTTTGTAACGACCCAAAAATACGAGTTTCAATTCGGTATATTTTTAATCGAGTAATTTCGTTATTTATTATTCTATTTAATATTTATTCTGAGGGTTTAGAATAATTTCGTAAATGAGTGAATTTTATATTTAAATCACTAATTGTCAATGTGCGTTTAATTATATGAATTTTAACTGTAACTACGTATTATTTGGACGACGTGAGTCTTCGAACTTATTTTGTAAAATTACGACTTTGCCCCTTCGATTTCTAAACCCTAGTCAACCCATTGACTTAATCTCTCTCTCAACTCACACTCTCGCACATCAGCAGCAAGAAGGAAAGAAAGAAAAGAAAAGAGAAGGAAAAAGAGAAGGAGAAGGAAGGAAGTTCAATCGATCGTCCCGACTTCGTTTCCCGACGGATTGTCGAATAATTTACGTCTACGGATTCCTCGCGAACTCTTCTACGAGTAAGCTTCTAACGATTCTCTCGTATAATGTCCTCTATACTTCGTTTTTTCTCATTTTTGTGAATAGTTGTATAATTTAGGTTTTATATGATTTTGATAGTAATTGTGGATGGATTTTCGTGTTTATCGTTTCTATATGTAGATTACTTGTTGTAGATGATTATATGTGAAAATTAGGGATTGATTTGCATGATTTATCGATTTAAGGTTGAATTATATTTGATTTTCGCGTGTTGGGTTTGATGTTTTGCATGTTCTGCTCAATTTTTACGCAGACGGGCCATGCACACGGGGTGTGGCAAGCCCGTGTGGGTGTACACGGCCTCTTGCACGGCCGTGCAAGAGACCGTGCGTGTTTGGGGATGGTGCACGGGCTGTGCACATGGCCTTGAGGCCGTGTGCATGAGGCCGTGCGCGTTCGTCCGATTGTGCACGGCCTCGGCACACGGCCGTGCACAAGGCCGTGTGGCCCGATCACACAGTGCCCTGACCTTCTGTAAGTCAGGGCCCGTTTTGCACTACGGGTCCCTCCAAGACTCGTCTTTTCCGAATTCTTTCTTCGCTCGTGTATTCGATATATATGAAATAGATATGAATTCCATGATTTATGAATTTACAACACGTCGGGTATATGAATAGTGCGTTTTAAGTCTTCGTTAAATTTTCTATCTTTTGCATGTGAAGTCCGATTTTCCCGAAATTCATATGCATACTTCTTTATGATAATTTAAGCATGTCCGTAAAGTTTCGTTACATTTGGATTTGATTTGTATTTTTAAATGCATGAATTACTCTATTTTCGTTTGATAATTTGAACTTAAGTGATTGATTTAATTGTATAACGTGCTCCTATGTGTTTTAATATTCTCGTATAAGCCGTGCGTCGTCTTTAGTCTTATTTGGTTGTGTCCTGGTATTTTTGCAGACGATGCTCCTGTGGAGTAGCGCCGGTTCTAGCTTTTGCTCTTCTTTTGCACGCGCCAGGTGAGGCTTTCCTTTTCTGTTCCAGTATTACTATGTATATGTATAAATAAGCCTCTCCCGAAATAAGCCACGTTTATGTTTTGTTTTCACACCGTTTCTATATATATACTTAGTAGATATTTATACTTATTATGTTTATTTGATTTATCGAAAATGATTTGATATGAAAAAGTACTATGTATAGTTTTCGAAATGTTTACGGAAGAGACATGTAAAACCTTTTGTTTCTAAGGCGAACTTTGGCCTTCGGCCTCGCATATGACATGTCTCGAACGGTCTTTTGGCCAACCCGAAATGTTTGAAAAGCGAGTTATGAACTGTATGCATGATCGTTTGGGCCCGGAGTAAGAGCGATAGGACGAAGTCGGTAGACGTCGGGTCTACGGCGTAAATCCTATGGTTTCCTCCATTTGGGAGCTCGGGGTGAGGCCGGAGTGGCAGCCCTTTGAGTACCTGAGTTATTCTAGTTAGTTACGAGTAGTTCGGGTTTGCAGTCCGGCTACATTGGAGGAATAAGGGAGGTTTCCGGTTTTATGTTTTTGGTTATTGGAGTTTCAGGGCTCGACTCGCCGAGTCATATGATAAGTTATGTTTTATGTTAAATCACCACCCGTTTACGAAAACCTTTCTTTTATGTTGATTTCTTTTAATTATAAAATTGGTGATTTACTTCCGTTTTATTATATACATTATTATTTTCCCCCTCATTTAGTCGTTTGACTAACCCTCTCCGTCTCACCCTATATTGGTTTCAGGATACTAGGCGGGATTCGTCGTCGTCGTCGTAGAGTTGTATTTATTTTCTCATGTATATTCTTTTTTTTCCGTATGATATGAATTAGATTTTTGTTAGGATGTTAGGATTTAATTTAATTTGCATTCGGGATTATGTATTTATCGAACCCCTTTGATATTATATAATTGAATTTCGTTAGCCTTGGTGGGCTTTAATAATTGTGTATTTATTATGTTCTATTGCTTTGATTATTTATATTGCTTCCGCGTCTCTGTCTTTTCGTTGTTTTTAAAACCCCGCCTAGTGATTGAGTAAATGCTTGCCGTTCGCCGGGTTTCGGTTCGGATCGGATCCCATTTCGGTTCCGGGTCGGGGCTCGGTGCGGGGCGTGCGTTACCCGTTTGGGGCGCCCGCTACAGTTGGTATCAGAGCTCTTTGGTCCAATGGCCTAAGCTCTGAATTGTCGTGTTTTGCTGGTTTGGTCGGTCGTTGTGCGCCTGTGTAACTTAGGGAGTTGCACTCACCAGTGTTCAAGAACGCTTAGTGTTTGAATTGTCACGGATCTTTGTTGGATGATCAACAACAAAAGATCTTTTACAATCAAAATACTGGGATGGGCTTGGATATAGGTGGATGTGAAACTCAAGGTTGTACTTGCCATGCCTGGTTGTCTGTCGTGTCCGGTTGTGTCTAGGTCGTACGGCTTAGGACTTCTGTGAAATTGTGCAAATGTGCTAAGTGCTTTTGTGAAATCTAAGTGAACATTACTTGCCTATGTGTTTACAGCTTTGCATGCTCACTAACCTGTCATGCATAACTGTTAATGGCTTTACAGGATGCCTCCACGTCGTTGTCCCTGTGGACAGTCCTCGTCATCTTCGTTGACACCTCAGACCGATCCACTGATTCCAGCCGAAATTTTGGAAACATTAAGACAGTTCATCGCTCATGCCCCTAAAGGAAATGCTGAGCAGGAAGCGTGGGCTCAATTTCTCAGATTCGAACCACCGCAATTTGAAGGTACCCCGGATGAAGCTATTGCCGAAGCATGGATATCTGCTCTAGAAAAGATTTTTAGGATTATGGAATATCCGGATCCTCTAAGAGTCGGGTTTGCTATTTATTTGATGATTGGAGCTGCTCAGGAATGGTGGAAACAGTTGGAACAACGATGGGAACGCGAGCATGTAGTCCCGACTTGGGATCAATTCTTGACTGAGTTCCGGGCTGAATACATTACGAGGATTGTTCATCAGCAAAATGAAAGTGAAATTCAGGCCCCCGTTCAGCCTAATCCTCCCCAACCTCAGGGATATCCATGACCAGTATGTGGATTTTGTAAGGGCCCGCATGTAGAGGCTAAATGTTGGAGGAAGAATGGACTGTGCTTCGGATGTGGTAGCCCCGATCACATGTTGAATCTATGTCCGAAGAAGAGGCCAGTACCGCGGGATATAGCAGGCGATACTGAGGATGCACATCCAGCGAATTCTACGAGGCCACTTAAACAATCAGGGTCTTCTTCCGGCAAGAAAACCTTCTCGGTATCTTCATCGAAGCAGAATGTACCTCCAAAACTGCAGGGAACGCCAGTATGTGACTTTTGCCAAATAGATCATCAAGAGTCAGAATGTCGAAGGAAGCAGGGACGTTGCTTCTCATGTGGAAGTCCGTTTCATCTTCGTACAAATTGCACGAGAAAGAGAATGTCGAGACGAGCCAGAAGAATGAAGCTTGATTCTGTATGAACGATCCAGGTATATTGCATTGTCATGACATTCATCCTAAATTAATTCAATTTCATATTATGCGAATTTAGAAATTATGTGCATTAAGCGTGTTATATTATGCATGTGATTTCGATGTTGTTGCTCGTGTTTAAATTTTGTGAAGTTTGTGTGGTTTTAATCACACGAACTACCCCTGTATGCCTTGCACGGTCTCGCCACACGCCGTGACGAGACCCTGTGCACTTATCTCACACGGCCTTGTTGCACCCCGTGCGAAAAGCCGTGCGCATGAATATACACGGGCTCGTCACACGCCGTGACGAGAGCCCGTGCGTGTTTGTCCTCACGGGGTCGTCACACGCCGTGACGAGACCCCGTGCGCGTTTCTCACACGGCCTCGTCACACGCCGTGACGAGAGGCCGTGCGCGTTTCTTTCGGATTTTAAAATGGTCAGTAGCTCCTCTTTTGCGCACACCCTCACTTTCTCTCCCTCTTTCATGCGAAAAATTTCCCCATTTTTCTCCCCAAATTCCTTCCAACTTTGAGCTCGAATTATTCTCAATCTACGCGACGGATTTCCGTGAGATTTTGATAGTGTGTTGTCTGCAGCGAGTTCTTGTTATTGTTGAAGTTTGGGCTCGATCCGTTTTACCGATCTCACACAATCTTCGCCCGAAGTAGCGCACGCCAAGTGTTCGGTAAAAGTCCCGAGTGAAAAGTTTGCAACTTATTTCCTTCAACCCACACAACTCCACCTCTAATATGGAAGGTGCTCGTGAAGCTCGTGGCGGACGTCGGGCAAGGGAATTACCCGACATAGCGGCCCCGGAAGGGTACCAAGTGGATTTGGGTAATGAAGACGATCAAGATATCTTCAACCGGTTAATGGAACGACCGGTTAGAGCCACGCAATTTCTAGACATGGAAGCTATGTACCAATTGGGACTTGGCGAAGGGATCTCCCATTACATCGACAACATTGGGTGGGCTAATTTTTGGAGTATTCAAAGGCCATCCTATCGCCGCCTTACTTGCGAATTTTTAAGCTCTCTTAAGGGCGCGGCATTTCCGGACGACAACGAGATGCCGATAGGAATCCACTTCAGAGCGTTCAACCGAGACTATACGCTCTCATACCGGCAGTTGACCGAGTATTTTCAACTGGATGTTATGGCATCGAGGAGACGTGCCGACGGATGGAATCAAGCCGAAGCGTGGAGACGTATCTCTACCTCCACCGAAATATTTAACTCCGGCGTATCCAAGGCCACGATGCTCATTTCCACTCAATTGAGAATTATGCATAGAGCCGTGTCTCGATCGGTTCTAGCCAGAGGAGACAGCCCGGGTGCGGTGAACACCGAATACTGTCTAATACTCGATCATATGGTACGAGGAGAAAGGTTCAACCCCATCTCGTACATGATGGATCATATGAAGTATATCTCCACTCGGTCGAGAGGAGAAATTCGAGTTGGCTCATACATCACCGCCATTTTGGAGTGTGCCCAGGTGGAAGGGCTCGATACTCAGGTTCCTGTTGGAGGTTCGACCTCAATTAGCTACGGCACTCTAGCTCAAATGGCTATCTGCACGAAGGGTCCAAGGCGGAACGACCCATATATTCTGGTGGCTGGACTACCTTTGTGGGAAGCTGACCAAGGGAATGCTCCCGAAGAAGGACCTTCAGACCCAGAGGTCCGAGAGCAGGCTCAGCATATCTACTCCCAACTGTTGAGACAGGATGCTTCTATACCTGAGTCTTCACATGGCAGGAGAAGCACTCAGCACCAGGAATCGATAAACCTGCAACAGTTTTATTCAGAGTTTACTGACTACCGACGTGTGTCGGATGAGAGATTTGCCCAGCAGGAGAGGCAGATCAACGAGGGCTTTGCAGCTCAGCGAGCTCACATTGATAGTCAGTACACCGCCTTGCAGGCAGAGCTTCAGAGATCGATCTCGGATATGCAAAGGTCACTATCAGAGCAGCTGGATCAGTATTTCCGCCGTGGTCCGGACGAGCCTTGAGCTATCTAGTCTATTTTATTTTCTTTTTTCCCGTAAACTTTGTTTAGGATTTGATGTAATTTTCTATTTTGTATGAATTCGAATTTTAATTGGAATATTAAGTGCTTTAAGTGTTTATTATGAATTGCGTTTTATTATGTGAATTAATTTTATTTTAATGTTCGATTTAATTCGTATTATTAGAATTTCCGCTAGGTTATGCTCCTCTTAACTAACTCCGAGACCGGAAGAGAATCTGAGGACAGATTCTTCTGAAGAGGGGAGTATTGTAACGACCCAAAAATCCGAGTTTCAATTCGGTATATTTTTAATCGAGTAATTTCGTTATTTATTATTCTATTTAATATTTATTCTGAGGGTTTAGAATAATTTCGTAAATGAGTGAATTTTATATTTAAATCACTAATTGTCAATGTGCGTTTAATTATATGAATTTTAACTGTAACTACGTATTATTTGGACGACGTGAGTCTTCGAACTTATTTTGTAAAATTATGACTTTGCCCCTTCGATTTCTAAACCCTAGTCAACCCATTGACTTAATCTCTCTCTCAACTCACACTCTCGCACATCAGCAGCAAGAAGGAAAGAAAGAAAAGAAAAGAGAAGGAAAAAGAGAAGGAGAAGGAAGGAAGTTCAATCGATCGTCCCGACTTCGTTTCCCGACGGATTGTCGAATAATTTACGTCTACGGATTCCTCGCGAACTCTTCTACGAGTAAGCTTCTAACGATTCTCTCGTATAATGTCCTCTATACTTCGTTTTTCTCGTTTTTGTGAATAGTTGTATAATTTAGGTTTTATATGATTTTGATAGTAATTGTGGATGGATTTTCGTGTTTATCGTTTCTATATGTAGATTACATGTTGTAGATGATTATATGTGAAAATTAGGGATTGATTTGCATGATTTATCGATTTAAGGTTGAATTATATTTGATTTTCGCGTGTTGGGTTTGATGTTCTGCATGTTCTGCTCAATTTTTACGCACACGGGCCATGCACACGGGGTGTGGCAAGCCCGTGTGGGTGTACACGGCCTCTTGCACGGCCGTGCAAGAGACCGTGCGTGTTTGGGGATGGTGCACGGGCTGTGCACACGGCCTTGAGGCCGTGTGCATGAGGCCGTGCGCGTTCGTCCGATTGTGCACGGCCTCGGCACACGGCCGTGCACAAGGCCGTGTGGCCCGATCACACAGTGCCCTGACCTTCTGTAAGTCAGGGCCCGTTTTGCACTACGGGTCCCTCCGAGACTCGTCTTTTCCGAATTCTTTCTTCGCTCGTGTATTCGATATATATGAAATAGATATGAATTCCATGATTTATGAATTTACAACACGTTCGGGTATATGAATAGTGCGTTTTAAGTCTTTGTTAAATTTTCTATCTTTTGCATGTGAAGTCCGATTTTCCCGAAATTCATATGCATACTTCTTTATGATAATTTAAGCATGTCCGTAAAGTTTCGTTACATTTGGATTTGATTTGTATTTTTAAATGCATGAATTACTCTGTTTTCGTTTGATAATTTGAACTTAAGTGATTGATTTAATTGTATAACGTGCTCCTATGTGTTTTAATATTCTCGTATAAGCCGTGCGTCGTCTTTAGTCTTATTTGGTTGTGTCCTGGTATTTTTGCAGACGATACTCCTGTGGAGTAGCGCCGGTTCTAGCTTTTGCTCTTCTTTTGCACGCGCCAGGTGAGGCTTTCCTTTTCTGTTCCAGTATTACTATGTATATGTATAAATAAGCCTCTCCCGAAATAAGCCACGTTTATGTTTTGTTTTCACACCGTTTCTATATATATACTTAGTAGATATTTATACTTATTATGTTTATTTGATTTATCGAAAATGATTTGATATGAAAAAGTACTATGTATAGTTTTCGAAATGTTTACGGAAGAGACATGTAAAACCTTTTGTTTCTAAGGCGAACTTTGGCCTTCGGCCTCGCATATGACATGTCTCGAACGGTCTTTTGGCCAACCCGAAATGTTTGAAAAGCGAGTTATGAACTGTATGCATGATCGTTTGGGCCCGGAGTAAGAGCGATAGGACGAAGTCGGTAGACGTCGGGTCTACGGCGGAAATCCTATGGTTTCCTCCATTTGGGAGCTCGGGGTGAGGCCGGAGTGGCAGCCCTTTGAGTACCTGAGTTATTCTAGTTAGTTACGAGTAGTTCGGGTTTGCAGTCCGGCTACATTGGAGGAATAAGGGAGGTTTCCGGTTTTATGTTTTTGGTTATTGGAGTTTCAGGGCTCGACTCGCCGAGTCATATGATAAGTTATGTTTTATGTTAAATCACCACCCGTTTACGAAAACCTTTCTTTTATGTTGATTTCTTTTAATTATAAAATTGGTGATTTACTTCCGTTTTATTATATACATTATTATTTTCCCCCTCACTTAGTCGTTTGACTAACCCTCTCCGTCTCACCCTATATTGGTTTCAGGATACTAGGCGGGATTCGTCGTCGTCGTCGTAGAGTTGTATTTATTTTCTCATGTATATTCTTTTTTTTCCGTATGATATGAATTAGATTTTTGTTAGGATGTTAGGATTTAATTTAATTTGCATTCGGGATTATGTATTTATCTAACCCGTTTGATATTATATAATTGAATTTCGTTAGCCTTGGTGGGCTTTAATAATTGTGTATTTATTATGTTCTATTGCTTTGATTATTTATATTGCTTCCGCGTCTCTGTCTTTTCGTTGTTTTTAAAACCCCGCCTAGTGATTGAGTAAATGCTTGCCGTTCGCCGGGTTTCGGTTCGGGTCGGATCCCATTTCGGTTCCGGGTCGGGGCTCGGTGCGGGGCGTGCGTTACCCGTTTGGGGCGCCCACTACAATGTCATATCCGGAACGGGAGTCGAGGTAGATCCTTAGAAGATCGAAACTGTGTTGGATTGGGAGAAACCTAAGACTCCTATAGAAATTCGCAGTTTCTTAGGTTTAGCAGGATACTATAGACGTTTTGTCAAGGACTTTTCCAAGCTTGCTAGTCCGTTGACTGCGTTGACGAAGAAGGATGCCAAGTTTGAGTGGTCAGACAAATGTAAAGCAAGTTTCCAAGAGCTCAAGAAGAGATTAACTACAGCCCCAGTGTTAGCTATGCCTAATGGATTGGAGGGACTCGTTGTGTACACAGATGCGTCACACGAGGGATTGGGTTGTGTGTTGATGCAAAATGGGAGAGCTATAGCTTACGCCTCAAGGAAGCTAAACCCAGCCGAAGAGAACTATCCCACGCATGATCTTGAGCTAGCAGCCGTTGTGTTTGCTTTGCTAAAGTGGCGTCATTATCTGTATGGCACTACATTCGATATCTTCACTGATCACAAGAGTCTTCAGTATTTGTTCACTCAGAAGGATTTGAACAAGAGACAGCGTCGATGGATGGAATTGTTTGAGGATTATGATTGCAAGATTCAGTACCATCCTGGAAAGGCGAATGTGGTAGCCGATGCATTGAGTCGTAAGGCGAGTGTAGCTCTGCTAGAGGCTAAGTTTGAGTGAGTTTATATCACCTCGCAGGCCCACGTTCACAGTATATCAATTCAGTCAGAATTGGATCGTAAGATTCGAAATGTTCAGGCTACTGACGAGTGGACTCAGAGGCAGATAGTTCATATTTCAGATGATCCAGAGTCCCAGTTTTGTGTTGATGATTCTGGCATTCTCCGCTTCGAGACTCGAGTTTGTCTCCCTGAGAGTCTTAAGAAGGAGATTCTTGCTGAGGCGCATAATACGTCTTATACAGTACATCTTGGTGGAAGTAAGATGTACCGGGATCTAAAAGAGTTGTTCTGGTGGAGAGGTATGGAGAGAGACGTAGCTGATTACGTCAAGAGATGTCAGACATGTCAGCAGGTCAAGGTAGGGCACCATAGACCTGGAGGATTGCTACAGCCACTACCGATACCTACATGGAATTGGGAGCAGATTGCGATGGACTTTGTGTCCGGTTTACCAAAAGTTAAAGGTGGCTATGATAGTATTTGGGTGATAATTGACCGACTTTCCAAGACTGCTCACTTTCTGCCGGTCAAGAAGTCATTCAAGGTGGAGAAGTTGGCAGAGATTTATCACCGAGAGATTGTCTGGCTTCATGGAGTTCCCGTGAGCATTGTATCTGACAGAGATGCTAGATTCACTTCTCAATTATGGCAGCATCTTCAGGAGAAAATGGGAATGAAGCTGACATTCAGTACAACAGCACATCCGCAGACCGATGGCCAATCTGAGAGGATGATTCGATATCTCAGTGATATGCTTCGTGCGTGTGCCTTAGACTTTTGCACCAATTGGCACGACCAGTTACCATTGATTGAGTTCGCCTACAACAATAGTTATCAGTCTTTGATCAAGACGGCACCTTACGAAGCTCTGTATGGAAGGAAGTGTAGATCCCCGTTGTTTTGGGATCTTCAGGATTGGCGTTGGACAAGGGATAACAAAGGAAGAGGAGATTCTCCGCAGTCTCTTCAGAGAGCGATTGACCGAATTCAGATCATCCGTCAAAGGATGAAAGCAGCCCAGGATCGCCAGAAAAGTTATGCCGATACACGCCGCCGACCTTTGGAGTTCGAGGTTGGTGACCGAGTGTTTCTTAAAGCTTCACCTCAAAAGGGATTCACTCGTATTGGCAAAGGTGGTAAGTTAGGTCCGAGATTCTTAGGACCGTTTGAGATTCTGGAGAAGATTGGAGAAGCTGCTTACAGATTAGACATGCCACCGAGTCTGACAGGAATCCACAACGTTTTCCACGTTTCACAGCTCCGGAAGTATCACCCGAGTGATTCACACGTTCTTCCTATCGAAGATATTGAGATAGAGCCGGACTTGACCTTCGTTTCACAGCCGGTGAAAATTTTAGACAAGAAGACTCAAGCACTGCGTAACAGAGAGATTCCCATGGTCAAAGTGCTTTGGAGGAGTCAGTCGGTTGAAGAAGCTACGTGGGAAACCGAAGAGAAGATGCGCAAGTTTCACCCCGTGTTATTTGTAGCGGACGAGAAGAATCTGGGGACAGATTCTCATAAGGAGGGGTGATTGTAACTGTAACGACCCGAATATTTTAATTATATTATTAACAATTACGCGAATTCTTTCTTACCTAATTTCTCAATCTATCCAATTGGATTAATTAATCTTATGGAAAAGATTGATTTAACTTATCTTTTAAATGCCCTCAATTACTTAAATTACCTAAATGCCCTTAAAAGCCTAAATGACTATTTTACCCTCCGAGATATTTTCCTAAATATCTACCTATCTCTCTCATTCTCTCATTACACACAAAGAGAAAAAAAAAAGAAGAAAGGAAGGAGAAGAGAAGGAGAAGAAAGGAGGAAACTTCCCGACGCCCTACCGAGCCCGTTTCTCGCCCGATCGATGAGCCGTGAAAACCCAAACAATCCTCACTACATTCTCTACCGGTAATCCTTTTACCCCATTTCATTTCGTTCCTTCCTCGCTGCGATTTTAGTGAGTTTTATATAGAATTTTATAGTTTTAGGATTTTCGTGTTTAGGAAGATTTACTTGACCATTTTACGTGTTTCTTGTGCCTTTGTGTAGCTTATATGATATATATGATTATATGTGGGAATTAGGATGTTTTATGGAGTAAATTAGGAGATGTATGGATTTAAATGTTGGTTTCGCGTGAGAGGTTTCGCGATCTGCTGAGTCTGCTCCTCAGTAGATCCAGACGGGCGACGCACGGTCTTGATCAAGACCGTGCAAGAGCCCGTGCGCAGGCCTTTTTAACCTGCATGGGCTTGAGCCCGTGCACAGGCCCGTTTGCACCTGCACGGTCTTGGCACCGTGCTCAAGACCGTGCGTGAGGCCGTCCACCCCTATTTGTGCTTGCACCGGCTTGCCAAGCCCGTGCGTTGGCCGGTGCAACATACTTAGCGCATTTTCCAGCCTTTTCCTTTCTTGCACTTCGGGAATTGGGTCAACCCCACTCATTTAAATATTGACTTTTCACATACGACCTCCGAATATCAATCCGATTTCACCTATAGCTTCCTCGAGCCTCGGGATTTGATATTCTTCATAATTTACATTTATCCGACCCTATTTGACCGTCAATTGACACCTTTCTCATGTAGGGGTTTTATTCCACCTTTCCCGTTTCTTATCCGATTAACCCCGTATTAGCGAGAGAACGTCTTTATATTATTTTAAGCACGCCTACGTGCCCTAACTGCATTTTAGCATGCTTTCCATATTTATTATTAATGTTCTTCCATCATTATAATTGTTTTAAATATTCCTTTAAATATTGTTCCATAATTTATATATCCTTACATGTTTAATTATCTGACTTTCTATATTGCACCTGTAGCATGAGCGGAGTTTATATGAACTGCCGTGCGTCGTCTGTTATCTTGTGTCTTGCTTTTAGTATTGTCGGTCTTGTTTTCATCCTCTAGGCCCTGTGTATTACAGGTGGGACCAACGAGGGAGAAACCTGACTACCGCTTGCTTTCATACTGTCGTGTCGAACCAGGTAAGGGTTTTAAATTGTTTTCAACTGGAGTAAGAACATAGTTACTTGGGTTTGCAAAATAAACCACTATTCCGCTTTATTATTACTTGTTGTATTGCCTTTACTATTTCTCTATCTGCTTAGTCAAACCGTTTTGATAGCAAACCAAAATGTTTTAAGTACTTTCAACTAGAGGCAAGGAAAACCCATTTGTTTTAAATGCGAACTTTGGTCTCTCGACCTCGCAATTATAACCTTGTCTCGAATGGCCCCTTTGGCCTCCCACACCCCGATTTCCTACTTTCGAATGGCCCTTTTGGCCACCCAAACTATCATTGATTTCAAAAGCGGGCCACAGATTGTTTAATAACTTGGGCCCGGAGTATACAGGAGGTGAGCCTGGGGACGAGCGTCTAGGGCAAATCCCGATGTATACTTCTAGCGTGTTAACTTGAGCCGGATAGGAGGTTGGCTAGCCTAAGTTGATGCGAACGGTGGTGCTAATTGCGTCTCCTTAAATACGGTAATAAAAGAGTAGCCCTTGATGGTGGTGCTAACAGCGTCTCCTTAAATTCTGTATAGTATTGTTGGTGGTGGAGTACTTGACTATATGCTTACATGATTTTCAATTGGGAGTTATAAGGAGAGGGCCCGTTCTCGCCGGGACACATTATTTTGCATGATTTATTGCATTTGTTGCTTGTCTAATTGTTTACGGCTTTCGTTACAAGTCGAAGCACATTCTGGTTCTCTTCATTTATCATATGTATTTCCCTATATATATATATATATATATATAAAACCCGAAAGTGTGACTCGTGCTTGCCACCGTCAGCCTCCTTTATTATTCAATTAATTAGTCGAATTACGAGCCGTGTTTATTTATCGATTCCAACTTATTTATTTCGAACTTGTAACGGCCTCGTGACTCAACTAATATCCTTTCAATTTATCGGCTTGATATTACGTGCAAATGTTTTAAAGGATCCGGTTCGTCAACCTTTTGTGTTTTCAAATAAGCCGTACCCGAGTGTTGCTTTGTGTCATTTTACAACTTATATTTCGTTATTCGTATTCTTTCTGAAAACGGGCAACACTCACCACTTTTAGTTTTAAAAAGATAAATGACGAACTGTGACCAAAACCCCCTTGCTGAGTATCCTTTATACTCACCCCTGCTATTTTGGTTCTTGCATATGGTAGACAGGTGGCGACGTCACCTATCTTGTCAGTCGGCATCAGCAGGTCTAGATAGGCTCAGTCTTTCTGGTTTGTCTTGTCAGTGGTCCCAACAACCGTCGAGTCTTGTTTATTGTATTTATTTACTTTACGTACTTATGTGCCCCTGATGTGGGATAGTTGACGATATCTAGGATTGTACAGGATAGACTAGTTGAGCCATGGATGGCACTACGTGTTGTCATTTTATTGTATTTCGAATTTCACATGTTTAATTGATATTATGTTAGCCTCGTAGGCATTTATGGAATTTATCTGTTTACTTTATTATCGCTTCCGCATTTCTCTGTTTTATTGTGGTTGTTGTTGGGATGGTCGTTGCTGTTGCCGGTAGTGCTTGTTTGAGTGCCATTCGCCGGAGTGGGTTTTTGAGTTGAGGCCCCTCGCTGAAGCTCGGGAATCCATTTCGGTGCGGATGTGGCGGTCCTTCTTCAGGGGGCGCTACAGTAACGCCCCGAAAATCCAAATTATTATCCGGTACGTCCGAATCGTTATTTTTCGCGATTTAATTATTTTATTTGATAGTTAGTATGTGAATTTTTAACAATTTCATAAATGAGTGAATTCTGGTTTTTAAACCATTTCATGTCAATGTGTGTTCAATTATACGAGTTTTGACTGTGATATTGTTTAATTCCGATAACCTGCTAATTTTAGTAAGTTCGGAGTAATTACGGTTTTGCCCCTCGTTTCTAAGTCAAGTCAAAGTTTGACTTGACCAACTCTCTCTCTCCCTCAAACCTCACTTCACGTTAAAGAAAGGAGAAGAAGAAGAAAGAAAAAGAGAAAAAGAAGAGAGTAAGGAGAGGAAGCTTTGATTGCTCATTCCGACTTCGATTCCTGACCGAATCCCGATTCGTGAAACTTTACGAACTCCTCACGATCTATTTTTCATGTAAGCTTCTCACGTCCTTCGCGTTTAATGCTTCCTAGGCTGTGATTTATAGGATTTTGTGAATAGTTGAATAATGTATGAAAAAATGTGATTTTGAATGATTTTGTGGATGGATTTATGTGGTTCTTTGTCCTATAGGTAGATTAGATGTTGTAGATCATTATATGTAAGTTTTAGTTTGAGGTTTGCATGATTTATATGATTTAAATGTTGATTTTTGGCTCATTCCCGAGAACCTCTTGCGATTCTGCTGTTCTGATAATCCGCACGGCCTTGCGCACGATCTTGAGACCATGCGCCAAGACCGTGCGCCTATTTTGTGCCTTGCACGGCCTTATGCACGGCTGTGCGCACGCCGGTGCGCAGGCCAGTGCAAGTGTCCGCACCGGCTTGAGCATGCGTTCAAGCCTGTGCGTCCGCCCGTCCCCACGACCGTGTGTATGCCTTAACCAAAATTTCTCCATTTTCAACTTCTTGCTCTCGACATTGTGGGTCAAAGGCGCAATTAAAAAGTTGACTTTCTTCGTTTGACCTCCGATTTGAGATCGGATTTCACCTATAGGTCCTATAAATCATGAAATACATATTTTAGGTAGTTTGAATTTTTCCGACTTCGTTTGGGCCCCGTTCCTCGTGTTTTTCGTTTAGGCCTTTTTGGCTATTTTTCAAATGTTGTCCGTTTCTTCCGAAACTTGAATGCAAGCTTCCTTATTGCCTTTTATGCATGATTATGAACTATTATCGCATTCTAATTTGATTTGCTTATGGAAATTTCGTACTTTATTAGAATGTGGACCTAAGTGATATAAATGACTATTTAAACATGCTCCTATGCGTTTTAATTATTTTGTACACGCCGGGCGTCGTCGTTAGTCTTATTTGGTTGTGTCTTTGTCTTTTGCAGATGATACTCCCATGGAGTAGCGTGCCGGTCTCGCATTCTTGCTCTCGTTTTTGTCAAGCCAACAGGTGGGGTGTTCAGTTTCTTATAGTATACGATAATACGTACATAATACCAACCCTACTACCGATAAGCCTTGTTTTATGATTTATTTTACATCCGTTTGTATATATAGTAGATATTTAAGCTTATACTTTTATGATCTTGAAAACGATTTAATATGAAAAGTATTATGTATAAGTTTGTGAAATGTGTACGAAAGAGGCAGGCAAATCTTTGTTTTCCAAAAGCGAACTGTGGCATTATAGCCTCACACGCGACTTGCCTCGAACGATCTTTTGACCACATGAAAATGTTTGAAAAGCGAGCTATGTATATGTATATGTTTGACCTGTTCTGATGGGCCCGGAGTAAGGACGATAGGACGAAGTCGGTAGACGTCGAGTCTATGGCGGAAATCCTATGGTTTCCTCCACCTTTGGGAGCTCGGGGTGAGGCTGGAGTGGCAGCCCTTTGAGTACCTGAGCTTGTTATGTATGATTTGTGTAGTTAGGGGTTGCTCCCTGATTACAACTGGAGGAATAAGGAGGGTTTCTATTTTTATGATTTGACTGGTGGTTCAGAACTCTTCTCGCTGAGTTATATGTTTTGATTTGTTTCATTTTGAGCTAGTTCACCAATCGTTTACGAAAAACTTTACTTCTGTTGTTTTCTTTCTGTTTAAACTGGTGATCTACTTTCGTTTATTCTTATGTACTGTCTTTTTCCCCCTCACTTAGTCGTTTGACTAACCCCATTCGTTTCACCCTTTGGTTTCAGGATTCTAGGCGGGCTTCTTAGTATTGGGTCGTTGTCGGTCGAGTTACACACTTTTGTCTTATGTAAATTCTTGTTTCTTGTTGACTTGAGATGTATGTTATGTAGGATTTGATTATACTTATGAATAGCCGGGAATAATATTGTAGAACCCGTTGTAAACATTTATTAGTATTTATGGGAATTTGCTAGCCTTGGTGGGCTTTACCTAACTGCGCAGCCATTATGGATTTTATGTTTTGTCTATATATTGCTTCCGCTTTTGGTTTGTCCCTGTTTTGAAACTCCCGCCTAGTAGTAAATGAGTCCGGTTTGGCGTTCGCCGGGTTTTGGTTTTGGTCGGATTACTTTCGATTCCGGGTCAGGATCTGGTGCGGGGCGTGTGTCTGCCCGTTTGGCGGCGCCCGCTACATGAACTATGTGAAGAGAGAGAGAGAGAGAGAGAGAGAGGCGCAGAAAGGGAGAGAGAGAAAACTAGGGTTAGGAAAAATCCAACTCATGGAATTCTGTTACGTAAGATCTCTCTTAATTAGACTTGAGTGCAGGGTTATTAATAACCCTGCACTGGGCCGAAAATCTCAGTCCAAGATGGGCTAGGATTTTTGGCCATTGCTGCTATTAGGCATAGCAGTCTGGGGCCTTTTCAAGGCCCTTTCAATTTAATACAAAATTAAATATTTCAGGCCCAATTTAATTAATCCTGATTAATTAAGCAAGTCTAATTTATTATTAAAGTGGGCTTTAATTTATTCTAAATAAATTTCAAGCCCATCATTAATCAACTTGGTCTAAAATCCAATAAGCCCAATTAACATTTAATTGCTACATATTTTTCCTTCTATTAATTGTACTTGATTTATTCTAAATAAATTACAAGTTTCTCAATTAATCATTTTGACTTGAATTAATACCAATTAACTCTCAAGTCTGAAACTTTCAATTAACACTTTAATTGATAAAGCTCTCTCCTACAAAAATTAAGTAGTCTCAAATTTATTCAAACATAAATTTTGAGATTTACTCTTAATTACTTTAGACTTGAATTAATTCCGAATTAATTCTCGAATCTAATTTAGGCAATATGTTATCAAATAACAAGTCTCTCGAATTTAATCACATTAAATACTTGTTAATTACTCTTAATTAATTCTTACACGTTAATTACACTTAATTAACATCTTGATCTCTTACTAATGAATCAATTCCAATTAATTCATTTGTCAATCCAGTTGACTATTATCAAACTCCATTGATATAGATAAATGTGTTCGCCTATGGAAGTCATTCTGTGACGCCTTAGGTTCACCAATAGGACAGTAGTAGGAAGACATTCTTAATGTCATAATTGTGATTTTAATTAAACTCATTTAATTAAAGACTATTTGTGAATCATATTATTGACTTCATAAATACATTCATACAGACCTTTCAGCCTCATGATCTCCGTGAGATACGATCCTTCTATCATCCAATTCTCGATTGAGACCTAGGGTACGGGCGACGGAACCCCAGTAGTCTGCAATGCTATGAGTAACATTCCTATAGTAATTCCATCTGATCTTACACTCTAGAGACTTTGTCCTAGTGAAGACCAACCGGACCTTGCATAAGGATTTAGTGGTGAAATATACTACAATAGAATTCATAGGGATGTTAGGGTTGTGCCCTGGAAAGCCGAAGCTTAATGGCATTTCCTCTAAAACTCTAGAGTAGAACAATCTAGTGATCCATAATAGAATGACGTTAGTAGTCGTCAAATACTACTTTGGCCAAATTCATCATATTACATTTATAAGTGATTGCATATTATTTATTTTTGTGTATGGATGAAACCCCAAGATCACAGTAAGCTAAGGGACTTGGTTTCACGATTTGATGGGGGCCATGAAATAAGTACCCAATGGTGTGATCTAAAACACTCCAAGTCGAAGAGTTTAAAAGGCACAGGGGATGTCGATCAGACTCGCTTGAGACTTGCTCATATGACATAACTTTATAAAAGTGTTTCCCATTTCATGACATTAGTGTTTTGACACTACTATGCATATGAGGGTGCTTAATGGAGATTAAGTTCGCTACTATGCATATGAAGGTCAAGCAACTTGCAGAACTGTATCAGAAGGAAATCATCCGACTTCATGGTGTTCCAGAGAGTATCGTTTCAGATAGGGATCCTAAGTTCACAGCTCAGTTTTGGCAAGAACATCACATGAGCTTGGGAACGACCCTGAAATTTAGCTCTGCAGCACATCCCCAGACTGATGGACAATCCGAGTAAACGATCAGGTTTCTAAGTGATATGCTACGGGCATGTGCGCTCGATTTTCATACGAGTTGGATTTCACACTTACAACAACAGTTATCAAGCCTCGATTGGGATGCCGCCGTATGAGGCTCTCTATGGGAGGAAGTACAGATCTCCGATTTATTAGGAATTGGAGGATTGGAAGTGGTCAGCTGACGGCCACGAAAGGGCTACTCCGCCGGATGACATTCATGCAGCTATTGATAAGGTTCAGACCATTTGGCAAAGAATGAAAGTAGCCCAGGATCGACAGAAGAGTTACGCCGACAAGAGACGTCGAGACTTGGAATTTGAGGTGGGAGACCGAGTGTTTCTTAAGGCCTCCCCGAGGAAGGGATTCACCAGGATCGATAAAGGTGGAAAGCTTACTCTGAGATACTTAGGTCCCTTCGAGATCATAGAGCGGGTCGGGAACACCGCTTATCGCTTGGATCTACCACCACATCTTACCGGGATCCACAATGTCTTCCATGTCTCACAACTCCGCAAGTACTTCCCCGACGAGTCCCATGTTCTCCAGGATGACGGAGTTCAGCTTGAGCTGGATTTGACTATTGAGATGAAACCGGTTCAGATTGAGGATCGCAAGGTCCAGCAGCTTCGTCACAAGCAGATTCCATTAGTGAGAGTTCTCTGGAGGAACCGTTCAACCGAGCAGTCTACATGGGAGACGGAGGCTAAGATGAGAAAAGCTTATCCTGAGCTTTTCTGATAAAGATGGAATCTGGGGACCAGATTCTCATAAGGGGGTAGTATTGTAACGACCCAGAAATCCGAGAATCATTGTGAGTATTTTCCCGCGTTAATTATCTTTCTTAACCCTAAGTTCTCATAATATGTGAATTATTATATATTATTTTCGTATACGACCCAATGTGATAATATTATTTGTGTATTTAAATTCCTTGTCTAATTTGCGTTTGTTTGATATTAAATAGATATATTTGGCCAACGTACATTTAATTGGAGTTTCCAAACTTACCAAGCTACCCCTTCGTATTTTTCGACATTTCGAAATATTTGATAAAAGTCTCGAAACCCTCATTCGAACCCTTATTCGATATATATAGAGAGAGAGAGAGAAGAAGAAAAGAGGATTTTCCCCCGAAGCCCTAATCGATCGTGCCGAGCTTGTTTCTCCGTGGAATTTTGCGCCGATCGAACCTAAACGATCCTCTCAACGATACCTTTCTTTAGGTACCAATTTCCCCAATTTCTTTCACGAATTTATGATGTTTTAAAAATATTTTGTCATTTCGGGATTTTTAGGTTAAATGCTTAGATCGAACCCGTTTCTTGATCATTTCATGAAATTATTGGATGTAAATGCTTATTAGATGATGATTGTTGATTGTTACGATTGTTGGGTGTTGATTTGCGCTATAAATACGATTTTTATGAGTTTTGGTTCGATTTTCGTGAAATTGCGTAACTTTCTACTGTGTGCTGTTAAACCGCACTGGCTAACGCACGGTCTTGAGCAAGACCGTGCAGGAGCCCGTGTGCACCTCTTTGTGCCTGCACGGGCTCAAGCCCGTGCGCCTAAACCGTGCAGATGGCCGTATGTGAGTGCACGGTCTTGACACCGTGTTCAAGACCGTGCACAAGCCGGTGTGAAACACTTAGAAAATTTTCCAGCCATTTTCAAATGTTGCTCTCGGCAAGTGAGTCCACGGGTCAACATTCTTGGTTGACTTTCTGCAGACGGACTCCAAAAATTATACCGTTTTCACCTATAGAACCTTTATAACTTGTAGATTAATATTTTGAAATATTTATTTAATTTCTCCCTCGTTCGGGCTGTGAATAGTGTAAATTTAAGTATGTGCATTTTTGGCAACTTGTCGGAATTTCGTGAAATTTACAAGATAGTTTCCTTACATACTATAATTGGCATATGCATGATTGTGAACATGTTTGGTTAGCCGTTCGTCAAATAATTGCTTATTTACGCTTTTATAGTCGTTATTAATTTGTCTACGTCCTGTCTTATCTACAGAGCAGGCAGACGTCGGTGACCAGTGAGTCTAGCTGCTAGGCTTCCTATTTTTGACACCAGGTGAGGATTTAAATCGTTTTAACTGGGCTTGAACATATATGTATACTTGCGAAACCCCTTAATCCCATATCGTTGTATTACATATTTCGAGCTTATACTTTTATGTTTTATCCTCAAATCCTTTGATATCAAAATTATATAATAGTAACCTAAATCGATTTGTTTTCAAAAAAGGCAAGAAAACTCTTTCCTTTACATGACGGTTTGACTTAGGATTTACCCCCTTCGTCGTCACCATTTGCCCAAATTGCCCGTTTGGCATTCAAAATCTTATTGCAAAGTGAGCAAGGTATTGTTATTTAAATGGGCCCGGGATGGTATCCGGAGGTTGCATCTGGGGACGAACGTCGAGGGTGTAATCCGAGGTGCTTCTCCCAAGATTAAGCGTCAATCGTGGCCCGTCAGGAGTTGATAGCCACGGTTGGGAGCGATGGTGGATGTTGCATTCGTTGCACATTTTCCTGAAATTCACAATAGTCGAGCTTTGGGTTGCTCTTTGGCTTGACACCGGCGATGGAGATTTTTATAATGTATTGTGGAGAATAAGGAGGAACAGGCCCACTCCCGCGGGGATATTTATTTATCGCTTTATATTGTTATTGCTTTCATCGTTTTATTGAATATCCAAGTCGAAGCACATTCCAGTTTCTTCCTTATTGCATATGTACTTTCTATAAAACCCGGAAACGTGACTCGACTTGCTCTAACATCTTCACTGAGTATTTTTGACTCACCCTCTTTCATTGGTTCTTGCCTCAGGTAGATTGAGAAACCGGCATATCTCACGTGTCAGATGGGCAACAGTGCTTAGATAGGCCTTTTTGGTTTTGCCGAGTCTCTATTGTTGTCTTTAACTCTCTAGATAGTTGTTCTTTTAACCAGGCCTGTAGATAATGATATATTGATCCCCGTCCCCTGATATTTACTTTATGTTGCCCCTGAACGGGCTGTGTTAATATATATATATTAGTTGAATTGGCCCCGGAGTGGCATTTATGTTATTATGATTTAAATTTGCTTCCGCTATTTATTTTGAGCTGTTTAGATGTTTTTACTTTGGGGATACTGTTGCCAAGTGTCGGGATTGACCCGTTGGCTTGTATGGGTTCTCGGGTTGAGGCGCTGTCCTCGGCTTGCAAATCCGTGCAGGTTCAGGGGCTGTAGAGCGGGGCGCTACAGAGCCTCAAGTCTAAGGATTAGTTAGACACGATCATAGCTAGGGAAATCTTCCTAATCTCTAAGACTCTTATATGAGTCTTATGCCATTTAGGTATTCCCGGCGGGATCCTCAGTGAACCTAATCTCCATTAAGCACCCTCATATGCATAGAAGTGTCAAAACACTAGTGCCATGAAATGGGACACACTTTCATAAAGCTATGACATACAAGCAAGTCTCATGTGAGTCTGTTCGACATCCCCTTTTCCTTTTAAACTCTTTGACTTGGAGTAGTTTAGATCACACCATTGGGTACTTATTTCATGGCCCCCATCAAATGGTGAAACCAAGTCCCTTAGCTTATTGTGATCTTGGGGTTTCATCCATACACAAGAATAAATAATATGCAATTAAATATAAATAAAATATGATGAATTTGGCCATAGTAGTTTTAGACGACTACTAACGTCTTTCTATTGTTGATCACTAGATCGTTCCACTCTAGAGTTTTATAGAAAATGCCTCAAACAGTTCGGCTTTCCAGGGCACAACACTAACAATCTCCCACTTGCCCTAAAGTCAACTGCCCATTGTCTTAAGACCCATCTTTGAAAGATGTCCTTCAAAGACTTTTGACACAAAGGCTAAATATGTGGGTTCACTATATTTTATGTCTAGACTACTTATATCTTTGAGATATATCTATTGTCTATGATTTAACGAGATTAAATCGTTTAAGGATGTCTTCGGATATTCTATGAGATCTTGGTTCCTTTGTTTTCTCAACTGCATTCGTGTTGTTTCATAAACAACTAATGCTAGAGCATTGCTAGGTATTTCATCCAACAATTGGATGATGTTTCTCATCCAAAATCCTTCTGTTTCCGCATCTATTGCAGTAATTTATTTCGATTCATAAGCTGAATCTGTTCTTGTACTACACTATTGGAACCTTCCAATTTAGTATATTTATTTAATAGGTACCATTACTTATTAAATAATTTTGTTAATTGTCTACACCCGATCCCATCGGAGTATCCTCTACAGTTTTTCGATTTAGCTCTCATCTATCTCTATGGATCTTATCAACTCTTAATTAGATAAGCTTCTCCCTATCTTTGATTCGAAACGAGTAGACAACTATACAACTTTCCTTGTATCTTACACCAAACTGTTTTAAACGAAGTCAAACTAATTTGACTATCTCATTTAAATAGTTGTTCCAATCTCTTGAGATCAATTCGAGTTCCGGTAGGAGTCTACAAATTTTCACAAATTTCGCCCACCTTGGGCTAGCTCCCACTAAATTTTAGAACTCTATTTGCCTTTACAGAGATTACACATCTTTTATGTAATATCTTTACAAGATATATCTTGGATCTCCAATCTATTTTTATCTGTTCGTAAGGTCTTATGTCGATCTTTTAATTAAATTAAAATTGGTGTTCCATCATTTGTTGTTTGTAGTGATTGTTTGAAACCTTTTCAATTTCATTTTATTTTCTTTTATTAACAAGAAATTATTTCTATAATAAAAGCATTTTCCTTAAAACAATCCTTTTGTTCTTTAGGAAACTTTTAAATAAGTATTACCTTAATACTTAATATTCTCAAACATTTATAAATTAGATTTCTAATCTAATTCATACTCCCACTAGTCTCTTAGACTTATATGGGAATTCCCATATTTATGATTAAGTATGGAGTTTGAAATCATCATACTCAAATATGATTATTAAACACTGGATGTTTCGAATCTCTACCTAAATTGGAATTCATTGCCCATAACTCTTATGGGTTTATTTTAGTGATGATTCCTATTATCCTTTATATTTCTTTCATTTCAGATTTAGTAACATATTTTGACATTTGAGGATTTTTTGTAAGAAAAATTATTTCCAAAATAGAACTATCTTTTACAAAGTAATTTTCCAGAAAAATACTCAATTCAAATGTCAAAACAGTATTCAAATAAATCATACACAATGAATTGTGTTTGATATTTCTAAAATGAACTAAATATCTTTTAGTGATTGATTTCTTATAATGGAAACACAGTTTTATTCCGATATATTACTAAGAAAATAGATGTGACCTTCTTTATTATACCCTCGTTCCAAACGAGCTTCTTTTCAGTTCAATAACTGATATACCAGTTTCACTGGAAATGAAGTTTTCAATTGAAGGATACAGGCAACATTTGTAGGATCATGTCTATTTAAATTCACTATTCCTGACAAATCAAAATTAGATGAATTTCTCATTGAGGTTCAAAACCTTAACTCAGTGTTCACAAACACCTATACTCTCAGTTCCATTTTGAGTAAGCTAAGCTTACTCAATACTGAGAAGACAGTTAATCCTATTTACTGTTTCATAGATCTGATTTAAGTGAATGTTACATCAAATATGTAACGACCCAAAATTCCGGAATATATTTTCGGAATAATTATTCGACACCTCGTTGGATTTTAAATGAAAAGATTAGCTTCGTTAGTTAATCTTAATTTATTCTAATTTATTCTAATTTATTTCCATATCCTCAACCATTTATAATTACCTTTTCTACCCCTCGAATTTATTTTAATCTCAAACGAACCCACACCCCCTAAACACACTTGCACCCTCTTGGACACACTTGCACCCTCTTGAACACACTTACACCCTCTTGTGCACACTCTCTTGCACACTCTTGCTCACACCAAAAATCGAGAGAGAGAAAGAGAGAAGAGAAGGAGAAAGGATGAAGAAGAAGAAAGGAGAAGGAGAAATTCCGTCCCGAATCCGTCGCTCGATCTATCGAAATTCCGAGACCAACTATACGATCCTCATTCAATTCTCTACCGGTAACATTCTTTCCCCATTTCGATTCATCCATTAAATCCTTCGATTTTCTAGCTTTTAAAATTGAAATGAATAGTTGATAATTTGATGGGTTTGTAGGTTAGAGTTTACCATTTTTAGTGTAGTTCGGATCAAATGGTAGCTATTAATGTGTACAATGCATGAGTGTGAATTTTATATGTTGATTTTAGCTATAAAATCCACCCTAGTTGATTTTAGGACGAAACCCTCATGAGAAACCTTGAAATCGCATTTTCTGCACCTGGAAGATGAACCACACGGTCCAACGCACGGTCTTGGCAAGACCGTGCACCAGACCATGTGCACCACCTTGAGCCTGCACCGGCCTGCGCACCCCGGTGCGCAAGCCAGTGCGCCTTTGTTTTGGCTTGCACGGTCTTGAGTGCGTGCTCAAGACCGTGCACAAGGCCGTGCGTTAGCCCGTGCGAATGCCTTAACCAAATTTTCAGCCTTTTTCCTTAGTTGCTCACGGTAATGGAGTCAATTGGCCAAAAATAAAAGTTGACTTTTTGCATACGACCCCCTAAGATCGAGCCGTTTTCACCTATAGCTTCCATATGATTCAAGGATGAATATTTCGTAAAGTTTTCAAAATTCTGACCTCGTTCGGACCTTGAATCGAGCCTTTTTCGTTTAGGGCCTTTTCCCTAATTTTTGAATGTTCTCCGAATGATCCGAAAATTACATGAGTGCTTCTTTATAATATATTATGCATGAATGTGCAATTAAAATTTCAATTGAGCATGTTTAGCATCTTTAATTGTGTACCTTTCATTTAATGGATTTAAATGCATGTTACTTGTAATATCAATTACTACATGATTTTTAATTGGTCTTTCATGCGTTGTAGTCCTTGAGAGTCGTACGTCGTGTCTTGTCTTATTTGGTTTGTCGTCTGACAGTTTCACGCCGTCCTTTCAAGGAATAGGTGAGGGTTTTAAAATGCTTCAACCGGAGTAAGGATTTCTTTTATTTATTGTGAACTACCCTTACGTGCTCATATTGATTTGTTTTCCTTCTTGTATATCTATTAAATATTTAATTATATCTTCATGATTTTAATAACAAATGTTTTGATATTAACTCATACCTATTAGTATATCTAAATCGTTTTGTTTTCAATAGGCAAGTAAACTCTTTCTTTTCAAACGTGACGCTTTGACTTTGGTAGGGTCTATGAGGGAAGTCGTTAGGGGAGGATGCCAGTGCTTCCCGACACGTATGAAACTTATAATCACCCCCTCTGTCGTCACACACTTGCCTAAATGCCCGTTTGACTTTCAACTTATAATGCTTCTTGAAACGCGAGCAAAATCGTGGACTTTTCTTTTAATGAGGGCCCGGGAGGGTATTCGAGGGTCTCACTTGGGGACGAGCGTCCAGGGTGTGGCCCGAGGTACTTTCCCCAAAATTAAGCATCAATCGTGGCCCGTCAGGAGTTGATAGCCATGGTTGGGAGCGATGGTGGGCGTTGCATGTGTTGCACGTTTTCCTAAAATTCAATTAGTCGCCCATGGTCGCACTATGGGGTCAGACACCGGAGATGGAGTTTTATAATGACATGAAGGGGTTATAAGGAGGAACAGGCCTATTCTCGCTGGGATATTATTTGCTTCTATTTATGCTTTATCGTTAATGCTTATTAATTATTGTTATGCAAGTCAAAGCACATTCCGGATTTTCTTAAATTCTGCACATGTATTTTCCTATATATATATATATATAAAACCCGGAAGCGTGGCTCGTACTTGTTCCCTCTTTACCTTCACTGAGTATCATTTATACTCACCCCCTCGTTGTCTTAATTCTTACTTCAGGTCGACAGGTGGCTTTGTCACCTCTCATGTCGGTTGGCAACAGCGGGTCGTAAGTCTTGGTCTTCGTGTCCTTTGGTAATTGTCGGTAGTGTCCAACAACAGTCTGTCATTTATTATTAAATTGCTTTGTTCAGTAGAAATGGATATATTAATGATGATTGATATTCGATGATGTGATGAATATTCGTTGAGCATTGACTTGTTAATTATGTATTTTGTTGAAAATTGATTTATGTTAATTGATGCCCCGTGTGGCTTTGAATATTTAATTGTTATGAATATGTTAAGCTTCCGCACTCTTTTATTTCTGTTGGTTGTTGTTGTTGGACTAGGTACGTTGTTGCCAGGTGTAGATTGAATGCTTGCCGTTCTCCGGGATGGATTTTTTAAATGGGGTACATCTATCTCGTTTGGGAGTTCGTCGCGGTGCGGATGTGGTGTCCTTTCTCCTCCTACGGAAAGGGGCGCTACAGTCAGTGGTATCAGAGCCTAGGTTCCCGAAAAGGAACCGAAAGCTCTAGTATCTCGTATGTCTGGTCTTTTGTGTCTTTTGAATTGTGTCAGTTCGTGTCGAGTTCGTGTTTTGACGAGTGTTTGTCTTATCTTGGTGCTTAAAATTGTAGACGATTACGGTTGGCTTAATTAACCGACTGGAAATCTTGTATGAATTTTTGTACTAAGGAAGATGTAACATGTAGCGCCCCGCTCTACAGCCCCCGAACCTGCACGGTCTCCCAAGCTGAGTACAGTGCCTCAACCCGAGAACCCATGCAAGCTAACGGGTCAATCCCGACACTTGGCAACAGTGAATCCCCAAAATTAAAACATTTAAATAAATCAGAGAATATATATAGCGGAAGCATTTAAATTCATATTAACGAAAAATGCCACTCCGGGGCCAATTCATTAACAATTATCAACAACAGCCCATTCAGGGGCAACATAATTTAAATAAAAAGTTACGGGGATCAATATAATATTATCTACAATCCAGGTTGAAAAGAATAATGAACGAGAGAATAAAAGACAACCAACGAGACTCGGCAAAACCAAAAAGCCTATCTATGCACTGTTGCCCATCCGACACGTAAGACATGTCGGTCTCTCTCAAACCTGAGGCAAGAACCAATTAAAAGAGGGTGAGTCAAAATACTCAGTGAAGATGTGAGAACAAGTCGAGTCATGCTTCCGGATTTTTATAGAAAATACATATGCAATAATGAAGAAACCGGAATATGCTTCGACTTGGATATTCAATTAAAAATTAAAGTGAATAACACTATAAAGCAATAAATACGATCCCAGCGAGAATGGGTCTGTTCCTCCTTATCTCTCCACGGTTCATGTAAAAATTCTCCATCGCCGGTGTCAAGCTAAGGAGCAACCCGAAGCTCAACCATAGTGAATTTTAGGAAAATGTGCAACGAATGCAACACCCACCATCGCTCCCAACCGTGGCTATCATCTCCTGACGGACCACGATTGACGCTTATTTTTGGGAGAAGCACCTCGGATTACACCCTGGACGCCCGTCCCTAGATGTAATGTAACGACCCGAATATTTGTATTATAATATTAATATATTTACGCGAATTCTTTCTTGCCTAATTTCTCGATCTATCCAATTGGATTAATCAATCTGGTGGAAAAGATTGATTTAACCTATCTTTTAAATACCCTTAACTACTTAAATTACATAAATGCCCTTAAAGCCTAAATGACCATTTTACCCTCCCGAGATATTTTTCTAAATATCTACCTAGCTCTCTCATTCTCTCATTTCAAAGAAGAAAGAAAGAAGAAAGAAGAAAGAAAGGAGAAAGAAGAAAGAAAGGAGAAAGATCTTCCCGACGCCCTACCGAGCTCGTTTCTCGCCCGATCGACGAGCCGTGAAAACCCGAACGACCCTCACTACATTATCTACCGGTAATCCTTTTATCCCATTTCATTTCGTTCGTTATTTCTTGCGATTTTTCGTGATTTATATATAGAATTTTATATATTAGGATTTTCGTGTTTAGGAAGAATTACTTGACCATTTTTCGTGATTCTTGTGTCTATATGTAGCTTATATGATATATATGATTATATGTGAAATTTAGGATGTTTTATGGTGTAGATTAGGAGATATATGAATTTATATTTTGATTTTCGCGTATGAGGTTCGCGATCTGCTGAGTCTGCTGCTCAGTAGATCCACACGGGCGAACGCACGGTCTTGAGCAAGACCGTGCAAGAGCCCGTGCGCTTCACTTTTCAGCCTGCACGGGCTTGAGCCCGTGCACAGGCCCGTGCGCATGGCCGTTTGCACCTGCACGGTCTTGACACCGTGCTCAAGACCGTGCGGGAGGCCGTGCAACCCCTTTTGTGCTTGCACCGGCTTGCCAAGCCCGTGCGTAAGCCCGTGCGTTGGCCGGTGCAACATACTTAGTGTATTTTCCAGCCTTTTCCTTTCTTGCACTTCGGGAATTGGTCAACCCCACTCATTTAAATGTTGACTTTTCTCATACGACCTCCGAATATCAATCCGATTTCACCTATAGCTTCCTCGAGCCTTGGGATTTGATATTCTTCATAATTTACAATTTACCCGACCCTAATTGACCGTCAATTGACACCTTGCTCGTTTAGGGATTTATTCCACCTTTCCCGTTTCTTATCCGTTTAATCCTGTATTCGCGAGAGAACGTCTTTATATTATTTTAAGCATGTCTACGTGCCCTAATTGCGTTTAAGCATGCCTTTAATATTTATTATTTACGTTCTTTCATTATTTAACATTTCATTAATATTCTTTAATTGTCGTACCGTAATTTATATGTTTAATTGATTTACTTTCCATATTTCGCCTGTAGCATGAGTGATGTTTATATGAATTGCCGTGCGTCGTCTGTTGTCCGTGTCTTGCTTTTAGTATTGTCGGTCTTGTTTTCATCCTCTAGGCCCTGTGTATTACAGGTGGGTCCAACGAGGGAGAAACCTGACTACCGCTTGCTTTCATACTGTCTTGTCGAGCCAGGTAAGGGTTTTAAATTGTTTTCAACTGGAGTAAGAACATAGTTTATTTAGGCTTCGAAATAACTTATTCCCCGCCTTTTCTTATTGCTTGTTGTACTGTCTTTAATACTCCTTACATGCTTAGTCAAACCGTTTGGATAGCAAACCAAAATGATTTGAAATGTTTCCAACTAGAGACAAGTAACTTATTTGTTTTAAAAAGTAACTATTTGATCTCTGAGGCACTTATAAGTAACGTCGTTAGGGACATCCGTCAGTATGCTCCCGAAGCGTACGACGCTTATGAGTATTTCCTAGATCGTTACATCAACTTGTCTCAAAAGCACCTTTTGCCATTCATACTTAACTACTTGCATCATATTTTCGAACGGCCCTTTTGGCCACTTTAACTATCATTGATTTCAAAAGCGAGCCATAGCCTGTTTTATGACTTGGGCCCGGAGTATACAAGAGGTGAGCCTGGGGACGTGCGTCTAGGGAAAATCCCGATGTATACTTCTAGCGCGTTAACTTGGGCCGGCTAGGAGGTTGGCTAGCCTAAGTTGATGCGAACGGTGCTGCTAATCGCGTCTCCTTAAACCCTGTACGGTGGTGCTGATCGCGTCTCCTTAAATCCTGATGGTGGTGCTAATCGCGTCTCCTTAAATCCTGTTTATGAATCTTGGTGATGGAGTACTTGCTTGCATGTTTTTCAATGGGGAGTTATAAGGAGAGGGCCCGTTCTCGCCGGGACACATTACTGCATGATTTATTGCATTTATTGCTTGTCTAATTGTTTTATGGCTTTCGTGACAAGTCGAAGCACATTCCGGTTTTCTTCAATTATCATATGTACTTCCCTATATATATATAAAACCCGGAAGTGTGACTCGTACTTGCTACCCTAAGTCCCTTTTATTACCCAACTAATATTCTTTCAATCGGCTTGATATTTCGTGCAAATGTTTTAAAGGATCCGGTTCGTCAACCTTTTGTGTTTTCAAATAAGCCGAACCCGAGTGTTGCTTTGTGTCATTTTACAACTTATATTTCGTATTCGTATTCTTTCTCAAAACGGGCAACACTCACCACTTTTAGTTTTAAAAAGATAAATGACGAACTGTGACCAAAACCCCCTTACTGAGTATCCTTTATACTCACCCCTGCTATTTTGGTTCTTGCTTCAGGTAGACAGGTGGCGACGTCACCTATCTTGTCAGTCGGCATCAGCAGGTCTAGATAGGCTCAGTCTTTCTGGTTTGTCTTGTCAGTGGTCCCAACAACTGTCGAGTCTTGTTTATTGTATTTATTTACTTTACGTACTTATGTGCCCCCGATGTGGGATAGTTGAAGATATCTAGGATTGCATAGGGTAGACTAGTTGAGCCATGGTTGGCACTACGTGTTGTTATTATGTTGTATTTCGATTTGCACATGTTTAATTGACATTTATGGAATTTGTCTTGTTATTTAAATCGCTTCCGCATTTCTCTGCTCTTCTCTGGTTGTTGTTGGGATGTCGTTGCTGTTGCCGAAGGTTCTTGCTTGAGTGCCGTTCGCCGGAGTGGGTTTTTGGGTTGAGGCCCCTCGCCGAAGCTCGGGAATCCGTTTCGGTGCGGATGTGGCGGTCCTTCTTCAGGGGGCGCTACATGTAACCTTCGGATACCTTCCCGGGCCCATCTTGAAAATAATCATGTATTTGCTCGCTTTAAAAACACATTTGAATGCCAAACGACACTCTGAGCAAGGGTGACGACAAAGGATTAAATCCTAAGTCAAACCGTCACGTAAAATAAATAGTTTTCTTGCCCTTTTGAAAACAAATCAATTTGGTTTAATAATGTATAATTTTGATATTAAATGATTTGAGGATGAAACATAAAAATATAAACTCGAAATATATAATACATTAATAAGGGATTAGGGGGTTCGCAAATGTATATATATATGTTCAAGCCCAGTTAAAAGTTTAAATCCTCACCTGGAATCAAAAAGAGAAAGCCTAGCTGCTAGACTCACTGATCTCCAACGCTCGACTGATCTGGAGATAAGACAAGACCTAGACAAATCAATAACGACAACAACACTAAAAGCGCAAATAAGCAATTATTGGACGAACGGCTAACCAAACATGTTTCCAATCATGCATATGCCAATTATAATATGTAAAGAAACTATCATGTAAGTTTCACGCAATTCCAACAAGTTGTCAAAAATACACATAATTAGAATTACACTATTCACAGCCTGAACGAGGGCGAAATTAAATAAACACTCCAAAATATTAATCTACAAAATATAAGGGTTCTATAGGTGAAAATGGTGTAACTTTTGGAGTCCGTATGCAAAAAGTCAACCGAAAATATTGACTTGAGGACTCAATTGCCGAGAGCAAAATTTGAAAAAGCTGGAAAACTCACTAAGTGTTTCACACGGCCTTGTGCACGGTCTTGAACACGGTGTCAAGACCGTGCACGCACACATGGCCAAACACACTGGCTTGGTGCACGGGCTCAAGCCCGTGCAAGAGAAATGAGAGGGCGAAATTAAATAAACACTCCAAAATATTAATCTACAAAATATAAGGGTTCTATAGGTGAAAACGGTGTAACTTTAGGAGTCCGTATGCAAAAAGTCAACCGAAAATATTGACTTGAGGACTCAATTGCCGAGAGCAAAATTTGAAAAAGCTGGAAAAATCTCTAAGTGTTTCACACGGCCTTGTGCACGGTCTTGAACACGGTGTCAAGACCGTGCACGCACACACGGCCAAACACACTGGCTTGGTGCACGGGCTCAAGCCCGTGCAAGAGAAATGAGCTGCACACGGGCTTCTGCACGGTCTTGCGCAAGACCGTACGTTAGCCCGTGTGGTTTAACTGAACCCAGCAGAAACTTACGGGAATTCAAATTTTCGAGCCAAAAATCATCAAAACACATATTTATAACGCAAATTAACACTCACAAATTATAACAATCATTAATCATCAACTAATTCACATTTACATCCAATAAAATCACAAATTGATCAAGAAACGGGCTCGATCTAAGCATTTAACCTAAAAATCCTGATTTAATCAAATATTCTCAAAACCTCGAAAATCCGTAAAAGAAATTGGGGAAATTGGTACCTATAGAAAGGTATCGAAGAAAGGATCATTTAAAAACGATTGACACGAAATTCCACGGATATTCGAGCTCGGCACGATCGATTTGGGCTTCGGGAGAAAATTTTCTTTTCTTCTTCTCGCTCTCTCTCAATTTGAAATAATAGTTTTATGAAATGAATTTTGATACTTTTATCAAATACCTTCGAAATATCGAAAAATACGAAGGGTTATTTTAGTAATTTTAGAAAATCCAATTAAACACACGTCGATCAAATACATCGATTAAATATTAAACAAACGCAATATAGACACGTAATTTAAGTACGCAAACAATATTATCAGATTGGTCATATATGACATAATATATAATAATTCACATATAATGAGAATTTAGAGATTAAGAAAGATAATTAACGCGTAAAAATTACTCACAGTAATTCTCGGATTTCTGGGTCGTTACATAACGCGAGTCGATCGTGGAACTCTTTGTGTGTTTTACTTGGTTTGGTCTGTCGTAGTTGTGTGTCGATAGGATTTTTGTTGAGTGTCGAGCATGCCTTATGTGTTTATAAATTATTGGCATCATTTCTTACAAGACATGCACCTATTTTGCCAAATAGTTGTGAACGCAGGTATGCCGTGCAAGAAAGCCTGATCAGACCCGTCACTACCACCAATCCAGACTACTCCAGGATCTTCGTATCCGTATCCGACAGGAGACATGGAAATAGCTCAAGGAGGAGAGAGCGTAACCGAATACGAGGCTAGATTCGCTTACCTGACCAACTATTCTCCTAACCGAGAGCCGGACCAAAGGAACAGAGCCGCAAGATTTATATCCGGGTTGAGAAACGAAATTCGCCAAATACTCATAGGACTCGGCTGCTGTTCTTATGCGGAGGCTGTCGGCCGAGCTTTGCGGGCCGAAGCAGAATTTGAAATGAGAGCTAGGAGTGCTCGACTGATTACCTCGGAGAACCAGCCACATGAATCAGGAACCCCAGTGGTTGTCCATACGGCTTCTCGCAGTGAAGGGACAACGACAAGCGGATCCAGTGGAAGTATCATCCTCTGCACGCATTGCCAGAAACCGAACCACGTCGCCGAGATGTGTAGGAGGAGACTTGGGCTGTGCCTCCTTTGTGGTGCCGCCAATCACCTCGTCGACAAATGCCCTAACAAGAGAAAGGGTAACTGAAGGAGTCGAGGAACTACCGAGAAAAAAAAAAAAAACAAAAAAGAGAAGAAGGCTAGACCGGACTTCGTCTTCCGGAATAAAGGTATCGTGCGTATTCATAACATTCATATTTCCTCGTCTTTTAAATTTATTAATTGCGCGATAGTATGTTTTTATTGCTTAATTGAACTCCGGGTTTAATCCGGGGTGTTTTGGTAATTTTTGCGCGTTTTATTTCAAGTCAGGGGCGCTTGCAAGCCCCTGCGCACGGTCTTGGCCAAGCCGGTGCGCCCAGCTTAAGACCGTGCAGACCAGTTCAGCGTTTGAACCGCTGAACCGGCCGAACCGTTCCACACAGCCCTACGCACGCCCGTGCGTAAGACCGTGCACGCCCCTTTCGCTGATTTAAACTCATTTCACGAACATAAACTTACAACAACTCCCATTTCCCTCTTTTCCCACTTCCAGCAACTCTAAAACCCCCAATTTTTCCTCAATTTCATCCTTCCAACATTGCAAGCTCGTATCTTTCGATCTGGCTGTTGGATCTTCCTAATTTTTGGAAGGTACATTGCCCTCACTACGTATTTATATTAGTTGGTTTTTGGGGACGATCTGCCAAACTGATCATACACAAATCGCTGTTCAAAATACACGCCCGCCAAGTGTTCGACAAAATTCCCTAGTGAGGAATTTCACCAAATTCAACCCAACAAGCTTCAAGCAACTTTCTCACATGGCTGCCGAAGGTTCTCGATGAAGGAGGAGGCGAGATGACCCTCCATCCCCACTTCCTCTTGATGTGGAAATCCCAAATTCCACTCAAGCCAAGATTTTTCGCCGGATGCATGGACGCCCGGTCCTATCCACCAAATTTCTCGATATAGAAGCATTGGAAAGTTTGGGACTCGGCCATGGCATAGCCCGGTATATTGAAGATATGGGTTGGACCACATTTTTTGATATTAGGAGAAATTCGTACCCCCGGCTTGTCTACGAATTCATTGCAACGCTCCAAGTAGTCCCTCATCAAGACGACACCGAATTGCCGTTCAAGATAGAATTCCGAGCATTCAATGAAGAATATGAGCTCATATTACGGCAATTGACAATGCATTTTGGACTACCCATTCGGGGTATGATAAGCCGTGAGATAGGATGGTCCGAAGCCGAGGCGTGGAGAAATGTCTCTACTTCTAGAAGGTCCTTCCAACAGGGAAAGTCGAAGGCAACCGACCTCATCAATCCCGCCTTGAGGACTTTCCATCGATTTCTCTCATGCACCGTTTTTGCCCGAGGAGATAGCTACGGCTCTATCAACTTGGATGAACTCTACATTCTGGATTGTGCGGTCCGGAGAGAGCTGGTCAACGGCATTATGTTTTTCTTGAGGTATGTAGAGTACGTGGGCACCCGCCCGAAGGGAGATGTTAGGATTGGGTCCTACATTACCGCAATCCTTGAGTATGCCGGTGTAACCGGTATGGACCGAATGGCCCCAGCAGGGGGAGATGACGCAACCATCACCTACAAGCAATTCGCCCAGATGAAGCTTTGCAAGAAAGTTAGAGGGCGTCACAGTAGGTATGTGCCGATGACGGCAGAGGAAGCTGTCGCCGAGAGTGATGACGATGTCGAGGAGGACATCCGAGCGGGAGGTCAACCTGAAAGGGATCAACAAGAAATTGAGGAACAAATGCTCGAGCAACTATACGAAGCAGGAGGCTTCGATCCTCAACAGGTCCCATACGTACCTGACCCTCCTATAGCCGAAGAGGCTCACTTCCAGCCGAGCTTCGATGACTACCCGACACAGCACCAGGCTGGATCCTCACAATGGGGTAGACTAAGTGAGGAGCAGTGGACTCGGTACCAACAATCGGAGTCAGAGACCCAAAACCAGTGGGAGGCCGATAGGTGGACGGTTTGGGGAAACCGCTTCACAACCTTCTCTGAGCAGACTACCGAGCGAATGGACCGACAGTCGGCCGAACTTTAGGAGGTTCGCACTGACCTTCAGTAGGTTCGCACTAACCTTCGAGAGATAGGACTCGAGGCCTGGCGCAACCACACCGAACTCCGAGAGCAGATTTCCGACCTTGAAAGGTCCATCACTGAACAGCTCGCTAGTTATCTGAGCCGTCTTGGCATGCCGCCCAGTTCTGGAGCATCCGATTCTTAGTCGGCATCATTATCCTCTATTTCTCGTTATTTTCGCTTTAATTGAAATTTGATTTTATTTGAAACTATTATGTAAGAATTAAGCGTTAATTGCTTATTTGAATCTAAATGCTAATTGTTCGTTTTAATTAATTACTTATGTGTTAATTGCGCGTTTTTGTATGAACAAATTCTGAAGTCCTTAATATACTCCCTTTAACAAACCCCGAGGTTCGGAGGAGAATCTGAGGACTGATTCTTTTGAAGGGGGGAGTATTGTAACGACCCAAAATTCCGGAATATATATTCGGAATAATTATTCGACACCTCGTTGGATTTTAAATGAAAAGATTAGCTTCGTTAGTTAATCTTAATTTATTCTAATTTATTTCCATATCCTCAACCATTTATAATTACCTTTTTTACCCCTCGAATTTATTTTAATCTCAAACGAACCCACACCCCCTAAACACACTTGCACCCTCTTGGACACACTTGCACCCTCTTGAACACACTTACACCCTCTTGTGCACACTCTCTTGCACACTCTTGCTCACACCAAAAATCGAGAGAGAGAAAGAGAGAAGAGAAGGAGAAAGGAGGAAGAAGAAGAAGAAGAAAGGAGAAGGAGAAATTTCGTCCCGAATCCATCGCTCGATCAATCGAAATTCCGAGACCAGCTATACGATCCTCATTCAATTCTCTACCGGTAACCTTCTTTCCCCATTTCGATTCATCCATTAAATCCTTCGATTTTCTAGCTTTTAAAATTGAAATGAATAGTTGATAATTTGATGGGTTTGTAGGTTAGAGTTTACCATTTTTAGTGTAGTTCGGATCAAATGGTACCTATTAATGTGTACAATGCATGAGTGTGAATTTTATATGTTGATTTTAGCTATGGAATCCACCCTAGTTGATTTTAGGATGAAAACCTCGTGAGAAACCTTGAAATCGCATTTTCTGCACCTGGAAGATGAACCACACGGTCCAACGCACGGTCTTGGCAAGACCGTGCACCAGACCGTGTGCACCACCTTGAGCCTGCACCGGCCTGCACACTCCGGTGCGCAAGCCAGTGCGCCTTTGTTTTGGCTTGCACGGTCTTGAGTGCGTGCTCAAGACCGTGCACAAGGCCGTGCGTTAGCCCGTGCGAATGCCTTAACCAAACTTTCAGCCTTTTTCCTTAGTTGCTCACGGTAATGGGGTCAATTGGCCAAAAATAAAAGTTGACTTTTTGCATACGACCCCCTAAAATCGAGCCGTTTTCACCTATAGCTTCCATATGATTCAAGGATGAATATTTCGTAAAGTTTTCAAAATTCCGACCTCGTTCGGACCTTGAATCGAGCCTTTTTCTTTTAGGGCTTTTTCCCTAAGTTTTGAATGTTGTCCGAATGATCCGAAAATTGCATGAGTGCTTCTTTATAATATATTATGCATGAATGTGCAATTAGAATTTCAATTGAGCATGTTTAGCATCTTTAATTGCGTACCTTTCGTTTAATGGATTTAAATGCATGTTACTTGTAATTTCAATTACTACATGATTTTTAATTGGTCTTTCATGCGTTGTAGTCCTTGAGAGTCGTACGTCGTGTCATGTCTTATTTGGTTTGTCGTCTGACAGTTTCAGGCCGTCCTTTCAAGGAATAGCTTAAGTGTCTTGTCGTTCCCGTCCTCCCAGGTGAGGGTTTTAAAATGCTTTCAACTGGAGTAAGGATTTCTTTTATTTATTGCGAACTACCCTTACGTGCTCATATTGATTTGATTTCCTTCTTGTATATCTATTAAATATTTAATTATATCTTCATTATTTGAATAACAAATGTTTTGATATTAACTCATACCTATTAGTATATCTAAATCGTTTTGTTTTCAATAGGGAAGTAAACTCTTTCTTTTCAAACGTGACGCTTTGACTTTGGTAGGGTCTATGAGGGAAGTTGTTAGCGGAGGATGTCAGTGCTTCCTGACACGTATGAAACTTATAGTCACCCCCTCTGTCGTCACACACTTGCCTAAATGCCCGTTTGGCTTTCAACTTATAACGCTTCTTGAAATGCGAGCAAAATTGTGGATTTTTCTTTTAATGAGGGCCCGGGAGGGTATTCGAGGGTCTCACTTGGGGACGAGCGTCCAGGGTGTGGCCCGAGGTACTTTTCCCAAAATTAAGCATCAATCGTGGCCCGTCAGGAGTTGATAGCCCCGGCTGGGAGCGATGGTGGGCGTTGCATGTGTTGCACGTTTTCCTAAAATTCAATTAGTCGCCCATGGTCGCACTATGGGGTCAGACACCGGAGATGGAGTTTTATAATGACATGAAGGGGTTATAAGGAGGAACAGGCCCATTCTCGCTGGGATATTATTTGCTTCTATTTATGCTTTATCGTTAATGCTTATTAATTATTGTTATGCAAGTCGAAGCACATTCTGGATTTTCTTAAATTCTGCACATGTATTTTCCTATATATATATATATATATAAAACCCGGAAGCGTGGCTCGTACTTGTTCCCTCTTTACCTTCACTGAGTATCGTTTATACTCACCCCCTCGTTGTCTTAATTCTTACTTCAGGTCGATAGGTGGCGTTGTCACCTCTCATGTCGGTTGGCAACAGCGGGTCGTAAGTCTTGGTCTTCGTGTCCTTTTTATAATTGTCGGTAGTGTCCAACAACAGTCTGTCTTTTATTATTAAATTGCTTTGTTCAGTAGAAATGGATATATTAATGATGATTGATATTCGATGATGTGATAGATATTCGTTGAGCATTGACTTGTTAATTACGTATTTTGTTGAAAATTGATTTATGTTAATTGATGCCCCGTGTGGCTTTGAATATTTAATTGTTATGAATATGTTAAGCTTCCGCACTCTGTTATTTCTGTTGGTTGTTGTTGTTGGACTAGGTACGTTGTTGCCAGGTGTAGATTGAATGTTTGTCGTTCGAACGGAATCCGACCTGAATCGAAACCCGGCGAACGGCAAACCGATTAACTCAATCACTAGGCGGGGCTTTTTGTAAAACAACAACTGACGACAACAATGCGGGAGCGGAAGCAACAACCAAATTAAATTCCATATAGCAACATTCAAAGCAGCAGCTCAATTGCACAAATAGTTAAAGCCCACCAAGGCTAGCGGGATTCAATTACTATAATATAATAAACGGGTTCGATACAATATCACGGTAACAAATACATATAACATAATCATGAACTTAAAACAATCTAGAAAGGAACAATCACCGAAAAGAAAGAAAACCCGCGATACAAGACTGACGATGCCCACCTAGTTACCACCTGAAACAGATAAGGTTAAAAGCAGGGAGGGTTAGTCAAAAGACTAAGTGAGGGGAAAAAGGGGGTACATACATAATAGCATACGGGAATAAATCACCATTTTAACTTAAAAGAAAACAAATGTAAAAGAAGGGTTTTCATAAATTTTTGGTGATCTATCATAACATAACATAACGGGACATATCATATTGCTCGGCGAGACGAGCCCTCAACTCCTCATATCATATCATAACATACCTGAAAACCATACCAACCTTATTCCTCCCATGTAGCAGAAGGACCGCTAAATCCAACTGATCTATAGGCATAATAGCCTATCTCACGGCTGACACGAAGTCTCCGTCACAGGAGCACAAAGGTTGCCACTCCGGCCTCACCCTTGCTCCTGGTAAACATGGAGCAAGCTACCGAATTCCACCGTAGATCCGCTGTCTATCCGGCTTCATCCGATCGCCATACTCCGGGCCCATATAACATATCATACATATCGTATCTCGCATTTTCATAACTATCATCTTCCTATTAAAATAGGAATCAAGACATTTCGGGGAGGGCCAAAAGGGCCGTTCGAGACAGGCGATGTAACGGTAGGAAACGCAACCGGATGTTCCGTCGTCTTGGGGGAGAAACCCGCCCTAACAACTTCACTCAACGAGAAGGTTTCCAAACCCAAAATTACATTTAAATCGAAACATAGTTCGCTTGTCTCTTTTTGATAACATTTCGAAATCATATACATATTATTCATTTAATATCAAATCCGTTGTTCTTAAACCTCATAAAGATAATAAGCATAAAGTATTTACTAAATATAGTAATACGGGATGAAAACATAAATTACACATGCGAGGCTTATTTAGTGAGGCTCAATAGTACATATCTACATAATACGGGATAACAATAGAAACCTCACCTGGCGACAACCCAAAAGAAAGCCCAAAACGGAAACGAGCAACCTAATCCACGAGTGGAACCTACAACTGACAAATAACATAACCACGTAAGACATACGACGACGCACGGCTCATACGAAAGCATAGGAACGCGCAAAAGCACGTTATACAATCACATAAAGCACTTAGGTTCAATTATCAAACGAAAACAGAGTAATTCATAATTTAAAAATGCAAATCCAGTCCAAATGCAACGAAACTTTATGGACATGCTTAAATTATCATAAAGAAGTACGCATTCGAATTTCGGGAAAATCGGACTTCACATGCAAAAGTTAGAAAATTTAACGAAAACTTAAAATGCACTATTCATACACCCGAACATGTTATAAATTCATAAAACATGCAATTCATATCTATATCATATATATCGAATACACGAGCGAAGAACGAATTCGGAAAAGACGAGCCGAGGCGGGACCCGTAGGCCAAAACAACCCCTGACTTACAGAAGGTCAGGGGGTTGTTCACCGGTCCACACGGCCTTGTGCACGGCCGTGTGCCGAGGCCGTGCACAATCAAGCAACACGCACGGCCTCATGCACATGGCCTCAAGGCCGTGTGCACCAGCCCGTGTCCAATGCACCACACGCACGGTCTCTTGCACGGCCGTGCAAGAGGCCGTGTATCTCCACACGGCCTTGCAGCACGCCGTGTGCAAAGCCCGTGTGCGTCTAGATTGAGCAGAAACATGCAGAACATCAAAACATACGCGAAATTCGAACTTAAATCAACATTTAAACGATTAATCATGCAATTCAATCCCTAATTCTCACATATAATCATCTACAACATATAATCTACATATAGAAACGATAAACACGAAAATCCATCCACGAATACTATCAAAATCGAATAAAACCTAAATATTCAACTATTAACCAAAAACGAGAAATACGAGGCATAGGGGACATTAAACGAAAGAATCGTGAAAGGCTTACTCGTAGAAGAGATCACGAGGAGTTCGTAGACGAAAACGTTTCGAAAATCCGTTGGGAAACGGAGTCGGGACGATCGTTGAAGCTCCTTCCTTCCCTTTTCTCTTTTTCTTTCTTTTTCTTTCTTCTCCTTTGCTGCTGCTACTGATTTGGGCGAGAGTGAGGTGAGAGAGAGACCTAGTCAATTAGTTGACTAGGGTGTAAAATCGAAAGGGCAAATTCGAAATTTCACAAAATAAGTTCAAAAAACTCACGTTGTCCAAATAATACATAATTACAGTCAAAATTCATATAATTAAACGCACATTATCAATTCGTGATTTAAATATTAATATTCATTCATTCATAAAATGTTATATAAATCACATAATAATTAATAAAATAAATCATAAATCGCGAGGGAAATCGATTCGGGCTCCCGGTTCATAACACGAATTTTCGGGGCGTTACAATTACCCCTCCTTATGAGAATCTGGTCCCCAGATTCTACTGATTAGAGTTAAACAACTCTGGGTGAAACTTATGCATCTTCATTCGGATCTCTCACAAAGCTCCTTCGACTGTCTGATTCATTCAAGGGACTCGCTAGGAGATATTTCACGGATTGCACAACTCCAAGCCTGTTCGGGGTTCTTGCAAGTAGCTTTTCAGTAGAACTTGAGCTATCTCCATTTATTGTCGAAAGGCCTGAATCCGATCGACAGCACCTTGGAGAAATCCTAGATAAACCTGTAACAGTAATTACCATCTTAAACCTTCAGTAGTCCGGACACGAAGTCCATGGTGAATCTATTCCCAATCCCACATAGGGGTATGCAGTAGTCATAGCTAACTCCTTAATCTTTGATGCTTGGCTTTGATCTGCTGGCAAGCCAGGTATCTCTTGACTTAATCGAGTAAGTCTCTTTCTTTCGACTCTTCGAATCATAGGTCCGGGACTTATATTGGGAAGTATTGGGGTTACCAACACAAAGCTGAAACTTTGGATTATTCTTCGCTCGAATTGTCTGACTCGGGATCCATTCTTTTGCAAACTTGGCATTTTAGATTCTTCAACCCAATTCTGACTAGGTCGCAAGGCTATGAATGAAATTATCGAAAATGGTGCAAGTCCAATTCGGTTTAGCCTCAATTTGTGACATGCTCGTGATTTGGTTCAAAGTACCAACTACAATATTCGCTTTTCCCAAGGAACACTGATTCTTGTAATCTTAGTCCTCAAACATTTTCCATTAACGACATTGGGGTTGGTTCAACTCCTCCTAAGTTAACACTTGTTAAACTCTCATAATCTGTGGGGATGTCAACAAATTCCGTAAGAGATAGTGGCGACGCTTCAGCCAATCCTCTCCTACAGTAGCTAGTGCAATGTCATGAGGGGATACTTTCTGGTTGATTTTAGCTTCCCGAGCATGAGCTATGGTTTCTTCATTAGTACCATTCACCAATTCAACCTTTCATGTGACGCATTCCCACTCACGAAGATTCCTTCGACGATTCCTTCGGAATCCCTTGAGCAGGGTTAATATTGAAGTTGTAGTTAATCTCTTCTCGACTCCTAAGAACAAGTCTCACAGAGATCGTCCATTCGAGTTCGTTTTCTTTCCTGTTGACTCAAGCAACAGGGTTGCAAGCTTAGAGAAATTCCACTCGAAGTCTTGGTTTGTTCCTGTAACGACCCGAATATTTAATTATATTATTAATAATTACGCGAATTCTTTCTTGCCTAATTTCTCGATCTATCCAATTGGATTAATTAATCTTGTGGAAAAGATTGATTTAACCTATCTTCTAAATAGCCTCGATTACTTAAATTACATAAATGCCCTTAAAAACCTAAATGACCATTTTACCCTTCCGAGATATTTTCCTAAATATCAACCTATCTCTCTCATTCTCTCATAACAAGAAGGAGAAAAGAAAGAGAAAAGAAAGAAAGGAGAAAGAAGGAGAAGAAAGGAGAAAGATCTTCCCGACGCCCTACCGAGCTCGTTTCTCGCCCGATCGACGAGCTGTGAAAACCCGAACGATCCTCACTACATTATCTACCGGTAATCCTTTTACCCCATTTCATTCCGTTCGTTATTTCTTGCGATTTTTCGTGATTTATATATAGAATTTTATATATTAGGATTTTCGTGTTTAGGAAGATTTACTTGACCATTTTATGTAATTCTTGTGTCTATATGTAGCTTATATGATATGTATGATTATATGTGTAAATTAGGATATTTTATGGAGTAAATTAGGAGATATATGAATTTATATTTTGAATTCGCGTGAGAGGTTTGCGATCTGCTGAGTCTGCTGCTCAATAGATCCACACGGGCGAACGCACGGTCTTGAGCAAGACCGTGCAGGAGCCCGTGCGCTTCACTTTTCAGCCTGCACGGGCTTGAGCCCGTGCACAGGCCCGTGCGCATGGCCGTTTGCACCTGCACGGTCTTGGCACCGTGCTCAAGACCGTGCGGGAGGCCGTGCAACCCCTTTTGTGCTTGCACCGGCTTGCCAAGCCCGTGCGTAAGCCCGTGCGTTGGCCGGTGCAACATACTTAGTGTATTTTCCAGCCTTTTCCTTTCTTACACTTCGGGAATTGGTCAACCCCACTCATTTAAATGTTGACTTTTCTCATACGACCTCCGAATATCAATCCGATTTCACCTATATCTTCCTCGAGCCTTGGGATTCGATATTCTTCATAATTTGTAATTTACCCGACCCTAATTGACCGTCAATTGACACCTTGCTCGTTTAGGGATTTATTCCATCTTTTCCGTTTCTTGTCCGTTTGACCCCGTTTTCGCGAGAGAGTTCCGTTATATTATTTTAAGCATGTCTACGTGCCCGAATTGCGTTTAAGCATCCCTTTAATATTTATTATTTACGTTCCTTCATTATTTAACGTTTCATTAATATTCTTTAATTGTCGTACCGTAATTTACATGTTTAATTGATTTACTTCCCATATTGCGTTTATTGCATGATTGGATTCTATATGAATTATCGTGCGTCATCTGTTGTCTTGTGTCTTGATTTTAGTATTGTCGGTCTTGTTTTCATCCTCTAGGCCCTGTGTATTACAGGTGGGTCCAACGAGGGAGAAACCTGACTACCGCTTGCTTTCATACTGTCTTGTCGAGCCAGGTAAGGGTTTTAAATTGTTTTCAACTGGAGTAAGAACATAGTTTATTTAGGCTTCGAAATAACGTATTTCCCCGCCTTTTCTTATTGCTTGTTGTACTGTCTTTACTATTCCTTATGTGCTTAGTCAAACCTTTTAATAGCAAAACCAAAATGATTTGAAATGCTTCCAACTAGAGACAAGTAACTTATTTGTTTTAAAAGTAACTATTTGATCTCGGAGGCACTTATAAGTAATGTCGTTAGGGACATCCGTCAGCATGCTCCCGAAGCGTACGACGCTTATGAGTACTTCCTAGATCATTACATCAACTTGTCTCAAAAGCCCTTTTGGCCATTCATACTTAACTACTTGCATCATATTTTCGAACGGCCCTTTTGGCCACTTAAACTATCATTGATTTCAAAAGCGAGCCATAGCCTGTTTTATGACTTGGGCCCGGAGTATACAAGAGGTGAGCCTGGGGACGTGCGTCTAGGGCAAATCCCGATGTATACTTCTAGCGCGTTAACTTGGGCCGGCTAGGAGGTTGGCTAGCCTAAGTTCATGCGAACGGTGGTGCTAATCGCGTCTCCTTAAACCCTGTACGGTGGTGCTGATCGCGTCTCCTTAAATCCTGATGGTGGTGCTAATCGCGTCTCCTTAAATCCTGTATATGAATCTTGGTGATGGAGTACTTGCTTGCATGTTTTTCAATGGGGAGTTATAAGGAGAGGGCCCGTTCTCGCCGGGACACATTACTGCATGATTTATTGCATTACTTGCTTGTCTAATTGTTTTACGGCTTTAGTTACGAGTCGAAGCACATTCCGGTTTTCTTCCTTTAGTATACGTATTTCTCTATAAATATATATACAAAGCCCCGAAACGTGGCTCGAACTTGCCAACTGAAGTCTCCTTTATTATTCAATTAATTAGTTGAATTATGAGCCGTATTTAATTATTGTTTTTAACTTAATCATAGCATGTCTTTCGAACCGTAACGGCCTCGTAACTCAACTAACACCCTTTCAATTTATCGGCTTGATATTACGTGCAAATGTTTTAAGGGATCCGGTTCGTCAACCTTTTGTGTTATCAAATAAGCCGAACCCGAGTGTTGCTTTGCGTCATTTTACAACTTATATTTCGTATTCATATTCTTACTCAAAACGGGCAACACTCACCACTTTTGGTTTTAAAAAAAAAAAAGAAAGATAAATGACGAACTATGATAAAAAAAACCCCTTACTGAGTATCCTTTATACTCACCCCTGCTATTTTGGTTCTTGCTTCAGGTAGACAGGTGGCGACGTCACCTATCTTGTCAGTCGGCATCAGCAGGTCTAGATAGGCTCAGTCTTTCTGGTTTGTCTTGTCAGTGGTCCCAACAACTGTCGAGTCTTGTTTATTGTATTTATTTACTTTACGTACTTATGTGCCCCTGATGTGGGAGGGATGACGATATCTAGGATTGCATAGGGTAGACTAGTTGAGCCATGGCTGGCACTACGTGTTGTTATTATGTTGTATTTCGATTTGCACATGTTTAATTGACATTTATGGAATTTATCTGGTTATTTAAATCGCTTCCGCATTTCTCTGCTCTTCTCTGGTTGTTGTTGGGATGTCGTTGCTGTTGCCGAAGGTTCTTGCTTGAGTGCCGTTCGCCGGAGTGGGTTTTTGAGTTGAGGCCCCTCGCTGAAGCTCGGGAATCCGTTTCGGTGCGGATGTGGCGGTCCTTCTTCAGGGGGCGCTACAGTCAGTGGTATCAGAGCCTAGGTTCCCATAAAGGAACCGAAGCTTTGTAATCGCGTCGTGTCTTGTCTCTTGTGTCTGCTCGTTTCGTGTCAATGAGACTTAGAGTTTCCAGTCACAGGTGCTTGAGAACTCCTTAGTATTGAAATTGTGATTGATCTTCTTTTGGAATGGCCAACCAACCGTTTGATCTCTTACAATTGTAGTACTGAGTTGGGATCGAATGCAAGTGGATGTGGAACTCGAGGTATCGTCTGTCTTGTCTTGTCGTCTTGTCGTGTTCTGCTTGGGTCTTGTCGTGTCTAGGTCGTACGGCTATAGGATCGAGTTTTTCTTGTTCTGTGATTTGTTTCATGCTTAACTTGTCTACATGCTATCCGAATCATATATGTATGCTTTGATTAAATTTTATATGCCTTACGTGACCATTCCATTAACCGAACATGCATCTTTTTCCTAGTTTATTGAGCGCAGGTACATAATGTCTCACCGAAGACCCCCTACCGCTCCCTTATCTCCGAATTCGATTGCAAGGGAGTTAGTGACAGCTATGAGACAGATTGCTGAGCAAGTGCATCAAGAGAGACAACGACAACAGCAGCATATACCTGCGAGACAAACCGAGGGTCAATCCCTGGACAGATTTCTGCACTACAACCCACCTTGCTTCGTGGGTGAACCAGATGACCTTAAAGCCGAGGCTTGGATAGCCGATTTAGAGCGAATCTTCTGGGTTATACACTGCGGTGACCCCGAGAGGGTCGAGTATGCCATCTTTCTCATGAGAGGACCAGCTGAGGATTGGTGGCGTTACATGGAACAAAGATGGATCGCTGAGGGAATTCCGTACACTTGGTCACGGTTCCTATCCGACTTCCGAGAGAAGTACGTGCCGCAAGTGGTATGTGACAGCCGAGAAAGAGAGTTCATGTCCCTCACCCAAGGAGCTCTCCCTGTTGCATAATACGAGGCACTTTTCAGCCGCCTCATCGTCTATGCTCCTCACATTGCATCTGACGATCGAAGGAGAGCGCGAAAGTTCATCGAGGGACTTCAGCCGGAGATCTTGGAAAGATTAGTAGGATTGGACATTCGAGTTTATCACGAGGCAGTTAACAGAGCTATGAGAGTGGAGTCCGATCTTCAAGAGATGAGACGAGGTATTCCTCACATGAAAGGATCCTCTTTGAACAAGAAGGCAAGAAGAGAACCAGCCGGACCGAGCACTTTTCCGACATCGAGACCACACTACGAGATGCCAAAACCTACCGAACCTGAAGTGAACGAGGACCCCATTCCCTGCGAATACTGTGGGAAGACAAATCACGAGACTGCAAGGTGTAGGAGGAAACTGGGGCTTTGCCTCAGATGTGGGAGTAGCAAGCATCGAGTTCAAGACTGCCCCGACTCAAGCAACCCTCGGGGAAGGAAAAGGGGATCCCGACCATGATACCGACTCGCAGAGGTACATTGCATTGTCATTGCATTCATTCATAATATTTTGTTTCGAATGATAATTGCTTTAAATATGTGTTAAGTGTTTTATATAAATTACGTGCTTTAACTGCTTTCAAAATTCACACTTGCACTGATTGAATCATTAGATGCTAAGATTTATGTGGCCTCTGTGTGGATAGCGTGGAATTCGATAAATTCGTTATACGCTATTAGAGAGTGCTAAGGACAGGGAGTTCTTGGCCGACTAGGATCGATTCTGTTGCGAGTACGTTATGCGGTTCTGGATAGCACCGACGTTGACAAATCGAGTCTGAAGGAGTATACTTCTGAAGGTATGTCTGAAGATGAATCAACTAGTGAAGAGGATAATGAATTATCTGACGATGATGATTATATGGAAGATGAGCCGACATCGGATTCTGATGATGACGACTCTGATGTTTCATATGAAGTCGAGCGAAGAAATGATGAAAATGATGGTTTAATGGAAGGCGGAGAGGAGAAATCATCAAATACCCTTGAAGATGAGAAAACACTCTGTAGAAAGAATAAGAAAGAGTGTGATCTTGAAGAGACAGATTGCGAGAAAGACGAGGAGTACAGTAGGAGAAATGATGATGGCGTTACTTCCTGTAAAAGGAACTCTAATCAAGAAACAGGAGAAGGATGTGACAATTGTCATTGAGGATACGAAGAGTACAAGAATCAGTCGGAAGAACGAAATAGATAATGACAGTGATGAAGGACCTTACATTGGGAATTTCTTCTTCGACGTTAGCCTTGTCTAGGGTTTTCGTAATTCCGTCTTTCGCATGACTTTGAATTTTATTTGGAATGTTATTTGCATTTAAATATTTTGCTATGCATGATGTTTTATAATGTATTTTAATTGCACCTAAATGCTCATTTTAATTCGCGTATTAGAATTTTTATAGATTACACTCCTCTTAACTAACCCCGAAGTCCGGAGGAGAATCTGAGGACAGATTCTTTTGAAGAGGGGAGTATTGTAACGACCCGAATATTTAATTATATTATTAATAATTACGCGAATTCTTTCTTGCCTAATTTCTCGATCTATCCAATTGGATTAATTAATCTTGTGGAAAATATTGATTTAACCTATCTTCTAAATAGCCTCGATTACTTAAATTACATAAATGCCCTTAAAAACCTAAATGACCATTTTACCCTTCCGAGATATTTTCCTAAATATCAACCTATCTCTCTCATTCTCTCATAACAAGAAGGAGAAAAGAAAGAGAAAAGAAAGAAAGGAGAAAGAAGGAGAAGAAAGGAGAAAGATCTTCCCGATGCCCTACCGAGCTCGTTTCTCGCCCGATCGACGAGCCGTGAAAACCCGAACGATCCTCACTACATTATCTACCGGTAATCCTTTTACCCCATTTCATTCTGTTCGTTATTTCTTGCGATTTTTCGTGATTTATATATAGAATTTTATATATTAGGATTTTCGTGTTTAGGAAGATTTACTTGACCATTTTACGTAATTCTTGTGTCTATATGTAGCTTATATGATATGTATGATTATATGTGTAAATTAGGATATTTTATGGAGTAAATTAGGAGATATATGAATTTATATTTTGAATTCGCGTGAGAGGTTTGCGATCTGCTGAGTCTGCTGCTCAGTAGATCCACACGGGCGAACGCACGGTCTTGAGCAAGACCGTGCAGGAGCCCGTGCGCTTCACTTTTCAGCCTGCACGGGCTTGAGCCCGTGCACAGGCCCGTGCGCATGGCCGTTTGCACCTGCACGGTCTTGGCACCGTGCTCAAGACCGTGCGGGAGGCCGTGCAACCCCTTTTGTGCTTGCACCGGCTTGCCAAGCCCGTGCGTAAGCCCGTGCGTTGGCCGGTGCAACATACTTAGTGTATTTTCCAGCCTTTTCCTTTCTTACACTTCGGGAATTGGTCAACCCCACTCATTTAAATGTTGACTTTTCTCATACGACCTCCGAATATCAATCCGATTTCACCTATAGCTTCCTCGAGCATTGGGATTCGATATTCTTCATAATTTGTAATTTACCCGACCCTAGTTGACCGTCAATTGACACCTTGCTCGTTTAGGAATTTATTCCATCTTTTCCGTTTCTTGTCCGTTTGACCCCGTTTTCGTGAGAGAGTTCCGTTATATTATTTTAAGAATGTCTACGTGCCCTAATTGCGTTTAAGCATGCCTTTAATATTTATTATTTACGTTCCTTCATTATTTAACGTTTCATTAATATTCTTTAATTGTTGTACCGTAATTTACATGTTTAATTGATTTACTTCCCATATTGCGTTTATTGCATGATTGGATTCTATATGAATTGCCGTGCGTCATCTGTTGTCTTGTGTCTTGCTTTTAGTATTGTCGGTCTTGTTTTCATCCTCTAGGCCCTGTGTATTACAGGTGGGTCCAACGAGGGAGAAACCTGACTACCGCTTGCTTTCATACTGTCTTGTCGAGCCAGGTAAGGGTTTTAATTGTTTTCAACTGGAGTAAGAACATAGTTTATTTAGGCTTCGAAATAACGTATTTCCCCGCCTTTTCTTATTGCTTGTTGTACTGTCTTTACTATTCCTTATGTGCTTAGTCAAACCTTTTAATAGCAAAACCAAAATGATTTGAAATGCTTCCAACTAGAGACAAGTAACTTATTTGTTTTAAAAGTAACTATTTGATCTCTGAGGCACTTATAAGTAATGTCGTTAGGGACATCCGTCAGCATGCTCCCGAAGCGTACGATGCTTATGAGTACTTCCTAGATCGTTACATCAACTTATCTCAAAAGCCCCTTTGGCCATTCATACTTAACTACTTGCATCATATTTTCGAACGGCCCTTTTGGCCACTTAAACTATCATTGATTTCAAAAGCGAGCCATAGCCTGTTTTATGACTTGGGCCCGGAGTATACAAGAGGTGAGCCTGGGGACGTGCGTCTAGGGCAAATCCCGATGTATACTTCTAGCGCGTTAACTTGGGCCGGCTAGGAGGTTGGCTAGCCTAAGTTCATGCGAACGGTGGTGCTAATCGCGTCTCCTTAAACCCTGTACGGTGGTGCTGATCGCGTCTCCTTAAATCCTGATGGTGGTGCTAATCGCGTCTCCTTAAATCCTGTATATGAATCTTGGTGATGGAGTACTTGCTTGCATGTTTTTCAATGGGGAGTTATAAGGAGAGGGCCCATTCTCGCCGGGACACATTACTGCATGATTTATTGCATTACTTGCTTGTCTAATTGTTTTACGGCTTTAGTTACGAGTCGAAGCACATTCCGGTTTTCTTCCTTTAGTATACGTATTTCTCTATAATTATATATACAAAGCCTGGAAGCGTGGCTCGAACTTGCCAACTGAAGTCTCCTTTATTATTCAATTAATTAGTTGAATTATGAGCCGTATTTAATTATTGTTTTTAACTTAATCATAGCATGTCTTTCGAACCGTAACGGCCTCGTAACTCAACTAACACCCTTTCAATTTATCGGCTTGATATTACGTGCAAATGTTTTAAAGGATCCGGTTCGTCAACCTTTTGTGTTATCAAATAAGCCGAACCCGAGTGTTGCTTTGCGTCATTTTACAACTTATATTTCGTATTCATATTCTTACTCAAAACGGGCAACACTCACCACTTTTGGTTTTTAAAAAAAAAAAGAAAGATAAATGACGAACTATGATCAAAAAAACCCTTACTGAGTATCCTTTATACTCACCCCTGCTATTTTGGTTCTTGCTTCAGGTAGACAGGTGGCGACGTCACCTATCTTGTCAGTCGGCATCAGCAGGTCTAGATAGGCTCAGTCTTTCTGGTTTGTCTTGTCAGTGGTCCCAACAACTTTCGAGTCTTGTTTATTGTATTTATTTACTTTACGTACTTATGTGCCCCTGATATGGGATAGTTGACGATATCTAGGATTGCATAGGGTAGACTAGTTGAGCCATGGATGGCACTACGTGTTGTTATTATGTTGTATTTCGATTTTCACATGTTTAATTCACATTTATGGAATTTATCTGGTTATTTAAATCTCTTCCGCATTTCTCTGCTCTTCTCTGGTTGTTGTTGGGATGTCGTTGCTGTTGTCGAAGGTTCTTGCTTGAGTGCCGTTCGCCGGAGTGGGTTTTTGAGTTGAGGCCCCTCGCTGAAGCTCGGGAATCCGTTTCGGTGCGGATGTGGCGGTCCTTCTTCAGGGGGCGCTACAGTCAGTGGTATCAGAGCCTAGGTTCCCAAAAAGGAACCGAAGCTTTGTAATCGCATTGTGTCTTGTCTCTTGTGTCTGCTCGTTTCGTGTCAATGAGACTTAGAGTTTTCAGTCACAGGTGCTTGAGAACTCCTTAGTATTGAAATTGTGATTGATCTTCTTTTGGAATGGCCAACCAACCGTTTGATCTCTTACAATTGTAGTACTGAGAAATTGGGCCCACGCTTCCTGTTCAGCATTTCCTTTAGGTGCCTGAGCGATGAACTGTCTTAATGTTTCCGCCATTTCGGCTGAAGTCGGTGTATCGGTCTGAGGTGCCAATGGAGGTGATGAGAGCGGTTTACGTGTACGACGACGTGGAGGCATCCTGTAAAGCCAATAGCAAATATGCACGACAGGTAAGTGAGTATGCAAAGCTGTAAACACGTAGGCAGCTAAAGTTCAGATAGAGTTCACATAAGCACTTAGCACATTTGCACAAATTCCACAAAAGTCCTAAGCCGTAAGACCTAGACACAACCGGATACGACAGACAACCAGGCACGGCAAGTATAACCTTGAGTTTCACATCCACCTATATCCAAGTCCATCCCAGTGTTTTGATTGTAAAAGATCTTTTGTTGTTGATCATCCAACAAAGATCCATCACAATTCAAACACTAAGCGTTCTTGAACACTGGTGAGCGCAATTCCCTAAGTTACATCGGCACACAACGACTGACAAAACAACCAAAACACGATGATTCAGAGCTTAGGCCATTGGACCAAAGAGGCTCTGATACCAACTGTAGCGGGCGCCCTAAACGGGTAACGCACGCCCCACACTGAGCCCCGACCCTGAACCGAAATGGAATCCGACCTGAATCGAAACCCAGCGAATGGCAAACCGATTTACTCAATCACTAGGCGGGGCTTTTTGTAAAACAACAACTGACGACAACAATGCGGGAGCGGAAGCAACAACCAAATTAAATTCCATATAGCAACATTCAAAGCAGCAACTCAATTGCACAAATAGTTAAAGCCCACCAAGGCTAGCGGGATTCAATTACTATAATATAATAAACGGGTTCGATACAATATCACGGTAACAAATACATATAACATAATCATGAACTTAAAACAATTTAGAAAGGAACAATCACCGAAAAGAAAGAAAACCCGCGATACAAGACTGGCGATGCCCACCTAGTTACCACCTGAAACAGATAAGGTTAAAAGCAGGGAGGGTTAGTCAAAAGACTAAGTGAGGGGAAAAAGGGGGTACATACATAATAGCATACGGGAATAAATCACCATTTTAACTTAAAAGAAAACAAACGTAAAAGAAGGGTTTTCATAAATTTTTGGTGATCTATCATAACATAACATAACGGGACATATCATATTGCTCGGCGAGACGAGCCCTCAACTCCTCATATCATATCATAACATACCTGAAAACCATACCAACCTTATTCCTCCCATGTAGCAGAAGGATCGCTAAATCCAACTGCTCTATAGGCATAATAGCCTATCTCACGGCTGACACGAAGTCTCCGTCACAGGAGCACAAAGCTTGCCACTCCGGCCTCACCCGTGCTCTTGGTAAACATGGAGCAAGCTACCGAATTCCACCGTAGATCCGCTGTCTATCCGGCTTCATCCGATCGCCATACTCCGGGCCCATATAACATATCATACATATCGTATCTCGCATTTTCATAACTATCATCTTCCTATTAAAATAGGAATCAAGACATTTCGGGGAGGGCCAAAAGGGCCGTTCGAGACAGGCGATGTCACGGTTGGAAACGCAACCGGATGTTCCGTCGTCTTGGGGGAGAAACCCGCCCTAACGACTTCACTCAACGAGAAGGTTTCCAAACCCAAAATTACATTTAAATCGAAACATAGTTCGCTTGTCTCTTTTTGAAAACATTTCGAAATCATATACATATTATTCATTTAATATCCAATCCGTTGTTCTTAAACCTCATAAAGATAATAAGCATAAAGTATTTACTAAATATAGTAATACGAGATGAAAACATAAATTACACATGCGAGGCTTATTTAGTGAGGCTCAATAGTACATATCTACATAATACGGGATAACAATAGAAACCTCACCTGGCGACAACCCAAAAGAAAGCCCAAAACGGAAACGAGCAACGTAATCCATGAGAGTGGAACCTGCAACTGACAAATGACATAACCACGTAAGACATACGACGACGCACGTCTCATACGAGAGCATAGGAACGCGCAAAAGCACGTTATACAATCACATAAAGCACTTAGGTTCAATTATCAAACGAAAACGGAGTAATTCATAATTTAAAAATGCAAATCAAGTCCAAATGCAATGAAACTTTACGGACATGCTTAAATTATCATAAAGAAGTATGCATTCGAATTTCGGGAAAATCGGACTTCACATGCAAAAGTTAGAAAATTTAACGAAAACTTAAAACGTACTATTCATACACCCGAAGATGTTATAAATTCATAAAACATGCAATTCATATCTATATCATATATATCGAATACACGAGCGAAGAACAAATTCGGAAAAGACGAGCCGAGGCGGGGCCCGTAGGCCAAAACAGCCCCTGACTTACAGAAGGTCAGGGGGCTGTTCACCGCTCCACACAGCCTTGTGCACGGCCGTGTGCCGAGGCCGTGCACAATCAAGAAACACGCACGGCCTCATGCACACGGCCTCAAGGCCGTGTGCACCAGCCCGTGTCCAATGCACCACACGCACGGTCAAGACCGTGTGCACCAGCCCGTGTCCAATGCACCACACGCACGGTCTCTTGAACGGCCGTGCAAGAGGCCGTGTATCTCCACACGGCCTTGCAGCACGCCGTGTGCAAAGCCCGTGTGCGTCCAGATTGAGCAGAAACATGCAGAACATCAAAACATACGCGAAATTCAAACTTAAATCAACATTTAAATGATTAATCATGCAATTCAATCTCTAATTCTCACATGCAATCCAACATTTAATCAATTAAACATGCAAATCACTCCCTAATTTTCACATATAATCATCTACAACATATAATCTACATATAGAAACAATAAACACGAAAATCCATCCACGAATACTATCAAAATCGAATAAAACCTAAATATTCAACTATTAACCAAAAATGAGAAATACGAGGCATAGGGGACATTAAACGAAAGAATCGTGAAAGGCTTACTCGTAGAAGAGATCACGAGGAGTTCGTAGACGAAAACGTTTCGAAAATCCGTTGGGAAACGGAGTCGGGACGATCGTTGAAGCTCCTTCCTTCCCTTTTCTCTTTTTCTTTCTTTTTCTTTCTTCTCCTTTGCTGCTGCTACTGATTTGGGCGAGAGTGAGGTGAGAGAGAGACCTAGTCAATTAGTTGACTAGGGTGTAAAATCGAAAGGGCAAATTCAAAATTTCGCAAAATAAGTTCAAAAACTCACGTTGTCCAAATAATACATAATTACAGTCAAAATTCATATAATTAAATGCACATTATCAATTCGTGATTTAAATATTAAAATTCATTCATTCAAAAAATGTTATATAAATCACATAATAATTAATAAAATAAATCATAAATCGCGAGGGAAATCGATTCGGGCTCCCGGTTCATAACACGAATTTTATGGGCGTTACAGTAAACCCCTTAATAATTAATTATGTGGGCGTTACAGTAAACGAATTTTCTGGGCGTTACAGTAAACCCCTTAATTTTCTGGGTTCATAACACAAAATGATTTGAAAGGCTTTCAATTAGACACAAGTAACTTATTGTTTTAAAAGTAACCATTTGATCTCTGACGCACTTATAAGTAATGTCGTTAGGGACATCCGTTAGCATGCTCCCGAAGCGTACAGCGCTTATGAGTATTTCTTAAGTCGTTACACCAACTTGTCTCAAAGGCCCCTTTGGCCATTCATACTTAACTGCTTGCACCATCTTTTCGAACGACCCCTTTGGCACCCAAACTGTTATTGATTTCAAATGTAAGCGCTGGATTGAATAATGATTTGGGCCCGGAGTGTACAGGAGGTGAGCCTGGAGACGAGCGTCTAGGGAAAATCCCGATGTATACTCCAATCCGTATTCGCTTAGGTCGGCCAGGAGGTTGGCTAGCCTGAGTTAGTGCGGGGTGGCGTTGTAGGCTACGCGCTTCCTAGAAAATTCTGATAAGGGTGACGTTGTTAACACGCGTTTCCATAAAATTCTGATTGGACATTGACTTTGGTGGTGGAGTAATTGACTACGTGTTTGCATGATTTTCAAGGTTGGGAGTCATAAGGAGAGGGCCCGTTCTCGCCGGGACACACTATTTCATGATTTATTGCATTACTTGCTTGTCTAATTGTTTTATGGCTTTCGTTACAAGCCGAAGCACATTCCGGTTTTCTTCATTTGGCATATGTATTTCCCTATATATATATAAAAAAAATCCGGAAGCGTGGCTCGAACTTGCCTCACTTAAGCCTCCTTTATTATTCAAACTATTTAGTTGAATTAAAAGCTGTATTTACTTATCATTTCTAACCTATTCATATCATGCCTTTCGAACTCGTAACGACCTCGTGACTCAACTAATATTCTTTCAATTTATTATCTTGACATTATGTGCAAATGATTTTAAAGGATATGGTTCGTCAACCTTTTTGTATTTTTCAAGCAAGCCGAACCCGAGTGTTGCCTTGTGTTATAGTTTTGCAACTTATATCGTTATTTATAGTCTTTCTCAAAACGGGCAACATTCACTACATTTGATTTTAAAAGATAAATGACGAACTATGATCAAAACCCCCTTACTGAGTATCCTTTATACTCACCCCTGCTATTTTGGTTCTTGCTTCAGGTAGACAGGTGGCAACGTCACCTATCTTGTCAATCAGCATCAGCAGGTCTAGATAGGCTCAGTCTTGTCGTCTGGTTTGTCTTGTCAGTGGTCCCAAGAACTTTCGAGTCCTGTTTATTGTATCTTATTACTTTCGTACCCTTTACTGCTTTATTTACATTATGTACCTTATGTGCCCCTGATGTGGGATAGTTGAAGATATCTAGGATTGCACTGGGTAGGCTAGTTGAGCCATGGATGGCACTATCTGTTTATGAATCTTCTGTATCTTGAATTACAAATGTTTATTTGATATTATGTTAGCCTCGTAGCCTTTTATGGACTTTATCTGTTTTCTTTTAAATCGCTTCTGCATTGCTCTGTTTGGTTGTGGTTGTTGTTGGGATATGGTCGCTGTTGCCGGTGGTCTTTGCTTGAGTGTCGTTCGCTGGAGTGGGTTTTTGAGTTGAGGCTCCTCGCCAAAGCTCGGGAGTTCGCTTCGGTGCGGATGTGGCATTTCTTCTTTAGGGGGCGCTACATATATGTTACTTTGGAAGTAAAGCCCGGCCCATTAATCATTATATTTCAATGAATTATCACAACAGGGACCTACTTGTCATGGCCATCCCCAATTACTGGCAACTATCGAAAAAATGTATCTTGTATACTTAGAAAATTACCTACTTTCTAAGGCCACATATAGAGACCCACTTGTCATGGCCATCTCTACTATGCAAGGTTAGAAGTGAATTTTCTATTAACGGAATGCTTGAAAAATTTAAAATCCTTGTTTATATAATTTTCCAATAAGGCTTAATATTAGAAAATTTTTTACTTTCGAAATTTGGGGTAATTTTCGAAAAAATTAAAATTATAGATTTCAAAAAATCTATCCAAGACCTCATCATTTAATTATCTTGTTTATGTGATTAATGCACGAACACAAACATCCATAACACGCACATAACAATAATTAAATAAAGCACCTAGCAATAATAATGGCTTATCATGGGCTTTTCCCTATGCTCGGTCCATAAGAGCCATTATATGGACCAATATTTTACTAATGCAATAATAACATAAATTAAATCATGCGAGGAGCAAATAGAATCCTATTCTATTACAATTTTAAGTAAGCCGTTCCATTTGGGCCTTGATTGTCTCTTCTCTTGCAAGCCCACTTCGTCTTGAGCTCCTTCTCCTAATCTAATTAGAATACCTCACCAATCTATGATTCTAACTATCTCAAATTACAAATCATTTAAATACATTGGTGAAAAATAAAACGAAGCATAAAATTGGAATAAGAGGCTCGTAGGCTCTCGATTTAAAACCACAGTTAATATTGCATTCATCAAAATAAAACCATCCATAGTGCACATTAAGCCCATGATAATAACCAAGATACATGCAATGCAATTTTAGACAATGTAGCCAAGAAAGAGGCTGAGCTTCTTCAATGTGAAAAGAATCCTGAGGCAAATCCTAGTGTTGAGAACAATGTAGAGGCTAAGATGTCATGCTGAGTTAGTAACTTCGGTAAAAATGGAAAGTTGTTTTTGGAAACAAAAAGCCAATTGCAAGTGGCTCCTTGAGGGTGAGAGAAATTCCAAATTCTTTCACTCTTTGGTTAAAAGAATAGGTTAAAGTCAACTATACATCAGATACAAGAAGGGGATATCCTATTAACTAGAACATCTGATATAGAGGGGTCTGCTGTAAGATTTTTCAGTAAATTGTTAGGCAAATCTGACACCGAGGTATTGAATGATGACTTTAGTTGCATACCAAAGCTTCTGACTAGGTCTGAGTCTGATAATCTATGTTTGCAACTAGATATGTCTGAGGTTAAGAATTCCATTTTTGATATGAATTCTGATGGAGCTGCAGGGCGTGATGGATTTTTTGTAAAATTCTTCCAAGTATGTTGGGAGGTTTTAAAGCATGATTTACTAGAGGCTGTGACTGATTTTTTTGAGGGCAACTCTATGCCTAAGGGATTTAAAGCCACATCCGTGTCTTTAATCCCTAAATGTGCTAATCCAGCTACATGGGCTGACTTTAGGCTTATTAGTCTACGTAATGTTACTAATAAGGTAATATCCAAAATTGTCCATAACAGACTGAGCTCTATCCTTCCTTCACTTATCTCTGATTGTCAAAGTGGCTTTGTAGAGGGTAGGAGCATTCATGAAATTTTTTTATTAGCTCAGGAACTAGTATTTTCTTTAAATAAAAAAGTGTTTGGGGAAAAATGATTATGAAATTGGACATGGCAAAAGCGTATGATAGGGTGCAGTGGTCCTTTTTATATCAGATTCTCTCTCATTTTAGTTTTTCTGATAGGTGGATTGATATTGTCAGAAGATGTGTGGAACACTGTCATTTTTCAGTCTTAGTTAATGGTTATGGGTGTGGATATTTTGAATCATTTAGGGGTTTGAGACAAGGTGATCCTCTGTCTCCTATACTTTGTATTCTTTCAGCTGAATGGATGTCAAAAAGTTTTGATAGTCTATTTTTGCAAAATCCAACATTGAGGTATGATAGTTCAAATTCACAGTTAGTATCTCATCTTGCATTTGCTAATGATGTTATTATCTTTTGCAGGAGATTTGAGGATAATATTGCTAAGTTGATTGATGTGTTGGAGACATATGAATTGGTTTCAGGTCAGGCAGTAAATAAGAAGAAGAGTACTCTAATTTTTAGTAAACAATATCCTATGCTAACAAAACAGTATGTGAGTTGGGTGACTGGTTTTTCTATTTCTTCTCTTCCAATTTTATATCTTGGTGTCCCATTGCATATTGGGTATAAGAGGATCTGTTTGTTTTCTAAATAGATAGCAACAGTTAAGGATCTTATTTCTGGTTGGGAGAGAGTTGCCCTTTCACATGGAGGGAGGCTCATGCTCATTAAAAGTGTCTTGTGCTCAATGCCTTTGTATCTTTTTCAGGTGTTGCAGCCTCCTAAAGCTGTTTTGCATGCCCTGGATAGAATTTCTAATAAATTTTTTTGGGGTGACTGTGGGGTTTTTAGGAAAGTTCATTGGGCTTCTTGGGATAGGTTGTGTGTTCCTATTGTGCAAGGGGGTCTAGGTGTTAGAAGGTTGAGTGATATGGTTTCAGCATTTTCTTGGAAATTGTAGTGGTCTTTTAGAAGGTAGACCTCTCTTTGGACTAAGTTCACTTATTTTAAATATGTGGATCATCGATTACCTTCATTTGCTCCTGTTAAGCCTAAATCCTCTTCTATTTGGAAAAGGCTTTGTGGAGTTAGAGATCAGGTTGAAAAACAATTATTCTGGAAAATTGGTAATGGGCAAGTTTCATTTAGGTTTGACCATTGGTGTGGTGATATGTCTTTGTCTGCACAAATTAATAACCGCTTCTGTAGGTCTGAAGTTGTTTCTTGTTATTGGTCTAGTGGCCAACGGGATAGGGAGAAATTGGAAGCTGTATTACCTTTACAGGTTGTGGAGAAAGTGGTAAATACTCCTATTTCTGGAAGCTCTACTGATGTTTTGATTTAGAAATGAGACACCTCTGGTAAGTTCACTACCAATTCTGCTTGGAAGCTCATTACTAGCAATTCTAGGTCTGATCATTTTTATGGCTGGTGGTTTAAATCAGTTTGGAGAAAGCAACTGAAACCTACTATCTCAGTTTTCATGCTGAGATTACTTAGGGGTTGGTTGCCTGTAGATTGTAGGGTTATGGAAAAGGGGTATCATTGGCATCGAAATACCAATGTTGTGAAGATGTTGAGTGTAACGCCCCACATTTTCGTACGAAAGAAGCGGTAAGAATTAACTATAATATCGGGACAAAGTTTAGAAAATTCAATCGGGATATATTTGCTTCCGTGTTAATTGTGATTAAATTTCCTAAGGTCTGCCTAATTGATATTTTTTAATTTTTTTTCGAACCCTTTGAATTACGTGAATTTCGAGTTAATTGATACGTGACAAAATTTATGATTACGTGTATAAGTGTCTATGTATTTTTTATTAAACTATGAAAACGTATATCTTTATCCTTAAATACTGTTAAGAACCAATTTTTCTTAATTCAAACATTTATCATATAAAATGCACACACACACACATATATACATATATATATATATATATATATATATATATATATATATATATATATATATATAATTTGACTAAATTGTCTAATTTGCCATTTAGTTGATCGGCCGATTGTTTGACACGTTCATCTTACAATTTTCTGACTTCTTCTCATGTATAAGTTGTATAGTAATTAAGAATATATATAATAATAATAAAATAATAATAATAATTTGATATATATCTCACCAATGGACTTTGAGTGACCAACCTCTTGCCGACATAAAGGCACCGCAACCCTTGTACTTGATAAACCACTTCCATTATTTCTCTAATTCAATTGGCAATAAGCAAGAACTGAAGAGAAGAACAAAAAGAAACACCTCTAATCTCGTTCATTTTTTTCTTTCGCTAATTGCTCAGAAATTTGATTAAAGGTAAATCTCTCTCCCTTTTCTTGGTATTTGGCTATTTTATTTAATTGTCTATTTTATCAAACTCCTTCTGGTAGAGCTAAATCTTTCTTCCTCAAAAATGATAAGTTTGTTTATTGTCTTTCTAAGATGTTGGTGTATAATAATTATTAAATTAGCTAAATATAGTTAACCATGTGTAAATTGATTGAAAGTGCTCTTTTGCTGCTAAATTAAGGTGCGTATATATACATGCTTGAAGTCCTTAAATTATAATTTGATGTTAGCCCTGATTAAATTGAGAAGCTAATAATTACCTTACTATTAGTGGTGGAATAAGAGTTGGTTTGGTAGAATATTCTTGATGAGTAACTCACGGTAATGGCTAAGACATGAAGTTAAAAGAATAATTGAAGTTCTGTCTAATTTGTATTATAATAGTTATTTAATTTACCTAGCAAATTGTAAGTCGTTAATCACATAAGCTTGATACTAGTTAAAATGTCTAGCTCCCTAAGTAAGTGGTAATAAATTATAATCAGAATTAGTCTAAAATTATTAGTTGCTGCTGCGGTCTCAATAATATCTTCATATAAATGTATTACTAATTATTATAATTCTAATTGTTTAACCAAAATATATATTTACGTGATTTACCTTATAGCCGTACAAGTCAGTCGTGTCTTAATTAGTTCTCGAGTCGAATCTTACCCCACAGTCTTTTATTAACAGGTGACCCTCCAAAGGAACCCTGATATTGTGTCTGATGATCCCTTTTTGCTATCTTTTGGATATCCAGGTGAGGTTTCATTTCTTTCCCGCAGTCATTATCATATATATGAAAATATATACTCCCCGTAACACGAAGCCTTTACTTTATGAGTTTTATTGTCTTCCTGTCCCCTATTGCTATACTTACTAGATAGTTGAATTATTATCTTGATCAAATTTAAAGAAAAATGCTTTAATATACGAAAAATCCTTTTGTACTTATAATTACGAAAAATTTGTTTTGTTTTCGAATGATAAGCTACTTTGGCTTGTAAGGGAAACTCTATTTTCTGAAATGCGAGAATCTGTTATTAGACCCTTGGGGACGCCCTTGGGGGATATGGGCCCGGGGTAACTCGAAGGTGAGGCCTGGAGGTGTGCGCCAAAGGCTGATCCCCACACGTACCCCTTTTGTGAAGTGTTGTTCGTGCGTATCGTCGGAGTTGTCGATAATGCGAGCACATGAGTTGGGTGATTACATTTGAAGTGTAACCCCTATTTGTCTGTTTGGGTAGTTCGAGGTAGCTCATTGACTATCATTTGGAGGAATAAGGCAGGTTTCTATTTTCTGATTATTTTGGGTGTTAAGGTTGGAGAATTTCCCGTTCTTGCCGGGTATCTGTTTATGATTGAATTATGTTATATTGGTTCACTAGCAACTTCTTGCTGATAAAACCTGGATAATTTTCGTTTTTGTTTATTTCTTTATTTGCTCGTTTAAAATTAAATAGTGAACCTTTGTTCTGTTTTATAATATATATATATATATATATATATATATATATTCCCCCTCACTAAGTCATTTTGACTTACGCCTCTTGTAGCGCCCCGCTCTACAGCCCCCGAACCTGCACGGATTCCCAAGCCGAGAACGGCGCCTCAACCCGAGAACCCATACAAGCTAATGGGTCTGTCCCGACTCTTGGCAACAGCGGATCCCCGAAGACACAACAACTAAACAATTCAGAATATATATGTAGCGGAAGCAAATTAAAACATAATAACATAAATGCCACTTCAGGGCCAATCTAAATATCAATTATCATCACAGCCCATTCAGGGGCAACATAAAGTAATTATATAGGGAGTGGGGATCAATATAATATTAAATACAAGCCCGAACCAAGAATAACCTAACGAGAGTGTAGAAGACAACAATTAAGACAACGACAAAACCAATAGGCCTATCTATGAACTGTTGCCAATCCGACACGTGAGACATGTCGGTCTCTCAATCTACTTGAGGCAAGAACCAATAAAAGTGGGTGAGTCAAAGAACTCAGTGAAGATACAGGTGGAGCAAGTCGAGTCACGCTTCCTGGTTTTAATAGAAAATACATATGCAATAAGGAAGAAACCGGAATGTGCTTCGACTTGATTATTTAATAAAGCAATAAAGACAATAACAATAATAAACAATAAATAAATATCCCAGCGAGAGTGGGCCTGTTCCTCCTTATTTCTTCTCAAGACATTATAAAAACTCCATCTCCGGTGTCGAACCAAGGAGCAACCCGAGGCTCGACTATAGTGAATTTAAGGAAAGCGTGCAACACATGCAACACCCACCATCGCTCCCAACCGTGGCTATCAAACTCCTGACGGGCCACGATTGACACTTAATTTTGGGAGAAGCACCTCGGATTACACTCTGGATGCTCGTTCCCAAATGCAACCTCCGGATACCATCCCGGGCCCTCATTTAAAAGAAAAGTCCGCAATTTTGCTCGCGTTACAAAAAGGATTTGAGTACCAAACGGGCAATTGGGCAAGTGGTGACGACAAAGGGGGTAACTACAAGTTTCGTACGCGTCGGGTTGTACTGGCGCACTTCCCTAACGACTTTCCTCAAAGACCCAATCCTAAGTCAAATCATCACATTAAAAGGAAAGAGTTACTTGCCCTTTTGAAAACAAATCGATTTTAGGTACTAATGTATAATTTGATATTAAATGATTTGTTGGTAAAATCATAAAAGTATATGCTCGAAATGCTTAATACCAATAATAAGGGAATACGGGGATTTCGCAAGTATACATAGATATATATGTTCAAGCCCAGTTTAAATAATTTAAATCCTCACCTGGTGTGCCAAAAAGAAAGCCTAGCAGCTACAACTCACTGCTCACTGACCTCTGACTGATCTGTAGACAAGACAGGACCTAGACGAATTAATAACGACTCTAAAAGCGCAAATAAGCAATTATTTGACGAACGGCTAATCAAATGAATCAACAAGCATGCATATGTCAATAATAATATTTATGGAAGCTACCAATTAAATTTCAAATAATTCCGACAAGTTTCCAAAAATGCATACACGTAAAATTGCACTATTCACAGTCCGAACGAGGTCAAAATTTAACAAACATTTCAAAATATTGATCTACAGTTTAAAAGGAATTTATCGGTGAAATCGGTATAATTTTTCGAGTCCGTATGCGAAAAGTCAACCAAAAATGGCGACACATTGACTCACTTCTCGAGAGGAACTTGTGAAAAAGTTGGAAAAATCGCCTAAGGCATTTGCACTGGCTTGTGCACGGTCTTGAACACGGTGTCAAGACCCTGCACTACACACGGCCATTCGCACGGTCCAGGTGCACGGGCGCGAACCCGTGCAAGCACAAAAGGGTGCACACGGGCTCCTGCACGGTCTTGATTAAGACCGTGCGTTAGCCCGTGCAGTTTATCAGAACCCAACAGAAAGTCGCAATCTCAACGCGAATCCGAGCTAAAAATGCAATTAAATCACATTTTGAGCGCAAATCGACACCCACAATTTATAACAATCAATAAGCAACATGTAAGGAATATTTCTATCCAAGAATCACAAGAAATGACCAAGAAATGGGTTCGATTTCATTAAAAATCCTATAAATCCCGAAATATAAAAATAAGCTCAAAACATCAAAAATTCGTAGAAAGAATTGGGGAAAAGGTACCTAAAGCAAGGTCTCATTGAAAGGATCGTTTAGGTTCGATCAGCACGGAATTCCATGGAGAAACGAGCTCGGCACGATCGATTAGGGCTTCGGAGCGAAAATCCTCTTTCCCTTCTTCTCTCTCTCTCTCTATTTCGAATACGGGTTCAAATGAGGGTTTCGAGACTTTTATCAAATATTTCGAAATGTTGGAAATACGAAGGGGTATTTTGGAAATTTTAGAAAGTCCAATTAAATCATTTTGGTAAGATATACCAATATTAATATTAATGAAAGCTAAACAATTAAGGAAATTTAAATACGCACATAATATTATCACGTAAGGTCGTATACGAAATAATATAATATAATTCACATAATACGAGAAATAGGGTTGAGAAGGATAATTAATCGCGAGAAAGAACTCACAATGATTCTTGGATTTCTGGGTCGTTACAATACTCCCCCTTATGAGAATCTGGTCCCCAGATTCCATCTTTATCAGAAAAGCTCGGGATAAGCTTCTCTCATTTTAGACTCAGTCTCCCAAGTAGACTACTCGGTCGAACGGTTCCTCCAGAGAACTCTCACTAATGGAATCTGCTTGTGACGAAGCTGCTGGACCTTGCGATCCTGAATCTGAACCGGTTTCATCTCAATAGTCAAGTCCGGCTCAAGCTGAACTCCGTCATCCTGGAGAATATGGGACTCGTCGGGGAAGTACTTGCGGAGCTGTGAGACATGGAAGACATTGTGGATCCCGGTAAGATGTGGTGGTAGATCCAAACGGTAAGCGGTGTTCCCGATCTGCTCTATGATCTCGAAGGGACCTAAGTATCTCGGAGTAAGCTTTCCACCTTTACCGATCCTGGTGAATCCCTTCCTCGGGGAGGCCTTGAGAAACACTCGGTCTCCCACTTCAAATTCCAAGTCTCGATGTCTCTTGTCGGCGTAACTCTTCTGTCAATCCTGGGCTGCTTTCATTCTCTTCCGAATGATCTGAACCATATCAATAGCTGCTTGAATGTCATCCGGCGGGGTAGCCCTTTCGTGGCCGTCAGCTGACCACTTCCAATCCTCAAATTCCCAATAAATCAGAGATCTGCACTTTCTCACATAGAGAGCCTCATACGGCGGCATCCCAATCGAGGCTTGATAATTGTTGTTATACACAAACTCGACCAAGGGCAAGTGTGAAATCCAACTCGTATGAAAATCGAGTGCACATGCCCGTAGCACATCACTTAAGAACTTGATCATTCGCTCGGACTGTCCATCAGTCTGGGGATGTGCTGCAGAACTAAATTTCAGGGTCGTTCCCAAGCTCTTGTGAAGTTCTTGCCAAAATTGAGCTGTGAACTTAGGATCCCTGTCTCAAACGATACGCTCTGGAATACCATGAAGTCGGATGATCTCCTTCTGATACAGTTCTGCGAGCTGCTTGACCTTCGCTGTCTTTCGAACCGGAAGAAAATGAGCTGACTTGGTCAATCGATCAACAATGACCCAAATGCTGTCGAAACCTCCATGAACAGTGGGCAATCCAGTTACGAAGTCCATAGTGATCTCCTGCCACTTGGAAGTAGGTACGGGAAGCGGCTGAAGAGTTCCTCCAGGCCTTTGATGTTCGGCCTTGACTCTCTGACACGTTAAACAATGTTTCACATAGGTAGCCACGTCCCTTTTCATACCGTTCCACCAATACTGGGTTCTGAGGTCACGATACATCTTGTTGCCTCCTGGGTGAACAGCATAAGCAGACTTGTGTGCCTCGTCGAGAATTTCACGCTTCAGGTTCGTGGGAACACAAACCCGAGTCCCGAAGCAAAGCAATCCGGTACCATCGATCCTGAACTTGGTGTTGGATCATTCTGCATTCTGGCCTTGATCTTCTGAATACCGGCATCCGAAATTTGCTCGTCTCGGATCTGTTGGACTAAATCGGGTTGGACTGTAAGGTTGGCAAGTCGAGGATACGATTCAACTTGAATCATTCTATCCTCTATAGGGATATCAGAAGATGATCCCTCCAAATGTGCCACGCGAGCCCTCTGGCTCAAAGCGTCGGTGACCACGTTCGCCTTCCCAGGGTGATACTGAATACGGCAGTCATAATCCTCCAAGAATTCCATCCACTGTCTCTGTCTCCTGTTGAGATCCTTCTGCGTGAACAGATACTTCAAACTCTGGTGGTCAGTAAAGATGTCAAAAGTGACACCATACAGATAATGACGCCATTTGCCCAAGGCAAATATCACCGCTGTAAGTTCCAGGTCGTGGGTGGGATAGTTCTTCTCGGCATCTTTCAGCTTCCTAGAAGTATAAGCAACGACCTTCCCATTTTGCATCAACACGCACCCTAAACCTTCCTTGGACGCGTCGGTATAAACTGCGTATCCCTCGTGTCCGTCTGGGAGAACAAGTATATGTGCGGTGGTCAATCTCGTCTTCAGCTCCTTGAAGCTGGCCTCGCACTCGTCGTCCCACTGAAAGGACACATCTTTGTAAGTCAACTTCGTGAGTGGGGCCGCTAGTTTGGAGAAATCCTTAACAAATCGTCTGTAATATCCAGCCAATCCGAGGAAACTGCTAACTTCTGTCGGCGTCTTAGGCTGACTCCAACTCGTCACTGCCTCAATCTTCGATGGATCCACAGCAACCCCATTCCCGGAGATGATGTGACCAAGGAATGAAACCTCGTTGATCCAAAACTCGCACTTGCTAAACTTAGCATATAGGCTATGCTCTCGAAGCGTCTGTAGCACAATGCGAAGATGCTCGGCATGATCCTCGACTGTCTTGGAGAAAACCAGAATATCGTCGATGAAGATGACCACGAACTTGTCGAGGTAAGGCCGGAAAATTCTGTGCATCATATCCATGAAAGCTGCAGGGGCATTCGTCAAACCAAACGGCATCACAACAAACTCGAAGTGGCCGTACCGAGTATTAAACCCGGTCTTAGGTATATCCTGCTCTCGGATACGAAGCTGATAGTATCCCTGTCGAAGATCCAACTTCGAATATACTTTCGCTCCTTGCACTAAGTCAAATAGCTCCTCTATGTGGGGTAGAGGGTATTTGTTCTTCACTGTCATCCGGTTCAGCTCTCGGTAGTCGATGCACATTCTCAGCGTGCCATCCTTCTTCCTTACAAACAAAACCGGTGCACCCCAAGGAGAGATGCTCGGTCTAATGTAACAACTCTCAAGCAACTCTTCAAGTTGCATCTTAAGTTCCTTCAACTCGGAGGGAGCCATCCTGTACGGAGTCTTTGAATAAGGCTCCGATCCCGAGGCAAGATTGACTACGAACTCGATGTCACGATCAGGGGTTAGAGAGTTCAAACTCTCGGGAAAGACATCCTGGAAGTTCTTAACCACTTCCGTGTCCTCAAGCTTCCGTTGTTCTTTCGGTCGGTTAAGCAGGTAATCGATGAAAGCCTGAGCTCCCTCTCGTATCATACGTGAAGCCTCGACATAAGAAATCTTCGGTGTCGAATCTGATTTCTCAAGAATACCCTTCATAATGGTCGCCTCGGTTTCAATCTGTACTGTCTTCTTGAAACAATCCACACTGACTCTGTGCTGATAAAGCCAGTCCATTCCAAGAATAATCCCATAACGCTGTAGCAGCAACTCGATCAAATCGGCGGGATAAACACGATCCACTATCTTCAAAGGGCAACCTTTGAAGATCCTATCCGTAACGTTTGAAGTCTCCAAAGGAGAACTGACTCGATACAAATAAGGCAGACTCTCCACAGGCATGCACAACTTAGCAGCAATATCAAGCGCAATAAACGAGTGTGTCGCACCCGGATCATATAATGCAGTAATAGGGATGTCATGAATATGCAGGGTACCTCCAATCACGTTGTGCTGATCGGGCTCAAGCTCCTCTCCTCCCAGTGTGAAGACTTTGGGCTGCACTCTCGGCTGATGTAACGACCCAGAAATCCGAGAATCAATTTGAGTATTTTTCCCGCGTTAATATGTGAATTATTATATATTATTTATTATTTTCGTATACGACCCAATGTGATAATATTGTTTGCATATTTAAATTCCTTGTCTAATTTGCGTTTGTTTGATATTAATAGTTATATTTGGCCAACGTGCATTTAATTGGACTTTGCAAACTTACCAAACTACCCTTTGTATTTTTCGACATTTCGAAATATTTGATAAAAGTCTCGAAACCCTCATTCGAACTCTTATTCGAAATAGAGAGTGAAAGAGAGAAGAGGAAAAGAGGATTTTCTCCCAAAGCCCTAATCGATCGTGCCGAGCTCGTTTCTCCGTGGAATTTCGCGCCGATCGAACTTAAACGATCCTCTCAACGATACCTTTCTTTAGGTACCAATTTCCCCAATTTCTTTCACGAATTTATGATGTTTTGAGGATATTTTAGCATTTCGGGATTTTTAGATTAAATGCTTAGATCGAACCCGTTTCTTGATCATTTCGTGAAATTTTTGGATATAAATGTCTATTAGGTGTTAGTTGTTGATTGTTACGATTGTTGGGTGTTGATTTGCGCTATAAATATGATTTTTATGAATTTTGGCTTGATTTTTCGTGAAATCGCGTAACTTTCTGCTGTGTGCTGCTAAACCGCACGGGCTAACGCACGGTCTTTAGCAAGATCGTGCAGGAGCCCGTGCGCATCTCTTTGTGCCTGCACGGGCTCAAGCCCGTGCGCCTAAACCGTGCAGATGGCCGTGTGTTAGTGCACGGTCTTAACACCGTGTTCAAGACCGTGCACAAGCCGGTCTAAAACACTTAGAAAATTTTTCCAGCCTTTTTCAAATGTTGCTCTCGGCAAGTGAGACCACGGGTCAACATTTTTGGTTGACTTTTCGTATACGGACTCCAAAAATTATACCGTTTTCACCTATAGAACCTTTATAACTTGTAGATTAATATTCTGAAATGTTTATTTAATTTTGCCCTTATTCGGGCTGTGAATAGTGTAATTTTAAGTATGTGCATTTTTGGCAACTTGTCGGAATTTCGTGAAATCTACATGATAGCTTCCTTACATACTATAATTGGCATATGCATGATTGTGAACATGTTTGGTTAGTCGTTCGTCAAATAATTGCTTATTTGCGCTTTTATAGTCGTTATTAATTTGTCTAGGTCCTGTCTTATCTATAGATCAGTCAAACGTCGGTGACCAGTGAGTCTAGCTGCTAGGCTTCCTATTTTTGACCAGGTGAGGATTTAAATTATTTAAACTGGGCTTGAAAATATATGTCTATGTATACTTGCGAAACCCACGTATTCCCTTATTATTAGTAATAAGTATTTCGAGCATATACTTTTATGATTTTATCAATAAATCCTTCAATATCAAATTATACATTAGTACCGAAAATTGATTTGTTTTTCAAAAGGGCAAGTAAACCCCTTTTCTTTTAATGTGACGATTTGACTTAGGACTGGGTCTATGAGGAAAGTCGTTAGGGAAGTGCGCCAGTGCAACCCGACGCGTACGGAACTTGTAGTTACCCCCTTTGTCGTCACCACTTGCCCAATTGCCCGTTTGGCACTCAAATCCTTATTTCAACGCGAGCAAAATCGTGGACTTTCTTTTAATGAGGGCCCGGGATGGTATCCGGAGGTTGCATCTGGGGACGAGCGTCCAGGGTGTAATCCGAGGTGCTTCTCCCAAAATTAAGCGTCAATCGTGGCCCGTCAGGAGTTGATAGCCACGGTTGGGAGCGATGGTGGGTGTTGCATGTGTTGCACGTTTTCCTTAAATTCACTATAGTCGAGCCTCGGGTTGCTCCTTGGTTCAACACCGGAGATGGAGATTTTTATAATGTCTTGAGAAGAAATAAGGAGGAACAGGCCCACTCTCGCTGGGATATTTATTTATTATTTATTATTGTTATTGTCTTTATTGCCTTATTAAATAATCAAGTCGAAGCACATTCCGGTTTCTTCCTTAACGCATATGTATTTTCTATGAAAACCCGGAAGCGTGACTCGACTTGCTCTAGCATCTTCACTGAGTATTTTTGACTCATCCTCTTTCTTTGGTTCTTGCCTCAGGTAGATTAAGAGACCAACATGTCTCATGTGTCGGATGGGCAACAGTGCTTAGATAGGCCTTTTTGGTTTTGCCGAGTCTCTATTGTTGTCTTTAACTCTCTAGATTGTTGTTCTTTTGTCCAGGCTTGTAGATAACGATATATTGATCCCCGTCCCCTAATTATTACTTTATGTTGCCCCTGAATGGGCTGTGTTAACATATATATATTAGTTGAATTGGCCCCGGAGTGGCATTTATGTTATTATGATTTAAGTTTGCTTCCGCTATTTATTCTGAGTTGTTTAGATGTTTAAACTTTGGGGATCCACTGTTGCCAAGTGTCGGGATTGACCCGTTGGCTTGTATGGGTTCTCGGGTTGAGGCGTCGTTCTCGGCTTGGGAATCCGTGCAGGTTCGGGGGCTGTAGAGTGGGGCGCTACGGTCTGGAGTGGTATCAGAGCCTTAGGCTCTATTGTCTAGAAGTGTGGTGTCTAAGTCGTACGGCTACATAGGTTTCGTATTATTTTCTTTACTTGCACTTTTATATATTATTGTTACGTGATTAATTGAACATATCATTAACCCACATGCATTCCAGCTCATTGTTTCAGGCACCATGGTCCGACCTCGAGGCAGACAGGAGCCACCTCCACCACCCGAGGGCTTTCCACCGCCCAAAGCCTTCTACGATGCCGTTAGGCTTATAGTACAGCAGGCTCAGCAAGAGCAACAGCAGCATCAGCCGCCACCACCTAACCCTCGAGATTCTACCGCCCGAGCCATGGATCAATTCATGTCCTATCGCCCTACGGTCTTCGAGGCCGAGGCCTGGATTTCAGAACTAGAGCAGAAGTTTAGAGCTCTGGAGATTGATGACCTTCAGAGGATTGAGCTCGCTGTATTCTTGATGAGGGGACCCGCCCTCGATTGGTGGCGTTTTGTTGAGAGGCGATGGACCGCCACACAGACCCCGCGCACTTGGGCACGGTTTCTTCACGAGTTCCATGCGAAGTATGTGCCCGAGATTGTTCAGGATCAGAGGGAGAGGGAGTTTATGAACCTCTCTCAGGGAGGCATGACCGTGGGCCAGTATGAGGCCAAGTTTACCAGATTGATCGCCTACGCTCCTCACATGGCAAACGACGACAGGAGGATGGCCAGGAAGTTTAAGGAGGGTCTTCGTGATGAGATCCGAGTAGAGTTGGTTGGCAGTGACCTCCGTTCTTATGAGGAGGCCGTGACGCGGGCTATGGCTATAGAGTCCGATCTTGGAGAGCTCCGTCGTAGGGCTCCTGTGCCTGTTGCTACCGCCCCTAAGGGCTTTCCCCAGAGAAACAAGAGGCCTTTTACTGCTGGATCCGGATCTTCTACGGGCGAGAAGAAGCCCAGGTATATTGAGCCGGCCCCGATTGCCGCCATTGCACCAGTTCTATGCTCACACTGCCGCAAGCCGAACCACACTGCCGAGTTCTGCAAGAGACGTTTGGGACAATGCTTATTATGTGGTTCCTCTGATCATATGCTGGACGTGTGTCCGAACAAGAGGATCACCATGCCTCGGAAGGCGATTCAGGCTGCCGGACATCAGGGAGATCAGCCGAGAGTGCAGCCCAGAGTCTTCGCACTGGGAGGAGAGGTGCTTGAGCCCGATTTGCACGATGTGATTGGAGGTACCCTGCATATTCATGACATCCCTATTACTGCATTATATGATCTGGGTGCGACACACTCGTTTATTGCGCTTGATATTGCTGCTAAGTTGTGCATGCCCGTGGAGAGTCTTCCTTATTTGTATCGAGTCAGTTCTCCTTTGGGGACTTCATACATTACGGACAGGATCTTCAAGGGTTGCCCTTTGAAGATAGGAGATCGTATTTATTCCGCCGATTTGATTGAGTTGCCGCTACAGCATTATGGGATTATTCTTGGGATGGACTGGCTTTATCAGCACAGAGTCAGTGTGGATTGTTTCAAGAAGACAGTACAGATTGGAACCGAGATGACAATTGTGAAGGGTATTCATGAGAAGTTAGATTCGACACCGAAGATTTCTTATGTCGAGGCTTCACGTATGATACGAGAGGGAGCTCAGGCTTTCGTCGCTTATTTACTTAACCGACCGAAGGAACAAGGGAAGCTCGAGAACACGGAAGTGATTAAGGACTTCCCGCATGTCTTTCCCGAGAGTTTGAACTCTCTACCTCCTGATCGTGACATCGAGTTCGTAGTCGATCTTGCCCCGGGATCGGAGCCTTATTCGAAGACTCCGTACAGGATGGCTCCCGCCGAGTTGAAGGAACTTAAGATGCGACTTGAAGAGTTGCTTGAGAGTAGTTTCATTAGACCGAACATCTCTCCTTGGGGTGCACCGGTTTTGTTCGTGAAGAAGAAGGATGGCACGCTGAGAATGTGCATCGACTACCGAGAGCTGAACCGGATGACAGTGAAGAACAAATACCCTCTACCCCACATAGAGGAGTTATTTGACTTATTGCAGGGCTCGAAGGTATATTCGAAGTTGGATCTTCGACAGGGATACTATCAGCTTCGTATCCGAGAGCAGGATATACCTAAGACCGGGTTTAACACTCGGTACGGCCACTTCGAGTTTGTTGTGATGCTGTTTGGTTTGACGAATGCCCCTGTAGCTTTCATGGATATGATGCACAGGATTTTTCGGCCTTACCTTGACAAGTTCGTGGTTATCTTCATCGACGACATTCTGGTTTTCTCCAAGACGGTCGAGGATCATGCCGAGCATCTTCGCATTGTGCTACAGACGCTTCGAGAGCATAGCCTATATGCTAAGTTTAGCAAGTGCGAGTTCTGGATCAACGAGGTTTCATTCCTTGGTCACATCATCTCCGGGAATGGGATTGCAGTGGATCCATCAAAGATTAAGGCAGTGACGAGTTGGAGTTAGCCTAAGACACCAACAGAAGTTAGGAGTTTCCTTGGATTGGCTGGATATTACCGACGATTTGTTAAGGATTTCTCCAAATTAGCGGCCCCACTCACGAAGTTGACTTGCAAAGATGTGTCCTTTCAGTGGAACGAAGAATGCGACGCCAGCTTCAAGGAGTTGAAGACGAGATTAACCACCGCACCTATACTTGTTCTCCCAGACGGACACAAGGGATACGCAGTTTATACCGACGCGTCCAAGGAAGGTTTAGGGTGCTTATTGATGCAAAATGGGAAGGTCGTTGCTTATGCTTCTAGAAACCTAAAAGATGCCGAGAAGAACTATCCCATTCACGACTTGGAACTTGCAGAGGTGATATTCGCCTTGGGCAAATGGCGTCATTATCTGTATGGTGTCACCTTTGACATCTTTACGGACCACCAGAGTTTGAAGTATCTGTTCACGCAGAAGGATCTCAACAGGAGACAGAGACGGTGGATGGAATTCTTGGAAGATTATGACTGCCGCATTCAGTATCACCCTGGGAAGGGGAACGTAGTCGCCGACGCTTTGAGCCGGAGGGCACACGTGGCACATTTGGAGGGATCATCTTCCGATATCCCTATAGAGGATATAATGATTCGAGTTGAATCGTATCCTCGACTTGCCAACCTTACAGCCTAACCCGATCTAGTCCAACAAATCCGAGACGAGCAGATTTCGGATACCGGTATTCAGAAGATCAAGGCCAGAATGCAGAATGATTCTAACACCAAATTCAGGATCGATGGTACCGGTTTGCTTCGCTTCGAGACCCGAGTTTGTGTTCCCACGAACTTGAAGCATGGAATTCTTGACGAGGCACAAGTCTGCTTATGCTGTTCACCCCGGAGGCAACAAGATGTATCGTGATCTCAGAACCCAGTGTTGGTGGAACGGTATGAAAAGGGACGTGGCTACCTATCTCAAACATTGTCTAACGTGTCAGAGAGTCAAGGCCGAACATCAAAGGCCTGGAGGAACTCTTCAGCCGCTTCCCGTACCTACTTCCAAGTGGCAGGAGATCACTATGGACTTCGTGACAGGATTGCCCACTGTTCGTGGAGGCTTCGACAGTATTTGGGTCATCGTCGATCGATTGACCAAGTCAGCTCATTTTCTTCTGATTCGAAAGACAGCAAAGGTCAAGCAACTTGCAGAACTGTATCAGAAGGAAATCATCAGACTTCATGGTGTTCCGGAGAGCATCGTTTCAGACAGGGATCCTAAGTTCACAGCTCAGTTTTGGCAAGAACTTCACAAGAGCTTGGGAACGACCCTGAAATTTAGCTCTGCAGCACATCCCCAGACAGATGGACAATCCGAGCGAACGATCAGGTTTCTAAGTGATATGCTACGGGCATGTGCGCTCGATTTTCATATGAGTTGGATTTCACACTTGCCCCTGGTCGAGTTCGCTTACAACAACAGTTATCAAGCCTCGATTGGGATGCCGCCGTATGAGGCTCTCTATGGGAGGAAGTGTAGATCTCCGATTTATTGGGAATTGGAGGATTGGAAGTGGTCAGCTGACGGCCACGAAAGGGCTACTCCGCCGGATGACATTCAAGCAGCTATTGATAAGGTTCAGACCATTTGGCAGAGAATGAAAGAAGCCCAGGACCGACAGAAGAGCTACGCCGACAAGAGACGTCGAGACTTGGAATTTGAAGTGGGAGGCCGAGTGTTCCTCAAAGCCTCCCCGAGGAAGGGATTCACCAGGATCGGTAAAGGTGGAAAGCTTACTCCGAGGTACTTAGATCCCTTCGAGATCATAGAGCGGATCGGGAACACCGCTTACCGTTTGGATCTACCACCACATCTCACCGGGATCCACAATGTCTTCCACGTCTCACAACTCCGCAAGTACTTCCCCGACGAGTCCCATGTACTCCAGGATGACGGAGTTCAGCTTGAGCCGGATTTGACTATCGATCTGAAACCGGTTCAGATTCAGGATCGCAAGGTCCAGCAGCTTCGTCACAAGCAAATTCCTTTAGTGAGAGTTCTCTGGAGGAACCGTTCGACCGAGCAGTCTACTTGGGAGACGGAGGCTAAGATGAGAGAAGCTTATCCCGAGCTTTTCTGATAAAGATGGAATCTGGGGACCAGATTCTCATAAGGGGGGAGTATTGTAACGACCCAGAAATCCGAGAATCAATGTAAGTATTTTTCCCGCGTTAATTATCTTTCTTAACCCTAAATTCTCGTAATATGTGAATTATTATATATTATATATTATTTATTATTTTCGTATACGACCCAATGTGATAATATTGTTTGCGTATTTCAATTCCTTATCTAATTTGCGTTTGTTTGATATTAATAGTTATATTTGGCCAACGTGCATTTAATTGGACTTTCCAAACTTACCAAACTACCCTTCGTATTTTTCGACATTTCAAAATATTTGATAAAAGTCTCGAAACCCTCATTCGAACTCTTATTCGAAATAGAGAGTGAGAGAGAGAAGAGGAAAAGAGGATTTTCTCCCAAAGCCCTAATCGATCGTGCCGAGCTCGTTTCTCCGTGGAATTTCGCGCCGATCGAACTTAAACGATCCTCTCAACGATACCTTTCTTTAGGTACCAATTTCCCCAATTTCTTTCACGAATTTATGATGTTTTGAGGATATTTTAGCATTTCGGGATTTTTAGGTTAAATGCTTAGATCGAATCCGTTTCTTGATCATTTCGTGAAATTTTTGGATGTAAATGTCTATTAGGTGTTGGTTGTTGATTGTTACGATTGTTGGGTGTTGATTTGCACTATAAATATGATTTTTATGAATTTTGGCTCGATTTTTCGTGAAATCGCGTAACTTTCTGCTGTGTGCTGCTAAACCGCACGGGCTAACGCACGGTCTTGAGCAAGATCGTGCAGGAGCCCGTGCGCATCTCTTTGTGCCTGCAAGGGCTCAAGCCCGTGCGCCTAAACCGTGCAGATGGCCGTGTGTGAGTGCACGGTCTTGACACCGTGTTCAAGACCGTGCACAAGCCGGTGTGAAACACTTAGAAAATTTTCCAGCCTTTTTCAAATGTTGCTCTCGGCAAGTGAGACCACGGGTCAACATTTTTGGTTGACTTTTCGTATACGGACTCCAAAAATTATACCGTTTTCACCTATAGAACCTTTATAACTTGTAGATTAATATTCTGAAATGTTTATTTAATTTCGCCCTCATTCGGGCTGTGAATAGTGTAATTTTAAGTGTGTGCATTTTTGGCAACTTGTCGGAATTTCGTGAAATCTACATGATAGCTTCCTTACATACTATAATTGGCATATGCATGATTGTGAACATGTTTGGTTAGTCGTTCGTCAAATAATTGCTTATTTGCGTTTTTATAGTCGTTATTAATTTGTCTAGGTCCTGTCTTATCTATAGATAAGTCAGACGTCGGTGACCAGTGAGTCTAGCTGCTAGGCTTCCTATTTTTGACCAGGTGAGGATTTAAATTATTTAAACTGGGCTTGAAAATATATGTCTATGTATACTTGCGAAACCCACGTATTCCCTTATTATTAGTAATAAGTATTTCGAGCATATACTTTTATGATTTTATCAATAAATCCTTTAATATCAAATTATACATTAGTACCGAAAATTGATTTGTTTTTCAAAAGGGCAAGTAAACCCCTTTTCTTTTAATGTGACGATTTGACTTAGGACTGTGTCTATGAGGAAAGTCGTTAGGGAAGTGCGCCAGTGCAACCCGACGCGTACGGAACTTGTAGTTACCCCCTTTGTCGTCACCACTTGCCCAATTGCCCGTTTGGCACTCAAATCCTTATTTCAACGCGAGCAAAATCGTGGACTTTCTTTTAATGAGGGCCCGGGATGGTATCCGGAGGTTGCATCTGGGGACGAGCGTCCAGGGTGTAATCCGAGGTGCTTCTCCCAAAATTAAGCGTCAATCGTGGCCCGTCAGGAGTTGATAGCCACAGTTGGGAGCGATGGTGGGCGTTGCATGTGTTGCACGTTTTCTTTAAATTCACTATAGTCGAGCCTCGGGTTGCTCCTTGGTTCGACACCGGAGATGGAGATTTTTATAATATCTTGAGAAGAAATAAGGAGGAACAGTGTAGCGGACGCCCCAAACGGGTAACGCACGCCCCGCACCGAGCCCCAACCCGGAGCCGGAATGGGATCCGACCCGAATCGAAACCCGGCGAACGGCACACATTTACTCAATGACTAGGCAGAGATTTCAAGAACAACGAGATAAAACGACAGAGACGTGGAAGAAAAAATTAATCAAACAGTAAAACATAATAAATACACAAATATTAAAGCCCACCAAGGCCAATGAAATTCAATTACATAATTAATATACGGGTTCGCTACAATATCCCGACAATGTACAATAACGTGTTCAACATAGAAATCCCGAATACTAACTAAATACAATCCTAATCTCATAAAACATAAACAATACCATACGGACACGAGTTATACATGAGCAAAATAAATACAACTCTAACCACGACGACGACGAAGATCCTGCCTAGTGTCCTCAAACCAATACAGGGGTGAAACAGAGAGGGTTAGTCAAACGACTAAGTGAGGAGGGAATAATAATGTATATAATAAAACGGAAGTAAATCACCAATTTTAAACTTAAAAGAAATCAACATAAAAGAAAGATTTTCGTAATCGGGTGGTGATTTAGCATAAAACATAACATATCATACGACTCGGCGAGTCGAGCCCTGAACTCCAATTTCCAAAACATAAAACCGGAAAACCACCCTTATTCCTCCAGTGTAGTCGGACTGCAAACCCGAACTACTCATAACATATCATACGGTAACTCTGGTACTCAAAGGGCTGCCACTCCGGCCTCACCCCGAGCTCCCAAATGGAGGAAACCATAGGATTTACGCCGTAGACCCAACGTCTACCGACTTCGTCCTATCGCTCTTACTCCGGGCCCAAACATACACACATACATAACATAACTCACTTTTCAAATCATTTCGGGTTGGCCAAAAGACCGTTCGAGACATGTCATATGCGAGGCCGAAGGCCAAAGTTCGCCTTAGAAAACAAAAGGTTTTACACGTCCCTTTCGTAAACATTTCAAAGACTATACGTAGTACTTTTTCATATCAAATCATTTTCGATAAATCAATGAACATAATAAGCATAAATATCTACTAAGTATATATATATAGAAACGGTGTGAAAACAAAATGTAAACAAGGCTTATATCGGGAGAGGCTTATTTATATATATACATAATAGTACTGGAATCAGAAAAGGAAAGCCTCACCTGTTGGCTATTCAAAATAAGAGCAAAAATCAAGAACCGGCGCTACTCCATGGGAGTATCGTCTGCAAAAATACCAAGACACAACCAATTAAGACTAAGGACGACGCACGGCTTTTACAAGAATATTAAAACACATAGGAGCACGGTACACAATCAAATCAAGCACTTAAGTTCAAATTATCAAACAAAAACAGAGTAATTCTCAAACTTAAAAATGCAATTCAAGTCCAAATGCAACGAAACTTTACGGACATGCTTAAATTATCATAAAGGAGTATGCATTCGAATTTCGGGAAAATCGGACTTCACATGCAAAAGTTAGAAAATTTAACGAAAACTTAAAACGCACTATTCATAGACCCGAACATGTTATAAATTCGTAAAACATGCAATTCATATCTATTTCATATATATCGAATACACGAGCGCAGAAAGAATTCGGAAAAGACGAGTCTCGGAGGGACCCGTAGGCCAAAATGGGCCCTGACTTACAGAAGGTCAGGGCACTGTGCGATCGGGCCACACGGCCTTGTGCACGGCCGTGTGCCAAGGCCGTGCACAATCAAATGAACACGCACGGCCTCATGCACACGGCCTCAAGGCCGTGTGCACCAGCCCGTGCACCATCCAACACACGCACGGTCTCTTGCACGGCCGTGCAAGAGGCCGTGTACTCCCACACGGGCTTGCCACAACCCGTGTGCATGGCCCGTGTGCGTCAAGATTGAGCAGAACATGCAGAAATAGCAAACCCATACGCGAAAATGAATTCTAATTCAACATTTAACTAATTAAACATGAAAATTAATCCCTGATTTTCACATATTATGATCTACAACATATATGCTACACATAGAAACGATAAACACGAAAATCCATCCACAAATTCTATAAAAATCACATAAAACCTAATAATATCGACTATTCACAAAAATGAGAAAAATGAAGTATAGGAGACATTAAAAGAGAGAATCGTGAGAAGCTTACTCGTAGAAAAGATCGCGAGGAGTTCGTAGACGTAAACGATTCGAAAATCCGTCGGGAAACGAAGTCGGGACGATCGTTGGAATCTCTTCCTTCTCTTTCTCTTTTTCTTCTCTTTTCTTTTCTTTTTCTTCCTTGCTCATGTTTGAACGAGAGTGAGGCGAGAGAGAGACTTAGTCAATTGAGTTGACTAGGGTTTAAAATCGAAGGGGGGTAAATTCGTAATTTAAATAAGTTTGAAAACTCACGTTGTCCAAATAATAACGTAATTACAGTCAAAATTCATATAACTAAATGCACATTGACAATTCGTGAGTTAAATATCAAAATTCACTCATTTATGAAATTATCCTAAAATCTCAGAATAAGTATCAAATAAAAATAATAATTTGCGCAATTACTCGATTCAAACATACTGGATTATAAATCGGATTTTCGGGTCGTTACAAACAGGCCCACTCTCGCTGGGATATTTATTTATTGTTTATTATTGTTATTGTCTTTATTGCCTTATTAAATAATCAAGTCGAAGCACATTCCGGTTTCTTCCTTAACGCATATGTATTTTCTATGAAAACCCGGAAGCGTGACTCGACTTGCTCTAGCATCTTCACTGAGTATTTTTGACTCATCCTCTTTCTTTGGTTCTTGCCTCAGGTAGATTGAGAGACCGACATGTCTCACGTGTCTGATGGGCAACAGTGCTTAGATAGGCCTTTTTGGTTTTGCCGAGTCTCTATTGTTGTCTTTAACTCTCTAGATAGTTGTTCTTTTGTCCAAGCTTGTAGATAACTATATATTGATCCCCGTCCCCTAATTATTACTTTATGTTGCCCCTAAATGGGCTGTGTTAACATATATATATTAGTTGAATTGGCCCCAGAGTGGCATTTATGTTATTATGATTTAAGATTGCTTCCACTATTTATTCTGAGCTGTTTAGATGTTTTAACTTTGGGGATCCACTGTTGCCAAGTGTTGGGATTGACCCGGTTGGCTTGTATGGGTTCTCGGGTTGAGGCGTCGTTCTCGGCTTGGGAATCCGTGCAGGTTCGGGGGCTAATACGACCTTACGAGATAATATTATGTGCGTATTTAAATTCCTTATTTGTTTAGCTTTCGTTTGATATTAATATTGTTATATTTTACCAAAATGTTTAAATTGGACTTTCTAAAAATTACCGAAATACCCCTTCGTATTTTTGACATTTCGAAATATTTGATAAAAGTCTCAAAACCCCTTTCTAACCCTAATTTTCGCACAAAAGAGAGAGAGAAAGAAGAGAAAGGGGATTTTTCATTTGAAAACCCGAATCGATCGTCCCGAGCTCGTTTCTCCGCAGAATTTCATGCCGTTCGAACCTACGCGATCCTCTCAACGAGATCTCTCTTTAGGTACCAATTTCCCCAATTCTTTTTACAGATTGTTGAAGATTTGAGCATGTTTTTCATTTCGGGATTTATTATGAATATTTATGATTGTGAACCCGTTTCTTGGTCATTTCTTGTAATTCTTGGATAGAAATGTTCCCTATATGTTGATTGATGATTGTTGTAATTGTTGGGTGTTGATTTGCACGAGAAAATGATTTATATGCATTTTTGGATCGGATTTTCGTTTGAATCGCGTTTTTCTGCTGTCTGCTGTTAAACCACACGGGCTAATGCACGATATTGATCAAGACCGTGCAGGAGCCCGTGCGCAGCTCTTTTTGCCTGCCTAAGCCGTGCAATTGGCCGTGTGTAGTGCACGGTCTTGACAATGTGTCCAAGACCGTGCACAAGCCAGTGCGAAACACTTAGAATATTTTTCCAGCCTTTTCACAAGTTGCTCTCGGGAATTAGGTCAACATCTTGCCATTTTATGTTGACTTTTTGCATATGGACTCCAAAAATTATACCGATTTCACCTATAGATCCCTTATAAGTTGTAGATTAATATTTTGAAATGTTTGTTGAATTTCGACCTCGTTCGGACTTTGAATTGTAATTTTTTTTATGTGTGTGCATTTTTGGAAACTTGTCGGAATTATTTAAAATTTACGTGTGTAACGCCCCAAATTTTTGGTAAGCTAAAGCCGGTAAGAATTCCTAAGATAACGGGACAAGTTTGGAAAACTCGATCGGGATATATGTGCTTATGTGATATTTGTGTGTTTTATATGAATTTTCGTAAATGCAATAATTTGTGAATTTAAATTATTCTATGTCAATGTGCGTTTAAAATGATGAGTTTTGACTATAATATTGATATATTTCGTTAACGTGCCTTTTTATGAAGTTTTGCGAAATTACAGTTCTGCCCTTTCGATTTTAAGCTAAATAGATAAGTCCTATTAAAATCCTTTTCTTCTTTTCTTTTCTTCACTTTATTCTAAAGTTTATCAGCAAACAAAGAAAATGGAATTAGTTTAAGTGAAAGTCGAAATTGGCCGACCATTTCCTTTTTTTTATTCTTAAATACCTTCTTTTGTTTAGTTTCCCAATAAGGTAGAGATATACATATATTAAGTACATGAGAAAAGAAAATATCTAAGCTTACTTCGTCGTCTTCGTTTCAGCTACAGAAATATCTTGAAGAATAGGTATGAATATGTATTTATGCATCTCCACTAGCAATTTAACTTATTAGATAATTGTTTAAGTCTCTTGTGCTTACACGGTTATTAGGAATAATAGAAGTTCTCTCCTAATTCATTAATATTATTACTCTTTGTTCGGTGGGGAAACATCTTTAATTAGTGGAATTGTTTTTGCTTAACTGTTCTCTAATTTAAACTTTTGATCCACATGTGGTTCTAAAACATGTAAAATGGATTTTTATACACTTATTGAATAGTCTTTCTTTGAATTATATAATTAGATATCCTTATTTCCACTAATAGATTAATGGATACTAAGCAATAGAAGAATTAGGTGCTGAACGAAACCTTTTTGTTTTGATAATATTTGAACTTTGAATTTCGAACTCTTAGTTGTTTTTTTTGTATAAAATATATATTGCTCTTATTTTTCTTATCGACAGTTACTTAGAAAGGCTACAATCCTTATTCGTAATTGTTAATTTAAATAATTCTAAACTTCTGCAATCATGTTTAATTATCGCAACCTAGTTATTACGGGGTAATTGATTTAATTGATTAAAGTCATAGGCAACCTAATTAATTAGATGTTATGCAGAGACGTACCACTTCATTAATTTGAATGGATTACTTGATTTCATTAAGAGCAGATAAGCTATTGAAATTAAAATATAGTTAGCACGTAATTAATTGATTGATAATTGTGCTTTAACTCTCAATTTTCTTTAGATTCTTATGCTAATTATTTTATCTAATTGTTTACTTGTCCTGTGATTACGTGGTTTAAAGTTATAGCCGTGCGTCGTATTGTCGTCTTACGTGGTTGTGTCATATTTGGTTTCAGGTGGTACTTCTTCTGAGCAGTAGTCTGGTTTTCTTTCCTTTTGTCCCTTTTGCATTATTATCCAGGTGGGGTTTCTTTTCCGAATTCGGCTTTCCTTATACGTATGTAAATATTCCATATATACCCGAAGCCTGTGTTTTATGTTTTTATGTTTTCTTTCCCCATATTTATGTTATACGTAGTAGCTATTTGAAACCATACTATCTTAATGAGTTTAAAGAAAAATGCTTTGATATCAAATTATTACATATTAATCCCTAGAAGGCTCTATTAGCTCGAAAGGGTTACAAATGAGTTTGAAATTGGTCCCTTTGACCACACAAGCATTTGAAGTGCGAGGAATTATCTTGGCCTTTCGGCCTGGCCATTGAGCCACATTATACTATTGGGCCCTGACATCAGGGTACGGGGTGAAGTCGGATAGACGTTGGGTTTACGATGGATCTCAATGCTCTGGTCTCCAAACTGATGGGAGCTCGGGGGTATGACCGGAGTGGCAACCCTTTTGAGTACCTGCGCCGGACGGGATCTAGTCTATATCCCCACCCGAAGATGTATTGGATATTTATCCTTGCATGATTATATAGTAGCGGGCTAGCTACTTGACTACACAAGGAGGAATAAGGGAGGTTTATTTGATATTTCTGATATTATGAAACAGGTGGTTGATGCTCGACTCGCCGAGTTTTACTTTATTGCGAAATTATTCGATTCACCAATAATTGTGAAAACCTTTATTTTCCTTTGCTTTCTTGTAGCGCCCCTTTCCGTAGGAGGAGAAAGGACACCACATTCGCATCGAGACGAACTCCTAAACGAGGTAAAGGTACCCCATTCGAAAATCCATCCCGGCGAATGGCAATCACTCGATCAAACTCCGGAAACAGCATCACGACACCCCAACAACAATGTAACGCCCCGAAAATCCGAATTATTAATTTGGTATGTCCGAATCGAATATTTGTGTAATTTAATATTTATTTGATATTTATTATGTAATTTTAGAAATTTTTTTCGTATATGATTGAATTTATGTATTTAAATTACAAATTGTCAATGTGCGTTTAATAATAGGAATTTTGACTGTAATTACATGTTATTTGGACATCGTGAGATTTCGAACTTATTTTGCAAAATTACTAAAATGCCCCTTCGACTCTTTTAAACCTAGCCTAAATTGACTTAGTCAATCTCTCTCCCTCTCATTTCACTCACGCACAAAAAGAAAAAAAGAAAGCAAAGGAGAAGGAAGAAAAAGAGAGAAAAAGAGAAGGAAGAAGAAAGATATTCCAACGATCGTCCCGACTCCGTTTCTCGACGGATTCTCGATCCGTTTTCGTCTACGAACTCCTCGCGAACTCTTCTATGAGTAAGCCTTTCACGAATTTTTCATTTAATGCCTCTTATGCTTCGTATTTCTTATTTTGATAATAGTTGTAGAATTTAGGTTTTTATATGATTTTGATAGAAAATGTGGATGGATTTTTGTGTTTATCGTTTCTATATGAAGATTATATGTTGTAGATGATTATATGTGAGAATTAGGGTTTGATTTGCATGTTTTAGTGATTAATCGTTGGATTAAGGTTTGAATTCGCGTAGGTTTTGTTTCTGCGAAATGTTTCTGCTCGAATCGGTGCAAACGGCCTGGTGCACACGGCCTTGAGGCCGTGTGCATGAGGCCGTGCGCGTGGATGAATTGCACACGGGCTGTGCACACGGCCTTGAGGCCGTGTGCATGAGGCCGTGCGCGTTTCTTGATTGTGCACGGCCTCGCCACACGGCCGTGCACAAGGCCGTGTGGAAGGCTCGAACAGTGCCCTGACCTTCTGTAAGTCAGGGTACAAATTGGCCTACGGGTCCCGCTTCGGCTCGTCTTTTCTGAATTCTTTCTTCACTCGTGTATTCGATATGTATGATATAGATAGGAATTGCATGATTTATGAATTTACGACATGTTCGGGTATGTGAATAATGCATTTTAAGTTTTCGTTAAATTTTCTAACTTTTGCATGTGAAGTTCGATTTTCCCGAAATTCGAATGCATGCTTCTTTATGATATTCTAAGCATGTCCGTAAAGTTTCGTTGCATTTGGAATTGAGTTACATTTTTAAATTTGCGATTTACTCCATTTTCGTTTGAGAATTTGAACCTAAGTGATTTATTTAATTGTATAACGTGATTCTATGTGTTCTAATTCTTTCGTATAAGCCGTGCGTCGTCTTTAGTCTTATTTGGTTGTGTCTTGGTATTTTTGCAGACGATACTCCTGTGGAGTAGCGCCGGTTCTTGCTCTTTTTGCTCATCTTTTGCATAGCCAGGTGAGGCTTTCCTTTTCTGATTCCAGTATTACTACGTATATATATATAAATAAGCCTTTTCCCATACAAGCCACGTTTATGTTTTGTTTTCACACCGTTTATATATATACTTAGTAGATATTTATGATTATTATGTTCATTTGATTTATCGAAACTTATTTGATATGAAAAAGTATTACGTATAGTCTTCGAAATGTTTATGAAAGAGACATGTAAAACCTTTTTGTTTCTAAGGCGAACTTTGGCCTTCGGCCTCGCATATGACATGTCTCGAACGGTCTTTTGGCCAACCCGAAATGTTTGAAAAGCGAGTTATGAAATGTTTGTATGATCGTTTGGGCCCGGAGTAAGAGCGATAGGACGAAGTCGGTAGACGTCGGGTCTACGGCGTAAATCCTATGGTTTCCTCCATTTGGGAGCTCGGGGTGAGGCCGGAGTGGCAGCCCTTTGAGTACCTGAGTTATTCTAGTAAGTTACGCATAGTTCGGATTTAGCGGTCCGTCTACATTGGAGGAATAAGGGTGGTTTCCGGTTTTTATGTTCGGATATTGGAGTTCAGGGCTCGACTCGCCGAGTCATAAGATATGTTTTGTTTTATGTTAAATCACCACCCGATTACGAAAACCTTTCTTTTATGTTGATTTCTTTTACTTTAAAATTGGTGATTTATTTTCCGTTTTGTTATATACCTTATTATTCCCTCCTCACTTAGTCGTTTGACTAACCCCCTCTGTTTTACCCCTGTACTGGTTTCAGGATACTAGGCGGGATCTGCGTTGTCGTCGTCGCGTCTTAGAGTTACATTCTTTTTGCTCATGTATAACTCTCATTCAGTATGGCTATGATTTATGTCTTTTGATTTTAGGATTTATTAGAATGTATTCGGGACTTTGTATTGAACCCGTTATTATATAATTATCGGGATATTGTACCGAACCCGTTTGTTATTTAATTAAGTGAATTTCGTTAGCCTTGTGCTTTAATAATTATGCAATTTATCATGCTTTAATGTTTGATTATTTCGCTTCCGCACTTCTGTCTTGTTGTTATTTAAAACCCCCGCCTAGTAATTGAGTAAATGCTTGCCGTTCGCCGGGTTTTGATTCGGGTCGGATCCCATTTCGGTTCCGGGTCGAAGCTCGGTGCGGGGCGTGCGTTACCCGTTTGGGGCGCCCGCTACAAACAACAGCAATAAACAGAATAGTGCGGAAGCGATTTCAGAAAAATAACAATTTAAGCATAAAAGCCATCCATGGCAACATAATTCATAAAACAATTCCCAAGCAAATATCCAATTAATGCCATCCACGGCTCAACTATCTATCCCACATCAGGGGCACGTAAGTACGGAAATAAATCATAATATTGAATACAATAAGCTAAATCAATTCATAAAGTAAAGACTCGACTGTTGTTGGGACACTGACAAGACAAGAGACAAGAGCCGACCTAGACCTGCTGCTGCCGACTGACAAGATAGGTGACACCGCCACCTGTCTACCTGAAGCAAGAACCAAAATAGAAGGGGTGAGTATAAAGGATACTCAGTAAGGGGGGTAATACAATATAGGTATTGATCACAGTTCGTCGGTTATCATTTAGAACCAAAAAGGGGTGAATGTTACTCGTTTTGATAAAGATACATACAATAATATAAGTTGTAAAACTATAACACAAAGCAACATTCGGGTTCGGCTTTATTTGAAAACACAAAAGGTTGACGAACTAGATCCTTTGAAAACATTTGCATATAAGGTCAAGCCGATCATTTTGAAATGATATTAGTTGAGTCACGAGGCCGTTACAAGTTCGAAAAGCATGGCATAAATAAGTTAGAAACGATAAATAAACACGGCTCGTAATTCAACTAATTAATTTAATAATAAAGGAGGCTTACGGTAGCAAGTACGAGTCACGCTTCCGGGTTTTATATATATATATATAGGGAAATACATATGATAAATGAAGAAAACCGGAATGTGGTTCTACTTGTAAGGAAAGCCGTAAAACAATTAGACAAATAAATAATGCAATAAGACATGAAATAGTGTGTCCCGGCGAGAACGGGCCCTCTCCTTATAACTCCCAACCTTGAAAATCATGCAAGCAAGTACTCCACTACCAAGATTCATGATCCACTCAGAATTTTATGGAAACGCGTGTTAACAACGTCACCTTTAACAGAATTTTCTAGGAAGCGCGTAGCCTACAACGCCACCCTCGCACTAACTCAGGTTAGTCAACCTCCTGGCTGACCTAAGCAGATACGGATTGGAGTATCCATCGGGATTTGCCCTGGACGCACGTCCCCAGACTCACCACCTGAATACTCCGGGCCCAAAACATTAATCGATCTATGGCTCGCTTTTGAAAACGATGACAGTTAGGGGGCCAAAAGGGCCATTCGCAATTGGGGAATCGGGATGTGGAAGGCCAAAGGGGCCATTCGAGATAAGGTTATATTTGCGGGGTCGAGAGACCAAAATTCGCATTTAAAACAAAAGGGTTTTCCTTGTCTCTAGTTGAAAGCATTTCAAATCATTTTGGTTTTGCTATTGAAAGGTTTGACTAAGCACATAAGGAATAGTAAAGGCAGTACAACAAGTAATAATAAAAGACGGGGTAATCATTTATTTTGCAACCTATAATAGTCTATGTCCTTGCCCCAGTTAAAAAAATAAGTTAAACCCTTACCTGTAGCTCGACAAACGAGAAAAGCAAGCAAGCAACATGTATGATTCTCCCTCAGAGATCCCACCTGAAAAACACGGGGTCCAGAGGATGAATGACTGACACGAACAAGAAAACAGACACTGACGCTCGGCTATCAAAATACGAACATGCTTAAGGACACTCACTCAACATTTAAACATAAGAAAGCGAGTAGGGGCAATATAGTCAATTTATCCAAATGTATGCAATAATTAAATAAACGAATAACAATTAACATTTAATTAATAATAATATTTAAGCATAATCTAACCAGGGGTTAACCTTGCAATTAAACATCAAACATGTATATTTCATTTAAATCAACAACAATTAAGTACAACTTATAGCTTTTCCCAAAAGCTCAAAAGCTAACAAGCTAAGATCGATCCTATCTCTAGCCTAATCGAACCGAAACCTATCCGTTTCGACTACACAAGCATATATCATAAAAAATCAACAATTCATACAATTAAGCCAAGCTAGGATCAAGTTATTCATGCTCAAAAGCTATAAGCTATAAGCTATAGTTCAAAAGCTACAATTAATACAATAATACAAAAAATGCGATAAAAGACAAATGACAAGTCGGATTCGAGTAATACCAGCGCCGTTAGAACCGTTGTGTCGAGGAGAACAATCTTCGTGAAGACTCTATCGCCGGAATCTGACTGGAACTGTAGCGCCGCCGCGCCGCCACCGGACTTCCGTCGAAACACCTCCGATCGTCGAACCCTTATACATAAATGATCCTCTCGACGAGCCCATCACAACCATGGTGGTTTGCCGTCGTGACTCCACCTGGAACCACCGGGAACAACCACTTCCGCCGCCACTCAACGCCGCCGCCCCTTCAAGTCGCCATAACTCCACCGTCCGTGGTCCGATTAAAGTGAAACCACCGCCAAAATGCTCCTCTCTTCATGGGCTTCAATTCCCGACCAACCCCAGACATTGACGTCGCTGGAGAACTGAGATCGGAAAGCATCACCGCCGCCTGAAAATCGTCGATTCCGCCGCCGTCGGCGGTCGTATAGCCACGAGACCACCACCGTTGGCTTCCTTGCGAAAAATCGGTCCAGAAGCACCCTTGCCCACCGCCTGAAAGTCGCCGGAAAAGCCAGATCCACCACCCTTACCGTCGCCACCTTCGCGCTGCCGTAGCGTCACCGTCGCTGCTCCAATCGCCGGGAAAATAGTACGGTTGAGTTCGTCTCGTCGATACGGTCGTCTGGACATATGATTCGTCGAATTCCGACAACGTTGAAAAAATCGTGTTTGGGAGAGAAAGGCTCGTCGTTCGGTGATTGTCGGTGTGTGTGGTTTCTAAATATGGAAGGTTACTATATATATTTTTCGAAAAACGAGACAAAAATGCAAAGTCTCGGAATTTGGCATACTTAGTGTCAAAATGACCGAAATTAAATGCTTAACAAAGATTGAGGTTCGTTTTATTAAAATCCGGGCATTTACAAAAAGTCAATATCGAGTGGGGTCAAAGTGTAAATAGTTTTGGGTCAAAAATGAAATTTGTTGAAAATATGATTTGATGAATAATATTTAGAATCTTATGAAAATATTTGGAACCTCGATAAAATATGCATTATTACATTGAACCCCAGTCCAATGTACACCGTTAAATTACTACATTAAATTAAACGAGCTATAATTATAAATTTACCAAATTGACCCTAATTAGTGACAAAACGATGCAAATTAAATTCTAATTAATGCCTTGGGTTTTAAATACCAAATCGATGATTTATAAAATATTTAAATGCAAGAGTTGGAAAACATGCAATTATGAAAGACGTCGGGACCGTAAACGGTCCGAATTCCGATAAATGCGCTAATCTTGAACTTGGAGATTGCGGGTCGTTACATTTCTTCTCATTTACAAACTGGTGGATCTTTCTGTTGTTTCGATAGTATATACGTATTACAGCCCTCTCACTTAGTCGCTTTGACTAACCCCATTACTCTGTGGTTGTCTTTTCAGGTTTTGTTGCTAGGCGGATTCAGGTCGTGTCTTTGGAGTCATTTACTTTTGATTAGGTGATTTCAGTTCCGCCTATATATCTGGATAAATAATTAAAACCCTAGAGATTGTAGATGTAAATGATGTAAATTAGTGTGAATAGTAATATTGATGTTTTCAGTGGCCTTGGTGGGCTTTATAATTGTGTTTTGGATTATGGTTGTTCTAGCTCCCTGAGAGGGATAGGTTGTGTTAATTTGCTTCCGCTGTATTATTGTTCATTGTCCTATTATTTTCTAAAGCAGATCCGCCTGGTATTTATTTTCCGTTCGCCAGGTTATAGTTCATAACCGGACCTTTAGTTCTTGTTATGTATTGTGACTTGGTGCGGGACGTCGCGTCGCACCGTATTTGGGGACGTGCCGTTACAACGTCGTCGTATGTCTTACGTGGTTATGTCGTTTGTCAGTTGCAGGTTCCACTCTCGTGGATTAGGTTGCTCGTTTCCGTTTTGGGCTTTCTTTTGGTTGTCGCCAGGTGAGGTTTCCGTTGTTATTCCGTATTATGTAGATATGTAATATTAAGCCTCACTAAATAAGCCTCGCATGTATAATTTACGTTTTCATCCCGTATTACTACATTTAGTAAATACTTTATTCTTATTACTTTTATGAGGTTTAAGAACAACGGATTTGATATCAAATGAATATTATGTATGTGATTTCAAAATGTTTTCAAAAAGAGACAAGCGAACTATGTTTCGATTTAAATGTAATTTTGGGTTTGGAAACCTTCTCGTTGAGTGAAGTCGTTAGGGTGGGTTTCTCCCCCAGGACGATGGAACACCCGGTTGCGTTTCCTACCATTACATCGCCTGTCTCAAATGGCCCTTTTGGCCCTCCCCGAAATGTCTTGATTCCTATTTTAATAGGAAAATGATAGTTATGAAAAATGCGAGATAAGATATGTATGATATGATATGTGGGCCCTGGAGTATGGCGATCGGATGAAGCCGGATAGACAGCGGGTCTACGGTGGAATTTGGTAGCTTGCTCCATGTTTACCAGGAGCATGGGTGAGGCCGGAGTGGCAACCTTTGTGCTCCTGTGACGGTTGACTTCGTGTCAACTGAGAGATAGGCTATTATGCCTATAGAGAAGTTGGATTTAGCGGTCCTTCTGCTATATGGGAGGAATAAGGCTGGTATGGTTTTCAGGTATGTTATGATAGGATATGAGGAGTTGAGGGCTCGACTCGCCGAGCAATATGATATGTCCCGTTATGTTATGTTATGATAAATCACCTAATGTTTATGAAAACCCTTCTTTTACGTTTGTTTTCTTTTAAGTTAAAATGGTGATTTATTCCTGTATGCTATTATGTATGTACTCCCTTTTTCCCCTCACTTAGTCTTTTGACTAACCCTCCCTGTTTTTAACCTTATCTGTTTCAGGTGGTTACTAGGTGGGCATCGTCGGTCTTGTATTGCGGAATTATTCTGCTTTTGTCATTGTTCATTCCTAGGTTGTTTTAGGTAGTTGACCGTTATATGTATTCTGTAGGTTATGATATGAGTTCGGGATTATTTAATGTTGAACCCGTTATGATTTAATTCAATTCTTGTAAGTGAATTCCGCTAGCCTTGGTGGGCTTTAACTATTTGCGCAATTGGTTTATTGCTTTAATTTCCCGTTAGTAGAATTCGTTTTGGTTGCTGTTGCTTCCGCTTCCGCATTGTTGTCGTCAGTTGTTTTACAAAAGCCCCGCCTAGTGATTGAGTAAATCGGTTTGCCGTTCGCCGGGTTTCAATTGAGGGTCAGATTTCTATTTCGGCTTTAGGTTGAGACTCGGTGCGGGGCGTGCGTTACCCGTTTGGGGCGCCCGCTACAGTTGGTATCAGAGCTTTTGGGTCCAATGGCCTAAGCTCTGAATCGTCGTGTTTTGTTTGTTTTGTCAGTCGTTGTGTGCCGGTGTAACTTAGGGAATTGCACTCACTAGTGTTCAAGAACGCTTAGTGTTTGAATTGTGATGGATCTTTGTTGGATGATCAACAACAAAAGATCTTTTACAATCAAAATACTGGGATGGACTTGGATATAGGTGGATGTGAAACTCAAGGTTGCACTTGCCGTGCCTGGTTGCTTGTCGTTTCCGGTTGTGTCTAGGTCGTACGGATTAGGACTTCTATGGAATTTGTGAAAATGTGCTAAGTGATTATGTAAACTCTATCTGAACTCTAGTTGCCTACGTGTTTACAGCTTCGCATACTCACTTACCTGTCATGCATATTTGCTATTGGCCTTAGAGGATGCCTCCACGTCGTCGTAAACGTAAACCGCTCTCATCACCTCCGTTGGCACCTCAGACCGATACACCGACTTCAGCCGAAATTGCGGAAACGTTAAGACAGTTCATCGCTCAGGCCCCTAAAGGAAATGCTGAGCAGGAAGAGTGGGCCCGATTTCTCAGATTCGAACCAACACAGTTTGAAGGTGCCCCGGATGACGCTATTGCCGAGGCATGGATATCAGCCCTGGAAAAGATTTACAGGATAATGGAATATCCGAACCCTCAGAGAGTCGAGTATGCAATCTATCTGATGGTTGGAGCCACACAGGATTGGTGGAAACAGATTGAGCAAAGATGGAAACACGAGCATGTAGTCCCGACTTGGGATCAGTTCTTGACCGAGTTTCGAGCTAAGTACATTCTGTGGGTTGTTCGTCAGCAACACGAAAGGGAATTTCTGGCTCTCAAACATAACACATCTTCAGTTGGCCAGTACGAGGCACACTTCTCTCGCCTCATTACGCATTGCCCGTATATGGTCGCCGACGAGCAGAGGAAGACTCGCCAGTTTGTAGAGGGATTGACTTACGAGATCAGAAAGGCTATGATGGTGGTCCGACCTCAATGTTATACCGACGTAGTGGAAATGGCTCTGCATATTGAGTCTGAACTCAACCTAATGGGACCGAGTCCTATTCTTGCCACTACCACCATTCAGTACCTTCCAGCGAGTTCTAAGAGGCCATTTACACCTTTGGGGCCCTCTTCCGGAAAGAAGACCTCCCAAGTGTCTTCATCGAAGCAGAATGCACCTCCCCAACCACAGGGAGCCCTACGACCCGTATGTAGCTTTTGCCAAAGAGACCATCAAGAGTTGGAATGCCGAAAGAAAGCTGGACGTTGCTTCTCATGTGGAAGTCCCTTCCATCTCCGCGCAAATTGCACGAGGAAGAAAAGATCGAGACAGTCAAGGAGAACTTAGATCCGAATGCTTCGGTGCAAGGTACAAATATTAATTGGCATTCCATACATGCATTTTATAATTCGAGTGGTTTACACTCACTTGTTGCGCTTTTCATTGTTGTACTTGTGCGTGTGCATGTTGGATTCTTTGCATGTTTCTCTTTCTATTTCTTTGTTGCCGGATTGGAGGACATTTGCGATTCGTGCGCGTGCTGCCGTTTATCATCGAAGGAACCGTTAGCAGCAGATTTGACCAAGTTGCCAGCAAAGGATTATTTTGGACTTGACTAAGTCCAGAGAACCAAGTTGATCATAGAATTCACAGACGTACTTCCCGAGAATCTGAGAGCGCTTGCGATCAGATCGGAATGGATAGTTTGTAATAGATCTAACTCTAAGAAGTTAAACCGTGATCGAAGTCGCCAAACCGAATCGATTCTGCCGATCTGACAGAATCGAAGAACCGACTTCATGAACTTCCCTCCCTTGAACGTGCCCGAACGAGTATCTTGATCTGGGGTACTCCAACGCTACTTGTAGAGAAAGAAGACAGTGCACTTCCTATGTGTATTGTTCACCGAGAATTGCACAGAATATTAACGAAGGCAAGTATCCTCTACCGTCGACGAAGAATTGTCCGATATGCTTTGAGATTGAGGATTTTGTCTGAACAACCTTTGATTAGGGTATCATCAGCTCTGTGTCCGAGACGAATATGTTCTGAAGACAGCTTTCAGTGCTTGATGTAGATGTCTTGAATTCATATGTCTGCCTCTAGAACTGACAAGTACTTTGCGACTTGACGGACCCCGTTCATATCACAGCGAGTTGGTCGTTGCTTTCTAAGGAGTCACCTTGATATTCTCGAGGTTCGAAGAAGAATGCAGTGCACCTCCGTATGGTGCTCCAGACCTCAAAAAGGGCACCTGCTGATTGCCAGCCTAGCAAATATGAAATCTGGATCAACTGAGTGACCTTTTAGGTCATTTCGGATTCGGAACGAGGACCGAAGTAGAATCTTTGAGGAATTGAACAGTACTGGAATGGGAACAAGCCAAGACTTCATGTGGAACTTCTCTAATCTTGCAACCTTGTTGCTTGAGTCGACAGGAAAGAAACCGAGCTCGAATGGACAATCTATGTTGGACCTGTTCTTAGGAGCCGAAAAGAGATTAACTACAACTTCAATATTAACCCGGCTTAAGGGATTCTGAAGGAATCGTCGTGAGTAAGAATGCATCACATGAAAGGTTGAATTGGTGAATGGTACTAATGAAGAAACCATAGCTCATGCTCGGGAAGCTAAAATCAACCAGAAAGTTGCCCCTCATGACATTGAACTAGCTACCGTAAGAAAGGTTTGGCTGAAACGTCGCCACCATCTTATGGAATTAGTTGACATCTCTACAGATTATGGGATTTCAACACTTATTTACTCAGAAGGAGTTGAACGAACCCCAACGTCGTCGGGGGAAAATGTCTGAGGACTAAGATTGCAAGAATCAGTGTTCCTTGGGAAAAGCGAATATCGTAGTTGGTACTTTGAACCAAATCACGAGCGTGTCACAAATTGAGGCTAAACTGAATTGGACTTGCACCATTTTGGATAATTTCATTCATAGCCTTGCGACCCAGTCAGAATTGGGTTGAAGAATCTAAAATGCCAAGTCTGCAAAAGAATGGATCCCGAGTCAGACAATTTGAGCGAAGAATAATCCAAAGTTTCAGCTTTGTGTTGGTAACTCCAATACTTCCCAATATAAGCCTCAGACCCATGATTCGAAGAGTCGAAAGAAAGAGACTTACTCGATTAAGTCAAGAGATACTTCTAACGACCCGAATATTTTAATTATATTATTAATAATTACGCGAATTCTTTCTTACCTAATTTCTCGATCTATCCAATTGGATTAATTAATCTTGTGGAAAAGATTGATTTAACCTAGCTTTTAAATGCCCTCAATTACTTAAATTACATAAATGCCCTTAAAAGCTTAAATGACCATTTTACCCCCCCAAGATATTTTCCTAAATATCTACCTATCTCTCTCATTCTCACATTACATACAAAGAAGGAAAAAGAAGAAAGGAAGGAGAAGAAAGGAAGGAATCTTCCCGACGCCCTACCGAGCCCGTTTCTCGCCCGATCGACGAGCCGTGAAAACCCGAACGATCCTCACTACATTCTCTACCGGTAATCCTTTTACCCCATTTCATTTCGTTCCTTCCTCGTTGCGATTTTCGTGAGTTTTATATAGAATTTTATAGTTTTAGGATTTTCGTGTTTAGGGAGATTTACTTGACCATTTTACGTGATTCTTATGCCTATGTGTAGCTTATATGATATATATGATTATATGTGAAATTTAGGATGTTTTATGGTGTAAATTAGGAGATGTATGAATTTAAATGTTGATTTCGCGTGAGAGGTTTCGCGATCTGCTGAGTCTGCTGCTTAGTAGATCCACACGGGCGAACGCACGGTCTTGATCAATACCGTGCAGGTGCCCGTGCGCAGCCCTTTTCAACCTGCACGGGATTGAGCCCGTGCACAGGCCTGTGCGCAGGCCCGTTTGCACCTGCACGGTCTTGGCACCGTGCTCGAGACCGTGCGTGAGGCCGTGCACCCCTAATTGTGCTTGCACCGGTTTGCCAAGCCCGTGCGTTGGCCGGTGCAACATACTTAGTGCATTTTCCAGCCTTTTCCTTTCTTGCACTTTGGGAATTGGGTCAACCCCACTCATTTAAATGTTGACTTTTCGCATACGACCTCCAAATATCAATCCGATTTCACCTCTAGCTTCCTCGAGCCTCGGGATTTTATATTCTTCATAATTTACAATTATCCGACCCTATTTGACCGTCAATTGACACCTTTCTCGTTTAGGGATTTATTCCACCTTTCCCGTTTCTTTTCCGTTTAATCCCGTATTCGCGAGACAACGTCTTTATATTATTTTAAACATGCCTACGTGCCCTAACTGCATTTTAGCATGCTTTCCATATTTATTATTAATGTTCTTCCATCATTGTAATTGTTTTAAATATTCCTTTAAATATTGTTCCATAATTTATATATCCTTACATGTTTAATTATCTGACTTTCTATATTGCACCTGTAGCATGAGTGGAGTTTATATGAACTGCCGTGCATCGTCTGTTGTCTTGTGTCTTGCTTTTAGTATTGTCGGTCTTGTTTTCATCCTCTAGGCCCTGTGTATTACAGGTGGGACTAACGAGGGAGAAACCTGACTACCGTCTGCTTTCATACTGTCGTGTCGAGCCAGGTAAGGGTTTTAAATTGTTTTCAACTGGAGTAAGAACATAGTTACTTAGGTTTGCGAAATAAACCACTATCCCGCTTTCTTATTACTTGTTGTATTGCCTTTACTATTTCTCTATCTGCTTAGTCGAATCGTTTTGATAGCAAACCAAAATGGTTTAAATACTTTCAACTAGAGGCAAGGAAAACCCATTTGTTTTAAATGCGAACTTTGGTCTCTCGACCTCGCAATTATAACCTTGTCTCGAATGGCCCCTTTGGCCTCCCACACCCCGATTTCCTACTTTCGAATGGCCATTTTGGCCACCCAAACTATCATTGATTTCAATAGCGAGCCATAGATTGTTTAATAACTTGGGCCCGGAGTATACAGGAGGTGAGCCTGGGGATGTGCATCTAGGGCAAATCCCGATGTATACTCCTAGCGTGTTGACTCGGGTCGGCTAGGAGGTTGGCTAGCCTAAGTTGATGCAAACGGTGGTGCTAATCGCGTCTCCTTAAACTCTGATACGGTGGTGCTAATCGCGTCTCCTTAAACCCTGTATGGTGGTGCTAACAGTGTCTCCTTAAATCCTGTATAGTATTGTTGGTGGTGGAGTACTTGATTGTATGCTTACATGATTTTCAATTGGGAGTTATAAGGAGAGGGCCCGTTCTCGCCGGGACACATTATTTGCATGATTTATTGCATCTGTTGCTTGTCTAAGTGTTTTACGGTTTTCGTCACAAGTCGAAGCACATTCCGGTTCTCTTCATTTATCATATGTATTTCCCTATATATGTATATATAAAACCCGGAAGTGTGACTCGTGCTTGCCACCGTAAGCCTCCTTTATTATTCAATTAATTAGTTGAATTACGAGCCGTGTTTATTTATCGTTTCCAACTTATTTATATCGTGCTTTTCGAACTTGTAACGGCCTCGTGACTCAACTAATACCCTTTCAACTTATCGGCTTGATATTACGTGCAAAATGTTTTAAAGGATCCGGTTCGTCAACCTTTTGTGTTTTCAAATAAGCCGAACCCGAGTGTTGCTTTGTGTCATTTTACAACTTATATTTCGTTATTCGTATTCTTTCTCAAAACGGGCAACACTCACCACTTTTAGTTTTAAAAAGATAAATGACGAACTGTGACCAAAACCCCCTTACTGAGTATCCTTTATACTCACCCCTGCTATTTTGGTTCTTGCTTCAGGTAGACAGGTGGCGACGTCACCTATCTTGTCAGTCGGCATCAGCAGGTCTAGATAGGCTCAGTCTTTCTGGTTTGTCTTGTCAGTGGTCCCAACAACCGTCGAGTCTTGTTTATTGTATTTATTTACTTTACGTACTTATATGCTCCTGATGTGGGGTAGTTGGCGATATCTAGGATTGTACAGGATAGACTAGTTGAGCCATGGATGGCACTACGTGTTGTTATTCTGTTGTATTGCGAATTTCACATGTTTAATTGTTATTATGTTAGCCTCGTAGGCGTTATGGATTTATTTGATTATCTTTTAAATCGCTTCCGTATATCTCTGTATTGTTGTGATTGTTGTTGGGATATGGTCGCTGTTGCCGGTGGTTATTGTTTGAGTGCCGTTCGCCGGAGTGGATTTTTGAGTTGTGGCTCCTCGCTGAAGCTCGGGAATCCATTTCGGTGCGGATGTGGTGTTCCTTCTTCAGGGGGCGCTACAGTCAGTGGTATCAGAGCCTAGGTTCCCAAAAGGAACCGAAGCTTTGTAATCGCGTCGTGTCTTGTCTCTTGTGTCTGCCCGTTTCGTGTCATTGAGACTTAGAGTTTCCAGTCACAGGTGCTTGAGAACTCCTTAGTATTGAAATTGTGATTGATCTTCTTTTGGAATGGGCAACCAACCGTTTGATCTTTTACAATTGTAGTACTGATTTGGGATCGAATGCAGGTGGATGTGGAACTCGATGTAGCGTCTGTCTTGTCTTGTCGTCTTGTCGTGTACTGCTTGGGTCTTGTCGTGTCTAGGTCGTACGGCTATAGGATCGAGTTTTGCTTGTTCTGTGATTTGTTTCAGGCTTAACTTGTCTACATGCTATTCGAATCGTAAATGTATGCCCTGTTTGAATTTTATATGCCTTATGTGAACATTCCATTAACCGAGCATGCATCTTTTCCTAGTTTATTGAGCGCAGGTACATAATGTCTCATCGAAGACCCCCTACAGCTCCCTTATCTCTGAATTCGATTGCAAAAGACTTAGTGACAGCTATGAGGCAGATTGCTGAACAAGTACATCAAGAGAGACAACAACAACAACAACAAGTAGCTGCGAGACAAGCCGAGGGCGAATCCCTCGATAAATTTCTGCACTACAACCCACCCTGCTTCGTGGGTGAACCAAATGATCTTAAGGCCGAGGCTTGGATAGCCGATTTAGAGCGAATCTTCTGAGTAATACGCTGCGGTGACCCCGAGAGGGTCGAGTATGCCATTTTTCTCATGAGAGGACCAGCTGAAGATTGGTGGCGCTACATAGAACAGAGATGGATCGCTGAGAGAATTCCGTACACTTGGTCACGGTTCCTATCCGACTTCCGAGAGAAGTACGTGCCGCAAGTAATACGTGACAGCCGAGAAAGAGAGTTCATGTCCCTCACCCAGGGAGCTCTCCCTGTTGCACAATACGAGGCACTTTTCAGCCGCCTCATCATCTATGCTCCTCACATTGCATCTGACGATCGAAAAAGAGCGCGAAATTTCATCGAGGGACTTCAACCGGAGATCTTGGAAAGATTAGTGGGATTGGACATTCGAGTTTATCACGAGGTAGTTAACCGAGCTATGAGAGTGGAGTCCGATCTTCAAGAGATGAGACGAAGTATTCCTCACATGAAAGGATCCTCTTTCAACGAGAAGGCAAGAAGAGATCCATCCGGACCGAGCACCTTTCCGACATGGGAACCACACTACGAGATGCCGAAACCTATCAGGAGACTGCAAAGTGTAGGAGGAAACTGGGGCGTTGCCTCAGATGTGGGAGTAGCAAGCATCGAGTTCAAGACTGCCCCGACTCAAGCAACCCTCAGGGAAGAAAAAGGGGATCTCGACCCTGATACCGATTCGCAGAGGTACATTGCATTATCATTGCATTCACTCATAATATTCTGTTTCGAATGGTAATTGCTTTAAATATGTGTTAAGTGTTTTTTGCAACTTACGTGCTTTAACTGCTTTCAAAATTCACACTTGCACTGATTGAATGATTAGCTGCTAAGATTTATGTGACCTCTGTGTGGATAGCGTGGAATTCGATAAATTCGTTATACGCTATTAGAGAGTGCTAAGGACAAGGAGTTCTTGGCCGACTAGGATCGATTCTGTTGCGAGTACGTTATGCGGTTCTGGATAGCACCGACGTTGACAAATCAAGTCTGAAGGAGTATACTTCTGAAGGTATGTCTGAAGATGAATCAACTAGTGAAGAGGATAATGAATTATTTGATGATGATGATTATATGGTAGACGAGCCGACATGGGCTTCTGATAATGACGATCCTGATGTTTCGTATGAAGTCGAGCGAAGAAATGATGAAAATGATGGTTTAATGGAAGGCGGAGAGGAGAAATCATCCAATACCATTGAAGATGAGAAAACACTTTGTAGAAAGAATAAGAAAGAGTGTGATCTTGAAGAAACAGATTGTGAGAGGGACGAGGAGTACAATGGGAGAAATGATGATGGAGTTACTTCCTGTAAAAGGAACTCTAATCAAGAAACAGGAGGAGGATGTGACAATTGTCATTGAGGATACGAAGAGTGCAAGAATCAGTCGGAAGAACGAAATAGATAATGACAGTGATGATGGACCTTACATTGGGATTTTCTGATTCTTCGTCGTTTAGCTTTGTTGTGAATGATGTTTTATAACGTATTTAATTTGCTCTTAAATGTTCGTTTTTAATTCGCGTTATCAGAATTTTTTATAGATTATACTCCTCTTAACTAACCCCGAAGTCCGGAGGAGAATCTGAGGACAGATTCTTTTGAAGAGGGGAGTATTGTAACGACCCGAATATTTTAATTATATTATTAATAATTACGCGAATTCTTTCTTGCCTAATTTCTCGATGTATCCAATTGGATTAATTAATCTTGTGGTAAAGATTGATTTAACCTATCTTTTAAACGTCCTCAATTACTTAAATTACATAAATGCCCTTAAAAGTTTAAATTACCATTTTACCCCCCCGACATATTTTCCTAAATATCTACCTATCTCTCTCATTCTCTCATTACATACAAAGAAGGAAAAAGAAGAAAGGAAGGAGAAGAGAAGGAGAAGAAAGGAAGGAATCTTCCCGACGCCCTACCGAGCCCTTTTCTCGCCCGATCGACGAGCCGTGAAAACCCGAACGATCCTCACTACATTCTCTACCGGTAATCCTTTTACCCTATTTCATTTCGTTCCTTCCTCGTTGCGATTTTCGTGAGTTTTATATAGAATTTTATAGTTTTAGGATTTTCGTGTTTAGGGAGATTTACTTGACCATTTTACGTGATTCTTGTGCCTATGTGTAGCTTATATGATATATATGATTATATATGAAATTTAGGATGTTTTATGGTGTAAATTAGGAGATGTATGAATTAAAATGTTGATTTCGCGTGAGAGGTTTCGCGATTTGCTGAGTCTGCTGCTCAGTAGATCCACACGGGCGAACGCACGGTCTTGATCAAGACCGTGCAGGAGCCCGTGCGCAGCCCTTTTCAACCTGCACGGGCTTGAGCCCGTGCACAGGCCCGTGCGCAGGCCCGTTTGCACCTGCACGGTCTTGGCACCGTGCGTGAGGCCGTGCACCCCTAATTGTGCTTGCACCGGCTTGCCAAGCCCGTGTGTTGGCCGGTGCAACATACCTAGTGCATTTTCCAACCTTTTCCTTTCTTGCACTTCGGGAATTGGGTCAACCCCACTCATTTAAATGTTGACTTTTCCAATACGACCTCCGAATATCAATCCTATTTCACCTATAGCTTCCTCGAGCCTCGGGATTTGATATTCTTCATAATTTACAATTATCCGACCCTATTTTACCGTCAATTGACACCTTTCTCGTTTAGGGAGTTATTCCACCTTTCCCGTTTCTTATCCGTTTAATCCCGTATTCGTGAGAGAACATCTTTATATTATTTTAAACATGCCTACGTGCCCTAACTGCATTCTAGCATGCTTTCCATATTTATTATTAATGTTCTTCCATCATTATAATTGTTTTAAATATTCCTTTAAGTATTGTTCCATAATTTATATATCCTTACATGTTTAATTATCTGACTTTCTATATTGCACCTGTAGCATGAGTGGAGTTTATCTGAACTGCCGTGCATCGTCTGTTGTCTTGTGTCTTGCTTTTAGTATCGTCGGTCTTGTTTTCATCCTTTAGGCCCTGTGTATTACAGGTGGGACTAACGAGGGAGAAACCTAACTACCGTCTGCTTTCATACTGCCGTGTCGAGCCAGGTAAGGGTTTTAAATTGTTTTCAACTGGAGTAAGAACATAGTTACTTAGGTTTGCGAAATAAACCACTATCCCGCTTTCTTAATACTTGTTGTATTGCCTTTACTATTTCTCCATCTGCTTAGTCGAATCATTTTGATAGCAAACCAAAATGTTTTAAATACATTCAACTAGAGGCAAGGAAAACCCATTTGTTTTAAATGCGAACTTTGGTCTCTCGACCTCGCAATTATAACCTTGTCTCGAATGGCCCCTTTGGCCTCCCACACCCCGATTTCCTACTTTCGAATGGCCATTTTGGCCACCCAAACTATCATTAATTTCAAAAGCGAGCCATAGATTGCTTAATAAGTTGGGCCCGGAGTATACAGGAGGTGAGCCTGGGGACGTACGTCTAGGGCAAATCCCGATGTATACTCCTAGCGTGTTGACTTGGGTCGGCTAGGAGGTTGGCTAGCCTAAGTTGATGCGAACGGTGGTGCTAATCGCGTCTCCTTAAACTCTGATACGGTGGTGCTAATCGCGTCTCCTTAAACCCTGTATGGTGGTGCTAACAGCGTCTCCTTAAATCCTGTATAGTATTGTTGGTGGTGGAGTACTTGATTGTATGCTTACATGATTTTCAATTGGGAGTTATAAGGAGAGGGCCCGTTCTCGCCGGGACACATTATTTGCATGATTTATTGCATTTGTTGCTTGTCTAAGTGTTTTACGGCTTTCGTCACAAGTCGAAGCACATTCCGGTTCTCTTCATTTATCATATGTATTTCCCTATATATATATATATATATATAAAACCCGAAAGTGTGACTCGTGCTTGCCACCGTAAGCCTCCTTTATTATTCAATTAATTAGTTGAATTACGAGCCGTGTTTATTTATCATTTCCAACTTATTTATATCATGCTTTTCGAACTTGTAACGGCATCGTGACTCAACTAATACCCTTTCAACTTATCGGCTTGATATTACGTGCAAAATGTTTTAAAGGATCCGGTTCGTCAACCTTTTGTGTTTTCAAATAAGCCGAACCCGAGTGTTGCTTTGTGTCATTTTACAACTTATATTTCGTTATTCGTATTCTTTCTCAAAACGGGCAACACTCACCACTTTTAGTTTTAAAAAGATAAATGACGAACTGTGACCAAAACTCCCTTACTGAGTATCCTTTATACTCACCCCTGGTATTTTGGTTCTTGCTTCAGGTAGACAGGTGGCGACGTCACCTATCTTGTCAGTCAGCATCAACAGGTCTAGATAGGCTCAGTCTTTCTGGTTTTTCTTGTCAGTGGTCCCAACAACCGTCGAGTCTTGTTTATTGTATTTATTTACTTTACGTACTTATGTGCCCCTGATGTGGGATAGTTGACGATATCTAGGATTGTACAGGATAGACTAGTTGAGCCATGGATGGCACTACGTGTTGTTATTCTGTTGTATTGCGAATTTCACATGTTTAATTGTTATTATGTTAGCCTCGTAGGCGTTATGGATTTATTTGGTTATCTTTTAAATTGCTTCTGCATGTCTCTGTATTGTTGTGATTGTTGTTGGGATATGGTCGCTGTTGCCGGTGGTTATTGTTTGAGTGCCGTTCGCCGGAGTCGATTTTTGAGTTGAGGCTCCTCGCTGAAGCTCGGGAGTCCATTTCGGTGCGGATGTGGCATTCCTTCTTCAGGGGGCGCTACAATACTTGACTTGTCAGCAGATCAAAGCCGAGCATCAAAGATTAAGGGGTTAGCTATGACTACTACATATCCCTATGTGGGATTGGGAATGGATTCACCATGGACTTCGTGTCCGGACTACTGAAGGTTTAAGATGGTAATTACTGTTACACGTTTATCTGGAATTTCTCCAAGGTGCTGTCGATCGAGTTCAGGCCTTTCGACAATAAATGGAGATGGCTCAAGTTCTACTGAAAAGCTACTTGTAAGAACCCCGAACAAGCTTGGAGTTGTGCAATCCGCGAAATATCTCCTAGCGAGTCCCTTGAATGAATCAGACAGTCGAAGAAGCTTTGTGAGAGATCCGAATGAAGATGCATAAGTTTCACCCAGAGTTGTTTAACTCTAATCACTAGAATCTGGGAACCAGATTCTCATAAGGAGGGGTGATTGTAACGCCCCGAAAATTCGTGTTATGAACCGGGAACCCGAATAGATTTTCTTGCGCGATTCATTATTTATTTTATTAATTATTATATGATTTTATAACAATTTCGTATATGAGTGAATTTTGATATTTAAATCATGAATTGATAATGTGCGTTTAATTATATGAATTTTGATTGTAATTATGTATTATTTGGACAACATGAGTTTTCGAACTTATTTTGTAAATTACAAAAATGCCCTTCCGTTCTTAGCCGGGTCAACTCTTTTGAATTAAGCCATCACTCTCTCTCCCTCACTCATTCACGCAACAATAGAGGAGAAAAGAAGAGAAGAAAGAAAAAGAAAGGAAAAGAGAAGGAGGAAGGTTCAATCGATCGTCCCGACCCCGTTTCCCGATCGATTTTCAAACCGTTTACGCCTACGAACTCCTCACGATCTCTTCTACGAGTAAGCCATTCACGTCCCTCTCGTTTAATGTCTCCTATTCCTCGTATTTCTCATTTTTGTAAATAGTTGAATAATTTAGGGTTTATGTGATTTCGAGAGAATTTATGGATGGATTTTCGTGTTTTTGGATCCTATGTGTAGCTTATATGTTGTAGATCATTATATGTAAATATTAGGGCGTGATTTGCATGATTACATGATCAAATGTTGAAATTAAGATTGGTTTCGCGTGGTTTCTCTGGTTCTGCGAAGTTTCTGCTGTTTCTTGACGTGCACGGGCTTTGCACACGGGGTGTGGCAAGCCCGTGTGGGTGTACACGGTCTCCCGCACGGCCGTGTAGGAGACCGTGCGTGTTGTGGTTGTGCACGGCCTTGTGCACACGGCCTTGAGGCCGTGTGCAAGAGGCCATGCGTGTCCCTCCTTGATGTGCACGGCCTTGGTGCACACGGCTGTGCATAAGGCCGTGTGGCCCGTTTGAACAGGGCCCTGACCTTCTGTAAGTCAGGGCCAATTTTACCCTGTAGGTCCCTCCGAGGCTCGTCTTTTCCAAATTCTTTCTTCGCTCGTGTATTCGATATATATGAAATAGATATGAATTGCATGATTTATGAATTTATAGCATGTTCGGGTCTATGAATAGTACGTTTTAAGTTTTTGTCAAATTTTCTAACTTTTGCATATGAAGTCCGATTCTTCTGAAATTCGAATGCATACTCTCTTATGGTATTTAAAATATGTCCATAAAGTCTCGTTGCATTTGGACTTGATTTGCATATTTAAATTCATAAATTACTTCGTTTCGTTTGATAATTGAACCTAAGTGTTTTATGTGATTGTATAACGTGCTTTTACGTGTTTCTATGCTTTCATATGAGTCGTGCGTCATTGTATGTCTTACGTGGTTATGTCGTTTGTCAGTTGCAGGTTCCACTCTCGTAGATTAGGTTGCTCGTTTCCGTTTTGGGCTTTCTTTTGGTTGTCGCCAGGTGAGGTTTCCGTTGCTATTCCGTATTATGTAGCTATGTATTATTAAGCCTCACTAAATAAGCCTCGCATGTATAATTTAAGTTTTCATCCCGTATTACTATATTTAGTAAATATTTTATTCTTATTACTTTTACGAGGTTTAAGAACAACGGATTTGATATCAAATGAATATTATGTATGTGATTTCGAAATGTTTTCAAAAAGAGACAAGCGAACTATGTTTCGATTTAAATGTAATTTTGGGTTTGGAAACCTTCTCGTTGAGTGAAGTCGTTAGGGCGGGTTTCTCCCCCAGGACGATGGAACACCCGGTTGCGTTTCCTACCGTTACATCGCCTGTCTCAAACGGCCCTTTTGGCCCTCCCCGAAATGTCTTGATTCCTATTTTAATAGGAAAATGATAGTTATGAAAAATGCGAGATAAGATATGTATGATATGATATGTGGGCCCCGGAGTATGGCGATCGGATGAAGCCGGATAGACAGCGGGTCTACGGTGGAATTCGGTAGCTTGCTCTATGTTTACCAGGAGCACGGGTGAGGCCAGAGTGGCAACCTTTGTGCTCCTGTGATGGTTGACTTCGTGTCAACTGAGAGATAGGCTATTATGCCTATAGAGCAGTTGGATTTAGCGGTCCTTCTGCTATATGGGAGGAATAAGGCTGGTATGGTTTTCAGGTATGTTATGATATGATATGAGGAGTTGAGGGCTCGACTCGCCGAGCAATATGATATGTCCCATTATGTTATGTTATGATAAATCACCTAATGTTTATGAAAACCCTTCTTTTACGTTTTTTTTCTTTTAAGTTAAAATGGTGATTTATTCCTGTATGCTATTATGTATGTACTCCCTTTTTCCCCTCACTTAGTCTTTTGACTAACCCTCCCTGTTTTTAACCTTATCTGTTTCAGGTGGTTACTAGGTGGGCATCGTCAGTCTTGTATTGCGGAATTATTCTGCTTTTGTCATTGTTCATTCCTAGGTTGTTTTAGGTACTTGACCGTTATATGTATTCTGTAGGTTATGATATGAGTTCGGGATTATTTAATGTTGAACCCGTTATGATTTGATTCAAGTTTTGTAAGTGAATTCCGCTAGCCTTGGTGGGCTTTAACAATTTGCGCAATTGGTTTATTGCTTTAATTTCCCGTTAGTAGAATTCGTTTTGGTTGCTGTTGCTTCCGCTTCCGCATTGTTGTTGTTAGTTGTTTTACAAAAGCCCCGCCTAGTGATTGATTAAATCGGTTTGCCATTCGCCGGGTTTTAATTGAGGGTCAAATTTCTATTTCTGCTTTAGGTTGAGACTCGGTGCGGGGCGTGCGTTACCTGTTTGGGGCGCCCGCTACAAGTAGGAAAATCAGTTTGGCCTAGTTGAAAGGAACTCCGAGTACATCTGCAAATACATTAGAAGGAGTTCGTCTTATTTCACACCCCCGTGTTGCAAATATCACCATTCAGTCAGATTTGGGGCAGAGAATGAAAAGAGCTCAGGCAATTGATGAATGGTTCCAAAGACAGGTGCAGCGAATGAAAGATAATCCAGGTTTTAGGTTTGATGATACAGGTACTTTCAGATATAAGAATCGGGTTTATATTCCAATGGAACTTATAAAGGAGATTTTAGAGGAGGCTCATAAATCAGCTTACACTATTCATCCGGGAGGAAACAAAATGTACAAGGATCTGAAAACTCAGTACTGGTGGAACGGAATGAAAAAGGAAGTGGCAAATTTTGTTAAAAAGTGCCTCACTTGGCAGATGGTAAAAGCCGAACATGAAAAACCAGGTGGTACATTGTAGCCATTGAAGATACCGACGTGGAAGTGGGAACAGGTGACTATGGATTTATTGACAGGACTTCCGAAAGTCAAAGGTGGCTATGATTGTATCTGGGTAATAGTTGATCGATTGACTAAATCAGCTCACTTCATTCTAGTTAGATCAACAACTAATGTGGAGAAACTAACAGAATTGTATCACCGAGAGATTGTTAGATTTCATGGGATTCCAGTCAGTATTGTATCAGATAGAGATCCGAAATTCACTTCGAAGTTGTGGCAAGATTTGCAGAATCACTTGGGTACAAAATTGAAATTCAGTACTGCAGCTCACCCACAGACAGATGGCCAATCAGAGAGGTTAATTAAATATCTTGAAGATATGTTAAGGACTTGTGCTTTGGATTTCCACGACAGTTGGGACCAACTTTTAACCTTAATTGAGTTTGCTTATAATAACAGCTATCAAGCTTCGATTAAGGAAGCACCGTACGAAGTTCTATATGGGAGAAGGTGCAGATCACCTTTATATTGGGACTTAGAGGATTGGAGATGGACTAAAGATGGGATTCATCGGGTGAAACCTCCAGACCTAATTCAAGATGCAATAGAAAAGGTGCAGATTATCCGATAGAGAATGAAAGCAGCCCAAGACAGACAGAAGAGTTATGCAGATAAAAGAAGACGGAATATAAAATTCGAAGTGGGTGACCGAGTGTTCTTGAAAGCATCACCGAGAAAAGGCTTTACCAGGATCAGAAAGGGTGGAAAACTAAATCCGAGATATATTAGGCCGTTTGAGATATTAGACCGAATTGGAGAGACAGCCTACAGACCGGACTTACCTCCAAGTCTCACCGGTATTCATAATGTATTTCACGCCAACTTAGAAAATATTATTCAGACGAATCTCATATTCTTCCAGTAGATGAAGTACCGTTAGAGCCCAATTTGACATTCGTATTGGAACCGGTACAGATTTTGGATCGAAAATACCAAGAACTCAGAAATCGAAGAATCCTGTTAGTAAAAGTGTTATGGAAAAATCAGAATACTGAAGAGGCTACGTGGGAAACAGAAGAGAAAATGAAGAAACACTATCCAGGGTTATTTATCCAATCACAATAGAATCTGGGGACCAGATTCTTTGAAGGGGGGAAGAGTGTAACGCCCCAGATTTTCGTACTAAAGAAACGGTAAGAATTAACTATAATATCGGGACAAAGTTTAGAAAATTCGATCGGGATATATTTTCTTACGTGTTAATTGTGATTAAATTTCCTAATGTGTGCCTAATTGATATTTTTTAACTTTTTTTCGAACCCTTTGAATTACTTGAATTTCGAGTTAATTGATACGTAACGAAATTTATGATTACGTGTATAAGTATCTATGTATTTTTAATTAAACAATGAAAACATATATCTTTATCCTTAAATACTGTTAAGAACCAATTTTTCTTAATTCAAACATTTATTCGTATAAAATGCATATATATATATAATTTGACTAAATTGTCTAATTTACCATTTAGTTGATCGGCCGATTGTTTGATACGTTCATCTTACAATTTTCTTACTCTTCTCATGTATAAGTTGTATAGTAATTAAGAATATATATAATAATAATAAAATAATAATAATAATTTGATATATATCTCACCAATGGAGTTCGAGTGACCAACCTCTTGCCGACATAAAGGCACCGCAACCCTTATACTTGATAAACCACTTCCATTATTTCTCTAATTCAATTGGCAATAAGCAAGAACTGAAGAGAAGAACAAAAAGAAACACCTCTAATCTCGTTCATTTTTTTCTTTCGCTAATTGCTCAGAAATTTGATTAAAGGTAAATCTCTCTCCTTTTTCTTGGTATTTGGCTATTTTATTTAATTGTCTATTTTATCAAACTCCTTCTGGTAGAGCTGAATCTTTCTTCCTCAAAAATGATAAGTTTGTTTTATTGTCTTTCTAAGATGTTGGTGTATAATAATTATTAAATTAGCTAAATATAGTTAACCATGTGTAAATTGATTGAAAGTGCTCTTTTGTTGCTAAATTAAGGTGCGTATATATACATGCTTGATGTCCTTAAATTATAATTTGATGTTAGCCCTGATTATATTGAGAAGCTAATAATTACCTTACTCTTAGTGGTGGAATAAGAGTTTGTTTGGTCGAATATTCTTGATGAGTAACTCACGGTAATTGCTAAGACATGAAGTTAAAAGAATAATTGAAGTTCTGTCTAATTTGTATTATAATAGTTATTTAATTGACCTAGCAAATTGTAAGTCGTTAATCACATAAGCTTGATACTAGTTAAAATGTCTAGCTCCCTAAGTAAGTGGTATATAAATTATAATCAGAATTAGTCTAAAATTATTAGTTGCTGCTGCGGTCTCAATAATATCTTCATAATAATTATTAATAATTATTATAATTCTAATTGTTTAACCAAAATATATATTTACGTGATTTACCTTATAGCCGTACAAGTCAGTCGTGTCTTAATTAGTTCTCGAGTCGAGTCTTACCCCACAGTCTTTTATTAATAGGTGACCCTCCAAAGGAACCCTGATATTGTGTCTGACGATCCCTTTTTGCTATCTTTTGGATATCCAGGTGAGGTTTTATTTCTTTCCCGCAGTCATTATCATATATATGAAAATATATACTCCCCGTAACCCGAAGCCTTTACTTTATGAGTTTTATTGTCTTCCTGTCCCCTATTGCTATACTTACTAGATAGTTGAATTATTATCTTGATCAAATTTAAAGAAAAATGCTTTAATATACGAAAAATCCTTTTGTACTTATAATTACGAAAAATCTGTTTTGTTTTTGAAAGATAAGCCACTTTGGCTTGTAAGGGAAACTCTATTTTCTGAAATGCGAGAATTTGTTATTAGACCCTTGGGGACGCCCTTGGGGGATATGGGCCCGGGGTAACTGGAAGGTGAGGCCTGGAGGTGTGCGCTAAAGGCTGATCCCCACACGTACCCCTTTTGTGAAGTGTTGTTCGTGCGTATCGTCGGAGTTGTCAATAACGTGAGCACATGAGTTGGGTGATTACATTTGCAGTGTAACCCCTGTTTGTCTGTTTGGGTAGTTCGAGGTAGCTCCTTGACTATCATTTGGAGGAATAAGGCAGGTTTCTGTTTTCTGATTATTTTGGGTGTTAAGGTTGGAGAATTTCCTGTTCTCGCCGGGTATCTGTTTATGATTGAATTATGGTATATTAGTTCACTAGCAATTGCTTGCAGATAAAACCTGGATAATTTTCGTTTCTGTTTATTTCGTTATTTGCTCGTTTAAAATTAAATAGCGAACCTTTGTTCTATTTTATAATATATATATTCCCCCTCACTAAGTCATTTTGACTTACGCCTCTTCCCTTTTGATTTTGGCTGCAGACAGGTGTCACTAGGCGGCGTGTCGTGTATAGGTGGCAGGAGTCGTCTAGTTGAGGCTCGTATTGTATATTTACTTTTGTAAACCCTTATAACCTGTCATGTCTTATGATTGGAGTCGTATCATTGTAAATCATTGTAGGTCACTGTACTTGTGTGGTTTCGAGAACTATGTTTTGCTAGATTGTACAAGTTACTACTTATGATTATCGTTTTGACAGTGATGATCTTGATAGTTATCATATTGTTCAGGGCTTTGATTACTATTGATGTTGTTTAGTTGGTAGCTACCGCCTAGTCAGGATTTTGTCCGTTCGCTGAGGAAATCTTGAGTATAGGTTTTAAGCCTATATTTGAGGTACACCTTGGTGCGGGATGTAGCATTGGGGGCGCTACATTGAGTCTGTTGAGCATGTGTTTATCTCCAGTCCAAAAAGTAAGGCAAGTTTGGTTCTATTTTAGTTCTTTGTTTGATCTAAAATTGGAGGTTGTATCTTCAATTGCAAGTTTATTACATGTTTGGAAATTAGGTGCAGGAGTCATTAGTATGCATCATGTCAGATCTTTGGTCCCTGTGCTAGTTCTTTGGCATATTTGGGAGGCCAGAAATGCAAAGAAGCATCAAGGTAAAATGTTTTCTGCTAAGAGAATTGTGTGGTAGGTAAAATCTTCTTTAAATTTGATTTTTTCTTGCAATATGTTTAAAGAAGAACATTGGAAAGGATATAGGTTGCTTGCTGCTAACTTAGGGTACAATTTTTATCATAGGGGAAAGCAAAAACTGGTATTGGTTCAGTGGTTGAAGCCTGAATTAGGGTGGGTGAAATGCAACTCTGATAGGGCAGTTAGAAGAGATGAGGATATGGGTGGTGCTGGAGGGATGATAAGAGATGATAGGGGTAATGTGATAAGGGCTTTTTTGTTTTTCTTGGGAAGGTGAGTATTACATTTGCTAAGGTCTATCGGATCTAGTTTGGTTTGAAGCAGTGTTGGGAGTTGGTTTCAGGAGAGTTTGGGTGGAGACTAATTCACAGATAGCTATTTGGCTGCTTAGGAAGGGTAGTAATGTTGATTAGCGATTGTTACATATGTTGATGGAAATTGAGGGGTTAGTAGGTAGAATAGAGTTTTAGCGCCCCGAAAATCTGAATTTTTATACGGTAAGTTCGAATCATTTATTTGTGCGATTTAATTATTTATTTGATAATTATTATGTGATTTCATAACAATTTCATAAATGAGTGAATTTTGATATTTAAATCACGACATGTCAATGTGCGTTTAATTCCATGAACTTTGACTATAATTATGTATTATTTGGATAACTTAGGTTTTTGAGATACTTTTATAATTACGAAAATGCCCCTTCGTTTTTCAAACCAAGTCAACCTTTTGACTTAACCCATCTCTCTCTCTCCCTCATCTCATTCACGCAATAACCAGAGAAAGAGAAAAAAGAAAAGAAAGGAAAGAAGGAGAAGAAGAAAGAGAGTTCGTGTTGCGCCCCCTGAAGAAGGACCGCCACATCCGCACCGAAGCGAACTCCCGAGCTTCAGCGAGGAGCCTCAACTCAAAAATCCACTCCGGCGAACGACACTCAAGCAATAACCATCGACAACAGCGACAACCATCCCAACAACAATCACAACAATACAGAGATATGCGGAAGCGATTTAAAAGATAATCAAATAAATCCATAAACGTCCACGAGGCTAACATAATATCAATTCAACATGTGCAATTCGAAATACAACAGAATAACAACACGTAGTGCCATCCGTGGCTCAACTAGTCTATCCTGTAGAATCCTAGATATCGTCAACTATCCCACATCAGGAGCACATAAGTACGTAAAGTAAATAAATACAATAAACAAGACTCGACGGTTGTTGGGACCACTGACAAGACAAACCAGAAAGACTGAGCCTATCTAGACCCACTGATGCCGACTGACAAGATAGGTGACATCGCCACCTGTCTACCTGAAGTAAGAACAAAAATAGCAGGGGTGAGTATAAAGGAGACTCAGTAAGGGGGTTTTGATCACAGTTCGTCATTTATCTTTTAAAACTAAAAGTGGTGAGTGTTGCCCGTTTTGAGAAAGAAGATAAATAACGAAATACAAGTTGTAAAACAATAACACAAGGCAATACTCGGTTCGGCTTGCTTGGAAAACACGAAAGGGTTGACGAACTGGATCCTTTAAAAACATTTGCACGTAATGTCAAGCCGATAAGTTGAAAGGGGTATTAGTTGAGTCACGAGGCCGTTACAAGTTCGAAAGGCACGATTCAATAAGTTAGAAACGATAAATAAACACGACACGTAATTCAACTAATTATTTGAATAATAAAGGAGGCTTAGGGTAGCAAGTACGAGTCACGCTTCCGGGTTTTGTATATATATACAGGAAAATACATATGATAAATGAAGAAAACCGGAATGTGCTTCGAATTGTAACGAAAACCGTAAAACAATTAGACAAGCAACAAATGCAATAAATCATGCAATAATGTGTCCCGGCGAGAACGGGCCCTCTCCTTATAACTCCCAATTGAAAAATCATGCAAGCATATAGTCAATTACTCCACCACCAACAGTACTATACAGAATGTTAAGGAGACGCGATTAGCACCACCATACAGAGTTTTAAGGAGACGCTGTTAGCACCACCATACAGAGTTTTAAGGAGACGCGATTAGCACCACCGTTCGCATCAACTTAGGCTAGCCAACCTCCTAGCCGGCCCAAGTTAACACGCTAGAAGTATACATCGGGATTTGCCCTAGACGCTCGTCCCCAGGCTCACCTCCTGTATACCCCGGGCCCAAATTATAATCAATTTATGGCTCGCTTTTGAAATCAATGATAGTTTGGGTGGCCAAAAGGGCCATTCGAAAGTAGGAAATCGGGGTGTGGGAGGCCAAAGGGGCCATTCGGGACAAGGTTATAATTGCGAGGTCGAGAGACCAAAGTTCGCATTTAAAACAAATGGGTTTTCCTTGCCTCTAGTTGAAAGTATTTAAAACATTTTGGTTTGCTATCAAAACGGTTTGACTAAGCAGATAGAGAAATAGTAAAGGCAATACAACAAGTAATAAGAAAGCGGGATAGTGGTTTATTTCGCAAACCTAAGTAACTATGTTCTTACTCCAGTTGAAAACAATTTAAAACCCTTACCTGGCTCAACACGACAGTATGAAAGCAAGCGGTAGTCAAGTTTCTCCCTCGTTGGTCCCACCTGTAATACACAGGGCCTAGAGGATGAAAACAAGACCGACAATACTAAAAGCAAGACACAAGACAACAAACGACGCACGACAATTCATATGGAACCTCAATCATGCTACAGTTGCAATATGGAAAGCCAGGCAATTAAACATGTGAAGATATATAAAATACGGAATAACAACTAAGGAAAGGTAAATGAAATTCTAGATAATGAAAGAATATAATTAAATATTAAAGGCATGCTTAAATACAATTAGGGCACGTAGATATGCTTAAAATAATATAAAGACGTTCTCTCGCGAATACGGGATTAAACGGATAAGAAATGGGAAAGGTAGGAAAAACCCTAAACGGGAAAGGTAAATTATGAAGAATATCAAATCCCGAGGCTCGAGGGAGCTATAGGTGAAATTGGATTGATATTCGGAGATCGTATGTGAAAAGTCAACATTTAAATGAGTGGGGTTGACCCAATTCCCGAAGTGCAAGAAAGGAAAAGGCTAGAAAATCCACTAAGTAGGTTGCACCGGCCAACGCACGGGCTTGGCAAGCCGGTGCAAGCACAAATAGAGGTGCACGGCCTCACGCACGGTCTTAAGCACGATGCCAAGACCGTGCAGGTGCAAACGGGCCTGCGCACGGGCCTGTGCACGGGCTCAAGCCCGTGCAGGTTGAAAAGGGAAGCGCATGGGCTCCTGCACGGTCTTGATCAAGACCGTGCGTTCGCCCGTGTGGATCTACTGAGCAGCAGACTCAGCAGATCGCGAAACCTCACACGCGAAACCAACATTTAAATTCATACATCTCCTAATTTACTCCATAAATCATCCTAATTCTCACATATAATCATATATATCATATAAGCTACACATAGGCACAAGAATCACGTAAAATGGTCAAGTAATTCTTCCTAAACACGAAAATCCTAATATTATAAAATTCCTATACAAAAGCCACGAAAATCATAATGAAGAGGGACGAAATGAAATGGGGTAAAAGGATTACCGGTAGAGAATGTAGTGAGGATCGTTCGGGTTTTCACGGCTCGTCGATCGGGCGAGAAACGGGCTCGGTAGGGCGTCGGGAAGTTTCTCTCCTTTATTCTCCTTCTTTCTCCTTCCTTTCTTCTTTTCTCCTTCTTTGTGTGTAATGAGAGAATGAGAGAGATAGGTAGATATTTAGGAAAATATCTCGGGGGGGTAAAATGGTCATTTAGGCTTTTAAGGGCATTTATGTAATTGAAGTAATTGAGGGCATTTAAAAGATAGGTTAAATCAATCTTTTCCACAAGATTAATTAGTCCAATTGGATAGATCGAGAAATTAGGCAAGAAAGAATTCGCGTAATTATTAATAATATAATTAAAATATTTGGGTCGTTACAGTTCGATTGATCGTCCCGACTCCGTTTCCCGACGAATTCCGAGCGGTGAAAACCTACGAACTCCTCATGATCTCATCTTCGAGTAAGCTTCTCACGTCTTTCGCGATTAATGCCTCCTATGCTTCGTTTTTCAAATTTTTTAGAATAGTTGAATAATTTAGGTTTTATGTGATTTAAGATGATTTTTATGGATGGTTTTTCGTGTTTATGGATTCTATGCGTAGATTAGATGTTGTAGATCATTATATGTGAAAATTAGCATGAGTGATTAACGTTTTGATGATTAAATGTTGATTTTTGGATTTAAATCGCGTAAGGTTTCTGTTCTGCGAAATTTGCTTCTGTTCTTGATGTGCATGGGCTTTGCACACGGGGTGTGGCAAGCCCGTGTGAGGGTGCACGGTCCTCTCTCACGGTCGTGTGAGAGGCCGTGCGTGTTGAATGATCTGCAAGGGCTCTCTACACGGCCTGTAGAGAGGCCGTGCGTGTTGGCTTGTCGTGCACAGTCTGCTGCACACGGCCTCAAGCCCGTGTGCAAGAGGCCGTGTGGAGCCATTTTAGCTCCCTGACCTTTTGTAAGTCCGATGTGCAATTTGCACTGTAGGTACCTCCGAGACTCGTCTTTTCTGAATTCTTTCTTCGTCCATGTATTCTTTGATTACGAAATAGATATGAATTGAATGATTTATGAATTTATTGAATGTTCGGGACTGTGAATAGTGCGTTTGAAGTTTTCGACAAATTTCCTAACTTTTGCATATGAAGTCCAATTCTTCCGAAACTTGAATGCATACTCTCTTATGGTATCCTAAGCATACCCATGATATCTCGTTGCATTTGGACTTGATTTGCATATCTAAATCCATGAATTACTCCATTTTCTGTTGCTAATTTGAACCTACGTGTCGTATTTGATTGTTTCACGTGCTTCTATGTGTTTTAATGCTTTTGTATAAGCCGTGCGTCATCGTTAGTCTTATGTGGTTGTGTCTTTGTATTTTTGCAGATGATACTCCCGTGGAGTAGCACCGGTCTTGCTTTTATTCTTTTGATTAGCCAACAGGTGAGGCTTTCCGTTTCTGACTCCGGTACCTATACATATATATATATATTAAGCCTCTCCCATATAAGCCTTGATTTACGTTTTGTTTTCATACCGTCTCTATATATATACTTAGTAAATATTTATGCCTATTATGTTTATTCGATTTATAGAAAAATGTTTTGATATGAAAAGGTACTATGTATATTCTTTTGAAACATTTGCGAAAGAGACATGTAAAACCTCTTTGATTTCCTAAGGCGAACTTTGGCCTTCGGCCTCGCATATGACATGTCTCGAATGGTCTTTCGACCAACCCGAAAATGATTTGAAAAGCGAGTTATGAACTGTATGTATGTATGTTTAGGCCCGGAGTAAGGATGACTGGACGAAACTTATAGACGTCAGGTCTACGGCGTAAGTCCTCTTGTTCCCTCCACCTTTGGGAGCTCGGGGTGAGGCCGGAGTGGCAGCCCTTTGAGTACCTGAGATTATACCGTATGTTATGAGTAGTTCGGATTTAGCGGTCCGACTACATTGGAGGAATAAAGGTGGTTTTCCGTTTTATGTTTGGAAATTGGAGTTAAGGGCTTGTCTCGCCGAGTCATACAAAATGTTTATGTTTTATGCTAAATCACCAACCGTTGACGAAAACCTTTCTTTTATGTTGATTTCTTTTAAGTTTGAAAAATGGTGATTTACTTCCGTTTTATAATATACATTATTATTCCCTCCTCACTTAGTCATTTGACTAACCCCCTCTGTTTCACCCTGGTGTTGGTTTCAGGATACTAGGCGGGATTGTACGTCGTCATCGTCGCGTCTTTTGAGTTGCATCTATATTTTTGCATATGTAAACTCTATTCCCATTTGGCTTTTATTTATGACTTATGTTTAGGATATTTACACTATTATGTAATTATATTCGGGATTATTATACTGAACCCATTATCCGTAATTGTCGGGATATTGTATTGAACCCCTGTATTTATTTATGGTAATTAGAATTCCGTTGGCCTCGGTGGGCTTTAATATTTGTGCAATGATTTATTATTTTATTTTGTTTTCGCTTCCGCGCCTTTGTCGTTTATTTCATTTTGAAATCCCCGCCTAGTGATTGAGTAAATGTGTGCCGTTCGTCGGGTTTTGATTTGGGGCAGAATTCTATTTCGGTTCCGGGTCGAGACTCGGTGCGGGGTGTGCATTACCCGTTTGGGGCGCCCACTACAGGAGTTAAAGTTTTCACATATATTCAGAGAGGGCAACAGTGTTGCTGAGTTTTTCGCAACTGAGGCTTGTGTGTCAAAGTCAAAAGGGGTTTTGGGGGCAGAGCAGTTGGAGGGTTATGAGAAAGATTTAATTAGGTTGGATAAGGTGGGGTTGCCAACTTTAAGACTGGTGAAATAGGCTTCATCCTAATGATCTTGGGTTAGTGAGGGATGTAGTGCTATTACTCTTTAATTGTTAGTGTCCTGTTCAGTCCAATGAAGTTGTGCTGAGGACTGTTTCAGGGGTGCTGTTGCTTCTCATTTTCACTATGAACTATAGTGCTTTTCTAGGTGCATATCAAGTTGTGAAATTGGATTGTGTTGTTTGAGTGTGGTGAGGGTCTGAACATTACAAGCCTGAAAGGTGGAGGTAAAAAACGAGTGTTCATATATGGCCCCTCACTTATATTTAGAGCCTCTAATTGTAGGTGATTTGCTTGAGCTGGTTTTTGATGGTTTGAGTGTTGGTGAGGGTGTGTTCATTACGTGCCGGAGAGGATGAGGTAAAAAACGAGTGTCCAGTATATGGCCCTTCACTCATATTTTAGAGCCTCAGATTGTAGGTGTTGTTCATTTGCTTATTTGAGTGTTTGTGAGGGTGTGATCATTACGAGCCGGAGAGGATGAGATAGAAAATGAGTGTCCAGAAAATTGCCCCTCAATATAATTTAGAGCCTCAGAATTGTAGGGTCTATACGCTTGTGTGTTGAGCAGGGGAGTTTTGTTGGTGCTGTGAAGGTTCTTGTGTTGTGTTGATGTGTGAGCTGATTGGAGGTTGCTATTTCCCAGCGTTTGTGCAGTAAGGGATTTGCTTACCTTTTGATTTTGTGGATGTGCTGTGAAATTCCCTGGTGTTGCTGTGTGTTGATGTCTCACTGCACGTTCCAGGTGTTGATTAGCGGTTGCTGTTTGCTGGAGATTGTATCTTTGCACTTTGGATGGGGGCTGTGTTTAGAAAACCCTATTGTTAGCAAGAATTCTTCAAGAAATAGGAAAATCCATTAGAGGTCATTAGGAATCCTTTCCTACTCATTTTCTAAAACGTGACAGCGCAGCCCCTGTTTCATAAACAATTTTCGACTCAACTGCTGCAACACAATTTTCAGCAATACAACACATCACCCAAAATCCAATTTTGACCATTAAAACTCATTTTTCATGTATTTCAAAAATAGCATAATATTTCAAATATCTTATCTTCAAATTTTTAGATTCCTTTTTGACAAAAATCATATTCGAAATATTCCTTTTCAATTTATCAAAACTCCCAACAACTTCATATATGCATATAAACACAAAAATGCATCTAACACCAATGTTATCCAAATAAAAGGGTGGAAGTATACATATATAAACGTAATTAAAGCATGACTCTGATACCACTGTTAGGATTCATGGTGCCCGGGGCGCAGCGGAAGTAAGGGATTTCAAAATTTTTATCCCGGAACCTTAATTGAATTAATATGAATCTTCATCCAATGAACTCAAAAACTTTGAAACGTTTATATATCTTGAATATGCATACCTTTACGCACTCCTTTGGTAGTTGTTAAGGTATGAAAGCTTTCCAATGCTTAAATCCACTCCTTGATCACGCAGGCTTCTCGATTCCACCAAGGCTTCGATCTTTCATCAAAACCCTCTGAGGTTTGATCCACGGCTTCTCGCAGATGAACTCTGAATCTCTTAAATGTTAGGACTCATGGTTCCCCGGGCGCAGCGGAAGCGAGGGTTTTTCAAAAATTTTATCCCGGGATATTACAGTGAATCTTCATCCAATGAATACGAAACTGTAGCGCCCCTTTCCGTAGGAGGAGAAAGGACACCACATCCACACCAAGACGAACTCACAAACGAGGTAGATGTACCCCATTCAAAAATCCATCCCGGTGAACGGAAATCAATCAATCAAACTCCGGCAACAGCATCACGATGCCTCAACAACATCAGCAGTTAACAGAATAACAGAGTAACAGAATGCGGAAGCGATTTCGGGAAATAACAATTAATCATATAAGCCATCCACGGCAACATAATCTATACAACGATTCCAAAATAAATATTCAGTTAATGCCATCCATGGCACAACTAATCTATCCCACATCAAGGGCACGTAAGTACGGAAAATAAAACATAATATTAAATGCAATAAATTAAATCAATGACTCGACTGTTGTTGGGACACTTACAAGACAATAAACGCGAGCAAACCTAGACCTGCTGCTGCTGACCAACAAGATAGGTGACAACGCCACTTGTCTACCTGAAGCAAGAACCAAAACAGAAGGGGTGAGTATAAAGGATACTCAGTAAGGGGGGTACAATATAGTATTGATCGTAGCTCATCGTTTATCTTTTAAAACAAAAGGGGTGAGTGTTGCCCATTTTGAGAAGAAGTACAAATAATAATATAAGTTGTAAAACGTAATACAAGCAATACTTGGGTTCGGCTTTATTTGAAAACACAAAGTTCACGAGCCGGATCCTTTGAAAACATTTGCACGTAAGTCAAGCCGATCATTTTATAATGATATTAGTTGAGTCACAAAGCCGTTACAATTTCGAAAGAAATAGCATATATAAATTAGAAATGATAAATAAACGGCTCGTAATTCAACTAAAGTGTTTCCCAACAAAGGAGGCTTATTGTCGGTAAGTTCGAATCACGCTTCCGAGTTTTATACATATATAGGGAACTACGTATGCTAAAGGGAGAAAACCGGAAGGTGCTTCGACTTATAACGAAAGCCAAAATAATTAACAGTAATAACAATAAAAGCAGTTACAATAGCATGTAATTATCCCGGCGGGAACGGGCTTATTCTTCCTTATAACCCCCTCAATCAAAACAAGTAAACTCCATCTCTGGTGTCAAGCCAAGGAGCAACCTAAGACTCGACTATAGTGAATTTAGGGAAAGTGTGCAACATATGCAACACCCACCATCACTCCCAACCATGGCTATCAAACTCCTGATGGGCCACGATTGACGCTTAGTTTTGGGAGAAGCACCTCGGGTTACACCCTGGACGCTTCTCCCCAGATGCAACCTCTGGATACCATCCCAGGGCCCCATAAAATGTCCATTATTTACTCGCTTTTCAAGAAAGGTTTGGGGTGCCAAATGGGCAATTGGGGAAGTGAGTGACGATAAAAGGGGTAACTACAAGTTTCATATGTGTCGGGATGTGCTGACGGACTCCCCTAACGACTTCCCTCATAGACTCAACCCAAGTCAAATTGTCACGTTTAAACAGAAGGAATTTACTTGCGCTTTTGAAAACAAATCAATTTGGATAATACAGTATAAGTTGATATCAAAAGGTTTGATAGGCACATAAGGGAATATTAAAAGCAAGATGAGCAATCAATAAGAAATACGGGGTGGTAAGTTATTTCGAAACCTACTTATCTAAATTCTTGCCCCACTTGAAAACATTTAAACCCTTACCTGTAGCTCGAAAAATGAGAAAAGCAAGCAGCAATTATAATTCGGACTCAAAGATCCCACCTGAAAAACACAGGGTCTAGAGGATGAATGACTGACAAACAAGAAAGCATACATTGACGCTCGGCTATCAAAATATGAACATGCTTAAGGATAATCATTCAATATTTAAACACAAAAGAGCAAGTAGGGGTAAATTGGTCATTTAACATGTAAAACGAGGAATAAACGAATAACAATTAACATTTGATTAATAATAACTGTAGCACCCCGAATTTCCGCAAGAAATATGTTCAAGGAGTCCACACGGGGTTGCGACACGCCGTGCAGCAGCCTGTGTGGAAGAGACACGCACGGCCTTCCCTCACGGGGTGTTGTAAGGCCGTGTGTGTCCATATTTGATCCCACATCGGAATATGATATGTAATTTGAAGGGTTTATAACCAAAAAATCACCAAGTAACAACCACCTTGTGGTACCACCTTTTGGCAAGTGTTTCCGTCCAAACATTAGGGTTGTGCTCGGTGGTGATCGGAGGTTATGCCCGCACGTCCAACGCCCCAAAAATCCGAATTATAATCCGGTATGTCCGAATCGGGTATTTGTGCAATTTATTATTTTATTTGATATTTATTATGAGATTTTGGAATAATTTCGTAAATGAATGAATTTCTATATTTAAATTACGAATTGTCAATGTGCGTTTAGTTATATGAATTTTGACTGTAATTATGTATTATTTGGACAACATGAGTTTTCAAATTTATTTTGCGAAATTACGAATTTGCCCCTGCGATTTTTAAACCCAAGTCAAATTTTGACTTAAGTCTCATTTCTCTCGCCCTCACCCCATTCACGCACAAAGAAGAGAAGGAAAAGAAAGAAAAAGAAAGAAAAAGAGAAAGAGAAGGAACGAGGTTCAAACGATCGTCCCGACTCCGTTTCTCGACGGATTTTCGAACCGTTTACACCTACGAACTCCTCACGATCTCTTCTACGAGTACGCCTTTCATGTCCCTCTCGTTTAAGAACGCTTAGTGTTTGAATTGTGATGGATCTTTGTTGGATGATCAACAACAAAAGATCTTTTACAATCAAAATACTGGGATGACCTTGGATATAGGTGGATGCGAAACTCAAGGTTGTTCTTGCCATGCCTGGTTGTCTAACGTGTCTGGTTGTGTCTAGGTCGTACGGCTTAGGACTTCTGTGAAATTTGTGCAAATGTGCTAAGTGATTATGTGAACTCTATCTGAACTCTAGTTGCCTAGGTGTTTACAGCTTTGCATACTCACTTACCTGTCATGCATATTTGCTATTGGCCTTACAGGATGCCTCCACGTCGTCGTACACGTAAACCGCTCTCATCACCTCCATTGGCACCTCAGACCGATACATTGATTCCAGCCAAAATTGCAGAAACATTAAGACACTTCATCGCTCAGGCCCCTAAAGGAAATGCTGAGCAGGAAGCGTGGGCCCGATTTCTCAGATTCGAACCACCGCAGTTTGATGGTGCCCCGGATGACGCTATATGCCGAGGCATGGATATCAGCTCTGGAAAAGATTTACAGGATAATGGAATACCCGGACCCTCAGAGAGTCGAGTATGCAATTTATCTAATGATTGGAGCCGCACAGGATTGGTGGAAACAGATTAAGCAAAGATGGAAACGCGAGCATGTAGTCCCGACTTGGGATCAGTTCTTGACCGAGTTTCGGGCTAAGTACATTCCATGGGTTGTTCGTTAGCAACGCGAAAGGGAATTTCTGGCTCTCAAACAGAACACATCTCAGTTGGTCAGTACGAGGCACACTTCTCCCGCCTCATTACGCATTGCCCGTATATGGTCGCCGACGAGCAGAGGAAGACTCGCCAGTTTGTAGAGGGATTAACTTACGATATCAGGAAGGCTATGATGGTGGTCCGAGCTCAATGTTATACCGATGCAGTGGAAATGGCTCTGCATATTGAGTCTGAACTCAACCTAATGGGACCGAGTCCTATTCTTGCCACTACCACCGCTCAGTACCTTCCAGCGAGTTCTAAGAGGCCATTTACACCTTCGGGGCCCTCTTCCGGAAAGAAGACCTCCCAATTGTCTTCATCGAAGCAGAATGCACCTCCCCAACCGCAGGGAGCCCTACGACTCGTATGTAGCTTTTTCCAAAGAGACCATCAAGAGTCGGAATGCCGAAAGAAAGCTGGACGTTGCTTCTCATGTGGAAGTCCGTTCCATCTCCGCACAAATTGCACGAGGAAGAAAAGATCGAGACAGTCGAGGAGAACTTAGATCCGAATGCTTCGGTGCAAGATACAAATATTAATTGGCATTCCATACATGCATTTTATAATTCGAGTGGTTTACACTCACTTGTTGCACTTTTCATTGATGTACTTGTGCATGCGCATGTTGGATTCTTTGCATGTTTCTCTTTCTATTTCTTTGTTGCCGGATCGGAGGACAGTTGTGATTCGTGCGCGTGCTGCCGTTTATCATCGAAGGAACTGTTAGCAGCGGATTTGACCAAGTTGCCAGCAAAGGATTATTTTAGACTTGGCTAAGTCTGAAGATTTGGAACAGATTAGGACCGTACACCTCATTGGAGGAAGCCGAGAACCTTATCCGAAAGGAAGAAGTTAAAGGCTTATCCCCTGCCGTCTCAACCGCCTGAAGATCCGAGTGAAGCCTAGAGAATCAAGTTGATCATAGAATTCACAGACGTACTCCCTGAGAATCTGAGAGCTCTTGCGATCAGATCGGTATGGATGGTCCGTGATAGATCTAACTCTAAGGAGCCGAACTATGATCGAAGTCGCCTAACCGAATGGATTCTGCCGATCTGACAGAATCGAAGAACCGACTTGATGAACTTCCCTCCCTTGAACGCGCCCAAGCGAGTACCTTGATCTGGGGTACTCCAACGCTGCTTGTAGAGAAAGAAGACAGTGCACCTCCGTATGGTGCTCCAGACCTCAAAAAGGACACCTGCTGATTGCCAGCCTAGCAAATGTGAAATCTGGATCGACTGAGTGACCTTTTAGGTCATTTTGGATTCGGAACGAGGACCGAAGTAGAATCTTTGAGGATTTGAACAGTACTGGAATGGGAACAAGCCAAGACTTCATGTGGAACTTTTCTAGTCTTGCAACCCTGTTGCTTGAGTCGACAGGAAAAAAATCGAGCTCGAATGGACAATCTATGTTGGACCTGTTCTTAGGAGCCGAAAAGAGATTAACTACAACTTCAATATTAACCCGGCTTAAGGGATTCTGAAGGAATCGTCGTGAGTAAGAATGCATCACATGAAAGGTTGAATTGGTGAATGGTACTAATGAAGAAACCATAGCTCATGCTCGGGAAGCTAAAATCAACCAGAAAGTTGCCCCTCATGACATTGAACTAACTACCGTAGGAAAGGTTTGGCTGAAACGCGCCACCATCTTATGGAATTAGTTGACATCTCTACAGATTATGGGATTTCAACACTTATTTACTCAGAAGGAGTTGAACGAACCCCAATGTCGTCGGGGGAAAATGTTTGAGGACTAAGATTGCAAGAATCAGTGTTCCTTGGGAAAAGCGAATATCGTAGTTGGTACTTTGAACCAAATCACGAGCGTGTCACAAATTGAGGCTAAACCGAATTGGACTTGCACCATTTTGGATAATTTCATTCATAGCCTTGCGACCTAGTCAGAATTGGGTTGAAGAATCTAAAATGCCAAGTCTGCAAAAGAATGGATCCCGAGTCAGACAATTCGAGCGAAGAATAATCCAGAGCTTCAGCTTTGTGTTGGTAACTCCAATACTTCCCAAAATAAGCATCGGACCATGATTCGAAGAGTCGAAAGAAAGAGACTTACTCGACTAGGTCAAGAGATACTCGACTTGCGAGCAGATCAAAGCCCAGCATCAAAGATTAAAAGGTTAGCTACTACTATTATTTATCCCTATGTGGGATTGGGAATGAATTCATCATGGACTTCGTGTCCAGACTACTGAAGGACTAAGATGGTAATTACCGCTACTCGATTATCTAGGATTTCTCCAACGTACAAACGATCGAATTCAGGCCTTTCGACAATCAATGGAGATAGCTCAAGTTCTACTGAAATGCTACTTATAAGAACCCCGAACAAGCTCGAAGTTGTGCAATCCGTGAGATACCTCCTATAAGTTCCTTCCAGGATCAGACTATCGAAGAAGCTTCGCGAGAGATCCGAATGAAGACGCGTATGTTTCGCCCAAAGTTGTTTAACTCTAATCAGTAGAATCTGGGGGACAGATTCTCATAAGGAGGGGTGATTGTAACGCCCCGAAAATCCGAATTATAATCCGGTATGTCCGAATCGGGTATTTGCGCAATTTATTATTTTATTTGATATTTATTATGAGATTTTGGAATAATTTCGTAAATGAATGAATTTCTATATTTAAATTACGAATTGTCAATGTGCGTTTAATTATATGAATTTTGACAGTAATTATGTATTATTTGGACAACATGAGTTTTCAAATTTATTTTGCAAAATTACGAATTTGCCCCTGCAATTTTTAAACCCAAGTCAAATTTTGACTTAAGTCTCATTCCTCTCGCCCTCACCCCATTCACGCAAAAAGAAGAGAAGGAAAAGAAAGAAAAAGAAAGAAAAAGAGAAAGAGAAGGAACGAGGTTCTAACGATCGTCCCGACTCCGTTTCTCGACGGATTTTCGAATCGTTTACGCCTACGAACTCCTCACGATCTCTTCTACGAGTAAGCCTTTCACGTCCCTCTCGTTTAATGTCTCCTAAGCCTCGTATTTCTCATTTTTGTAAATAGTTGAATAATTTAGGGTTTATGTGATTTCGAGAGAATTTATGGATGGATTTTCGTGTTTTTGGATCCTATGTGTAGCTTGTATGTTGTAGATCATTATATGTAAATTTTAGGGCGTGATTTGCATGTTTAGAGGATGAAATGTTGAAATTAGGATTGGTTTTGCGTGATTTTTCTGGTTCTGCGAAGTTTCTGCTGTTTCTTGACGTGCACGGGCTTTGCACACGGGGTGTGGCAAGCCCGTGTGGGTGTACACGGTCTCCCGCACCGCCGTGCAGGAGACCGTGCGTGTTGTGGTTGTGCACGGCCTTGTGCACACGGCCTTGAGGCCGTGTGCAAGAGGCCGTGCGTCTCCCTCCTTGATGTGCACGGCCTTGGTGCACACGGCCGTGCACAAGGCCGTGTGGCCCGTTTGAACAGGGCCCTGACCTTCTGTAAGTCAGGGCCAATTTTGGCCTACGGGTCCCTCCGAGGCTCGTCTTTTCCAAATTCTTTCTTCGCTTATGTATTCTATATATATGAAATAGATATGAATTGCATGATATATGAATTTATAGCATGTTCAGGTCTATGAATAGTACGTTTTAAGTTTTCGTCAAATTTTCTAACTTTTGCATATGAAGTCCGATTCTTCCGAAATTGGAATGCATACTCCCTTATGGTATTTAAAATATGCTCGTAAAGTCTCGTGGCATTTGAACTTGATTTTCATGTTTAAATTCAAGAATTACTTCGCTTTTGTTTGTTAACTTGAACCTAAGTGCCGTATATGATTGCTTAACGTGCTTCTATGTGTTTTAATGCTTTCGTATGAGCCGTGCGTCGTCGTATGTCTTACGTGGTTATGTCGTTTGTCAGTTGCAAGTTCCACTCTCGTGGATTAGGTTGCTCGTTTCCCTTTTGGGCTTTCTTTTGGTTGTCGCCTGGTGAGGTTTCCGTTGTTATTCCGTATTATGTAGATATGTATTATTAAGCCTCACTAAATAAGCCTCGCATGTGTAATTTACGTTTTCATCCCGTATTACTATATTTAGGAAATACTTTATTCTTATTACTTTTATGAGGTTTAAGAACAACGGATTTGATATCAAATGAATATTATGTATGTGATTTCGAAATGTTTTCAAAAAGAGACAAGCGAACTATGTTTCGATTTAAATGTAATTTTGGGTATGGAAACCTTCTCGTTGAGTGAAGTCGTTAGGGCGGGTGTCTCCCCCATGACGATGGAATACCCGGTTGCGTTTCCTACCGTTACATTGCCTGTCTCGAACGACCCTTTTGGCCCTCCCCGAAATGTCTTGATTCCTATTTTAATAGGAAAATGATAGTTATGAAAAATGCGAGATATGATATGTATGATATGATATGTGGGCCCCGGAGGATGGCGATCGGATGAAGCCGGATAGACAGCGGGTCTACGGTGGAATTCGGTAGCTTGCTCCATGTTTACCGGGAGCACGGGTGAGGCCGGAGTGGCAACCTTTTGTGCTCCTGCGACGGTTGACTTCGTGTCGACTGAGACATAGGCTATTATGCCTATAGAGCAGTTGGATTTAGCGGTCCTTCTGCTATATGGGAGGAATAAGGCTAGTATGGTTTTCAGGTATGTTATGATATGATATGAGGAGTTGAGGGCTCAACTCGCCGAGCCATATGATATGACCCGTTATGTTATGTTATGATAAATCACCGAATGTTTATGAAAACCCTTCTTTTACGTTTGTTTTCTTTTAAGTTAAGATGGTGATTTATTCCTGTATGCTATTATGTATGTACTCCCCTTTTTCCCCTCACTTAGTCTTTTGACTAACCCTCCCTGTTTTTAACCTTATCTGTTTCAGGTGGTTACTAGGTGGGCATCGTCGGTCTTGTATTGCAGAATTATTCTGTTTTTGTCATTGTTCATTCCTTGGTTGTTTTAGGTACTTGACCGTTATATGTATTCTGTAGGTTATGATATGAGTTCGGGATTATTTAATGTTGAACCCGTTATGATTTGATTCAAATTTTGTAAGTGAATTCCGCTAGCCTTGGTGGGCTTTAACTATTTGCGCAATTGGTTTATTGCTTAAATTTCCCGTCAGTAGAATTCGTTTTGTTAGCTGTTGCTTCCGCTTCCGCATTGTTGTCGTCAGTTGTTTTACAAAAAGCCCCGCCTAGTGATTGAGTAAATCGGTTTGCCGTTCGCCGGGTTTCAATTGAGGGTCGGATTTCTATTTCGGCTTTAGGTTGAGACTCGGTGCGGGGCGTGCGTTACCCGTTTGGGGTGCCCGCTACAATAACATTTAGGCATAAACTATTCAGGGGTTAAGCTTGTAATTAAACATCAAACATGTATATTTCATTTAAATCAACAATAATTAAAGTACAACTTATAGCTTTTCCCAAAAGCTCAAAAGCTAACAAGTTCATATTAATCCTATCTCTAGCCTAATCGAACCGAAACCCATCCGTTCGACTAAACAAGCATATATCATCAACAATCAACAATTTACACAAGCTATAGTACAAATGATTCATGCCAAAATAATCCGAAAAGCTAAAAGCTAGAAGCTACAATCAAAAGCTACCAATTAACACAATAATACGAAAAATGCGATAAAAGACAAATGACAAGTAGGAATCAAGTAATACCAGCGCCGTTAGAACCGTTGCGTCGAGGGGCACGATCTGTCTGAAGATTCCCGCCGGAACAGTGCCAAAAATGCCAGAAACCGCCTGCCATCCCAGACTGTCGCCGGACCACCTCCGATGGTCGAACCCTTATAACAAAATGTTCCTCTCGGCGAGCCCGTCACTTCCCTCAAAACCGTTTCTCAATCGGAACATCCATCAGAATTTAATTTCACTTTGAAGCTCCAAAACCCTAACGACAATTGGCTCAACGAAATACGAAATTGACTTCGAAATTGGATTACCCATGTCGAGAAGGTTGAAATCCATATAAAGCCCTTTGAAAATGGTGGCCGGAGGTAGCTCCGGCGCTACCTCGGCCGTGCGCCGCCCGCGCGCCGCCCATGTGCCGCTATCCTGTCGAGTTAGGGCCTGAGACCGGTGCCAAAAGCTTCGTCTCCTCATGGCCGTTCCAACCACGGTGGTGCGCCATCAAGACGCCACCGCACGCCACCGGAAAAGCCCCATCTCTGCCGCGCCGTCTCTTCCACGTTCCGCAGTCGTCCGGCCAAATCAGGTCGTGAGACCACCGCCAAAAGACTCCCCTTGACGAGGGCTTTCATTTCCGACCAAGCCCAAGCCTCGCCATGGCCGGAAAAGTCAGGACGAGCTCCATTGCTGCCGCTACCTTCGTGCCGCCGTAGAACCACCACCGGTGCTCCAATCGCCACAAAAATGGTAGGGTTGAGTTCGTCTCGTCGAGACGGTCGATTCGACATATCATATGCGCGATTCCGAGAAGAAATGAGAAAAATCACAATTTGGGGGGGGGGGGGGGGGAGAGAGACGCGACGCTGCTGCTGCGTCTGAGTTCTTCATGTTTTCATTTTGGCCCCAAATCTTTCAATAATTGCTTAATATACCCTATCCTCAAAAAATGTGCAAATTGTGTAAAGTGTCGGAATTAGGCGTACTTAGTGTCAAAATGACCAAAATTAAATGCTTAACAAAGTTTGAAGTTCGTTTTATTAAAATTCATGAGTTTACGAAAAGTTAATTCCGGGTTGGGCTAAAGTGCAAATAATTTTGGGCCAAAAATGCAATTTTGTTTAAAATATGATTTAATGAATAATATTTAGAACCTAGATAAAATATGCATTATTAAAACATTGAACCCCAGTCCAATGTACACTGTTAAATTACTAAATTCGATTAAACGAGCTAAAGATATAAATTTATCGAATTAACCCTAGTTAGTGGCAAAACGATGCAAATTAAATTCTAATTAATGCCTTGGGTTTTAAATACCAAATCGATGATTTATAAAAATATTTAAATGCAAGAGTTGGAAAACTGCAATTATGAAACACGTCGGGACCGTAAACGGTCCGAATTCCGATAAATGCGCTAATCTTGAACTTGGAGATTGCGGGTCGTTATAGAAACTTTGAAACATTTATATATTACAAAAAGGTGCACACCTTTATACACTCCTTTTGTAGTAGATAAGGAACAAAAGCTTTCCAAACCTTAATCCACTCCAGCAGCAAGCTTCGAGAGATCCACCTAGGTTTCGATTTTCAACCGAAACCCTCTGAAGATAGTCCACGGCTTCTCGCAGGCAAACACGTATCTCTTAATTCCTGCTAGGGAACGAAGAACGATTGATTATCCGTTTTGATTAATCCTTAGAGAGTAAGACTTAATTTTATGAAGTGAAGAGATCAATTCTCTAAGGACAAAGAGAGAGAAAACGGCGTGAGAGAGAGAGAAAGAGAAAACAGAAAACTTAAATTTTTTCTGCTTGTGTTGTTGCTTGTTATTAAGTAAAAGAATTAATCCAAAGGGTTATAAAGAACCCATATGGCCGAAAATTCCAAGCCCATGAAGGACTTGGATTTTCGGCCATCTCCTTCTTTTGAGACTAAATTTGGGCCTTTTCAAAAGGCCTATTAAATTTAATACTAAATTAAATTCTCGAAGCCTAATTTTCTAATTACTCCTAATTAGAATTGGATTAATCTTTTAATCAACTTTTGTGCTTTATTTTATTCCAAATAGAATTCAAGCCCAATTGAATATTAATTCCTAAATTAGTATTTTCTTTCTTAATCTGATTTAATCCAATTAAATTCTTTAATTACTTTTAATTAGTTTGTTCACAGTTAATTAACTATTAATTAACTTCTTCAATTTTGAATTAAACCAATTAATTCAACCCATCATTCCACATTGATTATATAATCTTATTTGCCCTTCGAAGTCATTGTGTGACCCCTCAAGTTCACCAACAGCACAGCAGTAGAAACACATTCCAAATGTCACAATTATATCTTTAATTGAGCCCTTTCAATTAAAGAAGGTTTGTGAGTAAAAACCCATTTGATCTCACAAACTCATTTCTACAGACCATGGATGACGTCTAGCAACATGTCCATGGCCACCCATCCTTCGATGAAATGGTGCTTACCTTTTAGCTTCATGATCTCCGTGAGATACAATCCCTCTATCATCCAATTCCCGATTATGACCTAGGGTATGGCCATATGGGATACAGAACCCCAATAGTCTATAATACTATGAACGACATTCCAATAGCAGTCTCATTTGAACTCTAACTCTAGGAACTCTTTCCTAATTGAGATCAACAGTACTTTGAAAAGATTTGATATGAGATGCACTACAACGGAATTCATAGGAATTCTTCTTATTCTTGTAACAAGTGATAGATCCTGTATTGACCTTCACAACCTCTATGCATAACTCGAACATACCCAACGTACAACTTATGTGAAACTTTAGAGATTCAGCAGTACATCAAAGTATGCCCCAGTCATGCACAAGGCAAACATGGAGTCTCAAGTCTAAGAATCTATTAGACACGATCATGGCTAGGGAAACCTTCCTAATCTTTAAGACGCGATATGAGCCTTAACCCATTTAGGCATTCCCGTCGGGATCCTCATTGAACTTAATCTCTATTAAGCACCCTTATATGCATAGTAGTGTCAAAACACTAATGTCATGAAATGGAACACACATTCATAAAGCTATGACAGATAAGCAAGTCTCAAGTGAGTCTGGTCGACATCCCCTGTGCCTTTTAAACTCTTTGACTTGGAGTAGTTTAGATCACACAATTGGGTACTTATTTCATGGCCCCCATCAAATGGTGAAACTAAGTCCCTTAGCTTATTGTGATCTTGGGGTTTCATCCATACATAAGAATAAATAATATGCAATTAAATGCAATTAAAATATGATGTAATAGGCCAATAGTATTGTAGCGGCGCCGCCAAACGGGCAAGCGCACGCCCTGTACCGAATCTTGACACGGAATCGAAAGGATCTGACCCGAACCAAAACCCGGTGAAAGGCAAACCGAACTCACTTACTAGGCAGGAATTTTTTCTCTAAACGACGACAACAGAAAGCGGAAGCAATAAAAGAACATAAACAACAACAGTAGAACAACTGCGCAGTTAGGTAAAGCCCTCAGAGGCTAGCAAAATCAACTACAAACTGATATTAATTTACAACGAGTTCAATAGTATTATTCCCGAACAAAATGCATAAACAAGTAGCCTACATAATTTACATAACATAAGTATGAGCCAATCGAAAAGAAGAGTTTACATCTAAACAAAAGAAATGCAACTCAAGATGACGATGAAAAAATGCAACGACGCCCGCCTAGTATCCTGAAACCAAGGGTGAGACAAAGGGGGTTAGTCAAACGACTAAGTGAGGGGGGAATAATAATATATATTACAAAGCGAAAGTAAATCACCAATTATAAACTGAAAAGAAAACAACTGAAGTGAAGGTTTTCTCAAACGGATGGTGATTTAACTCAAAATGAAACATAACAAATCTTTCGAATAACTCAACGAGAATAGTTCTGAACTTCCAATCAAATCATAAAACAGAAACCCGCCTTATTCCTCTAGTTGTAGTCAGGAAGCTATCCCGAACTACACATATCAAAATGGAAATATCTCATGTACACAAGGGGCTGCCACTTCGGTCTCACCTCGAGCTCCAAAGGTGGAGGAAACAGGAGGATTTACGCCGTAGACCCGATATCTACCGACTTCGTCCTCTCATCCTTACTCCGGGCCCTTCATAATATATCATACAAATACATAATCATAGCTCACTTTTCAAACATTTTCATATGGTCGAAAGACCATTTGAGACAAGTCATATGCGAGGCTATAATGCCAAAATTTTCTTTAGAAAATAAAGGTTTTACTTGTCTCTTTCGCAAACATTTCACAAACATATATGTAATACTTTTCATATCAAAACGTTTTCAAGATCATAAAGATATAAGCTTGAATATTAATTAAATATATACAAACGGTGTGAAAACAAATAACAAAATAAGGCTTGTATAGGAGTGAGGCTTTTATATATATATATATATATATAGATAACTGGAAGAGAAACGGAAAAACCCCACCTGTTGGCTTAGCAAAAGAAAGAGTAAAAGCAAGACCGGCATGCTACTCCACGGGAGTATCATCTACAAAACACAAGGACACAACCACATAAGACTTACGATGACACACGGCTTATACGAAAAGCTTTAAACACATAAAAGCACGTTATGAGATCACATATTGCATTTAAGTCAAAATTATCAAAAATTATACAAAATCATATATTTCAATGAGTTAAACAAGTTCAAATAAGATAAAAATTCACAAACACGCTTAAAATATAGTAAGGAAGCATGCATTAAATTTTCGAAAGAAACGGAAAATATTAGAAAATATTACAAAAACACTCGCCGAACACTATTCAAAAGCCCGAACATGCCCAAAAAATATAAACTCTGCATATTTCACCTAGTTAAAAAGTTATAAGACCAATGGAAGTGAAAGAATCGAAAAAAAAAATGAGATTCGGAGTGAGTTAGCCAAAAAACGGACCATAGGCCAAAATACACCCGGAGGCCGTAGGCTGACCATGCTCGTAGGCTGGCCAGGCCCCCCACCGCCCAAGGCCAACGAAAATGACCACCACGGCCGTGGTGGGTCGTCTTCCCCAGCGGGAAAACTGACCAAGGCCTGAAAATCGCATTAAAAACCCTAAAAATAACCCCAATCAACCCAAAACTCATGGAAATGATTAAATAGCATCGAAAGGAACATAAATGGAGTGTTTTGCGAAGATCCAACAAATTTCGGACAAACCTGGCAAAATTACATAAACTACCCCTACTCGAAAACAACTCAAAAGCTCAAACACATAACATGAAAAACGTGTAATTTCATGTTGGGAACAATTATTGTAAAGGTACTAATGCTCAAAATCGATATATCGAGATAAAAAAAAATTCTATAAAGAAGAATAAACCTAGAAAAATAGGGATAGAGGGAGAATCGCCGAAAGACAAGGCTCGTGCTCGGAGAATATTATTCTTCGCGAAGAGGTGCACAATTTCTGTCAAGGTTAGGTCTCGTTCCGATCACCGGAGATGAAGCTATGTTTTGGAGTGAAGGAGAAGATGAATAGTGTAGAGAGGGAGAGTTCACGTGAGAGAGGGAGCGAAGTGAGGAAGAAAGAAATGTTTGGCCCCTTATGTCAAAAATCTAATTTTTCTGGGGCTATTTCATAATTTCTCAAAACTCATGCAATTTAATGCACGTTGACATGTAGTAGTTTAAAACCGAAATTCATTCACTCATGATAAATCTTGAAATGCATTCCAACAATTAAACATAAAGTGCACAAACGATGTAAAATAAAACGATAAAACTTACCATATGCTAATTTGAATTAACGGGTCGTTACAATCACCCCTCCTTGACTGCTTCAAACAATTCAGGGTGAAACTTGCGCGTCTTTTCCTCAGTCTCCCACGTAGCTTGTTCAATTGACTGACTCTTCCAAAACACTTTGACCATGGGAATTTCTCAGTTACGCAGTGCTTGTGACTTCTTTTCCAATATCTTCACCGGCTGAGAAACGAAGGTCAAATCCGTCTCTAACTCGACTTCTTCGATAGGAAGAATCGCTGAATCACTCGGGTGATACTTTCGGAGCTGAGAAACATGGAAAACATTGTGAATCCCTGTAAGACTCGGCGGCAAGTCTAATCTGTAAGCAGCTTCCCCAATTCTTTCCAGAATCTCAAACGGCCCTATGAACCTCGGGCTTAACTTCCCGCCTTTGCCAATACGAGGGAATCACTTTCGAGGTGAAGCTTTAAGGAACACTCTATCGCTAATTTCGAACTCCAAAGGTCAGCTGCGTGTATCGGCATAGCTTTTCTGGCGATCCTGGGCTACTTTCATCCTCTGATGGATGATCTAAATTCGGTCGATAGCTTTCTGAAGAGACTTCGGAGAATCTCCTCTTTCTTTGTTATTCCACGTCCAGCGCCAATCTTTGAGATCCCAAAATAATGGGGATCTGTACTTCCTGCCATACAATGCTTCGTAAGGTGCCATTGGATCGAAGATTGATAACTGTTGTTGTAGGCAAACTCGATCAACGGCAGCTGGTCGTGCTAATCGGTGCGAAAATCTAAGGCACACGTGCGAAGCATATCACTGAGATATCTAATCATTCTCTCTGATTGGCCATCGGTCTGCGGATGTGCGGTTGTGCTAAATGTCAGTTTCGTATCCATTCTTTCTTGAAGATGATTCCATAAATGAGAAGTGAATCTAGCATCTCTGTCAGACACGATACTCGTGGGAACTCCATGAAGCCTGACAATCTCTCGATGATAAATCTCTGCCAACTTCTCCACTTTAAATGACTGTCTGATCGACAAAAAATGAGCAGTCCTGGAGAGTCGGTCAATAATCACCCAAATGCTATTGTAGCTACCCTTAACTGTTGGCAAACCGGATACGAAGTCCATCGCAATCTGCTCCCAATTCCACATAGGAATCGGTAGTGGCTGTAGCAATCCTCCAGGTCCCTGGTGCTCTACCTTGACCTGCTGACATGTCTGACATCTCTTGACGTAATCAGCTACGTCTCTCTTCATGGCTCTCCACCAAAACAATTATTTCAGTTCCTTGTACATCTTACTTCCACCAGGATGTACTATGTAAGGCGTATTATGTGCCTCAGCAAGAATCTCCTTCTTAAGATTCTCTGGGACACAAACTCGAGTCTCGAAACGGAGAATACTAGAATCACCAACACGAAATTGGGACTCTAGATCATCTGCAATATGGACTATCTGCCTCTGAGTCTACTCGTCTGTTGCCTGAGCATCTAGAATCTGACGCCCCAATTCTGACTTGATCGATATGTTGTGAATGTGAGCCTGCGAGGTGATATGAACTCGTTCAAGCTTAGCCTCTAGCTGAGCTACACTCGACTTACGAATCAAAGCATCGGCTACCACATTCACCTTTCCAGGATGGTACTGAATCTTGCAGTCATAACCCTAAAAAATCTCCATCCAACGGCGCTGTCTCTTGTTCAAATCCTTCTGAGTGAACAAGTACTGCAGACTCTTATAATCCGTGTAGATATCGAACATAGTACCATAAAGGTAATGACGCCACTTCAGAAGAGCAAACACAAAGGCTGCTAGCTCAAGATCATTGTACCGGGCGCCCCAAACGGGTAACGCACGCCCCGCACCGAGCCCCGAACCGGAACCGAAATGGAATCCGACCCGAATCGAAACCCGGCGAACGGCACACATTTACTCAATCACTAGGCGGGGGTTTCAAAAATGAAAGAAAACGACAGAGGTGCGAAAGCGAAAATAAACAAAACAATAAATCATAATAATTGCACAAGTACTAAAGCCCACCAAGGCCATCGAAATTCAATTACATAAATAATAAACGGGTTCGATACAATATCCCAATAATAGATAATAACGGGTTCAACATATAATCCCGAATACTACATAAATAAAATCCTAATATCATAAACATAAATATTAGCCAAACGGGAATAGAGTTATACATGAGCAAAATAAATGCAACTCTAACGACGACGACTACGATGACGATCAAATCCCGCCTAGTATCCTGAGACTAATACACGGGTGAAATAGAGGGGGTTAGTCAAACGACTAAGTGAGGAGGGAATAATAATGTATATTATAAAACGGAAATAAATCACCATTTTTAAACTTAAAAGAAATCAACATAAAAGAAAGGTTTTCGTAAACGGGTGGTGATTTAGCATAAATCATAACATATCATCTGACTCGGCCAGTCGAGCCCTTAACTCCAATTTCCAAACATAAAACGGGAAACCACCCTTATTCCTCCAATGTAGACGGACCGCTAAATCCGAACTACGCATAACATACGGTAACTCAGGTACTCAAAGGGCTGCCACTCCGGCCTCACCCTGAGCTCCCAAAGGTGGAGGGAACCATAGGATTTCCGCCGTAGACCCGACGTCTACCAACTTCGCCCTATCATCCTTACTCCGGGCCCGAACATACATACATACAGTTTATAACTCGCTTTTCAAATTATTTCGGGTTGGCCAAAAGACCGTTCGAGACATGTCATATGCGAGGCCGAAGGCCAAAGTTTGCCTTAGGAAACAAAGGGGTTTTACATGTCTCTTTCGCAAACCTTTCGAAGGCTATACATAGTACTTTTCCATATCAAAACATTTTCTATAAATCGAATAAACATAATAGGCATAAATATCTACTACGTATATATATAGAAACTATGTGAAAACAAAATGTAAACAAGGCTTATATCGAGAGAGGCTTATTTATATGTATACATAATAGTACTGGAATCAGAAACGGAAAGCCTCACCTGTGGCTAATCAAAATAAGAGCAAAAGCAAGAACCGGCGCAACTCCACGGGAGTATCGTCTGCAAAATTATCAAGACACCACCAATTAAGACTAAGGACGATGCACCGCTTATACGAAAATATTAAAACACATAGAAGCACGTTAAACAATCAATTAAAGTACTTAAGTTCAAATTATCAAGCATAAACGGAGTAATTCGTGAATTCAAAAATGCAAATCAAATCCAAATGCAACGAAACTTTACGGACATGCTTTAAATACCATAAGGGAGTATGCATTGAAGTTTTGTAAAAATCGGACTTCATATGCAAAAGTTAGAAAATTTGACGAAACTTCGAACGCACTATTCATAGACCCGAACATGCTATAAATTCATAAATTATGCAATTCATATCTAAATCATACATATACAATACATGAGCGAAGAAAGAATTCGGAAAAGAAGAGCCTCGGAGGGACCCACAAGCCAAAATTGGCCCTGACTTACAGAAGGTTAGGGCCCTATTCCAACGGGCCACACGGCCTCGTGCACGGCCGTGTGCACCAAGGCCGTGCACATCAAAGAGAGACACGCACGACCTCTTGCACACGGCCTCAAGGTCGTGTGGATAAGGCCGTGCACCACCACAACACGCACGGTCTCCTGCACGGCCGTGCGGGAGACCGTGTACACCCACACGGTCTTGCCACAACCCGTGTCCAAAGCCTGTGCACGCCATGGAACAGCAGAAAATTCACAGCAACGCGAAACCTTTGCAAATCCAATTTAAAAACCAACATTTAACTGATTAAACATGCAAATCCTTCCCTAATTTTCACATAAAATGTTCTACAACATCTAAGCTACACATAGAGTCCAAAATCATAAAAATCCATCCATAATTCCTCTCAAAATCATATAAAACCTAATATATTCAACTATATATAAAAATCTGAAAATCGAGGAATGGAGGCTTTAATCGAGCAAGACGTGAGAAGCTTACTTGTAGATAAGATCGAGGGGAGTTCGTAGGCGTAAACGGTTCAAAAATCCGTTGAGAAACGAAGTCGGGACGATCGTTTGAACCTCCTTCCTTCTCTTTCTCTTTTTCTTTCTTTTTCTTTCTTTTTATTTCTTTTCCTTTGCTGTTGAGTGGCGTGAATGAGGTGAGAGGGAGAGATGTGAGACTTAGTCAAAGAATTGACTTGATTCGAGAAACGAAAGGGCGTTTTCATAATTTACAAAATAAGTTCGAAAACTCATGTTGTCCAAATAATACATAATTACCGTCAAAATTCATATAATTAAACGCACATTATCAATTCGTGATTTAAATATTGAAATTCATTCATATAAGAATTGTTATAAAATCACATAATAATTATCAAATAAAATAATAAAATGCATAAATGAACGATTCGGGCACACCGGAATAAAATTCGGATTTTCTGGGTGCTACAATCATGCGTGGGATAGTTCTCTTCAGCTGGCTTTAGCTTCCTCGAAGCATAAGCTATAATTCTCCCATTTTGCATCAACACACAACCCAATCCTTCGTGTGGCGCATTTGTGTACACAACGAGTCCCTCAGAACCATCGGGCAAAGCTAACACTGGGGCTATGGTCAATCTCTACTTGAGCTCTTGAAAACTCGCTTCACACTTGTCTGACCATACAAACTTGGCGTCCTTCTTCGTCAAAGCCGTCAACGGGCTGGCAATCTTAGAGAAATCCTTGACGAAACATCTATAGTAACCTGCTAAACCCAAGAAACTACAGATCTCTGTAGGAGTTTTAGGTCTCTTCCAATCCAACACAGTCTCAATCTTCGAAGGGTCAACCTTGACTCCCGTTTCGGATATTTCATGACCTAGAAAAGTCATTCTATCGATCCAGAACTCGCATTTGCTAAACTTAGAAAATAACTGATGCTCTCTCAAAGCTTGCAGAACAATCCTGAGGTGCTCTGCGTGCTCTTCCTTGGACTTCGAGAACACTAAAATGTCATCAATAAAGATAACGAAGAAACTGCATCATATCCATAAAAGCGGTAGGGGCATTCGTAAGTCCAAACGGCGTGACCATGAACTCAAAATGACCATATCTGGTGTTGAACGCTGTCTTCGGAATATCCTTGGCTCGGATAAGGAGCTGGTAATACCATTGTCTGAGAACAAGCTTGGAATAAACTCTCGATCCTTGGAGTAAATCAAACAACTCTTCAATATGCGGGAGGGGATACTTATTCTTCACCGTCATCCTATTCAACTCGCGATAATCGATACACATGCGGAGTGTACCGTTCTTCTTCTTCAAAAACAGGACTGGAGCACCCCAAGGCGAGGTACTCAGGCGGGTGTATCCAATTGAAGGGAGTTCTTCGAGCTGATTCTTCAATTCCTTCAACTCGGCAGGAGCCATACGGTATGGAGACTTCGAATATGGCTCGGCTCTCGGGACTAGATCAATAACAAACTCAATGTCCCTATCTGGGGGCAAGAACTCCAAGTTCTCGGGAAACAAATCCATGAACTCCTTAATCACATCGGTTTCCTCAATCTTTCTTTGCTCTTTCGGGCAATTTAGAAGGTAAGTAAGAAAACCAATTGCTTCTCCCTTCCGGATAAGCTTCTTGGCTTCCATCATAGAGATATACAGGGGGCCTTCACCCGCTCTGAAACCTCTAACCTCACCGGAGCCAAGTACTCTTCTCAAAATAGTTTATCTTCGCTCGGTGCTCGAAGAGCCAATCCATCCCAAGAATGACTCCGTACTCCTTCATCGGCAGCACGATGAAATCCCTAAGGTACTCGGTACCCTCAACGACAATCGGACATAACTTGAGAATGCGGTTCGTAGCTACTCTAGAACCCATCGGCGAGCTAACAACTACCACATAATCAAGCAACTCAACAGGCGCATGCACAGATAAAGCAACAGCAGGCGCAATAAATGAGTGAGAAGCACCCGGGTCGTACAATGCATGAATGGGAATGCCATGTATATATATCGTACCTTCCACCACGGCATTCGGGTCCGATGCAACATCCTCGGCATCGCCTCCCAAGGCGTAGAGACGGGTCTGAGCTTGGGGCTGAGCTGGCTGATTCTGTCCTAATGGCCTCGGACAAAACTTGACTATGTGGTCCGAACTACCTCATCCATAGCACAATTCTAACTTTCTCCAACACTTAGACTCTAAATGGGGACCCTTACAATAACCACAAATTGGTCGAGGATGTCTTTGAGGTCGGGGAGGAGCATTCAGCTTTGGAGCCGGCTTGAAAGGCTTCTTCCCAGCAGAAGAAGATGATCCTGCAGATGAGAAGGACCTCTTCTGACCCGAAGGAAAACCTATAACGGCTGTGGTGGCAGGTGCTGAAGTAGGCCTCATCTGTCTCAACTCTGACTTTATAGCAAGAGCTATGTCAACTGCATTTGAATAAATTCGGGGACGAACAACAATTATGTGTAGTCAGATATTGTGAGACAAACCCTCTATTAACTGACGAGTCTTCCTCTCCTCGTCCTTGACCATGTACGAACAATGAACAATGAGGCGAGAGAAGTGCGCCTCATAGTGATCTACTGAAGAAGTGCCCTACTTCAGACTTAGGAACTCCCTTTCACATTGCTACCGAACCACCAACGGAATGTAGTTCTCCCTGAACTCCATCAAGAACTGAGTCCATGTCGGTACCACCTGATCACGGGTCCAACACTGATCAATCCTAGTCCACCAATCCCGTGCTATCCCATTTATCAAATAAGAAGCATACTCGACCCTCTGTGGATCCAGAGTGTGCATCAATCAGAATATCTTCTCCAAGGCCGATATCCAGGCCTCTGCAGTGACGTCATCCGGTGCTCCCACAAACTGCGGTGGATCATGCTTAATAAATTGATCCATAGCCTTCTCAATGGCCTGTTCCGGGGTCTCACGAGGGGCATGGAGAACGAATTGCTGTAAAGCCGCCATAAATTGTGCCGGTGTAGGTGCCTGTGGGGGAGGCGGAGGGGGCTCTCTTCAGGGAGACATACTGTAAAACAATTACAAATATGCATGATGATAAGTCATTATGGGAACCAGTAACACATAAGGAAGTTAAATACACACAACCACTTAAGCACAATCATGCAATTCACATAATTCCTAAGTCGTACGACCTAGACAGACACGACAAACACGACGCTTCAGAGCTTATGCCATTGAACCCAAAAGGGCTCTGATACCAACTGTAGCGGCACCGCCAAATGGGCAAGCGCACGCCCCGCACCGAATCCTGACCCGGAATCGAAAGGTTTCGATCCGAACCAAAACACAGTGAATGAAAAACCGAACTCAATTACTAGGCGGGAATTTTTTCTCTAAACGACGACAACAGAAAGCAGAAGTAATAAAAGAACATAAACAACAACAATAGAACAACTGTGTAGTTAGGTAAAGCCCTCCGAGGCTAGCAAATTCAACTACAAACTGATAATAATTTACAACGGGTTCAATAGTATTATTCCCGAACAAAATGCATAAACAAGTAGCCTACATAATTTACATAACATAAGTATGAGCCAATCGGAAAAAAGAGTTTACATCTAAATAAAATAAATGCAACTCAAGACGACGACGACAAAACGCAACGACGCCCGCCTAATATCCTAAAACCAAGGGTCAGTCAAATGGGGTTAGTCAAACGACTAAGTGAGGGGGGGAATAATAATGTATATTACAAAGGAAAAGTAAATCACCAGTTTTAAATAGAAAAGAAAACAACTAAAGTAAAGGTTTTCTCAAACGGTTGGTGATTTAACTCAAAATGAAACATAACAAATCTTTCGAATGACTCAGCGAGAAGAGTTCTGAACCACCACTCAAATCATAAAACATAAACCCGAATTATTCCTCCGGTTGTAGTCAGGAAACTATCCCGAACTACACATATCAAATGGAAATATCTCAGGTACTCAAAGGGCTGCCACTCCGGCCTCACCCCGAGCTCCCAAAGGTGGAGAGAACAGGAGGATTTATGTCGTAGACCCGATGTCTACTGACTTCGTCCTCTCATCCTTACTTCGGGCCCTTCATAACATATCATACACATACATAATCATAGCTCACTTTTCAAACATTTTCATATGGTCGAAAGACCGTTCAAGACAAGTCGTATGCGAGGCTATAATTCCAAAATTCTCTTTAGCAAACAAAGGTTTTACTTGTCTCTTTCGCAAATATTTCACAAACATATACGTAATACTTATTATATCAAAACGTTTTGAAGATCACAAAGATATAAGCTTGAATATTTATTAAATATATACAAATGGTGTGAAAACAAATAACAAAACAAGGCTTCTATAGGAGTGAAGCTTTTATATATATATATACACATAGATAACTAGAAGAGAAACAGAAAAAACCCACCTGTTGGCTTAGCAAAAGAGAGAGCAAAAGCAAGATCGGCACGCTACTCCATAGGCGTATTATCTGCAAAGCACAAGAACACAACCACATAAGACTAACGATGACACATGACTTATACAAAGAGCTTTAAACACATAAAAGCACGTTATGAGATCACATGTTGCATTTAAGTCAAAATTATCAAGAATTATACAAAATCATATATTTCAATGAGTAAAACAAGTTCAAATAAGATAAAAACTCACAAACATGCTTAAAACATAGTAAGGAAGCATGCATTAAAGTTTTGGAACAAACGGACAATATTTAAAAAATATTACAAAAATACCCCTCGAACACTATTCAAAAACCCAAACATGCCCAAAAAATATAAATTCATCATATTTAACTTTGTTAAGAAGTTATAAGACCAATGGAGGCAAAAGAAAGAAAAAAAAATGAGATCCAGAGTGAGTTGGCCCAAAAACGGACCACAGGCCAAAATACACCCGGAGACCGTGGGCTAGCCAGGTCCACCGGCCGTGGCCAACAAAAATGGTCACCACGGCCCAAACTCCAAAATTGGGTCGTGGTCATCTTCCCCAGCGGGAAAACAAACCAAGGCCTGAAAATCGCGTTAATGTCACGCCCCGAAACTTAGACGCCCGAAATTAGACCGTTAAACATCTCGACCGGAAAAATTCCGATCAATTATCGAGCTTAGCATAATCACGTCACGGCATGCATGCATCCTGACTATGTGCTCACATTTATTTGATAAAATTTGCAATTTTTTCATTTAACTTGCCAAAATAATTTATATGTGCAAATAATTATTTTATATATTAGTAAGTAAGAAATATTCTTCTTGTTACTTGATTATAATAATCAATAATACATATATATATTTATTTTTTCACTTAGTATTTTATTATATAACTTTTATACATATTATATACACATGAGTATAAATATTTTAATAATTTTTGATACTTTCTAGATGAAATATTTTATTCCATCACTTTTCTACACATATTATATTTATGTGAGTGCAAAATTATTTTAATCAAGGCATTTTAATATTTGCATAATCCCTACACAATATTTTGTTATGAGACTTTATATATATATATATATATATATATATATATATTTCAAATATTTTAATCTTATATTAGGATCTAATTCCTATATGGAAATAAATAAATCCTACACACATAATATTTTAGCATGTAGACTATACTTACATTTATATATATGTGAGGACCATTTAATATACTTACATACCTATATCTATATGTTAGGACCACTTGATTTATACAATTCTATGCTTACACACCTATATCTATATGTTTGGACCACTTAATTTATACAATTCTATACTTGCACACTTATATCTATATGTTAGGACCACTTATATCACAATCACCAATTTTTAATCTCTCAAACTCTCCTCACTCTCTCGGTTATTCCCCTCATTTCTCTATAATATATTTCTAAATATCCTATTTTCTTATTTGCCAATATTTTATAATCCACAAAGGACAAAAACCTATGAAAATCTATTTTTCCTATTAAGGAAAGTCAAACTCTATTATATAAACAATTCTAAATCACTCCATATGTCCCTTTTTATACCCCTCACGGCAACACCCCAAAATCACAACACTCTATTTATTTTCTTCATCCCTCTCTCCATTCTCAAGTCTTCCTCTTCAAACATTCAAGCCTTTGTCATATTTTTCCTTCTTTCCCTTGACAAAATAACCCTTCGTAACCCTCAAATAATGCTATCAGTATTCACCTCTCACCACTATCAACCATTAAATTTCAACAAAAATCCATCTATCCTAAAGACGCCTATTGCCGAGAATTCAAGGAGCGGGAGAGGGAGAGGGAGCACACTTTCATTTTTATTGAACACAAGCACTATCCTATTTTCTACCATTTTCTAGGTTGGTTTTCTTTTTTATCTTATTTAAATTATTATTTTTCTATGAAATAAATATGAACTCCCTATTATATGTCTAATTTTCTTGAACTAATAGGAATTCATGACTGAATACATGAATACATTTATATTCCAAAGGGTTTCATAGAAGGATCATGTGAAAAATAATATATTTGCTTATTTTTATATGAAATAAATATGAACTCCCTCTTATATGTCTAATTTTCTTGAACTAATAGGAAGTCATGACTTGAATACATGAATACATTTATATTCCAAAGGGTTTCATAGAAGGATCTTATGAAATATGATATATTTGCTTATTTCTAATTTTTGTTGATTGAGCCTAGTAGATCCATGAGTTTTATGTTTAGAAATACTATTGCATGTTAGATCTAATTGTTGGGATCCACGCACCCCCGGGCGCAGCGGAAGTAGTAGATTTCAAAAATTTTAATCTCGGGGCATTACAGTGAATCTTCATCCAATGAATTTGTAACTTTGAAACGTTTATATATCTAGAGAGATGTTCACCTTTACGCACTCCTTTTGTAGTCATTAAGGATAGAAAACTTTCCAAAGCTTTAGGCCACTCCTCGAACAGCGCAGGCTTCTCGATTCTACTGAGGTCCAATCTTTAACCGAAACCCTCTGAGGTTGATCCACGGCTTCTCGCAAACAAACTCTGAATTACTTAGAACTTGCTAGAGTTCTAAGACCAAATTTATCTAATGTTTGAACAAAAGAACCAAGAAGAGAAAGCCAATACTTGTTCACATGAAACTGCAGAATTACTTTATGCAGTTCACGTGAACTGTGAAAGAAAGAGAGAAGGAGGCGCAAGAGAGGAGAGAGAGATTAGGGTTAGGAAAAATCTGATTTTTCTCTATTCAGTTTTTACCTAAAACTCATATTCTGTGTTCTGTAAGATCTCTCTTAAATAGACTTGAGTGGGCCGAAAATTCTAGTCGTAGATGGGCTAGGATTTTCGCCCACTGCTACTATTGGGCAGTATTTTGGCCTTCTAAAGGCCTTTTCAATTTAATACCAGATTAAATATTTCAGGCCCAATTTAATTAATCATAATTAATTAAGAAAGTCCATTATATCATACAGTGGGCTTTAATTTATTCTAAATAAATTACAATCCCATCATTGATCACCTTAGGCTAAAATTAATTCCAAATTAATTCTCTAGACCAATAAGCTCAATTAACATTTAATTGCTATAGATTTTTCCTTCTATTAATTGAACTTGATTTATTCCAAATAAATCATAAGTAACTCCATTAATTAATTTGACTTGAATTAACATCAATTAATTCTTAAGTCAAAACATTCAATTATCTTCTAATTGAATTACATTTCTCCTCAATACCTTTTAATTCTCAATTACTCTAGACTTTAATTAATCCAATTAATTTCTCAAGTCAAACTTAGTCAATATGTTATCAAATAACATGTCTCTTATATTTAATCATATTAAATACTTTGTTAATTACCTTTAATCAATTATTATATGTTAGTTCCATGTAACTAACTTATTTGTCTCTTTTCTTAATGAATTAATTCCAATTAGTTGATTTACCAATCTAATTGACTGTTATCAAACTCTTATAGATAAAGTAGTTCGTCTTTGGAAGTCATTGTGTGACCCCTCAGGTTCACCAATAGGACAGTAGTAGGAATACATTCTTAATGTCATAATTGTGACTTTAATTAAACTCATTTAATTAAAGACTATTTGTGAATCAAGTCATTCACTTCACAAATACATTCCTACAGACCATGGATGACGTCTAGCAACATGTCCATGGCCACCCATCCATCGATGAAGTGGTATGAACCTTTTAGCCTCATGATCTGCGTGAGATACGATCCTTCTATCATCCAATTCTTGATTGAGACCTAGGGTATGGGAAATGGAACCCCAATAGTCTGCAATGTTATGAATAACATTCCTATATTAATTCCATTTGATCTTACACTCTAGGAACTCTTTCCTAGTGAAGACCAACCAGACATTGCGCAAGGATTTAGTGGTGGAATATACTACAATAGAATTCATAGGAATTTTTCTTGTTCTTGTACAAGTGATAGATTCTGTATTGACCCTCACAACCTCCATGCATAACTCGAATATAACCAACGTACAACTTATGCTAAACCTAGGGATTCAGAAGTACATAAAAGTATGCCCCAGTTATGCACAAGGCAATCATGGAGCCTGAAGTCTAAGGATTAGTTAGACACGATCATGTCTACAAAAACCCTCATAATCTCGAAGACTCTATATGAGTCTTACCCCATTTAGGCATTCCCGTCGGGATCCTCAGTGAACTTAATCTCCATTAAGCACCCTCATATGCATATTAGTGTCATATGCAAAACACTAATATCATGAAATGGGACACACTTTCATAAAGCTATGTCATATGAGCAAGTCTCAAGTGAGTCTGATTGACATCCCCTGTGCCTTTTAAACTCTTCGACTTGGAGTATTTTAGATCACACCATTGGGTACTTATTTCATGGCCCCTATGAAATGGTGAAACCAAGTTCCTTAGCTTACTGTGATCTTGGGGTTTCATCCATACACAGAATAAACAATATGCAATCATTTATAAATGTAATATGATGAATTTGGCCAAAGTAGTATTAGACAACTACTAATGTCTTTCTATTATGGATCACTAGATTGTCCTACTCTAGAGTTTTAGAGGAAATGCCTCAAGCAGTTCGGTTTTCCAGGGCACAACTCTAATAATCTCCCACTTGCCGTAGAGCCAACTGCCAATTGTCTCAAGACCCATCTTCGGAAGATGTCCTTCAAAGACCTTTTGACTCTAAGGCTAAGTATGTGGGTTCACTACGTTTTCTGCCTAGACGATTTATATCATTGGGATATAACTTTAAATGTAGTCAAAACAATTTTCGGCTCTCTCATATAAACAACTGTTCCAATCACTTAAGATTAATTTGAGTTCTGATAGGAGTCTACAAACTTCTCTAAGTTTCGGGCCAGCTCCCACTAAATTTCAGAACTCTGTTTGCCTTCACAGAAGTTCTATATCTTATACATACTGTTTAAATATCTTCACTAAGATATATTTTGGATTCACTAATCCTCTGTTTGTTTCTGTAAGGTCTTACACTTATCTTATGAGTTGGATTGATTTTGGTGTTCCACTATTTGTTTGTTTGTAGTCTCTTTTGTTGAAACTTTTCAACTTCCTGTTATCTTCTTTTATCATCAAGAAACAATTTCTTGACTAAAAGGTTGTTTTCCTTTTATCTTTAAGAAACAATTTCTTGAATAAAAGTGGTTTTTCCTTTTAAAAAATCCATTTTGTTCTTTAGGAAACCTTTAAATAAGTATTCCATTAATACTTATTTTTCTACAAACATTTATCAATTCTAATCTAATTCATACTCCCACTAGTCTCTTAGACTTTTTTGGGAATTCTCATATTTACCATTAAATATGGGGTTTGAAATCATCATACTCAAATATGATTTTTAAACACTGAATGTTTCGAATTTCTACCTAAATTCGAATTAATTGCCCATAACTCTTATGGGTTTATTTTATGTGATAATCTATATTATCTTTCATATTCTTTTCATTTCAGACTTAGTAATATATTTTGACATTTGAAATTTTTGAAGAAAAATTATTTCCAAAATAAATGGAACTATTTTCACAAAAGGAATTTTCAAAAATACTCAATTCAAATGTCAAAACAGTATTCAAATAAATCATACACAACGAATTGTGTTTGATATCTCTAAAATGAACTAAATATCTTTCAGTGCTTGATTTCTTATAATGGAAACACATAGTTTTATTCGGATGTATTATTAAGATAATTAATGTGTCCTTTATTGAACCCTCGTTCCAAACGAGCTTCTATTCAGTTCAATAACTGATATACCAGTTTCACTGGTAGTGAAGTTTCCAATTTAAGGATACATGCAACATTTTAGGATCAGGTCTATTCAAATTCACTATTTCTGACAAATCAAAATTAGATGAATTTCTCATTGAGGCTCAAAACCTTAACTCAGTGTTCACAAACACCTATACTCTCAGTTCCATTTTGAGTAAGCTAAGCTTACTTAATACTGAAAAGACAGTTAATCTTATTTACTGTTTCATAGATCTGATTTAAGTGTATGTATAATGACCCGCAATCTCCAAGTTCAAGATTAGCGCATTTATCGGAATTCGGACCGTTTACGGTCCCGACGTCATTCATAATTGCATGTTTTCCAACTCTTGCATTTAAATATTTTATAAATCATCGATTTGGTATTTAAAACCCAAGGCATTAATTAGAATTTAATTTGCATCGTTTTGTCACTAATTAGGGTCAATTTGGTAAATTTATAATTATAGCTCGTTTAATTTAATGTAGTAATTTAATGGTGTACATTGGACTGGGGTTCAATGTAATAATGCATATTTTATCGAGGTTCCAAATATTTTCATAAGATTCTAAATATTATTCATCAAATCATATTTTCAAGAAATTTCATTTTTGACCCAAAACTATTTACACTTTGACCCCACTCGATATTAAATTTTGTAAATGCCTGAATTTTAATAAAACGAACCTCAATCTTTGTTAAACATTTAATTTCGGTCATTTTGACACTAAGTACGCCTAATTCCGAGACTTTGCATTTTTGTCTCATTTTTCGAAAAATATATATAGTAACCTTCCATATTTAGAAACCACACACACACCGACAATCACCGAACGACGAGCCATTCTCTCCCAAACACGATTTTTGCAACGTTGTCGGAATTCGACGAATCATATGTCCAGACGACCGTATCGACGAGACGAACTCAACCGTACTATTTTCCCGGCGATTGGAGCAGCGACGGCGACGCTACGGCGGCGCGAAGGTGGTGACGGCAAGGGTGGTGGATCTGGCTTTTCCGGCGACTTTCAGGCGGCGGGCAAGGGTGCTTCTGGACCGATTTTTCGCAAGAAAGCCAACGGTGGTGGTCTCGTGGCTATCCGACCACCGACGGCGGTGATGCTTTCCGATCTCAGTTCTCTGGCAACGTCAATGCTTGGGGTTGGTCGGGAATTGAAGCCCATGAAGAGAGGAGCATTTTGGCGGTGGTTTCACTTTAATCGGACCACGGACGGCGGAGTTATGGCGACTTGAAGGGGCGGCGGCGTTGAGTGGCGGCGGAAGTGGTGGTTCCCGGTGGTTCCAGGTAGAGTCAAGACGGCAAATCACCATGGTTCTGACGGGCTCATCGAGAGGATCATTTCTGTATAAGGGTTCGACAATCGGAGGTGTTTCGACGGAAGTTCGGTGGCGGCGCGGCGGCGCTACAGTTCCAGTAAGATTCCAGCGACGGAGTCTTCACGAAGATTGTTCTCCTCGACGCAACGGTTCTAACGGCGCTGGTATTACTAGAATCCGACTTTTCGTTTGTCTTTTATCGCATTTTTTGTATTATTGTATTAATTTGTAGCTTTTGAACTATAGCTTATAGCTTATAGCTTTTGAGCATGAATAACTTGATCCTAGCTTGGCTTAATTGTATGAATTGTTGATTGTTGATGATATATGCTTGTGTAGTCGAAACGGATAGGTTTCGGTTCGATTAGGCTAGAGATAGGATCGATATGAACTTGTTAGCTTTTGAGCTTTTGGGAAAAGCTATAAGTTGTACTTAATTGTTGTTGATTTAAATAAAATATACATGTTTGATGTTTAATTACAAGGTTAACCCTTGGTTAGATTATGCTTAAATATTATTATTAATTAAATGTTAATTGTTATTCGTTTATTTAATTATTGCATACATTTGGATAAATTGACTATATTGCCCCTACTCGCTTTCTTATGTTTAAATGTGGAGTGAGTGTCCTTAAGCATGTTCGTATTTTGATAGCCGAGCGTCAGTGTCTATTTTCTTGTTCGTGTCAGTCATTCATCCTCTGGACCCCGTGTTTTTCAGGTGGGATCTCTGAGGGAGAATCATACATGTTGCTTGCTTGCTTTTCTCGTTTGTCGAGCTACAGGTAAGGGTTTAACTTATTTTTAACTGGGGCAAGGACATAGACTATTATAGGCTGCAAAATAAATGATTACCCCGCTTTTTTCTTATTACTTGTCGCACTGCCTTTACTATTCCGTATGTGCTTAGTCAACCTTTTAATTGCAAAACCAAAATGATTTGAAATGCTTTCAACTAGAGACAAGGAAAACCCTTTTGTTTTAAATGCGAATTTTGGTCTCTCGGCCTCGCACATATAACCTTGTCTCGAATGGTCCCTTTGGCCTTCCACATCCCAATTCCCCAATTGCGAATGGCCCTTTTGGCCACCTAACTGTCATCGTTTTCAAAAGCGAGCCATAGATCGATTAATGTTTTGGGCCCGGAGTATTCAGGAGGTGAGTCTGGGGACGTGCGTCTAGGGCAAATCCCGATGGATACTCCAATCCGTATCTGCTTAGGTCAGCCAGGAGGTTGGCTAGCCCCAGTTAGTGCGAGGGTGGCGTTGTAGGCTACGCGCTTCCTAGAAAATTCTGATAGGGTGACGTTGTTAACACGCGTTTCCATAAAATTCTGATAGGGTGACGTTGTTAAGACGCGTTTCCATAAAATTCTGAGTGGATTATGAATCTTGGTGGTGGAGTATTTGCTTGCATGATTTTCAAGGTTGGAGTTATAAGGAGAGGGCCCGTTCTCGCCAGGACACACTATTTCATGTCTTATTGCATTATTTATTTGTCTAATTGTTTTACGGCTTTCGTTACAAGTAGAAGCACATTCCGGTTTTCTTCATTTATCATATGTATTTCCCTATATATATATATAAAACCCGGAAGCGTGACTCGTTCTTGCTACCGTAAGCCTCCTTTATTATTAAATTAATTAGTTGAATTACGAGCCATGTTTATTTATCGTTTCTAACTTATTTATGCCATGCTTTTCGAACTTGTAACGGCCTCGTGACTCAACTAATATCATTTCAAAATGATCGGCTTGACCTTATATGCAAATGTTTTCAAAGGATCCAGTTCGTCAACCTTTTGTGTTTTCAAATAAAGCCGAACCCGAATGTTGCTTTGTGTTATAGTTTTACAACTTATATTATTGTATGTATCTTTATCAAAACGAGTAACATTCACCCCTTTTTGGTTCTAAATGATAAACGACGAACTGTGATCAATACCTATATTGTATTACCCCCCTTACTGAGTATCCTTTATATTCACCCCTTCTATTTTGGTTCTTGCTTCAGGTAGACAGGTGGCGGTGTCACCTATCTTGTCAGTCGGCAGCAGCAGGTCTAGGTCCGCTCTTGTCTCTTGTCTTGTCAGTGTCCCAACAACAGTCGAGTCTTTACTTTATGAATTGATTTAGCTTATTGTATTTAATATTATGATTTATTTCCGTACTTACGTGCCCCTGATGTGGGATAGATAGTTGAGCCGTGGATGGCATTAATTGGATATTTGCTTGGGAATTGTTTTATGAATTATGTTGCCATGGATGGCTTTTATGCTTAAATTGTTATTTTTCTGAAATCGCTTCCGCACTATTCTGTTTATTGCTGTTGTTGTTGGGGCGTCGTGATGCTGTTGCCGGAGTTTGATCGAGTGATTGCCGTTCGCCGGGATGGATTTTCGAATGGGGTACCTTTACCTCGTTTAGGAGTTCGTCTCGGTGCGGATGTGGTGTCCTTTCTCCTCCTACGGAAAGGGGCGCTACAGTCAGTGGTATCAGAGCCTAGGTTCCTGAAAGGGAACTGAAAGCTCTAGTATCTTGTCTTGTCTTGCTTTTAGTGTCTGCATGGGTTATGTCAGTCCGTGTCGAATTCGTGGTTCGATGAGTGTTTGTCATTTCTGGGTGCCTAAAATTGTGAAGGATTACGGTTGGCTTAATTAACCAACTGGCGATCCTTTGCAAGTTTTTGTACTAAGGAAGACGTAACGTGAGCCGAGCGTGGAATTCTTTGTTGCGTCTTATTTAGTTTCGGCGTATAGGTTGTGCGGCTTTAGGATAACGATTTAATTGTTAATATGCCTCGTGTGGTTGCATACTAACCTCATCAGACATGCATATTGAAACTTTGTGATGCAGAGATGGTCAAACACTGTCTTCCTTTGAGATAGGACCCTATGGAAAGATGCTAACTTGGTGGATACAGCTTACGAGATTGGTCCTATACTCAGAAGGATTGGTGAAAGGTACGCAACTCATAATAGGCGTTGCATTATAACATCGCTTGTAACTTGCCTTAAATGTGTTTGTGTTATTACGTGTTGTTCTTTTACTTTGTGTGAGTTTCTCTACGGGTTTTAGCTTTGGTACCGCTTTAACTTATGAGCTCCATCCGTAAATGTGGGTAAATAAGGACAACAAGCAGACTTGACAAACAGAACGACACAATAGCACAGGGTCGTATTCGGGTGTTGATAAGCTACGAGAACGATGGGTTTGGATTGTACGACAGCAAAGGAAACATATACTTTAGCCAGTTCCAGAGCATCTTCAGGATCAACCGAGGGTCGAGACGGATCGTTCTGATGTGCCATTTTCGAGGACGACGACAGAACAGAACTCACGGAGACCGAATCTACTGTGAGTCAGAATCAGACTAAGATACTATCAGACCTGAAGAGCACCAGAATCAGCAGAGTGCTACAGATGAATTGTTCGACCTTTCGAACTTTACTTCCTCGGTTACCGCGATCAACTCAGAGGTACTAATGGTGGTACGAGGGCAGTAAAAGAGAGGGTTACTGGAGAACAATGGTTACCAATTCCAGCACAGTTAAGATAAAGCTAGTTGACGACAGCTACCTTGCGCAGCGAGATAGATGATAGCGTGATTTCAGAAGCACATTCGACAATCAGATTCCGAAACGGATTCAGAAGATGAAGAATTATTTGAGTTTGAAGATCGGGATCGCGATATAGATATTCTATTTTCGAGGATGGAGCATGGAAATATCTCGTGACTAATCAGAGAACCATGTCAATAAAAGGTAGCTCGCAGACGGAGTTGTTACTGATTTGATCGGGCTTGGGAATTTAATTCGTATCTCACTACCCCAGAGATACTACCTGACAGGATGCACTTCCACTTTCAGACAGAGCGTGGGAACAGATCAAGATCAACAAAGGAACTATATATGTAGAAGGTTTCTCACAGATAGTCACTACCGAGCTTGACCGAGCTTTGGAATATGATTAGTATCTCACCCCTCTAGAGATACTATCCGATGAGATACGTGAACTAACTCCGGACAGAGTACAGTGGAACAAGAGGTGACAGCAGGAATGAAGTCAGTATGGAATCGGACTACGAGGCAGTAAAGGAAACGTATCAGAAACCAACAAATGTCGCCAGCGCAAACTTGTGAAGGAAATGAAACATCGAGCAACCGAATGGAGAAATGAAGAATGGGTAAAAGAGGTTGATCTGAGTCAGACATCGAGCTGGGATAGAGTTCGGGGATCAGAAACCTTGAAGGATTCAATTTCTGATTAGACAGAGTTATCGCGGATTTCGAGGAATTCAAACCACATTACAGATCGGATGAGCTTACGTGTTTAATTGCTTTAAATAATTGTTAAGTGTTTCATGTGACCTACGTGCTTTAACTGCCTTTTAATTCGTACTTGCCTGATTGAATGACTAGTTGATTAGGCTTTATATGATCTCTGTGTGGATAGCGCAGAATTCGATAGCCTCGTTATGCGCTATTAGAAAGTGCTAAGGACAAGGAGTTCTTAGTCGACTAGGAGCGATTATGTTGCGAGTTCGATATGCGGATCTGGTTAGCGTCGACTTTCTCAGATCGACCTGGAGGAGCAACACTTCGGAAGCTGGTCGAATTGAGAACAAAAGTGAACATGGACGACAGATTTTCAGGAAACAAAGGAGTCTGTTCACGTACTGAAGACGTATTGAGTTGGACAGGTCGAAATTTTAGAACCGAAGCCAAAGAGAAATTTGGCAGAGAATGGTTCGATGTGAGGAGTAGAATCTGAGGACAGATTCTTTTGAAGGAGGGAGTATTGTAACGACCCGCAATCTCCAAGTTCAAGATTAGCGCATTTATCGGAATTCGGACCGTTTACGGTCCCGACGTCATTCATAATTGCATGTTTTCCAACTCTTGCATTTAAATATTTTATAAATCATCGATTTGGTATTTAAAACCCAAGGCATTAATTAGAATTTAATTTGCATCGTTTTGTCACTAATTAGGGTCAATTAGGTAAATTTATAATTATAGCTCGTTTAATTTAATGTAGTAATTTAACGGTGTACATTGGACTGGGGTACAATGTAATAATGCATATTTTATCGAGGTTCCAAATATTTTCATAAGATTCTAAATATTATTCATCAAATCATATTTTCAAGAAATTTCATTTTTGACCCAAAACTATTTACACTTTGACCCCACTCGATATTGACTTTTTGTAAATGCCCGAATTTTAATAAAACGAACCTCAATCTTTGTTAAGCATTTAATTTTGGTCATTTTGACACTAAGTACGCCTAATTCCGAGACATTGCGTTTTTGTCTCGTTTTTCGAAAAATATATATAGTGACCTTCCATATTTAGAAACCAAACACACACCGACAATCACCGAACGACGAGCCATTCTCTCCCAAACACGATTTTTGCAACGTTATCGGAATTTGACGAATCATATGTCCAGACGACCGTATCGACGAGACGAACTCAACCGTACTATTTTCCCGGCGATTGGAGCAGCGACGGCGACGCTACAGCGGCGTGAAGGTGGCGACGGCAAGGGTGGTGGATCTGGCTTTTCCGGCGACTTTCAGGCGGCGGGCAAGGATGCTTCTGGACTGATTTTTTGCAAGGAAGCCAACGGTGGTGGTCTCGTGGCTATCTGACCACCGACGGCGGCGGAATCGACGATTTTCAGGCGGCGGTGATGCTTTCCGATCTCAGTTCTCCGGCGACGTCAATGCTTGGGGTTGGTCGGGAATTGAAGCCCATGAAGAGAGGAGCATTTTGGCGGTGGTTTCACTTTAATCGGACCACGGACGGCGGAGTTATGGCGACTTGAAGGGGCGGCGGCGTTGAGTGGCTGCAGAAGTGGTGGTTCCCGGTGGTTCCAGGCGGAGTCACGACGGCAAACCACCATGGTTGTGACGGGCTCGTCGAGAGGATCATTTCTGTATAAGGGTTCGACGATCGGAGGTGTTTCGACGGAAGTCCGGTGGCGGCGCGGCAGTTCCAGTAAGATTCCGGCGATGGAGTCTTCATGAAGATTGTTCTCCTCGACACAACGGTTCTAACGGCGCTGGTATTACTCGAATCCGACTTGTCGTTTGTCTTTTATCGCAGTTTTTGTATTATTGTATTAATTTGTAGCTTTTGAACTATAGCTTATAGCTTATAGCTTTTGAGCATGAATAACTTGATCCTAGCTTGGCTTAATTGTATGAATTGTTGATTGTGGATGATATATGCTTGTGTAGTCGAAACGGATAGGTTTCGGTTCGATTAGGCTAGAGATAGGATCGATATGAACTTGTTAGCTTTTGAGCTTTTGGGAAAAGCTATAAGTTGTACTTAATTGTTGTTGATTTAAATGAAATATACATGTTTGATGTTTAATTGCAAGGTTAACCCCTGGTTAGATTATGCTTAAATATTATTATTAATTAAATGTTAATTGTTATTCGTTTATTTAATTATTGCATACAATTAGATAAATTGACTATATTGCCCCTACTCGCTTTCTTATGTTTAAATGTTGAGTGAGTGTCCTTAAGCATGTTCGTATTTTGATAGCCGAGCGTCAGTGTCTGTTTTCTTGTTCGTGTCAGTCATTCATCCTCTGGACCCCGTGTTTTTCAGGTGGGATCTCTGAGGGAGAATCATAGATGTTGCTCGCTTGCTTTTCTCGTTTGTCGAGCTACAGGTAAGGGTTTAACTTATTTTTAACTGGGGCAAGGACATAGACTATTATAGGTTGCAAAATAAATGATTACCCCGCTTTTTTCTTATTTCTTATCGTACTGCCTTTACTATTTCTTATGTGCTTAGTCAACCTTTTAATAGCAAAACCAAAATGATTTGAAATGCTTTCAACTAGAGACAAGGAAAACCCTTTTGTTTTAAATGCGAATTTTGGTCTCTCGGCCTCGCAAATATAACCTTGTCTCGAATGGTCCCTTTGGCCTTCCACATCCCGATTCCCCAATTGCGAATGGCCCTTTTGGCCACCTAACTGTCATCGTTTTCAAAAGCGAGCCATAGATCGATTAATGTTTTGGGCCCGGAGTATTCAGGAGGTGAGTCTGGGGACGTGCGTCTAGGGCAAATCCCGATGGATACTCCAATCCGTATTTGCTTAGGTCAGCCAGGAGGTTGGCTAACCTGAGTTAGTGCGAGGGTGGCGTTGTAGGTTACGCGCTTCCTAGAAAATTCTGGTAGGGTGATGTTGTTAACACGCGTTTCCATAAAATTCTGATAGGGTGACGTTGTTAACACGCGTTTCCATAAAATTCTGAGTGGATTATGAATCTTGGTGGTGTAGTATTTGCTTGCATGATTTTCAAGGTTGGGAGTTATAAGGAGAGGGCCCGTTCTCGCCGGGACACACTATTTCATGTCTTATTGCATTATTTATTTGTCTAATTGTTTTACGGCTTTCGTTACAAGTAGAAGCACATTCCGGTTTTCTTCATTTATCATACGTATTTCCCTATATATATATATAAAACCCGGAAGCGTGACTCGTACTTGCTACTGTAAGCCTCCTTTATTATTAAATTTATTAGTTGAATTACGAGCCGTGTTTATTTATCGTTTCTAACTTATTTATGCCATGCTTTTCGAACTTGTAACGGCCTCGTGACTCAACTAATATCATTTCAAAATGATCGGCTTGACCTTATATGCAAATGTTTTCAAAGGATCCAGTTCGTCAACCTTTTGTGTTTTCAAATAAAGCCGAACCCGAATGTTGCTTTGTGTTATAGTTTTACAACTTATATTATTGTATGTATCTTTATCAAAACGAGTAACATTCACCCCTTTTTGGTTCTAAATGATAAACGACGAACTGTGATCAATACCTATATTGTATTACCCCCCTTACTGAGTATCCTTTATATTCACCCCTTCTATTTTGGTTCTTGCTTCAGGTAGACAGGTGGCGGTGTCACCTATCTTGTCAGTCGGCAGCAGCAGGTCTAGGTCCGCTCTTGTCTCTTGTCTTGTCAGTGTCCCAACAACAGTCGAGTCTTTACTTTATGAATTGATTTAGCTTATTGTATTTAATATTATGATTTATTTCCGTACTTACGTGCCCCTGATGTGGGATAGATAGTTGAGCCGTGGATGGCATTAATTGGATATTTGCTTGGGAATTGTTTTATGAATTATGTTGCCATGGATGGCTTTTATGCTTAAATTGTTATTTTTCTGAAATCGCTTCCGCACTATTCTGTTTATTGCTGTTGTTGTTGGGGCGTCGTGATGCTGTTGCCGGAGTTTGATCGAGTGATTGCCGTTCGCCGGGATGGATTTTCGAATGGGGTACCTTTACCTCGTTTAGGAGTTCGTCTCGGTGCGGATGTGGTGTCCTTTCTCCTCCTACGGAAAGGGGCGCTACAGTATGCTACATAAAATGTGTATATTATGCACTTTTATGATAATAGTAGCTTACTATAGACACCTTGTCTATTAGCTACTTAGTACGGTTTGTCCTTTTAACTTATTCTATGTCATCCCATATGACATCTTAAGTTTGTCTTAAAAGTTTCTCTAATAGAAAGAGAAATTTCGAGAAAGAAAGAGGGATAGTGCCTATTGAATTTAATGTACATTAAATTTTCTTAGGCCTAAATTTGCTTAACTTTTCATACAATTAAGTAAACCCCTTAATAATTAATTATGTGGGCTTAATCTATTTCTAATAAATTTTAAGCCCAAATCACTTAATGACTTCGAAAGGTTTAAGTGATTTAATTAATCAGTAGACTTGAGTTAGTTTCCCAAACTAATTCTCAAGTCCAGGAACCTAAATTAACATTTAATTAAGGTATAATATTAACTATTAATATTTATCTTTCTCCATCATTTAATCAGAATAAATACATTCAATCTATTGGACTTGAGGGTAGCAATTAATGGATTTTAGTCATATTGACCGAGTAGAAAGTCTACAATTATAGAGCAGAAAACCTATGAGTGACAAATAATAGAATTTAAATAAAAGATGATGTGGTCTTTAATCATTCAGTCTCCCACTAATTTATTCAAACTTATTGACCCCATGCAAGTTAGAGAAAAATAATGTAATTTTTCTTTAGTGGGTATTAAGATCCCAAAGCTTCTTGCAATTAAACCACGACTCGTGGTCATTTAATTCAAGTCTTAAGGTAAACATCTTTTGTTAATTATATGAAATATAACTCTTAATAAGATTTTGCATTACCTCCTTCACATAGACCAATGACTCGTGCGACATCTATGTTACTTTGGTAGTAAGCCCAGCCCATTCATCATTAGATTCCAATGATTGGTTCAACGGAGATCCACGACTCATGGCCATCCCGGTTGAAGGCAACCATCGAAAATTTATATCTTGTATATTCAAAAAATTACCTACTTTCTAAGGCCACATAATAGAGACCCACGACTCATTGTCATCTCTATTATTTATGCAAGGTTAGAAGTGAATTTTCTATGAACGAAATGCTTGGAAAAAATTAAAATCCTTGTTTATAATTTTCCATTAAGGCTTAATATTAAAGAAAATTTTGACATTCAAAATTTTGGGGTTTAATTTTCGAAAAATTAAAATTATAGATTTCAAAAATCTATCAAAGACCTCATCATTTAATTATCTTGTTTATGTGATTAATGCATGTAGATTAAACATCCATAAAACACACATAACAATAATTAATAAATTACCTGTAGCGGGCGCCCCAAATAGGTAACGCACGCCCCGCACCGAGTCTCGATCCGAAGCCAAAACAGAAATCCGGCCCCAAACCGAAACCCAACGAACGACAAACTCATTTACTCAATCACTAGGCGGGGCTTTTTCTTAAAACAACCGACGACAACAATGCGGAAGCGGAAGCAACAACAACCAAACCTAATTCTACTTAAGGACAAATAACGCAGTAAACCAATTGCGCAAATAGTTAAAGCCCTCCAAGGCTAGCGGAATTCACTTACAGAAACTTAATCAAATCTTAAACGGGTCAACACTAAATAATCCCGAACACAAATTTATAATCCACAGGATACAAATAACATGATCATAAGTACCTAAAACAATCTAGGAATGAACAACGCACAAAAAAATATAACTCCGCAATACAAGACCGACGATGCCCACCTAGTAACCACCTGAAACAAATAAGGGTTGGAGCAGAGAGGGTTAGTCAAATGACTAAGTGAGGGGGAAAGGGGAGTACATACATAATAGCATACATAGAATAAATCACCATTTTAACTTAAAAGAAAACAAACGTAAAAGAAGAGTTTTCATAATCATTTGGTGATTTATCATAACAAAACGTAACGTAATATATCATATTGCTCGGCAAGTCGAGCCCTCAACTCCTCATATCATCTCATAACATACCTGAAAACATACCATCCTTATTCCTCCCATATAGCAGAAGGACCGCTAAATCCAAATTGCACCATGTATAGGTATAACAACCTATGTCTCAGTTGACACGAAGTCAACCGGCGCAAAAGCTCAAAGGTTGCCACTCCGGCCTCACCTCGTGTAACGACCCGAGTATTTTAATTATATATATTATTAATAATTACGCGGATTCTTTCTTACCTAATTTCTCGATCTATCCAATTGGATTAATTAATCTTGTGGAATAGATTCATTTAACCTATCTTTTAAATACCCTCGATTACTTAAATTACATACATGCCCTTAAAAGCCTAAATGACCATTTTACCCTCCCGAGATATTTTTCTAAATATCTACCTATCTCTCTCATTCTCTCATTGAAGAAGAAGAAAGAAAGAAGAAAGAAAGGAGAAAGAAGGAGAAGAAAGGAGAGGATCTTCCCGACGCCCTACCGAGTCCGTTTCTCGCCCGATCGACGAGCCGTGAAAACCCGAACGATCCTCACTACATTCTCTACCGGTAATCCTTTTACCCCATTTCATTCCGTTCGTTCTTTCTTGCGATTTTTGTGGCTTTTGTATAGGATTTTTATATATTAGGATTTTCGTGTTTAGGAAGATTTACTCGACCATTTTACGTGATTCTTGTGCCTATGTGTAGCTTAGATGATATATATGATTATATGTGGAAATTAGGATGGTTTATGGTGTAAATTAGGAGATGTATGAATTTAAATATTGATTTTCGCGTGAGAGTTTTTGCGATCTGCTGAGTCTGCTGCTCAGTAGATCCACACGGGCGAACGCACGGTCTTGAGCAAGACCGTGCAGGAGCCCGTGCGCAGCACTTTTCAACCTGCACGGGCTTGAGCCCGTGCACAGGCCCGTGCGCAGGCCCGTTTGCACCTGCACGGTCTTGGCACCGTGCTCAAGACCGTGCGGGAGACCGTGCACCCCTTTTTGTGCTTGCACCGGCTTGCCAAGCCCGTGCGTTGACCGGTGCAACATACTTAGTGTATTTTCCAGCCTTTTCCTTTCTCGCACTTCGGGAATTGGTCAACCCCACTCATTTAAATGTTGACTTTTCACATACGACCTCCGAATATGAATCCGATTTCACCTATAGCTTCCTCGAGCCTCAGGATTTGATATTCTTCATAATTTACAATTTACCCGACCCTAATTGACCGTCAATTGACACCTTTCTCGTTTAGGGATTTTTCCCACCTTTCCCGTTTCTTATCCGATTAAGCCCGTTTTCGCGAGAGAGTTCCGTTATATTATTTTAAGCATGTCTACGTGCCCTAACTGCGTTCTAGCATGCTTTCCATATTTATTATTAATGTTCTTCCATTATTACAATTGCTTTAAATATTCCTTTAAATGTTATTTCATATGTCATATATCCTTATATGTTTAATTGCCTGGCTTTCCATATTGTATCTGTAGCATGAGTGAAGTTATATTTGAATTGCCGTGCGTCGTCTGTTGTTCGTGTTTTTCTTTTAGTATTGTCGGTCTCGTTTTCATCCTCTAGGCCCTGTGTATTACAGGTGGGTCCAACGAGGGAGAAACCTGACTACCGCTTACTTTCATACTGTCTTGTCGAGCCAGGTAAGGGTTTAAACTTCTTTCAACTGGAGTAAGAACATAGTCTTATATAGGTTTGCGAAATAAATGACTACGCAGCTTTTATTATTACTTGTTGTACTGCCTTTACTATTCCTTATGTGCTTAGTCAAACCTTTTAATAGCAAAACCAAAATGATTTGAAATGCTTTCAACTAGAGACAAGGAAAACCCCTTTTGTTTTAAATGCGAATTTTGGTCTCTCGACCCCGCAAATATAACCTTGTCTCGAATGGCCCCTTTGGCCTTCCACATCCCGATTCCCCAATTGCGAATGGCCCTTTTGGCCACCTAACTGTCATTGTTTTCAAAAGCGAGCCATAGATCGATTAATGATTTGGGCCCGGAGTATGCAGGAGGTGAGCCTGGGGACGTGCGTCCAGGGCAAATCCCGATGGATACTCCAATCAGTATCTGCTTAGGTCAGCCAGGAGGTTGACTAACCTGAGTTAGTGCGAGGGTGGCGTTGTAGGCTACGCGCTTCCTAGAAAATTCTGTTAAGGGTGACGTTGTTAAGACGCGTTTCCATAAATTCTGAGTGGTCCATGAACCTTGGTGGTGGAGTACTTGCTTGCATGATTTTCAATTGGGAGTTATAAGGAGAGGGCCCGTTCTCGCCGGGACACATTATTGCATGACTTATTGCATTTCTTGCTTGTCTATCTGATTTACGGCTTTAGTTACGAGTTGAAGCACATTCCGGTTTTCTTCCTTTAGTATACGTATTTCCCTATAAATACATATACAAAACCCGGAAGCGTGGCTCGAACTTGCCAACTGAAGTCTCATTTATTATTCAATTAATTAGTTGAATTATGAGCCGTATTTAATTATCGTTCTAACTTACTCATAGCATGTCTTTCGAAACCGTAACGGCCTCGTAACTCAACTAACGCCATTTTAATTCTTCGGCTTGATCTTACGTGCAAATATTTTAAAGGATCCGGTTCGTCAACCTTTTGTGTTTTCAATTAAGCCGAACCCGAGTGTTGCTTTGTGTCATTTTACAACTTATATTTCGTTATTCGTATCCTTTCTCAAAACGGGCAACACTCACCACTTTTAGTTTTAAAAAGATAAATGACGAACTGTGATCAAAACCCCTTACTGAGTATCCTTTATACTCATCCCTGCTGTTTTGGTTCTTGCTTCAGGTAGACAGGTGGTGACGTCACCTATCTTGTCAGTCGGCATCAGCAGGTCTAGATAGGCTCAGTCTTTCTGGTTTGTCTTGTCAGAGGTCCCAACAACCGTCGAGTCCTGTTTACTGTCTTTATTCGCTTTCGAACCTTTTACTGCTTTATTTAATTCATGTATTTTTAAGTGCCCCTGATGTGGGATAGTTGACGATATCTAGGATTGCACAGGGTAGACTAGTTGAGCCATGTATGGCACTATATGCTGATGAACATTCTGTATCTTGAATTATAAATGTTTATTTGATTTAACTGTTTATTTTAAATCGCTTCCGCATTTCTCTGCTCTTTCTGGTCGTTGTTGGGATGGTTGTCGCTGTTGCCGAAGGTTATTGCTTGAGTGCCGTTCGCCGGAATGGGTTTTTGAGATGAGGCCCCTCGCTGAAACTCGGGAATCCGTTTCGTTGCGGATGTGGCGATCCTTCTTCAGGGGGCGCTACAGTCAGTGGTATCAGAGCCTAGGTTCCCAAAAGGAACCGAAGCTTTGTAAACGCGTCGTGTCTTGTCTCTTATGTCTGCCCGTTTCATGTCAATGAGACTTAGAGTTTCCAGTCACAGGTGCTTGAGAACTCCTTAGTATTGAAATTGTGATTGATCTCCTTTTGGAATGGCCAACCAACCGTTTGATCTTTTACAATTGTAGTACTGAGTTGGGATCGAATGCAGGTGGATGTGGAACTCGAGGTAGCGTCTGTCTTGTCTTGTCGTCTGGTCGTGTCCTGCTTGGGTCTTGTCGTGTCTAGGTCGTACGGCTATAGGATCGAGTCTTGCTTGTTCTATGAATGTTTCGTGCTTAAATTGTCTACATGCTGTTTGATCATATATGTATGCTTTATTTGAATTTTATATGCCTTACGTGATCATTCCCTTGACCGAACATGCATCATTTTCCTGTTTGTTGTTCACAGGTGCAAAATGCCTCGCCGAAGACCTCCTACTGCTACAACACCCCCGAACCCAATGGCGGAAGAGTGGGTATGGATTATCCGACAGATCGCCGTGCAAGTATGTCAAGGGATACAACAACAACAGCAGGACGTACCTGCCAGACAGACTGTGGGCCAAACCTTGGATAGGTTTCTCTTCTATCGTCCACCCTGCTTCGAGGGCGAACCAGATGATTTTAAAGCTGAGGCCTGGATATCTGATGTGGAACAGATCTTTCGAGTACTACAGTGTGGTGACCCCGAGAGGGTCGAGTATGCTACCTTCCTTATGAGAGGACCCACTCGAGATTGGTGGCACTTCACAGAACGGAGATGGATCGCCGAGAGAGTTCCCCTCACTTGGTCACGATTTGTGACTGACTTCCGAATGAAGTACGTGCCAGAAGTAGTACGCGACAGCCGAGAGAGAGAATTTATGTATCTCAACCAAGGAGCATCTACCGTAGCTCAGTATGAAGCACAGTTCAATCGCCTCATCGCCTATGCTCCTCACTATGCCGCGGACGAACGAAAGAGAGCATGAAAGTTTATCGAGGGACTTCAGCCGGAGATCCGAAGAGCATTGATGGCACTTGACATCCGTCTTTACCCCGATGCAGTTACCCGAGCTATGAGAGTGGAGTCCGAACTCCAAATAATGAACTAGAGTGCCCCTGCTATGATAGGATCCTCTTCCAACGAGATAGCAAGGAGAGAGCCAGCCGGACCGAGTACCTATCGGACAAAGAGACCACACTACGAGGTGCCGGAACCTACAGAACCTGAAGTGAACGAGGACCCCATTCCCTGTGAATACTGTGGGAAGACGAATCACAAGACGACAAAGTGTAGGAAACAATTGGGACGTTGCTTTTCTTGTGGAAGCACCAAGCACCACATTCGGGACTGTCCCAACAGAGAGAACCCTGGGGGAAGAAGAAGTGGTTACCGATCTCGACATGCTCGTACAGGTACATTGCATTATCATAGCATTCATTCTTAGTGTTCTGCTTTGAATGGTAATTGCTTTAAATATGTGCTAAGTGTTTTATATGACTTACGTGCTTTAACTGCTTTCAAAAAATTCACACTTGCACTGATTGGCTGATTAGATACTAAGATTTATGTGACCTCTATGTGGATAGCGTGGAATTCGATAAATTCGTTATACGCTATTAGAGAGTGCTAAGGACAAGGAGTTCTTGGCCGACTAGGATCGATTCTGTTGCGAGTACGTTATGCGGTTCTGGAAAGCACCGACGTTGACAAATCGAGTCTGAAGGAGTATACTTCTGAAGGTATGTCTGAAGATGAATCAACTAGTGAAGAGGATAATGAATTATCTGACGATGAGGATTATATGGGAGACGAGCCGACATCGGCTTCCGATGATGACGATGCTGATGTTTCGTATGAAGTCGAGCGAAGAAATGATGAAAATGTTTAATGGAAAGCGGAGAGGAGAAATCATCCAATACCATTGAAGGTGAGAAAACACTTTGTAGAAAGAATAAGAAAGAGTGTGATCTTGAAGAAACAGATTGTGAGAAGGACGAGGGGTACAATGGGAGAAATGATGATGACGTTACTTCCTGTAAAAGGAGCTCTAATCAAGAAATAGGAGGAGGATGTGACAATTGTCATTGAGGATACGAAGAGTACAAGAATCAGTCGGAAGGACGAAATAGATAATGACAGTGATGAGGACCTCACATTGGGAGTTTTCTTCGTCGTTAGCCTTGTTTAGGGTTTTTATAATTCTGTCTTTCGCATGACTTTGGATTCTATTTTTGTTATGAATGATGTTTTATAATGTATTTTAATTGCTCCTAAATGTTCGTTTTTAACTCGCGTTATTAGAACTCTTAGATTATTCTCCTCTTAACTAACCCCGAAGTCCGGAGGAGAATCTGAGGACAGATTATTTTGAAGAGGGGAGTATTGTAACGACCCGAGTATTTTAATTATATATATTATTAATAATTACACGGATTCTTTCTTACCTAATTTCTCGATCTATCCAATTGGATTAATTAATCTTGTGGAAAAGATTGATTTAACCTATCTTTTAAATACCCTCGATTACTTAAATTACATAAATGCCCTTAAAAGCCTAAATGACCATTTTACCCTCCCGAGATATTTTTCTAAATATCTACCTATCTCTCTCATTCTCTCATTGAAGAAGAAGAAAGAAAGAAGAAACAAAGGAGAAAGAAGGAGAAGAAAGGAGAGGATCTTCCCGACGCCCTACCGAGTCCGTTTCTCGCCCGATCGACGAGCCGTGAAAACCCGAACGATCCTCACTACATTCTCTACCGGTAATCCTTTTACCCCATTTCATTCCGTTCGTTCTTTCTTGCAATTTTTGTGGCTTTTGTATAGGATTTTTATATATTAGGATTTTCGTGTTTAGGAAGATTTACTCGACCATTTTACGTGATTCTTGTGCCTATGTGTAGCTTAGATGATATATATGATTATATGTGGAAATTAGGATGGTTTATGGTGTAAATTAGGAGATGTATGAATTTAAATATTGATTTTCGCGTGAGAGTTTTCGCGATCTGCTGAGTCTGCTGCTCAGTAGATCCACACGGGCGAACGCACGGTCTTGAGCAAGACCGTGCAGGAGCCCGTGTGCAGCACTTTTCAACCTGCACGGGCTTGAGCTCGTGCACAGGCCCGTGCGCAGGCCCATTTGCACCTGCACGGTCTTGGCACCGTGCTCAAGACCGTGCGGGAGACCGTGCACCCCTTTTTGTGCTTGCACCGGCTTGCCAAGCCCGTGCGTTGACCGGTGCAACATACTTAGTGTATTTTCCAGCCTTTTCCTTTCTCGCACTTCGGGAATTGGTCAACCCCACTCATTTAAATGTTGACTTTTCACATACGACCTCCGAATATGAATCCGATTTCACCTATAGCTTCCTCGAGCCTCAGGATTTGATATTCTTCATAATTTACAATTTACCCGACCCTAATTGACCGTCAATTGACACCTTTCTCGTTTAGAGATTTTTCCCACCTTTCCCGTTTCTTATCCGATTAACCCCGTTTTCGCGAGAGAGTTCCGTTATATTATTTTAAGCATGTCTACGTGCCCTAACTGCGTTCTAGTATGCTTTCCATATTTATTATTAATGTTCTTCCATTATTACAATTGCTTTAAATATTCCTTTAAATGTTATTTCATATGTCATATATCCTTATATGTTTAATTGCCTGGCTTTCCATATTGTATCTGTAGCATGAGTGAAGTTATATTTGAATTGCCGTGCGTCGTCTGTTGTTCGTGTTTTTCTTTTAGTATTGTCGGTCTCGTTTTCATCCTCTAGGCCCTGTGTATTACAGGTGGGTCCAACGAGGGAGAAACCTGACTACCGCTTGCTTTCATACTGTCTTGTCGAGCCAGGTAAGGGTTTAAACTTCTTTCAACTGGAGTAAGAACATAGTCTTATATAGGTTTGCGAAATAAATGACTACCCAGCTTTTATTATTACTTGTTGTACTGCCTTTACTATTCCTTATGTGCTTAGTCAAACCTTTTAATAGCAAAACCAAAATGATTTGAAATGCTTTCAACTAGAGACAAGGAAAACCCCTTTTGTTTTAAATGCGAATTTTGGTCTCTCGACCCCGCAAATATAACATTGTCTCGAATGGCCCCTTTGGCCTTCCACATCCCGATTCCCCAATTGCGAATGGCCCTTTTGGCCACCTAACTGTCATCGTTTTCAAAAGCGAGCCATAGATCGATTAATGATTTGGGCCCGGAGTATGCAGGAGGTGAGCCTGGGGACGTGCGTCCAGGGCAAATCCCGATGGATACTCCAATCCGTATCTGCTTAGGTCAGCCAGGAGGTTGACTAACCTGAGTTAGTGCGAGGGTGGCGTTGTAGGCTACGCGCTTCCTAGAAAATTCTGTTAAGGGTGACGTTGTTAACACGCGTTTCCATAAATTCTGAGTGGTCCATGAACCTTGGTGGTGGAGTACTTGCTTGCATGATTTTCAATTGGGAGTTATAAGGAGAGGGCCCGTTCTCGCCGGGACACATTATTGCATGACTTATTGCATTTCTTGCTTGTCTATCTGATTTACGGCTTTAGTTACGAGTTGAAGCACATTCCGGTTTTCTTCCTTTAGTATATGTATTTCCCTATAAATACATATACAAAACCCGGAAGCGTGGCTCGAACTTGCCAACTGAAGTCTCATTTATTATTCAATTAATTAGTTGAATTATGAGCCGTGTTTAATTATCGTTCTAACTTACTCATAGCATGTCTTTCGAAACCGTAACGGCCTCGTAACTCAACTAACGCCATTTTAATTCATCGGCTTGATCTTACGTGCAAATATTTTAAAGGATCCGGTTCGTCAACCTTTTGTGTTTTCAATTAAGCCGAACCCGAGTGTTGCTTTGTGTCATTTTACAACTTATATTTCGTTATTCGTATCCTTTCTCAAAACGGGCAACACTCACCACTTTTAGTTTTAAAAAGATAAATGACAAACTGTGATCAAAACCCCTTACTGAGTATCCTTTATACTCATCCCTGCTGTTTTGGTTCTTGCTTCAGGTAGACAGGTGGCGACGTCACCTATCTTGTCAGTCGGCATCAGCAGGTCTAGATAGGCTCAGTCTTTCTGGTTTGTCTTGTCAGTGGTCCCAACAACCGTCGAGTCCTGTTTACTGTCTTTATTCGCTTTCGAACCTTTTACTGCTTTATTTAATTCATGTATTTTTAAGTGCCCCTGATGTGGGATAGTTGACGATATCTAGGATTGCACAGGGTAGACTAGTTGAGCCATGTATGGCCCTATATGCTGATGAACATTCTGTATCTTGAATTATAAATGTTTATTTGATTTAACTGTTTATTTTAAATCACTTCCGCATTTCTCTGCTCTTTCTGGTCGTTGTTGGGATGGTTGTCGCTGTTGCCGAAGGTTATTGCTTGAGTGTCGTTCGCCGGAATAGGTTTTTGAGATGAGGCCCCTCGCTGAAACTCGGGAATCCGTTTCGGTGCGGATGTGGCAGTCCTTCTTCAGGGGGCGCTACACCTCGTGCTCCCGGTAAAGATGGAGTAAGCCATCGAATGCCATCGTAGACCCGCTGTCTATCCGCTTCATCCGATCACCATACTCCGGGGCCCACAAAGACATAAAGGACACACATATCATATCTCGCATTTTCATAACTATCATTTCCCTATTAGAATAGGAATCAAGACATTTAGGGGGCCAAAGGGGCCGTTCGAGATAGGCGGTGTAACGACAGGAAACACAACCGGGTATTCAATCGTCGGGGGGGGGGAATCTGCCCGAACGACTTCACTCAACGAGAAGGTTTCCAAACCCAAAATTACATTTAAATCGAAACATAGTTCGCTTGTCTCTTTTTGAAAACCTTTCGAAATCATATTCATAGTACTCTTTCGATATCAAATTCATTGTTCTTAAACTTCATAGAAGTAGTAAGCATAAAATATTTACTAAATATAGTAATACGGGATGAAACATAAATTACGCATACGAGGCTTGTTTTGTGAGGCTTAATAGTACATATCTACATAATACGGGATAACAACAAAAACCTCACCTGGCGACAACCAAAAGAAAGCCAGAAAGTGAAAGCGAACAACCTAATCCACGAGAGTGGAACCTGCAACTGACAAACGACATAACCACATAAGACACAAAATGATGCACGGGTCATATGAAAGCATTAAAACACATAGAAACACATTAAACAGTCATTCATATCACTTAGGTTCACATGCTAACAAAATATAGAAATTCAATAAGCAAATCAAGTTAGAATGCGATAAAAGCTAATAAATATAAATAAAAGGCAATAAGAAAGTATGCATTCAAGTTTCGGAAGAAATGGACAACATTTGAAAAATAGGCAAAAATGCCTAAACAAAAAACACGAGGAACGGGGCCCGAATGAAGTCAAAAAAGTCCAAACTTCCTAAAATATATATTTCATGATTTATAGGAACTATGGGTGAAATCGGAGGTCAAACGAAGAAAGTCAACTTTTAAAAATGGCCTTTGACTTCCATTGCCGAGAGCAACAAGTGGAAAATGGAGAAATTTTGGTTAAGGCATACACACGGCCTAGGGCACCGGCGAGCGCACGGGGGTGCGCAAGACTGTGTAAAGCACAAAAGGGACGCACGGTCTTGCGCATGGTCTCAAGACTGTGCGTAAGACCGTGTGGATCCTCAGAACAGCAGAAAATCGCAGAAATGAAAAAAACTCGCGGGAATGAACCAAAAATCATCATTAAACCAATCAATCATGCAAATCTCAAGCTAGTATTCACATATGATGTTCTCCTAATCATTCTCGGCATTTAGGCACAAGAAACACACAAAATGATCCACTAAATCATACAAACCCATCAAATTTTCATCAAATAAAAACCCAAGCTAAAACTCAATAAATCAAAGCTAGAGTGGACGAAATCAAATGGAGTTAAAATATTACCGGAAGAATAAGTCGAGAGGATCGGGTAGGAGTTAACGGTATCTTAATCCGACGAGAAACGAGGTCGGTAGAGCAATCCAAAGCTTTCTTCCTCTTCTTTCTCCTTTTTCTCTTTCTTTCTTCATTCTCTCTTCTTTTGAGCGTGAATGAGGGAGAGAGAGTGAGAGTGAGATTAAGTCAAAAAGTTTGACTTGGCTCAGAAACGAAAAGGCATTTTCGTAATTTATAAAACTTACTCAAAATATAAGTTTTCCAAATAAAACATAATTACAGTCAAAGTTCATGAAATTAAACGCACATTGACATGTCGTCGTTTAAATACCGAAATTCACTCATTTATGAAAATGTTATATAAATCACATAATAATTAATAAAATAAATCATAAATCGCGTAAGAAAATCGGTTCGGGTTCCCGGTTCATAACTCGAATTTTCTAGGCGTTACAATCACCCCGCCTTATGAGAATCTGGTCCCCAAATTCTACTGATTAGAGTTTAACAACTCTGGGTGAAAGTTACGCGTCTTCATTCGGATCTCTCACGAAACCTCTTCGATTGTCCAATCTGTGAAGGAACTAATAGGAGGTATCTCGCGGATTGCACAACTTCAAGCTTGTTCGGGGTTCTTGTAAGTAGCATTTCAATAGAACCTGAGCTATCTCCATTTATTGTCGCAGGGCCTAAATTCGATCGACAGCACCTTGGAGAAATCCCAGATAAATGTGTAACGGTAATTACCATCTTAGACCTTCAGTAGTCCAGACACGAAGTCCATGGTGAATTCATTACCAATCCCACATAGGGATAAGTATTAGTCGTAGATAACCCCTCAATCTTTGATGCTCGGCTTTGATCTGCTGACAAGTCAAGTATCTCTTGACTTAATCGGGTAAGTCTCTTTCGTTCGACTCTTTGAAACATGGGTCCAAGGCTTATACTGGGAAGTATTAGGGTTACCAACACAAAGCTGCAACTCTGGATTATTCTTTGCTTGAATTGTCTGACTCGGGATCCATTCTTTTGCAATCTTGGCATTTCAGATTCTTCAACCCAATTCTGACTTGGTCGCAAGGTTACGAGTGGAAGTATTCAAAACAGTGCAAGTCCAATTCGGTTTAGCCTCAACTTGTGCCACCCTTGTGATTTGGTTCAATGTGCCAACTACGATATTCGCTTTTCCCAAGGAACATTGTAACGCCCCGACTTTTCAAGATGAGTTCGGTAAGCTTCGCGCCTTTCGCTTCTCGCTTCTTTCCTAATTTCTTGAAGGGTCAATTACCTTGAACCCCCTGAACTATCAGAAGGTGTAGGAGAAGTCCTCATAGTTATAAAAAAATTACAAATACACCATCGGTGAACTTTTTCCGTTAACTTTTCCGTTAAATTATGTGATTTATTTACTATGCTTTATTATGAATTTTTATAAATGAATTACTTGTTGAATTTAAATTACTCTATTCAACATTTATGTGCCGTAATTGTTTATTAGATGTCAATATGTTTTATTCCTAAATGTGCAATCATATATTTTATTCAATCAATTGTATTATTTATCTTTTTATTTAATTATTAGATTCTATAACTTTTATTAAATAAAACATGAGTGTGTGTTAATGAGTGTAGAGATTTAGTGTGTGTAGAATGTGTAGTGGGTGCATTTGTCTTCATTTTATTTAAAGCCAAGTCAAACCTACTTCCAACAATTACAATTTTCACCACAAGATAATTACACTTCTATCCCTAACCCCACAAGCTTGACATTTAACAAAAATTTCAACTCATTTCATACACACACACACTCATTTACGTAAAGAGAGAGAGAGAGAGAGATCTAGGGAGATAGGAAGAAGAAAAGAAACCCTTTACTATTCATCATCTTCCCCAACTTCCGGACCACCATTTTTGTTGCTTGGAAGCTCATTTTTCTTGCATTTCTTTCCACCTAAGGTAATATATCCATCTCATGAGTCTTCTCTTGCAATGTATTGTGAATATTCGGAGTTTTCATATTAGGGCTTGAAGAACAACTTGATGGGTTATGAAGTTTGATGAAGTTTTAAGCTTCTATACATTTATATTTTCATTATCTTACCTATTTCTTCCTAAATGACCTTGGTGTTTCAAGATTTTGTTGCTATGATGAAAATCCTAAGCCTAGCTGTGATTTTTGATGATTTACTGATGCTTGGTGATAGAAATTAGTTGATTTAAGCATGGTTAAGTGAATTATAGGTTTAGATAAATGATTGTGCTAAATTCCAATTTTTTTGTTTATTCATTCATTTCTTGAAAATGGGATTTTTGGGCTGAAATGTTGGAATTTCTTGAAACTGTTTTAACTGGAGCTTCTAAACATAATAAGAATCATGTCCTCCAATTTTGGTGGTAATCGGAGCTGATTTGATCCCTGAGAAATTACAAAAACGACCTTGCTGTCCCCTGTTTCAGTTTTGGGGAAGAAGCTTCGGAAAATAGGGCAAACGATGGAATTTTCAAAAAATGTTTCACATTTATATTTATCAATATGTTTAAAGTGTCTCCATAAATTTTTAGATTATTTGGGCTTCATTTTCTTAGGTAACGAAATTTTCTTCCAAAATATGTTGCTGTGACGTATTTTCTGCCTTGTGCCTACTTTGGACCAAAAACTGATTTCACCCGGAACGAAGCAGGTTTTGAGACTTAACCGCTGGAAAGATATATTTGTCTAGTTTACTAAGAATTTTTTGGTTTGTTAAAAATCGTTCCGAGGAGAGAGATATGCTAGTTTTAGTGCAACGTGCGCATACTTGGAATTTTCTGCTATGTCATGTTCATTTGCTTTGTACTTTGAATTTGTAGCCGTGCGTCTTGGTCGATGTCTTATGTGGTCGTGTCCCATTTGGTTTCAGGTGGTGCTACTCCCGAGGAGTGACTTGGTCCTTCCTCGTCTCTTATCCTTTTGTCTCATAGTCCAGGTGGGGTTTCTTTTCCGAGTTCGGTTTCCTTACCTATATATAGATATTCAATATAAACCCGTAGCCTTGTTTTATGATTTAATGTTTTCCTCCCCAACTTATAGTATACATATTAGCTATTTGAAAAGTTGTAATATTTTGATGAGTTCGAGAAAAATGTTTTAATATCAAACTAATATATAATAACTCTTTGAGAGTCGTTTAGCTCGAAAAGAGGCAAAACTTGGATTTATAAATTGGTCTCTTTGACCGCACAAACCTTTCGAAATGCGAGTATTATTTTGGCCTTTGTACCACAGTTACATTATTGGGCCCGGAGAGTAGGGTTCGGGGTGAAACCGGATAGACGGCGGGTCTACGGTGGATCTCAGTGCCCCTAATCTCCAAATATGCGGGAGCTCGGGGTGTGGCCGGAGTGGCAACTCTTTTGAGTACCTGCGCCGGACGGGATCTTGTCGCATAGACTTGTCCTCAGCCGAAGGTGTGTTGGTTTTAACCAATGCACAGAGTATTGTGTAGTTAGTCGGATTAGCTCTCCTTCTACCTTACACGGGAGGCATAAGGCGGGAATTTCAGTTATTTATTATTGCAAAAAAAAAAGGGGAGTAAGTGGTTGTCTCGCCGAGCTTTCATTATTTATTACATCATTATTCATTCACTAACGTTTCTAAAAACCTTCTTTTCGGTTGTCTTCTTTCATTCAAAAAATGGTGAACCTTTATTGTGTTTCATTACTATATATGTATTGTAGCCCCCTCACTTAGTCTCTTTGACTAACCCCATTGTTTCCCCATGTTTTATTTCAGGATTTATGTGCTAGGCGGGAGTCGGTCTAGTTGTCGGGATTACTTCTTTTGTTCATGTAATTCCGTTTCATATTGTATATTCGCGATTACTTTTACATTTATATCTTGGATCATTTAACACTATTGTTGTAGTTGGATATTTTTACATTTGGCTTTGATAGCCGTTTATGATTATCGCTTTTCATTGGCCTTGGTGGGCTTTTTATCTGCGTTATGGACTTGTTGCTTTACTAGCTCCCTGGGTGGGATAGGTTTTTAATTGTTACTACTCCTTGCTTCCGCTCTTGTTGTGTCGTTTTAAAATATCCGCCTAGTACTTGTGTTTCTGTTCGCCAGGTTACGGTCCGTAGCCGGACCTTTGTTCTTGTTATGGATTGTAACTTGGTGCGGGACGGCGCATTGCACCACATTTGGGGACGTGCTGTTACAAACATTGATTCATGCAATTTTTGTCCTCAAACATTCTCCAGCATTCTGACTCTTGATGGTCTCTTTGGCAAAAGCTGCATACTGGTCGTAGGGCTCCTTGCGGTTGGGGAGGTGCATTCTTCTTGGATGAAGACACCTGGGAGGTCTTCTTTCCGGAAGAGGGCCCTGAAGGTGTAACTGGTCTCTTGGAACTCGCTGGAAGGTACTGAACGGTGGTAGTGGCAAGAACAGGACTCGGTCCCATTAGGTTAAGTTCAGACTTAATATGCATAGCCATTTCCACTGCGTCGGTATAACATTGATGTCGGACTACCATCATAGCATTCCCGATCTCGTAAGTTAATCCCTCTACAAACTGGCGAGTCTTCCTCTGCTCGTCGGCGACCATATACGGGCAATGCGTAATGAGGCGGGAGAAGTGTGCCTCGTACTGATCAACTAAAGATGTGTTCTGCTTGAGAGCCAGAAACTCCCTCTCGCGTTGCTGACGAACTACCAACAGAATGTACTTAGCCCGCAACTCGGTCAAAAACTGATCCCAAGTTGGGACTATATGCTCACGTTTCCATCTTTGCTCAATCTGTTTCCACCAATCCTGTGCGGCTCCAATCATCAGATAGATTGCATACTCGACTCTCTGAGGGTCCGGATATTCCATGTTCCTGTAAATCTTTTCCAGAGCTGATAGCCATGCCTCGGCAATAGCGTCGTTCGGGGCACCTTCAAACTGTGGTGGTTCGAATTTGAGAAATCGGACCCACACTTCATGCTCAGCATTTCCCTGAGGGGCATGAGCAATGAACTGTCTTCAGGTTTCTGCAATTTCGGCCGGAGTCGGTGTATCGGCTTGAGGTGCCAACGGAGGTGATGGGAGCGGCTTACGTGCACGACGGTGTGAAGACATCCTGTAAGGCCAATAGAAAATATGATGATAGGTAAGTGAGTATGCAAAGCCGTAAACACATAGACAAGTAAAGTTCAGATAAAGTACACATAATCACTTAGCATATTTGTGCAAATTCCACAGAAGTCCTAAGCCGTACGACCTAGACACAACTGGACACGACAGACAACCAGGCACGGCAAGTGCAATCTTGAGTTTCACATCCACCTATGTCCAAGTCCATCCCAGTGTTTTGATTGTAAAAGATCTATTGTTGTTGATCATCCAACAGAGATCCGTCATAATTCAAACACTAAGCGTTCTTGAACACTAGCGAGTGCAATTCCCTAAGTTACACCAGCACACAATGACTGACAAAACGAACAAAACACGACGATTCAGAGCGTAGGCCACTGGACCCAAAGAGCTCTGATACCAACTGTAGCGGGCGCCCCAAACGGGTAACGCACGCCCCGCACCAAGTCTCGATCCGAAGCCGAAACAGAAATCCGGTCCCAAACCGAAACCCTGCGAACGGCAAACTCATTTACTCAATCACTAGGCGGGGCTTTTTCTTAAAACAACCGATGACAACAATGCGGAAGCGGAAGCAACAACAACCAAACCTAATTCTACTTAAGGACAAATAACGCAATAAACCAATGCGCAAATAGTTAAAGCCCTCCAAGGCTAGCGGAATTCACTTACAAAAACTTAATCAAATCTTAAACGGATTCAACATTAAATAATCCCGAAAACAAATTCATAATCCACAGGATACAAATAACATGATCATAAGTACCTAAAACAATCTAGGAATGAACAACGCACAAAAGAATATAACTCCGCAATACAAGACCGATGATGCCCACCTAGTAACCACCTGAAACAAATAAGGGTTGGAGCAGAGGGGGTTAGTCAAAAGACTAAGTGAGGGAAAAAGGAGAGTACATACATAATAGCATACATAGAATAAATCACCATTTTAACTTAAAAGAAAACAAACGTAAAAGAAGAGTTTTCATAATCATTTGGTGATTTATCATAACAAAACGTAACGTAACATATCATATTGCTCGGCGAGTCGAACCCTCAACTCCTCATATCATATCATAACATACCTGAAAACATACCATCCTTATTCCTCCCATATAGCAGAAGGACCGCTAAATCCAAACTGCACCATGTATAGGTATAACAACCTATGTCTCAGTTGACACGAAGTCAACCGCCTCAGGAGCTCAAAGGTTGCCACTCCAGCCTCACCTCGTGCTCCCGGTAAACATGGAGTAAGCCACCGAATTCCACCGTAGACCCGCTATCTATCAGGCTTCATCTGATCACCATACTTCGGGACCTACAAAGACATAACGGACACACATATCATATCTCGCATTTTCATAACTATCATTTCCCTATTAGAATTGGAATCAAGACATTTAGGGGGCCAAAGGGGCCCGAACGAAGTCGGAAAAGTCCAAACTTCATAAAATATGTATTTCATGATTTATAGGAACTATTGGTGAAATCAGATCTCAAATCGGAGGTCAAAACGAAGAAAGTCAACTTTTAAAAATGGCCTTTGACTTCCATTGCCAAGAGCAACAAATTGAAAATGGAGAAATTTTGGTTAAGGCATACACACGGCCTAGGGCACAGGCGGGTGCACGGTCTTGAGCGCATTCTCAAGACGGTGCAGACACTTGCACTGGCCTGTGCACGGGGGTGCGCAAGACCATGCAAAGCACAAAAGGGACGCACGGTCTTGCGCATGGTCTCAAGACCGTGCGTAAGACCGTGTGGATCCTCAAAACAGCAGAAAATCACAACAAATGAAAAAAACTCGCGGGAATGAAACAAAACTCAACATTAAACCAATCAATCATGCAAATCTCAAGCTAGTATTCACATATGATGTTCTCCTAATCATTCTCGACATTTAGGCACAAGAAACACACAAAATGATCTACTAAATCATACAAACCCATCAAATTTTCATCAAATGAAAACCCAAGCTAAAACTCAATAAATCGAAGCATAGAGTGGACGAAATCAAATGGAGTTAAAATATTACCGGAAGAATAGGTCGAGAGGATCGCGAAGGAGTTAACGGTATCTTAATCCGACGAGAAACGAGGTCGGTAGAGCAATCCAAAGCTTTCTTCCTCTTGTTTCTCCTTTTTCTCTTTCTTTCTTCCTTCTCTCTTCTTTTGAGCGTGAATGAGGGAAAGAGTGTAGCGGCGCCCCAAACGGGTAACGCACGCCCCGCACCGAGCCCCGATCCGGAACCGGAATGGAATCCGACCCGAATCGAAACCCGACGAACGGCACACATTTACTCAATGACTAGGCGGGCTTTCAAAAACGAAAGAAAACGACAGAGGTACGGAAGCAAAAATAAACAAAACAATAAATCATAATAATTGCACAAGTAGTAAAGCCCACCAAGGCCAACGAAATTCAATTACATAAATAATAAATGGGTTCGATACAATATCCCGACAATATACAATAACGGGTTCAACATATAAATCCCGAATACTAAATACATAAATCCTAAATCCTAATAACATAAAATAATAGCCAAACGGAAATAGAGTTATACATGAGCAAAAGAATGCAACTCTAAAGACGACGACAACGACGACGATCCCGCCTAGTATCCTGAAACCAATACAGGGGTGAAACAGAGGGGGTTAGTCAAACGACTAAGTGAGGAGGGAATAATAATGTATATTATAAAATGGAAATAAATCACCATTTTTAAACTTAAAAGAAATCAACATAAAAGAAAGGTTTTCGTAAACGGGTGGTGATTTAGCATAAAATATAAACATATCATATGACTCGGCGAGTCGAGCCCTTAACTCCAATTTCCAAACATAAAACGGGAAACCACCCTTATTCCTCCAATGTAGACGGACCGCTAAGTCTGAACTACGCATAACATACAGGAATAACTTAGGTACTCAAAGGGCTGCCACTCCGGCCTCACCCCGAGCTCCCAAAGGTGGAGGGAACCATAGGATTTCCGCCGTAGACCCGACGTCTACCAACTTCGTCCTATCATCCTTACTCCGGGCCCAAACATACATACATACATACAGTTCATAACTCGCTTTTCAAATCATTTCGGGTTGGCCAAAAGACCGTTCGAGACATGTCATATGCGAGGCTGAAGGCCAAAGTTCGCCTTAGAAAACAAAGGAGTTTTACATGTCTCTTTCGCAAACATTTCGAAGACTATACGTAGTACTTTTTCATATCAAAACATTTTCGATAAATTGAATAAACATAATAGGCATAAATATCTATATATAGAAACAGTGTGAAAACAAAACATAAATAAGGCTTATATCGGGAGAGGCTTATTTATATATAGACATAATAGTACTGGAATCAGAAACGGAAAGCCTCACCTGTTGGCTTTACAAAAAGAATAGATAACTGTAAGACCGGATGCGCTACTCCACGGGAGTATCGTCTGCAAAATACAAAGACACAACCAAATAAGACTAACGACGACGCACGGCTTATACGAAAGCATTAAACCACATAGAAGCACGTTAAACAGTCATTCATAACACTTAGGTTCACATTCTATCAAAGTACTTAAATTCAATAAGCAAATCAAGTTAGAATGTGATAAAAGTTCATAATCATGCATAAAAGGCAATAAGGAAGCATGCATTCAAGTTTCGGAAGAAACGGACAACATTAGAAAAGTTGTAACGCCCCGAAAATTCGTGTTATAAACCGGGAGCCCGAATCGATTTCCCTCGCGATTTATGATTTATTTTATTAATTATTATGTGATTTATATAACGTTTTATGAATGAATGAATTTTAATATTTAAATCACGAATTGATAATGTGCATTTAATTATATGAATTTTGACTGTAATTATGTATTATTTGGACAACATGAGTTTTTTTGAACTTATTTTGCGAAATTACGAAAATGCCCTTTCGTTTCTTTAATCAAGTCAATCATTTGACTAAGTCTCACATCTCTCCCTCTCACCTCACTCACGCAAACCACATCAAAGGAGAAGAAAGAAAAGAAAGAAAAGGAGAAGGAAGAAGAAGGAGTTTCAAACGATCGTCCCGACTCCGTTTCTCGACGGATTTTCGAACTGCTTACGCCTACGAACTCCTCACGATCTCTTCTACGAGTAAGCCTTTCACGTCCCTCTCATTTAATGTCTCCTATGCCTCATATTTCTCGATTTTGTTTATAGTTGAATAAATTAGGTTTTATATGATTTTGAGAGAATTTATGGATGGATTTTCGTATTTATTGTTTCTATGTGTAGCTAATATGTTGTAGATCATTATATGTAAATATTAGGGCGTGATTTGCATGTTTAGATGATTAAATGTTGGATTTAGGATTTGCGAAGGTTTCTCGCTTCTGTGAATATTCAGCTCTTTCTTGACGCACACGGGCTTTGCACACGGGGTGTGGCAAGCCCGTGTGGAGGTACACGGCCTCTTGCACGGCCGTGCAAGAGACCGTACGCATGGTGCATGGTGCACGGCCTTGTGCACACGGCCTTGAGGCCATGTGCAAGAGGCCGTGCGTGTCTTTTTGGTGTGCACACGGCCTTGGTGCACACGGCCTCAAGGCCGTGTGCATGAGCCTGTGTGGACCGGCATGAACAGCTCCCTGACCTTCTGTAAGTCAGGGGCTGTTTTGGCCTACGGGTCCCACCTCGGCTCGTCTTTTCCGAATTCGTTCTTCGCTCGTGTATTCGATATATATGATATAGATATGAATTGCATGTTTTATGAATTTATAACATGTTCGGGTGTATGAATAGTGTGTTTTAAGTTTTCGTTAAATTTTCTAACTTTTGCATATGAAGTTCGATTTTCCCGAAATTCGAATGCATGATCCCTTATGGTATTTAAAGAATGTCTGTAAAGTTTCGTTTTATTTGGACTTGATTTGCATTTTTAAATTATGAATTACTCCGTTTTCGTTTGATAATTGAACCTAAGTGCTTTATGTGATTGTATAACGTGCTTTTACGCGTTCCTATGCTTTCGTATGAGCCGTGCGTCGTCGTATGTCTTACGTGGTTATGTCTTTTGTCAGTTGCAGGTTCCACTCTCGTGGATTAGGTTGCTCGTTTCCGTTTTGGGCTTTCTTTTGGGTTGTCGCCATGTGAGGTTTCTATTGTTATCCCGTATTATGTAGATATGTACCATTGAGCCTCATAAATAAGCCTCGCATGTGTAATTTATGTTTTCATCCCGTATTACTATATTTAGTAAATCCTTTATGCTTATTATCTTTATGAGGTTTAAGAACAACGGATTTGATATTAAATGAATAATATGTATATGATTTCGAAATGTTTTCAAAAAGAGACAAGCGAACTATGTTTCGATTTAAATGTAATTTTGGGTTTGGAAACCTTCTCGTTGAGTGAAGTGGTTAGGGCGGGTTTCTCCCCCAAGACGATGGAACATCCGGTTGCGTTTCCTACCGTTACATCGCCTGTCTCGAACGACCCTTTTTGGCCCTCCCCGAAATGTCTTGATTCCTATTGTCTTTTTGGCCCTCCCCTTTCCTTGGCCGGAGAAAGGACACCACATCCGCACCGAGACAAACCCTCAAACGAGGAATAAGTACCCCATTTAAAAATCCATCCCGGCGAACGGCAATCAATCAGGCAAAACTAGCAACAGCAACCGACAGCCCAACAACAACAGCAATAAATAATAAATAAATCAGAGTTGCGGAAGTAATAACAATTATATAAAATATCATATAAGCCATCCATGGCCACGTAATTCATACATCATTCTCAAACATAATATAATCAATGCCATTCATGGCCAGTCTAATCTATCCCACATCAGGGGCACGTAAGTACTTAAAATTAAAGCATAATCCAAAATACATAATTAAATAAATTCACAACAAGAACACGACTGTTGTTGGGACACTGACAAGACAAGACACACGAGCCAACCTAGACCTGCTGCTGCCGACTGACATGATAGGTGACAACGCCACCTGTCGACCTGAAGTAAGAATTAAAATAGGGGGGTGAGTAAAAACACTCAGTGAAGGTTAAGAGGGATCAAGTACGAGCCACGTATCCGGGTTTTAAATTATATATATATGAAAATACATTTGCATAATTGAAGAAAATCCGGATCGTGCTTCGACTTGCATACACGACATTGAATAAATAATAAATAATTAAAGCAGTAACATGCACGCAAATAATATCCCAGCGAGAATGGGCCTGTTCCTCCTTATAACCCCTTCACGTTCATACACTCCATCACCGGTGTCTGACCCCGAATCGCTATTTCGGGCGACTGTGAATTTTAGGAAAACGTGCAACGAATGCAACGTCCACCATCACTCCCAACCGTGGCTATCAACTCCTGACAGGCCACGATTGACGCTTAGTTTTGGGAGAAGCACCTCGGATTACCCCTAGACGCTCGTCCCCAGGTATAACCTCCGGATACTTTCCCGGGCCCCATGTTGAAATGTCATGAATTTGCTCGCTTTGAAAACCGTACATAAATTAAATTTGAGCAAGTTTGAGTGACGACGAAGGGTATAAATCCTAAGTCAAACCGTCACGCTTAAAATAAATAATTTTACTTGCCGTATGAAAATAAAATATTTTAGGGATACTCATAAGTACAATTTAATATTAAATCATTTGAGAGCAACCTTAAAATATAGATTAAATATCTAATAGATATACGAGATGAAAAACAAAGCAAGATGAGCACATAAGGGGAGTTCGCAATAAATTAAAAGAATTCTTACTCCGTTTGAAATCATTTTAAAACCCTCACCTGGAAACACGGAACGACAAGACACTCCAAGAAATGTCCTGACAAGACAGCCTGAAACTAACAGACGACAAAATCACATAAGACAAGACACGACAACGACTCTCAAAGACTCCATTGCAATTAAAACCAATAAACAACATGTATCAAATGAATATACAATTAAAATACAATTAAATCAATTGAACTAAAAATACGAAATTAACAATGATAAACATACTCAATTGAAATTCTAATTGCATAATCATGCATATAATACTATAAAGAAGCACTCATGCGATTTCCGGATTTTTCGGACAACATTCAAAAATTGGAGAAAAAGCCCTAAACGAGAATGGCTCGATTCAAGGTCCGAACGAGATCGGAATTTTGAAAACTTTACCAAATATTCATCCTTGAATCATAAGGAAGCTATAGGTGAAAACGGCTCGATTTTAGGGGGTCGTATGCAAAAAGTCAACTTTTATTTTTGATCATTTGACCCCATTACCGTGAGCAACTAAGGAAAAAGGCTGGAAAAATGGCTAAGGCATTCGTACGGGCTAACGCACGGCCTAGTGCACGGTCTTGAGCACGAAACCAAGACCGTGCAAGCTGAACAAAGGCACACGGCCTGTTGCACCGGCGTGCGCAAGCCGGTGCAAGGTTAAATGGTTGTGCACGGTCCGGCGCACGGTCTTGAGCAAGACCGTGCGTTGGGCCGTGTGGTTCCAACACCCAGGTGCAGAAACGCGATTTTTAAGGTTTTCTCGAGGGTTTCATGCAAAATCAAATATGGGGAATTCTAAGGCTAAAATTAACATGTAAAATTCACACTCATGCATTGTACACATTAATATCTATCATTTGATCCGAACTACACTAAAAATGATAAACTATAACCTACGAATCAAGAAATTCATCAAATATTTATTCAATATAAAAACTATAAAAATTGAAAGATTTAATGGATGAAATGAATTGGAGAAAGAAGGTTACCGATAAAGAATCGAATGAGGATCGTAAAACTGGTCTCGGAATTTAAATTGGTCGAGAAACGAATTCGGAATGAGATTTCCTTTTCTTCTCCTTCTTCCTCTCCCTTCTCCTTCTCTTCTCTCTCTCTCTCTCTCTCTCGATGGATTATGTAACCAAGAGGGTGCAAGAAGTGTGTTCAAGAGGGTGTGAGTGTGTTCAAGGTAGTGCAAGGGTATTTTAGAAGATTGTAGGTTCGTTTATATAGATTAGAATAATTCGAGGGGTAGAAAATGTAATTATAAAAGGTGAAAGATATTGAAATAATTATAATAAATTAAGATTAACTAACAAAGTTAAATCTTTTCATATAAAATTCAACTAAATGTCGAATAATTATTCCAAGAATTAATTATGGAATTTTCGGGTTGTTACAATACTCCCTCCTTTAAAAGAATCTGTCCTCAGATTCTACTCCGAACCTCGGGGTTTATTAAAGGAAGTATATCACAGCATTTAAAAGTTCATCATACAAAATCGCGCAATTAACACATAAGCAATTAATTAAAATGAACAGTTAACAGTTAAATTCAAATAAACATTTAACACATAGTTCATACATAATAGTTCAACTGAAATTCAAATTACAATTAAAACGAAAACAACGAGAAATTAGGAAAAAACTAATGCCAACTAAGAATCGGGTGCTCCAGAGTTAGGCGACCTGCCAAGGTGACTCAGATAGTTGGCAAGTTGATCAGTGATGGATCTCTCGAGACCGGTAATCTGCTCCCGAAGCTCAGTCTGGTTGCGTCGGGTCTCGAGTCTGAATTCTTGTAGGTCGGCGCGAACCTCCCGGAGATCGGCCGACTGTCGATCTAGACGTTCGGTGGTCTGTTCAGCGAAAGTGGTGAAACGGTTTCCCCAAACCGTCCACCTGTCGGTCTCCCATTGGCTTCGGGTTTCCGACTCCGCTTGTAGGTACTGACTCCATTGTTCCTCACTTAATCTGTCCCAATGAGAGGATCCAGCCTGATGCTGTGTCCGGTAATCCTCAAAGCCCTGCTGGAATGGAACCGCTTCGGTTCTAGGAGGATCGGGTACATACGGAACCTGATGAGGAGCGAAGCCTCCTGCTTCGTAAAGTTGTTCCATCATTTGCTCCTCCCTTTCTTGTCGGTCCTCCTCAGGATGACCTCCTAAATCGGCATCCTCTTCATCGTCGCCATCGCTCCCGGCGGCGGCTTCCTCGGCCGTCATTGGTACATAACGACCATGTCGCCCTCTAACTTTCCTACAAAGTTTCATTTGGGCGAGTTGCTTGTAGGAAATTGTTGAATCCTCGGCTCCTGCCGGGGCCATTCGATCCATGCCGATCACTCCGGCACACTCTAAGATCGCGGTAATGTAGGACCCAATTCTGATTTCTCCTTTAGGCCGGGTACCTACATATTCTACATATCGAAGGAAAAACATAATACCGTTGACTGCTTGCCTGCGAACCGCGCAATCAAGGACGTAGAGTTCCTCAATGTTAATTGAACCGTAGCTATCTCCTCTAGCAAAAACGGTACATGAGAGGAACCGGTGGAAAGATCTCAAAGCGGCATCACGAAGGTCGGTTGCCTTCGATTTTCCTTGTTGAAAGGGTCTTCGAGAGGTGGAGACATTTCTCCAAGCTTCGGCTTCGGACCATCCAACTTCACGGCTTATCATACCCCGGATGGGTAGTCCGAAATGCATTGTTAGTTGCCGAAGAGTGAGCTCATAATCTTCATTAAAAGCTCGGAACTCAATTTTGAATGGTAGCTCGGCATCGTCTTCATGGGGAAGTACTTGAAGTGTGGCAATGAATTCGTACACAAGCCGGGGGTACGAATTGCTTCTTATGTCCAAGAATGTGGTCCATCCCACGTCTTCTATGTATCGAGCAATACCGGGACCAAGTCCCAAATTTCCTAATGCTTCGATGTCGAGAAATTTGGTGGAGAACACCGGGCGTTCGTGCATTCGCCTAAATATTTTGGATTGAATAGGATTTGAAATATCCACATTGAATGGAAGTGGAGATGGAGGGTCATCTCGTCTCCTCCTACGTCGAGAACCTTCGGCGGCCATGTGATGATGTTGTTGGAAGCTTGTAGGATTAAATTTGATGAATTTCCTCACTCGGAAATTTTGTCGAACACTTGGCGTGCGTGTATTTTGGGCAGCAATGTGTGTAAGATCGGCTCGGCGGATCGTCCTCAAAACCCAACTAATTGAAATACGTAATGTAGACTACGTACCTTCCGAAAATTAGGAAGATCCAACGGACGGATCGAAAGTTATTGGCTTGCAAAGATTGGAGGATGAAATTGGGGAAACTTCGCAAGTTTCTGTTGCTGGAAGTGGAGAGAAAAGGGGTGAAAAGAGCTGATGTAAGTCTGCTCGCGAAATAGGTTTAAAAAAAACAAAATAGGGACACACGGCCGGACGCACGGGCGTGCGCTGGCCCGTGTGTAGCAGTCCAGCCGGTTCAGCGGTTTAGCGCTGAACTGGCTTGCACGGGCTTGAGCTGAACCGCACGGTCTTGAGCAAGACCGTGCGCGTTAGGGCGTGCAAGCACCCCTGGATCGAATTAAAACGCGAAAAAATTTCGAAAACACTCCGGATTTAATCCTGAGTTCACTCAAATAATAATTACATAATACCGCGCAATTAATAAATTGAATACGAGAAATATGAATGTTATGAAAATGCACGGTACCTTTTATTCCGAGTAATGAAGTCCGTTCTAGTCTCCCATTATTCCTCTTATTCCATAATTTTTTTGCTCAAGTCCTTCGATGTCGTAGCTTCTCATTTATTGTACGTCGTCAACACTGTCCCTTCCCGCTTTATTCTCCGGTGGCCTCCCTCTCTGAATTAAGAACCCTGAATCCCCAGAATCATCATCCACTATCCTCTTTCTTAGGTGTCTTCTTAATAGGGCAATTGTCGAGAAGATGGTCAGGGGATCCACACAGTAAACACTGCCCCAGTCGTTTCCGGCAGTACTCTGCGAGATGATTTGGCTTATGGCAATACGAGCAAAGGATGGTGCTCTCCCTGGATCCACTGGTCGTCGCCTCTTTTCTGTGAGAAGTTGTACGAACAGCCACTGGAGTTCTCGATCCATGAGACGGGTTCGTTAAAGTGATCGGTCGAGCATTCCTAGCTCTCATTTCAAACTCTGCTTCGGCCCGCAAGGCTCAGCCAACAGCTTCAGCATAAGAACAACAACCAAGACCTATGAGTACTTGGCGAATTTCATGCCTCAATCCAGATATAAATCTCGCAGCTCTGTTCCTTTGATCTGGCTCCCGGTTTGGTGAGTAGTTAGTCAGGTAGGCAAATCTGGCCTCGTATTCTGTCACGCTATCTGCTCCCTGAGCTATTTCCAACTCTCCTGTCGAATACGAGTGCGTTGATCCTGACGTAGTCTGAAGTGGAGGTAGTGGCGGATCTGATCTAGCTTTCTTACGCGGCATACCTGCGTTCACAACTATTTGGCAAAATAGGTGCATGTCTTGTGAGAAATGATGCCAACAATTCATAAACACATAAGCATGCTCAATCACTCAACAAAATCCTACCGACACACACTACGACAGACAAAACCATGTAAGACACGCACAGTGTTCCACGATCGACTCGCGTTACATCTTCCTTAGTACAGAAATTTATAAAAGATTGCCAGTCGGTTAATTAAGCCAACCGTAATCGTCTACAATTTTAAGCACCAAGATGAGACAAACACTTGTCAAAACACGAACTCGACACGAACTGACACCAAGCTGACAGAGACCCCATGCAAGACAGACGAGATACTAGAGCTTTCGGTTCCTGTTCGGGAACCTAGGCTCTGATACCACTGACTGTAGCGCCCCTTTCCTTGGCCGGAGAAAGGACACCACATCCGCACCGAGACAAACCCTCAAACAAGGAATAAGCACCCCATTTAAAAATCCATCCCGGCGAACGGCAATCAATCAGGCAAAACTAGCAACAGCAACCGACAGCCCAACAACAACAGCAATAAATAATAAATAAATCAGAGTTGCGGAAGTAATAACAATTATATAAAATATCATATAAGCCATCCATGGCCACGTAATTCATACATCATTCTCAAACATAATATAATCAATGCCATTCATGGCCAGTCTAATCTATCCCACATCAGGGGCACGTAAGTACTTAAAATTAAAGCATAATCCAAAATACATAATTAAATAAATTCACAACAAGAACACGACTGTTGTTGGGACACTGACAAGACAAGACACACGAGCCAACCTAGACCTGCTGCTGCCGACTGACATGATAGGTGACAACGCCACCTGTCGACCTGAAGTAAGAATTAAAATAGGGGGGTGAGTAAAAACACTCAGTGAAGGTTAAGAGGGATCAAGTACGAGCCACGTGTCCGGGTTTTAAATTATATATATATGAAAATACATTTGCATAATTGAAGAAAATCCGGATCGTGCTTCGACTTGCATACACAACATTGAATAAATAATAAATAATTAAAGCAGTAACATGCACGCAAATAATATCCCAGCGAGAATGGGCCTGTTCCTCCTTATAACCCCTTCACGTTCATACACTCCATCACCGGTGTCTGACCCCGAATCGCTATTTCGGGCGACTGTGAATTTTAGAAAAACGTGCAACGAATGCAACGTCCACCATCACTCCCAACCGTGGCTATCAACTCCTGACGGGCCACGTTTGACGCTTAGTTTTGGGAGAAGCACCTCGGATTACCCCTAGATGCTCGTCCCCAGGTATAACCTCCGGATACTTTCCCGGGCCCCATGTTGAAATGTCATGAATTTGCTCGCTTTGAAAACCGTATATAAATTAAATTTGAGCAAGTTTGAGTGACGACGAAGGGTATAAATCCTAAGTCAAACCGTCACGCTTAAAATAAATAATTTTACTTGCCGTATGAAAATAAAATATTTTAGGGATACTCATAAGTACAATTTAATATTAAATCATTTGAGAGCAACCTTAAAATATAGATTAAAAATCTAATTGATGTACGAGATGAAAAAAAAAGCAAGATGAGCAGATAAGGGGAGTTTGCAATAAATTAAAAGAATTCTTACTCCGTTTGAAATCATTTTAAAACCCTCACCTGGAAACACGGAACGACAAGACACTCCAAGCAATGTCCTGACAAGACAGCCTGAAACTAACAGACGACAAAATCACATAAGACAAGACACGACAACGACTCTCAAAGACTCCATTGCAATTAAAACCAATAAACAACATGTATCAAATGAATATACAATTAAAATACAATTAAATCAATTAAACTAAAAATACGAAATTAACAATGATAAACATATTCAATTGAAATTCTAATTACATAATCATGCATATAATACTATAAAGAAGCACTCATGCGATTTCCGGATTTTTCGGACAACATTCAAAAATTGTGGAAAAAGCCCTAAACGAGAATGGCTCGATTCAAGGTCCGAACGAGATCGAAATTTTGAAAACTTTACCAAATATTCATCCTTGAATCATAAGGAAGCTATAGGTGAAAACGGCTCGATTTTAGGGGGTCGTATGCAAAAAGTCAACTTTTATTTTTGATCATTTGACCCCATTACCGTGAGCAACTAAGGAAAAAGGCTGGAAAAATGGCTAAGGCATTCGCACGGGCTAACGCACGGCCTAGTGCACGGTCTTGAGCACGAAACCAAGACCGTGCAGGCTGAACAAAGGCACACGGCCTGTTGCACCGGCGTGCGCAAGCCGGTGCAAGGTTAAATGGTTGTGCACGGTCCGGCGCACGGTCTTGAGCAAGACCGTGCGTTGGGCCGTGTGGTTCCAACACCCAGGTGCAAAAATGCGATTTTTAAGGTTTTCTCGAGGGTTTCATGCAAAATCAAATATGGGGAATTCTAAGGCTAAAATTAACATGTAAAATTCACACTCATGCATTGTACACATTAATATCTATCATTTGATCCGAACTACACTAAAAATGATAAACTATAACCTACGAATCAAGAAATTCATCAAATATTTATTCAATATAAAAACTATAAAAATTGAAAGATTTAATGGATGAAATGAATTGGAGAAAGAAGGTTACCGATAAAGAATCGAATGAGGATCGTAAAACTGGTCTCGGAATTTAAATTGGTCGAGAAACGAATTCGGAACGAGATTTCCTTTTCTTCTCCTTCTTCCTCTCCCTTCTCCTTCTCTTCTCTCTCTCTCTCTCTCTCTCGATGGATTATGTAACCAAGAGGGTGCAAGAAGTGTGTTCAAGAGGGTGTGAGTGTGTTCAAGATAGTGTGGGTGTGTTCAAGGTAGTGCAAGGGTATTTTAGAAGATTGTAGGTTCGTTTATATAGATTAGAATAATTCGAGGGGTAGAAAATGTAATTATAAAAGGTTAATGATATTGAAATAATTATAATAAATTAAGATTAACTAACAAAGTTAAATCTTTTCATATAAAATTCAACTAAATGTCGAATAATTATTCCAAGAATTAATTATGGGATTTTCGGGTCGTTACACCTATTTTAATAGGAAGATGATAGTTATGAAAATGCGAGATACGTTATGTATGATATGTTATATGGGCCCGGAGTATGGCGACCGGATGAAGCCGGATAGACAGCGGGTCTACGGTGGAATTCGGTAGCTTGCTCCATGTTTACCAGGAGCACGGGTGAGGCCGGAGTGGCAACCTTTGTGCTCCTGTGACGGAGACTTCGTGTTAACCGTGAGATAGGCTATTATGCCTATAGAGCAATTGGATTTAGCGGTCCTTCTGCTACATGGGAGGAATAAGGTTGGTTTGGTTTTCAGGTATGTTATGATATGATATGAGGAGTTGAGGGCTCGTCTCGCCGAGCAATATGATATGTCCCGTTATGTTATGTTATGATAGATCACCAAAAATTTATGAAATCCCTTCTTTTACGTTTGTTTTCTTTTAAGTTAAAATGGTGATTTATTCCCGTATGCTATTATGTATGTACCCCCTTTTTCCCCTCACTTAGTCTTTTGACTAACCCTCCCTGCTTTAAACCTTATCTGTTTCAGACGGTAACTAGGTGGGCATCGTCAGTCTTGTATCGAGGGTTTTCTTTCTTTTCGGTGATTGTTCCTTTCTAGATTGTTTTAAGTTCATGATTATGTTATATGTATTTGTTACCGGGATATTGTATCGAACCCGTTTATTATATTAGTAATTGAATCTCGCTAGCCTTCGTGGGCTTTAACTATTTGTGCAATTGAGCTGCTGCTTTGAACGTTGCTATATGGAATTTAATTTGGTTGTTGCTTCCGCTCCCGCATTGTTGTCGTTGTTGTTGTTTTTACAAAAAGCCCCGCCTAGTGATTGAGTAAATCGGTTTGCCGTTCGCCGGGTTTCGATTCAGGTCGGATTCCATTTCGGTTCTGGGTCGGGGCTCGGTGCGGGGCGTGCGTTACCCGTTTGGGGCGCCCGCTACAGTTGGTATTAGAGCTTCTTTGGACCAATGGCCTAAGCTCTGAATCATCGTGTTTTGGTTGTTTTGTCAATCGTTGTGTGCCGGTGTAACTTAGGGAATTGCGCTCACCAGTGTTCAAGAACGCTTAGTGTTTGAATTGTGATGGATCTTTGTTGGATGATCAACAACAAAAGATCTTTTACAATCAAAACACTGGGATGGACTTGGATATAGGTGGATGTGAAACTCAAGGTTATACTTGCCGTGCCTGGTTGTCTGTCGTATCCGGTTGTGTCTAGGTCGTACGGCTTAGGACTTCTGTGGAATTTGTGGAAATGTGCTAAGTGCTTATGTGAACCCTGTCTGAACTCTAACTGCCTACGTGTTTACAGCTTTGCATACTCACTTACCTGTCATGCATATTTGCTATTGGCTTTACAGGATGCCTCCACGTCGTCGTACATGTAAACTGCTCTCATCACCTCCATTAGCACCTCAGACCGATACACCGACTTCAGCCGAAATGGCGGAAACATTAAGACAGTTCATCGCTCAGGCCCCTAAAGGAAATGCTGAACAGGAAGCGTGGGCCCAATTTCTCAGATTCGAACCACCACAGTCTGAAGGTGCCCCGGATAACGCTATTGCCGAGGCATGGATATCGGCCCTGGAAAAGATTTATAGAATAATGGAATATCCGGACCCTCAGAGAGTCGAGTATGCAATCTATCTGATGGTTGCAGCCGCACAGGATTGGTGGAAACAGATTGAGCATAGATGGACACGCGAGCATGTAGTCCCGACTTGGGATCAGTTCTTGACTGAGTTTCGGGCCAAGTACATTCCGTGGGTTGTTCGTCAGCAACACGAAAGGGAATTTATGGCTCTCAAACATAACACATCTTCAGTTGGTCAGTACGAGGCACACTTCTCTCGCCTTATTAAACATTGCCCATATATGGTTACTGACGAGCAGAGGAAGACTCGCCAGTTTGTAGAGGGATTGGCTTACGATATCAGGAAGGCTATGATGGTGGTACGACATCAATGTTATTCCGACGCAGTGGAAATGGCTCTGCATGTTGAGTCTGAACTCAGCCTAATGGGACCGAGTCCTATTCTTGCCACTACCACGGCCCAGTACCTTCCAGCGAGTTCTAAGAGGCCATTTACACCATCAGGGCCATCTTCCGGAAAGAAGACCTCCCAAGTGTCTTCATCGAAGCAGAATGCACCTTCCCAACCGTAGGGAGCCCTACGACCCGTATGTAGCTTTTGCCAAAGAGACCATCAAGAGTCAGAATGCCGAAAGAAAGCTGGACGTTGCTTCTCATGTGGAAGTCCCTCCCATTTCCGCGCAAACTGCACAAGGAAGAAAAGATCGAGATAGTCGAGGAGAACTTAGATCCGAATGCTTCGGTGTAAGGTACAATATATAAATTGTCATTCCATACTTGCATTTCATCATTCGAGTGGTTTACACTCACTTGTTGCGCTTTTCATTGACGTTCTTGCGCGTGCGCCTGTTGAATTCTTTGCGTGCTTCTCGTTTATTTTCGTTGGCGGATTGGAGGAGCTTTGCGATTGTGCGCGTGCTGCCGTTTATCACCGAAGGAGCCATTAGCAGCAGATTTGGCCGAGCTGCCAGCAAAGGATTATCTTGGACTTGACTAAGTCCAGAGAACCAAGTTGATCATAGAATTCACAGACGTACTTCCCGAGAATCTGAGAGCTCTTGCGATCAGATCGGAATGGATGGTTTGTGATAGATCTAACTCTAAGAAGTCGAACCGAGATCGAAGTCGTCTAACCGAATGGGTTCTGCCGATCTGACAGAATCGAAGAACCGACTTAATGAACTTCCCTCCCTTGAACGTGCCCGAACGAGTGTCTTGATCTGGGGTACTCGAACGTTGCTTGTAGAGAAAGAAGACAGTGCACTTCCTGTGTGTATTGTTCACCGAGAATTGCACAGAATATTAATGAAGGCAAGTATTCTCTACCGTCGATGAAGAAATGTCCGATATGCTTTGAGATCGAGGATTTTGTCTGAACAACATTTGATTAGGGTATCATCAGCTTTGTGCTCGAGACGAATATGTTCTGAAGACAGCTTTCAGTGCCTGATGTAGACGTCTTGAATTCGTATGTCTGCCTCTAGTACTGACAAGTGCTTTGTGACTTGATGGACCCCGTTCATATCGTAGCGAGTTAGTCGTTGCTTCCTAAGGAGTCACCTTGGTGTCCTCGAGATTAGAGGAAGAACGCAGAACACCTCCGTATGGTACGCCAGAAAACAACGGGCACCCGCTAGTTGCCCCACCTAACGGATGTGAAATCTGGATCGACTTAGTGACCTTTTAAGTCATTTCGGATCCGGAGTGAGAAGAGAAGGAGGATCTTTGAAGATTTGAGCAGTACTGGAATGGGAACAAACCAAGACTTCGAGTGGAATTTGTTGAAGCTTGCAACCCTGTTGCTTGAGTCAACAGGAAAGAAAACGAACTCGAATGGACGATCTCTGTAAGACTTGTTCTTAGGAGTCAAGAAGAGATTAACTACAACTTCAATATTAACCTCGCTCAAGGGATTCCGAAGGAATCGTCGTGAGTGGGAATGCGTCACATGAAAGGTTGAATTGGTGAATGGTACTAATGAAGAAACCATAGCTCATGCTCGGGAAGCTAAAATCAACCAGAAAGTATCCCCTCATGACATTGCACTAGCTACTGTAGGAGAGGATTGGCTGAAGCGACCCTACTATTGTAGCGGGAGCCCCAAACGGGTAACGCACGCCCCGCACCGAGTCCCGACCCAGAACCGAAATGGGATCCGACCCGAACTGAAACCCGGCGAACGGCAAGCATTTACTCAATAACTAGGCGGGGGTTTCAAAAACAACGGAAAGACAGAAGTGCGGAAGCGAAAATAAACAAAACATTAAAACATAAATAATTACAGAAGTATTAAAGCCCACCAAGACTAACGGAATTCAATAATTCAACAACAAACGGGTTCGATACAATATCCCGATAATTATATAATAACGGGTTCAATATTTACATAATCCCGAATACAACTTAAAGTAGTAAGTCCCTAATATCATAAAACATATAAATAAAATCCATACGGGAAAGAGTTATACATGAGCAAAAATAATGCAACTCTACGACGCCTACGACGACGAAGATCCCGCCTAGTATCCTGAAACCAGTACAGGGTAAAACAGAGGGGGTTAGTCAAACGACTAAGTGAGGAGGGAATAATAATGTATATTATAAATCAGAAGTAAATCACCAATTTTAAACTTAAAAGAAATCAACATAAAAGAAAGGTTTTCGTAATCGGGTGGTGATTTAACATAAAACATAACATATCATATGACTCGGCGAGTCGAGTCCTAAACTCCAATATCCAAACATAAAAACCGAAAAACCCACCTTATTCCTCCAATTGTAGACGGACCGCTAAATCCAAACTACGCATAACATACTAGAATAACTCAGGTACTCAAAGGGCTGCCACTCCGGCCTCACCCCGAGCTCCCAAATGGAGGAAACCATAGGATTTACGCCGTAGACCCGACGTCTACCGACTTCGTCCTATCGCTCTTACTCCGGGCCCAAACGAACATGCATACATTTCATAACTCGCTTTTCAAAACATTTCGGGTTGGCCAAAAGACCGTTCGAGACATGACATATGCGAGGCCGAAGGCCAAAGTTCGCCTTAGAAAACAAAAGGTTTTACATGTCTCTTTCGTAAACATTTCAAAGTCTATACGTAGTACTTTTCATATCAAATCATTTTGGATAAATCAAATGAACATAATAATCATAAATATCTATTAAGTATATATATAAACGGTGTGAAAACAAAACATAAATGTGGCTTATATTGGGAGAGGCTTATTTGTATATATACGTAGTAATACTGGAATCAGAAAAGGAAAGCCTCACCTGTGGCTATGCAAAAGAAGAGCAAAAAGAGCAAAAACTGGCGCTACTCCACGGGAGTATCGTCTGCAAAATACCAAGACACAACCAAATAAGACTAAGGACGACGCACGGCTTATACGAAAACGTTAGAACACATAGAAGCACGTTATACAATTAAATCAATCACTTAAGTTCAAATTCTCAAACGAAAACAGAGTAATTCATGCATTTAAAAATGTAAATCAAGTCCAAATGCAACGAAACTTTACAGACATGCTTAAATTATCATAAAGAAGTATGCATTCGAATTTCGGGAAAATTGGACTTCACATGCAAAAGTTAGAAAATTTAACGAAAACTTAAAACACACTATTCATATACCCGAACATGTCGTAAATTCATAAATCATGTAATTCCTATCTATTTCATATATATCGAATACACGAGCGAAGAAATAATTTGGAAAAGACGAGCCGAAGTGGGACCCGTAGGCCAAATTCGCCCCTGACTTACAGAAGGTCAGGGGCTGTTCACCGGATCCACACGGCCTTGTGCACGGCCGTGTGCCGAGGCCGTGCACAATCAAGAAACGCGCATGGCCTCATGCACACGGCCTCAAGGCCGTGTGCACAGCCCGTGTGCAATTCTTCCACGCGCACGGTCTCATGCACACGGCCTCAGGCCGTGTGCACCAGGCCGTGTGCGACCAAATTGAGCAGAAACTCGCAGACAGCAAAACATACGGCAAAATCAAACCCTAATCCAACAATTAATCACTAAAACATGCAAATCAAACCCTAATTCTCACATATAATGATCTACAAGACATAAGCTACACGTAGAAACAATAAACACGAAAATCCATCCACAATTTCTATCAAAATCATATAAAACCTAAATTATTCAACTATATTCAAAAATTCAAAAATCGAAGCAATGAAGGCATTAATCGAGAAAGGCGTGAGAAGCTTACTCGTAGAAGAGATCGCGGGGAGTTCGTAGATGTAAACGGCTCGAAAATCCGTCGGGAAACGGAGTTGGGACGATCGTTGGAATCTCTTTCTTCTTCCTTCTCTTTTTCTCTCTTTTTCTTTCTTCTCCTTTTTCTGTTTATGCGTGAATGGAATAGAGAGGGAGAGAGATTGACTTAGTCAAAATTTGACTAAGGTTTAGAAGTCGAAGGGGCAAAATCGTAATTTTGCAAAATAAGTTCGAAAACTCACGTCGTCCAAATAACATGTAATTACAGTCAAAATTCATATTATTAAACGCACATTGACAATTTGTAATTTAAATGTAAAAATCCATTCATATACGAAAAAATTCTAAAATTACATAATAAATATCAAATAAAATAATAATTTGCGCAAATATTCGATTCGAACATACAGATTTATAATTCGGATTTTAGGGGCGTTACAACTATATCTTATGGAATTTGTTGACATCCTCACAGATTATGAGAGTTTAACAAGTGTTAACTCATGAGGAGTTGAACCAACCCCAATGTCGTTAATGGAAAATGTTTGAGGACTAAGATTACAAGAATCAGTGTTCCTTGGGAAAAGCGAATATTGTAGATGGTACTTTGAACCAAATCACGAGCATGTCACAAATTGAGGCTAAACCGAATTGGACTTGCACCATTTTCGATAATTTCATTCATAGCCTTGCGACCCAGTCAGAATTGGGTTGAAGAATCTAAAATGCCTAGTCTGCAAAAGAATGGATCCCGAGTCAGACAATTCGAGCGAAGAATAATCGAAAGTTTCAGCTTTGTGTTGGTAACCCCAATACTTCCCAATATAAGTCCCGGACCCATGATTCGAAGAGTCGAAAGAAAGAGACTTACTCGATTAAGTCAAGAGATACCTGGCTTGCCAGCAGATCAAAGCCGAGCATCAAAGATTAAGGAGTTAGCTATGACTACTGCATACCCCTATGTGGGATTGGGAAGGATTCACCATGGACTTCGTGTCCGGACTACTGAAGGTTTAAGATGGTAACTACTGTTACAGGTTTATCTGGGATTTCTCCAAGGTGCTGTCGATCGGATTCAGGCCCTTCGACAATAAATGGAGATAGCTCAAGTTCTACTGAAAAGCTACTTGCAAGAACCCCGAACAGGCTTGGACTTGTGCAATCCGCGAAATATCTCCAAGCGAGTCCCTTGAATGAATCAGACAGTCGGAGGAGCTTCGTGAGAGATCCGAATGAAGATGCATAAGTTTCACCCAGAGTTGTTTAACTCTAATTAGTAGAATCTGGGGACCAGATTCTCATAAGGAGGGGTGATTGTAACGCCCCGAAAATTCGTGTTATGAACCGGGAGCCCGAATCGATTTTCCTCGCGATTTATGATTTATTTTATTAATTATTATGTGATTTATATAACATTTTATGAATGGATGAATTTTAATATTTAAATCACGAATTGATAATGTGCATTTAATTATATGAATTTTGACTGTAATTATGTATTATTTGGACAACATGAGTTTTTCTTAACTTATTTTGCGAAATTACGAAATGCCCTTTCGTTTCTCGAATCAAGTCAATCATTTGACTAAGTCTCACATCTCACCCTCTCACCTCACTCACGCAAACCACAGCAAAGGAGAAGAAAGAAAAGAAAGAAAAGGAGAAGGAAGAAGAAGGAGTTTCAAACGATCGTCCCGACTTCGTTTCTCGACGGATTTTCGAACCGCTTACGCCTACGAATTTCTCACGATCTCTTCTACGAGTAAGCCTTTCACGTCCCTCTTGTTTAATGTCTCCTATGTCTCGTATTTCTCGATTTTGTTTATAGTTGAATAAATTAGGTTTTATATGATTTTGAGAGAATTTATGGATGGATTTTCGTGTTTATAGTTTCTATGTGTAGCAAATATGTTGTAGATCATTATATGTAAATATTAGGGCGTGATTTGCATGTTTAGATGATTAAATGTTGGATTTAGGATTGAATTTGCGAAGGTTTCTCGCTTCTGTGAATTTTCAGCTCTTTCTTGACGCACACGGGCTTTGCACACGGGGTGTGGCAAGCCCGTGTGGAAGTACACGGCCTCTTGCACGGCCGTGCAAGAGACCATGCGCATGGTGCATGGTGCACGGCCTTGTGCACACGGCTTTGAGGCCGTGTGCAAGAGGCCGTGCGTGTCTTTTTGGTGTGCACACGGCCTCAAGGCCGTGTGCATGAACCAGTGTGGACCGGCATGAACAGCTCCCTGACCTTCTGTAAGTCAGGGGCTGTTTTGGCCTACGGGTCCCGCCTCGGCTCGTCTTCTCCGAATTTGTTTTTCGCTCGTGTATTCAATATATATGATATAGATATGAATTGCATGTTTTATGAATTTATAACATGTTCGGGTGTATGAATAGTGCGTTTTAAGTTTTCGTTAAATTTTCTAACTTTTGCATATGAAGTCTGATTTTCCCAAAATTCGAATGCATGCTCCCTTATGGTATTTAAAGAATGTCTGTAAAGTTTCGTTGCATTTGGACTTGATTTGCATTTTTAAATTATGAATTACTCCGTTTTCGTTTGATAATTGAACCTAAGTGCTTTATGTGATTGTATAACGTGCTTTTACGCGTTCCTATGCTTTCGTATGAGCCGTGCGTCGTCGTATGTCTTACGTGGTTATGTCTTTTGTCAGTTGCAGGTTCCACTCTCGTGGATTAGGTTGCTCGTTTCCGTTTTGGGCTTTCTTTTGGGTTGTCGCCAGGTGAGGTTTCTATTGTTATCCCGTATTATGTAGATATGTACCATTGAGCCTCACTAAATAAGCCTCGCATGTGTAATTTATGTTTTCATCCCGTATTACTATATTTAGTAAATACTTTATGCTTATTATCTTTATGAGGTTTAAGAACAACGGATTTGATATTAAATGAATAATATGTATATGATTTCAAAATGTTTTCAAAAAGAGACAAGCGAACTATGTTTCGATTTAAATGTAATTTTGGGTTTGGAAACCTTCTCGTTGAGTGAAGTCGTTAGGGCGGGTTTCTCCCCCAACACGATGGAACATCCGGTTGCGTTTCCTACCGTTACATCGCCTGTCTCGAACGGCCCTTTTTGGCCCTCCCCGAAATGTCTTGATTCCTATTTTAATAGGAAGATGATAGTTATGAAAATGCGAGATACGATATGTATGATATGTTATATGGGCCCGGAGTATGGCGATCGGATGAAGCCGGATAGACAGTGGGTCTACGGTGGAATTCGGTAGCTTGCTCCATGTTTACTAGGAGCACGGGTGAGGCCGGAGTGGCAACCTTTGTGCTCCTATGACGGAGACTTCGTGTCAGCCGTGAGATAGGCTATTATGCCTATAGAGCAGTTGGATTTAGCGGTCCTTCTGCTACATGGGAGGAATAAGGTTGGTATTGTTTTCAGGTATGTTATGATATTATATGAGGAGTTGAGGGCTCGTCTCGCCGAGCAATATGATATGTCCCGTTATGTTATGTTATGATAGATCACCAAAAATTTATGAAAACCCTTCTTTTACGTTTGTTTTCTTTTAAGTTAAAATGGTGATTTATTCCGGTATGCTATTATGTATGTACCCCCTTTTTCCCCTCACTTAGTCTTTTGACTAACCCTCCCTGCTTTAAACCTTATCTGTTTCAGGTGGTAACTAGGTGGGCATCGTCAGTCTTGTATCGCGGGTTTTCTTTCGTTTCGGTGATTGTTCCTTTCTAGATTGTTTTAAGTTCATGATTATGTTATATGTATTTGTTACCGGGATATTGTATCGAACCCGTTTATTATATTAGTAATTGAATCCCGCTAGCCTTCGTGGGCTTTAACTATTTGTGCAATTGAGCTGCTGCTTTGAACGTTGCTATATGGAATTTAATTTGGTTGTTGCTTCCGCTCCCGCATTGTTGTCGTTGTTGTTGTTTTTACAAAAAGCCCCGCCTAGTGATTGAGTAAATCGGTTTTCCGTTCGCCGGGTATCAATTCAGGTCGGATTCCATTTCGGTTCTGGGTCGGGGCTCGGTGCGGGGCGTGCTTTACCCGTTTGGGGCGCCCGCTACAGTTGGTATTAGAGCTTCTTTCGTCCAATGGCCTAAGCTCTGAATCGTCGTGTTTTGGTTGTTTTGTCAATCATTGTGTGCCGGTGTAACTTAGGGAATTGCGCTCACCAGTGTTCAAGAACGCTTAGTGTTTGAATTGTGATGGATCTTTGTTGGATGATCAACAACAAAAGATCTTTTACAATCAAAACACTGGGATGGACTTGGATATAGGTGGATGTGAAACTCAAGGTTATACTTGTCGTGCCTGGTTGTCTGTCGTATCCGGTTGTGTCTAGGTCGTACGGCTTAGGACTTCTGTGGAATTTGTGGAAATGTGCTAAGTGCTTATGTGAACCCTTTCTGAACTCTAACTGCCTACGTGTTTATAGCTTTGCATACTCACTTACCTGTCATGCATATTTGCAATTGGCTTTACAGGATGCCTCCACGTCGTCGTACATGTAAACCGCTCTCATCACCTCCATTAGCACCTCAGACCGATACACCGACTTCAGCTGAAATGGCGGAAACATTAAGACAGTTCATCGCTCAGGCGCCTAAAGGAAATGCTGAACAGGAAGCGTGGGCCCAATTTCTCAGATTCGAACCACCACAGTTTGAAGGTGCCCCGGATGACGCTATTGCCGAGGCATGGATATCGGCCCTGGAAAAGATTTACAGAATAATGGAATATCCGGACCCTCAGAGAGTCGAGTATGCAATCTATCTGATGGTTGCAGCCGCACAGGATTGGTGGAAACAGATTGAGCAAAGATGGACACGCGAGCATGTAGTCCCGACTTGGGATCAGTTCTTGACTGAGTTTCGGGCCAAGTACATTCCGTGGGTTGTTCGTCAGCAACACGAAAGGGAATTTATGGCTCTCAAACATAACACATCTTCAGTTGGTCACTACGAGGCACACTTCTCTCGCCTTATTAAACATTGCCCATATATGGTTACTGACGAGCAGAGGAAGACTCGCCAGTTTGTAGAGGGATTGGCTTACGAGATCAGGAAGGCTATGATGGTGCTACGACATCAATGTTATTCCGACGCAGTGGAAATGGCTCTGCATGTTGAGTCTGAACTCAGCCTAATGGGACCGAGTCCTATTCTTGCCACTACCACCGCCCAGTACCTTCCAGCGAGTTCTAAGAGGCCATTTACACCATCAGGGCCATCTTCCGGAAAGAAGACCTCCCAAGTGTCTTCATCGAAGCAGAATGCACCTTCCCAACCGCAGGGAGCCCTACGACCCGTATGTAGCTTTTGCCAAAGAGACCATCAAGAGTCAGAATGCCGAAAGAAAGCTGGACGTTGCTTCTCATGTGGAAGTCCCTCCCATTTCCGCGCAAACTGCACAAGGAAGAAAAGATCGAGATAGTCGAGGAGAACTTAGATCCGAATGCTTCGGTGTAAGGTACAATATATAAATTGTCATTCCATACTTGCATTTCATCATTCGAGTGGTTTACACTCACTTGTTGCGCTTTTCATTGACGTTCTTGCGCGTGCGCCTGTTGAATTCTTTGCGTGCTTCTCGTTTATTTTCGTTGGCGGATTGGAGGAGCTTTGCGATTGTGCACGTGCTGCCGTTTATCACCGAAGGAGCCGTTAGCAGCAGATTTGGCCGAGCTGCCAGCAAAGGATTATCTTGGACTTGACTAAGTCCAGAGAACCAAGTTGATCATAGAATTCACAGACGTACTTCCCGAGAATCTGAGAGCTCTTGCGATCAGATCGGAATGGATGGTTTGTGATAGATCTAACTCTAAGAAGTCGAACCGAGATCGAAGTCGTCTAACCGAATGGGTTCTGCCGATCTGACAGAATCGAAGAACCGACTTAATGAACTTCCCTCCCTTGAACGTGCCCGAACGAGTGTCTTGATCTGGGGTACTCCAACGTTGCTTGTACAGAAAGAAGACAGTGCACTTCCTGTGTGTATTGTTCACCGAGAATTGCACAGAATATTAACGAAGGCAAGTATTCTCTACCGTCGATGAAGAAATATCCGATATGCTTTGAGATCGAGGATTTTGTCTGAACAACATTTGATTAGGGTATCATCAGCTTTGTGCTCGAGACGAATATGTTCTGAAGACAGCTTTCAGTGCCTGATGTAGACGTCTTGAATTCGTATGTCTGCCTCTAGTACTGACAAGTGCTTTGCGACTTGATGGACCCCGTTCATATCGTAGCGAGTTAGTCGTTGCTTCCTAAGGAGTCACCTTGGTGTCCTCGAGATTAGAGGAAGAACGCAGAACATCTCCGTATGGTACGCCAGAAAACAACGGGCACCCGCTAGTTGCCCCACCTAACGGATGTGAAATCTGGATCGACTTAGTGACCTTTTAAGTCATTTCGGATCCGGAGTGAGAAGAGAAGGAGGATCTTTGAAGATTTGAGCAGTACTGGAATGGGAACAAACCAAGACTTCGAGTGGAATTTCTCTAAGCTTGCAACCCTGTTGCTTGAGTCAACAGGAAAGAAAACGAACTCGAATGGACGATCTCTGTAAGACTTGTTCTTAGGAGTCAAGAAGAGATTAACTACAACTTCAATATTAACCCCGCTCAAGGGATTCCGAAAGAATCGTCGAAGGAATCGTCGTGAGTGGGAATGCGTCACATGAAAGGTTGAATTGGTGAATGGTACTAATGAAGAAACCATAGCTCATGCTCGGGAAGCTAAAATCAACCAGAAAGTATCCCCTCATGACATTGCACTAGCTACTGTAGGAGAGGATTGGCTGAAGCGTCGCCACTATATCTTATGGAATTTGTTGACATCCCCACAGATTATGAGAGTTTAACAAGTGTTAACTCATGAGGAGTTGAACCAACCCCAATGTCGTTAATGGAAAATGTTTGAGGACTAAGATTACAAGAATCAGTGTTCCTTGGGAAAAACGAATATTGTAGTTGGTACTTTGAACCAAATCACGAGCATGTCACAAATTGAGGCTAAACCGAATTGGACTTGCACCATTTTCGATAATTTCATTCATAGCCTTGCGACCCAGTCAGAATTGGGTTGAAGAATCTAAAATGCCTAGTCTGCAAAAGAATGGATCCCGAGTCAGACAATTCGAGCGAAGAATAATCCAAAGTTTCAACTTTGTGTTGGTAACCCCAATACTTCCCAATATAAGTCCCGGACCCATGATTCGAAGAGTCGAAAGAAAGAGACTTACTCGATTAAGTCAAGAGATACCTGGCTTGCCAGCAGATCAAAGCCGAGCATCAAAGATTAAGGAGTTAGCTATGACTACTGCATACCCCTATGTGGGATTGGGAAGGGATTCACCATGGACTTCGTGTCCGGACTACTGAAGGTTTAAGATGGTAATTACTGTTACAGGTTTATCTGGGATTTCTCCAAGGTGTTGTCGATCGGATTCAGGCCTTTCGACAATAAATGGAGATAGCTCAAGTTCTACTGAAAAGCTACTTGCAAGAACCCCGAACAGGCTTAGAGTTGTGCAATCCGCAAAATATCTCCTAGCGAGTCCCTTGAATGAATCAGACAGTCGAAGGAGCTTCGTGAGAGATCCGAATGAAGATGCATAAGTTTCACCCAGAGTTGTTTAACCCTAATCAGTAGAATCTGGGGACCAGATTCTCATAAGGAGGGGTGATTGTAACGCCCTGAAAATTCGTGTTATGAACCGGGAGCCCGAATCGATTTCCCTCGCGATTTATGATTTATTTTATTAATTATTATGTGATTTATATAACATTTTATGAATGAATGAATTTTAATATTTAAATCACGAATTGATAATGTGCGTTTAATTATATGAATTTTGACTGTTATTATGTATTATTTGGACAACATGAGTTTTTTTGAACTTATTTTGCGAAACTACGAAAATGCCCTTTCGTTTCTCGAATCAAGTCAATCATTTGACTAAGTCTCACATCTCTCCCTCTCACCTCACTCACGCAAACCACAGCAAAGGAGAAGAAAGAAAAGAAAGAAAAGGAGAAGGAAGAAGAAGGAGTTTGAAACGATCGTCCCGACTCTGTTTCTCGACGGGTTTTCGAACCGCTTACGCCTACGAATTCCTCACGATCTCTTTTACGAGTAAGCCTTTCACGTCCCTCTTGTTTAATGTCTCCTATGCCGCGTATTTCTCGATTTTGTTTATAGTTGAATAAATTAGGTTTTATATGATTTTGAGAGAATTTATGGATGGATTTTCGTGTTTATTATGTGTAGCTAATATGTTGTAGATCACTATATGTAAATATTAGGGCGTGATTTGCATGTTTAGATGATTAAATGTTGGATTTAGGATTGAATTTGCGAAGGTTTCTCGCTTCTGTGAATTTTCAGCTCTTTCTTGACGCACACGGGCTTTGCACACGGGGTGTGGCAAGCCCGTGTGGAGGTACACGGCCTCTTGCACGGCCGTGCAAGAGACCGTGCGCATGGTGCATGGTGCACGGCCTTATGCACACGGCCTTGAGGCCGTGTGCAAGAGGCCGTGCGTGTCTTTTTGGTGTGCACACGGCCTTGGTGCACACGGCCTCAAGGCCGTGTGCATGAGCCAGTGTGGACCGGCATGAACAACTCCCTGATCTTCTGTAAGTCAGGGGCTGTTTTGGCCTACGGGTCCCGCCTCGGCTCGTCTTTTCCGAATTCGTTCTTCGCTCGTGTATTCGATATATATGATATAGATATGAATTGCATGTTTTATGAATTTATAACATGTTCGGGTGTATGAATAGTGCGTTTTAAGTTTTCGTTAAATTTTCTAACTTTTGCATATGAAGTCTGATTTTCCCGAAATTCGAATGCATGCTCCCTTATGGTATTTAAAGAATGTCTGTAAAGTTTCGTTGCATTTGGACTTGATTTGCATTTTTCAATGATGAATTACTCCGTTTTCGTTTGATAATTGAACCTAAGTGCTTTATGTGATTGTATAACGTGCTTTAACGCGTTCCTATGCTTTCGTATGAGCCGTGCGTCATCGTATGTCTTAGAGCCTCACTAAATAAGCCTCGCATGTGTAATTTATGTTTTCATCCCGTATTACTATATTTAGTAAATACTTTATGCTTATTATCTTTATGAGGTTTAAGAACAACGGATTTGATATTAAATGAATAATATGTATATGATTTCGAAATGTTTTCAAAAAGAGACAAGCGAACTAGTTTTCGATTTAAATGTAATTTTGGGTTTGGAAACCTTCTCGTTGAGTGAAGTCGTTAGGGCGGGTTTCTCCCCCAACACGATGGAAAATCCGGTTGCGTTTCCTACCGTTACATCGCCTGTCTCGAACGGCCCTTTTTGGCCCTCCCCGAAATGTCTTGATTCCTATTTTAATAGGAAGATGATAGTTATGAAAATGCGAGATACGATATGTATGATATGTTATATGGGCCCGGAGTATGGCGATCGGATGAAGCCGGATAGACAGCGGGTCTACGGTGGAATTCGGTAGCTTGCTCCATGCTTACCAGGAGCACGGGTGAGGCCGGAGTGGCAACCTTTGTGCTCCTGTGACGGAGACTTCGTGTCAGCCGTGAGATAGGCTATTATGCCTATAGAGCAGTTGGATTTAGCGGTCCTTCTACTACATGGGAGGAATAAGGTTAGTATGGTTTTCAGGTATGTTATGATATGATATGAGGAGTTGAGGGCTCGTCTCGCCGAGCAATATGATATGTCCCGTTATGTTATGTTATGATAGATCACCAAAAATTTATGAAAACCCTTCTTTTACGTTTGTTTTCTTTTAAGTTAAAATGGTGATTTATTCCCGTATGTTATTATGTATGTACCCCCTTTTTCCCCTCACTTAGTCTTTTGACTAACCCTCCCTGCTTTAAACCTTATCTGTTTCAGGTGGTAACTAGGTGGGCATCGTCAGTCTTGTATCGCGGGTTTTCTTTCTTTTCGGTGATTGTTCCTTTCTAGATTGTTTTAAGTTCATGATTATGTTATATGTATTTGTTACCGGGATATTGTATCGAACCCGTTTATTATATTAGTAATTGAATCCCGCTAGCCTTGGTGGGCTTTAACTATTTGTACAATTGAGTTGCTGCTTTGAACGTTGCTATATGGAATTTAATTTGGTTTGCCGTTCGCCGGGTTTTGATTCAGGTTGGATTCCATTTCGGTTCTGGGTCGGGGCTCGGTGCGGGGCGTGCGTTACCCGTTTGGGGCGCCCGCTACAAAAGTTGCCCAAAATGTCTAAACGAAAAAACACGAGGAACGGGGCCCGAACAAAGTCGAAAAAATTCAAACTTCCTAAAATATGTATTTCAGGATTTATAGGACCTATAGGTGAAATCGGATCTCAAATCGGAGGTCAAACGAAGAAAGTCAACTTTTTTAATTGCCCGTTGACTCGCATTGCCGAGAGCAACATTCTGAAAATGGAGAAATTTTGGCTAAGGCATACACATGGTGTCGGGGACGTGCGGACGCACGGGCTTGAACTCGTGCTCAAGCCGGTGCAGACACTTGCACTGGCCAGCGCACCGGCTTGCGCACGGGTGTGCACAAGACCGTGCAAAGGCCAAAGTGGACGCACGGTCTTGGCGCATGGTCTCAAGACCGTGCGCATGGCCGTGCGGTTTCTCAGAACAGAAGAAAATATGCAGAATCGCGAGGGCTTCGCGGGAACAACCCAAAATTCGATATTAAACCCATCAATCATGTAAAACTCAAGCTAAAACTCACATATATTGATCTACAATATCTAAGCTACACATAGAATCCAAAATCATGAAAATCCATCCATAGTTCCTCTCAAAATCATATAAAACCTAATATATTCAACTATATACAAAAATCCAAAAATTGAAGCAATGGAGGCATTAATCGAGAAAGACGTGAGAAGCTTACTCGTAGAAGAGATCGTGAGGAGTTCGTAGGCGTAAACGATTCGAAAATCCGTCGAGAAACGAGTCCGGCACGATCGATTGAAGCTTCCTCCTTCCCTTTCTCTTTTTCTTTCTTTTCTCCTTCTTTTTCTTTTGAGGTTGAGCGTGAATGAGGTGAGAGAGAGAGATGAGACTTAAGTCAAAATTTGACTTGGGTTGAGAATCGAAAGGGCATTTTCATAATTTACAAAATAAGTTCGAAAACTCATGTTGTCCAAATAATACATAATTACAGTCAAAATTCATATAATTAAATGCACATTATCAATTCGTGATTTAAATATCAAAATTCACTCATTTATGAAATTGTTATAAAATCACATAATAATATCAAATAAAATAATAAATTACGCAAATAAACGATTCGGGCATACCCGAATAAAATTTGGATTTTCGGGGCGTTAGAATCACCCCTCCTTATGAGAATCTGGTCCCCAGATTCTACTCGTCCGACTGAAATAATTCCGGGTGGAACTTGTGCATCTTGTCCTTGGTCTCCCATGTAGCTTCTTCGGTTGTCTGATTTCTCCAAAGGACTTTGACAAGAGAAATCTCCCGGTTGCGCAGAGCTTGAGTCTTCTTATCCAATATCTTCAACGGCTTCGAAACAAAGGTCAAATCCGGTTCTAGTTCAATTTCCTCAACAGGAAGGATCTCGGACTCATTCGGGAAGTACTTTCGGAGTTGGGAAAATGAAAGACGTGGTGAATCCCTGTTAGACTTGGCGGCAAGTCTAACCTGTAAGCTGCGTTCCCAATCCTCTCCAAGATTTCATAGGGACCCAAAAATCTCGGATTCAGTTTTCCTCATTTTCCAATTCGGGTGAATCCTTTTCGAGGAGAAGCTTTGAGGAATACTTTGTCACCAACCTCAAATTCCAACGGTCAGCGACGGGTGTCGGCATAGCTCTTCTGTCGATCCTGAGCTGCCCTCATTCTTTGCCGAATGATCTGAATACGGTCAATGGCATTTTGGAGAAACTTTGGAGGAGTTCCTCATTCCTTATCATCTTTCGTCCAACGCCAATCCTCGAGATTCCAAAACAACGGGGATCTACACTTTCTGCCATATAACACTTCGTAAGGTGCCATTTCGATCGTAGACTGATAACTATTGTTGTAGGCAAACTCGATCAATGGCAACTGGTCATGCCAGTTGTTGCGAAAATCCAAGGCACAAGCTCGAAGCATATCACAGAGGTACCTAATCATTCTCTCTGACTGACCATCTGTCTGCGGATGTGCGGCTGTACTGAGAGTTAGCTTCATTCCCATTCGTTCTTGAAGTTGCTGCCATAAGTGAGAAGTAAATCGAGCGTCTCTGTCAGACACTATCGTAGTCGGAATCCCATGAAGCTTGACAATCTCTCGGTGATAAATCTCTGCCAACCTATCCACTTTGTACGACATGTTGATCGGTAGAAAATGAGCACTCTTGGACAGTCGGTCGATAATCACCCAAATGCTATCGTAGTCACCTTTAACTTAGGCAAACCAGTCACGAAGTCCATGGCAATACCCTCCCAATTCCATGTAGGAATCAGTAGTGGCTCAAGCAAACCTCCCGGTCTTTGATGTTCAACTTTAACTTGCTGACAAGTCGAGCATCTCTTGACGTAATCAGCTACGTCTCTCTTCATACCTCTCCACCAGAATAATTCTTTTAGATCCCGGTACAGCTTACTTCCTCCTGGATGAACTGTGTAAGGTGTGCTGTGAGCCTCATCGAGAATCTCTTTCCTCAGACTCTCCAGAACACAAACTCGGGACTTGTAGCGGAGAATTCCTGTGTCGTCCACACCAAACTGAGTCTCTGGATCAGCTGCGATGTGAACTATTTGTCTCTGAGTCCACTCATCAGTAGCCTGAACATCTCGAATCTTTCAACCCAACAATGACTGGATCGAAAAATCCTTCAGAACCCTCGGGCAGGGTCAATACTGGGGCTGTGGTTAATCTCTTCTTGAGCTCCTAAAAACTGGTTTCACATTTGGCTAACCACTCAAACTTAGGTTCTTTCTTCGTCAACGTTGTTAACGGGTCTGCAAGTTTAGAGAAATCCTTGACGAAACGTCTGTAGTATCCTGCTAAACCCAAGAAACTATGGATCTCTGTAGGCGTCTTAGGTCTCTCCCAATCCAGCACTGTCTCAATCTTCGAAGGATCTACCTCGATTCCCATTCCAGATATGACATGACCTAGGAAGGTCACTCGGTCAATCCAGAATTCGCATTTGCTGAACTTAGCGAACAACTGGTGCTCTCTCAAAGCTAGGAGCACAATCCGGAGGTGTTCAGCGTGTTCTTCTTCGGACTTCGAGAACACTAAGATGTCGTCAATGAAAATAACGACGAACTTGTCGAGGTACGGACGGAAAATTCTGTGCATCATGTCCATAAAAGCTGCTGGGGCATTCGTGAGTCCAAACGGCATGACCACAAACTCGAAATGTCTGTATCGGGTGTTGAAAGCTTCTTCGGGATATCCTGTGATCGGATACGGAGCTGGTAATATCCTTGTCTGAGATCAAGCTTGGAATAAACCCTCGATCCTTGTAGCAAGTCGAACAATTCCTCCATATGCGGTAAAGGATACTTGTTCTTCACTGTCATCCTGTTCAATTCTCGGTAGTCGATATACATGCGAAGTGTATCATCCTTCTTCTTCACGAACAAGACTGGAGCACCCCAAGGCGAGGCACTCGGTCGGATATATCCAATAGAAAGAAGTTCATCGAGTTGGTTCTTCAATTCTTTCAACTCGGCAGGGCCATTCGGTACGGCGATTTCGAATAGGACTCGACTCCCGGAACTAAGTCAATCACGAACTCCATATCCCGATCCGGTGGCAAGAATTCCAGATTCTCGGGAAACACGTCAGTGAATTCATTGACCACGGGCGTTTCTTCGATCTTCGTCTGGTCTTTCGGGTGGTTGAGAAGGTAAGCTATAAAGCACGTGGCTTCTTCTTTCTGAACAAGCTTCTTGGCTTCCATCATTGAGATACACGGACCTTCTCCTGATCGGAAACCCTTAACTTCATTAGAACCCAGAATAACTTTCTTCTCGAAACAATCAACCTTCGCCCGATGCTTGTACAACCAATCCATTCGGAGAATAACCCCATATTTCTTAATCGGCAGCTCGATCAAATCTGCCGGGTATTCGATACCCTCGATGATAATCGGATAACGCTTAAATGCTCGGTTCGCAATAACCTTCGAACCCAACGGTGAACCAACCACAACACATAATCAAGCAAGGAAGCAGGCGCATGCACAGATAAGGAAATAGCAGGCGCAATAAATGAGTGTGAAGCACCCGAGTCGTACAATGCATGTATGGGGATGCCATTTATATATATAGTACCTTCCACCACATCGGTCGGATCTGCAACAGCATCCTCAGCATCTCCTTCCAAGGCGTAAACACGAGCATAGGCCAGAGGCTGAGCGGCTTCCTGCTGTACCGGTCTCCTCTTCGGGCATACATCTACCCGGTGATCGGCGCTACCACATCCGCAGCAAAGACCATTCTTCCTCCAACATTTGGCCTCTAAGTGCGGGCCCTGAAAAAATCAACATATAGGTCGTGGAAGTCCCTGAGGTCGGGGAGGAGCAGGCTGAACGAGGGCCTTGAACGGCTTCTTCCCAAAAGAGGACCCAGACGGAACAAATGGCCTCTTCGAACCAGACGGGAATTCTTGGCGGCTGCGGGGGCAGGTGCAGAAGTAGGTATCATCTGTCGGAGATCGGACACTATAGATAGTGCCGTCTTAACTGCGTTGGTGTAGTACTGAAGTCTGTTCCCGAGCATATGCATACGGATCTCATTCGACAACCCCTCGATAAACTGTCGAGTCTTCCTCTGCTCGTCGTCAACCATATACGAGCAATGAATAATAAGCCTAGAGAAATGAGCCTCATACTGGTCAACGGATGAAGTACCTTGCTTGAGAGCCAGGAACTCTCGCTCATGTTGCTGTCGGACCACCAACGGAATATACTTGGCCCGAAACTCAACTAAGAACTGATCCCAAGTCGGGACCACATGCTCTCGCTGCCATCGCTGCTCTATACGGGCCCACCAGTCCTGTGTAGCTCCTATCATCTGATAAACTGCCAACTCGACCCTCTTAGGGTCCGGACACTCCATAACTCGGAATCTCTTCTCCATCGCCGATATCCAAGCCTCGGCGATCACATCATCCGGTGCACCCTCGAACTGCGGAGGGTTGAGCTTAAGAAACCTTCCCATATCATTCTCGGGGGTAGGAGGCGGTGTTGCTCGGTTAGTATGAACCATGAACTGCCCTAAGGTCTCCATAAACTGAGCTGGGGTCGGAATACCTGGAGGCGGACCTGGCGGTTCACGGCGAGGAGGCATTCTGCAAATTCAATACCAAACATGCATGATGATAAGTGATTATCACAAGCTGTAACACATAGAGAAGTTAAATTCACATAATCACGTTGTCACAATCACATAATCCTAAGCCGTATGACCTAGACTGACACGACCAAACACGACGCTTCAGAGCCTAGGCCATTAGACCTAAAGAAGCTCTGATACCAACTATAGCGGCGCCCCAAACGGGTAACGCACGGCCCGCACCGAGCCCCGACCCGGAACCGGAATGGAATCCGACCCGAATCGAAACCCGGCTAACGGCACACATTTACTCAATGACTAAGCGGGGTTTCAAAAACGAAAGGCAACGACAGAGGTGCGGAAGCGAAAATAAACAATACAATAAATCATAGTAATTGCACAAGTAGTAAAGCCCACCAAGGCCAACGAAATTCAATTACATAAATAGTAAACGGGTTCAATACAATATCCCGACAATATACAATAACGGGTTCAACATATAAATCCCGAATACTAAATACATAAATCCTAAATCCTAATAACATAAAATAATAGCCAAACGGAAATAGAGTTATACATGAGCAAAAGAATGCAACTCTAAAGACGACGACAACGACGACGATCCCGCCTAGTATCCTGAAACCAATACAGGGGTGAAACAGAGGGGGTTAGTCAAACGACTAAGTGAGGAGGGAATAATAATGTATATTCTAAAACGGAAATAAATCACCATTTTTAAACTTAAAAGAAATCAACATAAAAGAAAGGTTTTCGTAAACGGGTGGTGATTTAGCATAAAACATAAACATATCATATGACTCAGCGAGTCGAGCCCTTAACTCCAATTTCCAAATATAAAACGGGAAACCACCCTTATTCCTCCAATGTAGACGGACCACTAAATCCGAACTACGCATAACATACAGGAATAACTCAGGTACTCAAAGGGCTGCCACTCCGGCCTCACCCCGAGCTCCCAAGGTGGAGGGAACCATAGGATTTCCGCCGTAGACCCGACGTCTACCAACTTCGTCCTATCATTCTTACTCTGGGCCCAAACATAAATACATACATACAGTTCATAACTCTCTTTTTAAATCATTTCGAGTTGGCCAAAAGACCGTTCGAGACATGTCATATGCGAGGTTGAAGGCCAAAGTTCGCCTTAGAAAACAAAGGAGTTTTACATGTCTCTTTCGCAAACATTTCGAAGACCATACGTAGTACTTTTTCATATCAAAACATTTTCGATAAATTGAATAAACATAATAGGCATAAATATCTACTAAGTATAGATATAGAAACGGTGTGAAAACAAAACGTAAACAAGGCTTATATCGGGAGAGGCTTATTTATATATATACATAATAGCACTGGAATCAGAAACGGAAAGCCTCACCTGTTGGCTTTACAAAAAGAATAGATAAATTCAAGACCGGATGCGCTACTCCACGGGAGTATCGTCTGCAAAATACAAAGACACAACCAAATAAGAGTAACGACGACGCACGGCTTATACGAAAGCATTAAAACACATAGAAGCACGTTGAACAGTCATTCATAACACTTAGGTTCACATTCTATCAAAGTACTTAAATTCAATAAGCAAATCAAGTTAGAATGCGATAAAAGTTCATAATCATGCATAAAAGGCAATAAGGAAGCATGCATTCAAGTTTCGGAAGAAACGGACAACATTAGAAAAGTAGCCCAAAATGTCTAAACGAAAAAACACGAGGAACGGGGCCCGAACAAAGTCGGAAAAATTCAAACTTCCTAAAATATGTATTTCATGATTTATAGGACCTATATGCGAAATCGGATCTCAAATCGGAGGTCAAACGAAGAAAGTCAACTTTTTTAATTGCCCGTTGACTCACATTGCCGAGAGCAACATTCTGAAAATGGAGAAATTTTGGCTAAGGCATACACACGGTCTCGGGGACATGCGGACGCACGGGCTTGAACTCGTGCTCAAGCCAGTGCAGACACTTGCACTGGCCTGCGCACCGGCTTGCGCATGGGCGTGCACAAGACTGTGCAAAGGCCAAAGTGGACGCACGGTCTTGGGGCATGGTCTCAAGACCGTGCGGTTTCTCAGAACAGCAGAAAATATGCAGAATCGCGAGGGCTTCGCGGGAACAACCCAAAATTCGATATTAAACCCATCAATCATGCAAAACTCAAGTTAAAACTCACATATATTGATCTACAATATCTAAGCTACACATAGAATCCAAAATCATGAAAATCCATCCATAGTTCCTCTCAAAATTATATAAAATCTAATATATTCAACTATATACAAAACTCTGAAAATCGAAGCAATGGAGGCATGAATCGAGAAAGACATGAGAAGCTTACTCGTAGAAGAGATCGTGAGGAGTTCGTAGGCGTAAACGATTCGAAAATCCGTCGAGAAACGAGTCCGGCACGATCAATTGAAGCATCCTCCTTCCCTTTCTCTTTTTCTTTCTTTTCTCCTTCTTTTTCTTTTGAGGTTGAGCGTGAATGAGGTGAGAGAGAGAGATGAGACTTAAGTCAAAATTTGACTTGGGTTGAGAATCGAAAGGCCATTTTCGTAATTTACAAAATAAGTTCGAAAACTCATGTTGTCCAAATAATACATAATTACAGTCAAAATTCATATAATTAAATGCACATTATCAATTCGTGATTTAAATATCAAAATTCACTCATTTATGAAATTGTTATAAAATCACATAATAATATCAAATAAAATAATAAATTACGCAAATAAACGATTCGGGCATACCGGAATAAAATTCGGATTTTCGGGGCGTTATAGAGAGTGTGAGAGTGAGATTAAGTCAAAAATTTGACTTGGCTCAGAAACGAAAGGGCATTTTCGTAATTTATAAAACTTACTCAAAATACAAGTTTTCCAAATAAAACACAATTACAGTCAAAGTTCATGAAATTAAACGCACATTGACATGTCGTGGTTTAAATACCGAAATTCACTCATTCATGAAAATGTTATATAAATCACGTAATAATTAATAAAATAAATCATAAATCGCGTAAGAAAATCGGTTTGGGTTCCCGGTTCATAACTCGAATTGTCGGGGCTTTACAATCACCCCTCCTTATGAGAATCTGGTCCCCAGATTCTACTGATTAGAGTTAAACAACTCTGGGTGAAACTTACGTGTCTTCATTCGGATCTCTCACGAAACCTCTTCGATTGTCCGATCTGTGAAGGAACTTATAGGAGGTATCTCGCGGATTGTACAACTTCAAGCTTGTTCGGGGTTCTTGTAAGTAGCATTTCAGTAGAACTTGAGCTATCTGCTTTTATTGTCGCAAGGCCTGAATTTGATCGAAAGCACCTTGGAGAAATCCTAGATAAATGTGTAACGGTAATTACTATCTTAGACCTTCAGTAGTCCAGACACGAAGTCCATGGTGAATTCATTCCCAATCCCACATAGGGATAAGTATTAGTCGTAGCTAACCCCTCAATCTTTGATGCTCAGCTTTGATCTGCTGACAAGTCAAGTATCTCTTGACTTAATCGGGTAAGTCTCTTTCTTTCGACTTTTCGAAACAAGGGTCCAAGGCTTATACTGGGAAGTATTGGGGTTACCAACATAAAGTTGAAACTCTGGATTATTCTTCGCTCGAATTGTCTGACTCGGGATCCATTCTTTTGCAATCTTGGCATTTTGGATTCTTCAACCCAATTCTAACTGGGTCGCAAGGTTACGAGTGGAAGTATTCAAAATGGTGCAAGTCCAATTCGGTTTAGCCTCAACTTGTGACACGATCATGCTTTGGTTCAAATAAGCTAAGTTCGAGTGGTCAGCCAAATGTGAAACCAGTTTTCACGAGCTAAAGTAGAGATTGACCACAGCCCCAGTGTTGACCCTGCCCGAGGGTTCTGAAGGATTTGTCGTGCATGCAGATGTGTCACACGAAGGATTAGGTTGTGTGTTAATGCAAAATGGGAAAGTTATAGCTTATGCATCGAGGAAGCTAAAGCCAGCTGAAGAGAACTATCCCACGCACGACCTTGAGCTAGTCGCCATAGTATTTGCTTTATTGAAATGGCGTCATTACCTCTACGGCATCACGTTCGACATCTTCACAGATCATAAGAGCCTTCAGTACTTGTTTACTCAGAAGGAATTGAACAAACGACAGTGTCGTTGGATGGAGTTATTTGAGGACTACGATTGCAAGATTCAGTACCATCCCGGAAAGGCGAATGTTGTAGCCGATGGACTGAGCCGGAAGACGAGCATCACCCAGCTAGAGGCTAAGTTCGAGGGAGTTCACATCAGTTCTCAGGCCCACGTTCACAGCATATCGATCCAGTTAGAGTTGGGCCGAAAGATTCGAGATGTTCAGGTTACAGATGAGTGGACTCAGAGGCAGATAGTTCACATCGCAGCTGATCCTGAGACTCAGTTTGGTGTGGACAACACAGGAATTCTCCGTTACAAGACCCAAGTTTGTGTTCCGGAGAGTTTGAGGAGAGAAATTCTGAATGAGGCTCACAACACACCTTACACAGTTCATCCAGGAGGAAGTAAAATGTACCGAGATTTGAAAGAATTATTCTGGTGGAGAGGTATGAAGAGAGACGTAGCTGATTACGTCAAGAGATGCTCGACTTGTCAGCAAGTCAAACTTGAACATCAAAGACCGGGAGGTTTGCTTGAGCCACTACCAATTCCTACGTGGAATTGGGAGGGTATTTCCATGGACTTCGTGTCTGGTTTTTCTAAAGTTAGAGGTGGCTACGATAGTATTTGGGTGATTATCGACCGACTATCCAAGAGTGCTCATTTCCTACCGATCAACATGTCATACAAAGTGGATAAGTTGGCAGAGATTTATCACCGAGAGATTGTCAAGCTTCATTGGATTCCAAATGCTATAGTATCTGACTGAGACGCTCGATTTACTTCCCGTTTATGGTAGCAACTTCAAGATCAAATGGGAACAAAGCTGGCATTCAGTACAGCTGCACATCCGCAGACAGATGGTCAGTCAGAGAGAATGATCAGGTATCTCTGCGATATGCTTCGAGCTTGTGCCTTGGACTTTCACAACAATTGGCACGACCAGTTGCCATTGATCGAGTTTGCCTACAACAACAGTTATCAGTCTACGATCAAAATGGCCCCTTACGAAGCATTATATGGCAGAAAGTGTAGATCCCCATTGTCTTGGGATCTCGAGGATTGGCGTTGGACGAAAGATGATAAGGGACGAGGAACTCCAAAGTTTCTCCAAAATGTCATCGACCGTATTCAAATTATCCGGCAGAGAATGAAAGCAGCTCAGGATCGACAGAAGAACTATGCCGACACCCGTCGCCGACCTTTGGAATTTGAGGTTGGTGAGAAAGTATTCCTCAAAGCTTCTCCTCGAAAGGGATTCACCCGAATTGGAAAAGGAGGAAAATTGACCCCGAGATTTTTGGGTCCCTATGAGATTCTGGAGAGAATTGGGAATGCCGCCTACAGGTTAGACTTGTTGCCAAGCCTAACAGGGATTCACAATGTCTTTCATGTTTCCCAACTATGAAAGTACTTCCCGAATGAGTCCGAAATCCTTCCTGTTGAAGAAATTGAACTAGAACCGGATTTGACCTTTGTTTCGAAGCCGGTGAAGATATTAGATACGAAAACTCAAGCACTGCGCAACTGGGAGATTTCTCTTTTCAAAGTTCTTTGGAGAAATCAAACAACTAAAGAGGCTACGTGGGGGACCGAAGGCAAGATGCGCAAGTTCCACCCGGAGTTATTTCAGTCGAACGAGTAGAATCTGGGGACCAGATTCTCATAAGGAGGGTGATTGTAGCGCCCCGAAAATCCTAGTTATTATCCGGTAAGTCCGAATCGATTATTTACACGATTTATTATTTATTTGATAATTATTATGTGATTTTCATAACAATTTCATAAATGAGTGAATTTCGGTATTTAAACCACAACACGTTAATGTGCGTTTAATTTCATGAACTTTGACTGTAATTATGTTTTATTTGGACACCTTATGTTTTTGAGCTATTTTATTAAATTATGAAAATGCCCCTTCATTTCTCAAACCAAGTCAACTTTTTGACTTAGTCTCACTCTCTCTCTCTCTCTCCCTCATTCACGTTCAAACAACGAAGAAAGGAGAAGAAAAGGAAAGGAAAAAGAGAAGAAGAAGAAAAAGCTTGGATTGATCGTTCCGACTTTGTTTCCCGACCAAATTCTGAGCCGTGAAAACCTACAAACTCCTCACAATCTCTTCTTCGGGTAAGCTTCTCACACCTTTCGTGTTTCATGCTTCCTATGCTTCGATTTTCTAGTTTTTATGAATAGTTGAATATTTAGGTTAAATGTTGATTTTGAATGATTTTATGGATGAATTTACGTGATTCTTGGTTCTATAGCTAGATTACATGTTGTAGATCAATATATGTGAGTATTAGCTTGGGATTTGCATGATTGATTGGTTAGATATCGATTTTAGGCTCATTCCCGCGAGTTTTCTTCGTTTCTGCGATTTTCTGCTGTTTTGATAATCCGCACGGTCTTGAGACCATGCACCAAGACCGTGCGTCCATTTTAGCCTTTGTACAGTCTTAGCAAAAGTAGAAAATAGAAATTTACTTGAAATCAGTAGGAAACCAGGGGATTTGAACTGGTTTGGAACGTCAATCGCATCAACAACAGGCAAATAAGGGAGAAGAGGGTTTGGGGAGCAAAGGGTTCACTATATTTCATTAACATCAACATAGCGTACATCTTCTCCATTTTCTGCTATATAAGGAGTCAAGTAATTAACTAGCTTAATTACAAATCTTATTAAGCTAAACAACATAAAGTAAAAACACAGAATTAAAAGAAAGAGTAAAAAGGGAAAACGTTCCCCAACTAAAAGAAACTTGTTGCAAAATAAAACGTGATGTAGCTTTATAAAGTTGTTGCCCGCTTCTTTCCTTAAAGCGCCTTTCACTTAAAGAGACACACTCCCAAAACTTCCAGCGGTGCAAGGCAAAAAACACGAGATCTTCTTCCCTTACTTTTTGTGTTTTATCACTAATTGATATTTTATTTTTGCACATAACAACTACCTTCCCCTTAAAATGGTCCTTGTCCTCAAGGACCAAGAAATTCGAATGGTCCTTTTTACAATCTATTGAATTTAGAATTCTGATTGGGGCCAAAATCTTTACTTTTCTATTTGTTCTGATTTTTTGAAGTTGGTAGTCGAAACCCTAATTTTGAAAAACTGCCCAATCTGGAAAAACCTAATTTCAGTTCAGCAATTTTCGGCGACGTTTTAGAAATTGAATTTAAAACCTATTATAAAATTCTCAAATCACTTTGATGCCTTCTGAGAAAATATTCTACATTCAATTTTCAACAACTTGACATTTTCAATTGGTTCAAAAGCTTTAGTTTTCAATTTTCTATGATTTTTGGAAATCTGAAATCGAAATCCTAAAATTGTGCAAATCTTGAAACCGTAGTTTTGGGCGACTGTTTAGAAATTGCATTAGAAGAGGAGTCTAACTTGCTCATATAACTTTGGTGTCTTCTGAGAAATTGTTTTAAACTTGTTTTTGTTCAATTTTGGCTTTTGAATTAGTTCAAAAGCTCTATTTTTCGATTTTATATGATTTTTGGAATTTAGGAAATGAAAATCTAGTTTTACAGAAAACTTGCACATCACATTTTTGGCGACTGTTTGGAAATCGCATTAAAAAGGGACATTAACATGCTTGGATCACTCTGGAGACTTCTGAGAAATTGTTCCACACACGCTTTCCTTTAATTTGGGCTTTTGAATCGGGTCAAAAGATTGTATTTTTGATTTATTATGAATTTTTGAAATTCAGGACAGAACATGAAATCTTGCAAAAAATCTGTTTTTGAAAATCATGAATATTTATGATTCCTCCCAATTTGAACTTGTTTATTGATGCATATAGACTAGAGTTTTGGAACTCTTATGAAATTATATTAAATTGATAGTTTTTTAATTTAATTTAATTTTAGATTAATTTTAATAGTGATTAAGATTAATGAAGATTTAAGTAGTTTATTGAGAATAAACAACTTAAATATGCATATCATTAATTACTTGGTACATTTAATTTTATACATTGCATTTGATGTATGTTGGTTTTATCATGGGCTTAATATGCGCTATGGATGATTTTATTTTGTGGATGCAATATTAACTGTGGTTTTAAATCGAGAGCCTGCGAGCCTCTTATTCCAATTTGTAATGCTTTGTTTTATTTTTCCACCAATGTATTTAAATGATTTGTAATTTGAGAGAGTTAGAATCATAGATTGGTGAGGAACTTCTAATTAGATTAGGAGAAGGATTCAAGACGAAGTGGGCTTGGAAGAGAAGAGACAATCAAGGCCCAAATGTAACGGGTTATTTAAATTGTAATAGAATAGGATTCTATTTGCTCCTCGCATGATTTAAATTTATGTTTTTATTTCATGAATAGAATCTTGGTTCATAAAATGGCTCTTATGGACCGAGCGTAGGGAAAAGCCCATGATAAACCATTATTATTGCTAGGTAGTTTATTTAATTATTGTTATGTGTGTTTTTTGGATGTTTATCTTCATGCATTAATCACATAAACAAGATAATTAAATGATGAGGTCTTGGATAGATTTTTGAAATCTATAATTTTAAATTTTTCGAAAATTACCCCAAATTTTGAAAGTCAAAGTTTTTCTAATATTAAGCCTTAATGGAAAATTATATAAACAATTTTAAATTTTCCAAGCATTCCGTTAATAAAAAATTCACTTCTAACCTTGTATAATAGAGATGGCCATGACAAGTGGGTCTCTATTATGTGGCCTTAGAAAGTAGGTAATTTTCTGAGTATACAAGATACAATTTTTCGATGGTTGCTAGTAATTGGGGATGGCCATGACAAGTGGGGCCCCGTTGCGACAATTCATTGAAGTCTAATGATTAATGGGCCGGGCTTACTGCCAAAGTAACATAGATGTCGCACACAGTTAGGTCTATGTGAAAGAGGCAATGCAAAACATTATTAAGAGTTATATTAGATATAATTAACAAAAGATGTTTCCCTAAGACTTGAATTGAATGGCCATGACAAGTGGGTTCAATTGCAAGAAGCTTTGGGATCTTAATACCCACTAAAGAAAAATTATAATATTTTTCTCTAACTTTATTGCATAGGGGTCAATAAAGTTTGAATAAATTAGTGGGAGACTGAATGATTAAAGACCACATCATTCTTTTATTTAAATTCTATTATTTGTCATTCATATGTTTTCTGCTTTATAATTGTAGACTTTCTGCTCGGTCAACGTGACTAAAATCCGTTAATTGGTACCCTCAAGTCGAGCACACTTAATATATTTATTCTGATTAAATAATGGAGAAAGATAAAATAGTAATAGTTAATATTATACCTTAATTAAACGTTAATTAAGGTTTCTAGACTTGAGAATTAGTTTGGGAAACTACTTCAAGTCTACTGATTAATTAAATCACTGAAGAACTTTCGAAGTCATTAGGTGATTTGGGCTTAAAATTTATTAGAAATTGATTAAGCCCACATAATTAATTATTTAAGGGGTTTACTTAATTGTATGGACAATTAAGCAAATCTAGGCTGAAGGAAATTTAATGTAGCATTAAAATCAGTGGGCACTATCCTTCTCTCTATCTCGAAATTTCTCTTTCTACAAGAGAAACTTTTAAGACAAACTTAAGATGTCATATGGGATGACATAGAATAAGTTAAAAGGGCAAACCGCACTAAGTAACTAGTAGACAAGGTGCCTACAGTAAGCTACTATTATCATAAAAGTGCATAATATACATATTTGATGTAGCATGTGTTGGGATTCACGCACCCCCGGGCGCAGCGGAAGTAGTAGATTTCAAAAATTTTAGTCCCGGGGAGTCACAGTGAATCTTCATGCAATGAATATGTAACATTGAAACGTTTATATATTATAAAGAAGTTCACCTTTACGCACTCCTTTTGTAGTAGATAAGAAACGAAGGCTTTCCAAAGCCTCTGGCCACTCCTCCAACGGCGCTGGCTTCAAGATCCATCGAGGTTTCGATTTTCAACCGAAACCCTCTGAAGATAGTCCACGGCTTCTCGCAAGCAAACTCGTATCTCTTAATTCCTGCTAGGGAACGAAGAACGATTGATTATCTTTTGATTAAGCCTTAGAGAGTAAGACTTAATCTATGAAGTGAAGAGAAGCCAATTCTCTAAGGGAGAGAGAGAAAGTGGATTGAGAGAGAGGAGAGAAAACAGAAGACTAGGGTTTTTTCTGATTGTGTTGTTTCTTGAGAATGAATTCTTATCTTTACGTAAATAACTAATCCAAGGGTTATATAAAACCCATAAAGGGCCGAAAATTCCAAGCCCATGAAGGACTTGGATTTTCGGCCATCACCTTCAATTGGGACTAGGATTTGGGCCTTCTCAAAAAGTGCCATTAAATTTAATACTAAATTAAATTATCAAAGCCCAATTTTCTAATTACTGTAACGACCCGAATATTTTAATTATATTATTAATTATTACACGAATTCTTTCTTGCCTAATTTCTCGATCTATCCAATTGGATTAATTAATCTTGTGGAAAAGATTGATTTAACCTATCTTTTAAATGCCCTCAATTACTTAAATTACATAAATGCCCTTGAAAGCCTAAATGACCATTTTACCCTCCCGAGATATTTTCATAAATATCTATCTATCTCTCTCATTCTCTCATTTCACAAAAGGAGGAGGAAAGAAGAAAGGGAAAAGAAAGAAAGGAGAAAGAAGGAGAAGAAAGGAGAAAGATCTTCCCGACGCCCTACCGAACTCGTTTCTCGCCCAATCAACGAGCCGTGAAAACCCGAACGATCCTCACTACTTTATCTACCGGTAATCCTTTTACCCCATTTCATTCCGTTCGTTATTTCTTGCGATTTTCGTGACTTTAGATATAGGATTTTATATATTAGGATTTTCGTGTTTAGGAAGATTTACTTCACCATTTTACGTGATTCTTGTGTCTATGTGTAGCTTATATGATATATATGATTATATATGAAAATTAGGATGTTTTATGGTGTAAATTAGGAGATATATGAATTTATATTTTGATTTTCGCGTGTGGGTTTCGCGATCTGTTGAGTCTGCTGCTCAGTAGATCCACACGGGCGAACGCACGGTCTTGAGCAAGACCGTACAGGAGCCCGTGCGCAGCACTTTTCAGCCTGCACGGGCTTGAGCCCGTGCACAGGCCCGTGCGCATGGCCGTTTGCACCTGCATGGTCTTGGGACCGTGCTCAAGACCGTGCGGGAGGCCGTGCAAACCCTTTTGTGCTTGCACCGGCTTGCCAAGCCCGTGCGTAAGCCCGTGCGTTGGCCGGTGCAACATACTTAGTGTATTTTCTAGCCTTTTCCTTCCTTACACTTCGGGAATTGGTCAACCTCACTCATTTAAATGTTGACTTTTCTCATACGACCTCCGAATATCAATCCGATTTCCCCTATAGCTTCCTCGAGCCTTGGGATTTGATATTCTTCATAATTTACAATTTACCCGACCCTAATTGACCGTCAATTGACACCTTTCTCGTTTAGGGATTTATTCCACCTTTCCCGTTTCTTATCCGTTTAATCCTGTATTCGCGAGAGAACGTCCTTATATTATTTTAAGCATGTCTACGTGCCATAATTGCGTTGAAGCATGCCTTTAATATTTATTATTTACGTTCTTTCATTATTTAACATTTCATTAATATTCTTTAATTGTCGTACCGTAATTTACATGTTTAATTGATTTACTTCCCATATTTCGTTTATTGCATGATTGGATTCTATTTGAATTGCCGTGCGTCGTCTGTTGTTCGTGTCTTGCTTTTAGTATTGTCGGTCTTGTTTTCATCCTCTAGGCCCTATGTATTACAGGTGGGTCCAACGAGGGAGAAACCTGACTACCGCTTGCTTTCGTACTGCCTTGTCGAGCCAGGTAAGGGTTTTAAATTGTTTTCAACTGGAGTAAGAACATAGTTTATTTAGGCTTCGAAATAACTTATTTCCCCGCCTTTTCTTATTACTTGTTGTACTGTCTTTAATATTTCTTACGTGCTTAGTCAAACCTTTTAATAGCAAAACCAAAATGATTTGAAATGCTTCCAACCAGAGACAAGTAACTTATTTGTTTTAAAAGTAACTATTTGATCTCTGAGGCACTTATAAGTAATGTCGTTAGGGACATCCGTCAGCATGCTCCCGAAGCGTACGACGCTCATGAGTATTTCCTAGATCGTTACATCAACTTGTCTCAAAAGCCCCTTTGGCTATTCATACTTAACTACTTGCATCATATTTTCGAACGGCCCTTTTGGCCACCCAAACTATCATTAATTTCAAAAGCGAGCCATAGCCTGTTTTATGACTTGGGCCCGGAGTATACAAGAGGTGAGCCTGGGGACGTGCGTCTAGGGCAAATCCCGATGTATACTTCCAGCGTGTTGACTTGGGCCGGCCAGGAGGTTGGTTAGCCTGAGTTGATGCGAACGGTGGTGCTAATCGCGTCTCCTTAAATCCTGATGGTGGTGCTAATCGCGTCTCCTTAATTCCTGATGGTGGTGCTAATCGCGTCTCCTTAATTCCTGATGGTGGTGCTAACAGCGTCTCCTTAAATCCTGTACAGTATCACTGGTGGTGGAGTACTTGACTATGTATTTGCATGATTTTCATAAATGGGAATTATAAGGAGAGGGCCCGTTCTCGCCGGGATACTATTTCATGATTTATTGCATTTATTGCTTGTCTAATTATTTTATGGCTTTCGTGACAAGTCGAAGCACATTTCGGTTTTCTTCAGTTATCATATGTACTTCCCTATATATATATATAAAACCCGGAAGTGTGACTCGTACTTGCTACCCTAAGCCTCCTTTATTACTCAACTTATATTCTTTCAATCGGCTTGATATTTCGTGCAAATATTTTGAAAGATCCGGGTCGTCAACCATTTGTATTTTCAAATAAGCCGAACCCGAGTGTTGCTTTGTGTCATTTTACAACTTATATTTCATATTTATTTTCTTGCTCAAAACGGGCAACAATCACCACTTTTGGTTTTAAAAGATAAATGACGAACTGTGATCAAAACCCCTTACTGAGTATCCTTTATACTCATCCCTGCTGTTTTGGTTCTTGCTTCAGGTAGACTTGCGATCTCATCTACGAGTAAGCCTTTCACGATCCTTTCGTTTTATATCTCGTATGCTTCGTATTTCTTATTTTTGATAATAGTTATAGAATTTAGGTTTTATTCGATTATGATAGTAATCGTGGATGGATTTTCGTGTTTATCGTTTCTATATGTAGATTATATGTTGTAGATGATTATATGTGAGAATTAGGGAGTGATTTGCATGATTTATCGATTAAATGTTGAATTTTTGGTTTGAAATCGCGTATGTTTTTGCTGTCTGCGAGTTTCTGCTCAACCTGGACGTACACGGGCTTTGCACACGGGGTGTCGCAAGGCCGTGTGGGGTTACACGGCCTCTTGCACGGCCGTGCAAGAGACCGTGCGTGTGGTGAATTGCACACGGGCTGTGCACACGGCCTTGAGGCCGTGTGCATGAGGCCGTGCGCGTTTCTTAATTGTGCACGGCCTTGGCACACGGCCGTGCACAAGGCCGTGTGGCCTGGTCGAACAGTGCCCTGACCTTCTGTTAGTCAGGGCACATTTTGGCCTACGGGTCCCGCTTCGGCTCGTCTTTTCCGAATTCTTTCTTCGCTCGTGTATTCGATATATATGAAATGGTTATGAAATTGCATGTTTTACGAATTTATAACATGTTCGGGTATATGAATAGTGCGTTTTAAGTTTTCGTTAAATTTTCTAACTTTTGCATGTGAAGTCCGATTTTCCCGAAATTCGAATGCATACTCCTTTATGATAATTTAAGCATGTCCGTAAAGTTTTGTTGCATTTGGATTTGATTTGCATTTTTAAATTTGCGAATTATTTCGTTTCGTTTGATAATTGAACCTAAGTGCTTTATGTGATTGTATAACGTGCTTTTACGTGTTTCTATGCTTTCGTATGAGCCGTGCGTCGTCGTATGTCTTATGTGGTTGTCGTTTGTCAGTTGCAGGTTCCACTCTCGTGGATTAGGTTGCTCGTTTCCGTTTTGGGCTTTCTTTTGGTTATCGCCAGGTGAGGTTTCTATTGTTATCCCGTATTATGTAGATATGTACTATTGAGCCTCACTAAATAAGCCTCGCATGTGTAATTTATGTTTTCACCCCGTATTACTATATTTAGTAAATACTTTATGCTTATTATCTTTATGAGGTTTAAGAACAACGGATTTGATATTAAATGAATAATATGTATATGATTTCGAAATGTTTTCAAAAAGAGACAAGCGAACTATGTTTCGATTTAAATGTAATTTTGGGTTTGGAAACCTTCTCGTTGAGTGAAGTCGTCAGGGCGGGTTTCACCCCCAAGACGATGGAACACCCGGTTGCGTTTCCTACCGTTACATCGCCTGTCTCAAACGGCCCTTTTGGCCCTCCCCGAAATGTCTTGATTCCTATTCTAATAGGAAAATGATAGTTATGAAAAATGCGAGATATGATATGCGTGTCCGTCTTGTCTTTGTGGGCCCCGGAGTATGGCGATCGGATGAAGCCGGATAGACAGCGGGTCTACGGTGGAATTCGGTAGCTTGCTCCATGTTTACCGGGAGCACGGGTGAGGCCGGAGTGGCAACCTTTGTGCTCCTGCAGCGGTTGACTTCGTGTCAACTGAGACATAGGCTATGCCTATATGCTGAGCAGTTTGGATTTAGCGGTCCTTCTGCTACATGGGAGGAATAAGGCTGGTATGGTTTTCAGGTATGTTTCGATATGATATGAGGAGTTGAGGGCTCGACTCGCCGAGCAATATGATATGTCCCGTTACGTTATGTTATGATAAATCACAAAATATTTATGAAAACCCTTCTTTTACATTTGTTTTCTTTTAAGTTAAAATGGTGATTTATTCCCGTATGCTATTATGTATGTATTCCCTTTTTCCCCTCACTTAGTCTTTTGACTAACCCTCCCTGTGTTAAACCTTATCTGTTTCAGGTGGTAACTAGGTGGGCATCGTCAGTCTTGTTTCGCGGGTTTTCTTTCTTTTCGGTGATTGTCCCTTCTAGATTATCTTAAGTTCATGATTAGGTTATATGTAATGGTTATCGGGATTGATATATTGAACCCGTATTTGTATATCACCGGGATATTGTATCGAACCCGTTTATTTATTATATTATTGTAATTGAATTTTGCTAGCCTTGGTGGGCTTTAACTATTTGTGCAATTGAGCTACTGCTTTGAATGTTGTTATATGGAATTTAATTTGGTTGTTGCTTCCGCTCCCGCATTGTTGTCGTTGTTGTTGTTTTACAAAAAGCCCCGCCTAGTGATTGAGTAAATCGGTTTGCCGTTCGCCGGGTTTCAATTTAGGGTCGGATTTCTGTTTCGGCTTCGGATTGAGACCCGGTGCGGGGCGTGCGTTACCCGTTTGGGGCGCCCGCTACAGCTGTCGTGTCTAGGTCGTACGGCTATAGGATCGAGTTTTTCTTGTTCTGTGATTTGTTTCATGCTTAACTTGTCTACATGCTATTCGAATCATATATGTATGCTTTATTTGAATTCTTATGCCTTATGTGATCATTCCATTAACCGAGCATGCATCTTTTCCTAGTTTAGTGAGCGCAGGTACACAATGCCTCGCCGAGGACCCCCTGCAACTCCCCCATCTCCGAATTTGATTGCAAGAGAGATAGTGACAGCTATGAGACAGGTTGCTGAACAAGTGCATCAACAGAGACAACAACAACAACAGCATGTACCTGCGAGACAAGCCGAGGGCCAATCCCTGGACAGATTTCTGCACTACAACCCACCTTACTTCGTGGGTGAACCAGATGACCTTAAAGCCGAGGCTTGGATAGCCGATCTGGAGCGAATCTTTCGAGTAATACACTGCGGTGACCCCGAGAGGGTCGAGTATGCCATCTTTCTCATGAGAGGACCAGCTGAGGATTGGTGGCGTTACATGGAACAAAGATGGATAGCTGAGGGAATTCCGTACACTTGGTCACGGTTCCTATCCGACTTTCGAGAGAAGTACGTGCCGCAAGTGGTACGTGACAGCCGAGAAAGAGAGTTCATGTCCCTCACCCAAGGAGCTCTCCCTGTTGCACAGTACGAGGCACTTTTCAGCCGCCTCATCGTCTATGCTCCTCACATTGCATCTGACGATCGAAGAAGAGCGCGAAAGTTCATCGAGGGACTTCAGCCGGAGATCTTGGAAAGATTAGTAGGATTGGACATTCGAGTTTATCACGAGGCAGTTAACCGAGCTATGAGAGTGGAGTACGATCTTCAAGAGATGAGACGAGGTATTCCTCACAGGAAAGGATCCTCTTCCAACGAGAAGGCAAGAAGAGAACCAGCCGGACCGAACACTTTTCCGACATCGAGACCACATTACGAGATGCCGGAACCTACCAGACCAGGAGTGAACGAGGACCTCATTCCCTGTGAGCACTGTGGAAAGACCAATCACGAGACTGCAAGGTGTAGGAGGAAACTGGGGCGTTGCCTCAGATGTGGGAGTAGCAAGCATCGAGTTCAAGACTGCCCCGACTCAGGGAATCCTCGGGGAAGAAAAAGGGGATCTCGACCTTGATACCGACTCGCAGAGGTACCTTGCATTATCATTGCATTCACTCATAATATTCTGTTTCGAATGGTAATTGCTTTAAATATATGTTAAGTGTTTTATATAAACTTACGTGCTTTAACTGCTTTCAAAATTCACACTTGCACTGATTGAATGATTAGTTGCTAAGATTTTTGTGACCTCTGTGTGGATAGCGTGGAATTCGATAAATTCGTTATACGCTATTAGAGAGTGCTAAGGACAAGGAGTTCTTGGCCGACTAGGATCGATTCTATTGCGAGTAAGTTATGCGGTTCTGGATAGCACCGACGTTGACAAATCAAGTCTGAAGGAGTATACTTCTGAAGGTATGTCTAAAGATGAATCAACTAGTGAAGAGGATAATGAATTATCTGACGATGATGATTATATGGGAGACGAGCCGACATCGGCTTCTGATAATGACGATCCTGATGTTTCGTATGAAGTCGAGCGAAGAAATGATGAAAATGATGGTTTAATGGAAGGCGGAGAGGAGAAATCATCCAATACCATTGAAGATGAGAAAACACTTTGTAGAAGGAATAAGAAAGAGTGTGATCTTGAAGAAACAAATTGTGAGAAGGACGAGGGGTACAATGGAAGAAATGATGATGATGTTACTTCCTATAAAAGGAGCTCTAATCAAGAAACAGGAGGAGGATGTGACAATTGTCATTGAAGATACGAAGAGTACAAGAATCAGTCAGAAGAACGAAATAGATAATGGCAGTGATGATGGACCTTACATTGGGATTTTCTTCTTCGTCTTTAGCCTGGTTTAGGGATTTTGTAATCCCGTTTTCGCATGACTTTGAATTTTATTTGGAATGTTAATTGCATTTAAATATTTTGTTATGAATGATGTTTTATAACGTATTTTAATTGCTCCTATATGTTCGTTTTTAATTCGCGTTATTAGAACCCTTAGATTATACTCCTCTTAACTAACCCCGAAGTCCGGAAGAGAATCTGAGGACAGATTCTCTTGAAGAGGGGAGTATTGTAACGACCCGAATATTTTAATTATATTATTAATTATTACACGAATTCTTTCTTGCCTAATTTCTCGATCTATCCAATTGGATTAATTAATCTTGTGGAAAAGATTGATTTAACCTATCTTTTAAATGCCCTCAATTACTTAAATTACATAAATGCCCTTGAAAGCCTAAATGACCATTTTACCCTCCCGAGATATTTTCATAAATATCTATCTATCTCTCTCATTCTCTCATTTCACAAAAGGAGGAGGAAAGAAGAAAGGGAAAAGAAAGAAAGGAGAAAGAAGGAGAAGAAAGGAGAAAGATCTTCCCGACGCCCTACCGAACTCGTTTCTCGCCCGATCAACGAGCCGTGAAAACCCGAACGATCCTCACTACTTTATCTACCGGTAATCCTTTTACCCCATTTCATTCCGTTCGTTATTTCTTGCGATTTTCGTGACTTTAGATATAGGATTTTATATATTAGGATTTTCGTGTTTAGGAAGATTTACTTGACCATTTTACGTGATTCTTGTGTCTATGTGTAGCTTATATGATATATATGATTATATATGAAAATTAGGATGTTTTATGGTGTAAATTAGGAGATATATGAATTTATATTTTGAATTTCGCGTGTGGGTTTCGCGATCTGCTGAGTCTGCTGCTCAGTAGATCCACACGGGCGAACGCACGGTCTTGAGCAAGACCGTGCAGGAGCCCGTGCGCAGCACTTTTCAGCCTGCACGGGCTGGAGCCCGTGCACAGGCCCGTGCGCATGGCCGTTTGCACCTGCACGGTCTTGGCACCGTGCTCAAGACCGTGCGGGAGGCCGTGCAAACCCTTTTGTGCTTGCACCGGCTTGCCAAGCCCGTGCGTAAGCCCGTGCGTTGGCCGGTGCAACATACTTAGTGTATTTTCTAGCCTTTTCCTTCCTTACACTTCGGGAATTGGTCAACCCCACTCATTTAAATGTTGACTTTTCTCATACGACCTCCGAATATCAATCCGATTTCACCTATAGCTTCCTCGAGCCTTGGGATTTGATATTCTTCATAATTTACAATTTACCTGACCCTAATTGACCGTCAATTGACACCTTTCTCGTTTAGGGATTTATTCCACCTTTCCCGTTTCTTATCCGTTTAATCCTGTTTTCGCGAGAGAACGTCCTTATATTATTTTAAGCATGTCTACGTGCCCTAATTGCGTTTAAGCATGCCTTTAATATTTATTATTTACGTTCTTTCATTATTTAACATTTCATTAATATTCTTTAATTGTTGTACCGTAATTTACATGTTTAATTGATTTACTTCCCATATTTCGTTTATTGCATGATTGGATTCTATTTGAATTGCCGTGCGTCGTCTGTTGTTCGTGTCTTGCTTTTAGTATTGTCGGTCTTGTTTTCATCCTCTAGGCCCTGTGTATTACAGGTGGGTCCAACGAGGGAGAAACCTGACTACCGCTTCCTTTCGTACAGCCTTGTCGAGCCAGGTAAGGGTTTTAAATTGTTTTCAACTGGAGTAAGAACATAGTTTATTTAGGCTTCGAAATAACTTATTTCCCCGCCTTTTCTTATTGCTTGTTGTACTGTCTTTAATATTTCTTACGTGCTTAGTCAAACCTTTTAATAGCAAAACCAAAATGATTTGAAATGCTTCCAACTAGAGACAAGTAACTTATTTGTTTTAAAAGTAACTATTTGATCTCTGAGGCACTTATAAGTAATGTCGTTAGGGACATCCGTCAGCATGCTCCCGAAGCGTACGACGCTCATGAGTATTTCCTAGATCGTTACATCAACTTGTCTCAAAAGCCCCTTTGGCCATTCATACTTAACTACTTGCATCATATTTTCGAACGGCCCTTTTGGCCACCCAAACTATCATTAATTTCAAAAGCGAGCCATAGCCTGTTTTATGACTTGGGCCCGGAGTATACAGGAGGTGAGCCTAGGGACGTGCGTCTAGGGCAAATCCCGATGTATACTTCTAGCGTGTTGACTTGGGCCAGCCAGGAGGTTGGTTAGCCTGAGTTGATGCGAACGGTGGTGCTAATCGCATCTCCCTAAATCTTGATGGTGGTGCTAATCGCGTCTCCTTAAATCCTGATGGTGGTGCTAATCGCGTCTCCTTAATTCCTGATGGTGGTGCTAACAGCGTCTCCTTAAGTCCTGTACAGTATCATTGGTGGTGGAGTACTTGACTATGTATTTGCATGATTTTCATAAATGGGAATTATAAGGAGAGGGCCCGTTCTCGCCGGGACACTATTTCATGATTTATTGCATTTATTGCTTGTCTAATTATTTTATGGCTTTCATGACAAGTCGAAGCACATTCCGGTTTTCTTCAGTTATCATATGTACTTCCCTATATATATATATAAAACCCGGAAGTGTGACTCGTACTTGCTACCCTAAGCCTCCTTTATTACTCAACTTATATTCTTTCAATCGGCTTGATATTTCGTGCAAATATTTTGAAAGATCCAGTTCGTCAACCATTTGTATTTTCAAATAAGCCGAACCCGAGTGTTGCTTTGTGTCATTTTACAACTTATATTTCGTATTTATTTTCTTTCTCAAAACGGGCAACACTCACCACTTTTGGTTTTAAAAGATAAATGACGAACTGTGATCAAAACCCCTTACTGAGTATCCTTTATACTCATCCCTGCTGTTTTGGTTCTTGCTTCAGGTAGACAGGTGGCAACGTCACCTATCTTGTCAGTCGGCTTCAGCAGGTCTAGATACGCTCAGTCTTTCTGGTTTGTCTTGTCAGTGGTCCCAACAACCGTCGAGTCTTGTTTATTGTATTTATTTACTTTATGTACTTATGTGCCCCTGATGTGGGATAGTTGACGATATCTAGGATTGCATAGGGTAGACTAGTTGAGCCATGGATGGCACTATCTGTTTATGAATATTCTGTATCTTGATTTTAAATGTTAGCCTCGTAGGCTTTTATGAAATTTATCTGTTTATTTAAATCGCTTCCGCATTTTCTTTGCTCTTCTCTGGTTGTTGTTGGGATGTCGTTGCTGTTGCCGGTAGTGTTTGCTTGAGTGCCGTTCGCCGGAGTGGGTTTTTTAGTTGAGGCCCCTCGCTGAAGCTCGGGAATCCGTTTCGGTGCGGATGTGGCGGTCCTCCTTCAGGGGGCGCTACAATTACTCCTAATTAGAATTGGATTAATCTTTTATTCCTCTTTTGGGCTTTATTTTATTCCAAATAAACTTCAAGCCCAATTTAATATTAATTCCTAAATTAATATTTTCTTATCAATTTGATTTAATCCAATTAAATCCTTTAATTACTCTTAATTAAATTCTTCACTGTTAATTAACTACTTCAATTTTGAATTAAACCAATTAATTCAATCTATCAATCCCCATTGATTAGATAATCTCATTTGCCTTTGTAAGTCATTGTGTGACCCCTTAGGTTCACCAATAGGACAGCAGTAGAAACACATTCCAAATGTCACAATTATATCTTTAATTGAACCCTTTCAATTTAAAGAAGGTTTGTGAGTCAAAACACATTTGATCTCACAAACTCATTTCTATAGACCATGGATGACGTCTAGCAACGTGTCCATGGCCACCCATCCTTCGATGAAGTGGTGCTTACCTTTCAGCCTCATGATCTCCATGAGATACGATCCTTCTATAATCTAATTCCCGATTGAGACCTAGGGTTTGGGAAATGGAACCCCAGTAGTTTTCAATGCTATGAATTATATTCCTATAGTAATTCCATTTGATCTCATATTCTAGGAACTCTTTCCTAGTTGAAACCAACCATACCTTGCAAGGATTTGATGGTGGAATGCACTACAATAGAACTCATAGGAATTCTTCTTGTTCTTGCAACAAGTGACAGATTCTATATTGACCCTCACAGCCTCCATGCATGACTCGAACATACCCAATGTACAGCTTATGCGAAACTCTAGGGATTCAGCAGCACACCAAAGTATGCCCTAGTCATACACAAGGCAACCATGGAGTCTCAAGTCTAAGGATTAGTTAGACACGATCATGGCTAGGGAAATCTTCCTAATCTCTAAGACTCTTATATGAGTCTTACCCCATTTAGGCATTCTCGACGGGATCCTTAGTGAACCTAATCTCCATTAAGCACCCTCATATGCATAGAAGTGTCAAAATACTAGTGCCATGAAATGGGACACACTTTCATAAAGCTATGACATATAAGCTAGTCTCAAGTGAGTCTGTTTGACATTCCTCGTGCCTTTTAAACTTTTCGACTTGGAGTACTTTAGATCACACCATTGGGTACTTTTTTCATGGCCCTCATCAAATGGTGAAACCAAGTCCCTTAGCTTATTGTGATCTTGGGGTTTCATCCATACACAAGAATAAATAATATGCAATTAAGTATAAATAAAATATGATGAATTTGGCCATAGTAGTTTTAGAAGACTACTAACGTCTGTCTATTGTTGATCACTAGATCGTTCCACTCTAGAATTTTATAGAGAATGCCTCAAATAGTTCAGCCTTTCAGGGCACAACTAAGAGAATCCTCTATATCCAAGATTCCCGCAGCAGTTGGGAGGGGTTGGAGTGAAAGTAGGAGATAAGGTTGTTGGAGAGATTTTAGGAGAGTTCAAATTAAAGGTTCTTATCTTCTCCAACAAGCTAGAGCCAAGTCAACATTTTATTCCCCAGTTGGGCTTTCACAATGGGCCTCCTAGAGGTGGGCTTCCGGCCCATGGATTCCAGCATCCATATTCCATTGGACCTAAAAAGTATGGCCCAATATCATTATATGGTAGGATCAAGGAGCTTTATCTATTTTCTTTTTTTTTTTGTTATGAGCTTCATCTATTAATGGTATGTGATGCGTGTTGAAATCCGAAGCACCAAATGATTTATATTGTGGGAAAATTGAGCATTGAAGTAATCCGATGGAAACCTAAAATTGCATGGGGGAAAGACCTGCAAAACAAAGGTTAGCACTCCACTGAGTTGAGAAAATTCGTCTGTTCATGAAGAAGATAAGAGTAATTGAAAAAACCGTAAATAAAAGAGCCGTAATTGAGAGAATAAGTGAAGAATAGGAAGATCCTTGAATTAGAGTTGTTCTTAGAGTGTAAAGTATCCAAAATATGATTAGCCTCTGAAAGAATTGATCTTATGCTATTTATAAGAGAGGATTCACGCGAGGGAATCCTCCCTCCCGGATTTTATGTAGGGCAGTTGGTGCGTGGAAGGAAAATAAGGGGAGGAAGCTTCGGGAAAGTGGTTGCACGAATTAGCACGAGCCTCTTATCCGTTGGCAACCACCATCCGAGATTTTCGCCCTCCTCCAACCTCATTGGGCCTTTCACTTGGGCCTGCATTCCGCCTAGGCCTGTATTTCGGATAAGTTCATCTTCCACCTGGGCCTACATTCCGCCTGGGCCTGCCTTGCGTCTGGGCCTTCTAGGTGAGCCGGACTTCCTGTGAAGCTAGGATTCCCCTTACGTTGGAATCCTCTTACCTGACATATGTTTAATGAATACGCATGGCATCATCACTCCCCCTACTCTTGTAGTTGGTCGAGACTGGAGACCAACTAGGGGAGTATATTTTTTGGGATTGAGCTCTCAGCAGCATGGTGCTAATCCTATCCTTAATGGCATCATTGAGCTGTAGGGAGGAGGTGACGTGCTTCAAGGACTTCGTTCTTGTGACTTTTGCTGGATTCCCTTCTTTCTCCGAGCTCTTGAAAGTGGATGCCCTGATTGGGTTTCCCGTTTTCTCGCCAAGAAGGTGCATTTAGGTTTCTCATCATCCTTCCTCTTGTCTCCACTCCTTCCAGCGCGCACGGGGATTCTGATCTCACTCTTCCTGTTGATTATAGTGGCAAAGGTAAATTGTACATCTTTTCCTGGCTTCCCTTATTCACTTGTGTCATAGATTCTCTGGCCTTATTTTCGTCCTTTTTTCCTTGGGTAGCTAAGGATTCCTAAGGAATTGTTGTCAAGAAGGCTACTGCTGAGAAAGATGAGAATGCTCTAGGGGCATCCCAGGCCTTAGAGGATGTCACTCAAGCTCTGGTTTCCCCTGCTAGTGTCATGGCTGAGCGTCTTCCTACTGGTGGCCTTCCTGTAGTTGAGGATTCCACCTGCAATGATGCTGCGACCGGGGGGACCTAGAGGCCTTTCCAGCTTTCTGTCTTTTCTTTCCACCAGGTTAATCATCTTTTCTTTCTGTCTTTGCTCCAAGCTTGTTTTGATGGATCTTGTTGAAATCTTTTTTCGTGTTGGATTCCTGCTGAACTTGTGGTGGGATCCTGTTGGATTTTGGTTATGTTAAGATATGCTGGTTTTCGTTATCTTCTCTTTGCTGTCCTTAGCTTCCTGTATAGTGGTGTTCTCGCTTGGATGTTTATCCTTGGGATAGATTCCCAATTTGTGGAGTTCTCGCTTGGACGCTCATCCTTGGGATAGCTTCCCAAATTGTGGAATCCTTGCTCGGGTGTTTATCCTTGGGATAGCTTCCTGAATTGTGGAATCCTCGCTGGATATTCTGTCATGCCCCCGGACCCGCGGGCCTATTGGACGCGAGTATAAGCTTCGAACCCATTGAGTGCAACCTGAAATTGGGCCTAAGCCACTACCCAAAAACATATCCATTGGTTACACTTGAATTCTAACTTATAAACTAATTTAATTTCCACACATCTTTCGATGTGGGACAGAATGACATATGGGGCACTACAATCACCCCTCCTTCAGAAACGCGACGTCCTAGTAGCGACGTGACATAGCCCATGACCGCCCGCCAGTGGGGACCCTAGAGGTGGCCCCCGTGCATGTAGCACTTTGCCCCACAGGCTCAAGAGGTGGCTCCCACACGCGTGGCACTTAGCTTCCACGACTGACGGTCGGCTCTGATACCATTTGTCACGCCCCCGGACTCGCAGGCCCGTTGGATGCGAGTATAAGCTTCGAACCTTCTGAGTGCAACCAGAAATTGGGCCTAAACCACTGTCCAAAAGGATATCCATTGGTTACACATGAATTCTAACTTATAAACTAATTTAATTTCCACACATCTTTCGATGTGGGATAGAAAGACATGGAATCCTACAGGGTGGAATCCTATGACGAGGAACAGAATGAGTACGCCAGAGCCTAGACACCGTAAAGGAAACACAGGATAGGACTTTAATGCGGATGGCTCGATGTGAAAGCAGAATAGTGGCAGCCTACAACAGGAGTGTCAAAGCGCGGGGATTCCAAGTAGGAGATATAGTGCTCAGAAGAGTTGATGCCCTAAGATAAGTAGGGAAGCTTGAACCAAAGTGGGAAGGTCCTTATAAAATTACCAAAATTATTGGGACAGGAGCTTACGAGCTAGAAAATGCTTACGGGAAGTAACTTTCTCGACCATGGAACATCCAAAACTTAAAAAAGTTCTATAACGCCCCGAAAATCCGAATTTTATTCCGGTATGCCCGAATCGTTTATTTATGCATTTTATTATTTTATTTGACAATTATTATGTGATTTTATAACAATTTCATAAAAGAGTGAATTTTGATATTTAAATCATGACATGCCAATGTGCGTTTAATTTCATGAATTTTGACTGTAATTATATATTATTTGGATAACTTGAGTTTTTGAACTTATTTATGAAAATTACGAAAATGCCCCTTCGATTCTCAACCCAAGTCAAATTTTGACTTAAGTCTCATCTCTCTCTCTCTCACCTCATTCACGCACAAAGAAGAGAAGAGGAGAAGAAAAAGAAAGAAAAAGAAGAAAAGGAAGAAAAAGCTTCAATCGATCGTGCCGGACTCGTTTCTCGACGGATTTTAGAACCGTTTACGCCTACGAACTCCTCTCGATCTTATCTACGAGTAAGCTTCTCACATCTCTCTCGATTAATGTCTCCATAGCTTCACTTTTCTGATTTTGATGAATAGTTGAACATTTAGGTTAAATGTTGATTTTGAATGATTTTATGGATGGATTTACGTGGTTCTTGGTTTTATAGGTAGATTAGATGTTGTATATCGCTATGTGTAAGTCTTAACTTGAGATTTGCATGATTGATTGGTTAAATATCGAATTTTGGTTCATTCCCGTGAGTTTTCTTCATTTCTGCAATTTTCTGCTGTTATGAGAATCCGCACGGCCTTGCGCACGGTCTTGAGACCATGCGCCAAGTCCGTGCGTCCACTTTAGTCTTTGCACGGTCTTGTGCACGGCCGTGCGCACGCCCGTGTGCAGGCCAGTGCAAGTGCTTGCACTGGCTTGAGCACGAGTTCAAGCCCGTGCGTCCTCCCGTCCCCAAGACCGTGAGGCCAAATGTTGGAGGAAGAATGGTGTTTGCTACGGATGTGGTAGCGCCGATCACCGAGTAGATGTATGCCCGAAGAGGAGACCGGTACCGCAGGGAGCAGCTCAGCCTCAGGCCTATGCCCGTGTCAACGCCTTGGAAGGCGATACTGAGGACACCGTGGTAGATCCGACCGATGTGGTGGAAGGTACTATATATATAAATGACATCCCCATACATGCATTGTACGACTCGGGTGCTTCACACTCATTTATTGCGCCTGCTATTTCCTTATCTGTGCATGCGCCTGTTTCCTTGCTTGATTATGTGTTGGTGGTTGGTACGCCGTTGGGTTCTAAGGTTATTGCGAACCGAGCACTTAAGCGTTGTCCGATTATCATCGAGGGTATCGAATATCCAGCAGATTTGATCGAGTTGCCGATGAAGAAATATGGAGTTATTCTCATAATGGATTGGTTGTACGAGCATCGGGCGAAGGTTGATTGTTTCGAGAAGAAAGTTATTCTGGGTTCTAATGAAGTTAAGGGTTTTCGATCAGGAGAAGGTCCGAATATCTCAATGATGGAAGCCAAGAAGCTTGTCCAGAAAGAAGAAGCCACGTGTTTTATAGCTTACCTTCTCAACCGCCCGAAAGACCAGACGAAGATCGAAGAAACGCCCGTGGTCAATGAATTCACTAACGTGTTCCCCGAGAATCTGGAATTCTTGCCACCGGATCGGGATATAGAGTTCGTGATTGACCTAGTTCCGGGAGCCGAGTCCTATTCGAAGTCGCCGTACCGAATGGCTCCTGCCGAGTTGAAAGAATTGAAGAACCAACTCGATGAACTCCTTTCTATTGGATATATCCGACCGAGTGCCTCGCCTTGGGGTGCTCCAGTCTTGTTCGTGAAGAAGAAGGATGGTACACTTCGCATATGTATCGATTACCGAGAATTGAACAGGATGACAGTGAAGAACAAGTATCCTCTACCGCATATCGAGGAATTGTTCGACTTGCTACAAGGATCGAGGGTTTATTCCAAGCTCGACATCAGACAAGGGTATTACCAACTCCGTATCTGATCAGAGGATATCCTGAAGACATCTTTCAACACCCGATATGGACATTTCGAGTTTGTGGTCATGCCGTTTGGACTCACGAATGTCCCAGCAGCTTTTATGGACATGATGCACAGGATTTTCCATCCGTACCTCGACAAGTTCGTCGTTATTTTCATTGAAGACATCTTAGTGTTCTCGAAATCTGAAGAAGAACACGCTGAACACCTCCGGATTGTGCTCCAAGCTTGGAGAGAGCACCAGTTGTTCGCTAAATTCAGCAAATGCGAATTCTGGATTGACCGAGTGACCTTTCTAGGTCATGTCATATCCGAAATGGGAATCGAGGTAGATCCTTCGAAGATTGAGACAGTGCTGGATTGGGAGAGACCTAAGACTCCTACAGAGATCCGTAGTTTCTTGGGTTTAGCAGGATACTACAGACGTTTCGTCAAGGATTTGTCTAAACTTGCAGGCCCGTTAACAGCGTTGACGAAGAAAGAACCTAAGTTTGAGTGGTTAGCCAAATGTGAAACCAGTATTCAGGAGCTCAAGAAGAGATTAACCACAGCCCCAGTATTGACCCTGCCCGAGGGTTCTGAAGGATTTTTCGTGTATGCAGATGCGTCACATGAAGGATTAGGTTGTGTGTTAATGCAAAATGGGAAAGTTATAGCTTATGCATCGAGGAAGCTAAAGCCAGCTGAAGAGAACTATCCCACTCACGACCTTGAGCTAGCCGCCGTTGTATTTGCTTTATTGAAATGGCGTCATTACCTCTACGGCATCACGTTCGACATTTTCACAGATCATAAGAGCCTTCAGTACTTGTTTACTCAGAAGGAATTGAACAAATGACAGCGCCGTTGGATGGAGTTATTTGAGGATTACGATTGCAAGATTCAGTACCATCCCGGAAAGGAGAATGTTGTAGCCGATGCACTGAGCCGGAAGGCGAGCATAGCCCAGCTAGAGGCTAAGTTAGAGGGAGTTTACATCAGTTCCCAGGCCCATGTTCACAGCATATTGATCCAGTCAAAGTTGGGTTGAAAGATTCGAGATGTTTAGGCTACTGATGAGTGGACTCAGAGACAGATAGTTCACATCGCAGCTGATTCTGAGAATCAGTTTGGTGTGGACGACATAGGAATTCTCCGCTACAAGTCCCAAGTTTGTGTTCCGGAGAGTCTAAGGAAAGAGATTCTCGATGAAGCTCACAACACACCTTACACAGTTCATCCAGGAGGAAGTAAGATGTACCGGGATCTAAAAGAATTATTCTGGCGGAGAGGTATGAAGAGAGATGTAGCTGATTACGTCAAGAGATGCTCGACTTGTCAGCAAGTTAAAGTTGAACATCAAAGACCGGGAGGCTTGCTTGAGCCACTACCGATTCCTACATGGAATTAGGAGGGTATTGCCATACACTTCGTGTTTAGTTTGCCTAAAGTTAGAGGTGGCTACAATACATTTGGGTGATTATCGACCGACTGTCCAGGAGTGCTCATTTTCTGCCGATCAACATGTCGTACAAAGTGGATAGGTTGGCAGAGATTTATCACCGAGAGATTGTCAAGCTTCATGGGATTCCAACTACGATAGTATCTGACAGAGATGCTCGATTTACTTCTCGTTTGTGGCAGCAACTTCAAGAACGAATGGGAACGAAGCTAACTTTCAGTACAGCCGCACATCTGCAGACAGATGGTCAGTTAGAGAGGATGATCAGATATCTTAGTGATATGCTTCGAGCTTGTGCCTTGGATTTTCGCAACAATTGGCACGAGCAGTTGCCATTGATCGAGTTTGCCTACAACAACAGTTATCAGTCTACGATCGAAATGGCACCTTACGAAGCATTGTATGGCAGAAAGTGTAGATCCCCGTTGTTTTGGGATCTCGAGGATTGGCGTTGGACGAAAGATGATAAGGAACAAGGAACTCCTTCAAAGTTTCTCCAAAATGCCATTAACCATACTTAGATCATCCGGTAAAGAATGAGGGCAGCTCAGGATCGACAGAAGAGCTATGCCGACACCCGTCACCGACCGTTGGAATTTGAAGTTGGTGACAAAGTATTCCTCAAAGCTTCTCCTCGAAAGGGATTCACCCGAATTGGAAAAGGAGGAAAACTGAGTCCGAGATTTCTGGGTCCCTATGAGATATTGGAGAGGATTGGGAACGCAACTTACAGGTTAGACTTGCTGCCAAGTCTAACAGGGATTCACAACTTCTTTCATTTTTCCCAACTCCGAAAGTACTTCCCGAATGAGTCTGAGATCCTTACTGTTGAGGAAATTGAGCTAGAACCGGATTTGACCTTTGTTTCGAAGCCGGTGAAGATATTGGATTAGAAGACTCAAGCTCTGCGCAACCAGGAGATTTCTCTTGTCAAAGTTCTTTGGAGAAATCCGACAACCGAAGAAGCTACATGGGAGACCGAGGACAAGATGCGCAAGTTCCACCCGGAGTTATTTCAGTCAGACGAGTAGAATCTGGGGACCAGATTCTCATAAGGAGGGGTGATTGTAACGCCCCGAAAATCCGAATTTTATTCCGGTATGCCCGAATCGTTTATTTATGCACTTTATTATTTTATTTGACAATTATTATGTGATTTTATAACAATTTCATAAATGAGTAAATTTTGATATTTAAATCACGACATGTCAATGTGCGTTTAATTTCATGAATTTTGACTGTAATTATATATTATTTGGATAACTTGAGTTTTTGAACTTATTTATGAAAATTACAAAAATGCCCCTTCGATTCTCAACCCAAGTCAAATTTTGACTTAAATCTCATCTCTCTCTCTCTCTCACCTCATTCACGCACAAAGAAGAGAAGAGGAGAAGAAAAAGAAAGAAAAAGGAGAAAAGGAAGAAAAAGCTTCAATCGATCGTGCCGGACTCGTTTCTCGACGGATTTTCGAACCGTTTATGCCTACGAACTCCTCTCGATCTTATCTACGAGTAAGCTTCTCACTTCTCTCTCGATTAATGTCTCCATAGCTTCACTTTTCTGATTTTGATGAATAGTTGCACATTTAGGTTAAATGTTGATTTTGAATGATTCTATGGATGGATTTACGTGGTTCTTGCTTTTATAGGTAGATTAGATGTTGTATATTGCTATATGTATGTCTTAACTTGAGATTTGCATGATTGATTGGTTAAATATCGAATTTTGGTTCATTCCTGCGAGATTTCTACAATTTTCTGTTGTTCTGAGAATCCGCACGGCCTTTCGCACGGTCTTGAGACCATGCGCCAAGACCGTGCGTCCACTTTAGTCTTTGCACGGTCTTGTGCATGACCGTTCGCACGCCCGTGTGCAGGCCAGTGCAAGTGCTTGCACCGGCTTGAGCATGAGTTCAAACCCGTGCGTCCGCCCGTGCCCAAGACCATGTGTCCCCCTTAGCCAAAATTTCTCCATTTTTAGAATGTTGCTCTCGGCAATGTGAGTCAAAGGGCACTTTTGAAAGTTGACTTTCTTCGTTTGACCTCCGATTTGAGATCCGATTTCACCTATAGGTCCTATAAATCACGAAATACATATTTTAGGAAGTTTGAATTTTTTCGAATTCGTTCGGGCCCCGTTCCTCGTGTTTTTCGTTTAGGCATTTTGGGCTATTTTTCAAATGTTGTCCTTTTCTTCCGAAACTTGAAAGCATGCTTCCTTATTGCCTTTTATGCATGATTATGAACTTTTATCGCATTCTAATTTGATTTGCTTATTGAATTTACGTACTTTGATAGAATGTAAACCTAAGTGTTATGAATGACTGTTTAACGTGCTTCTATGTGTTTTAATGCTTTCATATAAGCCGTGCGTCGTCATTAGTCTTATTTGGTTGTGTCTTTGTATTTTTGCAGACGATACTCCCGTGGAGTAACGCATCCGGTCTTGCTTTTACTTCTTTTGTTTAGCCAACAGGTGAGGCTTTCCGTTTCTGACTCCAGTACTATATGTATATATATATATATATATATATATATATATATATATATATATATATTAAGCCTCTCCCCATATAAGCCTTGTTTTACGTTTTGTTTTCACACCGTCTTTATATACCTAGTAGATATTTATGCCTATTATGTTTATTCGATTTATCGAAAATGTTTTTATATGAAAAAGTACTACGTATATTCTTTCAAACGTTTGCGAAAGAGACATGTAAAACCCCTTTGTTTTCTAAGGCGAACTTTGGCCTTCGGCCTCGCATATGACATGTCTCGAACGGTCTTTTGGCCAACCCGAAATGATTTGAAAAGCGAGTTATGAAATGTATGTATGTATGTTTGGGCCCGGAGTAGGGATGGTAGGACGAAGTCGGTAGACATCGGGTCTACGGTGGAAATCCTATAGTTCCCTCCACCTTTGGGAGCTCGGGGTGAGGCCGGAGTGGTAGCCCTTTGAGAAACTGAGTTATACCTGTATGTTATGCGTAGTTCGGATTTAGCGGTCCGTCTACATTGGAGGAATAAGGGAGGTTTCCCGTTTTATGTTTGGAAATTGGAGATAAGGGCTCGACTCGCCGAGTCATATGATATGTTTATGTTTTATGCTAAATCACCACCCGTTTATGAAAACCTTTCTTTTATGTTGATTTCTTTTAAGTTTGAAAATGGTGATTTACTTCCGTTTTATAATATACACTATTATTCCCTCCTCACTTAGTCGTTTGACTAACCCCCTCTGTTTCACCCCTGTATTGGTTTCAGGATACTAGGCGGGATTTGTTCGTCGTCGTCGCGTCTTTAGAGTTGCATTCTTTTGCTCATTATAACTCTATTTCCGTTTGGCTATTATTTATGTTTTATGTTATTAGGATTTATGTATTTAATATTCGGGATTTATATGTCGAACCCGTTTATTTTTATGTAATTGAATTTCGTTGGCCTTGATGGGCTTTACTACTTGTGCAATTGTTATGTTTTATTGTTTTGTTTATTTTCGCTTTTGCACCTCTGTCGTTTTATTTCATTTTTGAACCCCCCGCCTAGTCATTGAGTAAATGTGTGCCGTTCGCCGGGTTTCGATTCGGGTCGGATTCCATTTCGGTTCCGGGTCGAGGCTCGGTGCGGGGCGTGCCTTACCCGTTTGGGGCGCCCGCTACAAGTTCTATGCGTAGAAGGGCATCCTTACGGTACCTAATTCTTAGACTTTACTCTTCATATTTATTTACTCGCGATATTTCAATAACATCCATATACATGAGGTGATGATGATTCCACCTTATGATGCACGGTGATGATGATTCCACCCTTATACCACAAGGTGATGATGATTCCAGGTTGATATGCCTGGTGATGATGATTCCACCTTATGCCGCACGGTCACGATGATTCCACCCTATAACATAAGGTGATGATGATTCCACCTTAATTATGTTTGGTGATGATGATTCCACCTAAGGAAGGTGGTGTGGCCCCCCACCTTATGAAAGGATGATGATTCCCTTTCTTCCTTATGAAAGGACGATGATTCCTTTTCTTCCTTCTGAAAGGACGATGATCCCCTCTTTTCCTAATGAAGGACAATGATTCCTTTTCTTCCTAATGAAAGGACGATGATTCCCTTTTCTTATAAATGAAAGAAAAACAATAGCAAGGAATCCTCCTTAACGAAGAACCCTCTCGAATTTCTTCTTATGTATAAATACATATGCTCATTTAGGTTATCATAGAACTGAACCCAGTACATATGAAATACATACTAGTTTATGTCATTTTCTATTTTGCTAAATATGTTTGCAGATATGTAAGGTAGATAAGCGAGGAAGAAACACTCAAACGAGGATTCCACAATTCATGAAGATATGACAAGGATGAAGATAGATCCAAGTAAGAAATCAACCATTCAGGAAGTTAAGGACAACAAAATAAAGAGAAGATAACGAAAACCAGCACATCTTAACATGAACAAAATTCAACAGGATCCCACTACAAGTCCAGCAGGAATCCAACATAAAAAATGGAGTCTACATGATCTATCAAAACAAATGTGCAAAAGCAAGCTTGGAGCGAGGCCAAGTCAAAACATAACAAAATAGAAATATTGTTTCAAGATGTTGAGATGGTAAAAAGAAAAGATAGAAAGCTGGAAGAAGCAAGGCGAAGGCCTCTAGGTCCCCCCAGTCGCAGAATCTTTGCAAGCGGAATCCTAGGCCGCAGGGAGGCTATCAGCAGGAGCGCCCTCAGCCACGATTCCAATAGAGGAAACCAGAGCTTGTGTCACATCCTCCAAAGCTTGGGAGGCCCCAAGTGTAATGCCCCGAAAATCCGAATTATAAATCTGTATGCTCGGATCGAATATTTGCGCAATTATTATTTTATTTAATATTTATTTGATATTTATTATGTAATTTTAGAATTTTATTTCGTATATGAATGAATTCTGTATTTAAATTACAAATTGTCAATGTGCGTTTAATAATATGAATTTTGACTGTAATTACATGTTATTTGGACAACGTGAGTTTTCGAACTTATTTTGCAAAATTACGACTTGGCCCCCTTCGGTTTCTAAACCTTAGTCAATTTGACTAAGTCAATCTCTCTCCCTCTCTATTCCATTCACGGGCAAAGAGAGAAAAAGAGAAGAAAGAAAAAGAGAGAAAAAGAGAAGAAAGAAGAAAGAGATTCCAACGATCGTTCCGACTCCGTTTCCCGACGGATTTTAGAGCCGTTTACGTCTACGAACTCCTCGCGATCTCATCTACGAGTAAGCTCTCACGAAATTTCTCGATTAATGCCTTTATTACTTCGATTTTTGGATTTATGATTATAGTTGAATAATTTAGGTTTTTATATGATTTTGATAGAAAATGTGGATGGATTTTCGTTTTTATTGTTTCTACGTATAGCTTATGTATTGTAGATGATTATATGTGAGAATTAGGGTTTGATTTGCATGTTTTAGTGATTAATTGTTGGATTAGGGTTTGAATTCGCGTAGGTTTTGTTTCTGCGAAATGTTTCTGCTCGAATCGGTGCACACGGCCTGGTGCACACGGCCTTGAGGCGGTGTGCATGAGGCCGTGCGCGTAAGGAATCGCACACGGGCTGGTGCACAAGGCCTTGAGGCCGTGTGCATGAGGCCGTGCGCGTTTCTTGATCGTGCACGGCCTCGCCACACGGCCGTGCACAAGGCCGTGTGGCCTGGTCGAACAGTGCCCTGACCTTCTGTTAGTCAGGGCACAAATTGGCCTACGGGTCCCGCTTCGGCTCGTCTTTTCTAGATTCTTTCTTCGCTCGTGTATTCGATATATATGATATAGATAGGAATTACATGATTTATGAATTTACGACATGTTCGGGTATATGAATAGTGCATTTTAAGTTTTCGTTAAATTTTCTAACTTTTGCATGTGAAGTCCGATTTTCCCGAAATTCGAATGCATGCTTCTTTATGATATTCTAAGCATGTCCGTAAAGTTTCGTTTCATTTGGAATTGATTTACATTTTTAAATTTGCGATTTACTCTGTTTTCGTTTGAGAATTTGAACCTAAGTGATTGATTTAATTGTATAACGTGCTTCTATGTGTTCTAATTCTTTCGTATAAGCCGTGCGTCGTCTTTAGTCTTATTTGGTTGTGTCTTGGTATTTTTGCAGACGATACTCCCGTGGAATAGCGCCAGTTCTTGCTCTTTGTTCATTTTGCATAGCCAGGTGAGGCTTTCCTTTTCTGATTCCAGTATTACTATGTATATATATATAAATAAGCCTCTCCCCATATAAGCCTCGTTTATGTTTTGGTTTTCACACCGTTTATATATATATACTTAGTAGATATTTATGATTATTATGTTCATTTGATTTATCGAAAATTATTTGATATGAAAAAGTATTACGTATAGTCTTCGAAATGTTTACGAAAGAGACATGTAAAACCTTTTTGTTTCTAAGGCGAACTTTGGCCTTCGGCCTCGCATATGACATGTCTCGAACGGTCTTTTGGCCAACCCGAAATGTTTGAAAAGCGAGTTATGAAATGTTTGCATGATCGTTTGGGCCCGGAGTAAGAGCGATAGGGCGAAGTCGGTAGACGTCGGGTCTACGGCGTAAATCATATGGTTTCCTCCATTTGGGAGCTCGGGGTGAGGCCGGAGTGGCAGCCCTTTGAGTACCTGAGTTATTCTAGTCAGTTTCGAGTAGTTCGGATTTAGCGGTCCGTCTACATTGGAGGCATAAGGGTGGTTTCCGGTTTTTATGTTTGGATATTGGAGTTCAGGACTCGACTCGCCGAGTCATTAGATATGTTATGTTTTATGTTAAATCACCACCCGATTACGAAAACCTTTCTTTTATGTTGATTTCTTTTAGGTTTAAAAATTTGGTGATTTACTTCCGTTTTACGATATACATTATTATTCCCTCCTCACTTAGTCGTTGGACTAACCCCCTCTGTTTTTACCCCTGTAGTGGTTTCAGGACACTAGGCAGGATCTGCGTCGTCGTCGTCGCGTCTTTGAGTTGCATTAATTTTTGCTCATGTATAACTCTTTCCCGTATGGCTTTATTTTATGTTTTATGATATTAGGATTTAGATTGTTTGTATTCGGGATTATGTATAAATATTGAACCCGTTATTATATTATTATCGGGATATTGTATCGAACCCGTTTGTTATTTAATTAATGGAATTTCGTTAGCCTTGGTGGGCTTTAATACTTGTGTAATTATTTATGTTTCGTTTATTTCGCTTCCGCACTTCTTGTTTTTTTGTTGTTTTGAAAACCCCTGCCTAGTAATTGAGTAATTGCTTGCCGTTCGCCGGGTTTTGATTCGGGTCGGATCCCATTCCGGCTTCGGGTCGGGGCTCGGTGCGGGGCGTGCGTTACCCGTTTGGGGCGCCCGCTACACCAAGAGCATCCCCCTCTTTTTCAGTAAGAGCTTTCTGGACGACACTTCCAGTATCTGACCGAGAGGAATCCTTAGCTGCCCAAGAATCCGTGATATAAATATGCAAAGGAAGCAAGAGAAAGAGGTGTTCTTTACCTTAGCCACTAACATCAAATGGAGGTGGTTGAGGAGGAAGACCGGCAGAGGAAGAAGGCTTCATAGATTTGACCGGAGGAGTGGAATCCACAAATACAGCAAGAGGAGTACCACCAGCGGAGGAAAACTTCGCTCACAAGGAAGCCAAGGCAAAATTAGTTGGGATTCATAGTGCCCCGGGTGCAGCGGAAGTAAGGGATTTCCAAATATTTTAGTCCCGAGGCGTTAATCGAATTAAAATGAATCTTTCATATAATGAACTCAAAAACTTTGACACGTTTATATATATCAAGAAATTGCATACCTTTACGCACTCCTTTTCTAGTCGTTAATGTATGAAAGCTTTCCAAAGCTTAGATCCTGTAACGCCCCGAAAATCCGAATTACATTCCGGTATGTTCGAATCGTTTATTTATGCATTTTATTATTTTATTTGATAATTATTATGTGATTTTATAACAATTTTGTATATGAGTTAATTTTGATATTTAAATCACGAATTTATAATGTGCGTTTAATTATATGAATTTTGACTGTAATTATGTATTATTTGGACAACATGAGTTTTCGAACTTATTTTGTAGAAATTACGAAAATGCCCTTTCGATTCTCAACCTAAGTCAAATTTTGACTTAAGTCTCATCTCTCTCTCTCACCTCATTCACGCACAAAGAAGAGAAGAGGAGAAGAAAAAAAGAAAGAAAAAGGAGAAAGAAGAAGAGGAAGGTTCAATCGATCGTGCCGGACTCGTTTCTCGACGAATTTTCGAACCGTTTACGCCTACGAACTCCTCTCGATCTTATCTACGAGTAATTTTCTCACGTCTCTCTCGATTAATGCCTCCACTGGTTCACTTTTCTGATTTTGATGAATAGTTGCACATTTAGGTTAAATGTTGATTTTGAATGATTCTATGGATGGATTTATGTGGTTCTTGGTTTTATAGGTAGATTAGATGTTGTATATCGCTATATGTAAGTCTTAACTTGAGATTTGCATGATTGATTGGTTAAATATTGAATTTTTGGTTCATTCTCGCAAGTTTTCTTCATTTCTCCAATTTTCTGTTGTTTTGAGAATCCGCACGGCCTTGCGCACGGTCTTGAGACCATGCGCCAAGACCGTGCGTCCACTTTAGTCTTTGCACGGTCTTGTGCACGGCCGTGCGCACGCCCGTGTGCAGGCCAGTGCAAGTGCTTGCACCGGCTTGAGCACGAGTTCAAGCCCGTGCGTCCGCCCGTCCCCAAGCTTCGAAAGCGGATTTTTCTGCTTATTCAATGGATTTTTAAACTTCATTTTAGGAAGCACACCATTCTGGCCTATTATTGATTGATAGGGATTTGACCGATGCTGAAGGTAGCTTGCTTGAAAACTCACCCCTATTCCATGTGAGTCAGTTGACTTCGATTAGACCAGACGGCGTGCCCGAAGGGAACCACACTCAAGAGATTCAATGGGAGCATTCACTCTCCCTCGACCGTGTGTCCCCCTTAGCCAAAATTTCTCCATTTTCAGAATGTTGCTCTCGGCAATGTGACTCAACTGGCACTTTTAAAAGTTGACTTTCTTCGTTTGACCTCCGATTTGAGATCCGATTTCACCTATAGGTCCTATAAATCATGAAATACATATTTTACGAAGTTTGAATTTTTCCGACTTCGTTCGGGCCCCGTTCCTCGTGTTTTTCGTTTAGGCATTTTGGGCTATTTTTCAAATGTTGTCCATTTCTTCCGAAACTTGAAAGCATGCTTCCTTATTGCCTTTTATGCATGATTATGAACTTTTATCGCATTCTAATTTGATTTGCTTATTGAATTTACGTACTTTGATAGAATGTGAACCTAAGTGTTATGAATGACTGTTTAACGTGCTTCTATGTGTTTTAATGCTTTCGTATAAATCGTGCGTCGTCGTTAGTCTTATTTGGTTATGTCTTTGTATTTTGCAGATGATACTCCCGTGGAGTAGCGCATCCGGTCTTGCATTTATCTATTCTTTTTGTATAGCCAACAGGTGAGGCTTTCCGTTTCTGATTCCAGTACTATTATGTATATATAAATAAGCCTCTCCCGATATAAGCCTTGTTTACGTTTTGTTTTCACAGTGTTTCTATATATATACTTAGTAGATATTTATGCCGATTATGTTTATTCGATTTATCGAAAATGTTTTGATATGAAAAACTACTACGTATAGTCTTCGAAATGTTTGCGAAAGAGACATGTAAAACCCCATTTGTTTTCTAAGGCGAACTTTGGCCTTCGGCCTCGCATATGACATATCTCGAACGGTCTTTTGGCCAACCCGAAATGATTTGAAAAGCGAGTTATGAACTATATGTATGTATGTTTGGGCCCGAAGTAAGGATGATAGGTCGAAGTCGGTAGACATCGGGTCTACGGCGGTGTAACGACCCAAAAATCCGAGTTTCAATTCGGTATATATTTAATCGAGTAATTTCGTTATTTATTATTCTATTTAATATTTTTTCTGAGGGTTTAGAATAATTTCGTAAATGAGTGAATTTTATATTTAAATCACTAATTGTCATTGTGCGTTTAATTATATGAATTTTAACTGTAACTACGTATTATTTGGACAACGTGAGTTTTAAACTTATTTTGCGAAATGACGATTTTACCCTTTCGACTTTTAGACCTAGTCAACTAATTGACTAAGTCACACACTCCCTCACCTCACTCTCGCACATCAACAACAAGGAAGAAAGGGGAGAAAAGAAAAGAGAAGGAAAAAGAGAAAGAGAAGGAAGAGATTTCAATTGATCGTCCCGACTCCGATTCCCGACGGATTCTCGATCCGTTTTCGTCTACGAACTCCTCGTGAACTCTTCTACGAGTAAGCCTTTCACGATTCTCTCGTATAATGTCCTCTATACTTCGTTTTTCTCGTTTTTGTGAATAGTTGTATAATTTAGGTTTTAGATGATTTTGATAGTAATTGTGGATGGATTTCCGTGTTTATCGTTTCTATATGTAGGTTACATGTTGTAGATGATTATATGTGAAAATTAGGGATTGATTTGCATGATTAATCGATTTAAGGTTGAATTATATTTGATTTTCGCGTATTGGGTTTGATGTTCTGCATGTTTCTGCTCATTTTTACGCACACGGGCCATGCACACGGGGTGTGGCAAGCCCGTGTGGGTGTACACGGCCTCTTGCACGGCCGTGCAAGAGACCGTGCGTGTTTGGGGATGGTGCACGGGCTGTGCACATGGCCTTGAGGCCGTGTGCATGAGGCCGTGCGCGTTCGTCCGATTGTGCACGGCCTCGGCACACGGCCGTGCATAAGGCCGTGTGGCCCGATCACGCAGTGCCCTGACCTTCTGTAAGTCAGGGCCCGTTTTGCACTACGGGTCCCTCCGAGACTCGTCTTTTCCGAATTCTTTCTTCGCTCGTGTATTCGATATATATGAAATAGATATGAATTCCATGATTTATGAATTTACAACACGTTCGGGTATATGAATAGTGCGTTTTAAGTCTTCGTTAAATTTTCTATCTTTTGCATGTGAAGTCCGATTTTCCCGAAATTCATATGCATACTTCTTTATGATAATTTAAGCATGTCCGTAAAGTTTCGTTACATTTGGATTTGATTTGTATTTTTAAATGCATGAATTACTCTGTCTTCGTTTGATAATTTGAACTTAAGTGATTGATTTAATTGTATAACGTGCTCCCATGTGTTTTAATATTCTCGTATAAGCCGTGCGTCGTCTTTAGTCTTATTTGGTTGTGTCCTGGTATTTTTGCAGACGATACTCCTGTGGAGTAGCGCCGGTTCTAGCTTTTGCTCTTCTTTTGCACGCGCCAGGTGAGGCTTTCCTTTTCTGTTCCAGTATTACTATGTATATGTATAAATAAGCCTCTCCCGAAATAAGCCACGTTTATGTTTTGTTTTCACACCGTTTCTATATATATACTTAGTAGATATTTATACTTATTATGTTTATTTGATTTATCGAAAACGATTTGATATGAAAAAGTACTATGTATAGTTTTCGAAATGTTTACGGAAGAGACATGTAAAACCTTTTGTTTCTAAGGCGAACTTTGGCCTTCGGCCTCGCATATGACATGTCTCGAACGGTCTTTTGGCCAACCCGAAATGTTTGAAAAGCGAGTTATGAACTGTATGCATGATCGTTTGGGCCCGGAGTAAGAGCGATAGGACGAAGTCGGTAGACGTCGGGTCTACGGCGTAAATCCTATGGTTTCCTCCATTTGGGAGCTCGGGGTGAGGCCGGAGTGGCAGCCCTTTGAGTACCTGAGTTATTCTAGTTAGTTACGAGTAGTTCGGGTTTGCAGTCCGGCTACATTGGAGGAATAAGGGAGGTTTCCGGTTTTATGTTTTTGGTTATTGGAGTTTCAGGGCTCGACTCGCCAAGTCATATGATAAGTTATGTTTTATGTTAAATCACCACCCGTTTACGAAAACCTTTCTTTTATGTTGATTTCTTTAATTATAAAATTGGTGATTTACTTCCGTTTTATTATATACATTATTATTTCCCCCCTCACTTAGTCGTTTGACTAACCCTCTCTGTCTCACCCTATATTGGTTTCAGGTTACTAGGCAGGATTCGTCGTCGTCGTCGTAGAGTTGTATTTATTTTCTCATGTATATTCCTTTCCGTATGATATGAATTAGATTTTTGTTAGGATGTTAGGATTTAATTTAATTTACATTCGGGATTATGTATTTATCGAACCCGTTTGATATTATATAATTGAATTTCGTTAGCCTTGGTGGGCTTTAATAATTGTGTATTTATTATGTTCTATTGCTTTGATTATTTATATTGCTTCCGCGTCTCTGTCTTTTCGTTGTTTTTTTTTAAAACCCCGCCTAGTGATTGAGTAAATGCTTGCCGTTCGCCGGGTTTCGGTTCGGGTCGGATCCCATTTCGGTTCCGGGTCGGGGCTCGGTGCGGGGCGTGCGTTACCCGTTTGGGGCGCCCGCTACAGGCGGAAACCCTATGGTTCCCTCCATTTGGGAGCTCGGGGTGAGGCCGGAGTGGCAGCCCTTTGAGTACCTAAGATTATACCGTATGTTATGCGTAATTCGGATTTAGCGGTCCGTCTACATTGGAGGAATAAGGGTGGTTTCCCGTTTGAAATTGGAGTTAAGGGCTCGAATCGCCGAGTCATATGATATGTTTATCTTTTATGCTAAATCACCACCCGTTTACGAAAACCTTTCTTTTATGTTGATTTCTTTTAAGTTTAAAATTGGTGATTTATTTCCGTTTTATAATATACACTATTATTCCCTCGTCACTTAGTCGTTTGACTAACCCCCACTGTTTCACCCCTGTATTGGTTTCAGGATACTAGGCGGAATCGTCGTCGTTGTCGTCGTCGTTAGAGTTGCATTTATTTCGTTTATGTATAACTCTTGTCCGTATGATTTTATTTATGTTTATGATATTAGGATTTTATTTATGTAGTATTCGGGATTATATGTTGAACCCGTTATTATCTATTGTCGGGATATTGTATCGAACCCGTTTATTATTTATGTAATTGAATTTCGTTGGCCTTGGTGGGCTTTAATACTTGTGCAATTATTATGATTTATTGTTTTGTTTATTTTTACTTCCGCGCCTCTTTCGTTTTTGAAACCCCCGCCTAGTCATTGAGTAAATGTGTGTCGTTCACCGGGTTTCGATTCGGGTCGGATTCCATTTCGGTTCTGGGTCGGGGCTCGGTGCGGGGCGTGAGTTACCCGTTTGGGGCGCCCGCTACAGATCCACTCCTTGATCACGAATGCTTCTCGATTCCACCAAGGCTTCGATCTTTAACCAAAATCCTCTGAGGTTGATCCACGGCTTCTCGCAGACGAACACTGAATCTCTTAATTCCTGCTAGAGATTTAAGATCAGTATTTATCTAATATAAATAAGAGAATCAAGAAATAATTACAAAGGATGGTTCACGTTGAACTGCATAAAAGTTTTCTGCAGTTCACGTGAACTGCATGTAGAAAGAGAATGAGAGGCGTGAAACAGAGAGAGAATAGGGTTAGGAAAAATCCAATTTTTGGAATTTCCGTTCTGCTTGTTAATTTCTGTCTACAGAAATAGACTTGAGTGCAGGGTTATTAATAACCATGTCTCTTATTGGGGCTAGGAGTTTTGGGCCTTCTCAAGGCCTTTTCAATTTAATACCAGATTAAATTCTTAAGGCCCAATTTAATTAATCTTTATTAATTAAACAAGTCCACTATATTATTAAGGTGGGCTTTAATTTATTCTAAATAAATTATAAGCCCATCATTAATCAACTTGGGCTAAAATTAATTCCAAATTAATTTTCCAGTCCAGTGAGCCCAATTAACATTTAATTGCTATAGATGTTTCCCTCTATTAATTGTACTTGATTTATTCTAAAGAAATTACAAGTTTCTCAATTAATCATTTTGACTTGAATTAATACTAATCAACTCTCAAGTCTTAAACTTTCAATTAACACTTTAATTGATAAAGCTCTCTCCTACATAAATTAAGTAGTCTCAAATTTATTCCAACATAAATTTCGAGACTCACTCTTAATTACTTTAGACTTGAATTAATTCCCAATTAATTCTCAAGTCTAATTTAGGCAATATGTTATCAAATAACACTTCTCTCGAATTTAATCACATTAAATACTTGTTAATTACTCTTAAATTAATTAACTCTTACACGTTAATTACACTTAATTAACTCTTACACGTTAATTACACTTAATTAACATCTTGATCTCTTATTAATGAATTAATTCCAATTAATTCATTTGTCAATCCTGTTGACTGTTATCAAACTCTATTGACATAAATAAATGCGTTCGCCTTTGGAAGTCATTGTGTGACCCCTCAGGTTCACCAATAGGACAGTAGTAGGAACACATTCTCAATGTCATAATTGTGACTTTAATTAAACTAATTTAATTAAAGACTATTTGTGAATCTACTCATTGACTTCACAAATACATTCCTACAGACCATTTTATGACGTCTAGCAACATGTCCATTGCCACCCATCCATTGATGAAGTGATATGAACCTTTCAGCCTTATGATCTCCATGAGATACAATCCTTCTATCATCCAATTCCCGATTGAGACCTAGGGTATGGGAGATAGAATCCCAGTAGTCGGTAATGCTATGAATAACATTCCTATAGTAATTCCCTTTGATCTTACACTCTTTCCTAGTGAAGATCAACCAGACCTTGTGAACGGTTAAGTGGTGGAATATACTACAGTAAAATTCATAGGAATTCCCGTGTTCTTATAACAAGTGATAGATCCTATATTGACTCTCACAGCCTCCATGTATAACTCGAACATTCCCAACGTACAACTTATGTGAAACTTAGAGATTCAGAATTACATCAAAGTATGCCCTAGTAATACACAAGGCAACCATGGAGTCTGAAGTCTAAGGATTAGTTAGACACGATCATGGCTAGGGAATCCTTCCTAATCTCTAAGACTCTTATATGAGTCTTACCCCATTTAGGCATTCCCAGCGGGATCCTCAGTGAACTTAATCTCCATTAAGCCCCCTCATATGCATAGTAGTGTCAAAATACTAATGTCATGAAATGGGACACACTTTCATAAAGCTATGTCATATGAGCAAGTCTCGAGCGAGTCTGATCGACATCCCCTGTGCCTTTTAAACTATTCGACTTGGAGTGGTTTAGATCACACCATTGAGTACTTATTTCATGGCCCCTATCAAATGGTGAGACCAAGTCCCTTACCTTACTTTGATCTTGGGGTTTCATCCATATAAATTGTAGCGCCCTGCTCTACAGCCCCCGAACCTGCACAGATTCTCAAGCCGAGAATGCCGCCTCAACCCGAGAACCCATACAAGCCAACGGGTCTAACTCGACACTTGGCAACAGTGAATCCCCAAAAGACACAACATATAAAACAAATTATACAATTCAGAATTCATAGCGGAAGCGATTTAATAAACGTAATAATCATAAATGCCACATCGGGGCCAAATCAATTATCCATCATCACCAACAACACCCACACGAGGGCAATATAAAGTAAAGTGCAATAAATCATAAAGGGGTGGGGATCAGTAGCAATAACATAACCCTATACAAAAGAATAGATAATGGAGAGTTGAATGAACAACAACCCTAGACGACTCGCAAACCAAAATAGCCTATCTAACCACTGTTGCCAATCCGACACGGAAGACATGTCGGTCTCTCAATCTACCTGAGGCAAGAACCAATAAACGAGGGTGAGTTCAAAGAAACTCAGTGAAGATAAGGGTAGAGCAAGTCAAGTCACGCTTCCGGGTTTTATTAAGAAAATACATATGCAATAATGAAGAAACTGGAATGTGTTTCGACTTGGATATTACAGTAACAATCAGGCAATAGATACAATAATGAAGAAACTGGAATGTGTTTCGACTTGGATATTACAGTAACAATCAGGCAATAGATACAATAATGTAATAAAGCAATAAATAAATATCCCAGTGAGAATGGGCCTATTCCTCCTTATATCTCTTCATGACATGAAATACTCCATATCTGATGTCAAGCCAAGGAGCAACCCGAGGCTCGACTATAGTGAATTTAAGGAAAGTGTGCAACACATGCATCACCAACCATGGCTCCCAACCATGGGTGCCAACTCCTGACAGTCCACAGTTGACACTTAGTTTTGGGAGTAGTACCTCGGGAAATACCCTGGACGCTCGTCTATAGGTGAAACCTCTGGATACCCTCCCAAGGCCCTAAGAAAAGTCCATGATTTTGCTCGCATTTCAAGAAACAATTTTAAGTTGATTGCCAAACGGACATTTAGGCAAGTGAGTGACAACAAAGGGGGTGACTACAAGTTCCGTATGTGTTGGGGTGTGCTGATGGACTCCCCGAACGACTTTCCTCATAGACCTAACCAAAGTCAAAGTGTCACATTGAAATGAAAGGATTTACTTGCCTTTGAAAACAAATCAGTTTTGAATAATATAGTATAAGTTGCTATCAAATGGTTTGTTGATCGAAATCATCAAGATATATGCTCGACATATCTAATACTAATAATAATAACGGAAGAAAGATCAAACGATCATGCAGGGCAGGGTATTATGGGTCTTTTCACGTGTATACATAGACATATATGTTCGAGCCCAGTTTTATAAATGATTTAAATTCTCACCTGGTATGCCAAAAGAATCACTAGCAGCTAAGACTAACTGCTCATCAACCTCAGACTGATCTGTAGACAAGACAGGACCTAGACGAATTAATAAATGACTCTAAAAGCGCAAATAAGAAAATAAATGTCGAACGGCTAACCAAATAAGTCCACAATCATGCATATCCCAATAATTACATTTATAGAAGCTACCATGCAAGTTTCGAATCAATCCGACAAGTTTTCAAAATTGCATACACGTAAAAATGCACTATTCATAGTCCGAACGAAGTCGGAATTCAACAACCTTTTCAAAATATTAATCCCTAACTCATAAAGAAGCTATAGGTGAAATCGGACTGATTTTAGGGGGTGGTTTGCAAAAAGTCGGAATTGACCACATTCCCGAGAGCAACTAAGAAAAAGGCTGAGAAAAAGTTCTAAGGCATTTGCACCGGCCTCTGCATGGTCTTGAGCTCGTTGTCAAGACCGTGCATGTAATGCCCCAAATTTTTGGGTCAACTAAAGCTGGTAAGAATTCCTAAGATAACGGGACAAGTTTGGAAAACTCGATCAGGATATATGTGCTTATGTGATATTTGTGTGTTTTATATGAATTTTTGTAAATGCAATAATTTGTGAGTTTAAATTATTCTATGTCAATGTGCGTTTAAAATCATGAGTTTTGACTATAATATTGATATATTTCATTAATATGACCTTTTTATGAAGTTTCGCGAAATTACGAAAATGCCCCTTCGATTTTTCATTTAAACCTCAGGTTTTCTTTTTATTCTCTTTTCCTTTCCTTTTTCTTAATTACACTTAGCCGTAAACATCAGCAGCAAAAAGAAAGAGAAAAAGAAAGAATTTCTCCAAACTTTCAATTCGATCTTTCGAGTTCGTTTCTTAACCAAATTTCGATCCGTAGGAACCTACGCGACCCTTGTAACATTCTATACAGGTATTATTCAGGTTCCATTTGATTTCATTGTCGTTTGAGTATGTTTTGGATAAAAATTTTCGAAGTTGGATTTTTCGGTAGTTTGATCGTTATACTCCGTAGTTTTCGATGATTCTTGATCCTATGTGTTGCCATTGTGATCATTGATGTTTGTTGAAGTTTGTAGTATGAAAATCTGATTGAAAATGGGGTTTTGGTGAAGATTTGACGAAATTCTGATACTTCTGTGCGAAGTTCTTCGCGTTCTGCTGAAAATTCGCGAAAACATGGTGCACACGGCCTTGCAACAGGCCGTGTAGCAAGACCGTGCGCTATTTTCAACTCACATGGCCTTGCATCAGGCCGTGTGTGTAGCCCGTGCGTGTTCCCAAAAATGCACACGGCCTTGCACAAGGCCGTGTGTCCCGATTTCAAAACATAAGTCTCTGGAAGTCAAAATTTGGAAATTCTCCTTTCTTCGTTTGATATTATTTTCAAAATCCGACTTCACCATTAAGTTCGTAGTGCTTTAAAACTTAATAATCTATAGAGTTTGAATTTTTCCAATACCGTTTGATCGTGAAACGAACCGATTTCCGTTTAGGGAATTATACGCTTTTCGCAATTCTTTTCTGATTGCTTTGAAACTTTAATGTATGCTTCTTTATAGTATTTTAAGCATGTCTATTAAACCTAATTGTGTTTAAGCATGATTTATAAGCTTGAAGTTTGATATTTCATTCGTTTCATTGAATAATTGCCCTAATTGCCCTTCTTTGATTTAATTAAGTGTTTATCGCATTAAGAATAAGCCGTGCGTCGTATTGTCATCTTACATGGTTGTTTCGTATTTGGTTTTAGGTGGTAGTTCTTCTGGGCAGTAGCCTGGTCTTCTTTCTTTTGCCCTTTTTGCAGGATTATCCAGGTGGGGTTTCTTTTCCGAATTCGGTTTTCTTATACGTATGTAAATATTCCATATATACCCGAAGCCTGTGTTTTATGCTTTTATGTTTTCTTTCCCCAAACTTATATTATACGTAGTAGCTACTTGAAAATCTTATTACTTTAATGAGTTGAAGGAAAATGCTTTGATATCAAATTATTACATATTAACCCCTAGAAGGCTCTATTAGCTCGAAAGGGTTACAAACGAGTTTGAAATCGGTCCCTTTGACCACACAAGCATTTGAAGTGCGAGGAATTATCTTGGCCTTTCGGCCTGGCCATTGAGCCACATTATATTATTGGGCCCGGACATCAGGGTACGGGGTGAAGCCGGATAGACGTTGGGTCTACGGTGGATCTCAATGCTCTGGTCTCCAAACTGGTGGGAGCTCGGGGGTATGACCGGAGTGGCAACCCTTTTGAGTACCTGCGCCGGACGGGATCTAGTTTATATCCTCAGCCGAAGATGTATTGGATATTTGTCCTTGCATATATAATTATATAGTAGCGGGCTAGCTACCTGACTACACAAGGAGGAATAAGGGAGGTTTATTTGATATTTCTGATATTGTGAAACAGGTGGTTGATGCTCGACTCGCCGAGCTTTTACTTTATTGCGAAATTATTCGATTCACCAATAATTGTGAAAACCTTTATTTTTCCTTTGCTTTCTTCTCATTTACAAACTGGTGAATCTTTATGTTGTTTCGATAATATATACGTATTACAGCCCCCTCACTTAGTCGCTTTGACTAACCCCATTACTCTGTGGTTGTCTTTTCAGGTTTTGTTGCTAGGCGGATTCAGGTCGTGTCCTTGGAGTCATTTACTTTTGTTTAGGTGATTTCATTTCCGCCTATGTATCTGGATAAATAATTAAAACCTTAGAGATTGTAGATGTCAATGATGTAAATTAGTGTGAATAGTGGTATTGGTGTTTCAGTGGCCTTGGTGGGTGGCCTTATAATTGTGTTTTGGATTATGGTTGTTCTAGCTCCCTGAGTGGGATAGGTTGTGTTAATTTGCTTCCGCTGTATTATTGTGGTCCTATTATTTTCTAAAGCAGATCCGCCTGGTATTTATTTTCCGTTCGCTAGGTTGTAGTTCATAACCGGACCTTTAGTTCTTGTTATGGATTGTGACTTGCTGCGGGACGTCACGTCGCACCGTATTTGGGGACGTGCCGTTACAGTGCAGGTGCAAACAAGCCTGCGCACCGGCTCGCAAATAGGCTCAAGCCAGTGCAGCAAAAACGGGCTGCGCACCGGCCAACGCACGGGCTTGGCAAGACCGTGCGCAAGCCCGTGCAGATCAGTAACAGACAGCAGAAAATCGCATTTTTCAGCAAGAAACGAACCAAAAATCCTCAAAACTCAATTTCAACTAAGAGTCAACAACTAAGATTTTAAACGAACAACAAGCAAATCATAAGAAGCATTTTGATCCAAGTAGCATGCAAAATAGACAAGAAACGAGTTCATAATCAACATAAATCATAAAACCTAGCTAAAGCAATAAATTCACTTAAAGGCTCATAAATCTAGGGGATGAAGAGGTGAATCTGGTACCTAAAGAAAGATCTCGTCGAGGCGGTCACGTGGGTTCTAACGGCGTGAAAATCGATGAAGAAACGAGCCGGAATGATCGTTTGAAGCTCCAAGGTGAAAAATCCCTTTTCTCTCCTCTCTCTCTCTCTCTCTTCACGTGAGTCAGGGTTTGAATGGGAGAAGAGATATTTTATCCAATTATGTGAAATGTTTGAAAATACGAAGGGGCATTTCGGTGATTTTAAAAACTTCATTTTAAACATTTTGACCAATATATCAATATTAATATCAAATTAAAGCTATGCACATAAGGAATATAAATACGCACATAATAAATTCACATTGGGTCATATACGAAATAATTACATATAGATCACATAATACGAGAAATAGGAGAAAAGAAAGAAATAAGCGCGAAAGTCGTACTCACAATGATTCTCGATTTCTGGGTCGTTACAATTCTCCCCCCTTATGAGAATCTGGTCCCCAGATTCTATCTTCATAAGAAAAGGTCGGGATAAGCTTCCCTCATCTTGGCCTCAGTCTCCCAAGTAGACTGCTCAATCGAACGGTTCCTCCAAACGACTCTCATTAGGGGAATCTGTTTGTGACGAAGCTGCTGGACTTTACGATCGTAAATCTAAACCGGTTTCATCTCAATAGTCAAGTCCGGCTCAAGCTGAACTCCGTCGTCTTGGAGAATGTGGGACTCGTCGGGGAAGTACTTGCGAAGCTGTGAGACATGGAAGACATTGTGGATCCCGATAAGATATGGTGGTAAATCCAAATGATAAGCGGTATTCCTGATCCGCTCTACAATCTCGAATGGTCCTAAGTATCTCAGAGTAAGATTTCCACCCTTACCGATCCTCGTGAATCCTTTTCTCGGGAAGGCCTTGAGAAACACTCAGTCTCCAACTTCAAACTCCAAGTCTCGATGTCTCTTGTTGGCATAGCTCTTATCGGTCCTGAGCTGCTTTCATTCTCTGCCGAATGATCTGGACCTTGTTAATAGCTTGCTGAATCTCATCCGGTGGAGTAGCTCTATCGATGCCGTCTACTGACCATTTCCAATCCTCTAATTCCCAATAAATTGGAGATCTACACTTTCTCCCATAAAGAGCCTCATACGGCGGCATCACAATCGAGGCTTGATAGCTGTTGTTGTAAGCGAACTCGACTAAAGGCAAGTGTGAAATCGAACTTGTATGAAAATCGAGTGCACATGCCCCTAGCATATCACTTAAGAACTTGATCGTTCGCTCGGATTGTCCATCAGTCTGGGGATGTGCTGCAGAGCTAAACTTCAGGGTCGTTCCCAAGTTCTTGTGAAGTTCTTGCCACAACTGAGCTGTGAACTCAGGATCCCTGTCCGAAACAATACTCTCTAGAACACCGTGGAGTCGAATAATCTTTTTCTGATAGAGCTCTGCAAGCTGTTTGACCTTTGCTGCCTTTCGAACCGGAAGAAAATGAGCTGACTTGGTCAATCGGTCGACGATGACCTAAATACTGTCGAAACCTCCACGAACAGTTGGTAATCCAGTCACGAAATCCATAGTGATCTTTTGCCACTTGGAAGTAGGTACGGGAAGCGGCTGAAGAGTGCCTCCTGGCCTTTGATGTTCGGCTTTGACCATCTGACACATCAGACAGTGCTTCACGTAGGTTGCCACGTCCCTTTTCATACCGTTCCACCAATACTGGGTTTTGAGGTCTCGATACATCTTGTTACCTCCGAGGTGGACAGCATAAGCAGACTTGTGTGCTTCATCAAGAATTCCACGCTTCAAGCTCGTGGGAACACAAACTCGGGTCCCGAAGCGAAGCAATCCGGTGCCATCAATCTTGAACTTGGTGTTTGGATCATTCTGCATTTTGACCTTGATCTTCTGAATACCGGCATCCATAATCTGCTCATCACGGATCTTTTGGACTAAATCAGGTTGGACTGTAAGATTGGCAAGATGAGGATATGACCCAACTCGAGTCTTTCTATCCTTTACAGGAGCATCAGAGGATGATCCTTCCAAATGTGCCACATGAGCTCTCCGGCTCAAGCCATCAGCGACTACGTTCACCTTCCCGGAGTGATACTGAATGCGGCAGTCATAATCTTCCAAGAATTCCATCCACCTTCTCTGTCTCCTATTGAGATCCTTCTGTGTAAACAGATATTTCAAACTTTGGTGGTCTGTAAAGATGTCAAAGGTGACACTGTACAGATAATGACGCCATTTGCCCAAGGCAAATATCACTGCTGCAAGCTCCAGATCGTGGATAGGGTAGTTCCTCTCGGCATCTTTCAACTTCCTAGAAGCATAGGCAATTACCTTCCCATTTTGCATCAACATGCACCCTAAACCTTCCTTGGACGTGTCGGTATAGACCGTGTATCCGTCGTGTCCATTTGGGAGAACAAGAATAGGTGCGGTGGTCAATCTCGTCTTCAGCTCCTTGAAGCTTGCCTTGCACTTGTCGTCCCACTGAAAGGGCACATCTTTGCAAGTCAACTTCGTGAGTGGTGCTGCTAGCTTGGAGAAATCCTCAACGAATCGTCTGTAATAAGCAGACAATCCAAGGAAACTCCTAACTTCTATCGATGTCTTAGGCTGACTCCAGCTCGTCATGTAGCGCCCCTTTTCGTAGGAGGAGAAAGGACACCACATCCGCACCAAGACGAACTCCTAACCAAGGTAAATGTACCCCATTCAAAAATTCATCCCGGCGAACAGCAAGCACTCGAACAAAACTCCGGCAATAACATTATGACGCCCCAACAACAACAGCAACAACAATCAGAGAAATGCGGAAGCGAATTCAGAATAATAAATCAATTCGTAAAAGCCATCCATGGCAACGGTAATCATAACAAAATGAATCTAAAATAATTATCCATTCAATGTCGTCCATGGCTCAACTATCTATCCCACATCAGGGGCATGTAAGTACGGAAAATAAATCATAATATTAAATACAATAAGCTAAAACAATTCATAAAGTAAAGACTCGACTGTTGTTGGGACACTGACAAGACAAGAGACAAGAGCCGACCTAGACCTTCTGCTGCCGACTGACAAGATAGGTGACACCGCCACCTGTCTACCTAAAGCAGGAACCAAAATAGAAGGGGTGAGTATAAGGGATACTCAGTAAGGGGGGTAATACAATATAGGTATTGATCACAGTTCGTCGTTTATCGATTAAAACCAAAAAAGGGTGAATGTTACTCGTTTCGATAAAGATACATACAATAATATAAGTTGTAAAACTATAACACAAAGCAACATTCGGGTTCGGCTTTATTTGAAAACACAAAAGTTTGACGAATCGGGTCCTTTGAAAACATTTGCAGATAAGGTCAAGCCGATCATTTTGAAATGATATTAGTTGAGTCACGAGGCCGTTACAAGTTCGAAAGACATGGCATAAATAAGTTGGAAATGATAAGTAAAAACGGCTCGTAATTCAACTAAATAGTTCGAATAATAAAGAAGGCTTAAGTTGGGCAAGTTCGAGCCACGCTTCCGGGTTTTATATATATATAGGGAAATACATATGCTAAATGAAGAAAACCGGAATGTGCTTTGACTTGTAACGAAAGCCATTAATCAATTAGACAAGCAAGTAATGCAATAAGTCATGCAATAATGTGTCCCGGCGAGAACGGGCCCTCTCCTTATAACTCCCAACCATGAAAAGCATAAAAGCATGTAGTCAAGTACTCGACCACCAAAATTCACGATCCAATCACAATTTAAGAAAACGAGTGGTGCTCCACAACGCTACCGTACACAATTTAAGGAAACGCTCAAGGCGCTACCGTCGCATTAACTTAGACTAGCCAAATCTCCCGACTAGCCTAAGTTAACACCTAGAGTACACATCGGGATTTGCCCTAGACGCTCGTCTCCAGACTCACCTCCTGTATAACACCTGGGCCCCAAAGTCATGATCCAGTCCATGGCTCGCTTTTGAAATCAATAACATATTAGGTGGCCAAAAGGGCCATTCGAAAATAGGGAATCAGGGTGTGAGAGGCCAAAGGGGCCATTCGAGACAAGGTTATATTTGCGAGGTCGAGAGACCAAAGTTCGCATTTAAAACAAATGGGTTTTCCTTGCCTCTAGTTGAAAATGTTGTAAAATATTATACATATAGGTTTTGCTATTAAAAGGTTTGACTAAACACAAAAGGAAATAATAAAGACAGTACACCAAGCAAGAAGAAAAGGCGGGATAATAATTTATTTCGCAAACCTATATATATCTATGATCTTGCCCTAGTTGAAAACGTTTTAAACCCTTACCTGTAGCTCGACAAACGAGAAAAGCAAGCAAGCAACGGATATGATTCTCCCTCAGAGATCCCACCTGAAAACACGGGGACTAGAGGATGAATGACTGACACGAACAAGAAAACAAACACTGAAGCTCGGCTATCAAAATACAAACATGCTTAATGATAATCATTCAATATTTAAACACAAAAGAGCAAGTAGGGGTAAATTGGTCAATTTATCCAAAAGCATGCAATAATTAAATAAACGAATAACAATTAACATTTAATTAATAATAACAGTTAAGCATAATCTAACCAGGGGTTAAGCTTGCAATTAAACATCAAACATGTATATTTCATTTAAATCAACAACAATTAAAGTACAACTTATAGCTTTTCCCGAAAGCTCAAAAGCTAACAAGCTAAGATCGATCCTATCTCTAGCCTAATTGAACCGAAACCTATCCGTTCGACTACATAAGCATATATCATCAACAATCAACAATTTATACAATTAAGCCAAGCTAGGATACAAGTTATTCATGCTCAAAAGCTATAAGCTACAAGCTATAATTCAAAACGCTACAAATTAACACAATAATACGAAAAATACGATAAAAGACAAACGATAAGCCGGATTCGAGTAATACTAGCGCTATTAGAACCGTTGTGTCGAGGGGCACAATCTGTCCGAAGACACCGTCACCGGATTCCCACCGGAACAGTGCCAAAACGCCGGAAAACTGTCTGCCACCATCGGACCGCCGCCGGAGCACCTCCAATGGTCGAACCCTTATACCAAAATGTTCCTCTCGACGAGCCTGTCACTTCTCTCAAAACCGTTTCTCAATCGGATCATCCATCGGAATTTAATTTCACTTTGAAGCTCTAAAACCCTAGAATCCAAGAATCGAAATTAACAAAAATCGGCTCAACGAAATACGAAATTGACTTCGAAATCGGCTTACCCATGTCGAGAAGATTGAAATCCATATAAAGCATTTTGAAAATGGTGGCCGGAGGTAGCTCCGGCGCTGCCTCGGCCGTGCGCCTCCTCGAATACCCTCTCGGGCCCTCAATAAAAGAAAAGTCCAATATTTTACTCGCGTTTGAAGAACATTATAAGTTGAAAGCCAAACAGACATTTAGGCAAGGGTGTGACGATAAAGGGGGTAACCATGAGTTTCATACGTGTCGGGATGTGCTGACGGACTCCCCTAAAGACTTACCCCATAGACCCAAATCCTAAGTCAAAGCGTCACGCTTGAAATGAAAGAGTTTACTTGCCTCTTGAAAACAAAACGGTTTAGATATACGCGTAGGTATAAGTTGATATCAAAACGTTTGTTATTAAAATCATGAAAATATAATTAAATATTTAATAGATATACAAGAAAGGAAATCAAATCAATATGAGCACGTTAAGGGTAGTTCGCAATAATTAAAAGAAATTCTTACTCCAGTTGAAAGCATTTTAAAACCCTCACCTGGAAGCACGGGAACGACAAGACAACTCAAGCAATTCCTTGAAAGAACGACCTGAAACTATCAGATGACAAACCAAATAAGACAAGACACGACGCACGACTCTTAAGGACTACAACACAAGAAAGACCAAATAATAATCATGTAGCAATTGAAATTACAAGTAAAATGCAATTATATCCATTAAACGAAAGATACGAAATTAAAGATGTTAAACATACACAATTGAAATTCTAATTGCACATTCATGCATAATATATTATAAAGAAGCACTCATGCGATTTTCGGATCATTCGGACAACATTCAAAAATTGGGGAAAAGGTCCTAAACGAAAAAGGCTCGATTCAAGGCCCGAACGAGGTCGGAATTTTGAAAACTTTACGAAATACTCATCCTTGAATCATATGGAAGCTATAGGTGAAAACGGCTCGATTTTAGGGGGTCGTATGCAAAAAGTCAACTTTTATTTTTTGCCAATTGACCCCATTACCGTGAGCAACTAAGGAAAAAGGCTGAAAATTTGGTTAAGGGATTCGTACGGTCTTGAGCATGCACTGAAGACCGTGCAAGCTAAAACAAGGGCGCACTGGCTTGCGCACAGGGGTGCGGAGGCCGGTGCAGGCATAAAGGGTGGTGTACGGCCTGGCGCACGGTCTTGCCAAGACCGTGCGTTGTGCCGTGTGGTTCAACTTACAGGTGCAGAAAAACGCGATTTAAGGTTTTCTCATGAGGGTTTCGTCCTAAAATCAACTAGGGTGGATTCTATAGTTAAAATCAACACATAAAATTCACACTCATTCATTGTACACATTAATAGCTACCATTTAATCCGAACTACACTAAAAATGGTAAACTCTAACCTACAAACCCATCAAATATTCAAATATTCAAACTTAACAAATACTAACAAAATGAAGGATATAATGGATGAAACAAAATGGGGAAAGAAGGTTACCGGTAGAGAATCGAACGAGGATTGTATAGTTGGTCTCGGAATCTCGATTGGTCGAGCGACGGATTCGGGACGAGATTTCTCCTTCTCCTTTCTTCTTCTTCCTTTCTCCTTCTCTTCTCTCTTTCTCTCTCTCAATTTTGGGGTGTGAGCAAGAGTGTGCAAGAGAGTGTGCACAAGGGGGTGTAGGTGTGTTCAAGATGGTGCAAATGTGTCCAAGAGGGTGCAAGTGTGTTTAAGGGGTGTGGGTTCATTTGAGATTAAAATAAATTCGATGGGTAGAAAAGGTAATTATAAATGGTTGAGGATATGGAAATAAATTAGAATAATTTAAAATTAGCTAACGAAGCTAATCTTTTCATTTAGAATCCAACGAGGGGTCGAATAATTATTCCGAAAATATATTCCGGAATTTTGGGTCGTTACAAAAGTCGTTAGGGGAGTCCGTCAGCACACCCTGACGCGTATGGAACTTGTAGTCACCCCCTCTATCGTCACTCACTTGCCTAAATGCCCGTTTGGCACTCAACGTAAAATTGTTTGTTGAAAAGCGAGCAAAATCATTGAGTTTTCTTGGGACCCTGGGAGGGTATCCAGAGGTTTCACCTAGGGACGAGCGTCCAGGGTGTTTCCCGAGGTACTACTCCCAAAACTAAGCGTCAACTATGGACTATCAGTAGTTGACACCCATGGTTGGGAGTGATGGTGGGTGATGCATGTGTTGCACACTTTCCTTAAATTCACTATAGTCGAGCCTCGGGTTGCTCCTTGGCTTGACACCGGAGATGGAGTATTTCATGTCATGAGGAGATATAAGGAGGAATAGGCCAATTCTCGCTGGGATATTTATTTATGCTTTATTACATTATTGTATCTATTGCCTGATTGTTACTGCAATAACCAAGTCGAAGCACATTCCGGTTTCTTCATTATTGCATATGTATTTTCTTAATAAAACCTGAAAGCGTGACTCGACTTGCTCTACCCTTATCTTCACTGAGTTTCTTTGAACTCACCCTCGTTTATTGGTTCTTGCCTCAGGTAGATTGAGAGACCGAAAAGTCTCGCGTGTCGGATTGGCAATAGTGGTTAGATAGGCTCTTTTGGTTTGCGAGTCGTCTAGGGTTGTTGTTCATTAAACTCTCCATTATCTATTCTTTTGTATAGGGTTATGTTATTGCTACTAATCCCCACCCCTTTATGATTTATCGCACTTTACTTTATATTGCCCCCGTGTGGGTGTTGTTGGTGATGATAGATAATTGATTTGGCCCCGATGTGGCATTTATTATTATTACATTTATGAAATCGCTTCCGCTATGAATTCAGAATTGTATAATTTGTTTTATATGTTGTGTCTTTTGGGGATTCGCTGTTGCCAAGTGTCGAGTTAGACCCGTTGGCTTGTATGATTTCTCGGGTTGAGGCGCCGTTCTCAGCTTGAGAATCTGTGCAGGTTCGGGGGCTGTAGAGCGGGGCACTACAGTCTGAAGTGGTATCAGAGCCTTAAGCTCTATTGTCTAGAAGTGTTGTGTCTAAGTCGTACGGCTATAGGATTTATGTTACTTTTTGTAACGACCCAAAATTCCAGAATATATTCTCGGAATAATTATTCGACATTTCGTTGAATTTTATATGAAAAGATTAGCTTCGTTAGCTAATTTTAAGTTATTTAATTTAATTTCCTATCCTCAACTAGTTATAATTACATTTTCCACCCCTCGAAATTAATCTAATCTCTAAACGAACCCACACCCCCTTGAAACACCTTTACACCACCTTGAACACACCCACACTATCTTGAACACACTTACACCCTCTTGTGCACACCCTCTTGCACACTCTTGAGCACACAAAAAAAATCGAGAGAGAGAGAAGGAGAGAAGAGAAGGAGAAAGGGAGAAGAAGAAGGAGAGAAAGAGAAAATCCCATTCCGAATCCGTCGTTCGATCAATCGAAATTCCGAGACCAAATCCACGATCCTCATTCAATTCTCTACCGGTAATCTTCTTTCCCCATTTCGATTCACCCATTAAATTCTTCTATTTTCTAGTTTCTATATTGATATGAATAATTGATAATTTGATGAATTTATAGGTTAGAGTTTACCATTTTTAGTGTAGTTCGGATCAAATGGTAGCTAATAATGTATACTATGCATGAGTGTGAATTTTATATGTTGATTTTAGCTATAGAATCTTCCCTAGTTGATTTTAGAACGAAACCCTCGTGAGAAACCTTGAAATCGCGTTTCTTCACCTATTAGATAGAACCACACGGTCCAACGCACGGTCTTGGCAAGACCGTGCGCCAGACCATGCGCCACACTTTTGCCAGCACCTGCCTGCGCACGCCGGTGCACAAGCCCGTGTGTGCTTGTTTCAGCTTGCACGGTCTTGAGTGCGTGCTCAAGACCGTGCACAAGGCCGTGCGTTAGGCCGAGCGAATGCCTTAACCAAATTTTCAGCCTTTTCCCTTAGTTGCTCACAGTAATGGGGTCAATTGGCCAAAAATAAAAGTTGACTTTTTGCATACGACCCCCTAAAATCGAGCCGTTTTCACCTATAGCTTCCTTATGTTTCAAGGATGACTAGTTTGTAAAGTTTTCGAAATTCCGACCTCGTTCGGACCTTGAATCGAGCCTTTTTCGTTTAGGGCTTTTTCCCCAATTTTTGAATGTTGTCCGAAAAATCCGAAAATCGCATGAGTGCTTCTTTATAATATTATAAGCATGAATGCCCAATTAGAATTTCAATTGAGCATGTTTAGCATCGTTAATTGCATATTTCCATTTAATTGATTTAATGGCATTTTAATTATGAATTTAATTGATGCATGATGATTATTAGCTATTCATGTGTTGTAGTCTTCGTGAGTCGTTGTCGTGTCTTGTCTTAATTGGTTCTTGTCGTCTATTAGTTTCAGGCAGTCTTTTCAAGGCATAGCTTGGGTTGTCTTGTCGTTTTCATGCTTCCAGGTGAGGGTTTAAAATGCTTTCAAACGGAGTAAGAATTCCTTTTAAATTATTGCGAACTACCCTTATGTGCTCATCTTGCTTTGATTTCCTTTCTCGTATATTTATTAGATATTTAATATGTATTTTATAACAAATGTTTTGATATTAACTTGTACCTATGGATATATCTAAATCATTTCGTTTTAAAAGGGGCAAGAAAACTCTTTTCTTTTCCGTGACGGTTTGACTTAAGATTTACTCCTTTGTCATCATATACACTTGCCTAAATGCCCTGTTGGCCTTAACTTATAATGTTCTTCGAAAGCGAGCAAAGTATTGTTCTTTCAATGGGCCCGGGATGGTATCCGGAGGTTACAACCGGGGACGAGCGTCCAGGGTGTAATCCGAGGTGCTTTTCCCAAAACTAAGCGTCAATCGTGGGCCGTCAGGAGTTGATAGGCACGGTTGGGAGTGATGGTGGACGTTGCATTCGTTGCACGTTTTCCTAAAATTCAATAGTCGCCCGGGGTAGCACCTTTGGGGTCAGACACCGGTGATGGAGTTACTGAACTTGAGGGGGTTATAAGGAGGAACAGGCCCATTCTCGCTGGGATATTACTTGCTTTCATTAATGCTTTATTATTATTACTTATTATTGTTGTACATGCAAGTCGAAGCACGATCCGGATTTTCTTCATTATGCAAATGTAATTTATTATATATATAATCCAAACCTGGAAACGTGGCTCGTACTTGTTCCCTCTTTACCCTCACTGAGTATCCTTTATACTCACCCCCACTATTTTGATTATTACTTCAGGTTGACAGGTGGCGTTGTCACCTCTCATGTCGGTTGGCAACAGCGGGTCGTAGGTCTTGGTATTCGTGTCCTGTGGTAATTGTCAGTAATGTCCAACAACAGTCTGTCTTTTATTATTAAATTGTTTTGTCAGTAGAAATGGATATATATTGATGATGATGTGATGGATATTTGTTGAGCATTGACTAGTCAATTGTGTATTTGTTGGAATCTTGATTTATGATAATTGTTGCCCCGTGTGGCTTTGCATGTTAATGGATATATATAATTAATAGCTTCCGCACTCTGTTATCTTTGTTGGTTTTCGTTGTTGGACTAGGTACGTTGTTGCCGGTATAGATTGAGTGCTTACCGTTCGCCGGGATGGATTTTTAGATGGGGTACATCTACCTCGTTTGGGAGTTCGTCTCGGTGCGGATGTGGTGTCCTTTATCCGTACAAGGAAAGGGGCGCTACAGTCAGTGGTATCAGAGCCTAGGTTCCCGAAAAGGAACCAAAAGCTCTAGTATCTCGTCTGTCTTGTCTTTTGTGTCTTTTGAATTGTGTCAGTTTGTGTCGAGTTCGTGTTTTGACGAGTGTTCGTCTTATCTTGGTGCTTAAAATTGTAGACGATTACGGTTGGCTTAATTAACCGACTGGCAATCTTTTATGAATTTTTGTACTAAGGAAGATGCAACGCTAGTCGATTGTGGAACTCTTTGTGTGTTTGCTTGGTTTGGTCTGTCGTAGTGAGTGTCGATAGGATTTTCATTGGGTGTTGAGCATGCTTTATGTGTTTAAAAATTATTGGCATCATTTCTCACAAGACATGCACCTATTTTGCCAAATAGTTGTGAACGCAGGTATGCCGCGCAAGAAAGCTCGATCAGATCCGTCACTGCCCCCACTCCAGACTACGCCAGGATTATCATACCCGTATCCGACGGGAGAGATAGAAATAGCTCAGGGAGGAAAGGGCGTGACAGAATACGAGGCCAGATTTGCCTACATGACTAACTACTCACCTAACCGGGAGCCAGACCAAAGGAACAGAGCCGCAAGATTTATATCGGGATTGAGGCACAAAATTCGTCAAATACTCATAGGACTCGGCCACTGTTCTTATGCGGAGGCTGTCGGCCGAGCTCTGCGAGCCGAAGCAGAATTCGAAATGAGAGCTAGGAGTGCTCGATTGATTACCTCAGAGAACCGGCCACATGAATCTGTAACTCCATTGGTCGTCCGTACGACTGCTCACAATGAAGGAACCACGGCTAGCGGGTCCAGCGGGAGTATCATCCTCTGCACTCATTGCCGGAAGCCGAACCATGTAGCTGAGGGATGTAGGAAGAGACTTGGGCTGTGCCTCATTTATGGTGCCGCCAATCACCTCGTTGACCACTGCCCCAGCAAGAGAAAGGGTAATTGAAGGAGTCAAGGAACTACCGACATCGAGGAATCGAAGGATGAAAAAAAAAAAAAAAAAAAAAAAGAGATTTTGGCTAGACCGGACTTCGTCTCTCGAAATAAAGGTACCGTGCATATTCATAACATTCATAATTTCTCGTCTTTCAATTTATTAAGTGCGCGATATTATGTAATTCTTGTTTGGTTGAACTCCGGATTAAATCCGGGGTGTTTTAGTAATTTTTGCTCGTTTTAATTCGATTCAGGGGTGCTTGCACGCCCCAACGCACGGTCTTGATCAAGACCGTGCGGCTCAGCTCAAGACCGTGCAGACCAGTTCAGCGTTAAACCGCTGAACAGGCCGAACCGCCCCACACGGGCCAGCGCACGCCCGTGCGTCCGGCCGTGTGTACCCCTTCGCCCATTTAAACCTCTCTTTCACGAACAGCAGCAACAGAAACTCTCTTCCCCCTTTTTCTCTCATTTCCAGCAACAAAAATACCCCAAATGTTTCCCCAAATTCATCCTCCCTACTTTGCAAGCCTATAACTTTCAATCCGTCCGGTGGATCTTCATAATTTTTGGAAGGTACATAGTCAGCATTACAATCTTTCATTAGTTGGTTTTTGGGGACGATCCGTCTAGCCGATCATACACAAATCGCCGCCCAAAATACTCGCCTGCCAAGTGTTCGACAAAATTCCCGAGTGAGGAATTTCAACCAATTCAACCCAACAAACCTCAAACAACCTTCTTTCATGGCCGCCGAAGGTTCCCGGAGAAGGAGGAGGCAAGATGACCCTCCATCCCCACTTCCATTTAACGTGGATATTTCAAATCCTTTCCAAGCGAAGATTTTTAAATGGATGCACGAACGCCCGGTGTTCTCTACCAAGTTCCCCGACATAGAAGCTTTGGGGAATTTGGGACTTGGCAACGGTATCGCCCGGTACATTGAAGACGTGGGATGGACCACGTTCTTGGATATGAGAAGGAATTCGTACCCCCGACTTGTATACGAATTCATTTCCACACTTCAAATAATTCCCCAACTAAGACGACGCCGAGCTACCCTTCAAGATAGAGTTTCGAGCCTTCAACGAGGATTATGAGCTCACTCTCCGGAAATTGACGGTACATTTTGGACTACCCATTCGGGGAATGATAAGCCGAGAAGTGGGTTGGTCCGAGGCCGAGGCTTGGAGAAATGTCTCCACTTCTAGGAGGCCCTTCCAACAAGGGAAGTCCAAGGCAACCGATCTCCGTGATTCCGCCTTGAGGACTTTTCATAGATTCCTCTCATGCACCGTCTTTGCTAGAGGAGATAGCTACGGTTCGATCAACATTGAGGAACTCTATGTCTTGGATTGCGCGGTCCGAAGGCAAGCAGTCAATGGCATCATGTTCTTCCTTCGATATGTGGAGTACGTAGGCACCCGGCCAAAGGGAGAAATCAGAATTGGGTCCTACATCACCGCGATCCTCGAGTGTGCCGGCGTGACCGGCATGGATCGAATGGCCCCGGTAGGAGCCGAAGATTCGACAATTTCCTACAAAAAGAACTCGCCCAGATGAAGCTTTGCAGAAAAGTTAGAGGGCGACACGGTAGATATGTACCGATGACGGCAGAGGAAGCCGCCGCTGAGAGTGATGATGATGTCGAAGAAGACATCCCAGCAGGAGGTCAACCCGAAAGGGGTCGACAAGAAATCGAGGAGCAGATGTTGGAACAACTATTCGAACAAGAAGGCTTCGATCCTCAACAGGTCCCTTACGTACCTGACCCTCCTAGAAACGAAGAAGCTCACTTTCAGCCGAGCTTCGACGACTACCCGACTCAGCACCAGGCTGGATCCTCACAATGGAATAGGCTAAGTGAGGAGCAGTGGACTCAATACCAACAATCTGAGTCGGAGACCCGAAGCCGATGGGAGATCGATAGATGGACGGTTTGGGGAAACCGCTTCACGAGCTTCGCGGAGCAAACTACAGAGCGACTGAACCAACAGTCGGCCGACCTGAGGGAGATCATCGCATGAGTGCTTCTTTATAATATTATAAGCATGAATTCGCAATTAGAATTTCAATTGAGCATGTTTAGCATCGTTAATTGCATATTTTCGTTTAATTGATTTAATGGCATTTTAATTATGAATTTAATTGATGCATGATGATTATTGGCTATTCATGTGTTGTAGTCTTCGTGAGTCGTTGTCGTGTCTTGTCTTAATTGGTTCTTGTCGTCTATTAGTTTCAGGCAGTCTTTTCAAGGCATAGCTTGGGTTGTCTTGTCGTTTTCGTGCTTCCAGGTGAGGGTTTAAAATGCTTTCAAACGGAGTAAGAATTCCTTTTAAATTATTGCGAACTACCCTTATGTGCTCATCTTGCTTTGATTTCCTTCCTCGTATATTTATTAGATATTTAATATGTATTTTATAACAAATGTTTTGATATTAACTTGTACCTATGGATATATCTAAATCATTTCGTTTTAAAAGGGGCAAGAAAACTCTTTTCTTTTCCGTGACGGTTTGACTTCGGATTTACTCCTTTGTCGTCATATACACTTGCCTAAATGCCCTTTTGGCCTTAACTTATAATGTTCTTCGAAAGCGAGCAAAGTATTGTTCTTTCAATGGGCCCGGGATGGTATCCGGAGGTTACAACCGGGGACGAGCGTCCAGGGTGTAATCCGAGGTGCTTTTCCCAAAACTAAGCGTCAATCGTGGGCCGTCAGGAGTTGATAGCCACGGTTGGGAGTGATGGTGGACGTTGCATTCGTTGTACATTTTCCTAAAATTCAATAGTCGCCCAGGGTAGCACCTTTGGGGTCAGACACCGGTGATGGAGTTACTGAACTTGAGGGGGTTATAAGGAGGAACAAGCCCATTCTCGCTGGGATATTACTTGCTTTCATTAATGCTTTATTATTATTACTTATTATTATTGTACATGCAAGTCGAAGCACGATCCGGATTTTCTTCATTATGCAAATGTAATTTATTATATATATAATCCAAACCCGGAAACGTGGCCCGTACTTGTTCCCTCTTTACCCTCACTGAGTATCCTTTATACTCACCCCCACTATTTTGATTCTTACTTCAGGTTGACAGGTGGCGTTGTCACCTCTCATGTCGGTTGGCAACAGCGGGTCGTAGGTCTTGGTATTCTTGTCCTGTGGTAATTGTCAGGAATGTCCAACAACAGTCTGTCTTTTATTATTAAATTATTTTGTAAGTAGAAATGGATATATATTGATGATGATGTGATGGATATTTGTTGAGCATTGACTAGTCAATTATGTATTTGTTGGAATATTGATTTATGATAATTGTTGCCCCGTGTGGCTTTGCATGTTAATGGATATATATAATTTATAGCTTCCGCACTCTGTTATCTTTGTTGGTTTTCATTGTTGGACTAGGTACGTTGTTGCCGGTATAGATTGAGTGCTTGCCGTTCGCCGGGATGGATTTTTAGATGGGGTACATCTACCTCGTTTGGGAGTTCGTCTCGGTGCGGATGTGGTGTCCTTTCTCCGTACAAGGAAAGGGGCGCTACACTTTTCCTTACGTGCGCTCTTATATGCTCATTGCAATGTGGCTATTTGAACATATCATTAACCCGACATGCATTTTCAGCTCACTGTTTCAGGAACTATGGTACGACCTCACAGACAGGATCCGCCTCCACCGCCAGAGGGCTTTCCCCTGCCCAATGCCTTTTATGATGTGGTCCGATTGATAGTTCAGAAGGCTTAGCAGGCGCAGCAGCATCAGCCACCCCTCGGGATGCCACTGCCTGAACCATGGATGGCTTCATGTCTTACCGCTCTTCAGTCTTCGAGGGCGAGCCTGATGACCTTAAGGCTGAGGCCTGGATTTCTGAGTTAGAACTGAAGTTCAGGGCTATGGAGGTAGAGGACGTACAGAGGATAGAGCTTGTCGTTTTCTTGATGAGGGGACCCGCCCTAGACTGGTGGAGATTTGTTGAGAGGAGATGGACTGTGGAACATACCCAGCGCACATGGGCACACTTTCTGACAGACTTCCTTGCGAAGTATGTGCTCAAGATTGTTCGGGATCAGCAGGAGAGGGAGTTCATGAATCTCTCCCAGGGAGGCATGTCTGTGGGCCAGTATGAGGCCAAGTTCACTCCTCTGATCATATATGCTCCTCATATGGCTACTGATGACAGAAGGATGGCAAGGAAGTTCAAAGAGGGTCTCCGAGAGGAGATCAAAGCAGTGCTAGTAGGTAGTGATCTTCGCTCCTATGAGGAGGCTGTAACGCGGGCCATGGCTATTGAGTCCGATCTTGGAGAGCTCCGCCGTAGGGCTCCCACTCCTGCTGCCACTAAGGGCTTTCCCCAGAAGAGCAAGAGGCCTTTCCCTTTTAGACCTGGATCTTCATCGGGCGAGAAGAAGCCTAAGTACATTGAGCCAGCCACGATTGCCGCTGTAGCACCGACTTTATGCTCCCATTGCCATAAGCTGAACCATACTGCCGAGTTCTGTAGGAGACGATTGGGGCAGTGTCTGTTATGTGGATCTTCGGACCATATGCTGGATGTGTGCCCGAATAGGAGAGCCGCCACACCTCAGAGGACGATTCGGGCTGCCGGACATCAGGGTAGTCAGCAGAGGGTTCAGCCCAGAGTCTTTGCACTTGGAGGGTGTAACGCCCCGAAAATCCGAATTATTAAATTGGTTTGTCCGAATCGAATATTTGTGTAATTTAATATTTATTTGATATTTATTATGTAATTTTAGAATTTATTTCGTATATGATTGAATTTATGTATTTAAATTACAAATTGTCAATGTGCGTTTAATAATATGAATTTTGACTGTAATTACATGTTATTTGGACAACGTGATTTTCGAACTTATTTTGCAAAATTACGACCTTGCCCCTTCGATTTCTAAACCTTAGTCAATTTGAGTAAGTCAATTTCTCTCCTTCTCCATTACCATTCACGCAAACAAGAGAGAAAAAAGAGAAGAAAGAAAAAGAGAAGAAAGAAGAAAGAAATTCCAACGATCGTTCCGACTCCGTTTCTCGACGGATTCTCGAGCCGTTTACGTCTACGAACTCCTCGCGATCTCATCTACGAGTAAGCTCTCACGAAATTTCTCGATTAATGCCTTCATTACTTCGATTTTTGGATTTTGATGATAGTTGTAGAATTTAGGTTTTTATATGATTTTGATAGAAAATGTGGATGGATTTTCGTGTTTATCGTTTCTATATGAAGCATATATGTTGTAGATGATTATATGTGAGAATTAGGGTTCGATTTGCATGTTTTAGTGATTAATCGTTGGATTAAGGTTTGAATTCGCGTAGGTTTTGTTTCTGCGAAATGTTTCTGCTCGAATCGGTGCACACGGCCTGGTGCACACGGCCTTAAGGCCGTGTGCATGAGGCCGTGCGCGTGGATGAACTGCACACGGGCTGTGCACACGGCCTTGAGGCCGTGTGCATGAGGCCGTGTGCATGAGGCCGTGCGCGTTTCTTGATTGTGCACGGCCTCGCCACACGGCCGTGCACAAGGCCGTGTGGAAGGCTCGAACAGTGCCCTGACCTTCTGTAAGTCAGGGTACAAATTGGCCTACGGGTCCCGCTTCGGCTCGTCTTTTCCGAATTCTTTCTTCGCTCGTGTATTCGATATGTATGATATAGATAGGAATTGCATGATTTATGAATTTACGACATGTTCGGGTATGTGAATAGTGCATTTTAAGTTTTCGTTAAATTTTCTAACTTTTGCATGTGAAGTCCGATTTTTCCGAAATTCGAATGCATGCTTCTCTATGATATTCTAAGCATGCCCGTAAAGTTTCGTTGCATTTGGAATTGATTTACATTTTTAAATTTGCGATTTACTCCGTTTTCGTTTGAGAATTTGAACCTAAGTGATTTATTTAATTGTATAACGTGCTTCTATGTGTTCTAATTCTTTCGTATAAGCCGTGCGTCGTCTTTAGTCTTATTTGGTTGTGTCTTGGTATTTTTGCTGACGATACTCCTGTGGAGTAGCGCCGGTTCTTGCTCCTTTTGTTCATTTTGCATAGCCAGGTGAGGCTTTCCTTTTCTGATTCCAGTATTACTACGTATATATATATAAATAAGCCTCTCCCGATATAAGCCACGTTTATGTTTTGTTTTCACACCGTTTATATATATACTTAGTAGATATTTATGATTATTATGTTCATTTGATTTATCGAAACGTATTTGATATGAAAAAGTATTACGTATAGTCTTCGAAATGTTTGCGAAAGAGACATGTAAAACCTTTTTGTTTCTAAGGCGAACTTTGGCCTTCGGCCTCGCATATGACATGTCTCGAACGGTCTTTTGGCCAACCCGAAATGTTTGAAAAGCGAGTTATGAAATGTTTGCATGATCGTTTGGGCCCGGAGTAAGAGCGATAGGACGAAGTCGGTAGACGTCGGGTCTACGGCGAAAATCCTATGGTTTCCTCCATTTGGGAGTTCGGGGTGAGGCCGGAGTGGCAGCCCTTTGAGTACCTGAGTTATTCTAGTTAGTTTCGAGTAGTTCGGATTTAGCGGTCCGTCTACATTGGAGGCATAAGGGTGGTTTCCGGTTTTTATATATGGATATTGGAGTTCAGGGCTCGACTCGCCGAGTCATAAGATATGTTTTGTTTTTTGTTAAATCACCACCCGATTACGAAAACCTTTCTTTTATGTTGGTTTCTTTTAATTTAAAATTGGTGATTTATTTTCCGTTTTGTTATATACATTATTATTCCCTCCTCACTTAGTCGTTTGACTAACCCCCTCTGTTTTACCCCTGTACTGGTTTCAGGATACTAGGCGGGATCTGCGTTGTCGTCGTCGCGTCTTAGAGTTACATTCTTTTGCTCATGTATAACTCTCATTCTGTATGGCTATGATTTATGTCTTTTGATTTTAGGATTTATTAGAATGTATTCGGGATATTGTATATCGAACCCGTTATTATATAATTATCGGGATATTGTACCGAACCCATTTGTTATTTAATTAAGTGAATTTCGTTAGCCTTGGTGGGCTTTAATAATTGTGCAATTTATCATGCTTTAATGTTTGATTATTTCGCTTCCGCACTTCTGTCTCGTTGTTTATTTAAAACCCCCGCCTAGTAATTGAGTAAATGCTTGTCGTTCGCCGGGTTTCGATTCGGGTCAGATCCCATTCCGGCTTCGGGTCGGGGCTCGGTGCGGGGCGTGCGTTACCCGTTTGGGGCGCCCGCTACAGTTGGTATCAGAGCTCTTGGTCCAATGGCCGAAGCTCTGAATTGTCGTGTTTTGTCGTGTCAGTCTAGGTCGTACGGCTTAGGATTATGTGTTTGTGGCTATGTGATTATTCGAATAAACTTCTCTACGTGTTACAGCTTTTCATAATCACTTATCGTCATGCATGTTTGGTATTGAATGTGCAGAATGCCTCCTCGTCGTGAACCGCCAGGTCCGCTTCCAGGTGTTCCTAATCCGGCACAGTTTATGGAAGCCTTAGGGCAATTCATGGTTCATAACAACAGAGCTACACCACCACCTGCCCCCGAGAATGATATGGGAAGGTTTCTTAAGCTCAACCCTCCGCAGTTCGAGGGTACACCTGATGATGTTATCGCCGAGGCTTGGATATCGGCGATGGAAAAGAGATTCCGAGTGATGGAATGTCCGGACCCTAAGAGGGTCGAGTTAGCAGTGTACCAGATGATTGGAGCTGCTCAGGACTGGTGGGCTCGTATAGAGCAGAGATGGCAGCGAGAGCATGTGGTCCCATCTTGGGATCAGTTTTTGGTGGAGTTTCGGGCCAAGTATATTCCTTTGGTGGTCCGACAGAGACGTGAGCGAGAGTTCCTGGCTCTCAAGCAGGGTACTTCTACCGTTGACCAGTACGAGGCTCATTTCTCCAGGCTTATTATTCACTGCTCGTATATGGTTGACGACGAGCAAAGGAAGACTCGACAGTTCATCGAGGGATTGTCGAACGAAATTCGTATGCATATGCTCGGGAACAGACTTCAGTTCTACACAGATGCAGTCGAGACGGCCCTTTCTATAGAGTCCGATCTTCGACAGATGAGACCGACATTAGCGCCTGCCCCTGCAGCCGCCAAGAGTTTTGCTTCTGGTTCGAAGAGACCATTTATTTTGTCTGGGTCCTCTTCGGGGAAGAAGCCGTTCAGGAGCGCCATTCAGCCTGCTCCTCCCCGACCTCAGCTTGCTCCTCCTCGATCTCAGGGATTTCCACGACCTGTCTGTGGATTTTGTCAGGGCCCGCACTTAGAGGCCAAATGTTGGAGGAAGAACGGTCTTTGCTACGGATGCGGTAGCCCCGATCACAGAATTAGTGAATGTCCGAAGAGAAGACCGGTACAGCAGGGAGCCGCTCAGCCTCAGGCTTACGCTCGTGTTTACGCCTTGGAAGGCGATGCTGAGGATGCTGTTGCAGATCCGACAGATGTGGTGGAAGGTACTATATATATAAATGGCATCCCCATACATGCATTATACGACTCGGGTGCTTCACACTCAATTATTGCGCCTGCTGTTTCCTTATCTGTGCATGCGCCTGTTTCGTTGCTTGATTATGTGCTAGTGGTTGGTTCGCCGTTGGGTTCGAAGGTCGTTGCGAACCGAGCACTTAAACGTTGTCCGATTGTCATCGAGGATATCGAGTATCTAGCAGATTTGATCGAGCTGCCGATGAAGAAATATGGAGTTATTCTCGGAATGGATTGGTTGTACGAGTATCGGGCGAAGGTTGATTGTTTTGAGAAGAAGGTTATTTTGGGTTCTAATGAGATTAAGGGTTTCCGATCAGGAGAAGGCCCGTATATCTCAATGATGGAAGCCAAGAAGCTCGTTCAGAAAGAAGAAGCGACGTGCTTTATAGCTTACATTCTCAACCGCCCGAAGGACCAGACAAAGATCGAAGAGACGCCCGTGGTCAATGAATTCGTCGATGTGTTTCCCGAGAATTTGGAATTCTTGCCACCGGATCGGGATATAGAGTTCGTGATTGATCTAGTTCCGGGAGCCGAGTCTTATTCGAAGTCGCCGTACCGAATGGCTCCTGCCGAGTTGAAAGAATTGAAGAATCAACTCGACGAACTTCTTTCTATTGGATATATCCGACCGAGTACCTCGCCTTGGGGTGCTCCAGTCTTGTTCGTAAAGAAGAAGGACGGTACACTTTGCATGTGTATCGATTACCGAGAGTTGAACAGGATGACGGTGAAGAACAAGTATCCTCTACCGCATATCGAGGAATTGTTTGATTTGCTACAAGGATCGAGGGTTTATTCCAAGCTCGATCTCAGACAGGGATATTACCAGCTCCGTATCCGATCAGACGATGTCCCGAAAACAGCTTTCAACACCCGATACGGTCATTTCGAGTTTGTGGTCATGCCGTTTGGACTCTCGAATGCTCCAGCAACTTTTATGGACATGATGCACAGAATTTTCCGTCCGTACCTCGATAAGTTCGTCGTTATTTTCATTGACGACATCTTAGTGTTCTCGAAGTCCGAAAAAGAACACGCTGAACACCTCCGGATCGTGCTCCAAGCTTTGAGAGAGCACCAATTATTCGCTAAGTTCAGCAAATGCGAATTCTGGATTGACCGAGTGACCTTCCTAGGTCATGTCATATCCGGAATGGGAATCGAGGTAGATCCTTCGAAGATTGAGACAGTGCTGGATTGGGAGAGACCTAAGACTCCTACAGAGATCCGTAGTTTCTTGGGATTAGCAGGATACTATAGACGTTTTGTCAAGGATTTCTCTAAACTTGCAGGTCCGTTAACAGCATTGACGAAGAAGGAAGCTAAGTTTGAGTGGTCAGCCAAATGTGAAGCTAGTTTTCAGGAGCTCAAGAAGAGATTGACCACAGCCCCAGTACTGACCCTGCCAGAGGGTTCTGAAGGATTTGTCGTGTATGCAGATGCGTCACACGAAGGGTTAGGTTGTGTATTAATGCAGAATGGGAAAGTTATAGCTTATGCATCGAGGAAGCTAAAGCCAGCTGAAGAGAACTATCCCACACACGACCTTGAACTAGCCGCCGTGGTATTTGCATTATTGAAATGGCGTCATTACCTCTACGGTATCACATTCGACATCTTCACAGATCATAAGAGCCTTCAGTACTTGTTTACTCAGAAGGAATTGAACAAACGACAGCGCCGTTGGATGGAGTTACTTGAGGATTACGATTGCAAGATCCAGTACCATCCCGGGAAGGCGAATGTCGTAGCCGATGCACTAAGCCGGAAGGCAAGCATAGCCCAGTTAGAGGCTAAGTTAGAGGGAGTTCACATCAGTTCTCAGGCCCATGTTCACAGCATATCGATCCAGTCAGAGTTGGGTCGAAAGATTCGAGATGTTCAGGCTACTGATGAATGGACTCAGAGGCAGATAGTTCACATCGCAGCTGATTCTGAGACTCAGTTTGGTGTGGACGACACTGGAATTCTCCGCTACAAGTCCCGAGTTTGTGTTCCAGAGAGTCTGAGGAAGGAGATTCTCGATGAGGCTCACAACACACCTTACACAGTTCATCCAGGAGGAAGTAAGATGTATCGGGATTTGAAGGAATTGTTCTGGTGGAGAGGTATGAAGAGAGACATAGCTGATTACGTCAAGAGATGTTCGACTTGTCAACAAGTTAAAGCTGAACATCAGAGACCGGGAGGTTTGTTTGAGCCACTACCGATTCCTACATGGAATTGGGAGGGTATTGCCATGGACTTCGTGTCTGGTTTGCCTAAAGTTAGAGGTGGCTACGATAGCATTTGGGTGATTATCGACCGACTATCCAAGAGTGCTCACTTCCTACCGATCAACATGTCGTACAAAGTTGATAGGTTGGCAGAGATTTATCACCGAGAGATTGTCAAGCTTCATGGAATTCCGACTACGATAGTGTCTGACAGAGATGCTCGATTTACTTCCCGTTTGTGGCAGCAACTTCAAGAACGAATGGGAACGAAGCTGACTTTCAGTACAGCCGCACATCCGCAAACCGATGGTCAGTCAGAGAGGATGATCAGATATCTCTGTGATATGCTTCGAGCTTGTGCCCTGGATTTTCGCAACAATTGGCACGACCAGTTGCCTCTAATCGAGTTTGCCTACAATAACAGTCATCAGTCTACGATCGGAATGGCACCTTACGAAGCATTGTATGGCAGAAAGTGTAGATCCCCGTTGTTTTGGGATCTCGAAGATTGGCGATGGACGAAAGATGATAAGGATCGAGGAACTCCTCCAAAGTTTCTCCAAAATGCCATCGACTGTATTCAGATCATCCGGCAGAGAATGAAGGCAGCTCAGGATCGACAAAAGAGCTATGCCGACACCCGCCGCCGACCGTTGGAATTTGAGGTTGGTGACAGAGTATTCCTCAAAGCTTCTCCTCGAAAGGGTTTCACCCGAATTGGGAAAGGAGGAAAGTTAAGTCCGAGATTTTTGGGTCCCTATGAGATTCTGGAAAGAATTGGGAACGTAGCGTACAGGTTAGACTTGCCGCCGAGTCTGACAGGGATTCACAACGTCTTTCATGTTTCCCAACTCCGGAAATACTTCCCGAATGAGTCTGAGATCCTTCCTGTTGAGGATATTGAACTAGAACCGGATTTGACTTTTGTTTCGAAGCCGGTGAAGATATTGGATAAGAAGACTCAAACTCTGCGCAACCGAGAGATTTCTCTTGTCAAAGTTCTATGGAGAAATCAGACAAACGAAGAAGCTACTTGGGAAACCGAGGACAAGATGCGCAAGTTTCATCCGGAATTATTTCAGCCGGACGAGTAGAATCTGGGGGCCAGATTCTCATAAGGAGGGGTGATTGTAACGCCCCAAAAATCCGAATTATTAAATTGGTTTGTCCGAATCGAATATTTGTGTAATTTAATATTTATTTGATATTTATTATGTAATTTTAGAATTTATTTCGTATATGATTGAATTTATGTATTTAAATTACAAATTGTCAATGTGCGTTTAATAATATGAATTTTGACTGTAATTACATGTTATTTGGACAACGTGAGTTTTCGAACTTATTTTGCAAAATTACGACCTTGCCCCTTCGATTTCTAAACCTTAGTCAATTTGAGTAAGTCAATCTCTCTCCTTCTCCATTACTATTCACGCAAACAAGAGAGAAAAAAGAGAAGAAAGAAAAAGAGAAGAAAGAAGAAAGAAATTCCAACGATCGTTCCGACTCCGTTTCTCGACGGATTCTCGAGCCGTTTACGTCTACGAACTCCTCGCGATCTCATCTACGAGTAAGCTCTCACGAAATTTCTCGATTAATGCCTTCATTACTTCGATTTTTGGATTTTGATGATAGTTGTAGAATTTAGGTTTTTATATGATTTTGATAGAAAATGTGGATGGATTTTCGTGTTTATCGTTTCTATATGAAGCATATATGTTGTAGATGATTATATGTGGGAATTAGGGTTCGATTTTCATGTTTTAGTGATTAATCGTTGGATTAAGGTTTGAATTTTTCTGCGAAATGTTTCTGCTCGAATCGGTGCACACGGCCTGGTGCACACGGCCTTGAGGCCGTGTGCATGAGGCCGTGCGCGTGGATGAACTGCACACGGGCTGTGCACATGGCCTTGAGGCCGTGTGCATGAGGCCGTGCGCGTTTCTTGATTGTGCACGGCCTCGCCACACGGCCGTGCACAAGGCCGTGTGGAAGGCTCGAACAGTGCCCTGACCTTCTGTAAGTCAGGGTACAAATTGGCCTACGGGTCCCGCTTCGGCTCGTCTTTTCCGAATTCTTTCTTCGCTCGTGTATTCGATATGTATGATATAGATAGGAATTGCATGATTTATGAATTTACGACATGTTCGGGTATGTGAATAGTGCATTTTAAGTTTTCGTTAAATTTTCTAACTTTTGCATGTGAAGTCCGATTTTTCCGAAATTCGAATGTATGCTTCTCTATGATATTATAAGCATGCCCGTAAAGTTTCGTTGCATTTGGAATTGATTTACATTTTTAAATTTGCGATTTACTCCGTTTTCGTTTGAGAATTTGAACCTAAGTGATTTATTTAATTGTATAACGTGCTTCTATGTGTTCTAATTCTTTCGTATAAGCCGTGCGTCGTCTTTAGTCTTATTTGGTTGTGTCTTGGTATTTTTGCAGAAGATACTCCTGTGGAGTAGCGCCGGTTCTTGCTCCTTTTGTTCATTTTGCATAGCCAGGTGAGGCTTTCCTTTTCTGATTCCAGTATTACTACGTATATATATATAAATAAGCCTCTCCCGATATAAGCCACGTTTATGTTTTGTTTTCACACCGTTTATATATATACTTAGTAGATATTTATGATTATTATGTTCATTTGATTTATCGAAACGTATTTGATATGAAAAAGTATTACGTATAGTCTTCGAAATGTTTACGAAAGAGACATGTAAAACCTTTCTGTTTCTAAGGCGAACTTTGGCCTTCGGCCTCACATATGACATGTCTCGAATGGTCTTTTGGCCAACCCGAAATGTTTGAAAAGCGAGTTATGAAATGTTTGCATGATCGTTTGGGCCCGGAGTAAGAGCGATAGGACGAAGTCGGTAGACGTCGGGTCTACGGCGAAAATCCTATGGTTTCCTCCATTTGGGAGTTCGGGGTGAGGCCGGAGTGGCAGCCCTTTGAGTACCTGAGTTATTCTAGTTAGTTTCGAGTAGTTCGGATTTAGCGGTCCGTCTACATTGGAGGCATAAGGGTGGTTTCCGGTTTTTATATATGGATATTGGAGTTCAGGGCTCGACTCGCCGAGTCATAAGATATGTTTTGTTTTTTGTTAAATCACCACCCGATTACGAAAACCTTTCTTTTATGTTGGTTTCTTTTAATTTAAAATTGGTGATTTATTTTCCGTTTTGTTATATACATTATTATTCCCTCCTCACTTAGTCGTTTGACTAACCCCCTCTGTTTTACCCCTGTACTGGTTTCAGGATACTAGGCGGGATCTGCGTTGTCGTCGTCGCGTCTTAGAGTTACATTCTTTTGCTCATGTATAACTCTCATTCTGTATGGCTATGATTTATGTCTTTTGATTTTAGGATTTATTAGAATGTATTCGGGATATTGTATATCGAACCCGTTATTATATAATTATCGGGATATTGTACCGAACCCATTTGTTATTTAATTAAGTGAATTTCGTTAGCCTTGGTGGGCTTTAATAATTGTGCAATTTATCATGCTTTAATGTTTGATTATTTCGCTTCCGCACTTCTGTCTCGTTGTTTATTTAAAACCCCCGCCTAGTAATTGAGTAAATGCTTGTCGTTCGCCGGGTTTCGATTCGGGTCAGATCCCATTCCGGCTTCGGGTCGGGGCTCGGTGCGGGGCGTGCGTTACCCGTTTGGGGCGCCCGCTACAGTTGGTATCAGAGCTCTTGGTCCAATGGCCGAAGCTCTGAATTGTCGTGTTTTGTCGTGTCAGTCTAGGTCGTACGGCTTAGGATTATGTGTTTGTGGCTATGTGATTATTCGAATAAACTTCTCTACGTGTTACAGCTTTTCATAATCACTTATCGTCATGCATGTTTGGTATTGAATGTGCAGAATGCCTCCTCGTCGTGAACCGCCAGGTCCGCTTCCAGGTGTTCCTACTCCGGCACAGTTTATGGAAGCCTTAGGGCAATTCATGGTTCATAACAACAGAGCTACACCACCACCTGCCCCCGAGAATGATATGGGAAGGTTTCTTAAGCTCAACCCTCCGCAGTTCGAGGGTACACCTGATGATGTTATCGCCGAGGCTTGGATATCGGCGATGGAAAAGAGATTCCGAGTGATGGAATGTCCGGACCCTAAGAGGGTCGAGTTAGCAGTGTACCAGATGATTGGAGCTGCTCAGGACTGGTGGGCTCGTATAGAGCAGAGATGGCAGCGATAGCATGTGGTCCCATCTTGGGATCAGTTTTTGGTGGAGTTTCGGGCCAAGTATATTCCTTTGGTGGTCCGACAGAGACGTGAGCGAGAGTTCCTGGCTCTCAAGCAGGGTACTTCTACCGTTGACCAGTACGAGGCTCATTTCTCCAGGCTTATTATTCACTGCTCGTATATGGTTGACGACGAGCAAAGGAAGACTCGACAGTTCATCGAGGGATTGTCGAACGAAATTCGTATGCATATGCTCGGGAACAGACTTCAGTTCTACACAGATGCAGTCGAGACGGCCCTTTCTATAGAGTCCGATCTTCGACAGATGAGACCGACATTAGCGCCTGCCCCTGCAGCCGCCAAGAGTTTTGCTTCTGGTTCGAAGAGACCATTTATTCTGTCTGGGTCCTCTTCGGGGAAGAAGCCGTTCAGGAGCGCCATTCAGCCTGCTCCTCCCCGACCTCAGCTTGCTCCTCCTCGATCTCAGGGATTTCCACGACCTGTCTGTGGATTTTGTCAGGGCCCGCACTTACAGGCCAAATGTTGGAGGAAGAACGGTCTTTGCTACGGATGCGGTAGCCCCGATCACAGAATTGGTGAATGTCCGAAGAGAAGACCGGTACAGCAGGGAGCCGCTCAGCCTCAGGCTTACGCTCGTGTTTACGCCTTGGAAGGCGATGCTGAGGATGCTGTTGCAGATCCGACAGATGTGGTGGAAGGTACTATATATATAAATGGCATCCCCATACATGCATTATACGACTCGGGTGCTTCACACTCAATTATTGCGCCTGCTGTTTCCTTATCTGTGCATGCGCCTGTTTCGTTGCTTGATTATGTGCTAGTGGTTGGTTCGCCGTTGGGTTCGAAGGTCGTTGCGAACCGAGCACTTAAACGTTGTCCGATTGTCATCGAGGATATCGAGTATCTAGCAGATTTGATCGAGCTGCCGATGAAGAAATATGGAGTTATTCTCGGAATGGATTGGTTGTACGAGCATCGGGCGAAGGTTGATTGTTTTGAGAAGAAGGTTATTTTGGGTTCTAATGAGATTAAGGGTTTCCGATCAGGAGAAGGCCCGTATATCTCAATGATGGAAGCCAAGAAGCTCGTTCAGAAAGAAGAAGCGACGTGCTTTATAGCTTACATTCTCAACCGCCCGAAGGACCAGACAAAGATCGAAGAGACGCCCGTGGTCAATGAATTTGTCGATGTGTTTCCCGAGAATTTGGAATTCTTGCCACCGGATCGGGATATAGAGTTCGTGATTGATCTAGTTCCGGGAGCTGAGTCTTATTCGAAGTCGCCGTACCGAATGGCTCCTGCCGAGTTGAAAGAATTGAAGAATCAACTCGACGAACTTCTTTCTATTGGATATATCCGACCGAGTACCTCGCCTTGGGGTGCTCCAGTCTTGTTCGTAAAGAAAAAGGACGGTACACTTCGCATGTGTATCGATTACCGAGAGTTGAACATGATGACGGTGAAGAACAAGTATCCTCTACCGCATATCGAGGAATTGTTTGATTTGCTACAAGGATCGAGGGTTTATTCCAAGCTCGATCTCAGACAGGGATATTACCAGCTCCGTATCCGATCAGACGATGTCCCGAAGACAGCTTTCAACACCCGATACGGACATTTCGAGTTTGTGGTCATGCCGTTTGGACTCTCGAATGCTCCAGCAGCTTTTATGGACATGATGCACAGAATTTTCCGTCCGTACCTCGATAAGTTCGTCGTTATTTTCATTGACGACATCTTAGTGTTCTCGAAGTCCGAAGAAGAACACGCTGAACACCTCCGGATCGTGCTCCAAGCTTTGAGAGAGCACCAATTATTCGCTAAGTTCAGCAAATGCGAATTCTGGATTGACCGAGTGACCTTCCTAGGTCATGTCATATCCGGAACGGGAATCGAGGTAGATCCTTCGAAGATTGAGACAGTGCTGGATTGGGAGAGACCTAAGACTCCTACAGAGATCCGTAGTTTCTTGGGATTAGCAGGATACTATAGACGTTTTGTCAAGGATTTCTCTAAACTTGCAGGTCCGTTAACAGCATTGACGAAGAAGGAAGCTAAGTTTGAGTGGTCAGCCAAATGTGAAGCTAGTTTTCAGGAGCTCAAGAAGAGATTGACCACAGCCCCAGTACTGACCCTGCCAGAGGGTTCTGAAGGATTTGTCGCGTATGCAGATGCGTCACACGAAGGGTTAGGTTGTGTATTAATGCAGAATGGGAAAGTTATAGCTTATGCATCGAGGAAGCTAAAGCCAGGTGAAGAAAACTATCCCACACACGACCTTGAACTAGCCGCCGTGGTATTTGCATTATTGAAATGGCGTCATTACCTCTGCGGTATCACATTTGACATCTTCACAGATCATAAGAGCCTTCAGTACTTGTTTACTCAGAAGGAATTGAACAAACGACAGCGCCGTTGGATGGAGTTACTTGAGGATTACGATTGCAAGATCCAGTACCATCCCGGGAAGGCGAATGTCGTAGCCGATGCACTAAGCCGGAAGGCAAGCATAGCCCAGTTAGAGGCTAAGTTAGAGGGAGTTCACATCAATTCTCAGGCCCATGTTCACAGCATATCGATCCAGTCAAAGTTGGGTCGAAAGATTCGAGATGTTCAGGCTACTGATGAATGGACTCAGAGGCAGATAGTTCACATCGCAGCTGATTCTGAGACTCAGTTTGGTGTGGACGACACTGGAATTCTCCGCTACAAGTCCCGAGTTTGTGTTCCAGAGAGTCTGAGGAAAGAGATTCTCGATGAGGCTCACAACACACCTTACACAGTTCATCCGGGAGGAAGTAAGATGTATCGGGATTTGAAGGAATTGTTCTGGTGGAGAGGTATGAAGAGAGACGTAGCTGATTACGTCAAGAGATGTTCGACTTGTCAACAAGTTAAAGCTGAACATCAGAGACCGGGAGGTTTGCTTGAGCCACTACCGATTCCTACATGGAATTGGGAGGGTATTGCCATGGACTTCGTGTCTGGTTTGCCTAAAGTTAGAGGTGGCTACGATAGCATTTGGGTGATTATCGACCGACTATCCAAGAGTGCTCACTTCCTACCGATCAACATGTCGTACAAAGTGGATAGGTTGGCAGAGATTTATCACCGAGAGATTGTCAAGCTTCATGGAATTCCGACTACGATAGTGTCTGACAGAGATGCTCGATTTACTTCCCGTTTGTGGCAGCAACTTCAAGAACGAATGGGAACGAAGCTGACTTTCAGTACAGCCGCACATCCGCAAACCGATGGTCAGTCAGAGAGGATGATCAGATATATCTGTGATATGCTTCGAGCTTGTGCCCTGGATTTTCGCAACAATTGGCACGACCAGTTGCCTCTAATCGAGTTTGCCTACAATAACAGTCATCAGTCTACGATCGGAATGGCACCTTACGAAGCATTGTATGGCAGAAAGTGTAGATCCCCGTTGTTTTGGGATCTCGAAGATTGGCGATGGACGAAAGATGATAAGGATCGAGGAACTCCTCCAAAGTTTCTCCAAAATGCCATCGACCTTATTCAGATCATCCGGCAGAGAATGAAGGCAGCTCAGGATCGACAAAAGAGCTATGCCGACACCCGCCGCCGACCGTTGGAATTTGAGGTTGGTGACAGAGTATTCCTCAAAGCTTCTCCTCGAAAGGGTTTCACCCGAATTGGGAAAGGAGGAAAGTTAAGTCCGAGATTTTTGGGTCCCTATGAGATTCTGGAAAGAATTGGGAACGTAGCGTACAGGTTAGACTTGCCGCCGAGTCTGACAGGGATTCACAACGTCTTTCATGTTTCCCAACTCCGGAAATACTTCCCGAATGAGTCTGAGATCCTTCCTGTTGAGGATATTGAACTAGAACCGGATTTGACTTTTGTTTCGAAGCCGGTGAAGATATTGGATAAGAAGACTCAAACTCTGCGCAACCGAGAGATTTCTCTTGTCAAAGTTCTATGGAGAAATCAGACAAACGAAGAAGCTACTTGGGAAACCGAGGACAAGATGCGCAAGTTTCATCCGGAATTATTTCAGCCGGACGAGTAGAATCTGGGGGCCAGATTCTCATAAGGAGGGGTGATTGTAACACCCCAAAAATCCGAATTATTAAATTGGTTTGTCCGAATCGAATATTTGTGTAATTTAATATTTATTTGATATTTATTATGTAATTTTAGAATTTATTTCGTATATGATTGAATTTATGTATTTAAATTACAAATTGTCAATGTGCGTTTAATAATATGAATTTTGACTGTAATTACATGTTATTTGGACAACGTGAGTTTTCGAACTTATTTTGCAAAATTACGACCTTGCCCCTTCGATTTCTAAACCTTAGTCAATTTGAGTAAGTCAATCTCTCTCCTTCTCCATTACCATTCACGCAAACAAGAGAGAAAAAAGAGAAGAAAGAAAAAGAGAAGAAAGAAGAAAGAAATTCCAACGATCGTTCCGACTCCGTTTCTCGACGGATTCTCGAGCCGTTTACGTCTACGAACTCCTCGCGATCTCATCTACGAGTAAGCTCTCACGAAATTTCTCGATTAATGCCTTCATTACTTCGATTTTTGGATTTTGATGATAGTTGTAGAATTTAGGTTTTTATATGATTTTGATAGAAAATGTGGATGGATTTTCGTGTTTATCGTTTCTATATGAAGCATATATGTTGTAGATGATTATATGTGAGAATTAGGGTTCGATTTGCATGTTTTAGTGATTAATCGTTGGATTAAGGTTTGAATTCGCGTAGGTTTTGTTTCTGCGAAATGTTTCTGCTCGAATCGGTGCACACGGCCTTGAGGCCGTGTGCATGAGGCCGTGCGCGTGGATGAACTGCACACGGGCTGTGCACACGGCCTTGAGGCCGTGTGCATGAGGCCGTGCGCGTTTCTTGATTGTGCACGGCCTCGCCACACGGCCGTGCACAAGGCCGTGTGGAAGGCTCGAACAGTGCCCTGACCTTCTGTAAGTCAGGGTACAAATTGGCCTACGGGTCCCGCTTCGGCTCATCTTTTCCGAATTCTTTCTTCGCTCGTGTATTAGATATGTCTGATATAGATAGGAATTGCATGATTTATAAATTTACGACATGTTCGGGTATGTGAATAGTGCATTTTAAGTTTTCGTTAAATTTTCTAACTTTTGCATGTGAAGTCCGATTTTTCCGAAATTCGAATGCATGCTTCTCTATGATATTCTAAGCATGCCTGTAAAGTTTCGTTGCATTTGGAATTGATTTACATTTTTAAATTTGCGATTTACTCCGTTTTCGTTTGAGAATTTGAACCTAAGTGATTTATTTAATTGTATAACGTGCTTCTATGTGTTCTAATTCTTTCGTATAAGCCGTGCGTCGTCTTTAGTCTTATTTGGTTGTGTCTTGGTATTTTTGCAGACGATACTCCTGTGGAGTAGCGCCGGTTCTTGCTCCTTTTGTTCATTTTGCATAGCCAGGTGAGGCTTTCCTTTTCTGATTCCAGTATTACTACGTATATATATATAAATAAGCCTCTCCCGATATAAGCCACGTTTATGTTTTGTTTTCACACCGTTTATATATATACTTAGTAGATATTTATGATTATTATGTTCATTTGATTTATCGAAACGTATTTGATATGAAAAAGTATTACATATAGTCTTCGAAATGTTTACGAAAGAGACATGTAAAACCTTTTTGTTTCTAAGGCGAACTTTGGCCTTCGGCCTCGCATATGACATGTCTCGAACGGTCTTTTGGCCAACCCGAAATGTTTGAAAAGCGAGTTATGAAATGTTTGCATGATCGTTTGGGCCCGGAGTAAGAGCGATAGGACGAAGTCGGTAGACGTCGGGTCTACGGCGTAAATCCTATGGTTTCCTCCATTTGGGAGCTCGGGGTGAGGCCGGAGTGGCAGCCCTTTGAGTACCTGAGTTATTCTAGTTAGTTTCGAGTAGTTCGGATTTAGCGGTCCGTCTACATTGGAGGCATAAGGGTGGTTTCCGGTTTTTATATATGGATATTGGAGTTCAGGGCTCGACTCGCCGAGTCATAAGATATGTTTTGTTTTATGTTAAATCACCACCCGATTACGAAAACCTTTCTTTTATGTTGGTTTCTTTTAATTTAAAATTGGTGATTTATTTTCCGTTTTGTTATATACATTATTATTCCCTCCTCACTTAGTCGTTTGACTAACCCCCTCTGTTTTACCCCTGTACTGGTTTCAGGATACTAGGCGGGATCTGCGTTGTCGTCGTCGCGTCTTAGAGTTACATTCTTTTGCTCATGTATAACTCTCATTCTGTATGGCTATGATTTATGTCTTTTGATTTTAGGATTTATTAGAATGTATTCGGGATTTTGTATATCGAACCCGTTATTATATAATTATCGAGATATTGTACCGAACCCGTTTGTTATTTAATTAAGTGAATTTCGTTAGCCTTGGTGGGCTTTAATAATTGTGCAATTTATCATGCTTTAATGTTTGATTATTTCGCTTCCGCACTTCTGTCTCGTTGTTTATTTAAAACCCCCGCCTAGTAATTGAGTAAATGCTTGCCGTTCGCCGGGTTTCGATTCGGGTCGGATCCCATTCCGGCTTCGGGTCGGGGCTCGGTGCGGGGCGTGCGTTACCCGTTTGGGGCGCCCGCTACAGAGGGGAGGAGCTTGAGCCTGACCAGCATGCCGTGATTGGAGGTACCTTGCATATTCATGACATCCCTATTACTGCTTTATATGATCCGGGTGCTACACACTCATTTATTGCGCTTGACATTGCTGCTAAGTTGTGCATACCTATGGAGAGTTTGCCTTAATTGTATCGAGTCAGTTCTCCTTTCGGAACTTCGTACGTTACAGATAGGATCTTCAAGGGTTGTCCTTTGAAGATAGGAGATCACATTTATCCTTCCGACCTTATCGAGCTGCCGTTACAGCGTTACGGGATCATTCTTGGGATGGATTGGCTTTTCCAGCACCGGGTGAACGTGGACTGCTACAGAAAGATGGTACATATTGGATCCGAAGAGAGTTGAGAGGGGTATACTTGAGAAGTCCAATTCGACCCCAAAGATTTCTTATGTCGAGGCTTCCCGTATGATTCGAGAGGGAGCTCAGGCTTTCGTTGCTTATCTTCTCAACCGACATAAGGAACAAAGAAAGCCAGAGGAAACGGAAGTGGTTAGAGACTTCTAGGATATCTTTCCCGAGAGTTTGAACTCTCTAGCCCCCGACCACGACATCGAGTTCGTGGTAGATCTTGCACCAGGATCGGAACCCTATTCTAAGACTCCGTACAGGATGGCTCTCGCCAAGTTGAAGGAACTTAAGACACAACTTGAAGAGCTACTTGAAAGTGGCTACATCAGACCGAGCATCTCTCCTTGGGGTGCACCGATCTTGTTCGTGAAGAAGAAGGATGGCACGCTAAGAATGCGCATCGACTACAGAGAGCTGAACCGGATGACAGTGAAGAACAAATACCCTCTACCCCACATAGAGGAGTTATTTGATTTGTTGCAGGGTTCGAAGGTATATTCGAAGTTGGATCTTCGACAGGGATACTATCATCTATATATCCGAGAGCAGGATATACCTAAGACCGAGTTTAACACTCGGTACGGCCACTTCGAGTTCGTTGTGATGCCGTTTGGTTTGACGAACGCCCCTGCAGCCTTTATGGATATGATGCACATGATTTTTTGGCCTTATTTTGACAAGTTTGTGGTCATTTTCATCGACGATATTTTGGATTTCTCCAAGACAGTCGAGGATGATGCTGAGCATCTTCGCATTGTGCTACAGACGCTTCGACAGCATAGCCTGTATGCCAAGTTTAGCAAGTGCGAGTTCTGGATCAACGAGGTTTCCTGGCCATATCATTTCTGGGAATGGGATTTTTGTGGATCCATCGAAGATTGAAGTTGTGATGTGTAACGACCCGCAATCTCCAAGTTCAAGATTAGCGCATTTATCAGAATTCGGACTGTTTACGGTCCCGACTTCTTTCACACTTGCACGTTTTCCAACTCTTGTATTTAAATATTTTAAAAATCATCGATTTGGTATTTAAAACCCAAAGCATTAATTAGAATTTAATTTGCATCGTTTTGCCACTAATTAGGGTCAATTTGGTAAATTTATATTTATAGCTCGGTTAATTTACTTTAGTAATTTAATGGTGTATATTGGACTGGGGTTCAATGTTTTAATAATGCATATTTTAACGAGGTTCCAAATACTTTCATGAAATTCTAAATGTTATTCATTAAATCATATTTTCAAGAAATTGCATTTTAGCCCAAAATTATTTGCACTTTAGCCCAACCCGGAATTCACTTTTTGTAAACTCATGAATTTTAAGAAAACAAACCTCAATCTTTGTTAAGCATTTAATTGAGAAGCGGTTTTGGGAGAAGCGACGGGCTCGTCGAGAGGAACATTTTGGTATAAGGGTTTGACCATCGGAGGTGGTCCGGCGGCGGTCCGAAGGTGGCAGGCGGTTTTCCGGTGTTTTGGCACTGTTCTGATGGGAATCCGGTGACATTGTCTTTGGACAGATCGTGCCCTTCGACACAACGGTTCTAACGGCGCTGGTATTACTCGAATCCGACTTGTCGTTTGTCTTTTATCGTATTTTTCGTATTATTGTGTTAATTTGTAGCGTTTTGAATTATAGCTTGTAGCTTATAGCTTTTGAGCATGAATAACTTGTATCCTAGCTTGGCTTAATTGTATAAATTGTTGATTGTTGATGATATGTGCTTGTGTAGTCGAACGGATATGTTTCGGTTCGATTAGGCTAGAGATAGGATCGATCTTAGCTTGTTAGCTTTTGAGCTTTTGGGAAAAGCTATAAGTTGTACTTTAATTGTTGTTGATTTAAATGAAATATACATGTTTGATGTTTAATTGCAAGCTTAACCCCTGGTTAGATTATGCTTAAATGTTATTATTAATTAAATGTTAATTGTTATTCGTTTATTTAATTATTGCATACTTTTGGATAAATTGACCAATTTACCCCTACTTGCTCTTTTGTGTTTAAATATTGAATGATTATCATTAAGCATGTTTGTGTTTTGATAGCCGAGCGTCAGTGTTTGTTTTCTTGTTCGTGTCAGTCATTCATCCTCTAGACCCCGTGTTTTCAGGTGGGATCTCTGAGGGAGAATCATATCCGTTGCTTGCTTGCTTTTCTCGTTTGTCGAGCTACAGGTAAGGGTTTAAGAAATTCTAAATATTATTCATTAAATCATATTTTCAAGAAATGCATTTTAACCCAAAATTATTTGCACTTTAGCCCAACCCGGAATTGACTTTTTGTGAACTCATGACTTTTAAGAAAACGAACCTCAATCTTTTTTAAGCATTTAATTACGGTCATTTTGACACTAAGTATGCCTAATTCCAACACTTTACACTATTTGCACATTTTTCGAGGATAGGGTATATTATGCAATTATTGAAGAATGTGGGGCAGAATTGAAAATTAAGAGAGAAGGAGCAGCAACGCGTGAACCCCCTTTCTCCAAAATTGGAGATTTTGCAATTCTTCACCGATTGAAGCAAATGATATATGGAAATCGATTGTCTCGACGAGAGGAACACATTGGTACCATTATTGTGGCGATTGGAGCGACAGGGGAGGCGCTGTGGCGGCGAGAAGGTGGCGCGGCAATGAGCTTCTCGTTGGAGGCTTTTCCGGCCACGGCGAGGCTTGGGCTTGGTCGGAGATGGAAGCTCTCGTCGAGGGGAGTCTTTTGGCGGTGGTCTCATGGCCTGATTCGGCTGGACGGCGGCGGATCGAGGAGGAGACAGCGCAGCGATCAACGGCGGATTCCGGCGACTCCAGGCAGCGTCTCGATGACGCACCACCGTGGCTGGAATGGCCTTGAGGAGACGAAACTTTTGGCACCGGTCTCAGGACCTAACTCGACGGGACGGCGAGGCGTGGGGGCGCGCGTCTTACTTGGGGACGAGCGTCCAGGGTGTTGCCCGAGGTACTTTTCCCAAAACTAAGTGTCAATCGTGGCCCGTCAGGAGTTGATAGCCACGATTGGGAGCGATGGTGGGCGTTACATTCGTTACATGTTTTCCTAAAATTCAATTCGTCGCCCGTGGTCGCACTATGGGGTCAGACACCGGAGATGGAGTTTTATATTAACTTGAAGGGGATATAAGGAGGAACATGCCCATTCTTGCTGGGATATTACGTGATTGTATTTATGCTTTAATTTCATTATTGTACTGTTAATTAGCATTGAGAATGCAAGTCGAAGCACATTGCGGATTTTCTTCAATTCTGCAAATGTATTTCCCTATATATATATTCAAAACCCGGAAGCGTGGCTCGTACTTGTTCCCACTTTACCTTCACTGAGTATCGTTTATACTCACCCCTCGTTATTTTTAATTCTTACTTCAGGTTGACAGGTGGCGTTCTCATGTCAGTTGGCAACAGTGGGTCGTAAGTCTCGGTCTTCGTGTCCTTTGGTAATTGTCGGTAGTGTCCAACAACAGTTTGTCTTTTATTATTTGAACCGAATTTCTAGATAGATTGGATATATTGATGAATTATGGGGATTCGATATTGATGATGATTTGTTGAGCATTGGCTAGATAAATATATAATTGATGGATATTAATTTACGTTAATTGATGCCCCGTGTGGCTTTGAATGTTTAATTGATATATATATTTTAAGCTTCCGCACTCTGTTATTTCTGTTTGTTATTGTTGTTGGACTAGGTTCGTTGTTGCCGGTATAGATTAAGTGCTTGCCGTTCGCCGGGATGCATTTTTAAATGGGGTACATCTACCTCGTTTGGGAGTTCATCTCGGTGCGGATGTGGTGTCCTTTCTCCTCCTACGGAAAGGGGCGCTACAACTTTCCTCATAGACCCAACCAAAGTCAAAGTGTCACGTTGAAATGAAAGGATTTACTTGCCTTTGAAAACAAATCAGTTTTGAATAATATAGTATAAGTTGATATCAAATGGTTTGTTGATCGAAATCATCAAGATATATGCTCGAAATATCTAATAATAATAATAATAACGGAAGAAAGATAAAACGATCATGCAAGGCAGGGTATTATGGGGGTTTTCACATGTATACATAGACATATATATTCGAGCCCAGTTTTATAAATGATTTAAATCCTCACCTGGTATGCCAAAAGAATCACTAGTAGCTAAGAGTCACTGCTCCTCAACCTCAGATGATCTGTAGACAAGACAGGACCTAGACGAATTAATGACGAACAGCTAACCAAATAAGTCCACAATCATGCATATGCCAATAATTACATTCATAGAAGCTACCATGCAAGTTTCGAATCAATCTGACAAGTTTTCAAAATTAAATACACGTAAAAATGCACTATTCACAGTCCGAACGAAGTTGGAATTCAACAAACTTTTCAAAATATTAATCCCCAACTCATAAGGAAGCTATAGGTGAAATCGGACTGATTTTAGGGGGTTGTTTGCAAAAAGTCAACATTATTTTTGGGGGAATTGACCACATTCCCGAGAGCAACTAAGAAAAAGGCTGAGGAAAAGTTCTAAGGCATTTGAACCGGCCTGTGCACGATCTTGAGCTCGCTGTCAAGACCGTGCAGGCGCAACCAGGCCTGCACACCGGATTGCAAATGGGCTCAAGCCAGTGCAGCGAAAAAGGGCTGCGCACCGGCCAACGCACGGGCTTGGCAAGACCATGCGCAAGCCCGCAGATCAGCAATAGACAGCAGAAAATTGTATTTTCCAGCGAGAAACGAACCAAAAATCCTCAAACCTCAATTTCAAGTAAGAGTCAACAACTAAGATTTTAAACGAACAACAAGCAAATCAAAAGAAGCATTTTGATTCAAGTAGCATGCAAAATACAAGAAACGAGTTCATAATCAACAAAAATCATAAACCTAGCTAAATCAATAAATGCACTTAAAGGCTCATAAATCCGGGGGACGAAGAGGTGAATCTGGTACCTAAAGAAAGATCTCATCGAGGCGGTCACGTGGGTTCTAACAGTGTGAAAATCGGTGAAGAAACGAGCCCGGAATGATCGTTTGAAGCTCCAAGGTGAAAAATCCCTTTTCTCTCCCCTCTCTCTCTCTCTCCCTCTCTCTCTCTTCACGTGAGTTAGGGTTTGAATGGGAGAAGAGATCTTTTATCCGATTATGCGAAATGTTTGAAAATATGAAGGGGCATTTCGGTAATTTTAGAAACTTTATTTAAAAGATTTTCGCCAATAATATCAATATTAATATCAAATTAAAGCTAAACACATAAGGAATATAAATACGCACATAATAAATTCACATTGGGTCATATACAAAATAATTACATATAGATCACATAATACGAGAAATAGGAGAAGAGAAAGAAATAAGCGCGAAAGTCGTACTCACAATGATTCTCAATTTTTGGGTCGTTACATAAACAATTAGAAAATAAATAGGTACACTAAAATGCAATTTGATGAATTTGGCCATAGTAGTATTAAACGACTACTAACGTCTTTCTATTATCGATCACTAGATCGTTCCACTCTAGAGTTTCATAGGAAATGCCTCAAACAGTTCGGCTTTCCAAGGCACAACTCTAACAATCTCCCACTTGCCCTAAAGCCAACTGCCCATTCAACACCCATCTTCGAAAGATGTCCTTCAAAAGACCCTTTTTGACTCTAAGGCTAGGTATGTTGGTTCACTACGTTTTCTTCCTAGACGATTTATATCACTAAGATATAACTCCTGTCTTCTGATTTAACGACCTTAAATCATTTAAGGATATGTTCATGTAACGCCCCGAAAATCCGAGTTATAATCCGGTACGTCCGAATCGAGTATTTACGCAATTTATTATTTTATTTGATATTTATTATGAGATTTTAGAATAATTTCGTAAATGAATAAATTTCTATATTTAAATTACGAATTGTCAATGTGCGTTTATTTATATGAATTTTGACTGTAATTATGTATTATTTGGACAACATGAGTTTTCAAACTTATTTTGCGAAATTACGAATTTGCCCCTTCGATTTTTAAACCCTAGTCAAATTATTGACTAAGTCTCATAACACTCTCTCTTCCCTCACTCTCGTACAAGCAAGGAAGAAAACAAAAGAAAAGAAAGAAAAAGAGAAAGAGAAGGAAGGAGGTTCAAACGATCGTCCCGACTTCGTTTCCCAACGGATTTTCGAACCGTTTACGCCTACGAACTCCCCGCGATCTCTTCTACGAGTAAGCCTTTCACGTCCCTCTCGTTTAATGTCTCCTATGCCTCGTATTTCTCGTTTTTGTATATAGTTGAATAATTTAGGGTTTATGTGATTTTGAAGGAATTTATGGATGGATTTTCGTGGTTTTGGATTCTATGTGTAGCTTATATGTTGTAGATCATTATATGTAAATATTAGGGCGTGATTTGCATGTTTAGATGATCAAATGTTGAATTTAGGATATAATTCGCGTGGTTTTTCTGGTTCTGCGAAGTTTCTGCTCTTTCTTGACGCACACGGGCTTTGCACACGGGGTGTGGCAAGGCCGTGTGGAGGTACACGGCCTCTTGCACGGCCGTGCAAGAGACCGTGCGCATGGTTCATAATGCACGGCCTTGAGGCCGTGTGCAAGAGGCCGTGCGTGTCTCTCTTGGTGTGCACGGCCGCCGTGTGGCCCATTTGAACAGGGCTCTGACCTTCTGTAAGTCAGGGCCAATTTTGGCCAACAGGTCCCTCCGAGGCTCGTCTTTCTGAATTCTTTCTTCGCTCGTGTATTCGATATATATGAAATAGATATGAATTGCATGTTTTATGAATTTATAGCATGTTCGGATCTATGAATAGTGCGTTTTAAGTTTTCGTCAAATTTTCTAACTTTTGCATATGAAGTCCGATTTTCCCAAAATTTGAATGCATACTCCTTTATGATATTTAAAGCATGTCCGTAAAGTTTCGTTACATTTGGACTTGATTTGCATTTTTAAATTTGCGAATTTCTCCGTTTTCGTTTGATAATTTGAACCTAAGTGCCTTATGTGATTGTATAACGTGCTTCAATATGTTCTAATATTTTCGTATAAGTCGTGCATCATCCTTAGTCTTAATTGGTTGTGTCTTGGTATTTTTGCAGACGATACTCCCGTGGAGTAGCGCCGGTTCTTGCTTTTGCTCTTCTTTTTGTATAGCCAACAGGTGAGGCTTTCCGTTTCTGATTCCAGCACTATTATGTATATATATAAATAAGCCTCTCCCGATATAAGCCATGTTTACGTTTTGTTTTCATACCGTTTCTATATATATACTTAGTAAATATTTATGCCTATTATGTTTATTCGATTTATCGAAAATGTTTTGATATGAAAAAGTAATACGTATATCCTTTCAAACGTTTGCGAAGAGACATGTAAAACCTCTTTAATTTCTAAGGCGAGCTTTGGCCTTCGGCCTCGCATATGACATGTCTCGAACTGTCTTTTGGCCAACCCGAAATGATTTGAAAAGCTAGTTATGAACTGTATGTATGTATGTATGTTTGGGCCCGGAGTCAGGATGATAGGACGAAGTCGGTAGACATCGGGTCTACGGCGGAAATTCTATGGTTCCCTCCACCTTTGGGAGCTCGGAGTGAGGCCGGAGTGGCAGCCCTTTGAGTACCTGAGATTATACTGTATGTTATGCGTAGTTTGGATTTAGCGGTCCGTCTACATTGGAGGAATAAGGGTGGTTTCCCTTTTTTTATGTTTGGAAATTGGAGTTAAGGGCTCGACTCGCCGAGTCATATGATATGTTTATGTTTTATGCTAAATCACCACCCGATACGAAAACCCTTCTTTTATGTTGATTTCTTTTAAGTTTAAAAATGGTTATTTATTTCCGTTTTATAATATACATTATTATTCCCTCGTCACTTAGTCGTTTGACTAACCCTCTCTGTTTCACCCCTGTATTGGTTTTGAGGATACTAGGCGGTATCTTCGTCGTCGTCGTCCCGTCTTAGAGTTACATTCTTTTGTTCATGTATAACTCTCATTCCGTATGGCAATTATTTATGATACGTGATATTAGAATTTTATTTACGTATTTAGCATTCGGGATTACCTATATGTTGAACCCGTCATTATATTTTGTCGGGATATTGTATCGAACCCGTTTATTATTTATGTAATTAAATTTCGCTGGCCTTGGTGGGCTTTAATACTTGTGTAATTATTATGAATTATTGTGTTGCTTATTTTCGCTTCCGCACCTCTGTCGTTTTCTTTCGTTTTCGAAACCCCCGCCTAGTCATTGAGTAAATGTGTGCCGTTCGCCAGGTTTCGATTCGGGTCGGCTTCCATTTCGGTTCCGGGGCGGGCTCGGTGCGGGGCGTGCGTTACCCGTTTGGGGCGCCCGCTACAGTTCAGATATTCCATGAGATCTTGTTTCCATTGCTTGCACAATTACATTTATGTTGTTTCAAAAACAACTAATGCCAGAGCATTGCTACGTATTACATCCAACACTTTTGGATGATTTTTCTCATCTAAACTCCTTCTGTTTCTACATCTTATGCAGTAATATGTTTTGCTTCACAAGCTTAATCGGTTCGTGTACTACACTTATTGAGATTTCCCAATTTAGTACTTTATTCTATAAGTTACCATACTTATTCATTATTTGCTTGTTTACTTCCGATTCTATCAGATTACCCTCCGAGTTTTCGATTTTTCCCCATCTATCTCTATAGATTTTGTTAACTCTTTAACTAGACAGGATTCTACCTTATCTATAGTTCGAAAACATCATACATCTATACAATTCTCCTTATATTTCATGTATGTGATTACTCTTAATCACACTTTAAATATAGTCAAAATAATTTTTCGACTTTCTCATCCAATCATTTAAGATTAATTTGAGTTCTGATAGGAGTCTACATATTTCTCAAAATTTCGCTCACCCTGGGCTAGCTCCCACTAAATTTCAGAACTCTGTTTGCCTTCACAGAATTCCTATATCTTATATATACTGTTTAAATATCTTCATAAGATATATTTCGGATTACCAATCCTTTTATATGTTTCTTTGAAGTTTTACACTTATGTTATAATTTGGATTGACATTGGTGTTCCACTATATGTTTGTTTATAGTATTTGTTGAAACTTTTCAACTTCTTGTTATTTTCTTTTATCCTCAAGAAACAATTTCTTGAATAAAAGTGGTTTTCCTGTTAAACAATCCATTTTGTCCTTCAAGAAACATTTAAATAAGTATTCCATTAATACTTATTTTCTACAAACATTTATCAATTAGATTTCTAATCTAATTCATACTCCCACTAGTCTCTTAGACTTATTTTGGAATTCTCATATTTAACATTAAATATGGGGTTTGAAATCATCATACTCAAATACGATTCTTACATACTGAATGTTTCGAATTTCTACTTCAATTCGAATTAATTGCCCATAACTCTTATAGGTTTATTATATGTGATAATCCTTATTATCTTTCATATTCTTTTCATTTCAGACTTAGTAATATATTTTGACATTTGAAATTTTTGAAGAAAAATTATTTCCAAAATAAATAGAACTATTTTCACAAAAATAATTTTCCAAAAAAATACTCATAATCAAATGTAAAAGTCGTATTTAAATAAATCATACACAATGAATTGTGTTTGATATCTCTAAAATGAACTAAATATCTTTCAGTGCTTGATTTCTTATAATGGAAACACATAGTTTTATTCTGATGTATTATTAAGTCAATTAATGTGTCCTTCTTTATCGAGCCCTCATTACAAATGAGCTTCTTTTCAATTCAATAACTGATATACCAGTTTCATTGGTAATGAAGTTTTCAATTGAAGGACACATGCAACATTTTAGGATCAGGTCTATTCAAATTCACTATTTCTGACAAATCAAAATTAGATGAATTTCTCATTGAGGTTCAAAACCTTAACTCAGTGTTCACAAACACCTATACTCTCAGTTCCATTTTGAGTAAGCTAAGCTTACTCAATACTGAGAAGACAGTTAATCCTATTTACTGTTTCATAGATCTGATTTAAGTGCATGCTACATCAAATATGTATATTATGCACTTTTATGACAATAGTAGCTTACTATAGACACCTTGTCTATTAGCTACTTAGTGCGGCTTGTCCTTTTAACTTATTATATGTCATTTCATATGACATCTCAAGTTTGTCTTAAAAGTTTATCTTATTGAAAAGAGAAAGCGAGAAAGAGAGAGGGATAGTGCCCACTGAATTTAATGCTAGATTAAATTTCCTTAGGCCTAAATTCGCATAATTCTCTATACAATTAAGTAAACCCCTTAATAATTATTATGTGGGCTTAATCAATTTCCAAAAAATTTTAAGTCCAAATCACCTAATGACTTCGAAAGTTTTTCTGTGATTTAATTAATCAGTAGACTTGAATTAGTTTCCCAAACTAATTCTCAAGTCCAGAAACCTAAATTTATGTTTAATTAAGGTATAATATTAACTATTAATACTTATCTTTCTCCATCGTTCACTCAGAATAAATACATACTATTTATTGGACTCGAGGGTAGGAATTAACGGATTTTTAGTCATGTTGACTGAGCAGAAGGTCTACAATTATTATGCAGAAAATATATGAGTGACAAATAATAGAATTTAAATAAAAGAATGAAGTGGTCTTTAATCATTTAGTCTCCCACTAATTTATTCAAACTTTATTGACCCCTATGCAATAAAGCTAGAGAAAAATAGTATAATTTTTCTTTAGTGAGTATTAAGATCCCAAAGCTTCTTGCAATTAAACCCACTTGTAATGGTCATTCAATTCAAGTCTTAAGGTAAACATCTTTTGTTAATTATATCTAATATAACTCTTAAAAATATTTTGCATTGCCTCCTTCACACAGACCCAACTGTGTGCGATATCTATGTTACTTTGGCTTAGGCCTGTCAAAATGGATCAAGATCCATGGGTCGACCCAAACTCAATAGGTCTGGTTTGGTTTTGATCCAACCAAAAATTAAGTGGGTCAAAAATAGATTGAGTTATGATGAGTTATATAAAACTTGGATCATTAATAGTTTTAGGCTGGGTCACTAATGGATTAGTAATGGATCCCTAATAGATTGAGCCCAAAGACTATTATTAATGGTAATTTACTATTATACCCTTATTTTTAATTATAATTTACTATTATACCATTATTATTAAGTTTAATTTATATATTTTTCCTAGTTGAAAAAGAAAATTAAAAAAAAATGTAAAATTCAAAATTCAAAATCGACCTGAAATTGAGAAATCTAATTTTCTGAAATCTGAAACTTTTTTTTTTCTCACTCTAAAACCACCTCCACAACTTTTAGCTTTTAGTATGGAAATGGGAAACACTGATATGGCCTATGCTCGTGTAGTTGCAAACTTTAAAAAGTGCTTTTCTTTTTTTTTTTGGTGAAAACAGAAAAAAGAAAAAAACCAAAAAAAAAAAAACAGAACGGAATTAAGCAGCACTATCAGCTTCCAAAAGCTGCTTCAACTCATGAGGCGGAATTAAGCAGCATATCAGCTTCCAAAAACAGAACGGAATTAAGCAGCACTATCACCTCTTGCCCTCTTTTCGCCTTTAAAAAGTGCTTTTATGTACACAATATTATGGATTTCACAATGTCCCAGATTATGGCCTATGCGTGTAGTTGCAAACTTTAAAAAGTGCTTTTATGTTTTTAACTTATTAGTGTTTGCAAACTCTTAAAAAAAGTACTTTTCGTGAAAGTTTTGTTTCATATTATTTTGGTTTTCAAACACTATAAATTTATCCAAAATTTAAGCAGAAAGAAAGATAGACATTTGAAACACTGATATGTTTCGGGCTTCTGACTTTTGCTTCTATGTTATTTTTTTAAGTAAAGAATTTTGTTTTAAAAAAGTAAAATTATTTTTCTAACTTTTTTATCCAAACACTCTACAATATTTTTTCTCCTTCCTCTGGCTTTTCACCTTTTCTAATCCAAAGTTGTCTGCTTTTACTACACCATTTATTTACTTAATTTATTTGTTTTCAAAATTATAAGCTTTTACGAACACTCGGGAAATAAAAAAAAGCAGAGAAATCAGAATACTTTTACTACACCATTTATTTATTTATTCGGTTAGAATACTTTTAGCTTTTGTCTTCTTTGGAAACTTTTAATAAGCTTCCTGCAGTTATTTACTGACCATGCAACTTTTAGCTTTTTGCATAATTTTGTCTTCTTTGGAAAGTTAAAAGTTATGACTTCTCAATAATATATGTTTTTGTGAAACTTATAAGAACTATTTCATAATAAGACATTTTCTCTTCTTCATACAGCTTTTCATGGGTAAATTTTTTTAATCTAAAAGTATTAGTGTGTGTAAATGTGTGTAAATTGGTGTTGGTGTGTGTTAGTGTGTGTAAATTGGTGTTAATGTGTGTTAGGGGTATTTTGGACATTTTAACAATAAATTGAATAAGAATCCATTGGAATTTCTTATTGGATTCATTAGCAAACCATCTTTGATCTGTCTCCGACCCACTCCATAACCATTAAAAAACCGACCCATATTTGACCCACAATTTTTGGATCCATTTTGGACCCAATCCGTTTCAAACCAACCTAATTTGATCCAAACCAAAACCAACTCAATACTCCATTTTGACACCCCTACTTTGGCTGTAAGCCCAGCCCATTAATCATTAGATTTCAACGAATTGGTACACCGGAGATTCACTTGTAATGGCCATCCCGGCTGCAGCAACCATCGAAAAATTGTATCTTGTATAATCAGAAAATTACCTACTTTCTAATGCTCACATAATAGAGACCCGCTTGTAATGGCCATCTCCACTATGCAGGAGAAGTGAATTTTCTATTAACAGAATGCTTGGAAAATTTAAAATCCTTGTTTATATAATTTCTCATTAAGGCTTAATATTAGGAAAATTTTGACTTTCAAAATTTGGGATAATTTTTCGAAAAAATTAAAATTGTAGATTCAAAAATCTATCCAAGACCTCATCATTTAATTGTCTTGTTTATGTGATTAGTGCATGAATACAAACATCCACAAAACACACATAACAATAATTAAATAAATAACCTAGCAATAAAAATGGCTTATCATGGGTTTTACCCTACACTCGGTCTATAAGAGCCTTTTTATGGACCAAGATTCTATTCATGCAATAAAAACGTAAATTTAAATCATGCGAGGTGCAAATAGAATCCTATTCTATTACAATTTAAGTAACCCGTTTCATTTGGGCCTTGACTATCTCTTTTCTTCCAAGCCCACTTCATTTTGAGCTCCTTCTCCTAATCTAATTAGAAATCCTCACCAAACTAGAATCTAATTCTCTCTTATTACAAAGTTAATAAATACATTGGTGAAATTAAAATGAAGCATTACAAATTGGAATAAGAGGCTTGCAAGCTCTCGATTTAAAACCACAGTTAATACTGCATCCATCAAAATAAAACCATCCATAGCGCATATTAAGCCCATGATAAAACCAACATACATCCAATGCAATGCATAAAATTAAATTTACCAAGTAAATAATTATTATGCGAGATTAAGTTTTTTATTCAAAATAAACAACTCAACTTAATTAACTTTAATCTCCATTAAAATTAATCTATAATTAAATTAAATCGAAAACTATCAATTTAATCTAACTTTCATAAGAGTTCCAAAACCCTAGTCTATGTGTATCATTAAATAAGTTCAATTTGGGAGGAATCATAAATAACCACGATTTTCGGAAAACAGATTTTCTCAAAATTTCATGTTCTGTTCTGAATTTCAAAAATTTATAATAAATCGAAAAATCAACCTTTTGACCCGATTGAAAATCCTAAACTCATGGAAAACGTATGAGGAACATTTCTCAGAAGACTCCAAAGTGATCCAAGTATGTTAGAGTCCCTTTCCAACATGATTTCTAAACAGTCGCAAAAAACGTGATGTGCAAGTTTTCTGTAAAATTAGGTTTTTGTTTTCAGACTTTAATAAATCATATAAAATTAAAAACTAAAGTTTTTGAACCGATTTAAAATGTCAAGTTGTATGAAAAGAGTGATCCATATAGTTTACCCCTCACTGATATTGTAGAGCCTCAGAGTTAGGTGTTTCTCACAGGTCAAGTGATGTTGGATGATACTGCAGATTTATTGTGTGTGGGCATTTGTGAGCTTTCCAGGTCAAGTGTTGTTGGTTGATCAAAAGTTCAAGTGCTGTTGGATGATGCTGCAGATTTATTGAGAGTGGGCATTTATGTGCTTTACAGGTCTAGAGGTGTTTGGCTGATGGTTGTTGGGTGTTTGTTCTTTGTAGTGATGTTGTTGCTACTGTGTTATTGAGCTGCAAATTTATAGTGTTTGAGTAATTGTGGGTGATGTGCCACGGTTTGTTGTTCAGTTTCAGGATGTTGCTAGTTTATTATCTGTTTGTAATTTGTATCCTTGGGATTGCTTGTGGGCTTTGGACTTGTGTATAATTGGGCCTTTTTGGGCTTTTTAATAAAGAGGGGGGTCCTCTTTGAAAACCCCTCGGATGTGCCGATTTGTGGAAAAAAAATATCAAGTTGTACGAAATTGAATGTAGAAGATTTTCTCAGAAGACACCAAAGTGATTTAAGAACTTTATAATAGGTTATAAATTCAATTTCTAAAACGTCGCCGAAAATCGATGAACTGAAATTAAGTTTTTCAAGATTTGGGAGTTTTTCAAGATTAGGGTTTCGACTTCCAAATTCAAAAAATCAGAACAAATCGAAAACTAAATATTTTGACCCCAGTCAAAACTCTAAATTCAACTTCATTGTGTTAACTCTAATTCATTCAGAAATAGGAAAATCTATTAGAGATCATTAGGAACCCTTTCCAACTCATTTTCTAAAATGTGACAGCGCAGCCCCTGTTTCATAAACTATTTTCGACTATAGGTTTCAAAAATCCATACAAAATAGAAAAGTAAAGGTTTTGAATCAATTCAAAAGCCTAAAGTCAAGCCCAACGTATCTAGAATATTTTGTTAGAAGACATCAAAGTCATCCAAGATAAGTAGGAAGGGTTTCTGACTCAGTTTCTCAACATCGCCGGACTTAACTGCTGTTACTCAATTTTCAGCAACACAACTCAACACCAAAATTCGTTTTTGACCAACCAAAATTCCTTTTTCATGTATTTAAAAAATACAAAATTATTTAAAAATATTTATCTTCAAATTTCCAGATTCCATTTTGACAAAACCACATTCGAAATAATCCTTTCAATTTATCAAAACTCCCAATAACTTCATATATGCACATAAACACCAATACGCATCTAACACCAATTTAATCCAAATAAAAGGGTGGAAGTATGTATATATATATATATAAACGTAATCAAAGCATAGCTCTGATACCACTGTTAGGATTCATGGTGCTCCGGGTGAAGCGGAAGTAAGGGATTTCAAAATTTTTAGTCCCGGGGCGTTAATCGAATTAACATGAATCTTCATCCAATGAACTCAAAACCGTTGAAACGTTTATCTATATCAAGAAATCACACACCTTTACGCACTCCTTTTGTAGTCGTTAAGGTATGAAAGCTTTCCAAAGCTTTTAGATAAACTCCTTGATCACGTAGTGTAATGACCCGAATATTTTAATTATATTATTAATTATTACGCGAATTCTTTCTTGCCTAATTTCTCGATCTATCCAATTGGATTAATTAATCTTGTGGAAAAGATTGATTTAACCTATCTTTCATATGCCCCCAATTACTTAAATTACATAAATGCCCTTGAAAGCCTAAATGATCATTTTACCCCCGAGATATTTTCCTAAATATCTACCTATCTCTCTCATTCTCTCATTACACACAAAGAAGGAAAAAGAAGAAAGGAAGGAGAAAGAAGGAGAAGAAAGGAGGGAATCTTCCCGACACCCTATCGAACCCGTTTCTCGCCCGATCGACGAGCCGTGAAAACCCAAACGATCCTCATGACATTCTCTACCGGTAATCCTTTTACCCCATTTCATTCCGTTCGTTCTTTCTTGCGATTTTCGTGATTTAGATATAGGATTTTTATAGGATTGGGTTTTCGTGTTTAGGAAGATTTACTCGGCCATTTTACGTGATTCTTGTTCCTATGTGTAGCTAATATGGTATAGATGATTATATGTGAAAATTATGATGTTTTATGGAGTAAATTTGGAGATGTATGAATTTATATTGATTTTCGCGTGTGAGGTTTCGCGATCTGCTGAGTCTGCTGCTCAGTAGATCCACACGGGCGAACGCACGGTCTTGATCAAGACTGTGCAGGAGCCCGTGCGCAGCCCTTTTGAACCTGCACGGGTTTGAGCCCGTGCACAGGCCCGTTTGCACCTGCACGGTCTTGGCACCGTGCTCAAGACCGTGCGTGAGGCTGTGCACCTCTATTTGTGCTTGCACCGGCTTGCCAAACCAGTGCGTTGGCCGGTGCAACCTACTTAGTGGATTTTCTAGCCTTTTCCTTTCTTGCACTTCGGGAATTGGGTCAACCCCACTCATTTAAATGTTGACTTTTCACATACGACCTCCGAATATCAATCCGATTTCAGCTATAGCTTTCTCGAGCCTTGGGATTTGATATTCTTCATAATTTACAATTTATCGGACCCTATTTGACCGTCAATTGACACCTTTCTCGTTTAGGGATTTTATCCCACCTTTCCCGTTCCTTATCCGTTTGATCCCGTATATTATTTTAAGCATGCCTACGTGCCCTAATTGCGTTTCAGCATGTCTTTGATATTTAATTTCTAATGTTCTCCCATTAATTATAACTGCATTAATACTCCTTTAAGTGTTGTTCCATATTTTATATATCCTTACATGTTTAATTATCTGACTTTCCATATTGCACCTGTAGCATGAGTGGAGTTTATATGAATTGCCGTGCGTCATCTGTTGTCTTGTGTCTTGCTTTTAGTGTTGTCAGTCTTGTTTTCATCCTCTAGGCCCTGTGTATTACAGGTGGGACCAACGAGGGAGAAACTTGACTACCGCTTGCTTTCATACTGTCGTGTTGAGCCAGGTAAGGGTTTTAAATTGTTTTCAATAGGAGTAAGAACATAGTTACTTAGGTTTGCGAAATAAACCACTATCCTGCTTTCTTATTACTTGTTGTATTGCCTTTACTATTTCTCTATCTGCTTAGTCAAACCGTTTTGATAGCAAACCAAAATGTTTTAAATACTTTCAACTAGAAGCAAGAAAAACCCATTTGTTTTAAATGCGAACTTTGGTCTCTCGACCTCGCAATTATAACCTTGTCTCGAATGGCCCCTTTGGCCTCCGACTCCCCGATTTCCTTCTTTCGAATGACCCTTTTGGCCACCCAAAATATCATTGATTTCAAAAGCGAGCCATAGATTGATTAATGATTTGGGCCCGGAGTATACAGGAGGTGAGCCTGGGGACGAGCGTCTAGGGCAAATCCCGATGTATACTTCTAGCGTGTTAACTTGGGTCGGCTAGGAGGTTGGCTAGCCTAAGTTGATGCGAACGGTGGTGCTAACCGCGTCTCCTTAAATTCTGTACAGTGGTGCTAACCGCGTCTCCTTAAATTCTGATGGTACCAATTGTTGGTGGTGGAGTACTTGACTATATGCTTGCATGATTTTCAATTGGGAGTTATAAGGAGAGGGCCCGTTCTCGCCGGGACACATTATTGCATGATTTATTGCATTTATTGCTTGTCTAATTGTTTTACGGCTTTCGTTACAAGTCGAAGCACATTCCATTTTTCTTCATTTATCATATGTATTTCCCTATATATATATAAAACTCGGAAGCGTGACTCGTACTTGCTACCCTAAGCCTCCTTTATTATTCAAATAATTAGTTGAATTACGAGCCATGTTTATTTATCGTTTCTAACTTATTGAATCGTGCCTTTCGAACTTGTAACGGCCTCGTGACTCAACTAACACCCCTTTTAACTTATCGGCTTGACATTACGTGCAAATGTGTTTACAGGATCCAGTTCGTCAACCCTTTCGTGTTTTCCAAGCAAGCCGAACCAAGTGTTGCCTTGTGTTATTGTTTTACAACTTGTATTTCGTTATTTATCTTCTTTCTCAAAACGGGCAACACTGTAACACCCCAAACTTGAGAAATATGTACCATGTGGGCATTTGTCCCACATAGGAAAAACATAAGTAATGTGAAGGGTTTATAAGTGATCTTCCAAGCACAACTACCATGTGGTGCATCACCTTTTGGCAAGTGGTTTCAAGCCAAACTTTAGGGTTGTGCTCAGTGGTGGTGAAGCTTATACCCGCGCGTCCAACGGGTGCCGTCGTGAGGGTTCTCCTCTCCGCGCCCGGGGCTGCGACAAATGGTATCAGAGCCAACCGTCAGCTATGGGAATGCATGTTCCACACATGACATGAGTCGTGAGTCACCGCTAAAGGGGCTCCGCTCGGCGTGTTGTGGGCAGCTTCTCCACTGGCGGGAAGCCACGATCCTATGTCACGGCGTAATGAGGACATTACGCTCTCAAGGAGGGGTGAATGTAACACCCCAAACTTGAGAAATATGTACCATGTGGGCATTTGTCCCACATAGGAAAAACATAAGTAATGTGAAGGGTTTATAAGTGATCTTCCAAGCACAACTACCATGTGGTGCATCACCTTTTGGCAAGTGGTTTCAAGCCAAACTTTAGGGTTGTGCTCAGTGGTGGTGAAGCTTATACCCGCGCGTCCAACGGGTGCCGTCGTAAGGGTTCTCCTCTCCGCGCCCGGGGCTGCGACAAACACTCACCACTTTTAGTTTTAAAAGATAAATGACGAACTGTGATAAAACCCCCTTACTGAGTATCCTTTATACTCACCCCTGCTATTTTGGTTCTTACTTCAGGTAGACAGGTGGCGACGTCACCTATCTTGTCAGTCGGCATCAGCAGGTCTAGATAGGCTCAGTCTTTCTGGTTTGTCTTGTCAGTGGTCCCAACAACCGTCGAGTCTTGTTTATTGTATTTATTTACTTTACATACTTATGTGCCCCTGATGTGGGATAGTTGACGATATCTAGGATTGTACAGGATAGACTAGTTGAGCCATGGATGGAACTACGTGTTGTTATTCTGTTGTATTTCGAATTGCATATGTTTAATTGATATTATGTTAGCCTTGTAGGCGTTTATGGATTTATTTGATTATCTTTTAAATCGCTTCCGCATATCTCTGTATTGTTGTGATTGTTGTTGGGATGGTTGTCGCTGTTGCCGATGGTTATTGCTTGAGTGCCGTTCCCCGGAGTGGATTTTTGAGTTGAGGCTCCTCGCTGATGCTCGGGAGTTTGCTTTGGTGCGGATGTGGCGGTCCTTCTTCAGGGGGCGCTACATTCAGTGGTATCAGAGCCTAGGTTCCCATAAGGAACCGAAGCTTTGTAATCGCGTCGTGTCTTGTCTCTTGTGTCTGCCCGTTTCGTGTCAATGAGGCTTAGAGTTTCCAGTCACAAGTGCTTGAAACTCCTTAGTATTGAAATTGTGATTGATCTTCTTTTGGAATGGCCAACCTACCGTTTGATCTCTTACAATTATAGTACTGAGTTGGGATCGAATGCAGGTGGATGTGGAACTCGATGTAGCGTATGTCTTGACTTGTCTTCTTGTCATGTTCTGCTTGGGTCTTGTCGTGTCTAGGTCGTACGGCTATAGGATCGATATTTGCTTGTTCCATGATTTGTTTTATGCTCAAATTGATCATATGCTATTCGAATAAAATATGCATGCTTTATTTGAATTTTATATGCCTTATGTGATCATCCCATTAACCGAGCATGCATCGATTTCTAGTTTGTTATTCACAGATACATAATGCCTCGCCGAGGACCCCCTGCAGCTCCCCCATCTCCGAATTCGATTGCAAGAGAGTTAGTGACAGCTATGAGGCAGAATGCTGAGCAAGTACATCAGGAAAGGCAACAACACTAACAACCTGTAACTGCAAGACAAGCCGAGGGCCAATCCCTGGACAGATTTCTGCACTACAACCTACCCTGCTTCGTGGGTGAACCAGATGATCTTAAGGCCGAGGCTTGGATAGCCGATTTAGAACGAATCTTTCGAGTCATACGTTGCGGTGACCCCGAGAGGGTCGAGTATGCCATCTTTCTCATGACAGGACCAGCTGAAGATTGGTGGTGCTGCATAGAACAGAGATGGATCGCTGAGAGAATTCCGTACAGTTGGTCGCGGTTCCTATACGACTTTTGAGAGAAGTACGTGCCAGAAGTGGTACGTGACTGCCGGGAAAGAGAGTTCATGTCCCTCACCCAAGGAGCTCTCCCTGTTGCACAGTACGAGACACTTTTCAGCTGCCTCATTGTCTATGCTCCTCACATTGCATCTGACGATCGAAGAAGAGCGCGAAAGTTCATCGAGGGACTTCAACCGGAGATCTTGGAAAGATTAGTGGGATTGGACATTCGAGTTTATCACGAGGCAGTTAACCGAGCCATGAGAGTGGAGTCCGATTTTCAAGAGATGAGACGAAGTATTCCTCACATGAAATGATCCTCTTTCAACGAGAAGGCAAGAAGAGAGGCATTCGGACCGAGCACCTTTTAGACATGGGAACCACACTACGAGATGCCGGAACCTACCAGACCAGAAGTGAACGAGGACCCCATTCCTTGTGAGCACTGTGGAAAGACGAATCACAAGACTGCAAAGTATAGGAGGAAACTGGGGCGTTGCCTCAGATGTGGGAGTAGCAAGCATCGAGTTCAAGACTGCCCCGACTCAAGCAACCCTCGGGGAACAAAAAGGGGATCTCGACCCTGATACCGACTCGCAGAGGTACATTGCATTATCATCGCATTCATTCATAGTATTCTGTTTCGAATGGTAATTGCTTTAAATATCTGTTAAGTGTTTTATATAACTTACGTGCTTTAACTGCTTTCAAAATTCACACTTGCACTGATTGAATGATTAGATGCTATGATTTATGTGACCTCTGTGTGGATAGCGTGGAATTCGATAAATTCGTTGTACGCTATTAGAGAGTGCTAAGGACAAGGAGTTCTTGACCGACTAGGATCGATTCTGTTGCGAGTACGTTATGTGGTTCTGGATAGCACCGACGTTGACAAATCTAGTTTAAAGTAGAGTACTTCTGAAGATAGTCGGAGTGAGAACCGACATGAACCCGGATGTTGAACTCGACCAGAAGAACACCGAGCTTTCAACAACACCAAACTGAAGACCTTACACTGGGATTTTCTGTTCTTGGTCATTATGGAGGAACGAACATGATTCTTCAGGAATCAAAGGAGTCGGTACATCTCCACTCGGCCGAGAGGGGAGATTCGAGTAGGCTCCTACATCACTACTACATTGGAGTGTGCCCAAGTGAAAGGGCTCGATACTCAGGTCGCCATTGGAGGTTCGACCTCGATTAGTTATGGGACTCTAGTCCAGATGGCGATCTGCACAAAAGGTCTGAGGCGAAACAACCCGTACGTCTTAGTAGATGGTCTACCCTTAGGGGAAGTCGCCGAGGATGATGCACACGAAGAAGGACCCCGAACCTAGAGGCCCATGAGCAGGCTCGGCATATCTACCGACAGTTATTGGGACAGGATGCATCGATCCCTGAGTTTTCGCACGCCAGAGGAAACGCTCAGGACCAGGAACCTATTGATCTACAGCGATTCTATACGGAGTTTCCCGATTACCGCCGTATGAACGACGAGAGATTCGCCCAGCAGGAGAGACCGATCAATGAGGGCTTTGCAGTTCAGCACGCTCGCATCGACAGCCAGCACTCAGCACTTCATAGATCTATTGCCGAGATGCAGAAGTCACTTTCAGAGCAGCTCGAGTAGTATTCCCGTCGTGGTCCCGATGAGCCATGATCTATTTATCTTTATTTTCTTCTCCGCCGTTAGCTTTGTTTAGGGTTTTTGTAATGCCGTCTTTCGCATGACTTTGAATTTTATTTGGAATGTTATTTGCATTTAAATATTTTTGTTAGGAATGATGTTTTTTTAATGTATTTTAATTGCTCCTAAATGTTCGTTTTTAATTCGCGTTATTAGAATTTTTATAGATTATACTCCTCTTAACTAACCCCGAAGTCCGGAGGAGAATCTGAGGACATATTCTCTTGAAGAGGGGAGTATTGTAATGACCCGAATATTTTAATTATATTATTAATTATTACGCGAATTCTTTCTTGCCTAATTTTATCGATCTATCCAATTGGATTAATTAATCTTGTGGAAAAGATTGATTTAACCTATCTTTTAAATGCCCTCAATTACTTAAATTACATAAATGCCCTTGAAAGGCTAAATGACCATTTTACCCCCGAGATATTTTCCTAAATATCTACCTATCTCTCTCATTCTCTCATTACACACAAAGAAGGAAAAAGAAGAAAGGAAGGAGAAGACAGGAGGGAATCTTCCCGACGCCCTACCGAGCCCGTTTCTCGCCCGATCGACGAGCCGTGAAAACCCGAACGATCCTCAAGACATTCTCTACCGGTAATCCTTTTACCCCATTTCATTCCGTTTGTTCTTTCTTGCGATTTTCGTGATTTAGATATAGGATTTTTATAGGATTGGGTTTTCGTGTTTAGGAAGATTTACTCGGCCATTTTACGTGATTCTTGTGCCTATGTGTAGCTAATATGGTATAGATGATTATATGTAAAAATTAGGATATTTTATGGAATAAATTAGGAGATGTATGAATTTATATGTTGATTTTCGCATGTGAGGTTTCGCGATCTGCTGAGTCTGCTGCTCAGTAGATCCACACGGGCGAACGCACGGTCTTGATCAAGACCGTACAGGAGCCCGTGCGCAGCCCTTTTGAACCTGCACGGGCTTGAGCCCGTGCACAGTCCCGTGCGCAGGCCCGTTTGCACCTGTACGGTCTTGGCACCGTGCACTTCTATTTGTGCTTGCACCGGCTTGCCAAGCCAGTGCGTTGGCCAGTGCAACCTACTTAGTGGATTTTCTAGCCTTTTCCTTTCTTGCACTTCGGGAATTGGGTCAACCCCACTCATTTAAATGTTGACTTTTCACATACGACCTCCGAATATCAATCCGATTTCACCTATAGCTTCCTCGAGCCTTGAGATTTGATATACTTCATAATTTACAATTTATCCGACCCTATTTGACCGTCAATTGACACCTTTCTCGTTTAGGGATTTTATCCCACCTTTCCCGTTCCTTATCCGTTTGATCCCGTATTCGCGAAACGGGAAAAGAGTTGTACATGAGCCAAAAATAAATGTAACTCTAAGACGCGACGACGACGACGATCCCGCCTAGTATCCTGAAACCAATACAGGGTAAAACAGAGGGGGTTAGTCAAACGACTAAGTGAGGAGGGAATAATAATGTATTTTATAAAACGGAAAATAAATCACCAATTTTAAACTTAAAAGAAATCAACATAAAAGATAACTTATCATATGACTCGGGCGAGTCGAGCCCTTAACTCCAATTTCCAAACATAAAAAAAGGGGAAACCCACCTTATTCCTTCAATGTAGACGGACCGCTAAATCCGAACTACGCATAACATACTGTATAATCTCAGGTACTCAAAGGGCTGCCACTTCTGCCTCACCCCGAGGTCCCAAAGGTGGAGAGAACCATAGGATTTCCGCCATAGACCCGATGTCTACCGACTTCGTCCTATCATCCTTTACTCCGGGCCCAAACATACACACATACATATCATATCATAACTCGCTTTTCAAATCATTTCGCGTTGGCCAAAAGACCGTTCGAGATATGTCATATGCGAGGCCAAAGGCCAAAGGTCTTGCATGGGATAGTTCACTTCAGCTGGCTTTAGCTTCCTCGATGCATAAGCTATAACTTTCCCATTCTGCATTAACACACAACCTAATCCTTCGTGTGACGCATCTGCATACACGACAAATCCTTCTGAACCCTTGGGCAGGGTCAATACTGGAGTTGTGGTCAATCTCTTCTTGAGCTCCTGAAAACTAGCTTCACATTTGGCTGACCACTCAAATTTAGCTTCTTTCTTTGTCAACGCTGTTAACGGGCCTGCAAGTTTAGAGAAATCCTTGACAAAACGTCTGTAGTATCCTGCTAATCCCAAGAAACTACGGATCTCTGTAGGAGTCTTAGATCTCTCCCAATCCAGCACTTTCTCAATCTTCGAAGGATCTACCCCGATTCCCGTTCCGGATATGATATGACCTAGGAAGGTCACTCGGTCAATCCAGAATTTGCATTTGCTGAACTTAGCGAATAATTGCTGCTCTCTCAAAGCTTGTAGTACAATTCGGAGGTGTTCAGCGTGTTCTTCTTCGGACTTCGAGAACACTAAGATGTCTTCAATGAAAATAACAACGAACTTGTCGAGGTACGGACGGAAAATTCTGTGCATCATGTCCATAAAAGCTGCTGGGGCATTCGAAAGTCCAAATGGCATGACCACAAACTCGAAATGTCCGTATCAGGTGTTGAAAGCTGTCTTTGGGATATCTTCTGATCGGATACGTAGCTGGTAATATCCTTGTTTGAGATCGAGCTTGGAATAAACCCTCGATCCTTGTAGCAAATCGAACAATTCCTCGATATGTGGTAGAGGATACTTGTTCTTCACTGTCATCCTGTTCAATTCTCGGTAATCGATACACATGCGAAGTGTACCATCCTTCTTCTTCACGAACAAGACTGGAGCACCCCAAGGCGAGGCACTCGGTCGGATATATCCAATAGAAAGAAGTTCATCGAGTTGGTTCTTCAATTCTTTCAACTCGGCAGGAGCCATTCGGTACGGCGACTTCGAATAGGACTCGGCTCCCGGAACTAGATCAATCACGAACTCTATATCCCGATCCGGTGGCAAGAATTCCAGATTCTCGGGAAACACGTCGATGAATTCATTGACCACGGACGTTTCTTCAATCTTCGTCTGGTCCTTCGGGTAGTTGAGAAGGTAAGCTATAAAGCATGTAGCTTCTTCTTTCTGAACGAGCTTCTTGGCTTCCATCATTGAGATATACGGACCTTCTCCTGATCGGAAACCCTTAACCTCATTAGAACCCAGAATAACCTTCTTCTCGAAACAATCAACCTTCGCCCGATGCTCGTACAACCAATCCATTCCGAGAATAACCCCATATTTCTTCATCGGCAACTCGATCAAATCATCTGGGTACTCAATACCCTCGATGATAATCGAACAACGCTTAAGTGCTCGGTTCGCAATAACCTTCGAACCCAACGACGAACCAACCACTAACACATAATCAAGCAAGGAAACAGGCGCATGCACAGATAAGGAAACAACAGGCGCAATAAACGAGTGTGAAGCACCCGAGTCGTACAATGCATGTATGGGGATGCCATTTATATATATAGTACCTTCCACCACGTCGGTCGGATCTGCAACAGCATCCTCTGCATCGCCTTCCAAGGCGTAAACATGGGCATAAGCCTGAGGCTGAACGGCTCCCTGTTGTACCGGTCTTCTCTTCGGGCATACATCTACCCGGTGATCGGCGCTACCACATCCGTAGCACAGACCATTCTTCTTCCAGCATTTGGCCTCTAAGTGCGGGCCCTGACAGAATCCACATACAGGTCGTGGAAATCCCTCAGGTCGGGGAGGTGCAGGCTGAACAGTTGTCTTGAACGGCTTCTTCCCAGAAGAGGACCCAGACGGAACAAATGGCCTCTTCGAACCAGACGGGAAACTCTTAGCGGCTGCAAGGGCAGGTGCAGAAGTCGGTCTCATCTGTCGGAGATCAGACTCTATAGATAGGGCCATCTCAACTGCATCGGTATAATACTGGTGTCTGTTCCCGAGCATATGCATACGAATCTCATTCAACAATCCCTCAATGAACTGTCGAGTCTTCCTCTGTTCGTCGTCAACCATATACGAGCAGTGAATAATAAGTCTGGAGAAATGAGCCTCGTACTGGTCAACGGATGAGGTACCCTGCTTGAGAGACAGGAACTCTCGCTCACGTCGCTGTCGGACCACCAACGGAATATACTTGGCCCGAAACTCAACTAAGAATTGATCCCAAGTCGGGACCACATGCTCTCGCTGCCATCGCTGCTCGATACGAGCCCACCAGTCATGTGCAGCTCCTGTCATCTGATACACTGCTAATTCGACCCTCTTAGGGTCCGGACATTCCATTACTCTGAACCTCTTCTCCATTGCCGCTATCCAAGATTCGGCAATCACATCATCGGGGGCACCCTCGAACTGCGGAGGGTGGAGTTTAAGGAACCTGCTCATCTCGGTCTCAGGGGCAGGTGTTGGCGTTGCTCGGTTGGTATTAACCATAAACTGCCCTAAAGCTTCCATAAACTGTGCTGGTGTCGGAACACCTGGAGGCGGACCTGGCGGTTCACGGCGAGGAGGCATTCTGAAAAATTCAAAACCAGACATGCATGATGATAAGTGATTATGAAAAGCCGTAACATGTAGAGAAGTTAAATTCACATAATCACGTAGTCACAATCACATAACCCTAAGCCGTACGACCCAAACTGACACGACAATTCAGAGCCTAGGCCATTGGACCAAAGGGCTCTGATACCAACTGTAGCGGGCGCCCCAAACGGGTAACGCACGCCCCGCACCGAGCCCCGACCCGGGACCGAAATGGAATCCGACCCTAATCGAAACCCGGCGAACGGCACACATTTACTCAATGACTAGGCGGGGATTTCAAAAATGAAAGAAAATGACAGAGGTGCGGAAGCGAAAATAAACCAAACGATAAAACATAATAACTGCACAAGTATTAAAGCCCACCAAGGCCAACGAAATTCAATTACATAATTAATAAACGGGTTCGATACAATATCCCGACAATGTAAACATACGGGTTCAACATATAAATCCCGAATTCTAACTAAATAAAATTACTAATATCATAAAGCATAATTAATAGCCAAACGGGAAAAGAGTTGTACATGAGCCAAAAATAAATGTAACTCTAAGACGCGACGACGACGACGATCCCGCCTAGTATCCTGAAACCAATACAGGGTAAAACAGAGGGGGTTAGTCAAACGACTAAGTGAGGAGGGAATAATAATGTATTTTATAAAACGGAAAATAAATCACCAATTTTAAACTTAAAAGAAATCAACATAAAAGAAAGGTTTTCGTAAGCGGGTGGTGATTTAACATAAAACATAACTTATCATATGACTCGGGCGAGTCGAGCCCTTAACTCCAATTTCCAAACATAAAAAAAGGGGAAACCCACCTTATTCCTTCAATGTAGACGGACCGCTAAATCCGAACTACGCATAACATACTGTATAATCTCAGGTACTCAAAGGGCTGCCACTTCTGCCTCACCCCGAGGTCCCAAAGGTGGAGAGAACCATAGGATTTCCGCCATAGACCCGATGTCTACCGACTTCGTCCTATCATCCTTTACTCCGGGCCCAAACATACACACATACATATCATATCATAACTCGCTTTTCAAATCATTTCGCGTTGGCCAAAAGACCGTTTGAGACATGTCATATGCGAGGCCAAAGGCCAAAGTTCGTCTTAGAAATTAAAGAGGTTTTACATGTCTCTTTCGCAAACGTTTCAAAGACTATACGTAGTACTTTTTCCTATCAAAACATTTTCGATAAATCGAATAAACATAATAGGCATAAATATTTATTAAGTATATATATAGAAACGGTGTGAAAACAAAACGTAAATTTGGCTTATATCGGGAGAGGCTTATTTATATATATACATAATAGTACTGGAATCAGAAACGGAAAGCCTCACCTGTGGCTATACAAAAAGAATGGAAAATGCAAGACCGGATGCGCTACTCCACGGGAGTATCGTCTGCAAAATACAAACACACAACCAAATAAGACTAACGACGACGCACAGCTTATACGAAAACATTAGAACACATAGAAGCACGTTGAACAATCAAATAAAGCACTTAAGTTCAAATTATCAAACGAAAACGGAGTAATTCGCAAATTTAAAAATGCAAATCAAGTCCAAATGCAACAAAACTTTACGTACATGCTTTAAATATCATAAAGGAGTATGCATTCGAATTTCGGGAAAATCGGACTTCATATGCAAAAGATAGAAAGTTTGTCGAAAACTTAAAACGCACTATTCATAGACCCGAACATGCTATAAATTCATAAATCATACAATTCATATCTATATCATATATATCAAATACACGAGCGAAGAAAGAATTTGGAAAAGACGAGCCTCGGAGGGACCCGTAGGCCAAAATGGGCCCTGACTTACAAAAGGTCAGGGCCCTGTTCAACCAGGCCACACGGCCTTGTGCACGGCCGTGTACACCATGAGAAACACGCACGGCCTGTTGGCCGTGTGCACAAGGTCGTGCACCAATACACACACGCACGGTCTCTTGCACGGCCGTGCAAGAGGCCGTGTACCCCCACACGGGCTTGTCACACCCCTTGTGCAAAGCCCGTGTGCGTCAAGAACAGCAGAAAAATTTGCAGAACCTTACGCGAATTCAATTCTAAATTCAACATTTGGCTAATTAATCATGCAAATCATACCCTAATTTTTACATATAATCATCTACAACATATAAGCTACATATAGAAACAATAAACACGAAAATCCATCCACAATTTCTATCAAAATCATATAAAACCTAATTATTCAACTATTAACCAAAAACGAGAAAATGAAGCATAAGAGGCATTAAATGAAAAAAATCGTGAGAGCTTACTCGTAGAAGAGATCGCGGGGAGTTCGTAGGCGTAAACGGCTCGAAAATCCGTCGGGAAATGATGTCGGGACGATCGTTTTAATCTTCTTCTTCTTCCTTCTCTTTTTCTTTCTTTTCTTTCTCTTTTCTTGTTGCTGGTTGTTTGAATGAGAGTGAGGTGAGAGAGGGAAAGATGAGACTTAGTCAAATTGACTTGGGTCAAAAATCGAAGGGGCAAATTCGTAATTTCGCAAAATAAGTTTGAAAACTCATGTTGTTCAAATAATACATAATTACAGTCAAAATTCATATAATTAAACGCACAATGACAATTCGTAATTTAAATATAGAAATTCATTCATTTACGAAATTATTCTAAAATATCATAATAAATATCTAATAAAATAATAAATTGCGCAAATACTCGATTCGGACATACCGGATTATAATTCGGATTTTCGGGGCGTTACAGCACCTGTAGCATGAGTGGAGTTTATATGAATTGCCATGCGTCATCTGTTGTCTTGTGTCTTGCTTTTAGTATTGTCGGTCTTGTTTTCATCTTCTAGGCCCTGTGTATTACAGGTGGGACCAACGAGGGAGAAACTTGACTACCACTTGCTTTCATACTGTCGTGTTAAGCCAGGTAAGGGTATTAAATTGTTTTCAACTGGAGTAAGAACATAGTTACTTAGGTTTGCGAAATAAACCACTATCCCGCTTTCTTATTACTTGTTGTATTGCCTTTACTATTTCTCTATCTGCTTAGTCAAACCGTTTTGATAGCAAACCAAAATGTTTTAAATACTTTCAACTAGAGGCAAGGAAAACCCATTTGTTTTAAATGCGAACTTTGGTCTCTCGACCTCGCAATTATAACCTTGTCTCGAATGGCCCCTTTGGCCTCCCACACCCCGATTTCCTACTTTTGAATGGCCCTTTTGGCCACCCAAACTATCATTGATTTCAAAAGCGAGCCATAGATTGATTAATGATTTGGGCCCGGAGTATACAGGAGGTGAGCCTGGGGACGAGCGTCTAGGGCAAATCCCGATGTATACTTCTAGCGTGTTATCTTGGGTCGGCTAGGAGGTTGGCTAGCCTAAGTTGATGCGAACGGTGGTGCTAACCGCGTCTCCTTAAATTCTGATACGGTGGTGCTAATCGCATCTCCTCAAATTCTGATGGTACCAATTGTTGGTGGTGGTGTACTGTAACGCCCCAAATATTTCGTAAACTAAAGCCGGTAAGAATTACTAAGATAACGGGACAAGGTTTGAAAACTCGATCGGGAAATATGTGCTTATGTGATATTTGTGTGTTTTATATGAATTTTCGTAAATGTGATAAATTGTGAATTTAAATTATTCTGTGTCAAGGTGCGTTTAAAATGATAAGTTTTGACTATAATATTGATATATTTTGTTAATATGTCTTTTTTATGAAGTTTTGTGAAATTACAAAAATGCCCCTTCGATTTTTACCTAAATTATTTAAGTTGATTTTTTTTTAAGTGTGAAATGAATTAGAAATTTATTAATTAACATGTGTTATATAATTAATTATATTCTACTCAATATGTAATCATATATGTATCCAGTGGGTTAACTCTTATTAAACTAAAATATTATATATACATATACGACATAATTAATTAGAGGAAAGAAGTAGGTGGTCAATTGGTCTCCCTTTTCAATACTGAAAAGTGGTATGACATATATTTAGTTTATTAATATATGAAATTATCATTATCATTATTCACAAAAAGAAAACCCCAATTTCCTTTCTTGTATACTCTGGAAACCTCACAGAACTGTACGAACAAATAAACCTTCATCCTTCTTCTTTAATCAATTTGGACCGAGAACAGAACAAGGGACTAAATCTATGTATTTCTCTTATATATACTACTTTTAATAAGTGCTTAAACTTAGTGCTGGGTATGTGCCGCGTGAATCAAACCTTGCCTGACAACATGTTTTAATTGCCGAACAAATTATAATTCTTTGTATCAAAGAAGTAAATGGAATATTTAACTATTGTTTAGCTAGGTGTTGATCAGAGATGTAGTAGCAGCAATCCGAGTGTAGTTTCCTTTCCCATTAATTTTAGAGGTGTTAATTGAAAGATGACTAGCGAAGTGATGTGATGCTACTTGTATTTATTCTCCTAGTAATTTACAACAGAACACGAATAAGAAACCAGAGCTTGAGTATACCTATAGTTAATTTTCATGTCAATTAATGCAAATTACTTCCGTTATTGATGAGTTAAATTGATGCTTGAGGTACTAATGATTTTTCATAATTATAGATTGATTTCACTACTTCATTTCATTTCCGGAAGTGATTAATCAAGTTACGTGTATATTTGTAGTCAAGCTTCATACTTTAATTAATCAATGGTAATTGCTATTAGTAACAACTAAAATAATATAATGGTTTGATTCATTTATTTTCTTATATTCAATTGATCTGTTTAGCTATTTAATTGTTATGTGATTATCTTTAAGTGCTTTATTGCATTAAGCATAAGCCGTGCGTCGTATTGTCGTCTTACATGGTTGTGTCATATTTGGTTTCAGGTGGTAGTTCTTCCGGGAAGTAGTTGGTCTTCTTTCTTTTGCTCTTTTTGTAGTATTATCCAGGTGGGGTTTCTTTTCCGAATTCGGCTTTCTTATACGTATGTAAATATTCCATATATACCCGAAGCCTGTGTTTTATGCTTTTGTGTTTTCTTTCCCCAAACTTATATTATACGTAGTAGCTACTTGAAAATCATATTACTTTAATATGTTTAAAGAAAAATGCTTTGATATCAAATTATTACGTATAACCCCTCAAAAGCTCCTTTAGCTCGAAAGGGTTAAAAGTTGATTTATCAATCGGTCCGTTTGACCATATAAGCATTTGAAGTGCGAGGAATTATCTTGGCCTTTCGGCCTGGCCATTGAGCCACATTATACTATTGGGCCCGGACATCAGGGTATGGGGTGAAGCCGGATAGACGTTGGGTCTACGGTGGATCTCAATGCTCTGGTCTCCAAACTGATGGGAGCTCGGGGGTATGACCGGAGTGGCAACCCTTTTGAGTACCTGCGCCAGACGGGATTTAGTCTATATCCCCAGCCGAAGATGTATTGGATATTTGTCCTTGCATATATGATTATATAGTAGCGGGCTAGCTACCTGACTACACAAGGAGGAATAAGGGAGGTTTATTTAATATTTCTGATATTATGAAACAGGTGGTTGATGCTCGACTCGCCGAGCTTTTACTTTATTGCAAAATTATTCGATTCATCAATAATTGTGAAAACTTTTATTTTTCCTTTGCTTTCTTCTCATTTACAAACTGGTGAATCTTTCTGTTGTTTCGATAATATATACGTATTACAGCCCCCTCACTTAGTCGCTTTGACTAACCCCATTACTCTGTGGTTGTCTTTTCAGGTTTTGTTGCTAGGCGGATTCAGGTCGTGTCCTTGGAGTCATTTACTTTTGTTTAGGTGATTTCATTTCCGCCTATGTATCCGGATAAACACTTAAAACCCTAGAAGTTATAGATATAAATGATGTAAATTAGTGTGAATAGTGATATTGATGTTTTCAGTGGCCTTGGTGGGCTTTATAATTGTGTTTTCGGTTATGGTTGTTCTAGCTCCCTGAGTGGGATAGGTTGTGCTAATTTGCTTCCGCTGTATTATTGTTCATTGTCCTATTATTTTTTAAAGCAGATCCGCCTGGTATTTATTTTTCGTTCGCCAGGTTGCAGTTCATAACCGGACCTTTAGTTCTTGTTATGGGTTGTGACTTGGTGCGGGACGTCGCGTCGCACCGTATTTGGGGACGTGCCGTTACAGTTGGTATCAGAGCTAGAGGTTCATTGGCCTTAGTTCTGTGAGTCGTGTCAGTCTAGGTCCGTACGGCTTATGACTTAGGAATCGTCCTTTTGTGCTTATGTGGTTACAACTTTGCATCCATAATTAATCTACATGCATACTTGTTATATTTAACTGTAGGATGCCGCCTCGTCGTGATCGTACTCCTCCAGCAGCACCACCACAAGCACCAGTAGTAGATGCTCAGCAGATATTTGGTCTCTTTCGGGATTATCTGGATCAGAGAGACAGGAATCTAGAGGTAGATGAGCATAGAGCCCGTAAGCAGTCACTGATCTAGAGGATATTGTGGCAGAGGGTTGGATTTCATCTCTTGAGAGGATATACCGAGTTCATCAGCCTACTGATCTAGAGAAGGTTGAGTTTGCTATCTATCTTCCTCGAGGACCTACAGAGGCCTGGTGGAAGATGACTGAGCAGAGATGGAGGGCCACCGGAGTTGAGTCATCGTGGGATAGGTTTCTTGAGGAGTTTCGAGCTAAGTATGTTCCCCCTACTGTTCAGGATCGCCGAGAGCAGGAGTTTATGGAGCTATCTCAGGGTACTTCTACCGTGGCAGATTATGAAGCCAATTTTACCAGACTTGCAGTATATGCTCCCTATATGCTTTAGCTGAGCGTAGGAAGACCAAGAAGTTTCTAGAGGGCTTGAGTATTCCTCTTCGACAGGGTCTTGCAGCTTCCCGTCCCACTACCTATGTTGCAGCTGTAGATGCAGCCTTATCTCTCGAGGCTGAGTATGCCAGTATTGATCGAGCTATTCGTCGTACTACCCCCGCTTCTTCTTCATCAGGTTTCAAGAGACCTTTCATTCCGAGTGCTCCTATGCAGCCTAAAGGCAAGAGACCTTTTGATGGACCCAGACCTCCTATGCCTCGCCCTATGGGATTTTCTTCAACACCTCGTCCGACCGGATTTTACTCTGCATCTCGCCCGACTGGTTTTCCTACAGCCCCTCGTCTGTCAGGTTATTGTCCAGTTACTTGCGGTTATTGTGGAGGGAATCACCTAGAGTTTAAGTGTTGGTATAAGTTGGGATTGTGTACTAGTTGTGGTAGCTCTACCCACCAGAAGGATAGTTGTCCCAGGAGGCAGCCCCCGAGTCAGCCTATGCTGCCGAAGCCGAAGCCTTCCATTCCAGCTCGTGTGTACGCCCTGGAGGGCGATAGTGAGAGTACTGAGCCTGATGCTTCCGCCGTGGTGGAAGGTACCATACATATACATAACATACCCATACATGCATTGTTTGATCTGGGTGCTACGCATTCTTTGTTGCTCTTGAAATTGACTTATCTGCGCATGCGTCTATTGATTTGTCTGATTATTGCTTTGTTGTGAGTTCCCCTTTGGGATCTTGTATGATTACCGACCGCGTGTACCGACGTTGTCCCGTTGTTATTGAGGATAAAGTTTAGCCCGCAGATTTGATATTGTTGTCAGTGAAGAAGTACAGAGTTATCTTGGGTATGGATTGGTTATTTGAGCACAGGGCCAAGATTGATTGTTTTGAGAAGAAGATTAGTTCGGGATCTGATTCGAGTCAGGGTATTCAGTTGACAGATGGGCTAATTATTTCTATGACAGAGGCGAAGAAGCTCGTCCGAGAAGGAGCTTCAGGTTTTGTTGCTTATCTTCTTAATAGACCGAAGGAACAGTCGAAGTTTGAAAATACCGAGATAGTTAAGGATTTCCCAGATGTGTTTCCTGAGAAGTTAGAATCGTTACCTCTAGACCATGATATCGAGTTTGTTATTGATCTGTATCCGGGATCTGAGCCGTATTCGAAGACATCTTACAGAATGGCACCAGCTGAATTAAAAGAGTTGAAGATTCAGTTAGATGATTTGCTAGCCAGTGGTTATATTAGGCCGAGTACTTCTCCCTGGGGTGCACCGGTATTGCTTGTGAAGAAGAAAGATGGTTCTCTTAGACTTTATGTTGATTACAGAGAGTTGAACCGGATGACTGTGAAGAACAAGTATCCTCTTCCCCACATTGAGGAGTTGTTTGATTTATTGCAGGGATCAAGGGTCTATTCTAAACTCGATCTGAGACAGGGATATTATCAGTTACGTATCAGGGCAGAGGATATACCGAAGACAGCTTTCAACAGTCGATACGGTCATTTTGAGTTTGTGGTTATGCCATTCGGTTTGACGAACGCCCCTGCAGCATTTATGGATATGATGCACAGAATCTTCCGACCTTACCTCGATAAGTCTGTTGTCATCTTCATCGACGACATACTGGTTTTCTCAATGTCCGAGGAAGAGCATGCAGAGCATTTAAAGATTGTGCTACAAACTTTGAAAGAACATCAGTTGTATGCCAAGTTCAGTAAATGCGAGTTCTGGATCGAAAAAGTGGCATTTTTGGGTCATGTTATATCCGAGAAAGGTATCGAGGTTGATCCTTCGAAGATAGATTCAGTATGGAGTTGGGAGCAGCCTAAGACTCTGACAGAGGTTCGTAGTTTTCTGGGTTTAGCAGGTTATTACAGACGGTTTGTGAAGGATTTCTCTAAACTTGCAGCCTGTAACGACCCGAATATTTTAATTATATTATTAATAATTACGCGAATTCTTTCTTACCTAATTTCTCGATCTATCCAATTGGATTAATTAATCTTGTGGAAAAGATTGATTTAACCTATCTTTTAAATACCCTCAATTACTTAAATTACATAAATGCCCTTAAAAGCCTAAATGACCATTTTACCCCCCCGAGATATTTTCATAAATATCTATCTATCTCTCTCTCATTCTCTCATTTCACAAAAGGAAGAAAGAAAGAAGAAAGAAAGGAGAAAGAAGGAGAGAAAAGGAGAGAATCTTCCCGACGCCCTACCGAGCCCGTTTCTCGCCCGATCGACGAGCCGTGAAAACCCGAACGATCCTCACTACATTATCTACCGGTAATCCTTTTACCCCATTTCATTCCGTTCGTTATTTCTTGCGATTTTCGTGACTTTAGATATAGGATTTTATATATTAGGATTTTCGTGTTTAGGAAGATTTACTTGACCATTTTACGTGATTCTTGTGTCTATGTGTAGCTTATATGATATATATGATTATATGTGAAAATTAGGATGATTTATGGTGTAAATTAGGAGATGTATGAATTTATATATTGATTTTTGCGTGAGAGGTTCGCGATCTGCTGAGTCTGCTGCTCAGTAGATCCACACGGGCGAACGCACGGTCTTGAGCAAGACCGTGCAGGAGCCCGTGCGCTTCACTTTTCAGCCTGCACGGGCTTGAGCCCGTGCACAGGCCCGTGCGCATGGCCGTTTGCACCTGCACGGTCTTGGCACCATGCTCAAGACCGTGCGGGAGGCCGTGCAACCCCTTTTGTGCTTGCACCAGCTTGCCAAGCCCGTGCGTAAGCCCGTGCGTTGGCCGGTGCAACATACTTAGTGTATTTTCTAGCCTTTTCCTTTCTTACACTTCGGGAATTGGTCAACCCCACTCATTTAAATGTTGACTTTTCTCATACGACCTCCGAATATCAATCCGATTTCACCTATAGCTTCCTCGAGCCTTGGGATTTGATATTCTTCATAATTTACAATTTACCCGACCCTAATTGACCGTCAATTGACACCTTGCTCGTTTAGGGATTTATTCCACCTTTCCCGTTTCTTATCCGTTTAATCCTGTATTCGCGAGAGAACGTCTTTATATTATTTTAAGCATGTCTACGTGCCCTAATTGCGTTTAAGCATGCCTTTAATATTTATTAGTTACGTTCTTTCATTATTTAACATTTCATTAATATTCTTTAATTGTCGTACCGTAATTTACATGTTTAATTGATTTACTTCCCATATTGCGTTTATTGCATGATTGGATTCTACATGAATTGCCGTGCGTCATCTGTTGTCTTGTGTCTTGCTTTTAGTATTGTCGGTCTTGTTTTCATCCTCTAGGCCCTGTGTATTACAGGTGGGTCCAACGAGGGAGAAACCTGACTACCGCTTGCTTTCATACTGTCTTGTCGAGCCAGGTAAGGGTTTAAACTTCTTTCAACTGGAGTAAGAACATAGTCTTATATAGGTTTGCGAAATAAATGACTTCCCAGCTTTTATTATTACTTGTTGTACTGCCTTTACTATTCCTTATGTGCTGAGTCAAACCTTTCAATAGCAAAACCAAAATGATTTGAAATGATTTCGACTAGAGACAAGGAAAACCCTTTTGTTATAAATGCGAACTTTGGTCCATCGACCTCGCAAATATAACCTTGTCTCGAATGGCCCTTTTGGCCTTCCACATCCCGATTCCCCAATTACGAATGGCCTTTTTGGCCACTTAAACTATCATCGTTTTCAAATGCGAGCACTGGACCGTGTATGTGTTGGGCCCGGAGTATTCAGGAGGTGAGTCTGGGGACGTGCGTCCAGGGCAAATCCCGATGGATACTCCAATCCGTATCTGCTTAGGTCAGCCAGGAGGTTGACTAACCTGAGTTAGTGCGAGGGTGGCGTTGTAGGCTACGCGCTTCCTAGAAAATTCTGTTAAGGGTGACGTTGTTAACACGCGTTTCCATAAATTCTGAGTGGTCCATGAACCTTGGTGGTGGAGTACTTGCTTACATGATTTTTCAATTGGGAGTTATAAGGAGAGGGCCCGTTCTCGCCGGGACACATTCTTGCATGACTTATTGCATTTCTTGCTTGTCTATCTGATTTACGGCTTTAGTTACGAGTCGAAGCACATTCCGGTTTTCTTCCTTTAGTATACGTATTTCCCTATAAATATATATACAAAACCCGGAAGCGTGACTCGAACTTGCCAACTGAAGTCTCATTTATTATTCAATTAATTAGTTGAATTATGAGCCGTGTTTAATTATCGTTCTAACTTACTCATAGCATGTCTTTCGAAACCGTAACGGCCTCGTAACTCAACTAACGCCCTTTCAATTTATCGGCTTGATATTTCGTGCAAATGTTTTAAAGGATCCGGTTCGTCAACCTTTTGTGTTTTCAAATAAGCCGAACCCGAGTGTTGCCTTGTGTCAGTTTACAACTTATATTTCATTATTTAAATTCTTTCTCAAAACGGGCAACATTCACTAATTTTGGTTTTAAAAGATAAATGACGAACTGTGATCAAAACCCCCTTACTGAGTATCCTTTATACTCACCCCTGCTATTTTGGTTCTTGCTTCAGGTAGACAGGTGGCGACGTCACCTATCTTGTCAGTCGGCATCAGCAGGTCTAGATAGGCTTAGTCTTTCTGGTTTGTCTTGTCAGTGGTCCCAACAACCGTCGAGTCCTGTTTATTATCTTTATTCGCTTTCGAACCTTTTACTGCTTTATTTAATTCATGTATTTTTAAGTGCCCCTGATGTGGGATAGTTGACGATATCTAGGATTGTACAGGATAGACTAGTTGAGCCATGGATGGCACTACGTGTTGTTATTATGTTGTATTTCGATTTGCATATGTTTAATTGATATTTATGGAATTTATCTGTTTATTTAAATCGCTTCCGCATTTTCTCTGCTCTTCTCTGGTTGTTGTTGGGATGTCATTGTTGTTGCCTGTAGTGTTTGCTTGAGTGCCGTTCGCCGGAGTGGGTTTTTGAGTTGAGGCCCCTCGTTGAAGCTCGGGAATCCGTTTCGGTGCGGATGTGGTGGTCCTTCTTCAGGGGGCGCTACAGTCAGTGGTATCAGAGCCTAGGTTCCCAAAAGGAACCGAAGCTTTGTAATCGAGTCGTGTCTTGTCTCTTGTGTCTGCCCGTTTCGTGTCAATGAGACTTAGAGTTTCCAGTCACAGGTGCTTGAGAACTCCTTAGTATTGAAATTGTGATTGATCTCCTTTTGGAATGGCCAACCAACCGTTTGATCTCTTACAATTGTAGTACTGAGTTGGGATCGAATGCAGGTGAATGTGGAACTCGAGGTAGCGCCTGTCTTGTCTTGTCATCTGGTCGTGTCCTGCTTGGGTCTTGTCGTGTCTAGGTCGTACGGCTATAGGATCGAGTTTTGCTTGTTCTGTGATTTGTTTCGTCCTTAAATTTATTACATGCTATTCGAATCATATATGTATGCTTTGTTTGAATTTTATATGCCATATATGATCATTCCATTAACCGAGCATGCATCATTTTCCAGTTGTTGTTCACAGGTGCATAATGCCTCGCCGAAGACCCCCTACTGCTCCAACACCCCCGAACCCAATGGCTGAAGAGTGGGTATCGATTATCCGACAGATCGCCGTGCAAGTATGTCAGGGGATACAACCACAGCAGCAGGACGTACCTGCCAGACAGACTGTGGGCCAAACCTTGGATAGGTTTCTCTTCTATCGTCCACCTTGCTTCGAGGGCGAACCCGATGATTTTAAGGCCGAGGCCTGGATATCCGACGTGGAACAGATCTTTCGAGTACTACAGTGTGGTGACCCCGAGAAGGTCGAGTATGCTACCTTCCTTATGAGAGGACCCGCTCGAGATTGGTGGAACTTCACAGAACGGAGATGGATCGCCGAGGGAGTCCCCCACACTTGGTCACGATTCGTATCTGACTTCCGAATGAAGTATGTGCCGGAAGTGGTACGTGACAGCCGAGAGAGAGAATTCATGTATCTCAACCAAGGAGCATCTACCGTAGCCCAGTATGAAGCACAATTCAACCGTCTCATCACTTATGCTCCTCACTATGCCGCGGACGAACGAAAGAGAGCACGAAAGTTTATCGAGGGACTCAGCCGGAGATCCGAATTGCATTAATGGCACTTGACATCCGTCTTTACCCCGATGCAGTTACCCGAGCAATGAGAGTGGAGTCTGAACTCCAAATAATGAACCAGAGTGCCCCTGCTATGATAGGATCCTCTTCCAACGAGATAGCAAGGAGAGAGTCAGCCGGACCGAGTACTTTTCGGACAAAGAGACCACACTACGAGGTGCCAGAATCTACAGAACCTGAAGTGAACGAGGACCCCATTCCCTGTGAGCACTGTGGGAAGACGAATCACAGGACGACAAAGTGTAGGAAACAATTGGGACGTTGCTTTTCTTGTGGAAGCACCAAGCACCACATTCGGGACTGTCCCAATAGAGAGAACCCTGGGGGAAGAAGAAGTGGTTACCGATCACGACATGCTCGTACAGATGCCAAGATTTATGTGACCTCTATGTGGATAGCGTGGAATTTGATAAATTCGTTATACGCTATTAGAGAGTGCTAAGGACAAGGAGTTCTTGGCCGACTAGGATCGATTCTGTTGCGAGTACGTTATGCGGTTCTGGATAGCACCGACGTTGACAAATCGAGTCTGAAGGAGTATACTTCTGAAGGTATGTCTGAAGATGAATCAACTAGTGAAGAGGATAATGAATTATCTGACGATGATGATTATATGGGAGACGAGCCGACATCGGCTTCCGATAATGACGACCCTGATGTTTCGTATGAAGTCGAGCGAAGAAATGATGAAAATGATGGTTTAATGGAAAGAGGAGAGGAGAAATCATCCAATACCATTGAAGGTGAGAAAACACTTTGTAGAAAAAATAAGAAAGAGTGTGATCTTGAAGAAACAGATTGTGAGAAGGACGAGGGGTACAATGGGAGAAATGATGATGGCGTTACTTCCTGTAAAAGGAACTCTAATCAAGAAAACAGGAGGAGGATGTGACAATTGTCATTGAGGATACGAAGAGTACAAGAATCAGTCGGAAGAACGAAATAGATAATGACAGTGACGATGGACCTTGCATTGGGAGTTTTCTTCGTCGTTAGCCTTGTTTAGGGTTTTTGTAATTCTGTCTTTCGCATGACTTTGGATTCTATTTTTATTATGAATGATGTTTTATAATGTATTTTAATTGCTCCTATATGTTCGTTTTTAATTCGTGTTATTACATTTTATGGATTATGCTCCTCTTAACTAACCCCGAAGTCCGGAGGAGAATCTGAGGACAGATTCTTTTGAAGAGGGGAGTATTGTAACGACCCGAATATTTTAAATATATTATTAATAATTACGCGAATTCTTTCTTACCTAATTTCTCGATCTATCCAATTGGATTAATTAATCTTGTGGAAAAGATTGATTTAACCTATCTTTTAAATACCCTCAATTACTTAAATTACATAAATGCCCTTAAAAGCCTAAATGACCATTTTACCCCCCCGAGATATTTTCATAAATATCTATCTATCTCTCTCTCATTCTCTCATTTCACAAAAGGAAGAAAGAAAGAAGAAAGAAAGGAGAAAGAAGGAGAGGAAAGGAGAGAATCTTCCCGACGTCCTACCGAGCCCGTTTCTCGCCCGATCGACGAGCCGTGAAAACCCGAACGATCCTCACTATATTATCTACCGGTAATCCTTTTACCCCATTTCATTCCGTTCGTTATTTCTTGCGATTTTCGTGACTTTAGATATAGGATTTTATATATTAGGATTTTCGTGTTTAGGAAGATTTACTTGACCATTTTACGTGATTCTTGTGTCTATGTGTAGCTTATATGATATATATGATTATATGTGAAAATTAGGATGATTTATGGTGTAAATTAGGAGATGTATGAATTTATATATTGATTTTCGCGTGAGAGGTTCGCGATCTGCTGAGTCTGCTGCTCAGTAGATCCACACGGGGGAACGCACGGTCTTGAGCAAGACCATGCAGGAGCCCGTGCGCTTAACTTTTCAGCCTGCACGGGCTTGAGCCCGTGCACAGGCCCGTGCAAATGGCCGTTTGCACCTTCACGGTCTTGGTACCGTGCTCAAGACCGTGCGGGAGGCCGTGCAACCCTTTTGTGCTTGCACCGGCTTGCCAAGCCCGTGCGTAAGCCTGTGCGTTGGCCGGTGCAACATACTTAGTGTATTTTCTAGCCTTTTCCTTTCTTACACTTCGGGAATTGGTCAACCCCACTCATTTAAATGTTGACTTTTCTCATACGACCTCCGAATATCAATCCGATTTCACCTATAGCTTCCTCGAGCCTTGGGATTTAATATTCTTCATAATTTACAATTTACCCGACCCTAATTGACCGTCAATTGACACCTTGCTCGTTTAGGGATTTATTCCACTTTTCCCGTTTCTTATCCGTTTAATCCTGTATTCGCGAGAGAACGTCTTTATATTATTTTAAGCATGTCTACGTGCCCTAATTGCGTTTAAGCATGCCTTTAATATTTATTAGTTACGTTCTTTCATTATTTAACATTTCATTAATATTCTGTAATTGTCGTACCGTAATTTACATGTTTAATTGATTTACTTCCCATATTGCGTTTATTGCATGATTGGATTCTATATGAATTGCCGTGCGTCATCTGTTGTCTTGTGTCTTGCTTTTAGTATTGTCGGTCTTGTTTTCATCCTCTAGGCCCTGTGTATTACAGGTGGGTCCAACGAGGGAGAAACCTGACTACCGCTTGCTTTCATACTGTCTTGTCGAGCCAGGTAAGGGTTTAAACTTCTTTCAACTGGAGTAAGAACATAGTCTTATATAGGTTTGCGAAATAAATGTCTTCCCAGCTTTTATTATTACTTGTTGTACTGCCTTTACTATTCCTTATGTGCTTAGTCAAACCTTTCAATAGCAAAACCAAAATGATTTCAAATGATTTCGACTAGAGACAAGGAAAACCCTTTTGTTTTAAATGCGAACTTTGGTCCATCGACCTCGCAAATATAACCTTGTCTCGAATGGCCCTTTTGGCCTTCCACATCCCGATTCCCCAATTACGAATGCGAGCACTGGACCGTGTATGTTTTGGGCCCGGAGTATTCAGGAGGTGAGTCTGGGGACATGCGTCCAGGGCAAATCCCGATGGATACTCCAATCCGTATCTGCTTAGGTCAGCCAGGAGGTTGACTAACCTGAGTTAGTGCGAGGGTGGCGTTGTAGGCTACGCGCTTCCTAGAAAATTCTGTTAAGGGTGACGTTGTTAACACGCGTTTCCATAAATTCTGAGTGGTCCATGAACCTTGGTGGTGGAGTACTTGCTTACATGATTTTTCAATTGGGAGTTATAAGGAGAGGGCCCGTTCTCGCCGGGACACATTCTTGCATGACTTATTGCATTTCTTGCTTGTCTATCTGATTTACGGCTTTAGTTACGAGTCGAAGCATATTCCGGTTTTCTTCCTTTAGTATACGTATTTCCCTATAAATATATATACAAAACCCGGAAGCGTGACTCGAACTTGCTAACTGAAGTCTCATTTATTATTCAATTAATTAGTTGAATTATGAGCCGTGTTTAATTATCGTTCTAACTTACTCATAGCATGTCTTTCAAAACCGTAACGGCCTCGTAACTCAACTAACGCCCTTTCAATTTATCGGCTTGATATTTCGTGCAAATGTTTTAAAGGATCCGGTTCGTCAACCTTTTATGTTTTCAAATAAGCCGAACCCGAGTGTTGCCTTGTGTCAGTTTACAACTTATATTTCGTTTTCGTATTCTTTCTCGAAACGGGCAACACTCACCGCTTTTAGTTTTAAAAGATAAACGACGAACTGTCATCAAAAACCCCCTTACTGAGTATCCTTTATACTCACCCCTGCTATTTTGGTTCTTGCTTCAGGTAGACAGGTGGCGACGTCACCTATCTTGTCAGTCGGCATCAGCAGGTCTAGATAGGCTCAGTCTTTCTGGTTTGTCTTGTCAGTGGTCCCAACAACCGTCGAGTCCTGTTTATTATCTTTATTCACTTTCGAACCTTTTACTGCTTTATTTAATTCATGTATTTTTAAGTGCCCCTAGTGTGGGATAGTTGACGATATCTAGGATTGTACAGGATAGACTAGTTGAGCCATGGATGGCACTACGTGTTGTTATTATGTTGTATTTCGATTTGCACATGTTTAATTGATATTTATGGAATTTATCTGTTTATTTAAATCGCTTCCGCATTTTCTCTGCTCTTCTCTGGTTGTTGTTGGGATGTCATTGCTGTTGCCGGTAGTGTTTGCTTGAGTGCCGTTCGCCGGAGTGGGTTTTTGAGTTGAGGCCCCTCGCTGAAGCTCGGGAATCCGTTTCGGTGCGGATGTGGTGGTCCTTCTTCAGGGGGCGCTACATAGCCCCGCTTACAGAGTTAACGAAGAAGACTGTTTCTTTTGTATGGACAGATAAGTGTGAGAGCAGTTTTCGAGAGTTAAAGAACAGATTGGCATCCGCTCCTATTCTTACTTTGCCTGAAGGTTTACATGGATTCGTGGTTTATACTGATGCTTCAAAAGAAGGTTTAGGGTGCGTGTTAATGCAGAATGGAAAGGTTATAGCTTATGGCTCGAGAAAGCTTAAACCTGCTGAAGTGAATTATCCTACACATGATCTTGAGTTAGCAGCAGTTGTATTTGCTTTAGGCAAGTGGCGTCACTATCTCTACGGCGTTACTTTTGATATTTTCACTGATCATAAGAGCCTCCAGTATCTTTTCACGCAGAAGGAGTTGAATAAACGCCAGAGGCGTTGGATGGAGTTGTTAGAAGATTATGATTGTAAGATTCAGTATCATCCGGGGAAGGCGAACGTAGTTGCAGATGCCTTGAGCAGAAAAGCAAGTGTATCACAGCTAGAGCTGAGTTCAGATATACCAGGTGCCGAGAGAGCTCGTATTATCTCTTATGCTCGTATTTCTAATATTACGATACAGTCAGAGTTGGGTCGTAGAATTAAAGAAGCTCAAGCTACTGATGATTGGATTCAGCGACAGACTATTCGAATGAAGGATGAGCTAGACACGCAGTTCAGTATTGACGACACAGGTCTTCTCAGACATAAGATAAGAGTTTGTGTTCCTGAGAGTTTGAGGAGAGAGATTTTAGATGAAGCCTACAAATCAGCCTATACTATCCATCCGGGAGGCACTAAGATGTATCGAGATTTGAAAGAGTTCTTCTGGTGGAATGGTTTGAAGAGAGATGTGGCCAATTATATCAGACAGTGTGTGACTTGTCAACAAGTCAAGGCAGATCATCAGAAACCCGGAGGTTTACTACAGCCACTTCCCGTACCATCTTGGAAATGGGAAGAGATAGCGATGGATTTTGTTTCGGGCTTACCGAAAGTCAGAGGTAGTTATGATAGCATTTGGGTAATTGTCAACAGACTGACGAAGTCTGCTCATTTCTTGCCCGTTCGTACATCCTATACCGTTGAGAAGTTGGCAGAGGTTTATCATGAGGAGATTGTGAGACTTCACGGAGTTCCGGCTAGTATAGTGTCAGACAGAGACACTAGATTTACTTCGCGTTTGTCGCAGAATTTACAGGATCGTATGGGAACAAAGTTGACCTTCAGTACCGCAGCTCACCCCCAGACAGACGGTTAATCAGAGAGGACTATTAGATACCTCGGAGACATGCTGAGATCTTGTGCCCTAGATTTTCAGACTACGTGGTATAAACAGCTTCCATTGATCGAGTTCGCTTATAATAACAGTTATCAATCATCGATTCAGATGGCCCCATACGAAGCTTTGTACGGAAGGAAGTGTCAATCACCGCTTTATTGGGATATAGAAGACTGGAGATGGACTAAAGATGGTATTCATCGTGGCATTGCTCCGAAATTGATTCAGGATGCTATCGAAAAGGTGCAAGTCATCCGACAAAGAATGAAAGCTGCCCAGGATCGACAAAAGAGTTATGCAGATAGATGTCGACGTGATTTGGAGTTTGAAGTTGGGGATCAGGTATTTTTGAAAGCTTCTCCTAGAAAGGGATTCATTCGAATTGGTAAGGGAGGAAAGTTAGCCCCGAGATATTTGGGTCCGTATGTGATTCTTGAGAGGATTGGGAAAATGGCCTACAGATTAGATTTACCGCCAGCTCTTACCGGTATTCATAATGTTTTCCACGTCTCGCAGCTTCGTAAGTATCATCCAGACGAGTCCGAGATTATTCCAATAGAGGATATAAAATTAGAGCCGAATTTGACATTCATTTCCCAACTGGTTAGTATTCTGGACCGTAAATTCCAAGAACTCCGTAATCGTCAAATCCCCCTCGTAAAAGTCCTTTGGAGGAATCAGAAAACTGAAGAAGCTACCTGGGAGACAGAGGAGAAAATGAGAAAACATTATCCTGAGTTATTTGCTTTGAATAAATAGAATCTGAGGGCAGATTCTCATAAGGGGGAGAGGTTGTAATGCCCCAAATATTTGGTAAACTAAAGCCGGTAAGAATTACTAAGATAACGGGACAAGGTTGGAAAACTCGATCGGGAAATATGCGCTTATGTGATATTTGTGTGTTTTATATGAATTTTTGTAAATGCGATAAATTGTGAATTTAAATTATTCTGTGTCAAGGTGCGTTTAAAATGATGAGTTTTGACTATAATATTGATATATTTTGTTAATATGTCTTTTTTATGAAGTTTTGTGAAATTACAAAAATGCCCCTTCGATTTTTACCTAAATTATTTAAGTTGATTTTTTTTTAAGTGTGAAATGTATTAGAAATTTATTAATTAACATGTGTTATATAATTAATTATATTCTACTCAATATGTAATCATATATGTATCCAGTGGGTTAACTCTTATTAAACTAAAATATTATATATACATATACGACATAATTAATTAGAGGAAAGAAGTAGGTGGTCAATTGGTCTCCCTTTTCAATACTGAAAAGTGGTATGACATATATTTAGTTTATTAATATATGAAATTATCATTAGCATTATTCACAAAAAGAAAACCCCAATTTCCTTTCTTGTATACTCTGGAAACCTCACAGAACTGTATGAACAAATAAACCTTCATCCTTCTTCTTTAATCAATTTGGACCGAGAACAGAACAAGGTACTAAATCTATGTATTTCTCTTATATATACTACTTTTAGTGAGTGCTTAAACTTAGTGCTAGGTATGTGCCGCGTGAATCAAACCTTGCCTGACAACATGTTTTAATTGCCGAACAAATTACAATTCGTCGTATCAAAGAAGCAAATGGAATATTTAACTATTGTTTAGCTAGGTGTTGATCAGAGATGTAGTAGCAGCAATCCGAGTGTAGTTTCCTTTCCCATTAATTTTAGAGGTGTTAATTGAAAGATGACTAGCGAAGTGATGTGATGCTACTTGTATTTATTCTCCTAGTAATTTACAACAGAACACGAATAAGAAACCAGAGCTTGAGTATACCTATAGTTAATTTCCACGTCAATTAATGCAAATTACTTTCGTTATTGATGAGTTAAATTGATGCTTGAGGTACTAATGATTATTCATAATTATAGATTGATTTCACTACTTCATTTCATTTCCGGAAGTGATTAATCAAGTTACGTGTATATTTGTAGTCAAGCTTCATACTTTAATTAATCAATGGTAATTGCTATTAGTAACAACTGAAATATTATAATGGTTTGATTCATTTATTTTCTTATATTCAATTGATCTGTTTAGCTATTTAATTGTTATGTGATTATCTTTAAGTGCTTTATTGCATTACGCATAAGCCGTGCGTCGTATTGTCGTCTTACATGGTTGTGTCGTATTTGGTTTCAGGTGGTAGTTCTTCCGGGAAGTAGTTGGTCTTCTTTCTTTTGCTCTTTTCGCAGTATTATCTAGGTGGGGTTTCTTTTCCGAATTCGGCTTTCTTATACGTATGTAAATATTCCATATATACCCGAAGCCTGTGTTTTATGATTTTGTGTTTTCTTTCCCCAAAGTTATATTATACGTAGTAGCTACTTGAAAATCATATTACTTTAATGAGTTTAAAGAAAAATGCTTTGATATCAAATTATTACGTATAACCCCTCAAAAGCTCCTTTAGCTCGAAAGGGTTAAAAGTTGATTTATCAATCGGTCCCTTTGACCATATAAGCATTTGAAGTGCGAGGAATTATCTTGGCCTTTCGGCCTGGCCATTGAGCCACATTATACTATTGGGCTCGGACATCAGGGTACGGGTGAAGCCGGATAGACTTTGAGTCTACGGTGGATCTCAATGCTCTGGTCTCCAAACTGATGGGAGCTCGGGGGTATGACCGGAGTGGCAACCCTTTTGAGTACCTGCGCCGGACGGGATTTAGTCTATATCCCCAGCCGAAGATGTATTGGATATTTGTCCTTGCATATATGATTATATAGTAGCGGGCTAGCTACCTGACTACACAAGGAGGAATAAGGGAGGTTTATTTAATATTTCTGATACTATGAAACAGGTGGTTGATGCTCGTGTCGCCGAGCTTTTACTTTATTGCGAAATTATTCGATTCATCAATAATTGTGAAAACCTTTATTTTTCCTTTGCTTTCTTCTCATTTACAAACTGGTGAATCTTTCTGTTGTTTCGATAATATATACGTATTACAGCCCCCTCACTTAGTCGCTTTGACTAACCCCATTACTCTGTGGTTGTCTTTTTAGGTTTTGTTGCTAGGCGGATTCAGGTCGTGTCCTTGGAGTCATTTACTTTTGTTTAGGTGATTTCATTTCCGCCTATGTATCCGGATAAACACTTAAAACCCTAGAAGTTATAGATATAAATGATGTAAATTAGTGTGAATAGTGATATTGATGTTTTCAGTGGCCTTGGTGGGCTTTATAATTGTGTTTTGGATTATGGTTGTTCTAGCTCCTTGAGTGGGATTGGTTGTGCTAATTTGCTTCCGCTGTATTATTGTTCATTGTCCTATTATTTTTAAAGCAGATCCGCCTGGTATTTATTTTCCGTTCGCCAGGTTGCAGTTCATAACCGGACCTTCAGTTCTTGTTATGGGTTGTGACTTGGTGCGGGACGTCGCGTCGCACCGTATTTGGGGACGTGCCGTTACAAGTACTTGACTATATGCTTGCATGATTTTCAATTGGGAGTTATAAGGAGAGGGCCCGTTCTCGCCGGGACACATTATTGCTTGATTTATTGCATTTATTGCTTGTCTAATTGTTTTATGACTTTCGTTACAAGTCGAAGCACAATCCGGTTTTCTTCATTTATCATATGTATTTCCCTATATATATATAAAACCCGGAAGTGTGACTCGTACTTGCTACCCTAAGCCTCCTTTATTATTCAAATAATTAGTTGAATTACAAGCCGTGTTTATTTATCGTTTCTAACTTATTGAATCGTGCCTTTCGAACTTGTAACGGCCTCATGACTCAACTAATACCTCTTTCAACTTATCGGCTTGACATTACGTGCAAATGTTTTTAAAGGATCCGGTTCGTCAACCCTTTCGTGTTTTCCAAGCAAGCCGAACCGAGTGTTGCCTTGTGTTATTGTTTTACAACTTGTATTTCGTTATTTATCTTCTTTCTCAAAACGGGCAACGCTCACCATTTTTAGTTTTAAAAGATAAATGACGAACTGTGATCAAAACCCCCTTACTGAGTATCCTTTATACTCACCCCTGCTATTTTGGTTCTTGCTTTAGGTAGACAGGTGGCGACGTCTGTAACGACCCGAATATTTTAATTATATTATTAATAATTACGCGAATTCTTTCTTGCCTAATTTCTCGATCTATGCAATTGGATTAATCCTGCATGGGCTTGAGCCCGTGCACAGGACCGTGTGCAGGCCCGTTTGCACCTGCACGGTCTTGGCACCGTGCTCAAGACCGTGCGAGAGGCTGTGCAATGCCTTTTGTGCTTGCACCGGCTTGCCAAGCCCGTGCGTAAGCCCGTGCGTTGGCCGGTGCAACATACTTAGTGTATTTTCCAGCCTTTTCCTTTCTTACACTTCGGGAATTGGTCAACCCCACTCATTTAAATGTTGACTTTTCTCATACGACCTCCGAATATCAATCCGATTTCACCTAAAGATTCCTCGAGCCTCGGGATTTGATATTCTTCATAATTTACAATATATCCTATCCTATTTGACCGTGAATTGACGCCTTACTTATTTAGGGATTTTTTCCCATCTTTTCCGTTTCTTATCCGTTTAATCCTGTATTCGCGAGAGAAAGTCCTTATATTATTTTAAACATGTCTACGTGCCCTAATTGCGTTTAAGCATGCCTTTAATATTTATTATTTACGTTCTTTCATTATTTAACATTGCATTAATATTCTTTAATTGTCGTACCGTAATTTATATGTTTAATTGATTTACTTTCCATATTGCACCTGTAGCATGAGTGATGTTTATATGAATCGCCGTGCGTCGTCTGTTGTCTTGTGTCTTGCTTTTAGTATTGTCGGTCTTGTTTTCATCCTCTAGCCCTGTGTATTACAGGTGGGACCAACGAGGGAGAAACCTGACTACCGCCTGCTTTCATACTGTCGTGTCGAGCCAGGTAAGGGTTTTAAATTGTTTTCAACTGGAGTAAGAACATAGTTTGTTTAGGCTTCGAAATAACTTATTTCCCCGCCTTTTCTTATTGCTTGTTGTACTATCTTTAATATTCCTTACGTGCTTAGTCAAACCGTTTTAATAGCAAATCTAAAATGACTTGAAATGCTTTCAACTAGAGACAAGGAAAACCCTTTTGTTTTAAATGCGAACTTTGGTCTCTCGACCCCGCAAATATAACCTTGTCTCGAATGGCCCCTTTGGCCTCCCAAACCCCGATTTCCTACTTTTGAATGGCCCTTTTGGCCACCCAAACTATCATTGATTTCAAAAGCGAGCCATAGTCTGTTTAATGACTTGGGGCCCGGAGTATACAGGAGGTGAGCCTGGGGACGAGCGTCTAGGGCAAATCCCGATGTGTACTTCTAGCGTGTTGACTTGGGCCGGCCACGAGGTTGGTTAGCCTGAGTTGATGCGAACGGTAGTGCTAATCGCGTCTCCTTAATTCCTGACGGTGGTGCTAATCGCGTCTCCTTAATTCCTGACGGTGGTGCTAATCGCGTCTCCTTAATTCCTGATGGTGGTGCTAACAGCGTCTCCTTAAATCCTGTACAGTATCTTTGGTGGTGGAGTACTTGGCTATATGCTTGCATGATTTTTAATTGAGAGTTATAAGGAGAGGGCCCGTTCTCGCCGGGACACATTATTGCATGATTTATTGCATTTATTGCTTGTCGAATTGTTTTATGGCTTTCGTGACAAGTCGAAGCACCTTCCGGTTTTCTTCAGTTATCATATGTACTTCCCTATATTTATATAAAACCCGGAAGTGTGACTCGTACTTGCTACCCTAAGCCTCCTTTATTATTCAACTAATATTCTTTCAATCGGCTTGATATTTCGTGCAAATGTTTTAAAGGATCCGGTTCGTCAACCTTTTATGTTTTCAAATAAGCCGAACCCGAGTGTTGCCTTGTGTCAGTTTACAACTTATATTTCGTTTTCGTATTCTTTCTCAAAACGGGCAACACTCACCTCTTTTAGTTTTAAAAGATAAACGATGAACTGTCATCAAAAACCCCCTTACTGAGTATCCTTTATACTCACCCCTGCTATTTTGGTTCTTGCTTCAGGTAGACAGGTGGCGACGTCACCTATCTTGTCAGTCGGCATCAGCAGGTCTAGATAGGCTCAGTCTTTCTGGTTTGTCTTGTCAGTGGTCCCAACAACCGTCGAGTCCTGTTTATTATCTTTATTCACTTTCGAACCTTTTACTGCTTTATTTATTTTATGTACTTATGTGCCCCTGATGTGGGATAGTTGACGATATCTAGGATTGCATAGGGTAGACTAGTTGAGCCATGGATGGCACTATCTGTTTATGAATATTCTGTATCTTGATTTTAAATGTTAGCCTCGTAGGCTTTTATGGAATTTATCTATTTATTTAAATCGCTTCCGCATTTCTCTGGTCTTCTCTGGTCGTTGTTGGGATGGTTGTCGCTGTTGCCGAAGGTTATTGCTTGAGTGTCGTTCGCCGGAGTGGGTTTTTGAGTTGAGGCCCCCTCGCCGAAGCTCGGGAATCCGTTTCGGTGCGGATGTGGCGGTCCTTCTTCAGGGGGCGCTACAACATCACCTATCTTGTCAGTCGGCATCAGCAGGTCCAGATAGGCTCAGTCTTTCTGGTTTGTCTTGTCAGTGGTCCCAACAACCGTTGAGTCATGTTTATTGTATTTATTTACTTTACGTACTTATGTGCCCCTGATGTGGGATAGTTGACGATATCTAGGATTGTACAGGATAGACTAGTTGAGCCATGGATGGCACTACGTGTTGTTATTCTGTTGTATTTCGAATTCCACATGTTTAATTGATATTATGTTAGCCTCGTAGGCATTTATGGATTTATTTGATTATCTTTTAAATCGCTTCCGCATATCTCTGTATTGTTGTGATTGTTGTTAGGATGGTTGTCGCTGTTGCCGATGGTTATTGCTTGAGTGCCGTTCGCCGGAGTGGATTTTTGAGTTGAGGCTCCTCGCTGAAGCTCGGGAGTTCGCTTCGGTGCGGATGTGGCGGTCCTTCTTCAGGGGGCGCTACACGTAGGCTTCTCGATTCCACCAAGGCTTCGATCTTTAACCAAAACCCTCTGAGGTTGATCCACGACTTCTTGCAGACGAACACTGAATCTCTTAATTCCTGCTAGAGATTTATGATTAGTATTTCTCTAATATAAATAAGAGAATCAAGAAATAATTGCAAAGGCTGGTTCATGTTGAACTGCAGAAAAGTTTTCCACAGTTCACGTGAACTGCCTGTAGAGAGAGAATGAGAGGCGTGAAACAGAGAGAGAATAGGGTTTGGAAAAATCCAATTCTTGGAATTTCTATTCTGGTTGTTAATTTTTGTCTTTTGAAATAGACTTGAGTGCAGAGTTATTAATAACCATGTCTCTTATTGGGCCTAGGAGTTTTGGGTCTTCTCAAGGCCTTTTCAATTTAACACCAGATTAAATTCCTAAGGCCCAATTTAATTAATCCTTATTAATTAAACAAGTCCAACATATTACTAAGGTGGACTTTAATTTATTCTAAATAAATTATAAGCCCATCATTAATCAACTTGGGCTATAATTAATTCCAAATTAATTCTCTAGTCCAGTGAACCCAATTAACATTTAATTGCTAGAGATTTTTCCCTCTATTAATTGTACTTGATTTATTCTAAATAAATTACAAGTTTCTCAATTAATCATTTTGACTTGAATTAATACTAATTAACTCTCAAGTCTTAAACTTTCAATTAACACTTTAATTGATAAAGCTCTCTCCTACATAAATTAAGTAGTCTAAAATTTATTCCAACATAAATTTCGAGACTCGCTCTTAATTACTTTAGACTTGAATTAATTCCCAATTAATTCTCAAGTCTAATTTAGGCAATATGTTATCAAATAACACTTCTCTCGAATTTAATCACATTAAATACTTGTTAATTACTCTTAATTAACTCTTACACATTAATTACACTTAATTAACATCTTGATCTCTTATTAATGAATTAATTCCCATTAATTCATTTGTCAATCCTGTTGACTGTTATCAAACTCTATTGATATAGATAAATGTGTTCGCCTTTGGAAGTCATTATGTGACCCCTCAGGTTCACAAATAGGACAGTAGTAGGAACACATTCTCAATGTCATAATTGTGACTTTAATTAAACTAATTTAATTAAAAACTATTTGTGAATCAACTCATTGACTTCACAAATACATTCCTACAGACCATGGATGAGGTCTAGCAACATGTCCATGGCCATCCATCTATCGATGAAGTGGTATGAACCTTTCAGCCTCGTGATCTCCGTGAGATACGATCATCCTGTCATCCAATTCCCGATTGAGACCTAGGGTATGGGAGATGGAACCCCAGTAGTCTGTAATGCTATGAATAACATTCATATAGTAATTCCATTTAATCTTATACTCTAGGAACTCTTTCCTAGTAAAGATCAACCAGACCTTGCACAAGGATTTAGTGGTGGAATATACTACAATAGAATTTGTAACGACCCAAAATTTCGGAATAATTATTCGACACCTCGTTGAATTTTAAATGAAAATATTAGCTTTGTTAGATAATTTTATTTTTATTCTCAAATCCTTAACCTCTCATAATTACCTTTTCCACCCTCGGTTTTCCTTTAATTTCATTCGAGACTCACACCCTCTTGAATACACCTTGCACCCCCTTATGCACACCCTTGAACCCACTTGCACATTCTTGACCTCACCCCCCCAAAACCGAGAGAGAGAGAGAGAGAGAAGAAGGAGAAAGGAAGAGGAAGAAGAGAGAGGGAAGAAGGAGGAAGAGAGAAAAGCCCACCCCGAACCCGTCGCTCGACCACCTCGACGATCCTCGTTCGATTCTCTACCAGTAACCTTCTTCCACCATTTCATTTCGTCCATTAAATCTCGCGATTTGCTAGCTTCTTCTTTGAATTGAATATTTGGTAAATTTGATGGGTTTGCATGATTAAGTTCACCATTTTTAGTGTTGTTTGGATCAAATATTAGCCCTTAGTGTGTATAATGCATGGGTGAAAGCCTTAAGTGTTGATTTTAGCTCTAGAATCCGCCATGAATGATTTTTGGTTGAAACCCTCATGAAATATTTTGAAATCGAATTTTCTGCACTTGAAACATGAGCTGCATGGCCTTGGCAAGCCGGTGCGCAAGCCAGTGCGCCTGCCCTAGCGCCTGCACCGGCCTGCGCACCCCAGTGCGCAACATTTTCAGCCTGCACGGTCTTGAGGATGTCTTCCAGACCGTGCACAGCCCCGTGCGTGCACCCGTGCGTATGCCTTAGCCATTTTCAGACCTCTTTCCTTAGTTGCTCACGGGAATTTGTTCAAATGGCCAAAAATAAACGTTGACTTTTTGCATACGACCTCCTAAAATCAAGCCGATTTCACCTATAGCTTCCATATGATTCAAGGATGAATATTTCGCAAAGTTTTCAAAATTCCAACCTCGTTCGGGGCCTTGAATAGTGCCTTTTTCATTTAGGACTTTTTCCCCAATTTTCGAATGTTGTCCGAATGATCCGAAAATTTCATGAGTGCTTCTTTACATTATATTATGCGTGAATGTGAAGTTGGAATTGTAATTGAGCATGTTGAGCATCTTTAATTTCGTATATTTAGTTTAATGAATCCAATTGCATTTTAATTGAAATTCTTGATGACTATGTGTTTTAATTGATCCTTCTTGAGTCGAACGTCCTATGAATCGTGCGTCGTGTCTTTGTTTTGATTCGTTTTGTCGTCTGTCAATTTCAGGCCGTTCTCTCGAGGATTGCTGGAGTTGTCTTAGCTTTCCTGTGCTTCCAGGTGAGGGTTTAAAATGTTTTCACTGGAGTAAGAATCCCTTTTATTCATTGCGAAATAACTACCCGTACGTGCTCATAATGATTTATTTTCTTGTTCTCGTATATCCTATTAGATATTTGATTATATTTTCATGATTTTATTGAATAAACTCTTTGATATCAACTTATACCTATAAGTATCTCTAAATCGTTTTGTTTTCAAGAGGCAAGTAAAACTCTTTCATTTCAACGTGGCACTTTGACTTTGGTTGGGTATATAAGGGAAGTCGTTAGGGGGGTCCGTCAGCACACCCCGACACGTATGAAACTTATGGTCACCCCCTTTCGTCGTCACACACTTGCCTAAATGCCCGTTTGGCACTCAACTTATAATGTTTCTTGAAATGCGAGCAAATTCATGGAATTTCTTTCATGGGGCCCGAGAGGGTATTCGAAGGTCTCACCTGGGAACGAGCGTCCAGGGTGTTTCCCGAGGTACTACTCCCAAAACTAAGCGTCAATCGTGGTCCGTCAGGAGTTGATAACCACGATTGGGAGCGATGGTGGGTCATGCATTCGTTGCATACTTTTCTGAAATTCATGCGTTGCCCATAGTCGCGCTATGGGGTTGAACACCGGAGATGGAGTATTTTTCATGACATGAAGGGGTTATAAGGAGGAACAGGCCCATTCTCGCTGGGATATTAATTGCCTTTACTCATGCTTTATTGTTATTACTGTTATTAATTATTGTTATCGCAAGTCGAAGCACATTCCGGTTGTCTTCATTTAGCATATGTATTTTCTTATATATACATAAAAATCGGAAGCGTGGTTCGTACTTGCTCCAACTTATGCCTTCACTGAGTATCCTTTATGCTCACCCCTCCTTATTTTGATTCTTACTTCAGGTCGACAGGTGGCGTTGTCACCTATATTGTCAGTTGGTGTCCAACAACTGTCTGTCATATACTATCTGAATTATGTCTCTCTATTTACTGAATTCCCATGTAGAATGATTTTATACTGAATTGTTGATCACTGATTTATGATTATCGTTGCCTAGCGTGGCTTGAATTGTTGAATTGATATTTGTTTAACTTCCGCACTCTGTTATCATATGTTGTTGTCGTTGTTGTTGTTGTTGGGCTAGGGACGTTGTTGCCAGTATAGATCAAGTGCTTGCCATTCGTGTAGCGAGAGCGCCAAACGGGTAATGCACGCCCCGCACCGACTCTTGACCCAGAACTGAAACAGGAATTCTGCCCCAAATCAAAACCCGGCGAATGGCATACATTTACTCAATCACTAGGCGGGGATTTAAAAAACGAAACACACGAAAAAAGTGCGGAAGCGAAAAACAAAGCAAAATAATAAACCATTACTGTAACGCCCCACATTTTTGGTAAACTAAAGCCGGTAAGAATTCCTGAGATAACGGGACAAGTTTGGAAAAATTCGATCGGTACATATGTGCTTATGTGATATTTGTGTGTTTTATATGAATTTTCGTAAATGTGATAATTTGTGAATTTAAATTATTCTACGTTGATGTGCGTTTAAAATGATGAGTTTTGACTATAATATTGATATATTTCATTAATATGTCCTTTTTATGAAGTTTCACGAAATTACGAAAATGCCCCTTCGATTTTTCATTTAAACCTCAGGTTTTCTTTTTATTCTCTTTTCCTTTTCTTTTTCTTAATTACACTTAAACAGCCGAAGGAAAAGAAAAGAAAGAAAGAAAAAGAAAGAATTTTTTTAAAACTTCAATTCGATCTTTCGAGTTCGTTTCTTAACCAAATTTCGATCCGTAAGAACCTACGTGATCCTTATAACATTCTCTACAGGTATTATTCAAGTTCCATTTGATTCTGTTGTCGTTTGAGTATGTTTTGGATAAATTGTTTCGAAGTTGGATTTTTCGATAGTTTGATCGCTATACTCCGTAGTTTTCGATGATTCTTGATCCTATGTGTTGCCATTGTGATCTTTGATATTTGTTGAAGTTTGTAGTATGAAAATCTGATTGAAAATGGTATTTTGGTAAAGATTTGACGAAGTTTTGCTGCTTCTGTGCGAAGTTCTTCGCGTTCTGCTGAAAATTCGCGAAAACAGGCGCACACGGCCTTGCAACAGGCCGTGTAGCAAGACCGTGCGTGTTTTCCACCCCACACGGCCTTGCATCAGGCCGTGTGGGTAGGCCGTGCATGTTTCAAAGTTGCACACGGCCTTGATCAGGCCGTGTGGACAGGCCGTGCGTGTTCCCAAAATCGCACACGGCCTTGATCAGGCCGTGTGTGTAGCCCGTGTGACCCGATTTTAGTTCAAAAGTCTCTGGAAGTCAAAAATTGCAAATACTACTTTCTTCGTTTGATATTATTTTAAAAATCCGACTTCGCCATTAAGTCCATAGCGCTTTAAAACTTAATAATCCATAGAGATTGAATTATTCCAATACCGTTTGATCGTGAAACGAACTGATTTTCGTTTAGGGAATTATACGCCTTTCGCAATTCTTTTCCGATTGCTTCGAAACTTGAATGTATGCTTCTTTATAGTATTTTAAGCATGTCTATGAAACCTAAATGTGTTTAAGCACGATTTATAGTTTTGAAGTTTGATATTTCATTCGTTTCATTGAATAATTGCCCTAATTGCCCTTCTTTGATTTAATTAAGTGGTTATTGCATTAAGAATAAGCCGTGCGTCGTGTCGTCATCTTACATGGTTGTGTCGTATTTGGTTTCAGGTGATAGTTCTTCCGGGCAGTAGTCTGGTTGTCTTTCCTTGGTTCTTTTTGCAGGATTATCCAGGTGGGGTTTCTTTTCCGAATTCGGCTTTCCTTATACGTATGTAAATATTCCATATATACCCGAAGCCTGTCTTTTATGTTTTTATGTTTCTTTCCCCAAACTTATAGTATACGTAGTAGCTACTTGAAAACCATATTATCTTAATGAGTTTAAAGGAAAATGCTTTGATATCAAATTATTACATATTAACCCCTAGAAGGCTCCATTAGCTCGAAAGGGTTACAAATTAGTTTGAAATTGGTCCCTTTGACCACACAAGCATTTGAAATGCGAGGAATTATCTTGGCTTTTATGCCTGGCCGTTGAGCCACATTATATTATAAGCCGGATAGACGTCGGGTCTACGGTGGATCTCAATGCTCTGGACTCCAAACTGATGGGAGCTCGGGGGTATGACCGGAGTGGCAACCCTTTTGAGTACCTGCGCCGGACGGGATCTAGTCTATATGCTCAGCCGAAGATGTATTGGATATTTGTCCTTGCATATATAATTATATAGTAGCGGGCTAGCTACCTGTCTACACAAGGAGGAATAAGGGAGGTTTATTTGATATTTCTGATATTGTGAAATAGGTGGTTGATGCTCGTCTCGCCGAGCTTTTACTTTAATGCGAAATTATTCGATTCACCAATAATTGTGAAAACCCTTATTTTTCCTTTGCTTTCTTTTCATTTACAAAATGGTAAATCTTTCGGTTGTTTCGATAATATATATGTATTATAGCCCCCTCACTTAGTCGCTTTGACTAACCCCATTACTCTGTTGTTGTCTTTTCAGGGTTTTGTTGCTAGGCGGATTCAGGTCGTGTCCTTGGAGTCATTTACTTTTGTTTAGGTGATTTCATATCCGTCTATGTATCTGGATAAATACTTCAAACCCTAGAAGATGTAGATGTAAATAATGTAAATTAGTTTGAATGTTGATATTGATATTTTTAGTGGCCTTGGTGGGCTTTATAATTGTGTTTTGGATTATGGTTGTTCTAGCTCCCTGAGTGGGATAGGTTGTGCTAATTTGCTTCCGCTGTATTATTGTTCATTGTCTTATTATTTTCTAAAGCAGATCCGCCTGGTAATTATTTTCCGTTCGCCAGGTTGTAGTTCATAACTGGACCTTTAGTTCTGGTTGTGGATTATGACTTGGTGCGGGACGTCACGTCGCACCGTATTTGGGGACATGCCGTTACAGTTGGTATCAGAGCTAGAGGTTCATTGGCCTTAGCTCTGTGAGTCGTGTCAGTCTAGATCCGTACGGCTTATGACTTAGGAATTTGTGCTTTTGTGCTTATGTGCTTACAACTTTGCATCCATAATTAATCTACATGCATACTTGTTATATTTAACTGTAGGATGCCGCCTCGTCGTGATCGTGCTCCTCCAGCAGTACCATCACAGGCACCAGTGGTTGATGCTCAGCAGATATTTGGTCTTTTTAAGGATTACCTGGATCAGAGAGATAAGGATGTAGAGGTAGATGAGCATAGAGCCCGTGAGCAGTCACTTCACCGGTTCCTCGATTTCCACCCACCTCCGTTCGTTGGTACTACAGATGATATTGTGGCAGAGGGTTGGATTTCATCTCTTGAGAGGATATACCGAGTTCTTCAGCCCACTGATCTAGAGAAGGTTGAGTTTGCTATCTATCTTCTGCGAGGACCTGCAGAGGCCTGGTGGAAGATGACTGAGCAGAGATGGAGGGCCACCGGAGTTGAGTCAACATGGGATAGGTTTCTTGAGGAGTTTCGAGCTAAGTATGTTCCCCCTACTGTTCAGGATCGCCGGGAGCAGGAGTTTATGGAGTTATCCCAGGGTACTTCTACTGTGGCAGATTATGAGGCCAACTTTACCAGACTTGCAGTATATGCTCCACATATTGCTTTAGACGAGCGCAGGAAGACCAAGAAGTTTCTAGAGGGCTTAAGTATTCCACTTCGACAGGGTCTTGCAGCTTCCCGTCCCACTACCTATGTTGCAGCTGTAGATGCAGCCTTATCTCTTGAGGCTGAGTATGCCAGTATTGATCGAGCTATTCGTAGTACCACCCCTGCTTCTTCTTCATCAGGTTTCAAGAGGCCTTTCATTCCGAGTGCTCCTATGCAGCCTAAAGGCAAGAGACCTTTTGGTGGACCCAGACCTCCTATACCTCGCCCTATGGGATTTACTTCAGCACCTCGTCCGACCGGATTTTACTCTGCACCTCGCCCGGCTGGTTTTCCTTCAGTCCCTCGTCCGTCAGGTTATCATCCAGTTACTTGTGGTTATTGTGGAGGGAATCACCCAGAGTTTAAGTGTTGGTCTAAGTTGGGATTGTGTACTAGATGTGGTAGCTCTGCCCACCAGAAGGATAGTTGTCCTAGGAGGCAGCCCCCGAGTCAGCCTATGCCGCCGAGGCCGAAGCCTTCTGTTCCAGCTCGTGTGTATGCACTGGAGGGCGATAATGAGGAGACTGAGCCTGATACTTCCGCCGTGGTGGAAGGTACCATACATATACATAACATACCCATACATGCATTGTTTGATCCGGGTGCTACGCATTCGTTTGTTGCTCCTGAAATTGACTTATCTGCGCATGCGTCTATTGATTTGTCTGATTATTGTTTTGTTGTGAGTTCTCCTTTGGGATCTTGTATGATTACCGACCGCGTGTACCGACGTTGTCCCGTTGTTATTGAGGATAAGGTTTACCCCGCAGATTTGATAGTGTTGTCAGTGAAGAAGTACGGAGTTATCTTGGGTATGGATTGGTTATTTGAGCACAGGGCCAAGATTGATTGTTTTGAGAAGAAGATTAGTTTGGGATCTGATTCGAGTCAGGGTATTCAGTTAACAGATGGGCCGATTATTTCTATGACAGAGGCAAAGAAGCTCGTTCGAGAAGGAGCTTCAGGTTTTGTTGCTTATCTTCTTAACAGGCCGAAGGAGCAGTCGAAGTTTGAAAATACCGAGATAGTTAGAGATTTCCCTGATGTGTTTCCTGAGAAGTTAGAATCGTTACCTCCAGACCGTGATATCGAGTTTGTTATTGATCTGTATCCGGTATCTGAGCCTTATTCGAAGACACCTTACAGAATGGCACCAGCTGAGTTAAAAGAGTTGAAGACTCAGTTAGATGATTTGCTAGCCAGTGGTTATATTAGGCTGAGTACTTCTCCCTGGGGTGCACCGGTATTGTTTGTGAAGAAGAAAGATGGTTCTCTTAGACTTTCTGTTGATTACAGAGAGTTGAACCGGATGACTGTGAAGAACAAGTATCCTCTTCCCCACATTGAGGAGTTGTTTGATTTATTGCAGGGATCGAGGGTCTATTCTAAACTCGATATGAGACAGGGATATTATCAGTTACGTATCAAGGCAGAGGACATACCGAAGACAGCTTTCAACATCCGATACGGTCATTTTGAGTTTGTGGTTATGCCATTTGGTTTGACGAACGCCCCTGCAGCATTTATGGATATGATGCACAAAATCTTTCGACCTTATCTTGATAAGTTTGTTGTCATTTTCATCGACGATATACTGGTTTTCTCAAAGTCCGAGGAAGAGCATGCAGAGCATTTAAAGATCGTGTTACAAACTTTGAAAGAACATCACTTGTATGCCAAGTTCAGTAAGTGTGAGTTCTGGATTGAGAAAGTGGCATTTCTGGGTCATGTTATATCTAAGACAGGTATTGAGGTTGATCCTTCAAAGATTGATTCAGTATTGAGTTGGGAGCAGCCTAAGACTCCGACAGAGGTTCGTAGCTTTTTGGGATTGGCAGGTTATTACAGACGGTTTGTGAAGGATTTCTCTAAACTTGCAGCCCCGCTTACTGAGTTAACAAAGAAGAATGTTGCCTTTGTGTGGACTGATAAGTGTGAGAGCAGTTTTCGGGAGTTAAAGAACAGATTGACATCCGCTCCTATTCTTACTTTGCCTGAAGGTTCAGATGGATTCGTAGTTTATATTGATGCTTCGAAAGAAGGTTTAGGATGTGTTTTAATGCAGAATGGAAAGGTTATAGCTTATGCCTCGAGGAAACTTAAACCTGCTGAAGTGAATTATCCTACACATGATCTTGAGTTAGCAGCAGTTGTATTTGCTTTGGGCAAGTGGCGTCACTATCTCTACGGCGTTACATTTGATATTTTCACTGATCATAAGAGCCTTCAGTATCTTTTCACGCAGAAGGAGTTGAATAAACGCCAGAGACGTTGGATGGAGTTGTTAGAAGACTATGATTGTAAGATTCAGTACCATCCAGGGAAGGCGAATGTAGTTGCAGATGCCTTGAGCAGAAAAGCGAGTGTATCACAGCTAGAGCTGAGTTCAGATATATCAGGTGCCGAGAGAGCTCGTATTATTTCTCAGGCTCGTGTTTCTAGCATCACGATTCTGTCAGATTTGGGTCGTAGAATTAAAGAAGCTCAAGCTACTGATGATTGGATTCAACGACAGATTATTCGAATGAAGGATGAGCCAGACACGCAATTCAGTATTGACGACACAGGTCTTCTCAGACATAAGACAAGAGTTTGTGTTCCAGAGAGTTTGAGGAGAGAGATTTTAGATGAAGCTCACAAATCAGCCTATACTATTCATCCGGGAGGCACTAAGATGTATCGAGATTTGAAAGAGTTCTTCTGGTGGAATGGTTTGAAGAGAGATGTAGCCGATTATGTCAGACACTGTGTGACTTGTCAACAAGTCAAGGCAGATCATCAGAAACCCGGAGGTTTACTACAGCCACTTCCCGTTCCATCTTGGAAATGGGAAGAGATAGCAATGGATTTTGTTTCGGGTTTACCGAAAGTCAGAGGTGGTTATGATAGTATTTGGGTAATTGTCGACAGATTGATGAAGTCCGCTCATTTCTTGCCCGTGCGTACATCCTATACAGTTGACAAGTTGGCAGAGGTTTATCATGAGGAGATTGTGAGACTTCATGGAGTTCCGGCTAGTATAGTGTCAGATAGAGACACTAGATTCACTTCACATCTGTGGCAGAACCTACAGGATCGTATGGGAATGAAGTTGACCTTCAGTACCGCAGCTCACCCCCAGACAGACGGTCAATCCGAAAGGACTATTAGATACCTCGGAGATATGTTGAGATCTTGTGCCTTGGATTTTCAGACTTCGTGGCACAAACAGCTACCATTGATCGAGTTCGCTTATAATAACAGTTATCAGTCTTCGATTCAGATGGCCCCATACGAAGCTTTGTACGGAAGGAAGTGTCGATCGCCACTATATTGGGACATTGAGGATTGGAGATGGACTAAAGATGGTATTCATCGTGGCATTGCTCCGAAATTGATTCAGGATGCTATCGAAAAGGTGCAAGTCATCCGACAAAGAATGAAAGCTGCCCAGGATCGACAAAAGAGTTATGCTGATAGGCGTCGACGTGATATAGAATTCGAAGTTGGGGATCAGGTATTTTTGAAAGCTTCTCCTAGAAAGGGATTCGTTCGAATTGGTAAAGGAGGAAAGTTAGCCCCGAGATATTTGGGTCCGTATGTGATTCTTGAGAGGATTGGGAAGATGGCCTACAGATTAGATTTACCGCCAGCTCTTACAGGTATTCATAACGTTTTCCACGTCTCGCAGCTTCGCAAGTATCATCCAGACGAGTCCGAGATTAAACCATTACTGTAACGCCCCACATTTTTGGTAAACTAAAGCCGGTAAGAATTCCTGAGATAACGGGACAAGTTTGGAAAAATTCGATCGGTACATATGTGCTTATGTGATATTTGTGTGTTTTATATGAATTTTCGTAAATGTGATAATTTGTGAATTTAAATTATTCTACGTTGATGTGCGTTTAAAATGATGAGTTTTGACTATAATATTGATATATTTCATTAATATGTCCTTTTTATGAAGTTTCGCGAAATTACGAAAATGCCCCTACGATTTTTCATTTAAACCTCAGGTTTTCTTTTTATTCTCTTTTCCTTTTCTTTTTCTTAATTACACTTAAACAGCCGAAGGAAAAGAAAAGAAAGAAAGAAAAAGAAAGAATTTTTTTAAAACTTCAATTCGATCTTTCGAGTTCGTTTCTTAACCAAATTTCGATCCGTAAGAACCTACGTGATCCTTATAACATTTTCTACAGGTATTATTCAAGTTCCATTTGATTCCGTTGTTGTTTGAGTATGTTTTGGATAAATTGTTTCGAAGTTGGATTTTTCGATAGTTTGATCGCTATACTCCGTAGTTTTCGATGATTCTTGATCCTATGTGTTGCCATTGTGATCTTTGATATTTGTTGAAGTTTGTAGTATGAAAATCTGATTGAAAATGGTATTTTGGTAAAGATTTGACGAAGTTTTGCTGCTTCTGTGCGAAGTTCTTCGCGTTCTGCTGAAAATTCGCGAAAACAGGCGCACACGGCCTTGCAACAGGCCGTGTAGCAAGACCGTGCGTGTTTTCCACCCCACACGGCCTTGCATCAGGCCGTGTGGGTAGGCTGTGCATGTTTCAAAGTTGCACACGGCCTTGATCAGGCCGTGTGGACAGGCCATGCGTGTTCCCAAAATCGGACACGGCCTTGATCAGGCCGTGTGTGTAGCCCGTGTGACCCGATTTTAGTTCAAAAGTCTCTGGAAGTCAAAAATTGCAAATACTACTTTCTTCGTTTGATATTATTTTAAAAATCCGACTTCGCCATTAAGTCCATAGCGCTTTGAAACTTAATAATCCATAGAGTTTGAATTTTTCCAATACCGTTTGATCGTGAAACGAACTGATTTTCGTTTAGGGAATTATACGCCTTTCGCAATTCTTTTCCGATTGCTTCGAAACTTGAATGTATGCTTCTTTATAGTATTTTAAGCATGTCTATGAAACCTAAATGTGTTTAAGCACGATTTATAGTTTTGAAGTTTGATATTTCATTCGTTTCATTGAATAATTGCCCTTCTTTGATTTAATTAAGTGGTTATTGCATTAAGAATAAGCCGTGCGTCGTGTCGTCATCTTACATGGTTGTGTCGTATTTGGTTTCAGGTGATAGTTCTTCCGGGCAGTAGTCTGGTTGTCTTTCCTTGGTTCTTTTTGCAGGATTATCCAGGTGGGGTTTCTTTTCCGAATTCGGCTTTCCTTATACGTATGTAAATATTCCATGTATACCCGAAGCCTGTCTTTTATGTTTTTATGTTTTCTTTCCCCAAACTTATAGTATACGTAGTAGCTACTTGAAAACCATATTATCTTAATGAGTTTAAAGGAAAATGCTTTGATATCAAATTATTACATATTAACCCCTAGAAGGCTCCATTAGCTCGAAAGGGTTACAAATTAGTTTGAAATTGGTCCCTTTGACCACACAAGCATTTGAAATGCGAGGAATTATCTTGGCTTTTATGCCTGGCCGTTGAGCCACATTATATTATTGGGCCCGGACTTCAGGGTACGGGGTGAAGTCGGATAGACGTCGGGTCTACGGTGGATCTCAATGCTCTGGACTCCAAACTGATGGGAGCTCGGGGGTATGACCGGAGTGGCAACCCTTTTGAGTACCTGCGCCGGACGGGATCTAGTCTATATCCTCAGCCGAAGATGTATTGGATATTTGTCCTTGCATATATAATTATATAGTAGCGGGCTAGCTACCTGTCTACACAAGGAGGAATAAGGGAGGTTTATTTGATATTTCTGATATTGTGAAATAGGTGGTTGATGCTCGTCTCGCCGAGCTTTTACTTTAATGCGAAATTATTCGATTCACCAATAATTGTGAAAACCCTTATTTTTCCTTTGCTTTCTTTTCATTTACAAACTGGTGAATCTTTCGGTTGTTTCGATAACATATATGTATTACAGCCCCCTCACTTAGTCGCTTTGACTAACCCCATTACTCTGTTGTTGTCTTTTCAGGGTTTTGTTGCTAGGCGGATTCAGGTCGTGTCCTTGGAGTCATTTACTTTTGTTTAGGTGATTTCATATCCGTCTATGTATCTGGATAAATACTTCAAACCCTAGAAGATGTAGATGTAAATAATGTAAATTAGTTTGAATGTTGATATTGATATTTTTAGTGGCCTTGGTGGGCTTTATAATTGTGTTTTGGATTATGGTTGTTCTAGCTCCCTGAGTGGGATAGGTTGTGCTAATTTGCTTCCGCTGTATTATTGTTCATTGTCTTATTATTTTCTAAAGCAGATCCGCCTGGTAATTATTTTCCGTTCGCCAGGTTGTAGTTCATAACTGGACCTTTAGTTCTGGTTGTGGATTATGACTTGGTGCGGGACGTCACGTCGCGCCGTATTTGGGGACGTGCCGTTACAATTACACAACTATTAAAGCCCACCAAGGCCAGCGAAATTCAATTACTCACCACCATAATTAAAAACACGGGTTCAATACAATATCCCGAAAATCTAGAATAAAGGGTTCGGTATAATAATCCTGATTATAAATTCATAGTAGCATAAGTATCCTAAAACATATATCATAATAAAATGCCAAATGGGAATAAGAGTTTACATATGCCAAAAATAAATGTAACTCTACAGACGCAACTACGACGAACAATCCCGCCTAGTATCCTGAAACCAACACCAAGGGTGAAATAGAGGGGTTAGTCAAACGACTAAGTGAGGAAGGAATAATAATGTATATTATAAAACGAAAGTAAATCACCAGTTTTCAAACTTGAATGAAATCAACATAAAAGAAAGGTTTTCGTAAACGGTTGATGATTTAGCATAAAACATAACATAACATTTCATATCACTCAGCGAGACGAGCCCTTAACTCCAATTTCCAAACATAAAACAGGAAACCACCTTTATTCCTCCAATGTAGATGGACCGCTAAATCCGAACTACTCATAACATTCAGTATAATCTCAGGTACTCAAAGGGCTGCTACTCCGGCCTCACCCCGAGCTCCCAAAGGTTGAGGAAATAAGAGGATGTACGTTGTAGACCCGATCTCTACCGGTTTTTTCCTGTCATCCTTACTCCGAGCCCAAACATTCATGCATACAGTTCATAACTCGCTTTTCAAATCATTTTTGGGTTGGTCGCAAGACCATTTGAGACATGTCACATGCGAGGCCGAAGGACAAACTTCGCCTTAGGAAATCAAAGAGGTTTTACATGTCTCTTTCGCAAACGTTTCAAAGAGTATACGTAGTAATTTTTCATATCAACACATTTTCTATAAATCAAATAAATGTAATAGGCATAAATATTTACTAAATATATAGAGACAGTATGAAAACAAATCATAAATCAAGGCTTATGTGGGGAGAGGCTTAATTACATATACACATATAAGTATCGAAGTCAGAAACGGAAAGCCTCACCTGTTAGCTAATCAAAAAGAGGGTAAAAGCAAGACCGGTGCGCTACTCCACGGGAGTATTATCTACAAAACACAAGGACTCAACCACATAAGACTAACGACGACGCACCGCTTTTACGAAAGCATTAAAACACACAGAAGCACGTTAAATAGTCATTCATATCACTTAAGTTCACATTCTAATAAAATATATAAATTCAATAAGTAAATCAAGTTAGAATGCGGTAAAAGTTCATAAATATGCATAAAAGGCAATAAGGAAGTATGCATTCAAGTTTCGGAAGAAACGGGCAACATTTGAAAAATAGCCAAAAATACCTAAACGAAAAACACAATGAACGGGGCCCAAACGAAGTCGGAAAAGTCCAAACTTCCTAAAATATGTATTTCATGATTTATAGGAGCTATGGGTGAAATCGGATCTCAAATCGGAGGTCAAACGAAGAAAGTCAACTTTTATAAAAGCCCTTTGACCACCATTGCCGAGAGCAACAATCTGAAAATGGAGAAATTTTGGTTAAGGCATACGCACTGCCTTGTGCACGATCTTGAGCGCGTTCTAAAGACGGTGCAAACACCCACACTGGCCTGCACACCGGCTTGCGCACAGGGGTGCGCAAAGGCCGTGCAAAGGGTAAAATGGACGCACGGTCTTGGCGCGTGGTCTCAAGACCGTGCGTAAGACTGTGTGGATCCTTAGAACAGCAGAAAATCACATAATCGAAAAACCATCGCGGGAATGAACCAAAAATGAATATTTAACCTATCAATCATATAACCACTATAATAATCTACAACATCTAATCTACCTATAGAACCAAGAATCACGTAAATCCATCCATAAAATCACTAAAATCTATAACCTAAATGTTCAACTATTCACTAAAATCTGAAAAATGAAGCATAGGACGCATTAAACACGAAAGGTGTCAGAAGCTTACTCAAAGAAGAGATCGCGACGAGTTCGTAGGTTCTCACGGCTCGTAATTTGGTCGAGAAATGGGGTTTGAATGATCAATCCAAGCTTTTTCTTCTTCTTCTTCTCTTTTTCCTTTCTTTTTCTTCTCCTTTCTCTTTTCTTGTTTGACGTGAATGAGGGAGAGAGAGTGAGAGTGAAACTAAGTCAAAAAGTTCACTTGGGTTGAGAAACGAAGGGGGCATTTTCATAATTTTATAAAAATAGCTCAAAGACATAAGTTGTCCAAATAAAACATAATTATAGTCAATGTTCATAAAATTAAACGCACATTGACATGTTGTGGTTTAAATATCAAAATTCACTCATTTATGAAATTTTTATATAAATCACATAATAATTATCAAATAAATAATAAATCGCGTAAATAATCGATTTGGACTTACCGGATAATAACTTGGATTTTTGGGGTGCTACAATCACCCCTCCTTATGAGAATCTGGTCCCCAGATTCTACTCGTCCGACTTAAATAACTCCGGGTGGAACTTGTGCATCTTGTCTTCAGTCTCCCATGTAGCCTCTTTGGTTGTTTGATTTCTCCAAAGAATTTGACAAGAGAAATCTCCCGGTTGCGCAGTGTTTGAGTTTTCCTATCCAATATCTTCACCGGCTTCGAAACAAAGGTCAAATCCGATTCTAGTTCAATTTCTTCAACAGGAAGGATTTCAGACTCATTCGGGTAGTATTTCCGGAGTTGGGAAACATGAAAGACGTGAATCCCTGTTAGGTTTGGCGGCAAGTCTAACCTGTAGGCGGCGTTTCCAATCCTCTCCAGAATCTCATAGGGACCCAAAAATCTCGGGCTCAATTTTCTTCCTTTTCCAATTCGGGTGAATCCCTTTCGAGGAGAAGCTTTGAGGAATACTTTATCACCAACCTCAAATTCCAAAGGTCGGCGATGGGTGTCGGCATAGCTCTTCTGTCGATCCTGAGCTGCTTTCATTCTCTGCCGGATAATCTGAATACGGTCGATGACATTTTGGAGAAACTTTGGAGGAGTTCCTCGTCCTTTATCATCTTTCGTCCAACGCCAATCCTCGAGATCCTAAAACGATGGGGATCTACACTTTCTGCCATATAACGCTTCGTAAGGTGCCATTTTGATCATAGACTGATAACTGTAGTTGTAGGCAAACTCGATCAATGGCAATTGGTCGTGCCAATTGTTGCGAAAATCCAAGGCACAAGCTCGAAGCATATCATTGAGATACCTGATCATTCTCTCTGACTGACCATCTGTCTGCGGATGTGCAGCTATACTAAAAGTCAGTTTCGTTCTCATTCGATCTTGAAGTTGCTGCCATAAACGGGAAGTAAATCGAGCGTCTCTGTCAGATACTATAGTAGTCGGAATCCCATGTAGCTTGACAATCTCTCGGTGATAAATCTCTGCCAACTTATCCACTTTGTATGACATGTTGATTGGTAGGAAATGAGCACTCTTGGATAGTCGGTCGATAATCATCCAAATGCTATCGTAGCCACCTCTAACTTTAGGCAAACCAAACACAAAGTCCATGGCAATACCCTCCCAATTCCACGTATGTAGCACCCCGCTCTACAGCCCCCGAACCTGCACGGATTCCCAAGCCGAATACAGTGCCTCAACCCGAGAACCCATGCAAGCTAACGGGTCAATCCCGACACTTGGCAACAGTGAATCCCCAAAATAAAGCATTTAAATAGATCAGAGAAAATATAGCGGAAGCATTTAAATCCATATTAACAAAAATTGCCACTCCGGGGCCAATACATTAACAACAGCCCACTCAGGGCAACATCATTTAAATAACAATATTGGGGAACAATATAATATTATCAATCCAGGTTGACAAGAATAATGAACGAGATCAAAAGACAACTAATGAGACTCAGCAAAACCAAAAAGCCTATCAGACACTGTTGCCCATCCGACACGTAAGACATGTCGGTCTCTCTCAAACCTGAGGCAAGAACAAATTAAAAGAGGGTGAGTCAAAGTACTCAGTGAAGATGTGAGAACAAGTCGAGTCATGCTTCCGGGTATTTATAGAAATTACATATGCGATAATGAAGAAACCGGAATATGCTTCGACTTGGATATACAATTAAGAATTAAAATCAATAACACTATAAAGCAGTAAATACGATCCCAGCGAGAATGGGCCTGTTCCTCCTTATATCTCCACGGTGCATGTATAAATACTCCATCGCCGGTGTCAAGCTAAGGAGCAACCTGAAGCTCAACCATAATGAATTTTAGGAAAATGTGCAACGAATGCAACACCCACCATCGCTCCCAACCGTGGCTATCATCTCCTGACAGGCCACGATTGACGCTTAGTTTTGGGAGAAGCACCTCGGATTACACCCTGAACGCCCGTCCCCAGATGTAACCTTCGGATACCTTCCCGGGCCCAACTTGAAAATAGTCATGTATTTGCTCGCTTTAAAATAACCCATTTGAATGCCAACCGACACTCTGAGCAAGGGTGACGACAAAGGATTAAATCCTAAGTCAAACCGTCACGTAAAATAAATAGTTTTCTTGCCCTTTTGAAAACAAATCAATTTGGTTTACTTATGTATAATTTTGATATTAAAGGATTTGAGGATAAAACATAAAAATATAAACTCGAAATATATAATATATTAATAAGGGATTAGGGGGTTCGCAATTGTATATATATATGTTCAAGCCCAGTTAAAAGTTTAAATCCTCACCTGGAATCAAAAAGAGAAAGCCTAGCTGCTAGACTCACTGGTCTCCCACGCCGGACTGATCTGGAGACAAGACAAGACCTAGACAAATCAATAACGACTACAACAACAATAAAAGCGCAAATAAGCAATTATTGGACGTACGGCTAACCAAACATGTTTCCAATCATGCATATGTCAATTATAATATGTAAAGAAGCTATCATGTAAATTTCACGCAATTCCGACAAGTTGTCAAAAATACACATAATTCGAATTACACTATTCATAGCCCGAACGAGGGCGAAATTAAATAAACATTCCAAAATATAAATCTACAAATTAAAAGGGTTCTATAAGTGAAAACGGTGTAATTTTTGGAGTCCGTATGCAAAAAGTCAACCAAAAATGGTGACCCGAAGACTCTATTGCCGAGAGCAAAGTTTGAAAAGGCTGGAAAAATTCACCAAGTGTTTCACACGGCCTAGTGCACGGTCTTGAACACGGTGTCAAGACCGTGCACGCACACACGGCCAAACACACGGGATAGGTGCACGGGCTCAAGCCCGTGCAAGCAAATATAGCTGCACACGGGCTCCTGCACGGTCTTGCGCAAGACCGTGCGTTAGCCCGTGTGGTTCAACTGAACCCAGCAGAAACTTACGGGTTTTCAAATTTTCGAGCCAAAATTCCACAAAAATCATATTTTTAACGTAAATCAACACTCATAATTTATAACAATCAATAACCAACATCTAATTCACATATACATCCAATAAAATCACGAATTGACCAAGAAACGGGCTCGATCTAAGCATTTAACCTAAAAATCCCGAAATAACCAAATATACTCAAAACCTCGAAAAATCGTAAAAGAAATTGGGGAAATTGGTACCTAAAGAAAGGTATCGATGAACTGATCGTTTAAAAACGATTGGCGCGAAATTCCACGGAGATTCGAGCTCGGCACGATCGATTAGGGATTCGGGAGAAAATTTTCTCTTTTCTTCTCTCTCTCTCTCTCGAATTTGAAATAAGATTATGAAATGAATTTCGATACTTTTATCAAATATCTTCGAAATATCGAAAAATACGAAAGGTTATTTTAGTAATTTTAGAAAATCCAATTAAATACGCGTCGATCACATATAACGATTAAATATTAATAAACGCAATATAGACACGTAATTTAAATACGCAAACAATATTATCACATTGGTCATTTACGACATAATATATTATAATTCACATATAATCGAGAATTTAGAGATTAAGAAAGATAATTAACGCGTAAAAATTACTCACAGTAATTCCCAGATTTCTGGGTCGTTACAATACCTCCCCCTTATGAGAATCTGGTCCCCAGATTCCATCTTCATCAGAAAAGCTCGGGATAAGCTTCCCTCATCTTAGCCTCCGTCTCCCAAGTAGACTGCTCGGTCGAACGGTTCCTCCAGAGAACTCTCACTAATGAAATCTGCTTGTGGCGAAGCTGCTGAACCTTACGATCCTGAATCTGAACCGGTTTCATCTCAATAGTCAAATCCGGCTCAAGCTGAACTCCGTCATCCTGGAGAATATGGGACTCATCGGGGAAGTACTTGCGAAGCTGTGAGACATGGAAGACATTGTGGATCCCGGTAAGATAAGGTGGTAGGTCCAGACGATATGCGGTATTCCCGATCCGCTCGGTGATCTCAAATGGACCTAAATATCTCGGAGCAAGCTTCCCACCTCTACCGATCCTCGTGAATCCCTTCCTCGGGGAGGCCTTGAGAAAAACTCGGTCTCCCACTTCGAACTCCAAATGTCGACGCCTCTTGTCGGCGTAGCTCTTCTGGCGATCTTGAGCTGCTTTCATTCTTTGTCTAATGAGCTGTACCTTATCGATCGCTTCCTGAATGTGATCCGGTGGAGTAGCCCTCTCATGGCCATTAGCTGACCATTTCCAATCCTCCAATTCCCAATAAATTGGAGATCTGCACTTCCTCCCATAAAGAGCCTCATACGGTGGCATTCCAATCGAGGCTTGATAACTGTTATTGTAAGCGAACTCGACCAAGGGCAAGTGTGAAATCCAACTCGTATGAAAATCGAGCGCACATGCCCGTAACATATCATTTAGAAACCTGATCGTTCGCTCGGATTGTCCATCAGTCTGAGGATGTGCTGCAGAGCTAAACTTTAGGGTCGTTCCCAAGTTCTTATGAAGTTCTTGCCACAACTGAGCTGTGAACTTAGGATCCCTGTCAGAAACGATACTTTCCGGAACACCATGAAGCCTAATAATTTCTTTCTAATACAATTCTGCGAGCTGTTTAACCTTTGCTGTTTTTCGAACTGGTAGAAAATGCGCTGACTTGGTCAATCGATCAACGATGACCCAAATACTATCGAAACCTCCACGAACGGCAGGCAATCCAGTCACGAAGTCCATAGTGATCTCCTGCCACTTGGAAGTGGGTACAGGAAGCGGCTGAAGAGTTCCTCCAGGCCGTTGATGCTCGGCCTTGACTCTCTGACATGTTAGACAATGTTTCACATAAGTAGCCACGTCCCTTTTCATACCATTCCACCAATACTGGGTTCTGAGATCACGATACATCTTGTTGCCTCCTGGGTGAACAGCATAAGCAGACTTGTGTGCCTCGTCGAGAATTCCACGCTTCAGGTTCGTAGGAACACAAACTCGGATCCCAAAGCGAAGCAATCCGGTACCATCGATCCTGAATTTGGTGTTAGGATCATTCAGCATTCTAGCTTTGATCTTCTGAATACTGGCATCTGAATCTTGCTCGTCTCGAAGTTGTTGGACTAAATCGGGTTGGACTGAAAGGTTGGCAAGACGAGGATACGATTCAAATCGAATCCTTCAGTCCTCTAAAGAGGTATCTGAAGATGTCCCCTCTAGGTGTGCCACGTGAGCCCTTCGGCTCAATGCATCGGCGACTACGTTCGCCTTCCCAGGGTGATACTGAATGCGGCAGTCATAATCTTCCAAGAATTCCATCCACCGTCTCTGTCTCCTGTTGAGATCCTTCTGAGTGAATAGATACTTCAAACTCTGGTGGTCCGTAAAGATGTCAAAAGTGACACCATACAGATAATGACGCCATTTGCCCAAGGCAAATATCACCGCTGCAAGTTCTAAGTCGTGAATGGGATAGTTCTTTTCGGCATCTTTTAGCTTTTTAGAAGCATAAGCTACGACTTTCCCATTTTGCATCAACACGCACCCTAAACCTTCCTTGGACGCGTCAGTATAAACCGCGTATCCCTCGTGTCCGTCTGGAAGAACAAGTATAGGTGCAGTGGTCAATCTCTTCTTCAACTCTTTGAAACTGGCCTCACACTTGTCGTCCCACTGAAAAGATATATCTTTACAAGTCAACTTCGTGAGTGGGGCCGCTAGTGTGGAGAAATCCTTAACGAATCGCCTGTAATATCCAGCCAATCCAAGGAAACTCCTAACTTCTGTTGGCGTCTTAGGCTGACTCCAACTCGTCACTGCCTCAATCTTTGATGGATCCACAGCAATCCCATTCCCGGAGATGATGTGACCAAGGAATAAAACCTCGTTGATCCAAAATTCGCACTTGCTGAACTTGGCATATAGACTATGCTCTCGAAGCGTCTGTAGCACAATGCGAAGATGTTCGGCATGATCCTCGACCGTCTTGGAGAAAACCAGAATGTCGTCGATGAAGATAACCACAAACTTGTCGAGGTAAGGTCGGAAAATCCTATGCATCATATCCATGAAAGCTGCAGGGGCATTCGTCAAACCAAACGGCATCACAACAAACTCGAAGTGGCCGTACCGAGTGTTAAACCCGGTCTTAGGTATATCCTGCTCTCGGATACGAAGCTGATAATATCCCTGACGAAGATCCAACTTCGAATATACCTTTGAGCCCTGCAATAAGTCGAATAACTCCTCTATGTGGGGTAGAGGGTATTTGTTCTTCACTGTCATCCGGTTCAACTCCCGGTAGTCGATGCACATTCTCAGCGTACCATCCTTCTTCTTTACAAACAAAACCGGGGCACCCCAAGGAGAGATGCTCGGTCTTATGTAACCATTCTCAAGCAACTCTTCCAGTTGCATCTTCAGTTCCTTCAACTCGGCTGGAGCCATCCTATACGGAGTCTTCGAATAAGGCTCCGATCCCGGGGCAAGATCGACTACGAACTCAAGGTCCCGATCAGGGGGTAGAGAGTTCAAACTCTCGGGAAAGACATCAGGGAAGTCCTTAATCACTTCCGTATTCTCGAGCTTCCCTTGTTCCTTCGGTCGGTTAAGTAAATAAGCGACGAAGGCCTGTGCTCCCTCTCGGATCAAACAAGAAGCCTCAACGAAAGAAATCTTCGGTGCCAAAACTGACTCCTCAAGACTACCCTTCACAATTGTTGCCTCGGTCCCAATCTGAATAGTCTTCCTGAAACAATCCACACTGACTCTATGCTAATAAAGCCAGTCCATTCCCAGAATAATCCCATAACGCTGCAGTGGTAACTCGATCAAATCTGCGGGATAAACACGATCTCCTATCTTCAAAGGACAACCCTTGAAGATTCTATCCGTAACGTAAGAAGTCCCCAAAGGAGAACTGACTCGATACAAATAAGGCAGACTCTCCACGGGCATGCACAACTTAGCAGCAATATCAAGCGCAATAAACGAGTGTGTAGCACCCGGATCATATAATGCAGTAATAGGGATGTCATGAATATGCAGGGTACCTCCAATAACATCATGCGAATCGGGCTCAAGCTCCTCTCCTCCCAGTGCGAAGACTCTGGGCTGAACTCTCGGCTGACCGGCAGCCTGAATCGCCTTCGGTGGCATGGCGAGAGCTCTCTTGTTCGGACAAGAGTCTATCAGGTGATCAGGAGATGCACAAATCAAACACTGCCCAATCGCCTCCGGCAGGAATCGGCGGTGTGGTTCGGCTTGTGGCAGTAGGAACAAGTGATCGGTGCAATGGCAGTAATAGGAACCCTATCAATATACCTGGGCCTCTAGGTCTAACCATTGTGCCTGAAAAGATAAGCTGAAATGCATGTGGGTTAATGGTATGACCAATTAATCAAGTAATAATAACATATAAAAGCGCAAGTAAAGGAATAACATGAAACCTATAACTATAGCCGTACGACTTAGACACAACACTCTAGACAACAGAACCTAGGGAACCTATGGCTCTGATACAACTCCAGACTGTAGCGCCCCGCTCTACAGCCCCCGAACCTGCACGGATTCCCAAGCCGAATACAGTGCCTCAACCCGAGAACCCATGCAAGCTAACGGGTCAATCCCGACACTTGGCAACAGTGAATCCCCAAAATAAAGCATTTAAATAGATCAGAGAAAATATAGCGGAAGCATTTAAATCCATATTAACAAAAATTGCCACTCCGGGGTCAATACATTAACAACAGCCCACTCAGGGCAACATCATTTAAATAACAATATTGGGGAACAATATAATATTATCAATCCAGGTTGACAAGAATAATGAACGAGATCAAAAGACAACTAATGAGACTCAGCAAAACCAAAAAGCCTATCAGACACTGTTGCCCATCCGACACGTAAGACATGTCGGTCTCTCTCAAACCTGAGGCAAGAACAAATTAAAAGAGGGTGAGTCAAAGTACTCAGTGAAGATGTGAGAACAAGTCGAGTCATGCTTCCGGGTATTTATAGAAATTACATATGCGATAATGAAGAAACCGGAATATGCTTCGACTTGGATATACAATTAAGAATTAAAATCAATAACACTATAAAGCAGTAAATACGATCCCAGCGAGAATGGGCCTGTTCCTTCTTATATCTCCACGGTGCATGTATAAATACTCCATCGCCGGTGTCAAGCTAAGGAGCAACCCGAAGCTCAACCATAATGAATTTTAGGAAAATGTGCAACGAATGCAACACCCACCATCGCTCCCAACCGTGGCTATCATCTCCTGACAGGCCACGATTGACGCTTAGTTTTGGGAGAAGCACCTCGGATTACACCCTGAACGCCCGTCCCCAGATGTAACCTTCGGATACCTTCCCGGGCCCAACTTGAAAATAGTCATGTATTTGCTCGCTTTAAAATAACCCATTTGAATGCCAACCGACACTCTGAGCAAGGGTGACGACAAAGGATTAAATCCTAAGTCAAACCGTCACGTAAAATAAATAGTTTTCTTGCCCTTTTGAAAACAAATCAATTTGGTTTACTTATGTATAATTTTGATATTAAAGGATTTGAGGATAAAACATAAAAATATGAACTCGAAATATATAATATATTAATAAGGGATTAGGGGGTTCGCAATTGTATATATATATGTTCAAGCCCAGTTAAACGTTTAAATCCTCACCTGGAATCAAAAATAGAAAGCCTAGCTGCTAGACTCACTGGTCTCCCACGCCGGACTGATCTGGAGACAAGACAAGACCTAGACAAATCAATAACGACTACAACAACAATAAAAGCGCAAATAAGCAATTATTGGACGAACGGCTAACCAAACATGTTTCCAATCATGCATATGTCAATTATAATATGTAAAGAAGCTATCATGTAAATTTCACGCAATTCCGACAAGTTGTCAAAAATACACATAATTCGAATTACACTATTCATAGCCCGAACGAGGGCGAAATTAAATAAACATTCCAAAATATAAATCTACAAATTAAAAGGGTTCTATAAGTGAAAACGGTGTAATTTTTGGAGTCCGTATGCAAAAAGTCAACCAAAAATGGTGACCCGAAGACTCAATTGCCGAGAGCAAAGTTTGAAAAGGCTGGAAAAATTCACCAAGTGTTTCACACGGCCTAGTGCACGGTCTTGAACACGGTGTCAAGACCGTGCACGCACACACGGCCAAACACACGGGATAGGTGCACGGGCTCAAGCCCGTGCAAGCAAATATAGCTGCACACGGGCTCCTGCACGGTCTTGCGCAAGACCGTGCGTTAGCCCGTGTGGTTTAACTGAACCCAGCAGAAACTTACGGGTTTTCAAATTTTCGAGCCAAAATTCCACAAAAATCATATTTTTAACGTAAATCAACACTCATAATTTATAACAATCAATAACCAACATCTAATTCACATATACATCCAATAAAATCACGAATTGACCAAGAAACGGGCTCGATCTAAGCATTTAACCTAAAAATCCCGAAATAACCAAATATACTCAAAACCTCGAAAAATCGTAAAAGAAATTGGGGAAATTGGTACCTAAAGAAAGGTATCGATGAACTGATCGTTTAAAAACGATTGGCGCGAAATTCCACGGAGATTCGAGCTCGGCACGATCGATTAGGGATTCGGGAGAAAATTTTCTCTTTTCTTCTCTCTCTCTCTCTCGAATTTGAAATAAGATTATGAAATGAATTTCGATACTTTTATCAAATATCTTCGAAATACGAAAGGTTATTTTAGTAATTTTAGAAAATCCAATTAAATACGCGTCGATCACATATAACGATTAAATATTAATAAACGCAATATAGACACGTAATTTAAATACGCAAACAATATTATCACATTGGTCATTTACGACATAATATATTATAATTCACATATAATCGAGAATTTAGAGATTAAGAAAGATAATTAACGCGTAAAAATTACTCACAGTAATTCCCAGATTTCTGGGTCGTTACAACGTAGGAATTGGTAGTGGCTCAAGAAAGCCTCCCGGTCTTTGATGTTCAACTTTGACTTGCTGACAAGTCGACCATCTCTAGACGTAATCAGCTACGTTTCTCTTTATACCTCAGCACCAGAATAATTCTTTCAAATCCCGGTACATTATACTTCCTCCTGGATGAACTGTGTAAGGTGTGTTGTGAGCCTCATTGAGAATCTCTCTTCTCAAACTCTCCGGAACACAAACTCGGGTCTTGTAACAGAGAATTCCTGTGTCGTCCACACCAAACTGAGTCTTTGGATCAGCCGCGATGTGAACTATCTGTCTTTGAGTCCACTCGTCAGTATCCTGAACATCTCGAATCCTCCGACCCAACTCTGACTGGATCGATATGCTGTGAACATGGGCCGGAGAACTGATGTGAAGTCTCTCTAACTTAGCTTCTGGCTGGGCGATGCTCGCCTTCTGGATCAGTGCATCGGCTACAACATTCGCCTTTCCGGGATGGTACTGAATCTGGCAATCGTAGTCCTCAACTAACTCCAACCAATGGGGCTGTTGTTTGTTCAATTCCTTTTGAGTAAACAAGTACTGAAGGCTCTTATGATCTGTGAAGATGTCGAACGTGATGCCGTAGAGGTAATGACGCCATTTCAATAAAGCAAATACGACGGCGGCTAGCTCAAGGTCTTGCATGGGATAGTTCTCTTCAGCTGGCTTTAGCTTCCTCGATGCATAAGCTATAACTTTCCTATTTTGTATTAACACACAACCTAGTCCTTCGTGTGACGCATCTACATACACGACAAATCCTTCAGAACCCTCGGGCAGGGTCAACACTGGGGCTGTGGTCAATCTCTTCTTGAGCTCTTGAAAACTGGTTTCACAATTGGCTGGCCACTCGAACTTAGCTTCTTTCTTTGTCAACGCTGTTAACGGGCCTGCAAGCTTAGAGAAATCCTTGACAAAACATCTATAGTATCCTGCTAATCCCAAGAAACTACGGATCTCTGTAGGAGTCTTTGGTCTCTCCCAATCCAGCACTATCTCAATCTTCGAAGGATCTACCTCGATTCCCGTTCCGGATATGACATGACCTAGGAAGGTCACTCGGTCAATCCAGAATTCGCATTTGCTGAACTTAGCGAACAACTGGTGCTCTCTCAAAGCTTGGAGCACTATCCAGAGGTGTTCTGCGTGTTCTTCTTCGGACTTCCAGAACACTAAGATGTCGTCAATGAAAATAACGACAAACTTGTCGAGGTACGGACGGAAAATTCTGTGCATCATGTCCATAAATGCTGCTGGGGCGTTCGTGAGTCCAAACGGCATGACCACAAACTAGAAATGTCTGTATCGGGTGTTGAAAGCCATCTTCGGGATATCCTCTGATCGGATACGGAGCTGGTATTCTGAGGTTGAGCTAGGAATAAACCCTTGATCCTTGTAGCAAGTTGAACAATTCCTCGATATGCTGTAGAGGATACTTGTTCTTCACTATCATCCTGTTCAATTCTCGGTAATCGATACACATGCGAAGTGTACCATCCTTCTTCTTCACGAACAAGACTGGAGCACCCCAAGGCGAGGCACTCAGTCGGATGTATCTAATGGAAAGGAGTTCGTTGAGTTGGTTCTTCAATTCTTTCAACTCGGCAGGAGCCATTCGGTACGGCGATTTCGAATAGGACTCGGCTCCCGGAACTAGATCAATCACGAACTCTATATCCCGATGCAGTGCCAAGAATTCCAGATTCTCGGGGAACATGTCAGTGAATTCTTTGACCACGGGCGTTTCTTCGATCTTCATTTGGTCTTTCGGGCGGTTGAGAAGGTAAGCTATAAAGCACGTAGCTTCTTCTTTCGGAACGAGCTTCTTGGCTTCCATCATCGAGATATACGGGCCTTCTCCTGATCGAAAACCCTTAACTTCATTAGAACCCAGAATAACTTTCTTCTCGAAACAATCAACCTTCGCCCGATGCTCGTACAACCAATCCATTCCGAGAATAACCCCATACTTCGTCATCGGAAACTCCATCAAATCTGCCGGGTATTCGATACCCTCGATGATAGTCGGACAACGCTTAAGAGTACAATTCGCAGCTACCTTCGATCCCAACGGCGAACTAACCACTAGCACATAATCAAGCAATGAAACAGGCGCAAGCACAGATAAGGAAACAGCAGGCGCAACAAACGAGTGTGAAGCACCCGAGTCGTACAATGCATGTATGGGGATGCCATTTATATATATAGTACCTTCCACCACATCGGTCAGATCTGCCACAGTGTCCTCAGAATTGCCGTCCAAGGCGTAGATACGGGCATGTGCTTGAGGCTGAGCTGCTCCCTGTAGTACCGATCTCTTCCTCGGGCATACCTCCACTCGGTGCTCGGCGCTACCAGATCCGTAGCAAAGTCCATTCTTCTTCCAGCACTGGCCTCTACATGGTTACCCTGACAGAATCCACATACGGGTCGTGGGAATCCCTGAGGTCGGGGATGTAACGCCCCGCTATTTTATAACGCTTCGGTACGTTTACCGACGAATTGCTCTTGTGTGTATTATTTGCAAATTATGTGATTATGTGAATTATATGAATTAATGTGTGATTCTATATGTGAATAATATGATGAATTCATAAGAATTTTTATATTTGAAATTTACTTCACACTATGTTATATTTGAAGTGTTGTATTTGAAATCTTATGAAATTATGTCAATTATATTTGACTTGTATGATATTAATCTTAAAATATACATATATATATATGCAAATATATACATAAATATCTACACAAATATATATACAAGTATATACATATAGCTAGCTAATTTTGACTATTCAAAATAATTTATATTTATTTAATTATCTCATCTTTTCTCCAAATTTCTACACTATTCTCAAGCAACTCATCTTCAACCTCTCTCTCTCTCACTCTCGGCCCTCACTCATCACCCTCACCACCGCCACTTCTACCACCATCAAAGCACCAAAAATCATCCCCTCTCTTGCTACAAAAAGTTGCTCTCTCATCTAAGGAACAAGCCTCTACTTTCTATTTTTGCAAACAAGCTCTTAAGTCCTCAATCTTTTCAATTCCCCTCTTCAAGGTAAGGTTTCAATTCTCTTAATTCTTTGGTTTATAATGTCTCATATGTTGATGAAGTGAAGAAGCATGTTAGAATGAATGATTGATGAGCTTAGTTTGGTGATTGATTACATGTAGTATCTCTTGTGATTTTTCACATAAATTTGATTATTATGCAATGTTGGATTGATGAATTTAGATGCTTAGATGCCCAAATGGATTGGTAATTCATGTTAGTTCATGATATTAAGCTAATTGGTGAAGTTTTATGGAGTTTGGAGTTGAGAAATGAGAGTTTGGCAAAATATGTAGGGGCTGATGAATAGTAATTTTTGAGCATTTGGCTTCATTTTTTGATTCTTTTGGCATCAAAAATCCTTAAATATAGTAGCTAAGTGATGCCGGAAATTTCGGATTAATCGGAGTTGATTTGCTATGCAAAGTATTAAACGAGGGGTGGTTTGCGTAATAGTTACAAACCTTTGAATTTTGGTTTCCAAGCTTCCATATTACTTGAATGCTTAGTTTAGCTTCATATCATGTATGTTTGATTGTGTTTGAATGCATTTGAATGAGTTTAATTGTGTTTAAGTGCATTTATACATAATATGTTATTTTGAGCATAAAATGCATTTTATTGCCGTGCGTCGTATTTGGTTGATTTATCGAGTCGTGTCTTACCTCGAGGCCTGTGTATTACAGGTGGGACCTCGCGGGACTGATTTCTGGTCGTTTGGATATCCTTTTTGTTAAGCCTACAGGTGAGGATGTAAAATGTTTTCTAACTGGGGCATGAACAAATATTGCGAAAACCATATCCCTTATATTTCAATTATATATTATCAATATTTGAAATAAAAGGGTTTTGATATAAAATGATATATGTGTATCTTTTCCAAAATGATTTTAAAATAGAGACAAGAGAACTATTTTGTTTTTAAAAGTAACATTTGGTCTCGGGACTTGCACGTTTGCCTCGAGATAACTCGGCAACGTGACGGGATACCCTAGGCGGTTACATACCTTGTCTCGAAAGACCCTTTTGGTCCATTAAAATATTTTTAAAAGCGAGATCATACACGTTTAACCCCATTGAGGACGCTCATGGGTGTATCTGTTTGGGCCCTGGATTATGTGACAGGCGGATACCCGGAGACGTGCGTCTAGGGTTGAAGCTGGGATCATAATTCCACCGATTATAAGCAGGTATCCTGGAACCTGACAAATAATCAAAGGGTATTGTTCATGGCTGGTCGGAGGTAGTCTAGCATGAATAATACTGACACCGGCGCCATTAGTCGGTTATGGTGAAATCTCGGGTTGCTCCTTGATAAGCCAAACGGTATTGAGGAAGGAATTTCATTATATTTGTTATGTTTTGGGGGTTATAAGGAGATGGCCCGTTCTCGCCGGGAATAAAAATATTTCTAAAATGTTTTACTCTAATATTTAATTCATAAAGCTTTGATGGATTATAAAGAGAAAGTATCGGCACTAGATTCGTTTCTCTATTAATCAAAGCGTGGATTAAATATGAATATTTAATTCCCAAAGCTTAGCTGAATTGTAAAAGAGCATATTATCACTAGATGTGCTTTTATCAACCTAAGCGTGGATTAAATATATGTTTTATTATATATATATTCCCCTCCTCACTGAGTTCGTTTGACTCACATCCCCTTTTTGGTTCATGCTTCAGGTTAGCAGTGCGAGTGGTTGTTGGGTACTGGCAGCAGCAGTGTAGGCTTACAGGTCTTTGGAGTCAGTTTATGTAGACATTTTGCTATGACTACTCTTATTTATTTTGGCATGTTAACTTGAAATTGATGGAAGTTGAAATATGATGATATTTGGATATTTGAATCTTATGAAATTAGTGGATATATATATGTTTGGTATTTGCTTCCGTTGCTGGCATGTTATTGCTATTGTGGTTGTTGATGTTGGTATCGTTGTTGGGGAGTTGCTGTTGCCAGATTGTGGGAATCCCGTTGTCCGGGGCGGGTTTTCGAGTAGTGGTATTTAACTATCGCTCGGGGGCTCGTTTCGGTCCGGGGGTTGTGGCGTGGGGGACGTCACAGCTTAAGGTGGTATCAGAGCCTAGGTTTGGTACTTAGGTTTTGATGTTGTGTCGAGTCTGTCTAGGTCGAACGGCTTTAGGACAATGTGCTTTTATATGCTTATGTATTGTGACTTGTGTGGACATGATCATGCCGCTAACGGAACATGCATCTTATTTAGTCTTTTGATATAGGAAATGGCACGTGGTAGACGCAGAACCCGAGCTACTCCTCTCTCTCCTCCCCAAGACAATAACATTAATGCTCCTCCAGCTCCTCAGCCCGAGCCTATGCCGCCAGCGCAGCCGAATCCCCTAAATCCTGCCATGTTCTTTGAAGCCATGCAAAGGATGTTTCAACAGGCTGTAGCTCCAGCACCTCGCAAATTTAAGAAGCATTTTCCACCTGCGGGTTCTTCATCTTCGAGCAAGAAGCAAAAGATCACAGGTCCTCAGACAGTCGAGCCTCAAATTAAGTGTTCTTACTGCGGCAAGCCAAAACACACGGAAGCTAATTGCTGGAAGAGACAAGGACGGTGCACTCGATGTGGGCGCAAGGATCATCAAGTAGGAAACTGCCCAAGGAGAAGGCCACCTCCACAGTTCCAGAAAGAGCCACAGAATGCGGGGAAAGGAAAACTTGTGGCACGAGCTTATGCGATGACAGGGGATGTAGGGGAGACCGACCTTAATGCAGTGGTGCAAGGTACTGTATATTTGCATGACATATCCATATTTGCATTATATGATTCGGGTGCGACGCATTCTTTTATTGCACCTGAATATGTTTCTAGATTATCTTTGTCTGCCGAATGCCTGCCTTGTGTGCCTGAGGTCAATTCCCCGTTGCGAATTTCTTATTTGTGCAATCGAGTCTTCTGAGACTGTCCGTTGAGGATAGACGATCGCGATTATCCTGCTGATCTCATTGAGCTTCCGATGAGTCACTACGGGATAATATTGGGAATGGACTGGCTATATCGGCATCAAGCTTATATTGATTGTTTCGGGGAAAAGATCGCTCTGGGAGCTGATAGCGAGATTTTAGGCAAAAGGTTTGACAAGATTCCTCGAGTTTCTTATGTTAAAGCTGCCCGAATGATTCGCAAGGGATCTCCGGCCTTTGTTGCTTAGCTACTAAACCGTCCGAAAGAGCAAGTTAAGCTTGAGGAGGTACCAGTAGTTGGAGAATTCCCTGATGTGTTTCCCGAGAGTTTGAATTCTTTGCCTCCGGAACGAGAGATAGAGTTTGTGATCGATTTAGCTCCGGGTGCCGAACCGTATTCGAAGACTCCTTACCGTATGGCTCCGGCAGAGTTGAAAGAATTTAAGGTTCAGTTGGATGGTTTGTTGGAGAGTGGGTACATTCGACCGAGTACTTCGTCGTGGGGTGCGCCTGTTCTTTTCGTGAAAAAGAAGGATGGGACGTGGAGGATGTGTATAGATTGTCGTGAGCTGAATCGGATGACGATAAAGAATAAATATCCTCGACCTCACATCGGAGAGTTGTTCGATATTTTGCAAGGGTTAGGATGTGTTCTGATGCAAAAGGGCAAAGTGATTGCTTATGCTTCGCGCAAGCTGAAAGATGCTGAGAAGAACTATCCCATCCATGATCTTGAGCTAGCTGCTATTATCTTTGCCCTGGGAAAATGGCGACATTATTTATACGGCATGACGTTCGACATTTTCACCGACCACCAGAGTTTGAAGTATTTACATACTCAGAAGGATCTCAATCGCAGGCAACGTCGGTGGATGGAATTTCTTGAAGATTATGATTGTCGTATTCAATATCACCCAGGCAAAGCTAACGTAGTAGCCAATGCTATAAGTAAACAGGCAAAGGTAGCTGTCTTAGAAGGAACCTCTACAAGAGTGATGTCGGAAGTAGGGAAATATCATCTAGTCTCTCAACCGCGGATCGCGAATCTCTCAGTAAGACCGGATTTGGTTCAGAGACTTAAAGACGAGCAGAGTGCTGATGACTGGATTCAAAGGCAAGTGGTGAGGATGCAAAATGATCCGAACTCCTCCTTTGCTTTCGATGATATGGGTCTTCTTCGTTTTAAGAACCGAATTTGCGCGCCGAAGAATCTGAAGACCGAAGTCATGGAGGAAGCACATAAGTCTGCTTATGTCGTCCATCCGGGAGGTAATAAGATGTACCGAGATCTCAAGACTCAATATTGGTGGCACGGAATGAAACGAGAAGTTTCCGATTTCGTGAGACGGTGTTTGACTTGTCAACGAGTTAAAGCCGAACATCAGCAACCCGGTGGAACTCTACAGCCACTCTCTATTCCGAATTGGAAATGGGAAGATATTTCTATGGATTTCATGTCCAGATTACCGAGAGTTCGAGGCAGATATAATACAATTTGGGTAATTGTGGATCGTTTGCCGAAATCCGCCCATTTTATTCCAATTCGAAAGACCACTAATGTCAAGAAGTTAGCGGAACTGTACATCGAGCAGATCGTAAAGCTTCACGGAGTTCCGAAAAGTATCGTGTCCGATCGAGATCCCAAGTTTACTTCTCGACTATGGCAAGAAATTCACAGAAACTTGGGAACGAATTTGGAATTCAGCACGGCCGCTCACCCGCAAACTGATGGTCAATCTGAAAGAACCATCAAGATCTTAGGCGACATGCTACGAGCTTGTGCTCTCGACTTCTCCACGAGTTGGGACAAGCAACTGCCACTCATTGAATTCGCCTACAACAACAGTTACCAAGCGACAATTGGGATGCCCCCATACGAAGCGCTTTACGGACGTAAATGCCGATCCCCTCTGTACTGAGAACTAGAAGACTGGCAAAGAACTAAAGACGGAGTGGAACGAGCTCTACCTCCGAAGATGATCCAGGAAATTCTTGATAAGATTGCAACCATTCGACAGAGAATGAAAGTTGCCCAGGATCGTCAGAAGAGCTATGCTGATAGGAGGCGCCGGGATTTGGAATTCGAAGTAGGAGACAAAATGTTCCTCCAGGCGACGTTGAGGAAAGGTTCCGTTAGAGTGGGAAAGGGTGGAAAACTCAATCCGAGATATTTGGGACCTTATGAGGTTATCGAACGGATTGGGAAGACTGCCTACCGCCTGAACCTGCCCTCGACTCTAACGGGGATTCACAACGTCTTCCATGTTTCTCAATTGCGAAAATACTATCCCGATGAATCTCATATTCTCCGAGATGAAGAAGTCCAGATAGAGCCTGACTTGACAATCGAGATGAAACCTGTTGAGATTCAGGATCGCAAGTTCAAGCAACTCCGCAACCGACAAATTCCCTTGGTTCGCGTGTTATGGAGAAACCGAACCACCGAACAAGTAACTTGGGAGACAGAAGAGAAGATGCGAACTCATTATCCCGAGTTATTTGCGGAGTCGAATTAGAATCTGGGGACCAGATTCTCCGAAGGAGGGGATAGTGTAACGCCCCGCTATTTTATAACGCTTCGGTACGTTTACCAACGAATTGCTCTTGTGTGTATTATTTGCAAATTATGTGATTATGTGAATTATATGAATTAATGTGTGATTCTATATGTGAATAATATGATGAATTCATAAGAATTTTTATATTTGAAATTTACTTCACACTATGTTATATTTGAAGTGTTGTATTTGAAATCTTATGAAATTATGTCAATTATATTTGACTTGTATGATATTAATCTTAAAATATACATATATATATATGCAAATATATACATAAATATCTACACAAATATATATACAAGTATATACATATAGCTAGCTAATTTTGACTATTCAAAATAATTTATATTTATTTAATTATCTCATCTTTTCTCCAAATTTCTACACTATTCTCAAGCAACTCATCTTCAACCTCTCTCTCTCTCACTCTCGGCCCTCACTCATCACCCTCACCACCGCCACTTCTACCACCATCAAAGCACCAAAAATCATCCCCTCTCTTGCTACAAAAAGTTGCTCTCTCATCTAAGGAACAAGCCTCTACTTTCTATTTTTGCAAACAAGCTCTTAAGTCCTCAATCTTTTCAATTCCCCTCTTCAAGGTAAGGTTTCAATTCTCTTAATTCTTTGGTTTATAATGTCTCATATGTTGATGAAGTGAAGAAGCATGTTAGAATGAATGATTGATGAGCTTAGTTTGGTGATTGATTACATGTAGTATCTCTTGTGATTTTTCACATAAATTTGATTATTATGCAATGTTGGATTGATGAATTTAGATGCTTAGATGCCCAAATGGATTGGTAATTCATGTTAGTTCATGATATTAAGCTAATTGGTGAAGTTTTATGGAGTTTGGAGTTGAGAAATGAGAGTTTGGCAAAATATGTAGGGGCTGATGAATAGTGATTTTTGAGCATTTGGCTTCATTTTTTGATTCTTTTGGCATCAAAAATCCTTAAATATAGTAGCTAAGTGATGCCGGAAATTTCGGATTAATCGGAGTTGATTTGCTATGCAAAGTATTAAACGAGGGGTGGTTTGCGTAATAATTACAAACCTTTGAATTTTGGTTTCCAAGCTTCCATATTACTTGAATGCTTAGTTTAGCTTCATATCATGTATGTTTGATTGTGTTTGAATGCATTTGAATGAGTTTAATTGTGTTTAAGTGCATTTATACATAATATGTTATTTTGAGCATAAAATGCATTTTATTGCCGTGCATCGTATTTGGTTGATTTATCGAGTCGTGTCTTACCTCGAGGCCTGTGTATTACAGGTGGGACCTCGCGGGACTGATTTCTGGTCGTTTGGATATCCTTTTTGTTAAGCCTACAGGTGAGGATGTAAAATGTTTTCTAACTGGGGCATGAACAAATATTGCGAAAACCATATCCCTTATATTTCAATTATATATTATCAATATTTGAAATAAAAGGGTTTTGATATAAAATGATATATGTGTATCTTTTCCAAAATGATTTTAAAATAGAGACAAGAGAACTATTTTGTTTTTAAAAGTAACATTTGGTCTCGGGACTTGCACGTTTGCCTCGAGATAACTCGGCAACGTGACGGGATACCCTAGGCGGTTACATACCTTGTCTCGAAAGACCCTTTTGGTCCATTAAAATATTTTTAAAAGCGAGATCATACACGTTTAACCCCATTGAGGACGCTCATGGGTGTATCTGTTTGGGCCCTGGATTATGTGACAGGCGGATACCCGGCGTCTAGGGTTGAAGCTGGGATCATAATTCCACCGATTATAAGCAGGTATCCTGGAACCTGACAAATAATCAAAGGGTATTGTTCATGGCTGGTCGGAGGTAGTCTAGCATGAATAATACTGACACCGGCGCCATTAGTCGGTTATGGTGAAATCTCGGGTTGCTCCTTGATAAGCCAAACGGTATTGAGGAAGGAATTTCATTATATTTGTTATGTTTTGGGGGTTATAAGGAGATGGCCCGTTCTCGCCGGGAATAAAAATATTTCTAAAATGTTTTACTCTAATATTTAATTCATAAAGCTTTGATGGATTATAAAGAGAAAGTATCGGCACTAGATTCGTTTCTCTATTAATCAAAGCGTGGATTAAATATGAATATTTAATTCCCAAAGCTTAGCTGAATTGTAAAAGAGCATATTATCACTAGATGTGCTTTTATCAACCTAAGCGTGGATTAAATATATGTTTTATTATATATATATTCCCCTCCTCACTGAGTTCGTTTGACTCACATCCCCTTTTTGGTTCATGCTTCAGGTTAGCAGTGCGAGTGGTTGTTGGGTACTGGCAGCAGCAGTGTAGGCTTACAGGTCTTTGGAGTCAGTTTATATAGACATTTTGCTATGACTACTCTTATTTATTTTGGCATGTTAACTTGAAATTGATGGAAGTTGAAATATGATGATATTTGGATATTTGAATCTTATGAAATTAGTGGATATATATATGTTTGGTATTTGCTTCCGTTGCTGGCATGTTATTGCTATTGTGGTTGTTGATGTTGGTATCGTTGTTGGGGAGTTGCTGTTGCCAGATTGTGGGAATCCCGTTGTCCGGGGCGGGTTTTCGAGTAGTGGTATTTAACTATCGCTCGGGGGCTCGTTTCGGTCCGGGGGTTGTGGCGTGGGGGACGTCACAGGGGAGGAGCAGGCTGAATGGCGGTCTTGAATGGCTTCTTCCTAGAAGAGGACCCAGAATGAGGAAATGGCCTCTTCGAACCAAAAGGGAAACTCTTGGGGGCTGCGGGGGCAGGTGCAGAAGTCAGTCTCATCTGTCGGAGATCAGACTCTATAGAAAGGGCCGTCTCGGTCTAGTACTAGAGTCAGTTCCTGAGCATGTGCATCCTGATCTCATTAGACTACCCCTCAATGAACTGGCGAGTCTTCCTCTGCTCATCGTCAACCATATACGAGCAATGAACAATGAGCCTAGAGAAATGAGCCTCGTACTGATCAACGGATGAAGTACCTTGCTTGAGAGCCAGAAACTCTCTCACACGCCGTTGACAGACGACCAACGGAATATACTTGCCCCGAAACTCGATCAAGAACTGATCTTGAGTCGGGACTACATGCTCACGCTGCCATCTTTGCTTGATCCGTGTCCACCAATCTTGTGCAGCCCCGACCATCTGATAAACCAAAAACTCGTTCCTCTGAGAGTCCGGACACTCCATAACTCGGAATCTCCTCTCCATAGCCGATATCCAAGCTTCGGCAACAACGTCATCTGGTGCACCCTCAAACTGCGGGGGTTTGAGCTTAAGAAATTGGTCCATATCCTTCTCGGGAGTAGGGTTTTGCTGTACTTGATGGGTATGAACCATAAATTGCACTAAGGCCTCCATGAATTGGGCTGGGGTCGGAACACCTGTAGGCGGACCAGGCGGTTCACGGCGAGGAGGCATTCTACAAAATCAATATCAAACATGCATGATGATAAGTGATTATGGAAAGCTATAACACGTAGAGAAGTTAAATTCACATAATCACATTGTCACAAATCACATAATGCTAAGTTGTACGACCTAGATAGACACGACAAAACACGACGCTTCAGAGCCTAGGCCATTGGACCCAAAGAGCTCTGGTACCAACTGTAGCGAGCGCCCCAAATGGGTAACGCATGCCCCGTACCGAGTCTCGACCCGAAACTAAAACAGGAATTCTGCCCCAAATCAAAACCTGGCGAACGGCACACATTTACTCAATCACTAGGCGGAGATTTCAAAAACGAAACAGACAACAAAAGTGCGGAAGAGAAAAACAAAGCAAAACAATAAACCATTGCACAACTATTAATGCGATGCCCCCGCGGAGGACCTCGGACCAAGTAGGGCCCGCAGGGACACCGCCCGCACGACTTCGCCGAGGTTCGCAAGGCTTGCCTCGACTTAGCCGTAAGCTAAGTATAAACTAAAAGTACAGTAAGGCATAATTCAAGTAAAGCAAAATATCGGAGTTCAAATCATAGCAGGATAGTGACAATTATCTAAGGGAGAGGGTAAGATCCAGTCTAATATAACAATTTCTGACACGGGGACCATAAATAACATCAACACATAACCTGTAAGGTACAACTTCAAATGTAAAGTACAGACTAACACCGATTCTAGGAAGGACTTTAAGTTTACAAAACGACATATGTTTACAAGTTCAACTCAGGTCCACATATCAGCAAACAAAAGCAGGCAAGATAGCACATTCCCTTTAACCCAGTCGCTCCTCACCTAAACGTACTTCCTGCTCCGGGATGTCTGAAATACAGGTCAATTATGAAAGGAGTAAGTCAAACTGACTTAGTGAGGTCATACTGGAGAATTAAAATAATAGGCAATCATAAAAAAAATCAGAATCAGATGCATGAATGGGCGAGATATAACACAGTATACAGATTATATACAGGCACATGATACGAGCTACGACACACGGTTCACCTTATGGCTCCCAAACAGTATAAAACAGTAAAACTCCAAACTCCATATCAGGGTGCCCCCTGAGTAACGGTAGCGAGAGTCCCACGTGCCCGTGAGATCATCTCTTCTGGCTCAGCTATCTTGACTAATCTCCTAGCCAGCGAAACGGCAAGCCTCGGTGTGGGCGCTACCTCGCACAGAATAACCGATGGCCCAAGCCGTCCAGCTCTTCCGATTGAGAGTAACCCCTGGGCCCCAGTCTTCCCTTGGGCGTCCCCAAAGGTGCAACAGTCGGTCAAACAGAATGGAATAGCTCGTAGAGTAGAATAGACGAAATTCTTGTTTTAAAACAAAAGGTTCATTTGATGCAGTACGTATATATACAAAGCCATTTGATATCAAATCATTTTTTCATAAAACATTCAATGAAATTAGTAGCTAAAGTATCTATATATAGGTAATAGCAGATTGGGAAGAAAACATCAAAAGTCATAAAGTAAAGGTCTTACGAAGGGCTTACATATATATCAGGTATTTATATATATATATATGTATTCCAGTTTTAGAAAAAATAATAATAAGATTTTTCCTCACCAGTACTAGCGGTCTCGGGATCTGCTATACCTGAGTAACAAGACACACAAGTTAAGGTTTAGAGAAACACTCAATCTATCTAATACTAAACCCAACCCGACTAAACGTGACCCTATATTAGCTAATAAAGTCAATTAAACACAACACGTAGTAATCACAACAGTTATGTATTTTTCATATAAAATATGAAAATTGATACATTAACTCGCAACAAATAAAACAATTGATTATTAAACTAATCGACTAGGCCAAAGCTTGTAGAATTTATACTTAATCTGACGTAACAAAAATCCTTACGAATTGGATATAATAATTGGGTAGTTTAATTACTAAAATATGCATAAGGTATACATTCAATTAGTTATTCTGGATTCAGTAGGTCTCATCAATTGAAACAATAATTCAAGTACACAAACATGATCCTATTAACAGGTTATTTAGTTAATTGACTAGCTAATATTAAATGGCAAATTACGAGGTCGGGTTAACAACCCATGGATAATTTCCTACTGATCTTAATAAGAATTATTAAAGAAAACAGGCATCTTTAACATCCTATTTTTTTCTATTTCTTTAATAACATTAACAATATTAGAACACTACCATTATATAGCTAGAAAAGTTAACCAAATTAAATATTAACTAAGATGGCCCAAATAAGTATTCATCAATTACATTTGTTAAGAGATATAGGGTTTCAGTTTATAAATCATTAAATCAGTTACCAATTGAACCATTAAAAATTGGAAAAAAACGAGGGTTTAATAGTTGAAAATCATAATCAGATAGATTATTAGTAGTTTTCTTTTAGTAAAAAGAAATTATCAATAGGAAGGAGTCCTTAGCTACTATCATAATTGATGAACTAAAAAAAAAATACTTCGTAAAAGAGAAGAAAGAGACCATACCTGGTCGACCGAGAAGCTATTCTGTGTATAGTGTGTATGAGTAAGTATACATATATTTTTTTAGGAAATGTGTTTTATATAGAAGAAGCAAGGTGGCATTTGGTATAGCAGGAGGTATCTCTCTTTTTAAGAATTGGGCCGGCCATCTCATATTCAAGTTTGTTCTTGTTCTTAGTGATTAAGTAAGAGAATATTCTAAGTAGGTGATTAATCATTATTATAAGTATATGTGTGTTAGTAATACTAATATATATAAGACTACGTACGTGTATATGTATTTCTAATGCCTATATAATATTACTCATCTTATCTTCTTGTAGAATTTAATATTATTACCTAAATCGAGGCATAATTATCTCTTTTTCTTAAATGAGATAATAAAATAAATATTTAAATTACACAAATAATATGCTAGGCAAACATGAATACATGCGATGACATGATTTCCTTCTTAATTTACCTTTACCCGACATTTCTAAATTTCGGGGCGTCACAACTCTCTCCCTCTTAGAAGAATCTGGTCCCCAGATTCTAACCGTTCTCTGAAAACAAACTCGGATAATGTTGTCGCATCTTATCTTCGAGTTCCCATGTAGCTTCTTCTGTTTTCTGATTTCTCCATAAGACTTTGACCATCGGAATTCTTCTATTTCTAAGCTCTTTATATTTGCCATCGAGAATACGTACTGGTTTTTCTATATAACTAAGATTCGGCTCCAAAGGTACTTCTTCTGAGGAGATTATATGAGATTCATCGGGGTAATACTTCCGTAACTGGGAGACATGGAAAACGTTGTGAATGCCGGTAAGACTTAGAGGTAAATCTAACCGGTATGCGACTTCTCCAACTCGTTCGATGATCTCAAATGGTCCGGTATATCGAGGGCTAAGTTTTCCTCCTTTTCCAAATCGTTGAATTCCTTTTCGGGGAGAAAGCTTGAGGAATACCCGATCACCAACCTCAAACTCTAATTTCCTTCTTCGGCGATCTGCGTAACACTTTTGGCGGTCTTGAGCGATCTTTATCTTTAATCTGATATCTTTGACCTTTTCGATAGATTCTTGAATTAACTTTGATTGTGTAATACGTTGATGTCCATCATTCGTTTGTCTCCATTCATCCAAGTCCCAGTATAGTGGCGATCGACATTTCTTCCCATAAAGCGCTTCATATGGGGCTGTTCCAATAGAGGCTTGATAACTATTATTGTAAGCAAATTGTATCAAAGCCAGTTGTTTATGCCAACTCTCAATAAAATCCAAAACGCACATTCTGAGCATGTCTTCCAGATATCCAATTAATCTTTCAGATTGTCCATCTGTCTGGGGGTGTGCTGCAGTACTGAATTGTAACTTTGTTCCCAACTGTTCCTGAATGTTTTGCCACAATCGAGATGTGAATTTGGGATCTCTATCTGACAGTATACTTGCCGGAATCCCATGTAACTTAACAATTTCCCTTATGTAGAGATCTCCTAACTTCTCCACTTTGTTAGCAGTCTTCACCGGTAGAAAGTGTGCTGATTTTGTTAATCGGTCAACTATCACCCAAATGCTGTCATATCCACCTTTGACTTTTGGTAAACCTACCAGAAAATCCATCGTAATTTGGTCCCACTTCCATGTTGGTATAGGGAGAGGTTGTAAGTGTTCTCCAGGCTTTTGGTGCTCTCCCTTGACTTTCTGGCAAGTTTCACATCTTTGCACGAAATCGGCTATTTCACGTTTCATCTCATACCACCAATACTGTTTCTTTAAATCTTGATACATTTTAGTTCCTCCAGGATGTACAGTGTACCGTGTTTTGTGAGCCTCCTCCAATATTCTTTTTCGAAGGTTCGGCGGAACATATATCCTATCTTTGTGTCTCACGATTCCCAGTTGGTCCTTTTGTATGATGGACGGTTCGTTAGTCTCTGGTCGTGCTTGCTGTTCTTGACACCAATTATCTGTCACCTGTGCTTCCTTAATTTGGGTAATCAAATCAGGCTGAATTACCAAACTCATAAACTGAGCGCAGGGTCTCATACTCAATTTATCTCTGGGACACAATGAGGTGATAGAATTAACTGTAAGGTGGGATACTCCAGTCTTCCTGCTGAGTGCATCTGCAACTACATTTGCCTTCCCAGGATGATATAAGATCTTGCAATCGTAATCTTCGAGTAATTCCATCCATCGACGCTGTCGTACGTTTAAATTCTTTTGCGTATACAGATATTTTAGACTTTGATGATCCGTGTATATTTCAAAAGTTACCCCATAAAGGTAGTGTCTCCATTTACCTAATGCAAAAACAACTGCGGCCAATTCTAGATCATGTGTAGGGTAATTCTCTTCATGCGGTCGAAGCTTTCGGGAAGCATAAGCAATAACTCTGCCTCTTTGCATTAAAACACATCCTAGTCCTTCTCGAGAAGCGTCTGTGTATACCACTAGGTCTTCTGGTCCATCTGGTAGAGCTAACACTGGTGTTGTGGTCAATCGTCTTTTTAGTTCTTGAAAGCTAGCTTCACACTTATCGTTCCACTTGAATGGAGTTTCTTTGCGAGTTAACCTAGTCAGTGGTGCTGCAATCTTTGAAAAGTCTTTAACAAATCGTCGATAATATCCAGCAAGACCTAAGAAGCTCCGAACTTCAGTGGGTGTTTCCGGCTGTTTCCAGTTGTTCACAGTTTCAATCTTTGACGTATCCACCCCAATACCATTCTCGGAGATAATATGTCCCAAAAACGCAACTTGATCCAACCAGAATTCACACTTGCTGAACTTAGCATAAAGCTTGTGCTCTTCTAAGGTTCGTAGTACAATGCTTAAGTGCTCAGCGTGTTCCTCGGGAGTCTTTGAGAAGATCAGAATATCGTCGATGAAAATTACCACGAACTTATCCAAATATGGACTAAATATTCGATGCATCATGTCCATAAATGCTGCAGGTGCATTTGTTAAACCAAACGGCATAACTGCAAATTCAAAATGACCATACCGAGTATTAAATCCCGTTTTCGGTATGTCTCCTTCTTTTATTCGTAATTGATAATATCCTTGCCTTAAGTCCAATTTAGAATAGACTTTTGACCCTTGTAATAAGTCAAAGAGTTCTTCGATATGAGGTAAAGGGTATTTATTCTTGATAGTCATTCGATTCAGCTCTCTATAGTCGATGCACATTCGAAGTGTTCCATCCTTCTTCTTTACAAACAGTACAGGTGCTCCCCAAGGGGATGAGCTGGGACGAATGTAACCAACCTTTAGCAGTTCGTCAAGTTGAGTCTTCAATTCTTGTAATTCCGGCAACGCCATTCTGTATGGAGTCTTAGAATAAGGTTCTGCTCCTGGAATCAAGTCGATCACGAACTCAATTTCTCGGGCTGGTGGTAAAGTTTCCAAAGTTTCTGGAAATACTCCAACAAATTCATTTACCACGGGTACATCTTCCAATCTGACTTGATCTTTAGGTTTATTTAATATGTAGGCAACGAATCTTGATCCGCCTTCCCTTATGTTTTTCTTAGCCTCGGAAAGCGTTATCAATGGTAGCGTTTCAGTAATTCGGTTTCCTACTTCAGATTCCTCCAAACTGTTTCTCCCCAGTCTGACCCGTTTGTTGTAACAATCCAGCTGCGCTTGATATCGGCATAACCAATCCATTCCTAGAATTACATCGTAACCTTGAACTGTGAATTCAATCAAATCCGTTGGGTAGGGTTTACCTTCAAATTCTAGAGGATAATTTCTGACGATTCTGTTTGTAAGATGATGCGGACCCATTGGAGAAACAACTTCAAAGTGGTACGGTAATATTTACACATCTAAGACTAACCGATGCATGAGATATGATGCAATAAATGAATGGGTAGCACCCGGATCAAATAAAGCTTTAACATGCATGCCATGGATGCAAAGCGTACCTTCAACCACAGCATTCGGGTCTGGGTTTTCTCTGCCTTCCAAGGCATAGGCTCGTGCTTGAATATTTGGTCTCCCAGGCAGATTTCCTGCTGGTTGCCCACGTCCAATTCCTTGTATAGGACGACCCCCCATATTTACTGATCTTCTCTTAGGGCATTCTTTTACCTGATGTTTATCGCTCCCACACCCCATACATTTTCCATGTTTCTTCCAGCAGTTGGCTTCAACGTGATTAGGGTTACCGCAAAACAAGCAACCCTTTTGTCCTATTGCAACTCCCGGAGTTCCTTCAGCTATCTTTACTGGTCTCTGACTTGAACTTGCTGTTGATCTACTCGGTGCTCGGTTTCGATTTCCTGATCCAAATACTCTGTTTCTATCAATTCTTTGATTTATCAAACGAATGTCTTGAAGTTTGGCCTGCACTTCCAAGGCCTTGTCTACAGCTTTGGCGTAACTGTCAAGTTCTGCAGTCATCAGAGGATACTGCAAATCAAGCTTCAAACCATTTATAAACTTTTGGACCTTTCGACGCTCATCCGACATGATATGGGGTGCATAGGGTAATAGCCGAGCAAAATTAGCTTCGTATTGAGCTACAGAGTTGATTCCTTGGATCAAGCTTAAAAATTCTTTTTCTCGTGCGTCCTTTATCACCAATGGAATAAATTTCTTCATAAACTCAGACTTGAAATTATCCCAGGTCCTTGGAGTCCGGTCCGTCTGCCATTTTCCTTCGACGAGACGACACCAGTGAGTTACGGCATCCTCCATCATGTAGATGGCATATTCAACCTTCTCGTTATCGTTACACTGAAGTACACGGAATATTTTTTCGAGGGCTAAAATCCAATTCTCTGCTTTTCTATCATCTGGTTCCCCATAAAACTTCGGTGGCTGGAGCTTCAGAAACCTGTCTAGCGTCTTTTCTGGCTGAGGATTTTCAATCGGTGCTTGTGGTGGAGGTGGCGGCGGTGGTTGCTGTTGTTGTTGCTGAACTGTTTGAACAAGTTTTCGTATAGCATCAACTAAATCAGCAGTTTCATTATTACGTCTCCTTTGACCGGCTGGTCCGGTTTCCTCTTGATTATCATTTATCGGAGCATCGGGGTGTTGACGAGTTCTTCTTCCTGCCATTCTGTTATGCATATGACAATTTATAATATGATGTAAAAACAAGTTACACAAGGAAATAAAAAACAAAATGCTCAAAAACCCATTATATTTACATTATCAAAAACAAAATCGGGTAAGTATACAAACATATAGTTAAATACCACCCAGGGTTCCCAAGCACTATACTATCCACATACTAGTAGTTTTTGCACACATAAGGTACATCATATATACATATAAGCCAAAATATCCTAACACCAGCACATAAAGACTAATCTAGACTCCAGAGGATGAGCCTCCAACATCGCGACGAGGAAAGGGGGGTGCGGGGACAGGTGGAGCGGTCACCGGGGTCTGAGATGGTCCCGCCGCAGAGTCTGATGAGCCCTGCACCTCCCTATCGATCAAGCGAACGAAACCCTCGGCCATAGCTCGGGCCTGTCTCCAGTGCGAGCTACGGTCCTCCATACGTCTAGTAACTCTAGCGAGCTCAACCTCTAGCTCACGAACGCGTTCCCACGCCTGCTGGGCCTCCACTCGTGCTGTATCCTGATCCTCTATCGCGCGCTCAACTATCTGCTCCGTGTCACGCAGGTGAGCTCTCGCGGCCGATAATTGTATCGCTATTGTGTTCCCAAAAAAATAAAGATCACGGTCTCTAGCCAACGCATGAACAACCCTATTGGGGTAAACACCCCTCAGTATACCTCTGCCGCGACCACGTCTACCGGGATTATACTAGCGTAAAGGAACCCGACTAGTGATGAGAATGCGTGGAGGACTATCAAGAGCATCCGGGATACCGCGACCTGCCATCCTGTAACAATTTACCCCATTCGAAGATATGTCAACGATTGAACACATAAAATATCACATAGGAGCAAGTAGACAAGTAATCTAAACAATGATTGACTTTGAGGTACAGTTAAATACTGAAAGCCCCAAAGACACGAACCCCAAGTTTCCTCAACCTAGAGCTCTGATACCACCACTGCGATGCCCCCACGGAGGACCTCGGACCAAGTAGGGCCCGCAGGGACACCACCCGCACGACTTCGCCGAGGTTCGCAAGGCTTGCCTCGACTTAGCCGTAAGCTAAGTATAAACTAAAAGTACAGTAAGGCATAATTCAAGTAAAGCAAAATATCGGAGTTCAAATCATAGCAGGATAGTGACAATTATCTAAGGGAGAGGGTAAGATCCAGTCTAATATAGCAATCTCTGACACGGGGACCATAAATAACATCAACACATAACCTGTAAGGTACAACTTCAAAAGTAAAGTACAGACTAACACTGATTCTAGGAAGGACTTTAAGTTTACAAAACGACATATGTTTACAAGTTCAACTCAGGTCCACATATCAGCAAACAAAAGCAGGCAAGATAGCACATTCCCTTTAACCCAGTCGCTCCTCACCTAAACGTACTTCCTGCTCCGGGATGTCTGAAATATAGGTCAAGTATGAAAGGAGTAAGTCAAACTGACTTAGTGAGGTCATACTGGAGAATTAAAATAATAGGCAATCATAAAAAAAATTAGAATCAGATGCATGAATGGGCGAGATATAACACAGTAAACAGATTATATATAGGCACATGATACGAGCTACGACACACGGTTCACCTTATGGCTCCCAAACAGTATAAAACAATAAAACTCCAAACTCCATATCAGGGTGCCCCCTGAGTAACGGTAGCGAGAGTCCCACGTGCCCGTGAGATCATCTCTTCTGGCTCGACTATCGTGACTAGTCTCCTAGCCAGCGAAACGGCAAGCCTCGGTGTGGGCGCTACCTCGCATAGAATAACCGATGGCCCAAGCTATAGCGGACGCCCCAAACGGGTAACGCACGCCCCGCACTGAGCCCCGAGCCAGAACCGAAATGGAATCCGACCTGAATCGAAACCCAGCGAATGGCAAACCGATTTACTCAATCACTAGGCGGGGCTTTTTGTAAAAACAACAACTGACGACAACAATGCGGGAGCGGAAGCAACAACCAAATTAAATTTCATATAGCAACATTCAAAGCAGCAGCTCAATTGCACAAATAGTTAAAGCCCACCAAGGCTAGCGGGATTCAATTACTATAATATAATAAACGGGTTCGATACAATATCCCGGTAACAAATACATATAACATAATCATGATCTTAAAACAATCTAGAAAGGAGCAATCACCGAAAAGAAAGAAAACCCGCAATACAAGACTGACGATGCCCACCTAGTTACCACCTGAAACAGATAAGGTTTAAAGCAGGGAGGGTTAGTCAAAAGACTAAGTGAGGGGAAAAACGGGGTACATACATAATAGCATACGGGAATAAATCACCATTTTAACTTAAAAGAAAACAAACGTAAAAGAAGGGTTTTCATAAATTTTTGGTGATCTATCATAACATAACATAACGGGACATATCATATTGCTCGGCGAGACGAGCCCTCAACTCCTCATATCATATCATAACATACCTGAAAACCATACCAACCTTATTCCTCCCAAGTAGCAGAAGGACCGCTAAATCCAACTGCTCTATAGGCATAATAGCCTATCTCACGGCTGACACGAAGTCTCCGTCACAGGAGCACAAAGGTTTCCACTCCGGCCTCACCCGTGCTCCTGGTAAACATGGAGCAAGCTACCGAATTCCACCGTAGACCCGCTGTCTATCCGGCTTCATCCGATCGCCATACTCCGGGGCCCACATATCATATCATACATATCATATCTCGCATTTTCATAACTATCATCTTCCTATTAAAATAGGAATCAAGACATTTCGGGGAGGGCCAAAAGGGCCGTTCGAGACAGGCGATGTAACGGTAGGAAACGCAACCGGATGTTCCATCGTCTTGGGGGAGAAACCCGCCCTAACGATTTCACTCAACGAGAAGGTTTCCAAACCCAAAATTACATTTAAATCGAAACGTAGTTCGCTTGTCTCTTGTTGAAAACATTTCGAAATCATATACATATTATTCATTTAATATCAAATCCGTTGTTCTTAAACCTCATAAAGATAATAAGCATAAAGTATTTACTAAATATAGTAATACGGGATGAGAACATAAATTACACATGCGAGGCTTATTTAGTGAGGCTCAATAGTACATATCTACATAATACGGGATAACAATAGAAACCTCACCTGGCGACAACCCAAAAGAAAGCCCAAAACGGAAACGAGCAACCTAATCCACGAGAGTGGAACCTGCAACTGACAAATGACATAACCACGTAAGACATACGACGACGCACGACTCATACGAAAGCATAGGAACGCGTAAAAGCACGTTATACAATCACATAAAGCACTTAGGTTCAATTATCAAACAAAAATGGAGTAATTCATAATTTAAAAATGCAAATCAAGTCTAAATGCAACGAAACTTTACAGACATGCTTTAAATACCATAAGGGAGCATGCATTCGAATTTTTGGAAAATCGGACTTCATATGCAAAAGTTAGAAAATTTGACGAAAACTTAAAACATACTATTCATAGACCCGAACATGCTATAAATTCATAAATCATACAATTCATATCTATTTCATATATATCGAATACACGAGCGAAGAAAGAATTCGGAGAAGACGAGCCGCGGCGGCACCCGTAGGCCAAAACAGCCCCTGACTTACAGAAGGTCAGGGAGCTGTTCATGCCGGTCCACACGGGCTCATGCACACGGCCTTGAGGCCGTGTGCACCAAGGCCGTGTGCACACCAAAAAGACACGCACGGCCTCTTGCACACGGCCTCAAGGCCGTGGGCACAAGGCCGTGCACCATGCACCATGCGCACGGTCTCTTGCACGGTCGTGCAAGAGGCCGTGTACCTCCACACGGGCTTGCCACACCCCGTGTGCAAAGCCCGTGTGCGTCAAGAAAGAGCTAAAAATTCACAGAAGCGAGAAACCTTTGCAAATTCAATCCTAAATCCAACATTTAATTATCTAAACATGCAAATCACGCCCTAATATTTACCTATAATGATCTACAACATATTAGCTACACATAGAAACAATAAACACGAAAATCCATCCATAAATTCTCTCAAAATCATATAAAACCTAATTTATTCAACTATAAACAAAATCGAGAAATACGAGGCATAGGACACATTAAACGAGAGGGACTTGAAAGGCTTACTCGTAGAAGAGATCGTGAGGAGTTCGTAGGCGTAAGCGGTTCGAAAATCCGTCGAGAAACGGAGTCGGGACGATCGTTTGAAACTCCTTCTTCTTCCTTCTCCTTTTCTTTCTTTTCTTTCTTCTCCTTTGCTGTGGTTAGCGTGAGTGAGGTGAGAGGGAGAGATGTGAGACTTAGTCAAATGATTGACTTGATTCAAGAAACGAAAGGGCATTTTCGTAATTTCGCAAAATAAGTTCAAAAACTCATGTTGTCCAAATAATACATAATTACAGTCAAAATTCATATAATTAAACGCACATTATCAATTCGTGATTTAAATATTAAAATTCATTCATTCATAAAATGTTATATAAATCACATAATAATTAATAAAATAAATCATAAATCGCGAGGGAAATCGATTCGGGCTCCCGGTTCATAACACGAATTTTCGGGGCGTTACAATCACCCCTCCTTATGAGAATCTGGTCCCCAGATTCTACTGATTAGAGTTAAACAACTCTGGGTGAAACTTATGCATCTTCATTCGGATCTCTCACGAAGCTCCTTCGACTGTCTGATTCATTCAAGGGACTCGCTAGGAGATATTTCACGGATTGCACAACTCCAAGCCTGTTCGGGGTTCTTACAAGTAGCTTTTCGGTAGAACTTGAGCTATCTCCATTTATTGTCGAAAGGCCTGAATCCGATCGACAGCACCTTGGAGAAATCCCAGATAAACCTTCAGTAGTCCGGACACGAAGTCCATGGTGAATCCATTCCCAATCCCACATAGGGGTATGCAGTAGTCATAGCTAACTCCTCAATCTTTGATGCTCGGCTTTGATCTGCTGGAAAGCCAAGTATCTCTTGACTTAATCGAGTAAGTCTCTTTCTTTCGACTCTTCGAATCATAGGTCCGGGACTTATATTGGGAAGTATTGGGGTTACCAACACAAAGCTGAAACTTTGGATTATTCTTCGCTCGAATTGTTTGACTCGGGATCCATTCTTTTGCAGACTAGGCATTTTAGATTCTTCAACCCAATTCTGACTGGGTCGCAAGGCTATGAATGAAATTATCGAAAATGGTGCAAGTCCAATTCGGTTTAGCCTCAATTTGTGTCATGCTCGTGATTTGGTTCAAAGTACCAACTACAATATTCGCTTTTCCCAAGGAACACTGATTCTTGTAATCTTAGTCCTCAAACATTTTCCATTAACGACATTGGGGTTGGTTCAACTCCTCCTGAGTTAGCACTTGTTAAACTCTCATAATCTGTGGGGATGTCAACAAATTCCATAAGAGATAGTGGCGACGCTTCAGCCAATCCTCTCCTACAGTAGCTAGTGCAATGTCATGAGGGGATGCTTTCTGGTTGATTTTAGCTTCCCGAGCATGAGCTATGGTTTCTTCATTAGTACCATTCACCAATTCAACCTTTCATGTGACGCATTCCCACTCACGACGATTCCTTTGGAATCCCTTGAGCAGGGTTAATATTGAAGTTGTAGTTAATCGCTTCTCGACTCCTAAGAACAAGTCTTACAGAGATCGTCCATTCGAGTTCGTTTTCTTTCCTGTTGACTCAAGCAACAGGGTTGCAAGCTTAGAGAAATTCCACTCGAAGTCTTGGTTTGTTCCCATTCCAGTACTGCTCAAATCTTCGAAGATCCTCCTTCTCTTCTCACTCCGGATCCGAAATGACATAAAAGGTCACTAAGTCGATCCAGATTTCACATCCGTTAGGTGGGGCAACTAGCGGGTGCCCGTTGTTTTCTGGCATACCATACGGAGGTGTTCTGCGTTCTTCCTCTAATCTCGAGGACACCAAGGTGACTCCTTAGGAAGCAATGACTAACTCACTACGATATGAACAGGGTCCATCAAGTCGCAAAATACTTGTCAGTACTAGAGGCAGACATACGAATTCAAGACGTCTACCTCAGGCACTGAAAGCTGTCTTCAGAACATATTCGTCTCGAGCACAAAGCTGATGATACCCTAATCAAATGTTGTTCAGACAAAATCCTCAATCTCAAAGCATATCGGACATTTCTTCATCGACGGTAGAGAATACTTGCCTTCGTTAATATTATGTGCAATTCTCGGTGAACAATACACACAGGAAGTGCACTGTCTTCTTTCTCTACTAGCAACGTTGGAGTACCCTAGATCAAGACACTCGTTCGGGCACGTTCAAGGGAGGGAAGTTCATTAAGTCGGTTCTTCGATTCTGTCAGATCGGCAGAACCCATTCGGTTAGACGACTTCGATCTCGGTTCGACTTCTTAGAGTTAGATCTATCACAAACCATCCATTCCGTTCTGATCGCAGGAGCTCTCAGATTCTCGGGAAGTACGTCTGTGACTATGATCAACTTGGTTCTCTGGACTTAGTCAAGTCTGTAGCGGGCGCCCCAAACGGGTAACGCACGCCCCGTACCGAGCCCCGACCCGGAACCGAAATGGGATCCGACCCGAACCGAAACCCGGCGAACGGCAAGCATTTACTCAATCACTAGGCGGGGTTTTAAAAAAAACAACGAAAAGACAGAGACGCGGAAGCAATATAAATAATCAAAGCAATAGAACATAATAAATACACAATTATTAAAGCCCACCAAGGCTAACGAAATTCAATTATATAATATCAAACGGGTTCGATCAATACATAATCCCGAATGCAAATTAAATTAAATCCTAACATCCTAACAAAAATCTATTTCATATCATACGGAAAGGAATATACATGAGAAAATAAATACAACTCTACGACGACGACGACGAATCCCGCCTAGTAACCTGAAACCAATATAGGGTGAGACAGAGAGGGTTAGTCAAACGACTAAGTGAGGGGGGAAATAATAATGTATATAATAAAACGGAAGTAAATCACCAATTTTATAATTAAAAGAAATCAACATAAAAGAAAGGTTTTCGTAAACGGGTGGTGATTTAACATAAAACATAACTTATCATATGACTCGGCGAGTCGAGCCCTGAAACTCCAATAACCAAAAACATAAAACCGGAAACCTCCCTTATCCCTCCAATGTAGCCGGACTGCAAACCCGAACTACTCGTAACTAACTAGAATAACTCAGGTACTCAAAGGGCTGCCACTCCGGCCTCACCCCGAGCTCCCAAATGGAGGAAACCATAGGATTTACGCCGTAGACCCGACATCTACCGACTTCGTCCTATCGCTCTTACTCCGGGCCCAAACGAACATGCATACATTTCATAACTCGCTTTTCAAAACATTTCGGGTTGGCCAAAAGACCGTTCGAGACATGACATATGCGAGGCCGAAGGCCAAAGTTCGCCTTAGGAAACAAAAGGTTTTACATGTCTCTTCCGTAAACATTTCGAAAACTATACATAGTACTTTTTCATATCAAATCATTTTCGATAAATCAAATAAACATAATAAGTATAAATATCTACTAAGTATATATATAGAAACGGTGTGAAAACAAAACATAAACGTGGCTTATTTCGGGAGAGGCTTATTTATACATATACATAGTAATACTGGAACAGAAAAGGAAAGCCTCACCTGGCGCGTGCAAAAGAAGAGAAAAAGCTAGAACCGGCGCTACTCCACAGGAGTATCGTCTGCAAAAATACCAGGACACGACCAAATAAGACTAAAGACGACGCACGGCTTATACGAGAATATTAAAACACATAGGAGCACGTTATACAATTAAATCAATCACTTAAGTTCAAATTATCAAACGAAGACAGAGTAATTCATGCATTTAAAAATACAAATCAAATCCAAATGTAACGAAACTTTACGGACATGCTTAAATTATCATAAAGAAGTATGCATATGAATTTCGGGAAAATCGGACTTCACATGCAAAAGATAGAAAATTTAACGAAGACTTAAAACGCACTATTCATATACCCGAACGTGTTGTAAATTCATAAATCATGCAATTCATATCTATATCATATATATCGAATACACGAGCCAAGAAAGAATTCGGAAAAGACGAGTCTCGGAGGGACCCGTAGTGCAAAACGGGCCCTGACTTACAGAAGGTCAGGGCACTGTGTGATCGGGCCACACGGCCTTGTGCACGGCCGTGTGCCGAGGCCGTGCACAATCGGACGAACGCGCACGGCCTCATGCACACGGCCTCAAGGCCGTGTGCACAGCCCGTGCACCATCCCCAAACACGCACGGTCTCTTGCACGGCCGTGCAAGAGGCCGTGTACACCCACACGGGCTTGCCACACCCCGTGTGCATGGCCCGTGTGCGTAAAAATTGAGCAGAACATGCAGAACATCAAACCCAACACGCGAAAATCAAATATAATTCAACCTTAAATCGATAAATCATGCAAATCAATCCCTAATTTTCACATATAATCATCTACAACATGTAATCTACATATAGAAACGATAAACACGGAAATCCATCCACAATTACTATCAAAATCATCTAAAACCTAAATTATACAACTATTCACAAAAACGAGAAAAACGAAGTATAGAGGACATTATACGAGAGAATCGTGAAAGGCTTACTCGTAGAACAGTTCGCGAGGAATCCGTAGACGTAAATTATTCGACAATCCGTCGGGAAACGAAGTCGGGACGATCGATTGAACTTCCTTCCTTCTCCTTCTCTTTTTCCTTCTCTTTTCTTTTCTTTCTTTCCTTCTTGCTGCTGATGTGCGAGAGTGTGAGTTGAGAGAGAGATTAAGTCAATGGGTTGACTAGGGTTTAGAAATCGAAGGGGCAAAGTCGTAATTTTACAAAATAAGTTCGAAGACTCACGTCGTCCAAATAATACGTAGTTACAGTTAAAATTCATATAATTAAACGCACATTGACAATTAGTGATTTAAATATAAAATTCACTCATTTACGAAATCATTCTAAACCCTCAGAAAAAATATTAAATAGAATAATAAATAACGAAATTACTCGATTAAATATATACCGAATTGAAACTCGGATTTTTGGGTCGTTACAATACTCCCCTCTTCAGAATAATCTGTCCTCAGATTCTCTTCCGGTCTCGGAGTTAGTTAAGAGGAGCATAACCTAGCGGAAATTCTATTAATACGAATTAAATCGAACATTAAAATAAAATTAATTCACATAATAAAACGCAATTCATAATAAACACTTAAAGCACTTAATATTCCAATTAAAATTCGAATTCATACAAAATAGAAAATTACATCAAATCCTAAACAAAGTTTACAGGAAAAAGAAAATAAAATAGACTAGATAGCTCAAGGCTCGTCCGGACCACGGCGGAAATACTGATCCAGCTGCTCTGATAGTGACCTTTGCATATCCGAGATCGATCTCTGAAGCTCTGCCTGCAAGGCGGTGTACTGACTATCAATGTGAGCTCGCTGAGCTGCAAAGCCCTCGTTGATCTGCCTCTCCTGCTGGGCAAATCTCTCATCCGACACACGTCGGTAGTCAGTAAACTCTGAATAAAACTGTTGCAGGTTTATCGATTCCTGGTGCTGAGTGCTTCTCCTGCCATGAGAAGACTCAGGTATAGAAGCATCCTGTCTCATCAGTTGGGAGTAGATATGCTGAGCCTGCTCTTGGACCTCTGGGTCTGATGGTCCTTCTTCGGGAGCATCCCCTTGGTCAGCTTCCCATAAAGGTAGCCCAGCCACCAGAATATATGGGTCGTTCCGCCTTGGACCCTTCGTGCAGATCGCCATTTGAGCTAGAGTGCCGTAGCTAATTGAGGTCGAACCTCCAACAGGAACCTGAGTATCGAGCCCTTCCACCTGGGCACACTCCAAAATGGCGGTGATGTATGAGCCAACTCGAATTTCTCCTCTCGACCGAGTGGAGATATACTTCATATGATCCATCATGTACGAGATGGGGTTGAACCTTTCTCCTCGTACCATATGATCGAGTATTAGACAGTCTTCGGTGTTCACCGCACCCGGGCTGTCTCCTCTGGCTAGAACCGATCGAGACACGGCTCTATGCATAATTCTCAATTGAGTGGAAATGAGCATCGTGGCCTTGGATACGCCGGAGTTAAATATTTCGGTGGAGGTAGAGATACGTCTCCACGCTTCGGCTTGATTCCATCCGTCGGCACGTCTCCTCGGTGCCATAACATCCAGTTGAAAATACTCGGTCAACTGCCGGTATGAGAGCGTATAGTCTCGGTTGAACGCTCTGAAGTGGATTCCTATCGGCATCTCGTTGTCGTCCGGAAATGCCGCGCCCTTAAGAGAGCTTAAAAATTCGCAAGTAAGGCGGCGATAGGATGGCCTTTGAATACTCCAAAAATTAGCCCACCCAATGTTGTCGATGTAATGGGAGATCCCTTCGCCAAGTCCCAATTGGTACATAGCTTCCATGTCTAGAAATTGCGTGGCTCTAACCGGTCGTTTCATTAACCGGTTGAAGATATCTTGATCGTCTTCATTACCCAAATCCACTTGGTACCCTTCCGGGGCCGCTATGTCGGGTAATTCCCTTGCCCGACGTCCGCCACGAGCTTCACGAGCACCTTCCATATTAGAGTTGGAGTTGTGTGGGTTGAAGGAAATAAGTTGCAAACTTTTCACTCGGGACTTTTACCGAACACTTGGCGTGCGCTACTTCGGGTGAAAATTGAGTGAGATCGGTATAACGGATCGAGCCCAAACTTCAACAATAACAAGAACTCGCTGCAGACAACACACTATCACAATCTCACGGAAATCCGTCGGGTAGATCGAGAATAATTCGAGCTCAAAGTTGGAATGAAATTGGGGCCAAAACAAGAGCAAATTCTCGCATGAAAAAGGAGAGAAAGTGAGGGTGTGCGCGAGAATGAAAAGCTACTGACCATTTTAAAATCCGGAAGAAACGCGCACGGCCTCTCGTCACGGCGTGTGACGAGGCCGTGTGAGAAACGCGCACGGGGTCTCGTCACGGCGTGTGACGACCCCGTGAGGACAAACACGCACGGGCTCTCGTCACGGCGTGTGACGAGCCCGTGTGTATTCATGCGCACGGCCTTTCGCACAGGGTGCAACAGGGCCGTGTGAGATAAGTGCACAGCGTCTCGTCACGGCGTGTGGCGAGACCGTGCAAGGCATACAGGGGTAGTTCGTATGATTAAAACCACACAAACTTCACAAAATTCAAACACGAGCAACAACATCGAAATCACATGCATAATATAACACGCTTAACGCACATAATTTAAATTCACATAATATGAAATTAAATTAATTGGATGAATGTCATGAAAATGCAATATACCTGGATCGTTCATACAGAATCAAGCTTCATTCTTCTGGCTCGTCTCGACATTCTCTTTCTCGTGCAATTTGTACGAAGATGAAACGGACTTCCACATGAGAAGCAACGTCCCTGCTTCCTTCGACATTCTGACTCTTGATGATCTATTTGGCAGAAGTCACATACTGGCGTTCCCTGCAGTTTTGGAGGTACATTCTGCTTCGATTAAGATACCGAGAAGGTTTTCTTGCCGGAAGAAGACCCTGATTGTTTAAGTGGCCTCGTAGAACTCGCTGGATGTGCATCCTCAGTATCGCCTGCTATATCCCGCGGTACTTGCCTCTTCTTCGGACATAGATTCACTATGTGATCGGGGCTACCACATCCGAAGCACAGTCCATTCTTCCTCCAACATTTAGCCTCTACATGCGGGCCCTTACAAAATCCACATACTGGTCGTGGATATCCCTGAGGTTGGGGAGGATTAGGCTGAACGGGGGCCTGAATTTCACTTTCATTTTGCTGATGAACAATCCTCGTAATGTATTCAGCCCGGAACTCAGTCAAGAATTGATCCCAAGTCGGGACTACATGCTCGCGTTCCCATCGTTGTTCCAACTGTTTCCACCATTCCTGAGCAGCTCCAATCATCAAATAAATAGCAAACCCGACTCTTAGAGGATCCGGATATTCCATAATCCTAAAAATCTTTTCTAGAGCAGATATCCATGCTTCGGCAATAGCTTCATCCGGGGTACCTTCAAATTGCGGTGGTTCGAATCTGAGAAATTGAGCCCACGCTTCCTGCTCAGCATTTCCTTTAGGGGCATGAGCGATGAACTGTCTTAATGTTTCCAAAATTTCGGCTGGAATCAGTGGATCGGTCTGAGGTGTCAACGAAGATGACGAAGACTGTCTACAGGGACAACGACGTGGAGGCATCCTGTAAAGCCATTAACAGTTATGCATGACAGGTAAGTGAGCATGCAAAGCTGTAAACACATAGGCAAGTAATGTTCACTTAGATTTCACATAAGCACTTAGCACATTTGCACAATTTCACAGAAGTCCTAAGCCGTACGACCTAGACACAACCGGACACGACAGACAACCAGGCATGGCAAGTACAACCTTGAGTTTCACATCCACCTATATCCAAGCCCATCCCAGTATTTTGATTGTAAAAGATCTTTTGTTGTTGATCATCCAACAAAGATCCGTGACAATTCAAACACTAAGCGTTCTTGAACACTGGTGAGTGCAATTCCCTAAGTTACACCGGCACACAATGACCGACCAAACCAGCAATACACGACAATTCAGAGCTTAGGCCATTGGACCAAAGAGCTCTGATACCAACTGTAGCGGGCGCCCCAAACGGGTAACGCACGCCCCGCACCGAGCCCCGACCCGGAACCGAAATGGGATCCGACCCGAACCGAAACCCGGCGAACGGCAAGCATTTACTCAATCACTAGGCGGGGTTTTAAAAAAAACAACGAAAAGACAGAGACGCGGAAGCAATATAAATAATCAAAGCAATAGAACATAATAAATACACAATTATTAAAGCCCACCAAGGCTAACGAAATTCAATTATATAATATCAAACGGGTTCGATCAATACATAATCCCGAATGCAAATTAAATTAAATCCTAACATCCTAACAAAAATCTAATTCATATCATACGGAAAGGAATATACATGAGAAAATAAATACAACTCTACGACGACGACGACGAATCCCGCCTAGTAACCTGAAACCAATATAGGGTGAGACAGAGAGGGTTAGTCAAACGACTAAGTGAGGGGGGAAATAATAATGCATATAATAAAACGGAAGTAAATCACCAATTTTATAATTAAAAGAAATCAACATAAAAGAAAGGTTTTCGTAAACGGGTGGTGATTTAACATAAAACATAACTTATCATATGACTCGGCGAGTCGAGCCCTGAAACTCCAATAACCAAAAACATAAAACCGGAAACCTCCCTTATCCCTCCAATGTAGCCGGACTGCAAACCCGAACTACTCGTAACTAACTAGAATAACTCAGGTACTCAAAGGGCTGCCACTCCGGCCTCACCCCGAGCTCCCAAATGGAGGAAACCATAGGATTTACGCCGTAGACCCGACATCTACCGACTTCGTCCTATCGCTCTTACTCCGGGCCCAAACGAACATGCATACATTTCATAACTCGCTTTTCAAAACATTTCGGGTTGGCCAAAAGACCGTTCGAGACATGACATATGCGAGGCCGAAGGCCAAAGTTCGCCTTAGGAAACAAAAGGTTTTACATGTCTCTTCCGTAAACATTTCGAAAACTATACATAGTACTTTTTCATATCAAATCATTTTCGATAAATCAAATAAACATAATAAGCATAAATATCTACTAAGTATATATATAGAAACGGTGTGAAAACAAAACATAAACGTGGCTTATTTCGGGAGAGGCTTATTTATACATATACATAGTAATACTGGAACAGAAAAGGAAAGCCTCACCTGGCGCGTGCAAAAGAAGAGCAAAAGCTAGAACCGGCGCTACTCCACAGGAGTATCGTCTGCAAAAATACCAGGACACAACCAAATAAGACTAAAGACGACGCACGGCTTATACGAGAATATTAAAACACATAGGAGCACGTTATACAATTAAATCAATCACTTAAGTTCAAATTATCAAACGAAGACAGAGTAATTCATGAATTTAAAAATACAAATCAAATCCAAATGTAACGAAACTTTACGGACATGCTTAAATTATCATAAAGAAGTATGCATATGAATTTCGGGAAAATCGGACTTCACATGCAAAAGATAGAAAATTTAACGAAGACTTAAAACGCACTATTCATATACCCGTACGTGTTGTAAATTCATAAATCATGCAATTCATATCTATATCATATATATCGAATACACGAGCGAAGAAAGAATTCGGAAAAGACGAGTCTCGGAGGGACCCGTAGTGCAAAACAGGCCCTGACTTACAGAAGGTCAGGGCACTGTGTGATCGGGCCACACGGCCTTGTGCACGGCCGTGTGCCGAGGCCGTGCACGGCCGTGTGCCGAGGCCGTGCACAATCGGACAAACGCGCACGGCCTCATGCACACGGCCTCAAGGCCGTGTGCACAGCCCGTGCACCATCCCCAAACACGCACGGTCTCTTGCACGGCCGTGCAAGAGGCCGTGTACACCCACACGGGCTTGCCACACCCCGTGTGCATGGCCCGTGTGCGTAAAAATTGAGCAGAACATGCAGAACATCAAACCCAACACGCGAAAATCAAATATAATTCAACCTTAAATCGATAAATCATGCAAATCAATCCCTAATTTTCACATATAATCATCTACAACATGTAATCTACATATAGAAACGATAAACACGGAAATCCATCCACAATTACTATCAAAATCATCTAAAACCTAAATTATACAACTATTCACAAAAACGAGAAAAACGAAGTATAGAGGACATTATACGAGAGAATCGTGAAAGGCTTACTCGTAGAACAGTTCGCGAGGAATCCGTAGACGTAAATTATTCGACAATCCGTCGGGAAACGAAGTCGGGACGATCGATTGAACTTCCTTCCTTCTCCTTCTCTTTTTCCTTCTCTTTTCTTTTCTTTCTTTCCTTCTTGCTGCTGATGTGCGAGAGTGTGAGTTGAGAGAGAGATTAAGTCAATGGGTTGACTAGGGTTTAGAAATCGAAGGGGCAAAGTCGTAATTTTACAAAATAAGTTCGAAGACTCACGTCGTCCAAATAATACGTAGTTACAGTTAAAATTCATATAATTAAACGCACATTGACAATTAGTGATTTAAATATAAAATTCACTCATTTAGGAAATTATTCTAAACCCTCAGAAAAAATATTAAATAGAATAATAAATAACGAAATTACTCGATTAAATATATACCGAATTGAAACTCGGATTTTTGGGTCGTTACAAGTCCAAGATAATCCTTTGCTGGCAGCTCGGTCAAATCTGCTGCTAACGGCTCCTTCGATGATAAACGGCAGCACGTGCACAATCGCAAAGGTCCTCCAATCCGCCAACAAAAATAAACGAGAAGCACGTAAAGAATTCAACAGGCGCACGCACAAGAACGTCAATGAAAAGCGCAACAAGTAAGTGTAAACCACTCGAATGATGAAATGCAGGTATGGAATGACAATTTATATATTGTACCTTACACCAAAGCATTCGGATCTAAGTTCTCCTCGACTGTGTCGATCTTTTCTTCCTTGTGCAGTTTGCGCGGAAATGGGAGGGACTTCCACATGAGAAGCAACGTCCAGCTTTCTTTCGGCATTCTGACTCTTGATGGTCTCTTTGGAAAAAGCTACATACGGGTCGTAGGGCTCCCTGCGGTTGGGGAGGTGCATTCTGCTTCGATGAAAACACTTGGGAGGTCTTCTTTCCGGAAGATGGCCCTGATGGTGTAAATGGCCTCTTAGAACTCGCTGGAAGGTACTGGGCGGTGGTAGTGGCAAGAATAGAACACGGTCCCATTAGGCTGAGTTCAGACTCTGTAACGACCCGAAAATCCGATTTATAATTCGGTATATTTGAATCGAGTAATTTCGCAAATTATTATTTTAATTTGATATTTATTCTAAGATTTTAAGATAATTTCGTAAATGAGTGAATTTTATATTTAAATCACGAATTGTCAATGTGCGTTTAATTATGTGAATTTTGACTGTAATTACGTATTATTTGGACAACGTGAGTTTGCAAACATATTTTGCGAAATTACGATTTTACCCCTTCGATTTTAAACCTAGTCAACTTAATTGACTAAGTCAATCTCTCTCACCTCACACTCTCGTTCAAACATCAGCAAGAAAGGAGAGAAAAGAGAAGAGAAGGAAAAAGAGAAAGAGAAGGAAGGAAGTTCAATCGATCGTCCCAACTCCGTTTCCCGACCGATTGTCGCAGCCCCGGGCGCGGAGAGGAGAACCCTCACGATGGCACCCGTTGGACGCACGGGTATAAACTTCACCACCACTGAGCACAACCCTAAATTTTGGCTTGAAACCACTTGCCAAAAGGTGATGCACCACATGGTAGTTGTCCTTGGAAGATCACTTATAAACCCTTCACATTACTTATGTTTTTCCTATGTGGGATAAATGCCCACATGGTACATATTTCTCAAGTTTGGGGTGTTACATTCACCCCTCCTTGAGAGCGTAATGTCCTCATTATGCCGTGACATAGGATCGTGGCTTCCCGCCAGTGGAGAAGCTGCCCACAACACACCGAGCGGAGCCCCTTTAGCGGTGACTCACAACTCATGTTATGTGTGGAACATGCATTCCCATAGCTGACGGTTGGCTCTGATACCATTTGTCGCAGCCCCGAGCGCAGAGAGGAGAACCCTCACGACGGCACCCGTTGGACGCGCGGGTTTAAGCTTCACCACCACTGAACACAACCCTAAAGTTTGGCTTGAAACCACTTGCCAAAAGGTGATGCACCACATGGTAGTTGTGCTTGGAAGATCACTTATAAACCCTTCACATTACTTATGTTTTTCCTATGTGGGACAAATGCCGACATGGTACATATTTCTCAAGTTTGGGGTGTTACACCGATTTTCGAATCGTTTACGCCTACGAATTCCTCGCGATCTTTTCTACGAGTAAGCTTCTAACGATTCTCTCGTTTAATGTCTTCTATACTTCGTTTTTCTCGTTTTGTGAATAGTAGGTATTATTAAGTTTTATGTGATTTTTATAGAATTTGTGGATGGAATTTTGTGATTATCGTTTCTATATGTAGATTATATGTTGTAGATGATTATATGTGAAAATTAGGGATTAATTCGCATGTTTAATTAGTTAAATGTTGAATTAGGATTGATTTTTGCGTATTGGGTTTGATGTTCTGCTCAATTTTTACGCACACGGGCCATGCACACGGGGTGTGGCAAGCCCGTGTGGGTGTACACGGCCTCTTGCACGGCCGTGCAAGAGACCGTGCGTGTTTGGGATGGTGCACGGGCTGTGCACATGGCCTTGAGGCCGTGTGCATGAGGCCGTGCGTGTTCGTCCGATTGTGCACGGCCTCGGCACACGGCCGTGCACAAGGGCGTGTGGCCTGGTCAAACAGTGCCCTGACCTTCTGTAAGTCAGGGCACATTTTACACTACAGGTCCCTCCGAGACTCGTCTTTTCCGAATTCTTTCTTCGCTCGTGTATTCGATATATATGAAACAGATATGAATTGCATGATTTATGAATTTACAACATGTTCGGGTATATGAATAGTGCGTTTTAAGTTTTCGTTAAATTTTCTATCTTTTGCATGTGAACTCCGATTTTCCCGAAATTCGAATGCATACTCCTTTATGATAATTAAAGCATGTCCGTAAAGTTTCGTTGCATTTGGACTTGATTTGCATTTTTAAATTTGAGAATTACTCTGTTTTCGTTTGATAATTTGAACTTAAGTGCTTGATTTAATTGTATAACATGCTCCTATGTGTTTTAATATTCTCATATAAGCCGTGCGTCGTCCTTAGTCTTAATTGGTTGTGTCTTGGTATTTTTGCAGACTATACTCCCGTGGAGTAGCGCCGGTTCTTGATTTTTGCTCTTATTTTGAATAGCCAACAAGTGAGGCTTTCCGTTTCTGTTTCCAGTATTATTACGTATATATATATAAATAAGCCTCTCCCGATATAAGCCACGTTTATGTTTTGTTTTCACACCGTTTATATATATATACTTAATAGATATTTATGATTATTATGTTCATTTGATTTATCGAAAATGATTTGATATGAAAAGTACTGCGTATAGACTTTGAAATATTTATGAAAGAGACATGTAAACCTTTTGTTTTCTAAGGCGAACTTTGGCCTTCGGCCTCGCATATGACGTGTCTCGAACGGTCTTTTGACCAACCTGAAATGATTTGAAAAGCGAGTTATGATATGTATGCATGTTTGTTTGGGCCCGGAGTAAGAGCGATAGGACGAAGTCGGTAGACGTCGGGTCTACGGCGTAAATCCTATGGTTTCCTCCATTTGGGAGCTCGGGGTGAGGCCGGAGTGGCAGCCCTTTGAGTACCTGAGTTATTACCGTATGTTATGAGTAGTTCGGGTTTGCAGTCCGGCTACATTGGAGGAATAAGGGAGGTTTCCGGTTTTATGTTTTGGAAATTGGAGTTAAGGGCTCGACTCGCTGAGTCATATGATAAGTTATGTTTTATGTTAAATCACCACCCGATTACGAAAACCTTTCTTTTATGTTGATTTCTTTTAATTATAAAATTGGTGATTTATTTTCCGTTATATTATATACATTATTATTCCCTCCTCACTTAGTCGTTTGACTAACCCCCTCTGTATTCACCCTTATATTGGTTTCAGGTTACTAGGCGGGATTCGTCGTCGTCGTAGTCGTTGTCGTTAAGTTGTATTTATTTCGCTCATGTATATCTCCTTTCCCCGTTTAGATATTAATTAAGATTCATGATATTAGGAATTATTATTTAGGTTGTATTCGGGATATTGTATCGAACCTGTTTATTAATTATGTAATTGAATTTCGTTAGCCTTGGTGGGCTTTAATACTTGTGTATTTATTTATGTTTTAATGTTTGGTTTATTTTGCTTCCGCACTTCTATCTTTTCGTTGTTTTTGAAAACCCCGCCTAGTGATTGAGTAAATGCTTGCCGTTCGCCGGGTTTCGATTCGGGTCGGATCCCATTTCGGTTCCGGGTCGGGGCTCAGTGCGGGGCGTGCGTTACCCATTTGGGGCGCCCGCTACAGTTGGTATCAGAGCCTCTTGGTCCAATGGCCTAAGCTCTGAATCGTCGTGTTTTGTTGGTTTGGTCGGTCGTTGTATGCAGGTGTAACTTAGGGAATTGCACCCACCAGTGTTCAGGAACGCTTAGTGTTTGAATTGTGACGGATCTTTGTTGGATGATCAACAACAAAAGATCTTTTACAATCAAAACACTGGGATGAGCTTGGATATAGGTGGATGTGAAACTCAAGGTTGTACTTGCCATGCCTGGTTGTCTGTCCTGTCCGGTTATGTCTAGGTCGTACGGCTTAGGAATTCTGTGGAATTGTGCAAATGTGCTAAGTGCTTATGTGAAATCTATTTGAACATTACTTGCCTATGTGTTTACAGCTTTGCATGCTCACTTACCAATCATGCATAACTGCTAATGGCTTTACAGGATGCCTCCACGTTGTTGCCCCTGTGGACAACCCTCGTCATCTTCATTGACACCTCAGACCGATCCACCGATTCCAGCCGGAATTTTGGAGACATTAAGACAGTTCATCGCTCATGCCCCTAAAGGAAATGTTGAGCAGGAAGCGTGGGCTCAATTTCTCAGATTCGAACCACCGCAATTTGAAGGTGCCCTGGATGACACTATTGCCAAGGCATGGATATCAGCTTTAGAAAAGATTTACAGGATTATGGAATATCCGGACCCTCTAAGAGTCGAGTTTGCTATCTATCTGATGATTGGAGTCGCACAGGATTGGTGGAAGCAGATTGAGCAAAGATGGAAACGAGAGCATGTAGTTCCGACTTGGGATCAATTCTTAACCGAATTCCGGGCTGAATACATTCCGAGGATGGTTCAACAACAACACGAAAGTAAATTTCAGGCCCCCGTTCAGCCTATCCTCCCCGACCTCAGGGATATTCACGACCCGTATGTGGATTCTGTAAGGGCCCGCATTTAGAGGCTAAATGTTGGAGTAAGAATGGACTGTGCTTTGGATGTGGTAGCCCCGATCACATATTGAATCTATGTCCGAAGAAGAGACCGGTACCGCGGGGAACAGCTCAGCCTCAGACCTACGCTAGTATTGACGCCTTGGAAGGCGATACTGAGGATGCACATCCAACGAGTTCTACGAGGCCACTTACACGTTCAGGACCCTCTTTCGAAAAGAAGACCTTCTCGGTATCTTCATCGAAGCAGAATGTACCTCCCCAACCGCAGGGAGCGCCAGTATGTGGCTTTTGTCAAAGAAACCATCAAGAGTCCGAATGTCGAAAGAAGAAGGGACGTTGCTTCTCATGTGGAAGTCCGTCTCATCTCCGTACAAACTGCACGAGAAAGAGAATGTCGAGACGAGCCAAGAGGACGAAGCTTGATTTCGTATGAACGATCCAGGTATATTGCATTGTCATGACATTCATCCTAAATTTATTTAATTTCATATTATGTGGAATTTTAGAAATTATGTGTGTTAGGCGTATAATATTATATATGTGATTTCGGTGTCATTTATTCGTATTTGAATTTTTGTGAAGTTTGTGTGTTTTAAAACACATGAACTGCCCCTGCATGCCTTGCACGGTCTCGCCACATGCCGTGACGAGACCCTGTGCACTTTTTCACACGGCCTCGTCGCACCCGATGCGAGAGACCGTGCGCATGAATACACACGGGCTCGTCACACGCCGTGATGAGAGCCCGTGCGTGTTTTTCCTCACGGGGTCGTCACACGCCGTGACGATACCCCGTGCATGTTTCTCACACGGCCTCGCCACACGCCGTGACGAGAGACCGTGCGCATTTCTTCCAGGTTTTAAAATGGTCAGTAGCTTCTCATTTTCGCACAACCCTCATTCTTTTCTCCTTTGTCATGCGAAAATCCCTCTTATTTTTCCCCCAATTCATCCCAACTTTGAGCTTGATTAATTCTCGATCTACCCGACGGATCTTCGTGAGGTTTTGAAGGTGTATTGTCCGCAGCAAGTTCTTGGTATTGTTGAAATTTGGGCTCGATCCGTTATTCCGATCTCACGTTATCTTCGCCCGAAGTAGCGCACGCCAAGTGTTCGGTAAAAGTCTCAAGTGAAAAATTACAACTTATCTCCTTCAACCCACATCAATTTAAACTCTACTATGGAAGGTGATCGTGAAACCCGTAGCGGACGTCGGGTAAGGGAATTACCCGACATAGCGGCACCGGAAGGTTACCAAGTGAATTTGGGTAATGAAGACGATCAAGATGTCTTCAACCGGTTAATGGAACGACCGGTTAGAGCTACGCAATTTCTCGACATGGAAGCTATGTACCAATTGGGCCTTGGCGAAGGGATCTCTCGTTACATCGACAACATTGGGTGGGCTAATTTTTGGAGTATTCAAAGGCCATCCTACCGCCGGCTCACTTGCGAATTTTTAAGCTCTCTTAAGGGCGCGGCATTTCCGGACGACATCGAGATGCCGATCGGAATCCACTTCCGAGCGTTCAACCGAGACTACACGCTTTCATACCGGCAGTTGTCCGAGTATTTTCAGTTGGATGTTACGGCACCTAGAAGACGTGCCGACGGATGGAATCAAGCCGAGGCTTGGAGACGTATCTCTACCTCCACCGAAATATTTAACTCCGGCGTATCCAAGGCCGCGATGCTCATCACCACTCAATTGAGAATTTTGCATAGAGTCGTGTCTCGATCGGTTCTAGCCAGAGGAGACAGTCCGGGAGTGGTGAACACCGAAGATTGTCTCATACTCGATCATATGGTGCGAGGGGTCAGGTTCAACCCCATCTCGTACATGATGGACCATATGATGTATATCTCCACTCGGTCGAGAGGAGAGATTCGAGTTGGCTCCTATATTACCGCCATTCTGGAGTGTGCCCAAGTGGAAGGGCTCGATACCCAGGTTCCTGTTGGAGGTTCGACCTCGATTAGCTATGGCACTCTAGCCCAAATGGCGATCTGCACGAAGGGTCCGAGACGGAACGACCCGTATGTTCTGGTAGATGGACTACCCTTATGGGAAGCTGACCAAGAGGATGCTCCCGAAGAAGGACCTTCAGACCCAGAGGTCCGCGAGCAAGCTCAGCACATCTACTCCCAGCTGTTGAGACAGGATGCTTCTATACCTGAGTCTTCACATGGCAAAAGAAGCACTCAGAACACCTGCAACAATTTTATTCGGAGTTCACTGACTACCGACGTGTGACTGATGAGAGATTTGCCCAGCAGGAGAGGCAGATCAATGAGGGCTTTGCAGCTCAGCGTGCTCACATTGATAGTCAGTACACAGCCTTACAGGCAGAGCTTCAGAGGTCTATCTCAGAGATGCAGAGGTCACTATCAGAGCAGCTGGATCAGTATTTCCGTCGTGGTCCCGACGAGCCTTGAGCTATCTATTTTATTTTCTTCTTTCCGTTAGCTTTGTTTAGGATTTGATGTAATTTTATATTCTTATATGACTCTGAATTTTATTTGGAATATTAAGTAATTTAAGTGTTTATTATGAATGACGTATTATTATGTGATTTAATTGCATTTGAATGTTCGATTTAATTCGATTTATTAGAATTTCTATTACGCTCCTCTTAACTAACTCCGAGACCGGAAGAGAATCTGAGGACAGATTCTTCTGAAGAGGGGAGTATTGTAACGACCCGAAAATCCGATTTATAATTCGGTATATTTGAATCGAGTAATTTCGCAAATTATTATTTTAATTTGATATTTATTCTAAGATTTTAAGATAATTTTGTAAATGAGTGAATTTTATATTTAAATCAAGAATTGTCAATGTGCGTTTAATTATGTGAATTTTGACTGTAATTACGTATTATTTGGACAACGTGAGTTTTCAAACATATTTTACGAAATTACGATTTTACCCCTTCGATTTTAAACCTAGTCAACTTAATTGACTAAGTCAATCTCTCTCACCTCACACTCTCGTTCAAACATTAGCAAGAAAGGAGAGAAAAGAAAAGAGACGGAAAAAGAGAAAGAGAAGGAAGGAAGTTCAATCGATTGTCCCGACTCCGTTTCCCGACCGATTTTCGAATCGTTTACGCCTACGAGTTCCTCGCGATCTTTTCTACGAGTAAGCTTCTAACGATTATCTCGTTTAATATCTTCTATACTTCATTTTTCTCATTTTGTGAATAGTAGGTATTATTAAGTTTTATGTGATTTTTGTAGAATTTGTGGATGGAATTTTGTGATTATCGTTTCTATATGTAGATTATATGTTGTAGATGATTATATGTGAAAATTAGGGATTAACTCGCATGTTTAATTAGTTAAATGTTGAATTAGGATTGATTTTCGCGTATTGGGTTTGATGTTCTGCTCAATTTTTACGCACACGGGCCAGGCACACGGGGTGTGGCAAGCCCATGTGGGTGTACACGGCCTCTTGCACGGCCGTGCAAGAGACCGTGCGTGTTTGGGATGGTGCACGGGCTGTGCACACGGCCTTGAGGCCGTGTGCATGAGGCCGTGCGTGTTCGTCCGATTGTGCACGGCCTCGGCACAAGGGCGTGTGGCCTGGTCGAACAGTGCCCTGACCTTCTGTAAGTCAGAGCACATTTTACACTACGGGTCCCTCCGAGACTCGTCTTTTCCGAATTCTTTCTTCGCTCGTGTATTCGATATATATGAAATAGATATGAATTGCATGATTTATGAATTTACCGTTCGGGTATATGAATAGTGCGTTTTAAGTTTTCGTTAAATTTTTTATCTTTTGTATGTGAAGTCCGATTTTCCCGAAATTCGAATGCATACTCCTTTATGATAATTAAAGCATGTTCGTAAAGTTTCGTTGCATTTGGACTTGATTTGCATTTTCAAATTTGAGAATTACTCTATTTTCGTTTGATAATTTGAACTTAAGTGCTTGATTTAATTGTATAACGTGCTCCTATGTGTTTTAATATTCTCGTATAAGCCGTGCGTCGTCCTTAGTCTTAATTGGTTGTGTCTTGGTATTTTTGTAGACGATACTCCCGTGGAGTAGCGCCGGTTCTTGATTTTTGCTCTTATTTTGAATAGCCAACAGGTGAGGCTTTCCGTTTCTGTTTCCAGTATTATTACGTATATATATAAAGAAGCCTCTCCCGATATAAGCCACGTTTATGTTTTGTTTTCACACCGTTTATATATATACACTTAATAGATATTTATTATTATTATGTTCATTTGATTTATCGAAAATGATTTGATATGAAAAGTACTACGTATAGACTTTGAAATATTTATGAAAGAGACATGTAAACCTTTTGTTTTCTAAGGCGAACTTTGGCCTTCGGCCTCGCATATGACGTGTCTCGAACGGTCTTTTGACCAACCCAAAATGATTTGAAAAGCGAGTTATGATATGTATGCATGTTTGTTTGGGCCCGGAGTAAGAGCGATAGGACGAAGTCGGTAGACGTCGGGTCTACGGCGTAAATCCTATGGTTTCCTCCATTTGGGAGCTCGGGGTGAGGCCGGAGTGGCAGCCCTTTGAGTACCTGAGTTATTACCGTATGTTATGAGTAGTTCGGGTTTGCAGTCCGGCTACATTGGAGGAATAAGGAACGTTTCCGGTTTTATGTTTTGGAAATTGGAGTTAAGGGCTCGACTCGCCGAGTCATATGATAAGTTATGTTTTATGTTAAATCACCACCCGATTACGAGAACCTTTCTTTTATGTTGATTTCTTTTAATTATAAAATTGGTGATTTATTTTCCGTTATATTATATACATTATTATTCCCTCCTCACTTAGTCGTTTGACTAACCCCCTCTGTTTTCACCCTTATATTGGTTTCAGGTTACTAGGCGGGATTCGTCGTCGTCGTAGTCGTTGTCGTTAAGTTGTATTTATTTCGCTCATGTATATCTCCTTTCCCCGTTTAGATATTAATTAAGATTCATGATATTAGGAATTATTATTTAGGTCGTATTCGGGATATTGTATCGAACCCGTTTATTAATTATGTAATTGAATTTCGTTAGCCTTGGTGGGCTTCAATACTTGTGCATTTATTTATGTTTTAATGTTTGGTTTATTTTGCTTCCGCACTTCTGTCTTTTCGTTGTTTTTGAAAACCCCGCCTAGTGATTGAGTAAATGCTTGCCGTTCGCCGGGTTTCGATTCGGGTCGGATCCCATTTCGGTTCCGGGTCGGGGCTCGGTGCGGGGCGTGCGTTACCCATTTGGGGCGCCCGCTACAGACTCAACATGCAGAGCCATTTCCACTGCGTCGGTATAACATTGATGTCGTACCACCATCATAGCCTTCCTGATCTCGTAAGTCAATCCCTCTACAAACTGGCGAGTCTTCCTCTGCTCGTCGGTAACGATATATGGGCAATGTTTAATAAGGCGAGAGAAGTGTGCCTCGTACTGACCAACTGAAGATGTGTTCTGTTTGAGAGCCAGAAATTCCCTTTCGCGTTGTTGACGAACAACCCACGGAATGTACTTGGCCCGAAACTCAGTCAAGAACTGATCCCAAGCCGGGACTACATGCTCGCGTGTCCATCTTTGCTCAATCTGTTTCCACCAATCCTGTGCGGCTCCAACCATCAGATAGATTGCATACTCGAATCTCTGAGGGTCCGGATATTCCATTATTCTGTAAATCTTTTCCAGGGCCGATATCCATGCCTCGGCAATAGCGTCATCCGGGGCACCTTCAAACTGTGGTGGTTCGAATCTGAGAAATTGGGCCCACGCTTCCTGTTCAGCATTTCCTTTAGGGGCCTGAGCGATGAACTGTCTTAATATTTCCGCCATTTCGGGTGAAGTCGGTGTATCGGTCTGAGGTGCCAATGGAGGTGATGAGAGCGGTTTACGTGTACGACCACGTGGAGGCATCCTGTAAAGCCAATAGCAAATATGCATGACAGGTAAGTGAGTATGCAAAGCTGTAAACACGTAGGCAGCTAGAGTTCAGATAGAGTTCACATAAGCACTTAGCACATTTGCACAAATTCCACAGAAGTCCTAAGCCGTACGACCTAGACACAACCGGACACGACAGACAACCAGGCACGACAAGTATAACCTTGAGTTTCACATCCACCTATATCCAAGTCCATCCCAGTGTTTTGATTGTAAAAGATCTTTTGTTGTTGATCATCCAACAAAGATCCATCACAATTCAAACACTAAGCGTTCTTGAACACTGGTGAGCGCAATTCCCTAAGTTACACCGGCACACAACGACTGACAAAACAACCAAAACACGACGATACAGAGCTTAGGCCATTGGACCAAAGAAGCTCTGATACCAACTGTAGCGAGCGCCCCAAACGGGTAACGCACGCCCCGCACCAAGCCCCGACCCAGAACCGAAATGGAATCCGACCTGAATCGAAACCCGGCGAACGGCAAACCGATTTACTCAATCACTAGGCGGGGCTTTTTGTAAAAACAACAACTGACGACAACAATGCGGGAGCGGAAGCAACAACTAAATTAAATTCCATATAGCAACATTCAAAGCAGCAACTCAATTGCACAAATAGTTAAAGCCCACCAAGGCTAGCGGGATTCAATTACTATAGTATAATAAACGGGTTCGATACAATATCCCGGTAACAAATACATATAACATAATCATGAACTTAAAACAATTTAGAAAGGAACAATCACCGAAAAGAAAGAAAACCCGCGATACAAGACTGACGATGCCCACCTAGTTACCACCTGAAACAGATAAGGTTTAAAGCAAGGAGGGTTAGTCAAAAGACTAAGTGAGGGGAAAAAGGGGGTACATATATAATAGCATACGGGAATAAATCACCATTTTAACTTAAAAGAAAACAAACATAAAAGAAGGGTTTTCATAAATTTTTGGTGATCTATCATAACATAACATAACGGGACATATCATATTGCTCGACGAGACGAGCCCTCAACTCCTCATATCATATCATAACATACCTGAAAACCATACCAACCTTATTCCTCCCATGTAGCAGAAGGACCGCTAAATCCAACTGCTCTATAAGCATAATAGCCTATCTCACGGCTGACACGAAGTCTCCGTCACAGGAGCACAAAAGTTGCCACTCCGGCCTCACCCGTGCTCCTGGTAAACATGGAGCAAGCTCCCGAATTCCACCGTAGACCCGCTGTCTATCCGGCTTCATCCGATCGCCATACTCCGGGGCCCACATATCATATCATACATATCATATCTCGCATTTTCATAACTATCATCTTCCTATTAAAATAGGAATCAAGACATTTCGGGGAGGGCCAAAAGGGCCGTTCGAGACAGGCGATGTAACGGTAGGAAACGCAACCGGATGTTCCATCGTCTTGGGGGAGAAACCCACCCTAACGACTTCACTCAACGAGAAGGTTTCCAAACCCAAAATTGCATTTAAATCGAAACGTAGTTCGCTTGTCTCTTTTTGAAAACATTTCGAAATCATATACATATTATTCATTTAATATCAAATCCGTTGTTCTTAAACCTCATAAAGATAATAAGCATAAAGTATTTACTAAATATAGTAATACGGGATGAAAACATAAATTACACATGCGAGGCTTATTTAGTGAGGCTCAATAGTACATATCTACATAATACGGGATAACAATAGAAACCTCACCTGGCGACAACCCAAAAGAAAGCCAAAAACGGAAACGAGCAACCTAATCCACGAGAGTGGAACCTACAACTGACAAATGACATAACCACGTAAGACATACGACGATGCACGACTCATACGAAAGCATAGGAACGCGTAAAAGCACATTATACAATCACATAAAGTACTTAGGTTCAATTATCAAACGAAAACGGAGTAATTCATAATTTAAAAATGCAAATCAAGTTCAAATGCAACGAAACTTTACAGACATGCTTTAAATACCATAAGGGAGCATGCATTCGAATTTTGGGAAAATCGGACTTCATATGCAAAAGTTAGAAACTTTGACGAAAACTTAAAACATACTATTCATAGACCCGAACATGCTATAAATTCATAAATCATACAATTCTATCTATTTCATATATATCGAATACACGAGCGAAGAAAGAATTCGGAAAAGATGAGCCGCGATGGGACCCGTAGGCCAAAACAGCCCCTGACTTACAGAAGGTCAGGGAGCTGTGCATGCCGGTCCACACGGGCTCATGCACACGGCCTTGAGGCCGTGTGCACACCAAAAAGACACGCACGGCTTCTTGCACACGGCCTCAAGGCCGTGTGCACAAGGCCGTGCACCATGCAACATGCGCACGGTCTCTTGCACGGCCGTGCAAGAGGCCGTGTACCTCTATACGGGCTTGCCACACCCCGTGTGCAAAGCCCGTGTGCGTCAAGAAAGAGCTGAAAATTCACAGAAGCGAGAAACCTTCGCAAATTCAATCCTAAATCCAACATTTAATCATCTAAACATGCAAATCACGCCCTAATATTTACATATAATGATCTACAACATATTAGCTACACATAGAAATAATAAACACGAAAATCCATCCATAAATTCTCTCAAAATCATATAAAACCTAATTTATTCAACTATAAAAAAAATTGAGAAATACGAGGCATAAGAGACATTAAACGAGAGGGACGTGAAAGGCTTACTCGTAGAAGAGATCGTGAGGAGTTCGTAGGCGTAAGCGGTTCGAAAATCCGTCGAGAAACGGAGTCGGGACGATCGTTTGAAACTCCTTCTTCTTCCTTCTCCTTTTCTTTCTTTTCTTTCTTCTCCTTTTCTGTGGTTTGCGTGAGTGAGGTGAGAGGGAGAGATGTGAGACTTAGTCAAACGATTGACTTGATTCGAGAAACGAAAGGGCATTTTCGTAATTTCGCAAAATAAGTTCAAAAACTCATGTTGTCCAAATAATACATAATTACAGTCAAAATTCATATAATTAAACGCACATTATCAATTCGTGATTTAAATATTAAAATTCATTCATTCATAAAATGTTATATAAATCACATAATAATTAATAAAATAAATAATAAATCGCGAGGGAAATCGATTCGGGCTCCCGGTTCATAACACGAATTTTCGGGGCGTTACACAAGCCGTCCAGCTCTTCCGATTGAGAGTAACCCCTGGGCCCCAGTCTTCCCCTTGGGCGTCCCCAAAGGTGCAACAGTCGGTCAAACAGAACGGAATAGCTTGTAGAGTAGAATAGACGAAATTCTTGTTTTAAAACAAAAGGTTCATTTGATGCAGTACATATATATACAAAGCCATTTGATATCAAATCATTTTTTCATAAAACATTCAATGAAATTAGTAGCTAAAGTATCTATATATAGGTAATAGCAGATTGGGAAGAAAACATTAAAAGTCATAAAGTAAAGGTCTTACGAAGGGCTTACATATATATCAGGTATTTATATATAATACATATATATATATATATATATATGTATTGCAGTTTTAGAAAAAATAATAATAAGATTTTTCCTCACCAGTACTAGCGGTCTCGGGATCTGCTATACCTAAGTAACAAGACACACAAGTTAAGGTTTAGAGAAACACTCAATCTATCAAATACTAAACCCAACCCGACTAAACGTGACCCTATATTAGCTAATAAAGTCAATTAAACACAACACGTAGTAATCACAACAGTTATATATATATATATATGTATTGCAGTTTTAGAAAAAATAATAATAAGATTTTTCCTCACCAGTACTAGCGGTCTCGGGATCTGCTATACCTAAGTAACAAGACACACAAGTTAAGGTTTAGAGAAACACTCAATCTATCTAATACTAAACCCAACCCGACTAAACGTGACCCTATATTAGCTAATAAAGTCAATTAAACACAACACGTAGTAATCACAACAGTTATGTATTTTTCATATAAAATATGAAAATTGATACATTAACTCGCAACAAATAAAACAATTGATTATTAAACTAATCGACTCGGCCAAAGCTTGTAGAATTTATACTTAATCTGACGTAACAAAAATCCTTACCAATTGGATATAATACTTGGGTAGTTTAATTACTAAAATATGCATAAGGTATACATTCAATTAGTTATTCTGGATTCAGTAGGTCTCATCAATTGAAACAATAATTCAAGTACACAAACATGATCCTATTAACAGGTTATTTAGTTAATTGACTAGCTAATATTAAATGGCAAATTATGAGGTCGGGTTAACAACCCATGGATAATTTCCTACTGATCTTAATAAGAATTATTAAAGAAAACAGGCATCTTTAACATCCTATTTTTTTCTATTTCTTTAATAACATTAACAATATTAGAACACTACCATTATATAGCTAGAAAAGTTAACCAAATTAAATATTAACTAAGATGGCCCAAATAAGTATCCATCAATTACATTTGTTAAGAGATATAGGGTTTCAGTTTATAAATCATTAAATCAGTTACCAATTGAACCATTAAAAATTGGAAAAAAAACGAGGGTTTAATAGTTGAAAATCATAATCAGATAGATTATTAGTAGTTTTCTTTTAGTAAAAAGAAATTATCAATAGCAAGGAGTCCTTAGCTACTATCATAATTGATGAACTAAAAAAAAAAATACTTCGTAAAAGAGAAGAAAGAGACCATACCTGGTCGACCGAGAAGCTATTCTGTGTATAGTGTGTATGAGTAAGTATACATATATTTTTTTAGGAAATGTGTTTTATATAGAAGAAGCAAGGTGGCATTTGGTATAGCAGGAGGTGTCTCTCTTTTTAAGAATTGGGCCGGCCATCTCATATTCAAGTTTGTTCTTGTTCTTAGTGAGTAAGTAAGAGAATATTCTAAGTAGGTGAGTAATCATTATTATAAGTATATGTGTGTTAGTAATACTAATATATATAAGACTACGTACGTGTATATGTATTTCTAATGCCTATATAATATTACTCATCTTATCTTCTTGTAGAATTTAATATTATTACCTAAATCGAGGCATAATTATCTCTTTTTCTTAAATGAGATAATAAAATAAATATTTAAATTACGCAAATAATATGCTAGGCAAACATGAATACATGCGATGACATGATTTCCTTCTTAATTTACCTTTACCCGACATTTCTAAATTTCGGGGCGTCACAATTAAAGCCCACCGAGGCCAGCGAAATTCAATTACTAACCACCATAATTAAAAACACGGGTTCAATACAATATCCCGACAATCCAGAATAACGGGTTCAGTATAATAATCCCGATTATAAATACATAGTAGCATAAGTATCCTAATACATATATCATCATAAAATGCCAAACGGGAATAAGAGTTTACATATACCAAAAATAAATGTAACTCTACAGATGCGACGACGACGAACAATCCCGCCTAGTATCCTGAAACCAACAGCAAGGGTGAAATAGAGGGGTTAGTCAAATGACTAAGTGAGGAGGGAATAATAATGTATATTATAAAACGGAAGTAAATCACCAGTTTTCAAATTTAAAAGAAATCAACATAAAAGAAAGGTTTTCGTAAACGGTTGGTGATTTAGCATAAAACATAACATAACATTTCATATGACTCGGCGAGACGAGCCCTTAACTCCAATTTCCAAACATAAAACAGGAAACCATCCTTATTCCTCCAATGTAGACGGACCGCTAAATCCGAACTACTCATAACATACAGTATAATCTCAAATGGCTGCCACTATGGCCTCACCCCGAGCTCCCAAAGGTGGAGGGAACAAGAGGATGTACGCCGTAGACCCAACGTCTACCGGTTTCATCCTGTCCTCCTTACTCCGGGCCCAAACATTCATGCATACAGTTCATAACTCGCTTTTCAAATCATTTTTGGGTTGGTCGAAAGATCGTTAGAGAAAAGTTTGCCTTAGGAAATCAAAGACGTTTTACATGTCTCTTTCGCAAACGTTTCAAAGAGTATACGTAGTAATTTTTTATATCAAAATATTTTCTATGAATCGAATAAACGTAACAGGCATAAATATTTACTAAATATATAGAGACGGTATGAAAACAAATCATAAATCAAGGCTTATGTAGGGAGAGGCTTAATTATATCAAGAAGAGGGTAAAAGCAAGACCGGTGCGCTACTCCATGGGAGTATCGTCTGCAAAACGCAAGGACACAACCACATAAGACTAACGACGATGCACGGCTTTTACGAAAGCATTAAAACACATAGAAGCACGTGAAACAGTCATTCATATCACTAAGGTTCACATTCTAACAAAATATATAAATTCAATATGTAAATCAAGTTACAATGCGATAAAAGTTCATAAATATGCATAAAACGCAATTAGGAAGTATGCATTCAAGTTTCGGAAGAAACGGGCAATATTTGAAAAATAGCCAAAAATGGTAAATGAAAAACACGATGAACGGGGCCCGAACAAAGTCGGAAAAGTCTAAACTTCCTAAAATATGTATTTCATGATTTATAGGAGTTATGGGTGAAATCGGATCTCAAATCGGAGGTCAAACGAAGAAAGTCAACTTTTATAAAAACCCTTTAACCACCATTGCCGAGAGCAACAATCTGAAAATGGAGAAATTTTAGTTAAGGCATACGCACTGCCTTGTCCATGGGCGCGCGCACGGTCTTGAGCGCGTTCTAAAGATGGTGCAAACACCCGCACTGGCCTGCACACCGGCTTGCGCACGGGGGTGCGCAAAGGCCGTGCAAAGGGTAAAATGGACCCATGCTCTTGGCGCATGGTCTCAAGACCGTGTGGATCCTCAAAACAACAGAAAATTGCAGAATCGAAAAACCTTCGCGGGAATGAACCAAAAATAAACATTTAACCAATCAATCATGCAAATCTCACGCTAATACTCTCATATAATGATCTACAACATCTAATCTACCTATAGAACCAAGAATCACGTAAATCCATCCATAAAATCATTCAAAATCAACATTTAACCTAAATGTTCAACTATTCACCAAAATCTGAAAAATGAAGCATAGGACGCATTAAACACTAAAGGTATGAGAAGCTTACTCGAAGAAGAGATCGCGAGGAGTTTGTAGGTTCTCACGGCTCATAATTTGGTCGAGAAATGGGGTCGGAATGATCAATCCAAGCTTTTTCTTCTTCTTCTCTTTTTCCTTTCTTTTTCTTCTCCTTTCTCTTTTCTTGTTTGAACGTGAATGAGGGAGAGAGAGTGAGAGTCAGACTAAGTCAAAAAGTTTACTTGGGTTGAGAAACGAAGTGGACATTTTCATAATTTTATAAAATAGCTCAAAGACATAAGTTGTCTATATAAAACATAATTACAGTCAAAGTTCATGAAATTAAACGCACATTGACATGTCGTGGTTTAAATACCAAAATTCACTCATTTATGAAATTGTTATATAAATCACATAATTATTATCAAATAAATAATAAATCGCGTAAATAATCCATTCGGACTTACCGGATAATAACTCGGATTTTTGGGGTGCTATAGTTCACCGAGATGAATTTTTAAATGTGGTACAATTACTTCGTTTGGGAGTTCGTCTCGTTGCGGATGTGGTGTCCTTTCTCCTCCTACGGAAAGGGGCGCTACAGTCAGTGGTATCAGAGCCTAGGTTCCTGAAAGGGAACCGAAAGCTCTAGTATCTCGTCTTGTCTTACTTTCAGTGTCTGCATGGGTTATGTCAGTTCGTGTCGAGTTCGTGTTTTGACGAGTGTTTGTCTCATCTTAGTGCTTAAAATTGTAAACGATTACGGTTGGCTTAATTAACCAACTGGCAATCCTTTATGAATTTTTGTACTAAGGAAGATGTGACGCGAGTCGATCGTGGAACTCTTTATTGTGCCTTATTTGGTTTGGTCTGTCTTAGTTGTGTGTCAATAGAGTTTTGTTGATTGTTAAGCATGCCTTATGTGCTTATGTGAACTATATGACATTCGGGTTTATCTTGAATTTATTGGCATGATTTCTTACAAGACATGCACATATTTTGCCAATTAGTTGTGATTGCAGGTATGTCTCACAAGAAAGCCCGATCAGACCTTCCACTACGACCACACCAGACTACTCCAGGATCCTTGTACCCTTATCCGATAGGAGACACCGAGATAGCCCAAGGAGAGGAAAGCGTGACCGAGTATGAGGCTAGGTTCGCCTACTAGACTAACTACTCCCCTAATTTGGAGCCAGACCAGAGGGACCGAGCCGCGAGATTCATATCCGGATTGAGGCCCGAGATCCGCCAAATTCTAATAGGGCTCGGCTATTCTGCCTATGCAGTAGCTATCACTAGAGCCTTACGGGCAGAATCCGAGTTGATGTTGAGGGCTAGAGGAGCCAGACTAATCACATTGGAGAACTGACCCCATGAGTCAAGAGGTCCAGCGATCATTCTTGAGACTTCTTACAGCGAAGGGATGGCGGCTAGCAAACCCGAACCAAGTAAAAGTGCTACTCTCTGCACGCACTGTAGAAAACCGAATCACACCGCCGATGTGTGTAGGAGAACGCTTGACAATGCTTGATCTGTGGCACCCCCGGACACAACGCCAAGGATTGCCTCAACCGGGGCAGAGGCAACTGAGGGAATTGTTCATGGAGGGACAGTGTTAGGGTCGTGCAATAAAGAAGGAACTACCGGATCCTAGGACTCGAGTCAAGACGCCGAATAAAAGAAAAGAAGGCTAGACCGGACTTCGTTTCTTGGAATGGAGGTACGATGCATGTTCATATCATTCATATTTTCCCGTATTCCCATTTATTAATTGCACGGCATGATATTTTTGTTGTATGGTTGAACTTCGGATCTAATACAGGCTATTTTAGTAATTTTCTCGCATTTTAATTTGATTCAGGGGCGTCTCCACGCCCCTACGCACGGTCTTGATCAAGCCGGTGCTTCCAGCTCAAGACCGTGCAGACCGTTCCAGCGTTTGAACCGCTGAACCGCTTGAATCGGCCTGCACTGGCCTACGTACGCCCGTGTGTGCCTCTTTTGCTGATTTAAACTCATTTTCGCGAACAACTTCCAGTAGCTATCCTCCTCTCTTTTTCTCTCGCGACCCAGCAGCAAAAACCTTCAATTTTTCCCCAAATTTTCCTCCCAAACTTTGCAAGCCCATATGTTTCGATCCGACCGTCGGATCTTCGTGAAATTTGGAAGGCACGTTGCCCACATTGCGTATTTTCATTAGTTGGTAGTTAGGGACGATCCACCGAGTCGATCTTTCACAAATCTCTGCCCAATACACGCCCGCCAAGTGGTCAACAAAATTACCGAGTGAAAAATTTCATCAATTTCATCCAAGCAAGCCTCAACCAAGCTACTACATGGCCTCCGAAGGTTCATGGAGGAGAAGGAGAAGTGATGATGCTCCATCCCCGCTTCCTCTTGGGGTGAAAATCCCGAACCCCACTCAAGTAAGGATTTTCCGCTGTGTGTATGGCCGCCCGGTTCTCTCCACCAAATTTCTCGACTAGATGCCTTGGGGAGATTGGGACTTGGCCCCAATGTAGCTCGATACATCGAGACTGTGGGTTGGACTACATTCTTAGATTTTAGAAGGAATTCCTATCCTCGCCTTGTCTACGAGTTCATTGCCACACTTCAATTGCTCCCACATCAAGACGACCCCGAGCTACCCTTCAAGATAGAATTCTGAGCATTCAACGAAGAGTACCCTTCGTTTTACCCCGAGCTCACTCTATGCCAATTGACATCACATTTCGGACTACCCATTGATGGGATGATGAGTCGGGAGATTGGTTGGTCCGAAGCCGATGCATGGAGACGTGTTTCCACATCTAGGAAGCCCTTCAAGAAAGGAAAGTCAAAGGCCACCGACCTCATCAATCAGGCCTTGAGGACTTTTCATAGGTTCCACTCTTGCACGATGTTTGCTCGAGGGGATAGTTATGGCTCCATCAACTTGGACGAGTTGTACATTCTGGATTGCGCGGTCCAGAACAAGACGGTCAACTGCATCATGTTCTTCCTAAAGTATGCAGAGTATGTGGCTACTCGCCCAAAAGGGGAAATCATAATTGGGTCCTATATCACCGCGATCCTAGAGTGTGCCGGCGTGACCGGAATGGATCGAATGGCCCCAGTAGGGGGAGACGATGCTACTATCACTTACAAGCAATTTGCCCAAATGAAGCTTTGTCGGAAGACAAAGGGCCGTCATAGTAGGTATGTACCTATGTCGGCAGAGGAAGCAGCCGCAGAGAGCGACGAGGAGGGCGACAAGGAGGATATTAACGAAGGGGATCATCCTGAGGAGAACCGTCAGGAGATCGAAGAGCAGATGCTCGAGCAGTTATACGAAGCTGGGGGCTTCGATCCTCAGCAGACTCCATACGTACCCGATCCTCCCAGAGTCGATGAGACTAACTTCTAGCAGGGCTTCGTCGACTACCAGACTCAGCATCAGGCTGGATCCTCTCAGTGGGATAGACTGAGCGAGGATCAATGGAACCAGTATCAACAATCGGATTCAGACATCTGAAGTAAGTAGGAGGCCGACAGATGGACTATCTGGGGAGACCGCTTCACATCTTTCAGCGAGCAGACCACCGAGCGACTTAACCAATAGTCGGCTGACCTTCAAGAGCTCAGACAGGAGGTTCGACGTAGCCATACCGAGCTCCGAGACCAGATTTCCGACCTTGAGAGGTCCATTTCTGAGCAGCTCGCTAGCTACATGAGCCGCCTTGGCATGCTACCCAGTTCCGGTGCCTCCGACTATTAGACGTTATCGTTTATCTTTCCATTCCTCATTATTTTTTCATTTTAATTGTAATTTGACTCTTATTAGGAATTATTATGTAAGAACTATGTGTTATTTGCTTGTTAGAAATTAAATGCTAGTTGTTCGTTTTGAATTAATTGTTTATGTGATATTTGCTCGATTATGTATAACGAATGTTTAATTTCCATATTATACTTCCTTTAACAAACCCCATGATCCGGAGAGGAATCTGAGGATAGATTCTTTTGAAGGGGGGAGTATTGTAACGACCCAAAATTTCAGAATATATTTTCGGCATAATTATTCGACACCTCGTTGAATTTTAAATGAAAAGATTAGCTTTGTTAGCTAATTTTATTTTTATTCTCAAATCCTTAACCTCTCGTAATTACCTTTTCCACCCTCGGTTTTCCTTTAATTTCATTCGAGACCCACACCCTCTTGAATACACCTTGCACCCCCTTATGCACACCCTTGAACCCACTTGCACACTCTTAAACTCACCCCCCAAAACCGAGAGAGAGAGAGAGAAGAAGGAGAAAGGAAGAGGAAGAAGAGAGAGGGAAGAAGGAGGAAGAGAGAAAAGCCCGCCGAACCTGCACGGATTCCCAAGCCGAATACAGTGCCTCAACCCGAGAACCCATGCAAGCTAACGAGTCAATCCCGACACTTGGCAACAGTGAATCCCCAAAATAAAACATTTAAATAAATCATAGAATATATAGCGGAAGCATTTAAATCCATATTAACAAAAATGCCACTCCGGGGCCAATACATTAACAATTATCAACAACAGCCCATTCAAGGGCACCATAATTTAAATAAAAAGTCACGGGGATCAATATAAGATCATCTACAATCCAGATTGTCAAGAATAATGAACGAGAGAACAAAAGACAACTAACGAGACTCGGCAAAACCAGAAAAAGCCTATCTATGCACTGTTGCCCATCCGACACGTAAGACATGTCGGTCTCTCTCAAACCTGAGGCAAGAACCAATTAAAAGAGGGTGAGTCAAAATACTCAGTGAAGGTGTGAGAACAAGTCAAGTCATGCTTCCGGATTTTTATAGAAAATACATATGCGATAATGAAGAAACCGGAATATGCTTCGACTTGGATATTCAATTAAAATTAAAGTCAGTAACACTATAAAGCAGTAAATACGATCCCAGCGAGAATGGGCCTGTTCCTCCTTATATCTCCACGGTGCATGTATAAATACTCCATCGCCGGTGTCAAGCTAAGGAGCAACCCGAAGCTCAACCATAATGAAATTTAGGAAAATGTGCAACGAATGCAACACCCACCATCGCTCCCAACCGTGGCTATCATCTCCTGACGGGCCACGATTTATGCTTAGTTTTGGGAGAAGCACCTCGGATTACACCCTGGATGCCCGTCCCCAGATGTAACCTTCGGATACCTTCCCGGGCCCAACTTGAAAATAGTCATGTATTTGCTCGCTTTAAAATAACCCATTTGAATGCCAACCGACACTCTGAGCAAAGGTGACGACAAAGGATTAAATCCTAAGTCAAACCGTCACGTAAAATAAATAGTTTTCTTGCCCTTTTGAAAACAAATCAATTTGGTTTAATAATGTATAATTTTGATATTAAATGATTTGAGGATAAAACATAAAAATATAAACTCGAAATATATAATACATTAATAAGGGATTAGGGGGTTCGCAATTGTATATATATATGTTCAAGCCCAGTTAAAAGTTTAAATCCTCACCTGGAATTCAAAAAGAGAAAGCCTAGCCGCTAGACTCACTGGTCTCCAACGTCGGACTGATCTGGAGACAAGACAAGACCTATACAAATGAATAACGACAACAAATACTAAAAGCGCAAATAAACAATTATTGGACGAACGGCTAACCAAACATGTTTCCAATCATGCATATGCCAATTATAATATGTAAAGAAGCTATCATGTAAATTTCACGCAATTCCGACAAGTTGTCAAAAATACACATAATTAGAATTACACTATTCATAACCCGAACGAGGGCAAAATTAAATAAACATTCCAAAATATAAATCTATAAATTAAAAGGGTTCTATAGGTGAAAACGGTGTAATTTTTGGAGTCCGTATGCAAAAAGTCAACCAAAAATGGTGACCCGAAGACTCAATTGCCGAGAGCAAAATTTGAAAAAGCTGGAAAAATTCTCTAAGTGTTTCACACGGCCTGGTGCACGGTCTTGAACACGGTGTCAAGACCGTGCACACACACACGGCCAAACACACGCCCGTGCAACCAAATATAGCTGCACACGGGCTCCTGCACGGTCTTGCGCAAGACCGTGCGTTAGCCCGTGTGGTTCAACTGAACCCAGCAGAAACTTACGGGTTTTCTAAAATTCGAGCCAAATTTGCACAAAAATCATATTTTTAACGCAAATCAACACTCATAATTTATAACAATCAATAATCAACATCTAATTCACATATACATCCAATAAAATCACGAATTGACCAAGAAACGGGCTCGATCTAAGCATAAATCCTAAAAATCCCGAAATAATCAAATATTCTCAAAACCTCGAAAAATTGTAAAAGAAATTGGGGAAATTGGTACCTAAAGAAAGGTATCGATGAACTGATCGTTTAAAACCGATTGCGAGATTCCACGGAGATTCGAGCTCGGCACGATCGATTAGGGCTTCGGGATAAAATTTTCTCTTTTTCTTCTCTCTCTCTCTCTCTCTCGAATTTGAAATAAGATTATGAAATGAATTTCGGTACTTTTATCAAATATCTTCGAAATATCGAAATATACGAAGGGTTATTTTAGTAATTTTAGAAAATCCAATTAAATACGCGTCGACCAAATATAACGATGAAATATTAAACAGCGCAATATAGACACATGATCTAAATTCGAAATTAATATTATCACATTGGTTCTTATACTAAAATAATATATAATAGTTCACATATAACGAGAATTTAGAGATTAAGAAAGATAATTAACGCGTAAAATTACTCACAGTGATTCTCGGATTTCTGGGTCGTTACAATACTCCCCCCTTATGAGAATCTGGTCCCCAGATTCCATCTTTATCAGAAAAGCTCGGGATAAGCTTCTCTCATCTTATCTTCCGTCTCCCAAGTAGACTGCTCGGTCGAACGGTTCCTCCAAAGAACTCTAACTAATGAAATCTGCTTATGACGAAGCTGCTGGACCTTGCGATCCTGAATCTGAACCGGTTTCATCACAATAGTCAAATCCGGCTCAAGCTGAACTCCGTCATCCTGGAGATTATGGGACTCGTCGGGGAAGTACTTGCGAAGCTGTGAGACATGGAAGACATTGTGGATCCCGGTAAGATAAGGTGGTAGGTCCAAACGATATGCGGTATTCCCAATCCGCTCGGTGATCTCAAATGGACCCAAATATCTCGGAGTAAGCTTTCCACCTCTACCGATCCTCGTGAATCCCTTCCTCGGGGAGGCCTTGAGAAAAACTTGGTCTCCCACTTCAAACTCCAAATGTCGACGTCTCTTGTCGGCGTAGCTCTTCTGGCGATCTTGAGCTGCTTTCATTCTTTGCCGAATGAGTTGAACCTTATCAATCGCTTCCTGAATGTGATCCGGTGGAGTAGCGCTCTCATGGCCATTAGCTGACCATTTCCAATCCTCCAATTCCCAATAAATTGGAGATCTGCACTTCCTCCCATAAAGAGCCTCATACGGTGGCATTCCAATCGAGGCTTGATAACTGTTGTTGTAAGCGAACTCGACCAAGGGCAAGTGTGAAATCCAACTCGTATGAAAATCGAGCGCACATGCCCGTAATATATCATTTAGAAACCTGATCGTCCGCTCGGATTCTCCATCAGTCTGAGGATGTGCTGCAGAGCTAAACTTTAGGGTCGTTCCCAAGTTCTTATGAAGTTCTTGCCAAAACTGAGCTGTGAACTTAGGATCCCTGTCGGAAACGACGCTTTCCGGAACACCATGAAGCCTAATTATTTCCTTCTGATACAGTTCTGCAAGCTGCTTAACCTTTGCTATTTTTCGAACTGGTAGAAAATGCGCTGACTTGGTCAATCGATCAACGATGACCCAAATACTGTCGAAACCTCCACGAACAGTAGGCAATCCTGTCACGAAGTCCATAGTGATCTCCTGCCACTTGGAAGTAGGTACAGGAAGCGGCTGAAGAGTTCCTCCAGGCCTTTGATGTTCGGCCTTGACTCTCTGACATGTTAGACAATGTTTCAAATAAGTAGCCACGTCCCTTTTCATACCATTCCACCAATACTGGGTTCTGAGATCACGATACATCTTGTTGCCTTCTGGGTGAACAGCATAAGCAGACTTGTGTGCCTCGTCGAGAATTCCACGCTTCAGGTTCGTAGGAACACAAACTCGGGTCCCGAAGCGAAGCAATCCGGTACCATCGATCCTGAATTTGGTGTTAGGATCATTCTGCATTCTAGCCTTGATCTTCTGAATACCGACATCCGAATCTTGCTCGTCTCGGATCTGTTGGACTAAATCGGGTTGGACTGAAAGGTTGGCAAGACGAGGATACGATTCAAATCGAGTCCTCCTATCCTCTAAAGAGGTATCTGAAGATGTCCCCTCTAGGTGTGCCACGTGAGCCCTTCGGCTCAATGCATCGGCGACTACGTTCGCCTTCCCAGGGTGATACTGAATGCGGCAGTTATAATCTTCCAAGAATTCCATCCACCGTCTCTGTCTCCTGTTGAGATCCTTCTGAGTGAACAAATACTTTAAACTCTGGTGGTCAGTAAAGATGTCAAAAGTGACACCATACAGATAATGACGCCATTTGCCCAAGGCAAATATCACCGCTGCAAGTTCCAAGTCGTGAATGGGATAGTTCTTTTCGGCATCTTTTAGCTTTTTAGAAGCATAAGCCACGACTTTCCCATTTTGCATCAACACGCACCCTACACCTTCCTTGGACGCGTCAGTATAAACCGCGTATCCCTTGTGTTCGTCTGGAAGAACAAGTATAGGTGCAGTGGTCAATCTCTTCTTCAACTCTTTGAAACTGGCCTCACACTTATCGTCCCACTGAAAGGATATATCTTTACAAGTCAACTTCGTGAGTGGGGCCGCTAGTGTAGAGAAATCCTTAACGAATCGCCTGTAATATCCAGCCAATCCAAGGAAACTCCTAACTTCTGTTGGCGTCTTAGGCTGACTCCAACTCGTTACTGCCTCAATCTTTGATGGATCTACAGCAATCCCATTCCCGGAGATGATATGACCAAGGAATGAAACCTCATTGATCCAAAACTCGCACTTGCTAAACTTAGCATATAAGCTATGCTCTCGAAGCGTCTGTAGCACAATGCGAAGATGCTCGGCATGATCCTCGACCGTCTTGGAGAAAACCAGAATGTCATCGATGAAGATAACCACAAACTTGTTGAGGTAAGGTCGAAAAATCCTATGCATCATATCCATGAAAGCTGCAGGGGCATTCGTCAAACCAAACGACATCACAACAAACTCGAAGTGGCCGTACCGAGTGTTAAACCCGGTCTTAGGTATATCCTGCTCTCGGATACGAAGCTGATAATATCCCTGACGAAGATCCAACTTCGAATATACCTTCGAGCCCTGCAATAAATCAAATAACTCCTCTATGTGTGGTAGAGGGTATTTGTTCTTCACTGTCATCCGGTTCAGCTCACGGTAGTCGATGCACATTCTCAACGTGCCATCCTTCTTCTTTACAAACAAAACTGGGGCACCCCAAGGAGAGATGCTCGGTCTTATGTAACCATTCTCAAGCAACTCTTCCAGTTGCATCTTCAGTTCCTTCAACTCGGCTGGAGCCATCCTGTACGGAGTCTTCGAATAAGGCTCCGATCCCGGGGCAAGATCGACTACGAACTCAATGTCCCGATCAGGGGGTAGAGAGTTCAAACTCTCGGGAAAGACATCAGGGAAGTCCTTAATCACTTCCGTATTCTCGAGCTTCCCTTGTTCCTTCGGTCAATTAAGTAAATAAGCAACGAAGGCCTGAGCTCCCTCTCGGATCAAACGAGAAGCCTCAACGAAAGAAATCTTCGGTGCCAAAACTGATTCCTCAAGACTACCCTTCACAATTGTTGCCTCGGTCCCAATCTGAATAGTCTTCCTGAAACAATCCACACTGACTCTATGCTGATAAAGCCAGTCCATTCCCAGAATAATCCCGTAGCGCTGCAGTGGTAACTCGATCAAATCTGCGGGATAAACACGATCCCCTATCTTCAAAGGACAACCCTTGAAGATTCTATCCGTAACGTAAGAAGTCCCCAAAGGAGAACTGACTCGATACAAATAAGGCAGACTCTCCACGGGCATGCACAACTTAGCAGCAATATCAAGCGCAATAAACGAGTGTGTAGCACCCGGATCATATAATGCAGTAATAGGGATGTCATGAATATGCAGGGTACCTCCAATAACATCATGCGAATCGGGCTCAAGCTCCTCTCCTCCCAGTGCGAAGACTCTGGGCTAAACTCTCGGCTGACCGGCAGCCTGAATCGCCTTCAGTGGCGTGGCGAGAGCTCTCTTGTTCAGACAAGAGTCTATCAGGTGATCAGAAGATGCACAAATCAAACACTGTCCCAATCGCCTCCGGCAGGAATCGGCGGTGTGGTTCGGTCTGTGGCAGTAGGCACAAGTGATCGGTGCAATGGCAGTAATAGGAGCCCTATCAACATACCTGGGCCTCTTATTGCCCATAGAAGATCCAGAGCCAGCAGTGAAAGGCCTCTTGCCCTTCTGAGGAAAACCCTTAGGGGCGGCAGCAACAGGAACAGGAGCTCTACGACGAAAATCTCGAAGATCGGACTCGATAGCCATAGCCCGTGTAACGGCCTCCTCATAAGTACGGAGGTCACTGCCAAGCAACTCGGCCCTGATCTCATCACGAAGGCCCTCCTTGAACTTCCTGGCCATCCTCCTATCGTCGTCTGCCATATGAGGAGCATAGACGATCAATCTGGTAAAGTTGGCCTCATACTGGCCCACAGTAGTACCTCCCTGAGTGAGGTTCATAAACTCCCTCTCTCGCTAATCACGGACAATCTCGGGCACATACTTCGCCCGGAACTCATGGAGAAATCGTCCCCAAGTGCGTGGGGTCTGTGCTGTGGTCCAACGCCTCTCAATCCTCTACAAGTCCTCAATACAGAGAGCTCAATCCTCTACAAGTCCTCAATATCTAGTGCTCTGAACTTCTGCTCTAGCTCTGAAATCCAAGCCTCAGCCTTGATGTCGTCCGGCTCACCCTCGAAGACCGTAGGGCGATAGGACATAAATCGATCCATAGCTCGGGCAGTAACATCCCGAGGATTCGGTGGTGGTGGCTGTGGCGGCTGTTGCTCCTGCTGAGCCTGCTGTACAATCAATCTAACAGCATCATAGAATGCATTAGGCCGTGGAAAACCCTCTGGTGGTGAAGGCGGTTCCTGTCGGCCTCGAGGTCTAACCATTGTGCCTGAAAAGATAAGCTGAAATGCATGTGGGTTAATGATATGACCAATTAATCAATTAACAATAACATATAAAAGCGCAAGTAGAAAATTAACACGAAACCTATAACTATAGCCGTACGACTTAGACACGACACTCTAGACAACAGAACCTAGGGAACCTATGGCTCTGATACCACTACGGACTGTAGCGCCCCGCTCTATAGCCCCCGAACCTGCACGGATTCCCAAGCTGAATACAGTGCCTCAACCCGAGAACCCATGCAAGCTAACGGGTCAATCCCGACACTTGGCAACAGTGAATCCCCAAAATAAAACATTTAAATAAATAAGAGAATATATAGCGGAAGCATTTAAATCCATATTAACAAAAATGCCACTCCGGGGCCAATACATTAACAATTATCAACAACAGCCCATTCAGGGGCAACATAATTTAAATAAAAAGTCACGGGAATCAATATAAGATCATCTACAATCCAGATTGTCAAGAATAATGAACGAGAGAACAAAAGACAACTAACGAGACTCGGCAAAACCAAAAAAAGCCTATCTATGCACTGTTGCCCATCCGACACGTAAGACATGTCGGTCTCTCTCAAACCTGAGGCAAGAACCAATTAAAAGAGGGTGAGTCAAAATACTCAGTGAAGGTGTGAGAACAAGTCGGGTCATGCTTCCGGATTTTTATAGAAAATACATATGCGATAATGAAGAAACCGGAATATGCTTCGACTTGGATATTCAATTAAAATTAAAGTCAGTAACACTATAAAGCAGGAAATACGATCCCAGCGAGAATGGGCCTATTCCTCCTTATATCTCCACGGTGCATGTATAAATACTCCATCACCGGTGTCAAGCTAAGGAGCAACCCAAAGCTCAACCATAATGAATTTTAGGAAAATGTGCAACGAATGCAACACCCACCATCGCTCCCAACCGTGGCTATCATCTCCTGACGGGCCACGATTGACGCTTAGTTTTGGGAGAAGCACCTCGGATTACACCCTGGACGCCCGTCCCCAGATGTAACCTTCGGATACCTTCCCGGCCCCAACTTGAAAATAGTCATGTATTTGCTCGCTTTAAAATAACCCATTTGAATGCCAACCGACACTCTGAGCAAGGGTGACGACAAAGGATTAAATCCTAAGTCAAACCGTCACGTAAAATAAATAGTTTTCTTGCCCTTTTGAAAACAAATCAATTTGGTTTAATAATGTATAATTTTGATATTAAATGATTTGATGATAAAACATAAAAATATAAACTCGAAATATATAATACATTAATAAGGGATTAGGGGGTTCGCAATTGTATATATATATGTTCAAGCCCAGTTAAAAGTTTAAATCCTCACCTGGAATTCAAAAAGAGAAAGCCTAGCCGCTAGACTCACTGGTCTCCAACGTCGGACTGATCTGGAGACAAGACAAGACCTAGACAAATCAATAACGACAACAAATACTAAAAGCGCAAATAAACAATTATTGGACGAACGACTAACCAAACATGTTTCCAATCATGCATATGCCAATTATAATATGTAAAGAAGCTATCATGTAAATTTCACGCAATTCCGACAAGTTGTAAAAAATACACATAATTAGAATTACACTATTCATAACCCGAACGAGGGCGAAATTAAATAAACATTCCAAAATATAAATCTACAAATTAAAAGGGTTCTATAGGTGAAAACGGTGTAATTTTTGGAGTCCGTATGCAAAAAGTCAACCAAAAATGGTGACCCGAAGACTCAATTGCCGAGAGCAAAATTTGAAAAAGCTGGAAAAATTCTCTAAGTGTTTCACACGGCCTGGTGCACGGTCTTGAACACGGTGTCAAGACCGTGCACACACACACGGCCAAACACACTGGCTTGGTGCACGGGCTCAAGCCCGTGCAAGCAAATATAGCTGCACACGGGCTCCTGCACGGTCTTGCGCAAGACCGTGCGTTAGCCCGTGTGGTTCAACTGAACCCAGCAGAAACTTACGGGTTTTCTAAAATTCGAGCCAAATTTCCACAAAAATCATATTTTTAAACCCAAATCAACACTCATAATTTATAACAATCAATAATCAACATCTAATTCACATATACATCCAATAAAATCACGAATTGACCAAGAAACGGGCTCGATCTAAGCATAAATCCTAAAAATCCCGAAATAATCAAATATTCTCCAAACCTCGAAAAATCGTAAAAGAAATTGGGGAAATTGGTACCTAAAGAAAGGTATCGATGAACTGATCGTTTAAAATCGATTGGTGCGAGATTCCACGGAGATTCGAGCTCGGCACGATCGATTAGGGCTTCAGGAGAAAATTTTCTCTTTTTCTTCTCTCTCTCTCTCTCGAATTTGAAATAAGATTATGAAATGAATTTCGATACTTTTATCAAATATCTTCGAAATATCGAAAAATACGAAGGGTTATTTTAGTAATTTTAGAAAATCCAATTAAATACGCGTCGACCAAATATAACGATTAAATATTAAACAGCGCAATATAGACACATAATCTAAATTCGAAATTAATATTATCACATTGGTTCTTATACTAAAATAATATATAATAGTTCACATATAACGAGAATTTAGAGATTAAGAAAGATAATTAACGCGTAAAATTACTCACAGTGATTCTCGGATTTCTGGGTCGTTACAACCTCGACGATCCTCGTTCGATTCTCTACCGGTAACCTTCTTCCACCATTTCTGTAACGACCCGAAAATCCGATTTATAATTCGGTATATTTGAATCGAGTAATTTCGCAAATTATTATTTTAATTGATGTTTATTCTAAGATTTTAGGATAATTTCGTAAATGAGTGAATTTGATATTTAAATCACAAATTGTCAATGTGCATTTAATTATGTGAATTTTAACTGTAATTACGTATTATTTGGACAACGTGAGTTTTTAAACTTATTTTGCGAAACGACGATTTTACCCCTTCGATTTTTAGACCTGGTCAACTTAATTGACTAAGTCAATCTCTCTCACCTCACACTCTCGTTCAACATCCGCAAGAAAGAAAGAGAGAAAAGAAAAGAGAAGGAAAAAGAGAAAGAGAAGGAAGAGATTTCAATCGATCGTCCCGACTTCGTTTCTTGACGGATTTTCGAATCGTTTACGCCTACGAATTCCTCGCGATATTTTCTACGAGTAAGCTTCTAACGATTCTCTTGTTTAATGTCTTCTATACTTCGTTTTTCTCATTTTTGTGAATAGTTGTATAATTTAGGTTTTATATGATTTTGATAGTAATTGTGGATGGATTTTCGTGTTTATCGTTTCTATATGTAGATTACATGTTGTAGATGATTATATGTGAAAATTAGGGTTTGATTTGCATGATTAATCGATTAAATGTTAGATTTTGGTTTGAATTCGCGTATGATTTTTGTTGTCTGATGTTTCTGCTCATTTTGGTCGCACACGGCCTGGTGCTCACGGCCTTGAGGCCGTGTGCATGAGACCGTGCGTGTGTGGAGAATGGGCACGGGCTGTGCACACGGCCTTGAGGCCGTGTGCATGAGGCCGTGCGCGTTGCTTGATTGTGAACGGCCTCGGCACACGGCCGTGCACAAGGCCGTGTGGCCTGGTCGAACAATGCCCTGACCTTCTGTTAGTCAGGGCACATTTTGCACTACGGGTCCCTCCGAGACTCGTCTTTTCCGAATTCTCTCTTCGCTCGTGTATACGATATATATGAAATAGATATGAATTGCATGATTTATGAATTTACAACATGTTCGGGTATATGAATAATGCGTTTTAAGTTTTCGTTAAATTTTCTATCTTTTGCATGTGAAGTCCGATTTTCCCGAAATTCGAATGCATACTTCTTTATGATAATTTAAGCATGTCTGTAAAGTTTCGTTGCATTTGGACTTGATTTGTATTTTTAAATGCATGAATTACTCTGTTTTCGTTTGAGAATTTGAACTTAAGTGCTTTGTTTGATTGTGTAACGTGCTTCTATGTGTTTTAATATTTTCGTATAAGCTGTGCGTCGTCTTTAGTCTTAATTGGTTGTGTTTTGGTATTTTTGCAGACGACACTCCCGTGGAGTAGCGCCGGTTCTAGCTTTTTGCTCTTATTTTGCATAGCAGCCAGGTGAGGCTTTCCGTTTCTGTTTCCAGTATTATTACGTATATATATAAATAAGCCTCTCCCGATATAAGCCACGTTTATGTTTTGTTTTCACACCGTTTATATATATATACTTAATAGATATTTATGATTATTATGTTCATTTGATTTATCGAAAATGATTTGATATGAAAAGTACTACGTATAGACTTTGAAATGTTTACGAAAGAGACATGTAAAACCTTTTGTTTTCTAAGGCGAACTTTGGCCTTCGGCCTCGCATATGACATGTCTCGAACAGTCTTTTGACCAACCCGAAATGATTTGAAAAGCGAGTTATGATATGTATGCATGTTTGTTTGGGCCCGGAGTAAGAGCGATAGGACGAAGTCGGTAAACGTCGGGTCTACGGCATAAATCCTATGGTTTCCTCCATTTGGGAGCTCGGGGTGAGGCCGGAGTGGCAGCCCTTTGAGTACCTGAGTTATTCCCGTATGATATGAGTAGTTCGGGTTTGCAGTCCGGCTACATTGGAGGAATAAGGGTGGTTTCCGGTTTTATGGTTTGGAAATCGGAGTTTAGGGCTCGTCTCGCCGAGTCATATGATAAGTTATGTTTTATGTTAAATCACCACCCGATTACGAAAACCTTTCGTTTATGTTGATTTCTTTTAATTGTAAAATTGGTGATTTATTTTCCGTTTTATTATATACATTATTATTCCCTCCTCACTTAGTCGTTTGACTAACCCCCTCTGTTTTACCCCTATATTGGTTTCAGGATACTAGGCGGGATTCGTCGTCATCGTCGTAGAGTTGTATTTATTTTCTCATGTATATTCCTTTTCCGTATGATATGAATTATGTTTTAGGATATTAGGATTTTATTTAATTAGTATTCGGGATTTCTATATTGAACCCGTTATTGTACATTGTCGGGATATTGTATCGAACCCGTTTATTAATTATGTAATTGAATTTCGTTAGCCTTGGTGGGCTTTAATACTTGTGTAATTATTTATGCCTTAATGTTTCGTTTATTTCGCTTCCGCACTTCTGTCCTTTTGTCTTTCCATTTTTTTGAAACCCCCGCCTAGTTATTGAGTAAATGCTTGCCGTTCGCCGGGTGTCGGTTCGGGTCGGATCCCATTTCGGTTCCGGGTCGGGACTCGGTGCGGGGAATGCGTTACCCGTTTGGGGCGCCCGCTACAATTTCATTTCGTCCATTAAATCTCGCGATTTGCTAGCTTCTTCCTTGAATTGAATATTTGGTAAATTTGATGGGTTTGCATGATTAAGTTCACCATTTTTAGTGTTGTTCGGATCAAATGATAGCCTTTAGTGTGTATAATGCATGAGTGAAAGTCTTAAGTGTTGATTTTAGCTCTAGAATCCGCCATGAATGATTTTTGGTTGAAACCCTCGTGAAATATTTTGAAATCGCATTTTCTGCACCTAAAACATCAGCTGCACGGCCTTGCGCACGGTCTTGGCAAGCCGGTGCGCAAGCCAGTGCGCCGGCCCTAGCACCTGCACCGGCCTGCGCACCCCGGTGCGCAAGCAAGTGCACAACATTTTCAGCCTGCACGGTCTTGTGGATGTCTTCAAGACCATGCACAGCCCCGTGCGTGCGCCCGTGCGTATGCCTTAGTCATTTTTCAAACCTCTTTCCTTAGTTGCTCACGGCAATTTGGTCAAATGGCCAAAAATAAAAGTTGACCTTTTGCATATGACCTCCTAAAATCGAGCCAATTTCACACTTCCATATGATTCAAGGATGAATATTCCGCAAAGTTTTCAAAATTCCAACCTTATTCGGGCCTTGAATAGTGCCTTTTTCGTTTAGGACTTTTTTCCCAATTTTTGAATGTTGTCCGAATGATCCAATCTTTACATTATATTATGCATGAATGTGAAGTTGGAATTGCTATGGAGCATGTTGAGCATCTTTAATTTCGTATATTTAGTTTAATGAATCCAATTAAATTTTAATTGAAATTCTTGATGACTATGTGTTTTAATTGATCCTTCTTGAGTCGAACGTCCGATGAATCGTGCATCGTGTCTTATCTTGATTGGTTTTGTCGCCTGTCAGTTTCAGGCCATTCTCTCAAGGATTGCTTGAGTTATCTTAGCTTTCCCGTGCTTCCAGGTGATGGTTTCAGATGTTTTCACTGGAGTAAGAATCCCTTTTATTCATTGCGAAATAACTACCCGTACGTGCTCATAATGATTTGTTTTCTCATTCTCGTATATCCTATTAGATATTTGATTATATTTTCATGATTTTATTGAATAACCTCTTTGATATCAACTTATACCTATATGTATCTCTAAACTGTTTTGTTTTCAAGAGGTAAGTAAAACTCTTTCATTTCAACGTGGCACTTTGACTTTGGTTGGGTCTATAAGGGAAGTCCTTAGGGGAGTCCGTCAGTACACCCTAACACGTATGAAACTTATGGTCACCCCCTTTCGTCGTCACACACTTTCCTAAATGCCCGTTTGGCACTCCACTTATAATGTTTCTTGAAATGCGAGCAAATTCATGGACTTTCTTTCATGGGGCCCGGGAGGGTATTCAAAGGTTTCACCTGGGGACGAGCGTCCAGGGTGTTTCCTGAGGTACTACTCCCAAAACTAAGCATCAATCGTGGTCCGTCAGGAGTTGATAACCACGATTGGGAGCGATGGTTGGTGATGCATTCGTTGCACACTTTCCTGAAATTCATGCATCGCTCATAGTCGCGCTATGGGGTCAGACACCGGAGATGGAGTATTTTTCATGACATGAAGGGGTTATAAGGAGGAACAGGCCCATTCTCGCTGGAATATTAATTACCTTTACTCATGCTTTATTGTTATTAACTTGCTCCAACTTATGCCTTTATGCTCACTTCTCCTTATTTTGATTCTTACTTCAAGTCGACAGGTGGCGTTGTCACCTATCATGTCGGTTGGCAACAGCGGGTCGTGAGTCTTGAGTTTCGTGTCCCTTGGTTACGTCGGTTGTAGCGGGCGCCCCAAATGGGTAACGCACGCCCCGCACCGAGCCCCGACCCGGAGCCGAAATGGGATCCGACCCGAACCGAAACCCGGCGAACGGCAAGCATTTACTCAATTACTAGGCGGGGTTTTTATAAACAACGAAAAGACAGAAGTGCGGAAGCAATAATAAACCAAATATTTAAAACATAATTAATAACACAATTATTAAAGCCCACCAAGGCTAATGAAATTCAATTACATAATATCAAACGGGTTCGATACAATATCCCGACCAAATCTAACCACGGGTTCAGTATATAAATCCCGTAAATACAACATAATAACATAATACGTAAATAAAAGACAACCGGGAAAGAATATACATGAGAAAATAAATATAAACCTACGACGCCTATGACGACGACGAATCCCGCCTAGTATCCTGAAACCAATATAGGGTGAGACAGAGAGGGTTAGTCAAACGACTAAGTGAGGGGGGAAATAATAATGTATATAATAAAACGGAAGTAAATCACCAATTTTATAATTAAAAGAAATCAACATAAAAGAAAGGTTTTCGTAAACGGGTGGTGATTTAACATAAAACATAACTTATCATATGACTCGGCGAGTCGAGCCCTGAAACTCCAATATCCAAAAACATAAAACCGGAAACCACCCTGATTCCTCCAATGTAGTCGGACTGCAAACCTGAACTACTCGTAACTTACTAGAATAACTCAGGTACTCAAAGGGCTGCCACTCCGGCCTCACCCCGAGCTCCCAAATGGAGGAAACCATAGGATTTACGCCGTAGACCTGACGTCTACCGACTTCGTCCTATCGCTCTTACTCCGGGCCCAAACGATCATGCATACAGTTCATAACTCGCTTTTCAAACATTTCGGGTTGGCCAAAAGACCGTTCGAGACATGTCATATGCGAGGCCGAAGGCCAAAGTTCGCCTTAGAAAACAAAAGGTTTTACATGTCTCTTTCGTAAACATTTTGAAGTCTATACGTAGTACTTTTCATATCAAATCATTTTCGATAAATCAAATGAACATAATAATCATAAATATCTATTACGTATATATATATGAACGGTGTGAAAACAAAACATAAACGTGGCTTATATCGGGAGGGCTTATTTATATATATACATAATAATACTGGAAACAGAAACGGAAAACCTCACCTGGCTGCTATGCAAAATAAGAGCAAAAAGCTAGAACCGGCGCTACTCCATAGGAGTATCGTCTGCAAAAATACCAGGACACAACCAAATAAGACTAAAGACGACGCACGGCTTATACGAGAATATTAAAACACATAGGAGCACGTTATACAATTAAATCAATCACTTAAGTTCAAATTATCAAACGAAAACAGAGTAATTCATGCATTTAAAAATACAAATCAAATCCAAATGTAACGAAACTTTACGGTCATGCTTAAATTATCATAAAGAAGTATGCATATGAATTTCGGGAAAATCGAACTTCACATGCAAAAGATAGAAAATTTAACGAAGACTTAAAACGCACTATTCATATACCCGAACGTGTTGTAAATTCATAAATCATGGAATTCATATCTATATCATATATATCGAATACACGAGCGAAGAAAGAATTCGGAAAAGACGGGCCGAAGCGGGACCCGTAGGCCAAATTGTGCCCTGACTAACAGAAGGTCAGGGCACTGTTTGACCAGGCCACACGGCCTTGTGCACGGCCGTGTGCCGAGGCCGTGCACAATCGGACGAACGCGCACGGCCTCATGCACACGGCCTCAAGGCCGTGTGCACAGCCCGTGCACCATCCCCAAACACGCACGGTCTCTTGCACGGCCGTGCAAGAGGCCGTGTACACCCACACGGGCTTGCCACACCCCGTGTGCATGGCCCGTGTGCGTAAAAATTGAGCAGAACATGCAGAACATCAAACCCAATACGCGAAAATCAAATATAATTCAACCTTAAATCGATTAATCATGCAAATCAATCCCTAATTTTCACATATAATCATCTACAACATGTAACCTACATATAGAAACGATAAACACGAAAATCCATCCACAAATCTTATACAAAACACATAAAACCTAATAATGTCAACTATTCACAAAAACGAGAAAAACGAAACATACGAGATATTAAACGAGAGAATCGTTAGAAGCTTACTCGTAGAAGAGATCGCGAGGAATTCGTAGACGTAAACGATTCGAAAATCCGTCGGGAAACGAAGTTGGGACGATCGATTGAAATCTCTTCCTTCTCTTTCTCTTCTTCCTTCTCTTTTCTTTTCTTTCTTTCCTTCCTTGTTGATTGTGAACGAGAGAGAGAGGTGAGAGAGAGACTTAGTCAAATTAGTTGACTAGGGTCTAAAAGTCGAAGGGGTATTTTAGTAATTTGCAAATTAAGTTTGAAAACTCACGTTGTCCAAATAATACGTAATTACAGTTAAAATTCACATAATTAAACGCACATTGACAATTCGTGATTTAAATATGAAATTCACTCATTTATAAAATTATCCTAAAATCTTAGAATAAATAGTAAATAAAATAATAAATAACGAAATTACTCGATTAAAATATACCGAATTGAAACTCGGATTTTTGGGTCGTTACATCGGTAGTGTCCAACAACAGTCTGTCATATACTATCTGAATTATGTCTCTCTATTTACTGAATTCCCATGTAGAATGATTTTGATACTGAATTTTTGATCACTGATTTATGATTATCGTTGCCCCGTGTGGCTTGAATTATTGAATTGATATTTGTTCAGCTTCTGCACTCTGTTATCATATGTTGTTGTCATTGTTGTTGTTGTTGGGCTAGGGACGTTGTTGCCAGTATAGATCGAGTGCTTGCCGTTCGCCGAGATGAATTTTTAAATGGGGTACAATTACTTCGTTTGGGAGTTCGTCTCGGTGCGGATGTGGTGTCCTTTCTCCTCCTATGGAAACGGGCGCTACAGAATTCATAGGAATTCCCTTGTTCTTATAACAAGTGATAGATCATGTATTGACTGTCACAGCCTCCATGCATAACTCAAACATACCCAACGTACAACTTATGTGAAACTTAGAGATTCAGAAGTACATCAAAGTATACCCCATCCATACACAAGGCAACCATGGAGCCTGAAGTCTAAGAATTAGTTAGACACGATCATGGCTAGGGAATTGTAGCGGGCGCCCCAAACGGGTAACGCACGCCCCGCACCGAGCCCCGACCCGGAACCGAAATGGGATCCGACCCGAACCGAAACCCGGCGAACGGCAAGCATTTACTCAATCACTAGGCGGGGTTTTAAAAAAACAACGAAAAGACAGAGACGCGGAAGCAATATAAATAATCAAAGCAATAGAACATAATAAATACACAATTATTAAAGCCCACCAAGGCTAACGAAATTCAATTATATAATATCAAACGGGTTCGATAAATACATAATCCCGAATGCAAATTAAATTAAATCCTAACATCCTAACAAAAATCTAATTCATATCATACGGAAAGGAATACACATGAGAAAATAAATACAACTCTACGACGACGACGACGAATCCCGCCTAGTAACCTGAAACCAATATAGGGTGAGACAGAGAGGGTTAGTCAAACGACTAAGTGAGGGGGGAAATAATAATGTATATAATAAAACGGAAGTAAATCACCAATTTTATAATTAAAAGAAATCAACATAAAAGAAAGGTTTTCGTAAACGGGTGGTGATTTAACATAAAACATAACTTATCATATGACTCGGCGAGTCGAGCCCTGAAACTCCAATAACCAAAAACATAAAACCGGAAACCTCCCTTATTCCTCCAATGTAGCCGGACTGCAAACCCGAACTACTCGTAACTAACTAGAATAACTCAGGTACTCAAAGGGCTGCCACTCCGGCCTCACCCCGAGCTCCCAAATGGAGGAAACCATAGGATTTACGCCGTAGACCCGACGTCTACCGACTTCGTCCTATCGCTCTTACTCCGGGCCCAAACGATCATGCATACAGTTCATAACTCGCTTTTCAAACATTTCGGGTTGGCCAAAAGACCGTTCGAGACATGTCATATGCGAGGCCGAAGGCCAAAGTTCGCCTTAGAAACAAAAGGTTTTACATGTCTCTTCCGTAAACATTTCGAAAACTATACATAGTACTTTTTCATATCAAATCATTTTCGATAAATCAAATAAACATAATAAGTATAAATATCTACTAAGTATATATATAGAAACGGTGTGAAAACAAAACATAAACGTGGCTTATTTCGGGAGAGGCTTATTTATACATATACATAGTAATACTGGAACAGAAAAGGAAAGCCTCACCTGGCGCGTGCAAAAGAAGAGCAAAAGCTAGAACCGGCGCTACTCCACAGGAGTATCGTCTGCAAAAATACCAGGACACAACCAAATAAGACTAAAGACGACGCATGGCTTATACGAGAATATTAAAACACATAGGAGCACGTTATACAATTAAATCAATCACTTAAGTTCAAATTATCAAACGAAAACAGAGTAATTCATGCATTTAAAAATACAAATCAAATCCAAATGTAACGAAACTTTACGGACATGCTTAAATTATCATAAAGAAGTATGCATATGAATTTCGGGAAAATCGGACTTCACATGCAAAAGATAGAAAATTTAACGAAGACTTAAAACGCACTATTCATATACCCGAACGTGTAGTAAATTCATAAATCATGGAATTCATATCTATTTCATATATATCGAATACACGAGCGAAGAAAGAATTCGGAAAAGACGAGTCTCGGAGGGACCCGTAGTGCAAAACGGGCCCTGACTTACAGAAGGTCAGGGCACTGTGTGATCGGGCCACACGGCCTTGTGCACGGCCGTGTGCCGATGCCGTGCACAAACGGACGAACGCGTACGGCCTCATGCACACGGCCTCAAGGCCGTGTGCACAGCCCGTGCACTATCCCCAAACACGCACGGTCTCTTGCACGGCCGTGCAAGAGGCCGTGTACACCCACACGGGCTTGCCACACCCCGTGTGCATGGCCCGTGTGCGTAAAAATTGAGCAGAACATGCAGAACATCAAACCCAACACGCGAAAATCAAATATAATTCAACCTTAAATCGATAAATCATGCAAATCAATCCCTAATTTTCACATATAATCATCTACAACATGTAATCTACATATAGAAACGATAAACACGAAAATCCATCCACATTTTCTATCAAAATCATATAAAACCTAAATTCTATAACTATCATCAAAAATAAGAAATACGAAGCGAAGAAGACATTAAACGAAAGAATCGTTAGAAGCTTACTCGTAGAAGAGTTCGCGAGGAATCCGTAGACGTAAATTATTCGACAAACCGTCGGGAAACGAAGTCGGGACGATCGATTGAACTTCCTTCCTTCTCCTTCTCTTTTTCCTTCTCTTTTCTTTTCTTTCTTTCCTTCTTACTGCTGATGTGCGAGAGTGTGAGTGGAGAGAGGGATTAAGTCAATGGGTTGTCTAGGGTTAAAAGTCGAAAGGGGCAAAGTCGTAATTTTACAAAATAAGTTCGAAGACTCACGTCGTCCAAATAATACGTAGTTACAGTTAAAATTCATATAATTAAACACACATTGACAATTAGTGATTTAAATATAAAATTCACTCATTTACGAAATTATTCTAAACCCTCAGAAAAAATATTAAATAGAATAATAAATAACGAAATTACTCGATTAAAAATATACCGAATTGAAACTCGGATTTTTGGGTCGTTACAATACTCCCCTCTTCAGAAGAATCTGTCCTCATATTCTCTTCCGGTCTCGGAGTTAGTTAAGAGGAGCATAACCTAGCGGAAATTCTATTAATACGAATTAAATCGAACATTAAAATAAAATTAATTCACATAATAAAACGCAATTCATAATAAACACTTAAAGCACTTAATATTCCAATTAAAATTCGAATTTATACAAAATAGAAAATTACATCAAATCCTAAACAAAGTTTACGGGAAAGAAGAAAATAAAATAGACTAGAAAGCTCAAGGCTCGTCCGGACCACGGCGGAAATACTGAGCCAGCTGCTCTGATAGTGACCTTTGCATATCCGAGATCGATCTCTGAAGCTCTGCCTGCAAGGCGGTGTACTGACTATCAATGTGAGCTCGCTGAGCTGCAAAGCCCTCGTTGATCTGCCTCTCCTGCTGGGCAAATCTCTCATCCGACACACGTCGGTAGTCAGTAAACTCTGAATAAAACTGTTGCAGGTTTATCGATTCCTGGTGCTGAGTGCTTCTCCTGCCATGTGAAGACTCAGGTATAGAAGCATCCTGTCTCATCAGTTGGGAGTAGATATGCTGAGCCTGCTCTCGAACCTCTGGGTCTGAAGGTCCTTCTTCGGGAGCATTCCCTTGGTCAGCTTCCCACAAAGGTAGTCCAGCCACCAGAATATATGGGTCGTTCCGCCTTGGACCCTTCGTGCAGATAGCCATTTGAGCTAGAGTGCCGTAGCTAATTGAGGTCGAACCTCCAACAGGAACCTGAGTATCGAGCCCTTCCACCTGGGCACACTCCAAAATGGCGGTGATGTATGAGCCAACTCGAATTTCTCCTCTCGACCGAGTGGAGATATACTTCATATGATCCATCATGTACGAGATGGGGTTGAACCTTTCTCCTCGTACCATATGATCGAGTATTAGACAGTCTTCGGTGTTCACCGCACCCGGGCTGTCTCCTCTGGCTAGAACCGATCGAGACACGGCTCTATGCATAATTCTCAATTGAGTGGAAATGAGCATCGTGGCCTTGGATACGCCGGAGTTAAATATTTCGGTGGAGGTAGAGATACGTCTCCACGCTTCGGCTTGATTCCATCCGTCGGCACGTCTCCTCGGTGCCATAACATCCAGTTGAAAATACTCGGTCAACTGCCGGTATGAGACCGTATAGTCTCGGTTGAACGCTCTGAAGTGGATTCCTATCGGCATCTCGTTGTCGTCCGGAAATGCCGCGCCCTTAAGAGAGCTTAAAAATTCGCAAGTAAGGCGGCGATAGGATGGCCTTTGAATACTCCAAAAATTAGCCCACCCAATGTTGTCGATGTAATGGGAGATCCCTTCGCCAAGTCCCAATTGGTACATAGCTTCCATGTCTAGAAATTGCGTGGCTCTAACCGGTTGTTCCATTAACCGGTTGAAGATATCTTGATCGTCTTCATTACCCAAATCCACTTGGTACCCTTCCGGGGCCGCTATGTCGGGTAATTCCCTTGACCGACGTCCGCCACGAGCTTCACGAGCACCTTCCATATTAGAGTTGGAGTTGTGTGGGTTGAAGGAAATAAGTTGCAAACTTTTCACTCGGGACTTTTACCGAACACTTGGCGTGCGCTACTTCGGGTGAAAATTGAGTGAGATCGGTATAACGGATCGAGCCCAAACTTCAACAATAACAAGAACTCGCTGCAGACAACACACTATCACAATCTCACGGAAATCCGTCGGGTAGATCGAGAATAATTCGAGCTCAAAGTTGGAAGGAATTTGGGGAGAAAAATGGGGAAATTTCGCATGAAAGAGGGAGAGAAAGTGAGGGTGTGCGCAAAAGAGGAGCTACTGACCATTTAAAATCCGGAAGAAACGCGCACGGCCTCTCGTCACGACGTGTGACGAGGCCGTGTGAGAAACGCGCACGGGGTCTCGTCACGGCGTGTGACGACCCCGTGAGGACAAACACGCACGGGCTCTCGTCACGGCGTGTGACGAGCCCGTGTGTATTCATGCGCACGGCCTTTCGCACGGGGTGCAACAAGGCCATGTGAGATAAGTGCACAGGGTCTCGTCACAGCGTGTGGTGAGACCGTGCAAGGCATACATGGGTAGTTTGTGTGATTAAAACCACACAAACTTCACAAAATTTAAACACGAGCAACAACATCGAAATCACATGCATAATATAACACGCTTAATGCACATAATTTCTAAATTCGCATAATATGAAATTGAATTAATTTAGGATGAATGTCATGACAATGCAATATAACTGGATCGTTCATACAGAATCAAGCTTCATTCTTCTGGCTCGTCTCGACATTCTCTTTCTCGTGCAATTTGTACGAAGATGAAACGGACTTCCACATGAGAAGCAACGTCCCTGCTTCCTTCGACATTCTGACTCTTGATGATCTATTTGGCAAAAGTCACATACTGGCGTTCCCTGCAGTTTTGGAGGTACATTCTGCTTCGATGAAGATACCGAGAAGGTTTTCTTGCCGGAAGAAGACCCTGATTGTTTAAGTAGCCTCGTAGAATTCGCTGGATGTGCATCCTCAGTATCGCCTGCTATATCCCGCGGTACTGGCCTCTTCTTCGGACATAGATTCACTATGTGATCGGGGCTACCACATCCGAAGCACAGTCCATTCTTCCTCCAACATTTAGCCTCTACATGCGGGCCCTTACAAAATCCACATACTGGTCGTGGATATCCCTGAGGTTGGGGAGGATTAGGCTGAACGGGGGCCTGAATTTCACTTTCATTTTGCTGATGAACAATCCTCGTAATGTATTCAGCCCGGAACTCAGTCAAGAATTGATCCCAAGTCGGGACTACATGCTCGCGTTCCCATCGTTGTTCCAACTGTTTCCACCATTCCTGAGCAGCTCCAATCATCAAATAAATAGCAAACCCGACTCTTAGAGGATCCGGATATTCCATAATCCTAAAAATCTTTTCTAGAGCAGATATCCATGCTTCGGCAATAGCTTCATCCGGGGTACCTTCAAATTGCGGTGGTTCGAATCTGAGAAATTGAGCCCACGCTTCCTGCTCAGAATTTCCTTTAGGGGCATGAGCGATGAACTGTCTTAATGTTCCCAAAATTTCGGCTGGAATCAGTGGATCGGTCTGAGGTGTCAACGAAGATGACGAGGACTGTCCACAGGGACAACGACGGGGAGGCATCCTGTAAAGCCATTAACAGTTATGCATGACAGGTAAGTGAGCATGCAAAGCTGTAAACACATAGGCAAGTAATGTTCACTTAGATTTCACATAAGCACTTAGCACATTTGCACAATTTCACAGAAGTCCTAAGCCGTACGACCTAGACACAACCGGACACGACAGACAACCAGGCATGGCAAGTACAACCTTGAGTTTCACATCCACCTATATCCAAGCCCATCCCAGTATTTTGATTGTAAAAGATCTTTTGTTGTTGATCATCCAACAAAGATCCGTGACAATTCAAACACTAAGCGTTCTTGAACACTGGTGAGTGCAATTCCCTAAGTTACACAGGCGCACAACGACCGACCAAACCAGCAAAACACGACAATTCAGAGCTTAGGCCGTTGGACCAAAGAGCTCTGATACCAACTGTAGCGGGCGCCCCAAACGGGTAACGCACGCCCCGCACCGAGCCCCGACCCGGAACCGAAATGGGATCCGACCCGAACCGAAACCCGGCGAACGGCAAGCATTTACTCAATCACTAGGCGGGGTTTTAAAAAAACAACGAAAAGACAGAGACGCGGAAGCAATATAAATAATCAAAGCAATAGAACATAATAAATACACAATTATTAAAGCCCACCAAGGCTAACGAAATTCAATTATATAATATCAAACGGGTTCGATAAATACATAATCCCGAATGCAAATTAAATTAAATCCTAACATCCTAACAAAAATCTAATTCATATCATACGGAAAGGAATATACATGAGAAAATAAATACAACTCTACGACGACGACGACGAATCCCGCCTAGTAACCTGAAACCAATATAGGGTGAGACAGAGAGGGTTAGTCAAACGACTAAGTGAGGGGGGAAATAATAATGTATATAATAAAACGGAAGTAAATCACCAATTTTATAATTAAAAGAAATCAACATAAAAGAAAGGTTTTCGTAAACGGGTGGTGATTTAACATAAAACATAACTTATCATATGACTCGGCGAGTCGAGCCCTGAAACTCCAATAACCAAAAACATAAAACCGGAAACCTCCCTTATTCCTCCAATGTAGCCGGACTGCAAACCCGAACTACTCGTAACTAACTAGAATAACTCAGGTACTCAAAGGGCTGCCACTCCGGCCTCACCCCGAGCTCCCAAATGGAGGAAACCATAGGATTTACGCCGTAGACCCGACGTCTACCGACTTCGTCCTATCGCTCTTACTCCGGGCCCAAACGATCATGCATACAGTTCATAACTAGAATCGGGAGAGGCTTATTTATACATATACATAGTAATACTGGAACAGAAAAGGAAAGCCTCACCTGGCGCGTGCAAAAGAAGAGCAAAAGCTAGAATCGGCGCTACTCCACAGGAGTATCGTATGCAAAAATACCAGGACACAACCAAATAAGACTAAAGACGACGCACGGCTTATACGAGAATATTAAAACACATAGGAGCACGTTATACAATTAAATCAATCACTTAAGTTCAAATTATCAAACGAAAACAGAGTAATTCATGCATTTAAAAATACAAATCAAATCCAAATGTAACGAAACTTTACGGACATGCTTAAATTATCATAAAGAAGTATGCATATGAATTTCGGGAAAATTGGACTTCACATGCAAAAGATAGAAAATTTAACGAAGACTTAAAACGCACTATTCATATACCCGAACGTGTAGTAAATTCATAAATCATGGAATTCATATCTATTTCATATATATCGAATACACGAGCGAAGAAAGAATTCGGAAAAGACGAGTCTCGGAGGGACCCGTAGTGCAAAACGGGCCCTGACTTACAGAAGGTCAGGGCACTGTGTGATCGGGCCACACGGCCTTGTGCACGGCCGTGTGCCGAGGCCGTGCACAAACGGACGAACGCGCACGGCCTCATGCACACGGCCTCAAGGCCGTGTGCACAGCCCGTGCACCACCCCCAAACACGCACGGTCTCTTGCACGGCCGTGCAAGAGGCCGTGTACACCCACACGGGCTTGCCACACCCCGTGTGCATGGCCCGTGTGCGTAAAAATTGAGCAGAACATGCAGAACATCAAACCCAACACGCGAAAATCAAATATAATTCAACCTTAAATCGATAAATCATGCAAATCAATCCCTAATTTTCACATATAATCATCTACAACATGTAATCTACATATAGAAACGATAAACACGAAAATCCATCCACATTTTCTATCAAAATCATATAAAACCTAAATTCTATAACTATCATCAAAAATAAGAAATACGAAGCGAAGAAGACATTAAACGAAAGAATCGTTAGAAGCTTACTCGTAGAAGAGTTCGCGAGGAATCCGTAGACGTAAATTATTCGACAAACCGTCGGGAAACGAAGTCGGGACGATCGATTGAACTTCCTTCCTTCTCCTTCTCTTTTTCCTTCTCTTTTCTTTTCTTTCTTTCCTTCTTGCTGCTGATGTGCGAGAGTGTGAGTGGAGAGAGGGATTAAGTCAATGGGTTGTCTAGGGTTAAAAGTCGAAAGGGGCAAAGTCGTAATTTTACAAAATAAGTTCGAAGACTCACGTCGTCCAAATAATACGTAGTTACAGTTAAAATTCATATAATTAAACACACATTGACAATTAGTGATTTAAATATAAAATTCACTCATTTACGAAATTATTCTAAACCCTCAGAAAAAATATTAAATAGAATAATAAATAACGAAATTACTCGATTAAAAATATACCGAATTGAAACTCGGATTTTTGGGTCGTTACAGGAATCCTTCCTAATCTCTAAGACTATTATATGAGTCTTACCCCATTTAGGCATTCCCAGCGGGATCCTCAATGAACTTAATATCCATTAAGCACCCTCATATGGATAGTAGTGTCAAAACACTAATGTCATGAAATGGGACACACTTTCATAAAGCTATGTCATATGAACAAGTCTCGAGCGAGTCTGATCGACATCCCCTGTACCTTTTAAACTCTTCGACTTGAAGTGGTTTAGATCACACCATTGGGTACTTATTTCATGGCCCCCATCAAATGGTGAAACCAAGTCCCTTAGCTTACTTTGATTTTGGGGTTTCATCCATATAAACAATTAGAAAACAAATAGGTAAACTAAAATGCAATATGATGAATTTGGCCACAGTAGTATTAAACGACTACTAACGTCTTTCTATTATCGATCTCTAGATCGTTCCACTCTAGAGTTTCATAGGAAATGCCTCAAACAGTTTGTCTTTCCAGGGCACAACTCTAACAAAATCCTCATCAACTGGAGCAAGGGGAACCTTATCAGAAGCTGGAGCCTTGGGATGCTTGGTTGACCCCCGACCGGAAGTCTAAGAAACTCAGGATTCTACACTGGAAGGATACTTGATAAAACTCAATCTAAAGAGATAAAAATAATCTTATCCGATAAAGAGGTGAAGGCTCCGAAAAGATTGATTAATTGAGGATACTTGCTAAATTCATGAGGAAGGACGCTAAGAAACCTGAATGCACCCCCTGATGATAAATTGGGAAACCTAATCAAGCATCCAGTTTCAAAGCCTGAAGAAAAGAAAGAAGTCCAAAAGAAATCATAAGAACAGAGTCCCGGAAGCACGCCACCTCCTCCCTACAGCTCAATGATGCCATTAAGGATAGGATTCATACCATGCCGCTGAGAGCTCAATTCCAAAAATATACTCTCCTAGTTGATCTCGAGTCTTGACCAACTACAAGATTAGGGGGCAGTGATGATGCCATGTGTATTTATGTAACTCTTATCAGGTAAGAGGATTCCACCGTAAGTGGAATCCTGGCTTCACAGGAAGTTCAGCCCACCTGGAAGGCCCAAGTGGAATGCGGGCCCAGGTGGATGATGGACTTATCTGGAATATAGGCCCAGGCGGAAGGCTCGCTGAGGTTTGAGGAACTCTGAAATCTCGGATAGTGGTTACCAACGGATAGGAGGCTCATGCTGATCCACGCAACCACTTTCCTAAAGCTTCCTCCCCACTTCTGCCTTCCACACGCCAACCGCCCCCCTAAAAATTCGGGAGAGAGGATTCCCTCACGAGAATCCTCCCTTATAAATAGCATCAAGCCAACTCTTTTGAAGACTAATCACACTTTGAATACTCAACACTCTAAGCAACTATACTCTCTCAAGGATTTTCATGCTTCACACTTATTCTCTTCATTACGGCTATTTTATTTACGGATTGGTCAATTACGCTTATTTCTCTCACGAACGGACTAACTCTTTCAACTCAGTGGAGGACTAACGTTTGTTTTGCAGGTTTCCCCCCAGGTGTTTTTAGGCTTCCGGATTACTTCAAGGCTCACTTCCCCACACTACAAATTATTTGGTGCTCTGGATTTCGGCTCACATCAAATATGATATAAAAAAAGGTAGGAAAACAAATCGATATAAGTAAAGCACTGAAGATAAGTTGGTTTGCAAATAGTAATAGAATTCTTATTCCAGTTGCAAATCGTTTTAAATCCTCACCTGGAAAGCACAAAGAAGCTAGACACAACGATCAAGCACTCCTCGAAGAGAATAGCCTAAAATTTATTACACAACACAACCATATAAGATAGGGACAAGATGCTCAGCAAAAGAGAACATTAATCACTCATAACTAGCAGGAACGACGGTCATAATTCAATTTATAATCAAAGAATGCATTTTGTGCAACTATACAAAATATATAAATTAATGAGTGTTAAACATGCTTAAATGAAATTTAAAGTTCATAATCATGCTTAACATAGTATAAGGAAGCACTCATGCAAGTTTCGGATCAATCGGTCAACTATCAACAAATGGCCTCAAAGCCCTAAATGGAAATAGAACTATTCACAGCCCGAATGAAGTCGGAAAAATTCCAACTTCGGATATTAATAGGTTTTGGAACCTTATGAAGCTATTTGTGAAGTTGAATTTCAAAAACGTGGTCAAATGAAGAAGTTGGGTATTTGGGGTGAAATGTACAGAAGGTTCGGTTGGAAAAGAGGCTGAAAAATTGGTCAAGGCATGGACACGGGGTAGGGACACGGCCTGTACCCTATGTGGACCAAAATTTGCCACACGCGCGCCGTATTGCACGGGGTGCAGTATCTTGTGTGGAATCCACACGGCCTGCTGCACGCCGTGTGTCGTGTGGTTCAACGAAACTGAGCAGTAAATCGGGTTTAAAACACAGAACAGAGAAAATCAATACCAAAATCATCACAACTCAATTTATACTCGGTCAATCATGCTATAATTCATATATGTTGCTCTCATAATCATGCTCATCATTTAGAATCTGAAATCATGCAAAACCATCAAGAATTACTAACAAACCCATCAAAACCCAACATAAGAAAATTCTCTAACAAAAGCTTCGATAAAAGGAAATCGGAAGAATGTATCGAGATGGAGTTAAAAGGTTACTAGTAGATAATGGAATGAGGTTCCTGTGAGTTCTCTCGGATGATCGATTGGGCAAGAAACGAGTTTGGTAGGAGTTCAGGGCGAAACAGAGGGGGTTAGTCAAACGACTAAGTGAGGAGGGAATAATAATGTATATTACAAAACGGAGATAAAATACCATTTTTCAAACTTAAAAGAAATCAACATAAAAGAAAGGTTTTCGTAAACTGTTGGTGATTTAGCATAAAACATAACATAACATTTCATATGACTCAGCGAGACGAGCCCTTAACTCCAATTTCCAAACATAAAACAGGAAACCACCCTTATTCCTCCAATGTAGACGGACCGCTAAATCTGAACTACTCATAACAAACAGTATAATCTCAGGTACTCAAAGGGCTGCCACTCTGGCCTCACCCCGAGCTCCCAAAGGTGGAGGGAACAAGAGGATGTACGTCGTAGACCCGACATCCACCGGTTTCGTCCTGTCATCCTTACTCCGGGCCCAAACATTCATGCATACAGTTCATAACTCGCTTTTCAAATCATTTTTGGGTTGGTCGAAAGACCGTTCGAGACATGTCATATGTGAGGCCGAAGGCCAAAGTTCTCCTTAGGAAATCAAAGAGGTTTTACATGTCTCTTTCACAAACGTTTCAAAAGAGTATACGTAGTAATCTTTCATATCAAAATATTTCTATAAATCGAATAAACGTAATAGGCATAAATATTTACAAAATATATAGAGACGGTATGAACACAAATCATAAATCAAGGCTTATATTGGGAGAGGCTTAATTATATATATACATATAAGTATCGGAGTCAGAAATGGAAAGCCTCACCTGATGGCTAATCAAAAAGAGGGCAAAGGTAAGACCGGTGTGCTACTCCACGGGAGTATCGCCTGCAAAACACAAGGACACAACCACATAATACTAAAGACAACGCACGGCTTATACAAAAGCATTAAATCACATAAAAGCACATTAAACAGTCATTCATATCACTTAAGTTCACATTGTAACGAAACACGGAAAATCATGCAATTCAATAAGCAAATCAAGATAGAATGCAATAAAAGCTCATAAACATGCATAAAAGAGAATAAGGAAGCATACATTCAAGCATACATTCAACTTCTGAAAAATTACCAAAAAACCCCTAAACGAAAAAGTCCACTATTCACGGCCCGAACGAGGTTGGAAAAATCCAAAATTTGTAAAATATAAGTTTTATGATTTATAGGAGCTATTGGTTAAGTCGGATTACATAAAAGAGGTCAAATACGAAAATTTTACTATTAAAATATACAAAAATACTATTCAAGGTCGAAGCCAAAATTCTGAAAATGCTGAAAATTTCTCTACGGCATGAACACGGCTTGCTGCACGGCCTGCAACGCGCCATGCAAGAGGGTATGCACGGCGTGCAACGGGCCGTGTAACCTGACCTGCAGAAGCAAGAACAGAGCAGACATGGTGATTTCGCGAGAAATCACCCCAAATTCGTTTCTAACACGATTTCTACCCAACTACACAAGCTAATAACTACAATAAACATACATGAACGTCCTAACCATCATATGATCCAAGAATCATGCAAAAAAAACACTTAAATCACCTAAAATCATCAAACCTATATATATATATATATATCTACTATTCACATATAAGCCCAAAAATCATACAAAATGAAATGGAATTAGTTGAAAGTTGGTACCTAATTGAAGAGAAAGATGAGAGGAACACGTAGGAATTTACGGCACTCGATTCCGTCGAGAAACGAGATCACAATGCTCGAACAAAGATCAAATGCTAAAACCCATCTTCTTCTCTTTTTTTTTTAACAGCAAAGAAGAAAGAGAAATAAAGTGAAAAAGAAAAGAAAAAGTTGTTGTAACGACCTGCAATCTCTAAGTTCAAGATTAGCACGGTTACCGGAATTCGGACCGTTTACGGCCCCGATGTCTTTCACACTTGCACGTTTTCCAACTCTTGTATTTAAATATTTTATAAATTATCGATTTGGTATTTAAAATCCAAAGCATTAATTAGAATTTAATTTGCATCATTTTGCCACTAATTAGGGTCAATTTGGTAAATTTATATTTATAGCTCGTTTAATTTAATTTAGTAATTTAATGGTGTACATTGGACTGGGGTTCAATGTTTTAATAATGCATATTTTAACAAGATTCCAAACACTTTCATGAAATTCTAAATATTATTCATTAAATCATATTTTAAATAAAATTGCATTTTAGCCCAAAATTATTCACACTTTAGCCCAACCCGGAGTTGACTTTTCGTAAACTCATGAATTTTAAGAAAATGAACCTCAATTCTTATTAAGCATTTAATTTCGGTCATTTTGACACTAAGTACGCCTAATTCTGACACTGCACACAATTTGCACATTTTTCGAGGATAGGGTATATGATGCAATTTTGGAGAGTTTTGGGGCTGAATTGAAAATTGAGAGAGAGAAAAGAAGCAGGCAGGCATTGCGTGAGCTCCATTTCTCCAAAAATGGAGATTTTACATTTCTCTACCGATTCAAGCAAATGATATATGGAAATCAATCGTCTCGACGAGAGGAGCACACTGGTACCAATATTGCTGGCATTTGGACGACGGTGGTGCCGCGGTGGAGCTAGGAAGTTTCGTGGCTGAGATGGTGGTGGTCGTGGCTTTTCCGGCGACTTTCAGGCGGCGGGCAAGGGTACTTCTGGACCGATTTTTCGTAAGGAAGCCAACGGTGGTGGTCTCGTGGCCGTCCGACCACCGACGGCGGCGGAATCGACAATTTTCAGGCGGCGGTGATGCTTTCCGATCTCAGTTCTCCGGCGACGTCAATGCCTGGGGTTGGTCGGGAATTGAAGCCCATGAAGAGGGGAGCATTTTGGCGGTGGTTTCACTTTAATCGGACCACGGACGGCGGAGTTATGGCGACTTGAAGGGGCGGCGGCGTTGAGTGGCGGCAGGAGTGGTGGTTCCCGGTGGTTCCAGGCGAAGTCACGACGCCAAACCACCATGGTTGTGACGGGCTCGTCGAGAGGATCATTTCTGTATAAGGGTTCGACTATCGGATCAGTTTCGACAGAAGTCCGGTGGCGGCGCGGCAGTGCTACAGTTCCAGTCAGATTCCAGCGACGGAATCTTCACAAAGATTGTTCTCCTCGTCGCAACGGTTCCAACGGCGCTGGTATTACTCGAATCCGACTTGTCGTTTTTCTTTTATCGTATTTTTCATATAATTGTGTTAATTGGTAGCTTTTTGATTATAGCTTATAGCTTCTAGCTTTCGAGCATGAATAACTTGTATCCTAGCTTGGCTTAGTTGTATAAATTGTTGATTGTTGATGATATATGCTTCTATAGTCGAACGGATAGGTTTCGGTTCGATTAGGCTAGAGATAGGATCGATCTTAGCTTGTTAGCTTTTGAGCTTTTGGGAAAAGCTATAAGTTATACTTTAATTGTTGTTGATTTAAATGAAATATACATGTTTGATGTTTAATTGCAAGCTTAACCTCTGGTTAGATTATGCTTAAATGTTATTAATTAAATGTTAATTGTTATTCGTTTATTTAATTATTGCATGCTTTTGGATAAATTGACCATATTGCCCCTACTTGCTTTCTTATGTTTAAATGTTGAATGAGTGTCCTTAAGCATGTTTGTATTTTGATAGCCGAGCGTCAGTGTCTGTTTTCTTGTTCGTGTCAGTCATTCATCATCTAGACCCCGTGTTTTCAGGTGGGATCTCTGAGGGAGAATCATACATGTTGCTTGCTTGCTTTTCTTGTTTGTCGAGATCAAAATAAATTAATATCCCGCCTTTTCTTATTGTTTGCTATACTGTCTTTATTATTTCCTTATGTGCTTAGTCAAATGTTTTGATAGAAAAACCTATGCATCTACCAAAATGATTTGAAATGCTTTTAATTAGAGACAAGTAACTTATTTATTTTAAAAGTAACTATTTGATCTCTGAGGCACTTATAAGTAATGTCGTTAGGGACATCCGTTAACATGCTTCCGAAGCGTACAACGCTTATGAGTATTTCTTAGATCGTTACATCAATTTGTCTCAAAGGCCCCGGGCCATTCATACATAACTGCTTGCATCATCTTTTCGAACGGCCCCTTTGGCCACCCAAACTGTTATTGATTTCAAATGCGAGCTCTGGACTGAATAATGATTTGGGCCCGGAGTATACAGGAGGTGAGCCTGGAGACGAGCGTCTAGGGCAAATCTTGATGTATACTTCTATGCATGTTGACTTAGGCCGGTTAGGAGGTTGACTAGCCTAAGTTGATGCGAAAGGTGGTGCTAACCGCGTCTCCTTAATTCACCGTACGATGGTGCTAATCGCGTCTCCTTAAATTCTGGTTGGATCACGACTTTCGGTGGTGGAGTACTTGACTACGTGTTTGCATGATTTTCATGAATGAAAGTTATAAGGAGAGGGCCCGTTCTCGCCGGGACACAATATTGCATGACTTATTGCATTATTTATTTGTCTAATTGGTTTACGGCTTTCGTTACAAGTCGAAGCACATTCCGATTTTTTTCATTTAGCATATGTATTTCCCTATATATATATAAAACCCGGAAGCGTGACTCGAACTTGCCCAACTTAAGCCTCCTTTATTGTTCAACTATTTAGTTGAATTACAAGCCGTTTTTACTTATCATTTCCAATTTATTTATGCCATGCTTTTCGAACTTGTAACGGCCTCGTGACTCAACTAATATCATTTCAAAATGATCGGCTTGACCTTATGTGCAAATGTTTTCAAAGGATCTGGTTCGTCAACCTTTTGTGTTTTCAAATAAAGCCGAACCCGAATGTTGCTTTGTGTTATAGTTTTACAACTTATATTATTGTATGTATCTTTATCAAAACGAGTAACATTCACCCCTTTTTGGTTTTAAACGATAAACGATGAACTGTGATCAATACCTATATTGTATTACCCCCCTTATTGAGTATCCTTTATACTCACCCGTTCTATTTTGGTTCTTGCTTCAGGTAGACAGGTGGCGGTGTCACCTATCTTGTCAGTCAGCAGCAGCAGGTCTAGGTCGGCTCTTGTCTCTTGTCTTGTCAGTGTCCCAACAATAGTCGAGTCTTTACTTTATGAATTGATTTAGCTTATTGTATTTAATATTATGATTTATTTTCCGTACTTACGTACCCCTGATGTGGGATAGATAGTTGAGCCGTAGATGGCATTAATTGGATATTTACTTTGGAATTGTTTTATGAATTATGTTGCCATGGATGACTTTTATAGTTAAATTGTTATTTTCTGAAATCGCTTCCGCACTATTCTGATTATTGCTGTTGTTGTTGGGGCGTCGTCATGCTGTTGCCGGAGTTTGATCGAGTGATTGCCGTTCGCCGGGATGGATTTTCGAATGGGGTACCTTTACCTCGTTTGAGAGTTCGTCTCGGTGCGGATGTGGTGTCCTTTCTCCTCATACGAAAAGGGGCGCTAAAGTTGTTTTAACCAAAATATCTCACCTGCTATTTTTAGAAAGGGTGAAACAAAAATTTCACAAAACCCGACAAAAGGCCACGTTGTCTGAAATAAACAATATTATAGTCGAAACTCATGCAATTGAACACATGTTGCCATGAAATGGTTTAAAAACCGAAATGAAATCATTTACGAAAAGTTATTTAATTCAAATAATAAACCTCAAAATTGATTATAAATCGCGCAAATGAATCAATACGACTAACTGGATAATAATCGGATTACGGGTCGCTACAAGTACATTCACATTAGCATTGACATTCAGCTCTCCAAGCGGGTTCTGACTGTTACCTATATGAAACATAGGGGGAGTGTTCCGCTGCTGCTGTCCAGGATTCCCAGCTTGCGTAGAGGATTGGATTCCAGAGCCTTGTCCTCCTGATGGTGCGGCTCTGTTCCCTCGTGCCAGCAAGGTTTTTCCGTGGAGTGCTAATTGGATGACTAAAGCCGTCCTTCTATCCAATTCTTCCCATAAGAAAGTGTTGGATCCGGTGGATAACTGCCTGGCTGACAGATCCCTTATTGGCATTGCACTCCCTGCAGCTCCCCTCGAGGTTCCACCAGCAATGTGGAAGGGAGGCAGTCCCATGGGGTGGTTTCCGAGGGGATGGAACCCTGCACCAGCTGTTGCAGTAAAGGAGATTCCGCAGGATTCCTTGCGCCTGTGAATACGAACACTCCTCCAATGGCAGTTCCTTCGGTCACTTCTCCGCCAGTAATTAAGGTATTAGGGGTCCGTCTTGCAAGACCTGGATTCTCCACGTCAGGAATCTCCAAAGTCTGATTCCAGCGGGAGTCTCACTTGGGGTAAGAGGTGCTGGAAGTAGGCTTCTGCCGTCAAGGAATCCTGAACCGCCTCTTGATGCGGGTAGCATCTGTAGCGCCCCAAAAATCCGAATTACATTCCGGTATGTTCGAATCGTTTATTTACGTGATTTAATTATTTTATTTAATATTATTATGCAATTTTATAACAATTTCATAAATGAGTGAATTTTTTATATTTAAATCACGACATGTCAATGTGCGTTTAATTTCATGAACTTTGACTGTAATTATGATTTATTTGGACAACTTGTATTTTTGAACTATTTTTGTAAAATTACAAAAATGCCCCTTCGATTCTCAACCCAAGTCAAATTTTGACTAAGACTCTCTATCTCTCTCTCAAACCTCACTCACGCAACAACAAAAGAAAAAGAAGGAGAAAAGAAAGAATGAGAGAAAGAAGAAGAGGAGACTTTGATCAATCGTCCCGACTTCGTTTCTCGACCGATTTCCGAGCCGTGAAATCCTACAAACTCCTTGCAATCTCATCTACGAGTAAGCTCCTCACGTCTTTTTTGATTAATGCCTCCATTGCTTCGTTTTTCTGATTTTGATGAATAGTTGCACATTTAGCTTAAATGATGAGGAATTACGTGATTCTTGGTTCTATAGGTAGATTAGATGTTGTAGATCAATATATGTGAGTTTTAACTTGAGGTTTGCATGATTGATGGGTTTAATATCGAATTTTGGGTTGTTCCCGCGAAGCCCTCACGATTCTGCATTTTTGCTGTTGTTCTTTAGATCCACACGGCCTTACGCACGGTCTTGAGACCGTGCGCGAAGACCGTGTGTGCCCCTTTTGAGCCTTCCACGGCCTTGTGCACCCCGTGCGCAAGCCGGTGTGCAGGCCAGTGCAAGTGTCTGCACCGGCTTGAGCACGAGTTCAAGCCCGTGCGTCCGCCCGTCCCCAAGACCGTGTGTCCCCCTTAGCCAAAATTTCTCCATTTTCAGAATGTTGCTCTCGGGAATGTGAGTTAACGGGCACTTTTAAAAGTTTACTTTCTTCGTTTGACCTCCAATTTGAGATCTAATTTCACCTATAGGTCCTATAAATCATGAAATACATATTTTAGGATGTTTGAATTTTTCCAACTTCGTTCGGGCCCCGTTCCTCGTGTTTTCCGTTTAGGCATTTTGGGCTATTTTTCAAATGTTGTCCGTTTCTTCCGAAACTTGAAAGCATGCTTCCTTATTGCCTTTTATGCATGATTATGAAATTTTATCGCATTCTAATTTGATTTGCTTATTGAATTTACGTACTTTGATAGAATGTGAACCTAAGTGTTATGAATGACTGTTTAACGTGCTTCTATGTGTTTTAATGCTTTCGTATAAGCCGTGCATCGTCGTTAGTCTTATTTGGTTGTGTCTTTGTATTTTGCAGACGATACTCCCGTGGAGTAGCGCATCCGGTCTTGCATTTATCTATTCTTTTTGTATAGCTAACAGGTGAGGCTTTCCGTTTCTGATTCCAGTACTATTATGTATATATAAATAAGCCTCTCCCGATATGAGCCTTGTTTATGTTTTGTTTTCACACCGTTTCTATATATATACTTACTAGATATTTATGCTGTAACGCCCCGAAAATCCGAATTATTAATTTGGTATGTCCGAATCGAATATTTGTGTAATTTAATATTTATTTGATATTTATTATGTAATTTTAGAATTTTTTTCGTATATGATTGAGTTTATGTATTTAAATTACAAATTGTCAATGTGCGTTTAATAATAGGAATTTTGACTGTAATTACATGTTATTTGGACATCGTGAGATTTCGAACTTATTTTGCGAAATTACGACTTTGCCCCTTCGATTTCTAAACCTTAGTCAATTTGACTAAGTCAATCTCTCTCCTTCTCCATTACCATTCACGCACAAACAAGAGAGAAAAAGAGAAGAAAGAAAAAGAGAGAAAAGAGAAGAAAGAAGAAAGAAATTCCAACGATCGTTCTGACTCCGTTTCTCGACGGATTCTCGAGCCGTTTACGTCTACGAACTCCTCGCGATCTCATCTACGAGTAAGCTCTCTCAAAATTTTTCGATTAATGCCTTCATTACTTCAATTTTTGGATTTTTGATAATAGTTATAGAATTTAGGTTTTATATGATTTTGATAGAAAATGTGGATGGATTTTCGTGTTTATCGTTTCTATATGAAGCATATATGTTGTAGATGATTATATGTGAGAATTAGGGTTTAATTTGCATGATTTAGTGATTATATGTTGGATTAGGGTTTGATTTTCGCGAGTTTCTGAGCTTCTGCTTGTTCTGCGATTTTTGATCGCACACGGCCTGTTGCACATGGCCTTGAGGCCGTGTGCATGAGACCGTGTGCGAGGGATGAATTGCGCACGGGCTGTGCACACGGCCTTGAGGCCGTGTGCATGAGGCCGTGCGTGTTTCATGTTTGTGCACGGCCTCGGCACACGGCCGTGCACAAGGCCGTGTGGAAGGCTCGAACAGTACCCTGACCTTCTGTAAGTCAGGGTACAAATTGGCCTACGAGTCCCGCTTCGGCTCGTCTTTTCCGAATTCTTTCTTCGCTCGTGTATTCGATATGTATGATATAGATAGGGATTGCATGATTTATGAATTTACGACATGTTCGGGTATGTGAATAGTGCATTTTAAGTTTTCGTTAAATTTTCTAACTTTTGAATGTGAAGTCCGATTTTCCCGAAATTCGAATGCATGCTTCTTTATGATATTCTAAGCATGTCCGTAAAGTTTCGTTGCATTTGGAATTGATTTACATTTTTAAATTTTCGATTTACTCTGTTTTCGTTTGAGAATTTGAACCTAAGTGATTTATTTAATTGTATAACGTGCTTCTATGTGTTCTAATTCTTTCGTATAAGCCGTGCGTCGTCTTTAGTCTTATTTGGTTGTGTCTTGGTATTTTTGCAGACGATACTCCTGTGGAGTAGCGCCGGTTCTTGCTCTTTTTGCTCATCTTTTGCATAGCCAGGTGAGGCTTTCCGTTTCTGTTTCCAGTATTATTAAGTATATATATAAATAAGCCTCTCCCCATATAAGCCTCGTTTATGTTTTGGTTTTCACACCGTTTATATATATATACTTAGTAGATATTTATGATTATTATGTTCATTTGATTTATCGAAAATTATTTGATATGAAAAAGTATTACGTATAGTCTTCGAAATGTTTACGAAAGAGACATGTAAAACCTTTTTGTTCTAAGGCGAACTTTGGCCTTCGGCCTCGCATATGACATGTCTCGAACGGTCTTTTGGCCAACCCGAAATGTTTGAAAAGCGAGTTATGAAATGTTTGCATGATCGTTTGGGCCCGGAGTAAGAGCGATAGGACGAAGTCGGTAGACGTCGGGTCTACGGCGTAAATCCTATGGTTTCCTCCATTTGGGAGCTCGGGGTGAGGCCGGAGTGGCAGCCCTTTGAGCACCTGAGTTATTCCCGTCAGTTACGAGTAGTTCGGATTTAGCGGTCCGTCTACATTGGAGGCATAAGGGTGGTTTCCGTTTTTTTTATGTTTGGATATTGGAGTTCAGGGCTCGACTCGCCGAGTCATAAGATATGTTATGTTTTATGTTAAATCACCACCCGATTACGAAAACCTTTCTTTTATGTTGATTTCTTTTAATTTAAAATTGGTGATTTATTTTCCGTTTTGTTATATACATTATTATTCCCTCCTCACTTAGTCGTTTGACTAACCCCCTCTGTTTTACCCCTGTACTGGTTTCAGGACACTAGGCGGGATCTGCGTCGTCGTCGTCGCGTCTTTGAGTTGCATTCTTTTGTTCATGTATAACTCTCATTCTGTATAGCTATGATTTATGTCTTTTGATTTTAGGATTTATTAGAATGTATTCGGGATTTTGTATATCGAACCCAATATTATATAATTATCGGGATATTGTACCGAACCCGTTGGTTATTTAATTAAGTGAATTTCGTTAGCCTTGGTGGGCTTTAATAATTGTGCAATTTATCATGCTTTATTGTTTGATTATTTCACTTCCGCACTTCTGTCTCGTTGTTTATTTAAAACCCCCGCCTAGTAATTGAGTAAATGCTTGCCGTTCGCCGGGTTTCGATTCGAGTCGGATCCCATTCCGGCTTCGGGTCGGGGCTCGGTGCGGGGCGTGCGTTACCCGTTTGGGGCGCCCGCTACATATGCCTATTATGTTTATTCGATTTATCAAAAATGTTTTGATATGAAAAAGTACTACGTACAGTCTTCGAAATGTTTGCGAAAGAGACATGTAAAACCCCTTTGTTTTCTAAGGCGAACTTTGGCCTTCGGCCTCGCATATGACATGTCTCAAACGGTCTTTTGGCCAACCCGAAATGATTTGAAAAGCGAGTTATGAACTGTATGTATGTATGTTTGGGCCCGAAGTAAGGACGATAGGACGAAGTTGGTAGACATTGGGTCTACGGCGGGAATCCTATGGTTCCCTCCATTTGGGAGCTCTGGGTGAGGCCGGAGTGGCAGCCCTTTGAGTACCTGAGATTATACCGTATGCTATGAGTAGTTCGGATTTAGCGGTCCGTCTACATTGGAGGAATAAGGGTGGTTTCCCATTTTATGTTTGGAAATTGGAGTTAAGGGCTCGACTCGCCGAGTCATATGATATGTTTATGTTTTATGCTAAATCACCACCCGTTTACAAAAACTTTCTTTTATGTTGATTTCTTTTAAGTTTAAAATTGGTGATTTACTTCTGTTTTATAATATACACTATTATTCCCTCCTCACTTAGTCGTTTGACTGACCCTCTCTGTTTCACCCTCGGTATTGGTTTCAGGACTAGGCGGGATTTGTTCGTCGTCGTCGTCGTCGTCGCGTCTTTAGAGTTGCATTCTTTTGCTCGTGCATAACTCTATTTCCGTTTGGCTATTATTTATGTTTTATGTTATTAGGATTTATGTATTTAGTATTCGGGATTTATATGTTGAACCCGTTATTGTATATTGTCGGGATATTGTATCGAACGCGTTTATTATTTATGTAATTGAATTTCGTTGGCCTTGGTGGGCTTTACTACTTGTGCAATTGTAATGTTTTATTGTTTTGTTGTTTTTCGCTTCCGCACCTCTGTCATTTATTTCGTTTTTGAAACTCCCGCCTAGTGATTAAGTAAATGTGTGTCGTTCGTCGGGTTTTGGTTCGGGTCGGATTCCATTTAGGATCCGGGTCGGGGCTCGGTGCGGGGCATGCGTTACCCGTTTGGGGCGCCCGCTTCAGTTGGTATCACAGTTCTTGGGTCCAATGGCCTAGGCTCTGAAGCGTCGTGTTTTGTTGTGTCCGTTTAGGTCGTACGACTTAGGATTACGTGATTGTGACAATGTGATTATGTGAATAAACTTTACTACGTGTTACAGCTTTTCATAATCACTTATCATCATGCATGTTAGGTATTGAATCTGCAGAATGCCTCCTCGCCGTGAACCGCCAGGTCCGCCTCCAGGTGTTCCGACCCCAGCTCAGTTTATGGAGGCCTTAGGGCACTTCATGGTTCATGCTAACCGAGCAACACCGCTTCCTGCCCCCGAGAACGATATGGGAAGGTTCCTTAAGCTCAACCCTCCGCAGTTCGAGGGTGCACCGGATGATGTTATCGCCGAGGCTTGGATATCGGCGATGGAGAAGAGATTCCGAGTTATGGAGTGTCCGGATCCTAAGAGGGTCGAGTTGGCAGTTTATCAGATGATAGGAGCTGCACAGGACTGGTGGACCCGTATAGAGCAGCGATGGCAGCGAGAGCAAGTGGTCCCAACTTGGGATCAGTTCTTGGTCGAGTTTCGGGCCAAGTATATACCGTTGGTTGTACGTCAGCGGCCTGAGCGAGAGTTCTTGGCTCTCAAGCAGGGTACTTCATCAGTTGACCAGTACGAGGCTCATTTCTCCAGGCTTATTATTCATTGCTCGTATATGGTTGATGACGAGCAGAGGAAAACTCAACAGTTTATCGAGGGGTTGTCAATGAGATCCGTATGCATATGCTTGGGAACAGACTTCAGTACTACACCGACGCAGTTGAGACGGCCCTATCTATAGAGTCCGATCTCCGACAGATGAGACCGACTTGTGCACCTGCCCCCGCAGCCGCCAAGAGTTTCGCTTCTGGATCGAAGAGGCCATTAGTTCCGTCTGGGTCCTCTTCTGGGAAGAAGCCATTCAAGGCCCCCCGTTCAGCCTGCTCCTCCCCGACCTCAGGGACATCCACGACCTGTATGTGGATTTTGTCAGGGCCCGCACTTAGAGGCCAAATGTTGGAGGAAGAATGGTCTTTGCTACGGATGTGGTAGCGCCGATCACCGAGTAGATGTATGCCCGAAGAGGAGACCGGTACCGCAGGGAGCAGCTCAGCCTCATGCCTATGTCCGTGTCTACACCTTGGAAGGCGATGCTGAGGACGCCATGGCAGATCCGACCGATGTGGTGGAAGGTATTATATATATAAATGGCATCCCCATACATGTATTGTACGACTCGGGTGCTTCACACTCATTTATTGCGCCTGCTATCTCCTTATCTGTGCATGCGCCTATTTCGTTGCTTGATTATGTGCTAGTGGTTAGTTTGTCGTTGGGTTCGAAGGTAGTTGCGAACCGTTCTTTTAAGCGTTGTCCGATTATCATCGAGGGTATCAAATACCCAGCAGATTTGATTGAGTTGCCGATGAAGAAATATGGGGTTATTCTCAGAATGGATTGGTTGTACGAGCATCGGGCGAAGGTTGATTGTTTTGAGAAGAAGGTTATTCTGGGTTCCAATGAAGTTAAGGGTTTCCGATCAGGAGAAGATCTGTATATCTCGATGATGGAAGCCAAGAAGCCACGTGCTTTATAGCTTATCTTCTCAACCGCCCGAAGGACCAAACGAAGATCGAAGAAACGCCCGTGGTCAATGAATTCACTGACGTGTTCCCCGAGAATCTGGAATTCTTGCCACCGGATCGGGATATAGAGTTCGTGATTGACTTAGTTCCGGGAGCCGAGTCCTATTCGAAGTCGCCATACCGAATGGCTCCTGCCGAGTTGAAAGAATTGAAGAACCAACTCGACGAACTCCTTTCCATTGGATACATCCGCCCGAGTGCCTCGCCTTGGGGTGCTCCAGTCTTGTTCGTGAAGAAGAAGCATGGTACACTTCGCATGTGTATCGATTACCAAGAATTGAACAGGATGACAGTGAAGAATAAGTATCCTTTACCAGATATCGAGGAATTCTTCGACTTGCTACAAGGATCGAGGGTTTATTCCAAGCTCGATCAGACAAGGGTATTACCAGCTCTGTATCCGATTAGAGGATATCCCGAAGATAGCTTTCAACACCCGATACGGACATTTCGAGTTTGTGGTCATGTCGTTTGGACTCACGAATGCCCCAGCAGCTTTTATGGACATGATGCACAGGATTTTCCGTCCGTACCTCGGCAAGTTCATTGTTATTTTCATTGACGACATCTTGGTGTTCTCGAAGTCCGAAGAAGAACACGCTGAACACCTCCAGATTGTGCTCCAAGCTTTGAGAGAGCACCAATTGTTCGCTAAGTTCAGCAAATGCGAATTTTGGATTGACCGAGTGACCTTCCTAGGTCATGTCATATCCGGAACGGGAATCGAGGTAGATCCTTCGAAGATTGAGACAGTGCTGGATTGGGAGAGACCTAAGACTCCTACAGAGATCCGTAGTTTCTTGGGTTTAGCAGGATTCTACAGACGTTTCGTCAAGGATTTCTCTAAACTTGCAGGCCCGTTAACAGCGTTGACGAAGAAAGAAGCTAAGTTTGAGTGGTCAGCCAAATGTGAAACCAGCTTTCAAGAGCTCAAGAAGAGATTGACCACAGCCCCAGTATTGACCCTGCCCGAGGGTTCTGAAGGATTTGTCGTGTATGCAGATGCGTCACACGAAGGATTAGGTTCTGTGTTAATGCAGAATGGGAAAGTTATAGCTTATGCATCGAGGAAGCTAAAGCCAGCTGAAGAGAACTATCCCACTCACGACCTTGAGCTAGCCGCCGTTGTATTTGCTTTATTGAAATGGCGTCATTACCTCTACGGCATCACGTTCGACATCTTCACAGATCATAAGAGCCTTCAGTACTTGTTTACTCAGAAGGAATTGAACAAACGACAGTGCCGTTGGATGGAGTTATTTGAGGACTACGATTGCAAGATTCAGTACCATCCCGGAAAGGTGAATGTTGTAGCTGATGCACTGAGCCAGAAGGCGAGCATAGCCCTGCTAGAGGCTAAGTTAGAGGGAGTTCACATCAGTTCCCTGGCCCATGTTCACAACATATCGATCCAGTCAGAGTTGGGTCGAAAGATTCGAGATGTTCAGGCTACTGATGAGTGGACTCAGAGACAGATAGTTCACATCGCAGCTGATTCTGAGACTCAGTTTGGTGTGGACGACACAGGAATTCTCCGCTACAAGTCCCGAGTTTGTGTTCCGAAGAGTTTGAGGAAAGAGATTCTCGATGAGGCTCACAACATACCTTACACAGTTCATCCAAGAGGAAGTAAGATGTACCGGGATCTAAAAGAATTATTCTGGTGGAGAGGTAAGAAGAGAGACGTAGCTGATTACGTCAAGAGATGCTCGACTTGTCAGCAAGTTAAAGTTGAACATCAAAGACCGGGAGGTTTGCTTGAGCCACTACCGATTCCTACATGGAATTGGGAGGGTATTGCCATGGACTTCGTGTCTGGTTTGCCTAAAGTTAGAGGTGGCTACGATAGCATTTGGGTGATTATCAACAGACTATCCAAGAGTGCTCATTTTCTACCGATCAACATATCGTACAAAGTGGATAGGTTGGCAGAGATTTATCACCGAGAGATTGTCAAGCTTCATGGGATTCCGACTACGATAGTATCTGACAGAGACGCTCGATTTACTTCTCGTTTATGGCAGCAACTTCAAGAGCGAATGGGAACGAAGCTGACTTTCAGTACAGCCGCACGTCCGCAGACAGATGGTCAGTTAGAGAGGATGATCAGATATCTTAGTGATATGCTTCGAGCTTGTGCCTTGGATTTTCGCAACAATTGTCACGACCAATTGCCTTTGATCGAGTTTGCCTACAACAACAGTTATCAGTCTACGATCGAAATGACACCTTACGAAGCATTGTATGGCAGAAACTGTAGATCCCCGTTGTTTTGGGATCTCGAGGATTGGTGTTGGATGAAAGATGATAAGGAATGAGGAACTCCTCCAAAGTTTCTCCGAAATGCTATTGACCGTATTCAGATCATCCGGCAAAGAATGAGGGCAGCTCAGGATCGACAGAAGAGCTATGCCGACACCCGTCGCCGACCGTTGGAATTTGATGTTGGTGACAAAGTATTCCTCAAAACTTCTCCTCGTAAAGGATTCACCTGAATTGGAAAAGGAGGAAAATTGAGTCCGAGATTTTTGGGTCCCTATGAGATCTTGGAGAGGATTGGGAACGCAGCTTAGAGGTTAGACTTGCCACGAAGTCTAACAGGGATTCACAACGTCTTTCATGTTTCCCAACTCCGAAAGTACTTCCCGAATGAGTCCGAGATCCTTCCTGTTGAGGAAATTGAACTAGAACCGGATTTGACCTTTGTTTCGAAGCCGGTGAAGATATTGGATAAGAAGACTCAAGCTCTGCGCAACCGGGAGATTTCTCTTGTCAAAGTCCTTTGGAGAAATCAGACAACCGAAAAAGCTACATGGGAGACCGAGGACAAGAGGCGCAAGTTCCACCCGGAATTATTTCAGTTGGACGAGTAGAATCTGGGGACCAGATTCTCATAAGGAGGGGTGATTGTAGCGCCCCGAAAATCCGAATTACATTCCGGTATGTTCGAATCGTTTATTTACGTGATTTAATTATTTTATTTGATATTATTATGCGATTTTATAACAATTTCATAAATGAGTGAATTTTTGATATTTAAATCACGACATGTCAATGTGCGTTTAATTTCATGAACTTTGACTGTAATTATGATTTATTTAGATATCTTGTATTTTTGAACTATTTTTGTAAAATTACGAAAATGCCCCTTCGATTCTCAACCCAAGTCAAATTTTGACTAAGACTCTCTATCTCTACCTCACTCACGCAACAACAAAAGAAAAAGAAGGAGAAAAGAAAGAAAAAGAGAAAGAAGAAGAGGAGACTTTGATCGATCGTCCCGACTTCGTTTCCCGACCGATTTCCGAGCCGTGAAATCCTACGAACTCCTCGCGATCTCATCTACGAGTAAGCTTCTCATGCCTTTCTCGATTAATGCCTCCATTGCTTTGCTTTTCTGATTTTGATGAATAGTTGCACATTTAGGTTAAATAATGATTTCGAATGATTTTATGGATGGAATTACGTGATTCTTGGTTCTATAGGTAGATTAGATGTTGTAGATAAATATATGTGAGTTTTAACTTGAGTTTGCATGATTGATGGATTTAATATCGAATTTTGGGTTGTTCCTGCGAAGCCCTAGCGATTTTGTATTTTTGCTGCTGTTCTTTAGATCCACACGGCCTTACGCACGGTCTTGAGACCGTGCGCCAAGACCGTGTGTGACCCTTTTGAGCCTTGCACGGCCTTGTGCACCCCGTGCGCAGGCCAGTGCAAGTGTCTGCACAGGCTTGAGCACGAGTTCAAGCCCGTGCGTCCGCCCGTCCCCAAGACCGTGTGTTTCCCTTAGCCAAAATTTCTCCATTTTCAGAATGTTGCTCTCGGCAATGTGAGTCAACGAGCACTTTTAAAAGTTGACTTTCTTCGTTTGACCTCCGATTTGAGATCTGATTTCACATATAGGTCCTATAAATCATGAAATACATATTTTAGCAAGTTTGAATTTTTCCGACTTCGTTCGAGCCCTGTTCCTCGTGTTTTCCGTTTAGGCATTTTGGGCTATTTTTCAAATGTTGTCCGTTTCTTCCGAAACTTGAAAGCATGCTTCCTTATTGCCTTTTATGCATGATTATGAACTTTTATCGCATTCTAATTTGATTTGCTTATTGAATTTACGTACTTTGATAGAATGTGAACCTAAGTGTTATGAATGACTGTTTAATGTGCTTCTATGTATTTTAATGCTTTCGTATAAGCCGTGCGTCGTCGTTAGTCTTATTTGGTTGTGTCTTTGTATTTTGCAGACGATACTCCCGTGGAGTAGCGCATCTGGTCTTGCATTTATCTATTCTTTTTGTATAGCTAACAGGTGAGGCTTTCCGTTTCTGATTCCAGTACTATTATGTATATATAAATAAGCCTCTCCCGATATGAGCCTTGTTTATGTTTTATTTTCACACCGTTTCTATATATATACTTAGTAGATATTTATGCCTATTATGTTTATTCGATTTATCCAAAATGTTTTGATATGAAAAAGTACTACGTACAGTCTTCGAAATGTTTGCGAAAGAGACATGTAAAACCCCTTTGTTTTCTAAGGCGAACTTTGGCCTTCGGCCTCACATATGACATGTCTCGAACGGTCTTTTGGCCAACCCGAAATGATTTGAAAAGCGAGTTATGAACTGTATGTATGTATGTTTGGGCCCGGAGTAAGGACGATAGGACGAAGTTGGTAGACATTGGGTCTACGGCGGAAATCCTATGGTTCCCTCCATTTGGGAGCTCTGGGTAAGGCTGGAGTGGCAGCCCTTTGAGTACCTGAGATTATACCGTATGCTATGAGTAGTTCGGATTTAGCGGTCCGTCTACGTTGGAGGAATAAGGGTGGTTTCCCGTTTTATGTTTGGAAATTGGAGTTAAGGGCTCGACTCGCCGAGTCATATGATATGTTTATGTTTTATGCTAAATCACCACCCGTTTACGAAAAACTTTCTTTTATGTTGATTTCTTTTAAGTTTAAAATTGGTGATTTACTTCTGTTTTATAATATACACTATTATTCCCTCCTCACTTAGTCGTTTGACTGGCCCTCTTGGTTTCACCCTCGGTATTGGTTTCAGGATACTAGGCGGGATTTGTTCGTCGTCATCGTCGTCGTCGCGTCTTTAGAGTTGCATTCTTTTGCTCGTGTATAACTCTATTTCCGTTTGGCTATTATTTATGTTTTATGTTGTTAGGATTTATGTATTTAGTATTCGGGATTTATATGTTGAACCCGTTATTGTATATTGTCGGGATATTGTATCGAACCCATTTATTATTTATGTAATTGAATTTCGTTGGCCTTGGTGGGCTTTACTACTTGTGCAATTGTTATGTTTTATTGTTTTGTTGTTTTTCGCTTCCGCACCTCTGTCGTTTATTTCGTTTTTGAAACCCCTGCCTAGTGATTGAGTAAATGTGTGCCGTTCGCTGGGTTTTGGTTCGGGTTGGATTCCATTTCGGATCCTGGTCGGGGATCGGTGCGGGGCGTACGTTACCCGTTTGGGGCGCCCGCTACAGTATCTCCAATATCAGGTCACATCCTATGTTGGCCCCTGGTGTGAGATTTCTTCCATTTGATTGCTCGATAGTGGGAACTGGTATTCTTGGGTCGCTCCTTCCTAGATCTCCCAAAACTACAACTCCACTTCTTGCCATGGGATTTCGTTCCGTTAGCAACTATCTAGGACTCCTCCGGAGTCAGTTCCAGCGAGTTGTTTCCAATGTTGCTAGCCATGCTTCTTTCCTCCGATGGAAAGGCTGTGTCGGAATCAAAAAGGAGAATCTCATGCTTTAGCTCAAGATTTCTCACAGACGGCGCCAATGATGCGTGCCGAAATCCGGAGCACCAAATGATTTGTATTGTGGGGAAATTGAGCTTTGAAGTAATCCGATGGAAACCTAAAAATGCCTGGGGGAAAAACCTGCAAATCAAAGGTTAGCACTCCACTGAGTTGAGAAAATTAGTCTGTTCGTGAAGAAGATAAGAGTAATTGACAAAACCGTAAATAAAAGAGCCATAATTGAGAGAATAAGTGAAGAACAGGAAGATCCTTGAATGAGAGCTGTTCTAAGAGTGTAAAGTGTCCAAAATGTGATTAGCCTCTGAAAAGAATTGATCTTATGCTATTTATCGCGTGAATCCTCCCTCCTGGATTTTCAGAAGGGCAGTTGGTGCATGGAAGTCAGATAAGGGGAGGAAGCTTTGGGAAAGGGGTTGCAGGGATCAACACGAGCCTCCTATCCGTTGGCAACCACCATCCGAGATTTCCACCCTCCTCCTCAGTGGGTCTTCCGCCTGGGCCTATATTCCGAATAAGTCTATCTTCCACCTGGGCCTGCATTCTGCCTAGGCCTGCCTTGCGTCTGGGCCTTCCAGGTGGGCCGGACTTCCTGTGAAGCTAGGATTCCTCTTACGCTGGAATGCTCTTACCTGACATATGTTTAATGAATACGCATGGCATCAGTACGTGTGTATGGACCTTCAAAAATTCAATGAGAATTTAACTGTCAAATAATAATAATAGCAATAATAATAGGGAGTTGTTAAATGCACTCTCAAATTGTTATTTTCACTCCAAATGATGTGGCAATTTTGTATAACCGACTTAAATAACCCTTTTATCTTTTATCCAATAGATTAGTATAACTGACCTAATAATTATAATTACTGTAGTCATAAAAAAAAAAAAGTTACTGTATGATGCGTATCGAATTTCTGAGCACCAATAGATATATATGAGATGAAGATCTTAAATTCGATATCAAGAGATATATATGAGATGAAGATCGAGCCTTTAGATCCATTGAAATCCTAGAAAAGCTAGGGAAAAAAAATAATGTAAGCACTTCACTAAATTTTAGAAGTTAGTATGCACTGATACGGATACGGCGACACGGACACGATACGACACGGATACGGCAACAGGAATTTTTTTAAAAAATTAGGACACGACGTGGCTCCGACACAGCTATATATATATATATATATAAATATATATATATATATATATATTATTTACTAATTTATGCAATATACAAAATATATATATAATTATTCAACATTAAAACAAAGAAATAAAATCTAGTTGAGTTGAATTTTAATTCCACCAATTATTGATTGAAATTAAATAGAAAAATCAAAAGAAAAATATAAAAAAGAGAAAAAAATAACGAAGAAGAAGAATGGGTGTTGCTGCTGCCGCCTGCTGGAGAGAGAGTAAAAAATTCAAAAAAAGCACAATAAACTTTCAAGAAATTACAAAATTTACCCGGCTGTGTCGGATACTCCTCTCAGCCGTGTCAGACACTTCTCAGCCGTGTCCGACACCGTGTCCTAATTTTTTTTTTTAAATTTCTCCGTGTCAGACGCGTGTCGGAGCCGTGTCCGAGGCGTGTCCGTGTCTGACACGTGTCCGACACCGCACAGGACAAATTTTCTAAGTGTCCGTGCATTAGAGCATATCAAAAATATATATGTATATAATTTTTGTATGGGTATGTATAGCGTTCGGGTTGCGGGTTAGGCGGGTTTTAAATATTAGACCCGCCACCCGACCAAAAGATAGCGGGTTGTAATATTTTTAAAGCATGGTTAATATTTTAAAATCTTAAACCAGTGATTTTCAGGCGGATCGGTTCGGTTCGGGCGAATTAGACGAGCCGTGCGGGTTTATGTTCAACCCTATAGAGTTCTTAGAATCCGTTTCTAGTGCTAGTAGCCAAGTACTTATCAAATGAGAGTATTTGGTAGTACTTATAGGTAGGAATCCGCAGGGAAACCACTAGCCTCGATTTTAGGTGGGAGAGCTGTTGGAGTGAGGATATGAGGGAGTTCAGAATTTTTTGGATTGTTGGAAGTGGATAGGACCGGATTTGAAATCCTCTTTCTCAACCCTTTTGACCCAATCTCTATTTGACATCCAGATGGGCCTCCCTAAGAGGCTTCCGGATGTGCCACTTTCCTGTCTGTGAGGCTTCCGAGTGGATCGAGCTTTCCTGCCTTAGGTGGGCTAATAGCCTTGCTCTCTGAGGGGTTTCCAGTCCAATGGATCAGTAGCAATCTTGGATCAATGTCTAAAAGACTAAAAAATAAGTCCGACCCCAATATCCATGATTTTGGTAGCATCACTGTATATCCCATGTAAAATTTTAAACGGTATAATAATAATATTTAAGGCACACAGTGTATTCTATTTAGAAGTCTTCCTTAATATTTTAAATGAACGCATATCACGAAATGGAAAGACAAAAATTAAACTTAATACTCCATATAAGGTTTACTCCCACCAAATCAAAAACTTAATTAATTAATTTTATGCGGCTTGCAATATATTTACATATATTTTCCATCAATAATTAACTTATTCCTTGAAAATATTGTCCATAGTTTCTAATATCTGATGCCGATCATTAGCTCTCATATTGGAAATGTTGCAAACCAAATTTCATAGACACTAAATCTCTTAAATAAGATTTAAGATTTAAACCCTAACTTATATAAGATATAATTAAATTGAAAAAATCGCTCTCAATTGAGCCTCTGCGGACTGCACTACCTGATCTATCCCAAAAACCACTTTGGCAATTGTTCCGTTTATATAATGGGCCAGCAAGATATAACCGGAAAATGAGCCCAATAAATGTGTGTTTAATGTGTTTGTTTTGTATTTTTCTTTTCGAAGTAGTTGAGCAACGTTTGTCGTCATTACTAATACATAAATGTTGGATGGAAAAATCATTTTGCATGTTTAGCAACCTAAAAATAGGAAAATTAATAAATAAATATTGGATGTCTCGTGGTGCAGTGGAAGCCTCTTATTTTAAAGAATTCTTTTTACCTTTCAAGAAAACAAGAACCTTTACCAAATTAATTACTTTATTTCTTTTGTTTATTGCACACATATATAATTAGTTGTTGGGATGAATATTTAATTCAAATTTCAGTTTATTTTTTCAATTCGGACCTCAGAAACTGTAGCGTCCCGAAAATCTAAGTTATAATCCGGTAAGCTCGAATCGATTATTTATGTGATTTACGATTTATTTTATTATATGATATTTTCATAAATGAATGAATTTCGGTATTTAAACCATGACATGTCAATATACGTTTAATTTCTTTTTTTTTTTGGTCAAAAGGTGCATTTAATTTCATGAACTTTGACTGTAATATTGTTTAATTTGGAAAACTTATGTTTTTTAGCTAGTTTTACAAAATTACAAAAATACCCCTTCGTCTTTAAGCCGAGTCAAACTCTTTGACTTAGTCCCACTCTCATTCTCACTTCACGCATTCATCAAAAACAATGTTTTGAAATCCAGACCGGACGTTGAACTGGAGGCCCTACTGTTCATTAGTTCGAGGTGGTCGAACCGGTGTGACATCATAATTACGTAATAAATTTTATTTAATTATATTTAATAATATAGTATATATTAAAAATATTTATAAAAGGTTGACTTGACAAGTAATTTTTTTTTAACCGAAACCGGTCAAATCGACCGTAGGGTTAAGAGGACACTCCCTCATATATAAAGCTTAAATCAGAAAATCCGAAAAGTATATCAAAAGAGCGTTCAAAGCGCTGTACATAAGCTTGCACACAACATAAATCAAAAAGTACAAGAAAACCGTTCCATAATAAGACACGAGTTTCGCACCCGCCAAGTTGGGTCATAAAAGCCTAGACAACATCGAAAGGTTGTAGCACTGGTTCCCATCATCGAAAATCCAGGAGCTGTTGTATCCACGGTCGAATGAAATCGCCCAAAGGCTATCAATAAAAGGTTGCTGGTTCCTGGTAACGACAATATGTACAAACTCCGTCAAATTTCAAAAGTTAACACTGGCTAAAGCCATAACCTCTTGTACAGTTACTCCCGTCAAATACATAAAAATGGCCTTCGTGCAAAGAAATTCGTGGATAATAGCATTCATTCTCCAATTATACCTACAACCAAAATTGAGCTTATGAGTAATAAGACTATCATTCCAATTAACATTTCTGACCTTCGTCCAATGCAAACATTGATTGCGGCAATCAATAGGCTTGGTATCTCTCATCTTGATGACAGTAAACACTGCAAAAAAGAGATACAACTATAGCAATATTAGACCAATATCTATAATCACCATAAACCAGCAGATGATGTATCACGTGGCCGCCACTAGTCCATCGCAACAACCTGCTATATCCAAGATAAATAATTAGATCAATCAAAGAAAACATCCAATTAAATATCGACATTTCTACTCCTAAAATAAGGCAGGCCCATTTTATCCACAGTAATGTAACCCTTAAGCTGTCGAGGATATGAAGATTTGGAAAAACTCAAGGATTGTTGAGTGTCGCATGCCAAGTTAGCAAGATAATCCGCAGTGCTATTGGCTTCCTGAAAGGTATGCGAGATCTGCACTTCCAGCTGGTTTATCATAGTTCGAATTTTACTAAGAATATGTTGTCTATTCCAAACCGTATTTTTCGAACTCGTAACCAAATCAACCGAAAACTTGGAGTCAGACTCAATCCATATTCTATGATATCCTTGATTCTTGGACAATTCCAAACATTCAAATATCGCCCAAAGCTCCGAATAATTATTTGTTTGTATGCCCAGAAAAGTGTAAAATTCGAAAACCAAATTGCCAAAATGATCTCTAGTAATCCCTCCTGCTCCAGCTAGTCCAGGATTACCTCTAGAAGCTTCATAAACGTTAAGCATAATCCATGTATGCATCGGCCGAATCCATTTAACTAAGGTAGTTCTCCTTTGCCGACTACCATGCACTTATATGTCAAATAAGCATGCAATATTCAAATCCCCTTCCAGAATGTGTTTTTAAGTAAACCACCCATGTGAAGCTTTCTGACATAATCAATTATGTTGTACACAATGAGACTAGCCTTATAAAGAACTCCATCAAACTTACTTTTATTTCTCATATCCCATGGAAACCAAACAATGAGATAGGTATTATGGATCGTATATGGAAAGCACTTTGGTTAGCTAAAGAGAAAAACCAATATCCAAACATAATATCAACTCTATCAGTATCAGGCAATCGAATATTTATTAGATTAGCAAAGAAAAGCCAAACCTTGTAAACCTTAGGGTTAGAGAGAAAGACGTGAGCTATTGAGTCCTCGTTCCGACAGCACTGACATTTCGAAACAATATACATATGTTTACTTTAAAGCCGCAAATCAACATAAATCCATCCTTTAAGAAGTCTCCAGCAAAAGATAGATAAATTTGGTCTAATCAGTTTACACCAAAGGTGATCGAATATCAGCAACTTCTCTTGCCTATTTCGAATCTGCTCCCATGCTGACTTAACCGAGAATTTACCTCCAGGATCCAATTTCCACATGATTTCATCCCTCCCATTATCAATTGGTATTTCAGCAATCATAACCGCAATATCATGAGGAAGGATCGATTCGAGTTTGTCCAAATTCCAAGAATAATTATCCCAATAGCAACTCACGGTATCCCTTGTGGCTCTCGCTGGAAATAACGCCTCAAGAGAGCTCTCCCCCGACCATTGATCATACCAAAAGGAAATGTCTCCCGACCCAAGTTTCCAAAACACATGCGGCTCAACATCATTCTTAACTTGCTGAAGACGCTGCCAAATGTGAGAGCACTTCCCAACCGAGGCCAACTGTTAAATATAGAGGTTTGAGAATGGAATCAGAATGACACGGGTAGTCCCTGTCCTTAAAGTTTCTGTCGCCCCTACTTCGTTCAGAAGGTTGCTGCAGGTTGCAGGCGACACACTTCCAGGATATATGTCAAGCTAGAATAGTAGATATGAGAGAATTCGTGTGACAGCAATTCACAAAGAATTCAGGTGAATAATTGTTGTGTATATGAACAACAGAACAGCTTCTATATATAGCCTCAGATGTTGGAAGCAGATTAATGTCAGCATTATGTGACTTTATTGGTGGGCTGGCTGTTATGCAATTGATTACAACATTAATCCAATTGACTACAGCAGTTTCAGGCATCCCAACAGCCATATTCCAACAGTCACATCTGACCAATTAAATGATTTATTCGTTGTCTGAAATTGGGCTGCGAAGTGAGTTGGGCCTGGTCCAAAAAGAAAGGCTCTGGGCTCGGAGGCGAGGCTCCTTAGCTCCTAGCGACGATGCGCACGTGCGAAGTGCAAAGTGCGCCATCATGCGACACACGACTAAGCGACGCGGCCCAGCCCAAGCCCAAGCCCAAGCCCAAGCCCATGCCCATGCCAATGCCCATGCGCATGCGCGGGCGCGGGTCGCGGGACTCGGGCGGTGCGGTGCACCGCACCGCGTATGAACCATCCATTCCTCTCACTTGAGTTCCATAATTAACACCACTAATTAGCATTAACTAATATAGTGCTCATTAATTAAGAGTTTAACCAATGTGGGACTCTTGATTAAGTGTTTAATTAAAATGAGACTCTTTAGTTTTCCAAACAACCTTTAATGCATCTTTTCATATCCCAACTAATACACACTTATCAATGTAGGATAATTATTAAAGATACATTTAAATCCAACAATCCCCCACTTGTATGGAAAACTACCCTTATCCAAACAAGGTACGTTTGTTCATTACTGCAAAGAGTATATGCCTAAAGGAAGGTGTGACGAACATTGAACCTTCCCTTAGTGTAAATAATTCAGAATCACGTCAAAGTTGAAGGTGTCCACGGATTGAACCTCAACTCTTTAATAACGCAACCGGAACTATCACACACATACACACTTTCTCTTACAACAAGCATTCTCACTGCTTCGCGCTTATAAAGCCATACGCCATATCCCGTTTCATGAACCTCTAAGAGAGTAAACCATAACTCTCTATAAGAAGCGGCTCCACTTCTAGTTCATATAGGCAAAATGTTTCTCGAGCATCTCGTTGTTTAAAACGCAGCATTTTGTTAAGAGCATAGCTCATCCTTTAACCGTGCAACACATATGATACACTACTGTACTTTACTACATATGAGGCCATTTGTCAGTAGGAGAACCAACTCAGTGACTTGTTTTCCCTTTGAACCTATAACCTAGATGTAATCTAGATTACAGGTAGGGTTACCATCAACTTTGGTTCAATGTGGTTTTTAACCCCATATCTCGTGTAGTTGAAGCTACTAAGTCTCTCGTCAGAGGCTTAGTAAACGGATCAGCCAAGTTTTTACTTGACTTTACATAGACAATCGTGATGATACCACCATGTATCAGTTGTCTCACAAACTCATGTTCTAGACTTTCCATTGTAAGTTCCACTGTACGCCTTTGTAAGCGTAGCTTCACTATCACAGTATAGTGAAATCGGAGGCATTGGATTTGGCCAAAGATCTATGTCCAACAACATATTTCTAATCCAATCGGCCTCTTGTCCAGCTTGCGCTAGAGCTATGAACTCAGATTCCATGGTAGAATGGGAAATACACGTCTGTTTCTTGCTTGGCCAAGAAACAGCCCCACCGGCAAGAGTAAAAATCCACCCACTTGTAGATTTATTATCTCCCACGCTAGTTATCCAACTCGCGTCTGAGTATCCTTCCAAAACACTAGGAAACTTTTGATAGAATAAACCAAAGCTAATAGTTCTCTTTAGGTATCCAAGTACCCTACCAATAGCTTTCCAGTGATCAGCACTGGGACTGCTCGTATACCTACTAAGTTTCGAAACTGCAAAAGAAATATCTGGTCTAGTGCAATGCATTGCGTACATAAGGCTACCAATAGCACTTGCATATTCAAGCTGTGCAACTGTTCTACCAGTATTTTCTTTTAGTTTAACTCCATTGTCGAAAGGAGTATTCACCTCCTTGATCTCGAGATGATTAAACTTAGTCAGTATTTTCTCGACATAATGAGACTGGTTAAGTGAATAACCCCCACTATGTTTCTTTACTTTAATTCCTAAGATAGTATCCACTTCACATAAGTCTTTCATTTTAAAGACAGAGGATAGATACTTCTTAGTCTTATTTACCCCAATCATATTGGTGCCGATGATCAACATATCATCGACGTACAGACAAACTATCACCATATAGTCTGGTGTACTTTTAGAGTGAATACACCTATCAGCACTGTTATACTTGAAACCAAAATTCAATATAGCAGTGTCGAACTTTTCGTGCCATTGCTTTGGTGCTTGCTTTAGACCGTAGAGAGACTTGACTAATTTGCACACTTTGTTTTCAGTACCCGGTGTTATAAAACCTTCTGGTTGTTCCATATAGATTTCTTCTTTCAAATTGCCATTTAAGAATGTTGTCTTTACGTCCATTTGATGAACAAATAGATCGTAAAGCGAGGCTAAAGCAAGAAGAATTCTAATGGAAGCAACTCGAGCTACCGGGGAATAAGTATCAAAGTAGTCAATCCCCTCTACTTGTCTAAAACCCTTGGCAACTAGCCTTGCTTTGAAAGCAGTTATAGCGCCATCGGTGTTATATTTTCGTGTAAATACCCACTTACACCCAATGGGTTTAGAACCACGAGGTAAGTCTGCTAATACCCAAGTATTATTACCCAAGATTGAATCCATTTCATCGTTTACTGCCTCTTTCCAGAAGGCAACATCCCGAGAAGCCATAACTTCTTTAAATGTTTTAGGATCAACCTCAAGTGCAAATACGAACGGTACTTCACTTACCACTTTATTATTTTGGTCCCCCTCCACCAAAAATAATAAAGACTGAGAGGAGATAAAGTCTTTATCTAGGTGCTTCTCTTTTCTTGCTCTAATACTCCTTCTAGGTTCTGCTGTCTCAGTAGAAACAGTAGGTTCCATAACAGACCTTATAGGACCTCTAGGCTCATTCTGTGTTGGTGCAACAACATTTCCAACATCTTTTGAAAATTTGCTTTCAAAGAATTCTACATCCCTTGACTCAGTTATCGTATTAGACTCCAAATCAAGAAGCCTATAGGCTTTGCTATTTAAAGAGTATCCAACAAATACACTCTTAATAGCCCTAGCCCCTAGCTTAGTCCTTTTCGGATCAGGAACTCGAAAGTAGGTCAAACACCCCCACACTTTGAAATAACTTAAGTTGGGCTTTCTGCCTTTCCATATTTCATAAGGACTAGTCTTCACAACAGAACTAGGTATCCTATTCAAAATATGACAGGCAGCTAACAATGCTTCACCCCACAAGTTATTAGGTAAGTTTGCATGATTTAACATACAGTTTACCATATCAAGAAAGGTGCGATTCTTTCTTTCAGCTACACCATTTTGTTGAGGTGTGTAGCCGGAAGTTGTTTGATGAATTATGCCACTTTCTTCGCAAAGTTTACCAAATTCATTCGAACAATATTCCATTCCTCTATCAGAACGTAGAATCTTAATCTTCTTCTCAAGTTGAGTTTCTACTTTTGACTTATATTTCACAAAATGACTAAAAGCTTCATCTTTTGTTCTTAATAGATAAACATGGAAAAAACGACTTGCATCATCAATAAAAGTTATGAAATAACGCTTTCCTCCTCGAGTTAAAATTCCGTTTAATTCACAAATGTCAGTATGCACTAAGTCTAAAAGTTCTGATTCTCTTTTAACACTTTGAAATGGTTTTCTCACAATTTTAGACTTGGCACATATTTCACATTTTTCAAGTTCGTTTTTACCAACGTCTATTAAGCCCATCGCATGCATGTTTTTCAAATTCTTAACATTAACATGTCCTAATCGACTATGCCATAAAGACATTGAGCACAACATATAAGCAAAAGAAACTTTATTCATATTGTCAATTGACATCTTGTACATCCCATTACAAGAATAACCTTTTCCAACAAATTCACCATTCTTCATAATGATGACCCTACCGGAATCTACTGAAATTTTAAAACCTTTCTGATCTAACAAGTAAACAGAAATTAAACTCTTTCTAACATCAGGTACAAACAAAACATTAATCAGAGTTAATTTCTTCCCCGAAGTGAAAAAGAGTTCGACAGTTCCTTTGCCTCCCACAATAGCTTTTGAACTGTTTCCCATTTGCACTTCTTGTCCAACAACTTCTTCGAAAGTCTTGAACATCCTCCGGCCATTGCAAATATGAACTGTGGCTCCAGAATCCATCCACCATCCAGAAAGTTCACTTGCCATGTTAATTTCAGAAATCATAGCCACATCAAGACTAAGTTCAGAAACCATAGCAACCAGGTTCTCCTCAACCATGTTTGCTGCACCGGGGTTGCCACTTTTACGTTTTGGGCACTCTCTAGCATAATGTCCTGGTTCTCCACAAACATGACATTTGCCCTTTCTTTTGGTGGCATTAGTATTGTTAGCAACAACAGGTTTTTTAGATCCGGATTTCTTAAAGTGTCCTGTGTTCTTCTTAACACCTGGACCCTTTTTCTTAGAATTATTGCCTGCCTCAACATAATTCACACTTGACTGTCCTTGAACAAAATTCTTTCCATCGCGTTTTCGAGCCTCCTCTTCTATACGCAGATGTTTTTGAATTTGTTCCAAAGACAAGCCCTCGGATTTATGCATCAAACGCTTTGCATAATCTTTCCAAGATGGAGGCAACTTTGAAATTATTGCTCCAACTTGAAATGTTTCAGGCAGGATAATTTGTACTATCCGGAGCTCGTTGACAATAACCTGGAGCTCATGTACTTGCTCCAGAATTGGTTTATTGTCAACCATTTTGAAATCCAGGTAGGTATGAATTAAAAATTTGTTTGTACCTTCTTCCTCAGCCTTGTATTTAAATTCGAGAGCTTCCCACAGCTCCCTCGGTGATTGGACATTTGTGTATAGATCATACAAACGATCAGAAAGAGTGTTGAGAATATGCTCTCTGGCTAGCTGCTCATCTTCAGCTCTTTTTGCTCTTTGTTGCTGTAGGGTCTGCACAATTTCCTGGTGGATTGCCTGTGCATTATTGTTCGTTGCAACCGCCGTTGCATTTGCTGCTGCTTGTTGAGCTGCTGCCTGGGCAATCTGTTCAGTCGTGGGGGAAGCATCTCCAGTTTGTGGCAGTGGGATGACGGCGGGCTGGACTGGTGTGGGTGCTGGAGGATTTTCTGGAATTGGCTGGAGGGTTGGGTCCAGCACATAGGCGATGCGAATGACGGTTAATAGGAACTTCATCTTGTCCTGCCAACGGCTGAAGTTGTTGCCATCAAAACGATCGAGCTTGACGAATTCCTGGTTCATTATTCTCAATGATTCTGACTCCATGTCTAACACACAGAAACTTTAAGATTGTTAAATATAGAGGTTTCGGAATGGAATCAGAATGACACGGGTAGTCCCTGTCCTTAAAGTTTCTGTCGCCCCTACTTCGTTCGGAAGGTTGCTGCAGGTTGCAGGCGACACACTTCCAGGATATATGTTAAGCTAGAATAGTAGATATGAGAGAATTCGTGTGACAGCAATTCACAAAGAATTCAGGTGAATAATTGTTGTGTATATGAACAACAGAACAGCTTCTATATATAGCCTCTGATGTTGGAAGCAGATTAATGTCAGCATTATGTGACTTTATTGGTGGGCTGGCTGTTATGCAATTGATTACAACATTAATCCAATTGACTACAGCAGTTTCAGGCATCCCAACAGCCATATTCGAATAGTCACATCTGACCAATTAAATGATTTATTCGTTGTCTGAAATTGGGTTGCGAAGTGAGTTGGCCTGGTCCAAAAGGAAAGGCTCTGGTCTCGGAGGCGAGGCTCCTTAGCTCCTAGCGACAATGCGCACGTGCGAAGTGCAAAGTGCGCCATCATGCGACACACGACTAAGCGACGCGGCCCAGCCCAAGCCCAAGCCCATGCCCATGCCCATGCGCATGCACGGGTGCGGGTCGCGGGACGCGGGCGGTGCGGTGCACCGCACCGGGTATGAACCATCCATCCCTCTCAGTTGAGTTCCATAATTAACACCACTAATTAGCATTAACTAATATAGTGCTCATTAATTAAGAGTTTAACCAATGTGGGACTTTTGATTAAGTGTTTAATTAAAATGGGACTCTTTAGTTTTCCAAACAACCTTTAATGCGTCTTTTCATATCCCAACTAATACACACTTATCAATGTAGGATAATTATTAAAGATACATTTAAATCCAACACCAACGCTGGAAGTTCACCGGCAACATACTTCGCATGCATAAAATTTGCCCAAAGTGACTTTTTCTCTCTAAGTTTCCACCAAAGCTTATAAGAAAAGCTCTTAACAACATCTTTTATCCGCTGAATACCTAACCCTCCTTCTTCCACCAGTTTGCATATTTCAGACCATGAACACCAATGTATTCTTTTAGTATCCCCATGCGAATAAGAACCAATTAAACAGTAACTCAATCTTTCTTATGACACCTTTTGTCAGTTCCAGTGCTTGCAAGGTGTAAATAGGTATTGAGGATAGCACGCTCTTAGCTAATTGAAGATGACCACCAAAAGAGAGAAGAGTTCTGTCCCAACCACGAAGTTTCCCACGAATCTTATCAATAATACCATCGAAGAGAGCTTGAGTTTTCCTCCCAACGTATAATGGACACCCAAGGTACTTAATTGACAAGTATTATATTTTTTAGCATGAAATTGAATAACTATATATATATCATCCATGTTTTTATATTTTGTAAATAAATGCTATAAGAAATTGTGAGCTGTGATTATTGAAAGAATTATATTTTTATTGAACATAAGTTATGAAACAATATTATATTCTCAAAAGAAATACAAAAATATTTAATATTTTTTTAAATAAAAATATTTAAGGGATAGAAAGCCTAGTTTTTGGGAAATTAAAAACTAAATGGCGTAATCTTTAGGAAATTAAAAACCAAAACACTTAACCCAAAAAATAAAAGACCTAAATTTTAGGAAATTAAAAGCTAAACACGTAACTCATCAACTCTTCTTCTTCCTCTGTAAACCCTCATCTATCATCTTCCTAATTTATTTTCTTCATTCTTATAAAGTTTTCAAAGTAAAATCAATTCTCTTGAATTTAAGAATGAATCTATTGGAGACAGAGAAGAATCAAAGAGGGGGTAACGAGATGGTGTAGACACCAGACGAGAAGAGGAAAAATTGTGAATCTTTTTCAAACTCTGTAAAAAAAAATGGTGGAAGAGAGATCTCGGTTCAGGCGGTTGAACGGGGCCGGTTTTGGCCGGTTATTGACCGGTTTTCGTCGATCGGCACCGGTCAGCACTGGTCCAATTGATGGCTGGTTTTGAAGGGTCAACTGGACCGGAGAAGCCACCGGTCGAACCAGTCTGGCCGGCCGGTTCGGTCCGGGTTTTAAAACACAGATCAGCAGCAAAGAAATGAAGAGAAAGAAGGAAAGAAAGAAAGAAGAGGAAGAAGAGAAGGAAGAACTTCAATCGATCACACCGACTTCGTTTCTCGACGGAATTTCGAACCGTAAACTCCTACGCGACCCTTTCAATCTCCTCTACCGGTAATCTGTACCATTCGTTTTTATCCACTCCATACCCTATTTTTTTGAGTTTTTGCCTAAGATGTTCAAATAGTGCATGTAGATTTTGTTCGATTTTGTGGATGCATTTGAATGACTGTTAGCTCTATAGGTAGATAATTTGTAGGGAAATGTTATATGTGAAGATTAGCATGATTACTTGTTGATTTGTAGCTCAAATATGAATTTTTGATTGATTTCTAGCGTAGGGTTTTACTGATCTGCGTTTTGCTGCTTTAGATAGAGCCTCACGGCATGCAGCATGCCGTGCAGCATGCCATGCGTGTGTTCCTCTCACGGCATGTTGCATGCCATGCAGCATCCTGTGAGAATGTCTTAGAAACTTTTTCCAATATTTTCAGATGGTTGGCTACGTATTGAATAGTAATTTGGCAATTAGGAATAGTGACTTCTTGCATACGACCTCAGATTTGAAATCCGACTTCACCAATAGCTCAGTATAGGTTTGAAACTTAAGATTTTACGAAGTTTGGATTTTTCCGACTTTGTTCGGGCCATGAGTAGTGGATTTCTCATTTAGGGATTTTTGCCCAATTTTTGAATGTTGTCGTCCTTTTCTTTGAAATTTGAATGCATACTTCTTTATAGTATATCAAGCATGTTTATGAAGTCTTGTTACATTTGAACTTGATTTATCTACTGAAATTTATGAATTGCATCGTTATTTTATAATTCGAACCTAATTAAGTGCTATATATGATCGTTTAATGTGCTCTTATGTGTTTTAATGCTTTCGTTTAAGCCGTGTGTCGTCTTTAGTCTTATTTGGTTGTGTCTTTATCTGTTGCAGATGATACTTGCGTGGAGTAGCATGGAAGTTCTTTGCTTTTGTCTCCGTTTTGATTGCCAACAGGTGAGGCTTTTCGTTTCTGACTCCAGTACCTATATGTATATATATAAATAAGCCTCTCCCCACATAAGCCACGTTTTATGAATTACACCTTCGCTATTATACTTATTATGTTTATTGATTTTATGGAAAATGTTTTGATATGAAAATTTACTATGTATAACATTTTGAACCGTTTGCGAAAGAGGCAAGTAAAACCCCTTTTGTTTTCTAAGGCGAACTTTGGCCTTCGGCCTCGCATATGAACTTGCCTCGAATGGTTTTTCGACCCCTACAAAAATGATTTGAAAAGCGAGTTATGTTATGTATGTATGATATGTTGGGCCCCGAGTAGTGAAGATTGGATGAAGCTAGATAGATGTCGGGACTACGGCGGACTTCCTCTAGTCACGCTCGAAACTTTTGGGAGCTCGGGATGAGGCCAGAGTGGCAGCCCTTTGCGTATCTGAGCAGGTTGACTTTGTGTCGATCAAGACATAGGCTGTAATGCTTATGTAGATTTGTTACGTGTAGTTCGGATTTAGCGGTACGTCTGTAATTGGAGGAATAAGGGTGGTTTCTGTTTTCTGTGTCATATGAGGAGAGCTATAGGTTATGTTACGTTTTATGCTAAATCACCAACCATTATGAAAACCTTTCTTTTGCGTTGCTTTCTTTTAAGTTTGAAAAATGGTGATTTATTTCCGTTTTGTAATATACATTATTATTCCCTCCTCACTTAGTCGTTTGACTGACCCCCTCCGTTTCACCCTTGGGGTTGGTTTCAGGATACTAGGCGGGATTCGTCGTCGTCGTCGTCGTCGCGTCTTTAGAGTTGCATTTATTTTGGTTTATGTAAACTCTTCTTCCTGTTCGGCATTTTATTTACTATACTTGAATTTAGGATGTTATGAATATTATGTATTTATTATCGGGATCATTTTATTGAACCCGTTGCTTCTTTATATTCGGGATTATTGTACCGAATCCGTAGTACTTAACTATCATATTTAGAGATGAAATTTCGCTAGTCTTAGTGGGCTTTAATAGTTGCGCAATGATTTATCATTTCTGGTTTTGTTTCGCTTGTTGGGATTAAGTTTCATTTATTAATTTACTTATTCAAACTTTGGAGTCCTATTTTTTAGGCACTATCTCCACAATAAAATCTTATCCCATGATCCTATGACTTTCTCAACCTCTCCAACTCCTATATCTTTTTTTAACGTTACTTTTCTTTTTCTTTTCAACGTGTCTTTTCCTTTTCTTATAAATAAAAGATAGGAGATTGGTGTAACGCCCCGAAAATCCGAATAATTAATTTGGTATGTCCGAATCGAATATTTGTGTAATTTAATATTTATTTGATATTTATTATGTAATTTTAGAATTTATTTCGTATATGATTGAATTTATGCATTTAATTTACAAATCGTCAATGTGCGCTTAATAATATGAATTTTGACTGTAATTACATGTTATTTGGACAACGTGAGTTTTCGAACTTATTTTGCAAAATTACGACTTTGCCCCTTCGGTTTCTAAACCTTAGTCAATTTGACTAAGTCAATCTCTCTCCCTCACATTGCCATTCACGCTCAAACAAGAAAAAGGAGAAGAAAGAAAGAGAAAGAAAAAGAGAAGGAAGAAGAAAGGTTCCAACGATCGTCCCGACTCCGATTCCCGACGGATTCTCGAGCCGTTTACGTCCACGAACTCCTCGCGATCTCATCTACGTGTATGCTCTCTCGAAAATTTTCATTTAATGCCTTCATTACTTCGATTTTTGGATTTTTGATTATAGTTGTATAATTTAGGTTTTATATGATTTTGATAGAAATTGTGGTTGGATTTTCGTGTTTATTGTTTCTACGTGTAGTTTATGTATTGTAGATCATTATATGTGAGAATTAGGGTTTGATTTGCATGTTTTAGTGATTAATTGTTGGATTAGGGGTTGATTTTCGCGTATGATTTTCTGTCTGCGAGTTTCTGCTCATTTTGATCGCACACGGGCTTGTGCACACGGCCTCGAGGCCGTGTGCATGATGCCGTGCGCGTGGAAGGATTGCGCACGGGCTGTACACACGGCCTTGAGGCCGTGTGCATGAGGCCGTGCGCGTTTCTTGAGTGTGCACGGCCTCGCCACACGGCCGTGCACAAGGCCGTGTGGAAGGCTCGAACAGTACCCTGACCTTCTGTAAGTCAGGGTACAAAATTGGCCTACGGGTCCCGCTTCGGCTCGTCTTTTCTGAATTCTTTCTTCGCTCGTGTATTCGATATGTATGATATAGATAGGAATTACAGGATTTGTGAATTTACGACATGTTCGGGTATGTGAATAGTGCATTTTAAGTTTTCGTTAAATTCTCTAACTTTTGCATGTGAAGTCCGATTTTTCCGAAATTCGAATGCATGCTTCTTTATGATATTCTAAGCATGTCCGTAAAGTTTCGTTGCATTTGGAATTGATTTACATTTTTAAATTTGCGATTTACTCTGTTTTCGTTTGAGAATTTGAACCTAAGTGATTTATTTAATTGTATAACGTGCTTCTATGTGTTCTAATTCTTTCGTATAAGCCGTACGTCGTCTTTAGTCTTATTTGGTTGTGTCTTGGTATTTTTGCAGACGATACTCCTGTGGAGTAGCGCCGGTTCTTGCTCTTTTGCTCATCTTTTGCATAGCCAGGTGAGGCTTTCCGTTTCTGTTTCCAGTATTACTACGTATATATATATAAATAAACCTCTCCCGATATAAGCCACGTTTATGTTTTGTTTTCACACCGTTTATATATATACTTAGTAGATATTTATGATTATTATGTTCATTTGATTTATCGAAAATTATTTGATATGAAAAAGTATTACGTATAGTCTTCGAAATGTTTACGGAAGAGACATGTAAAACCTTTTGTTTCTAAGGCGAACTTTGGCCTTCGGCCTCGCATATGACATGTCTCGAACGGTCTTTTGGCCAACCCGAAATGTTTGAAAAAGCGAGTTATGAAATGTTTGTATGATCGTTTGGGCCCGGAGTAAGAGCGATAGGACGAAGTCGGTAGACGTCGGGTCTACGGCGTAAATCCTATGGTTTCCTCCATTTGGGAGCTCGGGGTGAGGCCGGAGTGGCAGCCCTTTGAGTACCTGAGTTATTCTAGTAAGTTTCGCGTAGTTCGGATTTAGCGGTCCGTCTACATTGGAGGAATAAGGGTGGTTTCCGGTTTTTATGTTTGGTTATTGGAGTTCAGGGCTCGACTCGCCGAGTCATAAGATATGTTTTGTTTTATGTTAAATCACCACCCGATTACGAAAACCTTTCTTTTATGTTGGTTTCTTTTAATTTAAAATTGGTGATTTATTTTCCGTTTTGTTATATACCTTATTATTCCCTCCTCACTTAGTCGTTTGACTAACCCCCTCTGTTTTACCCCTGTACTGGTTTCAGGATACTAGGCGGGATCTGCGTTGTCGTCGTCGCGTCTTAGAGTTGCATTCTTTTGTTCATGTATAACTCTCATTCAGTGGCTATGATTTATGTCTTTTGATTTTAGGATTTATTAGAATGTATTCGGGATTTTGTATTGAACCCGTTATTATATAATTATCGGGATATTGTACCGAACCCGTTTGTTATTTAATTAAGTGAATTTCGTTAGCCTTGGTGGGCTTTTATAATTGTGCAATTTATTATGCTTTAATGTTTGATTTATTTCGCTTCCGCACTTCTGTCTCGTTGTTTATTTAAAACCCCCGCCTAGTAATTGAGTAAATGCTTGCCGTTCGCCGGGTTTCGATTCGGGTCGGATCCCATTCCGGCTTCGGGTCGGGTCTCGGTGCGGGGCGTGCGTTACCCGTTTGGGGCGCCCGCTACAATTGGGATGTGAGATACGTAACAAAACAGAAAAACACCTACAGTCTTTTTCTTAAAAAATAGCAGAACTTTGAGTATTCCACTTCTGGTCCTCTCGTACAAAGGAGTCAGAAGGTCATGTTGACCCTGGGAGGTTGCAAACGCCATTAGTCCCGGTGTACCTGTGCGGGGGCGTATTTCGACTTCAAGGCAGTGATTTGCATGGCACGACAATTCCCTTCATCGATCGGTTTTATTCTTTCCTTTTACTTGATTACTCTATTTATTTCCAACAATCTGAAGTCGAAATATTTTTTTTGATAACCATGAGTAGTCAAACTGTTATCACTGCATCTGTAAACGTTGTGCTTGATGTGTCTAGGACTGAACCTTTAAATGAAAAAAATTACAAGATGTGGGCTGATAAAATGGAATTCTTTTTGGGTCAAATTGAGGTTCACTATACATTGTCTGTCACTAGAGCTCCGGCACGATCGAATAGGAATTTTGAACCTGATAATCGAACTTGTAGGGGAATGATGTTGATGTACATGTCTACTGCCTTTTATTAGTTTTATAGTACCATGAAAACTGCTAAAGAAATATGGGATTCTCTAAAGGATAAATATGAAACTGATGGTGATGCTGCCAAAAAATATATTTGTGCTAAGTGGTTAAAATTTGAGATGGTTGATGACAAGTCTGTGGTAGATCAAGCTCATGAATATGATAACTTGTGTGCTGAAATTGCTTCTCAAGGAATGGAATTGCCTGATTTGTTTAAAGCTAATTGTTTGATTGAAAAATTACCTCCTTCTTGGGAAGTCTATAAATGTTCCTTGAAACATAAAAAGAAACGTTGACATTTAAGGAATTAATTGCTCATATTAATCTGGAGGAGGAGAATAGGCTACATCCAAGGGAAATATAGTCTATTCTTCTATTCCTAATGCTAACTTGGTTGAACAAAAGAATAAATGTTATAAAAGAAAGTTTCAAGCAGGGCCTTCAAACAACAAAGCTGCAGGCTACAACAATAAGAATAAAACTCAGGGAAGGAGGCTAAATCAGAACAACTACAAGGATCTCCAACCTAAAAATCAGATCAAAGAGCATACTGGACTTGTGGACGAACTAGGCATACAAGCAGGCAATGCCCAAATGGTTTTGGTCCAAGAACTCAAGGTGCCACTGCAAAGGTAAATTTGATGGAGGATGAGGATGTTCTAATAGCTATGGTATCGGAGGTGAATTTGACTATCAACACAACTGAGTAGATTATTGATACCGGTGCAACAAGGCATATTTGCACCAACTGAGACATGTTTAAGGACTATCAAGAAGCTGATGCAAATGAAGTGGTCTATATGGGCAACTCTAATACTGTCAAAGCTCTAGGAAAAGGGAAGATCAACCTCAAACTGAATTCTGGAAAAGCTGTTAGTTTACAAAATGTTTTACATGTTCCTGAATTGCGTAGAAATTTAGTTTCTGGCTCTCTGTTAAACAAAGCTGGAATCAAAATGTTCTTTGAATCTGACACAGTTGTTTTTACTAAGAATGAGACTTTCGTGGGAAGAGGTTTTTGTAATGGGGGACTTTTTGTTTTAGATGCTCAAGTTGAGATGAATAAAATTGTTTCTTCTGTTTATATTGCTGAATCTTTATAATTATGGCACTCTCGACTTGGTCATCTAAATATTGCAGCAATTAAAAGGTTGAAACAACGTAATATTTTACCCGGTTTTAGTAACAATGAATTTGAAAAATGTGGAATTTATGTTGAAGCTAAACACCCTAAAAAATCTTTTCCCAAGTCAGTTGAAAGAACATCTGAATTACTTGAACTTATACATAGTGATCTTGATGACTTTAATGATATAGCTAATAGAGGTGGTAAAAGATATTATATTACTTTTGTTGATGACTACTTACGCTATACTAAAGTCTATTTTTTGAGTTCTAAAAATGAAGCAGAAATTATGTTTGTCAAGTATAAAGCTGAAGTAGAGAATCTGCTAGACAGGAAAATCAAAAGACTAAGGTCAGGTCGCAGGGGAGAATACAACTCAATGCCTCTTCAAAGGTATTGTGAACAACATGGCATCATTCATGAGGTAACAACTCCTTACTCTCCTCAACAGAATGGTATAGCTGAAAGGAAAAACCATTCTTTAAAGGATATGATGAATGCTATGATTATTAGTTCTGGTTTGCCTAATAATTTTTGGGGTGAGGCTATATTATCTGCATGTTATGTTTTAAATAGAGTGCCTCATAAAAGGATAGATAAGACACCTCATGAGTTATGGAAAGGATATGTTCCAAATTTGAATTTCTTAAGAGTATGGGGTTGCTTAGCTAAAGTTAGTTTACCTACTACTAAAAGAACAAAAATTGGGCCTAAAACAGTTGATTGTATTTTTATTGGATATGCTAATAACAGTGTTGCCTATCGTTTTATTGTAAAAGAAAATTCTGGATTTGGTTCAATTATGGAATCTATAGATGTTGTTTTCTTTGAGCATATATTTCCAATGAAAATAACGACATGTGCATCTTCGTCTGTGTCTGATGTTAATGAGAATGCCTCTTCTTCTTCTCTAATCCCTTTTTGACAATGATGTACATGAGATTAGGAAAAGTAAGAGAGTCAGAACAGCTTCTGATTTTGGACCTGATTTCTTAACTAGTTTCTTATGTGAACATGAAAATGATATAAATGAATATATTGTGAGTGTTTATTTGATTGAAAAAGATCCTAAAACTTATAATGAGGCCATGAACTCCGTTGATTGTGAGTTTTGGAAGGAAGCAATTGAGAGTGAATTAGAGTCTATTATGAGTAACAACACATGGGTGTTAGATGACTTACCTAGAGGCTGTAAGGCTTTAGGTTGTAAGTGGGTTTTTAAAAAGAAGCTAAAAGTTGATGGTACTATTGAAAAATATAATGCTAGGCTAGTAGTTAAAGGTTTCAACCAAAAATTTGGTATTGATTTCTTTGATACATATTCTCCTGTTACTACAATTGCTACTATTAGAGTTTTAATTGCTTTAGCTTCCACTTATAATCTTGTAGTACATCAGATGGATGTTAAAACAACCTTCTTCAATGGAGACCTAGATGAAGAAATCTACATGCAGCAACCTGAGGATTTTAAAATTCCCGGTAAGGAACAAAAGGTATGTAAACTTGTGAAGTCATTGTATGGGCTAAAACAAGCTCCTAAACAGTGGTACAGAAGTTTAACAACATTTTGATTAGTGACGGCTTTCAGGTAAATGATGGCGACTCTTATCTTTATTCAAAGTCAAATTCTGATGGATGTGTTATAATATGTTTATATGTTGATGACATGCTTATTTTTGGTACAAATGAACATGTTGTAAATGTGACAAAATCTATGCTTAACTCTTGTTTGACAGAAAGATTTAGGTGAAGCTGATGTTATACTTGGTATTAAAATTACTAGGACAGTTGAGGGTTTAAGGTTAGATCAATCTTTTTACATTGAAAAAATTTTGAGAAAGTGTGGTCATTTTAATGACAAACCTGTTAGAACCCCTTATGACCCTAGTATCCAGCTTAAAAAAAATAAAGGTGATAGTGTCTCACAAGAAGAATATGCAAAGATAATTGGAAGTGTCATGTTCCTTATGAATTATACTCGTCCTGATATTACCTATGTTGTAAGTAGACATAGTCGTTATACTCGTAACCCTAACAATGAACATTGGAGTGCTTTAATTCGTTTACTAAGGTATCTTAAGGGTACTATTGATTGGGGACTAGAGTACAAAAAATCACCAGCTATTTTAGAGGGATATTGTGATGCTAGTTGGGTATCTGGAAATGATGAAATATATTCAACTAGTGGTTATATATTTATGATTACATCTGCTGCTGTTTCTTGGAAATCTGCTAAATAAACTTGCATTGCTAAATCTACTATGGAATCAGAGTTTATTGCTTTAGAGTTGGCAGGTTTGGAGGCCGAGTGGCTAAGAAGCTTGCTTGTAGATATTCCATTGTAGGGGAAACCTGTCACATCAGTATCTAATCATTGTGACTCACAAGCAGCCATTGGAGCGGTAAAAAATGAAACCTACAATGGAAAACGAAGACATATTCGCCTCAGACATGGCATTGTGAGGAAATTGATTAAGAGCAATGTGATCTCCTTAGAATTTGTAAAAAGTAAGAGGAATATTGCTGATCCTCTTACCAAAGGTCTTTGTAGACAAATTGTGTTAAGAGTCCGCAGAAGAAATGGGACTGAAGCCAAAGGCCAACTCTTGATGGATACCCAACATGGTTTTATACTATGTTCAATGGGTCAAACGAAGTCAAGGTCTCGGTCTAGTTACATGAGTTGCATTTTCTTTAAGTGCATTTTATTTTCTGTCATGATTTTGAGGTTGAGTTTTACTTTTAATGAATCCATAGCCTTATATGGTAGTGTGGGACAACATACTTGATAGATTCACCTACTGGAATGTGGGGGTGGTGCCCGCCCCCTATGAAAGTCTTTGGCTAAAATTTTCTAGAGCATTCTTGAGTTACCAGGCAAAGATACAGGGGCGTTATAGTGTCATGTTACAATATGAGGAATACTCAAAGGTTTTATAAAATTATTGAGTCGATTCAAAACACTTTACAAGTTCAAGATTAGTTCACTTGTTCAGTGACGTATCAATTCAATAAGATGACAATTCAAGTTTTCTAAACATTGTTGTCAAATGAACAAATGAACCTTGTGGGGGATTGTTGGTGTAACGCCCCGAAAATCCGAATAATTAATTTGGTATGTCCGAATCGAATATTTGTGTAATTTAATATTTATTTGATATTTATTATGTAATTTTAGAATTTATTTCGTATATGATTGAATTTATGTATTTAAATTACAAATTGTCAATGTGCGTTTAATGATATGAATTTTGACTGTAATTACATGTTATTTGGACATCGTGAGATTTCGAACTTATTTTGCAAAATTACGACTTTGCCCCTTCGGTTTCTAAACCTTAGTCAATTTGACTAAGTCAATCTCTCTCCTTCTCCATTACCATTCACGCACAAACAAGAGAGAAAAAGAGAAGAAAGAAAAAGAGAGAAAAGAGAAGAAAGAAGAAAGAAATTCCAACGATCGTTCCGACTCCGTTTCTCGACGGATTTTCGAGTCGTTTACGTCTACGAACTCCTCGCGATCTCATCTACGAGTAAGCTCTCACGAAATTTCTCGATTAATGCCTTCGTTACTTCGATTTTTGGATTTTTGATGATAGTTATAGAATTTAGGTTTTATATGATTTTGATAGAAAATGTGGATGGATTTTCGTGTTTATCGTTTCTATATGAAGCATATATGTTGTAGATGATTATATGTGAGAATTAGGGTTTAATTTGCATGATTTAGTGATTATATGTTGGATTAGGGTTTGTTTTTTTCGCGAGTTTCTGAGCTTCTGCTTGTTCTGCGATTTTGGATCGCACACGGCCTGTTGCACACGGCCTTGAGGCCGTGTGCATGAGACCGTGTGCGAGGGATGAATTGCGCACGGGCTGTGCACACGGCCTTGAGGCCGTGTGCATGAGGCCGTGCGTGTTGCATGTTTGTGCACGGCCTCGCCACACGGCCGTGCACAAGGCCGTGTGGAAGGCTCGAACAGTACCCTGACCTTCTATAAGTCAGGGTACAAATTGGCCTACGGGTCCCGCTTCGGCTCGTCTTTTCTGAATTCTTTCTTCGCTCGTGTATTCGATATGTATGATATAGATAGGAATTGCATGATTTATGAATTTACGACATGTTCGGGTATGTGAATAGTGCATTTTAAGTTTTCGTTAAATTTTCTAACTTTTGCATGTGAAGTCCGATTTTCCCAAAATTTGAATGCATGCTTCCCTATGATATTCTAAGCATGTTCGTAAAGTTTCGTTGCATTTGGAATTGAGTTACATTTTTAAATTTGTGAATTACTCCGTTTTCGGTTGAGAATTTGAACCTAAGTGATTTATTTAATTGTATAACGTGCTTCTATGTGTTCTAATTCTTTCGTATAAGCCGTGCGTCGTCTGTAGTCTTATTTGGTTGTGTCTTGGTATTTTTGCAGACGATACTCCTGTGGAGTAGCGCCGGTTCTTGCTCTTTTTGCTCATCTTTTGCATAGCCAGGTGAGGCTTTCCTTTTCTGATTCCAGTATTACTACGTATATATATATAAATATGCCTTTCCCCATATAAGCCACGTTTATGTTTTGTTTTCACACCGTTTATATATATACTTAGTAGATATTTATGATTATTATGTTCATCTGATTTGTCGAAACTTATTTGATATGAAAAAGTATTACGTATAGTCTTCGAAATGTTTACGAAAGAGACATGTAAAACCTTTTTGTTTCTAAGGCGAACTTTGGCCTTCGGCCTCGCATATGACATGTCTCGAACGGTCTTTTGGCCACCCCGAAATGTTTGAAAAGCGAGTTATGAAATGTTTGCATGATCGTTTGGGCCCGGAGTAAGAGCGATAGGACGAAGTCGGTAGACGTCGGGTCTACGGCGTAAATCCTATGGTTTCCTCCATTTGGGAGCTCGGGGTGAGGCCGGAGTGGCAGCCCTTTGAGTACCTGAGTTATTCTAGTAAGTTACGAGTAGTTCGGATTTAGCGGTCCGTCTACACTGGAGGCATAAGGGTGGTTTCCGGTCTTTATATATGGATATTGGAGTTCAGGGCTCGACTCGCCGAGTCATAAGATATGTTATGTTTTATGTTAAATCACCACCCGATTACGAAATCCTTTCTTTTATGTTGATTTCTTTTAATTTAAAATTGGTGATTTATTTTCCGTTTTGTTATATACATTATTATTCCCTCCTCACTTAGTCGCTTGACTAACCCCCTCTGTTTTACCCCTGTACTGGTTTCAGGACACTAGGCGGGATCTGCGTCATCGTCGTCGCGTCTTTGAGTTGCATTCTTTTGTTCATGTATAACTCTCATTCTGTATGGCTATGATTTAAGTCTTTTGATTTTAGGATTTATTAGAATGTATTCGGGATTTTGTGTTGAACCCGTTATTATATAATTATCGGGATATTGTACCGAACCCGTTTGTTATTTAATTAAGTGAATTTCGTTAGCCTTGGTGGGCTTTAATAATTGTGCAATTTATCATGCTTTAATGTTTGATTATTTCGCTTCCGCACTTCTGTCTTGTTGTTATTTAAAACCCCCGCCTAGTCATTGAGTAAATGCTTGCCGTTCGTCGGGTTTCGATTCGGGTCGGATCCCATTCCGGCTTCGGGTCGGGTCTCGGTGCGGGGCGTGCGTTACCCGTTTGGGGCGCCCGCTACAGTTGGTATCAGAGCTCTTGGTCCAATGGCTGAAGCTCTGAATTGTCGTGTCCAGTTGTGTCTAGGTCGTACGGCTTAGGATTACGTGTTTGTGGCTATGTGATTATTTGAATAAACTTCTCTACGTGTTACAGCTTTTCATAATCACTTATCGTCATGCATGTTTGGTATTGAATGTGCAGAATGCCTCCTCGTCGTGAACCGCCAGGTCCGCCTCCAGGTGTTCCTACTCCGGCACAGTTTCTGGAAGCCTTAGGGCAATTCATGGTTCATACCAACAGAGCTACGCCACCACCTGCCCCCGAGAATGATATGGGAAGGTTTCTTAAGCTCAACCCTCCGCAGTTCGTGGGTGCACCTGATGATGTTATCGCCGAGGCTTGGATATCGGCGATGGAAACGAGATTCCGCGTGATGGAATGTCCGGACCCTAAGAGGGTCGAGTTAGCAGTGTACCAGATGACTGGAGCTGCTCAGGACTGGTGGGCTCGTATAGAGCAGAGATGGCAGCGAGAGCATGTGGTCCCGTCTTGGGATCAGTTTTTGGTGGAGTTTCGGGCCAAGTATATTCCTTTGGTGGTCCGACAGAGACGTGAGCGAGAGTTCCTGGCTCTCAAGCAGGGTACTTCTACCGTTGACCAGTACGAGGCTCATTTCTCCAGGCTTATTATTCACTGCTCGTATATGGTTGACGACGAGCAAAGGAAGACTCGACAGTTCATCGAGGGATTGTCGAACGAGATTCGTATGCATATGCTCGGGAACAGACTTCAGTTCTACACAGATGCAGTCGAGACGGCCCTTTCTATAGAGTCCGATCTTCGACAGATGAGACCGACATTAGCACCTGCCCCTGCAGCTGCCAAGAGTTTTGCTTCTGGTTCGAAGAGACCATTTATTCCGTCTGGGTCCTCTTCGGGGAAGAAGCCGTTCAGGAGCGCCATTCAGCCTGCTCCTCCCCGACCTCAGCTTGCTCCTCCTCGATCTCAGGGATTTCCACGACCTGTCTGTGGATTTTGTCAGGGCCCACACTTAGAGGCCAAATGTTGGAGGAAGAACGGTCTTTGCTACGGATGCGGTAGCCCCGATCACAGAATTGGTGAATGTCCGAAGAGAAGACCGGTACAGCAGGGAACCGCTCAGCCTCAGGCTTATGCCCGTGTTTACGCCTTGGAAGGCGATGCAGAGGATGCTGTTGCAGATCCGACTGACGTGGTGGAAGGTACTATATATATAAATGGCATCCCCATACATGCATTATACGACTCGGGTGCTTCACACTCATTTATTGCGCCTGCTGTTTCCTTATCTGTGCATGCGCCTGTTTCGTTGCTTGATTATGTGCTAGTGGTTGGTTCGCCGTTGGGTTCGAAGGTCGTTGCGAACCGAGCACTTAAACGTTGTCCGATTGTCATCGAGGATATCGAGTATCTAGCAGATTTGATCGAGCTGCCGATGAGGAAATATGGAGTTATTCTCGGAATGGATTGGTTGTACGAGCATCGGGCGAAGGTTGATTGTTTCGAGAAGAAGGTTATTCTGGGCTCTAATGAGGTTAAGGGTTTCCGATCGGGAGAAGGCCCGTATATCTCAATGATGGAAGCCAAGAAGCTCGTTCAGAAAGAAGAAGCGACGTGCTTTATAGCTTACATTCTCAACCGCCCGAAGGACCAGACAAAGATCGAAGAGACGCCCGTGGTCAATGAATTCGTCGACGTGTTTCCCGAGAATTTGGAATTCTTGCCACCGGATCGGGATATAGAGTTCGTGATTGATCTAGTTCCGGGAGCCGAGTCTTATTCGAAGTCGCCGTACCGAATGGCTCCTGCCGAGTTGAAAGAATTGAAGAATCAACTCGACGAACTTCTTTCTATTGGATATATCCGACCGAGTACCTCGCCTTGGGGTGCTCCAGTCTTGTTCGTAAAGAAGAAGGACGGTACACTTCGCATGTGTATCGATTACCGAGAGTTGAACAGGATGACTGTGAAGAACAAGTATCCTCTACCGCATATCGAGGAATTGTTCGATTTGCTACAAGGATCGAGGGTTTATTCCAAGCTCGATCTCAGATAAGGATATTACCAGCTCCGTATCCGATCAGACGATGTCCCGAAGACAGCTTTCAACACCCGATACGGACATTTCGAGTTTGTGGTCATGCCGTTTGGACTTACGAATGCTCCAGCAGCTTTTATGGACATGATGCATAGAATTTTCCGTCCGTACCTCGACAGTTCGTCGTTATTTTTATTGACGACATCTTAGTGTTCTCGAAGTCCGAAGAAGAACACGCTGAACACCTCCGGATTGTGCTCCAAGCTTTGAGAGAGCACCAATTATTTGCTAAGTTTAGCAAATGCGAATTCTGGATTGACCGAGTGACCTTCCTAGGTCATGTCATATCCGGAATAGGAATCGAGGTAGATCCTTCGAAGATTGAGACAGTGCTGGATTGGGAGAGACCTAAGACTCCTACAGAGATCCGTAGTTTCTTGGGATTAGCAGGATACTACAGACGTTTTGTCAAGGATTTCTCTAAACTTGCAGGTCCGTTAACAGCATTGACGAAGAAGGAAGCTAAGTTTGAGTGGTCAGCCAAATGTGAAGCTAGTTTTCAGGAGCTCAAGAAGAGATTGACCACAGCCCCAATACTGACCCTGCCAGAGGGTTCTGAAGGATTTGTCGTGTATGCAGATGCGTCACACGAAGGGTTAGGTTGTGTATTAATGCAGAATGGGAAAGTGATAGCTTATGCATCGAGGAAGCTAAAGCCAGCTGAAGAGAACTATCCCACACACGACCTTGAACTAGCCGCCGTGGTATTTGCACTATTGAAATGGCGTCATTACCTCTACGGCATCACATTCGACATCTTCACAGATCATAAGAGCCTTCAGTACTTGTTTACTCAGAAGGAATTGAACAAACGACAGCGCCGTTGGATGGAGTTATTTGAGGACTACGATTGCAAGATCCAGTACCATCCCGGGAAGGCGAATGTCGTAGCCGATGCATTGAGCCGGAAGGCAAGCATAGCCCAGCTAGAGGCTAAGTTGGAGGGAGTTCACATCAGTTCTCAGGCCCATGTTCACAGCATATCGATCCAGTCAGAATTGGGCCGAAAGATTCGAGATGTTCAGGCTACTGATGAGTGGACTCAGAGACAGATAGTTCACATAGCAGCTGATTCTGAGACTCAGTTTGGTGTGGACGACACAGGAGTTCTCCGCTACAAGTCCCGAGTTTGTGTTCCGGAGAGTCTGAGGAAAGAGATTCTCGATGAGGCTCACAACACACCTTACACAGTTCATCCGGGAGGAAGTAAGATGTATCGGGATTTGAAGGAATTTTTCTGGTGGAGAGGTATGAAGAGAGACGTAGCTGATTACGTCAAGAGATGTTCGACTTGTCAACAAGTTAAAGCGGAACATCAGAGACCGGGAGGTTTACTTGAGCCACTACCGATTCCTACATGGAATTGGGAGGGTATTGCCATGGACTTCGTGTCTGGTTTGCCTAAAGTTAGAGGTGGCTACGATAGCATTTGGGTGATTATTGACCGACTATCCAAGAGTGCTCATTTTCTACCGATCAACATGTCGTACAAAGTGGATAGGTTGGCAGAGATTTATCACCGAGAGATTGTCAAGCTTCATGGAATTCCGTCTACGATAGTGTCTGACAGAGATGCTCGATTTACTTCCCGTTTGTGGCAACAACTTCAAGAACGAATGGGAACGAAGCTGACTTTCAGTACAGCTGCACATCCGCAAACCGATGGTCAGTCAGAGAGGATGATCAGATATCTCCGTGATATGCTTCGAGCTTGTGCCCTGGATTTTCGCAACAATTGGCACGACCAGTTGCCTCTAATCGAGTTTGCTTACAACAACAGTCATCAGTCTACGATCGAAATGGCACCTTACGAAGCATTGTATGGCAGAAAGTGTAGATCCCCGTTGTTTTGGGATCTCGAAGATTGGCGATGGACGAAAGATGATAAGGAACGAGGAACTCCTCCAAAGTTTCTCCAAAATGCCATCGACCGAATTCAGATCATCCGGCAGAGAATGAAGGCAGCTCAGGATCGACAGAAGAGCTATGCCGACACCCGCCGCCGACCGTTGGAATTTGAGGTTGGTGACAGGGTATTCCTCAAAGCTTCTCCTCGAAAGGGTTTCACCCGAATTGGAAAAGGAGGAAAGTTAAGTTCGAGATTTTTGGGTCCTTATGAGGTTTTGGAGAGAATTGGGAACGCAGCGTACAGGTTAGACTTGCCGCCGAGTCTGACTGGGATTCACAACGTCTTTCATGTTTCCCAACTCCGGAAATACTTCCCGAATGAGTCTGAGATCCTTTCTGTTGAGGATATTGAACTAGAACCGGATTTGACTTTTGTTTCGAAGCCGGTGAAGATATTGGATAAGAAGACTCAAACTCTGCGCAACCGAGAGATTTCTCTTGTCAAAGTCCTTTGGAGAAATCAGACAACCGAAGAAGTTACATGGGAGACCGAGGACAAGATGCGCAAGTTTCATCCGGAATTATTTCAGCCAGACGAGTAGAATCTGGGGGCCAGATTCTCTTAAGGAGGGGTGATTGTAACGCCCCGAAAATCCGAATAATTAATTTGGTATGTCCGAATCGAATATTTGTGTAATTTAATATTTATTTGATATTTATTATGTAATTTTAGAATTTATTTCGTATATGATTGAATTTATGTATTTAAATTACAAATTGTCAATGTGCGTTTAATGATATGAATTTTGACTGTAATTACATGTTATTTGGACATCGTGAGATTTCGAACTTATTTTGCAAAATTACGACTTTGCCCCTTCGGTTTCTAAACCTTAGTCAATTTGACTAAGTCAATCTCTCTCCTTCTCCATTACCATTCACGCACAAACAAGAGAGAAAAAGAGAAGAAAGAAAAAGAGAGAAAAGAGAAGAAAGAAGAAATAAATTCCAACGATCGTTCCGACTCCGTTTCTCGACGGATTTTCGAGTCGTTTACGTCTACGAACTCCTCGCGATCTCATCTACGAGTAAGCTCTCACGAAATTTCTCGATTAATGCCTTCGTTACTTCGATTTTTGGATTTTTGATGATAGTTATAGAATTTAGGTTTTATATGATTTTGATAGAAAATGTGGATGGATTTTCGTGTTTATCGTTTCTATATGAAGCATATATGTTGTAGATGATTATATGTGAGAATTAGGGTTTAATTTGCATGATTTAGTGATTATATGTTGGATTAGGGTTTGGTTTCTTCGCGAGTTTCTGAGCTTCTGCTTGTTCTGCGATTTTGGATCGCACACGGCCTGTTGCACACGGCCTTGAGGCCGTGTGCATGAGACCGTGTGCGAGGGATGAATTGCGCACGGGCTGTGCACACGGCCTTGAGGCCGTGTGCATGAGGCCGTGCGTGTTGCATGTTTGTGCACGGCCTCGCCACACGGCCGTGCACAAGGCCGTGTGGAAGGCTCGAACAGTACCCTGACCTTCTGTAAGTCAGGGTACAAATTGGCCTACGGGTCCCGCTTCAGCTCGTCTTTTCCGAATTCTTTCTTCGCTCGTGTATTCGATATGTATGATATAGATAGGAATTGCATGATTTATGAATTTACGACATGTTCGGGTATGTGAATAGTGCATTTTAAGTTTTCGTTAAATTTTCTAACTTTTGCATGTAAAGTCCGATTTTCCCGAAATTTGAATGCATGCTTCCCTATGATATTCTAAGCATGTTCGTAAAGTTTCGTTGCATTTGGAATTGAGTTACATTTTTAAATTTGTGAATTACTCCGTTTTCGGTTGAGAATTTGAACCTAAGTGATTTATTTAATTGTATAACGTGCTTCTATGTGTTCTAATTCTTTCGTATAAGCCGTGCGTCGTCTGTAGTCTTATTTGGTTGTGTCTTGGTATTTTTGCAGACGATACTCCTGTGGAGTAGCGCCGGTTCTTGCTCTTTTTGCTCATCTTTTGCATAGCCAGGTGAGGCTTTCCTTTTCTGATTCCAGTATTACTACGTATATATATATAAATATGCCTTTCCCCATATAAGCCACGTTTATGTTTTGTTTTCACACCGTTTATATATATACTTAGTAGATATTTATGATTATTATGTTCATCTGATTTATCGAAACTTATTTGATATGAAAAAGTATTACGTATAGTCTTCGAAATGTTTACGAAAGAGACATGTAAAACCTTTTTGTTTCTAAGGCGAACTTTGGCCTTCGGCCTCGCATATGACATGTCTCGAACGGTCTTTTGGCCACCCCGAAATGTTTGAAAAGCGAGTTATGAAATGTTTGCATGATCGTTTGGGCCCGGAGTAAGAGCGATAGGACGAAGTCGGTAGACGTCGGGTCTACGGCGTAAATCCTATGGTTTCCTCCATTTGGGAGCTCGGGGTGAGGCCGGAGTGGCAGCCCTTTGAGTACCTGAGTTATTCTAGTAAGTTACGAGTAGTTCGGATTTAGCGGTCCGTCTACACTGGAGGCATAAGGGTGGTTTCCGGTCTTTATATATGGATATTGGAGTTCAGGGCTCGACTCGCCGAGTCATAAGATATGTTATGTTTTATGTTAAATCACCACCCGATTACGAAAACCTTTCTTTTATGTTGATTTCTTTTAATTTAAAATTGGTGATTTATTTTCCGTTTTGTTATATACATTATTATTCCCTCCTCACTTAGTCGTTTGACTAACCCCCTCTGTTTTACCCCTGTACTGGTTTCAGAACACTAGGCGGGATCTGCGTCGTCGTCGTCGCGTCTTTGAGTTGCATTCTTTTGTTCATGTATAACTCTCATTCTGTATGGCTATGATTTAAGTCTTTTGATTTTAGGATTTATTAGAATGTATTCGGGATTTTTTGTTGAACCCCTTATTATATAATTATCGGGATATTGTACCGAACCCGTTTGTTATTTAATTAAGTGAATTTCGTTAGCCTTGGTGGGCTTTAATAATTGTGCAAATTGTCATGCTTTAATGTTTGATTATTTCGCTTCCGCACTTCTGTCTTGTTGTTATTTAAAACCCCCGCCTAGTCATTGAGTAAATGCTTGCCGTTCGCCGGGTTTCGATTCGGGTCGGATCCCATTCCGGCTTCGGGTCGGGTCTCGGTGCGGGGTGTGCGTTACCCGTTTGGGGCGCCCGCTACAGTTGGGATTAAGTTTCATTTATTAATTTACTTATTCAAACTTTGGAGTCCTATTTTTCAGGCACTATCTCCACAATGAAATCTTATCCCACGATCCCGTGACTTTCTCAACCTCTCCAACTCCTATATCTTTTTTTAACATTACTTTTCTTTTTCTTTTTAACGTGTCTTTTCCTTTTCTTATAAATAAAAGATAGGAGATTGGGATGTGAGATACGTAACAAAACAGAAAAACACTTACAGTCTTTTTCTTAAAAAATAGCAGAACTTTGAGTATTCCACTTCAGGAGTAGTGAGATTGGATGAAGCTGGATAGATGTCGAGACTACGGCGGACTTCCTCTAGTCACGCTCCAAACTTTTGAGTATCTGAGCAGGTTGACTTTGTGTCGATCAAGACTTAGGCTGTAATGCTTATGTAGATTTGTTACGTGTAGTTCGGATTTAGCGGTACGTCTGTAATTGGAGGAATAAGCGTGGTTTCCGTTTTCTGTGTCATATGAGCAGAGCTATAGGTTATGTTACGTTTTATACTAAATCACCAACCATTATGAAAACCTTTCTTTTGCGTTGCTTTCTTTTAAGTTTGAAAAATGGTGATTTATTTTCGTTTTGTAATATACATTATTATTCGCTCCTCACTTAGTCGTTTGACTGACCCCCTCCGTTTCACCCTTGGGGTTGGTTTCAGGATACTAGGCGGGATTTGTCATCGTCGTCGTCGTCGTCGCGTCTTTAGAGTTGCATTTATTTTGGTTTATGTAAACTCTTCTTCCTGTTCGGCATTTTATTTACTATACTTGAATTTAGGATGTTATGAATATTATGTATTTATTATCGGGATCATTTTATTGAACCCGTTGCTTCTTTATATTCGGGATTATTGTACCGAATCCGTTGTACTTAACTATCGTATTTAGCGATGAAATTTCGCTAGCCTTAGTGCGCTTTAATAGTTGCGCAATGATTTATCATTTCTGGTTTTGTTTCGCTTGTTGGGATTAAGTTTCATGTATTAATTTACTTATTCAAACTTTGGAATCCTATTTTTTAGGCACTATCTCCACAATAAAATCTTATCCCATGATCCTATGACTTTCTCAACCTCTCCAACTCCTATATCTTTTTTTAATGTTACTTTTATTTTTCTTTTTAACGTGTCTTTTCCTTTTCTTATAAATAAAAGATAGGAGATTGGGATGTGAGATACGTAACAAAACAGAAAAACACCTACTGTCTTTTTCTTAAAAAATAGCAGAAGTTTGAGTATTCCACTTCAGGTCCTCTCGTACAAAGGAATCAGAAGGTCGGGTTGACCTTAGGAGGTTGCAAACGGCATTAGTCTCGGTGTACCTGTGCGGGGGCGTATTTCGACTTCAGGGCAGTGATACGCACGGCACGACAATTCCCTTCATCGATCGTTTTATTCTTTCCTTTTACTTGATTACTCTATTTATTTCCATCATCGCTTCCGCACTTTTGTCGTTGTTTCATTTTGAAAATCCTCCGCCTAGTAATTGGGTAAATGTGTGCCATTCGTTGGGTTTTGATTTGGGGCCGAATTCTATTTCGGTTCCGAATTGAGACTTGATACGAGGCGTGCGTTGCCCGTTTGGGGCGTTCGCTATAGAAACTCTCGAATCCCTACCAAAAATTCATCACAACATAATTTGTGACAAACTTCAGAATAAAATATTTCAAAATTTCATCATAAATTAATCAATCATAACATAATTAGGGATAAAATATTTACTGCTAAAATAATGAATTCAAATCTATGTTTTCTTATAACAAACAATCCTCCGCCTTTAGCATGCATATTTCTCTACTCCTCCAAGTTAACATTCTTGATATATATATATATTTTAGAACTATGAAATATGGATATAGACACGGTGATATGGATATGACACGATATGAATATGGTGACATGAACTTTTTTTTATTTTTTATTTTGCCCTACATGACATGATAGAATTTTTAGAGTGTCCGTACCTCGTATATAGCTTTAGACATGATGCTTAATTGTATCTAATATTAAATAAGATTATGTAGCGCCCCTTTCCGTAAGAGGAGAAAGGACACCACATCTGCACCACAACGAACTCCCAAATGAGGTAAAGGTACCCCATTCGAAAATCCATCCCGGCGAACGGAAATCACTCGATCAAACTCCGACAAGCATCACGACGCCCCAACAACAACAACAATAATCAGAATAGTGCGGAAGTGATTTCAAAAAATAACAATTTAATCATGAAAGCCATCCATGGCAACATAATCCATAAAACAATTTCAAAGTAAATATCCAATTAATGCCATCCACGGCTCAACTATCTATCCCACATCAGGGGCACGTAAGTACAGAAAATAAATCATAATATTAAATACAATAAACTAAATCAATTCATAAAGTAAAGACTCGACTGTTGTTGGGACACTGACAAGACAAGAGACAAGAGCCGACCTAGACCTGCTGTTGCCCACTGACAAGATAGGTGACACCGCCACCTGTCTACCTGAAGCAAGAACCAAAATAGAAAGGGTGAGTATAAAGGATACTCAGTAAGGGGGGTAATACAATATAGGTATTGATCACAGTTCGTCGTTTCTCGTTTAAAACCAAAAAGGGTTGAATGTTACTCATTTTCATAAAGATACATACAATAATATAAGTTGTAAAACTATAACACAAAGCAACATTCGGGTTCGGCTTTATTTGAAAACACAAAAGGTTGACGAACCGGATCCTTTGAAAACATTTACACATAAGGTCAAGCCGATCATTTTGAAATGATATTAGTTGAGTCACGAGGCCGTTACAAGTTCAAAAGACATGGCATAAATAAGTTGGAACTGATAAGTAAAAACGGCTCGTAATTCAACTAAATAGTTTGAACAATAAAGAAGGCTTAAGTTGGGCAAGTTCGAGTCACACTTCCGGGTTTTATATATATATATAGGGAAATACATATGCTAAATAGAGAAAACCGGAATGTGCTTTGACTTGTAACGAAAGCCGTAAACCAATTAGACAAGTAAATAATGCAATAAGTCATGCAATATTGTGTCCCGGCAAGAACGGGCCCTCTCCTTATAACTCCCATTCATGAAAATCATGCAAGCACGTAATCAAGTACTCCACCACCAAAAGTCATGATCCACTCAGAATTTTATGGAAACGCGTGTTAACAACGTCACCCTTATCAGAATTTTCTAGGAAGCGCGTAGCCTACAACGCCACCCTCGCACTAACTCAGGCTAGCCAACCTCCTGGCCGACCCAAGCAAATACGGATTGGAGTATACATCGGGATTTGCCCTAGACGCTCGTCCCCAGGCTCACCTCCTGTATACTCCGGGCCCACTTCATTATACCGTCCAGGGCTCGAATTTGAAATCAATAACAGTTTGGGTGGCCAAAGGGGCCGTTCGAAAAGATGATGCAAGCAGTTAAGTATGAATGGCCAAAGGGGCTTTTGAGACAAGTTGATGTAACGATCTAAGAAATACTCATAAGCGTCGTACACTTCGGGAGCATGCTGACGGATGTCCCTAACGACATTACTTATAAGTGCCTCAGAGATCAAATAGCTACTTTTAAAACAAATAAGTTACTTCTCTCTAGTTGAAGGCATTTCAAATCATTTCGTTTTGCTATCAAAGTGTTTGACTAAGCAGATAGAGAAATAGTAAAGGCAATACAACAAGTAATAAGAAAGCGGGATAGTGGTTTATTTCGCAAACCTAAGTAACTATATTCTTACTCCAGTTGAAAACAATTTAAAACCCTTACCTGTAGCTTGACAAACGAGAAAAGCAAGCAGCAATTATAATTCGGCCTCAAAGATCCCACCTGAAAAACACGGGGTCCAGAGGATGAATGACTGACACAACAAGAAAATAGACATTGACGCTCGGCTATCAAAATACGAACATGCTTAAGGATAATCATTCAATATTTAAACACAAAAGAGCAAGTAGGGGTAAATTGGTCATTTAACATGTAAAACGAGGAATAAACGAATAACAATTAACATTTGATTAATAATAACAGTTAGGCATAAACTATTCAGGGGTTAAGCTTGTAATTAAACATCAAACATGTATATTTCATTTAAATCAACAATAATTAAAGTACAACTTATAGCTTTTCCCAACAGCTCAAAAGCTAACAAGTTCATATTAATCCTATCTCTAGCCTAATCGAACCGAAACCCATCCGTTCGACTACACAAGCATATATCATCAACAATCAACAATTTACACAAGCTATAGTACAAAAGATTCATGCCAAAACAATCCGAAAAGCTAAAAGCTAGAAGCTACAATCAAAAGCTACCAATTAACACAATAATACGAAAAATACGATAAAAGAAAAACGACAAGTCGAAATCGAGTAATACCAGCACCGTTAGAACCATTGCGTTGAGGGGCACGATCTGTCCGAAGACTCTGTCGTCGGATTCCCACCAGAACAGTGCCAAAAACGCCGGAAACCGCCTACCATCCCGGACCGCTGCCAGACCACCTCCGATGGTCGAACCCTTATACTAAAATGTTCCTCTCGACGAGCCCGTCACTTCCCTCAAAACCGTTTCTCAATCGGATCATCCATCGGAATTTAATTTCACTTTGAAGCTCCGAAACCCAAGAATCCAAGAATCAAAATTAACGACAATCAGCTCAATGAAATACGAAATTGACTTCGAAATTAGCTTACCTATGTCGAGAAGGTTGAAATCCATATAAAGCCCCTTGAAAATGGTGGCCAGAAAGTCCAGACCACCATGTCGCCGCGGCGGCTCCGCCACGCGCCACCGGAGCTCCACCGTCCCGTTGAGTTAGGGCCTGAGACCGGTGCCAAAGTTTCATCTCCTCATGGCCGTTCCAACCACGGTGACGTGAGACGCCGCCGCATGCCGCCGTAAAAGCTCCATCTCCGCCGCGCCACCTCTTCGTCGATCCGCCGCCGTCCGGCCAAGTCAGGTCGCAGGACCACCGCCAAAAGCTTCCCCTCGTAAAGAGCTTCCATTTCCGACCAAGCCCATGCCGTGCCGTCGCCGGAAACATCACCGATGAGAAGCTCCAAGCCGCGCCACCTTCGCGCCACCATTGTGTCGCCGTCGCTGCTCCAATCGCTAGGAAAATGGTATGGTTGAGTTCGTCTCGTCGAGATGATCGATTCGACATATCATACGCGCGATTCCGAGAAGAAATGAGAAAATCACATTTTTGGGGGGGAGAGAGAATCGCGGCTGCTGCTGTGTGAGGGTGTTCTCCCATTTTTCATTTTGGCCCCAAATCTTTCAATAATTGCATAATATACCCTATTCTCGAAAAATGTGTAAAAGTGCAAAGTGTCGGAATTAGGCGTACTTAGTGTCAAAATGACCATAATTAAATGCTTAACAAAGATTGAGGTTCGTTTTATTAAAATTCATGAGTTTACGAAAAGTCAATTCCGGGCTGGGCTAAAGTGTAAATAATTTTGGGCTAAAATGCAATTTTATTTAAAATATGATTTAATGAATAATATTTAGAATTTCATGAAAATATTTGGAACCTCGACAAAAGATGCATTATTAAAACATTGAACCCCAGTCCAATGTACACCATTAAATTACTAAATTAAATTAAACGAGCTATAAATATAAATTTACCAAATAGACCCTAATTAGTGGCAAAACGATGCAAATTAAATTCTAATTAATACTTTAGGTTTTAATTACCAAATCGATGATTTATAAAATATTTAAATACAAGAGTTGGAAAACGTGCAAGTGTGAAAGATGTCGGGACCGTAAACGGTCCGAATTCTAATAAATGCGCTAATCATGAACTTGGAGATTGCGGGTCGTTACAATAGTCCCTCCTTCAAAAGAATCTGTCCTCAGATTCTACTTCTCACGTCAAACCGTTCTCTGCCAAATTTCCTCTTTGGCTTCGGTTTCAGGATTCCGTTCTGTCCAACTCAAAACGTCTTCAGTGCGTAGACAGACTCCTTGATTCCTGAAAATCTGACATCCATGCTCACTTCTGTTCTCAACTCGACCAGTTTCCGAAGTGTTCCTCTTCCAGGTAGATCTGATAAAGTCGACGCTAACCAGATCCGCATATCGAACTCGCAACATAATCGCTCCTAGTCGACTAAGAACTCCTTGTCCTTAGCACTTTCTAATAGCGCATAACGAGGCTATCGAATTCTGCGCTATCCACATAGAGATCATATAAAACCTAATCAACTAGTCATTCAATCAGCGCAAGTACGAATTAAAAGGCAGTTAAAGCACGTAAGTCACATGAAACACTAAAAAAATATTTAAAGCAATTAAATACATAAACTCATCCGATCTTTAATGCGTTTAGATTCATCGAAATCCGTGATGACTCTGTCTGATCAGAAGTTGAATCCTTCAAGGTTTCTGATCCCCGAACTCTATCCCAGCTCGATGTCCGACTCAGATCAACTTCTTTTACCCATTCTTCATTTCACCATTCGGTTGCTCGATGTTTCATTTCCTTCACATGTTTGCGCTGGCGACATTTGTTGGTTTCTGATACGTTCCCTTTACTGCCTCGTAGTCCGATTCCATACTGACTTCATTCTTGCTGTCACCTCTGGTTCCACTGTACTCTGTCTGGAGTTAGTTCACGTGTAGCGCCCCTTTCCGTGGGTGGAGAAAGGACACCGCATCCGCACCGAGACGAACTCCCAAACGAGGTAGATGTACCCCATTTAAAAATCCATCCCGGCGAACGGCAATCAATCAATCAAAAACCAGCAACAGCATTACGACACCCCAACAACAACAGCAATAAAAGAATAATAGAGTTGCGGAAGCTAAATCAAATTATACAATTAGTCATATAAGTCATTCATGGCAACATAATTCATACATCATTCTCAATAATCATTTAATAAATGCCATCCATGGCTCGTCTAACTATCCCACATCAGGGGCACGTAAGTACGGTAAATAAAACATAATACGAAAAACATAAATTAAATCAATTCATAAATAAGGACACGACTGTTGTTGGGACACTGACAAGACAAGACACACGAGCCAACCTAGACCTGTTGCTGCCGATTGACAAGATAGGTGACAACGCCACCTGTCGACCTGAAGTAAGAATGAAAATAGTGGGGGTGAGTATAAAAGATACTCAGTGATGGTAAAGAGGGAACAAGTACGAGCCACGTTTTCGGGTTTGGATTATATATATATAGGAAAATACATTTGCATAATTGAAGAAAATTCGGATCGTGCTTCGACTTGCATACACGACAATAATTAACAGTACGCCAAAGAATTAAAGCGATAAATACAAGCAATTAATATCCCAGCGAGTATGGGCCTGTTCCACCTTATAACCCCTTCAATTACAATAAACTCCATCACCGGTGTCTGACCCTGAAGCGCGACCCCGGGCGACTGTTGAATTTCAGGAAAACGTGCAACGAATGCAACGCCCACCATCGCTCCCAACCGTGGCTATCAACTCCTGATGGGCCACGATTGACGCTTAATTTTGGGAAAAGCACCTCGGATTACACCCTGGACGCTCGTCCCCAGATGCAACCTCCGGATACCATCCCGGGCCCATTGAAATAACAATACATTATCTTTTGCTCGCATTTGAAGAACATTATAAGTTAAGGCCAAAAGGGCATTTAGGCAAGTGTGTGTGACGACAAAGGGGGTGACCACAAGTTTCATACGTGTCGGGAAACACCAACGTCTTCCCCTAACGACTTCCCTCATAGACCCAACCGAGGTCAAAACGTCATGCTTAAAAGAAAGAGCTTTACTTGCCTCATGAAACCAAATGATTTAGAGATACTTATAGGTACAAGTTAATATCAAAACATTTATTATAAAATCATGAAAATATAGGTTAAATATCTAATAGATATACGAGAAGAGAAATCAAAGCAAGATGAGCACATAAGGGTAGTTCGCAATAATTTAAAAGAAATTCCTACTCCGTTTGAAAGCATTTTAATACCCTCACCTGGAAGCACGGGAACGACAAGACAACCCAAGCTACGCCTTGAAAAGATGGCCTGAAACTAATAGACGACAAGACCCAAATAAGACAAGACACGACAACGACTCACGAAGACTAGAACACATGAAAAACCAATAAACGTCATGTAGCAATTAAATTTACAATTAAAATGCAATTAAATCGATTAAACGGAAAGTACGAAATTAACGGTGCTAAACATGCTCAATTGAAATTCTAATTGCACATTCATGCATATAATATTATAAAGAAGCACTCATGCGATTTTCGGATTTTTCGGACGACATTCAAAAATTGAGGAAAAAGCCCTAAATGAAAAAGGCTCGATTCAAGGTCCGAACGAGGTCAGAATTTTGAAAACTTTACAAAATATTCATCCTTGAATCATATGGAAGCTATAGGTGCAAACGGCTCAATTTGAGGGGGTCGTATGCAAAAAGTCAACTTTTATTTTTGGCCATTTGACCCCATTACCGTAAGCAACTAAGGAAAAAGGCTGAAAATTTGGTTAAGGCATTCGCACGGGCTAACGCACGGCCTTGTGCACGGTCTTGAGCAGGCACTCAAGACCGTGCAAGCTAAAACAAGTGCGCACTGGCTTGCACACCGGGGTGCGCCGGCCGGTGCAGGCTCAAGGTGATGCACACGGTCTGCAACGCCCCGAAAATCCGAATTATAATCCGGTATGTCCGAATCGAGTATTTGCGCAATTTATTATTTTATTTGATATTTATTATGAGATTTTAGAATAATTTCGTAAATGAATGAATTTCTATATTTAAATTACGAATTGTCAATGTGCGTTTAATTATATGAATTTTGACTGTAATTATGTATTATTTGGACAACATGAGTTTTCAAACTTATTTTGCGAAATTATGAATTTGCCCTTTCGATTTTTAAACCCAAGTCAAATTAACTATGTCTCATCACTCTCTCTCTCACCTCACTCTCGCCCAAAACACACAGCAGCAAAAGAAAGAAAAGAAAAGAAAGAAAAAGAGAAAGAGAAGGAAGGAGGTTCCAACGATCATTCCGACTTCATTTCCCAACGGATTTTCGAACCGTTTACGCCTACGAACTCCCCGCGATCTCTTCTACGAGTAAGCCTTTCATGTCCCTCTCATTTAATGTCGCAGCCCCGGGCGCGGAGAGGAGAACCCTCACGACGGCACCCGTTGGACGCGCGGGTATAAGCTTCACCACCACTGAGCACAACCCTAAAGTTTGGCTTGAAACCACTTGCCAAAAGGTGATGCACCACATGGTAGTTGTGCTTGGACGATCACTTATAAACCCTTCACATTACTTATGTTTTTCCTATGTCGGACATATGCCCACATGGTACATATTTCTCAAGTTTGGGGTGTTACATTCACCCCTCCTTGAGAGCGTAATGTCCTCATTACGCCATGACATAGGATCGTGGCTTCCCGCCAGTGGAGAAGCTGCCCACAACACGCCGAGCGGAGCCCCTTTAGCGGTGACTCACGACTCATGTCATGTGTGGAACATGCATTCCCATAGCTGACGGTTGGCTCTGATACCATTTGTCGCAGCCCCGGGCGCGGAGAGGAGAACCCTCACGACGGCACCCGTTGGACGCGCGGGTATAAGCTTCACCACCACTGAGCACAACCCTAAAGTTTGGCTTGAAACCACTTGCCAAAAGGTGATGCACCACATGGTAGTTGTGCTTGGAAGATCACTTATAAAACCTTCACATTACTTATGTTTTTCCTATGTGGGACAAATGCCCACATGGTACATATTTCTCAAGTTTGGGGTGTTACATTTAATGTCTCCTATGCCTCGTATTTCTCGTTTTTGTATATAGTTGAATAATTTAGGGTTTATGTGATCTTGAGGGAATTTAAGGATGGATTTTCGTGTTTTTGGATTCTATGTGTAGCTTACATGTTGTAGATCATTATATGTAAATATTAGGGCGTGATTCGCATGTTTAGATGATCAAATGTTGAATTTAGGATTTAATTCGCGTGGTTTTTCTGGTTCTGCGAAGTTTCTGCTCTTTCTTGACGCACACGGGCTTTGCACACGGGGTGTGGCAAGGCCGTGTGGAAGTACATGGTGCGCATGGTTCATGGTGCACGGCCTTGTGCACACGGCCTTGAGGTCGTGTGCAAGAGGCCGTGCGTGTCCCTCTTTGGTGTGCACGGCCTTGGTGCACACGGCCGTGCACAAGGCTGTGTGGCCCGTTTGAACAGGGCCCTGACCTTCTGTAAGTCAGGGCCAATTTTGGCCTACGGGTCCCTTCGAAGCTCGTCTTTTCCGAATTCTTTCTTCTCCCGTGTATTCGATATATATGAAATAGATATGAATTGCATGTTTTATGAATTTATAGCATGTTCGGACCTATGAATAGTGCGTTTTAAGTTTTCGTCAAATTTTCTAAGTTTTGCATATGAAGTCCGATTTTCCCGAAATTCGAATGCATACTCCTTCATGATATTTAAAGCATGTCCGTAATGTTTCGTTGCATTTGGACTTGATGTGCATTTTTAAATTTGCGAATTACTCCGTTTTCGTTTGATAATTTGAACCTAAGTGCCTTATGTGATTGTATAACCTGCCTCAATATGTTTAAATATTTTCGTATGAGCCGTGCATCGTCGTTAGTCTTATTTGGTTGTGTCTTGGTATTTTTGCAGACGATACTCCCGTGGAGTAGTGCCGGTTTGTGCTTTTGCCCTTCTTTTTGTATAGCCAACAGGTGAGGCTTTCCGTTTCTGATTCCAGTACTGTAATGACCCGAAAATTCTAGATTATATTCTTGGAATAATTATTCAACATGTCGTTGAATTATAAATGAAAAGATTTAACTTCGTTAGTTAATCTTAATTTATTATAATTATTTCAATATCCTTAACCATTTATAATTACATTTTCTACCCCTTGAATTTATTCTAATCTTTAAACGAACCTACAACCTTTTAAAATAACCTTGCACTACCTTGAACACACCCACACTCTCTTGAACACACTCACACCCTCTTGAACACACCCTATTGCACACTCTTGGATACTTATACAATCGAGAGAGAGAAAGAGAGAAGAGAAAGAGAAGGAGAAGAAGAAGAAGAAGAAGGAGGAGAAAAAGGAAATCCCGTTCCGAATCCGTTCGTCGACCAATTTAAATTCCGAGACCAGATTTACGATCCTCATTCGATTCTTTATCGGTAACCTTCTTTCTCCAATTAGTTTCATCCATTAAATCTTTCAATTTTATAGATTTTAAATTGGAATAAATATTTGATGAATTACTTGATTCGTAGGTTATAGTTTATCATTTTTAGTGTAGTTCGGATCAAATGATAGATATTAATGTGTACGATGCATGACTGTGAATTTTAGATGTTAATTGTAGCCTTAGAATCTCCCATATTTGATTTTTGCATGAAACTCTCGAGAAAACCTTAAAAATCGCGTTTCTGCACCTGTGTGTTGGAACCGCACGGTCCAAGACCGTGCGCCAGACCGTGCACAGCCCTTTAACCTTGCACCGGCTTGTGCACGCCGGTGCAACAGCCCGTGTGCCTTTGTTTCAGCATCCACGGTCTTGAGTGCGTGCTCAAGACCGTGCACAAGGCCGTGCGTTAGCCCGTGCGAATGCCTTAGCCAATTTTCCAGCCTTTTTCCTTGGTTGCTCTCGGTAATGGGGTCAAATGATCAAAAATAAAAGTTGACTTTTTGCAGACGACCCCCTAAAATCGAGCCGTTTTTGCCTATAGCTTCTTTATGATTCAAGGATGAATATTTGGTAAAGTTTTCAAAATTCCGATCTCGTTCGAACCTTGAATCGAGCCATTTTCGTTTAGGGTTTTTTCCCCAATTTCTGAATGTTGTCCGAAAAATCCGAAAATCGTATGAGTGCTTCTTTATAATATTATATGCATGAATATGCAATTAGAATTTCAATTGAGCATGTTTATCATTGTTAATTTCGTATTTTAGTTTAATTGATTTAATTGTATTTTTAATTGCATATTCATTTGATACATGTTGTTTATTGGTTTTGATTGCAATGTAGTCTTTGTGAGTCGTTGTCGTGTCTTGTCTTATGTGGTTTTGTCGTCTGTTAGTTTCAGGCTGTCTTGTCAGGACATAGCTTGGAGTGTCTTGTCGTTCCGTGTTCCCAGGTGAGGGTTTTAAAATATTTCAAACGGAGTAAGAATTCTTTTTATTTATTGTGAACTCCCCTTATGTGCTCATATTGCTTTGTTTTCCTTTCTCGTATAATTATTAGATATTTAATCTATATTTTAAGGTTGCTCTCAAATGTCTTAATATTAAATTGTACTTATGAGTATCCCTAAATCATTTTATTTTCATAAGGCAAGTAAAATTATTTATTTTAAGCGTGACGGTTTGACTTAGGATTTATACCCTTCGTCGTCACTCAAACTTGCCCAAATTTAATTTATATATGTTTTCAAGGCGAGCAAATTCGTGTCATTTCAAAATTGGGCCCGGGAAAGTATTTGGAGGTTATACCTGGGGACGAGCGTCTAGGGGTAATCCGAGGTGCTTCTCCCAAAATTAAGCGTCAATCGTGGCCCGTCAGGAGATGATAGCCACGGTTGGGAGCGATGGTGGGCGTTGCATTCGTTGCATGTTTTCCTAAAATTCACAGTCGCCCGAAGTAGCGATTCGGGGTCAGGCACCGGTGATGGAGTTACCAGAACTTGACGGGGTTATAAGGAGGAACAGGCCCATTTCTCGCTGGGACATTAATTGCGTGCATGTTACTACTTTAATTATTTATTATCATTATTTAATGTCATGTATGCAAGTCGAAGCACGATCCGGATTTTCTACAATTATGCAAATGTATTTTCATATATATATAATTAAAACCCGGACACGTGGCTCGTACTTGTTCCCTCTTGACCTTCACTGAGTGTTTTTACTCACCCCACTATTTTAATTCTTACTTCAGGTTGACAGGTGGCATTGTCACCTCTCTTGTCAGTCGGCAGCAGCAGGTCTAGGTTGGTTCGTGAGTTTTGTCTTGTCAGTGTCCCAACAACAGTCGTGTCCTTATTTATGATTTTTTTTTAATTATGTATTTCGGATTATGCTTTACTTTACGTAATTATGTGCCCATGATGTGGGATAGATTAGACTGGCCATGAATGGCATTTTTATATATAATGATTGCTACATGATGTATGAATTACGTTGTCATGGATGGCTGATATGATTTATTATATAATTGTTTTAACTTCCGCAACTCTGATATTTATTTTATTGCTATCGTTGTTGGGCTGTCGTATGCTGTTGCTGGTTTTTGCTTGTGTGATTGCCGTTCGCCAGGATGGATTTTTAAATAGGGTACATCTACCCCGTTTGGGGGTTCATCTTGGTGCGGATGTGGTGTTCTTTCTCCGGCCAAGGAAAGGGGCGCTACAAGTACTATTATGTATATATATAAATAAGCCTCTCCTGATGTAAGCCATGTTTACGTTTTGTTTTCACACCGTTTCTATATATATACTTAGTAAATATTTATGCCTATTATGTTTATTCGATTTATCGAAAATGTTTTGATATGAAAAAGGTACTATGTATATTCTTTCAAACGTTTGCGAAAGAGACATGTAAAACCTCTTTAATTTCTAAGGCGAACTTTGGCCTTCGGCCTCGCATATGACATGTCTCGAATGGTCTTATGGCCAACCCGAAATGATTTGAAAAGCGAGTTATGAACTATATGTATGTATGTATGTTTGGGCTCGGAGTCAGGATGATAGGACGAAGTCGGTAGACATCGGGTCTACGGCGGAAATTCTATGGTTCCCTCCACCTTTGGGAGCTCGGGGTGAGGCCGGAGTGGCAGCCCTTTGAGTACCTGAGATTATACTGTATGTTATGCGTAGTTCGGATTTAGCGGTCCGTCTACATTGGAGGAATAAGGGTGGTTTTCCCGTTTTGTGTTTGGAAATTGGAGTTAAGGGCTCGACTCGCCGAGTCATATGATATGTTATGTTTTATGCTAAATGACCACCCGTTTACGAAAACCTTTCTTTTATGTTGATTTCTTTTAAGTTTAAAAATGGTGATTTATTTCCGTTTTATAATATACATTATTATTCCCTCCTCACTTAGTCGTTTGACTAACCCCCTCTGTTTCACCCCTGTATTGGTTTTAGGATACTAGGCGGGATCTTCGTCGTCGTCGTCGCGTCTTAGAGTTACATTCTTTTGTTCATGTATAACTCTCATTCCGTATGGCTATTATTTATGTTTACGATAGTAGGATTCTATTTATGTAGTATTCGGGATTATATGTTGAACCCGTTATTATTTATTGTCGGGATATTGTATCGAACCCGTTTATTATTCAAGTAATTGAATTTCGTTGGCCTTGGTGGGCTTTAATACTTGTGCAATTATTATGATGTATAGTTTGGTTTAATTTCGCTTCTGCACCTCTGTCGTTTTCTTTCGTTTTTGAAAACCCCGCCTAGTCATTGAGTAAATATGTGCCGTTCGCTGGGTTTCGATTCGGGTCGGATTCCATTTCGGTTCCGGGTCGGGGCTCGGTGCGGGGCGTCGTTACCCGTTTGGGGCGCCCGTTACAGTTGGTATCAGAGCTTCTTTGGTCCAATGGCCTAAGCTCTGAATTGTCGTGTTTTATTTGTTTTGTCAGTCGCTGTGTGCCGGTGTAACTTAGGGAATTGCACTCACCAGTGTTCAAGAACGCTTAGTGTTTGAATTGTGACGGATCTTTGTTGGATGATCAACAACAAAAGATCTTTTACAATCAAAACACTGGGATGAACTTGGATATAGGTGGATACGAAACTCAAGGTTGTTCTTGCCATGCCTGGTTGTCTGTCGTGTCCGGTTGTGTCTAGGTCGTACAGCTTAAGACTTTTGTGGAATTTGTGCAAATGTGCTAAGTGCTTATGTGAACTCTATCTGAACATTACTTGCCTACGTGTTACAGCTTTTCATAATCGCTTATCATCATGCATGTTTGGTATTGAATTGCAGAATGCCTCCTCGCCGTGAACCGCCAGGTCTGCCTCCAGGTATTCCGACACCAGCACAGTTTATGGAAGCCTTAGGGTAGTTTATGGTTAATACCAACCGAGAAACGCCACCACCTGCCCCCGAGACTGAGATGAGCAGGTTCCTTAAACTCCACCCTCCACAGTTCGAGGGTGCACCAGACGATGTTATTGCCGAATCTTGGATAGCGGCAATGGAGAAGAGGTTCAGAGTAATGGAATGTTCGGATCCTAAGAGGGTCGAATTAGCAGTATATCAGATGACAGGAGCTGCACATGACTGGTGGGCCCGTATAGAGCAACGATGGCAGCGAGAGCATGTGGTCCCGACTTGGGATCAGTTCTTGGTTGAGTTTCGGACCAAGTACATTCCGTTAGTGGTCCGAGAGCGACGTGAGCGAGAGTTCCTGGCTCTCAAGCAGGGTACTTCATCAGTTGACCAGTACGAGGCTCATTTCCCCAGACTTATTATTCATTGCTCGTATATGGTTGACGACGAGCAGAGAAAGACTCGACAGTTCATTGAGGGGTTGTCGAATGAGATTCGTATGCATATGCTCGGGAACAGACTCTAGTACTATACCGATGCAGTTGAGACGGCCCTATCTATAGAGCCCGATCTCCGACAGATGAGACCGACTTCTGCACCTGCCCCCGCAGCCGCCAAGAGTTTCGCTTCTGGTTCGAAGAGACTCTTTACTCATTCTGGGTCCTCTTCTAGGAAGAAGCCATTCAAGACAGCCGTTCAGCATACTCCTCCCCGACCCCAGGGATTTCCACGACCCGTATGTGGATTCTGTCAGGGCCCGCACTTAGAGGCCAAATGTTGGAAGAAGAATGGTCTTTGCTACGGATGTGGTAGCGCCGATCACCGGGTAGATGTATGCCCGAAGAGGAGACCGGTACAGCAGGGAGCCGCTCAGCCTCAGGCCTATGCCCGTGTTTACTCCTTGGAAGGCGACGCAGAGGATGCTGTTGCAGATCCGACCGACGTGGTGGAAGGTACTATATATATAAATGGCATCCCCATACATGCATTGTACGACTCGGGTGCCTTACACTCATTTATTGCGCCTGTTGTTTCCTTATCTGTGCATGTGCCTGTTTCCTTGCTTGATTAGGTGTTGGTGGTTGGTTCGCCGTTGGGATCGAAAGTTATTGCGAACCGAGCACTTAAGCGTTGTCCGATTATCATCGAGGGTATCGAGTACCCGGTTGATTTGATCGAGTTGCCGATGAAGAAATATGGGATTATTCTCGGAATGGATTGGTTGTACGAGCATCGGGCGAAGGTTGATTGTTTCGAGAAGAAGGTTATTCTGGGTTCCAATGAAGTTAAGGGTTTCCGATCAGGAGAAGGTCCGTATATCTCAATGATGGAAGCCAAGAAGCTCGTTCAGAAAGAAGAAGCTACATGCTTTATAGCTTACCTTCTCAACCGCCCGAAGGACCAAACGAAGATCGAAGAAACGCCCGTGGTCAATGAATTCACTGACGTATTCCCCGAGAATCTGGAATTCTTGCCACCGGATCGGGATATAGAGTTCGTGATTGACCTAGTTCCGGGAGCCGAGCCTTATTCGAAGTCGCAGTACCGAATGGCTCTTGCCGAGTTGAAGGAATTGAAGAACCAACTCGACGAAGTTCTTTCTATTGGATATATCCGACCGAGTGCCTCGCCTTGGGGTGCTCCAGTCTTGTTCGTGAAGAAGAAGGACGGTACACTTCGCATGTGTATAGGTTACCGAGAATTGAACAGGATGACAGTGAAGAACAAGTATCCTCTACCACATATCGAGGAATTGTTCGATTTGCTACAAGGATCGAGGGTTTATTCCAAGCTCGATCTCAGACAAGGATATTACCAACTTCGTATCAAATCAGAGGATATCCCGAAGACAGCTTTCAACACCCGATACGGACATTTCGAGTTTGTGGTTATGCCGTTTGGACTCACGAATGCCCCAGCAGCTTTCATGGACATGATGCACAGGATTTTCCGTCCATACCTCGACAAATTCGTCGTTATTTTAATTGACGACATCTTAGTGCTCTTGAAGTCCGAAGAAGAACACGCTGAACACCTCCGGATTGTGCTCCAAGCTTTGAGAGAGCACCAATTATTCGCTAAGTTCAGCAAATGCGAATTCTGGATTGACCGAGTGACCTTCCTAGGTCATGTCATATCCGGAATGGGAATCGAGGTAGATCCTTCGAAGATTGAGACAGTGCTGGATTGGGAGAGACCTAAGACTCCTACGGAGATCCGTAGTTTCTTGGGTTTAGCAGGATACTACAGATGTTTCGTCAAGGATTTCTCTAAACTTGCAGGCCCGTTAACAGTGTTGACGAAGAAAGAAGCTAAGTTTGAGTGGTCAGCCAAATGTGAAACCAGCTTTCAAGAGCTCAAGAAGAGATTGACCATAGCCCCAGTATTGACCCTGCCCGAGGGTTCAGAAGGATTTGTCGTGTATGCCGATGCGTCACACGAAGGATTAGGTTGTGTGTTAATGCAGAATGGGAAAGTTATAGCTTATGCATCGAGGAAGCTAAAGCCAGCTGAAGAGAACTATCCCACTCACGACCTTGAGCTAGCCGCCGTTGTATTTGCTTTATTGAAATGGCGTCATTACCTTTACGGCATCACGTTCGACATTTTCACAGATCATAAGTGCCTTCAGTACTTGTTTACTCAGAAGGAATTGAACAAACGACAGCGCCGTTGGATGGAGTTATTTGAGGATTACGATTGCAAGATTCAGTACCATCCCGGGAAGGCGAATGTGGTAGCTGATGCACTGAGCCGGAAGGCGAGCATAGCCCAGCTAGAGGCCAAGTTAGAGGGAGTTCACATCAGCTCCCAGGCCCATGTTCACAGCATATCGATCCAGTCAGAGTTGGGTCGAAAGATTCGAGATGTTTAGGCTACTGATGAGTGGACTCAGAGACAGATAGTTCACATCGCAGCTGATCCAGAGACTCAGTTTGGTGTGGACGACACAGGAATTCTCCGCTACAAATCCCGAGTTTGTGTTCCGGAGAGTCTGAGGAAAGAGATTCTTGATGAGGCTCACAACACACCTTACACAGTTCATCCAGGAGGAAGTAAGATGTATCGGGATCTAAAAGAGTTATTCTGGTGGAGAAGTATGAAGAGAGACGTAGCTGATTACGTCAAGAGGTGCTCGACTTGTCAGCAAGTTAAAGTTGAACATCAAAGACCGGGAGGTTTGCTTGAGCCACTACCGATTCCTACGTGGAATTGGGAGGGTATTACCATGCACTTCGTGTCTGGTTTGCCTAAAGTTAGAGGTGGCTACGATAGCATTCGACCAACTGTCCAAGAGTCCTCATTTTCTACCAATCAACATGCCGTACAAACTGGATAAGTTGGCAGAGATTTATCACCGAGAGATTGTCAAACTTCATGGGATTCCGACCACGATAGTGTCTGACAGAGACGCTCGATTTACTTCTCGCTGATGGCAGCAACTTCAAGAGCGAATGGGAACGAAGCTGACTTTCAGTACAGCCGCACATCCGCAGACAGATGGTCAGTCAGAGAGAATGATCAGATATCTCTGTGATATGCTTCGAGCTTGTGCCTTGGATTTTCACAACAATTGGCACGACCAATTGCCTTTGATCGAGTTTGCCTACAACAACAGTTATCAGTCTTCGATCGAAATGGCACCTTACGAGGCATTGTACGGCAGAAAGTGTAGATCCCCGTGGTTTTGGGATCTCGAGGATTGGCGTTGGACGAAAGACGATAAGGAACGAGGAACTCCTCCAAAGTTTCTCCAAAATGCCATCGACCGTATCCAGATCATTCGGCAGAGAATGAAAGCGGCTCAGGATCGACAGAAGAGCTATGCCGACAACCGTCGCCGACCGTTGGAATTTGAGGTTGGTGACAAAGTATTCCTCAAAGCTTCTCCTCGAAAGGGATTCACCCGAATTGGAAAAGGAGGAAAACTGAGTCCCAGATTTTTGGGTCCCTATGAAATTCTGGAGAGGATTGGGAACGCCGCCTACAGGTTAGACTTGCCGCCCAGCCTAACTGGGATTCACAATGTCTTTCATGTTTCTCAACTCCGAAAGTACTTCCCGAGTGAGTCTGAGATCCTTCCTGTTGAGGAAATTGAACTAGAGCCGGATTTGACCATTGTTTCGAAGCCGGTGAAGATATTGGATAAGAAGACTCAAGCTCTGCGGAACCGAGAGATTTCTCTTGTCAAAGTTCTTTGGAGAAATCAGACAACCGAAGAAGCTACATGGGAGACCGAGGACAAAATGCGCAAGTTTCATCCGGAATTATTTCAGTCGGACGAGTAGAATCTGGGGGCCAGATTCTCATAAGGAGGGGTGATTGTAACGCCCCAAAAATCCGAACTATAATCCGGTATGTCCGAATCGAGTATTTGCGCAATTTATTATTTTATTTGATATTTATTATGAGATTTTAGAATAATTTCGTAAATGAATGAATTTCTATATTTAAATTACGAATTCTCAATGTGCGTTTAATTATATGAATTTTGACTGTAATTATGTATTATTTGGACAACATGAGTTTTCAAACTTATTTTGCGAAATTACGAATGTGCCCTTTCGATTTTTAAACCCAAGTCAAATTGACTAAGTCTCATCACTCTCTCTCTCAGCTCACTCTCGCCCAAAACACACAGCAGCAAAAGAAAGAAAAGAAAAGAAAGAAAAAGAGAAAGAGAAGGAAGGAGGTTCCAACGATCATTCCGACTTCGTTTCCCAACGGATTTTCGAACCGTTTACGCCTACGAACTCCCCGCGATCTCTTCTACGAGTAAGCCTTTCATGTCCCTCTTGTTTAATGTCTCCTATGCCTCGTATTTCTCGTTTTTGTATATAGTTGAATAATTTAGGGTTTATGTGATTTTGAGGGAATTTATGGATGGATTTTCGTGTTTTTGGATTCTATGTGTTGCTTACATGTTGTAGATCATTATATGTAAATATTAGGGCATGATTCGCATGTTTAGATGATCAAATGTTGAATTTAGGATTTAATTCGCGTGGTTTTTCTGGTTCTGCGAAGTTTCCGCTCTTTCTTGACGCACACGGGCTTTGCACACGGGGTGTGGCAAGGCCGTGTGGAAGTACACGACCTCTTGCACGGCCGTGCAAGAGACCGTGCGCATGGTTCATGGTGCACGGCCTTGTGCACACGGCCCTGAGGCCGTGTTCAAGAGGCCGTGCGTGTCCCTCTTTGGTGTGCACGGCCTTGGTGCACACGGCCGTGCACAAGGCCGTGTGGCCCGTTTGAACAGGGCCCTGACCTTCTGTAAGTCAGGGACAATTTTGGCCTACGGGTCCCTTCGAAGCTCGTCTTTTCCGAATTCTTTCTTCGCCCGTGTATTCGATATATATGAAATAGATATGAATTGCATGTTTTATGAATTTATAGCATGTTCGGACCTATGAATAGTGCGTTTTAAGTTTTCGTCAAATTTTCTAACTTTTGCATATGAAGTCCGATTTTCCCCAAATTCGAATGCATACTCCTTTATGATATTTAAAGCATGTCCGTAATGTTTTGTTGCATTTGGACTTGATTTGCATTTTTAAATTTGCGAATTACTCCGTTTTCGTTTGATAATTTGAACCTAAGTGCCTTATGTGATTGTCTAACGTGCCTCAATATGTTTTAATGTTTTCGTATAAGCCGTGCGTCGTCGTTAGTCTTATTTGGCTGTGTCTTGGTATTTTTGCAGACGATACTCCCGTGGAGTAGCGCCGGTTCTTGCTTTTACCCTTCTTTTTGTATAGCCAACAGGTGAGGCTTTCCGTTTCTGATTCCAGTACTATTATGTATATATATAAATAAGCCTCTCTCGATGTAAGCCATGTTTACGTTTTGTTTTCACACTGTTTCTATATATATACTTAGTAAATATTTATGCCTATTATGTTTATTCGATTTATCGAAAATGTTTTGATATGAAAAAGGTACTACGTATATTCTTTCAAACGTTTGCGAAAGAGACATGTAAAACCTCTTTAATTTCTAAGGCGAACTTTGGCCTTCGGCCTCGCATATGACATGTCTCGAACGGTCTTATGGCCAACCCGGAATGATTTGAAAAGCGAGTTATGAACTGTATGTATGTATGTATGTTTGGGCCCGGAGTCAGGATGATAGGACGAAGTCGGTAGACATCGGGTCTACGGCGGAAATTCTATGGTTCCCTCCAGCTTTGGGAGCTCGGGGTGAGGCCGGAGTGGCAGCCCTTTGAGTACCTGAGATTATACTGTATGTTATGCGTAGTTCGGATTTAGCGGTCCGTCTACATTGGAGGAATAAGGGTGGTTTTCCCGTTTTATGTTTGGAAATTGGAGTTAAGGGCTCGACTCGCCGAGTCATATGATATGTTATGTTTTATGCTAAATGACCACCCGTTTACAAAAACCTTTCTTTTATGTTGATTTCTTTTAAGTTAAAAAATGGTGATTTATTTCCGTTTTATAATATACATTATTATTCCCTCCGCACTTAGTCGTTTGACTAACCCCCTCTGTTTCACCCCTGTATTGGTTTCAGGATACTAGGCGGGATCTTCGTCGTCGTCATCGCGTCTTAGAGTTACATTCTTTTGTTCATGTATAACTCTCATTCCGTATGGCTATTATTTATGTTTACGATAGTAGGATTCTATTTATGTAGTATTCGGGATTATATGTTGAACCCGTTATTATTTATTGTCGGGATATTGTATCGAACCCGTTTATTATTCAAGTAATTGAATTTTGTTGGCCTTGGTGGGCTTTAATACTTGTGCAATTATTATGATGTATAGTTTGGTTTAATTTCGCTTCCGCACCTCTGTCGTTTTCTTTCATTTTTGAAAACCCCGCCTAGTCATTGAGTAAATGTGTGCCGTTCGCCAGGTTTCGATTCGGGCCGGATTCCATTTCAGTTCTGGGTCGGGGCTCGGTGCGGGGCATGCGTTACCCGTTTGGGGCGCCCGTTACACGGTCTGGTGCACGGTCTTGTCAAGACCGTGCGTTGGACCGTGTGGTTCATCTTTCAGGTGCAGAAAATGCGATTTTAGGGTTTCTCATGAGGGTTTCGTCCTAAAATCAACTAGGGTGGATTCCATAGCTAAAATCAACATATAAAATTCACACTCATGCATTGTACACATTAATAGCTATCATTTGATCCGAACTACACTAAAAATTGTAAACTCTAACCTACAAACCCATCAAATTATCAAATATTCATTTCAATTAAAAACTAGAAAATCAAAGGATTTAATGGATGAATCGAAATGGGGAAAGCAGATTACCAGTAGAGAATTGAATGAGGATCGTATATTTGGTCTCGGAATTTCGATTGATCGAGCGACAGATTCTGAACGGGATTTCTCTTTCTCTCCTTCTTCTTCTTCCTTTCTCCTTCTCTTCTCTCCTTCTCTCTCTCGATTTTGAGTTGTGTTCAAGAGTGTGCAAGAGAGTGTGCACAAGGGGGTGTAAGTGTGTTCAAGGTAGTGTGGGTGTGTCCAAGATGGTGAAAAGGTGTTTCAAGGGGGTGTGGGTTCGTTTAGAGATTAGAGTAATTTCGAGAGGTGGAAAAAGTAATTATAAATGGTTGAGGATAGGGAATTAAATTGAAATAACTTAAAATTAGCTAACGAAGCTAATCTTTTCATATAAAATTCAACGAAATGTCGAATAATTATTCCGAGAATATATTCTAGAAATTTTGGGTCGTTACAATACTCCCCCCTTCAAAAGAATCTGTCCTCAGATTCTCCTCCGAACCTCGGGGTTTGTTAAAGGAAGTATATTACGGCATTTAAAAGTTGTTCAAACAAAATTGCGCAATTAACACACAAGCAATTAATTAAAACAAACAATTAACAGTTAAATTCAAATAAGCAATTAACGCATAGTTCTTACATAATAGTTCAAATAAAATCAAATTACAATTAAACGAAAATGACGAGAAATAGAAGAAAATGATGCCGACTAAGAATCGGATGCTCCAGAACTAGGCGGCATGCCAAGACGGCTCAGATAGCTACCGAGCTGCTCAGTGATGGACCTCTCAAGGTTGGAAATCTGCTCCCGGAGCTCGGTGTGGTTGCTTTGGGCCTCGAGTCTGATCTCCCGAAGGTCGGCCGACTATCGGTCCAGTCGCTCGGTAGTCTGCTCAGCGAAGGTTGTGAAGCGGTTTCCCCAAACCGTCCACCTATCGGCCTCCCACCGGCTTCAGGTCTCTGACTCCGATTTTTGGTACCGAGTCCACTGCTCCTCACTTAGTCTATCCCATTGTGAGGATCCAGCCTGGTGCTGAGTCGGGTAGTCGTCAAAGTTCGGCTGGAAGTGAGCCTCTTCAGTTCTAGGAGGGTCAAGTACGTACGGGACCTGTTGAGGATCGAAGCCTCCTGCTTCGTATAATTATTCAAGCATTTGTTCCTCAATTTCTTGTTGATCCCTTTCAGGTTGACCTCCTGCTCGGATGTCCTCCTCGACATCGTCGTCACTCTCGGCGGCAGCTTCCTCTGCCGTCATCGGCACATACCTACTATGACGCCCTCTAACTTTCTTGCATAGCTTCATCTGGGCGAATTGCTTGTAGGTGATGATTGCGTCGTCTCCCCCTACTGGGGCCATTCGGTCCATACCGGTTACACCGGCACACTCGAGGATTGCGGTAATGTAGGACCCAATCCTAATCTCTCCCTTCGGGTGGGTGCCCACGTACTCTACATACCTCAAGAAAAACATAATGCCGTTGACCGGCTCTCTCCGGACCGCACAATCAAGAATGTAGAGTTCATCCAAGTTGATAGAGCCATAGCTATCTCCTCGGGCAAAAATGGTGCATGAGAGAAATCGATGGAAAGTCCTCAAGGCGGGATTGATGAGTTCGGTTGCCTTCGACTTTCCTTGTTGGAAGGACCTTCTAGAAGTGGAGACATTTCTCCACGCCTCGGCTTCGGACCATCCTATTTCACGGCTTATCATACCCCGAATGGGTAGTCCAAAATGCACCGTCAATTGTCGGAGAGTGAGCTCATAATCCTCATTGAAAGCTCGAAACTCGATCTTAAAAGGTAGCTCGGCGTCGTCTTCGTGGGGAATTACTTGAAGTGTTGCAATGAATTCGTAGACAAGCCGGGGGTACGAATTCCTCCTCATATCCAAGAATGTGGTCCACCCCACGTCTTCAATATACCGAGCAATACCGTGGCCAAGTCCCAAATTTCCCAATGCTTCTATATCGAGGAACTTGGTAGAGAAAACCGGGCGTTCGTGCATCCGGCGAAATATTTTGGCTTGAAAGGGGTTTGAAATATCATAGAAGTGGGGGATGGAGGGTCATCTCGCCTCCTCCTTCGTCGAGTACCTTCGGCGGCCATGTGAGAAGGTTGCTTGAAGCTTGTTGGTTTGAATTTGGTGAAATTCTTCACTCGGGAATTTTGTCGAACACTTGGCGGGCGCGTATTTTGGGCGGCAATTTGTGTATGATCGGCTTGGCGGATCATCCCCAAAAAGCAACTAATTGAAATACGCAATGCCGGCTACGTACCTTTCAATTTTTACGAAGATCCGACGGACGGATCGAAAGTTTTAGGCTTGTGAAATTGGAAAGATGAAATTGGAGGAAAATTTGGGGAATTGAAGTTGCTAGAAGTGGGAAAAAAAAAAAGGGGTTGCTGCTGCTTCTGTTCGTGAAAGAGAGATTTAAATGGGCGAGGGGCCCTGCACGGTCTAACGCACGGGCGTGCGCAGGGCCGTGTGCGCCGGTTCGACCGGTTTAGCGGTTTAAACGCTGGGCTGGTCTGCACGGTCTTGAGCTGGGCCGCACGGTCTTGACCAAGACCGTGCGTTGGGGCGTGCAAGTGCCCCTGAGTTGAATTAAAACACCCGCAAAAATTACCAAAACACCCCGGATTAAACCCGGAGTTCACTTAAACAATAAAACATACTATCGCGCAATTAATTAATTAAAAGACGAGAAAATATGAATGTTATGAACATGCACGGTACCTTTATTCCGAGAGACGAAGTCCGGTCTAGCCTCTTTTTTTTTTTTTTTTTTTTTTTTCATCTTTCGATCTCGGTAGTTTCTCGACTCCTTCAATTACCCTTTCTCTTGTTGGGGCATTGGTCGACGAGGTGATTGGCGGCACCACAAATGAGGCACATCCCAAGTCTCCTCCTACACATCTCGGCGACGTGGTTCGGTTTCTGGCATTGCGTGCAGAGGATGATACTTCCACTGGATCCGCTAGTCGTTGTCCCTTTACTGCGAGAAGTCGTATGGACAACCACTGGGGTTCCTGATTCATGTGGCCGGTTCTCCGAGGTAATCAATCGAGCACTCCTAGCTCTCATTTCAAATTCTGCTTCGGCCGACAGCCTCCGCATAAGAACAGTAGCCGAGTCCTATGAGTATTTGGCGGATTTCGTGCCTCAACCCAGATATAAATCTTGCAGCTCTGTTCCTTTGGTCCGGTTCTCGGTTAGGAGAGTCATTGGTCAGGTAAGCGAATCTAGCCTCGTATTCGGTTACGCTCTCTCCTCCTTGAGCTATTTCCATGTCTCCCGTCGGATACGGGTATGAAGATCCCGGAACAGTCTGGAGTGGTGGTAGTGACGGGTCTAATCGGGCTTTCTTGCGTGGCATACTTGCGTTCACAACTATTTGGCAAAATAGGTGCATGTCTTGTAAGAAATGATGCCAATAATTTATAAACACATAAAGCATGCTCGACACCCAATGAAAATCCTATCGACACAAAACTACGACAGACCAAACCAAGTAGAACACACAAAGAGTTACACGATCGACTTGCGTTGCATCTTTCTTAGTACAAAGATTCATAAAAGATTGCCAGTCGGTTAATGAACCCAACCGTAAACATCTACAATTTTAAGCACCAAGATAAGACAAACACTCATCAAAACACGAACTCGACATGGACTGACACAATTCAAAAGACACAAAAGACAAGACAGACGAGATACTAGAGCTTTCGGTTCCTTTTGGGGAACCTAGGCTCTGATACCACTGACTGTAGCACCCCTTTCCCTGGGCGGAGAAAGGACACCCATCCGCACCGAGACGAACTCCCGAACGAGGTAGATGTACCCCATTTAAAAATCCATCCCGACGAACGGCAATCAATCAATCAAAAACCAGCAACAACATTACGACACCCCAACAACAACAGGAATAAAAGAATAACAGAGTTGCGGAAGTTAAATCAAATTATACAATTAGTCATATAAGCCATTCATGGCAGCATAATTCATACATCATTCTCAATAATCATTTAATAAATGCCATCCATGGCTCGTCTAATCTATCCCACATCAGGGGCACGTAAGTACGGTAAATAAAACATAATACGAAAAACATAAATTAAATCAATTCATAAATAAGGATACGACTGTTGTTGGGACACTGACAAGACAAGACATACGAGCCAACCTAGACCTGCTACTGCCGACTGACAAGATAGGTGACGACGCCACCTGTCGACCTGAAGTAAGAATCAAAATAGTGGGGGTGAGTATAAAAGATACTCAGTGATGGTAAAGAGGGAACAAGTATGAGCCATGTTTCCGGGTTTGGATTATATATATATAGGAAAATACATTTGCATAATTGAAGAAAATCCGGATCATGCTTCGACTTGCATACATGACAATAATTAACAGTACGCCAAAGAATTAAAGCGATAAATACAAGCAATTAATATCCCAGCGAGTATGGGCCTGTTCCTCCTTATAACCCCTTCAATTACAATAAACTCCATCACCGGTGTCTGACCCCGAAGCGCGACCCCGGGCGACTGTTGAATTTCAGGAAAACGTGCAACGAATGCAATGCCCACCATCGCTCCCAACCGTGGCTATCAACTCTTGACGGGCCACGATTGACGCTTAATTTTGGGAAAAACACCTCAGATTACACCCTGGACGCTCGTCCCCAGATGCAACCTCCGGATACCATCCCGGGCCCATTGAAATAACAATACATTATCTTTTGCTCGCGTTTGAAGAACATTATAAGTTAAGGCCAAAAGGGCATTTAGGCAAGTGTGTGTGACGACAAAGGAGGTGACTACAAGTTTCATACGTGTCGGGAAACACCAACATCTTCCCCTAACGACTTCCCTCATAGACCCAACCGAGGTCAAAACGTCATGCTTAAAAGAAAGAAAATGATTTAGAGATACTTATAGGTACAAGTTAATATCAAAACATTTATCATGAAAATATAGGTTAAATATCTAATAGATATACGAGAAGAGATGTAACGACCCAGAAATCCGAGAATCATTGTGAGTATTTCTCGCGTTAATTATCTTTCTTAACCCTAAGTTCTCGTAATATGTGAATTATTATATATTATTTTCGTATACGACCCAATATGATAATATTATTTGCGTATTTAAATTTCTTGTTTAAATTGCGTTTGTTTGTTATTAAATAGATATATTTGACCAACGTACATTTAATTGGACTTTCCAAACTTACCAAACTACCCTTCATATTTTTCCGATATTTTGAAATATTTGATAAAAGTCTCAAAAACCTCATTCAAACCATATTCGATATAGAGTGAGTGAGAGAGAAGAAGAAAAGAGGATTTTTCCCCCGAAGCCCTAATCGATCGTGCCGAGCTCGTTTCTCCGTGGAATTTCACGCCGATCGAACCTAAACGATCCTCTCAGCGATACCTTTCTTTAGGTACCAATTTCCCCAATTTATTTCACGAATTTACGCGGTTTTGAGGATTAATTATCATTTCAGGATTTTTAGGTTAAATGCTTAGATCGAACCCGTTTCTTGATCATTTCGTGAAATTATTGGATGTAAATGTTTATTAGATGATGATTGTTGATTGTTACGATTGGTGGGTGTTGATTTGCGCTCTAAATATGATTTTTATGATTTTTGGTTCGAGTTTTCGTGAAATCGCGTAACTTCTGCTGTGTGCTGTTAAACCGCACGGGCTAACGCACGGTCTTGAGCAAGACCGTGCAGGAGCCCGTGCGCACCTCTTTATGCCTGCACGGGCTCAAGCCCGTGCACCTAAACCGTGCATTTGGCCGTCTGTTCGTGCACGGTCTTGACACCGTGTTCAAGACCGTGCACAAGCCGGTGTGAAACACTTAGAAAATTTTCCAGTCTTTTTCAAATGTTGCTCTCGGCAAGTGAGTCTCCGAGTCAACATTTTCGGTTGACTTTTTGCATACGGACTCCAAAAATTATATCGTTTTCACCTATAGAACCCTTATAACTTGTAGATTAATATTTTGAAATGTTTATTTAATTTCGCCCTCGTTCGGGCTATGAATAGTGTAATTTTAAGTATGTGCATATTTGACAACTTGTCGGAATTTCGTGAAATTTACATGATAGCTTCCTTACATACTATAATTGGCATATGCATGATTTTAAACATGTTTGGTTAGCCGTTCGTCAAATAATTGCTTATTTGCGCTTTTATAGTCGTTATTAATTTGTCTAGGTCCTATCTTGTTCACAGATCAGTCGGGAGTCGGTGACCAGTGAGTCTAGCTGCTAGGCTTCCTATTTTTGAGACCAGGTGAGGATTTAAATCGTTTTAAACTAGGCTTGAACATATATGTCTATGTATACTTGCGAAACCCCTTAATCCCATATTATTGTATTACATATTTCGAGCTTATACTTTTATGTTTTATCCTAAAATCCTCTGATATCAAAATTATATAATAGTAACCTAAATCGATTTGTTTTCAAAAAGGGCAAGAAAACTCTTTCCTTTACGTGACGGTTTGACTTAGGATTTACCCCCTTCGTCGTCACCAGTTGCCCAATTGCCCGTTTGGCATTAAAAATCTTTCTTGAAAAGCAAGCAAAGTATTGTTCTTTCAATGGGCCCGGGACGGTATCCATAGGTTGCAGCCGGGGACGAGCGTCCAGGGTGTAATCTGATGTGCTTTTCCCAAAACTAAGCATCAATCGTGGCCCGTCAGGAGTTTGATAGCCACGGTTGGGAGCGATGGTGGATGTTGCATTCGTTGCACATTTTCCTTAAATTCACAATAGTCGAGCTTTGGGTTGCTCCTTGGCTTGACACCGGCGATGGAGATTTTTATCATGTATTGTGGAGAAATAAGGAGGAACAGGCTCACTCTCGCGGGGATATTTATTTATTGCTTTATATTGTTATTGTTTTATTGTTTTATTGAATATCCAAGTCGAAGCACATTCTGGTTTCTTCCTTATTGCATATGTACTTTCTATAAAACCCGGAAGCGTGACTCGACTTGTTCCAACATATTCACTGAGTATTTTTTACTTACCCTCTTTCTTTGGTTCTTGCCTCAGGTAGATTGAGAGACCGACATGTCTCACGTGTCGGATGGGCAACAGTGCATAGATAGGCCTTCTAGCGGGCGCCCCAAACGGGTAACGCACGCCCCGCACCGAGCCCCAATCCGAAGCCGAAATAGAAATCCGACCCTAAATTGAAACCCGGCAAACGCCAAACCGATTTACTCAATCACTAGGCGGGGCTTTTTGTAAAACAAATAACGACAACGACGCGGAAGAGGAAGCAACAGCAAACAAACGAATTCTACTAATGGGAATTAAAGCAGTAAACCAATTGCGCAAATAGTTAAAGCCCACCAAGGCTAGCGGAATTCACTTACAAAACTTGAATCAAATCATAACGGGTTCAACATAAATAATCCCGAACTCAATTCATAACCTACAGGATACATATAATGGTCAAGTACCTAAAACAACCTAGGAATGAACAACGACAAAAGCAGACTAATCCGCAATACAAGACCGACGAATGCCCACCTAGTAATCACCTGAAACAGATAAGGTTAAATGCAGGGAGGGTTAGTCAAAAGACTAAGTGAGGGGAAAAAGAAGGTACATACATAATAGCATACGGGAATAAATCACCAATTTAACTTAAAAGAAAACAAACGTAAAAGAAGGGTTTTCATAAATTTTTATGATTTCCCTCGCGAATTATGATTTATTTTATTAATTATTATATGATTTTTATAACAATTTCGTATATGAGTGATTGTAATAATTTAATTATGAATTGTCAATGTGCGTTTAATAATATGAATTTTGACTGTAATTATGTGTTATTTAGACAATGTGAGTTTTTGAACTTATTTTACGAAATTACTAAAATGCCCTTTCGATTCTCAACCTGAGTCAATTATTTGACTAAATCTCTCTCTCACCTCACTCTCGTTCAAACACAACAGCAAAGGAAAAAGAAACGAAAAGAAAAGAAAAAGAGAAAAAGAAGGAAGAAGATTCAATCGATCGTCCCAACTCCGTTTCCCGACGGATTTTCGAGCCGTTTACGCCTACTAACTCCCCGCGATCTCTTCTACGAGTAAGCCTTTCACGTCCCTCTCGTTTAATGTCCCCTATGCCTCGTATTTCTTGTTTTTGGTTAATAGTTGAATAATTAGGTTTTATTTGATTTTGATAGAAATTGTGGACGGATTTTCGTGTTTATCGTTTCTATATGTAGATTATATGTTGTAGATGATTATATGTGAAAATTAGGGAGTGATTTGCATGTTTAATTGATTAAATGTTGGATTTAGGATTGAATTTGCGAAGGTTTCGAGTTTCTGCGAATTTTCTGCTGTTATCGCACGCACACGGCCTATGCACGGGGTGTTGCAAGCCCGTGTGCATGTGCACGGGCTCTCTACACGGCCTGTAGAGAGGCCGTGCGTATTGGTTCTACACGGGCTCTCTCCACGGCCTGTAGAGAGGCCGTGCGTGTCCCTTTGGTGTGCACACGGTCTTGGTGCACACGGCCTCAAGGCCGTGTGCATGAGCCCGTGTGGACCGGCATGAACAGCTCCCTGACTTTCTGTAAGTTCGGGGCTGTTTTGGCCTACGGGTCCCACCTCGACTCGTCTTTTCTGAATTCTTTCTTCGCTCGTGTATTCGATATAAATGATATAGATATGAATTGCATGTTTTATGAATTTATAACATGTTCGGGGGTATGAATAGTATGTTTTAAGTTTTCGACAAATTTTCTAACTTTTGCATGTGAAGTCCGATTTTTCCAAAATTTGAATGCATACTCCTTTATGATAATTTAAGCATGTCCGTAAAGTTTCGTTGCATTTGGACTTGATTTACATTTTTAAATTTGAGAATTTCTCCGTTTTTGTTTGATAATTGAACCTAAGTGTTTTATGTGATTGTATAACGTGCTTTTACGTGTTTCTATGCTTTCGTATGAGCCGTGCGTTGTCATATGTCTTATGTGGTTATGTCGTTTGTCAGTTGCAGGTTCCACTCTCGTGGATTAGGTTGCTCGTTTCCGTTTTGGGCTTTCTTTTGGTTATCGCCAGGTGAGATTTCTATTGTTATCCCGCATTATGTAGATATGTACTATTGAGCCTCACTAAATAAGCCTCGCATGTGTAATTTATGTTTTCATCCCGTATTACTATATTTAGTAAATACTTTATGCTTATTATCTTTATGAGGTTTAAGAACAACGGATTTGATATTAAATGAATAATATGTATATGATTTCGAAATGTTTTCAAAAAGAGACAAGCGAACTATGTTTCGATTTAAATGTAATTTTGGGTTTGGAAACCTTCTCGTTGAGTGAAGTCGTTAGGGCGGGTTTCTCCCCCAAGACGATGGAACATCCGGTTGCGTTTCCTACCGTTACATCGCCTGTCTCGAACGGCCCTTTTGGCCCTCCCCGAAATGTCTTGATTCCTATTTTAATAGGAAAATGATAGTTATGAAAATGCGAGATATGATATGTATGAAATGTTATCTGGGCCCGGAGTATGGCGATTGGATGAAGCCGGATAGACAGCGGGTCTACGGTGGAATTCGGTAGCTTGCTCCTTGTTTACCGGGAGCACGGGTGAGGCCGGAGTGGCAACTTTTGTGCTCCTGCGACGGAGACTTCGTGTCAGCCGTAGGATAGGCTATCATGCCTATAGAGCAGTTGGATTTAGCGGTCCTTCTGCTACATGGGAGGAATAAGGCTGGTATGGTTTTCAGGTATGTTTTGATATGATATGAGGAGTTGAGGGCTCGACTCGCCGAGCAATATGATATGTCCCGTTATGTTATGTTATGATAAATCACCGAATGTTTATGAAAATCCTTCTCTTACGTTTGTTTTCTTTTAAGCTAAAATGGTGATTTATTCTTGTATGTTATTATGTATGTATTCCCATTTTTCCCCTCACTTAGTCATTTGACTAACCCTCCCTGCTTTTAACCTTATCTGTTTCAGGTGGTAACTAGGTGGGCATCGTCAGTCTTGTTTCGCGGGTTTTCTTTCTTTTCGGTGATTGTTCCTTTCTAGATTGTTTTAAGTTCATGATTAGGTTATATGTATATGTTATCGGGATTGATATATTGAACCCGTTATTGGGTGTCACCGGGATATTGTATCGAACCCGTTTATTATATTATAGTAATTGAATTCCGCTAGCCTTGGTGGGCTTTAATTATTTGTCCAATTGAGCTGCTTTGAATGTTGTTATATAGAATTTGGTTTGGTTGTTGCTTCCGCTCCCGTATTATTGTCGTCTGTTGTTTTTACAAAAGCCCCGCCTAGTGATTGAGTAAATCGGTTTGCCATTCGCCGGGTTTCAATTTAGGGTCGGATTTCTGTTTTGGCTTCGGATTGAGGCTCGGTACGGGGCGTGCGTTACCCGTTTGGGGCGCCCGCTACAATAGGCATAATAGCCTATCTCACGGCTGACACGAAGTCTCCGTCACAGGAGCACAAAGGTTGCCACTCCGGCCTCACCTGTGCTCCTGGTAAACATGGAGCAAGCTACCGAATTCCACCGCAGACCCGCTGTCTATCCGGCTTCATCCGATCGCCATACTCCGGGCCCATATAACATATCATACATATCGTATCTCGCATTTTCATAACTATCATCTTCCTATTAAAATAGGAATCAAGACATTTCGGGGAGGGCCAAAAGGGCCGTTCGAGACAGGCGATGTAACGGTAGGAAATGCAACCGGATGTTCCATCGTCTTGGGGGAGAAACCCGCTCTAACGACTTCATTCAACAAGAAGGTTTCCAAACCCAAAATTACATTTAAATCGAAACATAGTTCGCTTGTCTCTTTTTCAAAACATTTCGAAAACATATACATATTATTCATTTAATATCAAATCCGTCGTTCTTAAACCTCATAAAGATAATAAGCATAAAGTATTTACTAAATATAGTAATACGGGATGAAAACATAAATTACACATGCGAGGCTTATTTAGTGAGGCTCACTAGTACATATCTACATAATACGGGATAACAATAGAAACCTCACCTGGCGACAACCAAAAAAAAGCCCAAAACGGAAACGAGCACCCTAATCCACGAGAGTGGAACCTGCAACTGACAAACGACATAACCAGGTAAGACATACGACGACGCACGACTCATACGAAAGCATAGAAACACGTAAAAGCACGTTATACAATCACATAAAACACTTAGGTTCAATTATCAAACAGAATGAAGTAATTTGCAAATTTAAAAATGCAAATCAAGTCTAAATGCAACGAAACTTTACGGGCATGCTTAAATTATCATAAAGAAGTATGCATTCGAATTTCGGGAAAATCGGACTTCATATACAAAAGTTAGAAAATTTGACGAAAATTTAAAACATACTATTCATAGACCCGAACATGCTATAAATTCATAAATCATACAATTCATATCTATTTCATATATATCGAATACACGAGCGAAGAACGAATTCGGAAAAGACGAGCCGAGCCGGGACCCGTAGGCCAAAACAGCCCCTGACTTACAGAAAGTCAGGGAGCTGTTCATGCCGGTCCACACGGGCTCATGCACGCGGCCTTGAGGCTGTGTGCACCAAGACCGTGTGCACACCAAAGGGACACGCACGGCCTCTCTACAGGCCGTGTAGAGAGCCCGTGTAGAACCAACACGCACGGCCTCTCTACAGGCCGTGTAGAGAGCCCGTGCACATGCACACGGGCTTGCAACACCCCGTGTGCATAGGCCGTGTGCGTGCGATAACAGCAGAAAATTCACAGAAACTCGAAACCTTCGCAAATTGAATCCTAAATCCAACATTCAGTCATCTAAACATGCAGATCACGCCCTAATATGTACATATAGTGATCTACAACATATTAGCTACACATAGAAACAATAAACACGAAAATCCATCCATAAATTCTCTCAAAATCATATAAAACCTAATTTATTCAACTATAAACAAAATCAAGAAATACGAGGCATAGGAGACGTTAAACGAGAGGGACGTGAAAGGCTTACTCGTAGAAGGGATCGTGAGGAGTTCGTAGGTGTAAGCGGTTCGAATATCCGTCGAGAAACGGAGTCGGGACGATCGTTTGAATCTTCTTCCTTCTTTTTCTCTTTTTCTTCTCTTTTCTTTTCTTTTTCCTTTGCTGTTGTGTTTGAACGAGAGTGAGGTGAGAGAGAGACTTAGTCAAATAATTTGACTAGGGTTTAAAATCGAAGGGGCAAATTCGTAATTTCGTAAAATAAGTTCAAAAACTCACATTGTCCAAATAACACATAATTACAGTCAAAATTCATATTATTAAATGCACATTGACAATTCGTAATTTAAATATAGAAACTCATTCATCCATAAAAATGTTATATAAATCACATAATAATTAATAAAATAAATCATAAATCGTGAGAGAAATCGATTCGGGTTCCCGGTTCATACACAAATTTTCGGGGCGTTACAATCACCCCTCCTTAAGAGAATCTAGTCCCCAGATTCTACTGATTAGAGTTAAACAACTCTGGGTGAAACTTACGCGTCATCATTCGGATCTCTCACGAAACTTCTTCGACTGTCTGATTCATTCAAGGGACTCGCTAGGAGATATTTCGCGGATTGCACAACTCCAAGCTTGTTCGGGGTTCTTGCAAGTAACTTTTCAGAAGGACTTGAGCTATCTCCATTTATTGTCGAAAGGCCTGAATCCGATCGACAACGCCTTGGAGAAATCCCAGATAAACCTGTAACGGTAATTACCATCTTAAACCTTCAGTAGTCCAGACACGAAGTCCATGGTGAATCCATTCCCAATCCCACATAGGGGTATGCAGTAGTCATAGCTAACTCCTTAATCTTTGATGCTCGGCTTTGATCTGCTGGCAAGCCAGGTATCTCTTGACTTAATCGAGAAAGTCTCTTTCTTTCGACTCTTCGAATCATGGGTCCGGGACTTATATTGGGAAGTATTGGGTTACCAACACAAAGCTGAAACTTTGGATTATTCTTCGCTCAAATTGTCTGACTCGGGATCCATTCTTTTGCAGTCTTGGCATTTTAGATTCTTCAACCCAATTCTGACTGGGTCGCAAGGCTATGAATGAAATTATCTAAAATGGTGCAAGTCTAATTCGGTTTAGCCTCAATTTGTGACATGCTCGTGATTTTGTTCAAAGTACCAACTACAATATTCGTTTTTCCCAAGGAACACTGATTCTTGTAATCTTAGTCCTCAAACATTTTCCATTAACGACATTGGGGTTGGTTCAACTCCTCCTGAGTTAACACTTGTTAAACTCTCATAATCTGTGGGGATGTCAACAAATTCCATAAGAGATAGTGGCGACGCTTCAGCCAATCCTCTCCTACAGTAGCTAGTGCAATGTCATGAGGGGATACTTTCTGGTGGATTTTAGCTTCCCGAGCATGAGCTATGGTTTCTTCATTAGTACCATTCACCAATTCAACCTTTCATGTGACGCATTCCCACTCACGACGATTCCTTCGACGATTCCTTCGGAATCCCTTGAGCAGGGTTAATATTGAAGTTGTAGTTAATCTCTTCTCGACTCCTAAGAACAAGTCTTACAGAGATCGTCCATTCGAGTTCGTTTTCTTTCCTGTTGACTCAAGCAACAGGGTTGCAAGCTTAGAGAAGTTCCACTCGAAATCTTGGTTTGTTCCCATTCCAGTACTGCTCAAATCTTCAACGATCCTCCTCTTCTCACTCTGGATCCGAAATGACTTAAAAGGTCACTAAGTCGATCCAGATTTCACATCCGTTAGGTGGGGCAACTAGCGGGTGCCCGTTGTTTTCTGGCGTACCATACGGAGGCATTCTGCGTTCTTCCTCTAATCTCGAGGACACCAAGGTGACTCCTTAGGAAGCAACGACTAACTCACTACGATATGAACGGGGTCCATCAAGTCGCAAAGTACTTGTCAGTACTAGAGGCAGACATATGAATTCAAGACGTCTACATCAGGCATTGAAAGCTGTCTTCAGAACATATTCGTCTCGAGCACAGAGCTGATGATACCCTAATCAAAAGTTGTTCAGACAAAATCCTCGATCTCAAAGCATATCGGGCATTTCTTCATCGATGGTAGAGGATACTTGCCTTCGTTAATATACTGAGCAATTCTCGGTGAACAATACACATGGAAGTGTACTGTCTTCTTCTCTACAAGCAGTGCTGGAGTACCCTAGATCAAGATACTCGTTCGGGCATGTTCAAGGGAGGGAAGTTCATCAAGTCGGTTCTTCGATTCTGTCAGATCGGCAGAATCCATTCGGTTAGGCGACTTCGATCACGGTTTGACTTCTTAGAGTTAGATCTATCACAAACCATCCATTTCGATCTAATCGCAAGAGCTCTCAGATTCTCGGGAAGTACGTCTGTGAATTCTATGATCAACTTGGTTCTCTGGACTTAGTCAAGTCCAATATAATCCTTTGCTGGCAGCTCGGTCAAATCTGCTGCTAACGGCTCCTTCGGTGATAAACGGCAGCACGCGCACAATCGCAAAGGTCCTCCAATCCGCCAACGAAAATAAACGAGAAGCACGCAAAGAATTCAACAGGCGCACGCGCAAGAACGTCAATGAAAAGCGCAACAAGTGAGTGTAAACCACTCGAATGATGAAATGCAGGTATGGAATGACAATTTATATATTATACCTTACACCGAAGCATTCGGATCTAAGTTCTCCTCGACTGTCTCGATGTTTTCTTCCTCGTGCAATTTGCGCGGAGATGGGAGGGACTTCCACATGAGAAGCAACGTCCAGCTTTCTTTCGGCATTCCGACTCTTGATGGTCTCTTTGGCAAAAGTTACATACGGGTCGTAGGGCTCCCTGCGGTTGGGGAGGTGCATTCTGCTTCGATGAAGACACTTGGGAGGTCTTCTTTCCGTAAGAGGGCCCCGAAGTTGTAAATGGCCTCTTAGAACTCGCTGGAAGGTACTGAACGGTGGTAGTGGCAAGAATAGGACTCGATCCCATCAGGTTGAGTTTAGACTGAATATGCAGAGCCATTTCCACTGCGTCGGTATAACGTTGAGGTCGAACCACCATCATAGCCTTTCTGATCTCGTAAGTCAATCCATCTACAAACTGGCGAATCTTCCTCTGCTCGTCGGCGACCATATACGGGCAATGCTTAATGAGGCGAGAGAAGTGTGCCTCGTATTGGCCAACTGAAGATGTGTTCTGTCTGTGAGCCAGAAATTCCCCTTCGCGTTGCTGACGAACAACCCATGGAATGTACTTAGCCTGAAACTCGGTCAAGAACTGATCCCAAGTCGGGGCTACATGCTCACATTTCCATCTTTGCTCAATCTGTTTCCACCAATCCTGTGCGGCTCCAACCATCAGATAGATTGCATACTCGACTCTCTGAGGGTCCGGATATTCCATTATCCTGTAAATCTTTTCTAGGGCTGATATCCATGCCTCGGCAATAGCGTCATCCGGGGCACCTTCAAACTGTGGTGGTTCGAATATGAGAAATCGGGTCCACGCTTCCTGCTCATCATTTCCTTTAGGGGCCTGAGCGATGAACTGTCTTAATGTTTCCGCAAATTCGGCTGAAGTCGGTGTATCGGTCTGAGGTGCCAACGGAGGTGATGAGAGCGGTTTACGTATACGAAGACGTGGAGGTATCCTGTACGGGCAATAGCAAATATGCATGACAGGTAAGTGAGTACGCGAAGCTGTAAACACGTAGGCAACTAGAGTTCAGATAGAGTTCACATAATCACTTAGCACATTTGCACAAATTTCATAGAAGTCCTAAGCCTTACGACCTAGACACAACCGGACACGACAGACAACCAGGCACGGCAAGTATAACCCTGAGTTTCACATCCACCTATATCCAAGTCCATCCCAGTGTTTTGATTGTAAAAGATCTTTTGTTGTTGATCATCCAACAAAGATCCATCACAATTCAAACACTAAGCGTTCTTGAACACTAGTGAGTGCAATTCCCTAAGTTACACCGGCACACAACGACTAACAAAACAAACAAAATACGACGATTCAGAGCTTAGGCCATTGGACCAAAGAAGCTCTGATACCAACTGTAGCGGGGGCCCCAAATGGGTAACGCACGCCCCGCACCGAGCCCCAATCTGAAGCCGAAATAGAAATCCGACCCTAAATTGAAACCCGGCGAACGGCAAACCGATTTACTCAATCACTAGGCGGGGTTTTTGTAAAACAAATAACGACAACGACGCGGAAGCGGAAGCAACAGCAAACAAACGAATTCTACTAACGGGAATTAAAGCAGTAAACCAATTGCGCAAATAGTTAAAGCCCACCAAGGCTAGCGGAATTCACTTACAAAACTTGAATCAAATCATAACGGGTTCAACATAAATAATCCCGAACTCAATTCATAACATACAGGATACATATAATGGTCAAGTACCTAAAATAACCTAGGAATGAACAACGACAAAAGCAGACTAATCCGCAATACAAGACCGACGAATACCCACCTAGTAATCACCTGAATCAGATAAGGTTAAATGTAGGGAGGGTTAGTCAAAAGACTAAGTGAGGGGAAAAAGGGGGTACATACATAATAGCATACGGGAATAAATCACCAATTTAACTTAAAAGAAAACAAACGTAAAAGAAGGGTTTTCATAAATTTTTGGTGATCTATCATAACATAACATAACGGGACATATCATATTGCTCGGCGAGACGAGCCCTCAACTCCTCATATCATATCATAACATACCTGAAAACCAGACCAACCTTATTCCTCCCATGTAGCAGAAGGACCGCTAAATCCAACTGCTCTATAGGCATAATACCCTATCTCACGGCTGACACGAAGTCTCCATCACAGGAGCACAAAGGTTGCCACTCAGGCCTCACCCGTGCTCCTGCTAAACATGGAGCAAGCTACCGAATTCCACCGTAGACCCGCTGTCTGTCCGGCTTCATCCGATCGCCATACTCCGGGCCCATATAACATATCATACATATCGTATCTCGCATTTTCATAACTATCATCTTCCTATTAAAATAGGAATCAAGACATTTCGGGGAGGGCCAAAAGGGCCGTTCGAGACAGGCGATGTAACGGTAGGAAACGCAACCGGATGTTCCATCGTCTTGGGGGAGAAACCCGCCCTAACGACTTCATTCAACGAGAAGGTTTCCAAACCCAAAATTACATTTAAATCGAAACATAGTTCGCTTGTCTCTTTTTGAAAACATTTCGAAAACATATACATATTATTCATTTAATATCAAATCCGTCGTTCTTAAACCTCATAAAGATAATAAGCATAAAGTATTTACTAAATATAGTAATACGGGATGAAAACATAAATTACACATGCGAGGCTTATTTAGTGAGGCTCACTAGTACATATCTACATAATACGGGATAACAATAGAAACCTCACCTGGCGACAACCAAAAGAAAGCCCAAAACGGAAACGAGCAACCTAATCCACGAGAGTGGAACCTGTAACTGAAAAACGACATAACCAGGTAAGACATACGACGATGCACGACTCATACGAAAGCATAGAAACACGTAAAAGCACGTTATACAATCACATAAAACACTTAGGTTCAATTATCAAACGGAACGAAGTAATTCGCAAATTTAAAAATGCAAATCAAGTCCAAATGCAACGACAATTTACAGGCATGCTTAAATTATCATAAAGAAGTATGCATTCGAATTTCGGGAAAATCGGACTTCATATGCAAAAGTTAGAAAATTTGACGAAAACTTAAAACATACTATTCATAGACCCGAACATGCTATAAATTCATAAATCATACAATTCATATCTATTTCATATATATCAAATACACAAGCGAAGAACGAATTCGGAAAAGACGAGCCGAAGCGGGACCCGTAGGCCAAAACAGCCCCTGACTTACAGAAAGTCAGGGAGCTGTTCATGCCGGTCCACACGGGCTCATGAACACGGCCTTGAGGCCGTGTGCACCAAGACCGTGTGCACACCAAAGGGACACGCACGGCCTCTCTACAGGCCGTGTAGAGAGCCCGTGCACATGCACACGGGCTTGCAACACCCCGTGTGCATAGGCCGTGTGCGTGCGATAACAGCAGAAAATTCACAGAACTCGAAATCTTCGCAAATTAAATCCTAAATCCAACATTAAGTCATCTAAACATGCAAATCACGCCCTAATATGTACATATAATAATCTACAACATATTAGCTACACATAGAAACAATAAACACGAAAATCCATCCATAAATTCTCTCAAAATCATATAAAACCTAATTTATTCAACTATAAACAAAATTGAGAAATACGAGGCATAGGAGACATTAAACGAGAGGGACGTGAAAGGCTTACTCGTAGAAGGGATCGTGAGGAGTTCGTAGGTGTAGCGGGCGCCCCAAACGGGTAACGCACGCCCCGCACCGAGCCCCGACCCGGAACCGAAATGGGATCCGACCCGAACCGAAACCCGGCGAACGGCAAGCATTTACTCAATCACTAGGCGGGGTTTTAAAAACAACGAAAAGACAGAGACGCGGAAGCAATATAAATAATCAAAGCAATAGAACATAATAAATACACAATTATTAAAGCCCACCAAGGCTAACGAAATTCAATTATATAATATCAAACGGGTTCGATAAATACATAATCCCGAATGCAAATTAAATTAAATCCTAACATCCTAACAAAAATCTAATTCATATCATACGGAAAAAAAAGAATATACATGAGAAACTAAATACAACTCTACGACGACGACGACGAATCCCGCCTAGTATCCTGAAACCAATATAGGGTGAGACGGAGAGGGTTAGTCAAACGACTAAGTGAGGGGGAAAATAATAATGTATATAATAAAACGGAAGTAAATCACCAATTTTATAATTAAAAGAAATCAACATAAAAGAAAGGTTTTCGTAAACGGGTGGTGATTTAACATAAAACATAACTTATCATATGACTCGGCGAGTCGAGCCCTGAAACTCCAATAACCAAAAACATAAAACCGGAAACCTCCCTTATTCCTCCAATGTAGCCGGACTGCAAACCCGAACTACTCGTAACTAACTAGAATAACTCAGGTACTCAAAGGGCTGCCACTCCGGCCTCACCCCGAGCTCCCAAATGGAGGAAACCATAGGATTTACGCCGTAGACCCGACGTCTACCGACTTCGTCCTATCGCTCTTACTCAGGGCCCAAACGATCATGCATACAGTTCATGACTCGCTTTTCAAACATTTCGGGTTGGCCTAAAGACCGTTCGAGACATGTCATATGCGAGGCCGAAGGCCAAAGTTCGCCTTAGAAACAAAAGGTTTTACATGTCTCTTCCGTAAACATTTCGAAAACTATACATAGTACTTTTTCATATCAAATCACTTTCGATAAATCAAATAAGCATAATAAGTATAAATATCTACTAAGTATATATATAGAAACGGTGTGAAAACAAAACATAAACGTGGCTTATTTCGGGAGAGGCTTATTTATACATATACATAGTAATACTGGAACAGAAAAGGAAAGCCTCACCTGGCGCGTGCAAAAGAAGAGCAAAAGCTAGAACCGGCGCTACTCCACAGGAGTATCGTCTGCAAAAATACCAGGACACAACCAAATAAGACTAAAGACGACGCACGGCTTATACGAGAATATTAAAACACATAGGAGCACGTTATACAATTAAATCAATCACTTAGGTTCAAATTATCAAACGAAAACAGAGTAATTCATGCATTTAAAAATACAAATCAAATCCAAATGTAACGAAACTTTACGGACATTCTTAAATTATCATAAAGAAGTATGCATATGAATTTCGGGAAAATCGGACTTCACATGCAAAAGATAGAAAATTTAACGAAGACTTAAAACGCACTATTCATATACCCGAACGTGTTGTAAATTCATAAATCATGCAATTCATATCTATATCATATATATCGAATACACGAGCGAAGAAAGAATTCAGAAAAGACGAGTCTCGGAGGGACCCATAGTGCAAAACGGGCCCTGACTTACAGAAGGTCAGGGCACTGTGTGATCGGGCCACACGGCCTTGTGCACGGCCGTGTGCCGAGGCCGTGCACAATCGGACGAACGCGCACGGCCTCATGCACACGGCCTCAAGGCCGTGTGCACAGCCCGTGCACCATCCCCAAACACGCACGGTCTCTTGCACGGCCGTGCAAGAGGCCGTGTACACCCACACTGGCTTGCCACACCCCGTGTGCATGGCCCGTGTGCGTAAAATTTGAGCAGAACATGCAGAACATCAAACCCAACACGCGAAAATCAAATATAATTCAACCTTAAATCGATAAATCATGCAAATCAATCCCTAATTTTCACATATAATCATCTACAACATGTAATCTACATATAGAAACGATAAACACGAAAATCCATCCACAATTACTATCAAAATCATATAAAACGTAAATTATACAACTATTCACAAAAACGAGAAAAACGAAGTATAGAGGACATTATAAGAGAGAATCGTTAGAAGCTTACTCGTAGAAGAGTTCGCGAGGAATCCGTAGACGTAAATTATTCGACAATCCATCGGGAAACGAAGTCGGGACGATCGATTGAACTTCCTTCCTTCTCCTTCTCTTTTTCCTTCTCTTTTCTTTTCTTTCTTTCCTTCTTGCTGCTGATGTGCGAGAGTGTGAGTTGAGAGAGAGATTAAGTCAATGGGTTGACTAGGGTTTAGAAATCGAAGGGGCAAAGTCGTAATTTTACAAAATAAGTTCGAAGACTCACGTCGTCCAAATAATACGTAGTTATAGTTAAAATTCATATAATTAAACGCACATTGACAATTAGTGATTTAAATATAAAATTCATTCATTTATGATATTATTCTAAACCCTCAGAAAAAAATATTAAATAGAATAATAAATAACGAAATTACTCGATTAAAAATATACCGAATTGAAACTCGGATTTTTGGGTCGTTACAATACTCCCCTCTTCAGAAGAATCTGTCCTCAGATTCTCTTCCGGTCTCGGAGTTAGTTAAGAGGAGCATAACCTAGCGGAAATTCTAATAATACGAATTAAATCGAACATTAAAATAAAATTAATTCACATAATAAAACGCAATTCATAATAAACACTTAAAGCACTTAATATTCCAATTAAAATTCGACTTCATACAAAATAGAAAATTACATCAAATCCTAAACAAAGTTTACGGGAAAAAGAAAATAAAATAGACTAGATAGCTCAAGGCTCGTCCAGACCACGGCGGAAATACTGATCCGGCTGCTCTGATAGTGACCTTTGCATATCCGAGATCGATCTCTGAAGCTCTGCCTGCAAGGCGGTGTACTGATTATCAATGTAAGCTCGCTGAGCTGCAAAGCCCTCGTTGATCTGCCTCTCCTGCTGGGCAAATCTCTCATCCGACACACGTCGGTAGTCAGTAAACTCTGAATAAAACTGTTGCAGGTTTATCGATTCCTGGTGCTGAGTGCTTCTCCTGCCATGTGAAGACTCAGGTATAGAAGCATCCTGTCTCATCAGTTGGGAGTAGATATGCTGAGCCTGCTCTCGGACCTCTGGGTCTGAAGGTCCTTCTTCGGGAGCATTCCCTTGGTCAGCTTCCCACAAAGGTAGTCCAGCCACCAGAATATATGGGTCGTTCCGCCTTGGACCCTTCGTGCAGATAGCCATTTGAGCTAGAGTGCCGTAGCTAATTGAGGTCGAACCTCCAACAGGAACCTGAGTATCGAGCCCTTCCACCTGGGCACACTCCAAAATGGCGGTGATGTATGAGCCAACTCGAATTTCTCCTCTCGATCGAGTGGAGATATACTTCATATGATCCATCATGTACGAGATGGGGTTGAACCTTTCTCCTCGTACCATATGATCGAGTATTAGACAGTCTTCGGTGTTCACCGCACCCGGGCTGTCTCCTCTGGCTAGAACCGATCGAGACACGGCTCTATGCATAATTCTCAATTGAGTGGAAATGAGCATCGTGGCCTTGGATACGCCGGAGTTAAATATTTCGGTGGAGGTAGAGATACGTCTCCACGCTTCGGCTTGATTCCATCCGTCGGCACGTCTCCTCGGTGCCATAACATCCAGTTGAAAATACTCGGTCAACTGCCGGTATGAGAGCGTATAGTCTCGGTTGAACGCTCTGAAGTGGATTCCTATCGGCATCTCGTTGTCGTCCGGAAATGCCGCGCCCTTAAGAGAGCTTAAAAATTCGCAAGTAAGGCAGCGATAGGATGGCCTTTGAATACTCCAAAAATTAGCCCACCCAATGTTGTCGATGTAATGGGAGATCCCTTCGCCAAGTCCCAATTGGTACATAGCTTCCATGTCTAGAAATTGCGTGGCTCTAACCGGTCGTTCCATTAACCGGTTGAAGATATCTTGATCGTCTTCATTACCCAAATCCACTTGGTACCCTTCCGGGGCCGCTATGTCGGGTAATTCCCTTGCCCGACGTCCGCCACGAGCTTCACGAGCACCTTCCATATTAGAGTTGGAGTTGTGTGGGTTGAAGGAAATAAGTTGCAAACTTTTCACTCGGGACTTTTACCGAACACTTGGCGTGCGCTACTTCGGGTGAAAATTGAGTGAGATCGGTATAACGGATCGAGCCCAAACTTCAACAATAACAAGAACTCGCTGCAGACAACACACTATCACAATCTCACGGAAATCCGTCGGGTAGATCGAGAATAATTCGAGCTCAAAGTTGGAAGGAATTTGGGGAGAAAAATGGGGAAATTTCGCATGAAAGAGGGAGAGAAAGTGAGGGTGTGCGCAAAAGAGGAGCTACTGACCATTTTAAAATCCGGAAGAAACGCGCACGGCCTCTCGTCACGGCGTGTGACGAGGCCGTGTGAGAAACGCGCACGGGGTCTCGTCACGGCGTGTGACGACCCCGTGAGGACAAACACGCACGGGCTCTCGTCACGGCGTGTGACGAGCCCGTGTATATTAATGCGCACGGCCTTTCGCACGGGGTGCAACAAGGCCGTGTGAGATAAGTGCACAGGGTCTCGTCACGGCGTGTGGCGAGACCGTGCAAGGCATACAGGGGTAGTTCGTGTGATTAAAACCACACAAACTTCACAAAATTTAAACACGAGCAACAACATCGAAATCACATGCATAATATAACACGCTTAATGCACATAATTTCTAAATTCGCATAATATGAAATTGAATTAATTTAGGATGAATGTCATGACAATGCAATATACCTGGATCGTTCATACAGAATCAAGCTTCATTCTTCTGGCTCGTCTCGACATTCTCTTTCTCGTGCAATTTGTACGAAGATGAAACGGACTTCCACATGAGAAGCAACGTCCCTGCTTCCTTCGACATTCTGACTCTTGATGATCTATTTGGCAAAAGTCACATACTGGCGTTCCCTGCAGTTTTGGAGGTACATTCTGCTTCGATGAAGATACCGAGAAGGTTTTCTTGCCGGAAGAAGACCCTGATTGTTTAAGTGGCCTCGTAGAATTCGCTGGATGTGCATCCTCAGTATCGCCTACTATATCCCGCGGTACTGGCCTCTTCTTCGGACATAGATTCAACATGTGATCGGGGCTACCACATCTGAAGCACAGTCCATTCTTCCTCCAACATTTAGCCTCTACATGCGGGCCCTTACAAAATCCACATACTGGTCGTGGATATCCCTGAGGTTGGGGAGGATTAGGCTGAACGGGGGCCTGAATTTCACTTTCATTTTGCTGATGAACAATCCTCGTAATGTATTCAGCCCGGAACTCAGTCAAGAATTGATCCCAAGTCGGGACTACATGCTCGCGTTCCCATCGTTGTTCCAACTGTTTCCACCATTCCTGAGCAGCTCCAATCATCAAATAAATAGCAAACCCGACTCTTAGAGGATCCGGATATTCCATAATCCTAAAAATCTTTTCTAGAGCAGATATCCATGCTTCGGCAATAGCTTCATCCGGGGTACCTTCAAATTGCGGTGGTTCGAATCTGAGAAATTGAGCCCACGCTTCCTGCTCAGCATTTCCTTGAGGGGCATGAGCGATGAACTGTCTTAATGTTTCCAAAATTTCGGCTGGAATCGGTGGATCGGTCTGAGGTGTCAACGAAGATGACGAGGACTGTCCACAGGGACAACGACGTGGAGGCATCCTGTAAAGCCATTAACAGTTATGCATGACAGGTAAGTGAGCATGCAAAGCTGTAAACACATAGGCAAGTAATGTTCACTTAGATTTCACATAAGCACTTAGCACATTTGCACAATTTCACAGAAGTCCTAAGCCGTACGACCTAGACACAACCGGACACGACAGACAACCAGGCATGGCAAGTACAACCTTGAGTTTCACATCCACCTATATCCAAGCCCATCCCAGTATTTTGATTGTAAAAGATCTTTTGTTGTTGATCATCCAACAAAGATCCGTGACAATTCAAACACTAAGCGTTCTTGAACACTGGTGAGTGCAATTCTCTAAGTTACACAGGCGCACAACGACCGACCAAACCAGCAAAACACGACAATTCAGAGCTTAGGCCATTGGACCAAAGAGCTCTGATACCAACTGTAGCGGGCGCCCCAACCGGGTAACGCACGCCCCGCACCGAGCCCCGACCCGGAACCGAAATGGGATCCGACCCGAACCGAAACCCGGCGAACGGCAAGCATTTACTCAATCACTAGGCGGGGTTTTAAAAACAACGAAAAGACAGAGACGCGGAAGCAATATAAATAATCAAAGCAATAGAACATAATAAATACACAATTATTAAAGCCCACCAAGGCTAACGAAATTCAATTATATAATATCAAACGGGTTCGATAAATACATAATCCCGAATGCAAATTAAATTAAATCCTAACATCCTAACAAAAATCTAATTCATATCATACGGAAAAAAAAGAATATACATGAGAAAATAAATACAACTCTACGACGACGACGACGAATCCCGCCTAGTATCCTGAAACCAATATAGGGTGAGACGGAGAGGGTTAGTCAAACGACTAAGTGAGGGGGAAAATAATAATGTATATAATAAAACGGAAGTAAATCACCAATTTTATAATTAAAAGAAATCAACATAAAAGAAAGGTTTTCGTAAACGGGTGGTGATTTAACATAAAACATAACTTATCATATGACTCGGCGAGTCGAGCCCTGAAACTCCAATAACCAAAAACATAAAACCGGAAACCTCCCTTATTCCTCCAATGTAGCCGGACTGCAAACCCGAACTACTCGTAACTAACTAGAATAACTCAGGTACTCAAAGGGCTGCCACTCCGGCCTCACCCCGAGCTCCCAAATGGAGGAAACCATAGGATTTACGCCGTAGACCCGACGTCTACCGACTTCGTCCTATCGCTCTTACTCCGGGCCCAAACGATCATGCATACAGTTCATAACTCGCTTTTCAAACATTTCGGGTTGGCCAAAAGACCGTTCGAGACATGTCATATGCGAGGCCGAAGGCCAAAGTTCGCCTTAGAAACAAAAGGTTTTACATGTCTCTTCCGTAAACATTTCGAAAACTATACATAGTACTTTTTCATATCAAATCACTTTCGATAAATCAAATAAAATAATAAGTATAAATATCTACTAAGTATATATATAGAAACGGTGTGAAAACAAAACATAAACGTGGCTTATTTCGGGAGAGGCTTAGTTATACATATACATAGTAATACTGGAACAGAAAAGGAAAGCCTCACCTGGCGCGTGCAAAAGAAGAGCAAAAGCTAGAACCGGCGCTACTCCACAGGAGTATCGTCTGCAAAAATACCAGGACACAACCAAATAAGACTAAAGACGACGCACGGCTTATACGAGAATATTAAAACACATAGGAGCACGTTATACAATTAAATCAATCACTTAGGTTCAAATTATCAAACGAAAACAGAGTAATTCATGCATTTAAAAATACAAATCAAATCCAAATGTAACGAAACTTTACGGACATGCTTAAATTATTATAAAGAAGTATGCATATGAATTTTGGGAAAATCGGACTTCACATGCAAAAGATAGAAAATTTAACGAAGACTTAAAACGCACTATTCATATACCCGAACGTGTTGTAAATTCATAAATCATGCAATTCATATCTATATCATATATATCGAATACACGAGCGAAGAAAGAATTCGGAAAAGACGAGTCTCGGAGGGACCCGTAGTGCAAAACGGGCCCTGACTTACAGAAGGTCAGGGCACTGTGTGATCGGGCCACACGGCCTTGTGCACGGCCGTGTGCCGAGGCCGTGCACAATCAGACGAACGCGCACGGCCTCATGCACACGGCCTCAAGGCCGTGTGCACAGCCCGTGCACCATCCCCAAACACGCACGGTCTCTTGCACGGCCGTGCAAGAGGCCGTGTACACCCACACGGGCTTGCCACACCCCGTGTGCATGGCCCGTGTGCGTAAAATTTGAGCAGAACATGCAGAACATCAAACCCAACACGCTAAAATCAAATATAATTCAACCTTAAATCGATAAATCATGCAAATCAATCCCTAATTTTCACATATAATCATCTACAACATGTAATCTACATATAGAAACGATAAACACGAAAATCCATCCACAATTACTATCAAAATCATATAAAACGTAAATTATATAACTATTCACAAAAACGAGAAAAACGAAGTATAGAGGACATTATACGAGAGAATCGTTAGAAGCTTACTCGTAGAAGAGTTCGCGAGGAATCCGTAGACGTAAATTATTCGACAATCCGTCGGGAAACGAAGTCGGGACGAGCGATTGAACTTCCTTCCTTCTCCTTCTCTTTTTCCTTCTCTTTTCTTTTCTTTCTTTCCTTCTTGCTGCTGATGTGCGAGAGTGTGAGTTGAGAGAGAGATTAAGTCAATGGGTTGACTAGGGTTTAGAAATCGAAGGGGCAAAGTCGTAATTTTACAAAATAAGTTCGAAGACTCACGTCGTCCAAATAATACGTAGTTACAGTTAACATTCATATAATTAAACGCACATTGACAATTAGTGATTTAAATATAAAATTCACTCATTTACGAAATTATTCTAAACCCTCACAAAAAAATATTAAATAGAATAATAAATAACGAAATTACTCGATTAAAAATATACCGAATTGAAACTCGGATTTTTGGGTCGTTACAGTAGGTGTAAGCGGTTCGAAAATTCGTCGAGAAACGGAGTCGGGACGATCGTTTGAATCTTCTTCCTTCTTTTTCTCTTTTTCTTCTCTTTTCTTTTCTTTTTCCTTTGCTGTTGTGTTTGAACGAGAGTGAGGTGAGAGAGAGACTTAGTCAAATAATTTGACTAGGGTTTAAAATCGAAGGGGCAAATTCGTAATTTCGTAAAATAAGTTCAAAAACTCACATTGTCCAAATAACACATAATTAAGTCAAAATTCATATTATTAAACGCACATTGACAATTCGTAATTTAAATATAGAAACTCATTCATCCATAAAAATGTTATATAAATCACATAATAATTAATAAAATAAATCATAAATCGCGAGAGAAATCGATTCGGGTTCCCGGTTCATACACGAATTTTCGGGGCGTTACAGGTCTTTTGGTTTTGCCGAGTCTATTATGTTGTCATTAACTCTCTAGATAGTGGTTCTTTCGTCCAGGCTTGTAGATAATTATTGATCCCTGTCCCTTGATGATTATTTAAATGTTGCCCCTGAATGAGCTTTGTTATAAATTAGTTGAATTGGCCCCGGAGTGGCAATTATGTTATTATGATTTAAATTGCTTCCGCTGTTTATTCTGAGTTGTTTAGATGTTTTAAATTTGGGGATCCGCTGTTGCCAGGTGTCGGGATTGACCCGTTAGCTTGTATGGGTTCTCGGGTTGAGGCGCCGTTCTCGGCTTGGGAATCCGTGCAGGTTCGGGGGCTGTAGAGCGGGGCGCTACAGTCCGGAGTGGTATCAGAGCTTTAGGCTCTATTGTTTAGAAGTGTCGTGTATAAGTCGTACGGCTATATATAGGTTTCGTGTTATTTTTCTTTACTTGCGCTTTTATATGTTATTGTTACGTGATTAATTGATCATATCATTAACCCACATGCATTCCAGCTCATTGTTTCAGGCACTATGGTCCGACCTCGAGGCCGACAGGAGCCACCTCCACCACCAAGGGGCTTTCCACCGCCCAACGCCTTCTACGATGCCGTTACGCTTATAGTACAGCAGGCTCAGCAGGAGCAGCAGCAACCTCAGCCACCACCGAACCGTCGGGATGCTACTGCCCGAGCCATGGATCGATTCATGTCCTATCGCCCTACGGTCTTCGAGGGCGAGCCGGACGACCTAAAGGCCGAGGCCTAGATTTCAGAACTGGAGCAGAAGTTTAGAGCTCTGGAGATTGAGGACTTACAGAGGATTGAGCTCGCGGTTTTCTTGATGAGGGGACCTGCCCTCGATTGGTGGCGCTTTGTTGAGAGGCGATGGACCACTGCACAGACCCCGCGCACTTGGGTCCGGTTTCTTCATGAGTTCCGTGCAAAGTATGTGCCCGAGATTGTTCGGGATCAGAGAGAGAGGGAGTTTATGAACCTCACTCAAGGAGGCATGACCGTGGGCCTGTATGAGGCCAAGTTTACCAGATTGATCGTCTACGCTCCTCACATGGCAAACGACGACAGGAGGATGGCCAGGAAGTTCAAGGAGGGCCTTCGTGATGAGATCCGAGCCGAGTTAGTGGGCAGTGACCTCCGTACTTATGAGGAGGCCGTGACACGGGCTATGGCTATAGAGTCCGATCTTGGAGAGCTCCGTCGTACAGTTCCTGTGCCTGTTGCTGCCGCCCCTAAGGGTTTTTCTCCGAAGGGCAAGAGGCCTTTCACTGCTGGATCTGGATCTTCTATGGGCGACAAGAGGCCCAGGTATATTGAGAGGGCCCCTATTGCCGCCATCGCACCAGTTCTATGCTCTTACTGCCACAAGCCGAACCACACCGCCGACATCTGCCGGAAGCGACTGGGGCAGTGTTTACTTTGTGCATCCACTGATCACAGGCTGGATTCTTGTCCGATCAAGAGGGCTCCCATTACACCTCCGAAGGCGATTCAGCCTTCCGGTCAGCCGAGAGTACAGCCCAGAGTCTTCGCACTGGGAGGAGAGGAGCTTGAGCCCGATTTGCATGACGTGATTGGAGGTACCTTGCATATTCATGACACCCCTATTACTGCATTATATGATCCGGGTGCAACACACTCGTTTATTGCGCTTGATATTGCTGCTAAGTTGTGCATGCCTGTGGTGAGTCTGCCTTATTTGTATCGAGTCAGTTCTCCTTTGGGGGCTTCATACGTTACGGATAGGATCTTCAAGGGTTGCCCTGTGAGGATAGAAGATCGTATTTATCCCGCCGATTTGATCGAATTGCCGCTACAGCGTTATGAGATTATTCTTGGAATGGACTGGCTTTATCAGCACAGAGTCAGTGTGGATTGTTTCAAGAAGACAGTACAGATTGGAATCGAGGCGACAATTGTGAAGGGTATTCATGAGGAGTCGGATTTGGCACCAAAGATTTCTTTCGTTAAGGCTTCTCGCTTGATCCGAGAGGGAGCTCAGGCCTTCGTTGCTTATGTACTTAACCGTCTGAAGGAACAAGGGAAGCTCGAGAACACGGAAGTGATTAAGGACTTCCCGGATGTCTTTCCCGAGAGTTTGAACTCTCTGCCCCCTGATCGTGACATCGAGTTCGTAGTCGATCTTACCCCGGGATCGGAGCCTTATTCGAAGACTCCGTACAGGATGGCTCCCGCCGAGTTGAAGGAACTTAAGATGCAACTTGAAAAGATTGATTTAACCTATCTTTTACGCGAATTCTTTCTTGCCTAATTTCTCGATCTATCCAATTGGATTAATTAATCTTGTGGAAAAGATTGATTTAACCTATCTTTTAAATGCCCTCAATTACTTAAATTACATAAATGCCCTTGAAAGCCTAAATGACCATTTTACCCTCCCGACATATTTTCATAAATATCTATCTATCTCTCTCATTCTCTCATTTCACAAAAGGAGGAGGAAAGAAGAAAGAGAGGAAAGAAAAGAAGAAAGAAGGAGAGAAAGGAGAGAAATCTTCCCGACGCCCTACCGAACCCGTTTCTCGCCCGATCGACAAGCCGTGAAAACCCAAACGATCCTCACTGCATTTTCTACCGGTAATCCTTTTACCCCATTTCATTTCGTTCCCTCTTCGTTGCGATTTTATTGAGTTTTATATAGAATTTTATTATATTAGGATTTTCGTGTTTAGGAAGATTTACTTGACCATTTTACGTGATTCTTGTGTCTATGTGTAGCTTATATGATATATATGATTATATATGAAAATTAGGGTGTTTTATGGTATAAATTAGGAGATATATGAATTTATATTTTGATTTTCGCGTGTGAGGTTCGCGATCTGCTGAGTCTGCTACTCAGTAGATCCACACGGGCGAACGCACGGTCTTGAGCAAGACCGTGCAGGAGCCCGTGCGCAGCACTTTTCAGTCTGCACGGGCTTGAGCCCGTGCACAGGCCCGTGCGCATGGCCGTTTGCACCTGCACGGTCTTGGCACCGTGCTCAAGACCGTGCAACCCCTTTTGTGCTTGCACCGGCTTGCCAAGCCCATGCGTAAGCCCGTGCATTGGCCGGTGCAACATACTTAGTGTATTTTCTAGCCTTTTCCTTTCTTACACTTCGGGAATTGGTCAACCCCACTCATTTAAATGTTGACTTTTCTCATACGACCTCCGAATATCAATCCGATTTCACCTATAGCTTCCTCGAGCCTTGGGATTTGATATTCTTCATAATTTACAATTTACCCGACCCTAATTGACCGTCAATTGACACCTTGCTCGTTTAGGGATTTATTCCACCTTTCCCATTTCTTATCCGTTTAATCCTGTATTCGCGAGAGAACGTTTTTATATTATTTTAAGCATGTCTACGTGCCCTAATTGCGTTTAAGCATGCCTTTAATATTTATTATTTACGTTCTTTCATTATTTAACATTTCATTAATATTCTTTAATTGTCGTACCGTAATTTACATGTTTAATTGATTTACTTCCCATATTGCGTTTATTGCATGATTGGATTCTATATGAATTGCCGTGCGTCTTCTGTTGTTCGTGTCTTGCTTTTGTTATTGTCGGTCTTGTTTTCATCCTCTAGGCCCTGTGTATTACAGGTGGGTCCAACGAGGGAGAAACTTGACTACCGCTTGCTTTCATACTGTCTTGTCGAGCCAGGTAAGGGTTTAAACTTATTTCAACTGGAGTAAGAACATAGTCTTATATAGGTTTGCGAAATAAATGACTACCCAGCTTTGATTATTACTTGTTGTACTGCCTTTACTATTCCTTATGTGCTTAGTCAAACCTTTCAATAGCAAAACCAAAATGATTTGAAATGATTTCGACTAGAGACAAGGAAAACCCTTTTGTTTTAAATGCGAACTTTGGTCCATCGACCTCGCAAATATAACCTTGTCTGGAATGGCCCTTTTGGCCTCCCACATCCCGATTCCCCAATTACGAATGACCCTTTTGGCCACTTAAACTATCATCGTTTTCAAATGCGAGCTATGAACCGTGTATCGTGTTGGGCCCGGAGTATTCAGGAGGTGAGCCTGGGGACGTGCGTCCAGGGCAGATCCCGATGGATATTCCAATCCGTATCTGCTTAGGTCAGCCAGGAGGTTGACTAACCTGAGTTAGTGCGAGGGTGGCGTGTAGGCTACACGCTTCCTAGAAAATTCTGTTAAGGGTGACGTTGTTAACACGCGTTTCCATAAATTCTGCGTGGAGTACTTGCTTGCATGATTTTCAATTGGGAGTTATAAGGAGAGGGCCTGTTCTCGCCGGGACACATTCTTGCATGACTTATTGCATTTCTTGCTTGTCTATCTGATTTACGGCTTTAGTTACGAGTCGAAGCACATTCCGGTTTTCTTCCTTTAGTATACGTATTTTCCTATAAATATATATACAAAACCCGGAAGCGTGGCTTGAACTTGCCAACTGAAGTCTCCTTTATTATTCCATTAATTAGTTGAATTATGAGCCGTGTTTAATTATCGTTCTAACTTACTCATAGCATGTCTTTCGAAACCGTAATGGCCTCGTAACTCAACTAACGCCCTTTCAATTTATCGGCTTGATATTACGTGCAAATATTTTGAAAGATCCGGTTCGTCAACTATTTGTATTTTCAAATAAGCCGATCCTGAGCGTTACCTTGCGTTATTTTATAACTTATATTTCATTATTCATATTCTTTCTCAAAACGGGCAACACTCACCACTTTTGGTTTTAAAAGATAAATGACGAACTATGATCAAAAACCCCCTTACTGAGTATCCTTTATACTCATCCCTGCTATTTTTGGTTCTTGCTTCAGGTAGACAGGTGGCGACATCACCTATCTTGTCAGTCGGCATCAGCAGGTCTAGATAGGCTCAGTCTTTCTGGTTTGTCTTGTCAGTGGTCCCAACAACCGTCGAGTCTTGTTTATTGTATTTATTTACTTACGTACTTATGTGCCCCTGATTTGGGATAGTTGACGATATCTAGGATTGTATAGAATAGACTAGTTGAGCCATGTATGGCACTATATGCTGATGAACATTCTGTATCTTGATTTTAAATGTTAATTGATATTATGTTAGCTTCGTAGGCTTTTATGAAATTTAATTGTTTACGTTAATCGCTTCCGCATTTTCTCTGCTCTTTTCTAGTTGTTGTTGGGATGGTTGTCGCTGTTGCCGATGGTTATTGCTTGAGTGCCGTTCGCCGGAGTGGATTTTTGAGTTGAGGCCCCTCGCTGAAGCTCGGGAGTCCATTTCGGTGCGGATGTGGCGGTCCTCCTTCAGGGGGCGCTACAGAGGAGCACCCTCACGACGGCACCCATTGGACGCGCGGGTATAAGCTTCACCTTAAAACCACTTTTGGGGTTAAACTTTCTCAAGTTTGGGGTGTTACACCACTTGCCCAATTGCCCGTTTGGCATTAAAAAGCGAGCAAAGTATTGTTCTTTCAATGGGCCCGGGACGGTATCCGGAGGTTGGAGCCGGGGACGAGCGTCCAGGGTGTAATCCGAGGTGCTTCTCCCAAAACTAAGCGTCAATCGTGAACCGTCAGGAGTGTGATAGCCACGGTTGGGAGCGATGGTGGATGTTGCATTCGTTGCACATTTTCCTTAAATTCACAATAGTCGAGCTTTGGGTTGCTCCTTGGCTTGACACCGGTGATGGAGATTTTTATCATGTATTGTGGAGAAATAAGGAGGAACAGGCCCACTCTCGCGGGGATATTTATTTATTGCTTTATATTGTTATTGTTTTATTGTTTTATTGAATATCCAAGTCGAAGCACATTCTGGTTTCTTCCTTATTGCATATGTACGTTCTATAAAACCCGGAAGCGTGACTCGACTTGTTCCAACATCTTCACTGAGTATTTTTTACTCACCGTCTTTCTTTGGTGCTTGCCTCAGGTAGATTGAGAGACCGATATGTCTCACGTGTCGGATGGGCAACAATGCATAGATAGGTCTTTTGGTTTTGCCGAGTCTATTATGTTGTCATTAACTCTCTAGATAGTGGTTCTTTCGTCTAGGCTTGTAGATAATTATTGATTCCCGTCCCTTGATGATTATTTAAATGTTGCCCCTGAATGAGCTTTGTTATAAATTAGTTGAATTGGCCCCGGAGTGGCAATTATGTTATTATGATTTAAATTGCTTCCGCTGTTTATTCTGAGTTGTTTAGATGTTTTAAATTTGGGGATCCGCTGTTGCCAAGTGTCGAGATTGACCCGTTAGCTTGTATGGGTTCTCGGGTTGAGGCGCCGTTCTCGGCTTGGGAATCCGTGCAGGTTCGGGGGCTGCAGAGCGGGGCGCTACAAGAGAAATCAAAGCAAGATGAGCACATAAGGGTAGTTCGCAATGATTTAAAAGAAATTCTTACTCCGTTTGAAAGCATTTTAATACCCTCACCTGGAAGCACGGGAACGACAAGACAACCCAAGCTACGCCTTGAAAAGACGGCTTGAAACTAATAGACGACAAGACCCAAATAAGACAAGACACGACAACGACTCACGAAGACTACAACACATGAAAAACCAATAAACGTCATGTAGCAATTAAATTTACAATTAAAATGCAATTAAATCGATTAAACGGAAAGTACGAAATTAACGGTGCTAAACATGCTCAATAGAAATTCTAATTGCACATTCATGCATATAATATTATAAAGAAGCACTCATGCGATTTTCGAATTTTTCGGACGACATTAAAAATTGGGGAAAAAGCCCTAAACGAAAAAGGCTCGATTCAAGGTACGAACGAGGTCGGAATTTTGAAAACTTTACAAAATATGCATCCTTGAATCATATGGAAGCTATAGGTGCAAACGGCTCGATTTTAGGGGGTCGTATGCAAAAAATCAACTTTTATTTTTGGCCATTTGACCCCAAACCGTGAGCAACTAAGGAAAAAGGCTGAAAATTTGGTTACGACATTCGCACGGTGTAACGACCCAAAAATCCGAGTTTCAATTCGGTATATTTTTAATCGAGTAATTTCGTTATTTATTATTCTATTTAATATTTATTCTGAGGGTTTAGAATAATTTCGTAAATGAGTGAATTTTATATTTAAATCACTAATTGTCAATGTGCGTTTAATTATATGAATTTTAACTGTAACTACGTATTATTTGGACGACGTGAGTCTTCGAACTTATTTTGTAAAATTACGACTTTGCCCCTTCGATTTCTAAACCCTAGTCAACCCATTGACTTAATCTCTCTCTCAACTCACACTCTCGCACATCAGCAGCAAGAAGGAAAGAAAGAAAAGAAAAGAGAAGGAAAAAGAGAAGGAGAAGGAAGGAAGTTCAATCGATCGTCCCGACTTCGTTTCCCGACGGATTGTCGAATAATTTACGTCTACGGATTCCTCGCGAACTCTTCTACGAGTAAGCTTCTAACGATTCTCTCGTATAATGTCCTCTATACTTCGTTTTTCTCATTTTTGTGAATAGTTGTATAATTTAGGTTTTATATGATTTTGATAGTAATTGTGGATGGATTTTCGTGTTTATCGTTTCTATATGTAGATTACATGTTGTAGATGATTATATGTGAAAATTAGGGATTGATTTGCATGATTTATCGATTTAAGGTTGAATTATATTTGATTTTCGCGTCTTGGGTTTGATGTTCTGCATGTTCTGCTCAATTTTTACGCACACGGGCCATGCACACGGGGTGTGGCAAGCCCGTGTGGGTGTACACGGCCTCTTGCACGGCCGTGCAAGAGACCGTGCGTGTTTGGGGATGGTGCACGGGCTGTGCACACGGCCTTGAGGCCGTGTGCATGAGGCCGTGCGCGTTCGTCCGATTGTGCACGGCCTCGGCACACGGCCGTGCACAAGGCCGTGTGGCCCGATCACACAGTGCCCTGACCTTCTGTAAGTCAGGGCCCGTTTTGCACTACGGGTCCCTCCGAGACTCGTCTTTTCCGAATTCTTTCTTCGCTCGTGTATTCGATATATATGAAATAGATATGAATTCCATGATTTATGAATTTACAACACGTTCGGGTATATGAATAGTGCGTTTTAAGTCTTCGTTAAATTTTCTATCTTTTGCATGTGAAGTCCGATTTTCCCGAAATTCATATGCATACTTCTTTATGATAATTTAAGCATGTCCGTAAAGTTTCGTTACATTTGGATTTGATTTGTATTTTTAAATGCATGAATTACTCTGTTTTCGTTTGATAATTTGAACTTAAGTGATTGATTTAATTGTATAACGTGCTCCTATGTGTTTTAATATTCTCGTATAAGCCGTGCGTCGTCTTTAGTCTTATTTGGTTGTGCCCTGGTATTTTTGCAGACGATACTCCTGTGGAGTAGCGCCGGTTCTAGCTTTTGCTCTTCTTTTGCACGCGCCAGGTGAGGCTTTCCTTTTCTGTTCCAGTATTACTATGTATATGTATAAATAAGCCTCTCCCGAAATAAGCCACGTTTATGTTTTGTTTTCACACCGTTTCTATATATATACTTAGTAGATATTTATACTTATTATGTTTATTTGATTTATCGAAAATGATTTGATATGAAAAAGTACTATGTATAGTTTTCGAAATGTTTACGGAAGAGACATGTAAAACCTTTTGTTTCTAAGGCGAACTTTGGCCTTCGGCCTCGCATATGACATGTCTCGAACGGTCTTTTCGCCAACCCAAAATGTTTGAAAAGCGAGTTATGAACTGTATGCATGATCGTTTGGGCCCGGAGTAAGAGCGATAGGACGAAGTCGGTAGACGTCGGGTCTACGGCGTAAATCCTATGGTTTCCTCCATTTGGGAGCTCGGGGTGAGGCCGGAGTGGCAGCCCTTTGAGTACCTGAGTTATTCTAGTTAGTTACGAGTAGTTCGGGTTTGCAGTCCGGCTACATTGGAGGAATAAGGGAGGTTTCCGGTTTTATGTTTTTGGTTATTGGAGTTTCAGGGCTCGACTCGCCGAGTCATATGATAAGTTATGTTTTATGTTAAATCACCACCCGTTTACGAAAACCTTTCTTTTATGTTGATTTCTTTTAATTATAAAATTGGTGATTTACTTCCGTTTTATTATATACATTATTATTTTCCCCCTCACTTAGTCGTTTGACTAACCCTCTCCGTCTCACCCTATATTGGTTTCAGGATACTAGGCGGGATTCGTCGTCGTCGTCGTAGAGTTGTATTTATTTTCTCATGTATATTCTTTTTTTTCCGTATGATATGAATTAGATTTTTGTTAGGATGTTAGGATTTAATTTAATTTGCATTCGGGATTATGTATTTATCGAACCCGTTTGATATTATATAATTGAATTTCGTTAGCCTTGGTGGGCTTTAATAATTGTGTATTTATTATGTTCTATTGCTTTGATTATTTATATTGCTTCCGCGTCTCTGTCTTTTCGTTGTTTTTAAAACCCCGCCTAGTGATTGAGTAAATGCTTGCCGTTCGCCGGGTTTCGGTTCGGGTCGGATCCCATTTCGGTTCCGGGTCGGGGCTCGGTGCGGGGCGTGCGTTACTCGTTTGGGGCGCCCGCTACACACGGCCTTGTGCACGGTCTTGAGCACGCACTCAAGACCGTGCAAGCTAAAACAAGTGCGCACCAGGGTGCACCGGCCGGTGCAGGCTCAAGGTGATGCACACGGTCTGGTGCACGGTCTTCTCAAGACCGTGCGTTGGACCGTGTGGTTTGTCTTTCAAGTGCAGAAAACGCGATTTTAAGGTTTCTCACGAGGGTTTCGTCCTAAAATCAACTAGGGTGGATTCTATATCTAAAATCAACACATAAAATTCACACTCATGCATTGTACACATTAATAGCTATCATTTGATCCGAACTACACTAAAAATGGTAAACTCTAACCTACAAACCCATCAAATTATCAAATATTCATTTCAATTATAAACTAGAAAATCGAAGGATTTAATGGATGAATCGAAATGGGGAAAGAAGATTACCGGTAGAGAATTGAATGAGGATCGTATATTTGGTCTCGGAATTTCGATTGATCGAGCGACGGATTCGGAACGGGATTTCTCTTTCTCTCCTTCTTCTTCTTCCTTTCTCCTTCTCTTCTCTCCTCTCTCTCGATTTTGAGTTGTGTTCAAGATTGTGCAAGAGAGTGTGCACAAGGGGGTGTAAGTGTAACGACCCGAATATTTTAATTATATTAATAATAATTACGCGAATTCTTTCTTACCTAATTTCTCGATCTATCCAATTGGATTAATTAATCTTGTGGAAAAGATTGATTTAACCTATCTTTTAAATACCCACAATTACTTAAATTACATAAATGCCCTTAAAAGCCTAAATGACCATTTTACCCCCCGAGATATTTTCCTAAATATCTATCTATCTCTCTCATTCTCTCATTTCAAAGAAGAAAGAAAGAAGAAAGGGAAAAGAAAGAAAGGAGAAAGAAGGAGAAGAAAGGAGAAAGATCTTCCCGACGCCCTACCGAACTCGTTTCTCGCCCGATCAACGAGCCGTGAAAACCCGAACGATCCTCACTACTTTATCTACCGGTAATCCTTTTACCCCATTTCATTCCGTTCGTTATTTCTTGCGATTTTCGTGACTTTAGATATAGGATTTTATATATTAAGATTTTTGTGTTTAGGAAGATTTACTTGACCATTTTACGTGATTCTTGTGTCTATATGTAGCTTATATGATATGTATGATTATATGTGAAAATTAGGATGATTTATGGTATAAATTAGGAGATATATGAATTTATATATTGATTTTTGCGTGAGAGGTTCGCGATCTGCTGAGTCTGCTGCTCAGTAGATCCACACGGGCGAACGCACGGTCTTGAGCAAGACCGTGCAGGAGCCCGTGTGCATCCCTTTTCAACCTGCACGGGCTTGAGCCCGTGCGCAGGCCCGTGCGCAGGCCCGTTTGCACCTGCACGGTCTTGGCACCGTGCTCAAGACCGTGCGGGAGGCCGTGCAACCCTTTTTGTGCTTTCACCGGCTTGCCAAGCCCGTGCGTAAGCCCGTGCGTTGGCCGGTGCAACATACTTAGTATATTTTCCAGCATTTTCCTTTCTTACACTTCGGGAATTGGTCAACCCCACTCATTTAAATGTTGACTTTTCTCATACGACCTCTGAATATCAATCCGATTTCACCTATAGCTTCCTTGAGCCTCGGGATTTGATATTCTTCATAATTTGCAATTTACCCGACCCTATTTGACCGTCATTTGACACCTTTGCTTGTTTAGGGATTTTATCCCACCTTTTCCGTTTCTTGTCCGTTTGATCCCGTGTTCGCGAGAGAACGTCCTTATATTATTTTAAGCATGTCTACGTGCCCTAATTGCGTTTAAGCATGCCTTTAATATTTATTATTTACGTTCTTTCATTATTTAACATTTCATTAATATTCTTTAATTGTCGTACCGTAATTTATATGTTTAATTGATTTACTTTCCATATTGCGCCTGTAGCATGAGTGATGTTTATTTGAATTGCCGTGCGTCGTCGGTTGTTCGTGTCTTGCTTTTTGTTATTGTCGGTCTTGTTTTCATCCTCTAGGCCCTGTGTATTACAGGTGGGACCAACGAGGGAGAAACCTGACTACCGCCTGCTTTCATACTGTCGTGTCGAGCCAGGTAAGGGTTTTAAATTGTTTTCAACTGGAGTAAGAATATAGTTTGTTTAGGCTTCAAAATAACTTATTTCCCCGCCTTTTCTTATTGCTTGTTGTACTGTCTTTAATATTCCTTACGTGCTTAGTCAAACCGTTTTGATAGCAAACCAAAATGATTTGAAATGCTTTCAACTAGAGACAAGGGAAAACCCATTCGTTTTAAATGCGAACTTTGGTCTCTCGACCTCGCAATTATAACCTTGTCTCGAATGGCCCCTTTGGCCTTCCACACCCCGATTTCCTACTTTCGAATGACCCTTTTGGCCACCCAAATTATCATTAATTTCAAAAGCGAGCCACAGTCTATTTTATGACTTGGGCCCAGGGTATACAGGAGGTGAGCCTGGGGACGAGCGTCTAGGGCAAATCTCGATGTGTACTTCTAGCGTGTTGACTTGGGCCGGCTAGGAGGTTGGTTAGCCTGAGTTGATGCGAACGGTGGTGCTAATCGCGTCTCCTTAATTCCTGACGGTGGTGCTAATTGCGTCTTCTTAATTCCTGACGGTGGTGCTAATCGCGTCTCCTTAATTCCTGACGGTGGTGCTAACAGCGTCTCCTTAAATCCTGTACAGTATCTTTGGTGGTGGAGTACTTGACTATATGCTTGCATGATTTTCAATTGGGAGTTATAAGGAGAGGGCCCGTTCTCGCCGGGACACATTATGGCATGATTTACTGCATTTATTGCTTGTCTAATTGTTTTATGGCTTTTGTGACAAGTCGAAGCACATTCCGGTTTTCTTCAGTTATCATATGTACTTCCCTATATATATATAAAATCCGGAAGTGTGACTCGTACTTGCTACCCTAAGCCTCCTTTATTATTCAACTAATGCCCTTTCAATTTATCGGCTTGATATTATGTGCAAATGTTTTAAAGGATCCGGTTCGTCAACCTTTTGTGTTTTCAAATAAGCCGAACCCGAGTGTTGCTTTGTGTCATTTTACAACTTATATTTCGTATTCGTATTCTTTCTCAAAACGGACAACATTCACCACTTTTAGTTTTAAAAAGATAAATGACGAACTGTGACCAAAAACCCCCTTACTGAGTATCCTTTATACTCACCCCTACTATGTTGGTTCTTGCTTCAGGTAGACAGGTGGCGACGTCACCTATCTTGTCAGTCGGCATCAGTAGGTCTAGCTAGGCTCAGTCTTTCTGGTTTGTCTTGTCAGTGGTCCCAACAACTGTCCAGTCTTGTTTATTGTATTTATTTACCTTACGTAATTATGTGCCCCTGATGTGGGATAGTTGACGATATCTAGGATTGCATAGGGTAGACTAGTTGAGCCATGGATGGCACTATCTGTTTATGAATATTTTGTATCTTGATTTATAATTGTTTCTTGATATTATGTTAGCCTTGTAGGCTTTTATGGAATTTATTTGATTATCTTTTATTATCGCTTCCGCATTTCTCTGCTCTTTTCTGGTTGTTGTTGGGATGTTGTTGCTGTTGCCGGTGGTGTTTGCTTGAGTGCCGTTCACCGGAGTGAGTTTTTGAGTTGAGGCCCTCGCTGAAGCTCGGGAGTCCATTTCGGTGCGGATGTGGCGGTCCTTTCTTCAGGGGGCGCTACAGTCAGTGGTATCAGAGCCTAGGTTCCCAAAAGGAACCGAAGCTTTGTAATCGCGTCGTGTCTTGTCCCTTGTGTCTGCCCGTTTCGTGTCAATGAGACTTAGAGTTTCCAGTCACCGGTGCTCGAGAACTCCTTAGTATTGAAATTGTGGTTGATCTTCTTTTGGAATGGCCAACCAACCGTTTGATCTCTTACAATTGTAGTACTGAGTTGGGATCGAATGCTGGTGGATGTGGAACTCAAGGTAGCGTCTGTCTTGTCTTGTCGTCTTGTCGTGTCCTGCTTGGGTGCTGTCGTGTCTAGGTCGTACGGCTATAGGATTGAGTTTTTCTTGTTCTGTGATTTGTTTCATGCTTAACTTGTCTACATGCTATTCGAATCATATATGTATGCTTTATTTGAATTCTTATGCCTTATGTGATCATCCCATTAACCGAACATGCATCGATTTCTAGTTTGTTATTTACAGATACACAATGCCTCGCCGAGGACCCCCTGCAACTCCCCCATCTCCGAATTCGATTGCAAGAGAGTTAGTGACAGCTATGAGACAGGTTGCTGAACAAGTACATCAGGAAAGGCAACAACAACAACAGCATGTACCTGCGAGACAAGCCGAGGGCCAATCCCTGGACAGATTTCTGCACTACAACCCACCTTGCTTCGTGGGTGAACCAGATGACCTTAAAGCCGAGGCTTGGATAGCCGATCTGGAGCGAATCTTTCGAGTAATACACTGCGGTGACCCCGACAGGGTCGAGTATGCCATCTTTCTCATGAGAGGACCAGCTGAGGATTGGTGGCGTTACATGGAACAGAGATGGATCGCTGAGGGAATTCCGTACACTTGGTCACGGTTCCTATCCGACTTCCGAGAGAAGTACGTGCCGCAAGTGTAACGCCCCGAAAATTCGTATTATGAACCGGGGACCCGGATCGATTTTCTTGCGCGATTCATTATTTATTTTATTAATTATTATATGATTTTTATAATAATTTTGTATATGAGTGAATTTTAATATTCAAATCACAAATTGTCAATGTGCGTTTAATAATATGAATTTTGACTGTAATTATGTGTTATTTAGACAACGTGAGTTTTTGAACTTATTTTGCGAAATTACAAAAATGCCCTTTCGTTTCTCAACCGAGTCAACTCCTTTGACTTAAGCCATCACTCTCTCTCCCTCACTCATTCACGCAGCAAAGAAGAAAGAAAAGAAAGGAGAAAAGAGAAAGAAGAAGAGGAAGGTCAATCGATCGTCCCGACTCCGTTTCTCGACGGATTTTCGAACCGCTTACGCCTACGAACTCCTCACGATCTCTTCTACGAGGAAGCCTTTCACGTCCATCTCGTTTAATGTCTCCTATGCCTTGTATTTCTCGATTTTGTTTATAGTTATATAATATAGGGTTTATATGATTTTGGATGAATTTATGGACGGATTTTCGTGTTTATCGTTTCTATATGTAGATTATATGTTGTAGATGATTATATGTGAGAATTAGGGAGTGATTTGCATGATTTATCGATTAAATGTTGAATTTTGGTTTGGAATCGCGTATGTTTTTGCTGTCTGCGAGTTTCTGCTCAATCTGGACGCACACGGGCCTTGCACACGGGGTGTCGCAAGGCCGTGTGGGGTTACACGGCCTCTTGCACGGCCGTGCAAGAGACCGTGCGTGTGTGTCTTGGTGCACGGCCTTGTGCACACGGCCTTGAGGCCGTGTGCAACAAGCCGTGCGTGTTTCTCATGGTGTACACGGCCTTGGCACACGGCCGTGCACAAGGCCGTGTGGCCTGGTTGAACAGGGCCCTGACCTTCTGTAAGTCAAGGCCCATTTTAGCCTACGGGTCCCGCCTCGGCCCGTCTTTTCCGAATTTTTTCTTCGCTCGTGTATTCGATATATATGATATAGATAAGAATTGCATGATTTATGAATTTACAACATGTTCGGGTATATGAATAATGCGTTTCAAGTTTTCGTCAAATTTTCTAACTTTTGCATGTGAAGTCCGATTTTTCCAAAATTCGAATGCATACTTCTTTATAATATTTAAAGCATGTCCATAAAGTTTCATTGCAATTGGACTTGATTTGCATTTTTAAATTTGCGAATTACTTCATTCCGTTTGATAATTGGACCTAAGTGCTATATGTGATTGTATAACATGCTTTTACGTGTTTCTATGCTTTCGTATGAGCCGTGCGTCGTCGTATGTCTTATGTGGTTATGTCGTTTGTCAGTTGCAGGTTCCACTCTCGTGGATTAGGTTGCTCGTTTCCGTTTTGGGCTTTCTTTTGGTTATCGCCAGGTGAGGTTTCTATTGTTATTCCGTATTATGTAGATATGTATTATTAAGCCTCATTAAATAAGCCTCGCATGTATAATTTACGTTTCACCCCGTATTACTATATTTAGTAAATACTTTATTCTTATTACTTTTATGAGGTTTAAGAACAACGGATTTGATAGCAAATGAATATTATGTATATGATTTCGAAATGTTTTCAAAAAGAGACAAGCGAACTATGTTTCGATTTCAATGTAATTTTGGGCTTGGAAACCTTCTCGTTGAGTGAAGTCGTTAGGGCGGACTTTCCCCTGACGATGGAATACCCGGTTGTATTTCCTGCCGTTACACCGCCTGTCTCGAACGGCCCTTTTGGCCCTCCCCGAAATGTCTTGATTCCTATTTCAATAGGAAAATGATAGTTATGAAAATGCGAGATATGATATGTATGTAATGTTAGCTGGGCCCGGAGTACGGCAATCGGATGAAGCCGGATAGACAGCGGGTCTACGGTGGAATTCGGTAGCTTGCTCCATGTTTACCGGGAGCACGGGTGAGGCCGGAGTGGCAACCTTTGAGCTCCTGCGACGGAGACTTCGTGTCAGCCGTAGAATAGGCTATTATGCCTATAGAGCAGTTTGGATTTAGCGGTCCTTCTGCTATGTGGGAGGAATAAGGTTGGTATGGTTTTCAGGTATGTTATGATATGATATGAGGAGTTGAGGGCTCGACTCGCCGAGCAATATGATATGCCCCGTTATGTTATATTATGATAAATCACCAAATATTTATGAAAACCCTTCTTTTACGTTTGTTTTCTTTTAAGTTAAAATGGTGGTTTATTCCCGTATGTTATTATGTATGTACTCTCTTTTTCCCCTCACTTAGTCTTTTGACTAACCCTCCCTGCTTTAAACCTTATCTGTTTCAGGTGGTATCTAGGTGGGCATCGTCAGTCTTGTATCGCGGGTTTTCTTTCTTTTGGTGATTGTCCCTCTCTATATAGTTTTAAGTTCATGATTAGGTTATATGTATATGTTACCGGGATATTGTATCGAACCCGTTTATTATATTATTGTAATTGAATTTCGCTAGCCTTGGTGGGCTTTAACTATTTGTGCAATTGAGCTACTGCTTTGAATGTTGTTATATGGAATTTAATTTGTTTGTTGCTTCCGCTCCCGCATTGTTGTCGTCAGTTGTTGTTTTACAAAAAGCCCCGCCTAGTGATTGAGTAAATCGATTTGCCGTTCGCCGGGTTTCAATTTAGGGTCGGATTTTTGTTTCGGCTTCGGATTGAGGCTCGGTGCGGGGCGTGCGTTACCCGTTTGGGGCGCCCGCTTCAGTTGGTATCAGAGCTTCTTTGGTCCAATGACCTAAGCTCTGAATCGTCGTGTTTTGTTGGTTTTGTCGGTCGTTGTGTGTCGGTGTAACTTAAGGAATTGCACTCACCAGTGTTCAAGAACGCTTAGTGTTTGAATTGTGACGGATCTTTGTTGGATGATCAACAACAAAAGATCTTTTACAATCAAAACACTGGGATGGACTTGGATATAGGTGGATGTGAAACTCAAGGTTGTACTTGCCATGCCTGGTTGTCTGTCGTGTTTGTTTGTGTCTAGGTCGTACGGCTTAGGACTTCTGTGGAGTTTGTACTAATGTGTTAAGTGCTTATGTGAACTCTATCTGAACTCTAGTTGCCTGCGTGTTTACAGCTTTGAATACTCACTTACCTGTCATGCATATTGCTATTGGCCTTACAGGATGCCTCCACGTCGTCGTCCACGTAAACCGCTCTCATCACCTCCGTTGGCACCTCAGACCGATACACCGACTTCAGCCGAAATGGCGGAAACATTAAGACAGTTCATCGCTCAGGCCCCTAAAAAAAATGCTGAACAGGAAGCGTGGGCCCAATTCCTCAGATTCGAACCACCACAGTTTGAAGGTGCCCCGGATGACGTTATTGCCGAGGCATGGATATCAGCCCTGGAAAAGATTTACAGAATAATGGAATATCCGGACCCTCAGAGAGTCGAGTATGCAATCTATCTGATGGTTGGAGCCGCACAGGATTGGTGGAAACAGATTGAGCAAAGATGGACACGCGAGCATGTAGTCCCGACTTGGGATCAGTTCTTGACTGAGTTTCGGGCTAAGTACATTCCGTGGGTTGTTCGTCAGCAACGCGAAAGGGAATTTTTGGCTCTCAAACAGAATACATCTTCAGTTGGGCAGTACGAGGCACACTTCTCTCGCCTCATTAAGCATTGCCCATATATGGTTGCCGACGAGCAGAGGAAGACTCGTCAGTTTGTAGAGGGATTGACTTACGAGATCAGGAAGGCTATGATGGTGGTACGACATCAATGTTATACCGACGCAGTGGAAATGGCTCTACATGTTGAGTCTGAACTCAGTCTAATGGGACCGAGTCCTATTCTTGCCACTACCTCCGCCCAGTACCTTCCAGCGAGTTCTAAGAGGCCATTTACACCATCAGGGCCATCTTCCGGAAAGAAGACCTCCCAAGCGTCTTCATAGAAACAGAATGCACCTCCCCAACCACAGGGAGCCCTACGACCTATATGTGGCTTTTGCGAAAGAGACCATCAAGAGTCAGAATGCCGAAAGAAAGCTGGACGTTGCTTCTCATGTGGAAGTCTCTCCCATTTCCGCGCAAACTGCACGAGGAAGAAAAGATCGAGACAGTCAAAGAGAACCTAGATCCGAATGCTCCGGTGTAAGGTACAAGATATAAACTGTCATTCCATACCTGCATTTCATCATTCGAGTGGTTTACACTCACTTGTTGCGCTTTTCATTGACGTCCTTGTGCGTGCGCCTGTTGAATTCTTTGCGTGTTTCTCGTTTATTTTCGTTGGCGGATTGGAGGACCTTTGCAATTCGTGCGCGTGCTGCTGTTTATCACCGAAGGAACCGTTAGCAGCAGATTTGACCGAGCTGCCAGCAAAGGATTACCTTGGACTTGACTAAGTCCAGAGAACCAAGTTGATCATAGAATTCACAGACGTACTTTCCGAGAATCTGAGAGCTCTTGCTATCAGATCGGGATGGATGGTTTGTGATAGATCTAACTCTAAGAAGTCGAACCGTGATCGAAGTCGCCTAACCGAATGGATTCTGCCGATCTGACAGAATTGAAGAACCGTCATGTTGAACTTCCCTCCCGTAAACGTGCCCGAACGAGTATCTTGATCTAGGGTACTTCAGCACTGCTTGTAGAAAAGAAGACAGTACACTTCCTGTGTGTATTGTTCCCCGAGAATTACACAGAATATTAACGAAGACAAATATTCTCTACCGTCGATGAAGAATTGTCTGATATGCTTTGAGATTGAGGATTTTGTCTGAACAACCTTTAATTAGGGTATCATCAGCTTTGTGCTCGAGACGAATATGTTCTGAAGACAGCTTTCAGTGCCTGATGTAGACGTCTTGAATCCGTATGTCTGAAGAAGAATCTTTTAGGATTTGAACAGTACTGGAATGGGAACAAGCTAAGACTTCGAGTGGAATTTCTCTAAGCTTGCAACCCTGTTGCTTGAGTCAACAGGAAAGAAAATGAACTCGAATGGACGATCTCTGTAAGACTTGTTCTTAGGAGTCGAGAAGAGATTAACTACAACTTCAATATTAACCCCGCTCAAGGGATTCCGAAGGAATCGTCGAAGGAATCGTCGTGAGTGGGAATGCGCCACATGAAAGGTTGAATTGGTGAATGGTGCTAATGAAGAAACCGTAGCTCTTGCTCAGGGAGCTAAAATCAACCAGAAAGTTGCTCTCATGACATCGAACTAGCTACTGTAGGAGAGGATCGGCTGAGCGTCGCCACTATCTCTTATGGAATTTGTTGATATCCCCACAGATTATGAGAGTTTAACAAGTGTTAACTCAGAAGGAGTTGAACCAACCCCAATGTCGTTAATGGAAAATGTTTGAGGACTAAGATTGCAAGAATCAATGTTCCTTGGGAAAAGCGAATATCGTAGTTGGTACTTTGAACCAAATCACGAGCATGTCACAAATTGAGGCTAAACCGAATTGGACTTACACTGTTTTGAATAATTTCGCTCACAGCCTCGCGAACCAGTCAGAATTTACTTGGAGAATCTAAAATGCCTAGTCTGCAAAAGAATGAATCCCGAGTCAGACAATTTGAGCGAAGAATAATCCAAAGTTTCAGCTTTGTGTTGGTAACCCCAATACATCCCAACATAAGCCTCGGACCCATGATTCGAAGAGTCGATAGAAAGAGACTTACTCGATTAGGGCAAGAGATACTCGACTTGTCAAGTGATCAAAGCTGAGCATCAAAGATTAAGGGGTTAGCTATGACTACTACATATCCCTATGTGGGATTGGGAACGGATTCACCATGGACTTCGTGTCCGGATTACTGGAGGTTTAAGATGGTAATGACTGTTACAGGTTTATCTGGGATTTCTCCAAGGTGTTGTCGATCGGATTCAGGCCTTTCGACAATAAATGGTGATAGCTCAAGTTCTACTGAAAAGCTACTTGCAAGAACCCCGAACAGGCTTGGAGTTGTGCAATCCGCGAAATATCTCCTAGCGAGTCCCTTGAATGAATCAGACAGTTGAAGAAGTTTCGTGAGAGATCCGAATGATGGCGCGTAAGTTTCATCCAGAGTTGTTTAACTCTAATCAGTAGAATCTGGGGACCAGATTCTCATAAGGAGGGGTGATTGTAACGCCCCGAAAATTCGTATTATGAACCGGGGACCCGGATCAATTTTCTTGCGCGATTCATTATTTATTTTATTAATTATTATATGATTTTTATAATAATTTTGTATATGAGTGAATTTTAATATTCAAATCACAAATTGTCAATGTGCGTTTAATAATATGAATTTTGACTGTAATTATGTGTTATTTAGACAACGTGAGTTTTTGAACTTATTTTGTGAAATTACAAAAATGCCCTTTCGTTTCTCAACCGAGTCAACTCCTTTGACTTAAGCCATCACTCTCTCTCCCTCACTCATTCACGCAGCAAAGAAGAAAGAAAAGAAAGGAGAAAAGAGAAAGAAGAAAAGGAAGGTCAATCGATCGTCCCGACTCCGTTTCTCGACGGATTTTCGAACCGCTTACGCCTACGAACTCCTCACGATCTCTTCTACGAGTAAGCCTTTCACGTCCATCTCGTTTAATGTCTCCTATGCCTTGTATTTCTCGATTTTGTTTATAGTTATATAATATAGGGTTTATATGATTTTGGATGAATTTATGGACGGATTTTCGTGTTTATCGTTTCTATATGTAGATTATATGTTGTAGATGATTATATGTGAGAATTAGGGAGTGATTTGCATGATTTATCGATTAAATGTTGAATTTTGGTTTGGAATCGCGTATGTTTTTGCTGTCTGCGAGTTTCTGCTCAATCTGGACGCACACGGGCCTTGCACACGGGGTGTCGCAAGGCCGTGTGGGGTTACACGGCCTCTTGCACGGCCGTGCAAGAGACCGTGCGTGTGTGTGTTGGTGCACGGCCTTGTGCACACGGCCTTGAGGCCGTGTGCAACAAGCCGTGCGTGTTTCTCATGGTGTACACGGCCTTGGCACACGGCCGTGCACAAGGCCGTGTGGCCTGGTTGAACAGGGCCCTGACCTTCTGTAAGTCAGGGCCCATTTTAGCCTACGGGTCCCGCCTCGGCCCGTCTTTTCCGAATTCTTTCTTCACTCGTGTATTCGATATATATGATATAGATAATAATTGCATGATTTATGAATTTACAACATGTTCGGGTATATGAATAATGCGTTTTAAGTTTTCGTCAAATTTTCTAACTTTTGCATGTGAAGTCCGATTTTTCCGAAATTCGAATGCATACTTCTTTATAATATTTAAAGCATGTCCATAAAGTTTCATTGCAATTGGACTTGATTTGCATTTTTAAATTTGCGAATTACTTCATTTCGTTTGATAATTGGACCTAAGTGCTATATGTGATTGTATAACGTGCTTTTACGTGTTTCTATGCTTTCGTATGAGCCGTGCGTCGTCGTATGTCTTATGTGGTTATGTCGTTTGTCAGTTGCAGGTTCCACTCTCGTGGATTAGGTTGCTCGTTTCCGTTTTGGGCTTTCTTTTGGTTATCGCCAGGTGAGGTTTCTATTGTTATTCCGTATTATGTAGATATGTATTATTAAGCCTCATTAAATAAGCCTCGCATGTATAATTTACGTTTCACTCCGTATTACTATATTTAGTAAATACTTTATTCTTATTACTTTTATGAGGTTTAAGAACAACGGATTTGATAGCAAATGAATATTATGTATATGATTTCGAAATGTTTTCAAAAAGAGACAAGCGAACTATGTTTCGATTTAAATGTAATTTTGGGATTGGAAACCTTCTCGTTGAGTGAAGTCGTTAGGGCGGACTTGCCCCTGACGATGGAATACCCGGTTGTATTTCCTGCCGTTACACCGCCTGTCTCGAACGGCCCTTTTGGCCCTCCCCGAAATGTCTTGATTCCTATTTCAATAGGAAAATGATAGTTATGAAAATGCGAGATATGATATGTATGTAATGTTAGCTGGGCCCGGAGTACGGCAATCGGATGAAGCCGGATAGACAGCGGGTCTACGGTGGAATTCGGTAGCTTGCTCCATGTTTACCGGGAGCACGGGTGAGGCCGGAGTGGCAACCTTTGAGCTCCTGCGACGGAGACTTCGTGTCAGCCGTAGAATAGGCTATTATGCCTATAGAGCAGTTTGGATTTAGCGGTCCTTCTGCTATGTGGGAGGAATAAGGTTGGTATGGTTTTCAGGTATGTTATGATATGATATGAGGAGTTGAGGGCTCGACTCGCCGAGCAATATGATATGCCCCGTTATGTTATATTATGATAAATCACCAAATATTTATGAAAACCCTTCTTTTACGTTTGTTTTCTTTTAAGTTAAAATGGTGGTTTATTCCCGTATGTTATTATGTATGTACTCTCTTTTTCCCCTCACTTAGTCTTTTGACTAACCCTCCCTGCTTTAAACCTTATCTGTTTCAGGTGGTATCTAGGTGGGCATCGTCAGTCTTGTATCGCGGGTTTTCTTTCTCTTGGTGATTGTCCCTCTCTAGATAGTTTTAAGTTGATGATTAGGTTATATGTATATGTTACCGGGATATTGTATCGAACCCGTTTATTATATTATTGTAATTGAATTTCGCTAGCCTTGGTGGGCTTTAACTATTTGTGCAATTGAGCTACTGCTTTGAATGTTGTTATATGGAATTTAATTTGTTTGTTGCTTCCGCTCCCGCATTGTTGTCGTCAGTTGTTGTTTTACAAAAAGCCCCGCCTAGTGATTGAGTAAATCGGTTTGCCGTTCGCCGGGTTTCAATTTAGGGTCGGATTTTCGTTTCGGCTTCGGATTGAGGCTCGGTGCGGGGCGTGCGTTACCCATTTGGGGCGCCCGCTTCAGCAAGTGGTACGTGACAGCCGAGAAAGAGAGTTCATGTCCGTCACCCAAGGAGCTCTCCCTGTTGCACAGTACGAGGCACTTTTCAGCCGCCTCATCGTCTATGCTCCTCACATTGCATCTGACGATCGAAGAAGAGCGCGGAAATTCATCGAGGGACTTCAGCCGGAGATCTTGGAAAGATTAGTAGGATTGGACATTCGTGTTTATCATGATGCAGTCAACCGGGCTATGAGAGTGGAGTCCGATCTTCAAGAGATGAGATGAGGTATTCCTCACACGAAAGGATCCTCTTTCAACAGGATAGCAAGAAGAGAGCCATCTGGACCGAGCACCTTTCAGACATGGGAACCATACTACGAGATGCCGGAACCTACCAGACCAGAAGTGAACGAGGACCTCATTCCCTGTGAGCACTGTGGAAAGACCAATCACGAGACTGCAAGGTGTAGGAGGAAACTGGGGCGTTGCCTCAGATGTGGGAGTAGCAAGCATCGAGTTCAAGACTGCCCCGACTCAAGCAACCCTCGGGGAAGAAAAAGGGGATCCCAACCCTGATACCAAATCGCAGAGGTATATTGCATTATCATAGCATTCATTCATAGTATTTTGTTTCGAATGATAATTGCTTTAAATATGTGTTAAGTGTTTTATATAACTTACGTGGTTTAACTGCTTTCAAAATTCACACTTGTACTGATTGAATGATTTGATGCTAAGATTTATGTGGCCTCTGTGTGGATAGCGTGGAATTCGATAAATTCGTTATACGCTATTAGTGAGTACTAAGGACAAGGAGTTCTTGGCCGACTAGGATCGATTTTGTTGCGAGTAAGTTATGCGGTTCTGGATAGCACCGACGTTGACAAATCAAGTCTGAAGGAGTATACTTCTGAAGGTATGTCTGAAGATGAATCAACTAGTGAAGAGGATAATGAATTATCTGACGATGATGATTATATGGGAGACGAGCCGACATCGGCTTCTGATGATGACGACTCTGATGTTTCGTATGAAGTCGAGCGAAGAAATGATGAAAATGATGGTTTAATGGAAGGTGGAGAGGGGAAATCATCCAATACCATTGAAGATGAGAAAACACTTTGTAGAAAGAATAAGAAAGAGTGTGATCTTGAAGAAACAGATTGTGAGAAGGACGAGGAGTACAATGGGAGAAATGATGATGGCGTTACTTCCTGTAAAAGGAACTCTAATCAAGAAGCAAGAGGAGGATATGACAATTGTCATTGAGGATACGAAGAGTACAAGAATCAGTCGGAAGAACGAAATAGATAATGACAGTGATGATGGACCTTACATGGGGATTTTCTGATTCTTCGTTGTTAGCTTTGTTTAGGGTTTTTGTAATTCCGTCTTTCGCATGACTTTGAATTTTATTTGGAATGTTAATTGCATTTAAATATTTTGTTATGTCTGATGTTTTATAATGTATTTTAATTGCTCTTAAATGTTCGTTTTTAGTTCGCGTTATTAGAACTCTAAGATTATGCTCCTCTTAACTAACCCCGAAGTCCGGAGGAGAATTTGAGGACAGATTCTCTTGAAGAGGGGAGTATTGTAACGACCCGAATATTTTAATTATATTATTAATAATTACGCGAATTTTTTCTTACCTAATTTCTCGATCTATCCAATTGGATTAATTAATCTTGTGGAAAAGATTGATTTAACCTATCTTTTAAATACCCTCAATTACTTAAATTACATAAATGCCCTTAAAAGCCTAAATGACCATTTTACCCCCCGAGATATTTTCCTAAATATCTATCTATCTCTCTCATTCTCTCATTTCAAAGAAGAAAGAAAGAAGAAAGGGAAAAGAAAGAAAGGAGAAAGAAGGAGAAGAAAGGAGAAGAAAGGAGAAAGATCTTCCCGACGCCCTACCGAACTCGTTTCTCGCCCGATCAACGAGCCGTGAAAACCCGAACGATCCTCACTACTTTATCTACCGGTAATCCTTTTACCCCATTTCATTCCATTCGTTATTTCTTGGGATTTTCATGACTTTAGATATAGGATTTTATATATTAGGATTTTCGTGTTTAGGAAGATTTACTTGACCATTTTACGTGATTCTTGTGTCTATATGTAGCTTATATGATATGTATGATTATATGTGAAAATTAGGATGATTTATGGTGTAAATTAGGAGATATATGAATTTATATATTGATTTTCGCGTGAGAGGTTCGCGATCTGCTGAGTCTACTGCTCAGTAGATCCACACGGGCGAACGCACGGTCTTGAGCAAGACCGTGCAGGAGCCCGTGTGCATCCCTTGTCAACCTGCACAGGCTTGAGCCCGTGCACAGGCCCGTGCGCAGGCCCGTTTGCACCTGCACGGTCTTGCTACCGTGCTCAAGACCGTGCGGGAGGCCGTGCAACCCTTTTTGTGTTTGCACCGGCTTGCCAAGCCCGTACGTAAGCCTGTGCGTTGGCCGGTGCAACATACTTAGTGCATTTTCCAGCATTTTCCTTTCTTACACTTCGGGAATTGGTCAACCCCACTCATTTAAATGTTGACTTTTCTCATACGACCTCCGAATATCAATCCGATTTCACCTATAGCTTCCTTGAGCCTCGGGATTTGATATTCTTCATAATTTGAAATTTACCCGACCCTATTTGACCGTCATTTGACACCTTTGCTTGTTTAGGGATTTTAACCCACCTTTTCCGTTTCTTGTCCGTTTGATCCCGTGTTCGCTAGAGAACGTCCTTATATTATTTTAAGCATGTCTACGTGCCCTAATTGCGTTTAAGCATGCCTTTAATATTTATTATTTACGTTCATTCATTATTTAACATTTCATTAATATTCTTTAATTGTCGTACCGTAATTTATATGTTTAATTGATTTACTTTCCATATTGCGTCTGTAGCATGAGTGATGTTTATTTGAATTGCCGTGCGTCGTCGGTTGTTCGTGTCTTGCTTTTTGTTATTGTCGGTCTTGTTTTCATCCTCTAGGCCCTGTGTATTACAGGGGGGACCAACGAGGGAGAAACCTGACTATGGCCTGCTTTCATACTGTCGTGTCGAGCCAGGTAAGGGTTTTAAATTATTTTCAACTGGAGTAAGAACATAGTTTGTTTAGGCTTCGAAATAACTTATTTCCCTACCTTTTCTTATTGCTTGTTGTACTGTCTTTAATATTCCTCACGTGCTTAGTCAAACCGTTTTGATAGCAAACCAAAATGATTTGAAATGCTTTCAACTAGAGACAAGGGAAAACCCATTCGTTTTAAATGCGAACTTTGGTCTCTCGACCGCGCAATTATAACCTTGTCTCGAATGGCCCCTTTAGCCTTCCACACCCCGATTTCCAACTTTCGAATGGCCCTTTTGGACACCCAAATTATCATTAATTTCAAAAGCGAGCCATAGTCTGTTTTATGACTTGGGCCCGGGGTATACAGGAGATGAGCCTGGGGACGAGCGTCTAGGGCAAATCCCGATGTGTACTTCTAGCGTGTTGACTTGGCCCGGCCAGGAGGTTGGTTAGCCTGAGTTGATGCGAACGGTGGTACTAATCGCGTCTCCTTAATTCCTGACGGTGGTGCTAATCGCGTCTCCTTAATTCCTGACGGTGGTGCTAATCGCGTCTCCTTAATTCCTGACGGTGGTGCTAATCGCATCTCCTTAATTCCTGACGGTGGTGCTAACAGCGTCTCCTTAAATCCTGTACAGTATCTTTGGTGGTGGAGTACTTGACTATATGCTTGCATGATTTTCAATTGGGAGTTAAAAGGAGAGGGCCCGTTCTCGCCGGGACACATTATGGCATGATTTACTGCATTTAATGCTTGTCTAATTGTTTTATGGCTTTTGTGACAAGTCGAAGCACATTCCGGTTTTCTTCAGTTATCATATGTACTTCCCTATATATATATAAAACCCGGAAGTGTGACTCGTACTTGCTACCTAAGCCTCCTTTATTATTCAACTAATGCCCTTTCAATTTATCGGCTTGACATTATGTGCAAATGTTTTAAAGGATCCGGTTCATCAACCTTTTGTGTTTTCAAATAAGCCGAACCCGAGTGTTGCTTTGTGTCATTTTACAACTTATATTTCGTATTCGTATTCTTTCTCAAAACGGGCAACACTCACCACTCTTAGTTTTAAAAAGATAAATGACGAACTGTGACCAAAAACCCCCTTACTGAGTATCCTTTATACTCACCCCTGCTATTTTGGTTCTTGCTTCAGGTAGAGAGGTGGCGACGTCACCTATCTTGTCAGTCGGCATCAGCAGGTCTAGCTAGGCTCAGTCTTTCTGGTTTGTCTTGTCAGTGGTCCCAACAACTGTCGAGTATTGTTTATTGTATTTATTTACTTTACGTAATTATGTGCCCCTGATGTGGGATAGTTGACGATATCTAGGATTGCATAGGGTAGACTAGTTGAGCCATGGATGGCACTATCTGTTTATGAATATTTTGTATCTTGATTTATAATTGTTTCTTGATATTATGTTAGCCTTGTAGGCTTTTATGGAATTTATTTGATTATCTTTTATTATCGCTTCCGCATTTCTCTGCTCTTTTCTGGTTGTTGTTGGGATGTCGTTGCTGTTGCCGGTGGTGTTTGCTTGAGTGCCGTTCGCCGGAGTGGGTTTTTTAGTTGAGGCCCTCGCTGAAGCTCGGGAGTCCATTTCGGTGCGGATGTGGCGGTCCTTTCTTCAGGGGGCGCTACAGTAAGTGTGTTCAAGGGAGTGTGGGTGTGTTTTATGTTAAATCACCACCCGATTACGAAAACCTTTCTTTTATGTTGATTTCTTTTAATTATAAAATTGGTGATTTATTTTCCGTTTTATTATATACATTATTATTCCCTCCTCACTTAGTCGTTTGACTAACCCCCTCTGTTTTACCCCTATATTGGTTTCAGGATACTAGGCGGGATTCGTCGTCGTCGTCGTAGAGTTGTATTTATTTTCTCATGTATATTCCTTTTCCCCGTTTAGATATTATTTAAGTTTTACGATTTTAGAAAATTGTGTTATTATGTTGTATTCGGGATTATATATACTTCGAACCCGTCATTATATTTATCGGGATATTGTATAGAACCCGTTAATTAACTATGTAATTGATTTTCGTTAGCCTTGGTGGGCTTTAATACTTGTGCATTTATTTATGTTTTAATGTTCGGTTTATTATTGCTTCCGCGTCTCTGTCGTTTTATATTGTTGTTTTTGAAACTGTAACGCCCCGAAAATTCGTATTATGAACCGGGAACCCGAATCGATTTTTCTCACGCGATTTATTATTTATTTTATTAATTATTATATGATTTTTATAACGATTTCGTATATGAGTGATTTTAATGTTTAAATTACGAATTGTCAATGTGCGTTTAATAATATGAATTTTGACTGTAATTATGTGTTATTTAGACAACGTGAGTTTTTGAACTTATTTTGCGAAATTACAAAAATGCCCTTTCGTTTCTCAACCGAGTCAACTCCTTTGACTTAAGCCATCACTCTCTCTCCCTTACTCATTCACGCATCAAAGAAGAAAGAAAAGGAAGGAGAAAAGAGAAAGAAGAAGAGGAAGGTCAATCGATCGTCCCGACTCCGTTTCTCGACGGATTTTCGAACCGCTTACGCCTACGAACTCCTCACGATCTCTTCTACGAGTAAGCCTTTCACGTCCCTCTCGTTTAATGTCTCCTATGCCTCATATTTCTCGATTTTGTTTATAGTTATATAATATAGGGTTTATATGATTTTGGATGAATTTATGGACGGATTTTCGTGTTTATCGTTTCTATATGTAGATTATATGTTGTAGATGATTATATGTGAAAATTAGGGTGTGATTTGCATGTTTAATTGGTTAATTATGGGATTTAGGATTTGATTTGTGAAGGTTTCGAGTTTCTGTGAATTTTCTGCTGTTATCGCACGCACACGGCCTTTGCACACGGGGTGTTGCAAGCCCGTGTGCATGTGCACGGGTTCTCTACACGGCCTGTAGAGAGGCCGTGCGTGTTGGTCATACACGGGCTCTCTACACGGCCTGTAGAGAGGCCGTGCGTGTCCATTTGGTGCACACGGTCTTGGTGCACACGGCCTCAAGGCCGTGTGCATGAGCCCGTGTGGCCCGATTGCACAGTCCCCTGACCTTCTGTAAGTCAGGGGCAAATTTGGCCTACGGGTCCCTCCGAGACTCGTCTTTTCCAAATTCTTTCTTCGCTCGTGTATTCGATATATATGATATAGATAGGAATTGCATGATTTATGAATTTATAACATGTTCGGGTGAATGAATAGTATGTTTTAAGTTTTCGTTAAATTTTCTAACTTTTGCATAGGAAGTCCGATTTTTCCCAAAATTCGAATGCATGCTCTCTTATGATATTTAAAGCATGTCCATAAAGTTTCATTGCATTTGGACTTGATTTGCATTTTTAAATTTGCGAATTACTTCGTTTCGTTTGATAATTGAACCTAAGTGCTTTATGTGATTCTATAACGTGCTTTTACGTGTTTCTATGCTTTCTTATGAGCCGTGCGTCGTCGTATGTCTTACGTGGTTCTGTCGTTTGTCAGTTGCAGGTTCCACTCTCGTGGATTAGGTTGCTCGTTTCCGTTTTGGGCTTTCTTTTGGTTATCGCCAGGTGAGGTTTCTATTGTTATCCCGTATTACGTAGATATGTACTATTGAGCCTCACTAAATAAGCCTCGCATGTGTAATTTATGTTTTCATCCTGTATTACTATATTTAGTAAATACTTTATTCTTATTACTTTTATGAGGTTTAAGAACAACGGATTTGATATTAAATGAATATTATGTATATGATTTCGAAATGTTTTCAAAAAGAGACAAGCGAACCATGTTTCGATTTAAATGTAATTTTTGGGTTTGGAAACCTTCTCGTTGAGTGAAGTCGTTAGGGCGACTTTCCCCTGACAATGGAATACCCGGTTGTATTTCCTGCCGTTACACCGCCTGTCTCGAACGGCCCTTTTGGCCCTCCCCGAAATGTCTTGATTCCTATTTTAATAGGAAAATGATAGTTATGAAAATGCGAGATTTGATATGTGTGCCTGTTTTGTCTTCGTGGGCCCGGGAGTATGGCGATCGGATGAAGCCGGATAGACAGCGGGTCTACGGTGGAGTTCGGTAGCTTGCTCCATGTATACCAGGAGCACGGGTGAGGCCGGAGTGGCAACCTTTGTGCTCCTGTGACGGAGACTTCGTGTCGTCCGAAGGATAGGCTATTATGCCTATAGAGCAGTTGGATTTAGCGGTCCTTCTGCTATGTGGGAGGAATAAGGATGGTATGGTTTTCAGGTATGTTATGTTATGATATGAGGAGTTGAGGGCTCGACTCGCCGAGCAATATGACATGTCCCGTTATGTCATGTTTTGATAAATCACCAAATATTTATGAAAACCCTACTTTTACGTTTGTTTCTTTTAAGTTAAAATGGTGATTTATTCCCGTATGCTATTATGTATGTACTCTCTTTTTCCCCCTCACTTAGTCTTTTGACTAACCCTCCCTGCTTTTAACCTTATCTGTTTCAGGTGGTATCTAGGTGGGCATCGTCAGTCTTGTATCGCGGGTTTTCTTCTTTTCGGTGATTGTCCCTTTTTAGATAGTTTTAAGCTTTTGATTAGGTTATGTGTAATTGTTATCGGGATTGATATGTTGAACCCGTATTTGTGTATCACCGGGATATTGTATCGAACCCGTTTATTATATTATATTATAGTAAGTGATTTCCGCTAGCCTTGGTGGGCTTTAACTATTTGTGCAAATGAGCTACTACTTTGAATGTTGTTATATGATTTTTGATTTAATTGGTTGTTGCTTCCGCTCCCGCATTGTTGTCGTCAGTTGTTTTTTTTTTTCAAAAAAGCCCCGCCTAGTGATTGAGTAAATCGGTTTGCCGTTCGCCGGGTTTCAATTTAGGGTCGGATTTCTATTTCGGCTTCGGATTGGGGCTCGGTGCGGGGCGTGCGTTACCCGTTTGGGGCGCCCGCTACAGTTGGTATCAGAGCTTCTTTGGTCCAATGACCTAAGCTCTGAATCGTCGTGTTTTGTTGGTTTTGTCGGTCGTTGTGTGCCGGTATAACTTAAGGAATTGCACTCACCAGTGTTCAAGAACGCTTAGTGTTTGAATTGTGACGGATCTTTGTTGGATGATCAACAACAAAAGATCTTTTACAATCAAAGCACTAGGATGGACTTGGATATAGGTGGATGTGAAACTCAAGGTTATACTTGCCGTGCCTGGTTGTCTGTCGTGTCCGGTTGGGTCTAGGTCGTACGGCTTAGGACTTCTGTGGAATTTGTGTGAATGTGCTAAGTGCTTATGTGAACTCTATCTGAACTCTAGTTGCCTACGTGTTTACAGCTTTGCATACTCACTTACCTGTCATGCATATTTGCTATTGGCTCTACAGGATGCCTCCACGTCGTCGTCCACGTAAACCGCTCTCATCACCTCCATTGGCCCCTCTGACCGATACACCGACTTCAGCCGAATTTGCGGAAACATTAAGACAGTTCATCGCTCATGCCCCTAAAGGAAATGTTGAACAGGAAGCGTGGGCACAATTTCTCAGATTCGAACCACCACAGTTTGAAGGTGCCCCGGATGACGCTATTGCCGAGGCATGGATATCAGCCCTGGAAAAGATTTATAGAATAATGGAATATCCGGACCCTCAGAGAGTCGAGTATGCAATCTATCTGATGGTTGGAGCTGCACATGATTGGTGGAAACAGATTGAGCAAAGGTGGACACGCGAGCACGTAGTCCCGACTTGGGATCAGTTCTTGACTGAGTTTCGGGCCAAGTACATTCCGTGGGTTGTTCGTCAGCAACGCGAAAGGGAATTTCTGGCTCTCAAACAAAACACATCTTCAGTTGATCAGTACGAGGCACACTTCTCTCGCCTCATTAAGCATTGCCCATATATGGTTGCCGACGAGCAGAGGAAGACTCGCCAGTTTGTAGAGGGATTGACTTACGAGATCAGGAAGGCTATGATGGTGGTACGACATCAATGCTATACCGACGCAGTGGAAATGGCCCTGCATGTTGAGTCTGAACTCAGCCTAATGGGACCGAGTCCTATTCTTGCCACTACCACCGCCCAGTACCTTCCAGCGAGTTCTAAGAGGTCATTTACACCTTCGGGGCCATCTTCTGGAAAGAGGACCTCCCAAGTGTCTTCATCGAAACAGAATGCACCTCCCCAACCGCAGGGAGCCCTACGACCCGTATGTAGCTTTTGCCAAGGAGACCATCAAGAGTCAGAATGCCGAAAGAAAGCTGGACGTTGCTTCTCATGTGGAAGTCCCTTCCATTTCCGCGCAAATTGCACGAGGAAGAGAAGATCGAGACGGTCGAGGAAAACTTAGATCCGAATGCTTCGGTGCAAGGTACAATATATAAATTATCATTCCATTCCTTCATTTCATCATTCGAGTGGTTTACATTCACTTGTTGCGTTTTTTTTTATTGACGTCTTTGCGCGTGCGCCTGTTGAATTCTTTGTGTGCTTCTCGTTTATTTTCGTTGCCGGATTGGAGGACCTTTGCGATTCGTGCGCGTGCTGCCGTTTATCATCGAAGGAACCGTTAGCAGCAGATTTGACCGAGCTGCCAGCAAAGGATTATCTTGGACTTGACTAAGTCCAGGGAACCAAGTTGATCATAGAATTCACAGACGTACTTCCCGGGAATCTGAGAGCTCTTGCGATCAGATCAGAATGGATGGTTTGTGATAGATCTAACTCTAAGAAGTCGAACCGTGATCGATGTCGCCTAATCGAATGGAGTCTGCCGATCTGACAGAATCGAAGAACCGACTTGATGAACTTCCCTCCCTTGAACGTGCCCGAACGAGTATCTTGATCTAGGGTACTCCCGCACTGCTTGTAGAGAAAGGAGACAGTACACTCCCTGTGTGTATTGTTCCCCGAGAATTGCACAGAATATTAACGAAGGCAAGTATTCTCTACCGTCGATGAAGAAATGTCCGATATGCTTTGAGATCGAGGATTTTGTTTGAACAACATTTGATTAGGATATCATCAGCTCTGTGCCCGAGACGAATATGTTCTGAAGACAGCTTTCAGTGCCTGATGTAGACATCTTGAATTCGTATGTCTGCCTCTAGTACTGACAAGTGCTTTGCGACTTGCTGGACCCCGTTCATATCGTAGTGAGTTAGTCGTTGCTTCCTAAGGAGTCACCTTGGTGTCCTCGAGATTAGGGGAAGAACGCAGAACACCTCCGTATGGTACGCCAGAAAACAACAGGCACCTGCTAGTTGCCCCACCTAACGGATGTGAAATCTGGATCGACTTAGGGACCTTTTAAGTCATTTCGGATCCGGAGTGAGAAGAGAAGGAGGATCTTTGAAGATTTGAACGGTACTGGAATGGGAACAAACCAAGACTTCGAGTGGAATTTCTCTAAGCTTGCAACCCTGTTGTTTGAGTCAACGGGAAAGAAAATGAACTCGAATGGACGATCTCTGTAAGACTTGTTCTTAGGAGTCGAGAAGAGATTAACTACAACTTCAATATTAACCCTGCTCAAGGGATTCTGAAGGAATCGTCGTGAGTGAGAATGCATCACATGAAAGGTTGAATTGGTGAATGGTACTAATGAAGAAACCATAGCTCATGCTCGGAAAGCTTAAATCAATCAGAAAGTTGCCCTCAGGACATTGCACGAGCTACTGTAGGAGAGGATTAGTTGAAGCGTCGCCACTATCTCTTATGGGATTTGTTGACATCCCCACAGATTATGAGAGTTCAACAAGTGTTAACTCAGGAGGAGTTGAACCAACCCCAATGTCGCTAATGGAAAATGTTTGAGGACTAAGATTGCAAGAATCAGTGTTTCGTGGGAAAAGAGAATATTGTAGTTGGTACTTTGAACCAAATCACGAGCATGTCACAAATTGAGGCTAAACCGAAGTGGTCTTGCATCATTTTGGATAATTTCATTTATAGCCTTGCGACCCAGTCAGAATTGGGTTGAAGAATCTAAAATGCCAAGACTGCAAAAGAATGGATCTCGAGTCAGACAATTTGAACGAGGAATAATCCAAAGTTTCAGCTTTGTGTTGGTAACCCCAATACTTTCCAATATAAGCCACGGACCCATGATTCGAAGAGTCGATAGAAAGAGACTTACCCGATTAAGTAAAGAGATACTTGACTTGACAGCAAATCAAAGCTGAGCATCAAAGATTACGGGGTTAACTATGACTACTACATATCCCTATGTGGGATCGGGAACGGATTCACCATGGACTTCGTGTCCGGACTACTGAAGGTTTAAAATGGTAATTACTGTTACATGTTTATCTAGGATTTCTCCAAGGTGCTGTCGATCGAATTCAGGCCTTTCGACAATAAATGGAGATAGCTCAAGTTCTTCTGAAAAGCTACTTGCAAGAACCCCGAACAAGCTTGGAGTTGTGCAATCCGCGAAATATCTCCTAGCGAGTCCCTTGAATGAATCAGACAGTCGAAGAAGCTTCGTGAGAGATTCGAATGAAGATGCATGAGTTCCACCCAAAGTTGTATAACTCTAATCAGTAGAATCTGGGGACCAGATTCTCATAAGGAGGGGTGATTGTAACGCCCCGAAAATTCGTATTATGAACCGGGAACCCGAATCGATTTTTCTCACGCGATTTATTATTTATTTTATTAATTATTATATGATTTTTATAACGATTTCGTATATGAGTGATTTTAATATTTAAATTACGAATTGTCAATGTGCGTTTAATAATATGAATTTTGACTGTAATTATGTGTTATTTAGACAACGTGAGTTTTTTAACTTATTTTGCGAAATTACAAAAATGCCCTTTCGTTTCTCAACCGAGTCAACTCCTTTGACTTAAGCCATCACTCTCTCTCCCTTACTCATTCACGCAGCAAAGAAGAAAGAAAAGGAAGGAGAAAAGAGAAAGAAGAAGAGGAAGGTCAATCGATCGTCCCGACTCCGTTTCTCGACGGATTTTCGAACCGCTTACGCCTACGAACTCCTCACGATCTCTTCTACGAGTAAGCCTTTCACGTCCCTCTCGTTTAATGTCTCCTATGCCTCATATTTCTCGATTTTGTTTATAGTTATATAATATAGGGTTTATATGATTTTGGATGAATTTATGGACGGATTTTCGTGTTTATCGTTTCTATATGTAGATTATATGTTGTAGATGATTATATGTGAAAATTAGGGTGTGATTTGCATGTTTAATTGGTTAATTATGGGATTTAGGATTTGATTTGTGAAGGTTTCGAGTTTCTGTGAATTTTCTGCTGTTATCGCACGCACACGGCCTTTGCACACGGGGTGTTGCAAGCCCGTGTGCATGTGCACGGGTTCTCTACACGGCCTGTAGAGAGGCCGTGCGTGTTGGTCATACACGGGCTCTCTACACGGCCTGTAGAGAGGCCGTGCGTGTCCATTTGGTGCACACGGTCTTGGTGCACACGGCCTCAAGGCCGTGTGCATGAGCCCGTGTGGCCCGATTGCACAGTCCCCTGACCTTCTGTAAGTCAGGGGCAAATTTGGCCTACGGGTCCCTCCGAGACTCGTCTTTTCCAAATTCTTTCTTCGCTCGTGTATTCGATATATATGATATAGATAGGAATTGCATGATTTATGAATTTATAACATGTTCGGGTGAATGAATAGTATGTTTTAAGTTTTCGTTAAATTTTCTAACTTTTGCATAGGAAGTCCGATTTTTCCCAAAATTCGAATGCATGCTCTCTTATGATATTTAAAGCATGTCCATAAAGTTTCATTGCATTTGGACTTGATTTGCATTTTTAAATTTGCGAATTACTTCGTTTCGTTTGATAATTGAACCTAAGTGCTTTATGTGATTCTATAACGTGCTTTTACGTGTTTCTATGCTTTCTTATGAGCCGTGCGTCGTCGTATGTCTTACGTGGTTCTGTCGTTTGTCAGTTGCAGGTTCCACTCTCGTGGATTAGGTTGCTCGTTTCCGTTTTGGGCTTTCTTTTGGTTATCGCCAGGTGAGGTTTCTATTGTTATCCCGTATTACGTAGATATGTACTATTGAGCCTCACTAAATAAGCCTCGCATGTGTAATTTATGTTTTCATCCTGTATTACTATATTTAGTAAATACTTTATTCTTATTACTTTTATGAGGTTTAAGAACAACGGATTTGATATTAAATGAATATTATGTATATGATTTCGAAATGTTTTCAAAAAGAGACAAGCGAACCATGTTTCGATTTAAATGTAATTTTTGGGTTTGGAAACCTTCTCGTTGAGTGAAGTCGTTAGGGCGACTTTCCCCTGACAATGGAATACCCGGTTGTATTTCCTGCCGTTACACCGCCTGTCTCGAACGGCCCTTTTGGCCCTCCCCGAAATGTCTTGATTCCTATTTTAATAGGAAAATGATAGTTATGAAAATGCGAGATTTGATATGTGTGCCTGTTTTGTCTTCGTGGGCCCGGGAGTATGGCGATCGGATGAAGCCGGATAGACAGCGGGTCTACGGTGGAGTTCGGTAGCTTGCTCCATGTATACCAGGAGCACGGGTGAGGCCGGAGTGGCAACCTTTGTGCTCCTGTGACGGAGACTTCGTGTCGTCCGAAGGATAGGCTATTATGCCTATAGAGCAGTTGGATTTAGCGGTCCTTCTGCTATGTGGGAGGAATAAGGATGGTATGGTTTTCAGGTATGTTATGTTATGATATGAGGAGTTGAGGGCTCGACTCGCCGAGCAATATGACATGTCCCGTTATGTCATGTTTTGATAAATCACCAAATATTTATGAAAACCCTACTTTTACGTTTGTTTCTTTTAAGTTAAAATGGTGATTTATTCCCGTATGCTATTATGTATGTACTCTCTTTTTCCCCCTCACTTAGTCTTTTGACTAACCCTCCCTGCTTTTAACCTTATCTGTTTCAGGTGGTATCTAGGTGGGCATCGTCAGTCTTGTATTGCGGGTTTTCTTCTTTTCGGTGATTGTCCCTTTTTAGATAGTTTTAAGCTTTTGATTAGGTTATGTGTAATTGTTATCGGGATTGATATGTTGAACCCGTATTTGTGTATCACCGGGATATTGTATCGAACCCGTTTATTATATTATATTATAGTAAGTGATTTCCGCTAGCCTTGGTGGGCTTTAACTATTTGTGCAAATGAGCTACTGCTTTGAATGTTGTTATATGATTTTTGATTTAATTGGTTGTTGCTTCCGCTCCTGCATTGTTGTCGTCAGTTGTTTTTTTTTTTTCAAAAAAGCCCCGCCTAGTGATTGAGTAAATCGGTTTGCCGTTCGCCGGGTTTCAATTTAGGGTCGGATTTCTATTTCGGCTTCGGATTGGGGCTCGGTGCGGGGCATGCGTTACCCGTTTGGGGCGCCCGCTACAGAAACCCCGCCTAGTAATTGAGTAAATGCTTGCCGTTCGCCGGGTTTCGGTTCGGGTCGGATCCCATTTCGGCTCTGGGTCGGGGCTCGGTGCGGGGCGTGCGTTACCCGTTTAGGGCGCCCGCTACAGTTGGTATCAGAGCTTCTTTGGTCCAATGGCCTAAGCTTGAATCGTCATGTTTTGTTGGTTTGGTCGGTCGTTGTGTGCCGGTGTAACTTAGGGAATTGCACTCACCAGTGTTCAAGAACGCTTAGTGTTTGAATTGTCACGGATCTTTGTTGGATGATCAACAACAAAAGATCTTTTACAATCAAAACACTGGGATGGGCTTGGATATAGGTGGATGTGAAACTCAAGGTTGTACTTGCCATGCCTGGTTGTCTGTCGTGTCCGGTTGTGTCTAGGTCGTACGGCTTAGGAATTCTGTGGAATTGTGCAAATGTGCTAAGTGCTTATGTGAAATCTATGTGAACATTACTTGCCTATGTGTTTACAGCTTTGCATGCTCACTTACCAGTCATGCATAACTGCTAATGGCTTTACAGGATGCCTCCACGTTGTTGCCCCTGTGGACAGCCCTCGTCATCTTCATTGATACCTCAAACCGATCCACCGATTCCAGCCGGAATTTTGGAAACATTAAGACAGTTCATCGCTCATGCCCCTAGAGGAAATGTTGAGCAGGAAGCATGGGCTCAATTTCTCAGATTCGAACCGCCACAATTTGAAGGTGCCCCGGATGACAATATTGCCGAGGCATGGATATCAGCACTAGAAAAGATTTATAGGATTATGGAATATCCGGACCCTCTAAGAGTCGAATTTGCTATATATCTGATGATTGGAGCTGCACAGGATTGGTGGAAACAGATTGAGCAAAGATGGAAACGCGAGCATGTAGTCCCGACTTGGGATCAGTTCTTGATCGAGTTCCGGACTGATTACATTCCGAGGATTGTTCGTCAGCAACACGAAAGTAAATTTATGGCCCCCATTCAGCCTATTCCTCCCCAACCTCAGGGATATCCACGACCCGTATGTGGGTTCTGTAAGGGCCCGCATTTAGAGGCCAAATGTTGGAAGAAGAATGGACTGTGCTACGGATGTGGTAGCACCGACCACAAAGTGAATCTATGTCCGAAGAAGTAACCGGTACCGCGGGGAACACCTCAGCCTCAGACCTACGCTAGTATTAACGCCTTGGAAGGTGATACTGAGGATGCACGTCCAGCGAGTTCTACGAGGCCATTTACACGTTCAGGGTCTTCCTCCGGAAAGAAAACCTTCTCGGTATCTTTATTGAAACAGAATGTACCTCCTAAACCGCAAGGAACGCCAGTATGTGGCTTTTGCCAAAGAGATCATCAAGAGTCAGAATGTCAAAAGAAGCAGGGACGTTGCTTCTCATGTGGAAGTCTGTCTCATCTTCGTACAAATTGCACGAGAAAGAGAATCTCGAGACGAGCCAAGAGGGCGAAGCTTGATCTTGTGTGAACGATCCAGGTATATTGCATTGTCATGACATTCATCTTACATTTATTTAATTTCATGTTATGTGGTTTTATTTTAAAAATTTTGTGTGTTAAGTGTATTATATTATATATGTGATTTCGTTGTTATATATTCGTGTTTGATTTTTGTGAAGTTTGTGTGGTTTTAATCACATGAACTGCCCCTGCATGCCTTGCACGGTCTCGCCACACGCCGTGACGAGACCTTGTGCACCTTTTTCACACGGCCTTCTCGCACCCAGTGCGAGAGACCGTGGGCATGAATACACACGGGCTCGTCACACGTCGTGACGAGAGCCCGTGCGTGTTTTTCCTCACGGGGTCGTCACACGCCGTGACGATACCCCGTGCGTGTTTCTCACACGGCCTCGCCACACGCCGTGACGAGAGGCCGTGCGCATTTCTTCCAGGTTTTAAAATGGTCAGTAGCTCCTCATTCGCGCACATCCTCAATTTTTTCTGCTCTCCTCATGCGAAAATTGCTCTAGTTTTTCCCCCAATTTTCTCCCCATTTTGATTTCGATTAATTCTCGATCTAGCCGACGGATTTTCGTGAGGTTTTGAAGGTGTATTGTCTGCAGTAAGTTCTTTGGATTGTTGAAATTTGGGCTCGATCCGTTATACCGATCTCACATAATCTTCGCCCGAAGTAGAGCACGCCAAGTGTTCGGTAAAAGTCTCAAGTGAAAAATTACAACTTATCTCCTTCAACCCACATCAATTTAAACTCTACTATGGAAGGTGATCGTAAAACCCGTAGCGGACGTCGGGCAAGGGAATTACCCGACATAGCGGCACCGGAAGGTTACCAAGTGAATTTGGGTAATGAAGACGATCAAGATGTCTTCAACCGATTAATGGAACGACCGGTTAGAGCTACGCAATTTCTCGACATGGAAGCCATGTACCAATTGGGCCTTGGCGAAGGGATCTCTCGTTACATCGACAACATAGGGTGGGCTAATTTTTGGAGTATCCAAAGGCCATCCTACCGCCGGCTCACTTGCGAATTTTTAAGCTCTCTTAGGGGCGCGGCATTTCCGGACGACATCGAGATGCCGATCGGAATCCACTTCCGAGCGTTCAACTGAGACTACACGCTTTCCAACCGGCAGTTGTCCGAGTATTTTCAGTTGGATGTTACGGGACCTAGAAGACGTGCCGGCGGATGGAATCAAGCTGAGGCTTGGAGGCGTATCTCTACCTCCACCAAAATATTTAACTCCGGCGTACCCAAGGCCACTACGCTCATCACCACTCAATTGAGAATTTTGCATAGAGCCGTTTCCCGATCGGTTCTAGCCAGAGGAGACAGTCCGGGAGCGGTGAACACCAAAGATTGTCTCATACTCGATCATATGGTGCGAGGGGTCAGGTTCAACCCCATCTCGTACATGATGGACCATATGATGTCTATCTCCACTCGGTCGAGAGGAGAGATTCGAGTTGGCTCCTACATCACCGCCATTCTGGAGTGTGCCCAAGTGGAAGGGCTCGATACCCAGGTTCCCGTTGGAGGTTCGACCTCGATTAGCTATGGCACTCTAGCCCAAATGGCGATCTGCACGAAGGGTCCGAGACGGAATGACCCGTATGTTCTAGTAGATGGATTACCCTTATGGGAAGCTGACGAAGAGGATGCTCCCGAAGAAGGACCCTCAGACCCAGAGGTCCGCGAGCAAGCTCAGCACATCTACTCCCAGCTGTTGAGACAGGATGCTTCTATGCCTGAGTCTTCACACGGCAGAAGAAGCACTCAGAACCAGGAGTCGATAGACCTGCAACAATTTTATTCGGAGTTCACTGACTACCGACGTGTGACTGATGAGAGATTTGCCCAGCAGGAGAGGCAGATCAATGAGGGCTTTGCAGCTGAGCGTGCTCACATTGATAGTCAGTACACAGCCTTACAGGCAGAGCTTCAGAGGTCTATCTCAGAGATGCAGAGCTCACTATCAGAGCAGCTGGATCAGTATTTCCACCGTGGTCCCGACGAGCCTTGAGCTATCTATTTGTATTTTTATTTTCTTTTTTCCGTTAGCTTTGTTTAGGATTTGATGTAATTTTGTATTTCGTATGACTCTGAATTTTATTTGGAATATTAAGTGTTTTAAGTGGTTATTATGAATGACGTATTATTATGTGATTTAATTGCATTTGAATGTTCGATTTAATTCGAGTTATTAGAATTTATGTTATGCTCCTCTTAACTAATTCCGAGACCGGAAGTGAATCTGAGGACAGATTCTTCTGAAGAGGGGAGTATTGTAACGACCCGAAAATCCGATTTATAATTCGATATATTTGAATCGAGTAATTTCGCAAAGTATTATTTTAATTTGATATTTATTCTAAGATTTTAGGATAATTTCGTAAATGAGTGAATTTTGATATATAAATCACTAATTGTCAATGTGCGTTTAATTATATGAATTTTGACTGTAATTACGTATTATTTGGACAACGTGAGTTTTCAAACTTATTTTACAAGATTACGAATTTACCCCTTCGATTTTAAACCCTAGTCAACTCATTTGACTAAGTCTCTCTCTCACCTCACTCTCGTTCAAATGTAGCAAGGAGGAAGAAAGGAAAGAAAAGAGAAGAAAAAGAGAAAGAGAAGGAAGAAGATTTCAACGATCATCCCAACTTCGTTTCCCGACGGATTTTCGAATCGTTTACGCCTACCAATTCCTCGCGATCTTTTCTATGAGTAAGCTTCTAACGATTCTCTCGTTTAATGTCTTCTATACTTCATTTTTCTCGTTTTTGTGAATAGTAGGTATTATTAGGTTTTATGTGATTTTTATAGAAATTGTGGATGGAATTTTGTGATTATCGTTTCTATATGTAGATTATATGTTGTAGATGATTATATGTGAAAATCAAGGATTAATTCGCATGTTTAATTAGTTAAATGTTGAATTAGGATTGATTTTCGCGTATTGGGTTTGATGTTCTGCATGTTCTGCTCAATTTTTACGCACACGGGCCATCCACACGGGGTGTGGCAAGCCCGTGTGGGTGTACACGGCCTCTTGCACGACCGTGCAAGAGACCGTGCGTGTTTGTGATGGTGCACGGGCTGTGCACACGGCCTTGAGGCCGTGTGCATGAGGCCGTGCGTGTTCGTCCGATTGTGCACGGCCTCCGCACAAGGCCGTGCACAAGGCCGTGTGGCCTGGTCGAACAGTGCCCTGACCTTCTGTAAGTCAGGGCACATTTTACACTACGGGTCCCTCCGAGACTCGTCTTTTCCGAATTATTTCTTCGCTCGTGTATTCGATATATATGAAATAGATATGAATTGCATGATTTATGAATTTACAACATGTTCGGGTATATGAATAGTACGTTTTAAGTTTTTGTTAAATTTTCTATCTTTTGCATGTGAAGTCCGATTTTCCCGAAATTCGAATGCATACTCCTTTATGATAATTTAAGTATGTCCGTAAAGTTTCGTTGCATTTGGACTTGATTTGCATTTTTAAATTTGAGAATTACTCTGTTTTCGTTTGATAATTTGAACTTAAGTGCTTGATTTAATTGTATAACGTGCTCCTATGTGTTTTAATATTCTCGTATAAGCCGTGCGTCGTCTTTAGTCTTATTTGTTTGTGTCCTGGTATTCTTGTAGACAATACTCCTGTGGAGTAGCGCCGGTTCTTGCTTTTTGCTCTTATTTTCAATAGCCGCCAGGTGAGGCTTTCCTTTTCTGTTTCCAGTATTATTACGTATATATATAAATAAGCCTCTCCCGATATAAGCCACGTTTATGTTTTGTTTTCACACCGTTTATATATATACTTAATAGATATTTATGATTATTATGTTTATGTGATTTATCGAAAATGATTTGATATGAAAAAGTACTACGTATAGTCTTTGAAATGTTTACGAAAGAGACATGTAAAACCTTTTGTTTTCTAAGGCGAACTTTGGCCTTCGGCCTCGCATATGACATGTCTCGAACGGTCTTTTGGCCAACCCGAAATGATTTGAAAAGCGAGTTATGATATGTATGCATGTTTGTTTGGGCCCGGAGTAAGAGCGATAGGATGAAGTCGGTAGACGTCGGGTCTACGGCGTAAATCCTATGGGTTTCCTCCATTTGGGAGCTCGGGGTGAGGCCGGAGTGGCAGCCCTTTGAGTACCTGAGTTATTCCCGTATGATATGAGTAGTTCGGGTTTGCAGTCCGGCTACATTGGAGGAATAAGGGTGGTTTCCGTTTTTATGTTTTGGAAATTGGAGTTCAGGGCTCGACTCGCCGAGTCATATGATAAGTTATGTTTTATGTTAAATCACCACCCGATTACGAAAACCTTTCTTTTATGTTGATTTCTTTTAATTATAAAATTGGTGATTTATTTTCCGTTTTATTATATACATTATTATTCCCTCCTCACTTAGTCGTTTGACTAACCCCCTCTGTTTTTCCCCTGTATTAGTTTCAGGATACTAGGCGGGATTCGTCGTCTTCGTCGTAGAGTTGTATTTATTTTCTCATGTATATTCCTTTTCCCCGTTTAGATATTATTTAAGTTTTACAATTTTAGAAAATTGTGTTATTATGTTGTATTCGGGATTATATATACTTCGAACCCGTCATTATATTTATCGGGATATTGTATAGAACCCGTTAATTAACTATGTAATTGATTTTCGTTAGCCTTGGTGGGCTTTAATACTTGTGCATTTATTTATGTTTTAATGTTCGGTTTATATTGCTTCCGCGTCTTTGTCGTTTTATTTTGTTGTTTTTGAAACCCCGCCTAGTAATTGAGTAAATGCTTGCCGTTCGCCGGGTTTCAGTTCGAGTCGGATCCCATTTCGGCTCCGGGTCGGGGCTCGGTGCGGGGCGTGCGTTACCCGTTTGGGGCGCCCGCTACATTGGTTAACTTTTTGCATACGGACAAAAAATTATACCGTTTTCACCTATAGAACCTTTATAACTTGTAGATTAATATTTTGAAATGTTTATTTAATTTCGCCCTCGTTCAGGCTGTGAATAGTGTAATTTTAAGTATGTACATTTTTGGCAACTTGTCGGAATTTCGTGAAATTTACATGATAGCTTCCTTACATACTATAATTGGCATATGCATGATTGTGAATATGTTTGGTTAGACGTTCGTCAAATAATTGCTTATTTACGCTTTATAGTCATTATTAATTCGTCTAGGTCCTGTCTTGTCTACAGATCAGTCAGACGTCGGTGACCAGTGAGTCTAGCTGCTAGGCTTCCTATTTTTGGCTCCAGGTAAGGATTTAAATCGTTTTAACTGGGCTTGAACATATATGTATACTTGCGAAACCCCTTAATCCCATATTGTTATATTACATATTTCGAGCTTATACTTTTATGTTTTATCCTCAAATCCTTTGATATCAAAATTATATAATAGTAACCTAAATCGATTTATTTTCAAAAAGGGCAAGAAAACTCCTTCCTTTACGTGACGGTTTGACTTAGGATTTACCCCCTTCGTCGTCACCATTTGCCTAAATTGCCCGTTTGGCATTCAAAATCTTATTGCAAAGCGATCAAAGTATTGTTATTTCAATGGGCACGGGATGGTATCCGGAGGTTGCATCCGGGGACGAGCGTCCAGGGTGTAATCCGAGGTGCTTCTCCCAAAATTAAGCGTCAATCGTGACCCGTCAGAGTTGATAGCCACGGTTGGGAGCTATGGTGGATGTTGCATTCGTTGCACATTTTCCTGAAATTCACAATAGTCGAGCTTTGGGTTGCTCCTTGGCTTGACACCGGCGATGGAGATTTTTATAATGTATTGTGGAGAAATAAGGAGGAACAGGCCCACTCTCGCGGGGATATTTATTTATCACTTTATATCGTTATTGGTTTTATCGTTTTACTGAATATCCAAGTCGAAGCACATTCCGGTTTCTTCCTTATTGCATATGTACTTTCTATAAAACCCGGAAGCGTGACTCGACTTGCTCTAACATCTTCACTGAGTATTTTTGACTCACCCTCTTTCATTGGTTCTTGCCTCAGGTAGATTGAGAGACCGACATGTCTCACGTGTCAGATGGGCAACAGTGCTTAGATAGGCCTTTTTGGTTTTGCCGAGTCTCTATTGTTGTCTTTAACTCTTTAGATGGTTGTTGTTTTGTCCACGATATATTGATCCCCGTCCCCTGATATTTACTTTATGTTGCCCCTCAATGGGCTGTGTTATATATATATATTAGATGAATTGGCCCCGGAGTGGCATTTATGTTATTATGATTTAAATTTGCTTCCACTATTTATTCTGAGTTGTTTAGATGTTTTTAACATTGGGGATCCACTGTTGCCAAGTGTCGGGATTGACCCGTTGGCTTATATGGGTTCTCGGGTTGAGGCGTCGTCCTCGGCTTGGGAGACCGTGCAGGTTCGGGGACTGTAGAGCGGGGCGCTACATTCGCACTGGCTAAGTTGGGCCCTTTTTTCTTTATAGCATGAAGACGATGAAAATTATGGCCACTGAAATTCAGACTCTTCAGCATCCGAGGCCATAAGCTTTTTGCAATAATAATCAAGGCAATTAGCCAATAAGGTCCATCTCAAAAGTTCCCGGTTCAAGGTAATGACCATGTGTACATTATCAATCGTCAAATACCCCAAGTTACATCTATCCGAAGCAACGACAATATATACAATCATATGTGTAGCGCCCCTTTCCGTAGGAGGAGAAAGGACACCACATCCGCACCGAGACGAACTCCCAAACAAGGTAAATGTACCCCATTTCAAAATCCATCCCGGTGAACGGCAAGTACTCAATCTATACTGGCAACAACGATCCTAGCCCAACAACAACCAAAAGAAATAAAAGAGTGCGGAAGCTTAAATAAACATTAATTCAACATTTAAAGTCACACGGGGCATCAATTAACATAAATCAGTGCTCAACAATTCATCATCAATATCAAAGCTCAATAATTCAACAATATATCCATTCTACCTAGGAATTCAATTCAAATAATAAACACAGACTATTGTTGGACACTACCGACGATACCAGAGGACACGAAAACCAAGACACATGACCCGTTGTTGCCAACCGATATGAAAGGTGACAACGCCACCTGTCGACCTGAAGTAAGAATCAAAATAAAGGGGGGTTGAGTATAAAAGATACTCAGTGAAGGTATAAGAGGGAACAAGTACGAGCCACGCTTCCGGGTTTTATATATATGTATAAAAAGTACATATGCAGAAATGAAGAAAATCCGGAATGTGCTTCGACTTGCATTAACAACAATTATTAAGCGGTACAATAAAGACATTAAAGCATGAATAAAAGCAAATAATATCCTAGTGAGAATGGGTCTATTCCTCCTTATAACCCCTTCAAGTCATGATAAAACTCCATCTCCGGTGTCTGACCCCATAGTGCGACCATGGGCGACGAATTGAATTTCAGGAAAGTGTGGAACGAATGCATCACCCACCATCGCTCCCAACCGTGACTATCAACTCCTGACGGGCCACGATTGACGCTTATTTTTGGGAAAAGTACCTCGGGAAACACCCTGGACGCTCGTCCCCAAGTGAGACCCTCGAATACCCTCTCGGGCCCCATGAAAATAAAAGACATGATTTTGCTAGCATTTCAAGAAACATTATAAGTTGAAAGCCAAACGGGCATTTAGGCAAGTGTGCGACGACAAAGTGGGTGACCACGAGTTTCATACGCATCGGGATGCACTGGCGCCCACCCCTAACGAATTCCCTCATAGACCTAACCAAAGTCAAAGTGTCACGTTGAAAAAGAAAGAGTTTTACTTGGCTCTTGAAAACAAAACGGTTTAGAGATACTTATAGGTATAAGTTGATATCAAAGAGTTTGTTCATTAAAATCATGAAAATATAGTTAAATATCTAGTACATATACGAGAATGAGAAATCAAATCAATATGAACACGTATGGGTAGTTGTTTCGCAATAAATAAAAGGAATCCTTACTCCAGTTGAAAGCATTTTAAAACCCTCACCTGGAAGCACGGGAAGGACAAAACCCTCAAGCAATTCCTTGAGAGAACAACCTGAAACTGACAGACGACAAAACCAATCAAGACAAGACGTGACACATGACTCACATGGAATTACGACACGTAAAAGACCAATTAATATCACTTAGCAATTAAAATTTCAAGTAAAATGTAATTACATTCATTAAATGAAATGTACAAAATTAAAGATGCTAAACATGCTCAATTGAAATTCTAAGCGCACATTCATGCATAATATAATGTAGGGAAGTACTCATGTGATTTTCGGATCATTTGGACAACATTCAAAAATTGGGGAAAAGTCCTAAACGAAAAAGGTTCGATTCAAGGCCCGAACGAGGTCGGAATTTTGAAAACTTTGTGGAATATTTATCCTTGAATCATATGGATACTATAGGTGAAAACGGCTCAATTTTAGGAGGTCGCATGCAAAAAGTCAACTTTTATTTTTGGCCAATTGACCACATTCCCGAGAGCAACAAAGGAAAAAGGCTGAAAAATTCACTAAGGCATTCACATGGGCTTGGGCATGGGGTTGCGCACGGTCTTGAGAACACGCTCAAGACCGTGCATGCTGAAATAGGTGCGCACTGGCTTGCGCACCGAGGTGCGCAGGCCGGTGCAAGTTCAAGGTTGTGCGCACCTGTAGCACCCCGCTCTACAGCCCCCGAACTTGCACGGATCCCCAAGCTGAGAATGGCGTCTCAACCCGAGAACCCATACAAGCCAACGGGTCTATCCCGACTCTTGGTAACAGCGGATCCCCAAAGACACAACAGATAAACAGTTCAGAATATATAGCGGAAGCGAATTAAAACATAATAACATAAATGCCACTTCGGGGCCAATCTAAGTATCCAATATCATCACAGCCCATTCAGGGGCAACGTAAAGTAAATATATAGGGGTGGGGATCAATATAGCATTAAATACATGCTAGGACAAAAGAATAACCTAACGAGAGAGTTACGGACAACAATCTAGACAACGGCGAAACCAAAAAGACCTATCTATGAACTATTGCCAATCCGACACGCGAGACATGTCGGTCTCTCAATCTACCTGAGGCAAGAACCAATAAAAGAGGGTAAGTCAAAGAACTCAATGAATATATGGGTGGAGCAAGCCGAGTCACGCTTCCGGGTTTTAATAGAAAATACATATGCAATAAAGAAGAAACCGGAATGTGCTTCGACTTGAATATTCAATAAAGCAATAAAGATAATAACAATATAAAGCAGTAAATAGATATCCCAGCGAGAGTGGGTCTGTTTCTCCTTATTTCTTCTCAATACATTATAAAAACTCCATCTCCGGTGTCGAACCAAGGAGCAACCCGAGGCTCGACTATAGTGAATTTAAGGAAAGCGTGCAACACATGCAACACCCACCATCGCTCCCAACCGTGGCTATCAAACTCCTGACGGGCCACGATTGACGCTTAGTTTTGAGAGAAGCACCTCAGGTTACACCCTGGACGCCCGTCCCCAGATGTAACCTCCGAATACCATCCCAAGCCCAAATGAAAAGTCCAATATTTTACTCGCTTTACAATAAGGGTTTGAGTGCTTGGGCAAGTGATGATGACAAAGAGGGGTAACCATGAGTTTCATACGTGTCGGGATGTGCTAACGGACTCCCCTAACAACTTCCCTCATAGGCCCAACCAAAGTCAATGTATCACCTTGAAAAGAAAGAGTTTACTTGCCCTTTTTAAAACAAATCGATTTTTGGGTACTGATGTATAATTTGATATTAAATGATTTGTTGATAAAATCATAAAAATATAAGCTCGAAATACTAAATACTAATAATAAGGGAATACGGGGATTTCACATGTATACATAGACATATATGTTCAAGCCCAGTTTAAATAATTTAAATCATCACCTGGTGTGCCAAAAAGAAAGTCTAGCAGCTACAACTCACTGCTCTCCGACCTCTGACTGATCTGTAGACAAGACAGGACCTAGACGAATTAATAACGACTCTAAAAGCGCAAATAATCAATTATTTGATGAACGGCTAACCAAATGAATCAGCAAGCATGCATATGACAATAATAATATTTATGGAAGCTACCACGTAAATTTCAAAATATTAATCTACAACTTATAAGGGATCTATAGGTGAAATCGGTATAATTTTTGGAGTCCGTATGCGAAAAGTCAACATAAAATGGCGAGATGTTGACTCAATTCCCGAGAGCAACTTGTGAAAAATGCTGGAAACTGTTCTAAGTCTTTTGCAACGGCTTGTGCACGGTCTTGGACACATTGTCAAGACCGTGCACTGCACACGGCCAATTGCACGGCTTAGACGCACGGACGTGAGCCCGTGCAGGCAAAAAGAGCCCCGCACGGGCTCCGGCACGGTCTTGATCAAGACTGTGCGTTAGCCCGTGTGGTTTAACAACAGACAGCAGAAAAATGCGATTCAAACAAAAATCCGATCCAAAAATGCATATAAATCATTTTCTCGTACAAATCAACACCCAACAATTACAACAATCATCAATCAACATATAGGGAACATTTCTATCCATGAATTACAAGAAATGACCAAGAAACGGGTTCACAATCATAAATATTCTTAATAAATCCCGAAATGAAAAACATGCTCAAATCTTCAAAAATCCATAAAAAGAATTGGGAAAATTGGTACCTAAAGAGAGATCTCGTTGAGAGGATCTCGTAGGTTCGAATGGCACGAAATTCCGCAGAGAAACGAGCTCGGGACGATCGATTCGGGTTTCTAATGAAAAATCCCCTTTCTCTTCTTCTCTCTCTCTATTTTGTGCAAAAATTAGGGTTAAAATGGGTTTTGAGACTTTTATCAAATATTTTGAAATGTCAAAAATACGAAGGGGTATTTCGGTAATTTTTGGAAAGTCCAATTTAAACATTTTGGTAAAATATAACAATATTAATATCAGACGAAAGCTAAACAAATAAGGAATTTAAATACACACATAATATTATCACGTAAGGTCGTATACGAAATGATATAATATAATTCACATAATACGAGAAATAGGGTTGAGAAGGATAATTAATCGCGAAAAAGAACTCACAATGATTTTTGGATTTCTGGGTTGTTACAACACTCCCCCCTTATGAGAATCTGGTCCCCAGATTCCATCTTTACTGGAAAAGCTCGGGATAAGCTTCTCTCATCTTAGCCTCAGTCTCCCAAGTAGACTGCTCGGTCAAACGGTTCCTCCAAAGAACTCTCACTAAGGGAATCTGCTTGTGACGAAGCTGCTAGACCTTGCGGTCCTGAATCTAAACCGGTTTCATCTCAATAGTCAAATCCGGCTCATGCTGAACTCCGTCATCCTAGAGAATATGGGACTTGTCGGGGAAGTACTTGCGGAGCTGTGAGTTATGGAAGACATTATGGATCCCGGTAAGATGTGGTGGTAGATCCAAACGATAAGCGGTGTTCTCGATCCGCTCTATAATCTCGAAGGGACCTAAGTATCTCGGAGTAAGCTTTCCACCTTTACCGATCCTGGTGAATCCCTTCTTCGAGGAGGCCTTGAGAAATACTCGGTCTCCCACTTCAAATTCCAAGTCCCGACGTCTCTTGTCGGCGTAGCTCTTTTGTCGGTCTTGGGCTGCTTTCATTTTCTGCCGAATGATCTAAACCGTATCAATAGCTGCCTGAATGTCATCCGGCGGAGTAGCCCTTTCGTGGCCGTCAGCTGACCACTTCCAATCCTCCAACTCCCAATAAATCAGAGATCTGCACTTCCTCCCATAGAGAGCCTCATACGGCGGCATCCCAATCGAGGCTTGATAGCTGTTGTTGTAAGCGAACTCTACCAAGGGCAAGTGTGAAATCCAACTCGTATGAAAATCGAGTGCACATGCCCGTAGCATATCACTTAAGAACTTGATCGTTCGCTCAGACTGTCCATCAGTCTGGGGATGTGCTGCAGAGCTAAACTTCAGGGTCGTTCCCAAGCTCTTGTGAAGTTCTTGCCAAAACTGAGCTGTGAACTTAGGATCCCTGTCTGAAACGATACTCTCCGGAACCCCATGAAGTTGAATGATCTCCTTTTGATACAGTTCTGCGAGCTGCTTGACCTTCGCTGTCTTTTGAACCGGAAGAAAATGAGCTGACTTGGTCAATCGATCGACAATGACCCAAATACTGTCGAAACCTCCACCAAGAGTGGGCAATCCAGTCATGAAGTCCATAGTGATCTCCTGCCACTTGGAAGTAGGCACGGGAAGCGGCTGAAGAGTACCTCCAGGCCTTTGATGCTCGGCCTTGACTCTCTGACACGTTAGACAATGTTTTACATAGGTAGCCACGTCCATTTTCATACCGTTCCACCAATACTGGGTTCTGAGATCACGACACATCTTGTTGCCTCCTCGGTGGACGGCATAAGTAGACTTGTGTGCTTCATCGAGAATTCCATGCTTCAGGTTCGTGGGAACACAAACTCGAGTCCCGAAGCGAACCAATCCGGTACCATCGATCCTGAACTTGGTGTTGGGATCATTCTGCATTCTAGCCTTGATCTTCTGAATACCGGCATCCGAAATCTGCTCGTCTCGGATCTATTGGACTAAATCGGGTTGGACTGTAAGGTTGGCAAGACGAGGATACAACTCAACTCGAATAATTCTATCCTCTATAGGGATATCAGAAGATGATCCCTCCAAATGTGCCACGTGAGCCCTCCGGCTCAATGCGTCGGCGACCACGTTCGCCTTCCCAGGGTGATACTGAATACGGCAGTCATAATCCTCCAAGAATTCCATCCACCGTCTCTGTCTCCTGTTGAGATCCTTCAGCGTGAACAGATACTTCAAACTCTGGTGGTCAGTAAAGATGTCAAAAGTGATACCATACAGATAATGACGCCATTTGCCCAAGGCAAATATGACCGCTGCAAGTTCCAAGTCGTGGATGGGATAGTTCTTCTTGGCATCTTTCAGCTTCCTAGAAGCATAGGCAACGACCTTCCCATTCTGCATCAACATGCACCCTAAACCTTCCTTGGACGCGTCGGTATAAACTGCGTATCCCTCATGTCTGTCTGGGAGAATAAGTATAGGTGCGGTGGTCAATCTCGTCTTCAGCTCCTTGAAGCTGGACTCGCACTCGTCGTCCCACTGAAAGGACATATCTTTGCAAGTCAACTTTGTGAGTGGGGCTGCTAGTTTGGAGAAATCCTTAACGAATCACCTGTAATATCTAGCCAATCCAAGGAAACTCCTAACTTCTGTTGGCGTCTTAGGCTGACTCCAACTCATCACTGCCTTAATCTTCGATGGATCCACAGCAATCCCATTCCCAGAGATGATGTGACCAAGGAATGAAACCTCGTTGATCCAGAACTCGCACTTGCTAAACTTAGCATATAGGCTATACGGGGATTTCACATATATCTATTTAATATTAAGCAAATGCAATTTAGACAAGAAATTTAAATACGCAAATAATATTATCACATTGGGTCGTATACGAAAATAATATATAATAATTCACATATTACGAGAACTTAGGGTTAAGAAAGATAATTAACGCGGGAAAATACTCACAGTGATTCTCGGATTTCTGGGTCGTTACAAAATCGGTATAATTTTTGGAGTCCGTATGCGAAAAGTCAACATAAAATGGCGAGATGTTGACTCAATTCCCCAGAGCAACTTGTGAAAAATGCTGGAAAATGTTCTAAGTCTTTTGCACCGGCTTGTGCACGGTCTTGGACACATTGTCAAGACCGTGCACTGCACACGGCCAATTGCACGGCTTAGACGCATGGGCGTGAGCCCGTGCAGGCAAAAATAGCCGCGCACGGGCTCCTGCACGGTCTTGATCAAGACCGTGCGTGAGCCCGTGTGGTTTAACAGCAGACAGCAGAAAAACGCGATTCAAACGAAAATTCGATCCAAAAATGCATATAAATAATTTTCTCATGCAAATCAACACCCAACAATTACAACAATCATCAATCAACATATAGGGAATATTTATATCCAAGAATTACAAGAAATGACCAGGAAACGGGTTCACAATCATAAATATTCATAATAAATCCCGAAATGAAAAACATGCTCAAATCTTCAAAAATCCGTAAAAAGAATTGGGGAAATTGGTACCTAAAGAGAGATCTCGTGGAGAGGATCTCGTAGGTTCGAACGGCACGAAATTCCGCGGAGAAACAAGCTCGGGACGATCGAGTCGGGTTTCAAATGAAAAATCACCTTTCTCTTCTTCTCTCTCTCTCTTTTGTGCGAAAATTAGGGTTAGAATAGGTTTTGAGACTTTTATCAAATATTTCGAAATGTCTAAAATACGAAGGGGTATTTCGGTAATTTTTAGAAAGTCCAATTTAAACATTTTGGTAAAATATAACAATATTAATATTAGACGAAAGCTAAAGAAATAAGGAACTTAAATATGCACATAATATTATCACGTAAGGTCGTATACGAAATGATATAATATAATTCACATAATACGAGAAATAGGGTTGAGAAGGATAATTAATCGTGAAAAAGAACTCACAATGATTCTTGGATTTTTGGGTCGTTACAGCACCGGCTTGCGCACGGTCTTGCCAAGACCGTGCGTAGGACCGTGCGGTTCTACTTACAGGTGCAGAAAACGCGATTTCAATGTTTCCTACGAGGGTTTCGTCCAAAATTCGTCCAAGGGGAATCCTAGAGCTAAAACCAACACATAAAATTCACACTCATGCATTATATACACTAAGGGCTTCCATTTGATCCAAACAACACGAAAAATGATAAACTATAACCTACAAACCCATCAAATATACCAAATATTCATTTTAAACAAAAGCTAGAAATTCGAAGGATTTAATGGATGAAATGAAATGGGGAAAGAGGGTTACCGGTAGAGAATCGAACGAGGATTGTATAGATGGTCTCGGAATCTCGATTGGTCGGGCGATGGATTCGGTACGGGATTTTCTCTTCCTCCTTCTTCCTTCTTCTTCATTTCTCCTTCTCTTCTCTCTCTCTCTCTCGATTTTGGTGGTGTATGCAAGAGTGTGCATGTAACGACCCAGAAATCCGAGAATCACTGTGAGTAGTTTTACGCGTTAATTATCTTTCTTAATCTCTAAATTCTCGTTATATGTGAACTATTATATATTATGTCTTATATGACCAATAGGATTATATTGATTTCGAATTTAAATTACGTGTCTCTATTGTGTTTGTTTAATATTTAATCGTTATATTTGGTCGACGCGTAATTAATTGGATTTTCTAAAATTACTAAAATAACCTTTCGTATTTTTCGATATTTCGAAGATATTTGATAAAAGTATCAAAATTCATTTCATAATCTTATTTCAAATTGAGAGAGAGAGAGAGAGAAAAAGAAAAGAGAAAATTTCTCCCGAATCCCTAATCGATCGTGCCGAGCTCGAATCTCCGTGGAATCTCGCACCAATCGTTTTCAAACGATCAGTTCATCGATACCTTTCTTTAGGTACCAATTTCCCCAATTTCTTTTACGATTTTTCGAGGTTTTGAGAATTTTTGATTATTTCGGGACTTTTAGGATAATTGCTTAGATCGAGCCCGTTTCTTAGTCAATTCGTGATTTTATTGGATGTATATGTGAATTAGATGTTGATTATTGATTGTTATAAATTATGAGTGTTGATTTGCGTTAAAAATATGATTTTTGTGGAAATTTGGCTCGAATTTTAGAAAACCCGTAAGTTTCTGCTGGGTTCTGTTGAACCACACAAGCTAACGCACGGTCTTGCGCAAGACCATGCAGGAGCCCGTGTGCAGCTATATTTGCTTGCACGGGCTTGAGCCCGTGCACCTACCCCGTGTGTTTGACCGTGTGTGCGTGCACGGTCTTGACACCGTGTTCAAGACCGTGCACTAGGCCGTGTGAAACACTTAGAGAATTTTTTCAGCTTTTTCAAACTTTGCTCTCGGCAATTGAGTCTTCGGGTCACCATTTTTGGTTGACTTTTTGCATACGGACTTCAAAAATTACACCGTTTTCACCTATAGAACCCTTTTAATTTGTAGATTTATATTTTGGAATGTTTATTTAATTTCGCCCTCGTTCGGGCTATGAATAGTGTAATTCTAATTATGTGTATTTTTGACAACTTGTCGGAATTGCGTGAAATTTACAAGATAGCTTCTTTACATATTATAATTGGCATATGCATGATTGGAAACATGTTGGGTTAGCCGTTCGTCCAATAATTGTTTATTTGCGCTTTTAGTATTTGTTGTCGTTATTGATTTGTCTAGGTCTTGTCTTGTCTCCAGATCAGTCCGATGTGGGAGACCAGTGAGTCTAGCAGCTAGGCTTTCTCTTTTTGTTTCCAGGTGAGGATTTAAACTTTTAACTGGGCTTGAATATATATATATACAATTGCGAACCCCCTAATCCCTTATTAATGTATTATATATTTCGAGTTTATATTTTTATGTTTTATCCTCAAATCATTTAATATCAAAATTATACATAAGTAAACCAAATTGATTTGTTTTCAAAAGGGCAAGAAAACTATTTATTTTACGTGACGGTTTGACTTAGGATTTAATCCTTTGTCGTCACCCTTGCTCAGAGTGTCGGTTGGCATTCAAATGGTTTTTTTTAAAGCGAGCAAATACATGACTGTTTTTCAAGTTGGGCCCGGGAAGGTATCCGAAGGTTACATCTGGGGACGGGCGTCCAGGGTGTAATCCGAGGTGCTTCTCCCAAAACTAAGCGTCAATCGTGGCCCGTCAGGAGATGGTGGGTGTTGCATTCGTTGCACATTTTCCTAAAATTCATTATGGTTGTGCTTCGGGTTGCTCCTTAGCTTGACACCGGCGATGGAGTATTTATACATGCACCATGGAGATATAAGGAGGAACAGGCCCATTCTCGCTGGGATCGTATTTACTGCTTTATAGTGTTACTGAATTTAATTTTAATTGTATAACCAAGTCGAAGCATATTCCGGTTTCTTCAATATCGCATATGTATCTTCTATAAAATCCGGAAGCATGACTCGACTTGTCCTCACATCTTCACTGAGTATTTGGACTCACCCTCTTTTAATTTGTTCTTGCCTCAGGTTGAGAGAGACCGACATGTCTTACGTGTCGGATGGGCAACAGTGTTAGATAGGCTTTTTGGTTTTGCCGTGTCTCGTTAGTTGTCTTGTGATTTCTCGTTCATTATTCTTGTCAACCTGGATTGTAGATGTTATATTGATCCCCGTAATTTTTATTTAAATCATGTTGCCCCTGAATGGGCTGTTGTTGATAATTGTTAATGTATTGGCCCCGGAGTGGCATTTTTGTTAATATGGATTTAAATGCTTCCGCTATATATTCTCTGATTTATTTAAATGTTTTATTTTGGGGATTCACTGTTGCCAAGTGTCGGGATTGACCCGTTAGCTTGCATGGGTTCTCGGGTTGAGGCACAGTACTCGGCTTGGGAATCCGTGCAGGTTCAGGGGCTGTAGAGTGGGGCGCTACAGTCCGGAGTGGTATCAGAGCCATAGGTTCTTTAGGTTCTATTGTCTTGAGTGTCGTGTCTAAGTCGTACGGCTATACTTATAGGTTTCGTGTTATTCCTTTACTTGCGCTTTTATATGTTATTGTTACTTGATTAATTGGTCATAATGCATTTCAACTTATCTTTTCAGGCACAATGGTTAGACCTCAAGGCCGACAAGAACCGCCTCCACCACCAGAGGGTTTTCCACCGCCTAATGCATTCTATGATGCTGTTAGATTGATTGTACAGCAGGCTCAGCAGGAGCAACAGCCGCCACAGCCACCACCACCGAATCCTCGGGATGTTACTGCCCGAGCTATGGATCAATTTATGTCCTATCGCCCTACGGTCTTCGAGGGTGAGCCGGACGACATCAAGACTGAGGCCTGGATTTCAGAGCTAGAGCAGAAGTTCAGAGCTCTAGATATTGAGGACTTGTAGAGGATTGAGCTCTCTGTATTTCTGATGAGGGGACCCGCCCTCGATTGGTGGCGCTTTGTTGAGAGGCGTTGGACCACAGCACAGACCCCACGCACTTGGGGACGATTTCTCCATGAATTCCGGGCGAAGTATGTGCCCGAGATTGTCCGTGATCAGCGAGAGAGGGAGTTTATGAACCTCACTCAGGGAGGTACTACTGTGGGCCAGTATGAGGCCAACTTTACCAGATTGATCGTCTATGCTCCTCATATGGCAGACGACGATAGGAGGATGGCCAGGAAGTTCAAGGAGGGCCTTCGTGACGAGATCAGGGCCGAGTTGCTTGGCAGTGACCTCCGTACTTATGAGGAGGCCGTTACACGGGCTATGGCTATTGAGTCCGATCTTCGAGAGTTTCGTCGTAGAGCTCCTGTTCCTGTTGCTGCCGCCCCTAAGGGTTTTCCCCAGAAGGGCAAGAGGCCTTTCACTGCTGGCTCTGGATCTTCTATGGGCGATAAGAGGCCCAGGTATATTGATAGGGCTCCTATTACTGCTGTTGCACCGATCACTTGTTCCTACTGCCACAGGCCGAACCACACTGCCGATGCCTGCCGGAGGCGATTGGGACAATGTTTGATTTGTGCATCTTCTGATCACCTGATAGACTCTTGTCCGAACAAGAGAGCTCTTGCCACGCCATTGAAGGCGATTCAGGCTGCCGGTCAGCCGAGAGTTCAGCCCAGAGTCTTCGCACTGGGAGGAGAGGAGCTTGAGCCCGATTCGCATGATGTTATTGCAGGTACCCTGCATATTCATGACATCCCTATTACTGCATTATATGATCCGGGTGCTACACACTCGTTTATTGCGCTTGATATTGCTGCTAAGTTGTGCATGCCCGTGGAGAGTCTGCCTTATTTGTATCGAGTCAGTTCTCCTTTGGGGACTTCTTACGTTACAGATAGAATCTTCAAGGCTTGTCCTTTGAAGATAGGAGATCGTGTTTATCCTGCAGATTTGATCGAGTTACCACTGCAGCGTTATGGGATTATTCTGGGAATAGACTGGCTTTATCAGCATAGAGTCAGTGTGGATTGTTTCAGGAAGACTATTCAGATTGGGTCCGAGGCAACAATTGTGAAGGGTAGTCTTGAGGAGTCAGTTTTGGCACCGAAGATTTCTTTCGTTGAGGCTTCTCGTTTGATCCGAGAGGGAGCTCAGGCCTTCGTTGCTTATTTACTTAACCGACCGAAGGAACAAGGGAAGCTCGAGAATACGGAAGTGATTAAGGACTTCCCTGATGTCTTTCCCGAGAGTTTGAACTCTCTACCCCCTGATCGGGACATTGAGTTCGTAGTCGATCTTGCCCTGGGATCGGAGCCTTATTCGAAGACTCCGTACAGGATGGCTCCAGCCGAGTTGAAGGAACTGAAGATGCAACTTGAAGAGTTGCTTGAGAATGGTTACATAAGACCGAGCATCTCTCCTTGGGGTGCCCCGGTTTTGTTTGTAAAGAAGAAGGATGGTACGCTGAGAATGTGCATCGACTACCGGGAGTTGAACCGGATGACAGTGAAGAACAAATACCCTCTACCCCACATAGAGGAGTTATTCGACTTATTGCAGGGCTCAAAGGTATATTCGAAGTTGGATCTTCGTCAGGGATATTATCAGCTTCGTATCCGAGAGCAGGATATACCTAAGACCGGGTTTAACACTCGGTACGGCCACTTCGAGTTTGTTGTGATGCCGTTTGGTTTGACGAATGCCCCTGCAGCTTTCATGGATATGATGCACAGGATTTTTCGACCTTACCTCGACAAGTTTGTGGTTATCTTCATCGACGACATTCTGGTTTTCTCCAAGACGGTCGAGGATCATGCCGAACATCTTCGCATTGTGCTACAGACGCTTCGAGAGCATAGTCTATATGCCAAGTTCAGCAAGTGCGAATTTTGGATCAACGAGGTTTCATTCCTTGGTCATATCATCTCCGGGAATGGGATTGTTGTAGATCCATCAAAGATTGAGGCAGTAACGAGTTGGAGTCAGCCTAAGACGCCAACAGAAGTTAGAAGTTTCCTTGGATTGGCTGGATATTACAGGAGATTCGTTAAGGATTTCTCCACACTAGCGGCCCCACTCACGAAGTTGACTTGTAAAGATATATCCTTTCAGTGGGACGACAAGTGTGAGGCTAGTTTCAATGAGTTGAAGAAGAGATTGACCACTGCACCTATACTTGTTCTTCCAGACGGACACGATGGATACGCGGTTTATACTGACGCGTCCAAGAAAGGTTTAGGGTGCGTGTTGATGCAAAATGGGAAAGTCGTGGCTTATGCTTCTAAAAAGCTAAAAGATGCCGAAAAGAACTATCCCATTCACGACTTGGAACTTGCAGCGGTGATATTTGCCTTGGGCAAATGGCGTCATTATCTGTATGGTGTCACTTTTGACATCTTTACTGACCACCAGAGTTTAAAGTATTTGTTCACTCAGAAGGATCTCAACAGGAGACAGAGACGGTGGATGGAATTCTTGGAAGATTATGACTGCCGCATTCAGTATCACCCTGGGAAGGAGAACGTAGTCGCCGATGCATTGAGCCGAAGGGCTCACGTGGCACACCTAGAGGGGACATCTTCAGATACCTCTTTAGAGGACAGGAGGACTCGATTTGAATCGTATCCTCGTCTTGCCAACCTTTCAGTCCAACCCGATTTAGTCCAACAGATCCGAGACGAGCAAGATTCAGATGCCGGTATTCAGAAGATCAAAGCTAGAATGCTGAATGATCCTAACACCAAATTCAGGATCGATGGTACCGGATTGCTTCGCTTCGGGACCCGAGTTTGTGTTCCCACGAATCTGAAGCGTGGAATTCTCGACGAGGCACACAAGTCTGCTTATGCTATTCACCCAGGAGGCAACAAGATGTATCGTGATCTCAGAACCCAGTATTGGTGGAATGGTATGAAAAGGGACGTGGCTACTTATGTGAAACATTGTCTAACATGTCAGAGAGTCAAGGCCGAGCATCAAAGGCCTGGAGGAACTCTTCAGCCGCTTCCTGTACCCACTTCCAAGTGACAGGAGATCACTATGGACTTCGTGACTGGATTGCCTGCCGTTCGTGGAGGTTTTGACAGTATTTGGGTCATCGTCGATCGATTGACCAAGTCAGCGCATTTTCTACCAGTTCGAAAAACAGCAAAGGTTAAGCAGCTTGCAGAATTGTATTAGAAGGAAATTATTAGGCTTCATGGTGTTCCGGAAAGCATCGTTTCTGACAGGGATCCTAAGTTCACAGCACAGTTTTGGCAAGAACTTCATAAGAACTTGGGAACGACCCTAAAGTTTAGCTCTGCAGCACATCCTCAGACTGATGGACAATCCGAGCGGACGATCAGGTTTCTAAGTGATATGTTACGGGCATGTGCGCTCGATTTTCATACGAGTTGGATTTCACACTTGCCCTTGGTCGAGTTCGCTTACAACAACAGTTATCAAGCCTCGATGGGGATGCCACCGTATGAGGCTCTTTATGGGAGGAAGTGCAGATCTCCGATTTATTGGGAATTGAAGGATTGGAAGTGGTTAGCTAATGGCCACGAGAGAGCTACTCCACCGGATTACATTCAGGAAGCGATTGATAAGGTACAACTCATTCGGCAAAGAATGAAAGCAGCTCAAGATCGCCAGAAGAGCTACGCCGACAAGAGACGTCGACATTTGGAGTTTGAAGTGGGAGACCAAGTTTTTCTCAAGGCCTCCCCGAGGAAGGGATTCACGAGGATCGGTAGAGGTGGAAAGCTTACTCCGAGATACTTAGGTCAATTTGAGATCAAAGAGCGGATTGGGAATACCGCATATCGTTTGGACCTACCACCTTATCTTACCGGGATCCACAATGTCTTCCATGTCTCACAGCTTCGCAAGTACTTCCCCGACGAGTCCCATATTCTCCAGGATGACGGAGTTCAGCTTGAGCCGGATTTGACTATTGAGATGAAACCGGTTCAAATTCAAGATCATAAGGTCCAGCAGCTTCGTCACAAGCAGATTTCCTTAGTGAGAGTTCTCTGGAGGAACCGTTCGACCGAGCAGTCTACTTGGGAGACGGAGGCTAAGATGAGAGAAGCTTATCCCGAGCTTTTCTGATAAAGATGGAATCTGGGGACCAGATTCTCATAAGGGGGGAGTATTGTAACGACCCAGAAATCCGAGAATCACTGTGAGTAGTTTTACGCGTTAATTATCTTTCTTAATCTCTAAATTCTCGTTATATGTGAACTATTATATATTATGTCTTATATGACCAATAGGATTATATTGATTTCGAATTTAAATTACGTGTCTATATTGTGTTTGTTTAATATTTAATCGTTATATTTGGTCGACGCGTAATTAATTGGATTTTCTAAAATTACTAAAATAACCTTTCGTATTTTTCGATATTTCGAAGATATTTGATAAAAGTATCAAAATTCATTTCATAATCTTATTTCAAATTGAGAGAGAGAGAGAGAGAGAAGAAGAAAAGAGAAAATTTCTCCCGAATCCCTAATCGATCGTGCCGAGCTCGAATCTCCGTGGAATCTCGCACCAATCGTTTTCAAACGATCAGTTCATCGATACCTTTCTTTAGGTACCAATTTCCCCAATTTCTTTTACGATTTTTCGAGGTTTTGAGAATTTTTGATTATTTCGGGACTTTTAGGATAATTGCTTAGATCGAGCCCGTTTCTTGGTCAATTCGTGATTTTATTGGATGTATATGTGAATTAGATGTTGATTATTGATTGTTATAAATTATGAGTGTTGATTTGCGTTAAAAATATGATTTTTGTGGAAATTTGGCTCGAATTTTAGAAAACCCGTAAGTTTCTGCTGGGTTCAGTTGAACCACACGGGCTAACGCACGGTCTTGCGCAAGACCGTGCAGGAGCCCGTGTGCAGCTATATTTGCTTGCACGGGCTTGAGGCCGTGCACCTACCCCGTGTGTTTGGCCGTGTGTGCGTGCACGGTCTTGACACCGTGTTCAAGACCGTGCACTAGGCCGTGTGAAACACTTAGAGAATTTTTCCAGCTTTTTCAAACTTTGCTCTCGGCAATTGAGTCTTCGGGTCACCATTTTTGGTTGACTTTTTGCATACGGACTCCAAAAATTACACCGTTTTCACCTATAGAACCCTTTTAATTTGTAGATTTATATTGTGGAATGTTTATTGAATTTCGCCCTCGTTCGGGCTATGAATAGTGTAATTCTAATTATGTGTATTTTTTACAACTTGTCGGAATTGCGTGAAATTTACATGATAGCTTCTTTACATATTATAATTGGCATATGCATGATTGGAAACATGTTGGGTTAGCCGTTCGTCCAATAATTGTTTATTTGTGCTTTTAGTATTTGTTGTCGTTATTGATTTGTCTAGGTCTTGTCTTGTCTCCAGATCAGTCCGACGTGGAAGACCAGTGAGTCTAGCAGCTAGGCTTTCTCTTTTTGTTTCCAGGTGAGGATTTAAACTTTTAACTGGGCATGAACATATATATATACAATTGCGAACCCCCTAATCCCTTATTAATGTATTATATATTTCGAGTTTATATTTTTATGTTTTATCCTCAAATCATTTAATATCAAAATTATACATAAGTAAACCAAATTGATTTGTTTTCAAAAGGGCAAGAAAACTATTTATTTTACGTGACGGTTTGACTTAGGATTTAATCCTTTGTCGTCACCCTTGCTCAGAGTGTCGGTTGGCATTCAAATGGTTTTTTTTAAAGCGAGCAAATACATGACTATTTTTCAAGTTGGGCCCGGGAAGGTATCCGAAGGTTACATCTGGGGACGGGCGTCCAGGGTGTAATCCGAGGTGCTTCTCCCAAAACTAAGCGTCAATCGTGGCCCGTCAGGAGATGATAGCCACGGTTGGGAGCGATGGTGGGTGTTGCATTCGTTGCACATTTTTCTAAAATTCATTATGGTTGAGCTTCGGGTTGCTCCTTAGCTTGACACCGGCGATGGAGTATTTATACATGCACCGTGGAGATATAAGGAGGAACAGGCCCATTCTCCCTGGGATCGTATTTACTGCTTTATAGTGTTACTGAATTTAATTTTAATTGTATAACCAAGTCGAAGCATATTCCGGTTTCTTCAATATCGCATATGTATCTTCTATAAAATCCGGAAGCATGACTCGACTTGTCCTCACATCTTCACTGAGTATTTGGACTCACCCTCTTTTAATTTGTTCTTGCCTCAGGTTGAGAGAGACCGACATGTCTTACGTGTCGGATGGGCAACAGTGTTAGATAGGCTTTTTGGTTTTGCCGAGTCTCGTTAGTTTTCTTGTGATCTCTCGTTCATTATTCTTGTCAACCTGGATTGTAGATGTTATATTGATCCCCGTAATTTTTATTTAAATCATGTTGCCCCTGAATGGGCTGTTGTTGATAATTGTTAATGTATTGGCCCCGGAGTGGCATTTTTGTTAATATGGATTTAAATGCTTCCGCTATATATTCTCTGATTTATTTAAATATTTTATTTTGGGGATTCACTGTTGCCAAGTGTCGGGATTGACCCGTTAGCTTGCATGGGTTCTCGGGTTGAGGCACAGTATTCGGCTTGGGAATCCGTGCAGGTTCGGGGGCTGTAGAGCGGGGCGCTACAGTGCAAGAGGGGGTGCATAAGGGGGTGCAAGTGAGGTCAAGATGGTGCAAGAGGGATCAAGGGGGTGCAAGTGTATTCAAGAGGGTGTGGAGTTCGAATGAGATTAAAATAAATCCGAAGGGTAGAAAAGGTAATTATAAGAGGTTAAGGATTGGAGAATAAAATAGAATAAATTAAAATTAGCTAACGAAGCTAATCATTTCATTTAAAATTCAACGAGGTGTCGAATAATTATTCCGAAAATATATTCCAGAAATTTCGGATCGTTACAATATCCGTCAAATTCTTTAAGTAAAAACTAGTCGAAGCCAAGACAAAGTGACCAACAAATATCATCAAGTTGCTCGCCATCTATAAAATAAAATTTTCATATAAATTACTCTTAATAATTAAAAATAATTTTATATAGGTTCATGAGTAATTATTAATAAATATAAATTAATTAGAACAAAAAAATTTAATATCTAATAGAGTGTGTTGTTGTATGACATGTATCTAATGAATTTTATTGATATTATTGAAAAAACAACTAATTAAAAAATAAAAAATCTTATATTTATAATATATTTAGATGCTATAATATTTTATCCATTACAAATTGAAATATTTTTTATTCTTTTATCCGTTAGAATTTTTCATATATTAACACAAGTTTTTTCATATGAATTTATACTAACACAAGATTTTTTGGAGAAATTTAATAAGAAATAAGATAAGAATAAAATAGATATCTTATATATATAAAAAAAAATTACACCCTAAGTCACATAAGGCGTGGGTGCGGGTGTGAATGCGCGAGTGTACAAAAAATAAAAATAAAAATAAATTGAGTGCAAGTGCGCCTTAAAACATCTAATAAAAAATAATATAAACTAATTATTTTTAGTGTAAATTTATTTTATATTCAATATAAAATATTTTTAAGAAACAATATATATAAACTAATTTTATGAAGCACTACACTTGAATTATTCTATTAATAATTTTAAATTATTGTTTGAATCATGTTTATTCTTGTTGCGACCTACAAAAATTTTTCATCAACATATAGAATTTATATACGAAAACTTAGTTTAATCTAATATCTTTGAAAAACTACCTTAGTATCGCCATTTCATAATTTCACAATAAACATATATTCGAACAAAGTAATTAAATTATGCATTAAAATCTTTTAAAGACTAAATAAAAAAATAGTTATAGGAGTTAATTTGTCATAAAAGAACTATGAAAGTTTAATGCGAGAATTAATAAATTTTAAGTCGTCTTAAAGTGAGGAATGCGCACTAAATCACTAGTACGGAGAACTGAGTACAAGAGCGTTTAGACTGATAAAAGGATTATGTGATCTAGATCATACCTGTAGTTAAGACGCGTGCAAAACATAGAGTTCTCATATCAAAATTTTAGAAACACAAGGCTTTTTCAAGTATATTTCATATCACATTATTTTTTTGACTAATTTCGCTTAACACATGGTGATGTCGGTAAAATTCTCGATATTATTATGCTTATTAGATCAAGATTCCACATTGTCTTCATCGAAATATAAAAAGGAAAGGGACTCTAAGTTTTTGTTTGTTTATTTTTATTTTTGTTAGAATTTTTGTTTGTTTATGTGTGTCACGTCACATTAATGATATTGACATTGGCCGTCGACCATGTTTCAACTCATGCGATGTCTGGTATATCAAAATTCAGCCAGAAATCATTTTCAAAAAATAAAAAGATGTATTTCGGATAAGAAAAAAAAATAATAACAAATTAATTAGTAAAATATTTGAAATAAATAATCCATACCAAAAAATTCCGTCCAATTAGACATTAATGAACAAATTTAATTAAATTCACATATCGTGTTGATTTGCCATTTGTCGAAATTGAAATCTCAATTTGGAATTTTCATAAAGTCTTAAGGCTTCTTATTTGTAGGGTTGAAAGTGGCTAGTTTATACACCAATCTACAGTAACTTTAAGCAATGACAACATTTCCCGAATGGACTCCATTTAAATTAAGGATAGTAAACCTATCGAGTCTATTCCCAATTTCACGGATGAGTTCCATAAAGATTTGAGCTCGAATTTGAAGTATTTAGGTTCGATTTATTTAAAGTTTCAAGATGAACTCGAATCAAATCATTCTAGTTCAAAGGTTCACGAATCTCGACTGGGTTTACAAGCCTATATTTTAAAAGACTTTTCCCTCCTCCTGTTTATTTCTAAGTGATTTTTTGTAGTGCCCCGAAAATTATCGCAGAACCTGATTTAGGTGCCGCTCACAGCCTCTCCTCACGGGGTGTTGCAAGGCCGTGAGTGAGGTGGGAGTTGAATCCCACATCGGAATTTCATGTGTAATTGTAACGGTTTATAAGTTAACCATCAAGCACAATCAATATATGGTATACCATCTTAACGCTAATTCTACTCAATTAAACATGTTAATATCCACATATATTCATCTACAACACATAATCTACACATAGGTTCAAGAATCTCACGAAATGATCAAGTAAAACTACCAAATAAGGAAAATCATAATTGTAGCGCCCCTTTCCGTAGGAGGAGAAAGGACACCACATCCGCATCGAGACGAACTCCCAAACGAGGTAGATGTACCCCATTTAAAAATCCATCCCGGCGAACGGCAAGCACTCAATCTATACCGGCAACAACGTATATTCCGCAATTTTGGGTCGTTACAATAATCATATTGAATATATTGAGAAACACAAGAAATCGAAGCAAGGAGTGGACGGAATGAAACGGGGTAAAAAGGTTACCGGTAGAGAATGAAGTGAGGATCGTCTGGCTTTTCACAGCTCGTCAATAAAGCAAGAAACGGGCTTGGTAGGACGACGAGAATATTTTTTTCTCTTCTCTTTCTCCTCTTCTCCTTCCCTTCTCTTTTTCTGCGTCTGTTCTTTTGTCTCTCTCTCTCTCTCTTTTCTTTCTTCTTTATTTCTTCTTTTCTTTTATTCTTTCTTTGACTTTTCTTTTTCTTCTATTTATTCTTCTTTGTTTTCTTGGTCAACAAAGGTGGGGAAAGGGTAAAATGGAAATAAAAGATTCAGGGGTAGAAATGGTAATTTTAGATAAAAGGCAAGGTTTAGGGTAAAAACTTATTCGCGAGACAAAAAATACTCACGAAAAGTACGCGAAGTAACAGAATAAAATTTTCGGAGTATATTCAAAAATACGGGGTGTAGCGCTCCTTTCCGTAGGAGGAGAAAGGACACCACATCCGCACCGAGACGAACTCCCAAACGAGGTATATGTACCCCATTTAAGAATCCATCCCGGCGAACGGCAAGCACTCAATCTATACCGGCAACAACGAACCTAGTCCAACAACAACAACCAACATAAATAACAGAGTGCGGAAGCTTAAAATATATATATCAATTAAACATTCAAAGCCACACGGGGCATCAATTAACATAAATCAATATCCATCAATTATATATTTATCTAGCCAATGCTCAACAAATCATCATCAATATCGAATCTCCATAATTCATCAATATATCCAATCTATCTAGAAATTTGGTTCAAATAATAAAAGACAGACTGTCGTTGGACACTACCGACAATTACCAAAGGACACGAAGACCAAGACTCACGACCCGCTGTTGTCAACCGACATGAGAGGTGACAATGCCACCTGTCGACTTGAAGTAAGAATTAAAAGTAACGAGGGGTGAGTATAAACGATACTCAGTGAAGGTAAAGTGGGAACAAGTACGAGCCACGCTTCCGGGTTTTGAATATATATATAGGAAAATACATTTGCAGAATTGAAGAAAATCCGGAATGTGCTTCGACTTGCATTCTCAACGATAATTAACAGTACAATAATGAAATTAAAGCATAAATACAATCACGTAATATCCCAGCGAGAATGGGCCTGTTCCTCCTTATATCCCCTTCAAGTCAATATAAAACTCCATCTCCGGTGTCTGACTCCATAGTGCGACCACGGGCGACGAATTAAATTTTAGGAAAACGTGCAACAAATGCAACGCCCACCATCGCTCCCAACCGTGGCTATCAACTCCTGACGGGCCACGATTGACGCTTAGTTTTGGGAAAAGTACCTCGGGCAACACCCTGGACGCTCGTCCCCAAGTGAGACCCTCGAATACCCTCCCGGGCCCTCAATAAAAGAAAAGTTCAATATTTTACTCGCGTTTGAAGAACATTATAAGTTGAAAGCCAAACGGGCATTTAGGCAAGGGTGTGACGACAAAGGGGGTGACTACAAGTTTCATACGTGTCGGGATGTGCTAACGGACTCCCCTAACGACTTCCCTCATAGACCCAACCAAAGTCAAAACATCACGTTGAAAATAGAGAGTTTTGCTTGCCTCTTGAAAACAAAACGATTTAGATATACTTATAGGTATAAGTTGATATCAAAACATTTGTCATTAAAATCATAAAAATATAGTTAAATATCTAATAGATATACAAGAGTGAGAAATCAAATCAATATGAGCACGTAAGGGTAGTTCGCAATAAACAAAAGAAATCCTTACTCCAATTGAAAGCATTTTAAAACCCTCACCTGGGAGCACGGGAATGACAAGACACACAAGCTATTCCTTGAAAGGACGGCCTGAAACTGGTAGACGACAAACCGAATAAGACAAGACTCAACACTCGACTCTCGACTACAACACATGAAAGACCAATTAATAATCATGTAGCAATTAAAATTACAAGTAAAAATGCAATTAAATCAATTAAAAGGAAAGTGAGAAATTAACGATGCTAAACATGCTCAATTGAAATTCTAATTGTACATTCATGCATAATATATTATAATAAAGCAGTCATGTAATTTTCGGATCATTCGGACAACATTCAAAAATTGGGAAAAAAGTCCTAAACGAAAAGGCTCGATTCAAGGCCCGAACGAGGTTGGAATTTTGAAAACTTTACGAAATATTCATCCTTGAAACATATGGAAGCTATAGGTGAAAACGGCTCGATTTTAGGGGGTCGTATGCAAAAAGTCAACTTTTATTTTTTGCCAATTGACCCCATTACCGTGAGCAACTAAGGAAAAAGGATGAAAATTTGGTTAAGGCATTCGCACGGGCTAACACACGGCCTGGCGCACGGTCTTGAGCACGCACTCAAGACCGTGCAAGCTAAAACAAGGGCGCACTAGCTTGCGCACCGGGGTGCGCAGGCCGGTGCAGGCATAAAGGGTGGTGCACGGCCTGGCGCACGGTCTTGCCAAGACCGTGCGTAGGACCTTGTGGTTCTACTAACAGGTGCAGAAAACGTAATTTCAAGGTTTCTCACGAGGGTTTCGTCCTAAAATCAACTAGGGCGGATTCTACAGCTAAAATTAACACATAAAATTCACACTCATGCATTATACACATTAATAGCTACCATTTGATCCGAACTACACTAGAAATGGTAAACTCTAACCTACAAACCCATCAAATATTCAAATATTCAAACTTAACAAATACTAACAAAATTAAGGATTTAATGGATGAAACGAAATGGGGAAAGAAGGTTACCAGTAGAGAATCGAACGAGGATCATGTAGTTGGTTTCGGAATCTCGATTGGTCGAGTGACGGATTTGGGACGAGATTTCTTCCTCCTTCTTTCTTCTCCCTCCCTTCTCCTTCTCTTCTCTCTTTCTCTCTCTCGATTTTGGGTTGTGAGCAAGAGTGTTCAAGAGAGTGTGCACAAGGGGTGTCAATATGTTCAAGATGGTGCAAATGTGTCCAAGAGGGTGCAAGTGTGTTTAAGGGGTGTGGGTTCGTTTGAGATTAAAATAAATTCGAGGGGTAGAAAAGGTAATTATAAATGGTTGAGGATATGGAAATAAATTAGAATAAATTAAAATTAGCTAATGAAGATAATCTTTTCATTTAGAATCCAACGAGGTGTTGAATAATTATTCCGAAAATATATTCCGGAATTTTGGGTCGTTACACGGGGCGTTACAATACTTCCCCCTTCAAAAGAATATGTCCTCAGATTCTATTACATACATGAATGCGAAGTAAAACTTCCAGCTCAACAAGTGCAAGCAAAGGAGAAACTAAATATCAAGCGCAAGTAACAATTATCATCGGAAATGCGTGTCATGATAATGCAATATACCTGCATGGGTATGCCGACGTTGGTAACCACTTCTTCTTCCCCCTAGGTTCCTCTTGTTTCTGCAGTCTCGAATGTGGTGTTCGGTGCTCCCACATGAAAAGCAATGTCCCAATTGCTTCCTACACTTTGCAATCTTGTGGTTCGTCTTCCCAAAGAATTCACAAGGAATGGGATCCTCATTCACTTTATGTTCGGTGGGTTACGGTATCTTGTTGCATGATTCCAATAACTGAAAGGCGTTCGGTCCAGCTAGTTCTCTCCTTGCTATCTCATTGGAAAAGGAGCCTATCATACGAGGGATACTTCGGTTTATTTCTTGGAGCTCGGACTCCACTCTCATAGCTCGGGTAACTGCATCAAGATAGAGACGAATGTCCAGTCCCATCAAACCTCTTCGGATCTCTGGCTGAAGTCCCTCAATGAATCTCCGTCCTCTTCTTCGATCATCAGAGGTAATATGAGGTGCATAGACGATGAGGCGACTGAAATGTGCCTCGTACTATGCAACGGTAAAATCTCCTTGGATGGGATGCATGAACTCTCTCTCCCGGCTGTCACGTACTACCTCTGGCACGTACTTCTCTTGAAAGGCAGACAGAAACTGTGACCAAGTGTACGGAATTCTTTCGGTGATCCATCTCCGTTCTATGAAGTGCCACCAATCTTGAGCTGGTCCCCTCATAAGGAAGGTAGCATACTCAACCCTTTCGGGGTCACCACAATGTAACAGTCGAAAGATCTATTCCACATCAGCTATCCAGGCTTCGGCCTTAAGGTCATCCGGTTTGCCCTCGAAATAAGGTGGGCGGTAGTATAGAAATCTATCCAATGTTTGCCCTCGGCCTGTCTCAAAGGTGCATACTGCTGTTGTTGTATTTCTTGTTGTACTTGCACAAAGATCAGTCGTATAGCTTCTGCGAACTCATTCGCAGTCGGATCTGGAGGTGCTGAATCAGTATGGGGTTTTCGAGGAGGCATTATGTACCTATGAACAAGAAACTGGAAAAAGGATGCATGTTCGGTTAATGGAATGATCACGCAAGACATATAGGATTCAAGTAATGCATATATATGTGATTCGAATAACATATAAATATGTATAATAGAAAATAGTTCATAAGACAAACAAATCTCGATCCTATAGCCGTACGACCTAACAAACACAATGAGACCCAAGCAGGACTCGACAATACAACAAGACACGACAGATGCTACCTTGAGTTCCACATCCACCTGCATTCGATCCCAACTCAGTACTATAATTGTAAAAGATCTACAGTTGGTTGGCCATTCCAACAAAAGATCAATCATAATTTAAATACTAAGGAGTTCTCAAGCACCTGTGACTATAAACTCTAAGTCTCACTACCATGAAAAGGGCATACACAAGAGACAAGACACGACGCGATTACAAAGCTTCGGTTTTCTTTCGGGAACCTATGCTCTGATACCACTGATTGTAGCGCCACCTGAAGAAGGAATGCCACATCTGCACCGAAGCAGACCCCCAAGCATCAGCATGGGGCCTCCACTAAAAAATCCACCCCGACGAATGACACTCAAGCAATCAACACCGGCAACAGTGACAATGCCCCAACAACGACCATGACAGAGCAGCAATAAAAGCAAAAGCAATAAAGTAATAAGCAGTTCAGTAATATAAAGACCTATGTTGCTTAAGCATTTTAATAAAACATTTGAAGTATATAAAATACAATTATTCACAGAGTGCCATCCATGGTTCAACTATCCTACCGTGTACAATCCTAATATCATCAACTATCCCACATCTGGGGCACATAAGGTACGTAAAGTAAATAAAGCAGTAAAGATACAAGGATAGATGAATGTAAATGAACAAGACACGATGGCTGTTGGGACCACTGACAGACAAACCAGACAACAACTGAGCCTATCTAGACCTGCTGATGCCGACTGACAAGATAGGTGACTTCGCCAACTATCCACCTGAAGCAAGAACCAAAATAGAAGGGGTGAGTATAAAGGATACTCAGTAAGGGGTTATATAATATAAATATTGATCACAGTTCGTCATTTAGTTTGCAAAACAAGAATGGTTGAATGTTGCTCGTTTTTGAAAAATTATACAAATATTATAAGTTGTAAAACTATACGACAAAGCAACACTCGAGTTCGCCTTACTTTAAAATAGTTAAAAAGGTTGATGAACAGATCCTTTGAAATCATTTGGCACATAATGAAGCCGATCAGTTTAAAAGAAGTCTTAATCGATTCATAAGTTCATTTAAGTTAGAAACTACAAAGATTTCTATTTGTAGTATACGAGAAGAGATAGACTTAAAATTCGACTAAGTAATTAATGCAGTAAATCATAAATCATTCATTCATGATATGTCCCGGCGAGCACGGACCCTCTTATTATGACTTCCTAACCATATTCATTAAAATACTCCACCACCTAAACGTTGATCATTATGGAATTTATCTGGAAATGTGTGATACACTACATCACCCAAAAACTGAATTTCCAAGGAAGCGTGTAGCCTACAACGCCACCCTCGCATTTGACTCAGACTAGCCAACCTTCTGACCGGTCTAAGCTAACACGGTGTGGAATATACATCAGGATATGCCCTAGACGCTCGTCTCCAAGCTCACCTCCTGTATACCCCAGGCGCAACAATATACAAGGTGATTTACTTGCTATGAAATCATTATTCTACATTTGGTGGCCAAAGGGGCCGTTCGAAACAAGGTTATTTGCGGGGCCAAAAGACTAAAGTTCGCCTTTTAAAACAAAATAGATTTCCCTTGTCTCTAGTTGATCACATTGTAAAAGAATATATACATATACAATTTGATATTAAAATAATTTGATTAACTATCAGAAAGATAATATTTAAATATCTACTATGACATAATAAAGGGCTAGAAAACATGAAAGAAATAATAAAAGAAGGAGGATAAGTTATTTCGAAAATAGTATTACGGGCTCTTATTCCAGCTGAAAACGTTTTAAACCCTTATCTGTGGCTCGACAAAACAGAAAAAAGCAAGCGGTAGTCAAGTCCCTCCCTCGTTGGTCCCACTTGTAATACACAGGGCCTAGAGGATGAAAACATGATCGACAATACTAAAAGTAAGACACGAGACCACAAACGACGCACAACAATTCAAATGGCATGACGAGCATGTTTAGAATGAAATAAAGAAAGCTAAACAATTAAACATATAGTTATATGCAAACACTGGATAACAATACCAATATATTAATGCAATTATGATCATTGTGGAAATATTGAAATGAAATAACGAAAGCATACTTAAATACAATTAGAACATGCGTTCGTACCTAAAATAATATAAAGAAGCTCTCACGCGAATTCGGGATCAAACGGACGATAAACGGAAAATAGGTGAAAAAGCCCTAAAGGAGAAAGGTGTCAATTGACGGTCAAACGAAGTAAAAAAAGTCCAAACTTCGGAGAATATTAAGTTTTAGGACCTAACGAAGCTATTGGCGAAGTCAGAATTCAGAAATATACTCGCACGGAAAAGATAGCAAAAGATACTATTCAAATTTATAATATAATGTGAGCAACAACGAATAATGCCTGAAAAGAGGCTTCGGACGAGAGCACGCCCTAAGGGCACGTCATGCGAAGTTTCAGGACATGGCTAAGGCACGACATGCCGTACAACATCTGGTGTAGGTGGGCACATGCACGGCCCGTTGCATGTAGGCCTAAATGATCATGGAAAAGTTATAGAACTAAGAAAAATGCGAGAATCAACCAAAAATCCACCCTAACACTAATTCTACTCAATTAAACATGTTAATATGCACATATATATTTATCTACAATACCTAATCTACATATAGGTTCAATAATCTCACGAAATGATCAAGTAGAACTACCAAATCAGGAAAATCATAATCATATTGAATACAATAAAAAAACACGAGAAATCGAAGCGAGGAGTGAACGGAATGAAACGGAGTAAAAAGATTATCGGTAAAGAATGAAGTGAGGATTGTTTGGCTTTTTACGGCTCGTTAATCAGGCAAGAAACGGGCATGATAGGACAACAGGAATATTTTTTCTCTTCTATTTTTGCTTTTCTCCTTCCCTTCTCTTTTTCTACGTCTGTTCTTCCATCTCTCTCTCTCTTTTCTTTCTTGTTTATTTCTTTTTTTCCTTTATTCTTTCTTTGACTTTTCTTTTTCTTCTCTTTATTCTTCTTTGTTTTCTTGGTCAACAAAGGTGGGGAAAGGGTAAAATGGAAATAAAAGATTCACGGGTAGAAATGGTAATTTTGGATAAAAGACAGTGTTTAGGGTAAAAACTTATTCGCGAGACCACAAATACTCACGAAAAGTACGCGAAGTAACAAAATAAAATTTCCGGTATATCCGAAAATACAGGGTGTTACAACGTGGCTCCTTAAACAACAATCCAATTATTGCCAGATCTACAACTGAATTGTTCAAGAACAATAATACCTTTTAGAATATAGAATGTTCTTGAATTTCTTACTCTTATGAAATGCAAGAACTGAGATTACAGAAAGAAGGAGAACAAAGAGAGAACAGTTTCTCAACTACGTTTAGAAAGAAATAAGATTTAACACACTAAGAATGATCAGCAAGCAGTCTATTAAATAGACATCAACTGGCCGAAAACCCTGAGCCAGATGAGCCAGGAATTTTTGCCAGTTTCATCTGAGCCAGGCTTGGTCCAAGTCTGGTCTAGTTTATTAATTGCTATGTTTGGGCGTTATTAATTAAATCCTTTTCAGGCTTTTAATTAACTTGTTCAGTCCAAGCCTGTTTGAACTTAAGTTTATTTAATTGGATCAGGCTTATATTAATTAACTGATTAACTAAAAGCCCAATCAATTAAATACCAAAATTAATAAACTAATAAACTATTTTTTCTTAGTAAATTAACTACCTTAATTTATTTCATTCTTTATATGTATATATCAATATATATATATATATATATATATATATATATATATATATAATTATATTTCTTCTTCTCAATTAAATTAACTTCATTAATTTAACATCAATCTACTATTGATCATTTGTTCTACGTTCAAGAAGACCAGTTCATTGTGTGACCCCTCAGGTCCACCAATTGCATAGCAGCTAGCATTTAATTGAATGAAATAATTCATACAATTATCATAACATGATTACCCTTATGGTATGACGCATAGCAAGAATTCTGAGCGAACCAACACATTCAGAATTCTACCTAGCTAATGGTGAAAGTGTTTCATAGATGAACCTTTTTGATCAGTGACTTTATGTGAGATACGATATCTCCATCTTATAATTCCCGATAAAGTCTAAAGCATGGGTTTAAGAAACCTTATTAACTTTATCTTATATGTCTGTTAGTAATGATTGTTATTCGATTCTAAACTCAAGGAGACCCTTTCCTTAGTTTGAACCTTTTAATACTTCGGCCAAAGATTCTGTGGCAGTCATTCTATCCTGAACGATATAGGAATTCTACTCGCTATAAGCATTGAGTAGATGGATCCTTTCTTTGCATCCTTGATCTCCATATCCAATTGAATAGCCATTAGTATGAAACTTATGATCTCCTCTGAGCAACTTGTCATAGAGAGAAGAAACATGCCAAATGACTATCTCATGAATATGAGATGAGGCGAACCCTCAAGTCTAGGGATTATTAATCACATCACTGACCTTGACTTAACTCAATTACTTAGAGGTTATAGCCTCTTCCATTGGAGTGTCATAGTTGGGATCCTCAGTGCAACTGTTATACAACCACCCAGTGTGAGTATGAATGTCAACTTACATTCTCTTACTTAGAAACTCAGTACTTTACATAGTCACACTGCAAGTCTATATTTGAGTTCATAATCGATGCTCTCACTTGTCTTTTATGAACTCATTTGACTTGGAGTTTGTTTATTAGAATTACACCTTAGTCACATGTTTCCTTTAACTATCTCTTTAGTTAATGTGATACGGTTATAGTAATTTAGGAGCTTTTTTATTTACATATCTAGAAAGCATAAAAGAAAAACAAATATGTATATGAAATAAAGAATCTTGCCATAAGATATAAACCAATATCTTGTTTATTATAATTCAAATATTGACTTAACAAAAGATAGCTATTACAAATGTTGGCTGTAGGGCACTATCTCTTTCAATCTCCCACTTGCCCTGTAGCGCCCCTTTCCGTAGGAGGAGAAAGGACACCACATCCGCACCGAGACGAACTCCCAAATAAGGTAAACGTATCACATTTAAAAATTCATCCCGGCGAACTGCAATCACTCAATCTATACTGGAAATGTAACGACCATGTCCCCAAATACGGTGCGACGTGACGTCCCGCACCAAGTCACAATCCATAATAAGAACTGAGGTCCGGTTACGAACTATAACCTGGCAAACGATAAATAAATACCAGGCGAATCTGTTTTAGAAAATAACAGGACACAAACCATAATACAGCGGAAGCAAATTAATACAATCTATCCCACTCAGGGAGCTAGAAAAGCATTAAATCCAAAGCACAATTATAAAGCCCACCAAGGCCACTGAAAACGACAATATCAGCAATGCTCAAGTAATTTAGCTTACTTCCATTAATTATAAATATATGTGCAATTGATTTCTTACAATTCTAAATTCCTGAATTTGGAGTGAATTATTCAATTTGTTAATTCGTGCGATTCTGATAAACTGTTATTTCTTATTTGCTACGTGACTACGTGTGTAGCGCCCCTGAAGAAGGACCGCCACATCCGCACCGAAGCGAACTCCCAAGCTTCAGCGAGGAGCCTCAACTCAAAAATCCACTCCTGCAACGGCACTCAAGCAATAACCATCGGCAACAATGTAGCGCCCCGAAAATCCGAATTACATTCCGGTATGCCCGAATCGTTTATTTGCGTAATTTATTATTTTATTTGATATTATTATGTGATTTTATAACAATTTTATAAATGAGTGAATTTTGATATTTAAATCACGAATTGATAATGTGCATTTAATTATATGAATTTTGACTGTAATTATGTATTATTTTGACAACATGAGTTTTCGAACTTATTTTGTAAATTACGAAAATGCCCTTTCGATTCTCAACCCAAGTAAAATTTTGACTTAAGTCTCATCTCTCTCCCTCTCACCTCATTCACGTCACTCAACAAGCACACAGAAGAAAAGAGGAGAAGAAAAAGGAGAAAAAGAAGAAAAAGTTTCAATCGATCGTGCCGGACTCGTTTCTCGACGGATTTTCGAACCGTTTACGCCTACGAACTCCTCACAATCTCTTCTATGAGTAAGCTTCTCACACCTTTCGCGATTAAAGCCTCCATTGCTTCGATTTTCGGATTTTTGTATATAGTTGAATATATTAGGTTTTATATGATTTTGAGAGAAACTATGGATGGATTTACATGATTTTGAATTCTATGTGTAGCTTAGATGTTGTAAATCAATATATGTGAGTTTTAACTTGAGTTTTGCATGATTGATGGGTTTAATATCAAATTTTGGGTTGTTCCCGCGAAGCCCTCGCGATTCTGCATTTTTCTGCTGTTTTGAGAATCCGCACGGCCTTGCGCACGGTCTTGAGACCATGCGCCAAGACCGTGCGTCCACTTAAGCCTTTGCACGGTCTTGTGCACGCCCGTGCACACGCCCGTGCGCACGACAGTGAAAAGTGCTTGCACCAGCTTGAGCACGAGCTCAAGCCCCTGCGTCCGCCCGTCCCCGAGACCGTGTGTATGCCTTAACCAAAATTTCTCAATTTTCAGAATGTTGCTCTCGGCAATGTGAGTCAACGGGCACTTTTAAAAGTTGACTTTCTTCGTTTGACCTCCGATTTGAGATCCGATTTCACCTATAGGTCCTATAAATCATGAAATACATATTTTAGGAATTTTGAATTTTTCCGACTTCGTTCGGGTCCCGTTCCTCGTGTTTTTCATTTAGGCATTTTGGACTATTTTTCAAATCTTGTCCGTTTCTTCCGAAACTTGAAAGCATGCTTCCTTATTGCCTTTTATGCATGATTATGAACTTTTATCGCATTCTAATTTGATTTGCTTATTGAATTTACGTACTTTGATAGAATGTGAACCTAAGTGTTATGAATGACTGTTTAACGTGCTTCTATGTGATTTAATGATTTCGTATAAGCCGTGCGTCGTCGTTAGTCTTATTTGGTTGTATCTTTGTATTTTGCAGACGATACTCCCGTGGAGTAGCGCATCCGATCTTGCATTTATCTATTCTTTTTAGATAGCCAACAGGTGAGGCTTTCCGTTTCTGACTCCAGTACTATATGTATATATATATTAAGCCTCTCCCAATATAAGCCTTGTTTTACGTTTTGTTTTCACACCGTCTTTATATACCTAGTAAATATTTATGCCTATTATGTTTGTTCGATTTATCGAAAATATTTTGATATGAAAAAGTACTACGTATATTCTTTCAAACGTTTGCGAAAGAGACATGTAAAACCTCTTTAATTTCTAAGGCGAACTTTGGCCTTCGGCCTCACATATGGCATGTCTCGAACGGTCTTTTGGTCAACCCGAAATGATTTAAAAAGCGAGTTATGAACTATATGTATGTATGTTTAGGCACGGAGTAAGGACGATAGGACGAAGTCGGTAGACGTCGGGTCTACGGCGAAAATCCTATAGTTCCCTCCATTTGGGAGCTCGGGGTGAGGCCGGAGTGGCAGCCCTTTGAGTACTTGAGATTATACCGTATGTTATGCGTAGTTCAGATTTAGCGGTCCGTCTACATTGGAGGAATAAGGGAGGTTTCCCGTTTTATCTTCGGAAATTGGAGTTAAGGGCTCGACTCGCCGAGTCATATGATATGTTTATGTTTTATGCTAAATCACCACCCGTTTATGAAAACCTTTCTTTTATGTTGATTTCTTTTAAGTTTAAAATTGGTGATTTATTTCTGTTTTATAATATACACTATTATCCCCTCCTCACTTAATCGTTTGACTAACCCCCTCTGTTTCACCCCTGTATTGGTTTCAGGATACTAGGCGGGATCGTCGTCATTGTCGTCGTCTTTAGAGTTGCATTCTTTTGCTCATGTATAACTCTGTTTCCGTTTGACTATTATTTATGTTTTATGTTATTAGGATTTATGTATTTAGTATTCGAGATTTATATGTTGAACCCATTATTGTATATTGTCGGGATATTGTATCGAACCCGTTTATTATTTATAGTAATTGAATTTCAATGGCCTTGGTGGGCTTTAATACATGTGCAATTATTATGATTTATTGTTTTGTTGATTTTTGCTTCTGCACCTCTGTCGTTTTCTTTCGTTTTTGAAACCCCTACCTAGTAATTAAGTAAATGTGTTCCGTTTGCCGGGTTTTGATTCGGGTCGGATTCCATTTCGGTTCCGGGTCGGGGCTCGGTGCGGGGCGTGCGTTACCCATTTGGGGCACCCGCTACAGTTGGTATTAGAGTTCTCTTAGGTCCAATGACCTAGGCTCTGAAGCGTCGTGTTTTGTTGTGTCCGTTTAGGTCATACGACTTAGGATTACGTGCTTGTGACAATGTGATTATGTGAATAAACTTCTCTACGTGCTACAGATTTTCATAATCACTTATCATCATGCATGTTTGGTATTGAATTTGCAGAATGCCTCCTCGCCATGAACCACCAGGTCCGCCTCCAGGTGTTCCGACCCCAGCTCAGTTTATGGAAGCCTTAGGGCAGTTCATGGTTCATGCGAACCGAGAAACACCGCCTCCTGCCCCCGAGAATGATATGGGAAGGTTCCTTAAGCTCAACCCTCCGCAGTTCGAGGGTGCACCGTATGATGTGATCGTTGAGGCTTGGATATCGGCAATGGAGAAGAGATTCCGAGTTATGGAGTGTCCGGACCCTAAGAGGGTCTAGTTGGCAGTTTATCAGATGATAGGAGCTGCACAGGACTAGTGGGCCCGTATAGAGCAGCGATGGCAGAGAGAGCATGTGGTCCGGACTTGGGATCAGTTCTTGGTTGAGTTTTAGGCCAAGTATATTCCGTTGGTGGTCCGACAGCGACGTGAGCGAGAGTTCCTGGATCTCAAGCAGGGTACTTCATCAGTTGACCAGTATGAGGCTCATTTATCCAGGCTCATTATTCATTGCTCGTATATGGTTGACGACGAGCAGAGGAAGACTCGACAGTTTATCGAGGGGTTGTCGAATGAGATCCGTATGCATATGCTCGGGAACAGACTCCAGTACTACACCGATGCAGTTGAGACGACACTTTCTATAGAGTCCGATCTCCGACAGATGAGACCGACTTCTGCACCTGCCCCCGCAGCTGCCAAGAGTTTCGCTTCTGGTTCGAAGAGGCCATTTGTTCCGTCTGGGTCCTCTTCTGGGAAAAAGCCGTTCAAGACCGCCGTTCAGCCTGCTCCTCCCCGACCTCAGGGACATCCACGACTTGTATGTGGATTTCGTCAGGGCCTGCACTTAGAGGCCAAATGTTGGAGAAAGAATGGTCTTTGCTACGGATGTGGTAGCGCTGATCACCGGGTAGATGTATGCCCGAAGAGGAGACCGGTACAGCAGGGAGCCGCTCAGCCTCAGGCCTATGCTCGTGTTTACGCCTTAGAAGGCGATGCTGAGGATGCTGTTGCAGATCTGACCGATGTGGTGGAAGGTACTATATAGAAATGGCATCCCCATGCATGCATTGTACGACTCGGGTGCTTCACACTCATTTATTGCGCCTGCTGTTTCCTTATCTGTGCATGCGCCTGTTTCCTTGCTTGATCATGTGTTGGTGGTTGGTTCGCCGTTGGGTTCGAAGGTTATTGCGAACCAAGCACTTAAGCGTTGTCCGATTATCATCGAGGGTATCGAATACCCGGCAGATTTGATCGAGTTGCCGATGAAGAAGTTTGGGGTTATTCTCGGAATGGATTGGTTGTACGAGCATCGGGTGAAGGTTGATTGTTTCGAGAAGAAAGTTATTCTGGGTTCTAATGAAGTTAAGGGTTTTCGATCAGGAGAAGGTCCGTATATCTCAATAATGGAAGCCAAGAAGCTCGTTCAGAAAGAAGAAGCCACGTGCTTTATAGCTTACCTTCTCAACCGTCCGAAAGACCAGACGAAGATCGAAGAAACGCCCGTGGTCAATGAATTCACTGACGTGTTCCCCGAGAATCTGGAATTCTTGCCACCGGATCGGGATATAGAGTTCGTGATTGACTTAGTTCCGGGAGCCGAGTCCTATTCGAAGTCGCCGTACCGAATGGCTCCTGCCGAGTTGAAAGAATTGAAGAATCAACTCGATGAGCTTCTTTCCATTGGATATATTCGACCGAGTGCCTCGCCTTGGGGTGCTCCAGTCTTGTTCGTGAAGAAGAAGGATGGTACACTTCGCATGTGTATCGATTACCGAGAATTGAACAGGATGACAGTGAAGAACAAGTATCCTCTACCGCATATCGAGGAATTGTTCGACTTGCTACAAGGATCGAGGGTTTATTTCAAGCTCGACCTCAGACAAGGGTATTACCAGCTCCGTATCCGATCAGAGGATATCCCGAAGACAACTTTCAACACCCGATACGGACATTTCGAGTTTGTGGTCATGCCGTTTGGACTCACGAACGCCCCAGCAACCTTTATGGACATGATGCACAGGATTTTCCGTCCGTACTCAACAAGTTCGTCGTTATTTTCATTGACGACATCTTGGTGTTCTCGAAGTCCGAAGAAGAACACGCTGAACACCTCCGGATCGTGCTCCAAGCTTTGAGAGAGCACCAGTTGTTCGCTAAATTCAGCAAATGCGAATTCTGGATTGACCGAGTGACCTTCCTAGGTCATGTTATATCTGGAACGGGAATCGAGGTAGATCCTTCGAAGATTGAGACAGTGCTGGACTGGGAGAGACCTAAGACTCCTACAGAGATCCGTAGTTTCTTGGGTTTAGCAGGATACTGCAGACGTTTCGTCAAGGATTTCTCTAAACTTGCAGGCCCGTTAACAGCGTTGACGAAGAAAGAAGCTAAGTTTGAGTGGTCAGCCAAATGTGAAACCAGCTTTCAAGAGCTCAAGAAGAGATTGACCACAGCCCCAGTATTGACCTTGCCCGAGGGTTCTGAAGGATTTGTCATGTATGCAGATGCGTCACACGAAGGATTAGGTTGTGTGTTAATGCAGAATGGGAAAGTTATAGCTTATGCATCGAGGAAGCTAAAGCCAGCTGAAGAGAACTATCCCACTCACGACCTTGAGCTAGCCGCCGTTGTATTTGCTTTATTGAAATGGCGTCATTACCTCTACGGCATCACGTTCGACATCTTCACATATCATAAGAGCCTCCAGTACTTGTTTACTCAAAAGGAATTGAACAAACGACAGCGCTGTTGGATGGAGTTATTTGAGGATTACGATTGCAAGATTCAGTACCATCCCGGAAAGGCGAATGTTGTAGCCGATGCACTGATCCGGAAGGCGAGCATCGCCCAGCTAGAGGCTAAGTTAGAGGGAGTTCACATCAGTTCTCAGGCCCATGTTCACAGCATCTCGATCTAGTCAGAGTTGGGTCGAAAGATTCGAGATGTTCAGGCTACTGATGAGTGGACTCAGAGACATATAGTTCACATCGCAGCTGATTCTGAGACTCAATTTGGTGTGGACAACACAGGAATTCTCCGCTACAAGTCCTGAGTTTGTGTTCCGGAGAGTTTGAGGAAAGAGATTCTCGATGAGGCTCACAACACACCTTACACAGTTCATCCAGGAGGAAGTAAGATGCACCGGGATCTAAAGGAATTATTCTGGTGGACAGGTATGAAGAGAGATGTAGCTGATTACATCAAGAGATGCTCGACTTGTCAGCAAGTTAAAGTTGAACATGAAAGACCGGGAGGTTTGCTTGAGCCACTACCGATTCCTACATGGAATTGGGAGGGTATTGCCATGGACTTCGTGTCTGGTTTGCCTAAAGTTAGAGGTGGCTACGATAGCATTTGGGTGATTATCGACCGACTATCCAAGAGTGCTCATTTCCTACCGATCAACATGTCATACAAAGTGGATAAGTTGGCAGAGATTTATCACCGGGAGATTGTCAAGCTTCATGGGATTCCAAATACGATAGTGTCTGACAGAGACGCTCGATTTACTTCTCGCTTATGGCAGCAACTTCAAGAGCGAATGGGAACGAAGCTGACTTTCAGTACAGCCGCACATCTGCAGACAGATAGTCAGTCAGAGAGGATGATCAGATATCTCTGTGATATGCTTCGAGCTTGTGCCTTAGATTTTCGCAACAATTGGCAAGACCAGTTGCCATTGATTGAGTTTGCCTACAACAACAGTTATCAGTCCACGATCAAGATGGCACCTTACGAAGCATTGTATGGCAGAAAGTGTAGATCCCCATTGTTTTGGGATCTCGAGGATTGGCATTGGACGAAAGATGATAAAGAACGAGGAACTCCTCCAAAGTTTCTCCAAAATGCCATTGACCGTATTCAGATCATCCGGCAAAGAATGAGGGCAGCTCAGGATCGACAGAAGAGCTATGCCGACACCCGTCACCGACCGTTGAAATTTGAGGTTGGAGACAAAGTATTCCTCAAAGCTTCTCCTAGAAAGGGATTCACCTGAATTGGAAAAGGAGGAAAACTGAGTCCTAGATTTTTGGGTCCCTATGAGATCTTGGAGAGGATTGGGAACGCAGCTTATAGGTTAGACTTGCCGCCAAGTCTAACAGGGATTCACAACGTCTTTCATGTTTCCCAACTCTGAAAGTACTTCCCGAATGAGTCCGAGATCCTTCCTATTGAGAAAATTGAACTAGAACCGGATTTGACCTTTGTTTCGAAGCCGGTGAAGATATTGGATAAGAAGACTCAGGCTCTGCGCAACCGGGAGATTTCTCTTGTCAAAGTCCTTTGGAGAAATCAGACAACCGAAGAAGCTACATGGGAGACCGAGGACAAGATGCGGAAGTTCCACCCGGATTTATTTCAGTCGGACGAGTAGAATCTGGGGACCAGATTCTCATAAGGAGGGGTGATTGTAGCGCCCCGAAAATCCGAATTACATTCCGGTATGCCCGAACCGTTTATTTGCGTAATTTATTATTTTATTTGATATTATTATGTGATTTTATAACAATTTCATAAATGAGTGAATTTTGATATTTAAATCACGAATTGATAATGTGCATTTAATTATATGAATTTTGACTGTAATTATGTATTATTTGGACAACATGAGTTTTCGAACTTATTTTATAAATTACAAAAATGCCCTTTCGATTCTCAACCCAAGTCAAATTTTGACTTAAGTCTCATCTCTCTCCCTCTCACCTCATTCACGTCACTCAACAAGCACAAAGAAGAAAAGAGGAGAAGAAAAAGGAGAAAAAGAAGAAAAAGCTTCCATCGATCGTGCCGGACTCGTTTCTCGACGGATTTTCGAACCGTTTATGCCTACGAACTCCTCACGATCTCTTCTATGAGTAAGCTTCTCACACCTTTCGCGATTAAAGCCTCCATTGCTTCGATTTTCGGATTTTTGTATATAGTTGAATATATTTGGTTTTATTTGATTTTGAGAAAAACTATGGATGGATTTACATGATTTTGAATTCTATGTGTAGCTTAGATGTTGTAGATCAATATATGTGAGTTTTAACTTGAGTTTTGCATGATTGATGGGCTTAATATCAAATTTTGGGTTGTTCCCGCAAAGCCCTCGCGATTCTGCATTTTTTTGCTGTTCTGAGAATCCGCACGGCCTTGCGCACGGTGTTGAGACCATGCGCCAAGACCATGCATCCACTTAAGCCTTTGCACGGTCTTGTGCACGGCCGTGCACACGCCCGTGCGCACGACAGTGCAAAGTGCTTGCACTGGCTTGAGCACGAGCTCAAGCCCGTGCGTCCGCCCATCCCCGAGACCGTGTGTATGCCTTAACCAAAATTTCTCCATTTTCAGAATGTTGCTCTCGGCAATGTGAGTCAACGAGCACTTTTAAAAGTTGACTTTCTTCGTTTGACCTCTGATTTGAGATCCGATTTCACCTATAGGTCCTATAAATCATGAAATACATATTTTAGGAAGTTTGAATTTTTCTGACTTCGTTCGGGCCTCGTTCCTCGTGTTTTTCGTTTAAGCATTTTGGGCTATTTTTCAAATCTTGTCCGTTTCTTCCGAAACTTGAAAGCATGCTTCCTTATTGCCTTTTATGCATGATTATGAACCTTTATCGAATTCCAATTTGATTTGCTTATTGAATTTACGTACTTTGATAGAATGTGAACCTAAGTGTTATGAATGACTGTTTAACGTGCTTCTATGTGATTTAATGATTTCGTATAAGCCGTGCGTCATCGTTAGTCTTATTTGGTTGTGTCTTTGTATTTTGCAGACGATACTCCCGTGGAGTAGCGCATCCGGCCTTGCATTTATCTATTCTTTTTGGATAGCCAACAGGTGAGGCTTTCCGTTTCTGACTCCAGTACTATATGTATATATATATTAAGCCTCTCCCAATATAAGCCTTGTTTTACGTTTTGTTTTCACACCGTCTTTATATACCTAGTAAATATTTATGCCTATTATGTTTATTCGATTTATCGAAAAATGTTTTGATATGAAAAAGTACTACGTATATTCTTTCAAACGTTTGCGAAAGAGACATGTAAAACCTCTTTAATTTCTAAGGCGAACTTTGGCCTTCGGCCTCGCATATGGCATGTCTCGAACGGTCTTTTGGCCAACCCGAAATGATTTGAAAAGCGAGTTATGAACTGTATGTACGTATGTTTGGGCCCGGAGTAAGGACGATAGGACGAAGTCGGTAGACGTCGGGTCTACGGCGGAAATCCTATGGTTCCCTCCATTTGGGAGCTCGGGGTGAGGCCGGAGTGGCAACCCTTTGAGCACCTGAGATTATACCGTATGTTATGCATAGTTCGGATTTAGCGGTCCGTCTACATTGGAGGAATAAGGGAGGTTTCCCGTTTTATGTTTGGAAATTGGAGTTAAGGGCTCGACTCGCCAGTCATATGATATGTTTATGTTTTATGCTAAATCACCACCCGTTTACGAAAACCTTTCTTTTATGTTGATTTCTTTTAAGTTTAAAATTGGTGATTTATTTCCGTTTTATAATATACACTATTATTCCCTCCTCACTTAGTTGTTTGACTAACCCCCTCCGTTTCACCCCTGTATTGGTTTCAGGATACCAGGCGGGATCATCGTCGTTGTCGTTGTCGTTGTCGTCGTCTTTAGAGTTGCATTCTTTTGCTCATGTATAACTCTATTTCCGTTTGGCTATTATTTATGTTTTATGTTATTAGGATTTATGTATTTAGTATTCGGGATTTATATGTTGAACCCGTTATTGTATATTTTCGGGGTATTGTATCGAACCCGTTTATTATTTATAGTAATTGAATTTCGATGGCCTTGGTGGGCTTTAATACATGTGCAATTATTATGATTTATTGTTTTGTTGATTTTCGCTTCCGCACCTCTGTCGTTTTCTTTTGTTTTTGAAACACCCGACTAGTAATTGAGTAAATGTGTGTCGTTCGTCGGGTTTCGATTTGGGTCGGATTCCATTTCGGTTCCGGGTCGGGGCTCGGTGCGGGGCGTGCGTTACCCGTTTGGGGCGCCCGCTACAAACAGCGACAACTATCCCAACAACAATCACAACAATACAGAGATATGCGGAAGCGATTTAAAAGATAATCAAATAAATCCATAAGCGCCTACGAGGCTAACATAATATCAATTAAACATGTGCAATTCGAAATACAATAGAATAACAACACGTAGTGCCATCCATGGCTCAACTAGTCTATCCTGTACAATCCTAGATATCGTCAACTATCCCACATCAGGGGCACATAAGTACGTAAAGTAAATAAATACAATAAACAAGACTCGACGGTTGTTGGGACAACTGATAAGACAAACCAGAAAGACTGAGCCTATCTAGACCTGCTGATGCCGACTGACAAGATAGGTGACGTCGCCACCTTTCTACCTGAAGCAAGAACTAAAATAGCAGGGGTGAGTATAAAGGATACTCAGTAAGGGGGGTTTTGATCTAAGTTCGTCATTTATCTTTTCAAACTAAAAGTGGTGAGTGTTGCCCGTTTTGAGAAAGAAGATAAATAACGAAATACAAGTTGTAAAACAATAACATAAGGCAACACTCGGTTCGGCTTGCTTGGAAAACATGAACGGATTGACGAACCGGATCCTTTAAAAACATTTGCACGTAATGTCAAGCCGATAAGTTGAAAGGAGTATTAGTTGAGTCACAAGGCCGACACAAGTTCGAAAGGCATGATATAAGCAAGTTGGAAATGATAAGTGAATACGGCTCGTAATTCAACTAAATAGTTTGAACAATAAAGGAGGCTTAAGTTGGGCAAGTTCGAGTCACGCTTCCGGGTTTTATATATATATAGGGAAATACATATGCTAACTGAAGAAAACCGAAATGTGCTTCGACTTGTAACAAAAGTCATAAATCATTTAGACAAATAATTAATGAAATCAATCATGCAATAAAGTGTCTCGGCGAGAACTGGCCCTCTCCTTATAACTCCTAATTCATGAAGATCATGCAAACACGTAGTCAATTACTCCACCACCAAAGTCAATGTCCAATCAGAATTTTATGGAAACGCGTCTTAACAACGTCACCCTTATCAGAATTTTATGGAAACGCGTGTTAACAACGTCACCCTTATCAGAATTTCTAGGAAGCGCGTAGCCTACAACGCCACCCTTGCACTAACTCAGTGTAACGACCCGAAAATTCCATAATTAATTCTTGGAATAATTATTCGACATTTAGTTGAATTTTATATGAAAAGATTTAACTTTGTTAGTTAATCTTAATTTATTATAATTATTTCAATATCTTTAACCTTTTATAATTACATTTTCCACCCCTCGAATTATTCTAATCTATATAAACGAACCTACAATCTTCTAAAATACCCTTGCACTACCTTGAACACACTCACACCCTCTTGAACACACTTCTTGCACCCTCTTGGTTACATAATCCATCGAGAGAGAGAGAGAGAGAGAAGAGAAGGAGAAGGGAGAGGAAGAAGGAGAAGGAAAGGAAATCTCGTTCCGAATTCGTTTCTCGACCGATTTAAATTCCGAGACCAGTTTTACGATCCTCATTCGATTCTTTATCGGTAACCTTCTTTCTCCAATTCATTTCATCCATTAAATCTTTCAATTTTTATAGTTTTTATATTGAATATATATTTGATGAATTTCTTGATTCGTCGTAGGTTATAGTTTATCATTTTTAGCGTAGTTCGGATCAAATGATAGATACTAATGTGTTCAATGCATGAGTGTGAATTTTACATGTTAATTTTAGCCTTAGAATACCCCATATTTGATTTTTGCATGAAACTCCCGAGAAAACCTTAAAAATCGCGTTTCTGCACCTGGGTGTTGGAACCACACGGCCCAACGCACGGTCTTGCTCAAGACCGTGCGCCGGACCGTGCACAGCCATTTAACCTTGCACCGGCTTGCGCACGCCGGTGCACCAGGCCGTGTGCCTTTATTTCAGCCTGCACGGTCTTGGTTTCGTGCTCAAGACCGTGCACTAGGCCGTGCGTTAGCCCGTGCGAATGCCTTAGCCAATTTTCTAGCCTTTTTCCTTAGTTGCTCTCGGTAATGGGGTCAAATAGCCAATACTAAAAGTTGACTTTTTGCATACGACCCCCTAAAATCGAGCCGTTTTCACCTATAGCTTCCTTATGATTCAAGGATGAATATTGGGTAAAGTTTTCAACATTCCGAACTCGTTCGGACCTTGAATCGAACTTTTTTCGTTTAGGGCTTTTTCCCCGATTTTTGAATGTTGTCCGAAAAATCCGAAAATCGCATGAGTGCTTCTTTTTAATATTATATGCATGAATGTACAATTAGAATTTCAATTGAGTATGTTTATCATGGTTAATTTCGTATTTTTAGTTTAATTGATTTAACTGTATTTTAATTGTATATTCATTTGATACGTGTTGTTTATTGGTTTTAATTGCAATGTAGTCTTTGAGAGTCGTTGTCGTGTCTTGTCTTATGTAGTTTTGTCGTCTGTTAGTTTCAGGCTGTCTTGTCAGGACATTGCTTGGAGTGTCTTGTCGTTTCCGTGTTTCCAGGTGAGGGTTTTAAAATGATTTCAAACGGAGTAAGAATTCTTTTAATTATTGCGAACTCCCCTTATGTGCTCATCTTGCCTCGTTTTCCTTTCTCGTATAATTATTAAATATTTAATCTATACTTTAAGTTTGCTCTCAAATGATTTAATATTAAATTGTACTTATGAGTATCCCTAAAATCTTTTATTTTCAGATGGCAAGTAAAATTATTTATTTTAAGCGTGACGGTTTGACTTAGGATTTATACCCTTCGTCGTCACTCAAACTTGCTCAAATTTAATTTATGTACGGTTTTCAAAGCGAGCAAATTCATGACATTTCAACATGGGGCCCGGGAAAGTATCCGGAGGTTATACCTGGGGACGAGCGTCTAGGGGTAATCCGAGGTGCTTCTCCCAAAACTAAGCGTCAATCGTGGCCCGTCAGGAGTTGATAGCCACGGTTGGGTGTGATGGTGGGCGTTGCATTCGTTGCACGTTTTCCTAAAATTCACAGTCGCCCGAAATAGCGATTCGGGGTCAGACACCGGTGATGGAGTATATGGACGTGAAGGGGTTATAAGGAGGAACAGGCCCATTCTCGCTGGGATATTATTTGCGTGCATGTTACTGCTTTAATTATTTATTATCTATTCAATATCGTGTATACAAGTCGAAGCACGATCCGGATTTTCTTCAATTATGCAAATGTATTTTCATATATATATAATTTAAAACCCGGACACGTGGTTCGTACTTGATCCCTCTTAACCTTCACTGAGTGTTTTTACTCACCCCCCCCTATTTTAATTCTTACTTCAGGTCGACAGGTGGCGTTGTCACCTATCATGTCAGTCGGCAGCAGCAGGTCTAGGTTGGCTCGTGTGTCTTGTCTTGTCAGTGTCCCAACAACAGTCGTGTTCTTGTTATGAATTTATTTAATTATGTATTTTGGATTATGCTTTAATTTAAGTACTTACGTGCCCCTGATGTGGGATAGATTAGACTGGCCACGAATGGCATTGATTATATTATGATTGAGACTGATGTATGAATTACGTGGCCATGGATGGCTTATATGATATTTTATATAATTGCATTACTTCCGCAACTCTTATTTAATTATTATTTATTGCTGTTGTTGTTGGGCTGTCGTTTGCTGTTGCTAGTTTTGCCTGATTGATTGCCGTTCGCCGGGATGGATTTTTAAATGGGGTACTTATACCTCGTTTGAAGGTTTGTCTCGGTGCGGATGTGGTGTCCTTTCTCCGGCCAAGGAAAGGGGCGCTACAGTCAGTGGTATCAGAGCCTAGGTTCCCGAACAGGAACCGAAAGCTCTAGTATCTCGTCTGTCTTGCATGGGGTGTCTGTCAGCTTGGTGTCAGTTCGTGTCGAGTTCGTGTTTTGACAAGTGTTTGTCTCATCTTGGTGCTTAAAATTGTAGACGATTACGGTTGGCTTAATTAACCGACTGGCAATCTTTTATAAATTTCTGTACTAAGGAAGATGTAACGCGAGTCGATCGTGGAACACTGTGCGTGTCTTACATGGTTTGGTCTGTCGTAGTGTGTGTCGGTAGGATTTTGTTGAGTGATTGAGCATGCTTATGTACTTACGAATTGTTGGCATCATCTCTCACAAGACATGCACCTATCTTGCCAAATAGTTGTGAACGCAGGTATGCCGCGTAAGAAAGCTAGATCGAATCCGCCACTACCTCCACTTCAGACTACGTCAGGATCAACGCACTCGTATTCGACGGGAGAGTTGGAAATAGCTCAGGGAGCAGATAGCGTGACAGAATACGAGGCCAGATTTGCCTACCTGACTAACTACTCACCAAACCGGGAGCCAGATCAAAGGAACAGAGCCGCGAGATTTATATCTGGATTGAGGCATGAAATTCGCCAAGTACTCATAGGTCTTGGATGTTGTTCTTATGCTGAAGCTGTTGGCCGAGCCTTGCGGGCAGAAGCAGAGTTTGAAATGAGAGCTAGGAATGCTCGACCGATCACTTTAACGAACCCGTCTTATGGATCGAGAATTCCAGTGGCTGTTCGTACAATTTCTCACAGAAAAGAGGCGATGACCAGTGGAACCAGTGAGAGCACCATCCTTTGCTCGTATTGCCATAAGCCAAATCATCTCGCAGAGTACTGCCGGAAACGACTGGGGCAGTGTTTGCTGTGTGGATCCCCTGACCACCTTCTCGACAATTGTCCTAATAAGAGGACACCTAAGGAAGAGGATTGTGGATGAGGATTCTGGGGATTCAGGGTTCCTAATTCAGAGAGGGAGGCTACCGTAGAATAAAGCATGAAGGGGCAGTGTTTGGGGACGTACCGTAAATGAGAAGCCACGACATCGAAGGACTTGAAAGGAATAATGGGAGACGAGAACGGACTTCATTACTCGGAATAAAAGGTACCGTGCATTTTCATAACATTCATATTTCTTGTATTCAATTTATTAATTGCGCGGTATTATGTAAATATTATTTGATTGAACTCCGGATTAAATCCGGGGTGTTTTCGAAAATTTTCGCGTTTTAATTCGATCCAGGGGTGCTTGCACGCCCTAACGCACGGTCTTGCTCAAGACCGTGCGGTTCAGCTCAAGCCCGTGCAGGCCAGTTCAGCGCTAAACCGCTGAACCGGCTGGACCGCTACACACGGGCCAGCGCACGCCCGTGCGTCCGGCCGTGTGTCCCTATTTTGCCCTTTTTAAACCTATTTCGCGTGCATACTTGCAGCAGCTCTTTTCACCCCTTTTCTCTCCACTTCCAGCAACAGAAACTTGCGATTTTTCCCAAAATTTTTCCCCAATCTTTGCAAGCCAATAACTTTCGATCCTTCCGTTGGATCTTCCTAATTTTCGGAAGGTACGTAGTCTACATTACGTATTTCAATTAGTTGGGTTTTGAGGACGATCCGTCGAGCCGATCTTGCACACATTGCTGCCCAAAGTACACGCACGCCAAGTGTTCGACAAAATTTCCGAGTGAGGAATTTCATCAAATTCAATCCTACAAGCTTCCAACAACAATCTCACATGGCCGCCGAAGGTTCTCGACGTAGGAGGAGACGAGATGACCCTCCATCTCCACTCCCATTCAATGTGGATATTTCAAATGCATTCCAAGTTAAAATATTTAGGAGAATGCATGAACGCCCGGTGTTTTCCACCAAATTTCTCGACATCGAAGCATTAGGAAATTTGGGACTTGGCCCCGGTATTGCTCGATACATAGAAGACGTGGGATGGACCACATTCTTGGACATAAGAAGGAATTCGTACCCCCGGCTTGTGTACGAATTCATTGCAACACTTCAAGTACTTCCCCATGAAGACGATGCCGAGCTACCATTCAAAATTGAGTTCCGAGCTTTTAATGAAGATTATGAGCTCACTCTTCGGCAACTAACAAGGCATTTTGGACTACCCATCCGGGGTATGATAAGCCGTGAAGTTGGATGGTCCGAAGCCGAAGCTTGGAGAAATGTCTCCACTTCTCGAAGACCCTTTCAACAAGGAAAATCGAAGGCAACCGACCTTCGTGATGCCGCTTTGAGGACTTTCCACCGGTTCCTCTCATGTACCGTTTTCGCTAGAGGAGATAGCTACGGTTCAATTAATATTGAGGAACTCTACGTCCTTGATTGCGCGGTTCGAAGGCAAGCAGTCAACGGCATTATGTTTTTCCTTCGATATGTAGAATATGTAGGTACCCAGCCTAAAGGAGAAATCAGAGTTGGGTCCTACATTACCGCGATCTTAGAGTGTGCCGGAGTGACCGGCATGGATCGAATGGCCCCGGCAGGAGCCGAGGATTCAACAATTTCCTACAAGCAACTCGCCCAAATGAAACTTTGTAGGAAAGTTAGAGGACGACATGGTCGTTATGTGCCAATGACGGCCGAGGAAGCCGCTGCCGGTAGTGATGGCGACGATGAAGAGGATACCGATTTAGGAGGTCATCATGAGGAAGACTGACAAGAGAGAGAGGAGCAAATGATGGAACAACTTTACGAAGCAGGAGGCTTCGCTCCTCAGCAGGTTCCGTATGTACCCGATCCTCCTAGAACCGAAGAGGTTCCATTCCAGCAGGGCTTTGAGGATTACCCGACACAGCATCAGGCTGGATCTTCCCAATGGGACAGATCAAGTGAAGAACAATGGAGTCAGTTTCTACAAGCGGAATCGGACGCCCGAAACCGATGGGAGACCGACAGGTGGACGATTTGGGGAAACCGTTTCACCACTTTCGCCGAGCAGACCACCGAACGTCTAGATCGACAGTCGGCCGATCTCCGAGAGGTTCGCGCTGACCTACAAGAATTCAGACTCGAGACCCGACGCAACCAGACTGAACTTCGGGAGCAGATTACCGGTCTCGAGAGATCCATCACTGATCAACTTGCCAACTATCTGAGCCGCCTTGGCAGGTCGCCTAACTCTGGAGCACCTGATTCTTAGTTGGCATTAGTTTTTCCCTAATTTCTCGTTGTTTTCGTTTTAATTGTAATTTGAATTTCAGCTGAACTATTATGTATGAACTATGTGTTAAATGTTTATTTGAATTTAACTGTTAACTGTTCATTTTAATTAATTGCTTATGTGTTAATTGCGCGATTTTGTATGATGAACTTTTAAATACTGTGATATACTTCCTTTAATAAACCCCGAGGTTCGGAGTAGAATCTGAGGACAGATTCTTTTAAAGGAGGGAGTATTGTAACGACCCGAAAATTCCATAATTAATTCTTGGAATAATTATTCGACATTTAGTTGAATTTTATATGAAAAGATTTAACTTTGTTAGTTAATCTTAATTTATTATAATTATTTCAATATCTTTAACCTTTTATAATTACATTTTCCACCCCTCGAATTATTCTAATCTATATAAACGAACCTACAATCTTCTAAAATACCCTTGCACTACCTTGAACACACTCACACCCTCTTGAACACACTTCTTGCACCCTCTTGGTTACATAATCCATCGAGAGAGAGAGAGAGAGAGAAGAGAAGGATAAGGGAGAGGAAGAAGGAGAAGGAAAGGAAATCTCGTTCCGAATTCGTTTCTCGACCGATTTAAATTCCGAGACCAGTTTTACGATCCTCATTCGATTCTTTATCGGTAACCTTCTTTCTCCAATTCATTTCATCCATTAAATCTTTCAATTTTTATAGTTTTTATATTGAATATATATTTGATGAATTTCTTGATTCGTAGGTTATAGTTTATCATTTTTAGCGTAGTTCGGATCAAATGATAGATACTAATGTGTTCAATGCATGAGTGTGAATTTTACATGTTAATTTTAGCCTTAGAATCCCCCATATTTGATTTTTGCATGAAACTCCCGAGAAAACCTTAAAAATCGCGTTTCTGCACCTGGGTGTTGGAACCACACGGCCCAACGCACGGTCTTGCTCAAGACCGTGCGCCGGACCGTGCACAACCATTTAACCTTGCACCGGCTTGCGCACGCCGGTGCACCAGGCCGTGTGCCTTTATTTCAGCCTGCACGGTCTTGGTTTCGTGCTCAAGACCGTGCACTAGGCCGTGCATTAGCCCGTGCGAATGCCTTAGCCAATTTTCCAGCCTTTTTCCTTAGTTGCTCTCGGTAATGGGGTCAAATAGCCAATACTAAAAGTTGACTTTTTGCATACGACCCCCTAAAATCGAGCCGTTTTCACCTATAGCTTCCTTATGATTCAAGGATGAATATTGGGTAAAGTTTTCAACATTCCGAACTCGTTCGGACCTTGAATCGAACTTTTTTCGTTTAGGGCTTTTTCCCCGATTTTTGAATGTTGTCCGAAAAATCCAAAAATCGCATGAGTGCTTCTTTTTAATATTATATGCATGAATGTACAATTAGAATTTCAATTGAGTATGTTTATCATGGTTAATTTCGTATTTTTAGTTTAATTGATTTAACTGTATTTTAATTGTATATTCATTTGATACGTGTTGTTTATTGGTTTTAATTGCAATGTAGTCTTTGAGAGTCGTTGTCGTGTCTTGTCTTATGTAGTTTTGTCGTCTGTTAGTTTCAGGCTGTCTTGTCAGGACATTGCTTGGAGTGTCTTGTCGTTTCCGTGTTTCCAGGTGAGGGTTTTAAAATGATTTCAAACGGAGTAAGAATTCTTTTAATTATTGCGAACTCCCCTTATGTGCTCATCTTGCCTCGTTTTCCTTTCTCGTATAATTATTAAATATTTAATCTATACTTTAAGTTTGCTCTCAAATGATTTAATATTAAATTGTACTTATGAGTATCCCTAAAATCTTTTATTTTCAGATGGCAAGTAAAATTATTTATTTTAAGCGTGACGGTTTGACTTAGGATTTATACCCTTCGTCGTCACTCAAACTTGCTCAAATTTAATTTATGTACGGTTTTCAAAGCGAGCAAATTCATGACATTTCAACATGGGGCCCGGGAAAGTATCCGGAGGTTATACCTGGGGACGAGCGTCTAGGGGTAATCCGAGGTGCTTCTCCCAAAACTAAGCGTCAATCGTGGCCCGTCAGGAGTTGATAGCCACGGTTGGGTGTGATGGTGGGCGTTACATTCGTTGCACGTTTTCCTAAAATTCACAGTCGCCCGAAATAGCGATTCGGGGTCAGACACCGGTGATGGAGTATATGGACGTGAAGGGGTTATAAGGAGGAACAGGCCCATTCTCGCTGGGATATTATTTGCGTGCATGTTACTGCTTTAATTATTTATTATCTATTCAATATCGTGTATACAAGTCGAAGCACGATCCGGATTTTCTTCAATTATGCAAATGTATTTTCATATTTATATAATTTAAAACCCGGACACGTGGTTCGTACTTGATCCCTCTTAACCTTCACTGAGTGTTTTTACTCACCCCCCCCTATTTTAATTCTTACTTCAGGTCGACAGGTGGCGTTGTCACCTATCATGTCAGTCGGCAGCAGCAGGTCTAGGTTGGCTCGTGTGTCTTGTCTTGTCAGTGTCCCAACAACAGTCGTGTTCTTGTTATGAATTTATTTAATTATGTATTTTGGATTATGCTTTAATTTAAGTACTTACGTGCCCCTGATGTGGGATAGATTAGACTGGCCACGAATGGCATTGATTATATTATGATTGAGACTGATGTATGAATTACGTGGCCATGGATGGCTTATATGATATTTTATATAATTGCATTACTTCCGCAACTCTGATTTAATTATTATTTATTGCTGTTGTTGTTGGGCTGTCGTTTGCTGTTGCTAGTTTTGCCTGATTGATTGCCGTTCGCCGGGATGGATTTTTAAATGGGGTACTTATACCTCGTTTGAAGGTTTGTCTCGGTGCGGATGTGGTGTCCTTTCTCCGGCCAAGGAAAGGGGCGCTACACTCAGGCTAGCCAACTCCTAGCCGACCTAAGCGAATACGGATTAGAGTACACATCGGGATTTGCCCTAGACGCTCGTCTCCAGGCTCACCTCCTGTACACTCCGGGCCCAAATCATTATACCATCCAGGGCTCGCATTTGAAATCAATAATAGTTTGGGTGGCCAAAAGGGCCGTTCGAAAAGATGGTGCAACCAATTAAGTATGAATGACCAAAGGGGCCTTTGAGACAAGCTGATGTAACGATCTAAGATGTACTCATAAGCATCGTACGCTTCGGGAGCATGCTAACGGATGTCCCTAACGACATTACTTATAAGTGCTTCAGAGATCAAATAGTTACTTTTAAAACAAATAAGTTACTTGTCTCTAGTTGACAGCATTTCAAATCATTTTGGGTTTTGCTATCAAAACGTTGACTAAGCATATAATAGAATAATAAAGGTGAGAACAACAAGTAATAAAAAAGGAGGGGTAGTCATTTATTTCGCAAAACTATATAAAACTATGTCCTTGCCCCAGCTAAAAGAAGTTTAAACCCTTACCTGGCTCGACACGATAGTATGAAAGCAAGCGATAGTCAGGTTTCTTCCTCATTGGTCCCAGCTGTAATACACAGGGCCTAGAGGATGAAAACGAGACCGACAATAACAAAAGCAAGACACGAGACAACAATGACGCACAGCGATTCATATAGGATTCAAATCATGCAATAAACGCAATATGGAAAGTAAATCAATTAAACATATAAAGACATATAAAGTACGGAATGACAATTAAAGAATATTAATGCAATATTAAATAATGAAAGAACGTAAATAATAAATATTAAAGGCATGCTAAAATGCAATTAGGGCACGTAGACATGCTTAATATAATATATAAACGCTCTCCCGCGAAAACGGGATCTAACGGATAAGAAACGGGAAAAAGGGGGTTAAAATCCCTAACCAAGCAAAGGTGTCAAATGATGGTCAAATAGGGTCGGGTAAATTGCAAATTATGTAAAATATTAAATCCCGAGGCTCAAGGAAGCTATAGGTGAAATCGGATTGATATTCGGAGGTCGTATGTGAAAAATCGACATTTAGATAAGTGGAGTTGACCTAATTCCCGAAGTGCAAGAAAGGAAAAGGCTAGAAAATCTACTAAGTAGGTTGCACTGGCCAACACACGGGCTTGGCAAGCCGGTGCAAGCACAAATAGAGGTGCACGGCCTCACGCACGGTCTTGAGCACGGTGCCAAGACCGTCAGGTGCAAACGGGCCTGCGCACGGCCTGTGCACAGGCTCAAGCCCGTGCAGGTTGAAAAGGGCTGCGCACGGGCTCCTGCACGGTCTTGCTCAAGACCGTGCGTTCGCCCGTGTGGATCTACTAAGCAGCAGACTCAGTAGATCGCGAAACCTCACACGCGAAAATCAACATATAAATTCATACATCTCCTAATTTACACCATAAATCATCCTAATTCTCACATATAATCATATATATCATATAAGCTACACATAGGCACAAGAATCACGAAAAATGGTCAAGTAATTCTTCCTAAACACGAAAATCCTAATATTATAAAATTCCTATACAAAAGCCACGAAAATCGTAATGAAGAGGGAACGAAATGAAATGGGGTAAAAGGATTACCGGTAGAGAATGTAGTGAGGATCGTTCGGGTTTTCACGGCTCATCGATCACGCGAGAAACGGGCTCGGTAGGGCGATTCTCCTCTTTTCCTCCTTCTTTCTCCCTTTTCTCCTTCTCTCTTCTCTTCCTCTTCTCTTTCTCAAATAATATGGCTAGTGTGAGAATAATGGATATAAGAGGGGTATTTGTGTAAAAAGGGATATTAAATGGGGTCGGGGTAAAATAAGAAATTTTAGACAAAAGGCGGGTTTATAGATGAAACTTATTCGTGAATATAATTATTCTCACGAAAAAGCTTTCGGCGTGAATAAATATAACTCCGGAACAAATCCGAAGTTACGGGTCGTTACAACATGGTTATGTCATAGCCGTACAAGTTGGTCTGTCTTAATTGGTTTGTCGAGTCGAGTCTTACCCTTTAGTTATTTGTATAGCAGGTGATCCTACGGAGGAGCCCTGATCATGTCGGGTGGTCCATTTTACAGTTATTTCAGATATCCAGGTGAGGGTTTAAAATGTTTTCAACTCGGGCTAAAACCTATATATGTAAATATAATCCTCTATCCCTGAAGTATCTTTATGAGTTTAATTGTTTTCTTCCTGTCAATATTATATTTAGTAAATAGTTGAAATATTATTTTGTTCAATTTAAAGAAAAATGCTTTAATATACGAAAAATTATTTCGTACTTATAGTTATCAAAAATCTGTTTTATATTCGAAAGATGAGCCACTTTAGCTTGTAAAGGAAAATATATCTTCTGAAATGCGAGAACCCTCTGTTGTTAGACCCTTGGGGATGCCCTTAGGGGATATGGGCCCGGGGTAACTAGAAGGTGAGGCCTGGAGGTGTGCGCCAAAGGTTGATCCCCACACGTACCCCTTTTGTGAAGTGTTGTTCGTGCGTATCGTCGGAGTTGTCGAAAATGTGAGCACATGAGTTGGGTGATTACATTTGCAGTGTAACCCCTATTTGTCTGATTGGTTAGTTTGGGGTCGCTCTTCGGCTATCGTTTGGAGGAATAAGGTTGCTTTCTATTTCTTCTGATTGTTTTTGGGTGTTAAGGTTGGAGAATTGCCCATTCTCACTGGGTATTTATTTTTTATTGAATTGCTTTATATTATATTGGTTCACTAACCATTTCTTTTGCAGTTTGAAAAGTAAGTTTATGTTTGTATTTATTCTTTTTTGTCTTTTCTTTAAAAAGATAAAATGAGTGAACCAATTATGCTTTAAATATATATATATATATGTAAACCCCTCACTGAGTTTCCTTTAAACTCACCCCTCGTTTTCTTCTGGTTTTTGCTTCAGGTAGCTAGGTGTGGCTAGGTGGCGCATCGATCTAGGTTGTCTGTGGCTGTCTAGACAGGTTATTCTGGGATTGTATTTTGGATTTACTTTTATTTTAGGAATTGGGGATTAATTTTGTCATTGGCCATGTCGGCCCTATCTATATGTCTCCTATGTTGATATTGTTGTAGTGGTTAATTTTTATTGTTATATCGCTTCCGCCTTGTTTAATGAGTGTGTTTGTCTGCCGCTCGCTGTTGGACCTTCGAGTGTAAGCCGGCGGCGAGCACTCGGGGTGTTTAGCAGTGCGGGATGTGGTGTTCCCTTTTTGGGGCGCTACAACAACTGTCATACAACCACCTAGTGTGAGTATGAATGTCAACTTACATTCTCTTACTTAGAAACTCAATACTCTACATAGTCACACTGCAAGTTTATATTCGAGTTCATAATCGATACTCCCACTTGTCTTTTATGAACTCATTTGACTTGGAGTTTGTTTATTAGAATTACACCTTAATCACATGTTTTCCTTTAACTATCTCTTTAGTTAATGTGATAGGGTTATAGTAATTTAGGAGCTTCTTTATTTACATATATAGAAAACATAAAAGAAAAACAAATATGTATATGAAATAAAGAATCTTGCCATAAGATATAAAATAATATCTTGTTTATTATAATTCAAAGATTGACTTAACAAAAGATAACTATTATAAATGTTGGCTGTAGGGTACTATCTCTTTCATGGATGAGAAACTTCATCCAAGAGCTGGATGTGGTGCCTAGTGGTGCTCGGCCACTAGTTGTCTTCTATGACAACGAAGGTCCAGTTGTGTAGGCAAAGGAACCAAGATCTCATGCGAAATCCAAGCACATCATTAGAAAATATCATCTCATCAGAGAGATTGTGGAAAGAGGTGACATCTTTGTGGAAAGAGTTACCTCGGTAGAAAACTTAGCAGACCCACTAACCAAGCCTTTTAATCAAGCAGTATTTGAAGGCCATCTTATGAAAATGGGCCTTAAGACTATGGGCAGTTGGCTTTAGGACAAGTGGGAGATTGTTAGAGTAGTGCCCGTGAAAGCCGAACTGTTTAGCCTAATTCTTTGTAATACTCTAAAGAAGAACTTTTTTGTGACTTGTAATAAACAGACGTGATTAGTCGTTTTATACTATTAGTTGAATTCATCATATTTTATTTATATTTAATTGCTTATTATTTATTTGTGTGTATGGATGAAACCCCAAGATCACAATAAGCTAAGGACTTGGTTTCACTATTTGATGGGGACCATGAAATAAGTCTCAATAGTGTGATCTAAACTACTCCAAGTCGAAGAATCTAAAAGGCACAGGGGATGTCGAACAGATTCGCTTGGGACTTGCTTGTATGTCATAACTTTATGAAAGTGTGTCCCATTTCATGACATTAGTGTTTTGACACTACTATCCATATAAGGGTGCTTAATGGACATTAAGTTCACTGAGGATCCCGACGAGAATGCCGAAATGGGTTAAGGCTCACATCGAGTCTTAAAGATTATGAAGGTTTCCCTAGCAATGATTGTGTCTAATTGATCCTTATAATTGAGACTCCATGGTTGCCTTGTGTATGACCGAGGTATACTTTGATGTACTTCTGAAACCTAGTTTCATATAAGTTGTACATTAGGTATGTTCGAGTTATGCATGGAGGCTGTGAGGGTCGACATAGAATCAAGCACTTGTTCTAAGAACAAGAAGAATTCCTATGAATTCCATTGTAGTACATCTCATATCAAATCTTTGCAAAGTGCTTTTGATCTCAATTAGGAATGAGTTCCTAAAGTTAGAGTTCAAATGAGGTCGTTTATAGTATTATAGACTATTGGGGTTCTGTATCGCATACCTTAGGTTATAATCGGGAATTAGATGATTGAGGGATTGTATCTCATAGAAATCATAAGGCTAAAAGGTTAGCACCATTTCATCAAAGGATGGGTGTCAATGGACATGTTGCTAGACGTTATCCATGGTATGTAGGAACGAGTTTGTGAGATCAAATAGATTTTGACTCACAGACCTTGTTTGATTGAAAGAGCTCAATTAAAGATATAATTGTGACATTTAGAATGTGTACCTGCTGTTGTTCTGTTGGTGAACCTGAGGGGTAACACAATGACTTCCAATGGGAAATAAGGTTATCTAATCAATATGGATTGATGGATTGAATTAGTTGGTATAATTCAAAATTGAAGTAGTTGATTAATTGTAATTAACTGTGAAGAAATTAATTGAATGTAAATAAATGATTTAATTAGATTAAGTCAAATAGAGAAAGAAAATATTAATTTGAGAAATTAATATTTAAGTAGGCTTGAGTTCTATTTGGAATAGGATAAGCACATTAGTTAGTTAAAAGTATAATCCAATTCTAATTAGGAGTAATTAGGAGAATTGGGCTTTAGGGATTTAATCTGGTATTAAATCTAATGGGCCTTTTGAAAAGGCCTAAAATCCGTATCCAATAAGGAGAGATGGCCAAAAATCCAAGTCCTTTATGGGCTTGCAATTTCCTTTATTGGTTTTTGTATGAATGTCGTTTTATTTTGTTTGAGCATTAACTTTTCGTATTTACTCTCTTCGACATATTCTGTAGATCGGAGTAGAATGTGAGGACAGATTCTTTTGAAGAGGGGAGTATTGTGACGCTCCGTATTTTGGATTTAATTCCGAATATATATATTCCTAACTCTTTTATTAAATTTACGTTTTTACCGTAGGATTCGTGAGAATATTTTGACCAAAACCCCGTATTTTTCCCAAAATAATATTTTTACCCCCCGAAGAGTTACTCTCGTAAACTTCTAATTCTAATTATAATCCTAGTCAACACTCCTGACCAGTCAACACTTCACAGTAGAACCAATTATACGTGCAGCAAGAGGAGAAAGAAGAGCCTCGCCACCTTGATCTTCAAATCCGATTTCCGACTTAGTTTCTCAACCAATTCTTGAATCATAAACTCCTACATGTTCCTTGTACCGCGCTCTTCAGGTAGCTACCAAATTCTTCCCGATTTCATCCCATTTTGACTAAATTCTGTTGAGGGCGATGAATAGTATATTATTTGTGAGTTTGTAGATTTATATGTTTTTAATTGACCGTTTCGTGTGATTCTCGTGTCTATGTGACGAGCATGAGCGGTAGATTAACATATATGAATTTCATTGTGATTCATGGCCTAAATCTCAGTTTATGTTAAGTTTTGTACGATTTTTGGTGTTTTGCCCGAAGAATTCATATTTGTTCTGATCAGGTACACCTCACAGTATGTCACATACCGTGAGACATACCATGAGTTAGCTAATCTCACGGTATGCAACATTCCACGCAGCTTCCCGTGCATGTGTTGGCTCACGGTATGTCATAGACCGTGTGTTATACTGTGAGCAACACTTTGAATATTTTTCAGCATTTTCGTTAGTGAGGCTACGGCATTTTGGTCAATTGCATTTTATTAAAAGTTGACTTTTCTCATTTGATCTCGTTTTCAAAATTTGATTTCATCAGTAGTTCCTATAAATCATGATATTGATTAATTCGTGAAGTTTGGAATTTTCTGGCCTTGTTCGGGTCGTGAATGGTGCTTTTTCGTTTAAGACTTTTTAGCCTATTTTCCGTAATTCGTCTGATTGGTCCGAAGCTTACATGAATGCTTTCTTTTAATGTTATGGGCATGATACGACATCTAATTTACGTTTTAGAATGTTTTACATTGTTTATCGCAATATTTCGTTTAATTATTCTTAAATGCATTTTTGTGAGTACTTCAATAGAAGTCGTGCTTTATGTGCTTTTCACTGCTTTAATTATTTCTCGTATGTTGTGCGTCATGTCAGTGTCTTACCTGGTATTATCTGTTGTTAGTTTCAGGTGTTCTCGTCGAGGAATACTTAACTGACGAGTCTGTTCTTTCAAGCATTCCAGGTGAGGGTTACAACTGGTTTTCAACTTGAGTAAGAATCCGATTACTTTTGCGAAATAACTTATCTCTGTGCTTCAATTATATGGCTTTATTTTATAGCTTTTCTTATATAATATTAGATATTTGAATATATATCTTAATGACCTCGATTAAAATGTTTTGATATCAAAATCTGTATATATATGTAACACTCAAATGATTTGTTTTACGAGGCAAGAAAAACGTTTTATTTTAAAGTAAGCTTTGGATTGGAGAATCTTCTCATTGAGTGAAGTCGTTAGGGTGGATTCCTCCTAACGATGGAATACCCGGTCGTTTCTCTAATCGTTACAAACTTGTCTTAAAAGGGCCTTTAGCCACCAAAATGTAGTATACGATTGCAAAAGCGAGACAACGATAATGTTTAACAATTTCTAACGTGGACCCAGAGGTTATACGAAGGGTGAGATCCAGAGACGAGCGTCTAGGATAATAAGATCCCAAAGTATAATTTCCAACTTGTAAATTCCAATGGGAGGCCTGTTGGTGGTTGGCAAGTCTTTTATTGGGGTGATGGTGAGCACAACATTCGTTGCGTGTTTTTCCTCAAATCATAACAAATGTGTTGAATTCTCGAGTACCCTCAAAATTTAACAAATGGCGCAGGAGTATTTAATGAATGTGGTGATATAATGAGAGAAAAGGGCCCGTGCTCATCGGGACAATAAGACAACCATCTTGTTTAACTGCTTTAAATTAACAAGGTTGGATTATAAGCCTCATCATTTATTTTATCGTTCATTTAAGTTAAAGTTATTGCAAATGTTGATTAAACGAGCTTATAAATCAACTAGGTTATCACTTAAAATATCGGCTTGAATTACGTGCTAAAAATGATTTTTAAGGATCCGTTCGTCAGTCTTTTACTTAATTAAATGAGCCGAGACGAGTGGTGCTTATCGTATAATTTTACAACCTATTATTCGTATAATTTTCCAATGATAAGCAACATTCACCATTTTAGATTTCATAAATTAAATGACGAGTTGTGATGAATATTTACATTATATAACCCCTCGCTGAATATCATTTGTACTCACCCTCGTGTTTTGATTCTTACTTCAGGTTCCTTAGGTTGACGGGTGGCAGTGTCACCTATCTGGTCAGGGCAAGAACAATCACGTCTTGGATAGGATTTTGTGGTTGTTTGTCTCATTGTCCAACAACAGTCGGGTCTGGTTGACGATTTTTTAAATTATGTTTCTGTTATATTTGAAAGAATTGTTTTGTCTATGTTGTCTTTCATACTATTGTAGTTGAGCCTCTGAAGGGCGTAGGATATACTTGTTGTTACTTGGGAATTATTTCTCTGTGTAGTGTAGCGCCCCTTTCCGTAGGAGGAGAAAGGACACCACATCCGCACCGAGATGAACTCCTAAACGAGGCAAATGTACCCCATTCGAAAATCCATCCCGGCGAACGGCAATCACTCGATCAAACTCCGGCAACAGCATCACAACGCCTCAACAACAACAGCAATAATCAGAATAATGCGGAAGCGATATCAGAAAATAACAATTTAATCATAAAAGCCATCCATGGCAACATAATTCATACGATGGTTCCAATTAAACATTCAATGAATGCCATCCACGGCTCAACTAACTATCCCACATCAGGGGCACGTAAGTACGGAAAATAAATCATAATATTAAATACAATAAGTTAAATCAATTCATAAAGTAAAGACTCGACTGTTGTTGGGACACTGACAAGACAGTGTACAAGAGCCAACCTAGACCTGCTGCTGCCGACTGACAAGATAGGTGACACCGTGTAACGGCACGTCCCCAAGTACGGTGTGACGTGACGTCCCGCACCAAGTCACAATCCATAACAAGAACTAAAGGTCCGGTTATGAACTATAACCTGGCGAACGGAAAAATAAATACCAGGCGGATTTGCTTTAGAAAATAATGAAACAATGAACAATAATACAGCGAAAGCAAATTAACACAACCTATCCCACTCAGGGAGCTAGAACAACCAAAATTCAAAACGCAATTATAAAGCCCACCAAGGCCATTGAAAACAACCATATCAACATTCAAACTAATTTACATTATTTACATCTACAAATTCTAGGGTTTTAAGTATTTATCCAGATACATAGGCTATATGGAATCCCCTAAACAAAAGAAAGCAATCCCAACGACAAGACCTGAATCCGCCTAGTAACAAAACCTGAAACAGACAACAAGATAATGGGGTTAGTCAAAGCGACTAAGTGAGGGGGCTGTAATACATATATATTATCGAAACAACCGAAAGATTCACCAGTTTGTAAATGAAAAGAAAGCAAAGGAAAAATAAAGGTTTTCACAATTATTGGTGAATCGAATAATTTTGCAATAAAGTAAAAGCTCGGCGAGACGAGCATCAACCACCTGTTTCACAATATCAGAAATATCAAATAAACCTCCCTTATTCCTCCTTGTGTAGTCAGGTAGCTAGCCCGCTACTATATAATCATACATGCAAGGACAAGTATCCAATACAACTTCGGCGGAGGACAAGTCTATGCGACAAGATCCCGTCCGGCGCAGGTACTCAAAAGGGTTGCCACTCCAGTCACACCCCGAGCTCCCAGCAGTTTTGGAGACCAGAGCATTGAGATCCACCGTTGACCCAATGTCTATCCGGCTTCACCCCGTACCCTGATGTCCGGGCCCAATAATATGATATGGCACAGAGGCCAGGCACAATGGCCAAGATATATTTCTCGCATTTCGAAAGATTCGGTCAAAGGGACCAAATTGAGAAACCAATTTTAACCCTTTTCTGGCCAAAAGAGCCTTCGAGGGCTAATATGTAATAATTTGATATCAAAATATTTTCCTTCAACTCATTAAAGTAATATGATTTTCAAGTAGCTACTACGTATAATATAGGTTTGGGGAAAGAAAACATAAAAGTATAAAACACAGGCTTCGGGTATATATGGAATATTTACATACGTATAAGAAAGACCGAATTCGGAAAAGAAACCCCACCTGGATAATACGGCAAAAAGGCAAAAGAAAGGGAACCAACTATTGCCCGGAAGAACTACCACCTGAAACCAAATACGACCAACCATGTAAGACGACAATACGACGCACGGCTTACTCTTAATGCAATAAACACTTAATTAAATCAAAGGAGGGCAATTAGGGCAATTATTCAATGAAACTAATGAAATACCAAACTTCAAACTTATAATCATGCTTAAACCCAATTAGGTTTCATAGACATGCTTAAAATACTATAAAGAAGCTTACATTCAATTTTCAAAGCAATCGGAAATAAATTGCAAAAAGTGTATAATTCCCTAAACGGAAATCGGTTCGTTTTACGATCAAACGGTATTGGAAAAATTCAAACTCTATGAATTATTAAGTTTTAAAGTATTACGGACTTAATGGCGAAGTCGGATTTTGAAAATAATATCAAACGAAGAAAGTAGGATTTGCAATTTTTTGACTTCCAGAGACTTTTGAACTAAAATCGGGACACACGGTCTACACACACGGCCTGATCAAGGCCGTGTGAAATTTTGAGAACACGCACGGCCTACCCACACGGCCTGATGCAAGGCCGTGTGGGGTGGAAAACATGCACGGTCTTGCTACACGGCCTGTTGCAAGGCCGTGTGCACCCGTTTTCGCGAATTTTCAGCAGAACGCGAAGAACTTCGCACAGAAGCAGCAAAACATCGTCAAATCTTTACCAAAATACCATTTTCAATCATATTTTCATACTACAAATTTCAACAAGCATCAAAGATCACAATGGCAACACATAGGATCAAGAATCATCGAAAACTACGGAGTATAACGATCAAACTACCGAAAAATCCAACTTCGAAACAATTTATCCAAAACATACTCAAACAACAATGGAATCAAATGGAACCTGAATAATACCTGTAGAGAATGTTATATGGATCACGTAGGTTCTTGCGGATCGAAATTTGGTTAAGAAACGAACTCGAAAGATCAAATTGAAGTTTTAAAGAAATTCTTTCTTTTTCTTTCTTTTTTCCTTCGGCTGTTGCAGATTTTGAGAAGAGGGGTGAAATGTAATTATGAAAAGGAGAAAGAAAGAATAAAAAGAAAACCTGAGGTTTAAATGAAAAATCGAAGGGGCATTTTCGTAATTTCGCGAAACTTCATAAAAAGGACATATTAAAGGTTGCAAATCTCTTTAATCTTTGAGTTTCAATGTTTTATATGTTGATGAAGTGAAGAAGCATGCTAGAATGAATGATTGATGAGCTTGGTTTGGTGGTTGATTACATGTAGCATCTTTTGTGATTTTTCCATTGAATTTGATCAATGTGCAATGTTGAGCTAATGGTCTTAGATGCTTGAATGGATTGGTAATTCATGTTAGTTCATGATATTAAGCAAATTGGTGAAGTTTTGTGGAGTTTTGGGTTGAAAAATGAAAGTTTGGCAAAATAGGTAGGGGCTGATGAATAGTGATTTTTGAGCATTTGGCTTCATTTTTCGATTCTTTTGGCATCAAAAATCCTTAAATATAGTAGCTAAGAGATGCTGAAAGTTTCGGATTAATCGGAGTTGATTTGCTATGCAAAGTATTAAACGAGGGGTGGTTTGTGTAATATTCACAAACCTTTGAATTTTATTTCCCAAGCTTCCATATTACTTGTATGCCTATTTTAGCTTAATATCATGTGTATTTGATTGTGTTTAAATGTGTTTGAATGAGCTTAGTTGTGTTTAAATGCATTTATGCATAATATGTTATTTTGAGCATAAAATGCATTTCATAGCCGTGCGTCGTATTTGGTTGATTTATCGAGTCCTGTCTTACCTCGAGGCCTGTGTATTACAGGTGGGACCTCGCGGGACTAATCTCTGGTCATTTGGCTATCCTTTTTGTTAAGCCTACAGGTGAGGATGTAAAATGTTTTTAACTGGAGCTTGAACAAATATTTGCGAAAACCCTATCCCTTTATATTTCAATTATATATTATCAATATTTGAAATAAAAAGGTTTTGATATAAAAATGATATATGTGTATCTTTTCTAAAATGGTTTTAAAATAGAGACAAGAGAACTATTTTGATTTTAAAAGTAACATTTGGTCTCGGGACTGGCGCGTGTGACTTGAGATAACTCGGCAACGTGACGGGATACCCTAGGCGGTTACATACCTTGTCTCGAAGACCCTTTTGGTCCATTAAAATATTTTGAAAAGCGAGATGACTTATACTTAACCCCATTGAGGACGCTCATGGGTATTTCTGTTTCGGCCCTGGATTATGTGACAGGCGGATAACCGGAGACGTGCGTCTAGGGTTGAAGCTAGGTTCATAATTCCACCGATTATAAGCAGGTATTCATGAACCTGACAAATAATCAAAGGGTATTGTTCAGGGCTGGTCGGAGGTAGTCTAGCCTGAATAGTACTTACACCGGCGCCATTAGTCGGTTATGGTGAAATCTTGGGTAGCTCCCTTGATAAGCCAAATGGTATTGAGGAGGAATTTCGTTATATTTGATATGTTTTGGGAGTTATAAGGAGATGGCCCGTTCTCGCCGGGAATAAAATGTTTCTAAAATGTTTTACTTTAATATTTAATTCACAAAGCTTTGATGAATTATAAAGAGAAAGTATCGGCACTAGATTCGTTTCTCTATTAACCAAAGCGTGAATTAAATATGTTTTATGTTTTAATTATTATATATATATTTTCCCCTCCTCACTGAGTTCGTTTGACTCACATCCCCTTTTTGGTTCATGCTTTAGGTTAGCGGTCAGGTACTGGCAGCAGCGTTGTAGGCTTGTACAGTCCTTGAAGTCGGTCTGATGCATTTACTTTTGTGGATCGAACTCATGATGTTGGATCACATGAAAACTTGACATGTTATGCTGATGTAGAATACTTAATGAATTGATGTTATAATTTGTGATAGATAATGGACTCATAAATGTTTATTTTGGCCACGGATGGCAGTGTGAATATAAATATGATCTTTTGCTCATTGCTTCCGCTTGTTGGTGTTGTTGTTGTTGTTGTTGGTGTTGGTACTGTTGTTGGGAGTCGCTGTTGCCAGGTTGTGGGAATCCCGTTGTCCGGGGCGGGTTTTCGAGTGGTGGTACTTAACTATCGCTCGAGAGCTCGTTTCGGTCCGGGGGTTGTGGCGTGGGAGACGTCACAGCTTAAGGTGGTATCAGAGCCTGGTTTGGTACTTAGGTTTTGATGTTGTGTCGAGTCTGTCTAGGTCGAACGGCTTTAGGACAATGTGCTTTTATATGCTTATGTTATGTGACATGTGTGGACATGATCATGTGGCTAACGGAACATGAATATTATTCAGTCTTTTGATACAGGAAAATGAATCGTGCTCGTGGTAGACCGAGAACCAGAGCTGCTCCTCCTTCTCCTCCCAAGGAAGATAACAACAACATTAATGGTCCTCCGGCTCCCCAACCTGAGCAGGTACTGGCAGCAGCGTTGTCGGCTTGTACAGTCCTTGAAGTCGGTCTTATGTATTTACTTTTGTGGATCGAACTCATGATGTTGGATTACATGAAAACTTGACATGTGATGCTGATGTTGGATATTTAATGAGTTGATGTTATAACTTGTCATAGATGATGAACTTATAAATGTTTATTTTGGCCACGGATGGCAGTGTGAATATAAATATGATCTTTTGCTTATTGCTTCCGCTTGTTGGTGCTGTTGTTGTTGTTGTTGGTGTTGGTACTGTTGTTGGGAGTCGCTGTTGCCAGATTGTGGGAATCCCGTTGTCCGGGGCGGGTTTTCGAGTGGTGGTATTTAACTAACGCTCGAGAGCTCGTTTCGGTCCGGGGGTTGTGGCGTGGGGGACGTCACAGCTTAAGGTGGTATTAAGCTGTGACGTCCCCCACGCCACAAGCCCCGGACCGAAACGAGCTCTCGAGCGATAGTTAAATACCACCACTCGAAAACCTGCCCCGGACAACGGGATTCCCACAACCTGGCAACAGCGACTCCCAACAACAGTACCAACACCAACAACAACAACAACAGCACCAACAAGCGGAAGCAATGAGCAAAAGATCATATTTATATTCACACTGCCATCCGTGGCCAAAATAAATATTTATGAGTCCATTATCTATCACAAATTATAACATCAATTCATTAAGTATTCTACATCGGCATAACATGTCAAATTTTCATGTAATCCAACATCATGAGTTCGATCCACAAAAGTAAATGCATAAGACCGACTTGAAGGACTGTACAAGCCTACAACGCTGCTGCCAGTACCTGACCGCTAACCTGAAGCATGAACCAAAAAGGGGATGTGAGTCAAACGAACTCAGTGAGGAGGGGAAAATATATATATAATAATTAAAACATAAAACATATTTAATTCACGCTTTGGTTATAGAGAAACGAATCTAGTGCCCATACTTTCTCTTTATAATTCATCAAAGCTTTGTGAATTAAATATTAAGGTAAAACATTTTAGAAAATATTTTTATTCCCGGCGAGAACGGGCCATCTCCTTATAACTCCCAAAAACATATCAAATATAATGAAATTCCTCCTCAATACCGTTTGGCTTATCAAGGGAGCTACCCAAGATTTCACCATAACCGACTAATGGCGCCGGTGTAAGTACTATTCAGGCTAGACTACCTCCGACCAGCCATGAACAATACCCTTTGATTATTTGTCAGGTTCATGAATACCTGCTAATAATCGGTGGAATTATGAACCCAGCTTCAACCCTAGACGCACGTCTCCGGGTATCCGCCTGTCACATAATCCAGGGCCCAAACAGAAATACCCATGAGCGTCCTCAATGGGGTTAAGTATAAGTCATCTCGCTTTTCAAAATATTTTAATGGACCAAAAGGGTCTTTCAAGACAAGGTATGTAACCGCCTAGGGTATCCCGTCACGTTGCCGAGTTATCTCGAGGCATACGCGCAAGTCCCGAGACCAAATGTTACTTTTAAAATCAAAATAGTTCTCTTGTCTCTATTTTCAAACCATTTTGGAAAAGATATACATATATATTATTTTTATATCAAAACCTTTTTATTTCAAATATTGATAATATATAATTGAAATATAAAGGGATAGGGTTTTCGCAAATATTTGTTCAAGCTTCAGTTAAAAACATTTTACATCCTCACCTGTAGGCCTAACAAAAAGGATAGCCAAATGACCAGAGATCAGTCCCGCAAGGTCCCACCTGTAATACACAGGCCTCGAGGTAAGACACGACTCGATAAATCAACCAAATACGACGCACGGCTATGAAATGCATTTTATGCTCAAAATAACATATTATGCATAAATGCATTTAAACACAACTAAGCTCATTCAAACACATTTAAACACAATCAAATACACATGATATTAAGCTAAATTAAGCATTCAAGTAATATGGAAGCTTGGGGAATAAAATTCAAAGGTTTGTGAATATTACACAAACCACCCCTCATTTAATACTTTGCATAGCAAAACAACTCCGATTAATCCGAAACTTCCGGCATCACTTAGCTACTATATTTAAGGATTTTTGATGCCAAAAGAATCGAAAAATGAAGCCAAATGCTCAAAAATCACTATTCATCAGCCCCTACATATTTTGCCAAACTTTCATTTTTCAACCCCAAACCCCATAAAACTTCACCTAATTGCTTAATATCATCAACTAATATGAAATCCTTAACCGTTCAAGCATCTAAGACCATCAACCCAACATTGCAAATTGATCAAATTTAATGAAAAATCACAAGTGACGCTACATGCAATCAATCATCAAACTAAGCTCATCAATCAACCATTCTAACATGCTTCTTCACTTCCTTAACATATAAAACCATAAGAACCAAAGAATTGAGAGAATTCCAAACTTACCTTGAAGGAAGAAATGGAAGAGAAAGAAGAAATACAAGCTTGTTTGCACAAATAGCAAGTAGAAGTTTGTTCCTTGGATGGTGTAGCACACTTTTGTAGTAAGAAAGAAGATGATTTTTGGTGTCTTGAAGGTGGTTGGAAGTGGCGGTGGTGAGAGGGAGAGATGGCCGAGAGAGAGAGAGAGGTTGAAGATGAGAGAGTTGCTTGTGGAATAGTGTAGAAAATTTGAGAGAGAAATGAGATAATTAAATTAATAAAGATATTTTGAAAAGTCAAAATAGCTAGCAATGTATATATATTTATATATATATATTTGTATAGATATTTATGTATGTATTTGCATATATATTTATATATATTTCAAGAATAATATCATATAATTCACATAGTCACATAATTTGCAAATAATACAAACAAGAGCTATTAGTCGGTAAACTTACCGAAGCGTTATAAAAATAACGGGGCGTTACAAAAACCATAGACTGTGTACTTAAATATTGAGTTTGTGAAACTGAAATCCTAAAAATGGAATATATTCTACATTCAAACAAGAATTAAAATGCTATCTTCTGAGTCTGCATAATTGAAACCTTGAAATGCTAGTTGACCTGCGCTCAGAGCAGAATTGTTGTGAGTTGCCGGAATTACTATAGGAATATTATTCATAGCATTGCAGACTACTGGGGTTCCATTTCCCATACCCTAGGTCTCAATCGGGAATTGGATGATAGAATAATCGTATCTCACGGAGATCATAGGGCTAAAAGGTTCATACCTCTTTATCGATGGAAGGGTGGCCATGAACACGTTGCTAGACATCATCCATGGTCTGTAGGAATGTATTTGTAAAGTCAATGAGTTGATTCACAAATAGTCTTTAATTAAATGAGTTTAATTAAAGTCACAATGCTAACATTGAGAATGTGTTCCTACTACTATCCTATTGGTGAACCTGAGGGGTCACACAATGACTTCCAAAGACGAACAAATTTATCTATATCAACAGAGTTTGATAATAGTCAACTGGATTGACAAATGAATTAATTGGAATTAATTAATTAAAGAGATCAAGATGTTAATTAAGTGTAATTAACGTGTAAGAGTTAATTAAGAGTAATTAACAAGCATTTAATGTGATTAAATTCGAGAGACTTGTTATTTGATAACATATTAGACTTGAGAGTTAATTGGGAATTAATTCAAGTCTAAGGTAATTAAGGGTGAGTCACGAAATTCATGTTGAAATTTGAGACTACTTAATTTAAGTAGAAGGGAGATTTATCAATTAAAGAGTTAATTGAAAGTTTAAGACTTGAGAATTAATTAGTATTAACTCAAGTCAAAATGATTAATTGAGAAACTTGTGATTTATTTAGAATAAATCAAGTACAATTAATAGAAGGAAAATCTATAACAATTAAATGTTAATTGGACTTATTGGACTAGAGAATTAATTTGGAATTAATTTTAGCCCAAGTTGATTAATGATGGGCTTGTAGTTTATTTAGAATAAATTAAAGCCCACTTTAATAATTAGACATGTTTAATTAATAAGGATTAATTAAATTGGGCCTTAGGAATTTAATGTGGTATTAAATTGAAAGGGTCTTGAAAAGGCCGCCCAAAACTCCTGGGCCCAATGGGAGTGATGGCCGAAAATCCCAGTCCATCTTGGACTGGAATTTTCGGCCCAATGAAGGGTTATTTATAACCCTGCACTCAAGTCTAATTAATTAATGTAAGATGCAGTACAGAAGTTCCATTAATTAGATTTTTCCTAACCCTAATCTCTCTCTCTCTTCTGCGCTACTTTTCTCTCTCTCTACAGGCAGTTCACGTGAACTGCAGAAAACTTTTCTGCAGTTCAACGTTAACCAGCCTTTACATTTGTTTCTTGATTCTCTTATTTATATTAGATAAATACTGATCTTAAATCTCTAGCAGGAATTAAGAGATTTAGAGTTCGTCTGTCAGAAGCCGTGGATCAACCTCATAGGATTTCGGTTAAAGATTGGACCTTGGTAGAATTTAGAAGCCTGCGCTATTCGAGGAGTGGCCAGAAGCTTTGGAAAGCTTTCGTTCCTTATCTACTACAAAAGGAATGTGTAAAGGTGTGCTTCTTCAAAATATATAAACGTTTCAAAGTTACGAGTTCATTGGATGAAGATTCATTGCAATGCCCCGGGACTAAAATTTTTGAAATCTACTACTTTCACTGCGCCTGGGGGTGCGTGAATCCCAACAGACACCTATAGTCATTTGCATCCATGAATTCTTATTTCTCATTTGCATCGACTCTACACTTCAACACTGCTGGTTTTAAGAGCTCGGGATTGACTCGAGGATGCCACTCCCTCGTCCGCTTCAAACCTTCATAGATCAAACAAAATAGGCAACAGTTATGGTTTGAAGGAGGTTCAATTATGCAGACTTAACGTTTAATTAGGCAATTCAGGTTTTTAGAGCATTGATAGGCAGTGCGCAATAATTCTACTCTGAACAAGTCTCAACTTGCATTTTAAAATTTCAATTATGTAGACTCAAAAGTTAGCTACACATATTAGGTATTTAGAGCATTGATAGGTAGTGCACAATAATTCTGCTCTGAGTGCGTGTAAACTTGCATTTTAAGGTTTCAATTATGCAGACTCAAAAGTTAGCTACACATATTAGGTTTTTAGAGCATTGATAGGCAGCGCGCAACAATTCTGCTTTGAGTGCGTGTCAACTTGCATTTTAAGGTTTCAATTATGCAGACTCAAAAGTTAGATACACATTTTAGGTTTTTGATCTTACACTCTAGGAACTCTTTCCTAGTGAAGACCAACCACCTTGCGCAAGGATTTAGTGGTGGAATATACTACAATAGAATTCATAGAAATTCTTCTTGTTCTTGCAACAAGTGATAGATCCTGTATTGACCCTCACAACCTCCATGCATAACTCGAACATACCCAACGTAAAGCTTATGTGAAACCCTAGGGATTTAGCAGCACATCGAAGCATGCCCCAGTTATGCACAAGGCAACCATGGAGCCTCAAGCCTAAGGATTAGTTAGACACAATCATGGCTAGGGAAACCCTCCTAATCTCTAAGACTCTATATGAGTCTTTGTAGTGCCCCAAAAATCCGAGTTATTATCCGGTAAGTCCGAATCGATTATTTACGCGATTTATTATTTATTTGATAATTATTATGTGATTTAGATAACAATTTCATAAATGAGTGAATTTTGGTATTTAAACCACGACATGTCAATGTGCGTTTAATTTCATGAACTTTGATTGTAATTATGTTTTATTTGGACAACTTATGTTTTTGAGCTATTTTTATAAAATTATGAAAATGCCCCCTTCGTTTCTCAACCCAAGTCAACTTTTGACTTAGTCTCACACTCAATCTCTCTCCCTCATTCACGCTCAAACAAAGAGAAAGGAGAAGAAAAAGAAAGGAAAAAGAGAAGAAGAAGAAAAGAGCTTGGATTGATCATTCCGACCTCGTTTCTCGACCAAATTACGAGCCGTGTAAACCTACGAACTCCTCGCGATCTCTTCTTCGAGTAAGCTTTTCACACCATTCGTTTTTAATGCATCCTATGCCTCATTTTTCAAGTTTTGATGAATAGTTGAGCATTTAGGTTTTATGTTGATTTTGAATGACTTTCTGGATAGATTTACGTGATTCTTGATTCTATAGGTAGATTAGATGTTGTAGATCATTATATGTGAGTATTAGCTTGAGATTTGCATGATTGGTTGGTTAAATATTGAATTTTGGTTCATTTCCGCAAAGGCTTTGCTGTTCTGATGATCCGCACGGTCTTGAGACCATGCGCCAAGACCGTGCGTCCATTTTATGCTTTGCACAGCCTTGCGCAACCCCGTGCGCAAGCCAGTGAGTAGGCCAGTGCGGGTGTTTGCACCGTCTTGAGAACACGCTCAAGACCGTGAGCACGCCCGTGCACAAGGCAGTGCGTATGCCTTCACCAAAATTTCTCCATTTTCAGATTGTTGCTCTCGGCAATAGTGGTCAAATGGCTTTTATAAAAGTTGACTTTCTTTGTTTGACCACCGATTCGAGATCCGATTTCACCCATAGCCCCTATAGATCATGAAATACATATTTTAGGAAGTTTGGACTTTTCCGACTTCGTTCGGGCCCCGTTCATCGTGTTTTTCATTTAGGCATTTTGGCTATTTTTCAAATGTTGCCCGTTTCTTCCGAAACTTGAATGCATACTTCCTTATTGCCTTTTATGCATATTTATGAACTTTTATCGCATTCTGTATATTTTAATGTTTTCCTATAAGCCGTGCGTCATCATTAGTCTTATGTGGTTGTGTCCTTGTGTTTTGCAGGCGATACTCCCGTGGAGTAGCACACCGGTCTTGCTTTTACCCTCTTTTTGTTTAGCCAACAGGTGAGGCTTTCCGTTTCTGACTCTGATACTTATATGTATATATATAATTAAGCCTCTCCCCATATAAGCCTTGATTTATGATTTGTTTTCATACCGTATCTATAGATTTAGTAAATATTTATGCCTATTACGTTTATTCGATTTATAGAAAATGTTTTGATATGAAAAATTGCTACGTATACTCTTTTGAAACGTTTGTGAAAGAGACATGTAAAAACCTCTTTGATTTCCTAAGGCGAACTTTGGCCTTCGGCCTCGCATATGACATGTCTCGAACAGTCTTTCGACCAACCCGAAAATGATTTGAAAAGTGAGTTATGAACTGTATGCATGAATGTTTGGGCCCAGAGTAAAGATGACAGGACGAAACCGGTAGACGTCGGGTCTACGGTGTACATCCTCTTGTTCCCTCCACCTTTCGGAGCTCGGTGTGAGGCCGGAGTGGCAGCCCTTTGAGTACCTGAGATTATACTGTTTGTTATGAGTAGTTCGGATTAAGCGGTCCGTCTACATTGGAGGAATAAGGGTGGTTTCCTGTTTTATGTTTCGAAATTAGAGTTAAGGGCTCGTCTCGCCGAGTCATATGAAATGTTATGTTATGTTTTATGCTAAATCACCTACCGTTTACGAAAACCCTTCTTTTATATTGATTTCTTTTAAGTTTGAAAATGGTGATTTATTTCCGTTTTGTAATATACATTATTATTCCCTCCTCACTTAGTCGTTTGACTAACCCCCTCTGTTTCGTCCTTGGTGTTGGTTTCAGGATACTAAGCGGGATTGTTCGTCGTCGTCGCGTCTGTAGAGTTACATTTATTTTTGGCATATGTAAACTCTTATTCCCGTTTGGCATTTTAATATGAGATATGTACTAGGATACTTACGTACTATGTATCTATATTCAGGATTATTATATTGAGCCCATTATTCTAGATTGTCGGGATATTGTATTGAACCCGTGTATTTAATTGTGGTGGTTAGTAATTGAATTTCGCTGGCCTCGGTGGGCCTTAATAGTTGTGCAATGGTTTATTATTTTGCTTTGTTTTTCGCTTCCGCACTTTTGTCATCTGTATCGTCTTTGAAATCCCCGCCTAGTGATTGAGTAAATGTGTGTCGTTCGCCGGGATCTGATTTGGGGTAGAATTCTATTTCAGTTCCAGGTCAAGACCCGGTACGGGGCATGCGTTACCCGTTTGGGGCGCCTGCTACAGTCTTACCCTATTTAGGCAATCCCGGCGGGATCCTCCGTGAACTTAATCTCCATTAAGCACCCTCATATGCATAGTAGTGTCAAAACACTAATGTCATGAAATGGGACACACTTTCATAAAGCTATGTCACATGAGCAAGTCTCAAGCGAGTCTGATCGACATCCCCTGTGCCTTTTAAACTCTTCGACTTGGAGTGTTTTAGATCACACCATTAGGTACTTATTTCATGGCCCCCATCAAATGGTGAAACCAAGTCCCTTAGCTTACTGTGATCTTGGGGTTTCATCCATACACATAAATAAACAATATGCAATTACTTATAAATGTAATATGATGAATTTGGCCAAAGTAGTATCAGACGACTACTAACGTCTTTCTATTATGGATCACTAGATTGTTCTACTCTAGAGTTTTAGAGGAAATGCCTCAAGCAGTTCGGCTTTCCAGGGCACAACTCTAACAATCTCCCACTTTCCCTAAAGCCAACTGCCCATTGTCTCAAGACCCATCTTCGAAAGATGTCCTTCAAAAGACCTTTTTACTCTAAGGCTAAATATATGGGTTCGCTACGTTTTCTGCCTAGACAATTTATATCATTGAGATATAATTCATGTCTTCTGATTTAACAACCTTAAATCATTTAAGGATATGTTTAGATATTCTATGAGATCTTGGTTCCATTGCTTGCGCAATCACATTTATGTTGTTTCAAAAACAACTAATGCTGGAGCATTGCTAGGTATTACATCTAACACTTTTGGATGATGTTTCTCATCTAAACTCCTTCCGTTTCTACATCTTATGCAGTAATGTGTTTTTCTTCATAAGCTTAATCCGTTCGTGTACTACACTTATTGGGATTTCCCAATTTAGTACTTCATCTTATAAGTTACCATATTTATTCATTAATTGCTTGTTTATTTCTGGTCCTATCGGATTACCCTCTTAGTTTTCGATTTTACCCCATCTATCTCTATAGATTTCGTTAACTCTTTAGCTAGACAGTATTCTACCTTATCTATTGTTCAAAAAAATATCATACATCTATACAACTTTCTTTGTATCTTATGTATGTGATTACTCTTAATCATATTTTAAATGTAGTCAAAACAATTTTTGACTCTCTCATTTAAACAATTGTTCCAATCATTTAAGATTAATCTGAGTTCTCGTAGGAGTCTATAAACTTCTCTAAGTTTCGTCCACTCTGGGTCAGCTCCCACTAAATTTCAGAACTCTGTTTGCCTTCACAAAATTTCTATATCTTATATATACTGTCAAATATCTTCACTAAGATATATTTCGGATTCACTAATCTTCTTGCAAGTTTTTGTAAGGTCTTACACTTATCTTATGATTTGGATTGACTTTGGTGTTCCACTATATGTTTGTTTGTAGTATCGTTGAAACTTTTCAACTTCTTGGTATTTTCTTTTATCCTCAAGAAATAATTTCTTGAATAAAAGTGGGTTTCCTTTTATTATCAAGAAACAGTTTCTTGAATAAAAGTGGTTTTCCTTTTAAACAATCTATTTTGTCCTTCAGGAAACCTTTAAATAAGTATTCCATTAATACTTATTTTTCTACAAGCATTTATCAATTAGATTTCTAATTCATACTCCCACTAGTCTCTTAGACTTATTTGGAAATTCTCATATTTACCATTAAATATGGGATTTGAAATCATCATACTCAAATATGATTCTTAAACAGTGAATGTTTTGAATTTCTATCTAAATTCGAATTAATTGCCCATAACTCTTATGGGTTTATTTTATGTGATAATCCTTATTATCATTCATATTCTTTTCATTTCAGACTCAGTAACATATTTTGACATTTGAAATTTTTGAAGAAAAATTATTTCCAAAATAGAGCTATCATTTACAAAAGTGATTTTCGAAAATAAACAATTCAAATGTCAAAACAATATTCAAATAAATCACACACAACAAATTTTGTTTGATATCTCTAAAATGAATTAAATATCTCTCAGTGCTTGATTTCTTATAATGGAAACACATAGTTTTATTCTGATGTATTATTAAGACAATTAATGTGTCCTTCTTTATTGAACTCTCGTTACAAAACGAGCTTCTTTTCAGTTCAATAACTGATACACCAGTTTCACTGGGAATGATGTTTTCAATTGAAGGACACAGGCAACATTTTAGGATCAGGTCTATTCAAATTCACTATTTCTGACAAATCAAAATTAGATGAATTTCTCATTGAGGTTCAAAACCTTAACTTAGTGTTCACAAACACCTATACTCTCAGTTCCATTTTTTGAGTAAGATAAGCTTACTCAATACTAAGAAGACATTTAATCCTATTTCCTGTTGCATAGATCTGATTTAAGTGCATGCTACATCAAATATGTATATTATGCACTTTTATGATAATAGTAGCTTACTATAGACACATTGTCTATTAGCTACTTAGTGCAGTTTGCCTTTTTAACTTATTCTATGTCATCCCATATGACATCTTATGTTTGTCTTAAAAGTTTCTCTTATAGAAAGAAATTTCGAGAAAGAAAGACGGATGGTGCCTATTGAGTTTAATGCTAGATTAAATTTCCTTAGGCCTAAATTTGCTTAATTGTCCACACAATTAAGCAAATCCCTTAATAATTAATTATGTGGTTTTAATCAATTTCGAATAAATTTTAAGCCCAAATCACATAATGACTTCGAAAGTTTTTCAGTGATGTAATTAATCAGCAGACTTGAATTAGTTCTCAAACTAATTCTCAAGTCCAAAAACCTAAATTGACATTTAATTAAGGTATAATATTAACTATTAATATTTATCTTTCTGCATCGTTCACTCAGAATAAATACATACTATTTATTGGACTCGATGGTAGCAATTAACGGATTTTAGTCATGTTGACTGAGCAGAAAGTCTACAATTAAAAAGCAGAAAATGTATGAGTGATAAATAATAGAAATTAAATAAAAGAATGATGTGGCCTTTAATCATTCAGTCTCCTACTAATTTATTCAAACTTTATTAACCCCTATGCAATAAAGTCATAGAAAAATAATAATAATTTTTCTTTAGTGGGTATTAAGATCCCAAAGCTTCTTGCAATTGAACCCACTTGTCATGGCCATTCAATTCAAGTCTTAAGGTAAACATCTTTTGTTAATTATATCTAATATAACTCTTAATAATATTTTGCATTGCCTCCTTCACATAGACCCAACTGTGTGTGACATCTATGTTACTTTGGCAGTAAGTCCGACCCATTAATCATTAGATTTCAATGAATTGTCGCAACGGGGACCCACTTGTCATGGCCATCCCCAATTACTGGCAACCATCGAAAAATTGTATCTTGTATACTCAGAAAATTACCTACTTTCTAAGGCCACATAATAGAGACCCACTTGTCATGGCCATCTCTATTATGCAAGGTTAGAAGTGAATTTTCTATTAATGGAATGCTTGGAAAATTTAAAATCCTTGTTTATAATTTTCCGTTAAGGTTTAATATTAAAGAAAATTTTGACATTCAAACTTTTGGGGTTTAATTTTCGAAAAATTAAAATTATAGATTTCAAAAATCTATTCAAGACCTCATCATTTAATTATCTTGTTAATATGATTAATGCATGAATTCAAACATCCACAAAACACACATAGCAATAATTATATAAATTACCTAGCAATTAAAATGGTTTATCATGGGCTTTTTCCCTACGCTCGGTCCATAAGAGCCATTTTATGGACCAAGATTCTATTCATGTAACAATAACAGAAATTTAAATCATGCGAGGAGCAAATAGAATCCTATTCTATTACAATTTAAGTAACCCGTTTCATTTGGGCCTTGATTGTCTCTTCTCTTCCAAACCCACTTCGTCTTGAACTCCTTCTCCTAATCTAATTAGAAATTCCTCACCTGTAATGACCCGAATATTTTAATTATATTATTAATTATTACGCGAATTCTTTCTTACCTAATTTCTCGATCTATCCAATTGGATTAATTAATCTTGTGGAAAAGATTGATTTAACCTAACTTCTAAATGCCCTCAATTACTTAAATTACATAAATGCCCTTAAAAGCCTAAATGACCATTTTACCCCCCGAGATATTTTCCTAAATATCTATCTATCTCTCTCATTCTCTCATTAAAGAAGAAAGGAAGGAGAAAGAAAAGAAGAAAGAAAGGAAGAAAGGAGAAAATCTTCCCGACGCCCTACCGAGCCCATTTCTCGCCCGATCGACGAGCTGTGAAAACCCGAACGATCCTCACTACATTCTCTACCGGTAATCCTTTTACCCCATTTCATTTCGTTCCCTCTTCGTTGCGATTTTTATTGAGTTTTATATAGAATTTTATTATATTAGGATTTTCGTGTTTAGGAAGATTTACTTGACCATTTTACGTGATTCTTGTACCTATGTGTAGCTTATATGATATATATGATTATATGTAAAAATTAGGATGTTTTATGGTGTAAATTAGGAGATGTATGAATTTGAATATTGATTTCGCGTGTGAGGTTTCGCGATCTGCTGAGTCTGTTGCTCAGAAGATCCACACGGGCGAACGCACGGTCTTGATCAAGACCGTGCAGGAGCCCATGCGCAGCACTTTTCAACCTGCACGGGCTTGAGCCCGTGCACGGGCGCGTGCGCAGGCCCGTTTGCACTTGCACGGTCTTGGTACCGTGCTCAAGACCGTGCGGGAGGCCGTGCACCCCTTTTTGTGCTTGCACCGGCTTTCCAAGCCCGTGCGTAAGCCCGTGCGTTGGCCGGTGCAACATACTTAGTGCATTTTCCAGGAGCCTTTTCCTTTCTTACACTTCGGGAATTGGTCAACCCCACTCATTTAAATGTTGACTTTTCTCATACGACCTCCGAATATCAATCCGATTTCACCTATAGCTTCCTTGAGCCTCGGGATTTGATATTCTTCATAATTTGCAATTTACCCGACCCTATTTGACCGTCAAATGACACCTTTCTCGTTTAGGGATTTTTCCCACCTTTCCCATTTCTTATCCGATTAACCCCGTTTTCGCGAGAGAGTTTCGTTATATTATTTTTAGATGTCTACGTGCCCTAACTGCGTTCTAGCATGCTGTCCATATTTATTATTAATGTTCTTCCATTATTACAATTGCTTTAAATATTCCTTTAAATGTTAATTCATATGTTATATATCCTTATATGCTTAATTGCCTTTCCATATTGTATCTGTAGCATGAGTGAAGTTATAATTGAATTGTCGTGCATCATCTTTTGTTTGTGTCTTGCTTTTGTTATTGTCGGTCTTGTTTTCATCCTCTAGGCCCTGTGTATTACAGGTGGGACCAACGAGGGAGAAACCTGACTACCGCTTGCTTTCGTACAGTCGTGTCGAGCCAGGTAAGGGTTTAAACTTATTTTAACTGGGGCAAGGACATAGACTATTATAGGTTTGCAAAATAAATGATTACCCCGCTTTTCTTATTACTTGTTGTACTGCCTTTACTATTCCTTATGTGCTTAGTCAAACCTTTTAATAGCAAAACCAAAATGATTTGAAATGCTTTCAACTAGAGACAAGGAAAACCCTTTTGTTTTAAATGCGAATTTTGGTCTCTCGACCCCGCAAATATAACCTTGTCTCGAATGGCCCCTTTGGCCTCCCAAACCCCGATTTCCTACTTTCGAATGGCCCTTTTGGCCACCCAAACTATCATTGATTTCAAAAGCGAGCCATAGTCTGTTTTATGACTTGGGCCCGGAGTATACAGGAGGTGAGCCTGGGGACGAGCGTCTAGGGAAAAATCCCGATGTGTACTTCTAGCGTGTTGACTTGGGCCGGCCAGGAGGTTGGTTAGCCTGAGTTGATGCGAACGGTGGTGCTAATCGCGTCTCCTTAAACCCTGTACGGTGGTGCTAATCGCGTCTCCTTAAATCCTGATGGTGGTGCTAACAGCGTCTACTTAAATCCTGTATAGTGTTGTTGGTGGTGGAGTACTTGACTATATGCTTGCATGATTTTCAATTGGGAGTTATAAGGAGAGGGCCCGTTCTCGCCGGGACACATAATTGCATGATTTATTGCATTTATTGCTTGTCTAATTGTTTTATGGCTTTCGTGACAAGTCGAAGCACATTCCGGTTTTCTTCAGTTATCATATGTACTTCCCTATATATATATAAAACCCGGAAGTGTGACTCGTACTTGCTACCCTAAGCCTCCTTTATTACTCAACTAATACCCTTTCAATTTATCGGCTTGATATTATGTGCGAATGTTTTAAAGGATCCGGTCCGTCAACCTTTTGTGTTTCCAAATAAGCCGAACCCAAGTGTTGCTTTGTGTCATTTTACAACTTATATTTCATATTCTTATTCTTTCTCAAAACGGGCAACACTCACCACTTTTAATTTCAAAAAGATAAATGACGAACGGTGATCAAAACCCCCTTACTGAGTATCCTCTATACTCACCCCTGCTATTTTGGTTCTTGCTTCAGGTAGACAGGTGGCGACGTCACCTATCTCGTCAGTCGGCTTCAGCAGGTCTAGATAGGCTCAGTCTTTCTGGTTTGTCTTGTCAGTGGTCCCAACAACCGTCGAGTCTTGTTTATTGTATTTATTTACTTTACGTACTTATGTGCCCCTGATGTGGGATAGTTGACGATATCTAGGATTGCATAGGGTAGACTAGTTGAGCCATGGATGGCACTATCTGTTTATGAATATTCTGTATCTTGATTATAAATGTTTAATTGTTATTTTGTTAGCCTTGTAGGCTTTTATGGAATTTGATTATTTACATTAATCGCTTCCGCATTCCTCTGTTCTTTTCTGGTTGTTGTTGGGATTGTCGTTGCTGTTGCCGGTACTGTTTGCTTGAGTGTCGTTCGCCGGAGTGGGTTTTTGAGTTGAGGCCCCTCGCTGAAGCTCGGGAATCCGTTTCGGTGCGGATGTGGCGTTCCTTCTTCAGGGGGCGCTACATCACCAATCTATGATTCTAACTCTCTCAAATTACAAATCATTTAAATACCTTGGTGAAAAATAAAACATAGGATTACAAATTGGAATAAGAGGCTCGCAGGCTCTCGATTTAAAACCACAGTTAATATTGTATCCACAAAATAAAATCATCCATATCGCATATTAAACCCATGATAAAACCAACATACATCCAATGCAATGCATAAAATTAAATTTACCAAGTAATTAATGATATGCATATTTAAGTTGTTTATTCTCAATAAACTACTTAAATCTTCATTAATCTTAATCACTATTAAAATTAATCTAAAATTAAATTAAATTGAAAAACTATCAATTTAATCTAATTTCATAAGAGTTCCAAAACTCTAGTCTATGTGCATCAATAAACAAGTTCAAGTTGGGAGGAATCATAAATATCCATGATTTTCGGAAACAGATTTTTCGCAAGATTTCATGTTCTGTCCTGAATTTCAAAAAATTATAATAAATCGAAAATACAACCTTTTGACCTGATTCAAAAGCCTAAACTCAAGGAAAACGTGTGAGGAATAATTTCTCAGAAGACTCCAAAATGATCCAAGTATGTTAGAGTCCCTTTCCAACATTGTAACGACCCAAAATTCCGGAATATATTTTCGGAATAATTATTCGACCCCTCGTTGGATTCTAAATGAAAACATTAGCTTTGTTAGCTAATTTTAATTATTTCTAATTTATTTCCATATCCTCAACCATTTATAATTACCTTTTCTACCCCTCGAATTTATTTTAATCTCAAACGAACCCACACCCCTTAAACACACTTGCACCCTCTTGGACACATTTGCACCATCTTGAACACACCTACACCCCCTTGTGCACACTCTCTTGCACACTCTTGCTCACACCCCAAAATGGAGAGAGAGAAAGAGAGAAGAGAAGGAGAAAGGAAGAAGAAGAAAGGAGAAGGAGAAATCTCGTCCCGAATCCGTCGCTCGACCGATCGAGATTCCGAGACCAACTATACAATCCTCATTCGATTCTCTACCGGTAACCTTCTTTCCCCATTTCGTTTCATCCATTAAATCCTTCATTTTGTTAGTGTTTGTTAAGTTTGAATATTTGAATATTTGATGGGTTTGTAGGTTAGAGTTTACCATTTTTAGTGTAGTTCGAATCAAAAGGGTAGCTATTAATGTGTACAATGCAAGAGTGTGAATTTTATGTGTTGATTTTAACTATAGAATCCGCCCTAGTTGATTTTAGGACAAAATTGCGTTTTTTTGCACCTCTAAGTTGAACCACACGGCCCGACGCACGGTCTTGGCAAGACCGTGCGCCAAGCCGTGCACCACCCTTTTTGCCTGCACCGGCCTACGCACCCTGGTGCGCAAGCTAGTGCGCCCTTGTTTTAGCTTGCACGGTCTTGAGTGCATGCTCAAAACCGTGCGCCAGGCCGTGCGTTAGCTCGTGCGAATGCCTTAACCAAATTTTCAGCCTTTTTCCTTAGTTGCTCACGGTAATGGGGTCAATTGCCAAAAAATAAAAGTTGACTTTTTGTGTACGACCCCCTAAAATTGAGCCGTTTTCACCTATAGCTTCCATATGATTCAAGGATGAATATTTCGTAAAGTTTTCCAAATTCCGACCTCGTTCGGGCCTTGAATCGAGCATTTTTTGTTTGGGACTTTTTCCCAATTTTTGAATGTTGTTCGAATGATTCGAAAATCGCATGAGTGCTTCTTTATAATATATTATGCATGATTGTGCAATTAGAATTTCAATTGAGCATGTTTAGCATCTTTAATTTCGTATCTTTCGTCTAATGGATTTAATTGCATTTTACTTGTAATTTCAATTGCTACATGATTATTATTTGGTCTTTCATGCGTTGTAGTCCTTAGGAGTCGTGCGTCGTGTCTTGTCTTATTTAGTTTGTCGTCTGACAGTTTCAGTCTGTTCTTTCAAGGAATTGCTTGAGTTGTCTTGTTGTTCCCGTGCTTCCAGGTGAGGGTTTTAAAATGCTTTCAACTGGAGTAAGAATCTCTTTTAATTATTGCGCACTACCCTTAACGTGCTCATATTGATTTGATTTCCTTTCTTGTATATCTATTAAATATTTAATTATATTTTCATGATTTTAATAACAAACGTTTTGATATCAACTTATACCTATGAGTATATCTAAACCGTTTTGTTTTCAAGAGGCAAGTAAACTCTTTCGTTTCAAGCATGACAATGTGAGTTAGGATTTGGGTCTATGGGGAAAGTTCGTCAGCACATCCCGACACGTATGAAACTCATGGTTACCCCCTTTATCGTTACACCCTTGCCTAAATTCCCGTTTGGCTTTCAACTTATAATGTTCTTCAAACGCGAGTAAAATATTGGACTTTTCTTTTATTGAGGGCCCGAGAGGGTATTTGAGGGTCTCACTTGGGGACGAGCGTCCAGGGTGTTGCCCGAGGTACTTTTCCCAAAACTAAGCGTCAATCGTGGCTCGTCAGGAGTTGATAGCCACGGTTGGGAGCGATGGTGGGCGTTGCATTCGTTGGACGTTTTCCTAAAATTCAATTCGTCGCCCGTGGTCGCACTATGGGGTCAGACACCGAAGATGGAGTTTTATATTGACGTGAAGAGGATATAAGGAGGAACTGGCCCATTCTCGTTGGGATATTACGTGATTGTATTTATGCTTTAATTTCATCATTGTACTGTTAATTATCGTTGAGAATGCAAGTCGAAGCACATTCCAGATTTTCTTTAATTTTGCAAATGTATTTCCCTACATATATATTCAAACCCGGAAGCGTGGCTCGTACATGTAACCACTTTACCTTCACTGAGTATCATTTATACTCACCCCTCGTTATTTTTAATTCTTACTTCAGGTCGACAAGTGGCGTTGTCACCTCTCATGTCGGTTGGCAACAGCGGGTCGTGAGTCTTGGTCTTCGTGTCCTTTGGTAATTGTCGGTAGTGTCCAACAACAGTCTGTCTTTTATTATTTGAACCGAATTTCTAGATAGATTGGATATATTGATGAATTATAGAGACTCGTTATTGATGATGATTTGTTGAGCATTGGCTAGATAAATATATAATTGATGGATATTGATTTATGTTAATTGATGCCCCGTGTGGCTTTGAATGTTTCATTGATATATATATTTTAAGCTTCCGCACTCTGTTATTTCTGTTGGTTGTTGTTGTTGGACTAGGTTCGTTGTTGTTGGTATAGATTGAGTGCTTGCTGTTCGCCGGGATGGATTTTTAAATGGGGTACATCTACCTCGTTTGGGAGTTCGTCTCGGTGCGGATGTGATGTCCTTTCTCCTCCTACGGAAAGGGGCGCTACAGTCAGTGGTATCAGAGCCTAGGTTCCTGAAAGGGAACTGAAAGCTCTAGTATCTCGTCTGTCTTGTCGCTCGTGTCTTTTGAATTGTGTTAGTCCGTGTCGAGTTCGTGTTTTGATGAGTGTTCGTCTCATCTTGGTGCTTAAAATTGTAGACGATTACGGTTGGCTGAATTAACCGACTGGCAATCGTTGATGAATTTTTGTACTAAGGAAGATGTAATGCGAGTCGAGAGTGGAACTCTTTGTTGTGCACTATGTGGTTTGGTCTGTCGTAGTTATGTGTCGATAGGATTTTGTCGAGTGTCTAGCATGCCGTATGTGTTTATAATTGTTGGCATCACTTCTTACAAGACATGCACCTATTTTTCCAAGTAGTTGTGAATGCAGGTATGCCGCGCAAGAAAGCCCGATCCGACCCTCCACTACCACCACTCCAGATTGCTCCAGGATCATCGTACCCGTATCCGACGGGAGACACAGAAATAGCTCAAGGAGGAGAGAGCGTAACCGAATACGAGGCTAGGTTCGCCTACCTGACCAACTATTCTCCTAACCGGGAGCCGGACCAAAGGAACAGAGCCGCAAGATTTATATCCGGGTTGAGGCACGAAATCCGCCAAATACTCATAGGACTTGGCTGCTGTTGTTATGCAGAGGCCATCGGCCGAGCTTTACGGGCTGAAGCAGAATTCGAAATGAGAGCTAGAAGTGCCCGACAGATTACCTCGGAGAACCAGCCATATGAATCAGGAGCTCCAGTGGTTGTCCTTACGCCTTCTCGCAGTGAAGGTACAACGACTAACGGATCCAGTGGAAGTATCATCCTCTGCATGCACTACCGGAAACCGAACCACATCGTCGATGTGTGTAGGAGAAGACTTGGGCTGTGCCTCCTCTGTGGTGCTGCCGATCATCTCATCGACAACTGCCCCAATAAGGGCAGAGGCAACTAAAGGAGACGAGAAAGCTACCGGGATCAAAGGACTCGAGCCAAGGCAAGGAATAAAAGAAAAGGAAGGCTAGATCGGACCTCGTCTCTCGGAATAAAGGTACCGTGCATGTTCATAACATTCATATTCCCCATATTTTAATTTATTATTTGCGCGATAGTATGTTTTTATTGTTTAATTGAACTCCGGGTTTACTCCGGGGTGTTTTGGTAATTTTCGCGCATTTTATTTCGAATCACGGGCGCTTGCACGCCCCTATGCACGGTCTTGGCCAAGCCGGTGTGCCCAGCTCAAGACCGTGCAGACCAGTTCAGCGTTTGAACCGCTGAACCGGCCGAACCGCTCCACACGGGCCAGCGTACGCCCGTGCGTCAGGTCGTGCGTGGCCCCTTCGCCATTTAAACCTCATTTCAACGAACAGAAACTCAGCAACCCCAATTTCCCTCATTTCTCTCGCCCAACAACAGATTTCTCCCCCAATTTTCCCCAAATTTCATCCTCTCAACTTTGCAAGCTCGTATCTTTCGATCCGGCCGTCGGATCTTCGTAATTTTTGGAAGGTACATTGTATCTACTACGAAGTTTCATTAGTTGGTTTTCGGAGATGATCCGCCGAACCGATCATACACAAATCGCTGCTCAAAATACACTCCCGCCAAGTGTTCGACAAAATTTCCAAGTGAAGAATTTCACCAAGTTCAACCAAGCAAACTTCCAAAAACCTTCTCACATGGCCGCTGAAGGTTCTCGATGAAGGAGGAGGTGAGACGACCCTCCATCCCCGCTTCCTCTTGATGTGGAAATTCCAAATTCCATGCAAGCCAAGATTTTCCGCCGGATGCATGAACGCCCGGTTCTCTCTACCAAATTCCTCGATATAGAAGCCTTGGAAAGCTTGGGACTCGGCCACGGTATAGCCCGGTACATTGAAGACGTGGGTTGGCCACATTTTTGGATATTAGGAGGAATTCGTATCCACAGCTCGTCTACGAATTCATTGCAACACTCCAAGTAATCCCTCACCAAGACGACACCGAACTACCATTCAAGATCGAATTTCGAGCTTTCAATGAAGAATATGAGCTTACACTACGGCAATTGACAACGCATTTCGGACTACCCATTCGGGGGATGATAAGCCGAGAGGTAGGATGGTCCGAAGCCGAAGCGTGGAGAAATGTCTCCACTTCTAGAAGGTCCTTCCAACAAGGAAAGTCAAAGGCAACCGACCTCATCAATCCCGCCTTGAGAACTTTCCATCGATTCCTCTCACGCACCGTTTTTGCCCGAGGAGATAGCTACGGTTCTATAAACTTGGATGAACTCTACGTTTTGGATTGCACGGTCCGAAGAGAGCCGGTCAACGGCATTATGTTTTTCCTGAGATACGTGGAGTATGTGGGCACCCGCCCGAAGGGAGAGATTAGGATTGGGTCCTACATTACCGCAATCCTTGAGTGTGCCGGCGTGACCGGTATGGACCGAATAGCCCCAGAGGGGGGAGACGACGCGACCATTACCTACAAACAATTCGCCCAGATGAAGCTTTGCAAGAAAGTTAAAGGGCGTCATAGTAGGTATGTGCCGATGACGGAAGAGGAAGCCGCCGCCAAGAGTGACGACGATGTCGAGGAGGATATCCGAGCAGGAGGTCATCCTGAAGAGGACCAACAAGAGATTGAGGAACAAATGCTCGAGCAACTATACGAAGCAGGAGGCTTCGATCCTCAACGGGTCCCGTACGTGCCTGATCCTCCTAGAGCCGACGAGGCTCACTTCCAGCAGAGTTTCGACGATTACCCGACACAGCACCAGACTGGATCCTCACAATGGGATAGACTGAGTGAGGAGTAGTGGACCCGGTACCAACAATCGGAGTCGAAGACCCGAAACCAGTGGGAGGCCGATAGGTGGACGGTTTGGGGAAACCGCTTCACATCCTTCACCGAGCAGACTACTGAGCGACTGGACCAACAGTCGGCCAACCTTCAGGAGGTTCGCACCGACCTTCGGGAGATCAGACATGAGGCCGGACGCAACCACACCGAGCTCCGGGAGCAGATTTCTGACCTTGAGAGGTCCATCTCTGAGCAGCTCGCTAGCTACCTGAGCCGTGTTGGCATGCCGCCCAGCTCTGGAGCATCCGATTCTTAGACGGCATCGTTATCTTTCCATTTCTCGTTATTTATTTCAATATAATTGTAATTTATTTTATTTTGAATGTTATGTATGAACTATTTGACATTTGCCTATTTGAATTTAAATGTTAATTGTTTGTTTTAATTAATTACTTATGTGTTAATTGCGCGATTTTGTATGACGAACTTCTAAATTCCGTGATATACTCCCTTTAACAGACCCCGACGTTCGGAGGAGAATCTGAGGACATATTCTTTTGAAGGGGGGAGTATTGTAACGACCCAAAATTCCAGAATATATTTTCGAAATAATTATTCGACCCCTCGTTGGATTCTAAATTAAAAGATTAGCTTTGTTAGCTAATTTTAATTTATTCTAATTTATTTTCATATCCTCAACCATTTATAATTACCCTTTCTACCCCTCAAATTTATTTTAATCTCAAACGAACCCACACCCCTTAAACACACTTGCACCCTCTTGGACACATTTGCACCATCTTGAACACACCTACACCCCCTTGTGCACACTCTCTTGCACACTCTTGCTCACACCCCAAAATGGAGAGAGAGAAAGAGAGAAGAGAAGGAGAAAGGAAGAAGAAGAAAGGAGAAGGAGAAATCTCATCCCGAATCCGTCGCTCGACCAATCGAGATTCCGAGACCAACTATACAATCCTCGTTCGATTCTCTATCGGTAACCTTCTTTCCCTATTTCGTTTCATCCATTAAATCCTTCATTTTGTTAGTATTTGTTAAGTTTGAATATTTGAATATTTTATGGGTTTGTAGGTTAGAGTTTACCATTTTTAGTGTAGTTCGGATCAAATGGTAGCTATTAATGTGTACAATGCATGAGTGTGAATTTTATGTGTTGATTTTAACCATAGAATCCGCCCTAGTTGATTTTAGGACGAAACGCTCATGAGAAAACCTTAAATCGCGTTTTTCTGCACCTGTAAGTTGAACCACACGGCGACGCACGGTCTTGGCAAGACCGTGCGCCAGGCCGTGCACCACCCTTTATGCCTACACCGGCCTACGCACCCCGGTGCGCAAGCTAGTGCGCCCTTGTTTTAGCTTGCACGGTCTTGAGTGCGTGCTCAAGACCGTGCACCAGGCCGTGCGTTAGCCCGTGCGAATGCCTTAACCAAATTTTCAGCCTTTTTCCTTAGTTGCTCACGGTAATGGGGTCAATTGGCAAAAAATAAAAGTTGACTTTTTGCATACAACCCCCTAAAATCGAGTCTTTTTCACCTATAGCTTCCATATGATTCAAGGGTGAATATTTCGTAAAGTTTTCCAAATTCCGACCTCGTTCGGGCCTTGAATCGAGCCTTTTTCGTTTAGGACTTTTTCCCAATTTTTGAATGTTGTTCGAATGATCCGAAAATCGCATGAGTGCTTCTTTATAATATATTATGCATGAATGTGCAATTAGAATTTCAATTGAGCATGTTTAGCATCTTTAATTTCGTATCTTTCGTCTAATGGATTTAATTGCATTTTACTTGTAATTTCAATTGCTACATGATTATTATTTGGTCTTTCATGTGTTGTAGTCCTTAAGAGTCGTGCGTCGTATCTTGTCTTATTTGGTTTGTCGTCTGAGAGTTTCAGGCCGTTCTTTCAAGGAATTGCTTGAGTTGTCTTGTCGTTCCTGTTCTTCCAGGTGAGGGTTTTAAAATGCTTTCAATTGGAGTAAGAATTTCTTTTAATTATTGCGAACTACCCTTAACGTGCTCGTATTGATTTGATTTCCTTTCTTGTATATCTATTAAATATTTAATTATATTATCATGATTTTAATAACAAACGTTTTGATATCAACTTATACCTATGGGTATATCTAAACCGTTTTGTTTTCAAGAGGCAAGTAAACTCTTTCGTTTCAAGCGTGACGCTTTGACTTAAGATTTGGGTCTATGGGGGAAGTCGTTAGGGGAGTCCGTCAGCACATCCGGACACGTATGAAACTCATGGTTACCCCCTTTGTTGTCACACCCTTGCCTAAATGCCCGTTTGGCTTTCAACTTATAATGTTCTTCAAACGCGAGTAAAATATTGGACTTTTCTTTTATTGAGGGCCCGGGAGGGTATTCGAGGGTCTCACTTGGGGACGAGCGTCCAGGGTGTTGCCCGAGGTAGTTTTCCCAAAACCAAGCGTCAATCGTGACACGTCAGGAGTTGATACCCACGGTTGGGAGCGATGGTGGGCGTTGCATTCGTTGCACGTTTTCCTAAAATTCAATTCGTCGCCCATGGTCGCACTATGGGGTCAGACACCGGAGATGGAGTTTTATATTGACTTAAAGGGGATATAAGGAGGAATAGGCCCATTGTCGCTGGGATATTACGTAATTATATTTATGCTTTAATTTCATTATTGTACTGTTAATTATCGTTGAGAATGCAAGTCGAAGCACATTCTGGATTTTCTACAATTCTGCAAATGTATTTCCCTATATATATATTCAAAACCCGGAAGCGTGGCTCGTACTTGTTCCCAGTTTACCTTCACTGAGTATCGTTTATACTCACCCCTCGTTATTTTTAATTCTTACTTCAGGTCGACAGGTGGCGTTGTCACCTCTCATGTCGGTTGGCAACAGCGGGTCGTGAGTCTTGGTCTTCGTGTCCTTTGGTAATTGTCAGTAGTGTCCAACAACAGTCTGTCTTTTATTATTTGAACCGAATTTCTAGATAGATTGGATATATTGATGAATTATGGAAACTCGTTATTGATGATGATTTGTTGAGCATTGGCTAGATAAATATATAACTGATGGATATTGATTTATGTTAATTGATGCCCCGTGTGGCTTTGAATGTTTAATTGATATATATATTTTAAGCTTCTGCACTCTGTTATTTCTGTTGGTTGTTGTTGTTGGACTAGGTTCGTTGTTGCCGGTATAGATTGAGCCGTTGCCGTTCGCCGGGATGGATTTTTAAATGGGGTACATCTACCTCGTTTGGGAGTTCGTCTCGATGCGGATGTGGTGTCCTTTCTCCTCCTACGGAAAGGGGCGCTACAAACATGATTTCCAAACAGTAGCTAAAAACGTGATGTGCAAGTTTTCTGTAAAATTTGGTTTTCGTTTCCTGATTTTCAAAAATCATATAAAATCGAAAATAGAGCTTTTGAACTACTTCAAAGGCTAAAATTGAATGGAAACGAGTTTAGAACAATTTCTCAGAAGACTCTAAAGTCATACGAGCACGTTAGACTCCTCTTCTAATGCAATTTCTAAATAGTCACCCAAAACCGCGTTTTCAAGATTTGCACAATTTTAGGGTTTCGATTTCAGATTTCCAAAAATCACAAAAATCAAAAGCTAAAGCTGTTGAACCAATTCAAAATGTCAAGTTGTTCGAAATTGAATGTAGAACATTTTCTCAAAAGACACCAAAGTGATTTGAGAACTTTATAATAGGTTATAAATTCAATTACTAAAACGTCACCGGAAAAACATTGAACTGAAAACAGATTTTCAAGACAAGGTAGTTTTTCAAGATTAGGGTTTCGACTTCCAATTTCAAAAAATCAGAAAAAATCAAAAAATAAAGATTTTGACACAAATCAAAACACTAAATTCAAGGAAACTGGGATTTCAAAATATTTTTAGTAATGGTGTTAACACAATATGGATATGTCATGATGATGGAATAGAGGCATCTGTCTTGGGTGACCATGAACAGTTTATTCATCTAGAGGTCAAGGCAAACTGTTTCTCTAGGTCCTTTTTCTGCTCTTTTGTGTATGCTAGTTGTACTAGGAGAACTAGAAAGGATTTGTGGGAAGGGTTACTTAATGTTTGTACTTCTGAGCCTTGGGTAGTTGCAGGGGATTTTAATATAGTACTAGATGAGGGGGAAAGACAGGGCTGTACAACCAGGAATAGGGGAGCCATTGAAGATTTTAAGAGTTTCCTAAATGAGAGTGAACTGTGTGATGGTGGTTTCATAGGGAAGACATTCACATGGGAGGACACTTTTGGTAGAATGCAAAGATTAGATAGGGTGCTCTTGTCTAGTGGGTGGTTTGATTTAGCTCCTATTACCAAAATCCACCACCTTCCAAAAGTTTTTTCTGACCACTGTCCTCTTTTGGTAGAACTGAATACTGATCAGTTGAAGTTCAAGAGCTCCTTTAGATTTCAAGCTATGTGGTGTTTACATGCTATTTTTTGAACATTATCAAAGAGAATTGGTCTCTGCCTATAAGTTCTCATGGAATGGTGAAATTGAAACTAAAAATGGTAAGATTGAAACAAAAACTAAAGCATTGCAATCAATTTTTGTTTGGAAATGTATTTGATAAAGTGGCAGAGAAAGAAGCTAGTCTAGCTAAGTGTGAGCTCGTTTTTCAGGTAAATCCTTCTTTGGTAAATAGGAGTGAGCTTAAAAAATGTCAGGCTGAATTAACTTTGCTTCTCAATATGGAAAGTGTTTTTTGGAGACAAAAGGCTAATTGCAATTGGTTAAAAGAAGGGGAAAGGAATACAAAATTTTTCCATTCTTTAGTTAAGAAAAAGAGAATGAAAGCTAGGATTCGCCAAATTTAAGATGGGGACAGATTAATTACTAACCCTTCTGAGATTCAGTCTTCTGCTGTAGATTTTTTTGAAAAACTGCTTGGAAACTCTGACCCTGAGTTGTGTAAAGATGAATTTAATTGCATTCCCAGACTGGTTTCTCCCTTTGAGTCAGATAAATAGTGTTCCAAACATGTTCTGGAGGAAGTCAAAAGAGCCTTATTTGAAATGAACCCTGATGGTGCTTGTAGCGCCCCCTGAAGAAGGAACGCCACATCCGCACCAAAGCGGATTCCCGAGCTTTGGCGAGGGGCCTCAACTCAAAAACCCACTCCGGCGAACGGCACGCAAGAAATGACTACCGGCAACAGCAACGACATCCCAACAACAAACATAACTATACAGAGTAATGCGGAAGCGATTTAAAAGGTAAACAGTTAAATTCCATAAAAGCCTACGAGGCTAACATAATTCGATTAAACATTTGTAATTCAAGATACAGAAGATTCATAAATAGATAGTGCCATCCATGGCTCAACTAGCCTACCCTGTGCAATCCTAGATATCTTCAACTATCCCACATCAGGGGCACATAAAGTACGTAAATTAAGTAAAGCAGTAAAGGGTACGAAAGCAGTTAGATACAATAAATCAAGACTCGATGGTTGTTGGGACCACTGACAAGATGAACCAAACTATGAGACTGAGCCTATCTAGACCTGTTGATGCCGACTGACAAGATAGGTGACGCCGCCACCTATCTACCTGAAGCAAGAACCAAAATAGAAGGGGGGAGTATAAAGGATACTCAGTAAGGGGGATTTTGATCACGGTTCGTCGTTTATCTTTTAAAACCAAAAGTAGTGAATGTTGCCCGTTTTGAGAAGGAATACGAATAACAATATAAGTTGCAAAACAATAACAGAAGGCAACACTCGGGTTCGGCTTACTTTGAAAACACAAAAGGTTGACAAACCGGATCCTTTAAAATCATTTGCAAAAAATGTCAAGCCGATCAATTGAAAGGGTATTAGTTGAGTCACGAGGCCGTTACAAGTTCGAAAGGCATGATATAAACAAGTTGGAAATGATAAGTAAACACGGCTCGTAATTCAACTAGGTAGTTTGAACAATAAGGAAGGCTTAAGTTGGGCAAGTTCAAGCCACGCTTCAGGGTTTTATATATATATATATAGGGAAATACATATGCTAAATGAAGAAAACCGGAATGTGCTTTGACTTGTAATGAAAGTCGTAAATCAATTAGACAAGCAAGTAATGTAATAAGTCATGCAATAATGTGTCCCGGCGAGAACGGGCCCTCTCCTTATAACTCCCAACCATGAAAATCATGAAAGCATGTAGGCAAGTACTCCACCACCAAAAGTCATGATCCACTAACGGAGTTTTAAGGAGACGCGATTAGCACCACCATACAGAGTTTTAAGGAGATGCGGTTAGTACCACCGTTCGCATCAACTTAAGCTAGTCAACCTCCTAGCCAACCTAAGTTAACATGCATAGAAGTATACATCGGGGTTTGCCCTAGACGCTCGTCTCCAGGCTCACCTCCTGTATACTCCGGGCCAAAGTCATGATCTAGTCCATGGCTCGTTTTTAAAATCAATAACAGTTTGGGTGGCCAAAGGGGCCGTTCGAACAGATGATGCAAGCAGTTATGAATGAATGGCCAAAGGGGCTTTTGAGACAAGTTGATGTAATGATCTGAAAAATACTCATAAGCGCCGTACGCTTCGGGAGCATGCTGACGGATGTCTCTAACGACATTACTTCTAAGTGCCTCTAAGATCAAATGGTTACTTTTGAAACAAATAGGTTACTTGTCTCTAGTTGAAAGCATGTTAAATCATTTTGTAGATGCATAGGTTTTGCTATCGAAAATGTTTGACTAAGCACATAAGGAAATAGTAAAGGTAGTACAGCAAGCAATAAGAAAGGTGGGATAATAAGTTATTTCGCAACCTATGTAACTATGTCCTTACCCCAGTTGAAAGCATTTTAAACCCTTACCTGGCTCGACACGACAGTGTGAAAGCAAGCGGTAGTCAAGTTTCTCCCTTGTTGGTCCCACCTGTAATACACAGGGCCTAGAGGATGAAAATGAGACCAACAATACTAAAAGCAAGACACGAGACAACAACGACACACGGCAATTCAAAGAGAATCCAAATCTTGCAATAAACGAGATATGGAAAGCTAAACAATTAAACATATAGAGATATATAAAATATAGAACAACAATTAAGGAAATATTAATGCAATTCTAAATAATGAAAGAAACATAGAAATTAAATATCGAAGACATGCTTAAACGCAATTAGGGCATGTAGAAATGCTTAAAATAATATAAGAACACTCTCACGTGAAAATGGGATCGAACGGATAACAAACGGGAAAAGTGGGAAAAATCCCTAAACGAGAAAGGTGTCAATTGACGGTCAAATAAGGTCGGATAAATCATAATTTTGCAAAATATTAAATCTCGACGCTCAAGGAAGCTATAGGTGAAATCAGATTGATTTTAGGAGTTTGTATGCGAAAGTTCAACATTTAAATAAGTGGGGTTTACCCAATTCCCGAAGTGAATGAAGAAAGAAAGCTGGAAAATTCACTAAGGCATGTGCACCGGCCAACGCACGGTCTTGAACACGCTGTCAAGACCATGCAGGTGCACATGGCCTTATGCACTAGCAAGGCGCACGGGCGCAAGCCAGTGCAGGACAAATGGGCGGTGCACGGGCCAACGCACAGTCTTGGCAAGACCGTGCACGAGCCCGTGCAGATCAGCAACAGACAGCAGCAATTCGTGATTTCGGCGGGAATCGAACCAAAAATAATAAAACTCAATTTCTAGCAAGAATCAACAATTAAGATTAACAAGAACAACAAGCAAATCATAAGAAGCATTTTGATTCAAGTAGCATGCAAAATGACCAAGAAACGAGCTCAATATCATCAAAAATCAAATAAAACCCATGAAGCAATAAATGCGATTAAAAGCTCATAAATTCGGGGAGAGAGGTGGTAATTCTGGTACCTAAAGAAAGAGCTCATCGAGAGGATCACGTGGGTACCAACGGTGCAAAAATCGGCAGAGAAACGAGTTCGGTAGGACGTCGGGAAGATCTCTCTCTTTTTCTCCTTTTCTTCTTTCTCCCTTGGTTGTTGGTGCGTGAAGTGAGAGTGAGGGAGAGAGATGGGGTCTAAGTTAAAGTTCGACCTAGGGCTTAGAAACGAAGGGGCATTTTTGTAATTTAATAAAACTCACTCAAAAATAAATGTTGTTCAAATAAAAAAAATATTACAGTCAAAGTTCATCATTTTAAACGCACATTGACATAGAATAATTTAAATTTACTGATTAACACATTTACAAAATTCACAATAAAATATAACAAATAATCACATAATTCGAGAATTGAGGAAAGAAGCAAGATACGAAGGCACAAAACTTACCAAACTCATCTTGAAAAGTCGGGGCGTCACAGTGCACAAGGTAGTGGGGGAGGTTCGAGGGCAGAAAAGGTAATTCTTGGTAAAATAAGAAATATAAGAGGGTCAGGGATAAAATAGATAGTTTCGGGTAAAACTTCTTCGTGATATTAAATATTCTCACGAAAAGCCTTCGGCGCGAATAAAATATTATTTCGGAATAAATCCAAAATTTCAGATCGTTACAGTGTTGCTAGCCCTCATGGATTTTCTGTAAGGTTTTTTCAGTCATGTTGGGAGGTGGTGGGACAGGATATTCAGGAGCATCAGGTTCAAGATTGCCCCGACTCAAGGAACCCTCGGGGAAAAAAAGGGGATCCCGACCCTGATACCGACTCGCAGAGGTATATTGCATCATCATAACATGCATGTGTATTTATGTATTTGAGTGATAAATGCTACTTGCGTTTGCCATTTAGTTTCTCCTTCGCTTGCGCTTGTAGAACGGGAAGTTTCACTTCGCATTCCTTTGTGTGTTAGAATCTGAGGACAGATTCTTTCGAAGAGGGGAGTATTGTAACGACCCAAAATTTTGGACTTATTCCGGAATAATATTTTATTCGCGCCGAAGGCTTTTCGTGAGAATATTTAGTATCACGAATAAGTTTATCCGTGAACCCACTTTTTACCCGAAATCCCCTATTTTACCCCGACCCCATTTAATATCCCTTTTTCGTACATACCCCTCTTATATTCCTTATTTCCACATATACCCATATTATTTGAGAAAGGAAGAAGAGAATAGAGAGAGAAGGAGAAGAGGAAGAAGAAGGAGAAAAAGGAGAGAAATCTCCCCGATGTCCTACCAAGCCCGTTTCTCGCCCGATCGACGAGCCGTGAAAACCCGAACAATCCTTGCTTCATCCTCTACCGGTAATCCTTTTACCACATTTCAATCCATTCGTTCTTCGTTGCAACTTTTTGGGTTTTATATAGAATTTTTATAGTTTTAGGATTTTCGTGCTTAGGGAGATTTACTTGGTCATTTTGCGTGATTCTTGAACCTATGTGTAGCTAATGTGATATATATGTTTATATGTGAAAATTAGCATGTTTTATGGTGTAAATTAGGAGATTTATGAGTTTGAATGTTGTTGTGCGCGAGAGAGTTCGCAAACTGCTACGTCTGCTGCCCAGAAGATCTGCACGGGCTTGTGCACGGTCCTGCCAAGCCCATGCGCAGCCCCATGTGTTACCCTTTAACCTGCATGGGCTCGTGCACGGTCTTGCCAAGACCGTGCACGAGCCGGTGCGTAATCCCGTTTGCAGCTGCACGGTCTTGGCAGCGTGCTCAAGACCGTGCGTGAGGCTGTGCACCCTCATTTGTGCTTGCACCGGCTTGCCAAGCCCCTGCGCTCGCCGGTGCAACATAGTGGATTTTCCAGCCTTTTCCTTTCTTTCACTTCGGGAATTGGCTCAACCCCACTTATTTAAATGTTGACTTTTCGCACACGAACTACTAAAATCAATCTAATTTCACCTATAGCTTCCTTGAGCCTCGAGATTTCATATTTTACACAGTTTGCAATTTATCCGACCTTGTTTGACCGTCAATTGACACATTTCTCGTTTAGGGATTTTTCCCACTTTTCCCGTTTGTTACCCGTTTGATCTCGTTTTCACGTTAGGGCGTTCTTATATTATTTTAAGCATGTCTATGTGCCCTAATTGCGTTTTAGCATGTCTTTAATGTAACGCCCCGCTATTTTATAGCACTTCGGTACGTTAGCCGATTATTGCTCTTGTTTGCATTGTTTGCGATTATGTAAATTATGTGACTTATATGATTTAATATATGAATAATATGATGATTTCATAAGAATTTTCATATTTGAATTATTTTATACCATTCTTATATTTGAATTACTTTATACTATGTTTATATTTGAATTGTTGTATTTGAAATTTTATGAAAATTATGTCATCATAATTGAATTACATGATATTATATTTGAAATATATGCAATATATATATATGCAAACATATATAAATATATGTATATATATATATAAATATCTATACAAATTGCAAGCATATTTTGACTTTTCAAAATATTCAATATTTATTTAATTATCTCATCTCTCTCCACATTTTTCTACACTATTCCACAAGCAACTCACTTCTCTCCTTCTTTAACCTCTCGGCCCTCACCTTGCTCTCACCACCGCCATTTTCATCACCATGAAAGCATCAAAAATCATCCTCTTTCTTGCTATAAAAAGTTGCTCTCTCATCCAAGGAACAAGCTACCACTTGTGGTTTTTGCAAACAAGCTCTCTACATCTCTTTTTCTCCAATTCTTTCCTTCAAGGTAAGTTTATGAATCTCTCAATTCTTTGGGTTTTATGGTTTCAAATGTTGATGAAGTGAAGAAGCATGCTAGAATGAATGATTGATGAGCTTGGTCTGATTGTTGGTTGCATGTAGCATCTTTTGTGATTTTTCTATTAAATTTGATCAATTTGCAATGTTGGGTTAATGGTCTTAGATGCTTGAATAGTTAAGGAATTCATGTTAATTCATGATATTAAGCTAATTGGTGAAGTTTTGTGGAGTTTGGGGTTGAAAAATGAAAGTTTGGCAAAATATGAAGGGGCTGATGAATAGTTATTTTTGAGCATTTGGCTTCATTTTTCGATTCTTTTGGCATCAAAAATCTTAAAATGTGATAACTAAGAGATGCCGAAAGTTTCGGATTAATCGGAGTTGTTTTGCTATGAAAAGTATCAAACGAGGGGTGGTTTGTGTAATATGTACAAAACCTTTGAATTATAGTTCCCAAACTCTCATATGACTTGAATGCCTAATCTAGCTTAATATTATGAATATTTGATTGTGTTTGAATGTATTTGAATGAGCTTAATTGTGTTTAAATGCATTTATACATAATATGTTATTTTGAGCATAAAATGCATTTCATAGCCGTGCGTCTTACTTGGTTGATTTATCGAGTCGTGTTTTACCTCGAGGCCTGTGTATTACAGGTGGGACCTCGCGGGACTGATTTCTGGTCGTTTGGCTATCCTTTTTGTTAAGCCTACAGGTGAGGATGAAAAATGATTTTCAACTGAAGTATGAACAAATATTGCGAAAACCCTATCCCCTTTTATATTTCAATTATATATTATCAATATTTGAAATAAAAAGGTTTTAATATAAGAATGATATATGTGTATCTTTCTAAAATGATTTGAAAATAGAGACAAGAGAACTACTATGATTTTAAAAGTAACATTTGGTCTCGGGACTTGCACGTATGCCTCGAGATAACTCGGCAACGTGACGGGATACCCTAGACGGTTACATACCTTGTCTCGAAAGACCCTTTTGGTCCATTAAAATATTTTTAAAAGCGAGATCATACACGTTTAACCCCATTGAGGACGCTCATGGGTGTATCTGTTTGGGCCCTAGATTATGCGACAGGCGGATACCCGGAGACGTGCGTCTAGGGTTGAAGCCGGGTTCATAATCCGCCGATTATAAGCAGGTATCCTGGAACCTGACAAATAATCAAAGGGTATTGTTCATGGCTGGTCGGAGGTATTCTAGCATGAATAATACTGACACCGGCGCCATTAGTCGGTTATGGTGAAATCTCGGGTTGCTCCTTGATAAACCAAACGGTATTGAGGAAGGAATTTCATTATATTTGATATGTTTTGGGAGTTATAAGGAGATGGCCCGTTCTCGCCGGGAATAAAAATATTTCTAAAATGTTTTACTCTAATATTTAATTCATAAAGCTTTGATGGATTATAAAGAGATAGTATCGGCACTAGATTCGTTTCTCTATTAATCAAAGCGTGGATGAAATATGAATATTTAATTCCCAAAGCTTAGCTGAATTGTAAAAGAGCATATTATCACTAGATGTGCTTTTATCAACCTAAGCGTGGATTAAATATATGTTTTTATTATATATATATTCCCCTCCTCACTGAGTTCGTTTGACTCACATCCCCTTTTTGGTTCATGCTTCAGGTTAGCAGTTCGAGTGGTTGTTGGGTACTGGCAGCAGCAGTGTAGGCTTACAGGTCTTTGGAGTCAGTTTATGTAGACATTTTATTATGACTACTCTTATTTATTTTGGCATGTTAACTTGAAAATTAATGTAAGTTGAAATATGATGATATTTGGATATTTGAATCTTATGAAATTAGTGGATATATATATGTTTGGTATTTGCTTCCGTTGCTGGCCTGTTATTGCTATTGTTGTTGTTGATGTTGGTATTGTTGTTGGGGAGTTGCTGTTGCCAGATTGTGGGAATCCCGTTGTCCGGGGCGGGTTTTCGAGTGGTGGTATTTAACTATCGCTCGGGGGCTCGTTTCGGTCCGCGGGTTGTGATGTTGGGGACGTCACAGCTTAAGGTGGTATTAGAGCCTAGGTTTGGTACTGAGGTTTTGATGTTGTGTCGAGTCTGTCTAGGTCGAACAGCTTTAGGACAATGTGCTTTTATATGCTTATGTTGTGTGATTTTGTGCTAACATGATCATGTGGCTAACGAAACATGCATATTATTTAGTCTTTTGATATAGGAAATGGCACGTGGTAGACGCAGAACCCGAGCTACTTCTCTCTCTCCTCCCCAAGACAACAACATTAATGCTCCTCCAGCTCCTCAGCCCGAGCCTGTGCCGCTAGCGCAGCCGAATCCCCTAAATCCTGCCATGTTCTTTGAAGCCATGCAAAGGATGTTTCAATAGGCTGTAGCTCCAGCACCTCGCAAATTTAAGAAGCTTTTTCTACCTGCGGGTTCTTCATCTTCGAGCAAGAAGCAAAAGATCACAGGTCCTCAGACAGTCGAGCCTCAAATTAAGTGTTCTTACTGCGGCAAGCCAAAACACACGGAAGCTAATTGCTGGAAGAAACAAGGACGGTGTACTCGATGTGGGCGCAAGGATCATCAAGTAGGAAACTGCCCAAGGAGAAGGCCACTGTAACGCCCCGAAAATCCGAATTATATTATGGTATGTCCGAATCGAATATTTGTGCAATTTATTATTTTATTTGTTATTTATTATGTAATTTTAGAATTATTTCGTATGTGATTGAATTTCTGCATTTAAATTACAAATTGTCAATGTGCGTTTAATAATATGAATTTTGACTGTAGTTACATGTTATTTGGACGACGTGAGTTTTCGAACTTATTTTGCAAAATTACGACTTTGCCCCTTCGATTTCTAAACCTTAGTCAAAATTTGACTAAGTCAATCTCTCATCTCACTCTCACGGCACTCAGCAAGAAAAAGAAAAGGAGAAGAAAGAAAAAGAAAGAAAAAGAGAAGGAAGAAGAAAGAGATTCCAACGATCGTCCCGACTCCGTTTCCCGACGGATTTTCGATCCGTTTACGTCTACGAACTCCCCGCGATCTCTTCTTCGAGTAAGCCTTTCACGATTCTTTCGTTTAATGTCTCGTATGCTTTGTATTTCTTATTTTTGATAATAGTTGTAGAATTTAGGTTTTTATTCGATTTTGATAGTAATCGTGGATGGATTTTCGTGTTTATCGTTTCTATATGAAGATTATATGTTGTAGATGATTATATGTGTGAATTAGGGTATGATTTGCATGATTAATCAATTATATGTTGGATTTAGAAATGAATTCGCGTAGGTTTTGGTTCTGCGAAAATGTTCTGCTCTTTTTGATGCACACGGGCTTTGCACACGGGGTGTGGCAAGCCCGTGTGGGGGTACACGGCCTCTTGCACGGCTGTGCAAGAGACCGTGCGCATGGTGCATTGCTCACGGGCTTGTGCACACGGCCTTGAGGCCGTGTGCAAGAGACCGTGCGCGTCTCCTTGGCGTGCACGGCCTCGGCACACGGCCGTGCACAAGGCCGTGTGGCCTGGTCGAACAGTGCCCTGACCTTCTGTAAGTCAGGGCACATTTTGGCCTACGGGTCCCACTTCAGCTCGTCTTTTCCGAATTCTTTCTTCGTTCGTGTATTCGATATATATGAAATAGATAGGAATTACATGATTTATGAATTTACGACATGTTCGGGTATATGAATAGTGCGTTTTAAGTTTTCCTTAAATTTTCTAACTTTTGCATGTGAAGTCCGATTTTCCCGAAATTCGAATGCATACTTCTTTATGATAATTTAAGCATGTCTGTAAAGTTTCGTTGCATTTGGACTTGATTTACATTTTTAAATGCATGAATTACTCTATTTTCGTTTGAGAATTTGAACTTAAGTGATTGATTTAATTGTATAACGTGTTTCTATGTGTTCTAACGTTTTCGTATAAGCCGTGCGTCGTCCTTAGTCTTATTTGGTTGTGTCTTGGTATTTTGCAGACGATACTCCCGTGGAGTAGCGCCAGTTCTTGCTCTTTTTGCTCTTCTTTTGCATAGCCACAGGTGAGGCTTTCCTTTTCTGAGTCCAGTATTACTACGTATATATACAAATAAGCCTCTCCGATATAAGCCACATTTATGTTTTGTTTTCACACCGTTTATATATATACTTAATAGATATTTATGATTATTATGTTCATTTGATTTATCGAAAATGATTTGATATGAAAAGTACTACGTATAGACTTTGAAATGTTTACGAAAGAGACATGTAAAACCTTTTGTTTTCTAAGGCGAACTTTGGCCTTCGGCCTCGCATATGTCATGTCTCGAACGGTCTTTTGGCCAACCCGAAATGTTTTGAAAAGCGAGTTATGAAATGTATGCATGTTCGTTTGGGCCCGGAGTAAGAGCGATAGGACGAAGTCGGTAGACGTCGGGTCTACGGCGTAAATCCTATGGTTTCCTCCATTTGGGAGCTCGGGGTGAGGCCAGAGTGGCAGCCCTTTGAGTACCTGAGTTATTCTAGTATGTTATGCGTATTTCGGATTTAGCGGTCCGTCTACAATTGGAGGAATAAGGTGGGTTTTCCGGTTTTTATGTTTGGATATTGGAGTTTAGGACTCGACTCGCCAAGTCATATGATATGTTATGTTTTATGTTAAATCACCACCCGATTACGAAAACCTTTCTTTTATGTTGATTTCTTTTAAGTTTAAAATTGGTGATTTACTTCCGATTTATAATATACATTATTATTCCCTCCTCACTTAGTCGTTTGACTAACCCCCTCTGTTTTACCCTGTACTGGTTTCAGGATACTAGGCGGGATCTTCGTCGTCGTAGGCGTCGTAGAGTTGCATTATTTTTGCTCATGTATAACTCTTTCCCGTATGGCTTTTATTTATATGTTTTATGATATTAGGGACTTTGTAGCGCCCCCTGAAGGAGGACCGCCACATCCGCACCGAAATGGATTCCCGAGCTTCGGCGAGGGGCCTCAACTAAAAAACCCACTCCGGCGAACGGCACTCAAGCAATAACCATCGGCAACAGCGACAACCATCCCAACAACAACTAGAAAAGAGCAGAGAAATGCGGAAGCGATTAAGGTAAACATATAAATTCATAGAAGCCTACGAGGCTAACGTAATAACAATTAAACATTTATAATCAAGATACAATAAAATAACAACACCTGTTCATAAGCAGATAGTGCCATCCATGGCTCAATTAGTCTATCCTACACAATCCTAGATATCGTCAACTATCCCACAACAGGGGCACATAAGATACATGAATTAAATAAAGCAGTAAAAGGTTCGAAAGCAAATAAAGAGAGTAAACAGGACTCGACGGTTGTTGGGACCACTGACAAGACAAACCAGAAAGACTGAGCCTATCTAGACCTGCTGATGCCGACTGACAAGATAGGTGACGTCGCCACCTGTCTACCTGAAGCAAGAACCAAAAATAGCAGGGGGTGAGTATAAAGGATACTCAGTAAGGGGGTTTGATCACTGTTCGTCATTTATCTTTTTAAAACCAAAAGTGGTGAGTGTTGCCCGTTTTGAGAAAGAAAATAAATACAAAATATAAGTTGTAAAATGACACAAAGCAACACTCGGGTTTGGCTTATTTGAAAATACAAATGGTTGACAAACCGGATCTTTCAAAATATTTGCACGTAATATCAAGCCGATTGAAAGAATATTAGTTGAGTTATAAAGAAGGCTTAGGGTCAAGTACGAGTCACATTTCCGGGTTTTATATATATATATAGGGAAATACATATGATTATTGAAGAAAACCGGAATGTGCTTCAACTTGTCACGGAAGCCATAAAACAATTAGACAAGCAATAAATGCAGTAAATCATGCCATAATGTGTCCCGGCGAGAACGGGCCCTCTCCTTATATCTCCCCATTGAAAAACATGCAAGCAAGTACTCCATCTCCAAGGTTCATGGACCACTCAGAATTTATGGAAACGCGTGTTAACAACGTCACCCTTAACAGAATTTTCTAGGAAGCGCGTAGCCTACAACGCCACCCTCGCACTAACTCAGGTTAGTCAACCTCCTGGCTGACCTAAGCAGATACGGATTGGAATATCCATCGGGATCTGCCCTGGACGCACGTCCCCAGGCTCACCTCCTGAATACTCCGGGCCCCAAGTCATACACGGTTCAGTGCTCGCATTTGAAAACGATGATAATTTGGGTGGCCAAAAGGGCCGTTCGAAAATATGATGCAAGTAGTTAAGTATGAATGGCCAAAGGGGCTTTTGAGACAAGTTGATGTAACGATCTAGGAAATACTCATAAGCATCGTACGCTTCGGGAGCATGCTGACGGATGTCCCTAACGACATTACTTATAAATGCCTCAGAGATCAAATAGTTACTTTTAAAACAAATAAGTTACTTGTCTCTAGTTGGAAGCATTTCAAATCATATTGGTTGGCTATCAAAACGGTTTGACTAAGCACGTAAGGAATAGTAAAGACAGTACAAAAAGCAATAAGAAAAGGCGGGGAAATAAGTTATTTCGAAGCCTAAATAAACTATGTTCTTACTCCAGTTGAAAACAATTTAAAACCCTTACCTGGCTCGACAAGACAGTATGAAAGCAAGCGGTAGTCAGGTTTCTCCCTCGTTGGACCCACCTGTAATACACAGGGCCTAGAGGATGAAAACAAGACCAACAATACTAAAAGCAAGACACAAGACAACAGACGACGCACGGCAATTCAAATAGAATCCAATCATGCAATAAACGAAATATGGGAAGTAAATCAATTAAACATGTAAATTACGGTACGACAATTAAAGAATATTAATGAAATGTTAAATAACGAAAGAACGTAAATAATAAATATTAAAGGCATGCTTAAACGCAATTAGGGTACGTAGACATGCTTAAATAATATAAGGACGTTCTCTCGCGAATACGGGGTCAAACGGACAAGAAACGGAAAAGATGGAATAAATCCCTAAACGAGCAAGGTGTCAATTGACGGTCAATTAGGGTCGGGTAAATTGTAAATTATGAAGAATATCAAATCCCAAGGCTCGAGGAAGCTATAGGTGAAATCAGATTGATATTTGGAGGTCGTATGAGAAAAGTCAACATTTAAATGAGTGGGGTTGACCAATTCCCGAAGTTCAAGAAAGGAAAAGGCTGGAAAATACACTAAGTATGTTGCACCGGCCAACGCACGGGCTTACACACGGGCTTGGCAAGCCGGTGCAAGCACAAAAGGGGTTGCACGGCCTCCCGCACGGTCTTGAGCACGGTGTCAAGACCGTGCAGGTGCAAACGGCCATGCGCACGGGCCTGTGCACGGGCTCAAGCCCGTGCAGGCAGAAAAGAGAAGCGCACGGGCTCTTGCACGGTCTTGCTCAAGACCGTGCGTTCGCCCGTGTGGATCTACTGAGCAGCAGACTCAGCTGATCGCGAACCTCATACGCGAAAATCAAAATATAAATTCATATATCTCCTAATTTATACCATAAAACACCCTAATTTTCACATATAATCATATATATCATATAAGCTACATATAGACACAAGAATCACGTAAAATGGTCAAGTAAAACATCCTAAACACGAAAATTGTAAAACTATAAAATTTCTATATAAAAACTATAATAATCGCAACGAGGAATTAACGAAATGAAATGGGGTAAAAAGATTACCGGTAGAGAATGTAGTGAGGATCGTTCGGGTTTTCACGGCTCGTCGATCGGGCGAGAAACGAGCTCGGTAGGGCGTCGGGAAGATCTTTCTCCTTTCTTCTCCTTCTTTCTCCTTTCTTTCTTTTCTCTTTCTTTTCTCCTTCTTGTTATGAGAGAATGAGAGAGATAGGTTGATATTTAGGAAAATATCTCGGAAGGGTAAACTGGTCATTTAGGTTTTAAGGGCATTTATGTAATTTAAGTAGTTAAGGGTATTTAAAAGATAGGTTAAATCAATCTTTTCCACAAGATTGATTAATCCAATTGGATAGATCGAGAAATTAGGCAAGAAAGAATTCGCGTAAATATTAATAATATAATACAAATATTCGGGTCATTACAATACTCCCCTCTTCAAGAGAATCTGTCCTCAGATTCTCCTCCGGACTTCGGGGTTAGTTAAGGGGAGCATAATCTAAGAGTTCTAATAACGCGAATTAAAAACGAACATTTAGGAGCAATTAAAATACATTATAAAACGTCATTCATAATAAAAACATTTAAATGCGAATAACATTCCAATAAAATTCAAAGTCATGCGAAAGACGGAATTGCAAAAACCCTAAACAAGGCTAACGACGAAGAAGAAAATCCCAAAGCAAGGTCCATCGTCACTGTCATTATCTATTTCGTTCTTCCGACTGATTCTTGTACTCTTTGTATCCTCAATGACAATTGTCACATCCTCCTCCTGTTTTCTTGATTAGAGTTCATTTCACAGGAAGTAACGCCATTATCATTTCTCCTATTGTACTCCTCGTCTGTCTCACAATCTGTCTCTTCAAGATCACACTCTTTCTTATTCTTTCTACAGAGTGTTTTCTCATCTTCAAGGGTATTGGATGATTTCTCCTCTCCTCTTTCCATTAAACCATCATTTTCATCATTTCTTCGCTCGACTTCATACGAAACATCAGGGTCGTCATTATCGGAAGCTGATGTCGACTCGTCTCCCATATAATCCTCATCGTCAGATAATTCATTATCCTCTTTACTAGTTGATTCATCATCAGACATACTTTTTGAAGTGTACTCCTTCAGACTCGATTTGTCAACGTCAGTGCCATCCAGAACCGCATAACGTACTCGCAATAGAATCGATCCTAGTCGGCCAAGAACTCCTTGTCCTTAGCACTCTCTAATAGCGTATAATGAATTTATCGAATTCCACGCTATCCACACAGAGGTCACATAAATCTTAGCATCTAATCATTCAGTCAGTGCAAGTGTGAATTTTGAAAGCGGTTAAGGCACGTAAGTCATATAAAACACTTAGCACATATTTATAGCAATTACCATTCAAAGCAGAACACTATGAATGAATGCTATGATAATGCAATGTACCTGTACGAGCATGTCGAGATCGGTAACCACTTCTTCTTCCCCCAGGGTTCTCTCTGTTGGGACAGTCCCGAATGTGGTGCTTGGTGCTTCCACAAGAAAAGCAACGTCCCAATTGTTTCCTACACTTTGCCGTCCTGTGATTCGTCTTCCCACAGTGCTCACAGGGAATGGGGTCCTCGTTCACTTCAGGTTCTGTAGGTTCCGGCACCTCGTAGTGTGGTCTCTTTGTCCGATAGGTACTCGGTCCGGCTGGCTCTCTCCTTGCTATCTCGTTGGAAGAGGATCTTATCATAGCAGGGGCACTCTGGTTCATTATTTGGAGTTCGGACTCCACTCTCATTGCTCGGGTAACTGCATCGGGGTAAAGACGGATGTCAAGTGCCATTAATGCTCTTCGGATCTCCGGCTGAAGTCCCTCGATAAATTTTCGTGCTCTCTTTCGTTCGTCCGCGGCATAGTGAGGAGCATAAGTGATGAGACGGTTGAACTGTGCTTCATACTGGGCTACGGTAGATGCTCCTTGGTTAAGATACATGAATTCTCTCTCCCGGCTGTCATGTACCACTTCCGGCACATACTTCATTCGGAAGTCAGTTACGAATCGTGACCAAGTGTGGGGAACTCTCTCGGCGATCCATCTTCGTTCTGTGAAGTTCCACCAATCTCGAGCGGGTCCTCTCATAAGGAAGGTAGCATACTCGACCCTCTCGGGGTCACCACACTATAGTACTCGAAAGATCTGCTCCACGTCGGATATCCAGGCCTCGGCCTTAAAATCATCTGGTTCGCCCTCAAAGCAGGGTGGGCGATAGAAGAGAAACCTATCCAAGGTTTGGCCCACAGTCTGTCTGGCAGGTACGTCCTGCTGTTGTTGTTGTTGTATCCCTTGACATACTTGCACGGCGATCTGTCGGATAATCGATACCCACTCTTCAGCCATTGGGTTCGGGGGTGTTGGAGCAGTAGGGGGTCTTCGACGAGGCATTATGCACCTGTGAACAACAAACTGGAAAATGATGCATGCTCGGTTAATGGAATGATCATATAAGGCCTGTAAAATTCAAACAAAACCTACATATATGATTCGAATAGCATGTAATAAATTAAAGCATGAAATAAATCGCATAACAAGCAAAACTCGATCCTATAGCCGTACGACCTAGACACGACAAGACCCAAGCAGGACACGACAAGACGACAAGACAAGACAGACGCTACCTCGAGTTCCACATCCACCTGCATTCGATCCCAACTTAGTACTACAATTGTAAGAGATCAAACGGTTGGTTGGCCATTCCAAAAGAAGATCAATCACAATTTCAATACTAAGGAGTTCTCAAGCACCTGTGACTGGAAACTCTAAGTCTCATTGACACGAAATGGGCAGACACAAGAGACAAGACACGACGCGATTACAAAGCTTCGGTTCCTTTTGGGAACCTAGGCTCTGATACCACTGACTGTAGCGCCCCCTGAAGGAGGACCGCCACATCCGCACCGAAATGGATTCCCGAGCTTCGGCGAGGGGCCTCAACTCAAAAACCCACTCCGGCGAACGGCACTCAAGCAATAACCATCGGCAACAGCGACAACCATCCCAACAACAACTAGAAAAGAGCAGAGAAATGCGGAAGCGATTAAGGTAAACATATAAATTCATAGAAGCCTACGAGGCTAACGTAATAACAATTAAACATTTATAATCAAGATACAATAAAATAACAACACCTGTTCATAAGCAGATAGTGCCATCCATGGCTCAATTAGTCTATCCTACACAATCCTAGATATCGTCAACTATCCCACAACAGGGGCACATAAGATACATGAATTAAATAAAGCAGTAAAAGGTTCGAAAGCAAATAAAGACAGTAAACAGGACTCGACGGTTGTTGGGACCACTGACAAGACAAACCAGAAAGACTGAGCCTATCTAGACCTGCTGATGCCGACTGACAAGATAGGTGACGTCGCCACCTGTCTACCTGAAGCAAGAACCAAAAATAGCAGGGGGTGAGTATAAAGGATACTCAGTAAGGGGGTTTGATCACTGTTCGTCATTTATCTTTTTAAAACCAAAAGTGGTGAGTGTTGCCCGTTTTGAGAAAGAAAATAAATACAAAATATAAGTTGTAAAATGACACAAAGCAACACTCGGGTTTGGCTTATTTGAAAATACAAATGGTTGACAAACCGGATCTTTCAAAATATTTGCACGTAATATCAAGCCGATTGAAAGAATATTAGTTGAGTTATAAAGAAGGCTTAGGGTAGCAAGTACGAGTCACATTTCCGGGTTTTATATATATATATAGGGAAATACATATGATTATTGAAGAAAACCGGAATGTGCTTCGACTTGTCACGGAAGCCATAAAACAATTAGACAAGCAATAAATGCAGTAAATCATGCCATAATGTGTCCCGGCGAGAACGGGCCCTCTCCTTATATCTCCCCATTGAAAAACATGCAAGCAAGTATTCCATCTCCAAGGTTCATGGACCACTCAGAATTTATGGAAACGCGTGTTAACAACGTCACCCTTAACAGAATTTTCTAGGAAGCGCGTAGCCTACAACGCCACCCTCGCACTAACTCAGGTTAGTCAACCTCCTGGCTGACCTAAGCAGATACGGATTGGAATATCCATCGGGATCTGCCCTGGACGCACGTCCCCAGGCTCACCTCCTGAATACTCCGGGCCCCAAGTCATACACGGTTCAGTGCTCGCATTTGAAAACGATGATAATTTGGGTGGCCAAAAGGGCCGTTCGAAAATATGATGCAAGTAGTTAAGTATGAATGGCCAAAGGGGCTTTTGAGACAAGTTGATGTAACGATCTAGGAAATACTCATAAGCATCGTACGCTTCGGGAGCATGCTGACGGATGTCCCTAACGACATTACTTATAAATGCCTCAGAGATCAAATAGTTACTTTTAAAACAACTAAGTTACTTGTCTCTAGTTGGAAGCATTTCAAATCATATTGGTTGGCTATCAAAACGGTTTGACTAAGCACGTAAGGAATAGTAAAGACAGTACAAAAAGCAATAAGAAAAGGCGGGGAAATAAGTTATTTCGAAGCCTAAATAAACTATGTTCTTACTCCAGTTGAAAACAATTTAAAACCCTTACCTGGCTCGACAAGACAGTATGAAAGTAAGCGGTAGTCAGGTTTCTCCCTTGTTGGACCTACCTGTAATACACAGGGCCTAGAGGATGAAAACAAGACCAACAATACTAAAAGCAAGACACAAGACAACAGACGACGCACAGCAATTCAAATAGAATCCAATCATGCAATAAACGAAATATGGGAAGTAAATCAATTAAACATGTAAATTACGGTACGACAATTAAAGAATATTAATGAAATGTTAAATAACGAAAGAACGTAAATAATAAATATTAAAGGCATGCTTAAACGCAATTAGGGTACGTAGACATGCTTAAATAATATAAGGACGTTCTCTCGCGAATACGGGGTCAAACGGACAAGAAACGGAAAAGATGGAATAAATCCCTAAACGAGCAAGGTGTCAATTGACGGTCAATTAGGGTCGGGTAAATTGTAAATTATGAAGAATATCAAATCCCAAGGCTCGAGGAAGCTATAGGTGAAATCAGATTGATATTTGGAGGTCGTATGAGAAAAGTCAACATTTAAATGAGTGGGGTTGACCAATTCCCGAAGTTCAAGAAAGGAAAAGGCTGGAAAATACACTAAGTATGTTGCACCGGCCAACGCACGGGCTTACGCACGGGCTTGGCAAGCCGGTGCAAGCACAAAAGGGGTTGCACGGCCTCCCGCACGGTCTTGAGCACGGTGTCAAGACCGTGCAGGTGCAAACGGCCATGCGCACGGGCCTGTGCACGGGCTCAAGCCCGTGCAGGCAGAAAAGAGAAGCGCACGGGCTCTTGCACGGTCTTGCTCAAGACCGTGCGTTCGCCCGTGTGGATCTACTGAGCAGCAGACTCAGCAGATCGCGAACCTCATACGCGAAAATCAAAATATAAATTCATATATCTCCTAATTTATACCATAAAACACCCTAATTTTCACATATAATCATATATATCATATAAGCTACATATAGACACAAGAATCACGTAAAATGGTCAAGTAAAACATCCTAAACACGAAAATTGTAAAACTATAAAATTTCTATATAAAAACTATAATAATCGCAACGAGGAATTAACGAAATGAAATGGGGTAAAAAGATTACCGGTAGAGAATGTAGTGAGGATCGTTCGGGTTTTCACGGCTCGTCGATCGGGCGAGAAACGAGCTCGGTAGGGCGTCGGGAAGATCTTTCTCCTTTCTTCTCCTTCTTTTTCCTTTCTTTCTTTTCTCTTTCTTTTCTCCTTCTTGTTATGAGAGAATGAGAGAGATAGGTTGATATTTAGGAAAATATCTCGGAAGGGTAAAATGGTCATTTAGGTTTTAAGGGCATTTATGTAATTTAAGTAGTTAAGGGTATTTAAAAGATAGGTTAAATCAATCTTTTCCACAAGATTGATTAATCCAATTGGATAGATCGAGAAATTAGGCAAGAAAGAATTCGCGTAAATATTAATAATATAATACAAATATTCGGGTCGTTACAGACTTACTACTTTAAGTTGTATTCAGGATTATGTAAATATTGAACCCGTTATTATATACTTATCGGGATATTGTATCGAACCCGTTTGTTATTGAATTATTGAATTCCGTTAGCCTTGGTGGGCTTTAATACTTGTGTAATTATTTATGTTTTAATGTTTTGTTTATTTTCGCTTCCGCACTTCTGTCTTTCCGTTGTTTTTGAAACCCCCGCCTAGTTATTGAGTAAATGCTTGCCGTTCGCCGGGTTTCGGTTCGGGTCGGATCCCATTTCGGTTTCGGGTCGGGACTCGGTGCGGGGCGTGCATTACCCGTTTGGGGCGCCCGCTACAGCCACCTCCACAGTTCCAGAAAGAGCCACAGAATGCGGGGAAAGGAAAAGTTGTGGCACGAGCGTATGCGATGACGGGGGATGGAGGGGAGACCGACCCTAATGCAGGGGTGCAAGGTACTGTACATTTGCATGACATATCCATATTTGCATTATATGATACGGGTGCGACGCATTCTTTTATTGCACCTGAATTTGCTTCTAGATTATCTTTGTCTGCCGAATGCTTGCCTTATGTGCTTGAGGTCAATTCCCCGTTAGGAATTTCTTATTTGTGCAATCGAGTCTTCCGAGACTGTCCGTTGAGGATAGATGATCGCGATTATCCTGCTGATCTCATTGAACTTCCGATGAGTCATTACGGGATAATATTGGGAATGGACTGGCTATATCGGCATCAAGCTTATATTGATTGTTTTGGGAAAAGGATTACTCTGGGAGCTGATCGCGAGAGTTTGGGCAAAAGGTTTGACAAGATACCTCGAGTTTCTTATGTTAAAGCCGCCCGAATAATTCGCAAGGGATCTCCGGCCTTTGTTGCTTAGCTACTAAACCGTCCGAAAGAGCAAGTTAAGCTTGAGGAGGTACCAGTAGTTGGAGAATTCCCTGATGTGTTTCCCAAGAGTTTGAATTCTTTGCCTCCGGAACGAGAGATAGAGTTTGCGATCGATTTAGCTCCGGGTGCCGAACCGTATTCGAAGACTCCTTATCGTATGGCTCCGTCAGAGTTGAAAGAGTTGAAGATTCGGTTGGATGGATTGTTGGAGAGTGGGTACATTCTGCCGAGTACTTCGCCGTGGGGTGCGCCTGTTCTTTTCGTGAAAAAGAAGGATGGGACGTAGAGGATGTGTATAGATTATCGCGAGCTGAATCGGATGACGATAAAGAATAAATATCCTCTACCTCACATCGAAGAGTTGTTTGATATTTTGCAAGGGTTGAAAGTATACTCTAAGCTAGATCTCCGACAGGGGTATTACCAGTTGCGAATCCGAGAAGCTGACATTCCGAAGACTGGGTTTAATACTCAATATGGGCATTTTGAATTCGTCGTTATGCCTTTCGGGTTAACGAATGCCCCAGCTGCTTTCATGGATTTGATGCATCGTACTTTCCGGCCATATCTCAATAAGTTTGTGGTGATCTTCATTGATGATATCCTGGTTTTCTCAAAGACTAAGGAAGAACATGCCGAGCATCTTCGCATCATATTAAGAACTCTCCGAGAGCAACAGTTGTATGCCAAGTTCAGTAAATGCGAATTTTGGCTTGATAAAGTTACCTTCCTTGGTCATGTGATATCAGGAGATGGAATCGAAGTGGATCCCTCTAAGATTGAGACCGTGATGAAATGGAAGCAGCCGAAGACACCAACTGAAGTCAGAAGTTTTCTAGGGTTAGCCGGCTATTACAGGCGTTTCGTTCAAGATTTTTCCAAGATAGCCGCACCGCTGACCAATTTAAGTCGCAAGGACGTGCCTTTTAAGTGGGACGATAAATGCGAGGCAAGTTTCCAAGAGCTAAGGAAAAGGTTGACTACTGCTCCGTTACTTGCACTACCTAAAGGTTCCGAAGGGTTTATAGTTTATACCGATGCATCGAAAGAAGGGTTAGGATGTGTTCTGATGCAAAACGGCAAAGTGATTGCTTATGCTTCACGCAAGCTAAAAGATGCTGAGAAGAACTATCCTATCCATGATCTTGAGCTAGCTGCTATTATCTTTGCCCTAGGGAAATGGCGACATTACTTATACGGCGTGACATTCGACATTTTCACCGATCACCAAAGTTTGAAATATCTGCATACTCAGAAAGATCTTAATCGCAGGAAACGTCGGTGGATGGAATTCCTTGAAGATTATGATTGCCGTATCCAATACCATCCAGGCAAAGCTAACGTTGTAGCCGATGCTTTAAGTAGACAAGCAAAGGTAGCTAGCTTGGAAGGAACCTCTATAGGAGTGATGTCAGAAGCAGGGAGATATCATCTAGTCTCTCAACCGCGGATTGCGAATCTTTCAGTCCGACCAGATTTGGTTCAGAGACTTAAAGACGAGCAGAGTGCTGATGACTGGATTCAAAGATAGGTCGTGAGGATGCAAGATGATCCGAACTCCTCAGTTGCGTTCGATGATATGGGTCTTCTTCGTTTTAAGAACCGAATTTGCGCACCGAAGAATCTGAAGACCGAAATCATGGAGGAAGCACATAAATCTGCTTATGCCGTCCATCCGGGAGGTAATAAGATGTACCGAGATCTCAAGACTGAATATTGCTGGCATGGAATGAAACGAGAAGTTGCTGATTTCGTGAGACGGTGTTTGACTTGTCAACGATTTAAAGCCGAACTTCAGCAACCCGGTGGAACTCTACAGCCACTCTCTATTCCGGATTGGAAATGGGAAGATATTGCTATGGATTTCATGTCCGGATTACCGAGAGTTCGAGGCGGATATGATACGATTTGGGTGATTGTGGATCGTTTGACGAAATCCGCTCATTTCATTCCAATTCGACAGACCACCAATGTCAAGAAACTGGCAGAGTTGTATATCGAGCATATTGTAAAGTTACACGGAGTTCCGAAGAGTATCGTGTCCGATCGAGATCCCAAGTTTACTTCTCGACTTTGGCAAGAAATTCACAGAAACTCGGGAACGAATTTGAAATTCAGCACGGCCGCTCACCCGCAAACTGATGGTCAATCTGAAAGAACCATCAAGATTCTAGGCGATATGCTGCGAGCTCGTGCTCTCGACTTCTCCACGAGTTGGGACAAGCAACTGCCACTCATTGAATTCGCCTACAATAACAGTTACCAAGCAACAATTGGGATGCCCCCTTACGAAGCACTTTATGGACGTAAATGCTGATCCCCTCTGTACTGGGAACTAGAAGACTGTCGAAGAACTAAAGACGGAGTGGAACGAACTCTACCTCCAAGGACGATCCAGGAAACACTTGATAAGATTGCGATCATTCGACAGAGTATGAAAGCTGCGCAGGATCGCCAAAAGAGTTATGCTGATAAGAGACGCCGGGATTTGGAATTTGAAGAGGGAGACAAAGTGTTTCTTAAGGTGACGTTGAGGAAAGGTTTTGCTAGAGTGGGAAAAGGTGGGAAGCTCAGTCCGAGATATTTGGGACCTACCCTATGAGGTTATTGAACGTATTGGGAAGACTGCCTATCGCCTGAACCTGCCCTCGACTCTAACTGGGATTCACAACGTCTTCCATGTTTCTCAATTGCGAAAATACTATCCCAACGAATCTCATATTCTCCGAGATGAAGAAGTCCAGGTAGAGCCTGACTTGACGATCGAGATGAAACCTGTTGAGATTCAGGATCGTAAGTTCAAGCAACTCCGCAACCGACAGATTCCCTTGCTTCGTGTGTTGTGGAGAAACCGAACCACCGAACAAGTAACTTGGGACACAGAAGAGAAGATGCGAACTCATTATCCCGAGTTATTTGCGGAGTCGAATTAGAATCTGGGGACCAGATTCTCCGAAGGGGGGGATAGTGTAACGCCCCACTATTTTATAGCACTTCGGTACGTTAGCCAATTATTGCTCTTGTTTGCATTGTTTGTGATTATGTAAATTATGTGACTTATATGATTTAATATATGAATAATATGATGATTTCATAAGAATTTTCATATTTGAATTATTTTATACCATTCTTATATTTGAATTACTTTATACTATGTTTATATTTGAATTGTTGTATTTGAAATTTTATGAAAATTATGTCATCATAATTGAATTACATGATATTATATTTGAAATATATGCAATATATATATATGCAAACATATATAAATATATGTATATATATATATAAATATCTATACAAATTGCAAGCATATTTTGACTTTTCAAAATATTCAATATTTATTTAATTATCTCATCTCTCTCCACATTTTTCTACACTATTCCACAAGCAACTCACTTCTCTCCTTCTTCAACCTCTAGGCCCTCACCTTGCTCTCACCACCGCCATTTTCATCACCATGAAAGCATCAAAAATCATCCTCTTTCTTGCTATAAAAAGTTGCTCTCTCATCCAAGGAACAAGCTACCACTTGTGGTTTTTGCAAACAAGCTCTCTACATCTCTTTTTCTCCAATTCTTTCCTTTAAGGTAAGTTTATGAATCTCTCAATTCTTTGGGTTTTATGGTTTCAAATGTTGATGAAGTGAAGAAGCATGCTAGAATGAATGATTGATGAGCTTGGTTTGATTGTTGGTTGCATGTAGCATCTTTTGTGATTTTTCTATTAAATTTGATCAATTTGCAATGTTGGGTTAATGGTCTTAGATGCTTGAATGGTTATGGAATTCATGTTAGTTCATGATATTAAGCTAATTGGTGAAGTTTTGTGGAGTTTGGGGTTGAAAAATGAAAGTTTGGCAAAATATGAAGGGGCTGATGAATAGTGATTTTTGAGCATTTGGCTTCATTTTTCGATTCTTTTGGCATCAAAAATCTTAAAATGTGTTAACTAAGAGATGCCGAAAGTTTCGGATTAATCGGAGTTGTTTTGCTATGAAAAGTATCAAACGAGGGGTGGTTTGTGTAATATGTACAAAACCTTTGAATTATAGTTCCCAAACTCTCATATGACTTGAATGCCTAATCTAGCTTAATATTATGAATATTTGATTGTGTTTGAATGTATTTGAATGAGCTTAATTGTGTTTAAATGCATTTATACATAATATGTTATTTTGAGCATAAAATGCATTTCATAGCCGTGCGTCTTACTTGGTTGATTTATCGAGTCGTGTTTTACCTCGAGGCCTGTGTATTACAGGTGGGACCTCGCGGGACTGATTTCTGGTCGTTTGGCTATCCTTTTTGTTAAGCCTATAGGTGAGGATGAAAAATGGTTTTCAACTGAAGTATGAACAAATATTGCGAAAACCCTATCTGTAACAACCCAGAAATCTGGGAATTACTGTGAGTAATTTTTACGCGTTAATTATCTTTCTTAATCTCTAAATTCTCGATTATATGTGAATTATAATATATTATGTCGTAAATGACCAATGTGATAATATTGTTTGCGTATTTAAATTACGTGTCTATATTGCGTTTATTAAATATTTAATCGTTATATGTGATCGACGCGTATTTAATTGGATTTTCTAAAATTACTAAAATAACCCTTCGTATTTTTCGGTATTTCGAAGATATTTGATAAGTGTCGAAATTCATTTCATTATTTTTATTTCGAGAGAGAGAGAGAGAGAAGAAGAAGAAAAGAGATATTTCTCCCGAATCCCTAATCGATCGTGCCGAGCTCGAATCTCTGTGGAATCTCGCACCAATCGTTTTTAAACGATCAGTTCATCGATAGCTTTCTATAGGTACCAATTTCCCCAATTTCTTTTACGATTTTTTGAGGTTTTGAGAATATTTGGTTATTTCGGGACTTTTAGGATAATTGCTTAGATCGAGCCCGTTTCTTGGTCAATTCGTGATTTTATTGGATGTATATGTGAATTAGATGTTGATTATTGATTGTTATAAATTATGAGTGTTGATTTGCGTTAAAAATATGATTTTTGTGGAATTTTGGCTCGAAAATTTGAAAACCCGTAAGTTTCTGCTGGGTTCAGTTGAACCACACGGGCTAACGCACGGTCTTGCGCAAGACCGTGCAGGAGCCCGTGTGCAGCTCATTGTGCTTGCACGGGCTTGAGCCCGTGCACCTATCCCGTGTGTTTGGCCGTGTGTGCGTGCACGGTCTTGACACCGTGTTCAAGACCGTGCACTAGGCCGTGTGAAACACTTAGTGAATTTTTCCAGCCTTTTCAAACTTTGCTCTCGGCAATTGAGTCTTCGGGTCACCATTTTTGGTTGACTTTTTGCATACGGACTCCAAAAATTACACCGTTTTCACCTATAGAACCCTTTTAATTTGTAGATTTATATTTTGGAATGTTTATTTAATTTCGCCCTCGTTCGGGCTATGAATAGTGTAATTCTAATTATGTGTATTTTTGACAACCTGTCGGAATTGCGTGAAATTTACATGATAGCTTCTTTACATATTATAATTGACATATGCATGATTGGAAACATGTTTGGTTAGCCGTTCGTCCAATAATTGCTTATTTGCGCTTTTATTGTTGTTGTAGTCGTTATTGATTTGTCTAGGTCTTGTCTTGTCTCCAGATCAGTCCGACGTGGGAGACCAGTGAGTCTAGCAGCTAGGCTTTCTCTTTTTGATTCCAGGTGAGGATTTAAACTTTTAACTGGGCTTGAACATATATATATACAATTGCGAACCCCCTAATCCCTTATTAATATATTATATATTTCGAGTTTATATTTTTATGTTTATCCTCAAATCATTTAATATCAAAATTATACATAAGTAAACCAAATTGATTTGTTTTCAAAAGGGCAAGAAAACTATTTATTTTACGTGACGGTTTGACTTAGGATTTAATCCTTTGTCGTCACCCTTGCTCAGAGTGTCGGTTGGCATTCAAATGGGTTATTTTAAAGCGAGCAAATACATGACTATTTTCAAGTTGGGCCCGGGAAGGTATCCGAAGGTTACATCTGGGGACGGGCGTTCAGGGTGTAATCCGAGGTGCTTCTCCCAAAACTAAGCGTCAATCGTGGCCTGTCAGGAGATGATAGCCACGGTTGGGAGCGATGGTGGGTGTTGCATTCGTTGCACATTTTCCTAAAATTCATTATGGTTGAGCTTCGGGTTGCTCCTTAGCTTGACACCGGCGATGGAGTATTTATACATGCACCGTGGAGATATAAAGAGGAACAGGCCCATTCTCGCTGGGATCGTATTTACTGCTTTATAGTGTTATTGATTTTAATTCTTAATTGTATATCCAAGTCGAAGCATATTCCGGTTTCTTCATTATCGCATATGTATTTTCTATAAATACCCGGAAGCATGACTCGACTTGTTCTCACATCTTCACTGAGTACTTTGACTCACCCTCTTTTAATTTGTTCTTGCCTCAGGTTTGAGAGAGACCGACATGTCTTACGTGTCGGATGGGCAACAGTGTCTGATATGCTTTTTGGTTTTGCCGAGTCTCATTAGTTGTCTTTTGATCTCGTTCATTACTCTTGTCATCCTGGATTGATAATATTATATTGTTCCCCAATATTGTTATTTAAATGATGTTGCCCTGAGTGGGCTGTTGTTAATATATTGGCCCCGGAGTGGCAATTTTTGTTAATATGGATTTAAATGCTTCCGCTATATATTCTCTGATCTATTTAAATGCTTTATTTTGGGGATTCACTGTTGCCAAGTGTCGGGATTGACCCGTTAGCTTGCATGGGTTCTCGGGTTGAGGCACTGTATTCGGCTTGGGAATCCGTGCAGGTTCGGGGGCTGTAGAGCGGGGCACTACACTATCCCCTTTTATATTTCAATTATATATTATCAATATTTGAAATAAAAAGGTTTTAATATAAGAATGATATATGTGTATCTTTCTAAAATGATTTGAAAATAGAGACAAGAGAACTACTTTGATTTTAAAAGTAACATTTGGTCTCGGGACTTGCACGTATGCCTCGAGATAACTCGGCAACGTGACGGGATACCCTAGACGGTTACATACCTTGTCTCGAAAGACCCTTTTGGTCCATTAAAATATTTTTAAAAGCGAGATCATACACGTTTAACCCCATTGAGGACGCTCATGGGTGTATCTGTTTGGGCCCTGGATTATGTGACAGGCGGATACCTGGAGACGTGCGTCTAGGGTTGAAGCCGGGTTCATAATCCGCCGATTATAAGCAGGTATCCTGGAACCTGACAAATAATCAAAGGGTATTGTTCATGGCTGGTGGGAGGTAGTCTAGCATGAATAATACTGACACCGGCGCCATTAGTCGGTTATGGTGAAATCTCGGATTGCTCCTTGATAAACCAAACGGTATTGAGGAAGGAATTTCATTATATTTGATATGTTTTGGGAGTTATAAGGAGATGGCCCGTTCTCGCCGGGAATAAAAATATTTCTAAAATGTTTTACTCTAATATTTAATTCACAAAGCTTTGATGGATTATAAAGAGATAGTATCGGCACTAGATTCGTTTCTCTATTAATCAAAGCGTGGATTAAATATGAATATTTAATTACCAAAGCTTAGCTGAATTGTAAAAGAGCATATTATCACTAGATGTGCTTTTATCAACCTAAGCGTGGATTAAATATATGTTTTTATTATATATATATTCCCCTCCTCACTGAGTTCGTTTGACTCACATCCCCTTTTTGGTTCATGCTTCAGGTTAGCAGTTCGAGTGGTTGTTGGGTACTGGCAGCAGCAGTGTAGGCTTACAGGTCTTTGGAGTCAGTTTATGTAGACATTTTATTATGACTACTCTTATTTATTTTGGCATGTTAACTTGAAAATTAATGTAAGTTGAAATATGATGATATTTGGATATTTGAATCTTATGAAATTAGTGGATATATATATGTTTGGTATTTGCTTCCATTGTTGGCCTGTTATTGCTATTGTTGTTGTTGATGTTGGTATTGTTGTTGGGGAGTTGCTGTTGCCAGATTGTGGGAATCCCGTTGTCCGGGGCGGGTTTTCGAGAGGTGGTATTTAACTATCGCTCGGGGGCTCGTTTCGGTCCGGGGGTTGTGATGTTGGGGACGTCACATTTAATATTTAATTTTATGTTTTTTCGTTATTTAGTATTGCATTGATATTTCCTTAATTGTTGTTCCATAATTGTGTATCTCTATATGTTTAATTATTTGGCTTTCCATATTGCGCCTGTAGCATGATCTAAGTTCCATTTGAATTGTCGTGCATCGTTTGTTGTCTTGTGTCTTGCTTTTCGTATTGTCGGGCTCGTTTTCATCCTCTAAGCCCTGTGTATTGTAGGTGGGACCAACGAGGGAGAAACTTGACTACCGCTTGCTTTCATACTGTCGTGTCGAGCCAGGTAAGGGTTTAAACTATTTTCAACTAGGCAAAGGACATAGTTACTTAGGTTTGCGAAATAACTTACTATCCCGCTTTTCTTATTGCTTGTTGTACTGCCTTTACTATTTCTTTACGTGCTTAGTCAAATCCCTTTTCGATAGCAAACCCATGCATCTACAAAATGGTTTGAAACGCTTTCAACTAGAGACAAGTAACCTATTTGTTTTAAAAGTAACTATTTGATCTCTGAGGTACTTATAAGTAATGTCGTTAGGGACATCCGTTAGCATGCTTCCGAAGCGTACGGCGCTTACTTGAGTATTTCTTAGATCGTTACATCAACTTGTCTCAGAGGCCCCTTTGGCAATTCATACTTAACTGCTTGCATCATCTTTTCGAACGGCCCCTTTAGCCACCCAAAATGTTATTGATTTCAAATGCGAGCCCTGGACTGAATCATGACATTGGGCCCGGAGTATACCGGAGGTGAGCCTGGAGATGAGTGTCTAGGGCAAATCCCGATGTATACTTCTATGCGTGTTGACTTAGGCTGGTTGGGAGGTTGACTAGTCTAAGTTGATACGAACAGTGGTGCTAACCGCGTCTCCTTAATTCACTGTACGGTAGTGCTAATCGCATCTCCTTAAATCACTGACTGCATGACTTTTGGTTGTGGAGTACTTGACTACGTGCTTGCATGATTTTCATGGTTGGGAGTTATAAGGAGAGGGCCCGTTCTCGCCGGGACATACTATTTCATGACTTGTTGCATTACTTGCTTGTCCAATTGATTTACGGCTTTCGTTACAAGTCGAAGCACATTCCGGTTTTCTTCATTTAGCATATGTATTTCCCTATATATATATATATATATGTATATACAAAACCTGGAAGTGTGGCTCGAACTTGCCCAACTTAAGCCATCTTTATTGTTCAAACTACTTAGTTGAATTACGAGCCGTATTTACTTAGCATTTCCAACTTGTTTACATCATGCCTTTCTAACTTGTAACGGCCTCGTGACTCAACTAATATCCTTTCAATTTATTGGCTTGACATTATGTGTAAATGATTTTTAAAGGATCCGGTTCGTCACCCTTTTTGTGTTTTCAAATTAAGCCAAACCCGAGTGTTGCTTTGTATTGTTTTACAACCTATATTATTATTTATATTCTTACTCAAAACGAGCAACATTCACTACTTTTGGTTTTAAAAGATAAATGATGAACTGTGATCAAAACCCCCTTACAGAGTATCCTTTATACTCACCCCTTCTATTTTGGTTCTTGCTTCAGGTAGACAGGTTGCGGCGTCACCTATCTTGTCAGTCGGCATCAGCAGGTCTACATAGGCTCAGTCTTGTCGTCTGGTTTGTCTTGTCAGTGGTCCCAACAACTGTCGAGTCCTGTTTATTGTATTTAATTACTTTCGTACCCCCTTTACTGCTTTATTTACTTTATGTATCATATGTGCCCCTGATGTGGGATAGTTGAAGATATCTAGGATTGCACAGGGTAGGCTAGTCGAGCAATGGACAGCCCTACGTGTTTATGACCCTTTTGTATTTCGAGCTGCAAATGTATAATTGATATTATGTTAGCTTCGTAGGCTTTATAGAATTTATTTGTTTATCTTTTAAATCGCTTACGCATTACTCTGTATTGTTGTAGTTGTTGTTGGGAAGTTATTGCTGCTGCCGGTGGTTATTGCTTGAGTGCCGTTCGACGGAGTGGGTTTTTGAGTTGAGGCCCTCGCCAAAGCTTAGGAGTTCACTTCGGTGCGAATGTGGTGTTCCTTCTTCAGGGGGCGCTATAGTTTTGAACTAATTCAAAAGTCTAAAATCAAGTTCGACATGTCTAGAACATTTTCTCAGAAGACATCAAAGTCATCCAAGATCAGTAGGAAGGGTTTCCGACTCAGTTTTCTAGACGTCGCCAGACTCGATTCTCTGCAACACAATTTTTAGCAACACAACTCAATACCAAAATTCGTTTTTCATGTATTTCAAAAATACAACAATATTTCAAAATATACATCTTCAAATTTCTAGATTCCTTTTGATAAAATCATATTCAAAATTCCTTTCAATTTATCAAAACTCCCAACAACTTCATATATGCACATAAACACAAAACGCATCTAACACCAATTTAATCCAAATAAAAAGGGTAGAGGCAAATATATAAACGTGATCAAAGCATGGCTCTGATACCACTGTTGGGATTCACGCACCCCCGGGAGCAGCGGAAGTAGTAGATTTCAAAAATTTTAGTCCCGAGGCATTGCAATGAATCTTCATCATTAATCAACTTGGGCTAAAATTAATTCCAAATTAATTCTCTAGTCCAATAAGTCCAATTAACATTTAATTGTTACAGATTTTTCCTTCTATTAATTGTACTTGATTTATTCTAAACAAATCACAAGTTTCTCAATTAATCATTTTGACTTGAGTTAATACTAATTAATTCTCGAGTCTTAAACTTTCAATTAACTCTTTAATTGATAAATCTCTCGTCTACTTAAATTAAGTAGTCTCAAATTTCAACATGAATTTCGAGACTCACCCTTAATTACTTTAGACTTGAATTAATTCTCAATTAACTCTCAAGTCTAATATGTTATCAAATAACAAGTCTCTCGAATTTAATCACATTAAATGCTTGTTAATTACTCTTAATTAACTCTTACACGTTAATTACACTTAATTAACATCTTGATCTCTTTAATTAATTAATTCCAATTAATTCATTTGTCAATCCAGTTGACTATTATCAAACTCTGTTGATATAGATAAATTTGTTCGCCTTTGGAAGTTATTGTGTGACCCCTCAGGTTCACCAATAGGACAGTAGTAGGAACACATTCTCAATGTCAGCATTGTGACTTTAATTAAACTCATTTAATTAAAGACTATTTGTGAATCAACTCATTGACTTCACAAATACATTCCTACAGACCATGGATGATGTCTAGCAATGTGTTCATGGCCACCCATCCATCGATGAAGTGGTATGAACCTTTTAGCCCCATGATCTCCGTGAGATACGATCATTCTATCATCCAATTCCCGATTGAGACCTAGGGTATGGGAAATGGAACCCCAGTAGTCTGCAATGCTATGAATAACATTCCTATAGTAATTCCATTTGATCTTACACTCTAGGAACTCTTTCCTAATGAAGACCAACCGTACATTGCGCAAGGATTTAGTGGTGGAATATACTACAATAGAATTCATAGGAATTCTTCTTGTTCTTGCAACAAGTGATAGATCCTGTATTGACCCTGACAGCCTCCATGCATGACTCGAATATACCCAACGTACAGCTTATGTGAAACCCTAGGGATTTAGCAGCACATCAAAGCATGCCCCAGTTATGCACAAGGCAACTATGGAGCCTCAAGTCTTAGTTAGACACGATCATGGCTAGGGAAACCCTCCTAATCTCTAAGATTCTATATGAGTCTTACCCCATTTAGGCAATCTCGGTAGGATCCTCAGTGAACTTAATCTCCATTAAGCACCCTCATATGCATAGTAGTGTCAAAACACTAATGTCATGAAATGGGACACACTTTCATAAAGCTATGTCATATGAGCAAGTCTCAAGCGAATCTAATCGACATCCCCTGTGCCTTTTAAACTCTTTGACTTGGAGTGTTTTAGATCACACCATTGGGTACTTATTTCATGGCCCCCATCAAATGCTGAAACCAAGTCCCTTAGCTTACTGTGATCTTGGGGTTTCATCCATACACAGAAATAAACAATATGCAATTACTTATAAATGTAATATGATGATTTTGGCCAAAGTAGTATCAGACGACTACTAATGTCTTTCTATTATGGATCACTAGATTGTTCTACTCTAGAGTTTTAGAGGAAATGCCTCAAGCAATTCGGCTTTCCAGGGCACAACTCTAACAATGTCATCTAAAATACTACCATATCACTATCAATCGCAATTTTCGATACAAGATAAATAATATCTGAAAGATAATTGTTGTTTTTAAGACCCGAGGATGTGAATGGAAGTTTTACGCCTCATTCAGTAAAAAGGATGTGGTTTTAGCCATCAGAAGGATGCCTCAGTTACATCACGCTTGCAACGCAGATAGTTTGAGGTCAAAAGGACATTCCAAAAGCAGATGCAAATTTCGTTGCAGATTTAGTGGTACAAAAAGAAATATCCCAAACAAAAATAAAACCATGTGACACTGAGAAAGATATTGAGCTAGAATACGATTGTAAATTTCATACCACTCGGCTTGGCTTGGGAAGGAAATAGCCATCCGCGATATCCATGGGTCTGATGTTTGTTCATACGACCGAATCAGATAATACTATGATGCGTTGATGCGATCAAATCCAAGGACCATTGCAGAATACGAGGTTGACCATGCAACTAAAAGATTCAAGAAGTTGTTTATCGCCTTTAGTGCATGTATCACCAGTTTTCTCAACGGATGCAGAAAAATGATTTTTTTGGATGCCACGTTTATCAAAAACAAGTACACAGGTGCATTGTTAGCTGCCACAACTAAGGATGCAAATGGTCGGATGTACACGGTAGCATATACAGTGGTCAGTGCTGAGAATATTCAAAATTGGGAATGGTTCTGTTACATGCTTAAAGCGGCACTTACAGGGTCTTGTGGGCAACAATGGACTCAGTACACATTTTTCTCTTACTGGCACACGGGACTACTCCATGTCGTACCCTTAGTATTTCCCGGGAGCCATCATGCCTACTGTCTCCGACATTTAATGGACAACTTCAAGACACAGGTAGTCAGGAATAATTATTACATTATATATAATCAATACAAAATATCGCTTAATAGTTTCAAGATTATGCATAATTATCCAGTATTTTTCCATTCGATTCCACATGTTTCCAAAACCATTTGACATATCTGCACTAACATTCCACATAAACTTGCTAAATTATTCCTTTCCTCTTATAAATGTAGGTTCTCTCGAAACACTATCCCAAAAAATGCAAACAATATTGGATTGGTATTTTAAAAAATGCTGCATATGTTGTTCATTTCAGCGAGTTTAATAAGTGTATTTAGAGTCTCAGAACGGAATTTCCATTATACGTAGACTTCCTAAACAATGTTTACCCGGCATGCTGGGCTAATGTAATGTTCGCTGGTAACCGGTATGGGGAAATGAACAACAATCTTGTTGATTCATGGACCAATTGGGTGAAATTAGTGAGATCACTTCCCGTGGTTGGCATGGCCGATAAGATTCGATCACAGCTCATTAATTATTTTAATGACAGACAGGAAGAGAGTGAAAAGATAACGACATTCTTGTGTCCAACCGCTGAGGAAAAACTGGCTGCAAACATCAAAGCCAGTCGGAAAAGGCCCGTGCATATATCCAACGGACAAATATTTGAAGTCATTGCGGGGAAAATTAACGTCGAGGTTAATATGGTAGAAAGTACATATTCTTGTTGTTATTAGCAAATGTACAGAATCCCATACGCGCATGCTTCTGCGTGCATTATAATCCAAAAACTCTCGGTTTGTATTCTTATGTATGGATAATTTGGTTCTCGTGATAATTTGATAATTACTGGGAAACTGCAAAAAATGAAGCACTTATATTAAGAAAATGTCGAACAAATATTTAAATTAGTGAGCTAATTTCGAAGTCTGCGTAATTATTATGATTAAATTTGCGTGAGTCATAACTTGTTATGTGGTGTCTCTCAAAATGAAGCGCTTATATGTGGTGTCTCTCGAGATGATGTCATTGAAGGGTAATCTTATCTGTTGATGATACCAGTTTGTGACACTGATATTGTAAGTTGTCTAACAATACTAACAAATGCGTATCTTGCAAAGGGATCTACGTAATTTTTAGACGAGATGATGCTATTGAAGGGTAAAAATGGCTTGTTTATGATACAATTTTTGAGGCACTGATATTGTAAGTTGTATAACAATAGTAACGAATGTGTATCTAACAATGGGATCTGCGTAATTTTGAGACGAGATGATGCAATTGAAGGGTAAAAATGCTTGTTTATGATACCATTTTTGAGGCACTGATATTCTAAGTTGTATAATAAAAGTCACAAATGCGTACCTAACAAAGGGATCTGCGTAATTTTGAGATGAGATGATGCCATTGAAGGGTAAAAATGTCCTGTTTATGATACCATTTTTGAGGCACTGATATTGTATGTTGTATAACAATAGTCACGAATGTGTATCTAACAAAGGGATCTGCGTAATTTTTTAGACGAGATGATGCCATTGAAGGGTAAAAATTGCCTGTTTATGATACCAATATTTTTTAGGCACTGATATTGTATGTTGTATAACAATAGTCACGAATGCGTATCTAACAAAGGGATCTGCGTAATTTTGAGACGAGATGATGCCATTGAAGGGTAAAAATGGCCTGCTTATGATACCATTTTTGAGGCACTGATATTGTAAGTTGTATAACAATAGTCACGAATGCGTATCTAACAAAGGGATCTACGTAATTTTGAGACGAGATGATGCCATTGAAGGGTAAAAATGGCCTGTTTATGACACAATTTTTGAGGCACTGATATTTTAAGTTGTATAACAACAGTAACGAATGCGTATCTAACAAAGGGATCTGCGTAATTTTGAGACGGTATGATGCCATTGAAGGGTAAAAATGGCCTGTTTATGATACCAATTATGCAGACTTCATAATTACATCCACAACAAAACCTAAGAATTTGACAAGCAAAAATATCAGTACAACACTTTATATTAAAGAGAGTGCAACTAAGCAATTTAAAAACTCTTCATTATAAGTTTCAGTTCAACAATGTTTTACATCAGTACAGCATACTAATCACTCATACAGTTTTCCCTAAAGGAACTAGTTAACATAGAAGCTCTGTGTTTAACATCGAGCTTTGTGGAAAATCATCCAAGTATGTTTTGTTTGTTTCGTTTGGGAATTTTTAGGTACAATTCACCCAAGACAATGACATACAATGACATACTGTAGCTGACACGATTATGTACCATGGAAATGAAAGATATGTCAACATTGGAGGACATATTATCCGATCTCTCATCAACAGTGTCGACTAGAAGATGATGAAAAAGAATTAATTTGTACAGAGGAAACATGCTCCAAAGTCCAAAGGGGAGTGTGGCTTTTTTATCCTAAGCTGAGCTCGAATTTTTGCCCCAAGCTGAGTTCTTCACTCTGTCTGGTCTGTGGCCGTTTTGTCCCAAGCATGGGGCGTTCACTCCATCTGCTCTGTGGCTGTTTTGCCCTAGAGGCTATGGAATTTTTAAACATTACATCAACCATAACACCCATACCACACTCCAAACTTACAAACACTGGAACAAAAAGGAGAGAGATTTCAATTTTAAAAAAATGACTGTTTATGGTTTGATAACTAAACTAATTATTATGTTGTCTATATAGAGGGAGAAGAATGGGTAATTAGGGTTCTAAGTGATCCAGATGGATAAATTACCGATAGGGGTTACTAAGGTAGAATTCAAAGAGTTATCGTGTATTAATTCCCAACCACTCAATTTAGGCAACATTGACTATTGAAGCGGCTGTAAAAGTAAAAAGTGCATTGGAATTCTCAAAGATATTACAGGCTTTACCGGAAGCAGTAATGTGAGGGTACTGTGATGGGAAACTTACTTATTAGTGAGATGTGTGTCTAATAATGAAGTCAGCGTAATTGTTCTGAGTTAAATCCACTCGAAGGGTATTTTGGCCTATCTGAAATAAACAATGTTGAACAAATAAGATTTATCGAATTCTTTTAAGAGATGTATGTTTAATAATGAAGTCTACGTAATTGTTCTGATCTAATTCCACTCGAAGGGTATTTCGGCCTGTTAGAAATAAAAAATACTTCACTGATTTTACAACTTATCAAACTTTTTTTAGATATGTGTGTCTAATAATGAAGTCTGCTTAATTGTTCTGAGCGAAATCCACTTGAAGGGTATTTTGGCCTATCCGAAATAAAAATGTTGCACTGACATTAAAACTTATTGAATTATGTTAAGAGATGTGTGTCTAATAATGAAGTATGCGTAATTGTTCTGATCTAAATCCAGTCGAAGGGTATTTTGGCCTGTCAGAAATAAAAAATGCTTAACTGATTTTACAACTTATCGAACTCTTTTTAGATATGTATGTCTAATAATGAAGTCTGCTTAATTGTTCTGAGCGAAATCCACTCGAAGGGTATTTTAGCCTATCCGAAATAAAAATGCTGCACTTGCATTAAAACTTATCAAATTCTTTTAAGAGATGTGTGTCTAATAATGAAGTCTGCGTAATTGTTCTGAGCTAAATCCACTCGAAGGGTATTTTAGCCTGTCACAAATAAAAAATGCCTCACTGATTTTACAACTTATCGAACTTATTTTAGAAATGTGTGTCTAATAATGAAGTCTGCGTAATTGTTCTGAGCTAAATCCACTTTTTTCAAAGTAATTTGTTTTCCAAAAATCTTTGGAGGGTGATCTTTTTGTTGCTTCTCAATGGCAATTGACTTTTCCTATCAGCCATAAGAGTCCTGTGAGAACTATGTGGTGGATAAAACCTCATTCTGGTGCTTCTCGGGGTAACCCGGGCATTTCTGGTATTGGGGGAGTGATTAGGAACCCTGAGGGAGATGTGTTATGGGCTTATCATAGTTTTTTAGGTATTAGTACTAATGTGGCTGCAGAATTGGAAGCAATTTTGCATGGTCTAGAGTTATGTAAGGTCAAAGGGTTTTATAGAATTTAGCTTGAGGTTGATACGCAGGTTGCTTTACAAATGATCTCTTATCCGAATTCTGGGACCTGGATAGTCCAACACTCTCTCTTGAAAATCAAAAAGTTGTTGTCTGTGTTAGGTGTGAAATAGGGTGCTGCTTTTGCTGTGTGGTGCTTGGCTGTCCCTGGATTACTGAATTGCTGAGTACTCCATGGGGGAACATTGGGCTTCATTCTGGTATCAGGGAATATGGGGTGATGTGCTTCTTTGGCCCCTTGTGTTATTTCTCTTTTTTAGTTTCTAGGTGTTCTTCAAGTTTTGGTTGTAATACATTTGTTATTTTATACATGCTCTTTTTTAATTTCGCCAGTTAAAGGGTTTGGTTAATAAAAAGCGGGTTGGGGTGGGGCTGGGGGGGGGGGGGGTTCCTCTCTACCCCTGCAGTCCGATTTTCGGTCGATTAATAAAAAAAAATCTTTAAAAAGTTAGATGAGTTGTAAAATCAGTGAATCATATTTTATTTCTGGCAGGCCAAAATACCCTTTGAGTGGATTTCGATCAGAACAATTACGCAGACTTCATTATTAGACACACATCTCTTAAAATAATTCGAGAAGTTTTAATTTCAGTGAAACATTTTTTTCAGATAGGCCAAAGTACCCTTCGAGTGGATTTCGCTCAGAATAATTACACAGACTTCATTATTAGACACACATCTTTTAAAAGAATTTTATAAGTTTTAATGTTAGTGCATCATTTTTTATTTCTAATAGGCCAAAGTAACCTTCTAGTGGATTTCGCTCAAAACAATTACGCATACTTCATTATTAGCCACACATCTTTTAAAATAATTTGATAAGTTTTAATGCCAGTGCATCATTTTTTATTTCTGATTGGCCAAAGTAACCTTCTAGTGGATTTCGCTCAGAAAACGCAGGCTTCATTATTAGACACACATCTCTTAAAATAATTCGATAAGTTTTAATGTCAGTGCACCATTTTTTATTTCTGATAGGCCAAAGTAACCTTCTAGTGGATTTCGCTCAGAACAATTATGCAGACTTCATTATTAGACACACATCTCTTAAAAGAATTCGATAAGTTTTAATGTCAGTGCATGATTTTTTATTTCTGATAGGCCAGAGTAACCTTCTCTTGGATTTTGCTCAGAACAATTACGCAGACTTCATTAATAGACACACATCTCTTAAAAGAATTCAATAACTTTTAATGTCAGTGCATCATTTTTTATTTCTCATAGGCCAAAATACCCTTTGAGTGGATTTCGCTCAGAACAAATACGCAGACTTCATTATTAGGCACACATATCTTTAAAAAGTTCGATAAGTTGTAAATTCAGTGAAGCATTTTTTATTTCTGACAGGCTAAATTACCCTTCGAGTGGATTTCGCTCAGAACAATTACACAGACTTCATTATTAGACAGACATCTCTTAAAAGAGTTTGATAAGTTGTAAAATCACTGCAATATTTTTATCTCGGTACAATGCATTTTAATGCAGGTATAATATTAGTGCTTCATTTTCCCTAGTTTCCCACTAATTATCAAATTATAACGAGAACCAAATAAATAATAAAATATAGCAGTATACCCTGGACAAAAATTATTACAATTCAAAGAAACCCTGTACCACATATTTTACGATCCATCATAAGCTCTAATGCACGGACACTTCGAAAATTAGCACGGTGCAGTGTCAGACACGGACACACCTCGGACATGGCTCCAACACGTGTCTGACACGGCAAAACCGTATCCAAAATTAAAAAAAAAAAATTAAATAGGGACATGGTGTCGGACACGGCTGGAGGAGTGTCCAACACAGCTAGGACAGGGCGGGGTATATTTTTTAATTTTTAAAGTCCTCGGTGGTTCTTTTAATATTTTTGTATAACTTTGGGGCAAAATTGCAAAAGAAGAAAAGAATTAACATGTTCTCACTTCTCTCATTCCCATCTGTTACACTGATTCTCTCTCTCCTAAGCTCACTCTCATGGCGACAGAAGCAACAGCAACAGCAAACAAGTATTTCTCTTCTCCTTTTTTTTAAATTTGTGTTATTCACTTCGCCTTCAGCAAATGATTGGGAAAAATAAACTCAAAAGAAATTTGCCCAAATTAAACCCTAATTCACTTGTTGATGCTTCGGCCGCCTCCAGTTCAGCAGTGTTGTTTTTTAATCTGTCAAGAAGAAACAAGATTCTTGTTAATAATGGTGGGAGATTTCTTAACCAATCAACAATTAAAAATCTAATATATACAGGAAACAAGAAAACAAAAAAGGTGGAGCTGGATTCGATCTTCTGTACAACCACCATAATATTCACATGATTCATATCCCTTTAGTCTATTTTGAGGAAAAATGAGAGAAACAAAAGAAAAAGAAGAAGAAACTTGCCCTGATCTTACCTTTCTCCAAGGACTGCAAAAAAGAATGAATAATATTGAATGACAAATTGGATATTTATATATTTTATTTGAATTTAAGATGTGTGTTTTTATTGGAATTCCTTATGAATAACTTATATTTTTCATAAATTAATACTAATAAATATATTTATTAAATATATAATATAGCCGTGTCGCAGCCGTGTCGTGTCCTAAATTTTTTAGAAAATTCGTTTCGCCGTGTCCGTGTCGTGTCGTGTCCGTGTCGCCTTGTCCGTGTCCATGCATCAATGATCATAAGTCTGCGTGACTAAGCTTGGACAAAAATTGATAGGCCAAATATACCCTCCAACGGGGGATTGACCATGTTTCTACTCGTTTATCTCACTCAAAGGAGTTGCGCACAATGCTCTCCGCAATAGTAGCACAAAAGAGATCCACAGTCGTTAGTCCCGTTGTCTTGTTTCCGACATTGTACTTGCTCATGTTTTGCCTTCATGAGTTCAGCCTTTGGAAAGTCCTCATTCTTACTCCAATACAAACGCAGGAAATTCGTTAAAATTTTAGCATCAGCTGACCTATAATTACTTTTCAAAGAGTTGTATTCTTTGAAAACGCATTCTATCTTATCAACACCACCATAGGCAAATGATCTACACTGTGAATTGGAAACATAAAAAACCTCTTCCATCGGTCAATGATTTGGGTCATCTCATTCAGCGGAATAATGAAAGACGACTCAATTTCTTCTTCGGCAACACTGTCAATAAATTTTTTGAGCTGGTTTTGAGCAATGAGTCTTGCTGTTTTAAACTTACCCCGTGGGCATGGAGGAATCTTTTGCTTGAGTTTCTTGATAATTGCGAGAGCGAGGAAGGGAGATGCAATTTGCGATGGCTCTATATTCTCTGAGTTTTTTAATATCCCGAAGTAATGTTGAATGAAATTTTCAGCCATCATTCCACCATTTAAGAGGTCATGGATATGTCCCGCAATAATATTGGCGCCATCCGTTTCTTCACTCTCATAAATAGTGTTGTTGCATAAATAAATACAGCTATTCAAAATAGTATAATTACACTGAAAAAAAATATAAATTTTGAATATAATTACGCAGTTTCAATTTCAAAGTATGCATTTCATGGTTTGAATGCTATTTTAGGACAAACCTTTCTGCCGACATTTTCTGTGACATAAATTTATCCACCACTGTACGATGCTCAGGATCTGACTCATCACGACCTGGATATGAAACTGATGGGGAAACAACCACCCTGGACTCCTCCTCCTGCTCCCCTTGCCCAGGTACGCCAGCATTTATTATCGGGACCCCCTCCGCCTCCGATGCCATCACATCCAATTGTTCATAGAGTTGCCGAGCTATGTCGGCCACCTCATCCTTGTTTGACACCTCATCCCCCGTCGTCTCCTTGTCCCCTTGATCACCTTGCCCAGTTACATCAGTCTATGTAATTCGATTCATCCCCTCCACCAATATCTCTCCCAACTCCTCCAACCCCATCTCAGTCATCACTTGATCTCCTCCAACGTCGGCCACCGTACAGTTGTTCCACATCTCTTCCATCAATTGATCCCCCGCTTCCTCCTCACCCATCTTACCATAGAACTGAGTTATTTCCACAACCATATCTTCATGTTCCACCAGTGTGCTCCCCGCCATGTTATCCACTACAACCACACTGTCGTTCCTCTACTTCTTTCTTATTTCAAGCCTCCCAGAGAAATCAAAATCAGAATCATCATCACCATCACCATCTTCATCCATGTCTTCCTCCTCGTCATCCTCCTCCTCCACATCCTTACCATTTCCCAGTCCCAATGGAATCTGAATCTCCTTACCAACCATCAATCTCACTGTAATATCCAACAACTCTCCCCTAGATATCATTGTAGTCTCCTTCTTTCCCAACAATAGTCCAATAGAAGCAATTGTGGTCTCCTTCTTTTCATTAAAATAGTCAGCAGAGAATGGAACTGTAGCGCCCCCTGAAGAAGGACCGCCACATCCGCACCGAAATGGATTCCCGAGCTTCAGCGAGGGGCCTCAACTCAAAAACCCACTCCGGCGAACGGCACTCACGCAAGCACTACCGGCAACAACAACGACATCCCAACAACAACCAGAAAAGAGCAGAGAAAAATGCGGAAGCGATTAATGTAAGCAATCAAACTTCATAAAAGCCTATAAGGCTATCATAATATCAAGAAACATTTATAAATCAGAATACAATAAAATCACAACACGTAATGCCATCCATGGCTCAACTAGTCTATCCTATACAATCCTAGATATCGTCAACTATCCCACATCAGGGGCACATCAGTACGTAAAGTAAATAAATACAATAAACAAGACTCGACGGCTGTTGGGACCACTGACAAGACAAACCAGAAAGACTGAGCCTATCTAGACCTGCTGATGCCGACTGACAAGATAGGTGACGTCGCCACTTGTCTACCTGAAGCAAGAACCAAAATAGCAGGGGTGAGTATAAAGGATATTCAGTAAGAGGGTTTTTGATCATAGTTCGTCATTTATCTTTTAAAACCAAAAGTGGTGAGTGTTGCCCGTTTTGAGAAAGAATATAAATAATGAAATATAATTTGTAAAATGACACAAAGCAACACTCGGGTTTGGCTTAATTGAAAACACAAAAGGTTGACGAACCGGATCCTTTAAAATATTTGCACAAAATATCAGGCCGATTGAAAGAATATTAGTTGAGTAATAAAGGAGGCTTACGGTGGCAAGCACGAGACACACTTCCGGGTTTTATATATCTATAGGGAAATACATATGATAAATGAAGAGAACCGGAATGTGCTTCGACTTGTAACGAAAGCCGTAAAACAATTAGACAAGCAACAAATGCAATAAATCATGCAATAATGTGTCCCGGCGAGAACGGGCCCTCTCCTTATAACTCCCAATTGAAAATCATGCAAGCAAGTACTCCACCACCAAGGTTCATGGACCACTCAGAATTTATGGACTCACTCAGGAGCTCTGTCAAGTAAAGTGATTGGAGAATACAGAATCTCAAAACGCGTGTTAACAACGTCACCCTTAACAGAATTTTCTAGGAAGCGCGTAGCCTACAACGCCACCCTCGCACTAACTCAGGTTAGTCAACCTCCTGGCTGACCTAAGCAGATACGGATTGGAGTATCCATCGGGATTTGCCCTGGACGCACGTCCCCAGACTCACCTCCTGAATACTCCGGGCCCAAAACATACACAGTCCAGAGCTCGCATTTGAAAACGATGATAGTTTAAGTGGCCAAAAGGGCCATTCGTAATTGGGGAATCGGGATGTGGAAGGCCAAAGGGGCCATTCGAGACAAGGTTATATTTGCGAGGTCGAGAGACCAAAGTTCGCATTTAAAACAAAAGGGTTTTCCTTGTCTCTAGTCGAAATCATTCCAAATCATTTTGGTTTTGCTATTGAAAGGTTTGACTAAGCACATAAGGAATAGTAAAGGCAGTACAACAAGTAATAATAAAAGTTAGGTAGTCATTTATTACGCAAATCTATATGAGATTATGTTCTTACTCCAGTTGAAAGAAGTTTAAACCCTTACCTGGCTCGACAAGACAGTATGAAAGCAAGCGGTAGTCAGGTTTCTCCCTCGTTGGACCCACCTGTAATACACAGGGCCTAGAGGATGAAAACGAGACCGACAATAACAAAAGCAAGACACGAACAACAGACGACGCACGACAATTCAAATATAACTTCAGTCATGCTACAGGTACAGTATGGAAAGCCAGGCAATTAAGCATATAAGGATATATGACATATGAAATAACATTTAAAGGAATATTTAAAGCAATTGTAATGATGGAAGAACATTAATAATAAATATGGAAAGCATGCTAGAACGCACTTAGGGCACGTAGACATGCTTAAAATAATATAACGGAACTCTCTCGCGAAAACGGGGTTAATCGGATAAGAAACGGGAAAGGTGGGATAAAATCCCCAAACAAGCAAAGGTGTCAAATGACGGTCAAATAGGGTCGGGTAAATTGCAAATTATGAAGAATATCAAATCCCAAGGCTCGAGGAAGCTATAGGTGAAATCGGATTGATATTCGGAGGTCGAACGGGAAAATGGCATTATTTGTAAGGGTAAAATGGTAGTTATCGCGAGAAACGCTCAAAATCAAGCTAGAAATATGGTCAAGGGGGGTTGCACCGGCCTGTGCACGGTCTTGAGACCGTGCAGTAGCCCGTGCGTGATCACGTAAGGGTGCACGGGCTTGTGCACGGTCTTAGGACCGTGCGGTAGCCTGTGCGTGATCACGTAAGGGTGCACGGGCTCCTGCACGGTCTTGATCAAGACCGTGCGTTCGCCCGTGTGGATCTACTGAGCAGCAGACTCAGCAGATCGCGAAACTCTCACGCGAATTCAAAATATAAATTCATATATCTCCTAGTTTACTCCATAAAATATCCTAATTTTCACATATAATCATATATATCATATAAGCTACACATAGACATAAGAATCACGTAAAATGGTCGAGTAAATCTCCCTAAACACGAAAATCCTAATATAATAAAATTCTATATAAAACTCACTAAAATCGCAACGAATAGGGAACGAATTGAAATGGGGTAAAAGGATTACCGGTAGAGAATGTAGTGAGGATCGTTCGGGTTTTCACGGCTCGTCGATCGGGCGAGAAACGGGCTCGGTAGGGCGTCGAGAAGATTCTCTCCTTTCCTCTCCTTCTTTCTCCTTTCTTTCTTCTTTCTTTCTTCCTTTTGTGAAATGAGAGAATGAGAGAGAGATAGATAGATATTTATGAAAATATCTCGGGGGGGTAAAATGGTCATGTAGGCTTTCAAGGGCATTTATGTAATTTAAGTAATTGAGGGCATTTAAGAGATAGGTGAAATCAATCTTTTCCACAAGATTAATTAATCCAATTGGATAGATCGAGAAATTAGGCAAGAAAGAATTCGCATAAATATTAGTAATATAATTAAAATATTCGCGTCGTTACAGGAACATTCAACAGTCTGTCTTCCCTCACATCTGCCGCTTCAATGGGATATATCTGTCGATAACAAACAAATTAACTTTCAATTACGCGAAATGAACTTTTATTGATGCATTTTTACCCCTCATCTGAGGAACATATCATACTTTAGGCATATTTTCATTGAATTTAACATATTCATTTTATAGTTACACGAGTTGAACTTTTAGTGATGCATTTTTACCCCTCATCTGAGGAACAGATCATACTTTAGGCATATTTTCATCGAGTTTAACATATTCATTTTATAGTTACACGAGTTGAACTTTTAGTGATGCATTTTTACCCATTATTTGAGGAACAAAGCATCCTCTAGGCATATTTTCTTATTGTTTAACATATTCATTTCATAGTCACACAAATTGAGCATTTAGTGATGCATTTTTACCCCTCAATTGAGGAACAGAGAATACTTTAGGATTTGTTACATATATTTACAATTTAGTTCTTCAATGCAAGGTATTACTTCCACACGATTATATATGAGTTATGTACTACCTCATTGGTGATGGAATCCAAAGCCCTGTGTGCCTTCTCCTTGACAATAGGAAGTTTAGATCTCGTTCATTAGAACATGCACGAGAATGAAAGATGTGAGGTTGATACCCCGTACTTCAGGATACGATCGTAAAACCAAGCCTGTCATTCAGAAAAGGCAATCAAATTAAACGCAAATTCTATTAAAAATCAAGCATCACAAACAGTCTCAAAATATCATTGCTTACCAACAGTCCCATAGTGCAACCATCAAGAAATTCGATGCCGTTCTTGTGTTTATTGATCCCTTCGACCAAGAACCTGTAAGAGGCATCACCCTATGCAAATTCCCTAATTGTTTCCAAGCTATCAATATAGCTTAACAATCCTCTTGCCAGGTTTCTGGTGCTGGCTGGGAACAACAGTAGTTAAAAACTAACAAAATAAACTGTAGCGCCCCGCTCTACAGCCCCCGAACCTGCACGAATTCCCAAGCCGAGAACGGCACCTCAACCCGAGAACCCATACAAGCCAACGGGTCAATCCGGACACTTGGCAACAGTGGATCCCCAAATTTAAAACATCTAAACAACTCAGAATAAATAGCGGAAGCAAATTTAAATCATAATAACATAAATGCCACTCCTGGGCCAATTCAACTAATATATTAACACAGCCCATTCAGGGGCAACATTAAATAAATATCAGGGGACGGGGATCAATATAAAGTTATCTACAAGCCTGGACAAAAGAACAACTATCTAGAGAGTTTTTTAAGACAACAATAGAGACTCGGCAAAACCAAAAAGGCCTATCTAAGCACTATTGCCCATCCGACACGTGAGACATGTCGGTCTCTCAATCTACCTGAGGCAAGAACTAATGAAAGAGGGTGAGTCAAAATACTCAGTGAAGATGTTAGAGCAAGTCGAGTCACGCTTCTGGGTTTTATAGAAAGTACATATGCAATAAGGAAGAAACCAGAATGTGCTTCGACTTGGATATTCAATAAAACGATAAAACAATAACAATATAAAGCAATAAATAAATATCCCCGCGAGAGTGGGCCTGTTCCTCCTTATTTCTCCACAATACATTATAAAAATCTCCATCGCCGGTGTCAAGCCAAGGAGCAACCCAAAGCTCGACTATTGTGAATTTAAGGAAAATGTGCAACGAATGCAACATCCACCATCGCTCCCAACCGTGGCTATCAACTCCTGACGGGCCACGATTGACGCTTAGTTTTGGGAGAAGCACCTCGGATTACACCTTGGACGCTCGTCCCCAGATGCAACCTCCGGATACCATCCCTGGCCCATTGAAATAACAATACTTTGCTCGCTTCGAAATAAGATTTTTAATGCCAAAAGGGCAATGTGGGCAAGTGGTGACGATGAAGGGGGTAAATCCTAAGTCAAACCGTCACGTAAAGGAAAGAGTTTTCTTGCCCTTTTTCAAAACAAATCGATTTAGGTTACTATTATATAATTTTGATATCAAAGGATTTGAGGATAAAACATAAAAGTATAAGCTCGAAATATGTAATACAATAATATGGGATTAAGGGGTTTCGCAAGTATACATATATGTTCAAGCCCAGTTAAAACGATTTAAATCCTTACCTGGTCAAAAATAGGAAGCCTAGCAGCTAGACTCACTGGTCACCGACGTCTGACTGATCTGTAAACAAGACAGGACCTAGACAAATTAATAACGACTATAAAAGCACAAATAAGCAATTATTTGACGAACGGCTAACCAAACATGTTCAAAATCATGCATATGCCAATTGTAGTATGTAAGGAAGCTATCATTTAAATTTCACGAAATTCCGACAAGTTGTCAAAAATGCACATACTTAAAATTACACTATTCACAGCCCGAACAAGGGCGAAATTAAATAAACATTTCAAAATATTAATCTGCAAGTCATAAAGGTTCTATAGATGAAAACGGTATAATTTTTGGAGTCCGTATGCGAAAAGTCAACCAAAAAAGTTGACCAGGAGACTCACTTGCCGAGAGCAACATTTGAAAAAGGCTGGAAAATTTTCTAAGTGTTTCACACCGCCTTGTGCACGGTCTTGAACACGGTGTCAAGACCGTGCACTCACACACGGCCATCTGCACGGTTTAGGCGCACGGGCTTGAGCCTGTGCAGGCACAAAGAGGTGCACACGGGCTCCTACACGGTCTTGCTCAAGACCGTGCGTTAGCCCGTGCGGTTTAACAGCATACAGCAGAAAGTTACGCAATTTCACAAAAATTCGAACCAAAATTCATAAAAATTATATTTATAACGCAAATCCACACCCAACAATCGTAACAATCAACAATCATCATCTAATAAACATTTACATCCAATAATTTCACGAAATGATCAAGAAACGGGTTCGATCTAAGCATTTAACCTAAAAATCCTGAAATGACAAATTATCCTAAAAACATCGTAAATTCGTGAAAGAAATTGGGGAAATTGGTACCTAGAGAAAGGTATCTCTGAGAGGATCGTTTAGGTTCGATCGGCGCGAAATTCCACGGAGAAATGAGCTCGGCACGATCGATTAGGGCTTCGGGGGAAAAATCCTCTTTTCTTCTTCTCTCTCACTCACTCTATATCGAATATGGGTTCGAATGAGGGTTTCGAGACTTTTATCAAATATTTCGAAATGTCGAAAAATATGAAGGGTAGTTTGGTAAGTTTGGAAAGTCCAATTAAATGAACGTTGGTCAAATATATCTATTTAATATTAAACAAACGTAATTTAGACAAGGAATTTAAATACGCAATTAATATTATCACATTGGGTCGTATACGAAAATAATATATAATAATTCACATATTACGAGAACTTAGGGTTAAGAAAGATAATTAACGCGGGAAAATACTCACAATGATTCTCGGATTTCTGGGTCGTTACAATACTCCCCCCCTATGAGAATCTGGTCCCCAGATTCCATTTTCATCAGAAAAGCTCAGGATAAGCTTCTCTCATCTTAGCCTCCGTCTCCCAAGTAGATTGCTCGGTTGAACGGTTCCTCCAGAGAACTCTCACTAATGGAATCTGCTTGTGACGAAGCTGTTGGACCTTGTGATCCTGAATTTGAACCGTTTTCATCTCGATAGTTAAATCCGGCTCAAGCTGAACTCCTTCATCCTGGAGTACATGGGACTCGTCGGGGAAGTACTTGCGGAGTTGTGAGACATGGAAGACATTGTGGATCCCGGTAAGATAAAGTGGTAGATCCAAGCGATAAGCGGTGTTCTCGATCCTTTCTATGATCTCGAATGGACCTAAGTATCTCGGAGTAAGCTTCCCACCTCTACCGATCCCCGTGAATCCCTTCCTCGGGGAGGCCTTGAGAAAAACTCGGTCTCCCACTTCAAATTCCAAGTCTCGACGTCTCATGTCGGCGTAGCTCTTCTGACGGTCCTGGGCTGCTTTCATTCTTTGCCGAATGAGCTGGACCTTATCGATCGCTTCTCGAATGTGATCCGGTGGAGTAGCTCTCTCGTGGCCATTGAATGACCACTTCCAATCCTCCAATTCCCAATAAATCGGAGATCTACACTTCCTCCCATAAAGAGCTTCATACGGCGGCATCCCAATCGAGGCTTGATAACTGTTGCTGTAAGCGAATTCGACCAAGGGCAAGTGTAGCGCTCCTTTCCTTGGCCGGAGAAAGGACACCACATCCGCACCGAGACAAACCCTCAAACGAGGTATAAGTACCCCATTTAAAAATTCATCCCGACGAACGGCAATCAATCAAGCAAAACTAGCAACAGCAAACGACAGCCCAACAACAACAGCAATAAATAATTGAATAAATCAGAGTTGCGGAAGATAAACAATTATATAAATAACATATAAGCCATCCACGGCCACATAATTCATACATCATTCTCAATCATAATATAATAATTGCCATTCATGGCCAGTCTAATCTATCCCACATCAGGGGCATGTAAGTACGTAAATATAAAGCATAATTCGGGATACATAATTAAATAAATTCATAACAAGGACACGACTGTTGTTGGGACACTGACAAGACAAGACACACGAGCCAACCTAGACCTGCTGCTGCCGACTGACATGATAGGTGACAACGCCACCTGTCGACCTGAAGTAAGAATTAAAAATAGTGGGGGTGAGTAAAAACACTCAGTGAAGGTTAAGAGGGAACAAGTACGAGCCACGTGTCCGGGTTTTAATTATATATATATATGAAGATACATTTGCATAATTGAAGAAAATCCGAATCGTGCTTCGACTTGCATATATGACATTAATTAATGATAAAAATAATTAAAGCAGTAACATGCACGCAATTAATATCCCAGCGAGAATGGGCCTGTTCGTCCTTATAACCCCTTCACATTCTGGTACTCCATCACCGGTGTCTGACCCCGAATCGCTATTTCGGGCGACTGTGAATTTTAGGAAAACGTGCAACGAATGCAACGTCCACCATCACTCCCAACCGTGGCTATCAACTCCTGACGGGCCACGATTGACGCTTAGGTTTGGGAGAAGCACCTCGGATTACCCCTAGACGCTCGTCCCCAGGTATAACCTCCGGATACTTTCCCGGGCCCAATTTTGAAATGTCACGAATTTGCTCGCTTTGAAAACCATACATAAATTAAATTTGGGCAAGTTTGGGTAACGACAAAGGGGTTGAATCCTAAGTCAAACTGTCACCCTTAAAATAAATAATTTTACTTACCTTATAAAATAAAATGATTTAGGGCTACTCATAAGTACAATTTAATATTAAATCATTTGAGAGCAACCTTAAAATATAGATTAAATATCTAATAGATATACGAGAGGGAAAACAAAGCAAGATGAGCACATAAGGGGAGTTCGCAATAAATTAAAAGAATTCTTACTCCGTTTGAAATCATTTTAAAACCCTCACCTGGAAACACGGAACGACAAGACACTCCAAGCAATGTCCTGACAAGACAGCCTGAAACTAACAAACGACAAAACCACATAAGACAAGACATGACAACGACTCACAAAGACTACATTCATGCATATAATATTATAAAGAAGCACTCATGCGATTTTCGGATTTTTCGGACAACATTCAAAAATTGGGAAAAAAGCCCTAAACGGAAAAGGTTCGATTCAAGGTCTGAACGAGATCGGAATTTTGAAAACTTTACCAAATATTCATCCTTGAATCATAAGAAAGCTATAGGCGAAAACGGCTCGATTTTAGGGGGTCGTATGCAAAAAGTCAACTTTTATTTTTGATCATTTGACCCCATTACCGTGAGCAACTAAGGAAAAAGGCTGGAAAATTGGCTAAGGCATTCACACGTGCTAACGCACGGCCTTGTGCACGGTCTTGAGCACGCAACCAAGGCCGTGCAGGCTGAAACAAAGGCACACGGCCTGGTGCACCGGCGTGCGCAAGCCGGTGCAAGGTTAAAGGGTTGTGCACGGTCTGGCGCACGGTCTGGCGCACGGTCTTTAGCAAGACCGTGCGTTGGACCATGTGGTTCCAACACCCAGGTGAAGAAACGCGATTTTTAAGGTTTTCTCGAGAGTTTCATGCAAAAATCAAATATGGGGAATTCTAAGGCTAAAATTAACATGTAAAATTCACACTCATGCATCATACACATTAGTATCTATCATTTGATCCGAACTACACTAAAAATGATAAACTATAACCTACGAATCAAGAAATTCATCAAATATTTATTCAATATAAAACTATAAAATTGAAAGATTTAATGGGTGAAACGAATTGGAGAAAGAAGGTTACCGATAAAGAATCGAATGAGGATCGTAAATCTGGTCTCGGAATTTAAATTGGTCGAGAAACGAATTCGGAATGGAATTTCTCTCTTCTCCTTCTCTTCTCTCTTTTCTCCTTCTCTTCTCTCTCTCCCTCTCTCGATTGAATATGTAACCAAGAGGGTGCAAGAGGTGTGTTCAAGATGGTGTGAGTGTGTTCAAGATAGTGTGGGTGTGTTCAAGGTAGTGCAAGGGTATTTTAGAAGATTGTAGGTTCGTTTATATAGATTAGAATAATTCGAGGGTAGAAAATGTAATTATAAAACGTTAAAGATATTGAAATAATTATAATAAATTAAGATTAACTATCAAAGTTAAATCTTTTCATATAAAATTCAACTAAATGTCGAATAATTATTCCAAGAATTAATTATGGAATTTTCGGGTCGTTACAGCAAGTGTGAAATCCAACTCGTATGAAAATCGAGCACACATGCCCGTAGCATATCACTTAGAAACCTGATCGTTCGCTCGGATTGTCCATCGGTCTGGGGATGTAACGACCCGAAAATTCCATAATTAATTCTTGGAATAATTATTCGACATTTAGTTGAATTTTATATGAAAAGATTTAACTTTGTCAGTTAATCTTAATTTATTATAATTATTTCAATATCTTTAACCTTTTATAATTACATTTCCTACCCTCGAATTATTCTAATCTATTTAGACGAGCCTACAACCTTCTAAAATACCCTTGCACTACCTTGAACACACCCACACTCTCTTGAACACACTCACACCCTCTTGAACACACCATATTGCACACTCTTGGTTACATATTCAATCGAGAGAGAGAGAGAGAGAGAGAGAAGAGAAGGAGAAAAGAGAGAAGAGAAGGAGAAGAGAGAAATTCCATTCCGAATTCGTTTCTCGACCAATTTAAATTCCGAGACCAGATTTACGACCCTCGTTCGATTCTTTATCGGTAAAACCTTCTTTCTCCAATTCGTTTCATCCATTAAATCTTTCAATTTTTATAGTTTTTATATTGAATAAATATTTGATGAATTTCTTGATTCGTACGTTATAGTTTATCATTTTTAGCGTAGTTCGGATCAAATGATAGGTACTAATGTGTACGATGCATGAGTGTAAATTTTACATGTTAATTTTAGCCTTAGAATTCCCCATATTTGATTTTTGCATGAAACTCTCGAGAAAACCTTAAAAATCGCGTTTCTGCACCTGGGTGTTGGAACCACACGGTCCAACGCACGGTCTTGCTCGAGACCGTGCGCCAGACCGTGCACAACCCTTTAACCTTGCACCGGCTTGCGCACGCCGGTGCACCAGGCCGTGTGCCTTTGTTTTAGCCTGCACGGTCTTGGTTGCGTGCTCAAGACCGTGCACAAGGCCGTGCGTTAGCCCGTGTGAATGCCTTAGCTAATTTTCCAGCCTTTTTCCTTAGTTGCTCACGGTAATGGGGTCAAATGATCAAAAATAAAAGTTGACTTTTTGCATACGACCCCCTAAAATCGAGCCGTTTTCGCCTATAGTTTCCTTATGATTCAAGGATGAATATTTGGTAAAGTTTTCAAAATTCCGATCTCGTTCGGACCTTGAATCGAGCCATTTTCATTTAGGGCTTTTTCCCCAATATTTGAATGTTGTCCGAAAAATCCGAAAATCGCATGAGTGCTTCTTTATAATATTATATGCATGAATATGCAATTAGAATTTCAATTGAGCATGTTCATCATTGTTAATTTTGTATTTTTTTAGTTTAATTGATTTAATTGTATTTTAATTGTATATTCATTTGATACATGTTGTTTATTGGTTTTAATTGCAATGTAATATTTGTGAGCCGTTGTCGTGTCTTGTCTTATGTGGTTTTGTCGTTTGTTAGTTTCAGGCTGTCTTGTCAGGACATTGCTTGGAGTGTCTTGTCGTTCCGTGTTTCCAGGTGAGGGTTTTAAAATGATTTCAAACGGAGTAAGAATTCTTTTAATTTATTGCGAGCTCCCCTTATGTGCTAATATTGCTTTGTTTTCCTTTCTCGTATATCTATTAGATATTTAATCTATATTTTAAGGTTGCTCTCAAATGATTTAATATTAAATTGTACTTATGAGTATCCCTAAAACATTTTATTTTCATAAGGTAAGTAAAATTATTTATTTTAAGCGTGATGGTTTGACTTATGATTTATACCCTTCGTCGTCACTCAAACTTGCCTAAATTAATTTATGTACGGTTTTCAAAGCGAGCAAATTCATGACATTTCAAAATTGGGCCCGGGAAAGTATCCGGAGGTTATACCTGGGGACGAGCGTCTAGGGGTAATCCGAGGTGCTTCTCCCAAAACTAAGCGTCAATCGCGGGCCGTCAGGAGTTGATAGCCACGGTTTGGAGTGATGGTGGACGTTGCATTCGTTGCACGTTTTCCTAAAATTCACAGTCGCCCGAAATAGCGATTCGGGGTCAGACACTGGTGATGGAGTACCAGAATGTGAAGGGGTTATAAGGAGGAACAGGCCCATTCTCGCTGGGATATTAATTGCGTGCATGTTACTGCTTTAATTATTTTTATCATTATTTAATGTCATATATGCAAGTCGAAGCACGATCTGGATTTTCTTCAATTATGCAAATGTATCTTTATATATATATATAATTAAAACCCGGACACGTGGCTCGTACTTGTTCCCTCTTAACCTTCACTGAGTGTTTTTACTCACCCCCACTATTTTTTTTATTCTTACTTCAGGTCGATAGGTGGCGTTGTCACCTATCATGTCAGTCGGCAGCAGCAGGTCTAGGTTGGCTCGTGTGTCTTGTCTTGTCAGTGTCCCAACAACAGTCGTGTCCTTGTTATGAATTTATTTAATTATGTATTTCGAATTATGCTTGATATTTACGTACTTACGTGCCCCTGATGTGGGATAGATTAGACTGGCCATGAATGGCAATTATTATATTATGATTGAGAATGATGTATGAATTACGTGGCCGTGGATGGCTTATATGTTATTTATATAATTGTTTATCTTCCGCAACTCTGATTTATTTAATTATTTATTGATGTTGTTGTTGGGCTATCGTTTGCTGTTGCTAGTTTTGTTTGTTTGATTGCCGTTCGCCGGGATGGATTTTTTAATGGGGTACTTATACCGCGTTTGAGGGTTTGTCTCGGTGCGGATGTGGTGTCCTTTCTCCGGCCAAGGAAAGGGGCGCTACAGGGGATGTGGTGCAGAGCTAAATTTCAGGGTCGTTCCCAAGTTCTTGTGAAGTTCTTGCCAAAACTGAGCTGTGAACTTAGGATCCCTGTCTGAAATGATGCTCTCCGGAACACCATGAAGTCTGATGATTTCCTTCTGATACAGTTCTGCAAGTTGCTTGACCTTCGCTGTCTTTCGAACCGGAAGAAAATGATGGTCAATCGATCGACAATGACGCAAATACTATCGAAACCTCCACGAACTGTAGCGCCCCCTGAAGAAGGACCGCCACATCCGCACCGAAATGGATTCCCGAGCTTCAGCGAGGGGCCTCAACTAAAAAACCCACTCCGAAGAACGGAACTCAAACAAGCACTACCGGCAACAACAACGACATCCCAACAACAATCACAATAAAACAGAGAAATGCGGAAGCGATTATAAAGTAAACAGATAAATTCATAAACGCGTACGAGGCGAACATAATATCAATTAAACATGTGAAATTCGAAATACAATAGAATAACAACACATAGTGCCATCCATGGCTCAACTAGTCTATCCTGTACAATCCTAGATATCGTCAACTATCCCACATCAGGGGAACATAAGTACATAAAGTAAATAAATACAATAAACAAGACTCGACGGTTGTTGGGACCACTGACAAGACAAACCAGAAAGACTGAGCCTATCTAGACCTGCTGATGCCGACTGACAAGATAGGTGACGTCGCCACCTGTCTACCTGAAGCAAGAACCAAAATAGCAGGGGTGAGTATAAAGGATACTCAGTAAGGGGGTTTGATCACAGTTCGTCGTTTATCTTTTAAAACTAAAAGTAGTGAATGTTGCCCGTTTGGGAAAGAATACGAGTAACGAAATATAAGTTGTAAAATGCCACAAAGCAACACTGGGGTTCGGCTTATTTGAAAACACAAAAGATTGACGAACCGGATCCTTTAAAACATTTTTCACGTAATATCAAGCCGATAAATTGAAATGGGTATTAGTTGAGTCACGAGGCCGTTACAAGTTCGAAAAGCATGATTCAATAAGTTAGAAATGATAAACAAACACGGCTCGTAATTCAACTAATTAATTGAATAATAAAGGAGGCTTATGGTGGCAAGCACGAGTCATACTTCCGGGTTTTATATATATATATATATATAGGGAAATACATATGATAAATGAAGAGAACCGGAATGTGCTTCGACTTGTAACGAAAGCCGTAAAACACTTAGACAAGCAACAAATGCAAGAAATCATGCAAATAATGTGTCCCGGCGAGAACGGGCCCTCTCTTTATAACTCCCAATTGAAAATCATGTAAGCATATAGTCAAGTACTCCACCACCAACAATACTATACAGAGTTTTAAGGAGACGCGATAAGCACCACCATACAGAGTTTTAAGGAGACGCTGTTAGCACCACCGTTCGCATCAACTCAGGCTAGCCAACCTCCTAGCCGGCCCAAGTTAACACGCTAGAAGTACACATCGGGATTTGCCCTAGACGCTCGTCCCTAGGCTCACATCCTGTATACTCCGGGCCCAAGTCATTAATCAACCTATGGCTCGCTTTTGAAATCGATGATAGTTTGGGTGGCCAAAGGGGGTCGTTCGAAAAGATGATGCAAGCAGTTAAGTATGAATGGCCAAAGGAGCTGTAACGCCCCGTTATTTTTATAACGCTTCGGTAAGTTTACCGACTAATAGCTCTTGTGTGTATTATTTGCAAATTATGTGATTATGTGAATTATATGAATTAATGTGTGATTCTATATGTTAATAATATGATGAATTCATAAGAATTTTCATATTTGAAATTACCTCACACTATGTTTATATTTGAATTGTTGTATTTGAAATTTTATGAAAATTATGCCATTTTATTTGAATAACATGATATTGTATTTGATATATATACACATATATATATGAAAATATATGCAAATATATACATATAAATATCTACATAATTGCAAGCATATTTTGACTTTTCAAAATATTCTATATTTATTTAATTATCTCATTTCTCTCTCAAGTTTCTACACTATTCTCAAGCAACTCTCTTCTCCTTCATCTCACTCTCTCGGCCCTCTCATCATCTTCACCACCGCCACTTCTAACCACCATCAAAGCACCAAAAATCATCCCCTTTCTTGCTACAAAAAGTTGCTACATCATCCAAGGAACAAGCTTCTTCTTTCTATTTGTGCAAACAAGCCCTCAACATCTCTATCTCTTCAATTTTCTTTTACAAGGTAAGGTTGCAAATCTCTTTAATCTTTAAGTCTCAATGTTTTATATGTTGATGAAGTGAAGAAGCATGCTAGAATGAATGATTGATGAGCTTAGTTTGGTGATGGATTACATGTAGCATTACTTGTGATTTTTTTCCATTGAATTTGATCAATGTGCAATGTTGAGCTAATGGTCTTAGATGCTTGAATGGATTGGTAATTCATGTTAGTTCATGATATTAAGCAAATTGGTGAAGTTTTGTGGAGTTTGGGGTTGAAAAATGAAAGTTTGGCAAAATAGGTAGGGGCTGATGAATAGTGATTTTTGAGCATTTGGCTTCATTTTTCGATTCTTTTGGCATCAAAAATCCTTAAACATAGTAGCTAAGTGATGCCGGAAGTTTCGGATTAATCGGAGTTGTTTTGCTATGTAAAGTATTAAATGAGGGGTGGATTGTGTAATATTCACAAACCTTTGAATTTTATTCCCCAAGCTTCCATATTACTTGAATGCTTAATTTAGCTTAATATCATGTGTATTTGATTGTGTTTAAATGTGTTTGAATGAGCTTAATTGTGTTTAAATGCATTTATACATAATATGTTATTTTGAGCATAAAATGCATTTCATAGCCGTGCGTCGTATTTGGTTGATTTATCGAGTCGTGTCTTACCTCCAGGCCTGTGTATTACAGGTGGGACCTCGAGGGACTGATCTCTGGTTGTTTGGCTATCCTTTTTGTTAAACCTACAGGTGAGGATGTAAAATGTTTTTAACTGGAGCTTGAACAAATATTTGCGAAAACCCTATCCCTTTATATTTCAATTATATATTATCAATATTTGGAATAAAAAGGTTTTGATATAAAAATGATATATATGTATATCTTTTCCAAAATGGTTTGAAAATAGAGACAAGAGAACTATTTTGATTTTAAAAGTAACATTTGGTCTCGGGACTTGCACGTATGCCTCGAGATAACTCGGCAACGTGACGGGATACATACCTTGTCTCGAAAGACCCTTTTGGTCCCTTAAAATATTTTGAAAAGCGAGATGACTTATACTTAACCCCATTGAGGACGCTCATGGGTATTTCTGTTTGGGCCCTGGATTATGTGACAGGCGGATACCCGGAGACGTGCGTCTAGGGTTGAAGCTAGGTTCATAATTCCACCGATTATAAGCAGGTATTCATGAACCTGACAAATAATCAAAGGGTATTGTTCATGGCTGGTCGGAGGTAGTCTAGCCTGAATAATACTTACACCGGCGCCATTAGTCGGTTATGGTGAAATCTTGGGTAGCTCCCTTGATAAGCCAAATGGTATTGAGGAGGAATTTCGTTATATTTGATATGTTTTGGGAGTTATAAGGAGATGGCCCGTTCTCGCCGGGAATAAAATGTTTCTAAAATGTTTTACTTTAATATTTAATTCACAAAGCTTTGATGAATTATAAAGAGAAAGTATCGGCACTAGATTCGTTCCTCTATTAACCAAAGCGTGAATTAAATATGTTTTATGTTTTAATTATTATATATATATATTCCCCTCTTCACTGAGTTCATTTGACTCACATCCCCTTTTTGGTTCATGCTTCAGGTTAGCGGTCAGGTACTGGCAGCAGCGTTGTAGGCTTGTACAGTCCTTGAAGTCGGTCTCATGCATTTACTTTTGTGGATCGAACTCATGATGTTGGATTACATGAAAACTTGACATGTTATGCTGATGTAGAATACTTAATGAATTGATGTTATAATTTGTGATAGATAATGGACTCATAAATGTTTATTTTGGCCACGGATGGCAGTGTGAATATTTGCTCATTGCTTCCACTTGTTGGTGTTGTTGTTGTTGTTGTTGGTGTTGGTACTGTTGTTGGGAGTCGCTGTTGCCAGGTTGTGGGAATCCCGTTGTCCGGGGCGGGTTTTCGAGTGGTGGTATTTAACTATCACTCGAGAGCTCGTTTCGGTCCGGGGGTTGTGGCGTGGGGGACGTCACACCTTAAGGTGGTATCAGAGCCTAGGTTTGGTACTTAGGCTTTGACGTTGTGTCGAGTCTGTCTAGGTCGAACGGCTTTAGGACAATGTGCTTTTATGCGTCTATGTTATGTGACCTTTGTGGACATGATCATGTGGCTAACGAAGCATGCATATTATTTAGTCTTTTGATACAGGAAAATGGTTCGTGCTCGTGGTAGACCGATCCTAATGCTGTGGTACAAGGTACAATACATTTGCATGACATATCCATAATTGCATTATATGATTCGGGTGCGACGCATTCTTTTATTGCACCTGAATATGCATCCAAATTATCATTGTCTGCCGAGTCTTTACCGTATATGCTTGAGGTCAATTCCCCGTTGGGAATTTCTTATTTGTGCAATCGAGTCTTCCGAGACTGTCCGTTGAGGATAGACGATCGCGATTATCCTGCTGATCTCATTGAGCTTCCGATGAGTCACTACGGGATAATATTGGGAATGGACTGGCTATATCGGCATCAAGCTTATATTGATTGTTTCGGGAAAAAGATCGCTCTGGGAGCTGATAGCGAGATTTTGGGCAAAAGGTTTGACAAGATTCCTTGAGTATCTTATGTTAAAGCCGCCCGAATGATTCGCAAGGGATCTCCGGCCTTTGTTGCTTATCTACTGAACCGTCCGAAAGAGCAAGTTAAGCTTGAGGAGGTGCCAGTAGTTGGAGAATTCCCTGATGTGTTTCCCGAGAGTTTGAATTCTTTGCCTCCGGAACGAGAGCTAGAGTTTGTGATCGATTTAGCTCCGGGTGCCGAACCGTATTCGAAGACTCCTTACCGTATGGCTCCGGCAGAGTTGAAAGAATTGAAGATTCAGTTGGATGGATTGTTGGAGAGTGGGTACATTCGACCGAGTACTTCGCCGTGGGGTGCGCCTGTTCTTTTTGTGAAAAAGAAGGATGGGACGTTGAGGATGTGTGTAGACTATCATGAGCTGAATCGGATGACGATAAAGAACAAATATCCTCTACCTCACATCGAAGAGTTGTTTGATATCCTGCAAGGGTCGAAAGTGTACTCTAAGCTAGATCTCCGACAGCGGTATTACCAGTTGAGGATTTGAGAGTCAGACATTCCGAAGACTGGGTTTAATACACGGTATGGGCATTTTGAGTTCGTAGTTATGCCTTTCGGGTTAACGAATGCCCCAGCTGCTTTTATGGATTTGATGCATCGTACTTTCCGGCCATATCTCGATAAGTTTGTGGTGATCTTCATTGACGATATCCTGGTTTTCTCAAAGACTAAGGAAGAACATGCTGAGCATCTTCGCATCGTGTTAAGAACTCTTCGAGAGCATCAGTTGTATGCCAAGTTCAGTAAATGCGAATTTTGGCTTGATAAAGTTACCTTCCTTGGTCATGTGATATCAGGAGATGGAATCGAAGTGGATCCCTCGAAGATTGAGGCCGTAATGAAATGGGAGCAGCTGAAGACACCAACTGAAGTCAGAAGTTTTCTAGGGTTAGCTGGCTATTATAGGCGTTTCGTTCAAGATTTCTCCAAGATAGCCGCTCCGCTGACCAATTTAACTCGCAAGGACGTGCCTTTTAAGTGGGACGATAAGTGCGAGGCAAGTTTCCAAGAGCTAAGGAAACGGTTGACTACTGCTCCGGTACTTGCACTACCTGAAGGCTCCGAAGGGTTTACGGTTTATACCGATGCATCGAAAGAAGGGTTAGGATGTGTTCTGATGCAAAACGGCAGAGTGATAGCTTATGCTTCGCGTAAGTTAAAAGATGCTGAGAAGAACTATCCTATCCACGATCTTGAGCTAGCTGCTATTATCCTTGCCCTGGGAAAGTGGCGACATTATTTATACGGCGTGACATTCGACATTTTCACCGACCACCAGAGTTTGAAATATCTGCATACTCAGAAAGATCTCAATCGCAGGCAACGACGGTGGATGGAATTTCTTGAAGATTATGATTGCCGTATTCAATATCACCCAGGCAAAGCTAACGTAGTAGCCGATGCTTTAAGTAGACAGGCAAAGGTAGCTGTCTTAGAAGGAACCTCTACAAGAGTGATGTCGGAAGCAGGGAAATATCATCTAGCCTCTCAACCGCGAATCGCGAATCTTTCAGTCCGACCAGATTTGGTTCAGAGACTTAAAAACGAGCAGAGTGCTGATGACTGGATTCAAAGACAGGTCATGAGGATGCAAGGTGATCCGAACTCCTCATTTGCTTTCGATGATATGGGTCTTCTTCGTTTTAAGAACCGAATTTGCGTGCCGAAGAATCTGAAGACCGAAATCATGGAGGAAGCACATAAATCTGCTTATGCTGTCCATCTGAGAGGTAATAAGATGTACCGAGATCTCAAGACTCAATACTGGTGGCATGGAATGAAACGAGAAGTTGCTGATTTCGTGAGACGGTGTTTGACTTGTCAACGAGTTAAAGCCGAACATTAGCAACCCGGTGGAACTCTACAGCCACTCTCTATTCCGGATTGGAAATGGGAAGATATTGCTATGGATTTCATGTCCGGATTACCGAGAGTTCGAGGCGGATATGATACGATTTGGGTAATTGTGGATCGTTTGACGAAATCCGCTCACTTCATTCCAATTCTAAAGACCACCAATGTCAAGAAACTGGCAGAGTTGTATATCGAGCAGATTGTAAAGCTACACGGAGTTCCGAAAAGTATTGTATCCGATCGGGATCCCAAGTTTACTTCTCGACTTTGGCAAGAAATTCACAGAAACTTGGGAACGAATTTGAAATTCAGCACGGCCGCTCACCCGCAAACTGATGGTCAATCTGAGAGAACCATCAAGATTCTAGGCGATATGCTGCGAGCTTGTGCTCTCGACTTCTCTACGAGTTGGGACAAGCAACTACCACTCGTTGAATTCGCCTACAATAACAGCTACCAAGCGACAATAGGGATACCCTCGTATGAAGCACTTTACGGACGTAAATGCCGATCCCCTTTGTACTGGGAATTAGAAGACTGGCGAAGAACTAAAGACGGAGTGGAACGAGCTCTACCTCCAAAGACGATCCAGGAAACTCTTGATAAGATTGCGATCATTCGACAGAGAATGAAAGCTGCCCAGGATCGCCAAAAGAGTTATGCTGATAAGAGACGCCGGGATTTGGAATTTGAAGAGGGAGACAAAGTGTTTCTTAAGGCGACGTTGAGAAAAGGATTCGCTAGAGTGGGAAAAGGTGGGAAGCTCAGTCCGAAATATTTGGGACCCTATGAGGTTATTGAACGGATTGGGAAGACTGCCTACCGCCTGAACCTGCCCTCGACTCTAACTGGGATTCACAATGTCTTCCATGTTTCTCAATTGCGAAAATACTATCCCGACGAATCTCATATTCTCCGAGATGAAGAAGTCCAGGTAGAGCCTGACTTGACGATCGAGTCGAAACCTGTTGAGATTCAGGATCGTAAGTTCAAGCAACTCCGCAACCGACAGATTCCCTTGGTTCGTGTGTTGTGGAGAAACCGAACCACCGAGCAAGTAACTTGGGAAACGGAAGAGAAGATGCGAACTCATTATCCTGAGTTATTTGCCTAGCCGAATTAGAATCTGGGGACCAGATTCTCTGAAGGGGGGGATAGTGTAACGCCCCGTTATTTTTATAACGCTTCGGTAAGTTTACCGACTAATAGCTCTTGTGTGTATTATTTGCAAATTATGTGATTATGTGAATTATATGAATTAATGTGTGATTCTATATGTTAATAATATGATGAATTCATAAGAATTTTCATATTTGAAATTACCTCACACTATGTTTATATTTGAATTGTTGTATTTGAAATTTTATGAAAATTATGCCATTTTATTTGAATAACATGATATTGTATTTGATATATATACACATATATATATGAAAATATATGCAAATATATACATATAAATATCTACATAATTGCAAGCATATTTTGACTTTTCAAAATATTCTATATTTATTTAATTATCTCATTTCTCTCTCAAGTTTCTACACTATTCTCAAGCAACTCTCTTCTCCTTCATCTCACTCTCTCGGCCCTCTCATCATCTTCACCACCGCCACTTCTAACCACCATCAAAGCACCAAAAATCATCCCCTTTCTTGCTACAAAAAGTTGCTACATCATCCAAGGAACAAGCTTCTTCTTTCTATTTGTGCAAACAAGCCCTCAACATCTCTATCTCTTCAATTTTCTTTTACAAGGTAAGGTTGCAAATCTCTTTAATCTTGGAGTCTCAATGTTTTATATGTTGATGAAGTGAAGAAGCATGCTAGAATGAATGATTGATGAGCTTAGTTTGGTGATGGATTACATGTAGCATTACTTGTGATTTTTTTCCATTGAATTTGATCAATGTGCAATGTTGAGCTAATGGTCTTAGATGCTTGAATGGATTGGTAATTCATGTTAGTTCATGATATTAAGCAAATTGGTGAAGTTTTGTGGAGTTTGGGGTTGAAAAATGAAAGTTTGGCAAAATAGGTAGGGGCTGATGAATAGTGATTTTTGAGCATTTGGCTTCATTTTTCGATTCTTTTGGCATCAAAAATCCTTAAACATAGTAGCTAAGTGATGCCGGAAGTTTCGGATTAATCGGAGTTGTTTTGCTATGTAAAGTATTAAATGAGGGGTGGATTGTGTAATATTCACAAACCTTTGAATTTTATTCCCCAAGCTTCCATATTACTTGAATGCTTAATTTAGCTTAATATCATGTGTATTTGATTGTGTTTAAATGTGTTTGAATGAGCTTAATTGTGTTTAAATGCATTTATACATAATATGTTATTTTGAGCATAAAATGCATTTCATAGCCGTGCGTCGTATTTGGTTGATTTATCGAGTCGTGTCTTACCTCCAGGCCTGTGTATTACAGGTGGGACCTCGCGGGACTGATCTCTGGTTGTTTGGCTATCCTTTTTGTTAAACCTACAGGTGAGGATGTAAAATGTTTTTAACTGGAGCTTGAACAAATATTTGCGAAAACCCTATCCCTTTATATTTCAATTATATATTATCAATATTTGGAATAAAAAGGTTTTGATATAAAAATGATATATATGTATATCTTTTCCAAAATGGTTTGAAAATAGAGACAAGAGAACTATTTTGATTTTAAAAGTAACATTTGGTCTCGGGACTTGCACGTATGCCTCGAGATAACTCGGCAACGTGACGGGATACATACCTTGTCTCGAAAGACCCTTTTGGTCCCTTAAAATATTTTGAAAAGCGAGATGACTTATACTTAACCCCATTGAGGACGCTCATGGGTATTTCTGTTTGGGCCCTGGATTATGTGACAGGCGGATACCCGGAGACGTGCGTCTAGGGTTGAAGCTAGGTTCATAATTCCACCGATTATAAGCAGGTATTCATGAACCTGACAAATAATCAAAGGGTATTGTTCATGGCTGGTCGGAGGTAGTCTAGCCTGAATAATACTTACACCGGCGCCATTAGTCGGTTATGGTGAAATCTTGGGTAGCTCCCTTGATAAGCCAAATGGTATTGAGGAGGAATTTCGTTATATTTGATATGTTTTGGGAGTTATAAGGAGATGGCCCGTTCTCGCCGGGAATAAAATGTTTCTAAAATGTTTTACTTTAATATTTAATTCACAAAGCTTTGATGAATTATAAAGAGAAAGTATCGGCACTAGATTCGTTCCTCTATTAACCAAAGCGTGAATTAAATATGTTTTATGTTTTAATTATTATATATATATATTCCCCTCTTCACTGAGTTCATTTGACTCACATCCCCTTTTTGGTTCATGCTTCAGGTTAGCGGTCAGGTACTGGCAGCAGCGTTGTAGGCTTGTACAGTCCTTGAAGTCGGTCTCATGCATTTACTTTTGTGGATCGAACTCATGATGTTGGATTACATGAAAACTTGACATGTTATGCTGATGTAGAATACTTAATGAATTGATGTTATAATTTGTGATAGATAATGGACTCATAAATGTTTATTTTGGCCACGGATGGCAGTGTGAATATTTGCTCATTGCTTCCACTTGTTGGTGCTGTTGTTGTTGTTGTTGGTGTTGGTACTGTTGTTGGGAGTCGCTGTTGCCAGGTTGTGGGAATCCCGTTGTCCGGGGCGGGTTTTCGAGTGGTGGTATTTAACTATCACTCGAGAGCTCGTTTCGGTCCGGGGGTTGTGGCGTGGGGGACGTCACAGGGGCTTTTGAGACAAGTTGATGTAACGATCTAAGAAATACTTATAAGCGCCGTACGCTTCGGGAGCATGCTGACGGATGTCCCTAACGACGTTACTTATAAGTGCCTCAGAGATCAAATAGTTACTTTTAAAATAAATAAGTTACTTGTCTCTAGTTGAAAGTATTTCAAATCATTTGGTTTTGCTATCAAAATGTTTGACTAAGCAAATAGAGAAATAGTAAAGGCAATACAACAAGTAATAAGAAAGCGGGATAATAGTTTATTTCGCAAACCTAAGTAACTATGTTCTTACTCCAGTTGAAAACAATTTAAAACCCTTACCTGGCTCAACACGGCAGTATGAAAGCAGACGGTAGTCAGGTTTCTCCCTCGTTGGTCCCACCTGTAATACACAGGGCCTAGAGAATGAAAACGAGACCGACAATACTGAAAGCAAGACACAAACAACAGACGATGCACGGCAATTCATATGGAACCTCAATCATGCTACAGTTGCAATATGGAAAGCCAGGCAATTAAACATGTAAAGATATATAAAATACGGAATAACAACTAAGGAAAGGTAAATAAAATTCTAGATAATGAAAGGATATAAATTAAATATTAAAGGCATGCTTAAATTCAATTAGGGCACGTAGACATGCTTAAAATAATATAAAGACGTTCTCTCGCGAATACGGGATTAAACGGATAAGAAACGGGAAAGGTGGGAAAAATCCCTAAACGAGAAAGGTGTCAATTGACGGTCAAATAGGGTCGGATAAATTGTAAATTATGAAGAATATCAAATCCCGAGGCTCGGAAAAGGCTGGAAAATGCACTAAGTATGTTGCACCCGCCAACGCACGGGCTTGGCAAGCCGGTGCAAGCACAAATAGAGGTGCACGGCCTCACGCACGGTCTTAAGCACGGTGCCAAGACCGTGCAAGTGCAAACGGGCCTGCGCACGGGCTCAAGCCCGTGCAGGTTGAAAAGGGCTGCGCACGGGCTCCTGCACTGTAATGCCCCGAAAATTCGTATTAAGAACCGGAAACCGAATCGATTTTGTTTCGCGATTCATTATTTATTTCAATAATTATTATATGATTTTATAACAATTTCGTATATAAATGAATTCCTACATTTAAATTACGAATTGTCAATGTGCGTTTAATTATATGAATTTTGACTGTAATTATGTGTTATTTGGATAATGTGAGTTTTGAACTTATTTTGCGAAATTACGAAAATGCCCTTTCGTTTCTTGAATCAAGTTAATTATTTGACTAAGTCTCACATCTTTCTCTCTCACCTCACTCTCGAACACTTCAGCAAGAAAAATAAAAGAAAAGAGAAGAAAGGAAAGAAAAGGAGAAGGAAGAAGAAGGAGTTTCAATCGATCGTCCTGACTCCGTTTCCCGACGGATTTTCGAATCGTTTACGTCTACGAACTCCTCACGATCTCTTCTACCAGTAAGCCTTTCACGATTCTCTCGTTTAATGTCTCCTATGCCTTGTATTTCTCGATTTTGTTTATAGTTGAATAATATAGGGTTTATATGATTTTGGGTGAATTTATAGACGGATTTTCGTGTTTATCGTTTCTATATGTAGATTATATGTTGTAGATGATTATATGTGAAAATTAGGGAGTGATTTGTATGATTAATCGATTAAATGTTAGATTTTGGTTTTTAATCGCGTATGTTTTTGCTGTCTGCATGTTTCTGCTCAATCTGGTCGCACACGGGTTGGTGCACACGGCCTGAGGCCGTGTGCATGAGACCGTGCGTGTGTGTGCAATGGACACGGGTTGTGCACACGGCCTTGAGGCCGTGTGCATGAGGCCGTGCGTGTTCCTTGATTGTGCACGGCCTCGGCGCACGGCCGTGCACAAGGCCGTGTGGATCTGGTGAACAACCCCCTGACCTTCTGTAAGTCAGGGGCTGTTTTGGCCTACGGGTCCCGCCTCGGCTAGTCTTTTTCGAATTCTTTCTTCCCTCGTGTATTCGATATATATGATATAGATATGAATTGCATGATTTATGAATTTACAACATGTTCGGGTGTATGAATAGTGCGTTTTAAGTTCTCGTCAAATTTTCTAACTTTTGCACGTGAAGTCCGATTTTTCCAAAGTTCGAATGCATACTCCTTTATGATAATTTAAACATGTCCGTAAGGTTTCGTTGCATTTGGACTTGATTTGTATTTTTAAATTTATGAATTACTCTGTTTTCGTTTGAGAATTTGAACTTAAGTGCTTTATGTGATTGTATAACGTGCTTTTACGTGTTTCTATGCTTTCGTATGAGTCGTGCGTCGTCGTATGTCTTATGTGGTTATGTCGTTTGTCAGTTGCAGGTTCCACTCTCGTAGATTAGGTTGCTCGTTTCCGTTTTGGGCTTTCTTTTGGTTATTGCCAGGTGAGGTTTCTATTGTTATCCCGTATTATGTAGATATGTACTATTAAGCCTCACTAAATAAGCCTCGCATGTGTAATTTACATTTTCATCCCGTATTACTATATTTAGTAAATACTTTATTCTTATTACTTTTATGAGGTTTAAGAACAACGGAATTGATATCAAATGAATATTATGTATATGATTTCGAAATGTTTTCAAAAAGAGACAAGCGAACTATGTTTTGATTTAAATGTAATTTTGGGTTTGGAAACCTTCTCGTTGAGTGAAGTCGTTAGGGCGGGTTTCTCCCCCAAGACGATGGAACATCCGGTTGCGTTTCCTGCCGTTACATCGCCTGTCTCGAACGGCCCTTTTGGCCCTCCCCGAAATGTCTTGATTCCTATTTTAATAGGAAAATGATAGTTATGAAAATGCGAGATATGATATGTATGAAATGTTATCTGGGCCCGGAGTATGGCGATCGGATGAAGCCGGATAGACAGCGGGTCTACGGTAGAATTCGGTAGCTTGCTCCATGTTTACCGGGAGCACGGGTGAGGCCGGAGTGGCAACCTTTGTGCTCCTGCGACGGAGACTTCGTGTCAGCCATAGAATAGGCTATTATGCCTATAGAGCAGTTGGATTTAGCGGTCCTTCTGCTACATGGGAGGAATAAGACTGGTATGGTTTTCAGGTATGTTATGATATGATATGAGGAGTTGAGGGCTCGGCTCGCCGATCAATATGATATGTCCCGTTATTTTATGTTATGATAAATCACCAAATATTTATGAAAACCCTTCTTTTACGTTTGTTTTCTTTTAAGTTAAAATGGTGATTTATTCTTGTATGTTATTATGTATGTATTTCATTTCTGTCACTAGTCTTTTGACTAACCCTCCCTATTTTAAACCTTATCTGTTTCAGGTGGTATCTAGGTGGGCATCGTCAGTCTTGTATCGCGGGTTTTCTTTCTTTTCGGTGATTGTCCCTTTCTAGATAGTTTTAAGTTCTTGATTAGGTTATATGTATATGTTATCGGGATTGATAGATTGAACCCGTTATGTATATGTTACCGGGATATTGTATCGAACCCGTTTATTATATTTTAGTAATTGAATTACGCTAGCCTTGGTGGGCTTTAACTATTTGTGCAATTGAGCTACTGCTTTGAATGGTGTTATATGGAATTTGATTTAATTTGGTTGTTGCTTCCGCTCCCGCATTGTTGTCGTCTATTGTTTTACAAAAAGGCCCGCCTAGTGATTGAGTAAATCGGTTTGCCGTTCGCCGGGTTTCAATTTAGGGTCGGATTTCTGTTCCGGCTGCGGATTGAGGCTCGGCGCGGGGCGTGCGTTACCCGTTTGGGGCGCCCGCTACAGTTGGTATCAGAGCTTCTTTGGTCGAATGGCCTAAGCTCTGAATCGTCGTGTTTTGTTTGTTTTGTCAGTCGTTGTGTGCTGGTGTAACTTAAGGAATTGCACTCACTAGTATTCAAGAACACTTAGTATTTGAATTGTGACGGATCTTTGTTGGATGATCAACAACAAAAGATCTTTTACAATCAAAACACTAGGATGGACTTGGATATAGGTGGATGCGAAACTCAAGGTTGTACTTGCCATGCCTTGTTGTCAGTCGTGTTTGATTGTGTCTAGGTCGTACGGCTTAGGATTTCTGTGGAGTTTGTGCTAATGTGCTAAGTGCTTATGTGAAGTCTATCTGAACTCTAGTTGCCTACGTGTTTACAGCTTTGCATACTCACTTACCTATCATGCATATTACTATTGGCCTTACAGGATGCCTCCACGTCGTCGTCCACGTAAACCGCTCTCATCACCTCCGTTGGCACCTCAGACCGATACACCAACTTCAGCCGAAATGGCGGAAACATTATGACAGTTCATCGCTCAGGCCCCTAAAAGAAATGCTGAACAGGAAGCGTGGGCCCAATTCCTCAGATTCGAACCACCACAGTTTGAAGGTGCCCCGGATGACGTTATTGCCGAGGTATGGATATCAGCCCTGGAAAAGATTTACAGAATAATGGAATATCCGGACCCTCAGAGAGTCGAGTATGCAATCTATCTGATGGTTGGAGCTGCACAGGATTGGTGGAAACAGATTGAGCAAAGATGGACACGCGAGCATGTAGTCCCGACTTGGGATCAGTTCCTGACTGAGTTTCGGGCTAACTACATCCCGTGGGTTGTTCGTCAGCAACGCGAAAGGGAATTTCTGGCTCTCAAACATAACACATCTTCAGTTGGTCAGTACGAGGCACACTTCTCTCGCCTCATTAAGCATTGCCCATATATGGTTGCTGACGAGCAGAGGAAGACTCGCCAGTTTGTAGAGGGATTGACTTACGAGATCAGGAAGGCTATGATGGTGGTACGACATCAATGTTATACCGACGCCGTGGAAATGGCTCTGCATATTGAGTCTGAACTCAGCCTAATGGGACCGAGTCCTATTCTTGCCACTACCACCGTTCAGTACCCTCCAGCGAGTTCTAAGAGGTCATTTACACCTTCAGGGCCATCTTCCGGAAAGAAGACCTCCCAAGTGTCTTCATCGAAGCAGAATGCACCTCCCCAATCGCAGGGAGCCCTACGACCTGTATGTGGCTTTTGCCAAAGAGACCATCAAGAGTCGGAATGTCGAAAGAAAGCGGGACGTTGCTTCTCATGTGGAAGTCTCTCCCATTTCCGTGCAAATTGCACGAGGAAGAAAAGATCCAGACAGTCGAAGAGAACCTAGATCCGAATGCTCCGGTGTAAGGTACAAGATATAAACTGTCATTCCATACCTGCATTTCATCATTCGAGTGGTTTTCACTCATTTGTTGCGCTTTTCATTGACGTCTTTGCGCGTGCGCCTGTTGAATTCTTTGTGTGTTTCTCGTTTATTTTCGCTGGCGGATTGGAGGACATTTGCGATTCGAGCGCGTGCTGCCGTTTATCACTGAAGGAACTGTTAGAAGCGGATTTGACCGAGCTGCCAGCAAAGGATTATCTTGGACTTGACTAAGTCCAGAGAACCAAGTTGATCATAGAATTCACAGACGTACTTCCCGAGAATCTGAGAGCTCTTGCGATCAGATCGGTATGGATGGTTTGTGATAGATCTAACCCTAAGAAGTCGAACCGTGATTGAAGTCGCCTAATCGAATGGATTCTGCCGATCTGACAAAATCGAAGAACCGACTTGATGAACTTCCCTCCCGTGAACGTGCCCGAACGAGTATCTTGATCTAGGGTACTTGTAACGACCCGAAAATCCGAGTTTCAATTCGGTATATTTTAATCGAGTAATTTCGTTATTTATTATTTTATTTACTATTTATTCTAAGATTTTAGGATAATTTTATAAATGAGTGAATTTCATATTTAAATCACGAATTGTCAATGTGCGTTTAATTATGTGAATTTTAACTGTAATTACGTATTATTTGGACAACGTGAGTTTTCAAACTTAATTTGCAAATTACTAAAATACCCCTTCGACTTTTAGACCCTAGTCAACTAATTTGACTAAGTCTCTCTCTCACCTCTCTCTCTCGTTCACAATCAACAAGGAAGGAAAGAAAGAAAAGAAAAGAGAAGGAAGAAGAGAAAGAGAAGGAAGAGATTTCAATCGATCGTCCCGACTTCGTTTCCCGACGGATTTTCGAATCGTTTACGTCTACGAATTCCTCGCGATCTCTTCTACGAGTAAGCTTCTAACGATTCTCTCGTTTAATATCTCGTATGTTTCATTTTTCTCGTTTTTGTGAATAGTTGACATTATTAGGTTTTATGTGTTTTGTATAGGATTTGTGGATGGATTTTCGTGTTTATCGTTTCTATATGTAGGTTACATGTTGTAGATGATTATATGTGAAAATTAGGGATTGATTTGCATGATTAATCGATTTAAGGTTGAATTATATTTGATTTTCGCGTATTGGGTTTGATGTTCTGCATGTTTCTGCTCATTTTTACGCACACGGGCCATGCACACGGGGTGTGGCAAGCCCGTGTGGGTGTACACGGCCTCTTGCACGGCCGTGCAAGAGACCGTGCGTGTTTGGGGATGGCGCACGGGCTGTGCACACGGCCTTGAGGCCGTGTGCAAGAGGCCGTGCGCGTTCGTCCGATTGTGCACGACCTCGGCACACGGCCGTGCACAAGGCCGTGTGGCCTGGTCGAACAGTGCCCTGACCTTCTGTTAGTCAGGGCACAATTTGGCCTACGGGTCCCGCTTCGGCCCGTCTTTTCCGAATTCTTTCTTCGCTCGTGTATTCGATATGTATGATATAGATAGGAATTGCATGATTTATGAATTTACGACATGTTCGGGTATGTGAATAGTGCGTTTTAAGTCTTCGTTAAATTTTCTATCTTTTGCATGTGAAGTCCGATTTTCCCGAAATTCATATGCATACTTCTTTATGATAATTTAAGCATGTCCGTAAAGTTTCGTTACATTTGGATTTGATTTGTATTTTTAAATGCATGAATTACTCTGTTTTCGTTTGATAATTTGAACTTAAGTGATTGATTTAATTGTATAACGTGCTCCTATGTGTTTTAATATTCTCGTATAAGCCGTGCGTCATCTTTAGTCTTATTTGGTTGTGTCCTGGTATTTTTGCAGACGATACTCCTATGGAGTAGCGCCGGTTCTTGCTCTTTTGCTCATCTTTTGCATAGCCAGGTGAGGTTTCCGTTTCTGTTTCCAGTATTATTATGTATATATATAAATAAGCCCTCCCGATATAAGCCACGTTTATGTTTTGTTTTCACACCGTTCATATATATATACGTAATAGATATTTATGATTATTATGTTCATTTGATTTATCGAAAATGATTTGATATGAAAAGTACTACGTATAGACTTCGAAATGTTTACGGAAGAGACATGTAAAACCTTTTGTTTTCTAAGGCGAACTTTGGCCTTCGGCCTCGCATATGACATGTCTCGAACGGTCTTTTGGCCAACCCGAAATGTTTGAAAAGCGAGTTATGAACTGTATGCATGATCGTTTGGGCCCGGAGTAAGAGCGATAGGACGAAGTCGGTAGACGTCGGGTCTACGGCGTAAATCCTATGGTTTCCTCCATTTGGGAGCTCGGGGTGAGGCCGGAGTGGCAGCCCTTTGAGTACCTGAGTTATTCTAGTTAGTTACGAGTAGTTCGGGTTTGCAGTCCGGCTACATTGGAGGAATAAGGGAGGTTTCCGGTTTTATGTTTTTGGTTATTGGAGTTTCAGGGCTCGACTCGCCGAGTCATATGATAAGTTATGTTTTATGTTAAATCACCACCCGTTTACGAAAACCTTTCTTTTATGTTGATTTCTTTTAATTATAAAATTGGTGATTTACTTCCGTTTTATTATATACATTATTATTTCCCCCCTCACTTAGTCGTTTGACTAACCCTCTCTGTCTCACCCTATATTGGTTTCAGGATACTAGGCGGGATTCGTCGTCGTCATAGGCGTCGTAGGTTTATATTTATTTTCTCATGTATATTCTTTCCCGGTTGTCTTTTATTTACGTATTATGTTATTATGTTGTATTTACGGGATTTATATACTGAACCCGTGGTTAGATTTGGTCGGGATATTGTATCGAACCCGTTTGATATTATGTAATTGAATTTCATTAGCCTTGGTGGGCTTTAATAATTGTGTTATTAATTATGTTTTAAATATTTGGTTTATTATTGCTTCCGCACTTCTGTCTTTTCGTTGTTTATAAAAACCCCGCCTAGTAATTGAGTAAATGCTTGCCGTTCGCCGGGTTTCGGTTCGGGTCGGATCCCATTTCGGCTCCGGGTCGGGGCTCGGTGCGGCGCGTGCGTTACCCGTTTGGGGCGCCCGCTACAGTTGGTATCAGAGCTCTTTGGTCCAATGGCCTAAGCTCTGAATTGTCGTGTTTTGCTGGTTTGGTCGGTCGTTGTGCGCCTGTGTAACTTAGGGAATTGCACTCACCAGTGTTCAAGAACGCTTAGTGTTTGAATTGTCACGGATCTTTGTTGGATGATCAACAACAAAAGATCTTTTACAATCAAAATACTGGGATGGGCTTGGATATAGGTGGATGTGAAACTCAAGGTTGTACTTGCCATGCCTGGTTGTCTGTCGTGTCCGGTTGTGTCTAGGTCGTACGGCTTAGGACTTTTGTGGATTTGTGCAAATGTGCTAAGTGCTTATGTGAACACTAAGTGAACATTACTTGCCTATGTGTTTACAGCTTTGCATGCTCACTTACCTGTCATGCATAACTGTTAATGGCTTTACAGGATGCCTCCACGTCGTTGTCCCTGTGGACAGTCTTCGTCATCTTCATTGACACCTCAGACCGATCCACCGATTCCAGCCGGAATTTTGGAAACATTAAGACGATTCATCGCTCATGCCCCTAAAGGAAATGCCGAGCAGGAAGCATGGGCCCAATTTCTTAGATTCGAACCACCACAATTTGAAGGTACCCTGGATGAAGCTATTGCCGAGGCATGGATATCGGCTCTAGAAAAGATTTTTAGGATTATGGAATATCCGGATCCTCTAAGGGTCGAATTTGCTATATACCTGTTGATTGGAGCTGCACAGGATTGGTGGAAACAGAATGAGCAAAGATGGAAACGCAAGCATGTGGTCCCGACTTGGGATCATTTCTTGATCGAGTTCCGGGCTGAATACGTTCCGAGGATTGTTCATCAACAACATGAAAGGGAATTTCTGGCTCTCAAACAGAACATATCTTCAGTTGGCCAGTACGAGGCACAGTTCTCTCACCTCATTAAGCATAGCCCGTATATGGTCGCAGACGAGCTGAGGAAGATTCGCCAGTTTGTAGAAGGATTGACTTATGAGATCAGAAAGGCTATGATGGTGGTCCGACCTCAATGTTATACCGACGCAGTGGAAATGGCTCTGCATATTGAGTCTGAACTCAGCCTAATGGGACCGAGTCCTACGCTTGACACTACCACCGTTCAGTACCTTCCAGCGAGTTCTAAGAGGCCATTTACACCTTCGGGGCCCTCTACCAGAAAGAAGACCTCCCAAGTGTCCTCATCGAAGCAGAATGCGTCTCCCCGAACTCAGGGACATCCGCGACCCGCATGTGGATTCTGTAAGGGCCCGCATTTGGAGGCCAAATGTTGGAAGAAGAATGGACTGTGCTACGGATGTGGTAGCGCCGACCACAGAGTGAGTGTATGTCCGAAGAAAAAGCCGAAACGAGTTGAGAAGACGGAGCTTGCACGTATGAACGATCCAGGTATATTGCATTGTCATGACATTCATCCAAATTCATCTAATTTCATCTTATGTGAATTTTAAATTATGTGCGTTAGGTTTATAATATTATACATGTGATTTCGATATTATTATTTGTGTTTGAGTTTCGTGAAGTTTGTGTGGTTTTAATCACACGAACTGCCCCTGTATGCCTTGCACGGTCTCACCACACGCCGTGACGAGACCCTGTGCACCCTTTTTCACACGGCCCTGTTGCACCCTGTGCAAGAGGCCGTGCGCATGAATACACACGGGCTCGTCACACGCCGTGACGAGAGCCCGTGCGTGTTTATCCTCACGGGGTCGTCACACGCCGTGAAGAGACCCCGTGCGTGTTTCTCACACGGCCTCGTCACACGCCGTGACGAGAGGCCGTGCGCGTTTCTCCCAGGTTTTAAAATGGTCAGTAGCTCCTCTTTTGCGCACACCCTCACTTTCTCTCCTTTTTCATGCGATAATTTGCTCTTGTTTTGCCCCCAATTTCATCCCAACTTTGAGCTCGATCAATTCTCGATCTACCTGACGGATTTTCAAGAAATTTTGAAGGTGTGTTGTCTGCAGCAAGTTCTTGGTACTGTTGAAGTTTGGGCTCGATCCGTTTTACCGATCTCACGCAATCTTCGCCCGAAGTAGCGCACGCCAAGTGTTCGGTAAAAGTCCCGAGTGAAAAGTTTGCAACTTATTTCCTTCAATCCACACAACTCCAACTCTAATATGGAAGGTGCTCGTGAAGCTCGTGGCGGACGTCGGGCAAGGGAATTACCCGACATAGCGGCCCCGGAAGGTTACCAAGTGGATTTGGGTAATGAAGACGATCAAGATATCTTCAACCGGTTAATGGAACGACCGGTTAGAGCCACGCAATTTCTAGACATGGAAGCTATGTACCAATTGGGACTTGGCGAAGGGATCTCCCATTACATCGACAACATTGGATGGGCTAATTTTTGGAGTATTCAAAGGCCATCCTATCGCCGCCTTACTTGCGAATTTTTAAGCTCTCTTAAGGGCGCGGCATTTCCGGACGACAACGAGATGCCGATAGGAATCCACTTCAGAGCGTTCAACCGAGACTATACGCTCTCATACCGGCAGTTGACCGAGTATTTTCAACTGGATGTTATGGCACCGAGGAGACGTGCCGACGGATGGAATCAAGCCGAAGCGTGGAGACGTATCTCTACCTCCACCGAAATATTTAACTCCGGCGTATCCAAGGCCACGATGCTCATTTCCACTCAATTGAGAATTATGCATAGAGCCGTGTCTCGATCGGTTCTAGCCAGAGGAGACAGCCCGGGTGCGGTGAACACCGAAGACTGTCTAATACTCGATCATATGGTACGAGGAGAAAGGTTCAACCCCATCTCGTACATGATGGATCATATGAAGTATATCTCCACTCGGTCGAGAGGAGAAATTCGAGTTGGCTCATACATCACCGCCATTTTGGAGTGTGCCCAGGTGGAAGGGCTCGATACTCAGGTTCCTGTTGGAGGTTCGACCTCAATTAGCTACGGCACTCTAGCTCAAATGGCTATCTGCACGAAGGGTCCAAGGCGGAACGACCCATATATTCTGGTGGCTGGACTACCTTTGTGGGAAGCTGACCAAGGGAATGCTCCCGAAGAAGGACCTTCAGACCCAGAGGTCCGAGAGCAGGCTCAGCATATCTACTCCCAACTGATGAGACAGGATGCTTCTATACCTGAGTCTTCACATGGCAGGAGAAGCACTCAGCACCAGGAATCGATAAACCTGCAACAGTTTTATTCAGAGTTTACTGACTACCGACGTGTGTCGGATGAGAGATTTGCCCAGCAGGAGAGGCAGATCAACGAGGGCTTTGCAGCTCAGCGAGCTCACATTGATAGTCAGTACACCGCCTTGCAGGCAGAGCTTCAGAGATCGATCTCGGATATGCAAAGGTCACTATCAGAGCAGCTGGATCAGTATTTCCGCCGTGGTCCGGACGAGCCTTGAGCTATCTAGTCTATTTTATTTTCTTCTTTTCCGTAAACTTTGTTTAGGATTTGATGTAATTTTCTATTTTGTATGAATACGAATTTTAATTGGAATATTAAGTGCTTTAAGTGTTTATTATGAATTGCGTTTTATTATGTGAATTAATTTTATTTTAATGTTCGATTTAATTCGTATTATTAGAATTTCAGCTAGGTTATGCTCCGCTTAACTAACTCCGAGACCGGAAGAGAATCTGAGGACAGATTCTTCTGAAGAGGGGAGTATTGTAACGACCCAAAAATCCGAGTTTCAATTCGGTATATTTTAATCGAGTAATTTCGTTATTTATTATTTTATTTACTATTTATTCTAAGATTTTAGGATAATTTTATAAATGAGTGAATTTCATATTTAAATCACGAATTGTCAATGTGCGTTTAATTATGTGAATTTTAACTGTAATTACGTATTATTTGGACAACGTGAGTTTTCAAACTTAATTTGCAAATTACTAAAATACCCCTTCGACTTTTAGACCCTAGTCAACTAATTTGACTAAGTCTCTCTCTCACCTCTCTCTCTCGTTCACAATCAACAAGGAAGGAAAGAAAGAAAAGAAAAGAGAAGGAAGAAGAGAAAGAGAAGGAAGAGATTTCAATCGATCGTCCCGACTTCGTTTCCCGACGGACTTTCGAATCGTTTACGTCTACGAATTCCTCGCGATCTCTTCTACGAGTAAGCTTCTAACGATTCTCTCGTTTAATATCTCATATGTTTCGTTTTTCTCGTTTTTGTGAATAGTTGACATTATTAGGTTTTATGTGTTTTGTATAGGATTTGTGGATGGATTTTCGTGTTTATCGTTTCTATATGTAGGTTACATGTTGTAGATGATTATATGTGAAAATTAGGGATTGATTTGCATGATTAATCGATTTAAGGTTGAATTATATTTGATTTTCGCGTATTGGGTTTGATGTTCTGCATGTTTCTGCTCATTTTTACGCACACGGGCCATGCACACGGGGTGTGGCAAGCCCGTGTGGGTGTACACGGCCTCTTGCACGGCCGTGCAAGAGACCGTGCGTGTTTGGGGATGGCGCACGGGCTGTGCACACGGCCTTGAGGCCGTGTGCAAGAGGCCGTGCGCGTTCGTCCGATTGTGCACGGCCTCGGCACACGGCCGTGCACAAGGCCGTGTGGCCTGGTCGAACAGTGCCCTGACCTTCTGTTAGTCAGGGCACAATTTGGCCTACGGGTCCCACTTCGGCCCGTCTTTTCCGAATTCTTTCTTCGCTCGTGTATTCGATATGTATGATATAGATAGGAATTGCATGATTTATGAATTTACGACATGTTCGGGTATGTGAATAGTGCGTTTTAAGTCTTCGTTAAATTTTCTATCTTTTGCATGTGAAGTCCGATTTTCCCGAAATTCATATGCATACTTCTTTATGATAATTTAAGCATGTCCGTAAAGTTTCGTTACATTTGGATTTGATTTGTATTTTTAAATGCATGAATTACTCTGTTTTCGTTTGATAATTTGAACTTAAGTGATTGATTTAATTGTATAACGTGCTCCTATGTGTTTTAATATTCTCGTATAAGCCGTGCGTCGTCTTTAGTCTTATTTGGTTGTGTCCTTGTATTTTTGCAGACGATACTCCTGTGGAGTAGCGCCGGTTCTTGCTCTTTTGCTCATCTTTTGCATAGCCAGGTGAGGTTTCCGTTTCTGTTTCCAGTATTATTATGTATATATATAAATAAGCCCTCCCGATATAAGCCACGTTTATGTTTTGTTTTCACACCGTTCATATATATATACGTAATAGATATTTATGATTATTATGTTCATTTGATTTATCGAAAATGATTTGATATGAAAAGTACTACGTATAGACTTCGAAATGTTTACGGAAGAGACATGTAAAACCTTTTGTTTTCTAAGGCGAACTTTGGCCTTCGGCCTCGCATATGACATGTCTCGAACGGTCTTTTGGCCAACCCGAAATGTTTGAAAAGCGAGTATGAACTGTATGCATGATCGTTTGGGCCCGGAGTAAGAGCGATAGGACGAAGTCGGTAGACGTCGGGTCTACGGCGTAAATCCTATGGTTTCCTCCATTTGGGAGCTCGGGGTGAGGCCGGAGTGGCAGCCCTTTGAGTACCTGAGTTATTCTAGTTAGTTACGAGTAGTTCGGGTTTGCAGTCCGGCTACATTGGAGGAATAAGGGAGGTTTCCGGTTTTATGTTTTTTGTTATTGGAGTTTCAGGGCTCGACTCGCCGAGTCATATGATAAGTTATGTTTTATGTTAAATCACCACCCGTTTACGAAAACCTTTCTTTTATGTTGATTTCTTTTAATTATAAAATTGGTGATTTACTTCCGTTTTATTATATACATTATTATTTCCCCCCTCACTTAGTCGTTTGACTAACCCTCTCTGTCTCACCCTATATTGGTTTCAGGATACTAGGCGGGATTCGTCGTCGTCATAGGCGTCGTAGGTTTATATTTATTTTCTCATGTATATTCTTTCCCGGTTGTCTTTTATTTACGTATTATGTTATTATGTTGTATTTACGGGATTTATATACTGAACCCGTGGTTAGATTTGGTCGGGATATTGTATCGAACCCGTTTGATATTATGTAATTGAATTTCATTAGCCTTGGTGGGCTTTAATAATTGTGTTATTAATTATGTTTTAAATATTTGGTTTATTATTGCTTCCGCACTTCTGTCTTTTCGTTGTTTATAAAAACCCCGCCTAGTAATTGAGTAAATGCTTGCCGTTCGCCGGGTTTCGGTTCGGGTCGGATCCCATTTCGGCTCCGGGTCGGGGCTCGGTGCGGGGCGTGCGTTACCCGTTTGGGGCGCCCGCTACAGTACTCCAGCACTTCTTGTAGAAAAGAAGACAGTACACTTCCTGTGTGTATTGTTCCCCGAGAATTGCACAGAATATTAACGAAGACAAATATTCTCTACCGTCGATGAAGAATTGTCCAATATGCTTTGAGATCGAGGATTTTGTCTGAACAACCTTTGATTAGGGTATCATCAGCTCTGTGCCCGAGACGAATATGTTCTGAAGACAGCTTTCAGTGCCTGATGTAGATGTCTTGAATTCGTATGTCTGCCTCTAGTACTGACAAATACTTTGCGACTTGATGGACCCTGTTCATATCGCAGTGAGTTAGTCGTTGCTTTCTAAGGAGTCACCTTGATGTTCTCGAGATTCGAGGAAGAAAGCAGAGCACCTTTGTATGGTGCTCCAGACCTCAATGGGCACCCGCTAGTTGCCCAGCCTAGCGAATGTGAAATTTGGATCGACTTAGTGACCTTTTAAGTTATTTCGGATCCGGAGTGAGAACTGAAGGAGGATCGTTGAAGATTTGAGCAGTACTGGAATGGGAACAAACCAATACTTCCCAATATAAGCCTTGAACCCATTATTCGAAGGGTCGAAATAAAGAGACTTACTCGATTAAGTCAAGAGATACTTGACTTGGCAGCGGATCAAAGCCGAGTATCAAAGATTAAGGGGTTAGCTATGACTACTACATATCCCTACGTGGGATTGGGAGTGGATTCACCATGGACTTCGTGTCCGGACTACTGAAGGTTTAAGATGGTAATTACTGTCACACGTTTATCTGGGATTTCTCCAAGGTGTTGTCGATTAAATTCAAGTCTTTTGACAATAAATGGAGATAGCTCAAGTTCTACTGAAAAGCTACTTGCAAGAACCCCAAACAAGCTTGGAGTTGTGCAAGCCGCAAAATATCTCCTAGCGAGTTCCTTGAATGAATCAGACAGTCGAAGAAGCTTCGTGAGAGATCCGAATGAAGACGCGTAAGTTTCACCCAGAGTTGTTTAACTCTAATCAGTAGAATCTGGGGACCAGATTCTCTTAAGGAGGGGTGATTGTAACGCCTCGAAAATTCGTATTAAGAACCGGAAACCGAATCGATTTTGTTGCGCGATTCATTATTTATTTTAATAATTATTATATGCTTTTATAACAATTTCGTATATAAATGAATTCCTACATTTAAATTACGAATTGTCAATGTGCATTTAATTATATGAATTTTGACTGTAATTATGTGTTATTTGGACAATGTGAGTTTTGAACTTATTTTGCAAAATTACGAAAATGCCATTTCGTTTCTTGAATCAAGTCAATTATTTGACTAAGTCTCACATCTTTCTCTCTCACCTCACTCTCGAACACTTCAGCAAGAAAAAGAAAAGAAAAGAGAAGAAAGGAAAGAAAAGGAGAAGGAAGAAGAAGGAGTTTCAATCGATCGTCCCGACTCCGTTTCCCGACGGATTTTCGAATCGTTTACGTCTACGAACTCCTCACGATCTCTTCTACGAGTAAGCCTTTCACGATTCTCTCATTTAATGTCTCCTATGCCTTGTATTTCTCGATTTTGTTTATAGTTGAATAATACAGGGTTTATATGATTTTGGATGAATTTATGGACGGATTTTCGTGTTTATCGTTTCTATATGTAGATTATATGTTGTAGATGATTATATGTGAAAATTAGGGAGTGATTTGCATGATTAATCGATTAAATGTTAGATTTTGGTTTGAAATCGCGTATGTTTTTGCTGTCTGCATGTTTCTGCTCAATCTGGTCGCACACGGGCTGGTGCACACGGCCTGAGGCCGTGTGCATGAGACCGTGCGTGTGTGTGCAATGGACACGGGCTGTGCACACGGCCTTGAGGCCGTGTGCATGAGGCCGTGCGTGTTCCTTGATTGTGCACGGCCTCGGCGCACGACCGTGCACAAGGCCGTGTGGATCTGGTGAACAGCCCCCTGACCTTCTGTAAGTCAGGGGCTGTTTTGGCCTACGGGTCCCGCCTCGGCTCGTCTTTTCTGAATTCTTTCTTCGCTCGTGTATTCGATATATATGATATAGATATGAATTGCATGATTTATCAATTTACAACATGTTCGGGTGTATGAATAGTGCGTTTTAAGTTCTCGTCAAATTTTCTAACTTTCGCACGTGAAGCCCGATTTTTCTGAAGTTCGAATGCATACTCCTTTATGATAATTTAAACATGTCCGTAAGGTTTCATTGTATTTGGACTTGATTTGCATTTTTAAATTTATGAATTACTCTGTTTTCGTTTGAGAATTTGAACTTAAGTGCTTTATGTGATTGTATAACGTGCTTTTACGTGTTTCTATGCTTTCGTATGAGCCGTGCGTCGTCATATGTCTTATGTGGTTATGTCGTTTGTCAGTTGCAGGTTCCACTCTCGTGGATTAGGTTGCTCGTTTTCGTTTTGGGCTTTCTTTTTGTTATCGCCAGGTGAGGTTTCTATTATTATCCCGTATTATGTAGATATGTACTATTGAGCCTCACTAAATAAGTCTCGCATGTGTAATTTACATTTTTATCCCGTATTACTATATTTAGTAAATACTTTGTTCTTATTACTTTTATGAGGTTTAAGAACAACGGAATTGATATCAAATGAATATTATGTATATGATTTCGAAATGTTTTCAAAAAGAGACAAGCGAACTATGGTTTGATTTAAATGTAATTTTGGGTTTGGAAACCTTCTCGTTGAGTGAAGTCGTTAGGGCGGATTTCTCCCCCAAGACGATGGAACATCCGGTTGCGTTTCCTGCCGTTACATCGCCTGTCTCGAATGGCCCTTTTGGCCCTCCCCGAAATGTCTTGATTCCTATTTTAATAGGAAAATGATAGTTATGAAAATGCGAGATATGATATGTATGAAATGTTATCTGGGCCCGGAGTATGGCGAAAGGATGAAGCCGGATAGACAGCGGGTCTACGGTAGAATTCGGTAGCTTGCTCCATGTTTACCGGGAGCACGGGTGAGGCCGGAGTGGCAACCTTTGTGCTCCTGCAACGGAGACTTCGTGTCAGCCGTAGAATAGGCTATTATGCCTATAGAGCAGTTGGATTTAGCGGTCCTTCTGCTACATGGGAGGAATAAGGCTGGTATGGTTTTCAGGTATGTTATGATATGATATGAGGAGTTGAGGGCTCGGCTCGCCGATCAATATGATATGTCCCGTTATTTTATGTTATGATAAATCACCAAATATTTATGAAAACCCTTCTTTTACGTTTGTTTTCTTTTAAGTTAAAATGGTGATTTATTCTTGTATGTATTTCATTTCTTTCCCTCACTAGTCTTTTGACTAACCCTCCCTGTTTTAAACCTTATCTGTTTCAGGTGGTATCTAGGTGGGCATCGTCAGTCTTGTATCGCGGGTTTTCTTTCTTTTCGGTGATTGTCCCTTTCTAGATAGTTTTAAGTTCTTGATTAGGTTATATGTATATGTTATCGGGATTGATAGATTGAACCCGTTATGTATATGTTACCGGGATATTGTATCGAACCGTTTATTATATTTTAATAATTGAATTACGCTAGCCTTGGTGGGCTTTAACTATTTGTGCAATTGAGCTACTGCTTTGAATGGTGTTATATGGAATTTGATTTAATTTGGTTGTTGCTTCCGCTCCCGCATTGTTGTCGTCTGTTGTTTTACAAAAAGGCCCGCCTAGTGATTGAGTAAATCGGTTTGCCGTTCGCCGGGTTTCAATTTAGGGTCGGATTTCTGTTCCGGCTGCGGATTGAGGCTCGGCGCGGGGCGTGCGTTACCCGTTTGGGGCGCCCGCTACATGCACGGTCTTGATCAAGACCGTGCGTTCGCCCGTGTGGATCTACTGAGCAGCAGACTCAGCAGATCGCGAAACCTCACACGCGAAACCAACATTTAAATCCATACATCTCCTAATTTACTCCATAAAACATCATAATTCTCACATATATTCATATATATCACATAAGCTACACATTGGCACAAGAAACACGTAAAATGGTCAAGTAATTCTTCCTAAACACGAAAATCCTAATATTATAAAATTCTATATAAAACTCACGAAAATCGCAATGAGGAAGGAACGAAATGAAATGGGGTAAAAGGATTACCGGTAGAGAATGTAGTGAGGATCCTTTGGGTTTTCACGGCTCGTCGATCAAGCGAGAAACGGGCTCGGTAGGGCGTCGCGAAGTTTCCTTCCTTTCTTCTCCTTCTCTTCTCCTTCCTTTCTTCTTTTTCCTTCTTTGTATGTAATGAGAGAATGAGGGAGATAGGTAGATATTTAGGAAAATATCTCGGGGGGTAAAATGGTCATTTAGGTTTTTTTAATGGTATTTATGTAATTTAAGTAATTGAGGGCATTTAAAAGATAGGTTAAATCAATCTTTGCCATAAGATTAATTAATCCAATTGGATAGATCGAGAAATTAGGCAAGAAAGAATTCGCGTAATACTTAATAATATAATTAAAATATTCGGGTCGTTACACGAATGGTAGGCAATCCTGTCACGAAGTCCATAGTGATCTCCTGCCACTTGGAAGTAGGTACGGGAAGTGGCTGAAGAGTACCTCCAGGCCTTTGATGTTCGGCCTTGACTCTCTGACACGTTAGACAATGTTTTACGTAGGTAGCCACGTCCCTTTTCATACCGTTCCACCAATACTGAGTTCTGAGATCACGATACATCTTGTTGCCTCCTGGATGAACAGCATAAGCAGACTTGTGTGCCTCGTCGAGAATTCCACGCTTCAAATTCGTGGGAACACAAACTCGGGTCCCGAAGCGAAGCAATCCGGTACCATCGATCCTGAATTTAGTGTTGGGATCATTCTGCATTCTGGCCTTGATCTTCTGAATACCGGTATCCGAAATCTGCTCGTCTCGGATTTGTTGGACTAGATCGGGTTGGACTGTAAGGTTGGCAAGTCGAGGATACGATTCAACTCGAATCATTCTATCCTCTATAGGGATATCGGAAGATGATCCCTCTAAATGTGCCACATGAGCCCTCCGGCTCAAAGCGTCGGCGACTACGTTCGCCTTCCCAGGGTGATACTGAATGCGGCAGTCATAATCTTCCAAGAATTCCATCCACTGTCTCTGTCTCCTGTTGAGATCCTTCTGCGTGAACAGATACTTCAAACTCTGGTGGTCCGTAAAGATGTCAAAAGTAACACCATACAGATAATGACGCCATTTGCCCAAGGCAAATATCACCGCTGCAAGTTCCAAGTCGTGAATGGGATAGTTCTTCTCGGCATCTTTTAGCTTTCTAGAAGCATAAGCAACGACCTTCCCATTTTGCATCAACACGCACCCTAAACCTTCCTTGGACGCGTCGGTATAAACCGTGTATCCCTCGTGTCCGTCTGGGAGAACAAGTATAGGGACGGTGGTCAATCTCATCTTCAGTTCCTTGAAGCTGGCCTCGCACTCGTCGTCCCACTGAAAGGACACATCTTTACAAGTCAACTTCGTGAGTGGGGCCGCTAGTTTGGAGAAATCCTTAACGAATCGCTTGTAATAACCAGCCAATCCAAGGAAACTCCTAACTTCTGTTGGCGTCCTAGGCTGACTCCAACTCGTCACTGCCTCAATCTTTGATGGATCCACAGCAACCCCATTCCCGGAGATGATGTGATCAAGGAATGAAACCTCGTTGATCCAGAACTCGCACTTGCTAAACTTAGCATATAGGCTATGCTCTCGAAGCATCTGTAGCACAATGCAAAGATGCTCGGCATGATCCTCGACCGTCTTGGAGAAAACCAGAATGTCATCGATGAAGATAACCACGAACTTGTCAAGGTAAGGCCGAAAAATCCTGTGCATCATATCCTGAAAGCTGCAGGGGCATTCGTCAAACCAAACGGCATCACAACAAACTCGAAGTGGCCGTACCGAGTGTTAAACCCAGTTTTAGGTATATCCTGCTCTCGGATACGAAGCTGATAGTATCCCTGTCGAAGATCCAACTTCGAATATACCTTCGAGCCCTGCAATAAGTCAAATAACTCCTCTATGTGGGGTAGAGGGTATTTGTTCTTCACTGTCATCCGGTTCAGCTCTCGCTAGTCGATGCACATTCTCAGTGTGCCATGCTTTTTCTTCACGAACAAAACCGGTGCACCCCAAGGAGAGATGCTCTGTAACGACCCGAATATTTTAATTATATTATTAATAATTACGCGAATTCTTTATTGCCTAATTTCTCGATCTATCCAATTGGATTAATTAATCTTGTGGAAAAGATTGATTTAACCTATCTTTTAAATGCCCTCAATTACTTAAATTACATAAATGCCCTTAAAAGACTAAATGACCATTTTACCCCCCGAGATATTTTCCTAAATATCTACCTATCTCTCTCATTCTCTCATTACACAAAAGGAAGGAGAAAAGAAGAAAGGAAGGAGAAAGCAGGAGAAGAAAGGAGAGAACTTCCCGACGCCCTACCGAGCCCGTTTCTCGCCCGATCGACGAGCCGTGAAAACCCAAACGATCCTCACTACATTCTCTCCCGGTAATCCATTTACCCCATTTCATTTCGTTCCTTCGTCGTTGTGATTTTCGTGAGTTTTATATAGAATTTTATAGTTTTAGGATTTTCGTGTTTAGGGAGATTTTCTTGACCATTCTACGTGTTTCTTGGACCTATGTGTAGCTTATATAATATATATGATTATATGTGGAAATTAGGATGTTTTATGGTGTAAATTAGGAGATCTATGAGCTTGAATGTTGGTTTCGCGTGTGAGGTTTCGCGATCTGCTGAGTCTACTGCTTAGTGGATCCACACGGGCGAACGCACGGTCTTGATCAAGACCGTGCAGGAGCCCGTGTACCCTTACGTGATCACGCACAGGCTGTAACGACCCGCAATCTCCAAGTTCAAGATTAAAGCATTTATCGGAATTCGGACCGTTTACGGTCCCGACGTCTTTCATAATTGCATGTTTTCCAACTCTTGCATTTAAATTTTTATAAATCATCGATTTGGTATTTAAAACCCAAGGCATTAATTAGAATTTAATTTGCATCGTTTTGTCAATAATTAGGGTCAATTTGGTAAATTTATAATTATAGCTCGTCTAATTTAATGTAGTAATTTAACGGTGTACATTGGACTGGGGTTCAATGTAATAATGCATATTTTATCGAGGTTCCAAATATTTTCATAAGATTCTAAATATTATTCATCAAATCATATTTTCAAGAAATTTCATTTTTGACCCAAAACTATTTACACTTTGACCCCACTCGATATTGACTTTTTGTAAATGCCCGAATTTTAATAAAACGAACCTCAATCTTTGTTAAGCATTTAATTTCGGTCATTTTGACACTAAGTACGCCTAATTTCGAGACTTTGTGTTTTTGTCTCGTTTTTCGAAAAATATATATAGTAACTTTCCATATTTAGAAACCACACACACACCGACAATCATCGAACGACGAGCCATTCTCTCCCAAACACGATTTTTGCAACGTTGTCGGAATTCGATGATATGTCCAGACGACCGTATCGACGAGACGAACTCAACCATACAAGTTTTCCGGCGATTGGAGCAGCGACGGCAACGCTACGGCGGCGCGAAGGTGGCGACGGTAAGGGTGGTGGATCTGGCTTTTCCGGCGACTTTCAGGTGGCGGGCAAGGGTGCTTCTGGACCGATTTTTCACAAGGAAGCCAACGGTGGTGGTCTCGTGGCTATCCGACCACCGACGGCGGCGGAATCGACGATTTTCAGGCGGCGGTGATGCTTTCTGATCTCAGTTCTCCGGCGACGTCAATGCCTGGGGTTGGTCGGGAATTGAATCCCATGAAGAGAGGAGCATTTTGGCGGTGGTTTCACTTTAATCGGACTACGGACGGCGGAGTTATGGCGACTTGAAGGGGCGGCGGTGTTGAGTGGCGGCGGGAGTGGTGGTTCCCGGTGGTTCCAGGCGGAGTCACGATGGCAAACCACCATGGTTGTGACGGGCTCGTCGAGAGGACCATTTCTGTATAAGGGTTCGACGATCGGAGGTGTTTCGACGGAAGTCCGGTGGCGGCACGCGGCGGCGCTACAGTTCCAGTCAGATTCCGGCGACGGAGTCTTCACGAAAATTGTTCTCCTCGACGTAACGGTTCTAACGGCGCTGGTATTACTCGAATCCGACTTGTCGTTTGTCTTTTATCGCATTTTTTGTATTATTGTATTAAGTTGTAGCTTTTGAACTATAGCTTATAGCTTTTGAGCATGAATAACTTGATCCTAGCTTGGCTTAATTGTATGAATTGTTGATTGTTGATGATACATGCTTGTGTAGTCGAAACGGATAGGTTTCGGTTCGATTAGGCTAGAGATAGGATCGATCTTAGCTTGTTAGATTTTGAGCTTTTGGGAAAAGATATAAGTTGTACTTAATTGTTGTTGATTTAAATGAAATATACATGTTTGATGTTTAATTGCAAGGTTAACCCCTGGTTAGATTATGCTTAAATATTATTATTAATTAAATGTTAATTGTTATTCGTTTATTTAATTATTGCATTCATTCGGATAAATTGACTATATTGCCCCTACTCGTTTTCTTATGTTTAAATGTTGAGTGAGTGTCCTTAAGCATGTTCGTATTTTGATAGCCGAGCGTCAGTGTCTGTTTTCTTGTTCGTGTCAGTCATTCATCCTCTGAACCCCGTGTTTTTCAGGTGGGATCTTAGAGGCCGAATTATAATTGCTGCTTGCTTTTCTCGTTTGTCGAGCTACAGGTAAGGGTTTAAACTTATTTTAACTGGGGCAAGGACATAGACTATTATAGGTTTGCGAAATAAATGATTACCCCGCTTTTCTTATTTGTCGTACTGCCTTTACTATTCCTTACGTGCTTAGTCAAACCGTTTTGATAGCAAACCAAAATGATTTGAAATGATTTCAACTAGAGACAAGGAAAACCCTTTTTGTTTTAAATGCGAACTTTGGTCTCTCGACCTCGCAAATATAACCTTGTCTCGAATGGCCCCTTTGGCCTTCCACATCCCGATTCCCCAATTACAAATGGCCCTTTTGGCCACTTAAACTGTCATCATTTTCAAATGCGAGCTATGAACCGTGTATCGTGTTGGGCCCGGAGTATTTAGGAGGTGAGCCTGGGGACGTGCATCCAGGGCAGATCCCGATGGATACTCCAATCCGTATCTACTTAGGTCAGCCAGGAGGTTGACTAACCTGAGTTAGTGCGAGGGTGGCGTTGTAGGCTACGCGCTTCCTAGAAAATTCTGTTAAGGGTGACGTTGTTAACACGCGTTTCCATAAATTCTGAGTGGTCCATGAACCCTGGTGATGGAGTACTTGCTTGCATGTTTTTCAATAGGGAGTTATAAGGAGAGGGCCCGTTCTCGCCGGGACACATTATGGCATGATTTATTGCATTAGTTGCTTGTCTAATTGTTTTACGGCTTTAGTCACGAGTCGAAGCACATTCCGGTTTTCTTCCTTTAGTATACGTATTTCCCTATAAATATATATACAAAACCCGGAAGCGTGGCTCGAACTTGCCAACTGAAGTCTCCTTTATTATTCAATTAATTAGTTGAATTATGAGCCGTATTTAATTATTGTTTTTTTTTACTTACTCATAGCATGTCTTTCGAACCGTAACGGCCTCGTAACTCAACTAACACCCTTTCAATTTATCGGCTTGATATTACGTGCAAATGTTTTGAAAGATCCGGTTCGTCAACTATTTGTATTTTCAAATAAGCCGATCCTGAGTGTTGCCTTGCGTTATTTTATAACTTATATTTCATTATTTATATTCTTTCTCAAAACGGGTAACATTCACTACTTTTGGTTTTAAAAAGATAAATGACGAACAGTGATCAAACCCCCCCTTACTGAGTATCCTTTATACTCACCCCTGCTATTTTTGGTTCTTGCTTCAGGTAGACAGGTGGCGACGTCACCTATCTTGTCAGTCGGCAGCAGCAGGTCTAGGTCGGCTCTTGTCTCTTGTCTTGTCAGTGTCCCAACAACAGTCGAGTCTTTACTTTATGAATTGATTTAGCTTATTGTATCTAATATTATGATTTATTTCCGTACTTACGTGCCCCTGATGTGGGATAGATAGCTGAGCCGTGGATGGCATTAATTGGATATTTATTTGGGAATTGTTTTATGAATTATGTTGCCATGGATGGCTTTTATGCATTGATTTATTATTCTGAATTCGCTTCCGCATTTCTTTGTTTTTTTGTGGTTGTTGTTGGGATGTCGTTGCTGTTGCCGGTAGTGCTTGTTTGAGTGCCGTTCGCCGGAGTGGGTTTTTGAGTTGAGGCCTCTCGCTGAAGCTCGGGAATCCATTTCGGTGCGGATGTGGCGGTCCTTCTTCAGGGGGCGCTACACAGGCTACTGCACGGTCCCAAGACCGTGCACAAACCCGTGCACCCTTACGTGATCACGCACGGGCTACTGCATGGTCTCAAGACCGTGCACAGGCCGGTGCAACCCCCCTTGACCATTTTTCTAGCTCGATTTTGAGTGTTTCTCACGATAAATACCATTTCACCCCTTACAAATAATGCCATTTTCCTGTTCGACCTCCGAATATCAATCTGATTTCACCTATAGCTCCCTCGAGCCTCGGGATTTGATAGTCTTCATAATTTACAATTATCCGACCCTATTTGACCGTCAATTGACACCTTTCTCATTTAGGGATTTTTCTCACATTTCTCGTTTCTTATCCGTTTAATCCCGTATTCGCGAGAGAACGTCTTTATATTATTTAAAGCATGTCTACGTGCCCTAATTGCATTTAAGCATGCCTTTAATATTTAATTTATATTTTTTCATTATCTAGAATTTCATTTACCTTTCCTTAGTTTTTATTCCGTATTTTATATATCTTCACATGTTTAATTGCCTGGCTTTCCATATTGCAACTGTAGCATGATTGAGGTTCCATATGAATTGTCGTGCGTCGTCTGTTGTTCGTGTCTTGCTTTTAGTATTGTCGGTCTCGTTTTCATCCTCTAGGCCCTGTGTATTACAGGTGGGACCAACGAGGGAGAAACCTGACTACCGTCTGCTTTCATACTGTCGTGTTGAGCCAGGTAAGGGTTTTAAATTATTTTCAACTGGAGTAAGAACAAAGTTACTTAGATTTGCGAAATAAACCACTATCCCGCTTTCTTATTACTTGTTGTATTGCCTTTACTATTTCTCTATCTGCTTAGTCAAACCGTTTTGATAGCAAACCAAAATGTTTTAAATACTTTCAACTAGAGGCAAGGAAAACCCATTTGTTTTAAATGCGAACTTTGGTCTCTCGACCTCGCAATTATAACCCTTGTCCCGAATGGCCCCTTTGGCCTCTCACACCCCGATTTCCTACTTTCGAATGGCCCTTTTGGCCACCCAAACTATCATTGATTTCAAAAGCGAGCCATAGATTAATTAATAATTTGGGCCCGGGGTATACAGGAGGTGAGCCTAGGGACGAGCGTCTAGGGCAAATCCCGATGTATACTTCTAGCGTGTTAACTTGGGCCTACTAGGAGGTTGGCTAGCCTAAGTTGATGCGAACGGTGGTGCTAATCGCGTCTCCTTAAAACTCGGTATGGTGGTGCTAACAGCGTCTCCTTAATACTCTGTATGGTGGTGCTAACAGCGTCTCCTTAAAACTCTGTATGGTGGTGCTAATCGCGTCTCCTTAAAATTATGTATAGTATTGTTGGTGGTGGAGTACTTGACTATATGCTTACATGATTTTTCAATTGGGAGTTATAAGGAGAGGGCCCGTTCTCGCCGGGACACATTATTTGCATGATTTATTGCATTTATTGCTTGTCTAATTGTTTTACGGCTTTCGTTACAAGTCGAAGCGCATTCCGGTCTCCTTCCTTTAGCATATGTATTTCCCTATATATATAAAACCCGGAAGCGTGACTCGAACTTGCCCAACCTAAGCCTCCTTTATTATTCAATTAATTAGTTGAATTATGAGCCGTGTTTATTTTATCGATTCCAACTTATTTATATCATGCTTTTCGACCCGTAACAGCTTCGTAACTCAACTAATATCCTTTCAATTTATCGGCTTGATATTACGTGCAAATGTTTTAAAGGATCCGGTTCGTCAACCTTTTGTGTTTTCAAATAAGCCAAACCCGAGTGTTGCTTTGTGTCATTTTATAACTTATATTTCGTTATTCGTATTCTTTCCCAAATGGGCAACATTCACTACTTTTGGTTTTAAAAGATAAATGACGAACTGTGATCAAACCCCTTACTGAGTATCCTTTATACTCACCCCTGCTATTTTGGTTCTTGCTTCAGGTAGACAGGTGGCGACGTCACCTATCTTGTCAGTCGGCATCAGCAGGTCTAGATAGGCTCAGTCTTTCTGGTTTGTCTTGTCAGTGGTCCCAACAACCGTCGAGTCTTGTTTATTGTATTTATTTACTTTACGTACTTATGTGCCCCTGATGTGGGATAGTTGACGATATCTAGGATTGTACAGGATAGACTAGTTGAGCCATGGATGGCACTAAGTGTTGTTATTCTATTGTATTTCGAATTTCACATGTTTAATTGATATTATGTTAGCCTCGTAGGCGTTTATGAATTTATCTGTTTACTTTATAATCGCTTCCGCATATCTCTGTATTGTTGTGATTGTTGTTGGGATGGTTGTCACTGTTGCTGATGGTTATTGTTTGAGTGCCGTTCGCCGGAGTGGATTTTTGAGTTGAGGCTCCTCGCTGAAGCTCGGGAATCCATTTCGGTGCAGATGTGGCGGTCCTTCTTCAGGGGGTGCTACATGCTCGGTCTAATGTAACCACTTTCTAGCAACTCTTCAAGTTGCATCTTAAGTTCCTTCAACTCGGCGGGAGCCATCCTGTACGGAGTCTTCAAATAAGGCTCCGATCCCGGGGCAAGATCGACTACGAATTCGATGTCACGATCGGGGGGTAGAGAGTTCAAACTCTCGGGAAAGACATCTGGGAAGTCCTTAATCACTTCCGTGTTCTCGAGCTTCCCTTGTTCCTTCGGTCGGTTAAGTAAATAAGTGACGAAGGCCTGAGCTCCCTCTCGGATCAAGCGAGAACCCTCAACGAAAGAAATCTTTGGTGCCAAATCTGACTTCTCATGAATACCCTTCACAATTGTCGCCTCGGTTCCAATCTGTACTGTCTTCTTGAAACAATCCACACTGACTCTGTGCTGATAAAGCCAGTCCATTCCAAGAATAATCCCATAACGCTGTAGCGGCAACTTGATCAAATCGGCGGGATAAATACGATATCCTATCTTCAAAGGGCAACCCTTGAAGATCCTATCCGTAACGTATGAAGTCCCCAAAGGAGAACTGACTCGATACAAATAAGGCAGACTCTCCACGGGCATGCACAACTTAGCCGCAATATCAAGCGCAATAAACGAGTGTGTCGCACCCGGATCATATAATGCAGTAATAGGGATGTCATGAATATGCAGGGTACCTCCAATCACGTCGTGCAAATCGGGCTCAAGCTCCTCTCCTCCCAGTGCGAAGACTCTAGGATGTACTCTCGGCTGACCGGCAGCCTGAATCGCCTTCGGAGGTGTGATGGGAGCCCTCTTGATCGGACAAGAATCCAGTCTGTGATCAGGGGATGCACAAAGTAAACTCTGCCCCAGTCGCTTCCGGCAGATGTCGGCGGTGTGGTTCGGCTTGTGGCAGAAAGAGCATAGAACTGGTGCGATGGCGGCAATAGGGGCCCTCTCAATATCCCTGGGCCTCTTGTCGCCCGTAGAAAATCCAGATCCAGTAGTGAAAGGCCTCTTGCCCTTCTGAGAAAAGCCCTTAGGGGCGGCAGCAACAGGCACAGGAGCCCTACGACGGAGCTCTCCAAGATCGGACTCTATAGCCATAGCCCGTGTCACGGCCTCCTCATAAGTACGGAGGTCACTGCCAACTAACTCGGCCCGAATCTCATCACGAAGGCCTCCTTGAACTTCCTGGCCATCCTCCAGTCGTCGTCTACCATGTGAGGAGCGTAGATGATCAATCTGGTAAACTTGGCCTCATACTGGCCCACGGTCATGCCTCCCTGAGAGAGGTTCATAAACTCCCTCTCCCTCTGATCCCGAACAATCTCAGGCACATACTTCACACGGAACTCATGAAGAAACCGTACCCAAGTGCGCGGGGTCTGTGCGGCGGTCCATCGCCTCTCAACAAAGCGCCACCAATCGAGGGCGGGTCCCCTCATCAAGAATACAGCGAGCTCAATCCTCTGCAGGTCCTCAATCTCCAGAGCTCTAAACTTCTACTCTAGTTCCGAAATCCAGGCCTCGGCCTTTAGGTCGTCCGGCTCGCCCTCGAAGACCGTAGGGTGATAGGACATGAATCGATCCATGGCTCGGGCAATAGTATCCTGAGGGTTCGGTGGTGGCTGAGGCTGCTGCTGCTTCTGCTGAGCCTGCTATACTATAAGCCTAACGGCATCGTAGAAGGCGTTGGGATGTGGAAAGCCCTCTGGTGGTGGAGGTGGCTCCTGTCGGCCTCGAGGTCGGATCATAGTGCCTGAAACAATGAGCTGGAATGCATGTGGGTTAATGATATGTTCAATTAATCACGTAACAATAATATATAAAAGCGCAAGTAAAGAAAAATAACACGAAACCTATATAGCCGTACGACTTAGACACGACACTTTAGACAATAGAGCCTAAAGCTCTGATACCACTCCAGACTGTAGCGCCCCGCTCTACAGCCCCCGAACCTGCACGGATTCGCAAGCCGAGAACGGTGCCTCAACCCGAGAACCCATACAAGCCAACGGGTCAGTCCCGACACTTGGCAACAGTGGATCCCCAAATTTAAAACATCTAAACAACTCAGAATAAATAGCGGAAGCAAATTTAAATCATAATAACATAAATGCCACTCCGTGGCCAATTCAACTACTATAATTACGCAGTTTCAATTTCAAAGTATGCATTTCATGGTTTGAATGCTATTTTAGGACAAACCTTTCTGCCGACATTTTCTGTGACATAAATTTATCCACCACTGTACGATGCTCAGGATCTGACTCATCATGACCTGGATATGAAACTGATGAGGAAACAACCACCCTGGACTCCTCCTCCTCCTCCCCTTGCCCAGGTACGCCAGTATTTATTATCGGGACCCCCTCCGCCTCCGATGCCATCACATCCAATTGTTCATAGAGTTGCCCAGCTATGTCGGCCACCTCATCCTTGTTTGACACCTCATCCCCGTCGTCTCCTTGTCCCCTTGATGACCTTGCCCAGTTACATCAGTCTATGTAATTCGATTCATCCCCTCCACCAATATCTCTCCCAACTCCTCCAACCCCATCTCAGTCATCACTTAATCTCCTCCAACGTCGGCCACCGTACAGTTGTTCCACATCTCTTCCATCAATTGATCCCCCGCTTCCTCCTCACCCATCTTACCATAGAACTGAGTTATTTCCACAACCGTATCTTCATGTTCCACCAGTGTGCTCCCCGCCATGTTATCCACTACAACCACACTGTCGTTCCTCTACTTCTTTCTTATTTCAAGCCTCCCAGAGAAATCAAAATCAGAATCATCATCACCATCACCATCTTCATCCATGTCTTCCTCCTCGTCATCCTCCTACTCCACATCCTTACCATCTCCCAGTCCCAATGGAATCTGAATCTCCTTACCAACCATCAATCTCACTGTAATATCCAACAACTCTCCCCTAGATATCGTTGTGGTCTCCTTCTTTCCCAACAATAGTCCAGTAGAAGCAATTATGGTCTCCTTCTTTTCATTAAAATAGTCAGCAGAGAATGGAACATTCAACAGTCTGTCTTCCCTCACATCTGCCGCTTCAATGGGATATATCTGTCGATAACAAACAAATTAACTTTCAATTACGCGAAATGAACTTTTATTGATGCATTTTTACCCCTCATCTGAGGAACATATCATACTTTAGGCAAATTTTCATTGAGTTTAACATATTCATTTTATAGTTACACGAGTTGAACTTTTAGTGATGCATTTTTACCCCTCATCTGAGGAACAGATCATACTTTAGGCATATTTTCATCGAGTTTAACATATTCATTTTATAGTTACACGAGTTGAACTTTTAGTGATGCATTTTTACCCTTTATTTGAGGAACAAAGCATCCTCTAGGCATATTTTCTTATTGTTTAACATATTCATTTCATAGTCACACAAATTGAGCATTTAGTGATGCATTTTTACCCCTCAATTGAGGAACAGAGAATACTTTAGGATTTGTTACATATATTTACAATTTAGTTCTTCAATGCAAGGTATTACTTCCACACGATTATATATGAGTTATGTACTACCTCATTGGTGATGGAATCCAAAGCCCTGTGTGCCTTCTCCTTGACAATAGGAAGTTTAGATCTCGTTCATTAGAACATGCACGAGAATGAAAGATGTGAGGTTGATACCCCGTACTTCGGGATACGTTCGTAAAACCAAACCTGTCATTCAGAAAAGGCAATCAAATTAAACACAAATTCTATTAAAAATCAAGCATCACAAACAGTCTCAAAATATCATTGCTTACCAACAGTCCCATAGTGCAACCATCACGAAATTCGATGCCGTTCTTGTGTTTATTGATCCCTTCGACCAAGAACCTGTAAGAGGCATCACCCTATGCAAATTCCCTAATTGTTTCCAAGCTATCAACATAGCTTAACAATCCTCTTGCCAGGTTTCTGGTGCTGGCTGGGAACAACAGTAGTTAAAAACTAACAAAATAAACTGTAGCGCCCCGCTTTACAGCCCCCGAACCTGCACGAATTCCCAAGCCGAGAACGGCGCCTCAACCCGAGAACCCATACAAGCCAATGGGTCAATCCCAACACTTGGCAACAGTGGATCCCCAAATTTAAAACATCTAAACAACTTAGAATAAATAGCGGAAGCAAATTTAATTCATAATTACATAAATGCCACTCCGGGGCCAATTCAACTAATATATTAACACATCCCATTCAGGGGCAACATTAAATAAATATCAGGGGACGGGTGTAGCGGGCGCCCCAAACGGGTAACTCACGTCCCGCACCGAGTCTCAATCCGAAGCCGAAAAAGAAATCCGACCCTAAATTGAAACCCGGCGAACGGCAAACCGATTTACTCAATCACTAGGCGGGGCTTTTGTAAAACAACAGACGACAACAATGCGGGAGCAGAAGCACAAACCAAACCAAATTCTATATAACAACATTCAAAGCATCTCAATTGCTCAAATAATTAAAGCCCACCAAGGCTAGCGGAATTCAATTACTATAATATAATAAACGGGTTCGATACAATATCCCGATGACACCCAATAACGGGTTCAGTATATCAATCTCGATAACGTATACATATAATCTAATCATGAACTTAAAACAATCTAGAAAGGAACAATCACCGAAAAGAAAGAAAACCCGCGAAATAAGACTGACGATGCCCACCTAGTTACCACCTGAAACAGATAAGGTTAAAAGCAGGGAGGGATAGTCAAATGACTAAGTGAGGGGAAAAATGGGAATACATACATAATAACATACAAGAATAAATCACCATTTTAACTTAAAAGAAAACAAACGTAAGAGAAGGATTTTCATAAACATTCGGTGATTTATCATAACATAACATAACGAGACATATCATATTGCTCGGCGAGTCGAGCCCTCAACTCCTCATATCATATCATAACATACCTGAAAACCATACCAACCTTATTCTTCCCATGTAGTAGAAGGACCGCTAAATCCAACTGCTCTATAGGCATAATAGCCTATCTCACGGCTGACACAAAGTCTCCGTCGCAGGAGCACAAAGGTTGCCAATCCGGCCTCACCCGTGCTCCTGGTAAACATGGAGCAAGCTACCGAATTCCACCGTAGACCCACTGTCTATCCGGCTTCATCCGATCGCCATACTCCGGGGCCCACAAAGACATAACGGACACACATATCATATCTCGCATTTTCATAACTATCATTTTCCTATTAGAATAGGAATCAAGACATTTAGGGGAGGGCCAATAACGGTAGGAAACGGAACCGGGTGTTCCATCGTCCTGGGGGAGAAATCCGCCCTAACGACTTCACTCAACGAGAAGGTTTCCAAACCCAAAATTACATTTAAATCGAAACATAGTTCGCTTGTCTCTTTTTGAAAACATTTCGAAATCATATACATAATATTCATTTGATATCAAATCCGTTGTTCTTAAACCTCATAAAAGTAATAAGAATAAAGTATTTACTAAATATAGTAATACGGGATGAAAACATAAATTATACATGCGAGGCTTATTTAGTGAGGCTTAACAATACATATCTACATAATACGGAATAACAACGGAAACCTCACCTGGCGACAACCCAAAGGAAACCCAAAACGGAAACGAGCAACCTAATCCACGAGAGTGGAACCTGCAACTGACAAATGACATAACCAAGTAAGACATACGACGACGCACGGCTCATACGAAAGCATACAAACACGTAAAAGCACGTTATACAATCACATAAAACACTTAGGTTCAATTATCAAACATAACAAAGTAATTTATGAATTTAAATATGCAAATCAAGTCCAAATGAAACAAGACTTTACGAAAATGCTTTAAATACCATAAGAGAGTACGCATTCGAATTTCGGAAGAATCGGACTTCATATGCAAAAGTTAGAAAATTTGACGAAAACCTAAAATGCACTATTCATATACCCGAACATGTTATAAATTCGTAAAACATGCAATTCATAACTATTTCATATATATCGAATACACGAGCGAAGAAAGAATTCAGAAAAGATGAGCCGAAGCGGGACCCGTAGGCCAAAATGTGCCCTGACTTACAGAAGGTCAGGCCACATTTCAACCAGGCCACACGGCCTTGTGCACGGCCGTGTGCCGAGGCCGTTGGCACAATCAAGAAACACGCACGGCCTCATGCACACGGCCTCAAGGCCGTGTGCAATTCACCACACGCACGGTCTCTTGCACGGCCGTGCAAGAGGCCGTGTAACCCCACACGGCCTTCAGCACCCCGTGTGCAAAGCCCGTGTGCGTCCAGATTGAGCAGAAACACGCAGACAGCAAAAACATACGCGATTTCAAACCAAAATTCAACATTTAATCGATAAATCATGCAAATCACTCCCTAATTCTCACATATAATCATCTACAACATATAATCTACATATAGAAATGATAAACACGAAAATCCATCCACGATTACTATCAAAATCGAATAAAACCTAAATTCTACAACTATCATCAAAAATAAGAAATACTAAGCATACGAGACATTAAACGAAAGAATCGTGAAAGGCTTACTCGTAAAAGAGATCGCGGGGAGTTCGTAGGCGTAAACGGTTCGAAAATCGATCGGGAAACGGGGTCGGGACGATCGTTTGAATCTCTTCCTTCTCTTTCTCTTTTTCTTCTCTTTTCTTTTCTCTTTCCTTTGTTGTTTACGTGAATGAGGTGAGAGGGAGAGTGTTGAGAGTTAGTCAAATAATTTGACTAGGGTTTAAAATCGAAAGGGCAAATCAGTAATTTATAAAACTTAGTCAAAAATACAAGTTTTCCAAATAAAATAAAATTACAGTCAAAGTTCATGAAATTAAACGCACATTGACATGTCGTGGTTTAAATACCGAAATTCTCTCATTCATAAAAATGTTATATAAATCACATAATAATTAATAAAATAAATAATGAAATCGCGCAAGAAAATCGATTCGGGCTCCCGGTTCACAACACGAATTTTCGGGGCGTTACAATCACCCCTCCTTATGAGAATCTGGTCCCCAGATTCTACTGATTAGAGTTAAACAACTCTGGGTGAAACTTATGCATCTTCATTCGGATCTCTCACGAAGCTCCTTCGGCTGTTTGATTCATTCAAGGGACTCGCTAGGAGATATTTCGCGGATTGCACAACTCCAAGCCTGTTCGGGGTTCTTGTAAGTAGCTTTTCAGTAGAACTTGAGCTATCTCCATTTATTGTCGAAAGGCTTGAATCCGATCGACAGCACCTTGGAGAAATCCCAGATAAACCTGTAACAGTAATTACCATCTTAAACCTTCAGTAGTCCGGACACGAAGTCCATGGTGAATCCATTCCCAATCCCACATAGGGGTGTGCAGTAGTCATAGCTAACTCCTTAGTCTTTCATGCTCGGCTTTGATCTGCTGGCAAGCCAGGTATCTCTTGACTTAATCGAGTAAGTCTCTTTCTTTCGACTCTTCGAATCATGGGTCCGGGACTTATATTGGGAAGTATTGGGGTTGCCAACACAAAGCTGAAACTTTGGATTATTCTTCGCTCGAATTGTCTGACTCGGGATCCATTCTTTTGCAGACTTGGCATTTTAGATTCTTCAACCCAATTCTGACTGGGTCGTAAGGCTATGAATGAAATTATCCAAAATGGTGCAAGTCCAATTCAGTTTAGCCTCAATTTGTGACACGTTCGTGATTTGGTTCAAAGTACCAACTACAATATTCGCTTTTCCCAAGGAACACTGATTCTTGTAATCTTAGTCCTCAAACATTTTCCATTAACGACATTGGGGTTGGTTCAACTCCTCCTGATTTAACACTTGTTAAACTCTCATAATCGGTGGGGATGTCAACAAATTCCATAAGAGATAGTGGCGACGCTTCAGTCAGTCCTTTACTACGGCAGCTAGGTCAATGTCATGAGTGACAACTTTCTGATTGATTTTAGCTTCCCGAGCATGAGCTATGGTTTCTTCATTAGCACCATTCACCGATTCAACCTTTCATGTGATGCATTCCTACTCACGACAATTCCTTCAGAATCTCATAAGCAGGGTTAATATTGAACTTGTAGTTAATCTCTTCTCGACTCCTAAGAACAAGTCTTACAGAGATCGTCCATTCGAGTTCGTTTTCTTTCCTGTTGACTCAAGCAACAGGGTTGCAAGCTTAGAGAAGTTCCACTCGAAGTCTTGGTTTGTTCCCATTCCAGTACTGCTCAAATCTTCAACGATCCTCCTTCTCTTCTCACTCCGGATCCGAAATGACTTAAAAGGTCACTAAGTCGATCCAGATTTCACATCCGCTAGGTTGGGCAACTAGCGGGTGCCCTTTGTTTTCTGGAGTCCCATACGGAGGTGCTCTGCGTTCTTCCTCTAATCTCAAGGACACCAAGGTGACTCCTTAGAAAGCAACGACCAACTCGCTGTGATATGAACGGGGTCCATCAAGTCGCAAAGTACTTGTAAGTACTAGGGGCAGACATACGAATTCAAGACGTCTACATCAAGCACTGAAAGCTGTCTTCAGAACATATTCATCTCGAGCACATAGCTGATGATACCCTAACCAAAAGTTGTTCAGACAAAATCCTCGATCTCAAAGCATATCGGGCAATTCTTCATCGACGGTAGAGAATACTTGCCTTCGTTAATATTCCGTGCAATTCTCGGTGAACAATACACACAGGAAGTGCACTGTCTTCTTTCTCTACAAGCAACGTTGGAGTACCCCAGATCAAGACACTCGTTCGGGCACTGTAACGACCCAAAAATTCCATAATTAATTCTTGGAATAATTATTCGACATTTAGTTGAATTTTATATGAAAATATTTAACTTTGTTAGTTAATCTTAATTTATTATAATTATTTCAATATCTTTAACCTTTTATAATTACATTTTCTACCCTCGAATTATTCTAATCTATTTAAACGAACCTACAATCTTCTAAAATACCCTTGCACTATCTTGAACACACCCACACTATCTTGAACACACTCACACCCTCTTGAACACACTTCTTGCACCCTCTTGGTTACATATTCAATCGAGAGAGAGAGAGAGAGAGAGAAGAGAAGGAGAAAAGAGAGAAGAGAAGGAGAAGAAAAGAATTTCCATTCCGAATTCGTTTTTCGACCAATTTAAATTTCGAGACCAGTTTTACGATCCTCATTCGATTCTTTATCGGTAACCTTCTTTCTCCAATTCGTTTCATCCATTAAATCTTTCAATTTTTATAGTTTTTATATTGAATAAATATTTGATGAATTTCTTGATTCGTAGGTTATAGTTTATCATTTTTAGTGTAGTTCGGATCAAATGATAGATACTAATGTGTTCGATGCATGAGTGTGAATTTTACATGTTAATTTTAGCCTCAGAATTCCCCATATTTGATTTTTGCATGAAACTCTCGAGAAAACCTTAAAAATCGCGTTTCTGCACCTGGGTGTTGGAACCACACGGTCCAACGCACGGTCTTGCTCAAGACCGTGCGCCAGACCGTGCACAACCCTTTAACCTTGCACCGGCTTGCGCACGCCGGTGCACCAGGCCGTGTGCCTTTGTTTTAGCCTGCACGGTCTTGGTTGCGTGCTCAAGACCGTGCACAAGGCCGTGCGTTAGCCCGTGTGAATGCCTTAGCCAATTTTCCAGCCTTTTTCCTTAGTTGCTCACGGTAATGAGGTCAAATGATCAAAAATAAAAGTGGACTTTTTGCATACGACCCCCTAAAATCGAGCCGTTTTCGCCTATAGCTTCCTTATGATTCAAGGATGAATATTTGGTAAAGTTTTCAAAATTCCGATCTCGTTCGGATCTTGAATCGAGCCATTTTCGTTTAGGGTTTTTTTCCCAATTTTTGAATGTTGTCCGAAAAATCCGAAAATCGCATGAGTGCTTCTTTATAATATTATATGCATGAATATGCAATTAGAATTTCAATTGAGCATGTTCATCATTGTTAATTTCGTATTTTTAGTTTAATTGATTTAATTGTATTTTAATTGTATATTCATTTGATACATGTTGTTTATTGGTTTTAATTGCAATGTAGTCTTTGTGAGTCGTTGTCGTGTCTTGTCTTATATGGTTTTGTCGTTTGTTAGTTTCAGGCTGTCTTGTCAGGACATTGCTTGGAGTGTCTTGTCGTTCCGTGTTTCCAGGTGAGGGTTTTAAAATATTTCAAACGGAGTAAGAATTCTTTTTATTTATTGTGAACTCCCCTTATGTGCTAATATTGCTTTGTTTTCCTTTCTCGTATAATTATTAGATATTTAATCTATATTTTAAGGTTGATCTCAAATGTCTTAATATTAAATTGTACTTATGAGTATCCCTAAATCATTTTATTTTATAAGGCAAGTAAAGTTATTTATTTTAAGCGTGACGGTTTGACTTAGGATTTATACCCTTCGTCGTCACTCAAACTTGCCCAAATTCAATTTGTGTATGTTTTTCAAAGCGAGCAAATTCGTGACATTTCAAAATTGGGCCCGGGAAAGTATCCGGAGGTTATACTTGGGGACGAGCGTCTAGGGGTAATCCAAGGTGCTTCTCCCAAAAATAAGCATCAATCGTGGCCCGTCAGGAGTTGATAGCCACGGTTGGGAGTGATGGTGGGCGTTGCATTCGTTGCACGTTTTCCTAAAATTCACAGTCGCCCGAAATAGCGATTCGGGGTCAAACACCGGTGATGGAGTTGCCAGAACTTGAGGGGGTTATAAGGAGGAACAGGCCCATTTCTCGCTGGGATATTAACTGCGTGCATGTCACTGCTTTAATTATTTTTTATCATTATTTAATGTCATGTATGCAAGTCGAAGGACGATCCGGATTTTCTTCAATTATGCAAATGTATCTTCATATATATATATAATTAAAACCCGGACACGTGGCTCGTACTTGTTCCCTCTTGATCTTCACTGAGTGTTTTTACTCACCCCCACTATTTTAATTCTTACTTCAGGTCGACAGGTGGCGTTGTCACCTATCATGTCAGTCGGCAGCAGCAGGTCTAGGTTGGCTCGTGTGTCTTGTCTTGTCAGTATCCCAACAATAGTCGTGTCCTTGTTATGAATTTATTTAATTATGTATCCCGAATTATGCTTTATATTTACGTACTTACGTGCCCCTGATGTGGGATAGATTAGACTGGCCATGAATGGCAATTATTATATTATGATTGAGAATGATGTATGAATTACGTGGCCGTGGATGGCTTATATGTTATTTATATAATTGTTTATCTTCCGCAACTCTGATTTATTTAATTATTTATTGCTGTTGTTGTTGGGCTGTCGTTTGCTGTTGCTAGTTTTGCTTGATTGATTGCTGTTCGCCGGGATGGATTTTTAAATGGGGTACTTATACCTCGTTTGTGGGTTTGTCTCGGTGCGGATGTGGTGTCCTTTCTCCGGCCAAGAAAAGGGGCGCTACAGTCAGTGGTATCAGAGCCTAGGTTCCCGAACGGGAACCGAAAGCTCTAGTATCTCGTCTGTCTTGCATAGAGTGTCTGTTAGCTTGGTGTCAGTTCGTGTCGAGTTCGTGTTTTGACAAGTGTTTGTCTCATCTTGGTGCTTAAAATTGTAGACGATTACGGTTGGCTTAATTAACCGACTGGCAATCTTTTATAAATTTTTGTACTAAGGAAGATGTAACGCGAGTCGATCGTGGAACACTGTGCGTGTCTTACATGGTTTGGTCTGTCGTAGTGTGTGTCGGTAGGATTTTGTTGAGTGATTGAGCATGCTTATGTGTTTATGAATTGTTGGCATCATTTCTCACAAGACATGCACCTATTTTGCCAAATAGTTGTGAACGCAGGTATGCCGCGTAAGAAAGCTAGATCAGATCCACCACTACCTCCACTTCAGACTACGTCAGGATCAACACACTCGTATTCGACGGGAGAGTTGGAAAGGGAGCAGATAGCGTGACAGAATACGAGGCCAGATTTGCCTACCTGACTAACTACTCACCTAATCGGGAGCCAGATCAAAGGAACAGAGCTGCGAGATTTATATCTGGATTGAGGCACGAAATTCGCCAAGTACTCATAGGTCTTGGTTGTTGTTCTTATGCTGAAGCTGTTGCCGAGCCTTGCGGGCCGAAGTAGAGTTTGAAATGGGAGCTAGGAATGCTCGACCGATCATTTTACCGAACCCATCTTATGGATCGAGAACTCCAGTAGCTGTTCGTACAACTTCTCACAGAAAAAAGGCGACGACCAGTGGATCCAGTGAGAGCACCATCCTTTGCTGTTGCTAGTTTTGCTTGATTGATTGCCGTTCGCCGGGATGGATTTTTAAATGGGGTACTTATACCTCGTTTGAGGGTTTGTCTCGGTGCGGATGTGGTGTCCTTTCTCCGGCCAAGAAAAGGGGCGCTACAGGCACGTTCAAGGGAGGGAAGTTCATCAAGTCGGTTCTTCGATTCTGTCAGATCGGCAGAATCCATTCGGTTAGGCGACTTCGATCACGGTTCGACTTCTTAGAGTTAGATCTTTCACAAACCATACATTCCGATCTAATCGCAAGAGCTCTCAGACTCTCGGGAAGTACGTCTGTGAATTCTATGATCAACTTGGTTCTTTGGACTTAGTCAAGTCCAAAATAATCCTTTGCTGGCAACTTGGTCAAATCTGCTGCTAACGGTTCCTTCGATGATAATTGGCAGCATGCGCACGAATCGCAATTGTCCTCCAATCTGGCAACAAAGAAATAGAAAGAGAAACATGCAAAGAATCCAATAGGCACACGCACAAGTACAGCAATGAAAAGCGCAACAAGTGAGTGTAAACCACTCGAATTATAAAATGCATGTATGGAATGCCAATTAATATTTGTACCTTGCACCGAAGCATTCGGATCTAAGTTCTCCTCGACTGTCTCGATCTTTTCTTCCTCGTGCAATTTGCGCGGAGATGGAAGGGACTTCCACATGAGAAGCAACGTCCAGCTTTCTTTCGGCATTCCGACTCTTGATGGTCTCTTTGGCAAAAGCCACATACAGGTCGTAGGGCTCCCTGCGGTTGGGGAGGTGCATTCTGCTTCGATGAACACACTTGGGAGGTCTTCTTTCCGGAAGATGGCCCTGAAGGTGTAAATGGCCTCTTAGAACTCGCTGGAGGGTACTGAACGGTGGTAGTGGCAAGAATAGGACTCGGTCCCATTAGGTTGAGTTCAGACTCAATATGCAGAGCCATTTCCACTGCGTCGGTATAACATTGAGGTCGGACCACCATCATAGCCTTTCTGATCTTGTAAGTCAATCCCTCTACAAACTGGCGAGTCTTCCTCTGCTCGTCGGCGACCATATACGGGCAGTGAATAATAAGTCTAGAGAAATGAGCCTCGTACTGGTCAACGGATGAAGTACCCTGCTTGAGAGCCAGGAACTCTCGCTCACGTCGCTGTCGGACCACCAACGGAATATACTTGGCCCAAAACTCAACTAAGAATTGATCCCAAGTTGTGACCACATGCTCTTGCTGCCATCGCTGCTCGATACGGGCCCACCAGTCATGTGCAGCTCCTGTCATCTGATACACTGCTAATTCGACCCTCTTAGGGTCTGGACATTCCATTACTCTGAACCTCTTCTCCATTGCCGCTATCCAAGATTCGGCAATAACATCATCGGGGGCACCCTCGAACTGTGGAGGGTGGAGTTTAAGGAACCTGCTCATCTCTGTCTCGGGGGCAGGTGGTGGTGTTGCTCGGTTGGTATTAACCATAAACTGCCCTAAGGCTTCCATAAACTATGCTAGTGTCGGAACACCTGGAGGCGGACCTGGCGGTTCACGGCGAGGAGGCATTCTGCAAATTCAGTACCAAACATGCATGATGATAAGTGATTATGAAAAGCTGTAACACGTAGGCAAGTAATCTTCAGATAGAGTTCACATAAGCACTTAGCACATTTGCACAATTTCCACAAATGTCCTAAGCCGTACGACCTAGACACAACCGGACACGACAGACAACCAGGCATGGCAAGTACAACCTTGAGTTTCGTATCCACCTATATCCAAGTCCATCCCAGTGTTTTGATTGTAAAAGATCTTTTGTTGTTGATCATCCAACAAAGATCCACCACAATTCAAACACTAAGCGTTCTTGAACACTGGCGAGCGCAATTCCCTAAGTTATACCGGCACACAACGACTGACAAAACACCCAAAACACGACGATTCAGAGCTTAGGCCATTAGACCAAAGAAGCTCGGATACCTACTGTAGCGGGCGCCCCAAACGGGTAACGCACGCCCCGCACCGAGTCTCAATCCGAAGCCGAAAAAGAAATCCGACCCTAAATTGAAACCCGACGAACGGCAAACCGATTTACTCAATCACTAGGCGGGGCTTTTGTAAAACAACAGACGACAACAATGCGGGAGCGGAAGCACAAACCAAACCAAATTCTATATAACAACATTCAAAGCAGCTTAATTGCTCAAATAATTAAAGCCCACCAAGGCTAGCGGAATTCAATTACTATAATATAATAAACGGGTTCGATACAATATCCCGATGACACCCAATAACGGGTTCAGTATATCAATCCCGATAACGTATACATATAACCTAATCATGAACTTAAAACAATCTAGAAAGGAACAATCACCGAAAAGAAAGAAAACCCGCGAAACAAGACTGACGATGCCCACCTAGTTACCACCTGAAACAGATAAGGTTAAAAGCAGGGAGGGTTAGTCAAATGACTAAGTGAGGGGAAAAATGGGAATACATACATAATAACATACAAGAATAAATCACCATTTTAACTTAAACGAAAACAAACGTAAGAGAAGGATTTTCATAAACATTCGGTGATTTATCATAACATAACATAACGGGACATATCATATTGCTCGGCGAGTCGAGCCCTCAACTCCTCATATCATATCATAACATACCTGAAAACCATACCAACCTTATTCTTCCCATGTAGCAGAAGGACCGCTAAATCCAACTGCTTTATAGGCATAATAGCCTATCTCACGGCTGACACAAAGTCTCCGTCGCAGGAGCACAAAGGTTGCCACTCCGGCCTCACCCGTGCTCCTGGTAAACATGGAGCAAGCTACCGAATTCCACCGTAGACCCGCTGTCTATCCGGCTTCATCCGATCGCCATACTCCGGGGCCCACAAAGACATAACGGACACACATATCATATCTCGCATTTTCATAACTATCATTTTCCTATTAGAATAGGAATCAAGACATTTAGGGGAGGGCCAAAAGGGCCGTTTGAGACAGGCGATGTAACGGTAGGAAACGCAACCGGGTGTTCCATCGTCCTGGGGGAGAAATCCACCCTAACGACTTCACTCAACGAGAAGGTTTCCAAACCCAAAATTACATTTAAATCGAAACATAGTTCGCTTGTCTCTTTTTGAAAACATTTCGAAATCATATACATAATATTCATTTGATATCAAATCCGTTGTTCTTAAACCTCATAAAAGTAATAAGAATAAAGTATTTACTAAATATAGTAATACGGGATGAAAACGTAAATTATACATGCGAGGCTTATTTAGTGAGGCTTAACAATACATATCTACATAATACGGAATAACAACGGAAACCTCACCTGGCGACAACCCAAAAGAAAGCCCAAAACGGAAACGAGCAACCTAATCCACGAGAGTGGAACCTGCAACTGACAAATGACATAACCAAGTAATACATACGATGACGCACGGCTCATACGAAAGCATAGAAACACGTAAAAGCACGTTGAACAATCACATAAAACACTTAGGTTCAATTATCAAACATAACGAAGTAATTTATGAATTTAAATATGCAAATCAAGTCCAAATGCAACGAGACTTTATGGACATGCTTTAAATACCATAATGCATTCGAATTTCGGAAGAATCGGACTTCATATGCAAAAGTTAGAAAATTTGACGAAAACCTAAAACGCACTATTCATATACCCGAACATGTTATAAATTCGTAAAACATGCAATTCATAACTATTTCATATATATTGAATACACGAGCGAAGAAAGAATTCGGAAAAGACGAGCCGAAGCGGGACCCGTAGGCCAAAATGTGCCCTGACTTACAGAAGGTCAGGGCACTGTTCGACCAGGCCACACGGCCTTGTGCACGGCCGTGTGCCGAGGCCGTGCACAATCAAGCAACACGCACGGCCTCATGCACACGGCCTCAAGGCCGTGTGCACCAGCCCGTGTGCAATTCACCACACGCACGGTCTCTTGCACGGCCGTGCAAGAGGCCGTGTAACCCCACACGGCCTTGCGACACCCCGTGTGCAAAGCCCGTGTGCGTCCAGATTGAGCAGAAACACGCAGACAGCAAAAACATATGCGATTTGAAACCAAAATTCAACATTTAATCGATAAATCATGCAAATCACTCCTTAATTCTCACATATAATCATCTACAACATATAATCTACATATAGAAACGATAAACATGAAAATCCATCCACGATTACTATCAAAATCGAATAAAACCTAAATTCTATAACTATCATCAAAAATAAGAAATACTAAGCATACGAGACATTAAACGAAAGAATCGTGAAAGGCTTACTCATAGAAGAGATCGCGGGGAGTTCGTAGGCGTAAACGGTTCGAAAATCGATCAGGAAACGGGGTCGGGACGATCGTTTGAATCTCTTCCTTCTCTTTCTCTTTTTCTTCTCTTTTCTTTTCTCTTTCCTTTGCTGTTTACGTGAATGAGGTGAGAGGGAGAGTGTTGAGAGTTAGTCAAATAATTTGACTAGGGTTTAAAATCGAAAGGGCAAATCCGTAATTTATAAAACTTAGTCAAAAATACAAGTTTTCCAAATAAAATAAAATTACAGTCAAAGTTCATGAAATTAAACGCACATTGACATGTCGTGGTTTAAATACTGAAATTCTCTCATTCATAAAAATGTTATATAAATCACATAATAATTAATAAAATAAATAATGAATCGTGCAAGAAAATCGATTCGGGCTCCCAGTTCACAACATGAATTTTCGGGGCGTTACAACGGGGATCAATATAAAGTTATCTACAAGCCTGGACAAAAGAACAACTATCTAAAGAGTTTTTTAAGACAACAATAGAGACTCGGCAAAACCAAAAAGGCCTATCTAAGCACTGTTGCCCATCCGACACGTGAGACATGTCGGTCTCTCAATCTACCTGAGGCAAGAACCAATGAAAGAGGGTGAGTCAAAATACTCAGTGAAGATGTTAGAGCAAGTCAAGTCACGCTTCCGGGTTTTATAGAAAGTACATATGCAATAAGGAAGAAACCAGAATGTGCTTCGACTTGGATATTCAATAAAACGATAAAACAATAACAATATAAAGCAATAAATAAATATCCCCGCGAGAGTGGGCCTGTTCCTCCTTATTTCTCCACAATACATTATAAAAATCTCCATCGCCGGTGTCAAGCTAAGGAGCAACCTAAAGCTCGACTATTGTGAATTTAAGGAAAATGTGCAACGAATGCAACATCCACCATCGCTCCCAACCGTGGCTATCAACTCCTGACGGGCCACGATTGACGCTTAGTTTTGGGAGAAGCACCTCGGATTACACCCTGGACGCTCGTCCCCAGATGCAACCTCCGGATACCATCCCGGGCCCATTGAAATAACAATACTTTGCTTGCTTTGAAATAAGATTTTTAATGCCAAAAGGGCAATGTGGGTAAGTGGTGATGACGAAGGGGGTAAATCCTAAGTCAAACCGTCACGTAAAGGAAAGAGTTTTCTTGCCCTTTTTCAAAACAAATCGATTTAGGTTACTATTATATAATTTTGATATCAAAGGATTTGATGATAAAACATAAAAGTATAAGCTCGAAATATGTAATACAATAATATGGGATTAAGGGGTTTCGCAAGTATACATATATGTTCAAACCCAGTTAAAACGATTTAAATCCTCACCTGGTCAAAAATAGGAAGCCTAGCAGCTAGACTCACTGGTCACCGACGTCTGACTGATCTGTAAACAAGACAGGACCTAGACAAATTAATAACGACTATAAAAGCACAAATAAGCAATTATTTGACGAACGGCTAACCAAACATGTTCAAAATCATGCATATGCCAATTATAGTATGTAAGGAAGCTATCATTTAAATTTCACGAAATTCCGACAAGTTGTCAAAAATGCACATACTTAAAATTACACTATTCACAGCCCGAACGAGGGCGAAATTAAATAAACATTTCAAAATATTAATCTGCAAGTCATAAAGGTTCTATAGGTGAAAACGGTATAATTTTTGGAGTCCGTATGCGAAAAGTCAACCAAAAAAGTTGACCCGGAGACTCACTTGCCGAGAGCAACATTTGAAAAAGGCTGGAAAATTTTCTAAGTGTTTCACACCGGCTTGTGCACGGTCTTGAACACGGTGTCAAGACCGTGCACTCACACACGGCCATCTGCACGGTTTAGGCGCACGGGCTTGAGCCCGTGCAGGCACAAAGAGGTGCACACGGGCTCCTGCAAGGTCTTGCTCAAGACAGTGCGTTAGCCCGTGCGGTTTAACAGCATACAGCAGAAAGTTACGCGATTTCACGAAAATTCAAACCAAAATTCATAAAAATCATATTTATAACGCAAATCAACACCCAACAATCGTAACAATCAACAATCATCATCGAATAAACATTTACATCCAATAATTTCACGAAATGATCAAGAAACGGGTTCGATCTAAGCATTTAACCTAAAAATCCCGAAATGACAAATTATCCTCAAAACATCGTAAATTCGTGAAAGAAATTGGGGAAATTGGTACCTAGAGAAAGGTATCGCTGAGAGGATCGTTTAGGTTCGATCGGCGCGAAATTCCACGGAGAAACGAGCTCGGCACGATCGATTAGGGCTTCGGGGGAAAAATCCTCTTTTCTTCTTCTCTCTCACTCACTCTATATCGAATATGGGTTCGAATGAGGGTTTCGAGACTTTTATCAAATATTTCGAAATGTCGAAAAATATGAAGGGTAGTTTGGTAAGTTTGGAAAGTCCAATTAAATGAACGTTGGTCAAATATATCTATTTAATATTAAACAAACGCAATTTAGACAAGGAATTTAAATACGCAATTAATATTATCACATTGGGTCGTATACGAAAATAATATTTAATAATTCACATATTACGAGAACTTAGGGTTAAGAAAGATAATTAACGCGGGAAAATACTCACAATGATTCTCGGATTTCTGGGTCGTTACATAAACATTCTAACAAAGTTCTCTACACCTTCATGTTCAGTCCTTCCAACCAATCGCTTTAGTATCTTCACAATTTAAACACTTTGGACTGCAGGGGGTTTTAATTTTTCTTTACCCTTAACCGTAAAATATTTACGGGTAGTTTCTGATGCAACGTTAAAGTCCACGACGACAGGATGACCCTTCGAGTGTAGTCCCATGATAATGCAGAACTCATCCTTTTCGAGCTTGAGAGTTTGGTTACCAAATTGAAACACGTTCGCGTCACAATAATACCTATCCAAAAGGTATTGTAATCGAAGAACACTACTTGAAACTTTGGGCGTCAGCCAAAATCGACCGAAAAGGGTCCTGTATACCCGTTCCTATTGGCTGGCGAAATATATTTTTTTAAATAATCAATCTGCTCTCCGAAGTGCTGCATGCTGCATCGAGCTTGAATTTCGAACTTCCTTTTAGGTTTTCTTTTCTTCGATCGGGCCATCTCTGCATATAAAAAGAGAAAAAGAGGTTTAGCGAAAACCCTAAGATGCGGAATTGAAATCTTGGGTTGCCGTGTAAAATCAATAGAATCCCGAGATTAGGAAATAGTAGATGAGAAAATACCTAAAAATCAAATTGTTCTTCACGGAGACACAGGATAAGCCCACCAGATGGAGAAAGAGTGATAAAGATGCGATTTTGGAGCTCAGCTAAAACCTGAGAGGGAAAACTTGAAATGGTGGTATTGGGTTTCTGCAATGGCGTCGTTGGTGGTTTTTTCGAGTGTTTCTTGTTGACAGGAGTGCGTCGCATCGTGTGGATAAGTACTGGTAGTGGTCGCCGGAAGTTGAGGAGACGGTGACAATAGAATTTTTTTGGAGGGAAATGAAAGAAAATGGCATGCTCTTATAATTTTTGGAAAAATAAAGATATTTTAGACATTTTACACAAAAAGAGATAGTAAAATTAAAATTGAAACTTAGATTGATACCTAAAATGTAAAAAAAAATGGATAGCCAAGCTAAATTTTTTGAGATGAAAGATATTTAAATTCAAACTTACCCCAAGAAGAATTATGTGAACTATAGAATACATGTGACTGAGCAATATTAAGTATCATGCATTCCATCTATAACTCAATTATTTTCTGCACTGCAAAATGATTCTTGTACTTTTTAGTGAATATTAATTTGAGTTAAGTATTTTATATGGTGGGTTCTTTCATTTTCGTAGTGCAGGGTAATTATATTGTTGTGTCAAAATCAGTTTCATTTGGATGGAAGATCACATAAATTAATAGTTATTCAGAAATAACTTTCTTAATTATTGGAAATTATAAAAACATTCTTTTGATTATGGCTCCGTCCAATACTTACGTCTTACTGTTAGTCATTTTTTTTTTTTTTGAAGTAGGCGTTAATTGTTATATCATCCCACATCGAAAAATCAAAGATGTGATGTTCAATATATAATAACTTGCAAACCTCTCATCTTGAACTAATTTTTGGGGTTGAGTTAGACCAAGTTCATTTCCTCAACTATAACATTTTATTAACTGGAAAACAACCCAATCTGTAACGCCCCGCTATTTTATAGCGCTTCGGTACGTTTACCGACTAATTGCTCTTGTTTGCATTGTTGTGATTATTTGAATTATCTGGATTAATATGTGATTCTATATGTGAATCATATGAAGATTTCATAAGAATTTTCATATTTGAATTATTTTATACCATTTGCATTGTTGTATTTGGAATTTTATGAGAATTATGTCAATACATTTGACTTATATGATATTATGTTTGAAATATATATGTAAATATATATGCAAATATATATATATACAATTATATACAATTTTTGACTTTTCAAACATATTTTCTCTTTTTATTATTTTTCTCCCTCATTTCTTTTTCTACAACATTCTTCCATCTTCTCCCTCATCTCATCTTGCCGCCATCTTCATCACTCCAAGCAACACTTCCCTAACTTCTTCAATCCTCCAAATTTGATCATCTCCTTCCATCTCAAGTCTTCTTCATCATCAAGAAGGAACTTACAACTTATAGCTTGCTCAATCAACCTCTCTTCTTCTTCTTTTTCTCCATTTCTCTCCTTTAAGGTAAGTTGGAGAAACTTGATATTCTTTGAATTTCAAAGATTCTTATGTTGATATAGTGGAGAAACATGTTAGAATAGATGATTGATGAGCTTTGTTTAGCTTGAGATGGCATAGAATTTTATTTGTGATTTTTCATAGAAATTAAGATGATTTGCAATGTTTGGATATTGATCTTACATGCTTGAATGGATGTGTATTTCATTTTAGTTGATGATATTAATCAATTAGGTGAAGTTTTATAGAGTTTGGGATTGAAAATCAAAGGGTTGAGCAATTAGGGTGGTGGCGGCATGAATAGTGGTTTTTTTCTTAGGTTTTGATTCGAGCTTCGTTTTTCGATTCTTTTGACATGAAAAATCCTTAAATATTATAACTAAGAGATGCCGAAAGTTTCGGATTAATCGGCATTGTTTTGGTATGAAAAGTATTAAATGAAGGGTGATTTATGTAATATTTGCTAAACCTTTGAGTTGTAGTTTCCAAGCTCTCATATGACTCGAATACCTAATCTAGCTTAATAGCATGTATATTTGATTGAGTTTATATGCATTTGAATGAACTTGTCCAAGAGCGTTTATACATTATTTTCGCATTTTATGATCATAATTATATTATATTAAGTAGCGCCGTTCGTTATTTGGTCTAGTTTGTCGAGTCTTGTCTCATCTGGAGACCTATGTGTTGCAGGTGGGTCCTCGCGGAGCTAGGTCGTCGCTTTTAAGCCTTCTTTTGATCCCGAAGCCTATAGGTGAGGGTTAAAAGTTTTTAACTGAAGTATGAACAAATGTTTCGAAAACCATATCCCCTCTATATTCGAATATACGATTTATTCATATTTAAGGAAAAGATTTGATACAAAAAAAAAAAAATCATATACGTGTATTCGAATGAAACAAATCTATAAAAGACCGTTTGGTCTTTAAAAGATTTGAAAAGCAAGCTATTATTGCATTAACCCCTTAAGGACGCTTTTGGGGGAAAAACTTGGGTCCGGATTATACAATAGGCGGAGACCCGGAGATGTGCGTCTAGGGTGAAGCCCAGTTGTATAATCCAGATTATATATAGATGGAGACCCAGTGACGATCATCTAATATATAATCAAAGGGTATTACTCATTGCTAGTCGGAGGTAGTCTAGCTCGGGTAATACTTACACCGGTGCTATTAATCGGTTTTGGTGAAATCTCGGGTTGCTCCTTGATAAGCCAAACGGTGTATGGGATTTCATTTATGATTTGAAATGATTTACGGGAGTTATAAGGAATAAAATGTTTGAGAAAATATTTCATTGTTTTAAGTTTAATTCCTAAACTTTGATGAATTGTAAAAGAATTATCGACATGAGATTATTTCTTAAACGACCAAAGTGTGGAATTAAACAATTTTTCGAAATATTACGTATATTTCCCCTTCCTCACTGAGTTCGTTTGACTCACCCTCTTTTGGTTCATGCTTCAGGTATAGGTGCTCGACACCCTAATGTCGGGTCTGGCAGCAGTTGTTGTAGGCTTGTACAGTCCTTGAAGTCGGTCTTATGTATTTACTTTTGTGGATCGAACTTCTGATATTGGATTACATGAAAACTGGACCTTTTAAGTTGATGTTGGATACTTAATGAATTGGTGTTATAACTTGTGATGGTTAATGAGTGTGTAAATGTTTGTTTTGGCCACGGATGGCAGTATGAACCTAAATATGATCTTTTGTTCATTGCTTCCGCTTGTTGGTGCTTTTGAGTCGTTGATATGTTGTTGTTGGGAAAAACTGCTGCCAGGTTGTGGAATCCCGTTGTCCGGGGCGGGTTTGTCGAGTGGTGGTATCAAACTGTCGCTCGGAGGCTCGTTTCGGACCGGGGGTTGTGATGTAGGGGCGTCACAGCTTAAAGTGGTATCAGAGCCAGGTTTGGTACTCAGGTTCTGAGGTCGTGTCGAGTCTGTCTAGGTCGAACGGCTTTAGGACAATGTGCGATTTTACATGCTTATGTTATGTGACTTGTGATAACATGATTATATGGCTAACGAAACATGCATTTTGTTTAGTTTTTTTTTTGATACAGGTTACAATGCAGCGTGGTCGTGGTAGACCGAGGCGACAGGCAACTCCTCCTCCTCCCCAAGACAATAATGATCCTCCGGCTCCCTAACCTGAGCAGATACCGCCGGCACAGCAGAATCCATTCAATCCGGCAGTATTTATAGAGACAATGCAGCAGTTCTTCAGACAGGGTTTAGCTCCGGCTCAGCCAACAGCCGCCCAGAGAAGACAGACAGAAGCTAAAAATTTTGACCGGTTTCTTAGCCTAAATCCTCCTCGTTTCGAGGGAGCCCCCGACGACTTAAAGGCTACGGAGTGGATCGCAGATTTAGAACCTATCTTTCGGGTTATTGAATGTGAGGATGCTAAGAGGATCGAGTATGCTGTTTTTCTTCTTAAGGGTCCGGCACGGGACTGGTGGAGGCTAACAGAAGCTAGGTGGCAAACAGAGCACACCGAACCGACTTGGGCTAATTTTCTTTTGGACTTCCGCAACAAATACATTCCGTTGGTAGTCCAGGATCGAAGAGAGGCCGAATTTCGAGCCCTGAAACAACACAAGTGTACGGTTGATCAGTATGAAGCTATGTTTACCCGCCTGATCATCTATTGCCCCTCGATGATCACAGATGAGCGACGAAAAGTGAACCAATTTGTGCAGGGGTTGACTGAGGATATCCGACGAGCCCTTCTAGGAGCTGATCTTCGCGCCTATGAGATTGCAGTTACAAAGGCCCTGGAAATTGAGTCCCAACTACAGCAGATTAATAGGGACGCCGCCTCGAAGGTCACCACTCATGCTCCTCAGAAACTCAAGAAATCATTTCCTCCATCTGGCTCTTCGTCATTCCCTTCCGGCAAGAGACAGAGGTTTTCGGGTCCCCAACAAGCTGAACCCCGGGCGAAGTGTTCTTACTGCAACAAACCTAGCCACACCGAGGCTACCTGTTGGAAAAAGAAAGGATTGTGTACTCGATGTGGAGGTAGTGATCATCAAGCTGAGAATTGCTCGAGGCGAAGGAATCCACCATTTCAAGGAGGTCCGCAAAACACGGGGAAAAGCAAAGTGGTAGCACGGGCTTACGCCATGCAAGGGGATGGAGGGGAGACGGATCCGAATGTGGTAGTACAAGGTACATTGCACCTGCATGGCATTCCTATATTCGTGTTATATGACTCCGGTGCAACTCATTCATTCATTGCACCTGAATATGCTTTTAAACTGCAATTATCTGCCGAGTCTTTGCCTTACTTGCTTGAGGTCAATTCCCCGTTGGGAATTTCATACTTGTGTAGTCGAGTCTTTCGAGACTGTCCGTTAAGGATAGGCGAACGTGAATATCCCGCAGATCTCATTGAACTCCCGATGAGTCATTACGGGATAATATTGGGTATAGATTGGCTTTATCGACATCAAGCTTATATTGATTGTTTCGGGAAGAGGGTTACTCTAGGAGGGGATAATGAAATTCTGGGCAAAAGGTTTGATAAGATTCCACGAGTCTCTTACGTGAAAGCCGCCCGAATGATTCAAAAGGGGTCTCCGGCCTTTGTTGCTTATCTGCTTAATCGTCCGAAAGAACAAGTTAAACTTGAGGACGTGCCAGTAATTGGAGAATTCCCTGACGTATTCCCCGAGAGTTTAAACTCTCTGCCTCCGGAACGAGAGATTGAGTTCGTGATCGATTTAGCTCCAGGCGCTGAACCATATTCAAAAACCCCTTACCGTATGGCACCGGCGGAGTTGAAAGAATTGAAGACTCAGCTGGACGGTTTGTTGGAAAGCGGGTACATCCGACCGAGTACATCTCTGTGGGGTGCGCCAGTTCTTTTTGTGAAAAAAAAGGACGGGACGTTGAGGATGTGTATAGATTACCGTGAATTGAACCGAATGACGGTAAAGAATAAATATCCTCTCCCTCACATTGAAGAATTGTTTGACATTCTGCAAGGGTCGAAAGTGTACTCCAAATTAGATCTCCGACAGGGGTACTACCAGTTGCGAATTCGGGAGTCTGACATTCCAAAAACTGGATTTAATACCCGTTATGGGCATTTTGAGTTTGTAGTGATGCCTTTCGGGTTGACGAACGCACCGGCTGCCTTTATGGATTTGATGCACCGAACGTTCCAGCCTTATCTCGATAAATTCGTGGTGATTTTTATTGACGATATCCTAGTTTTCTCGAAGACTAAAGAAGATCATGCCGAGCATTTGCGCATTGTGCTAAGAACTCTCCAAGAACATCAGCTATATGCGAAATTTAGCAAATGCGAGTTTTGGCTGGACAGAGTTACCTTCCTTGGTCACGTAATTTCGGGAGATGGGATTGAAGTTGACCCATCTAAGATCGAGGCCGTGATGAGATGGGAGCAGCCGAAAACGCCAACCGAAGTAAGAAGTTTCCTAGGGTTGGCTGGTTACTACAGGCGGTTTGTGCAAGATTTTTCTAAAATAGCCGCACCGCTAACTAACTTAACTCGCAAGAACGTGCCTTTTAAATGGGACGACAAATGTGAGGCAAGTTTTCAAGAATTAAGGAAACGTTTGACAACTGCTCCGGTTCTCACATTACCCGAAGGTTCCAACGGCTTCACAGTTTATACCGACGCTTCGAAAGAAGGATTGGGTTGTGTCCTTATGCAGAACGGGAAGGTAATTCCTTATGCTTCTCGTAAATTAAAGGATGCTGAGAAGAATTACCCGATCCACGATCTCGAGCTAGCCATCGTTTTCGCTTTGGGAAAATGGCGACATTACTTGTACGGCGTATCATTTGATATCTTCACCGACCATCAAAGCTTGAAATATTTGCACACTCAGAAGGATTTGAACCGAAGGCAACGTCGGTGGATGGAATTCCTTGAAGACTACGATTGCCGTATCCAGTACCATCCAGGTAAAGCTAACGTGGTGGCAGACGCGTTAAGCAGGCAGGCGAAGATAACGAGCTTAGCAGGAACTCCCTCAGAATTAGTTGCAACGGTAGGAAGATATCGTCTAGTGTTGCAGCCGAGAATTGCGAATCTTTCGGTTCGACCGGACTTGGTGCAGAGAATTAAGGAAGAGCAGAATGCGGATGGGTGGATTCAAAGGCAGATTGTCAGGATGCAGAACGAGCCGAACTCCCCGTTTGTTATTGACGGCTTGGGTCTTCTACGTTTTAAAGATCGTATTTGTGTGCCGAAGAGTTTGAAGACCGAGGTGATGAATGAAGCACATAAATCTGCGTATGCCGTCCATCCGGGAGGCAATAAAATGTATCGGGACCTTAAGACGCAATATTGGTGGCACGGAATGAAAAGAGATGTTGCTGACTTTGTAAGACGATGCCTGACGTGTCAGCAAGTTAAAGCAGAGCATCAGCAACCAGGTGGAACTCTACAACCGCTTCCTATCCCAGATTGGAAGTGGGAGGACATTGCAATGGATTTCATGTCTGGGTTACCGAGAGTTCGAGGTGGTTTCGATACGATTTGGGTAATTGTGGATCGTTTGACGAAATCTGCTCATTTCATTCCTATTAGAAAGACCACCAATGTTAAGAAGCTTGCAGAGTTGTATATCGAGCATATTGTGAAGCTGCATGGAGTTCTAGTGAGTATTGTATCTGATCGAGATCCCAAGTTCACTTCGCGATTGTGGCAAGAAATTCACAAGAATTTGGGTACGAACTTGAAATTTAGCACAGCAGCTCACCCACAAACTGATGGTCAATCTGAGAGAACCATCAAGATTCTAGGCGATATGCTACGGGCGTGTGCTCTCGACTTTTCTACGAGTTGGGACAAGCAGCTACCACTTATCGAATTCGCCTACAATAATAGTTATCAAGCGACGATCGGTATGCCTCCGTACGAAGCCCTTTATGGTCGTAAATGCCGGTCGCCTCTCTATTGGGACTTGGACGACTGGCGGAGAACTAAAGACGGAATTGATCGGGCTCTTCCTCCAAAAACGATCCAAGCTACTCTTGATAAAGTGGCGATCATCCGACAGAGGATGAAAGCTGCTCAGGATCGACAGAAAAGTTATGCCGACAGGAGACGCAGGGATTTGGAGTTCGAAGAGGGAGACAAAGTGTTCCTTAAAGCTACATTGAGGAAAGGGTTCGCGAGAATTGGAAAAGGTGGAAAGCTCAGTCCGAGATATTTGGGACCCTTTGAGGTTATTGAACGGATTGGGAGAACCGCTTACCGATTGGACTTACCCTCAACTATGACGGGGATTCACAATGTCTTCCACGTATCTCAACTACGAAAGTACTATCCCGACGAGTCTCACATTCTCCGAGACGAGGAAGTTCAAGTAGAGCCTGACTTGACAATAGAGCTGAAACCTGTGGAAATCCAAGACTGAAAACTTAAGCAGCTCCGAAACCGTCAAATCCCCTTAGTTCGTGTATTGTGGAGAAATCGAACCACTGAACAAGTAACTTGGGAGACGGAAGAGAAAATGCGAACTCATTATCCCGAGTTATTTGCAGAGTCGAATTAGAATCTGGGGACCAGATTCTCCGAAGGGGGGGATAGTGTAACGCCCCGCTATTTTATAGCGCTTCGGTACGTTTACCGACTAATTGCTCTTATTTGCATTGTTGTGATTATTTGAATTATATGAATTATATGGATTAATATGTGATTCTATATGTGAATCATATGAAGATTTCATAAGAATTTTCATATTTGAATTATTTTATACCATTTGCATTGTTGTATTTGGAATTTTATGAGAATTATGTCAATACATTTGACTTATATGATATTATGTTTGAAATATATATGTAAATATCTTTGCAATATATGTAAATATATATGCAAATATATATATACAATTATATACAATTTTTGACTTTTCAAACATATTTTCTCTTTTTATTATTTTTCTCCCTCATTTCTTTTTCTACAACATTCTTCCCTCTTCTCCCTCATCTCATCTTGCTTCCATCTTCATCACTCCAAGAAACACTTCCCTAACTTCTTCAATCCTCCAAATTTGATTATCTCCTTCCATCTCAAGTCTTCTTCATCATCAAGAAGGAACTTACAACTTATAGCTTGCTCAATCAACCTCTCTTCTTCTTCTTTTTCTCCATTTCTCTCCTTTAAGGTAAGTTGGAGAAACTTGATATTCTTTGAATTTCAAAGATTCTTATGTTGATATAGTGGAGAAACATGTTAGAATAGATGATTGATGAGCTTTGTTTAGCTTGAGATGGCATAGAATTTTATTTGTGATTTTTCATAGAAATTAAGATGATTTGCAATATTTGGATATTAATCTTACATGCTTGAATGGATGTGTATTTCATTTTAGTTGATGATATTAATCAATTAGGTGAAGTTTTATAGAGTTTGGGATTGAAAATCAAAGGGTTGAGCAATTAGGGTGGTGGCGGCATGAATAGTGGTTTTTTTCTTAGGTTTTGATTCGAGCTTCGTTTTTCGATTCTTTTGACATGAAAAATCCTTAAATATTATAACTTAGAGATGCCAAAAGTTTTGGATTAATCGGCGTTGTTTTGGTATGAAAAGTATTAAATGAAGGGTGATTTATGTAATATTTGCTAAACCTTTGAGTTGTAGTTTCCAAGCTCTCATATGACTCGAATACCTAATCTAGCTTAATAGCATGTATATTTGATTGAGTTTATATGCATTTGAATGAGCTTGTCCAAGAGCGTTTATGCATTATTTTCGCATTTTATGATCATAATTATATTATGTTAAGTAGCGCCGTTCGTTATTTGGTCTAGTTTGTCGAGTCTTGTCTCATCTCGAGACCTATGTGTTGCAGGTGGGTCCTCGCGGAGCTAGGCCGTCGCTTTTAAGCCTTCTTTTGATCCCGAAGCCTACAGGTGAGGGTTAAAAGTTTTTAACTGAAGTATGAACAAATGTTTCGAAAACCATATCCCGTCTATATTCGAATATACGATTTATTCATATTTAAGGAAAAGATTTGATACAAAAAAAAAAAAAATCATATACGTGTATTCGAATGAAACAAATCTATAAAAGGCCGTTTGGTCCTTAAAAGATTTGAAAAGCAAGCTATTATTGCATTAACCCCTTAAGGACGCTTTTGGGGGAAAAACTTGGGCCCGGATTATACAATAGGCGGAGACCCGGAGACGTGCGTCTAGGGTGAAGCCCAGTTGTATAATCCAGATTATATATAGATGGAGACCCAGTGACGATCATCTAATATATAATCAAAGGGTATTACTCATTGCTAGTCGGAGGTAGTCTAGCTCGGGTAATACTTACACCGGTGCTATTAATCGGTTTTGGTGAAATCTCGGGTTGCTCCTTGATAAGCCAAACGGTGTATGGGATTTCATATATGATTTGAAATGATTTACGGGAGTTATAAGGAATGAAATGTTTGAGAAAATATTTCATTGTTTTAAGTTTAATTCCTAAACTTTGATGAATTGTAAAAGAATTATCGACATGAGATTATTTCTTAAACGACCAAAGTGTGGAATTAAACAAGTTTTCGAAATATTACGTATATTTCCCCTTCCTCACTGAGTTCGTTTGACTCACCCTCTTTTGGTTCATGCTTCAGGTATAGGTGCTCGACACCCTAATGTCGGGTCTGGCAGCAGTTGTTGTAGGCTTGTACAGTCCTTGAAGTCGGTCTTATGTATTTACTTTTGTGGATCGAACTTCTGATGTTGGATTACATGAAAACTGGACCTATTAAGTTGATGTTGGATACTTAATGAATTGGTGTTATAACTTGTGATGGTTAATGAGTGTGTAAATGTTTGTTTTGGCCACGGATGGCAGTATGAACCTAAATATGATCTTTTGTTCATTGCTTCCGCTTGTTGGTGCTTTTGAGTCGTTGATATGTTGTTGTTGGGAAAAACTGCTGCCAGGTTGTGGAATCCCGTTGTCCGGGGCGGGTTTGTCGAGTGGTGGTATCAAACTGTCGCTCGGAGGCTCGTTTCGGACCGGGGGTTGTGATGTAGGGGCGTCACACAATCACTTCGCTCATTCCACGTAGAACAAACACTACAAGAAAAATATCATGGATAATTTAGTCATTTTGTAACTTTCCGTTAGGTTTTTTAAATTGCTATTAGGGTTAGAAGGTTTGTCAGTAATTTTGAATAATTGAGGAGGTATTGTTATATTTAACTTTAAATCAATGAATATAAGCGTAACTATGACTTATATTTTTTCAATTCTTTTAGCCATAAATAGGTGTATGAAATGGTATCAGACAAATACTATACAATAGTATTTCTAAAAGTATTCGTATAGCATTATATCTTCTCAGATAAATAATCATGTATCTTTATGCATTACAGAAATTTACTGGTGTTATTGATAGTTTGACAGTCAGACTGTGTCTTGTCATATATATATATATATATATATATATATATATGAAAATGAATAAGTGGAATGTTTTAGGAAATATGTTTATGTGGCAATGAAGTAGATTAGTTAGAATTGATCCATTTTGCCATGTAAATCATTTCTATAAATAATTTTATTAATTATTATTTTGTAACTTACATATGTGTTTATTGACATTCCATAAATTTATAATTCCTATTTATATAATTATAGAACTATATAACTATTTTATATAATATTGAAATTAATTTTTTTTAAATAATTTTAACTAAATTTTAATAAGTTTTAGAGTTATACATATTGCATTGAATATTCATTAATTAAATAAAGACAACATAATGTATTCAATAAATCCATTAAAAATATTATATTTAATATTTTAATTCCTATCAGATATATTTTACACAATTGATTCAAATGAAAATTTATCTGACTAAAGTAAGGAAGAAAATTTTAAAATATAAATTTAATTAAATTTTATTATTATTTTAATAATATAAAATAAATAAATAATTAAATTTTTCGGAATTTTTTTTTTCAAATACATATGTCTCATGTTCATTTTGCAGTAGAAAAATTATATTTCATTTCAATGTAAATAAATTTATTAAATTATTATATTTGAATATTAATATTTTCAAAATATAAAGGAAATTTCAATAATGAAATGAATATTATTATTAATGTATAACGAAATAATAACAAATTATTTAACAAATAAAATACCAAGTATAATAAATAGCTATTTTTTCAGCCAAAAAGATAAAGAGATTCCAATCATTATTTATATGGTTATTAAATATTTTTTTATATTTTAATTATTATTTTAATATTTCTGTAAGAATCATGATATTCTTTCTAGTTATATATATGTATAAATATATATACTCTCTATTAAAAATATAAAATTAGTATTTTGTTACAAAAATATCATATTGCTATATTTATACATTTAAAATGAGTTTTTTTATATACAGAATTCTTGTTATTTTATAAAATGAATTACTTTTGTGTGCGCTTCAAATTCTAAATTAATAATTTTTAATGTATTGTTAATAATTATATAAAAAAATATTATTCAAATTATATAATAATATATATTTTGTAAATAAATTTTCCGTGCAACGCAGGATAAAACTAGTTTACTCATTCAAAACAGATAATTTTCGGACAAATTAATTCGATTTATTAGAGTGGGAGTAATTAAAGGACCGTTTATATAGACAACTATGGATTAGTCAGCAACTGTTGGAATACTGATAACTCATGATAGACAAGACATTTTAACCTTAGCAAAAACTAAAATTTAATAAGTGGGACAAACAAAATTTTGAGACCTCAGGTTAAAATTGACTGTTCCCGCTCAAATTTCAATATTGCCCGTGCAATTAGATATATTAAAAAATTAATTTCATAAAAGATATTTTACAATTTGAATTTTATACCAATTTTTCCGTCAAAATCATTTCCTAAAGTATGTTGTACGTAACATAACATAGAATACGTTATACGCCGGCCGTACCATATGGGCCATCAGTATAAAGAATGTGTCTCCAAAATCTCGCGATATAACCCAATTTTTCAGCTGTACCACACGATATTTTCTCAACTACTCCCTCACACTTTCCTCTTGTCTCGTATCTCATTGTCCCTCTTTCCATTTAACTATTTTTACTTTTTTTTTTACACGCAATGCCTATGAAATATAAACACAAATACTACCACACAATACAGATATAGTTACATAATTTTTTTTCTTCATATTTTATTAGATAAGTGCATGATACGATATCAAACACGACGCAACATAATAGAAATTTTAAAATTCTCTATGCATCATATTGTATCACGAATGTAAAAAAATTATAAAAGATAAACTTATGTAATAATTTAACAAATATTTATAAGTTAAATATAAGTAACTCTTATATTAAATGCTCTGTTTCTTTTCAACATGGTTTCTTATTTTTCTTTCTTGTTATATTTAATTTTATCTTCATTTTAAATTTATAAATTTGTATATATTAATCACATGTAAATTATATGAGGTTCCTTAGGAAATATCCAACTTTACATTATTTAAGTTTAAATTAATTTGATTGCTTACAATTATTGAGTGTGCCAATTCACTCGATGTTCTAAAGAGAACAAATTGTTAGACATGACATGGATACGAAGATATAAAAACAACACAATAAAAATCGACATGAATTTTTCTTAATATTTAATACTAGCCTAAATATTCGAGATAATATCATACGACACAGTATAAGACAGTAATATAGTTAAAAGTATTCGTGTATCATATTTAATTATTAATTAAAATAATTGTTAGTTCAAGTATAAGTTTTGAAAAAGTTGTATTAAAAAACTGTGGAATTTTTTACGAGTATAGTTAGTTAATGAGATTGTCCTTTTTGTCTGGTGCGTGGAGATTGGTTCAGATCTGTTGTGGAGGAGGGAGAGAGAGAGAGGAAGAGAGAGAAGATAAGTACAAAAAAAAACCAACCATAAAAACATGTAATGTCCACCAAAAACTGCTTCTCTTTCTTCCTCCTAACTTTACCTTTGTTGCCTTCTGAGACGCCGTCGTTTCGCATCTGACTTCAAGAATCACATGGGGAGAGAGTGAGAAGTGTGGAATTTACTGCAAATAGAGCTGAAACATAGCGAAGAAGAAGAAGACCTTTTCCGTCGGATATTTGCTAACGGACCTACGATTTATGAGGCGATGTTTTGGTGTAACAGTATCAGCGATACGTAGAATCTCTGATTTCTTTTCCCCGTATTCTACTTTCTGTACTCGCCTTTTCCGTATTTCTGATTTGTTTTCCATTTCTCGGGAATACCAGATTCGAAAATTCCTCGCATTTGGGTCGCCGATTCCAGATTCATCGCTTTCGGCCTTCTTTTCTCTCTCTACTCACATATTCCACTAACCGAGTTACATACATTCCACCTGTTTGCGTTTTACACGCAGTGACGGCGTAGAAATCTTTACCCTTTATCTACAATACTGCTATACCGTAGCGAAATTACCGTAGTCTTTTTATGTACGTATGGAAACCGTACCCCTGGTATTTTAAGGGTTTTGTTTTGGTTTTGTAAATTCTTCTTTTGGTTTTCTTAAGAAGTTTTTGCCTCGCTCGGGTTTGGAAGCACGTTGAAGTGGTAAAAATCTTGCCGTGATACTCGGATTTGAGAGGTAGAGCTTTAGATCCCTGCTTCCAGATAGAATTTTATTCTACTGTTTTTGATGGTATTAATTGTGGGTTTGAAAGTCCTTTCTACTGTCCTTGTTTAAGTTCAGTTCGTCCTTTATTATCCGTACTAATGCTTTGATTTTAAGTTTTGAGTTGAATGCTTTCTTACTATTTACCACTTTTCATTACTCGCAGGATTTATTTTTGAAGACACATAACTATAGATCATTATTGTGGATCAGTTTACAAGAGTAATTAACTAGAAAGAAGAAATCGCACTCTTGATAGAGGATGAAAGAGATGGTGGAAAAAAGCTTGGACTCAGAGCTATGGCACGCCTGTGCAGGAGGCATGGTACAGATGCCGGCAGTCAACTCCAGAGTTTTCTATTTCCCTCAAGGCCACGCTGAGCACACACTTACTACTGTTGATTTTGGTGCTTTACCAAAAATACCCCCTCTGATTCTCTGCAGGGTTGCTGCTGTAAAATATCTAGCCGACCCTGAAACAGATGAAGTCTATGCTAAGATTAGGCTGATCCCAGTAGGAAAAAACGAGCCTGGTTATGACGATGATCGAGTTCTGGGTAGCAATGGATCTGCATCTAATGAAAAACCCACTTCTTTTGCAAAAACACTGACCCAGTCCGATGCCAATAATGGTGGAGGATTCTCTGTTCCTAGGTACTGTGCTGAGACTATTTTCCCCCGTTTGGATTACACAGCCGATCCTCCTGTGCAGAATGTGATTGCTAAAGATGTTCATGGAGAGACTTGGAAATTCAGGCATATTTACCGAGGGACGCCAAGGAGACACTTGTTGACTACTGGATGGAGTACTTTTGTGAATCAGAAGAAGCTTGTAGCTGGAGATTCGATTGTGTTCTTGAGGGCAGAAAGTGGGGATCTTTATGTTGGGATCAGGAGGGCTAAGAGAGGGGGCGGAATTGGTGGGAGCGAGCTGTCATCTGGCTGGAATTCTAATGGTGTTGGAAATTTTGGGGGTTTTGCTTCGTTCTTGAAGGACGATGAGAACAAACTGATGCGGAGAAGTGTTAGTAATGGGAATCTTAGGGAGAAAGGGAAAGTGAGGCCCGAATCGGTTGTTGAGTCGACATTCTTGGCGGCCAATGGGCAGCCTTTTGAGGTGGTTTATTATCCGCGTGCTAGCACACCGGAGTTCTGTGTTAAGGCGTCGTCTGTGAGCTCTGCCATGAGGATCCAATGGTTCTCTGGGATGAGGTTTAAGATGCCTTTTGAAACTGAGGACTCGTCTCGGATTAGCTGGTTTATGGGAACTATAGCTGCTGTTCAGGTCGCTGACCATCTTCGTTGGCCTAATTCACCTTGGAGACTGCTTCAGGTAAATGCCAATTTTCAAAAATGAAAATATTATTTATTTTTATTTATAAATTAGTCATTTGATATTTTCTGGGTTTTCTTTTTATGTTTTTGAATCACATAGGCCATAGCAATTAAAAGTAACAGTGACACTATTGTTCTTGATCAACATTCTTGAAACTAATAATAAAATCTTTCATAGCAGAATTTGTATTTTTTCTTTTCATAATAAACCTGCAGTTGTAACCGAGCTTTTTGCTGAATTGTTCTCATTTTCTGAGCCCAGTCTGGCATTTGGTTCTGATTTCAGTTTGCAGCTTGTTTATTTTAAAAATGTAGTATCTGTGTTAATTTTCTTCTGCAACTACATGCTCCAAAAGGATGTAGACTGTTTCCTGACATGATATAAAATTCATTAGACTGAAACTTCAACAAAAGCGAAGAATGAGGACCGAAACTAAGAACTAAAGTATTTCTTATGAATTTATGACTGCTTTACTTTCCATCTGCTCTTACATTTTTTTCTTTATTTCTAACTTTTGAAGGTGACATGGGACGAACCAGATCTACTACAAAATGTGAAGTGTGTGAGCCCTTGGCTAGTGGAAATGGTCTCGAATATGCCCGTTCTCCATCTGTCACCCTTCTCACCACCAAGGAAGAAGTTGAGGTTACCTCATCATCCCGACTTCCCTCTCGACGGTCAATTTCCAATGCCGTCATTTTCAGGAAACCCTTTAGGTCAAAGCAGTCCCATTTGTTGTCTATCATCAGACAACATGTCTGCAGGCATACAGGGAGCCAGGCATGCTCAAATTGGAGTCCCATTGTCGGATTTCCACCTTAGCAACAAACTGCAGATGGGACTTTTTCCCGGGAATTTCCTCCATCTTCATCCTAAAATTCCCGATACTGCAGCTACGATGACGAATGTAGATTGTAATAATAATAATAATAATAATAGTAATTATGTATCTTGTCTATTAAGCATGGGAAGTTCTAGTGAGAAATCAGAGAAAACCGATGGTTTGAAAAAACCTCGGTTCTTGCTCTTTGGTCAGCCAATACTCACGGAGCAACAGATGTCTAAAACAGCACAGAGAAAGGAATCGCCGGGTGGGACCCAATTCAAGAATGGGATTTTTCGTGGGGCCCAAGGAGATCTTCCGAAAGGTTTTTCTGGGTATCCTTGTTTGTGGAAACCTGGGTATCATGTGGCATCTGAATTTGGTCTTGATACTGGTCACTGCAAAGTATTCTTGGAGTCGGAAGATGTGGGCAGGACTCTTGATCTATCCATTCTCGGATCATACGAAGAGTTGTACAAAAGGCTCGAAAATATGTTTGGGATAGAAAGGTTGGAGATGCTTAGCAATGTGTTTTATCGTGATGCAACAGGTGCTGCTAAACAAGCTGGAGACGAGCCTTTCGGGTAAATTAATTGTCAAAAGATGGAAATGCATGCTTGTTTACGCGTGTCCTTTAATTTATTGTTTAAAATTTATTTGACATGTTTTGATCAACTCATGTCCCTCAGTGAATTCGTCAAGAATGCTAAGAGATTGACTATTCTTATGAAACCGAGTAATAACAGTGCTGAGAGGTAAGTTTTGAATTTATCTTACATATTTGGTCAATATTTATGTTTAGAGGAAGTCATTTTAAGATAATTAAATTGTATAAATTTGTAATTCAGGAAATTGATTACTGGTTTGCCAACGGGTGAGCGTGGATTGGATTCCTCAAAGCAGACTGGTCCGCTGAGCATATTTGCATAGATGAAGGAAGCCTGCAAGTCAAATGTATTGAAGTTACTGAAGAATTGTCTTTGGGGTTTTTAGACTTTAATTTGATCCATTTGAACTTTTATTTGGTATGTTTTGTGTGTGTCTCCAATGCATAGAATGCTCTTTTATGTAGTTGTGGAAACTTCAATCATGTCAAGTTTGGAGCATTATGTCCATTGTCTCTGTCTCTGTCTATGTGAATTCTTGTATTTTGACTCTTATGAATATTGATGCCTAATGTGTAGCCAGATGTTTGATGCCAACTATTTTCAATCAGTTTTCTTAGTATGTTTAATTTTATATAAGCATGTTGATATAACTCTCCCTACCAATAGCGTCTGCTTTCTCGGAGACTCGAACTCAAGATTTTTAGTTAAGCTAGTATAGCGCCGAATTGCAAAATCCGCCAATAGATACATGGTTCTTCTTGTTTCTTTCATGTTGAGATATGAAACTAATACTGTAAGAATAGACAAATGAATTATATTGGAATTGTTTTTTAATTATTTTGAATATTGCGTAGGCTATCTTTTATCATTGTAATTTTACATGATAAATATAATTATATTATTTTATTTGACCAAAAAAAAATAAAAAATAATTATATTATTTTATCTTTTAATGGACCCATTTCATTGAAATATGAGGCAATTACAAGAAGTATGAAATTGCATTACCTTGTGATGTGATTTGAGTATGATTGAAAGAAATGAAATTTGTAGAAGCAAACGGAAAAGGTGGGAAATTCGTACATGTTTAAAATGAGTTTTATACATCTAGTTAGTTATGACAGCAGGCAAATTTCTAAAAATCATAACTTACAATGTTATGTCGTGTCCGATACCGTACTCGACACTTATATTGGATATTTTTAGTATAGAATATTAAAAAAAATGTGTGTTACCGTATTCATATTATTGTATCCGTTCATAAATGTTAAATTTTTCAGACACCTATTTAATAATAAATAATGAAATAAATTCATATCGTTATAATCATATCATATTATGTACATATTTTTATTCGTATTCGTGCACAAATTGAGTGCCGTTCTCAATTTATAGAAGAGTTTTGTGGAATTTCCGTAGCTATGTTGGTGTTGGTTGAGTGGTGAGAAAGATGTTCACAATCCCCACAAACTAAAAGTGAGAATTAATGAGATGTTTGAAAAAAGAAGAAACGAACAAACAATAGAATCTGTTTGACACGTGAGGTGTGAGACACTATTAAGACAACCAAAGTGGGTAATGTGATATTTGATTTCATGTCTCTCTCAATCACATTCACGTGTGTGTTTCCTCCACTCCAGTCGCCACCTTGATGCTCGAGTTAATTAATCACCAATTTGACTATAAACAAAGGGATAATTACACAAATTCCCTTATTCTTGCCCATCTCATATTCAAAATATTATCGAAACTTTGTAATTTTACACTTGCTTTAAGGAATAAGTATAAGATTGCAAGGTTACGTGAAAGTGCAAACAACACATAACTCAGGGGGTTTTATGTAATTTTCTTTTTTCGTTTTCCACCCGATTTTATCCTGGCTCAGGTATTACAGAGGTCTAATTGAGGGACACCGGTTACTCCATACATGAGTTAGAGTTTGAACTCTAAACATGGCTTAAGGGTTTTGTGTAATTGACCCTTTAAGAAATTGGGATAATTACGTTTACACCCTATGACTTAAGGAAAATACAGCAAGACACCCTCTACTATTGAAAATTACAGAGACACCCCCTTGACTATTGCTCTGTCTAACTCTTAGCTCCTGCCGTTAGTCATTTTCTTGTTTCCTAGTAGATGCTAATGTTTTACTAATTGAACAAAAACTTAATCGATTCGCTCGATCATTTCATGTATAACAAACACTATAACAAATATATTATGGGTAATTTTGTTATTTTATAACTTTTTGTTAAGTTTCTTAGGTTTCCGTTAGGGTAAGAGGATCTATCTGTAATTTCCAATAGTATAAGGGGTCTTGCTGTATTTACCCCTAAGTCGAGGGGGTGTAAGTGTAATTATCCCGAAGAAAGTTACTATATTAACACTAAACACAGATTAATCTTAAGGTTAGGGATGTACCTGACTCACAATCTACACGATCAAATATTTAGGGATGCATCGAAGTAAAAATACATTGTACATTATGAAATAATTTTATAATTACACTAAATACATAGAATTATCTTTTAAATAAAGGAGTACGCGTGAAAACTCTTGTTTATATATGGTAAAATCCATGTTGTAATTATACATTCAAGAACTCCCTCTGTTTCAGTGTTGGGCATTCGTTTCCAAAACGTTACGGAATTTTAGATGAGAATTGAAATCATAAAAGTTCTGGGAATAAATCACTAATATTATTGTTCACACTATAATGGTTTAACATTTAGAGATGTTGTACTCTTATTTGAGTATAGATTTAAGATAAAAAGATGAAAGAAACTATGTTTTAATTTTAATTTCATTTTCTACTAATAAAAGATCCATAAATTATTGCTGTTGTCTTATTCATTTTTTTTTGTAAATTGCATAATTGTTTTCTTTTTTGTATCCAAGATGTTGATATAATTAAATAAAATGTTTTTTTTTATCCTAATCAAAATATGATGAGGTTCAAACTGTTACATTAATAGTCAACAGAGTTGGGATTGCCAAAAAAAACACAAAATTTGATATTTGCTCTGTTTGTTTTCAGTTCCAAACCCGTATATTATGGACCCTGCTCCATATTTATGGGGATCCAAATCCATCACACTTTCAATTTTCAAACACAAATTTTAAAGTCTTCGCTCATTTCCATGAAATCCTACTATCAAGACCAAGTGGATGGGTGGAACAAAAATCTTAATGTGGTTCCATATTTGTTTTGTGATGGTGTGATGAATTGTTACGGATCCGGCGACACATACACGATACGATATGAATATAATATTACGATTTTGTTTGATATTTACCACAACAGAGATATCAGATACGGTGTCCGACATGACACGATACGACATAATAATTTTTTTTGAAGTGTCCGTGCATTAGATGTTACAAATAAAATGAAGAGTTAAGAAACGTTTCTCTCTCTATGGGAGCTGTTTTGTTTCTCTCTCTCTATGAGAAATTAGTAGCAAACCTTCGTTTGCATTAGGTTGTAGAAACACATTGCTAGTGAGCTTGTGAGGCTCTGAGTTTTTCCGAGTGCTTGGGAGATCAGAAATATGTGCGTCACTATCCGAGTGGAGAGATACATGAGCGGTAAAATCAGAGTGCATCAAGATTCGTTTCCAGTGGTGTCACTCTGCTAGTTCATCGCCGACCTCCTCATCACTTTATTGAGTTCCCCATACACGTAGCCCTAGATACTCACCACCCCTGCTGATTACCTCTAATGATTACTTTTATTGCTGCAGGTTACCATAATCGGAGTGATCGTGGATCTGCAACCTGCTTGGAATCAAGTAACTACGCTTCAACACCCTCCAACATATCACTTCTCGCCTCGATCGACCGACATGGATGATACACTGAGAAGATTTGGAAAATCCATAAACATTTCGGAAGAGGAAAATGAAGGGAACATGGCAGGTTCAGAGGGAAGACTTATCCCTATGCTTGACTGGCAAAGTCTTCACAAAGAGATCTATATACTTTGATCTTCTAAGAAAAACCCTTTTGAGGGCTATGAACCCGATGAGACAAATTGATATAATCGGAGTGGGGGATGACCGCTTCAAGATCATATTTGAGCATGAACTAGACATGCAAAGAGTTATCGAAGGGGTACCGTGGAACTTTGACAAATACATAATAATCCTTAGCAGAGTTAGAGACTACGATGATCCGGCAACGATCCCATTGGAATATTGTGATTTTCATGTCCATAACCATGGTTTATTCAATAAGATGACATGCCAAATGGCCGAGTTCATCGAAAATAGAATCGGATTCTTTCGAGACATTGACTTCGATCAAAAAAGCAAGGCTGGAGCAGATACACTACGCATCCGAGTCGGAATACAGATGACTATACCTCTTCACCGATGCTTGATACTACGGAGCCCAGGAGGAACGGATTTGATTATAAGCTTCCCTTATGAACGACTCCCTAACTTCTGGTATATCTGTGGGGTTTGTGATCATATTGAGAGATACTGTGAAAAACTTCTTAATGAGAATTTCATCGACCTATCCCCTGATTATCCTTTTGGACTATGGCTCTGGTTCACATCTATGGGAAAAGAAATCAACGAAAGGAGATTTCAGAGCTCTCAAGACCAATCACCGACTCGCCGCCCGATGTTCCTTCCTCCGACCGCCACCGTCGGAGCCAGCCCTAGCATCCTAGAAGGTGAAGCCAGAAACTATAGCCCCTCCAATTCAATTCCCCTTAATTTCCCAAGCAATAGTAACCCTCGAATCCCCAATGATCAGTTCCCTCAATTTGGCAACCGTTACTCCAATCCTGCTTATCTTTCCCAGAACCATCACTGTGACGACCCACAATTCCTAATTATTGAATTAACGCGTTTATCGAGATTCAGACCGTTTATGGTCCCGACATCTTTCATAATTACACGTTTTCCAACTCCTGCATTAAATATCTTTCGTAAATCATCTATTTGACATTTCAAACCTCCAAGCATTAATAAGAATTTATTTGCATCGTTTTGCCACTAACTAGGGCTAATTTGGTAAATTTATATTTTAGTTCGTTTAATCGAATCTAGTAATTAACAGTGCGCGTTGGACCGGAATCCAATGTTTTACAGATGTTTTCATTGAGGTTCCAACTATCCTTCATAAAATCATATTTCCAAGATATTGCATTTTTGGCCCAAATTATTTACACTTTGACCCCAACCCGACATTGACTATTCATAAACTCATGAATTTCATAAAACGAACCTCAATATTTGTTAAGCATTTAATTTCGGTCATTTTGACACTAAGTATGCCTAATTCCGAGACTTTGCATTTTTGTCTCATTTTTTGAAATATATATATATATATAGTAACTTTCCATATTTAGAAACCACACACACACCGACGAACATCGTACGACGAGCAATTCTCTCCTAAACCCAAATTTTGCAAACGTTGTCGGAATTGGACGAATCATATGTCCAGATGACCGTATCGACGAGACGAATCCAAGCATACTATTTTCCCGGCCATCGAAGCAACAAAGGTGCTGGAATGGTGAAAAACAGCCGACGACGGAGGAGGATTTTGACGGAGCTTTTCCAGCGATGGCGTGACATGAGAAGGGTCGGGGCTAGACTGGTGTCGAGAGGAAGCCAACGGTGGTGGTCCCGTGACCATCCGACCACCGACAACGGCGGAATCGCTGATTTTTAGGCGACGGACCATTTTTTTGATCTGCCACCTCTGGCGACGGCGAAGCCGTGCACCACCCAGCAAAGGTAGCTCTGGTCAAGAGGAGTATTTTGGCGGTGGTCTCATCTCCATCCGACCACCGACGGCGGAGTTATGGCGGCGGGAAGGTCGCGGCGGAGATGGAGCTTTTCCGGTGACTCCAGGCGGCGTCTCGATCACACACCACGATGGCTGGGACGGCCTTGAAGAGACGAAGAGAATGGTGGTGATCTTGAGGCCTGGCGATTGACGACGGCGGAGTAGTGGCAGAGCAGCGGTGGTTCGGCGGTGGCACGCCGCTCCGGCCAGAATCTGGTGACGGAACCTTCAGACAGATTGTTCTCCTCGTCGCAACGGTTCTAACGGTGCTAGTATTACTCGAATCTGACTTGTAACGACCCAGAAATCCAAGAATCATTGTGAGACCTTTTTCACGATTAAATATCCTTCTCAACCCTATGTCTCGTATTATGTGAATTATATTATATCATTTCGTATACGACCTTACGTGATAATATTATGTGCATATTTAAATTCCTTATTTGTTTAGCTTTCGTTTGATATTAATATTGTTATATTTTACCAAAATGTTTAAATTGGACTTTCTAAAAATTACCGAAATACCCCTTCGTATTTTCGACATTTTGAATTATTTGATAAAAGTCTCCAAACCCATTTCTAACCCTAAACTTCGCACAAAAGAGAGACAGAGAAGAAGAGAAAGAGGATTTTTCATTTGAAGCCCGAATCTGTCGTCCCGAGCTCGTTTCTCCGCGGAATTTCGTGCCGTTCGAACCTACGAGATCCTCTCAACGAGATCTCTCTTTAGGTACCAATTTCCTCATTTCTTTTTACGAATTTTTGAGGATTTGAGCATGTTTGTTATTTCAGGATTTATTATGAATATTTATGATTGTGAACCAGTTTCTTGGTCATTTCTTGTAATTCTTGGATAGAAATGTTCCCTATAGGTGGATTGATGATTGTTGTAATTGTTGGGTGTTGATTTGCGCGAGAAAATGATTTATATTCACTTTTGGATCGGATTTTCGTTTGAATCGCGTTTTTCTGCTGTCTGCTGTTAAACCACACGGGCTAACGCACGGTCTTGATCAAGACCGTGCAGGAGCCCGTGCGCGGCTCTTTTTGCCTGCACGGGCTTAAGCCCGTACGCCTAAACCGTGCAATTGGCCGTGTGCAGTGCACGGTCTTGACAATGTGTCCAAGACCATGCACAAGCCGGTGCGAAACACTAAGAATATTTTTCCAGCCTTTTCACAAGTTGCTCTCGGGAATTGAGTCAACATCTCGTCATTTTATGCTGACTTTTCGCACACGGACTCCAAAAATTATACCGATTTCACCTATAGATCCCTTATAAGTTGTAGATTAATATTTTGAAATGTTTGTTGAATTTCGACCTTGTTTGGACAGTGAATAGTACATTTTTTCGTGTGTGTATTTTTGGAAACTTGTCGGAATTACTTGAAATTTACGTGGTAGCTTCCATAAATATTATTATTGACATATGCATAATTGTTGATTCATTTGGCTAGTCGTTCAAATAATTGCTTATTTGCGCTTTTAGAGCGTTATTAATTCGTCTAGGTCCTGTCTTGTCTACAGATCAGTCAGAGGTCGGAGAGCAGTGAGTTGTAGCTGCTAGACTTTCTTTTGGCACACCAGGTGAGGATTTAAATTATTTAAACTGGGCTTTAACATATATGTCTATGTATACATGTGAAATCCCCGTATTCCCTTATTATTAGTATTAAGTATTTCGAGCTTATATTTTTATGATTTTATCAACAAATCATTTAATATCAAATTATACATTAGTACCCAAAAATATTTGTTTTCAAAAGGGCAAGCAAACTCTTTCTTTTCAACGTGATACTTTGTGTAGCGCCCCCTGAAGAAGGACCGCCACATCCGCACCGAAACGGATTCCCGAGTTTCAGCGAGGGGCCTCATCTCAAAAACCCATTCCAGCGAACGGCACTCAAGCAATAACTTTCGGCAACAGCGACAACCATCCCAACAACGACCAGAAAGAGCAGAGAAATGCGGAAGCGATTTAAAATAAACAGTTAAATCAAATAAACATTTATAATACAAGATACAGAATGTTCATCAGCATATAGTGCCATACATGGCTCAACTAGTCTACCCTGTGCAATCCTAGATATCGTCAACTATCCCACATCAGGGGCACTTAAAATACATGAATTAAATAAAGCAGTAAAAGGTTCGAAAACGAATAAAGACAGTAAACAGGACTCGACGGTTGTTGGGACCACTGACAAGACAAACCAGAAAGACTGAGCCTATCTAGACCTGCTGATGTCTACTGACAAGATAGGTGACGTCGCCACCTGTCTACCTGAAGCAAGAACAAAAACAGCAGGGATGAGTATAAAGGATACTCAGTAAGGGGGTTTTGATCACAGTTCGTCATTTATCTTTTTAAAACTAAAAGTGGTGAGTGTTGTCCGTTTTGGGAAAGGATACGAATAACGAAATATAAGTTATAAAATGACACAAAGCAACACTCGGGTTCGGCTTAATTGAAAACACAAAAGGTTGACAAACCGGATCCTTTAAAATATTTGCACGTAATGTCAAGCCGATAAGTTGAACGGGGAATTAGTTGAGTCACGAGGCCGTTACTAATTCGAAAGGTACGATCTAATAAGTTAGAAATGATAAATAACACGGCTCGTAATTCAACTAATTAATTGAATAATAAAGGAGACTTCAGTTGGCAAGTTCGAACCACGCTTCCGGGTTTTGTATATATATTTATAGGGAAATACGTATACTAAAGGAAGAAAACCGGAATGTGCTTCGACTCGTAACTAAAGCCGTAAAACAATTAGACAAGCAAGTAATGCAATAAATCATGCAATAATGTGTCCCGGCGAGAACGGGCCCTCTCCTTATAACTCCCAATTGAAAATCATGCAAGCAAGTACTCCACCACCAAGGTTCATGGACCACTCAGAATTTATGGAAACGCGTGTTAACGACGTCACCCTTAACAGAATTTTATGGAAACACGTGTTAACAACGTCACCCTATCAGAATTTTCTAGGAAGCGCGTAGCCTACAACGCCACCCTCGCACTAACTCAGGCTAGCCAACCTCCTGGCTGACCTAAGCAGATACGGATTGGAGTATCCATCGGGATTTGCCCTGGATGCACGTCCCCAGACTCACCTCCTGAATACTCCGGGCCCAAAACATACACAGTCCAGAGCTCGCATTTGAAAACGATGATTGTTTGGTGGCCAAAAGGGCCATTCAAAATTGGGGAATCGGGATGTGGAAGGCCAAAGGGGCCATTCGAGACAAAGTTATATTTGCGAGGTCGAGAGACCAAAGTTCGCATATAAAACAAAAGGGTTTTCCTTGTCTCCAGTTGAAAGCATTTCAAATCATTTTGGTTTTGCTATTAAAACGGTTTGACTAAGCACGTAAGGAATAGTAAAGGCAGTACGACAAATAATAAAAGCGGGGTAATCATTTATTTCGCAAACCTATAATAGTCTATGTCCTTGCCCCAGTTAAAATAAGTTTAAACCCTTACCTGGCTCGACAAGACAGTATGAAAGCAAGCGGTAATCAGGTTTCTGCCTCGTTGGACCCACCTGTAATACACAGGGCCTAGAGGATGAAAACGAGACCGACAATAACAAAAGCAAGACACGAACAACAGACGACGCACGACAATTCAAATATAACTTCACTCATGCTACAGATACAATATGGAAAGCCAGGCAATTAAGCATATAATGATATATGACATATGAACTAACATTTAAAGGAATATTTAAAGCAATTGTAATAATGGAAGAACATTAATAATAAATATGGAAAGCATGCTAGACGCAGTTAGGGCACGTAGACATGCTTAAAATAATATAACAGAACTCTCTCGCGAAAACGGGGTCAAACGGACAAGAAACGGGAAAGATGGGAAAAATCCCTAAACAAGCAAAGGTGTCAAATGATGGTCGAATAGGGTCGGGTAAATTGCAAATTATGAAAAATATCAAATCCCAAGGCTCGAGGAAGCTACAGGTGAAATCGGATTGATATTCGGAGGTCGAACGGGAAAAGTCAACATTTAAATAAGTGGGGTTGACCAATTCCCGAAGTGCAAGAAAGGAAAAGGCTAGAAAATGCACTAAGTATGTTGCACCGGCCAATGCACGGGCTTACGCACGGGCTTGGCAAGCCGGTGCAAGCACAAAAGGGGTTGCACGGCCTCCCGCGCGGTCTTGAGCACGGTGCCAAGACCGTGCAGGTGCAAATGGCCATGCGCACGGGCTCGTGCACGGGCTCAAGCCCGTGCAGGTTGAAAAGAGCTGCGCACGGGCTCCTGCACGGTCTTGATCAAGACCGTGCGTTTGCCCGTGTGGATCTACTGAGCAGCAGACTCAGCAGATCGCGAACCTCTCACGCGAATTCAAAATATAAATTCATATATCTCCTAATTTACACCATAAAACATCCTAATTTTCACATATAATCATATATATCATATAAGCTACACATAGACACAAGAATCACGTAAAATGGTCAAGTAAATCTTCCTAAACACGAAAATCCTAATATATAAAATCCTATATCGAAAGTCACGAAAATCGCAAGAAATAACGAACGGAATGAAATGGGGTAAAAGGATTACCAGTAGATAATGTAGTGAGGATCGTTCGGGTTTTCACGGCTCGTTGATCGGGCGAGAAACGGGCTCGGTAGGGCGTCGGGAAGATTTTCTCTCTTTTCTCTTTTCTTTCTTCTTTTCTTTCCTCTCTTTCTTCTTTCCTCCTCCTTTTGTGAAATGAGAGAATGAGAAAGATATAGATAGATATTTATGAAAATATCTCGGGGGGGTAAAATGGTCATTTAGGCTTTCAAGGGTATTTATGTAATTTAAGTAATTGAGGGTATTTAAAAGATAGGTTAAATCAATCTTTTCCACAAGATTAATTAATCCAATTAGATAGATCGAGAAATTAGGCAAGAAAGAATTCGCGTAATTATTAATAATATAATTAAAATATTCGGGTCGTTACAATACTCTCCTCTTCAAAAGAATCTGTCCTCAGATTCTCCTCCGGACTTCGGGGTTAGTTAAGAGGAGCATAATCTAAGAGTTCTAATAACGCGAATTAAAACAAACATTTAAGAACAATTAAAATACATTATAAAACATCATTCATAATAAAAATATTTAAATGCAAATAACATTCCAATAAAATTCAAAGTCATGCGAAAGACGGAATTGCAAAAACCCTAAACAAAGCTAACGACGAAGAAGAAAATCCCAATGTAAGGTCCTCATTACTGTCATTATCTATTTAGTTCTTCCGACTGATTCTTGCACTCTTCGTATCCTCAATGACAATTGTCACATCCTCCTCCTGTTTCTTGATTAGAGCTCCTTTTACAGGAAGTAACGCCATCATCATTTCTTCCATTGTACCCCTCGTCCTTCTCACAATCTGTTTCTTCAAGATCACACTCTTTCTTATTCTTTGTACAAAGTGTTTTCTCATCTTCAATGGTATTGAATGATTTCTCCTCTCCGTCTTCCATTAAGCCATCACTTTTATCATTTCTTCGCTCGACTTCATACGAAACATCAGAATCGTCATTATCGGAAACCGATGTCGGCTCGTCTCCCATATAATCCTCATCGTCAGATAATTCATTATCCTCTTCACTAGTTGATTCATCTTCAGACATACCTTCAGAAGTATACTCCTTCAGCCTCGATTTGCCAACGTCGATGCTATCCAGAACCGTATAACAAACTTGCAACAAAATCGATCCTAATCGGCCAAGAACTCCTTGTCCTTAGCACTTTCTAATAGCGTATAACGAATTTATCGAATTCCATGCTATCCACACAGAGGTCACATAAATCTTAGCATCTAATCATTCAATTAGTGCAAGTGTGAATTCTGAAAGCAGTTAAAATATATAGGTCATATAAAACACTTAACAAATAATTAAAGCAATTACCATTCAAAGCAGAACACTATGAATGAATGCTATGATAATGCATTGTACCTGTACGAGCATGTCGAGATCGATAACCACTTCTTCTTCCCCCAGGGTTCTCTCTGTTGGGACAGTCCCGAATGTGGTGCTTGGTGCTTCCACAAGAAAAGCAACGTCCCAATTGTTTCCTACACTTTGCTGTCTTGTGATTCGTCTTCCCACAGTACTCACAGGGAATGGGATCCTCGTTCACTTCAGGTTCTATAGGTTCCGGCACCTCGTAGTGTGGTTTCTTTGTCCGAAGGTACTCGGTCCGGCTGGCTCTCTCCTTGCTATCTCGTTGGAAGAGGATCCTATCATAGCAGGGGCACTCTGGTTCATTATTTGGAGTTCGGACTCCACTCTCATAGCTCGAGTAACTGCGTCGGGGTAAAGACGGATGTCAATTGCCATTAATGCTCTTCGGATCTCCGGCTGAAGTCCCTCGATAAACTTTCGCGCTCTCTTTCGTTCGTCCGCGGCATAGTGAGGAGCATAGGTGATGAGACGGTTGAACTGTGCTTCGTACTGAGCTACGGTAGATGCTCCTTGGTTGAGATACATAAATTCTCTCTCCCGGCTGTCACGTACCACTTCCGGCACATACTTCATTCGGAAGTCAGTTACGAATCGTGACCAAGTGTGGGGAACTTTCTCGGCAATCCATCTCCGTTCTGTGAAGTGCCACCAATCTCGAGCGGGTCCTCTCATAAGGAATGTAGCATACTCGACCCTCTCGGGGTCACCACACTATAGTACTCGAAAGATCTGTTCCACGTCGGATATCCAGGCCTCGGCCTTAAAATCATCTGGTTCGCCCTCGAAGCAGGGTGGACGATATAAGAGAAACCTATCCAAGGTTTGGCCCACAGTCTGTCTGGCAGGTACGTCCTGCTGTTGTTGTTGTATCCCCTGACATACTTGCACGGCGATCTGTCGAATAATCGATACCCATTCTTCAGCCATTGGGTTCGGGGGTGTTGGAGCAGTAAGGGGTCTTCGGCGAGGCATTATGCACCTGTGAACAACAAACTGGAAAATGATGCATGCTCGGTTAATGGAATGATCATATAAGACATATAAAGTTCAAACAAAGCATACATTTATGATTCGAATAGCATGTAATAAATTTAAGCACGAAACAAATCACAGAACAAGCAAAACTCGATCCTATAGCCGTACGACCTAGACACGACAAGAACCAAGCAAGACACGACAAGACGACAAGACAAGACAGACGCTACCTTGAGTTCCACATCCACCAGCATTTGATCCCAACTCAGTACTACAATTGTAAAAGATCAAACGGTTGGTTGGCCATTCCAAAAGAAGATCAATCACAATTTCAATACTAAGGAGTTCTCAAGCACCTGTGACTGGAAACTCTAAGTCTCATTGACACGAAACGGGCAGACACAAGAGACAAGACACGACGAGATTACAAAGCTTCGGTTCCTTTTGGGAACCTAGGCTCTGATACCACTGACTGTAACGACCCCTGAAGAAGGACCGCCACATCCGCACCGAAACGCATTCCCGAGTTTCAGCGAGGGGCCTCATCTCAAAAACCCATTCCGGCGAACGGCACTCAAGCAATAACTTTCGGCAACAGCGACAACCATCCCAACAACGACCAGAAAGAGCAGAGAAATGCGGAAGCGATTTAAAATAAACAGGTAAATCAAATAAACATTTATAATACAAGATACAGAATGTTCATCAGCATATAGTGCCATACATGGCTCAACTAGTCTACCCTGTGCAATCCAAGATATCGTCAACTATCCCACATCAGGGGCACTTAAAATACATGAATTAAATAAAGCAGTAAAAGGTTCGAAAGCGAATAAAGACAGTAAACAGGACTCGACGGTTGTTGGGACCACTGACAAGACAAACCAGAAAGACTGAGCCTATCTAGACCTGCTGATGCCGACTGACAAGATAGGTGACGTCGCCACCTGTCTACCTGAAGCAAGAACCAAAACAGCAGGGATGAGTATAAAGGATACTCAGTAAGGGGGTTTTGATCACAGTTCGTCATTTATCTTTTTAAAACTAAAAGTGGTGAGTGTTGCCCGTTTTGGGAAAGGATACGAATAACGAAATATAAGTTATAAAATGACACAAAGCAACACTCGGGTTCGGCTTAATTGAAAACACAAAAGGTTGACAAACCGGATCCTTTAAAATATTTGCACGTAATGTCAAGCCGATAAGTTGAACGGGGTATTAGTTGAGTCACGAGGCCGTTACTAATTCGAAAGGTACGATCTAATAAGTTAGAAATGATAAATAACACGGCTCGTAATTCAACTAATTAATTGAATAATAAAGGAGACTTCAGTTGGCAAGTTCGAACCACGCTTCCGGGTTTTGTATATATATTTATAGGGAAATACGTATACTAAAAGAAGAAAACCGGAATGTGCTTCGACTCGTAACTAAAGCCGTAAAACAATTAGACAAGCAAGTAATGCAATAAATCATGCAATAATGTGTCCCGGCGAGAACGGGCCCTCTCCTTATAACTCCCAATTGAAAATCATGCAAGCAAGTACTCCACCACCAAGGTTTATGGACCACTCAGAATTTATGGAAACGCGTGTTAACAACGTCACCCTTAACAGAATTTTATGGAAACGCGTGTTAACAACGTCACCCTATCAGAATTTTCTAGGAAGCGCGTAGCCTACAACGCCACCCTCGCACTAACTCAGGCTAGCCAACCTCCTGGCTGACCTAAGCAGATACGGATTGGAGTATCCATCGGGATTTGCCCTGGACGCACGTCCCCAGACTCACCTCCTGAATACTCCGGGCCCAAAACATACACAGTCCAGAGCTCGCATTTGAAAACGATGATTGTTTGGTGGCCAAAAGGGCCATTCAAAATTGGGGAATCGGGATGTGGAAGGCCAAAGGGGCCATTCAAATATAACTTCACTTATGCTACAGATACAATATGGAAAGCCAGGCAATTAAGCATATAATGATATATGACATATGAACTAACATTTAAAGGAATATTTAAAGCAATTGTGATAATGGAAGAACATTAATAATAAATATGGAAAGCATGCTAGAACGCAGTTAGGGCACGTAGACATGCTTAAAATAATATAACAGAACTCTCTCGCGAAAACGGGGTCAAACGGACAAGAAACGGGAAAGATGGGAAAAATCCCTAAACAAGCAAAGGTGTCAAATGACGGTCGAATAGGGTCGGGTAAATTGCAAATTATAAAAAATATCAAATCCCAAGGCTCGAGGAAGCTATAGGTGAAATCGGATTGATATTCGGAGGTCGAACGGGAAAAGTCAACATTTAAATAAGTGGGGTTAACCAATTCCCGAAGTGCAAGAAAGGAAAAGGCTGGAAAATGCACTAAGTATGTTGCACCGGCCAACGCACGGGCTTGGCAAGCCGGTGCAAGCACAAAAGGGGTTGCACGGCCCCCCGCACGGTCTTGAGCACGGTGCCAAGACCGTGCAGGTGCAAATGGCCATGCGCACGGGCTCGTGCACGGGCTCAAGCCCGTGCAGGTTGAAAAGAGCTGCGCACGGGCTCCTGCACGGTCTTGATCAAGACCGTGCGTTTTCCCGTGTGGATCTACTGAGCAGCAGACTCAGCAGATCGCGAACCTCTCACGCGAATTCAAAATATAAATTCATATATCTCCTAATTTACACCATAAAACATCCTAATTTTCACAAATAATCATATATATCATATAAGCTACACATAGACACAAGAATCACGTAAAATGGTCAAGTAAATCTTCCTAAACACGAAAATCCTAATATATAAAATCCTATATCTAAAGTCACAAAAATCGCAAGAAATAACGAACGGAATGAAATGGAGTAAAAGGATTACCGGTAGATAATGTAGTGAGGATCGTTTGGGTTTTCACGGCTTGTTGATCGGGCGAGAAACGGGCTCGGTAGGGCGTCGGGAAGATTTTCTCTCTTTTCTCTTTTCTTTCTTCTTTTGTTTCCTCTCTTTCTTCTTTCCTCCTCCTTTTGTGAAATGAGAGAATGAGAAAGAGATAGATAGATATTTATGAAAATATCTCGGGGGGGTAAAATGGTCATTTAGGCTTTCAAGGGCGTTTATGTAATTTAAGTAATTGAGGGTATTTAAAAGATAGGTTAAATCAATCTTTTCCACAAGATTAATTAATCCAATTGGATAGATCGAGAAATTAGGCAAGAAAGAACTCGTGTAATTATTAATAATATAATTAAAATATTCGGGTCGTTACACTTTGACTTTGGTTGGGCCTATGAGGGAAGTCGTTAGGGGAGTCCCTCAGCACATACCGACACGTACGGAACTTGTAGTTACCCCCTTTTGTCGTCTCCACTTGCCCACTTGCCCGTTTGGCACTCAAACCCTTATTGTAAAGCGAGTAAAATATTGGACTTTTCATTTGGGCCCGGGATGGTATTCGGAGGTTACATTTGGGGATGGGCGTCCAGGGTGTAACCCGGGGTGCTTCTCCCAAAACTAAGCGTCAATCGTGGCCCGTCAGGAGTTTGATAGCCACGGTTGGGAGCGATGGTGGGTGTTGCATGTGTTGCACGCTTTCCTTAAATTCACTATAGTCGAGCCTCGGGTTGCTCCTTGGTTCGACACCGGAGATGGAGTTTTATAATGTATGGAGAAGAAATAAGGAGGAACAGGCCCACTCTCACTGGGATATTTATTTACTGCTTTATATTGTTATTGTCTTTATTGCTTTATTGAATATTCGAGTCGAAGCACATTCCGGTTTCTTCTTTATTGCATATGTATTTTCTATTAAAACCGGGAAGCGTGACTCGACTTGCTCCACCCATATCTTCACTGAGTTCTTCGACTCACCCTCTTTTATTGGTTCTTGCCTCAGGTAGATTGAGAGACCGACATGTCTCGCGTGTCGGATTGGCAACAGTTCATAGATAGGCCTTCTTGGTTTCGTCGTTGTCTAGATTGTTGTCTGTAACTCTCTCGTTAGGATATTCTTTTGTCCTGGCATGTATTTAATGCTATATTGATCCCCACCCCTATATATTTACTTTACGTTGCGCCTGAATGGGCTGTGATGATATTAGATATTTAGATTGGCCCCAAAGTGGCATTTATGTTATTATGTTTTAATTTGCTTCCGCTATATATATTCTGAACTGGTTATCTGTTGTGTCTTTGGGGATCTGCTGTTGCCAAGAGTCGGGATAGACCCGTTGGCTTGTATGGGTTCTCGGGTTGAGACGCCGTTCTCGGCTTGGGGATCCGTGCAAGTTCGGGGGCTGTAGAGCGGGCCGCTATATGACTTGTCATTTATCTTTTATCACAATATTTGTATAAATTGTATTACGTGATAACTTTTTGATTATAGCTTCTAGCTTTTGGCTTTTAGGCATGAAATTACTTGTATCTTAGCTTGCAATTAATTGTGTAAATTGTTGTAAATAATTGTGGTATGTTTGTATGGTTGAATCAATAGGATTTGGTTCGATTAATTAGGATTTTGATTGAATAGCTTGTAGCTCTTGAGCTCTTTGTAAAAGCTGTAAGCTGTTGCTTGTGTAGCACCCCAGAAATTCAGCAGGCGTTGTGCTGCTTCCAGGAGAGCCTCACGGCCTTCGCACATGGGGTGTCGCAACCCCGTGCCGAGTGCACGGCCTCCCCCCACAGGGTGATGCAAGGCCGTGAGTCTGTGTGGATTTGAATCCCACATCCAAAATGCATGTATAATTTGAAAGGTATATAACTAAGAACCCATGTGCAACTACCATATGGTTAACCATCTTTTGACACGTGCTTCCCAAGCCAAACTTTAGGGTTGCACACGGTGGATTCGGAGGTTATGCCCACGCGTCCAACGAGCGCCGTCGTGAGGGTTCTCCTCTCCGCGCCCGAGGGTCGCGACAAGTGGTATCAGAGCCAACCGTCAGTTGTGGGAATGGATGAACCAAGCACGTGGGAGTTACTGATGTGGGCTCGACGTGTGTGGGGAGAGTGTCCACATTCTCCACTGGCGGGCGGTAATAGGACTATGTCGCGGCGCAATGGGGACATCGCGCTCTGAAGGAGGGGTGATTGTAGCACCCCTGAAATTCAGCAAGCATTGTGTTGCTTCCAGGAGAGCCTCACGCCCTTCGCATTCGGGGTGTCGCAACCCCGTGCCGAGCGCACAGCCTCCCCTCACAGGGTGGTGCAAGGCCATGAGTCTGTGTGGATTTGAATCCTATATCGGAAATGCATGTATGATTTGAAGGGTATATAACTAAGAACCCATGTGCAACTACCATATGGTTAACCATCTTTTGGCGCATGCTTCCCAAGCCAAACTTTAGGATTGCACACGGTGGATTTGGAGGTTATGCCCGCGAGCCCAACGGGCGCCGTCGTGAGGGTTCTCCTCTCCGCGCCCGGGGGTCGCAACAGCTTGATTGTTGGATTTAATGGCCTACGCATGTTCGATGTAGTATTTCAATCTTACCTGAGTGGTTTATGTTCATGTGCTTTCATTAATTATTAATGTTATTCATCATTCGTTTATTCTATGCTCTTCATGTAAAATTACCAATATACCCCTTGTAACGACCCGAATATTTTAATTATAATTATATTTATTACGCGAATTCTTTCTTGTCTAATTTCTCGATCTATCCAATTTAATTAATTAATCTTATGGAAAAGATTGATTTAATCTATCTTTAAATAACCACAATTGCTAAAATTACATAAATGCCCTTAAAAGCCAAAATGACCATTTTACCCTTGAGATATTTTCCTAAATATCTATCCTCTCTCTCTCTCACATTCTCTCATTTCAAAAGAAGGAAGAAAGGAAGAAGGAAGGAGGAAGAGAGAAGATTTTCGTGCCGAACCCGATTCTCGCCCGAATGGATTCCCGTCTTCGGCTACGTGACCCCATTCCATAACCAATCGGTAACCTTCTAACCTCTTTTCGATTCATCCGACGAATATCAATTTTTATTGAATTCTATTAAGTTAGGTTTTTACTGGTTTATCGGTTATAGTTGATGGATTCGTTTGATTTTCGTTTCTAATTCTTAAGCATGTTTAGGAGAGTAATATATATGAATTTGAGCATGATTGGCCGAGTATAAATTGTGTAGGATGAATTTTGGTGTTAGATTTATTGCTTCTGCGTCTGTTTCTCGCGATCTGCTCATTTTAGAAACACACGGTCTCGCCACACGGTGTGACGCGACCCCGTGTGAACACGCACGGCCTTGCATCAGGCCGTGCAGGACCCCGTGTAAATTTTCCTTGCACAAACGGCCTTGCGCACGGACATGCAAGAGGCCGTGCACCTCCGTTTCTTGCACGCACGGCCTTGCAACAGGCCGTGCAACACCCCGTGTGTACCCCTTAGCCGATTTTCAGCCATTTTCCAGCTCCTGCTCTCTGTAAGTTTCAACCCAAAAACCTAAAATGTTCGTTTGATCTCGTTTTTGAATTCTGTCTTCACCAATAGCTTTATTTGGTCATTTATATCTTTAATATTCAAAGTAGGAATGTTTTCGACTTCGTTCGGGCATTGAATAGTGTCAATCTTGTTTAGGGCTTTTTAGCTATTTTCCATACATCGTCTATGTGATCCAAAACTTGTATGAATGCTTCCTTATTATGTCACGAGCATGAATGTGAAATCTAAATTGTGTTCGAAGCATGTTTACATCTTTTAATCCTTATATCTCGTTTAATTGTTTTAAATGCAATTGTGAGTACTTCAATGGAAGTCGTGTCTATATGCTTTTACGTGTTTTAATTACTTATCGTACGCCGTGCGTCTTGTCAAGAGTCTTACCTGGTTATGTCGTGTCTTAGATTGCAGGCTTTTCTCGTTTGTCGAGCTACAGGTGAGGGTATTAAAATACTTTCAAACGGAGTAAGAATTTCTTTTAAATTATTGCGAACTACCCTTATGTGCTCATCTTGCTTTGATTTCTCTTCTCGTATATCTATTAGATATTTAATCTATATTTTCATGATTTTATAACAAATGTTTTGATATTAACTTGTATCTATAAGTATCTCTAAATCATTTTGTTTCAAAGGGCAAGAAAACTCTTTCCTTTACGTGACGGTTTGACTTAGGATTTACCCCCTTTGTCGTCATACACACTTGCCTAAATGCCCTTTTGGCCTTAACTTATAATGTTCTTCAAACGCGAGCAAAAGATAATGTATTGTTATTTAAATGGGCCCGGGATGGTATCCGGAGGTTGCATCTGGGGATGAGCGTCCAGGGTGTAATCCGAGGTGCTTCTCCCAGAACTAAGCATCAATCGTGGCCCGTTAGGAGTTGATAGCCACGGTTGGGAGTGATGGTGGGTGTTACATTCGTTGCACGTTTTCCTAAAATTCAACAGTCGCCCGGGGTAGCGCCTCTGGGGTCGGACACCGGTGATGGAGTTTGTTGTAATTGAAGGGGTTATAAGGAGGAACAGGCCCATTCTCGCTGGGATATTACTTGCTTCCATGTATGCTTTATTATTATTGCTTATTATTGTCGTGTATGCAAGTCGAAGCACGACCCAGATTTTCTTCCATTATGCAAACGTAACTTCTTATATATATAATCCAAACCCGGAAACATGGCTCGTACTTGTTCCCTCTTTACCCTCACTGAGTATCCTTTATACTCACCCCCACTATTTTGATTCTTACTTCAGGTCGACAGGTGGCGTTGTCACCTATCTTGTCAGTCGGCAGCAGCAGGTCTAGGTTGGCTCGTATGTCTTGTCTTGTCAGAGTCCCAACAACAGTCGTGTCCTTATTTATGAATTGATTTAATTTATGTATTCCGTATTATGTTTTATTTCCCGTACTTATGTGCCCCTGATGTGGGATAGATTAGACGAGCCATGGATGGCATTTATTAAATGATTATTGAGAATGATGTATGAATTATGTTGCCATGAATGGCTTATATGGCTGATTGTATAATTTAATTTAGCTTCCGCAACTCTGTTATTCTTTTATTGTTGTTGTTGTTGGGGTGTCGCAATGTTGTTGCTGGTATTTGATTTATTGATTGCCGTTCGCCGGGATGAATTTTTAAATGGGGTACATTTACCATGTTTGGGAGTTCGTCTCGGTGCGGATATGGTGTCCTTTCTCCGCCTACGGAAAGGGGCGCTACACCCCTACTTATCCTTTTATGACTAAATGTGGCATAACTGTCTATAAGCATGATTGTGTTACGTGTAGCCGAGCGTCTCTTGCCCGTTTCTTTGCTTGTGTCAGTCATTCATCCTCTAGACCCGTATTTTCAGGTGGGATCTTTGAGGGAGAATCTTATGTGCTGGTTGCTTGCTTTTCTCATTTTTCGAGCCACAGGTAAGGGTTTAAAATGCTTTCAACTGGAGTAGGAACTTTAGATATATATTGTAGCGCCCCTTTCCGTATGAGGAGAAAGGACACCACATCCGCACCGAGACGAACTCCCAAACGAGGTAAAGGTACCCCATTCAAAAATCCATCCCGGCGAACGGCATCACGACGCCCCAAGAACAACAGCAATAATCAGAATAGTACGGAAGCGATTTCATAAAATAACAATTTAATCATAAAAGCCATCCATGGCAAAATAATTCGTAAAACAATTCCAAAGTAAATATCCAATTAATGCCATCCACGGCTCAACTATCTATCCCACATCAGGGGCACGTAAGTACGGAAAATAAATCATAATATTAAATACAATAAGTTAAATTAATTCATAAAGTAAAGACTCGACTGTTGTTGGGACACTGACAAAACAAGAGACAAGAGCCAACCTAGACCTGCTGCTGCCTACTGACAAGATAGGTGACACCGCCACCTGTCTACCTGAAGCAAGAACCGAAATAGAAGGGGTGAGTATAAAGGATACTCAGTAAGGGGGTAATACAATATAGGGATTGATCACAGTTCGTCGTTTATCGTTTAAAACGAAAAAGTGGTGAATGTTACTCGTTTTGATAAAGATACATACGATAATATAAGTTGTAAAACTATAACACAAAGCAACATTTGAGTTTGACTTTATTTGAAAACACAAAAGGTTGACGAACCGGATCCTTTGAAAACATTTGCACATAAGGTCAAGCCGATCATTTTGAAATGATATTAGTTGAGTCACAAGGCCGTTACAAGTTCGAAAAGCATGGCATAAATAAGTTGGAAATGATAAGTAAAAACGACTCGTAATTCAACTAAATAGTTTGAACAATAAAGGAGGCTTAAGTTGGCCAAGTTCGAGTCACGCTTCCGGGTGTTATATATATATAGGGAAATACATATGCTAAATGAAGAAAACCGGAATGTGCTTCGACTTGTAACGAAAGCCATAAACCAATTAGACAATAAATAATGCAATAAGTCATGCAATATTGTGTCCCGGCGAGAACGGGCCCTCTCCTTATAACTCTCATTCATGAAAATCATGCAAACACGTAGTCAAGTACTCCACCACCGAAAGTGATCCAATCAGAATTTAAGGAGACGCGATTAGCACCACCGTACAGTGAATTAAGAAGACGCGGTTAGCACCACCGTTCGCATCAACTTAGGTTAGTCAACCTCCTAACCGGCCTAAGTCAACACGCATAGAAGTATACATCGGGATTTGCCCTAGACGCTCGTCTCCAGGCTCACCTCCTGTATACTCCGGGCCCAAATCATTATTCAGTCCAGGGCTCGCATTTGAAATCAATAACAGTTTGGGTGGCCAAAGGGGCCGTTCAAAAAGATGATGCAAGCAGTTATGTATGAATGGCGAAAGGGGCATTTGAGACAAGTTGATGTAACGATCTAAGAAATACTCATAAGCGTTGTACGCTTCGGAAGCATGCTAACGGATTGTCTCTAACGACATTACTTATAAGTGCCTCAGAGATCACATAGTTACTTTTAAAATAAATAAGTTACTTGTCTCTAGTTAAAAGCATTTCAAATCATTTTGGTAGATGCATAGGTTTTGCTATCAAAACATTTGACTAAGCAACATAAGGAAATAATAAAGACAGTACAGCAAACAATAAGAAAAGGCGGGATATTAATTTATTTTGAAACCTAAGTAACTATGTCCTTGCCCCAGTTGAAAATAGTTTAAACCCTTACCTGTAGCTCGACAAACGAGAAAAGCAAGCAAGCAACATGTATGATTCTCCCTCAGAGATCCCACCTGAAAACACGGGGTCTAGAGGATGAATGACTGACACGAACAAGAAAACAGACACTGACGCTCGGCTATCAAAATAAAAACATGCTTAAGGACACTCATTCAACATTTAAACATAAGAAAGCAAGTATGTAACGACCCAAAATTCCAGAATATATTCTCGGAATAATTATTCGACATTTCATTGAATTTTATATGAAAAGATTAGCTTCGTTAGCTAATTTTAAGTTATTTTAATTTAATTCCCTATCCTCAACCATTTATAATTACCTTTTCTACCCCTCGAATTTACTCTAATCTCTAAACGAACCCACACCCCCTTGAAACACCTCTGCACCATCTTGGACACACCCACAATACAAAAAAATGCGATAAAAGACAAACGACAAGTCGGATTCGAGTAATACCAGTGTCGTTAAAACCGTTGCGTCGAGGGGCACGATCTGTCCGAAGACTCCGTCACCAGATTCCCGCCGGAACAGTGCCAAAATGCCAGAAAACCACCTGCCACCACCGGACCGCCGCCGGGCCGCCTCCGATGGTCGAACCCTTATACCGAAATGTTCCTCTCGACGAGCCCGTCACTTCTCTCAAAACCGTTTCTCAATCGGATCATCCATCGGAATTTAATTTCATTTTGAAGCTCCAAAACCCTAGAATCAAAATTAATGAAAATCGGCTTAACGAAATACAAAATTGACTTTGAAATCGGCTTACCCATGTCGAGAAGATTGAAATCCATATAAAGCACTTTGAAAATGGTGGCCGGAGGTAGCTCCGGTGCTACCTCGGCCGTGCGTCGCCCACGCGCCGCCGTCCTGTCGAGTTAGGGCCTGAGACCGGTGCCAAAAGTTTTGTCTCTTCAAGGCTGTTCCAGCCACGGTGGTGCGCCGTCGAGATGCCGCCTGGAGTCGCCGGAATCCGCCGTTGACCGTCGCGCCGTCTCCTCCTCGATTCGCCGCCGTCCGGCCAAATCAGGCCGTGAGACCACCGCCAAAAGACTCCCCTCGGTGAGAGCTTCCATCTCCGACCAAGCCCAAGCCTCGCTGTGGCCGGAAAAGCCTCCGACGAGAAGCTCATTTCCGCGCCACCTTCTCGCCGCCACAGCCTCCACCGTCGCTCCAATCGCCACAATAATGGTACCAATGTGTTCCTCTCGTCGAGACAATCAATTTCCATATATCATTTGCTTCAATCGGTGAAGAATTGCAAAATCCCCAATTTTGGAGAAAGGGGGTTCACGCGTTGCTACTCCTCTCTCAATTTTCAATTCTGCCCCACATTCTTCAATAATTGCATAATATACCCTATCCTCTAAAAATGTGCAAATAGTGTAAAGTGTCGGAATTAGGCATACTTAGTATCAAAATGACCGTAATTAAATGCTTAACAAAGATTAAGGTTCGTTTTATTAAAATTCATGAGTTTACGAAAAGTCAATGCCGGGTAGGGTCAAAGTGTAAATAGTTTTGGGTCAAAAATGCAATTTCTTGAAAATATGATTTAATGAATAATATTTAGAATCTTATGAAAATATTTGGAACCTCGATAAAATATACATTATTACATTGAACCCCAGTCCAATGTACACCGTTAAATTACTAAATTAAATTAAACGAGCTATAAATATAAATTTACCAAATTGACCCTAATTAGTGGCAAAACGATGCAAATTAAATTCTAATTAATGTCTTGGGTTTTAAATGCCAAATCAATGATTTATAAAATATTTAAAATGCAAGAGTTGGGAAACGTGCAATTGTGAAAGACCTCGGGACCGTAAACGGTCCGAATTCCGATAAATGCGCTAATCTTGAACTTGGAGATTGCGGGTCGTTACATATATAGGACTTGCGAAATAACTTATCCTCCCTTCTTTTCTTATGATTTTATTTGTTTTCCCTACATATTCGTATATCTTATTAGATATTCAATTTATTATCTTTATGACGTTTCGAGGAAAGTTTAATATCAAATCTATATATGTATCAACCTCAAACTGTTTTTTTTTCAAGGCAAGAAAACCTTTTATTTTGGTGATACTTTGATCTCGGGAGTGCTTATAAGTAATGTCGTTAGATCTACTCCCTGAGGGCTCTGTCGAAGCGTACGACACTTATGAGTATGACTTAGATCGTCACCCTACTTGCCTAAAAGGTCCCTTTGACCACCCAAAATGTAGTGTATAGAATCTTGGAAAGCGAGAACTAGTTTGACTTGTTTTGTGGGCCCGGAGTTATACAGGAGTTGCGCCTAGAGACGAGCGTCTAGGGCGGATCCCGATGTGTGCTCCACACGTGCCACCTCGGGGCAGTCGGGAGGTTTGGCTGTTCTGGGTTGGTAGCGCTTGGCATCCGGGGCACCGGATGATAGTGAGCGACTTTGCTTCTCGGTTGCTCACCTCTTTGGGGATGTTAGTAGACTGGTGGGCACTGCCAGTGACTCATTCCACCAGAGATGGAGTATTTCTTATATGTTTGTTTATGGCTGGGAGTCATAAGGAGAGGGCCCGTGCTCGCCGGGACACATATTGCATTGCTCTATTTATCTGCTTTACTTACTTAGTCAAATTACAATCCCGTCCTTTATGATTTATTTGTAACTTATAGTTCTGTTCTTTCGAACCCTCAACGGATTATGAATCGACTAGGCTTTCACTAAACTATCAGCTTGATATTATGTGCAACTATTTTACAAAGGATTCGGTTCGCCAATCTTTTTACTTTTTTAAAATAAGCCGAGCTCGAGTGTTGCTTTGTCGCATAGTTTTTCAACTCATATTATTATTGTACCTTTTCCCAAAATGAGCAACACTCACCCTTTTGGTTTTAAATGGTAAACGGTGAACCGTGATCAATATCTATATTATATAGCCCCTTGCTGAGTATCCTTTATACTCACCCCTTCTGTTTTGGTTCTTACTTCAGGTAGACAGATGGCGATGTCATATATCTTGTCGGTCGGCAATAGCAGGTCTAGTTTGGCTCGTTTTGGGTTGTCTTGTCAGTTGTCCCAGCAACAGTTTTATCTTTTATTCTGTATTTATGTTAATATTATATTCAACATGATATATTTACTTTCTGTACTTATGTGCCCCTGATGTGGGATAGTTGACGATATCTAGGATTGTTCAGAATAGGTTAAGTGCTGTCTCGGACGGTTTTTATGATTATGTTGTTGATTATGATTTCGATTCCGCATTTCTTTTCTTGATGCTGTTGTTGTTGGGACATTTGGTTGTTGTTGCCGGAGTTTTGTTGGTTTGTCTTGCCGTTCGTCAGGATGGGTTTTCGAGTGTGGTGCCATGTCGTGCTCGGGAATCTGTTTTGGTGCGGATGTGGTACTCTTGTTCCTCTTCAGGAGAGGGGCGCTACAATCACCCACCAAATTAGCCACAATACCATAAAATGGCCCAAATTAAACTGAATCATAACGCATACCTCTCCCCCTCACCGCCTGAATTTCCATCTAAAAGCCACACCAATGACCCTGTGCAACCCAGATCCTCCGCTATAATCCCTTATCATCAATTATGCCCAACTTACCCACAACATATCCCTTGACCCGCCACCAACCCACTATACTACCCGACACTAACCCCATGGATCTCTCTACTGAAATAGTCCCCAACCATAAAAACACCATGGACCTTACTATAACAGATACCCCCATCATCCCCTACTGCATCCCCTAAACACTCTCACTTCTTGACCGATCAACCTCATATCAACTTAAGCCAGAACCCGACCCAGACGCCCGACCCACCCTATCCATAAATATCTCAAGAAGGTGCATATAGAGACACTTTGGGGTTCGAGACACTTTTAAAAGTGTCTCTTAGGTCTCATAAGTAGAAGTAGCTATAGGTTATATTGATATCGAAAAGTGTCTCTAAAACACACAATATTAAGACTGTTAAAAGAGTCTCTAAACGTATGCTTTAGGGACACACCAAGATGTGATTTAATTGATTTTCACAAGATGTTATATGTGTGTCAATACATATAGTGTTAAGATTCTTTGAATTGTCTCTATACACATTATTACGTGACAAGCAAACGTGTCTTTATAAGCATATATAAAGACTATTTAAAGTGTCTCTAAATAATTTTTGTAAGAACAATAAAAATGTTAAATGACAAATCAAAGTGTCTCTACACAAGTAATTTCGGGACATTTTGAAAATGTCTCCACACAATAATATAATTACAATTCATTTGCATCTATTAGCAATTTAGCATATAACAATTGCACATAATCATTCACATAATAAAAATTCAATAAAAGACTAATATCATTTAATAATAATATATCCATAAATTCAATAGAACTAAATTCCCAATATTATTTACATTCCAATATTCAAAACATTCAATAACTACTACCAAGAGCTAACTTAAAGCTGTGCAAAGTATACATGCGGGCTAGCTAATTTAATAATCGAAAGACTAAAAGTTTGGCTTGTAAATGTCAAATCTATACAAGCTATTTATAACAACATTTAGTTTGACTAAACTAATAATGAGAGCTAATTTAAACTGTGTAACTTACATCACAAACTTCACCATCAAACCAACATTCAATCTTCAAATTTTACAACCTGTAAATTAGATAATAATGATTAGGTTCATCGTAGCAATGCAAACTTACATTGAGTAACAAATATTAGGTATGGCAATGTATATTTCCCAAGTAAAAATGTATAGCATTCAATCGTTTGCTCATTCCTATAGTTCTTTTTTCAGATCAATTAACTGTACATACCGCAAAATTCTAATGGATTTTAATTAAATAACAATTAAATTAATCAAAGAGCAATTCCTTTTTGTACCAAAATAAGAGACTAAATAAACATATATAGTATCACTTTAATGCAGGGTCAGCTTTTAGGCAATCAACGTTCTAAAAAATATGAACAAGAAAGCACAGACAAATAACTTTACTAATCAAGATAAAAAAAAACATTATCTAAGATGCAAAAAAGCACATATAATGATAGGAGAAGTCCAATTCACACTTAAACACCTGACCAAGAGCTTAAACTAAAGTTTATTCGTAGTACTTAATCATATATGTTATATTCTGATAATTATTAACTACTTTTAAGTCTTTCTGGGTAGTAATCCTGTGATAATAGAATTAGTGGATTGAATTTTCACATAATATAAAAGATATTTATTTTAATTCAAAAGAACCAAGTTTACTCATAAAAGCAAAAAAAAAATTCCACTTCAAGTAACATATAACATTATAAGAAATCTGACAAAGAAAAAAGTATACGCAAAGAAATCTTGAGGAAAATCCAACACTTTGGGATGATAAGTTGACTTGAATGAACCTTATAACTTTGTTCTCCTCACAATACTTAGCAGCTTCCTCTGGGCCCAAATCAGCAAGGTTTCTTTCTAAGGCACAACTGAAAGGGATTATAGTTTCACCACCATGCTCGTGAACCCTACAAATATCACAACGAACTTGTCAAACACAAAACAGTAGTAAACTTATTGTGATTGCTTAAATGCAATAATTTATATATTATTGCAATATGAAAAACATCCAGAAATACAGGCACACAATCATATGTAATGCAGATTTTGGTGTTTCGATTTCTCTAAACAATTGAATGAAGGATTTCCCAGCTGGAGGACAATTGAATGAAGATATTTCCCAGCTGGAGGACAATTAAATGAAGATATTCAAGCACAAGGACTAGAGATATGAGGAGATCACAGAAGAAACATACCAAACATGGATCTTTGGATGAAACTTCTTTTTCCTTTGATAATCTTTCTCATTCATGTTTACCTGTTCCAAAACACAACCAAAACATAGAAGTAAAGAAATTATATATTTGGAAAAAATTATTGTGAGTTGACGAAAGTAATAACTAGAAGCATCAAAGACAACATAAAAGCTAACATATTGTATAAGGGAATGCATCTGTTACATTAATTTAAATAGCTCATAAGAATTAAGAACAATTCAATAATAGTACTCAATGAGGGGAGCAACTTTTTCCAGTCTTCATTCACAGAATTCCACAACATTTTCATAGAAGTAAAGGTGAAGAAACCAGATCGAATTCTAACAACATTTGTATATTATTTCAAGCACAACAGGACTGGGTTGCTACAACTTGAATACGTAACAAGGCAACACTTCTCGTTCTAGCTTTCAGGTGATACAGAAGTACCCAGAATCAAGATTCTTTCTCACTAATCAAGATAGATCATAGATATTGGAAAGACAAACAAAGCAATAGGATCTGAATTCATTAGCTTGACTTTTATAACTCATAATAACATACTTCTCTTTGGAAAACTACAACAATTTGGCAGAGCTACTTCTTAAATCACTATGATTGACACTTTCTCATACTGTAAAGATAATCACCAACACCCTCAACTACCAAAAAATAACCAAATGAACCATATAGCTGATGCTGGAAAATGAAAATTACTTTTAACCTAAAATTAAGACAAAAACAAGCACTTCTCACATGTTTCGCCTTCTATCAATAGTTGTGTTAGTTCACTCACCAAGACTGTAACAGAGATCTTATTATTTATATAATTAAAAACCGAACATCATGGTTTGAAACTAGAGCTAAACACACAGGGGTAACTATGAAAGACCAAAGGATTAGTAGATTATTGGCTAAGGAACAAGATTGGCTTAAGACTTTATAAATTTGTTTCGGTTTCAAAACATCAAAGGGGCTTTGGAATATTCAAAGTTAATGGTCTGGTTTTGGTTCCTACATTCTCAGTATCATCACTAAGCAATCAAAGCATGATAAGATTATATTATGATGATTTAAAATTCTAAATCTTTCATCACAGTTATAATCAACAAAATGGACCATTTGATTCAATCTTGAAAGATCCAAATTTTCAACATGAACAACTTAGTTGGAATAATTACAATAAAATTGCAATAAACAGTACTCCAATTATTTCCTACAAAGAAATCAAATCAATATCAAAAAGCAAAAATTAATAATTATTTTCTCCAAAAAAAACAAAAAGAACAACTATCAACGAAAAATAAAAGAAAAATACCTTTAGTGGATCCACCCACCGTGATCTCAACCACAACCCTGTATCAGAATTCACCATTGATGAGCACCAATAAGAAAAACCCACAACCCAGATCTCCAAAATTCATCCTAATCAGCCTTTCTAACTACTGCAATAGATTAAAATCTACAGTCCCATACATTACCTAATTAAACTGAAGCATACTCAAAAAAACAAAACAAGAATCCCAAAATTGAAAACATCCTCTTAAATTAGAGAAGTAAGAGACGAGAAAAAAATACCATTGTCGAGGGAGATGCGAGTAACGGTGGAAAGCTGCTTGCAGGCGTCGTGTTCTTGACTGCCTCGTTCAACCAGAGATATATTCCTTTCTTTTACTACTTCCCTTTATTTCGTGTGTGACACTCAAATAATAGGGAAGGATTTCAATTCTCTAGATGAATCAAAAAACAAGAGAGAAAAGCATTAGTGGGGAAGAATGAAAAGTTGTTGACCGAAGAAATTTTACCGTGTGGTCTGTGGAGAAGAGAAACAGTAGAGATATTTGGAAAGGAATAGGGATTTTTCAAGATTTGGGTTTTTTTTTTTTTGTTTTTGGAGTAAAGTTTAGGCGGGTATAATATTTCACTATACCGCCAGAGTAAAGGACACCACATCTTCACCAAGACAAACCCTCAAACGAGGTATAAGTACCCCATTTAAAAATCCATCCCGGCGAACGGCAATCAATCAAGCAAAACTAGCAACAGCAAACGACAGCCCAACAACAACAGCAATAAATAATAGAGTTGCGGAAGATAAACAATTATAAAATAACATATAAGCCATCCATGGCCACGTAATTCCTACATCATTCTCAATCATAATATAATAATTGCCATTCATGGTCAGTCTAATCTATCCCACATCAGGGGCACGTAAGTACGTAAATATAAAGCATAATTCGGGATACATAATTAAATAAATTCATAACAAGGACACGACTGTTGTTGGGACACTGACAAGACAAGACACACGAGCCAACCTAGACCTGCTGCTGCTGACTGACATGATAGGTGACAACGCCACCTGTCGACCTGAAGTAAGAATTAAAAATAGTGGGGGTGAGTAAAAACACTCAGTGAAGGTTAAGAGGGAACAAGTACGAGCCACGTATCCGGGTTTTAATTATATATATATATGAAGATACATTTGCATAATTGAAGAAAATCCGGATCGTCCTTCGACTTGCATATATGACATTAAATAATGATAAAAATAATTAAAGCAGTAACATGCACGCAATTAATATCCCAGCGAGAATGGGCCTATTCCTCCTTATAACCCCTTCACATTCTGGTACTCCATCACCGGTGTCTGACCCCGAATCGCTATTTCGGGCGACTGTGAATTTTAGGAAAACGTGCAACGAATGCAACGTCCACCATCACTCCCAACCGTGGCTATCAACTCCTAACGGGCCACGATTGACGCTTAGTTTTGGGAGAAGCACCTCGGATTACCCCTAGACGCTCGTCCCCAGGTATAACCTCCGGATACTTTCCCGGGCCCAATTTTGAAATGTCACGAATTTGCTCGCTTTGAAAACCGTACATAAATTAATTTAGGCAAGTTTGAGTGACGACGAAGGGTATAAATCCTAAGTCAAACCATCACGCTTAAAATAAATAATTTTACTTACCTTATGAAAATAAAATGTTTTAGGTATACTCATAAGTACAATTTAATATTAAATCATTTGAGAGCAACCTTAAAATATAGATTAACTATCTAATAGAAATACGAGAAAGGAAAACAAAGCAATATTAGCACATAAGGGGAGTTCGCAATAAATTAAAAGAATTCTTACTCCATTTGAAATCATTTTAAACCCTCACCTGGAAACACGGAACGACAAGACACTCCAAGCAATGTCCTGACAAGACAGCCTGAAACTAACACACGACAAAACCACATAAGACAAGACACGACAACGACTCACAAAGACTACATTGTAATTAAAACCAATAAACAACATGTATCAAATGAATATACAATTAAATCAATTAAACTAAAAATACGAAATTAACAATGACGAACATGCTCAATTGAAATTCTAATTACATATTCATGCATATAATATTATAAAGAAGCACTCATGCGATTTTCGGATTTTTCGGACAACATTCAAAAATTGGAGAAAAAGCCCTAAACGGAAAAGGTTCGATTCAAGGTCCGAACGAGATCGGAATTTTGAAAACTTTACCAAATATTCATCCTTGAATCATAAGAAAGCTATAGGCGAAAACGGCTCGATTTTAGGGGGTCGTATGCAAAAAGTCAACTTTTATTTTTGATCATTTGACCCCATTACCGAGAGCAACTAAGGAAAAAGGCTGGAAAATTGGCTAAGGCATTCACACGGGCTAACGCACGGCCTTGTGCACGGTCTTGAGCACGCAACCAAGACCGTGCAGGCTGAAACAAAGGCACACGGCCTGGTGCACCGACGTGCGCAAGCCGGTGCAAGGTTAAAGGGTTGTGCACGGTCTGGCGCACGGTCTTGAGCAAGACCGTGCGTTGGACCGTGTGGTTCCAACACCCAGGTGCAGAAACGCGATTTTTAAGGTTTTCTCGAGAGTTTCATGCAAAAATCAAATATGGGGAATTCTAAGGCTAAAATTAACATGTAAAATTCACACTCATGCATCGTACACCTTAGTATCTATCATTTGATCCGAACTACACTAAAAATGATAAACTATAACCTACGAATCAAGAAATTCATCAAATATTTATTCAATTTAAAAACTATAAAAATTGAAAGATTTAATGGATGAAACGAATTGGAGAAAGAAGGTTACCGATAAAGAATCGAATGAGGATCGTAAATCTGGTCTCGGAATTTAAATTGGTCGAGAAACGAATTCGGAACGGAAATTCCTTTCTTCTCCTTCTCTTCTCTCTTTTCTCCTTCTCTTCTCTCTCTCTCTCTCTCTCGATTGAATATGTAACCAAGAGGGTGCAAGAGGTGTGTTCAAGATGGTGTGAGTGTGTTCAAGAGAGTGTGGGTGTGTTCAATGCAAGGTTATTTTAAAAGGTTGTAGGTTCGTTTAAATAGATTAGAATAATTCGAGGGTAGAAAAATGTAATTATAAAAGGTAAAAGATATTGAAATAATTATAATAAATTAAGATTAACTAACAAAGTTAAATCTTTTCATATAAAATTCAACTAAATGTCGAATAATTATTCCAAGAATTAATTATGGAATTTTCGGGTCGTTACAGTCTCTAACATGTATTTGATTTGAGACATTTAGAAAATAGTCTTAGTAAATTTTGGTGACACAATTATATGTTATTAAATTTTATTTATAAAAGAAATTATATTATGACATTAAATATCAAATTAAATAGGACATTTTCTTAAAAGTGTCTCTACATATGGTGTTATAAAGACTCTTTTATAAAGATGTCTTTATAAAAATCATATATTAAAGATTTATGTGACTCTTTTTTTGAATGTGTCTCTATATAAATATTATAGGGACATTTTTTTATAAATGTCTCTTGAAATGTCTCTATTGACTGATTTTCTAGTAGTGCTTCACCTTAACATAGACGACTACAGTAAGTTATTGAGCAAGAGATAGAAATATCTGAACCCTTACATCTCTACCACCAACAGAAGAAATGAAGCGGGCACCCCAAACGGGTAACGCATGCCCCGCACCGAGCCCCGACCCGGAACCGAAATGGAATCCGACCCGAATCGAAACCCGATGAACGGCACACATTTACTCAATGACTAGGCGGGGTTTCAAAAAAACAAAAGAAAACGACAGAGGTGCGGAAGCGAAAATCAACAAAACAATAAATCATAATAATTAAACAAGTATTAAAGCCCACCAAGGCCATCGAAATTCAATTACTATAAATAATAAACGGGTTCGATACAATATCCCGACAATATACAATAACGGGTTCAACATATACATCCCGAATACTAAATACATAAATCCTAATAACATAAAACATAAATAATAGCCAAACGGAAATAGAGTTATACATGAGCAAAAGAATGCAACTCTAAAGACGACGACAACGACGACGATCCCGCCTAGTATCCTGAAACCAATACAGGGGTGAAACAGAGGGGGTTAGTCAAACGACTAAGTGAGGAGGGAATAATAGTGTATATTATAAAACGGAAGTAAATCACCAATTTTAAACTTAAAAGAAATCAACATAAAAGAAAGGTTTTCGTAAACGGGTGGTGATTTAGCATAAAATATAAACATATCATATGACTCGGCGAGTCGAGCCCTTAACTCCAATTTCCAAACATAAAACGGGAAACCACCCTTATGCCTCCAATGTAGATGGACCGCTAAATCTGAACTACGCATAACATACAGGAATAACTCAGGTACTCAAAGGGCTGCCACTCCGGCCTCACCCCGAGCTCCCAAAGGTGGAGGAAACCATAGGATTTCCGCCGTAGACCCGACGTCTACCAACTTCATCCTATCATCCTTACTCCGGGCCCAAACATACATACATACAGTTTATAACTCGCTTTTCAAATCATTTCGGGTTGGCCAAAAGACCGTTCGAGACATGTCATATGCGAGGCCGAAGGCCAAAGTTCGCCTTAGAAAACAAAGGGGTTTTACATGTCTCTTTCGCAAACATTTCGAAGACTATACGTAGTACTTTTTCATATCAAAACATTTTCGATAAATCGAATAAACATAATAGGCATAAATATCTACTAAGTATATATATAGAAATGGTGTGAAAACAAAACGTAAACAAGGCTTATGTCGGGAGAGGTTTAATATATATATATACATATAGTACTGGAATCAGAAACGGAAAGCCTCACCTGTTGGCTATACAAAAAGAATAGATAAATGCAAGACCGGATGTGCTACTCCACGGGAGTATCGTCTGCAAAATACAAAGACACAACCAAATAAGACTAACGACGACGCACGGCTTATACGAAAGCATTAAAACACATAGAAGCAAGTTAAACAGTCATTCATAACACTTAGGTTCACATTCTATCAAAGTACGTAAATTCAATAAGCAAATCAAAGTAAAATGCGATAAAAGTTCATAATCATGCATAAATGGCAATAAGGAAACATGCTTTCAAGTTTCGGAAGAAACAGACAAGATTTGAAAAATAGCCCAAAATGCCTAAACAAAAAACACGAGAAACAGGGCCCGAACGAAGTCGGAAAAATTCAAACTTCCTAAAATATGTATTTCATGATTTATAGGACCTATAGGTGAAATCGGATCCCAAATCGGAGGTCAAACGAAGAAAGTCAACTATTTTAATTGCCCGTTGACTCACATTGCCGAGAGCAACATTCTGAAAATGGAGAAATTTTGGTTAAGGCATACACACGGTCTCGGGGACGGGCGGACGCACGGGCTTGAGCTCGTGCTCAAGCCGGTGCAAACACTTGCACTGGCCTGCGCACCGGCTTGCGCACGGGCGTGCACAAGACCGTGCAAAGGCCAAAGTGGCCTTTGCACGGTCTTGGCGCATGGTCTCAAGACCGTGCGCAAGGCCGTGCGGATTCTCAGAACAGCAGAAAAATGCAGAATCGCGAGGGCTTCGCGGGAACAACCCAAAATTCGATATTAAACCCATCAATCATGCAAAACTCAAGTTAAAAACTCACATATATTGATCTACAATATCTAAGCTATACATAGAATCCAAAATCATGTAAATCCATCCATAATTTCTCTCAAAATCATATAAAACCTAACATATTCAACTATACACAAAAATCCGAAAATTGAAGCAATTGAGGCTTTAATCGCTAATGGTGTGAGAAGCTTACTCGTAGAAGAGATCGTGAGGAGTTCGTAGGCGTAAACGGTTCGAAAATCCGTCGAGAAACGAGTCCGGCACGATCGATTGAAGCTTTTTCTTCTTTTTCTCCTTTTTCTTCTCCTCTTTTCTTCTTTGTGCTTGTTGAGTGACGTGAATGAGGTGAGAGGGAGAGAGATGAGACTTAAGTCAAAATTTGACTTGGGTTGAGAATCGAAAGGGCATTTTCGTAATTTACAAAATAAGTTCGAAAACTCATGTTGTCCAAATAATACATAATTACAGTCAAAATTCATATAATTAAATGCACATTATCAATTCGTGATTTAAATATCAAAATTCACTCATTTATGAAATTGTTATAAAATCACATAATAATATCAAATAAAATAATAAATTACGCAAATAAACGATTCGGGCATACCGGAATGAAATTCGGATTTTCGGGGCGCTACAAGAAACCCACCCCAATCTCAACCTGGCCCTGACCCGGACCTTGTGACTATCCCGATTGCCACAAGTCACGCCATACACCATGCAAACCCTAACCCTAAACCTCGTTGCCCTAAAATCAGAACATCCAGTCCACCAAAGACCAGACCAACAACACCATACCCCCATCTACAAGTTCTGCAGGAAACCACCAGAAGAAGATCATGCAAGATGCTATACTTTCGGATATCTCGAATTACAATGGCAGCGGCTGCTCGGTAGTCCCGCGATCACAATGAGTGTTCTAGTATGGAATTGTTGGGGCTTGAGGGGTCCTCAGTGAGTTCAGAGCATTAGGTCTTTGCTCCAAGACCATAACCCCTAAAAATTTTTTTTTCGGAGACCAAGTGCAAGAAACAAACTGCTGACTCATTGAAAAGAGAACTCGATCGGAATGGCATTAATGTTGACTGTGTTGGTAAAAGTAGAGGCCTGGCACTTCTTTGGAGAAAGGATATTACCATAACTCTACAAAGTTTATCGAAAAACCATATTGATGTCTCAGTCGAAAATTTTGATGATCACGACATATGGAGATTCACGGGCTTCTAAGGCGAGCCCAACCGACAAAATAGACAGATTTTGTGGGACTTACTCAGTAGGCTGGGGAGTCAATCCAACCGACCATGGCTTGTATTGGGTGATTTAATGAGATCCTCCCCAACAAAGAAAATGAGGGAGGCAATGACAGAACCCCTGGACAATTGGCCGGTTTTAGAAATACATTGCTCAATTCGGGCCTGGTGGATATTGGTTATTACGGAGATACACACACCTGGTGCAACAACCAACTGATACCATATACTATTCGTGAGAGATTAAACAAAGCAGTTGCTTCTCAACGGTGGGTTTCAGCTTTTCCATTCTCCCAACTTCGTCATCTCAAGGCCTCGTGTTCAGATCATTGCCTGATACTTCTTGTTACTCGTCCGACTATCAAGAAACAAAGGAGAAGGAACACACAATTCAAGTTTGAAGCAGCATGGGCAAAATTAGAGGATTGCTAAAGAATATTTTCTTGGACTCTTGGACCACTCACGATAATAGCAATGCGGCTGCAAAAATACTAGCCTCGACAGACTCTTGCAGAATCGGGTTACTTAGTTGGCGAAAGGAGCTTAAGAAGAGTAGTAGTGAAACTAAAAATCATAAGGAAAGACTTCATAAGCTTAAAAGGGGACCGATTACTTCAGATACTAAGGTAGAAGAGGCAGTGATCAATGCTAAATTAGATGAAGTCATTTCAGAAGAGGAAATTATGTGGAAACCGAGGGCCAAGGAGCATTGGCTAAAAGAGGGGGATCGTAACACACTCTTCTTTCACACCAAAGCTTCGAAAAGAGGTAAACGAATCATATTCACTCGCTGAGGGACGAGAATGCGGTGGCATGCACATCGGACATGGCCATCAATGGAATAATTGAGAGATATTTTGGTGATCTTTTCAGGTCTGAAGTTTGTCCGGACGAAGAGATGAGTGATGTGTTGCAAGTTATTGAGGCTCGAGTAACTGATTCCGTGCTACAGAGCTTGCTTATCCCGTTCACATCGATTGAGGTCAAAAAGCTTTAAATTGTATGTACCCCCTCAAATCACCCGGACCAGACGGCCTTTCCCATACTTCTTTCAAAAATATTAGTCTATCATTGGGAATGATGTATCAAAATGTGTGATTGAATTTTTAAATAATGGAATTTTTTTAAACAAACTCAATTATACACATATTGTCCTCATTCCCAAAATTAAACGGCCAGAGGTAATCTGTAGTGTCCCTCTCATAAGGAGGAAGACGAACGCCACATCCGCACTGAAACAGATTCGCGAGCACGACAATGTGCCATACTCGAAAACGTATCTCAACGAACAACAAAAACAATCCAACCTATGGCAATAACAACTAATAAGAGGAATGCGGAAGAGTTAATCATAAATCAACATAGTCAATAAAAGCCAACAAGGGAGCATTAATCATACAACAATTTATCAAAACACCTAATGCCATCCATGGCTCAACTAGCCTATCCTAAACAATCCTAGATATCATCGACTATCCCACTTCAGGGGTAATTAAATACAGAATTCAGTAAACAGATAAGCAATAAATAGAACATGATAGTTGTTGGACACTACTAAGACCGACCAAAAACAGAACTCGAACTAGACCTGCTATTGCCAACTGACAAGATAGGTAACACCCCCACCTGTCTACCTCAAGTAAGAATTAAAAGCGGGAGGGTGAGTATAAAGGATACTCGGTGAGGGGTTATACAGTAATATAATCAATCACGGTTTGTCATTTAAGTTTGAAAACCAAAAGAGGTGAATGTTGCTCATTTTAAGAAAGATACTAATGATAATATAAGTTGTAAAAACTTTGTAAGAAAGAACAACACTCGTTTTTGACTTATTTTTAAAATAGGAAAAGTAGACAAACCGGGCAGTTGTAAATCATTTGCACATAAGGAGAAGCCGATCATTTGAAAGGAAGACTGTAGCGCCCCGCTCTACAGCCCTCGAACCTGCACAGATTCCCAAGCCGAGAATGGCGCCTCGACCCGAAAACCCGTGCAAGCCAACGGGTCTAGCCCGACAGTTGGCAATAGTGAATCCCCAAAAGACACAATGTATAAAAATAATTATACAAATCAGAATTCATAGCAGAAGCGATTTCATAACATATAAACATAAATGCCACTTCAGGGCCAATTCAAATATCCAATATCATCAACGCCCATTCAGGGGCAATGTAAAGTAAATACAGTAACCATAAAGGGGTGGGGATCAATATAGCATTATATACATGCCAAGAACAAAAGAATGAACTAATGAAAGCTTAATGGACAACAACCCTAGACGACTCGCAAACCAAAAGAGCCTATCTAACCACTGTTGCCAATCCGACACGCGAGACATGTCGGTCTCTCAATCTACCTGAGGCAAGAACCAATAAACGAGGGTGAGTTCAAAGAAACTCAGTGAAGATATGGGTAGAACAAGTCGAGTCACGCTTCCGGGTTTTTAATAGGAAAATACATATGCGATAATGAAGAAACCGGAATGTGCTTCGACTTGGATATTTCAATATCATTAAAACAGTAAGGACAACAATGTAATAAAGCAGTAAATAATTATCCCAGCGAGAGTGGGCCTGTTCTTCCTTATTTCTCCTCAAGACATGATAAATAAAAAATCCATCTCCGGTGTCGAGCCAAGGAGCAACCCGAGGCTCGACTATAGTGAATTTAAGGAAAGTGTGCAACACATGCAACACCCCCCATTGCTCCCAACCGTGGCTAGCAACTCCTGACGGGCCACGATTGACGCTTATTTTTGGGAGAAGCACCTCGGGAACACCCTGGACGCTCGTCCCCAGGTGCAACCTTCGGATACCATCCTAGGGCCCCATGAGAAAACCATGATTTTGTTCGCGTTCAAGAAATAATGAGTTGAGTGCCAAACGGGCATTAGGCAAGTGAGTAACGACAAAGGGGGTGACTACAAGTTCCATACGCGTCGGGATGTACTGACGGACTCCCCTAACGACTTTCCTCATAGACCCAACCGAAGTCAAATTGTCACGTTTGAAAAGAAAAGATTTACTTGCCTTTGAAAACAAATCGGTTTTGGATAATATTGTATAAGTTGATATCAAATGGTTTGTTGATCAAAATCATAAAGGTATATGCTCGAAATATCTAATATTAATAATAAGGGAGGAAAGATAAAACGATCAAGCAAGGCAACGGGGTTACGGGGTTTTCGCATGTATACATAGACATATATGTTCAAGCCCAGTTTATAAACAATTTAAATCCTCACCTGGCCAAAAGAATCACTAGCAGCTACGACTCATTGCTCTCCAACCTTAGACTGATCTGTAGACAAGACAGGACCTAGAAGAATTAATAAACGACTCTAAAAGCGCAAATAAGCAATTAATTGACGAATAGCTAACCAAATAAATCCACAATCATGCATATTCCAATAATTATATTTATAGAAGCTACCATGCAAGTTTCAAGTCAATCCGACAAGTTTTCAAAAATGCATACACGCAAAGATACACTATTCACAGTCCGAACGAGGTTGGAATTCAACAAACTTTTCAAAATATTAATCTACAACTCTTAAGGAAGCTATAGGTGGAATCGGAATGATTTTTGGAGTTCGTTTGCGAAAAGTCAACATTATTTTTAGGGGAATTGACCTCATTCCCGAGAGCGACCTCATTCCCGAGAGCAACTAAGGAAAAAGGTTGAAAAAATTCGCTAAGTGTTTTGCACCGGCCGACGCACGGTGTTGAGCATGTTGTTAAGACTGTGCAGGCACACACGACTATGCGCACGGGGAACGCCCGTGCAGGCCAAAAGAGACGCGCACGGGCCAACGCATGGTCTTGGCAAGACCATGCATGGGCCCGTGCAGATCAGCAACAGACAGCAGAAAGTCACGTTTTCAACAAATTTCTAGCACGAATCAACATCTAAGACTTACAACAAACATAAATCAACACATAAGGAACATTTTGATCCAAGTAGCATGAAAAATAATCAAGTAAAACGCTCAAAATCAACAAATCTCATAAAATATTCACGAAACAATAAATACATTCAAAACCTCATAAATTTGGGGAATGAGATAGTATAATTGGTACCTAAAGGAAGATCTCGTTGAGAGGATCGTATAGGTTCGAACAACACGGAAATCGGTGGAGAAACGAGCTTGGGGTGATCGATTAAAGCTTCCAAGTTCAAAAGTTCTCTTGTCTCCTCTTCTATCTCTCTCTCTCTCGAAATTAGGGTTCAAAAGGGGATAGAAGACTTTTATTGTAGCGCCCCTTTCCGTAGGAGGAGAAAGGACACCACATCCGCACCAAGACGAACTCCTAAACAAGATAAATGTACCCCATTCAAAAATTCATCCTGGTAAACGGCAAGCACTCGATCAAAACTCCGGCAACAACAATATGACGCCCCAACAACAACAGCAACAACAATCAGAGAAATGCGGAAGCGAATTCAGAATAATAAATCAATGCATAAAAGCCATCCATGGCAACAGTAATCATAACAAAATGAATCGAAAACAATTATCCATTCAATGCCGTCCATGGCTCAACTATCTATCCCACATCAGGGGCACGTAAGTACGAAAAATAAATCATAATATTAAATACAATAAGCTAAAACAATTCATAAAGTAAAGTCTCGACTGTTGTTGGGACACTGACAAGACAAGAGACAAGAGCCGACCTAGACCTGCTGCTGCCGACTGATAAGATAGGTGACACCGCCACCCGTCTACCTGAAGCAAGAACCAAAATAGAAGGGGTGAGTATAAAGGATACTCAGTAGGGGGGTAATACAATATAGGTATTGATCACCGTTCGTCGTTTATCGATTAAAACCAAAAGGGGTGAATGTTACTCGTTTTGATAAAGATACATACAATAATATAAGTTGTAAAACTATAACACAGAGCAACATTCGGGTCGACTTTATATGAAAACACAAAAGGTTGACGAACCGGATCCTTTGAAAACATTTGCACACAAGGTCAAGCCGATCATTTTGAAATGATATTAGTTGAGTCACGAGGCCGTTACAAGTTCGAAAGATATGACATAAATAAGTTGGAAATGATAAGTAAAAATGGCTCGTAATTCAACTAAATAGTTTGAACAATAAAGAAGGCTTAAGTTGGGCAAGTTCGAGCCACGCTTCCGGATTTTATATATATATATAGGGAAATACATATGCTAAATGAAGAAAACCGGAAAGTGCTTTGACTTGTAACGAAAGCCGTTAATCAATTAGACAAGCAAATAATGCAATAAGTCATGCAATAATATGTCCAGGCGAGAACAGGCCCTCTCCTTATAACTTCCAATTGAAAATCATGCAAGCATATAGTCAAGTACTCCACCACCAACAATTGGTACCATCAGAATTTAAGGAGACGCGATTAGCACCATCGTAACAGAATTTAAGGAGACGCGATTAGCACCACCGTACAGAATTTAAGGAGACGCGATTAGCACCACCGTACAGAATTTAAGGACACGCGGTTAGCACCACCGTTCGCATCAACTTAGGCTAGCCAACCTCCTAGCCGACCCAAGTTAACACACTAGAAGTATACATCGGGATTTGCCCTAGACGCTCGTCCCCAGGCTCACCTCCTGTATACTCCTGGCCCAAATCATTAATCAATCTATGGCTCGCTTTTGAAATCAATGATAGTTTGGGTGGCCAAAGGGGCCGTTCGAAAAGATGATGCAAGCAGTTAAGTATGAATGGCCAAAGGGGCTTTTGAGACAAGTTGATGTAACGATCTAAGAAATACTCATAAGCGTCGTACGCTTCGGGAGCATGCTGACGGATGTCCCTAACGACATTACTTATAAGTGCCTCAGAGCTCAAATAGTTACTTCTAAAAGAAATAAGTTACTTGTCTCTAGTTGAAAGCATTTCAAATCATTTGGTTTTGCTATGAAAATGTTTGACTAAGCAGATAGAGAAATAGTAAAGGCAATACAACAAGTAATAAGAAAGCGGGATAGTGGTTTATTTCGCAAACCTAAGTAACTATGTTCTTACTCCAGTTGAAAACAATTTAAAACCCTTACCTGTAGCTCGACAAACGAGAAAAGCAAGCAAGCAACATGTATGATTCTCCCTCAGAGATCCCACCTGAAAACACGGGGTCTAGAGGATGAATGACTGACACGAACAAGAAAACATACACTGACGCTCGGCTATCAAAATACGAACATGCTTAAAGATAGTCACTCAATATTTAAACACAAAAGAGCATGTAGGGGTAAATTGGTCATTTATCCAAAAGCATGCAATAATTAAATAAACGAATAAGAATTAACATTTAATTAATAATAATATTTAAGCATAATCTAACCAGGGGTTAAGCTTGCAATTAAATATCAAACATTTATATTTCATTTAAATCAACAATAGTTAAAGTACAACTTATAGCTTTTCCCAAAAGCAAAAAAGCTAACAAGCTAAGATCGATCCTATCTCTAGCCTAATCGAACCGAAACCTATCTGTTCGACTACACAAGCATATATCATCAACAATCAACAATTTATACAATTAAGCCAAGCTAGGATCAAGTTATTCATGCTCAAAAGCTATAAGCTATAAGCTATAGTTCAAAAGCTACAAATTAACACAATAATACAAAAATGCGATAAAAGATAAACGACAAGTCGGATTCGAGTAATACCAGCACCGTTAGAACCGTTGCATCGAGGGGCACGATCTATCCGAAGACTCCGTCTCTGGATTCCCGCCGAAACAGTGCCAAAACGCCAGAAAACCACCTGCCACCACCGGACCGCCGCCGGGCCACCTCCGATGGTCGAACCCTTATACCAAAATGTTCCACTCGATGATGCCGTCACTTCCCTCGAAGCCGTTTCTCAATCGGATCGTCCATTGGAATTTAATTTCACTTTGAAGCTCCAAAACCCCAGAATCCAAGAATCGAAATTAACGAAAATCGGCTCAACGAAATACGAAATTGACTTCGAAATTGGCTTACCCATGTCGAGAAGGTTGAAATCCATATAAAGCCCTTTGAAAATGGTGGCCGGAAAGTCCAGACCACCACGTCGCCGCCGCGGCTCCGCCACGCGCCACCGGAGCTCCGTTGTCCCGTCGAGTTAGGGCCTGAGACCAGTGCCAAAAGTTTCGCCCCCTCATGGCTGTTCCAACAACGGTGGTGTGCAGTCGAGACGCCGCCGCATGCCGCCGAAAAAGCTCCATCTCCGCCGCGCCACCTCTTCGTCGATCCGCCGCCGTCCGGCCAAGTCAGGTCGCGGGACCACCGCCAAAAGCTTCCCCTCGTCAAGAGCTTCCATTTCCGACGAAGCCCATGCCGTGCCGTCTCCGGAAACGTCACCGACGAGAAGCTCCAGGCCGTGCCACCTTGGCACCACCATTGCGTCGTCGTCGCTGCTCCAATCCCTGGGAAACTTGTATGGTTGAGTTCGTCTCGTCGAGACGGTCCATTCAGTATATCATACGCGCGATTCCGAGAAGAAATGAGAAAAATCACATTTTGGGGGAGAGAATCGCGGCTGCTATTGCATGAGGGTGTTCTCCCATTTTTTATTTTGGCCCCAAATCTTTCAATAATTGCATAATATACCCTATCCTCAAAAAACGTGCAAATTGTGTAAAGTGTCGGAATTAGGCGTACTTAGTGTCAAAATGACCGAAATTAAATGCTTAACAAAGATTGAGGTTCATTTTATTAAAATTCATGAGTTTACGAAAAGTCAATTCCGTGTTGGGCTAAAGTGTAAATAATTTTGGGCTAAAAATGCAATTTCATTTAAAATATGATTTAATGAATAATATTTAGAACCTCGATAAAATATGCATTATTAAACATTGAACCCCAGTCCAATGTACACCGTTAAATTACTAAATTCGATTAAACGAGCTAAAAATATATATTTACCGAATTAACCCTAGTTAGTGGCAAAACGATGCAAATTAAATTCTAATTAATGCCTTGAGTTTTAAATACCAAATCGATAATTTATAAAATATTTAAATGCAAGAGTTGGAAAACGTGTAATTATGAAAGACGTCGGGACCGTAAACGGTCTGAATTCCGATAAATGCGCTAATCTGGAACTTGGAGATTGCGGGTTGTTACAATACTCCCCCCTTGAAAAGAATCTATCCTCAGATTCTACTCCTCACGTCGAACCGTTCTCTGCCAAATTTCTCTTTGGCTTCGGTTCTAAAATTTTGACCTGTCCAACTCAATACGTCTTCAGTACGTGGACAAACTCCTTTGTTTCTTGAAAATCCGTCGTCCATGTTCACTTCTGTTCTCAATTCGACCAGCTTCCAAAGTATTCCTCTTCCAGGTCGATCTGATAAAGTCGACGCTAACCAAATCCGCATATCGAACTCGCAATAGAATCGCTCCTAGTCGACTAAGAACTCCTTGTCCTTAGCACTTTCTAATAGCGCATAACGAGGCTATCGAATTCTACGCTATCCACACAGAAATCATATAAAGCCTAATCAACTAATCATTCAATCAGCGCAATCACGAATTAAAAGGCAGTTAAAGCATGTAAGTCACACGAAACACTTAACAAATATTTAAAGCGATTAAACACATAAGCTCGTCCGATCTCTAATGTGGTTTGAATTCCTCGAAATTCGTGATGACTCTGTTTGATCAGAAATTGAATCCTTCAAGGTTTCTAATCCCCGAACTCTATCCCAGCTCGATGTCTGACTCAGATCAACTTTTTTTACCCATTCTTCATTTCACCATTCGGTTGCTCGATGTTTCATTTCCTTCACAAGTTTGGGCTGGCGACATCTATTGGTTTCTGATACGTTCCCTTTACTGTCTCGTAGTCCGATTCCATACTCACTTCATTCCTGCTGTCACCTCTGGTTCCACTGTACTCTGTCCGGAATTAGTTAACGTATCTCATCGGATAGTATCTCTAGAGGGGTGAGATACTGATCATATTCCAAAGCTCGGTCGAGCTCGGTAGTGACTATCTGTGAGAAACCTTCCACATATATGGTTCCTTTGTTGATCTTGATCTGTTCCCACGCTCTATCTGAAAGTGGAATGTGCATCCTATCATGTAGTATCTCTGGGGTAGTGAGATACGAATTACATTCCCAAGCCCGATCAAATCAGTAACAACTCCGTCTGCGAGCTGCCTTTTACTGACATGGTTCTCTGATTAGTCGCGACATATTTCCATGCTCCATCCTCGAAAATAAAATATCTGTATCGCGATCCCGATCTTCAAACTCAAATAATTCTTCATATTCTGAATCTGTTTCGGAATCTGATTATCGAATGTGCTTCTGAAATCACTCTATCATCTGTCTCGCTGGCAAAGGTAGCTGCCGTCAACTGGCCTTACCTTAATGGTATTGGAATTGGTAACCGTTGTCCTCCAGTAACTCTCTTTTACTACCCTCGTACCACGATTAGTACCTCTGAGTTGATCGCGGTAAACAAAAAGCAATGTCCAAAAAGTCAAACAGTTCATCTGTAGCACTATGCTGATCCTAGTGCTCCTCGTGTCTGATAGTGTCTTGGTCTGATTCCGACTCACAGAAGATTTCAATCTTTGTGAGTTCTATTCTGTTGTCGTTCTCGAAAATGTCACATCAAGACGATCTGCCTCGACCCTCGGTTGACCCTGAAGATGCTCTGAAACTAGCTGAAGTATATGTTTCCTTTGCTGTCGTATAATGCAAACCCATCGCTCTCGTAGCTTGTCCACACCCGATTATGACCTTGTGCTATCGTGCCGTTCCGTCTGCCAAGTCTGGTTGTTGTCATTGCTTACCCACATTTACGGATGGAGCTCATAGGTTAAAGCGGAACCAACGCTAAAACCCGAAGAGAAACTCACACAAAGTAAAAGAACAACACGTAATAGCACAAATACATTTAAGACAAGTTACAAGCGTTGTTCTAATGCAATCCCTATTATGAGTTGTGTACCTTTCACCAATCCTTTTGAGTATAGGACCAATCTCTTAAGCTGTATCCACCAAGTTAGCATCCTTCGGTAGGGTCCTATCTCAAAGGAAGACAGTGTTTGATCATCTCTGAATCACAAAGTTTCAATATGTATGTCTGATGAGGTTAGTATGCAACCACACGAGGCATATTAACAAATAAATCGTTATCCTAAGGCCGCACGACCTATATGCCGAAACCAAATAAGACGCAACAAAGAATTCCACGCTCGGCTCGCGTTACGTCTTCCTTAGTACAAAAACTTGCAAAGGATCGCCAGTTGGTTAATTAAGCCAACCGTAATCCTTCACAATTTTAGGCACCCAGAAATGACAAACACTCATCGAACCACGAATTCGATACGGACTGACATAACCCATGTAGACACTGAAAGCAAGACAAGACGAGATATTAGAGCTTTCGGTTCCCTTTCAGGAACCTAGGCTCTGATACCAAAGACTGTAGCACCCCTTTCCGTAGGAGGAGAAAGGACACCACATCTACACCAAGACGAACTCCTAAACAAGGTAAATGTACCCCATTCAAAAATTCATCCCGGCGAACGGCAAGCACTCGATCAAAACTCCGGCAACAACAATATGACGCCCCAACAACAACAGCAACAACAATCAGAGAAATGCGGAAGCGAATTAAGAATAATAAATCAATGTGTAAAAGCCATCCATGGCAACAATAATCATAACAAAATGAATCTAATACAATTATCCATTCAATGCCGTCCATGGCTCAACTATCTATCCCACATCAGGGGCACGTAAGTATGGAAAATAAATCATAATATTAAATACAATAAGCTAAAACAATTCATAAAGTAAAGACTCGACTGTTGTTGGGACACTGAGAAGACAAGAGACAAGAGCTGACCTAGACCTGCTGCTGCCGACTGACAAGATAGGTGACATCGCCACCTGTCTACCTGAAGCAAGAACCAAAATAGAAGGGGTGAGTATAAAGGATAATCAGTAACGGGGGTAATACAATATAGGTACTGATCACAGTTCGTCGTTTATCGATTAAAACCAAAAGGGGTGAATGTTACTCGTTTTGATAAAGATACATACAATAATATAAGTTGTAAAACTATAACACAAAGCAACATTCGGGTTCGGCTTTATTTGAAAACACAAAAGGTTGACGAACCGGATCCTTTGAAAACATTTGCACATAAGGTCAAGCCGATCATTTTGAAATGATATTAGTTGAGTCACGAGGCCGTTACAAGTTCGAAAGACATGGCATAAATAAGTTGGAAATAATAAGTAAAAACGGCTCGTAATTCAACTAAATAGTTTGAACAATAAAGAAGGCTTAAGTTGGGCAAGTTCGAGCCACGCTTCCGGGTTTTATATATATATAGGGAAATACATATGCTAAATGAAGAAAACCGGAATGTGCTTCGACTTGTAACGAAAGCCGTTAATCAATTAGACAAGTAAATAATGCAATAAGTCATGCAATAATGTGTCCCGGCGAGAACAGGCCCTCTCCTTATAACTCCCAATTGAAAATCATGCAAGCATATAGTCAAGTACTCCACCACCAACAATTGGTACCATCAGAATTTAAGGAGACGCGATTAGCACCACCGTATCAGAATTTAAGGAGACGCGATTAGCACCACCGTACAGAATTTAAGGAGACGCGATTAGCACCACCGTACAGAATTTAAGGAGACGCGGTTAGCACCACCGTTTGCATCAACTTAGGCTAGCCAACCTCCTAGCCGGCCCAAGTTAACACCCTAGAAGTATACATCGTTTGCCCTAGACGCTCGTCCCCAGGCTCACCTCCTATATACTCCGGGCCCAAATCATTAATCAATCTATGGCTCGCTTTTGAAATCAATGATAGTTTGGGTGGCCAAAGGGGCCGTTCGAAAAGATGATGCAAGCAGTTAAGTATGAATGGCCAAAGGGGCTTTTGAGACAAGTTGATGTAATGATCTAAGAAATACTCATAAGCGCCGTACGCTTCGGGAGCATGCTAACGGATGTGCCTAACGACATTACTTATAAGTGCCTCAGAGATCAAATAGTTACTTTTAAAACAAATAAGTTACTTGTCTCTAGTTGAAAGCATTTCAAATCATTTGGTGTTGCTATCAAAATGTTTGACTAAGCAGATAGAGATATAGTAAAGGCAATACAACAAGTAATAAGAAAGCGGGATAGTGGTTTATTTCGCAAACGTAAGTAACTATGTTCTTACTCCAGTTGAAAATAATTTAAAACCCTTACCTGTAGCTCGACAAACGAGAAAAGCAAGCAAGCAACATGTATGATTCTCCCTCAGAGATCCCACCTGAAAACACGGGGTCTAGAGGATGAATGACTGACACGAACAAGAAAACATACACTGACGCTCGGCTATCAAAATACGAACATGCTTAAAGATAATCACTCAATATTTAAACACAAAAGAGCATGTAGGGGTAAATTGGTCATTTATCCAAAAGCATGCAATAATTAAATAAACGAATAACAATTAACATTTAATTAATAATAATATTTAAGCATAATCTAACCAGGAGTTAAGCTTGCAATTAAACATCAAATATGTATATTTCGTTTAAATCAACAATAGTTAAAGTACAACTTATAGCTTTTCCCAACAACTCAAAAGCTAACAAGCTAAGATCGATCCTATCTCTAGCCTAATCGAACCGAAACCTATCCGTTCGACTACACAAGCATATATCATCAACAATCAACAATTTATACAATTAAGCCAAGCTAGGATCAAGTTATTCATGCTCAAAAGCTATAAGCTATAGTTCAAAAGCTACAAATTAACACAATAATACGAAAAATGCGATAAAAGACAAACGACAAGTCAGATTCGAGTAATACAAGCACCGTTAGAACTGTTACATCGAGGGGCACGATCTGTCCGAAGACTCTGTCACCAGACTCCCGCCAGAATAGTGCCAAAAAGCCGGAAAACCACCTGCCACTACCGGACCGCCGCCGGGCCACCTCCGATGGTCGAACCCCACCCTTATACCGAAATGGTCCTCTCGAAGAGCCCGTCTCTTCCCTCAAAGCCGTTTCTCAATCGGATCATCCATCGGAATTTAATTTCACTTTGAAGCTCCAAAACCCTAGAATCCAAGAATCGAAATTAACGAAAATCGGCTCAACGAAATACGAAATTGACTTTGAAATTGGCTTACCCATGTCGAGAAGGTTGAAATCCATATAAAGCCCTTTGAAAATGGTGGCCGGAAAGTCCAGACCACCACGTCGCCGCCGTGGCTCCGCCACGCGCCACCGGACCTCCGCCGTCCTGTCGACCAAAAGTTTCGTCTCCTCATGGCCGTTCCAACCACGGTGGTGTGCCGTCGTGATGCCGCCGGAAAAGCTCCATCTCCGCCGCGCCACCTCTTTGTCGATCCGCCGCCGTCCGGCCATGTCAGGTCGCGGGACCCTAGCCAAAAGCTTCCCCTCGTCAAGAGCTTCCATTTCCAACCAAGCCCATGTCGTGCCGTCGCCGGAAACGTCATCGACGAGAAGCTCGAAGCCGCGTCACCTTCACGCCACCATTGCGTCGCCGTCGCTGCTCCAATCGCCGGGAAACTTGTATGGTTGAGTTCATCTCGTCGAGACGGTCGACTCGGTATGTCATGCGCGCGATTCCGAGAAGAAATGAGAAAAATCACATTTTGGGGGAGAGAATCGCGGCTGCTGTTGCGTGAGGGTGTTCTTCCATTTTTCATTTTGGCCCAAAATCTTTCAATAATTGCATAATATACCCTATCCTCGAAAAACGTGCAAATTGTGTAAAGTGTCGGAATTAGGCGTACTTAGTGTCAAAATGACCGAAATTAAATGCTTAACAAAGATTGAGGTTCGTTTTATTAAAATTCATGAGTTTACGAAAAGTCAATTCCGTGTTGGGCTAAAGTGTAAATAATTTTGGGCTAAAAATGCAATTTCATTTAAAATATGATTTAAGGAATAATATTTAAAACCTCGATAAAATATGCATTATTAAAACATTGAACCCCAGTCCAATGTACATCGTTAAATTACTAAATTCGATTAAACGAGCTAAAAATATAAATTTACCGAATTAACCCTAGTTAGTGGCAAAACGATGCAAAATAAATTCTAATTAGTGCCTTAGGTTTTAAATACCAAATCGATGATTTATAAAATATTTAAATGCAAGAGTTGGAAAATGTGCAATTATGAAAGACGTCGGGACCGTAAACGGTCCGAATTCCGATAAATGCGCTAATCTTGAACTTGGAGATTGCAGGTCGTTACATTTATCAAATTATTCGAAATGTTTAAAAATACGAAGGGGGTATTTTGGTAATTTAGAAACTCTAATTTAGGACATTTGGCCAAATATATCAATATTAATATCAATTTAAAGCTAATCACATAAAGAACACAAATACGCACATAATAAATTCACATTGGGTCATATACGAAATAGTTAATATAAATCACATAATACGAGAAATAGGAGTAAGAAAGATAATTAGCGCAAAAATGGACTCACAATGATTCTCGAATTTCTGGGTCGTTACAAAGACTTAGTTAATTCACGAACCCGTTGATAGTGAGAAAAGTACAAGAACGAACATTTGATAAAAGATAATAATTTACGGGTTCGTAAGTCAACTAAGAAATTAAAGCATTAAAGTGATAAACAGTTAAGTCACATAAATATCCCGGCGAGAACGGGCCTATTCCTCCTTATAACTCCAACTTGTCGTGTTCAAGTCGTTATGGAGAACCGACTATGGAATTTGAATTGAGGATTGCATGCAATGAATGCAACGCCCACCATCATTCCCTGCTAACGTTTTCCAAACTCTGACAAACCCTAGTCGATACTTCGTTTTGGAGAATCATACCTCGGGAGTCACCCTAGATGCTCGTCTATGAGTTTCCCCTCTGATACAACCTCTGGGCCCCCACAGGTAGAACAGAAAGATCATAGAATTGCTCGCTTTTCAAAGATTCTATACACTACGTTTTGGGTGGTGAAACGACAGGAGTATAAGGAAGCACTCATGCGAATATCGGAACCCTAAACAGAAAACACACTATTCACAGCCCAAACGAAGTCAAAAAAAATTCTAACTTCGGGTATTAATAGGTTTTGAAATGTAACGACCCGAATATTTATAATTATATCGCGAATTCTTATCTCGCCTAATTTCTCAATTTATCCAATTGGATTAATTAATCTTATGGAAAAGATTGATTTAACCTATCTTTTAAATACCCTCAATTACCTAAATTACATAAATACCCCTAAAAGCCTAAATGACCATTTTACCCCCCCCCCCCCCAAGATATTTTCTAAATATCTATCTCTCTCACACTCTCATAACCCACAAGAAGAAGGAGGAAGGAAAGAAAGGAGAAGGAGAGAAGAATTCCGGATCGAACTCGATTTCCGACCGAATGGACTCTCGTCTTCGACTACACGACCCTCATTCCATAATTTACCGGTAACCTTTTAACCTCATCTCGTTTACTCCGTCGATTCTCGTTTTATTGTAGATTATTTAGTTAGGTTTTTAGTTGAGAATTAATTGGGTTTGTTAGTTATGGTTGATGGTTTCGTACGATTCTTGTCTCTAAATGTTAAGCATGTTTAGGAGAGTAACATATCCGAATTTGAGCATGATTGACCGAGTAGAAATTTCGTAGGATGAATTTTGGTATTGGATTTCTTGTTTCTGCATTTGTTTCTCGCGACCTGCTGTTTATAGAACCACACGGTCTCGCCACACGATGTGACGAGACCCCGTGTGAACGCGCACGACCCAGCCTCACATCGTGCATGAGACCGTGCGTGTTTTGAAACACGCACGGCCTCACCACACCCCGTGCAGGAAGCCGTGTTCTCGTATTGTGACGCGCACGGCCTTGGCACACCCCGTGCCGCAGGCCGTGCACCCCTTATTGACATGCACGGGCCTCGCACACCGGGTACAGGCCATGTGTTGTACCCCGTGTGTATGCATTGGGCGATTTTCAACCATTTTCCAGACCCTGCCTTCTGACCATTTTTACACCGAAAACCCAAAATGTTTATTTGATCTCGTTTTTGATTTCCGTCTTCACCAATAGCTTTATATAGTCCTTTAAATCCTTAATTATCGAAGTGGGAATTTTTCCAACTTCTTTCGGGTATCGAATAGTACCAATTTCGCTTAGGGCTTTTAGCTATTTTTCCATATATCGTCTATATGATCCAAAACTTGCATGAATGCTTCCTTATGATGTTACGAGCATGAATGTGAAATCTAAATTGTGTTCGAAGCATGTTTACATCTTTTAATCCTTATATCTAGTTTAATTGTTTTAAATGCATTTGTGAGTACTTCAATGGAAGTCGTGTCTATATGCTTTTACATGCTTTAATTACTTATCGTACGCCGTGCGTCTTGTCAAGAGTCTTACCTGGTTATGTTGTGTCTTAGATTGCAGGCTTTACTCCCATGGAGTACTTGTCCGTTGCTTGCTTGCTTTTCTCGTTTGTCGAGCTACAGGTAAGGGTTTAAATGTTTTCAACTGGGGCAAGAATTTAGATAAGTAGGTTTCGAAATAACTTACCACCCCGTATTTCTTATTGATTGCTCATATTCCCTTATGTGCCTATCAAACCTTTTGATATCAACTTATACTGTATTATCCAAATTGATTTGTTTTCAAAAGGGCAAGTAAATTCCTTCTTTTTAAACGTGACAATTTGACTTGGGTTGGGTCTATGAGTGAAGTCGTTAGGGGAGTCCGTCAGCACATCCCGACATGTATGAAACTTGTAGTTACCCCCTTTATCGTCACTCACTTGCCCAATTGCCCGTTTGGCACCCCAAACCTTTCTTGAAAAGCGAGTAAATATTGGACATTTTTATGGGGCCTCGGGATGGTATCCGGAGGTTGCATCTGGGGACGAGCATCCAGGGCGTAACCCGAGGTGCTTCTCCCAAAACTAAGCGTCAATCATGGCCCGTTAGGAGTTGATAGCCACGGTTGGGAATGATGGTGGGTGTTGCATATGTTGCACACTTTCCTTAAATTCACTATAGTCGAGTCTTGGGTTGCTCCTTGGCTTGACACCGGAGATGGAGTTTACTTGTATTGATTGAGGGGATTATAAGGAGGAATAGGCCCATTCTCGCCGGGATAATTACATACTATTGTAACTACTTTTATTGTTATTACTGTTAATTATTTCGGCTTTCGTTATAAGTCGAAGCACCTTCCGGTTTTCTCCCTTTAGCATACGTAGTTCCCTATATATGTATAAAACCCGGAAGCGTGATTCGAACTTACCGACAATAAGCCTCCTTTGTTGGGAAACACTTTAGTTGAATTACGAGCCGTTTATTTATCATTTCAAATTTATATGTGCTATGTCTTTCGAAATTGTAACAGCTTTGTGACTCAACTAATATCATTATAAAATGATCGGCTTGACTTACGTGCAAATGTTTTCAAAGGATCCGGCACGTCAACTTTGTATTTTCAAATAAAGCCGAACCCGAGTGTTGCTTGTATTATGTTTTACAACTTATATTATTATTGTACTTCTTCTCAAAACGGGCAACACTCACCTCTTTTGTTTTAAAAGATAAACGACGAGCTACGATCAATACTATATTCTATCCCCCCCCCCCCCCCTTACTGAGTATCCTTTATACTCACCCCTTCCGTTTTGGTTCTTGCTTTAGGTAGACAGGTGGCGTTGTCACCTATCTTGTCGGTCGGCAGCAGCAGGTCTAGGTTTGCTTGGGTTTATTGTCTTGTCAGTGTCCCAACAACAGTTGAGTCATTGATTTAATTTATTGCATTTAATATTATGTTTTATTTTCCGTACTTACGAGCCCCTGATGTGGGATAGATTAGTTGAGCCATGGATGGCATTAACTGAATATTTGTTGTATAGATTATGTTGCCGTGGATGGCTTATATGATTAATTGTTATTTCCCGAAATCGCTTCCGCATTCTGTTACTCTGTTATTCTGTTTTTGCTGATGTTGTTGGGGCGTTGTGATGCTGTTGCCGGAGTTTGATTGATTGATTTCCGTTCGCCTGGATGGATTTTTGAATGGGGTACATCTACCTCGTTTGTGAGTTCGTCTCGGTGCGGATGTGGTGTCCTTTCTCCTCCTACGGAAAGGGGTGCTACATGAAACCCTACAGAGCTATTGGTGAAGTCGGATTTCGAAACTAAGATCAAACGAAGAAGTTGGATATTTGGGGTGAAAATGGGCAGTGGCTGCAGTCTGGAAAAAGGCTGAAATGCCTCCACACCAGGTACGACACGGCCTATATCCTGTGTAAAGAGCCGATGAGGAGGTACACGCACGTCATATTGCACCCCATGCAGTACCTTGTACGGTGCTCCACACGACCTACTACACCCCATGCAGTGCGCCGTGTGGTTCTACAGATTTGAGTAGAAGATCTGGTTTAATCATACAGAACAAGAAAGCAATCCACAAAAGTCATATATAGCCAATTGAATCAAGTATAAGCATTTCAACAAACAACTTATCAGCTTTTCCCAAAAGCTCAAAAGCGAACAAGCTAAGATCAAGTTCTAACCCTATTCAGATCGAACCGATTTCTATAATCCGAACTATTCAATCATACAATATCCATAATCAACAATGACAATCATGCTACAAGTTGAGATTGTAGCGCCCCGAAAATCCGAGTTATTATCCGGTAAGTCCGAATCGTTTATTTGCGCGATTTAATTATTTATTTGATAATTATTATGTGATTTTATAACAATTTCATAAATGAGTGAATTTTGATATTTAAATCACGACATGTCAATGTGCGTTTAATTCCATGTACTTTGACTGTAATTATGTATTATTTGGATAACTTAGGTTTTTGAGCTACTTTTATAATTACAAAAATGCCCCATCGTTTCTCAAAACAAGTCAACCTTTTGACTTAACCCATCTCTCGCTCTCCCTCATCTCATTCACGCAACAACCAGAGAAAGAGAAAAAGAAAAGAAAGGAAAGAAGGAGAAGAAGAAGGAGAGTTCGATTGATCGTCCCGACTCCGTTTCCCGACCGAATTTCGAGCCGTGAAAACCTGCGAACTCCTCACGATCTCATCTTCGAGTAAGCTTCTCACGTCTCTCTCGTTTAATGCCTCCTATGCTTCATTTTTTGAATCTTTGAGAATAGTTGAATAATTTAGGTTTTATGTGATTTAAGATGATTTTATGGATGGTTTTTCGTGTTTATGGATTCTATGCGTAGATTAGATGTTGTAGATCATTATATGTAAAAATTAGCAAGAGTGATTAACGTTTTGATGATTAAATGTTGATTTTTGGATTTAATTCGCGTAAGGTTTTTGTTCTGCGAAATTTGCTTCTGTTCTTGATGTGCACGGGCTTTGCACACGGGGTATGGCAAGCCCGTGTGAGGGTGCATGGTCTCTCTCACGGCTGTGTGAGAGGCCGTGCGTGTAGAATGATCTGCACGGGCTTTCTACACGGCCTGTAGAGAGGCCGTGCGTGTTGGCTTGTCGTGCACGGTCTACTGCACACGGCCTCAAGCCCGTGTGCAAGAGACCGTGTGGAGCCATTTTTGGCCCCTGGACCTACTGTAAGCCACAGTGCAAATTTGCACTGTAGGTACCTCCGAGACTCGTATTTTCTGAATTCTTTCTCCCCTCATGTATTCTTTAATTATGAAATAGATATGAATTGCATGATTTTTGAATTTATTGAATGTTCGGGACTGTGAATAGTGCGTTCGAAGTTTTCGACAAATTTCCTAACTTTTGCATATGAAGTCCGATTCTTCCGAAACTTGAGTGCATACTCTCTTATGGTATTCTAAGCATGTCCATGAAATCTCGTTTCATTTGGACTAGATTTGCATATCTAAATTCATGAATTGCTTCGTTTTTTTTTGCTAATTTGAACCTACGTGTCGTATTTGATTGTATAACGTGCTTCTATGTGTTTTAATGCTTTCGTATAAGCCGTGCATCGTCATTAGTCTTATGTGGTTGTGTCTTTGTATTTTTGCAGACGATGCTCCCGTGGAGTAGCACCGGTCTTGCTTTTATTCTTTTGATTAGCCAACAGGTGAGGCTTTCCGTTTCTGACTCCGGTACTTATACGCATATATATATATTAAGCCTCTCCCATATAAGCCTTGATTTACGTTTTGTTTTCATACCGTCTCTATATATATACTTAGTAAATATTTATGCTTATTATGTTTATTCGATTTATAGAAAAATGTTTTGATATGAAAAGGTACTATGTATATTCTTTTGAAACGTTTGCGAAAGAGACATGTAAAACCTCTTTGATTTCCTAAGGCGAACTTTGGCCTTCGGCCTCGCATATGACATGTCTCGAACGGTCTTTCGACCAACCCAAAAATGATTTGAAAAGCGAGTTATGAACTATATGTATGTATGTTTGGGCGCGGAGTAAGGATGACAGGACGAAACCGGTAGACGTCGGGTATACGGCATAAATCCTCTTATTCCCTCCACCTTTGGGAGCTCGGGGTGAGGCCGGAGTGGCAACCCTTTGAGTACCTGAGATTATACCGTATGTTATGAGTAGATCGGATTTAGCGGTCCGTCTACATTGGAGGAATAAGGACTTATCTCTTGTTGAAAGCATTTCAAATCATTTTCGTTTTACTATAAAAAGGTTTGACTAAGCACATAAGGAATAGTAAAGGCAGTACAACAAGTAATAAGAAAAGCGGGGTAATCATTTGTTTTGCAAACCTATAATAGTCTATGTCCTTGCCCCAGTTAAAATAAGTTTAAACCCTTACCTGGCTCGACAAGGCAGTATGAAAGCAAGCGGTAGTCAGGTTTCTCCCTCGTTGGACCCACCTGTAATACACAGGGCCTAGAGAATGAAAACGAGACCAACAATAACAAAAGCAAGACACGAACAACAGACGACGCACGGCAATTCAAATATAACTCCACTCATGCTACAGGTGCGATATAGAAAGTCAGATAATAAAACATGTAAGGATATATAAATTATGGAACAATATTTAAAAGAATATTTAAAACAATTATAATGATGGGAGAACGTTAATAATAAATATGGAAAGCATGCTAGAATGCAGTTAGGGCACATAAACATGCTTAAAATAATACAAAGACGTTCTCTCGCGAATACGGGATCAAACGGACAAGAAACGGGAAAGATGGGATAAAATCCCTAAACAAGCAAAGGTGTCAAATGACGGTCAAATAGGGTCGGGTAAATTGCAATTTATGAAGAATATCAAATCCCGAGGCTCAAGGAAGCTATAGGTGAAATCGGATTGATATTCGGAGGTCGTATGAGAAAAGTCAACATTTAAATGAGTGGGGTTGACCAATTCCCGAAGTGTAAGAAAAGAAAAGGCTGGAAAATACACTAAGTATGTTGCACCGGCCAACGCACGGGCTTACGCACTGGCAAGGCAAGCCGGTGCAAGCACAAAAAGGGGTGCACGGCCTCCCGCACGGTGTTGAGCACGGTGCCAAGACCGTGCAGGTGCAAACGGCCATGCGCACGGGCTCATGCACGGGCTCAAGCCCGTGCAGGCTGAAAAGTGTTGTGCACGGGCTCCTGCACGGTCTTGATCAAGACCGTGCGTTCGCCCGTGTGGATCTACTGAGCAGCAGACTCAGCAGATCGCGAACCTCACACGCGAAAATCAATATATAAATTCATACATCTCCTAATTTACTCCATAAAATATCCTAATTTTCAAATATAATCATATATATCATATAAGCTACACATAGACACAAGAATCACGTAAAATGGTCGACTAAATCTTCCTAAACATGAAAATCCTAATATAATAAAATTCTATATAAAACTCACGAAAATCCCAACGAAGAGGTAACGGAATGAAATGCGGTAAAAGGATTACCGGTAGAGAATGTAGTGAGGATCGTTCGGGTTTTCACGGTTCGTCGATCGGGCGAGAAACGGGCTCGGTAGGGCGTCGGGAAGATTTTCTCTCTTTTCTCCTTTCTTTCTTCTTTTCTTTCTCCTTCCTTTCTTCTTTTCTCCTTCTTGTTTAATGAGAGAATGAGAGAGATAGATAGATATTTAGGAAAATATCTCGGGAGGTAAAATGGTCATTTAGGCTTTTAAGGGCATTTATGTAATTTAAGTAATTGAGGGTATTTAAAAGATAGGTTAAATCAATCTTTTCCACAAGATTGATTAATTGTCGCAGCCCCGGGCGCGGAGAGGAGAACCCTCACGACGGCACCCGTTGGACGCGCGGGTATAAGCTTCACCACCACTGAGCACAACCCTAAAGTTTGGCTTGAAACCACTTGCCAAAAGGTGATGCACCACATGGTAGTTGTGCTTGGAAGATCACTTATAAACCCTTCACATTACTTATGTTTTTCCTATGTGGGACAAATGCCCACATGGTACATATTTCTCAAGTTTGGGGTGTTACATTCACCCCTCCTTGAGAGCGTAATGTCCTCATTACGCCGTGACATAGGATCGTGGCTTCCCGCCAGTGGAGAAGCTGCCCACAACACGCCGAGCGGAGCCCCTTTAGCGGTGACTCACGACTCATGTCATGTGTGGAACATGCATTCCCATAACTGACGGTTGGCTCTGATACCATTTGTCGCAGCCCCGGGCGCGGAGAGGAGAACCCTCACGACGGCACCCGTTGGACGCGCGGGTATAAGCTTCACCACCACTGAGCACAACCCTAAAGTTTGGCTTGAAACCACTTGCCAAAAGGTGATGCACCACATGGTAGTTGTGCTTGGAAGATCACTTATAAACCCTTCACATTACTTATGTTTTTCCTATGTGGGACAAATGCCCACATGGTACATATTTCTCAAGTTTGGGGTGTTACATTTTTTGTCGCAGCCCCGGGCGCGGAGAGGAGAACCCTCACGACGGCACCCGTTGGACGCGCGGGTATAAGCTTCACCACCACTGAGCACAACCCTAAAGTTTGGCTTGAAACCACTTGCCAAAAGGTGATGCACCACATGGTAGTTGTGCTTGGAAGATCACTTATAAACCCTTCACATTACTTATGTTTTTCCTATGTGGGACAAATGCCCACATGGTACATATTTCTCAAGTTTTTTGGGGTGTTACATTCACCCCTCCTTGAGAGGGTAATGTCCTCATTACGCCGTGACATAGGATCGTGGCTTCCCGCCAGTGGAGAAGCTGCCCACAACACGCCGAGCGGAGCCCCTTTAGCGGTGACTCACGACTCATGTCATGTGTGGAACATGCATCCCCATAGCTGACGGTTGGCTCTGATACCATTTGTCGCAGCCCCGGGCGCGGAGAGGAGAACCCTCACGACGGCACCCGTTGGACGCGCGGGTATAAGCTTCACCACCACTGAGCACAACCCTAAAGTTTGGCTTGAAACCACTTGCCAAAAGGTGATGCACCACATGGTAGTTGTGCTTGGAAGATCACTTATAAACCCTTCACATTACTTATGTTTTTCCTATGTGGGACAAATGCCCACATGGTACATATTTCTCAAGTTTTTTGGGGTGTTACATTAATCCAATTGGATAGATCGAGAAATTAGGTAAGAAAGAATTCGCGTAATTATTAATAATATAATTAAAATATTCGGGTCGTTACAGCACCAGCTAATTGTTCAGCCTAGCAAATGTGAAATCTGGACAGACCGAGTGACCTTCTAGGTCAGTTCGAATCTGGAATAAGAACCGAAGTAGAACCTTTGGGGACTTGAACAGTGTCAAGATGGGGAGAACAAACCAAGACTTCATCTGGAACCCCTAATCTTGCGAGATTAACAGATCGCTATTGATGACTCACCAAGGACTCCTGTAGCGCCCCGCTCTACAGCCCCCGAACCTGCACGGATTCCCAAGCCAAATACAGTGCCTCAACCCGAGAACCCATGCAAGCTAACGGGTCAATCCCGACACTTGGCAACAGTGAATCCCCAAAAATAAAACATTTAAATAAATTAGAGAATATATAGCGGAAGCATTTAAATTCATATTAACAAAAAAATGCCACTCCGGGGCCAATTCATTAACAATTATCAACAACAGCCCATTCAGGGGCAACATAATTTAAATAAAAAGTTACGGGGATCAATATAATATTATCTACAATCCAGGTTGAAAAGAATAATGAACGAGAGAATAAAAGACAACAAACGAGACTCGGCAAAACCAAAAATGCCTATCTATGCACTGTTGCCCATCCGACACGTAAGACATGTCGGTTTCTCTCAACCTGAGGCAAGAACCAATTAAAAGAGGGTGAGTTAAAAATACTCAGTGAAGATGGTAGAACAAGTCGAGTCATGCTTCCGGATTTTTATAGAAAATACATATGCGATAATGAAGAAACCGGAATATGCTTCGACTTGGATATTCAATTAAAAATTAAAGTCAATAACACAATAAAGCAATAAATTCGATCCCAGCGAGAATGGGCCTGTTCCTCCTTATTTCTCCACGGTTCATGTAAAAATTCTCCATCGCCGGTGTCAAGCTAAGGAGCAACCCGAAGCTCAACCATAGTGAATTTTAGGAAAATGTGCAACGAATGCAACACCCACCATCGCTCCCAACCGTGGCTATCATCTCCTGAAGGGCCACGATTGACGCTTACTTTTGGGAGAAGCACCTCGGATTACACCCTGGACGCCCGTCCCCAGATGTAACCTTCGGATACCTTCCCGGACCCATCTTGAAAATAATCATGTATTTGCTCGCTTTAAAAACACATTTGAATGCCAAACGACACTCTGGGCAAAGGTGACGACTAAGGGGTTAAATCCTAAGTCAAACCGTCACGTAAAATAAATAGTTTTCTTGCCCTTTTTGAAAAGAAATCAATTTGGTTTAATAATGTATAAATTTGATATTAAATGATTTGAGGATAAAACATAAAAATATAAACTCGAAATATATAATACATTAATAAGGGATTAGGGGGTTCGCAATTGTATATATATATGTTCAAGCCCAGTTAAAAGTTTAAATCCTCACCTGGAATCAAAAAGAGAAAGCCTAGCTGCTAGACTCACTGATCTCCAACGCACGACTGATCTGGAGATAAGACAAGACCTAGACAAATCAATAACGACAACAAACACTAAAAGCGCAAATAAGCAATTATTGGACAAACGGCTAACCAAACATGTTTCCAATCATGCATATGCCAATTATAATATGTAAAGAAGCTATCATGTAAGTTTCACGCAATTCCGACAAGTTGTCAAAAATACACATAATTAGAATTACACTATTCACAGCCCGAACGAGGGCGAAATTAAATAAACACTCCAAAATATTAATCTACAAAATATAAGGGTTCTATAGGTGAAAACGGTGTAATTTTTGGAGTCCGTATGCAAAAAGTCAACCGAAAATATTGACTTGAGGACTCAATTGCCGAGAGCAAAATTTGAAAAAGCTGGAAAAATCTCTAAGTGTTTCACACGGCCTGGTGCACGGTCTTGAACACGGTGTCAAGACCGTGCACGCACACACGGCCAAACACACTGGCTTGGTGCACGGGCTCAAGCCCGTGCAAGCAAATATAGCTGCACACGGGTTCCTGCACGGTCTTGCGCAAGACCGTGCGTTAGCCCGTGTGGTTTAACTGAACCCAGCAGAAACTTACGGGAATTCAAATTTTTGAGCCAAAAATCATCAAAACACATATTTATAACGCAAATTAACACTCACAAATTATAACAATCATTAATCATCAACTAATTCACATTTACATCCAATAAAATCATGAATTAATCAAGAAACGGGCTCGATCTAAGCATTTAACCTAAAAATCCCGATTTAATCAAATATTCTCAAAACCTCGAAAATCCGTAAAAGAAATTGGGGAAATTGGTACCTACAGAAAGGTATCGAAGAAAGGATCGTTTAAAAACGATTGACACGAAATTCCACGGAGATTCGAGCTCGGCACGATCGATTTGGGCTTCGGGAGAAAATTTTCTTTTCTTCTTCTCTCTCTCTCTCTCAATTTGAAATAATAGTTTTATGAAATGAATTTTGATAGTTTTATCAAATACCTTCGAAATATCGAAAAATACGAAGGGTTATTTTAGTAATTTTAGAAAATCCAATTAAACACACGTCGATCAAATATAACGATTAAATATTAAACAAACGCAATATAGACACGTAATTTAAGTACGCAAACAATATTATCACATTGGTCATATACGACATAATATATAATAATTCACATATAACGAGAATTTAGAGATTAACAAAGATAATTAACGCGTAAAAATTACTCACAGTAATTCTCGGATTTCTGGGTCGTTACAATACTCCCCCCTTATGAGAATCTGGTCCCCAGATTCCATCTTTATCAGAAAAGCTCGGGATAAGCTTCTATCATCTTAGCCTCCGTCTCCCAAGTAGACTGCTCAGTCGAACGGTTCCTCCAGAGAACTCTCACTAATGAAATCTGCTTGTGACGAAGCTGCTGGACCTTGCGATCTTGAATCTGAACCGGTTTCATCTCAATAGTCAAATCCGGCTCAAGCTGAACTCCGTCATCCTGGAGAATATGGGACTCGTCGGGGAAGTACTTGCGAAGCTGTGAGACATGGAAGACATTGTGGATCCCGGTAAGATAAGGTGGTAGGTCCAGACGATATGCGGTATTCCCGATCCGCTCTGTGATCTCAAATGGACCTAAGTATCTCGGAGTAAGCTTCCCACTTCTACCGATCCTCATGAATCCCTTCCTCGGGGAGGCCTTGAGAAAAACTCGGTCTCCCACTTCGAACTCCAAATGTCGACGTCTCTTGTCGGCATAGCTCTTTTGACGATCTTGAGCTGCTTTCATTCTTTGCCGAATGAGTTGGACTTTATCAATCGCTTCCTGAATGTGATCAGGTGGAGTAGCTCTCTCGTGGCCATTAGGTGACCACTTCCACTCCTCCAATTCCCAATAAATCGGAGATCTGCACTTCCTCCCATAAAGAGCCTCATACGGTGGCATCCCAATCGAGGCTTGATAACTGTTGTTGTAAGTGAACTCGACCAAGGGCAAATGTGAAATCCAACTTGTATGAAAATCGAGCGCACATGCCCGTAACATATCACTTAGAAACCTGATCGTCCGCTCGGATTGTCCATCAGTCTGAGGATGTGCTGCAGAGCTAAACTTTGGGGTCGTTCCCAAGTTCTTGTGAAGTTCTTGCCAAAACTGAGCTGTGAACTTAGGATCCCTGTCAGAAACGATGCTTTCCGGAACACCATGAAGCCTAATAATTTCCTTCTGATACAATTCTGCAAGCTGCTTAACCTTTGCTGTTTTTCGAACTGGTAGAAAATGTGCTGACTTGGTCAATCGATCGACGATGACCCAAATACTGTCGAAACCTCCACGAACGGCAAGCAATCCTGTCACGAAGTCCATAGTGATCTCCTGCCACTTGGAAGTGCGTACAGGAAGCGGCTGAAGAGTTCCTCCAGGCCTTTGATGCTCGGCCTTGACTCTCTGACATGTTAGACAATGTTTCACATAGGTAGCCACGTCCCTTTTCATACCATTCCACCAACACTAGGTTCTGAGATCACGATACATCTTGTTGCCTCCTGGGTGAACAGCATAAGCAGACTTGTGTGCCTCGTCGAGAATTCCACGCTTCATGTTCGTGGGAACACAAACTCGGGTCCCGAAGCGAAGCAATCCGGTACCATCGATCCTGAATTTGGTGTTAGGATCATTCAGCATTCTGACCTTGATCTTCTGAATACCGGCATCTGAATCTTGCTCGTCTCGGATCTGTTGGACTAAATCGGGTTGGACTGAAAGGTTGGAAAGATGAGGATACGATTCAAATCGAGTCCTCCTGTCCTCTAAAGAGGTATCTGAAGATGTCCCCTCTAGGTGTGCCAGGTGAGCCCTTCGGCTCAATGCATCGGCGACTACGTTCGCCTTCCCAGGGTGATACTGAATGCGGCAGTCATAATCTTCCAAGAATTCCATCCACCGTCTCTGTCTCCTGTTGAGATCCTTCTGAGTGAACAAATACTTCAAACTCTGGTGGTCCGTAAAGATGTCAAAAGTGACACCATACAGATAATGACGCCATTTGCCCAAGGCAAATATCACCGCTGCAAGTTCCAAGTCATGAATGGGATAGTTCTTTTCGGCATCTTTTAACTTTTTAGAAGCATAAGCAACGACTTTCCCATTTTGCATCAACACGCACCCTAAACCTTCCTTGGACGCGTCAGTATAAACCGCGTATCCCTCGTGTCCGTCTGGAAGAACAAGTATAAGTGCAGTGGTCAATCTCTTCTTCAGCTCCTTGAAACTGGCCTCGCAATTGTCGTCCCACTGAAAGGACACATCTTTACAAGTTAAGTTCGTGAGTGGGGCCGCTAGTGTTGAGAAATCCTTAACGAATCGCCTGTAATATCCAGCCAATCCAAGGAAACTCCTAACTTCTGTTGGCGTCTTAGGCTGACTCCAACTCGTTACTGCCTCAATCTTTGATGGATCTACAGCAATCCCATTCCCGGAGATGATATGACCAAGGAATGAAACCTCGTTGATCCAAAACTCGCACTTGCTAAACTTAGCATATAAACTATGCTCTCGAAGCGTCTGTAGTACAATGCGAAGATGCTCGGCATGATCCTCGACCGTCTTGGAGAAAACCAGAATGTCGTCGATGAAGATAACCACAAACTTGTCAAGGTAAGGTCGGAAAATCCTGTGCATCATATCCATGAAAGCTGCAGGGGCATTCGTCAAACCAAACGGCATCACAACAAACTCGAAGTGGCCGTACCGAGTGTTAAACCCGGTCTTAGGTATATCCTGCTCTCGGATACGAAGCTGATAGTAACCTTGTCGAAGATCCAACTTCGAATATACTTTCGAACCCTGCAATAAGTCAAATAACTCCTCTATATGGGGTAGAGGGTATTTGTTCTTCACTGTTATCCGGTTCAGCTCACGGTAGTCGATGCACATTCTCAGCGTGCCATCCTTCTTCTTTACAAACAAAACCAGGGCACCCCAAGGAGAGATGCTCGGTCTTATGTAACCATTCTCAAGCAACTCTTCAAGTTGCATCTTCAGTTCCTTCAACTCGGCTGGAGCCATCCTGTACGGAGTCTTCGAATAAGGCTCCGATCCCGGGGCAAGATCGACTACGAACTCAATCTCCCGATCAGAGGGTAGAGAGTTCAAACTCTCGGGAAAGACATCAGGGAAGTCCTTAATCACTTCCGTATTCTCGAGCCTCCCTTGTTCCTTCGGTCGGTTAAGTAAATAAGCCACGAAGGCCTGAGCTCCCTCTCGGACGAGAAGCCTCAACGAAAGAAATCTTCGGTGCCAAAACTGACTCCTCAAGACTACCCTTCACAATTGTTGCCTCGGTTCCAATATGAATAGTCTTCCTGAAACAATCCACACTAACTCTATGCTGATAAAGCCAGTCCATTCCCAGAATAATCCCGTAGCGCTGCAGTGGTAACTCGATCAAATCGGCGGGATAAACACGATCTCCTATCTTCAAAGGACAACCCTTGAAGATTCTATCCATAACGTAAGAAGTCCCCAAAGGAGAACTGACTCGATACAAATAAGGTAGACTCTCCACAGGCATGCACAACTTGGCAGCAATATCAAGCGCAATAAATGAGTGTGTAGCACCCGGATCATATAATGAAGTAATAGGGATGTCATGAATATGCAGGGTACCTCCAATCACGTCATGCGAATCGGGCTCAAGCTCCTCTCCTCCCAGTGCGAAGACTCTAGGCTGAACTCTCGGCTGACCGGCAGCCTGAATCGCCTTCGGTGGCATGGCGAGAGCTTTCTTGTTCGGACAAGAGTCTATCAGGTGATCAGGAGATGCACAAATCAAACACTGCCCCAATCGCCTCCGGCAGGAATCGGCGATGTGGTTCGGCTTGTGACAATAGGAACAAGTGATCGGTGCAACGGCAGTAATAGGAGCCCTATCAATATACCTGGGCCTCTTATCGCCCATAGAAGATCCAGAGCCAGCAATGAAAGGCCTCTTGCCCTTCTGAGAAAAACCCTTAGGGGCGGCAGCAACAGGAACAGGAGCTTTACGACAAAGCTCTCGAAGATCGGACTCGATAGCCATAGCCCGTGTAACGGCCTCCTCATAAGTACGGAGGTCACTGCCAACCAACTCGGCCCTGAGCTCGTCACGAAGGCCCTCCTTGAACTTCCTGGCCATCCTCCTATCGTCGTCTGCCATATGAGAAGCATAGACGATCAATCTGGTAAACTTGGCCTCATACTGGCCCACAGTAGTACCTCCCTGAGTGAGGTTCATAAACTCCCTCTCTCGCTGATCACGGACAATCTCGGGCACATACTTCGCCCGGAACTCATGAAGAAATCGTCCCCAAGTGCGTGGGGTCTGTGCTGTGGTCCAACGCCTCTCAACAAAGCGCCACCAATCGAGGGCGGGTCCCCTCATCAGAAATACAGAGAGCTCAATCCTCTGCAAGTCATCAATATCTAGAGCTCTGAACTTCTGCTCTAGCTCTGAAATCCAGGCCTCTGCCTTGATGTCGTCCGGCTCACCCTCGAAGACCGTAGGGCGATAGGACATAAATCGATCTATAGCTCGGGCAATAACATCCCGAGGATTCGGTGGTGGTGGCTGTGGCGGCTGTTGCTCCTGCTGAGCCTACCGTACAATCAATCTAACAGCATCATAGAAGGCATTAGGCAGTGGAAAACCCTCTGGTGGTGGAGGCGGTTCCTGTCGGCCTCTAGGTCTAACCATTGTGCCTGAAAAGATAAGCTGAAATGCATGTGGGTTAATGATATGTCCAATTAATCAAGTAACAACATCATATAAAAGCGCAAGTAAAGGAATAACACGAAACCTATAAATATAGCCGTATGACTTAGACACGACACTCTAGACAATAGAGCCTAAAGAACCTATGGCACTGATACCACTCCGGCCTGTAGCGCCCCGCTCTACAGCCCCCGAACCTGCACGGATTCCCAAGCCGAAAACAGTGCCTCAACCCGAGAACCCATGCAAGCTAACGGGTCAATCCCGACACTTGGCAACAGTGAATCCCCAAAAATAAAACATTTAAATAAATCAGAGAATATATAGCGGAAGCATTTAAATTCATATTAACAAAAAAATGCCACTCCGGGGACAATTCATTAACAATTATCAACAACAGCCCATTCAGGGGCAACATAATTTAAATAAAAAGTTACGGGGATCAATATAATATTATCTACAATCCAGGTTGAAAAGAATAATGAACGAGAGAATAAAAGACAACAAACGAGACTCGGCAAAACCAAAAATGCCTATCTATGCACTGTTGCCCATCCGACACGTAAGACATGTCGGTTTCTCTCAACCTGAGGCAAGAACCAATTAAAAGAGGGTGAGTCAAAAATACTCAGTGAAGATGGTAGAACAAGTCGAGTCATGCTTCCGAAGTTTTATAGAAAATACATATGCGATAATGAAGAAACCGGAATATGCTTCGACTTGGATATTCAATTAAAAATTAAAGTCAATAACACTATAAAGCAATAAATACGATCCCAGTTAGAATTGGCCTGTTCCTCCTTATTTCTCCACGGTTCATGCAAAAATTCTCCATCGCCGGTGTCAAGCTAAGGAGCAACCCGAAGCTCAACCATAGTGAATTTTAGGAAAATGTGCAACGAATGCAACACCCACCATCGCTCCCAACCGTGGCTATCATCTCCTGACGGGCCACGATTGACGCTTATTTTTCGGAGAAGCACCTCGGATTACACCCTGGACGCCAGTCCCCAGATGTAACCTTCGGATACCTTCCCGGGCCCATCTTGAAAATAATCATGTATTTGCTCGCTTTAAAAACACATTTGAATGCCAAACGACACTCTGGGCAAAGGTGACGACTAAGGGGTTAAATCCTAAGTCAAACCGTCACGTAAAATAAATAGTTTTCTTGCCCTTTTTGAAAAGAAATCAATTTGGTTTAATAATGTGTAATTTTGATATTAAATGATTTGAGGATAAAACATAAAAATATAAACTCGAAATATATAATACATTAATAAAGGATTAGGGGGTTCGCAATTGTATATATATATGTTCAATCCCAGTTAAAAGTTTAAATCCTCACCTGGAATCAAAAAGAGAAAGCCTAGCTGCTAGACTCACTGATCTCCAACGCACGACTGATCTGGAGATAAGACAAGACCTAGACAAATCAATAACGACAACACACACTAAAAGCACAAATAAGCAATTATTGGACGAACGGCTAACCAAACATGTTTCCAATCATGCATATGCCAATTATAATATGTAAAGAAGCTATCATGTAAGTTTCACGCAATTCCGACAAGTTGTCAAAAATACACATAATTAGAATTACACTATTCATAGCCCGAACGAGGGGGAAATTAAATAAACACTCCAAAATATTAATCTACAAAATATAAGGGTTCTATAGGTGAAAACGGTGTAATTTTTGGAGTCCGTATGCAAAAAGTCAACCGAAAATATTAACTTGAGGACTCAATTGCCGAGAGCAAAATTTGAAAAAGCTGGAAAAATCTCTAAGTGTTTCACACGGCCTGGTGCACGGTCTTGAACACGGTGTCAAGACCGTGCACGCACACACGGCCAAACACACTGGCTTAGTGCACGGGCTCAAGCCCGTGCAAGCAAATATAGCTGCACACGGGCTCCTGCACGGTCTTGCGCAAGACCGTGCGTTAGCCCGTGTGGTTTAACTGAACCCAGCAGAAACTTACGGGAATTCAACTTTTCGAGCAAAAAATCATCAAAACACATATTTATAACGCAAATTAACACTCACAAATTATAACAATCATTAATCATCAACTAATTCACATTTACATCCAATAAAATCATGAATTGATCAAGAAACGGGCTCGATCTAAGCATTTAACCTAAAAATCCCGATTTAATCAAATATGCTCAAAACCTCGAAAATCCGTAAAAGAAATTAGGAAAATTGGTACCTATAAAAAGGTATCGAAGAAAGGATCGTTTAAAAACGATTGACACGAAATTCCACGGAGATTCGAGCTCGGCACGATCGATTTGGGCTTCGGGAGAAAATTTTCTTTTCTTCTTCTCTCTCTCTCTCTCAATTTGAAATAATAGTTTTATGAAATGAATTTTGATACTTTTATCAAATACCTTCGAAATATCGAAAAATACGAAGGGTTATTTTAGTAATTTTAGAAAATCCAATTAAACACACGTCGATCAAATATAACGATTAAATATTAAACAAACGCAATATAGACACGTAATTTAAGTACGCAAACAATGTTATCACATTGGTCATATACGACATAATATATAATAATTCACATATAACGAGAATTTAGAGATTAAGAAAGATAATTAACGCGTAAAAATTACTCACAGTAATTCTCGGATTTATGGGTCGTTACAACTCCTCTAAGCTTGCAACCCTGTTGCTTGAGACAACAGGAAAGGAATCGAGCTCGAATGGACAATCTATGCAAGTTTTGTTCTCAAGAGCCAAAAAGAGATTAACTACAACTCAAATATTAACCCTATTCAAGGGATTCTGAAGGAATTGTCGTGGGTAAGAATGCATCACACGAAAGGTTGAACTAGTGGATGGTACGAATGAAGAAACCATAGCTTATGCTTCGAAAAGCTACAGTGAACCAGAAAGTTAGACCCTCTTGACATCGAACTAGCTGTTGTAGTAAAGGATTGGCTGAATCGCCGTCACCATCCTATGGAATCAGTTGACATCTCCACAAATTATGAGAGTTTCAACACTTGTTTACTCAGAAGGAGCTGAATAAACTCCAGCGCCATCAATGGGAAATGTTCGAAAACTACGACTGCAGGTTTTGATATCAACCGAGAGAAGCGAATGTCATAGTCGACATCCTGAGTTGAAACACGAATGTGTCACAAGTTGAAGCTACACCGAATTGGACTTGCACCATTTTGAATACTTCCACTCGTAACCTTGCGACCCAGTTAGAATTGGGTTGAAGAATCCAAAATACGAAGGCTATAGGAGAATGAACTCTGAATCAGACAGCTCGAGTGAAGGATAATCCAGAGTTCAATACTGTGTTGGTAACACTAGTATTCCCTAGTAAGACGTGAACATATATCTTGAAGAGTCAGAAGTAAGAGACGTAATCAATTGTATCAAGAGATGCTTAACTTGTCAGCAGGTCAAGCCGAGCATCAAGACTAAGAGGTTAGCTGTAACTCTTATCGATCCCTATGTGGGATTGGGAATAAATTGCAATGGACTTCGTGTCCGGACTACCGAAGGTATAAGATGGCAATTACCGTTGATCATTTCTCCGACATTTCTTCAAAATGCTATTAACTGAAATAAGGTCTCTCGACAATATAGAGATAGCTCAATATCTACTGTAATGCTACTTACAAGAACCCGGGACAAGTTTGAAGATATGCCCCGCAAGATACCTCCTGCTAAGTTCCTTACAAGGATCGGACAGTCGAAAAAGCTTCATGGGAAACCCTGTTGAAGACGCGTATGTTGCATCCGGAGTTGTTTAAATCCACTCAGTAGAATCTGGGGACCAGATTATCCGGTAAGCCCGAATCGCTTTTTTCGCGATTTATTATTTATTTTAATAATTATTATGTGATTTATGTGACAATATCATTAATCAGTGGATTTTGGTATTTAAACCACGACATGTCAATGTGCGTTTAATTTCGTGAACTTTGACTATAATTGTGTTTTATTTGGAAAACTTATATTTTTAAGCGAGTTTCATAAATTACTAAAATCCCCTTTGTTTCTAAGCTAAGTCAAATTTTTTGACTTAGACTCCATCTCTCCTCTCTCTCTCCCTCATTCACGTGAACCAACAAGAAAGGAAGAAGAAGAAAAGAAGGAAAAAGGAGAAAGAAGAGGAAAGGAAAGAATTCATCGCACCGAGCTCGTTTCGTGACGGATCTAGACACCGTAATCTCTTACGCATTTCTCTCGTCTTCCTCTACCGGTAACCCTCTCATGCCAATCGATTTTTATGCACTCTTTACCTTGTTTAAGAGTTTGATAAATAGTATGCCTTTCATGTTAAAATGAGATTTTTTATTTAATTTATGGATGGAATCATGTGTTTGAAGGCCCTATGTGACAATTATGAGTAGGAGAATAACATATTAGACTATTAGCATGTTTGGTTAATTGTGTGTTGAGCATTTGATGAATTTTTGGTTGATTTTCGAGGGTTTTGCTTTTAAATCGCATTTTCTGCTGAAACATTTCGAACCGCACGGGCTTGTGCATGGTGTGCGAAAGCCGGTGCGCAGGCCTTTTGCGTAGCCCGGTGCACAGCTCTGCACCATCTTGAGAACGTCCTCAAGGCAGTGCGTATGCCTTAGCCAATTTTCAGCCCTCTTTCCTTATTTGCTCACGTTATCTTGGTCGATTGGCCATAAATAAAAAGTTAACTTTTGCAAACGACCTCGGATTCGAGATCTGATTTCACCGATAGCTCCCATATATTTCAAAACTTGTTATTTTATAAAGTTTGGATTTTTTTGACTTCGTTTGGGCCTCGATCGACGTATTTTTTGTTTAGGGATTTTTACCTATTTATCAAATGTTGTCCGATTTGCTCCGAAACTTGAAGGTATGCTTCCTTATAGTGTATTAAGCATGTTTATGAACTCTTGTTGCATTTGATCTTGAATTGCGTATCTAAATTCGTGAATTGTTTTGCTTATTGATAATTTGAACCTAAGTGCTATATGTGATCGTTTAATGTGCTCCTATGTGTTTTAATGCTTTGATATAAGCCGTGTTTCATCGTATGTCTTACGTGGTTATGTCATTTTTCAGTTGCAGGTTCCACTCTCGTGGATTAGGTTGTTCGTTTTTGCTTTCTAGCTTTGTTTTGGTTGCTGCCAGGTGAGGTTTCCGTTGTTATCCCGTAATATGTATATATGTATTATCAAGCCTCACTAAATAAGCCTTGCATGTTGGATTTGACATTTTCATCCTGTTTTACTATATTTAGTAAATACTTTATGCTTATTACTTTCATGAAGTTTAAGAGCAACGAATTTGATATCAAAAGAGTACTATGTATATGATTTCGAAAAGTTTTCAAAAAGAGACAAGCGACTATGTTTCGATTTAAATGTAAGTTTGGGCGTGGAAACCTTCTCGTTGAGTGAAGTCGTTAGGGCGTATTCCCCCCTGATAATGGAATACCCGGTTGTGTTTCCTGCCGTTACACCGCCTGTCTCGAATGGCCCTTTGGCCCCCTAAATGTCTTGATTCCTATTTTGATAGGAAAATGATAGTTATGAAAATGCGAGTTATGTCTGATATGTGCGTCCAATTTGTCATTGTGGGCCTCGGAGTATGGTCATCGGATGAAGCCGGATAGACAGCGGGTCTACGGTGGAACTCGGTGGCTTACTCCACGTTTACCGGGAGCACAGGGTGAGGCCGGAGTGGCAACCTTTGAGCTCCTGCGGCAGTTGACTTCGTGTCAACTGAGACATAGGTTGTTATGCCTATACATGGTGCAATTTGGATTTAGTGGTCCTTCTGCAATATGGGAGGAATAAGGATGGTTATATTTTCAGGTATGTTATGATTTGATATGACGAGTTGAGGGCTCGACTCGCCGAGCAATATGAAATGTTATGTTATGATATATCACCAAAAGATTATGAAAACCCTTGTTTTACATTTGTCTTCTTTTAAGTTAAAATGGTGATTTATTCTATGTATGCTATTATGTACTGTACTCCCTTTTTCCCCTCACTTAGTCTTTTGACTAACCCTCTCTGCTTTAACCCTATTATGTACTGTACTCCCTTTTGTTTCAGGTGGTTACTAGGTGGGCATCATCGGTCTTGTATTGCGGAGTTATATTCTTTTGTGCGTTGTTCATTCCTAGATTGTTTTAGGTACTTATGATCATGTTATTTGTATCCTGTGGAGTATGAATTTATGTTCTGGATTATTTAATGTTGAACCCGTTTAAGATTTGATTAAGTTTCTGTAAGTAAATTCCGCTAGCCTCGGAGGGCTTTAACTATTTGAGCAATTGGTTTACTGCTTTATTTCTCCTTAAGTGGAATTAGGTTTTGTTGTTGCTTCGTATTGCTTCCGCTTCCGCATTGTTGTCGTCGAATGTTTTTAGAAAAAGCCCCACCTAGTGATTGAGTAAATGAGTTTGCCGTTTACCGGGTTTCGGTTTGGGGTAGGATTTCTGTTTTGGCTTCGGATCGAGACTTGGTACGGGGCGTACGTTACCTGTTTGGGGCACCCGCTACATAAGCTTTGGAAAGCTTTCATACCTTAATGAAATTTTTGAAATCCCTTACTTCCGCTGCGCCCGGGGCACCATGAATCCCAAATGAAATGGGCTTGGAAGAGAAGAGACAATCAGGCCCAAATGGAACGGGTTACTTAAATTGTAATAGAACAGGATTCTATTTGCTCCTCGTATGATTTAAATTTATGTTATTATTGCATGAATAGAATCTTGGTCCATAAATTGGCTCTTATGGACCGAGCGTAGGAAAAAACCCATGCTAAACCATTATTATTATTACTAGGTGATTTATTTTATTGTTCTTATGTGTGCTTTATGAATGTTTGTATTTATGCATTAATCACATAAACAAGATAATTAAATGATGAGGTATTGGATAGATTTTTGAAAAATCTATAATTTTACTTTTTTCAAAAATTACCCCAAATTTTGAAAGTCAAAATTTATGTAATATTAAGCCATAATAGAGAATTATAAACAAGGATTTTAAATCTTTCAAGCATTCCGTTAATAGAAAATTCACTTCTAACCTTGCATAATAGAGATGGCCATGAGTCGTGGGTCTCTATTATGTGGCCTTAGCAACTAGGAAATTTTCTGAGTATACAAGATACAATTTTTCGATGGTTGCCTTCAACCGGGATGGCCATGAGTCGTGGGTCTCCGTTGAACCAATCATTGAAATCTAATGATTAATTGGTTGGGCTTACTACCAAAGTAACATAGATGTCACAGGAGTCGTGGGTCTATGTGAAGGAGGTAATGCAAAACATTATTAAGAGTTATATTTGATATAATTAACAAAAGATGTAACGACCCAGAAATCCAAGAATTATTATGAGTTCTTTTTCGCGTCAATTATCTTTCCCAACCCTATTTCTCGTATTATTTGATTTATATTTAATTTTCTCGTATATGACCTTATGTGATGATATTATGTGCGTATTTAAATTCCTTATGCGATTTGTTTTTGTTTGATATTAATATTGTTATAATTGACCAAAATGTTTTAAATTGGACATTCTAAAATTACCGAAATACCCCTTCGTATTTTTAGACATTTCGAATTATTTGATAAAAGTCTCCAACCCCCTTTTTAGCCCTAATTTTCGCATAGAGAGAGAGAGAGAGAGAGAGGAGAAAGAGAACTTTTGAACTTGAGGCCCAAATCGAACCTACGACATCCTCTCAACGAGATCTCCACTTAGGTACCAATTTCACCGCTTCTTTCCACGAATTTTTGAGGTTTTGAGCATCTTTTGTTATTTCGGGAATAATTTTGAATTGTGATGAATGTGAGCCCGTTTCTTGATCATTTCTCGTGTTTCTTGGATAGAAATACTCCTTATATGATGCTTAATGTTTGTTGAATTTATTGGGTGCTGATTTGCATGAGAAATTGAGTTGTATGATTTTTGGTTCGATTTTTCCGTTTTGATCGCGTTTTCTACTGTCTGCTGTGGATCCGCACGCTACACGGGCTCATGCCCATGCACTTGCCCCGTGCATTTGACCGTGTGCCTTGCACGGTCTTGACAGTGTGTTCAAGACCGTGCACAGGCCGGTGCGAAAGACTTAGCCATTTTTTCCAGGCTTTTTCCTTTAGTTGCTCTCGGGAATTGAGTCAACCCTACGCTTTTAAACGTTGACTTTTCGCATACGAACTCCAAAAATCATTCCGATTTCACCTATAGATCCCTTGTGAGTTGTAGATTAATATTATAAATAGGTTGATAAATTCCAACCTCGTTCGGACTATGAATAGTGTAATTTTATGTGTATGCATTTTTGGAAACTTGTTAGAATTACTTGAAATTTACATGGTAGCTTCCATAAATATTATTATTGGCATATGCATGATTGTGGATTCGTTTGGTTAGCCGTTCGTTAATTAATTGCTTAATTGTGCTTTTAGAGTCGTTATTAATTCGTCTAGGTCCTGTCTTGTCTACAGATCAGTCTGAGGTCGGAGAGCAGTGAGTCATAGCTGTTGTACATTCTTTTGGCACTAGGTGAGGATTTAAATTATTTTAACCTGGGCTTGAACATATATGTCTATGTATACATGCTAAAACCCTGTAGCCCCTTTGCCTTACTTGATCTTTTATTCATTCTCTCCTTATTATTAGTATTAAATATTTCGAGCATATATCTTTATGATTTTATCAACAAATCATTTAATATCAAATTATACAATAGTATCCAAAATTGATTTGTTTTTAAAAGGGCAAGTAAACTCTTTCTTTATAACGTGATGATTTGACTTAGGATTCGGGTCTATGAGGAAAGTCGTTAGGGGAGTTTGTCAGAACAACCCAACGCATATGGGACTTGTAGTTACCCCATTCGTCGTCACTCACTTGCCCAATTGCCCGTTTGGCACTCAAACCTTTATTGAAAAGCGAGTAAATTTGTGGACTTTTCATGGGGCCTAGGGATGGTATCCGAAGGTTGCATCTGGGGACGAGCGTCCAGGATGTTGCCCGAGGTGCTTCTCCTAGAATTAAGCGTCAATCATGGCTTGTCAGGATTTGATAGCCACGGTTGGGAGCGATGGTGGGTGTTGCATGTGTTGCATGCTTTCCTTAAATTCACTATAGTCGAGCCTCGGGTTGCTCCTTGGCTCGACACCTACGATGGAGTTTTTATAATGTCTTGAGGAGAATAAGGAGGAACAGTCTCGCTGGGATATTTATTTATTGCTTTACTATATTATTGTCTTTATTGTTTTATTGAAATATCCAAGTCGAAGCACATTCTGGTTTCTTCATTACTGCATATGTATTTTCTATTAAAACCCGGAAGCATGACTCGACTTGCTCTACCTATATCTTCACTGAGTTTTTTGAGTCATCCTCGTTTATTGGTTCTTACCTCAGGTAGATTGAGAGACCGACATGTCTCGCGTGTCGGATTGGCAACAGTACTTAGATAGGTCCTTTTGGTTTTGCCGAGTCCTCTGGATTATTGCCCGTAGCACTCTCATTATTTCATTCTTTTGTCCTGGCATGTATATAATTCTATATTGATCCCCATCCCATTTATGATTACAGTATTTACTTTACGTTGCCCCTGAATGGGCTTGTGTAGCGCCCCTTTCCGTAGGAGGAGAAAGGACACCACATCCTCACCGAGATGAACTCCTAAACGAGGTAGATGTACCCCATTTAAAAATCCATCCTAGCGAACGGCAAGCACTCAATCTATACCGGCAACAACGTACCTAGTCCAACAATAACAACCAGAAGAAATACAGAGAGCGGAAGCTTAACATATCCATATCAATTAAACATTCAAAGCCACACGGGGCATCAATTAACATAAATCAATATTCAACAAATACATATTTAACTAGTCAATGCTTCACGAATATTCATCAACATCATCGAATATCAATAATCATTAATATATCCATTTCTACTGAACAAAACTATTTAATAATAAAAGAAAGACTGTTGTTGGACACTACGGACAATTACCAAAGGACACGAAGACCAAGACTTACGACCCGCTGTTGCCAACCGACATGAGAGGTGACAACGCCACCTGTCGACCTGAAGTAAGAATTAAAATAACGAGGGGTGAGTATAAACGATACTCAGTGAAGGTAAAGAGGGGACAAGTACGAGCCACGCTTCCGGGTTTTATATATATATATATATATATAGGAAAATACATGTGCAGAATTTAAGAAAATCCGGAATGTGCTTCGACTTGCATGACAACAATTAATAAGCAGTAACAATAAAGCATAAATAGAAGCAAGTAATATCCCAGCGAGAATGGGCCTGTTCCCCCTTATAACCCCTTCATGTCATTATAAAACTCCATCTTCGGTGTCTGACCACCCCATAGTGCGACTATGGGCGAAGAATTGAATTTTAGGAGAACGTGCAACGGATGCAACGCCCACCATCGCTCCCAACCGTGGCTATCAACTCCTGACGGGCCACAATTGACGCTTAATTTTGGGAAAAGTACCTCGGGCAACACCCTGGACGCTCGTCCCCAAGTGAGACCCTCGAATACCCTCCCGGGCCCTCAATAAAAGAAAAGTACATCAAGTTGCTCGCATTTCGAGAAATATTATAAGTTGTATGCCAAACGGGTATTTAGGCAAGTGTGTGACGACAGAGGGGGTGACTATAAGTTTCATACATGTTGGGATGTGCTGACGGACTCCCCTAACGAATTCTTTCATAGACCCAACCAAAGTCAAAGTATCACGTTGAAAGGAAAGAGTTTTACTTGCCTCTTGAAACCAAAACGATTTAGATATACTTATAAGTATAAGTTGATATCAAAACATTTGTTATTAAAATCATGAAAATATAATTAAATATTTAATAGATATACAAGAAAGAAATCAAATCAATATGAGCACGTAAGGGTAGTTCGCAATAAATAAAAGAAATCCTTACTCCAGTTGAAAGTATTTTAAAACCCTCACCTGGGAGCACGGGAATGACAAGACACTCAAGCTATTCCTTGAAAGGAAGGCTTGAAACAATAGATGACAACCAAATAAGACAAGACACAACGCACGACTCTCAAAGACTACAACGCATGAAAGACCAATTAATAATCATGTAGTAATTGAAATTACAAGTAAAATGCATTTAAATCCATTAAACGAAAGATATGAAATTAAAGATGCTAAACATGCTCAATTGAAATTCTAATTGCACATTCATGCATAATATATTATAAAGAAGCACTCATGCGATTTTCGGATCATTCGAATAACATTCAAAAATTGGGGAAAAAGTCCTAAACGAAAAAGGCTCGATTCAAGGTCCAAACGAGGTCAGAATTTTGAAAACTTTACGAAATATTCATCCTTGAATCATATGGAAGCTATAGGTGAAAACGGCTTGATTTTAGGGGGTCGTATGCAAAAAGTCAACTTTTATTTTTGGCCAATTGACCCCATTACCGTGAGCAACTAAAGAAAAAGGCTGAAAATTTGGTTAAGGCATTCGCACGGGCTAACGCACGGCCTTGTGCACTGTAACGACCCGAATATTTTAATTATATTATTAATAGTTACGCGAATTCTTTCTTTCCTAATTTCTCGATCTATCCAATTGGATTAATTAATCTTATGGAAAGATTGATTTAACCTATCTTTTAAATGCCCTCAATTACTTAAATTACATAAATGCCCTTAAAAGCCTAAATGACCATTTTACCCTCCCGAGATATTTTTCTAAATATCTACCTATCTCTCTCATTCTCTCATTGAAGAAGAGGAAAGAAAGAAGAAAGAAAGAAGAAAGAAGGAGAAGAAAGGAGATGATCTTCCCGACGCCCTACCGAGCCCGTTTCTCGCCCGATCGACGAGCCGTGAAAACCCGAACGATCCTCACTACATTCTCTACCGGTAATCCTTTTACCCCATTTCTTTCCGTTACCTCTTCGTTGTGATTTTAATGAGTTTTATATAGAATTTTATTATATTAGGATTTTCGTGTTTAGGAAGATTTACTCGACCATTTTACGTGATTCTTGTGCCTATGTGTAGCTTAGATGATATATATGATCATATGTGGAAATTAGGATATTTTATGAAGTAAATTAGGAGGTGTATGAATTTATATATTGATTTTCGCGTGTGAGGTTTCGCGATCTGCTGAGTCTGTTGCTCAGAAGATCCACACGGGCGAACGCACGGTCTTGATCAAGACCGTGCAGGAGCCCGTGCGTAGCACTTTTCAACCTGCACGGGCTTGAGCCCGTGCACAGGCCCGTGCGCATGGCCGTTTGCACCTGCACGGTCTTGGCACCGTGCTCAAGACCGTGCGGGAGGCCGTGCACCCCTTTTTGATCTTGCACCGGCTTGCCAAGCCCGTGCGTAAGCCCGTGCGTTGGCCGGTGCAACATACTTTATTTTCCAGCCTTTTCCTTTCTTACACTTCGGGAATTGGCCAACCCCACTCATTTAAATGTTGACTTTTCTCATACGACCTCCGAATATCAATCCGATTTCACCTATAGCTTCCTTGAGCCTCGGGATTTGATATTCTTCATAATTTGCAATTTGCCCGACCTATTTGACCGTCAATTGACACCTTTCTCGTTTAGGGATTTTTCCCATCTTTTCCGTTTCTTGTCCGTTTGACCCCGTTTTCGCGAGAGAGTTCCGTTATATTATTTTAAGCATGCCTACGTGCCCTAACTGCGTTCTAGCATGCTTTCCATATTTATTATTAATGTTCTTCCATTATTACAATTGCTTTAAATATTTCTTTAAATGTTAATTCATCTGTTATATATCCTTATATGCTTAATTGCCTGGCTTTCCATATTGTATCTGTAGCATGAGTGAAGTTATATTTGAATTGCCGTGCGTCGTCTTTTGTTCGTGTCTTGCTTTTAGTATTGTCGGTCTCGTTTTCATCCTCTAGGCCCTGTGTATTACAGGTGGGACCAACGAGGGAGAAACCTGACTACCGCTTGCTTTCATACTGTCGTGTCGAGCCAGGTAAGGGTTTAAACTTATTTTAACTGGGGCAAGGACATAGACTATTATAGTTTTGCAAAATAAATGATTACCCCGCTTTTCTTATTACTTGTTGTACTGCCTTTACTATTCCTTATGTGCTTAGTCAAACCCTTTTAATAGCAAAACGAAAATGATTTGAAATGCTTTCAACTAGAGACAAGGAAAACCCCTTTTGTTTTAAATGCGAACTTTGGTCTCTCGACCTCGCAACTATAACCTTGTCTCGAATGGCCCCTTTGGCCTCCCAAACCCCGATTTCCTGCTTTCGAATGGCCCTTTTGGCCACCCAAACTATCTTTTATTTCAAAAGCGAGCCATAGTCTGTTTAATGACTTGGGCCCGGAGTATACAGGAGGTGAGCCTGGGGACGTGCGTCTAGGGCAAATCCCGATGTATACTTCTAGCGTGTTGACTTGGGCCGGCTAGGAGGTTGGTTAGCCTAAGTTGATGCGAACGGTGGTGCTAATCGCGTCTCCTTAAACCCTGTACGGTGGTGCTAATCGCGTCTCCTTAAATCCTGATGGTGGTGCTAACAGTGTTTCCTTAATTCCTGTATAGCATCGTTGGTGGTGGAGTACTTGATTATATGCCTGCATGATTTTCAATTGGGAGTTATAAGAAGAGGGCCCGTTCTCGCCGGGAGACATTATTGCATGATTTATTGCATTTATTGCTTGTCTAATTATTTTATGGCTTTCGTGACAAGTTGAAGCACATTCCAGTTTTCTTCAGTTATCATATGTACTTCCCTATATATATATAAAACCCGGAAGTGTGACTCGTACATGCTACCCTAAGCCTCCTTTATTACTCAACTAATACCCTTTCAATTTATCGGCTTGATATTTCGTGCAAATGTTTTAAAGGATCCGGTTCGTCAACCTTTTGTGTTTTCAAATAAGCCGAACCCGAGTGTTGCTTTGTGTCATTTTACAACTTAAATTTCGTATTCGTATTCTTTCTCAAAACGGGCAACACTCACCACTTTTGGTTTTAAAAAGATAAATGACGAACGGTGATCAAAACCCCCTTACTGAGTATCCTTTATACTCACCCCCTGCTGTTTTGGTTCTTGCTTCAGGTAGACAGGTGGCGACGTCACCTATCTTGTCAGTCGGCATCAGCAGGTCTAGATAGGCTCAGTCTTTCTGGTTTGTCTTGTCAGTGGTCCCAACAACCGTCGGGTCTTGTTTATTGTAATTATTTACTTTACGTAATTATGTGCCCCTGATGTGGGATAGTTGACGATATCTAGGATTGCATAGGATAGACTAGTTGAGCCATGGATGGCACTATCTGTTTATGAACATTCTGTATCTTGATTATAAATGTTTAATTGTTATTATTGTTAGCCTTGTAGGCTTTTATGGAATTTGATTGTTTACATTAATCGCTTCTGCATTCCTCTGTTCTTTTCTGGATGTTGTTGGGATGGTTGTCGTTGTTGCCGATGGTTATTGCATGAGTGTCGTTCGCCGGAGTGGGTTTTTGAGTTGAGGCCCCTCGCTGAAGCTCGGGAATCCATTTCGGTGCGGATGTGGCGGTCCTTCTTCAGGGGGCGCTACAGCACGGTCTTGAGCACGCACTCAAGACCGTGCAAGCTATAACAAGTGCGCACCGGGGTGCGCAGGCCGGTGCAGGCTTAAGGTGGTGCGCACGGTCTGGTGCACGGTCTTGCCAAGACCGTGCGTTGGACCGTGTGGTTCAACTTACAGGTGCAGAAAACGCGATTCTCATTTTTCTCACGAGGGTTTCATCCTAAAATCAAGTAGGGTGGATTCTATAGCTAAAATCAACACATAAAATTCACACTCATGCATTGTACACATTAATAGCTACGATTTGATCCGAACTACACTAAAAATGGTAAACTCTAACCTACAAACCCATCAAATTATCAAATATTCATTTCTAAATAAAAGCTAGAAAATCGGAGGATTTAATGGATGAAATGGATTGGGGAAAGAAGGTTACTGATAGGGAATCGAACGAGAATTGTATAGTTGGTCTCGGAATCTCGATTGATCGAGCGACGGATTCGGGACGAGATTTTCTTCCTCCTTCTTCCTTCTCCTTCCTTTCTCCTTCTCTTCTCTCTTTCTCTCTCTCGATTTGGTGTGTGAGCAAGAGTGTGCAAGAGAGTGTGCACAAGAGGGTGTAAGTGTGTTCAAGGTAGTGCAAGTGTGTCCAAGAGGGTGCAAGTGTGTTTAGGGGGTGTGGGTTCGTTTGAGATTTAAAATAAATTCGACGGGTAGAAAAGGTAATTATAAATGGTTGAGGATATGGAAATAAATTAGAATAAATTAAAATTAGCTAACGAAGCTAATCTTTTCATTTAAAATCCAACCAGGTGTCGAATAATTATTCCGAAAATATATTCCGGAATTTTGGGTTGTTACAATACTCCCCCCTTCAAAAGAATCTGTCCTCAGATTCTCCTCCGAATTTAGGGGTTTGTTAAAGGGAGTATATTACTATAGCACCCCGCTCTACAGCCCCCAAACCTGCACGGATTCCCAAGCCGAGAACGGCGCCTCAACCCGAGAACCCATGCAAGCTAACGGGTCAATCCCTACACTTGGCAACAGTGGATCCCCAAATAAGAACATCTAACCCACTCAGAATAAACAGCGGAAGCAATTTAAAACATATTATCAAATAAATGCCACTTCGGGGCCAATTAACTAATTAGTATCAAAGCCCATTCGGGGGCAACATTAAATAAATATCAAGGGACGGGGATCAAAGTATCATATCTACAGCCATGACAAAAGAACAACTAACTAGAGAGTTAAAAGACAACAAAAGAGACTCGGCAAAACCAAAAAGCCTATCTATGCACTGTTGCCCATCTGACACGTGAGACATGTCGGTCTCTCTCTCTACCTGAGGCAAGAACCAATGAAAGAGGGTGAGTCAAAAATACTCAGTGAAGATGTGAGAACAAGTCGAGTCATGCTTCCGGGTTTTATAGAAAATACATATGCGATAAGGAAGAAAACCGGAATATGCTTCGACTTGGATATTCAATTAAAACGATAAAAGCAATAATAATATAAAGCGATAAATAAATATCCCGCGAGAGTGGGCCTGTTCCTCCTTATTTCTCCACGATACATGATAAAAAAAATCTCCATCCCCGGTGTCAAGCTAAGGAGCAACCCGAAGCTCGACTAATGTGAATTTTAGGAAAATGTACAACGAATGCAACATCCACCATCGCTCCCAACCGTGGCTATCAACTCCTGACGGGCCACGATTGACGCTTATTTTTGGGAGAAGCACCTCGGATTACACCCTGGACGCTCGTCCCCGGCTATAACCTCCGGATACTTTCCCGGGCCCATTTTGAAATAACACGAATTTGCTCGCTTTGAAAATAAGAGTTGAATGCCAAACGGCAATCTGGGCAAGGGTGACGACGAAGGGAGTAAATCCTAAGTCAAACCGTCACGAAAATAAAGAGTTTCTTGCCCTTTTTGAGAACAAATCGATTTGGTTTAATATTGTATAATTTTGAGATTAAAAGATTTGAGGATAAAACATAAAAATATAAGCTCGAAATATATAATACAACAATAAGGGATTAGGGGGTTTCGCAAGTATATATATATATATGTTCAAGCCCAGTTAAATATTTAAATCCTCACCTGGAATCAAAAATAGAAAGCCTAGCAGCTAGACTCACTGGTCACCGACGCCTGATTGATCTCAAGACAAGACAGGACCTAGACGAATTAGTAACGACTATAAAAGCGCAAATAAGCAATTATTGGACGAACGGCTAACCAAACATGTTCACAATCATGCATATGTCAATTATAATATATAAGGAAGCTATCATGTAAATTTCACGAAATTCCGACAAGTTGTCAAAAATGTACATACTTAAAATTACACTATTCATAGCCCGAACGAGGGCGAAATTAAATAAACCTTTCAAAATATTAATCTACAAGTTATAACGGTTCTATAGGTGAAAACGGTATAATTTTTGGAGTCCGTACGCGAAAAGTCAACCAAAAATGGTGACCCGAAGACTCAATTGCCGAGAGCAACATTTGAAAAAGGCTGGAAAATTTTCTAAGTGTTTCCAACCGGCTTGTGCACGGTCTTGAACACGGTGTCAAGACCGTGCACGCACAGACGGCCAAACGCACGGTTTGGACACACGGGCTTGAGCCCGTGCGGGCAAAAAGAGCTGCACACGAGCTGCTGCATGGTCTTGCTCAAGACCGTTCGTTAGCCCGTGTGGTTCAACTGGACACAGCAGAAAGTTACGGGTTTTTACGAAAATCGAACCAAAAATTCATAAAAAATATATTTTTAACGCAAATCAACACTTATAATTTATAACAATCAATAATCATCATCTAAAACACAGTTACATCCAATAATATCACGAAATGATCAAGAAACGGGCTCGATCTAAGCATATTACCGAAAAATCCCGAATTAATAAAATATTCTCAAAACATCGAAAATCCGTGAAAGAAATTGGGGAAATTGGTACCTAGAGAAAGGTATCGACAAAAGGATCGTTTAGGTTCGATCGGCGCGAAATTCCACGGAGAAACGAGCTCGGCACGATCGATTTGGGCTTCTGGAGAAATTCTCTTTTTCTTCTTCTCTCTCTCTCTCGAATTTTGAAATAAGGTTCGAATGAAAGTTTTCAAGACTTTTATCAAATATTTCGAAATGTCGAAAAATACGAAGGGGTATTTTAGTAATTTTAGAAAGTCCAATTAAATACACGTCGGTCAAAGATATCAATTTAATATCGAACAAACGCAATTAGACAAGGAATTTAAATACGCAATTAATATTATCACATTGGGTCGTATACGAAAATAATATATAATAACTCACATATTACGAGAATTTAGGGTTAAGAAAGATAATTAACGTGGGAAAATACTTACAATAATTCTCGGATTTTTGGGTCGTTACAATACTCCCCCCTTATGAGAATCTGGTCCCCAGATTCCATCTTTATCAGAAAAGCTCAGGATAAGCTTCTCTCATCTTAGCCTCCGTCTCCCAAGTAGACTGCTCGGTCGAACGGTTTCTCCAGAGAACCCTCACTAATGAAATCTGCTTGTGACGAAGCTGCTGGACCTTGCGATCCTGAATTTGAACCGGTTTCATCTCAATAGTCAAGTCCGGCTCAAGCTGAACTCCGTCATCCTTGAGAATATGGGACTCGTCGGGGAAGTACTTGCAGAGCTGTGAGACATGGAAGACATTGTGGATCCCGGTAAGATAAGGTGGTAGGTCCAAACGATATGCGGTATTCCCGATCCGCTCTGTGATCTCAAATGGACCTAAGTATCTCGGAGTAAGTTTCTCACCTCTACCGATCCTCGTGAATCCCTTCCTCGGGGAGGCCTTGAGAAAAACTCTGTCTCCCACTTTGAACTCTAAATGTCGACGTCTCTTGTCGGCGTAGCTCTTCTGGCGATCTTGAGCTGCTTTCATTCTTTGCCGAATGAGTTGAACTTTATCGATCGCTTCCTGAATGTGATCCGGTGGAGTAGCTCTCTCGTGGCCATTAGCTGACCACTTCCAATCCTCCAATTCCCAATAAATCGGAGATCTGCACTTCCTCCCATAAAGAGCTTCATATGGCGGCATACCAATGGAGGCATGATAACTGTTGTTGTAAGCGAACTCGACCAAGGGCAAGTGTGAAATCCAACTCGTATGAAAATCGAGCGCACATTCCCGTAGCATATCACTTAGAAATCTGATCGTCCGCTCGGATTGTCCATCGGTCTAAGGGTGTGCTGCAAAGCTAAACTTTAGGGTCGTTCCCAAGTTCTTGTGAAGTTCTTGCCAAAACTGAGCTGTGAACTTAGGATCCCTGTCAGAAACGATACTTTCCGGAACACCATGAAGCCTAATGATTTCCTTCTAATACAGTTCTGCAAGCTGCTTAACCTTTGCTGTTTTTCGAACCGGCAGAAAATGAGCTGACTTGGTCAATCGATCTACGATGACCCAAATACTGTCAAAGCCTCCACGAACAGTGGGCAATCCGGTCACGAAGTCCATAGTGATCTCCTGCCACTTGGAAGTGGGTACAGGAAGCGGCTGAAGAGTTCCTCCAGGCCTTTGATGTTCGGCCTTGACTCTCTGATACGTTAGACAATGTTTTACATAGGTAGCCACGTCCCTTTTCATACCGTTCCACCAGTACTGGGTTCTGAGATCACGATACATCTTGTTGCCTCCTGGGTGAACAGCATAAGCAGACTTATGTGCCTCGTCGAGAATTCCACGCTTCAGGTTCGTGGGAACACAAACTCGGGTCCCGAAGCGAAGCAATCCGGTACCATCGATCCTAAATTTGGTGTCAGGATCATTCTGCATTCTGGCCTTGATCTTCTGAATACCGGCATCCAAATTTTGCTCGTCGCGGATCTGTTGGACTAGATCGGGTTGGACTGTAAGGTTGGCAAGACGAGGATACGATTCAAATCAAGTCCTCCTGTCCTCTAAAGAGATATCTGAAGATGTCCCCTCTAGGTGTGCCACGTGAGCCCTCCAGCTCAATGCATCGGCAACTACATTCGCCTTCCCAGGGTGATACTAGATGCGGCAGTCATAATCTTCCAAGAATTCCATCCACCGTCTCTGTCTCCTGTTGAGATCCTTCTGAGTGAATAGATACTTTAAACTCTGGTGGTCAGTAAAGATGTCAAAGGTGACACCATATAGATAATGACGCCATTTGCTCAAGGCAAATATCACCGTTGCAAGTTCCAAGTCGTGAATGGGATAGTTCTTTTCGGCATCTTTTAGCTTTTTAGAAGCATAAGCAACGACTTTCCCATTTTGCATCAACACGCACCCTAAACCTTCCTTGGACGCGTCAGTAAAAACCGCGTATCCTTTGTGTCCGTCTGGTAGAACAAGTATAGGTGCAGTGGTCAATCTCTTCTTCAGCTCCTTGAAGCTGGCCTCGCACTCGTCGTCCCACTGAAAGGACACATCTTTACAAGTCAACTTCGTGAGTGGGGCCGCTAGTTTGGAGAAATCCTTAACGAATCGCCTGTAATATCCATCCAATCCAAGAAAACTCCTAACTTCTGTTGGCGTCTTAGGCTGACTCCAACTTGTCACTACCTCAATCTTTGATGGATCCACAGCAATCCCATTCCCGGAGATGATGTGACCAAGGAATGAAACCTCGTTGATCCAGAACTCGCACTTGCTAAACTTAGCATATAGACTATGCTCTCGAAGTGTCTGTAGCACAATGCGAAGATGCTCAGCATGATCCTCGACCGTCTTGGAGAAAACCAGAATGTCGTCGATGAAGATAACCACAAACTTGTCGAGGTAAGGTCGGAAAATCCTGTGCATCATATCCATGAAAGCTGCAGGGGCATTCGTCAAACCAAACGGCATCACAACAAACTCGAAGTGGCCGTACCGAGTGTTAAACCCGGTCTTAGATATATCCTGCTCTCGGATACGAAGCTGATAGTATCCCTTTCGAAGATCCAACTTCGAATATATCTTCGGGCCCTGCAATAAGTCAAATAACTCCTCTATGTGGGGTAGAGGGTATTTGTTCTTCACTGTCATCCGGTTCAACTCCCGGTAGTCGATGCACATTCTCAGCGTACCATCCTTCTTCTTAACAAACAAAACCGGGGCACCCCAAGGAGAGATGCTCGGTCTAATGTAACCACTCCCAAGCAACTCTTCAAGTTGCATCTTAAGTTCCTTCAACTCGGCGGGAGCCATCCTGTACGGAGTCTTCGAATAAGGCTCCGATCCTGGGGCAAGATCGACTACGAACTCAATGTCACGATCAGGGGGTAAAGAGTTCAAACTCTCGAGAAAGACATCCGGGAAGTCCTTAATCACTTCCGTGTTCTCGAGCTTCCCTTGTTCCTTCGGTCGGTTAAGTAAGTAAGCGACGAAGGCCTGAGCTCCCTCTCGGATCAAACGAGAAGCCTCAACGAAAGAGATCTTTGGTGCCAAATCTGACTTCTCATGAATACCCTTCACAATGGTTGCCTCTGCTCCAATCTATACTGTCTTCTTGAAACAATCCACACTGACTCTGTGCTGATAAAGCCAGTCCATTCCAAGAATAATCCCATAACGCTGTAGCGGCAACTCAATCAAATCGGCGGGATAAACACGATCTCCTATCTTCAAAGGACAACCCTTGAAGATCCTATCGGTAACGTATGAAGTCTCCAAAGGAGAACTGACCGATACAAATAAGGAAGACTCTCCACGGGCATGCACAATTTAGCAGCAATATCAAGCGTAATAAACGAGTGTGTAGCACCCGGATCATATAATGCAGTAATAGGGATGTCATGAATATGCAGGGTACCTCCAATCACGTCGTGCAAATCTGGCTCAAGCTCCTCTCCTCCCAGTGCAAAGACTCTGGGCTGTACTCTCGGCTGACCGACAGCCTGAATCGCCTTTGGTGGCGTGGCAAGAGCCCTCTTATTCGGACAAGAGTCTATCAGGTGATCAGGGAATGCACAAAGTAAACACTGCCCCAATCGCTTCCGGCAGAAGTCGGCGGTGTGGTTCGGCTTGTGGCAGTAGGAGTAGGTGATCGGTGCAACGGCAGTAATAGGGGCCCTCTCAATATACCTGGGCCTCTTATCGCCCATAGAAGATCCAGATCCAGCAGTGAAAGGCCTCTTGCCCTTCTGAGAAAAACCCTTAGGGGCGGCAGCAACAGGTACAGGAGCCCTACGACGGAGCTCTCTCAGATCGGACTCTATAATCATAGCCCGTGTCACAGCCTCCTCATAAGTACAGAGGTCGCTGCCAACCAACTCGGCCCTAATCTCATCATGAAGGCCCTCCTTGAACTTCCTAGCCATCCTCCTATCGTCGTCTGCTATGTGAGGAGCATAGACGATCAATCTAGTAAAATTGGCCTCATACTGGCCAACATTCGTACCTCCCTGAGTGAGGTTCATAAACTCCCTCTCCCTCTGATCTCGAACAACCTCGGGCACATACTTCGCCCGGAACTCATGAAGAAACTGTCTCCAAGTGCATGGAGTCTGTGCGGTGGTCCATCGCCTCTCCACAAAGCGCCACCAATCGAGGGCGGGTCCCCTCATCAAGAACACAGAGAGCTCAATCCTCTGAAGATCCTCAATATCTAGAGCTCTAAACTTCTGCTCCAGTTCTGAAATCCAGGCCTCGGCCTTGATGTCGTCCGGCTCGCCCTCGAAGACCGTAGGGCGATAGGACATGAATCGATCCATGGCTCGGGCAGTAGCATCCCGAGGGTTCGGTGGTGGCGTGGCAAGAGCCCTCTTGTTCGGACAAGAGTCTATCAGGTGATCAGGGAATGCACAAAGTAAACACTGCCCCAATTGCTTCCGGCAGAAGTCGGCGGTGTGGTTCGACTTGTGGCAGTAGGAGTAGGTGATCGGTGCAACGGCAGTAATAGGGGCCCTCTCAATATACCTGGGCCTCTTATCGCCCATAGAAGATCCAGATCCAGCAGTGAAAGGCCTTTTGCCCTTCTGAGAAAAACCCTTAGGGGCGGCAGCAACAGATACAGGAGCCCTACGACGGAGCTCTCTCAGATCGGACTCTATAATCATAGCCCGTGTCACAGCCTCCTCATAAGTACAGAGGTCGCTGCCAACCAACTCGGCCCTAATCTCATCATGAAGGCCCTCCTTGAACTTCCTAGCCATCCTCCTGTCGTCGTCTGCTATGTGAGGAGCATAGACGATCAATATAGTAAAATTGGCCTCATACTGGCCCACATTCGTACCTCCCTGAGTGAGGTTCATAAACTCCCTCTCCCTCTGATCTCGAACAACCTCGGGCACATACTTCGCCCGGAACTCATGAAGAAACTGTCTCCAAGTGCATGGAGTCTGTGCGGTGGTCCATCGCCTCTCCACAAAGCGCCACCAATCGAGGGCGGGTCCCCTCATCAAGAACACAGAGAGCTCAATCCTCTGAAGATCCTCAATATCTAGAGCTCTAAATTTCTGCTCCAGTTCTGAAATTCAGGCCTCGGCCTTGATGTCGTCCGGCTCGCCCTCGAAGACCGTAGGGCGATAGGACATGAATCGATCCATGGCTCGGGCAGTAGCATCCCGAGGGTTCGGTGGTGGTGGCTGAGGCGGTTGTTGCTCTTGCTGAGCCTGCTATACTATCAATCTAACAGCATCGTAGAAGGCATTAGGCGGTGGAAAACCCTCTGGTGGTGGAGGTGATTCCTGTCGGCCTCTAGGTTGGACCATAATGCCGGAAACAATAAGCTGAAATGCATGTGGGTTAATGATATGTCCAATTAATCAAGTAACAATATCATATAAAAGCGCAAGTAAAGAAAATAACACGAAACCTATATATATAGCCGTACGACTTAGACACGACACTTCTAGACAACAGAACCTGGCTCTGATACCACTCCGGACTGTAGCGCCCCGCTCTACAGCCCCCGAACCTGCACGGATTCCCAAGCCGAGAACGGTGCCTCAACCCGAGAACCCATGCAAGCTAACGGGTGAATCCCTACACTTGGCAACAGTGGATCCCCAAATTAGAACATCTAACCAACTCAGAATAAACAGCGGAAGCAATTTAAAACATATTATCAAATAAATGCCACTCCGGGGCCAATTAACTAATTAGTATCAAAGCCCATTCAGGGGCAACATTAAATAAATATCAAGGGACGGGGATCAAAGTATCATATCTACAGCCATGACAAAATAACAACTAACTCGAGAGTTAAAAGACAACAAAAGTGTAGCAGGCGCCCCAAACGGGTAATGCACGCCCCGCACCGGGTCTCAATCCGAAGCCGAAACAGAAATCCGACCCTAAATTGAAACCCGGCGAACGGCAAACCGATTTACTCAATCACTAGGCGGGGCTTTTTGTAAAACAACAACAACGACAACAATGCGGGAGCGGAAGTAACAACCAAATTAAATTCCATATAACAACATTCAAAGCAGTAGCTCAATTGCACAAATAGTTAAAGCCCACCAAGGCTAGCGAAATTCAATTACAATAATATAATAAATAAACGGGTTCGATACAATATCCCGGTGATATACAAATACGGGTTCAATATATCAATCCCGATAACAATTACATAACCTAATCATGAACTTAAGATAATCTAGAAAGGGACAATCACCGAAAAGAAAGAAAACCCGCGAAACAAGACTGACGATGCCCACCTAGTTACCACCTGAAACAGATAAGGTTTAACACAGGGAGGGTTAGTCAAAAGACTAAGTGAGGGGAAAAAGGGAATACATACATAATAGCATACGGGAATAAATCACCATTTTAACTTAAAAGAAAACAAATGTAAAAGAAGGGTTTTCATAAATATTTTGCGATTTATCATAACATAAGGTAACGGGACATATCATATTGCTCGGCGAGTCGAGCCCTCAACTCCTCATATCATATCGAAACATACCTGAAAACCATACCAGCCTTATTTCTCCCATGTAGCAGAAGGACCGCTAAATCCAAACTGCTCAGCATATAGGCATAGCCTATGTCTCAGTTGACACGAAGTCAACCGCTGCAGGAGCACAAAGGTTGCCACTCCGGCCTCACCCGTGCTCCCGGTAAACATGGAGCAAGCTACCGAATTCCACCGTAGACCCGCTGTCTATCCGGCTTCATCCGATTGCCATACTCCGGGGCCCACAAAGACAAGACGGACACGCATATCATATCTCGCATTTTTTCATAACTATCATTTTCCTATTAGAATAGGAATCAAGACATTTCGGGGAGGGCCAAAAGGGCCGTTTGAGACAGGCGATGTAACGATAGGAAACGCAACCGGGTGTTCCATCGTCTTGGGGGTGAAACCCACCCTGACGACTTCACTCAACGAGAAGGTTCCAAACCCAAAATTACATTTAAATCGAAACATAGTTCGCTTGTCTCTTTTTGAAAACATTTCGAAATCATATACATATTATTCATTTAATATCAAATCCGTTGTTCTTAAACCTCATAAAGATAATAAGCATAAAGTATTTACTAAATATAGTAATACGGGGTGAAAACATAAATTACACATGCGAGGCTTATTTAGTGAGGCTCATGCGAGGCTTATTTAGTACATATCTACATAATACGGGATAACAATAGAAACCTCACCTGGCGATAACCAAAAGAAAGCCCAAAACGGAAACGAGCAACCTAATCCACGAGAGTGGAACCTGCAACTGACAAACGACAACCACATAAGACATACGACGACGCACGGCTCATACGAAAGCATAGAAACACGTAAAAGCACGTTATACAATCACATAAAGCACTTATGTTCAATTATCAAACGAAACGAAGTAATTCGCAAATTTAAAAATGCAAATCAAGTCCAAATGCAATGAAACTTTATGAACATGCTTTAAATATAATAAGAGAGCATGCATTCGAATTTCGGGAAAATCGGACTTCCTATGCAAAAGTTAGAAAATTTAACGAAAACTTAAAACATACTATTCATTCACCCGAACATGTTATAAATTCATAAATCATGCAATTCCTATCTATATCATATATGTCGAATACACGAGCGAAGAAAGAATTCGGAAAAGACGAGTCTCGGAGGGACCCGTAGGCCAAATTTGCCCCTGACTTACAGAAGGTCAGGGGACTGTGCAATCGGGCCACACGGGCTCATGCACACGGCCTTGAGGCCGTGTGCACCAAATGGACACGCACGGCCTCTCTACAGGCCGTGTAGAGAGCCCGTGTATGACCAACACGCACGGCCTCTCTACAGGCCGTGTAGAGAGCCCGTGCACATGCACACGGGCTTGCAACACCCCGTGTGCAAAGGCCGTGTGCGTGCGATAACAGCAGAAAATTCACAGAAACTCGAAACCTTCGCAAATCAAATCCTAAATCCCATAATTAACCAATTAAACATGCAAATCACACCCTAATTTTCACATATAATCATCTACAACATATAATCTACATATAGAAACGATAAACACGAAAATCCGTCCATAAATTCATCCAAAATCATATAAACCCTATATTATATAACTATAAACAAAATTGAGAAATATGAGGCATAGGAGACATTAAACGATAGGGACGTGAAAGGCTTACTCGTAGAAGAGATCGTGAGGAGTTCGTAGGCGTAAGCGGTTCGAAAATCCGTCTAGAAACGGAGTCGGGACGATCGATTGACCTTCCTCTTCTTCTTTCTCTTTTCTCCTTTCTTTTCTTTCTTCTTTGCTGCGTGAATGAGTAAGGGAGAGAGAGTGATGGCTTAATTCAAAGGAATTGACTCGGTTGAGAAACGAAAGGGCATTTTTGAAATTTCGCAAAATAAGTTCAAAAACTCACGTTGTCTAAATAACACATAATTACAGTCAAAATTCATATTATTAAACGCACATTGACAATTCGTAATTTAAATATTAAAATCACTCATATACGAAATCGTTATAAAATCATATAATAATTAATAAAATAAATAATAAATCGCGTGAGAAAATTCGATTCGGGTTCCCGGTTCATAATACGAATTTTCGGGGCGTTACAAAAAGAGACTCGGCAAAACCAAAAAGCCTATCTATGCACTGTTGCCCATCCGACACGTTAGACATGTCGGTCTCTCTCTCTACCTGAGGCAAGAACCAATGAAAGAGGGTGAGTCAAAAATACTCAGTGAAGATGTGAGAACAAGTCGAGTCATGCTTCCGGGTTTTATAGAAAATACATATGCGATAAGGAAGAAAACCGGAATATGCTTCGACTTGGATATTCAATTAAAACGATAAAAGCAATAATAATATAAAGCGATAAATAAATATCCCGCGAGAGTGGGCCTGTTCCTCCTTATTTCTCCATGATACATGATAAAAAAAATCTCCATCGCCGGTGTCAAGCTAAGGAGCAACCCGAAGCTCGACTAATGTGAAATTTAGGAAAATGTGCAACGAATGCAACATCCACCATCGCTCCCAACCGTGGCTATCAACTCCTGACGGGCCACGATTGACGCTTATTTTTGGGAGAAGCACCTCGGATTACACCCTGGACGCTCGTCCCCGGCTGTAACCTCCGGATACTTTCCCGGGCCCATTTTGAAATAACACGAATTTGCTCGCTTTGAAAATAAGATTTGAATGCCAAACGGCAATCTGGGCAAGGGTGACGACGAAGGGAGTAAATCCTAAGTCAAACCGTCACGAAAATAAAGAGTTTCTTGCCCTTTTTGAAAACAAATCGATTTGGTTTAATATTGTATAATTTTGATATTAAAGGATTTGAGGATAAAACATAAAAATAAAGCTCGAAATATATAATACATCAATAAGGGATTAGGGGGTTTCGCAAGTATATATATATATATATGTTCAAGCCCAGTTAAATATTTAAATCGTCACCTGGAATCAAAAATAGAAAGCCTAGCAGCTAGACTCACTGGTCACCGACGCCTGATTGATCTCAAGACAAGACAGGACCTAGACGAATTAGTAACGACTATAAAAGCGCAAATAAGCAATTATTGGACGAACGGCTAACCAAACATGTTCACAATCATGCATATGTCAATTATAATATATAAGAAAGCTATCATGTAAATTTCACGAAATTCTGACAAGTTGTCAAAAATGCACATACTTAAAATTACACTATTCATAGCCCAAACGAGGGCGAAATTAAATAAACCTTTCAAAATATTAATCTACAAGTTATGAGGGTTCTATAGGTGAAAACGGTATAATTTTTGGAGTCCGTACGCGAAAAGTAAACCAAAAATGGTGACCCGAAGACTCAATTGCCGAGAGCAACATTTGAAAAAGGCTGGAAAATTTTCTAAGTGTTTCACACCGGCTTGTGCACGGTCTTGAACACGGTGTCAAGACCGTGCACGCACACACGGCCAAACGCACGGTTTGGACACACGGGCTCCTGCACGGTCTTGCTCAAGACCGTGCGTTAGCCCATGTGGTTCAACTGGACACAGCAGAAAGTTACGGGTTTTTACGAAAATCGAACCAAAAATTCATAAAAAATATATTTTTAATGCAAATCAACACTCATAATTTATAACAATCAATAATCATCATCTAATACACATTTACATCGAATAATATCACGAAATGATCAAGAAACGGGCTCGATCTAAGCATATTACCTAAAAATCTCGAATTAATAAAATATTCTCAAAACATCGAAAATCCGTGAAAGAAATTTGGGAAATTGGTACCTAGAGAAAGGTATCGACGAAAGGATCGTTTAGGTTCGATCGGTGCAAAATTCCACGGAGAAACGAGCTCGGCACGATCGATTTGGGCTTCGGGAGAAATTCTCTTTTTCTTCTTCTCTCTCTCTCTCGAATTTTGAAATAAGGTTCGAATGAAAGTTTTCAAGACTTTTATCAAATATTTCGAGATGTCGAAAAATATGAAGGGGTATTTTAGTAATTTTAGAAAGTCCAATTAAATACACGTCGGTCAAAGATATCAATTTAATATCGAACAAACGCAATTAGACAAGGAATTTAAATACGCAATTAATATTATCACATTGGGTCGTATACGAAAATAATATATAATAACTCACATATTACGAGAATTTAGGGTTAAGAAAGATAATTAACGCGGGAAAATACTTACAATAATTCTCGAATTTCTGGGTCGTTACAATTACGGAATTTAGAAGTTCGTCATACAAAATCGCGCAATTAACACATAAGTAATTAATTAAAACGAACAATTAGCATTTAAATTCAAATCAGCAATTAACGCATAGCTCTTACATAATAGTTCCAAATAAAATCGAATTACAATTAAAACGAAAAATGACGAGAAATGGAAGATAACGATGCTGCCTAAGAATCGGATGCTCCAGAATTGGGCGGCATACCAAGACGGCTCAGATAGCTAGCGAGTTGCTCAAAGATGGACCTCTCAAGGTTGAAAATCTGCTCCCGGAGCTCGGTGTGGTTGCGTCGGGCCTCGAGTATGATCTCCCGAAGGTCGGTGCGAACCTCCTGAAGGTTGGCCAATTGTCGGTCCAGTCGCTCGGTAGTCTGCTCGGTGGAGGTTGTGAAGCGGTTTCCCCAAACCGTCCACCTATCGGCCTCCCACCGGTTTCGGGTCTCCGACTCCGATTGTTGGTACTAGGTCCACTGCTCCTCACTTAGTCTATCCCATTGTGAGGATCCAGCCTGGTGCTGTGTCGGGTAGTCGTCGAAGCTCTGCTGGAAGTGAGCCTCTTCGGCTCTAGGAGGGTCAGGTACGTATTGGACCTGTTGAGGATCGAAGCCTTCTGCTTCGTATAGTTGCTCAAGCATTTGTTCCTCTGCCGTCATCGGCACATACCTACTATGACGCCCTTTAACTTTCTTACAAAGCTTCATCTGGGCGAATTGTTTGTAGGTAATGGTTGCGTCGTCTCCCCCCGCTGGGGCCATTCGGTCCATACCGGTCACGCCGGCACACTCAAGGATTGCGGTAATATAGGACCCAATCCTAATTTCTCCCTTCGGGCGTGTGCCCACGTACTCCACGTACCTCAGGAAAAACATAATGCCGTTGACTGGCTCTCTTCGGACCGCACAATCCAGAATGTAGAGTTCATCCAAGTTGATAGAGCCATGGCTATCTCCTCGGGAAAAAATGGTGCATGAGAGAAATCGATGGAAAGTTCTCAAGGCGGGATTGATGAGGTCGGTTGCCTTCGAATTTCCTTGTTGGAAGGACCTTCTAGAAGTGGAGACATTTCTCCACGCCTCGGCTTTGGACCATTCTATTTCTCGGCTTATCATACCCCGAATGGGTGGTCCAAAATGCGTTGTCAATTGCCGTAATGTAAGCTCATATTCTTCATTGAAACCTCGAAATTCGATCTTGAATGGCAATTCGACGTCGTCTTGTTGAGGGACTACTTGGAGTGTTGCAATAAATTCGTAGACAAGGCGGGGGTACGAATTCCTCCTAATATCCAAAAATGTGGTCCAACCCACATCTTCAATATACCGGGCTATGCCATGGCCGAGTCCCAAACTTCCCAACGCTTCTATATCGAGAAATTTGGTAGATAGGACCGGGCGTTCATGCATCCGGCAAAAAATCTTGGCTTGAATGGAACTTGGAATTTCCACATTAAGAGGAAGTGGGGATGGAGGGTCATCTCGCCTCCTCCTTCGTCGAGAACCTTCGGCGGCCATGTGAGAAGGTTGTTTGAAGTTTGTTGGGTTGAATTTGGTGAAATTCCTCACTCGGGAATTTTGTCGAACACTTGGCAGGCGTGTATTTTGAGCAGCGATTTGTGTACGATCGGTTCGGCGGATCGTCCCCAAAAACAAACTAATGAAAATACGTAGTGAGGGCAATGTACCTTCCAAAAATTACGAAGATCCGACGGCCAGATCGAAAGATACGAGCTTGCAAAGTGGAGAGGATGAAATTTGGGGAAAATTTTTGTTGCTGGGCGAGAGAAAAATTGGGTTTGAGGGTTGCTGTAAGTTTCTGTTCGCGCATGGTTTTAAAAATAACGAAAGGGGCATGCACGGTCTTACGCACGGGCGTGCGTTGGGCCGTGTGGAACGGTTCGGCCGGTTCAGCGGTTCAAACGTTGAGCTGGTCTGCACGGTCTTGAGCTGGGCGCACCGGCTTGGCCAAGACCGTACGCAGGGGCGTGCAAGCGTCCCTGACTTGAAATAAAATGCGCAAAAATTACCAAAATACCCCGGATTAACCCCGGAGTTCAATTAAGCAATAAAAACATACAATCGCACAATTAATAAATTAAAAGACGAGGAAATATGAATGTTATGAATATGCACGGTACCTTTATTCCGAGAGACGAAGTCCGGTGTAGCCTTCTTTCTTTTCTTTTTTTTTTTTTTTTTTCACATCCTTCGACCTTGGTAGTTCCTCGACTCCTTCAGTTACCCTTGCTCTTGATGGGGCATTTGCCAACGAGGTGATTGGCGGCACCACAGAGGAGGCACAGCCCAAGTCTTCTCCTATACATCTCGGCGACGTGGTTCGGTTTCCGGCAGTGCGTGCAGAGGATGATACTTCCACTGGATCCGCTAGTCGTTGTCCCTTCACTGCGAGAAGTCGTATGGACAACCATTGGGGTTCCTGATTCATATGGCTGGTTCTCCAAGGTAATCAGTCGAGCACTCCTAGCTCTCATTTCAAATTCTGCTTCGCCCCGCAAAGCTCCGCCGACGGCCTCCGCATAAGAACAGCAGCCGAGTCCTGTGAGTATTTGGCGGATTTCGTGTCTCAACCCGGATATAAATCTTGCGGCTCTGTTCCTTTAGTCCGGCTCTCGGTTAGGAGAATAATTGGTCAGGTAAGCGAACCTAGCCTCGTATTCGGTTACGCTCTCTCCTCCTTGAGCTATTTCTGTGTCTCCCGTCGGGTACGGGTACGAATATCCTAGAACAGTCTGGAATGGTGGTAGTGGCGGGTCTGATCGGGCTTTCTTGCGTGGCATACCTGCGTTCACAACTATTTGGCAAAATAGGTGCATATCTTATAAGAAATGATGCCAATAATTTATAAGCACACAAGGCATGCTCGACAGTCAACGAAAATCCTATCGACACAAAACTACGACAGACCAAACCAAGTAAAACACACAAAGAGTTCCACGATCGACTCGCGTTACATCTTCCTTAGTACAAAAATTCATAAAGGATTGCCAGTCGGTTAATTAAGCCAACCGTAATTATCTACAATTTTAAGCACCAAGATAAGACGAACATTCGTCAAAACACGAATTCGACACGGACTAACACAATTCAAAAGACACAAAAGACAAGACAGACGAGATACTAGAGCTTTCGGTTCCTTTTCGGGAACCTAGGCTCTAATACCACTGACTGTAGCGCCCCTTTCCATAGGAGGAGAAAGGACACCACATCCGCACCGAGATGAACTCCCAAACTAGGTACATGTACCCCATTTAAAAATCCATCCCGGCGAACGGCAAGCACTCAATCTATACAGGCAACAACGTACCTAGTCCAACAACAACAACCAACAGAAATACAGAGCGCGGAAGCTTAACATATCAATATCAATTAAACATTCAAAGCCACACGGGGCATCAATTAACATAAATCAATATTCAACAAATACATATTTAACTAGTCAATGCTTCACGAATATTCATCAACATCATCGAATATCAATAATCATTAATATATCCATTTCTACTGAACAAAATGATTTAATAATGAAAGACACACTGTTGTTGGACACTACCGACAATTACCAAAGGACACGAAGACCAAGACTTACGACCCGCTGTTGCCAACCAACATGAGAGGTGACAACGCCACCTGTCGACCTGAAGTAAGAATTAAAATAACGAGGGGTGAGTATAAACGATACTCAGTGAAGGTAAAGAGGGGACAAGTACGAGCCACGCTTCCGGGTTTTATATATATATATAGGAAAATACATGTGCAGAATTTAAGAAAATCCGGAATGTGCTTCGACTTGCATAACAACAATTAATAAGCAGTAACAATAAAGCATAAATAGAAGCAAGTAATATCCCAGCGAGAATGGGCCTGTTCCCCCTTATAACCCCTTCATGTCATTATAAAACTCCATCTTCGGTGTCTGACCACCCCATAGTGCGACTATGGGCGAAGAATTGAATTTTAGGAGAACGTGCAACGGATGCAACGCCCACCATCGCTCCCAACCGTGGCTATCAACTCCTGACGGGCCACAATTGACGCTTAATTTTGGGAAAAGTACCTCGGGCAACACCCTGGACGCTCGTCCCCAAGTGAGACCCTCGAATACCCTCCCGGACCCTCAGTAAAAGAAAAGTACATGAAGTTGCTCGCATTTCGAGAAATATTATAAGTTGTATGCCAAACGGGTATTTAGGCAAGTGTGTGACGACAGAGGGGTTGACTATAAGTTTCATATGTGTCGGGATGTGCTGACGGACTCCCATAACGACTTCTCTCATAGACCCAACCAAAGTCAAAGTATCACGTTGAAAGGAAAGAGTTTTACTTGCCTCTTGAAACCAAAATGATTTAGATATACTTATAAGTATAAGTTGATATCAAAACATTTGTTATTAAAATCATGAAAATATAATTAAATATTTAATAGATATACAAGAAAGAAATCAAATCAATATGAGCACGTAAGGGTAGTTCGCAATAAATAAAAGAAATCCTTACTCCAGTTGAAAGTATTTTAAAACCTTCACCTGGGAGCACGGGAACGACAAGACACTCAGGCTATTCCTTGAAAGGACGGCCTGAAACGATAGACGACAACCAAATAAGACAAGACACGACGCACGACTCTCAAAGACTACAACGCATGAAAGACCAATTAATAATCATGTAGTAATTAAAATTACAAGTAAAATGCATTTAAATCCTTTAAACGAAAGATACGAAATTAAAGATGCTAAACATGCTCAATTGAAATTCTAATTGCACATTCATGCATAATATATTATAAAGAAGCACTCATGCGATTTTCGGATCATTCGGATAACATTCCAAAATTGGGGAAAAAGTCCTAAACGAAAAAGGCTCGATTCAAGGTCCGAACGAGGTCGGAATTTTGAAAACTTTACGAAATATTCATCCTTGAATCATATGGAAGCTATAGGTGAAAACGGCTCGATTTTAGGGGTCGTATGCAAAAAGTCAACTTTTATTTTTGGCCAATTGACCCCATTACCGTGAGCAACTAAGGAAAAAGGCTGAAAATTTGGTTAAGGCATTCGCACGGGTTAACGCACGGCCTTGTGCATGGTCTTGAGCACGCACTCAAGACCGTGCAAGCTATAACAAGTGCGCACTGGCTTGCGCACCGGGGTGCGCAGGATGGTGCAGGCTTAAGGTGGTGCGCACGGTCTGGTGCACGGTCTTGCCATGACCGTGCGTTGGACCGTGTGGTTCAACTTACAGGTGCAGAAAATGCGATTCTCATTTTTCTCACGAGTGTTTCGTCCTAAAATCAACTAGGGTGGATTCTATAGCTAAAATCAACACATAAAATTCACAGTCATGCATTGTACACATTAATAGCTACCATTTGATCCGAACTACACTAAAAATGGTAAACTCTAACCTACAAACCCATCAAATTATCAAATATTCATTTCAAAATAAAAGCTAGAAAATCGGAGGATTTAATGGATGAAATGAATTGGGGAAAGAAAGTTACCGATAGAGAATCGAACGAGGATTGTATAGTTGGTCTCGGAATCTCGATTGATCGAGCGACGGATTCGGGACGAGATTTTCTTACTCCTTCTTCCTTCTCCTTCCTTTCTCCTTCTCTTCTCTCTTTCACTCTCTCGATTTGGTGTGTGAGCAAGAGTGTGCACAAGAGGGTGTAAGTGTGTTCAAGGTGGTGCAAGTGTGTCCAAGAGGGTGCAAGTGTGTTTAGGGGGTGTGGGTTCGTTTGAGATTTAAAATAAATTTGAGGGGTAGAAAAGGTAATTATAAATGGTTGAGGATATGGAAATAAATTAGAATAAATTAAAATTAGCTAACGAAGCAAATCTTTTCATTTAAAATCGAACGAGGTGTTGAATAATTATTCCAAAAATATATTCCGGAATTTTGGATCGTTACAGCTTGGATGATGTTGAATATTTGAATTGGCGCCGAAGTGGCATTTATGTCTATACTAGATAGGTGGACTACCGCACGATGCGCGGTAAATGTTGCCCGGTAAATTGAGTACTACTTATGTTTATTATGCATATGTTTAAAATTGATAGCGGACAATATATGAATAACTTGCTCGGTAGATTAAGTAATTAAATTTCTGTGGAGTCTCTGCTAAAATAATGATAAGAAATAATCACTAATTTAAAAAGATTAAAATTGAAAGTCAAAATATTAATAACAATCCATAATGCAAAGAATAAGTATTTGTTGGGTCTGTATATATGTTCCAGTAAAACCCATTATATGAAATGTAAATGGAGTCTTCTAAATCTTCTAATGAAACTACAAAATAGGTATTTCTGAATAAAAATTACACAGATACCTCGCACACATTAAACTTCAAATCCTGTCAAAATTACACAGACCATCCCTCGGACACATTAAACTTCAAAAACTGTCAAATTACATTAATCTCCCCTGACGGTATTGAACTTTAAATTCTGTCAAAATTACACAGACCTCCCTCCACACGCAATAAATAAAAGTGATTAAGAAATAAATCTTGGACCTTCAACCAATAATATGTACTTATGCCTACTTAAAAGTAACTGATAGCAGAAATATGTCAGTGAAAACTGCGACGTCTTACTCTAAACAAAACATTCTGGGACATAAAAAACCAAATTTCCTCTAATTAAAATAACAGCAGCAATCACCAATCCCATCAGCATAAACAAAATAATTAACAGCAACACATCGAAATCTCAATTTCTTTCCAAACAAACTGAATAAAAAGTATCCTTATTTTTTTGGGTTAAATCAACATAAGTGCAGAAACATTTACCATTACTACTTTTTATAGCTTCTGCAACGACTTGTGACTTCCACAAAAGCAGAAACTCTAAAAAAAAGCTATATCTTGGCATAAATCCAATTCTCACGTACAAGAGAAACTGATTTAAACAATATTTTCAAATCTCACAAATTAGAAAAGTTCATAATATATACAAATATATATGGAAATCTAAACCACACTGACGGGACATCAAAGGAAAATTCACTTCAACTTCATGTAGAATGTGCTATGTAACATGGAACACATATTCAGGATTAAATTACCAACATATAAACTTCTCCATGTTTTAGAAGCCTACAAGTGCAAAATATTAAGGCATTGTTTACTCAGGCATATAACTCCATTTAAAGGTCCAAAATAAGCAAATTTTCTTGTTTACTTTTTTGCGGTTGGACCAAGGCAATTTCCGACAAGTCCCTGAAGTTTCCGCTCACCCCTGTAACCATATATATAACAAAGAAATTTGGTGCTGGGACTGCATTTTCCCAGTAATAGCTGCATTTAATATATGCAACTCCATCTGCGGCCTTTTGGAAAATCAATTAACATGTACATTATTTTAATTTTCTCCCTAAACTTACATTCTTGTAATCCTAAAAAAATTACACAGACCTCCCCTCACAAACATTAAACTTCAAATCCTGCCAAAATTACACAGACCACCCCTCACACACATTAAATTTCAATTCTTGCCAACATTACACACCCCTCGCACACATTAAACTTCAAATCCTGTCAAAATTACACAGACCACCCCTCGGACACATTAAACTTCAAAATCTGTCAAATTACATTAACCTCCCCTGACGGTATTGAACTTTAAATTCTGTCAAAATTACGCTGACCTCCCTCCACACGCAATAAATTTCAAATTCGGCCAAATTACAGAAACCTCCCCTCTCATGCATTAAACATAAATTTTTTCACAAAGTACACAAGCCTACTCAGTATTAATATCAAACTTTATATTCTACCTAAATTCAAAAAACTCTCGCCAAAGATATCAAACTTTAATTTATTCACAAAATGTACAAAGCTCAATTGAATATAGGAGGTGGTTATTATAAAGAAACTGAGAAATATTATAAATACATTGATCTGAAATTAAAGAAGTATCCCTATTATTTTTAAGTATCAAATTTCTACTGGTTAAAGGAATATAAACCAACTGTTGAACAAGAAATACATTAGAATTATTAGAATTAGAATTATTAACAAACGAATGGCGAGCAATATGGACATGGTAATTATATGAGTGTTATTTGGTGCTTCTAGCTTATTTTTAAGCAGAAGCTTGCTTTCCAGACACTTCATATATATCATTGGTAGATACAGCACCACATGCAATACTAATTCACAATTTTACTTCAAAGTTCAAAATATTAGATAACATACAGCAAATAACAATTAGGCTTCAAAATATGAGTTAAAGCCATAGCCATTTTTTGCAGAAAGCTTATATTACAATATAATATCCATGGGAACAAAAAGTAAAGTCACAGGACAGACGAAACTTACAGGTAGGAGTTGTGAGCTTAAGTGTCCTGAAGCATATGTCATAAAGAGCCTCATTGTCCACAATTCTCATATAATTAATATTTATATCATTGAAAATATTCATAATCATATTCTGTTAGCGGATTCCCATGTTTGCTAAAGTATCTAAATTAAGTAGATCAGAAACAACTCCAGCAAAAGGCACACTGATGACAGAAAAGCAAGGCCTCAACTGATGCATACTACACCCCAAGCTCAATCTGAAGTGGATTTGGTACATTCACACACACACACAGACACAAAATTCTCCTCTAGTATAGTATAAATGAGATTATTTATCTGTTCTTTGTTATTCTCGGACAGAACCTTTAGACCAAACTATATTCTACATTGCGGATGCTAAGAACTTTTCTTGTCAAGGAAGCTGGAGAAGAGGTGATGGCATATCACATTTTTGGGCCTCTCACAAATATTAAACTTCTATCCTGCCAAAATCACACAAACCACCCCTCGCACACATTAAGCTGGAAATTCTGTCAAATTACACTAACCTCCCCTCACAGGATTGAACTTCAAATTCTGTCAAAATTACACAGACCCCCTTTCACATGCAGTAAACTTCAAATTCTGCCAAATTACAAACACCTCCCCTCTCATACATTAAACATAAATTTTTCCACGAAGTACCTAAACCTCAACTCAGCCAAATTCCGTGAAATTACCTATTAATGGCGAATGGTGTCATGGTCAAAGTCATGGAATCGGAGTGCAAACTTGTGCTGATGGGAGCTGTTATATTGGGGAGTTCAAATGTGGGGTCAAACATGGCCTTGGATGTTACTATTTCAGGTATTAAGCTGATTTTTCTTTAATTCTTGTTCCTTTAAAATTGGCTCTGTTTTTCTTGCCTTTTTTGTTACTTTTTCTTTTTTTTTTCCCCTAAAATTTGTATAGTGGTTTAACACCTGTGGATCTGATATTTAATATGCAGAATAGTTTTGATGTTTCATTTTCTTGATCTTATTTGTTTAGCCAAGAGAAGTAATCAAATTCTGGAAATTTTTGAAAAAGCAAGGTAAATACATATTAAATTTATTTCAAAATCGAAGTGCATGAAAGCTCCAAGTTTTATCGTTCAACACCAATTGACCACATTCGATATATCTCTATCCAACACAGACAGACGAAACTTACAGGTAGGAGTTGTGAGCTTAAGTGTCCTGAAGCATATGTCATAAAGAGCCTCATTGTCCACAATTCTCATATAATTAATATTTATATCATTTAAAATATTCATAATCATATTCTGTTAGCGGATTCCCATGTTTGCTAAAGTATCTAAATTAAGTAGATCAGAAACAACTCCAGCAAAAGGCACACTGATGACAGAAAAGCAAGGCCCTCAGCTGATGCATACTACACCCCAAGCTCAATCTGAAGTGGATTTGGTACATTCACACACACACACAGACACAAAATTCTCCTCTAGTATAGTATAAATGAGATTATTTATCTGTTCTTTGTTATTCTCGGACAGAACCTTTAGACCAAACTATATCGGATTTATAATCCGGTATATCGGAATCGAGTAATTGCGCAAATTATTATTTTAATTTGATATTTATTCTGAGATTTTAGGATAATTTCGTAAATGAGTGAATTTTGATATTTAAATCACAAATTGTCAATGTGCGTTTAATTATATGAATTTTGACTGTAATTACTTATTATTTGGACAACGTGAGTTTTTGAACTTATTTTGCAAAATTACGAAAATGACCTTTCGATTTTTAAACCTAGTCAACTCAATTGACTAAGTCTCTCTCTCTCACCCCACTCTCGTACAAACCAGCAAGAAGAAAGAAGGAAAGGAAAGAAAAAGAGAAGGAAGAAGAAGGAGCTTCAACGATCGTCCCGACTCCGTTTCCCGACGGATTTTCGAATCGTTTTCGTCTACGAACTCCTCGTGATCTCTTCTACGAGTAAGCTTTTCACGATTCTCTCGTTTAATGTCTTCTATACTTCGTTTTTCTCATTTTTGTGAATAGTCGATATTATTAGGTTTTATGTGATTTTTATAGAATTTATGGATGGAATTTTATGTTTATTGTTTCTATGTGTAGATTATATGTTGTAGATCATCATATGTGAAAATCAGGGATTAATTTGCATGTTTAGATGATTAAATGTTGATTTAGGATTGATTTTCGCGTAGGGATTTGCTGTTCTGCATGTTTCTGCTCTTTCTTGACGCACACGGGCCATGCACACGGGGTGTGGCAAGCCCGTGTGGGTGTACACGGCCTCTTGCACGGCCGTGCAAGAGACCGTGCGTATTGGGATGGTGCACGGGCTGGTGCACACGGCCTTGCGGCCGTGTGCATGAGGCCGTGCGTGTTGGTTTGTTGGGCACGGCCTCGCCGCACGGCCGTGCACAAGGCCGTGTGGTCCGATCGCACAGTGCCCTGACCTTCTGTAAGTCAGGGCCCATTTTGGCCTATGGGTCCCTCCGAGACTCGTCTTTTTCGAATTCTTTCTTCGCTCGTGTATTCGATATATATGAAATAGATATGAATTGCATGTTTTACGAATTTATAACATGTTCGGGTCTATGAATAGTGCGTTTTAAGTTTTCGTTAAATTTTCTAACTTTTGCATGTGAAGTCCGATTTTTCCAAAATTCGAATGCATACTCCTTTATGATAATTTAAGCATGTCCGTAAAGTTTCGTTGCATTTGGACTTGATTTGCATTTTTAAATTTGAGAATTACTCTGTTTTCGTTTGATAATTTGAACTTAAGTGCTTGATTTGATTGTGTAACGTGCTCCTATGTGTTTTAATATTCTCGTATAAGTCGTGCGTCGTCCTTAGTCTTAATTGGTTGTGTCTTGGTATTTTTGCAGACGATACTCCCGTGGAGTAGCGCCGGTTCTTGATTTTTGCTCTTATTTTGAATAGCTAACAGGTGAGGCTTTCCTTTTCTGATTCCAGTACTATCATGTATATATATAAATAAGCCCCTCCCGATATAAGCCTTGTTTACATTTTGTTTTCACACCGTTTCTATATATATACTTAGTAGATATTTATGCTTATTATGTTAATTGATTTATCGAAAATGATTTGATATGAAAAAGTACTACGTATAGTCTTTGAAATGTTTACGAAAGAGACATGTAAAACCTTTTGTTTTCTAAGGCGAACTTTGGCCTTCGGCCTCGCATATGACATGTCTCGAACGGTCTTTTGGCCAACCCGAAATGATTTGAAAAGCGAGTTATGTTATGTATGTGTGTATGTTTGGGCCCGGAGTAAGAGTGATAGGACGAAGTCGGTAGACGTTGGGTCTACGACGTAAATCCTATGGTTTCCTCCATTTGGGAGCTCGGGGTGAGGCCGGAGTGGCAGCCCTTTGAGTACCTGAGTTACCGTATGATATGTTATGAGTAGTTCGGGTTTGCAGTCCGACTACACTGGAGGAATAAGGGTGGTTTCCGGTTTTATGTTTGAAAATTGGAGTTAAGGACTCGACTCGCCGAGTCATATGATAAGTTATGTTTGATGCTAAATCACCACTCGATTACGAAAACCTTTCTTTTATGTTGATTTCTTTTAAGTTTAAAATTGGTGATTTACTTCCGACTTATAATATACATTATTATTCCCTCCTCACTTAGTCGTTTGACTAACCCTCTCTGTTTCACCCCTGTATTGGTTTCAGGACACTAGGCGGGATCTTCGTCGTCGTCGTCGTTAGAGTTGTATTTATTTTGCTCATGTATAACTCGTGTCCGTATGGTATTGTTTATGTTTTATGAGATTAGGATTGTATTTAGTTAGTATTCGGGATTTCTATGTTGAACCCGTTATTGTACATTGTCGGGATATTGTAGCGAACCCGTATATTAATTATGTAATTGAATTTCGTTGGTGGGCTTTAATATTTGTGTATTTATTATGTTTTACTGTTTGATTAATTTTTGCTTCCGCGTCTCTGTCGTTTTATCTCGTTGTTCTTGAAATCCCCGCCTAGTCATTGAGTAAATGTGTGCCGTTCGCCGGGTTTCGATTCGGGTCGGATCCTATTCCGGCTCCGGGTCGGGGCTCGGTGCGGGGCGTGCTTTACCCGTTTGGGGCACCCGCTACAGATTTGATCGAGTTGCCGTTGCAGCGTTATGGGATTATTCTTGGGATGGACTGGCTTTTCCAACACAGAGTCAACGTGGATTGTTTCAAAAAAACAGTGCAGATTGGAGCCAAGGAGACTGTTGTGAAGGTTATTCTTGAGAAGTTAGATTCAACACCGAAGATTTCTTATGTCAAGGCTTCATGTATGATTCGAGAGGAAGCTCAGGCTTTCGTTGCTTATCTGCTTAACCGACCAAAGGAACAAAGGAAGCTTGAGGACACGGAAGTGATTAAGGTCTTCCAGGATGTCTTTCCCGAGAGTTTGAACTCTCTACCCCCCAATCGTGACATCAAGTTCGTAGTCGATCTTGCACCGGGATCGGAGCCTTATTCAAAGACTTCGTATAGGATGGCTCCCGCCGAGCTTAAGGAGCTTAAGATGCAACTTGAAGAGTTGCTTGAGAGTGGTTACATTTGACCAAACATCTAACCATGGGGTGTGCCGGTCTTGTTCGTAAAGAAGAAGGATGACACATTTAGGATGTGCATCGACTACCGAGAGCTGAACCGGATGACAGTGAAGAACAAATATCCTCTACCCTACATAGAGGAGTTATTTGAGTTATTGCAGGGATGAAAGGTATATTCGAAGTTGGATCTTCGACAGGGATACTATCAGCTTCGTATCCGAGAGCAGGATATACCTAAGACCGGGTTTAATACTCGGTACGGCCACTTCGAGTTTGTTGTGATGCCGTTTGGTTTGACGAATGCCCCTGTAGCATTTATGCATATGATGCACAGGATCTTCCGGCCTTACCTCGACAAGTTCGTGCTTATCTTCATCGACGGTATTCTGGTTTTCTCTAAGACAGTCGAGGATCACGCCGAGCATCTTCGCATTGTGCTACAGACGCTTCGAGAGCATAGCCTATATGCCAAGTTTAGCAAGTGCGAGTTTTGGATCAACGAGGTTTCATTCCTTGGTCACATCATCTCCGGGAATGGGATTGCTGTGGATCCATCGAAGATTGAGGCAGTGACGAGTTGGAGTCAACCTAAGACGCTGACAGAAGTTAGGAGTTTCCTTGGATTGGCTGGTTATTACAGACGATTCGTTAAGGATTTCTCCAAGCTAGCGGCCCCACTCACGAAGTTGACTTGCAAAGATGTGTCCTTTAAGTGGGACGACGAGTGCGAGGCCAGCTTCAAGGAGCTGAAGACGAGATTGACCACCACACCTATTCTTGTTCTCCCAGACGGACACGAGGGATACGCGGTTTATACCGACGCGTCCAAGGAAGGTTTAGGTGCGTGTTGATGCAGAATGGAAAGGTAGTTGCCTATGCTTCTAGGAAGCTGAAGGATGCCAAGCAGAATTACCCCATCCTCGATCTGGAACTTGCAATAGTAATATTTGCCTTGGGCAAATGGCGTCATTATCTGTACGGTGTCACCTTTGACATCTTTACAGACCACCAAAGTCTGAAGTATCTGTTTACACAGAAAGATCTCAACAGGAGACAGAGACGGTGGATGGAATTCTTGGAAGATTATGACTGCCGTATCCAGTATCACCCCGGGAAGGCGAACTTGGTTGCCAATGCATTGAGCCGGAGGGCTCATGTGGCACATTTGGAGGGGTCATCCTCCGATGCTCCTATAGAGGACAGAAGGTGTAACGCCCCGAAAATCCGAATTATAATCCGGTATGTCCGAATCGAGTATTTGCGCAATTTATTATTTTATTTGATATTTATTATGAGATTTTAGAATAATTTCGTAAATGAATGAATTTCTATATTTAAATTACGAATTTTCAATGTGCGTTTAATTATATGAATTTTGACTGTAATTATGTATTATTTGGACAACATGAGTTTTCAAACTTATTTTGTGAAATTACGAATTTGCCCCTTCGATTTTTAAACCCTAGTCAAACTATTGACTAAGTCTCATAATACTCTCTCTTCCCTCACTCTCGTGCAAGCAAGGAAGAAAAGAAATGAAAAGAAAGAAAAAAGAGAAAGAGAAGGAAGGAGATTCAAACGATCGTCCCGACTCCGTTTCCCGACCGATTTTCGAACCGTTTACGCCTATGAACTCCCCGCGATCTCTTTTACGAGTAAGCCTTTCACGTCCCTCTCGTTTAATGTCTCCTATGCCTCGTATTTCTCATTTTTGTATATAGTTGAATAATTTAGGGTTTATGTGATTTCGAGAGAAATTATGGATGGGTTTTCGTGTTTTTGGATCCTATGTGTAGCTTATATGTTGTAGATCATTATATGTAAATATTAGGGCGTGATTTGCATGTTTAGATGATCAAATGTTGAATTTAGGATTGAACTCGCGTGGTTTTTCTGGTCCTGCGAAGTTTCTGCTGTTTCTTGACGTGCACGGGCTTTGCACACGGGGTGTGGCAAGCCCGTGTGGGTGTACACGGTCTCCCGCACGGCCGTGCAGGAGACCGTGCGTGTTGTGATGGTGTACGGCCTTGTGCACACGGCCTCAAGAGGCCGTGCGTGTCCCTCTTTGGTGCACACGGCGCAAGGCCGTGTGCCCGTTTGAACAGGGCCCTGACCTTCTGTAAGTCAGGGCCAATTTTGGCCTACGGCTCCCTCCGAGGCTCGTCTTTTCCGAATTCTTTCTTCGCTCGTGTATTCGATATATATGAAATAGATTTGAATTGCATGATTTATGAATTTATAGCATGTTCGGGTCTATGAATAGTGCGTTTTAAGTTTTCGTCAAATTTTCTAACTTTTGCATATGAAGTCCGATTTTCCCGAAATTCGAATGCATACTCCTTTAGGATATTTAAAGCATGTCTGTAATGTTTCGTTGCATTTGGACTTGATTTGCATTTTTAAATTTGCGAATTACTCCATTTTCGTTTGATAATTTGAACCTAAGTGCCTTATGTGATTGTATAACGTGCCTCAATATGTTCTAATGTTTTCGTATAAGCCGTGCGTCGTCGTTAGTCTTATTTGGTTGTGTCTTAGTATTTTTGCAGACGACACTCCCGTGGAGTAGCGCCGGTTTTTGCTTTTGCTCTTCTTTTGTATAGCCAACAGGTGAGGCTTTCCGTTTCTGATTCCAGTACTATTATGTATATATATAAATAAGCCTCTCCCGATATAAGCCATGTTTACGTTATGTTTTCACACCGTTTCTATATATATACTTAGTAAATATTTACGCCTATTATGTTCATTCGATTTATCGAAAAGGTTTTGATATGAAAAAGTACTACGTATATTCTTTCAAACGTTTGCGAAAGAGACACGTAAAACCTCTTTATTTTCTAGGGCGAACTTTGGCCTTCGGCCTCGCATATGACATGTCTCGAACGGTCTTTTGGCCAACCCGAAATGATTTGAAAAGCGAGTTATGAACTGTATGTATGTATGTTTGGGCCCGGAGTTAGGATGATAGGACGAAGTTGGTTGGCATCGGGCCTACGACGGAAATCCTATGGTTCCCTCCACCTTTGGGAGCTCGGGGTGAGGCCGGAGTGGCAGCCCTTTGAGTACCTGAGTTACCGCATGATATGTTATGCGTAGTTCGGATTTAGCAGTCCGTCTGCATTGGAGGAATAAGGGTGGTTTCCCGTTTTATGTTTGGAAATTGGAGTTAAGGGCTCGACTCGCCGAGTCATATGATATGTTTATGTTTTGTGCTAAATCACCACCCGTTTACGAAAACCTTTCTTTTATGTTGATTTCTTTTAAGCTTAAAAATGGTGATTTATTTCCATTTTATAATATACATTATTATTCCCTCCTCACTTAGTCGTTTGACTAACCCCCTCTGTTTCACCCCTGTGTTGGTTTCAGGATACTAGGCGGGATCGTCGTCGTCATCGTCGCGTCTTAGAGTTACATTCTTTTGTCCATGTATAACTCTTATTCCGTATGGCTATTATTTATGATATGTGATAGTAGGATTTTATTTACGTATTTAGTATTCGGGATTATATGTTGAACCCGTCACTATTTATTGTCGGGATATTGTATCGAACCCGTTTATTATTTAAGTAATTGAATTTCGTTGGCCTTGGTGGGCTTTAATACTTGTGCAATTATTATGATTTATAATTTTGTTTAATTTCGCTTCCGCACCTCTGTCGTTTCTCTTGTTTTTGAAACCCCCGCCTAGTCATTGAGTAAATGTGTGCCGTTCGCCGGGTTTCGATTCGGGTCGGATTCCATTTCGGTTCCGGGTCGGGGCTCGGTGCGGGGCGTGCGTTACCCGTTTGGGGTGCCCGGTACAGAAGGACTCGAGTTGATTCGCATCCTCGTCTTGCCAACCTCACAGTCCAACCCGACTTAGTCCAATAGATCCGTGAGGAGCAGATTACGGATGCTGGTATTCAGAAGATCAAGGCCAGAATGCAGAATGATCCGAACACCAAGTTCAAGATCGATGGTACCGGATTGCTTCTCTTCGGGACTCGAGTTTGTGTTCCCATGAACATGAAGCGTGGAATTCTCGACGAGGCACACAAGTCTGCTTATGCTGTCCACCTAGGAGGCAACAAGATGTATCGTGATCTAAAGACCCAGTATTGGTGGAACGGTATGAAAAGGGACGTGGCAACCTATGTGAAGCACTGTCTGACATTTCAGATGGTCAAAGCTGAGCACCACTGGCTAGGCGGTACTCTTCAGCCGCTTCCCGTGCCTACTTCCAAGTGGCAGGAGATCACTATGGACTTTGTGACAGGATTGCCCACTGTCCGTGGTGGTTACGACAGTATTTGGGTCATCGTCGACCAATTGACCAAGTCAGCTCATTTCCTTTCGGCGGTTCGAAAGACAGCGAAGGTCAAGCAGCTCACAGAACTGTATCAGAAAGAGATCATTCGACTTCATGGTGTTCCGGAGAGTATTGTTTCAGACAGGGATCCTAAGTTCACAGCTCAGTTGTGGCAAAAACTTCACAAGAACTTAGGAACGACCCTGAAGTTTACCTCTGCAGCACATCCCCAGACTGATGGACAATCGGAGCGAACGATCAAGTTCTTAAGTGATATGCTACGGGCATGTGCACTCGATTTTCATACGAGTTGGATTTCACACTTGCCCTTAGTCGAGTTCGCTTACAACAACAGTTATCAAGCTTTGATTGGGATGCCGCCGTATGAGGCTCTTTATGGGAGACAGTGTAGATCTCCGATTTATTGGGAATTGGAGGATTGGAAATGGTCCGCAGATGGCCTCGAGAGAGCCACCCTACCGGATGAGATTCAGGCAGCTATTGACAAGGTCCAGATCATTCGACAAAGAATGAAAGCAGCACAGGACCGACAGAAGAGCTACGCTGACAAGAGGCGTCGAGACTTGGAATTTGAAGTGGGAGACCGAGTATTTCTCAAGGCCTCCCCGAGGAAGGGATTCACGAGGATCGGTAAAGGTGGGAAGCTTACTCCGAGATACTTAGGTCTATTCGAGATTGTAGAGCGGATCGGGAACGCCGCTTATCGTCTGGATCTACCACCATATCTTATCGGGATCCACAATATCTTCCACATCTCGCAGCTTCGCACGTACTTCCCCTACGAGTCCCATATTCTCCAGGATGACAAAGCTCAGCTTGAGCCGGACTTGACTATTGAGACAAAACCGGTTCAGATTCAGGATCGTAAAGTCCAGCAGCTTCGTCACAAGCAGATTCCCTTAGTGAGAGTTCTCTGGAGGAACCGTTCGACCGAGCAGTCTACTTGGGAGACGGAGGCCAAGATGAGAGAAGCTTATCCCGAGCTTTTCCAATGAAGATAGAATCTGGGGACCAGATTCTCATAAGGGGGGAGTATTGTAACGACCCAGAAATCCAAGAATTATTGTGAGTTCTTTTTCGCGTTAATTATCTTTCCCAACCCTATTTCTCGTATATGACCTTATGTGATGATATTTTGTGCGTATTTAAATTCCTTATGCGATTTGCTTTCGTTTGATATTAATATTGTTATAATTGACCAAAATGTTTTAAATTGGACTTTCTAAAATTACCGAAATAACCCTTCGTATTTTTGGACATTTCGAATTATTTAATAAAAGTCTCCAACCCCATTTTTAGCCCTATTTTTCGCATAGAGAGAGAGAGAGGAGAAAGAGAACTTTTGAACTTGGGGCCCGAATCGATCGTCCCGAGCTCGTTTCTCCACCAAATTCCGTGCTGTTCGAACCTACGAGATCCTCTCAATGAGATCTCCATTTAGGTACCAATTTCACTGCTTCTTTCCATGAATTTTTGAGGTTTTGAGCATGTTTTATTATTTCAGGAATAATTTTGAATTATGATGAATGTGAGCTCGTTTCTTGATCATTTCTCGTGTTTCTTGGATAGAAATGCTCCTTATATGATGTAAGATGTTTGTTGAATTTATTGGGTGCTGATTTGCGCGAGAAATTGACTTGTATGATTTTTGGTTTGATTTTTCTGTTTCGATCGCGTTTTCTGCTGTCTGCTGTGGATCCGCACGGGCTAACGCACGGTCTTGATCAAGACCGTGCAGGAGCCCGTGTGTGACTCTTTTTGCCAGCACGGGCCCCATGCATTTGGCCGTGTGCCTTGCACGGTCTTGACAATATGTTCAAGACTGTGCATAGGCTGGTGCGAAAGACTTAGCCATTTTTTCCAGCCTTTTTCCTTTAGTTGCTCTCGGGAATTGAGTCAACCCTACGCTTTTAAACGTTGGCTTTTCGCATACTAACTCGAAAAATTATTCCGATTTCACCTATAGATCCCTTGTGAGTTGTAGATTAATATTATGAATAGTTTGATAAATTCCGACCTCGTTCGGACTGTGAATAGTGTAATTTTACGTGTATGCATTTTTGGAAACTTGTCGGAATTACTTGAAATTTACGTGGTAGCTTCCATAAATATTATTATTGGTATATGCATGATTGTGGATTCGTTTGGTTAGCCGTTCATCAATTAATTGCTTAAATGCGCTTTTAGAGTCGTTATTAATTCGTCTAGGTCCTGTCTTGTCTACAGATCAGTCTGAGGTCGGAGAGCAGTGAGTCGTAGCTGCTGTACATTCTTTTGGCACTAGGTGACGATTTAAATTATTTTAAACTGGGCTTGGACATATATGTCTATGTATACATGCTAAAACCCCGTAACCCCCTTGCTTTACTTGATCTTTTATTCTATCTCTCCTTATTATTAGTATTAAATATTTCGAGCATATATCTTTATGATTTTATTAACAAATCATTTAATATCAAATTATACAATAGTATCCAAAATTGATTTGTTTTCAAAAGGGCAAGTAAACTCTTTCTTTATAACGTGATGATTTGACTTAGGATTCGGGTCAATGAGGAAAGTCGTTAGGGGAGATTATCAGAACAACCTGACGCGTACGGAACTTGTAGTTACCCCCTTCGTCATCACTCACTTGCCTAATTGCCCGTTTGGCACTCAAACCTTTATTGAAAAGCGAGTAAAATTGTGGACCTTTCATGGGGCCCTGGGATGGTATCCGAAGGTTGCATCTGGGGACGAGCGTCCAGGGTGTTGCCCGAGGTGCTTCTCCCAAAATTAAGCATCAATTGTGGCCCGTCAGGAGTTGATAGCCACGGTTGGGAGCGATGGTGGGTGTTGCATGTGTTGCACGCTTTCCTTAAATTCACTATAGTCGAGCCTCGGGTTGCTCCTTGGCTTGACACCTGCGATGGAGTTTTTATAATGTCCTGAGGAGAAATAAGGAGGAACAGGCCCAATCTCACAGGGATATTTATTTACTGCTTTACTATATTATTGTCTTTATTGTTTTATTGAAATATCCAAGTCGAAGCACATTTCGGTTTCTTCATTACTGCATATGTATTTTCTATTAAAACCCGAAAGCGTGACTCGACTTGCTCTACCCATATCTTCACTGAGTTCTTTGACTCACCCTCGTTTATTGATTCTTGCCTCAAGTAGATTGAGAGACCAACATATCTCGCCAGTCGGATTGGCAACAGTACTTAGATAGGTCCTTTTGGTTTTGCCGAGTCGTCTAGATTGTTGCCCGTAGCACTCTCATTATTTCATTCTTTTGTCCTGGTATGTATATAATGCTATATTGATCCCCACCCCATTTACGATTACAGTGTTTACTTTACGTTGCCCCTGAATGGGCTTGGATGATGTTGAATATTTGAATTGGCTCCGAAGTGGCATTTATGTTTATATGATATTAATTCGCTTCCGCTATGAATTCTGATTTGCAAGGATATTCTCATATGTTGTGCCTTTTGGAGATTCGCTGTTGCCAAGTGTCGGGATAGACCCGTTGGCTTGCATTAGTTCTCGGGTTGAGGCGCCGTTCTCGGCTTGGGAATCTGTGGAGGTTCGGGGGCTGTAGAGCTGGGTGCTGCAAAAGATGTTTACCTTAAGACTTGAATTAAATGGCCACGAGTCGTGGGCTTAATTCCAAGAAGCTTTGGGATCTTAATACCTACTAAAGGAAAATTATACTATTTTTCTCTAGCTTTATTGCATAGGGGTGAATAAAGTTTGAATAAATTAGTGGGAGACTGAATGATTAAAGACCACTTCATTCTTTTATTTAAATTCTATTATATGTCACTTATACATTTTCTACTTTATAATTGTAGACTTTCTACTCGGTCAATATGACTAATAATCCGTTAATTGCTACCCTCGAGTCCAATAAATCGTATGTATTTATTCTGAGTGAACGATGGAGAAAGATAAATATTAATAGTTAATATTATATCTTGATTAAACATTAATTTAGGTTTCTGGACTTGAGAATTAGTTTGGGAAACTAATTCAAGTCTACTAATTAATGAAATCACTGAAAAACTTTCGAAATCATTAGGTGATTTGGGCTTAAAATTTATTGGAAATTGATTAAGCCCACATAATTAATTATTAAGGGGTTTACTTAGTTGTATATACAATTAGGCAAATTTAGGCCTAAGGAAATTTATTCTAGCATTAAATTCAATAAGCACTATCCCTTTTTCTTTCTCGAAATTTCTCTTTCTATAAGGGAAACTTTAACTCCGGATTGTGCTTCAAGCTTTGAGAGAGCACCAATTGTTCGCTAAGTTCAGCAAATGCTAATTCTGGATTGACCGAGTGACCTTCCTAGGTCATGTCATATCCGGAACGGGAATCGACGTAGATCCTTCGAAGATTAAGACAGTGCTGGATTGGGAGAGACCTAAGACTCCTACAGAGATCCGTAGTTTCTTGGGTTTAGCAGCATACTACAGACATTTCGTCAAGGATTTCTCTAAACTTGCAGGCCCATTAACAGCGTTGACGAAGAAAGAAGCTAAGTTTAAGTGGTCAGCCAAATGTGAAACCAGCTTTCAAGAGCTCAAGAAGAGATTGACCACAGCCCCAGTATTGACCCTGCCCGAGGGTTCTGAAGGATTTGTCGTGTATGAAGATGCGTCACACGAAGGATTAGGTTGTGTGTTAATGCAGAATGGGAAAGTTATAGCTTATGCATCGAGGAAGCTAAAGCCAGCTGAAGAGAACTATCCCACTCACGACCTTGAGCTAGCCGCCGTTGTATTTGCTTTATTGAAATGACGTCATTACCTCTACGGCATCACGTTCGACATCTTCACAGATCATAAGAGCCTTCAGTACTTGTTTACTCAGAAGGAATTGAACAAACGACAGCGCCGTTGGATGGAGTTATTTGAGGACTACGATTGCAAGATTCAGTACCATCCCGGAAAGGCGAATGTTGTAGCCGATGCACTGAGCTGGAAGGCGAGCATAGCCCAGCTAGAGGCTAAGTTAGAGAGAGTTCACATCAGTTCCCAGGCCCATGTTCACAGCATATCGATCCAATCAGAGTTGGGTCGAAAGATTCGAGATGTTCAGGCTACTGATGAGTGGACTCAGAGACAGATAGTTCACATCGCAGCTGATTCTGAGACTCAGTTTGGCGTGGACGACACGAGAATTCTCCGCTACAAGTCCCGAGTTTGTGTTCCGGAGAGTTTGAGGAAAGAGATTCTCGATGAGGCTCACAACACACCTTACACAGTTCATCCAGGAGAAAGTAAGATGTACCGGGATCTAAAAGAATTATTATGGTGGAGAGGTATGAAGAGAGACGTATTGAGCCACTATCGATTCCTACATGGAATTGGGAGGGTATTTCCATGGACTTCGTGTCTGGTTTGCCTACAGTTAGAGGTGGCTACGATAGCATTTGGGTGATTATCGACCGACTGTCCAAGAGTGCTCATTTTCTACCGATCAACATGTCGTACAAAGTGGATAGGTTGGCAAAGATTTATCACCGAGAGATTGTCAAGCTTCATGGGATTCTAACTACGATAGTGTCTGATAGAGACGCTCGATTTACTTCTCGCTTATGGCAGCAACTTCAAGAGTGAATGGGAACGAAGCTGACTTTCAGTACAGCCGCACATCTGCAGACAGATGGTCAGTCAGAGAGGATGATGAGATATCTCTGTGATATGCTTCGAGCTTGTGCCTTGGATTTTCGCAACAATTGGCACGACCAATTGCCTTTGATCGAGTTTGCCTACAACAACAGTTATCAGTCTACGGTCGAAATGGCACCTTACGAAGCATTGTATGGCAGAAAGTGTAGATCCCCGTTGTTTTGGGATCTCGAGGATTGGCGTTGGACGAAAGATGATAAGGAACGAGGAACTCCTCCAAAGTTTCTCCAAAATGCCATTGACCGTATTCAGATCATCCGGCAAAGAATGAGGGCAGCTCAGGATCGACAGAAGAGCTTTGCCGACACCCGTCGCCGACCGTTGGAATTTGAGGTTGGTGACAATGTATTCCTCAAAGCCTGTCGCAGCCCCGGGCGCGAAGAGGAGAACCCTCACGACGGCACCCGTTGGATGCGCGGGTATAAGCTTCACCACCACTGAGCACAACCCTAAAGTTTGGCTTGAAACCACTTGCCAAAAGGTGATGCACCACATGGTAGTTGTAGCGCCCCAAATTTAAGAGTCTTGATATTCCGTCCCACATCGGAATTTCAGATGTAATTCGAAGGGTTTATAAGTTAGAACTCATGTACAATCAATATGGATTAATCCCTTTTGGCAAGTGCTTCCTAAGCCAAACTTTAGGGTTCTGCACAGTGGATTCGAAGCTTATACCCGCGCGTCCAACGGGCGCCGTAGTGAGGGTTCTCCTCTCTGCGCCTGGGGTCGTGACAAGTGGTATCAGAGCCAGCCGTCAGTCGTGGGAATGCATGTTCCACACTGTTAGTGTCACCTCTAAAAGGGGCTCCGCGTGTGTGGGGAGCCGCGCTCCACATTCTCCACTGACGGGGAGCAAGGGGCCTATCTCACGACGTAATGGGGACATTACGCTCCGAAGGAGGGGCGAATTGTAGCGCCCCAAATTTAAGAGTCTTGATATTCCGTCCCACATCGGAATTTCAGATGTAATTCGAAGGGTTTATAAGTTAGAACTCATGTACAATCAATATGGATTAATCCCTTTTGGCAAGTGCTTCCTAAGCCAAACTTTAGGGTTGTGCACAATGGATTCGAAGCTTATACCCGCGCGTCCAACGGGCGCCGTAGTGAGGGTTCTCCTCTCCGTGCCTGGGGTCGTGACAGTAGTTGTGCTTGGAAGATCACTTATAAACCCTTCACATTAATTATGTTTTTCCTATGTGGGACAAATGCCCACATGGTACATATTTCTCAAGTTTGGGGTGTTACATTCACCCCTCCTTGAGAGCGTAATGTCCTCATTACCCCGTGACATAGGATCGTGGCTTCCCGCCAGTGGAGAAGCTGCCCACAACACGCCGAGCGGAGCCCCTTTAGCGGTGACTCACGACTCATGTCATGTGTGGAACATGCATTCCCATAGCTGACGGTTGGCTCTGATACCATTTGTCGCAGCCCCGAGCGCGGAGAGGAGAACCCTCACGACGGCACCCGTTGCATGCGCGGGTATAAGCTTCACCACCACTAAGCATAACCCTAAAGTTTGGCTTGAAACCACTTGCCAAAAGGTGATGCACCACATGGTAGTTGTGCTTGGAAGATCACTTATAAACCCTTCACATTACTTATGTTTTTCCTATGTGGGACAAATGCCCACATGGTACATATTTCTCAAGTTTGGGGTGTTACAAAGCTTCTCCTCGAAAGGGATTCACCCTGTAACGCCCCGAAAATCCGAATTATAATCCGGTATGTCCGAATCGAGTATTTGCTCAATTTATTATTTTATTTGATATTTAATATGAGATTTTAGAATAATTTCGTATATGAATGGATTTCTATATTTAAATTACTAATTTTCAATGTGCGTTTAATAATATGAATTTTGACTGTAATTATGTATTATTTGGACAACGTGAGTTTTTGAACTTATTTTGCGAAATTACGAATTTGCCCTTTTGATTTTAAACCCTAGTCAACTAATTGACTAAGTCTCATTTCTCTCTCTCTCACCTCACTCTCCCCAAATCAAACAAGCAGCAACAAGAAAAGAGAAAGAAAAGAAAGAAAAAGAGAAGGAAGAAGAAGAAGATTAAAACGATCGTCCCGACTTCAATTCCCGACGGATTTTCGAGCCGTTTACGTCTACGAACTCCTCGCAATCTCTTCTACGAGTAAGCCTTTCACGAGCCTTTCGTTTAATGTCTTCTATGCCTCGTTTTTATTATTTTTGTTAATAGTTGAGAATTTAGGTTTTATTCGATTTTGATAGTAATCGTGGATGGATTTTCGTGTTTATCGTTTCTATATGTAGATTATATGTTGTAGATGATTATATGTGAGAATTAGGGAGTGATTTGCATGATTTATCGTTTAAATGTTGAATTTTGGTTTGAAATCGCGTATGTTTTTGCTGTCTGCGTGTTTCTGCTCAATCTGGACGCACACGGGCTTTGCACACGGGGTGTCGCAAGGCCGTGTGGGGTTACACGGCCTCTTGCACGGCCGTGCAAGAGACCGTGCGTGTGGTGCACTGGACACGGGCAGGTGCACACGGCCTTGAGGCCGTGTCCATGAGGTCGTGCGTGTTCCTTGATTGTGCCGAGGCCGTGCACAAGGCCGTGTGGCCTGGTCGAACAGTGCCCTGACCTTCTGTAAGTCAGGGCACATTTTAGCCTACGGGTCCCGCTTCGGCTCGTCTTTTCCGAATTCTTTCTTCGCTCGTGTATTCGATATATATGAAATAGATAGGAATTGCATGATTTATGAATTTACAACATGTTCGGGTATGTGAATAGTGCGTTTTATGTTTTCGACAAATTTTCTAACTTTTGCATGTGAAGTCCAATTTTCCCGAAATTCGAATGCATACTCCTTTATGATAATTTAAGCATGTCCGTAAAGTTTCGTTGCATTTGGACTTGATTTACATTTTTAAATGCATGAATTACTCTGTTTTCGTTTGAGAATTTGAACTTAAGTGATTGATTTGATTGTATAACGTGCTCCTATGTGTTTTAATACTTTCGTATAAGCCGTGCGTCGTCGTTAGTCTTAATTGGTTGTGTCTTCGTATTTTGCAGACGATACTCCCGTGGAGTAGCGCATCTGGTCTTGCTGTTATCTTATTTTGTATAGCCACAGGTGAGGCTTTCCGTTTCTGTTTCCAGTATTATTATGTATATATATAAATAAGCCTCTCCCGATATAAGCCACGTTTATGTTTTATTTTCACACCGTTTATATATATATACTTAATAGATATTTATGATTATTATGTTCATTTGATTTATCGAAAATGATTTGATATGAAAAGTACTACGTATAGACTTTGAAATGTTTATGAAAGAGACATGTAAAACCTTTTGTTTTCTAAGGCGAACACTTTGGCCTTCGGCCTCGCATATAACATGTCTCGAACGGTCTTTTGACCAACCCGAAATGATTTGAAAAGCGAGTTATGATATGTATGCATGTTTGTTTGGGCCCGGAGTAAGAGCGATAGGACGAAGTCGGTAGACGTCGGGTCTACGGCGTAAATCCTATGGTTTCCTCCATGTGGGAGCGCTCGGGGTGAGGCCGGAGTGGCAGCCCTTTGAGTACCTGAGTTATTCCCGTCTGTTATGAGTAGTTCGTATTTAGCGGTCCGTCTACATTGGAGGCATAAGGGTGGTTTCCGGTTTTTTTTATGTTTGGAAATTGGAGTTAAGGGCTCGACTCGCCGAGTCATATGATATGTTATATTTTATGTTAAATCACCACCCGATTACGAAAACCTTTCTTTTATGTTGATTTCTTTTAAGTTTAAAATTGGAGATTTATTTCCGATTTACAATATACATTATTATTCCCTCCTCACTTAGGCGTTTGACTAACCCCCTCTGTTTTACCCCTGTACTGGTTTCAGGATACTAGGCGGGATCTTCGTCGTCGTAGGCGTCGTAGAGTTACATTATTTTTGCTCATGTATAACTCTTTCCCGTATGGCTTTTATTTATATGTTTGATGATATTAGGGATTTATTACTTTAAGTTGTATTCGGGATTATGTATATATTGAACCCGTTATTATAATTATCGGGATATTGTATTGAACCCGTTTGTTATTTAATTAATTGAACCCGTTTGATATTGTATCGGGATTTATTTGGACAACTAGTATTTTTGAACTATTTTTGTAAAATTACGAAAATGCCCCTTCAATTCTCAACCCAAGTCAAATTTTGACTAAGACTCTCTCTCTCTCTCAAACCTCACTCATGCAACAACAAAAGAAAAAGAAGGAGAAAAGAAAGAAAAAGAGAAAGAAGAAGAGGAGACTTTGATCGATCGTCCCGACTTCGTTTCCCGACCGATTTCCGAGCCGTGAAAACCTACGAACTCCTCTCGATCTTATCTACGAGTAAGCTTCTCACACCTTTCGCGATTAGTGCCTCCTATGCTTCGTTTTTCTAATTTTGATGAATAGTTGCACATTTAGGTTAAATGATGATTTTGAATGATTTTATGGATGGAATTACGTGATTCTTGGTTCTATAGGTAGATTAGATGTTGTAGATCAATATATGTGAGTTTTAACTTGAGATTTGCATGATTGATGGGTTTAATATCGAATTTTGGGTTGTTCCCGCGAAGCCCTCGCTATTCTGCATTTTTGCTGCTGTTCTTTAGATCCACACGGCCTTACGCATGGTCTTGAGACCGTGCGCCAAGACCGTGTGTGCCCCTTTTGAGCCTTGCACGGCCTTGTGCACCTCGTGCGCAAGCCAGTGCGCAGGCCAGTGCAAGTGTCTGCACCAGCTTGAGCACGAGTTCAAGCCCATGCGTCCGCCCGTCCCCAAGACCGTGTGTCCCCCTAAGCCAAAATTTCACCATTTTCAGAATGTTGCTCTCGGCAATGTGAGTCAACGGGCACTTTTAAAAGTTGACTTTCTTCGTTTGACGTCTGATTTGAGATCCGATTTCACCTATAGGTCCTATAAATCATGAAATACATATTTTAGGAAGTTTGAATTTTTTCGACTTTGTTCGGGCGCCGTTCCTCGTGTTTTTCGTTTAGGCATTTTGGGCTATTTTTTAAATGTTGTCCATTTCTTCCAAAACTTGAAAGCATGCTTCCTTATTGCCTTTTATGCATGATTATGAACTTTTATTGCATTCTAATTTGATTTGCTTATTGAATTTACGTACTTTGATAGAATGTGAACCTAAGTGTTATGAATGACTGTTTAACGTGCTTCTATGTGTTTTAATGCTTTTGTATAAGCCGTGCATCGTCGTTAGTCTTATTTGGTTGTGTCTTTGTATTTTGCAGATGATACTCCCGTAGAGGGCTTTCAGACGATACTTGTCGTTAGTCCAAAATTTCTCAATTTTCAGATTGTTGCTCTCGGCAATGGTGGTTAAAGGGCTTTATAAAAGTTGACTTTCTTCGTTTGACCTCTGATTCAAGATCTAATTTCACTTATAGCTCCTATAAATCATGAAACACATATTTTATGAAATTTGGACTTTTCCGACTTCGTTCGGGCCCCGTTCAGCGCGTTTTTTGTTTAGGCATTTTTGGCTATTTTTCAAATGTTGTCCGTTTCTTCCGAAACTTGAATGCATGCTTCCTTATTGCTTTTTATGCATATTTATGAGATTTTATCAGATTCTAACTTGATTTACTTATTGAATTTCTATATTTTGTTAGAATGTGAACCTAAGTGATATGAATGACTGTTTAACGTGCTTCTATGTGTTTTAGTGCTTTCGTATAAGCCGTGCATCATCGTATGTCTTACGTGGTTATGTCGTTTGTCAGTTGCAGGTTCCACTCTTGTGGATTAGGGTGTTCGCTTTCACTTTCTGGATTTCTTTTGGTTGTCGCCAGGTGAGGTTTCCTTTGTTAATTTTATACAATAATACGTACGTAGTACCGACCCTAATACCGAATAAGCCTCACATGCGAAATTTATATTTTCATCCCGTATTACTACATTTAGTAAATACTTTATGCTTACTATTTTTTTGAAGTTTAAGAACAATGAATTTGATATCAAAAGAGTACTATGTATATGATTTCGAAAGGTTTTCAAAAAGAGACAAGCGAACTATGTTTCGATTTAAATGTAATTTTGGGTTTGGAAACCTTCTCGTTGAGTGAAGTCATTAGGGCGGATTCCCCCCCCCCCCCCCGGATGATGGAATACCCGGCTATATTTCTTTCCGTTACACCGCCTGTCTCGAATGACCCCTTTGCCCCCCCCCCCCCTAAATGTCTTGATTCCTATTCTAATAGGAAAATGATAGTTATGAAAATGCGAGTTATGATATGTGTGTCCGTTTTGTCATTGTGGGCCCCGGAGTATGGTGATCGGGTGAAGCCGGATATACAGCGGGTCTACGGTGGAATTAGGTGGCTTACTCCATGTTTACCGGGAGCGCGGGGTGAGGCCGGAGTGGCAACCTTTGAGCTCCTGCGGCGGTTGACTTCGTGTCAACTGAGACATAGGTTGTTATACCTATACATGGTGCAGTTTGGATTTAGCGGTCCTTCTGCAATATGGGAGGAATAAGGATGGTTATGTTTTTAGGTATGTTATGATATGATATGAGGAGTTGAGGGCTCGACTCGCCGAGCAATATGAAATGTTAAGTTATGATAAATCACCAAATGTTTATGAAAACTCTTCTTTTACATTTGTTTTCTTTTAAGTTAAAATGTTGATTTATTCTAGGTATGCTATTATGTATGTATTCCCCTTTCCCCCTCACTTAGTCTTTTGGCTAACCCTCTCTGTTTCAACCCTTATTTGTTTCAGGTGATTACTAGGTGGGCATCGTCGGTCTTATATTGAGGAGTTATATTCTCTTGTACATTGTTCATTCCTAGATTGTTTTAGGTACTTATGATCATGTTAGGAACTTGCAGCGGTGATATTTGCCTTGGGCAAATGGCGTCATTATCTGTATGGTGTCACTTTTGACATCTTTACTGACCACCAGAGTTTAAAGTATTTGTTCACTCAGAAGGATCTCAACAGGAGACAGAGACGGTGGATGGAATTCTTGGAAGATTATGACTGCCGCATTCAGTATCACCCTGGGAAGGCGAACGTAGTCGCCGATGCATTGAGCCGAAGGGCTCACCTGGCACACGTAGAGGGGACATCTTCAGATACCTCTTTAGAGGACAGGAGGACTCGATTTGAATCGTATCCTCGTCTTGCCAACCTTTCAGTCCAACCCGATTTAGTCCAACAGCTTCGAGACGAGCAAGATTCAGATGCCGGTATTCAGAAGATCAAAGCTAGAATGCAGAATGATCCTAACACCAAATTCAGGATTGATGGTACCGGATTGCTTCGCTTTGGGACCCGAGTTTGTGTTCCCACGAACCTGAAGCGTGGAATTCTCGACGAGGCACACAAGTCTGCTTATGCTGTTCACCTAGGAGGCAACAAGATGTATCGTGATCTCAGAACCCAGTATTGGTGGAATGGTATGAAAAGGGACGTGACTACTTATGTGAAACATTGTCTAACATGTCAGAGAGTTAAGGCCGAGCATCAAAGGCCTGGAGGAACTCTTCAGCCGCTTCCTGTACCCACTTCCAAGTGGCAGGAGATCACTATGGACTTCGTGACAGGATTGCCTACTGTTCGTGGAGGTTTCGACAGTATTTAGGTCATCGTCGATCGATTGACCAAGTCAACACATTTTCTACCAGTTCGAAAAACAACAAAGGTCAAGCAGCTTGCAGAACTGTATCAGAAGGAAATTATTAGGCTTCATGGTGTTCCGGAAAGCATCGTTTCTGACAGGGATCCTAAGTTCACAGCTCAGTTTTGGCAAGAACTTCATAAGAACTTGGGAACGACCCTAAAGTTTAGCTCTGCAGCACATCCTCAGACTGATGGACAATCCGAGCGGACGATCAGGTTTCTAAGTGATATGTTACGGGCATGTGCGCTCGATTTTCATACGAGTTGGATTTCACACTTGCCCTTGGTCGAGTTCGCTTACAACAACAGTTATCAAGCCTCGATTGGGATGCCACCGTATGAGGCTCTTTATGGGAGGAAGTGCAGATCTCCAATTTATTGGGAATTGGAGGATTGGAAGTGGTCAGCTAATGGCCACGAGAGAGCTACTCCACCGGATCACATTCAGGAAGCGATTGATAAGGTACAGCTCATTCGGCAAAGAATGAAAGCAGCTCAAGATCGCCAGAAGAGCTACGCCGACAAGAGACGTCGACATTTTGAGTTTGAAGTGGGAGACCAAGTTTTTCTCAAGGCCTCCCCGAGGAAGGGATTCACGAGGATCGGTAGAGGTGGGAAGCTTACTCCAAGATACTTAGGTCCATTTGAGATCACAGAGCAGATTGGGAATACCGCATATCGTTTGGACCTACCACCTTATCTTACCGAGATCCACAATGTCTTCCATGTCTCACAGCTTCGCAAGTACTTCCCCGACGAGTCCCATATTCTCCAAGATGACGGAGTTCAGCTTGAGCCGGATTTGACTATTGAGATGAAACCGGTTCAGATTCAGGATCGCAAGGTCCAGCAGCTTCGTCATAAGCATATTTCATTAGTGAGAGTTCTCTGGAGGAACCGTTCGACCGAGCAGTCTACTTGGGAGACGGAAGCTAATATGAGAGAAGCTTATCCCGAGCTTTTCTGATAAAGATGGAATCTGGGGACCAGATTCTCATAAGGGGGGAGTATTGTAACGACCCAGAAATCTGAGAATTACTGTGAGTAATTTTACGCGTTAATTATCATTCTTAATCCCTAAATTCTCATTATATGTGAACTATTATATATTATTTTAGTATAAGAACCAATGTGATAATATTGTTTGCGTATTTAAATTACGTGTCTATATTGCGTTTGTTTAATATTTAATCGTTATATTTGATTGACGCGTATTTAATTGGATTTTCTGAAATTACTAAAATAACCCTTCGTATTTTTCGATATTTCGAAGATATTTGATAAAAGTATCAAAATTCAATTCATAAAACTATTATTTCAAATTTAGAGAGAGAGAGAGAAGAAGAAAAGAAAATTTTCTCCCGAAGCCCTAATCGATCGTGCCGAGCTCGAATCTCCGTGGAATTTCGTGCTACTCGTTTTTAAATGATCCTTTCTTCGATACCTTTTTATAGGTACCAATTTCCCCAATTTCTTTTACGAATTTTCGAGGTTTTGAGATTATTTGATTATTTCGGGATTTTTAGGATATATGCTTAGATCGAGCCCGTTTCTTGATCAATTCGTGATTTTATTGGATGTAAATGTGAATTAGTTGATGATTAATGATTGTTATAATTTATGAGTGTTGATTTGCGATATAAATATGAGTTTTGATGAATTTTGGCTCGAATTTTTGAAATCCCGTAAGTTTCTGCTGGGTTCAGTTGAACCACACGGGCTAACGCACGGTCTTGCGCAAAACCGTGCAGGAGCCCGTGTGCAGCTATATTTGCTTGCACGGGCACCAAGCCAGTGTGTTTGGCCGTGTGTGCGTGCACGATCTTGACACCGTGTTCAAGACCGTGCACCAGGCCGTGTGAAACACTTAGAGAATTTTTCCAGCTTTTTCAAATTTTGCTCTCGGCAATTGAGTCTTCGGGTCACCATTTTTGGTTGACTTTTTGCGTACGGACTCCAAAAATTACACCGTTTTCACCTATAGAACCCTTTTAATTTGTAGATTTATATTTTGGAGTGTTTATTTAATTTCGCCCTCGTTCGGGCTGTGAATAGTGTAATTCTAATTATGTGTATTTTTTACAACTTGTCGGAATTGCGTGAAACTTACATGATAGCTTCTTTACATATTATAATTGGCATATGCATGATTGGAAACCTGTTTGGTTAGCCGTTCGTCCAATAATTGCTTATTTGCGCTTTTAGTGTTTGTTGTCGTTATTAATTGGTATAGGTCTTGTCTTGTCTCCAGATTAGTCCGGCGTTAGAGACCAGTGAGTCTAGCGGCTAGGCTTTCTCTTTTTGATTCCAGGTGAGGATTTAAACTTTTAACTGGGCTTGAACATATATATATACAATTGCGAACCCCCTAATCCCTTATTAATGTATTATATATTTCGAGTTTATATTTTTATGTTTTATCCTCAAATCATTTAATATCAAAATTATACATTATTAAACCAAATTGATTTGTTTTCAAAAGGGCAAGAAAACTATTTATTTTACGTGACGGTTTGACTTAGGATTTAATCCTTTGTCGTCACCCTTGCTCAGAGTGTCGTTTGGCATTCAAATGTGTTTTTAAAGCGAGCAAATACATGATTATTTTCAAGATGGGCCCGGGAAGGTATTCGAAGGTTACATCTGGGGACGGGCGTCCAGGGTGTAATCCGAGGTGCTTCTCCCAAAAATAAGCGTCAATCGTGGCCCGTCAGGAGATGATAGCCACGGTTGGGAGCGATGGTGGGTGTTGCATTCGTTGCACATTTTCCTAAAATTCAATATGGTTGAGCTTCGGGTTGACAAGGATATTACCAGCTCCGTATCCAATCAGACGATGTCCCGAAGACAGCTTTCAACACCCGATACGGACATTTCGAGTTTGTGGTCATGCCGTTTGGACTTACGAATGCCCCAGCAGCTTTTATGGACATGATGCACAGAATTTTCCGTCCGTACCTCGATAAGTTTGTCGTTATTTTCATCGACGACATCTTAGTGTTCTCGAAGTCCGAAGAAGAACACGCTGAACACCTCCGGATTGTGCTCCAAGCTTTGAGAGAGCACCGGTTGTTTGCTAAGTTCAGCAAATGCGAATTCTGGATTGACCGAGTGACCTTCCTAGGTCATGTCATATCCGGAACGCGAATCGAGGTAGATCCTTCGAAGATTGAGACAGTGCTGGATTGGGAGAGACCTAAGACTCCTATAGAGATCCGTAGTTTCTTGGGATTAGCGGGATACTACAGACGTTTTGTCAAGGATTTCTCTAAACTTGCAGGTCCGTCAACAGCATTGACGAAGAAGGAAGCTAAGTTTGAGTGGTCAGCCAAATGTGAAGCTAGTTTTCAGGAGCTCAAGAAGAGATTGACCACAGCCCCAGTACTGACCCTGCCAGAGGGTTCTGAAGGATTTGTCGTGTATGCAGATGCGTCACACGAAGGGTTAGGTTGTGTATTAATGCAGAATGGGAAAGTTATAGCTTATGCATCGAGGAAGCTAAAGCCAGCTGAAGAGAACTATCCCACACACGACCTTGAACTAGCCGCCGTGGTATTTGCATTATTGAAATGGCGTCATTACCTCTACGGCATCACATTTGACATCTTCACAGATCATAAGAGCCTTCAGTACTTGTTTACTCAGAAGGAATTGAACAAACGACAGCGCCGTTGGATGGAGTTATTTGAGGACTACGATTGCAAGATCCAGTACCATCCCGGGAAGGCGAATGTCGTAGCCGATGCATTGAGCCGGAAGGCAAGCATAGCCCAGCTAGAGGCTAAGTTAGAGGGAGTTCACATCAGTTCTCAGGCCCATGTTCACAGCATATCGATCCAGTCAGAATTGGGTCGAAAGATTCGAGATGTTCAGGCTACTGATGAGTGGACTCAGAGACAGATAGTTCACATTGCAGCTGATTCTGAGACTCAGTTTGTTGTGGACGACACAGGAATTCTCCGCTACAAGTCCCGAGTTTGTGTTCCGGAGAGTCTGAGGAAAGAGATTCTCGATGAGGCTCACAACACACCTTACACAGTTCATCCGGGAGGAAGTAAGATGTATCGGGATTTGAAGGAATTGTTCTGGTGGAGAGGTATGAAGAGAGACGTAGCTGATTACGTCAAGAGATGTTCGACTTGTCAACAAGTTAAAGCTGAACATCAGAGACCGGGAGGTTTGCTTGAGCCACTACCGATTCCTACATGGAATTGGGAGGGTATTGCCATGGACTTCGTGTCTGGTTTACCTAAAGTTAGAGGTGGCTACGATAGCATTTGGGTGATTATCGACCGATTATCCAAGAGTGCTCATTTCCTACCGATCAACATGTCGTACAAAGTGGATAGGTTGGCAGAGATTTATCACCGAGAGATTGTCAAGCTTCATGGAATTCCGTCTACGATAGTATCTGACAGAGATGCTCGATTTACTTCCCGTTTGTGGCAACAACTTCAAGAACGAATGGGAACGAAGTTGACTTTCAGTACGGCCGCACATCCGCAAACCGATGGTCAGTCAGAGAGGATGATCAGATATCTCTGTGATATGCTTCGAGCTTGTGCCCTAGATTTTCGTAACAATTGGCACGACCAGTTGCCTCTGATTGAGTTTGCCTACAACAACAGTCATCAGTCTACGATCGGAATGGCACCTTACGAAGCATTGTATGGCAGAAAGTGTAGATCCCCGTTGTTTTGGGATCTCGAAGATTGGCGATGGACGAAAGATGATCAGGAACGAGGAACTCCTCCAAAGTTTCTCCAAAATGCCATCGACCGAATTCAGATCATCCGGCAGAGAATGAAGGCAGCTCAGGATCGACAGAAGAGCTATGCCGACACCCGCCGCCGACCGTTAGAATTTGAGGTTGGTGACAGAGTATTCCTCAAAGCTTCTCCTCGAAAGGGTTTCACCCGAATTGGAAAAGGAGGAAAGTTAAGTCCGAGATTTTTGGGCCCCTATGAGATTCTGGAAAGAATTGGGAACGCAGCTTACAGGTTAGACTTGCCGCCGAGTCTGACAGGGATTCACAACGTCTTTCATGTTTCCCAACTCCGAAAATACTTCCCGAATAAGTCTGAGATCCTTCCTGTTGAGGATGTTGAACTAGAGCCGGATTTGACCTTTGTTTCGAAGCCGGTGAAGATATTGGATAAGAAGACTCAAGCTCTGCGCAACCGAGAGATTTCTCTTGTCAAAGTCCTTTGGAGAAATCAGACAACCGAAGAAGCTACATGGGAGACCGAGGACAAAATGCGCAAGTTTCATCCGGAATTATTTCAGCCGGACGAGTAGAATCTGGGGGCCAGATTCTCATAAGGAGGGGTGATTGTAACGCCCCGAAAATCCAAATAATTAATTTGGTATGTCCGAATCGAATATTTGTGTAATTTAATATTTATTTGATATTTATTATGCAATTTTAGAATTTATTTCGTATATGATTGAAGTTATGTATTTAATTTACAAATCGTCAATGTGCGTTTAATAATATGAATTTTGACTGTAATTACATGTTATTTGGACATCGTGAGATTTCGAACTTATTTTGCAAAATTACTAAAATGCCCCTTCGATTTCTAAACCTTAGTCAAGATTTGACTAAGTCTCAATCTCTCTCTCACACTTGCCATTCACGCACAAACAAGCAAAGGAGAAGAAGGAAAGAAAGAAAAAGAGAAGGAAGAAGAAAGAGATTCCAACGATCGTTCCGACTCCGTTTCCCGACGGATTTTCGAGCCGTTTACGTCTACGAACTCCTCGCGATCTCATCTACGAGTAAGCTCTCACGAAATTTTTCGATTAATGCCTTCATTACTTCGATTTTTGGATTTTTGATAATAGTTATAGAATTTAGGTTTTATATGATTTTGATAGAAAATGTGGATGGATTTTCGTGTTTATCGTTTCTATATGAAGCATATATGTTGTAGATCATTATATGTGAGAATTAGGGTTTGATTTGCATGTTTTAGTGATTAATTGTTGGATTAGGGGTTGATTTTCGCGTATGATTTTCTGTCTGCGAGTTTCTGCTCATTTTGATCGCACACGGGCTTGTGCACACGGCCTCGAGGCCGTGTGCATGATGCCGTGCGCGTGGAAGGATTGCGCACGGGCTCTACACACGGCCTTGAGGCCGTGTGCATGAGGCCGTGCGCGTTTCTTGAGTGTGCACGGCCTCGCCACACGGCCGTGCACAAGGCCGTGTGGAAGGCTCGAACAGTACCCTGACCTTCTGTAAGTCAGGGTACAAATTGGCCTACGGGTCCCGCTTCGACTCGTCTTTTCCGAATTCTTTCTTCGCTCGTGTATTCGATATGTATGATATGGATAGGAATTACATGATTTGTGAATTTACGACATGTTCGGGTATGTGAATAGTGCATTTTAAGTTTTCGTTAAATTTTCTAACTTTTGCATGTGAAGTCCGATTTTTCCGAAATTCGAATGCATGCTTCTTTATGATATTCTAAGCATGTCCGTAAAGTTTCGTTGCATTTGGAATTGATTTACATTTTTAAATTTGCGATTTACTCTGTTTTCGTTTGAGAATTTGAACCTAAGTGATTTATTTAATTGTATAACGTGCTTCTACGTGTTCTAATTCTTTCGTATAAGCCGTGCGTCGTCTTTAGTCTTATTTGGTTGTGTCTTGGTATTTTGCAGACGATACTCCTGTGGAGTAGCGCCGGTTCTTGCTCTTTTTGCTCATCTTTTGCATAGCCAGGTGAGGCTTTCCGTTTCTGTTTCCAGTAATACTACGTATATATATATAAATAAACCTCTCCCGATATAAGCCACGTTTATGTTTTGTTTTCACACCGTTTATATATATACTTAGTAGATATTTATGATTATTATGTTCATTTGATTTATCGAAAATTATTTGATATGAAAAAGTATTACGTATAGTCTTCGAAATGTTTACGGAAGAGACATGTAAAACCTTTTGTTTCTAAGGCGAACTTTGGCCTTCGGCCTCGCATATGACATGTCTCGAACGGTCTTTTGGCCAACCCGAAATGTTTGAAAAAGCGAGTTATGAAATGTTTGTATGATCGTTTGGGCCCGGAGTAAGAGCGATAGGACGAAGTCGGTGGACGTCGGGTCTACGGCGTAAATCCTATGGTTTCCTCCATTTGGGAGCTCGGGGTGAGGCCGGAGTGGCAGCCCTTTGAGTACCTGAGTTATTCTAGTAAGTTTCGCGTAGTTCGGATTTAGCGGTCCGTCTACATTGGAGGAATAAGGGTGGTTTCCGGTTTTTATGTTTGGTTATTGGAGTTCAGGGCTCGACTCGCCGAGTCATAAGATATGTTTTGTTTTATGTTAAATCACCACCCGATTACGAAAACCTTTCTTTTATGTTGATTTCTTTTAAGTTTAAAAATTGGTGATTTATTTCCCGTTTTGTTATATACACTATTATTCCCTCCTCACTTAGTCGTTTGACTAACCCCCCTCTGTTTTACCCCTGTACTGGTTTCAGGATACTAGGCGGGATCTGCGTCGTCGTCGTCGCGTCTTAGAGTTACATTCTTTTTGCTCATGTATAACTCTCATTCAGTATGGCTATGATTTATGTCTTTTGATTTTAGGATTTATTAGAATGTATTCGGGATTTTGTATTGAACCCGTTATTATATAATTATCGGGATATTGTACCGAACCCGTTTGTTATTTAATTAAGTGAATTTCGTTAGCCTTGGTGGGCTTTAATAATTGTGCAATTTATTATGCTTTAATGTTGATTTATTTCGATTCCGCACTTCTGTCTCGTTGTTTATTTAAAACCCCCGCCTAGTAATTGAGTAAATGCTTGCCGTTCGCCGGGTTTCGATTCGGGTCGGATCCCATTCCGGCTTCGGGTCGGGGCTCGGTGCGGGGCGTGCGTTACCCGTTTGGGGCGCCCGCTACACGTATGTTGTTGTCTACACACTTATTCAAGAGTTGTATTTAGATTTATTTTTATTTTGGGAATTGGGGATTAATTGCCGACGGATATCAAGACGTAAACTTCTTAGAGCCTTTTTTGATTTGGTTTCCTTGCTAGTCGTTCCGGAAGGTTATGTAGGCGTCCAACTGGGCAGCAGTTGGATTCGATCAAGAATTGGAAGTAGTAAGCTAGGGCCAAGTCAGTCTGACACCAAGAATTAAGAAGCGGATGATTAGACTGATTTAGGGAATGGCATAGGCGTCATTGGGGATGGACAAGATCAAGAATGAGATAAGGTTCTAGGGCAAAGGGGAACTAGCTTGCCAACTAGCTAACTGACTCGTATGAAGAAGAGGGTGGCCTAGCTGGCCCTATCCTTATGTCTAGTATATTTACTTTTATTATTATTGCTTCCGCTTTGTCTTATGTGTTTGTTTGTTTTGCCGTTCGCTGTTGGGCCTCGAGTGTAAGCCGACGGCGAGCACTCGGAGTGTTCAGCAGTGCGGGATGTGGGTTTTTTCCTTTTTGGGGCGCAACAATTACATTTATCTCACATCTTCAAAATAATGTTGACTTAATAATTACTTCACTTTTTATAGATACGTTTTAATTAAAAAACATCTTAATATGGTATAATTTATCAATTTTCTTAAATAAAATATTCTTATTCTTTTTATTTTTATCTAAATAATGAATTATAGTTTTAAAGATATAAAAAAATAAAGATTAACTATTTTAGCAATATACATCCTGGAGCGCCCCTTTCAGTAGGAGGAGAAAGGACACCACATTCGCACCGAGACGAACTCTTAAACGAGGTAGATGTACCCCATTTAAAAATCCATCCCGGCGAACGGCAAGCACTCAATCTATACCTGGCAACAACGTTACTAGTCCAACAACAACAACCAACAGAAATAACAGAGTGCGGAAGCTTAACGTATCCATATCAATTAAACATTCAAAGCCACACGGGGCATCAATTAACATAAATCAATATTCCAACAAATACATATTTAACTAGTCAATGCTCAACGAATATCCATCACATCATCGAATATCAATCATCATTAATATATCAATTTCTACTAAACAAAACGATTCAATAATAAAAGACAGACTGTTGTTGGACACTACCGACAATTACCAAAGGACACGAAGACCAAGACTCACGACCCGCTGTTGCCAACCGACATGAGAGGTGACAACGCCACCTGTCGACCTGAAGTAAGAATTAAAACAACAAGGGGGTGAGTACAAAACGATACTCAGTGAAGGTAAAAAGGGAACAAGTACGAGCCACGCTTTCGGGTTTTTATACATATATAAGAAAGTACATTTGCAGAATTTAAGAAAACCGGAATGTGCTTCGACTTGCATTAATTACAATTAATAAGCATTAACGATAAAGCATAAATAGAAGCAAGTAATATCCCAGCGAGAATGGGCCTGTTCCTCCTTATAACCCCTTCATGTCATTATAAAACTCCATCTCCGGTGTCTGACCCCATAGTGCGACCATGGGCGACGAGTTGAATTTTAGGAAAACGTGCAACGGATGCAACGCCCACCATCGCTCCCAACCGTGGCTATCAACTCCTGCCGGGCCACGATTGACACTTAATTTTGGGAAAAGTACCTCGGGCAACACCCTGGACGCTCGTCCCCAAGTGAGACCCTCGAATACCCTCCCGGGCCCTCATTAAAAGAAAAGTCCACAATTTTGCTCGCGTTTCAAGAAGCATTATAAGTTGAAAGCCAAACGGGCATTTAGACAAGTATGTGACGACAAAGGGGGTGACTATAAGTTTCATACGTGTCGGGAAGCACTGACGCACTCCCCTAACGACTTCCCTCATAGACCCTGCCAAAGTCAAAGCGTCACGTTTGAAAAGAAAGCGTTTACTTGCCTCTTGAAAACAAAACGATTTAGATATACTAATAGGTATGAGTTAATATCAAAACATTTGTTATTAAAATCATGAAAATATAATTAAATATTTAATAGATATACAAGGAAGGAAATCAAATCAATATGAGCACGTAAGGGTAGTTCGCAATAAATAAAAGAAATCCTTACTCCAATTGAAAGCATTTTAAAACCCTCACCTGGAAGCACGGGAATGACAAGACACTCAAGCTATTCCTTGAAAGGACGGCCTGAAACTGTCAGACGACAAACCAAATAAGACAAGACACGACTTACGACTCTCAAAGACTACAACGCATGAAAGACCAATTAATAATCATGTAGCAATTGAAATTACAAGTAAAATGCATTTAAATCCATTAAACGAATGATATGCAATTAAAGATGCTAAACATGCTCAATTGAAATTCTAATTGCACATTCATGCATAATATATTACAAAGAAGCACTCATGCGATTTTTGGATCATTCGGACAACATTCAAAAATTGGGGAAAAAGTCCTAAACGAAAAAGGCTCGATTCAAGGTCCGAACGAGGTCGGAATTTTGAAAACTTTACGAAATATTCATCATTGAATCATATGGAAGCTATAGGTGAAAACGGCTCGATTTTAGGGGGTCGTATGCAAAAAGTCAACTTTTATTTTTGGCCAATTGACCCCATTACCGTGAGCAACTAAGGAAAAAGGCTGAAAATTTGGTTAAGGCATTCGCACGGGCTAACGCACGGCCTTGTGCACGGTCTTGAGCACGCACTCAAGACCGTGCAAGCTAAAACAAGTGAGCACTGGCTTGCGCACCGGGGTGCGCAGGTGCGCAGGCCGGTGCAGGCCTAAGGTGGTGCGCATGGTCTGGTGCACAGTCTTGCCAAGACCGTGCGTTGGACCGTGTGGTTCAACTTTCAGGTGCAGAAAACGCGATTTCAAGGTTTCTCACGAGGGTTTCGTCCTAAAATCAACTAGGGTGAATTCTATAGCTAAAATCAACACATAAAATTCACACTCATGCATTGTATACATTAATAGCTACCATTTGATCCGAACTACACTAAAAATGGTAAACTCTAACCTACAAACCCATCAAATTATCAAATATTCATTTCAAAATAAAAGCTAGAAAATCGAAGGATTTAATGGACGAATCGAAATGGGAAAGAAGGTTACCGGTAGAGAATCGAATGAGGATTGTATAGTTGGTCTCGGAATTTCGATTGATCGAGCGACGGGTTCGGGACGGGATTTTCTTCCTCCTTCTCCCTTCTTCTTCCTTTCTCCTCCTCTTCTCTCTTTCTCTCTCTCGATTTGGTGTGTGAGCAAGAGTGTGTAAGTGTGTTCAAGAGGGTGCAAGTGTGTCCAAGAGGTGTGTTTAAGAGAGTGTGGGTTCGTTTGAGATTAAAATAAATTCGAGGGGTAGAAGAGGTAATTATAAATGGTTGAGGATATGAAATAAATTAGAATAAATTAGAATTACCTAACAAAGCTAATCTTTTCATTTAAAATCCAACGAGGTGTCAAATAATTATTCCGAAAATATATTCCGAAATTTTTGGGTCGTTACACATCCATTTAGACACATGGCATTATTTTAGACTATAACTAAGGTTAGTCACCTACAATTGGAGACTAACCATAAAATTTTCCAAAAATAAAATTTATTAAGTTCAAAAAGAATTGTCAGTAATTCTTTATCATGCGTTGACGGATATTAGGCAGGTGTATAGTAGAAGTTTTTTTAAAAAACATAAATCCATATTACATTCTTAGTATTTGCAAACTATATTGTTTTTGGAGAATTTTTTTTTTTTTTTAATTCGATCCTTTGTTGGGATTTATGGTGCCCCGGGCGCAACGAAAGTAAGGAATTTCAAAAATTTTGTCTCGGGGCCTTAATCGAATTAACATGAATCTTCATCCAATGAACTCAAAAACTTTGAAACGTTTATATATCAAGAATCCGCATACTTTTACGCACTCCTTTTGTAGTCGTTAAGGTATGAAACATTTCTAAAACTTAGATCCACTCCTTGATCATGCAGGCTTCTCGATTCCACCAAGGATTCAATTTTAAACCGAATCCCTCTAAGGTTGATCCACGACTTCTCGCAGACGAACTCTGAATCTCTTAAATCCTACTAGAGAGATTTAAGATCAATATTTATCTAATATAAAATAAGAGAATCGAGAAAAGAATTGGAAAGGCTAGTTCATGTCAAACTACAGAAATCTGCAATTCACGTGAACTGCCTGTAGATAGAGAGAAATTAGCGTAAAATAGAGAGAGAATAGGGTTAGGAAAAATCCAACTCATAGAATGAATTCACCTTGTCAAATAGACTTGAGTGCAGGGTTATAAATAACCCTGAACTGGCCGAAAATTCCAGTCCTAGATGGGTTGGGATTTTCAGCCATTGTTGCTACTGGGCCTAGTAGTCTTGGGCCTTTTCAAGGCCCTTTCAATTTAATACCAGAATAAATATTTCATATCCAATTTAATTAATCCTAATTAATTAAGTAAGTCGAATATATTATAAAATGGGCTTTAATTTATTCTAAATAAATTACAATAAATTACAAGCCCGTCATTAATCAACTTGGGCTAAAATTAATTCCAAATTAATTTTCTAGTCTAATAAGCCCAATTAACATTTAATTGCTACAGATGTAGCGCCCCGAAAATCCGAATTACATTCCGGTATGTTCGAATCGTTTATTTACGTGATTTAATTATTTTTTTTGATATTATTATGCAATTTTATAACAATTTCATAAATGAGTGAATTTTGATATTTAAATCACGACATGTTAATGTGCGTTTAATTTCATGAACTTTGACTGTAATTATGATTTATTTGGACAACTTGTATTTTTGAACTATTTTTGTAAAATTACGAAAATGCCCCTTCGATTCTCAACCCAAGTCAAATTTTGACTAAGACTCTCTATCTCTCTCTCTAACCTCACTCACGCAACAACAAAAGAAAAAGAAGGAGAAAAGAAAGAAAAAAAAAAGAAAGAAGAAGAGGAGACTTTGATTGATCATCCCGACTTCATTTCCCGACCGATTTCCGAGCCGTGAAATCCTACGAACTCCTCGCAATCTCATCTACGAGTAAGCTTCTCACGTCTTTCTCGATTAATACCTCCATTGCTTTGCTTTTCTGATTTTGATGAATAGTTGCACATTTAGGTTAAATGATGATTTTGAATGATTTTATGGGTGGAATTACGTGATTCTTGGTTCTATAGGTAGATTAGATGTTGTAGATTAATATATGTGAGTTTTAACTTGAGATTTGCATGATTGATGGGTTTAATATCGAATTTTGGGTTGTTCCCGCGAAGCCCTCGCGATTCTGCATTTTTGCTGCTGTTCTTTAGATCCACACGGCCTTACGCACGGTCTTGAGACCGTGCGCGAAGACCGTGTGTGCCCCTTTTGAGCCTTGCATGGCCTTGTGCACCCCATGCGCAAGCCGGTGCGCAGGCCAGTGCAAGTGTCTGCACCGGCTTGAGCACGAATTCAAGCCCGTGCGTCCTCCCGTCCCCAAGACCGTGTGTCCCCCTTAGCCAAAATTTCTCCATTTTCAGAATGTTGCTCTCGGCAATGTGAGTCAACGGGCACTTTTAAAAGTTGACTTTCTTTGTTTGACCTCTGATTTGAGATCCGATTTCACCTATAGGTCCTATAAATCATGAAATACATATTTTAGGAAGTTTGAATTTTTCCGACTTCGTTCGGGCCCCGTTCCTCGTGTTTTCCGTTTAGGCATTTTGGGCTATTTTTTAAATGTTGTCCGTTTCCTCCGAAACTTGAAAGCATGCTTCCTTATTTCCTTTTATGCAAGATTATGAACTTTTATCGCATTCTAATTTGGTTTGCTTATTGAATGTACGTACTTTGATAGAATGTGAACCTAAGTGTTATGAATGACTGTTTAACGTGCTTCTATGTGTTTTAATGCTTTCGTATAAGCCGTGCGTCGCGTTAGTCTTATTTGGTTGTGTCTTTGTATTTTGCAGACGATACTTCCGTGGAGTAGCGCATCCGGTCTTGCATTTATCTATTCTTTTTGTATAGCCAACAGGTGAGGCTTTCCGTTTCTAATTCCAGTACTATTATGTATATATAAATAAGCCTCTCCCGATATGAGCCTTGTTTACGTTTTGTTTTCACACTGTTTCTATATATATACTTAGTAGATATTTATGCCTCTTATGTTTATTCGATTTATCGAAAATGTTTTGATATGAAAAAGTACTACGTATAGTCTTCGAAATGTTTGCGAAAGAGACATGTAAAACCCCTTTGTTTTCTAAGGCGAACTTTGGCCTTCGGCCTCGCATATGACATGTCTCGAACGGTCTTTTGGCCAACCCGAAATGATTTGAAAAGCGAGTTATGAACTGTATGTATGTATATTTGGGCATGGAGTAAGGATGATAGGACGAAGTCGGTAGACGTCGGGTCTACGGCGGAAATCCTATGGTTCCCTCCACCTTTGGGAGCTCGGGGTGAGGCCGGAGTGGCAGCCATTTGAGTACCTGAGATTATACTGTATGTTATGCGTAGTTCGGATTTAGCGGTCCGTCTACATTGGAGGAATAAGGGTGGTTTCCCATTTTATGTTTGGAAATTGGAGTTAAGGGCTCGACTCGCCGAGTCATATGATATGTTTATGTTTTATGCTAAATCACCACCCGTTTACGAAAACCTTTCTTTTATGTTGATTTCTTTTAAGTTTAAAATTGGTGATTTATTTCCGTTTTATAATATACACTATTATTCCCTCCTCACTTAGTCGTTTGACTAACCCCCTCTGTTTCACCCTTGTATTGGTTTCAGGATACTAGGCGGGATCGTCGTCGTTGTCGTCTTCGTTAGAGTTGCATTTATTTCGTTCATGTATAATTCTTGTCCGTATGATTTTATTTATGTTTATGATATTAGGATTTTATTTATGTGGTATTCGGGATTATTTGTTGAACCCATTATTATCTATTGTCGGGATATTGTATCGAACCCGTTTATTATTTATGTAATTGAATTTCGTTGGCCTTGGTGAGCTTTAATACTTGTGCAATTATTATGATTTATTGTTTTGTTTATTTTCGCTTCCGCACCTCTGTTGTTTTCTTTCGTTTTTGAAACCCCCGCCTAGTCATTGAGTAAATGTGTGCCGTTCGCCAGGTTTCGATTCGGGTCGGGGCTCGGTGCGGGGCGTGCGTTACCCATTTGGGGCGCCCGCTACAACAGATTTATCCTTCTATTAATTGTACTTGATTTATTCTGAATAAATTACTAGTTTCTCAATTAATCAATTTGACTTGAATTAAAACCAATTAACTCTCAAGTCCAAAACATTCAATTACACTTTAATTGAATTGTTTATCTCTTCATTACTCCATTAAATAGACATAGATTTATTCTCAATAAATCATGATCTATTATTCTAATAAACTTGAATTAATTCTCAATTAACTCTCAAGTTGTAAAGTTCAATTATAACTCTAATTGATAAAGCTCTCTTCTATGTAAACTAAGTAGTCTCAAATTTATTCCAACATAAATTTCGAGACTCACTCTTAATTAGGCAATATGTTATCAAATAACAAGTCTCTCGAATTTAATCACATTAAATACTTATTAATTACTCTTAATTAACTATTAACATCTTGTTCTCTTATTAACGAATTAATTCCAATTAATTCATTTGTCAATCCAATTGACTGTTATCAAACTCTATTGATATAGATAAAATTGTTAGCCTTTGGAAGTCATTGTGTGACCCCTCAGGTTCACGAATAGGACAACAGTAGGAATACTTTCTTAATGTCATAATTGTAATTTTAATTAAACTCATTTAATCAAAGACGATTTGGGAATCAACTCATTGACTTCACAAATACATTCCTACAGACCATGTATGACATCTAGTGTAGCGCCCCTCTCCATAGGAGGACGAAGAAAGCCACATCCGCACCAAAATAAATTTCCGAGCACGACAGGGTGCCCTACTCGAAAACTCATTTCAGCCAACGGCAAGACACTCAATCAAAACTCCGGCAACAACAAAACGACGCCCCAACAACAACAGTAACAATGAAATAAATGCAGAAGTGAATTCATAAATAACAGATCAATTCATAAAAACCATCCATGGCAACATAATTCATAAAAAAATCTAAAATAATTATCCAATTAATGTCGTCCATGGCTCAACTAACTATCCCACTTCAGGGGCACGTAAGTACAGAAAGTAAATAAATTAAATCATAATGTTAAATACAATAATTCAAATCAATTCAGAAAGTAAAGACTCGACTGTTGTTGGGACACTAACAAGACCTGCTGCTGCCGACTGACAAACTAGGTGACACCGCCACCTGTCTACCTAAAGCAAGAACCAAAATAGAAGGGGTGAGTATAAAGGATACTCAATAGGGGGGGGGGGGGGGGGGGGATAATACAATATAGGTATTGATCGCGGTTCGTTATTTATCTTTTAAAACCAAAAGTAGTGAATGTTGCTCGTTTTAATAAAACAATACAAATATAAATATAAGTTGTAAAACAATAATACAAAGCACCACTCGGGTTCGGCTCACTTTGAAAACACAAAAGGTTGACGAACCGGATCCTTTGAAATCATTTGCACATAATATCAAGCCGATAGTTGAATGAGGGCTTAGTCGATTCACAATCCGTCGAGTATATGAAAGAAACAATTATCAATAATACATGAATAAGAAATGAAAGACGGGATTATGCTTCGACTAAGTAACGAAAGCAGTAAACCAATTAGACAAGTAAATAATGTAATAAGTCATGCAATAATGTGTCCCGGCGAGCACGGGTTCTATACCAATACATGAATAAAGTAATAAGAAGGACTAAGAGAACGTACATAACTGCACGTTACCGGGTTAAGGGAGCGCACATGGCTGTGCGTTACCGGATTAAGGGAGCGTACATGGCTGCACGTTATCGGATTAAGGGAGCGTGTTGGACGACACGTTACCGGATTAATGGAGTGTACATGGTGCACGTTACCGAGTTAAGGAAGCGTACCTAGAAGGCACGTTACCGAATGGAACAGTTCTCGCTTGAAATCAGGGATCGGGATGTGGATGGCCAAAGGGGCCGATTGAGACAAGGTTATATTTGCGAGACCAAGAGGCCAAAGTTCGCCTTTAAAAACAAATGGGTTTTCCTTATCTTGAGTTGAAATCATTGTAAAATATTATAAATATATATATAGGTTTGCATGAAAAGAATTAAAGCATTAAAAGCAGGAAAGCATTAAAAGCAATAGAAAATCAGGGAATAAGTTATTTTGCAAGTCCTATTTATCTATGTTCTTACTCCAGTTGAAAACATTTTAAACCCTTACCTGGCTCGACAGAACAAGAGAAGGAAAGCAAGCAACAATTACAATTCGGCCTCAAAGATCCCACCTGAAAAACACGGGGTCCAGAGGATGAATGACTAACACGAACAAGAAAACAGACCCTGACGCTCGGCTACCAAATTACAAACATGCTCAAAGGTGTTTATTCAACATTTAACATAAAAGAGCAAGTAGGGGCAACATGGTCAATTTATATCTAAAAGCATAGAATAATTAAATGAACGAGAAACATTAAATTAAATACAAAACATATAAACGTATAAGCTAAGCAGGAGAAACAAGATTGTAATTAAAAATCAAACAAATATATTCCATTTAAATCAACAATTTGAAATTCAACTTCACAACTTATAGCTTTTCCCAAAAGCTCTAAAGCTACAAGCTCATATTAATCCTATCTCTAGCCTAATCGAACCGAAACCCATCCGTTCGACTACACAATCATACATCAACCATATTCAACAATTTACATAAGCTAGAGTACAAGTAATTCATGCCCAAAAGATAAAAGCTATAAGCTATAATAAAAAAGCTACAATATTAACACAATTATACAAAAAATGCGATAAAAAACAAACGACAAGTCAGATTCGAGTAATACCAGCACCGTTAGAACCGTTGTGATGAGGAGAATAATTTTTGTGAAGATTCCATTGCCGGAATCTAACTAGAACTGTAGCGCCGCCGCTGCGCCGCCACCGGACTTCTGTCGAAACACTTCCGATAGTCGAACCCTTATACAGAAAGGATCCTCTCAACACGCTGGTCACAACCATCGTGGTGTGCTGTCGTGACTCCGCCTGGAACCACCCGGAACCACCACTCCCATTGCCACTCAACGCCACCGCCCCTTCAAGTTGCCATAACTCCGCCGTCCGTGGTCCGGTGAAAGTGAAACCACCACCAAAATGCTCCTCTCTTCATGGGCTTCAATTCCCGACCAACCCCAGGCATTGATTTCACCGGATTCTTCAGATCGGAAAAGGTATGGCCGGACTCAAAATCATCCATATCTCTGCCGTCGGTGGTCGGATGGCCACGGGACCACCGCCATTGGCTTTGTCTCGAAAAATCGGTCAGGAACTGACTGGTCTCAGCCCTTGACAACGCCAGAAAAGCTTCGTCCAAAACCCTCCTTCGTTGCTAGCTGTTTCTCATCCCAGCACCGCCGTCGTTGCTCCGATGGCCTGGAAAATGGTACCATCGTGCTCCTCTCGTTGAGACGACCGATTTCCATATATCATTTGCTTGATTTGGTGAAGAAATGCAAAATCCTCAATTTTTGGAGAAGATGGAGCTTCTCGCGTGCGTCGCTGCTCTTGGTGTTCTCCCATTTTTCAGATTTTTCCCCAAAGCTTTTCGAAATTGCATATTATACCTTATCCTCGAAAAACGTGTAAATAGTGTAATGTGTCAGAATTTAGTGTACTTAGTGTCAAAATGACCGAAATTAAATACTTAATACGATTCAAGGTTTGTTTTATGAAAACTCATGAGTTTACGAAAAGTCAATGTTGGGAGGGGTCAAAGTGTAAATTGTTTTGGGCTAAAATGCTATTTTCTTTAAAATATGACTTAATGAATAATTTTTAGAATCTTATGAAAATAATTGGAATCTCGATGAAATATGCATTATTAAAACATTGAACCCCTGTCCAATGTACACCGTTAAATTACTAAATTAAATTAAACGAGCTAAAAATATAAATTTACCAAATTGACCCTAGTTAGTGGCAAAACGATGCAAATCAAATTCTAATTAATGTCTTGGGTTTTAAATACCAAATTGATGATTTATAAAAATATTTAATGCAAGAGTTGGAAAAAACGTGCAAGTGTGATAGACGTCGGGACCGTAAACGGTCCGAATTCCGGTAAACGCACTAATTTTGAACTTGGAGATTGCGGGTCGTCACATCTAGCACCATGTCCATGGCCACCCATTCATCGATGAAGTGGTAAGAACTTTCAGCATCATGATCTCCGTGAGATATGATTCTTCTATCATCCAATTCCCGATTGAGACCTAGGGTATGGGAAATGGAACACCAGTAGTCTGCAATGCTATGAATAACTGTAGCGCCCCAATAATTCAGAATTGTGCCCAGGAGTGGTACACGGCCTGCTGCAAGCCGTGCAATAGGCCGTGGAGGCGGTGTGGGTCTTGTCCCACATCGGCCAAACAATGGATGAATGAAGGGTTTATAAGTTAGTTTCCACGCACAACCACTATGTCGTATACCATCTTTGGCAGTTGATTCTCAGGCTAAACTTTAGGGTTGTGCTCGGTGGTGGTGAAGCTTATACCCGCGCGTACTGTAGCGCCCCGCTCTACAGCCCCCGAACCTGCACGGATTCCCAAGCCGAGGACGGCGCCTCAACCCGAGAACCCATACAAGCCAACGGGTCAATCCCAACACTTGGCAACAGTGGATCCCCAAAGTAAAAACATCCAAACAGCTCAGAATAAATAGCGGAAGCAAATTTAAATCATAATAACATAAATGCCACTCCGGGGCCAATTCAACTAATATATATATATATATATATATATTAACACAGCCCATTCAGGGGCAACATAAAGTAAATATCAGGGGACGGGGATCAATATATCGTTATCTACAGGCCTGGACAAAAGAACAACTATCTAGAGAGTTAAAGACGACAATAGAGACTCGGCAAAACCAAAAAGGCCTATCTAAGCACTGTTGCCCATCCGACACGTGAGACATGTCGGTCTCTCAATCTACCTGAGGCAAGAATCAATGAAAGAGGGTGAGTCAAAAATACTCAGTGAAGATGTTAGAGCAAGTCGAGTCACGTTTCCGGGTTTTATAGAAAGTACATATGCAATAAGGAAGAAACCGGAATGTGCTTCGACTTGGATATTCAATAAAACGATAAAAGAAATAACGATATAAAGCGATAAATAAATATCCCCGCGAGAGTGGGCCTGTTCCTCCTTATAATGCATGTATGGGTATGTTATGTATATGTATGGTACATTCCACCACGGCGGAAGCATCAGGCTCAGTCTCCTCATTATCGCCCTCCAGTGCATACACACGAGCTGGAACAGAAGGCTTCGGCCTTGGCGGCATAGGCTGACTCGGGGGCTGCCTCCTAGGACAACTATCCTTCTGGTGGGCAGAGCTACCACATCTAGTACACAATCCCAACTTAGACCAACACTTAAACTCTGGGTGATTCCCTCCACAATAACCACAAGTAACTGGACGATAACCTGACGGACGAGGGACTGAAGGAAAACCAGCCGGGCGAGGTGCAGAGTAAAATCCGGTCGGACGAGGTGCTGAAGTAAATCCCATAGGGCGAGGTATAGGAGGTCTGGGTCCACCAAAAGGTCTCTTGCCTTTAGGCTGCATAGGAGCACTCGGAATGAAAGGCCTCTTGAAACCTGATGAAAAAGAAGCAGGGGTGGTACTACGAATAGCTCGATCAATACTGGCATACTCAGCCTCAAGAGATAAGGCTGCATCTACAGCTGCAACATAGGTAGTGGGACGGGAAGCTGCAAGACCCTGTCGAAGTGGAATACTTAAGCCCTCTAGAAACTTCTTGGTCTTCCTGCGCTCGTCTAAAGCAATATGTGGAGCATATACTGCAAGTCTGGTAAAGTTGGCCTCATAATCTGCCACATTAGAAGTACCCTGGGATAACTCCATAAACTCCTGCTCCCGGCGATCCTGAACAGTAGGGGGAACATACTTAGCTCGAAACTCCTCAAGAAACCTATCCCATGTTGACTCAACTCTGGTGGCCCTCCATCTCTGCTCAGTCATCTTCCACCAGGCCTCTGCAGGTCCTCGCAGAAGATAGATAGCAAACTCAACCTTCTCTAGATCAGTGGGCTGAAGAACTCAGTATATCCTCTCAAGAGATGAAATCCAACCCTCTGCCACAATATCATCTGTAGTACCAACGAACTGAGGTGGGTGGAAATCGAGGAATCGGCGAAGTGACTGCTCACGGGCTCTATGCTCATCTACCTCTACATCCTTATCTCTCTGATCCAGGTAATCCTTAAAAAGACCAAATATCTGCTGAGCATCAACCACTGGTGCCTGTGGTGGTACTGCTGGAGGAGCACGATCACGACGAGGCGGCATCCTACAGTTAAATATAACAAGTATGCATGTAGATTAATTATGGATGCAAAGCTGTAAGCACATAAGCACAAAAGCACAAATTCCTAAGTCATAAGCCGTACGGATCTAGCTGACACGACTCACAAAGCTAAGGCCAATGAACCTCTAGCTCTGATACCAACTGTAACGGCACGTCCCCAAATACGGTGCGACGTGACGTCCCGCACCAAGTCATAATCCACAACCAGAACTAAAGGTCCAGTTATGAACTACAACCTGGCGAACGGAAAATAATTACCAGGCGGATCTGCTTTAGAAAATAATAAGACAATGAACAATAATACAGCGGAAGCAAATTAGCACAACCTATCCCACTCAGGGAGCTAGAACAACCATAATCCAAAACACAATTATAAAGCCCACCAAGGTCACTGAAAATATCAATATCAACATTCAAACTAATTTACATTATTTACATCTACATCTTCTAGGGTTTGAAGTATTTATCCAGATACATAGACGGATATGAAATCACCTAAACAAAAGTAAATGACTCCAAGGACACGACCTGAATGCGCCTAGCAACAAAACCCTGAAAAGACAACAACAGAGTAATGGGGTTAGTCAAAGCGACTAAGTGAGGGGGCTGTAATACATATATATTATCGAAACAACCGAAAGATTCACCAGTTTGTAAATGAAAAGAAAGCAAAGGAAAAATAAGGGTTTTCTCAATTATTGGTGAATCGAATAATTTCGCATTAAAGTAAAAGCTCGGCGAGACGAGCATCAACCACCTATTTCACAATATCAGAAATATCAAATAAACCTCCCTTATTCCTCCTTGTGTAGACAGGTAGCTAGCCCGCTACTATATAATTATATATGCAAGGACAAATATCCAATACATCTTCGGCTGAGGATATAGACTAGATCCCGTCCGGCGCAGGTACTCAAAAGGGTTGCCACTCCGGTCATACCCTCGAGCTCCCATCAGTTTGGATTCCAGAGCATTGAGATCCACCGTAGACCCGACGTCTATCCGGCTTCACCCCGTACCCTGAAGTCCGGGCCCAATAGTATAATGTGGCTCAATGGCCAGGCATAAAAGCCAAGATAATTCCTCGCATTTCAAATACTTGTGTGGTCAAAGGGACCAATTTCAAACTAATTTGTAACCCTTTCGAGCTAATGGAGCCTTCTAGGGGTTAATATGTAATAATTTGATATCAAAGCATTTTCCTTTAAACTCATTAAGATAATATGGTTTTCAAGTAGCTACTACGTATACTATAAGTTTGGGGAAAGAAAACATAAAAACATAAAAGACAGGCTTCGGGTATATATGGAATATTTACATACGTATAAGGAAAGCCGAATTCGGAAAAGAAACCCCACCTGGATAATCCTGCAAAAAGGGCAAAAGAAAGAAGACCAACTACTGCCCGGACGAACTACCACCTGAAACCAAATACGACACAACCATATAAGATGACGACACGACGCACGGCTTATTCTTAATGCAATAACCACTTAATTAAATCAAAGAAGGGCAATTAGGGCAATTATTCAATGAAACGAATGAAATATCAAACTTCAAAACTATAAATCGTGCTTAAACACATTTAGGTTTCATAGACATGCTTAAAATACTATAAAGAATCATACATTCAAGTTTCGAAGCAATCGAAAAAGAATTGCGAAAGGCGTATAATTCCCTAAACGGAAATTGATTCGTTTCACGATCAGACAGTATTGGAAAAATTCAAACTCTATGGATTATTAAGTTTTAAAGCGCTATGGATTTAATGGCGAAGTCGGATTTTGAAAATAATATCAAACGAAGAAAGTAGTATTTGCAATTTTTGACTTCCAGAGACTTTTGAACTAAAATCGGGTCACACGGGCTACACACACGGCCTGATCAAGGCCGTGTGCGATTTTGGGAACACGCACGGCCTGTCCACACGGCCTGATCAAGGCCGTGTGCAACTTTGAAACATGCACGGCCTACCCACACGGCCTGATGCAAGGCCGTGTGGGGTGGAAAACACGCACGGTCTTGCTACACGGCCTATTGCAAGGCCGTGTGCGCCTGTTTTCGCGAATTTTCAGCAGAACGCGAAGAACTTCGCACAGAAGCAGCAAAACTTCGTCAAATCTTTACCAAAATACCATTTTCAATCAGATTTTCATACTACAAACTTCAACAAATATCAAAGATCACAATGGCAACACATAGGATCAAGAATCATCGAAAACTACGGAGTATAGCGATCAAACTATCGAAAAATCCAACTTCGAAACAATTTATCCAAAACATACTCAAACGACAACGGAATCAAATGGAACTTGAATAATACCTGTAGAGAATGTTATAAGGATCACGTAGGTTCTTACGGATCGAAATTTGGTTAAGAAACGAACTCGAAAGATCGAATTGAAGTTTTAAAGAAAATTCTTTCTTTTTCCTTTCTTTCTTTTCTTTTCCTTCGGCTGTTTAAGTGTAATTAAGAAAAAGAAAAGGAAAAGAGAATAAAAAGAAAACCTGAGGTTTAAATGAAAAATCGAAGGGGCATTTTCGTAATTTTGCGAAACTTCATAAAAAGGACATATTAATGAAATATATCAATATTATAGTCAAAACTCATCATTTTAAACGCACATCAACGTAGAATAATTTAAATTCACAAATTATCACATTTACGAAAATTCATATAAAACACACAAATATCACATAAGCACATATGTACCGATCGAATTTTTCCAAACTTGTCCCGTTATCTCAGGAATTCTTACCGGCTTTAGTTTACCAAAAATGTGGGGCGTTACATGAAATAACAATACTTTGCTCGCTTTGCAATAGGATTTTGAATGCCAAACGGCAATTTGGGCAAATGGTGACGACGAAGGGGGTAAATCCTAAGTCAAACCGTCACGTAAAGGAAAGAGTTTTCTTGCCCTTTTTGAAAACAAATCGATTTAGGTTACTATTATATAATTTTGATATCAAAGGATTTGAGGTTAAAACATAAAAGTATAAGCTCGAAATATGTAATACAATATATGGGATTAAGGGGTTTCGCAAGTATACATATATGTTCAAGCCCAGTTAAAACGATTTAAATCCTCACCTGGTGTCAAAAATAGGAAGCCTAGCAGCTAGACTCACTGGTCACCGACGTCTGCCTGATCTGTAGACAAGACAGGACCTAGACAAATTAATAACGACTATAAAAGCGCAAATAAGAAATTATTTGACGAACGGCTAACCAAACATGTTAACAATCATGCATATGCCAATTATAGTATGTAAGGAAGCTATCATGTAAATTTCATGAAATTCCGACAAGTTGCCAAAAATGCACATACTTAAAATTACATTATTCACAGCTCGAACGAGGGCGAAATTAAATAAACATTTCAAAATATTAATCTACAAGTTATAAAGGTTCTATAGGTGAAAACGGTATAATTTTTGGAGTCCGTATGCAAAAAGTCAACCAAAAATGTTGACCCGTGGACTCACTTGCCAAGAGCAACATTTGAAAAAGGCTGGAAAATTTTCTAAGTGTTTCACACCGGCTTGTGCACGGTCTTGAACACGGTGTCAAGACCGTGCACTCACACACGACCATCTGCACGGTTTAGGCGCACGGGCTTGAGCCCGTGTAGGCACAAAGAGGTGCACACGGGCTCCTGCACGGTCTTGCTGAAGACCGTGCGTTAGCCCGTGCGGTTTAACAGCACACAGTAGAAAGTTACGCGATTTCACGAAAATCAAACCAAAACTCATAAAAATCGTATTTATAGCGCAAATCAACACCCAACAATTGTAACAATCAACAATCATCATCTAATAAACATTTACATCCAATAATTTCACGAAATGATCAAGAAACGGGTTCGATCTAAGCATAACCTAAAAATCCCGAAATGACAAAATATTCTCAAAACATCATAAATTCGTGAAAGAAATTGGGGAAATTGGTACCTAAAGAAAGGTATCGTTGAGAGGATCGTTTAGGTTCGATCGGCGTGAAATTCCACTGAGAAACGAGCTCGGCACGATCGATTAGGGCTTCGGGGGAAAATCCTCTTTTCTTCTTCTTCTCTCTCTCTCTCTATTTCGAATAAGGGTTCGAATGAGGGTTTCGAGACTTTTATCAAATATTTCAGAATGTCGAAAAATACGAAGGGGTAGTTTGGTAAGTGTGGAAAGTCCAATTAAATGTACGTTGGCCAAATATATCTATTTAATATCAAACAAACGCAAATTAGACAAGGAATTTAAATACGCAAATAATATTATCACATTGGGTCGTATACGAAAATAATATATAATAATTCACATATTACGAGAACTTAGGGTTAAGAAAGATAATTAACGCGGGAAAATACTAACAATGATTCTCGGATTTCTGGGTCGTTACAATACTCCCCCCTTATGAGAATTTGGTCCCCAGATTCCATCTTTATCAGAAAAGCTCAGGATAAGCTTCTCTCATCTTAGCCTCCGTCTCCCAAGTAGACTGCTCGGTTGAACAGTTCCTCCAGAGAACTCTCATTAATGGAATCTTCTTGTGACGAAGCTGCTGGACCTTGCGATCCTGAATTTAAACCAGTTTCATCTCAATAGTCAAATCCGGCTCAAGCTGAACTCCATCATCCTGGAGAACATGGGACTCGTCGGGGAAGTACTTGCGGAGTTTTGAGACATGGAAGACATTGTGGATCCCGGTAAGATGTGGTGGTAGATCCAAGCGATAAGCGGTGTTCCCGATCCGCTCTATGATCTCGAAGGGACCTAAGTATCTCGGAGTAAGCTTTCCACCTTTACCGATCCTGGTGAATCCTGTAACACCCCAAACTTGAGAAATATGTACCATGTAGGCATTTGTCCCACATAGGAAAAACATAAGTAATGTGAAGGGTTTATAAGTGATCTTCCAAGCACAACTACCATGTGGTGCATCACCTTTTGGCAAGTGGTTTCAAGCCAAACTTTAGGGTTGTGCTCAGTGGTGGTGAAGCTTATACCCCCGCGTCCAACGGGTGCCGTCGTGAGGGTTCTCCTCTCCGCGCCCGGGGGCTGCGACAAATGGTATCAGAGCCAACCGTCAGCTATGGGAATGCATGTTCCACACATAACATGAGTCGTGAGTCACCGCTAAAGGGGCTCCGCTCGGCGTGTTGTGGGCAGCTTCTTTACTGGCGGGAAGCCACGATCCTATGTCACGGCGTAATGAGGACATTACGCTCTCAAGGAGGGGTGAATGTAACACCCCAAACTTGAGAAATATGTACCATGTGGGCATTTGTCCCACATAGGAAAAACATAAGTAATGTGAAGGGTTTATAAGTGATCTTCCAAGCACAACTACCATGTGGGCATTTGTCCCACATAGGAAAAACATAAGTAATGTGAAGGGTTTATAAGTGATCTTCCAAGCACAACTACCATGTGGGCATTTGTCCCACATAGGAAAAACATAAGTAATGTGAAGGGTTTATAAGTGATCTTCCAAGCACAACTACCATGTGGTGCATCACCTTTTGGCAAGTGGTTTCAAGCCAAACTTTAGGGTTGTGCTCAGTGGTGGTGAAGCTTATACCCGCGCGTCCAACGGGTGCCATCGTGAGGGTTCTCCTCTCCGCGCCCGGGGCTGCGACAAATCCCTTCCTCGGGGAGGCCTTGAGAAACACTCGATCTCCCACTTCAAATTCCAAGTCTCGACGTCTCTTGTCGGCGTAACTCTTCTATCGATCCTAGGCTGCTTTCATTCTCTGCCGAATGGTCTGAACCTTATCAATAGCTACTTGAATGTCATCCGGCGGGGTAGCCCTTTCGTGGCCGTCAGCTGACCACTTCCAATCCTCCAATTCCCAATAAATCGGAGATCTGCACTTCCTCCCATAGAGAGCCTCATACAGCGGCATCCCAATCGAGGCTTGATAACTGTTGTTGTAAGCGAACTCGACCCAGGGCAAGTGTGAAATCCAACTCGTATGAAAATCGAGCGCACATGCCCGTAGCATATCACTTAGAAACCTGATCGTTCGCTCGGATTGTCCATCGGTCTGGGGATGTGCTGCAGAGCTAAATTTCAGGGTCGTTCCCAAGCTCTTGTGAAGTTCTTGCCAAAACTGAGCTGTGAACTTAGGATCCCTGTCTGAAATGATACTCTCCGGAACACCATGAAGTCGGATGATTTCCTTCTGATACAGTTCTGCAAGTTGCTTGACCTTCGCTGTCTTTCGAACCGGAAGAAAATGAGTTGACTTGGTTAATCGATCGACGATGACCCAAATACTGTCGAAACCTCCACGAACAGTGGGCAATCTGGTCAGGAAGTCCATAGTGATCTCCTGCCACTTGGAAGTAGGTACGGGAAGCGGCTAAAGAGTACCTCCAGGCCTTTGATGTTCGGCTTTGACTCTCTGACACGTTAGACAATGTTTCACATAGGTAGCCACGTCCCTGTTCATATCGTTCCACCAATACTGGGTTCTGAGATCACGATACATCTTGTTGCCTCCTGGGTGAACAGCATAAGCAGACTTGTGTGCCTCGTCGAGAATTCCATGCTTCAGGTTTGTGGGAACACAAACTCGAGTCCCGAAGCGAAGCTATCCGATACCATCGATCCTGAACTTGGTGTTGGGATCATTCTGCATTCTGGCCTTGATCTTCTGAATACCAGTATCCGAAATCTGCTCATCTCGGATTTGTTGGACTAGATCGGGTTGGACTGTAAGGTTGGCAAGTCGAGGATACGATTCAACTCGAATCATTCTATCCTCTATAGGGATATCGGAAGATGATCCCTCCAAATGTGCCACGTGAGCCCTCCGGCTCAAAGCGTCGGTGACCACGTTCGCCTTCCCAGGGTGATACTGAATATGGCAGTCATAATCCTCCAAGAATTCCATCCACCTTCTCTGTCTCCTGTTGAGATCCTTCTGCGTGAACAGATACTTCAAACTCTGGTGGTCAGTAAAGATGTCAAAAGTGACACCATATAGATAATGACGCCATTTGCCCAAGGCAAATATCACCGCTGCAAGTTCTAGGTCGTGGGTGGGATAGTTCTTCTCGGCATCTTTCAGCTTCCTAGAAGCATAAGCAACGACCTTCCCATTTTGCATCAACACGCACCCTAAACCTTCCTTGGACGCGTCGGTATAAACCGCGTATCCCTCGTGTCCGTCTGGGAGAACAAGTATAGGTGCAGTGGTCAATCTAGTTTTCAGCTCCTTGAAGCTGGCCTCGCACTCATCGTCCCACTGAAAGGACACATCTTTACAAGTCAACTTCGTGAGTGGGGCAGCTAGTTTGGAGAAATCCTTAACGAATCGCCTGTAATATCCAGTCAATCCAAGGAAACTCCTAACTTCTGTTGGCGTCTTAGGCTGACTCCAACTCGTCACTGCCTCAATCTTTGATGGATCCACAACAACCCTATTCCCGGAGATGATGTGACCAAGGAATGAAACCTCGTTGATCCAGAACTCGCACTTGCTAAACTTAGCATATAGGCTATGCTCTCGAAGCATCTGTAGCACAATGCGAAGATGCTCAGCATGATCCTTGACCGTCTTGGAGAAAACCAGAATGTCATTGATGAAGATAACCACAAACTTGTCAAGGTAAGGCCGGAAAATCCTGTGCATCATATCCATGAAAGCTGCAGGGGCATTCGTCAAACCAAACGGCATCACAACAAACTCGAAGTGGCCGTACCGAGTGTTAAACCCGGTCTTAGGTATATCCTGCTCTCAGATACGAAGCTGATAGTATCCTTGTCGAAGATCCAACTTCGAATATACCTTCGAGCCCTGCAATAACTCAAATAACTCCTCTATGTGGGGTAGAGGGTATTTGTTCTTCACTGTCATCCGGTTCAGCTCTCAGTAGTCGATGCACATTCTCAGCGTGCCATCCTTCTTCTTCATGAACAAAATCGGTGCACCCCAAGGAGAGATGCTCGGTCTAATGTAACCACTCTCTAGCAACTCTTCAAGTTGCATCTTAAGTTCCTTCAACTCGGCGGGAGCCATCCTGTACGGAGTCTTCGAATAAGGCTCTGATCCTGGGGCAAGATCGACTACGAACTCGATGTCACGATCGGGGGGTAGAGAGTTCAAACTCTCGGGAAAGACATCCGGGAAGTCCTTAATCACTTTCGTGTTCTCGAGCTTCCCTTGTTCCTTCGGTCGGTTAAGTAAATAAGCGACGAAGGCCTGAGCTCCCTCTCGGATCAAACGAGAAGCCTCAACAAAAGAAATCTTCGGTGCCAAATCTGACTTCTCAAGAATACCCTTCACAATTGTCGCCTCGGTTCCAATCTGTACTATCTTCTTGAAACAATCCACACTGACTCTGTGCTGATAAAGCCAGTCCATTCCAAGAATAATCCCATAACGCTGTAGCAGCAACTCGATCAAATCGGCGGGATAAACACGATCTCCTATCTTCAAAGGGCAACCCTTGAAGATCCTATCCGTAACGTATGAAGTCCCCAAAGGAGAGCTGACTCGATACAGATAAGGCAGACTCTCCACGGGCATGCACAACTTAGCAGCAATATCAAGCGCAATAAACGAGTGTGTCGCACCCGGATCATATAATGCAGTAATAGGGATGTCATGAATATGCAGGGTACTTCCAATCACGTCGTGCAAATCGGGCTCAAGCTCCTCTCCTCCCAGTGCGAAGACTCTGGGCTGTACTCTCGGCTGACCGGCAGCCTGAATCGCCTTCGGAGGTGTGGCGGGAGCCCTCTTGATCGGACAAGAGTCCAGCATGTGATCAGGGGATGCACAAAGTAAACACTGCCCCAGTCGCTTCTGGCAGAAGTCGGCGGTGTGGTTCAGCTTGTGGCAGAAGGAGCATGTGATCGGTGCAACGGCGGTAATAGAGGCCCTCTCAATATACCTGGGCCTGTTGTCGCCCGTAGAAGATCCAGATCCAGCAGTGAAAGGCCTCTTGCCCTTCTGAGAAAAGCCCTTAGGGGCGGCAGCAACAGGCACAAGAGCCCTACGACGGAGCTCTCCAAGATCGGACTCTATAGCCATAGCCCGTGTCATGGCCTCCTCATAAGTACGGAGGTCACTGCCCCTTAGTAAGCCAGCCAATCCCCCTGTCGCCTCCACCGATACCGTCCGTTATTTCATATGTGACGACAAACTTGGGAGTTGCGAGCCGAGGTAAGACCGGCTCGACTCCTCACACTGAGAAAGCAGAATGCTCGTTCCTATCAGAAAAATTCCCAATTCTCCTTTCACCCTAAAACGCCCATTCCCCTAGAGTTCCGGAAAGAGGAGGACTCAATGATTATTCGTTCCATCTAAATAGACTTAGATAGATGAAACCCATATGAGATACAGAGGAATAGGCTATTCTTTTTTTTAAATTCCGTTGACCTTAGAGATGATGAGAGATGCTGATGCGAGATTTTTGAGCGACCCGTAGAGGAATAGCAGCATAGCTCAACCAACTCGGCCTGAATCTCATCACGAAGGCCCTCCTTGAACTTCCTGCCATCCTCCTGTCGTCGTCTACCATGTGAGGAGCGTAGACGATCAATCTAGTAAACTTGGCCTCATACTGGCCCACGGTCATGCCTCCCTGAGAGAGGTTCATAAACTCCCTCTCCCTCTGATCCCGAACAATCTTGGGCACATACTTCGCACGGAACTCATGAAGAAACCGTACCCAAGTACGCAGGGTCTGTGCGGCGGTCCATCGCCTCTCAACAAAGCGCCACCAATCGAGGGTGGGTCCCCTCATCAAGAATACAGCAAGCTCAATCCTCTGAAGGTCCTCAATCTCCAGAGCTCTAAACTTCTACTCTAGTTCCGAAATCCAGGCCTCGGCCTTGTGGTCGTCCGGCTCGCCCTCGAAGACCGTAGGGCGATAGGACATGAATCGATCCATGGCTCGGGCGGTAGCATCCCGAGGGTTCGGTGGTGGCGGCTAATGCTGCTGCTGCTCCTGCTGAGCCTGCTGTACTATAAGCCTAACGGCATCGTAGAAGGCGTTGGGCGGTGGAAAGCCCTCTGGTGGTAGGGGTGGCTCCTGTCGGCATCGAGGTCGGACCATGGTGCCTGAAACAATGAGCTGGAATGCATGTGGGTTAATGATATGTTCAATTAATCACATAACACTAACATATAAAAGCGCAAGTAAAGAAAAATAACACGAAACCTATATAGCCGTACGACTTAGACACGACACTTCTAGACAATAGAGCCTAAAGCTCTGATACCACTTCAGACTGTAGCGCCCCGCTCTACAGCCCTCGAACCTGCACGGATTCCCAAGCCGAGGACAGCGCCTCAACCCGAGAACCCATACAAGCCAACGGGTCAATCCTGACACTTGGCAACAGTGGATCCCCAAAGTAAAAACATCTAAACAGCTCAGAATAAATAGGGGAAGCAAATTTAAATCATAATAACATAAATGCCACTCCGGGGCCAATTCAACTAATATATATATATATATATATATATATATTAACACAGCCCATTCAGGCGCAACATAAAGTAAATATCTGGGGACGGGGATCAATATATCGTTATCTACAGGTCTGGACAAAAGAACAACTATCTAGAGAGTTAAAGACAACAATAGAGACTCGGCAAAACCAAAAACGCCTATCTAAGCACTGTTGCCCATTCGACACGTGAGACATGTCGGTCTCTCAATCTACCCAAGGCAAGAACCAATGAAAGAGGGGGAGTCAAAAATACTCAGTGAAGATGTTAGAGCAAGTCGAGTCACGTTTTCGGGTTTTATAGAAAGTACATATGCAATAAGGAAGAAACCGGAATGTGCTTCGACTTGGATATTCAATAAAACGATAAAAGCAATAATGATATAAAGCGATAAATAAATATCCCCGCGAGAGTGGGCCTGTTCCTCCTTATTTCTCCACAATACAATATAAAAATCTCCATCGCCGGTGTCAAGCCAAGGAGCAACCCAAAGCTTGACTATTGTGAATTTCAGGAAAATGTGCAACGAATGCAACATCCACCATCGCTCCCAACCTTGGCTATCAACTCCTGACGGGCCACGATTGACGCTTAATTTTGGGAGAAGCACCTTGGATTACACCCTGGACGCTCGTCCCCAGATGCAACCTCTGGATACCATCCCAGGCCCATTGAAATAACAATACTTTGCTCGCTTTGCAATAAGATTTTGAATGCCAAATGGGCAATTTGGGCAAATGGTGACGACGAAGGGGGTAAATCCTAAGTCAAACCGTCACGTAAAGAAAGAGTTTTCTTGCCCTTTTTGAAAACAAATTGATTTAGGTTACTATTATATAATTTTGATATCAAAGGATTTGAGGATAAAACATAACAGTATAAGCTCGAAATATGTAATACAACAATATGAGATTAAGGGGTTTCGCAAGTATACATATATGTTCAAGCCCAGTTAAAACGATTTAAATCCTCACCTGGTGTCAAAAATAGGAAGCCTAGCAGCTAGACTCACAGGTCACCGACGTCTGCCAGATCTGTAGACAAGACAGGACCTAGACAAATTAATAACGACTATAAAAGCGCAAATAAGTAATTATTTGACGAACGGCTAACCAAACATGTTCTGTAACGACCCGAAAATTCCATAATTAATTCTTGGAATAATTATTCGACATTTAGTTGAATTTTATATGAAAAGATTTAACTTTGTTAGTTAATCTTAATTTATTATAATTATTTCAATATCTTTAACCTTTTATAATTACATTTTCTACCCTCGAATTATTCTAATCTATTTAAACGAACCTACAATCTTCTAAAATACCCTTGCACTATCTTGAACACACCCACACTATCTTGAACACACTCACACCCTCTTGAACACACTTCTTGCACCCTCTTGGTTACATATTCAATCGAGAGAGACAGAGAGAGAGAGAAGAGAAGGAGAAAAGAGAGAAGAGAAGGAGAAGAAAAGAATTTCCATTCCGAATTCGTTTCTCGACCAATTTAAATTCCGAAACCAGTTTTACGATCCTCATTCGATTCTTTATCGGTAACCTTCTTTCTCCAATTCGTTTCATCCATTAAATCTTTCAATTTTTATAGTTTTTATATTGAATAAATATTTGATGAATTTCTTGATTCGTAGGTTATAGTTTATCATTTTTAGTGTAGTTCGGATCAAATGATAGATACTAATGTGTACGATGCATGAGTGTGAATTTTACATGTTAATTTTAGCCTTAGAATTCCCCATATTTGATTTTTGCATGAAACTCTCGAGAAAACCTTAAAAATCGCGTTTCTGCACCTGGGTGTTGGAACCACACGGTCCAACGCACGGTCTTGCTCAAGACCGTGCGCCAGACCGTGCACAACCCTTTAACCTTGCACCGGCTTGCGCACGCCGGTGCACCACGCCGTGTGCCTTTGTTTCAGCCTGCACGGTCTTGATTGCATGCTCAAGACCGTGCACAAGGCCATGCGTTAGCCCGTGTGAATGCCTTAGCCAATTTTCCAGCCTTTTTCCTTAGTTGCTCACGGTAATGGGGTCAAATGATCATAAATAAAAGTGGACTTTTTGAATACGACCCCCTAAAATCGAGCCGTTTTCTCCTATAGCTTCCTTATGATTCAAGGATGAATATTTGGTAAAGTTTTCAAAATTCCGATCTCGTTCGGACCTTGAATCGAGCCATTTTCGTTTAGGGTTTTTTTCCAAATTTTTGAATGTTGTCTGAAAAATCCAAAAATCGCATGAGTGCTTCTTTATAATATTATATGCATGAATATGCAATTAGAATTTCAATTGAGCATGTTCATCATTGTTAATTTCGTATTTTTAGTTTAATTGATTTAATTGTATTTTAATTGTATATTCATTTGATACATGTTGTTTATTGGTTTTAATTGCAATGTAGTCTTTGTGAGTCGTTGTCGTGTCTTGTCTTATGTGGTTTTGTCGTTTGTTAGTTTCAGGTTGTCTTGTCAGGACATTGCTTGGAGTGTCTTGTCGTTCCGTGTTTCCAGGTGAGGGTTTTAAAATATTTCAAACGGAGTAAGAATTGTTTTTATTTATTGTGAACTCCCCTTATGTGCTCATATTGCTTTGTTTTCCTTTCTCGTATAATTATTAGATATTTAATCTATATTTTAAGGTTGATCTCAAATGTCTTAATATTAAATTGTACTTATGAGTATCCCTAAATCATTTTATTTTATAAGGCAAGTAAAGTTATTTATTTTAAGCGTGACGGTTTGACTTAGGATTTATACCCTTCGTCGTCACTCAAACTTGCCCAAATTCAATTTATGTATGTTTTTCAAAGCGAGCAAATTCGTGACATTTCAAAATTGGGCCCGGGAAAGTATCCGGAGGTTATACCTGGGGACGAGCGTCTAGGGGTAATCCGAGGTGCTTCTCCCAAAAATAAGCGTCAATCGTGGCCCGTCAGGAGTTGATAGCCACGGTTGGGAGTGATGGTGGGCGTTGCATTCGTTGCACGTTTTCCTAAAATTCACAGTCGCTCGAAATAGCGATTCGGGGTCAGACACCGGTGATGGAGTTACCAGAACTTGAGGGGGTTATAAGGAGGAACAGGCCCATTTCTCGCTGGGATATTAACTGCGTGCATGTTACTGCTTTAATTATTTTTATCATTATTTAATGTCATTTATGCAAGTCGAAGCACGATCCGGATTTTCTTCAATTATGCAAATGTATATTCATATATATATATAATTAAAACCCGGACACGTGGCTCGTACTTGTTCCCTCTTGATCTTCACTGAGTGTTTTTACTCACCCCCACTATTTTAATTCTTACTTCAGGTCGACAGGTGGCGTTGTCACCTATCATGTCAGTCGGCAGCAGCAGGTCTAGGTTGGCTCGTGTGTCTTGTCTTGTCAGTGTCCCAACAACAGTCGTGTCCTTGTTATGAATTTATTTAATTATGTATCCCGAATTATGCTTTATATTTACGTACTTACGTGCCCCTGATGTGGGATAGATTAGACTGGCTATGAATGGCAATTATTATATTATGATTGAGAATGATGTATGAATTACGTGGCCGTGGATGGCTTATATGTTATTTATATAATTGTTTATCTTCCGCAACTCTGATTTATTTAATTATTTATTGTTGTTGTTGTTGGGCTGTCGTTTGCTGTTGCTAGTTTTGCTTGATTGATTGCCGTTTGCCGGGATGGATTTTTAAATGGGGTACTTATACCTCGTTTGAGGGTTTCTCTCGGTGCGGATGCAGTGTCCTTTCTCCGGCCAAGAAAAGGGGCTCTACATGTTCACAATCATGCATATGCCAATTATAGTATATAAGGAAGCTATCATGTAAATTTCACGAAATTCCGACAAGTTACCAAAAATGCACATTCTTAAAATTACACTATTCACAGCCCGAACGAGGGTGAAATTAAATAAACATTTCAAAATATTAATCTACAAGTTATAAAGGTTCTATAGGTGAAAGCGGTATAATTTTTGGAGTCCGTATGCAAAAAGTCAACCAAAAATGTTGACCCGTGGACTCACTTGCCGAGAGCAACATTTGAAAAAGGCTGAAAAATTTTCTAAGTGTTTCACACCGGCTTGTGCACGGTCTTGAACACGGTGTCAAGACCGTGCACTCACACACGGCTTGAGCCCGTGCAGGCACAAAGAGGTGCACACGGGCTCCTGCACGGTCTTGCTCAAGACCGTGCGTTAGCCCGTGCGGTTTAACAGCACACAGCAGAAAGTTACGCGATTTCACGTAAATCGAACCAAAACTCATAAAAATCATATTTATAGCGCAAATCAACATCCAACAATAGTAACAATCAACAATCATCATCTAATAAACATTTACATCCAATAATTTCACGAAATGATCAAGAAACGGGTTCGATCTAAGCATTTAACCTAAAAATCCCGAAATGACAAAATATTCTCAAAACATCATAAATTCGTGAAAGAAATTAGGGAAATTGGTACCTAAAGAAAGGTATCGTTGAGAGGATCGTTTAGGTTCGATCGGCGCAAAATTCCACGGAGAAACGAGCTCGGCACGATCGATTAGGGCTTCGGGGGAAAATCCTCTTTTCTTCTTCTTCTCTCTCTCTCTTTCTCTCTATTTCGAATAAGGGTTCGAATGAGGGTTTCGAGACTTTTATCAAATATTTTGAAATGTCAAAAAATACGAAGGGGTAGTTTGGTAAGTTTGGAAAGTCCAATTAAATGTACGTTAGCCAAATATATCTATTTAATATCAAACAAACGCAAATTAGACAAGGAATTTAAATACGCAAATAATATTATCACATTGGGTCCTATACGAAAATAATATATAATAATTCACCTATTACCAGAACTTAGGGTTAAGAAAGATAATTAACGCGGGAAAATACTCACAATGATTCTCGGATTTCTGGGTCGTTACATGTACAAAAGGCGCCCAAGCAGGGGGGGTCCTCCTCTCAGTGCCCCGGGTCGCGTCAATGGTATCAGAGCCTACCATCAGTGCGGGTCCATGCGCGTCCGACAACCCGCTCCAGGGACTCGGCGTGCGTGGGTTGTAGCACCCCGAATTTCCGCAAGAAATATGTTCAGGGAGTCCACACGGGGTTGCGACACGCCGTGCAGCAGCCCGTGTGGAAGAGACACGCACGGCCTCCCCTCACGGGGTGTTGTAAGGCCGTGTGTGTCCATATTTGATCCCACATCGGAATATGATATGTAATTTGAAGGGTTTATAACCAAAAATCACCAAGTAACAACCACATTGTGGTACCACCTTTTGGCAAGTGTTTCCGGCCAAACTTTAGGGTTGTGCTCGGTGGTGATCGGATGTTATTCCTGCGCGTCCAACGGGCGCCGCCGTGAGGGTTTTCCTCTCCACGCCCGGGGGGTCGCGACATGGGATGTATACACTGGAGGGCGGTAATGGGCCTATTGTCACGGCGCAATCAGGACATTGCGCTCTGAAGGAGGGGCGATTGTAGAGCCCCAATAATTCAGAATTGCGCCTAGGAGTGGTACACGGCCCGCTGGACACCGTGCAACAAGCCGTGGAGGCGGTGTGGGTCTTGTCCCACATCGGCCAAACAATGAATGAATGAAGGCCCCATTTGGATGGATGGATTTGGGCTCGGTGAATTTGAATTCTATTGTTCAAATCCATTTATTTGATTTGGCAAAATTTGTAAATCAATAGAATTGAAATCCACTCTTAAGCCAAATGCATTTCAAGCTTAATTTTCAATGGATTTAAAATTACTTCTAACCCCTAGTCATTTCAAATCTACTCCTCTTATTTCACTCTTTTTTTTTCTCTACTTGTGTTTTGTCTATGTAATTTTTATTTTTAATTTTTTCAATATTATTTTTCTCTCTCTAAAAAAATTCTCTCTCTCTCCCTCTCCATTTTCATTCTCTCTCTCCCAACATTCTCTCTCTCTCTTCACTATCTCTCTCCAATTTTTTCTCTCTCCCAACTTTCTCTCTCGCTTCACTATCTCTCTCCAATTTTTCTATCCAATTTCTCTCTCTTTCTCTTTCTCTCACTCTCTCTCCCAGCTTTATTTTTATTTTTTTTCTTTCGTCTCTCTCTCCCCACTCTCTCTCTCTCTCTCATTCTCTCTCTATTTTTTATCTCTTCTTTCACTCTCTCTGTATATACTTATCAAAGTAACCAAGTAATAAAGCTTTCATTAATAGGATAAAAACACATTTACTAACTATTACAATATAAATAATTCTACAAAATATATATATAATATATATACATATATATATATATATATATATATAACTTGCATATTCATAAAATATATTTTAATAATTTAATTCCTAATTATTAGTCTTTATGAATTATAAACTAATAAATAAAAATATTAGAATATACATTTTAGTTAAAAATAAAATTAGATGGAAAGATTTGAAATTCATTGTCAAATATTGTATATCCAAACAAAGGAATTCAAAGTTTATGGATTTGAAATCAAAGGTATTTCAAATCCATTCATTTCAATTCCCTCTCCAAATCCAAATCCATCCATCCAAATTGGCCCAGGAGTGGTACACGGCCTGCTGCACGCCGTGCAACAGGCCGTGGAGGCGGTGTGGGTCTTGTCCGACATCGGCCAAACAATGAATGAATGAAGGGTTTATAAGTTAGCTTCCAAGCACAACTACTATGTGGTATACCATCTTTTGGCATTTGATTCTCAGGCCAAACTTTAGGGTTGTGCTCGGTAGTGGCGAAGTTTATACCCGCGTGTCCAAAGGGCGCCCAAGCAGGGGGGGTCCTCCTCTCCGTACCCGGGGTCGCGACAATAACATTCTTATAGTAATTCAATTTGATCATACACTCTAGGAACTCTTTCCTAGTGAAGACCAACCGGACCTTGCGCAAGGATTTAGTGGTGGAATATACTACAATAGAATTCATAGGAATTCTCTTGTTCTTATAACAAGTGATAGATCCTGTATTGACCCTCACAACCTCCATGCATAACTCGAACATACCCAATGTACAACTTATATGAAACTTAGAGATTCAGAAGTACATCAAAGTATGCCCCAGTCATACACAAGGCAACCATGGAGCCTCAAGTCTAAGGACTTGTTAGACACGATCATGGCTAGGGAAACCTTCCTAACCTCTAAGATTCTATACGAGTCTTACCCCATTTAGGCATTCCCGGCGGGATCCTCAATGAACCTAATCTCCATTAAGCACCCTCATATGCATAGAAGTGTCAAAACACTAGTGCCATGAAATGGGACACACTTTCATAAAGCTATGACACACAAGCAAGTCTCAAGTGAGTCTGTTCGACATCCCCTATGCCTTTTAAACTCTTCGACTTGGAGTAGTTTAGATCACACCATTGGGTACTTATTTCATGACCCCCATCAAATGGTGAAACCAAGTCCCTTAGCTTATTGTGATCTTGGGATTTAATCCATACATAAGAATAAATAATATGCAATCAAATATAAATAAAACATGATGAATTTAGCCATAGTAGTATTAAACGACTACTAACGTCTTTCTATTATCGATCACTAGATCGTTCCACTCTAGAGTTTCATAGGAAATGCCTCAAATAGTTTGGTTTTCTAAGGCACAACTCTAACAATCTCCCACTTGTCCTAAAGCCAACTGCCTATTGTCTTAAGACCTATCTTCGAAAGATGTCCTTCAAAGACTTTTTGACTCAAAGGCTAAATGTGTGGGTTCACTACGTTTTCTGTCTAGACCACTTATATCTTTGAGATATAAATTTTGTCTATGATTTAACGAGATTAAATCGTTTAAAGATGTCTTCGGATATTCTATAAGATCTTGGTTCCTTTGCTTTCGCAACTGCATTCGTGTTGTTTCATAAACAACTAATGCTAGAGCATTGCTAGGTATTTCATCCAACAGTTGGATGATGTTTCTCATCCAAAATCCTTCTGTTTCTGCATCTATTGCAGTAATTTGTTTTGTTTCATAAGATGAATCCGTTCTTCTACTACACTATTAGAACCTTCCAATTTAGTATATTTATTGAATAGGTACCATAACTTATTAAATAATTTTGTTAATTGTCTACACCCGATCCCATCGGAGTATCCTCTATAGTTTTTCAATTTTGCTCTCATTTATCTTTATAGATCTTATTAACTCTTAATTAGATAAGCTTCTCCTTATCTTTTATTCGAAATGAGTAGACAACTATACAACTTTCCTTGTATCTTACCCCAAATTGTTTTAAATGAAGTCAAACTAATTTGACCATCTCATTTAAACAATTATTCCAATCTCTTGAGATCAATTCGAGTTCTGATAGGAGTCTAGAAATTTCCACAAATTTCGCCCACCTTGGGCTAGCTCCCACTAAATTTTAACTCTATTTGCCTTTACAGAGTTTACATATCTTTATATATATTGATGTAATATCTTCATAAGATACTTCTTGGATCTCTAATCATTTCAATATGTTCGTAAGGTCTTATGTTGATCTTTTAATTAGATTAAAATTGGTGTTCCATCATTTGTTGTTTGTAGTGATTGTTTGGAACCTTTTCAACTTCATGTTATTTCATTTTATTAACAAGAAACTATTTCTATAATAAAAGTATTTTCCTTAAAACAATCCTTTTGTTCTTTAGGAAATCTTTAAATAAGTATTCCATTAATACTTAGTATTCTACAAATATTTATAAATTAGATTTCTAATCCAATTCATACTCCCACTAGTCTCTTAGACTTATTTGGGATTTCTCATATTTACCATTAAATATGGAGTTTGAAATCATCATACTCAAATATGATTCTTAAACACTGAATGTTTCAAATTTCTACCTAAATTTGAATTAATTGCACATAACTCTTATGGGTTTATTTTATGTGATAATCCTTATTATCTTTTTTTTTAACTAAAATTGATGCGAGCGCATCGACAGGTTATTACCGAGGACCCCCCTCATAATCCTTATTATCTTTTATTTTCTTTTCTTATCAGATTTAGTAACATATTTTGACATTTGAAATTTTTACGAAAAATTATTTTCAAAATAAATAGAATTAACTTTTACGAAAGTAATTTTTTTTTTTTTTAAAAATACTCAATTCAAATATCAAAACAATATTCAAATAAAATCATACACAACGAATTGTGTTTGACATCTCTGAAATGAACTAAATATCTTTCAGGGCTTGATTTCCTATAATAGAAACACATAGTTTTATTCTGATATATTATTAAGACAATAAATATGTCCTTCTTTATTGAAGCCTCGTTACAAACGAGCTTCTTTTCAGTGCAATAACTGATATACCAGTTTTACTGAAAATAAAGTTTTCAAATTAAGGACACAGGCAACATTTGTAGGATCATGTCTATTTAAATTCACTATTCCTAACAAATCAAAATAGATGAATTTCTCATTGAGGTTCAAAACCTTAACCCAGTGTTTACAAACACTTCTACTCTCAGTTCCATTTTGAGTAAGCTAAGTTTACTCACTACTGAGAAGACAGTTAATCATATTTACTGTTTCATAGATCCAACTTAAGTGCATGATACATCAAATGTGTACTGTAACAACCCGAAAATGCGATAACGATCTGGTAAGTCGAATCGATTTATTTGCATGATTTATGATTCAATTTGATAACTATTATGTGAAATATATGACTTTTCATCAATGATTATATTTTGGTTTTTAAACCATTACATGTCAACGTGTGTTCAATTTCATGAGTTTTGATTGTGAAATCGTTTAATTCCGACAACCTGCTACTTTTAATATGTTTGCAAAAATTATGAAAATGCCCTTCGACATTTTTGACTTAGTCATCTCATCTTCCTCTCTCTCACTCACGTACATCAACAACAAGGAAAAGAAGAAGGAAAGAAGAAGAAGAGAAAAAAGAGAGAAGGAACTTCGAACGATCACCGAGCGTCCGTTTCTCGACAGAATTCGAATCTGTAAACTCCTACGCAATCCTCACGATCTATTCTTCTAGTATATCTTTCACACCTTTCAATTTTAATCCACTCTTTACCTCATTTTGGTTGAATTTGTGCATTGTTGCATATTTAGGTTAAATGTTGATTTTGAGATGAATATTGGATGGATTTACATGTTTATTGTTTCTATAGGTAGATTAGATGTTGTAGAACTATATATGTGAGAATTAGGTTGAGTTTGCAACATTTACATGATCATATGATGAATTTTGGATTGTTTTCGCGAGTTTCTTGTTGCCGATCTCTTTCTGCTGCTGTTTTGAATGCTATACGGTACGTTGCACGGGGTGCAATGGGCCGTGCATGCCTCCCTGCACGGGATGTTGCATGCCGTGCAACGAGCCGTGTAGGTGCCTTAGCCGATTTTTCTACATTTTCATCTTGGTTTGCTTCGAGAATGAATAGTAAAATGCCATTTTGAACAGTAACACTTCCATAATCGACCTCAGATTTGAAATCCGACTTCACCAATAGCTCCGTATAGGTTTGAAACTTATATATGAAGTTTGGATTTTTCCATCTTCTTTCGGGCCATGAATAGTGACTTTTGTGTTTAGGTATTTTTGGCCATTTTTCGATAGTTGTCCGTTTCTTCCGAAACCTGAATGCATGCTTCCTTATTTCCTTTTAAGCATGCCTATGAGCTTTTATAGCATTCTAGCTTGATTTACTTATCGAATTTCATGATTTTCTGTGTTTCGTCACAATGTGAACTTAAGTGATATGCATGATCATATAATGTGGTTTTATGTATTTTAATGCTTTTGTATAAGTCGTGCATCGTCGTTAGTCTTATGTGGTTGTGTCTTTGTTTGTTGCAGACGATACTCCTAAGGAGTAGCTTGGCATTTGCGTGGTTTTGTCTCCATTCGATAGCCAACAGGTGGGGTTTTCAGTTTCTATTCCAATATATCTATGTATATATATAAATAAGCCTCACTCCAAAACAAGCCTTGATTTATGATTTATTTTCACACCGTTTATATATATATATATAGTAGATATTTATGTTTATATCTTTATGATCTTGAAAATTATCGCGGCCCCCGGGCGCGGAGAGGAGAACCCTCACGGCGGCGCCCGTTGCCGTTGGACGCGCGGGCATAACCTCCGATCACCACCGAGCACAACCCTAAAGTTTGGCCGGAAACACTTGCCAAAAGGTGGTACCACAAGGTGCTTGTTACTTGGTGATTTTTGGTTATAAACCCTTCAAACATATTCTTAACTTCCGATGTGGGATCAAATATGGACACACACGGCCTTGCAACACCCCGTGAGGGGAGGCCGTGCGTGTCTCTTCCACACGGGCTGCTGCACGGCGTGTCGCAAGCCCGTGTGGACTCCATGAACATATATTTTTTTTTCTTGCGGAAATTCGGGGTGCTACAATCACCCCTCATTCAGATAGCAATGTCCCCATTGCGCCACAACAAAGCTTTCCCAGTACCGCCTGCCAGTGGGACTCCCACCGCATGTAACCCATACGTGTGGCACATGCCCACGAGCTCGACCCGGAGCAGACATCCAAGCCGTGAACATGCGTCCCCAACCGGCGGTCGGCTCTGATACCACTTGTCGCGGCCCCCGGGTGCGGAGAGGATAACCCTCATGGCGGCGCCCGTTGGACACGCGGGCATAACCTCCGATCACCACCGAGCACAACCCTAAAGTTTGGCCGGAAACACTTGCCAAAAGGTGGTACCACAAGGTGGTTGTTACTTGGTGATTTTTGGTTATAAACCCTTCAAACATATTCTTAACTTCTGATGTGGGATCAAATATGGACACACACGGCCTTGCAACACCCCGTGAGGGGAGGCCGTGCGTGTCTCTTCCACACGGGCTGCTGCACGGCGTGTCGCAAGCCCGTGTGGACTCCCTGAACATATTTTTTTTTTCTTGCGGAAATTCGGGGTGCTACAAAAATATTTTGATATGAAAAGTATTATGTATATGTTTTTGAAATGTTTGTGAAAGAGACCAGTAAAACCTTTGTTCTCTAAAGTGAACTTTGGCATTATAGCCTTGCATACGACTTGTCTCGAACGGCCTTTTGGCCATAGAAAAATGATGTGCAAAGCGAGCTATGTATACGTATGTGTATGTCTGATTTGATGGGCCCGGAGTAAGGACGACAGGACAAAGTCGGTAGACATCGGGTGTAGCGGGCGCCCCAAACGGGTAACGCACGCCCCGCACCGAGCCCCAATCCGAAGCCGAAATAGAAATCCGACCCTAAATTGAAACCCGGCTAACGGCAAACCGATTTACTCAATCACTAGGCGGGGCTTTTTGTAAAACAAATAACGACAACGACGCGGAAGCGGAAGCAACAGCAAACAAACGAATTCTACTAACGGGAATTAAAGCAGTAAACCAATTGCGCAAATAGTTAAAGCCCACCAAGGCTAGCGGAATTCACTTACAAAAGTTGAATCAAATCATAACGGGTTCAACATTAAATAATCCCGAACACAAATCATAACCTACAGGATACATATCATGGTCAAGTACCTAAAACAACCTAGGAATGAACAACGACAAAAGCAGACTAATCTGCAATACAAGACCGACGAATGCCCACCTAGTAATCACCTGAAACAGATAAGGTTAAAAGCAGGGAGGGTTAGTCAAAAGACTAAGTGAGGGGAAAAAGGGGGTACATACATAATAGCATACGGGAATAAATCACCAATTTAACTTAAAAGAAAACAAACGTAAAAGAAGGGTTTTCATAAATTTTTGGTGATCTATCATAACATAACATAACGGGACATATCATATTGCTCGGCGAGACGAGCCCTCAACTCCTCATATCATATCATAACATACCTGAAAACCATACCAACCTTATTCCTCCCATGTAGCAGAAGGACCGCTAAATCCAACTGCTCTATAGGCATAATAGCCTATCTCACGGCTGACACGAAGTCTCCGTCATAGGAGCACAAAGGTTGCCACTCCGGCCTCACCCGTGCTCCTGGTAAACATGGAGCAAGCTACCGAATTCCACCGTAGACCCGCTGTCTATCAGGCTTCATCCGATCGCCATACTCCGGGCCCATATAACATATCATACATATCGTATCTCGCATTTTCATAACTATCATATTCCTATTAAAATAGGAATCAAGACATTTCGGGGAGGACCAAAAGGGCCGTTCGAGACAGGCGATGTAACGGTAGGAAACGCAACCGGATGTTCCATCATCTTGGGGGAGAAACCCGCCCTAACGACTTCATTCAACAAGAAGGTTTCCAAACCTAAAATTACATTTAAATCGAAACATAGTTCGCTTGTCTCTTTTTGAAAACATTTCGAAATCATACACATATTATTCATTTAATATCAAATCCGTTGTTCTTAAACCTCATAAAGATAATAAGCATAAAGTATTTACTAAATATAGTAATACGGGATGAAAACATAAATTACACATGCGAGGCTTATTTAGTGAGGCTCAATAGTACATATCTACATAATACGGGATAACAATAGAAACCTCACCTGGCGACAACCAAAAGAAGGTCCAAAACGGAAACGAGCAACCTAATCCACGAGAGTGGAACCTGCAACTGAAAAACGACATAACCACATAAGACATACGACGACGCACGGCTCATACGAAAGCATAGGAACGCGTAAAAGCACGTTATACAATCACATAAAGCACTTAGGTTCAATTATCAAACGAAAACGGAGTAATTCATAATTTAAAAATGCAAATCAAGTCCAAATGCAACGAAACGTTACGGACATGCTTAAATTATCATAAAGAAGTATGCATTCGAATTTTGGGAAAATCGGACTTCATATGCAAAAGTTAGAAAATTTGACGAAAACTTAAAACATACTATTCATAGACCCGAACATGCTATAAATTCATAAATCATACAATTCATATCTATTTCATATATATCGAATACACGAGAAAAGAACGAATTTAGAAAAGACGAGCTGAGGCGGGACCCGTAGGCCAAAACAACCCCTGACTTACAGAAAGTCAGGGAGGTGTTCATGCTGGTCCACACGGGCTCATGCACACGGCCTTGAGGCCGTGTGCACCAAGACCGTGTGCACACCAAAGGGACACGCACGGCCTCTCTACAGGCTGTGTAGAGAGCCCGTGTAGAACCAATACGCACGGCCTCTCTACAGACCGTGTAGAGAGCCCGTGCACATGCACACGGGCTTGCAACACCCCGTGTGCATAGGCCGTGTGCGTGCGATAACAGCAGACAATTCACGGAAACTCGAAACCTTCGCAAATTCAATCCTAAATCCAACATTAAGTCATCTAAACATGCAAATCACGCCCTAATATGTACATATAATGATCTACAACATATTAGCTACACATAGAAACAATAAACACGAAAATCCATCCATAAATTCTCTCAAAATCATATAAAACCTAATTTATTCAACTATAAACAAAATCGAGAAATACGAGGCATAGGAGAAATTAAACGAGAGGTACGTGAAAGGCTTACTCGTAGAAGGGATCGTGAGGAGTTCGTAGGTGTAAGCGGTTCGAAAATCCGTCGAGAAATGGAGTCGGGATGATCGTTTGAATCTTCTTCCTTCTTTTTCTCTTTTTCTTCTCTTTTCTTTTCTTTTTCCTTTGCTGTTGTGTTTGAACGAGAGTGAGGTGAGAGAGAGACTTAGTCAAATAATTTGACTAGGGTTTAAAATCGAAGGGGCAAATTCATAATTTCGTAAAATAAGTTCAAAAACTCACATTGTCCAAATAACACATAATTACAGTCAAAATTCATATTATTAAACGCACATTGACAATTATCGAAAATGGTGCAAGTCCAATTCGGTTTAGCCTCAATTTGTGACATGCTCGTGATTTGGTTCAAAGTACCAACTACAATATTCGCTTTTCCCAAGGAACACTGATTCTTGTAATCTTAGTCCTCAAACATTTTCCATTAACGACATTGGGGTTGGTTCAACTCCTCCTGTGTTAACACTTGTTAAACTCTCATAATCTGTGGGGATGTCAACCAATTCCATAAGAGATAGTGGCGACGCTTCAGCCAATCCTCTCCTACAATAGCTAGTGCAATGTCATGAGGGGATACTTTCTGGTGGATTTTAGCTTCTCGAGCATGAGCTATGGTTTCTTCATTAGTACCATTCACCAATTCAACCTTTCATGTGACGCATTCCCACTCACGACGATTCCTTCGACGATTCCTTCGGAATCCCTTGAGCAGGTTTAATATTGAAGTTGTAGTTAATCTCTTCTCGACTCCTAAGAACAAGTCTTACAGAGATCGTCCATTCGAGTTCGTTTTCTTTCCTGTTGACTCAAGCAACAGGGTTGCAAGCTTAGAGAAATTCCACTCGAAGTCTTGGTTTGTTCCCATTCCAGTACTGCTCAAATCTTCAAAGATCCTCCTTCTCTTCTCACTCCGGATCCGAAATGACTTAAAAGGTCACTAAGTCGATCCAGATTTCACATCCGTTAGGTGGGGCAACTAGCGGGTGCCCGTTGTTTTCTGGCGTACCATACGGAGGCGTTCTGCGTTCTTTCTCTAATCTCGAGGACACCAAGGTGACTCCTTAGGAAGCAACGACTAACTCACTACGATATGAACGGGGTCCATCAAGTCGCAAAGCACTTGTCAGTACTAGAGGCAGACATACGAATTCAAGACGTCTACATCAGGCACTGAAAGTTGTCTTTAGAACATATTCGTCTCGAGCACAAAGCTGATGATACCCTAATCAAATGTTGTTCAGACAAAATCCTCGATCTCAAAGCATATCGAACATTTCTTCATCGACGGTAGAGAATACTTGCCTTCGTTAATATTCTGTGCAATTCTCGGTGAACAATACACACAGGAAGTGCACTATCTTCTTTCTCTACAAGCAACGTTGGAGTACCCCAAATCAAGACACTCGTTCGGGCACGTTCAAGGGAGGGAAGTTCATCATGTCGGTTCTTCGATTCTGTCAGATCGGCAGAACCCATTCGGTTAGACGACTTCGATCTCGGTTCGACTTCTTAGAGTTAGATCTATCACAAACCATCCATTCCGATCTGATCGCAAGAGCTCTCAGATTCTTGGGAAGTACGTCTGTGAATTCTATGATCAACTTGGTTCTTTGGACTTAGTCAAGTCCAAGATAATCCTTTGCTGGCAGCTCGGTCAAATCTGCTGCTAACGGCTCCTTCGGTGATAAACGGCAGCACGCGCACAATCGCAAAGGTCCTCCAATCCGCCAACGAAAATAAACGAGAAGCACGCAAAGAATTCAACAGGCGCACGCGCAAGAACGTCAATGAAAAGCGCAACAAGTGAGTGTAAACCACTCGAATGATGAAATGCAGGTATGGAATGACAATTTATATATTGTACCTTACACCGAAGCATTCGGATCTAAGTTCTCCTCGACTGTCTCGATCTTTTCTTCCTTGTGCAGTTTGCGCGGAAATGGGAGGGACTTCCACATGAGAAGCAACGTCCAGCTTTCTTTCGGCATTCTGACTCTTGATGGTCTCTTTGGCAAAAGCTACATACGGGTCGTAGGGCTCCCTGCGGTTGGGGAGGTGCATTCTGCTTCGATGAAGACACTTGGGAGGTCTTCTTTCCGGAAGATGGCCCTGATGGTGTAAATGGCCTCTTAGAACTCGCTGGAAGGTACTGGGCGGTGGTAGTGGCAAGAATAGGACTCGGTCCCATTAGGCTGAGTTCAGACTCAACATGCAGAGCCATTCCCACTGCGTCGGTATAACATTGATGTCGTACCACCATCATAGCCTTCCTGATCTCGTAAGTCAATCCCTCTACAAACTGGCGAGTCTTTCTCTGCTCGTCGGTAACCATATATGGGCAATGTTTAATAAGGCGAGAGAAGTGTGCCTCGTACTGACCAACTGAAGATGTGTTCTGTTTGAGAGCCAAAAATTCCCTTTCGCGTTGCTGACGAACAACCCACGGAATGTACTTGGCCTGAAACTCAGTCAAGAACTGATCCCAAGTCGGGACTACATGCTCGCGTGTCCATCTTTGCTCAATCTGTTTCCACCAATCCTGTGCGGCTCCAACCATCAGATAGATCGCATACTCGACTCTCTGAGGGTCCGGATATTCCATTATTCTGTAAATCTTTTCCAGGGCAGATATCCATGCCTCGGCAATAGCGTCATCCGGGGCACCTTCAAACTGTGGTGGTTCAAATCTGAGAAATTGGGCCCACGCTTCCTGTTCAGCATTTCCTTTAGGGGCCTGAGCGATGAACTGTCTTAATGTTTCCGCAATTTCGGCTGAAGTCGGTGTATCGGTCTGAGGTGCCAATGGAGGTGATGAGAGCGGTTTACGTGTACGACGACGTGGAGGCATCTTGTAAGGCCAATAGCAAATATGCATGACAGGTAAGTGAGTATGCGAAGCTGTAAACACGTAGGCAACTAGAGTTCAGATAGAGTTCACATAATCACTTAGCACATTTGCAAAAATTTCATAGAAGTCCTAAGCCGTACGACCTAGACACAACCGGACACGACAGACAACCAGGCACGGCAAGTATAACCTTGAGTTTCACATCCACCTTGTAACGACCCGAAAATCCGATTTTCGATTCGGTATATTTTAATCGAGTAATTATGCAATTTATTATTTTAATTTGATGTTTATTCCGAGATTTTAGATAATTTCGTAAATGAGTCAATTTGATATTTAAATCACAAATTGTCAATGTGCGTTTAATTATGTGAATTTTAACTATAATTACGTATTATTTGGACAACGTGAGTTTTCAAACTTATTTTGCAAAATTACTAAAATGCCCCTTCGACTTTTAAACCCTAGTCAACTAATTTGACTAAGTCTCTCTCTCACCTCACTCTCGTTCAAAAAAATCAACAAGGAAGAAAAGAAAAGAAAAGAGAAGGAAAAAGAGAAAGAGAAGGAAGAGATTTCAATCGATCGTCCCGACTTCGTTTCCCGATGGATTTTCGAATCGCTTACGCCTACGAATTCCTCGCGATCTTTTCTACGAGTAAGCTTCTAACGATTCTCTCGTTTAATGTCTTCTATACTTCATTTTTCTCATTTTTGTGAATAGTTGTATAATTTAGGTTTTATATGAGTTTGATAGTAATTGTGGATGGATTTTCGTGTTTATCGTTTCTATATGTAGATTACATGTTGTAGATGATTATGTGAATATTAGGGATTGATTTGCATGATTAATCGATTTAATGTTGATTTAGGATTGATTTTCGCGTATTGGGTTTGATGTTCTGCATGTTCTGCTCAATTTTTATGCCCACGGGCCATGCACACGGGGTGTGGCAAGCCCGTGTGGGTGTACACGGCCTCTTGCACGGCCGTGCAAGAGACCGTGCGTGTTTGGGGATGGTGCACGGGCTGTGCACACGGCCTTGAGGCCCTGTGCATGAGGCCGTGCGCGTTGTTTGATTGTGCACGGCCGTGCACAAGGCCGTGTGGCCCGATCGCACAGTGCCCTGACCTTCTGTAAGTCAGGGCCCGTTTTGCACTACGGGTCCCTCCGAGACTCGTCTTTTCCGAATTCTTTCTTCGCTCGTGTATTCGATATATATGAAATAGATATGAATTGCATGATTTATGAATTTACAACATGTTCGGGTATATGAATAATGCGTTTTAAGTTTTCGTTAAATTTTCTATCTTTGGCATGTGAAGTCCGATTTTCCCGAAATTCGAATGCATACTTCTTTATGATAATTTAAGCATGTCCGTAAAGTTTCGTTGCATTTGGACTTGATTTGTATTTTTAAATGCATGAATTACTCTATTTTCGTTTCAGAATTTGAACTTAAGTGATTGATTTAATTGTGTAACGTGCTCCTATGTGTTTTAATATTCTCGTATAAGCCGTGCGTCATCTTTAGTCTTATTTGGTTGTGTCCTGGTATTTTTGCAGACGATACTCCCGTGGAGTAGCGCCGGTTCTAGCTTTTTGCTCTTATTTGGCATAGCAGCCAAGTGAGGCTTTCCGTTTCTGTTTCCAGTATTATTATGTATATATATAAATAAGCCTCTCCCGACATAAGCCACGTTTATGTTTTGTTTTCACACCGTTTCTATATATATACTTAGTAGATATTTATGCTTATTATGTTCATTTGATTTATCAAAAATGATTTGATATGAAAAAGTACTATGTATAGTCTTCGAAATGTTTACGAAAGAGACATGTAAAACGTCTTGTTTTCTAAGGCGAACTTTTGCCTTCGGCCTCGCATGTGTCATGTCTCGAACGGTCTTTTGGCCAACCTGAAATGTTTTGAAAAGCGAGTTATGAAATGTATGCATGTTCGTTTGGGCCCGGAGTAAGAGCGATAGGACGAAGTCGGTAGACGTCGGGTCTACGGCGTAAATCCTATGGTTTCCTCCATTTGGGAGCTCGGGGTGAGGCCGGAGTGGCAGCCCTTTGAGTACCTGAGTTATTCTAGTATGTTACGAGTAGTTCGGGTTTGCAGTCCGACTACATTGGAGGAATAAGGGAGGTTTCCGGTTTTATGTTTTGGATATTGGAGTTCAGGGCTCGACTCGCCGAGTCATATGATAAGTTATGTTTTATGTTAAATCACCACCCGATTACGAAAACCTTTCTTTTATGTTGATTTCTTTTAAGTTTAAAATGGTGATTTATTTCCGTTTTATTATATACATTATTATTCCCTCCTCACTTAGTCGTTTGACTAACCCTCTCTGTCTCACCCTATATTGGTTTCAGGATACTAGGCGGGATTCGTCGTCGTCGTTGTTGTCGTCGTCGTAGGGTTTTATTTATTTTATTCATGTATATCTCTCTTTTTCCCGTTTGGCTTTTATTTAAGTTTTACGATATTAGGATGTATTCGGGATTATGTATTTATTGAGCCCGTTATTATATTTATCGGGATACTATATCGAACCCGTTTGATATTATGTAATTGAATTTCGTTAGCCTTGGTGGGCTATAATAATTGTGTATTTATTATGTTCTATTGCTTTGATTATTTATATTGCTTCCGCGTCTCTGTCTTTTCATTGTTTTTGAAACCCCGCCTAGTAATTGAGTAAATGCTTGCCGTTCGCCGGGTTTCGGCTCGGGTCGGATCCCATTTCGGCTCCGGATCGGGGCTCGGTGCGGGGCGTGCGTTACCCGTTTGGGGCGCCCGCTACAGTTGGTACCAGAGCTCTTCTTGGTCCAATGGCCTAAGCTCTGAATCGTCGTGTTTTGTTTGTTTGTCGGTCGTTGTGTGCCGGTATAACTTAGGGAATTGCACTCACCAGTGTTCAAGAACGCTTAGTGTTTGAATTGCCACGGATCTTTGTTGGATGATCAACAACAAAAGATCTGTTACAATCAAAATACTGGGATGGGCTTGGATATAGGTGGATGTGAAACTCAAGATTGTGCTTGCCATGCCTGGTTGTCTGTCGTGTCCGGTTGTGTCTAGGTCGTACGGCTTAGGACTTCTGTGAAGTTGTGCAAATGTGCTAAGTGCTTATGTGAACACTAAGTGAACATTACTTGCCTATGTGTTTACAGCTTTGCATGCTCACTTACCTGTCATGCATAACTGTTAATGGTTTTACAGGATGTCTCCACGTCGTTGTCCCTGTGGACAGTCTTCGTCATCTTCATTGACACCTCAGACCGATCCACCGATTCCAGCCGAAATTTTGGAAAAATTAAGACAGTTCATCGCTCATGCCCCTGAAGGAAATGTTGAGCAGGAAGCGTGGGCTCAATTTCTCAGATTCGAACCACCGCAATTTGAAGGTGCCCCGGATGACACTATTGCCGAGGCATGGATATCGGCTCTACAAAAGATTTTTAGGATTATGGAATATCCGGACCCTCTAAGAGTCGGGTTTGCTGTTTATTTGATGATTGGAGCTGCACAGGAATGGTGGAAACAGATTGAACAACGATGGGAACGCGAGCATGTAGTCCCAACTTGGGATCAATTCTTGACTGAGTTCCGGGCTGAATACATTACGAGAATTGTTCGTCAGCAGAACGAAAGTAAATTTCAGGCCCCCGTTCAGCATAATCCTCCCCAACCTCAGGGATATCCACGACCAGTATGTGGATTTTGTAAGGGCCCGCATGTAGAGGCTAAATGTTGGAGGAAGAATGGACTGTGCTTCGGATGTGGTATCCCCGATCACATATTGAATCTATGTCCGAAGAAGAGACCAGTACCGCGGGATATAGCAGGCGATACTGAGGATGTACATCCAGCGAGTTCTACGAGGCCACTTACACAATCAGGGTCTTCTTCCGGAAAGAAAACCTTCTCGGTATCTTCATCGAAACAGAATGTACCTCCGAAACTGCAGGGAACGCCAGTATGTGGCTTTTGCCAAAGAGATCATCAAGAGTCAGAATGCCGAAAGAAGCAGGGACGTTGCTTCTCATGTGGAAGTCCGTCTCATCTTCGTACAAATTGCACGAGAAAGAGAATGTCGAGACGAGCCAGAAGGATGAAGCTTGATTCTGTATGAACGATCCAGGTATATTGCATTGTCATGACATTCATCCTAAATTAATTTAATTTCATATTATGTGAATTTAGAAATTATGTGTGTTAGTGTATTATATTATGCATGTGATTTCGATGTATTAATTGTGTTTAAATTTTGTGAAGTTTGTGTGGTTTTAATCACACGAACTGCCCCTGTATGCCTTGCACGGTCTCGCCACACGCCGTGACGATACCCCGTGCGTGTTTCTCACACGGCCTCGTCACACGCCGTGACGAGAGGTCGTGCGCATTTGTTCCAGGTTTTAAAATGGTCAGTAGCTTTTCATTCTCGCGCACACCCTCACTTTTTCTCCTTTTTCATGCGAAAATCCCCCATATTTTTCCCCCAATTTTCTCCCATCTTTGAGCTCGTTTAATTCTCGATCTACCCAACGGATTTCCGTGAGATTTTGTAAGTGTGTTGTCTGCAGCAAGTTCTTTGTAACGCCCCGTTATTTTTATAACGCTTCGGTAAGTTTACCGACTAATAGCTCTTGTGTGTATTATTTGCAAATTATGTGATTATGTGAATTATATGAATTAATGTGTAATTCTATATGTGAATAATATAATGATTTCATAAGAATTTTCATATTTGAAATTACTTCACACTATGCTTATATTTGAAGTGTTGTATTTGAAATCTTATGGAAATTATGCCATTATATTTGAATAACATGATATTGTATTTGATATATATACACATATATATATGAAAATATATACAAATATATACATATAAATATCTACATGGTTGCATACCAATTTTGACTTTTCTAAATAATATCTATAATTATAATAAATACCTTTTATTTATTTAATTATCTCATCTCTCTCCACATTTTTCTACACTATTCCACAACTCTCTCTCTTTCTCTCCTTCTTCACACCATTGCCGCCACTCTCACCTCTCTCTCTCGGCCATCTCCTTCTTCAACAAGCATCAAGAAACCAACCTCTTTCTTGCTACAAAAAGTTGCTCTCTCATCCAAGGAACAAGCTACCACTTGTGGTTTTTGCAAACAAGCTCTCTACATCTTTTTTTCTCCAATTCTTTCCTTCAAGGTAAGTTTATGAATCTCTCAATTCTTTGGGTTTTATGGTTTCAAATGTTGATGAAGTGAAGAAGCATGCTAGAATGAATGATTGATGAGCTTAGTTTGGTTGTTGATAGCATGTAGCATTACTTGTGAAATTTTCATTGCATTTGATCAATTTCCAATGTTGGGTTAATGGTCTTAGATGCTTGAATGGTTAAGGAATTCATGTTAGTTCATGATATTAAGCTAATTGGTCAAGTTTTATGGAGTTTGGGGTTGGAAAATGAAAGTTTGGCAAAATAGGTAGGGGCTGATGAATAGTGATTTTTGAGCATTTGGCTTCATTTTTCAATTCTTTTGGCATCAAAAATCCTTAAATATAGTAGCTAAGTGATGCCGGAAGTTTCGGATTAATCGGAGTTGTTTTGCTATGCAAAGTATTAAATGAGGGGTGGTTTGTGTAATATTCACAAACCTTTGAATTTTATTCCCCAAGCTTCCATATTACTTGAATGCTTAATTTAGCTTAATATCACGTGTATTTGATTGTGTTTAAATGTGTTTGAATGAGCTTAGTTGGGTTTAAGTGCATTTATACATAATATGTTATTTTGAGCATAAAATGCATTTCATAGCCGTGCGTCGTATTTGGTTGATTTATCGAGTCGTGTCTTACCTCGAGGCCTGTGTATTACAGGTGGGACCTCGCGGGACTGATCTCTGGTCGTTTGGCTATCCTTTTTGTTAAGCCTACAGGTGAGGATGAAAAATGTTTTTAACTGAAGCTTGAACAAATATTTGCGAAAACCATATCCCTTATATTTCAATTATATATTGTCAATATTTGAAATAAAAAGGGTTTTGATATAAAATGATATATGTGTATCTTTCTAAAATGGTTTGAAAATAGAGACAAGGGAACTATTTTGATTTTAAGAGTAACATTTGGTCTCGGGACTTGCGCGTATGCCTCGAGATAACTCGGCAACGTGACGGGATACCCTAGGCGGTTACATACCTTGTCTCGAAAGACCCTTTTGGTCCATTAAAATATTTTGAAAAGCGAGATGACTTATACTTAACCCCATTGAGGACGCTCATGGGTATTTCTGTTTGGGCCCTGGATTATTTGACAGGCGGATACTCGGAGACGTGCGTCTAGGGTTGAAGCTGGGTTCATAATTCCACCGATTATAAGCAGGTATTCATGAACCTGACAAATAATCAAAGGGTATTGTTCATGGCTGGTCGGAGGTAGTCTAGCCTGAATAGTACTTACACCGGCGCCATTAGTCGGTTATGGTGAAATCTTGGGTAGCTCCCTTGATAAGCCAAATGGTATTGAGGAGGAATTTCATTATATTTGATATGTTTTTGGGAGTTATAAGGAGATGGCCCGTTCTCGCCGGGAATAAAAATGTTTTCTAAAATGTTTTACTTTAATATTTAATTCACAAAGCTTTGATGAATTATAAAGAGAAAGTATCGGCACTAGATTCGTTTCTCTATAACCAAAGCGTGAATTAAATATGTTTTAAGCTTCAATTATTATTATATATATTTTCCCCTCCTCACTGAGTTCGTTTGACTCACATCCCGTTTTGGTTCATGCTTCAGGTTAGCGGTCAGGTACTGGCAGCAGCGTTGTAGGCTTGTACAGTCCTTGAAGTCGGTCTTATGTATTTACTTTTGTGGATCGAACTCATGATGTTGGATTACATGAAAACTTGACATGTTATGCTGATGTTGGATATTTAATGAGTTGATGTTATAACTTGTGATAGATTATGAACTTATAAATGTTTATTTTGGCCACGGATGGCAGGGTGAATATAAATATGATCTTTTGCTCATTGCTTCCGCTTGTTGGTGCTGTTGTTGTTGTTGGTGTTGGTACTGTTGTTGGGAGTCGCTGTTGCCAGGTTGTGGGAATCCCGTTGTCCGGGGCGGGTTTTCGAGTGGTGGTATTTAACTATCGCTCGAGAGCTCGTTTCGCGGGGTTGTGGCGTGGGGGACGTCACATTCTTGGTATTGTTGAAATTTGGGCTCGATCCGTTATACCGATCTCACACAATCTTCGCCCGAAGTAGCGCGCGCGAAGTGTTCGGTAAAAGTCTCAAGTGAAAATTTGCAACTTATCTCCTTCAACCCACAACAACTTGAACTCTACTATGGAAGGCGGTCGTGAAGCTCGTAGTGGACGTCGGGCAAGAGAATTACCCGACATAGCGGCGCCGGAAGGCTACCAAGTGAATTTGGGAAATGAAGACGATCAAGATGTCTTCAACCGGTTAATGGAACGACCGGTTCGAGCTACGCAATTTCTAGATATAGAAGCTATGTACCAATTGGGTCTTGGCGAAGGGATCTCTCGTTACGTCGACAACATTGGGTGGGCTAATTTTTGGAGCATTCAAAGGCCATCCTATCGCCGCCTCACTTGTGAATTTTTAAGCTCTCTTAAGGGCGCGGCATTTCCGGACGACATCGAGATGCCGATAGGAATCCACTTCAGAGCGTTCAACCGGGACTGTACACTTTCATACCGGCAGTTGTCCGAGTATTTTCAATTGGATGTTACGGCACCTAGGAGACGTGCCGACGGATGGAATCAAGCTGAGGCTTCGAGACGTATCTCTACCTCCACCGAAATATTTAACTCCGGCGTATCCAAGGCCACGATGCTCATCACCACTCAATTGAGAATTTTGCATAGAGCCGTGTCTCGATCGGTTCTAGCCAGAGGAGACAGTCCGGGTGCGGTGAACACCGAAGATTGTCTCATACTCGATCATATGGTGCGAGGGGTCAGGTTCAACCCTATCTCGTACATGATGGACCATATGATGTATATCTCCACTTGGTCGAGAGGAGAGATTCGAGTTGGCTCATACATTACCGCCATTCTGGAGTGTGCCCAAGTGGAAGGGCTCGATACCCAGGTTCCCGTTGGAGGTTCGACCTCAATTAGCTACGGCACTCTAGCTCAAATGGCGATCTGCACGAAGGGTCCAAGGCGGAACGACCCATATATTCTGGTAGATGGACTACCTTTATGGGAAGCTGACCAAGGGGATGCTCCCGAAGAAGGACCGTCAGACCCAGAGGTCCGAGAGCAGGCTCAACATATCTACTCCCAACTGATGAGTCAGGATGCCTCTATTCCTGAGTCTTCACGTGGCAGAAGAAGCACTCAGAACCAGGAGTCGATAGATCTGCAACAATTTTATTCAGAGTTCACTGACTACCGACGTGTGACTGATGAGAGATTTGCCCAGCAGGAGAGGCCGATCAATGAGGGCTTTGCAGCTCAGCGAGCTCACATTGATAGTCAGTACACAGCCTTGCAGGCAGAGCTTCAGAGATCCATATCAGAGATGCAGAGGTCACTATCTGAGCAGCTGGATTAGTATTTCCGCCGTGGTCCTGACGAGCCTTGAGCTATCTATTCTATTTTATTTTCTTCTTTCCCGTTAACTTTGTTTAGGATTTGATGTAATTTTGTATTTTGTATGACTCTGAATTTTATTTGGAATATTAAGTGCTTTAAGTGTTTATTATTAAGGACGTATTATTTTGTGATTTAATTGCATTTGAATGTTCGATTTAATTCGCGTTATTAGAATTTCCTTTAGGTTATGCTCCTCTTAACTAACTCCGAGACCGGAAGAGAATCTGAGGACAGATTCTTCTGAAGAGGGGAGTATTGTAACGACCCGAAAATCCGATTTTCGATTCGGTATATTTTAATCGAGTAATTATGCAATTTATTATTTTAATTTGATGTTTATTCTGAGATTTTAGATAATTTCGTAAATGAGAGAATTTGATATTTAAATCACAAATTGTCAATGTGCGTTTAATTATGTGAATTTTAACTATAATTACGTATTATTTGGACAACGTGAGTTTTCAAACTTATTTTGCGAAATTACTAAAATGCCCCTTCGACTTTTAAGCCCTAGTCAACTAATTTGACTAAGTATCTCTCTCACCTCACTCTCGTTCAAAAAAATCAACAAGGAAGAAAAGAAAAGAAAAGAGAAGGAAAAAGAGAAAGAGAAGGAAGAGATTTCAATCGATCGTCCCGACTTCGTTTCCCGACGGATTTTCGAATCGTTTATGCCTACGAATTCCTCGCGATCTTTTCTACGAGTAAGCTTCTAACGATTCTCTCATTTAATGTCTTCTATACTTTGTTTTTCTCGGTTTTGTGAGTAGTTGTATAATTTAGGCTTTATATGAGTTTGATAGTAATTCTGGATGGATTTTCGTGTTTATCATTTCTATATGTAGATTACATGTTGTAGATGATTATATGTGAATATTAGGGATTGATTTGCATGATTAATCGATTTAATTTTGATTTAGGATTGATTTTCGCGTATTGGGTTTGATGTTCTGCATGTTCTACTCAATTTTTACGCACACGGGCCCGTGTGGGTGTACACGGCCTCTTGCACGGCCGTGCAAGAGACCGTGCGTGTTTGGGGATGGTGCACGGGCTGTGCACACGGCCTTGAGGCCGTGTGCATGAGGCCGTGCGCGTTGTTTGATTGTGCACGGCCTCGGCACACGGCCGTGCACAAGGCCGTGTGGCCCGATCGCACAGTGCCCTGACCTTCTGTAAGTCAGGGCCCGTTTTGCACTACGGGTCCCTCCGAGACTCGTCTTTTCCGAATTCTTTCTTCGCTCGTGTATTCGATATATATGAAATAGATATGAATTGCATGATTTATGAATTTACAACATGTTCGGGTATATGAATAATGCGTTTTAAGTTTTCGTTAAATTTTCTATCTTTGGCATGTGAAGTCCGATTTTCCCGAAATTCGAATGCATACTTCTTTATGATAATTTAAGCATGTCCGTAAAGTTTCGTTGCATTTGGACTTGATTTGTATTTTTAAATGCATGAATTACTCTATTTTCGTTTGAGAATTTGAACTTAAGTGATTGATTTAATTGTGTAACGTGCTCCTATGTGTTTTAATATTCTCGTATAAGCCGTGCGTCGTCTTTAGTCTTATTTGGTTGTGTCCTGGTATTTTTGCAGACGATACTCCCGTGGAGTAGCGCCGGTTCTAGCTTTTTGCTCTTATTTGGCATAGCAGCCAAGTGAGGCTTTCCGTTTCTGTTTCCAGTATTATTATGTATATATATAAATAAGCCTCTCCCGACATAAGCCACGTTTATGTTTTGTTTTCACACCGTTTCTATATATATACTTAATAGATATTTATGCTTATTATGTTCATTTGATTTATCAAAAATGATTTGATATGAAAAAGTACTATGTATAGTCTTCGAAATGTTTACGAAAGAGACATGTAAAACGTCTTGTTTTCTAAGGCGAACTTTTGCCTTCGGCCTCGCATGTGTCATGTCTCGAACGGTCTTTTGGCCAACCTGAAATGTTTTGAAAAGCGAGTTATGAAATGTATGCATGTTCGTTTGGGCCCGGAGTAAGAGCGATAGGACGAAGTCGGTAGACGTCGGGTCTACGGCATAAATCCTATGGTTTCCTCCATTTGGGAGCTCGGGGTGAGGCCGGAGTGGCAGCCCTTTGAGTACCTGAGTTATTCTAGTATGTTACGAGTAGTTCGGGTTTGCAGTCCGACTACATTGGAGGAATAAGGGAGGTTTCCGGTTTTATGTTTTGGATATTGGAGTTCAGGGCTCGACTCGCCGAGTCATATGATAAGTTATGTTTTATGTTAAATCACCACCCGATTACGAAAACCTTTCTTTTATGTTGATTTCTTTTAAGTTTAAAATGGTGATTTATTTCCGTTTTATTATATACATTATTATTCCCTCCTCACTTAGTCGTTTGACTAACCCTCTCTGTCTCACCCTATATTGGTTTCAGGATACTAGGCGGGATTCGTCGTCGTCGTTGTTGTCGTCGTCGTAGGGTTTTATTTATTTTATTCATGTATATCTCTCTTTTTCCCGTTTGGCTTTTATTTAAGTTTTACGATATTAGGATGTATTCGGGATTATGTATTTATTGAGCCCGTTATTATATTTATCGGGATACTGTATCGAACCCGTTTGATATTATGTAATTGAATTTCGTTAGCCTTGGTGGGCTTTAATAATTGTGTATTTATTATGTTCTATTGCTTTGATTATTTATATTGCTTCCGCGTCTCTGTCTTTTTGTTGTTTTTGAAACCCCGCCTAGTAATTGAGTAAATGCTTGCCGTTCGCCGGGTTTCGGTTCGGGTCGGATCCCATTTCGGCTCCGGATCGGGGCTCGGTGCGGGGCGTGGGTTACCCGTTTGGGGCGCCCGCTACACACCTATATCCAAGTCCATCCCAGTGTTTTGATTGTAAAAGATCTTTTGTTGTTGATCATCCAACAAAGATCCATCACAATTCAAACACTAAGCGTTCTTGAACACTGGTGAGCGCAATTCCCTAAGTTACACCGGCACACAACGACCGACAAAACAACCAAAACACGACGATTCTGAGCTTAGGCCATTGGACCAAAGAAGCTCTGATACCAATTGTAGCGGGCGCCCCAAACGGGTAACGCACGCCCCGCACCGAGCCCCAATCCGAAGCCGAAATAGAAATCCGACCCTAAATTGAAACCCGGCGAACGGCAAACCGATTTACTCAATCACTAGGCGGGGGTTTTTGTAAAACAAATAACGACAACGACGCGGAAGCGGAAGCAACAGCAAACAAACGAATTCTACTAACGGGAATTAAAGCAGTAAACCAATTGCGCAAATAGTTAAAGCCCACCAAGGCTAGCGGAATTCACTTACAAAACTTGAATCAAATCATAACGGGTTCAACATTAAATAATCCCGAACACAAATCATAACCTATAGGATACATATAATGGTCAAGTACCTAAAACAACCTAGGAATGAACAACGACAAAAGCAGACTAATCCGCAATACAAGACCAACGAATGCCGACCTAGTAATCACCTGAAACAGATAAGGTTAAAAGCAGGGAGGGTTAGTCAAAAGACTAAGTGAGGGGAAAAAGGGGGTACATACATAATAGCATATGGGAATAAATCACCAATTTAACTTAAAAGAAAACAAACGTAAAAGAAGGGTTTTCATAAATTTTTGGTGATCTATCATAACATAACATAACGGGACATATCATATTGCTCGGCGAGACGAGCCCTCAACTCCTCATATCATATCATAACATACCTGAAAACCATACCAACCTTATTCCTCCCATGTAGTAGAAGGACCGCTAAATCCAACTGCTCTATAGACATAATAGCCTATCCTTCGGTCGACACGAAGTCTCCGTCACAGGAGCACAAAGGTTGCCGCGGCCTCACCCGTGCTCCTGGTATACATGGAGCAAGCTATCGAACTCCACCGTAGACCTGCTGTCTATCCGGCTTCATCCGATCGCCATACTCCGGGCCCAGCTAACATTTCATACATATCATATCTCGCATTTTCATAACTATTATTTTCCTATTAAAATAGGAATCAAGACATTTCGGGGAGACCCAAAAGGGCCGTTCGAGACAAACGATGTAACGGTAGGAAACGCAACCGGATGTTCCATCGTCTTGGGGGAGAAACCTACCCTAACGACTTCACTCAACAAGAAGGTTTCCAAACCCAAAATTACATTTAAATCAAAACATAGTTCGCTTGTCTCTTTTTGAAAACATTTCGAAATCATATACATATTATTCATTTAATATCAAATCCGTTGTTCTTAAACCTCATAAAGATAATAAGCATAAAGTATTTACTAAATATAGTAATACGGGATGAAAACATAAATTACACATGCGAGGCTTATTTAGTGAGGCTCAATAGTACATATCTACATAATACGGGATAACAATAGAAACCTCACCTGGCGATAACCAAAAGAAAATCCAAAACAGAAACGAGCAACCTAATCCACGAGAGTGGAACCTGCAACTGACAAACGACATAACCACGTAAGACATACGACGACGCACGGCTCATACGAAAGCATAGAAACACGTAAAAGCACGTTATACAATCACATAAAACACTTAGGTTCAATTATCAAACATAACGAAGTAATTCATTCATTTAAAAAGGCAAATCAAATCCAAATGCAACGAAACTTTACGGACATGCTTAAATTATCATAAAGGAGTATGCATTCGAATTTCGGGAAAATCGAACTTCACATGCAAAAGTTAGAAAATTTAACGAAAACTTAAATCATACTATTCATAGACCCGAACATGCTATAAATTCATAAATCATACAATTCATATCTATATCATATATATCGAATACACGAGCGAAGAAAGAATTCGGAAAAGACGAGCCGAAGCGGGACCCGTAGGCCAAAATTGGCCCTGACTTGCAGAAGGTCAGGGCCTGTTCAAACGGGCCACACGGGCTCATGCACACGGCCTTGAGGCCGTGTGCACCAAGACCGTGTTGTAACGACCCGAAAATCCGATTTTCAATTCGGTATATTTTAATCGAGTAATTGTGCAAATTATTATTTTATTTAATATTTATTCTAAGATTTTAGGATAATTTCGTAAATGAGTGAATTTTATATTTAAATCACGAATTGTCAATGTGCGTTTAATTATGTGAATTTTAACTGTAATTACGTATTATTTGGACAACGTGAGTTTTTAAACTTATTTTGCGAAACGACGAATTTACCCCTTCGATTTTTAGACCCTAGTCAACTAATTTGACTAAGTCTCTCTCTCACCTCACTCTCGTTCAAAAGTAGAAAGGAAGAAGAAAGAAAAGAAAAGAGAAGGAAAAAGAGAAAGAGAAGGAAGGAAGTTCAATCAATCGTCCCGACTTCGTTTCCCGACGGATTTTCGAATCGTTTACGCCTACGAATTCCTCGCGATCTTTTCTACGAGTAAGCTTCTAACGATTCTCTCATTTAATGTCTTCTATACTTTTTTTTCTCGTTTTTGTGAATAGTAGGTATTATTAGGTTTTATGTGATTTTTATAGAATTGGTGGATGGAATTTTGTGATTATCGTTCCTATATGTAGATTATATGTTGTAGATGATTATATGTGAAAATTAGGGATTGATTTGCATGATTAATCGATTTAAGGTTGATTTATGTTTGATTTTCGCGTATTGGGTTTGATGTTCTGCATGTTCTCCTCAATTTTTACGCACACGGGCCATGCACACGGGGTGTGGCAAGCCCGTGTGGGTGTACACGGCCTCTTGCACGGCCGTGCAAGAGACCGTGCGTGTTTGGGGATGGTGCACGGGTTGTGCACACGGCCTTGAGGCTGTGTGCATGAGGCCGTGCGCGTTGTTTGATTATGCACGGCCTCGGCACACGGACGTGCACAAGGCCGTGTGGCCCGATCGCACAGTGCCGTGACCTTCTGTAAGTCAGGGCCCGTTTTACACTACGGGTCCCTCCGAGACTCGTCTTTTCTGAATTCTTTCTTCGCTCGTGTATTCGATATATATGAAATAGATATGAATTGCATGATTTATGAATTTACAACATGTTCGGGTATATGAATAATGCGTTTTAAGTTTTCGTTAAATTTTCTATCTTTTGCATGTGAAGTCCGATTTTCCCGAAATTTGAATGCATACTTCTTTATGATAATTTAAGCATGTCCGTAAAGTTTCGTTGCATTTGGACATGATTTGTATTTTTGAATGCATGAATTACTCTATTTTCGTTTGAGAATTTGAACTTAAGTGATTGATTTAATTGTGTAACGTGCTTCTATGTGTTCTAATATTTTCGTATAAGCCGTGCGTCGTCTTTAGTCTTATTTGGTTGTGTCTTGGAATTTTTGCAGACGATACTCCCGTGGAGTAGCGCCGGTTCTAGCTTTTTGCTCTTATTTTGCATAGCAGCCAGGTGAGGCTTTCCGTTTCTGTTTCCAGTATTATTATGTATATATATAAATAAGCCTCTCCCGAAATAAGCCACGTTTATGTTTTGTTTTCACACCGTTTATATATATATACTTAATAGATATTTATGATTATTATGTTCATTTGATTTATCGAAAATGATTTGATATGAAAAGTACTACGTATAGACTTTGAAATGTTTACAGAAGAGACATGTAAAACCTTTTGTTTTCTAAGGCGAACTTTGGCCTTCGGCCTCGCATGTGTCATGTCTCGAACGGTCTTTTGGCCAACCCGAAATGTTTTGAAAAGCGAGTTATGAAATGTATGCATGTTCGTTTGGGCCCGGAGTAAGAGCGATAGGACGAAGTCGGTAGACGTCGGGTCTACGGCGTAAATCCTATTGTTTCCTCCATTTGGGAGCTCGGGGTGAGGCCGGAGTGGCAGCCCTTTGAGTACCTGAGTTATTCTAGTATGTTACGAGTAGTTCGGGTTTGCAGTCCGACTACATTGGAGGAATAAGGGTGGTTCCCGGTTTTATGTTTTGGATATTGGAGTTCAGGGCTCGACTCGTCGAGTCATATGATAAGTTATGTTTTATGTTAAATCACCACCCGATTACGAAAACCTTTCTTTTATGTTGATTTCTTTTAAGTTTAAAATTGGTGATTTATTTCCCGTTTTATTATATACATTATTATTCCCTCCTCACTTAGTCGTTTGACTAACCCTCTCTGTCTCACCCTATATTGGTTTCAGGATACTAGGCGGGATTCGTCGTCGTCGTCGTTGTCGTCGTCGTAGGGTTTTATTTATTTTATTCATGTATATCTCTCTTTTTCCCGTTTGACTTTTATTTAAGTTTTACGATATTAGGATGTATTCGGGATTATGTATTTATTGAGCCCGTTATTATATTTACCGGGATACTGTATCGAACCCGTTTGATATTATGTAATTGAATTTCGTTAGCCTTGGTGGGCTTTAATAATTGTGTATTTATTATGTTCTATTGCTTTGATTATTTATATTGCTTCCGCGTCTCTGTCTTTTCGTTGTTTTTGAAACCCGCCTAGTGATTGAGCAAATGCTTGCCGTTCGCCGGGTTTCGATTCGGGTCGGATCCCATTTCGGTTCCGGGTCGGGGCTCGGTGCGGGGCGTGCGTTACCCGTTTGGGGCGCCCGCTACAGTTGGTATCAGAGCTCTTCTTGGTCCAATGGCCTAAGCTCTGAATCGTCGTGTTTTGTTTGTTTGTCGGTCGTTGTGGGCCGGTGTAACTTAGGGAATTGCATTCGCCAGTATTCAAGAACGCTTAGTGTGTGAATTGTGACGGATCTTTGTTGGATGATCAACAAAAAAAGATCTCTTTCAATCAAAATACTGGGATGGGCTTGGATATAGGTGGATGTGAAACTCGAGGTTGTACTTGCCATGCCTGGTTGTCTGTCGCGTCCGGTTGTGTCTAGGTCGTACGGCTTAGGACTTCTGTGGATTTGTGCAAATGTGCTAAATGCTTATGAGAACACTAAGTGAACATTACTTGCCTATGTGTTTACAGCTTTGCATGCTCACTTACCTGTCATGCATAACTGTTAATGGCTTTACAGGATGCCTCCACATCGTTGTCCCTGTGGACAGTCTTCGTCATCTTCATTGACACCTCAGACCGATCCACCGATTCCAGCCGGAATTTTGGAAACATTAAGACAGTTCATCGCTCATGCCCTTAAAGGAAATGTTGACCAGGAAGCGTGGGCTCAATTTCTCAGATTCGAACCACTGCAATTTGAAGGTGCCCCGGATGACACTATTGCCGAGGCATGGATATCGGCTTTAGAAAAGATTTATAGGATTATGGAATATCCGGATTCTCTAAGAGTCGAATTTGCTATATATCTGATGATTGGAGCTGCACAGGATTGGTGGAAACAGATTGAGCAAAGATGGAAACGAAAGCATGTAGTCCCGACTTGGGATCAATTCCTGACAGAGGTCCCGGCTGAATACATTTTGAGGATTGTTCGACAGCAACATGATAGTAAACTTCAGTCCCCCGTTCAGCCTATTCCTCCCCAACCCCAGGGATATCCACGACCCGTATGTGGATTTTGTAAGGGCCAGCATTTAGAGGCTAAATGTTGGAAGAAGAATGGATTGTGCTACGGATGTGGTAGCGCCGACCACAGGGTGAATCTATGTCCGAAGAAGAGACCAGTACCGTGGGATATAGCAGGCGATACTGAGGATGTACATCCAGCGAGTTCTACAAGGCCACTTACACAATCAGGGTCTTCTTCCGGAAAGAAAACCTTCTCGGTATCTTCATCGAAGTAGAATGTACCTCCGAGACCGCGGGGAACGCCAGTATGTGGCTTTTGCCAAAGAGATCATCAAGAGTCAGAATGCCGAAAAAAGCAGGGACGTTGCTTCTCATGTGGAAGTCCGTCTCACTTCCGTACAAATTGCACGAGAAAGAGAATGTCGAGACGAGCCAAAAGGATGAAGTTTGATTCTGTATGAACGATCCAGGTATATTGCATTGTCATGACATTCATCCTAAATTAATTTAATTTCATATTATGTGAATTTAGAAATTATGTGTGTTAAGCGTATTATATTATACATGTGATTTCGATGTTATTATTCGTGTTTAAATTTTGTGAAGTTTGTGTGGTTTTAATCACACGAACTGCCCCTGTATGCCTTGCACGGTCTCGCCACACGCCGTGACGAGAGGCCGTGCGCATGAATACACACGGGCTCGTCACACGCCGTGACGAGAGCCCGTGTGTGTTTGTCCTCACGGGGTCGTCACACGCCGTGACGATACCCCGTGCGTGTTTCTCACACGGCCTCGTCACACGCCGTGACAAGAGGCCGTGCGCATTTGTTCCAGGTTTTAAAATGGTCAGTAGCTTCTCATTTCGCGAACAACCCTCATTCCTTTCTCCTTTTCATGCGAGAAATTCCCCATATTTTTCCCCCAATTTCCTCCCCACTTTGAGCTCGATTAATTCTCGATCTACCTGACGGATTTTCATGAGATTTTGAAAGTGTATTGTTTGCAGCAAACTCTTTGGATTGTTGAAATTTGGGCTCGATCCGTTATACCGATCTCACACAATCTTCGCCCGAAGTAGCGCACGCCAAGTGTTCGGTAAAAGTTCCAAGTGAAAATTTGCAACTTATTCCTTCAATTCACAACAACTCCAACTCTAATATGGAAGGTGCTTGTAAAGCTCGTGTTGGACGTCGGGCAAGGGAATTACCCGACATAGCGCCACCGGAAGGTTACCAAGTGGATTTGGGTAATGAAGACGATCAAGATGTCTTCAACCGGTTAATGGAACGACCGGTTAGAGCTACGCAATTTCTAGATATGGAGGCTATGTACCAATTGGGTCTTGGCGAAGGGATCTCTCGTTACATCGACAACATTGGGTGGGCTAATTTTTGGAGTATCCAAAGGCCATCCTATCGCCGACTCACTTGCGAATTTTTAAGCTCTCTTAAGGGCGCGGCATTTCCGGACGACATCGAGATGCTGATACGAATCCACTTCAGAGCGTTCAACCGTGACTATACGCTTTCATACCGGCAGTTGTCCGAGTATTTTCAATTGGATGTTACGGCACCTAGGAGACGTGCCGACGGATGGAATCAAGCCGAGGCTTGGAGACGTATCTCTACCTCTACCGAAATATTTAACTCCGGCGTATCCAAGGCCACGATGCTCATCACCACTCAATTGAGAATTTTGCATAGAGCCGTGTCTCGATCTGTTCTAGCCAGAGGAGACAGTCCGGGTGCGGTGAACACCGAAGATTGTCTCATACTCGATCATATGGTGCGAGGGGTCAGGTTCAACCCCATCTCGTACATGATGGACCATATGATGTATATCTCCACTCGGTCGAGAGGAGAGATTCGAGTTGGCTCATACATTACCACCATTTTGGAGTGTGCCCAGGTGGAAGGGCTCGATACCCAGGTTCCCGTTGGAGGTTCCACCTAAATTAGCTACGGCACTCTAGCTCAAATGGCGATCTGCACGAAGGGTCCGAGGCGGAACGACCCATATATTCTGGTAGATGGACTACCTTTATGGGAAGCTGACCAAGGGGATGCTCCCGAAGAAGGACCTTCAGACCCAGAGGTCCAAGAGCAGGCTCAGCATATCTACTCCCAGCTGATGAGTCAGGATGCCTCTATTCCTGAGTTTTCACGTGGCAGAAGAAGCACTCAGAACCAGGAGTCGATAGATCTGCAACAATTTTATTCAGAGTTCACTGACTACCGACGTGTGACTGATGAGAGATTTGCCCAGCAGCAGAGGCAGATCAATGAGGGCTTTGCAGCTCAGCGAGCTCACATTGATAGTCAGTACACAGCCTTGCAGGCAGAGCTTCAGAGATCCATATCAGAGATGCAGAGGTCACTATCTGAGCAGTTGGATCAGTATTTCCGCCGTGGTCCTGACGAGCCTTGAGCTATCTATTTCTATTTTTATTTTCTTCTTTCCGTTAGCTTTGTTTAGGATTTAATGTAATTTTATATTTTGTATGACTGAATTTTATTTGGAATATTAAGTGTTTTAAGTGTTTATTATGAATGACGTATTATTATGTGATTTAATTGCATTTGAATGTTCGATTTAATTCGAGTTATTAGAATTTCTGTTATGCTCCTCTTAACTAACTCCGAGACCGGAAGAGAATCTGAGGACAGATTCTTCTGAAGAGGGGAGTATTGTAACGACCCGAAAATCCGATTTTCAATTCGGTATATTTTAATCGAGTAATTGTGCAAATTATTATTTTATTTAACATTTATTCTAAGATTTTAGGATAATTTCGTAAATGAGTGAATTTTATATTTAAATCACGAATTGTCAATGTGCGTTTAATTATGTGAATTTTAACTGTAATTACGTATTATTTGGACAACGTGAGTTTTTAAACTTATTTTGCGAAACGACGAATTTACCCCTTCGATTTTTAGACCCTAGTCAACTAATTTGACTAAGTCTCTCTCTCACCTCACTCTCGTTCAAAAGTAGCAAGGAAGAAGAAAGAAAAGAAAAGAGAAGGAAAAAGAGAAAGAGAAGGAAGGAAGTTCAATCGATCGTCCCGACATCGTTTCCCGACGGATTTTCGAATCGTTTACGCCTACGAATTCCTCCCGATCTTTTCTACGAGTAAGCTTCTAACGATTCTCTCGTTTAATATCTTCTATACTTTGTTTTTCTCATTTTTGTGAATAGTAGGTATTATTAGGTTTTATGTGATTTTTATAGAATTTGTGGATGGAATTTTGTGATTATCGTTTCTATATGTAGATTATATGTTGTAGATAATTATATGTGAAAATTAGGGATTGATTTGCATGATTAATCGATTTAAGGTTGATTTATGTTTGATTTTCGCGTATTGGGTTTGATGTTCTGCATGTTCTGCTCAATTTTTACGCACACGGGCCATGCACACGGGGTGTGGCAAGCCCGTGTGGGTGTACACGGCCTCTTGCACGGCCGTGCAAGAGACCGTGCGTGTTTGGGGATGGTGCACGGGCTGTGCACACGGCCTTGAGGCCGTGTGCATGAGGCCGTGCGTGTTGGTTGATTGTGCACGGCCTCGGCACACGGCCGTGCACAAGGCCGTGTGGCCCGATCGCACAGTGCCCTGACCTTTTGTAAGTCAGGCCCCGTTTTACACTACGGGTCCCTCCGAGAGTCGTCTTTTCCGAATTCTTTCTTCGCTCGTGTATTCGATATATATGAAATAGATATGAATTGCATGATTTATGAATTTACAACATGTTCGGGTATATGAATAATGCGTTTTAAGTTTTCGTTAAATTTTCTATCTTTGGCATGTGAAGTCCGATTTTCCCGAAATTCGAATGCATACTTCTTTATGATAATTTAAGCATGTCCATAAAGTTTCGTTGCATTTGGACTTGATTTGTATTTTTAAATGCATGAATTACTCTGTTTTCGTTTGAGAATTTGAACTTAAGTGATTGATTTAATTGTGTAACGTGCTTCTATGTGTTCTAATATTTTCGTATAAGCCGTGCGTTGTCTTTAGTCTTATTTGGTTGTGTGTTGGAATTTTTGCAGACGATACTCCCGTGGAGTAGCGCCGGTTCTAGCTTTTTGCTCTTATTTTGCATAGCATCCAGGTGAGGCTTTCCGTTTCTGTTTCCAGTATTATTATGCATATATATAAATAAGCCTCTCCCGAAATAAGCCACGTTTATGTTTTGTTTTCACACCGTTTATATATATATACTTAATAGATATTTATGATTATTATGTTCATTTGATTTATCGAAAATGATTTGATATGAAAAGTACTACGTATAGACTTTGAAATGTTTACAGAAGAGACATGTAAAACCTTTTGTTTTCTAAGGCGAAGTTTGGCCTTCGGCCTCGCATGTGTCATGTCTCGAATGGTCTTTTGGCCAACCCGAAATGTTTTGAAAAGCGAGTTATGAAATGCATGCATGTTCGTTTGGGCCCAGAGTAAGAGCGATAGGACGAAGTCGGTAGACGTCGGGTCTACGGCATAAATCCTATGGTTTCCTCCATTTGGGAGCTCGGGGTGAGGCCGGAGTGGCAGCCCTTTGAGTTCTTGAGTTATTCTAGTATGTTACGAGTAGTTCGGGTTTGCAGTCCGACTACATTGGAGGAATAAGGGTGGTTCCCGGTTTTATGTTTTGGATATTGGAGTTCAGGGCTCGACTCGCCGAGTCATATGATAAGTTATGTTTTATGTTAAATCACCACCCGATTACGAAAACCTTTCTTTTATGTTGATTTCTTTTAAGTTTAAAATTGGTGATTTATTTCCCGTTTTATTATATACATTATTATTCCCTCCTCACTTAGTCGTTTGACTAACCCTCTCTGTCTCACCCTATATTGGTTTCAGGATACTAGGCGGGATTCGTCGTCGTCGTCGTTGTCGTCGTCGTAGGGTTTTATTTATTTTATTCATGTATATCTCTCTTTTTCCCGTTTGACTTTTATTTAAGTTTTACGATATTAGGATGTATTCGGGATTATGTATTTATTGAGCCCGTTATTATATTTACCGGGATACTGTATCGAACCCGTTTGATATTATGTAATTGAATTTCGTTAGCCTTGGTGGGCTTTAATAATTGTGTATTTATTATGTTCTATTGCTTTGATTATTTATATTGCTTCCGCGTCTCTGTCTTTTCGTTGTTTTTGAAACCCCGCCTAGTGATTGAGTAAATGCTTTCCGTTCGCCGGGTTTCGATTCGGGTCGGATCCCATTTCGGTTCCGGGTCGGGGCTCGGTGCGGGGCGTGCGTTACCCGTTTGTGGCGCCCGCTACACGTGTGCACACCAAAGGGACACGCACGACCTCTCTACAGGCCGTGTAGAGAGCCCGTGTAGAACCAATACGCACGGCCTCTCTACAGGCCGTGTAGAGAGCCCATGCACATGCACACGGGCTTGCAACACCCCGTGTGCATAGGTCGTGTGCGTGCGATAACAGCAGAAAATTCACAGAAACTCGAAACCTTCGCAAATTCAATCCTAAATCCAACATTAAGTCATCTAAACATGCAAATCACGCCCTAATATGTACATATAATGATCTACAACAGATTAGCTACATATAGAAACAATAAACACGAAAATCCATCCATAAATTCTCTCAAAATCATATAAAACCTAATTTATTCAACTATAAACAAAATCGAGAAATACGAGGCATAGGAGACATTAAACGAGAGGGACGTGAAAGGCTTCCTCATAGAAGGGATCATGAGGAGTTCGTAGGTGTAAGCGGTTCGAAAATCCGTCGAGAAACGGAGTCGGGACGATCGTTTGAATCTTCTTCCTTCTTTTTCTCTTTTTCTTCTCTTTTCTTTTCTTTTTCCTTTGTTGTTGTGTTTGAACGAGAGTGAAGTGAGAGAGAGAGTTAGTCAAATAATTTGACTAGGGTTTAAAATCGAATGGGCAAATTCATAATTTCGTAAAATAAGTTCAAAAACTCACATTGTCCAAATAACACATAATTACAGTCAAAATTCATATTATTAAACGCACATTGACAATTCGTAATTTAAATATAGAAACTCATTCATCCATAATAATGTTATATAAATCACATAATAATTAATAAAATAAATCATTAATCGCAAGAGAAATCGATTCGGGTTCCCGGTTCATACACGAATTTTCGGGGCGTTACATCGGGTCTACGGCGGAAATCCTGTGGTTTTCTCTATCTCTAAGAGCTCGGGGTGAGGCCTGAGGGGCAGCCCTTTGAGTACCTGAGATATTTACGTATGGTATGTGTAATTAGGGGTTGCTCCCAAATTACAACCCGGAGGAATAAGGAGGGTTTATGTTTTATGATTTGAAAGGTGGTTGAAGAACTCTTCTCGCTGAGTTATACGAAAGATTTGATATGTTGCATTTTATGTTAAATCACCAACGTTTTGCGAAAACCTTCTCTTTTACATTTGTTTTCTTTTACGTTTTAAACTGGTGATTTACTTTCATTCTGTAATATATACTATTATTCCCCCTTCACTTAGTCGTTTGACTAATCTACGCGTGTTGGGATTAACTTACCCCTGGGCGCAGCGGATGTAATGGATTTCAAAAATTTTAGTCCCGGGGCATTACAGTGAATCTTCATCCAATGAATACGAAACTTTGAATGGTTTATATATCAAGAAAGATGTTCACCTTTACGCACTCCTTTCGTAGTCGTTAAGAATAGAAAGTGTAACGACCCCATACACAGTCCTTCCCCCCGAGCCGGAATGAACCCCCAAACCGTGATTTTATCAAGGTCTAGAAACCCATCCCGACCAACCGGGTCTATCCCTGACAACTAGCAACATCGCAACCCACTATAGAACGACACCTACAACCAACAACAACAATTAACAACAAGAAGTAGCGGAAGCATAATGTACACATGGGGGTCACAAGCCCAAAAGATGTCGTTCAAGATTAAATAGTTGTCCTACACAGTTCTACCATATCAGTTATGCTCACACAGGAGCCAATATCATCAACAGTATATAAATCCATAATAACACTAACAGTTTAGCCAACTATAGCAAGAGTATCCAGAAATATATAATAAAATGACAACAACCATACGAACCAAACCAAAACTGTCCTACTAATACGCTGTTGCCACTCCAACACATTGTAACGACCCGAATATTTTAATTATATTATTAATAATTACGCGAATTCTTTCTTACCTAATTTCTCGATCTATCCAATTGGATTAATCAATCTTGTGGAAAAGATTGATTTAACCTATCTTCTAAATGCCCTCAATTACTTAAATTACATAAATGCCCTTAAAAGCCTAAATGACCATTTTACCCTCCCGAGATATTTTTCTAAATATCTACCTATCTGTCTCATTCTCTCATTGAAGAAGAAGAAAGAAAGAAGAAAGAAAGGAGAAAGAAGGAGAAGAAAGGAGAGGATCTTCCCGACGCCCTACCGAGTCCGTTTCTCGCCCGATCGACGAGCCGTGAAAACCCGAACGATCCTCACTACATTCTCTACCGGTAATCCTTTTACCCCATTTCATTTTGTTCCCTCTTCGTTACGATTTTAGTGGCTTTTGTATAGGATTTTATATATTAGGATTTTCGTGTTTAGGAAGAATTACTTGACCATTTTACGTGTTTCTTGTGCCTTTGTGTAGCTTATATGATATATATGATCATATGTGGAAATTAGGATGATTTATGGAGTAAATTAGGAGATGTATGAATTTATATATTGATTTTCGCGTGAGAGTTTTCGCGATCTGCTGAGTCTGCTGCTCAGTAGATCCACACGGGCGAACGCACGGTCTTGAGCAAGACCGTGCAGGAGCCCGTGCGCATCCCTTTTCAACCTGCACGGGCTTGAGCCCGTGCACAGGCCCGTGCGCAGGCCCATTTGCACCTGCACGGTCTTGGCACCGTGCTCAAGACTGTGCGGGAGGCCGTGCACCCCTTTTTGTGATTGCACCGGCTTGCCAAGCCCGTGCGTAAGCCCGTGTGTTGGCCGGTGCAACTTACTTAGCGGATTTTCTAGCATTTTCCTTTCTCGCACTTCGGGAAATGGTCAACCCCACTCAATTAAATGTTGACTTTTCACATACGACCTCCGAATATCAATCCGATTTCACCTATAGCTTCCTCGAGCCTCGGGATTTGATATTCTTCATAATTTACAATTTACCCGACCCTAATTGACCGTCAATTGACACCTTTCTCGTTTAGGGATTTTTCCCATTTTTTCCCGTTTCTTGTCCGTTTGACCCCATTTTCGTGAGAGAGTTCCGTTATATTATTTTAAGCATGTCTACATGCCCTAACTGCGTTCTAGCATGCTTTCCATATTTATTATTAATGTTCTTCCATCATTATAATTGCTTTAAATATTCCTTTAAATGTTAGTTCATATGTCATATATCATTATATGCTGAATTGCCTGGCTTTCCATATTGTATCTGTAGCATGAGTGAAGTTATATTTGAATTGCCGTGCGTCGTCTGTTGTTCGTGTCTTGCTTTTGTTATTGTCGGTCTCGTTTTCATCCTCTAGGCCCTGTGTATTACAGGTGGGTCCAACGAGGGAGAAACCTGACTACCGCTTGCTTTCATACTGTCTTGTCGAGCCAGGTAAGGGTTTAAACTTCTTTCAACTGGAGTAAGAACATAGTCTTATATAGGTTTGTGAAATAAATGACTACCCAACTTTTATTATTACTTATTGTACTGCCTTTACTATTCCTTATGTGCTTAGTCAGACCTTTTAATAGCAAAACCAAAATGATTTGAAATGCTTTCAACTAGAGACAGGGAAAACCCTTTTGTTTTAAATGCGAATTTTGGTCTCTCGATCCCGCAAATATAACCTTGTCTCGAATGACCCCTTTGGCCTTCCACATCCCGATTCCCCAATTGCGAATGACCCTTTTGGCCACCTAACTGTCATCATTTTCAAAAGTGAGCCATAGATCGATGAATGTTTTGGGCCCGGAGTATTCAGGAGGTGAGTCTGGGGACGTTCGTCCAGGGCAAATCCCGATGGATACTCCAATCCGTATCTGCTTAGGTCAGCCAGGAGGTTGACTAACCTGAGTTAGTGCGAGTGTGGCGTTGTAGGCTACGCGCTTCCTAGAAAATTCTGTTAAGGGTGACGTTGTTAACACGCATTTCCATAAAATTCTGAGTACTTCGTGGTGGAGTACTTGCTTGCATGATTTTCAAGGTTGGGAGTTATAAGCAGTGGGCCCGTTCACGCCGGGACACACTATCGCATAACTTATTGCATTTCTTGCTTGTCTGTCTGATTTACGGCTTTAGTTACGAGTCGAAGCACATTCCGGTTTTCTTCCTTTAGTATACGTATTTCCCTATAAATATATATACAAAACCCGGAAGCGTGGTTCAAACTTGCCAACTGAAGTCTCCTTTATTATTCAATTAATTAGTTGAATTATGAGCCGTGTTTATGTCGAGGCCCCCGGGTGCGGAGAGGAGAACCCTCACGGCGGCGCCCGTTGGACGCGCGGGCATAACCTCCGATCACCACCGAGCACAACCCTAAAGTTTGGCCGGAAACACTTGCCAAAAGGTGGTACCACAAGGTGGTTGTTACTTGGTGATTTTTGGTTATAAACCCTTCAAATTACATATCAAATTCCGATGTGGGATCGAATATGGACACACACGACCTTGCAACACCCCGTGAGGGGAGGCCGTGCGTGTCTCTTCCACACGGGCTGCTGCACGGCGTGTCGCAAGCCCGTGTGGACTCCCTGAACTTATTTTCTTGCGGAAATTCGGGGTGCTACAATCACCCCTCCTTCAGATCGCAATGTCCCCATTGCGCCACAACAAAGCTTTCCCAGTACCGCCCGCTAGTGGGACTCCCACCGCATGTAACCCATATGCGTGGCACATGCCCACGCGCTCGACCTGTAGCAGACATCCAAGCCGTGAACATGCGTCCCCAACCGGCGGTCGGCTCTGATACCACTTGTCGCGGCCCCCCGGGCGCGGAGAGGAGAACCCTCACGGCGGCGCCTGTTGGACACGTGGGCATAACCTCCGATCACCACCGAGTACAACCCTAAAGTTTGGCCGGAAACACTTGCCAAAAGGTGGTACCACAAGGTGGTTGTTACTTGGTGATTTTTGGTTATAAACCCTTCAAATTACATATCATCTTCCGATGTGGGATCAAATATGGACACACACGGCCTTACAACACCCCATGAGGAGAGGCCGTGTGTGTCTCTTCCACATGGGCTGCTGCACGGCGTGTCGCAACCCCGTGTGGACTCCCTGAACATATTTCTTGCGCAAATTCGGGGTTCTACAGTTTAATTATTGTTTCTAACTTACTCATAGCATGTCTTTCGAAACCGTAACGGCCTCGTAACTCAACTAACGCCATTTTAATTCATCGGCTTGACATTACGTGCAAATGTTTTTAAAGGATCCGGTTTGTCAACCTCTTCGTGTTTTCCAAGCAAGTCGAACCGAGTGTTGCCTTGTGTTATTGTTTTACAACTTATATTTCATTATTTATATTCTTTCTCAAAATGGGCAACATTCACTACTTTTGGTTTTAAAAAGATAAATGACGAACAGTGATCAAAACCCCCTTACTGAGTATCCTTTATACTTACCCCAGCTATTTTCGGTTCTTACTTCAGGTAGACAGGTGGCGACGTCACCTATCTTGTCAGTCGGCATCAGCAGGTCTAGATAGGCTCAGTCTTTCTGGTTTGTCTTGTCTGTGGTCCCAACAACCGTCGAGTCTTGTTTCTTGTATTTATTTACTTGACGTACTTATGTGCCCCTGATGTGGGATAGTTGGCGATATCTAGGATTGCATAGGGTAGACTAGTTGAGCCATGGTTGGCACTATATGCTGATTAATCTTTTGTATCTTGAATTATAAATGTTTAATTGATATTATGTTAGCTTCGTAGGCTTTTATGGATTTATTTGATTATCTTTTAAATCGCTTCCGCATTTCTCTGCTCTTTTTTGGTCGTTGTTGGGATGGTTGTCGCTGTTGCCGAAGGTTATTGCTTGAGTGCCGTTCGCCGGAGTGGGTTTTTGGGTTGAGGCCCCTCGCTGAAGCTCGGGAATCCATTTCGTTGCGGATGTGGCGGTCCTTCTTCAGGGGGCGCTATAGTCAGTGGTATCAGAGCCTAGGTTCCCAAAAGGAACCGAAGCTTCGTAATCGCGTCGTGTCTTGTCTCTTGTGTCTGCCCGTTTCGTGTCAATGAGACTTAGAGTTTCCAGTCACAGGTGCTTGAGAACTCCTTAGTATTGAAATTGTGATTGATCTTCTTTTGGAATGGCCAACCAACCGTTTGATCTCTTACAATTGTAGTACTGAGTTGGGATTGAATGCAAGTGGATGTGGAACTCGAGGTAGCGTCTGTCTTGTCTTGTCGTCTTGTCGTGTCTAGGTCGTACGGCTATAGGATCGAGTTTTGCTTGTTCTGTGATTTGTTTTGTGCTTAAATTTATTACATGCTATTCGAATCATATATGTGTGTTTTGTTTGAATTTTATATGCCTTATATGATCATTCCATTAACCGAGCATGCATCATTTTCCAGTTTGTTGTTCACAGGTGCATAATGTCTCGCCGAAGACCCCCTACTGCTCCAACACCTCCGAACCCAATGGCTGAAGAATGGGTATCGATTATTCGACAGATCACCGTGCAAGTATGTCAAGGGATACAACAACAACAACAACAACAGGACGTACCTGCCGGACAGAATGTGGGCCAAACCTTGGATAGGTTTCTTTTCTATCGCCCACCCTGCTTCGAGGGCGAACCATATGACTTTAAAGCTGAGGCCTGGATATCTGATGTGGAATAGATCTTTCGAGTACTACAGTGTGGTGACCCCGAGAAGGTCGAGTATGCTACCTTCCTTATGAGAGGACCCGCTCGAGATTGGTGGAACTTCACAGAACGGAGATGGATCGCCGAGGGAGTCCCCCACACTTGGTCACGATTCGTATCTGACTTCCGAATGAAGTATGTGCCAGAAGTGGTACGTGACAGCCGAGAGAGAGAATTCATGTATCTCAACCAAGGAGCATCTACCGTAGCCCAGTATGAAGCACAGTTCAACCGTCTCATCACTTATGCTCCTCACTATGCCGCGGACGAACGAAAGAGAGCATGAAAGTTTATCGAGGGACTTCAGCCGGAGATCCGAAGAGCATTGATGGCACTTGACATCCGTCTTTTCCCCGACGCAGTTACTCGAGTTGTGAGAGTGGAGTCCGAACTCCAAATAATGAACCAGAGTGCCCCTGCTATTATAGGATCCTCTTCCAACGAGATAGCAAGGAGAGAGCCAGCCGGACCGAGTACCTATCGGACAAAGAGACCACACTACGAGGTGCCGGAACCTACAGAACCTGAAGTGAACGAGGACCCCATTCCCTGTGAGCACTGTGGGAAGACGAATCACAGGACGACAAAGTGTAGGAAACAATTGGGACTTTGCTTTTCTTGTGGAAGCACCAAGCACCACATTCGGGACTGTCCCAACAGAGAGAACCCTGGGGGAAGAAGAAGTGGTTACCAATCTCGACATGCTCGTACAGGTATATTGCATTATCATAGCATTCATTCATAGTGTTCTGCTTTGAATGGTAATTGCTTCAAATATATGTTAAGTGCTTTATATGAGCTACATGTTTTAACTGCTTTCAAAATTCACACTTGCACTGATTGATTGGTTAGATGCTAAGATTTATGTGACCTCTGTGTGGATAGCGTAGAATTCTATAGATTCGTTATAAGCTATTAGAGAGTGCTGAGGACAAAGAGTTCTTGGCCGACTAGGATCGATTCTGTTGCGAGTACGTTATGCGGTTCTGGATAGCACTGACGTTGACAAATCGAGTCTGAAGGAGTATACTTCTGAAGGTATGTTTGAAGATGAATCAACTAGTGAAGAGGATAATGAATTATCTGACGATGAGGATTATATGGGAGACGAGCCGACATCGACTTCTGATAATGACGATCCTGATGTTTCGTATGAAGTCGAGCGAAGAAATGATGAAAATGATGGTTTAATGGAAGGCGGAGAGGAGAAATCATCCAATACCATTGAAGGTGAGAAAACACTTTGTAGAAAGAATAAGAAAGAGTGTGATCTTGAAGAAACAGATTGTGAGAAGGACGAGGGGTACAATGGGACAAATGATGATGGCGTTACTTCCAGTAAAAGGAGCTCTAATCAAGAAATAGGAGGAGGATGTGACAATTGTCATTGAGGATACGAAGAGTACAAGAATCAGTCGGAAGAACGAAATGGATAATGACAGTGATGAGGACCTTACATTGGGATTTTCTTCTTCGTCGTTAGCCTTGTTTAGGGTTTTTGTAATTCCGTCTTTCACATGACTTTGAATTTTATTGGAATGTTATTTGCATTTACATATTTTTATTATGAATGATGTTTTATAATGTATTTTAATTGCTCCTAAATGTTTGTTTTAATTCGCGTTATTAGAATTTTTATGGATTATACTCCTCTTAACTAACCCCGAAGTCCGGAGGAGAATCTGAGGACAGATTCTCTTGAAGAGGGGAGTATTGTAACGACCCGAATATTTTAATTATATTATTAATAATTACGCGAATTCTTTCTTACCTAATTTCTCGATCTATCCAATTGGATTAATCAATCTTGTGGAAAAGATTGATTTAACCTATCTTCTAAATGCCCTCAATTACTTAAATTACATAAATGCCCTTAAAAGCCTAAATGACCATTTTACCCTCCCCAGATATTTTTCTAAATATCTACCTATGTCTCCCATTCTCTCATTGAAGAAGAAGAAAGAAAGAAGAAAGAAAGGAGAAAGAAGGAGAAGAAAGGAGAGGATCTTCCCGACGCCCTATCGAGTCCGTTTCTCGCCCGATCAACGAGCCGTGAAAACCCGAACGATCCTCACTGTAACGACCCGAAAATCTGATTTATAATCCAGTATGTTTGAATCGAGTATTTGCGCAAATTATTATTTTAATTTGATATTTATTCTGAGATTTTAGGATAATTTCATAAATGAGTGAATTTTGAAATATAACTCACGAATTGTCAATGTACGTTTAATTATATGAATTTTGACTGTAATTACGTATTATTTGGACAACGTGAGTTTTTGAACTTATTTTGCAAAATTACTAAAATGCCCCTTCGATTTTTGACCTAGTCAACTATTGACTAAGTCTCATCTCTCCCTCTCAATTCCATTCACGCAAATACTCAGCAAAGGAGAAGAGAGAAAAGGAAAGAAAAAGAGAAGGAAGAAGAAGGAGCTTCAACGATCGTCCCGACTCCGTTTCCCGACGGATTTTCGATTCGTTTACGTCTACGAACTCCTCGCGATCTCTTTTACGAGTAAGCCTTTCACGATTCTTTCGTTTAAAGTATCCGATGCCTTGTTTTTCTCAATTTTTGTTATTAGTTGAATATTTAGGTTTTATTCGATTTTGATAGTAATCGTGGATGGATTTTCGTGTTTATCGTTTCTATATGTAGATTATATGTTGTAGATGTTTATGTGAGAATTAGGGAGTGATTAGCATGTTTAATTGATTAAATGTTAGATTTTGGTTTGAATTCGCGTATGATTTTGAGGTTCTGCTTGTTCTGCTCGATCTGGACGCACACGGGCTGGTGCACACGGCCTTGAGGCCGTGTGCATGAGACCGTGCGTGTGGAGAATTGCACACGGGCTGGTGCACACGGCCTTGAGGCCGTGTGCATGAGGCTGTGCGTGTTGCTTGATTGTGCACGGCCTCGGCACACGGCCGTGCACAAGGCCGTGTGGATCCGGTGAACAGCCCCCTGACCTTCTGTAAGTCAGGGGCTGTTTTAGCCTACGGGTCCCACCTCGGCTCATCTTTTCTGAATTCTTTCTTCGCTAGTGTATTCGATATATATGAAATAGATATGAATTGCATGTTTTACGAATTTATAACATGTTCGGGTCTATGAATAGTACGTTTTAAGTTTTCGTTAAATTTTCTAACTTTTGCATGTGAAGTCCGATTTTCCCGAAATTCCAATGCATACTCCTTTATGATAATTTAAGCATGTCCGTAAAGTATCGTTGCATTTGGACTTGATTTGCATTTTAAATTTGAGAATTACTCTGTTTTCGTTTGATAATTTGAACTTAAGTGCTTGATTTGATTGTGTAACGTGCTCCTATGTGTTTTAATATTCTCGTATAAGCCGTGCGTCGTCCTTAGTCTTAATTGCTTGTGTCTTGGTATTTTTGCAGACGATACTCCAGTGGAGTAGCGCCGGTTCTTGATTTTTGCTCTTATTTTGAATAGCCAACAGGTGAGGCTTTCCTTTTCTGATTCCAGTACTATTATGTATATATATAAATAAGCCTCTCCCGATATAAGCCTTGTTTACATTTGTTTTCACACCGTTTCTATATATATATACTTAGTAGATATTTATGCTTATTATGTTCATTGATTTATCGAAAATGATTTGATATGAAAAAGTACTACGTATAGTGTTTGAAATGTTTACGAAAGGGACATGTAAAACCTTTTGTTTTCTAAGGCGAACTTTGGCCTTCGGCCTCGCATATGACTTGTCTCGAACGGTCTTTTGGCCAACCCAAAATGATTTGAAAAGCGAGTTATGATATGTATGCATGTTTGTTTGGGCCCGGAGTAAGAGCGATAGGACGAAGTCGGTAGACGTCGGGTCTATGGCGTAAATCCTATGGTTTCCTCCATTTGGGAGCTCGGGGTGAGGCCGGAGTGGCAGCCCTTTGAGTACCTGAGTTACTGTATGATATGTTATGAGTAGTTCGGGTTTGCAGTCCGACTACACTGGAGGAATAAGGAGGGTTTCCGGTTTTATGTTTTGGAAATTGGAGTCCAAGGCTCGACTCGCCGAGTCATATGATAAGTTATGTTTTATGCTAAATCACCACCCGATTACGAAAATCTTTCTTTTATGTTGATTTCTTTTAAGTTTAAAATTGGTGATTTACTTCCGTTTTGTTATATACATTATTATTCCCTCCTCACTTAGTCGTTTGACTAACCCTCTCTGTTTCACCCCTGTATTGGTTTCAGGACATTAGGCGGGATCTTCGTCGTCGTCGTCGTTAGAGTTGTATTTATTTTGCTCATGTATAACTCGTGTCCGTATGGTATTGTTTATGTTTTATGAGATTAGGATTGTATTTAGTTAGTATTCGGGATTTCTATGTTGAACCCGTTATTGTACATTGTCGGGATATTGTAGCGAACTCGTATATTAATTATGTAATTGAATTTCGTTGGCCTTGGTGGGCTTTAATATTTGTGTATTTATTATGTTTTACTGTTTGATTAATTTTTGCTTCCACGTCTCTGTCATTTTATCTCGTTGTTATTGAAATCCCCGCCTTGTCATTGAGTAAGTGTGTGCCATTCGCCGGGTTTCGATTCGGGTCGGATCCCATTCTGGCTCCGGGTTGGGGCTCGGTGCGGGGCGTGCATTTCCCGTTTGGGGCGCCCGCTACAGTTGGTATCAGAGCTTCTTTGGTCCAATGGCCTAAGCTCTGAATCGTCGTCTTTTGTTGGTTTGGTCGGTCATTGTGTGCTGGTGTAACTTAGGGAATTGCACTCACCAGTGTTCAAGAACGCTTAGTGTTTGAATTGTGACGGATCTTTGTTGGATGATCAACAACAAAAGATCTTTTACAATCAAAATACTGGGATGGGCTTGGATATAGGTGGATGTGAAACTCAAGGTTGCACTTGCCATGCCTGGTTGTCTGTCGTGTCCGGTTGTGTCTAGGTCGTACGGCTTAGGACTTCTGTGGAATTGTGCAAATGTGCTAAGTGCTTATGTGAAATCTATTTGAACATTACATGCCTAAGTGTTTATAGCTTTGCATGCTCACTTACCTGTCATGCATAACTGCTAATGGCTTTACAGGATGCCTCCACGTCGTTGTCCCTGTAGACAGTCCTTGTCATCTCCGTTGACACCTCAGACCGATACACCGATTCCAGCCGAAATTTTTGAAACGTTAAGACAGTTCATTGCTCATGCCCCTAAAGGAAATGTTGAGCAGGAAGCATGGGCTCAATTTCTCAGATTCGAACCGCCACAATTTGAAGGTGCCCCGGATGACACTATTGCCGAGGCATGGATATCAGCACTAGAAAAGATTTATAGGATTATGGAATATCCGGACCCTCTAAGAGTCGAATTTGCTATGTATCTGATGATTGGAGCCACACAGGATTGGTGGAAACAGATTGAGCAAAGATGGAAACGCGAGCATGTAGTCCCGACTTGGGATCAGTTCTTAACCGAATTCCGGGCTGAATACATTCCGAGGATGGTTCGACAACAACACGAAAGTAAATTTCAGGCCCCCGTTCAGCCTATTCCTCCCCGACCTCAGGGATATTCACGACCCGTATGTGGATTCTGTAAGGGCCCGCATTTAGAGGCTAAATGTTGGAAGAAGAATGGACTGTGCTTCGGATGTGGTAGCCCCGATCACATATTGAATCTATGTCCGAAGAAGAGACCGGTACTGCGGGGAACAGCTCAGGCTCAGACCTACGCTAGTATTGACGCCTGGGAAGGCGATACTGAGGATGCACATCCAACGAGTTCTACGAGGCCACTTACACATTCAGGACCCTCTTTCGAAAAGAAGACCTTCTCGGTATCTTCATCGAAGCAGAATGTACCTCCTCAACCGCAGGGAGCGCCAGTATGTGGCTTTTGTCAAAGAAACCATCAAGAGTCCGAATGTCGAAAGAAGAAGGGACGTTGCTTCTCATGTGGAAGTCCGTTTCATCTCCGTACAAATTGCACGAGGAAGAAAATGTCGAGACGAGTCAAGAGGACGAAGCTTGATTTCGTATGAACGATCCAGGTATATTGCATTGTCATGACATTTATCCTAAATTTATTTAATTTCATAGTATGTGGAATTTTAAAAATTATGTGTGTTAGGCGTATAATATTATATATGTGATTTCGGTGATATATACTCGTGTTTGAATTTTTATGAAGTTTGTGTGTTTTAAAACACATGAACTGCCCCTACATGCCTTGCACGGTCTCGCCACACGCCGTGACGAGACCCTGTGCACTTTTTCACATGGCCTCGTCGCACCCGGTGCGAGAGACCGTGCACATGAATACACACGGGCTCGTCACACGCCGTGACGAGAGCCCGTGCGTGTTTTTCCTCACGGGGTCGTCACACGCCGTGACGATACCCCGTGCGTGCCTTTTCTACACGGCCTCGTCACACGCCGTGACGAGAGGCCGTGCGCATCTCTTCCAGTTTTTAAAATGGTCAGTAGCTCCTCATTTTCGCGCAACCCTCATTTCTTTTCTCCTTCTCATGCGAAAATTCCCCTTTTTTTTCCCCCAATTTTATTCCAACTTTGAGTTCGTTTAATTCTCGATCAGGCCGACGGATCTTTGTGAGATTTTGAAGGTGTGTTGTCTGCAGCAAGTTCTTGGTATTGTTGAAATTTGGGCTCGATCCGTTATTCCGATCTCATGTTATCTTCGCCCGAAGTAGCGCACGCCAAGTGTTCGATAAAAGTCTCAAGTGGAGTTGCAACTTATTTCCTTCAATTCACAACAACTCAAACTCTACTATGGAAGGTGATCGTGAAACCCGTAGCGGACGTCGGGCAAGGGAATTACCCGACATAACGGCACCAGAAGGTTACCAAGTGAATTTGGGTAATGAAGACGATCAAGATGTCTTCAACCGGTTAATGGAACGACCGGTAAGAGCTACGCAATTCCTAGACATGGACGCTATGTTCCAATTGGGCCTAGGTGAAGGCATCTCTCGTTACATCGACAACATTGGGTGGGCTAATTTTTGGAGTATTCAAAGGCCATCCTACCGCCGACTCACTTGCGAATTTTTAAGCTCTCTTAGGGGCGCGACATTTCCGGACGACATCGAGATGCCGATCGGAATCCACTTCCGAGTGTTCAACTGAGACTACACGCTTTCATATCGGCAGTTGTCAGAGTATTTCCAGTTGGATGTTACGGCACCTAGAAGACGTGCCGACGGATGGAATCAAGCCGAGGCTTGGAGACGTATCTCTACCTCCACCGAAATATTTAACTCCGGCGTATCCAAGGCCACAACGCTCATCACCACTCAATTGAGAATTTTGCATAGAGCCGTTTCCCGATCGGTTCTAGCCAGAGGAGACAGTCCGGGAGCGGTGAATACCGAAGATTGTCTAATACTCGATCATATGGTGCGAGGGGTAAGGTTCAACCCCATCTCGTACATGATGGACCATATGATGTATATCTCCACCCGGTCAAGAGGAGAGATTCGAGTTGGCTCCTACATCACCGCCATTCTGGAGTGTGCCCAAGTGGAAGGGCTCGATACCCAGGTTCCCGTGGGAGGTTCAACCTCGATTAGCTATGGCACTCTAGCCCAAATGGCGATCTGCACGAGGGGTCCGAGACGGAACGACCCGTATGTTTTGGTAGATGGACTACCCTTGTGGGAAGCTGACCAAGACGATGCTCCCGAAGAAGGACCCTCGAACCCAGAGGTCCGCGAGCAGGCTCAGCACATCTACTCACAACTGTTGAGGTAGGATGCTTCTATACCTGAGTCTTCACATGGCAGAAGAAGCACTCAGAACCAGGAGTCGATAGACCTACAACAATTTTATTCGGAGTTCTCTGACTACCGACGTGTGACCGATGAGAGATTTTCCCAGCAGGAGAGGCAGATCAATGAGGGCTTTGCAGCTAAGCGCGCTCACATTGATAGTCAGTACACAGCCTTACAAGCAGAGCTTCAGAGATCTATCTCAGAGATGCAGAGGTCACTATCAGAGCAGTTGGATCAGTATTTCCGTCGTGGTCCCGACGAGCCTTGAGCTATCTATTTCTATTTTTACTTTCTTCTTTCCCGCTAGTTTGTTTAGGAATTGATGTAATTTTATATTTTGTATGAGTCTGAATTTTATTTGGAATATTAAGTGTTTTAAGTGTTTATTATGAATGACGTTTTATTATGTAATTTAATTCGTGTTGTTAGAATTTCTGTTATGCTCCTCTTAACTAACTCCGAGACCGGAAGAGAATCTGAGGACAGATTCTTCTGAAGAGGGGAGTATTGTAACGACCCGAAAATCCGATTTATAATCCAGTATGTTTGAATCGAGTATTTGCGCAAATTATTATTTTAATTTGATATTTATTCTAAGATTTAGGATAATTTCATAAATGAGTGAATTTTTATATATAACTCACGAATTGTCAATGTGCGTTTAATTATATGAATTTTGACTGTAATTACGTATTATTTGGACAACGTGAGTTTTTGAAATTATTTTGCAAAATTACTAAAATGCCCCTTCGATTTTTGACCTAGTCAACTATTGACTAAGTCTCATCTCTCCCTCTCAATTCCATTCACGCAAACACTCAGCAAAGGAGAAGAAAGAAAAGGAAAGAAAAAGAGAAGGAAGAAGAAGGAGCTTCAACGATCGTCCCGACTCCGTTTCCCGACGGATTTTCGATTCGTTTACGTCTACGAACTCCTCGCGATCTCTTTTATGAGTAAGCCTTTCACGATTCTTTCCTTTAATGTATCCTATGCCTTGTTTTTCTCAATTTTTGTTATTAGTTGAATATTTAGGTTTTATTCGATTTTGATAGTAATCGTGGATGGATTTTCGTGTTTATCGTTTCTATATGTAGATTATATGTTGTAGATGTTTATATGTGAGAATTAGGGAGTGATTAGCATGTTTAATCGATTAAATGTTAGATTTTGGTTTGAATTCGCGTATGATTTTGAGGTTCTGCTTGTTCTGCTCGATCTGGACGCACACGGCCTGGTGCACACGGCCTTGAGGCCGTGTGCATGAGGCCGTGCGTGTTGCTTGATTGTGCACGGCCTCGGCACACGGCCGTGCACAAGGCCGTGTGGATCCGGTGAACAGCCCCCTGACCTTCTGTAAGTCAAGGGCTGTTTTAGCCTACGGGTCCCGCCTCGGCTCGTCTTTTCCGAATTCTTTCTTCGCTCGTGTATTCGATATATATGAAATAGATATGAATTGCATGTTTTACGAATTTATAACATGTTCGGGTGTATGAATAGTGCGTTTTAAGTTTTCGTTAAATTTTCTAACTTTTGTATGTGAAGTCCGATTTTCCCGAAATTCGAATGCATACTCCTTTATGATAATTTAAGCATGTCCGTAAAGTTTCGTTGCATTTTGACTTGATTTGCATTTTAAATTTGAGAATTAGTCTGTTTTCGTTTGATAATTTGAACTTAAGTGCTTGATTTGATTGTGTAACGTGCTCCTATGTATTTTAATATTCTCGTATAAGCCGTGCGTCGTCCTTAGTCTTAATTGGTTGTGTCTTGGTATTTTTGCAGACGATACTCCCGTGGAGTAGCGCCGGTTCTTGATTTTTGCTCTTATTTGGAATAGCCAACAGGTGAGGCTTTCTTTTTCTGATTCCAGTACTATTATGTATATATATAAATAAGCCTCTCCCGATATAACGCTTGTTTACATTTTGTTTTCACACCGTTTCTATATATATATACTTAGTAGATATTTATGCTTATTATGTTCATTGATTTATCGAAAATGATTTGATATGAAAAAGTACTACGTATAGTCTTTGAAATGTTTACGAAAGGGACATGTAAAACCTTTTGTTTTCTAAGGCGAACTTTGGCCTTCGGCCTCGCATATGACATGTCTCGAACGGTCTTTTGGCCAACCCAAAATGATTTGAAAAGCGAGTTATGATATGTATGCATGTTTGTTTGGGCCCGGAGTAAGAGCGATAGGACGAAGTCGGTAGACGTCGGGTCTACGGCGTAAATCCTATGGTTTCCTGCATTTGGGAGCTCGGGGTGAGGCCGGAGTGGCAGCCCTTTGAGTACCTGAGTTACCGTATGATATGTTATGAGTAGTTCGGGTTTGCAGTCCGACTACACTGGAGGAATAAGGAGGGTTTCCGGTTTTATGTTTTGGAAATTGGAGTTCAGGGCTCGACTCGCCGAGTCATATGATAAGTTATGTTTTATGCTAAATCACCTTCTTTTATGATGATTTCTTTTAAGTTTAAAATTGGTGATTTACTTCCATTTTATTATATACATTATTATTCCCTCCTCACTTAGTCGTTTGACTAACCCTCTCTGTTTCACCCCTGTATTGGTTTCAGGACACTAGGCGGGATCTTCGTCGTCGTCGTCGTTAGAGTTGTATTTATTTTGCTCATGTATAACTCGTGTCCGTATGGTATTGTTTATGTTTATGAGATTAGGATTGTATTTAGTTAGTATTCGGGATTTCTATGTTGAACCCGTTATTGTACGTTGTCGGGATATTGTAGCGAACCCGTATATTAATTATGTAATTGAATTTCGTTGGCCTTGGTGGGCTTTAATATTTGTGTATTTATTATGTTTTACTGTTTGATTAATTTTTGCTTCCGCGTCTCTGTCGTTTTATCTCGTTGTTATTGAAATCCCCGCCTAGTCATTGAGTAAATGTGTGCCGTTCGCCGGGTTTCGATTCGGGTCGGATCCCATTCCGGCTCCGGGTTGGGGCTCGGTGTGGGGCGTGCGTTACCCGTTTAGGGCGCCCGCTACACTCACTACATTCTCTACCGGTAATCCTTTAACCCCATTTCATTTCGTTCCCTCTTCGTTACGATTTTAGTGGCTTTTGTATAGGATTTTATATATTAGGATTTTCGTGTTTAGGAAGAATTACTTGACCATTTTACGTGTTTCTTGGGCCTATGTCTAGCTTATATGATATATATGATTATATGTGGAAATTAGGATGATTTATGGAGTAAATTAGGAGATGTATGAATTTATATATTGATTTTCGCGTGAGAGTTTTCGCGATCTGCTGAGTCTGCTGCTCAGTAGATCCACACGGGCGAACGCACGGTCTTGAGAAAGACCGTGCAGGAGCCCGTGCGCATCCCTTTTCAACCTGCACGGGCTTGAGCCCGTGCACAGGCCCGTGCGCAGGCCCGTTTGCACCTGCACGGTATTGGCACCGTGCTCAAGATCGTGCGGGAGGCCGTGCACCCCTTTTTGTGCTTGCACCGGCTTGCCAAGCCCGTGCGTAAGCCCGTGCGTTGGCCGGTGCAACTTACTTAGCGGATTTTCTAGCATTTTCCTTTCTCGCACTTCGGGAATTGGTCAACCCCACTCAATTAAATGTTGACTTTTCACATACGACCTCCGAATATCAATCCGATTTCACCTATAGCTTCCTCGAGCCTCGGGATTTGTTATTCTTCATAATTTACAATTTACCCAACCCTAATTGACCGTCAATTGACACCTTTCTCGTTTAGGGATTTTTCCCATTTTTTCCCGTTTCTTGTCCGTTTGACACTGTTTTCGCGAGAGAGTTCCGTTATATTATTTTAAGCATGTCTACGTGCCCTAACTGCGTTCTGGCATGCTTTCCATATTTATTATTAATGTTCTTCCATCATTATAATTGCTTTAAATATTCCTTTAAATGTTAGTTCATATGTCATATATCATTATATGCTTAATTGCCTGGCTTTCCATATTGTATCTGTAGCATGAGTGAAGTTATATTTGAATTGCCGTGCGTCGTCTGTTGTTCGTGTCTTGCTTTTGTTATTGTCGGTCTCGTTTTCATCCTCTAGGCCCTGTGTATTACAGGTGGGTCCAACGAGGGAGAAACCTGACTACCGCTTGCTTTCATACTGTCTTGTCGAGCCAGGTAAGGGTTTAAACTTCTTTCAACTGGAGTAAGAACATAGTCTTATATAGGTTTGTGAAATAAATGACTACCCAGCTTTTATTATTACTTATTGTACTGCCTTTACTATTCCTTATGTGCTTAGTCAAACCTTTTAATAGCAAAACCAAAATGATTTGAAATGCTTTCAACTAGAGACAGGGAAAACCCTTTTGTTTTAAATGCGAATTTTGGTCTCTCGATCCCGCAAATATAACCTTGTCTCGAATGACCCCTTTGGCCTTCCACATCCCGATTCCCCAATTGCGAATGGCCCTTTTGGCCACCTAACTGTCATCATTTTCAAAAGCGAGCCATAGATCGATGAATGTTTTGGGCCCGGAGTATTCAGGAGGTGAGTCTGGGGACGTTCGTCCAGGGCAAATCCCGATGGATACTCCAATCCGTATCTGCTTAGGTCAGCCAGGAGGTTGACTAACCTGAGTTAGTGCGAGTGTGGCGTTGTAGGCTACGCGCTTCCTAGAAAATTCTGTTAAGGGTGACGTTGTTAACACGCATTTCCATAAAATTCTGAGTACTTCGTGGTGGAGTACTTGCTTGCATGATTTTCAAGGTTGGGAGTTATAAGCAGTGGGCCCGTTCACGCCGGGACACACTATCGCATAACTTATTGCATTTCTTGCTTGTCTGTCTGATTTACGGCTTTAGTTACGAGTCGAAGCACATTCCGGTTTTCTTCCTTTAGTATACGTATTTCCCTATAAATATATATACAAAACCCGGAAGCGTGGTTCAAACTTGCCAACTGAAGTCTCCTTTATTATTCAATTAATTAGTTGAATTATGAGCCGTGTTTATGTCGAGGCCCCCGGGTGCGGAGAGGAGAACCCTCACGGCGGCGCCCGTTGGACGCGCGGGCATAACCTCCGATCACCACCGAGCACAACCCTAAAGTTTGGCCGGAAACACTTGCCAAAAGGTGGTACCACAAGGTGGTTGTTACTTGGTGATTTTTGGTTATAAACCCTTCAAATTACATATCAAATTCCGATGTGGGATCGAATATGGACACACACGACCTTGCAACACCCCGTGAGGGGAGGCCGTGCGTGTCTCTTCCACACGGGCTGCTGCACGGCGTGTCGCAAGCCCGTGTGGACTCCCTGAACTTATTTTCTTGCGGAAATTCGGGGTGCTACAATCACCCCTCCTTCAGATCGCAATGTCCCCATTGCGCCACAACAAAGCTTTCCCAGTACCGCCCGCTAGTGGGACTCCCACCGCATGTAACCCATATGCGTGGCACATGCCCACGCGCTCGACCTGTAGCAGACATCCAAGCCGTGAACATGCGTCCTCAACCGGCGGTCGGCTCTGATACCACTTGTCGCGGCCCCCCAGGCGCGGAGAGGAGAACCCTCACGGCGGCGCCTGTTGGACACGTGGGCATAACCTCCGATCACCACCGAGTACAACCCTAAAGTTTGGCCGGAAACACTTGCCAAAAGGTGGTACCACAAGGTGGTTGTTACTTGGTGATTTTTGGTTATAAACCCTTCAAATTACATATCATCTTCCGATGTGGGATCAAATATGGACACACACGGCCTTACAACACCCCATGAGGAGAGGCCGTGCGTGTCTCTTCCACATGGGCTGCTGCACGGCGTGTCGCAACCCCGTGTGGACTCCCTGAACATATTTCTTGCGGAAATTCGGGGTTCTACAGTTTAATTATTGTTTCTAACTTACTCATAGCATATCTTTCGAAACCGTAACGGCCTCGTAACTCAACTAACGCCATTTTAATTCATCGGCTTGACATTACGTGCAAATGTTTTTAAAGGATCCGGTTCGTCAACCTCTTCGTGTTTTCCAAGCAAGCCAAACAGAGTGTTGCCTTGTGTTATTGTTTTACAACTTATATTTCATTATTTATATTCTTTCTCAAAACGGGCAATATTCACTACTTTTGGTTTTAAAAAGATAAATGACGAACAGTGATCAAAACCCCCTTACTGAGTATCCTTTATACTTACCCCAGCTATTTTCGGTTCTTGCTTCAGGTAGACAGGTGGTGACGTCACCTATCTTGTCAGTCGGCATCAGCAGGTCTAGATAGGCTCAGTCTTTCTGGTTTGTCTTGTGTAGCGGGCGTCCCAAACGGGTAACGCACGCCCCGCACCGAGCCTCAATCCGAACCCGAAATAGAAATCCAACCCTAAATTGAAACCCGGCGAACGGCAAACCGATTTACTCAATCACTAGGCGGGGCTTTTGTAAAACAACAGACGACAACAACGCGGGAGCGGAAGCAACAACCAAACCAAATTCTATATAGCAACATTCAAAGCAGCTCAATTGCACAAATAATTAAAGCCCACCAAGGCTAGCGGAATTCAATTACTATAATATAATAAACGGGTTCGATACAATATCCCGGTGACACCCAATAACGGGTTCAATATATCAATCCCGATAACATATACATATAACCTAATCATGAACCTAAAACAATCTAAAAAGGAACAATCACCGAAAAGAAAGAAAACCCGCGAAACAAGACTGACGATGCCCACCTAGTTACCACCTGAAACAGATAAGGTTAAAAGCAGGGAGGGTTAGTCAAATGACTAAGTGAGGGGAAAAATGGGAATACATACATAATAACATACAAGAATAAATCACCATTTTAACTTAAAAGAAAACAAACGTAAGAGAAGGATTTTCATAAACATTCGGTGATTTATAATAACATAACATAACGGGACATATCATATTGCTCGGCGAGACGAGCCCTCAACTCCTCATATCATATCATAACATACCTGAAAACCAGACCATCCTTATTCCTCCCATGTAGCAGATGGACCGCTAAATCCAACTGCTCTATAAGCATAATAGCCTATCTCACGGCTGACACGAAGTCTCCGTTGCAGGAGCACAAAGGTTGCCACTCCGGCCTCACCCGTGCTCCCGGTAAACATGGAGCAAGCTACCGAATTCCACCGTAAACCCGCTGTCTATCCGGCTTCATCCGATCACCATACTCCGGGGCCCACAAAGACATAACGGACACACATATCATATCTCGCATTTTTCATAACTATCATTTTCCTATTAAAATAGGAATCAAGACATTTCGGGGAGGGCTAAAAGGGCCGTTTGAGACAGGCGATGTAACGGTAGGAAACGCAACCGGGTGTTCCATCGTCCTGGGGGAGAAACCCGCCCTAACGACTTCACTCAACGAGAAGGTTTCCAAACCCAAAATTACATTTAAATCGAAACATAGTTCGCTTGTCTCTTTTTGAAAACATTTCGAAATCATCTACATAATAGTCATTTGATATCAAATCCGTTGTTCTTAAACCTCATAAAAGTAATAAGAATAAAGTATTTACTAAATATAGTAATACGGGATGAAAACGTAAATTATACATGCGAGGCTTACTTAGTGAGGCTTAACAATACATATCTACATAATACGGAATAACAACGGAAACCTCACCTGGCAACAACCCAAAAGAAAGCCCAAAACGGAAACGAGCAACCTAATCCACGAGAGTGGAACCTGCAACTGACAAATGACATAACCAAGTAAGACATACGACGACGCACGGCTCATACGAAAGAATAGAAACACGCAAAAGCACGTTATACAATCACATAAAACACTTAGGTTCAATTATCAAACATAACGAAGTAATTTATGCATTTAAAAATCCAAATCAAATCCAAATGCAACGAAACTTTACGGACATGCTTAAATTATCATAAAGGAGTATGCATTCGAATTTCGGGAAAATCGGACTTCACATGCACAAGTTAGAAAATTTAACGAAAACTTAAAACATACTATTCATAGACCCGAACATGCTATAAATTCATAAATCATACAATTCATATCTATTTCATATATATCGAATACACGAGCGAAGAAAGAATTCGGAAAAGACGAGCCTCGGAGGGACCCGTAGGCCAAAATTGGCCCTAACTTGCAGAAGGTCAGGGCCTGTTCAATCGGGCCACACGGGTTCATGCACACGGCCTTGAGGCCGTGTGCACCAAGACCGTGTGCACACCAAAGAGACACGCACGGTCTCTTTCACATGGCCTCATGCCCGTGTGTACAAGGCCATGCACAACCACAACACGCACGGTCTCCTGCACGGCCGTGCGGGAGACCGTGTGCACCCACACGGCCTTGCAACACCCCGTGTGCAAAGCCCGTGTGCATCAAGAAACAGCAGAAACTCACAGAAACGCGAAACCTTCGCAAATCCAATTCAAAAACCATCATTTGACCGATTAAACATGCAAATCCTTCCCTAATTATCACATATAATGTTCTATATCATCTAAGCTACACATAGAGTCCAAAATCATAAAATTCCATCCATAAATTCTCTCAAAATCGTATAAAACCTAATTTATTCAACTATAAACAAAATCAAGAAATACGAGGCATCGGAGACATTAAACGAGAGGGACGTGAAAGGCTTACTCGTAGAAGAGATTGCGGGGAGTTCGTAGGCGTAAACGGTTCGAAAATCGGTCGGGAAACGTGGTCGGAACGATCGTTTGAATCTCTTCCTTCTCTTTCTCTTCTTCTTCTCTTTTCTTTTCTTTTTCCTTTGCTGTTTACGTGAATGAGGTGAAAGGGAGAGAGTTGAGAGTTAGTCAAATAATTTGACTAGGGTTTAAAATCGAAAGGGCAAATCCATAATTTATAAACTTAGTCAAAAATACAAGTTTTCCAAATAAAATAAAATTACAGTCAAAGTTCATGAAATTAAACGCACATTGACATGTCGTGGTTTAAATACCGAAATTCTCTCATTCGTAAAAATGTTATATAAATCACATAATAATTAATAAAATAAATAATGAATCGCGCAAGAAAATCGGTTCGGGTTCCCGGCTCATAACACGAATTTTCGGGGCGTTACATCTTATCTGTGGTCCCAACAACCGTCGAGTCTTGTTTCTTGTATTTATTTACTTTACGTACTTATGTGCCCCTGATGTGGGATAGTTGACGATATTTAGGATTGCATAGGGTAGACTAGTTGAGCCATGGTTGGCACTATATGCTGATTAATCTTTCGTATCTTGAATTATAAATGTTTAATTGATATTATGTTAGCTTCGTAGGCTTTTATGGATTTATTTGATTATCTTTTAAATCGCTTCCGCATTTCTCTGCTCTTTTCTGGTCGTTGTTGGGATGGTTGTCGCTGTTGCCGAAGGTTATTGCTTGAGTGTCGTTCGCCGGAGTGGGTTTTTGGGTTAAGGCCCCTCGCTGAAGCTCGGGAATCCATTTCGGTGCAGATGTGGCGGTCCTTCTTCAGTGGGCGCTACACACATAGTGTATGTCGGTCACCAAAAGCTACCTGAAACAAGATCCAAAACACGAGGGGTGAGTCCAAAAGAAACTCAGTGAAGGCTATATACGTAATAGAATGGAAAGCAAGAATGAGTCACGAATCCGGTTTTCATGAAAATAATAAGTAATTTGTTGTACCATTCAGATTGTTATTCGTTTCAGTACATGTGCATTCATTAACTGTAGCGCCCCCTGAAGAAGGACCGCCACATCCGCACCGAAGCGAACTCCCGAGCTTCAGCGAGGAGCCTTAACTCAAAAATCCACTCCGGCGAACGGCACTCAATCAACAACCATCGGCAACAGCGACAACCATCCCAACGACAATCACAACAATACAGAGATATGCGGAAGCGATAAAGTAAACAGATAAATTCATAAACGCCTACGAGGCTAACATAATATCAATTAAACATGTGACATTCTAAATACAATAGAATAACAACACGTAGTGCCATCCATGGCTCAACTAGTCTATCATGTACAATCCTGGATATCGTCAACTATCCCACATCAGGGGCACATAAGTACGTAAAGTAAATAAATACAATAAACAAGACTCGACGGTTGTTGGGACCACTGACAAGACAAACCAGAAAGACTGAGCCTCACTAGACCTGCTGATGCCGACTGACAAGATAGGTGACGTCGCCACCTGTCTACCTGAAGCAAGAACCAAAATAGCAGGGGTGAGTATAAAGGATACTCAGCAAGGGGGTTTTGATCACAGTTCATCATTTATCTTTTTAAAACTAAAAGTGGTGTGTGTTGCCCGTTTGGGAAAAATACGAATAATGAAATATAAGTTGTAAAATGACACAAAGCAACACTCGGGTTCGGCTTATTTGAAAACACAAAAGGTTGACGAACCGGATCCTTTAAAACATTTTGCACGTAATATCAAGCCGATAAATTGAAAGGGGTATTAGTTGAGTCACGAGGCCGTTACAAGTTCGAAAGGCACGATTCAATAAGTTAGAAACGATAAATAAACACGGCTCGTAATTCAACTAATTAATTGAATAATAAAGTAGGCTTAGGGTAGCAAGTACGAGTCACGCTCCCGGGTTTTATATATATATAGGGAAATACATATGATAAATGAAGAGAACCGAAAGGTGCTTCGACTTGTAACGAAAGCCGTCAAACAATTAGACAAGCAACAAATGAAATAAATCATGCAAATAATGTATCCCGGCGAGAACGGGCCCTCTCCTTATAACTCCCAATTGAAAATCATGTTAACATATAGTCAAGTACTCCACCACCAACAATACTATACAGAGTTTTAAGGAGACGCGATTAGCACCACCATACAGAGTTTTAAGGAGACGCTGTTAGCACCACCGTTCGCATCAACTTAGGCTAGCCAACCTCCTATCGGGCCGAAGTTAACACGCTAGAAGTATACATCGGGATTTGCCCTAGACGCTCGTGCCCAGGCTCACCTCCTGTATACCCCGGGCCCAAATTATTAATCAATCTATGGCTCGCTTTTGAAATCAATGATAGTTTGGGTGGCCAAAAGGGCCATTCGAAAGTAGGAAATCTGGGTGTGGGAGGCCAAAGGGGCCATTTGGGACAAGGTTATAATTGCGAGGTCGAGAGACCAAAGTTCGCATTTAAAACAAATGGGTTTTCCTTGCCTCTAGTTGAAAGTATTTAAAACATTTTGGTTTGCTATCAAAATGGTTTGACTAAGCAGATAGAGAAATAGTAAAGGCAATACAACAAGTAATAAGAAAGCGGGATAGTGGTTTATTTCGCAAACCTAAGTAACTATGTTCTTACTCCAGTTGAAAACAATTTAAAGCCCTTACCTGGCTCAACACGACAGTATGAAAGCAGACGGTAGTCAGGTTTCTCGCTCGTTGGTCCCACCTGTAATACACAGGGCCTAGAGGATGAAAACGAGACCGACAATACTAAAAGCAAGACTCGAACAATAGACGACACACGACAATTCATATGGAACCTCAATCATGCTACAGTTGCAATATGGAAAGCCAGGCAATTAAACATGTGAAGATATATAAAATACGGAATAACAACTAAGGAAAGGGAAATGAAATTCGAGATAATGAAAGGATATAAATTAAATATTAAAGGCATGCTTAAATGAAATTATGGCACGTAGACATGCTTAAAATAATATAAAGACGTTCTCTCGCGAATACGGGATTAAACGGCTCAGAAATGGGAAAGGTGGGAAAAAAATCCCTAAACGAGAAAGGTGTCAATTGACGGTCAAATAGGGTCGGATAATTGTAAATTATGAAGAATATCAAATCCCGAGGTTCGAGGGATCTATAGGTGAAGTCAAATTGATATTCGGTGGTCGTATGTATAAAGTCAACATTTAAATGAGTGGGGTTGACCAAATTCCCGAAGTGCAAGAAAGGAAAAGGCTGGAAAATGCACTAAGTATGTTGCACCGGCCAACGCACGGGCTTGGCAAGCCGGTGCAAGCACAAATAGAGGTGCACGGCCGCACGCACGGTCTTGAGCACGGTGCCAAGACCGTGCAAGTGCAAACGGGCCTACGCACGGGCCTGTGCTCAAGCCCGTGCAGGTTGAAAAGGGAAGCGCACGGGCTCCTGCATGGTCTAGATCAAGACCGTACGTTCGCCCGTGTGGATCTACTGAGCAGCAGACTCAGCAGATCGCGAAACCTCACACGCGAAACCAAGATTTAAATCCATACATCTCCTACTTTACTCCATAAAATATCCTAATTCTCACATATATTCATCTATACCATATTAGCTACACATAGGCACAAGAAACACGTAAAATGGTCAAGTAATTCTCCCTAAACACCAAAATCTTAAAACTATAAAATTCTATATAAACTCACAAAAATTGCAACGAGGAAGGAACGATATGAAATAGGATAAAAGGATTACCGGTAGAGAATGTAGTGAGGATCGTTGGGTTTTCACGGCTCGTCGATCGGGCGAGAAACAGGCTCGGTAGGGCGTCGGGAAGTTTCCTTCCTTTCTTCTCCTTCTCTTCTCCTTCCTTTCTTCTTTTTCCTTCTTTGTATGTAATGAGAGAATGAGAGAGATAGGTGGATATTTAGGAAAATATCTCGGGGGGTAAAATGGTCATTTAGATTTTTAAGGGCATTTATGTAATTTAAGTAATTGACGCATTTGAAAGATAGGTTAAATCAATCTTTTCCACAAGATTAATTAATCCAATTGGGTAGATCGAGAAATTAGGCAAGAAAGAATTCGCGTAATACTTAATAATATAATTAAAATATTCGGGTCGTTACAATACTCCCCTCTTCAAGAGAATCTGTCCTCAGATTCTCCTCCGGACTTCGGGGTTAGTTAAGAGGAGTATAATCTATAAAAATTCTGATAACGCGAATTAGAAACGAACATTTAAGAGCAATTAAAATACATTATAAAACATCATTCACAACAAAAATAGAATCCAAAGTCATGCGAAAAATGGGATTACAAAAACCCTAAACAAAGCTAACGACGAAGAAGAAAATAAAGGTAAATAGCTCATGGCTCATCCAAGACACACATTCTCGTCCATAACGACCAAGAATCAGAAAATCCCAATGTAAGGTCCATCATCACTGTCATTATCTATTTCGTTCTTCCGACTGATTCTTGCACTCTTCGTATCCTCAATGACAATTGTCACATCCTCCTCCTGTTTCTTGATTAGAGTTCCTTTTACAGGAAGTAACGCCATCATCATTTCTCCCATTGTACTCCTCGTCCTTCTCACAACCTGTTTCTTAAAGATCACACTCTTTCTTATTCTTTCTACAAAGTGTTTTCTCATCTTCAATGGTATTGGATGATTTCTCCTCTCCGCCTTCCATTAAACCATCATTTTCATCATTTCTTCACTCGACTTCATACGAAACATTAGGGTCGTCATTATCAGAAGCCGATGTCGGCTCGTCTCTCATATAATCCTCATCGTCAGATAATTCATTATCCTCTTCACTAGTTGATTCATCTTCAGACATGCCTTCAGAAGTATACTCCTTCAGACTCGATTTGTCAACGTCGGTGCTATCCAGAACCGCATAACGTACTCGCAACAGAATCGATCCTAGTCGGCCAAGAACTCCTTGTCCTTAGCACTCTCTAATAGCGTATAACGAATTTATCGAATTCCACGCTATCCACACAGAGGTCACATAAATCTTAGCATCTAATCATTCAATCAGTGCAAGTGTGAATTTTGAAAGCAGTTAAAGCACGTAAGTTACATAAAACATTTAACACATATTTAAAGCAATTACCATTCGAAACAGAATATTATGAGTAAATGTAATGATAATGCAATGTACCTCTGCGAGTCGGTATCAGGGTCGAGATCCCCTTTTCCTTCCCCGAGGATTCCTTGAGTCGGGGCAATCCTGAACCTGATGTTTGCTGCTCCCACATCTGAAGCAACGTCTCGATTTCTTCCTACACCATGCAATCTTATGATTGGTCTTTCCACAATGCTCACAGGGAATGAGGTCCTCCTTCACTTCTGGTTTGGTAGGTTCTGGCATCTCGTAGTGTGGTTCCCATGTCGGAAAAGTGCTCGGTCCGGCTGGATCTCTTCTTGCTATCTTGTTGAAAGAGGATCCTTTCATGTGAGGAATACCTCGACTCATCTCTTGAAGATCGGACTCCACTCTCATAGCCTGGTTAATTGCATCATGATAAACACGAATGTCCAATCCTACTAATCTTTCCAAGATCTCCGGTTGGTTGGCCATTCCAAAAGAAGATCAATCACAATTTCAATACTAAGGAGTTCTCAAGCACCGGTGACTGGAAACTCTAAGTCTCATTGACACGAAACGGGCAGACACAAGAGACAAGACACGACGCGATTACAAAGCTTCGGTTCCTTATGGGAACCTAGGCTCTGATACCACTGATTGTAGCGCCCCCTGAAGAAGGACCGCCACATCCGCACCGAAGCGAACTCCCGAGCTTCAGCGAGGAGCCTCAACTCAAAAATCCACTCCGGCGAACGACACTCAAACAACAACCATCGGCAACAGCGACAACCATCCCAACAACAATCACAACAATACTGTAACGCCCCGAAAATCCGAATTATTAATTTGGTATGTCCGAATCGAATATTTGTGTAATTTAATATTTATTTGATATTTATTATGTAATTTTAGAATTTTTTTCGTATATGATTGAGTTTATGTATTTAAATTACAAATTGTCAATGTGCGTTTAATAATAGGAATTTTGACTGTAATTACATGTTATTTGGACATCGTGAGATTTCGAACTTATTTTGCGAAATTACGACTTTGCCCCTTCGATTTCTAAACCTTAGTCAATTTGACTAAGTCAATCTCTCTCCTTCTCCATTACCATTCACGCACAAACAAGAGAGAAAAAGAGAAGAAAGAAAAAGAGAGAAAAGAGAAGAAAGAAGAAAGAAATTCCAACGATCGTTCCGACTCCGTTTCCCGACGGATTTTCGAGTCGTTTACGTCTACGAACTCCTCGCGATCTCATCTACGAGTAAGCTCTCACGAAATTTTTCGATTAATGCCTTCGTTACTTCGATTTTTTGGATTTTTGATAATAGTTATAGAATTTAGGTTTTATATGATTTTGATAGAAAATGTGGATGGATTTTCGTGTTTATCGTTTCTATATGAAGCATATATGTTGTAGATGATTATATGTGAGAATTAGGATTTAATTTGCATGATTTAGTGATTATATGTTGGATTAGGGTTTGATTTTCGCGAGTTTCTGAGCTTCTGCTTGTTCTGCGATTTTTGATCGCACACGGCCTGTTGCACACGGCCTTGAGGCCGTGTGCATGAGACCGTGTGCGAGGGATGAATTGCGCACGGGCTGTGCACACGGCCTTGAGGCCGTGTGCATGAGGCCGTGCGTGTTGCATGTTTGTGCACGGCCTCGGCACACGGCCGTGCACAAGGCCGTGTGAAAGGCTCGAACAGTACCCTGACCTTCTGTAAGTCAGGGTACAAATTGGCCTACGGGTCCCGCTTCGGCTCGTCTTTTCCGAATTCTTTCTTCGCTCGTGTATTTGATATGTATGATATAGATAGGGATTGCATGATTTATGAATTTACGACATGTTCGGGTATGTGAATAGTGCATTTTAAGTTTTCGTTAAATTTTCTAACTTTTGCATGTGAAATCCGATTTTCCCGAAATTCGAATGCATCTTTCTTTATGATATTCTAAGCATGTCCGTAAAGTTTCGTTGCATTTGGAATTGATTTACATTTTTAAATTTGCGATTTACTCTGTTTTCGTTTGAGAATTTGAACCTAAGTGATTTATTTAATTGTATAACGTGCTTCTATGTGTTCTAATTCTTTCGTATAAGCCGTGCGTCGTCTTTAGTCTTATTTGGTTGTGTCTTGGTATTTTTGCAGACGATACTCCTGTGGAGTAGCGCCGGTTCTTGCTCTCTTTGCTCATCTTTTGCATAGCCAGGTGAGGCTTCTCTTTTCTGATTCCAGTATTACTACGTATATATATATAAATAAGCCTCTCCCGATATAAGCCACGTTTATGTTTTGTTTTCACACTGTTTATATATATATCTAGTAGATATTTATGATTATTATGTTCATTTGATTTATCGAAACTTATTTGATATGAAAAAGTCTTCGAAATGTTTACGAAAGAGACATGTAAAACCTTTTTGTTTCTAAGGCGAACTTTGGCCTTCGGCCTCGCATATGACATGTCTCGAACGGTCTTTTGGCCAACCCGAAATGTTTGAAAAGCGAGTTATAAAATGTTTGCATGATCGTTTGGGCCCGGAGTAAGAGCGATAGGACGAAGTCGGTAGATGTCGGGTCTACGGCGTAAATCCTATGGTTTCCTCCATTTGGGAGCTCGGGGTGAGGCCGGAGTGGCAGCCCTTTGAGTACCTGAGTTATTCCCGTCAGTTACGAGTAGTTCAGATTTAGCGGTCCGTCTACATTGGAGGCATAAGGGTGGTTTCCGTTTTTTTATGTTTGGATATTGGAGTTCAGGGCTCGACTCGCCGAGTCATAAGATATGTTATGTTTTATGTTAAATCACCACCCGATTACGAAAACCTTTCTTTTATGTTGATTTCTTTTAATTTAAAATTGGTGATTTATTTTCCGTTTTGTTATATACATTATTATTCCCTCCTCACTTAGTCGTTTGACTAACCCCCTCTGTTTTACCCCTGTACTGGTTTCAGGACACTAGGCGGGATCTGCGTCGTCGTCGTCGCGTCTTTGAGTTGCATTCTTTTGTTCGTGTATAACTCTCATTCTGTATGGCTATGATTTAAGTCTTTTGATTTTAGGATTTATTAGAATGTATTCGGGATTTTGTATATCGAACCCGTTATTATATAATTATCGGGATATTGTACCAAACCCGTTGGTTATTTAATTAAGTGAATTTCGTTAGCCTTGGTGGGCTTTAATAATTATGCAATTTATCATGCTTTAATGTTTGATTATTTCGCTTCCGCACTTCTGTCTTGTTGTTTATTTAAAACCCCCGCCTAGTAATTGAGTAAATGCTTGCCGTTCGCCGGGTTTCGATTCGGGTCGGATCCCATTCCGGCTTCGGGTCGGGGCTCGGTGCGGGGCGTGCGTTACCCGTTTGGGGCGCCCGCTACAGTTGGTATCAGAGCGCTTGGTCCAATGACCGAAGCTCTGAATTGTCGTGTCCAGTTGTGTCTAGGTCGTACGGCTTAGGATTACGTGTTTGTGGCTATGTGATTATTTGAATAAACTTCTCTACGTGTTACAGCTTTTCATAATCACTTATCGTCATGCATGTTTGGTATTGAATGTGCAGAATGCCTCCTCGTCGTGAACCGCCAGGTCCGCCTCCAGGTGTTCCTACTCCGGCACAGTTTATGGAAGCCTTAGGGCAATTCATGGTTCATACCAACAGAGCTACGCCACCATCTGCCCCCGAGAATGATATGGGAAGGTTTCTTAAGCTCAACCCTCCGCAGTTCGAGGGTGCACCTGATGATGTTATCGCCGAGGCTTGGATATCGGCGATGGAAAAGAGATTCCGAGTGATGGAATGTCCGGACCCTGAGAGGGTCGAGTTAGCAGTGTACCAGATGATTGGAGCTGCTCAGGACTGGTGGGCTCGTATAGAGCAGAGATGGCAGCGAGAGCATGTGGTCCCGTCTTGGGATCAGTTTTTGGTGGAGTTTCGGGCCAAGTATATTCCTTTGGTGGTCCGACAGAGACGTGAGCGAGAGTTCCTGGCTCTCAAGCAGGGTACTTCTACCATTGACCAATACGAGGCTCATTTCTCCAGGATTATTATTCACTGCTCATATATGGTTGACGACGAGCAAAGGAAGACTCGACAGTTCATCGAGGGATTGTCGAACGAGATTCGTATGCATATGCTCGGGAACAGACTTCAGTTCTACACAGATGCAGTCGAGACGGCCCTTTCTATAGAGTCCGATCTTCGACAGATGAGACCGACATTAGCACCTGCCCCTGCAGCCGCCAAGAGTTTTGCTTCTGGTTCGAAGAGACCATTTATTCCGTCTGGGTCCTCTTCGGGGAAGAAGCCGTTCAGGAGCGCCATTCAGCCTGCTCCTCCCCGACCTCAGCTTGCTCCTCCTTGACCTCAGGGATTTCCACGACCTGTCTGTGGATTTTGTCAGGGCCCACACTTAGAGGCCAAATGTTGGAGGAAGAACGGTCTTTGCTACGGATGTGGTAGCCCCGATCACAGAATTGGTGAATGTCCGAAGAGAAGACCGGTACAGCAGGGAGCCGCTCAGCCTCAGGCTTACGCTCGTGTTTACGCCTTGGAAGGCGATGCTGAGGATGCTGTTGCAGATCCGACAGATGTGGTGGAAGGTACTATATATATAAATGGCATCCCCATACATGCATTATACGACTCGGGTGCTTCACACTCATTTATTGCGCCTACTGTTTCCTTATCTGTGCATGCGCCTGTTTCGTTGCTTGATTATGTGCTAGTGGTTGGTTCGCCGTTGGGTTCGAAGGTCGTTGCGAACCGAGCACTTAAACGTTGTCCGATTGTCATCGAGGATATCGAGTATCTAGCAGATTTGATCGAGCTGCCGATGAAGAAATATGGAGTTATTCTCGGAATGGATTGGTTGTACGAGCATCGGGCGAAGGTTGATTGTTTCGAGAAGAAGGTTATTCTGGGCTCTAATGAGGTTAAGGGTTTCCGATCAGGAGAAGGCCCGTATATCTCAATGATGGAAGCCAAGAAGCTCGTTCAGAAAGAAGAAGCGACGTGCTTTATAGCTTACATTCTCAACCGCCCGAAGGACCAGACAAAGATCGAAGAGACGCCCGTGGTCAATGAATTCGTCGACGTGTTTCCCGAGAATTTGGAATTCTTGCCACCGGATCGGGATATAGAGTTCGTGATTGATCTAGTTCCGGGAGCCGAGTCCTATTCGAAGTCGCCGTACCGAATGGCTCCTGCCGAGTTGAAAGAATTGAAGAATCAACTCGACGAACTTCTTTCCATTGGATATATCCGACCGAGTACCTCGCCTTGGGGTGCTCCAGTCTTGTTCGTGAAGAAGAAGGACGGTACACTTCGCATGTGTATCGATTACCGAGAGTTGAACAGGATGACGGTGAAGAACAAGTATCCTCTACCGCATATCGAGGAATTGTTCGACTTGTTGGAAGGATCGAGGATTTATTCCAAGCTTGATCTCAGACAAGGATATTACCAGCTCCGTATCCGATCAGACGATGTCCCGAAGACAGCTTTCAACACCCGATACGGACATTTCGAGTTTGTGGTCATGCCGTTTGGACTCTCGAATGCTCCAGCAGCTTTTATGGACATGATGCATAGAATTTTCCGTCCGTACCTCGACAAGTTTGTCGTTATTTTCATTGACGACATCTTAGTGTTCTCGAAGTCCAAAGAAGAACACGCTGAACACCTCCGGATTGTGCTCCAAGCTTTGAGAGAGCACCAATTATTTGCTAAGTTTAGCAAATGCGAATTCTGGATTGACCGAGTGACCTTCCTAGGTCATGTCATATCTGGAACGGGAATCGAGGTAGATCCTTCGAAGATTAAGACAGTGCTGGATTGGGAGAGACCTAAGACTCCTACAGAGATCCGTAGTTTCTTGGGATTAGCAGGATACTACAGACGTTTTGTCAAGGATTTCTCTAAACTTGCAGGTCCGTTAATAGCATTGACGAAGAAGGAAGCTAAGCTTGAGTAGTCAGCTAAATGTGAAGCTAGTTTTCAGGAGCTCAAGAAGAGATTGACCACAGCCCAGTACTGACCCTGCCAGAGGGTTCTGAAGGATTTGTCGTGTATGCAGATGCGTCACACGAAGGGTTAGGTTGTGTATTAATGCAGAATGGGAATGTTATAGCTTATGCATCGAGGAAGCTAAAGCCAGCTGAAGAGAACTATCCCACTCACGACCTTGAACTAGCCGCCGTGGTATTTGCATTATTGAAATGGCGTCATTACCTCCACGGCATCACATTCGACATCTTCACAGATCATAAGAGCCTTCAGTACTTGTTTACTCAGAAGGAATTGAACAAACGACAGCGCCGTTGGATGGAGTTATTTGAGGATTACGATTGCAAGATCCAGTATCATCCCGGAAAGGCGAATGTCGTAGCCGATGCACTAAGCCGGAAGGCAAGCATAGCCCAGTTAGAGGCTGAGTTAGAGGGAGTTCACATCAGTTCTCAGGCCCATGTTCACAGCATATCGATCCAGTCAGAGTTGGGTCGAAAGATTCGAGATGTTCAGGCTACTGATGAGTGGACTCAGAGACAGATAGTTCACATCGCAGCTGATTCTGAGACTCAGTTTGGTGTGGACGACACAGGAGTTCTCCGCTACAAGTCCCGAGTTTGTGTTCCGGAGAGTCTGAGGAAAGAGATTCTCGATGAGGCTCACAACACACCTTACACAGTTCATCCGGGAGGAAGTAAGATGTATCGGGATTTGAAGGAATTGTTCTGGTGGAGAGGTATGAAGATAGACGTAGCTGATTACGTCAAGAGATGTTCGACTTGTCAACAAGTTAAAGCTGAACATCAGAGACCGGGAGGTTTGCTTGAGCAACTACCGATTCCTACATGGAATTGGGAGGGTATTGCCATGGACTTCGTGTCTGGTTTGCCTAAAGTTAGAGGTGGCTACGATAGCATTTGGGTGATTATCGACCGACTATCCAAGAGTGCTCATTTCCTACCGATCAACATGTCGTACAAAGTGGATAGGTGGGCAGAGATTTATCGCCGAGAGATTGTCAAGCTTCATGGGATTCCGACTACGATAGTATCTGACAGAGATGCTCGATTTACTTCCCGTTTGTGGCAGCAACTTCAAGAACGAATGGGAACGAAGCTAACTTTCAGTACAGCCGCACATCCGCAAACCGATGGTCAGTCAGAGAGGATGATCAGATATCTCTGTGATATGCTTCGAGCTTGTGCCCTGGATTTTCGTAACAATTGGCACGACCAGTTGCCTCTGATTGAGTTTGCCTACAACAACAGTCATCAGTCTACGATCGGAATGGCACCTTACGAAGCATTGTATGGCAGAAAGTGTAGATCCCCGTTGTTTTGGGATCTCGAGGATTGGCGTTGGACGAAAGATGATAAGGAACGAGGAACTCCTCCAAAGTTTCTCCAAAATGCCATCGACCGTATTCAGATCATCCGGCAGAGAATGAAGGCAGCTCAGGATCGACAGAAGAGCTATGCCGACACCCACCGCCGACCGTTGGAATTTGAGGTTGGTGACAGAGTATTCCTCAAAGCTTCTCCTCGAAAGGGTTTCACCCGAATTGGAAAAGGAGGAAAGTTAAGTCCGAGATTTTTGGGCCCCTATGAGATTCTGGAAAGAATTGGGAACGCAGCTTACAGGTTAGACTTGCCGCCGAGTCTGACTGGGATTCACAACGTCTTTCATGTTTCCCAACTCCGAAAATACTTCCCAAATGAGTCCGAGATCCTTCCTGTTGAGGATATTGAACTAGAACCGAATTTGACTTTTGTTTCGAAGCCGGTGAAGATATTGGATAAGAAGACTCAAGCTCTGCGCAACCGAGAGATTTCTCTTGTCAAAGTCCTTTGGAGAAATCAGACAACCGAAGAAGCTACATGGGAGACCGAGGACAAAATGCGCAAGTTTCATCCGGAATTATTTCAGCCGGACGAGTAGAATCTGGGGGCCAGATTCTCATAAGGAGGGGTGATTGTAACGCCCCGAAAATCCGAATTATTAATTTGGTATGTCCGAATCGAATATTTGTGTAATTTAATATTTATTTGATATTTATTATGTAATTTTAGAATTTTTTTCGTATATGATTGAGTTTATGTATTTAAATTACAAATTGTCAATGTGCGTTTAATAATAGGAATTTTGACTGTAATTACATGTTATTTGGACATCGTGAGATTTCGAACTTATTTTGCGAAATTACGACTTTACCCCTTCGATTTCTAAACCTTAGTCAATTTGACTAAGTCAATCTCTCTCCTTCTCCATTACCATTCACGCACAAACAAGAGAGAAAAAGAGAAGAAAGAAAAAGAGAGAAAAGAGAAGAAAGAAGAAAGAAATTCCAACGATCGTTCCGACTCCGTTTCCCGACGGATTTTCGAGTCGTTTACGTCTACGAACTCCTCGCGATCTCATCTACGAGTAAGCTCTCACGAAATTTTTCGATTAATGCCTTCGTTACTTCGATTTTTTGGATTTTTGATAATAGTTATAGAATTTAGGTTTTATATGATTTTGATAGAAAATGTGGATGGATTTTCGTGTTTATCGTTTCTATATGAAGCATATATGTTGTAGATGATTATATGTGAGAATTAGGGTTTGATTTTCGAGAGTTTCTGAGCTTCTGCTTGTTCTGCGATTTTTGATCGCACACGGCCTGTTGCACACGGCCTTGAGGCCGTGTGCATGAGACCGTGTGCGAGGGATGAATTGCGCACGGGCTGTGCACACGGCCTTGAGGCCGTGTGCATGAGGCCGTGCGTGTTGCATGTTTGTGCACGGCCTCGGCACACGGCCGTGCACAAGGCCGTGTGGAAGGCTCGAACAGTACCCTGACCTTCTGTAAGTCAGGGTACAAATTGGCCTACGGGTCCCGCTTCGGCTCATCTTTTCCGAATTCTTTCTTCGCTCGTGTATTCGATATGTATGATATAGATAGGGATTGCATGATTTATGAATTTACGACATGTTCGGGTATGTGAATAGTGCATTTTAAGTTTTCGTTAAATTTTCTAACTTTTGCATGTGAAGTCCGATTTTCCCGAAATTCGAATGCATGCTTCTTTATGATATTCTAAGCATGTCCGTAAAGTTTCGTTGCATTTGGAATTGATTTACATTTTTAAATTTGCGATTTACTCTGTTTTCGTTTGAGAATTTGAACCTAAGTGATTTATTTAATTGTATAACGTGCTTCTATGTGTTCTAATTCTTTCGTATAAGCCGTGCGTCGTCTTTAGTCTTATTTGGTTGTGTCTTGGTATTTTTGTAGACGATACTCCTGTGGAGTAGCGCCGGTTCTTGCTCTCTTTGCTCATCTTTTGCATAGCCAGGTGAGGCTTTTCTTTTCTGATTCCAGTATTACTACGTATATATATATATATAAATAAGCCTCTCCCGATATAAGCCACGTTTATGTTTTGTTTTCACACTGTTTATATATATACCTAGTAGATATTTATGATTATTATGTTCATTTGATTTATCGAAACTTATTTGATATGAAAAAGTATTACGTATAGTCTTCGAAATGTTTACGAAAGAGACATGTAAAACCTTTTTGTTTCTAAGGCGAACTTTGGCCTTCGGCCTCGCATATGACATGTCTCGAACGGTCTTTTGGCCAACCCGAAATGTTTGAAAAGCGAGTTATGAAATGTTTGCATGATCGTTTGGGCCCGGAGTAAGAGCGATAGGACGAAGTCGGTAGACGTCGGGTCTATGGCGTAAATCCTATGGTTTCCTCCATTTGGGAGCTCGGGTTGAGGCCGGAGTGGCAGCCCTTTGAGTACCTGAGTTATTCCCGTCAGTTACGAGTAGTTCGGATTTAGCGGTCCGTCTACATTGGAGGCATAAGGGTGGTTTCCGTTTTTTTATGTTTGGATATTGGAGTTCAGGGCTCGACTCGCCGAGTCATAAGATATGTTATGTTTTATGTTAAATCACCACCCGATTACGAAAACCTTTCTTTTATGTTGATTTCTTTTAATTTAAAATTGGTGATTTATTTTCCGTTTTGTTATATACATTATTATTCCCTCCTCACTTAGTCGTTTGACTAACCCCCTCTGTTTTACCCCTGTACTGGTTTCAGGACACTAGGCGGGATCTGGGTCGTCGTCGTCGCGTCTTTGAGTTGCATTCTTTTGTTCATGTATAACTCTCATTCTGTATGGCTATGATTTAAGTCTTTTGATTTTAGGATTTATTAGAATGTATTCGGGATTTTGTATATCGAACCCGTTATTATATAATTATCGGGATATTGTACCGAACCCGTTGGTTATTTAATTAAGTGAATTTCGTTAGCCTTGGTGGGCTTTAATAATTATGCAATTTATCATGCTTTAATGTTTGATTATTTCGCTTCCGCACTTCTGTCTTGTTGTTTATTTAAAACCCCCGCCTAGTAATTGAGTAAATGCTTGCCGTTCGCCGGGTTTCGATTCGGGTCGGATCCCATTCCGGCTTCGGGTCGGGGCTCGGTGCGGGGCGTGCGTTACCCGTTTGGGGCGCCCGCTACAAATACAGAGATATGCGGAAGCGATAAAGTAAACAGATAAATTCATAAACACCTACGAGGCTAACATAATATCAATTAAACATGTGACATTCTAAATACAATAGAATAACAACACGTAGTGCCATCCATGGCTCGACTAGTCTATCCTGTACAATCCTAGATATCGTCAACTATCCCACACCAGGGGCACATAAGTACGTAAAGTAAATAAATACAATAAACAAGACTCGACGGTTGTTGGGACCACTGACAAGACAAACCAGAAAGACTGAGCCTCACTAGACCTGCTGATGCCGACTGACAAGATAGGTGACGTCGCCACCTGTCTACCTGAAGCAAGAACCAAAATAGCAGGGGTGAGTATAAAGGATACTCAGCAAGGGGGTTTTGATCACAGTTCGTCATTTATCTTTTTAAAACTAAAAGTGGTGAGTGTTGCCCGTTTGGGAAAAATACGAATAACGAAATATAAGTTGTAAAATGACACAAAGCAACACTCGGGTTCGGCTTATATGAAAACACAAAAGGTTGACGAACCGGATCCTTTAAAACATTTTGCACGTAATATCAAGCCGATAAATTGAAAGGGGTATTAGTTGAGTCACGAGGCCGTTACAAGTTCGAAAGGCACAATTCAATAAGTTAGAAACGATAAATAAACACGGCTCGTAATTCAACTAATTAATTGAATAATAAAGGAGGCTTAGGGTAGCAAGTACGAGTCACGCTTCCGGGTTTTATATATATATAGGGAAATACATATGATAAATGAAGAGAACCGGAAGGTGCTTCGACTTGTAACGAAAGCCGTCAAACAATTAGACAAGCAACAAATGAAATAAATGATGCAAATAATGTGTCCCGGCGAGAACGGGCCCTCTCCTTATAACTCCCAATTGAAAATCATGTAAACATATAGTCATGTACTCCACCACCAACAATACTATACAGAGTTTTAAGGAGACGCGATTAGCACCACCATACAGAGTTTTAAGGAGACGCTGTTAGCACCACCGTTCGCATCAACTTAGGCTAGCCAACCTCCTAGCCGGCCGAAGTTAAAGTATACATCGGGATTTGCCCTAGACGCTCGTCCCCAGGCTCACCTCCTGTATACCCCGGGCCCAAATTATTAATCAATCTATGGCTCGCTTTTGAAATCAATGATAGTTTGGGTGGCCAAAAGGGCTATTCGAAAGTAGGAAATCGGGGTGTGGGAGGCCAAAGGGGCCATTCGGGACAAGGTTATAATTGCGAGGTCGAGAGACCAAAGTTCGCATTTAAAACAAATAGGTTTTCCTTGCCTCTAGTTGAAAGTATTTAAAACATTTTGGTTTGCTATCAAAACGGTTTGACTAAGCAGATAGAGAAATAGTAAAGGCAATACAACAAGTAATAAGAAAGCGAGATAGTGGTTTATTTCGCAAACCTAAGTAACTATGTTCTTACTCCATTTGAAAACAATTTAAAGCCCTTACCTGGCTCAACATGACAGTATGAAAGCAGACAGTAGTCAGGTTTCTCCCTCGTTGGTCCCACCTGTAATACACAGGGCCTAGAGGATGAAAACGAGACCGACAATACTAAAAGCAAGACACGAACAACAGACGACGCACGGCAATTCATATGGAACCTTAATCATGCTACAGTTGCAATATGGAAAGCCAGGCAATTAAACATGTGAAGATATATAAAATACGGAATACCAACTAAGGAAAGGTAAATGAAATTCTAGATAATGAAAGGATATAAATTAAATATTAAAGGCATGCTTAAATGCAATTATGGCACGTAGACATGCTTAAAATATTATAAAGACGTTCTCTCGCGTATACGGGATTAAACGGATAAGAAACGGAAAAGGTGGGAAAAAAATCCCTAAACGAGAAAGGTGTCAATTGACGGTCAAATAGGGTCGGATAATTGTAAATTATGAAGAATATCAAATCCCGAGGTTCGAGGGATCTATAGCTGAAGTCAGATTGATATTCGGAGGTCGTATGTGAAAAGTCAATATTTAAATGAGTGGGGTTGACCAAATTCCCGAAGTGCAAGAAAGGAAAAGGCTGGAAAATGCACTAAGTATGTTGCAACGGCCAACGCACGGGCTTGGCAAGCCGGTGCAAGCACAAATAGAGGTGCACAGCCTAACGCACGGTCTTGAGCACGGTGCCAAGACCGTGCAAGTGCAAACTGGCCTGCGCACGGGCCTGTGCTCAAGCCCGTGCAGGTTGAAAAGGGAAGCGCACGGGCTCCTGCATGGCCTAGATGAAGACCGTGCGTTCGCCCGTGTGGATCTACTGAGCAGCAGACTCAGCAGATCGCGAAACCTCACATGCGAAACGAAGATTTAAATCCATACATCTCCTAATTTACTCCATAAAATATCCTAATTCTCACATATATTCATCTATACCATATTAGCTACACATAGGCACAAGAAACACGTAAAATGGTCAAGTAATTCTCCCTAAACACGAAAATCCTAAAACTATAAAATTTTATATAAAACTCACAAAAATCGCAACGAGGAAGGAACGATATGAAATAGGGTAAAAGGATTACCGGTAGAGAATGTAGTGAGGATCGTTCGGGTTTTCACGGCTCGTCGATCGGGCGAGAAACAGGCTCGGTAGGGCGTCGGGAAGTTTCCTTCCTTTCTTCTCCTTCTCTTCTCCTTCCTTTCTTCTTTTTCCTTCTTTGTATGTAATGAGAGAATGAGAGAGATAGGTGGATATTTAGGAAAATATCTTGGGGGTAAAATGGTCATTTAGATTTTTAAGGGCATTTATGTAATTTAAGTAATTGAGGCATTTAAAAGATAGGTTAAATCAATCTTTTCCACAAATTTAATTAATCCAATTGGGTAGATCGAGAAATTAGGCAAGAAAGAATTCGCGTAATACTTAATAATATAATTAAAATATTCGGGTCGTTACATTAACATTATTCGATAACTATCCCGACGAGAACGGGCCTCCACCTTATAACTCCACGTTTGATAAATACTCCCAACAGACTTTGTAAGTCAAGGAGCAACCCGAGAACCGATCGTTCGATCATGATAATTTCAGAAAAAATGTGCAACACATACAATCGTTCACCATCTCCCCAACGAAAGACTAGCCAACCACCGACTGGTCTCCCGTTGGAAATTACAAGTTGGAAATTATATTTTGGGATCTTATTACTCTAGACGCTCGTTTCCGAGTCTCACCCTCCATATAACCTCCGGGCCATTTCAAAACATTCCTGCATTATCATTTTCTCGCATTTGCAATCATTCGTTACGTTTGTGGCCAAACAGGCCATTTTTGAGACATTCGTGTAGCGGTCAAATACCCAAATCCTATTTTTGAAATCAAACCGTTTTATGTCTCGTTGAAATCTATTTTCGAAAGATTACATATATACAAGTTGATATCAAATCGATTTTGCTCGAAATCATTAAATTATAATTCGAAATATTTAATATCATATATGAAATGTAAATTGCAAAACAATATAAACAAGGGGAGGGGTAACATTTATTTCACGAGTAATATTTATACATATAGGTTCTTGTCCAGCTTAAAATAATTTAAAACCCCCACCTGGATCTCTGCAAAATAACACCCTGACTGCTAGCCTACTGACCCTCGTCCTGTGGCTGATTTGTAATAACACAGAACCCTAAAGGATCAAAACGTAACTCTAAAACCACTAAACAACCAATTAAAGACGCACGGCTTGTCATTTAAATCCAAAATCATGCTTATTAATACTATACATGCATAAGAAAGCTATCACATAAGTTTCATATCAATTGGAGAAAATTACCGAACGTACAACCCGAAAATGTCACTGTCCATCACCCGAACGAGGTCAGAAAATTATAAAATCACAAATTATTCCTTATCATAATTTATAGGAACTACTGGTGAAATCAGATGTCAAAAAGGAGTTCGCATGCAAAATCGGGGGGTTTTTAATATATGAAATCACTATTCATGTACATAGCCAAAACAGAAAAATGAACTCTCACGGTATATTACAAGGGCTCACGGTATAGTGCTCATGGTATGTTACATACCGTGAAGTTTGAGGACGCACGGTAAGTTGCACAAACGCTCACGGTATGTCACTGTAGCGCCCCCTGAAGAAGAACGCCACATCCTCACCAAAGCGAACTCCCGAGCTTTGGCGAGGGGCCTTAACTCAAAAACCCACTCCGGCGAACGGCACGCAAGTAATAACTACCGGCAAAAGCGACGACTTCCCAACAACAACCACAATAATATAAAATAATGCAGAAGCGATTTAAAGGTAAACAGTTCAATTCCATAAAAGCCTACGAGGCTAACATAATATCATTTAAATATTTGCAGTTTGAAATACAATTTAATCATAAACACATAGTGCCATCTATGGCTCAACTAGCCTACCCTGTGCAATCCTAGATATCTTCAACTATCCCACATCAGGGGCACATAAGGTACGAAAAGTAAATAAAGTAGTAAACAGTACGAAAGCACTTAAATACAATAAACAAGACTCGACGGTTGTTGGGACCACTGACAAGACAAACCAGATTACAAGTGTAGCGGGTGCCCCAAACGAGTTACGCACGCCCCGCACCGAGTCTCAACCTAAAGCCGAAATAGAAATCCAACCCTCAATTGAAACCCGGCGAACGGCAAACCGATTTACTTAATCACTAGGCGGGGCTTTTTGTAAAACAACTGACGACAACAATGCGGAAGCGGAAGCAACAGCTAACAAAACGAATTCTACTAACGGGAAATTTAAGCAATAAACCAATTGCGCAAATAGTTAAAGCCCACCAAGGCTAGCGGAATTCACTTACAAAATGTGAATCAAATCATAACGGGTTCAACATTAAATAATCCCGAACTCATATCATAACCTACAGAATACATATAACGGTCAAGTACCTAAAACAACGTAGGAATGAACAATGACAAAAACAGAATAATTCTGCAATACAAGACCGACGATGCCCACCTAGTAACCACCTGAAACATATAAGGTTAAAAACAGGGAGGGTTAGTCAAAAGACTAAGTGAGGGGAAAAAGGGAGTACATACATAATAGCAAACAGGAATAAATCACCATTTTAACTTAAAAGAAAACAAACGTAAAAGAAGGGTTTTCATAAACATTCGGTGATTTATCATAACATAACATAACGGGACATATCATATTGCTCGGCGAGTCGAGCCCTCAACTCCTCATATCATATCAAAACATACCTGAAAACCATACCAACCTTATTCCTCCCATATAGCAGAAGGACCGCTAAATCCAAACTGCTCTATAGGCATAATAGCCTATCTCTCAGTTGACACGAAGTCAACCGTCGCAGGAGCACAAATGTTGCCACTCCGGCCTCACCCGTGCTCCTGGTAAACATAGAGCAAGCTACCGAATTCCACCGTAGACCCGCTGTCTATCCGGCTTCACCCGATCGCCATACTCCGGGGCCCACATATCATATCATACATATCATATCTCGCATTTTTCATAACTATCATTTTCCTATTAGAATAGGAATCAAGACATTTCGAGGAAGGCCAAAAGGGCCATTCGAGACAGGTGATGTAGCGGTAGGAAACGCAACCGGGTGTTCCATCGTCATGGGGGAGAAACCCGCCTTAACGACTTCACTCAACGAGAAGGTTTCCAAACCCAAAATTACATTTAAATCGAAACATAGTTCGCTTGTCTCTTTTTGAAAACCTTTCGAAATCATATACATAATATTCATTTGATATCAAATCCGTTGTTCTTATACCTCATAAAAGTAATAAGCATAAATTATTTACTAAATATAATAATACGGGATGAAAATGTAAACTACACATGCGAGGCTTATTTAGTGAGGCTTAATAATACATATTTACATAATACGGAATAACAACAGAAACCTCACCTGGCGACAACCAAAAGAAAGCTCAAAACAGAAACGAGCAACCTAATCCACGAGAGTGGAACCTGCAACTGACAAATGACATAACCACGTAAGACATACGACGACGCACGGCTCATACGAAAGCATAGAAACACGTAAAAGCACGTTATACAATCACATAAAACATTTAGGTTCAATTATCATACGAAACGAAGTAATTTATGAATTTAAATATGTAAATCAAGTCCAAATGCAACGAGACTTTACGAACATGCTTTAAATACCATAAGAGAGTATGCATTCGAATTTCGGAAGAATCGGACTTAATATGCAAAAGTTAGAAAATTTGATGAAAACTTAAAACGTACTATTCATAGACCCGAACATGCTATAAATTCATATATCATGCAATTCATATCTATTTCATATATATAGAATACATAAGCGAAGAAAGAATTCGGAAAAGACGAGACTCGGAGGGACCTACAGGGTAAAATTGACCCTGACCAACAAAAGGGTCAGGGCCCTGATCATTTAGCCCACACGGCCTCGTGCACGGCCGTGCGCACCAAGTCCGTGCACATCAAAGAGAGATACGCACGGCCTCTTGCACACGGCCTCAAGGCCGTGTGAACAAGGCCGTGCACCACCACAACACGCACGGTCTCCTGCACGGCCGTGCGGGAGACCGTGTACACCCACACGGGCTTGCCACACCCCGTGTGCAAAGCCCGTGCACGTCAAGAAACAGCAGAAAATTCTTAGCAATGCGAAACCTTCGCAAATCCTATTTAAAAACCAACATTTAACTGATTAAACATGCAAATCCTTCCCTAATTTTCATATATAATGTTCTACAACATCTAAGCTACACATAGAGTCCAAAATCATAAAAATCCATCCATAATTTCTCTCAAAATCATATAAAACCTAATATATTCATGTGACGACCCATAATTCCCAAGCTCAGAATTAGCACGTTTATCGAGATACAGACCGTTTACGGTCCCGACGTCTTTCATAATTACACGTTTTCCAACTCTTGCATTTAAAGAATTTTTCATAACCATTGTTTTGGCTTTTAAAACTCACAGCATTAATAAGAATTATATTTGCATCGTTTTGTCACTAACTAGGGTCAATTTGGTAAATTTATATTTTTAGCTCGTTTAATCGAATCCAGTAATTTAACAGTGCAAGTTGGACCAGAATCCAATGTTTTAAAGATGTATTTCATCGAGGTTCCAAATATTATTCATAAAATTTTATTTCCAAAATATTGAATTTTTGGCCCAAAATTATTTACACTTTGACCCCACTCGATATTGACTTTTTGTAAATGCCCGAATTTTCATGAAACGAACCTCAAACCTTGTTAAGCTTTTCCTTACGGTCATTTTGACACTAGGTACGCCTAATTCTGAGACTTTGCGTTTTTGTCTCGTTTTTCGAAAAATATATATAGTAACCTTCCATATTTAGAAACCACACACACACCGACAATCATCGAACGACGTGCCATTCTCTCCCAAACACGATTTTTGCAACGTTGTCGGAATTCGACGAATCATATGTCCAGACGACCGTATCGACGAGACGAATCCAACCGTACTATTTTCCCGGCCATCGGAGCAGCGACGACGGCGTAACGGAGGGAAAACCGAACGGCCGTGCATTTCTCCGATCTGATTTTTCCGGCGACGGCGAGACTTAAGAACGGTCGGGTCTAAACCGTTTTGATGAGAGGAATCCATTGGCGGTGGTCTTGAGTCCATCCGACCACCGACAACGGAGATCTGGCCCATTTTCAGGCGCGGCGTCGGTGGAGCTCCGGCGACGTTTCAGGCGGCGCCACCATAGCGGGCCACCAAGGTTCTGACCGGGGTGACAAGACGAGAAGATTGGCAGTGGTCTCATGGCGTGACTCCCTCAGACGGCGGCGCTCCGGCCATTTACAGGCGGCACGCGGAGGAGCCACGGCCGAAGTGGTGGTCCGACGTGCTCCGGTCGCCATTTTCGTCGATCTTTAGGTGCTTTCCAACCTTCTCGACGTGGGTAAGCTTTCTACGAACTCCGTTCCCGAATTCGATAGCCCGATTTTGAGTAATTTTGATTCTTGGATTTAGGGTTCATTGGAGCTTCAAACTGAAATTAAACTCCGGTGAGTGACCGGATCGAGAAACGGGCTTGGGGGAAGTGACGGGCTCGACGAGAGGAACATTTGAGTATAAGGGTCCAACTGCGTTGGCGGCGGTCCGGCGGCGGCAGACGGTGATCGGAGGTTTTGACACTGTTCCGGCGGGAATCCTGTAACGACCCGAATATTTTAATTATATTTATATTTATTACGCGAATTCTTTCTTGTCTAATTTCTCGATCTATCCAATTGGATTAATTAATCTTACGAAAAAGATTGATTTAACCTATCTTTTAAATACCCGCAATTGCTAAAATTACATAAATGCCCTTAAAAGCCAAAATGACCATTTTACCCCTCGAGATATTTTCCCTAAATATCTAACTCTCTCTCACATTCTCTCATTTCAAAAGAAGGAAGAAAGGAAGAAGGAAGGAGGAAGAGAGAAGAATTTCGTGCCGAATCCGATTCTCGTCCGAATGAAATTGTAACGCCCCGAAAATTCGTATTATGAACCGGGAACCCGAATCGATTTTTCTCACGCGATTCATTATTTATTTTATTAATTATTATATGATTTTTATAACAATTTCGTATATGAGTGATTCTAATATTTAAATTACGAATTGTCAATGTGCGTTTAATAATATGAATTTTGACTGTAATTATGTGTTATTTAGACAACGTGAGTTTTGATCTTGTTTTGCGAAATTACATAAATGCCCTTTCGTTTCTCAACCGAGTCAACTCCTTTGACTTAAGCCATCACTCTCTCTCCCTCACTCATTCACGCAGCAAAGAAGAATGAAAAGAAAGGAGAAAAAGAGAAAGAGAAGGAAGAGATTCAGTCGATCGTCCCGACTCCGTTTCTTGACGGATTTTCGAACCGTTTACGCCTACGAACTCCTCACGATCTCTTCTACGAGTAAGCCTTTCACATCCCTCTCATTTAATGTCTCCTATGTCTCGTATTTCTCGATTTTGTTTATAGTTATATAATATAGGGTTTATATGATTTAGGATGAATTTATGGACGGATTTTCGTGTTTATCGTTTCTATATGTAGATTATATGTTGTAGATGATTATATGTGAAAATTAGGGTGTGATTTGCATGTTTAATTTGTTAATTGTTGGATTTAGGATTGAATTTGCGAAGGTTTCTCGCTTCTGTGAATTTTCTGCTGTTATCGCACGAACACGGCCTTTGCACACGGGGTGTTGCAAGCCCGTGTGCATGTGCACGGGCTCTCTACACGGCCTGTAGAGAGGCCGTGCGTGTTGGTCATACACGGGCTCTCTACACGGCCTGTAGAGAGGCCGTACGTGTCCCTTTGGTGCACACGGTCTTGGTGCACACGGCCTCAAGGCCGTGTGCATGAGCCCGTGTGGCCCGTTTGAACAGGCCCTGACCTTCTGCAAGTCATGGCCAATTTTTGCCTACGGGTCCCGCTTCGGCTCATCTTTCCCAAATTCTTTCTTAGCTCGTGTATTCGATATATATGATATAGATATGAATTGTATGATTTATGAATTTATAGCATGTTCGGGTCTATGAATAGTATGATTTATGTTTTCGTTAAATTTTCTAACTTTTGCATGTGAAGTCCGATTTTCCTGAAATTCGAATGCATACTCCTTTATGATAATTTAAGCATGTCCGTAAAGTTTCGTTGCATTTGGATTTGATTTGCCTTTTTAAATGCATGAATTACTTCGTTATGTTTGATAATTGAACCTAAGTGTTTTATGTGATTGTATAACGTGCTTTTACGTGTTTCTATGCTTTCGTATGAGCCGTGTGTCATCGTATGTCTTACGTGGTTATGTCGTTTGTTAGTTGCAGGTTCCACTCTCGTGGATTAGGTTGCTCGTTTCCGTTTTGGATTTTCTTTTGGTTATCGCCAGGTGAGGTTTCTATTGTTATCCCGTATTATGTAGATATGTACTATTGAGCCTCACTAAATAAGCCTCGCATGTGTAATTTATGTTTTCATCCCGTATTACTATATTTAGTAAATACTTTATGCTTATTATCTTTATGAGGTTTAAGAACAACGGATTTGATATTAAATGAATAATATGTATATGATTTCGAAATGTTTTCAAAAAGAGACAAGCGAACTATGTTTTGATTTAAATGTAATTTTGGGTTTGGAAACCTTCTCGTTGAGTGAAGTCGTTAGGGCGGGTTTCTCCCCCAAGACGATGGAACATCCGGTTGCATTTCCTACCGTTACATCATTTGTCTCGAACGGCCCTTTTGGCCCTCCCCGAAATGTCTTGATTCCTATTTTAATAGGAAAATGATAGTTATGAAAATGCGAGATATGATATGTATGAAATGTTAGCTGGGCCCGGAGTATGGCGATCGGATGAAGCCGGATAGACAGCGGGTCTACGGTGGAGTTCGATAGCTTGCTCCATGTATACCAGGAGCACGGGTGAGGCCGGAGTGGCAACCTTTGTGCTCCTGTGACGGAGACTTCGTGTCGACCGAAGGATAGGCTATTATGTCTATAGAGCAGTTGGATTTAGCGGTCCTTCTACTACATGGGAGGAATAAGGTTGGTATGGTTTTCAGGTATGTTTTGATATGATATGAGGAGTTGAGGGCTCCACTCGCCGAGCAATATGATATGTCCCGTTACGTTATGTTATGATAAATCGCCAAATATTTATGAAAACCCTTCTTTTACGTTTGTTTTCTTTTAAGTTAAAATGGTGATTTATTCCCGTATGCTATTATGTATGTACTCTCTTTTTCCCCCTCACTTAGTCTTTTGACTAACCCTCCCTGCTTTAACCTTATCTGTTTCAGGTGGTAACTAGGTGGGCATCGTCAGTCTCGTTTCGCGGGTTTTCTTTCTTTTCGGTGATTGTCCCTTTCTAGATTATCTTAAGTTCATGATTAGGTTATATGTAATTGTTACCGGGATATTGTATCGAACCCGTTTATGATATTATATTATAGTAAGTGAATTCCGCTAGCCTTGGTGGGCTTTAACTATTTGTGCAAGTGAGCTACTGCTTTGAATGTTGTTATATGGAATTTAATTTGGTTGTTGCTTCCGCTCCCGCTTTGTTGTCGTCAGTTGTTTTTACAAAAGCCCCGCCTAGTGATTGAGTAAATCGGTTTGCCGTTCGCCGGGTTTCAATTTAGGGTCGGATTTCTATTTCGGCTTCGGATTGGGGCTCAGTGCGGGGCGTGCGTTACCCGTTTGGGGCGCCCGCTACAGTTGGTATCAGAGCTTCTTTGGTCCAATGGCCTAAGCTCTGAATCGTCGTGTTTTGTTTGTTTTGTCAGTCATTGTGTGCCGGTGTAACATAGGGAATTGCACTCACTAGTGTTCAAGAACACTTAGTGTTTGAATTGTGACGGATCTTTGTTAGATGATCAACAGCAAAAGATCTTTTACAATCAAAACACTGGGATGGACTTGGATATAGGTGGATGCGAAACTCAAGGTTGTACTTGCCATGCCTGGTTGTCTGTCGTGTTTGTTTGTGTCTAGGTCGTACGACTTAGGAATTCTGTGGAGTTTCTACTAATGTGCTAAGTGCTTATGTGAACTCTATCTGAACTCTAGTTGCCTGCGTGTTTACAGCTTTGCATACTCACTTACCTGTCATGCATATTTGCTATTGGCCTTACAGGATGCCTCCACGTCGTCGTCCACGTAAACCGCTCTCATCACCTCCATTGGCACCTCAGACCGATACACCGACTTCAGCCGAAATGGCAGAAACATTAAGACAGTTCATCGCTCAGGCCCCTAAAGGAAATGCTGAACAGGAAGCGTGGGCCCAATTTCTCAGATTTGAACCACCACAGTTTGAAGGTGCCCCGGATGACGCTATTGCCGAGGCATGGATATCAGCCCTGGAAAATATTTACAGAATAATGGAATATCCGGACCCTCAGAGAGTCGAGTATGGAATCTATCTGATAGTTGGAGCCGCACAGGATTGGTGGAAACGGATTGAGCAAAGATGGACACGCGAGCATGTAGTCCCGACTTGGGATCAGTTCTTGACTGAGTTTCGGGTTAAGTACATTCCGTGGGTTGTTCGTCAGCAACGCGAAAGGGAATTTTTGGCTCTCAAGCAGAATACATCTTCAGTTGGGCAGTACGAGGCACACTTCTCTCGCCTCATTAAGCATTGCCCATATATGGTTGCCGACGAGCAGAGGAAGACTCGCCAGTTTGTAGAGGGATTGACTTACGAGATCAGGAAGGCTATGATGGTGGTACGACATCAATGTTATACTGACGCAGTGGAAATGGCCCTGCATGTTGAGTCTGAACTCAGCCTAATGGGACCGAGTCCTATTCTTGCCACTACCACCGCCCAGTACCTTCTAGCGAGTTCCAAGAGGCCATTTACACCTTCAGGACCATCTTCCGGAAAGAAGACCTCCCAAGTGTCTTCATCGAAGCAGAATGCACCTCCCCAACCGCAGGGAGCCCTACGACCCGTATGTAGCTTTTTCCAAAGAGACCATCAAGAGTCAGAATGCCGAAAGAAAGCTGGACGTTGCTTCTCATGTGGAAGTCCCTTCCATTTTCGCGCAAATTGCACGAGGAAGAGAAGATCGAGACAGTCGAGGAAAACTTAGATCCGAATGCTTCGGTGCAAGGTACAATATATAAATTGTCATTCCATACCTTCATTTCATCATTCGAGTGGTTTACACTCACTTGTTGCGCTTTTTATTGACGTCTTTGCGCGTTCGCCTGTTGAATTTTTTGTGTGCTTCTCGTTTATTTTCGTTGCCGGATTGGAGGACCTTTGCGATTCGTTCGCGTGCTGCCGTTTATCACCGAAGGAATCGTTAGCAGCAGATTAGACTGAGCTGCCAGCAAAGGATTATCTTGGACTTAACTAAGTCCAGAGAACCAAGTTGATCATAGAATTCACAGACGTACTTGCCGAGAATCTGAGAGCTCTTGCGATCAGATCGGTATGGATGGTTTGTGATAGATCTAACCCTAAGAAGTCGAACCATGATTGAAGTCGCCTAATCGAATGGATTCTGTCGATCTGACAGAATCGAAGGACCGACTTGATGAACTTCCCTCCCTTGAACGTGCCCGAACGAGTATCTTGATCTAGGGTACTCCAGCACTGCTTGTAGAGAAAGAAGACAGTACACTTCTTGTGTGTATTGTTCCCCGAGAATTGCACAGAATATTAACGAAGGCAAGTATTCTCTACCATCGATGAAGAAATGTCCGTTATGCTTTGAGATCGAGGATTTTGGCTGGACAACCTTTGATTAGGGTATCATCAGCTTTGTGCTCGAGACGAATATGTTCTGAAGACAGCTTTCAGTGCCTGATGTAGACGTCTTGAATCCGTATGTCTGAAGAAGAATCCTGTAGGATTTGAACAGTACTGGAATGGGAACAAGCTAAGACTTCGAGTGGAATTTCTCTAAGCTTGCAACCCTGTTGCTTGAGTCAACAGGAAAGAAAACGAACTCGAATGGACGATCTCTGTAAGACTTGTTCTTAGGAGTCGAGAAGAGATTAACTACAACTTCAATATTAACCCTGCTCAAGGGATTCCGAAGGAATCGTCGTGAGTGGGAATGCGTCACATGAAAGGTTGAATTGGTGAATGGTACTAATGAAGAAACCATAGCTCATGCTCGGGAAGCTAAATCAACCAGAAAGTTGCCTCTCTTGACATTGCACTAGCTACTGTAGGAGAGGATTGGCTGAAGCGTCGCCACTGTCTCTTATGGAATTTGTTGACATCCCCACAGATTATGAGAGTTTAACAAATGTTAACTCAGAAGGAGTTGAACCAACCCCAATGTCGTTAATGGAAAATGTTTGAGGACTAAGATTGCAAGAATCAGTGTTCCTTGGGAAAAGCGAATATTGTAGTTGGTACTTTGAACCAAATCACGAGCATGTCAAAAATTGAGGCTAAACCGAAGTGGACTTGCATCATTTTGGATAATTTCATTTATAGCCTTGCGAACCAGTCCGAATAGGGTTGAAGAATTTAAAATGCCAAGACTGCAAAAGAATGCATCCCGAGTCAGACAACTCGAGCGAAGAATAATCCAAGTTTCAACTTTGTGTTGGTAACCCCAATACTTCCCAATATAAACCTCGGACCCATGATTCGAAGGGTCGAAATAAAGAGACTTACTCGATTAAGTCAAGAGATACTTGACTCGTCAGCAGATCAAAGCCGAGTATCAAAGATTAAGGGGTTAGCTATGACTACTACATATCCCTATGTGGGATTGGGAATGGATTCACCATGGACTTCGTGTCCGGACTACCGAAGGTTTAAGATGGTAATTACTGTTACAGGTTTATCTGGGATTTCTCCAAGGTGTTGTCGATCGGATTCAGACCTTTCGACAATAAATGGAGATAGCTCAAGTTCTACTGAAAAGCTACTTGCAAGAATCCCGAACAGGCTTGAAGTTGTGCAATCCGCGAAATATCTCCTAGCGAGTCCCTTGAATGAATCAGACAGTCGAAGAAGTTTCGTGAGAGATCCGAATGATGACGCGTAAGTTTCATCCAGAGTTGTTTAACTCCAATCAGTAGAATCTGGGGACCAGATTCTCATAAGGAGGGGTGATTGTAACGCCCCGAAAATTCGTATTATGAACCGGGAACCCGAATCGATTTTTCTCACGCGATTCATTATTTATTTTATTAATTATTATATGATTTTTATAACAATTTCGTATATGAGTGATTCTAATATTTAAATTACGAATTGTCAATGTGCGTTTAATAATATGAATTTTGACTGTAATTATGTGTTATTTAGACAACGTGAGTTTTGATCTTATTTTGCGAAATTACAGAAATGCCCTTTCGTTTCTCAACCGAGTCAACTCCTTTGACTTAAGCCATCACTCTCTCTCCCTCACTCATTCACGCAGCAAAGAAGAAAGAAAAGAAAGGAGAAAAAGAGAAAGAGAAGGAAGAGATTCAATCGATCGTCCCGACTACGTTTCTCGACGGATTTTCGAACTGTTTACGCCTACGAACTCCTCACGATCTCTTCTACGAGTAAGCCTTTCACATCCCTCTCGTTTAATGTCTCCTATATCTCGTATTTCTCGATTTTGTTTATAGTTATATAATATAGTGTTTATATGATTTAGGATGAATTTATGGACGGATTTTCGTGTTTATCATTTCTATATGTAGATTATGTGTTGTAGATGATTACATGTGAAAATTAGGGTGTGATTTGCATGTTTAATTGGTTAATTGTTGGATTTAGGATTGAATTTGCGAAGGTTTCTCGCTTCTGTGAATTTTCTGCTGTTATCGCACGCACACGGCCTTTGCACACGGGGTGTTGCAAGCCCGTGTGCATGTGAACGGGCTCTCTTCACGGCCTGTAGAGAGGCCGTGCGTGTTGGTCATACACGGGCTCTCTACACGGCCTGTAGAGAGGCCGTGCGTGTCCCTTTGGTGCACACGGTCTTGGTGCACACGGCCTCAAGGCCGTGTGCATGAGCCCGTGTGGCCCGTTTGAACAGGCCCTGACCTTCTGCAAGTCAGGGCCAATTTTGGCCTACGGATCCCGCTTCGGCTCGTCTTTTCCGAATTCTTTCTTCGCTCGTGTATTCGATATATATGATATAGATATGAATTGTATGATTTATGAATTTATAGCATGTTCGGGTCTATGAATAGTATGATTTAAGTTTTCGTTAAATTTTCTAACTTACGCATGTGAAGTCCTATTTTCCCGAAATTCGAATGCATACTCCTTTATGATAATTTAAGCATGTCCGTAAAGTTTTGTTCCATTTAGATTTGATTTGCCTTTTTAAATGCATGAATTACTTCGTTATGTTTGATAATTGAACCTAAGTGTTTTATGTGATTGTATAACGTGCTTTTACGTGTTTCTATACTTTCGTATGAGCTGTGCGTCATCGTATGTCTTACGTGGTTATGTCGTTTGTCAGTTGCAGGTTCCACTCTCGTGGATTAGGTTCCTCGTTTCCGTTTTGGATTTTCTTTTGGTTATCGCCAGGTGAGGTTTCTATTGTTATCCCGTATTATATAGATATGTACTATTGAGCCTCACTAAATAAGCCTCGCATGTGTAATTTATGTTTTCATCCCATATTACTATATTTAGTAAATAGTTTATGCTTATTATCTTTATGAGGTTTAGGAACAACGGATTTGATATTAAATGAATAATATGTATACGATTAAAAATGTTTTCAAAAAGAGACAAGCGAACTATGTTTTGATTTAAATGTAATTTTGGGTTTGGAAACCTTCTCGTTGAGTGAAGTCGTTAGGGCGGGTTTCTCCCCCAAGACGATGGAACATCCGGTTGCGTTTCCTACCGTTACATCGTTTGTCTCGAACAGCCCTTTTGGCCCTCCCTAAAATGTCTTGATTCCTATTTAAATAGGAAAATGATAGTTATGAAAATGCGAGATATGATATGTATGAAATGTTAGCTGGGCCCGGAGTATGGCGATCGGATGAAGCCGGATAGACAGCGGGTCTACGGTGGAGTTCGATAGATTGCTCCATGTATACCAGGAGCACGGGTGAGGCCGGAGTGGCAACCTTTGTGCTCCTGTAACGGAGACTTCGTGTCGACCGAAGGATAGGCTATTATGTCTATAGAGCAGTTGGATTTAGCGGTCCTTCTACTACATGGGAGGAATAAGGTTGGTATGGTTTTCAGGTATGTTTTGATATGATATGAGGAGTTGAGGGCTCGACTCGCCGAGCAATATGATATGTCCCGTTACGTTATGTTATGATAAATCGCCAAATATTTATGAAAACCCTTCTTTTACGTTTGTTTTCTTTTAAGTTAAAATGGTGATTTATTCCCGTATGCTATTATGTATGTACTCTCTTTTTCCCCCTCACTTAGTCTTTTGACTAACCCTCCCTGCTTTAACCTTATCTGTTTCAGGTGGTAACTAGGTGGGCATCGTCAGTCTCGTTTCGCGGGTTTTCTTTCTTTTCGGTGATTGTCCCTTTCTAGATTATCTTAAGTTCATGATTAGGTTATATGTAATTGTTACCGGGATATTGTATCGAACCCGTTTATTATATTATATTATAGTAAGTGAATTCCGCTAGCCTGGTGGGCTTTAACTATTTGTGCAAATGAGCTACTGCTTTGAATGTTGTTATATGGAATTTAATTTGGTTGTTGCTTCTGCTCCCGCTTTGTTGTCGTCAGTTGTTTTTACAAAAGCCCCGCCTAGTGATTGAGTAAATCGGTTTGTCGTTCACCGGGTTTCAATTTAGGGTCGGATTTCTATTTCGGCTTCGGATTGGGGCTCGGTGCGGGGCGTGCGTTACCTGTTTGGGGCGCCCGCTACAGAAATCCCGTCTTCGGCTACGTGACCCCATTCCATAACCAATCGATAACCTTCTAACCTCTTTTCGATTCATCCGACGAATATCGATTTTTATTGAATTTTATTAACTTAGGTTTTTATTGGGTTTATTCGTTATAGTTGACGGTTTTGCATGATTCTTGTTTCTAATTATTAAGCATGTTTAGGAGAGTAATATATATGAATTTGAGCATGATTGGCCGAGTATAATTTGTGTAGGATGAATTTTGGTATTAGATTTATTGCTTCTGCGTCTGTTTCTCGCGAATCTGCTCATTTTAGAACCACACGGTCTCGCCACACGGCGTGACGAGACCCCGTGTGAACGCGCACGGCCTTGCGACAGGCCGTGCAGGAGGCCGTGTGCCTTGTGAATAACACGCACGGCCTTGCGCACGGCCGTGCAAGAGGCCGTGCACCTCCATTTCTTGCACGCACGGCCTTGCAACAGGCCGTGCAACACCCCGTGTGCACCCCTTAGCCGATTTTCAGCTATTTTCCAGACCGGACCTTCTGTATGTTTCACCCCAAAAACCTAAAATGTTCGTTTGATCTCGTTTTTGAATTCCGTCTTCACTAATAGCTTTATTTGGTCATTTATATCTTTAATATTCGAAGTAGGAATTTTTCTTACTTCGTTCGGGCATTGAATAGTGCCAATCTTGTTTAGGGCTTTTTAGCTATTTTCCATACATCGTCTATTTGATTCAAAACTTGTATGAATGCTTCCTTATTATGTCACGAGCATGAATGTAAAATCTAAATTGTGTTGAAGCATGTTTACATCTTTTAATCCTTATATCTCGTTTAATTGTTTTAAATGCAATTGTGAGTACTTCACTGGAAGTCGTGTCTATATGCTTTTACGTGTTTTAATTACTTATCGTATGCCGTGCGTCTTGTCAAGAGTCTTACCTGGTTATGTCGTGTCTTAGATTGCAGGCTTTACTCCCCGTGGAGTACTTGTCCGTTGCTTGCTTTTCTCGTTTGTCGAGCTACAGGTGAGGGTTTTAAAATTCTTTCAAACGGAGTAAGAATTTCTTTTAAATTATTGCGAACTACCCTTATGTGCTCATCTTGCTTTGATTTCCTTTCTCGTATATTTATTAGATATTTAATTTATATTTTCATGATTTTATAACAAATGTTTTGATATTAACTTGTATCTATAGGTATCTCCAAATCATTTTGTTTTCAAAGGGCAAGAAAACTCTTTCCTTTTACGTGACGGTTTGACTTAGGATTTACCCCTTTTGTCGTCATACACACTTGCCTAAAAATGCCCTTTTGGCCTTAACTTATAATGTTCTTCAAACGCGAGCAAAGATAATGTATTGTTATTTAAATGGGCCCGGGATGGTATCCGGAGGTTGCATCTGGGGACGAGTGTCCAGGGTGTAATCCGAGGTGTTTTTCCCAAAATTAAGCGTCAATTGTGGCCCGTCAGGAGTTGATAGCCACGGTTGGGAGTGATGGTGGGCGTTGTATTCGTTGCACGTTTTCCTAAAATTTAATAGTCACCCGGGGTAGCGCCTCTGGGGTCGGACACCGGTGATGGAGTTTACTGAATGTGAAGGGGACATAAGGAGGAACAGGCCCATTCTCGCTGAGATATTACTTGCTTCCATTAATGCTTTATTATTACAGCTTATTATTGTTGTGTATGCAAGTCGAAGCACGATCCAGATTTCTTCCATTATGCAAACGTAATTTCTTATATATATATAATCCAAACCCGGAATCGTGACTCCTACTTGTTCCCTCTTTACCCTCGCTGAGTATCCTTTATACTCACCCCCACTATTTTGATTCTTACTTCAGGTCGACAGGTGGTGTTGTCACCTATCTTGTCAGTCAGCAGCAGCAGGTATAGGTTGGCTCGTATGTCTTGTCTTGTCAGTGTCCCAACAACAGTCGTGCCCTTATTTATGAATTGATTTAATTTATGTATTCCATATTATGTTTTAATTCCTGTACTTATGTGCCCCTGATGTGGGATAGATTCGACGAGCCACGGATGGCATTTATTAAATGATTATGGAGAATGATGTATGAATTATGTTGCCATGAATGGCTTATATGACTAATTGTATAATTTAATTAAGCTTCCACAACTCTGTTATTCTTTTATTGCTGTTGTTGTTGGGGTGTCGTTATGCTGTTGCTGGTATTTGTTTGACTGATTGCCATTCGCCGGGATGGATTTTTAAATGGGGTACATCTACCACGTTTGGGAGTTCGTCTCGGTGCGGATGTGGTGTCCTTTCTCCGCCTACGGAAAGGGGCGCTACAAATTCGGCGATGGTGTCTTCGGACAGATTCATTGTCTCGACGCAACGGTTCTAACGGCGCTGGTATTATCTCAATCCGATTTACCGTTTGTCTTTTATGACAGTTTTTGTATGATTATGTATATATGTCAACTTTCGCACTAGCTTTTAGCTTTTCGAATCAATTAAGCTGAAATTTGCTTGTACCTTAACTTGTAGCATGATTGTAAATTGATGACTATTGTCAATGTATGATTGTATAGTTGAATTGATGAGATTTGGGTTCGATTAAACTTGGATTATGAGTGAATGTTAGATTGTGGCTTTTGAGCTTTTGGAAAAAGTTGTTAAGTTGATAAGTTGTAATTCAATTGATTGACTTGAATGGGTTATGCATGTTTATTGTGGAATTTCAATCATACAATCTGAGTAGTTTATTCTTAAATGTTTATATTTAATCAAATGTTATTTGTTATTCGTTTATTCCACGTTTTACATGCTAAATGACCAATTTGCCCCTACTTGTCCTTTTATGCTTAAATATTGTATTTTCGTCTCTAAGCATGTTGCATTTTCATAGCCGAGCGTCAGTGTCTGTTTTCTCATTCGTGTCAGTCATTCATCCTCTAGACCCCGTATTTTCAGGTGGGATCTCTGAGGGAGAATCATATCTGTTGCTTGTTTTTCTCGTTTGTCGAGCTATAGGTAAGGGTTTAAAATGTTTTCAACTGGGGCAAGATCATAGATATATATAGGCTTGCGAAATAAATTATTATCCCGCCTTTTCTTCTTGCTTGTTGTACCTACCTTTACTATTTCCTTATGTGCTTAGCCAACCCCTTTTAATAGCAAAATCTATATGTATAATATTTTACAACATTTTCAGCTAGAGGCAAGGAAAACCCATTTGTTTTAAATGCGAACTTTGGTCTCTCGACCTCGCAAATATAACCTTGTCTCGAATTGCCCCTTTGGCCTCCCACACCCTGATTCCCTATTTTCAAATGGCCCTTTTGGCAACTTAAATTATTATTAATTTCAAGCGAGCCATGGACTGGATTTTGACCTTGGGGCCCAGGAGTTATACAGGAGGTGAGCCTGGAGACGAGCGTCTAGGGCAAATCCCGATGTGTACTCTAGGTATTGACTTAGGCCGGTCGGGAGGTTTGATTGACCTAAGTTAATGCGACGGTAGCGCCTTGAGCGTTTCCTTAAATTGTGTACGGTAGCGTTGTGGGGCACCACTCGTTTCCTTAAATTGTGATTGGATCACGACTTTCGGTGGTGGAGTACTTGACTACGCGTTTTCATTAATAGGAGTTATAAGGAGAGGGCCCGTTCTCGCCGGGACACACCATTGCATGACTTATTGCATCACTTGTTTGTCTAAATGGTTTACGGCTTTCGTTACAAGTCGAAGCACATTCCGGTTTTCTTCATTTAGCATATGTATTTCCCCATATATATATAAAACCCGGAAGCGTGGCTTAAACTTGCCAACTTATGCCTTGCTTATTGTTCAAACTATTTAGTTGAATTACGAGGAGTTTTTACTTATCATTTCCAACTTATTTATGCCATGTCTTTCAAACTTGTAACGGCCTCGTGACTCAACTAATATCATTTCAAAATAATCGGCTTGACCTTATGTGCAAATATTTTCAAAGGATCCGGTTCGTCAACCTTTTATGTTTTCAAATAAAGCCGAACCCGAATGTCGCTTTGTGTTATAGTTTTACAACTTATATTATTGTATGTATCTTTATGAAAACGAGTAACATTCACCCCTCTTTGGTTTTAATCAATAAACGACGAACTGTGATCAATACCTATATTATATTACCCCCTTACTGAGTATCCTTTATACTCACCCCTTCTACTTTGGTTCTTGCTTCAGGTATCTAGGTGGCGGTGTCACCTATCTTGTCAGTCGGCAGCAGCAGGTCTAGGATGGCTCACATATTATTGTCTTGTTAGTGTCCCAACAACAGTCGAGTCTTTACTTTCTGAATTGATTCAAATTACTGTATTTAACATTATGATTACCTTATGTACCAATGTGCCCCTGATGTGGGATAGTTAGTTGAGCCATGGATGGCATTTATGATTAAACTGTTGTTTATGAATTCGCTTCCGCATTTCTCTGATTGTTGTTGTTGTTGTTGTTGGGGCGTTGTGTTGTTGTTGCCGGAGTTTGACTGAGTACTTGCCGTTCACCGAGATGAATTTTTGAATGGGGTACATTTACCTTGTTTAGGAGTTCGTCTTGGTGCGGATGTGGTGTCCTTTCTCCTTCTACGGAAAGGGGCGCTACAATTCAACTATATACAAAAACAAGAAATACGAGGCTTAGGAGACATTAAACGAGAGGGACGTGAAAGACTTACTCGTAGAAGAGATCGTGAGGAGTTCGTAGGCGTAAACGGTTCAAAAATCCGTCGAGAAACGGAGTCGGGACGATCGTTTGAACCTCCTTCCTTCTCTTTCTCTTTTTCTTTCTTTTTCTTTCTTTTCCTTCTCTTCCTTGCGCGTGACTGGGGTGAGGGAGAGAGAAATGAGACTTAAGTCAAAATTTGACTTGGGTTGAGAATCGAAAGGGCATTTTCGTAATTTCCAAAATAAGTTCGAAAACTTATTTTGTCCAAATAATACACAATTACAGTCAAAATGCATATAATTAAACGCACATTATCAATTCGTGATTTAAATATCAAAATTCACTCATATACGAAATTGTTATAAAATCACATAATAATTAATAAAATAAATAATGAATCGCGCAAGAAAATCGATTTGGGTTCCCGGTTCATAACACGAATTTTTGGGGCGTTACAACAAGACTGAGCCTATCTAGACCTGTTGATACCGACTGACAAGATAGGTGATGCCGCCACCTGTCTGCCTGAAGCAAGAACCAAAATAGAAGGGGTGAGTATAACGGATACTTAGCAAGGGGGTTTTGATCACAGTTCATTGTTTATCTTTTAAAACCAAAAGTAGTGAATGTTGCTCGTTTTGAGAAAGAATACAAATAACAATATATAAGTTGTAAAACTATAATATAGAGCAACACTCGGGTTCGGCTCAGTTTGAAAACATAAAGGTTGACGAACTGGATCCTTTGAAATTATTTGCACATAATGTCAAGCCGCTCATTTGAAAGGATATTAGTTGAGTTACGAGGCCGTTACAAGTTCAAAAGGCATGATATAAACAAGTTCGAAATGATAAGTAAACACGGCTCGTAATTCAACTAAGTAGTTTGAACAATAAAGAAGGCTTAAGTTGGGCAAGTTTGTACAAGTTGCACCCGGGTTTTATATATATATATATATAGGGAAATGCATATGCTAAATGAAGAAAATCGGAAGGTGCTTCGACTTGTAACGAAAGCAGTAAATCAATTAAATAAGTAAATTATGCAATAAGTCATGCAATAATGTGTCTCGGCGAGAACTGGCCCTCTCCTTATAACTCCCAACCATGAAAATTATGAAAGCATGTAGTCAAGTACTTCACCACCAAAAGTCAATGTCCAATCAGAATTTTATGGAAATGCGTGTTAACAACGTCACCCCAATTAGAATTTTCAAGGAAGCACGTAGCCTACAACGCCACCCTTGCACTAACTCAGGCTAGCCAACCTCCTGGCCGACCTAAGCGAATACGGATTGGAGTATACATCGGGATTTACCCTAGACGCTCGTCTCCAGGCTCACCTCCTATATAGCTCCGGGCCCAAAGTCATGATCCAGTCTATGGCTCACTTTTGAAAAGAATCTATGCACTAAGTTTGCGGTGGCCAAAGGGGCCTTTTGAAAATAGCGGATCAGTGTGTGAAAGGCCAAAGGGGCCAATCGGGACAAGGTCATATTTGCGAGGCCGAGAGACCAAAGTTCGCCTTTAAAACAAATGGGTTTTCCTTGCCTCTAATTGAAAACGTTTGTAAAATATTATACATATGGGTTTTGCTATTAAAAGGTTTGTCTAATTACATAATGCATAGTAAAGGCGGGAACAACAAGCAATAAGAAAGGCGGGATAATAATTTATTTTGCAAACCTATATAACTATGTCCTTACTCCAGTTGAAAGCATTTTAAACCCTTACCTGGCTCGACACGACAGAATGAAAGCAAGCGGTAGTCAATTTTCTCCCTCGTTGGTCCCACCTATAATACATAGGGCCTAGAGGATGAAAACGAGACCGACAAAACCAAAAGAAAGACACGAGATAACAAATGATGCACGACAATTCGAATAGAATCTTAATCATGCTATAAACGAGATATGGAAAGCTAAACAATTAAACATATAGAGATATATAAAATACGGAACAACAATTAAGTAAATATTAATGCAATTCTAAATAACAAAAGAAACATCAAAATTAAATATCGAAGACATTCTTAAACGCAATTAGGGCACGTAGACATGCTTAATGTAACGACCCAAAATTCCGAAATATATTTTCGGGATAATTATTCGACACCTCGTTGAATTTTAAATGAAAAGATTAGCTTCGTTAGCTAATTTTAATTTATTCTATTTTATTCTCAAGTTATTAACCTCTTATAATTACCTTTTCTGCCCCTCGAATTTCTTTTAATCTCATTCGAACCCCTCACTCTCTTGAACACACCCACACCCCCTTGACCTCACTTGCACCCCCTTGTGCACACCCTTGAGCCATTTTGCACACTCTTGCATACACCCCTAAACCGAGAGAGAGAGAGAGAGAGAAGAGAAGGAGAAAGGAAGAGGAAGGAGAAAGAAGGAAGAAGGAGAAAGAGAGAAAATCCCGTCCCAAACCCGTCGCTCGACCAATCAAAATTCCGAGACCACCTCAACAATCCCCGTTCGATTCTCTACCGGTAACCTTCTTCCACCATTTCATTTCATCCATTAAATCTCTCGATTTGCTAGCTTTTCTTAGGATTTATTTATTTTGCAATTTGATGGGTTTGCATGTTTTAGACCACAATTTTTCATGTTGTTCGGATCAAATGATAGCTCTTAATGTGTTTAATACATGAGTGGGAATTTTATGTGTTGATTTTAGCTCTAGAATCCACCTTGGATGATTTTTGGACGAAACCCTCGTGAAAAACCTTGAAATCGCGATTCTGCACCGAAAAATATGAGCAGCACGGTCCTACGCACGGTCTTGGCAAGACAGTGTGCAAGCCGGTGCGCCCGCCCTAGAACCTGCACTGGCCTGCGCACCCCGATGCACAAGCCATTCAGCCTGCACGGTCTTGAGGGCGTTCTCAAGACCGTGCGCGACTCCGTGCCCAAGCCCGTGTGAATGCCTTAGCCAATTTTCAGACCTTTTTCCTTAGTTGCTCATGGTAATTGGGTCAATTTGCCAAAAATAAAAGTTGACATTTTGCATACGACCTCCTAAAATCGAGCCGATTTCACCTATAGCTTCCATATGATTCAAGGATGAATATTCTGCAAAGTTTTCAAAATTCCGACCTCGTTCAGGCCTTGAATAGTGCCTTTTTCGTTTAGGACTTTTTCTCCAATTTTTGAATGTTGTCCGAATGATCCAAAAATCGCATGAGTGCATCTTTACATTATATTATGCATGAACGTGAGGTTAGAATTTCAATTGAGCATGTTTAGCATCTTTAATTTCATATATTTCGTTTAATGAATCTAATTGCATTTTAATTGTAATTTTAATTGCTAAGTGATATTATTTGGTCTTTTATGTATTGTAACTCCATGAGAGTCGTGTGTCGTGTCTTGTCTTGATTGGTTTTGTCGTCTGTCAGTTTCAGGCCGTTCTCTCGGGGATTGCTTGAATTGTCTTGTCTTTCCCGTGCTTCCAGGTGAGGGTTTTAAAATAACTACCCGTACGTGCTCATATTGATTTGATTTCTCATTCTCGTATATCTATTAGATATTTGATTATATATTTTCATGATTTTATTGAACAACCATTTTGATATCAACTTATACCTATAAGTATCTCAAAACCGTTTTGTTTTCAAGAGGCAAGTAAAACTCTTTCATTTCAATGTGGCACTTTGACTTTGGTTGGGTCTATGAGGGAAGTCGTTAGGGGAGTCCGTCAGCGCATCCCGACACGTATGAAACTTATAGTCACCCCCTCTGTCGTCACACGCTTGCCTAAATGCCTGTTTGGCATCCAACTTATAATGTTTCTGGAAATGCAAGCAACTTCATGTACTTTCTTTCATGGGGCTCGGGATGGTATTCGAGGGTCTCACTTGGAGACGAGCGTCCAGGGTGTTTCCCGAGGTACTACTCCCAAAAATAAGTGTCAATCATGGCCCGTCAGGAGTTGATAGCACGGTTAGGAGCGATGGTGGGCGTTGCATTCGTTGCACACTTTCTTGAAATTTAATTCGTCGCCCATGGTCGCCCTATGGGGTCAGACACCGGAGATGGAGTTTTTTTCATGACATGAAGGGGTTATAAGGAGGAACAGGCCCATTCTCGCTGGGATATTAATTTCTTTTATTCATGGTTTACTGTTATTACCGTACTGCTTATTAATTGTTGTTAATGCAAGTCGAAGCACATTCCGGATTTTCTTCATTTCTACATATGTATTTTCATATATATATATATATATACAAACCCGGAAGCGTGGCTCGTACTTGTTCCAACTTATACCTTCACTGAGTATCGTTTATACTCACCCCCTCTTTAATTTGATTCTTACTTCAGGTCGACAGGTGGTGTTGTAACCTATCATGTCGGTTGGCAACAGCGGGTCGTGAGTCTTGGGTTTCGTGTCCTTGGTATTGTCGGTAGTGTCCAACAACAGTCTGTCGTTATGATTTGAATTGAATTTCTATGTAGCATAGCCATATTATTGAATTATTGAGGGTTGATGATGAATTGTTGAGCACTGATATATGATAATTGATGCCCATGTGGCTTTAAATGTCGAATTGATATTTACTTTAAGCTTCCGCACTCTATTATTTCTATTGTTGTTGTTGTTGGGCTAGGATCGTTGTTGCCAGTATAGATCGAGTGCATGTCGTTCCCCGGGATGGATTTTTAAATGGGGTACATTTACCTTATTTGGGAGTTCGTCTCGGTGCGGATGTGGTGTCCTTTCTCCTCCTATGGAAAGGGACGCTACACTTAAAATAATATAAGAACGCTCTCACGCGAATACGGGATCAAACGGTAAAAGTGGGTAAAAATCCCTAAACGAGAAAGGTGTCAATTGACGGTCAAATAAGGCCGGAAAATTGCAAACTTTACAAAATATTAAATCTTGAATCATATGGAAGCTATAGGTTAAATCGGATTGATTTTAGGAGGTCGTTTGCAAGAGTCAACATTTTAATTAAGAGGGGTTGACCAAATTCTCGAAATGAAAGAATGAAAAAGGGCTGGAAAAGTTCTAAGTATGTTGCACTGGCTAACGCACGGTCTTGAGCTCACTCTCAAGACCGTGCAGGTGCAAACGGGATCACGCATTGAAAACGGGCTCAAGCCAGTGCAGCGAAAAAAGGGTGCGCACAGGCCTACGCACAGGCTTGGCAAGACCGTGCGCAAGCCCGTGAAAATCTTCTGGATAGCAAAAACCAACATTCAAACTCATAGATCTCTCACTCTACTCCATAAAACATGCTAATTTTCACATATATGCATATATATCACATTAGCTACACATAGGTTCAAGAATCGTGCAAAATGATCAAGTAAATCTTCCTAAACACGAAAATCCTAAAATTATAAAATCCTATCGAAAGACCCACGAAATTACGACGAAGAGTGAACGGATTGAAATGGGGTAAAAGGATTACCGGTAGAGAATAAAGCAAGGATCGTTCGGGTTTTCACAGCTCGTCGATTGGGCGAGAAACGGGCTCGGTAGGAAGATTCTTCTTTTCTTCCTTTTCTCCTCTTCTATTTCGGTCCTTTCTCTTTCTCTCTCTACCCTCCTTCTCGGTTTGGTGGGTGTGTGCTCAAGAGGGTGCATGGGGTGTCAAGAGGGTGCAAGGTTGTGCACAAGAGTGTGCACGAGGTAGTGTGGAGGGTTCGTGTAGGTTCAAGCGAGTCCGGGAGTGTTGAAATGGTAATTCTTGGTAAAATGAGGAATATACAAGGGGTAAATTTGAAAAAAAGGATATCAAAAGGGTCGGGGATAAAATGAGAAATTCTAGGTAAAAGGAGGGTTATTAGTTAAAACTTAGGGATAATGATTTTTTCCCATCCAAACTATGGCGATTTTTGCACTTTACCATCTAAACTTTTTTTTCTTACAGTTTGCCTCCTAAACTAAATAATTTTTTGAATTTGCCATCCCCGATGGAAATATTCCACAGAAAAATTGCATCATGTCATATGAGAAACGTAGGTCGATATTGTATTACTCCCCTTAACGTATAAAAAATAAACCCTCAATCAATTTCAGAAAACTTGGAGTTTTTATTACCCAATTGGAATAACGACGAATTTGATATATTATTTTTAAATATTCAATTAGGTGATAAAAACTCCAAGTTTTTTAAAATTGATTGAGGGTTTGTTTTCAATATGTTGAGGAGAGCAATACAACGTGAATCTATGTTTCTTATATGACACGATACAATTTTTCGGTGGTATATTTCCATCGGAGATGGCAAATTGCAAAAATTTATATAGTTCAGGAGGCAAACTGTGAGAAAAAAAGTTTAGGTGGTAAAGTGCAAAAATCGCTATAGTTCGGAAGGAAAAAAATCATTATCCCTAAAACTTATTCATGATACTAAATATTCTCACGAAAGCCTTCGGCACGAATAAAATATAATTCCGGAATAAATCTAAAATTTCGGGTCGTTACAATACTCCCCCCTTCAAAAGAATTTGTCCTCAGATTCTAACACATAAAGGAACGCGAAGGGAAACTTCCCGTTCTACAAGCGAAAGTAATGGAGAAACTAGATAGCAATCGCAAGTAGCATCTATCATTCGAAATATATAATTACACATGCATGTTATGAGAATGGAATATACCTGTGCGAGCATGCCGAGATCGGTAGCCACTTCTTCCCCTAGGGTTCTCTTTGTTGGGGTAGTCCCGAATGTGGTGTTTGGTGCTTCCACATGAAAAGCAACATCCCAATTGCTTCCTACATTCTAGTCTTGTGATTCGTCTTCCCACAGTACTCACAGGGAATGGGTCCTTATTCGCTTCAGGTTTGGTAGGTTCCGGCATCTCAAATTGTGGTCTCCATGTCGGAAAGGTACTCGGTCCTGCTATCTCGTTGGAAGAGGATTCTATCATAGGAGGGGCACCTTGGCCCATCATTTGGAGTTTGGACTCCACTCTCATAGCTCGAGTAACTGCATCCAGATAAAGACGGAGGTCAAGTGCCATCAATGCTCTCCAGATCTCTGGCTGAAGTCCCTCGATAAACGTTCGTGCTCTCTTTCTTTCGTCCGCGGCATAATGAGGAGCATAGGTGATGAGACGGTTGAACTGTGCTTCGTATTGAGCTACGGTAGATGCTCCTTGGTTGAGATAAATGAATTCCCTCTCCCGGCTGTGACGTACCACTTCCGGCACATACTTCATTCGGAAGCCAGATACAAATCGTGACCAAGTGAGGGGGACTCCCTCGGTGATCCATCTTTGTTCTGTGAAGTGCCACCAATCTCGAGCTGGTCCTCTCATAAGGAAGGTGGCATACTCAACCCATTTAGGGTCGCCACACTGTAGTACTCAAAAGATCTACTCCAAGTCGGATATCCAAGCCTCAGCCTTAAAATCATCTGGTTCGCCCTCGAAGTAGGGTGGGCGATAGTAGAGAAATTTGTCCAAGGTTTGGCCCTCAGCCTGTCTGGCGGGTACGTGCTGCTGTTGTTGTTGTTGTAACCCTTGACATACTTGCACGACGATCTGGCGAATAATTGATACCCACTCTTCATCCATTAGGTTCGAGGGTATTGAGGCAGTAAGGGGTCTTCGACGGGACATTATACACCTGTGAACAACAAACTAGAAAACGATGCATGGTCGGTTAATGGAATGGTCACGTAAGGCACATAAAATTCAAATAAGGCATACATATATGATTCAAATAGCATGTAGACAATTCAAAGCACAAAACTGTGACGACCCGCAATCTCCAAATTCAAGATCAGCACGTTTATCGGAATTCGGACCATTTATGGTCCCGACGACTTTCACACTTGCAATTTTTTCCAATAATTGCATTTAAATATTTTTATAAATCATCGATTTGGCATTTAAAACCCAAGAAATTAATTAGAATTTAATTTGCATCGTTTTGTCATTAACTAGGATTAATTCGGTAAAAATTTATATTTTAGCTCGTTTAATCGAATTTAGTAATTTAATAGTGTACATTGGACTGGGGTTCAATGTTTTAATAATGCATATTTTATCGAGGTTCCAAATACTTTCATGAAATTCTAAATATTATCCATTAAGTCATATTTTAAAGAAAATTGCATTATAGCCCAAAATTATTTACACTTTAGCCCAACCCGGAATTGACTTTTTTGTAAACTCATAAATTTTAAGAAAACGAACCTTGATTCTTACTAAGCATTTAATTTCGGTCAATTTGACACTAAGTACACTTAATTCCGACACTTTACACAATTTGCACATTTTTCGAGGATAGGGTATATTATATGATTATTGGAAGTCTTGGGGCCAAAATGAAAAATGGGAGAACACACACACCGCACGCGACACGCGAGACCCATTTCTCCAAATTGGGGATTTTGCAATTCTTCACCGATTGAAGCAAATGATATATGGAAATCGATCGTCTCGACGAGAGGAACACATTGGTACCATTATTTCGGGCATTTGGACGACGGTGGAGGCGCTGTGGCAGCGAGAAGGTGACGCGACATTGAGCTTCTTGTCGACGGCTTTTCCGGCCACGGAGAGGCCTAGGCTTGGTCGGAAATGAAAGCTCTCGTCGAGAGGAGTCTTTTGGCGGTGGTCTCCAGACCTGGTTTGGGCGGACGGCAGTGAATCGACAAAGAGAAGGCACGGCGGTTTTTGGCATTTTCCGGTGGTGTGCGGTGGCGTCTCGACAGAGCACCACCGTGGCTGGAAGAGACGAAGAGAATATCGGTTGTCTCAGGCTCCAACTCGATGGGACGACGGAGCACCAGCTGCGCGTGGGCAGTGCGCGGGCGGCGCGCGGCTGAGGTAGCGTCGGAGCTACCTTCGGCCATCATTTTCAATGGACTTTACATGAGTTTCAACCTTCTCGACATGGGTAAGCCGATTTCAAAGTCAATTTCGTAATTCGTTGAGAGGATTTTCGTTAATTTCGATTCTTGGATTCTAGGGTTTCGGAGCTTCGGAGTGGAATAAATTCTGATAGATGATCCAATGAAGAAATGGTTTTGGGGGAAGTGATGGGCTCGTCGAGGGGAACATTTCGGTATAAGGGTTCGACCATTGGAGGTGGTCCTGCGGCGGTCCAGGATGGCATGCAGTTTCCAGCGATTTTGGCACTATTCCGGCGGGAATCCGGCGACGGAGTCTTCAGACAGATCGTTGCCCTCGTCACAATGGTTCTAACGGTGCTGGTGGGATCTTTGAGGCATAATTGTAACTGCTGCTTGCTTTAATTCTCTTGTTCTGTCGAGCCAGGTAAGGGTTTAAAATGCTTTCAACTGGGGCATGGACATAGTTACTTAAGTTTGCGAAATAACTTACTATCCCGCTTTTCTTATTCCTTGCTGTACTGCCTTTACTATTTCCTTATGTGCTTAGTCAAATGTTTTGATCGCAAAACCAATGCATCTACCAAAATTATTTGAAATGCTTTCAACTAGAGACAAGTAACTTATTTGTTTTAAAAGTAACTATTTGATCTTTGAGGCACTTATAAGTAATGTCGTTAGGGACATCCGTCAGCATGCTCCCGAAGCGTATGGCGCTTATGAGTATTTCTTAGATCATTACATCAACTTGTCTCAAAAGCCCCTTTGGCCATTCATACTTAACTGCTTGCATCATCTTTTCGAACAGCCCCTTTGGCCACATAAACTGTTTTTGTTTTCAAAAGCGAGCCATGGATTAAATCATGACTTGGGCCCGGAGTATACAGGAGGTGAGCCTGGAGGCGAGCGTCTAGGGCAAATCCCGATGTATATTTCTATGCGTGTTAACTTAGGTTAGCTAGGAGGTTGGCTAGCTTAAGTTGATGTGAACGGTGGTGCTAACCGCGTTTCCTTAATTCACTGTACGGTGGTGCTAATCGCGTCTCCTTAAATCCTGACTGGATCATGACTTTTGGTGGTGGAGTACTTGACTACATGCTTTCACGATTTTCATGGTTGGGAGTTAGAAGGAGAGGGCCCATTCTCGCCGGGACACATTATTGCATTATTTACTTGTCTAACTGATTTTCTGCATTCATTACAAGTCGAAGCACATTCCAATTTTCTTCATTTAGCATATGTATTTTCCTATATATATATATAAAAATGTAACACCCCGAAAATCTGAATTACATTCCGGTATGTTCGAATCGTTTATTTATGCGTTTTATTATTTTATTTGATAATTATTATGTAATTTTATAACAATTTCGTATATGAGTGAATTTTGATATTTAAATCACGAATTGATAATGTGCGTTTAATTATATGAATTTTGACTGTAATTATGTATTATTTGGACAACATGAGTTTTCGAACTTATTTTGTAAAAATTACGAAAATGCCCTTTCGATTCTCGACCCAAGTCAAATTTTGACTTAAGTCTCATCTCTCTCTCTCACCTCATTCACGCACAAAGAAGAGAAGAGGAGAAGAAAAAGAAAGAAAAAGGAGAAAGAAGAAGAGGAAGGTTCAATCGATCGTGCCGGACTCGTTTCTCGACGGATTTTCAAACCGTTTACGCCTAGGAACTCCTCTCGATCTTATCTACAAGTCTTCTCATGTCTCTCTCAATTAATGCCTCCATTGCTTCACTTTTCTGATTTTGATGAATAGTTGCACATTTAGGTTAAATGTTGATTTTGAATGATTCTATGGATGGATTTACGTGGTTCTTGGTTTTATAGGTAGATTAGATGTTGTATATCGTTATATGTAAGTCTTAACTTGAGATTTGCATGATTGATTGGTTAAATATCGAATTTTGGTTCATTCCCGCGAGTTTTCTTCATTTCTGCAATTTTCTGCTGTTCTGAGAATCCGCACGGCCTTGCGCACGGTCTTGAGACCATGCGCCAAGACCGTGCGTCCACTCTAGCCTTTGCACGATCTTGTGCACGGCCGTGCGCAGGCCAATGCAAGTGTCTGCACCGGCTTGAGCACGAGTTCAAGCCCGTGCGTCCGCCCGTCCCCAAGATCGTGTGCCCCCTTTAGCCAAAATTTCTCCATTTTCAGAATGTTGCTCTCGGCAATGTGAGTCAACCGGCACTTTTAAAAGTTGACTTTCTTCGTTTGACCTCCGATTTGAGATCCGATTTCACCTATAGGTCCTATAAATCATGAAATACATATTTTAGGAATTTTGAATTTTTCCGACTTCGTTCGGGCCCGTTCCTCGTGTTTTTTGTTTAGGCATCTTAGGCTATTTTTCAAATGTTGTCCGTTTCTTCCGAAACTTGAAAGCATGCTTCCTTATTGCCTTTTATATATGATTATGAACTTTTATCGCATTCTAATTTGATTTACTTATTGAATTTACGTACTTTGATAGAATGTGAACCTAAGTGTTATGAATGACTGTTTAACGTGCTTCTATGTGCTTCAATGCTTTCGTATAAGCCGTGCGTCGTCGTTAGTCTTATTTGGTTGTGTCTTTGTATTGTTGCAGACGATACTCCTGTGGAGTAACGCATCCGGTCTTGCTTTTACTTCTTTTATTTAGCCAACGGGTGAGGCTTTCCGTTTCTGATTCCAGTACTATTATGTATATAAATATAAGCCTCTCCCGATATAAGCCTTGTTTACGTTTTGTTTTCAGATCGTTTCTATATATATATATACTTAGTAGATATTTATGCCCATTATGTTATTCAATTTATCAAAAATGTTTTGATATGAAAAAGTACTACGTATAGTCTTCGAAATGTTTGCGAAAGAGACATGTAAAACCCCTTTGTTTTCTAAGGCGAACTTTGGCCTTCGGCCTCGCATATGACATGTCTCGAACGGTCTTTTAGGACAACCTGAAATGATTTGAAAAGCGAGTTATGAACTGTATCTATGTATGTTTGGGCCCGGAGTAAGGATGATAGGACGAAGTCGGTAGACATCGGGTCTACGGCGGAAATCCTATGGTTCCCTCCACCTTTGGGAGCTCGGGGTGAGGCCGGAGTGGCAGCCCTTTGAGTACCTGAGAATATACCGTATGTTATGCGTAGTTCGGATTTAGCGGTCCGTCTACATTGGAGGAATAAGGTTGGTTTCCCATTTTATGTTTGGAAATTGGAGTTAAGGGCTCGACTCGCCGAGTCATATGATATGTTTATGTTTTATGCTAAATCACCACCCGTTTACGAAAACCTTTCTTTTATGTTGATTTCTTTTAAGTTTAAAATTGGTGATTTATTTCCGTTTTATAATATACACTATTATTCCCTCCTCACTTAGTCGTTTGACTAACCCCCTTTGTTTCACCCCTATAATAATGTATATTATAAAACGGAAATAAATCACCAATTTTTAAACTGAAAAGAAATCAACATAAACGAAAGGTTTTCGTAAACGGGTGGTGATTTAGCATAAAACATAAACATATCATATGACTCGGCGAGTCGAGCCCTTAACTCCAATTTCCAAACATAAAAACGGGAAACCGCCCTTATTCCTCCAATATAGACGGACCGCGAAATCCGAACTACGCATAACATACTGTATAATCTCAGGTACTCAAAGGGCTGCCACTCCGGCCTTACCCCGAGCTCCCAAAGGTGGAGGGAACCATAGGATTTCCGCCGCAGGCCCGATGCCTACCAACTTCGTCCTATCATCCTGACTCCGGGCCCAAACATACATACATACATACATATCATAACTCACTTTTCAAATCATTTCGGGTTGGCCAAAAGACCGTTCGAGACATGTCGTATGCGAGGTCGAAGGCCAAAGTTCGCCTTAGAAAACAAAGGGGTTTTACATGTCTCTTTCGCAAACATTTAAAAGAATATACGTAGTACTTTTTCATATCAAAACATTTTCGATAAACCAAATACACATAATAGGCATAAGTATTTATTAAGTATATATATACAAACGGTGTGAAAACAAAACGGAAACATGGCTTATATCGGCAGAGGCTTATTTATATATATACATAGTAGTACTGGAATCAGAAACGGAAAGCCTCACCTGTGGCTATACAAAAAGAATAGATAATGCAAGACCGGATGCACTACTCCACGGGAGTGTCGTCTGCAAAATACAAAGACACAACCAAATAAGACTAAGGATGACGCACGGCTTATACGAAAACATTAGAACATATTGAGGCACGTTATACAATCACACAAGGCAGTTAGGTTCAAATTATCAAACGAAAACAGAGTAATTCATGAATTTAAATATGCAAATCAAATCCAAATGCAATGAAACTTTACGGACATGCTTTAAATATCATAAAGGAGTATGCATTCGAATTTCAGGAAAATCGGACTTCATATGCAAAAGTTAGAAAATTTGACGAAAACTTAAAACGCACTATTCATAGACCCGAACATGTCATAAATTCATAAATCATGCAATTCATATCTATTTCATATATATCGAATACATGAGCGAAGAAAGAATTCGGAAAAGACGAGCCTCGGAGGGACCCGTAGGCCAAAATGGGCCCTGACTTACAAAAGGTCAGGGCCCTGTTCAACCGGGCCACACGGCCTTGTGCACGGCCGTGTGCCAAGGCCGTGTACACCAAGAGAAACACGCACGGCCTGTTGCACACGGCCTCAAGGCCGTGTGCACAAGGCCGTGCACCATGAATCACACGCACGGTCTCTTGCATGGCCGTGCAAGAGGCCGTGTACCCCCACACGGGCTTGCCACACCCCGTGTGCAAAGCCCGTGTGCGTCAAGAACAGAAGCAAAATTCGCAGAACTAGAAACTTACGAGAAATCAACCCCAAATTCAACATTTAACTAATTAAACATGCAAATCCTTCCCTAATTTTCATATATAATGATCTACAACATATAAGCTACACATAGAAACAATAAACACGAAAATCCATCCACAATTTCTATCAAAATCATATAAAACCTAATTATTCAACTATTAACCAAAAATGAGCAAAACGAAGCATAAGAGGCTTTAAATGAAAAAAATCGTGAGAAGCTTACTTGTAGAAGAGATCGCGGGAAGTTCGTAGGCGTAAACGGTTCAAAAATCCGTCGGGAAACGAAGTCGGAATGATCGTTTGAATCTTCTTCTTCTTCCTTGTCTTTTTCTTTCTTTTCTTTTCTTTTCTTGTTATTGTGTGTTTGAACGAGAGTGAGGGAAGAGAGAGGGAGAGATGAGACTTAGTCAATTTGACTTGGGTAAAAAAAAAATCGAAAGGGCAAATTCGTAATTTCGCAAAATAAGTTTGAAAACTCACATTGTCCAAATAATACATAATTACAGTCAAAATTCATATAATTAAACGCACATTGACAATTCGTAATTTAAATATAGAAATTCATTCATTTACGAAATTATTCTAAAATATCATAATAAATATCACATAAAATAATAAATTGCGTAAATACTTGATTCGGACATACCGGATTATAATTCGGATTTTCGGGGCGTTACAATCACCCCTCCTTATGAGAATCTGGCCCCCAGATTCTACTCGTCCGACTGTAATAATTTCGAATGAAACTTGCACATTTTGTCCTCGGTCTCCCATGTAGCTTCTTCGGTTGTCTGATTTCTCCAAAGAACTTTGACAAAAGAAATCTCCCGGTTCCGCAGAGCTTGAGTCTTCTTATCCAATATCTTCACCGGCTTCGAAACAAAGGTCAAATCCGGCTCTAGTTCAATTTCCTCAATAGGAAGGATCTCGGACTCATTCGGGAAGTACTTTCGGAGTTGAGAAACATGAAAGACATTGTGAATTCCTGTTAGGCTTGGCGGCAAGTCTAACCTGTAGGCGGCGTTCCCAATCCTCTCCAGAATTTCATAGGGACCCAAAAATCTCGGACTTAGTTTTCCTCCTTTTCCAATTCGAGTGAATCCCTTTCGAGGAGAAGCTTTGAGGAATACTTTGTCACCAACCTCAACTTCCAACGGTCGGCGACGGTTATCGGCATAGCTCTTCTGTCGATCCTGAGCTGCTTTCATTCTCTGCCGAATGATCTGGATACGGTCGATGGCATTTTGGAGAAACTTTGGAGGAGTTCCTCGTTCCTTATCGTCTTTCATCCAACGCCAATCCTCGAGATCCCAAAACAACGGGGATCTACACTTTCTGCTGTAAAATGCCTCGTAAGGTGCCATTTCGATCGAAGACTGATAACTATTGTTGTAGGCAAACTCGATCAAAGGCAATTGGTCGTGCCAATTGTTGCGAAAATCCAAGGCACAAGCTCGAAGCATGTCACAGAGATATCTGATCATCCTCTCTGACTGACCATCTGTCTGCGGATGTGCGGCTGTACTGAAAGTCAGCTTCGTTTCCATTCGCTCTTGAAGTTGCTCCCATAAGCGAGAAGTAAATCGAGGGTCTCTGTCAGACACTATCGTAGACGGAATCCCATGAAGCTTGACAATCTCTCGGTGATAAATCTCTGCCAACTTATCCACTTTGTACGACATGTTGATCGGTAAAAAATGAGCACTCTTGGACAGTCGGTCGATAATCACCCAAATGCTATCGTAGCCACCTCTAACTTTAGGTAAACCAGACACGAAGTCCATGGCACTACCCTCCCAATTCCACATAGGAATCGGTAGTGGCTCAAGCAAACCTCCCGGTCTTTGATGTTCAACTTTAACTTGCTGACAAGTCGAGCATCTCTTGACGTAATCAGCTACGTCTCTCTTCATACCTCTCCACCAAAATAATTCTTTTAGATCCCGATACATCTTACTTCAACCTGGATGAACTGTGTAGGGTGTGTTGTGAGCCTCATCGAGAATCTCTTTCCTCAGACTCTTCGGAACACAAACTCGGGACTTGTAATGGAGAATTCCTGTGTCGTCCACACCAAACTGAGTCTCAGAATCAGCTGCAATGTGAACTATCTGTCTCTGAGTCCACTCATCAGTAGCCTGAACGTCTCGAATCTTTCGACCCAACTCTGACTGGATCGATATGCTGTGAACATGGGCCTGAGAACTGATGTGAACTCCCTCTAGCTTAGCCTCTAGCTGGGCTATGCTCGCCTTCCGGCTCAGTGCATCAGCTACAACATTCGCCTTTCCGGGATGGTACTGGATCTTGCAATCGTAATCCTCAAATAACTCCATCCAACGGCGCTGTCGTTTGTTCAATTCCTTCTGAGTAAACAAGTACTGAAGGCCCTTATAATCTGTGAAGATGTCGAACGTGATGCCGTAGAGGTAATGACGCCATTTCAATAAAGTAAATACAACGGCGGCTAGCTCAAGGTCGTGAGTGGGATAGTTCTCTTCAGCTGGCTTTAGCTTCCTCGATGCATAAGCTATAACTTTCCCATTCTGCATTAACACACAACCTAATCCTTCGTGTGACGCATCTGCATACACGACAAATCCTTCTGAACCCTCGGGCAGGGTCAATACTGGAGCTGTGGTCAATCTCTTCTTGAGCTCCTGAAAACTAGTTTCACATTTGGCTGACCACTCAAACTCAGCTTATTTCTTTGTCAACGCTGTTAACGGGCCTGCAAACTTAGAGAAATCCTTGACGAAACGTCTGTAGTATGCTGCTAATCCCAAGAAACTACGGATCTCTGTGGGAGTCTTAGGTCTCTCCCAATCCAGCATTGTCTCAATCTTCGAAGGATCTACCTCAATTCCCGTTCCGGATATGACATGACCTAGGAAGGTCACTCGGTCAATCCAGAATTCGCATTTGCTGAACTTAGCGAATAATTGGTGCTCTCTCAAAGCTTGGAGCACAATCTGGAGATATTCAGCATGTTCTTCCTCGGACTTCGAGAACTCTAAGATGTCGTCAATGAAAATAACGACGAACTTGTCGAGGTACGGACGGAAAATCCTGTGCATCATGTCCATGAAAGCTGCTAGGGCATTCGAGAGTCCAAATGGCATGACCACAAACTCGAAATGTCCGTATCGGGTGTTGAAAGCTGTCTTCGGGATATCCTCTGATCGGATACGGAGCTGGTAATATCCTTGTCTGAGATCGAGCTTGGAATAAATCCTCGATCCTTGCAGCAAATCGAACAATTCCTCGATATGCGGTAAGGGATACTTGTTCTTCACTGTCATCCTGTTCAATTCTCGGTAATCGATACACATGCGAAGTGTACCATCCTTCTTCTTCACGAACAAGACTGGAGCACCCCAAGGCGAGGCACTCGATCGGATATATCCAATAGAAAGAAGTTCATCGAGTTGGTTCTTCAATTCTTTCAACTCGGCAGGAGCCATTCGGTACGGCGACTTCGAATAGGACTCGGCTCCCGGAACTAGATCAATCACTAACTCTATATCCCGATCCGGTGGTAAGAATTCCAAATTCTCGGGAAACACGTCGATGAATTCGTTGACCATGGACGTTTCTTCAATCTTCGTCTGGTCCTTCGGGCGGTTGAGAAGGTAAGCTATAAAGCACGTCGCTTCTTCTTTCTGAACGAGCTTCTTGGCTTCCATCATTGAGATATACGGACCTTCTCCTGATCGGAAACCCTTAACCTCATTAGAACCCAGAATAACCTTCTTCTCGAAACAATCAACCTTCGCCCGATGCTCGTACAATCAATCCATTCCGAGCATAACCCCATATTTCTTCATCGGCAACTCAATCAAATCTGCCGGGTATTCGATACCCTCGATGATAACCGGACAACGCTTAAGTGCTCGGTTCGCAATAACCTTCGAACCCAACGACGAACCAACCACTAACACATAATCAAGCAAGGAAACAGGCGCATGCACAGATAAGGAAACAGCAGGCGCAATAAACGAGTGTGAAGCACCCGAGTCGTACAATGCATGTATGGGGATGCCATTTATATATATAGTACCTTCCACCACGTCGGTCGGATCTGCAACAGCATCCTCTGCATCGCCTTCCAAGGCATAAACACGGGCATAGGCCTGAGGCTGAGCGGCTCCCTGCTGTACTGGTCTCCTCTTTGGGCATACATCTACCCGGTGATCGGCGCTACCACATCTAAGTGCGGGCCCTGACAGAATCCACATACGGGTCGTGGAAATCCCTGAGGTCGGGGAGGAGTAGGCTGAATAACTGTCTTGGACGGCTTCTTCCCAGAAGAGGACCCAGACGGAACAAATGGCCTCTTCGAACCAGACGGGAAACTCTTAGCGGCTGCAGGGGCAGGTGCAGAAGTCGGTCTCATCTGTCGGAGATCGGACTCTATAGATAGGGCCGTCTCAACTGCATCGGTATAGTACTGGAGTCTGTTCCCGAGCATATGCATACGAATCTCATTCGACAACCCCTTGATGAACTGTCGAGTCTTCCTCTGTTCGTCATCAACCATATACGAGCAGTGAATAATAAGTCTGGAGAAATGAGCCTCGTACTGGTCAACGGATGAAGTACCCTGCTTGAGAGCCAAGAACTCTTGCTCACGTCGCTGTCGGACCACTAACGGTATATACTTGGCCCGAAACTCAACCAAGAACTGATCCCAAGTCGGGACCACATGCTCTCGCTGCCATCGCTGCTCTATACGGGCCCACCAGTCATGTGCAGCTCCTTTCATCTGATACACTGCTAATTCGACCCTCTTAGGGTCCGGACATTCCATTACTCTGAACCTCTTCTCCATTGCCGCTATCCAAGATTCGGCAATAACATCGTCCGGTGCACCCTCGAACTGTGGAGGGTGGAGTTTAAGGAACCTGCCCATCTCGGTCTCGGGGGCAGGTGGTGGTGTTGCTCGGTTGGTATTAACCATAAACTGCCCTAAGGCTTCCATAAACTGTGCTGGTGTCGGAACACCTGGAGGCGGACCTGGCGGTTCACGGCGAGGAGGCATTCTGCAAAATTCAAAACCAAACATGCATGATGATAAGTGATTATGAAAAGTCGTAACACGTAGAGAAATTTAATTCACATAATCACGTTGTCACAATCACATAACCCTAAGCTGTGCGACCTAACTGACACGACAATTCATGACGCTTCAGAGCCTAGGCCATTGGACCAAAGGGCTGTGATACCAACTGTTGCGGGCGCCCCAAACGGGTAACGCACGCCCCGCACCGAGCCCCGACCCGGGACCGAAATGGAATCCGACCCGAATTGAAACCCGGCGAACGACACACATTTACTCAATGACTAGGCGGGGGTTTCAAAACGAAAGAAAACGACAGAGATGCGGAAGCGAAAATAAACCAAACAATAAAACATAACAATTGCACAAGTATTAAAGCCCACCAAGGCCAACGAAATTCAATTACATAATTAATAAACGGGTTCGATACAATATCCCGACAATGTAAATAAACGGGTTCAACATATAAATCCCGAATACTAACTAAATAAAATCCTAGCATCATGAAACATAATTAATAGCCAAACGGGAAAAGAGTTATACATGAGCAAAATAAATGCAACTCTACGACGACGACTACGACGACGAAGATCCCGCCTAGTATCCTGAAACCAATACAGGGGTGAAACAGAGGGGGTTAGTCAAACGACTAAGTAAGGAGGGAATAATAATGTATATTATAAAACGGAAATAAATCACCAATTTTTAAACTGAAAAGAAATCAACATAAACGAAAGGTTTTCGTATACGGGTGGTGATTTAGCATAAAACATAAACATATCATATGACTCGGCGAGTCGAGCCCTTAACTCCAATTTCCAAACATAAAAACGGGAAACCGCCCTTATTCCTCCAATGTAGACGGACCGCTAAATCCGAACTACGCATAACATACTGTATAATCTCAGGTACTCAAAGGGCTGCCACTCCGGCCTCACCCCGAGCTCCCAAAGGTGGAGGGAACCATAGGATTTCCGCCGCAGCCCCGATACCTACCAACTTCGTCCTATCATCCTGACTCCGGGCCCAAACATACATACATACATACATATCATAACTCGTTTTTCAAATCATTTCGGGTTGGCCAAAAGACCGTTCGAGACATGTCGTATGCGAGGCCGAAGGCCAAAGTTTGCCTTAGAAAACAAAGGGGTTTTACATGTCCCTTTCGCAAACATTTAAAAGACTATACGTAGTACTTTTTCATATCAAAACATTTTTGATAAACCAAATAAACATAATAGGCATAAGTATTTATTAAGTATGTAGCGGGCACCGCCAAACGGGCAGACGCACGCCCCGCACCGGATCCTGACCCGGAATCGAAAGGAGTCCGACCCGAACCAAAAATCGGCGAACGGCAAACCGGACATTTACTACTAGGCAGGAGTTTCAAAACAGAGACAAACCCAAAAGCGGAAGCAATATAAAACAAAACATAAAACCCATAATGATTGCGCAGATAGGTAAAGCCCACCAAGGCTAGCAAATTCCAATAAATATTAACAAATGGTTACAACGGGTTCTACAATATTATTCCCGGATTTTCATAAGTATAATCCTACATAACAAATATCAAGTCAACAAGAAATAAGAGTTTACATAAGACAAAAGCGTAACTCGATTGACAACGACTCAATACTACTGAAGCCCGCCTAGAATCCTGAAACCAAAGGGTGAAACGAATGGGGTTAGTCAAACGACTAAGTGAGGGGGAAGAAAGACAGTACATAAGAATAAACGAAAGTAGATCACCAGTTTTACAGAAAGAAAACAACAGAAGTAAAGGTTTTCGCAAACGATTGGTGAACTAGCTCAAAATGAAACATAACAAAGCGTATAACTCAGCGAGAAGAGTTCTGAACCACCAGTCAAATCATAAAAACAGAAACCCACCTTATTCCTCCAATTGTAATCAGGGAGCAACCCCTAACTACACAGATCATACATAAACAAGCTTAGGTACTCAAAGGGCTGCCACTCCGGCCTCACCCCGAGCTCCCAAAGGTGGAGGAAACCATAGAATTTCCGCCGTAGACCTGACGTCTACCGACTTCGTCCTATCGTCCTTACTCCGGGCCCATCAGAACAGGTCAAACATATACATATACATAGCTCGCTTTTCAAACATTTTCATGTGGTCAAAAGACCGTTTGAGGCAAGTTGTGTGCGAGGCTATAATGCCAAAGTTCGCTTTCGGAAAACAAAGATTTGCTTGCCTCTTTCGTAAACATTTCACAAACTTATACATAATACTTTTCATATTAAATCGTTTTCAAGATCATAAAAGTATAAGCTTAAATATCTACTATATATACAAACGGATGTAAAACAAATCATAAAACGAGGCTTATCGGGTAGTAGGGTTGGTATTATGTACGTATTATCGTCTACTATAAGAAACTGAAAACCCCACCTGTTGGCTTGACAAAAACGAGAGCAAGAATGCGAGACCGGCACGCTACTCCACGGGAGTATCGTCTGCAAAAGACAAAGACACAACCAAATAAGACTAACGACGACGCACGGCTTATACGAAAGATTTAAAACACATAGCAGCATGTTTAACAATCATTCATATCACTTAGGTTCCCATTGTAGCAAAACATAGAAATTCATAGAATTCGATAATCAAAACAATTTAGAATGTAATAAAAGCTCATAAACATGCATAAAATGCAATAAGGAAGCATGCATTCAAGTTTCCGAAGAAACGAACAACATTTGAAAAATAGCCAAAAAGGCCTAAACAAAAAACATGAGAAACGGGACCCAAACGAAGTCGGAAAAATTCAAACTACCTAAAATATGTATTTCATGATTTATAGGACCTATAGGTGAAATCAGATCTTGAATCGGAGGTCAAACGAAGAAAGTCAACTTTTTTAATTACCCTTTGACCCTCAATGCCGAGAGCAAGAAGTTGAAAATGGAGAAATTTTGGTTAAGGCATACACACGGTCTTGGGGACGGGCAAACGCACGGTCTTGAACACGTGCTCAAGCCGGTGCAGACAAACTTGCACTGGCCTGCGCACCGGCTTGCGCACGGCTGTGCGTTAGGCAGTGCAAGGCCAAAATAGGCACACGGTCTTGGCGCATGGTCTCAAGACCGTGCGTCAGGCCGTGCGGATTATCTAAATAGCAGAAAATCGCGAGGGTTCTCGGGAATGAGCCAAAAATTAACATTTAAATCATATAAATCATGCAAAACCTCAAACTAAACTTACATATAATGATCTACAACATCTAATCTACTTATAGGACCAAGAAACACGTAAATCCATCCACAAAATCATTCATATTCACATTTTTCATATATTATTAAACTATTCACAAAATTCTATAAATCACAACCTAGGAAGCATTAAACGCAAAGGACGTGAGAAGCTTACTTGAAGAATAGATCGTGAGGAGTTCGAAAAGTTTCACGGATCGAAATTCGGTCGGAAATCGAAGTCGGAATGAGCAATCGAAGCTTTCTCTCTTTTCTCTCTTCTTTTTCTCTCTTTTCTTGTTTCTTTTCTTCTTTCTTACGTGAATGAGGTTTGAGGGAGAGAGAGAGTGGTCAAGTCAAACTTTAACTTGACTTAGAAACGAGGGGCAAAACCGTAATTACTCCGAACTTACTAAAAATAGCAGGTTGTCGGAATTAAACAATTTTACAGTCAAAGCTCATATAATTGAACACACGTTGACATGCAATGGTTTAAAAACCAAAATTCACTCATTTATGAAATTGTTAAAAATTCACATACTAACTATCAAATAAAATAATTAAATTGCGCAAAATAACAATTCGGACGTACCGGATAATAATTCGGATTTTCGGGCGTTACAATCACCCCTCCTTATGAGAATCTGTCCCCAGATTCTTCTCGTCCGCTACAAATAATGCGGGGTGAAACTTGCGCATCTTCTCTTCGGCTTCCCACGTAGCTTCTTCAACCGACTGACTCCTCCAAAGCACTTTGACCATGGGAATTTCTCTGTTACGCAGTGCTTGAGTCTTTTTGTCTAAAATTTTCACCGGCTGTGAAACGAAGGTCAAGTCCGGCTCTATCTCAACATCTTCGATAGGAAGAACGTGTGAATCACTCGGGTGATACTTCCGGAGCTGTGAAACGTGGATAACGTTGTGGATTCCTGTCAGACTCGGTGGCAAGTCTAATCTGTACGCAGCTTCTCCAATCTTCTCCAGAATCTCAAACGGTCCTAAGAATCTCGGACCTAGCTTACCACCTTTGCCAATACGAGTGAATCCCTTTCGAGGTGAAGCTTTAAGAAACACTCGGTCACCAACCTCGAACTCCAAAGGTCGGCGGCGTGTATCGGCATAACTTTTCTGGCGATCCTGGGTTGCTTTCATCGTCTGACGGATGATCTGAATTCGGTCAATCGCTCTCTGAAGAGACTGCGGAGAATCTCCTCTTCCTTTGTTATCCCTTGTCCAACGCCAATCCTCAAGATCCCAAAACAACGGGGATCGACACTTCCTTCCATACAGTGCTTCGTAAGGTGCCATCTTGATCGTAGACTGATAACTGTTGTTGTAGGCGAACTCAATCAACGGTAACTGGTCGTGCCAATTGGTGCGAAAGTCTAAGGCACACGCACGAAGCATATCACTGAGATATCGAATTGTCCTCTCAGATTGGCCATCGGTCTGCGGATGTGCTGCTGTACTGAATGTCAGTTTCGTTCCCATTTTCTCCTGAAGATGCTGCCATAATTGAGAAGTGAATCTAACATCTCTGTCAGACACAATGCTCACGGGAACTCCATGAAGCCTGACAATCTCTCGGTGATAAATCTCTGCCAACTTCTCCATCTTGAATGACTTCTTGACCGGCAGAAAGTGAGCAGTTTTGGAAAGTCGGTCAATTATCACCCAAATACTATCATAGCCACCTTTAACTTTTGGTAAACCGGACACAAAGTCCATCGCAATCTGCTCCCAATTCCACGTAGGAATCGGTAGTGGCTGTAGCAATCCTCCAGGTCTCTGGTGCTCTACCTTGACCTGCTGACATGTCTGACATCTCTTGACGTAATCAGCTACGTCTCTCTTCATACCTCTCCACCAGAACAACTCTTTTAGATCCCGGTACATCTTACTTCCACCAGGATGTACTGTATAAGGCGTATTATGCGCCTCAGCAAGAATCTCCTTCTTAAGACTCTCAGGAACACAAACTCGAGTCTCGAAGCGGAGAATGCCAGAATCATCAACACGAAACTGGGACTCTGGATCATCTGAAATATGAACTATCTGCCTCTGAGTCCACTCGTCAGTAGCCTGAACATCTCGAATCTTACAACCCAATTCTGACTGAATCGATATACTGTGAACGTGAGCCTGCGAGGTGATATGAACTTGCTCAAACTTAGCCTCTAGCAGAGCTACACTCGCCTTACGACTCAATGCATCGGCTACCACATTCGCCTTTCCAGGATGGTACTGAATCTTGCAATCATAATCCTCAAACAATTCCATCCATCGACGCTGTCTCTTGTTCAATTCCTTCTGAGTGAACAATTACTGAAGACTCTTGTGATCATTGAAGATATCGAACGTAGTGCCATACAGATAATGACGCCACTTTAGCAAACCAAACACAACGGCTGCTAGTTCAAGATCATGCGTGGGATAGTTCTCTTCGGCTGGCTTTAGTTTCCTCGAGGCGTAAGCTATAACTCTCCCATTTTGCATCAACACACAACCCAATCCCTCGTGTGACGCATTTGTGTACACAACGAGTCCCTCCAATCCATTAGGCATAGCTAACACTGGGGCTGTAGTTAATCTCTTCTTGAGCTCTTGGAAACTTGCTTCGCATTTGTCTGACCACTCAAACTTGGCATCCTTCTTAGTCAACGCAGTCAACGGACTAGCAAGCTTGGAAAAGTCCTTGACAAAAAGTCTATAGTATCCTGCTAATCCCAAGAAACTGCGAATCTCTGTAGGAGTCTTAGGTTTCTCCCAATCCATTACAGTCTCGATCTTCGAAGGATCTACTTCGACTCCCGCTCCTGATATGACATGACCTAGAAAAGTCACTCTGTCGATCCAGAACTCGCATTTGCCAAACTTAGCAAATAACTGATGCTCTCTCAAAGCCTGAAGAACAATCCTGAGGTGTTCTGCGTGCTCTTCCTCTGACTTCGAGAACACTAGAATGTCATCGATAAAGATCACAACGAACTTATCGAGGTATGGACGAAAGATCCTGTGCATCATATCCATAAAAGCGGCAGGAGCATTCGTGAGTCCAAACAGCATGACCACGAACTCAAAGTGACCGTATCTGGAGTTGAACGCTGTCTTCGAAATATCCTCAGCTCGGATACGGAGCTGGTAATACCCTTGTCTGAGATCAAGCTTAGAATAAACTCTCGATCCCTGGAGTAAATCAAACAACTCCTCGATATACGGCAAAGGATACTTATTCTTCACCGTCATCCTGTTCAACTCGCGATAATCGATACACATACGGAGTGTACCGTCCTTCTTCTTCACGAACAGGACTGGAGCACCCCAAGGCGAGGTACTCGGGCGGATATATCCAATCGAAAGGAGTTCGTCGAGCTGATTCTTCAATTCCTTCAACTCGGCAGGAGCCATACGGTACGGAGACTTCGAGTACGGCTCGGCACCCGGGACTAGATCAATAACGAACTCAATGTCCCTATCAGGGGGCAGAAACTCCAAGTTCTCGGGAAACACATCCATGAATTCCTTAACCTCATCGGTATCCTCGATCTTGGCCTGCTCTTTCGGACGGTTGAGAAGATAAGCTAGAAAACCAGTTGCTTCTCCCTTCTGGATAAGCTTCTTGGCTTCCATCATAGAGATATACGGGCCTTCACCCATTCTGAAACCTCTAACTTCACTGGAACCAAGCACAACTTTCTTCTCATAGCAGTCGATCTTCGCTCGGTGCTCAAATAACCAATCCATCCCAAGAATAACCCCATAATCCTTCATCGGAAGCACGATCAAATCCCCGAGGTATTCGGTACCCTCAATCATCATCGGACAACGCTTGAGAACGCGGTTCGTAGCTACTCTAGAACCCATCGGCGAGCTAACAACTAACACATACTCAAGCAACTCAACAGGCACATGCACAGATAAGGCAACGGCAGGCGCAATAAACGAGTGAGAAGCACCCGGGTCATACAATGCATGAATGGGAATGCCATGTATATATATCGTACCTTCCACCACGGCATTCGCATCTGGCGCTACATATTCAGCATCGCCTTCCAAGGCGTAAAGTCGGGCCTGGGCTTGAGGCTGAGCTGGCTGCTTCTAACCTCTCTTCATCGGGCATGCATTCATAAGATGATCGGAGCTACCACATCCAAAGCAAAGCCCTAACTTCCTTCGACACTTAGACTCCAAATGGGGACCTCCACAATATCCACAAACTGGTCGTGGAAAACCCTGAGCTTGGGGAGGAACGTTCGGCTTCGGAGCCTGCTGAAACGGTTTCTTCCCAGCTGAAGAAGAAGATGGTCCTACAGAAGGAAAAGACCTCTTCGGACCCGACAGAAAACCCTTAGCTGCTGCGGGGACAGGTGCTGACGTAGGCCTCATCTGTCTCAGCTCTGACTCTATAGCAAGAGCCATGTCAACTGCATCGGAATAAAATCGGGGGCGGACAACCATCATATGCAGTCGAATACTGTGAGACAAACCCTCCACGAACTGGCGTGTCTTTCTCTCCTCGTCCTCAACCATATAGGAATAGTGAACAATGAGGCGAGAGAAATGTGCCTCATACTGATCTACCGAGGACGTGCCCTGCTTCAAGTTCAAAAACTCCCTTTCCCGCTGTTGTCTGACTACCAATGGTATGTACTTAGCCCTGAACTCCTCCAAAAACTGAGCCCATGTCGGAACCACCCGATCACGCGTCCAACGCTGATCGATCCGTGTCCACCAGTCCTGTGCTGCCCCAATCATCAGGTAGGCAGCATACTCGACCCTCTGTGGATCCGTAGTGTGCATCAGTCTGAATATCTTCTCCAAGGCCGATATCCAGGCCTCTGCAGCCACATCATCCGGAGCTCCCACAAACTGTGGCGGATTACGATTAAGAAACTGATTCATTGCCTTCATAGCCGTCTGTTCCGGCGTTTCCTGAGGAGCATGAAGAGCATACTGCTGTAACGCCGCCATAAATTGGGCTGGCGTAGGTCCCTCTGGCGGGGGAGGAGGCGGAGGAGGACCTCTACCACGATGCATCCTGCAAAACTGTACAATTATGCATGACGATAAGTGATCATGTAAAGCATTAACACGTAAGGAAGTCAAATTCACACAATCACTTAAGCACAATCACGCAATTCACATAGTTCCTAAGCGGTACAGACCTAGACAGACTCGACGCTTCAGAGCATAGGCCATTGAACCCATAGGGCTCTGATACCAACTGTAGCGGGCGCCGCCAAATGGGCAGACGCACGCCCCGCACCGGATTCTGACCCGGAATCGAAAGGAGTCCGACCCGAACCAAAACCCGGCGAACGGCAAACCGGACATTTACTACTAGGCGGGAGTTTCAAAACAGAGACAAACCCAAAAGAGGAAGCAATATAAAACAAAACATAAAACCCATAATGATTGCGCAGATAGGTAAAGCCCACCAAGGCTAGCAAATTCCAATAAATATTAACAAATGGTTACAACGGGTTCTACAATATTATTCCCGGATTTTCATAAGTATAATCCTACATAACAAATATCAAGTCAACAAGAAATAAGAGTTTACATAAGACAAAAGCGTAACTCGATTGACAACGACTCAATACTACTGAAGCCCGCCTAGAATCCTGAAACCAAAGGGTGAAACGAATGGGGTTAGTCAAACGACTAAGTGAGGGGGAAGAAAGACAGTACATAAGAATAAACGAAAGTAGATCACCAGTTTAATAGAAAGAAAACAACAGAAGTAAAGGTTTTCGCAAACGATTGGTGAACTAGCTCAAAATGAAACATAACAAAGCGTATAACTCGGCGAGAAGAGTTCTGAACCACCAGTCAAATCATAAAAACAGAAACCCACCTTATTCCTCCAATTGTAATCAGGGAGCAACCCCTAACTACACAGATCATACATAAACAAGCTTAGGTACTCAAAGGGCTGCCACTCCGGGCTCACCCCGAGCTCCCAAAGGTGGAGGAAACCATAGAATTTCCGCCGTAGACCCGACGTCTACCGACTTCGTCCTATCGTCCTTACTCCGGGCCCATCAGAACAGGTCAAACATATACATATACATAGCTCGCTTTTCAAACATTTTCATGTGGTCAAAAGACCGTTTGAGGCAAGTTGTGTGCGAGGCTATAATGCCAATGTTCGCTTTCGGAAAACAAAGATTTGCTTGCCTCTTTCGTAAACATTTCACAAACTTATACATAATACTTTTCATATTAAATCGTTTTCAAGATCATAAAAGTATAAGCTTAAATATCTACTATATATACAAACGGATGTAAAACAAATCATAAAACGAGGCTTATCGGGTAGTAGGGTTGGTATTATGTACGTATTATCGTCTACTATAAGAAACTGAAAACCCCACCTGTTGGCTTGACAAAAACGAGAGCAAGAATGCGAGACCGGCACGCTACTCCACGGGAGTATCGTCTGCAAAAGACAAAGACACAACCAAATAAGACTAACGACGACGCACGGCTTATACGAAAGATTTAAAACACATAGCAGCATGTTTAACAATCATTCATATCACTTAGGTTCCCATTGTAGCAAAACATAGAAATTCATAGAATTCGATAAGCAAAACAATTTAGAATGTAATAAAAGCTCATAAACATGCATAAAATGCAATAAGGAAGCATGCATTCAAGTTTCGGAAGAAACGAACAACATTTGAAAAATAGCCAAAAAGGCCTAAACAAAAAACATGAGAAACGGGACCCAAACGAAGTCGGAAAAATTCAAACTACCTAAAATATGTATTTCATGATTTATAGGACCTATAGGTGAAATCGGATCTTGAATCGGAGGTCAAACGAAGAAAGTCAACTTTTTTAATTACCCTTTGACCCTCAATGCCGAGAGCAAGAAGTTGAAAATGGAGAAATTTTGGTTAAGGCATACACACGGTCTTGGGGACAGGCAAACGCACGGTCTTGAACACGTGCTCAAGCCGGTGCGGACAAACTTGCACTGGCCTGCGCACCGGCTTGCGCACGGCCGTGCGTTAGGCAGTGCAAGGCCAAAATAGGCACACGGTCTTGGCGCATGGTCTCAAGACCGTGCGTCAGGCCGTGCGGATTATCTAAACAGCAGAAAATCGCGAGGGTTCTCGGGAATGAGCCAAAAATTAACATTTAAATCATATAAATCATGCAAAACCTCAAACTAAACTTACATATAATGATCTACAACATCTAATCTACTTATAGGACCAAGAAACACGTAAATCCATCCACAAAATCATTCATATTCACATTTTTCATATATTATTAAACTATTCACAAAATTCTATAAATCACAACCTAGGAAGCATTAAACGCGAAGGACGTGAGAAGCTTACTTGAAGAATAGATCGTGAGGAGTTCGAAAAGTTTCACGGATCGAAATTCGGTCGGAAATCGAAGTCGGAATGAGCAATCGAAGCTTTCTCTCTTTTCTCTCTTCTTTTTCTCTTTTTTCTTGTTTCTTTTCTTCTTTCTTACGTGAATGAGGTTTGAGGGAGAGAGAGAGTGGTCAAGTCAAACTTTGACTTGACTTAGAAACGAGGGGCAAAACCGTAATTACTCCGAACTTACTAAAAATAGCAGGTTGTCGGAATTAAACAATTTTACAGTCAAAGCTCATATAATTGAACACACGTTGACATGCAATGGTTTAAAAACCAAAATTCACTCATTTATGAAATTGTTAAAAATTCACATACTAACTATCAAATAAAATAATTAAATTGCGCAAAATAACAATTCGGATGTACCGGATAATAATTCGGATTTTCGGGGCGTTACAAAGTATATATATAGAAACGGTGTGAAAACAAAACGTAAACATGGCTTATATCGGGAGAGGCTTATTTATATATATACATAGTAGTACTGGAATCAGAAACGGAAAGCCTCACCTGTGGCTATACAAAAAGAATAGATAATGCAAGACCGGATGCGCTACTCCACGGGAGTATCGTCTGAAAATACAAAGACACAACCAAATAAGACTAAGGATGACGCACGACTTATACGAAAACATTAGAACATATTGAGGCATGTTATACAATCACACAAGGCACTTAGGTTCAAATTATCAAACGAAAACGGAGTAATTCATGAATTTAAATATGCAAATCAAATCCAAATGCAATGACACTTTACGGACATGCTTTAAATATCATAAAGGAGTATGCATTCGAATTTCAGGAAAATCGGACTTCATATGCAAAAGTTAGAAAATTTGACGAAAACTTAAAACGCACTATTCATAGACCCGAACATGTTATAAATTCATAAATCATGCAATTCATATCTATTTCATATATATCGAATACACGAGCGAAGAAAGAATTCGGAAAAGACGAGCCTCGGAGGGACCCGTAGGCCAAAATGGGCCCTGACTTACAAAAGGTCAGGGCCCTGTTCAACCAGGCCACACGGCCTTGTGCACGGCCGTGTGCCAAGGCCGTGTACACCAAGAGAAACACGTACGGCCTGTTGCACACGGCCTCAAGGCCGTGTGCACAAGGCCGTGCACCATGAATCACACGCACGGTCTCTTGCATGGCCGTGCAAGAGGCCGTGTACCCCCACACGGGCTTGCCACACCCCGTGTGCAAAGCCCGTGTGCGTCAAGAACAGAAGCAAAATTCGCAGAACCAGAAACTTACAAGAAATCAACCCCAAATTTAACATTTAACTAATTAAACATGGAAATCCTTCCCTAATTTTCACATATAATGATCTACAACATATAAGCTACACATAGAAACAATAAACACGAAAATCCATCCACAATTTCTATTAAAATCATATAAAACCTAATTATTCAACTATTAACCAAAAACGAGCAAAACGAAGCATAAGAGGCTTTAAATGAAAAAAATCGTGAGAAGCTTACTTGTAGAAGAGATCGCGGGGAGTTCGTAGGCATAAACGGTTCAAAAATCCGTCGGGAAACGAAGTCGGAATGATCGTTTGAATCTTCTTCTTCTTCCTTCTCTTTTTCTTTCTTTTCTTTTCTTTTCTTGTTGTTGTGTGTTTGAACGAGAGTGAGGGAAGAGAGAGGGAGAGATGAGACTTAGTCAATTTGACTTGGGTAAAAAAAAAATCGAAAGGGCAAATTCATAATTTCGCAAAATAAGTTTGAAAACTCACATTGTCCAAATAATACATAATTACAGTCAAAATTCATATAATTAAACGCACATTGACAATTCGTAATTTAAATATAGAAATTCATTCATTTACGAAATTATTCTAAAATATCATAATAAATATCAAATAAAATAATAAATTGCGTAAATACTCGATTCGGACATACCGGATTATAATTCGGATTTTCGGGGCGTTACACTACCGGCAACAGCGACGACTTCCCAACAACAACCACAACAATATAAAATAATACGGAAGTGATTTAAAGGTAAACAGTTCAGTTCCATAAAAGCCTACGAGGCTAACATAATATCATTTAAACATTTGCAGTTCGAAATACAATTTAATCATAAACACATAGTGCCATCCATGGCTCAACTAGCCTACCCTGTGCAATCCTAGATATCTTCAATTATCCCACATCAGGGGCAGATAAGGTATGAAAGCAGTTAAATACAATAAACAAGACTCGACGGTTGTTGGGATCACTGACAAGACAAACCAGATTACAAGACTGAGCCTATCTAGACCAGATGATGCCGATTGACAAGATAGGTGACGCCGCCAGCTGTCTACCTGAAGCAAGAGCCAAAATAGAAGGGGTGAGTATAAAGGATACTTAGCAAGGGGGTTTTGATCACAGTTCGTCGTTTATCTTTTAAAACCAAAAGTAGTGAATGTTGCTCATTTCAAGAAAGAATATAAATAACAATATATAAGTTGTAAAACTATAATATAGAGCAACACTTGGGTTCGGCTAACTTTGAAAACACAAAAGTTGATGAACCGGATCCTTTGAAATTATTTGCACATAATGTCAAGCCGATCATTTGAAAGGATATTAGTTGAGTCACGAGGCCGTTACAAGTTTGAAAGGCATGATATAAACAAGTTGGAAATGATAAGTAAACACGGCTCGTAATTCAACTAAGTAGTTTGCACAATAAAGAAGGCTTCAGTTGGGCAAGTTCGAGCCACGCTTCTATGTTTTATATATATAGGGAAATACATATGCTAAATGAAGAAAACTGGAAGGTGTTTCGACTTGTAACGAAAGCAGTAAATCAATTAGACAAGTAAATAATGCAATAAGTCATGCAATAATGTGTCCCGGCGAGAATGGGCCCCTCTCCTTATAACTCACAACCATGAAAATCATGAAAGCATGTAGTCAAGTACTCCACCACCAAAAGTCAATGTCCAATCAGAATTTTATGGAAACACGTGTTAACAACGTCACCCCAATCATAATTTTCAAGGAAGCGCGTAGCCTACAACGCCACCCTCACACTAACTCAGGCTAGCCAACCTCCTGGCCGACCTAAGTGAATATGGATTGGAGTATACATTGGGATTTGCCCTAGACACTCGTCTCCAGGCTCACCTCCTGTATAGCTCCGGGCCCAAAGTCATGATCCAGTCCATGGCTCGCTTTTGAAAAGAATCTATGTGACGTCCCCAACATCACAACCTCCTGACCGAAACGAGCCCCCGAGCGATAGTTAAATACCACCACTCGAAAACCCGCCCCGGACACGGGATTCCCACAATCTGGCAACAGCAACTCCCCAACAACAATACCAACATCAACAACAACAATAGCAATAACAGGCCAGCAACGGAAGCAAATACCAAACATATATATATCCACTAATTTCATAAGATTCAAATATCCAAATATCATCATATTTCAACTTACATTAATTTTCAAGTTAACATGCCAAAATAAATAAGAGTAGTCATAATAAAATGTCTACATAAACTGACTCCAAAGACCTGTAAGCCTACACTGCTGCTGCCAGTACCCAACAACCACTCGAACTGCTAACCTGAAGCATGAACCAAAAAGGGGATGTGAGTCAAACGAACTTAGTGAGGAGGGGAATATATATATATAATAAAAACATATATTTAATCCACGCTTAGGTTGATAAAAGCACATCTAGTGATAATATGCTCTTTTACAATTCAGCTAAGCTTTGGGAATTAAATATTCATATTTAATCCACACTTTGATTAATAGAGAAACGAATCTAGTGCCGATACTATCTCTTTATAATCCATCAAAGCTTTGTGAATTAAATATTAGAGTAAAACATTTTAGAAATATTTTTATTCCCGGCGAGAACGGGCCATCTCCTTATATCTCCCAAAACATATCAAATATAATGAAATTCCTTCCTCAATACCGTTTGGTTTATCAAGGAGCAACCCGAGATTTCACCATAACCGACTAATGGCGCCGGTGTCAGTATTATTCATGCTAGACTACCTCTGACCAGCCATGAACAATACCCTTTGATTATTTGTCAGGTTCCAGGATACCTGCTTATAATCGGCGGATTATGAACCCGGCTTCAACCCTAGACGCACGTCTCCGGGTATCCGCCTGTCACATAATCCAGGGCCCAAACAGATACACCCATGAGCGTCCTCAATGGGGTTAAACGTGTATGATCTCGCTTTTAAAAATATTTTAATGGACCAAAAGGGTCTTTCGAGACAAGGTATGTAACCGTCTAGGGTATCCCGTCACGTTGCCGAGTTATCTCGAGGCGTACGTGCAAGTCCCGAGACCAAATGTTACTTTTAAAATCAAAGTAGTTCTCTTGTCTCTATTTTCAAATCATTTTAGAAAGATACACATATATCATTCTTATATTAAAACCTTTTTATTTTAAATATTGATAATATATAATTGAAATATAAAAGGGGATAGGGTTTTCGCAATATTTGTTCATACTTCAGTTGAAAACCATTTTTCATCCTCACCTGTAGGCTTAACAAAAAGGATAGCCGAACGACAAGAAATCAGTCCCGCGAGGTCCCACCTGTAATACACAGGCCTCGAGGTAAAACACGACTCGATAAATCAACCAAGTAAGACGCACTGCTATGAAATGCATTTTATGCTCAAAATAACATATTATGTATAAATGGATTTAAACACAATTAAGCTCATTCAAATACATTCAAACACAATCAAATATTCATAATATTAAGCTAGATTAGGCATTCAAGTCATATCAGAGTTTGGGAACTATAATTCAAAGGTTTTGTACATATTACACAAACCACCCCTCGTTTGATACTTTTCATAGCAAAACAACTCCGATTAATCCGAAACTTTCGGCATCTCTTAGTTAACACATTTTAAGATTTTTGATGCCAAAAGAATCGAAAAATGAAGCCAAATACTCAAAAATCACTATTCATCAGCCCCTTCATATTTTGCCAAACTTTCATTTTTCAACCCCAAACTCCACAAAACTTCACCAATTAGCTTAATATCATGAACTAACATGAATTCCTTAACCATTGAAGCATCTAAGACCATTAACCCAACATTGCAAATTGATCAAATTTAATAGAAAAATCACAAAAGATGCTACATGCAACCAACAATCAAACCAAGCTCATCAATCATTCATTCTAGCATGCTTCTTCACTTCATCAACATTTGAAACCATAAAACCCAAAGAATTGAGAGATTCATAAACTTACCTTGAAGGAAAGAATTGGAGAAAAAGAGATGTAGAGAGCTTGTTTGCAAAAACCACAAGTGGTAGCTTGTTCCTTGGATGAGAGAGCAACTTTTTATAGCAAGAAAGAGGATGATTTTTGATGCTTTGATGGTGATGAAAATGGCGGTGGTGAGAGCAAGGTGAGGGCCGAGAGGTTGAAGAAGGAGAGAAGTGAGTTGCTTGTGGAATAGTGTAGAAAAATGTGGAGAGAGATGAGATAATTAAATAAATATAGAATATTTTGAAAAGTCAAAATATGCTTGCAATTTGTATAGATATTTATATATATATACATATATTTATATATGTTTGCATATATATATATTGCATATATTTCAAATATAATATCATGTAATTCAATTATGATGACATAATTTTCATAAAATTTCAAATACAACAATTCAAATATAAACATAGTATAAAGTAATTCAAATATAAGAATGGTATAAAATAATTCAAATATGAAAATTCTTATGAAATTATCATATTATTCATATATTAAATCATATAAGTCACATAATTTACATAATCGCAAACAATGCAAACAAGAGCAATAATCGGCTAACGTACCGAAGCACTATAAAATAGCGGGGCGTTACAATCTATGCACTAAGTCTTCGGTGGCCAAAGGGGACTTTTGGAAATAGGGGATCAGGGTGTGGAAGGCCAAAAGGGTCAATCGAGACAAGGTCATATTTGTGAGGCTGAGAGACCAAAGTTCGCCTTTAAGGCAAATGGGTTTTCCTTGCCTCTAATTGAAAACGTTTGTAAAATATTATACATATGGGTTTTGCTATTAAAAGGTTTGTCTAATCACATAATGAATAGTAAGGGCGGGATAATAATTTATTTCGCAAACCTATATAACTATGTCCTTACTCTAGTTGAAAGCATTTTAAACCGTTACCTAGCTCGACACGACATAATGAAAGCAAGTGGTAGTCAAGTTTCTCCCACGTTGGTCCCACCTGTAATACACAGGGCCTAGAGGATGAAAACGAGACCGACAAAACCAAAAGCAAGACACGAGACAACAAACGACGCACGGCAATTCAAATAGAATCTTAATCATGCTATAAACGATATATGGAAAGCTAAACAATTAAACATATAGAGATATATAAAATACGGAACAACAATTAAGGAAATATCAATGCAATTCTAAATAACAAAAGAAACATCGAAATTAAATATCGAAGACATGCTTAAATGCAGTTAGGGCATGTAGACATGCTTAAAATAATATAAGAACGTTCTCATGCGAATACGGGATCAAACGGATAACAAACAATAAAAGTGGGTAAAAATCCCTAAACGAGAAAGGTGTCAATTGACGGTCAAATAAGGCCGAAAAATTGCAAACTTTGAAAAATATTAAATCTCGAATCATAAGGAAGTTATAGGTGAAATAGTATTGATTTTAGGAGGTCATTTGCAAGAGTCAACATTTTAATTAAGAGAGGTTGACCAAATTCTCGAAGTGAAAGAAAGAAAAAGGGCTGGAAAAGTTCTAAGTATGTTGCACCGGCCAGCGCATGGTCCTCAGCTCACTCTCAAGACCGTGCTGGTGCAAACGGGATCACGCACCGGCTTGCAAACGACCTCAAGCCAGTGCAGCAAAAAAGGGGTGCGCACAGGCCTACGCACGGGCTTGGCAAGACCATGCGCAAGCCCGTGCAGATCTTCTGGACATCAGAAGGAATGGCAGACGCGGGTTAATGCAAAAACTAACATTCAAACTCATAGATCTCTCAATCTACTTCATAAATCATGCTAATTTTCACATATATGCATATATATCACATTAGCTACAAACAAGTTCAAGAATCATGCAAAATGATCAAGTAAATCTTCCTAAACACGAAAATCCTAAAACTGTAAAATCCTATCGAAAGACCCACGAAAATCGCGATGAAGAGTGAACAGATTGAAATGGGGTAAAAGGATTACTGGTAGAGAATGAAGCAAGGATCGTTCGGGTTTTCACGGCTCGTCGATCGGGCGAGAAAGGGGCTCGGTAGGGTGATTCTTCTTTTCTTCCTTTTCTCCTCTTCTCTCTCGCTCTTTTCTCTTTCTCTCTCTACCCTCCTTCTCGGTTTGGTGGGTGTGTGCTCAAGAGGGTGCAAGTTTGTGCACAAGAGTGTGCACGAGGTAGTGTGGAGGGTTCATGTAGGTTCAAGCGAGTCTGGGGGTGTTGAAATGGTAATTCTTGGTAAGATAAGGAATATACGAGGGGTAAATGTGGAGAAAAGGATACCAAAGAGGGTCGGGAATAAAATGACAAATTCCGGGTAAAAGAAGGGTTCTCAGTTAACACTTATTCATGATACTAAATATTCTCACGAAAGCCTTCAGCGCGAATAAAATATAATTCCGGAATAAATCCGAAATTTCGGGTCGTTACAGTCACTTACCGTGACACATACCACGAGGTTCTATTTCGAGTAGAAAACAGAGATTTCGGGCAGATGATCAACAACAATCCCATAAATCATATAATTCAGCTTATTCAACAATTACCAACACCAAATTCAGTCTAATCTATCCAAAACATAAATATACAGCCAAGTTTCACGTCATATGACCAAGAATTCATCAAGAAACTCTCAAATATAAACTCATATTACTATTCATCTTCATCAACTAAAAACATGCAAAACACGAGAAGTAGAGAATAATTCTGGTACCTATACGAAGAACACATCGCGAGGAATTCGTAGGAACTGACGGTACGAGAATCGGGCAACAAACGGGATTGTTAGATGGATTTGGAGGTAAATGATGAAATTTGATCAACTCTTTCTTCTTCTCTATTTTCTTACGTAAAGAAAAGAAAGAAAAATAAGGAAGAAAGGAAAAAGAAAAAGAAAAAGAATCTTTGACCTTTTGGTAATTTTTTTCGAAAAAAAGGAAAAATGGTCATTTAATCGAAATCTCGGTACAAGTTCCAATCTCCGAACATATCGATATCACAGTGTAGCGGGTGCCCTAAACGGGTAACGCATGCCCTGCACCGAGCCCTGACCCGGAACCAAAATGGAATCCGACCCGAATCGAAACCCGGCGAACGGCACACATTTACTCAATTACTAGGCGGGGGTTTCAAAAACGAAAGAAAACAACAAAGGTGCGGAAGCGAAAATCAACAAAACAATAAATCATAATAATTGCACAAGTATTAAAGCCCACCAAGGCCATCGAAATTCAATTACTATAAATAATAAACGGGTTCGATACAATATCCCGACAATATACAATAACGGGTTCAACATATAAATCCCGAATACTAAATATATAAATCCTAATAACATAAAAACATAAATAATAGCCAAACGGAAATAGAGTTATACATGAGCAAAAGAATGCAACTCTAAAGACGATGACAACGACGACGATCCCGCCTAGTATCCTAAAACCAATACAGGGGTGAAACAGAGGGGGTTAGTCAAACGATTAAGTGAGGAGGGAATAATAGTGTATATAATAAAACGGAAATAAATCACCAATTTTAAACTTAAAAGAAATCAACATAAAAGAAAGGTTTTCGTAAACGGGTGGTGATTTAGCATAAAACATAAACATATCATATGACTCTGCGAGTCGAGCCCTTAACTCCAATTTCCAAACATAAAATGGGAAACCTCCCTTATTCCTCCAATGTAGACGGACAGCTAAATCCGAACTACGCATAACATACGGCATAATCTCAGGTACTCAAAGGGCTGCCACTCCGGCCTCACCCCGAGCTCCCAAATGGAGGGAACCATAGGATTTCCGCCGTAGACCCGACGTCTACCGACTTCGTCCTATCGTCCTTACTCCGGGCCCAAACATACATACATACAGTTCATAACTCGCTTTTCAAATCATTTTGGGTTGGCCAAAAGACCGTTCGAGACATGCCATATGCGAGGCCGCAGGCCAAAGTTCGCCTTAGAAATTAAAGAGGTTTTACATGTCTCTTTCGCAGACGTTTGAAAGAATATATGTAGTACTTTTTCATATCAAAACATTTTCGATAAATCGAATAAACATAATAGGCATAAATATTTACTAGGTATATAAAGACGGTGTGAAAACAAAACGTAAAACAAGGCTTATATCGGGAGAGGCTTAATATATACATACATATAGTACTGGAGTTAGAAGCGGAAAGCCTCACCTGTTGGCTATACAAAAAGAATAGATAAAATGCAAGACCGGATTCGCTACTCCATGGGAGTATCGTCTGCAAAATACAAAGACACAACCAAATAAGACTAACGACGACGCACGGCTTATACGAAATCATTAAATCACTTAGAAGCACGTTAAACAGTCATTCATAACACTTAGTTTCACATTCTATCAAAGTACGTAAATTCAATAAGCAAATCAAATTAGAATGCGATTAAAGTTCATAATCATGCATAAAAGGCAATAAGGAATCATGCTTTCAAGTTTCGGAAGAAACAGACAAGATTTGAAAAATAGCCCAAAATGCCTAAACGAAAAACACGAGGAACGGAGCCCGAACGAAGTCGGAAAAATTCAAACTTCCTAAAATATGTATTTCATGATTTATAGGACCTATAGGTGAAATCGGATCTCAAATCGGAGGTCAAACGAAGAAAGTCAACTTTTAAAAGTGCCCGTTGACTCACATTGCCGAGAGCAACATTCCGAAAATGGAGAAATTTTGGTTATGGCATACACACGGTCTCGGGGACGGGCGGACGCACGGGCTTGAGCTCGTGCTCAAGCCCGTGCAAGCACTTTGCACGGGCGTGCGCACGGGCATGTGCACGGCCGTGCACAAGACCGTGCAAAGGCTTAAGTGGAGGCACGGTATTGGCGCATGGTCTCAAGACCGTGCGCAAGGCCGTGCGGATTCTCAGAATAGCAGAAAAATGCAGAATCGCGAGGGCTTCGCGGGAACAACCCAAAATTCGATATTAAACCCATCAATCATGCAAAACTCAAGTTAAAACTCACATATATTGATCTACAACATCTAAGCTACACATAGAATTCTAAATCATGTAAATCCATCCATAGTTTCTCTCAAAATCATATAAAACCTAATATATTGAACTATATACAAAAATCCGAAAATTGAAGCAATGGAGGCATTAATCGCGAAAGGTGTGAGATGCTTACTCGTAGAAGACATCGTGAGGAGTTCGTAGGCGTAAACGGTTCGAAAATCCGTCGAGAAACGAGTCCGCCACGATCGATTGAAGCTTTTTCTTCTTTTTCTCCTTTTTCTTCTCCTCTTTTCTTCTTTGTGCTTGTTGAGTGACGTGAATGAGGTGAGAGGGAGAGAGATGAGACTTAAGTCAAAATTTGACTTAGGTTGAGAATCGAAAGGGCATTTTTGTAATTTACAAAATAAGTTCGAAAACTCATGTTGTACAAATAATACATAATTACAGTCAAAATTCATATAATTAAATGCATATTATCAATTCGTGATTTAAATATCAAAATTCACTCATTTATGAAATTGTCATAAAATTACATAATAATATCAAATAAAATAATAAATTACGCAAATAAACGATTCGGGCATACAGGAATTTAATTCGGATTTTCGGGGCGCTACAATCACCCCTCCTTATGAGAATCTGGTCCCCAGATTCTACTCGTCCGACTGAAATAATTACGGGTGGAAATTGCGCATCTTGTCCTTGGTCTCCCATGTAGCTTCTTTGGTTGTCTGATTTCTCCAAAGGACTTTGACAAGAGAAATCTCCCGGTTGCGCAGAGCCTGAGTCTTCTTGTCCAATATCTTCACCGGCTTCGAAACAAAGGTCAAATCCGGTTCTAATTCAATGTCCTCAACATGAAGGATCTCGGACTCATTCGGGAAGTACTTTCGGAGTTGGGAAACATGAAAGACGTTGTGAATCCCTGTTAGACTTGGCGGCAAGTCTAACCTATAAGCTGCGTTCCCAATCCTCTCCAAGATCTCATAGGGACCCAAAAATCTCGGACTCAGTTTTCCTCCTTTTCCAATTCGGGTGAATCCCTTTCTAGGAGAAGCTTTGAGGAATACTTTGTCACCAACCTCAAATTCCAACAGTCGGCGACGGGTGTCGGCATAGCTCTTCTGTCGATCCTGAGCTGCCCTCATTCTTTGCCGGATGATCTGAATACGATCAATGGCATTTTGGAGAAACTTTGGAGGAGTTTCTCGTTCCTTATCATCTTTCGTCCAACGCCAATCCTCAAGATCCCAAAACAATGGGGATCTACACTTTCTGCCATACAATGCGTCGTAAGGTGCCATCTTGATCGTGGACTGATAACTGTTGTTGTAGGCAAACTCGATCAATGGCAACTAGTCTTGCCAATTGTTGCGAAAATCCAAGGCACAAGCTCGAAGCATATCATAGAGATATCTGATCATCCTCTCTGACTGACCATCTGTCTGCGGATGTGCGGCTGTACTGAAAGTCAGCTTCGTTCCCATTCGCTCTTGAAGTTGCTTCCATAAGCGAGAAGTAAATCGAGCGTCTCTGTCAGACACTATCGTATTTGGAATCCCATGAAGCTTGACAATCTCCCGGTGATAAATCTCTGCCAACTTATCCACTTTGTATGACATGTTGATCGGTAGGAAATGAGCACTCTTGGTTAGTCGGTCGATAATCACCCAAATGCTATCGTAGCCACCTCTAACTTTAGGCAAACCAGACACGAAGTCCATGGCAATACCCTCCCAATTCCATGTAGGAATCGGTAGTGGCTCAAGCAAACCTCCCGGTCTTTGATGTTCAACTTTAACTTGTTGACAAGTCGTGCATCTCTTGATGTAATCAGTTATGTCTCTCTTCATACCTCTCCACCAGAATAATTCCTTTAGATCCCGGTACATCTTACTTCCTCCTGGATGAACTGTGTAAGGTGTGTTGTGAGCCTCATCGAGAATCTCTTTCCTCAGACTCTCCGGAACACAAACTCGGGACTTGCAGCGGAGAATTCCTGTGTCGTCCACACCAAATTGAGTCTCAGAATCAGCTGCGATGTGAACTATCTGTCTCTGAGTCCACTCATCAGTAGCCTGAACATCTTGAATCTTTCGACCCAACTCTGACTGGATCGAGATGCTGTGAACATGGGCCTGAGAACTGATGTGAACTCCCTCTAACTTAGCCTCTAGCTGGGCGATGCTCGCCTTCCGGCTCAGTGCATCGGCTACAACATTCGCCTTTCCGGGATGGTACTGATTCTTGCAATCGTAATCCTCAAATAACTCCATCCAACGGCGCTGTCGTTTGTTCAATTCCTTCTGAGTAAACAAGTACTGAAGGCTCTTATGATCTGTGAAGATGTCGAACGTGATGCCGTAGAGGTAATGGCGCCATTTCAATAAAGCAAATACAACGGCGGCTAGCTCAAGGTCGTGAGTGGGATAGTTCTCTTCAGCTGGCTTTAGCTTCCTCGATGCATAAGCTATAACTTTCCCATTCTGCATTAACACACAACCTAATCCTTCGTGTGACGCATCTGCATACACGACAAATCCTTCAGAACCCTTGGGCAGGGTTAATATTGGGGCTGTGGTCAATCTCTTCTTGAGCTCTTGAAAGCTGGTTTCACATTTGGCTGACCACTCAAACTTAGCTTCGTTCTTCGTCAACGCTGTTAACGGGCCTGCAAGTTTAGAGAAATCCTTGACGAAACGTCTGTAGTATCCTGCTAAACCCAAGAAACTACGTGTAACGACCCGAATATTTTAATTATATTATTAATAATTACGCGAATTCTTTCTTGCCTAATTTCTCGATCTATCCAATTGGATTAATTAATCTTGTGGAAAAGATTGATTTAACTTATCTTTTAAATGCCCTCAATTACTTAAATTACCTAAATGCCCTTAAAAGCCTAAATGACCATTTTACCCCCCGAGATATTTTCCTAAATATCTATCTATCTCTCTCATTCTCTCATTAAAGAAGAAAGGAAGGAGAAAGAAGAAGAAAGAAAGGAAGAAAGGAGAAAATCTTCCCGACGCCCTACCGAGCCCGTCTCTCGCCCGATCGACGAGCCGTGAAAACCCGAACGATCCTCACTACATTCTCTACCGGTAATCCTTTTACTCCATTTCATTTCGTTCCCTCTTCGTTGCGATTTTCGTGAGTTTTATATAGAATTTCATAGTTTTAGGATTTTCGTGTTTAGAAAGATTTACTTGACCATTTTACGTGATTCTTGTACCTATGTGTAGCTTATATGATATATATGATTATATGTGAAAATTAGGATGTTTTATGGTGTAAATTAGGAGATGTATGAATTTGAATATTGATTTCGCGTGTGAGGTTTCGCGATCTGCTGAGTCTGTTGCTCAGAAGATCCACACGGGCGAACGCACGGTCTTGATCAAGACCGTGCAGGAGCCCGTGCGCTTCACTTATCAACCTGCACGGGCTTGAGCCCGTGCACAGGCCCGTGCGCAGGCCCGTTTGCACTTTCACGGTCTTGGCACCGTGCTCAAGACCGTGCGGGTCGATTTGCTTTATAAAAAGAAGATATCAATGAACTTCTATGAAATGGTTTCACAGGATTCAGCCAATTGTCTTGATTGTGGAATATCATTGAGAAATAGGAATCCGCCTTATCAAAGGATTTCCTGCGATTATTTCTAGTATGGAATGAGTCAATCATCCACTTTGGTATCTTATTGAACAAAAAGGGTATTCCTCCGTTGGTCCCGGCTTGCCAAGCCCGTGCGTAAGCCCGTGCGTTGGCCGGTGCAACATACTTAGTGCATTTTCCAGCCTTTTCCTTTCTTACACTTCGGGAATTGGTCAACCCCACTCATTTAAATGTTGACTTTTCTCATACGACCTCCGAATATCAATCCGATTTCACTTATAGCTTCCTCAAGTCTCGGGATTTGATATTCTTCATAATTTACAATTTATCCGACCCTATTTGACCGTCAATTGACACCTTTCTCGTTTAGAGATTTTTTCCACCTTTCCCGTTTCTTATCCGATTAACCCCGTTTTCGCGAGAGAGTTCCGTTATATTATTTTAAGCATGTCTACATACCCTAACTGCATTCTAGCATGCTTTCCATATTTATTATTAATGTTCTTCCATTATTACAATTGCTTTAAATATTCCTTTAAATGTTATTTCATATGTCATATATCCTTATATGCTTAATTGCCTGGCTTTCCATATTGTATCTGTAGCATGAGTGAAGTTATATTTGAATTGCCGTGCGTCGTCTGTTGTTCGTGTCTTGCTTTTAGTATTGTCAGTCTTGTTTTCATCCTCTAGGCCTTGTGTATTACAGGTGGGACCAACGAGGGAGAAATCTGACTACCGCCTGCTTTCATACTGTCGTGTCGAGCCAGGTAAGGGTTTTAAATTGTTTTCAACTGGAGTAAGAACATAGTTCCTTAGGTTTGCGAAATAAACCACTATCCCGTTTTCTTATTACTTGTTGTATTGCTTTTACTATTTCTCTATCTGCTTAGTCAAATCGTTTTGATAGCAGAACCAAATGATTTTAAATACTTTCAACTAGAGGCAAGGAAAACCCATTTGTTTTAAATGCGAACTTCGGTCTCTCGACCTTGCAATTATAACCTTGTCTCGAATGGCCCCTTTGGCCTCCCAAACCCCGATTTCCTGCTTTCGAATGGCCCTTTTGGCCACCCAAACTATCATTGATTTCAAAAGCGAGTCATAAACTGTTTAATGACTTGGGCCCGGAGTATACAGGAGGTGAGCCTGGGGACGGGCGTCTAGGGTAAATCCCGATGTGTACTTCTAGCGTGTTAACTTGGGGTCGGCTAGGAGGTTGGCTAGCCTGAGTTGATGCGAACGGTGGTGCTAACAGCGTCTCCTTAAAACTCTGTATGGTGGTGCTAATCGCGTCTCCTTAAAACTCTGTACAGTGTTGTTGGTGGTGGAGTACTTGACTATATGCTTGCATGATTTTCAATTGGGAGTTATAAGGAGAGGGCCCGTTCTCGCCGAGACACATTATTGTATGATTTATTACATTTATTGCTTGTCTAATTGTTTTATGGCTTTCATGGCAAGTCGAAGCACATTCCGGTTTTCTTCAGTTATCATATGTACTTCCCTATATATATATAAAACCCGGAAGTGTGACTCGTACTTGCTACCCTAAGCCTCCTTTATTACTCAACTAATATCCTCTCAATTTATCGGCTTGATATTACGTGCAAATGTTTTAAAGGATCCAGTTTGTCAACCTTTTATGATTCAAATAAGCCGAACCCGAGTGTTGCTTTGTGTCATTTTACAACTTATATTTCGTATTCTTATTCTTTCTCAAAACGGGCAACACTCACTACTTTTAATTTCAAAAAGATAAATGACGAACAGTGATCAAAACCCCCTTACTGAGTATCCTTTATACTCACCCCTACTATTTTGGTTCTTGCTTCAGGTAGACAGGTGGCGACGTCACCTATCTCGTCAGTCGGCTTCAGCAGGTCTAGATAGGCTCAGTCTTTCTGGTTTGTCTTGTCAGTGGTCCCAACAACCGTCGAGTCTTGTTTATTATATTTATTTACTTTACGTACTTATGTGCCCCTGATGTGGGATAGTTGACGATATCTAGGATTGCATAGGGTATACTAGTTGAGCCATGGATGGCACTATCTGTTTATGAACATTCTGTATCTTGATTATAAATGTTTAATTGTTATTACTGTTAGCCTTGTAGGCTTTTATGGAATTTGATTGTTTACTTAAATCGCTTCCGCATATCTCTGTTTTATTGTGGTTGTTGTTGAGATGTCGTTGCTGTTGCCGGTAGTGTTTGCTTGAGTGCCGTTCGCCGGAGTGGGTTTTTGAGTTGAGGCCCCTCGTTGAAGCTCGGGAATCCGTTTCTGTGCGGATGTGGCGTTCCTTCTTCAGGGGGCGCTACACTACGAATCTCTGTAGGAGTCTTAGGTCTCTCCCAGTCCAGCACTGTCTCAATCTTCAAAGGATCTACCTCGATTCCCGTTCCGGATACGACATGACCTAGGAAGGTCACTCGGTCAATCCAGAATTTGCATTTGCTGAATTTAGCGAACAACTGGTGCTCTCTCAAAGCTTGGAGCACGATCCGGAGGTGTTCAGCGTGTTCTTCTTCGGACTTCGAGAACACCAAGATGTCGTCAATGAAAATAACGACGAACTTGTCGAGGTACGGACGGAAAATCCTGTGCATCATGTCCATAAAGGCTGCTGGGGCGTTCATGAGTCCAAACGGCATGACCACAAACTCGAAATGTCCGTATCGGTTGTTGAAAGCTGTCTTCGAGATATCCTTTGATCGGATACGGAGCTGGCAATACCTTTGTCTGAGGTCATGCTTGGAATAAACCCTCGATCCTTGTAGCAAGTCGAAAAATTCCTCGATATGTGGTAGAGGATACTTGTTCTTCACTATCATCCTGTTCAATTCTCGGTAATCGATACATGTAACGACCCGAAAATTCCATAATTAATTCTTGGAATAATTATTCGACATTTAGTTGAATTTTATATGAAAAGATTTAACTTTGTTAGTTAATCTTAATTTATTATAATTATTTCAATATCTTTAACCTTTTATAATTACATTTTCTACCCTCGAATTATTCTAATCTATTTAGACGAACCTACAACCTTCTAAAATACCCTTGCACTACCTTGAACACACCCACACTCTCTTGAACACACTCACACCCTCTTGAACACACCCTATTGCACACTCTTGGTTACATATTCAATCGAGAGAGAGAGAGAGAGAAGAGAAGGAGAAAAGAGAGAAGAGAAAGAGAAGAGAGAAATTTCATTCCGAATTCGTTTCTCGACCAATTTAAATTCTGAGACCAGATTTACGACCCTCGTTTGATTCTTTATCGGTAACCTTCTTTCTCCAATTCGTTTCATCCACTAAATCTTTCAATTTTTATAGTTTTTATATTGAATAAATATTTGATGAATTTCTTGATTCGTAAGTTATAGTTTATCATTTTTAGCGTAGTTTGGATCAAATGATAGGTACTAATGTGTACGATGCATGAGTGTAAATTTTACATGTTAATTTTAGCCTTAGAATTCCCCATATTTGATTTTTGCATGAAACTCTCGAGAAAACCTTAAAAATCGCGTTTCTGCACCTGGGTGTTGGAACCACACGGTCCAACGCACGGTCTTGCTCAAGACCGTGCGCCAGACCGTGCACAACCCTTTAACCTTGCACCGGTTTGCGCACGCCGGTGCACTAGGCCGTGTGCCTTTGTTTCAGCCTGCACGGTCTTGGTTGCGTGCTCAAGACCGTGCACAAGGCCGTGCGTTAGCCCGTGTGAATGCCTTAGCCAATTTTCCAGCCTTTTTCCTTAGTTGCTCACGGTAAGGGGTCAAATGATCAAAAATAAAAGTTGACTTTTTGCATACGACCCCCTAAAATCGAGCCGTTTTCGCCTATAGTTTCCTTATGATTCAAGGATGAATATTTGGTAAAGTTTTCAAAATTCCGATCTCGTTCGGACCTTGAATCGAGCCATTTTCGTTTAGGGTTTTTTCCCCAATTTTTGAATGTTGTCCGAAAAATCCGAAAATCGCGTGAGTGCTTCTTTATAATATTATATGCATGAATATGCAATTAGAATTTCAATTGAGCATGTTCATCATTGTTAATTTTGTATTTTTTTAGTTTAATTGATTTAATTGTATTTTAATTGTATATTCATTTGATACATGTTGTTTATTGGTTTTAATTGCAATGTAATCTTTGTGAGCCGTTGTCGTGTCTTGTCTTATGTGGTTTTGTCGTTTGTTAGTTTCAGGCTGTCTTGTCAGGACATTGCTTGGAGTGTCTTGTCGTTCCGTGTTTCCAGGTGAGGGTTTTAAAATGATTTAAAACGGAGTAAGAATTCTTTTAATTTATTGCGAACTCCCCTTATGTGCTCATCTTGCTTTGTTTTCCCTCTCGTATATCTATTAGATATTTAATCTATATTTTAAGGTTGCTCTCAAATGATTTAATATTAAATTGTACTTATGAGTAGCCCTAAATCATTTTATTTTATAAGGCAAGTAAAATTATTTCTTTTAAGCGTGACAGTTTGACTTAGGATTCAACCCCTTTGTCGTTACCCAAACTTGCCCAAATTCAATTTATGTATGTTTTTCAAAGCGAGCAAATTCGTGACATTTCAAAATTGGGCCCGGGAAAGTATCCGGAGGTTATACCTGGGGACGAGCGTCTAGGGGTAATCCGAGGTGCTTCTCCCAAAACTAAGCGTCAATCATGGCCCGTCAGGAGTTGATAGCCACAGTTGGGAGTGATGGTGGACGTTGCATTCGTTGCACGTTTTCCTAAAATTCACAGTCGCCCGAAATAGCGATTCGGGGTCAGACACCGGTGATGGAGTACCAGAATGTGAAGGGGTTATAAGGAGGAACAGGCCCATTCTCGCTGGGATATTAATTGTGTGCATGTTACTGCTTTAATTATTTTTATCATTATTTAATGTCATATATGCAAGTCGAAGCACGATCCGGATTTTCTTCAATTATGCAAATGTATCTTCATATATATATATAATTAAAACCAGGACACGTGGCTCGTACTTGTTCCCTCTTAACCTTCACTGAGTGTTTTTACTCACCCCCACTATTTTTAATTCTTACTTCAGGTCGACAGGTGGCGTTGTCACCTATCATGTCAGTCGGCAGCAGCAGGTCTAGGTTGGCTCGTGTGTCTTGTCTTGTCAGTGTCCCAACAACAGTCGTGTCCTTGTTATGAATTTATTTAATTATGTATCTCGAATTATGCTTTATATTTACGTACTTACGTGCCCCTGATGTGGGATAGATTAGACTGGCCATGAATGGCAATTATCATATTATGATTGAGAATGATGTATGAATTACGTGGCCGTGGATGGCTTATATGTTATTTATATAATTGTTTATCTTCCGCAACTCTGATTTATTCAATTATTTATTGCTGTTGTTGTTGGGCTGTCGTTTGCTATTGCTAGTTTTGCTTGATTGATTGCCGTTCGCCGGGATGAATTTTTAAATGGGGTACTTATACCTCGTTTGAGGGTTTGTCTCGGTGCGGATGTGGTGTCCTTTCTCCGGCCAAGGAAAGGGGCGCTACAATACACATGCGAAGTGTACCATCCTTCTTCTTCACGAACAAGACTGGAGCACCCCAAGGCGAGGAACTCGGTCGGATATATCCAATGGAAAGGAGTTCATCGAGTTGGTTCTTCAATTCTTTCAACTCGGCAGGAGCCATTCGGTACGGAGACTTCGAATAGGACTCGGCTCCCGGAACTAAGACAATCACGAACTCTATATCCCGATCCGGTGGCGAGAATTCCAGATTCTCGGGGAACACGTCAGTGAATTCATTGACCACGGGCGTTTCTTCGATCTTTGTCTGGTCTTTCGGACGGTTGAGAAGGTAAGCTATAAAGCACGTGGCTTCTTCTTTCTGAACGAGTTTCTTGGCTTCCATCATTGAGATATACAGACCTTCTCCTGATCGTAAACCCTTAACTTCATTAGAACCCAGAATAACTTTCTTCTCGAAACAATCAACCTTCGCTCGATGCTCTGTAACGACCCAGAAATCCGAGAATTACTGTGAGTAATTTTTACGCGTTAATTATCTTTCTTAATCTCTAAATTCTCTTTATATGTGAATTATTATATATTATGTCGTATATGACTAATGTGATAATATTGTTTGCGTACTTAAATTACGTGTCTATATTGTGTTTGTTTAATATTTAATCGATGTATTTGATCGACGTGTGTTTAATTGGATTTTCTAAAATTACTAAAATAACCCTTCGTATTTTTCGATATTTCGAAGGTATTTGATAAAAGTATCAAAATTCATTTCATAAAACTATTAATTCAAATTGAGAGAGAGAGAGAGAGAGAAGAAGAAAAGAAAATTTTCTCCCGAAGCCCAAATCGATCGTGCCGAGCTCGAATCTCCGTGGAATTTCGTGTCAATCGTTTTTAAACGATCCTTTCTTCGATACCTTTCTATAGGTACCAATTTCCCCAATTTCTTTTATGGATTTTCGCGGTTTTGAGAATATTTGATTAAATCGGGATTTTTAGGTTAAATGCTTAGATCGAGCCCGTTTCTTGATCAATTTGTGATTTTATTGGATGTAAATGTGAATTAGATGATGATTAATGATTGTTATAATTTGTGAGTGTTGATTTGCGTTATAAATATGAGTTTTGATGATTTTTGGCTCGAAGTTTTGAATTCCCGTAAGTTTCTGCTGGGTTCAGTTAAACCACACGGGCTAACGCACGGTCTTGCGCAAGACCGTGCAGGAGCCCATGTGCAGCTCATTTCTCTTGCACGGGCTTGAGCCCGTGCACCAAGCCAGTGTGTTTGGCTGTGTGTGCGTGCACGGTCTTGACACCGTGTTCAAGACCGTGCACAAGGCCGTGTGAAACACTTAGAGATTTTTCCAGCTTTTTCAAATTTTGCTCTCGGCAATTGAGTCCTCAAGTCAATATTTTCGGTTGACTTTTTGCATACGGACTCCAAAAGTTACACCGTTTTCACCTATAGAACCCTTATATTTTGTAGATTAATATTTTGGAGTGTTTATTTAATTTCGCCCTCGTTCGGGCTGTGAATAGTGTAATTCTAATTGTGTATTTTTGACAACTTGTCGGAATTGCGTGAAACTTACATGATAGCTTCTTTACATATTATAATTGGCATATGCATGATTGGAAACATGTTTGGTTAGCTGTTCGTCCAATAATTGCTTATTTGCGCTTTTAGTGTTGTTGTCGTTATTGATTTGTCTAGGTCTTGTCTTATCTCCAGATCAGTCGAGCGTTGGAGATCAGTGAGTCTAGCAGCTAGGCTTTCACTTTTTGATTCCAGGTGAGGATTTAAACTTTTAACTGGGCTTGAACATATATATATACATTTGCGAACCCCCTAATCCCTTATTAATGTGTCATATATTTCGAGTTTATATTTTTATGTTTCATCCTCAAATCATTTAATATCAAAATTATACATTATTAAACCAAATTGATTTGTTTTCAAAAGGGCAAGAAAACTATTTATTTTACGTGACGGTTTGACTTAGGATTTAATCCTTTGTCGTCACCCTTGCTCAGAGTGTCGTTTGGCATTCAAAAGTGTTTTTAAAGCGAGCAAATACATGATTATTTTCAAGATGGGCCCGGGAAGGTATCCGAAGGTTACATCTGGGGATGGGCGTCCAGGGTGTAATCCGAGGTGCTTCTCCCAAAAATAAGCGTCAATCGTGGCCCGTCAGGAGATGATAGCCACGGTTGGGAGCGATGGTGGGTGTTGCATTCGTTGCACATTTTCCTAAAATTCACTATGGTTGAGCTTCAGGTTGCTCCTTAGCTTGACACCGGCGATGGAGAATTTTTACATGAACCGTGGAGAAATAAGGAGGAACAGGCCCATTCTCGCTGGGATCGTATTTATTGCTTTATAGTGTTATTGACTTTAATTTTTAATTGAATATCCAAGTCGAAGCATATTCCGGTTTCTTCATTATCGCATATGTATTTTCTATAAAAATCCGGAAGCATGACTCGACTTGTTCTCACATCTTCACTGAGTATTTTGACTCACCCTCTTTTAATTGGTTCTTGCCTCAGGTTTGAGAGAGACCGACATGTCTTACGTGTCGGATGGGCAACAGTGCATAGATAGGCTTTTTGGTTTTGCCGAGTCTCGTTGGTTGTCTTTTATTCTCTCGTTCATTATTCTTTTCAACCTGGATTGTAGACAATATTATATTGATCCCCGTAACTTTTTATTTAAATTATGTTGCCCCTGAATGGGCTGTTGTTGATAATTGTTAATGAATTGGCCCCGGAGTGGCATTTTCCGTTAATATGAATTTAAATGCTTCCGCTATATATATTCTCTGATTTATTTAAATGTTTTAATTTTGGGGATTCACTGTTGCCAAGTGTCGGGATTGACCCGTTAGCTTGCATGGGTTCTCGGGTTGAGGCACTGTACTCAGCTTGGGAGACCGTGCAGGTTCGGGGGCTGTAGAGCGGGGCGCTACATGCTCGTACAACCAATCCATTCCGAGAATAACCCCAAACTTCTTCATTGGCAATTCGATCAAATCTGCCGGGTATTCGATACCCTCGATGATAATCGGACAATGCTTAAGTGCTCGGTTCGCAATAACCTTCGAACCCAACGGCGAACCAACCACCAACACATAATCAAGCAAGGAAACAGGCGCATGCACAGGTAAGGAAACAGCAGGCGCAATAAATGAGTGTGAAGCACCCGAGTCGTACAATGCATGTATGGGGATGCCATTTATATATATAGTACCTTCCACCACATCGGTCGGATCTGCAACAGCATCCTCAGCATCGCCTTCCAAGGCGTAAACATGAGCATAGGCCTGAGGCTGAGCGGATCGCTGCTGTACCGGTCTCCTCTTCGGGCATACATCTACCCGGTGATCGACGCTACCACATCCGTAGCAAAGACCATTCTTCCTCCAACATTTGGCCTCTAAGTGCGGGCCCTGACAAAATCCACATACAGGTCGTGGATGTCCCTGAGGTCGGGGAGGAGCAGGCTAAACGGCGGTCTTGAACGGCTTCTTCCCAGAAGAGGACCCAGACGGAACAAATGGCCTCTTCGAACCAGAAGCGAAACTCTTGGCGGCTGTGGGGGCAGGTGTAGAAGTCGGTCTCATCTGTCGGAGATCGGACTCTATAGAAAGTGCCATCTCAACTGCATCGGTGTAGTACTAGAGTCTGTTCCCTAGCATATGCATACGGATCTCATTCGACAACCCTTCGATAAAATGTCGAGTCTTTCTCTGCTCGTCGTCAACCATATACGAGCAATGAATAATGAGCCAGGAGAAATGAGCCTCATACTGGTCGACTGATGAAGTACCCTGCTTGAGAGCCAGGAACTCTCGCTCACGTCGCTGTCGGACCACCAACGGAATATACTTGGCCCGAAACTCAACCAAGAACTGATCCCAAGTCGGGACCACATGCTCTCGCTGCCATCGCTGCTCTATACGGGCCCACCAGTCCTGTGCAGCTCCTATCATCTGATAAACTGCCAACTCGACCCTCTTAGGGTCCGGACACTCCATAACTCGGAATCTCTTCTCCATTGACGATATCCAAGCCTCGGCGATCACATCATCCGATGCACCCTCGAACTGCAGAGAGTTGAGCTTAAGGAACCTTCCCATATCATTCTCGGGGGCAGGAGGCAGTGTTGCTCGGTTAGCATGAACCATGAACTGCCCTAAGGCTTCCATAAACTGAGCTGGGGTCGGAACACCTGGAGGCGGACCTGGCGGTTCACGGCGAGGAGGCATTCTGCAAATTCAATACCAAACATGCATGATGATAAGTGATTATGAAAAGCTGTAGCACGTAGAGAAGTTTATTCACATAATCACATTGTCACAAGAACGTAATCCTAAGCCGTACGACCTAAACGGACACAACAAAACACGACGCTTCAGAGCCTAGGTGTAACGCCCCAAAAATCCAAATTTTAATCCAGTATGTCCGAATCGAGTATTTGCGCAATTTATTATTTTATTTGATATTTATTATGAGATCTTAGAATAATTTCGTAAATGAATGAATTTCTATATTTAAATTACGAATTGTCAATGTGCGTTTAATTATATGAATTTTGACTGTAATTATGTATTATTTGGACAACATGAGTTTTCAAACTTATTTTGCGAAATTATGAATTTGCCCTTTCAATTTTTAAACCCAAGTCAAATTGACTAAGTCTCATCACTCTCTCTCTCACCTCCCTCTTTCCAAACACAGCAGCAGCAAGAAAGAAAGAAAATAAAAGAAAGAAAAAGAGAAAGAGAAGGAAGGAGGTTCCAACGATCATTCCGACTTCGTTTCCCAATGGATTTTCGAACCGTTTACGCCTACGAACTCCCCGCGATCTCTTCTACGAGTAAGCCTTTCACGTCCCTCTCGTTTAATGTCTCCTATGCCTCGTATTTCTCGTTTTTGTATATAGTTGAATAATTTAGGGTTTATGTGATTTTGAGGGAATTTATGGATGGATTTTCGTGTTTTTGGATTATATGTGTAGCTTATATGTTGTAGATCATTATATGTAAATATTAGGGCGTGATTTGCATGTTTAGATGATCAAATGTTGAATTTAGGAATTAATTCGCGTGGTTTTTCTGGTTCTGCGAAGTTTCTGCTCTTTCTTGACGCACACGGGCTTTGCACACGGGGTGTGGCAAGGCCATGTGGAAGTACACGGCCTCCTGCACGGCCGTGCAAGAGACCGTGCGCATGGTTCATGGTGCACGGCCTTGTGCACATGGCCTTGAGGCCGTGTACAAGAGGCCGTGCGTGTCCCTCTTTGGTGTGCACGGCCTTGGTGCACACGGCTGTGCACAAGGCCATGTGGCCCGTTTGAACAGGGCCCTGACCTTCTGTAAGTCAGGGCCAATTTTGGCCTACGGGTCCCTCCGAGGCTCGTCTTTTCCGAATTCTTTTTTTGCTCGTGTATTCGATATATATGAAATAGATATGAATTGCATGTTTTATGAATTTATAGCATGTTCGGATCTATGAATAATGCATTTTAAGTTTTCGTCAAATTTTCTAACTTTTTCATATGAAGTCCGATTTTCCCGAAATTCGAATGCATACTCCTTTATGATATTTAAAGCATGTCCGTAAAGTTTCATTGCATTTGGACTTAATTTGCATTTTTAAATTTGCGAATTACTCCGTTTTCGATTGATAATTTGAACCTAAGTGCCTTATGTGATTGTATAACGTGCCTCAATATGTTCTAATGTTTTCGTATAAGGCGTGTGTTGTCCTTAGTCTTATTTGGTTGTGTCTTGGTATTTTTGCAGACGATATTCCCGTGGAGTAGCGCCGGTTCTTGCTTTTGCTCTTCTTTTTGTATAGCCAACAGGTGAGGCTTTCCGTTTCTGATTCCAGTACTATTATATATATATATAAATAAGCCTCTCCCGATATAAGCCATGTTTACGTTTTGTTTTCACACCGTTTCTATATATATATTTAGTAAATATTTATGCCTATTATGTTTATTCGATTTATCGAAAATGTTTTGATATGAAAAAGTACTACGTATATTCTTTCAAACTTTTGCGAAAGAGACATGTAAAACCCCTTTAATTTCTAAGGCAAACTTTGGCCTTCGGCCTTGCATATGTCATGTCTCGTTTGGCCAACCCGAAATGATTTGAAAAGCGAGTTATGAACTGTATGTATGTATGTATGTTTGGGCCCGAAGTCAGGATGATAGGATAAAGTCGGTAGACATCGGGTCTACGGCGGAAATTCTATGGTTCCTTCCACCTTTGCGAGCTCGGGGTGAGGCCGGAGTGGCAGCCCTTTGAGTACCTGAGATTATACTGTATGTTATGCGTAGTTCGGATTTAGCGGTCCGTCTACATTGGAGGAATAAGGGCGGTTTCCCGTTTTCATGTTTGGAAATTGGAGTTAAGGGCTTGACTCGCCGAGTCATATGATATGTTATGTTTTATGCTAAATCACCACCCGTTTACGAAAACCTTTCTTTTATGTTGATTTCTTTTAAGTTTAAAAATGGTGATTTATTTCTGTTTTATAATATACATTATTATTCCCTCCTCACTTAGTCGTTTGACTAACCCTCTCTGTTTCACCCCTGTGTTGGTTTCAGGATACTAGGCGGGATCTTCGTCGTCGTCGTCGCGTCTTAGAGTTACATTCTTTTGTTCATGTATAACTCTCATTCCGTATGGCTATTATTTATGTTTACGATAGTAGGATTTTATTTATGTAGTATTCGGGATTATATGTTGAACCCGTTATTATTTATTGTCGGGATATTGTATCGAACCCGTTTATTATTCAAGTAATTGAATTTCGTTGGCCTTGGTGGGCTTTAATACTTGTGCAATTATTATGATTTATTGTTTGGTTTAATTTCACTTCCGCACCTCTGTCGTTTTCTTTCGATTTTGAAAACCCCGCCTATTCATTGAGTAAATGTGTGCCGTTCGCCGGGTTTAAATTCGGGTCGGATTCCATTTCGGTTCCGGGTCGGGGCTCGGTGCGGGGCGTGCGTTACCCGTTTGGGGCGCCCGCTACACTAGGCTATTCGACCCAAGAGAGCTCTGATACCAACTGTAGCGGGCGCCCCAAACGGGTAACACACGCCCCGCACCGAGCCCCGACCCGGAACCGAAATGGAATTCGACCCGAATCGAAACCCGGCGAACGACACACATTTACTCAATTACTAGGCGGGGGTTTCAAAAATGAAAGAAAACGACAGAGGTGCGGAAGCAAAAATCAACAAAACAATAAATCATAATAATTGCACAAGTATTAAAGCCCACCAAGGCCATCAAAATTCAATTACTATAAATAATAAACGGGTTCGATACAATATCCCGACAATATAAAATAACGGGTTCAACATATAAATCCCGAATACTAAATACATAAATCCTCATAACATAAAACATAAATAATAGCCAAACGAAAATAGAGTTATACATGAGCAAAAGAATGCAACCCTAAAGACGACGACAACTACGACGATCCCGCCTAGTATCCTGAAACCAATACAGGGGTGAAACAGAGGGGGTTAGTCAAACGACTAAGTGAGGAGGGAATAATAGTGTATATTATAAAACTGAAATAAATCACCAGTTTTAAAGTTAAAAGAAATCAACATAAAAGAAAGGTTTTCGTAAATGGGTGGTCATTTAGCATAAAACATAAACATATCATATGACTCGGCGAGTCAAGCCCTTAACTCCAATTTCCAAACATAAAATGGGAAACCTACCTTATTCCTCCAATGTAGACAGACCGCTAAATCCGAACTACGCATAACATACGGTATAATCTCAGGTACTCAAAGGGCTGCCACTCCGGCCTCACCCTGAGCTCCCAAATGGAGGGAACCATAGGATTTCCGCCGTAGACCCGACGTCTACCGACATCGTCCTATCGTCCTTACTCCGGGCCCAAACATACATGCATACAGTTCATAACTCGCTTTTCAAATCATTTTGGTTGGCCAAAAGACCGTTCGAGACATGCCATATGCGAGGCCGAAGACCAAAGTTCGCCTTAGAAATTAAAGAGGTTTTACATGTCTCTTTCGCAAACGTTTGAAAGAATATACATAGTACTTTTTCATATCAAAACATTTTCGATAAATCGAATAAACATAATAGGCATAAATATTTACTAGGTATATAAAGACGGTGTGAAAACAAAACGTAAAATAAGGCTTATACCGGGAGAGGCTTAATATATACATACATATAGTACTGGAGTCAGAAACGGAAAGCCTCACCTGTTGGCTACACAAAAAGAATAGATAAATGCAAGACCGGATGCGCTACTCCATTGGAGTATCGTCTGCAAAATACAAAGACACAACCAAATAAGACTAATGACGACGCACGACTTATACGAAATCATTAAATCACATAGAAGCACGTTAAACAGTCATTCATAACACTTAGGTTCACATTCTATCAAAGTACGTAAATTCAAAAAGCAAATCAAATTAGAATGCGATAAAAGTTCATAATCATGCATAAAAGGCAATAAGGAATCATGCTTTGAAGTTTCCGAAGAAACGGACAAGATTTGAAAAATAGCCCACAATGCCTAAACAAAAAACACGAGGAACAGGGCCCGAACGAAGTCGGAAAAATTCAAACTTCCTAAAATATGTATTTCATGATTTATAGGACCTATAGGTGAAATCGGATCTCAAATCCGAGGTCAAACGAAGAAAGTCAACTTTTAAAAGTGCCCGTTGACTCACATTGCCGAGAGCAACATTCTGAAAATGGAGAAATTTTGGTTAAGGCATACACAGGGTCTCGGGACGGGTGGATGCACGGGCTTGAGCTCGTGCTCAAGCCGGTGCAAGCACTTTGCACTGGCGTGCGCACGACCGTGTGCACGGCCGTGCACAAGACCGTGCAAAGGCTTAAGTGGACGCACGGTCTTGGCGCATGGTCTCAAGACCGTGCGCAAGGCCGTGCGGATTCTCAGAATAGCAGAAAAATGCAGAATCGCGAGGGCTTCGCGGGAACAACACAAAATTCGATATTAAACCCATCAATCATGCAAAACTCAAGTTAAAACTCACATATATTGATCTACAACATCTAAGCTACACATAGAATTCAAAATCATGTAAATCCATCCATAGTTTCTCTCAAAATCATACAAAACCTAATATATTCAACTATATACAAAAATCTGAAAATCGAAGCAACGGAGGCTTTAATCGCGAAAGGTGTGAGAAGCTTACTCGTAGAGGAGATCGTGAGGAGTCCGTAGGCGTAAACGGTTCGAAAATCCGTCGAGAAACGAGTCCGGCACGATGGATTGAAGCTTTTTCTTCTTTTTCTCCTTTTTCTTCTCCTCTTTTCTTCTTTGTGCTTGTTGAGTGACGTGAATGAGGTGAGAGGGAGAGTGTAGCGCCCCGCTCTACAGCCCCGGAACCTGCACGGATTCCCAAGCCGAATACAGTGCCTCAACCCGAGAACCCATGCAAGCTAACGGGTCAATCCCGACACTTGGCAACAGTGAATCCCCAAAATAAGGCATTTAAATAGATCAGAGAATATATAGCGGAAGCATTTAAATCCATATTAACAAAAATTGCCACTCCGGGGCCAATATATTAACAACAGCCCACTCAGGGCAACATCATTTAAATAACAATATTGGGGAACAATATAATATTATCAATCCAGGTTGACAAGAGTAATTAACGAGATCAAAAGACAACTAATGAGACTCGGCAAAACCAAAAAGCCTATCAGACACTGTTGCCCATCTGACACGTAAGACATGTCGGTCTCTCTCAAACCTGAGGCAAGAACAAATTAAAAGAGGGTGAGTCAAAGTACTCAGTGAAGATGTGAGAACAAGTCGAGTCATGCTTCCGGATTTTATAGAAAATACATATGCGATAATGAAGAAACCGGAATATGCTTCGACTTGGATATACAATTAAAAATTAAAATCAGTAACATTATAAAGCAGTAAATACGATCCCAGCGAGAATGGGCCTGTTCCTCCTTATATCTCCACGGTGCATGTATAAATACTCCATCGCCGGTGTCAAGCTAAGGAGCAACCCGAAGCTCAACCATAATGAATTTTAGGAAAATGTGCAACGAATGCAACACCCACCATCGCTCCCAACCGTGGCTATCATCTCCTGACAGGCCACGATTGACGCTTAGTTTTGGGAGAAGCACCTCGGATTACACCCTGAACGCCCGTCCCCAGATGTAACCTTCGGATACCTTCCCGGGCCCAACTTGAAAATAGTCATGTATTTGCTCGCTTTAAAATAACCCATTTCAATGCCAACCGACACTCTGAGCAAGGGTGACGACAAAGGATTAAATCCTAAGTCAAACCATCACGTAAAATAAATAGTTTTCTTGCCCTTTTGAAAACAAATCAATTTGGTTTACTTATGTATAATTTTGATATTAAATGATTTGAGGATAAAACATAAAAATATAAACTCGAAATATATAATATATTAATAAGGGATTAGGGGGTTCGCAATTGTATATATATATGTTCAAGCCCAGTTAAAAGTTTAAATCCTCACCTGGAATCAAAAAGAGAAAGCCTAGCTGCTAGACTCACTGGTCTCCCACGCCGGACTGATCTGGAGACAAGACAAGACCTAGACAAATCAATAACGACTACAACAACAATAAAAGCGCAAATAAGCAATTATTGGACGAACGTCTAACCAAACATGTTTCCAATCATGCATATGTCAATTATAATATGTAAAGAAGCTATCATGTAAATTTCACGCAATTCCGAGAGGTTGTCAAAAATACACATAATTCGAATTACACTATTCATAGCCCGAACGAGGGCAAAATTAAATAAACATTCCAAAATATAAATCTACAAATTAAAAGGGTTCTATAGGTGAAAACGGTGTAATTTTTGGAGTTCGTATGCAAAAAGTCAACCAAAAATGGTGACCCGAAGACTCAATTGCCGAGAGCAAAGTTTGAAAAGGCTGGAAAAATTCACTAAGTGTTTCACACGGCCTAGTGCACGGTCTTGAACACGGTGTCAAGACCGTGCACGCACACACGGCCAAACACACGGGATAGGTGCACGGGCTCAAGCCCGTGCAAGCACAATGAGCTGCACACGGGCTCCTGCACGGTCTTGCGCAAGACCGTGCGTTAGCCCGTGTGGTTCAACTGAACCCAGCAGAAACTTACGGGTTTTCAAATTTTCGAGCCAAAATTCCACAAAAATCATATTTTTAACGCAAATCAACACTCATAATTTATAACAATCAATAATCAACATCTAATTCACATATACATCCAATAAAATCACGAATTGACCAAGAAACGGGCTCGATCTAAGCAATTATCCTAAAAGTCCCGAAATAAAAGTCCCGAAATAACCAAATATTCTCAAAACCTCGAAAAAACGTAAAAGAAATTGGGAAAATTGGTACCTATAGAAAGGTATCGATGAACTGATCGTTTAAAAACGATTGGTGCGAGATTCCACGGAGATTCGAGCTCGGCACGATCGATTAGGGATTCGGGAGAAATATCTATTTTCTTCTTCTTCTCTCTCTCTCTCTCTCGAAATAAAAATAATGAAATGAATTTCGATACTTATCAAATATCTTCGAAATACCGAAAAATACGAAGGGTTATTTTAGTAATTTTAGAAAATCCAATTAAATACGCGTCGATCACATATAACGATTAAATATTTAATAAACGCAATATAGACACGTAATTTAAATACGCAAACAATATTATCACATTGGTCATTTACGACATAATATAATATAATTCACATATAATCGAGAATTTAGAGATTAAGAAAGATAATTAACGCGTAAAAATTACTCACAGTAATTCCCAGATTTCTGGGTCGTTACAATACCTCCCCCTTATGAGAATCTGGTCCCCAGATTCCATCTTCATCAGAAAAGCTCGGGATAAGCTTCCCTCATCTTAGCCTCCGTCTCCCAAGTAGACTGCTCGGTCGAACGGTTCCCCCAGAGAACTCTCACTAATAAAATCTGCTTGTGGCGAAGTTGCTGAACCTTACGATCCTGAATCTGAACCGGTTTCATCTCAATAGTCAAATCCGGCTCAAGCTGAACTCCGTCATCCTAGAGAATATGGGACTCATCGGGGAAGTACTTGCGAAGCTGTGAGACATGGAAGACATTGTGGATCCCGGTAAGATAAGGTGGTAGGTCCAGACGATATGCGGTATTCCCGATCCGCTCGGTGATCTCAAATGGACCTAAATATCTCGGAGTAAGCTTCCCACCTCTACCAATCCTCGTGAATCCCTTCCTCGGGGAGGCCTTGAGAAAAACTCGGTCTCCCACTTCGAACTCCAAATGTCGACGCCTCTTGTCGGCGTAGCTCTTCTGGCGATCTTGAGCTGCTTTCATTCTTTGCCGAATGAGTTGAACCTTATCAATTGCTTCCTGAATGTGATCCGGTGGAGTAGCCCTCTCATGGCCATTAGCTGACCATTTCCAATCCTCCAATTCCCAATAAATTGGAGATTTGCACTTCCTCCCATAAAGAGCCTCATATGGTGGCATTCCAATCGAGGCTTGATAACTGTTATTGTAAGCGAACTCGACCAAGGGCAAGTGTGAAATCCAACTCGTATGAAAATCGAGCGTACATGCCCGTAACATATCATTTAGAAACCTGATCGTTCGCTCGGATTGTCCATCAGTCTGAGGATGTGCTACAGAGCTAAACTTTAGGGTCGTTCCCAAGTTCTTATGAAGTTCTTGCCACAACTGAGCTGTGAACTTAGGATCCCTGTCAGAAACGATACTTTTCGGAACACCATGAAGCCTAATAATTTCTTTCTGATACAATTCTGCGAGCTGTTTAACCTTTGCTGTTTTTCGAACTGGTAGAAAATGCGCTGACTTGGTCAATCGATCAACGATGACCCAAATACTATCGAAACCTCCACGAACGGAAGGCAATCCAGTCACGAAGTCCATAGTGATCTCCTGCCACTTGGAAGTGGGTACAGGAAGCGGCTGAAGAGTTCCTCCAGGCCTTTGATGCTCGGCCTTGACTCTCTGACATGTTAGACAATGTTTCACATAAGTAGCCACGTCCCTTTTCATACCATTCCACCAATACTGGGTTCTGAGATCACGATACATCTTGTTGCCTCCTGGGTGAACAGCATAAGCAGACTTGTGTGCCTCGTCGAGAATTCCACGCTTCAGGTTCGTAGGAACACAAACTCGGATCCCAAAGCGAAGCAATCCGGTACCATCGATCCTGAATTTGGTGTTAGGATCATTCAGCATTCTAGCTTTGATCTTCTGAATACTGGCATCCGAATCTTGCTCGTCTCGAAGTTGTTGGACTAAATCGGGTTGGACTAAAAGGTTGGCAAGACGAGGATACGATTCAAATCGAGTCCTTCCGTCCTCTAAAGAGGTATCTGAAGATGTCCCCTCTAGGTGTGCCACGTGAGCCCTTCGGCTCAATGCATCGGCGACTACGTTCGCCTTCCCAGGGTGATACTGAATGCGGCAGTCATAATCTTCCAAGAATTCCATCCACCGTCTCTGTCTCCTGTTGAGATCCTTCTGAGTGAATAGATACTTCAAACTCTGGTGGTCCGTAAAGATGTCAAAAGTGACACCATACAGATAATGACGCCATTTGCCCAAGGCAAATATCACCGCTGCAAGTTCCAAGTCGTGAATAGGATAGTTCTTTTCGGCATCTTTTAGCTTTTTAGAAGCATAAGCTACGACTTTCCCATTTTGCATCAACACGCACCCTAAACCTTCCTTGGACGCGTCAGTATAAACCGCGTATCCCTCGTGTCCGTCTGGAAGAACAAGTATAGGTGCAGTGGTCAATCTCTTCTTGAACTCTTTGAAACTGGCCTCACACTTGTCGTCCCACTGAAAAGATATATCTTTACAAGTCAACTTCGTGAGTGGGGCCGCTAGTGTGGAGAAATCCTTAACGAATCGCCTGTAATATCCAGCCAATCCAAGGAAACTCCTAACTTCTGTTGGCGTCTTAGGTTGACTCCAACTCGTCACTGCCTCAATCTTTGATGGATCCACAGCAATCCCATTCCCGGAGATGATGTGACCAAGGAATGAAACCTCGTTGATCCAAAATTCGCACTTGCTGAACTTGGCATATAGACTATGCTCTCGAAGCGTCTGTAGAACAATGCGAAGATGCTCGGCATGATCCTCGACTGTCTTGGAGAAAACCAGAATGTCGTCGATGAAGATAACCACAAACTTGTCGAGGTAAGGTCGGAAAATCCTGTGCATCATATCCATGAAAGCTGCAGGGGCATTCGTCAAACCAAACGGCATCACAACAAACTCGAAGTGGCCGTACCGAGTGTTAAACCCGGTCTTAGGTATATCCTGCTCTCGGATACGAAGCTGATAATATCCCTGACGAAGATCCAACTTCGAATATACCTTTGAGCCCTGCAATAAGTCGAATAACTCCTCTATGTGGGGTAGAGGGTATTTGTTCTTCACTGTCATCCGGTTCAACTCCCGGTAGTCGATGCACATTCTCAGCGTACCATCCTTCTTCTTTACAAACAAAACCGGGGCACCCCAAGGAGAGATGCTCGGTCTTATGTTACCATTTTCAAGCAACTCTTCCAGTTGCATCTTCAGTTCCTTCAACTCGGCTGGAGCCATCCTATACGGAGTCTTCGAATAAGGCTCCGATCCCGGGGCAAGATCGACTACGAACTCAATGTCCCGATCAGGGGGTAGAGAGTTCAAACTCTCGGGAAAGACATCAGGGAAGTCCTTAATCACTTCCGTATTCTCGAGCTTCCCTTGTTCCTTCGGTCGGTTAAGTAAATAAGCGACGAAGGCCTGAGCTCCCTCTCGGATCAAACGAGAAGCCTCAACGAAAGAAATCTTCGGTGCCAGAACTGACTCCTCAAGACTACCCTTCACAATTGTTGCCTCGGTCCCAATCTGAATAGTCTTCCTGAAACAATCCACACTGACTCTATGCTGATAAAGCCAGTCCATTCCCAGAATAATCCCGTAGCGCTGCAGTGGTAACTCGATCAAATCTGCTGGATAAACACGATCTCCTATCTTCAAAGGACAACCCTTGAAGATTCTATCCGTAACGTAAGAAGTCCCCAAAGGAGAACTGACTCGATACAAATAAGGCAGACTCTCCACGGGCATGCACAACTTAGCAGCAATATCAAGCGCAATAAACGAGTGTGTAGCACCCGGATCATATAATGCAGTAATAGGGATGTCATCAATATGCAAGGTACCTCCAATAACATCATGCGAATCGGGCTCAAGCTCCTCTCCTCCCAGTGCGAAGACTCTGGGTTGAACTCTCGGCTGACCGGAAGCCTGAATCGCCTTCCGTGGCGTGGCAAGAGTTCTCTTGTTCGGACAAGAGTCTATCAGGTGATCAGAAGATGCACAAATCAAACACTGTCCCAATCGCCTCCGGCAGGAATCGGCGGTGTGGTTCGGTCTGTGGCAGTAGGAACAAGTGATCGGTGCAACGGCAGTAATAGGAGCCCTATCAATATACCTGGGCCTCTTATCGCCCATAGAAGATCCAGAGCCAGCAGTGAAAGGCCTCTTGCCCTTCTGAGAAAAACCCTTAGGGGCAGCAGCAACAGGAACAGGAGCTCTACGACGAATCTCTCGAAGATCGGACTCGATAGCCATAGCCCGTGTAACGGCCTCCTCATAAGTACGGAGGTCACTGCCTACCAACTCGGCCCTGATCTCGTCGCAAAGGCCCTCCTTGAACTTCCTGGCCATCCTCCTATCGTCGTCCGCTATATGAGGAGCATAGACGATCAGTCTGGTAAAGTTGGCCTCATACTGGCCCACAGTCGTACCTCCCTGAGTGAGGTTCATAAACTCCCTCTCTTGCTGATCACGGACGATCTCGGGCACATACTTCACCCGGAACTCATGCAAAAACCTTCCCCAAGTGCGTGGGGTCTGTGCCGTAGTCCAACGCCTCTCAACTAGGCGCCACCAATCGAGGGCGGGACCCCTCATCAGAAATACAGAGAGCTCGATCCTCTGCAAATCCTCAATATCTAGAGCTCTGAACTTCTGCTCCAGCTCGGAAATCCAGGCCTCTGCCTTGATGTCGTCCGGCTCACCCTCGAAGACCGTAGGGCGATAGGACATAAATCGATCCATGGCTCGGGCAGTAACATCCCGAGGATTCGGTGGTGGTGGCTGTGGTGGCTGTTGCTCCTGCTGAGCCTGCTGTATAATCAGTCTAACAGCATCATAGAAGGCATTAGGCGGTGGAAAACCCTCTGGTGGTGGAGGCGGTTCCTGTCGGCCTCGAGGTCTAACCATTGTGCCTGCAAAGATAAGCTGAAATGCATGTGGATTAATGATATGACCAATTAATCAAGTAACAAAAACATTTAAAAGCGCAAGTAAAGGAATAACACGAAACCTATAAATATAGCCGTACGACTTAGACACGACACTCTAGACAACAGAACCTAGGGAACCTATGGCTCTGATACCACTCCGGCCTGTAGCGCCCCGCTCTACAGCCCCCGAACCTGCACGGATTCCCAAGCCGAATACAGTGCCTCAACCCGAGAACCCATGCAAGCTAACGGGTCAATCCCGACACTTGGCAACAGTGAATCCCCAAAATAAAGCATTTAAATAGATCAGAGAATATATAGCGGAAGCATTTAAATCCATATTAACAAAAATTGCCACTCCGGGGCCAATATATTAACAACAGCCCACTCAGGGCAACATCATTTAAATAACAATATTGGGGAACAATATAATATTATCAATCCAGGTTGACAAGAGTAATGAACGAGATCAAAAGACAACTAATGAGACTCGGCAAAACCAAAAAGCCTATCAGACACTGTTGCCCATCCGACACGTAAGACATGTCGGTCTCTCTCAAACTTGAGGCAAGAACAAATTAAAAGAGGGTGAGTCAAAGTACTCAGTGAAGATGTGAGAACAAGTCGAGTCATGCTTCCGGATTTTATAGAAAATACATATGCGATAATGAAGAAACCGGAATATGCTTCGACTTGGATATACAATTAAAAATTAAAATCAGTAACATTATAAAGCAGTAAATACGATCCCAGCGAGAATGGGCCTGTTCCTCCTTATATCTCCACGGTGCATGTATAAATACTCCATCGCCGGTGTCAAGCTAAGTAGCAACCCGAAGCTCAACCATAATGAATTTTAGGAAAATGTGCAACGAATGCAACACCCACCATCGCTCCCAACCGTGGCTATCATCTCCTGACAGGCCACGATTGACGCTTAGTTTTGGGAGAAGCACCTCGGATTACACCCTGAACGCCCGTCCCCAGATGTAACCTTCGGATACCTTCCCGGGCCCAACTTGAAAATAGTCATGTATTTGCTCGCTTTAAAATAACCCATTTGAATGCCAACCGACACTCTGAGCAAGGGTGACAACAAAGGATTAAATCCTAAGTCAAACCGTCACGTAAAATAAATAGTTTTCTTGCCCTTTTGAAAACAAATCAATTTGGTTTACTTATGTATAATTTTGATATTAAATGATTTGAGGATAAAACATAAAAATATAAACTCGAAATATATAATATATTAATAAGGGATTAGGGGGTTCGCAATTGTATATATATATGTTCAAGCCCAGTTAAAAGTTTAAATCCTCACCTGGAATCAAAAAGAGAAAGCCTAGCTGCTAGACTCACTGGTCTCCCACGCCGGACTGATCTGGAGAGAAGACAAGACCTAGACAAATCAATAACGACTACAACAACAATAAAAGCGCAAATAAGCAATTATTGGACGAACGGCTAACCAAACATGTTTCCAATCATGCATATGTCAATTATAATATGTAAAGAAGCTATCATGTAAATTTCACGCAATTCCGACAGGTTGTCAAAAATACACATAATTAGAATTACACTATTCATAGCCCGAACGAGGGCAAAATTAAATAAACATTCCAAAATATAAATCTACAAATTAAAAGGGTTCTATAGGTGAAAACGGTGTAATTTTTGGAGTCCGTATGCAAAAAGTCAACCAAAAATGGTGACCCGAAGACTCAATTGCCGAGAGCAAAGTTTGAAAAGGCTGGAAAAATTCACTAAGTGTTTCACACGGCCTAGTGCACGGTCTTGAACACGGTGTCAAGACCGTGCACGCACACACGGCCAAACACACGGGATAGGTGCACGGGCTCAAGCCCGTGCAAGCACAATGAGCTGCACACGGGCTCCTGCATTGTAGCGCCCCGCTCTACAGCCCCCGAACCTGCACGAATTCCCAAGCCGAGTACAGTGCCTCAACCCGAGAACCCACGCAAGCTAACGGGTCAATCCCGACACATGGCAACAGTGAATCCCCAAAATAAAGCATTTAAATAAATCAGAGAATATATAGCGGAAGCATTTAAATCCATATTAACAAAAATGCCACTCCGGGGCCAATACATTAACAACAGCCCACTCAGGGCAACATCATTTAAATAACAATATTGGGGAACAATATAATATTATCAATCCAGGTTGACAAGAGTAATGAACGAGATCAAAAGACAACTAATGAGACTCGGCAAAACCAAAAAGCCTATCTGACACTGTTGCCCATCCGACACGTAAGACATGTCGGTCTCTCTCAAACCTGAGGCAAGAACAAATTAAAAGAGGGTGAGTCAAAATACTCAGTGAAGATGTGAGAACAAGTCGAGTCATGCTTCCGGGTATTTATAGAAAATACATATGCGATAATGAAGAAACCGGAATATGCTTCGACTTGGATATACAATTAAGAATTAAAATCAATAACACTATAAAGCAGTAAATAATATCCCAGCGAGAATGGGCCTGTTCCTCCTTATATCTCCACGGTGCATGTATAAATACTCCATCGCCGGTGTCAAGCTAAGGAGCAACCCGAAGCTCAACCATAATGAATTTTAGGAAAATGTGCAACGAATGCAACACCCACCATCGCTCCCAACCGTGGCTATCATCTCCTGACAGGCCACGATTGACGCTTAGTTTTGGGAGAAGCACCTCGGATTACACCCTGAACGCCCGTCCCCAGATGTAACCTTCGGATACCTTCCCGGGCCCAACTTGAAAATAGTCATGTATTTGCTCGCTTTAAAATAACCCATTTGAATGCCAACCGACACTCTGAGCAAGGGTGACGACAAAGGATTAAATCCTAAGTCAAACCGTCACTTAAAATAAATAGTTTTCTTGCCCTTTTGAAAACAAATCAATTTGGTTTACTTATGTATAATTTTGATATTAAATGATTTGAGGATAAAACATAAAAATATAAACTCGAAATATATAATATATTAATAAGGGATTAGGGGGTTCGCAATTGTATATATATATGTTCAAGCCCAGTTAAAAGTTTAAATCCTCACCTGGAATCAAAAAGAGAAAGCCTAGCTGCTAGACTCACTGGTCTCCCACGCCGGACTGATCTGGAGACAAGACAAGACCTAGACAAATCAATAACGACTACAACAACAATAAAAGCGCAAATAAGCAATTATTGGACGAACGGCTAACCAAACATGTTTCCAATCATGCATATGTCAATTATAATATGTAAAGAAGCTATCATGTAAATTTCACGCAATTCCGACAAGTTGTCAAAAATACACATAATTAGAATTACACTATTCATAGCCCGAACGAAGGCGAAATTAAATAAACATTCCAAAATATAAATCTACAAATTAAAAGGGTTCTATAGGTGAAAACGGTGTAATTTTTGGAGTCCGTATGCAAAAAGTCAACCAAAAATGGTGACCCGAAGACTCAATTGCCGAGAGCAAAGTTTGAAAAGGCTGGAAAAATTCACTAAGTGTTTCACACGGCCTAGTGCACGGTCTTGAACACGGTGTCAAGACCGTGCACGCACACACGGCCAAACACACGGCCTTGGTGCACGGGCTCAAGCCCGTGCAAGCACAAGGAGTTGCACACGGGCTCCTGCACGGTCTTGCGCAAGACCGTGCGTTAGCCCGTGTGGTTCAACTGAACCCAGCAGAAACTTACGGGTTTTCAAATTTTCGAGCCAAAATTCCACAAAAATCATATTTTTAACGCAAATCAACACTCATAATTTATAACAATCAATAATCAACATCTAATTCACATATACATCCAATAAAATCACGAATTGACCAAAAAAACGGGCTCGATCTAAGCATTTAACCTAAAAATCCCGAAATAACCAAATATTCTCAAAACCTCGAAAAAACGTAAAAGAAATTGGGGAAATTGGTACCTAAAGAAAGGTATCGATGAACTGATCGTTTAAAAACGATTGGCGCGAAATTCCACGGAGATTCGAGCTCGGCACGATCGATTAGGGATTCGGGAGAAATATCTCTTTTCTTCTTCTTCTCTCTCTCTCTCTCTCTCGAAATAAAAATAATGAAATGAATTTCGATACTTATCAAATATCTTCGAAATACCGAAAAATATGAAGGGTTATTTTAGTAATTTTAGAAAATCCAATTAAATACGCGTCGATCACATATAACGATTAAATATTTAATAAACGCAATATAGACACGTAATTTAAATACGCAAACAATATTATCACATTGGTCATTTACGACATAATATATTATAATTCAAATATAATCGAGAATTTAGAGATTAAGAAAGATAATTAACGCGTAAAATTACTCACAGTAATTCTCGGATTTCTGGGTCGTTACAATACCTCCCCCTTATGAGAATCTGGTCCCCAGATTCCATCTTCATCAGAAAAGCTCGGGATAAGCTTCCCTCATCTTAGCCTCCGTCTCCCAAGTAGACTGCTCGGTCGAACGGTTCCTCCAGAGAACTCTCACTAATGAAATCTGCTTGTGGCGAAGCTGCTGAACCTTACGATCCTGAATCTGAACCGGTTTCATCTCAATAGTCAAATCCGGCTCAAGCTGAACTCCGTCATCCTGGAGAATATGGGACTCGTCGGGGAAGTACTTGCGAAGCTGTGAGACATGGAAGACATTGTGGATCCCGGTAAGATAAGGTGGTAGGTCCAGACGATATGCGGTATTCCCGATCCGCTCGGTGATCTCAAATGGACCTAAATATCTCGGAGTAAGCTTCCCACCTCTACCGATCCTCGTGAATCCCTTCCTCGGGGAGGCCTTGAGAAAAACTCGGTCTCCCACTTCGAACTCCAAATGTCGACGCCTCTTGTCGGCGTAGCTCTTCTGGCGATCTTGAGCTGCTTTCATTCTTTGCCGAATGAGTTGAACCTTATCAATTGCTTCCTGAATGTGATCCGGTGGAGTAGCTCTCTCATGGCCATTAGCTGACCATTTCCAATCCTCCAATTCCCAATAAATTGGAGATCTGCACTTCCTCCCATAAAGAGCCTCATACGGTGGCATTCCAATCGAGGCTTGATAACTGTTGTTGTAAGCGAACTCGACCAAGGGCAAGTGTGAAATCCAACTCGTATGAAAATCGAGCGCACATGCCCGTAACATATCATTTAGAAACCTGATCGTCCGCTCGGATTGTCCATCAGTCTGAGGATGTGCTGCAGAGCTAAACTTTAGGGTCGTTCCCAAGTTCTTAAGAAGTTCTTGCCACAACTGAGCTGTGAACTTAGGATCCCTGTCAGAAACGATACTTTCCGGAACACCATGAAGCCTAATAATTTCTTTCTGATACAATTCTGCGAGCTGTTTAACCTTTGCTGTTTTTCGAACTGGTAGAAAATGCGCTGACTTGGTCAATCGATCAACGATGACCCAAATACTATCGAAACCTCCACGAACGGCAGGCAATCCAGTCACGAAGTCCATAGTGATCTCCTGCCACTTGGAAGTGGGTACAGGAAGCGGCTGAAGAGTTCCTCCAGGCCTTTGATGCTCGGCCTTGACTCTCTGACATGTTAGACAATGTTTCACATAAGTAGCCACGTCCCTTTTCATACCATTCCACCAATACTGGGTTCTGAGATCACGATACATCTTGTTGCCTCCTGGGTGAACAGCATAAGCAGACTTGTGTGCCTCGTCGAGAATTCCACGCTTCAGGTTCGTAGGAACACAAACTCGGATCCCAAAGCGAAGCAATCCGGTACCATCGATCCTGAATTTGGTGTTAGGATCATTCAGCATTCTAGCTTTGATCTTCTGAATACTGGCATCTGAATCTTGCTCGTCTCGAAGTTGTTGGACTAAATCGGGTTGGACTGAAAGGTTGGCCAGACGAGGATACGATTCAAATCGAGTCCTCCTGTCCTCTAAAGAGGTATCTGAAGATGTCCCCTCTAGGTGTGCCACGTGAGCCCTTCGGCTCAATGCATCGGCGACTACGTTCGCCTTCCCAGGGTGATACTGAATGCGGCAGTCATAATCTTCCAAGAATTCCATCCACCGTCTCTGTCTCCTGTTGAGATCCTTCTGAGTGAATAGATACTTCAAACTCTGGTGGTCCGTAAAGATGTCAAAAGTGACACCATACAGATAATGACGCCATTTGCCCAAGGCAAATATCACCGCTGCAAGTTCCAAGTCGTGAATGGGATAGTTCTTTTCGGCATCTTTTAGCTTTTTAGAAGCATAAGCTACGACTTTCCCATTTTGCATCAACACGCACCCTAAACCTTCCTTGGACGCGTCAGTATAAACCGCGTATCCCTCGTGTCCGTCTGGAAGAACAAGTATAGGTGCAGTGGTCAATCTCTTCTTCAGTTCATTGAAACTAGCCTCACACTTGTCGTCCCACTGAAAAGACACATCTTTACAAGTTAACTTCGTGAGTGGGGCCGCTAGTGTGGAGAAATCCTTAACGAATCGTCTGTAATATCCAGCCAATCCAAGGAAACTCCTAACTTCTGTTGGCGTCTTAGGTTGACTCCAACTCGTCACTGCCTCAATCTTTGATGGATCCACAGCAATCCCATTCCCGGAGATGATGTGACCAAGGAATGAAACCTCGTTGATCCAAAATTCGCACTTGCTGAACTTGGCATATAGACTATGCTCTCGAAGCGTCTGTAGAACAATGCGAAGATGCTCGGCATGATCCTCGACTGTCTTGGAGAAAACCAGAATGTCGTCGATGAAGATAACCACAAACTTGTCGAGGTAAGGTCGGAAAATCCTGTGCATCATATCCATGAAAGCTGCAGGGGCATTCGTCAAACCAAACGGCATCACAACAAACTCGAAGTGGCCATACCGAGTGTTAAACCCGGTCTTAGGTATATCCTACTCTCGGATACGAAGCTGATAATATCCCTGACGAAGATCCAACTTCGAATATACCTTTGAGCCCTGCAATAAGTCGAATAACTCCTCTATGTGGGGTAGAGGGTATTTGTTCTTCACTGTCATCCGGTTCAACTCCCGGTAGTCGATGCACATTCTCAGCGTACCATCCTTCTTCTTTACAAACAAAACCGGGGCACCCCAAGGAGAGATGCTCGGTCTTATGTAACCATTCTCAAGCAACTCTTCCAGTTGCATCTTCAGTTCCTTCAACTCGGCTGGAGCCATCCTGTACGGAGTCTTCGAATAAGGCTCCGATCCCGGGGCAAGATCGACTACGAACTCAATGTCCCGATCAGGGGGTAGAGAGTTCAAACTCTCGGGAAAGACATCAGGGAAGTCCTTAATCACTTCCGTATTCTCGAGCTTCCCTTGTTCCTTCGGTCGGTTAAGTAAATAAGCGACGAAGGCCTGAGCTCCCTCTCGGATCAAACGAGAAGCCTCAACGAAAGAAATCTTCGGTGCCAGAACTGACTCCTCAAGACTACCCTTCACAATTGTTGCCTCGGTCCCAATCTGAATAGTCTTCCTGAAACAATCCACACTGACTCTATGCTGATAAAGCCAGTCCATTCCCAAAATAATCCCGTAGCGCTGCAGTGGTAACTCGATCAAATCGGCGGGATAGACGCGATCTCCTATCTTCAAAGGACAACCCTTGAAGATTCTATCCGTAACGTAAGAAGTCCCCAAAGGAGAACTGACTCGATACAAATAAGGCAGACTCTCCACGGGCATGCACAACTTAGCAGCAATATCAAGCGCAATAAACGAGTGTGTAGCACCCGGATCATATAATGCAGTAATAGGGATGTCATGAATATGCAGGGTACCTCCAATAACATCATGCGAATCGGGCTCAAGCTCCTCTCCTCCCAGTGCGAAGACTCTGGGTTGAACTCTCGGCTGACCGGCAGCCTGAATCGCCTTCAGTGGCGTGGCAAGAGTTCTCTTGTTCGGACAAGAGTCTATCAGGTGATCAGAAGATGCACAAATCAAACACTGTCCCAATCGCCTCCGGCAGGAATCGGCGGTGTGGTTCGGTCTGTGGCAGTAGGAACAAGTGATCGGTGCAACGGCAGTAATAGGAGCCCTATCAATATACCTGCGCCTCTAGGTCTAACCATTGTGCCTGAAAAGATAAGCTGAAATGCATGTGGGTTAATGATATGACCAATTAATCAAGTAACAATAACATTTAAAAGCGCAAGTAAAGGAATAACACGAAACCTATAAATATAGCCGTACGACTTAGACACGACACTCTAGACAACAGAACCTAGGGAACCTATGGCTCTGATACCACTCCGGACTGTAGCGCCCCGCTCTACAGCCCCCGAACCTGCACGAATTCCCAAGCCGAGTACAGTGCCTCAACCCGAGAACCCACGCAAGCTAACGGGTCAATCCCGACACATGGCAACAGTGAATCCCCAAAATAAAGCATTTAAATAAATCAGAGAATATATAGCGGAAGCATTTAAATCCATATTAACAAAAATGCCACTCCGGGGCCAATACATTAACAACAGCCCACTCAGGGCAACATCATTTAAATAACAATATTGGGGAACAATATAATATTATCAATCCAGGTTGACAAGAGTAATGAACGAGATCAAAAGACAACTAATGAGACTCGGCAAAACCAAAAAGCCTATCTGACACTGTTGCCCATCCGACACGTAAGACATGTCGGTCTCTCTCAAACCTGAGGCAAGAACAAATTAAAAGAGGGTGAGTCAAAATACTCAGTGAAGATGTGAGAACAAGTCGAGTCATGCTTCCGGGTATTTATAGAAAATACATATGCGATAATGAAGAAACCGGAATATGCTTCGACTTGGATATACAATTAAGAATTAAAATCAATAACACTATAAAGCAGTAAATAATATCCCAGCGAGAATGGGCCTGTTCCTCCTTATATCTCCACGGTGCATGTATAAATACTCCATCGCCGGTGTCAAGCTAAGGAGCAACCCGAAGCTCAACCATAATGAATTTTAGGAAAATGTGCAACGAATGCAACACCCACCATCGCTCCCAACCGTGGCTATCATCTCCTGACAGGCCACGATTGACGCTTAGTTTTGGGAGAAGCACCTCGGATTACACCCTGAACGCCCGTCCCCAGATGTAACCTTCGGATACCTTCCCGGGCCCAACTTGAAAATAGTCATGTATTTGCTCGCTTTAAAATAACCCATTTGAATGCCAACCGACACTCTGAGCAAGGGTGACGACAAAGGATTAAATCCTAAGTCAAACCGTCACTTAAAATAAATAGTTTTCTTGCCCTTTTGAAAACAAATCAATTTGGTTTACTTATGTATAATTTTGATATTAAATGATTTGAGGATAAAACATAAAAATATAAACTCGAAATATATAATATATTAATAAGGGATTAGGGGGTTCGCAATTGTATATATATATGTTCAAGCCCAGTTAAAAGTTTAAATCCTCACCTGGAATCAAAAAGAGAAAGCCTAGCTGCTAGACTCACTGGTCTCCCACGCCGGACTGATCTGGAGACAAGACAAGACCTAGACAAATCAATAACGACTACAACAACAATAAAAGCGCAAATAAGCAATTATTGGACGAACGGCTAACCAAACATGTTTCCAATCATGCATATGTCAATTATAATATGTAAAGAAGCTATCATGTAAATTTCACGCAATTCCGACAAGTTGTCAAAAATACACATAATTAGAATTACACTATTCATAGCCCGAACGAGGGCGAAATTAAATAAACATTCCAAAATATAAATCTACAAATTAAAAGGGTTCTATAGGTGAAAACGGTGTAATTTTTGGAGTCCGTATGCAAAAAGTCAACCAAAAATGGTGACCCGAAGACTCAATTGCCGAGAGCAAAGTTTGAAAAGGCTGGAAAAATTCACTAAGTGTTTCACACGGCCTAGTGCACGGTCTTGAACACGGTGTCAAGACCGTGCACGCACACACGGCCAAACACACGGCCTTGGTGCACGGGCTCAAGCCCGTGCAAGCACAAGGAGTTGCACACGGGCTCCTGCACGGTCTTGCGCAAGACCGTGCGTTAGCCCGTGTGGTTCAACTGAACCCAGCAGAAACTTACGGGTTTTCAAATTTTCGAGCCAAAATTCCACAAAAATCATATTTTTAACGCAAATCAACACTCATAATTTATAACAATCAATAATCAACATCTAATTCACATATACATCCAATAAAATCACGAATTGACCAAAAAAACGGGCTCGATCTAAGCATTTAACCTAAAAATCCCGAAATAACCAAATATTCTCAAAACCTCGAAAAAACGTAAAAGAAATTGGGGAAATTGGTACCTAAAGAAAGGTATCGATGAACTGATCGTTTAAAAACGATTGGCGCGAAATTCCACGGAGATTCGAGCTCGGCACGATCGATTAGGGATTCGGGAGAAATATCTCTTTTCTTCTTCTTCTCTCTCTCTCTCTCTCTCTCGAAATAAAAATAATGAAATGAATTTCGATACTTATCAAATATCTTCGAAATACCGAAAAATATGAAGGGTTATTTTAGTAATTTTAGAAAATCCAATTAAATACGCGTCGATCACATATAACGATTAAGTATTTAATAAACGCAATATAGACACGTAATTTAAATACGCAAACAATATTATCACATTGGTCATTTACGACATAATATATTATAATTCAAATATAATCGAGAATTTAGAGATTAAGAAAGATAATTAACGCGTAAAATTACTCACAGTAATTCTCGGATTTCTGGGTCGTTACATGCATGGTCTTGCGCAAGACCGTGCGTTAGCCCGTGTGGTTCAACTGAACCCAGCAGAAACTTACGGGTTTTCAAATTTTCGAGCCAAAATTCCACAAAAATCATATTTTTAACGCAAATCAACACTCATAATTTATAACAATCAATAATCAACATCTAATTCACATATACATCCAATAAAATCACGAATTGACCAAGAAACGGGCTCGATCTAAGCAATTATCCTAAAAGTCCCGAAATAACCAAATATTCTGAAAACCTCGAAAAAACGTAAAAGAAATTGGGAAAATTGGTACCTATAGAAAGGTATCGATGAACTGATCGTTTAAAAACGATTGGTGCGAGATTCCACGGAGATTCGAGCTCGGCACGATCGATTAGGGATTCGGGAGAAATATCTCTTTTCTTCTTCTTCTTCTCTCTCTCTCTCTCTCAATAAAAATAATGAAATGAATTTCGATACTTATCAAATATCTTCGAAATACCAAAAAATACAAAGGGTTATTTTAGTAATTTTAGAAAATCCAATTAAATACGCGTCGATCACATATAACGATTAAATATTTAATAAACGCAATATAGACACGTAATTTAAATACGCAAACAATATTATCACATTGGTCATTTACGACATAATATAATATAATTCACATATAATCGAGAATTTAGAGATTAAGAAAGATAATTAACGCGTAAAAATTACTCACAGTAATTCTCAGATTTCTGGGTCGTTACAGAGAGAGATGAGACTTAAGTCAAAATTTGACTTGGGTTGAGAATCGAAAGGGCATTTTCATAATTTATAAAATAAGTTCGAAAACTAATGTTGTCCAAATAATACATAATTACAGTCAAAATTCATATAATTAAATGCACATTATCAATTCGTGATTTAAATATCAAAATTCACTCATTTATGAAATTTTTATAAAATCACATAATAATATCAAATAAAATAATAAATTACGCAAATAAACGATTCGGGCATACCGGAATGTAATTCGGATTTTCGGGGCGCTACACACAGGCGTTACGAAGCTTATAAAATTTGGAACGCGAATATAAAAATCATAAGTTCAAATACCACATATAATTTGAAGTTACGAAAAATAGGTAAGAGAAAGAAAATAAAATAACAAAACGTAACAAATCACTATCGGAAAATTCGGGTCGTCACAGAAGGCTTTCCAAAGCTTAGTCCGATCCCTCGAACATCGCAAGCTTCTTGATTCTACCAAGGCTCCGATCATTAATCGAAACCGTCTGAGGTTGATGCACGCCTTCACGCAGACGAACTTCGAATCACTTAGAACTTGCTAGAGTTCTAAGAACAGTTTCTATCTATTGTTGAACAAAAGAATCAAGAACAGAAAAGCCAGAAACTTGTTCATATGAAACTGCACAATCAGTTTCTACAGTTCACGTGAACTGTGGGAAGAGAGAGAGAAAGAGGCGCAAGAGAGGAGAGAGGGATTAGGGTTAGGAAAAATCTTATGTTCTCCTTAATCTATTTTTTTTTTTTTACGTAAAAACTATTTTGTCTCATACTGAATAGACTTGAGCGGAGGGTTATAAATAACCCTACACCGGCCGAAAATTCCAGTCCTAGATGGGCTGGGATTTTCTGCCATTACTGCTTATTGGGCCCAGCAGTCTTGAGCCTTCTTAAGGCCTTATTATTTAATTCCAAATCAAATATTTCAAGTCCAATTTAATTAATGAAGATTAATTAAGCAAGTCCAATATATCATAAAGTGGGCTTTAATTTATTCTAAATAAATCACAGACCCATCATTAATCAACTTGGGATAAAATTAATTCCAAATTAATTCTCCAGTCCAATGAGCCCAATTAACATTTAATTGCTACAGATTTTCCCTTCTATTAATTGTACTCGATTTATTCCAAATAAATCCTAAGTAACTCAATTAATTAATTTTGACTTGAATTAACATAAATTAATTCTCAAGTCAAAACATTCAATTATCCTCTAATTGAATTATGTTTCTCCTCAATACTATTAACTCTTAAATACTCTAGACTAGAATTAATCCAATTAATTTCTCAAGTCTAACTTAGGCAATATGTTATCAAATAACATGTCTCTTATATTTAATCATATTAAATACTTTGTTAATTACCTTTAATTAACTATTATATGTTAGTTCCATATAACTAACTTATGTGTCTCTTTTGTTAATGAATTAATTCCAATTAATTCATTTGCCAATCTAATTGATTGTTATCAAACTCTTATAGATAAAGAAGTTCATCTTTAGAAGTCATTGTGTGACCCCTCAGGTTCACCAATAAGACAGCAGTAGGATTACGTTCTTAATGTCATAATTGTAACTTTAGTTTAAACTCATTTAATTAAAGACTATTTGTGAATCAACTCATTGACTTTACAAATACATTCCTATAGACCATGGATAACGTCTAGCAACATGTCCAGGGTCACCCGTCTATCGATGAAGTGGTATGAACCTTTCAGCCTCATGATCTATTGTGAAATACGATCCTTCTATCATCCAATTCCCGATTGAGACCTAGGGTATGGGAAATGGAACCCCAATAGTCTTCAATTCTATGAATAATATTCCTATAGTAATTTCGTTTGATCTCATATTCTGGGAACTCTTTCGTAGTTGAGACCAACCGTACCTTGCAAGGATTTGATGGTGGAATTTACTACAATAGAACTCATAGGAATTCTTCTTGTTCTTGTAACAGGTGATAGATTTTGTATTGACCCTCACAACCTCCATGCATAACTCGAACATACCCAACGTACAACTTATATGAAACCTAGGGATTCAGAAGTACATCAAAGTATGCCCCATTTATGCACAAGGCAACCATGGAGCCTCAAGTCTAAGGATTAGTTAGACACGATCATGGCTAGGGAAATCCTCCTAATCTTTAAGACTCTATATGAGTCTTACCCCATTAATTAGGCATTCCCGGCGGGATCCTCAGTGAACTTAATCTCCATTAAGCACCCTCATATGCATAGTAGTGTCAAAACACTAATGTCATGAAATGGGACACACTTTTATAAAGCTATGTCATATGAGCAAGTCTCGAGTGAGTCTGATCGACATCCCTTTTGTCTTTTAAACTCTTCGACATGGAGTGTTTTAGATCACACCATTGGGTACTTATTTCAAGGCCCCCATCAAATGGTGAAACCAAGTCGCTTACCTTACTGTGATCTTGGGGTTTCATCCATACACAAGAATAAACAATATGCAACCACTTATAAATATAATATGATGAATTTGGCCAAAGTAGTATTAGACGACTACTAACATCTTTCTATTATGGATCACTTGATCGATCCACTCTAGAGTTTCATGGGAAATGCCTAAAACAGTTCGGCTTTCCAGGGCACAACTCTAACAATCTCCCACTTGTCGTAAAGCCAACTGCCCATTGTCTCAAGACCCATCTTCGAAAGATGTCCTTCAAAAGACGTTTTGACGCTAAGGCTAAGTATGTGGGTTCACTACATTTTCTGCCTAGACGATTTATATCATTGAGATATAACTCCTGTCTTCTGATTTAACAACCTTAAATCATTTAAGGATATCTTTAGATATTCTATGAGATCTTGGTTCCATTGCTTGCGCAATCACATTTATGTTGTTTCAAAACTAATACCAGAGCATTTCTAGGTATTACATCCAACACTTTTGGATGATGTTTCTCATCTAAACTCCTTAGGTTTTTACATCTTATGTAGTAATGTGTTTTTCTTTACAAGCTTAATCCGTTCATGTACTAAACTTATTGGGAATTTCCAATTTAGCACTTTATTCTATAAGTTACCATAGTTATTAATTAATTGCTTGTTTATTTCTGACCCTATCGAATTACCCTCTTAGTTTTCAATTTTTAGCCTATCTATCTCTATAGACTTTGTTAACTCTTTAATTAGACAGGTTACTTACTACCTTATCTAATTTTCGAAAATACCATACAACTATACAACTCTCTTTGTATCTTATGTATGTGATTACTCTTAATCATGCTTTAAATGTAGTCAAAACAATTTTTTACTCTCTCATTTAAACAATTGTTCCAATCATTTAAGATTAATTTGAGTTCTGATAGAAGTTTACAAACTTCTCTAAGTTCCGTCCACTCTGGGCCAGCTCCCACTAAATTCCAGAACTCTGTTTTCCTTCACATAATTCCTATATCTTATATATACTATTTAAATATCTTCATAAGATATATTTCATATTTACCAATCCTTTATCTGTTGCTATGAGGTCTTACACTTATCTTATGATTTGGATTGACATTGGTGTTTCACTATTTGTTTGTTTGTAGTCTCTTGTTGAAACTTTTCAACTTCTTGTTTTCTTCCCTTTTCATCAAGAAACAAATTCTTGACTAAAAGGTTGTTTTCCTTTTATCATCAAGAAACAATTTCCTGTATAAAAGTGGTTTTTCGTTTTAAACAATCTATTTTGTTCTGTAGGAAACCTTTAAACAAGTATTCCTTTAATACTTATTTTTCTACAAACACTAATTAGATGTCTAATCTAATTCACACTCCCACTAGTCTCTTAAACTTGTTTGGGAATTATCATATTTACTGTTTAAATAGATTTTTGGTATTTCAAAATAAAACATGGTTTTGGACATACTGGAATTTTTAAATTTTACTCTACGAATTCGAATTTGATTGTTCACAACTTTTGTGGATTCATTTTGTGAGATAATCTCTATTATCTCTTAGTATTATTTGCTTTAGATGTGTATTTGACATTTAGATATTTTAGATAAAATATTTTATAAAACAAAACAATTACTATAATTTCTAAAAACATCAAAATATCCAAAACTCAAATGTCAAACATTAACCAATCGAAACACAACACACTGTGTTTGACAAAATCAAAATGAAATAAATGTTTCTAAATAAATTAAAATAACAGATTCCTAAATGCTTATAGCAGTGCTTCAAGCATCATCAAGAATTCTTCTCTTCCATCAACTTTACTCCTTTTTCTCACCATCTGCAACAGTTTTGCAAAATCGAGAGTTAGTGTAAGGAATTCTAACAATTAGATATGAAAGAATATTTTAAATTAATTGCACATTTATACCTTACTTAAGGGTAGCCGAGTACTCCTTACAGTTTCTTTTCCAGTGTCCAGATGGAAGCATTTGTCCTCACTTTGATCGAGCTTCTTCTTGCCTTTAACCTTCTTAAAGGTTTTCTTCTTCGTCTTTTGGAAACTCTTTCCTTGAGATTTCTTTGGTTTCCCAAAGGATTTATTCATTGAAGGAGATGAGGACTTAACCATCAACACAGACTTATCCTTCTTCATTGTTCGTTCAGCAGTGACGAGCATGTTCATCAACTCTTCAACAGACACCTTCGGACCATTCATGTTGAAGTTTATTATGAACTGCTTGAAGGATGGAGGAAGAGAGGTCAAGATAAAATTAATATACTGCTCATTGTCCATGATCACCTCTAGAGCAGCAAACTTTTCGATAAGGCCCAACACCTTAATATAGTGTTCATGAACACTTGATCCTTCAGCCATCTTGAGTGAATAGTGCTCACTAGATGCAGAGAATCGATCAATCCTATTGACCGACTTGTAGATTTGCTCTAAGTTAAGATGGATCTCACTTGCATGATGCATTCCAGCCTGTTATCTTTGCAACTCAGGAGACATTGTGGCGAGCATGAGACATATGGCCTGTAGATCGTCATTCTCTTACTCCAGAGCAGTCTCTCTTTCCTCAGCTCTCAAATTATCAGGTATAACATCAGGGGGAGTTTCGTTGAGCACATAGGTTCTTTTCTCAAAATCTAAAACAATTTTTAGATTTCGAAGCCAATCGCTATAGTTTGGACCAGTCAACTTGTTGGACTCGAGGATAGCAATTAACTGATTTTTAGACATGTTGACTGAGTAGAAAGTTTACAACTATAAAGCAGAAAATGTATGAGTGACAAATAATAGAATTTAACTAAAAGAATGAAGTGGTCTTTAATCGTTCAGTCTCCCACTAATTTATTCAAACTTATTGACCTCACGCAATAAAGTTAGAAAAAAATAGTGTAATTTTTCTTTAGTGGGTATTAAGATCCCAAAGCTTCTTGCAATTAAACCCACGACTCGTGGCCATTTAATTCAAGTCTTAAGGTAAACATCTTTTGTTAATTATATCAAATATAACTCTTAATAATGTTTTGCATTACCTCCTTCGCATAGACCCACGACTCGTGCGACATCTATGTTACTTTGGTAGTAACCCCAACCCATTAATATTTAGATTTCAATGATTAGTTCAACGGAGACCCACAACTCATGGCCATCCCGGTTGAAGGCAACCATCGAAAAATAATATCTTGTATGTAGCGGGCGCCCCAAACGGGTAACGCACGCCCCACACCGAGCCTCAATCCGAAGCCAAAACAGAAATCCAACCCTAAATTGAAACCCGGCGAACTGCAAACCGATTTACTCAATCACTAGGCGGGGCTTTTGTAAAAACAACAGACGACAACAATGCGGGAGCGGAAGCAACAACCAAACCAAATTCTATATAACAACATTCAAAGCAGCTCAATTGCACAAATAATTAAGCCCACCAAGGCTAGCGGAATTCAATTACTATAATATAATAAACGGGTTCAATACAATATCCCGGTGACACCCAATAACGGGTTCAATATATCAATCCCGATAACATATACATATAACCTAATCATGAACTTAAAACAATCTAGAAAGGAACAATCACCGAAAAGAAAGAAAACCCGCGAAACAAGACTGACGATGCCCACCTAGTTACCACCTGAAACAGATAAGGTTAAAAGCAGGGAGGGTTAGTCAAATGACTAAGTGAGGGGAAAAATGGGAATACATACATAATAACATACAAGAATAAATCACCATTTTAACTTAAAAGAAAACAAACGTAAGAGAAGGATTTTCATAAACATTCGGTGATTTATCACAACATAACATAACGGGACATATCATATTGCTCGGCGAGTCGAGCCCTCAACTCCTCATATCATATCAAAACATACCTGAAAACCATACCAGCCTTATTCCTCCCATGTAGCAGAAGGACCGCTAAATCCAACTGCTCTATAGGCATGATAGCCTATCCTATGGCTGACACGAAGTCTCCGTCGCAGGAGCACAAAGGTTGCCACTCCGGCCTCACCCGTGCTCCCGGTAAACATGGAGCAAGCTACCGAATTCCACCGTAGACCCGCTGTCTATCCGGCTTCATCCGATCGCCATACTCCGGGCCCAGATAACATTTCATACATATCATATCTAGCATTTTCATAACTATCATTTTCCTATTAAAATAGGAATCATGACATTTCGGGGAGGGCCAAAAGGGCCGTTCGAGACAGGCGATGTAACGGTAGGAAACGAAACCGGATGTTCCATCGTCTTGGGGGAGAAACCCGCCCTAACGACTTCACTCAACGAGAAGGTTTCCAAACCCAAAATTACATTTAAATCGAAACATAGTTCGCTTGTCTCTTTTTGAAAACATTTCGAAATCATATACATATTATTCATTTAATATCAAATCCGTTGTTCTTAAACCTCATAAAGATAATAAGCATAAAGTATTTACTAAATATAGTAATACGGGATGAAAACATAAATTACACATGCGAGGCTTATTTAGTGAGGCTCAATAGTACATATCTACATAATACGGGATAACAATAGAAATCTCACCTGGGACAACCCAAAAGAAAGCCCAAAACGGAACGAGCAACCTAATCCACGATAGTGGAACCTGCAACTGACAAATGACATAACCACGTAAGACATACGATGATGCACGGCTCATACGAAAGCATAGAAACGCGTAAAAGCACGTTATACAATCACATAAAGCACTTAGGTTCAATTATCAAACGAAAACGGAGTAATTCTTAATTTAAAAATGCAAATCAAGTCCAAATGCAACGAAACTTTACGAACATGCTTAAATTATCATAAAGAAGTATGCATTCGAATTTCGGGAAAATCGGACTTCCCATGCAAAAGTTAGAAAATTTAACGAAAACATAAAACGCACTATTCATACACCCGAACATGTTATAAATTCATAAAACATGCAATTCATATCTATATCATATATATCGAATACACGAGCGAAGAACAAATTTGAAAAAGACGAGCCGAGGCAGGACCCGTAGGCCAAAACAGCCCCTGACTTACAGAAAGTCAGGGAGCTGTTCATGCCAGTCCACACGGGCTCATGGCCGTGTGCACCAAGACCGTGTGCACACCAAAGGGACACGCATGGCCTCTCTACAGGCCGTGTAGAGAGCCCGTGTAGAACCAATACGCACGGCCTCTCTACAGGCCGTGTAGAGAGCCCGTGCACATGCACACGGGCTTGCAACACCCCGTGTGCATAGGCCGTGTGTGTGCGATAACAGCAGAAAATTCACAGAAACTCGAAACCTTTGCAAATTCAATCCTAAATCCAACATTAAGTCATCTAAACATGCAAATCACGCCCTAATATGTACATATAATGATCTACAACATATTAGCTACACATAGAAACAATAAACACGAAAATCCATCCATAAATTCTCTCAAAATCATATAAAACCTAATTTATTCAACTATAAACAAAATCAAAAAATATGAGGCATAGGAGACATTAAACAAGAGGGACGTGGAAGGCTTACTCGTAAAAGAGATCGTGAGGAGTTCGTAGGTGTAAGCGGTTCGAAAATCCGTCGAGAAACGGAGTCGGGACGATCGATTGAATCTTCTTCCTTCTTTCTCTCTTTTTCTTCTCTTTTCTTTTCTTTTTCCTTTGCTGTTGTGTTTGAACGAGAGTGAGGTGAGAGAGAGACTTAGTCAAATAATTTGACTAGGGTTTAAAATCGAAGGGGCAAATTCGTAATTTCGTAAAATAAGTTCAAAAACTCACATTGTCCAAATAACACATAATGACAGTCAAAATTCATATTATTAAACGCACATTGACAATTTGTAATTTAAATATAGGAACTCATTCATCCATAAAAATGTTATATAAATCACATAGCAATTAATAAAATAAATCATAAATCGCGAGAGAAATCGATTCGGGTTCCCGGTTCATACACGAATTTTCGGGGCATTACATTGTATACTCAGAAAATTTCCTACTTGCTAAGGCCACATAATAGAGACCCACGACTCACAGCCATCTCTATTATGCAAGGTTAGAAGTAAATTTTCTATTAACGGAATACTTGGAAAATTTAAAATCCTTGTTTATATAATTTTCCATTAATTCTTAATATTAAGAAAAATTTTAAAATTCAATATTTGGGGTCTAATTTTCAAAAAATTAAAATTATAGATTTCAACATCATCTAATTATCTTGTTTATGTGATTAATGCATGAATTCAAACATCCACAAAATACACATAACAATAATTAAATAAATTACCTAGCAATTAAAATGGCTTATCATGGGCTTTTCCCTACGCTCGGTCCATAAGAGCCATTTTATGGATCAAGATTCTATTCATGCAATAATAACATAAATTTAAATCATGCGAGGAGCAAATAGAATCATGTTCTGTTACAATTTAAGTAACCCATTTTATTTGGGCCTTGATTGTCTCTTCTCTTCCAAGCCCACTTCGTCTTGAACTCCTTTTCCTAATCTAATTAGAAATTCCTCACCAATCTATAATTCTAACTCTTTCAAATTACAAATCATTCAAATACATTGGTGGAAAAATAAAACAAAGCATTACATATTGGAATAAGAGGCTCGCAAGCGAATAAAAGGATTGAGGCGAATATATAAACGTGATGAAAGCATGGCTCTGATACCACTGTTGGGATTCACGCACCCCTGGGCACAGCGGAAGTAATGGATTTCAAAAATAAAACCAACATACATCCAATGCAATGCATAAAATTAAATTTACCAAGTAATTAATGATATGCATATCGTAACGCCCCAAAAATTCAAGCGCAAGAGCTGCACTCAGAAGCGCCGCACGGGTTCGATGCATAGTCTTATGGCCGTGTGGATGGCAGAGTGCGCGCGAGCAAGGTCAGCGTCAGGCGTGCCGCACTGGTTGGTGCACGGGGCTCAAGCCCGTGTGTAGGGCCGTGCGTCTTGGGGAAGTTCATCCCACACCGGAAAAACATGTCATGATGGACGGGTTTATAACCCAATCCTCATGTACAACTAGCACAAGGTTGCAACCTCTTTTGGCGCGTGCTTCCAAGCCAAACTTTAGGGTTGTACACTGTAGCGCCCCTTTCCTTGGACGGAGAAAGGACACCACATCCGCACCGAGACGAACCCCCAAACGAGATAGATGTGCCCCATTTAAAAATCCATCCCGGCGAACGGCAATCAATCAAGAAAAACCCAGCAACAGCATAAACTACATCCCAACAACCACAGCAGTAAAAGAAATAACAGAGTTGCGGAAGCTAAAACAATTATATAATATGTAACGACCCAGAAATCTGGGAATTACTGTGAGTAATTTTTACGCGTTAATTATCTTTCTTAATCTCTAAATTCTCGATTATATGTGAATTATAATATATTATGTCGTAAATGACCAATGTGATAATATTGTTTGCGTATTTAAATTACGTGTCTATATTGCGTTTATTAATATTTAATCATTATATGTGATCGACGCGTATTTAATTGGATTTTCTAAAATTACTAAAATAACCTTTCGTATTTTTCGATATTTCGAAGATATTTGATAAAAGTATCGAAATTCATTTCATAATCTTATTTCAAATTCGAGAGAGAGAGAGAGAAGAAAAGAGAAAATTTTCTCCCGAATCCCTAATCGATCATGCCGAGCTCGAATCTCCGTGGAATTTCGCGCCAATCGTTTTTAAACGATCAGTTCATCGATACCTTTCTTTAGGTACCAATTTCCCCAATTTCTTTTACGATTTTTCGAGGTTTTGAGTATATTTGGTTATTTCGGGATTTTTAGGTTAAATGCTTAGATCGAGCCCGTTTCTTGGTCAATTCGTGATTTTATTGGATGTATATGTGAATTAGATGTTGGTTATTGATTGTTATAAATTATGAGTGTTGATTTACGTTAAAAATATAATTTTTGTGGAATTTTGGCTCGAAAATTTGAAAACCCGTAAGTTTCTGCTGGGTTCAGTTGAACCACACGGGCTAACGCACGGTCTTGCGCAAGACCGTGCAGGAGCCCGTGTGCAGCTATATTTGCTTGCACGGGCTTGAGCCCGTGCACCTATCCCGTGTGTTTGGCCGTGTGTGCGTGCACGGTCTTGACACCGTGTTCAAGACCGTGCACTAGGCCGTGTGAAACACTTGGTGAATTTTTCCAGCCTTTTCAAACTTTGCTCTCGGCAATTGAGTCTTCGGGTCACCATTTTTGGTTGACTTTTTGCATACGGACTCCAAAAATTACACCGTTTTCACTTATAGAACCCTTTTAATTTGTAGATTTATATTTTGGAATGTTTATTTAATTTCGCCCTCGTTCGGGCTATGAATAGTGTAATTCGAATTATGTGTATTTTTGACAACTTGTCGGAATTGCGTGAAATTTACATGATAGCTTCTTTACATATTATAATTGACATATGCATGATTGGAAACATGTTTGGTTAGCCGTTCGTCCAATAATTGCTTATTTGTGCTTTTATTGTTGTTGTAGTCGTTATTGATTTGTCTAGGTCTTGTCTTGTCTCCAGATCAGTCCGGCGTGGGAGACCAGTGAGTCTAGCAGCTAGGCTTTCTCTTTTTGATTCCAGGTGAGGATTTAAACTTTTAACTGGGCTTGAACATATATATATACAATTGCGAACCCCCTATTCCCTTATTAATATATTATATATTTCGAGTTTATATTTTTATGTTTTATCCTCAAATCCTTTAATATCAAAATTATACATAAGTAAACCAAATTGATTTGTTTTCAAAAGGGCAAGAAAACTATTTATTTTACGTGACGGTTTGACTTAGGATTTAATCCTTTGTCGTCACCCTTGCTCAGACTGTCGGTTGGCATTCAAATGGGTTATTTTAAAGCGAGCAAATACATGACTATTTTCAAGTTGGGCCCGGGAAGGTATCCGAAGGTTACATCTGGGGACGGGCGTTCAGGGTGTAATCCGAGGTGCTTCTCCCAAAACTAAGCGTCAATCGTGGCCTGTCAGGAGATGATAGCCACGGTTGGGAGCGATGGTGGGTGTTGCATTCGTTGCACATTTTCCTAAAATTCATTATGGTTGAGCTTCGGGTTGCTCCTTAGCTTGACACCGGCGATGGAGTATTTATACATGCACCGTGGAGATATAAGGAGGAACAGGCCCATTCTCGCTGGGATCGTATTTACTGCTTTATAGTGTTATTGATTTTAATTCTTAATTGTATATCCAAGTCGAAGCATATTCCGGTTTCTTCATTATCGCATATGTAATTTCTATAAATACCCGGAAGCATGACTCGACTTGTTCTCACATCTTCACTGAGTACTTTGACTCACCCTCTTTTAATTTGTTCTTGCCTCAGGTTTGAGAGAGACCGACATGTCTTACGTGTCGGATGGGCAACAGTGTCTGATAGGCTTCTTGGTTTTGCTGAGTCTCATTAGTTGTCTTTTGATCTCGTTCATTATTCTTGTCAACCTGGATTGATAATATTATATTGTTCCCCAATATTGTTATTTAAATGATGTTGCCCTGAGTGGGCTGTTGTTAATGTATTGGCCCCGGAGTGGCAATTTTTGTTAATATGGATTTAAATGCTTCCGCTATATTTTCTCTGATCTATTTAAATGCTTTATTTTGGGGATTCACTGTTGCCAAGTGTCGGGATTGACCCGTTAGCTTGCATGGGTTCTCGGGTTGAGGCACTGTATTCGGCTTGGGAATCCGTGCAGGTTCGGGGGCTGTAGAGCGGGGCGCTACATAATATATCATATAAGTCAACCATGTCAACGTCATTCATACATCAAACTTAATCATCATGTAATAAATGCCATCCATGGCCAGTCTAATCTATCCCACATCAGGGGCACGTAAGTACGGAAAATAAAACATAATCCGAAATACATAATTAAATCAAATCATAAATAAGGACACGACTGTTGTTGGGACACTGACAAGATAAGACACACGAGCATGGGTTCTCGGGTTGAGGCACTGTATTCGGCTTGGGAATCCGTGCAGGTTCGGGGGCTGTAGAGCGGGGCGCTACAGTCCGGAGTGGTATCAGAGCCATAGGTTCCCTAGGTTCTGTTGTCTAGAGTGTTGTGTCTAAGTCGTACGTTATATTCCTTTACTTGCGCTTTTATATGTTATTATTACTTGATTAATTGGTCATACCATTAACCCACATGCATTTCAGCTTATCTTTTCAGGCACAATGGTTAGACCTAGAGGCCCAGGTATATTGATAGGGTTCCTATTACTGCCGTTGCACCGATCACTTGTTCCTACTGTCACAAGCCGAACCACACCGCCGATTCTTGCCGGAGGCGATTGGGCAGTGTTTGATTTGTGCATCTCCTGATCACCTGATAGACTCTTGTCCGAACAAGAGAGCTCTCGCCACGCCACCGAAGGCGATTCAGGCTGCCGGTCAGCCCAGAGTTCAGCCCAGAGTCTTCGCACTGGGAGGAGAGGAGCTTGAGCCCGATTCGCATGATGTTATTGGAGGTACCCTGCATATTCATGACATCCCTATTACTGCATTATATGATCCGGGTGCTACACACTCGTTTATTGCGCTTGATATTGCTGCTAAGTTGTGCATGCCCGTGGAGAGTCTGCCTTATTTGTATCGAGTCAGTTCTCCTTTGGGGACTTCTTACGTTACGGATAGAATCTTCAAGGGTTGTCCTTTGAAGATAGGAGATCGTGTTTATCCCACAGATTTGATCGAGTTACCACTGCAGCATTATGGGATTATTCTGGGAATGGACTGGCTTTATTAGCATAGAGTCAGTGTGGATTGTTTCAGGAAGACTATTCAGATTGGGACCGAGGCAACAATTGTGAAGGGTAGTCTTGAGGAGTCAGTTTTGGCACCGAAGATTTCTTTCGTTGAGGCTTCTCGTTTGATCCGAGAGGGAGCTCAGGCCTTCGTCGCTTATTTACTTAACCGACCGAAGGAACAAGGGAAGCTCGAGAATACGGAAGTGATTAAGGACTTCCCTGATGTCTTTCCCGAGAGTTTGAACTCTCTACCCCCTGATCGGGACCTTGAGTTTGTAGTCGATCTTGCCCCGGGATCGGAGCCTTATTCGAAGACTCCGTATAGGATGGCTCCAGCCGAGTTGAAGGAACTGAAGATGCAACTGGAAGATTTGCTTGAGAATGGTTACATAAGACCGAGCATCTCTCCTTGGGGTGCCCCGGTTTTGTTTGTAAAGAAGAAGGATGGTACGCTGAGCATGTGCATCGACTACCGGGAGTTGAACCGGATGACAGTGAAGAACAAATACCCTCTACCCCACATAGAGGAGTTATTCGACTTATTGCAGGGCTCAAAGGTATATTCGAAGTTGGATCTTCGTCAGGGATATTATCAGCTTCGTATCCGAGAGCAGGATATACCTAAGACCGGGTTTAACACTCGGTACGGCCACTTCGAGTTTGTTGTGATGCCGTTTGGTTTGACGAATGCCCCTGCAGCTTTCATGGATATGATGCACAGGATTTTCCGACCTTACCTCGACAAGTTTGTGGTTATCTTCATCGACGACATTCTAGTTTTCTCCAAGACGGTCGAGGATCATGCCGAACATCTTCGCATTGTGCTACAGACGCTTCGAGAGCATAGTCTATATGCCAAGTTCAGCAAGTGCGAATTTTGGATCAACGAGGTTTCATTCCTTGGTCACATCATCTCCGGGAATGGGATTGCTGTGGATCCATCAAAGATTGAGGCAGTGACGAGTTGGAGTCAGCCTAAGACGCCAACAGAAGTTAGGAGTTTCCTTGGATTGGCTGGATATTACAGGCGATTCGTTAAGGATTTCTCCACACTAGCGGCCCCACTCACGAAGTTGACTTGTAAAGATATATCTTTTCAGTGGGACGACAAGTGTGAGGCCAGTTTCAAAGAGTTGAAGAAGAGATTGACCACTGCACCTATACTTGTTCTTCCAGACGGACACGAGGGATACGCGGTTTATACTGACGCGTCCAAGGAAGGTTTAGGGTGCGTGTTGATGCAAAATGGGAAAGTCGTAGCTTATGCTTCTAAAAAGCTAAAAGATGCCGAAAAGAACTATCCCATTCACGACTTGGAACTTGCAGTGGTGATATTTGCCTTGGGCAAATGGCGTCATTATCTGTATGGTGTCACTTTTGACATCTTTACGGACCACCAGAGTTTGAAGTATCTATTCACTCAGAAGGATCTCAACAGGAGACAGAGACGGTGGATGGAATTCTTGGAAGATTATGACTGCCGCATTCAGTATCACCCTGGGAAGGCGAACGTAGTCGCCGATGCATTGAGCCGAAGGGCTCACGTGGCACACCTAGAGGGGACATCTTCAGATACCTCTTTAGAGGACGGAAGGATTCGATTTGAATCGTATCCTCGTCTTGCCAACCTTTCAGTCCAACCCGATTTAGTCCAACAACTTCGAGACGAGCAAGATTCAGATGCCAGTATTCAGAAGATCAAAGCTAGAATGCTGAATGATCCTAACACCAAATTCAGGATCGATGGTACCGGATTGCTTCGCTTTGGGATCCGAGTTTGTGTTCCTACGAACCTGAAGCGTGGAATTCTCGACGAGGCACACAAGTCTGCTTATGCTGTTCACCCAGGAGGCAACAAGATGTATCGTGATCTCAGAACCCAGTATTGGTGGAATGGTATGAAAAGGGACGTGGCTACTTATGTGAAACATTGTCTAACATGTCAGAGAGTCAAGGCCGAGCATCAAAGGCCTGGAGGAACTCTTCAGCCGCTTCCTGTACCCACTTCCAAGTGGCAGGAAATCACTATGGACTTCGTGACTGGATTGCCTGCCGTTCGTGGAGGTTTCGATAGTATTTGGGTCATCGTTGATCGATTGACCAAGTCAGCGCATTTTCTACCAGTTCGAAAAACAGCAAAGGTTAAACAGCTCGCAGAATTGTATCAGAAAGAAATTATTAGGCTTCATGGTGTTCCGGAAAGTATCGTTTCTGACAGGGATCCTAAGTTCACAGCTCAGTTGTGGCAAGAACTTCATAAGAACTTGGGAACGACCCTAAAGTTTAGCTCTGCAGCACATCCTCAGACTGATGGACAATCCGAGCGAACGATTAGGTTTCTAAATGATATGTTACGGGCATGTGCGCTCGATTTTCATACGAGTTGGATTTCACACTTGCCCTTGGCCGAGTTCGCTTACAATAACAGTTATCAAGCCTCGATTGGAATGCCACCGTATGAGGCTCTTTATGGGAGGAAGTGCAGATCTCCAATTTATTGGGAATTGGAGGATTGGAAATGGTCAGCTAATGGCCATGAGAGGGCTACTCCACCGGATCACATTCAGGCAGCGATCGATAAGGTACAGCTCATTAGACAAAGAATGAAAGCAGCTCAAGATCGCGAGAAGAGCTACACCGACAAGAGGCGTCGACATTTGGAGTTCGAAGTGGGAGACCGAGTTTTTCTCAAGGCCTCCCCGAGGAAGGGATTCACGAGGATCGGTAGAGGTGGGAAGCTTGCTCCGAGATATTTAGGTCCATTTGAGATCACCGAGCGGATCGGGAATACCGCATATCGTCTGGACCTACCACCTTATCTTACCGGGATCCACAATGTCTTCCATGTCTCACAGCTTCGCAAGTACTTCCCCGACGAGTCCCATATTCTCCAGGATGACGGAGTTCAGCTTGAGCCGGATTTGACTATTGAGATGAAATCGGTTCAGATTCAGGATCGTAAGGTTCAGCAGCTTCGCCACAAGCAGATTTCATTAGTGAGAGTTCTCTGGAGGAACCGTTCGACCGAGCAGTCTACTTGGGAGACGGAGGCTAAGATGAGGGAAGCTTATCCCGAGCTTTTCTGATGAAGATGGAATCTGGGGACCAGATTCTCATAAGGGGGAGGTATTGTAACGACCCAGAAATCTGGGAATTACTGTGAGTAATTTTTACGCGTTAATTATCTTTCTTAATCTCTAAATTCTCGATTATATGTGAATTATAATATATTATGTCGTAAATGACCAATGTGATAATATTGTTTGCGTATTTAAATTACGTGTCTATATTGCGTTTATTAATATTTAATCGTTATATGTGATCGACGCGTATTTAATTGGATTTTCTAAAATTACTAAAATAACCTTTCGTATTTTTCGATATTTCGAAGATATTTGATAAAAGTATCGAAATTCATTTCATAATCTTATTTCAAATTCGAGAGAGAGAGAGAGAAGAAAAGAGAAAATTTTCTCCCGAATCCCTAATCGATCATGCCGAGCTCGAATCTCCGTGGAATTTCGCGCCAATCGTTTTTAAACGATCAGTTCATCGATACCTTTCTTTAGGTACCAATTTCCCCAATTTCTTTTACGATTTTTCGAGGTTTTGAGTATATTTGGTTATTTCGGGATTTTTAGGTTAAATGCTTAGATCGAGCCCGTTTCTTGGTCAATTCGTGATTTTATTGGATGTATATGTGAATTAGATGTTGGTTATTGATTGTTATAAATTATGAGTGTTGATTTACGTTAAAATATGATTTTTGTGGAATTTTGGCTCGAAAATTTGAAAACCCGTAAGTTTTTGCTGGGTTCAGTTGAACCACACGGGCTAACGCACGGTCTTGCGCAAGACCGTGCAGGAGCCCGTGTGCAGCTATATTTGCTTGCATGGGCTTGAGCCCGTGCACCTATCCCGTGTGTTTGGCCGTGTGTGCATGCACGGTCTTGACACCGTGTTCAAGACCGTGCACTAGGCCGTGTGAAACACTTGGTGAATTTTTCCAGCCTTTTCAAACTTTGCTCTCGGCAATTAAGTCTTCGGGTCACCATTTTTGGTTGACTTTTTGCATACGGACTCCAAAAATTACACCGTTTTCACTTATAGAACCCTTTTAATTTGTAGATTTATATTTTGGAATGTTTATTTAATTTCGCCCTCGTTCGGGCTATGAATAGTGTAATTCGAATTATGTGTATTTTTGACAACTTGTCGGAATTGCGTGAAATTTACATGATAGCTTCTTTACATATTATAATTGACATATGCATGATTGGAAACATGTTTGGTTAGCCGTTCGTCCAATAATTGCTTATTTGCGCTTTTATTGTTGTTGTAGTCGTTATTGATTTGTCTAGGTCTTGTCTTGTCTCCAGATCAGTCCGGCGTGGGAGACCAGTGAGTCTAGCAGCTAGGCTTTCTCTTTTTGATTCCAGGTGAGGATTTAAACTTTTAACTGGGCTTGAACATATATATATACAATTGCGAACCCCCTAATCCCTTATTAATATATTATATATTTCGAGTTTATATTTTTATGTTTTATCCTCAAATCCTTTAATATCAAAATTATACATAAGTAAACCAAATTGATTTGTTTTCAAAAGGGCAAGAAAACTATTTATTTTACGTGACGGTTTGACTTAGGATTTAATCCTTTGTCGTCACCCTTGCTCAGAGTGTCGGTTGGCATTCAAATGGGTTATTTTAAAGCGAGCAAATACATGACTATTTTCAAGTTGGGCCCGGGAAGGTATCCGAAGGTTACATCTGGGGACGGGCGTTCAGGGTGTAATCCGAGGTGCTTCTCCCAAAACTAAGCGTCAATCGTGGCCTGTCAGGAGATGATAGCCACGGTTGGGAGCGATGGTGGGTGTTGCATTCGTTGCACATTTTCCTAAAATTCATTATGGTTGAGCTTCGGGTTGCTCCTTAGCTTGACACCGGCGATGGAGTATTTATACATGCACCGTGGAGATATAAGGAGGAACAGGCCCATTCTCGCTGGGATCGTATTTACTGCTTTATAGTGTTATTGATTTTAATTCTTAATTGTATATCCAAGTCGAAGCATATTCCGGTTTCTTCATTATCGCATATGTAATTTCTATAAATACCCGAAAGCATGACTCGACTTGTTCTCACATCTTCACTGAGTACTTTGACTCACCCTCTTTTAATTTGTTCTTGCCTCAGGTTTGAGAGAGACCGACATGTCTTACGTGTCGGATGGGCAACAGTGTCTGATAGGCTTTTTGGTTTTGCTGAGTCTCATTAGTTGTCTGTTGATCTCGTTCATTATTCTTGTCAACCTGGATTGATAATATTATATTGTTCCCCAATATTGTTATTTAAATGATGTTGCCCTGAGTGGGCTGTTGTTAATGTATTGGCCCCGGAGTGGCAATTTTTGTTAATATGGATTTAAATGCTTCCGCTATATTTTCTCTGATCTATTTAAATGCTTTATTTTGGGGACTCACTGTTGCCAAGTGTCGGGATTGACCCGTTAGCTTGCATGGGTTCTCGGGTTGAGGCACTGTATTCGGCTTGGGAATCCGTGCAGGTTTGGGGGCTGTAGAGCGGAGCGCTACATAATATATCATATAAGTCAACCATGTCAACGTCATTCATACATCAAACTTAATCATCATGTAATAAATGCCATCCATGGCCAGTCTAATCTATCCCACATTAGGGGCACGTAAGTACGGAAAATAAAACATAATCCGAAATACATAATTAAATCAAATCATAAATAAGGACACGACTGTTGTTGGGACACTGACAAGATAAGACACACGAGCCAACCTAGACCTGCTGCTGCCGACTGACAAGATAGGTGACAACGCCACCTGTCGACCTGAAGTAAGAATCATAATAGTGGGGGTGAGTACAAAATATACTCAGAGAAGGTAAAGAGGGAACAAGTACGAGCCACGTTTCTAGGTTTGGATTATGTATAGGAAAATACATTTGCATGATTGAAGAAAATCCGGATCGTGCTTCGACTTGCATACACGATAATAATTAACGATAATAAAGAATTAAAGCGGTAAATGCAAGCAATTAATGTCCCAGCGAGAATGGGCCAGTTCCTCCTTATAACCCCCTCAATAACATGTAATCTCCATCACCAGTGTCTGACCCCGAAGTGCGACCCCGGGCGACTGTGAATTTTAGGAAAATGTGCAACGAATGCAACGCCCACCATCGCTCCCAACTGTGGCTATCAACTCCTGACGGGCCACGATTGACGCTTATTTTTGGGAGAAGCACCTCGGATTACACCCTGGACGCTCGTCCCTGGCTGTAACCTCTGGATACTTTCCCGGGCCCATTTTGAAATAACACGAATTTGCTCGCTTTGAAAAACATACATAAATAGATGCCAAAAGGAAATTTGGGCAAGTTTGGGTGACGACGCAGGGGGTAAACCCTAAGTCATACCGTCACGCTTAAAAGAAAGAATTTTACTTGCCTTATGAAAATAAAATGATTTAGAGATACTCATAATTACAAGTTAATATTAAAACCTTTATTAGAATCATGAAAATATAGATTAAATATCTAATAGATATACGAGAAGGAAAATCAAAGCAAGATGAGCACATAAGGGGAGTTCGCAATAAATTAAAATAATTCTTACTCCGTTTGAAAGCATTTTAAAAGCCTCACCTGCAAACACGGGAACGACAAGACAATCCAAGTTAAGCCTTGAAAAGACGGCCTGAAACTAACAGATGACAAGAACCACATAAGACAAGACTCGACAATGACTCACGAAGACTAAATTACATGAAAAACAAATAAACGACATGTAGCAATTGAATTTACAATTAAAATGCAATTAAATCAATTAAACTAAAAGTACGAAATTAACGATGCTAAACATGCTCAATTGAAATTCTAATTGCACATTCATGCATATAATATTGTAAAGAAGCACTCATGCGATTTTCGGATTTTTCGGACGACATTCAAAAATTGGGGAAAAACCCTAAACGAAAAAGGCTCGATTCAAGGTCCGAACGAGGTTGGAATTTTGAAAACTTTACGAAATATTCATCTTTGAATCATATGGAAGTTATAGGCGAAAACGGCTCGATTTTAGGGGGTCGTATCCAAAAAGTCAACTTTTATTTTTGGCCATTTGACCCCATTACCGAGAGCAACTAAGGAAAAAGGCTGGAAAATTGGCTAAGGCATTCGCACGGGCTAATGCACGGCCTTGTGCACGGTCTTGAGCACGCACTCAAGACCGTGCAAGCTGAAACAAAGGCGCACGGCCTTCTGCACCGGCGTGCGCAAGCCGGTGCAAGTTTAAAGGGGTGTGCACGGTCTGGCGCACGGTCATGCAAAGACCGTGCGTTGGACCTTGTGGTTCCAACACACAGGTGCAGAAACGCGATTTTCAGGTTTTTCTCGAGATTTTCAACCTAAAATCAACTATGGAGGATTCTAAAGCTAAAAACAACATGGAAATTCACACTCATGCATTGTACACATTAATATCTACCATTTGATCCGAACTACACTAAAAATGGTAAACTATAACCTATGAATCTAATAAATCATCAAATATTTATTTCAATTTAAAAACTATAAAAACGAAGGATTTAATGGATGAAACGAATTGGAGAAAGAAGGTTACCGATAGAGAATTGAATGAGGATCGTAAATCTGGTCTCGGAATTTCGATTGGTCGAGCAACGGATTCGGAACGGGATTTTCTTTTCTTCCCCTTCTTCTTCTTCCTTTCTCCTTCTCTTCTCTCTTTCTCTCTCTCGATTTGTATATGTATCCAAGAGGGTGCAAGAGAGTGTGTTCAAGAGGGTGTGAGTGTGTTCAAGATAGTGTGGTTGTGTTCAAGATAGTGCAAAGGTATTTCAAAGGGTTGTAGGTTCGTTTAGAGATTAAAATAAATTCGAGGGGTAGAAAATGTAATTATAAATGGTTGAGGATATGGAAATAATTAGAATAAATTAAGATTAGCTAACGAAGCTAATCTTTTCATATAAAATTCAACGAAATGTCCAATAATTATTCCGAGAATATATTCTGGAATTTTCGGGTCGTTACAATACTCCCCCCTTTAAAAGAATCTGTCCTCAGATTCTCCTCCGAACCTCTGGGTTTATTAAAGGGAGTATATTACAGCATTTAAAAGTTCATCATACAAAATCGCGCAATTAACACGTAAGCAATTAATTAAAATAAACAATTAACAGTTAAATTCAAATAAGCATTTAACACATAGTTCATACATAATAGTTTCAACTGAAAATCAAATTACAATTAAAACGAAAATGACGAGAAATAAAAGAAATTGATGCCGACTAAGAATCAGGGGCTCCGGAACTAGGCGGCATGCCAAGACGACTGAGATAGTTGGCGAGCTGCTCCGTGATGGACCTCTCGAGGTCGGAAATTTGCTCCCGGATTTCAGTGTGGTTGCGTTGAGCCTCGAGCCTGATCTCCCTCAGGTCGGCCGACCGGTGGTTCAGTCGCTCAGTAGTTTGCTCCGCGAAGCTCGTGAAGCGGTTTCCCCAAACCGTCCATCTATCAGTCTCCCATCGGCTTCATTTCTCCGACTCAGATTGTTGATATTGAGTCCACTGTTCCTCACTTAATCTATCCCACTGTGAGGATCCAGCTTGGTGCTGTGTCGGGTAGCCTGTAGCGGGCGTCCCAAACGGGTAACGCACGCCCCGCACTGAGCCCCGACCCGGAACCGAAATGGGATCCGACCCGAATCGAAACCCGGCGAACGGCAAGCATTTACTCAATCACTAGGCGGGGTTTCAAAAACAACGAAAAGACAGAGACACGGAAGCAATATAAATAATCAAATCAATAGAACATAATAAATACACAATTATTAAAGCCCACCAAGGGTAACGAAATTCAATTACATAATATCAAACGGGTTCAATACAGTATCCCGATAAATATAATAACGGGCTCAATAAATACATAATCCCGAATACATCCTAATATCGTAAAACTTAAATAAAAGTCAAATGGGAAAAAGAGAGACATACATGAATAAAATAAATAAAACCCTACGACGACGACAACGACGACGATGACGAATCCCACCTAGTCTCTTGAAACCAATATAGGGTGAGACAGAGAGGGTTAGTCAAACGACTAAGTGAGGAGGGAATAATAATGTATATAATAAAACGGGAAATAAATCACCAATTTTAAACTTAAAAGAAATCAACATAAAAGAAAGGTTTTCGTAATCGAGTGGTGATTTAACATAAAACATAACTTATCATATGACTCGGCGAGTCGAGTCCTGAACTCCAATATCCAAAACATAAAACCGGAAACCTCCCTTATTCCTCTAATGTAGCCGGACTGCAAACCCGAACTACTCGTAACATACTAGAATAACTCAGGTACTCAAAGGGCTGCCACTCCGGTCTCACCCCGAGCTCCCAAATGGAGGAAACCATAGGATTTACGCCGTAGACCCGACGTCTACCGACTTCGTCCTATCGCTCGTACTCCGGGCCCAAACGAACATGCATACATTTCATAACTCGCTTTTCAAAACATTTCGGGTTGGCCAAAAGACCGTTCGAGACATGACACATGCGAGGCCGAAGGCCAAATTCGCCTTAGAAAACAAAAGGTTTTACATGTCTCTTTCGTAAACATTTCGAAGACTATACATATTACTTTTTCATATCAAATCATTTTCGATAAATCAAATGAACATAATAAGCATAAATATCCACTAAGTATATATATAGAAACGGTGTGAAAACAGAACATAAACGTGGCTTATATCAGGAGAGGCTTATTTATATATATACGTAATAATACTGGAAACAGAAACGGAAAGCCTCACCTGGCTGCTATGCAAAATAAGAGCAAAAAGCTAGAACTGGCGCTACTCCACAGGAGTATCGTCTGCAAAAATACCAAGCCACAACCAATTAAGACTAAAGACGACGCACGGCTTATACGAAAATATTAGAACACATAGGAGCACGTTATACAATTAAATCAATCACTTAAGTTCAAATTCTCAAACGAAAACAGAGTAATTCATGCATTTAAAAATGTAAATCAAGTCCAAATGCAACGAAACTTTACGGACATGCTTAAATTATCAAAAAGAAGTATGCATTCGAATTTCGGGAAAATCGGACTTCACATGCAAAAGATAGAAAATTTAACGAAAACTTAAAACGCATTATTCATATACCCGAACATGCACAATCGACCAGGCCACACGGCCTTGTGAGGGACCCGTAGTGTAAAATGTGCCCTGACTAACAGAAGGTCAGGGCACTATTCGACCAGGCCACACGGCCATGTGCACGGCCGTGCACAATCGGACGAACACGCACGGCCTCATGCACACGGCCTCAAGGCCGTGTGCACAGCCCATGCACCATCCCAAACACGCACGGTCTATTGCACAGCCGTGCAAGAGGCCGTGTACACGCACACGGGCTTGCCACACCCCGTGTGCATGGCCCGTGTGCGTAAAAATTGAGCAGAACATGTAGAACATCAAACCCAATACGCGAAAATCAATCCTAATTCAACATTTAACTAATTAAACATGCGAATTAATCCCTGATTTTATCATCTACAATATGTAATCTACATATAGAAACGATAAACACGAAAATCCATCCACAATTACTATCAAAATCATATAAAACCTAAATTATACAACTATTCACAAAAATGTGAAAAACGAAGTATAGAAGACATTAAACGAGAGAATCGTTAGAAGCTTACTCGTAGAAGAGAACGCGAGGAATCCGTAGACGTAAACTATTCGAAAATCGGTGGGGAAACGAAGTTGGAACGATCGTTGAAATCTTCTTCCTTCTCTTTCTCTTTTTCTTCTCTTTTCTTTCCTTTCTTCTTCCTTGCTACGTTTGAACGAGAGTGAGGTGAGAGAGAGACTTAGTCAAATTAGTTGACTAGGGTTTAAAAGTCGAAGGGGCATTTTAGTAATTTCGCAAAATAAGTTTGAAAACTCACGTTGTCCAAATAATACGTAATTACAGTTAAAATTCACATAATTAAACGCACATTGACAATTCGTGATTTAAAATATAAAATTCACTCATTTACGAAATTATCCTAAAATCTTAGAATAAATATTAAATAAAATAATAATTTGCACAATTACTCAATTAAAATATACCGAATTGAAAATCGGATTTTCGGGTCGTTACATAGCCCTCAAAGCTATGCTGGAATTGAGCCTCTTCGATTCTAGGAGGGTCGGGAATGTACGGGACCTGATGAGGAGCGAAGCCTCCTGCTTCGTAAAGTTGTTCCATCATTTGCTCCTCCCTTTCTTGTCGGTCCTCTTCAGGATGCCCTCCTATTTTGGCATCCTCTTCATCATCGCCATCACTCCCAGCGGCGGCTTCCTCTGCCGCCATCGGTACATATCTACCGTGTCGCCCTCTAACTTTCCGGCAAAGTTTCATCTGGGCGAGTTGCTTGTAGGAGATTGTTGCATCATCTGCACCTGCCGGGGCCATTTGATCCATGCCGATCACGCTGGCACACTCGAGGATCGCAGTAATGTAGGACCCAATTCTAATTTCTCCTTTAGGCCGGGTGCCTACGTATTCCACATATCGAAGGAAGAACATGATGCCATTGACTGCATGCCTTCGAACCGCGCAATCCAAGACATAGAGTTCCTCAATGTTGATTGAACCGTAGCTATCTCCTCTAGCAAAGACGGTACATGAGAGGAACCGATGGAAAGTCCTCAAGGCGGAATCACGAAGATCGGTGGTCTTCGACTTTCCTTGTTGAAAGGGTCTCCTAGAAATGGAGACATTTCTCCATGCCTCGGCCTCGGACCATCCAACTTCACGGCTTACCATACCCCGGATGGGTAGTCCAACGTGCGTTGTCAGTTGTCGAAGAGTGAGCTCGTAATCTTCATTGAAAGCTCGGAACTCAATCTTAAAAGGTAGCTCGGCGTCGTCTTCGTGGGGAATTATTTGAAGTGTGGCAATGAATTCGTATACAAGTCGGGGATACGAATTCCTTCTCATCTCCAAGAACGTGGTCCATCCCACGTCTTCTATGTACCGGGCGATATCATCGCCAAGTCCCAAATTCCCCAATGCTTCTATGTCGAGGAACTTGGTAGAGAACACCGGGCGTTCGTGCGTTCGCCTAAATATCTTGGCTTGGAAAGGATTTGAGATATCCACATTAAATGGAAGTGGGGATGGAGGGTCATCTCGCCTCCTCCTTCTCCAGGAACCTTCGGCGACCATGAAAGAAGGTTGTTTGAGGATTGTTGGGTTGAATTTGGTGAAATTCTTCACTCGGAAATTTTGTCGAACACTTGGCGGGCGTGAAATTTGGGCAGCAATTTGTGTATGATAGGCTCGGCGGATCGTCCCCAAAAACCAACAAATTAAAATACGCAATGCCGACTACGTACCTTCCGAAAATTATGAAGATCCGACGGACGGATTAAAAGTTACAAGCCTGCAAAGTTGAGAGGATGAAATTGGGGGAAAAATTGGGGTATTTTTGTTGCTGGAAACGAGAGAAAAAGAGGTTGAAAAGTTTCTGTAAGTTCTGATCGCGAAATAGAGTTTTAAATGGGCGAAGGGCACACACGACCTGACGCACGGGCGTGCGCTGGCCCGTGTGGAGCGGTTCAGCCGGTTCAGCGGTTTAACGCTGAACTGGCTTGCACGGGCTTGAGCTGAACCGCACGGTCTTGACCAAGACCGTGCGTTAGGGCGTGCAAGCACCCCTGGATCGAATAAAAACACGCAAAAGTTACGAAAACACCCCGGATTTAATCCGGAGTTCAATCAAACAATAATTACATAATATCGCGCACTTAATAAATTGAATACGAGAAATATGAGTGTTATGAACATGCACGGTATCTTTTATTCCGAGTAACGAAGTCCGGTCTAGTCTCCCGTTTTCTTTTATTTTGTGTTTTAGCTCGAGTCCCTCGATTCCGGTAACTTCTCCTTTATTGTACGTCCCTAACACTGTCCCTTCATGATTTATTCTTTGGTGGCCTCCCTCTCTGAAATAAAGACCCTGAATCTTTAGGATCGGCATCCACTATCCTCTTCCTTAGGTTTCTTCTTATTAGGGCAATTGTCGAGAAGATGGTCGGGGGAACCACATAGTAAACACTGTCCCAGTCATTTCCGACAGTACTCGGCGAGATGGTTCGGCTTGTGGCAAAACGATCAAAGGATGGTGCTCTCACTAGGTCCACTGGTCGTCGCCTCTTTTCTGTGAGAAGTTGCATGGACAACCGCTGGAGTTCTCGATTCATAAGACTGGTTCTGTAAAGTGATCGTTCGAGCACTCCTAGCTCTCAATTCAAATTCTGCTTCGGCTCGCAAAGCTCGGCCGACAGCTTCTGCATAAAAACAACAGCCAAGACCTATGAGCACTTGGCGGATTTCGTGCGTCAACCCGGATATAAATCTTGCGGCTTTGTTCCTTTGGTCTGGCTCCCGGTTAGGAGAGTAGTTAGTCATGTAGGCGACTCTGGCACGCTATCTCCTCCTTGAGCTATTTCTATCTCTCCCGTCGAATACGGGTACGATGATCCTGACGTAGTCTGGAGTGAAGGCAGTGGCGGATCTGATCTAGCTTTCTTGCGCGGCATACCTGCGTTCACAACTATTTGGCAAAATAGGTGCATGCCTTGTGAGAAATGATGCCAATAATTCATAAACACATAAGCATGCTCGACACTCAACAAAATCCTACTAACACATACTACGACACACCAAACCAAATAAATCACACAAAGAGTTCGACGATCGACTCGCGTTACATCTTCCTTAGTACAAAAATTTATAAAAGATTGCCAGTCGGTTAATTAAGCCAACCGTAATCATCTACAATTTTAAGCACCAAGACAAGACGAACACTCGTCAAAACACGAACTCGACACGGACTGACATAATTCAAAAGACACAAAAGACAAGACAGACGAGATACTAGAGCTTTCGGTTCCTTTTCGGGAACCTAGGCTCTGATACCACTGACTGTAGCGCCCCTTTCCTTAGACGGAGAAAGGACACCACATCCGCACCGAGACGAACCCCCAAACGAGATAGATGTACCCCATTTAAAAATCCATCCCGGCGAACGGCAATCAATCAAGCAAAACCCAGCAACAGCATAAACTACATCCCAACAAAAACAGCAGTAAAAGAAATAACAGAGTTGCGGAAGCTAAAACAATTATATAATATATCATATAAGTCAACCATGTCAACGTCATTCATACATCAAACTTAATCATCATGTAATAAATGCCATCCATGGCCAGTCTAATCTATCCCACATCAGGGGCACGTAAGTACGGAAAATAAAACATAATCCGAAATACATAATTAAATCAAATCATAAATAAGGACACGACTGTTGTTAGGACACTGACAAGATAAGACACACGAGCCAACCTAGACCTGCTGCTGCCGACTGACAAGATAGGTGACAACGCCACCTGTCGACCTGAAGTAAGAATCAAAATAGTGGGGGTGAGTACAAAATATACTCAGAGAAGGTAAAGAGGGAACAAGTACGAGCCACGTTTCTGGGTTTGGATTATGTATAGGAAAATACATTTGCATGATTGAAGAAAATCCGGATCGTGCTTCGACTTGCATACACGATAATAATTAACGATAATAAAGAATTAAAGCGGTAAATGCAAGCAATTAATGTCCCAGCGAGAATGGGCCTGTTCCTCCTTATAACCCCCTCAATAACATGTAATCTCCATCACCAGTGTCTGACCCCGATGTGCGACCCCGGGCGACTGTGAATTTTAGGAAAACGTGCAACGAATGCAACGCCCACCATCGCTCCCAACTGTGGCTATCAACTCCTGACGGGCCACGATTGACGCTTATTTTTGGGAGAAGCACCTCGGATTACACCCTGGACGCTCGTCCCCGGCTGTAACCTCTGGATACTTTCCCGGGCCCATTTTGAAATAACACGAATTTGCTCGCTTTGAAAAACATACATAAATAGATGCCAAAAGGACATTTGGGCAAGTTTGGGTGACGACGCAGGGGGTAAACCCTAAGTCAAACCGTCACGCTTAAAAGAAGGAATTTTACTTGCCTTATGAAAATAAAATGATTTAGAGATACTCATAAGTACAAGTTAATATTAAAACCTTTATTAGAATCATGAAAATATAGATTAAATATCTAATAGATATACGAGAAGGAAAATCAAAGCAAGATGAGCACATAAGGGGAGTTCGCAATAAATTAAAAGAATTCTTACTCCGTTTGAAAGCATTTTAAAACCCTCACCTGGAAACACGGGAACGACAAGAAAATCCAAGCTAAGCCTTGAAAAGACGGGCTGAAACTAACAGACGACAAGAACCACATAAGGCAAGACTCCACAATGACTCACGAAGACTAAATTACATGAAAAACCAATAAACGACATGTAGCAATTGAATTTACAATTAAAATGCAATTAAATCAATTAAACTAAAAGTACGAAATTAACGATGCTAAACATGCTCAATTGAAATTCTAATTGCACATTCATGCATATAATATTGTAAAGAAGCACTCATGCGATTTTCGGATTTTTCGGACGACATTCAAAAATTGGGGAAAAACCCTAAACGAAAAAGGCTCGATTCAAGGTCCGAACGAGGTCGAAATTTTGAAAACTTTACGAAATATTCATCCTTGAATCATATGGAAGCTATAGGCAAAAATGGCTCGATTTTAGGGGGTCGTATGCAAAAAGTCAACTTTTATTTTTGGCCATTTGACCCCATTACCGAGAGCAACTAAGGAAAAAGGCTGGAAAATTGGCTAAGGCATTCGCACGGGCTAACGCACGGCCTTGTGCACGGTCTTGAGGACGCACTCAAGACCGTGCAAGCTGAAACAAAGGCGCACGGCCTTCTGCACCGGCGTGCGCAAGCCGGTGCAAGTTTAAAGGGGTGTGCACGGTCTGGCGCACGATCATGCCAAGACCGTGCGTTGGACCGTGTGGTTCCCACACACAGGTGCAGAAACGCGATTTTAAGGTTTTTCTCGAGAGTTTCAACCTAAAATCAACTATGGAGGATTCTAAAGCTAAAAACAACATGTAAAATTCACACTCATGCATTGTACACATTAATATCTACCATTTGATCCAAACTACACTAAAAATGGTAAACTATAACCTACGAATCTAATAAATCATCAATTATTTATTTCAATTAAAAACTATAAAAACGAAGGATTTAATGGATGAAACGAATTGGAGAAAGAAGGTTACCGATAGAGAATTGAATGAGGATCGTAAATCTGGTCTCGGAATTTCGATTGGTCGAGCAACGGATTCCGAATGGGATTTTCTTTTCTTCTCCTTCTTCTTCTTCCTTTCTCCTTCTCTTCTCTCTTTCTCTCTCTCGATTTGTATATGTATCCAAGAGGGTGCAAGAGAGTGTGTTCAAGAGGGTGTGAGTGTGTTCAAGATAGTGTGGTTGTGTTCAAGATTGTGCAAAGGTATTTCAAGGGTTTGTAGGTTCGTTTAGAGATTAAAATAAATTCGAGGGGTAGAAAATGTAATTATAAATGGTTGAGGATATGGAAATAATTATAATAAATTAAGATTAGCTAACGAAGCTAATCTTTTCATATAAAATTCAACGAAATGTCGAATAATTATTTCGAGAATATATTCTGGAATTTTCACGAAAGATGGTATCAGAGCTAACCGTCGGTGCGGGCCCACGCACCAAGGGGTAACCGCCTAAGGGCTCGGCATGTGTGGGGCGATTTTCCCACTAGAGGGGAAGTGACAGGACTTATGTCGTAGCGTAATGAGGACATTACGCTCTGAAGGAGGGGCGATTGTAATGCCCCGAAAATTCAAGCGCAAGAGCTGCACTCAGGAGCGCCGCACGGGCTTGATGCATGGTCTTATGGCCGTGCAGATGGCATGCGCGCACGAGTAAGGACAGTTGTCAGGCGTGCCTCACTGGCTGGCGCACGAGGCTCAAGCCCGTGCGTAAGGCCATGCGTTCTTGGGAAGTTCATCCCACATCGGAAAAACATGTCATGATGGAAGGATTTATAACCCAATCCTCATGTACAACTACCACAAGGTTGCAACCTCTTTTGGCGCGTGCTTCCAAGCCAAACTTTGGGGTTGTACATGGTGGGGACGAAGGTTATACCCGCGCGTCCAACGGGTGCCGTCGTGAGGGTTCTCCTCTCCGCGCCCGGGGGTCGCGACACATATTTAAGTTGTTTATTCTCAATAAACTACTTAAATCTTCATTAATCTTAATCACTATTAAAATTAATCTAAAATCAAATTAAAATTGAAAAACTATGAATTTAATCTAATTTCATAAGAGTTCCAAAACCCTTGTCTATGTGCATCATTAAACAAGTTCAAGTTGGGAGGAATCATAAATATCCATGATAAGGGCTTTAACGCAATCTCTCTTTCCCTCATTCCTAAATCCAATAGTCCTCAGACTTGGGCTAACTTTAGGCCAATCAGTTTGTGTAATGTAACTAACAAGATAATTTCTAAAACTGTGCATAAGAGATTGAGGGTTGTCCTGCCTTCTGTGATTTCTGAGTGTCAGAGTGGATTTGTTGAGGCGAGGAGTCTTCATGAGAATATTCATCTAGCTTATGAGTTAATGTTCTTATTGAACAAAAAAGAGAAGGGTGAGAAACTAATTTTGAAGTTAGACATGGCCAAAGCTTATGATAGACTACAGTGGTCCTTTTTATATCAAATCCTTGATCAGTTTTGTTTTTCTAGGCATTGGATTGGAATTCTCACGAGGTGTGTTGAAAATTGTTTTTTCTCTATCTTGGTAAATGGGGAAAGCTGTGGATTCTTTGAATCTACTGCGGGTTTGAGGCAGGGTGACCCTTTATCACCTGCCTTGTTCATCCTAGCTGCTGAGTGGTTGTCTAGGAGTTTGGAGAGACTGTATCAAAAGTTTTATTTTTCGATTTTATATGATATTTGGAAATCAGAAAATGAAACCTAGTTTTAGAGAAAACTTTGCATATCACGTTTGTGCACTGTTTTCAAAAGGACCGGACCGGCCGGTCAGGCCGATTCAACCGATGACCCATGCCCATTTCGGTCTGGTTGACCCCTCAAAACAGACCACCGGTCAACAACATGAAAACCAGAACAATTGGGGCAAAAACCGGAAAAATTGGTGCCGGTTTGACCAGTGAACCACAAGTTCACTATTTTTCTTCTCCATAAATGCTTGAATGAGATGAATTTCACCTTCCTCTTTGAGATCTTACCCTATTATTGAGTTTGAATATTGAATGCCCGAGCGATTTCATGACAACAAAATTCCTTAGAAAATTTCATGACAAAAAAGAGGGAAGAAGAAGACATTGAAGCACAACAGCTGTGCGGCACACTTCTTGTGCTCTGTGTCAAATTCTTTAGGCTCTTTAGAGCAAATAACCTAATAACTCTCCTTTTAATATTTTTCTTTTTTTGGTGACATAATTACTCCTTTTACATTTAATAAATATGTGTTATTTCTCTATGAATTGGTCTGCCTTTTCTAATCCGTTTGTCAATCATTAATCACCCTATTTAAGTACTGATAATCAATTAGAAAATAATTCATGACAAAAAAAAAATTAATTAATTATATTTTAGACAATATTAGGAATTTCTGGTTAATATTTAATATTTTAAAATTATAAATAATTATTAAAATTTTATTACGTCATACCGGTCGAACCAATGGTCCAACCGATCGAACCAGTTGAACCAGTAACCAGTAGATTCACTGGTTGTATGTCTGGTCCGGTTTTAAAAACCTTGTGTTTTTGGCGACTGCTTAGAAATCACGTTGGAAAAGGGCTCTAATGTGCTTGGATCACTTCGGAGTCCTAAGAAGTTGTTTTTCACATGTTTTTATTGAGTTTAGGATTTTGAATCGGGTCAAAAGATTAATTTTTTAATTTATTACGAATTTTTCAAATTCAGAACAGAACATGAAATTTTGAGAAAATCTGTTTTCCGAAAATCATGGAAATTTATGATTCCTCCCGACTTGAACTTGTTTAATGATGCACATAGACTACGGTTTTGAAACTCTTATGAAATTAGATTAAATTAATAGTTTTTCAATTTAATTTAATTTTAGATTAATTTTAATAGAGATTAAAGTTAATTGAGTTGTTTATTTTGAATAAATAACTTAATTTCACATAATAAATATTTACTTGGTAAATTTAATTTTATGCATTGCATTGGATGTATGTTGGTTTTATCATGGGCTTAATATGCATTATGGATGGTTTTATTTTGATGAATGCAGTTTTAACTGTGGTTTTAAATCGTGAGCCTTCGAGCCTCTTATTCCAATTTGCAATGCTTCATTTATTTTTCACCAATGTATTTAAATGATTTGTAATTTGACAGAGTTAGAATCATAGATTGGTGAGGATTTCTAATTAGATTAGGAGAAGGAGTTCAAGACGAAGTGGCTTGGAAGAAAAGAGACAATCAAGGCCCAAATGAAACGGGTTACTTAAATTGTAATATAATAGGATTTTATTTGCTCCTTGCATGATTTAATTTATGTTATTATTGCATGAATAGAATCTTGGTCCCAAAAATGACTCTTATGGACCGAGCGTAGGGAAAAGCCCATGATAAACCATTTTATTATTTTATTATTGCTAGGTGCTTGATTTAATTATTGTTATGTGCATTTTGTGGATGTTTATCTTCATGCATTAATCACATAATCAAGATAATTAAATGATGAGGTATTGGATAGATTTTTGAAATCTATAAGTTTAATTTTTCCGAAAAATTACCCCAAATTTTGAAAGTCAAAATCTTTCTAATATTAAGACTTAATTTAAAATTATAAACAAGGATTTTAAAATTTCCAAGCATTCCATTAATAGAAAATTCACTTCTAACCTTGCATAATAGAGATGGCCATGAGTCGTGGGTCTCTATTATGTGGCCTTAGCAAGTAGGTAATTTTCTAAGTATACAAAGATACAATTTTTCAATGGTTGCCGAAATCGGGATGACCATGAGTCGTGGGTCTCCGTTGAACCAATCATTGAAATCTAATGATTAATGGGTTGGGCTTACTACCAAAGTAACATAGATGTCGCACGAGTCATAGGTCTATGCGAAGGAGGTAATGCAAAACATTATTAAGAGTTATATTTGATATAATCAACAAAAGATGTTTACCTTAAGACTTGAATTAAATGGCCACAAGTCGTGGGTTTAATTGCAAGAAGCTTTGGGATCTTAATACCCACTAAAGAAAAATTTATATTTATTTTCTTGAGCTTTATTGCATAGGGGTCAATGAAGTTTGAATAAATTAGTGGGAAACTGAATGATTAAATACCACTTCATTCTTTTATTTAAATTCTATTATTTGTCACTCACACATTTTCTGCTTTATAATTGTAGACTTTCTACTCGGTCAATGTGACACCCCCGCATCACGGCCCCCGGACCGAAACGAGCCCCCGAGTGACAATTAGAGACCTCCACCCGAAAACCTACCTTAGACAACGAGTTTCCAAACCTGGCAACGGTGACACTCCCAACCAACAGAGCAAACAAAAGCGGAAGTATAACAATAGCACGAGGGATATATTCGATATATGTAAACAACGCCCATCAAAGGCTTAACTAAGGTAAAGTCATAACATCAACATCCCTCGTAGGGGAAAATAAGTATCTCAGCCAATTCGCTGTTTCGACATAATTAAAACAAACATGAGAGTATAAGACAATATCCAAGTCATAACATCGATCTAACAAAAATAAATGTACAAGACCGACACCCGACGAGCCGGAAAGCCTATCTAGACACTGCTGCCATTTCCGACAATGTAATGTCGGACATCAACACCTGAAGTGTAACGCCCCGAAAATCCGAATTATAATCCGGTATGTCCGAATCGGGTATTTGCACAATTTATTATTTTATTTGATATTTATTATGAGATTTTAGAATAATTTCGTAAATGAATGAATTTCTATACTTAAATTACGAATTGTCAATGTACGTTTAATTATTTGAATTTTGACTGTAATTATGTATTATTTGGACAACATGAGTTTTCAAACTTATTTTGCAAAATTACGAAAATGCCCTTTCGTTTCTCGAATCAAATCAATTATTTGACTAAGTCTCACATCTCTCCCTCTCACCTCATTCACGCCACTCAACAGCAAAGGAAAAGAAAGAAAAAGAAAGAAAAGAGAAAGAGAAGGAAGGAGGTTCAAACGATCGTCCCGACTTCGTTTCCCGACCGATTTTCAAACCGTTTACGCCTACGAATTCCTCCCGATCTCTTCTACGAGTAAGCCTTTCACGTCCCTCTCCTATGTCTCCTATGTGATTTCGAGAGAATTTATGGATGGATTTTTGTGTTTTTAGATCCTATGTGTAGCTTATATGTTCTAGATCATTATATGTAAATATTAGGGTGTTATTTGCATGTTTAGATGATTAAATGTTGGATTTAGGATTGATTTTGCGTAATGGGTTTGCTGTTTTGCGCGTCCGCTCTTTTCTGATATGCACGGGCTTGACACACGGCCGTGGCAAGCCCGTGTGAGGGCACACGGCCCCCTGCACGCCCGTGCAGGAGCCCGTGCGTGTATCGCCCCTTTCCTCGGCCGGAGAAAGAACACCACATCCGCACCGAGATGAACCCCTAAACGAGGTAGATGTACCCCATTTAAAAATCCATCCCGGCGAACGGCAATCACACAAGCAAAAACCAGCAACAACATACGACAGCCCAACAACGACAGCAATAAAATAAATATCAGAGTTGCGGAAGTTAAAACAATTATATAATAAATCATATCAGCCATCCATGGCAACGTAATTCATACATCATGTAGCAATCATTATATATAAAAATGCCATTCATGGCCAGTCTAATCTATCCCACATCATGGGCACATAATTACGTAAAGTAAAGCATAATCCAAAATACATAATTAAATAAAATCATAAATAAGGACACGACTGTTGTTGGGACACTGACAAGACAAAACTCACGAACCAACCTAGACCTGCTGCTGCCGACTGACAAGAGAGGTGACAACGCCACCTGTCGACCTGAAGTAAGAATTAAAATAGTGGGGTGAGTAAAAACACTCAGTGAAGGTCAAGAGGAAACAAGTACGAGCCACGTGTCCGGGTTTTAATTATATATATATGAAAATACATTTGCATAATTGTAGAAAATCCGGATCGTGCTTCAACTTGCATACATGACATTAAATAATGATAATAAATAATTAAAGTAGTAACATGCACGCAATTAATGTCCCAGCGAGAAATGGGTCTGTTCCTCCTTATAACCCCCTCAAGTTCTGGTAACTCCATCACCGGTGTCTGACCCCGAATCGCTACTTCGGGCGACTGTGAATTTTAGGAAAACGTGCAACGAATGCAACGGCCACCATCGCTCCCAACCGTGGCTATCATCTCCTGACGGGCCACGATTGACGCTTAATTTTGGGAGAAGCACCTCGAATTACCCCTAGACGCTCGTCCCCAGGTATAACCTCCGGATACTCTCCCGGGCCCATTTTTGAAATGACACGAATTTGCTCGCCTTGAAAACAAACATAAATTAAATTTGGGCAAGTTTGAGTGACGACGAAGGGTATAAATCCTAAGTCAAACCGTCACGCTTAAAATAAATAATTTTACTTGCCTTATGAAAATAAAATGATTTAGGGATACGCATAAGTACAATTTAATATTAAGACATTTGAGAGCAACCTTAAAATATAGATTAAATATCTAATAATTATACGAGAAAGGAAAACAAAGCAATATGAGCACATAAGGGGAGTTCACAATAAATAAAAAGAATTCTTACTCCGTTTGAAATATTTTAAAACCCTCACCTGGGAACACGGAACGACAAGACACTACAAGCTATGTCCTGACAAGACAGCCTGAAACTAACAGACGACAAAACCACATAAGACAAGACACGACAACGACTCACAAAGACTACATTGCAATCAAAACCAATAAACAACATGCATCAAATGAATATACAATTAAAAATACAATTAAATCAATTAAACTAAAATACGAAATTAACAATGATAAACATGCTCAATTGAAATTCTAATTGCATATTCATGCATATAATATTATAAAGAAGCACTCATGCGATTTTCGGATTTTTCGGACAATATTCAGAAATTGGGGAAAAAACCCTAAACGAAAATGGCTCGATTCAAGGTCCGAACGAGATCGGAATTTTGAAAACTTTACCAAATATTCATCCTTGAATCATAAAGAAGCTATAGGCGAAAACGGCTTGATTTTAGGGGGTCGTCTGCAAAAAGTCAACTTTTATTTTTGATCATTTGACCCCATTACCGAGAGTAACCAAGGAAAAAGGCTGGAAAATTGGCTAAGGCATTCGCACGGGCTAACGCACGACCTTGTGCATGGTCTTGAGCACGCACTCAAGACCGTGCATGCTGAAACAAAGGCACACGGGTTGCTGCACCGGCGTGCGCAAGCCGGTGCAAGGTTAAAGGGCTGTGCACGGTCTGGCGCACGGTCTGGCCAAGACCGTGCGGTTCCAACACACAGGTGCAAAAACGCGATTTTTAAGGTTTTCTCGAGAGTTTCATGGAAAAATCAAATATGGGAGATTCTAAGGCTACAATTAACATGTAAAATTCACACTCATGCATCGTACACATTAATATCTATCAGTTGATCCGAACTACACTAAAAATGATAAACTATAACCTACGAATCAAGTAATTCATCAAATATTTATTCCAATTTAAAATCTATAAAATTGAAAGATTTAATGGATGAAACTAATTGGAGAAAGAAGGTTACCAATAAAGAATCGAATGAGGATCGTAAATTTGGTCTCGGAATTTAAATTGGTCGACAAACGGATTCGGAACGGGATTTCCTTTTTCTCCTCCTTCTTCTTCTTCTTCTCCTTCTCTTTCTCTTCGCTCTTTCTCTCTCTCGATTGTATAAGTATCCAAGAGTGCGCAATAGGGTGTGTTCAAGAGGGTGTGAGTGTGTTCAAGAGAGTGTGGGTGTGTTCAAGGTAGTGCAAGGTTATTTTAAAAGGTTGTAGGTTCGTTTAAAGATTATAATAACTTCAAGGGGTAGAAAATGTAATTATAAATGGTTAAGGATATTGAAATAATTATAATAAATTAAGATTAACTAACGAAGTTAAATCTTTTCATATATAATTCAACGAAATCTCGAATAATTATTCCAAGAATATAATCTGGAATTTTCGGGTCGTTACAATACTCCCTCCTTTAAAAGAATCTGTCCTCAGATTCTACTCCGAATCTCGGGTTTTATTAAACGAAGTATATCACAGCATTTAAAAGTTCATCATACAAAATCGCGCAATTAACACATAAGCAATGAATTAAAATGAACAATTAACAGTTAAATTCAAATAAATATTTAACACATAGTTCATACATAATAGTTTCAACTGAAAATCAAGTTACAATTAAAACAAAAATGACGAGAAATAAAAGAAATCGATGCCGACTAAGAATCAGGGGCTCCGGAGCTAGGCGGCATGCCAAGACGACTGAGATAGTTGGCGAGCTGCTCCGTGATGGACCTCTCGAGGTCGGAAATTTGCTCCCGGATTTCAACGTGGTTGCGTTGGGTCTCGAGTCTGATTTCTCAAAGCTCAGCCGACTGTTGGTCCAGTCGTTCAGTAGTCTGTTCAGCGAAAGTTGTGAAGCGGTTTCCCCAAACCGTCCACCTGTCGGCCTCCCATCGGCTTCGGGTCTCCGACTCCGATTGTTGATACCGACTCCATTGTTCCTCACTTAATTTGTCCCATTGAGAGGATCCAGCCTGGTGCTGTGTCGGGTAATCCTGAAAGCTCTGCTGGAATGGAACCTCTTCGGTTCTAGGAGGATCGGGTACATACGGAACCTGATGGGGAGCGAAGCCTCCTGCTTCGTAAAGTTGTTCCATCATTTGCTCCTCCTTCTCTTGTCGGTCCTCCTCAGGATGACCTCCTATATCGGCATCCTCTTCATCATCGCCATCGCTCCCGGCGGCGGCTTCCTCGGCCGTCATTGGAACATATCGACCATGTCGCCCTCTAACTTTCCTACAAAGTTTCAGTTGGGCGAGTTGCTTGTAGGAAATCATTGAATCCTCGGCTCCTGCCGGGGCCATTCGATCCATGCCGGTCACTCCGGCACACTCTAAGATCGCGGTAATGTAGGACCCAATTCTGATTTCTCCTTTAGGCCGGGTACCTACATATTCTACATATCGAAGGAGAAACATAATACCGTTGACTGCTTGCCTTCGAACCGCGCAATCAAGGACGTAGAGTTCCTCAATATTAATTGAACCGTAGCTATCTCCTCTAGCAAAAACGGTACATGAGAGGAACCGGTGGAAAGTCCTCAAAGCGGAATCACGAAGGTCGGTTGCCTTCGATTTTCCTTGTTGAAAGGGTCTCCTAGAAGTGGAGACATTTCTCCAAGCTTCGGCTTCGGACCATCCAACTTCACGGCTTATCATACCCCGGACGGGTAGTCCAAAATGCATTGTTAGTTGCCGAAGAGTGAGCTCATAATCTTCATTAAAAGCTCGGAACTCAATCTTGAATGGTAGCTCAGCATCGTCTTCGTGGGGAATTATTTGAAGTGTTGCAATGAATTCGTATACAAGACGGGGATACGAATTCCTCCTTATATCCAAGAACGTGGTCCATCCAACGTTCTTAATGTACCGAGCAATTCCCTCGCCAATTCCCAAATTTCCCAATGCTTCAATGTCGGGAAATTTGGTAGAGAAGACCGGGCGTTCATGCATCCGTCGAAAAACTTTAGCTTGGAATGAATTTGAAATATCTACATTGAATGGAAATGGAGATGGAGGGTCATCTCGCCTCCTCCTACGTCGAGAACCTTCGGTGGCCATGTGAGAATATTGTTTGAAGCTTGTAGGATTGAATTTGATGAAATTCCTCACTCGGGAATTTTGTCGAACACTTGGCGTACGTGTATTTTGGGCAGCAATGTGTGTAAGATCGGCTTGACGGATCGTCCTCAAAACCCAACTAATTGAAATTCGTAATGTAGACTACGTAACTTCCGAAAATTATGAAGATCCAACGGACGGATCGAAAGTTATAAGCATGCAAAGATTGGAGAAAAATTTTGGGGAAAAACTGTAAGTTTCTGTTGCTGGAAGTGGAGAGAAAAGGGGTGAAAAGTTTCTGTAAGTTTTCTCGCGGAAATAGGTTTAAAAAGAGCAAAAGAAACACACACGGCCGGACGCACGGGCGTGCGCTGGCCCGTGTGGAGCGGTCCAGCCGGTTCAGCGGTTTAACGCTGAACTGGCTCGCACGGGCTTGAGCTGAACCGCACGGTCTTGAGCAAGACCGTGCGTTAGGGCGTGCAAGCACCCCTGGATCGAATAAAAATGCGCAAAAATTACGAAAACACCCCGAATTTCATCCGGAGTTCATCCAAACAATAATTACATAATATCGCGCACGTAATAAATTAAATACGAGAAATATGAATGTTATGAACATGCACGGTACCTTTTATTCCGAGTAATGAAGTCCGTTCTAGTCTCCCATTATTCCTTTTATTCCAGAATTTTTTGCTCAAGTCCTTCGATGTCGTAGCTTCTCATTTATTGTACGTCCCCAACACTGTCCCTTCACGCTTTATTCTCTGGTAGCCTCCCTCTCTGAATTAAGAACCCTGAATCCTCAGAATCATCATCCACTATCCTCTTCCTTAGGTGTTTTCTTATTAGGGCAATTGTCGAGAAGATGGACAGGGGATCCACACAGTAAACACTGTCCCAGTCGTTTCCGGCAGTACTCTGCGAGATGATTTGGCTTATGGCAATACGAGCAAAGGATGGTGCTCTCACTGGATCCACTGGTCGTCGCCTCTTTTCTGTGAGAAATTGTACGAACAGCCAATGGAGTTCTCGATCCATAAGATGGGTTCGGTAAAATGATCGGTCGAGCATTCCTAGCTCTCATTTCAAACTCTGCTTCGGCCCGCAAGGCTCGGCCAACTGCTTCAGCATAAGAACAACAACCAAGACCTATGAGTACTTGGCGAATTTCAAGCCTCAATCTAGATATAAATCTCTCAGCTCTGTTCCTTTGATCTGGCTCCCGGTTAGGTGAGTAGTTAGTCAGGTAGGCAAATCTAGCCTCGTATTCTGTCACGCTATCTGCTCCCTGAGCTATTTCCAACTCTCCCGTCGAATACGAGTGCGTTGATCCTGACGTAGTCTGAAATGGAGGTAGTGGTGGATCCGATCTAGCTTTCTTACGCGGCATACCTGCGTTCACAACTATTTGGCAAAATAGGTGCATGTCTTGTGAGAAATGATGCCAACAATTCATAAACACATAAGCATGCTCAATCACTCCACAAAATCCTACCGACACACACTACGACAGACCAAACCATGTAAGACACGCATAGTGTTCCACGATCGACTCGCGTTACATCTTCCTTAGTACAAAAATTTGTAAAAGATTGCCAGTCGGTTAATTAAGCCAACCGTAATCATCTACAATTTTAAGCACCAAGATGAGACAAACACTTGTGAAAACACGAACTCGACACGAACTGACACCAAGCAGACAGACACTCCATGCAAGACAGACGAGATACTAGAACTTTCGATTCCTTTTTGGGAACCTAGGTTCTGATACCACTGATTGTAGCGCCCCTTTCCTTGGCCGGAGAAAGAACACCACATCCGCACCGAGATGAACCCCCAAACGAGGTAGATGTACCCCATTTAAAAATCCATCCCGGCGAACGGCAATCACACAAGCAAAAACCAGCAACAACATACGACAGCCCAACAGCGACAGCAATAAAATAAATATCAGAGTTGCGGAAGTTAAAACAATTATATAATAAATCATATCAGTCATCCATGGCAACGTAATTCATACATCATGTAGCAATCATTATATATAAAAATGCCATTCATGGCCAGTCTAATCTATCCCACATCATGGGCACATAATTACGTAAAGTAAAGCATGATCCGAAATACATAATTAAATAAAATCATAAATAAGGAGACGACTGTTGTTGGGACACTGACAAGACAAAACTCACGAACCAACCTAGACCTGCTGCTGCCGACTGACAAGAGAGGTGACAACGCCACCTGTCGACCTGAAGTAAGAATTAAAATAGTGGGGTGAGTAAAAACACTCAGTGAAGGTCAAGAGGGAACAAGTACGAGCCACGTGTCCGGGTTTTAATTATATATATATATGAAAATACATTTGCATAATTGTAGAAAATCTGGATCGTGCTTCGACTTGCATACATGACATTAAATAAATAAATAATTAAAGTAGTAACATGCACGCAATTAACGTCCCAGCGAGAAATGGGCCTGTTCCTCCTTATAACCCCCTCAAGTTCTGGTAACTCCATCACCGGTGTCTGACCCCGAATCGCTACTTCGGGCGACTGTGAATTTTAGGAAAACGTGCAACGAATGCAACGGCCACCATCGCTCCCAACCGTGGCTATCATCTCCTGACGGGCCACGATTGATGCTTAATTTTGGAAGAAGCACCTCGGATTACCCCTAGACGCTCGTCCCCAGGTATAACCTCCGGATACTTTCCCGGGCCCATTTTTGAAATGACACGAATTTGCTCGCCTTGAAAACATACATAAATTAAATTTGGGCAAGTTTGAGTGACGACGAAGGGTATAAATCCTAAGTCAAACCGTCACGCTTAAAATAAATAATTTTACTTGTCTTATGAAAATAAAATGATTTAGGGATACGCATAAGTACAATTTAATATTAAGACATTTGAGAGCAACCTTAAAATATAGATTAAATATCTAATAATTATACGAGAAAGGAAAACAAAGCAATATGAGCACATAAGGGGAGTCCACAATAAATAAAAAGAATTCTTACTCCGTTTGAAATATTTTAAAACCCTCACCTGGGAACACGGAACGACAAGACACTCCAAGCTATGTCCTGACAAGACAGCCTCAAACTAACAGACGACAAAACCACATAAGACAAGATACGACAACGACTCACAAAGACTACATTGCAATCAAAACCAATAAACAACATGTATCAAATGAATATACAATTAAAAATACAATTAAACCAATTAAACTAAAATACGAAATTAACAATGATAAACATGCTCAATTGAAATTCTAATTGCATATTCATGCATATAATATTATAAAGAAGCACTCATGCGATTTTCGGATTTTTCGGACAATATTCAGAAATTGGGGAAAAAACCCTAAACGAAAATGGCTCGATTCAAGGTCCGAACGAGATCGGAATTTTGAAAACTTTACCAAATATTCATCCTTGAATCATAAAGAAGCTATAGGCGAAAACGGCTCGATTTTAGGGGGTCGTCTGCAAAAAGTCAACTTTTATTTTTGATCATTTGACCCCATTACCGAGAGTAACCAAGGAAAAAGGCTGGAAAATTGGCTAAGGCATTCGCACGGGCTAACGCACGACCTTGTACACGGTCTTGAGCACGCACTCAAGACCGTGCATGCTGAAACAAAGGCACACGGGCTGTTGCACCGGCGTGCGCAAGCCGGTGCAAGGTTAAAGGGCTGTGCACGGTCTGGCGCACGGTCTTGCCAAGACCGTGCGTTGGACCGTGCGGTTCCAACACACAGGTGCAGAAACGAGATTTTTAAGGTTTTCTCGAGAGTTTCATGCAAAAATCAAATATGGGAGATTCTAAGGCTACAATTAACATGTAAAATTCACACTCATGCATCGTACACAATAATATCTATCATTTGATCCGAACTACACTAAAAATGATAAACTATAACCTACGAATCAAGTAATTCATCAAATATTTATTCCAATTTAAAATCTATAAAATTGAAAGATTTAATGGATGAAACTAATTGGAGAAAGAAGGTTACCGATAAAGAATCGAATGAGGATCGTAAATCTGGTCTCCGAATTTAAATTGGTCGACGAACGGATTCGGAACGGGGATTTCCTTTTTCTCCTCCTTCTTCTTCTTCTTCTCCTTCTCTTTCTCTTCTCTCTTTCTCTCTCTCGATTGTATAAGTATCCAAGAGTGTGCAATAGGGTGTGTTCAAGAGGGTGTGAGTGTGTTCAAGAGAGTGTGGGTGTGTTCAAGGTAGTGCAAGGTTATTTTAAAAGGTTGTAGGTTCGTTTAAAGATTAGAATAAATTCAAGGGGTAGAAAATGTAATTATAAATGGTTAAGGATATTGAAATAATTATAATAAATTAAGATTAACTAACGAAGTTAAATCTTTTCATATATAATTCAACGAAATGTCGAATAATTATTCCAAGAATATAATCTGGAATTTTCGGGTCGTTACAGTGCGTGTTGTTGAAGCCTGCACGGGCTCTCTACATGGCTTGTAGTGAGGCCGTGCGCACTCCCTTGGGCTGCACGGCCCCCTGCACGGCCGTGCCCGAGCCCGTGTGGCCCGTTTGAACAGGGCACTGACCTTCTGTAAGTCAGGGCCAATTTTGGCCTACGGGTCCCTCCGAGGCTCGTCTTTTCCGAATTCTTTCTTCGCTCGTGTATTCGATATATATGAAATAGATATGAATTGCATGATTTACGAATTTATAACATGTTCGGGATTTTAATTACGCGTTTTAAGTTTTCGTCAAATTTTCTAACTTTTGCATATGAAGTCTGATTTTCCCGAAATTCGAATGCATACTCCTTTATGATATTTCAAGCATGTCCGTAAAGTTTCATTGTATTTGGACTTGATTTACATTTTTAAATTTGCGAATTACTCCATTTTCGTTTGATAATTTGAACCTAAGTGCCTTATGTGATTGTATAACGTGGCTCAATATGTTCTAATGTTTTCGTATAAGCCGTGCGTCGTCCTTAATCTTAATTGGTTGTGTCTTGGTATTTTTGCAGATGATACTCCCGTGGAGTAGCGCCGGTTCTTGCTTTTGCTCTTCTTTTTGTATAGCCAACATGTGAGGTTTTCCGTTTCTGATTCCAGTACTATTATGTATATATATAAATAAGCCTCTCTCGATATAAGCGATGTTTACGTTTTATTTTCACACCGCTTCTATATATATACTTAGTAAATATTTATGCCTATTATGTTTATTCGATTTATCGAAAATGTTTTGATATGAAAAAGTACTATGTATATTCTTTCAAACGTTTGCGAAAGAGACATGTAAAACCCCTTTATTTTCTAAGGCGAGCTTTGGCCTTCGGCCTCGCATATGACATGTCTCGAACGGTCTTTTGGCCAACCCGAAATGATTTGAAAAGCGAGTTATGAACTGTATGTATGTATGTTTGGGCCCGGAGTCAGGATGATAGGACGAAGTTGGTAGGCATCGGGTCTACGGCGGAAATCCTATGGTTCCCTCCACCTTTGGGAGCTCGGGGTGAGGCCGGAGTGGCAGCCCTTTGAGTACCTGAGTTAGGTATGTATGTTATGCGTAGTTCGGATTTAGCGGTCCGTCTACATTGGAGGAATAAGGGTGGTTTCCCGTTTTATGTTTGGAAATTGGAGTTAAGGGCTCGACTCGCCGAGTCATATGATATGTTTATGTTTTATGCTAAATCACCACCCGTTTACGAAAACCTTTCTTTTATGTTGATTTCTTTTAAGTTTAAAAATGGTGATTTATTTCCGTTTTATAATATACATTATTATTCCCTCCTCACTTAGTCGTTTGACTAACCCCCTCTGTTTCACCCCTGTTTTGGTTTCAGGATACTAGGCGAGATTTGATCGTCGTCGTCGTTAGAGTTGCATTTATTTCGTTCATGTATAACTCTTGTCCATATGATTTTATTTATGTTTATGATATTAGGATTTTAGATATGTAGTATTCGGGATTATATGTTGAACCTGTTATTAATTATTGTCGGGATATTGTATCGAACCCGTCTATTATTTAAGTAATTGAATTTTGTTGGCCTTGGTGGGCTTTAATACTTGTGCAATTATTATGATTTATTATTTTGTTTAATTTCGCTTCCGCACCTCTGTCGTTTCTCTCGTTTTTGAAACCCCCGCCTAGTCATTGAGTAAATGTGTGCCGTTCGCCGGGTTTCGATTCGGGTCGGATTCCATTTCAGTTCCGGGTCGGGGCTCGGTGCGGGGCGTGCGTTACCCGTTTGGGGTGCCCGCTACATGAAGCATGAACCAAAAGAGGCGTAAGTTAAAAGAACTCAGTGAGGAGGGGGATATATGTAATATTTCAAAACTTGTTTAATCCATACTTCAGTTGATAGAAAACGAATCTAATGGCGATAAGTCTCTTTACAATTCATTAAAGCTTTTGTGAATCAAACATAACTGTAACGCCCCGCTATTTTATAGCACTTCGGTACGTTAGCCGATTATTGCCCTTGGTTGCGTTGTTTGCGATTATGTGAATTATGTGACTTATATGACTTAATATATGAATAGTATGACGATTTCATAAGAATTTTCATATTTGAATTATTTTATACCATTCTTATATTTGAATTACTTTATACTATGTTTATATTTCAATTGTTGTATTTGAAATTTTATGAAAATTATGTCATCATAATTGAATTACATGATATTATATTGGAAATATATGCAATATATATATGCAAACATATATAAATATATGTATATATATATATATAAATATCTCTACATAGTTGCATGCTAATTTTGACTTTTCAAACAAATATATTTATTTATTTAATTATCTCATTTATTCTCATAATTTCTACACTATTCTAAAACAAGCAACAACTCTCTCTTTCTCTCTTCTCCTTCATCTCTCTCTCGGCCCTCACTCTCCCTTCACCACCGCCATAGCCACACCTTCAAGACACCAAGAAATCTTCATCATTTTGTTACAAAAAGTGTGCTCTCTTATCCAAGGAACAAGCTTCTTCTTTCTATTTGTGCAAACAAGTGCTCTACACCTCTTATTTTCCAATTCTTTTCTTCAAGGTAAGCTTGTGATTCTCTGTAATCTTTAAGTTTCAATGTCTCATATGTGGATAAAGTGAAGAAGCATGCTAGAATGAATGATGGATGAGCTTGGTTTGGTTGTTGGTTGCATGTGGCATCACTTGTGATTTTTCTATTAAATTTGACCAATGTGCAATGTTGAGTTAATGATCTCATATGCTTAAATGGATTGGTAATTCATGTTAGTTCATGATATTAAGCAAATTGGTGAAGTTTTATGGAGTTTGGGATTGAAAATCAAAAGTTGGGACAAAAAGGGGGGATGGCGGTATGAATAGTGGATTTTGAGGTTTTGATTCGAGCTTCGTTTTTCGATTCTTTTGGCATCAAAAAATCTTAAAATGTATTAACTAAGAGATGCCGAAAGTTTTGGATTAATCGGAGTTGTTTTGCTATGAAAAGTATTAAACGAGGGGTGGTTTGTGTAATATGTACAAAACCTTTGAATTTTGGTTCCCAAGCTTTCATATGACTGGAATGTCTAATTTAGCTTAATATCATGTGTATTTGATTGTGTTTAAATGTGTTTGAACGAGCTTAATTGTGTTTAAGTGCATTTTTACATAATATGTTATTTTGAGCATAAAATGCATTTCATAGCCGTGTGTCTTACTTGGTTGATTTATCGAGTCGTGTCTTACCTCGAGGCCTGTGTATTACAGGTGGGACCTCACGGTACTGATTTCAGGTCGTTGAAGTATCCTTTTTGCTAAGCCTACAGGTGAGGATGTAAAGTGGTTTTTAACTGAAGTGTGAACAAATATTGCGAAAACATATCCCCTTAATATTTCAATTATATGTTTTGCCAATATTTGTAACAAAAGGGTTTTAATATCAAATGATATATATGTATCTTCGTTAAAATGGTTTCAAAACAGAGATAAGGGACTATTTTGATTTGAGAAGTAACCTTTGGTCTCGGGACTTGCTCGTATGCCTCGAGTTATAGGCAACGTGTTGAGAAACCCTAGACGATTACATACCTTGTCTCGAAAGACCCTTTTGGTCCATTCAAATATTTTTTAAAAGCGAGATCATACACATTTAACCCCATTGAGGACGCTCTTGGGGGTATTTGGGCCCTGGATTATGTGAGAGGCGGATACCCGGAGTTTTGCGTCTAGGGTTGAAGCCGGGTTCATAATCCGCCGATTATAAGCAGACATTCTAGAACCTAACAAATAATCAAAGGGTATTGTTCATTGCTGGTCAGACATAAGACAAGAGTTTGTGTTCCCGAGAGTTTGAGGAGAGAGATTTTGGATGAAGCTCACAAATCAGCCTATACTATTCATCCGGGAGGCACTAAGATGTATCGAGATTTGAAAGAATACTGCTGGTGGAATGGGTTGAAGAGAGATGTGGCCGATTATGTCAGACAGTGTGCCAGGTGTCAACAAGTCAAAGCAGATCATCAGAAACCCGGAGGTTTACTACAGCCACTTCCCGTTCCATCTTGGAAATGGGAAGAGATAGCGATGGATTTTGTTTCGGGTTTACCGAAAGTCAGAGGTGGTTATGATAGCATTTGGGTAATCATTGACAGGTTGACGAAGTCCGCTCATTTCTTGCCCGTTCGTACAACCTATACAGTTGATAAGTTGGCAGAGGTTTATCACGAGGAGATTGTAAGACTTCACGGAGTTCTGATGAGTATAGTGTCGGACAGAGACACTAGGTTTACTTCACATCTGTGGGAGAACCTACAGGATCGTATGGGAACGAAGTTGACCTTCAGTACCGCAGCTCACCCCCAGACAGACGGTCAATCAGAGAGGACTATTAGATACCTCGGAGACATGCTGAGATCTTGTGCCCTAGATTTTCAGACGACGTGGTATAAGCAGCTTCGATTGATCGAGTTCGCTTATAATAACAGTTATCAGTCCTCGATTCAGATGGCCCCATACGAAGCTTTGTACGGAAGAAAGTGTCGATCACCGCTTTATTGGGACATTGAGGATTGGAGATGGACTAAAGATGGTATTCATCGTGGCATTGCTCCAAAATTGATTCAGAATGCTATCGAAAAGGTGAAAGTCATCCGACAAAGAATGAAAGCTGCCCAAGATCGACAAAACAGTTATGCTGATAGACGTCGACGTGATTTGGAGTTTGAAGTTGGGGATCAGGTATTCTTGAAAGCTTCTCCTAGAAAGGGATTCGTTCGAATCGGTAAAGGAGGAAAGTTAGCCCCAAGATATTTGGGTCCGTATGTGATTGTCGAGAGGATTGGGAAAATGGCCTACAGATTAGATTTACCGCCAGCTCTTACTAGTATTCATAATGTTTTCCACGTCTCGCGGCTTCGTAAGTACCATCCAGACGAGTCCGAGATTATTCCAGTGGAAGATATTGAATTAAAGCCGAATTTGACATTTGTTTCCCAACCAGTTAGTATTCTGGACCGTAAATTCCAAGAACTCCGTAATCGTCAAATCCCACTTGTAAAAGTCCTTTATAGGAATCAGAAAACTGAAGAAGCTACCTAGGAGACAGAGGAGAAAATGAGAAAACATTACCCGGAATTGTTTGCTTCAAATAAATAGAATCTGAGGACAGATTCTTATAAGGAGGAGAGATTGTAACGCCCCACATTTTTGGTAAACTAAAGCCGGTAAGAATTCCTGAGATAACGGGACAAGTTTGGAAAATTCGATCGGTACATATGTGCTTATGTGATATTTGTGTGCTTTATATGAATTTTCGTAAATGTGATAATTTGTGAATTTAAATTATTCTATGTTGATGTGCGTTTAAAATAATGAGTTTTGACTATAATATTGTTATCTTCTGAAAACGTACCCTTTTTATAAAGTTTTCCGAAATTACTAAAACACCCCTTCGACTTTTCATTTGGAAATCAGATTATACCTAAACTTTTTCTTCTTTTCTTTATTCACTTTTTCTAAACTTATCAACAATATCATTAACGAAAGAAAAGAAAATAAAATGATAGCTAATTTAATTCAGTAATTAACAAAGGAGGTGATATGATTATATAAGTACGTGTACTACTATTTATGCATATTACTTTAGTAGTTAAGGAAAAAGGAAATGGGGTAAAGGTGGCATAGTTGTCGGCCAGATTGATAAACTTGATATATATTATAATATATAATAAACCTTTATAGACTCATTACACTACTCACAAAGCAATTCATCACTTTCTTTTCGTTTTTGACCGAGCTTCAGTCGGGAAACCAGCAGGAATATTCATTCCTTCCATTTTCCTTCAATAAGTTGTAAGTACAGTCCATTAGAGCATTTAATTGTTTGGGCAGAAGATTCAGTAATTAGTAGTTTTAATAACTTTGATTGTATTTGCCCACTAACTTAAATTAACACTAGTTCTACTCTTGTACTACTTCGATCGTTTAACTCCATTCATGACTATGTGATTCATAGTTTTAATAATTACCTAGCTATTAAGTGACGAGTTCTTGCCTCATTAATTCTTCTCGAGTTCATACTCTTGTTTGTGTAGATATTTAATAACTTAAATTGATGTAGTTAATTTTTGTCAGAAACAGTGAATAATCTGAGTAATTATGTTGCTTACTTACTCATGTTGTTTACTTTCAACTAAGAGTAGGAATGAGAACTACTTAGAAAACATCTTACTGTCCAAACAATCATTATTCAATATTAGTCATTAATGACTTTATTCAATTTTGTTTGAAAGTGATCCAATTCTAATTGTGAATTGATATATGATGAATTAGTTTTAATTGTTAATTGTTTGGGTGTACGTGCTCCTTAATATAAACTAATATAATATTTGATGATCAAATTAAATTAGTATTTCATGTTAGTGATAATTTTTTATTCTCTGTTATTTTGTTTAATTATTTAAGTGCAAACATGATTACGTGAATCAAGCATAAGCCGTGCGTCGTATTGTCATCTTACGTGGTTGTGTCATATTTGGTTTCAGGTGGTAGTTCTTCTGAGCAGTAGTCTGGTCACCTTACTTTTGTCCTTTTACCGTATTATCCAGGTGGGGTTTCTTTTCCGAATTCGGCTTTCCTTATGCGCATGTAAATATTCCATATATAGCCAAAGCCTGTGTTTTATGCTTTTATGTTTTCTTTCCCCATATTTGTATTATACGTAGTAGCTATTTGAAACCATACTATCTTAATGAGTTTAAAGAAAAGTGCTTTGACATCAAATTATTATGTATAACCCCTCAAAAGCTCTTTTAGCTCAAAAGGGTTAAAAGTTGATTTATCAATCGGTCTCTTTGACCATATAAGCATTTGGAGTGTGAGGAATTATCTTGGCCTTTCGGCCTGGCTATTGAGCCACATTATACTATTGGGTCCGGACATCAGGGTACGGGGTGAAGCCGGATAGACGTTGGGTCTACGGTGGATCTCAATGCTCTGGTCTCCAAAACTGCTGGGAGCTCGGGGTATGACCGGAGTGGCAACCCTTTTGAGTACCTGCGCCGGACGGGATGTTGTCGCATAGACTTGTCCTCCGCCGAAGATGTATTGGATATTTGTCCTTGCATATACGATTATATAGTAGCGGGCTAGCTACCTGACTACACAAGGAGGAATAAGGGAGGTTTATTTGATATTTCTGATATTATAAAACAGGTGATTGATGCTCGTCTCGCCGAGCTTTTACTTTATTGCGAAATTATTCGATTCACCAATAATTGTGAAAACCTTTATTTTTCCTTTGCTTTCTTTTCATTTACAAACTAGTGAATCTTTGGGTTGTTTCGATAATATATACGTATTACAGCCCCCTCACTTAGTCGCTTTGACTAACCCCATTACTCTGTGGTTGTCATTTCAGGTTTTGTCACTAGGCGGATTCAGGTCTTGTCATTGGGATTGCTTTCTTTTGGTTTAGGTGATTCCATATAGCCTATGTTTTCTGGATAAATACCTAACACCCTAGAGTTTGTATATGTAAATGGTGTAAATTATTTTAATTAGTGGTATTGATGTTTTCAGTGGCCTTGGTGGGCTTTATAATTGTGTTCTTGATTATGATTGTTCTAGCTCCCTGAGTGGGATAGGTTGTGTTAATTTTCTTCCGCTGTATTATTGTTCATTGTCCCAGAATTTTCTAAAGCAGATCCGCCTGGTGTTTATTTTCCGTTCGCCAAGTTATAGTTCATAATCGGACCTTTAGTTCTTGTTATGGATTGTGACTTGGTGCGGGGCATCGCGTCGCACCGTATTTGGGGACGTGCCGTTACAGTTGGTATCAGAGCTAGAGGTTCATTGGCCTTAGCTCTGTGAGTCGTGTCAGTCTAGGTCCGTACGGCTTATGACTTAGGAATTGTGCTTTTGTGCTTATGTGGTTACAACTTTGCATCCACAATTAATCTACATGCATACTTGTTATACTTAACTGTAGGATGCCACCTCGTCGTGATCGTACTCCTCCAGCAGCACCACCACAGGCACCAGTAGTGGATGCTCATGTAACGCCCCGAAAATCCGAATTATAATATGGTGCGTTCGAATCGAATATCTGCGCAATTTATTATTTTATTTAATATTTATTATGTAATTTTAGAATTATTTCGTATATGAATGAAATTCTGTATTTAAATTACAAATTGCCAATGTGCGTTTAATAATATGAAATTTGACTGTAATTACATGTTATTTGGACAACGTGAGTTTTTGAACTTATTTTACAAAATTACTAAAATGCCCCTTCGACTCTTTAAACCCTAGCCTAAATTGACCTAAGTCAATCTCTCTCCCTCTCATTTCACTCACGCACAAAAAGAAAAAGAAAGCAAAGGAGAAGAAAGAAAAAGAAAGAAAAAGAGAAGGAAGAAGAAAGATATTCCAACGATCGTCCCGACTCCGTTTCTCGACGGATTCTCGATCCGTTTTCGTCTACGAACTCCTCGCGAACTCTTCTACGAGTAAGTCTTTCACGAATTTTTCATTTAATGCCTCTTATGCTTCGTATTTCTTATTTTTGATGATAGTTGTAGAATTTAGGTTTTTATTCGATTTTGATAGTAAATATGGATGGATTTTCGTGTTTGTCGTTTCTATATGAAGATTATATGTTGTACATGATTATATGTGAGGATTAGGGTTTGATTTGCATGATTTTGTGATTAAATGTTGATTTTTGATAGGAATTAGCATAGGTTTTGGTTCTGCGAAAATGTTTCTGCTCGAATCGGTGCACACGGCCTGGTGCACACGGCCTTGAGGCCGTGTGCATGAGGCCGTGCGCGTGGAAGAATTGCACACGGGCTGTGCACACGGCCTTGAGGCCGTGTGCATAAGGCCGTGCGCGTTTCTTGATTGTGCACGGCCTCGGCACACGGCCGTGCACAAGGCCGTGTGGCCTGGTCGAACAGTACCCTGACCTTCTGTAAGTCAGGGTATTTTTTTGGCCTACGGGTCCCGCTTCGGCTCGTCTTTTCTGAATTCTTTCTTCGCTCGTGTATTCGATATATATGATATAGATAGGAATTACATGATTTATGAATTTACAACATGTTCGGGTGTATGAATAGTGCGTTTTAAGTTTTCGTTAAATTTTCTAACTTTTGCATGTGAAGTCCGATTCTCCCGAAATTCGAATGCATACTCCTTTATGATATTTTAATCATGTCCGTAAAGTTTCGTTGCGTTTGGAATTGATTTACATTTTTAAATTTGCGATTTACTCTGTTTTCGTTTGAGAATTTGAACCTTAGTGATTGATTTAATTGTATAACGTGCTTCTATGTGTTCTAATACTTTCGTATAAGCCGTGCATCGTCTTTAGTTTTATTTGGTTATGTCTTGGTATTTTGCAGACGATACTCCCGCGGAGTAGCGCCAGTTCTTGCTCTTTTTGCTCATCTTTTGCATAGCCAGGTGAGGCTTTCCTTTTCTGATTCCAGTATTACTACGTATATATATATAAATAAGCCTCTCCCGATATAAGCCACGTTTATGTTTTGTTTTCACACCGTTTATATATATATCTAATAAATATTTATGATTATTATGTTTATTCGATTTATCGAAAATGATTTAATATGAAAAAGTACTATGTATAGTCTTTGAAATGTTTACGAAAGAGACATGTAAAATCTTTTGTTTTCTAAGGCGAACTTTGGCCTTTGGCCTCGCATATGTCATGTCTCGAACGGTCTTTTGGCCAACCCGAAATGTTTGAAAAGCGAGTTATGAACTGTATGCATGATCGTTTGGGCCCGGACTAAGAGCGATAGGACGAAGTCGGTAGAGTCGGGTCTACGGCGTAAATCCTATGGTTTCCTCCATTTGGGAGCTCGGGGTGAGGCCGGAGTGGCAGCCCTTTGAGTACCTGAGTTATTCCCGTCAGTTACGAGTAGTTCGGATTTAGCGGTCCGTCTACACTGGAGGCATAAGGGTGGTTTCCGGTTTTATGTTTGGATATTGAAGTTAAGGGCTCGACTCGCCGAGTCATATGATATGTTATGTTTTATGTTAAATCACCACCCGATTACGAAAACCTTTCTTTTATGTTGATTTCTTTAAGTTTAAAAATTGGTGATTTACTTCCGATTTATTATATACATTATTATTCCCTCCTCACTTAGTCGTTTGACTAACCCCCTCTGTTTTACCCCTATACTGGTTTCAGGATACTAGGAGGGATCTTCGTCGTCGTCGTCGCGTCTTAGAGTTACATTCTTTTGTTCATGTATAACTCTCATTCAGTATGGCTATGATTTATGTCTTTTGATTTTAGGATTTAATTAGTTTGTATTCGGGATTATGTATATATTGAACCTGTTATTATAATTATCGGGATATTGTATCGAACCCGTTTGTTATTTAATTAATGGAATTTCGTTAGCCTTGGTGGGCTTTACTACTTGTGTAATTATTTATGTTTTAATTGTTTCGTTTATTTCGCTTCTGCACCTCTGTCTTTGTCTTTTCGTTGTTTTTGAAACCCCCGCCTAGTTATTGAGTAAATGCTTGCCGTTCGCCGGGTTTCGGTTCGGGTCGGATCCCATTTCGGTTCCGGGTCGGGACTCGGTGCGGGGCGTGCGTTACCCGTTTGGAGCGCCTGCTACAGCTCAGCAGATATTTGGTCTCTTTCAAGATTATCTGGATTAGAGAGACAGGAATGTTGAGGTACATGAGCATAGAGCCCGTGAGTAGTCACTTCGCCGATTCCTCGATTTCCACCCACCTCAGTTTGTTGGTACCACAGATGATATTGTGGCAGAGGATTGGATTTCATCTCTTGAGAGGATATACCGAGTTCATCAGCCTACTGATCTAGAGAAGGTTGAGTTTGCTATCTATCTTCTTCGAGGACCTACAGAGGCCTGGTGGAAGATGACCGAGCAGAGATGGAGGGCCACCGGAGTTGAGTCATCATGGGATAGGTTTCTTGAGGAGTTTCGAGCTAAGTATGTTCCCCCTACTGTTCAGGATCGCCGGGAGCTGAAGTTTATGGAGTTATCCCAGGGTACTTCTACTGTGGCAGATTATCAGGCCAACTTTACTAGACTTGCAGTATATGCTCCCCATATTGCTACAGATGAGCGCAGGAAGACCAAGAAGTTTTTAGAGGGCTTGAGTATTCCTCTTCGACAGGGTCTTGCAGCTTCCCGTCCTACTACCTATGTTGCAGCTGTAGATGCAGCCTTATCTCTAGAGGCTGAGTATGCCAGTATTGATCGAGCTATTCGTCGCACTACCCCTGCTTCTTCTTTATCAGGTTTCAAGAGGCCTTTCATTCCGAGTGCTCCTATGCAGCCTAAGGGCAAGAGACCTTTTGGTGGACCCAGACCTCCTATACCTCGCCCTATGGGATTTCCTTCTACCCGTCGCCCGACTGGTTTTCCTACAGCCCCTTGTCCGTCAGGTCATCGTCCAGTTACTTGTGGTTATTGTGGGAAGAATCATCCAGAGTCTAAGTGTTGGAGCAAGTTGGGATTGTGCAGAGCTTGTGGGAGTTCCACTCATCAGATAGACAGTTGTCCCAGGAGGCAGCCCCCGAGTCAGCCTATGCCGCCGAAGCCGAAGCCTGCTGTTCCAGCTCGTGTGTACGCCCTGGAGGGCGATAGTGAGGGTACTGAGCCTGATGCTTCCGCCGTGGTGGAAGGTACCATACATATACATAACATACCCATACATGCATTGTTTGATCCGGGTGCTACGCATTCTTTTGTTGCTCCTGAAATTGGCTTATCTGCGCATGCGTCTGTTGATTTGTCTGATTATTGCTTTGTTGTGAGTTCCCCTTTGGGATCTTGTATGATTACCGACCACGTGTACCGACGTTGTCCCGTTGTTATTGAGGATAAAGTTTACCCCGCAGATTTGATAGTGTTGTCTGTGAAGAAGTACGGAGTTATCTTGGGTATGGATTGGTTATTTGAGCACAGGGCCAAGATTGAATGTTTTGAGAAGAATATTAGTTTGGGATCCGATTCGAGTCAGGGTATTCAGTTGACAGATGGGCCGATTATTTCTATGACAGAAGCAAAGAAGCTCGTCCGAGAAGGAGCTTCATGTTTTGTTGCTTATCTTCTTAACAGGCCGAAGGAACAGTCAAAGTTTGAAACTACCGAGATAGTTAAAGATTTCCCTGATGTGTTTCCTGAGAAGTTAGAATCATTACCTCCAGACCGTGATATCGAGTTTGTTATTGATTTGTATCTGGGATCTGAGCCTTATTCGAAGACACCTTACAGAATGGCGCCAGCTGAATTGAAAGAGTTGAAGACTCAGTTAGATGATTTGCTAGGCAGTGGTTATATTAGGCCGAGTACTTCTCCCTGGGGTGCACCGGTATTGTTTGTAAAAAATAAAGATGGTTCTCTTAGACTTTGTGTTGATTATAGAGAGTTGAATCGGATGACTGTGAAGAACAAGTATCCTCTTCCCCACATTGAGTAGTTGTTTGATTTATTGCAAGGATCGAGGGTCTATTCTAAACTCGATCTGAGACAGGGGTATTATCAGTTACGTATCAGGGCAGAGGGCATACCGAAGACAGCTTTCAACATCCGATATGGTCACTTTGAGTTTGTGGTTATGCCATTCGGTTTGACGAATGCTCCTGTAGCATTTATGGATATGATGCACCGAATCTTCCGACCTTATCTTGATAAGTTTGTTCTCATTTTCATCGATGATATACTGGTTTTCTCAAAGTCCGAGGAAGAGCATGAAGAACATCTAAAGATCGTGTTACAAACTTTGAAGGAACATCAGCTATATGCCAAGTTCAGTAAGTGTGAGTTCTGGATTGAGAAAGTGGCATTTCTGGGTCATGTTATATCTAAGAAAGGTATCGAAGTTGATCCTTCAAAGATTGATTCAGTATTGAGTTGGCAGTAGCCTAAGACTCCAACAGAGGTTCGTAGCTTTTTGGGATTGGCAGGTTATTACAGACGGTTTGTGAAGGATTTCTCTAAACTTGCAGCCCCGCTTACTGAGTTAACAAAGAAGAATGTTGCTTTTGTGTGGACTGATAAGTGTGAGAGCAGTTTTCGAGAGTTAAAGAACAGATTGACATCCGCTCCTATTCTTACTTTGCCTGAAGGTTCAGATGATTCGTGGTTTATACTGATGCTTCGAAAGAAGGTTTAGGATGTGTGTTGATGCAGAATGGAAAGGTTATAGCTTATGCCTCGAGAAAGCTTAAACCTGCTGAAATAAATTACCCTACACATGATCTTGAGTTAGCAGCCGTTGTATTTGCTTTGGGCAAGTGGCGTCACTATCTCTACGGCGTTACTTTTGATATTTTTACTGATCATAAGAGCCTTCAGTATCTTTTCACGCAGAAAGAGCTGAATAAACACCAGAGGCGTTGGATGGAGTTGTTAGAAGATTATGATTGTAAGATTCAGTACCATCCGGGGAAGGCGAATGTGGTTGCAGATGCCTTGAGCAGAAAAGCGAGTGTATCACAGCTAGAGCTGAGTTCAGATATATCAGGTGTTAAGAGAGCTCGTATTATTTCTTATGCTCGTCTTTCTAATATTACGATTCAGTCAGAGTTGGGTCGTAGAATTAAAGAAGCCCAAGCTACGGATGATTGGATTCAGCGACAGATTGTTCGAATGAAGGATGAGCCAGACATGCAGTTCAGTATCGACGACACAGGTCTTCTCAGACATAAGACAAGAGTTTGTGTTCCCGAGAGTTTGAGGAGAGAGATTTTGGATGAAGCTCACAAATCAGCCTATACTATTCATCCGGGAGGCTAAGATGTATCGAGATTTGAAAGAATACTGCTGGTGGAATGGGTTGAAGAGAGATGTGGCCGATTATGTCAGACAGTGTGCGAGGTGTCAACAAGTCAAAGCAGATCATCAGAAACCCGGAGGTTTACTACAGCCACTTCCCGTTCCATCTTGGAAATGGGAAGAGATAGCGATGGATTTTGTTTCGGGTTTACCGAAAGTCAGAGGTGGTTATGATAGCATTTGGGTAATCATTGGCAGGTTGACGAAGTCCGCTCATTTCTTGCCCGTTCGTACAACCTATACAGTTGATAAGTTGGCAGAGGTTTATCACGAGGAGATTGTAAGACTTCACGGAGTTCTGATGAGTATAGTGTCGGACAGAGACACTAGGTTTACTTCACATCTGTGGGAGAACCTACAGGATCGTATGGGAACGAAGTTGACCTTCAGTACCGCAGCTCACCCCCAGACAGACGGTCAATCAGAGAGGACTATTAGATACCTCGGAGACATGCTGAGATCTTGTGCCCTAGATTTTCAGACGACGTGGTATAAGCAGCTTCCATTGATCGAGTTCGCTTATAATAACAGTTATCAGTCCTCGATTCAGATGGGCCCATACGAAGCTTTGTACGGAAGAAAGTGTCGATCACCGCTTTATTGGGACATTGAGGATTGGAGATGGACTAAAGATGGTATTCATCGTGGCAATGCTCCAAAATTGATTCAGAATGCTATCGAAAAGGTGCAAGGCATCCGACAAAGAATGAAAGCTGCCCAAGATCGACAAAACAGTTATGCTGATACACGTCGACGTGATTTGGAGTTTGAAGTTGGGGATCAGGTATTCTTGAAAGCTTCTCCTAGAAAGGGATTCGTTCGAATCGGTAAAGGAGGAAAGTTAGCCCCAAGATATTTGGGTCCGTATGTGATTGTCGAGAGGATTGGGAAAATGGCCTACAGATTAGATTTACCGCCAGCTCTTACTGGTATTCATAATGTTTTCCACGTCTCGCAGCTTCGTAAGTACCATCCAGACGAGTCCGAGATTATTCCAGTGGAAGATATTGAATTAAAGCCGAATTTGACATTTGTTTCCCAACCAGTTAGTATTCTGGACCGTAAATTCCAAGAACTCCGTAATCGTCAAATCCCACTTGTAAAAGTCCTTTGGAGGAATCAGAAAACTGAAGAAGCTACCTGGGAGACAGAGGAGAAAATGAGAAAACATTACCCGGAATTGTTTGCTTCAAATAAATAGAATCTGAGGACAGATTCTTTTAAGGGGGAGAGATTGTAACGCCCCACATTTTTGGTAAACTAAAGCCGGTAAGAATTCCTGAGATAACGGGACAAGTTTGGAAAATTCGATCGGTACATATGTGCTTATGTGATATTTGTGTGTTTTATATGAATTTTCGTAAATGTGATAATTTGTGAATTTAAATTATTCTATGTTGATGTGCGTTTAAAATAATGAGTTTTGACTATAATATTGTTATCTTCTGAAAACGTACCCTTTTTATGAGGTTTTGCGAAATTACTAAAACACCCCTTCGACTTTTCATTTGGAAATCAGATTATACCTAAACTTTTTCTTCTTTTCTTTATTCACTTTTTCTAAACTTATCAACAATATCATTAACGAAAGAAACGAAAATAAAATGATAGCTAATTTAATTGAGTAATTAACAAAGGAAGTGATATGATTATATAAGTACGTGTACTACTATTTATGCATATTACTTTAGTAGTTAAGGAAAAAGGAAATGGGGTAAAGGTGGCATAGTTGTTGGCCAGATTCATAAACTTGATATATATTATAATATATAATAAACCTTTATAGACTCATTACACTACTCACAAAGCAATTCATCACTTTCTTTTCGTTTTTGACCGAGCTTCAGTCGGGAACCCAGCAGGAATATTCAATCCTTCCATTTTTCTTCAATAAGCTGTAAGTACAGTCCATTAGAGCATTTAATTGTTTGGGCAGAAGATTCAGTAACTAGTAGTTTTAATAACTTTGATTGTATTTGCCCACTAACTTAAATTAACACTAGTTCTACTCTTGTACTACTTCGACCGTTTAACTCCATTCATGACTATGTGATTCATAGTTTTAATAATTACCTAGCTATTAAGTGACGAGTTCTTGCCTGATTAATTCTTCTCGAGTTCATACTCTTGTTTGTGTAGATATTTAATAACTTAAATTGATGTAGTTAATTTTTGTCAGAAACTGTGAATAATCTGAGTAATTATGTTGCTTACTTACGCATGTTGTTTACTTTCAACTAAGAGTAGGAATGAGAACTACTTAGAAAACATCTTACTGTCCAAACAATCATTATTCAATATTAGTCATTAATGACTTTATTCAATTTTGTTTGAAAGTGATCCAATTCTAATTGTGAATTAATATTTGATGAATTAGTTTTAATTGTTAATTGTTTGGCTGTACGTGCTCCTTAATATAAACTAATATAATATTTGATGATCAAATTAAATTAGTATTTCATGTTAGTGATAATTTTTATTCTCTGTTATTTTGTTTAATTATTTAAGTGCAACATGATTACGTGAATCAAGCATAAGCCGTGCGTCGTATTGTCATCTTACGTGGTTGTGTCATATTTGGTTTCAGGTGGTAGTTCTTCTGAGCAGTAGTCTGGTCACCTTACTTTTGTCCTTTTACCGTATTATCTAGGTGGGGTTTCTTTTCCGAATTCGGCTTTCCTTATGCGTATGTAAATATTCCATATATACCCAAAGCCTGTGTTTTATGCTTTTATGTTTTCTTTCCCCATATTTGTATTATACGTAGTAGCTATTTGAAACCATACTATCTTAATGAGTTTAAAGAAAAGTGCTTTGATATCAAATTATTATGTATAACCCCTCAAAAGCTCTTTTAGCTCAAAAGGGTTAAAAGTTGATTTATCAATCGGTCCCTTTGACCATATAAGCATTTGGAGTGCGAGGAATTATCTTGGCCTTTCGGCCTGGCCATTGAGCCACATTATACTATTGGGCCCGGACATCAGGGTACGGGGTGAAGCCGGATAGACGTTGGGTCTACGGTGGATCTCAATGCTCTGGTCTCCAAAACTGCTGGGAGCTCGGGGTATGACCGGAGTGGCAACCCTTGTGAGTACCTGCGCCGGACGGGATGTTGTCGCATAGACTTGTCCTCCGCCGAAGATGTATTGGATATTTGTCCTTGCATATACGATTATATAGTAGCAGGCTAGCTACCTGACTACACTGTAACGACCCGAAAATCCGATTTTCAAATCGGTATATTTTAATCGAGTAATTTCGTTATTTATTATTTTATTTAATATTTATTCTGAGATTTTAGAATAATTTCGTAAATGAGTGAATTTTATATTTAAATCACTAATTGTCAATGTGCGTTTAATTATATGAATTTTAACTGTAACTACGTATTATTTGGACAACGTTAGTTTTTAAACTTATTTTGCGAAATGACGATTTTACCCTTTCGACTTTTAACCCTAGTCAACCCATTGACTTAATCTCTCTCTCAACTCACACTCTCGCACATCAGCAGCAAGAAAGAAAGAGAGGAAAAGAAAAGAGAAGGAAAAAGAGAAAGCGCCGTGGAGTAGCGCCGGTTCTAGCTTTTTGCTCTTATTTTGCATAGCAGCCAGGTGAGGCTTTTCGTTTCTGTTTCCAGTATTATTACGTATATATATATAAATAAGCCTCTCCCGATATCAGCCACGTTTATGTTTTGGTTTTCACACCGTTTATATATATACTTAATAGATATTTAAGATTATTATGTTCATTTGGTTTATCGAAAATGATTTGATATGAAAAGTACTACGTATAGACTTTGAAATGTTTACGAAAGACACATGTAAAACCTTTTGTTTTCTAAGGCGAACTTTGGCCTTCGGCCTCGCATATGACATGTCTCGAACGGTCTTTTGGCCAACCCGAAATGTTTGAAAAGCGAGTTATGAACTGTATGCATGATCGTTTGGGCCCGGAGTAAGAGCGATATGATGAAGTCGGTAGACGTCGGGTCTACGGCGTAAATCCTATGGTTTCCTCCATTTGGGAGCTCGGGTGAGGCCGGAGTGGCAGCCCTTTGAGTACCTGAGTTATTCTAGTATGTTATGAGTAGTTCGGGTTTGCAGTCCGGCTACATTGGAGGAATAAGGGTGGTTTCCAGTTTTATGTTTTGGATATTGGAGTTCAGGGCTCGACTCGCCGAGTCATATGATAAGTTATGTTTTATGTTAAATCACCACTCGATTACGAAAACCTTTCTTTTTATGTTGATTTCTTTAAGTTTAAAATTGGTGATATATTTCCCGTTTTATTATATACATTATTATTCCCTCCTCACTTAGTCGTTTGACTAACCCTCTCTGTCTCACCCTATATTGGTTTCAGGATACTAGGCGGGATTCGTCGTCGTCGTCGTAGAGTTGTATTTATTTTCTCATGTACATTCCTTTTTCCGTATGTTATGAATAGATTTTTAGGATGTTAGGATTATATTTAATTTGTATTCGGGATTATGTATTTATTGAGCCCGTTATTATATTTATCGGGGTACTCTATCGAACCCGTTTGATATTATGTAATTGAATTTCGTTAGCCTTGGTGGGCTTTAATAATTGTGTATTTATTATGTTCTATTGCTTTGATTATTTATATTGCTTCCGTGTCTCTGTCTTTTCGTTGTTTTTAAAACCCCGCCTAGTGATTGAGTAAATGCTTACCGTTCGCCGGGTTTCGATTCGGGTCGGATCCCATTTCGGTTCCGGGTCGGGGCTCGGTGCGGGGCGTGCGTTACCCGTTTGGGGCGCCCGCTACAGTTGGTATCAGAGCTCTTCTTGGTCCAATGGCCTAAGCTCTGAATCTTCGTGTTTTGTTGGTTTGGTCGGTCGTTGTGTGCCGGTGTAACTTAGGGAATTGCACTCACCAGTGTTCAAGAACGCTTAGTGTTTGAATTGTCACAGATCTTTGTTGGATGATCAACAACAAAATATCTTTTACAATCAAAACACTGGGATGGGCTTGGATATAGGTGGATGTGAAACTCAAGGTTGTACTTGCCATGCCTGGTTGTCTGTCGTGTCCGGTTGTGTCTAGGTCGTACGGCTTAGGAATTCTGTGGATTGTGCAAAGGTGCTAAGTGCTTATGTGAACACTAAGTGAACATTACTTGCCTATGTGTTTACAGCTTTGCATGCTCACTTACCTGTCATGCATAACTGTTAATGGCTTTACAGGATGCCTCCACGTCGTTGTCCCTGTGGACAGTCTTCGTCATCTTCATTGACACCTCAGACCGATCCACCGATTCCAGCCGGAATTTTGGAAACATTAAGACGATTTGTCGCTCATGCCCCGAAAGGAAATGTTGAACAGGAAGCGTGGGCTCAATTTCTCAGATTCGAACCACCGCAATTTGAAGGTGCCCCGGATGAAGTTAGTGCCGAGGCATGGATATCGGCTCTAGAAAAGATTTTTAGGATTTTGGAATATCCGGATCCTCTAAGAGTCGAATTTGCTATATACCTGTTGATTGGAGCTGCACAGGATTGGTGGAAACAGAATGAGCAAAGATGGAAACGCGAGCATGTGGTCCTGACTTGGGATCAGTTCTTGATCCAGTTCCGGGCTGAATACGTTCCGAGGATTGTTCATCAACAACATGAAAGGGAATTTCTGGCTCTCAAACAGAACGTATCTTCAGTTGGCCAGTACGAGGCACACTTCTCTCACCTCATTAAGCATAGCCCGTATATGGTCGCAGACGAGCAGAGGAAGATTCGCCAGTTTGTAGAAGGATTGACTTATGAGATCAGAAAGGCTATTATGGTGGTCCGACCTCAATGTTATACCGACGCAGTGGAAATGGCTCTGCATATTGAGTCTGAACTCAACCTAATGGGACCGAGTCCTACGCTTGACACTACCACCGTTCAGTACCTTCCAGCGAGTTCTAAGAGGCCATTTACACCTTCGGGGCCCTCTACCAGAAAGAAGACCTCCCAAGTGTCCTCATCGAAGCAGAATGCGTCTCCCCGAACTCAGGGACATCCGCGACCCGTATGCGGATTCTGTAAGGGCCCGCATTTGGAGGCCAAATGTTGGAAGAATAATGGATTGTGCTACGGATGTGGTAGCGCCGACCACAGAGTGAGTGTATGTCCGAAGAAAAAGCCGAAACGAGTTGAGAAGACGGAGCTTGCACGTATGAACGATCCAGGTATATTGCATTGTCATGACATTCATCCAAATTCATTTAATTTCATCTTATGTGAATTTTAAAAAAATTATGTGCGTTAAGCGTATAATATTATATATGTGATTTCGATGTTATTATTCGTGTTTAAATTTTGTGAAGTTTGTGTGGTTTTAATCACACGAACTACCCCTGTATGCCTTGCGCGGTCTCGCCACACGCCGTGACGAGACCCTGTGCACTTATCTTACACGGCCTTGTTGCACCCTGTGCGAGAGGCCGTGCGCATGAATACACACGGGCTCGTCACACGCCGTGACGAAAGCCCGTGCGTGTTTGTCTTCACGGGGTCGTCACACGCCGTGACGATACCCCGCGCGTGTTTCTCACACGGCCTCGTCACACGCCGTGACGAGAGGCCGTGCGCGTTTCTCCCAGGTTTTAAAATGGTCAGTAGCTCCTCTTTTGCGCACAACCTCATTCTTCTCTCCTTTTTCATGCGAGAATTTACTCTTGTTTTGGCCCCAATTTTATCCCAACTTTGATTTCGATTAGTTCTCGATCTAGCCGACGGATTTTAGTGAGATTTTGAAGGTGTGTTGTCTGCAGCAAGTCCTTTGGATTATTGAAATTTGGGCTCGATCCGTTATACCGATCTCACACAATCTTCGCCCGAAGTAGCACACGCCAAGTGTTCGGTAAAAGTCCCGAGTGAAAAATTTGCAACATAATGTGTAACGACCCGAATATTTTAATTATATTATTAATATTTACGCGAATTCTTTCTTGCCTAATTTCTCGATCTATCCAATTGGATTAATTAATCTTGTGGAAAATATTGATTTAACCTATCTTTTAAATACCCTCGATTACTTAAATTACATAAATGCCCTTAAAAGCCTAAATGACCATTTTACCCTCCCGAGATATTTTCTTAAATATCTATCTATCTCTCATTGTCTCATTACACAAAAAAAGAAGAAGAAAGAAAGAAGAAAGAAAGGAGAAAGATCTTTCCGACGCCCTACCGAGCTCGTTTCTCGCCCGATCGACGAGCCGTGAAAACCCGAACGATCCTCACTACATTCTCTATCGGTAATCCTTTTACCTCATTTCATTCCGTTCGTTCTTTCTTGCGATTTTTCGTGATTTATATATAGAATTTATTATATTAGGATTTTCTTGTTTAGGAAGATTTACTCGACCATTTTACGTGTTTCTCGTGCCTATGTGTAGCTTATATGATATATATGATTATATGTGAAAATTAGGATGATTTATGGTATAAATTAGGAGATATATGAATTTATATTTTGAATTCGCGTGAGAGGTTCGCGATCTGCTGAGTCTGCTGCTCAGTAGATCCACACGGGCGAACGCACGGTCTTGAGCAAGACCGTGCAGGAGCCCATGCGCTTCACTTTTCAGCCTGCACGGGCTTGAGCCCGTGCACAAGACCGTGCGCATGGCCGTTTGCACCTGCACGGTCTTGGCACCGTGCTCAAGACCGTGCGGGAGGCCGTGCAACCCCTTTTGTGCTTGCACCGGCTTGCCAAGCCCGTGCGTAAGCCCGTGCGTTGGCCGGTGCAACATACTTAGTGTATTTTCTAGCCTTTTCCTTTCTTACACTTCGGGAATTGGTCAACCCCACTCATTTAAATGTTGACTTTTCTCATACGACCTCCGAATATCAATCCGATTTCACCTATAGCTTCCTCGAGCCTTGGGATTTGATATTCTTCATAATTTACAATTTACCCGACCCTAATTGACCATCAATTGACACCTTGCTCGTTTAGGGATTTATTCCACCTTTCCCGTTTCTTATCCGTTTAATCCTGTATTCGCGAGAGAACGTCTTTATATTATTTTAAGCATGTCTACGTGCCCTAATTGCGTTTAAGCATGCCTTTAATATTTATTATTTACGTTCTTTCATTATTTAACATTTCATTAATATTCTTTAATTGTCGTACCGTAATTTACATGTTTAATTGATTTACTTCCCATATTGCGTTTATTGCATGATTGGATTCTATATGAATTGTCGTGCATCATCTGTTGTCTTGTGTCTTGCTTTTAGTATTGTCGGTCTTGTTTTCATCCTCTAGGCCCTGTGTATTACAGGTGGGTCCAACGAGGGAGAAACCTGACTACCGCTTGCTTTCATACTGTCTTGTCGAGCCAGGTAAGGGTTTAAACTTCTTTCAACTGGAGTAAGAACATAGTCTTATATAGGTTTGCGAAATAAATGACTTCCCAGCTTTTATTATTACTTGTTGTACTGCCTTTACTATTCCTTATGTGCTTAGTCAAACCTTTCAATAGCAAAACCAAAACGATTTGAAATGCTTTCAACTAGAGACAAGGAAAACCCCTTTTGTTTTAAATGCGAACTTTGGTCCATCGACCTCGCAAATATAACCTTGTCTCGAATGGCCCTTTTGGCCTTCCACATCCCGATTCCCCAATTACGAATGGCCCTTTTGGCCACTTAAACTGTCATCATTTTCAAATGCGAGCTATGAACCGTGTATCGTGTTGGGCCCGGAGTATTCAGGAGGTGAGCCTGGGGACGTGCGTCCAGGGCAGATCCCGATGGATATTCCAATCCGTATCTGCTTAGGTCAGCTAGAAGGTTGACTAACCTGAGTTAGTGCGAGGGTGGCGTTGTAGGCTACGCGCTTCCTAGAAAATTCTGTTAAGGGTGACGTTGTTAACACGCGTTTCCATAAATTCTGAGTGGTCCATGAACCTTGGTGATGGAGTACTTGCTTGCATGTTTTTCAATGGGGAGTTATAAGGAGAGGGCCCGTTCTCGCCGGGACACATTATGGCATGATTTACTGCATTTATTGCTTGTCTAATTGTTTTATGGCTTCCGTGACAAGTCGAAGCACATTCCGGTTTTTTTCTTCAGTAATCATATGTATTTCCCTATATATATATAAAACCCGGAAGTGTGACTCGTACTTGCTACCCTAAGCCTCCTTTATTACTCAACTAATATTCTTTCAATCGGCTTGATATTACGTGCAAATATTTTGAAAGATCCGGTTCGTCAACTATTTGTATTTTTAAATAAGCCGATCCTGAGCGTTGCCTTGCGTTATTTTATAATTTATATTTCTTTATTTATTTTCTTTCTCAAAACGGGCAACACTCACCACTTTTGGTTTTAAAAGATAAATGACGAACTATGATCAAAAACCCCCTTACTGAGTATCCTTTATACTCACCCCTACTATTTTGGTTCTTGCTTCAGGTAGACAGGTGGCGATGTCACCTATCTTGTCAGTCGGCATCAGCAGGTCCAGATAGGCTCAGTCTTTTTGGTTTGTCTTGTCAGTAGTCCCAACAACCGTCGAGTCTTGTTATTGTATTTATTTACTTTATGTACTTATGTGCCCCTGATGTGGGATAGTTGACGATATCTAGGATTGCATAGGGTAGACTAGTTGAGCTATGGATGGCACTATCTGTTTATGAATATTTTGTATCTTGTATTATAAATGTTTAATTGATATTATGTTAGCTTCGTAGTTTTTTTTATGGATTTGATCGTTTACATTAAATCGCTTCCGCATTTCTCTGCTCTTTTCTGGTTGTTGTTGGGATGTCGTTGCTGTTGCCGGTAGTGCTTGCGTGAGTGCCGTTCGCCGGAGTGGGTTTTTGAGTTGAGGCCCCTCGCTGAAGCTTGGGAATCCGATTCGGTGCGGATGTGGCGGTCCTCCTTCAGGGGGCGCCACATAATCCTTCAATTCACAACAACTCCAACTCTTCTATGGAAGGTGCTCGTGAAACCCGTGGCGGACGTCGGGCAAGGGAATTACCCGACATAGCGGCCCCGGAATGGTACCAAGTGGATTTGGGTAATGAAGACGATCAAGATATCTTCAACCGGTTAATGGAACGACCGGTTAGAGCCACGCAATTTCTAGACATGGAAGCTATGTACCAATTGGGTCTTGGCGAAGGGATCTCCCGTTACATCGACAACATTGGGTGGGCTAATTTTTGGAGTATTCAAAGGCCATCCTATCGCCGCCTCACTTGCGAATTTTTAAGCTCTCTTAAGGGCGCGGCATTTCCGGACGACAACGAGATGCCGATAGGAATCCACTTCAGAGCGTTCAACCGAGACTATACGCTCTCATACCGGCAGTTGACCGAGTATTTTCAATTGGATGTTACGGCACCGAGGAGACGTGCCGACGGATGGAATCAAGCCGAAGCGTGGAGACGTATCTCTACCTCCACCGAAATATTTAACTCCGGCGTATCCAAGGCCACGATGCTCATTACCACTCAATTGAGAATTTTGCATAGAGCCGAGTCTCGATCGGTTCTAGCCAGAGGAGACAGCCCGGGTGCGGTGAACACCGAAGACTGTCTAATACTCGATCATATGGTACGAGGGGAAAGGTTCAACCCCATCTCGTACATGATGGATCATATGAAGTATATCTCCACTCGGTCGAGAGGAGAAATTCGAGTTGGCTCATACATTACCGCCATTTTGGAGTGTGCCCAAGTGGAAGGGCTCGATACTCAGGTTCCCGTTGGAGGTTCGACCTCAATTAGCTATGGCACTCTAGCTCAAATGGCGATCTGCACGAAGGGTCCGAGGCGGAATGACCCATATATTCTGGTGGCTGGACTACCTTTGTGGGAAGCTGACCAAGGGGATGCTCCCGAAGAAGGACCCTCAGACCCAGAGGTCCGAGAGCAGGCTCAGCATATCTACTCCCAGCTGATGCGACAGGATGCTTCTATACCTGAGTCTTCACATGGCAGGAGAAGCACTCAGCACCAGGAGTCGATAGACCTGGAACAATTTTATTTAGAGTTCACTGACTACCGACGTGTGTCTGATGAGAGATTTGCCCAGCAGGAGAGGCAGATCAACGAGGGCTTCGCAGCTCAGCGAGTTCACATTGATAGTCAGTACACAGCCTTGCAGGCAGAGCTTCAGAGATCCATATCAGAGATGCAGAGGTCGCTATCAGAGCAGCTGGATCAGTATTTCCGCCGTGGTCCGGACGAGCCTTGAGCTATCTATTCTATTTTATTTTCTTCTTTCCCGTTAACTTTGTTTAGGATTTGATGTAATTTTCTATTTTGGATGAATTCGAATTTTAATTGGAATATTAAGTGCTTTACGTGTTTATTATGAATTGCGTTTTATTATGTGAATTAATTTTATTTTAATGTTCGATTTAATTCGTGTTATTAGAATTTCTGCTAGGTTATGCTCCTCTTAACTAACTCCGAGCCCGGAAGAGAATCTGAGGACAGATTCTTCTGAAGAGGGGAGTATTGTAACGACCCGAAAATCCGATTTTCAAATCAGTATATTTTAATCGAGTAATTTCGTTATTTATTATTTTATTTAATATTTATTCTGAGATTTTAGAATAATTTCGTAAATGAGTGAATTTTATATTTAAATCACTAATTGTCAATGTGCGTTTAATTATATGAATTTTAACTGTAACTACGTATTATTTGGACAACGTGAGTTTTTAAACTTATTTTGCGAAATGACGATTTTACCCTTTCGACTTTTAACCCTAGTCAACCCATTGACTTAATCTCTCTCTCAACTCACACTCTCGCACATCAGCAGCAAGAAAGAAAGAGAGGAAAAGAAAAGAGAAGGAAAAAGAGAAAGAGAAGGAAGAGATTTCATTCGATCGTCCCGACTCCGTTTCCCGACGGATTTTCGATCCGTTTACGTCTACGAATTCCTCGCGATCTCTTCTACGAACGATACTCCCATGGAGTAGCGCCGGTTCTAGCTTTTTGCTCTTATTTTGCATAGCAGCCAGGTGAGGCTTTCCGTTTCTGTTTCCAGTATTATTACGTATATATATATAAATAAGCCTCTCCCGATATAAGCCACGTTTATGTTTTGGTTTTCACACCGTTTATATATATACTTAATAGATATTTAAGATTATTATGTTCATTTGGTTTATCGAAAATGATTTGATATGAAAAGTACTACGTATAGACTTTGAAATGTTTACGAAAGAGACATGTAAAACCTTTTGTTTTCTAAGGCGAACTTTGGCCTTCGGCCTCGCATATGACATGTCTCGAATGGTCTTTGGGCCAACCCGAAATGTTTGAAAAGCGAGTTATGAACTGTATGCATGATCGTTTGGGCCCGGAGTAAGAGCGATAGGACGAAGTCGGTAGACGTCGGGTCTACGGCGTAAATCCTATGGTTTCCTCCATTTGGGAGCTCGGGGTGAGGCCGGAGTGGCAGCCCTTGGAGTACCTGAGTTATTCTAGTATGTTATGAGTAGTTCGGGTTTGTAGTCCGGCTACATTGGAGGAATAAGGGTGGTTTCCAGTTTTATGTTTTGGAGATTGGAGTTCAGGGCTCGACTAGCCGAGTCATATGATAAGTTATGTTTTATGTTAAATCACCACTCGATTACGAAAACCTTTCTTTTATGTTGATCTCTTTAAGTTTAAAATTGGTGATTTATTTCCCGTTTTATTATATACATTATTATTCCCTTCTCACTTAGTCGTTTGACTAACCCTCTCTGTCTCACCCTATATTGGTTTCAGGATACTAGGCGGGATTCGTCGTCGTCGTCGTAGAGTTGTATTTATTTTCTCATGTACATTCCTTTTTCCATGTTATGAATAGATTTTTAGGATGTTCGGATTATATTTAATTTGTATTCGGGATTATGTATTTATTGAGCCCGTTATTATATTTATCGGGGTACTCTATCGAACCCGTTTGATATTATGTAATTGAATTTCGTTAGCCTTGGTGGGCTTTAATAATTGTGTATTTATTATGTTCTATTGCTTTGATTATTTATATTGCTTCTGCGTCTCTGTCTTTTCGTTGTTTTTAAAACCCCGCCTAGTGATTGAGTAAATGCTTGCCGTTCGTCGGGTTTCGATTCGGGTCGGATCCCATTTCGGTTCCGGGTCGGGGCTCGGTGCGGGGCGTGCGTTACCCGTTTGGGGCGCCCGCTACATACACAAGGAGGAATAATGGAGGTTTATTTGATATTTCTGATATTATGAAACAGGTGATTGATGCTTGTCTCGCCGAGCTTTTACTTTATTGCGAAATTATTCGATTCACCAATAATTGTGAAAACCATTATTTTTCCTTTGCTTTCTTTTCATTTACAAACTAGTGAATCTTTAGGTTGTTTCGATAATATATACGTATTACAGCCCCCTCACTTAGTCGCTTTGACTAAACCCATTACTCTGTGGTTGTCTTTTCAGGTTTTGTCACTAGGCGGATTCAGGTCTTGTCATTGGGATTGCTTTATTTTGGTTTAGGTGATTCCATATAGCCTATGTTGTCTGGATAAATACCTAACACCCTAGAGTTTGTATATGTAAATGGTGTAAATTATTTTAATTAGTGGTATTGATGTTTTCAGTGGCCTTGGTGGGCTTTATAATTGTGTTCTTGATTATGATTGTTCTAGCTCCCTGAGTGGGATAGGTTGTGTTAATTTGCTTCCGCTGTATTATTGTTCATTGTCCCAGAATTTTCTAAAGCAGATCCGCCTGGTGTTTATTGTCGCGGCCCCCCGGGCGCGGAGAGGAGAACCCTCACGGCGGCGCCCGTTGGACGCGCAGGCATAACCTCCGATCACCACCGAGCACAAACCTAAAGTTTGGCCGGAAACACTTGCCAAAAGGTGGTACCACAAGGTGATTGTTACTTGGTGATTTTTGGTTATAAAACCTTCAAACATATTCTGAAATTCCGATGTGGGATCAAATATGGACACACATGCCTTGCAACACCCCGTGAGGGGAGGCCGTGCGTGTCTCTTCCACACGGGCTGCTGCACGACGTGTCGCAAGCCCGTGTGGACTCCCTGAACATATTTTTCTTGTGGAAATTCGGGGTGCTACAATCACCCCTCCTTCAGATCGCAATGTCCTCATTGCGCCACAATAAAGTTTTCCCAGTACCGCCCGCCAGTGGGACTCCCACCGCATGTAACCCATACACGTGGCACATGCCCACGCGCTCGACCCGGAGCAGACATCCAAGCCGTGAACATGCGTCCCCAACCGGCGGTCGGCTCTGATACCACTTGTCGCGGCCCCCCGGGCGCGGAGAGGAGAACCCTCACGGCGGCGCCCGTTGGACGCGCGGGCATAACCTCCGATCACCACCGAGCACAACCCTAAAGTTTGGCCGGAAACACTTGCCAAAAGGTGGTACCACAGGGGTGATTGTTACTTGGTGATTTTTGGTTATAAACCCTTCAAACATATTCTGAAATTCCGATGTGGGATCAAATATGGACACACACGGCCTTGCAACACCCCGTGAGGGGAGGCCGTGCGTGTCTCTTCCACATGGGCTGCTGCACGGCGTGTCGGAAGCCCGTGTGGACTCCCTGAACATATTTTTCTTGCGGAAATTCGGGGTGCTACATTTATTTTCCGTTCGCCAAGTAATAGTTCATAACCAGACCTTTAGTTCTTGTTATGGATTATGACTTGGTGTGGGGCGTTGCATCGCACCGTATTTGGGGACGTGCCATTACAATTCCCTGTTGTGTTTCCTTAGAGTTTGAATTCTTTGCCTCCGGAACGAGAGATAGAGTTTGTGATCGATTTAGCTCCGGGTGCCGAACCGTATTCGAAGACTCCTTACCGTATGGCTCCGGCAGAGTTGAAAGAATTGAAGATTCAGTTGGATGGATTGTTGGAGAGTGGGTACATTCCACCGAGTACTTCTCCGTGGGGTACGCCTGTTCTGTTCGTGAAAAAGAAGGATGGGACGTTGAGGATGTGTATAGATTATCGCAAGCTGAACCGGATGACGATAAAGAACAAATATCCTCTACCTCACATTGAAGAGTTGTTTGATATTTTGCAAGGATCGAAAGTGTACTCCAAGCTAGATCTCCGACAGGGGTATTACCAGTTGCGAATCCGAGAATCAGACATTCCGAAGACTGGGTTTAATACTCGATATGGGCATTTTGAGTTCGTAGTTATGCCTTTCGGGTTAACGAATGCCCCAGCTACTTTCATGGATTTGATGCATCGTACTTTCTGGCCATATCTCGATAAGTTTGTGGTGATCTTCATTGATGATATCCTGGTTTTCTCAAAGACTAAGGAAGAACATGTCGAGCATCTTCGCATCGTATTAAGAACTCTCCGAGAACATCAGTTGTATGCCAAGTTCAGTAAATGCGAATTTTGGCTTGATAAAGTTACCTTCCTTGGTCATGTGATATCAGGAGATGGAATCGAAGTGGATCCCTCTAAGATTGAGACCGTGATGAAATGGGAGTAGCCGAAGACACCAACTGAAGTCAAAAGTTTTCTAGGGTTAGCCGGCTATTACAGGCGTTTCGTTCAAGATTTCTCCAAGATAGCCGCTCCGCTGACCAATTTAACTCGCAAGGACGTGCCTTTTAAGTGGGACGATAAATGCGAGGCAAGTTTCCAAGAGCTAAGGAAACGGTTGACTACTGCTCCGGTACTTGCACTACCTGAAGGTTCCGAGGGGTTTACGGTTTATACCGATGCATCGAAAGAAGGGTTAGGATGTGTTCTGATGTAAAACGGCAAAGTGATTGCTTATGCTTCGCGCAAGCTAAAAGATGCTGAGAAGAACTATCCTATCCATGATCTTGAGCTACCTGCTATTATCTTTGCCATGGGGAAATGGCGACATTACTTGTACGGCGTGACATTCGACATTTTCACCGATCACCAGAGTTTGAAATATCTGCATACTCAGAAAGATCTTAATCGCAGGCAACGTCGGTGGATGGAATTCCTTAAAGATTATGATTGCCGTATCCAATACCATCCAGGCAAAGCTAACGTTGTAGCCGATGCTTTAAGTAGACAAGCAAAGGTAGCTAGCTTGGAAGGAACCTCTACAGGAGTGATGTTAGAAGCAGGAAGATATCATCTAGTCTCTCAACCGCGGATTGCGAATCTTTCAGTCCGACCGGATTTGGTTCAAAGACTTAAAGACGAGCAGAGTGCTGATGACTGGATTCAAAGACAGGTTGTGAGGATGCAAGATGATCCGAACTCCTCATTTGCTTTCGGTGATATGGGTCTTCTTCGTTTTAAGAACCGAATTTGCGTGCCGAAGAATCTGAAGACCGAAATCATGGAGGAAGCACATAAATCTGCTTATACCGTCCATCCGGGAGGTAATAAGATGTACCGAGATCTCAAGACTCACTATTGGTGGCATGGAATGAAACGAGAAGTTGCTGATTTCGTGAGACGGTGTTTGACTTGTCAACGAGTTAAAACCGAACATCAGCAACCCGGTGGAACTCTACAGCCACTCTCTATTCCGGATTGGAAATGGGAAGATATTGCTATGGATTTCATGTCCAGATTACCGAGAGTTCGAGCCGGATATGATACGATTTGGGTGATTGTGGATCGTTTGACGAAATCCGCTCATTTCATTCCAATTTGAAAGACCACCAATGTCAAGAAACTGGCAGAGTTGTATATCGAGCAGATTGTAAAGTTACACGGAGTTCCGAAGAGTATCGTGTCCGATCGAGATCCCAAGTTTACTTCTCGACTTTGACAAGAAATTCACAGAAACTTGGGAACGAATTTGAAATTCAGCACGGCCGCTCACCCGCAAACTGATGGTCAATCTGAGAGAACCATCAAGATTCTAGGCGATATGCTGCGAGCTTGTGCTCTCGACTTCTCCACGAGTTGGGACAAGCAACTGCCACTCATTGAATTCGCCTACAATAACAGTTACCAAGCAACAATTTGGATGCCCCCATACGAAGCGCTTTATGGACGTAAATGCCGATCCCCTCTGTACTGGGAATTAGAAGACTGGCGAAGAACTAAAGACGGAGTGGAACGAGCTCTACCTCCAAAGACGATCCAGGAAACACTTGATAAGATTGCGATCATTTGACAGAGAATGAAAGCTGCCCAGGATCGCCAAAAGAGTTATGTTGATAAGAGACGCCGGGATTTGGAATTTGAAGAGGGAGACAAAGTGTTTCTTAAGGCGACGTTGAGGAAAGGATTCGCTAGAGTGGGAAAAGGTGGGAAGCTCAGTCCGAGATATTTGGGACCCTATGAGGTTATTGAACGGATTGGGAAGACTGCCTACCGCCTGAACCTGCCCTCGACTCTAACTGGGATTCACAACGTCTTCCATGTTTCTCAATTGCAAAAATACTATCCCGACGAATCTCATATTCTCCGAGATGAAGAAGTCCAGGTAGAGCCTGACTTGACGATCGAGATGAAACCTGTTGAGATTCAGGATCGTAAGTTCAAGCAACTCCGCAATCGACAAATTCCCTTGGTTCGTGTGTTATGGAGAAACCGAACCACTGAGCAAGTAACTTGGGAAACGGAAGAGAAGATGCGAACTCATTATCCCGAGTTATTTGTGGAGTCGAATTAGAATCTGGGGACCAGATTCTCCGAAGGGGGGGATAGTGTAACGCCCCGCTATTTTATAGCGCTTCGGTACGTTAGCCGATTATTGCCCTTGGTTGCGTTGTTTGCGATTATGTGAATTATGTGACTTATATGACTTAATATATGAATAATATGACGATTTCATAAGAATTTTCATATTTGAATTATTTTATACCATTCTTATATTTGAATTACTTTATACAATGTTTATATTTGAATTGTTGTATTTGAAATTTTATGAAAATTATGTCATCATAATTGAATTACATGATATTATATTGGAAATTTATGCAATATATATATGCAAACATATATAAATATATGTATATATGTATATAAATATCTCTACATAGTTGCATGCTAATTTTGACTTTTCAAACAAATATCTTTATTTATTTAATTATCTCATTTATTCTCATAATTTCTACACTATTCTAAAACAAGCAACAACTCTCTCTTTCTCTCTTCTCCTTCATCTCTCTCTCGGCCCTCACTCTCCCTTCACCACCGCCATAGCCACACCTTCAAGACACCAAGAAATCTTCATCATTTTGTTACAAAAAGTGTGCTCTCTTATCCAAGGAAGAAGCTTCTTCTTTCTATTTGTGCAAACAAGTGCTCTACACCTCTTATTTTCCAATTCTTTTCTTCAAGGTAAGGTTGTGATTCTCTCTAATCTTTAAGTTTCAATGTCTCATATGTGGATAAAGTGAAGAAGCATGCTAGAATGAATGATGGATGAGCTTGGTTTGGTTGTTGGTTGCATGTAGCATCACTTGTGATTTTTCTATTAAATTTGACCAATGTGCAATGTTGAGTTAATGATCTCATATGCTTAAATGGATTGGTAATTCATGTTAGTTCATGATATTAAGAAAATTGGTGAAGTTTTATGGAGTTTGGGATTGAAAATCAAAAGTTGGGACAAAAAGGGGGGATGGCGGTATGAATAGTGGATTTTGAGGTTTTGATTCGAGCTTCGTTTTTCGATTCTTTTGGCATCAAAAAATCTTAAAATGTATTAACTAAGAGATGCCGAAAGTTTCGGATTAATCGGAGTTGGTTTGCTATGAAAAGTATTAAACGAGGGGTGGTTTGTGTAATATGTATAAAACCTTTGAATTTTGGTTCCCAAGCTTTCATATGACTTGAATGTCTAATTTAGCTTAATATCATGTGTATTTCATTGTGTTTAAATGTGTTTGAACGAGCTTAATTGTGTTTAAGTGCATTTATACATAATATGTTATTTTGAGCATAAAATGCATTTCATAGCCGTGTGTCTTACTTGGTTGATTTATCGAGTCGTGTCTTACCTCGAGGCCTGTGTATTACAGGTGGGACCTCGCGGTACTGATTTCAGGTCGTCGAAGTATCCTTTGTGCTAAGCCTACAGGTGAGGATGTAAAGTGGTTTTTAACTGAAGTGTGAACAAATATTGCGAAAACATATCCCCTTAATATTTCAATTATATGTTTTGCCAATATTTGTAACAAAAGGGTTTTAATATCAAATGATATATATGTATCTTCGTTAAAATGGTTTCAAAACAGAGACAAGGGACTATTTTGATTTGAGAAGTAACCCTTGGTCTCGGGACTTGCTCGTATGCCTCGAGTTATAGGCAACGTGTTGAGAAACCCTAGACGATTACATACCTTGTCTCGAAAGACCCTTTTGGTCCATTAAAATATTTTTTAAAAGCGAGATCATACACATTTAACCCCATTGAGGACGCTCTTGGGGGTATTTGGGCCCTGGATTATGTGAGAGGCGGATACCCGGAGACGTGCGTCTAGGGTTGAAGCCGGGTTCATAATCCGCCAATTATAAGTAGACATTCTAGAACCTGACAAATAATCAAAAGGTATTGTTCATGGCTGGTCGGAGGTAGTCTAGCCTGAATAATACTTACACCGGCGCCATTAGTTGGGTATGGCGAAATCTCGGGTTGCTCCTTGATAAGCCAAACGGTGTTATGGGATTTCATTATATTTGATGTGTTTTTGGGAGTTATAAGGAGATGGCCCGTTCTCGCCGGGAATAAAAATATTTCGAAAATGTTTTAATTAGTATTTAATTCACAAAGCTTAGCTGAATTGTAAAAGAGCATATTGTCACTAGATTTGCTTTTATCAACCTAAGCGTGGATTAAATATATGTTTTTATTATGTATACTCTCCTCCTCACTGAGTTCGTTTGACTCACATCCCCTTTTTGGTTCATGCTTCAGGTTTGCAGTTCGAGTGGTTGTTGGGTACTGGCAGCAGCTGTGTAGGCCAGGTCTTTGGAGTCAGTCTATGTAGATATTTTGTTACGACTGAACTCTTATTTATTTTGGCATGTTGACTTGAAAGAAATTAATGGAAGTTGAGACATGATGATACTTGGATATTTGAACTTGATGAGATTAGCGCATATATATATATATATATATATATATATATATATATATATATATGTTTGATATTTGCTTCCGTTGATGACTTGTTATTGCTATTGTTGTTGTTGATGTTGGTAATGTTGTTGGGGAGTTGCTGTTGCCAGATTGTGGGAATCCCGTTGTCCGGGGCGGGTTTTCGAGTGGTGGTATTTAACTATCGCTCGGGGGCTCGTTTCGGTCCGGGGGTTGTGATGTTGGGGACGTCACCACTTAAGGTGGTATCAGAGCCTAGGTTTGGTACTTTGGTTTTGATGTTGTGTCGAGTCTGTTTAGATCGAACGGCTATAGGACAATGTGCTTTTATATGTCTATGATATGTGATTTTGTGTTATCATGAGCATGTGGCTAACGGAACATGCATTTTATTCAGTCTTTTGATACAGGAAAATGAATCGTGCTCGTGGTAGACCGAGAACCAGAGCTGGTCCTCCTTCTCCTCCCCAGGAAGATAACAACAACATTAATGCTTCTCCGGCTCCTCAGCCCGAGCCAATACCGCCCGTGCAGCCGAATCCCCTAAATCCTGCCATGTTCTTTGAAGCCATGCAAAGGATGTTTCAACAGGGTATAGCTCCTGCACAACCGACCCCTGCTCAAAGGAAACAGGCAGAGGCAAAGGATTTCGACAGGTTCCTCAACCTCAATCCCTGTAACGCCCCGAAAATCTGAGGCGTAAACTGGAATAACGATGCAGGGAAGGCCAAGGGAGGCCACACGGCCTGCAACACGCCGTGTTGCAAGGCCGTGTGAATTGAATGAATTCACACGGCCTAGAGTCATGGGCGTGTGCAAAGGCCGTGAGAAATTGGGGTGAATGCACCCGGCCTGCAACACGCCGTGTTGTAAGGCCGTGTGTGTTCATTTCCTCGTCCCACATCGGAATTTCAGACGAAAATTGAAGGGTTTATAATCAAAGGCCGTCAAGTACAAACCAATCAGTGGTACCACCTTTTGGCAAGTGGTTTCAGGCCAAGCTTTAGGGTTGTGCTCAGTGGCGACTGGAGGTTATGCCCGCGCGTCCAACGGGCGCCCAAGCAGGGAGGGTTCTCCTCTCCGTGCCCGGGGGTCGCGACAAGATGGTATCAGAGAAAGGAACTCGCGAGTGCACGGGGAGACTGGCGGAGAAGCCACGATCCTAAGTCACGACGTAATAGGGACATTACGCTTCGAACGGGGGGATAGTGTAACGCCCCGAAAATCCGAGGCGTAAACTGGAATAACGATGCAGGGAAGGCCAAGGGAGGCCACACGGCCTGCAACACGCCGTGTTGCAAGGCCGTGTGAATTGAATGAATTCACACGGCCTAGAATCACGGGCGTGTGCAAAGGCCGTGAGAAATTGGGGTGAATGCGCACGGCCTGCAACACGCCGTGTGGCAAGGCCATGTGTGTTCACTTCCTCGTCCCACATCGGAATTTCAGACAAAAATTGAAGGGTTTATAATCAAAGGCCGTCAAGTACAAACCAATCAGTGGTACCACCTTTTGGCAAGCGGTTTCAGGCCAAACTTTAGGGTTGTGCTCAGTGGCGACTGGAGGTTATGCCCGCGCGTCCAACGGGCGCCCAAGCAGGGAGGGTTCTCCTCTCCGTGCCCGGGGGTCGCGACAAGATTGTAACGCCCCCCAAATTGAGAGCCACCCACACGGCCTCATGTCACAGCCATGTGGTGAGGCTGTGAGAATGATGCTCACGGCCTTGCAACAGGTTGTGTGGACAGGCCGTGTGAGTTGATTTCCGTCCCACATCGGAAATTCAAATGTAATTCGAAGGGTTTATAAGTTAGAACTCATGTACAATCAATATGGATTAATCCCTTTTGGCAAGTGCTTCCTAAGCCAAACTTTAGGGTTGTGCATAGTGGATTCGAAGCTTATACCCGCGCGTCCAACGGGCGCCGTCGTGAGGGTTCTCCTCTCCGCGCCCGGGGGTCGTGACAAGTGGTATCAGAGCCAGCCGTCAGTCGTGGGAATGCATGTTCCACACCGTTAGTGTCACCTCTAAAAGGGGCTCCGCGTGTGTGGGGAGCCGCGCTCCACATTCTCCACTGGCGGGGAGCAAGGGGCCTATGTCACGACGTAATGGGGACATTACGCTCCGAAGGAGGGGCTATTTGTAACGCCCCCCAAATTGAGAGCCACCCACACGGCCTCATGTCACGGCCATGTGGTGAGGCCGTGAGAATGATGCTCACGGCCTTGCAACAGGTTGTGTGGACAGGTCGTGTGAGTTGATTTCCGTCCCACATCGGAAATTCAAATGTAATTCGAAGGGTTTATAAGTTAGAACTCATGTACGATCAATATGGATTAATCCCTTTTGGCAAGTGCTTCCTAAGCCAAACTTTAGGGTTGTGCACAGTGGATTCGAAGCTTATACCCGCGCGTCCAACGGGCGCCGTCGTGAGGGTTCTCCTCTCCGCGCCCGGGGGTCGTGACAATCCCCCTCGCTTTCAAGGAGCACCTGATGATCTTAAGGCTACTGCTTGGATATCTGATCTTGAACCGATGTTTCGAATTATCGAGTGTGAGGACGCTAGAAAGGTTGAGTATGCAGTTTTTCTACTGAAGGGACCGGCCAGGGACTGGTGGAGTCTGACCGAAGCTAGATGGCGAGCTGATCAGACTGAGCCGACTTGGGCTAACTTTCTCTCAGCTATCCGAAGCAAATATATTCCCCTGGTTGTACAAGATCGACGAGAAGCTGAATTCTGAGCCTTAAAACAGGAGAATCTTTCCGTTGATCAATACGAGGCCGTATTCTCTCGCCTCATTGTCTACTGTCCTTCCATCCTTACAGACGAGAGAAGAAAAGTTAATCAATTTGTTCAGGGCTTAAATGAGGACATCCGAAGAGCTCTTCTGGGAGCTAAGCTCCCCACTTATGAAGTCGCTGTCACTACAGCGTTGGAGATTGAGTCCCAATTGCAGCAAATTAGGAAGGATTTAATGGGTGAATCGAAATGGGGAAAAAAGATTACTACACTAAAAATGGTAAACTCTAATTTATAAATTCATCAAATTATCAATTATTCATATCAATATAAAAACTAGAAAATAGAAGAATTTAATGGGTGAATCGAAATGCGGAAAGAAGATTACCGGTAGAGAATTGAATGAGGATCGTGGATTTGGTCTCGGAATTTCGATTGATCGAACGAAGGATTCGGAATGGGATTTTCTCTTTCTCTCCTTCTTCTTCTCCCTTTCTCCTTCTCTTCTCTCCTTCTCTCTCTCTCGATTGTTTTTTGTGTGCTCAAGAGTGTGCAAGAGGGTGTGCACAAGAGGGTGTAAGTGTGTTCAAGATAGTGTGGGTGTGTTCAAGGTGGTGCAAAGGTGTTTCAAGGGGGTGTGGGTTCGTTTAGAGATTAGATTAATTTTGAGGGGTGGAAAATGTAATTATAACTGGTTGAGGATAGAGAATTAAATTAAATAACTTAAAATTAGCTAACGAAGCTAATCTTTTCATATAAAATTCAACGAAATGTCAAATAATTATTCCGAGAATATATTCTGGAATTTTGGGTCGTTACAGATTATGTAAGAACTATGAGTTAATTGCTTATTTGAATTTAAATGCTAATTGTTCATTTTAAATAATTACTTATGTGTTAATTGCGCAATTTTTATTTGAACAACTTTTAAATTCTGTAATATACTCCCTTTAACAAACCCCGAGGTTCGGAGGAGAATCTGAGGACAAATTCTGTTGAAGGGGGGAGTATTGTAACGACCCAAAATTCCGGAATATAGTTTTGGAATAATTATTCGACACCTCATTGGATTTTGAATGAAAAGGTTAGCTTCGTTAGCTAATCTTAATTTATTCTAATTTATTTCATACCCCCAACCATTTATAATTACCTTTCTACCCCTCGAATTTATTTTAATCTCAAACGAACCCACACCCCTAAACACACTTACGCCCTCTTGTGCACACTCTCTTGCACACTCTTGCTCACACCCCAAAATCGAGAGAGAGAAAGAGAGAAGAGAAGGAGAAAGGAAGAAGAAGAAGAAAGGAGTGTAACGCCCCGAAAATTCGAATTATTATCCGGTACGTCCGAATCGTTATTTTGCGCGATTTAATTATTTTATTTGATAGTTAGTATGTGAATTTTTAACAATTTCATAAATGAGTGAATTTTGGTTTTTAAACCATTTCATGTCAACGTGTGTTCAATAGTACGAGTTTTGACTGTAATATTGTTCAATTCCAACAACCTGCTAATTTTAGTAAGTTCGGAGTAATTACGGTTTTTGCCCCTCGTTTCTAAGTCAAGTCAAAGTTTGACTTGACCAACTCTCTCTCCCTCAATCCTTACTTCACGTTAGAAAGAAGAGAAAAGAAAGAAAAAGAGAAAAAGAAGAGAGTAAGGAGAGGAAGCTTTGATTGCTCATTTCGACTTCGATTCCGACCAAATCTCGATCCGTGAAACTTTACGAACTCCTCACGATCTATTCTTCATGTAAGCTTCTCACGTCCTTTGCGTTTAATGCTTTCAAGGCTGTGATTTATAGGATTTTGTGAATAGTTGAATAATATATGAAAAATGTGATTTTGAATGATTTTGTGGATGGATTTATGTGATTTTTGGTCCTATAGGTAGATTAGATGTTGTAGATCATTATATGTAAGTTTTAGTTTGAGGTTTGCATGATTTATATGACTTAAATGTTGATTTTTGGCTCATTCCCGAGAACCCCTCGCGATTCTGTTGTTCTGATAATCCGCACGGCCTTGGGCACGGTCTTGAGGCCATGCGCCAAGACCGTGCGCCTATTTTGTGCCTTGCACGGCCTTATGCACGGTCGTGCGCACGCCGGTGCGCAGGCCAGTGCAAGTGTCCGCACCGGCTTGAGCACGCGTTCAAGCCCATGTGCGCGCCCGTCCCCAAGACCGTGTGTATGCCTTAACCAAAATTTGTCCATTTTCAACTTCTTGCTCTCGGCATTGTGGGTCAAAGGGGCAATTAACAAGTTGACTTTCTTCGTTTGACCTCCGATTTGAGATCGGATTTAACCTATAGGACCTATAAATCATGAAATGCATATTTTAGGTAGTTTGAATTTTTCCAACTTCGTTTGGGCCCCATTCCTCGTGATTTTCGTTTAGGCCTTTTTGGCTATTTTTCAAATGTTGTCCGTTTCTTCCGAAACTTGAGTGCATGCTTCCTTATTGCCTTTTATGCATGATTATGAACTATTATCGCATTCTAACTTGATTTTCTTATGGAAATTTCATACTTTGTTAGAATGTGGACCTAAATGATATAAATGATTTTGTAAACATGCTCCTATGTGTTTTAATTATTTTGTACACGCCGTGCATCGTCGTTAGTCTTATGTGGTTGTGTCCTTGTATTTTGCAGACGATACTCCCGTGGAGTAGCGTGCCGGTCTCGCATTCTTGCTCTCGTTTTTGTCAAGCCAACAGGTGGGGTTTTCAGTTTCTTATAGTATACGATAATACGTACATAATACCAACCCTACTACCCGATAAGCCTTGTTTTATGATTTGTTTTACATCCGTTTGTATATATAGTAGATATTTAAGCTTATACTTTCATGATCTTGAAAACGATTTAATATGAAAAGTAATGTATAAGTTTGTGAAATGTGTACGAAAGAGGCAGGCAAATCTTTGTTTTCCGAAAGCGAACTTTGGCATTATAGCCTCGCACACGACTTTCTTCGACGGTCTTTTGACCACATGAAAATGTTTGAAAAGCGAGCTATGTATATGTATATGTTTGACCTGTTCTGATGGGCCCGCAGTAAGGACGATAGGACGAAGTCGGTAGACGTCGGGTCTACGGCGGAAATCCTATGGTTTCCTCCACCTTTGGGAGCTCGGGGTGAGGCCGGAGTGACAGCCCTTTGAGTACCTGAGCTTTTTATGTATGATCTGTGTAGTTAAGGGTTGCTCCCTGATTACAACTAGAGGAATAAGGAGGGTTTCTGTTTTTATGATTTGACTGGTGGTTCAGAACTCTTCTCGCTGAGTCATACGTTTTGTTTTGTTTCATTTTGAGCCAGTTCACCAATCGTTTGTGAAAAAACTTTACTTCTGTTGTTTTCTTTCTGTTTAAACTTGTAGCGCCCCCTGAAGAAGGACCGCCACATCCGCACCGAAATGGATTCCCGAGCTTCAGCGAGGGGCCTCAACCCAAAAACCCACTCCGGCGAACGGCACTCAAGCAATAACCTTCGGCAACAGCGATAACCATCCCAACAACGACCAGAAAAGAGCAGAGAAATGCGGAAGCGATTTAAAAGATAATCAAATAAATTCATAAAAGCCTACGAAGCTAACATAATATCAATTAAACATTTATAATTCAAGATACAAAAGATTAATCAGCATATAGTGCCAACCATGGCTCAACTAGTCTACCCTATGCAATCCTAGATATCGTCAACTATCCCACATCAGGGGCACATAAGTACGTAAAGTAAATAAATACAAGAAACAAAACTCGACGGTTGTTGGGACCACAGACAAGACAAACCAGAAAGACTGAGCCAATCTAGACCTGTTGATGCCGACTGACAAGATAGGTGACATCGCCACCTGTCTACCTGAAGCAAGAACCAAAAATAGCAGGGGTGAGTATAAAGGATACTCAGTAAGGGGGTTTTGATCACTGTTTGTCATTTATCTTTTTAAAACCAAAAGTAGTGAATGTTGCCCGTTTTGAGAAAGAATATAAATAATGAAATATAAGTTGTAAAACAATAACACAAGGCAACACTCGGTTCGGCTTGCTTGGAAAACACGAAGAGGTTGACGAACCAGATCCTTTAAAAACATTTGCACGTAAAGTCAAGCCGATGAATTAAAATGGCGTTAGTTGAGTTACAAGGCCGTTACGGTTTCGAAAGACATGCTATGAGTAAGTTAGAAACAATAATTAAACACGGCTCATAATTCAACTAATTAATTGATAATAAAGGAGACTTCAGTTGGCAAGTTCGAACCACGCTTCCGGGTTTTGTATATATATGTATAGGGAAATACTAAAGGAAGAAAACCGGAATGTGCTTCGACTCGTAACTAAAGCCGTAAATCAGACAGACAAGCAAGAAATGCAATAAGTTATGCGATAGAGTGTCCTGGCGAGAACAGGCCCTCTGCTTATAACTCCTAACCTTGAAAATCATGCAAGCAAGTACTCCACCACCAAGATTCATGATCCACTCAGAATTTTATGGAAACGCGTGTTAACAACGTCACCCTTAACAAAATTTTCTAGGAAGCGCGTAGCCTACAACGCCACCCTCGCACTAACTCAGGTTAGTCAACCTCCTGGCTGACCTAAGCAGATACGGATTGGAGTATCCATCGGGATTTGCCCTGGACGCACGTCCCCAAACTCACCTCCTGAATACTCCAGGCCCAAAACATTAATCGATCTATGGCTCGCTTTTGAAAACGATGACAGTTAGGTGGCCAAAAGGGTTATTCGCAATTGGGGAATCGGGATGTGGAAGGCCAAAGGGGCCATTCGAGACAAGGTTATATTTGCGGGGTCGAGAGACCAAAATTCGCATTTAAAACAAAAGGGGATTTTCCTTGTCTCTAGTTGAAAGCATTTCAAATCATTTTGGTTTTGCTATTAAAAGGTTTGACTAAGCACATAAGGAATAGTAAAGGAAGTACAACAAGTAATAATAAAAGCTGGGTAGTCATTTATTTTGCAAACCTATATAAGACTATGTTCTTACTCCAGTTGAAAGAAGTTTAAACCCTTACCTGGCTCGACAAGACAGTATGAAAGCAAGCGGTAGTCAGGTTTCTCCCTCGTTGGGCCCACCTGTAATACACAGGGCCTAGAGGATGAAAACGAGACCGACAATAACAAAAGCAAGACACGAACAACAGACGACGCACGGCAATTCAAATATAACTTCACTCATGCTACAGATACAATATGGAAAGCCAGATAATTAAACATATAATGATATATGACATATGAACTAACGTTTAAAGGAATATTTAAAGCAATTATAATGATGGAAGAACATTAATAATAAATATGGAAAGCATGCTAGAACGCAGTTAGGGCACGTAGACATGCTTAAAATAATATAACGGAAATCTCTCGCGAAAACGGGGTCAAACGGACAAGAAACGGAAAAAATGGGAAAAATCCCTAAACGAGAAAGGTGTCAATTGACGGTCAATTAGGGTCGGGTAAATTGTAAATTATGAAGAATATCAAATCCCGAGGCTCGAGGAAGCTATAGGTGAAATCGGATTGATATTCGGAGGTCGTCTGAGAAAAGTCAACATTTAACTGAGTGGGGTTGACTAATTCCCGAAGTGCGAGAAAGGAAAATGCTAGAAAATCCGCTAAGTAAGTTGCACCGGCCAACGCACGGGCTTACGCACGGGCTTGGCAAGCCGGTGCAAGCACAAAAAGGGGTGCACGGCCTCCCGCACGGTCTTGAGCAAGGTGCCAAGACCGTGCAGGTGCAAACGGGCCTACGCACGGGCCTGTGCACGGGCCTGGTTGAAAAGGGATGCGCACGGGCTCCTGCACGGTCTTGCTCACGACCGTGCGTTCGCCCGTGTGGATCTACTGAGCAGCAGACTCAGCAGATCGCGAAAATCAATATATAAATTCATACATCTCCTAATTTACTCCATAAATCATCCTGATTTCCACATATGATCATATATATCATATGAGCTACACATAGGCACAAGAAACACGTAAAATGGTCAAGTAATTCTTCCTAACACGAAAATCCTAATATATAAAATCCTATACAAAAGCCACTAAAATCGTAACGAAGAGGGAACGAAATGAAATGGGGTAAAAGGATTACCGGTAGAGAATGTAGTGAGGATCGTTCGGGTTTTGACGGCTCGTCGATCGGGCGAGAAACGGACTCGGTAGAGCGTCGGGAAGATCCTCTCCTTTCTTCTCCTTCTTTCTCCTTTCTTTCTTCTTCCTTTCTTCTTCTTCAATGAGAGAATGAGAGAGATAGGTAGATATTTAGAAAAATATCTCGGGAGGGTAAAATGGCCATTTAGGCTTTTAAGGGCATTTATGTAATTTAAGTAATTGAGGGCATTTAGAAGATAGGTTAAATCAATCTTTTCCAGAAGATTGATTAATCCAATTGGATAGATCGAGAAATTAGGTAAGAAAGAATTCGCGTAATTATTAATAATATAATTAAAATATTCGGGTCGTTACAATACTCCCCTCTTCAAGAGAATCTGTCCTCAGATTCTCCTCCGGACTTCGGGGTTAGTTAAGAGGAGTGTAACGACCCGAAAATTTCAGAATTAATTCTTGGGATAAGTATTCGACATTTAGTTGAATTTTATATGAAAAGATTTAACTTTGTTAGTTAATCTTAATTTATTATAATTATTTCAATATCTTTAACCTTTTATAATTACATTTTCCACCCCTCGAATTATTCTAATCTATATAAACGAACCTACAATCTTCTAAAATACCCTTGCACTACCTTGAACACACTCACACCCTCTTGAACACACTTCTTGCACCCTCTTGGTTACATAATCCATCGAGAGAGAGAGAGAGAGAGAAGAGAAGGAGAAGGGAGAGGAAGAAGGAGAAGGAAAGGAAATCTCGTTCCGAATTCGTTTCTCGACCGATTTAAATTCCGAGACCAGTTTTACGATCCTCATTCGATTCTTTATCGGTAACCTTCTTTCTCCAATTCATTTCATCCATTAAATCTTTCAATTTTTATAGTTTTATATTGAATATATATTTGATGAATTTCTTGATTCGTAGGTTATAGTTTATCATTTTTAGCGTAGTTCGGATCAAATGATAGATACTAATGTGTTCAATGCATGAGTGTGAATTTTACATGTTAATTTTAGCCTTAGAATCCCCCATATTTGATTTTTGCATGAAACTCCCGAGAAAACCTTAAAAATCGCGTTTCTGCACCTGGGTGTTGGAACCACACGGCCCAACGCACGGTCTTGCTCAAGACCGTGCGCCGGACCGTGCACAGCCTTTAACCTTGCACCGACTTGCGCACGCCGGTGCAACAGGCCGTGTGCCTTTGTTTCAGCCTGCACGGTCTTGGTTTCGTGCTCAAGACCGTGCACTAGGCCGTGCGTTAGCCCGTGTGTATGCCTTAGCCAATTTTCCAGCCTTTTTTCTTAGTTGCTCTCGGTAATGGGGTCAAATAGCCAATAATAAAAGTTGACTTTTTGCATACGACCCCCTAAAATCGAGCCGTTTTCACCTATAGCTTCCTTATGATTCAAGGATGAATATTTGGTAAAGTTTTCAAAATTCCGATCTCGTTCGGACCTTGAATCGAGCCTTTTTCGTTTAGGGCTTTTTCCCCAATTTTTGAATGTTGTCCGAAAAATCCGAAAATCGCATGAGTGCTTCTTTTTAATATTATATGCATGAATGTACAATTAGAATTTCAATTGAGTATGTTTATCATGGTTAATTTCGTATTTTTAGTTTAATTGATTTAACTGTATTTTAATTGTATATTCATTTGATACGTGTTGTTTATTGGTTTTAATTGCAATGTAGTCTTTGAGAGTCGTTGTCGTGTCTTGTCTTATGTAGTTTTGTCGTCTGTTAGTTTCAGGCTGTCTTGTCAGGACTCAGCTTGGATTGTCTTGTCGTCCCGTGTTTCCAGGTGAGGGTTTTAAAATGATTTCAAACGGAGTAAGAATTCTTTTAATTATTGCGAACTCCCCTTATGTGCTCATCTTGCCTCGTTTTCCTTTCTCGTATAATTATTAAATATTTAATCTATACTTTAAGTTTGCTCTCAAATGATTTAATATTAAATTGTACTTATGAGTATCCCTAAAATCTTTTATTTTCAGATGGCAAGTAAAATTATTTATTTTAAGCGTGACGGTTTGACTTAGGATTTATACCCTTCGTCGTTACTCAAACTTGCTCAAATTTAATTTATGTACGGTTTTCAAAGCGAGCAAATTCATGACATTTCAACATGGGGCCCGGGAAAGTATCCGGAGGTTATACCTGGGGACGAGCGTCTAGGGGTAATCCGAGGTGCTTCTCCCAAAACTAAGCGTCAATCGTGGCCCGTCAGGAGTTGATAGCCACGGTTGGGAGTGATGGTGGGCGTTGCATTCGTTGCACGTTTTCCTAAAATTCACGGTCGCCCGAAATAGCGATTCGGGGTCAGACACCGGTGATGGAGTATATGAACGTGAAGGGGTTATAAGGAGGAACAGGCCCATTCTCGCTGGGATATTATTTGCGTGCATGTTACTGCTTTAATTATTTATTATCTATTTAATATCGTGTATACAAGTCGAAGCACGATCCGGATTTTCTTCAATTATGCAAATGTATTTTCATATATATATAATTTAAAACCCGGACACGTGGTTCGTACTTGATCCCTCTTAACCTTCACTGAGTGTTTTTACTCACCCCCCCTATTTTAATTCTTACTTCAGGTCGACAGGTGGCGTTGTCACCTATCATGTCAGTCGGCAGCAGCAGGTCTAGGTTGGCTCGTGTGTCTTGTCTTGTCAGTGTCCCAACAACAGTCGTGTTCTTGTTATGAATTTATTTAATTATGTATTTTGGATTATGCTTTAATTTAAGTACTTACGTGCCCCTGATGTGGGATAGATTAGACTGGCCACGAATGGCATTGATTATATTATGATTGAGACTGATGTATGAATTACGTGGCCATGGATGGCTTATATGATATTTTATATAATTGCATTACTTCCGCAACTCTGATTTAATTATTATTTATTGCTGTTGTTGTTGGGCTGTCGTTTGCTGTTGCTAGTTTTGCCTGATTGATTGCCGTTCGCCGGGATGGATTTTTAAATGGGGTACTTATACCTCGTTTGAAGGTTTGTCTCGGTGCGGATGTGGTGTCCTTTCTCCGGCCAAGGAAAGGGGCGCTACAGTCAGTGGTATCAGAGCCAAGGTTCCCGAACAGGAACCGAAAGCTCTAGTATCTCGTCTGTCTTGCATGGGGTGTCTGTCAGCTTGGTGTCAGTTCGTGTCGAGTTCGTGTTTTGACAAGTGTTTGTCTCCTCTTGGTGCTTAAAATTGTAGACGATTACGGTTGGCTTAATTAACCGACTGGCAATCTTTTATAAATTTCTGTACTAAGGAAGATGTAACGCGAGTCGATCGTGGAACACTGTGCGTGTCTTACATGGTTTGGTCTGTCGTAGTGTGTGTCGGTAGGATTTTGTTGAGTGATTGAGCATGCTTATGTATTTACGAATTGTTGGCATCATCTCTCACAAGACATGCACCTATCTTGCCAAATAGTTGTGAAGGCAGGTATGCCGCGTAAGAAAGCTAGATCGAATCCGCCACTACCTCCACTTCAGACTACGTCAGGATCAACGCACTCGTATTCGACGGGAGAGTTGGAAATAGCTCAGGGAGCAGATAGCGTGACAGAATACGAGGCCAGATTTGCCTACCTGACTAACTACTCACCAAACCGGGAGCCAGATCAAAGGAACAGAGCCGCGAGATTTATATCTGGATTGAGGCATGAAATTCGCCAAGTACTCATAGGTCTTGGATGTTGTTCTTATGCTGAAGCTGTTGGCCGAGCCTTGCGGGCAGAAGCAGAGTTTGAAATGAGAGCTAGGAATGCTCTACCGATCACTTTAACGAACCCGTCTTATGGATCGAGAATTCCAGTGGCTGTTCGTACAACTTCTCACAGAAAAGAGGCGATGACCAGTGGAACCAGTGAGAGCACCATCCTTTGCTCGTATTGCCATAAGCCAAATCATCTCGCAGAGTACTGCCGGAAACGACTGGGGCAGTGTTTGCTGTGTGGATCCCCTGACCACCTTCTCGACAATTGTCCTAATAAGAGGACACCTAAGGAAGAGGATTGTGGATGAGGATTCTGGGGATTCAGGGTTCTTAATTCAGAGAGGGAGGCTACCGTAGAATAAAGCATGAAGGGGCAGTGTTTGGGGACGTACCGTAAATGAGAAGCCACGACATCGAAGGACTTGAAAGGAATAATGGGAGACGAGAACGGACTTCATTACTCGGAATAAAAGGTACCGTGCATTTTCATAACATTCATATTTCTTGTATTCAATTTATTAATTGCGCGGTATTATGTAAATATTATTTGATTGAACTCCGGATTAAATCCGGGGTGTTTTCGAAAATTTTCGCGTTTTAATTCGATCCAGGGGTGCTTGCACGCCCTAACGCACGGTCTTGCTCAAGACCGTGCGGTTCAGCTCAAGCCCGTGCAGGCCAGTTCAGCGCTAAACCGCTGAACCGGCTGGACCGCTACACACGGGCCAGCGCACGCCCGTGCGTCCGGCCGTGTGTCCCTATTTTGCCCTTTTTAAACCTATTTCGCGTGCAGACTTGCAGCAGCTCTTTTCACCCCTTTTCTCTCCACTTCCAGCAACAGAAACTTGCGATTTTTCCCAAAAAATTTTTCCCCAATCTTTGCAAGCCAATAACTTTCGATCCGTCCGTTGGATCTTCCTAATTTTCGGAAGGTACGTAGTCTACATTACGTATTTCAATTAGTTGGGTTTTGAGGACGATCCGTCGAGCCGATCTTACCCACATTGCTGCCCAAAGTACACGCACGCCAAATGTTCGACAAAATTTCCGAGTGAGGAATTTCATCAAATTCAATCCTACAAGCTTCCAACAACAATCTCACATGGCCGCCGAAGGTTCTCGACGTAGGAGGAGACGAGATGACCCTCCATCTCCACTCCCATTCAATGTGGATATTTCAAATGCATTCCAAGTTAAAATATTTAGGAGAATGCATGAACGCCCGGTGTTTTTCCACCAAATTTCTCGACATCGAAGCATTAGGAAATTTGGGACTTGGCCCCGGTATTGCTCGATACATAGAAGACGTGGGATGGACCACATTCTTGGACATAAGAAGGAATTCGTACCCCCGGCTTGTGTACGAATTCATTGCAACACTTCAAGTACTTCCCCATGAAGACGATGCCGAGCTACCATTCAAAATTGAGTTCCGAGCTTTTAATGAAGATTATGAGCTCACTCTTCGGCAACTAACAAGGCATTTTGGACTACCCATCCGGGGTATGATAAGCCGTGAAGTTGGATGGTCCGAAGCCGAAGCTTGGAGAAATGTCTCCACTTCTCGAAGACCCTTTCAACAAGGAAAATCGAAGGCAACCGACCTTCGTGATGCCGCTTTGAGGACTTTCCACCGGTTCCTCTCATGTACCGTTTTCGCTAGAGGAGATAGCTACGGTTCAATTAATATTGAGGAACTCTACGTCCTTGATTGCGCGGTTCGAAGGCAAGCAGTCAACGGCATTATGTTTTTCCTTCGTTATGTAGAATATGTAGGTACCCGGCCTAAAGGAGAAATCAGAATTGGGTCCTACATTACCGCGATCTTAGAGTGTGCCGGAGTGACCGGCATGGATCGAATGGCCCCGGCAGGAGCCGAGGATTCAACAATTTCCTACAAGCAACTCGCCCAAATGAAACTTTGTAGGAAAGTTAGAGGACGACATGGTCGTTATGTGCCAATGACGGCCGAGGAAGCCGCTGCCGGTAGTGATGGCGACGATGAAGAGGATACCGATTTAGGAGGTCATCATCAGGAAGACCGACAAGAGAGAGAGGAGCAAATGATGGAACAACTTTACGAAGCAGGAGGCTTCGCTCCTCAGCAGGTTCCTTATGTACCCGATCCTCCTAGAACCGAAGAGGTTCCATTCCAGCAGGGCTTTGAGGATTACCCGACACAGCATCAGGCTGGATCTTCCCAATGGGGCAGATCAAGTGAGGAACAATGGAGTCAGTTTCTACGAGCGGAGTCGGACGCCCGAAGCCGATGGGAGACCGACAGGTGGACGATTTGGGGAAACCGTTTCACCACTTTCGCCGAGCAGACCACCGAACGTCTAGATCGACAGTCGGCCGATCTCCGAGAGGTTCGCGCTGACCTACAAGAATTCAGACTCGAGACCCGACGCAACCAGACTGAGCTTCGGGAGCAGATGACCGGTCTCGAGAGATCCATCACTGATCAACTTGCCAACTATCTGAGCCGCCTTGGCAGGTCGCCTAACTCTGGAGCACCTGATTCTTAGTTGGCATTAGTTTTTCCCTAATTTCTCGTTGTTTTCGTTTTAATTGTAATTTGAATTTCAGCTGAACTATTATGTATGAACTATGTGTTAAATGTTTATTTGAATTTAACTGTTAACTGTTCATTTTAATTAATTGCTTATGTGTTAATTGCGCGATTTTGTATGATGAACTTTTAAATGTTGTGATATACTTCCTTTAATAAACCCCGAGGTTCGGAGTAGAATCTGAGGACAGATTCTTTTAAAGGAGGGAGTATTGTAACGACCCGAAAATTCCAGAATTAATTCTTGGGATAAGTATTCGACATTTAGTTGAATTTTATATGAAAAGATTTAACTTTGTTAGTTAATCTTAATTTATTATAATTATTTCAATATCTTTAACCTTTTATAATTACATTTTCCACCCCTCGAATTATTCTAATCTATATAAACGAACCTACAATCTTCTAAAATACCCTTGCACTACCTTGAACACACTCACACCCTCTTGAACACACTTCTTGCACCCTCTTGGTTACATAATCCATCGAGAGAGAGAGAGAGAGAGAAGAGAAGGAGAAGGGAGAGGAAGAAGGAGAAGGAAAGGAAATCTCGTTCCGAATTCGTTTCTCGACCGATTTAAATTCCGAGACCAGTTTTACGATCCTCATTCGATTCTTTATCGGTAACCTTCTTTCTCCAATTCATTTCATCCATTAAATCTTTCAATTTTTATAGTTTTATATTGAATATATATTTGATGAATTTCTTGATTCGTAGGTTATAGTTTATCATTTTTAGCGTAGTTCGGATCAAATGATAGATACTAATGTGTTCAATGCATGAGTGTGAATTTTACATGTTAATTTTAGCCTTAGAATCCCCCATATTTGATTTTTGCATGAAACTCCCGAGAAAACCTTAAAAATCGCGTTTCTGCACCTGGGTGTTGGAACCACACGGCCCAACACACGGTCTTGCTCAAGACCGTGCGCCGGACCGTGCACAGCCTTTAACCTTGCACCGGCTTGCGCACGCCGGTGCAACAGGCCGTGTGCCTTTGTTTCAGCCTGCACGGTCTTGGTTTCGTGCTCAAGACCGTGCACTAGGCCGTGCGTTAGCCCGTGTGTATGCCTTAGCCAATTTTCCAGCCTTTTTTCTTAGTTGCTCTCGGTAATGGGGTCAAATAGCCAATAATAAAAGTTGACTTTTTGCATACGACCCCCTAAAATCGAGCCGTTTTCACCTATAGCTTCCTTATGATTCAAGGATGAATATTTGGTAAAGTTTTCAAAATTCCGATCTCGTTCGGACCTTGAATCGAGCCTTTTTCGTTTAGGGCTTTTTCCCCAATTTTTGAATGTTGTCCGAAAAATCCGAAAATCGCATGAGTGCTTCTTTTTAATATTATATGCATGAATGTACAATTAGAATTTCAATTGAGTATGTTTATCATGGTTAATTTCGTATTTTTAGTTTAATTGATTTAACTGTATTTTAATTGTATATTCATTTGATACGTGTTGTTTATTGGTTTTAATTGCAATGTAGTCTTTGAGAGTCGTTGTCGTGTCTTGTCTTATGTAGTTTTGTCGTCTGTTAGTTTCAGGCTGTCTTGTCAGGACTCAGCTTGGATTGTCTTGTCGTCCCGTGTTTCCAGGTGAGGGTTTTAAAATGATTTCAAACGGAGTAAGAATTCTTTTAATTATTGCGAACTCCCCTTATGTGCTCATCTTGCCTCGTTTTCCTTTCTCGTATAATTATTAAATATTTAATCTATACTTTAAGTTTGCTCTCAAATGATTTAATATTAAATTGTACTTATGAGTATCCCTAAAATCTTTTATTTTCAGATGGCAAGTAAAATTATTTATTTTAAGCGTGACGGTTTGACTTAGGATTTATACCCTTCGTCGTTACTCAAACTTGCTCAAATTTAATTTATGTACGGTTTTCAAAGCGAGCAAATTCATGACATTTCAACATGGGGCCCGGGAAAGTATCCGGAGGTTATACCTGGGGACGAGCGTCTAGGGGTAATCCGAGGTGCTTCTCCCAAAACTAAGCGTCAATCGTGGCCCGTCAGGAGTTGATAGCCACGGTTGGGAGTGATGGTGGGCGTTGCATTCGTTGCACGTTTTCCTAAAATTCACGGTCGCCCGAAATAGCGATTCGGGGTCAGACACCGGTGATGGAGTATATGAACGTGAAGGGGTTATAAGGAGGAACAGGCCCATTCTCGCTGGGATATTATTTGCGTGCATGTTACTGCTTTAATTATTTATTATCTATTTAATATCGTGTATACAAGTCGAAGCACGATCCGGATTTTCTTCAATTATGCAAATGTATTTTCATATATATATAATTTAAAACCCGGACACGTGGTTCGTACTTGATCCCTCTTAACCTTCACTGAGTGTTTTTACTCACCCCCCCTATTTTAATTCTTACTTCAGGTCGACAGGTGGCGTTGTCACCTATCATGTCAGTCGGCAGCAGCAGGTCTAGGTTGGCTCGTGTGTCTTGTCTTGTCAGTGTCCCAACAACAGTCGTGTTCTTGTTATGAATTTATTTAATTATGTATTTTGGATTATGCTTTAATTTAAGTACTTACGTGCCCCTGATGTGGGATAGATTAGACTGGCCACGAATGGCATTGATTATATTATGATTGAGACTGATGTATGAATTACGTGGCCATGGATGGCTTATATGATATTTTATATAATTGCATTACTTCCGCAACTCTGATTTAATTATTATTTATTGCTGTTGTTGTTGGGCTGTCGTTTGCTGTTGCTAGTTTTGCCTGATTGATTGCCGTTCGCCGGGATGGATTTTTAAATGGGGTACTTATACCTCGTTTGAAGGTTTGTCTCGGTGCGGATGTGGTGTCCTTTCTCCGGCCAAGGAAAGGGGCGCTACAAGGAGTATAATCCATAAAAATTCTAATAACGCGAATTAAAACAAACATTTAGGAGCAATTAAAATACATTATAAAACATCATTCATAATAAAAATATTTAAATGCAAATAACATTCCAATAAAATTCAAAGTCATGCGAAAGACGGAATTACAAAAACCCTAAACAAGGCTAACGACAAAGAAGAAAAATCCTAATGTAAGGTCCCCATCACTGTCATTATCTGTTTCGTTCTTCCGACTGATTCTTGCACTCTTCTTATCCTCAATGACAATTGTCACATCCTCCTCCTATTTCTTGATTAGAGCTCCTTTTACAGGAAGTAACGCCGTCATCATTTCTCCTATTGTACCCCTCGTCCTTTTCACAATCTGTTTCTTCAAGATCACACTCTTTCTTATTGTTTCTACAAAGTGTTTTCTCATCTTCAATGGTATTGGATGATTTCTCCTCTCCGCTTTCCATTAAACCAGCATTTTCATCATTTCTTCGCTCGACTTCATACGAAACATCAGGGTCGTCATTATCGGAAGCCGATGCCGGCTCGTCTCCCATATAATCCTCATCGTCAGATAATTCATTATCCTCTTCACTAGTTGATTCATCTTCAGACATACCTTCAGAAGTATACTCCTTCAGACTCGATTTGTCAACGTCGGTGCTATCCAGAACCGCATAACGTACTCGCAACAGAATCGATCCTAGCCGGCCAAGAACTCTTTGTCCTCAGCACTCTCTAATAGCGTATAACGAATCTATAGAATTCTACGCTATCCACACAGAGGTCACATAAATCTTAGCATCTAACCATTCAATCAGTGCAAGTGTGAATTTTGAAAGCAGTTAAAATACATAGGTCATATAAAACACTTAACAAATATTTAAAGCAATTACCATTCAAAGCAGAACACTATGAATGAATGCTATGATAATGTAATGTACCTGTACAAGCATGTCAGGATCGGTAACCACTTCTTCTTCCCCCAGGGTTCTCTCTGTTGGGACAGTCCCGAATGTGGTGCTTGGTGCTTCCACAAGAAAAGAAACGTCCCAATTGTTTCCTACCCTTTGCCGTCCTGTGATTCGTCTTCCCACAGTGCTCACAGGGAATGGGGTCCTCATTCACTTCAGGTTCTGTAGGTTCCGACACCTCGTAGTGTGGTCTCTTTGTCCGATAGGTACTCGGTCCGGCTGGCTCTCTCCTTGCTATCTCGTTGGAAGAGGATCCTATAATAGCGGGGGCACTCTGGTTCATTATTTGGAGTTCGGACTCCACTCTCATTGCTCGGGTAACTACATCGGGGTAAAGACGGATGTCAAGTGCCATCAATGCTCTTCGGATCTCCGGCTGAAGTCCCTCGATAAACTTTCGTGCTCTCTTTCGTTCGTCCGCGGCATAGTGAGGAGCATAAGTGATGAGACGGTTGAACTGTGCTTCATACTGGGCTATGGTAGATGCTCCTTGGTTGAGATATATAAATTCTCTCTCTCGGCTGTCGCGTACTACTTCTGGCACGTACTTCATTAGGAAGTCAGTTACACATCGTGACCAAGTGAGGGGAACTCTCTCGGCGATCCATCTCCGTTCTGTGAATTGCCACCAATCTCGAGCGGGTCCTCTCATAAGGAAGGTAGCATACTCGACCCTCTCGGGGTCACCACACTGTAGTACTCGAAAGATCTGCTCCACGTCGGATATCCAGGCCTCGGCCTTAAAATCATCTGGTTCGCCCTTGAAGTAGGGTGGACGATAGAAGAGAAACCTATCCAAGGTTTGGCCCACAGTCTGTATGGCAGGTACGTCCTACTGTTGTTGTTGTATCCCTTGACATACTTGCACGGCGATCTGTCGGATAATCGATACCCATTCTTCAGCCATTGGGTTCGGGGGTGTTGGAGCAGTAGGGGTCTTCGGCGAGGCATTTTGCACCTGTGAACAAGAAACAGGAAAATGATGCATGTTCGGTTAATGGAATGATCACATAGGGCATATAATATCCAAAAAGAGCATACATATATGATTCAAATAGCATGAAATCAATTTAAGCACGAACCCATCACAGAACAAGCAAACTCGATCCTATAGCCGTACGACCTAGACACGACAAGACCCAAGCAGGACACGACAAGACCACAAGACAAGGACGCTACCTCGAGTTCCACATCCACCTGCATTCGATTCCAACTCAGTACTACAATAGTAAAAGATCAAGCGGTTGGTTGGCCATTCCAAAAGAAGATCAATCACAATTTCAATACTAAGGAGTTCTCAAGCACCTGTGACTGGAAACTCTAAGCCTCATTGACACGAAACGGGCAGACACAAGAGACAAGACATGACGCGATTACAAAGCTTCGGTTCCTTTTGGGAACCTAGGCTCTGATACCACTGACTGTAGCGCCCCCTGAAGAAGGACCACCACATCCGCACCGAAATGGATTCCCGAGTTTCAACGAGGGGCCTCAACCCAAAAACCCACTCCGGCGAGCGGCACTCAAGCAATAACCTTCGGCAACAGCGACAACCATCCCAACAATGACCAGAAAAGAGCAGAGAAATGCGGAAGCGATTTAAAAGATAATCAAATAAATCCATAAAAGCCTACGAAGCTAACATAATATCAATTAAACATTTATAATTCAAGATACAAAAGATTAATCAGCATATAGTGCCAACCATGGCTCAACTAGTCTACCCTATGCAATCCTAGATATCGTCAACTGTCCCAAATCAGGGGCACATAAGTACATAAAGTAAATAAATACAAGAAACAAGACTCGACGGTTGTTGGGACCACAGACAAGACAAACCAGAAAGACTGAGCCTATCTAGACCTGCTGATGCCAACTGACAAGATAGGTGACGTCGCCACCTGTCTACCTGAAGCAAGAACCAAAAATAGCAGGGGTGAGTATAAAGGATACTCAGTAAGGGGGTTTTGATCACTGTTCGTCATTTATCTTTTTAAAACCAAAAGTAGTGAATGTTGCCCGTTTTGAGAAAGAATATAAATAATGAAATATAAGTTGTAAAACAATAACACAAGGCAACACTCGGTTCGGCTTGCTTGGAAAACACGAAGAGGTTGACGAACCAGATCCTTTAAAAACATTTGCACGTAATGTCAAGCCGATGAATTAAAAAGGCGTTAGTTGAGTTACGAGGCCGTTACGGTTTCGAAAGACATGCTATGAGTAAGTTAGAAACTATAATTAAACACGACTCATAATTCAACTAATTAATTGATAATAAAGGAGACTTCAGTTGGCAAGTTCGAACCACGCTTCCGGGTTTTGTATATATATTTATAGGGAAATACGTATACTAAAGGAAGAAAACCGGAATGTGCTTTGACTCGTAACTAAAGCCGTAAATCAGACAGACAAGCAAGAAATGCAATAAGTTATGCGATAGTATGTCCTGGCGAGAACGGGCCCTTTGCTTATAACTCCTAACCTTAAAAATCATGCAAGCAAGTACTCCACCACCAAGATTCATGATCCACTAAGAATTTTATGGAAACGCGTGTTAACAACGTCACCCTTAACAAAATTTTCTAGGAAGCGCGTAGCCTACAACGCCACCCTCGCACTAACTCAGGTTAGTCAACCTCCTGGCTGACCTAAGCAGATACGGATTGGAGTATCCATCGGGATTTTCCTTGGACGCACGTCCCCAAACTCACCTCCTGAATACTGCGGGCCCAAAACATTAATCGATCTATGGCTCGCTTTTGAAAACGATGACAGTTAGGTGGACAAAAGGGTCATTCGCAATTGGGGAATCGGGATGTGGAAGGCCAAAGGGGCCATTTGAGACAAGGTTATATTTGCGGGGTCGAGAGACCAAAATTCGCATTTAAAACAAAAAGGGATTTTCCTTGTCTCTAGTTGAAAGCATTTCAAATCATTTTGGTTTTGCTATTAAAAGGTTTGACTAAGCACATAAGGAATAGTAAAGGCAGTACAACAAGTAATAATAAAAGCTGGGTAGTCATTTATTTCGCAAACCTATATAAGACTATGTTCTTACTCCAGTTGAAAGAAGTTTAAACCCTTACCTGGCTCGACAAGACAGTATGAAAGCAAGCGGTAGTCAGGTTTCTCCCTTGTTGGGCCCACGTGTAATACACAGGGCCTAGAGGATGAAAACGAGACCGACAATAACAAAAGCAAGACACGAACAACAGATGACGCACGGAAATTCAAATATAACTTCACTCATGCTACAGATACAATATGGAAAGCCAGATAATTAAACATATAATGATATATGACATATGAACTAACATTTAAAGGAATATTTAAAGCAATTATAATGATGGAAGAACATTAATAATAAATATGGAAAGCATGCTAGAACGCAGTTAGGGCACGTAGACATGCTTAAAATAATATAACGGAAATCTCTCGCGAAAACGGGGTTAAACGGACAAGAAACGGGAAAAATGGAAAAAATCCCTAAACGAGAAAGGTGTCAATTGACGGTCAATTAGGGTTGGGTAAATTGTAAATTATGAAGAATATCAAATCCTGAGGCTCGAGGAAGCTATAGGTGAAATCGGATTGATATTCGGAGGTCGTATGAGAAAAGTCAAACATTTAAATGAGTGGGGTTGACCAATTCCCGAAGTGCGAGAAAGGAAAATGCTAGAAAATCCGCTAAGTAAGTGTAGCGGGCGCTCCAAACGGGTAACGCACGCCCCGCACCAAGCCCCGACCCGGAGTCGAAATGGGATCCGACCCGAACCGAAACCCGGCGAACGGCAAGCATTTACTCAATAACTAGGCGGGGGGTTCAAAAACAACGGAAAGACAGAAGTGCGGAAGCGAAAATAACAAAACGTTAAAACATAAATAATTACACAAGTATTCAAGCCCACCAAGGCTAACGGAATTCAATAATTAATTAACAAACGGGTTCGATACAATATCCCGATAATAATAATAACGAGTTCAATATATACATAATCCCGAATACAACTTAAAGTAATAAATTCCTAATATCATAAAACATATAAATAATAGCCATACTGAATGAGAGTTATACATGAGCAAAAATAATGTAACTCTACGACGCCTACGACGACGACGATCCCGCCTAGTATCCTGAAACCAGTACAGGGGTAAAATAGAGGGGGTTAGTCAAACGACTAAGTGAGGAGGGAATAATAATGTATATAATAAATCTGAAATAAATCACCAATTTTAAACTTAAAAGAAATCAACATAAAAGAAAGGTTTTCGTAATCGGGTGGTGATTTAACATAAAACATAACATATCATATGACTCGGCGAGTCGAGCCCTTAACTCCAATATCCAAACATAAAAACCGGAAACCACCCTTATGCCTCCAATGTAGACGGACCGCTAAATCCGAACTACTCGTAACTGATGGGAATAACTCAGGTACTCAAAAGGGCTGCCACTCTGGCCTCACCCCGAGCTCCCAAATGGAGGAAACCATAGAATTTACGCCGTAGACCTGACGTCTACCGACTTCGTCCTATCGCTCTTACTTCGGGCCCAAACGAACATGCGTACATTTCATAACTCGCTTTTCAAAACATTTCGGGTTGGCCAAAAGACCGTTCGAGACATGACATATGCGAGGCCGAAGGCCAAAGTTCGCCTTAAAAAAAACAAAAGGTTTTACATGTCTCTTCCGTAAACATTTGAAAGTCTATACGTAGTACTTTTCATATCAAATCATTTTCGATAAATCAAATGAACATAATAATCATAAATATCTATTAAGTATATATATATAAACGGTATGAAAACAAAACATAAACGTGGCTTATTCTGGGAGAGGCTTATTTATATATATACGTAGTAATACTGGAAACAGAAACGGAAAGCCTCACCTGGCTATGCAAAAGTAGAGCAAAAACAAGAACTGGCGCTACTCCACGGGAGTATCGTCTGCAAAAATACCAAGACACAACCAATTAAGACTAAAGACGACGCACGGCTTATACGAAAGTATTAAAACACATAGGAGCACGTTACAAAATCAAATCAATCACTTAAGTTCAAATTCTCAAACGGAAATAGAGTAATTCATGTATTTAAAAATGAAAATCAAGTGCAAATGCAACGAAACTTTACGGACATGCTTAAATTATCATAATGAAGTATGCATTCGAATTTCGGGAAAATCGGACTTCACATGCAAAAGTTAGAAAATTTAACAAAAACTTAAAACGCACTATTCATATACCCGAACATGTCGTAAATTCATAAATCATGTAATTCCTATCTATTTCATATATATCGAATACACGAGCGAAGAAAGAATTCGGAAAAGACGAGCCAAAGCGGGACCCGTAGGCCAAAATGTGCCCTGACTTACAGAAGGTCAGGGCACTGTTCGACCAGGCCACACGGCCTTGTGCACGACCGTGTGCCGAGGCCATGCACAATCAACAAACGCGCACGGCCTCATGCACACGGCCTCAAGGCCGTGTGCACCAGGCCGTGTGCGACCAAAAAGAGCAGAAACTCGCAGACAGCAAAACATACCCGATAATCAAACCCTGATCCCACAATTAATCACTAAAACATGCAAATCAAACCCTAATTCTCACATATAATGATCTACAATACATAAGCTACACGTTGAAACAATAAACACGAAAATCCATCCACAATTTCTATCAAAATCATATAAAACCTAAATTATTCAACTATATTCAAAAATCCAAAAATCGAAGCAATGAAGGCATTAATCGAGAAAGGCGTGAGAAGCTTACTCATAGAAGAGATCGCGGGGAGTTCGTAGACGTAAACGGCTCGAAAATCCGTCGGGAAACGGAGTCGGAACGATCGTTGGAATCTCTTTCTTCTTCCTTCTCTTTTTCTCTCTTTTTCTTTCTTCCCTTTTTTTTTCTTTTTGTGCGTGAATGAAATAGAGAGGGAGAGAGATTGACTTAGTCAAATTTTGACTAAGGTTTAGAAATCGAAGGGGCAAAGTCATAATTTTGCAAAATAAGTTCGAAAACTCACGTTGTCCAAATAACATGTAATTACAGTCAAAATTCATATTATTAAACGCACATTGACAATTTGTAATTTAAATACAGAAATTCATTCATATACAAAATAATTCTAAAATTACATAAGAAATATCAAATAAAATAATAAAGCGCAAATATTCGATTCGAACAAACAGATTTATAATTCGGATTTTCGGGGCGTTACAGTAAGTTGCACCGGCCAACGCACGGGCTTACACACGGGCTTGGAAAGCCGGTGCAAGCACAAAAAGGGGTGCACGGCCTCCCACACGGTCTTGAGCACTGTGCCAAGACCGTGCGCACGGGCCTGTGCACGGGCTCAAGCCCGTGCAGGTTGAAAAGGGATGCGCACGGGCTCCTGCACGGTCTTGCTCAAGACCGTGCGTTCGCCCGTGTGGATCTACTGAGCAGCAGACTCAGCAGATCGCGAAAACTCTCACGCGAAAATCAATGTATAAATTCATACATCTCCTAATTTACTCCATAAATCATCCTAATTTCCACATATGATCATATATATCATATAAGCTACACATAGGCATAAGAAACACGTAAAATGGTCAAGTAATTTTTCCTAAACACGAAAATCCTAATATATAAAATCCTATACAAAAGCCACTAAAATCGTAACGAAGAGGGAACGAAATGAAATGGGGTAAAAGGATTACCGGTAGAGAATGTAGTGAGGAACGTTCGGGTTTTCACGGCTCGTCGATTGGGCGAGAAACGGACTCGGTAGGGCGTCGGGAAGATCCTCTCCTTTCTTCTCCTTCTTTCTCCTTTCTTTCTTCTTTCTTTCTTCTTCTTCAATGAGAGAATGAGAGAGATAGGTAGATATTTAGAAAAATATCTCGGGAGGGTAAAATGGTCATTTAGGCTTTTAAGGGCATTTAAGTAATTTAAGTAATTGAGGGCATTTAGAAGATAGGTTAAATCAATCTTTTCTACAAGATTGATTAATCCAATTGAATAGATCGAGAAATTAGGTAAGAAAGAATTCGCGTAATTATTAATAATATAATTAAAATATTCGGGTTGTTACAAAACTGGTGATCTACTTTCGTTTATTCTTATGTACTGTTTTTTTTCCCCTTCACATAGTCGTTTGACTAACCCCATTCGTTTCACCATTTGGTTTCAGGATTCTAGACGGGCTTCTTAGTATTGGGTCGTTGTCGGTCGAGTTACACGCTTTTGTCTTATGTAAACTCTTGTTTCTTGTTGTTTGAGATGTAGGATTTGATTATACTTATGAATAGCCGGGAATAATATTGTAGAACCCGTTGTAAACATTTATTGGTATTTATGGGAATTTGCTAGCCTTGGTGGGCTTTACCTAACTGCGCAACCATTATGGATTTTATGTTTTGTCTATATATTGCTTCCGCTTTTGGTTTGTCCCTGTTTTGAAACTCCCGCCTAGTAGTAAATGAGTCCGGTTTGCCATTTGCCGGGTTTTGGTTCGGGTCGGATTACTTTCGATTCTGGGTCAGGATCCGGTGCGGGGCGTGCGTCTGCCCGTTTGGCGGCGCCCGCTACAGTTGGTATCAGAGCCCTATGGGTTCAATGGCCTATGCTCTGAAGCGTCGAGTCTGTCTAGGTCCGTACGGCTTAGGAACTATGTGAATTGCGTGATTGTGCTTAAGTGATTGTGTGAATTTGACTTCCTTACGTGTTAATGCTTTACATGATCACTGATCGTCATGTATAATTGTACAGTTTTGCACGATGCGTCGTGGTAGAGGTCCTCCTCCACCTCCTCCCCCGCCAGAGGGACCTACGCCAGCCCAATTTATGGCGGCGTTACAGCAATATGCTCTTCATGCTCCTCAGGAGACGCCGGAACAGACGGCTATGAAGGCAATGAATCAGTTTCTTAATCGTAATCCGCCACAGTTTGTGGGAGCACCGGATGATGTGGCTGCAGAGGCCTGGATATTGGCCTTGGAGAAGATATTCAGACTAATGCACACCACGGATCCACAGAGGGTCGAGTATGCTGCCTACCTGATGATTGGGGCAGCACAGGACTGGTGGACACGGATTGATCAGCGTTGGTCGCGTGATCGGGTGGTTCCGACATGGGCTCAGTTTTTGGTGGAGTTCAGGCTAAGTACATCCCGTTGGTAGTCAGACAACAGCGGGAAAGAGAGTTTTTGAGCTTGAAGTAGGGCACGTCCTCGGTAGATCAGTACGAGGCACATTTCTCTCGCCTCATTGTTCACTGTTCCTATATGGTTGAGGACGAGGAGAGGAAGACACGCCAGTTCGTGGAGGGTTTGTCTCACAGCATTCGACTACATATGATGGCTGTCCACCCCCAATTTTATTACGATGCAGTTGACATGGCTCTTGCTATAGAGTCAGAGCTGAGATAGATGAGGCCTACGTCAGCACCTGCCCCCGCAGCCGCTAAGGGTTTTCTGTCGGGTCCGAAGAGGTCTTTTCCTTCTGTAGGACCATCTTCTTCTTCAGCTGGGAAGAAACCGTTTCAGCAGGCTCCGAAGCCGAACGTTCCTCCCCAAGCTCAGGGTTTTCCACGACCACATTGTGGATATTGTGGAGGTCTCCATTTGGAGTCTGTGTGTCAAAGGAAGTTAGGGCTTTGCTTTAGATGTGGTAGCTCCGATCATCTTATGAATGCATGCTCGATGAAGAGAGGTCAGAAGCAGCCAGCTCAGCCTCAAGCCCAGGCCCGACTTTACGCCTTAGAAGGCGATGCTGAAGATGTCGCGCCGGATGCGAATGCCGTGGTGGAAGGTACGATATATATACATGGCACTCCCATTCATGCATTGTACGACCCGGGTGCTTCTCACTCGTTTATTGCGCCTGCCGTTGCCTTATCTGTGCATGTGCCTGTTGAGTTGCTTGAGTATGTGTTAGTTGTTAGCTCGTCGATGGGTTCTAGAGTAGCTACGAACCGCGTTCTCAAGCGTTGTCCGATGATGATTGAGGGTACCGAGTACCTCGAGGATTTGATGATGCTGGCGATGAAGGATTATTGAGTTATTCTTGGGATGGATTGGTTATTTGAGCACCGAGCGAAGATCGACTGCTATGAGAAGAAAGTTGTGCTTGGTTACAATGAAGTTAGAGGTTTCAAAATGGGTGAAGGCCCGTATATCTCTATGATGGAAGCCAAGAAGCTTATCCAGAAGGGAGAAGCAACTGGTTTTCTACCTTATCTTCTTAACCGCCCGAAAGAGCAGGTGAAGATCGAGGATACTCGAAGTCTCCGTACCATATGGCTCCTGCCGTTGAAGGAATTGAAGAATCAGCTCGACGAACTCCTTTCGATTGGATATATCCACCCGAGTACCTCGCCTTGGGGTGCTCCAGTCCTGTTCGTGAAGAAGAAGGACGGTACACTCCGTATGTGTATCGATTATCGCGAGTTGAATAGGATGACGGTAAAGAATAAGTATCCTTTGCCGCATATTGAGGAGTTGTTTGATTTACTCCAGGGATCGAGAGTTTATTCTAAGCTTGATCTCAGACAAGGGTATTACCAGCTCCGTATCCGAGCCGAGGATATTCCGAAGACAGCGTTCAACACCAGATACGGTCACTTTGAGTTCGTGGTCATGCCGTTTGGACTCACGAATGCTCCTGCCGCTTTTATGGATATGATGCACAGGATCTTTCGTCCGTACCTCGATAAGTACGTTGTGATCTTTATCGATGACATTCTAGTGTTCTCGAAGTCAGAGGAAGAGCACGCAGAACACCTCAGGATTGTTCTTCAGGCTTTGAGAGAGCATCAGTTATTTGCTAAGTTTAGCAAATGCGAGTTCTGGATCGACAGAGTGACTTTTCTAGGTCATGTCATATCCGTAACGGGAGTCGAGGTAGATCCTTCGAAGATCGAGACTATGTTGGATTGGGAGAAACCTAAGACTCCTACAGAGATTCGCAGTTTCTTGGGTTTAGCAGGATACTATAGACGTTTTGTCAAGGACTTTTCCAAGCTTGCTAGTCCGTTGACTGCGTTGACGAAGAAGGATGCCAAGTTTGAGTGGTCAGACAAATGTGAAGCAAGTTTCCAAGAGCTCAAGAAGAGATTAACTACAACCCTAGTGTTAGCTATGCCTAATGGATTGGAGGGACTCGTTGTGTACAGAGATGCGTCACACAAGGGATTGGGTTGTGTGTTGATGCAAAATGGGAGAGTTATAGCTTACGCCTCGAGGAAACTAAAGTCAGCTGAAGAGAACTATCCCACGCATGATCTTGAGCTAGCAGCCGTTGTGTTTGCTTTGCAAAAGTGGCGTCATTATCTGTATGGCACTACGTTCGATATCTTCACTGATCACAAGAGTCTTCAGTATTTGTTCACTCAGAAGGATTTGAACAAGAGATAGCGTCGATGGATGGAATTGTTTGAGGATTATGATTGCAAGATTCAGTACCATCCTGGAAAGGCGAATGTGGTAGCCAATGCATTGAGTCGTAAGGCGAGTGTAGCTCAACTAGAGGCTAAGTTTGAGCGAGTTTATATCACCTCGCAGGCTCATGTTCACAGTATATCGATTCAGTCAGAATTGGGTCATTCAGATGTTCAGGCTAGTGACGAGTGGACTTAGAGGCAGATAGTTCATATTTCAGATGACCCAGAGTCCCAGTTTCGTGTTGATGATTCTGGCATTCTCCGCTTCGAGACTCGAGTTTGTGTTCCTGAGAGTCTTAAGAAGGAGATTCTTGCTGAGGCGCATAATACGCCTTATGCAGTACATCCTGGTGGAAGTAAGATGTACCGGGATCTAAAAGAGTTGTTCTGGTGGAGAGGTATGAAGAGAGACGTAGCTGATTACGTCAAGAGATGTCAGACATGTTAGCAGGTCAAGGTAGAGCACCAGAGACTTGGAGGATTGCTACAGCCACTGCCGATTCCTACGTGGAATTGGGAGCAGATTGCGATGGACTTTGTGTCCGGTTTATCGAAAGTTAAAGGTGGCTATGATAGTATTTGGGTGATAATTGACCGACTTTCCAAGACTGTTCACTTTCTGCCGGTCAAGAAGTCATTCAAGGTGGAGAAGTTTGTAGAGATTTATCACCGAGAGATTGTCAGGCTTCATGGAGTTCCCGTGAGCATTGTGTCTGACAGAGACGCTAGATTCACTTCTCAATTATGGCAGCATCTTCAGGAGAAAATGGGAACGAAGCTGACATTCAGTACAACAGCACATCCGCAGACCGATGGCCAATCTGAGAGGATGATTCGATATCTTAGTGATATGCTTCGTGCGTGTGCCTTAGACTTTTGCACCAATTGGCACGACCAATTACCGTTGATTGAGTTCGCCTACAACAACAGTTATCAGTCTACGATCAAGACGGCACCTTACGAAGCTCTGTATGGAAGGAAGTGTAGATCCCCGTTGTTTTGGGATCTTGAGGATTGGCGTTGGACAAGGGATAACAAAGGAAGAGGAGATTCTCCGCAGTCTCTTCAGAGAGCGATTGACCGAATACAGATCACCCGTCAGAGGATGAAAGCAGCCCAGGATCGCCAGAAAAGTTATGCCGATACACGCCGCCGACCTTTGGAGTTCGAGGTTGGTGACCGAGTGTTTCTTAAAGCTTCACCTCGAAAGGGATTCACTCGTATTGGCAAAGGTGGTAAGTTAGGTCCGAGATTCTTAGGACCATTTGAGATTCTAGAGAAGATTGGAGAAGCTGCTTACAGATTAGACTTGCCACCGAGTCTGACAGGAATCCACAACGTTTTCCACGTTTCACAGCTCCGGAAGTATCACCCGAGTGATTCACACGTACTTCCTATCAAAGATGTTGAGATAGAGCCGGACTTGACCTTCGTTTCACAGCCGGTGAAAATTTTAGACAAGAAGACTCAAGCACTGCGTAACAGAGAGATTCCCATGGTCAAAGTGCTTTGGAGGAGTCAGTCGGTTGACGAAGCTACGTGGGAAACCGAAGAGAAGATGCGCAAGTTTCATCCCGCGTTATTTGTAGCAGACGAGAAGAATCTCGGGACAGATTCTCATAAGGAGGGGTGATTGTAACGCTCCGAAAATCCGAACTATTATCTGGTACGTCCGAATCGTTATTTTGCGCGATTTAATTATTTTATTTGATAGTTAGTATGTGAATTTTTAACAATTTCATAAATGAGTGAATTTTGGTTTTTAAACCATTTCATGTCAACGTGTGTTCAATTGTACGAGTTTTGACTGTAATATTGTTTAATTCCGACAACCTGCTAATTTTACTAAGTTCGGAGTAATTACGGTTTTTGCCCCTCGTTTCTAAGTCAAGTCAAAGTTTGACTTGACCAACTCTCTCTCTCCCTCAATCCTCACTTCACGTTAGAAAGAAGAGAAAAGAAAGAAAAAGAGAAAAAGAAGAGAGTAAGGAGAGGAAGCTTTGATTGCTCATTCCGACTTCGATTCCCGCCAAATCTCGATCCGTGAAACTTTACGAACTCCTCACGATCTATTCTTCATGTAAGCTTCTCACGTCCTTCGCGTTTAATGCTTTTTAGGCTGTGATTTATAGGATTTTGTGAATAGTTGAATAATATATGAAAAATGTGATTTTGAATGATTTTGTGGATGGATTTATGTGATTTTTGGTCCTATAGGTGGATTAGATGTTGTAGATCATTATATGTAAGTTTTAGTTTGAGGTTTGCATGATTTATATGATTTAAATGTTGATTTTTGGCTCATTCCCGAGAACCCCTCGCGATTCTGCTCTTTTGATAATCCGCATGGCCTTGCGCACGGTCTTGAGACCATACGCCAAGACCGTGCGCCTATTTTGTGCCTTGCACGGCCTTATGCACGGCCGTGCGCACGCCGGTGCGCAGGCCAGTGCAAGTGTCCACACCGGCTTGAGCACGCGTTCAAGCCCGTGCGCGCGCCCGTCCCCAAGACCATGTGTATGCCTTAACCAAAATTTATCCGTTTTCAACTTCTTGCTCTCGGCATTGTGGGTCAAAGGGGCAATTAAAAAGTTGACTTTCCTCGTTTGACCTCCGATTTGAAATCGGATTTCACCTGTAGGTCCTATAAATCATGAAATGCATATTTTAGGTAGTTTGAATTTTTCCGACTTCGTTTGGGCCCCGTTCCTCGTGTTTTTCGTTTAGGCCTTTTTGGCTATTTTTCAAATGTTGTCCGTTTCTTCCGAAACTTGAATGCATGCTTCCTTATTGCCTTTTATGCATGATTATGAACTATTATCGCATTCTAATTTGATTTGCTTATGGAAATTTCGTACTTTGTTAGAATGTGGACCTAAGTGATATAAATGATTGTTTAAACATGCTCCTATGTGTTTTAATTATTTTGTACACGCCGTGCGTCGTCGTTAGTCTTATCTGGTTGTGTCCTTGTATTTTGCAGACGATACTCCCATGGAGTAGCGTGCCGGTCTCACATTCTTGCTCTCGTTTTTGTCAAGCCAACAGGTGGGGTTTTCAGTTTCTTATAGTATACGATAATACGTACATAATACCAACCCTACTACCCGATAAGCATTATTTTATGATTTATTTTACATCCATTTGTATATATAGTAGATCTTTAAGCTTATACTTTTATGATCTTGAAAACGATTTAATATGAAAAGTATTATGTATAAGTTTGTGAAATGTGTACGAAAGAGGCAGGCAAATCTTTGTTTTCCGAAAGCGAACTTTGGCATTATAGCCTCGCACACGACTTGCCTCGAACGGTCTTTTGACCACATGAAAATGTTTGAAAAGCAAGCTATGTATATGTATATGTTTGACCTGTTCTGTTGGGCCCGCAGTAAGGACGATAGAACGAAGTCGGTAGACGTCGGGTCTACGGCGGAAATGCTATGGTTTCCTCCACCTTTGGGAGCTCGGGGTGAGGCCGGAGTGGCAGCCCTTTGAGTACCTGAGCTTGTTATGTATGATCTGTGTAGTTAGGGGTTGCTCCCTGATTACAACTGGAGGAATAAGGAGGGTTCTTGTTTTTATGATTTCACTGGTGGTTCAGAACTCTTCTCACTGAGTTATACGTTTTGTTTTGTTTCATCTTGAGCTAGTTCACCAATTGTTTGCGAAAAAACTTTACTTCTGTTGTTTTCTTTCTGTTTAAACTGGTGATCTACTTTCGTTTATTCTTATGTACTGTTTTTTTTCCCCCTCACTTAGTCGTTTGACTAACCCCATTCGTTTCACCATTTGGTTTCAGGATTCTAGGCGGGCTTCTTGGTATTGGGTCATTGTCGGTCGAGTTACACACTTTTGTCTTATGTAAACTCTTGTTTCTTATTGACTTGAGATGTAGGATTTGATTATACTTATGAATAGCCGGGAATAATATTGTAGAACCCGTTGTAAACATTTATTGGTATTTATGGGAATTTGCTAGCCTTGGTGGGCTTTACCTAACTGCGCAACCATTATGGATTTTATGTTTTGTCTATATATTGCTTCCGTTTTTGGTTTGTCCCTGTTTTGAAACTCCCGCCTAGTAATAAATAAGTCCAGTTTGCCGTTCGCCGGGTTTTGGTTCGGGTCAGATTACTTTCGATTCCGGGTCAGGATCTGGTGCAGGGCGTGCGTCTGCCCGTTTGGCGGCGCCCGCTACAAGGAGAAGGAGAAATCCCATCACGAATCCGTCACTCGATCAATTGAAATTCCGAGACCAACTATACGATCCTCATTCAATTCTCTACCGGTAACCTTCTTTCCCTAATCATTTCATCCATTAAATCCTTCAATTTTCTAACTTTTAATTTGAAATGAATATTTGATAATTTGATGGGTTTGTAGGTTAGAGTTTACCATTTTTAATGTAGTTCGGATCAAATGGTAGCTATTAATGTGTACAATGCATGAGTGTGAATTTTATATGTTGATTTTAGCTATAGAATCCACCCTAGTTGATTTTAGGACGAAACCCTCGTGAGAAACCTTGAAATCGCGTTTTCTGCTCCTAGAAGATGAACCACATGGTCCAACGCACGGTCTTGGCAAGACTGTGCACCAGACTGTGTGCACCACCTTGAGCCTGCACCGGCCTACGCACCCCGGTGCGCAAGCCAGTGCGCACTTGTTTTAGCTTGCATGGTCTTGAGTGCTTGCTCAAGACCGTGCATTAGCCCGTGCGAATGCCTTAACCAAATTTTCAGCCTTTTTTCTTAGTTGCTCACGGTAATGGGGTCAATTGGCCAAAAATAAAAGTTGACTTTTTGCATACGACCCCCTAAAATCGAGCCATTTTCACCTATAGCTTCCATATGTGTAGCGGGCGCCTCAAACGGGTAACGCACGCCCCACACCGAGCCCCGACCCGGAACCGAAATGGAATCCGACCCGAATCAAAACCCGGCGAACGGCACACATTTACTCAATGACTAGGCGGGGATTTCAAAAACGAAAGAAAACGACAGAGGTGCGAAAGCGAAAATAAACCAAACAATAAAACATAAGAATTGCACAAGTATTAAAGCCCACCAAGGCCAATGAAATTCAATTACATAATTAATAAACGGGTTTGATACAATATCCCGACAATGTACAATAATGGGTTCAACATATAAATCCCGAATACTAACTAAATAAAATCCTAGCATCATCAAACATAATTAATAGCCAAATGGGAAAAGAGTTATACATGAGCAAAATAAATGTAACTCTACGACGACGAAGATCCCGCCTAGTATCCTGAAACCAATACAGGGTGAAACAGAGGGGGTTAGTCAAACGACTAAGTGAGGAGGGAATAATAATGTATATAATAAAACGGAAGTAAATCTCCAATTTTAAACTTAAAAGAAATCAACATAAACGAAAGGTTTTCGTAAACGGATGGTGATTTAGCATAAAACATAAACATATCATATGACTCGGCGAGTCGAGCCCTTAACTCCAATTTCCAAACATAAAAACTGGAAACCGCCCTTATTCCTCCATTGTAGACGGACCGCTAAATCCGAACTACGCATAACATACAGTATAATCTCAGTACTCAAAGGGCTGCCACTCCGGCCTCACCCCGAGCTCCCAAAGGTGGAGGGAACCATAGGATTTCCGCCGTAGACCCGATGTCTACCGACTTCGTCCTATCATCCTGACTCCGAGCCCGAACATACATACATACATACAGTTCATAACTTGCTTTTCAAATCATTTCGGGTTGGCCAAAAGATCGTTCGAGACATGTCATATGCGAGGCCGAAGGCCAAAGTTCGCCTTAGAAAACAAAGGGGTTTTACATGTCTCTTTCGCAAACATTTCAAAGACTATACGTAGTACTTTTTCATATCAAAACATTTTCGATAAATCGAATAAACATAATAGGCATAAATATTTATTAAGTATATATATAGAAACGTTGTGAAAACAAAATGTAAACATGGCTTATATCGGGAGAGGCCTATTTATATATATACATAATAGTACTGGAATCAGAAACGGAAAGCCTCACCTGTTGGCTATACAAAAAAAGAAGAGCAAAAGCAAGAACCGGCGCTACTCCACGGGAGTATCGTCTGCAAAAATACCAAGACACAACCAAATAAGACTAAAGACGACGCACGGCTTATACGAAAACATTAGAACATATTGAGGCACGTTTTACAATCACATAAGGCACTTAGGTTCAAATTATGAAACGAAAACGGAGTAATTCGCAAATTTAAAAATGCAAATCAAGTCCAAATGCAACGAAACTTTATGGACATGCTTTAAATATCATAAAGGAGTATGCATTCGAATTTTGGGAAAATCGGACTTCATATGCAAAAGTTAGAAAATTTGACGAAAACTTAAAACGCACTATTCATAGACCCGAACATGTTATAAATTCATAAATCATGCAATTCATATCTATTTCATATATATCGAATATACGAGCGAAGAAAGAATTCAGAAAAGACGAGCCTCGGAGGGACCCGTAGGTCAAAATCGGCCCTGACTTACAGAAGGTCAGGGCCCTGTTCAACCAGGCCACACGGCCTTGTGCACGACCGTGTGCCAAGGCCGTGCACACCAAGAGAGACACGCACGGCCTCTTGCACACGGCCTCAAGGCCGTGTGCACAAGGCCGTGCACCATGAATCACACGCACGGTCTCTTGCACGGCCGTGCAAGAGGTCGTGTACCCCCACACGGCCTTGCCACACCCCGTGTGCAAAGCCCGTGTGCGTCAAGAAAGAGCAGAAACTCGCAGAACCAGAAAACTTACGCGAAACAAATCCTAAATTCAACATTTGATTATCTAAACATGCAAATCCTTCCCTAATTTTCACATATAATGATCTACAACATATAAGCTACACATAGAAATAATAAACATGAAAATCCATCCACAATTTCTATCAAAATCATATAAAACCTAATTATTCAACTATTAACCAAAAATGAGAAAACGAAGCATAAGAGGCATTAAATGAAAAAATCGTGAGAAGCTTACTCGTAGAAGAGATCGCGGGGAGTTCGTAGGCGTAAATGGTTCGAAAATCCGTCGGGAAACGAAGTCGGAATGATCGTCGAAACTCCTTCTTCTTCCTTCTCTTTTTCTTTCTTTTCTTTTCTTTCTCTTGTTGCTGTGTGTTTTGGGCGAGAGTGAGGTGAGAGAGAGAGTGATGAGACTTAGTCAATTTTGACTAGGGTTTAAAGTCGAAGGGGCAAATTCGTAATTTCGCAAAATAAGTTCAAAAACTCACATTGTCCAAACAACACATAATTACAGTCAAAATTCATATTATTAAACGCACATTGGCAATTCGTAATTTAATTATAGAAATTCATTCATTTACGAAATTATTCTAAAATCTCATAATAAATATCAAATAAAATAATAAATTGCGTAAATACTCGATTCGGACATACCGGATTATAATTCGGATTTTCGGGGCGTTACAATATGATTCAAGGATGAATATTTCGTAAAGTTTTCAAAATTCCATATGATTCAAGGATGGATTTAATTGCATTTTGCTTGTAATTTTAATTACTACATGATTATTAATTGGTCATTCATGTGTTGTAGTCTTTGAGAGTCATACGTCGTGTCTTGTCTTATTTGGTTTGTCGTCTGACAGTTTCAGGCCGTCCTTTCAAGGAGTAGCTTAAGTGTCTTGTCGTTCCCGTGCTCCCAGGTGAGGGTTTTAAAATGCTTTCAACCGGAGTAAGGATTTCTTTTATTTATTGCGAACTACCCTTACGTGCTCATATTGATTTGATTTCCTTCTTGTATATCTATTAAATATTTAATTATATCTTCATGATTTTGATAACAAATGTTTTGATATTAACTCATACCTATTAGTATATCTAAATTGTTTGGTTTTCAATAGGCAAGTAAACTCTTTCTTTCCAAACGTGACGCTTTGACTTTGGTAGGGTATATGAGGGAAGTCGTTAGGGGAGGATGTCAGTGCTTCCCAACGCGTATGAAACTTATAGTCACCCCCTCTGTCGTCACACACTTGCCTAAATGCCCGTTTGGCTTTCAACTTATAATGCTTCTTGAATCACGAGCAAAATCGCGGACTTTTCTTTTAATGAGGGCCCGGGAGGGTATTCGAGGGTCTCACTTGGGGACGAGCGTCCAGGGTGTTGCCCGAGGTACTTTTCCCAAAATTAAGCGTCAATTGTGGCCCGTCAGGAGTTGATAGCCACGGTTGGGAGCGATGGTGGGCGTTGCATGTGTTGCACGTTTTCCTAAAATTTAATTCGTCGCCCATGGTTGCACTATGGGGTCAGACACCGGAGATGGAGTTTTATAATGACATGAAGGGGTTATAAGGAGGAACAAGCCCATTCTCGCTGGGATATTGCTTGCTTCTATTTATGCTTTATTATTACTGCTTATTAATTATTGTTATGTAAGTCGAAGCACATTCCGGATTTTCTTAAATTCTGCACATGTATTTTCCTATATATATATATATATATATAAAAACCCGGAAGCGTGGCTCGTACTTGTTCCCTTCTTTACCTTCACTGAGTATCGTTTATACTCACCCGTCGTTGTTTTAATTCTTACTTCAGGTCGACAGGTGGCGTTGTCACCTCTCATGTCGGTTGGCAACAGCGGGTCGTAAGTCTTGGTCTTCGTGTCCTTTGGTAATTGTCGGTAGTGTCGAACAACAGTCTGTCTTTTATGATTAAATCATTTTGTTAGTAGAAATGGATATATTAATGATGATTGATATTCGATGATGTGATGGATATTCGTTGAGCATTGACTTGTTAATTATGTATTTTGTTGAATATTGATTTATGTTAATTGATGCCCCATGTGGCTTTGAATATTTAATTGTTATGAATATGTTAAGCTTCCGCACTCTGTTATTTCTGTTGGTTGTTGTTGTTGGACTAGGTACGTTGTTGCCAGGTATAGATTGAATGCTTGCCGTTCGCCGGGATAGATTTTTAAATGGGGTACATCTACCTCATTTGGGAGTTCGTCTCGGTGCGGATGTGGTGTCCTTTCTCCTCCTACGGAAAGGGGCGCTACACACCGCCACCTGTCTACCTAAAGCAAGAACCAAAATAGAAGGGGTGAGTATAAAGGATACTCAGTAAGGGGGAAATACAATATAGTATTGATCGTAGTTCGTCGTTTATCTTTTGAAACCAAAAGGGTGAATGTTGCTCGTTTTGATAAAGATGCAAACAATAATATAAGTTGTAAAACTAGACCACAAAGCAGCATTCGAGTTCGGCTTTATTTGAAAACACAAAAGGTTGACGAGCTGGATCCTTTGAAAACATTTGCACATAAAGTCATGCCGATTATTTTGAAATGATATTAGCTAAGTCACGAGGCCGTTACAAGTTCGAAAGACATGATATAAACAAGTTGGAAATGATAAGTAAACACGGCTCGTAATTCAACTAAGTAGTTTGAACCATAAGAAAGGCTTAAGTTGGGCAAGTTTGAGCCACACTTCCGGGTTTTATATATATATAGGGAAATACATATGCGAAATGAGGAAAACCGGAATGTGCTTCAACTTGTAACAAAAGCCGTAAATCAATTAGACAAGCAAGAAATGCAATAAGTTATGAAATAGTATGTCCCGGCGAGAACGGGCCATCCCCTTATAACTCCCAACCATAAAAATCATGCAAACACGTAGTCAATTACTCCGCCACCAAAAGTCATTATCCAATAAGAATTTTATGGAAACGCGTGTTAACAACGTCACCCTTATCAGAATTTTCCAGAAAGCGCGTAGCCTACAACGCCACCCTTGCACTAACTCATGTAAGCAGTTATGTATGAATGGCCAACGGGGCCTTTGAGACAAGTTGATGTAATGACCTAAGAAATACTCATAAGCGCCATACGCTTCGAGAGCATGCTAACGGATGTCCCTAACGACATTACTTATAAGTGCCTCCGAGATCAAATGGTTACTTTTAAAATAAACAAGTTACTTTTAAGTGTCTCTAATTGAAAGCATTTCAAACCATTGTGGTAGATGCATAGGTTTGCTATCAAAACGTTTGACTAAGCACATAAGTAAATAGTAAAGGCAGTACAGTAAGCAATAAGAAAAGCGGGATAGTAAGTCATTTCGCAAACTTAAGTAACTATGTCCTTGCCCCAGTTGATAGAAGTTTAAACCCTTACCTGGCTCGACAATGAAAGAAGGAAACCAAGCAATCGAACAAGTACTCCACGAGAGTAAAGCCTGCAAATCTAAGACACGACATAACCATGTAAGACTCTGACATGACGCACGGCGTACAATAGGTAATTAAAGCATGTAAGAGCATATAGAGACGACTTCCATTGAAGTACTCACAAAATGCGTTTAAAATAATTAAACGAGATATAAAGATTAAAAGATGTAAACATGCTTCGAACGCAATTTAGATTCTACATTCATGCTCGTATCATTATAAGGAAATCATTCATGCAAGTTTCGGATCATGTAAACGATATTTGAAAACTAGCTTAAAAGTCCTAAACGAAATTGGTATTATTCGATACCCGAAAGAAGTCAGAAAATTCCCACTTCGATAATTATGGATTTAAAGGACCATATAAAGCTACTGGTGAAGACGGATATCAAAAATGAGATCAAGTAAACAAATTAGGTGTTTGGGGTGAAAATGAACAGAAAGCAAGGGTGTAGCGCCCCCTAAAGAAGGAACGCCACTGTAACGCCCCGAAAATCCGAATTATTATCCGGTACGTCCGAGTCGTTATTTTTCGCGACTTAATTATTTTATTTGATAGTTAGTATGTGAATTTTTAACAATTTCATAAATGAGTGAATTCTGGTTTTTAAACCATTTCATGTCAACGTGTGTTCAATTGTACGAGTTTTGACTGTAATATTGTTTAATTCCGATAACCTGCTAATTTTAGTAAGTTCGGAGTAATTATGATTTTGCCCCTCGTTTCTAAGTCAAGTCAAAGTTTGACTTGACCAACTCTCTCTCTCCCTCAAACCTCACTTCACGTTAAAGAAAGGAGAAGAAGAAGAAAGAAAAAGAGAAAAAGAAGAGAGTAAGGAGAGGAAGCTTTGATTGCCCATTCCGACTTCGATTCCCGACCGAATCCCGATCCGTGAAACTTTACGAACTCCTCACGATCTATTCTTCATGTAAGCTTCTCACGTCCTTCGCGTTTAATGCTTTCTAGGCTGTGATTTATAGGATTTTGTGAATAGTTGAATAATATATGAAAAATGTGATGTTGAATGATTTTGTGGATGGATTTATGTGGTTCTTGGTCCTATAGGTAGATTAGATGTTGTAGATCATTATATGTAAGTTTTAGTTTGAGGTTTGCATGATTTATATGATTTAAATGTTGATTTTTGGCTCATTCCCGAGAACCTCTCGCGATTCTGCTGTTCTGCTGTTCGGATTTCACCTATAGGTCCTATAAATCATGAAATACATATTTTAGGTAGTTTGAATTTTTCCGACTTCGTTTGGGCCCCGTTCCTCGTGTTTTTCGTTTAGGCCTTTTTGGCTATTTTTCAAATGTTGTCCGTTTATTCCGAAACTTGAATGCATGCTTCCTTATTGCCTTTTATGCATGATTATGAACTATTATCGCATTCTAATTTGATTTGCTTATGGAAATTTCGTACTTTGTTAGAATGTGGACCTAAGTGATATAAATGACTGTTTAAACATGCTCCTATGTGTTTTAATTATTTTGTACATGCCGTGCGTCGTCGTTAGTCTTATTTTGTACAAGTCTTTGTCTTTTGCAGATGATACTCCCGTGGAGTAGCGTGCCGGTCTCGCATTCTTGCTCTCGTTTTTGTCAAGCCAACGGGTGGGGTTTTCAGTTTCTTATAGTATACGATAATACGTACATAATACCAACCCTACTACCCGATAATCCTTGTTTTATGATTTGTTTTACATCCGTTTGTATATATAGTAGATATTTAAGTGTATACTTTTATGATTTTGAAAACGATTTAATATGAAAAGTATTATGTATAAGTTGTGAAATGTGTACGAAAGAGGCAGGCAAATCTTTGTTTTCCGAAAGCGAACTTTGGCATTATAGCCTCGCACACGACTTGCCTCGAACGGTCTTTTGACCACATGAAAATGTTTGAAAAGTAAGCTATGTATATGTATATGTTTGACCTGTTCTGATGGGCCCGGAGTAAGGACGATAGGACGAAGTCGGTAGACGTCGGGTCTACGGCGGAAATCCTATGGTTTCCTCCACCCTTGGGAGCTCGGGGTGAGGCCGGAGTGGCAGCCCTTTGAGTACCTGAGCTTGTTATGTATGATCTATGTAGTTAGGGGTTGCTCCCTGATTACAACTGGAGGAATAAGGAGGGTTTCTGTTTTTATGATTTGACTGGTGGTTCAGAACTCTTCTCGTTGAGTTATATGTTTTGTTTTGTTTCATTTTGAGCTAGTTCACCAATTGTTTACGAAAAACTTTACTTCTGTTGTTTTCTTTCTATTTAAACTGGTGATCTACTTTCGTTTATTCTTATGTATTGTCTTTTTCCCCCTCACTTAGTCGTTTGACTAACCCCATTCGTTTCACCATTTGGTTTCAGGATTCTAGGCGGGCTTCATAGTATTGGGTCGTTGTTGGCCAAGTTATACGCTTTTGTCTTATGTAAACTCTTGTTTCTTGTTGACTTGAGATGTATGTTATGTAGGATTTGATTATACTTATGAATAGCCGGGAATAATATTGTAGAACTCGTTGTAAACATTTATTAGTATTTATGGGAATTTGCTAGCCTTGGTGGGTTTACCTAACTGCGCAGCCATTATGGATTTTATGTTTTGTCTATATATTGCTTCCGCTTTTGGTTTGTCCCTGTTTTAAAACTCCCGCCTAGTAGTAAATGAGTCCGGTTTGCCGTTCGTCGGGTTTTAATTTGGGTCGGATTACTTTCGATTCTGGGTCAGGATCCGGTGCGGGGCGTGCGTCTGCCCGTTTGGCGGTGCCTGCTACAGTTGGTATCAGAGCGGACTGCCGGTTGGGGACGTATGTTCATGGCTTGGATGTCTGCTACGGGTCGAGCACGTGGGCATGTGCCACGCGTATGGGTTACATGCGGTGGGAGTCCCACTGGCGGGCGGTACTGGGAAAGCTTTGTTGTGGCGCAATGGGGACATTGCGATCTGAAGGAGGGGTGATTGTAGCACCCCGAATTTCCGCAAGAAGTATGTTCAGGGGGTCGACACGGGCTTGCGACACGCCGTGCAGCAGCCCGTGTGGAAGAGACACGCACGGCCTCCCCTCACGGGGTGTTGCAAGGCCGTGTGTGTCCATATTTGATCCCACATCGGACTATGATATGTAATTTGAAGGGTTTATAGCCAAAAATCACCAAGTAACAACCACCTTGTGGTACCACCTTTTGGCAAGTGTTTTTGGCCAAACTTTAGGGTTGTGCTCGGTGGTGATCGGAGGTTATGCCCGCGCGTCCAATGGGCGCCTCCGTGAGGGTTCTCCTCTCCGCGCCCGGGGGGGCCGCGACAGCCGCATCCGCACTGAGGCGGATTCTCGAGCTTTGGCGAGGGGCCTCAACTCAAAAACCCACTTCGGCGAACGGCACGCAAGCAATAACTATCGACAACAGCGACAGCATCCCAACAACAACCACAATATTACAGAGCAATGCAGAAACGATTTAAAAGGAAATAGATAAATTCCATAAAAGCCTACGAGGCTAACATAATATCGTTTAAGCATGTGCAGTTCGAAATACAACAGAATTATAAACACGTACTGCCATCTATGGCTCAACTAGCCTATCCTGTGCAATCCTAGATATCTTCAACTATCCCACATGAGGGGCACATAAGGTACAGAAAGTAAATAAAGCAATAAATGGTACGAAAGTAAGTAAATACAATAAATCAAGACTCGACGGTTGTTGGAACCATTGACAAGACAAACCAGACGACAAGACTGAGCCTATCTAGACCTGTTGATGCCGATTGACAAGTAGGTGACGCCGCCACCTGTCTACCTAAAGCAAGAACCAAAATAGAAGGGGTGAGTATAAAGGATAATCAGTAAGGAGGTTTTGATCACTGTTCGTCATTTATCTTTTAAAACTAAACGTAGTGAATGTTGCTCGTTTTGAGAATGAATATAAATAACGATATAAGTTGTAAAACAACACAAAGCAACACTCGAGTTCGGCTTACTTTGAAAACACAAAAAGGGTGACGAATCGGATCCTTTAAAAAATCATTTACACATAATGTCAAGCCGATAAGTTGAAAGGATATTTGTTGAGTCACGAGGCCGTTACAAGTTCGAAAAGCATGATATAAGTAAGTTGGAAATGATAAGTAAAGACGGCTCATAATTCAACTAAATTGTTTGAACAATAAGGGAGGCTTAAGTGAGGTAAGTTCAAGCCACGCTTCCGGGTTTTATATATACATATAGGGAAATACATATGCTAAATGAAGAAAACCAGAATGTGCTTCGACTTGTAACGAAAGCCCTAAATCAGTTAGACAAGCAAGAAATGCAATAAGTTATGAAATAGTATGTCCCGGCGAGAAGGGGCCCTTTCCTTATAACTCCCAACCATATAAATCATATAAACACGTAGTCAAGTACTCCACCACCAAAAGTCAGGATCCACTCAGAATTTTATGGAAACGCGTGTTAACAACGTCACCCTTATCAGAATTTTCTAGGAAGCGCATAGCCTACAATGCCACCCTCGCACTAACTCAGGCTAGCCAACCTCCTGGCCGACCTAAGCAAAGACAGATCGGAGTATACATCGGGATTTGCCCTAGACGCTCGTCTCCAGGCTCACCTCCTGTGTACTCCAGGCCCAATTCATGTTTCAGTCCAGGGCTCATATTTGAAATCAATGACAGTTTGGGTGGCCAAAGGGGCCGTTTGAAAAGATGATGCAACCAGTTAAGTATGAATGACCAAAGGGGCCTTTGAGACAAGTTGATGTAACGATCTAAGAAATACTCATAAGCGCCATACACTTTGGGAGCATGCTAACGGATGTCCCTAACGACATTACTTATAAGTGCCTCAGAGATCAAATAGTTACTTTTAAAACAAATAAGTTAGTTGTCTCTAGTTGAAAGCATTTGAAATCATTTTGGTTTTGCTATCAAAAGGTTTAACTAAGTACATAAGGAAATAGTAAATGCAGGAACAACAAGTAATAAGAAAAGCAGGATAGTAAGTTGTTTCGCAAACCTAAGTAGCTATGTTCTTACTCCAGTTGAAAGCACTTTAAAACCCTTACCTGGCTCGACACGACAGTATGGAAGCAAGAGGTAGTCAAGTTTCTCCCTCGTTGGTCCCACCTGTAATACACAGGGCCTCGAGGATGAAGATGAGACCGACAATACAAAAAGCAAGACACGAGACAACAAATGACGCACGACAATTCAAATAGGACTTAAATCATGCTACAGGCACAATATGGAAAGCCAAATAATTAAACATATAGAGATACACAATTATGGAACAACAATTAAGGAAATGTTAATGCATTACCAAATAACGTAGAAACATAAAATTAAATATTAAAGACATGCTAAAACACAATTAGGGCACGTAGACATGCTTAAAATAATATAACGAAGCTCTCTCGCGAAAACGGGATCAAACGGGAAAAGTGGATAAAAATCCCTAAACGAGAAGGTGTCAATTGACGATCAAATAAGGTCGGATAAATTGCAAACTATGTAAAATATTAAATCTCAAAGCTCAAGGAAGCTATAGGTGAAATCAGATTGATTTTAGGAGTTCGTATGCGAAAGGTCAACATTTAAATAGGTGGGGTTGACCCAATTCCCGAAGTACAAGAAAGGAAAAAGGCTGGAAAATCCGCTTAGGCATGTGCACCGGCCAACGCACGGTCTTGAACACGCTGTCAAGACCGTGCAGGTGCACACGGCCTTGCGCATTGGTCATGCGCACGGGCGCAAGCCAGTGCAGGTCAAATAGAATGCGCACGGGCCAACGCACGGTCTTGGCAAGACCATGCACGACCCCGTGCAGGAAAAAGGCAGACACAAGGGGTTGCGCACGGGCTTGGCAAGACCGTGCACAAGCCCGTGCGGATCATCTGGGTGCACAACAGCAGCAGGTCGCGAAGTTCTCACGCGGGCAAAAACATTCAAACACCTAGATCTCCTAATTTACACCATAAAGCATGCTAATTCTCACATATAATCATATATATCACATAAGCTACACATAGGTCCAAGAATTACGCAAAATGGCCAAGTAAATCTTCATAAACACGAAAATCCTAAAACTATAAAAATTCCATATAAAATCAACGAAAATCGCAACGAGGAGAGAACAGATTGAAATGGGGTAAAAGGATTACTGGTAGAGGATGAAGTAAGGATTGTTCGGGTTTTCACGGCTCGTCGATCGGGCGAAAAACGGGCTAGGTAGGACGATTATCCTTTCTCCTCCTTCTTTCTCCTTTTCTCCTTCTGTTCTTTCTTCCTCTTTCTTTCTCTCTGAAATGATATGGGTTTAAGTGGGGGTAAGAAATATACGAGGGGTATGTATGTAAAAAAGGGATATTAAATGGGGTCGAGTAAAAATAAGGAATTTTGGATAAAAGGCGGGTTCCTGGATAAAACTTATTTGTGAACGTAAATATTCTCATAAAAAGCCTTCGGCGTGAATAAAATATAATTCCGAAATAAATCTGAAATTTCAGGTCTTTACAAAGGGTCTGGAAATGGCTGAAAATCGTGAAATGCGTAGTCACGGGGTACAGCACACGGCTTATACCTCGTGAGCATAGCCCGTGCGTGTTGGAATACGCAGGCACGGCCTGCGGCACGGCGTGTGCCAAGACCGTGTCCATGAATTCGCGCGAACACGGCCTCCTTCACGGGGTGTGGTGAGGTCGTACATGTTTCTAAACATGCACGGTCTCAGTCACGGTGTGAGGCTAGGCCGTGCAGATGTACACGGTGTCTCGTCAGACCGTGTGGCGAGGCCATGTAGTTCTAAAAATAGCAGATCGCGGGTTTCAGACGCAGAAACACGAAATTCAACACAAGAATCATCCTAACGAAATTTCTACTCGGTCAATCATGCACAAATTTAGATATGTTATTCTCCTAAACATGCTTGGCTTTTAGAAACAAGTATCGTATGAAACCATCGAGTATAACTAACAAACCCATTAAATTCTAACATAAAAACCTAACAAAATAATCTTCAATAAAATCGAGAATCGACGAAATAAATTGAGACGAGGTTAAAAGGTTACCAGTAGATTATGAAAATGGGGTCGTGTAGACGAAGACGGGAGTTCATTCGGTCGGGAATCGAGTTCAGTACGAGTCCATCAAGCTTTCTTCTCTCCTTCTCCTTTCTTCTCCTCCTTCCTTCTTCTCCTTGATAATTTATGGGAGTGTGAGAGTAGGATAGATATTTAGGGAAATATCTTGGGGGGTAAAATGGTCATTTGGGCTTTAGGGGTATTTATGAAATTTACGTATTGGAGGGTATTAACTTATGCATTCGAATTTCGGGAAAACCGGACTTCATATGCAAAAGTTAGAAAATTTGACAAAAACTTAAAACGCACTATTCATAGACCCGAACATGCTATAAATTCATAAATCATGCAATTCATATCTATTTCATATATATCGAATACATGAGCGAAGAAAGAATCGGAAAAGATGAGCCTTGGAGGGACCCGTAGGCCAAAATTGGCCCTGACTTACAGAAGGTCAGGGCCCTGTTCAAACGGGCCACACGGCCTTGTGCACGGCCGTGTGCCAAGGCCGTGCACACCAAGAGAGACACGCACGGCCTCTTGCACACGGCCTCAAAGCCGTGTGCACAAGGCCGTGCACCATGAATCACACGCACGGTCTCTTGCACGGCCGTGCAAGAGGCCGTGTACCCCCACACGGGCTTGCCACACCCCGTGTGCAAAGCCCGTGTGCGTCAAGAATAGAAGCAAAATTCGCAGAACCAAAAAACTTACGTGAAATCAATCCTAAAATCAACAAATGAATATCTAAATATGTAAATCTCATCCTAAAATTCATATATATCGATCTACAACATCTAAGCTACACATAGAGACAATAAACACAAAATTCCATCCATACATTCTCTCAAAATCATTTAAACCCTAACATAATCGACTATTCACAAAAATGAGGAAAATGAGCGGGGAGTTCGTAGGTGTAAACGGTTCGAAAATCGGTCGCGAAATGGAGTCGGGACGATCGATTGAACCTCCTTCCTTCTCTTTCTCTTTTTCTTTCTTTTCTTTTCTTTCTTTTCTTGCTGCTGCTGTGTGATTTGGGCGAGAGTGAGGTGAGAGAGAGAGTGATGAGACTTAGTCAATTTGACTTGGGTCAAAAATCGAAAGGGCAAATTCATAATTTCGTAAAATAGGTTTGAAAACTCATGTTGTCCAAATAATACATAATTACAGTCAAAATTCATATAATTAAACTGTAGCGCCCCCTGAAGAAGGACCGCCACATCCGCACCGAAATGGATTCCCGAGCTTCAGCGAGGGGCCTCAACCCAAAAACCCACTCCGGCGAATGGCACTCAAGCAATAACCTTCGGCAACAGCGACAACCATCCCAACAACGAACAGAAAAGAGCAGAGAAATGCGGAAGCGATTTAAAAGATAATCAAATAAATTCATAAAAGCCTAGGAAGCTAACATAATAACAATTAAACATTTATAATCAAGATACAGAATATTCATAAACAGATAGTGCCATCCATGGCTCAACTAGTCTACCCTATGCAATCCTAGATATCGTCAACTATCCCCCATCAGGGGCACATAAGTACATAAAGTAAATAAATACAATAAACAAGACTCGACGGTTGTTGGGACCACTGACAAGACAAACCAGAAAGACAGAGCCTATCTAGACCTGCTGATGTCGACTGACAAGATAGATGACGTCGCCACCTGTCTACCTGAAGCAAGAACCAAAACAGCAGGGGGTGAGTATAAAGGATAACTGAAGAAAACCGGAATGTGCTTCGATTTGTCACGAAAGCCATAAACAATTAGACAAGCAATAAATGCAATAAATCATGCAATAATGTGTCCCGGCGAGAACGGACCCTCTCCTTATAACTCCCAATTGAAAATCATGCAAGCATGTAGTCAAGTACTCCACCACCAATGATGCTATACAGGATTTAAGGAGACGCTGTTAGCACAACCATCAGGATTTAAGGAGACGCGATTAGCACCACCGTACAGGGTTTAAGGAACGCGATTAGCACCACCGTTCGCATCAACTCAGGCTAACCAACCTGCTGACCGGCCCAAGTCAACACGCTAGAAGTACACATCGGGATTTGCCCTAGACGCTCGTCCCCAGGCTCCCCTCCTGTATACTCCGGGCCCAAGTCATTAAACAGTTTATGACTCGCTTTTGAAATCAATGATAGTTTGGGTGGCCAAAAGGGCCATTCGAAAGTAGGAAATCGGGGTGTGGAAGGCCAAGCCATTCGAGACAAGGTTATAATTGCGAGGTCGAGAGACCAAAGTTCGCATTTAGAACAAATGGGTTTTCCTTGCCTCTAGTTGAAAGCATTTCAAATCATTTTCGTTTTGCTATTAAAGGGTTTGACTAAGCACATAAGGAATAGTAAAGGCAATACAACTAGTAAGAAAAAAGCAGGGTAATCATTTATTTCGCAACCTATAATAGTCTATGTCCTTGCCCCAGTTAAAAATAAGTTTAAACCCTTACCTGGCTCGACAGGACTGTACGAAAGCAAGCGGTAGTCAGGTTTCTCCCTCGTTGGTCCCACCTGTAATACACAGGGCCTAGAGGATGAAAACAAGACCGACAATAACAAAAGCAAGACACGAACAAAAGACGACGCACGACAATTCAAATATAACTACACTCATGCTACAGGTACAATATGGAAAGCCAGGCAATTATGCATATAAGGCTATATAACATATGAATTAACATTTAAAGGAATACTTAAAGCAATTGTAATAATGGAAGAACATTAATATTAAATATGGAAAGCATGCTAGAATGCAGTTAGGGCACGTAGACATGCTTAAAATAATATAACGGAACTCTCTCGCGAAAACGGGGTCAAACGGACAAGAACCGGAAAAGATGGAAAAATCCCTTAACGAGAAAGGTGTCAATTGACGGTCAAATAGGGTCGGGCAAATTGCAAATTATGAAGAATATCAAATCCCGAGGCTCAAGGAAGCTATAGGTGAAATCGGATTGATATTCGTAGGTCGTATGAGAAAAGTCAACATTTAAATGAGTGGGGTTGACCAATTCCCGAAGTGTAAGAAAGGAAAAGGCTGGAAAATGCACTAAGTATGTTGCACCGGCCAATGCACGGGCTTACGCACGGGCTTGGCAAGCCGGTGCAAGCACAAAAAGGGGTGCACGGCCTCCCGCACGGTCTTGAGCACGGTGCCAAGACCGCGCAAGTGCAAACGGGCCTGCGCACGGGCTCAAGCCCGTGCAGGTTGAAAAGTGCTGCGCACGGGCACCTGCACGGTCTTGATCAAGACCGTGCGTTCGCCCGTGTGGATCTACTGAGCAGTAGACTCAGCAGATCGCGAAACCTCACAGGCGAATCCAACATTTAAATTCATACATCTCCTAATTTACACCATAAAACATCCTAATTTCCACATATAATTATATATATCATCTAAGCTACACATAGGCACAAGAATCACGTAAAATGGTCGAGTAAATCTTCCTAAACACGAAAATCCTAAAACTATAAAATTCTATATAAAACTCAATAAAATCGCAACGAGGAAGGAACGAAATGAAATTGGGTAAAAGGATTTCCGGTAGAGAATATAGTGAGGATCGTTCGGGTTTTCACGGCTCGTCGATCGGGCGAGAAACGGGCTCGGTAGGGCGTCGGGAAGATTTTCTCTCTTTTCTCCTTTCTTTCTTCTTTCCTTTCTTCTTTTCTCCTTCTTGTTTAATGAGAGAATGAGAGAGATAGATAGATATTTAGGAAAATATCTCGGGGGGGGTAAAATAGTCATTTAAGCTTTTAAGGGCATTTAGGTAATTTAAGTAATTGAGGGCATTTAAAAGATAGGTTAAATCAATCTTTCCATAAGATTAATTAATCCAATTGGATAGATCGAGAAATTAGGCAAGAAAGAATTCGCGTAATTATTAATAATATAATTAAAATATTCGGGTCGTTACAATACTCCCCTCTTCAAAAGAATCTGTCCTCAGATTCTCCTCCGGACTTCGGGGTTAGTTAAGAGAAGCATAATCTAAGAGTTCTAATAACGCGAATTAAAAATGAACATTTAGGAGCAATTAAAATACATTATAAAACATCAGACATAACAAACATATTTAAATGCAATTAACATTCCAAATAAAATTCAAAGTCATGCGAAAGACGGCATTACAAAACCTTAAACAAGGCTAACGACGAAGAAGAAAATAAGGTAAATAGCTCGTAGCTCATCCAAGGCACACATTCGTGTCTATAACGACCAAGAATCAGAAAATCCCAATGTAAGGTCCATCATCACTGTCATTATCTATTTCGTTCTTCCGACTGATTCTTGTACTCTTCGTATCCTCAATGACAATTATCACTTCCTCCTCCTGTTTCTTGATTAGAGTTCCTTTTACAGGAAGTAACGCCATCATCATTTCTCCCATTGTACTCCTCGTCCTTCTCACAATCTGTTTCTTCAAGATCACACTCTTTCTTATTCTTTCTACCAAGTGTTTTCTCATCTTCAATGGTATTGGATGATTTCTCCTCTCCGCCTTCCATTAAACCATCATTTTCATCATTTCTTCGTTCGACTTCCTACGAAACATCAGGATCGTCATTATCAGAAGCCGATGTCGGCTCATCTCCCATATAATCATCATCGTCAGATAATTCATTATCCTCTTCACTAGTTGATTCATCTTCAGACATACCTTCAGAAGTATACTCCTTCAGACTCGATTTGTCAACGTCGGTGCTATCCAGAACCGCATAACGTACTCGCAACAGAGTCGATCCTAGTCGGCCAAGAACTCCTTGTCCTTAGCACTCTCTAATAGCATATAACGAATTTATTGAATTCCACGCTATCCACACAGAGGTCACATAAATCTTAGCATCTAATCATTCAATCAGTGCCAGTGTGAATTTTGAAAGAAGTTAAAGCACGTAAGTTATATAAAATACTTAACACATATTTAAAGCAATTACCATTCGAAACAGAATATTATGAGTGAATGCAATGACAATGCAATGTACCTCTGCGAGTCGGTATCAGGGTCGAGATCCCCTTTTTCTTCCCTGAGGGTTGATTGAGTCGGGGCAGCCTTGAACTCGATGCTTGCTACTCCTACATCTGAGGCAACGCCCCAGTTTCCTCCTACACCTTGCAGTCTCGTGATTGGTCTTTCCACAGTGCTCACAGGGAATGAGGTCCTCAATCACTTCTGGTTTGGTAGGTTCCGGCATCTCGTAGTGTGGTTCCCTTGTCGGAAAAGTGCTCGGTCCGGCTGGTACTCTTCTTACTAACTCATTGAAAGAGGATCCTTTCATGTGAGGAATACCTCGTCTCATCTCTTGAAGATCGGACTCCACTCTCATAGCTCGGTTAACTGCCTCGTGATAAACTCGAATGTCCAATCCTACTAATCTTTCCAAGATCTCCGGCTGAAGTCCCTTGATGAATTTCCGCGCTCTCCTTCGATCGTCAGATGCAATGTGAGGAGCATAGACGATGAGGCGGCTGAAAAGTGCCTCGTATTGTGCAACAGGGAGAGCTCCTTCGGTGAGGGACATGAACTCTCTTTCTCGGCTGTCACGTACCACTTGCGGCACGTACTTCTCTCGGCAGTCGGATAGGAACCGTGACCAAGTGTACGGAATTCCCTCAGCGATCCATCTCTGTTCTATGTAACGCCACCAATCCTCAGCTGGTCCTCTCATGAGAAAGATGGCATACTCGACCCTCTCGGGGTCACCGCAGTGTATTACTCGAAAGATTCACTCCAGATCGGCTATCCAAGCCTCGGCTTTAAGGTCATCTGGTTCACCCACGAAGCAAGGTGGGTTGTAGTGCAGAAATTTGTCCAGGGATTGGCCCTCGGCTTGTCTCGCAGGCACATGCTGCCGTTGTTGTTGTCTCTCTTGATGCACTTGCCCAACAATCTGTCTCATAGCTGTCACTAACTCTCTTGCAATCGAATTCGGAGATAAGGGAGCGGTAGGGGGTCTTCGATGAGACATTATGTACCTGCGCTCAATAAACTAGGAAAAGATGCATGCTCGGTTAATGGAATGATCACATAAGGCATATAAAATTCAAACAAAGCATACATATTTGATTCGGATAGCAGGTAATAAGTTTAAGCACGAATCAAATCACAGAACAAGCAAAACTCTATCCTATAGCCGTACGACCTAGACACGACAAGACCCAAGCAGGACACGACAAGACGACAAGACAAGACAGACGCTACCTCGAGTTCCACATCCACTTGCATTCAATCGCAACTCAGTACTACAATTGTAAGAGATCAAACGGTTGGTTGGCCCTTCCAAAAGAAGATCAATCACAATTTCAATACTAAGGAGTTCTCAAGCACCTGTGACTGGAAACTCTAAGTGTCATTGACACGAAACGGGCAGACACAAGAGACAAGACACGATGTGATTACAAAGCTTCGGTTCCTTTTGGGAACCTAGGCTCTGATACCACTGACTATAGCGCCCCCTGAAGAAGGACCGCCACATCCGCACCGAAATGGATTCCCGAGCTTCAGCGAGGGGCCTCAACCCAAAAACCCACTCCGACGAACGGCACTCAAGCAATAACCTTCGGCAACAGCGACAACCATCCCAACAACGACCAGAAAAGAGCAGAGAAATGCGGAAGCGATTTAAAAGATAATCAAATAAATTCATAAAAGCCTACGAAGCTAACATAATAACAATTAAACATTTATAATCAAGATATAGAATATTCATAAACAGATAGTGCCATCCATGGCTCAACTAGTCTACCCTATGCAATCCTAGATATCGTCAACTATCCCCCATCAGGGGCACATAAGTACATAAAGTAAATAAATACAATAAACAAGACTCGACTGTTGTTGGGACCACTGACAAGACAAACCAGAAAGACAGAGCCTATCTAGACCTGCTGATGCCGACTGACAAGATAGGTGACGTCGCCACCTGTCTACCTGAAGCAAGAACCAAAACAGCAGGGGGTGAGTATAAAGGATACTCAGTAAGGGGGTTTTGATCACAATTTGTCATTTATCTTTTTAAAACTAAAAGTGGTGAGTGTTGCCCGTTTTGAGAAAGAATACGATTAACGAAATATAAGTTGTAAAATGACACAAAGCAACACTCGGGTTCGGCTTATTTGAAAACACAAAAGGTTGGCGAACCGGATCCTTTAAAACATTTGCACGTAATATCAAGCCGATTGAAAGAATATTAGTTGAGTGATAAAGGAGGCTTAGGGTAGCAACTACGAGTCACACTTCCGGGTTTTATATATATATAGGGAAGTACATATGATAACTGAAGAAAACCGGAATGTGCTTCGATTTGTCACGAAAGCCATAAAATAATTAGACAAGCAATAAATGCAATAAATCATGCAATAATGTGTCCCGGCGAGAACGGGCCCTCTCCTTATAACTCCCAATTGAAAATCATGCAAGCATATAGTCAAGTACTCCACCACCAACGATGCTATACAGGATTTAAGGAGACGCTGTTAGCACCACCATCAGGATTTAAGGAGACGCGATTAGCACCACCGTACAGGGTTTAAGGAGACGCGATTAGCACCACCGTTCGCATCAACTCAGGCTAACCAACCTCCTGGCCGGCCCAAGTCAACACGCTAGAAGTACACATCGGGATTTGCCCTAGACGCTCGTCCCCAGGCTCACCTCCTGTATACTCCGGGCCCAAGTCATTAAACAGTTTATGACTCGCTTTTGAAATAAATGATAGTTTGGGTGGCCAAAAAGGCCATTCGAAAGTACGAAATCGGGGTGTGGAAGGCCAAAGGGGCCATTCGAGACAAGGTTATAATTGCGAGGTCGAGAGACCAAAGTTCGCATTTAAAACAAAAGGGTTTTCCTTGCCTCTAGTTGAAAGCATTTCAAATCATTTTCGTTTTGCTATTAAAGGGTTTGACTAAGCACATAAGGAATAGTAAAGGCAATACAACAAGTAGTAAGAAAAAAGCAGGGTAATCATTTATTTCGCAACCTATAATAGTCTATGTCCTTGGCCCAGTTAAAAATAAGTTTAAACCTTACCTGGCTCGACACGACTGTACGACAACAAGCGGTAGTCAGGTTTCTCCCTCGTTGGTCCCACCTGTAATACACAGGGCCTAGAGGATGAAAACAAGACCGACAATAACAAAAGCAAGACACGAACAAAAGACGACGCACGGCAATTCAAATATAACTTCACTCATGCTACAGGTACAATATGGAAAGCCAGGCAATTAAGCATATAAGGATATATAACATATGAATTAACATTTAAAGGAATACTTAAAGTAATTGTAATAATGGAAGAACATTAATAATAAATATGGAAAGCATGCTAGAATGCAGTTAGGGCACGTAGACATGCTTAAAATAATATAACGGAACTCTCTCGCGAAAATGGGGTCAAACGGACAAGAACCGAAAAAGATGGGAAAAATCCCTAAACGAGAAAGGTGTCAATTGACGGTCAAATAGGGTCGGGCAAATTGCAAATTATGAAGAATATCAAATCCCGAGGCTCAAGGAAGCTATAGGTGAAATCGGATTGATATTCGGAGGTCGTATGAGAAAAGTCAACATGTAAATGAGTGGGGTTGACCAATTCCCGAAGTGTAAGAAAGGAAAAGGCTGGAAAATGCACTAAGTATGTTGCACCGGCCAACGCACGGGCTTACGCACGGGCTTGGCAAGCCGGTGCAAGCACAAAAAGGGGTGCACGGCCTCCCGCACGGTCTTGAGCACGGTGCCAAGACCGCGCAAGTGCAAACGGGCCTGCGCACGGGCCCGTGCACGGGCTAGAGCCCATGCAGGTTGAAAAGTGCTGCGCACGGGCTCCTGCACGGTCTTGATCAAGACCGTGCGCTCGCCCGTGTGGATCTACTGAGTAGCAGACTCAGCAGATCGCGAAACCTCACACGCGAATCCAACATTTAAATTCATACATCTCCTAATTTACATAATAAAACATCCTAATTTCCACATATAATCATATATATCATCTAAGCTACACATAGGCACAAGAATCACGTAAAATGGTCGAGTAAATCTTCCTAAACACGAAAATCCTAAAACTATAAAATTCTATATAAAACTCAATAAAATCGCAATGAGGAAGGAACGAAATGAAATGGGGTAAAAGGATTACTGGTAGAGAATATAGTGAGGATCGTTCGGGTTTTCACGGCTCGTCGATCGGGCGAGAAACGGGCTCGGTAGGGGGTCGGGAAGATTTTCTCTCTTTTCTCCTTTCTTTCTTCTTTCCTTTCTTCTTTTCTCCTTCTTGTTTAATGAGAGAATGAGAGAGATAGATAGATATTTAGGAAAATATCTCGGGGGGTTAAAATAGTCATTTAAGCTTTTAAGGGCATTTAGGTAATTTAAGTAATTGAGGGCATTTAAAAGATAGGTTAAATCAATCTTTCCATAAGATTAATTAATCCAATTGGATAGATCGAGAAATTAGGCAAGAAAGAATTCGCGTAATTATTAATAATATAATTAAAATATTCGGGTCGTTACATAATCGCACATTGACAATTCGTAATTTACATATAGAAATTCATTCATTTACAAAATTATTCGAAAATATCATAATAAATATCAAATAAAATAATAAATTGCGCAAATACTCGACTCAGACGTACCGGATTATAATTCGGATTTTCAAGGCGTTACAATCACCCCTCCTTATGAGAATCTGGCCCCCAGATTCTACTCGTCCGACTGAAATAATTCCGGATGAAACTTGCGCATTTTGTCCTTGGTCTCCCATGTAGCTTCTTCGGTTGTCTGATTTCTCCAAAGAACTTTGACAAGAGACATCTCCTGGTTCCGCAGAGCTTGATTCTTCTTATCCAATATCTTCTTCGGCTTCGAAACAAAAGTCAAATCCGGCTCTAGTTCAATTTCCTCAACAGGAAGGATCTCGGACTCATTCGGGAAGTACTTTCGGAGTTGAGAAACATGAAAGATGTTGTGAATTCCTGTTAGGCTGGGCGGCAAGTCTAACCTGTAGGCGGCGTTCCCAATCCTCTCTAGAATTTCATAGGGACCCAAAAATCTGGGACTTAGTTTTCCTCCTTTTCCAATTCGGGTGAATCCCTTTCAAGGAGAAGCTTTGAGGAATACCTTGTCACCAACCTCAAATTCCAACGGTCGGCGACGGTTGTCGGCATAGCTCTTCTGTCGATCCTGAGCTGCTTTCATTCTCTGCCGAATGATCTGGATATGGTCGATGGCATTTTGGAGAAACGTTGGAGGAGTTCCTCGTCCAACGCCAATCCTCGAGATCCCAAAACAACGGAGATCTACACTTTCTGCCGTACAATGCCTCGTAAGGTGCCATTTCGATCGAAGACTGATAACTATTGTTGTAGGCAAACTCGATCAAAGGCAATTGGTCGTGCCAATTGTTGCGAAAATCCAAGGCACAAGCTCGAAGCATATCACAGAGATATCTGATCATCCTCTCTGACTGACCATCTGTCTGCGGATGTGCGGCTGTACTGAAAGTCAGCTTCGTTCCCATTCGCTCTTGAAGTTGCTGCCATAAGCGAGAAGTAAATCGAGCGTCTCTGTCCGACACTATCGTAGACGGAATTCCATGAAGCTTGACAATCTCTCGGTGATAAATCTCTGCCAACTTATCCACTTTGTACGACATGTTGATCGGTAGAAAATGAGCACTCTTGGACAGTCGGTCGATAATCACCCAAATGCTATCGTAGCCACCTCTAACTTTAGGTAAACCAGACACGAAGTCCATGGCAATACCCTCCTAATTCCATGTAGGAATCGGTAGTGGCTCAAGCAAACCTCCCGGTCTTTGATGTTCAACTTTACCTTGCTGACAAGTCGAGCATCTCTTGACGTAATTAGCTACGTCTCTCTTCATACCTCTCCACCAGAATAACTCTTTTAGATCCCGGTACATCTTACTTCCTCCTGGATGAACTGTGTAAGGTGTGTTGTGAGCCTCATCGAGAATCTCTTTCCTCAGACTCTCCGGAACACAAACTCGTGACTTGTAGCGGAGAATTCCTGTGTCGTCCACACCAAACTGAGTCTCTGGATCAGTTGCGATATGAACTATCTGTCTCTGAGTCCACTCATCAGTAGCCTGAACATTTCGAATCTTTCGACCCAACTCTGACGGGATCGATATACTGTGAACATGGGCCTGGGAACTGATGTGAACTCCCTCTAACTTAGCCTCGAGCTGGGCTATGCTCGCCTTTCGGCTCAGGGCATTGGCTACAACATTCGCCTTTCCGGGATGATACTGAATCTTGCAATCGTAATCCTCAAATAACTCCATCCAACGACGCTGTCGTTTGTTCAATTCCTTCTGAGTAAATAAGTACTGAAGGCTCTTATGATCTGTGAAGATGTCGAACGTGATGCCGTAGAGGTAATGACGCCATTTCAATAAAGCAAATACAACGGCGGCTAGCTCAAGGTCGTGAGTGGGATAGTTCTCTTCAGCTGGCTTTAGCTTCCTCGATGCATAAGCTATAACTTTCCCATTCTTCATTAACACACAACCTAATCCTTCGTGTGACGCATCTGCATACACGACAAATCCTTTAGAACCCTCGGGCAGGGTCAATACTGGGGCTATGGTCAATCACTTCTTGAGCTCTTGAAAGCTGGTTTCACATTTGGCTGACCACTCAAACTTGTCGAGGTACGGACGGAAAATCCTGTGCATCATGTCCATGAAAGCTGCTGGGGCATTCGTGAGTCCAAACGGCATGACCACAAACTCGAAATGTCCGTATCGGGTGTTGAAAGTTGTCTTCGGGATATCCTCTGATCGGATACGGAGCTGGTAATATCCTTGTCTGAGATCGAGCTTGGAATAAACCCTCGATCCTTGTAGCAAATCGAACAATTCCTCGATATGCTGTAATGAATACTTCTTCTTCACTGTCATCTTGTTCAATTCTCGGTAATTGATACACATGCGAAGTGTACCGTCCTTCTTCTTCACGAATAAGACTGGAGCACCCCAAGGCGAGGCACTCGATCGGATATATCGAATGGAAAGAAGTTCATCGAGTTGGTTCTTCAATTCTTTCAACTCGGCAGGAGCCATTCGGTACGGCGACTTCGAATAAGGCTCGGCTCCCGGAACTAGGTCAATCACGAACTCTATATCCCGATCCGGTGGCAAGAATTCCAGATTCTCGGGGAACACGTCAGTGAATTCATTGACCACGGGCGTTTCTTCGATCTTCGTTTGGTCCTTCGGGCGGTTGAGAAGGTAAGCTATAAAGCATGTAGCTTCTTCTTTCTGAACGAGCTTCTTGGCTTCCATCATTGAGATATACGGACCTTCTCCTGATCGAAAACCCTTAACTTCATTGGAACCCAGAATAACTTTCTTCTCGAAACAATCAACCTTCGCCCGATGCTCGTACAACCAATCTATTCCGAGAATAACCCCATATTTCTTCATCGGCAACTCGATCAAATCAGCCGGGTACTCGATACCCTCGATGATAATCGGACAACGCTTAAGTGCTAAGTTCGCAATAACTTTTGAACCCAACGGCGAACCAACCACCAACACATAATCAAGCAAGGAAATAGGCGCATGCACAGATAAGGAAACAGCAGGCGCAATAAATGAGTGTGAAGCACCCGAGTCGTACAATGCATGTATGGGGATGCCATTTATATATATAGTACCTTCCACCACGTCGGTCGGATCTGCAACAACATCCTCTGCGTCGCCTTCCAAGGCGTAAACACGGGCATAGGCCTGAGGCTGAGCGGCTCCCTGCTGTACCGGTCTCCCCTTCGGGCATACATCCACCCGGTGATCGGCGCTACCACATCCGTAGCAGAGCCCATTCTTCTTCCAACATTTTGGCCACTAAGTACGGGCCCTGACAGAATCCAGATACGGGTTGTGGAAGTCCCTGAGGTCGGGGAGGAGCAGGCTGAACGGCTATCTTGAATGGTTTCTTCCCAGAAGAGGACCCAGAATGAGTAAAGGGTCTCTTCGAACCAGAAGCGAAACTCTTGGCGGCTGCGGGGGCAGGTGCAGAAGTCGGTCTCATCTGTCGGAGATCGGACTCTATAGATAGTGTCATCTCAACTGCATCGGTATAGTACTGGAGTCTGTTCTCGAGCATATGCATACGAATCTCATTCGACAACCTCTCAATGAACTGTCGAGTCTTCCTCTGTTCGTCGTCAACCATATACGAGCAGTGAATAATAAGTCTGGAGAAATGAGCCTCGTACTGGTCAACTGATGAAGTACCCTGCTTGAGAGCCAGGAACTCTCGCTCACGTCGTTGTCGGACCACTAACGGAATATACTTGGCCCGAAACTCAACCAAGAACTGATCCCAAGTCGGGACCACATGCTCTCGCTGCCATCGCTGCTCTATACGGGCCCACCAGTCCTATGCAGCTCCTACCATCTGATAAACTGCTAACTCGACCCTCTTGGGGTCCGGACACTCCATAACCCTAAACCTCTTTTCCATAGCCCAAATCCAAGCTTCGGCAATCACATCATCAGGGGCACCCTCAAACTGCGAAGGGTTGAGCTTAAGGAACCTTCCCATATCATTCTCGGGGGCAGGAGGCGGTGTTGCTCGGTTAGCATGAACCATGAGCTGCCCTAAGGCTTCCATAAACTGAGCTGGAGTCGGAACACCTAGAGGCGGACATGGCGGTTCACGGCGAGGAGGCATTCTACAAATTCAATACCAAACATGCATGATGATAAGCGATTATGAAAAGCTGTAACACGTAGGCAAGTAATGTTCAGATAGAGTTCACATAAGCACTTAGCACATTTGCACAAATTCCACAAAAGTCCTAAGCCGTACGACCTAGACACAACCGGACACGACATACAACCAGGCATGGCAAGTACAACCTTGAGTTTCACATCCACCTATATCCAAGCCCATCCCAGTATTTTGATTGTAAAAGATCTTTTGTTGTTGATCATCCAACAAAGATCCGTCACAATTCAAACACTAAGCGTTCTTGAACACTGGTGAGTGCAATTCCCTAAGTTACACCGGCACACAACGACTGACAAAACAAACAAAACACGACGATTCAGAGCTTAGGCCATTGGACCAAAGAAGCTCTGATACCAACTGTAGCGGGCGCCCCAAACGGGTAACGCCCGCCCCACACCGAGCCCCGACCCGGAACCGAAATGGAATCCGACCCGAATCGAAACCCGGCGAACGACACACATTTACTCAATGACTAGGCGGGGGTTTCAAAAACGGGAGAACGACAGAGGTGCAGAAGCGAAATAAAACAAAATAATAAATTACGCAAATACTCGATTCGGACATACTGGATTATAATTCGGATATTCGGGGCGTTACAGATCCCTTATAAGTTGTAGATTAATATTTTGAAATGTTTGTTGAATTTCGACCTCGTTCGGACTGTGAATAGTATATTTTTACATGTGTGCATTTTTGGAAACTTGTCGGAATTACTTGAAATTTACGTGGTAGCTTCCATAAATATTATTATTGGCATATGTATGATTGTTGATTCATTTGGTTAGCCGTTCATCAAATAATTGCTTGTTTGCACTTTTAGAGTCGTTATTAATTCGTCTAGGTCCTGTCTTGTCTACAGATCAGTCAAAAGTTGGAGAGCAGTGAGTTGTAGCTGCTAGACTTTCTTTTTGGTACACCAGGTGAGGATTTAAATTATTTAAACTGGGCTTGAACATATATGTCTATGTATACATGTGAAATCCACGTATTCCCTTATTATTAGTATTAACTATTTCGAGCTTATATGTCTATGATTTTATATTTCGAGCTCATTTAATATCAAATTATACATTAGTACCCAAAAATCGATTTGTTTTCAAAAGGGTAAGTAAACTCTTTCTTTTCAACGTGATACTTTGACTTTGGTTGGGCCTATGAGGGAAGTCGTTAGGGGAGTCCGTCAGCACATCCCGACACGTATGGAACTTGTAGTTACCCCCTTTTGTCATCTCCACTTGCCCACTTGCCCGTTTGGCATTCAAACCCTTATTGTAAAGCGAGTAAAATATTGGACTTTTCATTTAGGCCCGGGATGGTATTCGGAGGTTACATCTGGGGACGGGCGTCCAGGGTGTAACCCGAGGTGCTTCTCCCAAATCTAAGCGTCAATCGTGCCCGTCAGGAGTTTGATAGTGTAGCACCCCTTTCCTTGGCCGGAGAAAGGACACCACATCCGCACCGAGACAAACCTTCAAACGAGGTATAAGTACCCCATTTAAAAATCCATCCCGGCGAACGGCAATCAATCAGGCAAAACTAGCAACAGCAAACGACAGCCCAACAACAACAGCAATAAATAATAATTAAATCAGAGTTGCGGAAGTAATAACAATTATATAAAATATCATATAAGCCATCCATGGCCACGTAATTCATACATCAGTCTCAATCATAATATAATCAATGCCATTCGTGGCCAGTCTAATCTATCCCACATCAGGGGCACGTAAGTACTTAAATTAAAGCATGATCCAAAATACGTAATTAAATAAATTCATAACAAGAACACGACTGTTGTTGGGACACTGACAAGACAAGACACACGAGCCAACCTAGACCTGCTGCTGCCGACTGACATGATAGGTGACAACGCTACCTGTCGACCTGAAGTAAGAATTAAAATAGGGGGGTGAGTAAAAACACTCAGTGAAGGTTAAGAGGGAACAAGTACGAGCCACGTGTCCGGGTTTTAAATTATATATATATGAAAATACATTTGCATAATTGAAGAAAATTCGGATCGTGCTTCGACTTGTATACGCGATATTAAATAGATAATAAATAATTAAAGCAGTAACATGCACGCAAATAATATCCCAGCGAGAATGGGCTTGTTCCTCCTTATAACCCCTTCACGTTCATATACTCCATCACCGGTGTCTGACCCCGAATTGCTATTTCGAGCGACTGTGAACTTTAGGAAAACGTGCAACGAATGCAACGCCCACCATCACTCCCAACCGTGGCTATCAACTCCTGACGGGCCACGATTGACGCTTAGTTTTGGGAGAAGCACCTCGGATTACCCCTAGACGCTCGTCCCCAGGTATAACCTCCGGATACTTTCCCGGGCCCCATGTTGAAATGTCATGAATTTGCTCGCTTTGAAAACCGTACGTAAATTAAATTTGAGCAAGTTTGAGTGACGATGAAGGGTATAAATCCTAAGTCAAACCGTCACGCTTAAAATAAATAATTTTACTTGCCATATGAAAATAAAATATTTTAGGGATACTCATAAGTACAATTTAATATTAAATCATTTGAGAGCAACCTTAAAATATAGATTAAATATCTAATAATTATACGAGAAAGGAAAACGAAGCAATAAGAGCACATAAGGGGAGTTCGCAATAAATTAAAAGAATTCTTACTCCGTTTGAAATCATTTTAAAACCCTCACCTGGAAACACGGGACGACAAGACAATCCAAGCTGAGTCCTGACAAGACAGCCTGAAACTAACAGATGACAAAACTACATAAGACAAGACACGACAACGACTCACGAAGACTACAGAGACAGAAAAATCTGTAATTAACACATATCAATTGAATTGTACAATTAAAATGCAATTAAATCAATTAAACTAAAAATACGAAATTAGCAATGATAAACATGCTCAATTGAAATTCTAATTGTACATTCACTCATATAATATTATAAAGAGGCACTCATGCGATTTTCGGATTTTTCGGACAACATTCAAAAATTAGGGAAAAAGCCCCAAATGAAAAAGGCTCGATTCAAGGTCCGAACGAGATCGGAATTTTGAAAACTTTACCAAATATTCATCCTTGAATCATAAGGAAGCTATAGGCAAAAACGGCTCGATTTTAGGGGGTCGTATGCAAAAAGTCAACTTTTATTTTTGGATATTTGACCCCATTACCGAGAGCAACTAAGGGAAAAGGCTGGAAAATTGGCTAAGGCATTCGCACGGGCTAACGCACGGCCTGGTGCACGGTCTTGAGCACGAAACCAAGACCGTGCAGGCTGAAATAAAGGCACACGGCCTGGTGCACCGGCGTGCGCAAGCCGGTGCAAGGTTAAATGGCTGTGCACGGTCCGGCGCACGGTCTTGAGCAAGACCGTGCGTTGGGCCGTGTGGTTCCAACACCCAGGTGCAGAAATGCGATTTTTAAGGTTTTCTCGAGAGTTTCATGCAAAAATCAAATATGGGGAATGGTAAGGCTAAAATTAACATGTAAAATTCACACTCATGCATTGTACACATTAATATCTATCATTTGATCCGAACTACACTAAAAATGATAAACTATAACCTACGAATCAAGAAATTCATCAAATATATATTCAATATAAAAACTATAAAAATTGAAAGATTTAATGGATGAAATGAATTGGAGAAAGAAGGTTACCGATAAAGAATCGAATGAGGATTGTAAAACTGGTCTCGGAATTTCAATTGGTTGAGAAACGAATTCGGAACGAGATTTCCTTTCCTTCTCCTTCTTCCTCTCCCTTCTCCTTCTCTTCTCTCTCTCTCTCTCTCTCGATGGATTATGTAACCAAGAGGGTGTGAGTGTGTTCAAGGTAGTGCAAGGGTATTTTTAGAAGGTTGTAAGTTCGTTCATAAATTAGAATAATTCGAGGGGTAGAAAATGTAATTATAAAATGTTAAAGATATTGAAATAATTATAATAAATTGAGATTAACTAACAAAGTTAAATCTTTTCATATAAAATTCAACTAAATGTCGAATAATTATTCCAAGAATTAATTATGGAATTTTCGGGTCGTTACAATACTCCCTCCTTTAAAAGAATCTGTCCTCAGATTCTACTCCGAACCTCGGGGTTTATTAAAGGAAGTATATCACAACATTTAAAAGTTCATCATACAAAATCGCGCAATTAACACATAAGCAATTAATTAAAATGAACAGTTAACAGTTAAATTCAAATAAACATTTAACACATAGTTCATACATAATAGTTCAGCTGAAATTCAAATTACAATTAAAACGAAAACAACGAGAAATTAGGGAAAAACTGATGCCAACTAAGAATCAGGTGCTCCAGAGTTAGGCGACCTGCCAAGGCGGCTCAGATAGTTGGCAAGTTGATCAGTGATGGATCTCTCGAGACCGGTAATCTGCTCCCGAAGCTCAGTCTGGTTGCGTCGGGTCTCGAGTCTGAATTCTTGTAGGTCTGCGCGAACTTCCCGGAGATCGGCCGACTTGTTTGAGCGTAAATAGACACGATGCGTCCAGTCTTGTTCCTACAGCTCTCCTCTCTGGTTGCGCGTTCAACTACTAGTCGATCAAGACGTTCGGTGGTCTGCTCGGCGAAAGTGGTGAAACGGTTTCCCCAAATCGTCCACCTGTCGGTCTCCCATCGGCTTCGGGTTTCCGACTCCGCTTGAAGATACTGACTCCATTGTTCCTCACTTGATCTGTCCCATTGAGAAGATCCGGCCTGATGCTGTGTCGGGTAATCCTCAAAGCCCTGCTGGAATGGAACCTCTTCGGTTCTAGGAGGATCGGGTACATACGGAACCTGCTGAGGAGCGAAGCCTCCTGCTTCGTAAAGTTGTTCCATCATTTGCTCCTCCCTCTCTTGTCGGTCCTCCTCAGGATGACCTCCTAAACCGGCATCCTCTTCATCGTCGCCATCGCTACCGGCGGCGGCTTCCTCGGCCGTCATTGGCACATAACGACCATGTCGTCCTCTAACTTTCCTACAAAGTTTCATTTGGGCGAGTTGCTTGTAGGAAATTGTTGAATCCTCGGCTCCTGCCGGGGCCATTCGATCCATGCCGGTCACTCCGGCACACTCTAAGATCGCGGTAATGTAGGACCCAATTCTGATTTCTCCTTTAGGCCGGGTACCTACATATTCTGCATATCGAAGGAAAAACATAATGCCATTGACTGCTTGCCTTCGAACCGCACAATCAAGGACGTAGAGTTCCTCAATATTAATTGAACCGTAGCTATCTCCTCTAGCGAAAACGGTACATGAGAGGAACCGGTGGAAAGTCCTCAAAGCGGCATCACGAAGGTCGGTTGCCTTCGATTTTCCTTGTTGAAAGGGTCTTCGAGAAGTGGAGACATTTCTCCAAGCTTCAGCTTCAGACCATCCAATTTCACGGCTTATCATACCCCGGATGGGTAGTCCAAAATGCATAGTTAGTTGCCGAAGAGTGAGCTCATAATCTTCATTAAAAGCTCGGAACTCAATTTTGAATGGTAGCTCGGCATCGTCTTCATGAGGAAGTACTTGAAGTGTTGCAATGAATTCGTACACAAGCCGGGGGTACGAATTCCTTCTTATGTCCAAGAATGTGGTCCATCCCACGTCTTCTATGTATCGAGCAATACCGGGACCAAGTCCCAAATTTCCTAATGCTTCGATGTCGAGAAATTTGGTGGAAAATACCGGGCGTTCATGCATTCTCCTAAATATTTTAACTTGGAATGCATTTGAAATATCCACATTGAATGGGAGTGGAGATGGAGGGTCATCTTGTCTCCTCCTCCGTCGAGAACCTTCGGCGGCCATGTGAGATTGTTGTTGGAAGCTTGTAAGATTGAATTTGATGAAAATCCTCACTCGGGAATTTTGTCGAACACTTGGCGTGCGTGTACTTTGGGCAGCAATTTGTGTAAGATCGGCTCGACGGATCGTCCTCAAAACCCAACTAATTGAAATACGTAATGTAGACTACGTACCTTCCGAAAATTAGGAAGATCCAACGGACGGATCGAAAGTTATTGGCTTGCAAAGATTAAAGAAAATTTTGGGGAAAAATTCGCATGTTTCTGTTGCTGGAAGTGGAGAGAAAAGGGGTGAAAAGAGCTGCTGTAAGTCTGCACACGAAATAGGTTTAAAAAGGGCAAAATAGAGACACACGGCCGGACGCACGGGCATGCGCTGGCCCCTGTGGAGCGGTCCATCCGGTTCAGCGGTTTAACGCTGAACTGGCTTGCACGGGATTGAGCTGAACCGCACGGTCTTGAGCAAGACCGTGCGTTAGGGCGTGCAAGCACCCCTGGATCGAATAAAAACGCGCAAAAAATTTCGAAAACACCCCGGATTTAATCCGGAGTTCAATCAAGCAATAATTACATAATACCGCGCAATTAATAAATTGAATACGAGAAATATGAATGTTATGAAAATGCATGGTACCTTTATTCCGAGTAATGAAGTCCGTTCTAGTCTCCCATTATTCCTTTCAAGTCCTTCGATGTCGTGGCTTCTCATTTACGGTACGTCCCCAACACTGTCCCTTCACGCTTTATTCTCCGGTAGCCTCCCTTTCTGAATTAAGAACCCTGAATCCCCAGAATCCTCATCCACTGTCCTCTTCCTTAGGTGTCTTCTTAATAGGGCAATTGTCGAGAAGATGGTCAGGGGATCCACACAGTAAACACTGCCCCAGTCGTTTCCGGCAGTACTCTGCGAGATGATTTGGCTTATGGCAATACGAGCAAAGGATGGTGCTCTCCCTGGATCCACTGGTCGTCGCCTCTTTTCTGTGAGAAGTTGTACGAACAGCCACTGGAGTTCTCGATCCATAAGACGGGTTCGTTAAAGTGATCGGTCGAGCATTCCTAGCTCTCATTTCAAACTCTGCTTCGGCCCGCAAGGCTCGGCCAACAGCTTTAGCATAAGAACAACAACCAAGACCTATGAGTACTTGGCGAATCTCATGCCTCAATCCAGATATAAATCTCGCAGCTCTGTTCCTTTGATCTGGCTCCCGGTTTGGTGAGTAGTTAGTCAGGTAGGCAAATCTGGCCTCGTATTCCGTCACGCTTTTTGCTCCCTAAGCTATTTCCAACTCTCCCGTCGAATACGAGTGCGTTGATCCTGACGTAGTCTGAAGTGGAGGTAGTGGCGGATCTGATCTAGCTTTCTTACGTGGCATACCTGCGTTCACAACTATTTGGCAAAATAGGTGCATGTCTTGTGAGAAATGATGCTAACAATTCATAAACACATAAGCATGCTCAATCACTCAACAAAATCCTACCGACACACACTACGACAGACAAAACCATGTAAGACACGCACAGTGTTCCACGATCGACTCGCGTTACATCTTCCTTAGTACAAAAATTTATAAAAGATTGCCAGTCGGTTAATTAAGCCAACCGTAATCACCTACAATTTTAAGCACCAAGATGAGATAAACACTTGTCAAAACACGAACTCGACACGAACTGACACCAAGCTGACAGACACCCCATGCAAGACAGACGAGATACTAGAGCTTTCGGTTCCTGTTCGGGAACCTACGCTCTGATACCACTGACTGTAGCGCCCCTTTCCTTGGCCGGAGAAAGGACACCACATCCGCACCGAGACAAACCTTCAAACGAGGTATAAGTACCCCATTTAAAAATCCATCCCGGCGAACGGCAATCAATCAGGCAAAACTAGCAACAGCAAACGACAGCCCAACAACAACAGCAATAAATAATAATTAAATCAGAGTTGCGGAAGTAATAACAATTATATAAAATATCATATAAGCCATCCATGGCCACGTAATTCATACATCAGTCTCAATCATAATATAATCAATGCCATTCGTGGCCAGTCTAATCTATCCCACATCAGGGCACGTAAGTACTTAAATTAAAGCATGATCCAAAATACATAATTAAATAAATTCATAACAAGAACACGACTGTTGTTGGGACACTGACAAGACAAGACACACAAGCCAACCTAGACCTGCTGCTGCCGACTGACATGATAGGTGACAACGCCACCTGTCGACCTGAAGTAAGAATTAAAATAGGGGGATGAGTAAAAACACTCAGTGAAGGTTAAGAGGGAACAAGTACGAGCCACGTGTCCGGGTTTTAAATTATATATATATGAAAATACATTTGCATAATTGAAGAAAATCCGGATCGTGCTTCGACTTGTATACGCGATATTAAATAGATAATAAATAATTAAAGCAGTAACATGCACGCAAATAATATCCCAGCGAGAATGGGCCTGTTCCTCATTATAGCCCCTTCACGTTCATATACTCCATCACCGGTGTCTGACCCCGAATCGCTATTTCGGGCGACTGTGAATTTTAGGAAAACGTGCAACGAATGCAACGCCCACCATCACTCCCAACCGTGGCTATCAACTCCTGACGGGCCACGATTGACGCTTAGTTTTGTGAGAAGCACCTCGGATTACCCCTAGACGCACAATTGAAATTCTAATTGTACAATTAGCAATGATAAACATGCACAATTGAAATTCTAATTGTACATTCACTCATATAATATTATAAAGAGGCACTCATACGATTTTCGAATTTTTCGGACAACATTCAAAAATTGGGGAAAAAGCCCCAACTGAAAAAGGCTCGATTCAAGGTCCGAACGAGATCGGAATTTTCAAAACTTTACTAAATATTCATCCTTGAATCATAAGGAAGCTATAGGCGAAAACGGCTCGATTTTAGGGGGTCGTATACAAAAAGTCAACTTTTATTTTTGTATATTTGACCCCATTACCGAGAGCAACTAAGGGAAAAGGCTGGAAAATTGGCTAAGGCATTCGCACGGGCTAACGCACGGCCTAGTGCACGGTCTTGAGCACGAAACCAAGACCGTGCAGGCTGAAATAAAGGCACACGGCCTGGTGCACCGGCGTGCGCAAGCCGGTGCAAGGTTAAATGGCTGTGCACGGTCCGGCGCACGGTCTTGAGCAAGACCGTGCGTTGGGCCGTGTGGTTCCAACACCCAGGTGCAGAAACGCGATTTTTAAGATTTTCTCGAGAGTTTCATGCAAAAATCAAATATGGGGAATGGTAAGGCTAAAATTAACATGTAAAATTCACACTCATGCATTGTACACATTAATATCTATCATTTGATCCGAACTACACTAAAAATGATAAACTATAACCTACGAATCAAGAAATTCATCAAATATATATTCAATATAAAAACTATAAAAATTGAAAGATTTAATGGATGAAATGAATTGGAGAAAGAAGGTTACCGATAAAGAATCGAATGAGGATCGTAAAACTGGTCTCGGAATTTCAATTGGTCGAGAAACGAATTCGGAACGAGATTTCCTTTCCTTCTCCTTCTTCCTCTCCCTTCTCCTTCTCTTCTCTCTCTCTCTCTCTCTCGATGGATTATGTAACCAAGAGGGTGTGAGTGTGTTCAAGGTAGTGCAAGGGTATTTTTAGAAGGTTGTAGGTTCGTTCATAAATTAGAATAATTCGAGGGGTAGAAAATGTAATTATAAAAGGTTAAAGATATTGAAATAATTATAATAAATTGAGATTAACTAACAAAGTTAAATCTTTTCATATAAAATTCAACTAAATGTCGAATAATTATTCCAAGAATTAATTATGGAATTTTCGGGTCGTTACAGATAGCCTCGGTTGGGAGCGATGGTGGGTGTTGCATGTGTTGCATGCTTTCGTTAAATTCACTATAGTCGAGCCTCGGGTTGCTCCTTGGTTCGACACTGGAGATGGAGTTTTATAATGTATTGAGAAGAAATAAGGAGGAACAGGCCCACTCTCGCTGGGATATTTATTTACTGCTTTATATTGTTATTGTCTTTATTGCTTTATTGAATATTCGAGTCGACTCACCCTCTTTTATTGCTCCACCCATATCTTCACTGAGTTCTTCGACTCACCCTCTTTTATTGTTTCTTGCCTTAGGTAGATTGAGAGACTGACATGTCTCACGTGTCGGATTGGCAACAGTTCATATATAGGCCTTCTTAGTTTTGCCGTTGTCTAGATTGTTGTCCGTAACTCTCTCGTTAGGATATTCCTTTGTCCTGGCATGTATTTAATGCTATATTGATCCCCACCCCTATATATTTAGTTTACATTGCCCCTAAATGGGCTGTGATGATATTGGATATTTAGATTGGCCCCGAAGTGGCACTTATGTTATTATGTTTTAATTTACTTCCGCTATATATATTCTGAACTAGTTATCTGTTGTGTCTTTGGGAATCCGCTGTTGCCAAGAGTCGGGATAGACACATTAGCTTGTATGGGTTCTCGGGTTGAGACATCGTTCTCGGCTTGGGGATCCGTGCAGGTTCGGGGGCTGTAGAGCGGGGCGCTACAGTCTGAAGTGGTATCAGAGCCTTAGGCTCTATTGTCTAGAAGTGTCGTGTCTAAGTCGTACGGCTATAGGTTTCGTGTTATGTTTCTTTACTTGCGCTTTTATATGCTTATTGATACGTGATTACTTGAACATATCATTAACCCGCATGCATTTTCATCTTACTGTTTCAGGTATAATGGTTCGACCACGTGGCCGACAGGATCCGCCTCCACCGCCAGAGGGCTTTCCTCTGCCCAATGCCTTCTATGATGTTGTTCGATTAATTGTTCAGCAGGCTCAGCAGGAGCAACAGCAGCATCAGCCGCCACCACCGAACCCTTGGGATGCTACCGCCCGTACTATGGACCGCTTTATGTCGTATTGCCCTACGGTCTTCGAGGGCGAACCGGATGACCTTAAGGATGAGGCCCGGATTTCTGAGCTCGAGCAGAAGTTTAGGGCCCTAGATGTTGAGGATTTGCAGAGGATAGAGCTCCCCGTGTTTCTGATTAGGGGACCCGCCCTTGATTGGTGGCGATTTGTAGAGAGGAGATGGACGGCCGCACAAACCCCGCGCACCTGGGCACAGTTCTTATTTGAGTTCTGTAACGGCACGTCCCCTAATACGGTGCGATGTGACGTCCCGCACCAAGTCACAATCCATAACAAGAACTAAAGGTCCGATTATGAACTACAACCTGGCGAGCGGAAAATAAATACCAGGCGGATCTGCTTTAGAAAATAATAGGACAATGAACAATAATACAGCAGAAGCAAATTAACACAACCTATCCCACTCAGGGAGTGTAACGACCCAAAAATCTGATTTATAATTCGGTAAATTTGAATCGAGTAATTTCGCAAATTATTATTTTAATTTGATATTTATTCTAAGATTTTAAGATAATTTCGTAAATGAGTGAATTTTATATTTAAATCACGAATTGTCAATGTGCGTTTAATTATGTGAATTTTGACTATAATTACGTATTATTTGGACAACGTGAGTTTTCAAACATGTTTTGCAAAATTACGATTTTACCCCTTCGATTTTAAACCTAGTCAACTTAATTGACTAAGTCAATCTCTCTCACCTCACACTCTCGTTCAAACATCAGCAAGAAAGGAGAGAAAAGAAAAGAGAAGGATAAAGAGAAAGAGAAGGAAGGAAGTTCAATCGATCGTCCCGACTCCGTTTCCCGACCGATTTTTGAATAGTTTACGCCAACGAATTCCTCGCGATCTTTTCTATGAGTAAGATTCTAACGATTCTCTCGTTTAATGTCTTCTATACTTCGTTTTTCTCGTTTTGTGAATAGTAGGTATTAGTAGGTTTTATGTGATTTTTATAGAATTTGTTGATGGAATTTTGTGATTATCGTTTCTATATGTAGATTATATGTTGTAGATGATTATATGTGAAAATTAGGGATTAATTCGCATGTTTAATTAGTTAAATGTTGAATTAGGATTGATTTTCGCGTATTGGGTTTGATGTTCTGCTCAATTTTTACGCACACGGGCCATGCACACGGGGTGTGGCAAGCCCGTGTGGGTGTACACGGCCGTGCAACAGACCGTGCGTGTTTGGGATGGTGCACGGGCTGTGCACACGGCCTTGAGGCCGTGTGCATGAGGCCGTGCGTGTTCGTCCAATTGTGCACGGCCTCGGCACGCGGCCGTGCACAAGGCCGTGTAGCCTGGTCGAACAGTGCCCTGACCTTCTGTAAGTCAGGGCACATTTTACACTACGGGTCCCTCCGAGACTCGTCTTTTCCGAATTCTTTCTTCGCTCGTGTATTCGATATATATGAAATTGTAACGACCCGAATATTTAATTATATTATTAATATTTACGCGAATTCTTTCTTGCCTAATTTCTCGATCTATCCAATTGGATTAATTAATCTTGTGGAAAAGATTGATTTAACCTATCTTCTAAATAGCCTCGATTACTTAAATTACATAAATGCCCTTAAAAACCTAAATGACCATTTTACCCTTCCGAGATATTTTCATAAATATCTATCTATCTCTCTCATTCTCTCATTTCACAAAAGGAAGAAAGAAAGAAGAAAGAAAGGAGAAAGAAGGAGAAGAAAGGAGAAAGATCTTCCCGACGCCCTACCGAGCTCATTTCTCGCCCGATCGACGAGCCGTGAAAACCCGAACGACCCTCACTACATTCTCTATCGGTAATCCTTTTACCTCATTTCATTCCGTTCGTTCTTTCTTGCGATTTTTCGTGATTTATATGTAGAATTTTATATATTAGGATTTTCGTGTTTAGGAAGATTTACTTGACCATTTTACGTGATTCTTGTGTCTATATGTAGCTTATATGATATATATGATTATATATAAAAATTAGGATGTTTTATGGTGTAGATTAGGAGATATATGAATTTATATTTCGAATTCGCGTGAGAGGTTCGCGATCTGCTGAGTCTGCTGCTCAGTAGATCCACACGGGCGAACGCACGGTCTTGAGCAAGACCGTGCAAGAGCCCGTGCGCTTCACTTTTCAGCCTGCACGGGCTTGAGCCCGTGCACAGGTCCGTGCGCATGGCCGTTTGCACCTGCACGGTCTTGACACCGTGCTCAAGACCGTGCGGGAGGCCGTGCAACCCCTTTTGTGCTTGCACCGGCTTGCCAAGCCCGTGCGTAAGCCCGTGCGTTGGCCGGTGCAACATACTTAGTGTATTTTCCAGCCTTTTCCTTTCTTGCACTTCGGGAATTGGTGAACCCCACTCATTTAAATGTTGACTTTTCTCATACGACCTCCGAATATCAATCCGATTTCACCTATAGCTTCCTCGAGCCTTGGGATTTGATATTCTTCATAATTTACAATTTACCCGACCCTAATTGACCGTCAATTGACACCTTGCTCGTTTAGGGATTTATTCCATCTTTTCCGTTTCTTGTCCGTTTGACCCCATTTTCGCGAGAGAGTTCCGTTATATTATTTTAAGCGTGTCTACGTGCCCTAATTGCGTTTAAGCATGCCTTTAATATTTATTATTTACGTTCTTTCATTATTTAACATTTCATTAATATTCTTTAATTGTCGTACCGTAATTTACATGTTTAATTGATTTACTTCCCATATTGTGTTTATTGCATGATTGGATTCTATGTGAATTGCCGTGCGTCATCTGTTGTCTTGTGTCTTGCTTTTAGTATTGTCGGTCTTGTTTTCATCCTCTAGGCCCTGTGTATTACAGGTGGGTCCAACGAGGGAGAAACCTGACTACCGCTTGCTTTCATTCTGTCTTGTCGAGCCAGGTAAGGGTTTTAAATTGTTTTCAACTGGAGTAAGAACATAGTTTATTTAGGCTTCGAAATAACTTATTCCCCGCCTTTTCTTATTGCTTGTTGTACTGTCTTTAATATTCCTTACATGCTTAGTCAAACCTTTTAGTAGCAACCAAAATGATTTGAAATGCTTCCAACCAGAGACAAGTAACTTATTTGTTTTAAAAGTAACTATTTGATCTCTGAGGCACTTATAAGTAATGTCGTTAGGGACATCCGTCAGCATGCTCCCGAAGCGTATGACGCTTATGAGTACTTCCTAGATCGTTACATCAACTTGTCTCAAAAGCCCCTTTGGCCATTCATACATAACTACTTGCATCATATTTTCGAACGGCCCTTTTGGCCACTTAAACTATCATTGATTTCAAAAGCGAGCCATAGCCTGTTTTATGACTTGGGCCCGGAGTATACAAGAGGTGAGCCTGGGGACGTGCGTCTAGGGCAAATCCCGATGTATACTTCTAGCGTGTTAACTTGAGCCGGCTAGGAGGTTGGCTAGCCTAAGTTGATGCGAACGGTGGTGCTAATCGCGTCTCCTTAAACCCTGTACGGTGGTGCTGATCGCGTCTCCTTAAATCCTGATGGTGGTGCTAATCGCGTCTCCTTAAACCCTGTTTATGAATCTTGGTGATGGAGTACTTGCTTGCATGTTTTTCAATGGGGAGTTATAAGGAGAGGGCCCGTTCTCGCCGGGACACATTACTGCATGATTTATTGCATTTATTGCTTGTCTAATTGTTTTATGGCTTTCGTGACAAGTCGAAGCACATTCCGGTTTTCTTCAGTTATCATATGTACTTCCCTATATATATATATATAAAACCCGGAAGTGTGACTCGTACTTGCTACCCTAAGCCTCCTTTATTACTCAACTCATATTCTTTCAATCGGCTTGATATTTCGTGCAAATGTTTTAAAGGATCCGATTCGTCAACCTTTTGTGTTTTCAAATAAGCCGAACCCGAGTGTTGCTTTGCGTCATTTTACAACTTATATTTCGTATTCATATTCTTACTCAAAACGGGCAACACTCGCCACTTTTGGTTTTAAAAAAAAAGATAAATGACGAACTATGATAAAAAAAAACCCCTTACTGAGTATCCTTTATACTCACCCCTGCTATTTTGGTTCTTGCTTCAGGTAGACAGGTGGCGACGTCACCTATCTTGTCAGTCGGCATCAGCAGGTCTAGATAGGCTCAGTCTTTCTGGTTTGTCTTGTCAGTGGTCCCAACAACTGTCGAGTCTTGTTTACTGTATTTATTTACTTTACGTACTTATGTGCCCCTGATGTGGGATAGTTGACGATATCTAGGATTGCATAGGGTAGTCTAGTTGAGCTATGGATGGCACTACGTGTTGTTATTATGTTGTATTTCGATATGCACATGTTTAATTGACTTTTATGGAATTTGTCTTGTTATTTAAATCGCTTCCGCATTTCTCTGCTCTTCTCTGGTTGTTGTTGGGATGTCGTTGCTGTTGCCGAAGGTTCTTGCTTGAGTGCCGTTCGCCGGAGTGGGTTTTTGGGTTGAGGCCCCTCGCCGAAGCTCGGGAATCCGTTTCGGTGCGGATGTGGCGGTCCTTCTTCAGGGGGCGGTATAGAAATAGATATGAATTGCATGATTTATGAATTTACAACATGTTCGGGTATATGAATAGTGCGTTTTAAGTTTTCGTTAAATTTTCTATCTTTTGCATGTGAAGTCTAATTTTCCCGAAATTCGAATGCATACTCCTTTATGATAATTAAAGCATGTCCGTAAAGTTTCGTTGCATTTGGACTTGAATTGCATTTTTAAATTTGAGAATTACTCTATTTTCGTTTGATAATTTGAACTTAAGTGCTTGATTTAATTGTATAACGTGCTCCTATGTGTTTTAATATTCTCGTATAAGCCGTGCGTCGTGCTTAGTCTTAATTGGTTGTGTCTTGGTATTTTTGCAGATGATACTCCCGTGGAGTAGCGCCGGTTCTTGATTTTTGCTCTTATTTTGAATAGCCAACAGGTGAGGCTTTCCGTTTCTGTTTCCAGTATTATTACGTATATATATAAATAAGCCTCTCCCGATATAAGCCACGTTTATGTTTTGTTTTCACACCGTTTATACATATATACTTAATAGATATTTATGATTATTATGTTCATTTGATTTATCGAAAATGATTTGATATGAAAAGTACTACGTATAGACTTTGAAATATTTATGAAAGAGACATGTAATACTTTTGTTTTCTAAGGCGAACTTTGGCCTTCGGCCTCGCATATGACGTGTCTCGAACGGTCTTTTGACCAACCCGAAATGATTTGAAAAGCGAGTTATGATATGTATGCATGTTTGTTTGGGCCCGTAGTAAGAGCGATAGGACGAAGTCGGTAGACGTCGGGTCTACGGCGTAAATCCTATGGTTTCCTCCATTTGGGAGCTCGGGGTGAGGCCGGAGTGGCAGCCCTTTGAGTACCTGAGTTATTACCGTATGTTATGAGTAGTTCGGGTTTGCAGTCCGGCTACATTGGAGGAATAAGGGAGGTTTCCGGTTTTATGTTTTGGAAATTGGTGTTAAGGGCTCGACTCGCCGAGTCATATGATAAGTTATGTTTTATGTTAAATCACCACCCGATTACGAAAACCTTTCTTTTATGTTGATTTCTTTTAATTATAAAATTGGTGATTTATTTTCCGTTATATTATATACATTATTATTCCCTCCTCACTTAGTCGTTTGACTAACCCCCTCTGTTTTCACCCTTATATTGGTTTCAGGTTACTAGGCGGGATTCGTCGTCGTCGTAGTCGTTGTCGTTAAGTTGTATTTATTTTGCTCATGTATATCTCCTTTCCCCGTTTAGATATTAATTAAGATTCACGATATTAGGAATTATTATTTAGGTTGTATTCAGGATATTGTATCGAACCCGTTTATTAATTATGTAATTGAATTTCGTTAGCCTTGGTGGGCTTTAATACTTGTGCATTTATTTATGTTTTAATGTTTGGTTTATTTTGCTTCCGCACTTTTGTCTTTTCGTTGTTTTTGAAAACCCCGCCTAGTGATTGAGTAAATGCTTGCCGTTCGCCGGGTTTCGATTCGGGTCGGATCCCATTTCGGTTCCGGGTCGGGGCCCGGTGCGGGGCGTGCGTTACCCATTTGGGGCGCCCGCTACAGTTGGTATCAGAGCCTCTTGGTCCAATGGCCTAAGCTCTGAATCGTCGTGTTTTGTTGGTTTGGTCGGTCGTTGTATGCAGGTGTAACTTAGGGAATTGCACCCACCAGTGTTCAGGAACGCTTAGTGTTTGAATTGTGACGGATCTTTGTTGGATGATCAACAACAAAAGATCTTTTACAATCAAAACACTGGGATGAGCTTGGATATAGGTGGATGTGAAACTCAAGGTTGTACTTGCCATGCCTGGTTGTCTGTCGTGTCCGGTTGTGTCTAGGTCGTACGGCTTAGGAATTCTGTGGAATTGTGCAAATGTGCTAAGTGCTTATGTGAAATCTATTTGAACATTACTTGCCTATGTGTTTACAGCTTTGCATGCTCACTTACCAGTCATGCATAACTGCTAATGGCTTTACAGGATGCCTCCACGTTGTTGCCTCTATGGACAGCCCTCGTCATCTTCATTGACACCTCAGACCGATCCACCGATTCCAGCCGGAATTTTGGAAACATTAAGACAGTTCATCGCTCATGCCCCTAAAGGAAATGTTGAGCAGGAAGCGTGGGCTCAATTTCTCAGATTCGAACCACCGCAATTTGAAGGTGCCCCGGATGACACTATTGCCGAGGCATGGATATCAGCTTTAGAAAAGATTTACAGGATTATGGAATATCCGGACCCTCTAAGAGTCGAGTTTGCTATCTATCTGATGATTGGAGTCGCACAGGATTGGTGGAAGCAGATTGAGCAAAGATGGAAACGAGAGCATGTAGTCCCGACTTGGGATCAGTTCTTAACCGAATTTCGGGCTGAATACATTCCAAGGATGGTTCGACAACAACACAAAAGTAAATTTCAGGCCCCCGTTCAGCCTATTTCTCCCCGACCTCAGGGATATTCACGACCCGTATGTGGATTCTGTAAGGGCCCCCATTTAGAGGCTAAATGTTAGAGGAAGAATGGACTGTGCTTCGGATGTGGTAGCCCCGATCACATATTGAATCTATGTCCGAAGAAGAGACCGGTACTGCGGGGAATAGCTCAGCCTCAGACCTACGCTAGTATTGACGCCTTGGAAGGCGATACTGAGGATGCACATCCAACGAGTTCTACGAGGCCACTTACACGTTCAGGACCCTCTTTCGAAAAGAAGACCTTCTCGGTATCTTCATCGAAGCAGAATGTACCTCCTCAACCGCAGGGAGCGCCAGTATGTGGCTTTTGCCAAAGAAACCATCAAGAGTCCGAATGTCGAAAGAAGAAGGGACGTTGCTTCTCATGTGGAAGTCCGTCTCATCTCCATACAAATTGCACGAGAAAGAGAATGTCGAGACGAGCCAAGAGGACGAAGCTTGATTTCGTATGAACGATCCAGGTACATTGCATTGTCATGACATTCATCCTAAATTTATTTAATTTCATATTATGTGGAATTTTAGAAATTATGTGTGTTAGGCGTATAATATTATATATGTGATTTCGGTGTCATTTATTCGTATTTGAATTTTTGTGAAGTTTGTGTGTTTTAAAACACATGAACTGCCCCTGCATGCCTTGCACGGTCTCGCCACCTACCGTGACGAGACCCTGTGCACTTTTTCACACGGCCTCGTCGCACCTGGTGCGAGAGACCGTGCGCATGAATAGACATGGGCTCGTCACACGCCGTGACGAGAGCCCGTGCGTATTTTTCCTCACGGGGTCATCACACGTCGTGACGATACCCCGTCCGTGTTTCTCACACGGCCTCGCCACACGCCGTGACGAGAGGCCGTGCGCATTTCTTCCAGGTTTTAAAATGGTCAGTAGCTTCTCATTTTCGCACAACCCTCATTCTTTTCTCCTTTGTCATGCGAAAATCCCTCTTATTTTTCCCCCAAATTCATCCCAACTTTGAGCTCGATTAATTCTCGATCTACCTGACGGATCTTCGTGAGGTTTTGAAGGTGTATTGTCTGCAGCAAGTTCTTGGTATTGTTGAAATTTGGGCTCGATCCGTAATTCCGATCTCACGTTATCTTCGCCCGAAGTAGCGCACGCCAAGTGTTCGGTAAAAGTCTCAAGTGAAAAATTACAACTTATCTCCTTCAACCCACATCAATTTAAACTCTACTATGGAAGGTGATCGTGAAACCCGTAGCGGACGTCGGGCAAGGGAATTACCCGACATAGCGGCACCGGAAGGTTACCAAGTGAATTTGGGTAATGAAGACGATCAAGATGTCTTTAACCGGTTAATGGAACGACCGGTTAGAGCTACGCAATTTCTCGACATGGAAGCTATGTACCAATTGGGCCTTGGCGAAGGGATCTCTCGTTACATCAACAACATTGGGTGGGCTAATTTTTGGAGTATTCAACGGCCATCCTACCGCCGGCTCACTTGCGAATTTTTAAGCTCTCTTAAGGGCGCGGCATTTCCGGACGACATCGAGATGCCGATCGGAATCCAGTTCCGAGCGTTCAACCGAGACTACACGCTTTCATACCGGCAGTTGTCCGAGTATTTTCAGTTGGATGTTACGGCACCTAGAAGACGTGCCGACGGATGGAATCAAGCCGAGGCTTGGAGATGTATCTCTACCTCCACCGAAATATTTAACTCCGGCGTATCCAAGGCCACGATGCTCATCACCACTCAATTGAGAATTTTGCATAGAGCCGTGTCTCGATCGGTTCTAGCCAGAGGAGACAGTCCGGGAGCGGTGAACACCGAAGATTGTCTCATACTCAATCATATGGTGCGAGGGGTCAGGGGTTCAACCCCATCTCGTACATGATGGATCATATGATGTATATCTCCACTCGGTCGAGAGGAGAGATTCGAGTTGGCTCCTATATTACCGCCATTCTGGAGTGTGCCCAAGTGGAAGGGCTCGATACCCGGGTTCCTGTTGGAGGTTCGACCTCGATTAGCTATGGCACTCTAGCCCAAATGGCGATCTGCACGAAGGGTCCGAGACGGAACGACCCGTATGTTCTGGTAGATGGACTACCCTTATGGGAAGCTGACCAAGAGGATGCTCCCAAAGAAGGACCTTCAGACCCAGAGGTCCGCGAGCAAGCTCAGCACATCTACTCCCAGCTGTTGAGATAGGATACTTCTATACCCGAGTCTTCACATGGCAGACGAAGCACTCAGAACCAGGAGTCGATAGGCCTGCAACAATTTTATTCGGAGTTCACTGACTACCGACGTGTGACTGATGAGAGATTTGCCCAGCAGGAGAGGCAGATCAATGAGGGCTTTGCAGCTCAGCGTGCTCACATTGATAGTCAGTACACAGCCTTACAGGCAGAGCTTCAGAGGTCTATCTCAGAGATGCAGAGGTCACTATCAGAGCAGCTGGATCAGTATTTCCGTCGTGGTCCCGACGAGCCTTGAGCTATCTATTTTATTTTCTTCTTTCCGTTAGCTTTGTTTAGGATTTGATGTAATTTTATATTCTTATATGACTCTGAATTTTATTTGGAATATTAAGTGATTTAAGTGTTTATTATGAATGACGTATTATTATGTGATTTAATTGCATTTGAATGTTCGATTTAATTCGATTTATTAGAATTTCTGTTATGCTCCTCTTAACTAACTCCGAGACCGGAAGAGAATCTGAGGACAGATTCTTCTGAAGAGGGGAGTATTGTAACGACCCGAAAATCCGATTTATAATTCGGTATATTTGATTCGAGTAATTTCGCAAATTATTATTTTAATTTGATATTTATTCTAAGATTTTAAGATAATTTCGTAAATGAGTGAATTTTATATTTAAATCACGAATTGTCAATGTGCGTTTAATTATGTAAATTTTGACTGTAATTACGTATTATTTGGACAACGTGAGTTTTCAAACATGTTTTGCGAAATTACGATTTTACCCCTTCGATATTAAACCTAGTCAACTTAATTGACTAAGTCAATCTCTATCACCTCACACTCTCGTTCAAACATCACCAAGAAAGGAGAGAAAAGAAAAGAGAAGGAAAAAGAGAAAGAGAAGGAAGGAAGTTCAATCGATCGTCCCGGCTCCGTTTCCCGACCGATTTTCGAATCGTTTACGCCTACGAATTCCTCGCGATCTTTTCTACGAGTAAGCTTCTAACGATTCTCTCGTTTAATGTCTTCTACACTTCATTTTTCTCGTTTTGTGAATAGTAGGTATTATTAGGTTTTATGTGATTTTTATAGAATTTGTGGATGGAATTTTGTGATTATCGTTTCTGTATGTAGATTATATGTTGTAGATGATTATATGTGAAAATTAGGGATTAATTCACATGTTTAATTAGTTAAATGTTGAATTAGGATTGATTTTCGCGTATTGGGTTTGATGTTCTGCTCAATTTTTACGCACACGGGCCATGCACACGGGGTGTGGCAAGCCCGTGTGGGTGTACACGGCCTCTTGCACGGCCGTGCAAGAGACCGTGCGTGTTTGGGATGGTGCACGGGCTGTGCACACGGCCTTGAAGCCGTGTGCATGAGGCCGTGCGTGTTCGTCCGATTGTGCACGGCCTCGGCACACGGCCGTGCACAAGGCCGTGTGGCCTGGTCGAACTGTGCCCTGACCTTCTGTAAGTCAGGGCACATTTTACACTACGGGTACCTCCGAGACTCGTCTTTTCCGAATTCTTTCTTCGCTCGTGTATTCGATATATATGAAATAGATATGAATTGCATGATTTATGAATTTACAACATGTTCGGGTATATGAATAGTGCATTTTAAGTTTTCGTTAAATTTTCTATCTTTTGCATGTGAAGTCCGATTTTCCCAAAATTCGAATGCATACTCCTTTATGATAATTAAAGCATGTCCGTAAAGTTTCGTTGCATTTGGACTTGATTTGCATTTTTATATTTGAGAATTACTCTGTTTTCGTTTGATAATTTGAACTTAAGTGCTTGATTTAATTGTATAACGTGCTCCTATGCGTTTTAATATTCTCGTATAAGCCGTGCGTCGTCCTTAGTCTTAATTGGTTGTGTCTTGGTATTTTTGCAGACGATACTCCCGTGGAGTAGCGCCGGTTCTTGATTTTTGCTCTTATTTTGAATAGCCAACAGGTGAGGCTTTCCATTTCTGTTTCCAGTATTATTACGTATATATATAAATAAGCCTCTCCCGATATAAGCCACGTTTATGTTTTTTTTTCACACCGTTTATATATATATACTTAATAGATATTTATGATTATTATGTTCATTTGATTTATCGAAAATGATTTGATATGAAAAGTACTACGTATAGACTTTGAAATATTTATGAAAGAGACATGTAAACCTTTTGTTTTCTAAGGCGAACTTTGGCCTTCGGCCTCGCATATGACGTGTCTCGAACGGTCTTTTGACCAACCCGAAATGATTTGAAAAGCGAGTTATGATATGTATGCATGTTTGTTTGGGCCCGGAGTAAGAGCGATAGGACGAAGTCGGTACACGTCGGGTCTACGGCGTAAATCCTATGGTTTCCTCCATTTGGGAGCTCGGGGTGAGGCCGGAGTGGCAGCCCTTTGAGTACCTGAGTTATTACCGTATGTTATGAGTAGTTTGGGTTTGCAGTCCGGCTACATTGGAGGAATAAGGGAGGTTTCCGGTTTTATGTTTTGGAAAATGGAGTTAAGGGCTCGACTCGCCGAGTCATATGATAAGTTATGTTTTATATTAAATCACCACCCGATTACGAAAACCTTTCTTTTATGTTGATTTCTTTTAATTATAAAATTGGTGATTTATTTTCCGTTATATTATATACATTATTATTCCCTCCTCACTTAGTCGTTTGACTAACCCCCTATGTTTTCACCCTTATATTGGTTTCAGGTTACTAGGCGGGATTCTTCGTCGTCGTAGTCTTTGTCGTTAAGTTGTATTTATTTCGCTCATGTATATCTCCTTTCCCCGTTTAGATATTAATTAAGATTCATGATATTAGGAATTATTATTTAGGTTGTATTCGGGATATTGTATCGAACCCGTTTATTAATTATGTAATTGAATTTCGTTAGCCTTGGTGGGCTTTAATACTTGTGCATTTATTTATGTTTTAATGTTTGGTTTATTTTGCTTCCGCACTTCTTTCTTTTCGTTGTTTTTGAAAACCCCGCCTAGTGATTGAGTAAATGCTTGCCGTTCGCCGGGTTTCGATTCGGGTCGGATCCCATTTCGGTTCCAAGTCGGGGCTCGGTGCGGGGCGGGCGTTACCCATTTGGGGCGCCCGCTACAGGGAGCTAAAGATAACGAGACGAGTTTGGAAGACTCGATCGGGAAATATGTGCTTATGTGATATTATTTGCTTAATGTGTTTAATTTGAATTTATATGTGTGTTAATTGTAATTAAATTGCCTAATGTGTGTCTAATTAATTTTTAAGTTTCTCAGATATTCTAAATTAAGTGAATTTTAAGTTATTAGATATGTGGCAAAATTTATAAGTAGGTGTATAAGTGCCTTGTTTTCTAAAATTGTGACATGTATATTTTTATTCCTAAAAATCGATAAGAATGAAATCTATCCGGCTGATGTAAAGTATACCATTTGTTTAGATTATTCAAATTATCATTAAGTATGAAAAATATTATAATAATTATATACACATATATATAGATATATACGTACCGGTATTTATATTAAAATAAGAAAAGGAAAGGATTAAATTGAGTGATCATATTACCTTGACCAATGTGCCGCAACTTCTTATACCTTCTAGATATTATATGCTTAATATAATTATATATATATATATATATTTATATATTAACTAACAGACATCAATTATTTTACTCTCACATTCATTTCATTTCACCTATTTTCTTCGGATCGACTTCTCCGTGAACAGGTAAATCCTAGCTAGATTTTCCTTTCTAGCTCATTTAATGGTTGCAGAAGTCAGTCTTCTCTTCTTATTAATTAATTAGTTATGGGATAATTAAGTAACCTATATCTATCTACTTTCTCTTTATTTCGCTATTTACTGATAGCAGATTAATTATAGAAGCACTAAACCTGATGATTTTATGTATAATAGAAGCATCATGCGGTTTGTTAATTAGTCATAATGATTTGATGAAAATACTTAGAAGAAACAATTAATGTTTGGGTACAGTGTTCATTCAATGAGAAGCACTATTAATGTTTATTTCAAGAAATCGTCTCTAGCTAATTACTTCCATAAGGAAATTAAAAATAGTAACCCAGGCATAAATTCAAAGTTCGGTGTTAGCTATTTTATTACCTGATCATTTAAGTAGAAGTTGACACGTTTCTTAGAGTAATTATCACCGTGCATATTATAAAGATTATGAGGTTAATGGATTAGAGAAACATTAAATTATTATTTAGCTATATTTGCAGCAATAGCAACTCAAGCATAATTCACTTTTACACGAGTCTGAACGCATATATTGGAATTAAGTTGACATACGATAATTGGTTATTCTATGGAAATACAGTATATTTAGTTCTTTAAAAGAGATGACATTAAATGATTATTAGTTGTAAATTTCAGAAAATCACCATATACCCAGTTTCTTTTAGTTTCTTGTATTTAATTTAACTTGTTTAAGTGTTTATAATTTACAATGTGGTTCGCTTTATAGGCTTACATGTCAGTCATGTCTTATTTGGTTTATCGAGTTGAGTCCTACCATTTTGTCATTTGTAAAGCAGGCAATCCTGCAAAGGAAACGTGATTGAGTTTTATCAACGTTTTTGCAATCAGGTGGGGTTTCTTTTCCGAATTCGGCTGTCCTTATATGTGTGTAAATATTACATATATACCCGAAGCCTATGTTTTATGTTTTTATGTTTTCTTTCCCCATATTTATATTATACGTAGTAGCTATTTGAACCATACTATATTAATGAGTTTAAAGAAAAATACTTTGATATCAAATTATTACGTATAATCCCTCATAAGCTCATTTAGCTCAAAAGGGTTAAAAGTTGATTTATCAATCGGTCCCTTTGACCATATAAGCATTTGGAATGCGAGGAATTATCTTGGCCTTTCGGCCTGGCCATTGAGCCACATTATACTATTGGGCCCGGACATCAGGGTACGGGGTGAAGCCGGATAGACGTTGGGTCTACGGCGAATCTCGATGCTCTGGTCTCCAAACTGTTGGGAGCTCGAGGGTATGACCGGAGTGGCAACCCTTTTGAGTACCTGCGCCGGACGGGATCTAGTCTATATCCCCAGCCGAAGATGTATTGGATATTTGTCCTTGCATGATTATATAGTAGCGGGCTAGCTACCTGACTACACAAGGAGGAATAAGGGAGGTTTATTTGATATTTCTGATATTATGAAATAGGTGGTTGATGCTCGACTCGCCGAGCTTTTACTTTACTGCGAAATTATTCAAATCACCAATAATTGTGAAAACCTTTATTTTTCCTTTGCTTTCTTCTCATTTACAAACTGGTGAATCTTTCTGTTGTTTCGATAATATATACGTATTACAGCCCCCTCACTTAGTCGCTTTGACTAACCCCATTACTCTGTTGTTGTCTTTTCAGGGTTTTGTTGCTAGGCGGATTCAGGTCGTGTCCTTGGAGTCATTTACTTTTGATTAGGTGATTTCATTTCCGCCTATATATCTGGATAAATAATTAAAACCTAGAGATTGTAGATGTAAATGATGTAAATTAGTTTGAATGCTGATATGGTTGATTTCAGTGGCCTTGGTGGGCTTTATAATTGTGTTTTGGATTATGGTTGTTCTAGCTCCCTGAGTGGGATAGGTTGTGTTAATTTGCTTCCGCTGTATTATTGTTCATTGTCCTATTATTTTCTAAAGCAAATCCGCCTGGTATTTATTTTCCGTTCGCCAGGTTGTAGTTCATAACTGGACCTTTAGTTCTGGTTATGGATTATGACTTGGTGCGGGACGTCACGCCGCACCGTATTTGGGGACGTGCCGTTACAGTTGGTATCAGAGCTCGAGGTTCATTGGCCTTAGCTCTGTGAGTCGTGTCAGTCTAGGTCCGTACGGCTTATGACTTAGGAATTATGCTTTTGTCCTTATGTGTTTACAGCTTTGCATCCATAATTAATCTACATGCATACTTGTTATATTTAACTGTAGGATGCCGCCTCGTCGAGATCGTACTCCTCCAGCAGCACCACCATAGGCACCAGTGGTTGATGCTCAGCAGATATTTGGTCTCTTTAAGGATTATATGGACCAGAGAGACAGGAATGTAGAGATAGATGAGCATAGAGCTCGTGAGCAGTCACTTCGCCGATTCCTTGATTTCCACCCACCTCAGTTTGTTGGTACTACAGATGATATTGTGGCAGAGGGTTGGATTTCATCTCTTGAGAGGATATACCGAGTTCTTCAGCCTACTGATCTAGAGAAGGTTGAGTTTGCTATCTATCTTCTTCGAGGACCTGCAGAGGCCTGGTGGAAGATGACTGAGCAGAGATGGAGGGCCACCGGAGTTGAGTCATCATGGGAGAGGTTTCTTGAGGAGTTTCGAGCTAAGTATGTTCCCCCTACTGTTCAGGATCGCCGGGAGCAGGAGTTTATGGAGTTATCTCAGGGTACTTCTACTGTGGCTGACTATGAGGCCAACTTTACCAGACTTGCAGTATATGCTCCACATATTGCTTTAGACGAGCGCAGGAAGACCAAGAAGTTTCTAGAGGGCTTGAGTATTCCTCTTCGACAGGGTCTTGCAGCTTCCCGTCCCACTACCTATGTTGCAGGTGTAGATGTAGCCTTATCTCTTGAGCCTTATCTCTTGATCGGGTTTCAAGAGGCCTTTCATTTCGAGTGCTCCTATGCAGCCTAAAGGCAAGAGACCTTTTGGTGGACCCAGACCTCCTATACCTCGCCCTATGGAATTTTCTTCTGCTCCCTGCCCGACTGGTTTTCCGTTTCTTGTCCGTTTGATCCCGTGTTCGCTAGAGAACGACCTTATATTATTTTAAGCATGTCTACGTGCCCTAATTGCGTTTAAGCATGCCTTTAATATTTATTATTTACGTTCTTTCATTATTTAACATTTCATTAATATTCTTTAATTGTCGTACCGTAATTTATATGTTTAATTGATTTACTTTCCATATTTCGCCTGTAGCATGAGTGATGTTTATTTGAATTGTCTTGCGTCGTCGGTTGTTTGTGTCTTGCTTTTTGTTATTGTCGGTCTTGTTTTCATCCTCTAGGCCCTGTGTATTACAGGTGGGTCCAACGAGGGAGAAACCTGACTACCGCTTGCTTTCATACTGCCTTGTCGAGCCAGGTAAGGGTTTAAACTTATTTTAACTGGGGCAAGGACATAGACTATTATAGGTTTGCGAAATAAATGATTACCCCGCTTTTCTTATTTGTCGTACTGCCTTTACTATTCCTTACGTGCTTAATCAAACCGTTTTGATAGCAAACCAAAATAATTTGAAATGCTTTCAACTGGAGACAAGGAAAACCCTTTTGTTTTAAATGCGAACTTTGGTCTCTCGACCTCGCAAATATAACCTCGTCTCGAATGGCCCCTTTGGCCTTCCACATCCCGATTCCCCAATTTTGAATGGCCCTTTTGGCCACCAACTATTATCGTTTTCAAAATGCGAGCTCTGAACCGTGTATCGTGTTGGGCCCGGAGTATTCAGGAGGTGAGCCTGGGGACGTGCGTCCAGGGCAGATCCCGATGGATATTCCAATCCGTATCTGCTTAGGTCAGCCAGGAGGTTGACTAACCTGAGTTAGTGCGAGGGTGGCGTTGTAGGCTATGCGCTTCCTAGAAAATTCTGTTAAGGGTGACGTTGTTAACACGCGTTTCCATAAATTCTGAGTGGTCCATGAACCTTGGTGATGGAGTACTTGCTTGCATGATTTTCAATTAGGAGTTATAAGGAGGGGGCCCGTTCTCGCCGGGACACATTCTTGCATGACATATCGCATTTATTACTTGTCTAATTGTTTTACGACTTTCGTTACAAGTAGAGGCACATTCCGGTTTTCTTCAATTATCATATGTATTTCCCTATATATATAAAAACCCGGAAGCGTGGCTCGTACTTGCTACCCTAAGCCTTCCTATATTATTCAATTAATTAGTTGAATTATGAGCCGTGTTATTTATCATTTCTAACTTATTAGATCGTACCTTTCGAATTAGTAACGGCCTCGTGACTCAACTAATACCCCGTTCAACTTATCGGCTTGACATTACGTGCAAATGTTTTTAAAGGATCCGGTTCGTCAAACTTTTCGTGTTTTCCAAGCAAGCCGAACCGAATGTTGCCTTGTGTTATTATTTTACAACTTATATTTCATTATTTAAATTCTTTCTCAAAACGGGCAACACTCACCATTTTTGGTTTTAAAAAGATAAACGACGAACTGTGATCAAAACCCCCTTACTGAGTATCCTTTATACTCACCCCTGCTATTTTGGTTCTTGCTTCAGGTAGACAGGTGGCGACGTCACCTATCTTGTCAGTCGACATCAGCAGGTCTAGATAGGCTCAGTCTTTCTGGTTTGTCTTGTCAGTGGTCCCAACAACCGTCGAGTCTTGTTTATTGTATTTATTTACTTTACATTACTGCTTTATTTACTTTACGTACTTACGTGCCCCTGATGTGGGATAGTTGACGATATCTAGGATTGTATATGATAGACTAGTTGAGCCATGGATGGCATTACGTGTTGTTATTTTATTGTATTCTGATTTATAAATGTTTCTTGATATTATGATAGCCTTGTAGGCTTTTATGAGATTTGATTGCTTACATTAATCGCTTCCGCATTTCTCTATTTTATTGTGGTTGTTGTTGGGATGTCGTTGCTGTTGCCGGTAGTGCTTGTTTGAGTGCCGTTCGCCGGAGTGGGTTTTTGAGTTGAGGCCCCTCGCTGAAGCTCGGGAATCCATTTCGGTGCGGATGTGGCGGTCCTTCTTCAGGGGGCGCTACACAGTTCGTCATTTATCTTTTTAAAACTAAAAGTGGTGAGTGTTGCCCGTTTTGAGAAAGAATACGAATAACGAAATATAAGTTGTAAAATGACATAAAGCAACACTCGGGTTCGGCTTATTTGAAAACATAAAAGGTTGACAAACCGGATCCTTTAAAATATTTTGCACGTAATATCAAGCCGCTAAATTGAAAGGGGTATTAGTTGAGTCACGAGGCCATTACATGTTTGAAAGGCACGATTCAATAAGTTAGAAACGATAAATAAACACGGCTCGTAATTCAACTAATTAATTGAATAATAAAGGAGGCTTAGGGTAGCAAGTACGAGTCACGCTTCCGGGCTTTATATATATATAGGGAAATACATATGATAAATGAAGAGAACCGGAATGTGCTTCGACTTGTAACGGAAGCCGTAAAACAATTAGACAAGCAACAAATGCAATAAATCATGCAAATAATGTGTCTCGGCGAGAACGGGCCCTCCCTTATAACTCCCAATTGAAAAACATGCAAGCATATAGTCAAGTACTCCACCACCAACAATACTATACAGAGTTTTAAGGAGACGCGATTAGCACCACCATACAGAGTTTTAAGGAGACGCTGTTAGCACCACCATACAGAGTTTTAAGGAGACGTTGTTAGCACCACCATTCGCATCAACTCAGGCTAGCCAACCTCCTAGCCGGCCCAAGTTAACACGCTAGAAGTACATATCGGGATTTGCCCTAGACGCTCGTCCCCAGGCTAGCCAACCTCCTAGCCGGCCCAAGTTAACACGCTAGAAGTACACATCGGGATTTGCCCTATACGCTCGTCCCCAGGCTCACCTCCTGTATACTCCGGGCCTAAGTTATTAATCAATCTATGGCTCGCTTTTGAAATCAATGATAGTTTGGGTGGCCAAAAGGACCATTCGAAAGTAGAAAATCGGGGTGTGGGAGGCTAAAGGGGCCATTCGGGACAAGGTTATAATTGCGAGGTCGAGAGACCAAAGTTCGCATTTAAAACAAATGGGTTTTCCTTGCCTCTAGTTGAAAGTATTTAAAACATTTTGGTTTGCTATCAAAACGGTTTGATTAAGCAGATAGAGAAATAGTAAAGGCAATACAACAAGTAATAAGAAAGCGGGATAGTGGTTTATTTCGCAAACCTAACTATGTTCTTACTCCAGTTGAAAACAATTTAAAACCCTTACCTGGCTCGACACGACAGTATGAAAGCAGGCGGTAGTCAGGTTTCTCCCTCGTTGGTCCCACCTGTAATACACAGGGCCTAGAGGATGAAAACAAGACCGACAATACTAAAAGCAAGACACAAGACAACAGATCACGCACGGCAATTCATATAAACTCCACTCATGCTACAGGTGCAATATGGAAAGTCAGATAATTAAACATGTAAGGATATATAAAATATGGAACAATATTTAAAGGAGTATTAATGCAGTTATAATTAATGGGAGAACATTAGAAATTAAATATCAAAGACATGCTAAATCGCAATTAGGGCACGTAGGCATGCTTAAAATAATATAAGGATGCTCTCTCGCGAATACGAGATCAAACGGATAAGGAACAGGAAAGGTGGGATAAAAGCCCTACATGAGAAAGGTGTCAATTGACGGTCAAATAGGGTCGGATAAATTGTAAATTATGAAGAATATCAAATCCCGAGACTCCAGGAAGCCATAGGTGAAATCAGATTGATATTCGGAGGTCGTATGTGAAAAGTCAACATTTAAATGAGTGGGGTTGACCAAATTCCCGAAGTGCAAGAAAGGAAAAGGCTGGAAAATGCACTAAGTATGTTGCACCGGCCAACGCACGGGCTTGGCAAGCCGGTGCAAGCACAAATAGAGGTGCACGGCCTCACGCACGGTCATGAGCACGGTGCCAAGACCGTGCAAGTGCAAACGGGCCTGCGCACGGGCCTGTGCACGGGCTCAAGCCCGTGCAGTTTGAAAAGGGAAGCGCACGGGCTCCTGCACGGTCTTGATCAAGACCGTGCGTTCGCCCATGTGGATCTACTAAGCAGCAGACTCAGCAGATCGCGAAACCTCACACGCGAAACCAACATTTAAATCCATACATCTCCTAATCTACTCCATAAAACATCCTAATTCTCACATATATTCATCCATACCATTTTAGCTACACATAGGCACAAGAAACACGTAAAATGGTCAAGTAATTCTTCCTAAACACGAAAATCCTAAAACTATAAAATTCTATATAAAACTCACGAAAATCCCAACGAGGAAGGAACAAAATGAAATGGGGTAAAAGGATTACCGGTAGAGAATGTAGTGAGGATCGTTCGGGTTTTCACGGCTCGTCGATCGGGCAAGAAACGGGCTCGGTAGGGCGTCGGGAAGATTCCCTCCTTTCTTCTCCTTCTTTCTCCTTCCTTTCTTCTTTTCTCCTTCTTTGTGTGTAATGAGAGAATGAGAGAGATAGGTAGATATTTAGCAAAATATCTTGGGGGGGTAAAATGGTTATTTAGGCTTTTAAGGGCATTTAGGTAATTTAAGTAATTGAGGGCATTTAAAAGATAGGTTAAATCAATCTTTTCCATAAGATTAATTAATCCAATTGGATAGATCGAGAAATTAGGCAAGAAAGAATTCGCGTAATACTTAATAATATAATTAAAATATTCGGGTTGTTACAGGTGCGGAAGCGAAAATCAACAAAACATTAAATCATAACAATTGCACAAGTATTAAAGCCCACCAAGGCCAACGAAATTCAATTACATAAATAATAAACGGGTTCGATACAATATCCCGACAATAGATAATAACGGGTTCAACATATAATCCCGAATACTACATAAATAAAATCCTACGGACAAGAGTTATACATGAACGAAATAAATGCAACTCTAACGACGACGACAACGACGACGACAACGACGACGATCCCGCCTAGTATCCTGAAACCAATATAGGGGTGAAACAGAGGGGGTTAGTCAAACGACTAAGTAAGGAGGGAATAATAGTGTATATTATAAAACGGAAATAAATCACCAATTTTAAACTTAAAAGAAATCAACTTAAACGATAGGTTTTCGTAAATGGGTGGTGATTTAGCATAAATCATAAACATATCATATGACTCGGCGAGTCGAGCCCTTAACTCCAATTTCCAAACATAAAACGGGAAACCACTCTTATTCCTCTAATGTAGGCTGATCGCTAAATCCGAACTATGCATAACATACGGTAACTCAGGTACTCAAAGGGCTGCCACTCCGGCCTCACCCCGAGCTCCCAAAGGTGGAGGGAACCATAGGATTTCCGCCGTAGACCCGACGTCTACCAACTTCGTCCTATCATCCTTACTCCGGCCCCAAACATACATACATACATGTAGCACCCCGAATTCCCAGGTGCAAGAAGTATGTTCAGGGAGTCCACACGGGCTTGCGAAACGCCGTGCAGCAGCCCGTGTGGAAGAGACACGCACGGCCTCCCCTCACGGGGTGTTGTAAGGCCGTGTGTGTCCATATTTGATCCCACATCGGAATATGATATGTAATTTGAAGGGTTTATAACCAAAAATCACCAAGTAACAACCATCTTGTGGTACCACCTTTTGGCAAGTGTTTCCGGCCAAACTTTAGGGTTGTGCTCGGTGGTGATCGAAGGTTATGCCCGCGCATCCAACGGGCGCCGCCGTGAGGGTTCTCCTCTCCGCGCCCGGGGGGCCGCGACAAGTGGTATCAGAGCCGACCGCCAGTTGGGGACGCATGTTCACGACTTGGATGTCTGCTACGGGTCGAGCGCGTGGGCATGGGCCACGCGTATGGGTTACATGCGGTGGGAGTCCCACTGGCGGCCGGTACTAGGAAAGCTTTGTTGTGGCGCAATGGGGACATTGCAATCTGAAGGAGGGGCGATTGTAGCACCCCGAATTCCCAAGTGCAAGAAGTATGTTCAGGGAGTCCACACGGGCTTGCGACACGCCGTGCAGCAGCCCGTGTGGAAGAGACACGCACGGCCTCCCCTCACGGGGTGTTGTAAGGCCGTGTGTGTCCATATTTGATCCCACATCGGAATATGATATGTAATTTGAAGGGTTTATAACCAAAAATCACCAAGTAACAACCATCTTGTGGTACCACCTTTTGGCAAGTGTTTCCGGCAAAACTTTAGGGTTGTGCTCGTTGCTGATCGGAGGTTATGCCCGCGCGTCCAACGAGCGCCGCCATGAGGGTTCTCCTCTCCGCGCCCGGGGGGCCGCGACAATACAGTTCATAACTCGCTTTTCAAATCATTTCGGGTTGGCCAAAAGACCGTTCGAGACATGTCATATGCGAGGCCGAAGGCCAAAGTTCGCCTTAGAAAACAAAGGGGTTTTACATGTCTCTTTCGCAAACCTTTCGAAGACTATACGTAGTACTTTTTCATATCAAAACATTTTTGATAAATTGAATAAACATAATAGGTATAAATATCTACTAAGTATATATATAGAAACGGTGTGAAAACAAAACGTAAACAAGGCTTATATCGGGAGAGGCTTATTTATATATATATACATAATAGTACTGGAATCAGAAACGGAAAGCCTCACCTGTTGGCCATACAAAATAAGAACAAAAGCAAGAACCGACGCTACTCCACGGGAGTATCGTCTGCAAAATACAAAGACACAACCAAATAAGACTAACGACGACGCACGGCTTAATCAAAGGTGTAATGTCCCACATCGGTTAGGTAAGGAGAACGAAGCCCCTTTATAAGTGGGTTGAAACCTTACCTGGTATACGTGTTTTAAAGCCTTGAGGGGGCGCACTGGGCCATCGAGCCTGGTGGCTTTCCAAAGAGGACAATATATGCTTGCCGGGTTGACCTTGGACTGTTACAAATGGTATCAGAGCCAGTGCCGGTAAGGCCGTTGTGCCAGCGAGGACGCTGGGCCCCCAAGGGGGGTGGATTGTATTGTCCCACATCGGTTTGGTAAGGAGAACAAAGCCCCTTTATAAGTGGGTTGAAACCTTACCTGTTATACGCGTTTTAAAGCCTTGAGGGGGAGCACTGGGCCATCGAGCCTGGTGGCTTTCCAAAGAGGACAATATATGCTTGCCGGGCTGACCTTGGGCTGTTACAGAAGGCTTTAAAACACATAGAAGCACGTTGAACAATCAAATAAAGCACTTAAGGACATGATTTAAATACCATAAGGGAGTATGCATTCAAGTTTTGGAAAAATCGGACTTCATATGCAAAAGTTAAAAAATTTGACAAAACTTCGAACGCACTATTCATAGACCCGAACATGCTGTAAATTCATAAATCATGCAATTCATATCTATTTCATACATAACATGAGCGAAGAAAGAATTCAGAAAAGACGAGCCTCGGAGGGACCCACAGGCCAAAATTGCCCCTGACTTACAGAAGGTCAGGGTCCTGTTCAAACGGGCCACACGGCCTCGTGCACGGCCGTGTGCACCGAGGCCGTGCACATCAAAGAGGGACACGCACGGCCTCTTGCACACGGCCTCAAGGCTGTGTGGAGAAGGCCATGCACCACCACAACACGCACGGTCTCCTGCACGGCCGTGCGGGAGACCGTGTACACTCACACGGTCTTGCCACAGCCCGTGTGCAAAGCCCGTGCACGCCATGAAACAGCAGAAAATTCACAGCAACGCGAAACCTTCGCAAATCCAATTTAAAAATCAACATTTAACTGATTAAACATGCAAATCCTTCCCTAATTTTCACATATAATGTTCTACAACATCTAAGCTACACATAGAGTCTAAAATCATAAAAATCCATCCATAATTTCTCTCAAAATCATATAAAACCTAATATAATCAACTATATACAAAAATCCAAAAATTGAAGGAATGGAGGCTTTAATGAAGAAATACGTGAGAAGCTTACTCGTAGAAGAGATCGTGAGGAGTTCGTAGGCGTAAACGGTTCGAAAATCCGTCGAGAAACGAGTCCGGCACGATCGATTGAACCTTCCTCCTTCCCTTTCTCTTTTTCTTTCTTTTTCTTCTCTTCTCTTGCTGTTCGTTGCGTGAATGAGGTGAGAGGGAGAGATGTGAGACTTAGTCAAATAATTGACTTGATTCAAGGAACGAAAGGGCATTTTTGTAATTTTATAAAACTTACCCAAAATTTCAAGTTGTCCAAATAATATATAATTACAGTCAAAATTCATGAAATTAAACGCACATTGACATGTCGTGATTTAAATATCAAAATTCACTCATTCATGAAAATGTTATATAAATCATAAAATAATTAGTAAACTAAATAATGAATCGCGCAAGAAAATCGGTTCGGGTTCCCGGTTTATAACTGGAATTTTCGGGGCGTTACAATCACCCCTCCTTATGAGAATCTGGTCCCCAGATTCTTCTGATTAGAGTTAAACAACTCTGGGTGAAACTTACGCGTTTTCATTCGGATCTCTCACGAAGCTTCTTTGATAGTCTGATCCTGAAAGGAACTTATAGGAGGTATCTCACGGATTGCACAACTCTGAGCTTGTTCAGGGTTCTTATAAGTAGCATTTCAGTAGAACTTGAGCTATCTCCATTGATTGTCGAAGGGCCTGAATTCGATCGTTTGCAGCTTGGAGAAATCCTAGATAATCGAGTAGCGGTAATTACCATCTTAGTCCTTCAGTAGTCTGGACACGAAGTCCATGATGAATTCATTCCCAATCCCACATAGGGATAAATAATAATAGTAGCTAACCTTTTAATCTTTGATGCTCGGCTTTGATCTGCTGACAAGTCGAGTATCTCTTGACGTAATCAGCTACGTCTCTCTTCATACCTCTCTACGAGAATAATTCTTTTAGATCCCGGTACATCTTACTTCCTCCTGGATGAATTGTGTAAGGTGTGTTGTGAGCCTTATCGAGAATCTCTTTCCTCAGACTCTCCGGAACATAAACTCGGGACTTGTAGCGGAGAATTCCTGTGTCGTCCACACCAAACTGAGTCTCAGAATCAGCTGCGATGTGAACTATCTGTCTTTGAGTCCACTTATCAGTAGCCTGAACATCTCGAATCTTTCGACCCAACTCAGACTGGATCGATATGCTGTGAACATGGGCCTGGGAACTGATGTGAACTCCCTCTAACTTAGCCTCTATCTGGGCTATGCTCGCATTCCGGCTCAGTGCATCGGCTACAACATTCGCCTTTCTGGGATGGTACTGAATCTTGCAATCGTAATCCTCAAATAACTCCATCCAACGGCGCTGTCGTTTGTTCAATTCCTTCTGACTAAACAAGTACTGAAGGCTCTTATGATCTGTGAAGATGTCGAACGTGATGCCGTAGAGGTAATGATGCCATTTCAATAAAGCAAATACAACGGCGGCTAGTTCAAGGTCGTGGGTGGGATAGTTCTCTTCAGCTGGCTTTAGCTTCCTCGATGCATAAGCTATAACTTTCCCATTCTGCATTAACACACAACCTAATCCTTCGTGTGACGCATCTGCATACACGACAAATCCTTCAGAACCCTCGGGCAGGGTTAATATTGGGGCTGTGGTCAATCTCTTCTTGAGCTCTTGAAAACTGGTTTCACATTTGGCTGACCACTCAAACTTAGCTTCTTTCTTCGTCAATGCTGTTAACGGGCATGCAAGTTTAAAGAAATCCCTGATGAAACGTCTGTAGTATCCTGCTAAACCCAAGAAACTACAGATCTCTGTAGGAGTCTTAGGTCTCTCCCAATCCAGCACTGTCTCAATCTTCGAAGGATCTACCTCGATTCCCGTTCCGGATATGACATGACCTAGGAAGGTCACTCGGTCAATCCAAAATTCGCATTTGCTGAACTTAGCGAACAACTGGTGCTCTCTCAAAGCTTGGAGCACAATCCGGAGGTGTTCAGCATGTTCTTCTTCGGACTTCGAAAACACTAAGATGTCGTCAATGAAAATAACGACGAACTTGTCGAGGTACGGACGGAAAATTCTGTGCATCATGTCCATAAAAGCTGCGGGGGCATTCGTGAGTCCAAACGGCATGACCACAAACTCGAAATGTCCGTATCGGGTGTTGAAAGCTGTCTTTGGGATATCCTGTGATCGGATACGGAGCTGGTAATATCCTTGTCTGAGGTCGAGCTTGGAATAAACCCTCGATCCTTGTAGCAAGTCGAACAATTCCTCGATATGCGGTAAAGGATACTTGTTCTTCACTGTCATCCTGTTCAATTCTCGGTAATCGATGCACATGCGAAGTGTACCATCCTTCTTCTTCACGAACAAGACTGGAGCACCCCAAGGCGAGGCACTCGGTCGGATATATCAATAGAAAGAAGTTCATCGAGTTGGTTCTTCAATTCTTTCAACTCGGCAGGAGCCATTCGGTACGGCGACTTAGAATAGGACTCGGGTCCCGGAACTAAGTCAATCACGAACTCTATATCCCGATCCGGTGGCAAGAATTCCAGATTCTCGGGAAACACATCAGTGAATTCATTGACCACGGGCGTTTCTTCGATCTTCGTCTGGTCTTTCGGGCGGTTGAGAAGGTAAGCTATAAAGCACGTGGCTTCTTCTTTCTGAACAAGCTTCTTGGCTTCCATCATTGAGATATACGGACCTTCTCCTGATCGGAAACCCTTAACTTCATTAGAACTGTAACACCCCAGATTTTCGTACGAAAGAAACGGTAAGAATTAATTAAAATGTTGGGACAAAGTTTAGAAAATTCGATCGGGACATATATTTGCTTACGTGTTAATTGTGATTAAATTGCCTAATGTGTGCCTAATTGATAATTTTTAGATTTTTTCGAACACTTTGAATTACGTGAATTTCGAGTTAGTTGATACGTGTCGAAATTTATGATTATGTGTACAAGTGTCTGCATGGTTTTATTAAATTGTAGCACGTATACCTTTATCCCTAAATACCGAAAAGATTGAATTTTGTTATTTAAAAGAATATTATTTCGTTAACTGATTTATAGCAAAATTGGAAGCCGACATATTCATATTTTCTAATTATTCTATCTTTCCATTTGTATAACCGAGGAGATAGAAGTTAAGCTACTGAGATACAAATTGAAAGCTCATTTACTGTCATCTCATTCGTTAACCGCCTCGGGCTACTTTTTTTTAATTACAAAGCACAAAATGAAAGAAAATATAAGGATAAACATGAAATACCACCCACACTCACACTTCTTCAATTCTCTCCGAAACCAGATGGAATCCTGAACAGGTGATATTTCCTTTGGTGGAATTTAAACATGTTTTCTTCTCTATTGTTGTAATTATATTTATTCAATCATTATAGGTAAAATTATTAATTGTTGGCCGATTAATACTATTGTGATTAGCCTACAAGTAGTTTATATATATTTTTACTTACACTATATGATATGTTTAATGTTGCCTGCTTCGTGTTGCTGTTTTGGTTCAGACGTTCAGTGATGAAAACAATTAACTCATAAGTGAAGCTCAATAAGTAACGAAGGAACCGAGTGATATTCATCAATTAATAATCATATTTGTGGTGGTGTACGTATAATGATTAAGATGTGGTGTGCTCTTACTTGTATCCATATTTTAATAATAGACTAGAACATAGATATAGGGGAATATATGTATGTTTTGTCATTAATTGTAGGTAAACTCTTACACAAGATTTTCACTAATCATTAACGCTTTCCCCGAAATACTGAAAACCAAAAATTGCACATTTCAATAAAATTAATTGAATATTATTTAATAATAAGGATTTTATATTAAATTTCTCTACTTCAGTAACATAGTAATTTCGGTAGGCTTTATATTAGTTAATTGGTTAAAATGGCATCATACTTTAACTAATCAAGTTGAATTGTAAGTATTATTAGTAATGATTAAATTGCTATATTAATTACCTTATTCTTTTACTTTAAGTGTGTTTAATTAACTAGTGAATTGTTTATATGTAATATTATTACGTGATTAAGATTATAGCCGTACATGTCGGTCCTGTCTTATTTGGTTAGTCGAGTCGAGTCTTACCGCATAGTCTTTTATTAACAAGTGATCCTCCAAAGGAACCCTGATATTGTGTCGGACGATCCCTTTTTGCTATCTTTTGGATATTCAGGTGAGGTTTCATTTCTTTCCTGCAGTCATTATCATATATATGTAAATATATACTCCCCATAATCCGAAGCCTTTATTTTATGAGTTTTATTGTCTTCCTGTCCCCTATTACTATACTTAGTAGATAGTTGAATTATTATCTTGTTCAATTTAAAAGAAAAATGCTTTAATATACGAAAAATCCTTTTGTACTTATAACTATAAAAAAATCTGTTTTGTTTTCGAAAGATAAGCCACCTTGGCTTGTAAGGGAAACTCTGTTTTCTGAAATGCGAGAATCTGTTATTAGACCCTTGGGGACGCCCTTGGGGGATATGGGCCCGGGGTAACTGGAAGGTGAGGCCTGGAGGTGTGCGCCAAAGGCTGATCCCCACACGTACCCCTTTTGTGAAGTGTTGTTCGTTCGTATCGTCGGAGTTGTCGATAATGCGAGCACATGAGTTGGGTGATTACATTTGCAGTGTAACCCCTGTTTGTCTGTTTGGGTAGTTCGAGGTAGCTCCTTGACTATCATTTGGAGGAATAAGGCAGGTTTCTGTTTTTTGATTATTTTGGGTGTTAAGGTTGGAGAATTTCCCGTTCTCGCCGGGTATCTATTTATGATTGAATTATGTTATATTGGTTCAGTAGCAAATTCTTGCAGATAAAACCTGGATAATTTTCGTTTCTGTTTGTTTCTTTATTTGCTCGTTTAAAATTAAATAGTGAACCTTTGTTCTGTTTTATAATATATATATATATTCCCCCTCACTAAGTCATTTTGACTTACGCCTCTTCCCTTTTGATTTTGGCTGCAGACAGGTGTCACTAGGCGGCGTGTCGTGTATAGGTGGCAGGAGTCGTCTAGTTGAGGCTCGTATTGTATATTTACTTTTGTAAACCCTTATAACCTGTCATGTCTTATGATTGGAGTCGTATCATTGTAAATCATTGTAGGTCACTGTACTTGTGTGGTTTCAAAAACTATGTTTTGCTAAATTGTACAGGTTACTACTTATGATTATCGTTTTGACAGTGATGTTCTTGATAGTTATCATATTGTTCAGGGTTTTGATTACTATTGATGTTGTTTCGTTGGTAGCTTCCGCCTAGTCAGGATTTTGTCCGTTCGCTGAGGAAATCTTGAGTATAGGTTTTAAGCCTATATTTGAGGTACACCTTGGTGCGGGGTGTAGCATTTGGGGGCGCTACATTTGGGTGGTATCAGAGCCTGGTCTTACACCGGGCAGTGAGTCGTGTCTAGGTTGTACGGCTATAGGAATCGAGTCTTATATGCTGTTATGCTGTATCTTAATATGATTTTCTTTGTTAATTTATTTTTGATGTCTTATATGATTATTTTACTAACCAACCATGCATTATATATCCAGTGATTTGTGATTTTAGATATGCCACGTGGAAGACCCCCTCGAGCACCACCAGCACCAGAAGAAGTTCCCCAGGTTGATGATGCTAATGTACCAGATCTGATGAGGCAGTTTATACAGGTTTGTGCACAGCAGGCCGCACAGGAAGTTCAGCAGAGCGTCAGGGTCCAGCACAGACAGAAGAGAAAGCATTATACAGGTTCCTTAGGTACAATCCCCCAAAATTTCTCGGGGAACCAGATGATTTGAAAGCAGAAGAATGGGTATCTGAAATTGAACAAATATTCCAAGTTGCCCAAGTACGTGACCCCGAGCGAGTAGAGTTTGTTGTCTTCTTACTGAAGGGACCCGCACGGGACTGGTGGAAATTGGTAAAACAGGGATGGCAGGTTACAGGTGGAGCTGTTACGTGGGATAGATTCTTACTGGAGTTCAGAGATAAGTATATTCCCCAGGTTGATCGTGACCGCCGTGAGAAAGAGTTTATGGAGTTGGTTCAGGGAAATACCAGTGTGGCAGAGTATGAGGCCCGATTTGCTCGTTTGATTAATTATGCTCCTCATATCGTGCCAGACCAGAGACGGAGGACGAGGAGATTTATTCAGGGCTTGAGAGATGAGATTAGATATGCCCTGATGGCTGCTAACCTTAGGGAGTACACTGATGCAGTTGCACGAGCTATGGAGGTAGAATCTGAGCTACGGGATATTCGACCGGCACAGTTGCCGATGGCTTCTAGGGACCGACCTTCTGGGTCTAAGAGGCCATTCATACCGACAAGGCAGTTTCCTAATAAAAGGGCCCGTACATTTAGAGGTAGCTCTACAGGTGGGAGACCTATTCCAGCCCCACGTCCAGTTGTAGCACCGAGGCATATTTGTGTATACTGTGGGGGTAATCATGATGAAGCAAATTGCTAGAAAAAGCAGGGTAAGTGTTTTAGGTGTGGTAGCAGTCAGCATCAGATTATAGATTGTCCGAAGAATAAGAATAAAGATCAGGGTCAGCCCGCCGGGAGTTTCTCACGACACCCGGGCGTGGAGAGGAGAACCCTCAGTACGGCGCCCGTTGGACGCGCGGGTATAAGCTTTGAATCCACTGTGCACAACCCTAAAGTTTGGCTTAGGAAGCACTTGCCAAAAGGGATTAATCCATACTGATTGTACATGAGTTCTAACTTATAAACCCTTCGAATTACATTTGAATTTCCGATGTGGGATGGAAATCAATTCACACGGCCTGTCCACACAACCTATTGCAAGGCCGTGAGCATCATTCTCATGGCCTCACCACATGGCCGTGACATGAGGCCGTGTGGGTGGCTCTCAATTTGGGGGCTTACAATTCGCCCCTCCTTCGGAGCGTAATGTCCCCATTACGTCGTGACATAGGCCCCTTGCTCCCCGTCAGTGGAGAATGTGGAGCGCGGCTCCCCACACACGCGGAGCCCCTTTTAGAGGTGACACTAACGGTGTGGAACATGCATTCCCACGACTGACGGCTGGCTCTGATACCACTTGTCACGACCCCCGGGCGCGGAGAGGAGAACCCTCACGACGGCGCCTGTTGGACGCGCGGGTATAAGCTTCGAATCCACTGTGCACAACCCTAAAGTTTGGCTTAGGAAGCACTTGCCAAAAGGGATTAATCCATATTGATTGTACATGAGTTCTAACTTATAAACCCTTCGGATTACATTTGAATTTCCGATGTGGGACGGAAATCAATTCACATGGCCTGTCCACACAACCTGTTGCAAGGCCGTGAGCATCATTCTCACGGCCTCACCACATGGCCGTGACATGAGGCCGTGTGGGTGGCTCTCAATTTGGGGGGCGTTACAATTCGCCCCTCCTTCGGAGCGTAATGTCCCCATTACGTCGTGACATAGGCCCCTTGCTCCCCGTCAGTGGAGAATGTGGAGCGCGGCTCCCCACACACGCGGAGCCCCTTTCAGAGGTGACACTAACGATGTGGAACATGCATTCCCACGACTGACGGCTGGCTCTGATACCACTTGTCACGACCCCCAGGCGCGGAGAGGAGAACCCTCACGACGGCGCCTGTTGGACGCGCGGGTATAAGCTTCGAATCCACTGTGCACAACCCTAAAGTTTGGCTTGGGAAGCACTTGCCAAAAGGGATTAATCCATATTGATTGTACATGAGTTCTAACTTATAAACCCTTCGAATTACATTTGAATTTCCGATGTGGGACGGAAATCAATTCACACGGCCTGTCCACACAACCTGTTGCAAGGTCATGAGCATCATTCTCATGGCCTCACCACATGGCCGTGACATGAGGCCGTGTGGGTGGCTCTCAATTTGGGGGCTTACAATTCGCCCCTCCTTCGGAGCGTAATGTCCCCATTACGTTGTGACATAGGCCCCTTGCTCCCCGTCAGTGGAGAATGTGGAGCGCGGCTCCCCACACATGCGGAGCCCCTTTTAGAGGTGACACCAACGGTGTGGAACATGCATTCCCACGACTGACGGCTGGCTCTGATACCACTTGTCACGACCCCCGGGCGCGAAGAGGAGAACCCTCACGACGGCGCCTGTTGGACGCGCGGGTATAAGCTTCGAATCCACTGTGCACAACCCTAAAGTTTGGCTTAGGAAGCACTTGCCAAAAGGGATTAATCAGTATTGATTGTACATGAGTTCTAACTTATAAACCCTTCGGATTACATTGGAATTTCCGATGTGGGACGGAAATCAATTCACATGGCCTGTCCACACAACCTGTTGCAAGGCCGTGAGCATCATTCTGACGGCCTCACCACATGGCCGTGACATGAGGCCGTGTGGGTGGCTCTCAATTTTGGGGGCGTTACAATTCGCCCCTCCTTCGGAGCGTAATGTCCCCATTACGTCGTGACATAGGCCCCTTGCTCCCCGTCAGTGGAGAATGTGGAGCGCGGCTCCCCACACACGCGGAGCCCCTTTTAGAGGTGACACTAACGGTGTGGAACATGCATTCCCACGACTGACGGATGGCTCTGATACCACTTGTCACGACCCCCAGGCACGGAGAGGAGAACCCTCACGACGGCGCCTGTTGGACGCGCGGGTATAAGTTTCGAATCCACTGTGCACAACCCTAAAGTTTGGCTTAGGAAGCATTTGCCAAAAGGGATTAATCCATATTGATTGTACATGAGTTCTAACTTATAAACCCTTCGAATTACATTTGAATTTCTGATGTGGGACGGAAATCAATTCACACGGCCTGTCCACACAACCTGTTGCAAGGCCGTGAGTATCATTCTCACGGCCTCACCACATGGCCGTGACATGAGGCCGTGTGGGTGGCTCTCAATTTGGGGGGCGTTACAATTCGCCCCTCCTTCGGAGCGTAATGTCCCCATTACGTCGTGACATAGGCCCCTTGCTCCCCGTCAGTGGAGAATGTGGAGCGCGGCTCCCTACACACGCGGAGCCCCTTTCAGAGGTGACACTAACGGTCTGGAACATGCATTCCCACGACTGACGGCTGGCTCTGATACTACTTGTCACGACCCCCAGGCGCGGAGAGGAGAACCCTCACGACGGCGCCTGTTGGACGCGCGGGTATAAGCTTCGAATCCACTGTGCACAACCCTAAAGTTTGGCTTAGGAAGCACTTGCCAAAAGGGATTAATCCATATTAATTGTACATGAGTTCTAACTTATAAACCCTTCGAATTACATTTGAATTTCCGATGTGGGACGGAAATCAATTCACACGGCCTGTCCACACAACCTGTTGCAAGGCCGTGAGCATCATTCTCATGGCCTCACCACATGGCCGTGACATGAGGCCGTGTGGGTGGCTCTCAATTTGGGGGCTTACAATTCGCCCCTCCTTCGGAGCGTAATGTCCCCATTACGTTGTGACATAGGCCCCTTGCCCCCCGTCAGTGGAGAATGTGGAGCGCGGCTCCCCACACACGCGGAGCCCCTTTTAGAGGTGACACTAACGATGTGGAACATGCATTCCCACGACTGACGGCTGGCTCTGATACCATTTGTCACGACCCCCGGGCGCGGAGAGGAGAACCCTCACGACGGCGCCTGTTGGACGCGCGGGTATAAGCTTCGAATCCACTGTGCACAACCCTAAAGTTTGGCTTAAGAAGCACTTGCCAAAAGGGATTAATCCATATTGATTGTACATGAGTTCTAACTTATAAACCCTTCGAATTACATTTGAATTTCCGATGTGGGACGGAAATCAATTCACACGGCCTGTCCACACAACCTGTTGCAAGGCCGTGAGCATCATTCTCACGGCCTCACCACATGGCCGTGACATGAGGCCGTGTGGGTGGCTCTCAATTTGGGGGGCGTTACAATTCGCCCCTCCTTCGGAGCGTAATGTCCCCATTACGTCGTGACATAGGCCCCTTGCTCCCCGTCAGTGGAGAATGTGGAGCGCGGCTCCCCACACACGCGGAGCCCCTTTTAGAGGTGACACTAACGGTGTGGAACATGCATTCTCACGACTGACGGATGGCTCTGATACCACTTGTCACGACCCCCAGGCACGGAGAGGAGAACCCTCACGACGGCGCCTGTTGGACGCGCGGGTATAAGTTTCGAATCCACTGTGCACAACCCTAAAGTTTGGCTTAGGAAGCACTTGCCAAAAGGGATTAATCCATATTGATTGTACATGAGTTCTAACTTATAAACCCTTCGAATTACATTTGAATTTCTGATGTGGGACGGAAATCAATTCACACGGCCTGTCCACACAACCTGTTGCAAGGCCGTGAGTATCATTCTCACGGCCTCACCACATGGCCGTGACATGAGGCCGTGTGGGTGGCTCTCAATTTGGGGGGCGTTACAATTCGCCCCTCCTTCGGAGCGTAATGTCCCCATTACGTCGTGACATAGGCCCCTTGCTCCCCGTTAGTGGAGAATGTGGAGCGCGGCTCCCTACACACGCGGAGCCCCTTTAGAGGTGACACTAACGGTGTGGAACATGCATTCCCACGACTGACGGCTGGCTCTGATACCACTTGTCACGACCCCCGGGCGCGGAGAGGAGAACCCTTACGACGGCGCCCGTTGGACCCGCGGGTATAAGCTTCGAATCCACTGTGCACAACCCTAAAGTTTGTCTTAGGAAGCATTTGTCAAAAGGGATTAATCCATATTGATTGTACATGAGTTCTAACTTATAAACCCTTCGAATTACATTTGAATTTCCGATGTGGGACGAAAATCAATTGACACGGCCTGTCCACACAACCTGTTGCAAGGCCGTGAGCATCATTCTCACGGCCTCACCACATGGCCGTGACATGAGGCCGTGTGGGTGGCTCTCAATTTGGGGGTGTTACAGAGTTCCAACAGGCCGATTGTTCGCGCACGTGCATATGCTTTAGGGGGTGAGAATAAAGAAGGATTCGACCCGACATCCGTCGTTGAAGGTACTATGCATATTCATGACGTTCCTATTCGAGTATTATATGATCCGGGTGCTACTCACTCATTTGTTGCGCACGATATTGCTATGAAATTATTTGTACCTGTTGAGTATTTACATTATATGTATGAGGTTAGTTCCCCTTTGGGATCATGTTTTAGAACCGATCGAATCTATAAACAATGTCCTGTAAGGATTGGTAATCAGATGTATCTAGCCGATTTGATTGAGATACCGATGCAGAAATATGGGGTTATTTTGGGTATGGATTGGTTATGTCAGCACCGAGCTCAGGTAAACTGCTATTAGAAGAAAGTTATTCTGGGGATAGAAGAATCAGCTAAGAAAGAAATCAGGGGTGACAGAACAAAGCAAATTCCGATTATTTCAGTTATGGAAGCAAAACAATTGGTCAGAGATGGGGGTATAGGATACATTGCTTATCTGATAAACAGGCCAAAGGATCAGGTGAAGTTAGAAGAAATGGATGTAATCAAAGAGTTCCCAGATGTATTTCCTGAAAGTTTGAATTCACTTCCTCCAGAACGAGATATAGAGTTCGTGGTAGATCTTATTCCAGGGGCAGAGCCGTATTCGAAGACACCTTACCGAATGGCACCTGCAGAATTGAAAGAACTGAAGACTCAGTTGGATGATTTGCTAGCTAGTGGATACATCAGACCGAGTACTTCGCCTTGGGGTGCTCCGGTGTTGTTTGTAAAGAAGAAAGATGGTTCTCTTCGACTGTGCATTGATTACAGGGAGCTGAACAGGATGACAGTGAAGAACAAATATCCTCTACCTCATATTGAGGAATTGTTCGATTTATTACCGGGATCGAGCATCTACACTAAACTCGATCTCAGGCAAGGATACTATCAGCTTCGGATCAGAAAGGAGGACATTCCTAAGACTGGGTTTAACACTAGATACGGGCACTATGAGTTTGTTGTTATGCCTTTCGGTTTGACAAATGCTCCTGCAGCATTTATGGATATGATGCACAGGACCTTCAGACCCTATCTTGACAAGTTTGTTGTGATATTCATTGATGACATTCTGGTATTTTCGAAGACAAAAGAAGAGCATGCCGAGCATCTTCGTATTATATTAGAGACACTGCAGCAACATCAATTATATGCCAAATTTAGTAAATGCGAGTTTTGGATCGACCGAGTGGCTTTTCTTGGGCATATTATTTCCGGGAATGACATCGAAGTAGACCCTTCAAAGATTGAAGTAGTTATGAACTGGGAACAACCGAAAACACCATCCGAAGTCAGAAGTTTTTTAGGATTAGCTGGGTATTACAGACGGTTTGTACAAGATTTCTCGAAAATTGCAGCACCACTTACTCAGTTGACTCGTAAGAATATTCAATTTATGTGGACCGATCGGTGTGAGGCTAGTTTCCAAGAATTAAAAAAAAGGTTGACTACTGCTCCAGTATTGACCTTACCAGATGGATCAGATGGATTTGCAGTATATACAGATGCATCAAAAGAAGGTTTGGGATGTGTTCTGATGCAGAATGGGAAAATTATTGCCTATGCCTCAAGAAAGTTACGTCCTAATGAAGAGCACTATCCCACCCACGATTTGGAGTTAGCAGCAGTGGTCTTTGCATTAGCCAAATGGCGACAGTACCTATATGGTATCTCATTTGATATTTTCACTGATCACAAGAGCCTCAGATATTTGTTTACCCAGAAAGAGTTGAATATGAGACAGAGAAGATGGATGGAGTTCTTAGAGGATTATGATTGCCGGATTCAGTATCATCCAGGAAAGGCAAATGTGGTGGCTGACGCATTGAGTAGGAAAATCAGTTTGGCCCAGTTGAAAGGAACTCCGAGTACATCTGCAAATACATTGGAAGGAGTTCGTCTTATTTCACATCCCCGTGTTGCAAATATCACCATTCAGTCAGATTTGAGACAGAGAATCCAGAGAGCTCAGGCAATTGATGAATGGGTCTAAAGACAGGTGCAACGAATGAAAGATAATTCAGATTTTGGGTTTGATGATACAGGTATTTTCAGATATAAGAATCGGGTTTATATTCCAACGGAACTTAGAAAGGAGATTTTAGAGGAGGCTCATAAATCAGCTTACACTATCCATCCGGGAGGAAACAAAATGTATAAGGATCTGAGAACTCAGTACTGGTGGAACGGAATGAAAAGAGAAGTGGCAAATTTTGTTAAGAAGTGCCTCACTTGTCAGATGGTGAAAGCCGAACATCAGAAACCAGGAGGTACATTGCAGCCATTGGAGATACCGACGTGGAAGTGGGAACAGGTGGCTATGGATTTCTTGACAGGACTTCCGAAAGTCAAAGGTGGCTATGATTGTATCTGGGTAATAGTTGATCGATTGACTAAATCAGCTCACTTCATTCCAGTTAGATCAACAGCTAAAGTGGAGAAACTAGCAGAATTGTATCACCGAGAGATTATCAGATTACATGGGATTCCAGTCAGTATAGTATCAGATAGAGATCCGAAATTCACTTCGAAGTTGTGGCAAGATTTGCAGAATCACTTAGGTACAAAATTGAAATTCAGTACTGCAGCTCACCCACAGACAGATGGCCAATCAGAGAGGTTAATTAAATATCTGGAAGATATGTTGAGGGCTTGTGCATTGGATTTCCACAACAGTTGGGACCAACATTTAACCTTAATCGAGTTTGCTTATAATAACAGCTATCAAGCTTCGATTAAAGAAGCACCGTATGAAGTTCTATATGGGAGAAAATGCAGATCACCTTTATATTGGGATTTAGAGGATTGGAGATGGACTAAAGATGGGATTCATCGGGCGAAACCTCCAGACCTAATTCAAGATGCAATAGAAAAGGTACAGATTATCCGACAGAGAATGAAGGCAGCCCAAGACAGACAGAAGAGTTATGCAGATAAAAGAAGACGAAATATAGAATTCAAAGTGGGTGACCGGGTATTCTTGAAAGCATCACCGAGAAAAGGCTTTACCAGGATCGGAAAGGGTGGAAAACTAAATCCGAGATACATTGGGCCGTTTGACATATTAGAACGAATTGGAGAGACAGCCTACAGACTGAACTTACCTCTGAGTCTCACCGGTATTCATAATGTGTTTCACGTTTCCCAGCTTAGAAAATATTATTCAGACGAATATCATATTCTTCCAGTAGATGAAGTACCGTTAGAGCCGAATTTGACATTCGTATTGGAACCGGTACAGATTATGGATCGAAAATACCAAGAACTCAGAAATCGAAGAATCCCGTTAGTAAAAGTGTTATGGAAGAATCAGAATACTGAAGAGGCTACGTGGGAAACAGAAGAGAAAATGAAGAAACACTATCCAGGGTTATTTATCCAGTCACAATAGAATCTGGGGACCAGATTCCTTGAAGGGGGGAAGAGTGTAACACCCCAGATTTTCGTACGAAAGAAACGGTAAGAATTAATTAAAATGTTGGGACAAAGTTTAGAAAATTCGATCGGGACTTATATTTGCTTACGTGTTAATTGTGATTAAATTGCCTAATGTGTGCCTAATTGATAATTTTTAGATTTTTTCGAACACTTTGAATTACGTGAATTTCGAGTTAGTTGATACGTGTCGAAATTTATGATTATGTGTACAAGTGTCTGCGTGGTTTTATTAAATTGTAGCACGTATACCTTTATCCCTAAATACCAAAAAGATTGAATTTTTTTATTTAAAAGAATATTATTTCGTTAACTAATTTATAGCAAAATTGGAAGCCGACATATTCATATTTTCTAATTATTCTATCTTTCCATTTGTATAACCGAGGAGATAGAAGTTAAGCTATTGAGATACAAATTGAAAGCTCATTTACTGTCATCTCATTCGTTAACCGACTCGGGCTACTTTTTTTTAATTACAAAGCACAAAATGAAAGAAAATATAAGGATAAACATGAAATACCACCCACACTCACACTTCTTCAATTCTCTCCGAAACCAGATGGAATCCTGAACAGGTGAGATTTCCTTTGGTGGGATTTTAACATGTTTTCTTCTCTATTGTTGTAATTATATTTATTCAATCATTATAGGTAAATTATTAATTGTTGGCCGATTAATACTATTGTGATTAGCCTACAAGTAGTTTATATATATTCTTACTTACACTATATGATATGTTTAATGTTGCCTGCTTCGTGTTGCTGTTTTGGTTCAGACGTTCAGTTATGAAAACAATTAACTCATAAGTGAAGCTCAATAAGTAACGAAGGAACCAAGTGATATTCATCAATTAATAATCATATTTCTGGTGGTGTACGTATAATGATTAAGATGTGGTGTGCTCTTACTTGTATCCATATTTTAATAATAGACTAGAACATAGATATAGGGGAATATATGTATGTTTTGTCATTAATTGTAGGTAAACTCTTACACAAGATTTTCACTAATCATTAACGCTTTTCCCGAAATACTGAAAACCAGAAATTGCACATTTCAATAAAATTAATTGAATATTATTTAATAATAAGGATTTTATATTAAATTTCTCTACTTCAGTAACATAGTAATTTCGGTAGGCTTTATATTAGTTAATTGGTTAAAATGGCATCATACTTTAACTAATCAAGTTGAATTGTAACTATTATTAGTAATGATTAAATTGCTATATTAATTACCTTATTCTTTTACTTTAAGTGTGTTTAATTAACTAGTGAATTGTTTATATGTAATATTATTACGTGATTAAGATTATAGCCGTACATGTCGGTCTTGTCTTATTTGGTTAGTCGAGTCGAGTCTTATTCCATAGTCTTTTATTAACAGGTGATCCTCCAAAGGAACCTTGATATTATGTCGGACGATCCCTTTTTTCTATCTTTTGGATATTCAGGTGAGGTTTCATTTCTTTCCTGCAGTCATGATACACTATATGATATGTTTAATGTTGCCTGCTTCGTGTTGCTGTTTTGGTTCAGACGTTCAGTTATGAAAACAATTAACTCATAAGTGAAGCTCAATAAGTAACGAAGGAAACGAGTGATATTCATCAATTAATAATCTATTTGTGGTGGTGTACGTATAATGATTAAGATGTGGTGTGCTCTTACTTGTATCCATATTTTAATAATAGACTAGAACATAGATATAGGGGAATATATGTATGTTTTGTCATTAATTGTAGGTAAACTCTTACACAAGATTTTCACTAATCATTAACGCTTTCCCAAAAATACTGAAAACCAGAAATTGCACATTTCAATAAAATTAATTGAATATTATTTAATAATAAGGATTTTATATTAAATTTCTCTACTTCAGTAACATAGTAATTTCGGTAGGCTTTATATTAGTTAATTGGTTAAAATGGCATCATACTTTAACTAATCAAGTTGAATTGTAAGTATTATTAGTAATGATTAAATTGCTATATTAATTACCTTATTCTTTTACTTTAAGTGTGTTTAATTAACTAGTGAATTGTTTATATGTAATATTATAACGTGATTAAGATTATAGCAGTACATGTCGGTCTTGTCTTATTTGGTTAGTCGAGTCGAGTCTTACTCCATAGTCTTTTATTAACAGGTGATCCTCCAAAGGAACCTTGATATTGTGTCGGACGATCCCTTTTTGCTATCTTTTGGATATTCAGGTGAGGTTTCATTTCTTTCCTGCAGTCATGATACACTATATGATATGTTTAATGTTGCCTGCTTCGTGTTGCCATTTTGGTTTAGACGTTCAGTTATGAAAACAATTAACTCATAAGTGAAGCTCAATAAGTAACAAAGGAAATGAGTGATATTCATCAATTAATAATCTATTTGTGGTGGTGTACGTATAATGATTAAGATGTGGTGTGCTCTTACTTGTATCCATATTTTAATAATAGACTAGAACATAGATATAGGGGAATATATGTATGTTTTGTCATTAATTGTAGGTAAACTCTTACACAAGATTTTCACTAATCATTAACGCTTTTCCCGAAATACTGAAAACCAGAAATTGCACATTTCAATAAAATTAATTGAATATTATTTAATAATAAGGATTTTATATTAAATTTCTCTACTTCAGTAACATAGTAATTTCGGTAGGCTTTATATTAGTTAATTGGTTAAAATGGCATCATACTTTAACTAATCAAGTTGAATTGTAACTATTATTAGTAATGATTAAATTGCTATATTAATTACCTTATTCTTTTAGTTTAAGTGTGTTTAATTAACTAGTGAATTGTTTATATGTAATATTATTACGTGATTAAGATTATAGCCGTACATGTCGGTCTTGTCTTATTTGGTTAGTCGAGTCGAGTCTTATTCCATAGTCTTTTATTAACAGGTGATCCTCCAAAGGAACCTTGATATTATGTCGGACGATCCCTTTTTTCTATCTTTTGGATATTCAGGTGAGGTTTCATTTCTTTCCTGCAGTCATGATACACTATATGATATGTTTAATGTTGCCTGCTTCGTGTTGCTGTTTTGGTTCAGACGTTCAGTTATGAAAACAATTAACTCATAAGTGAAGCTCAATAAGTAACGAAGGAAACGAGTGATATTCATCAATTAATAATCTATTTGTGGTGGTGTACGTATAATGATTAAGATGTGGTGTGCTCTTACTTGTATCCATATTTTAATAATAGACTAGAACATAGATATAGGGGAATATATGTATGTTTTGTCATTAATTGTAGGTAAACTCTTACACAAGATTTTCACTAATCATTAACGCTTTCCCAGAAATACTGAAAACCAGAAATTGCACATTTCAATAAAATTAATTGAATATTATTTAATAATAAGGATTTTATATTAAATTTCTCTACTTCAGTAACATAGTAATTTCGGTAGGCTTTATATTAGTTAATTGGTTAAAATGGCATCATACTTTAACTAATCAAGTTGAATTGTAAGTATTATTAGTAATGATTAAATTGCTATATTAATTACCTTATTCTTTTACTTTAAGTGTGTTTAATTAACTAGTGAATTGTTTATATGTAATATTATTACGTGATTAAGATTATAGCAGTACATGTCGGTCTTGTCTTATTTGGTTAGTCGAGTCGAGTCTTACTCCATAGTCTTTTATTAACAGGTGATCCTCCAAAGGAACCTTGATATTGTGTCGGACGATCCCTTTTTGCTATCTTTTGGATATTCAGGTGAGGTTTCATTTCTTTCCTGCAGTCATGATACACTATATGATATGTTTAATGTTGCCTGCTTCGTGTTGCTGTTTTGGTTCAGACGTTCAGTTATGAAAACAATTAACTCATAAGTGAAGCTCAATAAGTAACGAAGGAAACGAGTGATATTCATCAATTAATAATCTATTTGTGGTGGTGTACGTATAATGATTAAGATGTGGTGTGCTCTTACTTGTATCCATATTTTAATAATAGACTAGAACATAGATATAGGGGAATATATGTATGTTTTGTCATTAATTGTAGGTAAACTCTTACACAAGATTTTCACTAATCATTAACGCTTTCCCAAAAATACTGAAAACCAGAAATTGCACATTTCAATAAAATTAATTGAATATTATTTAATAATAAGGATTTTATATTAAATTTCTCTACTTCAGTAACATAGTAATTTCGGTAGGCTTTATATTAGTTAATTGGTTAAAATGGCATCATACTTTAACTAATCAAGTTGAATTGTAAGTATTATTAGTAATGATTAAATTGCTATATTAATTACCTTATTCTTTTACTTTAAGTGTGTTTAATTAACTAGTGAATTGTTTATATGTAATATTATAACGTGATTAAGATTATAGCAGTACATGTCGGTCTTGTCTTATTTGGTTAGTCGAGTCGAGTCTTACTCCATAGTCTTTTATTAACAGGTGATCCTCCAAAGGAACCTTGATATTGTGTCGGACGATCCCTTTTTGCTATCTTTTGGATATTCAGGTGAGGTTTCATTTCTTTCCTGCAGTCATGATACACTATATGATATGTTTAATGTTGCCTGCTTCGTGTTGCTATTTTGGTTTAGACGTTCAGTTATGAAAACAATTAACTCATAAGTGAAGCTCAATAAGTAACAAAGGAAATGAGTGATATTCATCAATTAATAATCTATTTGTGGTGGTGTACGTATAATGATTAAGATGTGGTGTGCTCTTACTTGTATCCATATTTTAATAATAGACTAGAACATAGATATAGGGGAATATATGTATGTTTTGTCATTAATTGTAGGTAAACTCTTACACAAGATTTTCACTAATCATTAACGCTTTTCCCGAAATACTGAAAACCAGAAATTGCACATTTCAATAAAATTAATTGAATATTATTTAATAATAAGGATTTTATATTAAATTTCTCTACTTCAGTAACATAGTAATTTCGGTAGGCTTTATATTAGTTAATTGGTTAAAATGGCATCATACTTTAACTAATCAAGTTGAATTGTAACTATTATTAGTAATGATTAAATTGCTATATTAATTACCTTATTCTTTTACTTTAAGTGTGTTTAATTAACTAGTGAATTGTTTATATGTAATATTATTACGTGATTAAGATTATAGCCGTACATGTCGGTCTTGTCTTATTTGGTTAGTCGAGTCGAGTCTTATTCCATAGTCTTTTATTAACAGGTGATCCTCCAAAGGAACCTTGATATTATGTCGGACGATCCCTTTTTTCTATCTTTTGGATATTCAGGTGAGGTTTCATTTCTTTCCTGCAGTCATGATACACTATATGATATGTTTAATGTTGCCTGCTTCGTGTTGCTGTTTTGGTTCAGACGTTCAGTTATGAAAACAATTAACTCATAAGTGAAGCTCAATAAGTAACGAAGGAAACGAGTGATATTCATCAATTAATAATCTATTTGTGGTGGTGTACGTATAATGATTAAGATGTGGTGTGCTCTTACTTGTATCCATATTTTAATAATAGACTAGAACATAGATATAGGGGAATATATGTATGTTTTGTCATTAATTGTAGGTAAACTCTTACACAAGATTTTCACTAATCATTAACGCTTTCCCAGAAATACTGAAAACCAGAAATTGCACATTTCAATAAAATTAATTGAATATTATTTAATAATAAGGATTTTATATTAAATTTCTCTACTTCAGTAACATAGTAATTTCGGTAGGCTTTATATTAGTTAATTGGTTAAAATGGCATCATACTTTAACTAATCAAGTTGAATTGTAAGTATTATTAGTAATGATTAAATTGCTATATTAATTACCTTATTCTTTTACTTTAAGTGTGTTTAATTAACTAGTGAATTGTTTATATGTAATATTATTACGTGATTAAGATTATAGCAGTACATGTCGGTCTTGTCTTATTTGGTTAGTCGAGTCGAGTCTTACTCCATAGTCTTTTATTAACAGGTGATCCTCCAAAGGAACCTTGATATTGTGTCGGACGATCCCTTTTTGCTATCTTTTGGATATTCAGGTGAGGTTTCATTTCTTTCCTGCAGTCATGATACACTATATGATATGTTTAATGTTGCCTGCTTCGTGTTGCTATTTTGGTTCAGACGTTCAGTTATGAAAACAATTAACTCATAAGTGAAGCTCAATAAGTAACAAAGGAAACGAGTGATATTCATCAATTAATAATCTATTTGTGGTGGTGTACGTATAATGATTAAGATGTGGTGTGCTCTTACTTGTATCCATATTTTAATAATAGACTAGAACATAGATATAGGGGAATATATGTATGTTTTGTCATTAATTGTAGGTAAACTCTTACACAAGATTTTCACTAATCATTAACGCTTTCCCAGAAATACTGAAAACCAGAAATTGCACATTTCAATAAAATTAATTGAATATTATTTAATAATAAGGATTTTATATTAAATTTCTCTACTTCAGTAACATAGTAATTTCGGTAGGCTTTATATTAGTTAATTGGTTAAAATGGCATCATACTTTAACTAATCAAGTTGAATTGTAACTATTATTAGTAATGATTAAATTGCTATATTAATTACCTTATTCTTTTACTTTAAGTGTGTTTAATTAACTAGTGAATTGTTTATATGTAATATTATTACGTGATTAAGATTATAGCCGTACATGTCGGTTTTGTCTTATTTGGTTAGTCGAGTCGAGTCTTACCCCATAGTCTTTTATTAACACGTGATCCTCCAAAGGAACCCTGATATTGTGTCGGACGATCCCTTTTTGCTATCTTTTGGATATTCAGGTGAGGTTTTATTTCTTTCCTGCAGTCATTATCATATATATGTAAATATATACTCCCCATAATCCGAAGCCTTTATTTTATGAGTTTTATTGTCTTCCTGTCCCCTATTACTATACTTAGTAGATAGTTGAATTATTATCTTGTTCAATTTAAAAGAAAAATGCTTTAATATACAAAAAATCCTTTTGTACTTATAACTATAAAAAAATCTGTTTTGTTTTCGAAAGATAAGCCACTTTGGCTTGTAAGGGAAACTCTGTTTTCTGAAATGCGAGAATCTGTTATTAACCCCTTGGGGACGCCCTTGGGGGATATGGGCCCGGGGTAACTGGAAGGTGAGGCCTGGAGGTGTGCACCAAAGGCTGATCCCCACACGTACCCCTTTTGTGAAGTGTTGTTCGTTCGTATCGTCGGAGTTGTCGATAATGCGAGCACATGAGTTGGGTGATTACATTTGCAGTGTAACACCTGTTTGTCTGTTTGGGTAGTTCGAGGTAGCTCCTTGACTATCATTTGGAGGAATAAGGCAGGTTTCTGTTTTTTGATTATTTTGGGTGTTAAGGTTGGAGAATGTCGCGTTCTCGCCGGGTATCTATTTATGATTGAATTATGTTATATTGGTTCACTAGCAAATTCTTGCAGATAAAACCTGGATAATTTTCGTTTCTGTTTGTTTCTTTATTTGCTCATTTAAAATTAAATAGTGAACCTTTGTTCTGTTTTATAATATATATATATATTCCCCATCACTAAGTCATTTTGACTTACGCCTCTTCCCTTTTGATTTTGGCTGCAGACAGGTGTCACTAGGCGGCGTGTCGTGTATAGGTGGCAGGAGTCGTCTAGTTGAGGCTCGTATTGTATATTTACTTTTGTAAACCCTTATAACCTGTCATGTCTTATGATTGGAGTCGTATCATTGTAAATCATTGTAGGTCACTGTACTTGTGTGGTTTCAAAAACTATGTTTTGCTAGATTGTACAGGTTACTACTTATGATTATCGTTTTGACAGTGATGATCTTGATAGTTATCGTATTGTTCAGGGTTTTGATTACTATTGATGTTGTTTCGTTGGTAGCTTCCGCCTAGTCAGGATTTTGTCCGTTCGCTGAGGAAATTTTAAGTATAGGTTTTAAGCCTATATTTGAGGTACACCTTGGTGCGGGGTGTAGCATTTGGGGGTGCTACAAGAACCCAGAATAACTTTCTTCTCGAAACAATCAACCTTCGCCCGATGCTCGTACAACCAATCCATTCCGAGAATAACCCCATATTTCTTCATCGGCAACTCGATCAAATATGTCGGGTATTCGATACCCTCGATGATAATTGGTCAACGCTTAAGTTCCCGATTCGCAATAACCTTCGAACCCAATGGCGAACCAACCACTAACACATAATAAAGTAAGGAAATAGGCGCATGCACAGATAAGGAAACAGCAGGCGCAATAAATGAGTGTGAAGCACCCGAGTCGTACGATGCATGTATGGGGATACCATTTAAATATATAGTACCTTCCACCACATTGGTCGGATCTGCAACAGCATCCTCAGCATCGCCTTCCAAGGCGTAAACACGAGCATAGGCCTGAGGCTGAGCGGCTCCCTGCTGTACCGGTCTCCTCTTCGGGCATACATCTACCCGGTGATCGGCGCTACCACATCCGTAGCAAAGACCATTCTTCCTCCAACATTTGGCCTCTAAGTGCGGGCCCTGACAAAATCCACATACAGGTCGTGGATGTCCCTGAGGTCGGGGAGGAGCAGGCTGAACGGGGGCCTTGAACGGCTTCTTCCCAGAAGAGGACCCAGACGGAACAAATGGCCTCTTCGAACCAAAGGGGAAACCTTTCGCGGCTGGTGTAACGACCCGAAAATTCCAGATTATATTCTTGGAATAATTATTCGACATTTCGTTGAATTATATATGAAAAGATTTAACTTCGTTAGTTAATCTTAATTTATTATAATTATTTCAATATCCTTAACCATTTATAATTATATTTTCTACCCCTTGAATTTATTCTAATCTTTAAACGAACCTACAACCTTTTAAAATAACCTTGCACTACCTTGAACACACCCACACTCTCTTGAACACACTCACACCCTCTTGAACACACCCTATTGCACACTCTTGGATACTTATACAATCGAGAGAGAGAAAGAGAGAAGAGAAAGAGAAGGAGAAGAAGAAGAAGGAGGAGAAAAAGGAAATCCCGTTCCAAATCCGTTCGTCGACCAATTTAAATTCCGAGACCAGATTTACGATCCTCATTCGATTCTTTATCGGTAACCTTCTTTCTCCAATTAGTTTCATCCATTAAATCTTTCAATTTTATAGATTTTAAATTGGAATAAATATTTGATGAATTACTTGAGTCGTAGATTATTGTTTATCATTTTTAGTGTAGTTCGGATCAAATGATAGATATTAATGTGTACAATGCATGAGTGTGAATTTTACATGTTAATTGTAGCCTTAGAATCACCCATATTTGATTTTTGCATGAAACTCTCGAGAAAACTATAAAAACCGCGTTTCTGCACCTGTGTGTTGGAACCGCATGGTCCAACGCACGGTCTTGGCAAGACCGTGCGCCAGACCGTGCACAACCCTTTAACCTTGCACCGGCTTGCGCATACCTGTGCAACAGCCCATGTGCCTTTGTTTCAGCATGCACGGTGTTGAGTGCGTGCTCAAGACCGTGCACAAGGCCGTGCGTTAGCCCGTGCGAATGCCTTAGCCAATTTTCCAGCCTTTTTCCTTGGTTGCTCTCGGTAATGGGGTCAAATGATCAAAAATAAAAGTTGACTTTTTGCAGACGACCCCCTAAAATCGAGCCGTTTTCGCCTATAGCTTCTTTATGACTCAAGGATGAATATTTGGTAAAGTTTTCAAAATTCCGATCTCGTTCGGACCTTAAATCGAGCCATTTTCGTTTAGGGTTTTTTCCCCAATTTCTGAATGTTGTCCGAAAAATCCGAAAATCGCATGAGTGCTTCTTTATAATATTATATGCATGAATATGCAATTAGAATTTCAATTGAGCATGTTTATCATTGTTAATTTCGTATTTTAGTTTAATTGATTTAATTGTATTTTTAATTGTATATTCATTTGATACATGTTGTTTATTGGTTTTGATTGCAATGTAGTCTTTGTGAGTCGTTGTCGTGTCTTGTCTTATGTGGTTTTGTCATCTATTAGTTTCAGGCTGTCTTGTCAGGACATAGCTTGGAGTGTCTTGTCGTTCCGTGTTCCCAGGTGAGGGTTTTAAAATATTTCAAACGGAGTAAGAATTCTTTTTATTTATTGTGAACTCCCCTTATGTGCTCATATTGCTTTGTTTTCCTTTCTCGTATAATTATTAGATATTTAATCTATATTTTAAGGTTGCTCTCAAATGTCTTAATATTAAATTGTACTTATGAGTATCCCTAAATCATTTTATTTTCATAAGGCAAGTAAAATTATTTATTTTAAGCGTGACGGTTTGACTTAGGATTTATACCCTTCGTCGTCACTCAAACTTGCCCAAATTTAATTTATGTATGTTTTCAAGGCGAGCAAATTCGTTTCATTTCAAAATTGGGCCCGGGAAAGAATCCGGAGGTTATACCTGGGGACGAGCGTCTAGGGGTAATCCGAGGTGCTTCTCCTAAAATTAAGCGTCAATCGTGGCCCGTCAGGAGATGATAGCCACGGTTGGGAGCGATGGTGGGCGTTGCATTCGTTGCACGTTTTCCTAAAATTCACAGTCGCCCGAAGTAGCGATTCGGGGTCAGACACCGGTGATGGAGTTACCAGAACTTGAGGGGGTTATAAGGAGGAACAGGCCCATTTCTCGCTGGGACATTAATTGCGTACATGTTACTACTTTAATTATTTATTATCATTATTTAATGTCATGTATGCAAGTCGAAGCACGATCCGGATTTTCTACAATTATGCAAATGTATTTTCATATATATATAATTAAAACCCGAACACGTGGCTTTTACTTGTTCCCTCTTGACCTTCACTGAGTGTTTTTACTCACCCCATTATTTTAATTCTTACTTCAGGTCGACAGGTGGCGTTGTCACCTCTTTTGTCAGTCGGCAGTAGCAGGTCTAGGTTGGTTCGTGAGTTTTGTCTTGTCAGTGTCCCAACAACAGTCGTGTCCTTATTTATGATTTTATTTAATTATGTATTTCGGATTATGCTTTACTTTACGTAATTATGTGCCCATGATGTGGGATAGATTAGACTGGCCATGAATGGCATTTTTATATATAATGATTGCTACATGATGTATGAATTACGTTGCCATGGATGGCTGATATGATTTATTATATAATTGTTTTAACTTCCGCAACTCTGATATTTATTTTATTGCTGTCGTTGTTGGGTTGTCGTATACTGTTGCTGGTTTTTGCTTGTGTGATTGCCGTTCGCCGGGATGGATTTTTAAAAGGGGTACATCTACCTCGTTTGGGGGTTCGTCTCGGTGCGGATGTGGTGTTCTTTCTCCGGCCAAGGAAAGGGGTGCTACAGTCAGTGGTATCAGAGCCTAGGTTCCCAAAAAGGAACCGAAAGCTCTAGTATCTCGTCTGTCTTGCATGGAGTGTCTGTCTGCTTGGTGTCAGTTCGTGTCGAGTTCGTGTTTTGACAAGTGTTTGTCTCATCTTGGTGCTTAAAATTGTAGATGATTACGGTTGGCTTAATTAACCGACTGGCAATCTTTTACAAATTTTTGTACTAAGGTAGATGTAACGCGAGTCGATCGTGGAACACTGTGCGTGTCTTACATGGTTTGGTCTGTCGTAGTGTGTGTCGGTAGGATTTTGTGGAGTGATTGAGCATGCTTATGTGTTTATGAATTGTTGGCATCATTTCTCACAAGACATGCACCTATTTTGCCAAATAGTTGTGAACGCAGGTATGCCGCGTAAGAAAGCTAGATCGGATCCGCCACTACCTCCACTTCAGACTACGTCAGGATCAACGCACTCGTATTCGACGGGAGAGTTGGAAATAGCTCAGGGAGCAGATAGCGTGACAGAATGCGAGGCTAGATTTGCCTACCTGACTAACTACTCACCTAACCGGGAGCCAGATCAAAGGAACAGAGCTGCGAAATTTATATCTGGATTGAGGCACGAAATTCGCCAAGTACTCATAGGTCTTGGTTGTTGTTCTTATGCTGAAGCTATTGGCCGAGCCTTGCGGGCCGAAGCAGAGTTTGAAATGAGAGCTAGGAATGCTCGACCGATCATTTTACCAAACCCATCTTATGGATCGAGAACTCCATTGGCTGTTCGTACAACTTCTCACAGAAAAGAGGCGATGACCAGTGGAACCAGTGAGAGCACCATCCTTTGCTCGTATTGCCATAAGCCAAATCATCTCGCAGAGTACTGCCGGAAACGACTGGGACAGTGTTTACTGTGTGGATCCCCTAACCATCTTCTCGACAATTGCCCTAATAAGAAGACACCTAAGGAAGAGGATAGTGGATGATGATTCTGAGGATTCAGAGTTCTTAATTCAGAGAGGGAGGCTACCAGAGAATAAAGCGTGAAGGGACAGTGTTGGGGACGTACAATAAATGAGAAGCTACGACATCGAAGGACTTGAGCAAACATCCGGAATAAAAGGAATAATGGGAGACTAGAACGGACTTCATTACTCGGAATAAAAGGTACCGTGCATGTTCATAACATTCATATTTCTCGTATTTAATTTATTACGTGCACGATATTATGTAATTATTGTTTGGATGAACTCCGGATTAAATCCGGGGTGTTTTCGTAATTTTTGCGCTTTTTTATTCGATCCAGGGGTGCTTGCACACCCTAACGGTCTTGCTCAAGACCGTGCGAGCCAGTTCAGCGTTAAACTGCTGAACCGGCTGGACAGCTCCACACGGGCCAGCGCACGCCCGTGCGTCCGGCCGTGTGTGTTTCTTTTGCTCTTTTTAAACCTATTTCCGCGAGAAAACTTACAGAAACTTTTCACCCCTTTTCTCTCCACTTCCTGCAACAGAAACTTACAGTTTTTCCCCAAAATTTTTCTCCAATCTTTGCAAGCTTATAACCTTCGATCCGTCCGTTGGATCTTCATAATTTTCGGAAGGTACGTAATCTACATTACGTATTTCAGTTAGTTGGGTTTTAAGGACGATCCATCGAGCCGATCTTACACACATTGCTGCCCAAAATACATGCACGCCAAGTGTTCGACAAAATTCCCGAGTGAGGAATTTCATCAAATTCAATCCTACAAGCTTCAAACAACATTCTCACATGGCCGCCGAAGGTTCTCGACGTAGGAGGAGGCGAGATGACCCTCCATCTCCACTTCCATTCAATGTAGATATTTCAAATTCATTCCAAGCTAAAGTTTTTCGACGTATGCATGAACGCCCGGTCTTCTCTACCAAATTGCTCGACATTGAAGCATTGGGAAATTTGGGAATTGGCAAGGGAATTGCTCGGTACATTGAGAACGTTGGATGGACCACGTTCTTGGATATAAGGAGGAATTCGTATCCCCGTCTTGTATACGAATTCATTGCAAAACTTCAAATAATTCCCCACGAAGACGATGCCGAGCTACCATTCAAGATTGAGTTCCGAGCTTTTAATGAAGATTATGAGCTCACTCTTCGGCAACTAACAATGCATTTTGGACTACCCGTTCGGGGTATGATAAGCCGTGAAGTTGGATGGTCCGATGCCGAAGCTTGGAGAAATGTCTCCACTTCTAGGAGACCCTTTCAACAAGGAAAATCGAAGGCAACCGACCTTCGTGATTCCGCTTTGAGGACTTTCCACCGGTTCCTCTCATGTACCGTTTTTGCTAGAGGAGATAGCTACGGTTCAATTAATATTGAGGAACTCTACGTCCTTGATTGCGCGGTTCGAAGGCAAGCAGTCAACGGCATTATGTTTTTCCTTCGATATGTAGAATATGTAGGTACCCGGCCTAAAGGAGAAATCAGAATTGGGTCCTACATTACCGCGATCTTAGAGTGTGCCGGAGTGACCGGCATGGATCGAATGGCCCCGGCAGGAGCCGAGGATTCAATGATTTCCTACAAGCAACTCGCCCAAATGAAACTTTGTAGGAAAGTTAGAGGGCGACATGGTCGATATGTACCAATGACGGCCGAGGAAGCCGCCGCCGGGAGCGATGGCGACGATGAAGAGGATGCCGATATAGGAGGTCATCCTGAGGAGGACCGACAAGAGAGGGAGGAGCAAATGATGGAACAACTTTACGAAGCAGGAGGCTTCGCTCCCCATCAGGTTCCGTATGTACCCGATCCTCCTAGAACCGAAGAGGTTCCATTCCAGTAGAGCTTTGAGGATTACTCGACACAGCACCAGGCTGGATCCTCTCAATGGGACAGATTAAGTGAGGAACAATGGAGTCGGTATCAACAATCGGAGTCGAAGACCCGAAGCCGATGGGAGGCCGACAGGTGGACGGTTTGGGGAAACCGCTTCACAACTTTCGCTGAACAGACTACTGAACAACTGGACCAACAGTCGGCTGATTTCGAGAAATTAGACTCGAGACCCAACGCAACCACGTTGAAATCCGGGAGCAAATTTCCGACCTCGAGAGGTCCATCACGGAGCAGCTCGCCAACTATCTCAGTCGTCTTGGCATGCCGCCTAGCTCCGGAGCCCCTGATTCTTAGTCGGTATCGATTTCTTTTATCTCTCGTCATTTTCGTTTTAATTGTAACTTGATTTTCAGTTGAAACTATTATGTATGAACTATGTGTTAAATGTTTATTTGAATTTAACTGTTAATTGTTCATTTTAATTCATTGCTTATGTGTTAATTGCGCGATTTTGTATGATGAACTTTTAAATGCTGTGATATACTTCCTTTAATAAAATCCGAGATTCGGAGTAGAATCTGAGGACAGATTCTTTTAAAGGAGGGAGTATTGTAACGACCCGAAAATTCCAGATTATATTCTTGGAATAATTATTCGACATTTCGTTGAATTATATATGAAAAGATTTAACTTCGTTAGTTAATCTTAATTTATTATAATTATTTCAATATTCTTAACCATTTATAATTACATTTTCTACCCCTTGAATTTATTCTAATCTTTAAACGAACCTACAACCTTTTAAAATAACCTTGTACTACCTTGAACACACCCACACTCTCTTGAACACACTCACACCCTCTTGAACACACCCTATTGCACACTCTTGGATACTTATACAATCGAGAGAGAGGAAGAGAGAAGAGAAAGAGAAGGAGAAGAAGAAGAAGAAGGAGGAGAAAAAGGAAATCCCGTTCCGAATCCGTTCGTCGACCAATTTAAATTCCGAGACCAGATTTACGATCCTCATTCGATTCTTTATCGGTAACCTTCTTTCTCCAATTAGTTTCATCCATTAAATCTTTCAATTTTATAGATTTTAAATTGGAATAAATATTTGATGAATTACTTGATTTGTAGGTTATAGTTTATCATTTTTAGTGTAGTTCGGATCAAATGATAGATATTAATGTGTACGATGCATGAGTGTGAATTTTACATGTTAATTGTAGCCTTAGAATCTCCCATATTTGATTTTTGCATGAAACTCTCGAAAAAATCTTAAAAATCGCGTTTCTGCACCTGTGTGTTGGAACCGCACGGTCTAACGCACGGTCTTGGCAAGACCGTGCGCCACACTGTGCACAGCCCTTTAACCTTGCACCGGCTTGCGCACGCCTGTGCAACAGCCCGTGTGCCTTTGTTTCAGCATGCACGGTCTTGAGTGCGTGCTCAAGACCGTGCACAAGGCCGTACGTTAGCCCGTGCGAATGCCTTAGCCAATTTTCCAGGCTTTTCCTTGGTTGCTCTCGGTAATGGGGTCAAATGATCAAAAATAAAAGTTGACTTTTTGCAGACGACCCCCTAAAATCGAGCCGTTTTCGCCTATAGCTTCTTTATGACTCAAGGATGAATATTTGGTAAAGTTTTCAAAATTCCGATCTCGTTCGGACCTTAAATCAAGCCATTTTCGTTTAGGGTTTTTTCCCCAATTTCTGAATGTTGTCCGAAAAATCCGAAAATCGCATGAGTGCTTCTTTATAATATTATATGCATGAATATGCAATTAGAATTTCAATTGAGCATGTTTATCATTGTTAATTTCGTATTTTAGTTTAATTGATTTAATTGTATTTTTAATTGTATATTCATTTGATACATGTTGTTTATTGGTTTTGATTGCAATGTAGTCTTTGTGAGTCGTTGTCGTATCTTGTCTTATGTGGTTTTGTCGTCTGTTAGTTTCAGGCTGTCTTGTCAGGACATAGCTTGGAGTGTCTTGTCGTTCCGTGTTCCCAGGTGAGGGTTTTAAAATATTTCAAACGGAGTAAGAATTCTTTTTATTTATTGTGAACTCCCCTTATGTGCTCATATTGTTTTGTTTTCCTTTCTCGTATAATTATTAGATATTTAATCTATATTTTAAGGTTGCTCTCAAATGTCTTAATATTAAATTGTACTTATGAGTATCCCTAAATCATTTTATTTTCATAAGGCAAGTAAAATTATTTATTTTAAGCGTGACGGTTTGACTTAGGATTTATACCCTTCGTCGTCACTCAAACTTGCCCAAATTTAATTTATGTATGTTTTCAAGGCGAGCAAATTCGTGTCATTTCAAAATTGGGCCCGGGAAAGTATCCGGAGGTTATACCTAGGGACGAGCGTCTAGGGGTAATCCGAGGTGCTTCTCCCAAAATTATGCATCAATCGTGGCCCGTCAGGAGATGATAGCCACGGTTGGGAGCGATGGTGGGCGTTGCATTCGTTGCACGTTTTCCTAAAATTCACAGTCGCCCGAAGTAGCGATTCGGGGTCAAACACCGGTGATGGAGTTACCAGAACTTGAGGGGGTTATAAGGAGGAACAGGCCCATTTCTCGCTGGGACATTAATTGCGTGCATGTTACTACTTTAATTATTTATTATCATTATTTAATGTCATGTATGCAAGTCAAAGCACGATCCGGATTTTCTACAATTATGCAAATGTATTTTTATATATATATAATTAAAACCCGGACACGTGGCTCGTACTTGTTCCCTCTTGACCTTCACTGAGTGTTTTTACTCACCCCACTATTTTAATTCTTACTTCACGTCGACAGGTGGCGTTGTCACCTCTCTTGTCAGTCAGCAGCAGCAGGTCTAGGTTGGTTCGTGAGTTTTGTCTTGTCAGTGTCCCAACAACAGTCGTGTCCTTATTTATGATTTTATTTAATTATGAATTTCGGATTATGCTTTACTTTACGTAATTATGTGCCCATGATGTGGGATAGATTAGACTGGCCATGAATGGCATTTTTATATATAATGATTGCTACATGATGTATGAATTACGTTGCCATGGATGGCTGATATGATTTATTATATAATTGTTTTAACTTCCGCAACTCTGATATTTATTTTATTGCTGTCGTTGTTGGGCTGTCGTATGCTGTTGCTGGTTTTTGCTTGTGTGATTGCCGTTCGCCGGGATGGATTTTTAAATGGGGTACATCTACCTCGTTTGGGGGTTCGTCTCGGTGCGGATGTGGTGTTCTTTCTCCGGCCAAGGAAAGGGGCGCTACAGCTGGGATCGGTGTAACGGTCTGAGGTGTCAACGGAGGTGATGGGGGCTGTCTACATGGACAACGATGTGGAGGCATACTGTAAAGCCAATAGCAGTTATGCATGACAGGTAAGTGAGCATGCAAAGCTGTAAACACATAGGCAAGTAATGTTTCAGATAAAGTTCACATAATCACTTAGCATGTAACGACCCAGAAATCTGGGAATTACTGTGAGTAATTTTTACGCGTTAATTATCTTTCTTAATCTCTAAATTCTCGATTATATGTGAATTATAATATATTATGTCGTAAATGACCAATGTGATAATATTGTTTGCGTATTTAAATTACGTGTCTATATTGCGTTTATTAAATATTTAATCGTTATATGTGATCGACGCGTATTTAATTGGATTTTCTAAAATTACTAAAATAACCCTTCATATTTTTCGGTATTTCGAAGATATTTGATAAGTATCGAAATTCATTTCATTATTTTTTATTTCGAGAGAGAGAGAGAGAGAGAGAAGAAGAAGAAAGAGAAAATTTTTCTCCCGAATCCCTAATCGATCGTGCCGAGCTCGAATTTCCGTGGAATTTCGCGCCAATCGTTTTTAAACGATCAGTTCATCGATACCTTTCTTTAGGTACCAATTTCCCCAATTTATTTTACGTTTTTTCGAGGTTTTGAGAATATTTGGTTATTTCGGGATTTTTAGGTTAAATGCTTAGATCGAGCCCGTTTCTTGGTCAATTCGTGATTTAATTGGATGTATATGTGAGTTAGATGTTGATTATTGATTGTTATAAATTATGAGTGTTGATTTGCGTTAAAAATATGATTTTTGTGGAATTTTGGCTCGAAAATTTGAAAACCCGTAAGTTTCTGCTGGGTTCAGTTGAACCACACGGGCTAACGCACGGTCTTGCGCAAGACCGTGCAGGAGCCCGTGTGCCGCTATATTTGCTTGCACGGGCTTGAGCCCGTGCACCTATCCCGTGTGTTTGGCCGTGTGTGCGTGCACGGTCTTGACACCGTGTTCAAGACCGTGCACTAGGCCGTGTGAAACACTTAGTGAATTTTTCCAGCCTTTTCAAACTTTGCTCTCGGCAATTGAGTCTTCGGGTCACCATTTTTGGTTGACTTTTTGCATACGGACTCCAAAAATTACACCGTTTTCACCTATAGAACCCTTTTAATTTGTAGATTTATATTTTGGAATGTTTATTTAATTTCGCCGTCGTTCGGGCTATGAATAGTGTAATTCTAATTATGTGTATTTTTGACAACCTGTCGGAATTGCGTGAAATTTACATGATAGCTTCTTTACATATTATAATTGACATATGCATGATTGGAAACATGTTTGGTTAGCCGTTCGTCCAATAATTTCTTATTTGCGCTTTTATTGTTGTTGTAGTCGTTATTGATTTGTCTAGGTCTTGTCTTGTCTCCAGATCAGTCCGGCGTGGGAGACCAGTGAGTCTAGCAGCTAGGCTTTCTCTTTTTGATTCCAGGTGAGGATTTAAACTTTTAACTGGGCTTGAACATATATATATATACAATTGCGAACCCCCTAATCCCTTATTAATATATTATATATTTCGAGTTTATATTTTTATGTTTTATCCTCAATTCATTTAATATCAAAATTATACATCAGTAAACCAAATTGATTTGTTTTCAAAAGGGCAAGAAAATTATTTATTTTACGTGACGGTTTGACTTAGGATTTAATCCTTTGTCGTCACCCTTGCTCAGAGTGTCGGTTGGCATTCAAATGGGTTATTTTAAAGCGAGCAAATACATGACTATTTTCAAGTTGGGCCAGGGAAGGTATCCGAAGGTTACATCTGGGGACGGGCGTTCAGGGTGTAATCCGAGGTGCTTCTCCCAAAACTAAGCGTCAATCGTGGCCTGTCAGGAGATGATAGCCACGGTTGGGAGCGATGGTGGGTGTTGCATTCGTTGCACATTTTCCTAAAATTCATTATGGTTGAGCTTCGGGTTGCTCCTTAGCTTGACACCGGCGATGGAGTATTTATACATGCACCGTGGAGATATAAGGAGGAAGAGGCCCATTCTCGCTGGGATAGTATTTACTGCTTTATAGGGTTATTGATTTTAATTCTTAATTGTATATCCAAGTCGAAACATATTCCGGTTTCTTCATTATCGCATATGTATTTTCTATAAATACCCGGAAGCATGACTCGACTTGTTCTCACATCTTCACTGAGTATTTTGACTCACCCTCTTTTAAATTGTTCTTGCCTCAGGTTTGAGGGAGACCGACATGTCTTACGTGTCGGATGGGCAACAGTGTCAGATGGGTTTTTTTGGTTTTGCCGAGTCTCATTAGTTGTCTTTTGATCTCGTTCATTACTCTTGTCAACCTGGATTGATGATATTATATTGTTCCCCAATATTGTTATTTAAATGATGTTGCCCTGAGTGGGCTGTTGTTAATGTATTGGCCCCGGAGTGGCATTCTTGTTAATATGGATTTAAATGCTTCCGCTATATATTCTCTGATTTATTTAAATGTTTTATTTTGGGGATCCACTGTTGCCATGTGTCGGGATTGACCCGTTAGCTTGCGTGGGTTCTCGGGTTGAGGCACTGTACTCGGCTTGGGAATTCGTGCAGGTTCGGGGGCTGTAGAGCGGGGCGCTACATAGCACCTTTGCACAATTCCACAGAAGTCCTAAGCCGTACGACCTAGACACAACCGGACACGACAGACAACTAGGCATGGCAAGTACAACCTTGAGTTTCACATCCACCTATATCCAAGTCCATCCCAGTGTTTTGATTGTAAAAGATCTTTTGTTGTTGATCATCCAACAAATATCCATCACAATTCAAACACTAAGCGTTCTTGAACACTAGTGAGTGCAATTCCCTAAGTTACACCGGCACACAACGACTACCAAAACAAATAAAACACGACGCTTCAGAGCCTAGGCCATTGGACCTAAAGAAGCTCTGATACCAACTGTAGCGGGCGCCCCAAACGGGTAACGCACGCCCGGCACCGAGCCCTGACCCGGAACCGAAATGGAATCCAACCCGAATCAAAACTCGGCGAACGACACACATTTACTCAATGACTAGGCGGGGCTTTCAAAAACGAAAGAAAACGACAGAGGTGCGGAAGCGAAAATCAACAAAACATTAAATCATAACAATTGCACAAGTATTAAAACCCACCAAGGCCAACGAAATTCAATTACATAAATAATAAACGGGTTCGATATAATATCCCGACAATAGATAATAACGGGTTCAACATATAATCCCGAATACTACATAAATAAAATCCTACGGACAAGAGTTATACATGAACGAAATAAATGCAACTCTAACGACGACGACAACGACGACGATCCTGCCTAGTATCCTGAAACCAATACAGGGGTGAAACAGAGGGGGTTAGTCAAACGACTAAGTGAGGAGGGAATAATAGTGTATATTATAAAACGGAAATAAATCAACAATTTTAAACTTAAAAGAAATCAACTTAAATGAAAGGTTTTCCTAAATGGGTGGTGATTTAGCATAAATCATAAACATATCATATGACTTGGCGAGTCGAGCCCTTAACTCCAATTTCCAAACATAAAATGGGAGACCACCCTTATTCCTCTAATGTAGGCGGATCGCTAAATTCAAACTACACATAACATACGGTAACTCAGGTACTCAAAGGGTTGCCACTCCGGCCTCACCCCAAGCTCCCAAAGGTGGAGGGAACCATAGGATTTCTGCCGTAGACCCGACGTCTACCAAATTCGTCCTGTCATCCTTACTCCGGGCCCACACATACATACATACAGTTCATAACTCGCTTTTCAAATCATTTCGGGTTGGCCAAAAGACCGTTCGAGACATGTCATATGCGAGGCCGAAGGCCAAAGTTCGCCTTAGAAAACAAAGGGGTTTTACATCTCTCTTTCGCAAACCTTTCGAAGACTATACGTAGTACTTTTTCATATCAAAACATTTTCGATAAATTGAATAAACATAATAGGCATAAATATCTACTAAGTATATATATAGAAACGGTGTGAAAACAAAAAATAAACAAGGCTTATATCGGGAGAGGCTTTGTAACGACCCAGAAATCTGGGAATTACTGTGAGTAATTTTTACGCGTTAATTATCTTTCTTAATCTCTAAATTCTCGATTATATGTGAATTATAATATATTATGTCGTAAATGACCAATGTGATAATATTGTTTGCGTATTTAAATTACGTGTCTATATTGCGTTTATTAAATATTTAATCGTTATATGTGATCGACGCGTATTTAATTGGATTTTCTAAAATTACTAAAATAACCCTTCGTATTTTTCGGTATTTCAAAGATATTTGATAAGTATCGAAATTCATTTCATTATTTTTATTTCGAGAGAGAGAGAGAGAGAGAAGAAGAAGAAAAGAGATATTTCTCCCGAATCCCTAATCGATCGTGCCGAGCTCGAATCTCCGTGGAATCCCGCACCAATCGTTTTTAAACGATCAGTTCATCGATACCTTTCTATAGGTACCAATTTCCCCAATTTCTTTTACGATTTTTCGAGGTTTTGAGAATATTTAGTTATTTCGGGACTTTTAGGATAATTGCTTAGATCGAGCCCGTTTCTTGGTCAATTCGTGATTTTATTGGAAGTATATGTGAATTAGATGTTGATTATTGATTGTTATAAATTATGAGTGTTGATTTGCGTTAAAACTATGATTTTTGTGGAATTTTGGCTCGAAATTTTGAAAACCCGTAAGTTTCTGCTGGGTTCAGTTGAACCACACGGGCTAACGCACGGTCTTGCGCAAGACCGTGCAGGAGCCCGTGTGCAGCTATATTTGCTTGCACGGGCTTGAGCCCGTGCACCTATCCCGTGTGTTTGGCCGTGTGTGCGTGCACGGTCTTGACACCGTGTTCAAGACCGTGCACTAGGCCGTGTGAAACACTTAGTGAATTTTTCCAGCCTTTTCAAACTTTGCTCTCGGCAATTGAGTCTTCGGGTCACCATTTTTGGTTGACTTTTTGCATACGGACTCCAAAAATTACACCGTTTTCACCTATAGAACCCTTTTAATTTGTAGATTTATATTTTGGAATGTTTATTTAATTTCGCCCTCGTTCGGGCTATGAATAGTGTAATTCTAATTATGTGTATTTTTGACAACTTGTCGGAATTGCGTGAAATTTACATGATAGCTTCTTTACATATTATAATTGACATATGCATGATTGGAAACATGTTTGGTTAGCCGTTCGTCCAATAATTGCTTATTTGCGCTTTTATTGTTGTTGTAGTTGTTATTGATTTGTCTAGGTCTTGTCTTGTCTCCAGATCAGTCCGGCGTGGGAGACCAGTGAGTCTAGCAGCTAGGCTTTCTCTTTTTGATTCCAGGTGAGGATTTAAACTTTTAACTGGGCTTGAACATATATATATACAATTGCGAACCCCCTAATCCCTTATTAGTATATTATATATTTCGAGTTTATATTTTTATGTTTTATCCTCAATTCATTTAATATCAAAATTATACATAAGTAAACCAAATTGATTTGTTTTCAAAAGGGCAAGAAAATTATTTATTTTACGTGACGGTTTGACTTAGGATTAAATCCTTTGTCGTCACCCTTGCTCAGAGTGTCGGTTGGCATTCAAATGGGTTATTTTAAAGCGAGCAAATACATGACTATTTTCAAGTTGGGCCCGGGAAGGTATCCGAAGGTTACATCTGGGGACGGGCGTTCAGGGTGTAATCCGAGGTGCTTCTCCCAAAACTAAGCGTCAATCGTGGCCTGTCAGGAGATGATAGCCACGGTTGGGAGCGATGGTGGGTGTTGCATTCGTTGCACATTTTCCTAAAATTCATTATGGTTGAGCTTCGGGTTGCTCCTTAGCTTGACACCGGCGATGGAGTATTTATACATGCACCGTGGAGATATAAGGAGGAACAGGCCCATTCTCGCTGCGATCGTATTTACTGCTTTATAGTGTTATTGATTTTAATTCTTAATTGTATATCCAAGTCGAAGCATATTCCGGTTTCTTCATTATCGCATATGTAATTTCTATAAATACCCGGAAGCATGATTCGACTTGTTCTCACATCTTCACTGAGTACTTTGACTCACCCTCTTTTAATTGGTTTTTGCCTCAGGTTTGAGAGAGACCGACATGTCTTACGTGTCGGATGGGCAACAGTGCATAGATAGGCTTTTTGGTTTTGCCGAGTCTCGTTAGTTGTCTTTTGATCTCTCGTTCATTATTCTTGTCAACCTGGATTGTAGATGTTATATTGATCCCCATAATTGTTATTTAAATGATGTTGCCCTGAGTGGGCTGTTGTTAATATATTGGCCCCGGAGTGGCAATTTTTTTTAATATGGATTTAAATGCTTCCGCTATATATTCTCTGATCTATTTAAATGTTTTATTTTGGGGATTCACTGTTGCCAAGTGTCGGGATTGACCCGTTAGCTTGCATGGGTTCTCGGGTTGAGGCACTGTATTCGGCTTGGGAATCCGTGCAGGTTCGGGGGCTGTAGAGCGGGGCGCTACAGTCCGGAGTGGTATCAGAGCCATAGGTTCCCTAGGTTCTGTTGTCTAGAGTGTCGTGTCTAAGTCGTATGGCTATATTTATAGGTTTCGTGTTATTCCTTTACTTGCGCTTTTAAATGTTATTGTTACTTGATTAATTGGTCATATCATTAACCCACATGCATTTTAGCTTATCTTTGCAGGCACAATGGTTAGACCTCGAGGCCGACAGGAACCGCCTCCACCACCAGAGGGTTTTCCACCGCCTAATGCCTTCTATGATGCTGTTAGACTGATTATACAGCAGGCTCAGCAGGAGCAACAGCCACCACTACCGAATCCTCGGGATGTTACTGCCCGAGCCATGGATCGATTTATGTCCTATCACCCTACGGTCTTCGAGGGTGAGCCGGACGACATCAAGGCAGAGGCCTGGATTTCCGAGCTGGAGCAGAAGTTCAGAGCTCTAGATATTGAGGATTTGCAGAGGATCGAGCTCTCTGTATTTCTGATGAGGGGTCCCGCCCTCGATTGGTGGCGCCTAGTTGAGAGGCGTTGGACTACGGCACAGACCCCACGCACTTGGGGAAGGTTTTTGCATGAGTTCCGGGCGAAGTATGTGCCCGAGATCGTCCGTGATCAGCGAGAGAGGGAGTTTATGAACCTCACTCAGGGAGGTACGACTGTGGGCCAGTATGAGGCCAACTTTACCAGACTGATCGTCTATGCTCCTCATATAGCAGACGACGATAGGAGGATGGCCAGGAAGTTCAAGGAGGGCCTTCGCGATGAGATCAGGGCCGAGTTGGTAGGCAGTGACCTCCGTACTTATGAGGAGGCCGTTACACGGGCTATGGCTATCGAGTCCGATCTTCGAGAGCTTCGTCGGAGAGCTCCTGTTCCTGTTGCTGCTGCCCCTAAGGGTTTTTCTCAGAAGGGCAAGAGGCCTTTCACTGCTGGCTCTGGATCTTCTATGGGCGATAAGAGGCCCAGGTATATTGATAGGGCTCCTATTACTGCCGTTGCACCGATCACTTGTTCCTACTGCCACAGACCGAACCACACCGCCGATTCCTGCCGGAGGCGATTGGGACAGTGTTTGATTTGTGCATCTTCTGATCACCTGATAGACTCTTGTCCGAACAAGAGAACTCTTGCCACGCCACTGAAGGCGATTCAGGCTGCCGGTCAGCCGAGAGTTCAGCCCAGAGTCTTCGCACTAGGAGGAGAGGAGCTTGAGCCCGATTCGCATGATGTTATTGGAGGTACCCTGCATATTCATGACATCCCTATTACTGCATTATATGATCCGGGTGCTACACACTCGTTTATTGCGCTTGATATTGCTGCTAAGTTGTGCATGCCCGTGGAGAGTCTGCCTTATTTGTATCGAGTCAGTTCTCCTTTGGGGACTTCTTACGTTACGGATAGAATCTTCAAGGGTTGTCCTTTGAAGATAGGAGATCGTGTTTATCCCGCAGATTTGATCGAGTTACCACTGCAGCGCTACGGGATTATTCTGGGAATGGACTGGCTTTATCAGCATAGAGTCAGTGTGGATTGTTTCAGGAAGACTATTCAGATTGGGACTGAGGCAACAATTGTGAAGGGTAGTCTTGAGGAGTCAGTTTTGGCACCGAAGATTTCTTTCGTTGAGGCTTCTCGTTTGATCCGAGAGGGAGCTCAGGCCTTCGTCGCTTATTTACTTAACCGACCGAAGGAACAAGGGAAGCTCGAGAATACGGAAGTGATTAAGGACTTCCCTGATGTCTTTCCCGAGAGTTTGAACTCTCTACCCCCTGATCGGGACATTGAGTTCGTAGTCGATCTTGCCCCGGGATCGGAGCCTTATTCGAAGACTCCGTATAGGATGGCTCCAGCCGAGTTGAAGGAACTGAAGATGCAACTGGAAGAGTTGCTTGAGAATGGTTACATAAGACCGAGCATCTCTCCTTGGGGTGCCCCGGTTTTGTTTGTAAAGAAGAAGGATGGTACGCTGAGAATGTGCATCGACTACCGGGAGTTGAACCGGATGACAGTGAAGAACAAATACCCTCTACCCCACATAGAGGAGTTATTCGACTTATTGCAGGGCTCAAAGGTATATTCGAAGTTGGATCTTCGTCAGGGATATTATCAGCTTCGTATCCGAGAGCAGGATATACCTAAGACCGGGTTTAACACTCGGTACGGCCACTTCGAGTTTGTTGTGATGCCGTTTGGTTTGACGAATGCCCCTGCAGCTTTCATGGATATGATGCACAGGATTTTCCGACCTTACCTCGACAAGTTTGTGGTTATCTTCATCGACGACATTCTGGTTTTCTCCAAGACAGTCGAGGATCATGCCGAGCATCTTCGCATTGTTCTATAGACGCTTCGAGAGCATAGTCTATATGCCAAGTTCAGCAAGTGCGAATTTTGGATCAACGAGGTTTCATTCCTTGGTCACATCATCTCCGGGAATGGGATTGCTGTGGATCCATCAAAGATTGAGGCAGTGACGAGTTGGAGTCAACCTAAGACGCCAACAGAAGTTAGGAGTTTCCTTGGATTGGCTGGATATTACAGGCGATTCGTTAAGGATTTCTCCACACTAGCGGCCCCACTCACGAAGTTGACTTGTAAAGATATATCTTTTCAGTGGGACGACAAGTGTGAGGCCAGTTTCAAAGAGTTGAAGAAGAGATTGACCACTGCACCTATACTTGTTCTTCCAGACGGACACGAGGGATACGCGGTTTATACTGACGCGTCCAAGGAAGGTTTAGGGTGCGTGTTGATGCAAAATGGGAAAGTCGTAGCTTATGCTTCTAAAAAGCTAAAAGATGCCGAAAAGAACTATCCCATTCACGACTTGGAACTTGCAGCGGTTATATTTGCCTTGGGCAAATGGCGTCATTATCTGTATGGTGTCACTTTTGACATCTTTACGGACCACCAGAGTTTGAAGTATCTATTCACTCAGAAGGATCTCAACAGGAGACAGAGACGGTGGATGGAATTCTTGGAAGATTATGACTGCCGCATTCAGTATCACCCTGGGAAGGCGAACGTAGTCACCGATGCATTGAGCCGAAGGGCTCACGTGGCACACCTAGAGGGGACATCTTCAGATACCTCTTTAGAGGACGGAAGGACTCGATTTGAATCGTATCCTCGTCTTGCCAACCTTTTAGTCCAACCCGATTTAGTCCAACAACTTCGAGACGAGCAAGATTCAGATGCCAGTATTCAGAAGATCAAAGCTAGAATGCTGAATGATCCTAACACCAAATTCAGGATCGATGGTACCGGATTGATTCGCTTTGGGATCCGAGTTTGTGTTCCTACGAACCTGAAGCGTGGAATTCTCGACGAGGCACACAAGTTTGCTTATGCTGTTCACCCAGGAGGCAACAAGATGTATCGTGATCTCAGAACCCAGTATTGGTGGAATGGTATGAAAAGGGACGTGGCTACTTATGTGAAACATTGTCTAACATGTCAGAGAGTCAAGGCCGAGCATCAAAGGCCTGGAGGAACTCTTCAGCCGCTTCCTGTACCCACTTCCAAGTGGTAGGAGATCACTATGGACTTCGTGACTGGATTGCCTGCCGTTCGTGGAGGTTTCGATAGTATTTGGGTCATCGTTGATCGATTGACCAAGTCAGCGCATTTTCTACCAGTTCGAAAAACAACAAAGGTTAAACAGCTCGCAGAATTGTATCAGAAAGAAATTATTAGGCTTCATGGTGTTCCGGAAAGTATCGTTTCTGACAGGGATCCTAAGTTCACAGCTCAGTTGTGGCAAGAACTTCATAAGAACTTGGGAACGACCCTAAAGTTTAGCTCTGCAGCACATCCTCAGACTGATGGACAATCCGAGCGAACGATCAGGTTTCTAAATGATATGTTACGGGCATGTGCGCTCGATTTTCATACGAGTTGGATTTCACACTTGCCCTTGGTCGAGTTCGCTTACAATAACAGTTATCAAGCCTCGATTGGAATGCCACTGTATGAGGCTCTTTATGGGAGGAAGTGCAGATCTCCAATTTATTGGGAATTGGAGGATTGGAAATGGTCAGCTAATGGCCATGAGAGGGCTACTCCACCGGATCACATTCAGGAAGCAATTGATAAGGTTCAACTCATTCGGCAAAGAATGAAAGCAGCTCAAGATCGCCAGAAGAGCTACGCCGACAAGAGGCGTCGACATTTGGAGTTCGAAGTGGGAGACCGAGTTTTTCTCAAGGCCTCCCCGAGGAAGGGATTCACGAGGATCGGTAGAGGTGGGAAACTTACTCCGAGATATTTAGGTCTATTTGAGATCACCGAGCGGATCGGGAATACCGCATATCGTCTGGACCTACCACCTTATCTTACCGGGATCCACAATGTCTTCCATGTCTCACAGCTTCGCAAGTACTTCCCCGACGAGTCCCATATTCTCCAGGATGACGGAGTTCAGCTTGAGCCGGATTTGACTATTGAGATGAAACCGGTTCAGATTCAGGATCGTAAGGTTCAGCAGCTTCGCCACAAGCAGATTTCATTAGTGAGAGTTCTCTGGAGGAACCGTTCGACCGAGCAGTCTACTTGGGAGACGGAGGCTAAGATGAGGGAAGCTTATCCCGAGCTTTTCTGATGAAGATGGAATCTGGGGACCAGATTCTCATAAGGGGGAGGTATTGTAACGACCCAGAAATCTGGGAATTACTGTGAGTAATTTTTACGCGTTAATTATCTTTCTTAATCTCTAAATTCTCGATTATATGTGAATTATAATATATTATGTCGTAAATGACCAATGTGATAATATTGTTTGCGTATTTAAATTACGTGTCTATATTGCGTTTATTAAATATTTAATCGTTATATGTGATCGACGCGTATTTAATTGGATTTTCTAAAATTACTAAAATAACCCTTCGTATTTTTCGGTATTTCAAAGATATTTGATAAGTGTCGAAATTCATTTCATTATTTTTATTTCGAGAGAGAGAGAGAGAGAGAGAAGAAGAAGAAAAGAGATATTTCTCCCGAATCCCTAATCGATCGTGCCGAGCTCGAATCTCTGTGGAATCTCGCACCAATCGTTTTTAAACGATCAGTTCATCGATACCTTTCTATAGGTACCAATTTCCCCAATTTCTTTTACGATTTTTTGAGGTTTTGAGAATATTTGGTTATTTCGGGACTTTTAGGATAATTTCTTAGATCGAGCCCGTTTCTTGGTCAATTCGTGATTTTATTGGATGTATATGTGAATTAGATGTTGATTATTGATTGTTATAAATTATGAGTGTTGATTTGCGTTAAAAATATGATTTTTGTGGAATTTTGGCTCAAAATTTTGAAAACCCGTAAGTTTCTGCTGGGTTCAATTGAACCACACGGGCTAACGCACGGTCTTGCGCAAGACCGTGCAGGAGCCCGTGTGCAGCTCATTGTGCTTGCACGGGCTTGAGCCCGTGCACCTATCCCGTGTGTTTGGCCGTGTGTGCGTGCACGGTCTTGACACCGTGTTCAAGACCGTGCACTAGGCCGTGTGAAACACTTAGTGAATTTTTCCAGCCTTTTCAAACTTTGCTCTCGGCAATTGAGTCTTCGGGTCACCATTTTTGGTTGACTTTTTGCATACGGACTCCAAAAATTACACCGTTTTCACCTATAGAACCCTTTTAATTTGTAGATTTATATTTTGGAATGTTTATTTAATTTCGCCGTCGTTCGGGCTATGAATAGTGTAATTCTAATTATGTGTATTTTTGACAACCTGTCGGAATTGCGTGAAATTTACATGATAGCTTCTTTACATATTATAATTGACATATGCATGATTGGAAACATGTTTGGTTAGCCGTTCGTCCAATAATTGCTTATTTGCGCTTTTATTGTTGTTGTAGTCGTTATTGATTTGTCTAGGTCTTGTCTTGTCTCCAGATCAGTCCGGCGTGGGAGACCAGTGAGTCTAGCAGCTAGGCTTTCTCTTTTTGATTCCAGGTGAGGATTTAAACTTTTAACTGGGCTTGAACATATATATATATACAATTGCGAACCCCCTAATCCCTTATTAATATATTATATATTTCGAGTTTATATTTTTATGTTTTATCCTCAATTCATTTAATATCAAAATTATACATCAGTAAACCAAATTGATTTGTTTTCAAAAGGGCAAGAAAATTATTTATTTTACGTGACGGTTTGACTTAGGATTTAATCCTTTGTCGTCACCCTTGCTCAGAGTGTCGGTTGGCATTCAAATGGGTTATTTTAAAGCGAGCAAATACATGACTATTTTCAAGTTGGGCCAGGGAAGGTATCCGAAGGTTACATCTGGGGACGGGCGTTCAGGGTGTAATCCGAGGTGCTTCTCCCAAAACTAAGCGTCAATCGTGGCCTGTCAGGAGATGATAGCCACGGTTGGGAGCGATGGTGGGTGTTGCATTCGTTGCACATTTTCCTAAAATTCATTATGGTTGAGCTTCGGGTTGCTCCTTAGCTTGACACCGGCGATGGAGTATTTATACATGCACCGTGGAGATATAAGGAGGAACAGGCCCATTCTCGCTGGGATCGTATTTACTGCTTTATAGTGTTATTGATTTTAATTCTTAATTGTATATCCAAGTCGAAGCATATTCCGGTTTCTTCATTATCGCATATGTAATTTCTATAAATACCCGGAAGCATGACTCGACTTGTTCTCACATCTTCACTGAGTACTTTGACTCACCCTCTTTTAATTGGTTCTTGCCTCAGGTTTGAGAGAGACCGACATGTCTTACGTGTCGGATGGGCAACAGTGCATAGATAGGCTTTTTGGTTTTGCCGAGTCTCGTTAGTTGTCTTTTGATCTCTCGTTCATTATTCTTGTCAACCTGGATTGTAGATGTTATATTGATCCCCATAATTGTTATTTAAATGATGTTGCCCTGAGTGGGCTGTTGTTAATATATTGGCCCCGGAGTGGCAATTTTTGTTAATATGGATTTAAATGCTTCCGCTATATATTCTCTGATCTATTTAAATGTTTTATTTTGGGGATTCACTGTTGCCAAGTGTCGGGATTGACCCGTTAGCTTGCATGGGTTCTCGGGTTGAGGCACTGTATTCGGCTTGGGAATCCGTGCAGGTTCGGGGGCTGTAGAGCGGGGCGCTACAGGCTTATTTATATATATATACATAATAGTACTGGAATCAGAAACGGAAAGCTTCACCTGTTGGCTATACAAAATAAGAACAAAAGCAAGAACCGGCGCTACTCCACGGGAGTATCGTCTGCAAAATACAAAGACATAGCCAAATAAGACTAACGACGACGCACGGCTTAATCGAAGGCATTAAAACACATAGAAGCACGTTGAACAATCAAATAAAGCACTTAAGTTCAAATTATCAAGCACAGAGTAATTCGTGAATTCAAAAATGCAAATCAAATCCAAATGCAACAAAACTTTATGGACATGATTTAAATACCATAAGGGAGTATGCATTCAAGTTTCGGAAAAATCGGACTTCATATGCAAAAGTTAGAAAATTTGACAAAACTTCGAACGCACTATTCATAGACCCGAACATGCTATAAATTCATAAATCATGCAATTCATATCTATTTCATACATATACAATACATGAGCGAAGAAAGAATTCGGAAAAGATGAGCCTCGGAGGGACCCACAGGCTAAAATTGGCCCTGACTTACAGAAGGTCAGGGTCCTGTTCAAACGGGCCACACGGCCTCGTGCACGGCCGTGTGCACCAAGGCCGTGCACATCAAAGAGGGACACGCACGGCCTCTTGCACACGGCCTCAAGGCCGTGTGGACAAGGCCGTGCACCACCACAACACGCACGGTCTCCTGCACGGCCGTGCGGGAGACCGTGTACACTCACACGGTCTTGCCACAGCCTGTGTGCAAAGCCCGTGCACGCCATGAAACAGCAGAAAATTCACAGCAACGCGAAACCTTCGCAAATCCAATTTAAAAATCAACATTTAACTGATTAAACATGCAAATCCTTCCCTAATTTTCATATATAATGTTCTACAACATCTAAGCTACACATAGAGTCCAAAATCATAAAAATCCATCCATAATTTATCTCAAAATCATATAAAACCTAATATAATCAACTATATACAAAAATCTGAAAATTGAAGGAATGGAGGCTTTAATTGAGAAAGACGTGAGAAGCTTACTCATAGAAGAGATCGTGAGGAGTTCGTAGGCGTAAACGGTTCGAAAATCCGTCGAGAAACGAGTCCGACACGATCGATTGAACCTTCCTCCTTCCCTTTCTCTTTTTCTTTCTTTTTCTTCTCTTCTCTTGCTGTTAGTTGCGTGAATCAGGTGAGAGGGAGAGATGTGAGACTTAGTCAAAGAATTGACTTGATTCGAGGAACGAAAGGGCGTTTTCGTAATTTTATGAAACTTACCCAAAATTTCAAGTTGTCCAAATAATATATAATTACAATCAAAATTCATGAAATTAAACGCACATTGACATGTCGTGATTTAAATATCAAAATTCACTCATTCATGAAAATGTTATATAAATCATATAATAATTAGTAAAATAAATAATGAATCGCGCAAGAAAATCGGTTCAGGTTCCCGGTTCATAACTCGAATTTTCGGGGCGTTACATCAATAATCATTAATATATCCATTTCTACTAAATTAAACGATTCAATTCAATTAAGTAAAGACAGACTGTTGTTGGACACTACCGACAGTTACCAAAGGACACGAAGACCAAGACTTACGACCTGCTGTTGCCAACCGACATGAGAGGTGACAACGCCACCTGTCGACCTGAAGTAAGAATTAAAAATAACGAGGGGTGAGTATAAACGATACTCAGTGAAGGTAAAGAGGGAACAAGTACGAGCCATGCTTCCGGGTTTTATACATATATAAGAAAGTACATTTGCAGAATTGAAGAAAAACCGAAATGTGCTTCGACTTGCATTAACTTCAATAATTAGCAATACAATAATGAAATTAAAGCATAACTACAATCAATTAATATCCCAGCGAGAATGGGCATGTTCCTCCTCATATCCCTTCAAGTCAATATAAAACTCCATCTCCGGTGTCTGACCCCATAGTGCGACCACGGGCGACGAATTGAATTTCAGGAAAACGTCCAACGAATGCGACTGTAACGCCCCGAAAATTCGTGTTATGAACCGGGAACCCGAATTGATTTTCTTGCGGGATTTACGATTTATTTTATTAATTATTATATGATTTTATAACAATTTCGTATATGAGTGAATTTTGATATTTAAATCACGAATTGATACTGTGCGTTTAATTATATGAATTTTGAATGTAATTATGTATTATTTGGACGACATGAGTTTTCGAACTTATTTTGTAAATTACGAAAATGCCCTTTCGATTCTCAACCTAAGTCAAGTTTTGACTTAAGTCTCATTTCTCTCTCCCTCGCCCCATTCACGCGCAAGGAAGAGAAGGAAAAGAAAGAAAAAGAGAAAGAGAAGGAAGGAGGTTCAAACGATCGTCCCGACTCCGTTTCTCGACGGATTTTCGAACCGTTTACGCCTACGAACTCCTCACGATCTCTTCTACGAGTAAGCCTTTCATGTACCTCTCGTTTAATGTCTCATATGCCTCATATTTCTCGTTTTTGTAAATAGATGAATAATTTAGGGTGGGTTTAAGTGATTTCGAGAGAATTTATGGATGGATTTTCGTGTTTTTGGATTCTATGTGTAGCTTATATGTTGTAGATCATTATATGTAAATATTAGGGCGTGATTTGCGTGTTTAGATGATCAAATGTTGAATTTAGGATTTAATTCGCGTGGTTGTTCTGGTTCTGCGAAGTTTCTGCTCTTTCTTGACGCACACGGGCTTTGCACACGGGGTGTGGCAAGGCCGTGTGGAAGTACACGGCCTCTTGCACGGCCGTGCAAGAGACCGTGCGCATGGTTCAGGGTGCACGGCCTTGTCCACATGGCCTTGAGGCCGTGTGCAAGAGGCCGTGTGTGTCCCTCTTTGGTGTGCACGGCCTTGGTGCACACGGCCGTGCACAAGGCCGTGTGGCCCGTTTGAACAGGGTCCTGACCTTTTGTAAGTCAGGGCCAATTTTGGCCTACGGGTCCCTCCGAGGCTCGTCTTTTCTAAATTATTTCTTCGCTCGTGTATTCGATATATATGAAATAGATATGAATTGCATGTTTTATGAATTTATAGCATGTTCGGATCTATGAATAGTACGTTTTAAGTTTTCGTCAAATTTTCTAACTTTTGCATATGAAGTCCGATTCTTCCGAAATTCGAATGCATACTCTCTTATGGTATTTAAAGTATGTCCGTAAAGTCTCGTTGCATTTGGACTTGATTTGCATATTTAAATTCATAAATTACTTCGTTTCGTTTGATAATTGAACCCAAGTGTTTTATGTGATTGTATAACGTGCTTTTACGTGTTTCTATGCTTTCGTATGAGCCGTGCGTCGTCGTATGTCTTACGTGGTTATGTCGTTTGTCAGTTGCAGGTTCCACTCTCGTGGATTAGGTTGCTCGTTTCCGTTTTGGGCTTTCTTTTGGTTGTCGCCAGGTGAGGTTTCCGTTGTTATTCCGTATTATGTAGATATGTATTATTAATCCTCACTAAATAAGCCTCGCATGTGTAATTTACGTTTTCATCCCGTATTACTATATTTAGTAAATACTTTATTCTTATTACTTTTATGAGGTTTAAGAACAACGGATTTGATATCAAATGAATATTATGTATATGATTTCGAAATGTTTATAAAAAGAGACAAGCGAACTATGTTTCGATTTAAATGTAATTTTGGGTTTGGAAACCTTCTCGTTGAGTGAAGTCGTTAGGGCGGGTTTCTCCCCCCATGACGACGGAACACCCGGTTGCGTTTCCTACCGTTACATCGCCTGTCTCGAATGGCCCTTTTGGCCCTCCCCGAAATGTCTTGATTCCTATTTTAATAGGAAAATGATAGTTATGAAAAATGCGAGATATGATATGTATGATATGATATGTGGGCCCCGGAGTATGGCGATCGGATGAAGCCGGATAGACAGCGGGTCTACGGTGGAATTCGGTAGCTTGCTCCATGTTTACCAGGAGCACGGGTGAGGCCGAAGTGGCAACCTTTGTGCTCCTGTGACGGTTGACTTCGTGTCAACTGAGAGATAGGCTATTATGCCTATAGAGCAGTTGGATTTAGCGGTCCTTATGCTATATGGGAGGAATAAGGCTGGTATGGTTTTCAGGTATGTTATGATATGATATGAGGTGTAACGGCACGTCCCCACATACGGTGTGACGTGTCGTCCCGCACCAAGTCACAATCCATAATAAGAACTAAAGGTCCGGTTATGAACTACAACCTGGCGAACGGAAAATAAATACCAGGCGGATCTGCTTTAGAAAATAATAGGACAATGAACAATAATACAGCGGAAGCAGATTAGCACAACCTATCCCACTCAGGGAGCTAGAACAACCATAATCCAAAACACAATTATAAAGCCCACCAAGGCCACTGAAAACATCAATTTCACTATTCACACTAATTTACATCATTTACATCTACAATCTCTAGGGTTTTAATTATTTATCCAGATACATAGGCGGAAATGAAATCACCTAATCAAAAGTAAATGACTCTAAGGACACGACCTGAATCCGCCTAGCAACAAAACCTGAAAAGACAACCACAGAGTAATGGGGTTAGTCAAAGCGACTAAGTGAGGGGGCTGTAATACGTATATATTATCGAAACAACAGAAAGATTCACCAGTTTGTAAATGAGAAGAAAGCAAAGGAAAAATAAAGGTTTTCAGAATTATTGGTGAATCGAATAATTTCACAATAAAGTAAAAGCTCAGCGAGTCGAGCATCAACCACCTGTTTCATAATATCAGAAATATCAAATAAACCTCCCTTATTCCTCCTTGTGTAGTCAGGTAGCTAGCCCGCTACTATATAATCATGCAAGGACAAATATCCAATACATCTTCGGCTGGGGATATAGACTAGATCCCGTCCGGCGCAGGTACTCAAAAGGGTTGCCACTCCGGTCATACCCCCGAGCTCCCATCAGTTTGGAGACCAGAGCATTGAGATCCACCGTAGACCCAACGTCTATCCGGCTTCACCCCGTACCCTGATGTCCGGGCCCAATAGTATATTGTGGCTCAATGGCCAGGCCGAAAGGCCAAGATAATTCCTCGCACTTCAAATGCTTATATGGTCAAAGGGACCGATTTCAAACTTGTTTGTAACCCTTTCGAGCTAATAGAGCCTTCTAGGGGTTACTATGTAATAATTTGATATCAAAGCATTTTCCTTTAACTCATTAAAGTAATATGATTTTCAAGTAGCTACTACGTATAATATAAGTTTGGGGAAAGAAAACATAAAAGCATAAAAACACAGGCTTCGGGTATATATGGAATATTTACATACGTATAAGAAAACCGAATTCGAAAAAGAAACCCCACCTGGATAATCCTGCAAAAAGGGCAAAAGAAAGAAGACCAACTACTGCCCGGAAGAACTACCACCTGAAACCAAATACGACACAACCATGTAAGACAACAAACCAATTAAGACACGACTAACTTGTACGGCTGTAAATACTAGTCATGTAATCACATACAATTACACTCATGCTAGTTCTAGGTAATATATTTTAAATAAATACAAGAATCATATTGATACATTTAAATCACATTATTTAATGCGTAGCAACCCACAAACAGGCAAACTTGGACGAACAAGTCATACAATAAAATGCTCTTAATTTGCAATTTACTGATTTCTGGAGATTATTATAAGCAATCAGATATCATCAAATATTTTATAAATAAACCACTGATGTCATTTCTTTAATCAGAAGATTTAAATTACTAAATACAATGAATATTATTTATTTGGCAAAGAAGAAAGTCTACTACCAAATAATTTCATCAATTTCATCTTTTCATTGCCAAATTATATACAACTGCTACTTGAGCATATATATATACATATATATATATATATATATATACATGTAGACAAGTTATTATCTAATTATTTTGTAATTATCGTGAGCTATTCAAAAGAATACATTAGCTCATAATTAATTCTATATTAACATTTAACCATTGTAAGTAGATAATGATCATACAATCAAATTAACTAAATCACCTCAACTACCGACTAACTAAATAAATTATATACGTATATTCATGTATACAAAATTGGAAAAAGGACATGAATAAGGTTTTTACCTGCGGTAGTTCTATTTGGCCTCCAAGAAAGTTATATTCAACTAATTAATATAGAGAAAGATGTATATTTATGGCTCGGTGTTGTAGTGTTGTTTAAATATGTAACAACCCGAATATTTTAATTATATTATTAATAATTACGCGAATTCTTTCTTGCCTAATTTCTCGATCTATCCAATTGGATTAATTAATCTTGTGGAAAAGATTGATTTAACCTATCTTTTAAATGCCTTAACTACTTAAATTACCCAAATACCCTTAAAAGCCTAAATGACCATTTTACCCCCCGAGATATTTTTCTAAATATCTACCTATCTCTCTCATTCTCTCATTTTTCACACAAAGAAGAAAGAAAGAAGAAACAAAGGAGAAAGAAGGAGAAGAAGAGAGAAAATCTTCCCGACGCCCTACCGAGCCCGTTTCTCGCCCGATCGACGAGCCGTGAAAACCCGAACGATCCTCATTACATTCTCTACCGGTAATCCTTTTACCCCATTTCATTCCGTTCGTTCTTTCTTGCGAGTTTCATGAGTTTTATATAGAATTTTATTATATTAGGATTTTCGTGTTTACGAAGATTTACTCGACCATTTTACGTGATTCTTGTGCCTATGTGTAGCTTAGATGATATATATGATCATATGTGGAAATTAGGATGATTTATGGAGTAAATTAGGAGATGTATGAATTTATATATTGATTTTCGCGTGTGAGGTTCGCGATCTGCTGAGTCTGCTGCTCAGTAGATCCACACGGGCGAACGCACGGTCTTGATCAAGACCGTGCAGGAGCCCGTGCGCAGCACTTTTCATCCTGCACGGGCTTGAGCCCGTGCACAGGCCCGTGCGCATGCCCGTTTGCACTTGCACGGTCTTGGCACCGTGCTCAAGACCTTGCGGGAGGCCGTGCACCCCTTTTTGTGCTTGCACCGGCTTGCCAAGCCCGTGCGTAAGCCCGTGCATTGGCCGGTGCAACATACTTAATGCATTTTCCAGCCTTTTCCTTTCTTACACTTCGGGAATTGGTTAACCCCACTCATTTAAATATTGACTTTTCACATACGACCTCCGAATATCAATCCAATTTCACCTATAGCTTCCTTGAGCCTCGGGATTTGATATTCTTCACAATTTGCAATTTACCCAACCTTATTTGACCGTCAATTGACACCTTTCTCGTTTAGGAATTTTCCCATCTTTTTCGTTTCTTGTCCGTTTGACCCCGTTTTCGCGAGAGAGTTCCGTTATATTATTTTAAGCATGTCAACGTGCCCTAACTGCGTTCTAGCATGCTTTCCATATTTATTATTAATGTTCTTCCATTATTACAATTGCTTTAAATATTCCTTTAAATGTTAGTTCATATGTCATATATCATTATATGTTTAATTATCTGGCTTTCCATATTGTATGTGTTGCATGAGTGAAGTTATATTTGAATTTCCGTGCGTCGTCTGTTGTTCGTGTCTTGCTTTTAGTATTGTCGGTCTTGTTTTTATCCTCTAGGCCCTGTGTATTACAGGTGGGTCCAACGAGGGAGAAACCTGACTACCGCTTGCTTTCATACTGTCGTGTCGAGCCAGGTAAGGGTTTAAACTTATTTTAACTGGGGCAAGGACATAGACTATTATAGGTTTGCAAAATAAATGATTACCCCGCTTTTCTTATTACTTGTTGTACTGCCTTTACAATTCCTTATGTGCTTAGTCAAACCTTTTAATAGCAAAACGAAAATGATTTGAAATGCTTTCAACTAGAGACAAGGAAAACCCTTTTTGTTTTAAATGCGAACTTTGGTCTCTCGACCTCGCAACTATAACCTTGTCTCGAATGGCCCCTTTGGCCTCCCAATCCCCGATTTCCTGCTTTCGAATGGCCCTTTTGGCCACCCAAACTATCATTGATTTCAAAAGCGAGTCATAAACTGTTTAATGACTTGGGCCCGGAGTATACAGGAGGTGAGCCTGGGGACGAGCGTCTAGGGCAAATCCCGATGTGTACTTCTAGCGTGTTGACTTGGGCCGGCCAGGAGGTTGGTTAGCCTGAGTTGATGCGAACGGTGGTGCTAACAGCGTCTCCTTAAAACTCTGTATGGTGGTGCTAACAGCGTCTCCTTAAAACTCTGTATGGTGGTGCTAATCGCGTCTCCTTAAAACTCTGTATAGTGTTATTGGTGGTGGAGTACTTGACTATATGCTTGCATGATTTTCAATTGGGAGTTATAAGGAGAGGGCCCGTTCTCGCCGGGACACATTATTGCATGATTTACTACATTTATTACTTGTCTAATTGTTTTATGGCTTTCGTGACAAGTCGAAGCACATTCTGGTTTTCTTCAGTTATCATATGTACTTCCCTATATATATAAAACCCGGAAGTGTGACTCGTATTTGCTACCCTAAGCCTCCTTTATTACTCAACTAATATTCTTTCAATCGGCTTGATATTTCGTGCAAATGTTTTAAAGGATCCGGTTCGTCAACCTTTTGTGTTTTCAAATAAGCCGAACCCGAGTGTTGCTTTGTGTCATTTTACAACTTATATTTCGTATTCGTATTCTTTCTCAAAACGGGCAACACTCACCACTTTTAGTTTTAAAAGGATAAATGACGAACTGTGATCAAAACCCCCTTACTGAGTATCCTTTATACTCACCCCTGCTATTTTGGTTCTTGCTTCAGGTAGACAGGTGGCGACGTCACCTATCTCGTCAGTCGGCTTCAGCAGGTCTAGATAGGCTCAGTCTTTCTGGTTTGTCTTGTCAGTGGTCCCAACAACCGTCGAGTCTTGTTTATTATATTTATTTACTTTGTGTACTTATGTGCCCCTGATGTGGGATAGTTGACGATATCTAGGATTGCATAGGGTAGACTAGTTGAGCCATGGATGGCACTATCTGTTTATGAATATTCTGTATCTTGATTATAAATGTTTAATTGTTTTATGTTGGCCTTGAAGGCTTTTATGAAATTTAATTGTTTACATTGATCGCTTCCGCATTTCTCTGTTCTTTTCTGGTTGTTGTTGGGATGGTTGTCGCTGTTGCCGATGGCAATTGCTTGAGTGCCGTTCGCCAGAGTGGGTTTTTGAGTTGAGGCCCCTCGCTGAAGCTCGGGAATCCATTTCGGTGCGGATGTGGCGGTCCTTCTTCAGGGGGCGCTACAAAATATAGGAAGGTAAAGAATAGGTTATCTTCTTCAGATTGTTCAATATTTCGGTCGAGGAAAGAGAATGATTGTCGAGGACTTTGAGAAAGCTGAGTCGGTTTATGATTAATACAATAGCTAAGGATATTTATCACTTTGATATGAAATGAAAGAAATGGAAAAGTAATTCCACCGCTCCCGTAATATTTAATATTTATAATTTAGACCCTAGAAAAATTTGAGACTTTCTATTAAATTTCATATTTAATAAAACTCTCATTCGGTACATTCAAATAATTTGGTATTTAAATAAGAAAATTTCATTCTCGTATGTATTTAGGGATATAGATATACGTTTCGGAATATAATAAAAGCATACAGATAATAATTATACACGTAAGTATAATTTTCACCAAGTATCAAATAACTTGAAGTTCGCGTAATTCAAAGTGTTTGGGAAAATTTAGAATATCAATTAGGCACACATTTAACAATTTAATCCCAATTAACACACATAATAATTTAAATTAAACACATTAAGCAAATAATATCACATAAGCACATTTTTCCCGATCGAGTTTTCCAAATTTGTCCCGTTATCTTAGGAATTCTTACCAGCTTTAGTTTACCCAAAAATGTGGGGCGTTACATGAGGAGTTGACGGCTCGACTCGCCGAGCAATATGATATGTCCCGTTATGTTATGTTATGATAAATCACCTAATGTTTATGAAAACCGTTCTTTTACGTTTGTTTTCTTTTAAGTTAAAATGGTGATTTATTCCTGTATGCTATTATGTATGTACTCCCTTTTTCCCCTCACTTGGTCTTTTGACTAACCCTCCCTGTTTTTAACCTTATCTATTTCAGGTGGTTACTAGGTGGGCATCGTCGGTCTTGTATTGCGGAATTATTCTACTTTTGTCATTGTTCATTCCTAGGTTGTTTTAAGTACTTGACCGTTATATGTATTCTGTAGGTTATGATATGAGTTCGGGATTATTTAATGTTGAGCCCGTTTTGATTTGATTCAAGTTTTGTAAGTGAATTCCGCTAACCTTGGTGGGCTTTAACTATTTGCGCAATTGGTTTATTGCTTTAATTTCCCGTTAGTAGAATTCATTTTGGTTGCTGTTGCTTCCGCTTCCGCATTGTTGTCGTCAGTTGTTTTACAAAAGCCCCGCCTAGTGATTGAGTAAATCGGTTTGCCATTCGCCGGGTTTCAATTGAGGGTCGGATTTCTATTTCGGCTTTAGGTTGAGACTCGGTGCGGGGCGTGCGTTACCCGTTTGGGGCGCCCGCTACAGTTGGTATCAGAGCTTTTGGGTCCAATGGCCTAAGCTCTGAATCGTCGTGTTTTGTTTGTTTTGTCAGTCGTTGTGTGCCGGTGTAACTTAGGGAATTGCACTCACTAGTGTTCAAGAACGCTTAGTGTTTGAATTGTGGTGGATCTTTGTTGGATGATCAACAACAAAAGATCTTTTACAATCAAAACACTGGGATGGACTTGGATATAGGTGGATATGAAACTCAAGGTTGCACTTGCCGTGCCTGGTTGCATGTCGTGTCCGGTTGTGTCTAGGTCGTACGGCTTAGGACTTCTATGGAATTTGTGCAAATGTGTTAAGTGATTATGTGAACTCTATCTGAACTCTACTTGCCTACGTGTTTACAGCTTCGCATACTCACTTACCTGTCATGCATATTTGCTATTGGCCTTACAGGATGCCTCCACGTCGTCGTACACGTAAACCGCTCTCATCCCCTCCGTTGGCACCTCAGACCGATACACCGACTTCAGCCGAAATTGCGGAAACATTAAGACAGTTCATCGCTCAGGCTCCTAAAAGAAATGCTGAGCAGGAAGCGTGGGCCCGATTTCTCAGATTCGAACCACCACAGTTTGAAGGTGCCCCGGATGACGCTATTGCCAAGGCATGGATATCAGCCCTGGAAAATATTTACAGGATAATGGAATATCCGGACCCTCAGAGAGTCGAGTATGCAATCTATCTGATGGTTGGAGCCGCACAGGATTGGTGGAAACAGATTGAGCAAAGATGGAAACGCGAGCATGTAGTCCCGACTTGGGATCAGTTCTTGACCGATTTTCGGGCTAAGTACATTCCGTGGGTTGTTCGTCAGCAACGCGAAAGGGATTTTCTGGCTCTCAAACAGAAAACATCTTCAGTTGGCCAGTACGAGGCACACTTCTCCCGCCTCATTACGCATTGCCCGTATATGGTTGCCGACGAGCAGAGGAAGACTCGCCAGTTTGTAGAGGGATTGACTTACGAGATCAGGAAGGCTATGATGGTGGTCCGACCTCAATGTTATACCGACGCAGTGGAAATGGCTCTGCATATTGAGTCTGAACTCAACCTAATGGGACCGAGTCCTATTCTTGCCACTACCACCGTTCAGTACCTTTCAGCAAGTTCTAAGAGGCCATTTACACCTTCGGGGCCCTCTTCCGCAAAGAAGACCTCCCAAGTGTCTTCATCGAAGCAAAATGCGCCTCCCCAACCGCAGGGAGCCCTACGACCCGTATGTAGCTTTTGCCAAAGAGACCATCAAGAGTCGGAATGCCGAAATAAAGCTGGACGTTGCTTCTCATGTGGAAGTCCCTTCCATCTCCGCGCAAATTGCACGAGGAAGAAAAGATCGAGACAGTCGAGGAGAACTTAGATCCGAATGCTTCGGTGCAAGGTACAAATATTAATTGGCATTCCATACATGCATTTTATAATTCGAGTGGTTTACACTCACTTGTTGCGCTTTTCATTGTTGTACTTGTGCGTGTGCATGTTGGATTCTTTGCACGTTTCTCTTTCTATTTCTTTGTTGCCGGATTGGAGGACATTTGCGATTCGTGCGCGTGCTGCCGTTTATCATCGAAGGAACTGGAGCAGCAGATTTGACCAAGTTGCCAGCAAAGGATTATTTTGGACTTGACTAAGTCCAGAGAACCAAGTTGATCATAGAATTCACAGACGTACTTCCCGAGAATCTGAGAGCTCTTGCGATCAGATCGGAATGGATGGTTTGTGATAGATCTAACTCTAAGAAGTCGAACCGTGATCGAAGTCGCCTAATCGAATGGATTCTGCCGATCTGATAGAATCGAAGAACTGACTTGATGAACTTCCCTCCCTGGAACGTGCCCGAACGAGTATCTTGATCTAGGGTACTCCAGCACTGCTTGTAGAGAAGAAGACAGTGCACTTCCATGTGTATTGTTCATCGAGAATTGCTCAGTATATTAACGAAGGCAAGTATCCTCTACCGTCGATGAAGAATTGTCCGATATGCTTTGAGATTGAGGATTTTGTCTGAACAACCTTTGATTAGGGTATCATCTGCTCAGTGCCCGAGACGAATATGTTCTGAAGACAGCTTTCAGTGCCTGATGTAGACGTCTTGAATTCGTATGTCTGCCTCTAGTACTGACAAGTACTTTGCGACTTGATGGACCCCGTTCATATCGCAGTGAGTTAGTCGTTGCTTTCTAAGGAGTCACCTTGATATTCTCGAGATTAGAGGAAGAACGCAGAGCACCTCCGTATGGTACTCCAGAAAACAAAGGGCACCCGCTAGTTGCCCAACCTAGCGGATGTGAAATCTGGATCGTCTTAGTGACCTTTTAAGTCATTTCGGATCCGGAGTGAGAAGAGAAGGAGGATCGTTGAAGATTTGAGCAGTACTGGAATGGGAACAAACCAAGACTTCGAGTGGAACTTCTCTAAGCTTCAACCCTGTTGCTTGAGTCGACAGGAAAGAGACCGAGCTCGGATGGACGATCTCTGTAAGACTTGTTCTTAGGAGTCAAGAAGAGATTAACTGCAACTTCAATATTAACATTGCTTAAGAGATTCTGAAGGAATTGTCATGAGTAAGAATGCATCACATGAAAGGTTGAATTGGTGAATGGTGCTAATAAAGAAACCATAGCTCATGCTCGGGGAGCTAAAATCAACCAGAAAGTTGTCACTCAGGACATCGAACTAGCTGCCGTAGTAAAGGATTGGCTGAAGCGTCGCCACTATCTCTTATGGAATTTGTTGACATCCCCACCGATTATGAGAGTTTAACAAGTGTTAACTCAGGAGGAGTTGAACCAACCCCAATGTCGTTAATGGAAAATGTTTGAGTACTAAGATTACAAGAATCAGCGTTCCTTGGGAAAAGCGAATATCGTAGTTGGTACCTTGAACCAAATCACGAGCATGTCACAAATTGAGGCTAAACCGAATTGGACTTGCACCGTTTTGGATAATTTCATTCATAGCCTTGCGACCCAGTCAGAATTGGGTTGAAGAATCTAAAATGCCAAGTCTGTAAAAGAATGGATCCCGAGTTAGACAATTCGAGCGAAGAATAATCCAAAGTTTCAGCTTTGTGTTGGGAACCCCAATACTTCCCAATATAAGCCTCGGACCCATGATTCGAAGAGTCGAAAGAAAGAGACTTACTCGATTAAGTCAAGAGATACTTGACTTGTCAACAGATCAAAGCCGAGCATCAAAGATTAAGGGGTTAGCTATGACTACTACATATCCCTATGTGGGATTGGGAATGGATTCACCATGGACTTCGTGTCCGGACTACTGAAGGTTTAAGATGGTAATTACTGTTACGCGTTTATCTGGGATTTCTCCAAGGTGTTGTCGATCGAATTCAGGCCTTTCAACAATAAATGGAGATAGCTCAAGTTCTACTGAAAAGCTACTTGCAAGAAACCCGAACAAGCAATCCGCGAAATATCTCCTAGCGAGTCCCTTGAATGAATCAGACAGTCGAAGAAGCTTCGTGAGAGATCCGAATGAAGATGCATAAGTTTCACCCAGAGTTTTTTAACTCTAATCAGTAGAATCTGGGGACCAGATTCTCATAAGGAGGGGTGATTGTAACGCCCCGAAAATTCGTGTTATGAACCGGGAACCTGAATCGATTTTCTTGCGCGATTCATGATTTATTTTATTAATTATTATATGATTTTATAACAATTTCGTATATGAGTGAATTTTCATATTTAAATCACGAATTGATAATGTGCGTTTAATTATATGAATTTTGACTGTAATTATGTATTATTTGGACGACATGAGTTTTCGAACTTATTTTGTAAATTACGAGCCCTTTCGATTCTCAACCCAAGTCAAGTTTTGACTTAAGTCTCATTTCTCTCTCCCTCACCCCATTCACGCGCAAGGAAGAGAAGGAAAAGAAAGAAAAAGAGAAAGAGAAGGAAGGAGGTTCAAACGATCGTCCCGACTCCGTTTCTCGACGGATTTTTGAACCGTTTACGCCTACGAACTCCTCACGATCTCTTGTACGAGTAAGCCTTTCATGTCCCTCTCGTTTAATGTCTCCTATGCCTCGTATTTTTCATTTTTTGTAAATAGATGAATAATTTAGGGTTTATGTGATTTCGAGAGAATTTATGGATGGATTTTCGTGTTTTTGGATTCTATGTGTAGCTTATATGTTGTAGATCATTATATGTAAATATTAGGGCATGATTTGCATGTTTAGATGATCAAATGTTGAATTTAGGATTTAATTCGCATGGTTTTTCTGGTTCTGCGAAGTTTCTGCTCTTTCTTGACGCACACAGGCTTTGCACACGGGGTGTGGCAAGGCTGTGTGGAAGTACACGGCCGTGCAAGAGACCGTGCGCATGGTTCATGGTGCACGGCCTTGTGCACACGGCCTTCAGGCCGTGTGCAAGAGGCCGTGCGTGTCCCTCTTTGGTGTGCACGGCCTTGGTGCACACGGCCGTGCACAAGGCCGTGTGGCCCGTTTGAACAGGGCCCTGACCTTCTGTAAGTCAGGGCCAATTTTGGCCTATGGGTCACTCCGAGGCTCGTCTTTTCCGAATTCTTTCTTCGTTCGTGTATTCGATATATATGAAATAGATATGAATTGCATGTTTTATGAATTTATAGCATGTTCGGATCTATGAATAGTACGTTTTAAGTTTTCGTCAAATTTTCTAACTTTTGCATATGAATTCCGATTCTTCCGAAATTCGAATGCATACTCTCTTATGGTAATTAAAGCATGTCCGTAAAGTCTCGTTGCATTTGGACTTGATTTGCATATTTAAATTCATAAATTACTTCGTTTCGTTTGATAATTGAACCCAAGTGTTTTATGTGATTGTATAACGTGCTTTTACGTGTTTCTATGCTTTCGTATGAGCCGTGCGTCGTTGTATATCTTACGTGGTTATGTCGTTTGTCAGTTGCAGGTTCCACTCTCGTGGATTAGGTTGCTCGTTTCCGTTTTGGGCTTTCTTTTGGTTGTCGCCAGGTGAGGTTTCCGTTGTTATTCCGTATTATGTAGATATGTATTATTAAGCCTCACTAAATAAGCCTCGTATGTGTAATTTACGTTTTCATCCTGTATTACTATATTTAGTAAATACTTTATTCTTATTACTTTTATAAGGTTTAAGAACAACGGATTTGATATCAAATGAATATTATGTATATGATTTCGAAATGTTTATAAAAAGAGATAAGCAAACTATGTTTCGATTTAAATGTAATTTTGGGTTTGGAAACCTTCTCGTTGAGTGAAGTCGTTAGGGCGGGTTTCCTACCGTTACATCGCCTGTCTCGAATGGCCCTTTTGGCCCTCCCCGAAATGTCTCGATTCCTATTTTAATAGGAAAATGATAGTTACGAAAAATGCGAGATATGAGATGTATGATATGATATGTGGGCCCCGGAGTATGGCGATCGGATGAAGCCGGATAGACAGCGGGTCTACGGTGGAATTCGGTAGCTTGCTCCATGTTTACCAGGAGCACGGGTGAGGCCGGAGTGGCAACCTTTGTGCTCCTGTGACGGTTGACTTCGTGTCAACTGAGATAGAAGGCTATTATGCCTATAGAGCAGTTGGATTTAGCGGTCCTTCTGCTATATGGGAGGAATAAGGCTGGTATGGTTTTCAGGTATGTTATGATATGATATGAGGAGTTGAGGGCTCGACTCGCCGAGCAATATGATATGTCCCGTTATGTTATGTTATGATAAATCACCTAATGTTATGAAAACCCTTCTTTTACATTTGTTTTCTTTTAAGTTAAAATGGTGATTTATTCATGTATGCTATTATGTATGTACTCCCTTTTTCCCCTCACTTAGTCTTTTGACTAACCCTCCCTGTTTTTAACCTTATCTGTTTCAGGTGGTTACTAGGTGGGCATCGTCGGTCTTGTATTGCGGAATTATTCTGCTTTTGTCATTGTTCATTCCTAGGTTGTTTTAAGTACTTGACCGTTATATGTATTCTGTAGGTTATGATATGAGTTCGGGATTATTTAATGTTGAGCCCGTTATGATTTGATTCAAGTTTTGTAAGTGAATTCCGCTAGCCTTGGTGGGCTTTAACTTTTGCGCAATTGGTTTATTGCTTTAATTTCTCGTTAGTAGAATTCGTTTTGGTTGCTGTTGCTTCCGCTTCCGCATTGTTGTCGTCAGTTGTTTTACAAAAGCCCCGCCTACTGATTGAGTAAATCGGTTTGCCGTTCGCCGGGTTTCAATTGAGGGTCGAATTTCTATTTCTGCTTCAGGTTGAGACTCGGTGCGGGGCGTGCGTTATCCGTTTGGGGTGCCCGCTACAGCAACGCCCACCATCGCTCCCAACGGTGGCTATCAAATCCTGACGGGCCACAATTGATGCTTAGTCTTGGGAAAAGTACCTCGGGCAACACCCTGGACGTACGTCCCCAAGTGAGACCCTCGAATACCCTCCCGGGCCCTCAATAAAAGAAAAGTCCAATATTTTACTCGCGTGTGAAGAACATTATAAGTTGAAAGCCAAACGGGCATTTAGGCAAGGATGTGACGACAAAGGGGGCAACCATGAGTTTCATACGTGTCGGGATGTGCTGACGGACTCCCCTAACGACTTCCCCTATAGACCCAAATCCTATGTCAAAACGTCACGCTTGAAACGAAAGAGTTTTACTTGCCTCTTGAAAACAAAACGATTTAGATATACTTATAGGTATAAGTTGATATCAAAACATTTGTTATTAAAATCATGAAAATATAGTTAAATATCTAATAGATATACAAGAATGAGAAATCAAATCAATATGAGCACGTAAGGGTAGTTCGCAATAAATAAAAAAAATCCTTACTCCAGTTGAAAGCATTTTAAAACCCTCACCTTGGAGCACGGGAACGACAAGACACTCAAGCTATTCCTTGAAAGGACGGCCTGAAACTGACAGACGACAACCAAATAAGACAAGACTCGACACACGACTCTCAAAGACTACAACGCATGAAAGACCAAATAATAATCATGTAGTAATTAAAATTACAAGTAAAATGCAATTAAATCCATTAAATGAAAGATACGAAATTAAAGATGTTAAACATGCTCAATTGAAATTCTAATTGCACATTCATGCATAATATATTATAAAGAAGCACTCATGCAATTTTCAGATCATTCGGACAACATTCAAAAATTGGGGAAAAAGTCCTAAACAAAAAAAGCTCGATTCAAGGCCCGAACGAGGTCGGAATTTTGAAAACTTTACGAAATATTCATCCTTGAATCATATGGAAGCTATAGGTGAAAATGGCTCGATTTTAGGGGGTCGTATGCAAAAAGTCAACTTTTATTTTTGGCCCATTGACTCCATTACCGTGAGCAACTAAGGAAAAAGGCTGAAATTTTGGTTAAGGCATTATCACGGGCTAGCGCACGGCCTGGAGCATGGTCTTGAACACGCACTCAAGACTGTGCAAGCTAAAACAAGGGCGCACTGGCTTGCATACCGGGGTGCACAGGCCGGTGCAGGCATAAAAGGTGGTGCACAACCTGGCGCACGGTCTTGCCAATACCGTGCGTTGGGCCGTGTGGTTCAACTTACAGGTGCACAAAAACGCAATTTAAGGTTTTCTCACGAGGGTTTCGTCCTAAAATCAACTAGGGCGGTGTAGCGCCCCTTTCCTTGGACGGAAAAAGGACACTGCATCCGCACCGAGACGAACCCCCAAATGAGATAGATGTACCCCATTTAAAAATCCATCCCAGCGAACGGCAATCAATCAAGCAAAACCCAGCAACAACATAAACTACATCCCAACAACAACAGCAGTAAAAGAAATAACAGAGTTGCGGAAGCTAAAACAATTATATAATATATCATATAAGTCAACCATGTCAACGTCATTCATACATCAAACTTAATCATCATGTAATAAATGCCATCCATGGCCAGTCTAATCTATCCCACATCAGGGGCACGTAAGTACGGAAAATAAAAATAATCCGAAATACATAATTAAATCAAATCATAAATAAGGACACGACTGTTGTTGGGACACTGACAAGACAAGACACACGAGCCAACCTAGACCTGCTGCTGCCGACTGACAAGATAGGTGACAACGCCACCTGTCGACCTGAAGTAAGAATCAAAATAGTGGGGGTGAGTACAAAATATACTCAGTGAAGGTAAAGAGGGAACAAGTACGAGCCACGTTTCCGGGTTTGGATTATATATATAGGAAAATACATTTGCATGATTGAAGAAAATCCGGATCGTGCTTCGACTTGCATACACGATAATAATTAACGATAATAAAGAATTAAAGCGGTAAATGCAAGCAATTAATGTCCCAGCGAGAATGGGCTTGTTCCTCCTTATAACCCCCTCAATAACATGTAATCTCCATCACCGGTGTCTGACCCCGAAGTGCGACCCCGGGCGACTGTGAATTTTAGGAAAACGTGCAACGAATGCAACGCCCACCATCGCTCCCAACCGTGGCTATCAACTCCTGACGGGCCACGATTGACACTTATTTTTGGGAGAAGCACCTCGGATTACACCCTGGACGCTCGTCCCCGGCTGTAACCTCCGGATACTTTCCCGGGCCCATTTTGAAATAACACGAATTTGCTTGCTTTGAAAAACATACATAAATAGATGCCAAAAGGAAATTTGGGCAAGTTTGGGTGACGACACAAGGGGTAAACCCTAAGTCAAACCGTCACGCTTAAAAGAAAGAATTTTACTTGCCTTATGAAAATAAAATGATTTAGAGATACTCATAAGTACAAGTTAATATTAAAACCTTTATTAGAATCATGAAAATATAGATTAAATATCTAATAGATATACGAGAAGGAAAATCAAAGCAAGATGAGCACATAAGGGGAGTTCGCAATAAAAAGAATTTTTACTCCGTTTGAAAGCATTTTAAAACCCTCACCTGGAAACACGGGAACAACAAGACAATCCAAGCTAAGCCTTGAAAAGATGGCCTGAAACTAACAGACGACAAGAACCACATAAGACAAGACTCGACAATGAGTCACGAAGACTAAATTACATGAAAAACCAATAAACGACATGTAGCAATTGAATTTACAATTAAAATGCAATTAAATCAATTAAACTAAAAGTATGAAATTAACGATGCTAAACATGCTCAATTGAAATTCTAATTGCACATTCATGCATATAATATTGTAAAGAAGCACTCATGCGACTTTCGGATTTTTCGGACGACATTCAAAAATTGGGGAAAAACCCTAAACGAAAAAGGCTAGATTCAAGGTCCGAACGAGGTCGGAATTTTGAAAACTTTACGAAATATTCATCCTTGAATCATATGGAAGCTATAGGCAAAAACGGCTCGATTTTAGCGGGTCGTATGCAAAAAGTCAACTTTTATTTTTGGCCATTTGACCCCATTACCGAGAGCAACTAAGGAAAAAGGCTGGAAAATTGGCTAAGGCATTCGCACGGGCTAACGCACGGCCTTGTGCACGGTCTTGAGCACGCACTCAAGACCGTGCAAGCTGAAACAAAGGCGCACGGCCTTCTGCACCGGCGTGCGCAAGCCGGTGCAAGTTTAAAGGGGTGTGCACAGTCTGGCGCACGGTCATGCCAAGACCGTGCGTTGGACCGTGTGGTTCCAACACACAGGTGCAGAAACGCGATTTTAAGGTTTTTCTCGAGAGTTTCAACCTAAAATCAACTATGGAGGATTCTAAAGCTAAAAACAACATGTAAAATTCACACTCATGCATTGTACACATTAATATCTACCATTTGATCCGAACTACACTAAAAATGGTAAACTATAACCTACGAATCTAATAAATCATCAAATATTTATTTCAATTTAAAAACTATAAAAACGAAGGATTTAATGGATGAAACGAATTGGAGAAAGAAGGTTACCGATAGAGAATTGAATGAGGATCATAAATCTGGTCTCGGAATTTCGATTGGTCGAGCAACGGATTCGGAACGGGATTTTCTTTTCTTCTCCTTCTTCTTCTTCCTTTCTCCTTCTCTTCTCTCTTTCTCTCTCTCGATTTGTATATGTATCCAAGAGGGTGCAAGAGAGTGTGTTCAAGAGGGTGTGAGTGTGTTCAAGATAGTGTGGTTGTGTTCAAGATAGTGCAAAGGTATTTCAAAGGGTTGTAGGTTCGTTTAGAGATTAAAATAAATTCGAGGGGTAGAAAATGTAATTATAAATGGTTGAGAATATGGAAATAATTATAATAAATTAAGATTAGCTGACGAAGCTAATCTTTTCATATAAAATTCAACGAAATGTCAAATAATTATTCCGAGAATATATTCTGGAATTTTCGGGTCGTTACAGGCGGATTCTATAGTTAAAATCAACACATAAAATTCATACTCATGCATTATACACATTAATAGCTACCATTTGATCCGAACTACACTAAAAATGGTAAACTCTAACCTACAAACCCATCAAATATATCAAATATTCATTTCAAAAAAAAGCTAGAAATCGAAAGATTTAATGGACGAAATAAATTGGGGAAAGAAGGTTACCGATAGAGAATCGAACGAGGATTGTATAGTTGGTCTCGGAATCTCGATTGGTCGAGCGATGGATTCGGGACGGGATTTCTTCCTCCTTCTTCCTTCTCCCTCCCTTCTCCTTCTCTTCTCTCTTTCTCTCTCTCGATTTTGGGGTGTGAGCAAGAGTGTGCACAAAGGGGTGTAGGTGTGTTCAAGAAGGTGCAAATGTGTCCAAGAGGGTGCAAGTGTGTTTAAGGGGTGGGGGTTCGCTTGAGATTAAAATAAATTAGAGGGGTAGAAAAGACAATTACAAATGGTTGAGGATATGGAAATAAATTAGAATAAATTAAAATTAGCTAACGAAGCTAATCTTTTCATTTAGAATCCAACGAGGTGTCGAATAATTATTCCGAAAATATATTCCGGAATTTTGGGTCGTTACACAGGGTATGAGATACAGAACCCCAGTAGTCTATAATACTATGAACGACATCCCAATAACAATCTCATCTGAACTCCAACTCTAGGAACTCTTTCCTAATTGAGATCAACAGTACTTTGCAAAGATTTGATATGAGATGTACTACAACGGAATTCATAGGAATTCTTCTTGTTCTTTTAACAAGTGATTGATTTTATATTAACCCTCACAACCTCCATGCATAACTCGAACATACCTAATGTACAACTTATGTAAAACTTAGAGATTTAGAAGTACATCAAAGTATGCCCCAGTCATACACAAGGCAACCATGGAGTCTCAAGTCTAAGGATCAATTAGACACGATCATGGCTAGGGAAACCTTCCTAATCTTTAAGACTCGATATGAGCCTTAACCCATTTAGGCATTCCCGTCGGGGTCCTCAGTGAACTTAATCTCCATTAAGCATCCTTATATGCATGGTAGTGTCAAAATACTAATGTCATGAAATGGGACACACTTTCATAATGTAGCGCCCTCCTGAAGAAGGAACGCCACATCCGCACCAAAGCGAACTCCCGAGCTTTGGCGAGGGGCCTCAACTCAAAAACCCACTCCGGCGAACGGCACGCAAGCAATAACTTCCGGCAACAGTGACGACTTCCCAACAATAACCACAACAATATAACATAATGCGGAAGATATTAAGCAATAAACAAATCAATTCCATAAAAGCCTACGAGGCTAACATAATATCATTAAATAGTTGTAGTTCAAAATACAAAAGAATCATAAACACGTAGTGCCATCCATGGCTCAACTAGCCTACCCTGTGGAATCCTAGATATCTTCAACTATCCCACATCAGGGGCACATAAGGTACATAAAGTAAATAAAGCAATAAATGGTATGAAAGCAATTAAATACAATAAACAAGACTCGACGGTTGTTGGGACCACTGACAAGACAAACCAGACTACAAGACTGAGCCTATCTAGACCTACTGATGCCGACTGACATGATATGTGACGTCGCCACCTGTCTACCTGAAGCAAGAACCAAAATGGAAGGGGTGAGTATAAAGCATACTCAGCAAGGGGGTTTTGATCACAGTTCGTCGTTTATCTTTTAGAACCAAAAGTAGTGAATGTTGCTCGTCTTGAGAAAGAATACAAATAACAATATATAAGTTGTAAAACTATAATATAGAGCAACACTTGGGTTCGGCTCACTTTGAAAACACAAAGGTTGACGAACCGGATCCTTCGAAATTATTTGCACATAATGTCAAGACGATCATTTGAAAGGATATTAGTTGAGTCATGAGGCCGTTACAAGTTCGAAAGGCATGATATAAACAAGTTGGAAATGATAAGTAGATACGACTCCTAATTCAACTAAGTAGTTTGAACAATAAAGAAGGCTTAAGTTGGGCAAGTTCGAGCCACGCTTCCGGATTTTATATATATATAGGGAAATACATATGGTAAATGAAGAAAACCGGAAGATTTTTCGACTTATAACGAAAGCAGTAAATCAATTAGACAAGTAAGTAATGCAATAAGTCATGCAATAATGTGTCTCGACGAGAACGGGCCCTCTCCTTCTAACTCCCAACCATGAAAATCATGAATGCATGTAATCAAGTACTCCACCACCGAAAGTCAATGTCCAATCAGAATTTTATGGAAACGCTTGTTAACAACGTCACCCCAATCAGAATTTTCAAGGAAGCGCGTAGCCTACAACTCCACCCTCGCACTAACTCAGGCTAGCCAACCTCCTGGCCGACCTAAGCGAATACGGATTGGAGCGTACATCGGGATTTGCCCTAGACGCTCGTCTCCAGGCTCACCTCCTATATAGCTCCGGGCCCAAAGTCATGATCCAGTCCATGGCTCGCTTTTGAAATTAATATCTGTTTGGGTGGCCAAAAGGGACATTCGAAAAGATGATGCAAGCAGTTATGTATGAATGGCCAAAGGGGCTTTTGAGACAAGTTGGTGTAACGATCTAGGAAATACTCATAAGTGTCGTACGCTTCGGGAGCATGCTAACGGACGTCCCTAACGATGTTACTTATAAGTACCTCTGAGATCAAATGGTTACTTTGAAAACAAATAGGTTACTTGTCTCTAGTTGAAAGCATTTTAAATCATTTTGTAGGTGCATAAGTTTTGCTATCAAAAGGGATTGACTAAGCACATAAAGAAATAGTAAAGGCAGAACAACAAGCAATAAGAAAGACGGGATAAATAAGGTATTTCACAAACCTACATAACTGTGCCCTTGCCCCAGTTGAAAATATTTTAAAACCCTTACCTGGCTCGACACGACAGTATGAAAGTAAGCGGTAGTCAAATTTCTCCCTCGTTGGTCCCACCTGTAATACACAAGGCCTAGAGGATGAAAACGAGACCGACGACACTAAAAGTAAGACAAGAGAAAACAAACGATGCACGGCAATTCAAATAGAACCTCAATCATGCTACAGGTACAATATGGAAAGCCAAATAATTAAACATATAGAGATACACAATTATGGAACAACAATTAAGAAAATATTAATGCAATTCTAAATAATGAAGCAACATCGAAATTAAATATCGAAGACATGCTTAAAATAATATAAGGATGCTCTCACGCGAAAACGGTATCAATCGGATGACAAACGAGAAAAGCGGGAAAAATCCCTAAATGAGAAAGGTGTCAATTGACGGTCAAATAAGGTCGGATAAATTATAATTTTGCAAAATATTAAATCTCGAAGCTCAAGGAAGCTATAGGTGAAATCGGATTGATTTTAGGAGGTTGTTTGCAAAAGTCAACCTTTTAATTAAGAGGGGTTGACCAAATTCCTGAAGTGAAAGAAATAAGAAGGCTGGACAAGAATCTAAGTATGTTGCATCGGTCAGCGCACGGTCTTGAGCTCACTCTCAAGTCCGTGCAGGTGCAAACGGGATCACGCACCGGCTTGCAAATGGGCTCAAGCCTATGCGGCGAAAAGGGGGACACACGGTGTAGCGGGCGCCCCAAACGGGTAGCGCACGCCCCGCACCGAGCCCCGACCCGGAGCCGAAATGGGATCCGACCCGAACCGAAACCCGGCGAACGGCAAGCATTTACTCAATTACTAGGCGGGGTTTCAAAAACAACAAAATAAAACGACAGAGACGCGGAAGCAATAATAAACCAAACATTAAAACATAAATAAATGCACAAGTATTAAAGCCCACCAAGGCTAACGAAAATCAATTAAATAGTTAATTAACGGGTTCTATACAATATCCCGATAAATATAATGACGGGTTCGAAGTATATATAATCCCAAATACAACATAATATCACAATTTTCTAAAAAATCGTAAAACTTAAATAATATCTAAACGGGGAAAAGGAATATACATGAGAAAATAAATACAACTCTACGACGACGACGACGAATCCCGCCTAGTATCCTGAAACCAATATAGGGGTAAAACAGAGGGGGTTAGTCAAACGACTAAGTGAGGAGGGAATAATAATTTATATAATAAAACGGAAAATAAATCACCAATTTTATAATTAAAAGAAATCAACATAAAAGAAAGGTTTTCGTAATCGGGTGGTGATTTAACATAAAACATAACTTATCATATAACTCGGCGAGTCGAGTCCTGAACTCCAATTTCCAAAACATAAAACCAGAAACCACCCTTATTCCTCCAATGTAGTCGGACTGCAAACCCGAACTACTCATATCATACGGGAATAACTCAGGTACTCAAAGGGCTGCCACTCCGGCCTCACCCCGAGCTCCCAAATGGAGGAAACTATAGGATTTACGCCGTAGACCCGACGTCTACCGACTTCGTCCTATCGCTCTTACTCCGAGCCCAAACAAACATGCATACATATCATAACTCTCTTTTCAAATCATTTCGGGTTGGCCAAAAGACCGTTCGGGACATGTCATATGCGAGGCCGAAGGCCAAAGTGTTCGCCTTAGAAAACAAAAGGTTTTACATGTCTCTTTCATAAACATTTCAAAGTCTATACGTAGTACTTTTCATATCAAATCATTTTCGATAAATCAAATGAACATAATAATCATAAATATCTATTAAGTATATATATAAACAGTGTGAAAACAAAACATAAATGTGGCTTATATCGGGAGAGGCTTATTTATATATATACGTAATAATACTGGAAACAGAAAAGGAAAGCCTCACCTGGCGGCTATGCAAAATAAGAGCAAAAAGCAAGAACCGGCGCTACTCCACAGGAGTATCGTCTGCAAGAATACCAGGACACAAACAAATAAGACTAAAGACGACGCACGGCTTATACGAGAATATTAAAACACATAGGAGCACGTTATACAATTAAATCAAGCACTTAAGTTCAAATTATCAAACGAAAACAGAGTAATTCTCATATTTAAAAATGCAAATCAAGCCCAAATGCAACGAAACATTACGGACATGCTTAAATTATCATAAAGGAGTATGCATTCGAATTTCGGGAAAGTCGGATTTCACATGCAAAAGATAAAAAATTTAACGAAAACTTAAAACGCACTATTCATATACCCGAACATGTTGTAAATTCATAAATCATGCAATTCATATCTATTTCATATATATCGAATACACGACCGAAGAAAGAATTCGGAAAAGACGAGTCTCGGAGGGACCCGTAGTGCAAAACGGGCCCTGACTTACAGAAGGTCAGGGCACTGTTCGACCAGGCCACACGGCCTTGTGCACGGCCATGTGCCGAGGCCGTGCACAATCGGACGAACACGCACGGCCTCATGCACACGGCCTCAAGGCCTTGTGCACAGCCCGTGCACCATCCCAAACACGCACGGTCGTGCAAGAGGCCGTGTACACCCACACGGGCTTGCCACACCCCGTGTGCATGGCCCGTGTGCGTAAAAATCGAGCAGAACATGCAGAACATCAAACCCAATACGCGAAAATCAATCCTAATTCAACATTTAACTAATTAAACATGCGAATTAATCCCTGATTTTCACATATCATCTACAACATATAATCTACATATAGAAACAATAATCACAAAATTCCATCCACAAATTCTATAAAAATCACATAAAACCTAATAATACCTACTATTCACAAAAACGAGAAAAACGAAGTATAGAAGACATTAAACGAGAGAATCGTTAGAAGCTTACTCGTAGAAAAGATCGCGAGGAATTCGTAGGCGTAAACGATTCAAAAATCCGTCGGGAAACGAAGTCGGGACGATCGATTGAAATCTCTTCCTTCTCTTTCTCTTTTTCCTCCTCTTTTCTTTTCTTTTTCTTCCTTGTTGATTTTTTTTTTGAACGAGAGTGTGAGGTGAGAGAGATTGACTTAGTCAATTAAGTTGACTAGGTTTAAAATCGAAGGGGGTAAAATCGTAATTTTGTAAAATAAGTTTGAAAACTCACATTGTCCGAATAATACGTAATTACAGTCAAAATTCATATAATTAAACGCACATTGACAATTAGTGATTTAAATATCAAAATTCACTCATTTACGAAATTATCCTAATATCTTAGAATAAATATCAAATTAAAATAATAATTTGCGAAATAACTCGATTCAAATATACCGGATTATAAATCGAATTTTCGGGTCGTTACACACGGGGCTACGCACGGGCTTGGCAAGACCGTACGCAAGCCCGTGCAGATCTTCTGGGCAGTAGAAATGGTAGATCGCGAAGCTCTCACACGCACTACGACATACAAACTCATAGATCTCCTAATTTACTCCATAAAACATGCTAATTTTCACATATATGCATATATATCACATTAGCTACACATAGGTTCAAGAATCATGCAAAATGATCAAGTAAATCTTTCTAAACACAAAAATCCAAAATCTATAAAATTCTATCTAAAACCCACGAAAATCGCAACAAGGACTGAACGGATTGAAATGGGGTAAAAGGATTACCGGTAGAGAATGAAGCAAGGATCATTCAGGATTTCACGGCTCGTCGATTGGGTGAGAAACGGGCTCGGTAGGGCGATTTTTCTTTTCTTCCTTTCTGCTCTTCTCTCTTGCCGCTTTCTCTTTCTCTCTCTATCCTCCTTCTCGGTTTGGTGGGTGTGTGCTCAACAGGGTGCATGGGGTGTGATCAAGGGGGTGTAAGGTTGTCAAGAGGGTGCAAGGTTGTGCACAAGAGTGTGCACGAGGTAGTGTGGAGGGTTCGTGTAGGTTCAAGCGAGTCTGGGGGTGAAATGGTAATTCTTGGTAAAATAAAGGAAATTCTGGGTAAAAGGTGGGTTCTCGGTAAAACTTATTCATGATACTAAGTATTCTCACGAAAAGCCTTCGGCGCGATTAAAATATAATTCTGGAATAAATCCGAAATTTCGGTTCGTTACAATACTCCCCCCTTCAAAAGAATCTGTCCTCAGATTCTAACACATAAAGGAACACGAAGTGAAACTTCCCGTTCAAGCGCAAGTAAAGGAGAAACTAAATGGCAAACGCAAGTAGCAATTATCATTCGAAATATATAAATACACATGCATGTTATGATAATGCAATATACCTGTGCGAGCATGTCGAGATCGGTAACCACTTCTTCTTCCTCCAGGGTTCTCTCTGTTGGGGCAGTCTCGAATGTGGTGTTTGGTGCTTCCACATGAAAAGCAACGTCCCAATTGCTTCCTACACTTTGCAGTCTTGTGATTCATCTTCCCACAGTACCCAAAAGGAATGGGGTCCTCATTTACTTCAGGTTTGGTAGGTTCCGACACCTCAAAGTGTGGTCTCCATGTTGGAAGGGTACTCAGTCCGGCTTGTAGCGCCCCGCTCTACAGCCCCCGAACCTGCACGGATTCCCAAGCTGAGTACAGTGCCTCAACCTGAGAACCCATGCAAGCTAACGGGTCAATCCCAACACTTGGCAACAGTGAATCCCCAAAAATAAAACATTTAAATAAATCAGAGAATATCTATAGCGGAAGCATTTAAATTCATATAAACAAAAATGCCACTCCGGGGCCATTTCATTAACAATTATCAACAACAGCCCATTCAGGGGCAACATAATTTAAATAAAAAGTTACGGGGATCAATATAATATTATCTACGATCCAGGTTGAAAAGAATAATGAACGAGAGAATAAAAGACAACCAACGAGACTCGGCAAAACCAAAAAGCCTATCTATGCACTGTTGCCCATCCGACACGTAAGACATGTCGGTCTCTCTCAAACCTGAGGCAAGAACCAATTAAAAGAGGGTGAGTCAAAAATACTCAGTGAAGATGTGAGAACAAGTCGAGTCATGCTTCCGGATTTATATAGAAAATACATATGCGATAATGAAGAAACCGGAATATGCTTCGACTTGGATATTCAATTAAAAATAAAAATCAATAACACCATAAAGCAGTAAATACGATCGCAGTGAGAATGGGCCTGTTCCTCCTTATTTCTCCACGGTTCATGTAAAAATACTCCCTCGATCCTTGTAGCAAATCGAACAATTCCTCGATATGCGGTAGAGGATACTTGTTCTTCACTGTCATCCTGTTCAATTCTCGGTAATCGATACACATGCGAAGTGTACCGTCCTTCTTCTTTACGAACAAGACTGGAGCACCCCAAGGCGAGGTACTCGGTCGGATATATCCAATAGAAAGAAGTTCGTCGAGTTGATTCTTCAATTCTTTCAACTCGGCAGGAGCCATTCGGTACGGCGACTTCGAATAAGACTCGGCTCCCGGAACTAGATCAATCACGAACTCTATATCCCGATCCGGTGGCAAGAATTCCAAATTCTCGGGAAACACGTCGACGAATTCATTGACCACGGGCGTCTCTTCGATCTTTGTCTGGTCCTTCGGGCGGTTGAGAATGTAAGCTATAAAGCACGTCGCTTCTTCTTTCTGAACGAGCTTCTTGGCTTCCATCATTGAGATATACGGGCCTTCTCCTGATCGGAAACCCTTAACCTCATTAGAGCCCAGAATTACCTTCTTCTCGAAACAATCAACCTTCGCCCGATGCTCGTACAACCAATCCATTCCGAGAATAACTCCATATTTCTTCATCGGCAGCTCGATCAAATCTGCTAGATACTCGATATCCTCGATGACAATCGGACAACGTTTAAGTGCTCGGTTCGCAACGACCTTCGAACCCAACGGCGAACCAACCACTAGCACATAATCAAGCAACGAAACAGGCGCATGCACAGATAAGGAAACAGCAGGCGCAATAAATGAGTGTGAAGCACCCGAGTCGTATAATGCATGTATGGGGATGCCATTTATATATATAGTACCTTCCACTACATCTGTCGGATCTGCAACAGCATCCTCAGCATCGCCTTCCAAGGCGTAAACACGAGCGTGAGCCTGAGGCTGAGCGGCTCCCTGCTGTACCGGTCTTCTCTTCGGACATTCACCAATTCTGTGATCGGGGCTACCGCATCCGTAGCAAAGACCGTTCTTCCGCCAACATTTGGCCTCTAAGTGTGGGCCCTGACAAAATCCACAGACAGGTCGTGGAAATCCCTGAGATCGAGGAGGAGCAAGCTGAGGTCGGGGAGGAGCAGGCTGAATGGCGCTCCTGAACGGCTTCTTCCCTGAAGAGGACCCAGAAGGAATAAATGGCCTCTTCGAACCAGAAGCAAAACTCTTGGCGGCTGCAGGGGCAGGTGCTAATGTCGGTCTCATCTGTCGAAGATCGGACTCTATAGAAAGGGCCGTCTCGACTGCATCTGTATAGAACTGAAGTCTGTTCCCGAGCATATGCATACGAATTTCGTTCGACAATCCCTCGATAAACTGTCGAGTCTTCCTTTGCTCGTCGTCAACCATATACGAGCAGTGAATAATAAGCCTGGAGAAATGAGCCTCGTACTGGTCAACGGTAGAAGTACCCTGCTTGAGAGCCAGGAACTCTCGCTCACGTCTCTGTCGGACCACCAAAGGAATATACTTGGCCCGAAACTCCACCAAAAACTGATCCCAAGACGGGACCACATGCTCTCGCTGCCATCTCTGCTCTATACGAGCCCACCAGTCCTGAGCAGCTCCAGTCATCTGGTACACTGCTAACTCGACCCTCTTAGGGTCCGGACACTCCATCACGCGGAATCTCTTTTCCATCGCCGATATCCAAGCCTCGGCGATAACATCATCAGGTGCACCCTCGAACTGCAGAGGGTTGAGCTTAAGAAACCTTCCCATATCATTCTCGGGGGCAGGTGGTGGCGTAGCTCTGTTGGTATGAACCATGAATTGCCCTAAGGCTTCCATAAACTGTGCCGGAGTAGGAACACCTGGAGGCGGACCTGGCGGTTCACGACGAGGAGGCATTCTGCACATTCAATACCAAACATGCATGACGATAAGTGATTATGAAAAGCTGTAACACGTAGAGAAGTTTATTCAAATAATTACATAGCCACAAACACGTAATCCTAAGCCGTACAACCTAGACACAACTGGACACGACAATTCAGAGCTTCGGCCATTGGACCAAGAGCTCTGATACCAACTGTAGCGGGCGCCCCAAACGGGTAACGCACGCCCCGCACCGAGCCCCGACCCGAAGCCGGAATGGGATCCGACCCGAATCGAAACCCGGCGAACGGCAAGCATTTACTCAATTACTAGGCGGGGGTTTTAAATAAACAACGAGACAGAAGTGCGGAAGCGAAATAAATCAACATTAAAGCATAATAAATTGCACAATTATTAAAGCCCACCAAGGCTAACGAAATTCACTTAATTAAATAACAAACGGGTTCGGTACAATATCCCGATAATTATATAATCACGGGTTCAATACAAAATCCCGAATACATTCTAATAAATCCTAAAATCAAAAGACATAAATCATAGCCATACTGAATGAGAGTTATACATGAGCAAAAAGAATGTAACTCTAAGACGCGACGACGACGACGCAGATCCCGCCTAGTATCCTGAAACCAGTACAGGGGTAAAACAGAGGGGGGTTAGTCAAACGACTAAGTGAGGAGGGAATAATAGTGTATATAACAAAACGGGAAATAAATCACCAATTTTTAAACTTAAAAGAAATCAACATAAAAGAAAGGTTTTCGTAATCGGGTGGTGATTTAACATAAAACAAAACATATCTTATGACTCGGCGAGTCGAGCCCTGAACTCCAATAACCAAACATAAAAACCGGAAACCACCCTTATTCCTCCAATGTAGACGGACCGCTAAATCCGAACTACGCGAAACTTACTAGAATAACTCAGGTACTCAAAGGGCTGCCACTCCGGCCTCACCCCGAGCTCCCAAATGGAGGAAACCATAGGATTTACGCCGTAGACCCGACGTCCACCGACTTCGTCCTATCGCTCTTACTCCGGGCCCAAACGATCATACAAACATTTCATAACTCGCTTTTTCAAACATTTTGGGTTGGCCAAAAGACCGTTCGAGACATGTCATATGCGAGGCCGAAGGCCAAAGTTCGCCTTAGAAACAAAAGGTTTTACATGTCTCTTCCGTAAACATTTCGAAGACTATACGTAATACTTTTTCATATCAAATAATTTTCGATAAATCAAATGAACATAATAATCATAAATATCTACTAAGTATATATATAAACGGTGTGAAAACAAAACATAAACGTGGCTTATATCGGGAGAGGTTTATTTATATATATATACGTAGTATTACTGGAAACAGAAACGGAAAGCCTCACCTGGCTATGCAAAAGATGAGCAAAAAGAGCAAGAACCGGCGCTACTCCACAGGAGTATCGTCTGCAAAATACCAAGACACAACCAAATAAGACTAAAGACGACGCACGGCTTATACGAAAGAATTAGAACACGTAGAAACACGTTATACAATTAAATAAATCACTTAGGTTCAAATTCTCAAACGAAAACAGAGTAAATCGCAAATTTAAAAATGTAAATCAATTCCAAATGCAACGAAACTTTACGGACATGCTTAGAATATCATAAAGAAGCATGCATTCGAATTTCGGAAAAATCGGACTTCACATGCAAAAGTTAGAAAATTTAACGAAAACTTAAAATGCACTATTCACATACCCGAACATGTCGTAAATTCACAAATCATGTAATTCCTATCCATATCATACATATCGAATACACGAGCGAAGAAAGAATTCGGAAAAGACGAGCCGAAGCGGGACCCGTAGGCCAATTTGTACCCTGACTTACAGAAGGTCAGGGTACTGTTCGAGCCTTCCACACGGCCTTGTGCACGGCCGTGTGGCGAGGCCGTGCACACTCAAGAAACGCGCACGGCCTCATGCACACGGCCTCAAGGCCGTGTGTAGAGCCCGTGCGCAATCCTTCCACGCGCACGGCATCATGCACACGGCCTCGAGGCCGTGTGCACAAGCCCGTGTGCGATCAAAATGAGCAGAAACTCGCAGACAGAAAATCATACGCGAAAATCAACCCCTAATCCAACAATTAATCACTAAAACATGCAAATCAAACCCTAATTCTCACATATAATGATCTACAACATATATGCTTCATATAGAAACGATAAACACGAAAATCCATCCACATTTTCTATCAAAATCATATAAAACCTAAATTCTATAACTATTATCAAAAATCCAAAAATCGAAGTAATGAAGGCATTAATCGAAAAATTTCGTGAGAGCTTACTCGTAGATGAGATCGCGAGGAGTTCGTAGACGTAAACGGCTCGAAAATCCGTCGGGAAACGGAGTCGGAACGATCGTTGGAATCTCTTTCTTCTTCCTTCTCTTTTTCTTTCTTTCCTTCTTCTCCTTTGCTTGTTTGTGCGTGAATGGCAAGTGTGAGAGAGAGATTGAGACTTAGTCAAATCTTGACTAAGGTTTAGAAATCGAAGGGGCATTTTAGTAATTTTGCAAAATAAGTTCGAAATCTCACGATGTCCAAATAACATGTAATTACAGTCAAAATTCATATTATTAAACGCACATTGACGATTTGTAAATTAAATACATAACTTCAATCATATACGAAATAAATTCTAAAATTGCATAATAAATATCAAATAAATATTAAATTACACAAATATTCGATTCGGACATACCAAATTAATTATTTGGATTTTCGGGGCGTTACAATACGACCTAGACTGCCGCGCCACCTGACCACACCTACCTGAAGCCAAAACCAAAAAGAAACGAGGGGTGAATTTAAAGGAAACTCAATGAGGGGTTTACATATATATATTTAAAGCATTATTGGTTCACTTATTTTATCTTTTCAAATAAAAGAAAGCAAAAGAAACAGATAAACATAAACTTACTTTTCAAACTGCAAAACAAAGGGTTAGTGAACCAATATAATATAAAGCAATCAAATAACAAACATATACCCAGCGAGAACGGACGATTCTCCAACCTTAACACCCATAAGCAATCAGAAAACAGAAACCAACCTTATCCCTCCAAACGATAGTCGAGGAGCGACTCCGAACTAACCAAACAGACATATAGGGGTTACACTGCAAATGTAACCACCCAACTCATGTGCTCGCATTATCGACAACTCCGATGATACGCACGAACAACACTTCACAAAAAGGATACGTGTGGGGATCAGTCTTTGGCGCACACCTCCAAGCCTCACCTTCCAGTTATCCCGGGGCCATATCCCCCAAGGGCGTCCCCAAGGGTCTAAGAACATATTCTCGCATTTCAGAAGACAGATTTTCCTGTACAAGCCAAAGTGGCTTATCTTTCAAAAACAAAATAGATTTTTTTCATAACTATAAGTACGAAATGATTTTTCGTATATTAAATCATTTTTCTTTAAACTGAATAAGATAATAGTTCAATTATCTACTAAATATAATATTAATGGGAAGAAAACAATTAAATTCATAAAGATAGTTCTGGGTAGAGGATTATATTTACATATATAGGTTATAGGTTTTAGTCCCAGTTGAAAATATTTTAAGCCCTCACCAGGATATCCAAAAAGACTGTAAAATGGACCACCTGACGTGATCAAGGCTCCTCCATGGAATCACCTGTTATACAAATCACTAAATGGTAAGATCAACTCGACTCGACAAATCAAATAAGACACGATTGACATGTACGAAGTATATCCTAAATCACGTAACCACGTTACTATTAATTAGGTAAACAATCTAATTAAAATCATAATAATTATCAACTATTTATAATTCGGTTCAGATTCATTCCAATTTTCAACACCTAATCTCGATTCCATTAAATAGAGTAATAGGTGAACTTCTTAAAAATTGATCCAAATATATTCATGAACTAATCATTCGTGAGAGTGAATAAAATAACACTAAATATCTTTTCTAAGAATTGATGTACAATTAACCAGAAGCATGCATGGGTTATCCATATATGTGTATATCCTATTCGGTGCTAACCAAAAGAAATACAAATAATGGGTAAATCATGTAAATACACCACTTAAGGATGTTAATTCATGCTCAGACTTTCACTTATTTCCTTGGAAAATCTTCATTTGTGAGTTTGGGGTCTTCATAGTGGATCGAAACGGTAAGGGACAAAGCAGACAAAATTAAATAGATACTGCCTAATCAAAAATATATAGTTATTCCTTGAATCCGACAATTAATGAAATGATAAGTCAAGTTGGTATCTCCAAATTGAATAAAAGGAAGAACTTAATTATGATATTCACCTTGTTTCGCCGAATTGGAGCTTGACCAAGAAAAGGGTTTCTGCTCTGGTGAACTCATATAGGAAAGAGAAGAATCATGTATATATGTTAATTCTTATATTAAGTTGACCACCTCGGTTTTAGCAATTAAGTGATAAGAGCAAATTGCCGCCTTTGTCCAATTCTCTTTCTTATGTCTTTTTTGTTGTTTTATTAATTTTTAAAATGTACAATTTAGTCTCTTGAAAGTTTAAGATTTATAATTAAATTCCCATATTTACTACTATTCTCTAAACCATATAGAATTAATCTTATATTCAAAGTACATTTCGGGCATAAACTTATCAAAACTAAACATCCATATTTCAAAATCATAAGTTAATTTAATATGACGATATAGATATATATTTTATTAGAAAATTTCTATGGGTATTTAGGGAAAGAATCTATGCGTCAAAATATAATTAAAATAAGTACTCGACTACAAAAATACGGGGCGTTACAGTAAATTTTATAATTAATGTGATTAATAATAATAATAAAATAAAATAAATAATAATAATTAAAATCTAAATGAACAACACTCATTATTTGGTTGAACTTAATTAAATAGTACATACTTTATTCATGTTAAATTTAATGACATGATTAATGATTAGTTTTTCTTAATATAAAATATATTATATTATAATCCTAGACGCTTTACATTATTATTAATTTAATTAATGAAAGTTGAATAACATTAAGCTATAAACATAGTTATGATAAAAATTTAATTGTTCAATTAGCATATAATTAAATGATATAATTTTATATTTAACTTTAAACCAGTATATAATTTACTTTACATAATTTTCCTAGGATGTATTTTACTGAATATTAACATAATTTAATAAATATAAATAAATAATTATGTCATGTAAGTCAGGCCTAATAAGAAATAACTGTAGTATTTTTTTAGAATTTTAATGGTTGTATAGTGTACTTTTTAGTAAAATATAAATAATTTATAGCAATAATTAAATATATACTTATATAGAAATAAAGAAAATTAAAATTAATTTACAAAAATTCACCAATTTATCAAAATTTGTCATTTCATTTTTTGAGTTTAAGTTTTGAAGATATAGTGTGGATAGGTGGATATTTGAAGAGAACTAAGGATATATATTTTAATTTTAAGAAAAATTAAATGGTTAAGATTATATACTTTAGATCTAATGGTTAGAATAGTAGGTGACTAATATTAGTTACCTACAATGGAGACTAACGGTAGAACTCCCCATTTTATTTTGTGAAATTTTACTAACTCTTACAAAACTTTTAATCATTTCATCACATTGACACAGCCCTACTGGATTTTCTGTTTCTAATCACCACCAAATCCTAAAATGCCATCCGTTTATTTCGAGTAATCAGACCAATCCCACCCGTTCATTCTCCAAAACCAACGTAGCCTCACGATCATCCTAAATATCAAATTATTAATTAGAAATGTCTCTCTTCACTCTCCCCATATTTCTAGTTCCAGAGGCCGTTTCTACGTGCACTGTTCACTCTGCTTGTGTTCTCCACACTCACGGATCATATAATTTCTCTCCTACCTTTGGATCTCAACATTCTTGAAGTAAAGTTGCCTTGCATATTCGTCAATTTGAGAATCGAATTTATATATACATATTTTCTTTTTGAATCGATGCTATTGTAACTTTATTTTTTTTGAAAATCGCGAGTGATATTGTTGATTTCTATTGGATTTCGATTTTGATGAAGATGATTCTGATTGTAGAAAGCTGTGAAGATGGCGAAGAACTACCCAACTGTAAGTCAGGAGTATCTGAAGGCCGTTGAGAAATGCAAGAGGAAACTCAGAGGATTCATAGCTGAGAAGGGCTGCGCTCCTCTCATGCTTCGTATTGCGTATGTTATGTCGCCTCTTTCCCAATTTTTTTGTTTTGTCTTCATGATTTTGTGAATGATTGCTAATTTCTATGTCTAGCATGAATGCATGATCTAACTACAAGGGGTGATTTGTATGCTTGGGAATTGTGACGCGGATGGGAAATTGAATTTTAAATCCTATATTTTTATGAATATAGTAGATATATAATATATATGCTTTCAAATATGAATATAGAACTGTGGATACCTAATATATACTTTATAAGTGTATATAACATAGAATATAATATATATCTATCTACAAGAGACACATGTCTAACATTTAACAATTCATTGTATTTCAAATATTAAGTTGAGAAATCTTTGAATATAGATTATATGTAAATACAAGTATTAGATTTAGATATTGTTAGTAAATCTAATACATGTTTTAAATAGTTATGTTAATAAGTATTATTTAAAAAAAGTATTAATCGAATGTAGTATTTGTGATTTTAATAATTGTTATTACATATCTAAGTTTATAGAAAGATCTAAGAAATTTATTACTGTTGAATGGACAATATTTTAGTCATTAATTCATTTAATTCTTATTTTTCACACTCATTAATCCTTAACAAACATATGTTGGAACAAACAAAGGATCTTAACGGTAGTGTCGTTCATTTTCCATCTTGATTCCCCCAGTAATTTAACATGTGACTAGTGAATTATTGGATAAACTTGTTTTCATTTGGAGTAATTGAAAAGGAAACGATAAATAAGTACAATTCTCAGAGTTTGTTGCTAGACTGAAAAATTCATACAGAATTATATGGACTACGCGGATATGCATCTATTTTTGGTTCCATGCATAAATATTTGCGTTCATTATTTGTAGTATTCTATTTTTATCGTAGATATGTGTTGTGGTGTTAATATAGGTGGCATTCTGCTGGTACATATGATAAGTCCAGTAAGACTGGAGGTCCTTTTGGGACAATGAGATTCAAGGCTGAACAAGGTCATGGTGCCAACAATGGTATTGACATTGCTGTCAAGCTCTTGGACCCCATCAAGGAGCAATTTCCCATCCTTTCTTATGCTGACTTCTATCAGGTATAATATGTTTAAGAGCTTATAAGCACCAAAAAGTGTTTCGTCAAACATTTTATTGAAACGGCTTATAAGAATTTGTAAGGAACTTATAAGTTTCTTTAAAATAAGTTGGGGAGTTCCAACTTCTTTTCAAGACCGCAATTGTAGCGCCCCACTTTGTAAATAAATTGTCCCACATCGGAATATGACAAGAAAGAAAATGAATTTATAAGTTAGAATTCAAGTGTAACCAATGGATATCCTTTTGGGCATTGGTTTAGGCCCAATTTCAGGTTGCACTGAATGGTTTAAAAACTTATACTCGCGTCCAATGGGCCCGCGAGTCCGGGGGCGTGACAAATAGTATAAGAGCCGATTGTCAGTCGCGGGAGCCAAGTGCCACGCGTGTGTGAGCCACCTCTTGAACTTGCAGGGCGAAGTGCTACACATTCGAGGGCCACCTCTAGAGTCCCTACAGTCAGGTAGTCATGGGCTATGTCACACCGCGATGTGGACGTCACGTTTCTAAAACAGGGGTGATTGTAGCGCCCCACTTTGTAAACAAATTATCCCACATCGAAATATGACAAGAAAAGAAATGAGTTTATAAGTTAGAATTCAAGTGTAACCAATGGATATCCTTTTGGGCAGTGGTTTAGGCCCAATTTCAGGTTGCACTCAGTGGGTTCGAAACTTATACTCGCGTCCAACGGGCCCGCGGGTCCGGGGGCGTGACAGCAACACATCCCTTAACAGTTGACCATATTATTTACACGATTGTCTTCACTAACATCTTATAAGCTCATGATTTTATTTTTATCCCAACACATTAACATTTTATTTTTAGAATATAAGCTCCAAAGATATCTAACAAGATGTGAGAGCTTATAACTTATTTATAATATACTTAGCTAGACACCCTCTGCCTTTGATTTCAGAACTTACCATTGTTAGAGAGTTAATCCTTTTCTACATTTAAATCTGACGCAGTTGGCTGGTGTAGTTGCTGTCCAAATTACTGGAGGACCCGATGTCCCATTCCACCCTGGAAGGCAGGTTCGTCAAGTTTTCTCTTCCTCAACTGGCTAACTTATAAAGAGCTGTTCTAGAAAAATAACTATATGGTGGAGAAAATTCGAGATTCATTCTATAAGTTAATCCTATTTAGTTTTTGTAATATTTTTTTGAAAAAATTGCAGTTTTTTATATGTTCAAAAAATATTGAAATTTGGTTTGAATTTGCTGGCCGATTTGCTGATGTAGCACATCAGCATCCGATGGCCATATTCTCGCGCCACATGATGCAGCATATATTAATTTAATAGGAGAAATTACTTCTACTATCTTAGAGGTTTGCCATGATTACAATTTAGTCCCTCTGTATTCAGAAATTACAAAAAGCTCCCTGACTTTCACTTTATTACTGAAACTTCCTGAAATTGTACTATATGAAGCCAAAAGAAATGCAAACTATCAACCTATTTCAAGGAGTTTTTTGCATTAAAGTGAAATATCAGTGAGTTTTTTATATTTTCTGGAAATAGGAAGATTAAATTGTAATTAGCTTAAATCTCAGGGGTAGTAGATGCAATCTGCCCTAATATATTAACAGTTTACTCCATTCTTGTGTGGCAAAATAGTGTTCACTTGATAGCTTTATAACTGCAAAATATTGCCTGTTTTAAAACCACAGGACAAGGAGGAGCCCCCAATTGAAGGCCGGTTGCCAGATGCTACCAAGGGTGAGTTTGAGCATTCTTTTCTTTTGCTTGTATAAGTTATTTTCTATTTGTCATGATCTTTTATCTATACTGTTGTAGGATGTGACCACTTGAGAGATGTTTTTGTCAAACAAATGGGCTTGACCGACCAGGATATTGTTGTACTCTCTGGTGGACACACTCTGGTTTGTTTCTGCTATTACATTCTGGTAAATTAATTTTCTCTCTTTTTTTTTGAAGTTTAATTTAATATTCCCTTTCATACAGGGAAGATGCCATAAGGAACGTTCTGGATTTGAGGGACCATGGACCTCTAATCCTCTCATCTTTGACAATTCTTACTTTACGTAAGACCTATATGGTTATATGCCTATTCTTTTTCTATTTCTTTTTTTTTTTTGGGATTTTCATGATAATATTTACAATGACCATTTAATTTATTTTTAACAGTGAGCTTCTGAGTGGAGAGAAAGAATGTCTTTTGCAGTTGCCATCAGACAAGGCACTTCTTTCTGACCCTTCCTTCAGCCCACTGGTTGAGAAATATGCTAAAGTATGTAAATGTCTTGTTGCAAATATACAAGTCTTATTTAATTTGTTGTTTCTGTGGGAGCTTATTAATTTTCTTCGATTAGGATGAGGACGCATTCTTTGAAGATTATGCAGTAGCTCACATGAAGCTCTCTGAGTTGGGGTAAGACCTCAGTTATAGCAAAAGTGATTTTACATCAAAATTTATACGTGAAAAGTCTCATTTTAGTCCCATAACATGTTCTTTAGTAGTTTAGTTTTTAGTTTCAATAATCACAAATTCTCGAATTTAATCTCATATCTTGAAATTTCCTCCAATTTAGTTCTTCTGTCCTTTTATGTTAGCAATTTTGATGGTAGATTAACTTACAATCCCACACACGTGGCTGTCAAACTCGTGATACTTGAGATATTTGGTTCGTGCATTTCGCTGGAGTAAAGAAATGACTAAACTTGAGGAAAGTAAAGAAATATAAAATATTAAGTCGGGATAGTTACCAACTACCCCTGGAATTTGGCTCAAATACAGAAAATTCCCTGAGGTTTCAGAAATTTCTAATTTTCCTTGAGGTCTGGAGGGCAACGGAAAAAGTAACAGAAGATAGTGAAGCTAAGAGGTAGTTTGTGAGAGAAATAGTAAACCTCGAGGGATATATAATTTTTGAATCTCAAAGGATTTTTTATATTTGAGTTTAACCCTAGGGATAGTTGGTAATTATTCCTATTAAGTATGCAAATTTGTGATTTATAGGGTCAAAGATGAATAACTAAAAACAAGATTTACCCTGGAGAGTCCTTTTTATTCACATTACAATCATCTGATATGCAGATTTGCTGAAGCCTAAGCGATAACATGGTGCGCACCGAGGCATGAATGAAGACATCCTACTTTTCTTGATTGACATTTGTCATAATTTCTGGAAAACTTGGTTGAATATTGTTGGCCTTTGTAGCATTGTTGCCAGCTATAACTGATATTTGGTCACCAGCTTTTTTGAAAAATAACTAGTAAGAAGATTTTACACACTCTTGATCACTAATGAAACTTTGGGGAAATTTATGTATACTCTGTGTTTGGACTATACGTATGCTAATATGCACCAAATGGGTTAAATTCATTTTTTGGTACCTAAATATACCCTAAATTGAATTTAGCACACAACTAGATATTTGTTGTAAAGTTCATATGAACGGGCGCGATCTGTCAAATATTAATAAAAAATGTCACGTATGAGACATGACGGGGCCGTCTAAGAAAAGGTCGGTCCGTACTACCTTATGTTAGGTAGGGATTTTTAAAATTAACGGGATTTTTAAAATTAACACGTGTAATATTTTATATATTTTCAACAGGTTAAAACACTTCATTAATTTCACTGGTAATTTTACAAGTATTTTATTTATTTTTAATTATTAAGTAATTGTTCAACCACTCTTATCTTCTCCTAATATTTCTCCCCCACCCTTTTAATTCACCATCTCAATGAATTTCCTCTACTCTGTTTAATGTTTTCTCATGACTAGTTGCATCACTGCATGTTTGGTTAAAATTAATTAAGGATAATTAATAAATGACTAAAAGTGTACATATAAAAATTAGGAATAATATTTTTGGTACCATAACTATACCTTATACAATTTTGGTACCAAATTAATCATTGTTCTCAATTTTGGTATCATAACTTATAATTTGTATCAATTTTGGTACATTCAGGCCTAAGATGTTAATTATTTCTCAATTTTGGTACCATAACTTATAATTTGTAATAATTTTGCAATATTTGGGCTTGGACATTAATGTTCTATCAATAGTAATTAATGGCTATTTCTCAATTTTAGTACCATAACTTATAATTTGTGATAATTTGAGTACACTTAGGCTTGGATATTAAATATATCATTAGTTATTAATGGCTCAGACCAGGATGTACCAAAATTGATACAAATTATAAGTTATTGTATCAAAATTAAAAACAATAATTAATTTGGTATCATATCATTATACTAGAATACAGTTACGGTACAAAAGTAAAATTATCCCTAAAAAATTATAATCACAAACTAGGATGTTATAATGCAACAAGGAAATTAGTACAATAATACTTAAATAATAAATAATATATTTATCTATAATTTTATTGTTTAACCTTCTCTCATTATATAATTGACAATTTTTTAATAAATTTCACAATGCTAATAAAAATTTCACAAAGTTAATCTAATCAAATTTACAACTTAATAACATTGATAACGTACCATGAATATGGAAAAATATATATAGATTTATTATCAATTTTATTTGTAAAGAGATTAATAATTATTTTCTATGTTATTGTTTTATAGTTTCAGAATTATTTTCAATGGACCTTGTAACGCCCCGTATTGCATAACAACTTCAAAATACAGCTCTAAGCAATAAACTCCAGTAATAGCAGTTCCAAAAATACGAAATATATATATATATATATATATATATTCATCTACTTTTTCTACCATAAGAATGCAACTAGAACTAATTCAATCATAAGCTTAATGATAGCGAGCATGTAATCATCTCCATAAATATGAAAACCTATCAATGCTTGAGAAACTATAAATCTTCATTTAAAAAAAAATAAGACTTTAAGAAATCTAATTTATGTGAACTGAATTATTGGAACTACTAACTTGGATAATCTTACATTGTTTAATTTATCACAAATACAACTTTATGCTCATAAACCTCTCACAAATTAGAGAAAAAATACATTTAAAATGTCCAATTTCTCTAACTGTTTCTAACTATGTGTTGGTTGCACTGCCTATTTAAACATGTAGCCAAATAAGTGTTGTAATAAAAACATATAACTGACATGTACTTCATACCTATTATAATCAAGTTTTTGCAATATTCAATCATGTCACATACATGTCGATTTTATATACAAAAAACTAGCAGTAAAATTGAAATCATTCCATACAATAAATTTCATTTCCTAACATATGTAGGCATAATAACTTCAAAATAATCTTTGCCTTTCCTTTTTTGTTGTCTTTTATTTCCTTTCTCTTATATCTTTGCTTTGTCTTTGTCCTCTGAGAAACAAAAACATTTAAGGAAAAAGTTTGACAAATACAAAAAAAAAAAAAAAAGAAGAATTTCCAGTCATGCTTACGTACCCCGGTTGAGCGACATAATGTTCAATTACTCTGACCGCTGCTAAATGCGTGTTGGCTGCACTACTTATTTAAACATGTAGTCAAATAAGTATTATAATAAAAATATTTAACTTATATGTACTTCATACATATTGTAATCAAATTCTTACAATATCCAACCATGTCACAAACATGTCTATTTCATACACAAAAAACTAGCAATGAAATTGAAATCATTCCATACTACATGTTTAATTTCCTGATATATCTTACTGAATAACAACTTCAAACTAAGGCTCCAAGCAATACCAGCAACAGTAGACCCAAAAAATACCAATAATATATAATAATTAACTTTTTCTTCCATAAGAATACAATTAGAACTAATTCAATCATAAGCTTAATGATAGCAAAGATGTAATAATCTCCATAAATATGGAAACTTATCAATATTTGAAAAACTATAAATCCTTATTTTTCAAAGAAACAAGATTTTGAGAAATCTAATTTACTTCATACATATTGTAATAAAAAATTTGCAATATTCAATAATATCACAAACATGTCCATTTCAATTTTCATACACAAAAACTAGCAATGAAATTGAAATCATTCCATACAATAAGTTTCATTCCTAACATATATCATAGTATAACAACTTTACCAAGTAATAAACTCTAGCAATTATAGACCCAAAAATACCAAATATATATATTCATCAACTTTTTTTGCCATAAGAATACAACTAAAACTAATTCAACCATAAGCTTAATGATAGCAAACATGCAATCATCTCCATAAATATGGAAACCTATCAATGCTTGAGAAAATGTAAATCTTCATTTTTCAAAGAAACAAGAATATTTTGAGAAATCTAATTTACTAGAACCGAATTCTTGGAACTACTAACAGAGATAATCTTACATTGTTTAAGTTATCACAAATATAACTTAGAGCACATAAAGCTTTCACAAATCAGATAATATACCTTTGTAATGTTTGATTTCTCTGACCATCGCTAAATGCGTGTTGGCTGACCTATTTAAATATGTAGTCAAATACGTATTGTAATAGAAACATGTAACTCATATGTACTTCATACATATTGTAATCAAGTTTTTGCAATATTCAATCATGTCACAGACATATCCATTTCATACACAAAAATTTAGCAATGACATTGAAATTATTCCGTACAACATGTTTCATTTCCTAGCATTTGTAGATTGGATTTAATTCTGAATACGTATTAATTCTTTTCTCAATTTCTCAATTTTACCGTTAAACTCGTGATAAGATTTTAATCTAAATCCAGAGATTTTTCCAAAATGACCATTTTGCCCCCGGATATATTTTTTTCCTAATTTCTATCCTAGTCATCATAAATCTTCAACCAACTAAAGAAACTTACATAAAGAGAAGTAAAGAGAAGAAGAAAGAAAGACAAGAAAGAAGAAAGAAAGAAGACAAGAGGATTGTAACGCCCCAAGTTTTTGTACAAATAAAGCCGGTAAGAATTCCTAAGATAACGGGACAAGTTGGAAAACTCGATCGGGAAATATGTGCTTATGTGATATTATTTGCTTAATGTGTTTAACTTAAATTGATATGTGTGTTAATTGTGATTAAATTATCTGATGTGTGTCTAATTGACTTTTAAGTTTCTCGGATATTTTGAATTATGTGAATTTTAAGTTAGTTAATACGTGGCAGAAATTTATGTTTATGTGTAGACATGCTTAAGTACTTTTATTAAATTATGACGTATATATCTTTATCCCTAAAATATTGATAAGAGCAAAATTTTCTTAATTCACACATCTACTCGTATAAAATAAAAATATATACATTAAAATATTCTTATATTGTCTGATCATATAGCGAAGACTAGATTAATTGTTATTATTATTATTATTTTTAACTGGGGAATATTGTTATAAAATAAGGATAGTAGAGGGGCTGTGTTTTAAATTTTAGTTAATTTCTTCAGCGTAAGCAATTCAGATAGAAATAACTCGACCGTCTATAATCTTTCATTTTTATCATCACCGCTACTCCGAATTGCTTCTTCATTTCTACGCGAACACTCTGAAGCGACACCATATCCTCCAGCCTTGTTTTTCTAAGGTCAGTCGGACTATGTCCTATCCTGAATTATTTTCTCGCAAATAAGCTTATTCCATCTTCAATTCCTACTCCAGTGTGCTATAGTTACAATAGGGTAGTGGGGTTGTCAGAATTTAATGGAAAAGTGGACATGTTCAAATTGAATTAGTCATGGCTTTTGAATAATTAAGTTAATTTATCGGTCAAATGGTTCTCATGTGTCGTGGGATTAAAGAAGAATGAATACTAAAGTGTTGTTAGGTAGATACTATATATATGTACGTGTATAAATATACATGTGGTTGATTGCATATCATTTTTTTTTGTAAGGAAATTTATTAGTAATGCGTCCACTCGGATGAAGTACAGAAGCCATAAAATGTATATTTCAACGAAATAATGAGACATTAATTGGTAATGAAGGATAGCTTTATTTAAGTTTGTTTCAGTAATTAATTTTTGTTCCATTTATAACCTTGATACTTGGTTACTAGTCTAACTACTTGATCCATGATAAATTGATAATTGATACACAATCATATCATGTTCTAAATCAATTAAATTAAATTCTATCCTCTATCGGTAATAATTAGTTAGACTCTATAATTGCTTAAATGTGATTAAGTGACTTATTGCATTAAACTTGAGCCGTGCGTCGTATTGTCGTCTTATGTGGTTGTGTCATATTTGGTTTCAAGTAGTACTCCTTCCGAGCAGTAGCCTGGTCTTTCCTTCTTTCGTCCTTTTTGCAGTATTATCCAGGTGGGGTTTCTTTTCCGAATTCGGCTTTCTTATACGTATGTAAAAATTCCATATATACCCGAAGCCTGTGTTTTATGCTTTTAAGTTTTCTTTCCTCAACTTATATTATACGTAGTAGCTATTTGAAAACCATACTACCTTAATGATTTCGAGGAAAACGTTTTGATATCAAATTACTACATATTAGCCCCTCGAAGGCTCTTTTGGCCAGAAAGGGTTAAAATTGATTTCTCAATTGGTCCCTTTGACCGAATCTTTCAAAATGCGAGAAATATACTTTGGCCTTTGTGCCCGGCTTTTGTGCCATCTCATACTATTGGGGCCCGGACATCAGGGTACGGGGTAAAGCCGGTTAGACGTTGGGTCCACGGTAGATCTCAATGCTCTAGTCTCCAAACTGCTGGGAGCTCGAGGTGTGGCCGGAGTGGCAGCCCTTTTGAGTACCTGCGCCGGACAGGATCTTGTCGCATAGACTTGTCCCCAGCCGAAAATGTAAAGGATACTTGTCCTTGCATAGTTGATTATTAGTAGTTCGGGTTAGCTACCTGACTACATAAGGAGGAATAAGGGCAGTTCACTTGATTATTTTCATATTGTGAAATAGGTGGTTGTTGCTTGTCTCGCTGAGCTTTTATTTATTCATTACAACATTAATTACTTCGCCAATGTTACGAAAACCTTTATTTTTCATTTGCTTTCTTCTCATTTAAAAATGGCAAACTTTTATTCAGTTTTATTAATATATACATATTACAACCCCCTCCCTTAGTCACTTTGACTAACCCCATTACCTTGTTGTCTCTTTCAGGTTTTGTCACTAGGCGGATCCAGGTCTTGTCCTTGGAGTCATTTACTTTTGTTTAGGTGATTTTATTTCCGCCTGAGCATCTGGATAAATACTTAAAACCCTAGAAGTTGTAGATGTAAATAATGTAAATTAGTTTGAATGTTGATATTGTTGTTTTTAGTGGCCTTAGTGGGCTTTATACTTGTGTTTTGGATTTATTGTGTAACGACCCAGAAATCCGAGAATTACTGTGAGTAATTTTACGCGTTAATTATCTTTCTTAATCTCTAAATTCTCGTTATATGTGAACTATTATATATTATTTTAGTATAAGAACCAATGTGATAATATTAATTGCGAATTTAAATTACGTATCTATATTGCGTTTGTTTAATATTTAATCGTTATATTTGATTGACGCGTATTTAATTGGATTTTCTGAAATTACTAAAATAACCCTTCGTATTTTTTCGATATTTCGAAGATATTTGATAAAAGTATCAAAGTTTCATTTCAAACTCTTATTTCAAATTCGAGAGAGAGAGAGAGAAGAAGAAAAAGAAAATTTTCTCCCGAAGCCCTAATCGATCGTGCCGAGCTCGAATCTCCGTGGAATTTCACGCCAATCGTTTTTAAACGATCAGTTCATCGATACCTTTCTTTAGGTACCAATTTCCCCAATTTCTTTTACGGATTTTCGAGGTTTTGAGATTATTTGATTATTTCGGGATTTTTAGGATTTATGCTTAGATCGAGCCTGTTTCTTGATCAATTCATGATTTTATTGGATGTAAATGTGAATTAGTTGATGATTAATGATTGCTATAATTTATGAGTGTAGATTTGCGTTATAAATATGATTTTTATGAATTTTTGGCTCGAAAATTTGAATTCCCGTAAGTTTCTGCTGGGTTCAGTTAAACCACATGGGCTAACGCACGGTCTTGCGCAAGACCGTGCAGGAGCCCGTGTGCAGCTCATTTCTCTTGCACGGGCTTGAGCCCGTGCACCTAGCCAGTGTGTTTGGCCGTGTGTGCGTGCACGGTCTTGACACCATGTTCAAGACCGTGCACCAGGCCGTGTGAAACACTTAGAGATTTTTCCAGCTTTTTCAAATTTTGCTCTCGGCAATTGAGTCCTCAAGTCAATATATTCGGTTGACTTTTTGCATACGGAATCCAAAAATTACACCGTTTTCACCTATAGAACCCTTTTAATTTGTGGATTTATATTTTGGAATGTTTATTTAATTTCGCCCTCGTTCGGGCTGTGAATAGTGTAATTCTAATTATGTATATTTTTGACAACTTGTCGGAATTGCGTGAAACTTACATGATAGTTTCTTTACATATTATAATTGGCATATGCATGATTGGAAACATGTTTGGGTAGCCGTTCGTCCAATAATTGCTTATTTGCGCTTTTATTGTTGTTGTAGTCGTTATTAATTGGTATAGGTCTTGTCTTGTCTCCAGATCAGTCCGGCGTTGGAGACCAGTGAGTCTAGCGGCTAGGCTTTCTCTTTTTGATTCCAGGTGAGGATTTAAATCTTTTAACTGGGCTTGAACATATATATATACAATTGCGAACCCCCTAATCCTTTATTATTGTATTAATTATTTCGAGTTTATACTTTTATGTTTTTATCCTCAAATCATTTAATATCAAAATTATACCTTATTAAACCAAATTGATTTGTTTTCAAAAGGGCAAGAAAACTATTTATTTTACATGACGGTTTGACTTAGGATTTAATTCTTTGTGGTCACCCTTGCTCAGAGTGTCGTTTGGCATTCAAATGGGTTTTTTTAAAGCGAGCAAATACATGATTATTTTCAAGATGGGCCCGGGAAGGTATTCGAAGGTTACATCTGGGGACGGGTGTCCAGGGTGTAATCCGAGGTGCTTCTCCCAAAAATAAGCGTCAATCGTGGCCCGTCAGGAGATGATAGCCACGGTTGGGAGCGATGGTGGGTGTTGCATTCGTTGCACATTTTCCTAAAATTCAATATGGTTGAGCTTCGGGTTGCTCCTTAGCTTGACACCGGCGATGGAGTATTTTTACATGAACCGTAGAGAAATAAGGAGGAACAGGCCCATTCTCGCTGGGATCGTATTTACTGCTTTATAGTGTTATTGATTTTAATTTTTAATTGAATATCCAAGTCGAAGCATATTCCGGTTTCTTCATTATCGCATATGTATTTTCTATAAAAATCCGGAAGCATGCCTCGACTTGTTCTCACATCTTCACTGAGTTTTTTTACTCACCCTCTTTTAATTGGTTCTTGCTTCAGGTTTGAGAGAGACCGACATGTCTTACGTATCGGATGGGCAACAGTGCATAGATAGGCTTTTTGGTTTTGCCGAGTCTCGTTGGTTGTCTTTTATTCTCTCGTTCATTATTCCTTTCAACCTGGATTGTAGATGATATTATATTGATCCCCGTAACTTTTTATTTAATTATGTTGCCCCTGAATGGGCTGTTGTTGATAATTGTTAATGAAATGGCCCCAGAGTGGCATTTTTGTTTATATGAATTTAAATGCTTCCGCTATATATTCTCTGATTTATTTAAATGTTTTAATTTTGGGGATTCACTGTTGCCAAGTGTCGGGATTGACCCGTTAGCTTGCATGGGTTCTCGGGTTGAGGCACTGTACTTGGCTTGGGAATCCGTGCAGGTTCGGGGGCTGTAGAGCGGGGCGCTACAGTCCGGAGTGGTATCAGAGCCATAGGTTCTTTAGGCTCTATTGTCTAGAGTGTCGTGTCTAAGTCGTACGGCTATATTTATAGGTTTCGTGATATTCTTTTACTTGCGCTTTTATATGATGTTGTACTTGATTAATTGGACATATCATTAACCCACATGCATTTCAGCTTATCTTTTCAGGCACAATGGTTAGACCTAGAGGCCGACAGGAACCGCCTCCACCGCCAGAGGGTTTTCCACCGCCTAATGCCTTCTATGATGCTGTTAGATTGATTGTACAGCAGGCTCAGCAGGAGCAACAGCCGCCACAGCCACCACCACCGAATCCTCGGGATGTTACTGCCCGAGCTATGGATCGATTTATGTCCTATCGCCCTACGGTCTTCGAGGGTGAGCCGGACGACATCAAGGCAGAGGCCTGGATTTCAGAGCTAGAGCAGAAGTTCAGAGCTCTAGATATTGATGACTTGCAGAGGATTGAGCTCTCTGTATTTCTGATGAGGGGACCCGCCCTCGATTGGTGGCGCTTTGTTGAGAGGCGTTGGACCACAGCACAGACCCCACGCACTTGGGGACGATTTCTTCACGAGTTTCGGGCGAAGTATGTGCCCGAGATTGTCCGTGATCAGCGAGAGAGGGAGTTTATGAACCTTACTCAGGGAGGTACTACTGTGGGCCAGTATGAGGCCAACTTTACCAGATTGATCGTCTATGCTCCTCATATGGCAGACGACGATAGGAGGATGGCCAGGAAGTTCAAGGAGGGCCTTCATGACGAGATCAGGGCCGAGTTGGTTGGCAGTGACCTCCGTACTTATGAGGAGGCCGTTACCCGGGCTATGGCTATTTAGTCCGATCTTCGAGAGCTTCGTCGTAGAGCTCATGTTCCTGTTGCTGCCGCCCCTAAGGGTTTTTCTCAGAAGGGCAAGAGGCCTTTCACTGCTGGCTCTGGATCTTCTATGGGCGATAAGAGGCCCAGGTATATTGATAGGGCTCCTATTACTTCCGTTGCACCGATCACTTGTTCCTACTGCCACAAGCCGAACCACACCGCCGATTCCTGCCGGAGGCGATTGGGGCAGTGTTTGATTTGTGCATCTTTTGATCATCTGATAGACTCTTGTCCGAACAAGAGAGCTCTCGCCACGCCACTGAAGGCGATTCAGGCTGCCGGTCAGCCGAGAGTTCAGCCCAGAGTCTTCGCACTGGGAGGAGAGGAGCTTGAACCCGATTCGCATGACGTTATTGGAGGTACCCTGCATATTCATGACATCCCTATTACTGCATTATATGATCCGGGTGCTACACACTCGTTTATTGCGCTTGATATTGCTGCTAAATTGTGCATGCCAGTGGAGAGTCTACCTTATTTGTATCGAGTCAGTTCTCCTTTGGGGACTTCTTATGTTACGGATAGAATCTTCAAGGGTTGTCCTTTGAAGATAGGAGATCGTGTTTATCCCGCCGATTTGATCGAGTTACCACTGCAACATTACGGGATTATTCTGGGAATGGACTGGCTTTATCAGCATAGAGTCAGTGTGGATTGTTTTAGGAAGACTATTCAAATTGGAACCGAGGCAACAATTGTGAAGGGTAGTCTTGAGGAGTCAGTTTTGGCACCGAAGATTTCTTTCGTTGAGGCTTCTCGTTTGATCCGAGAGGGAGCTCAGGCCTTCGTCGCTTACTTACTTAATCGACCGAAGGAACAAGGGAAGCTCGAGAATACGGAAGTGATTAAGGACTTTGCTGATGTCTTTCCCGAGAGTTTGAACTCTCTACCCCCTGATCGGGACATTAAGTTCGTAGTCGATCTTGCCCCGGGATCGGAGCCTTATTCGAAGACTCCGTACAGGATGGCTCCAGCCGAGTTGAAGGAACTGAAGATGCAACTGGAAGAATTGCTTGAGAATGGTTACATAAGACCGAGCATCTCTCCTTGGGGTGCCCCGGTTTTGTTTGTGAAGAAAAAGGATGGCACGCTGAGAATGTGCATCGACTACCGTGAGCTGAACCGGATGACAGTGAAGAACAAATACCCACTACCCCACATAGAGGAGTTATTTGATTTATTACAGGGCTCGAAGGTATATTCGAAGTTGGATCTTCGTCAGGGATATTATTAGCTTCGTATCCGAGAGCAGGATATACCTAAGACCGGGTTTAACACTCGGTACGGCCACTTCGAGTTTGTTGTGATGCCGTTTGGTTTGACGAATGCCCCTGCAGCTTTCATGGATATGATGCACAGGATTTTCCGAGCTTACCTCGACAAGTTTGTGGTTATCTTCATCGACGACATTTTGGTTTTCTCCAAGACGGTCGAGGATCATGCCGAACATCTTCGCATTGTGCTACAGACGCTTTGAGAGCATAGTCTATATGCCAAGTTTAGCAAGTGCGAATTTTGGATCAACGAGATTTCATTCCTTGGTCATATCATCTCCGGGAATGGGATTGTTGTAGATCCATCAAAGATTGAAGCAGTGACGAGTTGGAGTCAGTCTAAGACGCCAACAGAAGTTAGGAGTTTCCTTGGATTGGCTGGATATTACAGGCGATTCGTTAAGGATTTCTCTACACTAGCGGCCCCACTCACGAAGTTGACTTGTAAAGATATATCCTTTCAGTGGGACGACAAGTGTGAGGCCAGTTTCAAGGAGTTGAAGAAGAGATTGACCACTGCACCTATACTTGTTCTTCCAGACGGACACGAGGGATACGCGGTTTATACGGACGCGTCCAAGGAAGGTTTAGGGTGCGTGTTGATGCAAAATGGGAAAGTCGTTGCTTATGCTTCTAAAAAGCTAAAAGATGCCGAAAAGAACTATCCCATTCACGACTTGGAACTTGCAGCGGTGATATTTGCCTTGGGCAAATGGCGTCATTATCTGTATGGTGTCACTTTTAACATCTTTACGGACCACCAGTGTTTGAAGTATCTATTCACTCAGAAGGATCTCAACAGGAGACAGAGGCGGTGGATGGAATTCTTGGAAGATTATGACTGCCGCATTCAGTATCACCCTAGGAAGGCGAACGTAGTCACCGATGCATTGAGCCGGAGGGCTCACTTGGCACACATAGACGGGACATCTTCAAATACCTCTTTAGAGGACAGGAGGACTCGATTTGAATCGTATCCTCGTCTTGCCAACCTTTCAGTCCAACCCGATTTAGTCCAACAGCTTTGAGACGAGCAAGATTCAGATGCCGGTATTCAGAAGATCAAGGCTAGAATGCAGAATGATCCTAACACCAAATTCAGGATCGATGGTACCGGATTGCTTCGCTTCGGGACCCAAGTTTGTGTTCCCACGAATCTGAAGCGTGGAATTCTCGATGAGGCACACAAGTCTGCTTATGCTGTTCACCCAGGAGGCAACAAGATGTATCGTGATCTCAGAACCCAGTATTGGTGGAATGGTATGAAAAGGGACGTGGCTACTTATGTGAAACATTGTCTAACATGTCAGAGAGTCAAGGCCGAGCATCAAAGGCCTGGAGGAACTCTTCAGCCGCTTCCTGTACCTACTTCCAAGTGGCAGGAGATCACTATGGACTTCGTGACAGGATTGCCTACAGTTCGTGGTGGTTTTGACAGTATTTGGGTCATCGTCGATCGATTGACCAAGTCAGCGCATTTTCTACCAGTTCGAAAAACAGCAAAGGTTAAGCAGCTTGCAGAATTGTATCAGAAGGAAATTATTAGGCTTCATGGTGTTCCGGAAAGCATCGTTTCCGACAGGGATCCTAAGTTCACTGCTCAGTTTTGGCAAGAACTTCATAAGAACTTGGGAACGACCCTAAAGTTTAGCTCTGCAGCACATCCTCAGACTGATGGACAATCCGAGCGGACGATCAGGTTTCTAAATGATATGTTACGGGCATGTGCGCTCGATTTTCATACGAGTTGGATTTCACACTTGCCCTTGGTCGAGTTCGCTTACAACAACAGTTATCAAGCCTCGATTGGGATGCCGCCATATGAGGCTCTTTATGGGAGGAAGTGCAGATCTCCAATTTATTGGGAATTGGAGGATTGGAAGTGGTCAGCCAATGGCCACGAGAGAGCTACTCCACCGGATCACATTCAAGAAGCAATCGATAAGGTTCAACTTATTCGACAAAGAATGAAAGCAGCTCAGGATCGTCAAAAGAGCTATGCCGACAAGAGACGTCGACATTTGGAGTTCGAAGTGGGAGACCGAGTTTTTCTCAAGGCCTCCCCGAGGAAGGGATTCACCAGGATCGGTAGAGGTGGGAAGCTTACTCCAAGATACTTAGGTCCATTTGAGATCACAGAGCGGATCGGGAATACCGCATATCGTTTGGACGTACCACCTTATCTTACCGGGATCCACAATGTCTTCCATGTCTCACAGCTTCGCAAGTACTTCCCCGACGAGTCCCATATTCTCCAAGATGACGGAGTTCAGCTTGAGCCGGATTTGACTATTGAGATGAAACCGGTTCAGATTCAAGATCGCAAGGTCCAGCAGCTTCGTCACAAGCAGATTTCATTAGTGAGAGTTCTCTGGAGGAACCGTTCGACCGAGCAGTCTACTTGGGAGACGGAGTCTAAGATGAGAGAAGCTTATCCCGAGCTTTTCTGATAAAGATGGAATCTGGGGACCAGATTCTCATAAGGGGGGAGTATTGTAACGACCCAGAAATCTGAGAATTACTGTGAGTAATTTTACGCGTTAATTATCTTTCTTAATCTCTAAATTCTCGTTATATGTGAACTATTATATATTATTTTAGTATAAGAACCAATGTGATAATATTAATTGCGAATTTAAATTACGTGTCTATATTGCGTTTGTTTAATATTTAATCGTTATATTTGATTGACGCGTATTTAATTGGATTTTCTGAAATTACTAAAATAACCCTTCATATTTTTTCGATATTTCGAAGATATTTGATAAAAGTATCAAAGTTTCATTTCAAACACTTATTTCAAATTCGAGAGAGAGAGAGAGAAGAAGAGAAAGAAAATTTTCTCCCGAAGCCCTAATCGATCGTGCCGAGCTCGAATCTCCGTGGAATTTCGCGCCAATCGTTTTTAAACGATCAGTTCATCGATACCTTTCTTTAGGTACCAATTTCCCCAATTTCTTTTACGGATTTTTGAGGTTTTGAGATTATTTGATTATTTCGGGATTTTTAGGATATATGCTTAGATCGAGCCCGTTTCTTGATCAATTCATGATTTTATTGGATGTAAATGTGAATTAGTTGATGATTAATGATTGTTATAATTTATGAGTGTAGATTTGCGTTATAAATATGATTTTTATGAATTTTTGGCTCGAAAATTTGAATTCCCGTAAGTTTCTGCTGGGTTCAGTTAAACCACACGGGCTAACGCACGGTCTTGCGCAAGACCGTGCAGGAGCCCGTGTGCAGCTCATTTCTCTTGCACGGGCTTGAGCCCGTTCACCTAGCCAGTGTGTTTGGCCGTGTGTGCGTGCACGGTCTTGACACCGTGTTCAAGACCGTGCACCAGGCCGTGTGAAACACTTCGAGATTTTTCCATCCTTTTCAAATTTTGCTCTCGGCAATTGAGTCCTCAAGTCAATATTTTCGGTTGACTTTTTGCATACGGACTCCAAAAATTACACCGTTTTCACCTATAGAACCCTTTTAATTTGTGGATTTATATTTTGGAATGTTTATTTAATTTCTCCCTCGTTCGGGCTGTGAATAGTGTAATTCTAATTATGTATATTTTTGACAACTTGTCGGAATTGCGTGAAACTTACATGATAGTTTCTTTACATATTATAATTGGCATATGCATGATTAGAAACATGTTTGGTTAGCCGTTCGTCCAATAATTGCTTATTTGCGCTTTTATTGTTGTTGTAGTCGTTATTAATTGGTATAGGTCTTGTGTTGTCTCCAGATCAGTCCGGCGTTGGAGACCAGTGAGTCTAGCGGCTAGGCTTTCTCTTTTTGATTCCAGGTGAGGATTTAAATCTTTTAACTGGGCTTGAACATATATATATACAATTGCGAACCCCCTAATCCTTTATTATTGTATTAATTATTTCGAGTTTATACTTTTATGTTTTTATCCTCAAATCATTTAATATCAAAATTATACCTTATTAAACCAAATTGATTTGTTTTCAAAAGGGCAAGAAAACTATTTATTTTACGTGACGGTTTGACTTAGGATTTAATTCTTTGTCGTCACCCTTGCTCAGAGTGTCGTTTGGCATTCAAATGGGTTTTTTTAAAGCGAGCAAATACATGATTATTTTCAAGATGGGCCCGGGAAGGTATTCGAAGGTTACATCTGGGGACGGGCATCCAGGGTGTAATCCGAGGTGCTTCTCCCAAAAATAAGCGTCAATCGTGGCCCGTCAGGAGATGATAGCCACGGTTGGGAGCGATGGTGGGTGTTGCATTTGTTGCACATTTTCCTAAAATTCAATATGGTTGAGCTTCGGGTTGCTCCTTAGCTTGACACCGGCGATGGAGTATTTTTACATGAACCGTGGAGAAATAAGGAGGAACAGGCCCATTCTCGCTGGGATCGTATTTACTGCTTTATAGTGTTATTGATTTTAATTTTTAATTGAATATCCAAGTCGAAGCATATTCCGGTTTCTTCATTATCGCATATGTATTTTCTATAAAAATCCGGAAGCATGACTCGACTTGTTCTCACATCTTCACTGAGTTTTTTTACTCACCCTCTTTTAATTGGTTCTTGCCTCAGGTTTGAGAGAGACCGACATGTCTTACATGTCGGATGGGCAACAGTGCATAGATAGGCTTTTTGGTTTTGCCGAGTCTCGTTGGTTGTCTTTTATTCTCTCGTTCATTATTCCTTTCAACCTGGATTGTAGATGATATTATATTGATCCCCGTAACTTTTTATTTAATTATGTTGCCCCTGAATGGGCTGTTGTTGATAATTGTTAATGAAATGGCCCCGGAGTGGCATTTTTGTTTATATGAATTTAAATGCTTCCGCTATATATTCTCTGATTTATTTAAATGTTTTAATTTTGGGGATTCACTGTTGCCAAGTGTCGGGATTGACCCGTTAGCTTGCATGGGTTCTCGGGTTGAGGCACTGTACTCGGCTTGGGAATCCGTGCAGGTTCGGGGGCTGTAGAGCGGGGCGCTACATATTGCTTTTCTAGCTCCCTGAGTGGGATAGGTTGTATTAATTTGCTTCCGCTGTATTATGGTTTGTTGTCCTGTTATTTTCTAAAACAGATCCGCCCGGTATTTATTTACCGTTCGCCAGGTTATAGTTCATAACCGGACCTCAGTTCTTGTTATGGATTGTGACTTGGTGCGGGACGTCACATCGCACCGTATTTGGGGACGTGTCGTTACAGTTGGTATCAGAGTTATAGGTTCATAGGCCTGAGCTCTGAGAGTCGTATCAGTCTAGGTCCGTTCGGCTTATGGCTTAGGAGTTGTGCTTTTATGCTTGTGTGTTTACAGCTTTGCATCCATAATTAAGCTTCATGCATACCTGTGGTATTTGATTGTAGGATGCCACCCCATCGGTATCGTATGCCTGATCATCCTCCTCAGCTACCTATGGCACCACTGAACCCTCAGGATTTGGTGGATTCGGTCAGAGAAATTCTGAGAGCTGAGCGCCACACAGTCCAGGATGAAGTGAAAGTCCGAGAGGTAGTTCTGAAGGGACTTCTGGATTATAAACCATCTCCATTTCATGGTACTACTGATGATAGAGTGGCAGATAGCTGGATTGCTTCTCTTGAGAAGATCTTTAGGCTCCAGCAGACTTCCGATGCTAACAAAGTTGAGTTTGCAGTATACTTATTACAGGGATCCGCCGATGAGTGGTGGAGAGTTACAGAGAGGAGATTTGCAGCTGATAGGGTTAAACCTACTTGGGAGGATTTCCTGAAGGAATTTCGAGCTAAATACATCCCTCAGTCAGTCCAAGATTGCAGAGAGCGAGAGTTTATGGCACTCATTCAGGGTCCTTTATCAGTAGTTGATTATGAGGTTGAGTTTTCTAGACTTGCTGCCTATGCCCCTCATATTTCGGGTGATAAGCGCAGGAAGACTAAGAAGTTCATTGATGGTTTGAGACTGGGTCTTCGTCACAGTATGGCTATCCTTCAGTTACAGTCTTTTACCACAGTAGTTGACGTAGCCCTCAGCTTTGAGAGTGAGTATCGTGAGATTGATTGTATTGCTGGTCGTTCTACCTCATCTTCATCAGGATTCAAGAGGCCTTCTACTTCTAGTGCACCTATGCAGGGCAGAGGCAAGAGACCATTTGGAGGACCTAGGCCCCCAGTTCCTCGTCAGATAGGTTCTTCCTCAGCACCTCGCCCGACGAGTTTTTCTCCAGTTATTTGTGGTTTCTGTGGGAGGAATCACCCCGAGGAGAGATGTTGGAGTAATTTAGGATTGTGCAGAGCTTGTGGGAGTTCCACTCATTAGATAGACAGCTGTCCCAAGAGGAAATTTTAGAATCAAACTAACCAAAACAAGTCTGCTACTCATGCTCGTGTTTATGCCCTGGAGGGTGATGATACGGAGACCGAGCCCGATTCTACTGTAGTGGTGGAAGGTATTATACATATTCATGACATACCGATACATGCATTATTTGATCCGGGTGCTACGCATTCTTTTATTGCGCCTGCGATTGCTTTATCTGCGCATGTACCTGCTGAGTTGTCTGATTATTGCTTTATTGTGAGTTCCCCTTTGGGATCTTGTATTATTACCGATCTCATAAACCGATGTTCTCCCGTCATTTTCAAGAATAAGGTTTACCCCGCAGATTTGATAGAGTTGCCTGTGAAGAAGTACGGAGTTATCTTGGGTATGGATTGGTTATTTGAACACAGGGCCAAGATCGATTGTTTTGAGAAGAAGATTAGTTTGAGATCTGACTCAAGTCAGGGTATTCAGTTGACAGATGGGCCAATTATTTCTATGACAGAGGCAAAGAAGCTCGTACGAGAGGGAGCTTCAGGGTTTATTGCTTATCTTCTCAACAGACCGAAGGAACAATCGAAGTTTGAAAATACTGACATAGTTAAAGATTTTTCGGAGGTGTTTCCTGAAAAGTTCGAGTCTTTACCTCCTGACCGTGATATCGAGTTTGTTATTGATTTGTATCCGGGATCTAAGCCCTACTCGAAGACACCTTACAGAATGGCACCAGCTGAACTAAAAGAGTTGAAGAGTCAGTTAGATGATTTGCTAGCCAGTGGTTATATCAAGCCGAGTACTTCTCCCTGGGGGGCACCGGTATTGTTTGTAAAGAAGAAAGATGGTTCTCTTAGACTTTGTGTTGATTACAGAGAGTTGAACCGGATGACTATAAAGAACAAATATCCTCTTCCCCACATTGAGGAGTTATTTGACTTATTGCAGGGATCGAGGGTCTATTCTAAACTTGATCTGAGATAGGGATATTATCAGTTGCGTATTCGGGCAGAGGACATACCGAAGACAGCCTTCAACATTCGATATGGTCATTTTGAGTTTGTGGTTATGCCATTAGGTTTGACGAACGCTCCTGCAGCATTTATGGATATGATGCACCGAATCTTCCGACCTTATCTTGATAAGTTTGTTGTCATTTTCATTGACGACATACTGGTTTTCTCAAAGTCCGAGGAAGAGCATGCACAACATTTAAAGATCGTGCTATAAACTTTGAAAGAACATCAGTTATATGCTAAGTTCAGTAAGTGTGAGTTCTGGATTGAGAAAGTGGCGTTTCTGGGTCATGTTATATCTAAGACAGGAATTGAGGTTGATCCCTCGAAGATTGAGTCAGTGTTGAGTTGGGAGCAGCCCAAGACACCAACCGAGATTCGCATCTTTTTGGGTTTGACAGGTTATTACAGACGGTTTGTGAAGGATTTCTCTAAACTCGCAGCCCCGCTTACTGAGTTGACAAAGAAGAGTGCCCCATTCTCGTGGAATGATAGATGTGAGACCAGTTTTCAGGACTTAAAGAAGAGATTGACGTCCGCCCCTATTCTTACTTTACCTGAAGGTTTAGAGGGATTTGTGGTTTACACAGACACTTCGAAGGAAGGATTGGGATGTGTGTTGATGCAGAATGGAAAGGTTATAGCTTATGCCTCAAGAAAGCTTAAACCAGCTGAAGAAAATTATCCTACACACGATCTCAAGCTAGCAGCAGTCGTATTTGCTTTAGGTAAGTGGCGTCATTATCTCTACGGTATCACCTTTGATATCTTCACTGATCATAAGAGTCTTCAGTATCTCTTCATGCAAAAGGAATTGAATAAACGTTAGAGGCGTTGGATGGAATTGTTAGAAGACTATGATTGTAAGATTCAGTACCATCCAGGAAAGGCGAACGTGGTTGCAGATGCCTTGAGCAGAAAAGCGAGTGTATCACAACTAAAGCTAAGTTCAGATATATCAGGTACAGAGAGAGCTCGTATTATTTCTCAGGCTCGTGTTTCTAACATCACGATTCAGTCAGATTTGGGTCGTAGAATTAAAGAAGCTCAAGCTACTGATGATTGGATTCAGCGACAAATTATTCGAATGAAGGAGGAGCCAGACACGCAGTTCAGTATCGACGACACATGTCTTCTCAGACATAAGACAAGAGTTTGTGTCCCAAAGAGCTTGAGGAAAGAGATTTTGGATGAAGCTCACAAATCAGCCTATACTATTCATCCGGGAGGCACTAAGATGTATCGAGATTTGAAAGAGTTCTTTTGGTGGAATGGTTTGAAGAGAGATGTGGCCAACTATATCAGACAGTGTGTGACTTGTCAACAAGTCAAGGCAGATCATCAGAAACCCGGGGGTTTACTACAGCCACTTCCCGTACCGTCTTGGAAATGGGAAGAGATAGCGATGAATTTTGTTTCGGGATTACCGAAAGTCAGAGGTGGTTATGATAGCATTTGGGTAATTGTTGAAAGTTTGACGAAGTCCGCTTATTTCTTGCCAGTTTGTGTGTCCTATACAGTTGACAAGTTGGCAGAGCTTTATCATAAGGAGATTGTGAGACTTCACGGAGTTCTGGCTAGTATAGTGTCAGACAGAGACACCAGGTTTACCTCTCGTTTGTGGCAGAACCTACAAGATCGTATGGGAACGAAGCTGACCTTTAGTACTGCAGCTCACCCCCCAGACAGACGGCCAATCCGAGAGGACTATTAGATACCTCGGAGATATGTTGAGATCTTGTGCCCTAGATTTCCAGACTACGTGGCACAAACAACTACCATTGATCGAGTTCGCTTATAATAATAGTTATCAGTCCTCGACTCAGATGGCCCCATATGAAGCTTTGTACGGAAGGAAGTGTCGATCGGCACTATATTGGGACATTGAGGATTGGAGATGGACTAAAGATGATATTCATCGTGGTATTTCTCCAAAGTTGATTCAGGATGCTATCAAAAAAGTGCAAGTTATCCGACAAAGAATGAAAGCTGCCCAGGATCGACAAAAGAGTTACGCTGATAGACGCCGACGTGATTTGGAGTTCGAAGTTGGGGATCAGGTATTTTCGAAAGCTTCTCCGAGAAAGGGATTTGTTCGAATCGGTAAAGGAGGAAAGTTAGCCCCGAGATATTTGGGTCCATATGTAATTCTTGAGAGGATTAGTGTAACGCCCCGAAAATCCGAATTATTATCCGGTACGTCCGAATCGTTATTTTGCGCGATTTAATTATTTCATTGATAGTTAGTATGTGAATTTTTAATAATTTCATGAATGAGTGAATTTTGGTTTTTAGACCATTTCATGTCAACGTGTGTTCAATTGTACGAGTTTTGACTATAATATTGTTTAATTCCGACAACCTGCTAATTTTAGTAAGTTCGGAGTAATTACGGTTTTGCCCCTCGTTTCTAAGTCAAGTCAAAGTTTGACTTGACCAACTCTCTCTCTCCCTCAATCCTCACTTCACGTTAAAGAAAAGAGAAGAAGAAAGAAAAAGAGAAAAAGAAGAGAAAAGGAGAGGAAGCTTGGATTGCTCATTCCGACTTCGATTCCCGACCGAATCTCGATCCGTGATACTTTACGAACTCCTCACGATCTATTCTTCATGTAAGCTTCTCACGTCCTTCGCGTTTAATGCTTCCTAGGTTGTGATTTATAGGATTCTGTGAATAGTTGAATAATATATGAAAAATGTGATTTTGAATGATTTTGTGGATGGATTTAAGTGGTTCTTGGTCCTTTAGGTAGATTAGATGTTGTAGATCATTAAATGTAAGTTTTAGTTTGAGGTTTGCATGATTTATATGATTTAAATGTTGATTTTTGGCTCATTCCCGAGAACCCCTCGCGATTCTGCTGTTCTGATAATCCGCACGGCCTTACGCACGGTCTTGAGACCATGCGCCAAGACCGTGCGCCTATTTTGTGCCTTGCACGGCCTTACGCACGGCCGTGCGCACGCCGGTGCGCAGGCCAGTGCAAGTGTTTGCGCACCGGCTTGAGCACGCGTTCAAGCCCGTGCGTCCGCCCGTCCCCAAGACCGTGTGTATGCCTTAACCAAAATTTCTCCATTTTCAACTTCTTGCTCTCGGCATTGTGGGTCAAAGGAGCAATTAAAAAGTTGACTTTCTTCGTTTGACCTCCGATTTGAGATCGGATTTCACATATAGGTCCTATAAATCATGAAATGCATATTTTAGGTAGTTTGAATTTTTCCGACTTCATTTGGGCCCCGTTCCTCGTGTTTTTCGTTTAGGCCTTTTTGGCTATTTTTCAAATATTGTCCGTTTCTTCCGAAACTTGAATGCATGCTTCCTTATTGCCTTTTATGCATTTTATGAGCTTTTATTGCATTCTAACTTGTTTTGCTTATCGGATTCTATGAATTTCTATGTTTTGTTACAATGTGAACCTAAGTGATATGAATGATTGTTTAACGTGCTTCTATGTGTTTTAAATCTTTCGTATAAGCCGTGCGTCGTCATTAGTCTTATTTGGTTGTGTCTTTGTCTTTTTCAGACGATACTCCCATAGAGTAGGGTGCCGGTCTCGCATTCTTGCTCTCGTTTTTGTCAAGCCAACAGGTGGGGTTTTCAGTTTCTTATAGTATACGATAATACGGACATAATACCAATCCTACTACCCGATAAGCCTTATTTTATGATTTGTTTTACATCCGTTTGTATATATAGTAGATATTTAAGCTTATACTTTTATGATCTTGAAAACGATTTAATATGAAAAGTATTATGTATAAGTTTGTGAAATGTGTACGAAAGAGGCAGGCAAATCTTTGTTTTCCGAAAGCGAACTTTGGCATTATAGCCTCGCACACGACTTGCCTCGAACGGTCTTTTGACCACATGAAAATGTTTGAAAAGTGAGCTATGTATATGTATATGTTTGACCTGTTCTGATGGGCCCGGAGTAAGGACGATAGGACGAAGTCGGTAGACGTCGGGTCTATGGCGGAAATTCTATAGTTTCCTCCACCTTTGGGAGCTCGGGGTGAGGCCGGAGTGGCAGCCCTTTGAGTACTTGAGCTTGTTATGTATGATCTGTGTAGTTAGGGGTTGCTCCCTGATTACAACTGGAGGAATAAGGAGGGTTTCTGTTTTTATGATTTGACTGGTGGTTCAGAACTCTTCTCGCTGAGTTATACGTTTTGTTTTGTTCCATTTTGAGCTAGTTCACCAATCGTTTGCGAAAAACTTTTCTTCTGTTATTTTCTTTCTGTTTAAACTGGTGATCTACTTTCGTTTATTCTTATGTACTGTCTTTTTCCCCCTCACTTAGTCGTTTGACTAACCCCATTCGTTTCCCCCTTTGGTTTCAGGATTCTAGGCGGGCTTCTTAGTATTGGGTCGTTGTCGGTCGAGTTACACGCTTTTATCTTATGTAAACTCTTGTTTCTTGTTGACTTGAAATGTATGTTATGTAGGATTTGATTATACTTATGAATAGCCGGGAATAATATTGTAGAACTCGTTGTAAACATTTATTAGTTATGGGAATTTGCTAGCCTTGGTGGGCTTTACCTAACTGCGCAGCCATTATAGATTTTATGTTTTGTCTATATATTGCTTCCGCTTTTGGTTTGTCCTTGTTTTGAAACTCCCGTCTAGTAGTAAATGAGTCCAGTTTTCCGTTCCCCGGGTTTTAGTTCGGGTCGGAATACTTTCGTTTCCGGGTCAGGATCCGGTGCGGGGCGTGCCTCTGCCCGTTTGGCGGCGCCCGCTACAGTTGGTATCAGAGCCAGTGCCGGTAAGGCCGTTGTGCCAGCGAGGACGCTGGGCCCCCAAGGGGGGTGGATTGTAATGTCCCACATCGGTTTGGTAAGGAGAACGAAGCCCCTTTATAAGTGGGTTGAAACCTTACCTGGTATACGCGTTTTAAAGCCTTGAGGGGGCGCACTGGGCCATTGAGCCTGATGGCTTTCCAAAGAAGACAATATATGCTTGCCGGGCTGACCTTGGGCTGTTACAGAGCAACCCAAGACTCGACTATAGTGAATTTAAGGAAAGTGTGCAACGAATGCAACACCCACCATCGCTTCCAACCACGGCTTGCCAACCTCCTGACAGGCCACAGTTGACGCTTAGTTTTTGGGAGTAGAACCTCAGTCTTCACCCTAGACGCTCGTCTCTAGGTGAGGCCTCTGTAAAACCCTCCGGGGCCCAACATAACATGACATGAAAGATGATTTTGTTCGCAGTTTTTCAAGAATGATGCAGATAAAGCAGTTATAAGTTGATTACCTAAAAGGGGTGTTTAAGGTAAGTAGTGTGACGACAAAGGAGTGGCCATAAGATCCGTACATTTTGGGAGGCACTGATGGGCACCCCTAATGACTTCCCTCATAGTCCCTACCTGTAGCGCCCCCTGAAGAAGGACCGCCACTGTAACGACCCGAAAATTGCAGAATATATTCTCGGAATAATTATTCGACATTTCGTTGAATTTTATATGAAAAGATTAACTTTGTTAGCTAATCTAAATTTATTATAATTATTTCCATATCCTCAACCATTTATAATTACATTTTCTACCCCTCGAATTTATTTTAATCTCTAAACGAACCTACAACCCTTTAAAATACCTTTGCACTATCTTGAACACAACCACACCCTCTTGAACACACTCTCCTGCACCCTCTTGGATACATATACAAATCGAGAGAGAGAAAGAGAGAAGAGAAGGAGAAAGGAAGAAGAAGAAGGAGAAGAAAAGAAAATCCCGTTCCGAATCCGTTGCTCGACCAATCGAAATTCCGAGACCAGATTTACGATCCTCATTCAATTCTCTATCGGTAACCTTCTTTCTCCAATTCGTTTCATCCATTAAATCCTTCGTTTTTATAGTTTTTAAATTGAAATAAATATTTTATGATTTATTAGATTCGTAGGTTATAGTTTACCATTTTTAGTGTAGTTCGGATCAAATGGTAGATATTAATGTGTCCAATGCATGAGTGTGAATTTTATATGTTGATTTTAGCTATAGAATTCTCCATAGTTGATTTTAGGATGAAACTCTCGAGAAAAACCTTAAAATCGCGTTTCTGCACCTGTGAGATGGAACCACACGGTCCAATGCACGGTCTTGGCACGACCGTGCGCCAGACCGTGCACACACCTTTAACTTGCACCAACGCACGGTCTTGGCACGACCGTGCGCCAGACCGTGCACACACCTTTAACTTGCACCGGCTTGCGCACGCCGGTGCAGAAGCCAGTGCATGCTTGTTTCAGCTTGCACGGTCTTGAGTGCGTGCTCAAGACCGTGCACAAGGCCGTGCGTTAGGCCGTGCGAATGCCTTAGCCAATTTTCCAGCCTTTTTCCTTAGTTGCTCTCGGTAATGGGGTCAAATGGCCAAAAATAAAAGTTGACTTTTTGCATACGACCCCCTAAAATCGAGCCGTTTTCGCCTATAGCTTCCATATGATTCAAGGATGAATATTTTGTAAAGTTTTCGAAATTCCGACCTCGTTCGGACCTTGAATCGAGCCTTTTTCGTTTAGGGTTTTTCCCCAAATTTTGAATGTCGTCCGAAAAATCCGAAAATCGCATGAGTGCTTCTTTACAATATTATATGCATGAATGTGCAATTAGAATTTCAATTGAGCATGTTTAGCATCGTTAATCTCATACTTTTAATTTAATTGATTTAATTGCAATTTAATTATAAATTCAATTGCTACATGATGTTTATTGGTTTTCTTGTGATATAATCTTCGTGAGTCGTTGTCGTGTCTTGTCTTATGTTGTTCTTGTCGTCTGTTAGTTTAGGCCGTCTTTTCAGGACATAGCTTGGATTGTCTTGTCGTTCCCGTGTTTCCAGGTGAGGATTTTAAAATGCTTTCAAACGGAGTAAGAATTCTTTTAATTTATTGCGAACTACCCCTTATGTGCTCATCTTGCTTTGATTTCCTTTCTCGTATATCTATTAGATATTTAATCTATATTTTCATGATTCTCATAAAGGTTTTAATATTAACTTGTACTTATGAGTATCTCTAAATCATTTTATTTTCATAAGGCAAGTAAAAATTCTTTCTTTTAAGCGTGACGATTTGACTTAGGGTTTACCCCCTGCATCGTCACCCAAACTTGCCCAAATTTCCTTTTGGCATCTATTTATGTATGTTTTTCAAAGCGAGAAAATTCGTGTTATTTCAAAATGGGCCCGGGAAAGTATCCGGAGGTTACAGCTGGGGACGAGCGTCCAGGGTGTAATCCGAGGTGCTTCTCCCAAAAATAAGCGTCAATCGTGGCCCGTCAGGAGTTGATAGCCACGGTTGGGAGCGATGGTGGGCGTTGCATTCGTTGCACATTTTCCTGAAATTCATAGTCGCCCGGGGTCGCACTTTGGGGTCAGACACCGGTGATGGAGTTACATGTTATTGAGGGGGTTATAAGGAGGAACAGTCCCATTCTCGCTGGGATATTAATTGCTTGCATTTACCGCTTTAATTCTTTATTATCGTTAATTATTGTCGTGTATGCAAGTCGAAGCACGATCCGAATTTTCTTCAATTATGCAAATGTATTTTCCTATATACATATAATCAAAACCCGGAAACGTGGCTCGTACTTGTTCCCTCTTTACCCTCATTGAGTATCTTTTGTACTCACCCCCACTATTTTGATTCTTACTTCAGGTCGACGGGTGGCGTTGTCACCTATCTTGTCAGTCGGCAGGAGCAGGTCTAGGTTGGCTTGTGTGTCTTGTCTTGTCAGTGTCCCAACAACAGTCGTGTCCTTATTTATGATTTGATTTAATTATGTATTTCGGATTATGTTTTATTTTCCGTACTTACGTGCCCCTGATGTGGGATAGATTAGACTAGCCATGGATGACATTTATTACATGATGATTAAGTTTGATGTATGAATGACGTTGACATGGTTGACTTATATGATATATTATATAATTGTTTTAGCTTCCGCAACTCTGTTATTTCTTTTATTGCTGTTGTTGTTGGGATGTCGTTTATGCTGTTGCTGGGTTTTGCTTGATTGATTGCCGTTCGCCGGGATGGATTTTTAAATGGGGTACATCTATCCCGTTTGGGGGTTCGTCTCGGTGCGGATGTGGTGTCCTTTCTCCGTCCAAGGAAAGGGGCGCTACAGCCACATCCGCACCAAAATGGATTCCCGAGCTTCAGCGTGGGGCCTCAACTCAAGAACCCACTCCGGCGAATGGCACTCAAGCAATAACCATCGGCAACAGCGACAACATCCCAACAACAACCACAACAGAGCAGAGAAATGCGGAAGCGATTTAAAAGATAATCAAATAAATCCATAAACGCCTACGAGGCTAACATAAATTAATTAAACATGTGCAATTTGAAATACATCAGAATAACAACACGTAGTGCCATCCATGGCTCAACTAATCTATCCTATACAATCCTAGATATCGTCAACTATCCCACATCAGGGGCACATAAGTACGTAAAGTAAATAAATACAATAAACAAGACTCGACGGTTGTTGGGACCACTGACAAGACAAACCAGAAAGACTGAGCCTATCTAGACCTGCTGATGCCGACTGACAAGATAGGTGACGTCGCCACCTGTCTACCTGAAGCAAGAACCAAAAGAGCAGGGGTGAGTATAAAGGATACTCAGTAAGGGGGTTTTGATCACAGTTCGTCATTTATCTTTTAAAATTCAAATGTAGTGAATGTTGCCCATTTTGAGAAAGGCTGTAAATAACGATATAAGTTGCAAAACTATAACACAAGGCAACACTCGGTTCGGGTTGCTTGGAAAATACAAAAAGGTTGATGAACCGGATCCTTTAAAAATATTTGCACGTAATGTCAAGCCGATAAGTTGAAAGGGGTATTAGTTGAGTCATGGGGCCGTTACAAGTTCGAAAGGCACGATTCAATAAGTTAGAAATGATAAATAAACACAGCTCGTAATTCAACTAACTATTTGAATAATAAGGAGGCTTAGGGTAGCAAGTACAAGTCACGCTTCAGGGTTTTATATATATATAGGGAAATACATATGATAAATGAAGAAAACCGGAATGTGCTTCGACTTGTAACGAAAGCCGTAAAATAATTAGACATGCAAGTAATGCAATAAATCATGAAATAGTGTGTCCCGGCGAGAACGGACCCTCTCCTTATAACTCCCATTTATGAAAAGCATGAAAACATGTAGTCAATTACTCCACCACCAAAGTCAGGATCCAATCAGGATTTTTATGGAAACGCGTGTTAACAACGTCACCCTTATCAGAATTTTATGGAAACGCGTGTTAACAACGTCACCCTTATCAGAATTTTCTAGGAAGCGCGTAGCCTATAACGCCACCCTCGCACTAACTCAGGCTAGCAAACCTCCTGGCCGACCTAAACGAATACGGATTGGAGTACACATCGGGATTTGCCCTAGACGCTCGTCCCCAGGCTCACCTCCTGTATACTCCAGGCCCACTTCATTATACCATCCAGGGGCTTGCATTTGAAAACAATGACAGTTTAGGTGGCCAAAAAGGCTATTCGAAAATTGGGAATCGGGGTGTGGGAGGCCAAAGGGGCCATTCGAGACAAGGTTATAGTTGCGAGGTCGAGAGACCAAAGTTCGCGTTTAAAACAAATAGGTTTTGCTTGCCTCTAGTTGAAACTGTTTGTAAAATGTTTTACATATAGGTTTTGCTATGAAAAGGTTTGACTAAGCACATAAGGAATAGTAAAGGCAGTACAACAAGTAATAATAAAAGCGGGGTAGTCATTTATTTCGCAAACCTATATAAGACTATGTCCTTGCCCCAGTTAAAATAAGTTTAAACCCTTACCTGGCTCGACACGACAGTATGAAAGCAAGCGGTAGTCAGGTTTCTCCCTCGTTGGTCCCACTTGTAATACACAGGGCCTAGAGGATGAAAACGAGACCGACAATAACAAAAGCAAGACACTAGACAACAAATGACGCACGGCAATTCATATAAACTCCACTCATGCTACAGGTGCAATATGGAAAGTCAAATAATTAAACATGTAAGGATATATAAAATATGGAACAACATTTAAAGGAGTATTAATGCAGTTATAATTAATGGGAGAGCATTAGAAATTAAATATCAAAGACATGCTAAAACGCAATTAGGGCACGTTGGCATGCTTAAAATAATATAAGGACGCTCTCTCGCGAATACGGGATCAAACGGATAAGGAACGGGAAAGGTCGGATAAAATCCCTAAACGAGAAAGGTGTCAATTAACGGTCAAGTAGGGTCTGATAAATCGTAAATTATGAAGAATATCATATCCCGAGGCTCGAGGAAGCTATAGGTGAATTCGGATTGATATTCGGAGGTCGTATGTGAAAAGTCAACATTTAAATGAGTGGGGTTGACCCAATTCCCGAAGTGCAAGAAAGGAAAAGGCTAGAAAATCCACTAAGTAGGTTGCACCGGCCAACGCACGGGCTTGGAAATCCGGTGCAAGCACAAATATAGGTGCACGGCCTCACGCACGGTCTTGAGCACGGTGCCAAGACCGTGCAGGTGAAAATGGGCCTGCGCACGGGCTCCTGCACGGTCTTGATCAAGACCGTGCGTTCGCCCGTGTGGATCTACTGAGCAGCAGACTCAGCAGATCGCGAAACCTCACACGCGAAAATCAACATATAAATTAATACATCTCCTAATTTACTCCATAAAAAATCCTATTTTCACATATAATCATCTATGCCACATTAACTACACATAGGCACAAGAATCACGTAAAATGGCCGAGTAAATCTCCCTAAACACGAAAACCCAATCCTATAAAAATCCTATATCTAAATCACAAAAATCACAAGAAAGAACGAACGGAATGAAACGGGGTAAAAGGATTACCGGTAGAGAATGTAGTGAGGATCGTTCGGGTTTTCACGGCTCGTCGATCGGGCGAGAAACGGGCTTGGTAGGGCGTCGGGAAGATTCCCTCCTTTCTTCCCCCTCTTTCTCCTTCCTTTCTTCTTTTTCCTTCTTTGTGTTACGAGAGAATGAGAGAGATAGGTAGATATTTAGGAAAATATCTCGGGAGGGTAAAATGATCATTTAGGCTTTCAAGGGCATTTATGTAATTTAAGTAATTGAGGGTATTTAAAAGATAGGTTAAATCAATCTTTTCCACAAGATTAATTAATCCAATTGGATAGATCGAGAAATTAAGCAAGAAAGAATTCGTGTAATAATTAATAATATAATTAAAATATTCAGGTCGTTACACTACCAAAGCCAAAGCATCACATTTAAAACTAAAGAATTTGCTTGCCTTTGAAAACATAACGGTTTTGGCATTTTGAGACAAGAGGTGTGGCAAGCTATAAAGCACGTGGCTTCTTCTTTCTGAACGAGCTTCTTGGCTTCCATCATCAAGATATACGGACCTTCTCCTGATTGGAAACCCTTAACTTCATTAGAACCCAGAATAACTTTCTTCTCGAAACAATCAACCTTCGCCCGATGCTCGTACAACCAATCCATTCCGAGAATAACCCCAGATTTCTTCATCGGCAACTCGATCAAATCTGCCGGGTATTCGATACCCTCGATAATAATCGGACAATGCTTAAAAGCACGGTTCGCAACTACCTTCGAACCCAATGGCGAACTAACCACTAGCACATAATCAAGCAACGAAATTCTAGTTACTAATAACTATCATTTAATACACGGGTTCAATACAATATCCCGAATTCTAGAGTAACGGGTTCAGAATAATAATCCCGAATAAATACATAAAATCCTAATACATAGAACATAATGAAATGCCAAATGGGACAAGAGTTTACATGTGCAGAAATATAGATGCAACTCAAAAGACGCGACGACGACGACGACATACAATCCCGCCTAGTATCCTGAAACCAACACCAAGGGTGAACCAGAGGGGGTTAGTTAAATGACTAACTGAGGAGGGAATAATAATGTATATTATAAAACGAAAATAAATCACCATTTTCAAACTTAAAAGAAATCAACATAAAAGAAAGGTTTTCGTAAACGGTTGGTGATTTAGCATAAAACATAATATTTCATATGACTCGGCGATACGAGCCCTTAACTCCAATTTCTAAATATAAAAATGGGAAACTACCCTTATTCCTCCAATGTAGACGGACCGCTAAATCCGAACTACTCATAACATACGGTATAATCTCAGGTACTCAAAGGCCTGCCACTCCGGCCTCACCCCGAGCTCCCAAAGGTGGAGGGAACGAGAGGATTTATGCCGTAGACCGACGTCTACCGGTTTCGTCCTGTCATCCTTACTCCGGGCCCAAACATACATACATACAGTTCATAACTCGCTTTTCAAATCATTTTCGGGTTGGCCAAAAGACCGTTTGAGACATGTCATATGTGAGGCCGAAGGCCAAAGTTCGCCTTAGGAAATCAAAGAGGTTTTACATGTCTCTTTCATAAATATTTCAAAAGGTATACGTAGTAGATTTTCATATCAAAACATTTTCTATGAATCGAATAAGCATAATAGGAATAAATATCTACTAAGTATATATATATAGACGGTATGAAATAAAAACTGTAATCACCCGAAATTTTGGATTTATTTCGGAATAATATTTTATTCGCGCCGAAGGCTTTCGTGAGAATATTTATATTCACGAATAAGTTTTACCCTTGAACCCACCTTTTCCAAATTCCCTATTTTTACCCCGACCTCATTTAATATCCCTTTTTGCATACATACCCCTCTTATATTCCTTATTCTCACATAAACCCATATCATTTGAGAAAGAGAGAGAGAGAAAGAGGAAGAGAAGGAGAAAAGGAGAAATAAGGAGGAGAAGAGAAGAATCGCCCTACCGAGCTCGTTTCTCGCCCGATCGACGAGCCGTGAAAACCCGAACGATCCTTACTTCATTCTCTACCGGTAATTCTTTTACCCGATTTCATTTTGTTCCCTCTTCATTACGATTTTCGTGGCTTTTATATAGACATTTTATAGTTTTAGGATTTTCGTGTTTAGGAAGATTTACTTGGCCATTTTACGTGATTCTTGAACCTACGTGTAGCTTATATGATATATATGATTATATGTGAAAATTAGCGTGATTTATGGTGTAAATTATGAGATCTATGGATTTATATGTTGGTGCCCGCGTGTGAGCTTCGCGACCTGCTGCTTTCTGCACTCAGTTGATCCGCACGGGCTAACGCACGGTCTTGATCAAGACCGTGCAGGAGCCCGTGCGCGCCTCATTTTGTCTGCACGGGCTCGCGCCCGTGCGCCTGCCCCGTGCACTTGGTCGTGTGCAGTGCACGGTATTGACAGTGTGTCCAAGACCGTGCACAGGCCGGTGCGAAACACTTAGTGGATTTTCTAGCCTTTTCCTTTCTTGCACTTCGGGAATTAGGTCAACCCCACCTATTTAAATGTTGACCTTTCGCATACGACCTCCGAAAATTAATCCGATTTCACCTATAGCTCCCTTCAGCCTCGGGATTAAATATTTTACATAGTTTACAATTTATCTGACCTTATTTGACCGTCAATTGACACCTTTCTCATTTAGGGATTTTTCCCACTTTTCTCGTTACTTGTTCGTTCGATCCCGTTTTCGCGAGAGAGTTTCGTTATATTATTTTAAGCATGTCTACGTGCCCTGATTGCGTTTTAGCATGCCTTAACATTTATTATCTATGTTCTTTTATTATTTAGTATTGCATTAGTAATTCATTAATTGTCGTTCCGTATTTCATATGTCTTTGTATGTTTAATTGTTTAACTTTCCATGTTACGTTTATAGCATGATTAGGGTTCTATATGAATTGCCGTGCGTCGTCTGTTGTCTTATGTCTTGCTTTTCATATTGTCGGTCTCGTTTTCATCCTCTAGGCCCTGTGTATTACAGGTGGGACCAACGAGGGAGAAACTTGACTACCGCCTGCTTTCATACTGTCGTGTCGAGCCAGGTGAGGGTTTAAACTTATTTTAACTGGGGCAAGGACATAGTCTCATATAGGTTTGCGAAACAAATGACTACCCCGCTTTTCTTATTACTTGTTGTTCTGCCTTTACTATTCCTTATGTGCTTAGTCAACCCATTTTAATGGCAAAACCTATACGTATAATATTTTACAAAATAGTTTTCAACTAGAGGCAAGGAAAACCCATTTGTTTTTAAATGCGAACTTTGGTCTCTCGACCTCGCAAAGATAGCCTTGTCTCGAATGGCCCTTTGGCCTCCCACACCCCGATTCCCTATTTTCGAATGACCCGTTTGGCCACCTAAACTGTCATTGATTTCAAATGCGAGCCCTGGACGGTATAACGAAGTGGGCTCGGAGTATACAGGAGGTGAGCCTGGAGACGAGCGTCTAGGGCAAATCCCGATGTGTACTCCAATCCGTATTCGCTTGGGTCGGCCAGGAGGTTGGCTAGCCTGAGTTAGTGCGAGGGTGGCTTTGTAGGCTATGCGCTTCCTAGAAAATTCTGATGAGGGTGACGTTGTTAACACGCGTTTCCACAAAAATTCTGATTGGATCCTGACTTTCGGTGGTGGAGTACTTGACTATGTGTTTGCATGATTTTTATGAATTGGGAGTCATAAGGAGAGGACCCGTTCTTGCCGGGACACATTATTGCATGACTTATTGCATTATTTATTTGTCTAATCGATTTACGGCTTTTGTTACAAGTCGAAGCACATTCCGGTTTTCCTGCTTCAGCATATGTATTTCCCTATATATATATATATATATAATCCGGAAGCGTGGCTCGAACTTGCCTCACTTAAGCCTCCTTTATTATTCAAACTATTTAGTTGAATTACGAGCCGTATTTACTCATCATTTCTAACCTATTCCTATCATGCCTTTCGAACTCGTAACGGCCTCGTGACTCAACTAATATTCTTTCAATTTATTGGCTTGACATTATGTGCAAATGATTTTAAAGGATCTGGTTTGTCAACCTTTTTGTATTTTCCAAGCAAGCCGAACCCGAGTTTGCCTTGTGTTATAGTTTTGCAACTTATATCATTATTTATAGTCTTTCTCAAAACGGGCAACATTCACTACATTTGACTTTTAAAAGATAATGACGAACTGTGATCAAAACCCCCTTACTGAGTATCCTTTATACTCACCCCTGCTATTTTGGTTCTTGCTTCAGGTAGACAGGTGGCGACGTCACCTATCTTGTCAGAGTTGGCATCAGCAGGTCTATATAGGCTCAGTCTTGTCGTCTGGTTTGTCTTGTCAGTAGTCCCAACAACTGTCGAGTCCTTTTTATTGTATCTTATTAATTTTGTACCCTTTATTGCTTTATTTACTTTATGTACCTTATGTGCCCCTGACGTAGGATAGTTGAAGATATCTAGGATTGCACAGGATAGGCTAGTTGAGCCATGGATGGCACTGTGTGTTTATGCTTCTGCTGTATTTCAAACTGCAAATGTTTAATTGATATTATGTAAGCTTCTATGGAATTTATTTGTTTTCTTTTTAAATCGCTTCCGCATTGCTCTGCATGGTTATGGTTGTTGTTGGGATGTTATCGCTGTTGCTAATGGTTATTGCTTGAGTGTCGTTCGCCGGAGTGGGTTTTTGAGTTGAGGCCCCTCGCTGAAGCTCGGGAGTCCATTTCGGTGCGGATGTGGCGTTCCTTCTTCAGGGGGTGCTACAAAAATGTAAACCAAGGCTTATATGGGAAGGCTTAATATATATATATACGTATAAGTACCGGAGTCAGAAACGGAAAGCCTCACCTGTTGGCTAATCAAAAGAATAAAAGCAAGACCGGTGCTACTCCACGGGAGTATCGTCTGCAAAAATACAAAGACACAACCACATAAGACTAACGACGACGCACGGCTTATACAAAAGTATTAAAACACATAGCAGCACGTTAAACAATCAAATACGACACGTAGGTTCAAATTAGCAAAAGAAAACAAAGCAATTCATGAATTTAGATATGCAAATCTAGTCCAAATGCAACGAGATTTCATGGACATGCTTAGAATACCATAAGAGAGTATGCACTCAAGTTTCGGGAGAATCGGACTTCACTTGCAAAAGTTAGGAAATTTGTCGAAAACTTTGAATGCACTATTCATAGTCCCGAACATTCAATAAATTCATACATCAAGCAATTCATATCTATTTTTAATTAAAGAATACATGGGCGAAGAAAGAATTCGGAAAAGACGAGTCTCGGAGGTACCTACAGTGCAAATTGCACATCGGACTTATAGAAGGTCAAGGAGCCAAAATGGCTCCACACGGCCTCTTGCACACGGGCTTGAGGCCGTGTGCAGCAGACCGTGCACAACAAGTCAACATGCACGGTCTCTCTATAGGCCGTGTAGAGAGCCTGTGCAGATCCTTCAACACGCACGGCCTCTCACACGGCCGTGAGAGAGACCGTGCACTCTCACACGGGCTTGCCTCACCCCGTGTGCAAAGCCCGTGCACATCAAGAACAGAAGCAAATTTCGCAGAACAGAAACCTTACGCGATTGAAATCCAAAAATCAACATTTAATCATCAAAACGTTAATCACTCATGCTAATTTTCACATATAGTGATCTACAATATCTAATCTACGCATAGAATCCATAAACACGAAAAACCATCCATAAAATCATCTTAAATCACATAAAACCTAAATTATTCAACTATTCTAAAAAATTCAAAAACCGAAGCATAGGAGGCATTAATCGTGAAAGACGTGAGAAGCTTACTCGAAGTTGAGATCGTGAGGAGTTCGTAGGTTTTCACGGCTCGGAATTTGGTCGAGAAATGGAGTCAGGACGATCAATCGAACTCTCCTTCTTCTTCTCCTTCTTTCCTTTCTTTTCCTTTTTCTCTTTCTCTGGTTGTTGCGTGAATGAGATGAGGGAGAGAGAGAGATGGGTTAAGTCAAAAGGTTGACTTGGTTTGAGAAACGAAAGGGTATTTTCGTAATTTTGTAAAAATAACTCAAAAACCTAAGTTATCAAAATAATACATAATTACAGTCAAAGTTCAAAAAAACCCTAAAGATCGACGAAAATGGTGGTCGGAGGACGTCAGACCACCACTCCCGCCGTGGCTCCTCCGCGCGTTGCCTAAACACCTCCGTAGCACCACCGTCCGATGGAGTCATGCCACAAGACTACCACCAATCGATTCCTCTCCTCAAGGCGGTCAAAACTCAGGTGGTCCGCGATCGTGACGTTGCCAGAAATGTCGTCAGAACTCCACCAACATCTGACTGAAAAGTGGCCGTATCTCCGCCTTTGGTGGTCAGATAGCCACGGGACCACCACCATTGGATTCCTCTCAAAAAATTGGTCCAGAACCACCCTTTCCTGCTGCCTGAAAGTCGCCAGAAAACCTCCGTCAAAAAGCTCCTCCATCGCGAACTTCTAGCTGTCGCTGCGCCTCCATCATCGATCAAATCAATGAAATACCAGTACCAATGTGTTCCTCTCATCGAGACGATCGATTTCGACCTATCATTTGCTTAATTCGGTGAAGAAATGCAAAATCCCCAATTTTGGAGAAAATGGCTCGCGTCGTTCGTCGTCCGTGTGGTATGTTCTCTAATTTTTCATTTGTGCCCCAAGACTTCCAATATTTGCATGATATACCCTATTCCTCGAAAAATGTGTAAATTATGTAAAGTGTCGGAATAAGGCATACTTGTAACGCCCCGAAAATCCAAATTATATTTCGGTATGTCCGAATCGAGTATTTGCGCAATTTATTATTTATTTGACAATTATTATGTAATTTTAGAATAATTTCGTAAATGAATGGATTTCTATATTTAAATTACGAATTGTCAATGTGCGTTTAATAATATGAATTTTGACTGTAATTATGTATTATTTGGACAACGTGAGTTTTTGAACTTATTTTGCGAAATTACGAATTTGCCCTTTCGATTTTAAACCCTAGTCAACTAATTGACTAAGTCTCTCTCTCACCTCACTCTCGCCCAAATCAGCAGCAGCAGCAAAGGAGAAGAAAGAAAAAGAAAGAAAAAGAGAAAAGGGAAGGAAGGAGCTTCAACGATCGTCCCGACTCCGTTTCCCAACGGATTTTCGAATCGTTTTCGTCTACAAACTCCTCGTGATCTCTTCTACGAGTAAGCCTTTCACGATTCTTTCGTTCAATGTCCCCTATGCCTCGTATTTCTCATTTTTGGTTGATAGTTGAATATTTAGGTTTTATTCGATTTTGATAGTATTCGTGGATGGATTTTCGTGTTTATCGTTTCTATATGTAGATTATATGTTGTAGATGATTATATGTGAGAATTAGGGATTGATTTGCATGATTAATCGTTTAAATGTTGATTTAAGTTTGAATTTCGCGTATGTTTTGATGTTCTTCATGTTTCTGCTCAATCTGGACGCACACGGGCTTTGCACACGGCGTGTTGCAAGGCCGTGTGGAGATACACGGCCTCTTGCAAGGCCGTGCAAGAGACCGTGCGTGTGGTGCATTGGACACGGGCTGGTGCACACGGCCTTGAGGCTGTGTGCATGAGGCCGTGCGTGTTGCTTGATTGTGCACGGCCTCGGCACACGGCCGTGCACAAGGCCGTGTGGACCGGTGAACAGCCCCCTGACCTTCTGTAAGTCTGGGGCTGTTTTGGCCTACGGGTCCCGCCTCGGCTCGTCTTTTTCGAATTCGTTCTTCGCTCGTGTATTCGATATATATGATATAGATATGAATTGCATGTTTTATGAATTTATATGTTCGGGTGTATGAATAGTGCGTTTTATGTTTTCGTTAAATTTTCTAACTTTTGCATGTGAAGTCCGATTTTCCCGAATTTCGAATGCATACTTCTTTATGATAATTTAAGTATGTCCGCAAAGTTTCGTTGCATTTGTACTTGATTTGCATTTTTAAATTTGCGGATTACTCTGTTTTTGTTTGAGAATTTGAACTTAAGTGATTGATTTATTTGTATAATGTGCTTCTATGTGTTCTAATGTTTTCGTATAAGCCGTGCGTCGTCGTTAGTCTTATTTGGTTGTGTCTTTGTGTTTTGCAGATGATACTCCCGTGGAGTAGCGCATCCGGTCTTGCTTTTGTCTTATTTTGTATAGCCACAGGTGAGGCTTTCCGTTTCTGATTCCAGTACTATTATGTATATATATAAATAAGCCTCTCCCGATATAAGCCAAGTTTACGTTTTGTTTTCACACCGTTTCTATATATATGCTTAGTAGATATTTATGCGTATTATGTTCATTTGATTTATCGAAAATGATTTGATATGAAAAGTACTACGTATAGTCTTTGAAATGTTTACGAAAGAGACATGTAAAACCTTTTGTTTCTAAGGCGAACTTTCGCCTTCGGCCTCGCATATGACATGTCTCGAACGGTCTTTTGGCGAACCCGAAATGATTTGAAAAGCGAGTTATGATATGTATGCATGTTTGCTTGGGCCCGGAGTAAGAGCGATAGGACGAAGTCGGTAGACGTCGGGTCTACGGCGTAAATCCTATGGTTTTCTCCATTTGGGAGCTCGGGGTGAGGCCGGAGTGGCAGCCCTTTGAGTACCTGAGTTACCGTAAGATATGTTATGCGTAGTTCGGATTTAGCGGTCCGTCTACATTGGAGGAATAAGGTGGGTTTCCCGTTTTTATGTTTGGAAATTGGAGTTAAGGGCTCGACTCGCTGAGTCATATGATAAGTTATGTTTTATGTTAAATCACCACCCGATTACGAAAATCTTTCTTTTGTGTTGATTTCTTTTAAGTTTAAAATTGGTGATTTATTTTCCGTTTTATAAAATACATTATTATTCCCTCCTCACTTAGTCGTTTGACTAACCCCTTCTGTTTTACCCTGTATTGGTTTCAGGATACTAAGCGGGATCGTCGTCGTCGTCGCGTCTTAGAGTTACATTTATTTTTGGCTCATGTACAACTCTTTTCCCGTTTGGCTATTAATTATGCTTTATGATATTAGTAATTTTATTTAGTTAAAATTCAGGATTTATATGTTGAACCTGTATGTTTACATTGTCGGGATATTGTATCGAACCCGTTTATTAATTATGTAATTGAATTTCGTTGGCCTTGGTGGGCTTTAATACTTGTGCAATTATTATGTTTTATCGTTTGGTTTATTTTTGCTTCCGCACCTCTGTCATTTTCTTTCGTTTTTGAAATCCCCGCCTAGTCATTGAGTAAATGTGTGCCGTTCGTCGGGTTTCGATTCGGGTCGGATTCCATTTCGGTCCCGGGTCGGGGCTCAGTGCGGGGCGTGCGTTACCCGTTTGGGGCGCCCGCTACAGTACTTAGTGTCAAAATGACCGAAATTAAATGCTTAACAAAGATTGAGGTTCATTTTATGGAAATTCATGAGTTAACGAAAAATCAATGTCGGGTTGCGCTAAAGTGTAAATAATTTTGGGCTAAAAATGCAATTTCTTGGAAATATGATTTTACGAATGATATTTGGAACCTCGATGAAAACATCTTTAAAACATTGGATTCCGGTCCAACGTGTACTGTTAAATTACTAGATTCGATTAAACGAGCTAAAAATATAAATTTACCAAATTGACCGTAGTTAGTGACAAACGATGCAAATATAATTCTTAAACGAGGTAGATGTACCCCATTTAAAAATCCATCCCAAATGGCAAGCACTCAATCTATACCGGCAACAACGAACCTAGTCCAACAACAACAACCAACAGAAATAACAGAGTGCGGAAGCTTAAAATATATATATCAATTAAACATTCAAAGCCACACGGGGCATCAATTAACATAAATCAATATCCATCAATTATATATTTATTTAGCCAATGCTCAACAAATCATCATCAATATCTAATCTCCATAATTCATCAATATATCCAATCTATCTAGAAATTCGGTTCAAATAATAAAAGACAGACTGTTGTCAATGTCCGAATCGAGTATTTGCGCAATTTATTATTTTATTTGATATTTATTATGAGATTTTAGAATAATTTCGTAAATGAATGAATTTCTATATTTAAATTATGAATTGTCAATGTGCGTTTAATTATATGAATTTTGACTGTAATTATGTGTTATTTGGACGACATGGGTTTTTGAACTTATTTTGCAAAATTACGAATTTGCCCCTTCGATTTTTAAACCCTAGTCAAACTTTTGACTAAGTCTCATCACCCTCTCTCTTCCCTCACTCTCGTGCAACACCAAGGAAGAAAGAAAAGAAAAGAGAGAAAAAGAGAAAGAGAAGCAAGAATGTTCAAACGATCGTCCCGACCCCGTTTCCCGACCGATTTTCAAACCGTTTACGCCTACGACCTCCTCACGATCTCTTCTACGAGTAAGTCTTTCACGTCCCTCTTGTTTAATATCTCCTATGCCTCTTATTTCTCGTTTTTGTTGAATAGTTGTTTAGGTTAGGGTTTTTGAGATTTTGAAGGAATTTATGGATGAAATTTCGTGTTTTTGGATTCTATGTGTAGCTTATGTGTTGTACATCATTATATGTGAATATTAGGGCGTGATTTGCATGTTTAGATGATTAAATGTTGGATTTAGGATTGATTTCGCGTAATGGGTCTGCTGTTTTGCGCGTCTGCTCCTTTCTGATATGCACGGGCTTGACACACGGCCTGTGGCAAGCCCGTGTGAGGGCACACGGCCCCCTGCACGCCCGTGCAGGAGGAAGCTTGCACGGGCTCTCTACACGGTGTGTAGAGAGGCCGTGCGCACTCCCTTGGGCTGCACGGCCTCCTGCACGGCCGTGCTTGAGCCCGTGTGGACCTGTATGAACAGGATCCTGACCTTCTGTAAGTCAGGGTCCATTTTGGCCTGTAGGTCCCTCCGAGGCTCGTCTTTTCCGAATTCTTTCTTCGCTCGTATATTCGATATATGTGAAATAGATATGAATTTCATGATTTACGAATTTATAACATGTTTGGGATTTTAATTACGCGTTTTAAGTTTCGTCAAATTTTCTAACTTTTGCATATAAAGTCCGATTTTCCTGAAATTCGAATGCATATTCCTTTATGATATTTAAAGCATGCCCGTAAAGTTTCATTGCATTTGGATTTGATTTGCATATTTAAATTCACGAATTACTCCGTTTTCGTTTGATCATTTGAACTTAAGTGCCTATATGATTGTTAAACGTGCTTCTATGTGCTTTAATGTTTTCGTATAAGCCGTGCGTGGTCCTTAGTCTTAATTGGTTGTGTCTTGGTATTTTTGCAGACGATACTCCCGTGGAGTAGCGCCGGTTCTTGCTTTTATCTATTCTTTTTGTATAGCCAACAGGTGAGGCTTTCCGTTTCTGATTCCAGTACTATTATGTATATATATAAATAAGCCTCTCCCGATATAAGCCTTGTTTACATTTTGTTTTCACACCATTTATGTAACGCCCCGAAAATCCGAATTATAAATCTGTATGCTCGGATCGAATATTTGCGCTATTATTATTTTATTTAATATTTATTTGATATTTATTATGTAATTTTAGAATTTTATTTCGTATATGAATGAATTCTGTATTTAATTTACAAATTGTCAATGTGCGTTTAATAATATGAATTTTGACTGTAATTACATGTTATTTGGACAACGTGAGTTTTCGAACTTATTTTGCAAAATTACGACTTTGCCCCTTCGGTTTCTATACCTTAGTCAATTTGACTAAGTCAATCTCTCTCCCTCTCTATTCCATTCACGCGCAAAGAGAGAAAAAGAGAAGAAAGAAAAAGAGAGAAAAAGAGAAGAAAGAAGAAAGAGATTCCAACGATCGTTCCGACTCCGTTTCCCGACGGATTTTAGAGCCGTTTACGTCTACGAACTCCTCGCGATCTCATCTACAAGTAAGCTCTCACGAAATTTCTCGATTAATGCCTTCATTACTTCGATTTTTGGAGTTTTGATTATAGTTGAATAATTTAGGTTTTTATATGATTTTGATAGAAAATGTGGATGGATTTTCGTGTTTATTGTTTCTACGTGTAGCTTATGTATTGTAGATGATTATATGTGAGAATTAGGGTTTGATTTGCATGTTTTAGTGATTAATTGTTGGATTAGGGTTTGAATTCGCGTAGGTTTTGTTTCTGCGAAATGTTTCTGCTCGAATCGGTGCACACGGCCTGGTGCACACGGCCTTGAGGCCGTGTGCATGAGGCCGTGTGCGTGAGGAATCGCACACGGGCTGGTGCACACGGCCTTGAGGCCGTGTGCATGAGGCCGTGCACGTTTCTTGATCGTGCACGGCCTCGCCACACGGCCGTGCACAAGGCCGTGTGGCCTGGTCGAACAGTGCCCTGACCTTCTGTTAGTCAGGGCACAAATTGGCCTACGGGTCCCGCTTCGGCTCGTCTTTTCCGAATTCTTTCTTCGCTCGTGTATTCAATATGTATGATATAGATAGGAATTACATGATTTATGAATTTACGACATGTTCGGGTATGTGAATAGTGCATTTTAAGTTTTCGTTAAATTTTCTAACTTTTGCATGTGAAGTCCGATTTTCCCGAAATTCGAATGCATGCTTCTTTATGATATTCTAAGCATGTCCGTAAAGTTTCGTTGCATTTGGAATTGATTTACATTTTTAAATTTGCGATTTACTCTGTTTTCGTTTGAGAATTTGAACCTAAGTGATTGATTTAATTGTGTAACGTGCTTCTATGTGTTCTAATTCTTTCGTATAAGCCGTGCGTCGTCTTTAGTCTTATTTGGTTGTGTCTTGGTATTTTTGCAGACGATACTCCCGTGGAGTAGCGCCAGTTCTTGCTCTTTTGTTCATTTTGCATAGCCAGGTGAGGCTTTCCTTTTCTGATTCCAGTATTACTATGTATATATATATAAATAAGCCTCTCCCCATATAAGCCTCATTTATGTTTTGGTTTTCACACCGTTTATATATATATACTTAGTAGATATTTATGATTATTATGTTCATTTGATTTATCGAAAATTATTTGATATGAAAAAGTATTACGTATAGTCTTCGAAATGTTTACAAAAGAGACATGTAAAACCTTTTTGTTTCTAAGGCGAACTTTGGCCTTCGGCCTCGCATATGACATGTCTCGAACGGTCTTTTGGCCAACCCGAAATGTTTGAAAAGCGAGTTATGAAATGTTTGCATCATCGTTTGGGCCCGGAGTAAGAGCGATAGGATGAAGTCGGTAGACGTTGGGTCTACGGCGTAAATCCTATGGTTTCCTCCATTTGGGAGCTCGGGGTGAGGCCGGAGTGGCAGCCCTTTGAGTACCTGAGTTATTCTAGTCAGTTTCGAGTAGTTCGGATTTAGCGGTCCGTCTACATTGGAGGCATAAGGGTGGTTTCTGGTTTTTATGTTTGGATATTGGAGTTCAGGACTTGACTCGCCGAGTCATTAGATATGTTATGTTTTATGTTAAATCACCACCTGATTACGAAAACCTTTCTTTTATGTTGATTTCTTTTAAGTTTAAAAATTTGGTGATTTACTTCCGTTTTACGATATACATTATTATTCCCTCCTCACTTAGTCGTTTGACTAACCCCCTCTGTTTTACCCCTGTACTGGTTTCAGGACACTAGGCGGGATCTGCGTCGTCGTCGTCGCGTCTTTGAGTTGCATTAATTTTTGCTCATGTATAACTCTTTCCCGTATGGCTTTATTTTATGTTTTATGATATTAGGATTTAGATAGTTTGTTTTCGGGATTATGTATAAATATTGAACCCGTTATTATATTATTATCGGGATATTGTATCGAACCCGTTTGTTATTTAATTAATGGAATTTCGTTAGCCTTGGTGGGCTTTAATACTTGTGTAATTATTTATGTTTCGTTTATTTCGCTTCCGCACTTCTTGTTTTTTTGTTGTTTTGAAAACCCCCGCCTAGTAATTGAGTAATTGCTTGCCGTTCGCCGGGTTTCGATTCGGGTCGGATCCCATTCCGACTTCGGGTCGGGGCTCGGTGCGGGGCGTGCGTTACCCGTTTGGGGCCCCCGCTACAGTTTATATATATATACTTAGTAGATATTTATGCCTATTATGTTTATTCACTTTATCGAAAATGTTTTGATATGAAAAAGTACTACGTATAGTCTTCGAAATGTTTGCGAAAGAGACATGTAAAACCTCTTTAATTTCTAAGGCCAACTTTGTCCTTCGGCCTCGCATATGACATGTCTCGAACGGTCTTTTGGCCAACCCGAAATGATTTGAAAAGCGAGTTATGAACTGTATGTATGTATGTTTAGGCCCGGAGTAAGGATGATAGGACTAAGTCGGTAGACATCGGGTCTACGGCGGAAATCCTATGGTTCCCTCCACCTTTGGGAGCTCGGGGTGAGGCCGGAGTGGCAGCCCTTTGAGTACCTGAGTTACCGTATGATATGTTATGCATAGTTCGGATTTAGCGGTCCGTCTACATTGGAGGAATAAGGGTGGTTTCCCGTTTTATGTTTGGAAATTGGAGTTAAGGGCTCGACTCGCCGAGTCATTTGATATGTAATGTTTTATGCTAAATCACCACCCGTTTACGAAAACCTTTCTTTTATGTTGATTTCTTTTAAGTTTAAAAATGGTGATTTATTTCCGTTTTATAATATACATTATTATTCCCTCCTCACTTAGTCGTTTGACTAACCCCCTCTGTTTCACCCCTGTATTGGTTTCAGAATACTAGGCGGGATCGTCGTCATTGTCGTCGTCTTTAGAGTTGCATTCTTTTGCTCATGTATAACTCTATTTCCGTTTGGCCATTATCCATGTTTTATGATATTAGGATTTTATTTATGTAGTATTCGGGATTATATGTTGAACCCGTTTTTATCTATTGTCGGGATATTGTATCGAACCCGTTTATTATTTATGTAATTGAATTTCATTGGCCTTGGTGGGCTTTAATACTTGTGCAATTATTATGATTTATTGTTTTGTTTAATTTCGCTTTCGCACCTCTGTCGTTTTCTTTCGTTTTTGAAACCCCTGCCTAGTCATTGAGTAAATGTGTGCCGTTCGCCGGGTTTCGATTCGGGTCGGATTCCATTTCGGTTCCGGGTCGGGGCTCGGTGCGCGGCGTACGTTACCCGTTTGGGGTGCCCGCTACACAGCGAGAATGGGCCTGTTCCTCTTTATATCCCCTTCAAGTCATTATAAAACTCCATCTCCGGTGTCTGACCCCATAGTGCGACCACGGGCGACGAATTGAATTTTAGGAAAACATGCAACGAATGCAACGCCCACCATCGCTCCCAACCGTGGCTATCAACTCCTGACGGGCCACGACTGACGCTTAATTTTGGGAAAAGTACCTCGGGCAACACCCTGGACGCTCGTCCCCAAGTGAGACTCTCGAATACCCTCCCGGGCCCTCAGTAAAAGAAAAGTCCAATATTTTACTCGCGCTTGAAGAACATTATAAGTTGAAAGCCAAACGGGCATTTAGGCAAGGGTGTGACGACAAAGGGGGTAACCATGAGTTTCATACGTGTCGGGATGTGCTGACGGACTCCCCTAACGACTTCCCCCATAGATCCAAATCCTAATTCAAAGCGCCACGCTTGAAACAAAAGAGTTTACTTGCCTCTTGAAAACGAAACGGTTTAGATATACTCATAGGTATAAGTTGATATCAAAACGTTTGTTATTAAAATCATGAAAATATAATTAAATATTTAATAGATATACAAGAAAGGAAATCAAATCAATATGATCACGTAAGGGTAGTTCGCAATAATAAAAGAAATCCTTACTCCAGTTGAAAGCATTTTAAAACCCTCACCTGGGAGCACGGGAACGACAAGACACTCAAGCTATTCCTTAAAAGGACGGCCTGAAACTGTAACGCCCCGAAAATTCGTGTTGTGAACCGGGAGCCCGAATCGATTTCCCTCGCGATTTATGATTTATTTTATTAATTATTATATGATTTTTATAACAATTTCGTATATGAGTGATTTCAATAATTAAATGACGAATTATCAATGTGCGTTTCATAATATGAATTTTGACTGTAATTATGTGTTATTTAGACAATGTGAGTTTTTGAACTTATTTTACGAAATTACGGATTTGCCCTTTCGATTTTAAACCCTAGTCAAATTATTTGACTAACTCTCAACTCTCTCCCTCTCACCTCATTCACGTAAACAACAAAGGAAAAAGAAAAGAAAAGAGAAGAAAAAGAGAAAGACAAGGAGGAGATTCAGACGATCGTCCCGACCCCGTTTCCCGACCGATTTTCGAATTGTTTACGTCTACGAACTCCTCGCGACCTCGTCTACGAGTAAGCCTTTCACGATTCTCTCGTTTAATGTCTCCTATGCCTTGTATTTCTCGATTTTGTTTATAGTTGAATAATATAGGGTTTATATGATTTTGGATGAATTTATGGACGGATTTTCGTGTTTATCGTTTCTATATGTAGATTATTTGTTGTAGATGATTATATGTGAGAATTAGGGAGTGATTTGCATGATTTATCGATTAAATATTGAATTTTGGTTTGAAATCGCGTATGTTTTTGCTGTCTGCGAGTTTCTGCTCAATCTGGACGCACACGGGCCTTGCACACGGGGTGTCGCAAGGCCGTGTGGGGTTACACGGCCTCTTGCACAGCCGTGCAAGAGACCGTGCGTGTGTGTATTGGTGCACGGCCTTGTGCACACGGCGTTGAGGCCGTGTGCAACAAGCCGTGCGTGTTTCTCATGGTGTACACGGCCTTGGCACATGGCCGTGCACAAGGCCGTGTGGCCTGGTTGAACAGGGCCCTGACCTTCTGTAAGTCAGGGCCCATTTTAGCCTATGGGTCCCGCCTCAGCCCGTCTTTTCCGAATTCTTTCTTCGCTCGTGTATTCGATATATATGATATAGACATGAATTGCATGTTTTATGAATTTATAACATGTTCGGGGGTATGAATAGTATGTTTTAAGTTTTCGACAAATTTTCTAACTTTTGCATGTGAAGTCCGATTTTTCCGAAATTCGAATGCATACTCCTTTATGATAATTTAAGCATGTCCGTAAAGTTTCGTTGCATTTGGACTTGATTTACATTTTTAAATTTGATAATTTCTCCGTTTTCGTTTGATAATTGAACCTAAGTGTTTTATGTGATTGTATAACGTGCTTTTACGTGTTCTATGCTTTCGTATGAGCCGTGCATCGTCGTATGTCTTATGTGGTTATGTCGTTTGTCAGTTGCAGGTTCCACTCTCGTGGATTAGGTTGCTCGTTTCCGTTTTCGGCTTTCTTTTGGTTATCGCCAGGTGAGGTTTCTATTGTTATTCCGTATTATGTAGATATGTATTATTAAGCCTCACTAAATAAGCCTCGCATGTATAATTTACGTTTCATCCCGTATTACTATATTTAGTAAATACTTTATTCTTATTACTTTTATGAGGTTTAAGAACAACGGATTTGATATCAAATGAATATTATGTATATGATTTCGAAATGTTATCAAAAAGAGACAAGCGAACTATGTTTCGATTTAAATGTAATTTTGGGCTTGGAAACCTTCTCGTTGAGTGAAGTCGTTAGGGCGGACTTTCCCCTGACGATGGAATACCCGGTTGTATTTCCTGCCGTTACACCGCCTGTCTCGAACGACCCTTTTGGCCCTCCCCGAAATGTCTTGATTCCTATTTCAATAGGAAAATGATAGTTATGAAAATGCGAGATATGATATGTATGTAATGTTATCTGGGTCCGGAGTACGGCGATCGGATGAAGCCGGATAGACAGGGGGTCTACGGTGGAATTCGGTAGCTTGCTCCATGTTTACCGGGAGCACGAGTGAGGCCGGAGTGGCAACCTTTGAGCTCCTGCGACGGAGACTTCGTGTCAGCCGTAGAATAGGCTATTATGCCTATAGAGCAGTTTGGATTTAGCGGTCCTTCTGCTATGTGGGAGGAATAAGGCTGGTATGGTTTTCAGGTATGTTTTGATATGATATGTGAAGTTGAGGGCTCGACTCACCGAGCAATATGATATGTCCCATTATTTTATGTTATGATAAATCACCAAAGGTTTATGAAAACCCTTCTTTTACGTTTGTTTTCTTTTAAGTTAAAATGGTGATTTATTCTTGTATGTTATTATGTATGTATCCCCTTTTTCCCTCACTAGTCTTTTGACTAGCCCTCCCTGCTTTAAACCTTATCTGTTTCAGGTGGTATCTAGGTGGGCATCGTCAGTCTTGTATCGCGGGTTTTCTTTCTTTTCGGTGATTGTCCCTTTTTAGATAGTTTTAAGGTCTTGATTAGGTTATATGTATATGTTATCGGGATTGATAGATTGAACCCGTTATGTATATGTTACCGGGATATTGTATCGAACCCGTATATTATATTATTATAATTGAATTCCGCTAGCCTTGGGGCTTTAACTATTTGTGCAATTGAGCTACTGCTTTGAATGATGTTATATGGAATTTGATTTAATTTGGTTGTTGCTTCCGCTCCCGCATTGTTGTTGTCTGTTGTTTTACAAAAGCCCGCCTAGTGATTGAGTAAATCGGTTTGCCGTTCGCCGGGTTTCAATTTAGGGTCGGATTTCTGTTCCGGCTGCGGATTGAGGCTCGGTGCGGGGCGTGCGTTACCTGTTTGGGGCGCCCGCTACAGTTGGTATCAGAGCTTCTTTGGTCCAATGACCTAAGCTCTGAGTCGTCGTGTTTTGTTTGTTTGTCAGTCATTGTGTGCCGGTGTAACTTAGGGAATTGCACTCACTAGTGTTCAAGAACGCTTAGTGTTTGAATTGTGATGGATCCTTGTTGGATGATCAACAACAAAAGATCTTTTACAATCAAAATACTGGGATGGGCTTGGATATAGGTGGATGTGAAACTCAAGGTTGTACTTGCCGTGCCTGGTTGTCTGTCGTGTCCGGTTGTGTCTAGGTCGTACGGCTTAGGAATTCTGTGGAGTTTGTACTAATGTGCTAAGTGCTTATGTGAACTCTATCTGAACTCTAGTTGCCTGCGTGTTTGCAGCTTTGCATACTCACTTACCTGTCATGCATATTGCTATTGGCCTTACAGGATGCCTCCACGTCGTCGTCCACGTAAACCGCTCTCATCACCTCCATTGGCACCTCAGACCGATACACCGACTTCAGCCGAAATGGCGGAAACATTAAGACAGTTCATCGCTCAGGCCCCTAAAAGAAATGCTGAACAGGAAGCGTGGGCCCAATTCCTCAGATTCGAACCACCACAGTTTGAAGGTGCCCCGGATGACGTTATTGCCGAGGCATGGATATCAGCCCTGGAAAAGATTTACAGAATAATGGAATATCCGGACCCTCAGAGAGTCGAGTATGCAATCTATCTGATGGTTGGAGCCGCACAGGATTGGTGGAAACAGATTGAGCAAAGATGGACACGCGAGCATGTAGTCCTGACTTGGGATCAGTTCTTGACTGAGTTTCGGGCTAAGTACATTCCGTGGGTTGTTCGTCAGCAACGCGAAAGGGAATTTTTGGCTCTCAAACAGAATACATCTTCAGTTGGGCAGTACGAGGCACACTTCTCTCGCCTCATTAAGCATTGCCCATATATGGTTGCCGACGAGCAGAGGAAGACTCGCCAGTTTGTATAGGGATTGACTTACGAGATCAGGAAGGCTATGATGGTGGTACGACATCAATGTTATACCGACGCAGTGGAAATGGCTCTACATGTTGAGTCTGAACTCAGCCTAATGGGACCGAGTCCTATTCTTGCCACTACCGCCGTTCAGTACCCCCCAGCGAGTTCTAAGAGGCCATTTACACCTTCAGGGCCATCTTCCGGAAAGAAGACCTCCCAAGTGTCTTATCGAAGCAGAATGCACCTCCCCAACCGCAGGGAGCCCTACGACCTGTATGTGGCTTTTGCCAAAGAGACCATCAAGAGTCGGAATGTCGAAAGAAAGCTGGACGTTGCTTCTCATGTGGAAGTCTCTCCCATTTCCGCGCAAATTGCACGAGGAAGAAAAGATCGAGACAGTCGAAGAGAACCTAGATCTGAATGCTCCGGTGTAAGTACAAGATATAAACTGTCATTCCATACCTGCATTTCATCATTCGAGTGGTTTACACTCACTTGTTGCGCTTTCATTGACGTCTTTGCGCGTGCGCCTGTTGAATTCTTTGTGTGTTTCTCGTTTATTTTCGCTGGCGGATTGGAGGACATTTGCGATTCGAGCGCGTGCTGCCGTTTATCACCGAAGGAACTGTTAGCAGCAGATTTGACCGAGCTGCCAGCAAAGGATTATCTTGGACTTGACTAAGTTCAGGGAACCAAGTTGATCATAGAATTCACAAACGTACTTTCCGAGAATCTGAGAGCTCTTGCTATCAGATCGGGATGGATGGTTTGTGATAGATCTAACTCTAAGAAGTCGAACCGTGATCGAAGTCGCCTAACCGAATGGATTCTGCCGATCTGACAGAATTGAAGAACCGACATGTTGAACTTCCCTCCCGTGAACGTGCCCGAACGAGTATCTTGATCTAGGGTACTTCAGCACTGCCTGTAGAGAAGAAGACAGTACACTTCCATGTGTATTGTTCACCGAGAATTGCTCAGTATATTAATGAAAGCAAGTATTCTCTACCGTCGATGAAGAATTGTCTGATATGCTTTGAGATCGAGGGTTTTGTCTGAATGATCTTTGATTAGGGTATCATCAGCTCTGTGCTCGAGATGAATATGTTCTGAAGACGGCTTTTAGTGCCTGATGTAGACGTCTTGAATTCGTATGTCTGCCTCTAATACTGACAAGTACTTTGCGACTTGATGGACCCCGTTCATATCGCAGTGAGTTAGTCGTTGCTTTCTAAGGAGTCACCTTAATGTTCTCGAGATTCGAGGAAGAATGCAGAGCACCTTCATATGGTGCTCTAGACCTCAATGGACACCCGCTAGTTGCCCAGCCTAGGGAATGTGAAATCTGGATCGACTTAGTGCCCTTTTAAGTTATTTCGGATACGGAGTGAGAACTGTAGGAGGATCGTTGAAGATTTGAGCAGTACTGGAATGGGAACAAACCAAGACTTCGAATGGAACTTCTCTAATCTTGCAACCTTGTTGCTTGAATCAACAGGAAAGAAACCGAGCTCGAGTGGACGATCTCTATAAGACTTGTTCTTAGGAGTCGAGAAGAGATTAACTGCAACTTCAATATTAACCCTGCTCAAGGGATTCTGAAGGGATCGTCATGAGTGAGAATGCGTCACATGAAAGGTTGAATTGGTGAATGGTACTAATGAAGAAACCATAGCTCATGCTCGGGAAGCTAAAATCAACCAGAAAGTTGCCCCTCATGACATCGAACTAGCTACTGTAGGAGAGGATTGGCTGAGCGTCGCCACTATCTCTTATGGAATTTGTTGACATCCCCACAGATTATGAGAGTTTAACAAGTGTTAACTCAGAAGGAGTTGAACCAACCCCAATGTCGTTAATGGAAAATGTTTGAGGACTAAGATTGCAAGAATCAGTGTTCCTTGGGAAAAGCGAATATCGTAGTTGGTACTTTGAACCAAATCACGAGCATGTCACAAATTGAGGCTAAACCGAATTGGACTTACACTGTTTTGAATAATTTCACTCACAGCCTCGCGAACCAGTCAGAATTGACTTGGAGAATCTAAAATACCAAGACTGCAAAGGAATGGATCCCGAGTCAGACAATTCGAGCGAAGAATAATCCAAAGTTTCAGCTTTGTGTTGGTAACCCTAATACTTCCCTATATAAGCCTCGGACCCATGATTCAAAGATTCGATAGAAAGAGACTTACTCGATTAAGTCAAGAGATACTTGACTTGTCAGCGGATCAAAGCCGAGTATCAAAGAATAAGGGGTTAGCTATGACTACTACATACCCCTATGTGGGATTGAGAATGGATTCACCACGGACTTTGTGTCCGGACTACTGAAGGTTTAAGATGGTAATTTTGTTACACGTTTATCTGGGATTTCTCCAAGGTGTTGTCGATCGAATTCAGGCCTTTCAACAATAAATAGAGATAGCTCAAGTTCTACTGGAAAGCTACTTGCAAGAACCCCAAACAAGCTTGGAGTTGTGCAATTCGCGAAATATCTCCTAGCGAGTCCCTTGAATGAATCAGACAGTCGAAGGAGCTTCGTGAGAGATCCGAATGAAGATGCATAAGTTTCACCCAGAGTTGTTTAACTCTAATCAGTAGAATCTGGGGACCAGATTCGAATAAGGGGGGGTGATTGTAACGCCCCGAAAATTCGTGTTGTGAACCGGGAGCCCGAATCGATTTCCCTCGCGATTTATGATTTATTTTATTAATTATTATATGATTTTTATAACAATTTCGTATATGAGTGATTTTAATAATTAAATGACGAATTGTCAATGTGCGTTTAATAATATGAATTTTGACTATAATTATGTGTTATTTAGACAATGTGAGTTTTTGAACTTATTTTACGAAATTACGGATTTGCCCTTTCGATTTTAAACCCTAGTCAAATTATTTGACTAACTCTCAACTCTCTCCCTCTCACCTCATTCACGTAAACAGCAAAGGAAAAAGTAAAGAAAAGAGAAGAAAAAGAGAAAGAGAAGGAGGAGATTCAGACGATTGTCCCGACCCCGTTTCCCGACCGATTTTCAAATTGTTTACGTCTACGAACTCCTCGCGACCTCGTCTACGAGTAAGCCTTTCACGATTCTCTCGTTTAATGTCTCCTATGCCTTGTATTTCTCGATTTTGTTTATAGTTGAATAATATAGGGTTTATATGATTTTGGATGAATTTATGGACGGATTTTCGTGTTCATCGTTTCTATATGTAGATTATATGTTGTAGATGATTATATGTGAGAATTAGGGAGTGATTTGCATGATTTATCGATTAAATGTTGAATTTTGGCTTGAAATCGCATATGGTTTTGCCGTCTGCGAGTTTCTGCTCAATCTGGACGCACACGGGCCTTGCACACGGGGTGTCGCGAGGCCGTGTGGGGTTACACGGCCTCTTGCACGGCCGTGCAAGAGACCGTGCGTGTGTGTATTGGTGCACGACCTTGTGCACACGGCCTTGAGGCCGTCTGCAACAAGCCGTGCGTGTTTCTCATGGTGTACACGGCCTTGGCACACGGCCGTGCACAAGGCCGTGTGGCCTGGTTGAACAGGGCCCTGACCTTCTGTAAGTCAGGGCCCATTTTAGCCTACGGGTCCCGCCTCGGCCGGTCTTTTCCGAATTCTTTCTTCGTTCGTGTATTCGATATATATGATATAGATATGAATTGCATGTTTTATGAATTTATAACATGTTCGGGGATATGAATAGTACGTTTTAAGTTTTCGACAAATTTTCTAACTTTTGCATGTGAAGTCCAATTTTTCCGAAATTCGAATGCATACTCCTTTATGATAATTTAAGCATGTCCGTAAAGTTTCGTTGCATTTGGACTTGATTTACATTTTTAAGTTTGATAATTTCTCCATTTTCGTTTGATAATTGAACCTAAGTGTTTTATGTGATTGTATAACGTGCTTTTACGTGTTCTATGCTTTCGTATGAGCCGTGCGTCGTCGTATGTCTTATGTGGTTATGTCGTTTGTCAGTTGCAGGTTCCACTCTCGTGGATTAGGTTGCTCGTTTCCGTTTTGGGCTTTCTTTTGGTTATCGCCTGGTGAGGTTTCTATTGTTATTCCGTATTATGTAGATATGTATTATTAAGCCTCACTAAATAAGCCTCGCATGTATAATTTACATTTCATCCCGTATTACTATATTTAGTAAATACTTTATTCTTATTACTTTTATGAGGTTTAAGAACAACGGATTTGATATCAAATGAATATTATGTATATGATTTCGAAATGTTTTCAAAAAGAGACAAGCGAACTATGTTTCGATTTAAATGTAATTTTGGGCTTGGAAACCTTCTCGTTGAGTGAAGTCGTTAGGGCGGACTTTCCCCTGACGATGGAATACCCTGTTGTATTTCCTACCGTTACACCGCCTGTCTCGAACGGCCCTTTTGGCCCTCCCCGAAATGTCTTGATTCCTATTTCAATAGGAAAATGATAGTTATGAAAATGCGAGATATGATATGTATGTAATGTTATCTGGGCCCGGAGTACGGCGATCGGATGAAGCCGGATAGACAGGGGGTCTACGGTGGAATTCGGTAGCTTGCTCCATGTTTACCGGGAGCACGGGTGAGGCCGGAGTGGCAACCTTTGAGCTCCTGCGACGGAGACTTCGTGTCAGCTGTAGAATAGGCTATTATGCCTATAGAGCAGTTTGGATTTAGCGGTCCTTCTGCTATGTGGGAGGAATAAGGCTGGTATGGTTTTCAGGTATGTTTTGATATGATATGTGAAGTTGAGGGCTCGACTCGCCGAGCAATATGATATGTCCCGTTATTTTATGTTATGATAAATCACCAAAGGTTTATGAAAACCCTTCTTTTACGTTTGTTTTCTTTTAAGTTAAAATGGTGATTTATTCTTGTATATTATTATGTATGTATCCCCTTTTTCCCTCACTAGTCTTTTGACTAGCCCTCCCTGCTTTAAACCTTATCTGTTTCAGGTGGTATCTAGGTGGGCATCGTCAGTCTTGTATCGCGGGTTTTCTTTCTTTTCGGTGATTGTCCCTTTTTAGATAGTTTTAAGCTCTTGATTAGGTTATATGTATATGTTATCGGGATTGATAGATTGAACCCGTTATGTATATGTTACCGGGATATTGTATCGAACCCGTATATTATATTATTATAATTGAATTCCGCTAGCCTTGGGGCTTTAACTATTTGTGCAATTGAGCTAATGCTTTGAATGATGTTATATGGAATTTGATTTAATTTGGTTGTTGCTTCCGCTCCCGCATTGTTGTCGTCTGTTGTTTTACAAAAGCCCGCCTAGTGATTGAGTAAATCGGTTTGCCGTTCGCCGGGTTTCAATTTAGGGTCGGATTTCTGTTCCGGCTGCGGATTGAGGGTCGGTGCGGGGCGTGCGTTACCCGTTTGGGGCGCCCGCTACAGAAACTGTCAGACGACAAGCCAAATAAGACAAGACACGACGCACAACTCTTAAGGACTACAACGCAGGAAAGACCAAATAATAGTCATGTAGTAATTGAAATTACAAGTAAAATGCAATTAAATCCATTAAACGAAAGATACGAAATTAAAGATGCTAAGCATGCTCAATTAAAATTCTAATTGCACATTCATGCATAATATATTATAAAGAAGCACTCATGCGATTTTCGGATCATTCAGGCAACATTCAAAAATTGGGGAAAAAGTCTTAAACGAAAAAGGATCGATTCAAGGCCCGAACGAGGTCGGAATTTTGAAAACTTTACGAAATATTCATCCTTGAATCATATGGAAGCTATAGGTGAAAACGGATCGATTTTAGGGGGTCGTATGCAAAAAGTCAACTTTTATTTTTGGCCAATTGACCCCATTACCGTGAGCAACAAAGGAAAAAGGCTAAAAATTTGGTTAAGGCATTCGCACGGGCTAACGCACGGCCTGGCGCACGGTCTTGAGTATGCACTCAAGACCGTGCAAGCTAAAACAAGGGCACACTGGCTTGCGCACCGGGGTGCGCAGGCCGGTGCAGGCATAAAGGGTGGTGCACGGCCAGGCGCACGGTCTTGCCAATACCATGCGTTGGGCCGTGTGGTTCAACTTACAGGTGCAGAAAAACGTGATTTAAGGTTTTCTCACGAGGGTTTCGTCCTAAAATCAACTATGGCGAATTCTATAGCTAAAATCAACACATAAAATTCGTACTAATGCATTGTACACATTAATAGCTGCCATTTGATCCGAACTACACTAAAAATGGTAAACTCTAATCTACAAACTCATCAAATATATCAAATATTCATTTCAAAATAAAAGCTAGAAATCGAAAGATTTAATGGACGAAATGAATTGGGGAAAGAAGGTTACCGGTAGAGAATCGAACGAGGATTGTATAGTTGGTCTCGGAATCTCGATTGATCGAGCGACGAATTCGGGACGGGATTGTCTTCCTCCTTCTCCCTTCTCCTTCCTTTCTCCTTCTCTTCTCTCTTTCTCTCTCTCGATTTGGTGTGTGAGCAAGAGTGTGCAAGAGAGTGTGCACAAGGGGGTGTAAGTGTGTTCAAGATGGTGCAAATGTGTCCAAGAGGGTGCAAGTGTGTTTAAGGGGTGTGGGTTCGTTTGAAATTAAAATAAATTCGAGGGGTAGAAAAGGTAATTATAAATGGTTGAGGATATGGAAATAAATTAGAATAAATTAAAATTAGCTAACGAAGCTAATCTTTTCATTTAAAATCCAACGAGGTGTCGAATAATTATCCCGAAAATATATTCTGAAATTTTAGGTCGTTACAAGATTACTAAGGAATTTTGATATCGAGAACCAAGACCAACCCAAGGTAGTAGAAGTAGCCACAAATCCAAAGGATCTAGAGGCTCAAACTACCGATGATTGGGTTCAGCGATAGACTGTCTGAATGAGAAAGGATCCAGAATCCAAGTTATGTATCGCTGATGCGGACACTCTCAGAGACAAGGTACAAACCTCCAGCCTCATTTGTGAAGAAGAACGTCGCATTGTGCACGTGTATCGATTAGCAAAAATTCGGTAGGTTAGCGACAGAGGACAAGTGACCTCTACCACTCGATGATGGAATTGTCCGATTTGCTACGAGGACTGAGAGCTCATTCTAAGCTCGATTCCAGACAAGTGTATTATCAAATTCGTATCTGAACTAAGGACGGCCCAAAGATAACTTTCAGCACCGATATGGATGTTCGGGATTCGTATTCATGCCCTATGAAGTGACAGGCACCGTTGATGGACATCTGTCCATTTCCTAGTAAGTCAGTCGCCACTTCCATTGAAGATATCTTAGTGCTCTCGAGATCCAAGGAAGAGCAAGCAGAGCACCGCTGAGTTGTGATCCAAGCCTCGAGAGAGCATCACCTATTTGCTAAGTGTAGCAAATGTGAATTCTGGATCGATCAAATGACCTTTCATGTCACATCGTACTTGGAGCAATGTCGAAGTAGATTCATCAAAGGTTTGAGCATAATAGAGTGGGAGCGACCTAAGACTTCAACCGGAATTTGTAACCTCATGGGATTTGCAGATTTCTACCAAAGTTCATTGAGAATTCCACCAAGATTTTTGACCCCGTTACCGGAACTAGAGAAGGAAGAAGGCAAGTATGATTGTCAGTCAGGTATACAGATACGTCACACGAATTATTGGATTGTGTTGATGCAATGGGAAGATTGTAACATATACTTCGAGAAAGCTAAAGTTGGCTATGCGCCTTGACGAGACGGCATTGCTACCTCTATAGCGTCATAATCCAAAGGAATTCACAGCACTTCAAAGATTTAGATTCATAGTAGCTCGACCCAGCTAGAATTGAGTCGAAGAATGAGATCAGAAGCAGGCAGTCCGAATAAGAGACAAGGTGGAATCTTAATCTGACTTGAGGACACAGGTATTCTCCAACATAAAACCTGAGTCAGTGTTCTGGAGAGTTTGAAGAAGACGCAGTCGGTTATATCAATAGATGCTCAACTTGTTAACAAATCAAAGCTGAACATCAAAGGCTGAAAGGGTTGTCAAAGCTACTAGCAACCTTTAGCAGGATAGAGGATAAATTGTAGTCAACATTGTGTCCGGGTTACTGAAAGTCAAGGATAGCAATTACTGTTGAACTTTTCCCAATTTTCTCCCAGATGCCTTCGACTAGGTTCAGATCTTCAGACAGTGAATTAAGAAAGCTCAAGAACTTCAGAAAGGCTAAACCAATAGGCACCGCTCGTACAAGTACGAGGTTATACAGACTACGAGAATTCCCCTGTCAGGTTCCTTGATGGAGAAACCGAGAAAGCCACAAAGAGAGACTAAGGAGAAGAAGCATAGGATTCACCCGAAGTTGGTTGACTCCGATTAGTAGAATCTGGGGACCAAATTCTTATAAGGAGGGGTGATTGTAACGCCCCAAAATTTCGAATCAAGAACCGAAAGCTCAAATCGCTTCACTTTATGCCTTTCGTGATAAGTTAGCAAGCATCGCGCCTTCGTACCTCGCTTCTTTCCTAACTTCTCGAATTATGTGATTTATTTATCATGCTTTATTATGAATTTTTATAAATGTACTAATTGTTGAATTTAAATCATTCTATGACAATGTGCATTTAAAATGATGAATTTTGACTATAAAATTAGTGCATTCCGAGATCGTGCATGTTTGACTAAGTTTTACAAAATTACCGGATGCTCTGGAGGTGGCGGCAGCCCCAGTCCGTAGCGCGGACCTGCTTAGGAACTTTCCCCCGTGGACGTTCGATATGGTCAATTTTTGGGAAAATACCATGACTCAGACCCTTCCTCATCCAAGGATAGTCGGGGTCCCCAGGATTTTGTTTCTGAAGAAGAAGGTATGTCTCTTGCCTTCCTCTTGTTATTATTCGGTGTGAGTTTGGTCATATGATGGTAACCTCTTGGTTGTGCAGCACTACAAAGTAGCCTATGAGGAAGCCATGAAGATGATTCACTCCTTGAAGAAGGAGCTTACGAAGAGGTCTGGCGCATTCTATCGGGAGTTGGTCTGCCGGTCGAACAACGTGGTATGTGTCCTTTTTCTGTTTTTCTTTGCGGTTTTATCATTTCTGCTATATTTGATATAGCTGCGTTTTTCCTCGCAGGGCTTGTAGCGGGCGCCCCAAACAGGTAAAGCACGCCCCGCACCGAGCCCCAATCCGAAGCCGAAATAGAAATCCGACCCCAAATTGAAACCCGGCGAACGGCAAACCGATTTACTCAATCACTAGGCGGGGCTTTTTGTAAAACAAATAACCACAACGACGCGGAAGCGGAAGCAACAGCAAACAAACGAATTCTACTAACGGGAATTAAAGCAGTAAACCAATTGGGCAAATAGTTAAAGCCCACCAAGGCTAGCGGAATTCACTTACAAAACTTGAATCAAATCATAACGGGTTCAACATTAAATAATTCCGAACACAAATCATAACCTACAGGATACATATAATGGTCAAGTACCTAGAACAACCTAGGAATGAACAACGACAAAAGCAGACTAATCAGCAATACAAGACCGACGAATGCCCACCTAGTAATCACCTGAAACATATAAGGTTAAAAGCAGGGAGGGTTAGTCAAAAGACTAAGTGAGGGGAAAAAGGGGGTACATACATAATAGCATACGGGAATAAATCACCAATTTAACTTAAAAGAAAACAAACGTAAAAGAAGGGTTTTCATTAATTTTTGGTGATCTATCATAACATAACATAACGGGACATATCATATTGCTCGGCGAGACGAGCCCTCAACTCCTCATATCATATCATAACATACCGAAAACCATACCAACCTTATTCCTCCCATGTAGCAGAAGGACCGCTAAATCCAATTGCTCTATAGGCATAATAGCCTATCTCACGGCTGACACGAAGTCTCTGTCGCAGGAGCACAAAGGTTGCCACTCCGGCCTCACCCGTGCTCCTGGTAAACATGGAGCAAGCTACCGAATTCCACCGTAGACCCGCTGTCTATCCGGCTTCATCCGATCGCCATACTCCGGGCCCATATAACATATCATACATATCATATCTCGCATTTTCATAACTATCATCTTCCTATTAAAATAGGAATCAAGACATTTCGGGGAGGGCCAAAAGGGCCGTTCGAGACAGGCGATGTAACGGTAGGAAACGCAACCGGATGTTCCATCATCTTGGGGGACAAACCCGCCCTAACGACTTCACTCAACGAGAAGGTTTCCAAACCTAAAATTACATTTAAATCGAAACATAGTTCGCTTGTCTCTGTAACGTCCCCCACGCCACAACCCCCGGACCGAAACGAGCTCCCGAGCGATAGTTAAATACCACCACTCGAAAACCCGCCCCGGACAACGGGATTCCCACAATCTGGCAACAGCAACTCCCAACAACAGTACCAACATCAACAACAACAACAACAGCACCAACAAGCGGAAGCAACGAGCAAAAGATCATATTTATATTCACACTGCCATCAGTGGCCAAAATAAACATTTATAAGTTCATTATCTATCACAAGTTATAACATCAACTCATTAAATATCCAACATCAGCATAACATGTCAAGTTTTCATGTAATCCAACATCATAAGTTCGATCCACAAAAGTAAATGCATAAGACCGACTTCAAGGACTGTACAAGCCTACAACGCTGCTGCCAGTACCTGACCGCTAACCTGAAGCATGAACCAAAACGGGATGTGAGTCAAACAAACTCAGTGAGGAGGGGAAAATATATATATAATAATTAAAACATAAAACATATTTAATTCACGCTTTGGTTAATAGAGAAACGAATCTAGTGCCGATACTTTCTCTTTATAATTCATCAAAGCTTTGTGAATTAAATATTAAAGTAAAACATTTTAGAAAACATTTTTATTCCCGGCGAGAACGGGCCATCTCCTTATAACTCCCAAAAACATATCAAATATAATGAAATTTCTCCTCAATACCATTTGGCTTATCAAGGGAGCTACCCAAGATTTCACCATAACCGACTAATGGCGCCGGTGTAAGTATTATTCAGGCTAGACTACCTCCGACCAGCCATGAACAATACCCTTTGATTATTTGTCAGGTTCATGAATACCTGCTTATAATCGGCGGACTATGAACTCAGCTTCAACCCTAGATGCACGTCTCCGGGTATCCGCCTGTCACATAATGCAGGGCCCAAACAGAAATACCCATGAGCGTCCCCAATGGGGTTAAGTATAAGTCATCTCGCTTTTCAAAATATTTTAATGGACCAAAAGGGTCTTTCGAGACAAGGTATGTAACCGCCTAGGGTATCCCGTCACGTTGCTGAGTTATCTCGAGGCATACGTGCAAGTCCCGAGACCAAATGTTACTTTTAAAATCAAAATAGTTCTCTTGTCCCTATTTTCAAACCATTTTGGAAAAGATACACCTATATCATTTTTATAACAAAACCTTTTTATTTCAAATATTGATAATATATAATTGAAATATAAAGGGATAGGGTTTTCACAAATATTTGTTCAAGCTCCAGTTAAAAACATTTTACATCCTCACCTGTAGGCTTAACAAAAATGATAGCCAAACGACCAGAGATCAGTCCCGCGAGGTCCCACCTGTAATACACAGGCCTCGAGATAAGACACGACTCGATAAACCAACCAAATAAGACGCACGGCTATGAAATGCATTTTATGCTCAAAATAACATATTATGTATAAATGCACTTAAACCCAACTAAGCTCATTCAAACACATTTAAACACAATCAAATACACATGATATTAAGCTAAATTAAGCATTCAAGTAATATGGAAGCCTGGGGACTAAAATTCAAAGATTTGTGAATATTACACAAACCACCCCTCGTTAAATACTTTGCATAGCAAATCAATTCCGATGAATCCGAAACTTTCGACATCTCTTAACTACTATATTTAAGGATTTTTGATGCCAAAAGAATCGAAAAATGAAGCCAAATGCTCAAAAATCACTATTCATCAGCCCCTACCTATTTTACCAAACTTTCATTTTTCTACCCCAAACTCCACAAAACTTCACCAATTAGCTTAATATCATGAACTAACATGAATTCCCTAACCATTCAAGCATCTAAGACCATTTACCCAACATTGCAAATTGATCAAATTCAATGAAAATTTCACAAATAATGCTACATGCTATCAACAACCAATAAGCTCATCAATCAACCATTCTAGCATGCTTCATCACTTCCTCAACATAGAAAACCTTGAAAACCAAAGAATTGTGAGATTTACAAACTTACCTTGAAGGAGGAAATGGAGGGAAAAGGGAGAAATAAAAGCTTGTTTGCACAAATAAGAAGAAGAAGCTTGTTCCTTGGATGATGTAGCAACTTTTTGTAGCAAGAAAGGGGATGATTTTTGGTGCTTTGATGGTGGTTAGAAGTGGCGGTGGTGAAGATGACGAGAGGGCCGAGAGAGTGAGATGAAGGAGAAGAGAGTTGCTTGAGAATAGTGTAGAAACTTGAGAGAGAAATGAGATAATTAAATAAATAAGTATATTTATTATAATTATAGATGTTATTTAGAAAAGTCAAAATTGGTATGCAACTATATAGATATTTATATGTATATATATTTGTATATATTTTCATATGTATATGCATATATATCAAATACAATATCATGTTATTTAAACATAATGGCATAATTTTCATAAAATTTCAAATACAACAATTCAAATATAAACATAGTGTGAAGTAATTTCAAATATAAAAATTCTTATGAAATCATTATATTATTCACATATAGAATTACACATTAATTCATATAATTCACATAATCACATAATTTGCAAATAATACACACAAGAGCTATTAGTCGGTAAACTTACCGAAGCGTTATAAAAATAACGGGGCGTTACACTATCCCCCCCTTCGGAGAATCTGGTCCCCAGATTCTAATTCGGCTAGGCAAATAACTCAGGATAATGAGTTCGCATCTTCTCTTCCGTTTCCCAAGTTACTTGCTCGGTGGTTCGGTTTCTCCACAACACACGAACCAAGGGAATCTGTCGGTTGCGGAGTTGCTTGAACTTACGATCCTGAATCTCAACAGGTTTCATCTCGATCGTCAAGTCAGGCTCTACCTGGACTTCTTCATCTCGGAGAATATGAGATTCGTCGGGATAGTACTTTCGCAATTGAGAAACATGGAAGACGTTGTGAATCCCAGTTAGAGTCGAAGGCAGGTTCAGGCGGTAGGCAGTCTTCCCAATCCGTTCAATAACCTCATAGGGTCCTAAATATCTCGGACTGAGCTTCCCACCTTTTCCCACTCTAGCGAATCCTTTCCTCAACGTCGCCTTAAGAAACACTTTATCTCCCTCTTCAAATTCCAAATCCCGGCGTCTCTTATCAGCATAACTCTTCTGACGATCCTGGGCAGCTTTCATTCTCTGTCGAATGATCGCAATCTTATCAAGTGTTTCCTGGATCGTCTTTGGAGGTAGAGCTCGTTCCACTCCATCTTTTGTTCTTCGCCAGTCTTCCAATTCCCAGTACAGAGGAGATCGGCATTTACGTCCGTAAAGTGCTTCATACGGGGGCATCCCTATTGTCGCTTGGTAGCTGTTATTGTAGGCGAATTCAACGAGTGGCAGTTGCTTGTCCCAACTCGTGGAGAAGACGAGAGCACAAGCTCGCAGCATATCGCCTAGAATCTTGATGGTTCTCTCAGATTGACCATCAGTTTGCGGGTGAGCGGCCGTGCTGAATTTCAAATTCGTTCCCAAGTTTCTGTGAATTTCTTGCCAAAGTCTAGAAGTGAACTTGGGATCTCGGTCAGACACAATACTCTTCGGAACTCCATGAAGCTTTACAATCTGCTCGATGTACAACTCTGCCAGTTTCTTGACATTGGTGGTCTTTCGAATTGGAATAAAGTGAGCAGATTTCGTCAAACGATCCGCAATTACCCAAATCGTATCATATCCGCCCCGAACTCTTGGTAATCCGGACATAAAATCCATAGCAATATCTTCCCATTTCCAATCCGAAATAGAGAGTGGGTGTAGAGTTCCACCAGGTTGCTGATGTTCGGCTTTAACTCGTTGACAAGTCAAACACCATCTCACGAAATCAGCAACTTCTAGTTTCATTCCATGCCACCAATATTGAGTCTTGAGATCTCGGTACATCTTATTACCTCCCGGATGGACGGCATAAGCAGATTTATGTGCTTCCTCCATGATTTCGGTCTTCAGATTCTTCGGCACGCAAATTCGGTTCTTAAAACGAAGAAGACCCATATCATCAAAAGCAAATGAGGAGTTCGGATCACCTTGCATCCTCACAATCTGTCTTTGAATCCAGTCATCAGCACTCTGCTCGTCTTTAAGTCTCTGAACCAAATCCGGTCTGACTAAAAGATTCGCAATCCGTGGTTGAGAGATTAGATGATATCTCCCTGCTTCTGACATCACTCTTGTAGAGGTTCCTTCCAAGCTAGCTACCTTTGCTTGTCTACTTAAAGCATCGGCTACTACGTTAGCTTTGCCTGGATGGTATTGGATATGGCAATCATAATCTTCAAGGAATTCCATCCACCGACGTTGCCTGCGATTAAGATCTTTCTGAGTATGCAGATATTTCAAACTCTGGTGATCGGTGAAAATGTCGAACGTCACGCCGTATAAATAATGTCGCCATTTCCCTAGGGCAAAGATAATAACAGCTAGCTCAAGATCATGGATAGGATAGTTCTTCTCAGCATCCTTTAGCTTGCGCGAAGCATAAGCAATCACTTTGCCGTTTTGCATCAGAACACATCCTAACCCTTCTTTCGATGCATCGGTATAAACCGTAAACCCTTCGGAACCTTCCGGTAGTGCAAGTACCGGAGCAGTAGTCAACCGTTTCCTTAGCTCTTGGAAACTTGCCTCGCATTTATCGTCCCACTTAAAAGGCACGTCCTTGCGAGTTAAATTGGTCAGTGGAGCGGCTATCTTGGAGAAATCTTGAACGAAACGCTTGTAATAGCCAGCTAACCCTAGAAAACTTCTGACTTCAGTTGGGGTCTTCGGCTGCTCCCATTTCATTACGGCCTCAATCTTCGAAGGATCCACTTCGATTCCATCTCCTGATATCACATGACCAAGGAAGGTAACTTTATCAAGCCAAAATTCGCATTTACTGAACTTGGCATACAACTGATGCTCTCGGAGAGTTCTTAATACAATGCGAAGATGCTCGGCATGTTCTTCCTTAGTCTTTGAGAAAACCAGGATATCATCAATGAAGATCACCACAAACTTATCGAGATATGGCCGGAAAGTACGATGCATCAAATCCATGAAAGCAGCTGGGGCATTCGTTAACCCGAAAGGCATAACTACGAACTCAAAATGCCCATATCGAGTATTAAACCCAGTCTTCGGAATGTCTGACTCTCGAATTCGCAACTGGTAATACCCCTGTTGGAGATCAAGCTTGGAGTACACTTTCGACCCTTGCAAAATATCAAACAACTCTTCGATGTGAGGTAGAGGATATTTGTTCTTTATCGTCATCCGATTCAGCTCGCGATAATCTATACACATCCTCAACGTCGCATCCTTTTTTTTCACGAAAAGAACAGGCGCACCCCACGGCGAAGTACTCGGTCGAATGTACCCACTCTCCAACAGTCCGTCCAACTGAATCTTCAATTCTTTCAACTCTGCCGGAGCCATACGGTAAGGAGTCTTCAAATACGGTTCGGCACCCGGAGCTAGATCGATCACAAACTCTATCCCTCGTTCCGGAGGCAAAGAATTCAAACTCTCAGGAAACACATCAGGGAATTCTCCAACTACTGGTACCTCCTCAAGCTTAACTTGCTCTATCGGACGGTTTAGTAGATAAGCAACAAAGGCCGGAGATCCCTTACGAATCATTCGGGCGACTTTAACATAAGAAACTCGAGGAATCTTGTCAAACCTTTTGCCCAAAATCTCGCTATCAGCTCCCAGAGCGATCTTTTTCCCGAAACAATCAATATAAGCTTGATGCCGATATAGCCAGTCCATTCCCAATATTATCCCGTAGTGACTCAACGGAAGCTCAATGAGATCTGTAGGATAATCGCGATCGTCTATCCTCAACGAACAATCTCGGAAGACTCGATTGCACAAATAAGAAATTCCCAACGGGGAATTGACCTCAAGCATATACGGTAAAGACTCGGCAGACAATGATAATTTGGATGCATATTCAGGTGCAATAAAAGAATGCGTCGCACCTGAATCATATAATGCAATTATGGATATGTCATGCAAATGTACAGTACCTTGCACCACTGCATTAGGATCGGTCTCCCCTCCATCCCCCATCATCGCGTATGCTTGAGCTACAACTTTTCCTTTCCCCGCATTCTGTGGCTCCTTCTGGAACTGTGGAGGTGGCCTTCTCTTTGGGCAGTTCCCGATTTGATGGTCCCTGCCTCCACACCAGATGCACAAACCCTGTTTCCTCCAGCAGTTTGCCTCGGTATGTTTTGGTTTATTGCAGTAAGAACACTTGATCGGAGGCTCGGCTATCTGTGAACCTGTGGTCTTCTGCTTCTTGCTCGAAGATGAAGAACCCGCAGGAGGAAAAGACCTCTTGAATTTGCGAGGTGGTGGAGCTATATCCTTCGGTGCGAAGTCCCTTTTGATCTGTTGTAACTGAGACTCAATCTCCAGAGCAGTTGTGACGGCAACCTCGTATGTAGGGAAATGAGCTCCCAGAAGTGCTCTTCGGATATCCTCATTCAGGCCCTGAACAAACTGATTCACCTTCCTTCTTTCGTCTGTGAGGATGGAAGGACAGTAGACAATGAGGCGGGAGAACATGGCCTCGTATTGATCAACAGAAAGATTCTCCTGTTTTAGGGCCTTGAATTCCGCTTCTCGTTTATCCTGTACAACCAGGGGAATGTATTTGCTTCGGAAGGCTGAGAGGAAGTTAGCCCAAGTCGACTCAGTCTGATCAGCTCTCCATCTAGCTTCAGTCAGTCTCCACGAGTCCCTGGCTGGTCCTTTCAGTAGAAATCTGCATATTCAACTTTCTTTGAATCGGGAGACTCAATAACCCTGAACATAGGCTCGAGATCAGCAATCCACTCTGTGGCCTTGAGATCATCAGGTTGTCCTTCGAAACGCGGGGGATTGAGATTGAGAAACTGGTCAAAGTCTCTTGCCTCTGCCTGTTTCCTTTGAGCAGGGGTCGGTTGTGCAGGAGCTATACCCTATTGAAACATCCTTTGCATGGCTCCAAAGAACATGGCAGGATTCAGGGGATTCGGCTGCATGGGCGGTATTGGCTCGGGCTGAGGAGCCGGAGGAGCATGATTGTTTTCGTCTTGGGGAGGAGAGGGAGGAGTAGCTCTGGTTCTCGGTCTACCACGAGCACAAACCATTTTCCTGTATCAAAAGACTAAATAATATGCATGCTTCGTTAGCCACATGATCATGTTAACACAGAATCACATAACATAAGCATATAGAAGCACATTGTCCTAAAGCCGTTCGACCTAGACAGACTCGATACGACGTCAAAACCTAAGTACCAAACCTGGCTCTGATACCACCTTAAGCTGTGACGTCCCCCACGCCACAACCCCCGGACCGAAACGAGCTCCCGAGCGATAGTTAAATACCACCACTCGAGAACCCGCCCCGGACAACGGGATTCCCACAATCGGGCAACAGCAACTCCCAACAACAGTACCAACATCAACAACAACAACAACAGCACCAACAAGCGGAAGCAACGAGCAAAAGATCATATTTATATTCACACTGCCATCCGTGGCCAAAATAAACATTTATAAGTTCATTATCTATCACAAGTTATAACATCAACTCATTAAATATCCAACATCAGCATAACATGTCAAGTTTTCATGTAATCCAACATCATAAGTTCGATCCACAAAAGTAAATGCATAAGACCGACTTCAAGGACTGTACAAGCCTACAACGCTGCTGCCAGTACCTGACCGCTAACCTGAAGCATGAACCAAAACGGGATGTGAGTCAAACGAACTCAGTGAGGAGGGGAAAATATATATATAATAATTATAACGTAAAACATATTTAATTCATGCTTTGGTTAATAGAGAAACGAATCTAGTGCCGATACTTTCTCTTTATAATTCATCAAAGCTTTGTGAATTAAATATTAAAGTAAAACATTTTAGAAAACATTTTTATTCCCGGAACGGGCCATCTCCTTATAACTCCCAAAAACATATCAAATATAATGAAATTTCTCCTCAATACCATTTGGCTTATCAAGGGAGCTACCCAAGATTTCACCATAACCGACTAACGGCGCAGGTGTAAGTATTATTCAGGCTAGACTACCTCCGACCAGCCATGAACAATACCCTTTGATTATTTGTCAGGTTCATGAATACCTGCTTATAATCGGCGGACTATGAACCCAGCTTCAACCCTAGACGCACGTCTCCGGGTATCCGCCTGTCACATAATCCAGGGCCCAAACAGAAATACCCATGAGCGTCCTCAATGGGGTTAAGTATAAGTCATCTCGCTTTTCAAAATATTTTAATGGACCAAAAGGGTCTTTCGAGACAAGGTATGTAACCGCCTAGGGTATCCCGTCACGTTGCCGAGTTATCTCGAGGCATACGTGCAAGTCCCGAGACCAAATGTTACTTTTAAAATCAAAATAGTTCTCTTGCCCCTATTTTCAAACCATTTTGGAAAAGATACACCTATATCATTTTTATATCAAAACCTTTTTATTTCAAATATTGATAATATATAATTGAAATATAAAGGGATAGGGTTTTAACAAATATTTGTTCAAGCTCCAGTTAAAAACATTTTACATCCTCAACTGTAGGCTTAACAAAAAGGATAGCCAAACGACCAGAGATCAGTCCCGCGAGGTCCCACCTGTAATACACAGGCCTCGAGGTAAGACACGACTCGATAAACCAACCAAATAAGACGCACGGCTATGAAATGCATTTTATGCTCAAAATAACATATTATGTATAAATGCACTTAAACCCAACTAAGCTCATTCAAACACATTTAAACACAATCAAATACACATGATATTAAGCTAAATTAAGCATTCAAGTAATATGGAAGCTTGGGGACTAAAATTCAAAGATTTGTGAATATTACACAAACCACCCCTCGTTAAATACTTTGCATAGAAAATCAATTCCGATTAATCCGAAACTTTCGGCATCTCTTAACTAATATATTTAAGGATTTTTTATGCCAAAAGAATCGAAAAATGAAGCCAAATGCTCAAAAATCACTATTCATCAGCCCCTACCTATTTTGCCAAACTTTCATTTTTCAACCCCAAACTCCACAAAACTTCACCAATTAGCTTAATATCATGAACTAACATGAATTCCCTAACCATTCAAGCATCTAAGACCATTAACCCAACATTGCAAATTGATCAAATTCAATGAAAATTTCACAAATAATGCTACATGCTATCAACAACCAAACTAAGCTCATCAATCAACCATTCTAGCATGCTTCATCACTTCCTCAACATAGAAAACCTTGAAAACCAAAGAATTGTGAGATTTACAAACTTACCTTGAAGGAGGAAATGGAGGGAAAAGGGAGAAATAAAAGCTTGTTTGCACAAATAAGAAGAAGAAGCTTGTTCCTTGGATGATGTAGCAACTTTTTGTAGCAAGAAAGGGGATGATTTTTGGCGCTTTGATGGTGGTTAGAAGTGGCGGTGGTGAAGATGACGAGAGGGCCGAGAGAGTGAGATGAGGAGAAGAGAGTTGCTTGAGAATAGTGTAGAAACTTGAGAGAGAAATGAGATAATTAAATAAATAAGTATATTTATTATAATTATAGATGTTATTTAGAAAAGTTAAAATTGGTATGCAACTATATAGATATTTATATGTATATATATTTGTATATATTTTCATATGTATATGCATATATATCAAATACAATATCATGTTATTTAAACATAATGGCATAATTTTCATAAAATTTCAAATACAACAATTCAAATATAAACATAGTGTGAAGTAATTTCAAATATGAAAATTCTTATGAAATCATTATATTATTCACATATAGAATTACACATTAATTCATATAATTCACATAATCACATAATTTGCAAATAATACACACAAGAGCTATTAGTCGGTAAACTTACCGAAGCGTTATAAAAATAACGGGGCGTTACAGTCTATTTTTGAAAACATTTCGAAATCATATACATATTATTCATTTAATATCAAATCCGTTGTTCTTAAACCTCATAAAGATAGTAAGCATAAAGTATTTACTAAATATAGTAATATGGGATGAAAACATAAATTACACATGCGAGGCTTATTTAGTGAGGCTCAGTAGTACATATCTACACAATACGGGATAACAATAGAAACCACACCTGGCGACAACCCAAAAGAAAGCCCAAAACGGAAACGAGCAACCTAATCCACGAGAGTGGAACCTGCAACTGACAAATGACATAACCACGTAAGACATACGACGACGCACGGCTCATACGAAAGCATAGGAACACGTAAAAGCACGTTATACAATCACATAAAGCACTTAGGTTCAATTATCAAACGAAAATGGAGTAATTCATAATTTAAAAATGCAAATCAAGTCCAAATGCAACGAAACTTTACAGACATGCTTTAAATACCATAAGGGAGCATGCATTCAAATTTCGGGAAAATCGGACTTCATATGCAAAAGTTAGAAAATTTGACGAAAACTTAAAGCATACTATTCATAGACCCGAACATGCTATAAATTCATAAATCATACAATTCACATCTATTTCATATATATCGAATACACGAGCGAAGAAAGAATTCGGAAAAGACGAGCCGCGGCGGGACCCGTAGGCCAAAAAAGCCCCTGACTTACAGAAGGTTAGGGAGCTGTCCATGCCGGTCCACACGGGCTCATGCACACGGCCTTGAGGCCGTGTGCACCAAGACCGTGTGCACACCAAAGGGACACGCACGGCCTCTCTACAGGCCGTGTAGAGAGCCCGTGTAGAACCAATACGCATGGCCTCTCTACAGGCCGTGTAGAGAGCCCGTGCACATGCACACGGGCTTGCAACACCCCGTGTGCATAGGCCGTGTGCGTGCGATAACAGCAGAAAATTCACAGAAACTCGAAACCTTCGCAAATTCAATCCTAAATCCAACATTAAGTCATCTAAACATGCAAATCATGCCCTAATATGTACATATAATGATCTACAACATATTAGCTACATATAGAAACAATAAACACGAAAATCCATCCATAAATTCTCTCAAAATCATATAAAACCTAATTTATTCAACTATAAACAAAATTGAGAAATTCGAGGCATAGGAGACATTAAACGAGAGGGACGTGAAAGGCTTACTCGTAGAAGAGATCGCGGGGAGTTCATAGGCGTAAACGGCTCGAAAATCGGTCGGGAAACGGGGTCGGGACGATCGTCTGAACCTCCTTCCTTCTCTTTCTCTTTCCCTTCTCTTTTCTTTTTTTTTTCTTTGCTGTTTACGTGAATGAGAGGAGAGGGAGAGAGTTGAGAGTTAGTCAAATAATTTGACTAGGGTTTTAAAATCGAAAGGGCAAATCCGTAATTTCGCAAAATAAGTTCAAAAACTCACGTTGTCCAAATAATACATAATTACAGTCAAAATTCATATTATTAAACGCACATTGACAATTCGTAATTTAAATATTAAAATTCATTCATTCATAAAATGGTATATAAATCACATAATAATTAATAAAATAAATCATAAATCGCGAGGGAAATCGATTCGGGCTCCCGGTTCATAACACGAATTTTTGGGGCGTTACAGGGCTCGTCTCAGGGGACGAGGAGAAGGGAGAGAGACGTGCCCATTCGTCGGGACCAGTCTGAGGGTTCTTCTGGTGATCGGTGTTCAGCCCAGTCCGGCGAGGGTCTGATAAAGCGGCTGAAAAGGGCAAGGCGGTGCGTCAGGACCGACGCACTAAGGCACGCTATGATAGGCCAGCGGCGAGGCCACAGGGTGGACTGGTGATCGATGAGAGTCGAGCTCAGGCGAGGGCCCAGGAGCATACGGGGGACACCACTCCGAGTGATTCGAATGATGACGCCTATGTGGCCGATGGCAGTCCTTACCATGGTAGTGACAACAGTTCTGCTGATGGATCCTTTCGTAGGGAGTATAGATAGGTTTTCTGTTGTTCAGTAACAACTTGTATCGCGTGTTGTGTTGAACTGTAAACCTTATCTATGTATGAAAATGTTATCTTCATTTCCATAAAGTGTTTGCGTCCTTGGGACACGTATGTATAGATGTATGAAATGACTAATTTCATGACACCTGACGGGTGCATGTTATTGGCGTGTTAGGGATTGGGGCATTTTGCCATGCCCGGACCAAAGCGACTGGGTTTGATCGCTTAGTCTTTAGCAGGGGGAACAACCCCTATGTTAGTGCACATTGACTGGGGTTGTGCCGGGGACACCTAGGTTAGAACCTAGACTACCTATTGTACTTGCAGTACTCGTCCTTTCTAAAGGTTACTTGCTCCTAGACAACACTAGACCCGAGCTTGCAGGACATCAAGATCCGGTTGGCTAAGGGAGATGAACTCGTTCTGTAGTCGAGAAGCGGTGCCTAGATGTTGTTTGTAGAGGCCTCTTTGGCTGTTCCAAGGGACTCTAGCCTTCGCGCGGACAGCCCCAGTGTGTATTTGTAGGGCCGAGAGTTTTATACTGAGGTGTCGGACACGGGATTCCTTCCTTTAGTTAGGTGGGGAAATCTCTTCTTGCTGAATAGCCTAAGTATGGGCCGGATGATCGTGCGAGTTCTTACACTGAGGTAAACATCTCATAAATGGGGCGTTTGCTGCAGGCTTTGATCCTAACCCGCCTGAGGGGTTCCTTCCCTATGCAGCCCCAGTGTAAGCTTTGCCCATGTACGGGTGCAGGGATCTTGCCCAGCCCCAGTGTGCGGTGTTTGCGAAGACGGACCGTGTAAAGGTCCTCTAATGTTGATCTGAGCGACGAGCAGGATTTAGTTTCCACCTAAGGGACCTAGGGATTTGAACAGCCCCAGTGTGGGTGAGGGAAACCTAGACTCTCAGACTGACTTGGTTTGCCTAAGGACTTTGAGAGTTGGTCGAACCGACAACTGATGTTGTCCTGACACCATCTCGGATTTCCTTAGGGAGCTACAGATGACGCCCCTTCCTCTAGGGAGCGACGTGTACCTATACCGACTAGCCGAGACCAACTAAAGGTACCTCTTTCCGTGTATGAGTATTTCCTTGGATGTCGTCCAAGGTAGTTAGCAGAATGAGGTTGAAAGCTTGATAGAAAGGCTGGGGTGATTAATGTGGGTAGGAAAAAGTAAGGGCTCAACGCGTGCGGCTTTCAAGACTTTGTTAAGTCTGTTTTTGGCTCATTTTTCCTCACATTCTATCCTCTTTTTTATTTTTTAGTTTGTTTTGTCTTGTCCCGTTTTGTTTTGGGGATCTTTTGGTCGATATTTTTTTTTGTTTTGCCCCTTTTTGTTGTCTTCTTTTTTTCTGGGATCTTTTCCTCTTTTCTTTTTTTTTTGTGAGCTCTTAGACCGTTAGACGTGAAAGCCGTTTGGCACTTAGAGGCGCTTTTTGAGCTCTTACAAAGGCTAAGAAAGAAAAGAGGTTGTGATGGGATTGTGGTAAGGTCCCGTCACTTAGCTCAGATTGGCTAAAGGGAAGATAAATTTTATTGAAAATTGTAGCTGAACTCGAATTGACTTCTCGAGCTGCCTACGTACTTCCATTTTTCCTCACAAAATTTAGAAATCACGACCTTTGCCTAGTGAGGTTGGTTTTTTGCCTAAGGCTTGGGTCTTTATAGTTTAGACTTGGCTTCCACAGGAATTTACACTAAAAACTACTCTCAAGGAGGATCAAGCTACACGTAGTTCTTGTTACATGAGTAAAGGAAGAACGGTAGTGGCTAGAAAAAGAAGGAGGGTTAGGGAACGGCATCCACAGTCCTTCTCATGGCATGTACTTCTTAAGTTGATCTAGGTTCGTAGGGGAGGCAAACACGACTCCGTTGAGGTTAGTTAACCACACTGCACCTCCTGTCAGGATTTCTTTGATGAGGTAAAGCCAGAACCAATTGGGGCTAAACTTCCCTCTCGGATCCCTCGGCTCACCTTGGATTTTCTTAAGTACTAGGTCGCCTACTGACAGTCCCCTAGCTTTGATTCTTTTTTTTTTATTTATCCCATTTTTTCCTAGGTTGTCATGTCCGACCAAGCCGGGAGCCATTTTTGCCTAGGTCGTCCTATTAGACCTAGCCGGCTATTGGGGAATAAAAGTGTGGGGGCGACTGAAAAGAGCCCCAGTCCATGTAGAAATGCGATATCACAGATCATGAGACCTTCGCTTCGGGTAGGATCTCGGTAGAGTACTCCTTACAACACGGTGCTTCGGCTATCTAAGAAGAAGTAGTAATCGTTTGGACTCAAACTGCAAGTATGGTCGGTAATCTAGTATCAGGTCAATGTCCCGGACGGAGCCCCAGTCGACACGACGGTCCTAATGTTTGGTGTAGAAGCTCAATATTGATAGACGGGGTTTTTGATAAACTTGATAACCATCTAAGGCAACATTGACATCCTTGCCTCATTCTTAGTGTTTTACTCAAAGGGAGTGCCACTAAGGGTCAAAGGAAAGGTTTCTACTCCGATCCCGGGTATAGTGTGCCTAGAGGCAATCTATATGCATGAGCGGTCCTCACTATTTCTGTAGCGCCCCTTTCCGTAGAAGGAGAAAGGACACCACATCCGCACCGAGATGAACTCACAAACGAGGTAGATGTACCCCATTCAAAAATCCATCCCGGCAAACGGCAATCAATCAATCAAACTCTGGCAACAGCATCATGATGCCCCAACAACATCAGCAATAAACAAAATAACAGAGTAACAGAATGCGGAAGCGATTTCAGGAAATAACAATTAATCATATAAGCCATCCACGGTAACATAATTTGTACAACGATTCCAAAATAAATATTCAGTTAATGCCATCCATGGCTCAACTAATCTATCCCACATCAGGGGCACGTAAGTACGGAAAATAAAACATAATATTAAATGCAATAAATTAAATCAATGACTCGACTGTTGTTGGGACACTGACGAGACAATAAACGCAAGCAAACCTAGACCTGCTGCTGCCGACCGACAAGATAGGTGACAACGCCACCTATCTACCTGGAGCGAGAACCAAAATAGAAGGGGTGAGTATAAAGGATACTCAATAAGGGGGGTACAATATAGTATTGATCGTAGCTCGTTGTTTATCTTTTAAAACAAAAGAGGTGAGTGTTGCCCATTTTGAGAAGAAGTACAAATAATAATATAAGTTGTAAAACGTAATACAAGCAACACTCAGGTTCGGCTTTATTTGAAAACACAAAGTTGACGAGTCGGATCCTTTGAAAACATTTGCACGTAAGTCAAGCCGATCATTTTATAATGATATTAGTTGAGTCACAAAGCCCTTACAATTTCGAAAGACATAGCATATATAAATTAGGAATGATAAATAAACAACTCGTAATTCAACTAAAGTGTTTCCCAACGAAGGAGGCTTATTGTAAGTAAGTTCGAATCACGCTTCCGGATTTTATACATATATAGGGAACTACGTATGCTAAAGGGAGAAAACCGGAAGGTGCTTCGACTTATAACGAAAGCCGAAATAATTAATAGTAATAACAATAAAAGCAGTTACAATAGCATGTAATTATCCCGGCGAGAACGGGCCTATTCCTCCTTATAACCCCCTCAATCAATACAAGTAAACTCCATCTCCGGTGTCAAGCCAAGGAGCAACCTAAGACTCGACTATAGTGAATTTAAGGAAAGTGTGCAACAAATGAAACAGCCACCATCGCTCCCAACCGTGGCTATCAACTCCTGACGGGCCACGATTGACGCTTAGTTTTGGGAGAAGCACCTCGGGTTACACCCTGGACGCTCGTCCCCAGATGCAACCTCCGGATACCATCCCGAGGCCCCATAAAAATGTCCAATATTTACTCGCTTTTCAAGAAAGGTTTGGGGTGCCAAACGGGCAATTGAGCAAGTGAGTGACGACAAAGGGGGTAACTACAAGTTTCATACGTGTCGGGATGTCCAGGCAATGCCCGTAACGACTTCCCTCATAGACCCAACCCAAGTCAAATTGTCACGTTTAAAAAGGAGGAATTTACTTGCCCTTTCGAAAACAAATCAATTTTGGATACTATTGTATAAGTTGATATTAACAGGTTTGATAGGCACATAAGGAATTTTAAAGACAAGTATAGCAAGTAATAAAAATACGGGATGATAAGTTATTTCGAAACCTACATCTACGTCCTTGCCCCAGTTGAAAACATTTAAAACCCTTACTTGTAGCTCGAAAAACGAGAAAAGCAAGCAAGCAATGGACAAGTACTCCACGGAAGTAGAGCCTGCAAATCTAAGACACGACATAACCAGGTAAGACCTTGACAAGACGCACGGCGTATGATAAGTAATTAAAGCATGTAAGAGCATATAGATACAACTTCCATTGAAGTACTCACAATTGCATTTAAAATAATTAAACGAGATATAAGGATTAAAAGATGTAAACATGCTTCGAACACAATTTAGATTTCACATTCATGCTCGTAACAGAATAAGGAAGCATTCATGCAAGTTTTGGATCATACAAACGATATATGAAAAAATAGCTAAAAAGCCCTAAACGAAATTAGTATTATTCAATACCCAAAAGAAGTCAGAAAAATTCCCACTTCAATAATTAAGGATTTAAAGGACCATATAAAGCTATTGGTGAAGACGAAAATCAAAAACGAGATCAAATAAACATTTTGCATTTTTGGGGTGAAAATGGACAGAAGGCAGGGTCTGGAAAATGGCTGAAAATCGCCCAATGCGTACACACGGGGTACAGCACACGGTCTGTACCCGGTGTGTGAAGCCCGTGCGTGCCAATAAGGGGTGCATGGCCTGCGGCACGGGGTGTGCCAAGGCCGTGCACGCCACTCAGAAGAGACACGGCCTCCTGCACGGGGTGTGGTGAGGCCGTGCGTGTTTTGAAACACGCACGGTCTCATGCACGATGTGAGGTTGGGCCGTGCGTGTTCACACGGGGTCTCGTCACACCGTGTGGCGAGACCGTGTGGTTCTATAAACAGCAGGTCGCGAGTTTACAGATGCAGAAACAAGAAATTCAACACCAAAATTCATCCTACGAAATTTCTACTTGGTCAATGTCGCAGCCCCGGGCGCGGAGAGGAGAACTATAACGACCCAAATATTTTAATTATATTATTAATAATTACGCGAATTCTTTCTTACCTAATTTCTCGGTCTATCCAATTGGATTAATCAATCTTGTGGAAAAGATTGATTTAACCTATCTTCTAAATGCCCTCAATTACTTAAATTACCTAAATGCCCTTAAAAGCCTAAATGACCATTTTACCCCCCCGAGATATTTTCCTAAATATCTACCTATCTCTCTCATTCTCTCATTACACACCAAGAAGGAGGAGAAAAAGAAGAAAGAAAGGAGAAAGAAGGAGAAGAAAGGAGAGGATCTTCCCGACGCCCTATCGAGCCTGTTTCTCGCCCGATCGACGAGCCGTGAAAACCCGAACGATCCTCCTACATTCTCTACCGGTAATCCTTTTACCCCATTTCATTCCGTTCGTTCTTTCTTGCGATTTTTGTGAGTTTTATATAGAATTTTATTATATTAGGATTTTCGTGTTTAGGAAGATTTACTCGACCATTTTACGTGATTCTTATGCCTATGTGTAGCTTAGATGATATATATGATCATATGTGGAAATTAGGATGATTTATGGAGTAAATTAGGAGATGTATGAATTTAAATATTGATTTTGCATGTGAGGTTTCGCGATCTGCTGAGTCTGTTGCTCAGAAGATCCAAACGGACGAAAGCACGGTCTTGAGCAAGACCGTGCAGGAGCCCGTGCGCAGCACTTTTCAACCCGTATGGCCATTTGCACCTGCACGGTCTTGGCACCGTGCGGGAGGTCGTGCACCCTTTTTGTGCTTGCACCGGCTTGCCAAGCCCGTGCGTAAGCCCGTGCGTTGGCCGATGCAACATACTTAGTGTATTTTCCAGCATTTTCCTTTCTTACACTTCGGGAATTGGTCAACCCCACTCATTTAAATGTTGACTTTTCTCATACGACCTCCGAATATCAATTCGATTTCACCTATAGCTTCCTCGAGCCTCGGGATTTGTTATTCTTCATAATTTGCAATTTACCCGACCCTATTTGACCGTCAATTGACACCTTTCTCGTTTAGGAATTTTCCCACCTTTCCCGTTTTTTATCCGATTAACCCCGTTTTCGCGAGAGAGTTCCGTTATATTATTTTAAGCATGTCTACGTGCCCTAATTGCGTTTTAGAATGCTTTCCATATTTATTATTAATGTTCTTCCATTATTACAATTGTTTTAAATATTCCTTTAAATATTGTTCCATAATTTATATATCCTTACATGTTTAATTATCTGGCTTTCCATATTGTATCTGTAGCATGAGTGAAGTTATATTTGAATTGTCGTGCATCGTCTGTTGTTCGTGTCTTGTTTTTAGTATTGTCGGTCTTGTTTTTATCCTCTAGGCCCTGTGTATTACAGGTGGGACCAACGAGGGAGAAACCTGACTACCGCTTGCTTTCATACTGTCGTGTCGAGCCAGGTAAGGGTTTTAAATTGTTTTCAACTGGAGTAAGAACATAGTTCCTTAGGTTTGCGAAATAAACCACTATCCCGTTTTCTTATTACTTGTTGTATTGCTTTTACTATTTCTCTATCTGCTTAGTCAAATCGTTTTGATAGCAAAACCAAATGATTTTAAATACTTTCAACTAGAGGCAAGGAAAACCTATTTGTTTTAAATGCGAACTTTGGTCTCTCGACCTCGCAATTATAACCTTGTCTCGAATGGCCCCTTTGGCCTCCCAAACCCCAATTTCCTACTTTCGAATGGCCCTTTTGGCCACCCAAACTAGCATTGATTTCAAAAGCGAGTCATAAACTGTTTAATGACTTGGGCCCGGAGTATACAGGAGGTGAGCCTGGGGACGTGCGTCTAGGGCAAATCCCGTTGTGTACTTCTAGCGTGTTAACTTGGGCCGGCTAGGAGGTTGGCTAGCCTGAGTTGATGCGAACGGTGGTGCTAACAGCGTCTCCTTAAAACTCTGATATGGTGGTGCTAATCGCGTCTCCTTAAAACACTGTATAGTGTTGTTGGTGGTGGAGTACTTGACTATATGCTTGCATGATTTTCAATTGGGAGTTATAAGGAGAGGGCCCGTTCTCGCCGGGACACATTATTGCATGATTTATTGCATTTATTGCTTGTCTAATTATTTTATGGCTTTCGTGACAAGTCGAAGCACATTCCGGTTTTCTTCAGTTATCATATGTACTTCCCTATATATATATAAAACCCGGAAGTGTGACTCGTACTTGCTACCCTAAGCCTCCTTTATTACTCAACTAATATTCTTTCAATCGGCTTGATATTTCGTGCAAATATTTTTAAAGGATCCGGTTCGTCAACCTTTTGTGTTTTCAAATAAGCCGAACCCAAGTGTTGCTTTGTGTCATTTTACAACTTATATTTCGTATTCGTATTCTTTCTCAAAACGGGCAACACTCACCACTTTTGGTTTTAAAAAGATAAATGACGAACGGTGACCAAAACCCCCTTACTGAGTATCCTTTATACTCACCCCTGCTGTTTTGGTTCTTGCTTCAGGTAGACAGGTGGCGACGTCACCTATCTTGTCAGTCGGCATCAGCAGGTCTAGATAGGCTCTGTCTTTCTGGTTTGTCTTGTCAGTGGTCCCAACAACCGTCGAGTCTTGTTTATTGTATTTATTTACTTTACGTACTTATGTGCCCCTGATGTGGGATAGTTGACGATATCTAGGATTGCATAGGTAGACTAGTTGAGCCACGGATGGCACTATCTGTTTATGAACATTATGTATTCTGATCATAAATGTTTCTTGATATTATGTTAGCCTTGTAGGCTTTTATGAAATCTGATTATTTACATTAATCGCTTCAGCATTTCTCTGCTCTTTTCTGGTCGTTGTTGGGATGGTTGTCGCTGTTGCCGAAAGTTATTGCTTGAGTGCCGTTCGCCGGAGTGGGTTTTTGGGTTGAGGCCCCTCGCTGAAGCTCGGGAATCCATTTCGGTGCGGATATGGCGGTCCTTCTTCAGGGGGCGCTACAAGAACCCTCACGACGGCACCCGTTGGACGCGCGGGTATAAGCTTCACCACCACTGAGCACAACCCTAAAGTTTGGCTTGAAACCACTTGCCAAAAGGTGATGCACCACATGGTAGTTGTGCTTGGAAGATCACTTATTAACCCTTCACATTACTTATGCTTTTCATATGTGGGACAAATGCCCACATGGTACATATTTCTCAAGTTTGGGGTGTTACATTCACCCCTCCTTGAGAGCGTAATATCCTCATTACGCCGTGACATAGGATCGTGGCTTCCCGCCAGTGGAGAAGCTGCCCACAACACGCCGAGCGGAGCCCCTTTAGCGGTGACTCACGACTCATGTCATGTGTGGAACATGCATTCCCATAGCTGACGGTTGGCTCTGATACCATTTGTCGCAGCCCCGGGCACGGAGAGGAGAACCCTCACGACGGCACCCGTTGGACGCGCGGGTATAAGCTTCACCACCACTGAGCACAACCCTAAAGTTTGGCTTGAAACCACTTGCCAAAAGGTGATGCACCACATGGTAGTTGTGCTTGGAAGATCACTTATAAACCCTTCCCATTACTTATGTTTTTCATATGTGGGACAAATGCCCACATGGTACATATTTCTCAAGTTTGGGGTGTTACAGTCAATCATGCTCAAATTCGGATATGTTACTCTCCTAAACATGCTTAACATTTAGAGACAAGAATCGTACGAAACCATCAACTATAACTAACAAACCCAATTAATTCTCAAATAAAAACCTAACTAAATAATCTACAATAAACCTGTAGCGGGCGCCCTAAACGGGTAACGCACGCCCTGCACCGAGCCCCGACCCGGAACCGAAATGGGATCCGACCCAGAACCGAAATGGGATTCGACCCGAATCAAAACCCGGCGAACGGAAAGCATTTACTCAATCACTAGGCGGGGTTTCAAAAACAATGAAAAGACAGAGACGCGGAAGCAATATAAATAATCAAACCAATAGAACATAATAAATACACAATTATTAAAGCCCACCAAGGCTAACGAAATTCAATTACATAATTAATAAACGGGTTCGATACAATATCCCGACAATGTACAATAACGGGTTCAATATAGAAATCCCGAATACTAATTAAATAAAATCCTAATATCCTAAAACATAATTCATATCATACGGAAAAGGAATATACAAGAGAAAATAAATACAACTCTACGACGACGACGACGAATCCTGCCTAGTATCCTGAAACCAATATAGGGTGAGACAGAGAGGGTTAGCCAAACGACTAAGTGAGGAGGGAATAATAATGTATATAATTAAAACGGGAAATAAATCACCAATTTTAAACTTAAAAGAAATCAACATAAAAGAAAGGTTTTCGTAATCGAGTGGTGATTTAACATAAAACATAACTTATCATATGACTCGGCGAGTCGAGCCTTGAACTCCAATATCCAAAACATAAAACCGGAAACCTCCCTTATTCCTCCAATGTAGCCGGACTGCAAACCCGAACTACTCGTAACATACTAGAATAACTCAGGTACTCAAAGGGCTGCCACTCCGGCCTCACCCCGAGCTCCCAAATGGAGGAAACCATAGGATTTACGCCGTAGACCCGACATCTACCGACTTCGTCCTATCGCTCTTACTCCGGGCCAAAACGAACATGCATACATTTCATAACTCGCTTTTCAAAACATTTCGGGTTGGCTAAAAGACCGTTCGAGACATGACACATGCGAGGCCGAAGGCCAAAGTTCGCCTTAGAAAACAAAAGGTTTTACATGTCTCTTTCGTAAACATTTCGAAGACTATACATATTACTTTTTCATATCAAATCATTTTCGATAAATCAAATGAACAAAATAAGCATAAATATCTACTAAGTATATATATAGAAACGGTGTGAAAACAAAACATAAACGTGGCTTATATCGGGAGAGGCTTATTTATATATATACGTAATAATACTGGAAACAGAAACAGAAAGCCTCACCTGGCTGCTATGCAAAATAAGAGCAAAAAGCTAGAATCGGTGCTACTCCACGGGAGTATCGTCTGCAAAAATACCAGGACACAACCAAATAAGACTAAAGACAACGTACGGCTTATACGAAAGTATTAAAACACATAGGAGCACGTTATACAATAAAATCAATCACTTAAGTTTAAATTCTCAAACGAAAACAGAGTAATTCTCAAATTTAAAAATACAAATCAAGTCCAAATGCAACGAAACTTTACGGACATGCTTAAATTATCATAAAGGAGTATGCATTCGAATTTCGGGAAAATCGGACTTCACATGCAAAAGATAGAAAATTTAACGAAAACTTAAAACGCACTATTCATATACCCGAACATGTCGTAAATTCATAAATCATGCAATTCATATCTATTTCATATATATCGAATACACGAGCGAAGAAAGAATTCGGAAAAGACGAGTCTCGGAGGGACCCGTAGTGTAAAATGTGCCCTGACTAACAGAAGGTCAGGGCACTGTTCGACCAGGCCACACGGCCTTGTGCACGGCCGTGTGCCGAGGCCGTGTACAATCAAGCAACGCGCACGGCCTCATGCACACAGCCTCAAGGCCGTGTGCACAGCCCGTGCCCATTCTCCACACACGCACGGTCTCATGCACACGGCCTCAAGGCTGTGTGCACCAGGCCGTGTGCAACCAAAATGAGCAGAAACATCAGACAGCAAAAATCATACGCGAATTCAAACCAAACTCTAACATTTAATCGATTAATCATGCAAATCAATCCCTAATTTTCACATATAATCATCTACAACATGTAATCTACATATAGAAAAGATAAACACGAAAATCCATCCACAATTACTATCAAAATCATATATAACCTAAATTATACAACTATTCACAAAAACGAGAAAAACGAAGTATAGAAGACATTAAAAGAGAGAATCGTTAGAAGCTTACTCGTAGAAAAGATCGTGAGGAATTCGTAGGCGTAAACGATTCGAAAATCCGTCGGGAAACGAAGTCGGGACGATCGATTGAAATCTCTTCCTTCTCTTTCTCTTTTTCCTTCTCTTTTCTTTTCTCTCTTTCTTTCTTGTGGATGTTGAACGAGAGTGTGAGGTGAGAGAGATTGACTTAGTCAATTAAGTTGACTAGGTCTAAAAATCGAAGGGGGTAAAATCGTAATTTTATAAAATAAGTTTGAAAACTCACGTTGTCCAAATAATACGTAATTACAGTCAAAATTTATATAATTAAACGCACATTGACAATTCGTGATATAAACACCTAAATTCACTCATTTACGAAATTATCCTAAAATCTTAGAATAAATATTAAATAAAATAATAATTTGCACAATTACTCGAATAAAATATACCGAATTGAAAAATTGAATTTTCGGGTCGTTACAATACTCCCCTCTTCAGAAGAATCTGTCCTCAGATTCTCTTCCGGTCTCGGAGTTAGTTAAGAGGAGCATGACAGAAATTCTAATAACTCGAATTAAATCGAACATTCAAATGCAATTAATTCACATAATAAAACATCATTCAATAATAAACACTTAAAGCACTTAATATTGCAAATTAAAATTCAGAGTCATACAAAATATAAAATTACATCAAATCCTAAACAAAGTTAACGGGAAAGAAGAAAATAAAATAGATAGCTCAAGGCTCGTCAGGACCACGGCGGAAATACTGATCCAGCTGCTCAGATAGTGACCTCTGCATCTCTGATATGGATCTCTGAAGCTCTGCCTGCAAGGCCGTGTACTGACTATCCTGAGCTGCAAAGCCCTCATTGATCTGCCTCTCCTGCTGGGCAAATCTCTCATCAGTCACACATCGGTAGTCAGTGAACTCTGAATAAAATTGTTGCAGGTCTATCGACTCCTGATGCTGAGTGCTTCTTCTGCCATGCGAAGACTCAGGAACAGAGGCATCCTGACTCATCAGCTGGGAGTAGATATGCTGAGCCTATTCTCGGACCTCTGGGTCTGAGGGTCCTTCTTCGGGAGCATCCCCTTGGTCAGCTTCCCATAAAGGTAGTCCATCTACCAGAATATATGGGTCGTTCCGCCTTGGACCCTTCGTGCAGATCGCCATTTGAGCTAGAGTGTCGTAGCTAATTGAGGTCGAACCTCCAACGGGAACCTGGGTATCGAGCCTTTCCACCTGGGCACACTCCAGAATGGCGGTAATGTATGAGCCAACTCGAATCTCTCCTCTCGACCGAGTGGAGATATACATCATATGGTCCATCATGTACGAGATGGGGTTGAACCTGACCCCTCGCACCATATGATCGAGTATGAGACAATCTTCGGTGTTCACCGCACCCGGACTGTCTCCTCTGGCTAGAACCGATCGAGATACGACTCTATGCAAAATTCTCAATTGAGTGGTGATGAGCATCGTGGCCTTGGATACGCCGGAGTTAAATATTTCGGTGGAGGTAGAGATACGTCTCCAAGCCTTGGCTTGATTCCATCTATCGGCACGTCTCCTAGGTGCCGTAACATCCAACTGAAAATACTCGGACAACTGCCGATATGAAAGCGTATAGTCACGGTTGAACGCTCTGAAGTGGATTCCTATCGGCATCTCGATGTCGTCCAGAAATGCCGCGCCCTTAAGAGAGCTTAAAAATTCGCAAGTGAGTCGGCGATAGGATGGCCTTTGAATACTCCAATAATTAGCCTACCCAATGTTGTCGATGTAACGAGAGATCCCTTCGCCAAGACCCAATTGGTACATAGCCTCCATATCTAGAAATTGCGTAGCTCTAACCGGTCGTTCCATTAACCGGTTGAAGACATCTTGATCGTCTTCATTACCCAAATCCACTTGGTAACCTTTTGGTGCCGCTATGTCAGGTAATTCCCTTGCCCGACGTCCACCACGAGCTTCACGAGCACCTTCCATAATAGAGTTGGAGTTGTTGTGAATTTGTAGCGGGCGCCCCAAACGGGTAACGCACGCCACGCACCAAGCCCCAATCCGAAGCCGAAATAGAAATCCGACCCTAAATTGGAACCCGGCGAACGGCAAACCGATTTACTCAATCACTAGGTGGGGCTTTTGTAAAAAAAACAACTGACGACAACAAGCGGGAGCGGAAGCAACAACCAAATTAAATTCTATATAACAACATTCAAAGCAGCAGCTCAATTGCACAAATAGTTAAAGCCCACCAAGGCTAGTGGAATTCACTTACTATAATATAATTTAATAAACGGGTTCGATACAATATCCCGGTGATATACAAATACGGGTTCAATATATCAATCCCGATAACAATTACATATAACCTAATCATGAACTTAAGATAATCTAGAAAGGGGCAATCACCGAAAAGAAAGAAAACCCGCGATACAAGACTGACGATGCCCACCTAGTTACCACCTGAAACAGATAAGGTTAAAAGCAGGGAGGGTTAGTCAAATGACTAAGTGAGGGGAAAAATGGGAATACATACATAATAACATACAAGAATAAATCACCATTTTAACTTAAAAGAAAACAAACGTAAGAGAAGGCTTTTCATAAACATTCGGTGATTTATCATAACATAACATAACGGGACATATCATATTGCTCGGCGAGTCGAGCCCTCAACTCCTCATATCATATCATAACATACCTGAAAACCATACCAACCTTATTCCTCCCATGAAGCAGAAGGACCGCTAAATCCAAACTGCTCAGCATATAGGCATAGCCTATGTCTCAGTTGACACGAAGTCAACCGCTGCAGGAGCACAAAGGTTGCCACTCCGGCCTCACCCGTGCTCCCGGTAAACATGGAGCAAGCTACCGAATTCCACCGTAGACCCGCTGTCTATCCGGCTTCATCCGATCGCCATACTCCGGGGCCCACAAAGACAAGACGGACACTCATATCATATCTCGCATTTTTCATAACTATCATTTTCCTATTAGAATAGGAATCAAGACATTTCGGGGAGGGCCAAAAGGGCCGTTTGAGACAGGCGATGTAACGGTAGGAGACGCAACCTGGTGTTCCATCGTCTTGGGGGTGAAACCCGCCCTGACGACTTCACTCAACGAGAAGGTGTCCAAACCCAAAATTACATTTAAATCGAAACATAGTTCGCTTGTCTCCTTTTGAAAACATTTCGAAATCATATACATATTATTCATTTAATATCAAATCCGTTGTTCTTAAACCTCATAAAGATAATAAGCATAAAGTATTTAGTAAATATAGTAATACGGGGTGAAAACATAAATTACACATGCGAGGCTTATTTAGTGAGGCTCAATAGTACATATCTACATAATACGGGATAACAATAGAAACCTCACCTGGCGATAACCAAAAGAAAGCCCAAAATGGAAACGAGCAACCTAATCCACGAGAGTGGAACCTGCAACTGACAAACGAAATAACCACATAAGACATACGACGACGCACGGCTCATACGAAAGCATAGAAACACGTAAAAGCACGTTATACAATCACATATAGCACTTAGGTCCAATTATCAAACGAAATGAAGTAATTCGCAAATTTAAAAATGCAAATCAAGTCCAATTACAATGAAACTTTATGGACATGCTTTAAATATTATAAAGAAGTATGCATTCGAATTTCGGAAAAATCGGACTTCACATGCAAAACTTAGAAAATTTGACGAAAACTTAAAACGCACTATTCATATACCCGAACATGTTGTAAATTCATAAATCATGCAATTCTTATCTATATCATATATATCGAATACACGAGCGAAGAAAGAATTCGGAAAAGACGGGCCGAGGCGGGACCCGTAGGCTAAAATGGGCCCTGACTTACAGAAGGTCAGGGCCCTGTTCAACCAGGCCACACGGCCTTGTGCACGGCCGTGTGCCAAGGCCGTGTACACCATGAGAAACACGCACGGCTTGTTGCACACGGCCTCAAGGCCGTGTGCACAAGGCCGTGCACCAACACACACACGCACGGTCTCTTGCACGGCCGTGCAAGAGGCCGTGTAACCCCACACGGCCTTGCGACACCCCGTGTGCAAGGCCCGTGTGCGTCCAGATTGAGCAGAAACTCGCAGACAGCAAAAACATACGCGATTCCAAACCAAAATTCAACATTTAATCGATAAATGATGCAAATCACTCCCTAATTCTCACATATAATCATCTACAACATATAATCTACATATAGAAACGATAAACACGAAAATCCGTCCATAAATTCATCCAAAATCATATAAACCCTATATAATATAACTATAAACAAAATCGAGAAATACAAGGCATAGGAGACATTAAACGAGATGGACGTGAAAGGCTTACTCGTAGAAGAGATCGTGAGGAGTTCGTAGGCGTAAGCGGTTCGAAAATCCGTCGAGAAACGGAGTCGGGACGATCGATTGACCTTCCTCTTCTTCTTTCTCTTTTCTCCTTTCTTTTCTTTCTTCTTTGCTGCGTGAATGAGTGAGGGAGAGGGAGTGATGGCTTAAGTCAAAGGAGTTGACTCGGTTGAGAAACGAAAGGGCATTTTTGTAATTTCGCAAAGTAAGTTCAAAAACTCACGTTGTCTAAATAACACATAATTACAGTCAAAATTCATATTATTAAACGCACATTGACAATTCGTAATTTAAATATTAAAATCACTCATATACGAAATCGTTGTAAAAATCATATAATAATTAATAAAATAAATAATAAATCGCTTGAGAAAATTCGATTCGGGTTCCCGGTTCATAATACGAATTTTCGGGGCGTTACAATCACCCCTCCTTATGAGAATCTGGTCCCCAGATTCTACTGATTAGAGTTAAACAACTCTGGATGAAACTTACGCGTCATCATTCGGATCTCTCACGAAACTTCTTCGACTGTCTGATTCATTCAATGGACTCGCTAGGAGATATTTCGCGGATTGCACAACTCCAAGCCTGTTCGGGGTTCTTGCAAGTAGCTTTTCAGTAGAACTTGAGCTATCACCATTTATTGTTGAAAAGCCTGAATCCGATCGACAACACCTTGGAGAAATCCCAGATAAACCTGTAACAATAATTACCATCTTAAACCTCCAGTAGTCCGGACACGAAGTCCATGGTGAATCCGTTCCCAATCCCACATAGGGATATGTAGTAGTCATAGCCAACCCCTTAATCTTTGATGCTCGGCTTTGATCTGCTGGCAAGCCAGGTATCTCTTGACTTAATCGAGTAAGTCTCTTTCTTTCGACTCTTCGAATCATGGGTCCGGGACTTATATTGGGAAGTATTGGGGTTGCCAACACAAAGCTAAAACTTTGGATTATTCTTTGCTCAAATTTTCTGACTCGGGATCCATTCTTTTGCAGACTTGGCATTTTAGATTCTTCAACCCAATTCTGACTGGGTCGTAAGGCTATGAATGAAATTATCCAAAATGGTGCAAGTCCAATTCAGTTTAGCCTCAATTTGTGACACGTTCGTGATTTGGTTCAAAGTACCAACTACGATATTCGCTTTTCCCAAAGAACACTGATTCTTGTAATCTTAGTCCTCAAACATTTTCCATTAACGACATTGGGGTTGGTTCAACTCCTCCTGATTTAACACTTGTTAAACTCTCATAATCGGTGGGGATGTCAACAAATCCCATAAGAGATAGTGGCGACGCTTCAGCTAATCCTCTCCTACAGTAGCTCGTGCAATGTCCTGAGGGCAACTTTCTGATTGATTTAAGCTTCCCGAGCATGAGCTATGGTTTCTTCATTAGTACCATTTACCAATTCAACCTTTCATGTGATGCATTCTCACTCACGACGATTCCTTCAGAATCCCTTGAGCAGGGTTAATATTGAAGTTGTAGTTAATCTCTTCTCGACTCCTAAGAACAAGTCTTACAGAGATCGTCCATTCGAGTTTATTTTCTTTCCCGTTGACTCAAGCAATAGGGTTGCAAGCTTAGAGAAATTCCACTCGAAGTCTTGGTTTGTTCCCATTCCAGTACCGTTCAAATCTTCAAAGATCCTCCTTCTCTTCTCACTCCGGATCCGAAATGACTTAAAAGGTCCCTAAGTCGATCCAGATTTCACATCCGTTAGGTGGGGCAACTAGCAGGTGCCCGTTGTTTTCTGGCGTACCATACGGAGGTGTTCTGCGTTCTTCCTCTAATCTCGAGGACACCAAGGTGACTCCTTAGGAAGCAACGACTAACTCACTACGATATGAACGGGGTCCAGCAAGTCACAAAGCACTTGTCAGTACTAGAGGCAGACATACGAATTCAAGATGTCTACATCAGGCACTGAAAGCTGTCTTCAGAACATATTCGTCTCGGGCACAGAGCTGATGATACCCTAATCAAATGTTGTTCAGACAAAATCCTCGATCTCAAAGCATATCGGACATTTCTTCATCGACGGTAGAGAATACTTGGCTTCGTTAATATTCTGTGCAATTCTCGGTGAACAATACACACTGGAAGTGCACTATCTTCTTTCTCTACAAGCAACGTTGGAGTACCCCAGATCAAGACACTCGTTCGGGCACGTTCAAGGGAGGGAAGTTCATCAAGTCGGTTCTTCGATTCTGTCAGATCGGCAGAATCCATTCGATTAGGCGACTTCGATCACGGTTCGACTTCTTAGAGTTAGATCTTTCACAAACCATACATTCCGATCTAATCGCAAGAGCTCTCAGACTCTCGGGAAGTACGTCTGTGAATTCTATGACCAACTTGGTTCTCTGGACTTAGTCAAGTCCAAAATAATCCTTTGCTGGCAACTTGGTCAAATCTGCTGCTAACGGTTCCTTCGATGATAAACGGCAGCACGAGCACGAATCGCAATTGTCCTCCAATCCGGCAACAAAGAAATAGAAAGAGAAACATGCAAAGAATCCAACATGCACACGCACAAGTACAGCAATGAAAAGCGCAACAAGTGAGTGTAAACCACTCGAATTATAAAATGCATGTATGGAATGCCAATTAATATTTGTACCTTGCATCGAAGCATTCGGATCTAAGTTCTCCTCGACTGTCTCGATCTTTTCTTCCTTGTGCAATTTGCGCGGAGATGGAACGGACTTCCACATGAGAAGCAACGTCCAGCTTTCTTTCGGCATTCCGACTCTTGATGGTCTCTTTGGCAAAAACCACATACAGGTCGTAGGGCTCCCTGCGGTTGGGGAGGTGCATTCCGCTTCGATGAAGACACTTGGGAGGTCTTCTTTCCGGAAGATGGCCCTGAAGGTGTAAATGGCCTCTTAGAACTCGCTGGAGGGTACTGAACGGTGGTAGTGGCAAGAATAGCACTCGGTCCTATTAGGTTGAGTTCAAACTCAATATGCAGAGCCATTTCCACGGCGTCGGTATAACATTGAGGTCGGACCACCATCATAGCCTTTCTGATCTTGTAAGTCAATCCCTCTACAAACTGGCGAGTCTTCCTCTGTTCGTCGGCGACCATATACGGGCAGTGCATAATAAGTCTAGAGAAATGAGCCTCGTACTGGTCAACGGATGAAGTACCCTGCTTGAGAGCCAGGAACTCTCGCTCACGTCGCTGTTGGACCACCAACGGAATATACTTGGCCCGAAACTCAACTAAGAATTGATCCCAAGTTGGGACCACATGCTCTCGCTGCCATCGCTGCTCGATACGGGCCCACCAGTCATGTGCAGCTCCTGTCATCTGATATACTGCTAATTCGACCCTCTTAGGGTCCGGACATTCCATTACTCTGAACCTCTTCTCCATTGCCGCTATCCAAGATTCGGCAATAACATCATCGGGGGCACCCTCGAACTGTGGAGGGTGGAGTTTAAGGAACCTGCTCATCTCTGTCTCGGGGGCAGGTGGTGGTGTTGCTCGGTTGGTATTAACCATAAACTGCCCTAAGGCTTCCATAAATTGTGCTGGTGTCGGAACACCTGGAGGCGGACCTGGCGGTTCACGGCGAGGAGGCATTCTGCAAATTCAGTACCAAACATGCATGATGGTAAGTGATTATGAAAAGCTGTAACACGTAGGCAAGTAATCTTCAGATAGGGTTCACATAAGCACTTAGCACATTTGCACAATTCCACAAAAGTCCTAAGCCGTACGACCTAGACACAACCGGACACGACAGACAACCAGGCATGGCAAGTACAACCTTGAGTTTCATATCCACCTATATCCAAGTCCATCCCAGTGTTTTGATTGTAAAAGATCTTTTGTTGTTGATCATCCAACAAAGATCCATCACAATTCAAACACTAAGCGTTCTTGAACACTGGTGAGCGCAATTCCCTAAGTTACACCGGCACACAACGACGGACAAAACACCCAAAACACGACGATTCAGAGCTTAGGCCATTGGACCAAAGAAGCTCTGATACCAACTGTAGCGGGCGCCCCAAACGGGTAACGCACGCCCCGCACCAAGCCCCAATCCGAAGCCGAAATAGAAATCCGACCCTAAATTGGAACCCGGCGAACGGCAAACCGATTTACTCAATCACTAGGTGGGGCTTTTGTAAAAAAAACAACTGACGACAACAAGCGGGAGCGGAAGCAACAACCAAATTAAATTCTATATAACAACATTCAAAGCAGCAGCTCAATTGCACAAATAGTTAAAGCCCACCAAGGCTAGTGGAATTCACTTACTATAATATAATTTAATAAACGGGTTCGATACAATATCCCGGTGATATACAAATACGGGTTCAATATATCAATCCCGATAACAATTACATATAACCTAATCATGAACTTAAGATAATCTAGAAAGGGGCAATCACCGAAAAGAAAGAAAACCCGCGATACAAGACTGACGATGCCCACCTAGTTACCACCTGAAACAGATAAGGTTAAAAGCAGGGAGGGTTAGTCAAATGACTAAGTGAGGGGAAAAATGGGAATACATACATAATAACATACAAGAATAAATCACCATTTTAACTTAAAAGAAAACAAACGTAAGAGAAGGATTTTCATAAACATTCGGTGATTTATCATAACATAACATAACGGGACATATCATATTGCTCGGCGAGTCGAGCCCTCAACTCCTCATATCATATCATAACATACCTGAAAACCATACCAACCTTATTCCTCCCATGAAGCAGAAGGACCGCTAAATCCAAACTGCTCAGCATATAGGCATAGCCTATGTCTCAGTTGACACGAAGTCAACCGCTGCAGGAGCACAAAGGTTGCCACTCCCGCCTCACCCGTGCTCCCGGTAAACATGGAGCAAGCTACCGAATTCCACCGTAGACCCGCTGTCTATCCGGCTTCATCCGATCGCCATACTCCGGGGCCCACAAAGACAAGACGGACACTCATATCATATCTCGCATTTTTCATAACTATCATTTTCCTATTAGAATAGGAATCAAGACATTTCGGGGAGGGCCAAAAGGGCCGTTTGAGACAGGCGATGTAACGGTAGGAGACGCAACCTGGTGTTCCATCGTCTTGGGGGTGAAACCCGCCCTGACGACTTCACTCAACGAGAAGGTGTCCAAACCCAAAATTACATTTAAATCGAAACATAGTTCGCTTGTCTCTTTTTGAAAACATTTCGAAATCATATACATATTATTCATTTAATATCAAATCCGTTGTTCTTAAACCTCATAAAGATAATAAGCATAAAGTATTTAGTAAATATAGTAATACGGGATGAAAACATAAATTACACATGCGAGGCTTATTTAGTGAGGCTCAATAGTACATATCTACATAATACGGGATAACAATAGAAACCTCACCTGGCGATAACCAAAAGAAAGCCCAAAATGGAAACGAGCAACCTAATCCACGAGAGTGGAACCTGCAACTGACAAACGAAATAACCACATAAGACATACGACGACGCACGGCTCATACAAAAGCATAGAAACACGTAAAAGCACGTTATACAATCACATATAGCACTTAGGTCCAATTATCAAACGAAATGAAGTAATTCGCAAATTTAAAAATGAAAATCAAGTCCAATTACAATGAAACTTTATGGACATGCTTTAAATATTATAAAGAAGTATGCATTCGAATTTCGGAAAAATCGGACTTCACATGCAAAAGTTAGAAAATTTGACGAAAACTTAAAACGCACTATTCATATACCCGAACATGTTGTAAATTCATAAATCATGCAATTCTTATCTATATCATATATATCGAATACACGAGCGAAGAAAGAATTCGGAAAAGACGGGCCGAGGCGGGACCCGTAGGCTAAAATGGGCCCTGACTTACAGAATGTCAGGGCCCTGTTCAACCAGGCCACACGGCCTTGTGCACGGCCGTGTGCCAAGGCCGTGTACACCATGAGAAACACGCACGGCTTGTTGCACACGGCCTCAAGGCCGTGTGCACAAGGCCGTGCACCAACACACACACGCACGGTCTCTTGCACGGCCGTGCAAGAGGCCGTGTAACCCCACACGGCCTTGCGACACCCCGTGTGCAAGGCCCGTGTGCGTCCAGATTGAGCAGAAACTCGCAGACAGCAAAAACATACGCGATTCCAAACCAAAATTCAACATTTAATCGATAAATCATGCAAATCACTCCCTAATTCTCACATATAATCATCTACAACATATAATCTACATATAGAAACGATAAACACGAAAATCCGTCCATAAATTCATCCAAAATCATATAAACCCTATATAATATAACTATAAACAAAATCGAGAAATACAAGGCATAGGAGACATTAAACGAGATGGACGTGAAAGGCTTACTCGTAGAAGAGATCGTGAGGAGTTCGTAGGCGTAAGCGGTTCGAAAATCCGTCGAGAAACGGAGTCGGGACGATCGATTGACCTTCCTCTTCTTCTTTCTCTTTTCTCCTTTCTTTTCTTTCTTCTTTGCTGCGTGAATGAGTGAGGGAGAGGGAGTGATGGCTTAAGTCAAAGGAGTTGACTCGGTTGAGAAACGAAAGGGCATTTTTGTAATTTCGCAAAGTAAGTTCAAAAACTCACGTTGTCTAAATAACACATAATTACAGTCAAAATTCATATTATTAAACGCACATTGACAATTCGTAATTTAAATATTAAAATCACTCATATACGAAATCGTTATAAAAATCATATAATAATTAATAAAATAAATAATAAATCGCTTGAGAAAATTCGATTCGGGTTCCCGGTTCATAATACGAATTTTCGGGGCGTTACAGAATTGAAGGAATAAGTTGCAAATTTTCACTTGGGACTTTTACCGAACACTTGGCGTGCGCTACTTCGGGTGAAGATTGTGTGAGATCGGTATAACGGATCGAGCCCAAATTTCAACAATCCAAAGAACTCGCTGCAGACAACACACCTTCAAAATATCACGAAAATCCGTCGGCTAGATCGAGAATTAAACGAGCTCAAAGATGGGGTGAATTTGGGGAAACAAATGGGGAACTTCTCGCATGAAAAAGGAGAAAGGAATGAGGGTTGTGCGCGAAAAGAGAAGCTACTGACCATTTTAAAACCTGGAAGAAATGCGCACGGCCTCTCATCACGGCGTGTGACGAGGCCGTGTGAAAAACACGCACGGGGTATCGTCACGGGGTGTGACGACCCCGTGAGGACAAACACGCACGGGCTCTCGTCACGGCATGTGACGAGCCCGTGTGTATTCATGCACACGGCCTCTCGCACAGGGTGCAACAAGGCCGTGTGAGATAAGTGCACAGGGTCTCGTCACGGCTTGTGGTGAGACCGTGCAAGGCATACAGGGGCAGTTCGTGTGATTAAAACCACACAAACTTCACAAAATTTAAACATGAATAATAACATCGAAATCACATGTATAATATTATAAACCTAACGCACATAATTTTTAAATTCACATAATATGAAATTAAATTAATTTAGGATGAATGTGATGACAATGCAATATACCTGGATCGTTCATACAGAATCAAGCTTCATCCTTTTGGCTCGTCTCGACATTTTCTTCCTCGTGCAATTTGTACGAAGATGAGACGGACTTCCACATGAGAAGCAACGTCCCTGCTTCTTTCGGCATTCTGACTCTTGATGATCTCTTTGGCCATATACTGGCGTTCCTTGCGGTTTCGGAATTACATTCTGTTTCGATGAATATACCGAGGAGGTTTTCTTTCCGGAAGAAGACCCTGATTGTGTAAGTGGCCTCGTAGAACTCGCTGGATGTGCATCCTCAGTATTGCCTGTTGTACCCCGCGGTACCGGTCTCTTCTTCGGGCATACATTCAATCTGTGGTCGGTGCTACCACATCCGTAGCACTGTCCATTCTTCTTCCATCATTTAGACTCTAAATGCTGGCCCTTACAAAATCCACATACGGGTCGTGGATATCCCTGAGGTTGGGGAGGAATAGGCTGAACGGGGGCCTGAAATTTACTTTCGTGTTGCTGACGAACAATCCTCGTAATGTATTCAGCCCGGAACTCAGTCAAGAACTGATCCCAAGTCGGGACTACATGCTCGCGTTCCCATCGTTGTTCAATCTGTTTCCACCATTCCTGTGCAGCTCCAAGCATCAAATAAATAGCAAACCCGACTCTTAGAGGGTCCGGATATTCCATAATCCTAAAAATCTTTTCTAGAGCCGATATCCATGCCTCGACAATAGCGTCATCCGGGGCACCTTCAAATTGCGGTGGTTCGAATCTAAGAAATTGAGCCCACGCTTCCTGTTCAGTATTTCCTTTAGGGGCATGAGCGATGAACTGTCTTAATTTTTCCAAAATTTTGGCTGGAATCGGTGGATCGGTCTGAGGTGTCAATGAAGATGACGAAGACTGTCCACAGGGACAACGACGTGGAGGCATCCTGTAAAGCCATTAACAGTTATGCATGACAGGTAAGTGAGCATGCAAAGCTGTAAACACATAGGCAAGTAATGTTCACTTAGTGTTCACATAAGCACTTAGCACATTTGCACAAATCCACAGAAGTCCTAAGCCGTACGACCTAGACACAACCGGACACGACAGACAACCAGGCATGGCAAGTACAACCTTGAGTTTCACATCCACCTATATCCAAGCCCACCGCAGTGTTTTGATTGTAAAAGATCTTTTGTTGTTGATCATCCAACAAAGATCCGTGACAATTCAAACACTAAGCGTTCTTGAACACTGGTGAGTGCAATTCCCTAAGTTACACCGGCACACAACGACCGACCAAACCAACAAAACACGACGATTCAGAGCTTAGGCCATTGGACCAAAGAAGAGCTCTGATACCAAACGCACGCCCCGCACAGAGCCTCGACCCGGAACCGAAATGGGATCCGACCCGAATCGAAACCCGGCGAACGGCAAGCATTTACTCAATCACTAGGCGGGGTTTCAAAAACAACGAAAAGACAGAGACGCAGAAGCAATATAAATAATCAAAGCACTAGAACATAATAAATACACAATTATTAAAGCCCACCAAGGCTAACGAAATTCAATTACATAATTAATAAACGGGTTCGATACAATATCCCGACAATGTACAATAACGGGTTCAATATAGAAATCCCGAATACTAATTAAATAAAATCCTAATATCCTAAAATATAATTCATATCATACGGAAAAGGAATATACAAGAGAAAATAAATACAACTCTACGACGACGACGACGAATCCCGCCTAGTATCCTGAAACCAATATAGGGTGAGACAGAGAGGGTTAGCCAAACGACTAAGTGAGGAGGGAATAATAATGTATATAATTAAAACGGGAAATAAATCACCAATTTTAAACTTAAAAGAAATCGACATAAAAGAAAGGTTTTCGTAATCGAGTGGTGATTTAACATAAAACATAACTTATCATATGACTCGGCGAGTCGAGCCCTGAACTCCAATATCCAAAACATAAAACCGGAAACCTCCCTCATTCCTCCAATGTAGCCGGTCTGCAAACCCGAACTACTCGTAACATACTAGAATAACTTAGGTACTCAAAGGGCTGCCACTCCGGCCTCACCCCGAGCTCCCAAATGGAGGAAACCATAGGATTTACGCCGTAGACTTGACGTCTACCGACTTCGTCCTATCTCTCTTACTCCGGGCCCAAACGAACATGCATACATTTCATAACTCGCTTTTCAAAACATTTCGGGTTGGCCAAAAGACCGTTCGAGACATGACACATGCGAGGCCGAAGGCCAAAGTTCGCCTTAGAAAACAAAAGGTTTTACATGTCTCTTTCGTAAACATTTCGAAGACTATACATATTACTTTTTCATATCAAATCATTTTCGATAAATCAAATGAACATAATAAGCATAAATATCTACTAAGTATATATATAGAAACAGTGTGAAAACAAAACATAAACGTGGCTTATATCGGGAGAGGCTTATTTATATATATACGTAATAATACTGGAAACAGAAACGGAAAGCCTCACCTGGCTGCTATGCAAAATAAGAGCAAAAAGCTAGAATCGGCGCTACTCCACGGGAGTATCGTCTGCAAAAATACCAGGACACAACCAAATAAGACTAAAGACGACGCACGGCTTATACGACAGTATTAAAACACATAGGAGCACGTTATACAATTAAATCAATCACTTAAGTTCAAATTCTCAAATGAAAACAGAGTAATTCTCAAATTTAAAAATGAAAATCAAGTCCAAATGCAATGAAACTTTACGGACATGCTTAAATTATCATAAAGGAGTATGCATTCGAATTTTGGGAAAATCGGACTTCACATGCAAAAGATAGAAAAAATTTCGAAAACTTAAAACGCACTATTCATATACCCGAACATGTCGTAAATTCATAAATCATGCAATTCATATCTATCTCATATATATCGAATACACGAACGAAGAAATAATTCGAAAAGGACGAGTCTCGGAGGGACTCGTAGTGTAAAATGTGCCCTGACTAACAGAAGGTCAGGGCACTGTTCGACCAGGCCACACGGCCTTGTGCACGGCCGTGTGCCGAGGCCGTGCACAATCAAGCAACGCGCATGGCCTTATGCACACAGCCTCAAGGCCGTGTGCACAGCCCGTGTCCATTCTCCACACACGCACGGTCTCATGCACACGGCCTCAAGGCCGTGTGCACCAGGCCGTGTGCGACCAAAATGAGCAGAAACATCAGACAGCAAAAATCATACGCGAATTCAAACTAAAATCTAACATTTAATCGATTAATCTTGCAAATCAATCCCTAATTTTCACATATAATCATCTACAACATGTAATCTACATATAGAAACGATAAACACGAAAATCCATCCACAATTACTATCAAAATCATATAAAACCTAAATTATACAACTATTCACAAAAACAAGAAAAATGAAGTATAGAAGACATTAAACGAGAGAATCATTAGAAGCTTACTCGTAGAAAAGATCGCGAGGAATTCGTAGGCGTAAACGATTCGAAAATCCGTCGGGAAACGAAGTCGGGACGATCGATTGAAATCTCTTCCTTCTCTTTCTCTTTTTCCTTCTCTTTTCTTTTCTCTCTTTCTTTCTTGCGGATGTTGAATGAGAGTGTGAGGTGAGAGAGATTGACTTAGTCAATTAAGTTGACTAGGTCTAAAAATCGAAGGGGGTAAAATCGTAATTTTATAAAATAAGTTTGAAAACTCACGTTGTCCAAATAATACGTAATTACAGTCAAAATTCATATAATTAAACGCACATTGACAATTCGTGATTTAAACACCTAAATTCACTCATTTACAAAATTGTTCTAAAATCTTAGAATAAATATTAAATAAAATAATAATTTGCACAATTACTCGAATAAAATATACCGAATTGAAAAATCGAATTTTCGGGTCATTACAAAACCAAGAATCGACGGAGTAAACGAGACGAGGTTAAAAGGTTAACAATAAATTATGGAATGAGGGTCGTGTAGTCGAAGACGGGAGTCCATTCGGTGGGAAATCGAGTTCGGTCCGGAATTCTTCTCTCCTTCTCCTTTCTTTCCTTCCTCCTTCTTCTTCTTGTGGGTTATGAGAGTGTGAGAGATAGATATTTAGAAAATATCTTGGGGGGGATAAAATGGTCATTTAGGCCTTTAGGGGTATTTATGTAATTTGGATAATTGAGGGTATTTAAAAGATAGGTTAAATCAATCTTTTCGATAATATTAATTAATCCAATTGGATAAATCGAGAAATTAGGCGAGATAAGAATTCGCGATATAATTATAAATATTCGGGTCGTTACAGTTTCGATGTTTGGCTACCACTTGCCTAGAGTGCCAAAAATGTCCTTCTAGGGTCCTCCTCGAGGGACTCCTATGTCAGAACAAGTTTGTTGACTTGTTAACGCACTTAGTGTAGTTTGCCGGAGGATTTCCAGTCGAGTTGGTTGGGCACGAACGACCCTCTTAAGTACTAACGACTTGACATAATCGTCTTAGGCGGCTTGCACTAAGTTCTAGAGCAAGTGGCTGAGGGTCATAGTACCTTTGACGGGGGGTCATGACCTCCCCCAATCTCCGAATACCATGCCTCGGGGTTTAACACTCACGTTATGCAGAATGCAATGCAGTTTGTGAAGTATGTGAGGTCTCTAGCGCGAGATAAGAGCACATGTGTATATATATACATATATATAGGTAATCTTGCAAATAAAGTAAACACGTAGGAGTTTGGAGAACCCTTTGGTCATTTGGCTCGGCTGCGGTCGAAGTCTAGCTCTCTTAGACATCCCCAGCAGAGTCGCCATTGAAGGTGGGTGGAACGCGCGCTCGGCGCGGCCGCTGCTGGCCCTCCTTGTTTGTTGAGATTTTTGTGTTTGGATGGCGAGGTAAGGGTGGGTTTTACCTTTGGTGTAGCATCCTTCCCTGTTCGCCATTCGGAGGTTTAGAGTTGCCACCCATTCGGTTAAGGTTGAGAGGGAAACCTGTATAGGCTCGTGTGTCCTTGTGTGTGTCAAGAGATTCATGTGATGGGTTCGGGAGCTAAGTTACGATGGGGGAAGGGGTTGCAGCAACCTATCACCCCCCATCACCCCTTTCGCGTCTTCTCACCAATACCAAATGACCATAGTAGTTTCCCAAATGTGTAATAGTAATTATATATATATATATATATATATATATATATATATATATATATATATATATATGCGTGCATGTGTGTGCATGTGAAATATAGGGATTGCATCCCTTTAGCATCGTGCCGGAAGGAGCTGGCTGCCTACGTATCCCAAGGAGCTTGGGAATCAGAGCCAACGTAGTTCATACCCCTGAACTTCTGAGAGTGGGCTATGGAGTAGACATGTGAGGTTCGTCATGCCTCAGTTTTGTAGAGTTTTTGTGTTTGTTTTGGATTAAAAGGGGAAAGCTCTCTTGTGGAAAGAGTTGCCTTTTTAGGTATTTACGGGTAGAGGGGGAGTAAAGCTCGAAGCTTCAGACCCTCGTGCCGGGTTAACCATAAAAGGGTATTCTTTCAATAAGAGAACGCTTTCGTGTTGATTTTGGAAAGTTCCTTGATAAAAAGGAAATATTTTGTAAAAAGGTTCGTGTTTTTGACGAGACCTTGGGTTTAGTTCCTGGTTGTGAAGCCGTCCGGCCTTCGTTAAACCTATTGAGGGATTATAAGCCCTACGCAAGGTATCCGGTGACTCAGAAAAGGAACTAAACTTAGGTATGTGTACCCTATACCCTATGCTCGGGAAGTTCGGCGTTAAGCACAGACAAGCGAGATGAGAAGTTTCAGGTGAGAAAGCGTTAAAGCACTTAGGCAAGCAAGAAACTAAGGGGGAGCGTCGGGCACCGGTTGTATTCTAGGTGGGGTTGAGGAAGGGGAGATCCTTCGCTCGTTGACCACCTAGACCCGATAGCCTTAGCCATAGGGGGTGTTCCGTCCCATAGGGGGACGGAACGGGGGGCTATCACTATGAAAGTAAAGTAAAGAAGAAAGTAAGTAAATGCTGAAAAGGCTAAAAGGAGACTCACCCTCATAGTCTTATCTTCACTTCACTTTGTTCCCAGCTGCTGCTTCACCCTCGAACTCGAGAGCACGATCACAGGGACCGGACTGGACTCCGACTCGGGACTGAAATCCGAACACTCTATTGCAGAGCGCCGAACCTCCTTTCAGTTTTAGGGGTTAGGAATATAGAATTCCTAACCTAAAACTGAGAACGGGACCGAAAAGGGACTAGAGTGAACCGGGCTAAGGAAGCCTGGTCCTCTCTTTTAGAATTTCTAAGGCGAGTACTCAAACCTTTGAAGGGGAGGAGAGAAGTAGTGAATGAGCGATTGTAGAAGTGAGGGGAGGGCGTAAGTTATAGGTGTGAGAAACCCGTATATAAGGCAGGTTAGGGCTGCAAACCCTATATGGTAAGTTAGGGCAAACGCAAGAGGAAGTGACCGGCCAGCCGGCTGGTGGGACCAGCCAGAGGGGATTTTCGCTGGCCGGCCGGCCGGTCGTGTTGGGTCGGGCTAGGGTTTGCACGCGTCCGGGCTTTTCGGTATTTTCTCCTTCATTTCACGTTCAATTCGGGTGATTCAAAAACCGAAATGCTCCTATCACGACATCCTATCGTAATATTGCATCGAATTCGAGATCCGATGAATATATGGCAGGGTGGAGAAGCGATTAGGGGCTACCGAGGGTATATCACAGGATATGGACCCTAGGGTTTGACTCTAGGGGATTGTCTGAGCGTCCAGAGTCTGCCTAATGTCTGGCGAGGCTGAGTGATAAATACTGCAAAACGTCTTCGTGTGATGAGGTACAAAATTGAGGTGTTCACAGGAGCTGATATGCTTTTGGGGTTTAAATCTACTACGATTTCCTTGATTCCTAAGAGAGTTAATCCCCTCTCATGGGCACACTTTAGACCCATAAGCCTCAGTAACACTACTAATAAAATAATTAGTAAGTTGGTATTGGTTAGGTTGTCCTCTATGCTGCCTAGGTTAATATCCCCTTCCCAAAGTGGCTTTGTAGCTGGTAGAGGTATACAGGACAATATTCTGTTAGCTCAAGAATTGGTTTATAGTCTTAATAAATAAAGTAAGGGGCAGAAACTTATCTTGAAACTAGATATAGCTAAGGCATATGATAAGGTGCAGTGGCCTTTCTTACACCATATTTTGGGTGTTATGGGATTTACTGAGAAGTGGTTTAGTCTTGTCAAAAGATGTGTTGAGGGTTGTCACTTTTCAGTCCTTGTAAATGGGGGGACTTTTTGGGTTTTTTCAGTCCTTTAAAGGTCTTAGACAAGGTGATGCTTTATCCCCTGCACTCTTTATACTTGCTGCAGAATGGTTATCTAGGAGCTTGGATTCTCTGTATATAAGGGTTCCTTCCCTTAGGTTTGATCCCTTTAATCGGGTCTGTATTTCCTATTTAGCTTATGCTGATGATGTTATTGCGTTTGCTTGTTCTCTGGGTGATAACATTTATGCTTTGATGGATGTTTTACATACTTATGAGTTGGTCTCTGGACAGTCTGTTAGCAAGGATAAGAGTGAGTTAATTGTCTCTAAGCATTGCACCATTTCCAATCTTGCATATTTGAAACTAACCATAGGCTTTTCTTTGACTCAGTTACCTAATAGGTACCTAGGAGCTCCTTTGCATGTGGGAAAAAAAGGGACTTATATTATGCTCCTATTTTGGGTAGAGTTAGGGAGCTTATGTGTGGATGGGAGAGGGATTCCTTGTCTCATGGGGGAAGATTGTGTCTCATTCAAAGTGTCTTGTGTTCACATTCTGTTTTCTTATTTCAGGTGCTTCAACCTACCAAGGCAACACTGGATAAATTGGAGAAATTGCTAAATAAGTTTTTCTGGGGGAGTTTTGGTTCCCAGAACTTCACTGGGCCTATTGGGCTAGGTTAGCTTATCCAAAAGAGGAGGGTGGTATTGGAGTTAGAAGGCTTGGTGATGTTGTTGAGTCTTTCTCCTGGAAGCTGTGGTGGAACTTCAGATAACAGAAATCTTTATGGGCTTGTTACATGCACTGTAAGTATGCCAAACATCTTCTTCCTACTTTTGCCCTGTCAAACTTTCTCATTCTTCTGTTTGGAAAAGGATGTGCAATGTTAGGGATAAGGTGGAGAAGTTTTATTTTTGGCAGTTAGGTGAGGGTAATTGTCAGTTTTGGTATGATAATTGGTATGGGGATTGTTGTTTGAGGGATTTGTTGGGCTTTCAATATTGTAGGGCTGCTAAGGTTAACTAATTTTGGTCTAATGGAAGGTGGGATGTGGGAAAACTGTCTCAGGTTCTTCCCAGGAGTTTAGCTGATGAAATTTGTGAGATTCCTCTTATAAAGGGTGGTGATACATTGCTGTGGAAGTTGAATACCTCCTCCAAGTTCTCTACCTTGTCTGCCTAGGAGCAACTTAGACAGAAAACTGATAGGTCTGATTGGTCTAGCATCATTTGGTGTAAGGCTTTGGAACCTACTATTTCTGTCTTTTTGTTGAGAGTCCTAAGGCAGTGGTTGCCTACTTATGAGAATCTCATTCAGAAGGGCTTTGTGGTTGTGTCTGAATGTTATTGTTGTCAAAATCTAGAGACTTTTCAACATGTATTTCTTGGAAATAATAAGGTTTGGTGTGTTTGGGAATACTTTGGCTATGTTTTTGGCTTAACTATTCCTCAAGTTGATTCTGTGCAGGAGTTATTGCATTTTTGGAAGCCTCACACTAAAAGTCCTTTTAGTGGCCATATGAGAATGCTTGTTCCTCTTTTGATCTTGTGGTTTAGTTGGCTGGAAAGAAATAATTCCAAGCATAATGGTAAGCCTTTTCTTGCTACACATATTTTGTGGAATGTTTAGAATTTTGTATGCCTTTTGATGAAGGGTAGAGTGTTAGTTAAGAAGCATTGGCTTGGGGATCTAGGTATGGCTCATAAGTGGGGTTGGGATTTTGGTAATGAGAAGGTTGGGAGAGTCTTGGGGGTGAGATGGTTGAAGCCTAGTGTGGGTTGGGTGAAGTGTAATACTGATGGAGCTGCTAAGGGGAACCCTGGGTGTGCTGGTGCTAGGGGAGTGGTTAGGGACTCTTCTGGTTCCTTTTTATGGGCTTTTTCATATAATTTGGGGTTGAGAACCAATGTGTATGCTGAATTGTTTGCTGTGTGGTTTGGATTGAAGATGTGTTTGGAGAAGGGCTATTTGAAGGTTTGGATTGAGACAGATGCTGCAGTTGTTCTATCTCTCCTTCAGCACACTCTTCAGGCAACTTGGGACTTGGTTCATCTTTTACTTCGGATTGAGCAGTTGTGTTCTAAATTGGAGGTGGTTATGACTCACATTTATAGGGAGGGTAACCAGATTGCAGATTTTTATGCAAATCTGGGGTGTGTTGCTAAAGCTCCTTTGGTGTTTGATAGGTTTACTGTACGTAGGCAGGTGGTGGGCTTTCTCAAATTGGATAAGTGTCAGTTGCCTTATATCAGGCATAAGTGACAGCCCCAGGATCCTATTTAATAAGGATGGGATTTCTGAGAATTGGATCTGTGGGTGTTGTCTTTCACTTTAAGTCTTGGCTTTCTCTTCCTTTTCTGTGAGGATTCCTGAGATTTGGAAGGGGTTTCAAGCATAGAGTGTGTGTTGTTCTGGTTTTGGCTTCACATTGTGTGTTGGTTTGTTGTTCATTCGGAGCCTTTGAGTTATGAGCTTAAAATAAGAGTGCATCTAGACACTTACTGTAACGACCCAAAATTCCGGAATATATTTTCGGAATAATTATTCGACACCTTGTTGGATGTTTAAATGAAAAGATTAGCTTCGTTAGCTAATTCTAATTTATTTTAATTTATTTACATATCCTCAACCATTTATAACTACCTTTTCTACCCCTCGAATTTATTTTAATCTCAAACGAACCCCCACACCCTCTTAGACACACTTGCACCCTCTTGGCCACACTTGCACCCTCTTGAACACACGTACACCCTCTTGTGCACACTCTCTTGCACACTCTTGCTCACACTCTAAAATCGAGAGAGAGAAAGAGAGAAGAGAAGGAGAAAGGAAGAAGAAGAAGAAAGGAGAACGAGAAATCCCGTCCCGAATCCGTCGCTCGATCAATCAAAATTTCGAGACCAACTATACGATCCTCGTTCGATTCTCTATCGGTAACCTTCTTTCCCCAATTCATTTCATCCATTAAGTCTTTCGATTTTCTAGCTTTTATTTTGAAATGAATATTTGATAATTTGATGGGTTTGTAGGTTAGAGTTTACCATTTTTAGTGTAGTTCGGATCAAATGGTAGCTATTAATGTGTACAATGCATGAGTGTGAATTTTATATGTCGATTTTAGCTATAGAATTCACCCTAGTTGATTTTAGGACGAAACCCTCGTGAGAAACCTTAAAATCGCGTTTTCTGCACCTGGAAGTTGAACCACACGGTCCAACGTACGGTCTTGGCAAGACCGTGCACACCACCATAGGCCTGCACCGGCCTGCGCACCCCGGTGCGCAAGCCAGTGCGCACTTGTTTTAGCTTTCACGGTCTTGAGTGCGTGCTCAAGACCGTGCACAAGGCCGTGCGTTAGCCCGTGCGAATGCCTTAACCAAATTTTCAGCCTTTTTCCTTAGTTGCTCACGGTAATGGGGTCAATTGGCCAAAAATAAAAGTTGACTTTTTGCATACGACCCCCTAAAATCGAGCCGTTTTCACCTATAGCTTCCATATGATTCAAGGATGAATATTTCGTAAAGTTTTCAAAATTCCGACCTCGTTCGGACCTTGAATCGAGCCTTTTTCTTTTAGGACTTTTTCCCCAATTTATGAATGTTGTCCGAATGATCCGAAAATCGCATGAGTGCTTCTTTAATATATATTATGCATGAATGTGCAATTAGAATTTCAATTGAGCATGTTTAGCATCTTTAATTGCGTATCTTTCGTTTAATGGATTTAAATGCATTTTACTTGTAATTTCAATTACTACATGATTATTAATTAGTCTTTCATGCGTTGTAGTCTTTGAGAGTCGTACGTCGTGTCTTGTCTTACTTGGTTTGTCGTCTGACAGTTTCAGGCCGTCCTTTCAAGGAATAGTGTAACGCCCCGTTATTTTTCGAGGTACGTTTCGGTGCGTTAGCCGAATTTAACTGTTAATTATGTGAAATATATGAATATTTGGGAATAATTGGTGTATTTTGGAGAATTGTTGTGTTTGTGTTTATTTGAGATTTTAAATCTCGTATTGTTATCGAGGGCTAAATTTGGGTCATTTTGACTGTAATATTGATTAATTTCGATAAGTCGACCTTTTAGCCCGGAATAACGATTTTCTGTATTCTCGGACTGGCTCAAGATTGAACCGGTATTTCTTTCTCTCTCTCTTCTTTTTTTTTCTCACGTCACTCTCTCTCCCTTTTCTTTTACTTTTCAACAACACTTTTCTCTCTCTCTTCTTTCTTAATTATTTCTTCTCTTTCTCACCAACACACATACACGTCCCTTTCTGTCTTTTATTCCTCACTTTTCTTGAACATTTCTACAACATTCTCTCCTTCTTCTTCACCACCTACACCGAGAGCAAACCCAAAGATCTCAACTTCACCAACATCAAGCCTTAAGGTCTCTCCTTTCAACTCAAGCATCTATATAGCACAAGGAAGAATTATCTTCATCTCCTTCCTCCATTAAAGTCTTCTCCTTCCTCCTTTCTTCATCTTTTTCCATTTGAGGTAAATTGATCATTTTTGTGCATCTTTGATTTTCGTTGGTTTATAAGTTGATGAATTGATGATATATGATTGAATGAGTGGGATTTGAGCTTTTGGAAGCATGATTGAACCTTTAAGCCATGAACCTCCATTAACACTATTTGAAGCTTTTTGGGTTTATTTGTAATTTTGGGTTTAGGCATGTTTGAAGCCATATCTTTGCATGAAAAACACCCATTTGAAGTTGTTTTGATGATTGGTGAAGCTTGGAAATGAATTGGCATTTCTTGAATATTGTTGGTTATTAGTTGTTGAGATGGTAAAATATGATGGAATAAATGATTGTGGACATTTTGGAGGCATGAATTAGCTTAGAAACCTTACTTCCTCCAATGTTATATTTTGAATGTTTTGGGTTTATTTGTAATTACGGTTTTGGAACCCAAATGCATGAATTATTGTGTTTTCATGATTTGTTGATGATATTAAGCATGTTTTACTTAATAAAGCCGTTCGTCTTATTTGGTTGGTTTGTCGAGTCGTGTCTTACCTCGAGGCCTGTGTATTACAGGTGGGACCTCACGGGGTTAGAGCGTAGATTCGTCGAGCCTTCATTTTGCTATTTTGAAGCCTACAGGTGAGGATTTAAATGTTTTTAACTGAAGTATGGACAAATATTTGAAAAAATATTATCCCTTTTGTATTTCAATTATATGATTTGTCAATATTTGAGTAAAAGGGTTTCATATCAAAATGATATATGTATATTTTGATCAAATGGTTTAAAAATAGAGACAAGAGAACTCCTTTGATTTTAAAGTAACTTTTGGTCATGAATCTCGTTCGTATGCTCCAAGTCTACTCGGCCACATGACGAGAAACTAAGACGGTTACATACCTTGTCTCGAAAGACCCTTTTGTGGTCAATTGAAATATTTCAAAAGCGAGTTGAATATTACACTTAACCCCTTGAGGACGCTTTTGGGGTAATTTGGGCCCGGATTATATAATAGGTGGAAACCCGGAGACGAGCGTCTAGGGTGAAGCCCGTTGTATAATCCAGATTATACATATGGATGGAGACCCATTGACGATCATCTAATATATAATCAAAGGGTATTACTTGTAGCTAGTCGGAGGTAGTCTAGTTCGAGTAATACTTACACTGGTGCTATAATCGGTTATGGTGAAATCTCGGGTTGCTCCTTGATAAACCAAACGGTGTATGGGATTTCATTATGATTTCAAATTATTTTTGGGGAGTTATAAGGAGATGGCCCGTTCTTGCCGGGAATAAAATGATTTAAAAAAAAAAATGTTTTATTTTTAAGTTTGATTTACAAAGCTTTGATGAATTGTAAAGAGAACGTATCTCCATTAGATTCGCTATCAACCAAAGCGTGGATTAAACAAGTTTTAATTATTACATATATACCCCTCCTCACTGAGTTCGTTTAACTCACTCCTCTTTTGGTTCATGCTTCAGGTTTAGCAGTTCGACATCTTACTGTCAACTCTGGCAGCAGTGGTTGTAGGCTTTTGGAGTCATCTGTGTCGGTCTTTTGTATTTATTTTGTAGATCGATGTTGTCATGACTTGATCTATATGTTAACTTTCATGTCGATGTATATTTGATGAAGCATGTTAAAATTGCCCCTGTGAGGGATTTCGAATGATGATATTGTTTTGAGCCTTTGATGGGCATTGTTCATAATTATGTCCCTCTTGCTATCATTTTGCTTCCGCATGTGGTTATTGTTGTTGCTTTGTTGTTGCGGAAACACTGTTGCCAGGTTATGGAATCCCGTTGTCTGGGGCAGGTTTTCGAGAGAAGGTCCTTAACCGTCACTCGGGGTCTCGTTCCGGTCCGGGGGTTGTGATGTAGGGGCGTCACAGCTTAAAGTGGTATCAGAGCTAGGTTAGGTACTTAGGTTCTGACGTCGTGTCGAGTCTGTCTAAGTTGAACGGCTTTAAGACAATGTGCGCTTCTTTATGCTTATGCTATGTGATTTGGGATAACATGATCATATGGCTAACGAAACATGCATTTTGTTTAGTTCTTTGATACAGGTTACAATGCAACGTGGTCGTGGTGGACCGAGGCGACAGGCAACTCCTCCTCCTCCCCAAGACAATAATGATCCTCCGGCTCCGCAACCTGAGCAGGTACCGCCGGCACAACATAATCCATTCAATCCGGCAGTATTTGTAGAGACAATGCAGCAGTTCTTTAGACAGGGTTTAGCTCCGGCTCAGCCAAGAGCCGCCCAGAGGAGACAGACAGAAGCTAAAGATTTTGACCGGTTTCTTAGCCTAAATCCTCCTCGTTTCGAGGGAGCCCCCGACGACTTAAAGGCTACGGAGTGGATCGCAGATTTAGAACCTATCTTCCGGGTTATTGAATGTGAGGATGCTAAGAGGATCGAGTATGCTGTTTTTCTTCTTAAGGGTCCGGCACGGGATTGGTGGAGGTTAACAGAAGCTAGGTGGCAAGCAGAGCACACTGAGCCGACTTGGGCTAATTTTCTTTGGCCTTCCGCAACAAATACATTCGTCTATTGCTCAGTACGATTGATCAGTACGAAGAGAGGCTGAATTTCGAGCCCTGAAACAGGACAAGTGTACGATTGATCAGTACGAAGCTATGTTTACCCACCTGATCGTCTATTGCCCCTCGATGCTCACAGATGAGCGACGAAAAGTGAACCAATTTGTGGAGGGGTTGACTGAGGATATCCGACGAGCCCTTCTAGGAGCTGATCTCCGCACCTATGAGATTGCAGTCACAAAGGCCCTGGAAATTGAGTCCCAACTGCAGCAGATTAATAGGGACGTCGCCTCGAAGGTCACCACTCATGCTCCTCAGAAATTCAAGAAATCAATCCCTTCGTCTGGCTCTTCGTCTGGCTCTTCGTCTGGCTCTTCGTCATCCAGCAAGAAGCAGAGGGTTACGGGCCCTAAGCCAACCGAGCCGCAAGTGAAGTGCTCCTTTTGTAACAAGCCAAACCATACGAAAGATAAGTGTTGGAAGAAATTGGGTCTCTGTACCCGATGTGGGGGTAAGGATCACCAGATTGAAAACTGCCCGACAGGAAGATTTCCACCGTTTTAGAGAGGGCCCCAGAATACAGGAAAGGGGAAAGTGATAGCTCGAGCTTATGCTATGCAGGGGGATGGGGGAGAGGCCGATCCGAACGCCGTTGTTCAAGGTACACTACATTTGCATGGCATACCCATTTTTGTATTATATGATTCAGGTGCGACGCATTCTTTTATTACGCCTGGGTATGCTGCTAAATTGCCTTTATCTGCCGAGTGTTTGCCGTATTTGCTTGAGGTCAATTCCCCGTTGGGAATTTCTTATTTGTGTAACCGAGTCTTCAGGGACTGTCCTTTGAGGATAGGCGAACGCGATTACTGTAACGACCCAAAAATCCGAGTTTCAATTCGGTATATTTTTAATCGAGTAATTTCGTTATTTATTATTCTATTTAATATTTTTTTCTGAGGGTTTAGAATAATTTCGTAAATGAGTGAATTTTATATTTAAATCACTAATTGTCAATGTGCGTTTAATTATATGAATTTTAACTGTAACTACGTATTATTTGGACGACGTGAGTCTTCGAACTTATTTTGTAAAATTACGACTTTGCCCCTTCGATTTCTAAACCCTAGTCAACCCATTGACTTAATCTCTCTCTCAACTCACACTCTCGCACATCAGCAGCAAGAAGGAAAGAAAGAAAAGAAAAGAGAAGGAAAAAGAGAAGGAGAAGGAAGGAAGTTCAATCGATCGTCCCGACTTCGTTTCTTGACGGATTGTCGAATAATTTACGTCTACGGATTCCTCGCGAACTCTTCTACGAGTAAGCTTCTAACGATTCTCTCGTATAATGTCCTCTATACTTCGTTTTTCTCATTTTTGTGAATAGTTGTATAATTTACGTTTTATATGATTTTGATAGTAATTGTGGATGGATTTTCGTGTTTATCGTTTCTATATGTAGATTACATGTTGTAGATGATTATATGTGAAAATTAGGGATTGATTTGCATGATTTATCGATTTAAGGTTGAATTATATTTGATTTTCGCGTGTTGGGTTTGATGTTCTGCATGTTCTGCTCAAATTTTACGCACACGGGCCATGCACACGGGGTGTGGCAAGCCCGTGTGGGTGTACACGGCCTCTTGCACGGCCGTGCAAGAGACCCTGCGTGTTTGGGGATGGTGCATGGGCTGTGCACACGGCCTTGAGGCCGTGTGCATGAGGCCGTGCGCGTTCGTCCGATTGTGCACGGCCTCTGCACACGGCCGTGCACAAGGCCGTGTGGCCCGATCACACAGTGCCCTGACCTTCTGTAAGTCAGGGCCCGTTTTGCACTACGGGTCCCTCCGAGACTCGTCTTTTCCGAATTCTTTCTTCGCTCGTGTATTCGATATATATGATATAGATATGAATTGCATGATTTATGAATTTACAACACGTTCGGGTATATGAATAGTGCGTTTTAAGTCTTCGTTAAATTTTCTATCTTTTGCATGTGAAGTCCGATTTTCCCGAAATTCATATGCATACTTCTTTATGATAATTTAAGCATGTCCGTAAAGTTTCGTTACATTTGGATTTGATTTGTATTTTTAAATGCATGAATTACTCTGTTTTCGTTTGATAATTTGAACTTAAGTGATTGATATAATTGTATAACGTGCTCCTATGTGTTTTAATATTCTCGTATAAGCCGTGCGTCGTCTTTAGTCTTATTTGGTTGTGTCCTGGTATTTTTGCAGATGATACTCCTGTGGAGTAGCGCCGGTTCTAGCTTTTGCTCTTCTTTTGCACGCGCCAGGTGAGGCTTTCCTTTTCTGTTCCAGTATTACTATGTATATGTATAAATAAGCCTCTCCCGAAATAAGCCACGTTTATGCTTTGTTTTCACACCGTTTCTATATATATACTTAGTAGATATTTATACTTATTATGTTTATTTGATTTATCGAAAATTATTTGATATGAAAAAGTACTATGTATAGTTTTCGAAATGTTTACGGAAGAGACATGTAAAACCTTTTGTTTCTAAGGCGAACTTTGGCCTTCGGCCTCGCATATGACATGTCTCGAACGGTCTTTTGGCCAACCCGAAATGTTTGAAAAGCGAGTTATGAACTGTATGCATGATCGTTTGGGCCCGGAGTAAGAGCGATAGGACGAAGTCGGTAGACGTCGGGTCTACGGCGTAAATCCTATGGTTTCCTCCATTTGGGAGCTCGGGGTGAGGCCGGAGCGGCAGCCCTTTGAGTACCTGAGTTATTCTAGTTAGTTACGAGTAGTTCGGGTTTGCAGTCCGGCTACATTGGAGGAATAAGGGAGGTTTCCGGTTTTATGTTTTTGGTTATTGGAGTTTCAGGGCTCGACTCGCCGAGTCATATGATAAGTTATGTTTTATGTTAAATCACCACCCGTTTACGAAAACCTTTCTTTTATGTTGATTTCTTTTAATTATAAAATTGGTGATTTACTTCCGTTTTATTATATACATTATTATTTCCCCCCTCACTTAGTCGTTTGACTAACCCTCTCTGTCTCACCCTATATTGGTTTCAGGTTACTAGGCGGGATTCGTCGTCGTCGTCGTAGAGTTGTATTTATTTTCTCATGTATATTCCTTTCCGTATGATATGAATTAGATTTTTGGTAGGATTTAATTTAATTTGCATTCGGGATTATGTATTTATCGAACCCGTTTGATATTATATAATTGAATTTCGTTAGCCTTGGTGGGCTTTAATAATTGTGTATTTATTATGTTCTATTGCTTTGATTATTTATATTGCTTCCGTGTCTCTGTCTTTTCGTTGTTTTTTTTTAAAACCCCGCCTAGTGATTGAGTAAATGCTTGCCGTTCGCCGGGTTTCGGTTCGGGTCGGATCCCATTTCGGTTCCGGGTCGGGGCTCGGTGCGGGCCGTGCGTTACCCGTTTGGGGCGCCCGCTACAGTTGGTATCAGAGCTCTTTGGTCCAATGGCCTAAGCTCTGAATTGTCGTGTTTTGCTGGTTTGGTCGGTCGTTGTGCGCCTGTGTAACTTAGAGAATTGCACTCACCAGTGTTCAAGAACGCTTAGTGTTTGAATTGTCACGGATCTTTGTTGGATGATCAACAACAAAAGATCTTTTACAATCAAAATACTGGGATGGGCTTGGATATAGGTGGATGTGAAACTCAAGGTTGTACTTGCCATGCCTGGTTGTCTGTCGTGTCCGGTTGTGTCTAGGTCGTACGGCTTAGGACTTCTGTGAAATTGTGCAAATGTGCTAAGTGCTTATGTGAAATCTAAGTGAACATTACTTGCCTATGTGTTTACAGCTTTGCATGCTCACTTACCTGTCATGCATAACTGTTAATGGCTTTACAGGATGCCTCCACGTCGTTGTCCCTGTGGACAGTCCTCGTCATCTTCGTTGACACCTCAGACCGATCCACTGATTCCAGCCGAAATTTTGGAAACATTAAGACAGTTCATCGCTCATGCCCCTAAAGGAAATGCTGAGCAGGAAGCGTGGGCTCAATTTCTCAGATTCGAACCACCGCAATTTGAAGGTACCCCGGATGAAGCTATTGCCGAAGCATGGATATCTGCTCTAGAAAAGGTTTTTAGGATTATGGAATATCCGGATCCTCTAAGAGTCGGGTTTGCTATTTATTTGATGATTGGAGCTGCTCAGGAATGGTGGAAACAGTTGGAACAACGATGGGAACGCGAGCATGTAGTCCCGACTTGGGATCAATTCTTGACTGAGTTCCGGGCTGAATACATTACGAGGATTGTTCATCAGCAAAATCAAAGTGAAATTCAGGCCCCCGTTCAGCCTAATCCTCCCCAACCTCAGGGATATCCACGACCAGTATGTGGATTTTGTAAGGGCCCGCATGTAGAGGCTAAATGTTGGAGGAAGAATGGACTGTGCTTCGGATGTGGTAGCCCCGATCACATGTTGAATCTATGTCCGAAGAAGAGGCCAGTACCGCGGGATATAGCAGGCGATACTGAGGATGCACATCCAGCGAATTCTACGAGGCCACTTAAACAATCAGGGTCTTCTTCCGGCAAGAAAACCTTCTCGGTATCTTCATCGAAGCAGAATGTACCTCCAAAACTGCAGGGAACGCCAGTATGTGACTTTTGCCAAATAGATCATCAAGAGTCAGAATGTCGAAGGAAGCAGGGACGTTGCTTCTCATGTGGAAGTCCATTTCATCTTCGTACAAATTGCACGAGAAAGAGAATGTCGAGACGAGCCAGAAGAATGAAGCTTGATTCTGTATGAACGATCCAGGTATATTGCATTGTCATGACATTCATCCTAAATTAATGCAATTTCATATTATGCGAATTTAGAAATTATGTGCATTAAGCGTGTTATATTATGCATGTGATTTCGATGTTGTTGCTCGTGTTTAAATTTTGTGAAGTTTGTGTGGTTTTAATCACACGAACTACCCATGTATGCCTTGCACGGTCTCGCCACACGCCGTGACGAGACCCTGTGCACTTATCTCACACGGCCTTGTTGCACCCCGTGCGAAAGGCCGTGCGCATGAATACACACGGGCTCGTCACACGCCGTGACGAGAGCCCGTGCGTGTTTGTCCTCACGGGGTCGTCACACGCTGTGACGAGACCCCGTGCGCGTTTCTCACACGGCCTCGTCACACGCCGTGACGAGAGGCCGTGCGCGTTTCTTCCGGATTTTAAAATGGTCAGTAGCTCCTCTTTTGCGCACACCCTCACTTTCTCTCCCTCTTTCATGCGAAATTTCCCCATTTTTCTCCCCAAATTCCTTCCAACTTTGAGCTCGAATTATTCTCGATCTACCCGAAGGATTTCCGTGAGATTGTGATAGTGTGTTGTCTGCAGCGAGTTCTTGTTATTGTTGAAGTTTCGGCTCGATCCGTTATACCGATCTCACTCAATTTTCACCCGAAGTAGCGCACGCCAAGTGTTCGGTAAAAGTCCCGAGTGAAAAGTTTGCAACTTATTTCCTTCAACCCACACAACTCCAACTCTAATATGGAAGGTGCTCGTGAAGCTCGTGGCGGACGTCGGGCAAGGGAATTACCCGACATAGCGGCCCCGGAAGGGTACCAAGTGGATTTGGGTAATGAAGACGATCAAGATATCTTCAACCGGTTAATGGAACGACCGGTTAGAGCCACGCAATTTCTAGACATGGAAGCTATGTACCAATTGGGACTTGGCGAAGGGATCTCCCATTACATCGACAACATTGGGTGGGCTAATTTTTGGAGTATTCAAAGGCCATCCTATCGCCGCCTTACTTGCGAATTTTTAAGCTCTCTTAAGGGCGCGGCATTTCCGGACGACAACGAGATGCCGATAGGAATCCACTTCAGAGCGTTCAACCGAGACTATACGCTCTCATACCGGCAGTTGACCGAGTATTTTCAACTGGATGTTATGGCACCGAGGAGACGTGCCGACGGATGGAATCAAGCCGAAGCGTGGAGACGTATCTCTACCTCCACCGAAATATTTAACTCCGGCGTATCCAAGGCCACGATGCTCATTTCCACTCAATTGAGAATTATGCATAGAGCCGTGTCTCGATCGGTTCTAGCCAGAGGAGACAGCCCGGGTGCGGTGAACACCGAAGACTGTCTAATACTCGATCATATGGTACGAGGAGAAAGGTTCAACCCCATCTCGTACATGATGGATCATATGAAGTATATCTCCACTCGGTCGAGAGGAGAAATTCGAGTTGGCTCATACATCACCGCCATTTTGGAGTGTGCCCAGGTGGAAGGGCTCGATACTCAAGTTCCTGTTGGAGGTTCGACCTCAATTAGCTACGGCACTCTAGCTCAAATGGCTATCTGCACGAAGGGTCCAAGGCGGAACGACCCATATATTCTGGTGGCTGGACTACCGTTGTGGGAAGCTGACCAAGGGAATGCTCCCGAAGAAGGACCTTCAGACCCAGAGGTCCGAGAGCAGGCTCAGCATATCTACTCCCAACTGATGAGACAGGATGCTTCTATACCTGAGTCTTCACATGGCAGGAGAAGCACTCAGCACCAGGAATCGATAAACCTGCAACAGTTTTATTCAGAGTTTACTGACTACCGACGTGTGTCGGATGAGAGATTTGCCCAGCAGGAGAGGCAGATCAACGAGGGCTTTGCAGCTCAGCGAGCTCACATTGATAGTCAGTACACCGCCTTGCAGGCAGAGCTTCAGAGATCGATCTCGGATATGCAAAGGTCACTATCAGAGCAGCTGGATCAGTATTTCCGCCGTGGTCCGGACGAGCCTTGAGCTATCTAGTCTATTTTATTTTCTTTTTCCCGTAAACTTTGTTTAGGATTTGATGTAATTTTCTATTTTGTATGAATTCGAATTTTAATTGGAATATTAAGCGCTTTAAGTGTTTATTATGAATTGCGTTTTATTATGTGAATTAATTTTATTTTGATGTTCGATTTAATTCGTATTATTAGAATTTCCGCTAGGTTATGCTCCTCTTAACTAACTCCGAGACCGGAAGAGAATCTGAGGACAGATTCTTCTGAAGAGGGGAGTATTGTAACGACCCAAAAATCCGAGTTTCAATTCAGTATATTTTTAATCGAGTAATTTCGTTAGTTATTATTCTATTTAATATTTTCTGAGGGTTTAGAATAATTTCGTAAATGAGTGAATTTTATATTTAAATCACTAATTGTCAATGTGCGTTTAATTATATGAATTTTAACTGTAACTACGTATTATTTGGACGACGTGAGTCTTCGAACTTATTTTGTAAAATTACGACTTTGCCCCTTCGATTTCTAAACCCTAGTCAACCCATTGACTTAATCTCTCTCTCAACTCACACTCTCGCACATCAGCAGCAAGAAGGAAAGAAAGAAAAGAAAAGAGAAGGAAAAAGAGAAGGAGAAGGAAGGAAGTTCAATCGATCGTCCCGACTTCGTTTCCCGACGGATTGTCGAATAATTTACGTCTACGGATTCCTCGCGAACTCTTCTACGAGTAAGCTTCTAACGATTCTCTCGTATAATGTCCTCTATACTTCGTTTTTCTCGTTTTTGTGAATAGTTGTATAATTTACGTTTTATATGATTTTGATAGTAATTGTGGATGGATTTTCGTGTTTATCGTTTCTATATGTAGATTACATGTTGTAGATGATTATATGTGAAAATTAGGGATTGATTTGCATGATTTATCGATTTAAGGTTGAATTATATTTGATTTTCGCGTGTTGGGTTTGATGTTCTGCATGTTCTGCTCAAATTTTACGCACACGGGCCATGCACACGGGGTGTGGCAAGCCCGTGTGGGTGTACACGGCCTCTTGCACGGCCGTGCAAGAGACCGTGCGTGTTTGGGGATGGTGCACGGGCTGTGCACACGGCCTTGAGGCCGTGTGCATGAGGCCGTGCGCGTTCGTCCGATTGTGCACGGCCTCGGCACACGGCCGTGCACAAGGCCGTGTGGCCCGATCACACAGTGCCCTGACCTTCTGTAAGTCAGGGCCCGTTTTGCACTACGGGTCCCTCCGAGACTCGTCTTTTCCGAATTCTTTCTTCGCTCGTGTATTCGATATATATGATATAGATATGAATTGCATGATTTATGAATTTACAACACGTTTGGGTATATGAATAGTGCGTTTTAAGTCTTCGTTAAATTTTCTATCTTTTGCATGTGAAGTCCGATTTTCCTGAAATTCATATGCATACTTCTTTATGATAATTTAAGCATGTCCGTAAAGTTTCGTTACATTTGGATTTGATTTGTATTTTTAAATGCATGAATTACTCTGTTTTCGTTTGATAATTTGAACTTAAGTGATTGATTTAATTGTATAACGTGCTCCTATGTGTTTTAATATTCTCGTATAAGCCGTGCGTCGTCTTTAGTCTTATTTGGTTGTGTCCTGGTATTTTTGCAGACGATACTCCTGTGGAGTAGCGCCGGTTCTAGCTTTCGCTCTTCTTTTGCACGCGCCAGGTGAGGCTTTCCTTTTCTGTTCCAGTATTACTATGTATATGTATAAATAAGCCTCTCCCGAAATAAGCCACGTTTATGTTTTGTTTTCACACCGTTTCTATATATATACTTAGTAGATATTTATACTTATTATGTTTATTTGATTTATCGAAAATGATTTGATATGAAAAAGTACTATGTATAGTTTTCGAAATGTTTACGGAAGAGACATGTAAAACCTTTTGTTTCTAAGGCGAACTTTGGCCTTCGGCCTCGCATATGACATGTCTCGAACGGTCTTTTGGCCAACCCGAAATGTTTGAAAAGCGAGTTATAAACTGTATGCATGATCGTTTGGGCCCGGAGTAAGAGCGATAGGACGAAGTCGGTAGACGTCGGGTCTACGGCGTAAATCCTATGGTTTCCTCCATTTGGGAGCTCGGGGTGAGGCCGGAGTGGCAGCCCTTTGAGTACCTGAGTTATTCTAGTTAGTTACGAGTAGTTCGGGTTTGCAGTCCGGCTACATTGGAGGAATAAGGGAGGTTTCCGGTTTTATGTTTTTGGTTATTGGAGTTTCAGGGCTCGACTCGCCGAGTCATATGATAAGTTATGTTTTATGTTAAATCACCACCCGTTTACGAAAACCTTTCTTTTATGTTGATTTCTTTTAATTATAAAATTGGTGATTTACTTCCGTTTTATTATATACATTATTATTTCCCCCCTCACTTAGTCGTTTGACTAACCCTCTCTGTCTCACCCTATATTGGTTTCAGGTTACTAGGCGGGATTCGTCGTCGTCGTCGTAGAGTTGTATTTATTTTCTCATGTATATTCCTTTCCGTATGATATGAATTAGATTTTTGTTAGGATTTAATTTAATTTGCATTCGGGATTATGTATTTATCGAACCCGTTTGATATTATATAATTGAATTTCGTTAGCCTTGGTGGGCTTTAATAATTGTGTATTTATTATGTTCTATTGCTTTGATTATTTATATTGCTTCCGCGTCTCTGTCTTTTCGTTGTTTTTTTTTAAAACCCCGCCTAGTGATTGAGTAAATGCTTGCCGTTCGCCGGGTTTCGGTTCGGGTCGGATCCCATTTCGGTTCCGGGTCGGGGCTCGGTGCGGGGCGTGCGTTACCCGTTTGGGGCGCCCGCTACAATTACCCTGCTGATCTCATTGAGTTACCGATGAGCCATTATGGGATAATTTTGGGAATGGATTGGTTGTATCGTCATCAAGCTTATATTGACTGTTTCGGGAAAAAGATCGCTCTGGGAGCCGATAGCGAGATTTTGGGCAAAAGGTTTGACAAGATTCCTCGAGTCTCTTTTGTTAAAGCCGCCCGAATGATTCGTAAGGGATCTCCGGCCTTTGTTGCTTATCTACTAAACCGTCCGAAAGAGCAAGTTAAACTTGAGGATGTGGCAGTAGTTGGAGATTTTCCCGACGTGTTTCCCGAGAGTTTGAATTCTTTGCCTCCGGAACAGGAAATTGAGTTTGTGATTGATTTAGCTCCGGGTGCAGAACCGTATTCGAAGAATCCTTACCGTATGGCTCCGGCAGAGTTGGAAGAATTGAAGATCCAGTTAGAAGGATTGTTGGAGAGTGGCTTCATTCGACCGAGTACATCACCGTGGGGTGCACCGGTTCTCTTTGTGAAGAAGAAAGATGGTACTTTGAGGATGTGTATTGACTACCGCGAATTGAATCGAATGACGGTAAAGAACAAGTATTGTAGCGCCCCACTCTACAGCCCCCGAACCTGCTCGGATTCCCAAGCCGAGTATAGTGCCTCAACCCGAGAACCCATGCAAGCTAACGGGTCAATCCCGACACTTGGCAACAGTGAATTCCCAAAATAATAACATCTAAATAAAACAGAGTAAATATAGCGGAAGCAGTTAAATCATATTAATATAAATGCCACTCCGAGGCCAATTAACTAATCAAAATATCAACAGCCCATTCAGGGGCAACATCAAGTAAATAAAAGGTTACGGGGATCAAAATAACATTATCTACAATCCAGGTTAAAAAGAATATATAACGAGAGAATAAAAGACAACAAACGAGACTCGGCAAGACCAAAAAGCCTATCTATGCATTGTTGCCCATCCGACACGTAAGACATGTCGGTTTCTCTCAAACCTGAGGCAAGAACCAATTAAAAGAGGGTGAGTCAAAAATACTCAGTGAAGATGTGAGAGTAAGTCGAGTCATGCTTCCGGGTTTTATAGAAAATACATATGCGAAAATGAAGAAACCGGAATATGCTTCGACTTAGATATTCAATTAAAACAATAAAATTAATAACACTATAAAGCAATAAACACGATCCCAGCGAGAATGGGCCTGTTCCTCCTTATTTCTCCACGATTCATTATAAAAATTCTCCATCGCCGGTGTCAAGCCAAGGAGCAACCCGAAGCTCGACTATAGTGAATTTTAGGAAAATGTGCAACGAATGCAACATCCACCATCGCTCCCAACCGTGGCTATCATCTCCTGACGGGCCACGATTGACGCTTAATTTTGGGAGAAGCACCTCGGATTACACCCTGGACGCCCGTCCCCAGATGTAACCTCCGGATACCTTCCCGGGCCCAATTTTGAAATAACACGGATTTGCTCGCTTTGAAAAGCACATTTGAATGCCAAACGACACTCTGGGCAAAGGTGACGACGAAGGGGGTTAAATCCTAAGTCAAACCGTCACGTAAAATAAATAGTTTTCTTGCCATTTTTGAAAACAAATCAATTTGGTTTAATAATGTATAATTTTAATATTAAATGATTTGAGGATAAAACATAAAAGTATAATCTCAAAATAATTAATACAATAATAAGGGATTAGGGGGTTTCGCAATTATATATATATATATGTTCAAGCCCAGTTAAAAGATTTAAATCCTCACCTGGAATCAAAAATAGAAAGCCTAGCTGCTAGACTCACTGGTCTCCAACGCCCGACTGATCTGGAGACAAGACAAGACCTATACAAATTAATAACGACTACAACAACAATAAAACCGCAAATAAGCAATTATTGGACAAACGGCTAACCAAACATGTTCCCAATCATGCATATGCCAATTATAATATATAAAGAAGCTATCACGTAAATTTCACGCAATTCCGACAAGTTGTCAAAAATACACATAATTAGAATTACACTATTCATAGCCCGAACGAGGGCAAAATTGAATAAACATTCCAAAATATAAATCTACAAATTAAAAGGGTTCTATAGGTGAAAACGGTGTAATTTTTGGAGTCCGTATGGAAAAAGTCAACCAAAAATGTTGATCCGAAGACTCCATTGCCGAGACTCTAAGTGTTTCACACGGCCTTGTGCACGGTCTTGAACACGGGATAGGTGCACGGGCTCAAGCCCGTGCAAGCAAAATGAACTGCACACGGGCTCCTGCACGGTCTTGCTCAAGACCGTGCGTTAGCCCGTGTGGTTTAACTTGGTTCAACAGAAACTTACGGGAATTCAAAAATTCGAGCCAAAAAACATCAAAACTCATATTTATAATGCAAATCAACACTCACAAATTATAACAATAATTAATCATCATCTAATTCACATTTCATCCAATAAAATCACAAATTGATCAAGAAACGGGCTCGATCTAAGCATTTAACCTAAAAATCCCGATTTAATCAAATATTCTCAAAACCTCGAAAATCCATAAAAGAAATTGGGGAAATTGGTACCTATAGAATGGTATCGACGAAAGGATCGTTTAAAAACAATTGGCGCGAAATTCCACGGAGATTTGAGCTCGGCACGATCGATTAGGCTTCGGGAGAAAAATCTCTTTTTCTTCTTCTCTCTCTCTCTCTCGAATTTTGAAATAAAATTATGAAATGAATTTTGATACTTTTATCAAATATCTTCGAAATATCGAAAAATACGAAGCGTTATTTTAGTAATTTTAGAAAATCCAATTAAATACACGTCGATCAAATACATCGATTTAATATCGAACAAACGCAATTTAGACAAGTAATTTAAATACGCAATTAATATTATCACATTGGGTCGTATACGAAAATAATATATAATAATTCACATATTACGAGAATTTAGGGTTAAGAAAGATAATTAACGCGGGAAAATACTCACATTAATTCTCGGATTTCTGGGTCGTTACAATACTCCCCCTTTATGAGAATCTGGTCCCCAGATTCCATCTTTATCAGAAAAGCTCAGGATAAGCTTCTCTCATCTTAGACTCCGTCTCCCAAGTAGACTGCTCGGTCGAACGGTTCCTCCAGAGAACTCTCACTAATGAGATCTGCTTGTGACGAAGCTGCTGGACCTTGCGATCCTGAATCTGAACCGGTTTCATCTCAATAGTCAAGTCCGGCTCAAGCTGAACTCCGTCATCCTGGAGAATATGGGACTTGTCGGGAAAGTACTTGCGGAGCTCTGAGACATGGAAGACATTATGGATTGCGGTAAGATAAGGTGGTAGGTCCAAACGATATGCGGTATTCCCGATTCGCTCTGTGATCTCAAATGGACCTAAGTATCTCGGAGTAAGCTTCCCACCTCTACCGATCCTCGTGAATCCCTTCCTCGGGGAGGCCTTGAGAAAAACTCGGTCTCCCACTTCGAACTCCAAATGTCGACGTCTCTTGTCGGCGTAGCTCTTCTGACGATCCTGAGCTGCTTTCATTCTTTGCCGAATAAGTTGAACCTTATCAATCGCTTCCTGAATGTGATCCGATGGAGTAGCTCTCTCGTGGCCATTAGCTGACCACTTCCAATCCTCCAATTCCCAATAAATCGGAGATCTGCACTTCCTCCCATAAAGAGCCTCATACGGCGGCATCCCAATCGAGGCTTGATAACTGTTGTTGTAGCGAACTCGACCAAGGGTGTAACACCCCAAACTTGAGAAATATGTACCATGTGGGCATTTGTCCCACATAGGAAAAACATAAGTAATGTGAAGGGTTTATAAGTGATCTTCCAAGCACAACTACCATGTGGTGCATCACCTTTTGGCAAGTGGTTTCAAGCCAAACTTTAGGGTTGTGCTCAGTGGTGGTGAAGCTTATACCCGCGCGTCCAACGGGTGCCGTCGTGAGGGTTCTCCTCTCCGCGCCCGGGGCTGCGACAAATGGTATCAGAGCCAACCGTCAGCTATGGGAATGCATGTTCCACACATGACATGAGTCGTGAGTCACCGCTAAAGTGGCTCCGCTCGGCGTGTTGTGGGCAGCTTCTCCACTAGCGGGAAGCCACGATCCTATGTCACGGCGTAATGAGGACATTACGTTCTCAAGGAGGGGTGAATGTAACACCCCAAACTTGAGAAATATGTACCATGTGGGCATTTGTCCCACATAGGAAAAACATAAGTAATGTGAAGGGCTTATAAGTGATCTTCCAAGCATAACTACCATGTGGTGCATCACCTTTTGGCAAGTGGTTTCAAGCCAAACTTTAGGTTTGTGCTCAGTGGTGGTGAAGCTTATACCCGCGCGTCCAACGGGTGCCGTCGTGAAGGTTCTCCTCTCCGCGCCCGGGGCTGCGACAAAGGGCAAGTGTGAAATCCAACTCGTATGAAAATCGAGCGCACATGCCCGTAGCATATCACTTAGAAACCTGATCGTTCGCTCGGATTGTCCATCGGTTTGAGGATGTGCTGCAGAGCTAAACTTTAGGGTCGTTCCCAAGTTCTTGTGAAGTTCTTGCCAAAACTGAGCTGTGAACTTAGGATCCCTGTCATAAACGATGCTTTCCGGAACACCATGAAGCCTAATAATTTCCTTTTGATACAATTCTGCAAGCTGCTTAACCTTTGTTGTTTTTCGAACTGGTAGAAAATGAGTTGACTTGGTCAATCGATCAACGATGACCCAAATACTGTCGAAACTTCCACGAACAGTAGGCAATCCTGTCACGAAATCCATAGTGATATCCTGCCACTTGGAAGTGGGTACAGGAAGCGGCTGAAGAGTTCCTCCAGGCCTTTGATGCTCGGCCTTGACTCTCTGACTCGTAAGACAATGTTTCACATAGGTAGCCACGTCCCTTTTCATACCGTTCCACCAATACTGGGTTCTGAGATCACGATACATCTTGTTGCCTCCTGGGTGAACAGCATAAGCAGACTTGTGTGCCTCGTCGAGAATTCCACGCTTCAGATTCGAGGGAACACAAACTCGGGTCCCGAAGCGAAGCAATCCGGTACCATCGATCCTGAATTGGGAGTCAGGATCAATCTGCATTCTGGCCTTGATCTTCCGAATACCGGCATCCGAATTTTGCTCGTCTCGGATCTGTTGGACTAGATAGGGTTGGACTGTAAGGTTGGCAAGACGAGGATACGATTCAAATCGAGTCCTCCTGTCCTCTAAAGAGATATCTGAAGATGTCCCCCCTAGGTGTGCCAAGTGAGCCCTCCGGCTCAATGCATTGGCGACTAAGTTCGCCTTCCTAGGGTGATACTGAATGCGGCAGTCATAATCTTCCAAGAATTCCATCCACCGTCTCTGTCTCTTGTCGAGATCCTTCTGAGTGAACAAATACTTCAAACTCTGGTGGTCCGTAATGATGTCAAAAGTGACACCATACAGATAATGACGCCATTTGCCCAGGGCAAATATCACCGCTGCAAGTTCCAAGTCGTGAATGGGATAGTTGTTTTCGGCATCTTTTAGCTTTTTAGAAGCATAAGCAACGACTTTCCCATTTTGCATCAACACGCACCCTAAACCTTCCTTGGACGCATCCGTATAAACCGTGTATCCCTCGTGTCCGTCTGGAAGAACAAGTATAGGTGCAGTGGTCAATCTCGTCTTCAGTTCCTTGAAACTGGCCTCGCAATTGTCGTCCCACTGAAAGGACACATCTTTACAAGTTAACTTCGTGAGTGGGGCCGCTAGTGTGGAGAAATCCTTAACAAATCGCCTGTAATATCTAGCCAATCCAAGGAAACTCCTAACTTCTGTTGGCGTCTTAGGCTGACTCCAACTCGTCACTGCCTCAATCTTTGATGGATCCACAGCAATCCCATTCCCGGATATGATGTGACCAAGGAATGAAACCTCGTTGATCCAAAACTCGCACTTGCTAAACTTAGCATATAAGCTATGCTCTCGAAGCGTCTGTAGCACAATGCGAAGATGCTCGGCATGATCCTCGACCGTCTTGGAGAAAACCAGAATGTCATCGATGAAGATAACCACAAACTTGTCGAGGTAAGGTCGGAAAATCCTGTGCATCATATCCATGAAATCTGCAGGGGCATTCGTCAAACCAAATGGCATCACAACAAACTCGAAGTGGCTGTACCGAGTGTTAAACCCGGTTTTAGGTATATCCTGCTCTCGGATACGAAGCTGATAGTATCCCTGTCGAAGATCCAACTTCGAATATACCTTCGAGCCCTGCAATAAGTCAAATAACTCCTCTATGTGGGGTAGAGGGTATTTGTTCTTCACTGTCATCCGGTTCAACTCCCGATAGTCGATGCACATTCTCAGCGTACCATCCTTCTTCTTAACAAACAAAACTGGGGCACCCCAAGGAGAGATGCTCGGTCTAATGTAACCACTCTCAAGCAACTCTTCAAGTTGCATCTTAAGTTCCTTCAACTCGGCGGGAGCCATCCTGTACGGAGTCTTCGAATAAGGCTCCGATCCCGGGGCAAGATCGACTACGAACTCAATGTCACGATCAGGGGGTAAAGAGTTCAAACTCTCAGGAAAGACATCCGGGAAGTCCTTAATCACTTCGGTGGTACTCTGGGTCGTACTCTCGGCTGACCAGCAGCCTGAATCGCCTTCGGTGGTGTGGCGAGAGCCCTCTTGTTCGGACAAGAGTCTATCAGGTGATCAGGGGATGCACAAAGTAAACACTGCCCCAATCGCTTCCGGCAGAAGTCGGCGGTGTGGTTCGGCTTGTGGCAGTAGGAGCAGGTGATCGGTGCAACGGCAGTAATAGGGGCCCTCTCAATATACCTGGGCCTCTTATCGCCCATAGAAGATCCAGATCCAGCAGTGAAAGGCCTCTTGCCCTTCTGAGAAAAACCCTAAGGGGCGGCAACAACAGGTACAGGAGCCCTACGACGGAGCTCTCTAAGGTTGGACTCTATAATCATAGCCCGTGTCACAGCCTCTTCATAAGTACGGAGGTCGCTGCCAACCAACTCGGCCCTAATCTCATCACGAAGGCCCTCCTTGAACTTCCTAGCCATCCTCCTGTCGTCGTCTGCTATGAGAGGAGCATAGACGATCAATCTAGTAAAATTGGCCTCATACTGGCCCACGGTCTTACCTCCCTGAGTGAGGTTCACAAACTCCCTCTCCCTCTGATCTCGATCAACCTCGGGCACATACTTCACCCAAAACTCGTGAAGAAACTGTCTCTAAGTGCGTGGGGTCTGTGCGGTGGTCCATCGCCTCTCCACAAAGCGCCACCAATCGAGGGCGGGTCCCCTCATCAAGAACACAGAGAGCTCAATCCTCTGAAGATCCTTAATATCTACAGCTCTAAACTTCTGCTCCAGTTCTGAAATCCAGGCCTCGGCCTTGATGTCGTCCGGCTCGCCCTCGAAGACCGTAGGGTGATAGGACATGAATCGATCCATGGCTCGGGTAGTAGCATCCCGAGGGTTCGGTGGTGGCGGCTGAGGCGGTTGTTGCTCCTGCTGAGCCTGCTGTACTATCAATCTAACAGCATCGTAGAAGGCATTAGGCGGTGGAAAGCCCTCTGGTGGTGGAGGTGGTTCCTGTCGGCGTCTAGGTCGGACCATAATGCCTGAAACAATAAACTGAAATGCATGTGGGTTAATGATATGTCCAATTAATCAAGTAACAATATCATATAAAAGCGCAAGTAAAGAAAATAACACGAAACCTATATATATAGCCGTACGACTTAGACACGACATTTCTAGACAACAGAACCTAAAGCTCTGATACCACTCCGGACTGTAGCGCCCCGCACTACAGCCCCCGAACCTGCTCGGATTCCCAAGCCGAGTACAGTGCCTCAACCCGAGAACCCATGCAAGCTAACGGGTCAATCCCGACACTTGGCAACAGTGAATTCCCAAAATAATAACATCTAAATAAAACAGAATAAATATAGCGGAAGCAGTTAAATCATATTAATATAACGGCTAACCAAACATGTTCCTAATCATGCATATGCCAATTATAATATATAAAGAAGCTATCATGTAAATTTCACGCAATTCCAACAAGTTGTCAAAAATACACATAATTAGAATTACACTATTCATAGCCCGAACGAGGGCGAAATTAAATAAACATTCCAAAATATAAATCTACAAATTAAAAGGGTTCTATAGGTGAAAACGGTGTAATTTTTGGAGTCCGTATGCAAAAAGTCAACCAAAAATTGTGACCCGAAGACTCCATTGCCGAGAGCAAATTTTGAAAAAGCTGGAAAAATATCTAAGTGTTTCACACGTCCTTGTGCACGGTCTTGAACACGGGATAGGTGCACGGGCTCAAGCCCGTGCAAGCAAAATGAGCTGCACACGGGCTCCTGCACGGTCTTGCTCAAGACCGTGCGTTAGCCCGTGTGGTTTAACTGGGTTCAGCAGAAACTTACGGGAATTAAAAAATTCGAGCCAAAAATCATCAAAACTCATATTTATAACGCAAATCAACACTCACAAATTATAACAATCATTAATCATCATCTAATTCACATTTACATCCAATAAAATCACAAATTGATCAAGAAACGGGCTCGATCTAAGCATTTAACCTAAAAATCCCGATTTAATCAAATATTCTCAAAACCTCGAAAAGCCGTAAAAGAAATTGGGGAAATTGGTACCTATAGAATGGTATCAAAGAAAGGATCATTTAAAAACGATTGGCGCGAAACTCCACGGAGATTCGAGCTCGGCACGATCGATTAGGCTTCGGGAGAAAAATCTCTTTTTCTTCTTCTCGCTCTCTCTCGAATTTTGAAATAAAATTATGAAATGAATTTTGATACTTTTAACAAATATCTTCGAAATATCGAAAAATACGAAGGGTTATTTTAGTAATTTTAGAAAATCCAATTAAATACACGTCGATCAAATACATCGATTTAATATCGAACAAACACAATTTAGACAAGTAATTTAAATACGCAATTAATATTATCACATTGGGTCGTATACGAAAATAATATATAATAATTCACATATTACGAGAATTTAGGGTTAAGAAAGATAATTAACGCGGGAAAATACTCACATTAATTCTCGGATTTTTGGGTCACTACAAGTATCCTCTGCCCCACATAGAAGAGTTATTTGATATTTTGCAAGGGTCAAAGGTGTACTCTAAGCTTGATCTCCAACAAGGGTACTATCAGCTGCGGATTCGAGAGTCAGATATCCCGAAGACAGGATTTAACACCCGTTATGGGCACTTTGAGTTTGTGGTGATGCCTTTCGGGTTAACGAATGCCCCAGCTGCTTTTATGGATTTGATGCACCGTACCTTCTGACCGTATCTTGACAAGTTCGTGGTGATCTTTATCGATGATATCTTGGTTTTCTCTAAGACTAAGGAAGAACACGCTGAGCATCTTCGCATCGTGCTAAGAACCCTTCGAGAGCATCAGTTGTATGCTAAGTTCAGCAAATGCGAGTTTTGGATCGATAGAGTTACCTTCCTTGGTCACGTGATCTTAGGGGATGGTATTGAAGTAGATCCTTCTAAGATCGAAGCTGTTATGAAGTGGGAACAGCCGAAGACGCCGACAGAGGTGAGTAGTTTCCTAGGGTTGGCCGGTTACTACAGGCGTTTTGTTCAAGATTTTTCCAAGATAGCCGCGCTGCTTACCCATCTGACCAACAAAGACGTGCCCTTTAAGTGGGACGATAAGTGTGAGGCGAGTTTCCAGGAGTTAAGGAAACGGCTGACGACCGCTCCAGTTCTTACACTACCCGAAGGTTCTGAAGGATTTACGGTTTACACCGATGCGTCGAAAGAAGGATTGGGATGTGTTCTTATGCAGAATGGAAAGGTGATCGCTTATGCTTCTCGGAAGTTAAAGGATCTCAAAAAGAACTACCCTATCCACGATCTTGAGCTAGCTGCTATCATTTTTGCCTTGGGAAAGTGGCGACACTACTTATACGGTGTAACGTTTGACATTTTCACCGACCACCAGAGCTTGAAATATTTGCATACCCAGAAAGAGCTCAACCGAAGACAACGTCGGTGGATGGAATTCCTCGAGGACTACGATTGTCGTATTCAATACCATCCGGGCAAGGCCAACGTGGTAGCAGACGCCTAGAGTAGGCAAGCAAAGGCAGCTAGCTTGGAAGGAACCTCCACAGGTTTAGTATCAACGGCAGGGAGATATCATCTGGTTTCGCAACCGAGGATTGCAAATCTCTCAGTTAGACCGGATTTGGTTCAAAGACTCAGGAACGAACAAAGTACTGACAAGTGGATTCAGAGACAAATCGTCAGGATGCAGAATGATCCGAACTCCTCGTTTGCTTTTGACGACATCGGTCTTTTCCGCTTTAAGAATTGTATTTGTGTACCTAAGAGTCTGAAGATTGAAATCATGGATGAGGCACACAAGTCTGCATATGCCGTCCATCCGGGAGGCAATAAAATGTATCGAGACCTCAAGACGCAGTATTGGTGGCATGGGATGAAAAGAGAGCTTGCTGATTTTGTGAGACGGTGTTTGACTTGCCAGCAGGTTAAAGCCGAGCATCAACAACCAGGTGGAACTCTACAACCGCTTCCTATCCCAGATTGGAAGTGGGAGGACATTGCAATGAATTTCATGTCCGGGTTACCGAGAGTTCGGGGTGGTTTCGATACGATTTGGGTAATTGTGGATCGCTTGACGAAATCTGCTCATTTCATCCCCATTAGAAAGACGACTAATGTCAAGAAGCTCGCAGCATTATATATTGAGCAGATTGTGAAGCTACATGGAGTTCCGGTTAGTATTGTATCTGATCGAGATCCCAAGTTCACTTCTCGACTGTGGCAAGAGATTCATAAGAATTTGGGTACGAATCTGAAGTTCAGTACTGCAGCTCACCCACAAACCGATGGTCAGTCTGAGAGAACCATCAAAATTTTAGGCGATATGTTACGAGCTTGTTCTCTCGACTTTTCCACGAGTTGGGACAAGCAATTGCCGCTCATTGAATTCGCCTATAACAACAGTTATCAAGCAACGATCGGGATGCCTCCATATGAAGCTTTATATGGTCGTAAGTGCCGATCCCCTCTCTATTGGGAATTAGAAGATTGGCGAAAGACTAAAGACGGAGTTGAACGAGCTCTTCCTCCGAAGACGATCCAAGAAACTCTTGAGAAAGTTGCAATCATCCGGCAGAGGATGAAAGCTGCCCAGGATCGACAGAAGAGCTACGCTGATAAGAGACGCCGGGATTTGGAATTCGAAGAAGGAGACAAAGTGTTTCTCAAAGCGACATTGAGGAAAGGATTCGCCAGAGTGGGAAAAGGTGGAAAACTCAGTCCGAGATATTTAGGTCCCTATGAGGTTCTTGAACGGATTGGGAAAACCGCTTACCGCCTGAATTTACCCTCGACCATGACCGGGATTCACAACGTTTTCCATGTTTCGCAACTCCAAAAATATTATCCCGACGAGTCTCACATTCTTCGAGATGGAGAAGTTCAAGTGGATCCTGATTTAACAATCGAGTTGAAGCCCGTTGAGATTCAAGATCGTAAGCTCAAGCAACTCCGTAACCGGCAAATTCCTTTGGTTCGTGTGTTGTGGAGGAACCGAACCACCGAGCAAGTAACTTGGGAGAGACAGAAGAGAAGATGCGAACTCATTACCCCGAGTTATTTTCCGAGTCGAATTAGAATCTGGGGACCAGATTCTTTGAACGGGGGATATTGTAACGCCCCGTTATTTTCCGAGGTACGTTTCGGTGCGTTAGCCAAATTTAATTATTAATTATGTGAATTATATGAATATTTGGGAATAATTGGTGTGTTTTGGAGAAATATTGTGTTTGTGTTTATTTGAGATTTTAAATTTCGTGTTGTTATCGAGGGCTAAATTTGGGTCATTTTGACTGTAATATTGATTAATTTCGATAAGTCGACCTTTTAGCCCGAAATAATGATTTTCTGTATTCTCGGACTGGCTCGAGATTGAACCGGTATTTCTTTCTCTCTCTCTTCTTTTTTTTTTTTCTCACGTCACTCTCTCTCCCTTTTCTTTTACTTTTCAACAACACTTTTCTCTCTCTCTTCTTTCTTAATTATTTCTTCTCTTTCTCACCAACACACATACACGTCCCTTTCTCTCTTTTATTCCTCACTTTTCTTGAACATTTCTACAACATTCTCTCCTTCTTCTTCACCACCTACACCGAGAGCAAACCCAAAGATCTCAACTTCACCAACATCAAGCCTTAAGGTCTCTCCTTTCAACTCAAGCATCTATATAGCACAAGGAAGAATTATCTTCATCTCCTTCCACCATTAAAGTCTTCTCCTTCCTCATTTCTTCATCTTTTTCCATTTGAGGTAAATTGATCATTTTTGTGCATCTTTGATTTTCGTTGGTTTATAAGTTGATGAATTGATGATATATGATTGAATGAGTGGGATTTGAGCTTTTGGAAGCATGATTGAACCTTTAAGCCATGAACCTCCATTAACACTATTTGAAGCTTTTTGGGTTTATTTGTAATTTTAGGTTTAGGCATGTTTGAAGCCATATCTTTGCATGAAAAACACCCATTTGAAGTTGTTTTGATGATTGGTTAAGCTTGGAAATGAATTGGCATTTCTTGAATTTTGTTGGTTATTAGTTGTTGAGATGGTAAAATATGATGGAATAAACGATTGTGGACATTTTGGAGGCATGAATTAGCTTAGAAACCTTACTTCCTCCATTGTTATATTTTGAATGTTTTGGGTTTATTTGTAATTACTGTTTTGGAACCCAAATGCTTGAATTATTGTGTTTTCATGATTTGTTGATGATATTAAGCATGTTTTACTTAATAAAGTCGTTCGTCTTATTTGGTTGGTTTGTCGAGTCGTGTCTTACCTCGAGGCCTGTGTATTACGGGTGGGACCTCACGGGGTTAGAGCGTAGATTCGTCGAGCCTTCATTTTGCTATTTTGAAGCCTACAGGTGAGGATTTAAATGTTTTTAACTGAAGTATGGACAAATATTTGAAAAAATATTATCCCTTTTGTATTTCAATTATATGATTTGTCAATATTTGAATAAAAGGGTTTCATATCAAAATGATATATGTATATTTTGATCAAATGGTTTAAAAATAGAGACAAGAGAACTCCTTTAATTTTAAAGTAACTTTTGGTCATGAATCTCGTTCGTATGCTCCGAGTCTACTCGGCCACATGACGAGAAACTAAGACGGTTACATACCTTGTCTCGAAAGACCCTTTTGTGGTCAATTGAAATATTTCAAAAGCGAGTTGAATATTATACTTAACCCCTTGAGGACGCTTTTGGGGTAATTTGGGCCCAGATTATATAATAGGTGGAAACCCGGAGACGAGCGTCTAGGGTGAAGCCCGTTGTATAATCCAGATTATACATATGGATGGAGACCCATTGACGATCATCTAATATATAATCAAAGGGTATTACTTGTAGCTAGTTGGAGGTAGTCTAGTTCGAGTAATACTTACACCGGTGCTATAATCGGTTATGGTGAAATCTCATGTTGCTCCTTGATAAGTCAAACGGTGTATAGGATTTCATTATGATTTCAAATGATTTTTGGGGAGTTATAAGGAGATGGCCCGTTCTCGCCAGGAATAAAATGATTTAAAAAAAAAATGTTTTATTTTTAAGTTTGATTCACAAAGCTTTGATGAATTGTAAAGAGAACGTATCGCCATTAGATTCGTTTCTATCTACCAAAGCGTGGATTAAACAAGTTTTAATTATTACATATATACCCCTCCTCATTGAGTTCGTTTAACTCACTCCTCTTTTGGTTCATGCTTCAGGTTTAGAAGTTCGACATCTCATTGTTGACTCTGGCAGCAGTGGTTGTAGGCTTTTGGAGTCATCTGTGTCGGTCTTTTGTATTTATTTTGTAGATCGATGTTGTCATGACTTGATCTATATGTTAACTTTCATGTCGATGTATATTTGATGAAGCATGTTAAAATTGCCCCTGTGAGGGATTTCGAATGATGATATTGTTTTGAGCCTTTGATGGGCATTGTTCATAATTATGTCCCTCTTGCTATCATTTTGCTTCCGCATGTGGTTATTGTTGTTGCTTTGTTGTTGGGGAAACACTGTTGCCAGGTTATGGAATCCCGTTGTCCGGGGCGGGTTTTCGAGAGAAGGTCCTTAACCGTCACTCGGGGTCTCGTTCTAGTCCGGGGGTTGTGATGTAGGGGCGTCACAAATAGCTTAAGTGTCTTGTCATTCCCGTGCTCCCAGGTGAGGGTTTTAAAATGCTTTCAATTGGAGTAAGGATTTCTTTTATTTATTGCGAACTACCCTTACGTGCTCAAATTGATTTGATTTCCTTCTTGTATATCTATTAAATATTTAAATATATCTTCATCATTTTAATAACAAATGTTTTGATATTAACTCATACCTATTAGTATATCTAAATCGTTTTGTTTTCAATAGGCAAGTAAACTCTTTCTTTTCAAACTTGACACTTTGACTTTGGTAGGGTCTATGAGGGAAGTCATTAGGGGAGGATGCCAGTGCTTCCCGACACGTATGAAACTTATAGTCACCCCCTTTGTCGTCACACCCTTGTCTAAGTGCCCGTTTAGCTTTCAACCTATAATACCTCTTGAAACGCGAGCAAAATTGTGGACTTCTCTTTTAATGAGGGCTCGGGAGGGTATTCGAGGGTCTCACTTGGGGACGAGCGTCCAGGGTGTTGCCCGAGGTACTTTTCCCAAAATTAAGCATCAATCGTGGCCCGTCAAGAGTTGATAGCCACAGTTTAGAGCGATGGTGGGCGTTGCATCCGTTGCACGTTTTCATAAAATTCAATTAGTCGCCCGTGGTCGCACTATGGGGTCAGACACCGGAGATGGAGTTTTATAATGACATGAAGGGGTTATAAGGAGGAACAGACCCATTCTCGTTGTGATATTATTTGCTTCTATTTATGCTTTATTGTTAACGCTTATTAATTGTAATTAATGCAAGTCGAAGAAGCACATTCCCGTTTTCTTAAATTTTGCAAATGTACTTTCTTATATATGTATAAAAACCCGGAAGCGTGGCTCGTACTTGTCCCCTCTTTACCTTCACTGAGTATCGTTTATACTCACCCCCTCGTTGTTTAATTCTTACTTCAGGTCGACAGGTGGCGTTGTCACCTCTCATGTCGGTTGGCAACAGCGGGTCGTGAGTCTTGGTCTTCGTGTCCTTTGGTAATTGTCGGTAGTGTCCAACAACAGTCTGTCTTTTATTATTAAATTGTTTTATTTAAGTAGAAATGGATATATTAATGATGATTGATATTCAATGATGTGATGGATATTCGTTGAGCATTGACTATTTAAATATGTATTTTGTTGAATATTGATTTATGTTAATGGATGCCCCGTGTGGCTTTGAATGTTTAATTGTTATGGATATGTTAAGCTTCCCCACTCTGTTATTTCTGTTGGTTGTTGTTGTTGGACTAGGCACGTTGTTGCCGGTATAGATTGAGTGTTTGCCGTTCGCCGTGATGGATTTTGAAATGGGGTACATCTACCTCGTTTTGGAGTTTGTCTCAGTGCGGATGTGGTGTCCTTTCTCCTCCTACGGAAAGGGGTGCTACAGTCAGTGGTATCAGAGCCTGGTTCCCGGAAAGGAACCGAAAGCTTTAGTATCTCATCTGTCTTGTCTTTTGTGTCTTTTTAATTGTGTCAGTCCGTGTCGAGTTCGTGTTTTGACGAGTGTTCGTCTTATCTTGGTGCTTAAAATTGTAGACGATTACGGTTGGCTTAATTAACCAACTGGCAATCTTTTATGAATTTTTGTACTAAGGAAGATGTAACGCGAGTCGATCGTGGAACTCTTTGTGTGTTTTACTTGGTTTGGTCTGTCGTAGTTGTGTGTCGATAGGATTTTTGTTGAGTGTCGAGCATTCCTTATGTGTTTATAAATTATTGGCATCATTTCTTACAAGACATGCACCTATTTTACCAAATAGTTGTGAACGCAGGTATGCCACGCAAGAAAGCCCGATCAGACCCGCCACTACAACCAATCCAGACTGCTCCAGGATCTTCGTACCCGTATCCGACGGGAGATATGGAAATAGCTCAAGGAGGAGAGAGCGTAACCGAATACGAGGCTAGATTCGCTTACCTGACCAACTATTCTTCTAACCGAGAGCCGGACCAAAGGAACAGAGCCGCAAGATTTATATCGGGGTTGAGGCACGAAATCCGCCAAATACTCATAGGACTCGGCTGCTGTTCTTATGCAGAGGCCGTCGGTCGAGCTTTGCGGGCTGAAGCAGAATTTGAAATGAGAGCTAGGAGTGCTCGACTGATTACCTCGGAGAACCAGCCACATGAATCAGGAACCCCAGTGGTTGTCCATACGACTTCTCGCAGTGAAGGGACAACGATTAGCGAATCCAGTGGAAGTATGATCCTCTGCACGCATTGCCAGAAACCGAACCACGTCGCCGAGATGTGTCGGAGGGGACTTGGGCTGTGCCTCATTTGTGGTGCCACCAATCACCTCGTCGACAAATGCCCCAACAAGAGAAAGGGTAATTGAAGGAGTAGAGGAACTACCGAGATCGAAGGATGTGAAAAACAAAAAAAAAAAAAAGAAGAAGGCTAGACCGGACTTCGTCTCTCGGAATAAAGGTACCGTGCATATTCATAACATTCATATTTCCTCGTCTTTTAAATTTATTATTTGCACGATAGTATGTTTTATTGCTTAATTGAACTCGGGTTTAATCCGGGGTATTTTGGTAAATTTCCACGCGCTTTATTTCAAGTCAGGGACGCTTGCACGCCCCTGCGCACGGTCTTGGCTAAGCCGGTGTGCCCAGCTCAAGACCGTGCAAACCAGTTCAGCGTTTGAACCGCTGAACCGGCCGAACCGTTCCACACGGCCCTACGCACGCCCGTGCGTAAGACCGTGCGTGACCCCTTCGCCATTTAAACCTCATTTCGTGAACAGAAACTTACAGCAACTCCCATTTCTATTTTCTCCCACTTCCAGCAACAGAAATTCCCTAATTTTTCCCCAAATTTCATCCTTCCAACTTTGCAAGCTCGTATCTTTCGATCCGACCGTCGGATCTTCGTAATTTTTGGAAGGTACATTGCCCTCACTACGTATTTTCATTAGTGGGTTTTTGGGGACGATCCACAAACCGATCATACACAAATCCCTGCTCAAAATACACGCCCGCCAAGTGTTCGACAAAATTCCCGAGTGAGAAATTTCACCAAATCCAACCCAACAAGCTTGAAGCAACCTTCTCACATGGCCGCCGAAGGTTCTAGACGAAGGAGGAGGCAAGATGACCCTCCATCCCCACTTCCTCTTGATGTAGAAATCCCAAATTCCACTCAAGCCAAGATTTTTCGCCGGATGCATGAACGCCCGGTCCTATCTACCAAATTTCTCGATATAGAAGCATTGGAAAGTTTGGGACTCAGCCATGGCATATTGAAGATGTGGGTTGGACCACATTTTTGGATATTAGGAGGAATTCGTACCCCCGACTTGTCTACGAATTCATTGCAATGCTCCAAGTAGTCCCTCATCAAGACGACGCCGAATTGCCGTTCAAGATAGAATTCCGAGGTTTCAATGAAGAATATGAGCTTACATTACGGCAATTGACAACGCATTTTGGACTACCCATTCGGGGTATGATAAGCTGTGAAATAGGATGGTTCGAAGCCGAGGCGTGGAGAAATGTCTCCACTTCTAGAAGGTCCTTCCAACAAGGAACGTCGAAGGCAACCGACCTCATCAATCCCGCCTTGAGGACTTTCTATCGATTTCTCTCATGCACCGTTTTTGCCCGAGGAGATAGCTACGGCTCTATCAACTTGGATGAACTCTACATTCTGGATTGTGCGGTCCGGAGAGAACCGGTCAACGACATTATGTTTTTCTTGAGGTATGTAGAGTACGTGGGCACACGCCCGAAGGGAGATATTAGGATTGGGTCCTACATTACCGCAATCCTTGAGTGTGCCGGTGTAACCGGTATGGACCGAATGGCCCCAGCAGGGAGAGACGACGCAACCATCACCTACAAACAATTTGCCCAAATGAAGCTTTGCAAGAAAGTTAGAGGGCGTCATAGTAGGTATGTGCCGATGACGGCAGAGGAAGCTGCCGCCGAGAGGGACGACGATGTCGAGGAGGACATCCGAGCAGGAGGTCAATCTGAAAGGGATCAACAAGAAATTGAGGAACAAATGCTCGAGCAACTATACGAAGCAGGAGGCTTCGATCCTCAACAGGTCTAGTACATACCTGACCCTCCTAGAGCCGAAGAGGCTCACTTCCAGTAGAGCTTCGACGACTACCTGACACAGCACCAAGCTGGATCCTCACAATGGGATAGACTAAGTGAGGAGCAATGGACTCGGTACCAACAATCGGAGTCGGAGACCCGAAACCGGTGGGAGGCTGATAGATGGACGGTTTGGGGAAACTGCTTCACGACCTTCACTGAGCAGACTACTGAGCAGACTACTGAGCGACTGGACCGACAGTCGGCCGACCTTCAGGAGCTTCGCACTGACCTTCGGGAGATCAGACTCGAGGCCTGACGCAACCACACCGAGCTCCGGGGGCAGATTTTCGACCTTGAGAGGTCCATCACTAGGCAGCTCGCTAGCTATCTGAGCCGTCTTGGCATACCGCCCAGTTCTGGAGCATCCGATTCTTAGTCGGCATTATTATCTTCTATTTCTCGTCATTTTCGTTTTAATTGTAATTTCATTTTTATTTGGAACTATTATGTAAGAACTATGCGTTAATTGCTTATTTGAATTTAAATGCTAATTGTTCGTTTTAATTAATTACTTATGTGTTAATTGCGCGTTTTTGTATGAACAATTTCTAAATTCCGTAATATACTCCCTTTAACAAACCCCGAGGTTCGGAGGAGAATCTGAGGACAGATTCTTTTGAAGGGGGGAGTATTGTAACGACCCAAAGTTCCGGAATATATTTTCGAAATAATTATTCGACACCTTGTTGGATTTTTAAATGAAAAGATTAGCTTCGTTAGCTAATTCTAATATATTCTAATTTATTTTCATATCCTCAACCATTTATAATTACCTTTTCTATCCCTCGAAGTTATTTTAATCTCAAACGAACCCACGCCCTCTTAGACACACTTGCACCCTCTTGGACACACTTGCACCCTCTTGAACACACTTACACCCTCTTGTGCACTCTCTTGCACACTCTTGCTCACACCCCAAAATCGAGAGAGAGAAAGAGAGAAGAGAAGGAGAAAGGAAGAAGAAGAAGAAAGGAGAAGGAGAAATCCCGTCCCGAATCCGTCGCTCAATCAATCGAAATTCCGAGACCAACTATACGATCCTCGTTCGATTCTCTATCGGTAACCTTCTTTCCCCAATTCCTTTCATCCATTAAATCTTTCGATTTTCTAGCTTTTATTTTGAAATGAATATTTGATAATTTGATGGGTTTGTAGGTTAGAGTTTACCATTTTTAGTGTAGTTCGGATCAAATGGTAGCTATTAATGTGTACAATGCATGAGTGTGAAATTTATATGTCGATTTTAGCTATAGAATTCACCCTAGTTGATTTTAGGACAAAACCCTCGTGAGAAACCTTGAAATCGCATTTTCTGCACCTGGAAGTTGAACCACACGGTCCAACGCACGGTCTTGGCAAGACCGTGCACCAGACCGTGCGCACCACCATAGGCCTGCACCGGCCTGCGCACCCCGGTGTGCAAGACAGTGCGCACTTGTTTTAGCTTGCACGGTCTTGAGTGCGTGCTCAAGACCGTGCACAAGGCCGTGCGTTAGCCCGTGCGAATGCCTTAACCAAATTTTCAGCCTTTTTCCTTAGTTGCTCATGGTAATGGGGTCAATTGGCCAAAAATAAAAGTTGACTTTTTGCATACGACCCCCTAAAATCGAGTCCTTTTCACCTATAGCTTCCATATGATTCAAGGATGAATATTTCGTAAAGTTTTCAAAATTCCGACCTCGTTGGGACCTTGAATCAAGCTTTTTTTGTTTAGGACTTTATCCCCAATTTATGAATGTTGTCCGAATGATCCAAAAATCGCATGAGTGCTTCTTTATAATATATTATGCATGAATGTGCAATTAGAATTTAAATTGAGCATGTTTAGCATCTTTAATTGCGTATCTTTTGTTTAATGGATTTAAATGCATTTTACTTGTAATTTCAATTACTACATGATTATTAATTAGTGTTTCATGCGTTGTAGTCTTTGAGAGTCGTACGTCGTGTCTTGTCTTATTTGGTTTTTCGTCTGACAGTTTCAGGCCGTCCTTTCAAGGAATAGCTTAAGTGTCTTGTCGTTCCCGTGCTCCCAGGTGAGGGTTTTAAAATGCTTTCAACTGGAGTGAGGATTTCTTTTATTTATTGCGAACTACCAGTACATGCTCATATTGATTTGATTTCCTTCTTGTATATCTATTAAATATTTAATTATATCTTCATGATTTTAATAACAAATGTTTTGATATTAACTCATACCTATTAGTATATTGTAACGACCCGCAATCTCCAAGTTCAAGATTAGAGCATTTATCGGAATTCGGACCGTTTACGGTCCCGACGTCTTTCATAATTGCATCTTTTCCAACTCTTGCATTTAAATATTTTATAAATCATCGATTTGGTATTTAACACCCAAGGCATTAATTAGAATTTAATTTGCATCGTTTTGTCACTAATTAGGGTCAATTTGGTAAATTTATAATTATAGCTCGTTTAATTTAATGTAGTAATTTAACGGTGTACATTGGACTGGGGTTCAATGTAATAATGCATATTTTATCGAGGTTCCAAATATTTTCATAAGATTCTAAATATTATTCATCAAATCATATTTTCAAGAAATTTCATTTTTGACCCAAAACTATTTACACTTTGACCCCACTCGATATTGACTTTTTGTAAATGCCCGAATTTTAATAAAACGAACCTCAATCTTTGTTAAGCATTTCATTTCGGTCATTTTGACCCTAAGTACGCCTAATTCCGAGACTTTGCATTTTTGTCTCGTTTTTCGAAAAATATATATAGTAACTTTCCATATTTAGAAACCACACACACACCAACAATCATCGAACGACGAGCCATTCTCTCCCAAACACGATTTTTGCAACGTTGTCGGAATTCGACGAATCATATGTCCAAACGACCGTATCGACGAGAGAACTCAACCATACAAGTTTCCCGGCGATTGGAGCAGCGACGGCGACGCTACGGCGGCGCGAAGGTGGCGACGGCAAGGGTGGTGGATCTGGCTTTTCCGGCGACTTTCAGGCGGCGGGCAAGGGTGTTTCTGGACCGCTTTTTCGCAAGGAAGCCAACGGTGGTGGTCTCGTGGCTATCCGACCACTGACGGCGGCGGAATCGACGATTTTCAGGAGGCGATGATGCTTTCCGATCTCAGTTCTCCGGCGACGTCAATGCCTGGGGTTGGTCGGGAATTGAAGCCCATGAAGAGAGGAGCATTTTGGCGGTGGTTTCACTTTAATCGGACCACGGACGGCGGAGTTATGGCGACTTGAAGGGGCGGCGGCATTGAGTGGCGGCGGCGTTGAGTGGCGGCGGGAGTGGTGGTTCCCGATGGTTCCAGGCGGAGTCATGATGGCAAACCACCATGGTTGTGACGGGCTCGTCGAGAGGATCATTTCTGTATAAGGGTTCGACTATCGGAGGTGTTTCGACGGAAGTCCGGTGGCGGCGCGGTGGCGGCACGCGGCGGCGCTACAGTTCCAGTCAGATTCCGGCGACGGAGTCTTCACGAAGATTGTTCTCCTCGACGCAACGGTTCTAACGGCGCTGGTATTACTCGAATCCGACTTGTCATTTGTCTTTTATCGCATTTTTTGTATTATTGTATTAATTTGTAGCTTTTGAACTATAGCTTATAGCTTATAGCTTTTGAGCATGAATAACTTGATCCTAGCTTGGCTTAATTGTATGAATTGTTAATTGTTGATGATATATGCTTGTCTAGTCGAAACGGATAGGTTTCGGTTCGGTTAGGCTAGAGATAGGATCGATCTTAGCTTGTTAGCTTTTGAGCTTTTGGGAAAAGCTATAAGTTGTACTTAATTGTTGTTGATTTAAATGAAATATACACGTTTGATGTTTAATTGCAAGGTTAACCCCTGGTTAGATTATGCTTAAATATTATTATTAATTAAATGTTAATTGTTATTCGTTTATTTAATTATTGCATACATTTGGATAAATTGACTATATTGCCCCTACTTGTTTTCTTATGTTTAAATGTTGAGTGAGTGTCCTTAAGCATGTTCGTATTTTGATAGCCGAGCGTCAGTGTCTGTTTTCTTGTTCGTGTCAGTCATTCATCCTCTGGACCCCGTGTTTTTCAGGTGGGATCTTAGAGGCCGAATTATAATTGCTGCTTGCTTTTCTCGTTTGTCGAGCTACAGGTAAGGGTTTTAAATTGTTTTCAACTAGAGTAAGAACATAGTTTATTTAGGCTTCGAAATAACTTATTTCCCGCCTTTTCTTATTGCTTGTTGTACTGTCTTTACTATTCCTTATGTGCTTAGTCAAACCTTTTAATAGCAAAACCAAAATGATTTGAAATGCTTCCAACTAGAGACAAGTAACTTATTTGTTTTAAAAGTAACTATTTCATCTCTGAGGCACTTATAAGTAATGTCGTTAGGGACATCCGTCAGCATGCTCCCGAAGCGTACGACGCTTATGAGTACTTCCTAGATCGTTACATCAACTTGTCTCAAAAGCCCCTTTGGCCATTCATACTTAACTACTTGCATCATATTTTCGAACGGCCCTTTTTGGCCACTTAAACTATCATTGATTTCAAAAGCGAGCCATAGCCTGTTTTATGACTTGGGCCCGGAGTATACAAGAGGTGAGCTTGGGGACGTGCGTCTAGGGCAAATCCCGATGTATACTTCTAGCGCGTTAACTTGGGCCGGCTAGGAGGTTGGCTAGCCTAAGTTGATGCGAACGGTGGTGCTAATCGCGTCTCCTTAAACCCTGTACGGTGGTGCTGATCGCGTCTCCTTAAATCCTGATGGTGGTGCTAATCGCGTCTCCTTAAACCCTGTATATGAATCTTGGTGATGGAGTACTTGCTTGCATGTTTTTCAATGGGGAGTTATAAGGAGAGGGCCTGTTCTCGCCAGGACACATTACTGCATGATTTATTGCATTACTTGCTTGTCTAATTGTTTTACGGCTTTCGTCACAAGTCGAAGCACATTCCGGTTCTCTTCAATTATCATATGTATTTCCCTATATATATATATAAAATCCGGAAGCGTGACTCGATCTTGCCCAACCTAAGCCTCCTTTATTATTCAATTAATTAGTTGAATTACGAGCCGTTTATTTATCATTTCTAATTTATTTATGCTATGACCTTCAAAATTGTAACGGCTTTGTGACTCGACTAATATCATTCCAAATGATCGGCTTGACTTATGTGCAAATGTTTTCAAAGGATCCGGCTCGTCAACCTTTTTGTTTTCAATTAAAGCTGAACTCGAGTGTTGCTTGCATTACATTTTACAACTTATATTATTATTTATACTTCTCCTCAAAACGGGCAACACTCACCCTTTTGGTTTTATAAGATAAACGACGAGCTACGATCAATACTATATTGTATCCCCCTTACTGAGTATCCTTTATACTCACCCTTTCTGTTTTGGTTCTTGCTTCAGGTAGACAGGTGGCGTTGTCACCTATCTTGTCAGTCGGCAGCAGCAGGTCTAGGTCGGCTCTTGTCTCTTGTCTCTTGTCTTGTCAGTGTCCCAACAACAGTCGAGTCCTTACTTTATGAATTTATTTAATTTATTGTATTTAATATTATGATTTATTTTGCGTACTTACGTGCCCCTGATGTGGGATAGTTAGTTGAGCCATGGACGGCATTGAATAAATAATTGTTTCAGATTGTTTTATGAATTACGTTGCCATGGATGGCTTTCATGCTCAATTGTTATTTTCCGAATTTGCTTCCGCACTCTATTTTTCAGTTTATTGCTGTTGTTGTTGGGGCGTCTTGTTGTTGTTGCCGGAGTTTGATTGAGTGATTGCCGTTCGCCGGGATGGATTTTTGAATGGGGCACATTTACCTCATTTGGGAGTCGTCTCGGTGCGGATGTGGTGTCCTTTCTCCTCCTACGGAAAGGGGCGCTACATATATCTAAATCGTTTTGTTTTCGATAGGCAAGTAAACTCTTTCTTTTCAAACGTGACGCTTTGACTTTGGTAGGGTCTATGAGGGAAGTCGTTAGGGGAGGATGCCAATGCTTCCCGACACATATGAAACTTATTGTCACCCCCTTTGTCGTCACACCCTTGTCTAAATGCCAGTTTGGCTTTCAACTTATAATGCCTCTTGAAACGTGAGCAAAATTGTGGACTTTTCTTTTAACGAGGACCCGGGAGGGTATTCGAGGGTCTCACTTGGGGACGAGTGTCCAGGGTGTTGCCCGAGGCACTTTTCCCAAAATTAAGCATCAATCGTGGCCCGTCAGGAGTTGATAGCCACGGTTAGGAGCGATGGTGGGCGTTGCATCTGTTGCACGTTTTCCTAAAATTCAATTAGTCGCCCATGGTCGCACTATGGGGTCAGACACCGGAGATGGAGTTTTATAATGACATGAAGGGGTTATAAGGAGGAACAGGCCCATTCTCGCTGGGATATTATTTGCTTCTATTTATGCTTTATTGTTAACGCTTATTAATTGTAATTAATGCAAGTCGAAGCACATTCCGGTTTTCTTAAATTCTGCAAATGTACTTTCTTATATATGTATAAAAACCCGGAAGCGTGGCTCGTACTTGTCCCCTCTTTACCTTCACTGAGTATCGTTTATACTCACCCCCTCGTTGTTTAATTCTTACTTCAGGTCGACAGGTGGCATTGTCACCTCTCATGTCGGTTGGCAACAGCGGGTCGTGAGTCTTGGTCTTCGTGTCCTTTGGTAATTGTGGGTAGTGTCCAACAACAGTCTGTCTTTTATTATTAAATCAATTTATTTAAGTAGAAATGGATATATTAATGATGATTGATATTCGATGACGTGATTGATATTCGTTGAGCATTGACTATTTAAATATGTATTTTGTTGAATATTGATTTATGTTAATGGATGCCCCGTGTGGCTTTGAATGTTTAATTGTTATTGATATGTTAAGCTTCCACACTCTGTTATTTCTGTTTGTTGTTGTTGTTGGACTAGGTATGTTGTTGCCGGTATAGATTGAGTGCTTGCCGTTCGCCTGGATGGATTTTTAAATGGGGTACATCTACCTCGTTTGGGAGTTCGTGTCGGTGCGAATGTGGTGTCCTTTCTCCTCCTACGGAAAGGGGCGCTACACTTACCCTCACTCATATTTTAGGACGAAACCCTCGTGAGAAAACCTTAAATTGAGTTTTTCTGCACCTGTAAGTTGAACCACACGGCCCAACGCATGGTATTGGCAAGACCGTGCGCCAGGCCGTGCACCACCATTTATGCCTGCACCGGCCTGCGCACCCTGGTGCGCAAGCCAGTGTGCCCTTGTTTTAGCTTGCACGGTCTTGAGTGCATGATCAAGACCGTGCGCCAGGCCGTGTGTTAGCCCGTGCGAATGCCTTAACCAAATTTTCAGCCTTTTTCCTTAGTTGCTCACGGTAATGGGGTCAATTGGCCAAAAATAAAAGTTGACTTTTTGCATACGACCCCCTAAAATCGAGCCGTTTTCATCTATAGCTCCCATATGATTCAAGGATGAATATTTTATAAAGTTTTCAAAATTCCGACCTCGTTCGGGCCTTGAATCGAGCCTTATTCGTTTAGGACTTTTTCCCCAATTTTTGAATGTTGCCCGAATGATCCGAAAATCGTATGAGTGCTTCTTTATAATATATTATGCATGATTGTGCAATTAGAATTTCAATTGAGCATGTTTAGCATCTTTAATTTCGTATCCTTCGTTTAATGGATTCAATTGCATTTTACTTGTAATTTCAATTCCTACATGATTATTATTTGGTCTTTCCTGCGTTGTAGTCCTTAAGAGTCGTGCGTCGTGTCTTGTCTTATTTGGTTTGTCGTTTGACAGTTTCAAGCCGTCCTTTCACGGAATAGCTTGAGTGTCTTGTCGTTCCCGTGCTCCCAGGTGAGGGTTTTAAAATGCTTTCAACTGGAGTAAGGATTTTTTTTATTATTGCGAACTACCCTTACGTGATCATATTGATTTGATTTCCTTTCTTGTATATCTATTAAATATTTAATTATATTTTCATGATTTTAATAAGAAATGTTTTGATATCAACTTATAACTGTGTGTAGCGGGCGCCCCAAACGGGTAATGCATGCCCCGCACCGAGCCCCGACCCGGAACCGAAATGGGATCGGACCCGAATCGAAACCTGGCGAACGGCACACATTTACTCAATGACTAGGCGGGGGTTCCAAAAACGAAAGAAAACGACAGAGGTGCGGAAGCGAAATTAAACAAAACAATAATTCATAATAATTGCACAAGTATTAGAGCCCACCAAGGCCAACGAAATTCAATTACTTAAATAATAAACGGGTTCGATACAATATCCCCACTACTACATAAATAAAATCTTAATATCATAAACATAAATAAAATCATACGGACAAGAGTTATACATGAACGAAATAAATGCAACTCTAACGACGACGACTACGATGACGACAATTAAATCCCGCCTAGTATCCTGAAACCAATACAGGGGTGAACTAGAGGGGGTTAGTCAAACGACTAAGTGAGGAGGGAATAATAATGTATATTATAAAACGGAAATAAATCACCATTTTTAAACTTAAAAGAAATCAACATAAAAGAAAGGTTTTCGTAAACGGGTGGTGATTTAGCATAAAACATAAACATATCATATGACTCGGCGATTCGAGCCCTTAACTCCAATTTCCAAACATAAAACGGGAAACCACCCTTACTCCTCCAATGTAGACGGACCGCTAAATCCGAACTACGCATAACATATCTTACGGTAACTTAGGTACTCAAAGGGCTGCCACTCCGGCCTCACCCCGAGCTCCCAAAGGTGGAAGGAACCATAGGATTTCCACCGTAGACCTGATGCCTACCAACTTCGTCCTACCATCCTGACTCCGGGCCCAAACATACATACATACAATTCATAATCACTTTTCAAATCATTTCGGGTTGGCCAAAAGACCGTTCGAGACATGTCATATGCGAGGCTGAAGGCCAAAGTTCGCCTTAGAAATTAAAGAGGTTTTACATATCTCTTTGCAAACGTTTGAAAGAATATACGTAGTACTTTTTCATATCAAAACATTTTCGATAAATCGAATAAACATAATAGGCATAAATATTTACTAAGTATATATATAGAAACGGTGTGAAAACAAAACATAAACATGGTTTATATCGGGATAGGCTTATTTATATATATACATAATAGTACTGGAATTAGAAACGGAAAGCCTCACCTGTTGGCTATACAAAATAAGAGCAAAAGCAAGAACCGGAGCTACTCTACGGGAGTATCATCTGCCAAAATACCAAGACACAACCAAATAAGACTAACAACGATGCACGGCTTATACGAAAACATTAAAACACTTAGAAGCACGTTAAACAATCAAATCAAGCACTTAAGTTCAAATTATCAAGCATAAACGGAGAAATTCGTGATTTTGAAAATGTAAATCAATTCCAAATGCAATGAAACTTTACGGACATGCTTTAAATATGATAAAGGAGTAGGCATTCGAATTTCGGGAAAATCGGACTTCATATGCAAAAGTTAGAAAATTTGACGAAAACTTAAAACGCATAATTAAAATCCCGAACATGTTATAATTTCGTAAATCATGCAATTCATATCTATTTCATATATATCGAATACACGAGCGAAGAAAGAATTCGGAAAAGATGAGCCTCGGAGGGACCCGTAGGCCAAAATTTGCCCTGACTTACAGAAGGTCATGGCCCTGTTCTAACGGGCCACACGGGCTCGGGCACGACCGTGCAGAGGGCCGTGCAGCCCAAGGGAGTGCGCACGGCCTCACTACAAGCCGTGTAGAGAGCCCGTGCAGGCTTCAACAAAACGCACGGCCCCCACACGGGCTTGCCACGGCCGTGTGTCAAGCCCGTGATATCAGAAAAGAGCAGACGCGCAAAACAGCAAACCCATTACGCGAAATCAATCCTAAATCCAACATTTAATCATCTAAACATGCAAATCACGCCCTAATATTTACATATAATGATCTACAACATATAAGCTACACATAGGATCCAAAAACACGAAAATCCATCCATAAATTCTCTCGAAATCACATAAACCCTAAATTATTCAACTATTTACAAAAACGAGAAATATGAGGCATAGGAGACATTAAATGAGAGGGACGTGAAAGGCTTACTCGTAGAAGAGATTGGGAGGAATTCGTAGGCGTAAATGGTTTGAAAATCGTCGGGAAACGGGGTCGGGACGATCGTTTGAACCTTCTTCCTTCTCTTTCTCTTTTTTCTTTCTTTTCTTTTCTTTCTCCTTGCTGCTGCTGCGTTTGGTGAGAGTGAGGTGGGAGAGAGAGTGATGAGACTTAGTCAAAAGTTTGACTAGGGTTTAAAATCGAAGGGGCAAATTCGTAATTTTGCAAAATAAGTTTGAAAACTCATGTTGTCCAAATAATACATAATTACAGTCAAAATTCATATAATTAAACGCATATTGACAATTCGTAATTTAAATATAGAAATTCATTCATTTACGAAATTATTCTAAAATCTTATAATAAATATCAAATAAAATAAAAATAAATTGCGCAAATACCCGATTCAGACATACCGAATTATAATTCGGATTTTCGGGGCGTTACAATACTCCCCTCTTCAAAAGAATCTGTCCTCTGATTCTCCTCCGGTCTCGGAGTTAGTTAAGAGGAGCATAATCTTGTGGAAATTCTAATAACGCGAATTAAAACGAACATTCAGAAGCAATTAAATCACATAATAAAACATCATTCATAATAAACACTTAATACACTTAACATTCCAAATAAAATCCAGAGTCATACCAAATACGGGATTACATCAATTCCTAAACAAAGCTAGCGGTAAAGACGAAAATAAGAATAGATAGATCATGGCTCATCGGGGCCACGACGGAAATACTGGTCGAGTTGCTCCGAAAGTGACCTCTGCATCTCGGAGATAGATCACTGAAGCTCTGATTGTAATGCTGTGTACTGACTATCCATGTGAGCGCGCTGAGCTGCAAATCACTCATTGATCTGCCTCCCCTGCTGGGCAAATCTCTCATCGGTCACACGACGGTAGTCGGAGAACTCCGAATAAAATTGCTGCAGATCAATCGACTCCTGGTCCTGCGTGTTTCTTCTGCCGTGTGAAGACTCAGGTATCGAAGCATCCTGTCCCAACAACTGTGAGTAGATGTGCTGAGCCTGCTCGTGGACCTCTGGGCTCGGGGGTCCTTCTTCGTGAGCATCATCTTGGACGACTTCCCCCAAGGGTAGACCGTCTACCAGAACATACGGGTCATTCCGCCTCGGACCCTTTGTGCAAATCGCCATCTGGGCTAGAGTGCCATAACTAATCGAGGTCGGACCTCCAACGGCAACCTGAGTATCGAGCCCTTCCACGGTGATATAGGAGCCTACTCGAATCTCTCATCTCGACCGAGTGGAGATGTACATCATATGGTCCATCATATACGAAATAGGGTTGAACCTGACGCCTCTCACCATATGGTCGAGCATGAGACAATCTTCGGTATTCACCGCTCCTGGACAGTCTCCTCTAGCTAGAACCGATCGAGATACGGCTCTATGCACAATCCTTAGCTGAGTGGTGATAAGCGTTGTGGCTTTGGATACGCCGGAGTTGAACATTTCGGTGGAGGTGGAGATACGTCTCCAAGCTTCGGCCTGATTCCATCCATCGGCACGTCTTCTAGGTGCCGTGACATCCAACTGAAAGTACTCTGACATCTGCCGGTATGAAAGCGTGTAATCTTGGTTGAATGCTCGGAAGTGGATTCCGATTGGCATCTAGAGGTCGTCTGGAAATGCCGCGCCCTTAAGAGAACTCAAAAATTCACATGTGAGATGGCGGTAGGATGGCCTTTGGATGCTCCAGAAATTAGTCCATCCTATGTTGTCGATATATCGGGATATGCCTTCGCCTAGGCCCAACTGATACATGGCTTCCATATCGAGGAATCGTGTGGCCCTAACCGGTCGTTCCATTAACCGATTGAAGACATTTTGGTCGTCCTCATTTCCCAAATTTACTTGATAACCTTCTGGTGCTGCTATGTCGGGTAACTCCCTTACCCGACGCTCGCTACGAGTCTCGCGGTCGCCTTCCATAATAGAGCTTGAGTTTATTTGAGTTGAAGGAAAATAAGTTGCAAATTCCACTTGAGACTTTCACCAAACACTTGGCGTGCGCTACTTCGGGCGAAGATAATGCGAGATCGGTACAACGGATCGAGCCTAAAATTCCAACAATTCAAAGAACATGCTACAGACAATGCACCTTCAAAATCTCACAAAGATCCGTCGGCTGGATCGAGAAATATACGAACTCAAAGTTGGGTGGAAATTGGGGGAGAAAACAAGGGGGAATTTTCACAAGAGAAAGGAAAATTTGGGTTGTGCGCGAATCTGGAGCTACTGATCATTTAAAAAGCTGGAAGAGGTACGCACGGCCTCTCGTCATGGCGTGTGATGAGGCTGTGTGTAAAAGACACGCACGGGGTATCGTCACGGCGTGTGACGACACCGTGTGAAAGAAACACGCACAGGCTCTCGTCACGGCGTGTGATGAGCCCGTGTGGATGGATGCGCACGGTCTCTCGCACAGGGTGCGACAAGACCATGTGGATAGATGCACGGGGTCTCGTCACGCTGTGTGGCGAGACCATGCAAGGCATGCAGGGGCAGTTCATGTGTTTTAAACCACACAAACTTCACAAAATTCATACAAGGAATATATTTCACCAAAATCATATAAATTCACATATATAATATTTTCACATATCATCAATTATACGTCTAACGCACATAATTTTAAAACTCCATCATAAGATGAAATTAAATGAATTTTGGATGAATGTCATGACAATGCAATATACTTGGATCGTTCATACGAAAATCAACCTCCGTCTTCTCGACTCGTTTCGACTTTTTCTTCCTCGTGCAATTTGTGCGGAGATGGAAGGGACTTCCACATGAGAAGCAACGTCCATACTTCTTTTGACATTCTGACTCTTGATGGTCTCTTTGGCAAAACCTACATACTGGCGCTCTCTGCGGTTGGGGAGGTGCATTCTGCTTCGATGAAGATACCGGGAAGGTCTTCTTTCCGGAAGAGGGCCCTGAATGTGTAAGTGGCCTCTTGGAACTCGCTGGATGGTACTGAACGGTGGTAGTGGAAAGAATAGGACTCGGTCCCATTAGGTTGAGTTCAGACTCAATATGTAGAGTCATTTCCACTGCGTCGGTAGGATCTGCCACGGCATCCTCAGCATCGCCTTCCAAGGCGTAAATACGAGCATAGGCCTGACGCTGAGCTGCTCCCTGATGTACCGGTCTCTTCTTCGGGCATACATTCACTCTGTGATCGGTGCTACCACATCCGTAGCACAGTCCATTCTTTTTCCAACATTTGGCCTCTAAATGCGGGCCCTTACAGAATCCACATACGGGTCGTGGATATCCCTGAGGTCGGGGAGTAGCAGGCTGAACGGGGGCCTTGAACGGCTTCTTCCCAGAAGAGGACCCAGACGGAACAAATGGCCTCTTTGAACCAAAGGGGAAACCCTTGGCGGCTGGGATCGGTGTATCGGCCTGAGGTGCCAACGGAGGTGATGGGGGCTGTCTACTTGGACAACGACGTGGAGGCATCCTGTAAAGCCAATAGCAGTTATGCATGACAGGTAAGTGAGCATGCAAAGCTCTAAACATATAGGCAAGTAATGTTCAGATAGAGTTCACATACGCACTTAGCACATTTGCACAAATTCCACAGTAGTCATAAGCCATACAACCTAGACACAACCGGACACGACAGACAACCAGGCATGGCAAGTACAACCTTGAGTTTCACATCCACCTATATCCAAGCCCATCCCAGTGTTTTGATTGTAAAAGATCTTTTGTTGTTGATCATCCAACAATGATCCATCACAATTCAAACACTAAGCGTTCTTGAACAGTAGAGAGTGCAATTCCCTAAGTTACACCGGCACACAACGACTGACAAAACAAATAAAACATGACGCTTTAGAGCATAGGCCATTGGACCAAAGAAGCTCTGATACCAACTGTAGCGGGCGCCCCAAACGGGTAACGCACGCCCCGCACCGAGCCCCGACCCGGAACCGAAATGGGATCCGACCCGAATCGAAACCCGGCGAACGGCACACATTTACTCAATGACTAGGCGGGGGTTTCAAAAACGAAAGAAAACGACAGAGGTGCGGAAGCGAAATTAAATAAAACAATAATTCATAATAATTGCACAAGTATTAGAGCCCACCAAGGCCAACGAAATTCAATTACTTAAATAATAAACGGGTTCGATACATGTAACGTCCCACATTTTTGGTAAGCTAAAGCTGGTAAGAATTCCTAAGATAACGGGACAAGTTTGGAAAACTCGATTGGGATATATGTGCTTATGTGATATTTGTGTGTTTTATATGAATTTTCGTAAATGCAATAATTTGTGAATTTAAATTATTCTATGCCAATGTGCGTTTAAAATGATGAGTTTTGACTATAATATTGACATATTTCATTAATATGTCCTTTTTATGAAGTTTCGCGAAATTACAAAAATGCCCTTTCGATTTTTCACTTAAACCTCAGGTTTTCTTTTTATTCTCTTTTCCTTTCCTTTTCCTTAATTACACTTAACCCCAACGAGAGAAAAGAAAAAAAAGAAGAAAAAAAGAAAGAATTTTCTTAAAACTTCAATTCGATCTTTCGAGTTCGTTTCTTAACCAAATTTCGATCCGCAAGAACCTACGCGACCCTTGTAACATTCTCTATAGGTATTATTCAGGTGCCATTTGATTCCGTTGTCGTTTGAGTATGTTTTGGATAAATTGTTTCGAAGTTGGATTTTTCGGTAGTTTGATCGTTATACTCCGTAGTTTTCGATGATTCTTGATCCTATGTGTTGCCATTGTGATCTTTGATGTTTGTTGAAGTTTGTATTATGAAAATATGATTGAAAATGGGGTTTTGGTGAAGATTTGACGAACTTATGATACTTCTGTGCGAAGTTCTTCGCGTTCTGCTGAAAATTCGCGAAAACATGGTGCACACGGCCTTGCAACAGGCCGTGTAGCAAGACCGTGCATTATTTCCAACTCACACGGCCTTGCATCAGGCTATGTGTGTAGGCCGTGCGTGTCCCAAAAATGCACACGGCCTTGCACAAGGCCGTGCAAGGGGCCGTGTGCCCCGATTTCAGTTCAAAAGTCTCTAGAAGTCAAAAATTGCAAATCCTACTTTCTTCGTTTGATATTATTTTCAAAATCCGACTTCGCCATTAAGTCCGTAATGCTTTAAAACTTCGTAATCCATAGAGTTTGAATTTTTCCAATACCGATTGATCGTAAAACGAACCGATTTTCGTTTAGGGAATTATACGCTTTTCGCAATTCTTTTCCGATTGCTTCGAAACTTGAATGTATGCTTCTTTATAGTATTTTAAGCATGTCTATGAAACCTAATTGTGTTTAAGCATGATTATGAGCTTGAAGTTTGATATTTCATTCGTTTCATTGAATAATCGTTCTAATTGCCCTTCTTTGATTTAATTAAGTGTTTATCGCATTAAAAGTAAGCCGTGCGTCATATTGTCGTCTTACATGGTTGTGTCGTATTTGGTTTTAGGTGGTAGTTCTTCCGGGCAGTAGTCTGGTTGTCTTTCTTTTGGTCCTTTTTGTCGTATTATCCAAGTGGGGTTTCTTTTCCGAATTCGGCTTTCCTTATCCGTATGTAAATATTCCATATATACCCGAAGCCTGTGTTTTAGGTTTTATGTTTTCTTTCCCCATATTTATATTATATGTAGTAGCTATTTGAAACCATACTATCTTAATGAGTTTAAAGAAAAATGCTTTGATATCAAATTATTACATATAACCCCTCAAAAGCTCCTTTAGCTCGAAAGGGTTAAAAGTTGATTTATCAATCGGTCCCTTTGACCATATAAGCATTTGGGATGCAAGGAATTATCTTGACCTTTCGGCCTGGCCATTGAGCCATATAACACTATTGGGCCCCGACATCAGGGTACGGGGTGACGCCGGATAGACGTTGGGTCTACGGTGGATCTCAATGCTCTGGTCTCCAAACTGATGGGAGCTCGGGGGTATGACCGGAGTGGCAACCCTTTTGAGTACCTGCGCCGGACTGGATCTAGCCTATATCCCCAGCCGAAGATGTATTGGATATTTGTCCTTGCATGATTATATAGTAGCGGGCTAGCTACCTGACTACACAAGGAGGAATAAGGGAGGTTTATTTGATATTTCTGACATTATGAAATAGGTGGTTGATGCTCGACTCGCCGAGCTATTACTTTATTGCGAAATTGTTCGATTCACCAATAATTGTGAAAACCTTTATTTTTCCTTTGCTTTCTTCTCATTTACAAACTGGTGAATCTTTCTGTTGTTTTGATAATATATACGTATTACAGCCCCCTCACTTAGTCGCTTTGACTAACCCCATTACTCTGTTGTTGTCTTTTCATGGTTTTGTTGCTAGGCGGATTCAGGTCGTGTCCTTGGAGTCATTTACTTTTGATTAGGTGATTTCATTTCCGCCTATGTATCTGGATAAATAATTAAAACCCTAGAGATTGTAGATGTAAATGATGTAAATTAGTTTGAATGTTGATATGGTTGATTTCAGTGGCCTTGGCGGGCTTTATAATTGTGTTTTGGATTATGGTTGTTCTAGCTCCCTGAGTGGGATAGGTTGTGCTAATTTGCTTCCGCTGTATTATTGTTCATTGTCCTATTATTTTCTAAAGCAGATCCGCCTGGTATTTATTTTCCGTTCGCCAGGTTGTAGTTCATAACTGGACCTTTAGTTCTGGTTATGGATTATGACTTGGTGCGGGACGTCACGTCGCACCGTATTTGGGGACGTGCCGTTACAGTTGGTATCAGAGCTAGAGGTTCATTGGCCTTAGCTCTATGAGTCGTGTCAGTCTAGGTCCGTACGGCTTATGACTTAGGAATTGTGCTTTTGTGCTTATGTGGTTATAGCTTTGCATCCATAATTAATCTACATGCATACTTGTTATATTTAACTATAGGATGCCGCCTCATCGTGATCGTACTCCTCCAGCAGCACCACCACAGGTACCAGTGGTTGATGCTCAGCAGATATTTGGTCTCTTTAAGGATTACCTGGATCAGAGAGACAAGGATGTTGAGGTAGATGAGCATAGAGCCCGTGAGCAGTCACTTCGCCGATTCCTTAATTTCCACCCACCTCAATTTGTTGGTACTACAGATGATATTGTGGCCGAGGGTTGGATTTCATCTCTTGAGAGGATATACCGAGTTCTTCAGCCTACTGATCTATAGAAGGTTGAGTTTGCTATCTATCTTCTTCGAGGACCTGCAGAGGCCTGGTGGAAGATGACTGAGCAGAGATGGAGGGCCACCCGAGTTGAGTCATCGTGGGATAGGTTTCTTGAGGAGTTTCGAGCTAAGTATGTTCCCCCTACTGTTCAGGATCGTCGGGAGCAGGAGTTTATGGAGTTATCTCAGGGTACTTCTACTGTGGCTGACTGTGAGGCCAACTTTACTAGACTTGCAGTATATGCTCCACATATTGCTTTAGACGAACGCAGGAAGACCAAGAAGTTTCTAGAGGGCTTTAGTATTCCTCTTCGACAGGGTCTTGCAGCTTCCCGTCCCACTACCTATGTTGCAGCTGTAGATGCAGCCTTATCTCTTGAGGCTGAGTATGCCAGTATTGATCGAGCTATTCGTAGTACTACCCCCGCTTCTTCTTCATCAGGTTTCAAGAGGCCTTTCATTCCGAGTGCACCTTATGCAGCCTAAAGGCAAGAGACCTTTTGGTGGACCCAGACCTCCTATACCTCGCCCTATGGGATTTACTTCAGCACTTCGTCCGACCGGATTTTACTCTGCACCTCGCCCGGCTGGTTTTCCTTCAGTCCCTCATCTATCAGGTTATCGTCCAGTTACTTGTGGTTATTGTGGAGGGAATCACCCAGAGTTTAAGTGTTGGTATAAGTTGCGATTGTGTACTAGTTGTGGTAGCTCTACCCACCAGAAGGATAGTTCTCCCAAGTGGCAGCCCCCGAGTCAGCCTATGCCGCCGAAGCCGAAGCCTTCTGTTCCAGCTCGTGTGTATGCACTGGAGGGTGATAATGAGGAGACTGAGCCTGATGCTTCCGCCGTGGTGGAAGGTACCATACATATACATAACATACCCATACATGCATTGTTTGATCCGGGTGCTACGCATTCTTTTGTTGCTCCTGAAATTGACTTATCTGCGCATGTGTCTATTGATTCGTCTGATTATTGTTTTGTTGTGAGTTCCCCTTTGGGATCTTGTATGATTACCGATCGTTTGTACCGACGTTGTCCCGTTGTTATTGAGGATAAAGTTTACCCCGCAGATTTGATAGTGTTGTCAGTAAAGAAGTACGGAGTTATCTTGGGTATGGATTGGTTATTTAAGCACAGGGCCAAGATTGATTGTTTTGAGAAGAAGATTAGTTTGGAATCTGATTCGAGTCAGGGTATTCAGTTGACAGATGGGCCAATTATTTCTATGACAGAGGCAAAGAAGCTCATCCGAGAAGGAGCTTCAGGTTTTGTTGCTTATCTTCTTAACAGGCCGAAAGAACAGTCGATGTTTGAAAATACCGAGATTGTTAAAGATTTCCCTGATGTGTTTCCTGAGAAGTTAGAATCGTTACCTCCAGACAGTGACATCGAGTTTGTTATTGACCTGTATCCGGGATCTGAGCCGTATTCGAAGACACCTTACAGAATGGCACCAGCTGAGTTAAAGGAGTTGAAGACTCAGTTAGATGATTTGCTAACCAGTGGTTATATCAGGCCAAGTACATCTCCCTGGGGTGCACCGGTACTGTTTTTGAAGAAGAAAGATGGTTCTCTTAGACTTTATGTTGATTACAGAGAGTTGAACCGGATGACTGTGAAGAACAAGTATCCACTTCCCCACATTGAGGAGTTGTTTGATTTATTGCAGGGATTGAGGGTCTATTCTAAACTCGATCTGAGACAGGGATATTATCAGTTACGTATCAAGGCAGAGGACATACCGAAGACAGCTTTCAACATTCGATATGGTCATTTTGAGTTTGTGGTTATGCCGTTCGGTTTGACAAACGCTCCTGCAGCATTTATGGATATGATGCACAGAATTTTTCGACCTTATCTTGATAAGTTTGTTGTCATCTTCATCGACGACATACTGGTTTTCTCAAAATCCGAGGAAGAACATGCAGAGCATTTGAAGATCGTGTTACAAACTATGAAAGAACATCAGTTGTATGCCAAGTTCAGTAAGTGCGAGTTCTGGATTGAGAAAGTGGCATTTCTGGGTTATGTTATATCCAAGACAGGTATTGAGGTTGATCCTTCGAAGATTGATTCAGTATTGAGTTGGGAGCAGCCTAAGACTCCGAGAAAGGTTCGTAGTTTTCTGGGTTTGGCAGGTTATTACAGACGGTTTGTGAAGGATTTCTCTAAACTTGCAGCCCCGCTTACAGAGTTAACGAAGAAGAATGTTTCTTTTGTGTGGACAGATAAGTGTGAGAGCAGTTTTCGGGAGTTAAAGAACAGATTGACATCCGCTCCTATTCTTACTTTGCCTGAAGGTTCAGATGGATTCGTGGTTTATACTGATGCTTCGAAAGAAGGTTTAGGATGTGTGTCAATGCAGAATGGAAAGGTTATAGCTTATGCCTCGAGAAAGCTTAAACCTGCTGAAGTGAATTATCCTACACATGATCTGGAGTTAGCAGCAGTTGTATTTGCTTTAGGCAAGTGGCGTCACTATCTCTACGGCGTTACTTTTGATATTTTCACTGATCATAAGAGCCTCCAGTATCTTTTCACGCAGAAAGAATTGAATAAACGCCAGACGCGTTGGATAGAGTTTTTAGAAGACTACGATTGTAAAATTCAGTACCATCCGGGGAAGGCGAACGTAGTTGCAGATGCCTTGAGCAGAAAAGCGAGTGTATCACAGCTAGAGCTGAGTTTAGATATATCAGGTGCCGAGAGAGCTCGTATTATTTCTTATGCTCGTGTTTCTAGCATTACGATACAGTCAGAGTTGGGTCGTAGAATTAAAGAAGCTCAAGCTACTGATAATTGGATTCAACGACAGATTATTCGAATGAAGGATGAGCCAGACACGCAATTCAGTATTGATGACACAGGTCTTCTCAGACATAAGACAAGAGTTTGTGTTCCAGAGAGTTTGAGGAGAGAGATTTTAGATGAAGCTCACAAATCAGCCTATACTATTCATCCGGGAGGCACTAAGATGTATCGAGATTTGAAAGAGTTCTTCTGGTGGAATGGTTTGAAGAGAGATGTGGCCGATTATGTCAGACAGTGTGTGACTTGTCAACAGGTCAAGGCAGATCATCAGAAACCTAGAGGTTTACTACAGCCACTTCCCGTTCCATCTTGGAAATGGGAAGAGATAGCGATGGATTTTGTTTCGGGCTTACCGAAAGTCAGAGGTGGTTATGATAGCATTTGGGTAATTGTTGACAGATTGACGAAGTCCGCTCATTTCTCGCCCGTTCGTACATCCTATACAGTTGAGAAGTTGGCAGAGGTTTATCATGAGGAGATTGTGAGACTTCACGGAGTTCCGGCTAGTATAGTGTCAGACAGAGACACTAGGTTCACTTCACATCTGTGGCAGAACTTACAGGATCGTATGGGAACAAAGTTGACCTTCAGTACCGCAGCTCACCCCCAGACAGACGGTCAATCCGAGAGGACTATTAGATACCTCGGAGACATGCTGAGATCTTGTGCCCTAGATTTTCAGACTACGTGGCACAAACAGCTTCTATTGATTGAGTTCGCTTATAATAACAGTTATCAGTCCTCGATTCAGACGGCCCCATATGAAGCTTTGTATGGAAGGAAGTGTCGATCGCCACTATATTGGGACATTGAGGATTGGAGATGGACTAAAGATGGTATTCGTCGTGGTATTGCTCCAAAATTGATTCAGGATGCTATCGAGAAGGTGCAAGTCATCCGACAAAGAATGAAAGCTGCCCAGGATCAACAAAAGAGTTATGCTGATAGACGTCGACGTGATTTGGAGTTTGAAGTTGGGGATCGGGTATTTTTGAAAGCTTCTTCGAGAAAGGGATTCGTTCGAATTGGTAAAGGAGGAAAGTTAGCCCCGAGATATTTGGGTCCGTATGTGATTCTTGAGAGGATTGGGAAGATGGCCTACAGATTAGATTTACCGCCACCTCTTACCGGTATTCATAATGTTTTCTACGTCTCGCAGCTTCGTAAGTATCATCCAGACGAGTCTGAGATTATTCCAGTGGAAGATATTAAGTTAGAGCCGAATCTGACATTCATTTCCCAACTGGTTAGTATTTTGGACCATAAATTTCAAGAACTTCGTAATCGTCAAATCCCACTTGTAAAAGTCCTTTGGAGGAATCAGAAAAGCGAAGAAGCTACTTGGGAAACAGAAGAGAAAATGAGGAAACATTATCCTGAGTTATTCGCTTTGAATAAATAGAATCTGAGGACAGATTCTCATAAGGGGGAGAGATTGTAACGCCCCACATTTTTGGTAAGCTAAAGCTGGTAAGAATTCCTAAGATAAGGAAAACTCGATCGGGATATATGTGCTTATGTGATATTTGTGTGTTTTATATGAATTTTCGTAAATGCAATAATTTGTGAATTTAAATTATTCTATGTCAATGTGCGTTTAAAATGATGAGTTTTGACTATAATATGTACATATTTCATTAATATGTCCTTTTTATGAAGTTTTGCGAAATTACGAAAATGCCCTTTTGATTTTTCACTTAAACCTCAGGTTTTCTTTTTATTCTCTTTTCCTTTCCTTTTCCTTAATTACACTTAACCCCAACGAGAGAAAAGAAAAAAAAGAAGAAAAAAAGAAAGAATTTTCTTAAAACTTCAATTCGATCTTTCGAGTTCGTTTCTTAACCAAATTTCGATCCGCAAGAACCTACGCGGCCCTTGTAACATTCTCTACAGGTATTATTCAGGTTCCATTTGATTCCGTTGTCGTTTGAGTATGTTTTGGATAAATTGTTTTGAAGTTGGATTTTTCGGTAGTTTGATCGTTATACTCCGTAGTTTTCGATGATTCTTGATCCTATGTGTTGCCATTGTGATCTTTGATGTTTGTTGAATTTTGTAGTATGAAAATATGATTGAAAATAGGGTTTTGGTGAAGATTTGACGAACTTCTGATACTTCTGTGCGAAGTTCTTCGCGTTCTGCTGAAAATTCGCGAAAACATGGTGCACACGGCCTTGCAACAGGCCGTGTAGCAAGACCGTGCATTATTTCCAACTCACACGGCCTTGCGTCAGGCTGTGTGTGTAGGCCGTGCGTGTCCCAAAAATGCACACGGCCTTGCACAAGGCCGTGCAAGAGGCCGTGTGTCCCGATTTCAGTTCAAAAGTCTCTAGAAGTCAAAAATTGCAAATCCTACTTTCTTCGTTTGATATTATTTTCAAAATCCGACTTCGCCATTAAGTCCGTAATGCTTTAAAACTTATTAATCCATAGAGTTTGAATTTTTCCAATACCGATTGATCGTAAAACGAACCGATTTCCGTTTAGGGAATTATACGCTTTTCGCAATTCTTTTCCGATTGCTTCGAAACTTGAATGTATGCTTCTTTATAGTATTTTAAGCATGTATATGAAACCTAATTGTGTTTAAGCATGATTATGAGCTTGAAGTTTGATATTTCATTCGTTTCATTGAATAATCGTTCTAATTGCCCTTCTTTGATTTAATTAAGTGTTTATCGCATTAAAAGTAAGCCGTGCGTCATATTGTCGTCTTACATGGTTGTGTCGTATTTGGTTTCAAGTGGTAGTTCTTCCGGGCAGTAGTCTGGTTGTCTTTCTTTTGGTCCTTTTTGCCGTATTATCCAGGTGGGGTTTCTTTTCCGAATTCGGCTTTCCTTATACGTATGTAAATATTCCATATATACCCGAAGCCTGTGTTTTAGGTTTTATGTTTTCTTTCCCCATATTTATATTATACGTAGTAGCTATTTGAAACCATAATATTTTAATGAGTTTAAAGAAAAATGCTTTGATATCAAATTATTACGTATAACCCCTCAAAAGCTCCTTTAGCTCGAAAGGGTTAAAAGTTGATTTATCAATCGGTCCCTTTGACCATATAAGCATTTGGGATGCGAGGAATTATCTTTGCCTTTCGGCCTGGCCATTGAGCCATATTACACTATTGGGCCCGGACATCAGGGTACGGGGTGAAGCCGGATAGACGTTGGGTCTACGGTGGATCTCAATGCTGTGGTCTCCAAACTGATGGGAGCTCGGAGGTATGACCGGAGTGGCAACCCTTTTGAGTACGTGCGCCGGACGGGATCTAGCCTATAGCCCCAGCCGAAGATGTATTGGATATTTGTCCTTGCATGATTATATAGTAGCGGGCTAGCTACCTGACTACACAAGGAGGAATAATGGAGGTCTATTTGATATTTCTGACATTATGAAATAGGTGGTTGATGCTCGACTCGCCGAGCTTTTACTTTATTGCAAAATTATTCGATTCACCAATAATTGTGAAAACCTTTATTTTTCCTTTGCTTTCTTCTCATTTACAAACTTGTGAATCTTTCTGTTGTTTCGATAATATATACGTATTACAGCCCCCTCACTTAGTCGCTTTGACTAACCCCATTACTCTGTTGTTGTCTTTTCAGGGTTTTGTTGCTAAGCGGATTCAGGTCGTGTCCTTGAAGTCATTTACTTTTGATTAGGTGATTTCATTTCCGCCTATGTATCTGGATAAATAATTAAAACCCTAGAGATTGTAGATGTAAATGATGTAAATTAGTTTGAATGTTGATATGGTTGATTTCAGTGGCCTTGGTGGGCTTTATAATTGTGTTTTGGATTATGGTTGTTCTAGCTCCCTGAGTGGGATAGGTTGTCGCGGCCCCCCGGGTGCGGAGACGAGAACCCTCACGGCGGCACCCGTTGGACGCGCGGGCATAACCTCCGATCACCACCGAGCACAACCCTAAAGTTTGGCCGGAAACACTTGCCAAAAGGTGGTACCACAAGGTGGTTGTTACTTGGTCATTTTTGGTTATAAACCCTTCAAACATATTTTGAAATTCCGATGTGGGATCAAATATGGACACACACAGCCTTGCAACACCCCGTGAGGGGAGGCCGTGCGTGTCTCTTCCACACGGGCTGCTGCACGGCGTGTCGCAAGCCCGTGTGGATCCCCTGAACATATTTTTCTTGCGGAAATTCGGGGTGCTACATAGGTTGTGCTAATTTGCTTCCGCTGTATTATTGTTCATTGTCCTATTATTTTCTAAAGCAGATCCGCCTGGTATTTATTTTCCGTTCGTCAGGTTGTAGTTCATAACTGGACCTTTACTTCTGGTTATGGATTATGACTTGGTACGGGACGTCACGTCGCACCGTATTTGGGGACGTGCCGTTATAATACAATATCCCGACCACTACATAAATAAAATCCTAATATCATAAACATAAATAAAATCATACGGACAAGAGTTATACATGAACGAAATAAATGCAACTCTAATGACGACGACGATCAAATCCCACCTAGTATCCTGAAACCAATACAGGGGTGAAACAGAGGGGGTTAGTCAAACGACTAAGTGAGGAGGGAATAATAATGTATATTATAAAACGGAAATAAATCACCATTTTTAAACTTAAAAGAAATCAACATAAAAGAAAGGTTTTCGTAAACGGGTGGTGATTTAGCATAAAACATAAACATATCATATGACTCGGCGAGTTGAGCCCTTAACTCCAATTTCCAAACATAAAACGGGAAACCACCCTTATTCCTCCAATGTAGACGGACCGCTAAATCCGAACTACGCATAACATATCTTACGATAACTCAGGTACTCAAAGGGCTGCCACTCCGGCCTCACCCCGAGCTCCCAAAGGTGGAGGGAACCATAGGATTTCCACCGTAGACCCGATGCCTACCAACTTCGTCCTATCATCCTGACTCCGGGCCCAAACATACATACATACAGTTCATACTCGCTTTTCAAATAATTTCGGGTTGGCCAAAAGACCATTCGAGACATGACATATGCGAGGCCGAAGGCCAAAGTTCGCCTTAGAAATTAAAGAGGTTTTACATGTCTCTTTCGCAAACGTTTGAAAGAATATACGTAGTACTTTTTCATATCAAAACATTTTCGATAAATCGAATAAACATAATAGGCATAAATATTTACTAAGTATATATATAGAAACGGTGTGAAAACAAAACGTAAACATGGCTTATATCGGGAGAGGCTTATTTATATATATACATAATAGTACTGGAATTAGAAACGGAAAGCCTCACCTGTTGGCTATACAAAATAAGAGCAAAAGCAAGAACCGGCGCTACTCTACGAGAGTATCGTCTGCAAAAATACCATGACACAACCAAATAAGACTAACGAAGAGGCACGGCTTATACGAAAATATTAAAACACATAGAAGCACGTTAAACAATCAAATCAAGCACTTAAGTTCAAATTATCAAGCATAAACGGAGAAATTCGTGAATTCGAAAATGTAAATCAATTCCAAATGTAATGAAACTTTACGGACATGCTTTAAATATCATAAAGGCGTATGCATTCGAATTTTGGGAAAATTGGACTTCATATGCAAAAGTTAGAAAATTTGACGAAAACCTAAAACGCATAATTAAAATCCCGAACATGTTATAATTTCGTAAATCATGCAATTCATATCTATTTCATATATATCGAATACACGAGCGAAGAAAGAATTCGGAAAAGATGAGCCTCGGAGGGACCCGTAGGCCAAAGTTTGCCCTGACTTACAGAAGGTCAGTGCCCTGTTCAAACGGGCCACACGGGCTCGGGCACGGCCGTGCAGGGGGCCGTGCAGCCCAAGGGAGTGCGCACGGCCTCACTACACGCCGTGTAGAGAGCCCGTGCAGGCTTCAACAACACGCACGGCCTCCTGCACGGGCGTGCAGGGGGCCGTGTGCCCTCACACGGGCTTGCCACGGCCGTGTGTCAAGCCCGTGATATCAGAAAAGAGCAGACGCGCAAAACAGCAAACCCATTACGCGAAATCAATCTTAAATCCAACATTTAATCATCTAAATATGCAAATCACACCCTAATATTTACATATAATGATCTACAACATATAAGCTACACATAGGATCCAAAAACACGAAAATCCATCCATAAATTCTCTCGAAATCACATAAACCCTAAATTATTCAACTATTTACAAAAATGAGAAATATGAGGCATAGGAGACATTAAACGAGAGGGATGTTAAAGGCTTACTCGTAGAAGAGATCGGGAGGAATTCGTAGGCGTATACGGTTTGAAAATCGGTCGGGAAACGGGGTCGGGACGATCGTTTGAACCTTCTTCCTTCTCTTTCTCTTTTTTCTTTCTTTTCTTTTCTTTCTCCTTGCTGCTGCTGCGTTTGGTGAGAGTGAGGTGGGAGAGAGAGTGATGAGACTTAGTCAAAAGTTTGACTAGGGTTTAAAATCGAAGGGGCAAATTCGTAATTTCGCAAAATAAGTTTGAAAACTCATGTTGTCCAAATAATACATAATTACAGTCAAAATTCATATAATTAAACGCACATTGACAATTCGTAATTTAAATATAGAAATTCATTCATTTACAAAATTATTCTAAAATCTCATAATAAATATCAAATAAAATAATAATAAATTGCGCAAATACCCAATTCGGACATACCGGATTATAATTCGAATTTTCGGGGCGTTACACTGTGAGTATATCTAAACCGTTTCATTTTCAAGAGGCAAGGAAACTCTTTTGTTTCATGCGTGGCGCTTTGAATTAGGATTTGGGTCTATGGGGGAAGTCGTTAGGGGAGTCCGTCAGCATATCCTGACACGTATGAAACTCATGGTTACCCCCTTTGTCGTCACACCCTTGCCTAAATGCCCGTTTAGCTTTCAACTTATAATGTTCTTCAAGCGCGAGTAAAATATTGGACTTTTCTTTTACTGAGGGCCCGGGAGGGTATTCGAGGGTCTCACTTGGGGACGAGCATCCAGGGTGTTGCCCGAGGTACTTTTCCCAAAATTAAGCGTCAATCGTGGCCCGTCAGGAGTTGATAGCCACGGTTGGGAGCGATGGTGGGCGTTTCATTCGTTGCATGTTTTCCTAAAATTCAATTCGTCGCCCGTGGTCGCACTATGGGGTCAGACACCGGAGATGGAGTTTTATATTGTCTTGAAGGGGATATAAGGAGGAACAGGTCCATTCTCGCTGTGTAGCGGGCGCCCCAAACGGGTAACGCACGTCCCGCACCGAGCCCCGACCCGGAACCAAAATGGAATCCGACCCGAATCGAAACCCGACGAACGACACACATTTTGTCGCGACCCCCGGGCACGGAGAGGAGAACCCCCCATTCTTGGGCTCCCGTTGGATGCGCGGGCATAACCTCCAGTCGCCACTGAGCATGACCTTAAAGTTTGGCCTGAAATCAACTGCCAAAAGGTGGTACCACTAGTTGGTTTGTACTTGGCGGCCTTTGATTATAAACCCTTCGATTTTCGTCTGAAATTCCGATGTGGGACGAGGAAATGAACACACACGGCCTTGCAACACGGCGTGCTGCAGGCCGTGCGCATTCACCCCAATTTCTCACGGCCTTTGCACAAGCCCGTGACTTAGGCCGTGTGAATTCATTCAATTTCACACGGCCTTGCCTTGCAACACGGCGTGTTGCAGGCCGTGTGGCCTCCCTTTGGCCTTCCCCGCATCGTTATTGCAGTTTGCGCCTCGGATTTTCGGGGCGTTACACATTTACTCAATGACTAGGCGGGGGTTTCAAAAATGAAAGAAAACGACAGAGGTGCGGAAGCGAAATTAAACAAAACAATAAATCATATTAATTGCACAAGTATTAAAGCCCACCAAGGCCAAAGTACTTTTTCATATCAAAACTGTAACGCCCCGCTATTTTATAGCGCTTCAGTACGTTAGCCGATTATTGCTCTTGTTTGCATTGTTTGCGATTATGTAAATTATGTGACTTATATGATTTAATATATGAATAATATGATGATTTCATAAGAATTTTCATATTTGAATTATTTTATACCATTCTTATATTTGAATTACTTTATACTATGTTTATATTTGAATTGTTGTATTTGAAATTTTATGAAAATTATGTCATCATAATTGAATTACATGATATTATATTTGAAATATATGCAATATATATATATGCAAACATATATAAATATATGTATATATATATATAAATATCTATACAAATTGCAAGCATATTTTGACTTTTCAAAATATTCTATATTTATTTAATTATCTCATCTCTCTCCACATTTTTCTACACTATTCCACAAGCAACTCACTTCTCTCTTTCTTCAACCTCTCGGCCCTCACCTTGCTCTCACCACCGCCATTTTCATCACCATCAAAGCATCAAAAATCATCCTCTTTCTTGCTATAAAAAGTTGCTCTCTCATCCAAGGAACAAGCTACCACTTGTAGTTTTTGCAAACAAGCTCTCTACATCTCGTTTTCTCCAATTCTTTCCTTCAAGGTAAGTTTATGAATCTCTCAATTCTTTGGGTTTTATGGTTTCAAATGTTGATGAAGTGAAGAAGCATGCTAGAATGAATGATTGATGAGTTTGGTTTGATTGTTGGTTGCATGTAGCATCTTTTGTGATTTTTCTATTAAATTTGATCAATTTGCAATGTTGGGTTAATGGTCTTAGATGCTTGAATGGTTAAGGAATTCATGTTAGTTCATGATATTAAGCTAATTGGTTAAGTTTTGTGGAGTTTGGGGTTGAAAAATGAAAGTTTGGCAAAATATGAAGGGGCTGATGAATAGTGATTTTTGAGCATTTGGCTTCATTTTTCGATTCTTTTGGCATCAAAAATCTTAAAATGTGTTAACTAAGAGATGCCGAAAGTTTCGGATTAATCGGAGTTATTTTGCTATAAAAAGTATCAAACGAGGGGTGGTTTGTGTAATATGTACAAAACCTTTGAATTATAGTTCCCAAACTCTCATATTACTTGAATGCCTGATCTAGCTTAATATTATGAATATTTGATTGTGTTTGAATGTATTTGAATGAGCTTAATTGTGTTTAAATGCATTTATACATAATATGTTATTTTGAGCATAAAATGCATTTCATAGCCGTGCGTCTTACTTGGTTGATTTATCGAGTCCTGTTTTACCTCGAGGCCTGTGTATTACAGGTGGGACCTCGCGGGACTGATTTCTGGTCGTTTGGCTATCCTTTTTGTTAAGCCTACAGGTGAGGATGAAAAATGGTTTTCAACTGAAGTATGAACAAATATTGCGAAAACCCTATCCCCTTTTATATTTCAATTATATATTATCAATATTTGAAATAAAAAGGTTTTAATATAAGAATGATATATGTGTATCTTTCTAAAATGATTTGAAAATAGAGACAAGAGAACTACTTTGATTTTAAAAGTAACATTTGGTCTCGGGACTTGCACGTATGCCTCGAGATAACTCGGCAACGTGACGGGATACCCTAGACGGTTACATACCTTGTCTCGAAAGAGACTTTTGGTCCATTAAAATATTTTTAAAAGCGAGATCATACACGTTTAACCCCATTGAGGACGCTCATGGGTGTATCTGTTTGGGCCCTGGATTATGTGACAGGCGGATACCCGGAGACGTGCGTCTAGGGTTGAAGCCGGGTTCATAATCCGCCGATTATAAGCAGGTATCCTGGAACCTGACAAATAATCAAAGGGTATTGTTCATGGCTGGTCGGAGATAGTCTAGCATGAATAATACTGACACCGGCGCCATTAGTCGGTTATGGTGAAACCTCGGGTTGCTCCTTGATAAACCAAACGGTATTGAGGAAGGAATTTCATTATATTTGATATGTTTTGGGAGTTATAAGGAGATGGCCCGTTCTCGCCGGGAATAAAAATATTTCTAAAATGTTTTACTCTAATATTTAATTCACAAAGCTTTGATGGATTATAAAGAGATAGTATCGGCACTAGATTCGTTTCTCTATTAATCAAAGCGTGGATTAAATATGAATATTTAATTCCCAAAGCTTAGCTGAATTGTAAAAGAGCATATTATCACTAGATGTGCTTTTATCAACCTAAGCGTGGATTAAATATATGTTTTTATTATATATATATTCCCCTCCTCAATGAGTTCGTTTGACTCACATCCCCTTTTTGGTTCATGCTTCAGGTTAGCAGTTCGAGTGGTTGTTGGGTACTGGCAGCAGTAGTGTTGGGAATCCCGTTGTCCGGGGCGGGTTTTCGAGTGGTGGTATTTAACTATCGCTCGGGGGCTCGTTTCGATCCGGGGGTTGTGATGTTGGGGACGTCACAAAAACATTTTCGATGAATTGAATAAACATAATAGGCATAAATATCTAGTAAGTATATATATATAAACAGTGTGAAAACAAAACGTAAACAAGGCTTATCTCAGGAGAGGCTTATTTATATATATACATAATAATACTGGAATCAGAAACAGAAAGCCTCACCTGTTGGCTATACAAAAAGAATAGATAAATGCAAGAACCGGCGCTACTCCACGGGAGTATCGTCTGCAAAAATACCAAGACACAACCAATTAAGACTAAGGACGACGCACGGCTTATACGAAAACATTAACGCACATAGAAGCACGTTTAACAATCATATAGGCACTTAAGTTCAAATGATCAAACGAAAATGGAGTAATTCGTGAATTTAAATATGCAAATCAAATCCAAATGCAATGAAACTTTACGGGCATGCTTTAAATATCACAAAGGAATATGCATTCGAATTTCGGGAAAATCGGACTTCATATGCAAAAGTTAGAAAATTTGACGAAACTTAAAACGCATAATTAAAATCCCGAACATGTTATAAATTCGTAAATCATGCAATTCATATCTATTTCATATATATCGAATACACGAGCGAAGAAAGAATTCGGAAAAGACGAGCCTCGGAGGGACCTACAGGCCAAAATGGACCCTGACTTACAGAAGGTCAGGATCCTGTTCATACAGGTCCACACGGGCTCAAGCACGGCCGTGCAGGAGGCCGTGTGCCCTCACACGGCCTCCTGCACGGGCGTGCAGGGGGCCGTGTGCCCTCACACGGGCTTGCCACAGGCCGTCTGTCAAGCCCGTGCATATCAGAAAGGAGCAGACGCGCAAAACAGCAGACCCATTACGCGAAATCAATCCTAAATCCAACATTTAATCATCTAAACATGCAAATCACGCCCTAATATTCACATATAATGATCTACAACACATAAGCTATACATAGAATCCAAAAACACGAAATTTCATCCATAAATTCCTTCAAAATCTCAAAAACCCTAACCTAAACAACTATTCAACAATAATGAGAAATACGAGGCATAGGAGACATTAAACGAGAGGGATGTGAAAGGCTTACTCATAGGAGAGATCGTGAGGAGTTTGTAGGCGTAAACGGTTTGAAAATCGGTCGGGAAACGGGGTCGGGACGATCGTTTGAACCTTCTTCCTTCTCTTTCTCTTTTTCTCTCTTTTTTTTTTTCTTTCTTCCTTGGTGTTGCACGAGAGTGAGGGAAGAGAGAGGGTGATGAGACTTAGTCAAAAGTTTGACTAGGGTTTAAAAATCGAAGGGGCAAATTCGTAATTTTGCAAAATAAGTTCAAAAACCCGTGTCGTCCAAATAACACATAATTACAGTCAAAATTCATATAATTAAACGCACATTGACAATTCGTAATTTAAATATAGAAATTCATTCATTTATGAAATTATTCTAAAATCTCATAATAAATATCAAATAAAATAATAAATTGCGCAAATACTCGATTCGGACATACCGGATCATAATTCGGATTTTCGTGGCGTTACAATCACCCCTCCTTATAAGAATCTGGCCCCCAGATTCTACTCATCCGAATGAAATAATTCCGGATGAAAGTTGTGCATCTTGTCCTCGGTCTCCCATGTAGCTTCTTCGGTTGTCTGATTTCTCCAAAGAATTTTGACAAGAAAAATCTCTCGGTTCCGCAGAGCTTGAGTCTTCTTATCCAATATCTTCACCGGCTTCGAAACAAAGGTCAAATCCGGCTCTAGTTCAATTTCTTCAACAAGAAGGATCTCAGACTCATTCGGGAAGTACTTTCGGAGTTGAGAAACATGAAAGACATTGTGAATTCCTTTTACGCTTGGCGGCAAGTCTAACCTTTAGGCGGCGTTCCCAATCCTCTCTAGAATTTCATAGGGACCCAAAAATCTGGGACTCAGTTTTCCTCCTTTTCCAATTCGGGTGAATCCCTATCGAGGAGAAGCTTTCAGGAATACTTTGTCACCAACCTCAAATTCCAACGGTCGGCGACGGTTGTCGGCATAGCTCTTCTGTCGATCCTGAGCTGCTTTCATTGTCTGCCGAATGATCTGGATACGGTCGATGGTATTTTGGAGAAACCTTGGAGGAGTTCCTCGTTCCTTATCATCTTTCGTCCAACGCCAATCCTTGAGATCCCAAAACAACGGGGATCTACACTTTCTGCCATACAATGCTTCGTAAGGTGCCATCTTCATCGTGGACTAATAACTGTTGTTGTAGGCAAACTCGATCAATGGTAACTGGTCGTGCCAATTGTTGCGAAAATCCAAGGCACAAGCTCGAAGCATATCACAGAGATATCTGATCATCCTCTCTGATTGACCATCTGTCTGCGGGTGTGCGGCTGTACTGAAAGTCAGCTTCGTTCCCATTCGCTCTTGAAGTTGCTGCCATAAGCGAGAAGTAAATCAAGCGTCTCTGTCAGACACTATCGTAGTCGGAATCCCAAGAAGCTTAACAATCTCTCGGTGATAAATCTCTGCCAACCTATCCACTTTGTACGACATGTTGATCGGTAGAAAATGAGCACTCTTGGACAGTCGGTCGATAATCACCCAAATGCTATCATAGCCACCTCTAACTTTAGGCAAACCAGACACGAAGTCCATGGCAATACCCTCCCAATTCTACGTAGGAATCGGTAGTGGCTCAAGTAAACCTCCTGGTCTTTGATGTTCAACTTTAACTTGCTGACAAGTTGAGCATCTCTTGACGTAATCAGCTACGTCTCTCTTCATACCTCTCCACCAGAATAATTCTTTTTGTAACGCCCCGAAAAATCCGAATTATATTCCGGTATGTCCGATTCGCGTAATTGTGCGATTTTATTTTATTTATATTATTATGTGATTATTTCATAATTATTATGTGATTTTATAACGATTTCGTATATGAGTGAATTATGATATTTAAATTAAGAATTGTCAATGTGCGTTTAATTATATGAATTTTGACTGTAATTATGTATTATTTGGACAACATGAGTTTTCGAACTTATTTATGAAAATTATGAAAATGCCCCTTCGATTCTCAACCCAAGTCAAATTTTGACTTAAGTCTCATCTCTCTCCCTCTCACCTCATTCACGCAATCAACAACAAAGGAAAAGAAAGAAAAAGAAAGAAAAAGAGAAAGAGAAGGAAGGAGGTTCAAACGATCGTCCCGACTTCGTTTCTCGATCGATTTTCAAACCGTTTACGCCTACGAACTCCTCACGATCTCTTCTACAAGTAAGCCTTTCACGTCCCTCGCGTTTAATGTCTCCTGTGCCTTGTATTTCTCATTTTTGTAAATAGTTGAATAATTTAGGGTTTATGTGATTTCGAGAGAATTTATGGATGGATTTTCGTGTTTTTGGATCCTATGTGTAGCTTATATGTTGTAGATCATTATATGTAAATATTAGGATGTGATTTGCATGTTTAGATGATCAAATGTTGGAGTTAGGATTGAGCTCGCTTGGTTTTTCTGGTTCTGCGAAGTTTCTGTTGTTTCTTGACGTGCACGGGCTTTGCACACGGGGTGTGGCAAGCCCGTGTGGGTGTACACGGTCTCCCGCACGGCCGTGCAGGAGACCGTGCGTGTTGTGGTGGTGCATGGCCTTGTGCACACGGCCTTGAGGCCGTGTGCAAGAGGCCGTGCGTCTCCCTATTTGATGTGCACGGCCTTGGTGCACACGGCCGTGCATGAGGCCGTGTGGCCCGTTTGAACAGGGCCCTGACCTTCTGCAAGTCAGGGCCAATTTTGGCCTACGGGTCCCTCCGAGGCTCGTCTTTTCCGAATTCTTTCTTCACTCGTGTATTTGATATATATGAAATAGATATGAATTGCATGATTTATGAATTTATAGCATGTTCGGGTCTATGAATAGTGCATTTTAAGTTTTCGTCAAATTTTCTAACTTTTGCATATGAAGTCCAATTTTTCCGAAATTCGAATGCATACTCCCTTATGATATTTAAAGCATGTCCGTAAAGTTTCGTTGCATTTGGACTTGATTTGTATTTTTAAATTTGCGAATTACTCCTTTTTCATTTGATAATTTGAACCTAAGTGCCTTATGTGATTGTATAACGTGCCTCAATATGTTTTAATATTTTCGTATAAGCCGTGCGTTGCCGTTAGTCTTATTTGGTTATGTCTTGGTATTTTTGCAGATGATACTCCCGTGGAGTAGCGCCGGTTCTTGCTTTTGCTCTTATTTTGTATAGCCAACAGGTGAGGCTTTCCGTTTCTAATTCCAGTACTATTATGTATATATATAAATAAGCCTCTCCCGATATAAGCCATGTTTACGTTTTGTTTTCACACCCTTTCTATATATATACTTAGTAAATATTTATGCCTATTATGTTTATTCGATTTATCGAAAATGTTTTGATATGAAAAAGTACTACGTATATTCTTTCAAACGTTTGCGAAAGAGACATGTAAAACCCCTTTATTTTCTAAGGCGAACTTTGGCCTTCGGCCTCGCATATGACATGTCTCGAACGGTCTTTTGGTCAACCTGAAATGATTTGAAAAGCGAGTTATGAACTGTATGTATGTATGTTTGGGCCCGGAGTCAGGATGATAGGACGAAGTTGGTAGGCATCGGGTCTACGGCGGAAATCCTATGGTTCCCTCCACCTTGGGAGCTCGGGGTGAGGCCGGAGTGGCAGCCCTTTGAGTACCTGAGTTATGTATGTACGTTATGCGTAGTTCGGATTTAGCAGTCCGTCTACATTGGAGGAATAAGGGTGGTTTTCCGTTTTATGTTTGGAAAATTGGAGTTAAGGGCTCGACTCGCCGAGTCATATGATATGTTATGTTTTATGCTAAATCACCACCCGTTTACGAAAACCTTTCTTTTATGTCGATTTCTTTTAAGTTTAAAAATGGTGATTTATTTCCGTTTTATAATATACATTATTATTCCCTCCTCACTTAGTCGTTTGACTAACCCCCTCTGTTTCACCCCTGTGTTGGTTTCAAGATTCTAGGCGGGATTTGTTCGTCGTCGTCGTCGCGTCTTTAGAGTTGCATTCTTTTGCTCATGTATAACTCTATTTCCGTATGGCTATAGTAGGATTTTATTTATGTAGTATTCGGGATTATATGTTGAACCCGTTATTATTTATTATCGGGATATTGTATCGAACCCGTTTATTATTTAAGTAATTGAATTTCGTTGGCCTTGGTGGGCTTTAATACTTGTGCAATTATTATGATTTATTGTTTGGTTTAATTTCGCTTCCGCACCTCTGTCGTTTTCTTTCGTTTTTGAAACCCCCGCCTAGTCATTGAGTAAATGTGTGCCGTTCGCCGGGTTTCGATTCGGTTTTGGGTCGGGGCTCGGTGCGGGGCGTGCGTTACCCGTTTGGGGCACCCGCTACACTTTTAGATCCCGGTACATCTTACTTCCTCCTGGATGAACTGTGTAAGGTGTGTTGTGAGCCTCATCGAGAATCTCTTTCCTCAGACTCTCCGGAACACAAACTCGGGACTTGTAGCGGAGAATTCCTGTGTCGTCCACACCAAACTGAGTCTCAGAATCAGCTGCGATGTGAACTATCTGTCTCTGAGTCCACTCATCAGTAGCCTGAACATCTCGAATCTTTCGACCCAACTCTGACTAGATCGATATGCTGTGAACATGGGCCTAGGAACTGATGTGAACTCCCTCTAACTTAGCTTCTAGCTGGGCTATGCTCGCCTTCCGGCTCAGTGCATCAGCTACAACATTCGCCTTTCCGGGATGGTACTGAATCTTGCAATCGTAATCCTCAAATAACTCCATCCAACGGCGCTGTCGTTTGTTCAATTCCTTCTGAGTAAACAAGTACTGAAGGCTCTTGTGATATGTGAAAATATCGAACGTGATACCGTAGAGGTAATGACGCCATTTCAATAAAGCAAATACAACAGCGGCTAGCTCAAGGTCGTGAGTGGGATAGTTCTCTTCAGCTGGCTTTAGCTTCCTCGATGCATAAGCTATAACTTTCCCATTCTGCATTAACACACAACCTAATCCTTCGTGTGACGCATCTGCATACACGACAAATCCTTCAGAACCCTCGGGCAGGGTTAATACTGGGGCTGTGGTCAATCTCTTCTTGAGCTCTTGAAAGATGGTTTCACATTTGGCTGACCACTCAAACTTAGCTTCTTTCTTCGTCAACGCTGTTAACGGGCCTGCAAGTTTAGAGAAATCCTTGACGAAACATTTGTAGTATCCTGCTAAACCCAAGAAACTACGGATCTCTGTAGGCGTCTTAGGTCTCTCCCAATCCAGCACTGTCTCAATCTTCGAAGGATCTACCTCGATTCCCGTTCCAGATATGACATGACCTAGGAAGGTCGCTCGGTCAATCCAGAATTCGCATTTGCTGAACTTAGTGAACAACTGGTGCTCTCTCAAAGCTTGGAGCACAATCCGGAGGTGTTCAGCGTGTTCTTCTTCGGACTTCGAGAACATTAAGATGTCGTCAATGAAAATAACGACGAACTTGTCGAGGTACGGATGGAAAATCCTGTGCATCATGTCCATGAAAGCTGCTGGGGCATTCGTGAGTCCAAACGGCATGACCACAAACTCGAAATGTCCGTATCGAGTGTTGAAAGCTGTCTTCGGGATATCCTCTGATCGGATACGGAGCTAGTAATACCCTTGTCTGAGATCGAGCTTGGAATAAACCCTCGATCCTTGTAGCAAGTCGAACAATTCCTCGATATGCGGTAAAGGATACTTGTTCTTGACTGTCATCCTGTTCAATTCTCGGTAATCGATACACATGCGAAGTGTACCATCCTTCTTCTTCACGAACAAGACTGGAGCACCCCAAGGCGAGGCACTCGGTCGGATATATCCAATAGAAAGAAGTTCATCGAGTTGGTTCTTCAATTCTTTCAACTCGGCAGGGGCGACTTCAAATAGGACTCGGCTCCCGGAACTAGGTCAATCACGAACTCTATATCCCGATCCGGTGGCAAGAATTCTAGATTGTCGGGAAACACCTCAGTGAATTCATTGACCACGGGCGTTTCTTCGATCTTCGTCTGGTCTTTCGGGCGGTTGAGAAGGTAAGCTATAAAGCACGTGGCTTCTTCTTTCTGAACAAGCTTCTTGGCTTCCAGCATTGAGATATACGAACCTTCTCCTGATCGGAAACCCTTAACTTCATTAGAACCCAGAATAACTTTCTTCTCGAAACAATCAACCTTCGCCCGATGCTCGTACAACCAATCCATTCCGAGAATAACCCCATATTTCTTCATCGGCAACTCGATCAAATCTGCCGGGTATTCGATACCCTCGATGATAATCGGACAACGCTTAACTGCCCGGTTCGCAATAACCTTCGAACCCAACGGCGAACCAACCACTAACACATAATCAAGCAAGGAACATAGGCACATGCACATATAAGGAAACAACAGGTGCAATAAATGAGTGTGAAGCACCCGAGTCGTACAATGCATGTATGGGGATGCCATTTATATATATAGTACCTTCCACCACATCGGTCGGATCTGCAACAGCATCCTCAGCATTGCCTTCCAAGGCGTAAACACGAGCATAAGCCTGTGGCTGAGCGGCTTCCTGCTGTACCGGTCTCCTCTTCGGGCATACGTCTACCCGGTGATCGGCGCTACCACATCCGTAGCAAAGACCATTCTTCCTCCAACATTTGGCCTCTAAGTGCAGGCCCTAACAGAATCCACATACAGGTCGTGGAAGTCCCTGAGGTCGGGGAGGAGCAAGCTGAACAGCTGTCTTGAATGGCTTCTTCCCAGAAGAGGACCCAGAATGAGTAAAGGGTCTCTTCGAACCAGAAGCGAATCTCTTGGCGGCTGCGGGGGCAGGTGCAGAAGTCGGTCTCATCTGTCGGAGATCGGACTCTATAGATAGGGCCGTCTCAACTGCATCAGTATAGTACTGGAGTCTGTTCCCGAGCATATGCATACGAATCTCATTCGACAACCCCTCGATAAACTGTCGAGTCTTCCTCTGTTCGTCGTCAACCATATACGAGCAGTGAATAATAAGTCTGGAGAAATGAGCCTCGTACTGGTCAACTGATGAAGTACCCTGCTTGAGAGCCAAGAACTCTCGCTCACGTCGCCGTCGGACCACCAACGGTATATACTTGGCCCGAAACTCGACCAATAAATGATCCCAAGTCGGGGTCACATGCTCTCGCTGCCATCTCTGCTCTATACGGGCCCACCAGTCATGTGCAGCTCCTGTCATCTGATACACTGCTAATTCGACCCTCTTAGGGTCCGGACATTCCATTACTCTGAACCTCTTCTCCATTGCCGCTATCCAAGATTCGGCAATAACATCGTCTGGTGCACCCTCGAACTGCGGAGGGTGGAGCTTAAGGAACCTGCTCATCTCGGTCTCGGGGGCAGGTGGTGGCGTTGCTCGGTTGGTATGAACCATTAACTGCCCTAAGGCTTCCATAAACTGAGCTGGGGTAGGAACACCTGGAGGCGGACCTGGCGGTTCACGGCGAGGTGGCATTCTGCAAAATCAATACCAAACATGCATGATGATAAGTGATTATGGAAAGCTGTAACACATAGGCAAGTAATGTTCAGATAGAGTTCACATAGGCACTTAGCACATTTGCACAAATTCCACAGAAGTCCTAAGCCGTACGACCTAGACACAACCGGACACGACAGATAACCAGGCATGGCAAGAACAACCTTGAGTTTCGTATCCACCTATATCCAAGTCCATCCCAGTGTTTTGATTGTAAAAGATCTTTTGTTGTTGATCATCCAACAAAGATCCGTCACAATTCAAACACTAAGCGTTCTTGAACACTGGTGAGTGCAATTCCCTAAGTTACACCGGCACACAACGACTGACAAAACAAACAAAATACGACGATTCAGAGCTTAGGCCATTGGACCAAAGAAGCTCTGATACCAACTGTAGCGGGCGCCCCAAACGGGTAACGCACGCCCCGTACCGAGCCCCGACCCGGAACCGAAATGGAATCTGACCCGAATCGAAACCCGGTGAACGGCACACATTTACTCAATGACTAGGCGGGGGTTTCAAAAACGAAAGAAAACGACAGAGGTGCGGAAGCGAAATTAAACAAAACAATAAATCATAATAATTGCACAAGTATTAAAGCCCACCAAGGCCAATGAAATTCAATTACATAAATAATAAACGGGTTCGATACAATATCCCGACAATATATAATAACGGGTTCAACATATAATCCCGAATACTACATAAATAAAATCCTAATATCATAAAACATGGATAATGGCCAAACGGAAATAGAGTTATACATGATCAAAAGAATGCAACTCTAAAGACGACGACAACGATGACGATCCCGCCTAGTATCCTGAAACCAATACAGGGGTGAAACAGAGGGGGTTAGTCAAATGACTAAGTGAGGAGGGAATAATAATGTATATTATAAAACGGAAATAAATCACCATTTTTAAACTTAAAAGAAATCAACATAAAAGAAAGGTTTTCGTAAACGGGTGGTGATTTAGCATAAAACATAACATATCATATGACTCGGCGAGTCGAGCCCTTAACTCCAATTTCCAAACATAAAATGGGAAACCACCCTTATTCCTCCAATGTAGACGGACTGCTAAATCCGAACTACGCATAACATATCATACGGTAACTCAGGTACTCAAAGGGCTGCCACTCCGGCCTCACCCCGAGCTCCCAAAGGTGGAAGGAACCATAGGATTTCCGCCGTAGACCCGATGTCTACCGACTTAGTCCTATCATCCTTACTCCGGGCCCAAACATACATACGTACAGTTCATAACTCGCTTTTCAAATCATTTTGGGTAAGCCAAAAGACCGTTCAAGACAAGTCATATGCGAGGCCGAAGGCCAAAGTTCGCCTTAGAAATTAAAGAGGTCTTACATGTCTCTTTCGCAAACATTTCGAAGACTATACATAGTACTTTTTCATATCAAAACATTTTCGATAAATTGAATAAACATAATAGGCATAAATATCTACTAAGTATATATATATAAACGGTGTGAAAACAAAACGTAAACAAGGCTTATATCGGGAGAGGCTTATTTATATATATACATAATAGTACTGGAATCAGAAACGGAAAGCCTCACCTGTTGGCTATACAAAAAGAATAGATAAATGCAAGAACCGGCGCTACTCCACGGGAGTATCGTCTGCAAAAACACCAAGACACAACCAATTAAGACTAAGGATGACGCACGGCTTATACGAAAACATTAAAGCACATAGAAGCACGTTTAACAATCATATAGGCACTTAAGTTCAAATGATCAAACGAAAATGGAGTAATTCATGAATTTAAATATGAAAATCAAATCCAAATGCAATGAAACTTTACGGGCATGCTTTAAATATCATAAAGGAATATGCATTTGAATTTCGGGAAAATCGGACTTCATATGCAAAAGTTAGAAAATTTGACGAAACTTAAAATGCGTAATTAAAATCCCGAACATGTTATAAATTCGTAAATAATGCAATTCATATCTATTTCATATATATTGAATACACGAGCGAAGAAATAATTCGGAAAAGACGAGCCTCGGAGGGACCTACAGGCCAAAATGGACCCTGACTTACAGAAGGTCAGGATCCTGTTCAGACATGTCCACACGGGCTCAAGCACGGCCGTGCAGGAGGCCGTGCAGGAGGCCGTGTAGAGAGCCCGTGCAGGCTTCAACAACACGCACGGCCTCCTGCACGGGCGTGCAGGGGGCCGTGTGCCCTCACACGGGCTTGCCACAGGCCGTGTGTCAAGCCCGTGCATATCAGAAAGGAGCAGACGCGCAAAACAGCAGACCCATTACGTGAACTCAATCCTAAATCCAACATCTAATTATCTAAACATGCAAAGCACGCCCTAATATTCACATATAATGATCTACAACACATAAGCTACACATAGAATCCAAAAACACGAAATTTCATCCATAAATTCCTTCAAAATCTCAAAAACCCTAACCTAAACAACTATTCAACAAAAACGAGAAATATGAGGCATAGAAGACATTAAACGGTTTGAAAATCGGATGTGAAAGGCTTACTCGTAGGAGAGATCGTGAGGAGTTCGTAGGCGTAAACGGTTTTAAAATCGGTCGGGAAACGGGGTCGGGACGATCGTTTGAACCTTCTTCCTTCTCTTTCTCTTTTTCTCTCTTTTTTTTTCTTTCTTCCTTGGTGTTGCACGAGAGTGAGGGAAGAGAGAGGGTGATGAGACTTAGTCAAAAGTTTGACTAGGGTTTAAAAATCAAAGGGGCAAATTCGTAATTTCGCAAAATAAGTTCAAAAACCCATGTCGTCCAAATAACACATAATTACAGTCAAAATTCATATAATTAAACGCACATTGACAATTCGTAATTTAAATATAGAAATTCATTCATTTACGAAATTATTCTAAAATCTCATAATAAATATCAAATAAAATAATAAATTGCGCAAATACTCGATTCGGACATACCGGATCATAATTCAGATTTTCGGGGCATTACAATGTTAGAGCTCAAGATTTAGGGGTGGCTGCTTCATTGTTATGAGTGTGGTGATGGTGTGATCATTATATGCCGGTGAGATGAGTGGTAATAAACAAGTGAATCTAAACAGTACCCTCACTTTAAATTTAGAGCCTCAGAACTAGGGATGCTGCTTTATTTGTTATGAATGTGGTGAGGGTGTGATCATTACGTGCCGGAGAGATGAGTGGTAATAAACGAGTGAATCTAAACAGTACCCTCACTTTAAATTTAGAGCCTCAGACATAGGGGTGTTTGCTGGCCATTCAGTTGATTGATATCCAGGGTGTTAATGGCGGCTGATCTGATCTGGTACTGTATATGCTTGTTGGTGATTGGCTGTTTTTCAGGGAAGCTACAAGCTGTTGGGTGCTTTCTAGGTGCTTTGTGGGTGTTGCTTTTGCTGGCTTGTGCTTTGGGTTCAGTTTCAAGATTTTATGGTTGTGCTAGTTTTATGGGCTGATTGCTGGTAAATTCAACGCCTGATGCTGATCTTGAGGGGTTGTTCAGTTGACTTTTGCTGCTGATGGGTTTAGTGTTGTTGCTGGTGATGGTTAATGATGCTTATGTGCTGCTTATTTCCTTTGTATAGAAAATAGTATGTTTCTCATTTGTGTACGCTTAGTTGGGCTTGTTTGTGGGCTGGACTTTTTTGGGCTTTATCGGTCTCGTGGTGTAGGATTAGTTGGACTTTTTTGGGCTTTATCATTTGGACTCTTGTAATTTTGTACCTTTGGGATATCATATAATATGTTAAAAAAAAAGCCTAGAGTCAATTTCAACATGTCCAGAACATTTTCTCAGAAGACATCAAAGTCATCCAAGATCAGTAGATAAAGTTTTCAACTTCGTTTTCTAGACGTTGCCGGATTCAACTACTACAACTCAATTTTCAGCAACACAACTCAACACCAAAATTCGTTTTTGACCAATCAAAATTCATTTTTCATGTATTTCAAAAATACACCAATATTTTAAAAATATATAGATTCAAATTTCCAGATTCCCTTTTGATAAAATCATATTCAAAATATTTCTTTCAATTTATCAAACCTCCCAACAACTTCTTATATGCACATAAACATAAAACACATCTAACACCAATTTTATCCAAATAAAAGGGTGGAAGTATATATATATATAAACGTAATCAAAGCATGGTTCTGATACCACTGTTGGGATTCACGGTGCCCTGGGTGCAGCGGAAGTAAGGGATTTCAAAAATTTTATCCCGGGGCATTAATCGAATTAACATGAATCTTCATCTAATGAACTCAAGAACTTTGAAACGTTTATATATCTTGAATATTCATACCTTTACGCACTCCTTTTGTAGTCTTTAAGGTATGAAAGCTTTCCAAAGCTTAGATCCACTCCTTGATCACGTAGGCTTCTCGATTCCACAAAGGCTTCGATCTTTGACCAAAACCCTCTAAGGTTGATCCATGGCTTTTCGTAGACGAACTTTGAATCACTTAAAACTTGCTAGAGTTCTGAGACCAGTTTTTTTTTATCTATTGTAGGCTAAGAGAATCAAGAAGGGAATAGCCCAAAACTTGTTCACATGAAACTGCAGAATTATTTTTTGCAGTTCACATGAACTATGTGAAGAGAGAGAGAGAGAGAGAGAGAGAGAGAGAGAGAGAGACGTAGAAAGGGAGAATCAGTCACTGGGTATTGCATTTGATTCTTACTTCAGGTCGACAGGTGGCGTTGTCACCTCTCATGTCGGTTGGCAACAGCGGGTCGTAGGTCTTGGTATTCGTGTCCTGTGGTAATTGTCAGTAATGTCCAACAACAGTCTGTCTTTTATTATTAAATTATTTTGTCAGTAGAGATGGATATATTAATGATGATGTGATGAATAATTGTTGAGCATTGACTTATTAATTATGTATTTGTTGGAATATTGAATTTTGATAATTGTTGCCCCGTGTGGCTTTGCATGTTTAATGGATATATATAATTTATAGCTTCCGCACTCTGTTATCTTTGTTGGTTTTCGTTGTTGGACTAGGTACGTTGTTGCCGGTATAGATTGAGTGCTTGCCGTTTCCGGGTAAAGAGGGAACAAGTACGAGCCATGTTTCCGGGTTTGGATTATATATATAATAAATTACATTTGCATAATGAAGAAAATCCGGATCGTGCTTCGACTTGCATGTACAACAATAATAAGCAATAATAATAAAGCATTAATGGAAGCAAGAAATATCCCAGCGAGAATGGGCCTGTTCCTCCTTATAACCCCCTCAAGTTCAGTAACTCCATCACCGGTGTCTGACCCCAAAGGTGCTACCCCGGGCGACTATTGAATTTTAGGAAAACGTGCAACGAATGCAACGTCCACCATCACTCCCAACCATGGCTATCAACTCCTGACGGGCCACGATTGACGCTCGTCCCCGGTTGTAACCTCTGGATACCATCCCGGGCCCATTGAAAGAACAATACATTATCTTTGCTCGCGTTCGAAGAACATTATAAGTTAAGGCCAAAAGGGCATTTAGGCAAGTGTATATGACGACAAAGGAGTAAATCCTAAGTCAAACCGTCATGGAAAAGAAAAGAGTTTTCTTGCCCTTTGAAAGCAAAATGATTTAGATATACCTCTAGGTACAAGTTAATATCAAAACATTTGTTATAAAATACATATTAAATATCTAATAGATATACGAGAAAGGAAATCAAAGCAAGATGAGCACATAAGGGTAGTTCGCAATAATTTAAAAGAAATTCTTAATCTGTTTGAAAGTATTTTAGAACCGTCACCTGGAAGCACGAAAACGACAAGACAACCCAAGCTATGCCTTGAAAAGACTGCCTGAAACTAATAGACGACAAGAACCAATTAAGATAAGACACGACAATGACTCACGAAGACTACAACACATGAATAGCCAATAATCATCACGTAGCAATTAAATTCACAATTAAAATGCAATTAAATCAATTAAATGAAAATATGCAATTAACGTTGCTAAACATGCTCAATTGAAATTCTAATTGTGCATTCATGCTTATAATATTATAAAGAAGCACTCATGCGATTTTTGGATTTTTCGGACAACATTCAAAAATTGGGGAAAAAGCCCTAAACGAAAAAGGCTTGATTCAAGGTCCGAACGAGGTCGGAATTTCGAAAACCTTACAAAATATTCATCCTTGAATCATAAGGAAGCTATAGGTGAAAACGGCTCAATTTTAGGGGGTCGTATGCAAAAAGTCAACTTTTATTTTTGGCCAATTGACCCCATTACCGTGAGCAACTAAGGAAAAAAGGCTGAAAATTTGGTTAAGGCATTCGCACGGCCTAACGCACGGCCTTGTGCACGGTCTTGAGCACGTACTCAAGACCGTGCAAGCTGAAACAAGCACACAAGGGGTTGTGCACCGGTGTGCGCAGGCCGGTGCATGGCAAAAGTGTGGCGCACGGTCTGGCGCACGGTTTTGATCAAGACCGTGCGTTGGACCGTGTGGTTCTATCTAATAGGTGCAGAAACGCAATTTCAAGGTTTCTCACGAGGGTTTCGTCCTAAAATCAACTAGGGTGGATTCTATAGCTAAAATCAACATGTAAAATTCACACTCATGCATTGTATACATTAATAGCTACCATTTGATCCGAACTACACTAAAAATAGTAAACTCTAACCTATAAATTCATCAATTTATCAATTATTCATATCAATATAAAAACTAGAAAATAGGAGAATTTAATGGGCGAATCGAAATGGGGAAAGAAGATTACGGGTAGAGAATTGAATGAGGATCGTGGATTTGGTCTCGGAATTTCGATTGATCGAATGACGGATTCGGAACGGGATTTTCTCTTTCTCTCCTTCTTCTTCTCCCTTTCTCCTTCTCTTCTCTCCTTCTCTCTCTCTCGATTTTTGGTGTGTTCAAGAGTGTGCAAGAGAGTGTGCACAAGAGGGTGTAAGTGTGTTCAAGATAGTGTGGGTGTGTTCAAGATGGTGCAAAGGTGTTTCAAGGGGGTGTGGGTTCGTTTAGAGATTAGAAAAATTTCGAGGGGTGGAAAATGTAATTATAATTGGTTGAGAATAGGGAATTAAATTAGATAACTTAAAATTCGCTAATGAAGCTAATATTTTCATATAAAATTCAAAGAAATGTCGAATAATTATTCCGAAAATATATTCTGGAAATTTTGGGTCGTTACACCACTGCTATGTGACAACCAATCTGCGATCAATATTACTGAAACCCCCGTCTTTAATGAATGCACGAAGCACATAGCAATAGATTGCCACATAGTTAGGAACAAATTTAAGGAAGGCTTTATTACTCCCTTCTATGTTTCTACTACTTTACAGTTGGCCGACCTGTTTACAAAGTCTGTAGCGCCCCTCTTTGCAGGAGGATAAAGGACGCCACATCCACACCGAGATGAACTCCCGAACGAAGTAAATGTACCCCATTCAAAATTTCATCCCGGCAAACGAAAATCACTCGATCGATACTGGCAACAGCGTCCCTGGTCCAACAACAACCACAACAACAATACCAGAGTGCGGAAGCTAAATCAATTAACAATTCAATAATTCAAGCCACAAGGAGCAACAATAATCATAAGCCAATAATCATAAATACCAATATCATAATTATCCTACATGGGAATTCCGTAAATGGACAAATATAATTTGATACAGAAACGACAGACAGTTGTTGGACACTACCGACAAAAGACCAAAGATATGAAATTCGATACACATAACCCGCTGTTGCCCACCGACATGAAAGGTGACACCTCCACCTGTCGACCTGAAGTAAGAATCAGAAATAAGAGGGGTGAGTATAAAGGACACTCAGTGAAGGCATAAATAGGGCAAGCTCGAGTCACGCTTCCGGGTTTCATATATATAAGGAAAATACATATGCTAAAGGAAGAAAACTGGAATGTGCTTCAACTTGTAAAATAGCAATAAACAATAATGACAATAAAGGTAGTAGTTATGACAGTAAGTATCCCAGCGAGAATGGGCCTATTCCTCCTTATAATGCCTACAATCACGAAAAGTACTCCATCACTGGTTGTCGAATTCGAGGGGCTACCAAGAACTGATGAAATGATATTTCAGGAAAGTGTGTAATGAATGCATCACCCACCATCGCACCAACCATGGTTACCAACTCCTGACAGACCACAGCTGACACTTAGTTTTTGGGAGTAGTACCTCGGGAACCACCTTGGACGCTCGCCCTAGGTGTAACCTCTGCAAAACAATGTCCATGAATTTTCTCGCATTTCAAGAATAAGCAATTATAAGTTGGTTGCCAAATGAGCATTTAGGCAAGTGAGGTGATGACGAAGGGGGTAACTATAAGATACACACGTGTCTGGATGTGCTGACGGACTCCCCTAATGACTTCTCTTATAGACCCTACCAAGGCCAAAGGGTCACTTTAAAAATGAAAGAGTGTTACTTGCTTTGAAAACAAAACGGTTGGATAATATAAGTTGATATCAAATGAGTTGATCGAAATCATAAAAATAATCATTCAAATATCTATTAAGATATACAATAGACAAGAAAACAAATCAATAAGAGCAAGCATGGGGTAATGTAACGCCCCAAAATTTCGAATCAAGAACCAAAAACTCGAACCGCTTCACTTTACTCCTTTCGTGATAAGTTAGCAAGCGTCGCGCCTTCGTATCTTGCTTCTTTCCTAACTTCTTGAATCATGTGATTTATTTATCATGCTTATTATGAATTTTTATAAATGTGCTAATTGTTAAATTTAAATCATTCTATGACAATGTGTGTTTAAACTGATGAATTGTGACTGTAATATTGGTGTATTCCGAGATCATGTATGTTTGGCTAAATTTTACAAAATTACCATTTTACCCATTCGAGTTTGTGGCCAAAAATTAGATTTGCGAAAAAGGCCCCTCTTCTTCTTCTTCCTTACTCCACGTCTTTTTCTCTCTCTCTGTACTCCTCTCGTTCTCTCTCAAGCTCAAAACACAACTTCTCATCCAAGCACCGGATCGAGACCCGACCTTCATGAGAATCGTTCCCCTCATCCCCGAGAACAACATACTCCGAACTTGCATCAATCCGCCTGGTGGATCTTCCTCTATCGCCCTTTTTCTCAATTTTTCTTACCTTGTAATTTTTCAATTTTTATCTCTTTTGGTCGGATTAAATTGCTATGTGATTGTTAATGAGTGTGATGACCCGCAATCTCCAAGTTCAAGACTAGCGCGTTTATCAAAATTCAGACCGTTTACGGTCCCGACGTCTTTCATAATTGCATGTTTTCCAACTCTTGCATTTAACGATTTTTATAAATCATCGATTTGGTATTGAAAACCCAAGGCATTAATTAGAAATTGATTTGCATCGTTTTAACACTAACTAGGGTCAATTTGGTAAATTTATATTTTTAGCTCGTTTAATTTAATCTAGTAATTTAACAGTGTTGTAACACCCCGAAAATCCGAATTATAATCCGGTATGCCCGAATCGAGTATTTACGCAATTTATTATTTTATTTGATATTTATTATGATATTTTAGAATAATTTCGTCAATGAATGAATTTCTATATTTAAATTTCGAATTGTCAATGTGCGTTTAATTATATGAATTTTGACTGTAATTATGTATTATTTGGACAATGTGAGTTTTCAAACTTATTTTGCGAAATTACGAATTTGTCCTTTCGATTTTTTTTTTACCCAAGTCAAATTGACTAAGTCTCATCTCTCCCTCTCTCTTCCCTCACTCTCGTTCAAACACACAGCAACAAGAAAAGAAAAGAAAAGAAAGAAAAAGAGAAGGAAGAAGAAGAAGATTCAAACGATCATTCCGACTTCGTTTCCCGACGGATTTTTGAACCGTTTACGCCTACGAACTCCCCGCGATCTCTTCTACAAGTAAGCTTCTCACGATTTTTTTCATTTGAAGCCTCTTATGCTTCGTTTTGATCGTTTTTGGTTAATAGTTGAATAATTAGGTTTTATATGATTTTGATAGAAATTGTGGATGGATTTTCGTGTTTATTGTTTCTATGTCTAGCTTATATGTTGTAGATCATTATATGTGAAAATTAGGGAAGGATTTGCATGTTTAATTAGTTAAATGTTGAATTTGGGGTTGATTTCTATAACGCCCCGAAAATCCGAATTATATTCCGGTATGTCCGAATCGAGTATTTGCGCAATTTATTATTTTATTTGATATTTATTATGATATTTTAGAATTATTTTGTATATGAATGAATTTCTATATCTAAATTACGAATTGTCAATGTGCGTTTAATAATATGAATTTTAACTGTAATTATATATTATTTGGACGACGTGAATTTTCGAACTTATTTTGCAAAATTATGACTATGCCCCTTCGACTTTAAACCGTAGTCAAAATTGACTAAGTCTCATCTCTCCCTCTCAATTCCATTCACGCAATCAACAGCAAAGGGGAAGAAAGAAAAAGAAAGAAAAAGAGAAGGAAGAAGAAAGAGATTCCAACGATCGTCCCGACTCCGTTTCCCGACGGATTTTCGATCCGTTTATGTCTACGAACTCCTCGCAATCTCATCTACGAGTAAGCCTTTCACAATTCTTTCGTTTAATGTCTCGTATGCTTAGTATTACATATTTTTGATAATAGTTGTAGAATTTAGGTTTTATTCGATTTTGATAGTAATCATGGATGGATTTTCATTTTTATCGTTTCTATATGTAGATTATATGTTGTAGATGATTATACGTGAGAATTAGGAATTGATTTACTTGATTAATCGATTAAATGTTAGATTTTGGTTTGAATTCGCGTATGTTTTTGCTGTTCTGCATGTTCTGCTCAATCTGGTCGCACACGGGCTGGTGCACACGGCCTGAGGCCGTGTGCATGAGACCGTGCGTGTGTGTGGAGAATTGCACATGGGCTGTGCACACGGCCTTGAGGCCGTGTGCATGAGGCCGTGCGTGTTCCTTGATTGTGCACGGCCTCGGCACACGGCCGTGCACAAGGCCGTGTGGCCTGGTCGAACAGTGCCCTGACCTTCTGTAAGTCAGGGCACATTTTAGCCTTCGGGTCCCGCTTCGGCTCGTCTTTTCTGAATTCTTTCTTCGCTCGTGTATTCGATATATATGAGATAGATAGGAATTGCATGATTTATGAATTTACAACATGTTCGGGTATGTGAATAGTGAGTTTTAAGTTTTCGACAAATTTTCTAACTTTTGCATGTGAAGTCTGATTTTCCCGAAATTTGAATGAATACTCCTTTATGATAATTTAAGCATGTCCGTAAAATTTCGTTGCATTTGGACTTGATTTACATTTTTAAATGCATGAATTACTCTGTTTTCGTTTGAGAATTTGAACTTAAGTGATTGATTTAATTGTATAACGTGCTCCTATGTGTTTTAATACTTTCGTATAAGCCGTGCGTCGTTGTTAGTCTTAATTAGTTGTGTCTTGGTATTTTGCAGACGATACTCCCGTGGAGTAGCGCATCCGGTCTTGCTTTTGTCTTATTTTGTATAGCCACAGGTGAGACTTTCCGTTTCTGTTTCCAGTATTATTACGTATATATATAAATAAGCCTCTCCCGATATAAGCCACGTTTATGTTTTGTTTTCACACCGTTTATATATATATACTTAATAGATATTTATGATTATTATGTTCATTTGATTTATCGAAAATGATTTGATATGAAAAGTACTACGTATAGACTTTGAAATGTTTACGAAAGAGACATGTAAAACCTTTTGTTTTCTAAGGCGAACTTTGGCCTTCGGCCTCGCATATGACATGTCTCGAACGGTCTTTTGACCAACCCAAAATGATTTGAAAAGCGAGTTATGATATGTATGCATGTTTGTTTGGGCCCGGGGTAAGAGAGATAGGACAAAGTCGGTAGACGTCGGGTCTACGGCATAAATCCTATGGTTTCCTCCATTTGGGACCTCGGGGTGAGGCCGGAGTGGCAGCCCTTTAAGTACCTGAGTTATTCCCGTCTGTTATGAGTAGTTCGGATTTCGCGGTCCGTCTACATTGGAGGCATAAGGGTGGTTTCCTGTTTTTATGTTTGGAAATTGGAGTTAAGGGCTCAACTCGCCGAGTCATATGATATGTTATGTTTTATGTTAAATCACCACCCGATTACGAAAACCTTTCTTTTATGTTGATTTCTTTTAAGTTTAAAATTGGTGATTTATTTTCGATTTATAATATACATTATTATTGTAACGACCCGCAATCTCCAAGTTCAAGATTAGCACATTTATCGGAATTCGGACCGTTTACGGTCCCGACGTCATTCATAATTGCATGTTTTCCAACTCTTGCATTTAAATATTTTATAAATCATCGATTTGGTATTTAAAACCCAAGGCATTAATTAGAATTTAATTTGCATCGTTTTGTCACTAATTAGGGTCAATTTGGTAAATTTATAATTATAGCTCGTTTAATTTAATGTAGTAATGTAACAGTGTACATTGGACTGGGGTTCAATGTAATAATGCATATTTTATAGAGGTTCCAAATATTTTCATAAGATTCTAAATATTATTCATAAAATTATATTTCCAAAATATTGCATTTTTGGCCCAAAACTATTTACACTTTGACCCCACTCGATATTGACTTTTTGTAAATGGCCGAACTTTTATGAAACGAACCTCAAACCTTGTTAATCTTTTCATTACGGTCATTTTGACACTAAGTACGCCTAATTCCGAGACTTTGTATTTTTGTCTTGTTTTTCGAAAAATATATATAGTAACTTTCCATATTTAGAAACCACACACACACCGACAATCATCGAACGACGAATCATTCTCTCCCAAACACGATTTTTGCAACTTTGTCGGAATTCGACGAATCATATGTCCAGACGACCGTATCGACGAGACGAACTCAACCATACAAGTTTCCCGGCGATTGGAGCAGCGACGGCGACGCTACGGCGGCGCGAAGGTGGCGACGGCAAGGGTGGTGGATCTGGCTTTTCCGGCGACTTTCAGGCGGCGGGCAAGGGTGCTTTTGGACCGATTTTTCGCAAGGAAGCCAACGGTGGTGGTCTCGTGGCTATCCGACCACCGACGGCGGCAGAATCGATGATTTTCAGGCGGCGGTGATGCTTTCCGATCTCAGTTCTCCGGCGACGTCAATGCCTGGGGTTGCTCGGGAATTGAAGCCCATGAAGAGAGGAGCATTTTGGCGGTGGTTTCACTTTAATCGGACCATGGACGGCGGAGTTATGGCGACTTGAAGGGGCGGCGGCGTTCACTGGCGGCGGGAGTGGTGATTCCCGGTGGTTCCAGGCGGAGTCACGACGGCAAACCACCATGGTTGTGACGGGCTCGTCGAGAGGATCATTTCTGTATAAGGGTTCGACTATCGGAGGTGTTTCGACGGAAGTCCGGTGGCGGCACGATGGCGGCATGCGGCGGCGCTACAGTTCCAGTCAGATTCCGGCGACGGAGTCTTCACGAAGATTGTTCTCCTCGATGCACGGTTCTAACGGCGCTGGTATTACTCGAATCCTACTTGTCGTTTGTCTTTTATCGCATTTTTTTGTATTATTGTATTAATTGTAGCTTTTGAACTATAGCTTATAGCTTATAGCTTTTGAGCATGAATAACTTGATCCTAGCTTGGCTTAATTGTATGAATTGTTGATTGTTGATGATATATGCTTGTGTAGTCGAACGGATAGGTTTCGGTTCGATTAGGCTAGAGATAGGATCGATCTTAACTTGTTAGCTTTTGAGCTTTTGGGAAAAGCTATAAGTTGTACTTAATTGTTGTTGATTTAAATGAAATATACATGTTTGATGTTTAATTGCAAGGTTAACCCCTGGTTAGATTATGCTTAAATATTATTATTAATTAAATGTTAATTGTTATTCGTTTATTTAATTATTGCATACGTTTGGATAAATTGACTATATTGCCCCTAGTCGCTTTCTTATGTTTAAATGTTGAGTGAGTGTCCTTAAGCATGTTTGTATTTTGATAGCCGAGCGTCAGTGTCTGTTTTCTTGTTCGTGTCAGTCATTCATCCTTTGGACCCCGTGTTTTTCAGGTGGGATCTTAGAGGCCGAATTATAATTGCTGCTTGCTTTTCTCGTTTGTCGAGCTACAGGTAAGGATTTAAACTTCTTTCAACTGGAGTAAGAACATAGTCTTATATAGGTTTGCGAAATAAATGACTACCCAGCTTTTATTATTACTTGTTGTACTGCCTTTACTATTCCTTATGTGCTTAGTCAAACCTTTTAATAGCAAAACCAAAATGATTTGAAATGCTTTCAACTAGAGACAAGGAAAACCCCTTTTGTTTTAAATGCGAATTTTGGTCTCTCGACCTCGCAAATATAACTTTGTCTCGAATGGCCCCTTTGGCCTTCCACATCCCGATTCCCCAATTGCGAATGGCCCTTTTGGCCACTTAAACTATCATCGTTTTCAAATGCGAGCTCTGGACTGTGAATCGTGTTGGGCCCGGAGTGTACAGGAGGTGAGCCTGGGGACGTGCGTCCAGGGCAGATCCCGATGGATACTCCAATCCGTATCTGCTTAGGTTAGCCAGGAGGTTGACTAACCTGAGTTAGTGCGAGGGTGGCGTTGTAGGCTACGTGCTTCCTAGAAAATTCTGTTAAGGGTGACGTTGTTAACACGCGTTTCCATAAATTCTGAGTGGTCCATGAACCTTGGTGATGGAGTACTTGCTTGCATGATTTTCAATTGGGAGTTATAAGGAGAGGGCCCGTTCTCGCCGGGACACATTCTTGCATGATATATCGCATTTATTGCTTGTCTAACTGTTTTACGGCTTTCGTTACAAGTCGAGGCCCATTCCAGTTTTCTTCAATTATCATATGTATTTCCCTATATATATAAAAACCCGGAAGCGTGACTCGTACTTGCTACCCTAAGCCTTCCTATATTATTCAATTAATTAGTTGAATTACGAGCCGTGTTATTTATCATTTCTAACTTATTATATCGTACCTTTCGAATTAGTAACGGCCTCGTGACTCAACTAATACCCCGTTCAACTTATCGGCTTGACATTACGTGCAAATGTTTTTAAAGGATCCGGTTCGTGAAACTTTTCGTGTTTTCCAAGCAAGCCGAACCGAGTGTTGCCTTGTGTTATTGTTTTACAACTTATATTTCATTATTTAAATTCTTTCTCAAAACGGGCAACACTCACCACTTTTGGTTTTAAAAAGATAAACGACGAACTGTGATCAAAACCCCCTTACTGAGTATCCTTTATACTCACCCCTGCTATTTTGGTTCTTGCTTCAGGTAGACAGGTGGCGACGTCACCTATCTTGTCAGTCGGCATCAGCAGGTCTAGATAGGCTCAGTCTTTCTGGTTTGTCTTGTCAGTGGTCCCAACAACCGTCGAGTCTTGTTTATTGTATTTATTTACTTTACGTTACTGCTTTATTTACTTTACGTACTTATGTGCCCCTGATGTGGGATAGTTGACGATATCTAGGATTGTATAGGATAGACTACTTGAGCCATGGATGGCATTACGTGTTGTTATTTTATTGTATTCTGATTTATAAATGTTTCTTGATATTATGATAGCCTTGTAGGCTTTTATGAAATTTGATTGCTTACATTAATCGCTTCCGCATTTCTCTGTTTTATTGTGGTTGTTGTTGGGATGTCGTTGCTGTTGCCGGTAGTGCTTGTTTGAGTGTCGTTCGCCGGAGTGGGTTTTTGAGTTGAGGCCCCTCGCTGAAGCTCGGGAATCCATTTCGGTGCGGATGTGGCGATCCTTCTTCAGGGGGCGCTACAGTCAGTGGTATCAGAGCCTAGGTTCCTAAAAGGGAACCGAAAGCTCTAATATCTAGTTTTGTCTTGCTTTTAGTGTTTGCATGGGTTATGTCAGTCCGTGTCGAATTCGTGGTTCGATGAGTGTTTGTCATTTCTGGGTGCCTAAAATTGTGAAGGATTACAGTTGGCTTAATTAACCAACTGGCGATCCTTTGCAAGTTTTTGTACTAAGGAAGACGTAACGCGAGCCGAGCGTGGAATTCTTTGTTGCGTCTTATTTGGTTTCGGCATATAGGTCGTGCGGCTTTAGGATAACGATTTATTTGTTAATATGCCTCGTGTGGTTGCATACTAACCTCATCAGACATGCATATTGAAACTTTGTGATGCAGAGATGATCAAACACTGTCTTCCTTTGAGATAGGACCCTATGGAAAGATGCTAACTTGGTGGATACAGCTTACGGGATTGGTCCTATACTCAGAAGGATTGGTGAAAGGTACGCAACTCATAATAGGCGTTGCATTATAACATCGCTTGTAACTTGTCTTAAATGTATTTGTGCTATTACGTGTTGTTCTTTTACTTTGTGTGAGTTTCTCTACGGGTTTTAGCGTTGGTACCGCTTTAACCTATGAGCTCCATTCGTAAATGTGGGTAAACAAGGACAACAAGCAGACTTGACAGACAGAACGACACAATAGCACAGGGTCGTATTCGGGTGTTGATAAGCTACAAGAACGATGGGTTTGGATTGTACAACAGCAAAGGAAACATATACTTTAGCCAATTCCAGAGCATCTTCAGGATCAACCGAGGGTCGAGACGGATCGTTCTGATGTGCCATTTTCGAGGACGATGACAGAACAGAACTCACGGAGACCGAATCTACTGTGAGTCAGAATCAGACTAAGATACTATCAGACCTGAAGAGCACCGGAATCAGCAAAGTGCTACAGATGAATTGTTCGACCTTTCGAACTTTACTTCCTCGGTTACCGCGATCAACTTAGAGGTACTAATCGTGGTACGAGGGCAGTAAAAGAGAGAGTTACTAGAGAACAATGGTTACCAATTCCAGCACCGTTAAGATAAAGCCAGTTGACGACAGCTACCTTGCGCAGCGAGATAGATGATAGCGTGATTTCAGAAGTACATTCGACAATCAGATTCCGAAACAGATTTAGAAGATGAAGAATTATTTGAGTTTGAAGATCGGGATCGCGATATAGATATTCTATTTTCGAGGATCGAGCATGGAAGTATCTCGTGACTAATCAGATAACCATGTCAGTAAAAGGTAGCTCGCAGACGGAGTTGTTACTGATTTGATCGGGCTTGGGAATGTAATTCGTATCTCACTACCCCAGAGATACTACCTGACAGGATGCACATTCCACTTTCAGACAGAGCATGGGAACAGATCAAGATCAACAAAGGAACCATATATGTGGAAGGTTTCTCACAGATAGTCACTACCGAGCTCGACCGAGCTTTGGAATATGATCAGTATCTCACCCCTCTAGATATACTATCCGATGAGATACGTGAACTAACTCCGGTCAGAGTACAGTGGAACCAGAGGTGACAGCGGGAATGAAGTCAGTATGGAATAGGACTATGAGGCAGTAAAGGGAACGTATCAGAAACCAACAGATGTCGCTAGCGCAAACTTGTGAAGGAAATGAAACATCGAGCAACCGAATGGTGAAATGAAGAATGGGTAAAAGAGGTTGATCTGAGTCAGACATCGAGCTGGGATAGAGTTCGAGGATCAGAAACCTTGAAGGATTCAATTTCTGATCAGACAGAGTCATCGTGGATTTCGAGGAATTCAAACCACATTACAGATCGGATAAGCTTACGTGTTTAATTGCTTTAAATAATTGTTACGTGTTTCATGTGACCTACGTGCTTTAACTGCCTTTTAATTCGTACTTGCGCTGATTGAATGACTAGTTGATTAGGCTTTATATGATCTCTGTGTGGATAGCGCAGAATTCGATAGCCTCGTTATGCGCTATTAGAAAGTGCTAAGGACAAGGAGTTCTTAGTCGACTAGGAGCGATTATGTTGCGAGTTCGATATGCGGATCTGGTTAGCATCGACTTTATCAGATCTACCTGGAAGAGGAACACTTTGGAAACTGGTCGAATTCAGAATAGAAGTGAGCATGGATGTCAGATTTTCAAGAATCAAGGAGTCTGTCTACGCACTGAAGACGTTTTGAGTTGGACAGAACGAAATCCTGAAACCGAAGCCAAAGAGGAAATTTGGCAAAGAACGGTTTGACGTGAGAAGTAGAATCTGAGGACAGATTCTTTTGAACGAGGGAGTATTGTAACGACCCGCAATCTCCAAGTTCAAGATTAGCACATTTATCGGAATTCGGACCGTTTACGGTCCCGACGTCATTCATAATTGCATGTTTTCCAACTCTTGCATTTAAATATTTTATAAATCATCGATTTGGTATTTAAAACCCAAGGCATTAATTAGAATTTAATTTGCATCATTTTGTCACTAATTAGGCTCAATTTGGTAAATTTATAATTATAGCTCGTTTAATTTAATGTAGTAATGTAACGGTGTACATTGGACTGGGGTTCAATGTAATAATGCATATTTTATAGAGGTTCCAAATATTTTCATAAGATTCTAAATATTATTCATAAAATTATATTTCCAAAATATTGCATTTTTGGCCCAAAACTATTTACACTTTGACCCCACTCGATATTGACTTTTTGTAAATGGCCGAACTTTTATGAAACGAACCTCAAACCTTGTTAAGCTTTTCATTACGGTCATTTTGACACTAAGTACGCCTAATTCCGAGACTTTGTATTTTTGTCTCGTTTTTCGAAAAATATATATAGTAACTTTCCATATTTAGAAACCACACACACACCGACAATCATCGAACGACGAGTCATTCTCTCCCAAACACGATTTTTGCAACGTTGTCGGAATTTGACGAATCATATGTCCAGACGACCGTATCGACGAGACGAACTCAACCATACAAGTTTCCCGGCGATTGGAGCAGCGACGGCGATGCTACGGCGGCGCGAAGGTGGCGACGGCAAGGGTGGTGGATCTGGCTTTTCCGGCAACTTTCAGGCAGCGGGCAAGGGTGCTTTTGGACCGATTTTTCGCAAGGAAGCCAACGGTGGTGGTCTCGTGGCTATCCGACCACCGACGGCGGCAGAATCGACGATTTTCAGGCGGCGGTGATGCTTTCTGATCTCAGTTCTCCGGCGACGTCAATGCCTGGGGTTGGTCGGGAATTGAAGCCCATGAAGAGAGGAGCATTTTGGCGGTGGTTTCACTTTAATCGGACCATGGACGGCGGAGTTATGGCGACTTGAAGGGGCGGCGGCGTTGAGTGGCGGCGGGAGTGGTGGTTCCCGGTGGTTCCAGGCGGAGTCACGACGGCAAACCACCATGGTTGTGACGGGCTCATCGAGAGGATCATTTCTGTATAAGGGTTCGACTATCGGAGGTGTTTCGACGGAAGTCCTGTGGCGGCACGACGGCGGCATGCGGCGGCGCTACAGTTCCAGTTAGATTCCGGCGACGGAGTCTTCACGAAGATTGTTCTCCTCGATGCAACGGTTCTAACGGCACTGGTATTACTCGAATCAGACTTGTCGTTTGTCTTTTATCGCATTTTTTTGTATTATTGTATTAATTGTAGCTTTTGAACTATAGCTTATAGCTTATAGCTTTTGAGCATGAATAACTTGATCCTAGCTTGGCTTAATTGTATGAATTGTTGATTGTTGATGATATATGCTTGTGTAGTCGAACGGATAGGTTTCGGTTCGATTAGGCTAGAGATAGGATCGATCTTAACTTGTTAGCTTTCGAGCTTTTGGGAAAAGCTATAAGTTGTACTTAATTGTTGTTGATTTAAATGAAATATACATGTTTGATGTTTAATTGCAAGGTTAACCCCTGGTTAGATTATGCTTAAATATTATTATTAATTAAATGTTAATTGTTATTCGTTTATTTAATTATTGCATACGTTTGGATAAATTGACTATATTGCCCCTAGTCGCTTTCTTATGTTTAAATGTTGAGTGAGTGTCCTTAAGCATGTTTGTATTTTGATAGCCGAGCGTCAGTGTCTGTTTTCTTGTTCGTGTCAGTCATTCATCCTCTGGACCCCGTGTTTTTCAGGTGGGATCTTAGAGGCCGAATTATAATTGCTGCTTGCTTTTCTCGTTTGTCGAGCTACAGGTAAGGGTTTAAACTTCTTTCAACTGGAGTAAGAACATAGTCTTATATAGGTTTGCGAAATAAATGACTACCCAGCTTTTATTATTACTTGTTGTACTGCCTTTACTATTCCTTATGTGCTTAGTCAAACCTTTTAATAGCAAAACCAAAATGATTTGAAATGCTTTCAACTAGAGACAAGGAAAACCCCTTTTGTTTTAAATGCGAATTTTGGTCTCTCGACCTCGCAAATATAACTTTGTCTCGAATGGCCCCTTTGGCCTTCCACATCCCGATTCCCCAATTGCGAATGGCCCTTTTGGCCACTTAAACTATCATCGTTTTCAAATGCGAGCTCTGGACTGTGAATCGTGTTGGGCCCGGAGTGTTCAGGAGGTGAGCCTGGGGACGTGCGTCCAGGGCAGATCCCGATGGATACTCCAATCCGTATCTGCTTAGGTCAGCCAGGAGGCTGACTAACCTGAGTTAGTGCGAGGGTGGCGTTGTAGGCTACGTGCTTCCTTGAAAATTCTGTTAAGGGTGACGTTGTTAACACGCGTTTCCATAAATTCTGAGTGGTCCATGAACCTTGGTGATGGAGTACTTGCTTGCATGATTTTCAATTGGGAGTTATAAGGAGAGGGCCCGTTCTCGCCGGGACACATTCTTGCATGATATATCGCATTTATTGCTTGTCTAACTGTTTTACGGCTTTCGTTACAAGTCGAGGCACATTCCAGTTTTCTTCAATTATCATATGTATTTCCCTATATATATAAAAACCCGGAAGCGTGACTCGTACTTGCTACCCTAAGCCTTCCTATATTATTCAATTAATTAGTTGAATTACGAGTCGTGTTATTTATCATTTCTAACTTATTAGATCGTACCTTTCGAATTAGTAACGGCCTCGTGACTCAACTAATACCCCGTTCAATTTATCGGCTTGACATTACGTGCAAATGTTTTTAAAGGATCCGGTTCGTCAAACTTTTCGTGTTTTCCAAGCAAGCCGAACCGAGTGTTGCCTTGTGTTATTGTTTTACAACTTATATTTCATTATTTAAATTCTTTCTCAAAACGGGCAACACTCACCACTTTTGGTTTTAAAAAGATAAACGACGAACTGTGATCAAAACCCCCTTACTGAGTATCCTTTATACTCACCCCTGCTATTTTGGTTCTTGCTTCAGGTAGACAGGTGGCGACGTCACCTATCTTGTCAATCGGCATCAGCAGGTCTAGATAGGCTCAGTCTTTCTGGTTTGTCTTGTCAGTGGTCCCAACAACCGTCGAGTCTTGTTTATTGTATTTATTTACTTTACGTTACTGCTTTATTTACTTTACGTACTTATGTGCCCCTGATGTGGGATAGTTGACGATATCTAGGATTGTATAGGACAGACTACTTGAGCCATGGATGGCATTACGTGTTGTTATTTTATTGTATTCTGATTTATAAATGTTTCTTGATATTATGATAGCCTTGTAGGCTTTTATGAAATTTGATTGCTTACATTAATCGCTTCCGCATTTCTTTGTTTTATTGTGGTTGTTGTTGGGATGTCGTTGCTGTTGCCGGTAGTGCTTGTTTGAGTGCCGTTCGGCGGAGTGGGTTTTTGAGTTGAGGCCCCTCGCTGAAGCTCGGGAATCCATTTCGGTGCGGATGTGGCGATCCTTCTTCAGGGGGCGCTACAATTATTCCCTCCTCACTTAGTCGTTTGACTAACCCCCTCTGTTTTACCCCTGTACTGGTTTCAGGATACTAGGCGGGATCTTCGTCGTCGTAGGCATCGTAGAGTTACATTATTTTTGCTCATGTATAACTCTTTCCCGTATGGCTTTTATTTATATGTTTTATGATATTAGGGATTTATTACTTTAAGTTGTATTCGGGATTATGTATATATTGAACCCGTTATTATAATTACCAGGATATTGTATCGAACCCGTTTGTTATTTAATTAATTGAATTTCGTTAGCCTTGGTGGGCTTTAATACTTGTGTAATTATTTATGTTTTAATGTTTCGTTTATTTCGCTTCCGCACTTCTGTCTTTTTTTTCCGTTGTTTTGAAACCCCCGCCTAGTTATTGAGTAAATGCTTGCCGTTCGCTGGGTTTCAGTTTGGGTCGGATCCCATTTCGGTTCCAGGTCGGGACTCGGCGCGGGGCATGCGTTACCCGTTTGGGGCGCCCGCTACAGTTGGTATCAGAGCGCTTTGGTCCAATGGCCTAGGCTCTGAAGCGTCGCGTTTTGTCGTGTCTGTTTAGGTCGTACGGCTTAGGATTATGTGATTGTGACAACGTGATTACGTGAATTTAACTTCTCTACATGTTACGGCTTTTCATAATCATTTATCATCATGCATGTTTGGTATTGAATTTGCAGAATGCCTCCTCGCCGTGAACCGCCAGGTCCGCCTCCAGGTGTTCCGACACCAGCACAGTTTATGGAAGCCTTAGGGCAATTCATGGTTCATACTAACCGAGCAACGCCACCACCTGTCCCCGAGAATGATATGGGAAGGTTTCTTAAGCTCAACCCTCCGCAGTTCGAGGGTGCACCTGATGATGTTATCGCCGAGGCTTGGATATCGGCGATGGAAAAGAGATTCCGAGTAATGGAGTGTCCGGACCCTAAGAGGGTCGAGTTAGCAGTGTATCAGATGATAGGAGCTGCTCAGGATTGGTGGGCCCGTATCGAACAGAGATGGCAGCGTGAGCATGTGGTCCCAACTTGGGATCAGTTCTTGGTTGAGTTTCGGGCCAAGTATATTCCGTTGGTGGTCCGACAGAGACGTGAACGAGAATTCTTGGCTCTCAAGCAGGGTACTTCATCCGTTGACCAGTATGAGGCTCATTTCTCCAGACTTATTATTCACTGCTCATATATGGTTGACGACGAGCAAAGGAAGACTCGACAGTTCATTGAGGGGTTGTCGAATGAGATTCGTATGCATATGCTTGGGAACCGACTCCAGTACTACACAGATGCAGTTGAGACGGCACTTTCTATAGAGTCCGATCATGTGTATCGATTACCGAGAATTGAACAGGATGACAGTGAAGAACAAGTATCCTCTACCACATATCGAGGAATTGTTCGATTTGCTACAAGGATCGAGGGTTTATTCCAAGCTCCATCTCAGACAAGGATATTACCAGCTACATATCCGATCAGAAGATATCCCGAAGACAGCTTTCAACACTCGATACGGACATTTCGAGTTTGTGGTCATGCCATTTGGACTCTCGAATGCCCCAGCAGCTTTTATGGACATGATGCACAGAATTTTCCGTCCGTACCTCGACAAGTTCGTCGTTATTTTCATTGACGACATCTTAGTGTTCTCGAAGTCCGAAGAAGAACACGCTGAACACCTCCGGATTGTGCTCCAAGCTTTGAGAGAGCACCAATTATTCGCTAAGTTCAGCAAATGCGAATTCTGGATTGACCGAGTGACCTTCCTAGGTCATGTCATATCCGGAACAGTAATCGAGGTAGATCTTTCGAAGATTGAGACAGTGCTGGATTGGGAGAGACCTAAGACTCCTACAGAGATCCATAGTTTCTTGGGATTAGCAGGATACTACAGACGTTTCGTCAAGGATTTCTCTAAACTTGCAGGTCCGTTAACAGCGTTGACAAAGAAACAAGCTAAGTTTGAGTGGTCAGCCAAATGTGAAGCTAGTTTTCAGGAGCTCAAGAAGAGATTGACCACAGCCCCAGTACTGACCCTGCCCGAGGGTTCTGAAGGATTTGTCGTGTATGCAGATGTGTCACACGAAGGGTTAGGTTGTGTGTTAATGCAGAATGGGAAAGTTATGGCTTATGCATCGAGGAAGCTAAAGCCAGCTGAAGAGAACTATCCCACTCACGACCTTGAGCTAGCCGCCGTGGTATTTGCATTATTGAAATGGCGTCATTACCTCTACGGCATCACGTTCGACATCTTCACAGATCATAAGAGCCTTCAGTATTTGTTTACTCAGAAGGAATTGAACAAACGACAGCGCCGTTGGATGGAATTATTTGAGGACTACGATTGCAAGATTCAGTACCATCCCGGAATGGCGAATGTTGTAGCCGATGCACTGAGCCGGAAGGCAAGCATAGCCCAGCTAGAGGCTAAGTTAGAGGGAGTTCACATCAGTTCCCAGGCCCATGTTCACAGCATATCGATCCAGTCAGAGTTGGGTCGAAAGATTCGAGATGTTCAGGCTACTGATGAGTGGACTCAGAGGCACATAGTTCACATCGCAGCTTATTCTGAGACTCAGTTTGGTGTGGACGACACAGGAATTCTCCGCTACAAGTCCCGAGTTTGTGTTCCGGAGAGTCTGAGGAAAGAGATTCTCGATGAGGCTCACAACACACCTTACACAGTTCATCCAGGTGGAAGTAAGATGTATCGGGACCTAAAAGAATTATTCTGGTGGAGAGGTATGAAGAGAGACGTAGCTGATTACGTCAAGAGATGGTCGAGTTGTCAGCAAGTTAAAGTTGAACATCAAAGACCGGGAGGTTTGCTTGAGCCACTACCGATTCCTACGTGGAACTGGGAGGGTATTTCCATGGACTTCATGTCTGGTTTGCCAAATGTTGGAAGAAAAATGGTCTTTGCTACGGATGTGGTAGCGCCGATCACCGGGTAGATGTATGCCCGAAGAGGAGACCGGTACAGCAGGGAGCCGCTCAGCCTCAGGCCTATGCCCGTGTTTATGCCTTGGAAGGCGATGCAGAGGATGCTGTTGCAGATCCGACCGACGTGGTGGAAGGTACTATATATATAAATGGCATCCCCATACATGCATTGTACGACTCGGGTGCTTCACACTCGTTTATTGCGCCTGTTGTTTCCTTATCTATGCATGCGCCTGTTTCCTTACTTGATTATGTGTTAGTGGTTGGTTCGCCGTTGGGTTCGAAGGTTATTGCAAACCGAGCACTTAAGCGTTGTCCGGCTATCATCAAGGGTATCGAATACCCGGCAGATTTGATTGAGTTGCCGATGAAGAAATATGGGGTTATTCTCGGAATAGATTGGTTGTACGAGCATCGGGCGAAGGTTGATTGTTTCGAGAAGAAGGTTATTCTGGGTTCTAATGAGCTTAAGGGTTTCCGATCAGGAGAAGGTCTGTATATCTCAATGATGTATGCCAAGAAGCTCGTTCAGAAAGAAGAAGTGACGTGCTTTATAGCTTACCTTCTCAACTGCCTGAAGGACCAGACGAAGATTGAAGAAATGTCCGTGGTCAATGAATTCATCGACGTGTTTCCCGAGAATTTGGAATTCTTGCCACCGGATCGGGATATAGAGTTCGTGATTAATCTAGTTCCGGGAGCCGAGTCCTATTCGAAGTCGCCATACCGAATGGCTCCTGCCGAGTTGAAAGAATTGAAGAACCAACTTGATGAACTTCTTTCTATTGGATATATCCTACCGAGTGCCTCACCTTGGGGTGCTCCAGTCTTGTTCGTGAAGAAGAAGGACGGTACACTTCGCATGTGTATCGATTACCGAGAATTGAACAGGATGACAGTGAAGAACAAGTATCCCTTACCGCATATCGAGGAATTGTTCGATTTGCTGCAAGGATCGAGGATTTATTCCAAGCTCGATCTCAGACAAGGATATTACCAGCTTCGTATCCGATCAGAGGATATCCCGAAGACAGCTTTCAACACCCGATACAGACATTTTGAGTTTGTGGTCATGCCATTTGGACTCTCGAATGCCCCAGCAGCTTTCATGGACATGATGCACAGGATTTTCCGTCCGTACCTCGACAAGTTCGTCGTTATTTTCATTGACGACATCTTAGTGTTCTCGAAGTCCGAGGAAGAACACGCTGAACACCTCCGGATTGTGCTGCAAGCTTTGAGAGAGCACCAATTATTCGCTAAGTTCAGCAAATGCGAATTCTGGATTGACCGAGCGACCTTCCTAGGTCATGTCATATCCGGAACGGGAATCGAGGTAGATCCTTCGAAGATTGAGACAGTGCTGGATTGGGAGAGACCTAAGACTCCCACTGAGATCCGTAGTTTCTTGGGATTAGCAGGATACTACAGACGTTTCGTCAAGGATTTCTCTAAGCTTGCAGGTCCGTTAACAGCGTTGACAAAGAAAGAAGCTAAGTTTAAGTGGTCAGCCAAATGTGAAACTAGTTTTCAGGAGCACAAGAAGAGATTGACCACAGCTCCAGTATTGACCCTGCCCGAGGGTTCAGAAGGATTTGTCGTGTATGCAGATGCGTCACACGAAGGATTAGTTTGTGTGTTAATGCAGAATGGGAAAGTTATAGGTTATGCATCGAGCAAGCTAAAGCCAGCTGAAGAGAACTATCCCACTCACGACCTTGAGCTAGCCGCCGTTGTATTTGCTTTATTGAAATGGCATCATTACCTCTACGGCATCACGTTCAACATCTTCACAGATCATAAGAGCCTTCAGTACTTGTTTACTCAGAAGGAATTGAACAAACGACAGCGCCGTTGGATGGAGTTATTTGAGGATTATGATTGCAAGATCCAGTACCATCCCGGAAAGGCGAATGTTGTAGCTGATGCACTGAGCCGGAAGGCGAGCATAGCCCAGCTAGAGGCTAAGTTAGAGGGAGTTCACATCAGTTCCCAGGCCCATGTTCACAGCATATCGATCCAGTCAGAGTTGGGTCGAAAGATTCGAGATGTTCAGGCTACTGATGAGTGGACTCAGAGACAGATAGTTCACATCGCAGCTGATTCTGAGACTTAGTTTGGTGTGGACGACACAGGAATTCTCCGTTACAAGTCCTGAGTTTGTGTTCCGGAGAGTCTGAGGAAAGACATTCTTGATGAGGCTCACAACACACCCTACACAGTTCATCCAGGTGGAAGTAAGATGTATTGGGATCTAAAAGAATTATTCTGGTGGAGAGGTATGAAGAGAGACGTAGCTGATTACGTCAAGAGATGCTCGACTTGTCAGCAAGTTAAAGTTGAACATCAAAGACCGGGAGGTTTGCTTGAGCCACTACCGATTCCTACGTGGAATTGGGAGGGTATTGTCATGGACTTCGTGTCTGGTTTACCTAAAGTTAGAGGTGGCTACGATAGCATTTGGGTGATTATCGACCGACTGTCCAAGAGTACTCATTTTCTACCGATCAACATGTCGTACAAAGTGGATAAGTTGGCAGAGATTTATCACCGAGAGATTGTCAAGCTTCATGGGATTCCGTCTACGATAGTGTCTGACAGAGACGCTCGATTTACTTCTCGCTTATGGCAGCAACTTCAAGAGCGAATGGGAACGAAGCTGACTTTCAGTACAGCCGCACATCCACAGATAGATGGCCAGTCAGAGAGGATCATCAGATATCTCTGTGATATGCTTCGAGCTTGTGCCTTGGATTTTCGCAACAATTGGCACGACCAATTGCCTTTGATCGAGTTTGCCTACAACAATAGTTATCAGTCTTCGATCGAAATGGCACCTTATGAGGCATTGTACGGCAGAAAGTGTAGATCCCCGTTGTTTTGGGATCTCGAGGATTGGCGTTGGACGAAAGACGATAAGGAACGAGGAACTCCTCCAAAGTTTCTCCAAAATGCCATCGACCGTATCCAGATCATTTGGCAGAGAATGAAAGCAGCTCAGGATCGACAGAAGAGCTATGCCGATAACCATCGCCGACCGTTGGAATTTGAGGTTGGTGACAAAGTATTCCTCAAAGCTTCTCCTCGAAAGGGATTCACTCGAATTGGAAAAGGAGGAAAACTAAGTCCGAGATTTTTGGGTCCCTATGAAATTCTGGAGAGGATTGGGAACACCGCCTACAGGTTAGACTTGCCGCCAAGCCTAACAGGAATTCACAATGTCTTTCATGTTTCTCAACTCCGAAAGTACTTCCCGAATGAGTCCGAGATCCTTCCTGTTGAGGAAATTGAACTAGAGCCGGATTTGACCTTTGTTTCGAAGCCGATGAAGATATTGGATAAGAAGACTCAAGCTCTGCGGAACCGGGAGATTTCTCTTGTCAAAGTTCTTTGGAGAAATCAGACAACCGAAGAAGCTACATGGGAGACCGAGGACAAAATGCGCAAGTTTCATCCGGAATTATTTCAGCCGGACGAGTAGAATCTGGGGGCCAGATTCTTATAAGGAGGGGTGATTGTAACGCCCCGAAAATCCGAATTATAATCCGGTATGTCCGAATCGAGTATTTACGCAATTTATTATTTTATTTGATATTTATTATGATATTTTTGAATAATTTCGTAAATGAATGAATTTCTATATTTAAATTACGAATTGTCAATGTGCGTTTAATTATATGAATTTTGACTGTAATTATGTATTATTTGGACAATGTGAGTTTTCAAACTTATTTTGCGAAATTACGAATTTGCCCTTTCGATTTTTTTTTTACCCAAGTCAAATTGACTATGTCTCATCTCTCCCTCTCTCTTCCCTCACTCTCGTTCAAACACACAGCAACAAGAAAAGAAAAGAAAAGAAAGAAAAAGAGAAGGAAGAAGAAGAAGATTCAAACGATCATTTCGACTTCGTTTCCCGACGGATTTTTGAACCGTTTACGCCTACGAACTCCCCGCGATCTCTTCTACAAGTAAGCTTCTCACGATTTTTTTCATTTAAAGCCTCTTATGCTTCGTTTTGCTCGTTTTTGGTTAATAGTTGAATAATTAGGTTTTATATGATTTTGATAGAAATTGTGGATGGATTTTCGTGTTTATTGTTTCTATGTGTAGCTTATATGTTGTAGATCATTATATGTGAAAATTAGGGAAGGATTTGCATGTTTAATTAGTTAAATGTTGAATTTGGGGTTGATTTCTCGTAAGTTTCTGGTTCTGCGAATTTTGCTTATGTTCTTGACGCACACGGGGTGTGGCAAGCCCGTGTGGGGGTACACGGCCTCTTGCACGGCCGTGCAAGAGACCGTGCGTGTGATTCATGGTGCACGGCCTTGTGCACACGGCCTTGAGGCCGTGTGCAACAGGCCGTGCGTGTTTCTCTTGGTGTACACGGCCTTGGCACATGGCCGTGCACAAGGCCGTGTGGCCTGGTTGAACAGGGCCCTGACCTTCTGTAAGTCAGGACCCGTTTTGGCCTACGGGTCCCTCCGAGGCTCGTCTTTTCCGAATTCTTTCTTCGCTCATGTATTCGATATATATGAAATAGATATGAATTGCATGATTTATGAATTTATAACATGTTCGGGTCTATGAATAGTGCGTTTTAAGTTTTCGTCAAATTTTCTAACTTTTGCTTATGAAGTCCGATTTTCCCGAAATTCGAATGCATACTCCTTTATGATATTTAAAGCATGTCCGTAAAGTTTCATTGCATTTGGATTTGATTTGCATATTTAAATTCATGAATAACTCCGTTTTCGTTTGATAATTTGAACCTAAGTGCCTTGTGTGATTGTATAACGTGCCTCAATATGTTCTAATATTTTCGTATAAGCCGTGCGTCGTCCTTAGTCTTATTTGGTTGTGTCTTTGTATTTTGCAGACGATACTCTCGTGGAGTAGCGCATCCGGTCTTGCATTATCTATTCTTTTTGTATAGCCACAGGTGAGGCTTTCCGTTTCTGATTCCAGTACTACTATGTATATATATATATATAAGCCTCTCCCGATATAAGCCATGTTGACGCTTTGTTTTCACACCGTTTCTATATATATACTTAATAAATACTTATGCCTATTATGTTTATTCGGTTTACCGAAAATGTTTTGATATGAAAAAGTACTACGTATATTCTTTTAAATGTTTGCGAAAGAGACATGTAAAACCCCTTTGTTTTCTAAGGCGAACATTGGCCTTCGGCCTCGCATACGACATGTCTCGAACGGTCTTTTGGCCAACCCGAAATGATTTGAAAAGCGAGTTATGATATGTATGTATGTATGTATGTTTGGGCCCGGAGTCAGGATGATAGGACGAAGTTGGTAGGCATCGGGCCTGTGGCGGAAATCCTATGGTTCCCTCCACCTTTGGGAGCTCGGGGTGAGGCCGGAGTGGCAGCCCTTTGAGTACCTGAGATTATACAGTATGTTTTGCGTAGTTCGGATTTAGCGGTCCGTCTACATTGGAGGAATAAGGGCAGTTTCCTGTTTTTATGTTTGGAAATTGGAGTTAAGGGCTCGACTCGCTGAGTCATATGATATGTTTATGCTTTATGCTAAATCACCACCTGTTTACGAAAACCTTTCGTTTATGTTGATTTCTTTTCAGTTTAAAAATTGGTGATTTATTTCCGTTTTATAATATACATTATTATTCCCTCCTCACTTAGTCGTTTGACTAACCCCCTCTGTTTCACCCCTGTATTGGTTTCAGGATACTAGGCGGGATCTTTGTCGTCGTAGTCGTCGTTGTAGAGTTGCATTTATTTTGCTCATGTATAACTCTTTTCCCGTTTGGCTATTAATTATGTTTCATGATGCTAGGATTTTATTTAGTTAGTATTCGAGATTTATATGTTGAACCCGTTTATTTACATTGTCGGGATATTGTATCGAACCCGTTTATTAATTATGTAATTGAATTTCGTTGGCCTTGGTGGGCTTTAATAATTGTGCAATTGTTATGTTTTATTGTTTGGTTTATTTTCGCTTCCGTATCTCTGTCGTTTTCTTTCATTTTGAAACCCCCGCCTAGTCATTGAGTAAATGTGTGCCGTTCACCGGGTTTCAATTTGGGTCGGATTCCATTTCGGTCCCGGGTCGGGGCTCGGTCCGGGGCGTGCGTTACCCATTTGGGGCGCCCGCTACAAGTGTACATTGGACTGGGGTTCAATGTTTGAATAATTCATACTTTATCGAGGTTCCAAATATTTTCATAAGATTCTAAATATTATTCATTAAGTCATATTTTAAGGAAAATTGCATTTTAGCCCAAAATTATTTACACTATATCCCAACCCAGAATTGAATTTTTCGTAAACTCATGAATTTTAATAAAACAAACCTCAATCTTTGTTAAGCATTTAATTTCGGTCATTTTGACACTAAGTACGCCTAATTCCGACACTTTACACAATTTGCACATTTTTTGAGGAATAGGGTATATGATGTAATTATTGAAAGTATTGGGGCACAAATGAAAATTGAGAGATCACCCGCAGCAGAAGAACGACGCGCGACATCCCTCTTCTCCAATTTGGAGATTTCTCGTTTCTTCACCAAATCGAGAAAATGATATATGGAAATCGATCGTCTCGACGAGAGGGGCACATTCATACCATTATTTCGTGCATTTGGACGGCGGTGGAGGCGCTGTGGCGGCGTGAAGGTCGCGCGACATTGAGCTTCTCCTTGGAGGCCTTTCTGACCACGGTGAGGCTTGGGCTTGGTCGGAAATGAAAACTCTCGTCGAGGGGAATCTTTTGGCGGTGGTCTCCAGACCTGGTTTCGCCGGACGGTGGCAAATCGACGAAGAGAAGGCGCGGCGGTTTTGGGTATTTTCCGGCAGCGTGCGGCGGAGCTGAGGTGGTGGACCACCATGGTCGTGACCGCCTTGACGAGATGAAGCTTTTGGTGGTGGTCTCATGGCCTGGAAGTGAGCCACGGCGGGGCCGGGGGCGGCACGTGGTGGCACACGACTGAGGTGGCGTCGGATCCATCTCCGGCCACTGTATTCAATGGGGATTTCACCATTCCCAACCTTCTTGACATGGGTAAGCTAAATTCGAAGTCAATTTCATAATTCGTTGAGCAGATTTTCATTAATTTCGACTCTTGGATTCTAGGGTTTTGGGGCTTCGGAGTGGAATTAAATTCCGATGGATGATCCGATTGAGAAACAGTTTTGAAGGAAGTGACGAGCTCGTCGAGAGGAACATTTCGGTATAAGGGTTCGACCATTGGAGGTGGTCCGGCCGCGGTCCGGCGGTGGCAGGCAGTTTCCGGCAATTTTTGCACTGTTTCGGCGGGAATCCAGTGATGCAGTCTTCGGATAGATTGTTCCCCTCATCGCAATGGTTCTAACGGCTCTGGTATTACTCGAATCCGACTTGTTGTTTGTCTTTTACCGTATTTTTTGTATAATTGTGGTGAATTGTAGCTTTTTGGATTATAGCTTCTAGCTTTTAGGTTTTGAGCATGAATGGCTTGTACTCTAGGTTGTGTAAATTGTTGAACATGGTTGTTGTATGATTGTGTAGTCGAACGGATGGGTTTCGGTTCGATTATGCTAGAGATAGGATTAGTATGAGCTTGTAGCTTTAGAGCTTTTGGGAAAAGCTATAAGTTGTGAAGTTGTATTTAATTTGTTGATTTAATGAAATATACTTGTTGGTGTTGAATTACAATCTTACCCTGTAAGTTATATGTTCAGATGTTTTGTAATTAGTTTAGTGTTTCTCGTTTATATAATTATTGCATGCTTTTGGATATAAATTGACTATATTGCCCCTACTTGCTTTCTTATGTTGAAATGTTTAATGAGTGTCCTTAAGCATGTTTGTATTTTGGTAGCCGAGCGTCAGTGTCTGTTTTCTTGTTCGTGTCAGTCATTCATCCTCTAGACCCCGTGTTTTTTAGGTGGGATCTTGAGGCAGAATTGTAATTGCTGCTTGCTTTCCTTCTCTTGTTCTGTCGAGCCAGGTAAGGGTTTTAAAACGCTTTCAACTGGGGCAAGATCATAGATATATATAGGTTTGCGAAATAACTTATCATTCCTACCTTTCTTATTGCTTGCCGTTCCTGCACTTACTATTTCCTTATGTGCCTAGTCAAACCTTTTAATAGCAAAACCTATATGTTTAATATTTTACAAACGTTTTTGAATTAGAGGCAAGGAAAACCCATTTGTTTTAAAGGCGAACTTTGGTCTCTCGACCTCGCAGATATAACCTTATCTTGAACGGCCCCTTTGGCCACAGAAAACTTTGTGCATATATTCTTTTCAAATGCGAGCCATGGACTGGATCATGACCGTGGGCCCGGAGCTATACAGGAGGTGAGCCTGAAGACGAGCGTCTAGGGCAAATCCCGATGTATACTCCAATCCGTATTCGCTTAGGTCGGCCAGGAGGTTGGCTAGCCTGAGTTAGTACGAGGGTGGCGTTGTAGGCTACATGCTGCCTTGAAAATTCCGATTGGGGTGACGTTGTTAACACGCATGTCCATAAAATTCTGAATGGATATTGACTTTCGGTGGTGGAGTACTTGACTACATGCTTTCATGATTTTCATGGTTGGGAGTTATAAGGAGAGGGTCCGTTCTCGCCGGGACACATTATTGCATGACTTATTGCATTATTTACTTGTCTAATTGATTCTTTGCATTCGTTACAAGTCAAAGCACATTTCGATTTTCTTCATTTAGCATATGTATTTTCCCTATATATATATATAAAACCCGAAAGCATGGCTCGAACTTGCCCAACTTATGCCTTCTTTATTGTTCAAACTACTTAGTTGAATTACAAGCCGTGTTTACTTATCATTTCCAACTTGTTTATGTCATGTCTTTCTAACTTGTACGGCCTCGTGACTCAACTAATATCCTTTCAAAACTATCGGCTTGACATTACGTGCAAATATTTTTAAACGATCCGGTTCGTCAACCTTTTGTGTTTTCAAAGTAAGCCGAACCCGAGTGTTGCTCTGTGTTTTGTTTTGCAACTTATATTATTATTTGTATTCTTTTATTAAAATGAGCAACATTCACTACTTTTGGTTTTAAAAGATAAACGACGAATCGCGATCAATACCTATATTGTATAACCCCCCCTTACTGAGTATCCTTTATACTCACCCCTTATATTTTGGTTCTTGCTTCAGGTAGACAGGTGGCGGTGTCACCTATCTTGTCAGTCGGCAGCAGCAGGTCTAGGTTGGTTCTTGTTTATCGTCTTGTCAGTGTCCCAACAACAGTCGAGTCTTTACTTTCTGAATTGATTTGATTTATTGTATTTAATATTATGATTTACTTTTTGTACCTACGTGCCCCTGATGTGGAATAGTTTAGTTGAGCCGTGGACGACATTAATTGGATAATTATTTTAGATTCGTTTTGTGAATTATGTTGCCATGGATGGCTTTTATGAATTGATATGTTATTTATGAATTCGCGTCCGCATTTATTTGATTGTTGCTGTTGTTGTTGGGGCGTCGTGTTGTTGTTGTCGAGTTTTGATTAAGTGTGTTGCCGTTCGCCGAGATGAATTTTTGAATGGGGTACATTTACCTTGATTAGGAGTTCGTCTTGGTGCGGATGTGGTATCCTTTCTTGCTCCTACGGAGAGAGGCACTACAATGAGTGTTCCTTTGATATTACATGCGAGTTTCACGAGTTGTGTTCGTGTTTTCGTCCACATTTTGAGCTTTTACAAAACTAGAGTTTTTGGTAATTTTGTGGGTTTGCTCGTTTCTTGCCGGAACTACACGAAATTCTCAAAATATGTTCCTTTTGATGTTATTTGATCAATTCTATGCTTTTTGGCTTGTTTGGTGGTGAAATTTGGATTAAAATCCGAATTTTAGGGTTTGGAGCAGTTTTCCAGCAAGAAGACTACTCGCCACTACCGTGGCGACACCACGGCCTGTTTTGCAGGTCAGGCCGTGGTGGTCCTGTGGAAGGACCACGACCGTGGTGCCACGACACCCTCAGGGTGTGGAATGGACTGTTGGTCCATTCTTGGGCCAACTCATCCCGAACCTTATTTTTTCTCGATTCTTTCGCTTCCATTAGTCTTAAAACTTCATAAATAAGTGGAATATGTGAAGGTTGGAATTTTGGACATGTTCGGATTTTTGAATAGTATTTGGGGGTAGTTTTTATAATTTTTCGAAACTTGGGATTTTGTGTATCTTGCTCCGTAACTTCTCTCTTATACCTTTAAACCTATTGTGCACTTAAATTGAGATATATGTGAACTCTAATCGTATCTAAGTATGTTTGATCACTTTAAATTTATTCTTTGTTTCATACTTGATGAAAATACGACCATAATTGCATTTATCGGTATTGTTTGCTTGATTTGAAGGCATGCTTCTTTATAGGGTATTAAACATGAATAAGAACTGTCATTTTTACTTGAATATGATTTACATGTCGGAATTACAAATTTACTTCATTCTTGAGAATTTGATATAAATGCCCTAATTGCTCGTTTGTGACTATCCTCTATGGTTATTTTTTTTAACTTAAGCCGTGCATCGTCGTTAGTCTTTTGTGGTTGCGTCCTATTTGGTTTCAGGTGGTCTTACTCCCGAGGAGTGACTTGGTCCTCGTCTCTCGTCTCTTTTGTCGCTTTGTCCAGGTGGGATTCCTTTTCCGAATTCAGTTTTTCTTACCTATATGTAGCTATTCCATATATAAACCCAAAGCCTTTTCTTGATGATTTTACAATTTTCTCCAACTTATATTATACGTAGTAGCTATTTGAAAACTGTATTATCTTGATGATTTTGAGGAAAATGTTTCAATATCAAATTATTATATAATAACTCTTCGAGTGCCCCGTTGGCCCGAGAAGAGACAAACTTGGATTTATCAATCGGTCCCTTTGACCACACAAACCTTTCAAAATGCGAGAATCATTTCTTGGCCTCTGTGCCCGGTCTTTGTGCCATAGTTATATTATTGGGCCCGGAGAATAGAGTACGGGGTGCAGCCGGGTAGACATCGGGTCTACGATGGAGCTCGGTGCTCTAACTCCACATACTTGGAGCTCGTGGTGAGGCCGGAGTGGCAGCCCTTTGAGTACCTTGGACCGGATAAGACTTTGTCTGAGAATGTATGTTGAAGACTTGTCTCATTCCGTAGGTGTATTGGGTGAAATTCTCTTGCACAGAGTTATTAGTGTGAGTGTATCGACTTTGCAAACCAGCCACGAACATGGGAGGTATAAGGTGGTCTATTTGATTATTATTATTCACATTGTGAAATTGGAGGTAAATGCTCGTCTCGTCGAGCTTTTAATTATTCTTGCAATGTTATTCGATTCACTAAGTTATTCAAAACCTTTAATTTTTCGTTTGCTTTCTTTTAAGTTTAAAAATAGTTAATCATTTTTCCGCATGATTTATATATACGTATTATAGCCTACTCACTTAGTTGCTTTGACTATCCCTCGTTGCCTCCCATATTTTTTTTCAGAATTTTGTGCTGGGCGGAAGTCGAGTCTAGTTCGTCGGAGTTGCACCTTTTCTTATTTATGTAATTCCGTTCTGTCTTTTCCTGTGGTTAGTAGCATCGGGATTTATTACATACTTAATATTGTAGATGTCAAATTTTTACATTTAGCCTCGATAGCTTTATTTGGTAGTTACGATTGCTGCTTTTCACTGGCCTCAGTGGGCTTTATAATTATGCTTTGGATTTATCGTTCATTAGCTCCCCGAGTGGGATAGGTTTTATAATTTCCATATTTCGCTTCCGCATTTGTTGTCGATTTCTAAATATCCGCCTAGTACTTGTATTGCCGTTCCCCAGGTTACGGTCCGTAGGCAGACCTCTGTTCTCGTTATGGGTTGTGACTTCGTGCGGAACGTCGCGTCGCACCGTATTTGGGGACGTTCCGTTCCAAGTAAGTTGTTTCGCAATAATTAAAAGGGATTCGTCCTCTAGTGAAATTATTTTAAGACCCTCACCTAGAAAGCACGAAGGGAGAGACACGACAACTCAAGCGAATCCTCGAGAGAATAGCTTGAAATTGACAGACAACAATACCAATTAAGACAAGACAAGACGCACGACTCACGAGATGTTACAACACATGAAAGGCCTATTAAAATCACATATCAAGTAAGAATCACAAGTAATATGCAATTAGACCAATTAAACGAAAAATATGAAATTAAAGATGCTAAACATGCTCAAATGTAAATTTAAGTTCATATTCATGCATAACACAATGTAAGGAAGCACTCATGCAAATTTCAGATCATTCGGACAACATTCGAAAATTAGAAAAAAAATCCTAAACGAAAAAGGTACTATTCCGAGCCCGAACGAAGTCAGAAAATTACAAACGCAAAATATTAATTCCTAAATCATAAGGAAGCTATAGGTGAAATCGGATTGATTTTAGGAGGTCGTATGCAAAAAGTCAACATTTTAATTTGGCCATTGACCACATTCCCGAGAGCAACTAAGAAAGAAGGCTGAAAAATTGGCTAAGGCACGTGCATGGGGCTACGCACGGTCTTGAGGACGGCTTCAAGCTCGTGTAGGGCACAAAGGAGCTGCGCACCGGTGCGTAGGCCGGTGTGCAAGCCCGTGCAGTTCGTATAGCTGAAGCAAAAATCACAATTTCAGAGTTTTCTTTGCGGGGACAACCAGAAAATCACTCATGGCAGATTATTGAGCAAGAATCATCACACCGAACTTCACTCATGCATTAAACATATTAATAACTACAATTTAATCCGAACAACATTTAAAATGATGGCCTAAAACCTCCTAACACACCAAAATCATATAAATGAACAATTTAATTAAAAGCTAGCATAAATCGAGATTTAATAGAAGAAACAAAATTGTGGAAGAAGGTTACCGGCAGAGAATCGAATGAGGATCGTTGATGTATTCTCGGGGTTTCGAATGGACGAGCGACGGGCTCGGGACGGGCCTGCTTCTTCTTCTTCGTCCTTTCTTCCTTCTCCTTCCCCTTTCTCTCTCTATATCTCATGGTTGGGGGGGTGTGTGGTCAAGAGTGTGCATAGGGTAGTGTAAGTGAGGGGAGGTGGTCCAAGGGTGTGTTCAAGAGGGTGCACAAGGGTGTGTGGGGTTTGAATAGAATTCAAGGAAGTTCAAGGGGTGGAAATGGTAATTCGAAATAATAAGGGTTTGGGATTTAAATTAGCTAACGAGGCTAATCTTTTTATTTAAAATTCAATGAGGTGTCGAATAACTATCTCGTTACAATACTCCCTCCTATTAGAGTTGTGCCCTGGAAAGCCGAACTGCTTGAGGCATTTCCTCTAACACTCTAGAGTAGAACAATCTAGCGATCCATAATAGAAAGACGTTAGTAGTCATCTAATACTACTTCGGAAAAATTCATCATATTACATTTATAAATGGTTGCATATTCTTTATTCTTGTGTATGGATGAAACCCCAAGATCACAGTAAGCTAAGGGACTTGGTTTCACCATTTGATGGGGGCCATGAAATAAGTACCCAATGGTGTGATCTAAAACACTACAAGTCGAAGAGTTTAAAAGGCACAAGGGATGTCGATCAGACTCGCTTGTGACTTGCTCATATGACATAGCTTTATGAAAGTGTGTCCCATTTCATGACAATAGTGGTTTGACACAACTATGCATGTGAGGGTGCTTAATGGAGATTAAGTTCACTGAGGATCCCACCGGGAATGCCTAAATGGGGTAAGACTCATATAGAGTCTTAGAGATTAGGAGGGTTTCCCTAGCCATGATCGTGTCTAACTAATCCTTAGACTTGAGGCTCCATGGTTGCCTTGTGTGTAGTGCCCCCTGAAGAAGGACCGCCAGATCCGCACCGAAATGGATTCCCGAGCTTCAGCGAGGGGCCTCAACTCAAAAACCCACTCCGGCGAACGACACTCAAACAAGCACTACCGGCAACAGCAACGACATCCCAACAACAACCACAATAAAACAGAGAAATGCGGAAGCGATTATAAAGTAAACAGATAAATTCACAAACGCCTACGAGGCGAACATAATATCAATTAAACATGTGAAATTTGAAATACAATAGAATAACAACACGTAGTGCCATCCATGGCTCAACTAATCTATCTTGTACAATCCTATATATCGTCAACTATCCCACATCAGGGGCACATAAGTACATAAAGTAAATAAATACAATAAACAAGACTCGATGGTTGTTGGGATCACTGACAAGACAAACCAGAAAGACTGAGCCTATTTAGACCTGCTGATGCCGACTGACAAGATAGGTGACGTTGCCACCTGTCTACCTGAAGCAAGAACCAAAATAGCAGGGGTGAGTATAAAGGATACTCAGTAAGGGGGTTTGATCACAGTTCGTCGTTTATCTTTTAAAACCAAAAGTAGTGAATGTTGCCCGTTTGGGAAAGAATACGAATAACGAAATATAAGTTGTAAAATGACACAAAGCAACACTCGGGTTCGGCTTATTTGAAAACACAAAAGATTGACGAACCGGATCCTTTAAAACATTTTGCACGTAATATCAAGCCGATAAATTGAAAGGGGTATTAGTTGAGTCACGAGGCCGTTACAAGTTCGAAAAGCATGATTCAATAAGTTAGAACCGATAAATAAACACGGCTCGTAATTCAACTAATTAATTGAATAATAAAGGAGGCTTACGGTGGCAAGCACGAGTCACACTTCCGGGTTTTATATATATATATATAGGGAAATACATATGATAAATGAAGAGAACCGGAATGTGCTTTGTAACGACCCGAAAATTCCAGAATTAATTCTTGGGATAAGTATTCGACATTTAGTTGAATTTTATATGAAAAGATTTAACTTTGTTAGTTAATCTTAATTTATTATAATTATTTCAATATCTTTAACCTTTTATAATTACATTTTCCACCCCTCGAATTATTCTAATCTATATAAACGAACCTACAATCTTCTAAAATACCCTTGCACTACCTTGAACACACTCACACCCTCTTGAACACACTTCTTGCACCCTCTTGGTTACATAATCCATCGAGAGAGAGAGAGAGAGAGAAGAGAAGGAGAAGGGAGAGGAAGAAGGAGAAGGAAAGGAAATCTCGTTCCGAATTCGTTTCTCGACCGATTTAAATTCCGAGACCAGTTTTACGATCCTCATTCGATTCTTTATCGGTAACCTCCTTTCTCCAATTCATTTCATCCATTAAATCTTTCAATTTTTATAGTTTTTATATTGAATATATATTTGATGAATTTCTTGATTCGTAGGTTATAGTTTATCATTTTTAGCGTAGTTCGGATCAAATGATAGATACTAATGTGTTCAATGCATGAGTGTGAATTTTACATGTTAATTTTAGCCTTAGAATCCCCCATATTTGATTTTTGCATGAAACTCCCGAGAAAACCTTAAAAATCGCGTTTCTGCACCTGGGTGTTGGAACCACACGGCCCAACGCACGGTCTTGCTCAAGACCGTGCGCCGGACCGTGCACAGCCATTTAACCTTGCACCGGCTTGCGCACGCCGGTGCAACAGGCCGTGTGCCTTTGTTTCAGCCTGCACGGTCTTGGTTTCGTGCTCAAGACCGTGCACTAGGCCGTGCGTTAGCCCGTGTGTATGCCTTAGCCAATTTTCCAGCCTTTTTCCTTAGTTGCTCTCGGTAATGGGGTCAAATAGCCAATACTAAAAGTTGACTTTTTGCATACGACCCCCTAAAATCGAGCCATTTTCACCTATAGCTTCCTTATGATTCAAGGATGAATATTTGGTAAAGTTTTCAAAATTCCGATCTCGTTCGGACCTTGAATCGAGCCTTTTTCGTTTAGGGCTTTTTCCCCGTTTTTTGAATGTTGTCCGAAAAATCCGAAAATCGCATGAGTGCCTCTTTATAATATTATATGAGTGAATGTACAATTAGAATTTCAATTGAGCATGTTTATCATTGCTAATTTCGTATTTTTAGTTTAATTGATTTAATTGCATTTTAATTGTACAATTCAATTGTTATGTGTTAATTACTGATTTTTATGTCTCTGTAGTCTTTGAGAGTCGTTGTCGTGTCTTGTCTTATGTGATTTTGTCGTCTGTTAGTTTCAGGCTGTCTTGTCAGGACATTGCTTGGAGTGTCTTGTCGTTTCCGTGTTTCCAGGTGAGGGTTTTAAAAATGATTTCAAACGGAGTAAGAATTCTTTTAATTATTGCGAACTCCCCTTATGTGCTCATCTTGCCTCGTTTTCCTTTCTCGTATAATTATTAAATATTTAATCTATACTTTAAGTTTGCTCTCAAATGATTTAATATTAAATTGTACTTATGAGTATCCCTAAAATCTTTTATTTTCAGATGGCAAGTAAAATTATTTATTTTAAGCGTGACGGTTTGACTTAGGATTTATACCCTTCGTCGTCACTCAAACTTGCTCAAATTTAATTTATGTACGGTTTTCAAAGCGAGCAAATTCATGACATTTCAACATGGGGCCCGGGAAAGTATCCGGAGGTTATACCTGGGGACGAGCGTCTAGGGGTAATCCGAGGTGCTTCTCCCAAAACTAAGCGTCAATCGTGGCCCGTCAGGAGTTGATAGCCACGGTTGGGAGTGATGGTGGGCGTTGCATTCGTTGCAAGTTTTCCTAAAATTCACAGTCGCCCGAAATAGCGATTCGGGGTCAGACACCGGTGATGGAGTATATGAACGTGAAGGGGTTATAAGGAGGAACAGGCCCATTCTCGCTGGGATATTATTTGCGTGCATGTTACTGCTTTAATTATTTATTATCTATTTAATATCGTGTATACAAGTCGAAGCACGATCCGGATTTTCTTCAATTATGCAAATGTATTTTCATATATATATAATTTAAAACCCGGACACGTGGTTCGTACTTGATCCCTCTTAACCTTCACTGAGTGTTTTTACTCACCCCTCTATTTCAATTCTTACTTCAGGTCGACAGGTGGCGTTGTCACCTATCATGTCAGTCGGCAGCAGCAGGTCTAGGTTGGCTCGTGTGTCTTGTCTTGTCAGTGTCCCAACAACAGTCGTGTTCTTGTTATGAATTTATTTAATTATGTATTTTGGATTATGCTTTAATTTAAGTACTTACGTGCCCCTGATGTAGGATAGATTAGACTGGCCACGAATGGCATTGATTATATTATGATTGAGTCTGATGTATGAATTACGTGGCCATGGATGGCTTATATGATATTTTATATAATTGCATTACTTCCGCAACTCTGATTTAATTATTATTTATTGCTGTTGTTGTTGGGCTGTCGTTTGCTGTTGCTAGTTTTGCCTGATTGATTGCCGTTCGCCGGGATGGATTTTTAAATGGGGTACTTATACCTCGTTTGAAGGTTTGTCTCGGTGCGGATGTGGTGTCCTTTCTCCGGCCAAGGAAAGGGGCGCCACAGTCAGTGGTATCAGAGCCTAGGTTCCCGAAGAGGAACCGAAAGCTCTAGTATCTCGTCTGTCTTGCATGGGGTGTCTGTCAGCTTGGTGTCAGTTCGTGTCGAGTTCGTGTTTTGACAAGTGTTTGTCTCATCTTGGTGCTTAAAATTGTAGACGATTACGGTTGGCTTAATTAACCGACTGGCAATCTTTTATAAATTTCTGTACTAAGGAAGATGTAACGCGAGTCGATCGTGGAACACTGTGCGTGTCTTACATGGTTTGGTCTGTCGTAGTGTGTGTCGGTAGGATTTTGTTGAGTGATTGAGCATGCTTATGTATTTACGAATTGTTGGCATCATCTCTCACAAGACATGCACCTATCTTGCCAAATAGTTGTGAACGCAGGTATGCCGCGTAAGAAAGCTAGATCGAATCCGCCACTACCTCCACTTCAGACTACGTCAGGATCAACTCACTCGTATTCGACGGGAGAGTTGGAAATAGCTCAGGGAGCAGATAGCGTGACGGAATACGAGGCCAGATTTGCCTACCTGACTAACTACTCACCAAACCGGGAGCCAGATCAAAGGAACAGAGCCGCGAGATTTATATCTGGATTGAGGCATGAAATTCGCCAAGTACTCATAGGTCTTGGATGTTGTTCTTATGCTGAAGCTGTTGGCCGAGCCTTGCGGGCAGAAGCAGAGTTTGAAATGAGAGCTAGGAATGCTCGACCGATCACTTTAACGAACCCGTCTTATGGATCGAGAATTCCAGTGGCTGTTCGTACAACTTCTCACAGAAAAGAGGCGATGACCAGTGGAACCAGTGAGAGCACCATCCTTTGCTCGTATTGCCATAAGCCAAATCATCTCGCAGAGTACTGCCGGAAACGACTGGGGCAGTGTTTGCTGTGTGGATCCCCTGACCACCTTCTCGACAATTGTCCTAATAAGAGGACACCTAAGGAAGAGGATTGTGGATGAGGATTCTGGGGATTCAGGGTTCTTAATTCAGAGAGGGAGGCTACCGTAGAATAAAGCATGAAGGGGCAGTGTTTGGGGACGTACCGTAAATGAGAAGCCACGACATCGAAGGACTTGAAAGGAATAATGGGAGACGAGAACGGACTTCATTACTCGGAATAAAAGGTACCGTGCATTTTCATAACATTCATATTTCTTGTATTCAATTTATTAATTGCGCGGTATTATGTAATTATTATTTGATTGAACTCCGGATTAAATCCGGGGTGTTTTCGAAAATTTTCGTGTTTTAATTCGATCCAGGGGTGCTTGCACGCCCTAACGCACGGTCTTGCTCAAGACCGTGCGGTTCAGCTCAAGCCCGTGCAGGCCAGTTCAGCGCTAAACCGCTGAACCGGCTGGACCGCTACACACGGGCCAGCGCACGCCCGTGCGTCCGGCCGTGTGTCCCTATTTTGCCCTTTTTAAACCTATTTCGCGTGCAGACTTGCAGCAGCTCTTTTCACCCCTTTTCTCTCCACTTCCAGCAACAGAAACTTGCGATTTTTCCCAAAAATTTTTCCCCAATCTTTGCAAGCCAATAACTTTCGATCCGTACGTTGGATCTTCCTAATTTTCGGAAGGTACGTAGTCTACATTACGTATTTCAATTAGTTGGGTTTTGAGGACGATCCGTCGAGCCGATCTTGCACACATTGCTGCCCAAAGTACACGCACGCCAAGTGTTCGACAAAATTTCCGAGTGAGGAATTTCATCAAATTCAATCCTACAAGCTTCCAACAACAATCTCACATGGCCGCCGAAGGTTCTCGACGTAGGAGGAGACGAGATGACCCTCCATCTCCACTCCCATTCAATGTGGATATTTCAAATGCATTCCAAGTTAAAATATTTAGGAGAATGCATGAACGCCCGGTGTTTTCCACCAAATTTCTCGACATCGAAGCATTAGGAAATTTGGGACTTGGCCCCGGTATTGCTCGATACATAGAAGACGTGGGATGGACCACATTCTTGGACATAAGAAGGAATTCGTACCCCCGGCTTGTGTACGAATTCATTGCAACACTTCAAGTACTTCCCCATGAAGACGATGCCGAGCTACCATTCAAAATTGAGTTCCGAGCTTTTAATGAAGATTATGAGCTCACTCTTCGGCAACTAACAAGGCATTTTGGACTACCCATCCGGGGTATGATAAGCCGTGAAGTTGGATGGTCCGAAGCCGAAGCCTGGAGAAATGTCTCCACTTCTCGAAGACCCTTTCAACAAGGAAAATCGAAGGCAACCGACCTTCGTGATGCCGCTTTGAGGACTTTCCACCGGTTCCTCTCATGTACCGTTTTCGCTAGAGGAGATAGCTACGGTTCAATTAATATTGAGGAACTCTACGTCCTTGATTGCGCGGTTCGAAGGCAAGCAGTCAACGGCATTATGTTTTTCCTTCGTTATGTAGAATATGTAGGTACCCGGCCTAAAGGAGAAATCAGAATTGGGTCCTACATTACCGCGATCTTAGAGTGTGCCGGAGTGACCGGCATGGATCGAATGGCCCCGGCAGGAGCCGAGGATTCAACAATTTCCTACAAGCAACTCGCCCAAATGAAACTTTGTAGGAAAGTTAGAGGACGACATGGTCGTTATGTGCCAAAGACGGCCGAAGAAGCCGCTGCCGGTAGTGATGGCGACGATGAAGAGGATACCGATTTAGGAGGTCATCATGAGGAAGACCGACAAGAGAGAGAGGAGCAAATGATGGAACAACTTTACGAAGCAGGAGGCTTCGCTCCTCAGCAGGTTCCGTATGTACCCGATCCTCCTAGAACCGAAGAGGTTCCATTCCAGCAGGGCTTTGAGGATTACCCGACACAGCATCAGGCTGGATCTTCCCAATGGGACAGATCAAGTGAGGAACAATGGAGTCAGTTTCTACAAGCGGAGTCGGACGCCCGAAACCGATGGGAGACCGACAGGTGGACGATTTGGGGAAACCGTTTCACCACTTTCGCCGAGCAGACCACCGAACGTCTAGATCGACAGTCGGCCGATCTCCGAGAGGTTCGCGCTGACCTACAAGAATTCAGACTCGAGACCCGACGCAACCAGACTGAGCTTCGGGAGCAGATTACCGGTCTCGAGAGATCCATCACTGATCAACTTGCCAACTATCTGAGCCACCTTGGCAGGTCGCCTAACTCTGGAGCACCTGATTCTTAGTTGGCATTAGTTTTTCCCTAATTTCTCGTTGTTTTCGTTTTAATTGTAATTTGAATTTCAGCTGAACTATTATGTATGAACTATGTGTTAAATGTTTATTTGAATTTAACTGTTAACTGTTCATTTTAATTAATTGCTTATGTGTTAATTGCGCGATTTTGTATGATGAACTTTTAAATGTTGTGATATACTTCCTTTAATAAACCCCGAGGTTCGGAGTAGAATCTGAGGACAGATTCTTTTAAAGGAGGGAGTATTGTAACGACCCGAAAATTCCAGAATTAATTCTTGGGATAAGTATTCGACATTTAGTTGAATTTTATATGAAAAGATTTAACTTTGTTAGTTAATCTTAATTTATTATAATTATTTCAATATCTTTAACCTTTTATAATTACATTTTCCACCCCTCGAATTATTCTAATCTATATAAACGAACCTACAATCTTCTAAAATACCCTTGCACTACCTTGAACACACTCACACCCTCTTGAACACACTTCTTGCACCCTCTTGGTTACATAATCCATCGAGAGAGAGAGAGAGAGAGAAGAGAAGGAGAAGGGAGAGGAAGAAGGAGAAGGAAAGGAAATCTCGTTCCGAATTCGTTTCTCGACCGATTTAAATTCCGAGACCAGTTTTACGATCCTCATTCGATTCTTTATCGGTAACCTCCTTTCTCCAATTCATTTCATCCATTAAATCTTTCAATTTTTATAGTTTTTATATTGAATATATATTTGATGAATTTCTTGATTCGTAGGTTATAGTTTATCATTTTTAGCGTAGTTCGGATCAAATGATAGATACTAATGTGTTCAATGCATGAGTGTGAATTTTACATGTTAATTTTAGCCTTAGAATCCCCCATATTTGATTTTTGCATGAAACTCCCGAGAAAACCTTAAAAATCGCGTTTCTGCACCTGGGTGTTGGAACCACACGGCCCAACGCACGGTCTTGCTCAAGACCGTGCGCCGGACCGTGCACAGCCATTTAACCTTGCACCGGCTTGCGCACGCCGGTGCAACAGGCCGTGTGCCTTTGTTTCAGCCTGCACGGTCTTGGTTTTGTGCTCAAGACCGTGCACTAGGCCGTGCGTTAGCCCGTGTGTATGCCTTAGCCAATTTTCCAGCCTTTTTCCTTAGTTGCTCTCGGTAATGGGGTCAAATAGCCAATACTAAAAGTTGACTTTTTGCATACGACCCCCTAAAATCGAGCCGTTTTCACCTATAGCTTCCTTATGATTCAAGGATGAATATTTGGTAAAGTTTTCAAAATTCCGATCTCGTTCGGACCTTGAATCGAGCCTTTTTCGTTTAGGGCTTTTTCCCCGATTTTTGAATGTTGTCCGAAAAATCCGAAAATCGCATGAGTGCCTCTTTATAATATTATATGAGTGAATGTACAATTAGAATTTCAATTGAGTATGTTTATCATTGCTAATTTCGTATTTTTAGTTTAATTGATTTAATTGCATTTTAATTGTACAATTCAATTGCTATGTGTTAATTACTGATTTTTATGTCTCTGTAGTCTTTGAGAGTCGTTGTCGTGTCTTGTCTTATGTGATTTTGTCGTCTGTTAGTTTCAGGCTGTCTTGTCAGGACATTGCTTGGAGTGTCTTGTCGTTTCCGTGTTTCCAGGTGAGGGTTTTAAAAATGATTTCAAACGGAGTAAGAATTCTTTTAATTATTGCGAACTCCCCTTATGTGCTCGTCTTGCCTCGTTTTCCTTTCTCGTATAATTATTAAATATTTAATCTATACTTTAAGTTTGCTCTCAAATGATTTAATATTAAATTGTACTTATGAGTATCCCTAAAATCTTTTATTTTCAGATGGCAAGTAAAATTATTTATTTTAAGCGTGACGGTTTGACTTAGGATTTATACCCTTCGTCGTCACTCAAACTTGCTCAAATTTAATTTATGTACGGTTTTCAAAGCGAGCAAATTCATGACATTTCAACATGGGGCCCGGGAAAGTATCCGGAGGTTATACCTGGGGACGAGCGTCTAGGGGTAATCCGAGGTGCTTCTCCCAAAACTAAGCGTCAATCGTGGCCCGTCAGGAGTTGATAGCCACGGTTGGGAGTGATGGTGGGCGTTGCATTCGTTGCACGTTTTCCTAAAATTCACAGTCGCCCGAAATAGCGATTCGGGGTCAGACACCGGTGATGGAGTATATGAACGTGAAGGGGTTATAAGGAGGAACAGGCCCATTCTCGCTGGGATATTATTTGCGTGCATGTTACTGCTTTAATTATTTATTATCTATTTAATATCGTGTATACAAGTCGAAGCACGATCCGGATTTTCTTCAATTATGCAAATGTATTTTCATATATATATAATTTAAAACCCGGACACGTGGTTCGTACTTGATCCCTCTTAACCTTCACTGAGTGTTTTTACTCACCCCTCTATTTCAATTCTTACTTCAGGTCGACAGGTGGCGTTGTCACCTATCATGTCAGTCGGCAGCAGCAGGTCTAGGTTGGCTCGTGTGTCTTGTCTTGTCAGTGTCCCAACAACAGTCGTGTTCTTGTTATGAATTTATTTAATTATGTATTTTGGATTATGCTTTAATTTAAGTACTTACGTGCCCCTGATGTGGGATAGATTAGACTGGCCACGAATGGCATTGATTATATTATGATTGAGTCTGATGTATGAATTACATGGCCATGGATGGCTTATATGATATTTTATATAATTGCATTACTTCCGCAACTCTGATTTAATTATTATTTATTGCTGTTGTTGTTGGGCTGTCGTTTGCTGTTGCTAGTTTTGCCTGATTGATTGCCGTTCGCCGGGATGGATTTTTAAATGGGGTACTTATACCTCGTTTGAAGGTTTGTCTCGGTGCGGATGTGGTGTCCTTTCTCCGGCCAAGGAAAGGGGCGCCACATGCTTCGACTTGTAACGAAAGCCGTAAAACACTTAGACAAGCAACAAATGCAATAAATCATGCAAATAATGTGTCCCGGCGAGAACGGGCCCTCTCCTTATAACTCCCAATTGAAAATCATGTAAGTATATAGTCAAGTACTCCACCACCAACAATACAATACAGAGATTTAAGGAGACGCGATTAGCACCACCATACAGAGTTTTAAGGAGACGCTGTTAGCACCACCGTTCGCATCAACTCAGGCTAGCCAACCTCCTAGCCGACCCAAGTTAACACGCTAGAAGTACACATCGGGATTTGCCCTAGACGCTTGTCCCCAGGCTCACCTCCTGTATACTCCGGGCCCAAGTCATTAATCAACCTATGGCTCGCTTTTGAAATCAATGATAGTTTGGGTGGCCAAAGGGGGCCGTTCGAAAAGATGATGCAAGCAGTAAAGTATGAATGGCCAAAGGGGCTTTTGAGACAAGTTGATGTAATGATCTAAGAAATACTCATAAGCGCCGTACGCTTCGGGAGCATGCTGACGGATGTCCCTAACGACGTTACTTATAAGTGCCTCAGAGATCAAATAGTTACTTTTAAAACAAATAAGTTACTTGTCTCTAGTTGAAAGTATTTCAAATCATTTGGTTTTGCTATCAAAATGTTTGACTAAGCAGATAGAGAAATAGTAAAGGCAATACAACAAGTAATAAGAAAGCGGGATAATGGTTTATTTCGCAAACCTAAGTAACTATGTTCTTACTCCAGTTGAAAACAATTTAAAACCTTTACCTGGCTCAACACGACAGTATGAAAGCAGACGATAGTCAGGTTTCTCCCTCGTTGGTCCCACCTGTAATACACAGGGCCTAGAGGATGAAAATGAGACCGAAAATACTAAAAGCAAGACACGAACAACAGACAACGCACGGCAATTCATATGGAACCTCAATCATGCTACAGTTGCAATATGGAAAGCCAGGCAATTAAACATGTGAAGATATATAAAATACGGAATAACAACTAAGGAAAGGTAAATGAAATTCTAGATAATGAAAGGATATAAATTAAATATTAAAAGCATGCTTAAATGCAATTAGGGCACGTAGACATGCTTAAAATAATATAAAGACGTTCTCTCGCGAATACGGGATTAAACGGATAAGAAACGGGAAAGGTGGAAAAAATCCCTAAACGAGAAAGGTGTCAATTGACGGTCAAATAGGGTCGGATAAATTGTAAATTATGAAGAATATCAAATCCCGAGGCTCGAGGAAGCTATAGGTGGAATCGGATTGATATTCGGAGGTCATATGTGAAAAGTCAACATTTAAATGAGTGGGGATGACCCAATTCCCGAAGTGCAAGAAAGGAAAAGGCTGGAAAATGTACTAAGTATGTTGCACCGGCCAACGCACGGGCTTGGCAAGCCGGTGCAAGCACAAATAGAGGTGCACGGCCTCACGCACGGTCTTGAGCACGGTGCCAAGACCGTGCAAGTGCAAACGGGCCTGCGCATGGCCCTGTGCACGGGCTCAAGCCCGTGCAGGTTGAAAATGGGCTGCGCACGGGCTCCTGCACGGTCTTGATCAAGACCGTGCGTTCGCCCGTGTGGATCTACTGAGCAGCAGACTCAGCAGATCGCGAAACCTCACACGCGAAACCAACATTTAAATGCATACATCTCCTAATTTACTCCATAAAACATCCTAATTCTCACATATATTCATATATATCACATAAGCGGCACAAGAAACACGTAAAATGGTCAAGTAATTCTTCCTAAACACGAAAATCCTAATATTATAAAATTCTATATAAAACTCACGAAAATCGCAACGAGGAAGGAATGAAATGAAATGGGGTAAAAGGATTACCGGTAGAGAATGTAGTGAGGATCGTTTGGGTTTTCACGGCTCGTCGATCGGGCGAGAAACGGGCTCGGTAGGGCGTCGGGAAGTTTCCTTCCTTTCTTCTCCTTCTCTTCTCCTTCCTTTCTTCTTTTTCCTTCTTTGTATGTGATGAGAGAATGAGAGAGATAGGTAGATATTTAGGAAAATATCTCTGGGAGTAAAATGTAATTTAAGTAATTGAGGGCGTTTAAAAGATAGGTTAAATCAATATTTTCCATAAGATTAATTAATCCAATTGGATAGATCGAGAAATTAGGCAAGAAAGAATTCGTGTAATACTTAATAATATAATGAAAATATTCGGGTCGTTACATTGTGCATAACTGGGGCATGCTTTGATGTACTGCTGAATCCCTAGGGTTTCATATAAGTTGTACATTGGGTATGTTCAAGTTATGCATGGAGGCTGTGAGGGTCAATACATGATCTATCACTTGTTACAAGAACAAGAAGAATTCCTATGAATTCTATCGTAGTATATTCCACCACTAAATCCTTGCGCAAGATACGGTTGGTCTTCACTAGGAAAGAGTTCCTAGAGAGCAAGATCAAATGAAATTACTATAGGAATGTTATTCATAGCATTGCAGACAATTGGGGTTCCACCTCCTGTACCCTTTCCACCTCCTGTACCCTAGGTCTCAACCGGGAATTGGATGATAGAAGGATCGTATCTCACGGAGATCATGAGGCTGAAAGGTTCATACCACCTCACGATGGATGAGTGGCCATAGACACATTGCTAAACGTTATCCATGGTCTGTAGGAATGTATTTGTGAAGTCAATGAGTTGATTCACAAATAGTCTTTAATTAAATGAGTTTAATTAAAGTCACAATTATGACATTAAGAATTTGTTCCTACTACTGTCCTATTGGTGAACCTGAGGGGTCACACAATGACTTCCAAAGGCGAACAAATTTACCTATATCAATAGAGTTTGATAATAGTCAACTGGATTGACAAATGAATTAATTGAAATTAATTCATTAATAAGAGATCAAGATGTTAATTAAGTGTAATTAACATGTAGGAGTTAATTAAGAATAATTAACAAGTATTTAATGTGATTAAATTCGAGAGACTTGTTATTTGATAACTGTGACGATCCGCAATCTCTAAGTTCAAGATTAGCGCGTTTATCAGAATTCGGACCATTTATGGTCCCGACGTCTTTCACACTTGCACGTTTTTCAACTCTTGCACTTAAAGATTTTTATAAATCATCGATTTGGAATTTAAAACCCAAGGCATTAATTAGAAATTGATTTGCATCATTTTGCCATTAACTAGGGTTAATTCGGTAAACTTATATTTTAGCTCGTTTAACTTGATTTAGTAATTTAACAGTGTACATTGGACTGGGTTCAATGTTTTAATAATGCATAATTTATCGAGGTTCCAAATATTTTCATAAAATTCTAAATATTATTCATTAAGTCATATTTTAAATAAAATTTCATTTTCGGCCTAAAACTATTTACACTTTAGCCCTACCCGGAATTGACTTTTCATAAACTCATGAATTTTAAGAAAGCGAACCTTGATTCTTACTAAGCATTTCATTTCGGTCATTTTGACACTAAGTACGCCTAATTCTGACACTTTACACAATTTGCACATTTTTCGAGGATAGGGTATATTATATGATTATTGGAACTCTTGGGGCCAAAATGAAAATTGGGAGAACACACCACACGGGTCGCGCGAGCTCCATTTCTCCCAAATTGGGAATTTTTCATTTCTTCACCGATTCAAGCAAATGATATATGGAAATCGATCGTCTCGACGAGAGGAACACATTGGTACCATTATTTCGGGCATTTGGACGACGGCGGTGGCGCAGTGGAGCTCGGAAGTTCGGCGGCTGAGATGGTGGTGGTCGTGGCTTTTCCGGTGGTGTGCAAGGGCAGTTCTGGACTGATTTTTTGAGAGGAATCCAACAGCGGTGGTCTCGTTTCCATCCGACCATCGGTGAGGGAGATATGGCCAATTTTTAGTCCGGTGACCGTTTCTCCGATCTACCATCTCCGGCGACGCCACGGTGGCGTACCACCGGGCGAAGGTATCCCTGCACAAGAAGAGTCCAATGGCAGTGGTCCCACCTTCATCTGATCACCGAAGACGGAGTTATGGCATCGGGAAGATGGCGCGGTGGAGCTAGGGCGGAGCTGTGCTGGCGGAGGTTTTCCGGTGACTCTCGCCGGCTACAAATACACCATTCCTAACCTTTTTGACATGGTAAGCTAAATTGGAAGTCAATTTCGTAATTCGTTGAGCGGATTTTCGTTAATTTCGATTCTTGGATTCTAGGGTTTTGGAGCTTCGAAGTGAAATTAAATCCTGATGGGTGATCCGATTGAGAAACGGTTTTGAGGGAAATGACGGGCTCGATGAGAGGAACATTTTGGTATAAGGGTTCGACCATCAGAGGTGGTTCGGTAGCAGTCCAATGGTGGCAGGCGATTTCCGGCATTTTGGCACTGTTCCGGCGGAATCCGGACGGTGTCTTCGGACAGATCGTGTAGCGCCCCGCTCTACAGCCCCCGAACCTGCACGGATTCCCAAGCCAAGAACGGCGCCTCAACCCGAGAAACCATACAAGCCAATAGGTCAATCCCGACACTTGGCAACAGTGGATCCCCAAATTTAAAACATCTAAACAACTCAGAATAAATAACGGAAGCAATTTAAATCATAATAACATAAATGCCACTCCGGGTCAATTCAACTAATATATATATTAACACAGCCACTTCAGGGGCAACATTTAAGTAAATATCAGGGGACGGGGATTAATATAACGTTATCTACAAGCCTGGACAAAAGAACAACTATCTAGAGAGTTTTAAGAAAACAATAGAGACTCGGCAAAACCAAAAAGGCCTATCTAGCACTGTTGCCCATCCGACACGTAAGACATGTCGGTCTCTCAATCTACCTGAGGCAAGAACCAATGAAAGAGGGTGAGTAAAAAATACTCAGTGAAGATGTTAGAGCAAGTCGAGTCACGCTTCCGGGTTTTATAGAAAGTACATATGCAATAAGGAAGAAACCAGAATATGCTTCGACTTGGATATTCAATAAAACGATAAAAAAATAACAATATAAAGCAATAAATAAATATCCTCGCGAGAGTAGGCCTATTTCTCCTTATTTCTCCACAATACATTATAAAAATCTCCATCACCGGTGTTAAGCGAAGGAGCAACCCAAAGCTCGACTATTGTGAATTTAAGGAAAATGTGCAACGAATGCAACATCCACCATCGCTCCCAACCGTGGCTATCAACTCCTGACGGGCCACGATTGACGCTTAGTTTTGGGAGAAGCACCTCAGATTACATCATGGACGCTCTTCCCCAGATGCAACCTCCGGATACCATCCCGGGCCCATTGAAATAACAATACTTTGCTCGCTTTGAAATAAGATTTTTATGCCAAACGGGCAATGTGGGCAAGTGGTGACGACGAAGGGGGTAAATCCTAAGTCAAACCGTCACGTAAAGGAAAGAGTTTTCTTGCCCTTTTTGAAAACAAATCGATTTAGGTTACTATTATATAATTTTGATATCAAAGGATTTGAGGATAAAACATAAAAGTATAAGCTCGAAATATGTAATACAATAATATGGGATTAAGGGGGTTTCGCAAGTATACATATATGTTCAAGCCCAGTTTAAAACGATTTAAATCCTCACCTGATCTCAAAAATAGGAAGCCTAGCAGCTAGACTCATTGGTCATCGACGTCTGACTGATCTGTAAACAAGACAGGACCAAGATAAATTAATAACGACTATAAAAGCGCAAATAAGCAATTATTTGACGAACGGCTAACCAAACATGTTCAAAATCATGCATATGCCAATTATAGTATGTAAGGAAGCTATCATGTAAATTTCATGAAATTCCGACAAGTTGTCAAAAATGCACATACTTAAAATTACACTATTCACAGCCCGAACGAGGGCGAAATTAAATAAACATTTCAAAATATTAATCTACAAGTTATAAAGGTTCTATAGGTGAAAACGGTATAATTTTTGGAGTCCGTATGCGAAAAGTTAACCTAAAATGTTGACCCGGAGACTCACTTGCCGAGAGCAACATTTGAAAAAGGCTGGAAAATTTTCTAAGTGTTTCACACCGGCTTGTGCACGGTCTTGAACACGGTGTCAAGACCGTGCACTCACATACGGCCATCTGCACGGTTTAGGCGCACGGGCTTGAGCCCGTGCAGGCACAAAGAGGTGCACACGGGCTCCTGCACGGTCTTGCTCAAGACCGTGCGTTAGCTCGTGCGGTTTAACAGCACACAGCAGAAAGTTACGCGATTTCACGAAAACTCGAACCAAAATTCATAAAAATCATATTTATAGCGGAAATCAACACCCAACAATCGTAACAATCAACAATCATCATCTAATAAACATTTACATCCAATAATTTCACGAAATGATCAAGAAACGGGTTCGATCTAAGCATTTAACCTAAAAATCCCGAAATGACAATTTATTCTCAAAACAACGTAAATTCTTGAAAGAAATTGGGGAAATTGGTACCTAGAGAAAGGTATCGCTGTGAGGATCGTTTAGGTTTCATCGGCGCGAAATTCCACGAAGAAACGAGCTCGGCACGATCGATTAGGGCTTCGGGAGAAAAATCCTCTTTTCTTCTTCTCACTCACTCTCTCTATATCGAATATGGTTCGAATGAGGTTTTCGAGACTTTTATCAAATATTTTGAAATATCGAAAAAATACGAAGGGTAGTTTGGTAAGTCCAATTAAATGTACGTTGGTCAAATATATCTATTTAATATCAAACAAATGAAATTTAGACAAGGAATTTAAATACGCAATTAATTGTAACGCCCCGAAAATTCGAGGTATGAACCGGGAACCCAAATCGATTTTCTTGCACGATTCATTATTTATTTTATTAATTATTATATGATTTATATAACATTTTCATGAATGAGTGAATTTCGGTATTTAAACCACGACATGTCAATGTGCATTTAATTTCATTAACTTTGACTGTAATTATGTATTATTTGGACAACATGAGTTTTCGAACTTATTTTGTAAATTATGAAAATGCCCTTTCGTTTCTCAACCGAGTCAACTCCTTTGAATTAAGCCATCCCTCCCTCTCACCTCACTCACGTCGCTCAACAGAAAAAGAAGAAAGAAAAGAAGATGAAAAGGAGAAAGAAGAAGAGGAAGGTTCAATCAATCGTGCCAGACTCGTTTCTCGACGGATTTTCGAACCGTTTATGCCTACGAACTCCTCTTGATTTTACCTACGAGTAAGCTTCTCACGTCTCCCTCGATTAATGCCTCTATTGCTTCAATTTTCGGATTTTTGTATATAGTTGAATATATTAGGTTTTATATGAGTTTGACAGAAATTATGGATGGATTTTCATGATTTTGGACTCTATGTGTAGCTTAGATGTTGTAGAACATTATATGTGAAAATTAGGGAAGGATTTGCATGTTTAATTGGCTAAATGTTGGTTTTTAAATTGGATTTGCGAAGGTTTCGCGTTGCTATGAATTTTCTGCTGTTTCTTGACGTGCACGGGCTTTGCACACGAGGTGTGGCAAGCCCGTGTGGGTGTACACGGTCTCCCGCACGGCCGTGCAGGAGACCGTGCGTGTTGTGGTTGTGCACGGCCTTGTGCACACGGCCTTGAGGCCGTGTGCAAGAGGCCGTGCGTGTCCCTCTTTGATGTGCACAGCCCTGGTGCACACGGCCGTGCACGAGGCCGTGTGGGCTAAATGATCAGCGCCCTGACCCTTCTGTTGGTCAGGGTCAATTTTACCCTGTAGGTCCCTCCGAGGCTCATCTTTTCCGAATTCTTTCTTCGCTCGTGTATTCGATATATATGAAATAGATATGAATTGCATGATTTACGAATTTATAACATGTTCGGGATTTTAATTACGCGTTTTTAAGTTTTCGTCAAATTTTCTAACTTTTGCATATGAAGTCCGATTCTTCCGAAATTCGAATGCATACTCTCTTATGGTTTTTAAAGCATGTCCGTAAAGTCTCGTTGCATTTGAACTTTATTTGCATATTTAAATTCATAAATTACTTCGTTCCGTTTGATAATTGAACCTAAGTGTTTTATGTGATTGTATAACGTGCTTTTACGTGTTTCTATGCTTTCGTATGAGCCGTGCGTCATCGTATGTCTTACGTGGTTATGTCATTTGTCAGTTGCAGGTTCCACTCTCGTGGATTAGGTTGCTCGTTTCCGTTTTGGGCTTTCTTTTGGTTGTCGCCAGGTGAGGTTTCCGTTGTTATTCCGTATTATGTAGATATGTATTATTAAGCCTCACTAAATAAGCCTCGCATGTATAATTTATGTTTTCATCCCATATTATTATATTTAGTAAATAATTTATGCTTATTACTTTTATGAGGTTTAAGAACAACGGATTTGATATCAAATGAATATTATGTATATGATTTCGAAAGGTTTTCAAACAGAGACAAGCGAACTATGTTTCGATTTAAATGTAATTTTGGGTTTGGAAACCTTCTCGTTGAGTGAAGTCGTTAAGGCGGGTTTCTCCCCCATGACGATGGAACACCCGGTTGCGTTTCCTACCGTTACATCGCCTGTCTCGAATGGCCCTTTTGGCCCTCCCCGAAATGTCTTGATTCCTATTCTAATAGGAAAATGATAGTTATGAAAAATGCGAGATATGATATATATGATATGATATGTGGGCTCCGAAGTATGGCGATCGGATGAAGCCGGATAGACAGCGGGTCTACGGTGGAATTCGGTAGCTTGCTCCATGTTTACTGGGAGCACGGGTGAGGCCGGAGTGGCAACCTTTGTGCTCCTGCGGCGGTTGACTTCGTGTCAACTGAGACATAGGCTATTATGCCTATAAAGCAGTTTGGATTTAGCGGTCCTTCTGCTATATGGGAGGAATAAGGTTGGTATGGTTTTCAGGTATGTTATGATATGATATGAGGAGTTGAGGGCTCGACTCGCCGAGCAATATGATATGTCCCGTTACGTTATGTTATGATAAATCACCGAATGTTTATGAAAACCCTTCTTTTACGTTTGTTTTCTTTTAAGTTAAAATGGTGATTTATTCCTGTATGGTATTATGTATGTACTCCCCTTTTTCCCCTCACTTAGTCTTTTGACTAACCCTCCCTGTTTTTAACCTTATCTGTTTCAGGTGGTTACTAGGTGGGCATCGCGGTCTTGTATTGCGGAAGTATTCTGCTTTTGTCATTGTTCATTCCTAGGTTGTTTTAGGTACTTGACCGTTATATGTATTCTGTAGGTTATGATATGAGTTCGGGATTATTTAATCTTGAACCCGTTCTGATTTGATTCAAGTTTTGTAAGTGAATTCTGCTAGCCTTGGTGGGCTTTAACTATTTGCGCAACTGGTTTATTACTTTAATTTCCCGTTAGTAGAATTCATTTGGTTGCTGTTGCTTCCGCTTCCGCATTGTTGTCGTCAGTTGTTTTACAAAAGCCCCGCCTAGTGATTGAGTAAATCGGTTTGCCGTTCGCCGGGTTTCAATTGAGGGTCGGATTTCTATTTCGGCTTTAGGTTGAGACTCGGTGCGGGGCGTGCGTTACCCGTTTGGGGCGCCCGCTACAGTTGGTATCAGAGCCGACCGCCGGTTGGGGACGCATGTTCACGACTTGGATGTCTGCTCCGGGTCGAGCGCGTGGGCATGTGTCACGCGTATCGGTTACATGCGGTGGGAGTCCCACTGGCGGGCGGTACTGGGAAAGCATTGTTGTGGCGCAATGGGGACATTGCGATCTGCAGGAGGGGTGATTGTAGCACCCCGAATTTCCCGCAAGAAATATGTTCAGGGAGTCCACACGGGCTTGTGACACGCCGTGCAGCAGCCCGTGTGGAAGAGACACGCACGACCTCCCCTCACGGGGTGTTACAAGGCCGTGTGTGTCCATATTTGATCCCACATCGGAAGTTAAGAATATGTTTGAAGGGTTTATAACCAAAAATCACCAAGTAACAATCACCTTGTGGTACCACCTTTTGGCAAGTGTTTCCGGCCAAACTTTAGGGTTGTGCTCGGTGGTGATCGGAGGTTATGCCCGCGCGTCCAACGGGCGCCGCCGTGAGGGTTCTCCTCTCCGCGCCCGGGGGGCCGCGACATTAATATTATCACATTGGGTCGTATACGAAAATAATATATAATAATTCACATATTACAAGAATTTAGGGTTAAGAAAGATAATTAACGCGGGAAAAATACTCACAATGATTCTCGGATTTCTGGGTCGTTACAATACTCCCCCATTATGAGAATCTGGTCCCCAGATTCCATCTTTATCAGAAAAGCTCAGGATAAGCTTCTCTCATCTTAGCCTCCGTCTCCCAAGTAGACTGCTCGGTCGAACGGTTCCTCCAGAGAACTCTCACTAATGGAATTTGCTTGTGACGAAGCTGCTGGACCTTGCGATCCTGAATCTGAACCGGTTTCATCTCAATGGTCAAATCCGGCTCAAGCTGAACTCCGTCATCTTGGAGTATATGGGACTCGTCGGGGAAGTACTTGCGGAGCTGTGAGACATGGAAGACATTGTGGATCCCGGTAAGATGTGGTGGTAGATCCAAGCGATAAGCGGTGTTCCCGATCCGCTCCCGATCCGCTCTATGATCACGAATGGACCTAAGTATCTCGGAGTAAGCTTCCCACCTCTACCAATCCTCGAGAATCCCTTCCTCGCGGAGGCCTTGAGAAAAACTCGGTCTCCCACTTCAACTTCCAAGTCTTGACGTCTCTTGTCGGCGTAGCTCTTCTGACGGTCTTGGGCCGCTTTCATTCTTTGCCGAATGAGCTGGACCTTATCGATCGCTTCTTGAATGTGATCCGGTGGAGTAGCTCTCTCGTGGCCATTGAATGACCACTTCCAATCCTCCAATTCCCAATAAATCGGAGATCTGCACTTCCTCCCATAAAGAGCTTCATACGGCGGCATCCCAATCGAGGCTTGATAACTGTTGTTGTAAGCGAATTCGACCAAGGGCAAGTGTGAAATCCAACTCGTATTAAAATCGAGCGCACATGCCCGTAGCATATCACTTAGAAACCTGATCGTTCGCTCGGATTGTCCATCGTTCTGGGGATGTGCTGCAAAGCTAAATTTCAGGGTCGTTCCCATGTTCTTGTGAAGTTCTTGCCAAAACTGAGCTGTGAACTTAGGATCCCTGTCTGAAACCATGCTCTCCAGAACACCATGAAGTCTGATGATTTCCTTCTGGTACAGTTCTGCAAGTTGCTTGACCTTCGCTGTCTTTCAAACCGGAAGAAAATGAGCTGACTTAGTCAATCGATCGACAATAACCCAAATACTGTCGAAACCTCCACGAACGGTAGGCAATCCTGTCACGAAGTCCATAGTAATCTCCTGCCACTTGGAAGTAGGTACGGGAAGCGGCTGAAGAGTACCTCCAGGCCTTTGATGTTCGGCCTTGACTCTCTGACACGTTAGACAATGTTTTACATAGGTAGCCACGTCCCTTTTCATACCGTTCCACCAATACTGGGTTCTGAGATCACGATACATCTTGTTGCCTCCTGGGTGAACAGCATAAGCAGACTTGTGTGCCTCGTCGAGAATTCCACGCTTCAAATTTGTGGGAACACAAACTTGGGTCCCGAAGTGAAGCAATTCGGTACCATCGATCCTGAATTTAGTGTTGGGATCATTCTGCATTCTGGCCTTGATCTTCTGAATACCGGTATCCGAACTCTTCTCGTCTCAGATTTTTTGGACTAGATCGGGTTGGACTGTAAGGTTGGCAAGTCGAGGATACGATTCAACTCGAATCATTCTATCCTCTATAGGGATATCGGAAGATGATCCCTCTAAATGTGCCACGTGAGCCCTCCGGCCTAAAGCGTCGGCGACTACGTTCGCCTTCCCAGGGTGATACTGAATGCGGCAGTCATAATCTTCCAAGAATTCCATCCACCGTCTCTGTCTCCTGTTGAGATCCTTCTACGTGAACAGATACTTCAAACTCTGGTGGTCCATAATGATGTCAAAAGTGACACCATACAGATAATGACGCCATTTGCCCAAGGCAAATATCACCGCTGCAAGTTCCAAGTCGTGAATGGGATAGTTCTTCTCGCATCTTTTAGCTTTCTAGAGGCATAAGCAACGACCTTCCCATTTTGCATCAACTCGCACCCTAAACCTTCCTTGGACGCGTCAGTATAAACCATGTATCCCTCGTGTCCGTCTGGGAGAACAAGTATAGGTGCGGTGGTCAATCTCATCTTCAGCTCCTGGAAGCTGGCCTCGCACTCGTCGTCCCACTGAAAGGACACATCTTTACAAGTCAACTTCGTGAATGGGGCCGCTAGTTTGGAGAAATCCTTAACGAATCGCCTATAATAACCAGCCAATCCAAGGAAACTCCTAACTTCTGTTGGCGTCTTAGGCTGACTCCAACTCGTCACTGCCTCAATCTTTGATGGATCCACAGCAACCCCATTCCCGGAGATGATGTGACCAAGGAATGAAACCTCGTTGATCCAGAACTCGCACTTGCTAAACTTAGCATATAGGCTATGCTCTCGAAGCGTCTGTAGCACAATGCGAAGATGCTCGGCATGATCCTCGGCCGTCTTGGAGAAAACCAGAATGTCATCGATGAAGATAACCACGAACTTGTCAAGGTAAGGCCGAAAAATCCTATGCATCATATCCATGAAAGCTGCAGGGGCATTCGTCAAACCAAACGGCATCACAACAAACTCAAAGTGGCCATATCGAGTGTTAAACCCAGTCTTAGGTATATCCTGCTCTCGGATACGAAGCTGATAGTATCCCTGTCGAAGATCCAACTTCGAATATACCTCCGATCCCTGCATTAAGTCAAATAACTCCTCTATGTGGGGTAGAGGGTATTTGTTCTTCACTGTCATCCGGTTCAGCTCTCGGTAGTCGATGCACATTCTCAGTGTGCCATCCTTCTTCTTCACGAACAAAACCGGTGCACCCCAAGGAGAGATGCTCGGTCTAATGTAACCACTCTCTAGCAACTCTTTAAGTTGCATCTTAAGTTCCTTCAACTCGGCGGGAGCCATCCTGTACGGAGTCTTCGAATAAGGTTCCGATCCCGGGGCAAGATCGACTACGAACTCGATGTCACGATCAGGGGGTAGAGAGTTCAAACTCTCGGGAAAGACATCTGGGAAGTCCTTAATCACTTCCGTGTTCTCGAGCTTCCCTTGTTCCTTCAGTCAGTTAAGTAAATAAGCGACGAAGGCCTGAGCTCCCTCTCGGATCAAGCGAGAAGCCACAACGAAAGAAATCTTTTGTGCCAAAACTGACTTCTCATGAATACCCTTCACAATTGTCGCCTCGGTTCCAATCTGTATTGTCTTCTTGAAACAATCCACATTGACTCTATGCTGATAAAGCCAGTCCATTCCAAGAATAATCCCATAACGCTATAGCGGCAACTCGATCAAATCGGCGGGATAAATACGATCCCCAATCTTCAAAGGGCAACCCTTGAAGATCCTATCCGTAACGTATGAAGTCCCCAAAGGAGAACTGACTCGATACAAATAAGGCAGACTCTCCACGGGCATGCACAACTTAGCAGCAATATCAAGCGCAATAAACGAGTGTGTCGTACCCGGATCATATAATGCAGTAATAGGGATGTCATGAATATGCAGGGTACCTCCAATCACGTCGTGCAAATCGAGCTCAAGCTCCTCTCCTCCTAGTGCGAAGACTCTGGGTTGTACTCTCGGCTGACCGGCAGCCTGAATCGCCTTCGGAGGTGTGATGGGAGCCCTCTTGATCGGACAAGAATCCAGCCTGTGATCAGGGGATGCACAAAGTAAACACTGCCCCAGTCGCTTCCGGCAGATGTCGGCGGTGTGGTTCGGCTTGTGGCAGAAAGAGCATAGAACTGGTGCGATGGCAGCAATAGGGGCCCTCTCAATATACCTGGGCCTCTTGTCGCCCGTAGAAGATCCAGATCCAGCAGTGAAAGGCCTCTTGCCCTTCTGAGAAAAGCCCTTAGGGGCGGCAGCAACAGGCACAGGAGCCCTACGACGGAGCTCTCCAAGATCGGACTCTATAGCCATAGCCCGTGTCACGGCCTCCTCATAAGTACGGAGGTCACTGCCAACTAACTCGGCCCGAATCTCATCACGAAGGCCCTCCTTGAACTTCCTGGCCATCCTCCTGTCGTCGTCTGCCATGTGAGGAGCGTAGACGATCAATCTGGTAAACTTGGCCTCATACTGGCCCACGGTCATGCCTCCTTGAGAGAGTTTCATAAACTTTCTCTCCCTCTAATCCCGAACAATCTCAGGCACATACTTCGCACGGAACTCATGAAGAAACCGCACCCAAGTGCGCGGGGTCTGTACGGCGGTCCATCGCCTCTCAACAAAGCGCCACCAATCGAGGGTGGGTCCCCTTATCAAGAATACAGCGAGCTCAATCCTCTGCAGGTCCTCGATCTCCAGAGCTCTAAACTTCTGCTCTAGTTCCGAAATCCAGGCGTCGGCCTTTAGGTCGTCCGGCTCGCCCTCGAAGACCGTCGGGCGATAGGACATGAATCGATCCATGGCTCGGGCAGTAGCATCCCGAGGGCTCGGTGCTGGCGGCTGAGGCTGCTGCTGCTCCTGCTGAGCCTGTTGTACTATAAGCCTAACGGCATCGTAGAAGGCATTGGGCGGTGGAAAGCCCTCTGGTGGTGGAGGTGGCTCCTGTCGGCCTCGAGGTCAGACCATGGTGCCTGAAACAATGAGCTGGAATGCATGTGGGTTAATGATATGTTCAATTAATCACGTAACAATAATATATAAAAGCGCAAGTAAAGAAAAATAACACGAAACCTATATAGCCGTACGACTTAGACACGACACTTCTAGACAATAGAGCCTAAAGCTCTGATACCACTCCGGACTGTAGCGCCCCGCTCTACAGCCCCCGAACCTGCACGGATTCCCAAGCCGAGAACGGCGCCTCAACCCGAGAACCCATACAAGCTAACGGGTCAATCCCGACACTTGGCAACAGTGGATCCCCAAATTCAAAACATCTAAACAACTCAGAATAAATAGCGGAAGCAATTTAAATCATAATAACATAAATGCGACTCCGGGCCAATTCAACTAATATATATATTAACACAGCCCATTTAGGGGCAACATTTAAGTAAATATCAGGGGACGGGGATTAATATAACGTTATCTAGAAGCCTGGACAAAAGAACAACTATCTAGAGAGTTTTAAGACAACAATAGAGACTCGGTAAAACCAAAAAGGCCTATCTAGCACTGTTGCCCATCCGACACGTGAGACATGTCGGTCTCTCAATCTACCTGAGGCAAGAACCAATGAAAGAGGGTGAGTAAAAAATACTCAGTGAAGATGTTAGAGCAAGTCGAGTATGTGGGACTCGTCGGGGAAGTACTTGCGGAGCTGTGAGACATGGAAGACATTGTGGATCCCGGTAAGATGTGGTGGTAGATCCAAACGATAAGCGGTGTTCCCGATCCGCTCTATGATCTCGAAGGGACCTAAGTATCTCGGAGTATGGAAACCGATCCTGGTGAATCCCTTCCTCGGGGAGGCCTTGAAAAACACTCGGTCTCCCACTTCAAATTCCAAGTCTCGATGTCTCTTGTCGGCGTAACTCTTCTGTCGGTCCTGGGCTGCTTTCATTCTCTGCCGAATGGTCTGAACCTTATTTATCAATAGCTGCCTGAATGTCATCCGGCGGAGTAGCCCTTTCGTGGCCGTCAGCTGACCACTTCCAATCCTCCAATTCCCAATAAATCGGAGATCTGCACTTCCTCCCATAGAGACCCTCATACGGCAGCATCCCAATCGAGGCTTGATAACTGTTGTTATATGCAAACACTACCAAGGGCAAGTGTGAAATCCAACTCGTATGAAAATCGAGTGCACATGCCCGTAGCATATCACTTAAGAACTTGATCATTCGCTCGGACTGTCCATCAGTCTGGGGATGTGCTGCAGAGCTAAATTTTAGGGTCGTTCCCAAGCTCTTGTGAAGTTCTTGCCAAAACTGAGCTGTGAACTTAGGATCCCTGTCTGAAACGATACTCTCTAGAACACCATGAAGTCTGATGATCTCCTTCTGATACAGTTCTGCAAGTTGCTTGACCTTCACTGTCTTTCGAACCGGAAGAAAATGAGCTGACTTGGTCAATCGATCGACAATGACCTAAATACTGTCGAAGCCTCCACGAACAGTGGGCAATCCGGTCACGAAGTCCATAGTGATCTCCTGCCACTTGGAAGTAGGTACGGGAAGCGGCTGAAGAGTTCCTCCAGGCCTTTGATGTTCGGCCTTGACTCTTTGACACGTTAGACAATGTTTTACATAGGTAGCCACGTCCCTTTTCATACCGTTCCACCAATACTGGATTCTGAGATCACGATACATCTTGTTGCCTCCTGGGTGAACAGCATAAGCAGACTTGTGTGCCTCGTCGAGAATTCCACGCTTCAAATTCGTGGGAACACAAACTCGAGTCCCGAAGCGAAGCAATCCGGTACCATCGATCCTGAATTTGGTGTTGGGATCACTCTGCATTCTGACCTTGATATTCTGAATACCGGCATCCAAAATTTGCTCGTCTCGGATTTGTTGGACTAGATTGGGTTAGACTGTAAGGTTGGCAAGTCGAGGATACGATTCAACTCGAATCATTCTATCCTTTATAGGGACATCGGAAGATGATCCCTCCAAATGTGCCACGTGAGCCCTCTGGCTCAAAGCGTCGGCGACCACGTTCGCCTTCCCAGGGTGATACTGAATACGGCAGTCATAATCTTCCAAGAATTCCATCCACCTTCTCTGTCTCCTGTTGAGATCCTTCTGCGTGAACAGATACTTCAAACTCTGGTGGTCAGTAAAGATGTCAAAAGTGACACCATACAGATAATGACGCCATTTGCCCAAGGCAAATATCACCGCTGCCAGTTCTAGGTCGTGGGTGGGATAGTTCTTCTCAGCATCTTTCAGCTTCCTAGAAGCATAAGCAACGACCTTCCCATTTTGCATCAACACGCATCCTAAACCTTCCTTGGACGCGTCGGTATAGACCCCGTATCTCTCGTGTCTGTCTGGGAGGACAAGTATAGGTGCGGTGGTCAATCTCGTCTTCAGCTCCTTGAAGCTGGCCTCGCACTCGTCGTCCCACTGAAAGGACACATCTTTGCAAGTCAACTTCGTGATTGGGGCCGCTAGTTTGGAGAAATCCTTAACAAATCGTCTGTAATATCCAGCCAATCCGAGGAAACTCCTAATTTCTGTCGGCGTCTTAGGCTGACTCCAACTCGTCACTGCCTTAGTCTTCGATGGATCCACAGCAACCCCATTCTCGGAGATGATGTGACCAAGGAATGAAACCTCATTGATCCAGAACTCGCACTTGCTAAACTTAGCATATAGGCTATGCTCTCGAAGCGTCTGTAGCACAACGCGAAGATGCTCGGCATGGTCCTCGACTGTCTTAGAGAAAACCAGAATATCGTCGATGAAGATGACCACGAACTTGTCGAGGTAAGGCCGGAAATTTCTGTGCATCATATCCATGAAAACTGCAGGGGCATTCATCAAACCAAACGACATCACAACGAATTCGAAGTGGCCGTATCGAGTATTAAACCCGGTTTTAGGTATATCCTGCTCTCGGATACGAAGCTGATAGTATCCCTGTCGAAGATCCAACTTCGAATATATTTTCGCCCCCTACAATAAGACAAATAGCTCCTCTATATGGGGTAGAGGGTATTTGTTCTTCACTGTCATCCGGTTCAGCTCTCGGTAGTCGATGCACTTTCTCAGCGTGCCATCCTTCTTCTTTACAAACAAAACCAGTGCACCCCAAGGGGAGATGTTTGGTCTAATTTAACCACTCTCAAGCAACTCTTCAAGTTGCATCTTAAGTTCCTTCAACTCGGCGGGAGCCATCCTGTACGGAGTCTTCGAATAAGGCTCCGATCCCGGGGCAAGATCGACTACGAACTCGATGTCACGATCGGGGGGTGGAGAGTTCAAACTCTTGGGAAAGACATCCTGGAAGTCCTTAATCACTTCCGTGTCCTCAAGCTTCCGTTCTTCCTTCGGTCGGTTAAGCAACGAAAGCCTGAGCTCCCTCTCGTATCATACGCGAATCCTCGACATAAGAAATCTTCGGTGTCGAATCTGACTTCTCAAGAATACCCTTCACAATTGTCGCCTCGGTTCCAATCTGTACTGCCTTCTTGAAACAATCCACACTGACTCTGTGCTAATAAAGCCAGTCCATCCCAAGAATAATCCCATAACGCTGTAGCGGCAACTCGATCAAATCTGCGGGATAAACACGATCTCCTATCTTCAAAGGGCAACCCCTGAAGATCCTATCCGTAACGTATGAAGTCCCCAAAGGAGAACTGACTCAATACAAATAAGGCAGACTCTCCACAGGCATGCACAATTTAGCAGCAATATCAAGCGCAATAAACGAGTGTGTCGCACCCGGATCATATAATGCAGTAATAGGGATGTCATGAATATGCAGGGTACCTCCAATCACGTCGTGCTGATCGGGCTCAAGCTCCTCTCCTCCCAGTGCGAAGACTCTGGGCTACACTCTCGGCTGACCACCCTGATGTCCGGCAGCCTATATCGCCTTCTGAGGCGTGGTGATCCTCTTGTTCGGACACACATCCAGCATATGATCAGAGGAACCACATAATCAGCACTGTCCCGAACGTCTCCTGCAAAACTCAGCAGTGTGGTTCGGCTTGCGGAAGTGGGAGCATGGAACTGGTGCGATGGCGGCAATCGGGGCCGGCTCAATATACTTGGGCTTCTTCTCGCCCGTGGAAGATCCAGATCCAGAAGTAAAAGGCCTCTTGTTTCTCTGGGAAAAGCCCTTAGGGGCGGCAGGAATAGGAGCCCTACGATGGAGCTCTCCAAGATCGGACTCGATAGCCATAGTCCGCGTCACAGCCTCTTCATAAGAACGGAGGTCACTGCCAACTAGCTCTGCTCGGATCTCAACACGAAGACCCTCCTTAAACTTCCTCGCCATCCTCCTGTCGTCGGCCGCCATGTGAGGAGCATAGGCGATCAATCTGGTAAACTTGGCCTCGTACTAGCCTACAGACATACCTCCCTAGGAGAGATTCATGAACTCCCTCTTCCTCTGATCCCTAATAATCTCGGGCACATACTTTGCACGAAACTCATAAAGGAACTGTGCCCAAGTGCGCGGGATCTGTGCGGCCGTCCATCTCCTCTCAACAAATCGCCACCAGTCAAGGGCGAGTCCCCTCATCAGAAACATGGTGAGCTCTATCCTCTGTAAGTCCTCAACATCCAGAGCTCTAAACTTCTGCTCCAGTTCAGAAATCCAAGCATCAGCCTTGAGGTCATCTGGTTCACCCTCGAAGACCGTAGGGCGATATGACATAAAGCGATCCATAGTACGGGCGGTCGCATCCCGAGGGTTCGGTGGTGGCGGCTGATGCTGCTGCTGCTCCTGCTGAGCCTACTGAACAATTAATCGAACAACATCATAGAAGGCGTTGGGCGGAGGAAAGCCCTCTGGCGGTGGAGGCGGATCCTGTCGGCCACGTGGTCGAACTATTATACCTGAGAACAATGAGCTGAAAATGCATGTGGGTTAATGATATGTTCAAGTAATCACGTATCAATAAGCATATAAAAGCGCAAGTAAAGAAAAGTAACACAAGACCTATAGCCGTAGGACTTAGACACGACACTTCTAGACAATAGAGCCTAAGGCTCTGATACCACTTCAAACTGTAGCGCCCCGCTCTACAGCCCCCGAACCTGCACGGATTCCCAAGCCGAGAACGGCGCCTCAACCCGAGAATCCATACAAGACAACGGGTCTATCCCGACTCTTGGCAACAACAGATCCCCAAAGACACAACAATTAAACAGTTCAGAATATATATGTAGCGGAAGCGAATTAAAACATAATAACATAAATGCCACTTCGGGGCCAATCTAAATACCTAATATCATCACAAGCCATTCAGGGGCAACATAAAGTAAATATATGTAGGGGTGGGGATCAATATAGCATTAAATACAAGCCCGCGCCAAGAATAACCTAACAAGAGTGTTATAGACAACAATTTAGACAACGGCAAAACCAAAAAGGCCTATCTATGAACTGTTGCCAATCCGACACGTGAGACATGTCGGTCTCTCAATCTACCTGAGGCAAGAACCAATAAAAGAGGGTGAGTCAAAGAACTCAGCGAAGATATGGGTGGAGCAAGTCGAGTCACACTTCCGGGTTTTAATAGAAAATACATATGCAAGAAGGAAGAAACCTGTAACGCCCCAAATTTTTGGGTAAACTAAAGCCGGTAAGAATTCCTGAGATAACGGGACAAGTTGGAAAACTCGATCGGGAACTATGTGCTTATGTGATATTATTTGCTTAATGTGTTTAATTTGAATTTGTATGTGTGTTAATTGTGATTAAATTGCCTAATGTGTGTCTAATTGATTTTTTTTAGGTTTTAATAATTATGAGACTTAAGTGAAAACCTCAAATTTCCTTGGAACTATATTGCAAATATGAAAATTTACCTAAAAGAAAAGTCATAATTAAATACATGGAAAACTTGAAGTTGTCAGATTGTATGTCATGATTTATGATAAAAGATTTAATTCCTAGCTTCTACTATGTTCTAACTTAACATATAATTATATATAAATATTATAATTATAACCATAGAGATAAAAGTCTCTTAGCCGACCCTCTCTTTTCTCCTGATTCTCGCGAAAGCGGAAACCTTCGACGGACAGAAACCATTTCAAGAACAGGTATACTTCTTGTCCTATTATGAAGTTTATATGATTAATTCTAGAATTTGTAGTTCATGTATATTTTAGCTTGGTGGAGAGATAGTGGAGTTAATTATCACTGATTATCCTCGTTTTCATCTAACTAAACATATAATTATATACATAGGTAATCATCTTTGTTGTTATTTGAAGGAATAAGCAAGATAGAGTTAAATTATATTTCATATATATATATATATTAATAATAAATAATTCATTTCTTACTTAATGAGTTAGTTGATAATTGATGGAAACTCAAAGTTCATGTTAACTGATATACATATACATATATGTACAGTGTACTGATCAAATTTCAAGATTGAAATTTACTAAAATAAATACGTATAATAATTTCATTTAATAAATAGTAGTAGTATGAACCATGTTTCAGAATCGAAATTTCTTGTTTTCATAATTTCAAAACTTTCATTTAAAACTCTAGTTTTAGTTATTTAATATATTTAATTATTTAATTGCTCCTATGTGATTAATTTAAGTGCTTTATAACATTAAGTATAAGCCGTGCGTCATATTGTCGTCTTACGTGGTTGTGTCATAATTGGTTTCAGGTGGTAATTTTTCCGGGCAGTAGTCTGGTTGTCTTTCCTTGGTCCTTTTTGCCGTATTATCCAGGTGGGGTTTCTTTTCCGAATTCGGCTTTCTTATATGTATATAAATATTCCATATATACCCGAAGCCTGTGTTTTATGTTTTATGTTTCTTTCCCCATGTTTATATTATACGTAGTAGCTATTTGAACCATACTATATTAATGAGTTTAAAGGAAAATGCCTTGATATCAAATTATTACGTATAACCCCCTCAAAAGCTCCTTTAGCTCGAAAGGGTTAAAAGTTGATTTATCAATCGGTCCCTTTGACCATATAAGCATTTGGAATGCGAGGAATTATCTTGGCCTTTCGGCCTGGCCATTGAGCCACATTATATTATTGGGCCCGGACTTCAGGGTACGGGGTGAAGCCGGATAGACGTCGGGTCTACGGTGGATCTCAATGCTCTGGACTCCAAACTGATGGGAGCTCGGGGGTATGACCGGAGTGGCAACCCTTTTGAGTACCTGCGCCGGACGGGATCTAGTCTATATCCTCAGCCGAAGATGTATTGGATATTTGTCCTTGCATGATTATATAGTAGCGGGCTAGCTACCTGACTACACCAGAAGGAATAAGGGAGGTTTATTTGATATTTCTGATATTATGAAATAGGTGGTTGATGCTCGTCTCGCCGAGCTTTTACTTTACTGCGAAATTATTCGATTAACCAATAATTATGAAAACCTTTATTTTTCCTTTGCTTTCTTCTCATTTACAAACTGGTGAATCTTTTTGGTTGTTTCGATAATATATATGTATTACAGCCCCCTCACTTAGTCGCTTTGACTAACCCCATTACTCTGTTGTTGTCTTTTCAGGGTTTTGTTGCTAGGCGGATTCAGGTCGTGTCCTTGGAGTCATTTACTTTTGTTTAGGTGATTTCATTTCCGCCTATGTATCTGGATAAATACTTAAAACCCTAGAAGTTGTAGATGTAAATAATGTAAATTAGTTTGGATAGTGATATTGATGTTTTCAGTGGCCTTGGTGGGCTTTATAATTGTGTTTTGGATTATGGTTGTTCTAGCTCCCTGAGTGGGATAGGTTGTGTTAATTTGCTTCCACTGTGTTATTGTTCATTGTCCTATTATTTTCTAAAGCAGATCCGCCTGGTATTTATTTTTCGTTCGCCAGGTTGTAATTCATAATCGGACCTTTAGTTCTTGTTATGGATTGTGACTTGGTGCGGGACGTCACGTCGCACCGTATTTGGGGACGTGCCGTTACAAAACCGGAATGTGCTTCGACTTGATTATTTAATAAACCAATAAACACAATAACAATATAAAGCAATAAATAAATATCACAGCGAGAGTTCCTCCTTATTTCTTCTCAAGACATTATAAAACTCCATCTCCGGTGTCGAACCAAGGAGCAACCCGAGGCTCGACTATAGTGAATTTAAGGAAAGCATGCAACACATGCAACACCCACCATCGTTCCCAACCGTGGCTATCAAACTCCTGACGGGCCACGATTGACGCTTAATTTTGGGAGAAGCACCTCGGGTTACACTCTGGACGCTCGTCCCCAAATGCAACCTCCGGATACCATCCCGGGCCCAATTGAAAAGTCCTTTATTTTACTCGCTTTACAAAAAGGGTTTGAGTGCCAAACGGGCAATTGGGCAAGTGGTGGCGACAAAGGGGGTAACTACAAGTTCCGTACGCGTCGGGTTGCACTGGCGGACTTCCCTAACGACTTTCCTCATAGACCCAATCCTAAGTCAAATCATCACATTAAAAGGAAAGAGTTTACTTGCCCTTTTTAAAACAAATCAATTTTCTGTACTAATGTATAATTTGATATTATATGCTCGAAATACTTAATACCAATAATAAGGGAATACGGGGATTTCGCAAGTATACATAGACATATATGTTCAAGCCCAGTTTAAATAATTTAAATCCTCACCTGGTGTGCCAAAAAGAAAGCCTAGCAGCTACAACTCACTGCACACGGACCTCTGACTGATCTGTAGACAAGACAAGACCCAGACGAATTAATAACGACTCTAAAAGCGCAAATAAGCAATTATTTGACGAACGGATAACCAAATGAATCAACAAGCATGCATATGCCAATAATAATATTTATGGAAGCTACCACGTAAATTTCAAATAATTCCGACAAGTTTACAAAAATGCATACACGTAAAATTGCACTATTCACAGTCCGAACGAGGTCGAAATTCCACAAACATTTCAAACTATTAATCTACAACTTAAAAGGGATCTATGGGTGAAATCGGTATAATTTTTGGAGTCCGTATGCGAAAAGTCAACCAAAAATAGCGACACATTGACTCACTTCCCGAGAGCAACTTGTGAAAAAGTTGGAAAAATCGCCTAAGGCATTTGCACCGACTTGTGCACGGTCTTGAACACGGTGTCAAGACTGTGCAATACACACAGCCATCCGCACGGTCCAGGTGCACGGGCTCGCAAGCACAAAGGGGTGCACACGGGCTCCTGCACGGTCTTGATCAAGACCGTGCGTTAGCCCGTGCGGTTTAACAGCACACAGCAGAATGTTGCAATTTCAACGTGAACCCGAGCCAAAATTGCATTTAAAACATATTTTTAGCGCAAATCAACACCCACAATTTATAACAATCATTAAGCAACATGTAAGGAATATTTCTATCCAAGAATCACAAGAAATGACCAAGAAACGGGTTCGATTTCATTAAATATCCTATAAATCCCAAAATATAAAAATAAGCTCAAAACACCAAAAATTCATAGAAAGAATTGGGGAAAAAGGTACCTAAGGCAAAGTCTCGTTGACAGGATCGTTTAGGTTCGATCGGCACGGAATTCCACGGAGAAACGAGCTTGGCACGATCGATTAGGGCTTCGGAGTAAAAATCCTCTTTTCCTTCTTCTCTCTCTCTCTCTCTATTTCGAATAAGGGTTCAAATGAGGGTTTCGAGACTTTTATCAAATATTTTGAAATGTCGAAAAATACGAAGGGGTATTTCGGTAATTTTAGAAAGTCTAATTAAATCATTTTGGTAAGATATAACAATATTAATATCAAACGAAAGCTAAACAATTAAGAAATTTAAATACGCACATAATATTATCACGTAAGGTCGTATACGAAATAATATGATATAATTCACATAATACGAGAAATAGGGTTGAGAAGAATAATTAATCGCGAAAAAGAACTCACAATGATTCTTGGATTTCTGGGTCGTTACAGTTTAAATGTTGAATGACTGTCCCTAAGCATGTTTGTATTTTGATAGCAGAGCGTCAGTGTCTGTTTTCTTGTTGTGTCAGTCATTCATCCTCTGGACCCTGTGTTTTTCAGGTGGGATCTTTGAGGCCGAATTATAATTGCTGCCTGCTTTCCTTCTCTTGTTTTGTCGAGCTACAGGTAAGGGTTTAAAATGCTTTCAACTGGGGCAAGGACATAGTTACTTAGGTTTGCAAAATAACTTACTATCCCGCTTTTCTTGTTGCTTGCTGTACTGTCTTTACTATTTCCTTATGTGCTTAGTCAAACATTTTCGATAGCAAATCCAATGCATCTACCAAAATGATTTGAAATGCTTTCAACTAGAGACAAGTAACTTATTTGTTTTAAAAGTAACTATTTGATCTCTGAGGCACTTATAAGTAATGTCGTTAGGGACATCGTTAGCGTGCTCCCGAAGCGTACAACGCTTATGAGTATTTCTTAGATCGTTACATCAACTTGTCTCAAAGGCCCCTTTGGCCATTCATACATAACTGCTTGCATCATCTCTTCCAACGGCCCCTTTGGCCACCCAAACTGTTATTGATTTCAAAGCGAGCCATGGACTGGATCATGATTTTAGGGCCCAGGAGTTATATAGGAGGTGAGCCTGGAGATGAGCGTCTAGGGAAAATGCCGATGTGTACTCTAGGTATTGACTTAGGTCGGTTGGGAGGTTTGACTGGCCTAAGTTAATGCGATGGTTGCGCCTTGAGCGTTTCCTTAAATTTTGTACGGTAGCATTGTGGGGCACCACTCGTTTCCTTAAATTGTGTCGTGCTTGACTTTTGGTGGTAGAGTAATTGATTTCATGATTTTCATGGTTGGGAGTTATAAGGAGAGGGCCCGTTCTCGCCGGGACACATTATTGCATGACTTATTGCATTACTTGCTTGTCTAATTGATTTACGGCTTTCGTTACAAGTTGAAGCACATTCCGATTTTTTTCATTTAGCATATGTATTTCCCTATATATATGTATATATATAAAACCCGGAAGCGTGGCTCGAACTTGCCCAACTTAAGCCTTCTTTATTGTTCAAACTACCTAGTTGAATTACGAGCCGTGTATTCTTATCATTTCCAACTTGTTTATATCATGCCTTTCGAACTTGTAACGGCCTCGTGACTCAACTAATATTCTTTCAATTGATCGGCTTAACCTTATGTGCAAATGTTTTCAAATGATTCGGTTCGTCAACATTTTATGTTTTCAAATAAAGCCAAATCCGAATGTTGCCTTGTGTTATAGTTTTACTACTTATATTATTGTTTGTATCTTTATCAAAACAAGCAACATTCACCCCTTTTGGTTTTAAACGATAAACGACGAACTGTGATCAATACCTATATTGTATAACCCCCCCCCCCCATTCCTTTATACTCACCCCTTCTATTTTGGTTCTTGCTTCAGGTAGACAGGTGGCGGTGTCACCTATCTTGTCAGTCGGCAGCAGCAGGTCTAGGTTGGCTCTTGTCTATTGTCTTGTCAGTGTCCCAACAACAGTCGAGTCTTTACTTTCTGATTTGGTTTGATTTATTATATTTAATATTATGATTTACTTTCTGTACTTACGTGCCCCTGATGTGGGATAGTTTAGTTGAGCCATCTACGACATTGATTGAATATTTATTTTAGAACTATTGTTATGATTACCGTTGCCATGGATGGCTTTTATGAATTGAACTGTTGTTTATGAATTCGCTTCCGCATTTCTCTGATTGTTGCTGTTGTTGTTGGGGTGTCGTGTTGCTGTTGCCAGAGTTTCGATCGAGTACTTGGCGTTCGCCAGGATGAATTTTTGAATGGGGTACATTTACCTTGTTTAGGAGTTCGTCTTGGTGCGGATGTGGTGTCCTGTCTCCTCCTACGGAAAGGGGCGCTACAATAACATATTAGACTAGAGAGTTAATTGAGAATTAATTAAAGTCTAAAGTAATTAAGAGTGAGTCTCGAAATTTATGTTGAAATTTGAGACTACTTAATTTAAGTAGGAGAGAGCTTTATCAATTAAAGTGTTCATTGAAAGTTTAAGACTTGAGAGTTAATTAGTATTAATTCAAGTCAAAATGATTAATTGAGAAACTTGTAATTTATTTGGAATAAATCAAGTACAATTAATAGAAGGAAAAATCTGTAGCAATTAAATGTTAATTGGGTTTAATGGACTAGAGAATTAATTTTGAATTAATTCTAGCCCAAGTGGATTAATGATGGGCTTGTAATTTATTTAGAATGAATTAAAGTCCACTTTAATAATATATTAGACTTGTTTAATGAATAAGGATTAATTAAATTGGGTCTGCAACATTTAATCTTGTATTAAATTGAAAAGGCCTTTAGAAGGCCAAAATACTACTAGGCCCAATAGTAGCAGTGGCCGAAAATTCCAGCCCATCTAGGACTAGAATTTTCGGCCCACTCGAGTCTATTTAACACAGATCTTACAGAACACAAAAAAGGTTTTTTATGTGAAAAACATATTAGAAGAAAAATCAGATTTTTCCTAACTCTAATCTCTCTCTCTCTTCTGCGCCACTTTTCTCTCTCTTTACAGGCAGTTCACGTGAACTACAGAAAACATTTCTGCAGTTTAACGTGAACCAGCCTTTACAATTGTTTCTTGATTCTCTTATTTATATTAGATAAATACTGATCTTAAATCTCTAACAGGAATTAAGAGATTTAGAGTTCGTCTGCGAGAAGCCGTGGATCAATCTCAGAGGGTTCCAGTTAAAGATCGGACCTTGGTAGAATCAAGAAGCCTGCGCTGATCAAGGAGTGGCCTGAAGCTTTGGAAAGCTTTCGTTCCTTATCTACTACAAAAGGAGTGCATAAAGGTGTGCTTCTTCAAAATATATAAACATTTCAAAGTTATGAGTTCATTGGATGAAGATTCATTGCAATGCCCCGGGACTGAAATTTTTGAAATCTACTACTTCCACTGCGCCTGGGGATGCGTGAATCCTAACAGTGGTATCAGAGTCATGCTTTGATCACGTTTATATATTCGCCTCTACCCCTCTTTTTACTTGGATTAAATTGGTGTTAGATGCGTTTTTATGTTTATGTGCATATAAGAGTTGTTGGGAGTTTTGATAAATTGAAACGAATATTTTGCATATGGTTTTATCAAAAAGGAATCTGGAAATTTGGATATATATAATTTGAAATATTGGTGTATTTTTAAAATACATGAAAAACGATATTTGGTTGGTCGAAAACGAATTTTGGTGTTGAGTTGTGTTGCTGAAAATTATGTTGCAGAAAATCGAGTCTGGTGACGTCTAGAATACTGAGTCAGAAACCATTCCTACTGATCTTGGATGACTTTGATATCTTCTGAGAAAATGTTCTAGACACGTCAATCTTGATTTTAGGCTTTTGAATTCAAAACCTTTATTTTTTGATTTTATATGGATTTTTGAAGTCTGTAATTGAAAACTGTTTGAGAAACAGGGGTTGCGCTGTCATAAAAGGACCCCTCCTTTTTATTAAAAGACCAAACCGGCCCATAAACAACATATTAGACTTGAGAGTTAATTGGGAATTAATTCAAGTCTAAAGTAATGAAGAGTGAGTCTCGAAATTTATGTTGAAATTTGAGACTACTTAATTTAAGTAGGAGAGAGCTTTATCAATTAAAGTGTTAATTGAAAGTTTAAGACTTGAGAGTTAATTAGTATTAATTCAAGTCAAAATGATTAATTCAGAAACTTGTAATTTATTTGGAATAAATCAAGTACAATTAATAGAAGCAAAAATATGTAGCAATTAAATGTTAATTGGGTTTAATGGACTAGAGAATTAATTTGGAATTAGTTCTAGCCCAAGTTGATTAATGATGGGCTTGTAATTTATTTAGAATAAATTAAAGCCTACTTTAATAATATATTAGACTTGTTTAATTAATACGGATTAATTAAATTGGGCTTGAAATATTTAATCTTGTATTAAATTGAAAAGGCCTTTAGAAGGCTAAAATACTACTGGGCCCAATAGTAGCGATGGCCAAAAATCCTAGCCCATCTAGGACTAGAATTTTTGGCCCACTCAAGTCTATTTAGGACAGATCTTACAGAACACATAAAAGGTTTTTTACTTGAAAAACAAATTAGAAGAAAAATCAAAATTTTCCTAACCCTAATCTCTCTCTCTCTTCTGCGCCACTTTTCTCTCTCTTTATAGGCAGTTCACGTGAACTGCAGAAAACTTTTCTGCAGTTCAATGTGAACCAGCCTTTACAATTGTTTCTTGATTCTCTTATTTATATTAGATAAATACTGATCTTAAATCTCTAGCAGGAATTAAGAGATTTAGAGTTCGTCTGCGAGAAGCCGTGGATCAACCTCAGAAGGTTTCGGTTAAAGATCGGACCTAGGTAGAATCAAGAAGCCTACGCTGATCAAGGAGTGGCCGGAAGATTTGGAAAGCTTTCGTTCCTTATCTACTACAAAAGGAGTGCGTAAAAGTGTGCTTCTTCAAAATATATAAACGTTTCAAAGTTACGAGTTCATTGGATGAAGATTCATTGCAATGCCCCGGGACTAAAATTTTTGAAATCTACTACTTCCGCTGAGCCCGGGGTTGCGTGAACCCCAACACCTCCTTCAAAAGAATCTGTCCTCAGATTCTTCTCCGGATTACGGGGTTTGTGCAGCACCCCAACTTAAAGAAAGTGTCCCTTGGGGGCTTTGTCCCACATAGAAAAAACATAAGATATTTGAAAGGTTTATAAGATAGAACCCATGTACAACCAATATGGATATATCCCTTTTGGCAAGTGCTTATAAAGCCAAACTTTAGGGTTGTACACTGTGGATTCGAAGCTTATACCCACGCGTCCAACGGGCACGTAGGGGGTTCTTCTCTCTGAGCTCGGGGGTCGGGACAAGTGGTATCAGAGCCAACCGTCAGTTGTGGGAATGGATGAACCACACACGTGGGAGTTACCGCTTTAGGGCTCGGCATGCGTGGGGAGAGTCTCTCCACATTCGCCACTGACGGGCAGTGAATGGACCTATGTCGCGGCGTAATGAGGACATTACGCTATCAAGGAGGGGTGATTGTAGCACCCCAACTTGAAGAAAGTGTGCCTTGGGGGCTTTGTCCCACATAGGAAAAACATGTACAACCCATGTATAACCAATATGGATATATCCCTTTTGGCAAGTGCTTGCAAAGCCAAACTATAGCGCCCCTTTCCGTAGAAGGAGAAAGGACACCACATCCGCACCAAGACGAACTCCTAAACAAGGTAAATGTACCCCATTCAAAAATTCATCTCAGCGAACGGCAAGCACTCAATCAAAACTTCGGCAACAACAACACGACGCCCCAACAACAACAACAATCAGAGAAATGTGGAAGCGAATTCATAAACAACAGTTTAATCATAAAAGCCATCCATGGCAACATAATTCATAAAACAATTCCAGAATAAATATCCAATTAATGCCATCCACGGCTCAACTAACTATCCCACATTAGGGGCACATTGGTACATAAGGTAATCATAATGTTAAATACAGTAATTCGAATCAATTCAAAAAGTAAAGACTCGACTGTTGTTGGGACACTAACAAGACAATAATATGTGAGCCAACCTAGACCTGCTGCTGCCGACTGACAAGATAGGTGACACCGCCACCTGTCTACCTGAAGCAAGAACCAAAGTAGAAGGGGTGAGTATAAAGGATACTCAGTAAGGGGGGCTTTATACAATATAGGTATTGATCACAGTTCGTCATTTATCTTTTAAAATCAAAAGGGGCGAATGTTGCTCGTTTTGATAAAGATACAAACAATAGTATAAGTTGTAAAACTATAACACAAAGCAACATTCGAGTCCGGCTTTATTTGAAAACAGAAGAGGTTGACGAACAGGATCCTTCGAAAATGTTTGCACATAAGGTCAAGCCGATCATTTTGAAATGATATTAGTTGAGTCACGAGGCCGTTACAAGTTCGAAAGACATGGCATAAATAAGTTGGAGATGATAAGTAAAAATGGCTCGTAATTCAACTAAATAGTTTGAACAATAAAGAAGGCATAAGTTGGCAAGTTCGAGCCACGCTTCCGGGTTTTATATATATATAGGGAAATACATATGCTAAATGAAGAAAACTGGAATGTGCATCGAGTTGTAACGAAAGCCGTAAATCATTTAGACAAACAAGTGATGCAATAAGTCATGCAATAATGTGTCCCGGCGAGAACGGGCCCTCTCCTTATAACTCCCAACCATGAAAATCATGAAATCAATTACTCTACCACCAAAAGTCAAGCACGACACAATTTAAGGAAACGAGTGGTGCCCCACAATGCTACCGTACAAAATTTAAGGAAACGCTCAAGGCGCTACCGTCGCATTAACTTAGGTCAATCAAACCTCCCGACCGGCCTAAGTCAATACCTAGAGTACACATCGGGATTTGCCCTAGACGCTCATCTCCAGGCTCACCTCCTGTATAACTCCTGGGCCCCAAAGTCATAATCCAGTCCATGGCTCGCTTGAAATTAATAACAATTTAGGTGGCCAAAAGGGCCATTTGAAAATAGGGAATCAGGGTGTGGGAGGCCAAAGGGGCCATTCGAGACAAGGTTATATTTGCGAGGTTGAGAGACCAAAGTTCGCATTTAAAAACAAATGGTTTTCCTTGCCTCTAGTTGAAAATGTTTGTAAAATATTATACATATAGGTTTTGTTATTAAAAGGTTTGACTACTCACGTAAAGAAATAGTAAAGGCAGGAACAACAAGCAAGAAGAAAGGCGGGATAATAATTTATTTCGCAAACCTATGTATGTCTATGATCTTGCCCCAGTTGAAAGCGTTTTAAGCCCTTACCTGTAGCTTGACAAACGAGAAAAGCAAGCAAGCAAGCAACAAATATGATTCTCCCTCAGAGATCCCACCTGAAAATACGGGGTCTAGAGGATGAATGACTGACACGAATGAGAAAACAGACACTGACGCTCGGCTATGAAAATGCAACATGCTTAGAGACGAAAATACAATATTTAAGCATAAAAGGACAAGTAGGGGCAAATTGGTCATTTAGCATGTAAAACGTGGAATAAACGAATAACAAATAACATTTGATTAAATATAAACATTTAAGAATAAACTACTCAGATGGTATGATTGAAATTCCACAATAAACATGCATTAACCCATTCAAGTCAATCAATTAAATAACAACTTATCAACTTAACAACTTTTTCCAAAAGCTCAAAAGCTACAATCTAACATTCACTCATAATCCAAGTTTAATCGAACCCAAATCTCATCAATTCAACTATACAATCATACGTCGACAATATCATCAATTTACAATCATGCTACAATTAAGGTATAAGCAAATTTAGCTTAATTGATTCGAAAAGCTAAAAGCTAGTGCGAAAGTTGACATATATACATAATCATACAAAAACGGTTATCAAAGACAAACGGTAACTCGGATTGAGGTAATACCAGGGCCGTTAGAACCGTTGCGTCGAGACGATGAATCTGTCCGAAGACACCGTCGCCGGATTCCCGACGGAACAGTGTCAAAACCGTTGATTACCGTCTGCCGCCGCCGGACCGCCGCCAACGCAGTCGGACCCTTATACTCAAACGTTCCTCTCGTCGAGCCCGTCACTTCCCCCAAGCCCATTTCTCGATCCGGTGACTCACCGGAGTTTAATTTCAGTTTGAAGCTCCAATGAACCCTAAATCCAAGAATCAAAATTACTCAAAATCGGGCTATCGAATTCGGGAACGGAGTTTGTAGAAAGCTTACCTACGTCAAGAAGGTTGGAAAGCACCTAAAGATCGACGAAAATGGGGGCCGGAGCACGTCGGACCACCACTCCCGCCGTGGCTCCTCCGCGCGCCGCCTGTAACTGGCCGGAGCGCCGCCGTCTGAGGGAGTCACGCCACGAGACCACCACCAATCTTCTCGTCTCCTCACGCCGGTCAGAACCTTGGTGCTCCGCGATGGTGGCGCCGCCTGAAACATCGCCGGAGCTCCACCAATGTCGTACCTAAAAAATGGCCGTATCTCCGCTGTCGGTGGTCGGCTGGACTCAAGGCCACCGCCAATGGATTCCTCTCGTGGAAACGGTTCAGACCCGACCGGTCCTAAGCCTCGCTATCGCCGGAAAAGTCAGATCGGAGAAATGCACCGCCGTTCGGTTCTCCCGCCGTTACGCCGTCGTCGCTGCTCCGATGGCCGGGAAAATAGTACTGTTGGATTCATCTCGTCGATACGGTCGTCTGGACATATGATTCGTCGAATTCCGACAACGTTGCAGAAATCGTGTTTGGGAGAGAACGGCTCGTCGTTCGATGATTGTCGGTGTGTGTGTGGTTTCTAAATATGGAAAGTTACTATATATATTTTTCGAAAAACGAGACAAAAATGCAATGTCTTGGAATTAGGCGCACTTAGTGTCAAAATGACCGTAATGAAAGCTTAACAAGGTTTGAGGTTCGTTTCATGAAAATTCGGGCATTTACAAAAAGTCAATATCGAGTGGGGTCAAAGTGTGAATAATTTTGGGCCAAAATGCAATATTTTGGAAATATAATTTTATGAATAATATTTGGAACCTTGATGAAATACATCTTTAAGACATTGGATTCCGGTCCAACGTGCACTGTTAAATTACTAGATTCGATTAAACGAGCTAAAAATATAAATTTACCAAATTGATCCTAGTTAGTGACAAAACGATGCAAATATAATTCTTATTAATGCTGTGAGTTTTAAAAGCCAAATTAATGGTTATGAAAAAATTCTTTAAATATAAGAGTTGGAAAACGTGTAATTATGAAAGATGTCGGGACCATAAACGGTCTGTATCTCGATAAACGTGCTAATTCTGAGCTTGGGAATTATGGGTCGTCACAATACTCCCCTCTTCAAAAGAATCTGTCCTCAGATTCTACTTCTCACGTCAAACTATTCTCTATCAAACTTCTTCTTTGGTTTCGATTTTAGGAATTCGTTCTGTCCAATTTGTAATGTCTTCGGGGCTTGTACAGACTCCTTTGATTCCTGAAGAATCATGTTCATTCGTCTGTCTCATCTAAACTTGGTGTCCTTCGTGTTGGTCTAATTAATTCTCAAGACCGGTGCACGTTCAAAAGCACACATTCTCGTCCATAATGACCAAGAACAGAAAATCCCAATGTAAGGTCTTCAGTTTGGTGTAGCTGAAAGCTCGGTGTTCTTCTAGTCGAGTTCGACATCCAGATTCATGTCGGTTCTCACTCCGACTATCTTCAGAAGTATTCTCTTTCAGACTCGATTTGTCAAAGTCGATGCTATCCAGAACCGCATAACGTACTCGCAATAGAAACGATCTTAGTCGGCCAAGAACTCCTTATCCTTAGCACTCTCTATTAGCGTATAACGAATTTATTGAATTCTACGCTATCCACACAGAGATCACACCTAACAACTAATCATTCAATCAGTGCAAGTGTGACTTTGAGAGCAGTTAAAGTACATAAGTTATATAAAACACTTAATAGATATTTATAGCAATTACCATTCGAAACAGAATACGATGAATGAATGTTATGATAATGCAATATACCTCCACCGGTCGATATCAAGATCGGGTGCCATCTCTCCTTCCCCAAGACTTTCTTTTGTTGGTACATTCTCGGACTTGATGCTTGATGCTTCCACATGAGAAACAACGTCCCAATCTCCTCCTACACTTTGCAGTCTTGTGGTTCGTCTTCCCACAAAATTCACAAGGGACGGGGTCCTCATTCTGTCCAAGTTCAGTAAGCTCCGGTATCACGTTAGAAGAAGATCCTACTACAGGAGGGAGACTTAGACCCATCTCTCGAAGATCGGACTCCACCCTCATAGCTCGGTTAACTGCATCGCGATAGAGGCGAATGTCCCACCCCACTAATCTTTCCCGAATCTCCAACTGAAGTCTCTCGATAAACTTTCGTGTTCTTATCCGCTCATCAGAAGCAATATGAGGGGCATAGGTGATGAGACGGCTGAAATGTGCCTCGTACTGTGCTACGGGGAAAGCCCCTTGGGTGAGAGACATGAACTCTCTCTCGGCTGTCACGTACCACTTCCCGCACGTACTTCTCTCGGAAATCGGATAGGAACTGTGGCCAAGTGTACGGAATTCTCTCAGCGATCCATCTCTGTTCCGTGTAGCGCCACCAGTCCCGAGCTACTCCTCTCATCAAGAAGGTAGCATATTCGACCCTCTCGGGGTCACCACAGTGTAACACTTGAAAGATTTGCTCCAGATCGGCTATCCAAGCCTCGTCCTTGAGGTCATCTGGTTCGCCCTCGAAGTATGGCAGCTGAAGGTACAAAAATCTCTCCAGGGATTGGCCCTCGGCCTGTCTCATATGTACGTGTGGCTGTTGTAGCATTTCTCGATGTACTTGCTCAGCGATCTATCGCATAGCTGCCACGAGTTCACTTGCAATCGGATTCGAAGGTGTAGGAGTTGTACGGGGTCTTCGAGGAGCCATTATGCACCTGTGAACAAGAAACTAGAAAGAGGATGCATGTCAGTTAATGGCATGATGAAATAGTGCATATATGATTTAAATGAGACATATAAACATATAGAAGCACAAAAGTTCCACAATTCAAGTTAATGCGCAGATAAGCACATAATCCTATAGCCGCACGACCTAAACACGACCTCGAAATTCCACATCCAACTTGCATTTCAGTCTCCCTTAGTCCAAAAATTATAAAAGATCACTAGCTAGTTGATCAGACCATCAGCGATCAATCACAATTTAAGCACCAAGAAATCATGAACACTCGTCAAAGCACAAATCCAGAACAAACTGACACCATGCAGACAGACACCACATGCAAGACAGATGAGATACCTGAGCTTTCAGTTCCTTTTCAGGAACCTAGGCTCTGATACCACTGACTGTAGCGCCCCTTTCCGTAAAAGGAGAAAGAACACCACATCCGCACCAAGACGAACTCCTAAACAAGGTAAATGTACCCCATTCAAAAATTCATCTCGGCGAACGGCAAGCACTCAATCAAAACTCCGGCAACAACAATACGACGCCCCAACAACAACAACAATCAGAGAAATGCGGAAGCGAATTCATAAACAACAGTTTAATCATAAAAGCCATCCATGGAAACATAATTCATAAAACAATTCCAGAATAAATATCCAATTAATGCCATCCACGGCTCAACTAACTATCCCACATCAGGGGCACATTGGTACATAAGGTAATCATAATGTTAAATACAGTAATTCGAATCAATTCAGAAAGTAAAGACTCGACTGTTGTTGGGACACTAACAAGACAATAATATGTGAGCCAACCTAGACCTGCTGCTGCCGACTGACAAGATAGGTGACAGCGCCACCTGTTTACCTGAAGCAAGAACCAAAGTAGAAGGGGTGAGTATAAAGGATACTTAGTAGGGGGGGGGGGGTTTATACAATATAGGTATTGATCACAGTTCGTCGTTTATCTTTTAAAATCAAAAGGGGTGAATGTTGCTCGTTTTGATAAAGATACAAACAATAATATAAGTTGTAAAACTATAACACAAAGCAACATTCGAGTCCGGCTTTATTTGAAAACAGAAGAGGTTGACGAACAGGATCCTTCGAAAATGTTTGAACATAAGGTCAAGCCGATCATTTTGAAATGATATTAGTTGAGTCACGAGGCCGTTACAAGTTCGAAAGACACGACATAAATAAGTTGGAAATGATAAGTAAAAACGGCTCGTAATTCAACTAAATACTTTGAACAATAACGAAGGCATAAGTTGGCATGTTCGAGCCACGCTTCCGGGTTTTATATATATATACGGAAATACATATGCTAAATGAAGAAAACCAGAATGTGCTTCGACTTGTAATGAAAGCCGTAAATCATTTAGACAAACAAGTGATGCAATAAGTCATGCAATAATGTGTCCCGGCGAGAACGGGCCCTCTCCTTATAACTCCCAATCATGAAAAACATGCAAGCATGTAGTCAAGTACTCCACCACCAAAAGTCGGGATCCCATCACAATTTAAGGAAACGAGTGGTGCCCCACAACGCTACCGTCCACAACTTAAGGAAACGCTCAAGGCGCTACCGTCGCATTAACTTAGGTCAATCAAACCTCCCGACCGGCCTAAGACAATACCTATAGTACACATCGGGATTTGCCCTAGACGCTCGTCTCCAGGCTTACCTCCTGTATAACTCCTGGGCCCCAAAGTCATAATCCAGTCCATGGCTTGCTTGAAATTAATAACAATTTAGGTGGCCAAAAGGGCCATTTGAAAATACGGAATTAGGGTGTGGGAGGCCAAATGGGCCATTCGAGACAAGGTTATATTTGCGAGGTCGAGAGACCAAAGTTCGCATTTAAAAACAAATGGTTTTCCTTGCCTCTAGTTGAAAATGTTTGTAAAATATTATACATATAGGTTTTGTTATTAAAAGGTTTGACTAAGCACATAAAGAAATAGTAAAGGCAGGAACAACAAGCAAGAAGAAAGGCGGGATAATAATTTATTTCGCAAACCTATGTATATCTATGATCTTGCCCCAGTTGTAAGCGTTTTAAACCCTTACCTGTAGCTCGACAAACAAGAAAAGCAAGCAAGCAAGCAACAGATATGATTCTCCCTCAGAGATCCCACCTGAAAATACGGGGTCTAGAGGATGAATGACTGACACGAATGAGAAAACAGACACTGACGCTCGGCTATGAAAATGCAACATGCTTAGAGACGAAAATACAATATTTAAGCATAAAAGGACAAGTAGGGGCAAATTGGTCATTTAGCATGTAAAACGTGGAAAAAACGAATAACAAATAAAATTTGATTAAATATAAACATTTAAGAATAAACTACTCAGATGGTATGATTGAAATTCCACAATAAACATGCATTAACCCATTCAAGTCAATCAATTAAATAACAACTTATCAACTTAACAACTTTTTCCAAAAGCTCAAAAGCTACAATCTAACATTCACTCATAATCCAAGTTTAATCGAACCCAAATCTCATCAATTCAACTATACAATCATACGTCGACAATATTCATCAATTTACAATCATGCTACAAGTTAAGGTACAAGCAAATTTAGCTTAATTGATTCGAAAAGCTAAAAGCTAGTGCGAAAGTTGACATATATACATAATCATACAAAAACGGTTATAAAAGACAAATGGTAAATCGGATTGAGGTAATACCAGTGCCGTTAGAACCGTTGCGTCGAGACGATGAATCTATCCGAAGACACCGTCGCCGGATTCCCGCCGGAACAGTGTCAAAACCACCGATCACCGTCTGCCGCCGCCAACGCAGTCGGACCCTTATACTCAAATGTTCCTCTCGTCGAGCCTGTCACTTCCCCCAAGCCCATTTCTCGATCCGGTCAATCACCGGAGTTTAATTTCAGTTTGAAGCTCCAATGAACCCTAAATCCAAGAATCAAAATTACTCAAAATCGGGCTATCGAATTCGGGAACGGAGTTCGTCGAAAGCTTACCTACGTCAAGAAGGTTGGAAAGCACCTAAAGATCGACAAAAATGGGGGCCGGAGCACGTCGGACCACCACTCCCGCCGTGGCTCCTCCGCGCGCCGCCTGTAACTGGCCGGAGCGCCACCATCAAAGGGAGTCACGCCACGAGACCACCACCAATCTTCTCGTCTCATCACGGCGGTCAGAACCTTGGTGCTCCGCGATGGTGGCGCCGCCTGAAACGTCGCCGGAGCTCCACCAATGCCGCGCCTAAAAAATGGCCATATCTCCGCTGTCGGTGGTCGGCTGGACTCAAGACCGCCGCCAATGGATTCCTCTCGTCGAAACGGTTCAGACCCGACCGGTCCTAAGCCTCGCCGTCGCCGGAAAAGTCAGATCGGAGAAATGCACCGCCGTTCGGTTCTCCCGCCATTACGCCATCGTCGCTACGGTCTGGACATATGATTCATCGAATTCCGACAACGTTGCAAAAATCGTGTTTGGGAGAGAACGGCTCGTCATTCGATGATTGTCGGTGTGTGTGTGTGTAACGCCCCAAATTTTTGGTAAGCTAAAGCCGGTAAGAATTCCTAAGATAACGGGACAAGTTGGAAAATTCGATCGGGAAATATGTGCTTATGTGATATTATTTGCCTAATGTGTTTAATCAGAGTGATTTGCGCATTAATTGTGATTAAATTGTCTAACGTGTGCCTAATTGATATTTTTGAATTTTTTTCTAACACTTTGAATTACGTGAATTTTGAGTTAGTGGATATGTGGCTAAAGTTATGTTTATGTGTATAAAAGTTATAGGAATTTAATTGTATTTTGACACGTATATCCTTATCCCTAAATGTCAAAAAGAACAAAATTTTATTAATTAAATATTTACTCGTGCAAAATAAATATATGGTATAGGTATTAGAACTTGGGTTATATAATTAACTAAAAAGTTAAATGCCTAAATTGTTGCTTTCACTCCGTCAAAGGACATATCTATAAAATAACTATTAACAAGGGGTACATGGTAATTAAGCTATTTTCAGTACTAACTATTAAGCAATCGAATAAGAATGATCGGAGTTTACACTTTATTCATAGCTTCAGTTCTGCGCACGAGCATAATACTTAGAAGTGAAAACCCTCAAGTATCTCCCAACTTGCCGCTGAGGTGATCGGTTAAATTATGTTTCCACTTGTAATTCTTTCCATTGAATTCATTAATTACGGAGATAGGTGGATCAAGTTCATTTTCTTATTTCTATTAAGTGTTAGGTAGGTCGAGTACCTTCAGAAACCCATTTAGGAGTTAGAACTTTAAATAATATAATACTTATGGTTAGTAGAGTTAGTACTTTAAATGATATAGTAATATTAGTTGATGACTATGTATACAGTTAGTGGAGTGATATGGTTATACGTATCTTGATATACAACATGGTGGTATGTGTTGGTGTGATGTACGTATACAAGTAATACTTTTACTATTTCAATTAATACATGAACAATATATGTAAGGTTACATACATATGTAACCGTACGCCTGTACGTATAAGTATTAGGATCAATATATCTACTGTAATTAGCGTACTTGAGATGTGATAGGTATAAGTTAATTGAAATTCAATTAGGCAACTTTCTTCTTTTCTAAATGAATTAAATACCATTGATTAAACACTAAAGATTTATTTTTCTTAACCCAAAAGAAACTATTCCATATCATTTGTATATCTGATATAAAGTCATTTGGCGAAAATGATTAGTTAGTGTCCTCTTATATGTGATATATTAGCTAATCAACTTGGGTTATATTTCCTAACAGCAATAATTGAGACTTCATCATTGTTTACTGCTTTTACTTTTCTTGTATACTCTTAATTAAGTGTTTAAAGTATTTACTTCCAACATGATCATGTGAATTACATTATAGCCGTGCGTGGTATTGTCATCTTATGTGGTTGTGTCGTATTTGATTTTAGGTGCTACACCTTCCGAGCAGTAGTCTGGTCTTTCGTTTTGTCCCTTTTTGCCTTATTGTCCAGGTGGGGTTTCTTTTCCGAATTCGGCTTTCTTACACTTATGTAAATATTCCATATATACCCGAAGCCTGTGTTTTATGTTTTTATGTTTTCTTTCCCCATATTTATATTATACGTAGTAGCTATTTGAACCATAGTATCTTAATGAGTTTAAAGAAAATGCTTTGATATCAAACTATTACGTATAACCTCTCGAGAGCTCCATTAGCTCGAAAGGGTTACAAATGGATTTGAAATTGGTCCCTTTGACCACATAAGCATTTGAAGTGCGAGAACCTTATCTTGGCCTTTTGGCCTGGCCATTGAGCCACATTAGACTATTGGGCCCGGACATCAGGGTACGGGGTGAAGTCGGATAGACGTTGGGTCTACGGTAGATCTCAATACTCTGGTCTCCAAAACTGCTGTGTGACCGGAGTGGTAACCCTTTTGAGTACCTGCGCTGGACGGGATCTTGTCGCATAGACTTGTCCTCCGCCGAAGATGTATTGGATATTTGTCCTTGCATATATGATTATATAGTAGCGGGCTAGCTACCTAACTACACAAGGAGGAATAAGGGAGGTTTATTTGATATTTCTGATATTGTGAAACAGGTGGTTGATGCTTGTCTCGCCGAGCTTTTACTTTATTGCAAAATTATTCAATTCACCAATAATTGTGAAAACCTTTATTTTTCCTTTGCTTTCTTCTCATTTACAAACTGGTGAATCTTTGGGTTGTTTCGATAATATATACGTATTACAGCCCCCTCACTTAGTCGCTTTGACTAACCCCATTACTCTGTGGTTGTCTTTTCAGGTTTTGTCACTAGGCGGATTCAGGTCTTGTCATTGGGATTGCTTTCTTTTGGTTTTGGTGATTCCATATAGCCTATGTTGGCTGGATAAATACCTAACAGCCTAGAGTTTGTATATGTAAATGGTGTAAATTATTTTAATTAGTGGTATTGATGTTTTCAGTGGCCTTGGTGGGCTTTATAATTGTGTTCTTGATTATGATTGTTCTAGCTCCCTGAGTGGGATAGGTCGTGTTAATTTGATTCCGCTGTATTATTGTTCATTGTCCCAAAATTTTTCTAAAGCAGATCCGCCTGATATTTATTTTCCGTTCGCCAGGTTGTAGTTCATAACCGGACCTTTAGTTCTTGTTATGGATTGTGACTTGGTGCGGGACGTCACGTCGCACCGTATTTGGGGATGTGCCGTTACAGTTGGTATCAGAGCTAGAGGTTCATTGGCCTTAGCTCTGTGAGTCGTGTCAGTCTAGGTCCGTACGGCTTACGACTTAGGAATTGTGCTTTTGTGTTACAGCTTTGCATTCATAATTAATCTACATGCATACTTGTTATATTTAACTGTAGGATGCCGCCTCGTCGTGATCGTACTCCTCCAGCAGCACCACCATAGGCACCAGTGGTTGATGCTCAGCAGATATTTGGTCTCTTCAAGGATTATCTGGATCAGAGAGACAAGGATGTTGAGGTAGATGAGCATAGAGCCCGTGAGCAGTCACTTCGCCGATTCCTTGATTTTCACCCACCTCAGTTTGTTGGTACCACAGATGATATTGTGGCAGAGGGTTGGATTTCATCTCTTGAGAGGATATACCGAGTTCATCAGCCTACTGATCTAGAGAAGGTTGAGTTTGCTATCTATCTTCTTCGAGGACCTGCAGAGGCCTGGTGGAAGATGACTGAGCAGAGATGGAGGGCCACCGGAGTTGAGTCATCATGGGATACGTTTCTTGAGGAGTTTCGAGCTAAGTATGTTCCCCCTACTGTTCAGGATCGCCAAGAGCAGGAGTTTATGGAGTTATCTCAGGGTACTTCTACTGTGGCAGATTATGAGGCCAATTTTACCAGACTTGCAGTATATGCTCCCCATATTGCTTTAGACGAGCGCAGGAAGACCAAGAAGTTTCTAGAGGGCTTGAGTATTCCTCTTCGACAGGGTCTTGCAGCTTCCCGTCCCACTACCTATGTTGCAGCTGTAGATGCAGCCTTATCTCTTGAGGCTGAGTATGCTAGTATTGATCGAGCTATTCGTAGTACTAGCCCCGCTTATTCTTTATCAGGTTTCAAGAGGCCTTTCATCCGAGTTCTCCTATGCAGCCTAAAGGCAAGAGACCTTTTGGTGGACCCAGACCTCCTATACCTCGCCCTATGGGATTTTCTTCAGTACCTCGTCCAACCGGATTCTCTTCTGCCCCTCGCCCGACTGGGTTTCCTTCAGTCCCTCGTCCGTCAGGTTATGGTCCAGTTACTTGTGGTTATTGTGGGAAGAATCATCCAGAGTCTAAGTGTTGGAGCAAGTTGGGATTGTGCAGAGCTTGTGGGAGTTCCCCTCATCAGATAGACAGTTGTCCCAGGAGGCAGCCCCCGAGTCAGACTATGCCGCCAAAGCCGAAGCCTTCTGTTCCAGCTCGTGTGTACGCCCTGGAGGGCGATAGTGAGGGTACTGAGCCTGATGCTTCCGCCGTGGTGGAAGGTACCATACATATACATAACATACCCATACATGCATTGTTTGATCCGGGTGCTACGCATTCTTTTATTGCTCCTGAAATTGACTTATCTGCGCATGCGTCTGTTGATTTGTCTGATTATTGTTTTGTTGTCAGTTCCCCTTTGGGATCGTGTATTGTTACCGACCGTATATACCGACGTTGTCCCGTCGTTTTCGAGAATAAGGTTTACCCCGCAGATTTGATAGAGTTGTCTGTGAAGAAGTATGGAGCTATTTTGGGTATGGATTGGTTATTTGAGCACAGGGCCAAGATTGATTGTTTTGAGAAGAAGATTAGTCTGGGATCCGATTCGAGTCAGAATATTCAGTTGACAGATGGGCCGATTATTTCTATGACAGAGGCAAAGAAGCTCGTCCGAGAAGGAGCTTCAGGTTTTGTTGCTTATCTTCTTAACAGGCCGAAGGAACAGTCAAAGTTTGAAACTACCGAGATAGTTAAAGATTTCCCTGATGTGTTTCCTGAGAAGTTAGAATCATTACCTCCAGACCATGATATCGAGTTTGTTATTGATTTGTATTCGGGATCTGAACCGTATTCGAAGACACCTTACAGAATGGCGCCAGCTGAATTGAAAGAGTTGAAGACTCAGTTAGATGATTTGCTAGGCAGTGGTTATATTAGGCCGAGTACTTCTCCCTGGGGTGCACCGGTATTGTTTGTGAAGAAGAAAGATGGTTCTCTTAGACTTTGTGTTGATTACAGAGAGTTGAATCGGATGACTGTGAAGAACAAGTATCCTCTTCCCCACATCGAGGAGTTGTTTGACTTATTGCAGGGATCGAGGGTCTATTCTAAACTTGATCTGAGACAGGGATATTACCAGTTGCGAATTAGAGCAGAGGACATACCGAAGACAGCTTTCAACATTCGATATGGTCATTTTGAGTTTGTAGTTATGCCCTTCGGTTTGACGAACGCTCCTGCAGCATTTATGGATATGATGCACAGAATCTTCCGACCTTACCTTGATAAGTTTGTTGTCATCTTCATCGACGACATACTGGTTTTCTCAAAGTCCGAGGAAGAGCATGCAGAACATCTGAAGATCGTGTTACAAACATTGAAAGAACATCAGTTGTATGCCAAGTTCAGTAAGTGCGAGTTTTGGATTGAGAAAGTGGCATTTCTAGGTCATGTTATATCCAAGATAGGTATTGAGGTTGATCCTTCGAAGATAGATTCAGTATTGCATTGGGAGCAGCCTAAGACTCCAATAGAGGTTCGTAGTTTTTTGGGTTTGGCAGGTTATTACAGACGGTTTGTGAAGGATTTCTCTAAACTTGCAGCCCCGCTTACTGAGTTAACAAAGAAGAATGTTTCTTTTGTGTGGACAGATAAGTGTGAGAGCAGTTTGAGGGAGTTAAAGAACAGATTGACATCCGCTCCTATTCTTACTTTGCCTGAAGGTTCAGATGGATTCGTGGTTTATACTGATGCTTCGAAAGAAGGTTTAGGATGTGTGTTAATGCAGAATGGAAAGGTTATAGCTTATGCCTCGAGAAAGCTTAAACTTGCTGAAGTGAATTATCCTACACATGATATGGAGTTAGCAGCAGTTGTATTTGCTTTAGGCAAGTGGCGTCACTATCTCTACGGCGTTACTTTTGATATTTTCACTGATCATAAGAGCCTTCAGTATCTTTTCACGCAGAAGGAGTTCAATAAATGCCAGAGGCGTTGGATGGAGTTGTTAGAAGATTATGATTGTAAGATTCAGTACCATTCGGGGAAGGCAAACGTAGTTGCAGATGCCTTGAGCAGAACAACGAGTGTATCACAGCTAGAGCTGAGTTCAGACATGTCAGGTGCCGAGAGAGCTCATATTATTTCTTACGCTCGTATTTCTAATATTACGATATAGTCAGAGTTGGGTCGTAGAATTAAAGAAGCTCAAGCTACTGATAATTGGATTCAACGACAGATTATTCGAATGAAAGATGAGCCAGAAACGAATTCAGTATCGACGACACAGGTCTTCTCAGACATAAGACAAGAGTTTGTGTTCCAGAGAGTTTGAGGAGAGAAATTTTGGATGAAGCTCATAAATCAGCCTATACTATCCATCCGGGAGGCACTAAGATGTATCGAGATTTGAAAGAGTTCTTCTGGTGGAATGGTTTGAAGAGAGATGTGGCCAATTATATCCGACAGTGTGCGACGTGTCAACAAGTCAAGGCAGATCATCAGAAACCCAGAGGTTTACTTCAACCACTCCCCGTTCCATCTTGGAAATGGGAAGAGATAGCGATGGACTTTGTTTCGGGTTTACTGAAAGTCAGAGGTGGTTATGATAGCATTTGGGTAATCATTGACAGGTTGACGAAGTCCGCTCATTTCTTGCCCGTTCGTACAACCTATACAGTTGAGAAGTTGGCAGAGGTTTATCATGAGGAGATTGTGAGACTTCACGGAGTTCCAAAGAGTATAGTATCAGACATAGATACTAGATTTACTTCGTGTTTATGGCAGAACTTACAGGATCGTATGGGAACAAAGTTGACCTTCAGTACCGCAGCTCACCCCCAGACAGACGGTCAATCCGAGAGGACTATTAGATACCTCGGAGATATGCTGAGATCTTGTGCCCTAGATTTTCAGACTACGTGGTGTAAACAGCTACCACTGATCGAGTTCACTTATAATAATAGTTATCAGTCCTCGATTCAGATGGCCCCATACGAAGCTTTGTACAGAAGGAAGTGTCGATCGCCACTATATTGGGACATTGAAGATTGGAGATGGACTAAAGATGGTATTCATCGTGGCATTGCTCCGAAATTGATTCAGGATGCTATCGAAAAGGTGCAAGTCATCCGACAAAGAATGAAAGCTGCCCAAGATCGACAAAAGAGTTATGCTGATAGACGTCGACGTGATTTGGAGTTCGAAGTCGGGCATCAGGTATTTTTGAAAGCTTCTCCGAGAAAGGGATTTGTTCGAATTGGCAAAGGAGGAAAGTTAGCCCCAAGATATTTGGGTCCGTATGTGATTCTTGAGAGGATTGGGAAGATGGCCTACAGATTAGATTTGCCGCCAGCTCTTACCGGTATTCATAATGTTTTCCACGTCTCGCAGCTTCGTAAGTATCATCCTGACGAGTTCGAGATTATTCCAGTGGAAGATATTAAGTTAGAGCCGAATTTGACATTCATTTCCCAACCGGTTAGTATTCTGGACCGTAAATTCCAAGAACTTCGTAATCGTCAAATCCCACTTGTAAAAGTCCTTTGGAGGAATCAGAAAAGTGAAGAAGCTACTTGGGAAACAGAAGAGAAAATGAGAAAACATTATCCTGAGTTATTTGCTTCGAATGAATAGAATCTGAGGACAGATTCTCATAAGGGGGAGAGATTGTAACGCCCCAAATTTTTGGTAAGCTAAAGCCGGTAAGAATTCCTAAGATAACGGGACAAGTTGGAAAATTCGATCGGGAAATATGTGCTTATGTGATATTATTTGCCTAATGTGTTTAATCAGAGTGATTTGCGCATTAATTGTGATTAAATTGTCTAACGTGTGCCTAATTGATATTTTTGAATTTTTTTCTAACACTTTGAATTACGTGAATTTTGAGTTAGTGGATATGTGGCTAAATTTATGTTTATGTGTATAAAAGTTATAGGAATTTAATTGCATTTTGACACGTATATCCTTATCCCTAAATGTCAAAAAGAACGAAATTTTATTAATTAAATATTTACTCGTGCAAAATAAATATATGGTATAGGTATTAGAACTTGGATTATATAATTAATTAAAAAGTTAAATGCCTAAATTGTTGCTTTCACTCCGTCAAAGGACATATCTATAAAATAACTATTAACAAGGGGTACATGGTAATTAAGCTATTTTCAGTACTAACTATTAAGCTATCGGATAAGAATGATCGGAGTTTACACTTTATTCATAGCTTCAGTTCTGCGCACGAGCATAATACATAGAAGTGAAAACCCTCAAGTATCTCCCAACTTGTCGCTGAGGTGATCGGTTAAATTATGTTTCCACTTGTAATTCTTTCCATTGAATTCATTAATTACGGAGATAGGTGGATCAAGTTCATTTTCTTATTTCTATTAAGTGTTAGGTAGGTCGAGTACCTTCAGAAACCCATTTAGGAGTTAGAACTTTAAATAATATAATACTGATGGTTAGTAGAGTTAGTACTTTAAATGATATAGTAATATTAGTTGATGACTATGTATACAGTTAGTGGAGTGATATGGTTATACGTATCTTGATATACAACTTGGTGGTATGTGTTGGTGTGATGTACGTATACAAGTAATACTTTTACTATTTCAATTAATACATGAACAATATATGTAAGGTTACATACATATGTAACCGTACGCCTGTACGTATAAGTATTAGGATCAATATATCTACCGTAATTAGCGTACTTGAGATGTGATAGGTATAAGTTAATTGAAATTCAATTAGGCAACTTTCTTCTTTTCTAAATGAATTAAATACCATTGATTAAACACTAAAGATTTATTTTTCTTAACCCAAAAGAAACTATTCCATATCATTTGTATATCTGATATAAAGTCATTTGGCGAAAATGATTAGTTAGTGTCCTCTTATATGTGATATATTAGCTAATCAACTTGGGTTATATTTCCTAACAGCAATAATTGAGACTTCATCATTGTTTACTGCTTTTATTTTTCTTGTATACTCTTAATTAAGTGTTTAAAGTATTTACTTCCAACATGATCATGTGAATTACATTATAGCCGTGCGTGGTATTGTCGTCTTATGTGGTTGTGTCGTATTTGATTTTAGGTGCTACACCTTCCGAGCAGTAGTCTGGTCTTTCGTTTTGTCCCTTTTTGCCTTATTGTCCAGGTGGGGTTTCTTTTCCGAATTCGGCTTTCTTACACTTATGTAAATATTCCATATATACCCGAAGCCTGTGTTTTATGTTTTTATGTTTTATTTCCCCATATTTATATTATACGTAGTAGCTATTTGAACCATACTATCTTAATGAGTTTAAAGAAAATGCTTTGATATCAAACTATTACGTATAACCTCTCGAGAGCTCCATTAGCTCGAAAGGGTTACAAATGGATTTGAAATTGGTCCCTTTGACCACATAAGCATTTGAAGTGCGAGAACCTTATCTTGGCCTTTTAGCCTGGCCATTGAGCCACATTAGACTATTGGGCCCGGACATCAGGGTACGGGGTGAAGCCGGATAGATGTTGGGTCTACGGTAGATCTCAATGCTCTGGTCTCCAAAACTACTGGGAGCTCGGGGTGTGACCGGAGTGGTAACCCTTTTGAGTACCTGCGCTGGACGGGATCTTGTCGCATAGACTTGTCCTCCGCCGAAGATGTATTGGATATTTGTCCTTGCATATATGATTATATAGTAGCGGGCTAGCTACCTGACTACACAAGGAGGAATAAGGGAGGTTTATTTGATATTTCTGATATTGTGAAACAGGTGGTTGATGCTCGTCTCGCCGAGCTTTTACTTTATTGCAAAATTATTCAATTCACCAATAATTGTGAAAACCTTTATTTTTCCTTTGCTTTCTTCTCATTTACAAACTGGTGAATCTTTGGGTTGTTTCGATAATATATACGTATTACAGCCCCCTCACTTAGTCGCTTTGACTAACCCCATTACTCTGTGGTTGTCTGTTCAGGTTTCGTCACTAGGCGGATTCAGGTCTTGTCATTGGGATTGCTTTCTTTTGGTTTAGGTGATTCCATATAGCCTATGTTGTCTGGATAAATACCTAACAGCCTAGAGTTTGTATATGTAAATGGTGTAAATTATTTTAATTAGTGGTATTGATGTTTTCAGTGGCCTTGGTGGGCTTTATAATTGTGTTCTTGATTATGATTGTTCTAGCTCCCTGAGTGGGATAGGTCGTGTTAATTTGCTTCCGCTGTATTATTGTTCATTGTCCCAGATTTTTTCTAAAGCAGATCCGCCTAGTATTTATTTTCCGTTCGCCATGTTGTAGTTCATAACCGGACCTTTAGTTCTTGTTATGGATTGTGACTTGGTGCGGGACGTCACGTCGCACCGTATTTGGGGACGTGCCGTTACAGTGTGGTTTCTAAATATGGGAGGTTACTATATATATTTTTCGAAAAACGAGACAAAAATGCAAAGTCTTGGAATTAGGCGCACTTAGTGTCAAAATGACCGTAATGAAAAGCTTAACAAGGTTTGAGGTTCGTTTCATGAAAATTCGGGCATTTACAAAAAGTCAATATCGAGTGGGGTCAAAGTGTAAATAATTTTGGGCCAAAATGCAATATTTTGGAAATATAATTTTATGAATAATATTTGGAACCTTGATGAAATACATCTTTAAGACATTGGATTCCGGTCCTACGTGCACTGTTAAATTACTAGATTCGATTAAATGAGCTAAAAATATAAATTTACCAAATTGATCCTAGTTAGTGACAAAACGATGCAAATATAATTCTTACTAATGCTGTGAGTTTTAAAAGCCAAATTAATGGTTATGAAAAAATTCTTTAAATGCAAGAGTTGGAAAACGTGTAATTATGAAAGATGTCGGGACCATAAACGGTCTGTATCTCGATAAACGTGCTAATTCTGAGCTTGGGAATTATGGGTCGTCACAATACTCCCCTCTTCAAAAGAATCTGTCCTCAGATTCTACTTCTCACGCCAAACTATTCTCTATCAAACTTCTTCTTTGGTTTCGATTTTAGGAATTCATTCTGTCCAATTTGTAATGTCTTCGGGGCTTGTAGAGACTCCTTTGATTCCTGAAGAATCATGTTCATTCGTCTGTTTCATCTAAACTTGGTGTCCTTCGTGTTGGTCTGATTAATTCTCAAGACCGGTGCACGTTCAAAAGCACACATTCTCGTCCATAATGACCAAGAACAGAAAATCCCAATGTAAGGTCTTCAGTTTGGTGTAGCTGAAAGCTCGGTGTTCTTCTAGTCGAGTTCGACATCCAGATTCATGTCGGTTCTCACTCCGACTATCTTCAGAAGTATTCTCTTTCAGACTCGATTTGTCAAAGTCGATGCTATCCAGAACCGCATAACGTACTCGCAACAGAAACGATCTTAGTCGGCCAAGAACTACTTATCCTTAGCACTCTCTATTAGCGTATAACGAATTTATTGAATTCTACGCTATCCACACAGAGATCACATAAATCCTAACAACTAATCATTCAATCAGTGCAAGTGTGACTTTGAGAGCAGTTAAAGTACATAAGTTATATAAAACACTTAATAGATATTTATAGCAATTACCATTCGAAACAGAATACGATGAATGAATGCTATGATAATGCAATGTACCTCCACCGGTCGATATCAAGATCGGGTGCCATCTGTCCTTCCCCAAGACTTTCTTTTGTTGGTACATTCTCGGACTTGATGCTTGATGCTTCCACATGAGAAACAACGTCCCAATCTCCTCCTACACTTTGCAATCTTGTGGATCGTCTTCCTACAAAATTCACAAGGGACGGGGTCCTCATTCTGTCCAAGGGGTGAGTATAAAGGATACTTAGTAAGGGGGGGGGGGGGGGGGGTTTATACAATATAGGTATTGATCACAGTTCGTCGTTTATCTTTTAAAATCAAAAGGGGTGAATGTTGCTCGTTTTGATAAAGATACAAACAATAATATAAGTTGTAAAACTATAACACAAAGCAACATTTGAGTCCGGCCTTATTTGAAAACAGAAGAGGTTGACGAACAGGATCCTTCGAAAATGTTTGCACATAAGGTCAAGCCGATCATTTTGAAATGATATTAGTTGAGTCACGAGGCCGTTACAAGTTTGAAAGACATGGCATAAATAAGTTGGAAATGATAAGTAAAAACGGCTCGTAATTCAACTAAATAGTTTGAACAATAAAGAAGGCATAAGTTGGCAAGTTCGAGCCACGCTTCTGGGTTTTATATATATAATAGGGAAATACATATGCTAAATGAAGAAAACCGGAATGTGCTTCAACTTGTAACGAAAGCCGTAAATCATTTAGACAAACAAGTGATGCAATAAGTCATGCAATAATGTGTCCCAGCGAGAACGGGCCCTCTCCTTATAACTCCCAATCATGAAAAACATGCAAGCATGTAGTCAAGTACTCCACCACCAAAAGTCGGGATCCAATCACAATTTAAGGAAACGAGTGGTGCCCCACAACGCTACTGTCCACAATTTAAGGAAACGCTCAAGGCGCTACCGTCGCATTAACTTAGGTCAATCAAACCTCCCGACCGGCCTAAGTCAATACCTAGAGTACACATCGGGATTTGCCCTAGACGCTCGTCTCCAGGCTCACCTCCTGTATAACTCCTGGGCCCCAAAGTCATAATCCAGTCCATGGCTCGCTTGAAATTGATAACAATTTAGGTTGCCAAAAGGGCCATTTGAAAATAGGGAATCAGGGTGTGGGAGGCCAAAGGGGCCATTCGAGACAAGTTTATATTTGCGAGGTGGACAGACCAAAGTTCGCATTTAAAAACAAATGGTTTTCCTTGCCTCTAGTTGAAAATGTTTGTAAAATATTATACATATAGGTTTTGTTATTAAAAGGTTTGACTAAGCACATAAAGAAATAGTAAAGGCAGGAACAACAAGCAAGAAGAAAGGCGGGATAATAATTTATTTCGCAAACCTATGTATATCTATGATCTTGCCCCAGTTGAAAGCATTTTAAACCCTTACCTGTAGCTCGACAAACGAGAAAAGCAAGCAAGCAAGCAACAGATATGATTCTCCCTCAGAGATCCCACCTGAAAATACGGGGTCTAGAGGATGAATGACTGACACGAATGAGAAAACAGACAATGACGCTCGGCTATGAAAATGCAACATGCTTAGAGACGAAAATACAATATTTAAGCATAAAAGGACAAGTAGGGGCAAATTGGTCATTTAGCTTGTAAAACGTAGAATAAACAAATAACAAATAACATTTGATTAAATATAAACATTTAAGAATAAACTACTCAGATGGTATGATTGAAATTCCACAATAAACATGCATAACCCATTCAAGTTAATCAATTGAATAACAACTTATCAACTTAACAACTTTTTTCAAAAGCTCAAAAGCTACAATCTAACATTCACTCATAATCCAAGTTTAATCGAACCCAAATCTCATCAATTCAACTATACAATCATACGTCGACAATATTCATCAATTTACAATCTTGCTACAAGGTAAGGTACAAACAAATTTAGCTTAATTGATTCGAAAAGCTAAAAGCTAGTGCGAAAGTTGACATATATACATAATCATACAAAAACGGTTATAAAAGACAAATGGTAAATCGGATTGAGGTAATACCAGTGCCGTTAGAACCGTTGCGTCGAGACGATGAATCTGTCCGAACACACCGTCGCCGGATTCCCGCCGGAACAGTGTCAAAACCGCCGATCACCGTGTGCCGCCGTCGGACCGCCGCCAACGCAGTCGGACCCTTATACTCAAATGTTCCTCTCGTCGAGCCCGTCACTTCCCCCAAGCCCATTTCTCGATCCGGTCACTCACCGGAGTTTAATTTCAGTTTGAAGCTCCAATGAACCCTAAATCCAAGAATCAAAATTACTCAAAATCGGGCTATCGAATTCGGGAACGGAGTTCGTAGAAAATTTACCTACGTCAAGAAGGTTGGAAAGCACCTAAAGATCGACGAAAATGGGGGCCGGAGCACGTCGGACCACCACTCCCGCCGTGGCTCCTCCGCGCGCCGCCTGTAACTGGCTGGAGCGCCGCCGTCTGAGGGAGTCACGCCACGAGACCACCACCAATCTTCTCATCTCGTCACGCCGGTCAGAACCTTGGTGCTCCGCGATGGTGGCGCCGCTTGAAACGTCGCCGGAGCTCCACCAATGCCGTGCCTAAAAAATGGCCGTATCTCCGCTGTCGGTGGTTGGCTGGACTCAAGACTACCGCCAATGGATTCCTCTCGTCGAAACGGTTCAGACCCAACCGGTCCTTAGCCTCACCGTCACTGGAAAAGTCAGATCGGAGAAATGCACCGCCGTTCGGCTCTCCCGCCGTTACGCCGTTGTCGCTGCTCCGATGGCCGGGAAAATAGTACGGTTGGATTCGTCTCGTCGATACGGTCGTCCGAACATATGATTTGTCGAATTCCGACAACGTTGCAAAAATCGTGTTTGGGAGAGAATGGCTCGTCGTTCGATGATTGTCGGTGTGTGTGTGGTTTCTAAATATGGGAGGTTACTATATATATTTTTCGAAAAACGAGACAAAAATGCAAAGTCTTGGAATTAGGCGCACTTAGTGTCAAAATGACCGTAATAAAAAGCTTAACAAGGTTTGAGGTTCGTTTCATGAAAATTCGGGCATTTACAAAAAGTCAATATCGAGTGGGGTCAAAGTGTAAATAATTTTGGGCCAAAATGCAATATTTTGGAAATATAATTTTATGAATAATATTTGGAACCTTGATGAAATACATCTTTAAGACATTGGATTCCGGTCCAACGTGCACTGTTAAATTACTAGATTCGATTAAACGAGCTAAAAATATAAATTTACCAAATTGATCCTTGTTAGTGACAAAACGATGCAAATATAATTCTTATTAATGCTGTGAGTTTTAAAAGCCAAATTAATGGTTATGAAAAAATTCTTTAAATGCAAGAGTTGGAAAACGTGTAATTATGAAAGATGTCGGGACCATAAACGGTCTGTATCTCTATAAACGTGCTAATTCTGAGCTTGGGAATTATGGGTCGTCACAATACTCCCCTCTTCAAAAGAATCTGTCCTCAGATTCTACTTCTCACGCCAAACTATTCTCTATCAAACTTCTTCTTTGGTTTCGATTTTAGGAATTCGTTCTGTCCAATTTGTAATGTCTTCGGGGCTTGTACAGACTCCTTTGATTCCTGAAGAATCGTGTTCATTCGTCTGTTTCATCTAAACTTGGTGTCCTTCGTGTTGGTCTGATTAATTCTCAAGACCGGTGCACGTTCAAAAGCACACATTCTCGTCCATAATGACCAAGAACAGAAAATCCCAATGTAAGGTCTTCAGTTTGGTGTAGCTGAAAGCTCGGTGTTCTTCTAGTCGAGTTCGACATCCAGATTCATGTCGGTTCTCACTCCGACTATCTTCAGAAGTATTCTCTTTCAGACTCGATTTGTCAAAGTCGATGCTATCCCGAACCGCATAACGTACTCGCAACAGAAACGATCTTAGTCGGCCAAGAACTCCTTATCCTTAGCACTCTCTATTAGCGTATAACGAATTTATTGAATTCTACGCTATCCACACAGAGATCACATAAATCCTAACAACTAATCATTCAATCAGTGCAAGTGTGACTTTGAGAGCAGTTAAAGTACATAAGTTATATAAAACACTTAATAGATATTTATAGCAATTACCATTCGAAACAGAATATGATGAATGAATGCTATGATAATGCAATGTACCTCCACCGGTCAATATCAAGATCAGGTGCCATCTCTCCTTCCCCAAGACTTTCTTTTGTTGGTACATTCTCGGACTTGATGCTTGATGCTTCCACATGAGAAACAACGTCCCAATCTCCTCCTACACTTTGCAGTCTTGTGGTTCGTCTTCCCACAAAATTCACAAGGGACGGGGTCCTCATTCTGTCCATGTTCGGTAAGCTCCGGTATCACGTTAGAAGAAGATCCTACTATAGGAGGGAGACTTAGACCCATCTCTCGAAGATCGGACTCCACCCTCATAGCTCGGTTAACTGCATCGCGATAGAGGTGAATGTCCCACCCCACTAATCTTTCCCGAATCTCCAACTGAAGTCCCTCGATAAACTTTCGTGTTCTTATCCGCTCATCAGAAGCAATATGAGGGGCATAGGTGATGAGACGGCTGAAATGTGCCTCGTACTGTGCTACGGGGAAAGCCCCTTGGGTGAGAGACATGAACTCTCTCTCTCGGCTGTCACGTACCACTTCCCGCACGTACTTCTCTCGGAAATCGGATAGGAACTGTGGCCAAGTGTACGGAATTCTCTCAGCGATCCATCTCTGTTCCGTGTAGCGCCACCAGTCCCGAGCTGCTCCTCTCATCAAGAAGGTAGCATATTCGACCCTCTCGGGGTCACCACTGTGTAACACTTGAAAGATTTGCTCCAGATCGGCTATGCAAGCCTCGGCCTTGAGGTCATCTGGTTCGCCCTCGAAGTATGGCGGCTGAAGGTACAAAAATCTCTCCAGGGATTGGCCCTAGGCCTGTCTCATATGTACGTGTGGCTGTTGTAGCATTTCTCGATGTACTTGCTCAGCGATTTGTCGCATAGCTGCCACGAGTTCACTTGCAATCGGATTCGAAGGTGTAGGAGCTGTACGGGGTCTTCGAGGAGCCATTATGCACCTGTGAACAAGAAACTAGAATGAGGATGCATGTCGGTTAATGGCATGATGAAATAGGGCATATATGATTTAAATGAGACATATAAACATATAGAAGCACAAAAGTTCCACAATTCAAGTTAATGCGCAGATAAGCACATAATCCTATAGCCGCACGACTTAACACGACCTCGAAATTCCACATCCAACTTGCGTTTCAGTCTCCCTTAGTCCAAAAATTATAAAAGATCACTAGCTAGTTGATCAGACCATCAGCGATCAATCACAATTTAAGCACCAAGAAATCATGAACACTCGTCAAAGCACAAATCTAGAACAAATTGACACCATGCAGACAGACACCACATGCAAGACAGATGAGATACCTGAGCTTTCGGTTCCTTTTCAGGAACCTAGGCTCTGATACCACTGACTGTAGCGCCCCTTTCCGTAGAAGGAGAAATGACACCACATCCACACCAAGACGAACTCCTAAACAAGGTAAATGTACCCCATTCAAAAATTCATCTCGGCGAACGGCAAGCACTCAATCAAAACTCCGGCAACAACAACACGACGCCCCAACAACAACAACAATCAGAGAAATGCGGAAGCGAATTCATAAACAACAGTTTAATCATAAAAGCCATCCATGGAAACATAATTCATAAAACAATTCCAGAATAAATATCCAATTAATGCCATCCACGGCTCAACTAACTATGCCACATCAGGGGCACATTGGTACATAAGGTAATCATAATGTTAAATACAGTAATTCGAATCAATTCAGAAAGTAAAGACTCGACTGTTGTTGGGACACTAACAAGACAATAATATGTGAGCCAACCTAGACCTGCTGCTGCCGACTGACAAGATAGGTGGCACCGCCACCTGTCTACCTGAAGCAAGAACCAAAGTAGAAGGGGTGAGTATAAAGGATACTCAGTAAGGGGGGGGGTTTATACAATATAAGTATTGATCACAGTTCGTCGTTTATCTTTTAAAATCAAAAGGGGTGAATGTTGCTTGTTTTGATAAAGATACAAACAATAATATAAGTTGTAAAACTATAACACAAAGCAACATTCGAGTCCGGCTTTATTTGAAAACAGAAGAGGTTGACGAACAGGATCCTTCGAAAATGTTTGCACATAAGGTCAAGCCGATCATTTCGAAATGATATTAGTTTAGTCACGAGGCCGTTACAAGTTCAAAAGACATGGCATAAATAAGTTGGAAATGATAAATAAAAAACGGCTCGTAATTCAACTAAATAGTTTGAACAATAAAGAAGGCATAAGTTGGCAAGTTCGAGCCACCCTTCCGGGTTTTATATATGTATAGGGAAATACATATGCTAAATGAAGAAAACCGGAATGTGCTTCGACTTGTAACGAAAGCCGTAAATCATTTAGACAAACAAGTGATGCAATAAGTCATGCAATAATGTGTCCCGGCGAGAACGGGCCCTCTCCTTATAACTCCCAATCATGAAAAACATGCAAGCATGTAGTCAAGTACTCCGCCACCAAAAGTCGGGATCCAATCACAATTTAAGGAAACGAGTGGTGCCCCACAACGCTACCGTCCACAATTTAAAGAAACGCTCAAGGCGCTACCGTCGCATTAACTTAGGTCAATCATACCTCCCGACCGGCCTAAGTCAATACCTAGAGTACACATCCGGATTTGCCCTAGACGCTCGTCTCCAGGCTCACCTCCTGTATAACTCCTGGGCCCCAAAGTCATAATCCAGTACATGGCTCGCTTGAAATTAATAACAATTTAGGTGGCCAAAAGGGCCATTTGAAAATAGGGAATCAGGGTGTGGGAGGCAAAAGGGGCCATTCGAGACAAGGTTATATTTGCGAGGTCGAGAGACCAAAGTTCGCATTTAAAAACAAATGGTTTTCCTTGCCTCTAGTTGAAAATGTTTGTAAAATATTATACATATAGGTTTTGTTATTAAAAGGTTTGACTAAGCACATAAAGAAATAGTAAAGGCAGGAACAACAAGCAAGAAGAAAGGCGGGATAATAATTTATTTCGCAAACCTATGTATATCTATGATCTTGCCCCAGTTGAAAGCGTTTTAAACCCTTACCTGTAGCTCGACAAACGAGAAAAGCAAGCAAGCAACAGATATGATTCTCCCTCAGAGATCCCACCTGAAAATACGGGGTCTAGAGGATGAATGACTGACACGAATGAGAAAACAGACACAGACGCTCGGCTATGAAAATGCAACATGCTTAGAGACGAAAATACAATATTTAAGCATAAAAGGACAAGTAGGGGCAAATTGGTCATTTAGCATGTAAAACGTGGAATAAACGAATAACAAATAACATTTGATTAAATATAAACATTTAAGAATAAACTACTCAGATGGTATGATTGAAATTCCACAATAAACATGCATAACCCATTCAAGTCAATCAATTGAATAACAACTTATCAACTTAACAACTTTTTCCAAAAGCTCAAAAGCTACAATCTAACATTCACTCATAATCCAAGTTTAATCGAACCCAAATCTCATCAATTCAACTATACAATCATACGTCGACAATATTCATCAATTTACAATCATGCTACATGTTAAGGTACAAGCAAATTTAGCTTAATTCATTCGAAAAGCTAAAAGCTAGTGCGAAAGTTGACATATATACATAATCATACAAAAACGGTTATAAAAGACAAATGGTAAATCGGATTGAGGTAATAACAGTGCCGTTAGAACCGTTGCGTCGAGACTATGAATCTGTCCGAAGACACTGTCGCCGGATTCCCGCCGGAACAGTGTCAAAACCGCCGATCCCCGTCTGCCGCCGCCGGACCGCCGCCAACGCAGTCGGACCCTTATACTCAAATGTTCCTCTCGTCGAGCCCCACACTTCCCCCAAGCCCGTTTCTCGATCCGGTCACTCACCGGAGTTTAATTTCAGTTTGAAGCTCCAATGAACCCTAAATCCAAGAATCAAAATTACTCAAAATCGGGCTATCGAATTCGGGAACGGAGTTCGTAGAAAGTTTACCCACGTCGAGAAGGTTGGAAAGCACCTAAAGATCGACGAAAATGGTGGCCGGAGCACGTCGAACCACCACCCCCGCCGTGGCTCCTCCGCGCGCCGCCTGTAACTGGCCGGAGCGCCACCGTCTGAGGGAGTCACGCCACGAGACCACCACCAATCTTCTCGTCTCATCACGCCGGTCAGAACCTTGGTGCTCCGCGATGGTGGCGCCGCCTGAAACGTCGCCGGAGCTCCACCAACACCGCGCCTAAAAAATGGCCGTATCTCCGCCGTCGGTGGTCGGCTGGACTCAAGACCACCGCCAATGGATTCCTCTCGTCGAAACGGTTTAGACCCAACCGGTCCTAAGCCTCACCGTCACTGGAAAAGTCAAATCGGAGAAATGCACCGCCGTTCGGTTCTCCCGCCGTTACGCCGTCGTCGCTGCTCCGATGGCCGGGAAAATAGTACGGTTGGATTCGTCTCGTCGATACGGTCGTCTGGACATATGATTCGTCGAATTCCGACAACGTTGCAAAAATCGTGTTTGGGAGAGAATGGCTCGTCGTTCGATGATTGTCGGTGTGTGTGTGGTTTCTAAATATGGGAGGTTACTATATATATTTTTCGAAAAACAAGACAAAAATGCAAAGTCTTGGAATTAGGCGCACTTAGTGTCAAAATGACCGTAATAAAAAGCTTAACAACGTTTGAGGTTCGTTTCATGAAAATTCGGGCATTTACAAAAAGTTAATATCGAGTGGGGTCAAAGTGTAAATAATTTTGGGCCAAAATGCAATATTTTGGATATATAATTTTATGAATAATATTTGGAACCTTGATGAAATACATCTTTAAGACATTGGATTCCGGTCCAACGTGCACTGTTAAATTACTAGATTCGATTAAACGAGCTAAAAATATAAATTTACCAAATTGATCCTAGTTAGTGACAAAACGATGCAAATATAATTCTTATTAATGCTGTGAGTTTTAAAAGCCAAACTAATGGTTATGAAAAATTCTTTAAATGCAAGAGTTGGAAAACGTGTAATTATGAAAGATGTCGGGACCATAAACGGTATGTATCTAGATAAACGTATTAATTCTGAGCTTGGGAATTATGGGTCGTCACACAAACTTTAGGGTTGTATACTATGGATTCGAAGCTTATACCCGCGCGTCCAACGGGCACGTAGGGGGTTCTCCTCTCCGAGCTCAGGGGTCGCAACAGTTTGATAAAGGGAATATAATACGAAAATTAAAGCATTCATCAAGCATAATTGAGCAAATTCTAGATAAACTATTAATCCAAAACGAACAATTAGTATTTAATTTCTAACAAGCATGTACTACATAGATCATACCTAGCGAGTTCTAACAAGAGTCGAATTACAATTAAAATAAGAAATGACAAGAAATCAAAAGATAACTGATAACGACTAGGAGTCGGGGGCGTCGGAACCATGAGGCATGCCAAGGCGGCTCATGTAGCAGGTGAGTTGCTCGGAAATGGACCTTTCAAGGTCTGAAATCTGATCTCGGAACATAGTATGGTTATGTCTCACCTCCTGTCTAAGCTCTCGAAGGTCAACCGACTGCGGACTAAGCTGCTCGGTGGTCTGCTGGCTGAAACAAGTGAAGCGATCTCCCCAAATAGTCCATCGGTCAGCCTGCCACTGACTTTGGGTATCCGTTTCTGATTAATGATACTGGTACCATTGGTCCTCACCCAGTCTATCCCACTAAGAGGGTCCAGCCTGGTGCTGTGTCGGATAGTCGGTGAAGTCCTGCTGGAAGGTAGCCTCTCCGGCTTCGGGAGGATCAGGTACATAGGGAGCCTGCTGAGGATCATAGCCTCCAGCTTCGTAAAACTGTTCGAGCATTTGCTCCTCGATCTCTTGACGGTCCTCCTCAGGAGGATCTTCTTCTCCCTCGTTATCCTCCTCGTCTACATCCACAGGAGGGGCGTCTCCAGTGATAGGCAGATATTGACCGTGACGGCCCAGGGCCTTCTTGCATAGGCCCATTCTGAGCAGACTGCTTGTACGAGACAATGGGATCTCCTCCCACTGCGGGGACCAATCAGTCGATCCCGGTCACTCCGGTGCACTCTAGGATCGCTATGATGTAAGACCCAATCCCGATCTCACCCTTCGGGTGGGTAGCTACATACTGGACGTACGTAAAAAAGAATATGATGTTGTTGACCTTCTTGGTACGGACCATGCAGTCAAGAACGTACAACTAGTCCAGGTTGATGGCTCCATGACTATCCCCTCGAGCAAACACCGTGTAAGAGAGGAATCGGTGAAAGGTTCTCAAGGCCGGGTTGATGAGGGCAGTGGCCTTCGATTTTCCTTGATGGAAGGGCTTTCGAGATGTGGAAGGGCGTCTCCACACATCGCCCTGGGACCAACCAATCTCACGGCTCATCATCCCGTCAATAGGTAGTCCGAAATGCGTAGTCAATTGGCGTAGAGTGAGCTCGTACTCTTCGTTGAATGCTTGAAACTCTATCCTGAAAGGAAGCTCAGGATCGGCTTGATTTGGTAGCACTTGGAGGGTGCCAATAAACTCATAAGTGAGCCAAGGGTAGGACTCTCTTCGAAAACCCAAAAATGTGGTCCATCCCACAATTTCGATGTATTGGGCTACACCGGGGCCAAGTCCCAAATGGCCCAAGGCGTCTACATCGAGGAATTTGGTGCAGTAGATCGGGCGAGCATACATTCGACAGAAAATCTTGGCACAAGTGGGGTCGGCGATTTCAACTCCAAGAGGAAGTGGGGATGGGGGTCTATCTTATCTCTTTCTCCTTCGGAACTCTCTTCGTCCATTGTTGAAAGCTAGCTTGGGTGAAAATGTAGAAATTCTTCACTCGGGAATTATATCGAACACTTGGCGTGCGTTGATTTTGGGAAGAGATTTGTGAAAGATCGGCTTGGCAGATCGTCCCCAAAAACCAACTAATGAAAGAGCATAAGGTGGGAAATGTACCCTCCGAACGGCACGAAGATCCGATGGCCGGATCAAGAGTTATTGGCTTGCAAAGTTGGAAAGAAAATTTTTGGGGAAAAAATAGGGAGCAAACTGCTGTTGCTGGAAGAAATGACGCAAACTGGAATTGAAATAGCAGGTATACGGGACGCACGGGCATACGCATGGGCGTCGGCAAGCCTATGTGAGGAATCGCATGCGATTCTGCACAGCGTTCACGCGCTTGACAGACAGGTGAACACACGGGGTTGAGCTGGGCACACCGGGTTGCGCTGGGGCGTGCGTAGGGGCGTACCGATGCCCCTGATTCGAAATAAAAACTCAAAAATTACCATAACACCCTGGATTAAATCCAAAGTTCAACGATACAATAATTATATCACGTCGCGCAAATAACAAAGGAAAATACGGGAAATATGAATGGTATGAATATGCATCGTACCTACACTATAAGAGACGAGGTCCGGTCTAGCCTCCTCTTTCCATTATTCGGTGTCTTGACTCGAGTCTTTTGATCCGGTAGGTTCCTTCCTTATTGTATGATCCTAATATCATTCCTCCATGAACAATTCCCTTTCGTTCTTCCTCCCTATAGTACAAATCCTGAATCATTAGGACCCGCACCTATCGTTCCTTCCGTTAAGGTCCTCCTTGACAGGGCAATTCTTGACTTGGTGCCCGGGGACACCACAGAGCAGACATTGCCCAACCTCTTTCTACACACATCGGCTTGGTGATTCGGTTTCCTACAGTGCATGCAGAGAATGGGCCTCTCACTCAATTTGGGTCGGCTAGCCGTGGTTCCTTCGCTAGCAGAAGTTTGAATGATGACAGTTGGACCTCCCGACCCAGACGGTCGGTCTTCCACTAAGGCTCGGTTGATTCCTCTAGCTCTCTCTATCAACTCGGACTTAACCTGTAAAGCTCTAGCAACAGCTACTGAATAGGCACAGCAACCGAGCCTTATCAGGACCTGGCGGATCTCTGGTCTCAGCCCGGATATGAATCTCGCTGCTCGGTTCCTCTGGTCTGGCTCCAGGTTGGGGGAGTAATTGGTCTAGCAGGCAAACCTAGCTTCATACTCCGTCACGCTTTCATCCCTCTGGGTTATCTCTGTGTCTCCTGCTAGATACGGGGGTAGGAATCTTGGAGTAGTCTGAAGTGGTGGTAGTGGAGGATCTGAACGGGATTTCTTGTGAGACATACCCGCGATCAAAACTGTAATGCCCCGACTTTTCAAGATGAGTTCAGTAAGCTTTGCGCCTTCGTCTCTCACTTCTTTCCTAACTTCTCGTATTATGTGGTTTAATTATTATGCTTTATTATGAATTTTTATAAAAATGTGCGCTTTAAATGATGAATTTTGACTATAATATTAGTGTATTCCGAGATCGTGCATATTTGTCTAAGTTTTGTGAAATTACCATTTTTACCCTTTAGGTTTTTGGAATAAAAATCAGATTTCTTACTTGGTCCCACATTACTTCTTCTTTTTCTCATTCTCTCACGCTCATTTTCCCTCTGTCTCTCTCTTCTCTCTCTTTGCTCTCCCAACACTCAAAACCTAGCTTCACATCCGGGTATCGGATCGAGACCCAACCTTCACGGAAATTGTTCCCCTCGACTCCGAGACCAACATACTCCAAGCTCGTGCCAATCCAACCGACGGATTCTCCTCTATCGCCCTTTTTCTTGTTTTTACTAACTTTGTAAGTTTTTCAACTTCTATTGCTTTTGAATGGATTTAATTGCAATGTGAGTGTTGCTTGATGTTCTCTAAGTGATATTGTTCAATTTCCATGGATTGCTTTCGTATTTTCGTCCATTTCTGAAGCTTTTCCATTAATGGAGTTTTATGGTTTTTGTGGGTTTGTTCGTTTCTTGTCGGAGCTTGGTGAAATCCTTCATATATGTTCCTTTTGATGTCAGTAGATCCTTTCTAGGCATTTTGTCATGATTGGTGGTGAAATTTGGGTTAAAATCCATATTTTAGGGCTTCAGGCAGTTTTTCGCGCTGGAGAAGACGACTCGCCATGGCCGTGGAGCTGAGGCCGTGGTGGCCTTTTGAAGCACCACGCTCGTAGTGGTCCTGCGGCCAGTTCACGGCCGTGGCAGGTCCACGGTCCAGAGCCGTGGTGTAACGCCCCTAAAATCCGAATTATATTATGGTATGTCCAAATCGAATATTTGCGCAATTTATTATTTTATTTGATATTTATTATGTAATTTTAGAATTTTTTCGTCTATGAATGAATTTCTATATTTAAATTACGAATTGTCAATGTGCGTTTAATAATATGAATTTTGACCGTAATTATATATTATTTGGACAACGTGAATTTTCGAACTTATTTTGCAAAATTATGACTATGCCCCTTCGACTTTAAACCCTAGTCAAGATTGACTAAGTCTCATTTCTCTCTCTGTCACCTCACTCTCGTTCGAACACTACAGCAAAAGAGAAAGAAAAGAAAAGAGAAGAAAAATAGAAAAAGAAGGAAGAAGATTCGATCGATCATTCCGACTCCGTTTCCCGTCGGATTTTCGAATCGTTTACGCCTACGAACTCCCGGCGATCTCTTCTACGAGTAAGATTCTCACGCCATTCTCGATTAATGCCTTCATTGCTTCAATTTTCGGATTTTTGAATATAGTTGAATATTTAGGTTTTATTCGATTTTGATAGTAATCGTGGATGGATTTTCGTGTTTATCGTTTCTATATGTAGATTATATGTTGTAGATAATTATATGTGAGAATTAGGGAGTGATTTGCATGATTTATCGATTAAATGTTGAATTTTGGTTTGAAATCGCGTATGTTTTTGCTGTCTGCGAGTTTCTGCTCAATCTGGACGCACACGGGCTTTGCACACGGGGTGTCGCAAGGCCGTGTGGGGTTACACGGCCTCTTGCACGGCCGTGCAAGTGACTGTGCGTGTGGTGAATTGCACACGGGCTGGTGCACACGGCCTTAAGGCCGTGTGCATGAGGCCGTGCGTGTTGCTTGATTGTGCACGGCCTCGGCACACGGCCGTGCACAAGGCCGTGTGGCCTGGTCGAACAGTGCCCTGACCTTCTGTAAGTCAGGGCACATTTTGGCCTACAGGTCCCGCTTCGGCTCGTCTTTTCCGAATTCTTTCTTCATTCGTGTATTCGATATATATGAAATAGATAGGAATTGCATGATTTATGAATTTACAACATGTTCGGGTATGTGAATAGTGCGTTTTAAGTTTTCGACAAATTTTCAAACTTTTGCATGTGAAGTCCGATTTTCCCGAAATTCGAATGCATACTCCTTTATGATAATTTAAGCATGTCTGTAAAGTTTCGTTGCATTTGGACTTGATTTACATTTTTAAATGCATGAATTACACTGTTTTCATTTGAGAATTTGAACTTAAGTGATTGATTTAATTGTATAACGTGCTCCTATGTGTTTTAATACTTTCGTATAAGCCGTGCGTCGTCGTTAGTCTTAATTGGTTGTGTCTTGGTATTTTGCAGATGATACTCCCGTGGAGTAGCGCATCCGGTCTTGCTTTTGTCTTATTTTGTATAGCCACAGGTGAGGCTTTCCTTTTCTGATTCCAGTATTACTATGTATGTATATAAATAAGCCTCTCTCCCGATATAAGCCACGTTTATGTTTTGTTTTCACACCATTTATATATATACTTAATAGATATTTATGATTATTATGTTTATGTGATTTATTGAAAATGATTTGATATGAAAAAGTACTACGTATAGTCTTTGAAATGTTTACGAAAGAGACATGTAAAACCTTTTGTTTTCTAAGGCGAACTTTGGCCTTCGGCCTCGCATATGACATGTCTCGAACGGTCTTTTGGCCAACCCGAAATGATTTGAAAAGCGAGTTATGATATGTATGCATGTTTGTTTGGGCCCGGAGTAAGAGCGATAGGACGAAGTCGGTAGACGTCGGGTCTACGGCGTAAATCCTATGGTTTCCTCCATTTGGGAGCTCGAGGTGAGGCCGGAGTGGCAGCCCTTTGAGTACCTGAGTTACCGTATGATATGTTATGAGTAGTTCGGATTAAGCGGTCCGTCTACATTGGAGGAATAAGGCGGGTTTCCGGTTTTTATGTTTGGAAATTGGAGTTAAGGGCTCGACTCGCCGAGTCATATGATATGTTATATTTTATGTTAAATGACCACCCGATTACGAAAACCTTTCTTTTATGTTGATTTCTTTTAAGTTTAAAATTGGTGATTTATTTCCGATTTATAATATACATTATTATTCCCTCCTCACTTAGTCGTTTGACTAACCCCCTCTGTTTTACCCCTGTACTGGTTTCAGGATACTAGGCGGGATCGTCGTCGTCGTCGCATCTTAGAGTTACATTCTTTTGTTCATGTATAACTCTCATTCAGTATGGCTATTATTTATATGTTTTATGATATTAGGGACTTATTACTTTAAGTAGTATTCGGGATTATGTATATATTGAACCCGTTATTATAATTATCGGGATATTGTATCGAACCCGTTTGTTATTTAATTAATTGAATTTCGTTAGCCTTGGTGGGCTTTAATACTTGTGTAATTATTTATGTTTTAATGTTTTGTTTATTTCGCTTCCGCACTTCTGTCCTTTTGTCTTTCCATTGTTTTGAAACCTCCGCCTAGTTATTGAGTAAATGCTTGCCGTTCGCCGGGTTTCGGTTCGGGTCGGATCCCATTTCAGTCCCGGGTCGGGCCTCGGTGCGGGGCGTGCGTTACCCGTTTGGGGCGCCCGCTACAGTTGGTATCAGAGCCCTTGGTCCAATGGCCGAAGCCCTGAATTGTCGTGTCCAGTTGTGTCTAGGTCGTACGGCTTAGGATTATGTGATTGTGACAACGTGATTATGTGAATTTAACTTCTCTACGTGTTACGGCTTTTCATAATCACTTATCATCATGCATGTTTGGTATTGAATTTGCAGAATGCCTCCTCGCCGTGAACCGCCAGGTCCGCCTCTAGGTGTTCCGACACCAGCACAGTTTATGGAAGCCTTAGGGCAATTCATGGTTCATACTAACCGAGCCACGCCACCACCTGCCCCCGAGAATGATATGGGAAGGTTTCTTAAGCTCAACCCTCCGCAGTTGGAGGGTGCACCGGATGATGTGATCGCCGAGGCTTGGATATCGGCGATGGAGAAGAGGTTCCGAGTAATGGAGTGTCCGGACCCTAAGAGGGTCGAGTTAGCAGTGTATCAGATGATAGGAGCTGCTCAGGATTGGTGGGCCCGTATCGAACAGAGATGGCAGCGTGAGCATGTGGTCCCGACTTGGGATCAGTTCTTGGTTGAGTTTCGGGCCAAGTATATTCCGTTGGTGGTCCAACAACGACGTGAGCGAGAGTTCCTGGCTGTCAAGCAGGGTACTTCTACCGTTGACCAGTATGTGGCTCATTTCTCCAGGCTTATCATTCACTGCTCGTATATGGTTGACGACGAGCAGAGGAAGACTCGACAGTTCATTGAGGGGTTGTCGAATGAGATTCGTATGCATATGCTTGGGAACCGACTCCAGTACTACACAGATGCAGTTGAGACGGCAATTTCTATAGAGTCCGATCTCCGACAGATGAGACCGACATTAGCACCTGCCCCTGCAGCCGCCAAGAGTTTCGCTTCTGGCTCAAAGAGGCCATTTGTCCGTCTGGGTCCTCTTCTGGGAAGAAGCCGTTCAAGGCAGCCGTTCAGCCTGCTCCTCCCTGACCTCAGGGATTTCCACGACCCGTATGTGGATTCTGTCAGGGCCCGCACTTAGAGGCCAAGTGTTGGAGGAAGAACAGTCTTTGCTACGGATGTGGTAGAGCCGATCATCGGATAGGTGAATGCCCGAGGAAGAGACCTGTAGCGCCCCCTGAAGAAGGACCGCCACATCCGCACCGAAATGGATTCCCGAGCTTCAGCGAGGGGCCTCAACTCAAAAACCCACTCCGGCGAACGACACTCAAGCAAGCACTACCGGCAACAGCAACGACATCCCAACAACAACCACAATGAAACAGAGAAATGCGGAAGCGATTAATGTAAATAATCAGATTTCATAAAAGCCTACAAGGCTAACATAATATCAAGAAACATTTATAATCAGAATACATAATGTTCATAAACAGATAGTGCCATCCATGGCTCAACTAGTCTACCCTATGCAATCCTAGATATCGTCAACTATCCCACATCAGGGGCACATAAGTACGTAAAGTAAATAAATACAATAAACAAGACTCGACGGTTGTTGGGACCACTGACAAGACAAACCAGAAAGACAGAGCCTATCTAGACCTGCTGATGCCGACTGACAAAATAGGTGACGTCGCCACCTGTCTACCTGAAGCAAGAACGAAAACAGCAGGGGTGAGTATAAAGGATACTCAGTAAGGGGGTTTTGATCACCGTTTGTCATTTATCTTTTTAAAACCAAAAGTGGTGAGTGTTGCCCGTTTTGAGAAAGAATACGAATACGAAATATAAGTTGTAAAATGACACAAAGCAACACTTGGGTTCGGCTTATTTGAAAACACAAAAGGTTGACGAACCGGATCCTTTAAAAATATTTGCACGAAATATCAAGCCGATTGAAAGAATATTAGTTGAGTAATAAAGGAGGCTTAGGGTAGCAAGTACGAGTCACACTTCCGGGTTTTATATATATATAAGGAAGTACATATGATAACTGAAGAAAACCGAAATGTGCTTCGACTTGTCACGAAAGCCATAAAACAATTAGACAAGCAATAAATGCAATAAATCATGCAATAATGTGTCCCGGCGAGAACGGGCCCTCTCTTTATAACTCCCTGTCGCGGCCCCCCGGGCGCGGAGAGGAAAACCCTCACGGCGGCACCCGTTGGACGCGCGGGCATAACCTCCGATCAACACCGAGCACAACCCTAAAGTTTGGCCGGAAACACTTGCCAAAAGGTGGTACCATAAGGTGGTTGTTACTTGGTGATTTTTGGTTATAAACCCTTCAAACATATTCTGAAATTCCGATGTGGGATCAAATATGGACACACACGGCCTTGCAACACCCCGTGAGGGGAGGCCGTGCGTGTCTCTTCCACACGGGCTGCTGCACGGCGTGTCGCAAGCCCGTGTGGACCCCCTGAACATATTTTCTTGCGCAAATTCGGGGTGCTACAATCACCCCTCCTTCAGATCGCAATGTCCCCATTGCGCCACAACAAAGATTTTCCCAGTACCGCCCGCAAGTGGGACTCCCACCGCATGTAACCCATACGCGTGGCACATGCCCACGCGCTCGACCCGTAGCAGACATCCAAGCCGTGAACATGCGTCCCCAACCGGCGGTCGGCTCTGATACCACTTGTCGCGGCCCCCCGGGCGCGGAGAGGAAAACCCTCACGGCGGCGCCCGTTGGACGCGCGGGCATAACCTCCGATCACCACCGAGCACAACCCTAAAGTTTGGCCGGAAACACTTGCCAAAAGGTGGTACCACAAGGTGGTTGTTACTTGGTAATTTTTGGTTATAAACCCTTCAAACATATTCTGAAATTCCGATGTGGGATCAAATGTGGACACACACGGCCTTGCAACACCCCGTGAGGGGAGGCCGTGCGTGTCTCTTCCATACGGGCTGCTGCACGGCGTGTCGCAAGCCCGTGTGGACCCCCTGAACATATTTTCTTGCGGAAATTCGGGGTGCTACACTCCCAATTGAAAATCATGCAAGCATATAGTCAAGTACTCCACCACCAACAACACTATACAGAGTTTTAAGGAGACGCGATTAGCACCACCATATCAGAGTTTTAAGGAGACGCTGTTAGCACCACCGTTCGCATCAACTCAGGCTAGCCAACCTCCTAGCCGGCCCAAGTTAACACGCTAGAAGTACACATCGGGATTTGCCCTAGACGCACGTCCCCAGGCTCACCTCCTGTATACTCCGGGCCCAAGTCATTAAACAGTTTATGACTCGCTTTTGAAATCAATGCTAGTTTGGGTGGCCAAAAGGGCCATTCGAAAGTAGGAAATCGGGGTTTGGGACGCCAAAGGGGCCATTCGAGACAAGGTTATAATTGCGAGGTCGAGAGACCAAAGTTCGCATTTAAAACAAATGGGTTTTCCTTGCCTCTAGTTGAAAGTATTTAAAATCATTTGGTTTTGCTATCGAAACGATTTGACTAAGCAGATAGAGAAATAGTAAAAGCAATACAACAAGTAATAAGAAAACGGGATAGTGGTTTCTTTCGCAAACCTAAGGAACTATGTTCTTACTCCAGTTGAAAATAATTTAAAACCCTTACCTGGCTCGACACGACAGTATGAAAGCAAGCGGTAGTCAGGTTTCTCCCTCGTTGGTCCCACCTGTAATACACAAGGCCTAGAGGATGAAAACAAGACCGACAATACTAAAAACAAGACACGAACAACAGACGACGCACGACAATTCAAATATAACTTAACTCATGCTACAGATACAATATGGAAAGCCAGATAATTAAACATGTAAGGAAATATAAATTATGGAACAATATTTAAAGGAATATTTAAAACAATTGTAATAATGGAAGAACATTAATAATAAATATGGAAAGCATGCTAAAACGCAATTAGGGCACGTAGACATGCTTAAAATAATATAACGGAACTCTCTCGCGAAAACGGGGTTAATCGGATAAGAAACGGGAAAGGTGGGAAAAATTCCTAAACAAGAAAGGTGTCAATTGACGGTCAAATAGGGTCGGGTAAATTGCAAATTATGAAGAATATCAAATCCCGAGGCTCAAGGAAGCTATAGGTGAAATCGGATTGATATTCGGAGGTCGTATGAGAAAAGTCAACATTTAAATGAGTGGGGTTGACCAATTCCTGAAGTGTAAGAAAGGAAAAGGCTGGAAAATACACTAAGTATGTTGCATCGGCCAACGCACGGGCTTGGCAAGCCGGTGCAAGCACAAAAAGGGGTGCACGGCCTCCCGCACGGTCTTGAGCACGGTGCCAAGACCGTGCAGGTGCAAACGGCCATGCGCACGGGCTCGTGCACGGGCTCAAGCCCATGCAGGCTGAAAAGTGCTGCGCACGAGCTCCTGCACGGTCTTGATCAAGACCGTGCGTTCGCCCGTGTGGATCTTCTGAGCAACAGACTCAGCAGATCGCGAAACCTCACACGCGAAATCAATATTTAAATTCATACATCTCCTAATTTACACCATAAAACATCCTAATTTTCACATGTAATGATATATATCATATAAGCTACACATAGGCACAAGAATCACGTAAAATGGTCAAGTAAATCTTCCTAAACACGAAAATCCTAATATAATAAAATTCTATATAAAACTTATGAAAATCGCAACGAAGAGGGAACAAAATGAATTGGGGTAAAAGGATTACCGGTAGAGAATGTAGTGAGGATCGTTCGGGTTTTCACGGCTCATCGATCGGGCGAGAAACGGGCTCGGTAGGGCATCGGGAAGATTTTCTCTCTTTTCTCCTTTCTTTCTTCTTTTCTTTCTCCTTCCTTTCTTCTTTTCTCCTTCTTGTTTAATGAGAGAATGAGAGAGATAGATAGATATTTAGGAAAATATCTCGGGGGGGTAAAATGGTCATTTAGGCTTTTAAGGGCATTTATGTAATTTAAGTAATTGAGGGCATTTAGAAGTTAGGTTAAATCATTCTTTTCCATAAGATTAATTAATCCAATTGGATAGATCGAGAAATTAGGTAAGAAAGAATTCGCGTAATAATTAATAATATAATTAAAATATTCGGGTCGTTACAATACTCCCCTCTTCAAAAGAATCTGTCCTCAGATTCTCCTCCGGACTTCGGGGTTAGTTAAGAGGAGTATAATCTAAGAGTTCTAATAACGCGAATTAAAAATGAACATTTCGGAGCAATTAAAATACATTATAAAACATCAGGCATAACAAAATACTTACATGCAAATAACATTCCAAATAAACTTCAAAGTCATGCGAAAAACGAGATTACAAAACCCTAAACAAAGCTAACGACGAAGAATCAGAAAATCCCAATGTAAGGTCCATCATCACTGTCATTATCTATTTCGTTCTTCCGACTGATTCTTGTACTCTTAGTATCCTCAATGACAATTGTCACTCCCTCCTCCTGTTTCTTGATTAGAGTTCCTTTTACAGAAAGTAACGCCATCATCATTTCTCCCTTTGTACTCCTCGTCCTTCTCACAATCTGTTTCTTCAAGATCACACTCTTTCTTATTCTTTCTACAAAGTGTTTTCTCATCTTCAATGGTATTGGATGATTTCTCCTCTCCGCCTTCAATTAAACCATCATTTTCATCATTTCTTCGCTCGACTTCATATGAGACATCAGGATCGTCATTATCAGAAGCCGATGTCGGCTCGTCTCCCATATAATCCTCATAATCAGATAATTCATTATCCTCTTCACTAGTTGATTCATCTTCAGATAAACCTTCACAAGTATACTCCTTCAGACTCGATTTGTCAACGTCGGTGCCATCCAAAACCGCATAACGTACTCGCAACAGAATCGATCCTAGTCGGCCAAGAACTCCTTGTCCTTAGCACTCTCTAATAGCGTATAACGAATTTATCGAATTCCACGCTATCCACACAGAGGTCACATAAATCTTAGCATCTAATCATTCAATCAGTGCAAGTGTGGATTTTGAAAGCAGTTAAAGCACATAGATCATATAAAACACTAAACAGATATTCGAAGCAATTATCATTCGAAACAAAATATTATGAATGAATGCAATGGCAATGCAATGTACTTCTGTGATTCGGTATCAGGGTCGGGATCCCCTTTTCCTTCCCCGAGGATTCCCTGAGTCGGGCCAATCCTGAACCTGATGTTTGCTGCTCCCACATCTGAAGCAACGTCTCGATTTCTTCCTACACCATGCAGTCTTGTGATTTGTCTTTCCACAGTGCTCACAGGGAATGAGGTCCTCAATCACTTCTGGTTTGGTAGGTTCCGGCATCTCGTAGTGTGGTCTCCATGTCGGAAAAGTGCTCGGTCCGGCTGGTACTCTTCTTGCTAACTCATTGAAAGAGGATCCTTTCATGTGAGGAATACCTCGTCTCATCTCTTGAAGATCGGACTCCACTCTCATAGCTCGGTTAACTGCCTCGTGATAAACTCGAATGTCCAATCCTACTAATCTTTCCAAGATCTCCAGCTGAAGTCCCTCGATGAACTTTCGCGCTCTTCTTCGATCGTCAGATGCAATGTGAGGAGCATAGACAATGAGGCGGCTGAAAAGTGCCTCGTATTGTGCAACAGGGAGAGCTCCTTGGGTGAGGGACATGAACTCTCTTTCTCGGCTGTCACGTACCACTTGCGGCACGTACTTATCTCGGAAGTCGGATAGGAACCGTGACCAAGTGTATGGAATTCTCTCAGTGATCCATCTCTGTTCTATGTAACGCCACCAATCCTCAGCTGGTCCTCTCATGAGAAAGATGGCATACTCGACCCTCTCGGGGTCACTGCAGTGTATTACTCGAAAGATTCACTCTAAATCGGTTATCCAAGCCTCGGCTTTAAGATCATCTGGTTCACCCACGAAGCAGGGTGGGTTGTAGTGCAGAAATCTGTCCAGGGATTGGCCCTCGACTTGTCTCGCAGGCACATGCTGCTGTTGTTGTTGTCTCTCTTGATGCACTTGCTCAGCAATCTGTCTCATAGCTGTCACTAACTCTCTTGCAATCGAATTCGGAGATAAGGGAGCGGTAGGGGGTCTTCGATGAGACATTATGTACCTGCGCTCAATAAACTAGGAAAAGATGCGTGCTCGGTTAATAGAATGATCACATAAGGCATATAAAATTCAAACAGAGCATACATTGATGATTCGAATAGCGTGTAATCAATTAAAGCATGAAACAAATCACATAACAAACAAAACTCGATCCTATAGCCGTACGACCTAGACACGACAAGACCCAAGCAGGACACGACAAGACGACAAGACAAGACAGACGCTACCTCGAGTTCCACATCCACTTGCATTCAATCCCAACTCAGTACTACAATTGTAAGAGATCAATCGGTTGGTTGGCCATTCCAAAAGAAGATCAATCACAATTTCAATACTAAGGAGTTCTCAAGCACCTGTGACTGGAAACTCTAAGTCTCATTGACACGAAACGGGCAGACACAAGGGACAAGACACGACGCGATTACAAAGCTTCGGTTCCTTTTGGGAACCTAGGCTTTGATACCACTGACTGTAGCGCCCCCTGAAGAAGGACCGCCACATCCGCACAGAAATGGATTCCCGAGCTTCAGCGAGGGGCCTCAACTCAAAAACCCACTCCGGCGAACGGTACTCAAGCAAGCACTACCGGCAACAGCAACGACATTCCAACAACAACCACAATAAAACAGAGAAATGCGGAAGCGATTAATGTAAATAATCAGATTTCATAAAAGCCTACAAGGCTAACATAATATCAAGAAACATTTATAATCAGAATACATAATGTTCATAAACAGATAGTGCCATTCATGGCTCAACTAGTCTACCCTATGCAATCCTAGATATCGTCAACTATCCCACATCGGGGGCACATAAGTACGTAAAGTAAATAAATACAATAAACAAGACTCGACGGTTGTTGGGACCACTGACAAGACAAACCAGAAAGACAGAGCCTATCTAGACCTGCTGATGCCGACTGACAAGATAGGTGACGTCGCCACCTGTCTACCTGAAGCAAGAACGAAAACAGCAGGGGTGAGTATAAAGGATACTCAGTAAGGGGGTTTTGATCACCGTTCGTCATTTATCTTTTTAAAACCAAAAGTGGTGAGTGTTGCCCGTTTTGAGAAAGAATACGAATACGAAATATAAGTTGTAAAATGACACAAAGCAACACTAAGGTTCGGCTTATTTGAAAACACAAAAGGTTGACGAACCGGATCCTTTAAAAATATTTGCACGAAATATCAAGCCGATTGAAAGAATATTAGTTGAGTAATAAAGAAGGCTTAGGGTAGCAAGTACGAGTCACACTTCCGGGTTTTATATATATATAGGGAAGTACATATGATAACTGAAGAAAACCGGAATGTGCTTCGACTTGTCACGAAAGCCATAAAACAATTAGACAAGCAATAAATGCAATAAATCATGCAATAATGTGTCCCGGCGAGAACAGGCCCTCTCCTTATAACTCCCAATTGAAAATCATGCAAGCATATAGTCAAGTACTCCACCACCAACAACACTATACAGAGTTTTAAGGAGACGCGATTAGCACCACCATATCAGAGTTTTAAGGAGACGCTGTTAGCACCACCGTTCGCATCAACTCAGGCTAGCCAACCTCCTAGCCGACCCAAGTTAACACGCTAGAAGTACACATCAGGATTTGCCCTAGACGCACGTCCCCAGGCTCACCTCCTGTATACTCCTGGCCCAAGTCATTAAACAGTTTATGACTCACTTTTGAAATCAATGCCAGTTTGGGTGGCCAAAAGGGCCATTCGAAAGTAGGAAATCGGGGTTTGGGACGCCAAAGGGGCCATTCGAGACAAGGTTATAATTGCGAGGTCGAGAGACCAAAGTTCGCATTTAAAACAAATGGGTTTTCCTGGCCTCTAGTTGAAAGTATTTAAAATCATTTGGTTTTTCTATCAAAACGATTTGACTAAGCAGATAGAGAAATAGTAAAAGCAATACAACAAGTAATAAGAAAACGGGATAGTGGTTTATTTCGCAAACCTAAGGAACTATGTTCTTACTCCAGTTGAAAACAATTTAAAACCCTTACCTGGCTCGACACGACAGTATAAAAGCAAGCGGTAGTCAGGTTTCTCCCTCGTTGGTCCCACCTGTAATACACAGGGCCTAGAGGATGAAAACAAGACCGACAATACTAAAACCAAGACACGAACAACAGACGACGCACGGCAATTCAAATATAACTTCACTCATGCTACAGATACAATATGGAAAGCCAGATAATTAAACATGTAAGGATATATAAATTATGGAACAATATTTAAAGGAATATTTAAAACATTTGTAATAATGGAAGAACATTAATAATAAATATGGAAAGCATGCTAAAACGCAATTAGGGCACGTAGACATGCTTAAAATAATATAACGGAACTCTCTCGCGAAAACGGGGTTAATCGGATAAGAAACGGGAAAGGTGGGAAAAATTCCAAATCATATTTAACGTAAGTCAACACTCATAATTTATAACAATCAATAACCAACATCTAATTCACATATACATCCAATAAAATCACGAATTGACCAAGAAACGGGCTCGATCTAAGCATTTAACCTAAAAATCCCGAAATAACCAAATATACTCAAAACCTCGAAAAATCGTAAAAGAAATTGGGGAAATTGGTACCTAAAGAAAGGTATCGATGAACTGATCGTTTAAAAACGATTGGCGCGAAATTCCACGGAGATTCGAGCTCGGCACGATCGATTACGGATTCGGGAGAAAATTTTCTCTTTTCTTCTCTCTCTCTCTCTCGAATTTGAAATAAGATTATGAAATGAATTTCGATACTTTTATCAAATATCTTCGAAATATCGAAAAATACGAAAGGTTATTTTAGTAATTTTAGAAAATCCAATTAAATACGCGTCGATCACATATAACGATTAAATATTAATAAACGCAATATAGACACGTAATTTAAATACGCAAACAATATTATCACATTGGTCATTTACGACATAATATATTATAATTCACATATAATCGAGAATTTAGAGATTAAGAAAGATAATTAACGCGTAAAAATTACTCACAGTAATTCCCAGATTTATGGGTCGTTATAGGATAGATCGAGAAATTAGGTAAGAAAGAATTCGCGTAATAAATAATAATATAATTAAAATATTCGGGTCGTTACAAGACCGGTACAGCAGGGAGCCGCTCAGCCTCAGGCACATGCCCGTGTTTACGCCTTGGAAGGCGATGCAGAGGATGCTGTTGCAGATCCGACTGACGTGGTGGAAGGTACTATATATATAAATGGCATCCCCATACATGCATTGTACGACTCGGGTGCTTCACACTCATTTATTGCGCCTGCTGTTTCCTTATCTGTGCATGCGCCTGTTTCCTTGCTTGATTATGTGTTAGTGGTTGGTTCGCCGTTGGGTTCGAAGGTTATTGCGAACCAAGCACTTAAGCGTTGTCCGATTATCATCGAGGGTATCGAATACCCGGCAGATTTGGTTGAGTTGCCGATGAAGAAATATGGGGTTATTCTCGGAATGGATTGGTTGTACGAGCATCGGGCGAAGGTTGATTGTTTCGAGAAAAAGGTTATTCTGGGTTCTAATGAAGTTAAGGGTTTCCGATCAGGAGAAGGTCCGTATATCTCAATGATGGAAGCCAAGAAGCTCGTTCAGAAAGAAGAAGCGACATGCTTTATAGCATACATTCTCAACCTCCCGAAGGACCAGACGAATATCGAAGAAACGTCCGTGGTCAACGAATTCGTCGACGTGTTTCCCGAGAATTTGGAATTCTTGCCACCGGATCGGGATATAGAGTTCGTGATTGATCTAGTTCCGGGAGCCGAGTCCTATTCGAAGTCGCCGTACCGAATGCCTCCTGCCGAGTTGAAAGAATTGAAGAACCAACTCGATGAACTTCTTTCTATTGGATATATCCGACCGAGTGCCTCGCCTTGGGGTGCTCCAGTCTTGTTCGTAAAGAAGAAGGACGGTACACTTCGCATGTGTATCGATTACCGAGAATTGAACAGGATGACAGTGAAGAACAAGTATCCTCTACCGCATATCGAGGAATTGTTCGATTTGCTACAAGGATCGAGGATTTACTCCAAGCTCGATCTTAGACAAGGATATTACCAACTCCGTATCCGATCAGAGGATATCCCGAAGACAGCTTTCAACACCCAATACGGACATTTCGAGTTTGTGGTCAAGCCATTTGGACTCTCGAATGCCCCAACAGCTTTTATGGACATGATGCACAGAATTTTCCGTCCGTACCTCGACAAGTTCGTCGTTATTTTCATTGACGACATATTAGTGTTCTCGAAGTCCGAAGAAGAACACGCTGAACACCTCCGGATTGTGCTTCAAGCTTTAAGAGAGCACCAATTATTCGCTAAGTTCAGCAAATGCGAATTCTGGATTGACCGAGTGACCTTCCTAGGTCATGTCATATCCAGAACGGGAATCGAGGTAGATCCTTCGAAGATTGAGACAGTGCTGGATTGGGAGAGACCTAAGACTCCTACAGATCCGTAGTTTCTTGGGTTTAGCAGGATACTACAGACGTTTCGTCAAGGATTTCTCTAAACTTGCAGGCCCGTTAACAGCATTGACGAAGAAAGAAGCTAAGTTTGAGTGGTCAGCCAAATGTGAAGCTAGTTTTCAGGAGCTCAAGAAGAGATTGACCACAGCTCCAGTATTGACCCTGCTCGAGGGTTCTGAAGGATTTGTCGTGTATGCAGATGCGTCACACGAAGGATTAGGTTGTGTGTTAATGTAGAATGGGAAAGTTATAGCTTATGCATCGAGGAAGCTAAAGCCAGCTGAAGAGAACTATCCCACTCACGACCTTGAGCTAGCCGCCGTGGTATTTGCATTATTGAAATGGCGTCATTACCTCTACGGCATCACGTTCGACATCTTCACAGATCATAAGAGCCTTCAGTACTTGTTTACTCAGAAGGAATTGAACAAACGACAGCGCCTTTGGATGGAATTATTTGAGGATTAAGATTGCAAGATTCAGTATCATCCCGAAAAGGCGAATGTCGTAGCCGATGCACTAAGCCGGAAGGCAAGCATAGCCCAGCTAGAGGCTAAGTTAGAGGGAGTTCACATCAGTTCCCAGGCCCATGTTCACAGCATATCGATCCAGTCAGAGTTGGGTCGAAAGATTCGAGATTTCAGGCTACTGATGAGTGGACTCAGAGGCAGATAGTTCACATCGCAGCTGATTCTGAGACTCAGTTTGGTGTGGACGACATAGCAATTCTCCGCTACAAGTCCCGAGTTTGTGTTCCGGAGAGTCTGAGGAAAGAGATTCTCGATGAGGCTCACAACACACCTTACACAGTTCATCCAGGTAGAAGTAAGATGTATCGGGATCTGAAAGAATTATTCTGGTGGAGAGGTATGAAGAGAGACGTAGCTGATTACGTCAAGAGATGCTCGACTTGTCAGCAAGTTAAAGTTGAACATCAAAGACCGGGAGGTTTGCTTGAGCCACTACCGATTCCTACGTGGAACTGGGAGGGTATTGCCATGGACTTCATGTCTGGTTTGCCTAAAGTAAGAGGTGGCTACGATAGCATTTGGGTGATTATCGACCGACTATCCAAGAGTGCTCATTTTCTACCGATCAACATGTCGTACAAAGTGGATAGGTTGGCAGAGATTTAACACCGAGAGATTGTCAAGCTTCATGGAATTCCGTCTACGATAGTGTCTGACAGAGATGCTCGATTTACTTCCCGTTTGTGGCAGCAACTTCAAGAACGAATGGGAACGAAGCTGACTTTCAGTACAGCAGCACATCCGCAGACAGATGGTCAGTCAGAGAGGATGATCAGATATCTCTGTGATATGCTTCGAGCTTGTGCCTTGGATTTTCGCAACAATTGGCACGACCAGTTGCCTCTGATCGAGTTTGCCTACAACAACAGTTATCAGTCTACGATCGGAATGGCACCTTACGAAGCTTTGTATGGCAGAAAGTGTAGATCCGCGTTGTTTTGGGATCTCGAAGATTGGCGTTGGACGAAGGATGATAAGGAACGAGGAACTCCTCCAAAGTTTCTCCAAAATGCCATCTACCGTATCCAGATTATTCGGCAGAGAATGAAAGCAGCTCAGGATCGACAGAAGAGCTATGCCGACACCCGTCGCCGACCAATGGAATTTGAGGTTGGTGACAAAGTATTCCTCAAAGCTTCTCCTCGAAAGGGTTTCACCCGAATTGGAAAAGGAGGAAAGTTGAGCCCGAGATTTTTAGGTCCTTATGAAATTCTGGAGAGGATTGGGAACGCAGCTTACAGGTTAGACTTGCCGCCGAGCCTAACTGGGATTCACAACGTCTTTCATGTTTCCCAACTCCGAAAGTACTTACCAAATGAGTCCGAGATCCTTCCTGTTGAGGAAATTGAACTAGAGCCAGATTTGACCTTTGTTTCGAAGCCGGTGAAGATATTGGATAAGAAGACTCAAGCTCTGCGCAACCGAGAGATTTCTCTTGTCAAAGTCCTTTGGAGAAATCAGACAACCGAAGAAGCTACATGGGAAACCGAGGACAAGATGCGCAAGTTTCATCCAGAATTATTTCAGCCGGACGAGTAGAATCTGGGGGCCAGATTCTCATAAGGAGGGGTGATTGTAACGCCCCTAAAATCCGAATTATATTATGGTATGTCCGAATCGAATATTTGCGCAATTTGTTATTTTATTTGATATTTATTATGTAATTTTAGAATTTTTTCGTATATGAATGAATTTCTATATTTAAATTACGAATTGTCAATGTGCGTTTAATAATATGAATTTTGACTGTAATTTTATATTATTTGGACAACGTGAATTTTCGAACTTATTTTGCAAAATTACGACTATGCCCCTTCGACTATAAACCCTAGTCAAGATTGACTAAGTCTCATTTCTCTCTCTCTCACCTCACTCTCGTTCAAACACTATAGCAAAAGAGAAAGAAAAGAAAAGAGAAGAAAAATAGAAAAAGAAGGAAGAAGATTCAATCGATCATTCCGACTCCGTTTCTCGACGGATATTCGAATCGTTTACACCTACGAACTCCCCGCGATCTCTTCTACGAGTAAGCTTCTCACGCCTTTCTCGATTAATGCCTTCATTGCTTCGATTTTCGGATTTTTGAATATAGTTGAATATTTAGGTTTTATTCGATTTTGATAGTAATCGTGGATGGATTTTCGTGTTTATCGTTTCTATATGTAGATTATATGTTGTAGATGATTATATGTGAGAATTAGGGAGTGATTTGCATGATTTATCGATTAAATGTTGAATTTTGGTTTGAAATCGCGTATGTTTTTGCTGTCTGCGAGTTTCTGCTCAATCTGGACGCACACGGGCTTTGCACACGGGGTGTCGCAAGGCCGTGTGGGGTTACACGGCCTCTTGCACGACCGTGCAAGAGACCGTGCGTGTGGTGAATTGCACACGGCCTTGAGGCCGTGTGCATGAGGCCGTGCGTGTTGCTTGATTGTGCACGGCCTCCGCACACGGCCGTGCACAAGGCCGTGTGGCCTGGTCGAACAGTGCCCTGACCTTCTGTAAGTCAGGGCACATTTTGGCCTACGGGTCCCGCTTCGGCTCGTCTTTTCCGAATTCTTTCTTCGCTCGTGTATTCGATATATATGAAATAGATAGGAATTCCATAATTTATGAATTTACAACATGTTCGGGTATGTGAATAGTGCGTTTTAAATTTTTGACAAATTTTCTAACTTTTGCATGTGAAGTCCGATTTTCCCGAAATTCGAATGCATACTCCTTTATGATAATTTAAGCATGTCCATAAAGTTTCGTTGCATTTGGACTTGATTTACATTTTTAAATGCATGAATTACTCTGTTTTCGTTTGAGAATTTGAACTTAAGTGATTGATTTAATTGTATAACGTGCTCCTATGTGTTTTAATACTTTCGTATAAGCCGTGCGTCGTCGTTAGTCTTAATTGGTTGTGTCTTGGTATTTTGCAGACGATACTCCCGTGGAGTAGCGCATCCGGTCTTGCTTTTGTCTTATTTTGTATAGTCACAGGTGAGGCTTTCGTTTACTGATTCCAGTATTACTATGTATGTATATAAATAAGCCTCTCTCCCGATATAAGCCACGTTTATGTTTTGTTTTCACACCGTTTATATATATACTTAATAGATATTTATGATTATTATGTTTATGTGATTTATCGAAAATGATTTGATATGAAAAAGTACTACGTATAGTCTTTGAAATGTTTACGAAAGAGACATGTAAAACCTTTTGTTTTCTAAGGCGAACTTTGGCCTTCGGCCTCGCATATGACATGTCTCGAACGGTCTTTTGGCCAACCCAAAATGATTTGAAAAGCGAGTTATGATATGTATGCATGTTTGTTTGGGCCCGGAGTAAGAGCGATAGGACGAAGTCGGTAGACGTCGGGTCTACGACGTAAATCCTATGGTTTCCTCCATTTGGGAGCTCGGGGTGAGGCCAGAGTGGCAGCCCTTTGAGTACCTGAGTTACCGTATGATTTGTTATGAGTAGTTCGGATTTAGCGGTCCGTCTACATTGGAGGAATAAGGCGGGTTTCCGGTTTTTATGTTTGGAAATTGGAGTTAAGGGCTCGACTCGCCGAGTCATATGATATGTTATATTTTATGTTAAATCACCACCCGATTACGAAAACCTTTCTTTTATGTTGATTTCTTTTAAGTTTAAAATTGGTGATTTATTTCCGATTTATAATATACATTATTATTCCCTCCTCACTTAGTCGTTTGACTAACCCCCTCTGTTTTACCCCTGTACTGGTTTCAGGATACTAGGCGGGATCGTCGTCGTCGTCGCGTCTTAGAGTTACATTCTTTTTTTCATGTATAACTCTCATTCAGTATGGCTATTATTTATATGTTTTATGATATTAGGGACTTATTACTTTAAGTAGTATTCGGGATTATGTATATATTGAACCCGTTATTATAATTATCGGGATATTGTATCGAACTCGTTTGTTATTTAATTAATTGAATTTCGTTAGCCTTGGTGGGCTTTAATACTTGTGTAATTATTTATGTTTTAATGTTTTGTTTATTTTGCTTCCGCACTTCTGTCCTTTTGTCTTTCCGTTGTTTTGAAACCCCCGCCTAGTTATTGAGTAAATGCTTGCCGCTCGCCGGGTTTCGGTTCGGGTCGGATCCCATTTCGGTCCCGGGTCGGGCACGGGGCGTGCGTTACCCGTTTGGGGCGCCCGCTACACGTGGAATCGTCTAGAAGTCCATTTTTGGACCCCCAACTCATCCCGAACCTCATTTTTTCTCGATTCTTTCGCTTTCATTGGTCTTAAAACTTCATAACTAAGTGAAATATGTGAAGTTTGGAATTTTTGGCATGTTTGGGTTTTTGAATAGTGTTCGGGGGTAGTTTTTGTAATTTTTTGAAACTTGGGATTTTGTGTATTTTGCTTTGTGACTTCTCCCTTATGCTTTTCAAACTATTATGAACATGAATTGAGCATGAATGAGAACTCTAATTGCACTTAAACATGTTTACGTATTTAAACTTCATTAATTCCTTACAATTGTTGAAATCATGACCATACTTGCATCTCTTGACATAAATTGCTCAACTTGACCATTCCTATGTGATTGAATATGTTGTTAAAGCCGTGCGTCTTGGTCGTTGTCTTACGTGGTCGTGTCCTATTTGGTTTGAGGTGGTGCTACTCCTGAGGAGTGACTTTGTTCCCGTCCTCTTATCCTTTTGTCTCATAACCCAGGTGGGGTTTCTTTCCTGAGTTCGGTTGTCTTACTTATATGTAAATATTCTATATATAAACCCGAAAGCCCTATTTTATGATTTAATGTTTTCTTTCCCAACTTATAGTATACATATTAGTTATTTGAAAAATTGTATTACTGTGATGAGTTCGAGAAAAATGCTTTGATACCAAAACTATTATATAATAACTCTGTGAGAGCCGTTTAGCTCAAAAAGAGGCAAAACATGGATTTATAAATTGGTCCCTTTGACTGCACAAACCTTTCGAAACGCGAGTATTATCTTGGCCTCTGTGCCACAATTACATTATTGGGCCTGGACATTAGGGTACGGAGTGAAACCGGATAGACGGCGGATCTACGGTGGATCTCAATGCCCCTAATCTCCAAAACTACAGGAGCTCGGGGTGTGGCCAGAGTGGCAACCCTTTTGAGTACCTGCACCGGATGGGATCTTTTCGCATAGACTTGTCCTCAGCGGAAGGTGTGTTGGTTTTAACCAATGCACAGAGTATTGTGTAGTTAGGTGGATTAGCTCTCCTTCTAACTTACACGGGAGGCATAAGGTGGAATTTCAGTTATTTATAATTGCAAAATGGAGTAAGTGCTCGTCTCACCAAGCTTTCATTATTTATTACTTTGTTATTCATTCACCAACGTTTCTAAAAACCTTTATTTTCGGTTGCTTTCTTTCATTTAAAATGGTGAACCTTTATTGTGTTTCATTACTATATATATATTATAACCCCCTCACTTAGTCGCTTTGACTAACCCCGTTGCTTCCCCATGTTTTGTTTCAGGATTGTTGTGCTAGGCGGGAGTCGGTCTAGTTGTCGGGATTGCTTCTTTTGTTATGTAATTCCATTTCATATTGTATATTCATGATTACCGTTACATTTATATCCTGGATCACTTAGTTGGTTGTAGTTGGATATATTTATATTGGGGTTTGATGGCCGTTTATGATTATCGTGTTTTCATTGGCCTCGGTGGGCTTTATAATTGCATTTTGAATTTATTGCTTTTCTAGCTCCCTGAGTGGGATAGGTTTTATTTGTTGTTGCTCCTTGCATCCGCTATTGTTGTTGTCATTTTTAAAATATCCGCCTAGTACTTGTGTTGCTGTTCGCCAGGTTACGGTCCGTAGCCGGACCTCTGTTCTTGTTATGGGTTGTGACTTGGTGCGGGACATCGCGTCGTTCCGTATTTGGGGACGTGCCATTACAAAAACTATTTGGCAAAGTATGTGTAACGCCCCGCTATTTTATAACGCTTCGGTACGTTTACCGACTAATTGCCCTTGTGTGCATTGTGTAACGACCCGAAAATCCGAGTTTCAATTCGGTATATTTTAATCGAGTAATTTCGTTATTTATTATTCTATTTAATATTTATTCTGAGATTTTAGAATAATTTCGTAAACGAGTGAATTTTGATATTTAAATCACAAATTGTCAACGTGCGTTTAATTATATGAATTTTAACTGTAACTACGTATTATTTGGACAACGTGAGTTTTCAAACTTATTTTGTAAAATGACGACTTTGCCCCTTCGATTTCTAAACCTTAGTCAAGATTTGACTAAGTCTCAATCTCTCTCTCTCACATTTCCATTCACGCACAAACAAGGAAAAGGAGAAGAAAGAAAAAGAAAGAAAAAGAAAAGGAAGAAGAAAGATTCCAACGATCATCCCGACTCCGATTCCCGACGGATTCTCGATCCGTTTTCATCTACGAACTCCTCACGAACTCTTCTACGAGTAAGCCTTTCACGATTCTTTCGGTTAATGTCTTCTTCGCTTCGTATTTCTTATTTTGATAATAGTTATAGAATTTAGGTTTTATTCGATTTTGATAGTAATTGTGAATGGATTTTCGTGTTTATCGTTTCTATATGTAGATTACATGTTGTAGATGATCATATGTGTTAATTAGGGATTGATTTGCATGATTAAATGATTTAATGTTGATTTTAGATATGAATTCGCGTAGGTTTTGGTTCTGCGAAAATGTTTCTGCTCGAATCGGTGCACACGGGCTGGTGCACACGGCCTTGAAGCCGTGTGCATGAGGCCGTGCGCGTTGGTGAATCGCACACGGGCTGGTGCACACGGCCTTGAGGCCGTGTGCATGAGGCCGTGCGTGTTGCTCGATTGTGCACGGCCTCGCCACACGGCCGTGCACAAGGCCGTGTGGCCTGGTCGAACAGTGCCCTGACCTTCTGTTAGTCAGGGCACAATTTGGCCTACGGGTCCCGCTTCGGCCCATCTTTTCCAAATTCTTTCTTCGCTCGTGTATTCGATATATATGATATAGATATGAATTGCATGATTTATGAATTTACAACATGTTCGGGTTTATGAATAATGCGTTTTAAGTTTTCGTTAAATTTGCTAACTTTTGCATGTGAAGTCCGATTTTCCCGAAATTCATATGCATGCTCCTTCATGATAATTTAAGCACGTCCGTAAAGTTTCATTTCATTTGGACTTGATTTGTATTTTCAAATGCATGAATTACTCTATTTTCGTTTGAGAATTTGAACTTAAGTGATTGATTTAATTGTATAACGTGCTCCTATATGTTTTAGTACTTTCGTATAGGCCGTGCGTCGTCGTTAGTCTTAATTGGTTGTGTCTTGGTACTTTTGCAGATGATACTCCTGTGGAGTAGCGCCGGTTCTAGCTTTTGCTCTTATTTTGTGCACGCTAGGTGAGGCTTTCCTTTTCTGTTCCAGTAATACTATGTATATGTATAAATAAGCCTCTCCCTAAATAAACCACGTTTATGTTTTGTTTTCACACCGTTTCTATTTATATACTTAGTATATATTTATACTTATTATGTTTATTTGATTTATCGAAAATAATTTGATATGAAAAAGTACTATGTATAGTTTTCGAAATGTTTACGGAAGAGACATGTAAAACCTTTTGTTTTCTAAGGCGAACTTTGGCCTTCGGCCTCGCATATGACATGTCTCGAACGGTCTTTTGGCCAACCCGAAATGTTTGAAAAGCGAGTTATGAACTGTATGCATGATCTTTTGGGCCCGGAGTAAGAGCGATAGGACGAAGTCGGTAGACGTCGGGTCTACGGCGTAAATCCTATGGTTTCCTCCATTTGGGAGCTCGGGGTGAGGCCGGAGTGGCAGTCCTTTGAGTACCTGAGTTATTCTAGTTAGTTACGAGTAGTTCGGGTTTGCAGTCCAGCTACATTGGAGGAATAAGGGAGGTTTCCGGTTTTATGTTTTGGATATTGGAGTTCAGGGCTCGACTCGCCGAGTCATATCATAAGTTATGTTTTATGTTAAATCACCACCCGATTACGAAAACCTTTCTTTTATGTTGATTTCTTTTAAGTTTAAAATTGGTTATTTATTTTCTGTTTATTTATATACAGTATTATTCCCTCCTCACTTAGTCGTTTGACTAACCCTCTCTGTCTCACCCTATATTGGTTTCAGGATACTAGGCGGGATTCGTCGTCGTCGTCGTCGTAGGGTTTTATTTAATTTATTCATGTATATTCCTCTTTCTATATGATATGAGTTACGTTTTAGGGTATTAGGATTTTAGTTAATTTGTATTCAGGATTATGTATTTATTGAGCCCGTTATTATATTTATCGGGATACTGTATCGAACCCGTTTGATATTATGTAATTGAATTTCGTTAATAATTGTGTATTTTTTAATAATTGTGTATTTTTTATGTTCTATTGCTTTAATTATTTATATTGCTTCCGCGTCTCTGTCTTTTCGTTGTTTTTAAAACCCCGCCTAGTGATTGAGTAAATGCTTGCCGTTCGCCGGGTTTCGATTCGGGTCGGGGCTCGGTGCGGGGCGTGCGTTACCCGTTTGGGGCGCCCGCTACAGTTGGTATCAGAGCTCTTCTTGGTCCAATGGCCTAAGCTCTGAATTGTCATGTTTTGTTTGTTCGTCGGTCGTTGTGGGCCGGTGTAACTTAGAGAATTGCACTCGCCAGTATTCAAGAACGCTTAGTGTTTGAATTGTCACGGATCTTTGTTGGATGATCAACAACAAAAGATCTTTTACAATCAAAACACTGGGATGGGCTTGGATATAGGTGGATGTGAAACTCAAGGTTGTACTTGCCATGCCTGGTTGTCTGTCGTGTCCGGTTGTGTCTAGGTCGTACGGCTTAGGACTTCTGTGGAATTTGTGCGAATGTGCTAAGTGCTTATGTGAAATCTAAGTGAACATTACCTGCCTATATGTTTGCAGCTTTGCATGCTCACTTACCTGTCATGCATAACTGCTAATGGCTTTACAGGATGCCTCCACGTCGTTGTCCCTGTGGATAGTCTTCGTCATCTTCGTTGACACCTCAGACCGATCCACTGATTCCAGCCGGAATTTTGGAAACATTAAGACGATTCATCGCTCATGCCCCGAAAGAAAATGTTGAGCAGGAAGCGTGGGCTCAATTTCTCAGATTCGAACCACCGCAATTTGAAGGTGCCCCGGATGAAGCTATTGCCGAAGCATGGATATCGGCTCTAGAAAAGATTTTTAGGATTATGGAATATCCGGATCCTCTAAGAGTCGAATTTGCTATATACCTGTTGATTGGAGCTGCACAGGATTGGTGGAAACAGAATGAGCAAAGATGGAAACGCGAGCATGTGGTCCCGACTTGGGATCAGTTCTTGATCGAGTTTCGGGCTGAATACGTTCCGAGGATTGTTCATCAACAACATGAAAGGGAATTTCTGGCTCTCAAACAGAACATATCTTCGGTTGGCCAGTACGAGGCACACTTCTCTCACCTCATTAAGCATAGCCCGTATATGGTCGCAGACGAGCAGAGGAAGATTCGCCAGTTTGTAGAAGGATTGACTTATGAGATCAGAAAGGCTATGATGGTGGTCCGACCTCAATGTTATACCGACGCAGTGGAAATGGCTCTGCATATTGAGTCTGAACTCAGCCTAATGGGACCGAGTCCTACGCTTGACACTACCACCGTTCAGTACCTTCCAGCGACTTCTAAGAGGCCATTTACACCTTCGGAGCCTTCTACCAGAAAGAAGACCTCCCAAGTGTCCTCATCGAAGCAGAATGGGTCTCCCCGAACTCAGGGACATCCGCGACCCGTATGTGGATTCTGTAAGGGCCCGCATTTGGAGGCCAAATGTTGGAAGAAGAATGGACTGTGCTACGGATGTGGTAGCGCCGACCACAGAGTGAGTGTATGTCCGAAGAAAAAGCCGAAACGAGTTGAGAAGACGGAGCTTGCACGTATGAACGATCCAGGTATATTGCATTGTCATGACATTCATCCAATTAATTTAATTTTTATTATGTGAATTTAGAAATTACGTGTATTAAGTGTATTATTATTATGCATGTGATTTCGATGTTGTTATTCGTGTTTAAATTTTGTGAAGTTTGTGTGGTTTTAATCACACGAACTACCCCTGTATGCCTTGCACGGTCTCGCCACACGCCGTGACGAGACCCTGTGCACTTATCTTACACGGCCTTGTTGCACCCTGTGCGAGAGGCCGTGTGCATGAACACACACGGGCTCGTCACACGCCGTGACGAGAGCCCGTGCGTGTTTGTCCTCACGGGGTCGTCACACGCCGTGAGGAGACCCCGTGCGCGTTTCTCACACGGCCTCATCACACACCGTGACGAGAGGCCGTGCGCGTTTGTTCCGGGTTTTAAAATGGTCAGTAGCTTTTCATTCTCGCGCACACCCTCACTTTCTCTCCTTTTTCATGCGAGAATTTGCTCTTGTTTTGGCCCCAAATTCATCCCAACTTTGAGCTCGAATTATTCTCGATCTAGTCGGCGGATTTTCGTGCAATTTTAATAGTGTGTTGTCTGCAGCAAGTTCTGGGGATTGTTGAAATTTGGGCTCGATCCGTTTTACCGATCTCACACAATTTTCACCCGAAGTAGCGCACGCCACGTGTTCGGTAAAAGTCTCAAGTGGAAAAAGTTGCAAATTTTTCCTTCAACCTACTACAACCTCAACTCTTCTATGGAAGGTGCTCGTGAAACCCGTGGCGGACGTCGGGCAAGGGAATTACCCGACATAGCGGCCCCGGAAGGTTACCAAGTAGATTTGGATAATGAAGACGATCAAGATATCTTCAACCGGCTAATGGAACGACCGGTTAGAGCCACGCAATTTCTAGACATGGAAGCTATGTATCAATTGGGACTTGGCGAAGGGATCTCCCATTACATCGACAACATTGGGTGGGATAATTTTTGGAGTATCCAGAGGCCATCTTATCGCCGACTCACTTGCGAATTTTTAAGCTCTCTTAAGGGCGCGGCATTTCCGGACGACAACGAGATGCCGATAGGAATCCACTTCAGAGCGTTCAACCGAGACTATACGCTCTCATACCGGCAGTTGACCGAGTATTTTCAATTGGATGTTACGGCACCGAGGAGACGTGCCGACGGATGGAATCAAGCCGAAGCGTGGAGACGTATCTCTACCTCCACCGAAATATTTAACTCCGGCGTATCCAAGGCCACGATGCTCATTACCACTCAATTGAGAATTATGCATAGAGCCGTGTCTCGATCGGTTCTAGCCAGAGGAGACAGCCCGGGTGCGGTGAACACCGAAGACTGTCTAATACTCGATCATATGGTACGAGGGGAAAGGTTCAACCCCATCTCGTACATGATGGACCACATGAAGTATATCTCCACTCGGTCGAGAGGAGAAATTCGAGTTGGCTCATACATTACCGCCATTTTGGAGTGTGCCCAAGTGGAAGGGCTCGATACCTAGGTTCCTGTGGGAGGTTCGACCTCAATTAGCTACGGCACTTTAGCTCAAATGGCGATCTGCACGAAGGGTCCAAGGCGGAATGACCCATATATTCTGGTAGCTGGACTACCTTTGTGGGAAGCTGACCAAGGGGATGCTCCCGAAGAAGGACCCTCAGACCCAGAGGTCCGAGAGCAGGCTCAGCATATCTACTCCCATCTGATGAGACAGGATGCTTCTATACCTGAGTCTTTACATGGCAGGAGAAGCACTCCGCACCAGGAATCGATAGACCTGCAATAATTTTATTCAGAGTTCACTGACTACCGACGTGTGTCCGATGAGAGATTTGCCCAGCAGGAGAGGCAGATCAACGAGGGCTTCGCAGCTCAGCGAGCTCACATTGATAGTCAGTACACTGCCTTGCAGGCAGAGCTTCAGAGATCGATCTCGGAGATGCAGAGGTCACTATCAGAGCAGCTGGATCAGTATTTCCGCCGTGGTCCGCACGAGCCTTGAGCTATCTATTCTATTTTATTTTCTTCTTTCCCGTTAACTTTGTTTAGGATTTGATGTAATTTTCTATTTTGTATGAATTCGAATTTTAATTGGAATATTAAGTGCTTTAAGTGTTTATTATGAATTGCGTTTTATTATGTGAATTAATTTTATTTTAATGTTCGATTTAATTCGTGTTATTAGAATTTCCGCTAGGTTATGCTCCTCTTAACTAACTCCGAGACCGGAAGAGAATTTGAGGACAGATTCTTCTGAAGAGGGGAGTATTGTAACGACCCGAAAATCCGAGTTTCAATTCGGTATATTTTAATCGAGTAATTTCATTATTTATTATTCTATTTAATATTTATTCTGAGATTTTAGAATAATTTCGTAAATGAGTGAATTTTGATATTTAAATCACAAATTGTCAACGTGCGTTTAATTATATGAATTTTAACTGTAACTACGTATTATTTGGACAACGTGAGTTTTCAAACTTATTTTGTAAAATGACGACTTTGCCCCTTCGATTTCTAAACCTTAGTCAAGATTTGACTAAGTCTCAATCTCTCTCTCTCACATTGCCATTCACGCACAAACAAGGAAAAGGAGAAGAAAGAAAAAGAAAGAAAAAGAAAAGGAAGAAGAAAGATTCCAACGATCGTCCCGACTCCGATTCCCGACGGATTCTCGATCCGTTTTCGTCTACGAACTCCTCACGAACTCTTCTACGAGTAAGCCTGTCACGATTCTTTCGGTTAATGTCTTCTTCGCTTCGTATTTCTTATTTTGATAATAGTTATAGAATTTAGGTTTTATTCGATTTTGATAGTAATTGTGGATGGATTTTCGTGTTTATCGTTTCTATATGTAGATTACATGTTGTAGATGATCATATGTGTTAATTAGGGATTAATTTGCATGATTAAATGATTTAATGTTGATTCTAGATATGAATTCGCGTAGGTTTTGGTTCTGCGAAAATGTTTCTGCTCGAATCGGTGCACACGGGCTGGTGCATACGGCCTTGAAGCCGTGTGCATGAGGCCGTGCGCGTTGGTGAATCGCACACGGGCTGGTGCACACGGCCTTGAGGCCGTGTGCATGAGGCCGTGCGTGTTGCTCGATTGTGCACGGCCTCGCCACACGGCCGTGCACAAGGCCGTATGGCCTGGTCGAACAGTGCCCTGACCTTCTGTTAGTCAGGGCACAATTTGGCCTACGGGTCCCGCTTCGGCCCGTCTTTTCCGAATTCTTTCTTCGCTCGTGTATTCGATATATATGATATAGATATGAATTGCATGATTTATGAATTTACAACATGTTCGGGTTTATGAATAATGCGTTTTAAGTTTTCGTTAAATTTGCTAACTTTTGCATGTGAAGTCCGATTTTCCCGAAATTCATATGCATGCTCCTTCATGATAATTTAAGCACGTCCGTAAAGTTTCGTTTCATTTGGACTTGATTTGTATTTTCAAATGCATGAATTACTCTATTTTCGTTTGAGAATTTGAACTTAAGTGATTGATTTAATTGTATAACGTGCTCCTATGTGTTTTAATACTTTCGTATAGGCCGTGCGCCGTCGTTAGTCTTAATTGGTTGTGTCTTGGTACTTTTGCAGACGATACTCCTGTGGAGTAGCGCCGGTTCTAGCTTTTGCTCTTATTTTGTGCACGCCAGGTGAGGCTTTCCTTTTCTGTTCCAGTAATACTATGTATATGTATAAATAAGCCTCTCCCGAAATAAACCACGTTTATGTTTTGTTTTCACACCGTTTCTATATATATACTTAGTAGATATTTATACTTATTATGTTTATTTGATTTATCGAAAATGATTTGATATGAAAAAGTACTATGTATAGTTTTCGAAATGTTTACGGAAGAGACATGTAAAACCTTTTGTTTTCTAAGGCGAACTTTGGCCTTCGGCCTCGCATATGACATGTCTCGAACGGTCTTTTGGCCAACCCGAAATGTTTGAAAAGCGAGTTATGAACTGTATGCATGATTGTTTGGGCCCGGAGTAAGAGCGATAGGACGAAGTCGGTAGACGTCGGGTCTACGGCGTAAATCCTATGGTTTCCTCCATTTGGGAGCTCGGGGTGAGGCCGGAGTGGCAGTCCTTTGAGTACCTGAGTTATTCTAGTTAGTTACGAGTAGTTCGGGTTTGCAGTCCGGCTAAATTGGAGGAATAAGGGAGGTTTCCGGTTTTATGTTTTGGATATTGGAGTTCAGGGCTCGACTCGCCGAGTCATATCATAAGTTATGTTTTATGTTAAATCACGACCCGATTACGAAAACCTTTCTTTTATGTTGATTTCTTTTAAGTTTAAAATTGGTGATTTATTTTCTGTTTATTTATATACAGTATTATTCCCTCCTCACTTAGTCGTTTGACTAACCCTCTCTGTCTCACCCTTTATTGGTTTCAGGATACTAGGCGGGATTCGTCGTCGTCGTCATCGTAGGGTTTTATTTAATTTATTCATGTATATTCCTCTTTCCGTATGATATGAGTTACGTTTTAGGGTATTAGGATTTTAGTTAATTTGTATTCGGGATTATGTATTTATTGAGCCCGTTATTATATTTATCGGGATACTGTATCGAACCCGTTTGATATTATGTAATTGAATTTCGTTAGCCTTGGTGGGCTTTAATAATTGTGTATTTTTTATGTTCTATTGCTTTAATTATTTATATTGCTTCCGCGTCTCTGTCTTTTCGTTGTTTTTAAAACCCCGCCTATTGATTGAGTAAATGCTTGCCGTTCGCCGGGTTTCGATTCGGGTCGGATCCCATTTCGGCTCCGGGTCGGGGCTCGGTGCGGGGCGTGCGTTACCCGTTTGGGGCGCCCGCTACACATTGTTTGCAATTATGTGATTATGTGAATTATATGAATTAATGTGTGATTTAATATATGAATAATATGATGAATTCCTAAGAATTTTCATATTTGAATTACTTCACACTATGCTTATATTTGAAGTGTTGTATTTGAAATCTTATGAAAATTATCATATTATATTTGAATTATATGATATTACTCTTGTCATATATATAAATATGTATGCAAATACATACATAAATATCTATACAAATATATATATATATACAAATATATATACATTGCTAGCTATTTTGACTTTTCAAAATATCTTTATTTATTTAATTATCTCATCTCTCTCCACATTTTTCTACACTATTCCACAAGCAACTCACTTCTCTCCTTCTTCAACCTCTCGGCCCTCACCTTGCTCTCACCACCGCCATTTTCATCACCATCAAAGCATCAAAAATCATCCTCTTTCTTCCTATAAAAAGTTGTTCTCTCATCCAAGGAACAAGCTACCACTTCTACATCTCTTTTTCTCCAATTCTTTCCTTCAAGGTAAGTTTATGAATCTTTCAATTCTTTGGGTTTTATGGTTACAAATGTTGATGAAGTGAAGAAGCATGCTAGAATGAATGATTGATGAGCTTGGTTTGATTGTTGGTTGCATGTAGCATCTTTTGTGATTTTTCTATTAAATTTGATCAATTTGCAATGTTGGGTTAATGGTCTTAGATGCTTGAATGGTTAAGGAATTCATGTTAGTTCATGATATTAAGCTAATTGGTGAAGTTTTGTGGAGTTTGGGGTTGAAAAATGAAAGTTTGGCAAAATATGTAGGGGCTGATGAATAGTGATTTTTGAGCATTTGGCTTCATTTTTCGATTCTTTTGGCATCAAAAATCTTAAAATGTGTTAACTAAGAGATGCCGAAAGTTTCGGATTAATCGGAGTTGATTTGCAATGCAAAGTATTAAATGAGGGGTGGTTTGCGTAATATTCACAAACCTTTGAATTTTATTTCCCAAGCTTCCATATTACTTGTGTGCCTATTTTAGCTTAATATCATGTGTATTTGATTGTGTTTAAATGTGCTTGGATGAGCTTAATTGTGTTTAAATGCATTTATACCTAATACGTTAATTTGAGCATAAAATGCATTTCATAGCCGTGCGTCGTATTTGGTTGATTTATCGAGTCGTGTCTTACCTCGAGGCTTGTGTATTACAGGTGGGACCTCGCAGGACTGATTTCTGGTCGTTTGACTATTCTTTTTGTTAAGCCTACAGGTGAGGATGTAAAATGTTTTTAACTGAAGCTTGAACAAATATTGCGAAAACATATCCCCTTTAATATTTCAATTATATGTTTTGCCAATATTTGTAACAAAAGGTTTTAATATCAAATGATATATATGTATCTTTGTTAAAATGGTTTGGAAATAGAGACAAGAGAACTACTTTGATTTTAAAAGTAACATTTGGTCTCGGGACCTGCACGTATGCCTTGAGATCACTCGGCAACGTGACGGGATACCCTAGACGGTTACATACCTTGTCTCGAAAGACCTTTTTGGTCCATTCAAATATTTTTAAAAGCGAGATCATACACGTTTAACCCCATTGAGGACACTCATGGGTGTATCTGTTTGGGCCCTAGATTATGTGACAGGCGGATACCCGGAGACGTGCGTCTAGGGTTGAAGCCGGGTTCATAATCCGCCGATTATAAGCAGATATCCTGGAACCTGACAGATAATCAAAGGGTATTGTTCATGGCTGGTCGGAGGTAGTCTAGCATGAATAATACTGACACCGGCGCCATTAGTCGGTTATGGTGAAATCTCGGGTTGCTCCTTGATAAGCCAAACGGTATTGAGGAAGGAATTTCATTATATTTGATATGTTTTGGGAGTTATAAGGAGATGGCCCGTTCTCGCCGGGAATAAAAATATTTTTCTCAAATGTTTTAATTAATATTTAATTCACAAAGCTTAGCTTAATTATAAAAGAGCATATCGTCACTAGATTTGCTTTTATCAACCTAAGCGTGGATTAAATATATGTTTTTATTATATATATATTCCCCTCCTCACTGAGTTCGTGTAACGCCCCGTTATTTTTATAACGCTTCGGTAAGTTTACCGACTAATAGCTCTTGTGTGTATTATTTGCAAATTATGTGACTATGTGAATTATATGAATTAATGTGTGATTCTATATGTGAATAATATGATGAATTCATAAGAATTTTCATATTTGAAATTACTTCACACTATGTTTATATTTGAAGTGTTGTATTTGAAATTTTATGAAAATTGTGTCATTATATTTGAATCACATGATATTATATTTGAAATATATGCAATATATATATACAAACATATACAAATATATATGTATATATATATATAAATATCTATATAAATTGCTAGCTAATTTTGACTTTTCAAAATAACTTATATTTATTTAATTACCTCATTTCTCTCTCAAACTTTCTACACTATTCTCAAGCAACATTCTCTTCTTCTTCCTCTCATCTCTCGGCCCTCACTCCACCAGTCACCACCGCCACTTTCAACCACCATCAAAGCACCAAAAATCATCCTTTTTCTTGCTACAAAAAGTTGCTCTATCATCCAAGGAACAAACCTCTACTTTCTATTTGTGCAAACAAGCTCTCTACATCTCCTTTCTCCTCCATTTTCTCCTTCAAGGTAAGGTTGTAAATCTCTCTAATCTTTGAGTTTCAATGTTTTATATGTTGATGAGGTGAAGAAGCATGTTAGAATGAATGATTGATGAGCATAGTTTGGTGATTGATTACTTGTAGCATCTTTTGTGAAATTTTCATTAAATTTGATCAATGTGTAATATTGGTCTAATGCTCTTAGATGCTTAAATGGTTAGGGAATTCATGTTAGTTCATGATATTAAGCAAATTGGTGAAGTTTTGTGGAGTTTGGGGTTGAAAAAATGAAAGTTTGGCAAAATAGGTAGGGGCTGATGAATAGTGATTTTTGAGCATTTGGCTTCATTTTTCGATTCTTTTGGCATAAAAAATCCTTAAATATAGTAGCTAAGTGATGCCGGAAGTTTCAGATTAATCGGAGTTGTTTTGCTATGCAAAGTATTAAATGAGGGGTGGTTTGTGTAATATTCACAAACCTTTGAATTTTATTCCCCAAGTTTCCATATTACTTGTATGCCTATTTTAGCTTAATATCATGTGTATTTGATTGTGTTTAAATGTGTTTGAATGAGCTTAGTTGTGTTTAAATGCATTTATGCATAATATGTTATTTTGAGCATAAAATGCATTTCATAGCCGTGCGTCGTATTTGGTTGATTTATCGAGTCGTGTCTTACCTCGAGGCCTGTGTATTACAGGTGGGACCTAGCGGGACTGATCTCTGGTCGTTTGGTAACCCCTTTTGTAAAACCTACAGGTGAGGATGTAAAATGTTTTCTAACTGGAGTATGAACAAATATTTGCGAAAACCCTACCCCTTTATACTTCAATTATATGTTATCAATATTTGAAATAAAAAGGATTTGATATAAAATGATATATATGTATCTTTTCTAAAATGGTTTTAAAATAGAGACAAGAGAACTATTTTGTTTTTAAACGTAACATTTGGTCTCGGGACTTGCGCGTATGCCTCAAGTTATTCGGCAACGTGTCGAGAAACCCTAGACGGTTACATACCTTGTCTCGAACGACCCTTTTGGTCAATCAAAACAATTATAAAGCGAGATTATATTTCCTTTAACCCTATTGAGGACGCTCTTAGGGTATATTTGGGCCCCGGATTATACTAGAGGTGGAACCCGGAGACGTGCGTCTAGGGGGAAGCCCATGGTATAATCCAGATTATATATATGGATGGAGACCCAGTGACGATCATCCAATATATATAATCCAGATTATATATAGATGGAGACCCAATGACGATCATCTAATATATAATCAATGGGTGTTACTTGTAACTAGTCGGAGGTAGTCTAGTTCAAGTAATACTTGCACCGGCGCCATTAGTCGGGTATGGTGAAATCGAGGGTAGCTCCCTCGATAAGCCAAATGGTATTGAGGAGGAATTTTATTATATTTGATATGTTTTTGGGAGTTATAAGGAGATGGCCCGTTCTCGCCGGGAATAAAAATGTTTTCTAAAATGTTTTACTTTAATATTTAATTCACAAAGCTTTGATGAATTATAAAGAGAAAGTATCGGCGCTAGATTCGTTTCTCTATTAACCAAAGCGTGAATTAAATATGTTTTATGTTTTAATTATTATATATATATTTTCCCCTCCTCACTGAGTTCGTTTGACTCACATCCCGTTTTGGTTCATGCTTCAGGTTAGCGATCAGAAACTGGCAGCAGCGTTGTAGGCTTGTACAGTCCTTGAAGTCGGTCTTATGCATTTACTTTTGTGGATCGAACTCATGATGTTGGTTTACATGAAAACTTGACATGTTATGCTGATGTTGGATATTTAATGAGTTGATGTTATAACTTGTGATAGATGATGAACTTATAAATGTTTATTTTGGCCACGGATGGCAGTGTGAATATAAATATGATCTTTTGCTTATTGCTTCCGCTTGTTGTTACTGTTGTTGGGAGTCGCTGTTGCCAGGTTGTGGGAATCCCGTTGTCCGGGGCGGGTTTTCGAGTGGTGGTATTTAACTATCGCTCGAGAGCTCGTTTCGGTCCGGGGACGTCACAGCTGAAGGTGGTATCAGAGCCAGTGCCGGTAAGGCCGGTGTGCCAGCGGGGACGTTGGGCCTCCAAGGGGGGTGGATTGTAATGTCTCACATCGGTTTGGTAAGGAGAACGAAGCCCCTTTATAAGTGGGTTGAAACCTTACCTGGCATACGTGTTTTAAAACCTTGAGGGGGTTTGCTGGGCCATCGAGCCTGGTGACTTTCCAAAGAGGACAATATATGCTTGCTGGGCTAACCTTGGGCTGTTACAAATGGTATCAGAGCCTAGGTTTGGTACTTAGGCTTTGACGTTGTGTCGAGTCTGTCTAGGTCGAACGGCTTTAGGACAATGTGCTTTTATATGTCTATGTTATGTGACCTGTGTGGACATGATCATGTGGCTAACGAAACATGCATATTATTTAGTCTTTTGATACAGGAAAATGGTTCGCACTCGTGGTAGACCGAGAACCAGAGCTGCTCCTCCTTCTCCTCCCCAGGAAGACAACAACATTAATGACCCTCCGGCTCCCCAACCCGAGCAGGTATCGCCGGCACAGCATAATCCATTCAATCCGGCAGTATTTATAGAGGCAATGCAGCAGATCTTTAGACAGGGTTTAGCTCCGACTCAGCCAACAGCCGCCCAGAGGAGACAGATAGAAGCTAAAGAGTTTGATCGGTTTCTTAGCCTAAATCCTCCTCGTTTCGAGGGAGCCCCCGATGATTTAAAGGCTACGGAGTGGATCGCAGATTTAGAACCTATCTTCCGGGTCATTGAATGTGAGGACGCTAGAAGGGTCGAGTATGTTGTTTTCCTTATTAAGGGTCCGGCACGGGATTGGTGGAGATTGACTGAAGCTAGATGGAGAGCTGATCAGATAGAGCCGACTTGGGCTAACTTCCTCTCGGCCTTCCGAAGCAAATACATTCCCCTGGCTGTACAGGATAAACGAGAAGCGGAATTTCGAGCCCTAAAACAGGGGAATCTCACTGTTGATCAATACGAGGCCATGTTCTCCCGCCTCATTGTCTACTGTCCTTCCATCCTCACCGACGAAAGAAGGAAGGTGAATCAGTTTATTCAGGGTCTGAATGAGGAGATTCGAAGGGCACTTTTGGGAGCTCATCTCCCTACATACGAGGTTGCTGTCACCACTGCATTGGAGATTGAGTCCCAATTGCAGCAAATTAAAAAGGACTTCGCACCGAGGCATATAGCTCCACCACCGCGCAAATTTAAGAAGTCTTTTCCTCCTGCGGGTTCTTCATCTTCGAGCAAAAAGCAAAAGATCACAGGTCTTCAGATAACGGAGCCCCAGGTTAAATGTTCCTTCTGCAACAAACCAAGACATACTGAGGCAAACTGCTGGAGGAAACAGGGTTTGTGTATCTGGTGTGGAGGCAGGGACCATCACATCGAGAACTGCCCAAAGAGAAGGACTCCACCATTACAGAAGGAGCAACAGGATAGAGGAAAAGGAAAGGTTGTAGAACGGGCCTATGCCATGCAGGGAGATGGAGGAGATGCTAATCCGAATGCAGTGGTGCAAGGTACTGAACATTTGCATGACATATCCATAATTGCATTATATGATTCGGGTGCGACGCATTCTTTTATTGCACCTGAATATGCATCCAAATTATCATTGTCTGTCGAGTCTTTGCCTTATGTGCTTGAGGTCAATTCCCCGTTGGGAATTTCTTATTTGTGCAATCGAGTCTTCCAAGACTGTCCGTTGAGGATAGACGATCGCGAATATCCTGCTGATCTCATTGAGCTTCCAATGATCACTACGGGATAATATTGGGAATGGACTGGCTATATCGGCATCAAGCTTATATTGATTGTTTCGGGAAAAAGATCGCTCTGGGAGCTGATAGCGAGATTTTGGGCAAAAGATTTGACAAGATTCCTCGAGTATCTTATGTTAAAGCCGCCCGAATGATTCGCAAGGGATCTCCGGCCTTTGTTGCTTATCTACTGAACCGTCCGAAAGAGCAAGTTAAGCTTGAGGAGGTGCCAGTAGTTGGAGAATTCCCTGATGTGTTTCCCGAGACTTTGAATTCTTTGCCTCCGGAACGAGAGATAGAGTTTGTGATCGATTTAGCTCCGGGTGCCGAACCGTATTCGAAGACTCCTTACCGTATGGCTCCGGCAGAGTTGAAAGAATTGAAGATTCAGTTGGATGGATTGTTGGAGAGTGGGTACATTCGACCGAGTACTTCGCCGTGGGGTGCTCCTGTTCTTTTTGTGAAAAAGAAGGATGGGACGTTGAGGATGTGTGTAGACTATCGTGAGCTGAATCGGATGACGATAAAGAACAAATATCCTCTATCTCACATCGGAGAGTTGTTTGATATCCTGCAAGGGTCGAAAGTGTACTCTAAGCTAGATCTCCGACAGGGGTATTACCAGTTGAGGATTCGAGAGTCAGACATTCCGAAGACTGGGTTTAATACACGGTATGGGCATTTTGAGTTCGTAGTTATGCCTTTCGGGTTAACGAATGCCCCAACTGCTTTCATGGATTTGATGCATCGTACTTTCCGGCCATATCTCGATAAGTTTGTGGTGATCTTCATTGACGATATCCTGGTTTTTTCAAAGACTAAGGAAGAACTTGCTGAGCATCTTCGCATCGTGTTAAGAACTCTCCGAGAGCATCAGTTGTATGCCAAGTTCAGTAAATGCGAATTTTGGCTTGATAAAGTTACCTTCCTTGGTCATGTGATATCAGGAGATGGAATCGAAGTGGATCCCTCGAAGATTGAGGCCGTAATGAAATGGGAGCAGCCGAAGACCCCAACTGAGGTCAGAAGTTTTCTAGGATTAGCTGGCTATTACAGGCGTTTCGTTAAATATTTCTCCAAGATAGCCGCTCCGCTGACCAATTTAACTCGCAAGGACGTGCATTTTAAATGGGACGGTAAATGCGAGGCAAGTTTCCAAGAGTTACGGAAACGGTTGACTACTGCTCCGGTACTTGCATTACTTGAAGGTTCCGAAGGGTTTACGGTTTATACTGATGCCTCGAAAGAAGGGTTAGGATGTGTTCTGATGCAAAACGGCAGAGTGATAGCTTATGCTTCGCGTAAGTTAAAAGATGCTGAGAAGAACTATCCTATCCACGATCTTGAGCTAGCTGCTATTATCTTTGCCCTGGGAAAGTGGCGACATTATTTATACGGCGTGACATTCGACATTTTCACCGACCACCAGAGTTTGAAATATCTGCATACTCAGAAAGATCTCAATCGCAGGCAACGACGGTGGATGGAATTTCTTGAAGATTATGATTGCTGTATTCAATATCTCCCAGGCACAGCTAACGTAGTAGACGATGCTTTAAGTAGACAGGCAAAGGTAGCTGTCTTAGAAGGAACCTCTACAAGAGTGATGTCGGAAGCAGGGAAATATCATCTAGCCTCTCAACCGCGAATCGCGAATCTTTCAGTCCGACCAGATTTGGTTCAGAGACTTAAAAACGAGCAGAGTGCTGATGACTGGATACAAAGACAGGTCGTGAGGATGCAAGATGATCCGAACTCCTCATTTGCTTTCGATGATATGGGTCTTTTTCGTTTTAAGAACCGAATTTGCGTGCCGAAGAACTTGAAGACCGAAATCATGGAGGAAGCACAAAAATCTGCTTATGCCGTCCATCCGGGAGGTAATAAGATGTACCGAGATCTCAAGACTCAATATTGGTGGCACGGAATGAAACGAGAAGTTGCCTATTTCGTGAGACGGTGTTTGACTTGTCAACGAGTTAAAGCCGAACATCAGCAACCTGGTGGAACTCTACAGCCACTCTCTATTCCGGATTGGAAATGGGAAGATATTGCTATGGATTTCATGTCCGGATTACCGAGAGTTCGAGGCGGATATGATACGATTTGGGTAATTGTGGATCGTTTGACGAAATCCGCTCACTTCATTCCAATTCGAAAGACCACCAATGTCAAGAAACTGGCAGAGTTGTATATCGAGCAGATTGTGAAGCTACACGGAGTTCCGAAAAGTATTGTATCCGATCGGGATCCCAAGTTTACTTCTCGACTTTGGCAAGAAATTCACAGAAACTTGGGAACGAATTTGAAATTCAGCACGGCCGCTCACCCGCAAACTGATGGTCAATCTGAGAGAACCATCAAGATTCTAGGCGATATGCTGCGAGCTTGTGCTCTTGACTTCTCCACGAGTTGGGACAAACAACTGCCACTCATTGAATACGCCTACAACAACAGCTACCAAGCAACAATTGGGATGCCCCCATACGAAGCGCTTTACGGACGTAGGTGCCGATCTCCTCTGTACTGGGAATTGGAAGACTGGCGAAGAACGAAAGATGGAGTGGAACGAGCTCTACCTCCAAAGATGATCCAGGAAACTCTTGAAAAGATTGCAAACATTCGACAGAGAATGAAAGCTGCCCAGGATCGTCAGAAGAGTTATACTGATAAGAGACGCCGGGATTTGGAATTTGAAGAGGGAGACAAAGTGTTTCTTAAGGCGACGTTGAGGAAAGGTTTTGCTAGAGTGGGAAAAGGTGGGAAGCTCAGTCCGAGATATTTGGGACCCTATGAGGTTATTGAACGGATTGGGAAAACTGCCTACCGCCTGAACCTGCCTTCGACTCTAACTGGGATTCACAACGTCTTCCATGTTTCTCAATTGCGAAAATACTATCCCGACGAATCTCATATTCTCCGAGATGAAGAAGTCCAGGTAGAGCCCGACTTGACGATCGAGATGGAACCTGTTGAGATTCAGGATCGTAAGTTCAAGCAACTCCGCAACCGACAGATTCCCTTGGTTCGTATGTTGTGGAGAAACCGAACCACCGAACAAGTAACTTGGGAGACAGAAGAGAAGATGCAAACTCATTATCCCGAGTTATTTGCAGAGTCGAATTAGAATCTGGGGACCAGATTCTCCGAAGGGGGGGATAGTGTAACGCCCCGTTATTTTTATAACGCTTCGGTAAGTTTACCGACTAATAGCTCTTGTGTGCATTATTTGCAAATTATGTGACTATGTGAATTATATGAATTAATGTGTGATTCTATATGTGAATAATATGATGAATTCATAAGAATTTTCATATTTGAAATTACTTCACACTATGTTTATATTTGAAGTGTTGTATTTGAAATTTTATGAAAATTGTGTCATTATATTTGAATCACATGATATTATATTTGAAATATATGCAATATATATATACAAACATATACAAATATATATGTATATATATATATAAATATCTATATAAATTGCTAGCTAATTTTGACTTTTCAAAATAACTTATATTTATTTAATTACCTCATTTCTCTCTCAAACTTTCTACACTATTCTCAAGCAACATTCTCTTCTTCTTCCTCTCATCTCTCGGCCCTCACTCCACCAGTCACCACCGCCACTTTCAACCACCATCAAAGCACCAAAAATCATCCTTTTTCTTGCTACAAAAAGTTGCTCTATCATCCAAGGAACAAACCTCTACTTTCTATTTGTGCAAACAAGCTCTCTACATCTCCTTTCTCCTCCATTTTCTCCTTCAAGGTAAGGTTGTAAATCTCTCTAATCTTTGAGTTTCAATGTTTTATATGTTGATGAGGTGAAGAAGCATGTTAGAATGAATGATTGATGAGCTTAGTTTGGTGATTGATTACTTGTAGCATCTTTTGTGAAATTTTCATTAAATTTGATCAATGTGTAATATTGGTCTAATGCTCTTAGATGCTTAAATGGTTAGGGAATTCATGTTAGTTCATGATATTAAGCAAATTGGTGAAGTTTTGTGGAGTTTGGGGTTGAAAAAATGAAAGTTTGGCAAAATAGGTAGGGGCTGATGAATAGTGATTTTTGAGCATTTGGCTTCATTTTTCGATTCTTTTGGCATAAAAAATCCTTAAATATAGTAGCTAAGTGATGCCGGAAGTTTCAGATTAATCGGAGTTGTTTTGCTATGCAAAGTATTAAATGAGGGGTGGTTTGTGTAATATTCACAAACCTTTGAATTTTATTCCCCAAGTTTCCATATTACTTGTATGCCTATTTTAGCTTAATATCATGTGTATTTGATTGTGTTTAAATGTGTTTGAATGAGCTTAGTTGTGTTTAAATGCATTTATGCATAATATGTTATTTTGAGCATAAAATGCATTTCATAGCCGTGCGTCGTATTTGGTTGATTTATCGAGTCGTGTCTTACCTCGAGGCCTGTGTATTACAGGTGGGACCTCGCGGGACTGATCTCTGGTCATTTGGTAACCCCTTTTGTAAAACCTACAGGTGAGGATGTAAAATGTTTTCTAACTGGAGTATGAACAAATATTTGCGAAAACCCTACCCCTTTATACTTCAATTATATGTTATCAATATTTGAAATAAAAAGGATTTGATATAAAATGATATATATGTATCTTTTCTAAAATGGTTTTAAAATAGAGACAAGAGAACTATTTTGTTTTTAAACGTAACATTTGGTCTCAGGACTTGCGCGTATGCCTCGAGTTATTCGGCAACGTGTCGAGAAACCCTAGACGGTTACATACCTTGTCTCGAACGACCCTTTTGGTCAATCAAAACAATTATAAAGCGAGATTATATTTCCTTTAACCCTATTGAGGACGCTCTTAGGGTATATTTGGGCCCCGGATTATACTAGAGGTGGAACCCGGAGACGTGCGTCTAGGGGGAAGCCCATGGTATAATCCATATTATATATATGGATGGAGACCCAGTGACGATCATCCAATATATATAATCCAGATTATATATAGATGGAGACCCAATGACGATCATCTAATATATAATCAATGGGTGTTACTTGTAACTAGTCGGAGGTAGTCTAGTTCAAGTAATACTTGCACCGGCGCCATTAGTCGGGTATGGTGAAATCGAGGGTAGTTCCCTTGATAAGCCAAATGGTATTGAGGAGGAATTTCATTATATTTGATATGTTTTTGGGAGTTATAAGGAGATGGCCCGTTCTCGCCGGGAATAAAAATGTTTTCTAAAATGTTTTACTTTAATATTTAATTCACAAAGCTTTGATGAATTATAAAGAGAAAGTATCGGCGCTAGATTCGTTTCTCTATTAACCAAAGCGTGAATTAAATATGTTTTATGTTTTAATTATTATATATATATTTTCCCCTCCTCACTGAGTTCGTTTGACTCACATCCCGTTTTGGTTCATGCTTTAGGTTAGCGGTCAGAAACTGGCAGCAGCGTTGTAGGCTTGTACAGTCCTTGAAGTCGCTCTTATGCATTTACTTTTGTGGATCGAACTCATGATGTTGGTTTACATGAAAACTTGACATGTTATGCTGATGTTGGATATTTAATGAGTTGATGTTATAACTTGTGATAGATGATGAACTTATAAATGTTTATTTTGGCCACGGATGGCAGTGTGAATATAAATATGATCTTTTGCTTATTGCTTCCGCTTGTTGGTACTGTTGTTGGGAGTCGCTGTTGCCAGGTTGTGGGAATCCCAGTGTCCGGGGCGGGTTTTCGAGTAGTGGTATTTAACTATCGCTCGAGAGCTCATTTCGGTCCGGGGGTTGTGGCGTGGGGGACGTCACAGTTCGTTTGACTCACATCCCTTTTTGGTTCATGCTTCAGGTTAGCAGTGCGAGTGGTTGTTGGGTACTGGCAGCAGCAGTGTAGGCTTATAGGTCTTTGGAGTCAGTTTATGTAGATATTTTATTATGACTGAACTCTTACTATTTTGGCATTTAACTTGAAATTGATGGAAGTTGAAATATGATGATATTTGGATATTTGAATCTTATGAGATTAGTAGATATATATATATATGTTTGGTATTTGCTTCCGTTGCTGGCCTGTTATTGCTATTGTGGTTGTTGATGTTGGTATTGTTGTTGGGGAGTTGCTGTTGCCAGATTGTGGGAATCCCGTTGTCCGGGGCGGGTTTTCGAGTGGTGGTATTTAACTATCGCTCGGGGGCTCGTTTCGGTCCGGGGGTTGTGATGTTGGGGGACGTCACAGCTTAAGGTGGTATCAGAGCCTAGGTTTGGTACTTAGGTTTTGATGTTGTGTCGAGTCTGTCTAGGTCGAACGGCTTTAGGACAATGTGCATTCATATGCTTATGTTATGTGACTTTGTGTGAACATGATCATGTGGCTAACGAAACATGCATATTATTTAGTCTTTTGATATAGGAAATGGCACGTGGTAGACGCAGAACCCGAGCTACTTCTCTCTCTCCTCCTCAAGACAACAACATTAATGCTCCTCCAGCTCCTCAGCCCGAGCCTGTGCCGCCAGCGCAGCCGAATCCCCTAAATCCTGCCATGTTCTTTGAAGCCATGCAAAGGATGTTTCAACAGGCTGTAGCTCCAGCACCTCGCAAATTTAAGAAGCCTTTTCCACCTGCGGGTTCTTCATCTTTGAGCAAGAAGCAAAAGATCACATGTCCTCAGACAGTCTAGCCTCAAATTAAGTGTTCTTACTGCGGCAAGCCAAAACACACGGAAGCTAATTGCTGGAAGAAACAAGGACGGTGCACTCGATGTGGGCGCAAGGATCATCAAGTAGGAAACTGCCCAAGGAGAAGGCCACCTCCACAGTTCCAGAAAGAGCCACAGAATGCGGGGAAAGGAAAAGTTGTGGCACGAGCGTATGCGATGACAGGGGATGGAGGGGAGACCGACCCTAATGCAGTAGTGCAAGGTACTGTATATTTGCATGACATATCCATATTTGCATTATATGATTCGGGTGCGACGCATTCTTTTATTGCACCTGAATATGCTTCTAGATTATCTTTGTCTGCCGAATGCTTGCCTTATGTGCCTGAGGTCAATTCCCCGTTGGGAATTTCTTATTTGTGCAATCAAGTCTTCTGAGACTGTCTGTTGAGGATAGACGATCGCGATTATCCTGCTGATCTCATTGAGCTTCCGATGAGTCACTACGGGATAATATTGGGAATGGACTGGCCATATCGGCATCAAGCTTATATTGATTGTTTCGGGAAAAAGATCGCTCTGGGAACTGATAGCGAGATTTTGGGCAAAAGGTTTGACAAGATTCCTCGAGTTTCTTATGTTAAAGCCGCCCGAATGATTCGCAAGGGATCTCCGGCCTTTGTTGCTTATCTACTAAACCGTCCGAAAGAGCAAGTTAAGCTTGATGAGGTACCAGTAGTTGGAGAATTCCCTGATGTGTTTTCCCGAGAGTTTGAATTCTTTGCCTCTGGAACGAGAGATAGAGTTTGTGATCGATTTAGCTCCGGGTGCCGAACCGTATTCGAAGACTTCTTACCGTATGGCTCCGGCAGAGTTGAAAGAGTTGAAGATTCAGTTGGATGGATTGTTGGAGAGTGGGTACATTCAACCGAGTACTTCGCCGTGGGGTGCGCCTGTTCTTTTCTTAGAAAAAGAAGGATGGGACGTTGAGGATGTGTATAGATTATCGTGAGCTGAATCGGATGACGGATGACGATAAAGAATAAATATCCTCTACCTCACATTGAAGAGTTGTTTGATATTTTGCAAGGATCGAAAGTGTACTCCAAGCTAGATCTCCGACAGGGGTATTACCAGTTGCGAATCCGAGAATCAGACATTCCGAAGACTGGGTTTAATATTCGATATGGGCATTTTGAATTCGTAGTTATGCCTGTTGGGTTAACGAATGCCCCAACTGCTTTCATGGATTTGATGCATCGTACTTTTCGGCCATATCTCGATAAGTTTGTGGTGATCTTCATTGATGATATTCTGGTTTTCTCAAAGACTAAGGAAGAACATACCGAGCATCTTCACATTGTATTAAGAACTCTCCGAGAGCATCAGTTGTATGCCAAGTTCAGTAAATGCGAATTTTGGCTTGATAAAGTTACCTTCCTTGGTCATGTGGTATCAGAGGATGGAATCGAAGTGGATCCCTCGAAGATTGAGGCCGTAATGAAATGGGAGCAGCCGAAGACTCCAACTAAAGTCCGAAGTTTTCTAGGGTTAGCTGGCTATTATAGGCGGTTCGTTAAGGATTTCTCGAAGATAGCCGCACCGCTGACCAATTTAACTCGCAAGAACGTGCCTTTTAAGTGGGACGATAAATGCGAGGCAAGTTTCCAAGAGCTAAGGAAAAGGTTGACTACTGCTCCGGTACTTGCACTACCTAAAGGTTCCGAAGGGTTTATGGTTTATACCGATGCATCGAAAGAAGGGTTAGGATGTGTTCTGATGCAAAACGGCAAAGTGATTGCTTATGCTTCGCGCAAGCTGAAAGATGCTGAGAAGAACTATCCTATCCATGATCTCGAGCTAGCTGCTATTATCTTTGCCCTGGGAAAATGGCGACATTATTTATACGGCGTGACATTCAACATTTTCACCGACCACCAGAGTTTGAAGTATTTACATACTCAGAAAGATCTTAACCGCAGGCAACGGCGGTGGATGGAATTTCTTGAAGATTATGATTGCCGTATTCAATATCACCCAGGCAAAGCTAACGTAGTAGCCGATGCTTTAAGTAAATAGGCAAAGATAGCTGTCTTAGAAGGAACCTCTACAAGAGTGATGTCGGAAGCAGGGAAATATCATCTAGTCTCTCAACCGCGGATCGCGAATCTCTCAGTGAGACCGGATTTGGTTCAGAGACTTAAAGACGAGCAGAGTGCTGATGACTGGATTCAAAGACAGGTGGTGAGGATACAAGATGATCCGAACTCCTCATTTGCGTTCGATGATATGGGTCTTCTTCGTTTTAAAAACCGAATTTGCGCACCGAAGAATCTGAAGACCGAAGTCATGGAGGAAGCACATAAATCTGCTTATGCCGTCCATCCGGGAGGTAATAAGATGTACTGAGATCTCAAGACTCAATATTGGTGGCATGGAATGAAACCAGAAGCTGCTGATTTCGTGAGACGGTGTTTGACTTGTCAACGAGTTAAAGCCGAACATCAGCAACCCGGTGGAACTCTACAGCCACTCTCTATTCCGGATTGGAAATGGGAAGATATTGCTATGGATTTTATGTCCGGATTACCAAGAGTTCGAGGTGGATATGATACAATTTGGGTAATTGTGGATCGTTTGACGAAATCCGCCAATTTTATTCCAATTCGAAAGACCACTAATGTCAAGAAGTTAGCGGAACTGTACATCGAGCAGATTGTAAAGTTACACGGAGTTCCGAAAAGTATCGTGTCCGATCGAGATCCCAAGTTTACTTCTCGACTTTGGCAAGGAATTCACAGGAACTTGGGAACAAACTTCAAATTTAGCACAGCTGCTCACCCGCAAACTGATGGTCAATCTGAGAGAACCATCAAGATATTAGGCGACATGCTACGAGCTTGTGCTCTCGACTGCTCCACGAGTTGGGACAGGCAACTGCCACTCATTGAATTCGCCTACAATAATAGTTTCCAAGCGAAAATTGGGATGCCCCATACGAAGCGCTTTACGGACGTAAATGCCGATCCCCTCTGTACTGGGAATTAGAAGATTGGCGAAGAACTAAGAACGGAGTTGAACGAGCTCTACCTCCGAAGATGATCCAGGAAATTCTTGATAAGATTGCAATCATTCGACAGAGAATGAAAGCCGCCCAGAATCGTCAGAAGAGTTATGCTGATATGAGACGCCGAGATTTGGAATTTGAAGAGGGAGATAAAGTGTTCCTTAAGGCGACGTTGAGGAAAGGTTTCGCTAGAGTGGGAAAAGGTGGGAAGCTCAGTCCGAGATATTTGGGACCCTATGAGGTTATTGAACGGATTGGGAAGACTGCCTACCGCCTGAACCTGCCCTCGACTCTAACGGGGATTCACAACGTCTTCCATGTTTCTCAATTTCGAAAATACTATCTCGACGAATCTCATATTCTCCGAGATGAAGAAGTCCAGATAGAGCCTGACTTGACAATCGAGATGAAACCTGTTGAGATTCAGGATCGTAAGTTCAAACAACTCCGCAATCGACAGATTCCCTTGGTTCGTGTGTTGTGGAGAAACCGAACCACCGAACAAGTAACGTGGGAGACAGAAGAGAAGATGCGAACTCATTATCCTGACTTATTTGCCCAGCCGAATTAGAATCTGGGGACCAGATTCTCCGAAGCGGGGGATAGTGTAACGCCCCGCTATTTTATAACGCTTCGGTACGTTTACCGACTAATTGCCCTTGTGTGCATTGTTTGCAATTATGTGATTATGTGAATTATATGAATTAATGTGTGATTTAATATATGAATAATATGATGAATTCCTAAGAATTTTCATATTTGAATTACTTCACACTATGCTTATATTTGAAGTGTTGTATTTGAAATCATATGAAAATTATCATATTATATTTGAATTATATGATATTACTCTTGTCATATATATAAATATGTATGCAAATACATACATAAATATCTATACAAATATATATACATTGCTAGCTATTTTGACTTTTCAAAATATCTTTATTTATTTAATTATCTCATCTCTCTCCACATTTTTCTACACTATTCCACAAGCAACTCACTTCTCTCCTTCTTCAACCTCTCGGCCCTCACCTTTCTCTCACCACCGCCATTTTCATCACCATCAAAGCATCAAAAATCATCCTCTTTCTTACTATAAAAAGTTGCTCTCTCATCCAAGGAACAAGCTACCACTTGTGGTTTTTGCAAACAAGCTCTCTACATCTCTTTTTCTCCAATTCTTTCCTTCAAGGTAAGTTTATGAATCTTTCAATTCTCTGGGTTTTATGGTTTCAAATGTTGATGAAGTGAAGAAGCATGCTAGAATGAATGATTGATGAGCTTGGTTTGATTGTTGGTTGCATGTAGCATCTTTTGTGATTTTTCTATTAAATTTGATCAATTTGCAATGTTGGGTTAATGGTCTTAGATGCTTGAATGGTTAAGGAATTCATGTTAGTTCATGATATTAAGCTAATTGGTGAAGTTTTGTGGAGTTTGGGGTTGAAAAATGAAAGTTTGGCAAAATATGTAGGGGCTGATGAATAGTGATTTTTGAGCATTTGGCTTCATTTTTCGATTCTTTTGGCATCAAAAATCTTAAAATGTGTTATCTAAGAGATGCCGAAAGTTTCGGATTAATCGGAGTTGATTTGCTATGCAAAGTATTAAATGAGGGGTGGTTTGCGTAATATTCACAAACCTTTGAATTTTATTTCCCAAGCTTCCATATTACTTGTGTGCCTATTTGAGCTTAATATCATGTGTATTTCATTGTGTTTAAATGTGCTTGGATGAGCTTAATTGTGTTTAAATGCATTTATACCTAATATGTTAATTTGAACATAAAATGCATTTCATAGCCGTGCGTCGTATTTGGTTGATTTATCGAGTCGTGTCTTACCTCGAGGCCTGTATATTACAGGTGGGACCTTGCGGGACTGATTTCTGGTCGTTCGGCTATTCTTTTTGTTAAGCCTACAGGTGAGGATGTAAAATATTTTTAACTGAAGCTTGAACAAATATTGCGAAAACATATCCGCTTTAATATTTCAATTATATGTTTTGCCAATATTTGTAACAAAAGGTTTTAATATCAAATGATATATATGTATCTTTGTTAAAATGGTTTGAAAATAGAGACAAGAGAACTACTTTGATTTTAAAAGTAACATTTGGTCTCGGGACCTGCACGTATGCCTTGAGATAACTCGGCAACGTGACGGGATACCCTAGACGGTTACATACCTTGTCTTGAAAGACCCTTTTGGTCCATTAAAATATTTTTAAAAGCGAGATCATACACGTTTAACCCCATTGAGGACGCTCATGGGTGTATCTGTTTGGGCCCTGGATTATGTGACAGGCGGATACCCGGAGACGTGCGTCTAGGGTTGAAGCCGGGTTCATAATCCGCCGATTATAAGTAGGTATCCTGGAACCTGACAAATAATCAAAGGGTATTGTTCATGGCTGGTCGGAGGTAGTCTAGCATGAATAATACTGACACCGGCGCCATTAGTCGGTTATGGTGAAATCTCGGGTTGCTCCTTGATAAGCCAAACGGTATTGAGGAAGGAATTTCATTATATTTGATATGTTTTGGGAGTTATAAGGAGATGGCCCGTTCTCGCCGGGAATAAAAATGTTTTCTAAAATGTTTTAATTAATATTTAATTCACAAAGCTTAACTGAATTGTAAAAGAGCATATCGTCACTAGATTTGCTTTTATCAACCTAAGCGTGGATTAAATATATGTTTTTATTATATATATATTCCCCTCCTCACTGAGTTCGTTTGACTCACATCCCTTTTTGGTTCATGCTTCAGGTTAGCAATGCGAGTGGTTGTTGGGTACTGGCAGCAGCAGTGTAGGCTTACAGGTCTTTGGAGTCAGTTTATGTAGATATTTTATTATGACTGAACTCTTACTATTTTGGCATGTTAACTTGAAATTGATGGAAGTTGAAATATGATGATATTTGGATATTTGAATCTTATGAGATTACTGGATATATATATATATGTTTGGTATTTGCTTCCGTTGCTGGCCTGTTATTGCTATTGTGGTTGTTGATGTTGGTATTGTTGTTGGGGAGTTGCTGTTGCCAGATTGTGGGAATCCCGTTGTCCGGGGAGGGTTTTCGAGTGGTGGTATTTAACTATCGCTCGGGGGCTCGCTTCGGTCCGGGGGTTGTGATGTTGGGGGACGTCATAGTAAGTGCATGTCTTGTAAGGAATGGTGTTTCATAAAATTTAAATAAGCATGATTATCATATAATTCACGTAGTCACATAAGGCATGCTCAACAGATACTCAAACCCTATCGACACACGACTAAGACAAACCAAACCAAATAAGACACAACACAGAATTCCACGATCGACTTGCATTACATCTTCCTTAATACGAAAATTCATAAGGGATTGTCAGTTGGTTAATTAAGGCAACCGTAATCGTTCAAACTTTTAGGCACCAAGAAGAGACGAACACTCATCAAAACACGAATTCGACACGGACTAACACAACCCATGCAGACATTGAAAGCAAGACAAGATGAGATACTAGAGCTTTCGGTTCCTTTCGGGGACCTAGGTTGTGGTACCACTGACTGTAGCGTCCCTCTCCGTAGGAGGATAAAGGACACCACATCCGTACCAAGACGAACTCCCAAACGAAGTAAATGTACCCCATTCAAAATTTCATCCCGGCGAATGGCAAGCACTCGATCTATACTGACAACAGCGTCCTTGGTCCAACAACAACAACAACAACAATACTAGAGTTCGGAAGCTAAAGTAATTAACAATTCAATAATTCAAGCCACACGGGGCAACAATAATCATAAGACAATAATCATAAATACCAATATCATAATTATCCTACATGGGAATTCCGTAATGGAGAAATATAATTTGATACAGAAACAACAGACAGTTGTTGGACACTACCGACAGACGACCAAAGACACAAAACTCGAGACACACAACCCATTGTTGCCCACCACCGACATGAAAGGTGATACCGCCACCTGTCGACCTGAAGTATGAATCAAAAATAGGAGGGGTGAATATAAAGGACACTCAGTGAAGGCATAAATAGGGCAAGTTCGAGTCACGCTTCTGAGTTTTATATATATAAGGAAAATACATATGCTAAAGGAAGAAAACCGGAATGTGTTTCGACTTGTAAAATAGCAATAAACAATAATGAAAATAAAGGTATTCATAATGACAGTAAGTATCCCAGCGAGAATGGGCCTATTCCTCCTTATAACGCCTACAATCACGAAAAGTACTCCATCACTGGTTGTCGAATTCGAGGGTCTACCAAGAACTGACGAAATGATATTTCAGGAAAGTGTGCAACGAATGCATCACCCACCATCGCACCAACCATGGTAGAACTCCTGACAGAGCTCAGTTGACACTTAGTTTTTTGGAGTAGTACCTCGGGAACCACCCTAGACACTCGTCCCTAGGTGAAACCTCTGTAAAACCCTCCGGGGCCCAAAACATTGTCCATGAATTTTCTCGCATTTCAAGAATAAGCAATTATAAGTTGGTTGCCAAACGGGGATTTAGGCAAGTGAGGTGACGACGAAGGGGGTAACCATAAGATCCATACGTGTCGGGATGCGCTGACGGGCACCCCTAACGGCTTCTCTTATAGACCCTACCAAGGCCAAAGGGTCACTTTAAAAACGAAAGAGTTTTACTTGCCTTTGAAAACAAAGCGGTTGGATAATATAATTATAAGTTGATATCAAATGAGTTGATCGAAATCATAAAGATAATCATTCACTTATCTAATAAGATATACAATAGACAGGAAAACAAATCAATAAGAGCAAGCATGGGGTAAGTTGTGTAGCAATAATTAAAAGGGATTCTTACTCCAGTGAAATCATTTTAAGACCCTCACCTGGAAAGCAAGAAGGGAGAGACAGGAAAGCACGAAGGGAGAGACACGACAACTCAAGCGAATCCTCGAGAGAATAGCCTGAAACTGACAGACGATAATACCAATTAAGACAAGATACGACACACGACTCACGAGATATTACAACACATGAAAGACCCATTAAAATCACATATCAAGTAAGAATTACAAGTAATATGCAATTAGATCAATTAAACGAAACATATGAAATTAAAGATGCTAAACATGCTCAAATGTAAATTTAAGTTTGTATTCATGCATAACAGAATGTAAGGGAGCACTCATGCAAATTTCAGATCATTCGGACAACATTCGAAAATTGGGGAAAAAGTCCTAAACAAAAAAGGTACTATTCACGGCCCGAACGATGTCGGAAAATTACAAACTTCGTAAAATATTAATCCCTAAATCATAAGGAAGCTATAGGTGAAATCGGATTTATTTTAGGAGGTCGTATGCAAAAAGTCAACATTTTAATTTGGTCATTTGACCACATTCCCGAGAGCAACTAAGAAAGAAGGCTGAAAAATTGGCTAAGGCATGCGCATGGGGCTACGCACGGTCTTGAGGACGGCCTCAAGCCTGTGTAGTGCACAAAGGAGCTGCACACGGGGCTGCGCAGGCCGGTGCGTGCATCAAAGCGGACACACTGCTAGCGCACAGGCTTGGGAACGCCGTGCGCAAGCCCGTGCGGTTCGTATAGTTGAAGCAAAAATCACAATTTCAAAGTTTTCTTCGCGGGGACAACCACAAAATCACTCATGGCGGATTATTGAGCAAGAATCATCACACCAAACTTCACTCATGCATTAAACACATTAATAGCTACAATTTGATCCGAACAACATTTAAAATGACGGCCTAAAACCTCCTAACCCACCAAAATCATATAAATGAAAATTTTAATTAAAAGCTAGCATAAATCGAGATGTAATAGATGACATAAAATTATGGAAGAAGGTTACCGGTAGAGAATCGAACGAGGATCATCGATGTGTTCTCGGGGTTTCGAATGGACGAGCGACGGGCTCGGGATGGGCCTTCTTCTTCTTCCTCCTTTCTTCCTTCTCCTTCCCCTTTCTCTCTCTATATCTCACGGTAGGGGGGGTGTATGGTCAAGAGTGTGCATAGGGTAGTGTAAGTGAGGGGAGGTGGTGCAAGGGTGTGTTCAAAAGGGTGCACAAGGGTGTGTGGGGTTTGAATAGAATTCAAGGAAGTTCGAGGGGTGGAAATAGGAATTCGAAATAATAAGGGTTTGGGATTAAAATTAGCTAACGAAGCTAATCTTTTCATTTAAAATTCAACGAGGTGTCGAATAACCGAAAATGTATTCTGAAATTTTGGGTGGTTACAAAGTCACTTCATGATCCTCTGTTTCGAAAATTATTTTTCAAGTTAGGCTATTTTCACAAATATCCACCTTGAGTTTAGTATGTAATTTTCTTTGTTTTATTAGTTAGCCTTTGTATTTTTAGTTTATTAGTTGCGTTTATACGCTTATGTTAAGTCGCACTTTAGGCTGTTAGGGTTGAGCTATTTAGGCTTCATATATAAGCCATTTCTCATGCTCCCAGTTGTACTTTCATTATCATCAATAATAATTTCTTATTTTGTGCGCACTTTCTCTCTGTGTTTTCTTTGGCTTTGTTCATCCAGATCTATGGAGATCTGGTTCTCTACATGAAGGATAACTGGTCACTTCCTATAGCTGCTGATGGGATGATGAAGCTCCATTTTAAATTGAATAGGCTTAAACAGAAACTCAAGCATTGGAATAAACATTGTTTTGGAAATATTATTGATAAGGTGGCTGAAACTGAAGCACAATTAGCTAAATATGAAATTATCTTTGAGTCTGATCCTTCTCCTTTGAATAAGATGAATATGAATAAATGCCATGCTGATTTGATTAAGATAATGAAAATGAAGAGCCTCTTTTAGAAACAAAAATCAAGTTGTCAATGGTTAGCAGAAGGTGAAAGGAATTCTAAATTTTCCACTTTTTGGTAAAGAAAAAACGCATAAAATCTACAATTCACCAAATCTGGGAAAGTGATAGCCTATTTTTTGAATCTATCAGTATCAAGGAGTCTGCTATTGTCGCGGCCCCGGGCGCGGAGAGGAGAACCCTCCCTGCTTGGTCGCCCGTTGGACGCACGGGCATAACCTCCAGTCGCCACTGAGTACAACCCTAAAGTTTGGCTTGGAATCAACTGCCAAAAGGTGGTACCACTGGTGGTTTGTACTTGGCGGCCTTTGATTATAAACCCTTCAATTTTCGTCTGAAATTCCGATGTGGGCCGAGGAAATGAACACACACGGCCTTGCAACACGGCGTGTTGCAGGCCGTGCGTATTCACCCCAATTTCTCACGGTCACGCACACGCCCGTGACTCTAGGCCGTGTGAATTCATTCAATTTCACACGGCCTTGCAACACAGCGTGTTGCAGGCCGTGTGGCCTCCCTTGGCCTTCCCTGCATCGTTATTCCAGTTTACACCTCGGATTTTCGGGGCGTTACACTATCCCCCCATTCGAAGCGTAATATCCCCATTACGCCGTGACATAGGATCGTGGCTTCTCCGCCAGTCTCCCCGTGCACTCGCGAGTTCCTTTAGTGGAAAACCTCTGGTGTCTGGGTACGCAGTGACGGACCTGCTCTGATACCATCTGTCGCAGCCCCAGGCGCGGAGAGGAGAACCCTCACGACGGCACCCGTTGGACGCGTGGGTATAAGCTTCACCACCACTGAGCACAACCCTAAAGTTTGGCTTGAAACCACTTGCCAAAAGGTGATGCACCACATGGTAGTTGTGCTTGGAAGATCACTTATAAACCCTTCACATTACATATGTTTTTCCTATGTGGGACAAATGCTCACAGGGTACATGTTTCTCAAGTTTGGGGTGTTACATTCACCCCTCCTTGAGAGCGTAATGTCCTCAGTACGCCGTGACATAGGATCGTGGCTTCCCGCCAGTGGAGAAGCTGCCCACAACACGCCGAGCGGAGCCCCTTTAGCGGTGACTCACGACTCATGTCATGTGTGGAACATGCATTCCCATAGCTGACGGTTGGCTCTGATACCATCTGTCGCGGCCCCGGGCGCGGAGAGGAGAACCCTCCCTGCTTGGGCGCCCGTTGGACGCGCGGGCATAACCTCCAGTCGCCACTGAGTACAACCCTAAAGTTTAGCCTGGAATCAACTGCCAAAAGGTGGTACCACTGGTGGTTTGTACTTGGCGGCCTTTGATTATAAACCCTTCAATTTTCGTCTGCAATTCCGATGTGGGACGAGGAAATGAACACACACGGCCTTGCAACACGGCGTGTTGCAGGCCGTGCATATTCACCCCAATTTCTCACGGTCACGCACACGCCCGTGACTCTAGGCCGTGTGAATTCATTCAATTTCACACAGCCTTGCAACACGGCGTGTTGCAGGCCGTGTGGCCTCCCTTGGCCTTCCCTGCATCTTTATTCTAGTTTATGCCTCGGATTTTCGGGGCGTTACACTATCCCCCCGTTCGAAGCGTAATGTCCCCATTACGCCGTGACATAGGATCCTGGCTTCTCCGCCAGTCTCCCCGTGCACTCGCGAGTTCCTTTAGCGGAAACCCTCTGGTGTCTGGGTACGCACTGACGGACCTGCTCTGATACCATCTGTCGCGGCCCCGGGCGCGGAGAGGAGAACCCTCCCTACTTGGGCGCCCGTTGGACGCGCGGGCATAACCTCCAGTCGCCACTGAGTACAACCCTAAAGTTTGGTCTGGAATCAACTGCCAAAAGGTGGTACCACTGGTGGTTTGTACTTGGCGGCCTTTGATTATAAACCCTTCAATTTTCGTCTGAAATTCCGATGTGGGACGAGGAAATGAACACACACGGCCTTGCAACACGGCGTGTTGCAGGCCGTGCGTATTCACCCCAATTTCTCACGGTCACGCACACGCCCGTGACTCTAGGCCATGTGAATTCATTCAATTTCACACGGCCTTGCAACACGTCGTGTTGCAGGCCGTGTGGCCTCCCTTGGCCTTCCCTGCATCGTTATTCCAGTTTACACCTCAGATTTTCGGGGCGTTACAGCTATTAATTTTTTCACTCAACTACTAGGGAAGAATGATATAAATTTCTTGCCTGATGAGTTCCTTTGTATTCCCAAACTTGTTTCTTCAGAAGATAATGACTTGCTATGTATTCCTCCTAATATGGAAGAGGTTAGGGAAGCTGTATTTTCAATGAATCCACAAGGGGCTGCAGGGCCCGATGGGTTCTCAGTTAAATTCTTTCAGAATTGTTGGGAAATTGTAAAAGCTGATTTGTTCTTAGTTGTGTGTGACTTTTTCAATGGGAGTCACATGCCAAAGGGGTTTAGGGCTACATCTTTAGCTCTTATACCCAAATGCATTAGTCCATTAACCTGGGCTGATTTTAGACCAATTAGTTTATGCAATGTAACAAACAAAATTATGACGACCCACAATTCCTAATTTTAGAATTAGCACATTTATCGAGATTCGGACCGTTCACGATCCCGACATCTTTCATAATCATAACATTTTCCAACTCTTGCATCAAAGCATTTTCATAAATCATTGATTTGGCATATAAAACCTCCAAGTATTAATAAGAATTTTATTTGCATCGTTTTGCCACTAACTAGGGTCAATTTGGTGAATTTATATTTTTAGCTCGTTTAATCGAATCTAGTAATTTAACAGTGTACGTTGGACTGGAACCCAATGTTTTAAAGATGTATTTTATTGAGGTACCAAATATCTTTCATTAAATCATATTTTTAAGAAATTCCATTTTAGTCTAAAAATATTTACACTTTAACCCCAACCAATATTAACTTTCGTAAATGCCTGAATTTTCATGAAACGAACCTCGAATCTTATTAAGCTTTTCATTACGGTCATTTTGACACTAAGTACGCCTAATTATGAGACTTTGCACTTTCGTCTCGTTTTTTGAAATCATATATAACCGGAAGTTTCTAATTTTAGAAACTGCACACACACAACGACGAACACCGAACCGCGAATCCTTTTTCTCTCCAAAATGCAATTTTTGCAAAAATTGTTGGAATTGGACGAATGATATATCCAGACGATCGTAGCGACGAGACGAACTCAGCCATGCTATTATTTCGGCGATCGGAGCAATGGTGGCGCCGCTATGGCATCACAACAGCGACGACGGAGGAGTGACGGCGATCTGACATCTCCTGTAGCACCCCGTTCTGTAGGAGGAGAAAGGATACCACATCCGCACCGAGACGAACTCCCAAACAAGGTAAATGTACCCCATTTAAAAATTCATCCCGGTGAACGACAATCACTCGATCCATAATGGCAACAACATCCCTGCCCTAACAACAACAACAAATACTAACAGATTGCGGAAGCTAAAACAATTATCGATTCAACAATTCAAGTCACTCGGGGCATCAATTATCATAAACCATAATCAATAATTCAATAATATAACCAATCTACATAGGAATTCAGTAAAAGAGAGACATAATTCAAATAGTAAATGACATACTATTGTTGGACACTACCGACAATACCAATAGACTCGAGACTCGAGACTGACGACCCGCTGTTGCCAACCGACATGAAACGTGACAACGCTACCTATCGACCTGAAGTAAGAATCAAAAGAACGAGGGGGTGCGCATAAAGGATACTAAGTGAAGGCATAAGTTGGAACAAGTACGAGCCATGCTTCCAGGTTTTGTATATATATATAAGAAAATACATATGCTAAATGGAGAAAACCGGAATGTGCTTCGACTTGCAATAACAACAATCCATACGCAATATCAGTAATGGCAATAAAGCATGAATAAAGTCAATTAATATCCCAGCGAGAATGGGCTTGTTCCTCCATATAACCCCTTCATGTCATGAAAAATACTCCATCACCGGTGTCTGACCCCATAGCGCGACTATGGGCAACGAACATGAATTTTAGGAAAGTGTGCAACGAATGCAACACCCACCATCGCTTCCAACCGTGGTTATCAACTCCTAACGGACCACGCTTGATGCTTAGGTTTGGGAGTAGTACCTCGGGAAACACCCTGGATGCTCATCCCCAGGTGAGTTACACGTGTCGTGTCCTAAAATTTATAAAAAAATTGTGTCGCCGTGTCCGTGTCGTATCGTGTCCGTGTCCCCGTGTCCATGTCTGTGCAACATAGGTTGAACTGTTAAAGATATAAGTACAACATAAGTAACGTATAGAAGTCAAAAAAATATTTTAGTTCAACAATATCTAAATTAGTAATAAGAAAAAAGATTCAATAATGTTTGTCTTCTATAGAAGCTACTTAGATTGATGCATTTGTTGAATTTAGAAACTATTTAAATTTTTATAACTTTGTCTTGGATATTGATTGGTTTCCTTTTGTATACTATTTTGTTAATCATACAAGTATATGCATACAGACATACAGTTTAAGTAAAATAGAGAAGAAAAACAAATTGAAGGATATACGAACTTCACTACATAACTATTACTTATGAATTTCGTAGGAAATATATTTACGGTGGAATAAAATTGTGATTTACGGAAAAGTAAAAGGAATTATACATCTATATTTGAGAATTATCACTTTAAAGGTTTCAAAATATTACAAATAGCACCAAAAGATAATAAAAGTGGTACAATCGGATAAAATTTAAGGGAATAAAAACTATCAACTTCATACAATAGGGTTTAAATGTAATATGGAAATTTAAAATCATGATATGATTCAACTACTTAAAAAAACTATAAAATCCATAAAAATTATAATTTTCGTTCGAAGTAAATAAATTATTTAATTTTTGCAAATTTCACCATCTATATTTTCAAATATTACAATTAGACCCAAGAGGGTAATACGGACAAGTCCAAAATATATGAATAGTAAACAGGGGGTATTTTTGGATTTTCAATTACATTTTTTGGAAGACGTCATCATTTTTCAACGTTCACTGCCCGAGAATCAAGTGGTAAGTGTCTGTAACGGAATATGGGTTCTTCTGTAATTTAAAAATTTTTAGGGTATTTTTTGTATTTAGGGCATACTTTGGGGACTGAGGTTATATGTAATTAACCCTATTTATTAATATTTACCATATAATATTTGCAGATTAATGGATTATTCGCTAGGAAAGCAATTTGGGATTTGATGGCTAGAGGTTTGATCAGTATGGTGTCTCCTTATTCTAGCCGACAGATCTTTTACTTCATTGTATTTATGAGCTTTAAAATGGTTTTGCCTTTTTAGAACTCTTAATTTTAAGATCGAATGTTTTCTTAATGATACGGTACTTGCGGCATCAACTGTTACATGTGTAACGCCCCGAAAATTCGTGTTATGAGCCGGGAACCCGAACCGATTTTCTTGCGCGATTCATTATTTATTTTATTAATTATTATGTGATTTATATAACATTTTTATGAATAAGAGAATTTCGGTATTTAAACCACGACATGTCAATGTGCGTTTAATTTCATGAACTTTGACTGTAATTTTATTTTATTTGGAAAACTTGTATTTTTGACTAAGTTTTATAAATTACGGATTTACCCTTTCGATTTTAAACCCTAGTCAAATTATTTGACTAACTCTCAACACTCTCCCTCTCACCTCAGTCACGTAAACAGCAAAGGAAAGAGAAAAGAAAAGAGAAGAAAAAGAGCAAGAGAAGGAAGAGATTCAAACGATCGTCCCGACCCCGTTTCCCGATCGATTTTCGAACCGTTTACGCCTACGAACTCCCCGCAATCTCTTCTACGAGTAAGCCTTTCACGATTCTTTCGTTTAATGTCTCGTATGCTTAGTATTTCTTATTTTTTATGATAGTTGTAGAATTTAGGTCTTATTTGATTTTGATAGTAATCGTGGATGGATTTTCGTGTTTATCGTTTCTATATGTAGATTATATGTTGTAGATGATTATATGTGAGAAATAGGGAGTGATTTGCATGATTTATCGATTAAATGATTGAATTTTGGTTTGAAATCGCGTATGTTTTTGCTGTCTGCGTGTTTCTGCTCAATCTGGACGCACACGGGCTTTGCACACGGGGATCGCAAGGCCGTGTGGGGTTACACGGCCTCTTGCACGGCCGTGCAAGAGACCGTGCGTGTGGTGAATTGCACGCGGGCTGGTGCACACGGCCTTGAGGCCGTGTGCATGAGGCCGTGTGTAGCGGGCGCCCCAAACGGGTAACGCACGCCCCGCACCGAGCCTCAATCCGAAGCCGAAACAGAAATCCGACCCTAAATTGAAACCCGGCGAACGGCAAACCGATTTACTCAATCACTAGGCGGGGCTTTTTGTAAAACAACAATTGACGACAACAATGCGGGAGCGGAAGCAACAACCAAATTAAATCAAAAATCATATAACAACATTCAAAGCAGTAGCTCATTTGCACAAATAGTTAAAGCCCACCAAGGCTAGCGGAATTCAATTACAATAATATAATAAACGGGTTCGATACAATATCCTGGTAACATATACATATAACCTAATCAAGAACTTAAAACTATCTAGAAACGGACAATCACCAAAAGAAAGAAAACCCGCGATACAAGACTGACGATGCCCACCTAGATACCACCTGAAACAGATAAGGTTTAAAGCAGGGAGGGTTAGTCAAAAGACTAAGTGAGGGGAAAAAAAGAGTACATACATAATAACATACGGGAATAAACCACCATTTTAACTTAAAAGAAAACAAACGTAAAAGAAGGGTTTTCATAAATATTTGGTGATTTATCATAATATAACATAACGGGGCATATCATATTGCTCGGCGAGTCGAGCCCTCAACTCCTCATATCATATCATAACATACCTGAAAACCATACCAACCTTATTCCTCCCACATAGCAGAAGGACCGCTAAATCCAAACTGCTCTATAGGCATAATAGCCTATTCTACGGCTGACACGAAGTCTCCGTCGCAGGAGCTCAAAGGTTGCCACTCCGGCCTCACCCGTGCTCCCGGTAAACATGGAGCAAGCTACCGAATTCCACCGTAGACCCGCTGTCTATCCGGCTTCATCCGATCGCCGTACTCCGGGCCCAGCTAACATTTCATACATATCATATCTCGCATTTTCATAACTATCATTTTCCTATTGAAATAGGATTCAAGACATTTCGGGGAGGGCCAAAAGGGCCGTTCGAGACAGGCGGTGTAACGGCAGGAAATACAACCGGGCATTCCATCGTCAGGGGAAAGTCCGCCCTAACGACTTCACTCAACGAGAAGGTTTCCAAGCCCAAAATTATATTTAAATCGAAACATAGTTCGCTTGTCTCTTTTTGAAAACATTTCGAAATCATATACATAATATTCATTTAATATCAAATCCGTTGTTCTTAAAGCTCATAAAGATAATAAGCATAAAGTATTTACTAAATATAGTAATACGGGATGAAAACATAAATTACACATGCGAGGCTTATTTAGTGAGGCTTAATAGTACATATCTACATAATACGGGATAACAATAGAAACCTCACCTGGCGATAACCAAAAGAAAGCCCAAAACGGAAACGAGCAACCTAATCCACGAGAGTGGAACCTGCAACTGACAACGACATAACCACGTAAGACATACGATGACGCACGGCTCATACGAAAGCATAGAAACACGTAAAAGCACGTTATACAATCACATAAAGCACTTAGGTTCAATTATCAAACGAAACGAAGTAATTCGCAAATTTAAAAATACAAATGAAGTCCAAATGCAATGAAACTTTATGGACATGATTTAAATATCATAAGAGAGCATGCATTCGAATTTCGGGAAAATCGGACTTCCTATGCAAAAGTTAGAAAATTTAACGAAAACTTAAAACATACTAATCATTCACCCGAACATGTTGTAAATTCATAAATCCTGCAATTCTTATCTAAATCATATATATCGAATACACGAGCGAAGAAAAAATTCGGAAAAGAATGGCCGAGGCGGGACCCGTAGGCTAAAATGGGCCCTGACTTACAGAAGGTCAGGGCCCTGTTCAACCAGGCCACACGGCCTTGTGCACGGCCGTGTGCCAAGGCCGTGTACACCATGAGAAACACGCACGGCTTGTTGCACACGGCCTCAAGGCCGTGTGCACAAGGCCGTGCACCAACACACACACGCACGGTCTCTTGCACGGCCGTGCAAGAGGCTGTGTAACCCCACACGGCCTTGCGACACCCCGTGTGCAAGGCCCGTGTGCGTCCAGATTGAGCAGAAACTCGCAGACAGCAAAAACATACGCGATTCCAAACCAAAATTCAACATTTAATCGATAAATCATGCAAATCACTCTCTAATTCTCACATATAATCATCTACAACATATAATCTACATATAGAAACTATAAACACGAAAATCCGTCCATAAATTCATCCAAAATCATATAAACCCTATATTATATAACTATAAACAAAATCGAGAAATACAAGGCATAGGAGACATTAAACGAGATGGACGTGAAAGGCTTACTCGTAGAAGAAATCGTGAGGAGTTCGTAGGCGTAAACAATTCGAAAATCCGTCGAGAAACGGAGTCGGGACGATCGAATGAACCTTCCTCTTCTTCTTTCTCTTTTCTTCTTTCTTTTCTTTCTTCTTTGCTGCGTGAATGAGTTAGGGAGAGAGAGTGATGGCTTAGGTCAAAGGAGTTGACTCGGTTGAGAAACGAAAGGGCATTTTTGTAATTTTGCAAAATAAGTTCAAAAACTCACGTTGTCTAAATAACACATAATTACAGTCAAAATTCATATTATTAAACGCACATTGACAATTCGTAATTTAAATATTAAAATCACTCATATACGAAATCGTTATAAAAATCATATAATAATTAATAAAATAAATAATAAATCGCGTGTGAAAAATCGATTCGGGTTCCCGGTTCATAATACGAATTTTCGGGGCGTTACACCGTGCGTGTCGCTTGATTGTGCACGGCCTCGGCACACGGCCGTGCACAAGGCCGTGTGGCCTGGTCGAACAGTGTCTTGACCTTCTGTAAGTCAGGGCACATTTTAGCCTACGGGTCCCGCTTCGGCTCGTCTTTTCCGAATTCTTTCTTTGCTCGTGTATTCGATATATATGAAATAGATAGGAATTGCATGATTTATGAATTTACAACATGTTCGGGTATGTGAATAGTGCGTTTTAAGTTTTCGACAAATTTTCTAACTTTTGCATGTGAAGTCCGATTTTCCCGAAATTCGAATGCATGAGTCTCTCTTATGGTACTTAAAGCATGTCCGTAAAGTCTCGTTGCATTTGGACTTGATTTGCATATTGAAATTCATAAATTACTTGGTTATGTTTGATAATTGAACCTAAGTGTTTTATGTGATTGTATAACGTGCTTTTACGTCCGTCCACGAGGCTGTAAAAAGAGAGAAAGGGGCGGCTATCTAGCGGGAGTCGTTTCGGTTGTATGCCACGAGGTCCCTATGGACAAGGGGACAAGTGAATCATCGCTTTTGGGCGTAGGCAGCCCTCTACCATCTATCCCATTGCATTCCATCGTCTCGTATTGTACTGTACCGTATCAGACCAGATAGATCTGTGTTTCTATGCTTTCGTATGAGCCGTGCGTCATCGTATGTCTTACTTGGTTATGTCATTTGTCAGTTGCAGGTTCCACTCTCGTGGATTAGGTTGCTCGTTTCCGTTTTGGGCTTTCTTTTGGGTTGTCGCCAGGTGAGGTTTCCGTTGTTATTCCGTATTATGTAGATATGTATTGTTAAGCCTCACTAAATAAGCCTCACATGTATAATTTACGTTTTCATCCCGTATTACTATATTTAGTAAATACTTTATTCTTATTACTTTTATGAGGTTTAAGATCAACGGATTTCATATCAAATGACTATTATGTGGATGATTTCGAAATGTTTTCAAAAAGAGACAAGCGAACTATGTTTCGATTTAAATGTAATTTTGGGTTTGGAAACCTTCTCGTTGAGTGAAGTCGTTAGGGCGGGTTTCTCCCCCAGGACGATGGAACACCCGGTTGCGTTTCCTACCGTTACATCGCCTGTCTCAAACGACCCTTTTGGCCCTCCCCGAAATGTCTTGATTCCTATTTTAATAGGAAAATGATAGTTATGAAAAATGCGAGATATGATATGTGTGTCCGTTATGTCTTTGTGGGCCCCGGGGTATGGCGATCGGATGAAGCCGGATAGACAGCGGGTCAACGGTGGAATTCGGTAGCTTGCTCCATGTTTACCGGGAGCACGGGTGAGGCCGGAGTGGCAACCTTTGAGCTCCTGCGACGGAGACTTCGTGTCAGCCGTGAGATAGGCTATTATGCCTATAGAGCAGTTGGATTTAGCGGTCCTTCTGCTACATGGGAGGAATAAGGTTGGTCTGGTTTTCAGGTATGTTATGATATGATATGAGGAGTTGAGGGCTCGTCTCGTCGAGCAATATGATATGTCCCGTTATGTTATGTTATGATAAATCACCGAATGTTTATGAAAATCCTTCTCTTACGTTTGTTTTCTTTTAAGTTAAAATGGTGATTTATTCGTGTATGTTATTATGTATGTATTCCCATTTTTCCCCTCACTTAGTCATTTGACTAACCCTCCCTGCTTTTAACCTTATTTGTTTCAGGTGGTAACTAGGTGGGCATCGTCAGTCTTGTTTCGCGGGTTTTCTTTCTTTTCGTTGATTGTTCCTTTTTAGATTGTTTTAGGTTCATGATTAGGTTATATGTATATGTTATCGGGATTGATATATTGAACCCGTTATTGGGTGTCACCGGGATATTGTATCGAACCCGTTTATTATATTATAGTAATTGAATTCCGCTAGCCTTGGTGGGCTTTAATTATTTGTGCAATTGAGCTGCTCTGAATGTTGCTATACAGAATTTGGTTTGGTTGTTGCTTCCGCTCCCGCATTGTTGTCGTCTGTTGTTTTACAAAAGCCCTGCCTAGTGATTGAGTAAATCGGTTTTCCGTTCGCCGGGTTTCAATTTAGGGTCGGATTTCTGTTTCGGCTTCGGATTGAGGTTCGGTGCGGGGCTTGCGTTACCCGTTTGGGGCGCCCGCTACAGGTGGTATCAGAGCTTCTTTGGTCCAATGGCCTAAGCTCTGAATTGTCGTGTTTTGGGTATTTTGTCAGTCGTTGTGTGCCGGTGTAACTTAGGGAATTGCGCTCACCAGTGTTCAAGAACGCTTAGTGTTTGAATTGTGATGGATCTTTGTTGGATGATCAACAACAAAAGATCTTTTACAATCAAAACACTGGGATGGACTTGGATATAGGTGGATACGAAACTCAAGGTTGTACTTGCCATGCCTGGTTGTCTGTCGTGTCCGGTTGTGTCTAGGTCGTACGGCTTAGGACTTTTGTGGAATTGTGCACATGTGCTAAGTGCTTATGTGAACTCTATCTGAAGATTACTTGCCTACGTGTTACAGCTTTTCATAATCACTTATCATCATGCATGTTTGGTACTGAATTTACAGAATGCCTCCTCGCCGTGAACCGCCAGGTCCGCCTCCAGGTGTTCCGACACCAGCACAATTTATGGAAGCCTTAGGGCAGTTTATGGTTAATACCAACCGAGCAACACCACCACCTGCCCCCGAGACAGAGATGAGCAGGTTCCTTAAACTCCACCCCCCACAGTTCGAGGGTGCCCCCGATGATGTTATTGCCGAATCTTGGATAGCGGCAATGGAGAAGAGGTTCAGAGTAATGGAATGTCCGGACCCTGAGAGGGTCGAATTAGCAGTGTATCAGATGACAGGAGCTGCACATGACTGGTGGGCCCGTATCGAGCAGCGATGGCAGCGAGAGCATGTGGTCCCGACTTGGGATCAATTCTTACTTGAGTTTCGGGCCAAGTATATTCCGTTGGTGGTCCGACAGCAACGTGAGCGAGAGTTCCTGGCTCTCAAGCAGGGTACTTCATCCGTTGACCAGTACGAGGCTCATTTCTCTAGACTTATTATTCACTGCCCGTATATGGTCGCCGACAAGCAGAGGAAAACTCGCCAGTTTGTAGAGGGATTGACTTACAAGATCAGAAAGGCTATGATGGTGGTCCGACCTCAATATTATACCGACGCAGTGGAAATGGCTCTGTATATTGAGTCTGAACTCAACCTAATGGGACCGAGTCCTATTCTTGCCACTACCACCGTTCAGTACCCTCCAGCGAGTTCTAAGAGGCCATTTACACCTTCAGGGCCATCTTCCGGAAAGAAGACCTCCCAAGTGTCTTCATCGAAGCAGAATGCACCTCCCCAACCGCAGGGAGCCCTACGACCTGTATGTGGCTTTTGCCAAAGAGACCATCAAGAGTCGGAATGCCGAAAGAAAGCTGGACGTTGCTTCTCATGTGGAAGTCCCTTCCATCTCCGCGCAAATTGCACGAGGAAGAAAAGATCGAGACAGTCGAGGAGAACTTAGATTCGAATGCTTCGGTGCAAGGTACAAATATTAATTGGCATTCCATACATGCATTTTATAATTCGAGTGGTTTACACTCACTTGTTGCGCTTTTCATTGCTGTACTTGTGCGTGTGCATGTTGGATTCTTTGCATGTTTCTCTTTCTATTTCTTTGTTGCCGGATTGGAGGACAATTGCGATTCGTGCGCGTGCTGCCGTTTATCATCGAAGGAACCGTTAGCAGCAGATTTGACCAAGTTGCCAGCAAAGGATTATTTTGGACTTGACTAAGTCCAGAGAACCAAGTTGGTCATAGAATTCATAGATGTACTTCCCGAGAGTCTGAGAGCTCTTGCGATTAGATCGGAATGTATGGTTTGTGAAAGATCTAACTCTAAGAAGTCAAACCGTGATCGAAGTCGCCTAACCGAATGGATTCTGCCGATTTGACAGAATCGAGGAACCGACTTGATGAACTTCCCTTCCTTGAACGTGCCCGAACGAGTGTCTTGATCTGGGGTACTACAACGTTGCTTGTAGAGAAAGAAGATAGTGCACTTCCTGTGTGTATTGTTCACCGAGAATTGCACAGAATATTAACGAAGGCAAGTATTCTCTATCATTAATGATGAAATGTCCGATATGCTTTGAGATCGAGGATTTTGTCTGAACAACATTTGATTAGGGTATCATCAGCTTTGTGCTCGAGACGAATATGTTCTGAAGACAGCTTTCAGTGCCTGATGTAGACGTCTTGAATTCGTATATCTGCCTCTAGTACTGACAAGTGCTTTGCGACTTGATGGACCCCATTCATATCGTAGTGAGTTAGTCGTTGCTTCCTAAGGAGTCACCTTGGTGTCCTCGAGATTAGAGGAAGAACGCAGAACACCTCCGTATGGTACGCCAGAAAACAACTGGCACCTGCTAGTTGCCCCACCTAACGGATGTGAAATCTGGATCGACTTAGTGACCCCTTTTAAGTCATTTCGGATCCGGAGTGAGAAGAGAAGGAGGATCTTTGAAGATTTGAGCAATACTGGAATGGGAAGAAACCAAGACTTTGAGTGGAATTTCTCTAAGCTTGCAACCCTGTTGCTTGAGTCAACGGGAAAGAAAACGAACTCGAATGGACGATCTCTGTAAGACTTATTCTTAGGAGTCGAGAAGAGATTAACTACAACTTCAATATTAACCCTGCTCAAGGGATTCCGAAGGAATCGTCGAAGGAATCGTCGTGAGTGGGAATGCGTCACATGAAAGGTTGAATTGGTGAATGGTACTATGAAGAAACCATAGCTCATGCTCGGGAAGCTAAAATCAACCAGAAAGTATCCCCTCATGACATTGCACTAGCTACTGTAGGAGAGAATTGGCTGAAGCGTTGCCACTATCTCTGATGGAATTTGTTGAAATCCCCACAGATTATGAGAGTTTAACAAGTGTTAACTCAGGAGGAGTTGAACCAACCCCAATGTCGTTAATGGAAAATGTTTGAGGACTAAGATTACAAGAATCAGTGTTCCTTGGGAAAAGCGCATATCTTAGTTGGTACTTTGAACCAAATCACGAGCATGTCACAAAGTGAGGCTGAACCGAATTGGACTTGCACGATTTTCGATAATTTCATTCATAGCCTTGCGACCCAGTCATAATTGGGTTGAAGAATCTAAAATGCCTAGTCTGCAAAAGAATGGATCCCGAGTCAGACAATTCGAGCGAAAAATAATCCAAAGTTTCAACTTTGTGTTGGTAACCCCAATGCTTCCCAATATAAGTCCCGGACCCATGATTCGAAGAGTCGAAAGAAAGAGATTTACTCGATTAAGTCAAGAGATACCTGGCTTGCCAGCAGATCAAAGCCGAGCATCAAAGACTAAGGAGTTAGCTATTAGTACTGCATACCCCTATGTGGGATTGGGAATGGATTCACCATGGACTTCGTGTCCGGACTGCTGAAGGTTTAAGATGGTAATTACTGTTACAGGTTTATCTGGGATTTCTCCAAGGTGCTGTCGATCGGATTCAGGCCTTTCGACAATAAATGGGGATAGCTCAAGTTCTACTGAAAAGCTACTTACAAGAACCCCGAACAGGCTTGGGGCTGTGCAATCCGCGAAATATCTCCTAGCGAGTCCCTTGAATGAATCAGACAGTCGAAGGAGCTTCGTGAGAGATCCGAATGAAGATGCATAAGTTTCACCCAGAGTTGTTTAACTCTAATCAGTAGAATCTGGGGACCAGATTCTCATAAGGAGAGGTGATTGTAACGCCCCGAAAATTCGTGTTATGAGCCGGGAACCCGAACCGATATTCTTGCGCGATTCATTATTTATTTTATTAATTATTATGTGATTTATATAACATTTTTATGAATGAGAGAATTTTGGTATTTAAAACCACGACATGTCAATGTGCGTTTAATTTCATGAACTTTGACTGTAATTTTATTTTATTTGGAAAACTTGTATTTTTGACTAAGTTTTATAAATTACGGATTTGCCCTTTCGATTTTAAACCCTAGTCAAATTATTTGACTAACTCTCAACACTCTCCCTCTCACCTCATTCACGTAAACAGCAAAGGAAAGAGAAAAGAAAAGAGAAGAAAAAGAGAAAGATAAGGAACAGATTCAAACGATCGTCCCGACCCCATTTCCCGACCGATTTTCGAACCGTTTACGCCTACAAACTCCCCGCGATCTCTTCTACGAGTAAGCCTTTCACGATTCTTTCATTTAATGTCTAGTATGCTTAGTATTTCTTATTTTTTATGATAGTTGTAGAATTTAGGTTTTATTCGATTTTGATAGTAATCGTGGATGGATCTTCGTGTTTATCGTTTCTATATGTAGATTATATGTTGTAGATGATTATATGTGACAAATAGGGAGTGATTTGCATGATTTATCGATTAAATGATTGAATTTTGGTTTGAAACCGCGTATGTTTTTGCTGTCTGCGTGTTTCTGCTCAATCTGGACGCACACGGGCTTTGCACACGGGGGTTGCAAGGCCGTGTGGGGTTACACGGCCTCTTGCACAGCCGTGCAAGAGACCGTGCGTGTGGTGAATTGCACACGGGCTGGTGCACACGGCCTTGAGGCCGTGTGCATGAGGCCGTGCGTGTCGCTTGATTGTGCACGGCCGTGCACAAGGCCGTGTGGCCTGGTCGAACAGTGCCCTGACCTTCTGTAAGTCAGGGCACATTTTAGCCTACGGGTCCCACTTCGGCTCGTCTTTTCCAAATTATTTCTTCGCTTGTGTATTCGATATATATGAAATAGATAGGAATTGCATGATTTATGAATTTACAACATGTTCGGGTATGTGAATAGTGCGTTTTAAGTTTTCGACAAATTTTCTAACTTTTGCATGTGAAGTCCGATTTTCCCGAAATTCGAATGTATACTCTCTTATGGGATTTAAAGCATGTCCGTAAAGTCTCGTTGCATTTGGACTTGATTTGCATATTTAAATTCATAAATTACTTGGTTATGTTTGATAATTGAACCTAAGTGTTTTATGTGATTGTATAACGTGCTTTTACGTGTTTCTATGCTTTCGTATGAGCCGTGCGTCGTCGTATGTCTTACTTGGTTATGTCATTTGTCAGTTGCAGGTTCCACTCTCGTGGATTAGGTTGCTCGTTTCCGTTTTGGGCTTTCTTTTGGGTTGTCGCCAGGTGAGGTTTCCGTTGTTATTCCATATTATGTAGATATGTATTGTTAAGCCTCACTAAATAAGCCTCACATGTATAATTTACGTTTTCATCCCGTATTACTATATTTAGTAAATACTTTATTCTTATTACTTTTATGAGGTTTAAGAACAACGGATTTGATATCAAATGACTATTATGTAGATGATTTCGAAATGTTTTCAAAAAGAGACAAGCGAACTATGTTTCGATTTAAATGTAATTTTGGGTTTGGAAACCTTCTCATTGAGTGAAGTCGTTAGGGCGGGTTTCTCCCACAGGACGATGGAACACCCGGTTGCGTTTCCTACCGTTACATCGCCCGTCTCAAACGGCCCTTTTGGCCCTCCCCGAAATGTCTTGATTCCTATTTTAATAGGAAAATGATAGTTATGAAAAATGCGAGATATAATATGTGTGTCCGTTATGTCTTTGTGGGCCCCGGAGTATGGCGATCGGATGAAGCCGGATAGACAGCGGGTCTACGGTGGAATTCGGTAGCTTGCTCCATGTTTACCGGGAGCACGGGTGAGGCCGGAGTGGCAACCTTTGTGCTCCTGCGATGTAGACTTCGTGTCAGCCGTGAGATAGGCTATTATGCCTATATAGCTTTCTTTTCGGTGATTGTTCCTTTCTAGATTGTTTTAGATTCATGATTAGGTTATATGTATATGTTATCGAGGTTGATATATTGAACCCGTTATTGGGTGTCACCGGGATATTGTATCGAACCCGTTTATTATATTATAGTAATTGAATTCCTCTAGCCTTGGTGGGCTTTAATTATTTGTGCAATTGAGCTGCTTTGAATGTTGCTATATAGAATTTGGTTTGGTTGTTGCTTCCGCTCCCGCATTGTTGTCGTCTGTTGTTTTACAAAAGCCCCGCCTAGTGATTGAGTAAATCGGTTTGCCGTTTGCCGGGTTTCAATTTAGGGTCGGATTTCTGTTTCGGCTTCGGATTGAGGCTCGGTGCGGGGCGTGCGTTACCCCTTTGGGGCGCCCGCTACAACATGTTACTAATTTTTTGGTTTAAATCAAAGTTTGGTATCAACATTGAGTTCATTTAGGCCTGTAAGTTTGATTGGCATCACACACATTTCGTGAATGAGTCTTTTTTTTATAACAAGTAAACATATTTGGAATTTGGTTATGTTTTTATTAAAAATAGTTTGAAAATGATTAAAAATTATTAACAATAGTTTGAAAATTTCAACTTAATAAAAAGTAGTTCGAAATCATTGTATGATTTTAGTTGAAATATATTTTGGCAAAAAAGTATAAACAAGAGTGTAGCGGGCGCCCCAAACGGGTAACGCACGCCCCGCACCGAGCCCCGACCCGGGACCGAAATGGAATCCGACCCGAATCGAAACCCGGCGTATGGCACACATTTACTCAATGACTAGGCGGGGATTTCAAAAACGAAAGAAAATGATAGAGGTGCGGAAGCGAAAATAAACCAAACGATAAAACATATTAATTGCACAAGTATTAAAGCCCACCAAGGCCAACGAAATTCAATTACATAATTAATAAACGGGTTCGATACAATATCCCGACAATGTAAACATACGGGTTCAACATATAAATCCCGAATTCTAACTAAATAAAATTACTAATATCATAAAGCATAATTAATAGCCAAACGGGAAAAGAGTTGTACATGAGCCAAAAATAAATGTAACTCTAAGACGCGACGACGACGACGATCCCGCCTAGTATCCTGAAACCAATACAGGGTAAAACAGAGGGGGTTAGTCAAATGACTAAGTGAGGAGGGAATAATAATGTATTTTATAAAACGGAAAATAAATCACCAATTTTAAACTTAAAAGAAATCAACATAAAAGAAAGGTTTTCGTAATCGGGTGGTGATTTAACATAAAACATAACTTATCATATGACTCGGCGAGTCGAGCCCTTAACTCCAATTTCCAAACATAAAAATGGGAAACCCACCTTATTCCTCCAATGTAGACGGACCGCTAAATCCGAACTACGCATAACATATCATATGGTAACTCAGGTACTCAAAGGGCTGCCACTCCGGCCTCACCCCGAGCTCCCAAATGGAGGAAACCATAGGATTTACTCCGTAGACCCGACGTCTACCGACTTCGTCCTATCGCTCTTACTCCGAGCCCAAACAAACATGCATACATATCATAACTCGCTTTTCAAATCATTTCGGGTTGGCCAAAAGACCGTTCGAGACATGTCATATGCGAGGCCGAAGGCCAAAGTTCGCCTTAGAAACAAAAGGTTTTACATGTCTCTTTCGTAAACATTTCAAAGACTATACGTAGTACTTTTCATATCAAATCATTTTCGATAAATCAAATGAACATAATACGCATAAATATCTACTAAGCATATATATAGAAACGGTGTGAAAACAAAACGTAAACTTGGCTTATATCGGGAGAGGCTTATTTATATATATACATAATAGTACTGGAATCAGAAACGGAAAGCCTCACTTGTGGCTATACAAAAAGAATAGATAATGCAAGATCGGATGCGCTACTCCACGGGAGTATCGTCTGCAAAACTACCAAGACACAACCAAATAAGACTAACGACTACGCACGGCTTATACGAAAGCATTAAAACACATAGAAGCACGTTAAACAGTCATTCATAACACTTAGGTTCACATTCTATCAAGGTACTTTAATTCAATAAGCAAATCAAATTAGAATGCGATAAAAGTTCATAATCATGCATAAAAGGCAATAAGGAAGCATGCATTCAAGTTTCGGAATAAACGGACAACATTTGAAAAATAGCCTAAGATGCCTATACGAAAAACACGAAGAACGGGGCCCGAACGAAGTCGGAAAAATTCAAACATCCTAAAATATGTATTTCATGATTTATAGGACCTATAGGTGAAATCGGATCTCAAATCGGAGGTCAAACGAAGAAAGTCAACTTTTAAAAGTGCCCGTTGACTCCCATTGCCGAGAGCAACATTCTGAAAATGGAGAAATTTTGGCTAAGGCATACACACGGTCTCGGGGACAGGCGGACGCACGGGCTTGAACTCGTGCTCAAGCCGGTGCAAGCACTTTGCACGGGCATACGCACGGGCGTGTGCATGGCCGTGCACAAGACCGTGCACAGGCATAAGATGGACGCACGGTCTTGGCGCATGGTCTCAAGACCGTGCGCAAGGCTGTGCGGATTCTCAGAACAGCAGAAATTTGCAGAAATGAAGAAAACTCGCGGGAATGAGTCAAAATTCGATATTTACCCAATCAATCATGCAAATCTCATGTTAAGACTAATATATAACGATATACAACATCTAATCTACCTATAAAACCAAGAACCACGTAAATCCGTCCATAGAATCATTCAAAATCAACATTTAACCTAAATGTGCATGTAGCAGGCGCCGCCAAACGGGCAGACGCACGCCCCGCACCGGATCCTGACCCGGAATCGAAAGGAGTCCGACCCGAACCAAAACCCGGCGAACGGCAAACCGGACATTTACTACTAGGCGGGAGTTTCAAAACAGAGACAAACCCAAAAGCGGAAGCAATATAAAACAAAACATAAAACCCATAATGATTGCGCAGATAGGTAAAGCCCACCAAGGCTAGCAAATTCCAATAAATATTAACAAATGTTTACAACGGGTTCTACAATATTATTCCCGGATTTTCATAAATATAATCCTACATAACAAATATCAAGTCAACAAGAAATAAGAGTTTACATAAGACAAAAGCTTGTAACTCGAACGACAAGACCCAATACTACTGAAGCCCGCCTAGAATCCTGAAACCAAAGGGTGAAACGAATGGGGTTAGTCAAACGACTAAGTGAGGGGGAAAAAGACAGTACATAAGAATAAACGAAAGTAGATCACCAGTTTAACAGAAAGAAAACAACAGAAGTAAAGGTTTTCGCAAACGATTGGTGAACTAGCTCAAAATGAAACATAACAAAGCGTATAACTCAGCAAGAAGAGTTATGAACCACCAGTCAAATCATAAAAACAGAAACCCTCCTTATTCCTCCAGTTGTAATCAGGGAGCAACCCCTAACTACACAGATCATACATAAACAAGCTCAGGTACTCAAAGGGCTGCCACTCCGGCCTCACCCCGAGCTCCCAAAGGTGGAGGAAACCATAGAATTTCCGCCGTAGACCCGACGTCTACTGACTTCGTCCTGTCGTCCTTACTCCAGGCCCATCAGAACAGGTCAAACATATACATATACATAGCTCGATTTTCAAACATTTCCATGTGGTCAAAACACCGTTCGAGGCAAGTTGTGTGCGAGGCTATAACGCCAAAGTTCGCTTTCGGAAAACAAAGATTTGCTTGCCTCTTTCGTAAACATTTCACAAACTTATACATAATACTTTTCATATTAAATCATTTTCAAGATCATAAAAGTATAAGCTTAAATATCTACTATATATACAAACGGATGTAAAACAAATCATAAAACGAGGCTTATCGGGTAGTAGGGTTGGTATTATGTACGTATTATCGTCTACTATAAGAAACTGAAAACCCCACCTGTTGGCTTGACAAAAACGAGAGCAAAATGCGAGACAGGCACGCTACTCCACGGGAGTATCATTTGCAAAAGACAAAGACACAACCAAATAAGACTAACGACGACGCACGGCTTATACGAAAGATTTAAAACACATAGGAGCATGTTTAACAATCATTCATATCACTTAGGTTCACGTTGTAACAAAACATAGAAATTCATAGAATTCGATAAGCAAAACAAGTTAGAATGTAATAAAAGCTCATAAACATGCATAAAATGCAATAAGGAAGCATGCATTCAAGTTTCGGAAGAAACGAACAACATTTGAAAAATAGCCAAAAAGGCCTAAACGAAAAACAAGAGAAACGGGGCCCAAACGAAGTCGGAAAAATTCAAACTACCTAAAATATGTATTTCATGATTCATAGGACCTATAGGTGAAATCGGATCTTGAATCGGAGGTCAAACGAAGAAAGTCAACTTTTTTAATTACCCTTTGACCCTCAATGCCGAGAGCAAGAAGTTGAAAATGGAGAAATTTTGGTTAAGGCATACACACGGTCTTGGGGACGGGCAAACGCACGGGCTTGAACACGTGCTCAAGCCGGTGCGTGAACACTTGCACTGGCCTGCGCACCGGCTTGCGCACGGCCGTGCGTTAGGCAGTGCAAGGCCAAAATAGGCACACGGTCTTGGCGCATGGTCTCAACACCGTGCGTCAGGGCGTGTGGATTATCTAAACAGCAGAAAATCGCGAGGGTTCTCGGGAATGAGCCAAAAATTAACATTTAAATCATATAAATCATGCAAAACCTCAAACTAAACTTACATATAATGATCTACAACATCTAATCTACTTATAGGACCAAGAAACACGTAAATCCATCCACAAAATCATTCATATTCACATTTTTCATATATTATTAAACTATTCACAAAATTCTATAAATCACAACCTAGGAAGCATTAAACGCGAAGGACGTGAGAAGCTTACATGAAGAATAGATTGTGAGGAGTTCGTAAAGTTTCACGGATTGAAATTCGGTCGGAAATCAAAGTCGGAATGAGCAATCGAAGCTTTCTCTCTTTTCTCTCTTCTTTTTCTCTTTTTTCTTCTTTCTTTTCTTCTTTCTTACGTGAATGAGGTTTGAGGGAGAGAGAGAGTGGTCAAGTCAAACTTTGACTTGACTTCGAAACGAGGGGCAAAACCGTAATTACTCCGAACTTACTAAAAATAGCAGGTTGTCGGAATTAAACAATATTATAGTCAAAACTCATATAATTGAACACACGTTGACATGAAATGGTTTAAAAACCAAAATTCACTCATTTATGAAATTGTTAAAATACACATACTAACTATCAAATAAAATAATTAAATCGCGCAAAATAACAATTCGGACGTACCGGATAATAATTCGGATTTTCGGGGCGTTACAATCACCCCTCCTTATGAGAATCTGTCCCTAGATTCTTCTCGTCCGCTACAAATAACGCGGGGTGAAACTTGCGCATCTTCTCTTCGGTTTCCCACGTAGCTTCTTCAACCGGCTGACTCCTCCAAAGCACTTTGACCATGGGAATTTCTCTGTTACGCAGTGCTTGAGTCTTTTTGTCTAAAATTTTCACCGGCTGTGAAACGAAGGTCAAGTCCGGCTCTATCTCAACATCTTCGATAGGAAGAACGTGTGAATCACTCGGGTGATACTTCCGGAGCTGTGAAACGTGGAAAACGTTGTGGATTCCTGTCAGACTCGGTGGCAAGTCTAATCTATAAGCAGCTTCTCCAATCTTCTCCAGAATCTCAAAAGGTCCTAAGAATCTCGGACCTAACTTACCACCTTTGCCAATACGAGTGAATCCCTTTCGAGGTGAAGCTTTAAGAAACACTCGGTCACCAACCTCGAACACAAAGGTCGGCGGCGTGTATCGGCATAACTTTTCTGGCGATCCTGGGCTACTTTCATCCTCTGACGGATGATCTGAATTCGGTCAATCGCTCTCTGAAGAGACTGCGGAGAATCTCCTCTTCCTTTGTTATCCCTTGTCCAACGCCAATCCTCAAGATCCCAAAACAACGGGGATCGACACTTCCTTCCATACAGTGCTTCGTAAGGTGCCATCTTGATTGTAGATTGATAATTGTTGTTGTAGGCGAACTCAATCAACGGTAATTGGTCGTGCCAATTGGTGCGAAAGTCTAAGGCACACGCACGAAGCATATCACTGAGATATCGAATCGTCCTCTCAGATTGGCCATCGGTCTGCGGATGTGCTGTTGTACTGAATGTCAGCTTCGTTCCCATTTTCTCCTGAAGATGCTGCCATAATTGAGAAGTGAATCTAGCATCTCTGTCAGACACAATGCTCACGGGAACTCCATGAAGCCTGACAATCTCTCGGTGATAAATCTCTGCCAACTTCTCTACCTTGAATGACTTCTTGACCGGCAGAAAGTGAGCAGTCTTGGAAAGTCGGTCAATTATCACCCAAATACTATCATAGCCACCTTTAACTTTTGGTAAACCGGACACAAAGTCCATCGCAATCTGCTCCCAATTCCACGTAGGAATCGGTAGTGGCTGTAGCAATCCTCCAGGTCTCTGGTGCTCTACCTTGACCTGCTGACATGTCTGACATCTCTTGACGTAATCAGCTACGTCTCTCTTCATACCTCTCCACCAGAACAACTCTTTTAGATCCCGGTACATCTTACTTCCACCAGGATGTACTGTATAAGGCGTATTATGCGCCTCAGCAAGAATCTCCTTCTTAAGACTCTCAGGAACACAAACTCGAGTCTCGAAGCGGAGAATACCAAAATCATCAACACGAAACTGGGACTCTGGATCATCTGAAATATGAACTATCTGCCTCTGAGTCCACTCGTCAGTAGCCTGAACATCTCGAATCTTACGACCCAATTCTGACTGAATCGATATACTGTGAACGTGAGCCTGCGAGGTGATATAAACTCGCTCAAACTTAGCCTCTAGCTGAGCTACACTCGCCTTACGACTCAATGCATCGGCTACCACATTCGCCTTTCCAGGATGGTATTGAATCTTGCAATCATCATCCTCAAACAATTCCATCCATCGACGCTGTCTCTTGTTCAAATCCTTCTGAGTGAACAAATACTGCAGACTCTTGTGATCAGTGAAGATATCGAACGTAGTGCCATACAGATAATGACGCCACTTTAGCAAAGCAAACACAACGGCTGCTAGTTCAAGATCATGCGTGGGATAGTTCTCTTCGGCTGGCTTTAGTTTCCTCGAGGCGTAAGCTATAACTCTCCCATTTTGCATCAACACACAACCCAATCCCTCGTGTGACGCATCTGTGTACACAACGAGTCCCTCCAATCCATTAGGCATAGCTAACACTGGGGCTGTAGTTAATCTCTTCTTGAGCTCTTGGAAACTTGCTTCACATTTATCTGACCACAAAAACTTGGCATCCTTCTTCGTCAACGCAATCAACGGACTAGCAAGCTTGGAAAAGTCCTTGACAAAACGTCTATAGTATCCTGCTAAACCCAAGAAACTGCGAATCTCTGTAGGAGTCTTAGGTTTCTCCCAATCCATCACAGTCTCGATCTTCGAAGGATCTACTTCGACTCCCGCTCCGGATATGACATGACCTAGAAAAGTCACTCTGTCGATCCAGAACTCGCATTTGCTAAACTTAGCAAGTAACTGATGCTCTCTCAAAGCCTGAAGAACAATCCTGAGGTGTTCTGCGTGCTCTTCCTCTGACTTCGAGAACACTAGAATGTCATCGATAAAGATCACAACGAACTTATCGAGGTATGGACGAAAGATCCTGTGCATCATATCCATAAAAGCAGCAGGAGCATTCGTGAGTCCAAACGGCATGACCACGAACTCAAAGTGACCGTATCTAGAGTTGAACGCTGTCTTCGGAATATCCTCGGCTCGGATACGGAGCTGGTAATACCCTTGTCTGAGATCAAGCTTAGAATAAACTGTCGATCCCTGGAGTAAATCAAACAACTCCTCAATATGCGGCAAAGGATACTTATTCTTCACCGTCATCCTGTTCAACTCGCGATAATCGATACACATGCGAAGTGTACCGTCCTTCTTCTTCACGAACAGGACTGGAGCACCCCAAGGCGAGGTACTCGGGCGGATATATCCAATCGAAAGGAGTTCGTCGAGCTGATTCTTCAATTCCTTCAACTCGGTAGGAGCCATACGGTACGGAGACTTCGAGTACGGCTCGGCACCCGGGACTAGATCAATAACGAACTCAATGTCCCTATCAGGGGGCAGAAACTCCAAGTTCTCGGGAACCACATCCATGAATTCCTTAACCACATCGGTATCCTCGATCTTCACCTGCTCTTTCGGGCGGTTGAGAAGATAAGCTAGAAAACCAGTTGCTTCTCCCTTCTGGATAAGCTTCTTGGCTTCCATCATAGAGATATACGGGCCTTCACCCATTCTGAAACCTCTAACTTCACTGTAACCAAGCACAACTTTCTTCTCATAGCAGTCGATCTTCGCTCGGTGCTCAAATAACCAATCCATCCCAAGAATAACTCCATAATCCTTCATCGGCAGTACGATCAAATCCCAGAGGTACTCGGTACCCTCAATCATCATCGGACAACGCTTGAGAACGCGGTTCGTAGCTACTCTCGAACCTATCGGCGAGCTAACAACTAACACATACTCAAGCAACTCAATAGGCGCATGCACAGATAAAGCAACGGCAGGCGCAATAAACGAGTGAGAAGCACCCGGGTCGTACAATGCATGAATGGGAATGCCATGTATATATATCGTACCTTCCACCACGGCTTTCACATCTGGCGCGACATCTTCAGCATCGCCTTCCAAGGAGTAAAGTCGTGCCTGGGCTTGAGGCTGAGCTGGCTGCTTCTGACCTCTCTTCATCGGACATGCATTCATAAGATGATCGGAGCTACCACATCCAAAGCAAAGCCCTAACTTCCTGCGACACTTAGACTCCAAATGGGGACCTCCACAATATCCACAAACTGGTTGTGGAAAACCCTGAGCTTGGGGAGGAACATTCGGCTTCGGAGCCTGCTGAAACGGTTTCTTCCCAGCTGAAGAAGAAGATGGTCCTACAGAAGGAAAAGACCTCTTCGGACCCGACGAAAAACCCTTAGCGACTGCGGGGGCAGGTGCTGACGCAGGCCTCATCTGTCTCATCTCTGACTCTATAGCAAGAGCCATGTCAACTGCATCGGAATAAAATCGGGGGCGGACAGCCATCATATGCAGTCGAATGCTGTGAGACAAACCCTCCACGAACTGGCGTGTCTTTCTCTCCTCGTCCTCAACCATATAGGAACAGTGAACAATGAGGCGAGAGAAATGTGCCTCATACTGATCTACCGAGGACGTGCCCTGCTTCAAGTTCAAAAACTCCCTTTCCCGCTATTGTCTGACTACCAACGGTATGTACTTAGCCCTGAACTCCACCAAAAACTGAGCCCATGTCGGAACCACCCGATCACGCGTCCAACGCTGATCAATCCGTGTCCACCAGTCCTGTGCCGCCCCAATCATCAGGTAGGCAGCATACTCGACCCTCTGTGGATCCGTAGTGTGCATTAGTCTGAATATCTTCTCCAAGGCCGATATCCAGGCCTCTGCAGCCACATCATCCGGTGCTCCCACAAACTGTGGCGGATTACGATTGAGAAACTGATTCATTGCCTTCATAGCCGTCTGTTCCGGCGTCTCCTGAGGTGCATGAAGAGCATACTGCTGTAACGCCGCCATAAATTGGGCTGGCGTAGGTCCCTCTGGCGGGGGAGGAGGCGGAGGAGGACCTCTACCACGACGCATCCTGCAAAACTATACAATTATGCATGACGATAAGTGATCATGTAAAGCATTAACACGTAAGGAAGTCAAATTCACACAATCACTTAAGCACAATCACGCAATTCACATAGTTCCTAAGCCGTACTGACCTAGACAGACTCGACGCTTCAGAGCATAGGCCATTGAACCCATAGGGCTCTGATACCAACTGTAGCGGGCGCCGCCAAACGGGCAGACGCACGCCCCGCACCGGATCCTGACCCGGAATCGAAAGGAGTCCGACCCGAACCAAAACCCGGCGAACGGCAAACCGGACATTTACTACTAGGCGGGAGTTTCAAAACAGAGACAAACCCAAAAGCGGAAGAAATATAAAACAAAACATAAAACCCATAATGATTGCGCAGATAGGTAAAGCCCACCAAGGCTAGCAAATTCCAATAAATATTAACAAATGTTTACAACGGGTTCTACAATATTATTCCCGGATTTTCATAAATATAATCCTACATAACAAATATCAAGTCAACAAGAAATAAGAGTTTACATAAGACAAAAGCTTGTAACTCGAACGACAAGACCCAATACTACTGAAGCCCGCCTAGAATCCTGAAACCAAAGGGTGAAACGAATGGGGTTAGTCAAACGACTAAGTGAGGGGGAAAAAGACAGTACATAAGAATAAACGAAAGTAGATCACCAGTTTAACAGAAAGAAAACAACAGAAGTAAAGGTTTTCGCAAACGATTGGTGAACTAGCTCAAAATGAAACATAACAAAGCGTATAACTCAGCAAGAAGAGTTCTGAACCACCAGTCAAATCATAAAAACAGAAACCCTCCTTATTCCTCCAGTTGTAATCAGGGAGCAACCCCTAACTACACAGATCATACATAAACAAGCTCAGGTACTCAAAGGGCTGCCACTCCGGCCTCACCCCGAGCTCCCAAAGGTGGAGGAAACCATAGAATTTCCGCCGTAGACCCGACGTCTACTGACTTCGTCCTGTCGTCCTTACTCCGGGCCCATCAGAACAGGTCAAACATATACATATACATAGCTCGCTTTTCAAACATTTCCATGTGGTCAAAAGACCGTTCGAGGCAAGTTGTGTGCGAGGCTATAACGCCAAAGTTCGCTTTCGGAAAACAAAGATTTGCTTGCCTCTTTCGTAAACATTTCACAAACTTATACATAATACTTTTCATATTAAATCATTTTCAAGATCATAAAAGTATAAGCTTAAATATCTACTATATATACAAACGGATGTAAAACAAATCATAAAACGAGGCTTATCGGGTAGTAGGGTTGGTATTATGTACGTATTATCGTCTACTATAAGAAACTGAAAACCCCACCTGTTGGCTTGACAAAAACGAGAGCAAAATGCGAGACAGGCACGCTACTCCACGGGAGTATCATCTGCAAAAGACAAAGACACAACCAAATAAGACTAACGATGACGCACGGCGTATACGAAAGATTTAAAACATATAGGAGCATGTTTAACAATCATTCATATCACTTAGGTTCACATTGTAACAAAACATAAAAATTCATAGAATTCGATAAGCAAAACAAGTTAGAATGTAATAAAAGCTCATAAACATGCATAAAATGCAATAAGGAAGCATGCATTCAAGTTTCGGAAGAAACGAACAACATTTGAAAAATAGCCAAAAAGGCCTAAACGAAAAACAAGAGAAACGGGGCCCAAACGAAGTCGGAAAAATTCAAACTACCTAAAATATGTATTTCATGATTTATAGGACCTATAGGTGAAATCGGATCTTGAATCGGAGGTCAAACGAAGAAAGTTAACTTTTTTAATTACCCTTTGACCCTCAATGCCGAGAGCAAGAAGTTGAAAATGGAGAAATTTTGGTTAAGGCATACACACGGTCTTGGGGACGGGCAAACACACGGGCTTGAACACGTGCTCAAGCCGGTGCGTGAACACTTGCACTGGCCTGCGCACCGGCTTGCGCACGGCCGTGCGTTAGGCAGTGCAAGGCCAAAATAGGCACACGGTCTTGGCGCATGGTCTCAAGACCGTGCGTCAGGCCGTGCGGATTATCTAAACAGCAGAAAATCGCGAGGGTTCTCGGGAATGAGCCAAAAATTAACATTTAAATCATATAAATCATGCAAAACCTCAAACTAAACTTACATATAATGATCTACAACATCTAATCTACTTATAGGACCAAGAAACACGTAAATCCATCCACAAAATCATTCATATTCACATTTTTCATATATTATTAAACTATTCACAAAATTCTATAAATCACAACCTAGGAAGCATTAAACGCGAAGGACGTGAGAAGCTTACATGAAGAATAGATTGTGAGGAGTTCGTAAAGTTTCACGGATCGAAATTCGGTCGGAAATCAAAGTCGGAATGAGCAATCGAAGCTTTCTCTCTTTTCTCTCTTCTTTTTCTCTTTTTTCTTCTTTCTTTTCTTCTTTCTTACGTGAATGAGGTTTGAGGGAGAGAGAGAGTGGTCAAGTCAAACTTTGACTTGACTTCGAAACGAGGGGCAAAACCGTAATTACTCCGAACTTACTAAAAATAGCAGGTTGTCGGAATTAAACAATATTATAGTCAAAACTCATATAATTGAACACACGTTGACATGAAATGGTTTAAAAACCAAAATTCACTCATTTATGAAATTGTTAAAATACACATCCTAACTATCAAATAAAATAATTAAATCGCGCAAAATAACAATTCGGACGTACCGGATAATAATTCGGATTTTCGGGGCGTTACAGTGCAACTATTCACAAAAACTAGAAAAACGAAGCAATTGAGGCATTAATCGCGAAAGGTGTGAGAAGCTTACTCGTAGAAGAGATCGTGAGGAGTTCGTAGGCGTAAACGGTTCGAAAATTCGTTGGGAGACGAGTCCGGCACGATCGATTGAAGCTTCCTCCTTCCCTTTCTCTTTTTCTTTCTTTTCTCCTTCTTTTTCTTGAGGTTGAGCGTGAATGAGGTGAGAGAGAGAGATGAGAGACTTAAGTCAAAATTTGACTTGGGTTAAAAATCGAAAGGGCATTTTCGTAATTTACAAAATAAGTTCAAAAACTCATGTTGTCCAAATAATACATAATTACAGTCAAAATTCATATAATTCAACGCACATTAACAATTCGTAATTTAAATATAGAAATCCATTCATTTACGAAATTATTCTAAAATCCCGTAATAAATATAAAATAAAATAATAAATTACACAAATACTCGATTCGGACATACCGGATTATAATTCGGATTTTCGGGGCGTTACAATCACCCCTCCTTATGAGAATCTGGCCCCCAGATTCTACTCGTCCGACTGAAATAATTTCGGATGAAACTTGCGCATTTTGTCCTCGGTCTCCCATGTAGCTTCTTCGGTTGTTTGATTTCTCCAAAGAACTTTGACAAGAGAAATTTCCCGGTTCCGCAGAGCTTGAGTCTTCTTATCCAATATCTTCACCGGCTTCGAAACAAAGGTCAAATCCGGCTCTAGTTCAATTTCCTCAACAGGAAGGATCTCTGACTCATTCGGGAAGTACTTTCGGAGTTGAGAAACATGAAAGATATTGTGAATTCATGTTAGGCTTGGCGGCAAGTCTAACCTGTAGGCGGCATTCCCAATCCTCTCCAGAATTTCATAGGGACCCAAAAACCTCGGACTCAGTTTTCCTCCTTTTCCAATTCGGGTGAATCCCTTTCGAGGAGAAGCTTTGAGGAATACTTTGTCACCAACCTCAAATTCCAACGGTCGGCGACGGTTTTCGGCATAACTCTTCTGTCGATCCTGAGCTGCTTTAATTCTCTGCCGAATGATCTGGATACGGTCGATGGCATTTTGGAGAAACTTTGGAGGAGTTCCTCGTTCCTTATCGTCTTTTGTCCAACGCCAATCCTCGAGATCCCAAAACAACGGAGATCTACACTTTCTGCCATATAATGACTCATAAGGTGCCATTTTGATCGAAGACTGATAACTGTTGTTGTAGGCAAACTCGATCAACGGCAACTGATCGTGCCAATTGTTGCGAAAATCCAAGGCACAAGCTCGAAGCATATCACAGAGATATCTGATCATCCTCTCTGACTGACCATCTGTCTGCGGATGTGCGGCTGTACTGAAAGTCAGCTTCGTTCCCATTCGCTATTGAAGTTGCTGCCATAAGCGAGAAGTAAATCGAGCGTCTCTGTCAGACACTATCGTAGACGGAATCCCATGAAGCTTGACAATCTCTCGGTGATAAATCTCTGCCAACCTATCCACTTTGTACGACATGTTGATCGGTAGAAAATGAGCACTCTTGGACAGTCGGTCAATAATCACCCAAATGCTATCGTAGCCACCTCTTACTTTAGGCAAACCAGACACGAAGTCCATGGCAATACCCTCCCAGTTCCACGTAGGAATCGGTAGTGGCTCAAGCAAACCTCCCGGTCTTTGATGTTCAACTTTAACTTGCTGACAAGTCAAGCATCTCTTGACGTAATCAGCTACGTCTCTCTTCATACCTCTCCACCAGAATAATTCTTTTAGGTCCCGATACATCTTACTTCCACCTGGATGAACTGTGTAAGGTGTGTTGTGAGCCTCATCGAGAATCTCTTTCCTCAGACTCTCCGAAACAGAAACTCGGGACTTGTAGCGGAGAATTCCTGTGTCGTCCACACCAAACTGAGTCTCTAGATCAGCTGCGATGTGAACTATCTGTCTCTGAGTCCACTCATCAATAGCCTGAACATCTCGAATCTTTCGACCCAACGCTGACTGGATCGATATGCTGTGAACATGGGTCTGGGAACTGATGTGAACTCCCTCTAACTTAGCCTCTAGCTGGGCTACGCTTGCCTTCCGGCTCAGTGCATCTGCTACAACATTCGCCTTTCCGGGATGATACTGGATCTTGCAATCGTAATCCTCAAATAATTCCATCCAACGGCGCTGTCGTTTGTTCAATTCCTTCTGAGTAAACAAATACTGAAGGCTCTTATGATCTGTGAAGATGTCGAACGTGATGCCGTAGAGGTAATGACGCCATTTCAATAATGCAAATACCACGGCGGCTAGCTCAAGGTCGTGAATGGGATAGTTCTCTTCAGCTGGCTTTAGCTTCCTCGATGCATAAGCTATAACTTTCCCATTCTGCATTAACACACAACCTAATCCTTCGTGTGATGCATCTGCATACACGACAAATCTTTCTGAACCCTCGGGCAGGGTCAATACTGGAGCTGTGGTCAATCTCTTCTTGAGCTCCTGAAAACTAGCTTCACATTTGGCTGACTACTCAAACTTAGCTTCTTTCTTTGTCAACGCTGTTAATGGGCCTGCAAGTTTAGAGAAATCCTTGACAAAACGTCTGTAGTATCCTACTAATCCCAAGAAACTACGGATCTCTGTAGGAGTCTTAGATCTCTCCCAATCCAGCACTGTCTCAATCTTCGTAGGATCTACCTCGATTCCCGTTCCGGATATGACATGACCTAGGAAGGTCACTCGGTCAATCCAGAATTCGCATTTGCTGAACTTAGCGAATAATTGGTGCTCTCTCAAAGCTTGTAGTACAATCCGGAGGTGTTCAGCGTGTTCTTCTTCGGACTTCGAGAACACTAAGATGTCGTCAATGAAAATAACAACGAACTTGTCGAGGTACGGACGGAAAATTCTGTGCATCATGTCCATAAAAGCTGCTGGGGCATTCGAAAGTCCAAATGGTTGATCACAAACTCGAAATGTCCGTATCGGGTGTTGAAAGCTGTCTTCGGGATATCTTCTGATCGGATACGTAGCTGGTAATATCCTTGTCTGAGATTGAGCTTGGAATAAACCCTCGATCCTTGTAGCAAATCGAACAATTCCTCGATATGTGGTAGAGGATACCTGTTCTTCACTGTCATCCTGTTCAATTCTCGGTAATCGATACACATGCGAAGTGTACCATCCTTCTTCTTCACGAACAAGATTGGAGCACCCCAAGGCGAGGCACTCGGTCGGATATATCCAATAGAAAGAAGTTCATCGAGTTGGTTCTTCAATTCTTTCAACTCGGCAGGAGCCATTCGGTACGGCGACTTCGAATAGGACTCGGCTCCCGAAACTAGATCAATCACGAACTCTATATCCCGATCCGGTGGCAAGAATTCCAAATTCTCGGGAAACACGTCGATGAATTCATTGACCACGGACGTTTCTTCGATCTTCGTTTGGTCCTTTGGGCGGTTGAGAAGGTAAGCTATAAAGCATGTAGCTTCCTCTTTATGAACAAGCTTTTTGGCTTCCATCATTGAGATATACGGACCTTCTCCCGATCGGAAACCCTTAACTTCATTGGAACCCAGAATAACCTTCTTCTTGAAACAATCAACCTTTGCCCGATGCTCGTACAACCAATCCATTCCGAGAATAACCCCATATTTCTTCATCGGCAACTCGATCAAATCAGCCAGGTATTCGATACCCTTGATGATAACTGGACAACGCTTAAGTGCTCGGTTCGCAATAACCTTCGAACCCAACGGCGAACCAACCACTAACACATAATCAAGTAAGGAAACAGGCGCATGCACAGATAAGGAAACAGCAGGCGCAACAAATGAGTGGGAAGCACCCGAGTCGTACAATGCATGTATGGGGATGCCATTTATATATATAGTACCTTCCACCACGTCGGTCGGATCTGCAACAGCATCCTCTACATCGCCTTCCAAGGCGTAAACACGGGCATAAGCCTGAGGCTGAACGGCTCCCTGCTGTACCGGTCTTCTCTTCGGGCATACATCTACCCGGTGATCGGCGCTACCACATCCGTAGCACATACCATTCTTCTTCCAGCATTTGGCCTCTAAGTGCGGGCCCTGACAGAATCCACATATAGGTCGTGGAAATCCCTGAGGTCGGGGAGGTGCAGGCTGAACAACTGTCTTGAACGGCTTCTTCCCAAAAGAGGACCCAGAAACAAATGGTCTCTTCGAACCAGACGGGAAACTCTTAGCGGCTGCAGGGGCAGGTGTAGAAGTCGGTCTCATCTGTCGGAGATCTGTCGAGGTACGGACGGAAAATTCTGTGCATCATGTCCATAAAAGCTGCTGGGGCATTCGAAAGTCCAAATGGCATGACCACAAACTCGAAATGTCCGTATCGGGTGTTGAAAGCTGTCTTCGGGATATCTTCTGATCGGATACGTAGCTGGTAATATCCTTGTCTGAGATCGAGCTTGGAATAAACCCTCGATCCTTGTAGCAAATCGAACAATTCCTCGATATGTGGTAGAGGATACCTGTTCTTCACTGTCATCCTGTTCAATTCTCGGTAATCGATACACATGCGAAGTGTACCATCCTTCTTCTTCACGAACAAGATTGGAGCACCCCAAGGCGAGGCACTCGGTCGGATATATCCAATAGAAAGAAGTTCATCGAGTTGGTTCTTCAATTCTTTCAACTCGGCAGGAGCCATTCGGTACGGCGACTTCGAATAGGACTCGGCTCCCGAAACTAGATCAATCACGAACTCTATATCCCGATCCGGTGGCAAGAATTCCAAATTCTCGGGAAACACGTCGATGAATTCATTGACCACGGACGTTTCTTCGATCTTCGTTTGGTCCTTTGGGCGGTTGAGAAGGTAAGCTATAAAGTATGTAGCTTCCTCTTTATGAACAAGCTTTTTGGCTTCCATCATTGAGATATACGGACCTTCTCCCGATCGGAAACCCTTAACTTCATTGGAACCCAGAATAACCTTCTTCTTGAAACAATCAAACTTTGCCCGATGCTCGTACAACCAATCCATTCCGAGAATAACCCCATATTTCTTCATCGGCAACTCGATCAAATCAGCCAGGTATTCGATACCCTTGATGATAACCGGACAACGCTTAAGTGCTCGGTTCGCAATAACCTTCGAACCCAACGGCGAACCAACCACTAACACATAATCAAGTAAGGAAACAGGCGCATGCACAGATAAGGAAACAGCAGGCGCAACAAATGAGTGGGAAGCACCCGAGTCGTACAATGCATGTATGGGGATGCCATTTATATATATAGTACCTTCCACCACGTCGGTCGGATCTGCAACAGCATCCTCTGCATCGCCTTCCAAGGCGTAAACACGGGCATAAGCCTGAGGCTGAACGGCTCCCTGCTGTACCGGTCTTCTCTTCGGGCATACATCTACCCGGTGATCGGCGCTACCACATCCGTAGCACATACCATTCTTCTTCCAGCATTTGGCCTCTAAGTGCGGGCCCTGACAGAATCCACATATAGGTCGTGGAAATCCCTGAGGTCGGGGAGGTGCAGGCTGAACAGCTGTCTTGAACGGCTTCTTCCCAAAAGAGGACCCAGAAACAAATGGTCTCTTCGAACCAGACGGGAAACTCTTAGCGGCTGCAGGGGCAGGTGTAGAAGTCGGTCTCATCTGTCGGAGATCGGACTCTATAGATAGGGCCGTCTCAACTGCATCGGTATAGTACTGGAGTCTGTTCCCGAGCATATGCATACGAATCTCATTCGACAATCCCTCAATGAACTATCGAGTCTTCCTCTGTTCGTCGTCAACCATATACGAGCAGTGAATAATAAGTCTGGAGAAATGAGCCTCGTACTGGTCAACTGATGAAGTACCCTGCTTGAGAGCCAGGAACTCTCCCTCACGTCGCTGTCGGACCACCAACGGAATATACTTGGCCTGAAACTCAACCAAGAACTGATCCCAAGTCGGGACCACATGCTCTCACTGCCATCGCTGCTCGATACGGGCCCACCAGTCATGTGCAGCTCCTGTCATCTGATACACTGCTAATTCGACCCTCTTAGGGTCCGGACATTCCATTACTCTGAACCTCTTCTCCATTGCCGCTATCCAAGATTCGGCAATCACATCATCGGGGGCACCCTCGAACTGCGGAGGGTGGAGTTTAAGGAACCTGCTCATCTCGGTCTCAGGGGCAGGCGGTGGCGTTGCTCGGTTGGTATTAACCATAAACTGCCCTAAGGCTTCCATAAACTGTGCTGGTGTCGGAACACCTGGAGGCGGACCTGGCGGTTCACGACGAGGAGACATTCTGCAAATTCAAAACCAAACATGCATGATGATAAGTGATTATGAAAAGCCGTAACACGTAGAGAAGTTAAATTCACATAATCACGTAGTCACAATCACATAACCCTAAGCCGTACGACCTAAACTGACACGACAAAACACGACGCTTCAGAGCCTAGGCCATTGGACCAAAGAGCTCTGATACCAACTGTAGCGGGCGCCCCAAACGGGTAACGCACGCCCCGCACCGAGCCCCGACCCGGGACCGAAATGGAATCCGACCCGAATCGAAACCCGGCGTACGACACACATTTACTCAATGACTAGGCGGGGATTTCAAAAACGAAAGAAAATGACAGAGGTGCGGAAGCGAAAATAAACCAAAAGATAAAACATAATAATTGCACAAGTATTAAAGCCCACCAAGGCCAACGAAATTCAATTACATAATTAATAAACGGGTTCGATACAATATCCCGACAATGTAAACATACGGGTTCAACATATAAATCCCGAATTCTAACTAAATAAAATTACTAATACCATAAAGCATAATTAATAGCCAAACGGGAAAAGAGTTGTACATGAGCCAAAAATAAATGTAACTCTAAGACGCGACGACGACGACGATCCCGCCTAGTATCCTGAAACCAATACAGGGTAAAACAGAGGGGGTTAGTCAAACGACTAAGTGAGGAGCGAATAATAATGTATTTAATAAAACGGAAAATAAATCACCAATTTTAAACTTAAAAGAAATCAACATAAAAGAAAGGTTTTCGTAATCGGGTGGTGATTTAACATAAAACATAACTTATCATATGCCTCGGCGAGTCGAGCCCTTAACTCCAATTTCCAAACATAAAAACGGGAAACCCACCTTATTCCTCCAATGTAGACGGACCGCTAAATCCGAACTACGCATAACATATCATACGGTAACTCAGGTACTCAAAGGGCTGCCACTCCGGCCTCACCCCGAGCTCCCAAATGGAGGAAACCATAGGATTTACGCCGTAGACCCGACGTCTACCGACTTCGTCCTATCGCTCTTACTCCGGGCCCAAACAAACATGCATACATATCATAACTCACTTTTCAAATCATTTCGGGTTGGCCAAAAGACCGTTCGAGACATGTCATATGCGAGGCCGAAGGCCAAAGTTTGCCTTAGAAACAAAAGGTTTTACATGTCTCTTTCGTAAACATTTCAAAGACTATACGTAGTACTTTTCATATCAAATCATTTTTGATAAATCAAATGAACATAATACGGTGTGAAAACAAAACGTAATCTTGGCTTATATCGGGAGAGGCTTATTTATATATATACATAATAGTACTGGAATCAGAAACGGAAAGCCTCACCTGTGGCTATACAAAAAGAATAGATAATGCAAGATCGGATGCGCTACTCTACGGGAGTATCGTCTGCAAAAATACCAAGACACAACCAAATAAGACTAACGACTACGCACGGCTTATACGAAAGCATTAAAACACATAGAAGCACGTTAAACAGTCATTCATAACACTTAGGTTCACATTCTATCAAGGTACTTTAATTCAATAAGCAAATCAAATTAGAATTCGATAAAAGTTCATAATCATGCATAAAAGGCTATAAGGAAGCATGCATTCAAGTTTCGGAATAAACGGACAACATTTGAAAAATAGCCTAAGATGCCTATACGAAAAACACGAAGAACGGGGCCCGAACGAAGTCGGAAAAATTCAAACTTCCTAAAATATGTATTTCATGATTTATAGGACCTATAGGTGAAATCGGATCTCAAATTGGAGGTCAAACGAAGAAAGTCAACTTTTAAAAGTGCCCGTTGACTCCCATTGCCGAGAGCAACATTCTGAAAATGGAGAAATTTTGGCTAAGGCATACACACGGTCTCGGGGACGGGCGGACGCACGGGCTTGAACTCGTGCTCAAGCCGGTGCAAGCACTTTGCACGGGCATACGCACGGGCGTGTGCACGGCCGTGCACAAGACCGTGCACAGGCAAGACCGTGCGCAAGGCCGTGCGGATTCTCAGAACAGCAGAAATTTGCAGAAATGAAGAAAACTCGCGGGAATGAGTCAAAATTCGATATTTACCCAATCAATCATGCAAATCTCATGTTAAGACTAATATATAACGATATACAACATCTAATCTACCTATAAAACCAAGAACCACGTAAATCCGTCCATAGAATCATTCAAAATCAACATTTAACCTAAATGTGAAACTATTCACAAAAACTAGAAAAATGAAGCAATTGAGGCATTAATCGTGAAAGGTGTGAGAAGCTTACTCGTAGAAGAGATCGTGAGGAGTTCGTAGGCGTAAACGGTTCGAAAATCCGTTGGGAGACGAGTCCGGCACGATCGATTGAAGCTTCCTCCTTCCCTTTCTCTTTTTCTTTCTTTTCTCCTTCTTTTTCTTGAGGTTGAGCGTGAATGAGGTGAGAGAGAGAGAGATGAGAGACTTAAGTCAAAATTTGACTTGGGTTAAAAATCGAAAGGGCATTTTCGTAATTTACAAAATAAGTTCAAAAACTCATGTTGTCCAAATAATACATAATTACAGTCAAAATTCATATAATTCAACGCACATTAACAATTCGTAATTTAAATATAGAAATTCATTCATTTACGAAATTATTCTAAAATCCCGTAATAAATATAAAATAAAATAATAAATTGCACAAATACTTGATTCGGACATACCGGATTATAATTCGGATTTTCGGGGCGTTACAAAGAGGTTATGTTGTTAGCTTCTCGAACGGAGGGGGCGGTTTGCAATTTTGATTGTGCTAATACTAGCTTAAATTAAATAGTAATGGAAATTGAAATACCAACTTTGTCGATATCAATCTAGGAGGATTTAGTGAAATATGACTGCTAAATTTGAAGACAATATTATTGATGAAGTAATTATTTTTATTAACAATTTTCTGGTGATACCACTATATTAAGTACAGTAAAATTATTTCATCATAACAATAAGATCTGAGATAGTGTTTACATTTCTACTCCACAATTGTGGTATAAACCTATGAAAGGAGTGAAAACATCAAGTATTTTGAAAGCCCAAATGTCTGTTTAGATGGGTAAGACCTATTTTATCATATTTAGAGGGTGTTTGAACTTTGAACGAGCTTATAAGTTCTTTAAAACACCCTTTAAGTTGTTTAAGAACTTATGACATGTAGCTAGGTGTTTGGCAAATATTTATGAAAAGAGCTTAAGTTCTTGAAATGAGATGTTATGAGCTTATAAGTTCCTTCAAAATAAGTTGGGAAACACCGACTTATTTATTAAGATACTACTGATCATTTTTGTTTCCTTATCTGAAAGGAGCTTTTTTAACTTCTGTATCATGAGCATGATTGCTTTATCAGAGCACCAACCGAATTAGAAACATACGATAATAGCCATTGTGTACCTTAAGAGAAAATACAAAAAAGAATATAATAATAGTCAGGCTATCATGAATCTAAAAAAACAAGAAAACCACCATATGTGAATTAAGAACTCAAATATATACAATAACCTCATACCACTATTCGACTAAGAAAAATTATGACAATTATTTGGCTTTTGGTGCAACTTAAAAAGAATTAGAAAAATACAATCCATCAGACTATCGTTAATCCAATAAAAGTAAGTCAATCAACAAGTTGTTTGAAAAGAACAAAAAAAAATACATTTACCATCAACCTATCATTCAATTCAATAAAAGTAAGTTAATCACTGAGCCCTATTTAATATAAAACAAATTTAGAATGACACAATAGCAGTAGTTGATACATCACAACCCTATCGGACTAAGAAAGAGACCGTGGGGCCACCAGATTATGTACAACATACGAAAAAAAAAAGGCAAAAATTAGATAACTTAAAGGACATCACGCGACTAAAAAATAATAATATGACCACCTTGCTTCAAGTAAACTAAAACAAAAAAGTAAAGTTCTTGAGGTGGATAAAGGATAAGTTGGGCATGCAGAACAGGAGATCAAAAAACTCGAGAAACAACTTATCGAGATTAGGAGAGGACCGATTTCGGTTGGGTTAGTGGCTGAGGAACAACAAATTAAGTCTGAACTGGAAGAGCTTATTAAGAGGGAGAAAATTCAATGGAAGCAGTGGGCTAAAATACGATGGTTGATTGAAGGGGATAAGGATACAAAGTTTTTTCACTTGAAAGTGTCACATCAAACTAAGACAAATAATATTGGGGCACAACAAGACGAGCAAAGAGTGTTGTGTTTGGATAAGGCAGATTGTAGCGCCCCCTGAAGAAGGACCGCCACATCCGCACCGAAATGGACTCCTGAGCTTCAGCGAGGGGCCTCAACTCAAAAACCCACTCCGGCGAACGACACTCAAACAAGCACTACCGGCAACAGCGACAACCATCCCAACAACAACCACAAAAAAAACAGAGATATGCGGAAGCGATTATAAAGTAAACAGATAAATTCCATAAATGCCTACGAGGCTAACATAGTATCATTTAAACATGTGAAATTCGAAATACAATAGAATAACAACACGTAGTGCCATCCATGGCTCAACTAGTCTATCCTGTACAATCCTAGATATCGTCAACTATCCCACATCAGGGGCACATAAGTACGTAAAGTAAATAAATACAATAAACAAGACTCGACGGTTGTTGGGACCACTGACAAGACAAACCAGAAAGACTGAGCCTAACTAGACGTGCTGATGCCGACTGACAGGATAGGTGACGTCGCCACCTGTCTACCTGAAGCAAGAACTAAAATAGTAGGGGTGAGTATAAAGGATACTCAGTAAGGGGGTTTTGATCACAGTTCGTCATTTATCTTTTTAAACCTAAAAGTGGTGAGTGTTGCCCGTTTTGAGAAAGAATACGAATAACGAAATATAAGTTGTAAAATGACACAAAGCAACACTCGGGTTCGGCTTATTTGAAAACACAAAAGGTTGACGAACCGGATCCTTTAAAACATTTGCACGTAATATCAAGCCGATAAATTGAAAGGATATTTGTAACGACCCGAATATTTGTATTATATTATTAATATTTACGCGAATTCTTTCTTGCCTAATTTCTCGATCTATCCAATTGGATTAATCAATCTTGTGGAAAAGATTTATTTAACCTATCTTTTAAATACCCTTAACTACTTAAATTACATAAATGCCCTTGAAAGCCTAAATGACCATTTTACCCTCCCGAGATATTTTCTTAAATATCTACCCATCTCTCTCATTTTCTCATTACATAGAAAGAGAGAAAGAAAGAAGAAAGAAAGGAGAAAGAAGGAGAAGAAAAGAGAAAGATCTTCCCGACGCCCTACCGAGCTCATTTCTCGCCCGATCGACGAGCCGTGAAAACCCGAACGATCCTCACTACATTATCTACCGGTAATCCTTTTACCCCATTTCATTCCGTTCGTTATTTCTTGCGATTTTTGTGACTTTAGATATAGGATTTTATATATTAGGATTTTCGTGTTTAGGAAGAATTACTTGACCATTTTACGTGATTCTTGTGTCTATATGTAGCTTATATGATATATATGATTATATGTGAAATTTAGGATGTTTTATGGTGTAGATTAGGAGATATATGAATTTATATTTTGATTTTCGCGTATGAGGTTCGCGATCTGCTGAGTCTGCTGCTCAGTAGATCCACACGGGCGAACGCACGGTCTTGAGCAAGACCGTGCAAGAGCCCGTGCGCTTCTCTTTTCAGCCTGCACGGGCTTGAGCCCGTGCACAGGCCCGTGCGCATGGCCGTTTGCACCTGCACGGTCTTGACACCGTGCTCAAGACCGTGCGGGAGGCCGTGCAACCCCTTTTGTGCTTGCACCGGCTTGCCATGCCCGTGCGGAAGCCCGTGCGTTGGCCGGTGCAACATACTTAGTGTATTTTCCAGCCTTTTCCTTTCTTGCACTTCAGGAATTGGTCAACCCCACTCATTTAAATGTTGACTTTTCTCATACGACCTCCGAATATCAATCCGATTTCACCTATAGCTTCCTCGAGCCTTGGGATTTGATATTCTTCATAATTTACAATTTACCCGACCCTAATTGACCGTCAATTGACACCTTGCTCGTTTAGGGATTTATTCCATCTTTTCCGTTTCTTGTCCGTTTGACCCCGTATTCGCGAGAGAACGTCCTTATATTATTTAAGCATGTCTACGTACCCTAATTGCGTTTAAGCATGCCTTTAATATTTATTATTTACGTTCTTTCGTTATTTAACATTTCATTAATATTCTTTAATTGTCGTACCGTAATTTACATGTTTAATTGATTTACTTCCCATATTTCGTTTATTGCATGATTGGATTCTATTTGAATTGCCGTGCGTCGTCTGTTGTCTTGTGTCTTGCTTTTAGTATTGTTGGTCTTGTTTTCATCCTCTAGGCCCTGTGTATTACAGGTGGGTCCAACGAGGGAGAAACCTGACTACCGCTTGCTTTCATACTGTCTTGTCGAGCCAGGTAAGGGTTTTTAAATTGTTTTCAACTGGAGTAAGAACATAGTTTATTTAGGCTTCGAAATAACTTATTCCCCGCCTTTTCTTATTGCTTGTTGTACTGTCTTTAATATTCCTTACATGCTTAGTCAAACCTTTTAATAGCAAAACCAAAATGATTTGAAATGCTTTCAACTAGAGACAAGGAAAACCCTTTTGTTTTAAATGCGAATTTTGGTCTCTCGGCCTCGCAAATATAACCTTGTCTCGAATGGTCCCTTTTGGCCTTCCACATCCCGATTCCCCAATTACGAATGGCCCTTTTGGCCACTTAAACTGTCATCGTTTTCAAATGCGAGCTATGAACCGTGTATCGTGTTGGGCCCGGAGTATTCAGGAGGTGAGCCTGGGGACGTGCGTCCAGGGCAGATCCCGATGGATATTCCAATCCGTATCTGCTTAGGTCAGCCAGGAGGTTGACTAACCTGAGTTAGTGCGAGGGTGGCGTTGTAGGCTACGCGCTTCCTAGAAAATTCTGTTAAGGGTGACGTTGTTAACACGCGTTTCCATAAATTCTGAGTGGTCCATGAACCTTGGAGATGGAGTACTTGCTTGCATGTTTTTCAATGGGGAGATATAAGGAGAGGGCCCGTTCTCGCCGGGACACATTATGGCATGATTTACTGCATTTATTGCTTGTCTAATTATTTTATGGCTTTCGTGACAAGTCGAAGCACATTCCGGTTTTCTTCAGTTATCATATGTACTTCCCTATATATATATAAAACCCGGAAGTGTGACTCGTACTTGCTACCCTAAGTCCCCTTTATTACTCAACTAATATTCTTTCAATCGGCTTGATATTAAGTGCAAATATTTTGAAAGATCCGGTTCGTCAACCATTTGTATTTTCAAATAAGCCAAACCCGAGTGTTGCTTTGTGTCATTTTACAACTTATATTTCGTATTTATTTTCTTTCTCAAAACGGGCAACACTCACCACTTTTGGTTTTAAAAAGATAAATGACGAACAGTGATCAAACCCCCTTACTGAGTATCCTTTATACTCACCCCTGCTATTTTTGGTTCTTGCTTCAGGTAGACAGGTGGCGACGTCACCTATCTTGTCAGTCGGCATCAGCAGGTCTAGATAGGCTCAGTCTTTCTGGTTTGTCTTGTCAGTGGTCCCAACAACCGTCGAGTCCTGTTTACTGTCTTTATTTGCTTTCGAACCTTTTACTGCTTTATTTAATTCATGTATCTTATGTGCCCCTGATGTGGGATAGTTGACGATATCTAGGATTGTATAGGATAGACTAGTTGAGCCATGGATGGCATTACGTGTTGTTATTTTATTGTTTTCTGTTTTATAAATGTTTCTTGATATTATGATAGCCTTGTAGGCTTTTATGAAATTTGATTGCTTATATTAATCGCTTCCGCATTTCTCTGCCCTGCTCTTTTCTGGTTGTTGTTGGGATGTCGTTGCTGTTGCCGGTAGTGCTTGCTTGAGTGCCGTTCGCCGGAGTGGGTTTTTGAGTTGAGGCCCCTCGCCGAAGCTCGGGAATCCATTTCGGTGCGGATGTGGCGGTCCTTCTTCAGGGAGCGCTACAGTCAGTGGTATCAGAGCCTAGGTTCCCAAAAGGAACCGAAGCTTTGTAATCGCGTCGTGTCTTGTCTCTTGTGTCTGCCCATTTCGTGTCAATGAGACTTAGAGTTTCCAGTCACAGGTGCTTGAGAACTCCTTAGTATTGAAATTGTGATTGATCTTCTTTTGGAATGGCCAACCAACCGTTTGATCTCTTACAATTGTAGTACTAAGTTGGGATCGAATGCAGGTGGATGTGGAACTCGAGGTAGCGTCTGTCTTGTCTTGTCGTCTTGTCGTGTCCTGCTTGGGTCTTGTCGTGTCTAGGTCGTACGGCTATAGGATCGAGTTTTGCTTGTTATGCGATTTAGTTCATGCTTTAATTTATTACATGCTATTCGAATCATATATGTAGGTTTTGTTTGAATTTTACAGGCCTTATATGATCATTCCATTAACCGAGCATGCATCATTTTCCAGTTTTTTGTTCACAGGTGCATAATGCCTCGCCGAAGACCCCCTACTGCTCCAACACCCCCGAACCCAATGGCTGAAGAGTGGGTATCGATTATCCGACAGATCGCCGTGCAAGTATGTCAAGGGATACAACAACAACAACAGCAGGACGTACCTGCCAGACAGACTGTGGGCCAAACCTTGGATAAGTTTCTCTTCTATCGCCCACCCTGCTTTGAGGGCGAACCAGATGATTTTAAGGCCGAGGCCTGGATATCCGACGTGGAGCAGATCTTTCAAGTACTACAGTGTGGTGACCCCGAGAGGGTCGAGTATGCTACCTTCCTTATGAGAGGACCCGCTCGAGATTGGTGGAACTTCACAGAACGGAGATGGATCGCCGAGAGAGTTCCCCACACTTGGTCACGATTCGTAACTGACTTCCGAATGAAGTATGTGCCGGAAGTGGTACGTGACAGCCGAGAGAGAGAATTCATGTATCTCAACCAAGGAGCATCTACCGTAGCCCAGTATGAAGCACAGTTCAACCGTCTCATCACTTATGCTCCTCACTATGCCGCGGACGAACGAAAGAGAGCACGAAAGTTTATCGAGGGACTTCAGCCGGAGATCCGAAGAGCATTGATGGCACTTGACATCCGTCTTTACCCCGATGCAGTTACTCGGGCTATGAGAGTGGAGTCCGAACTCCAAATAATGAACCAGAGTGCCCCTGCTATGATAGGATCCTCTTCCAACGAGATAGCAAGGAGAGAGCCAGCCGGACCGAGTACTTTTCGGACAAAGAGACCACACTACGAGGTGCCAGAATCTACAGAACCTGAAGTAAACGAGGACCCCATTCCCTGTGAGCACTGTGGGAAGACGAATCACAGGACGACAAAGTGTAGGAAACAATTGGGACGTTGCTTTTCTTTTGGAAGCACCAAGCACCACATTCGGGATTGTCCCAACAGAGAGAACCCTGGGGGAAGAAGAAGTGGTTACCGACCTCGACATGCTCGTACAGGTACATTGCATTATCATAACATTCATTCATAGTGTTCTGCTTTGAATGGTAATTGCTTTAAATATTTGTTAGGTGTTTTATATGACATACGTGCTTTAAACTGCTTTCAAAATTCACACTTGCACTGACTGAATGATTAGATGCTAAGATTTATGTGACCTCTGTGTGGATAGCGTGGAATTCGATAAATTCGTTATACGCTATTAGAGAGTGCTAAGGACAAGGAGTTCTTGGCCGACTAGGATCGATTCTATTGCGAGTACGTTATGCGGTTCTGGATGGCACTGACGTTGACAAATCGAGTCTGAAGGAGTATACTTCAAAAAGTATGTCTGATGATGAATCAACTAGTGAAGAGGATAATGAATTATTTGACGATGACGATTATATGGGAGACGAGCCGACATCGGCTTCTGATGATGACGACTCTGATGTTTCGTATGAAGTCGAGCGAAGAAATGATGAAAATGATGGTTTAATGGAAGGCGGAGAGGAGAAATCATCCAATACCATTGAAGGTGAGAAAACACTTTGTAGAAAGAATAAGAAAGAGTGTGATCTTGAAGAAACAGATTGTGAGAAGGACGAGGGGTACAATGGGAGAAATGATGATGGCGTTACTTCCTGTAAAAGGAGCTCTAATCAAGAAATAGGAGGAGGATGTGACAATTGTCATTGAGGATACGAAGAGTACAAGAATCAGTCGGAAGAACGAAATAGATAATGACAGTGATGAGGAACTTACATTGGGATTTTCTTCTTCGTCGTTAGCCTTGTTTAGGGTTTTTGTAATTCCGTCTTTCGCATGACTTTGAATTTTATTGGAATGTTATTTGCATTTAAATTTTTTTATTATGAATGACGTTTTATAATGTATTTTAATTGCTCCTAAATGTTCGTTTTTAATTCGCGTTATTAGAACTCTTAGATTATGCTCCCCTCAACTAACTCCGAAGTCCGGAGGAGAATCTGAGGACAGATTCTCTTGAAGAGGGGAGTATTGTAACGACCCGAATATTTGTATTATATTATTAATATTTACGCGAATTCTTTCTTGCCTAATTTCTCGATCTATCCAATTGGATTAATCAATCTTGTGGAAAAGATTGATTTAACCTATCTTTTAAATACCCTTAACTACTTAAATTACATAAATGCCCTTGAAAGCCTAAATGACCATTTTACCCTCCCGAGATATTTTCTTAAATATCTACCCATCTCTCTCATTTTCTCATTACATAGAAAGAAAGAAGGAAAGAAGAAAGAAAGGAGAAAGAAGGAGAAGAAAAGAGAAAGATCTTCCCGACGCCCTACCGAGCTCATTTCTCGCCCGATCGACGAGCCGTGAAAACCCGAACGATCCTCACTACATTATCTACCGGTAATCCTTTTACCCCATTTCATTCCGTTCGTTATTTCTTGCGATTTTTGTGACTTTAGATATAGGATTTTATATATTAGGATTTTCGTGTTTAGGAAGAATTACTTGACCATTTTACGTGATTCTTGTGTCTATATGTAGCTTATATGATATATATGATTATATGTGAAATTTAGGATGTTTTATGGTGTAGATTAGGAGATATATGAATTTATATTTTGATTTTCGCGTATGAGGTTCGCGATCTGCTGAGTCTGCTGCTCAGTAGATCCACACGGGCGAACGCACGGTCTTGAGCAAGACCGTGCAAGAGCCCGTGCGCTTCTCTTTTCAGCCTGCACGGGCTTGAGCCCGTGCACAGGCCCGTGCGCATGGCCGTTTGCACCTGCACGGTCTTGACACCGTGCTCAAGACCGTGCGGGAGGCCGTGCAACCCCTTTTGTGCTTGCACCGGCTTGCCAAGCCCGTGCGTAAGCCCGTGCGTTGGCCGGTGCAACATCCTTAGTGTATTTTCCAGCCTTTTCCTTTCTTGCACTTCGGGAATTGGTCAACCCCACTCATTTAAATGTTGACTTTTCTCATACGACCTCCGAATATCAATCCGATTTCACCTATAGCTTCCTCGAGCCTTGGGATTTGATATTCTTCATAATTTACAATTTACCCGACCCTAATTGACCGTCAATTGACACCTTGCTCGTTTAGGGATTTATTCCATCTTTTCCGTTTCTTGTCCGTTTGACCCCGTATTCGCGAGAGAACGTCCTTATATTATTTAAGCATGTCTACGTACCCTAATTGCGTTTAAGCATGCCTTTAATATTTATTATTTACGTTCTTTCGTTATTTAACATTTCATTAATATTCTTTAATTGTCGTACCGTAATTTACATGTTTAATTGATTTACTTCCCATATTTCGTTTATTGCATGATTGGATTCTATTTGAATTGCCGTGCGTCGTCTGTTGTCTTGTGTCTTGCTTTTAGTATTGTTGGTCTTGTTTTCATCCTCTAGGCCCTGTGTATTACAGGTGGGTCCAACGAGGGAGAAACCTGACTACCGCTTGCTTTCATACTGTCTTGTCGAGCCAGGTAAGGGTTTTTAAATTGTTTTCAACTGGAGTAAGAACATAGTTTATTTAGGCTTCGAAATAACTTATTCCCCGCCTTTTCTTATTGCTTGTTGTACTGTCTTTAATATTGCTTACATGCTTAGTCAAACCTTTTAATAGCAAAACCAAAATGATTTGAAATGCTTTCAACTAGAGACAAGGAAAACCCTTTTGTTTTAAATGCGAATTTTGGTCTCTCGGCCTCGCAAATATAACCTTGTCTCGAATGGTCCCTTTTGGCCTTCCACATCCCGATTCCCCAATTACGAATGGCCCTTTTGGCCACTTAAACTGTTATCGTTTTCAAATGCGAGCTATGAACCGTGTATCGTGTTGGGCCCGGAGTATTCAGGAGGTGAGCCTGGGGACGTGCGTCCAGGGCAGATCCCGATGGATATTCCAATCCGTATCTGCTTAGGTCAGCCAGGAGGTTGACTAACCTGAGTTAGTGCGAGGGTGGCGTTGTAGGCTACGCGCTTCCTAGAAAATTCTGTTAAGGGTGACGTTGTTAACACGCGTTTCCATAAATTCTGAGTGGTCCATGAACCTTGGAGATGGAGTACTTGCTTGCATGTTTTTCAATGGGGAGATATAAGGAGAGGGCCCGTTCTCGCCGGGACACATTATGGCATGATTTACTGCATTTATTGCTTGTCTAATTGTTTTATGGCTTTCGTGACAAGTCGAAGCACATTCCGGTTTTCTTCAGTTATCATATGTACTTCCCTATATATATATAAAACCCGGAAGTGTGACTCGTACTTGCTACCCTAAGTCCCCTTTATTACTCAACTAATATTCTTTCAATCGGCTTGATATTAAGTGCAAATATTTTGAAAGATCCGGTTCGTCAACCATTTGTATTTTCAAATAAGCCAAACCGAGTGTTGCTTTGTGTCATTTTACAACTTATATTTCGTATTTATTTTCTTTCTCAAAACGGGCAACACTCACCACTTTTGGTTTTAAAAAGATAAATGACGAACAGTGATCAAACCCCCTTACTGAGTATCCTTTATACTCACCCCTGCTATTTTTGGTTCTTGCTTCAGGTAGACAGGTGGCGACGTCACCTATCTTGTCAGTCGGCATCAGCAGGTCTAGATAGGCTCAGTCTTTCTGGTTTGTCTTGTCAGTGGTCCCAACAACCGTCGAGTCCTGTTTACTGTCTTTATTTGCTTTCGAACCTTTTACTGTTTTATTTAATTCATGTATCTTATGTGCCCCTGATGTGGGATAGTTGACGATATCTAGGATTGTATAGGATAGACTAGTTGAGCCATGGATGGCATTACGTGTTGTTATTTTATTGTTTTCTGTTTTATAAATGTTTCTTGATATTATGATAGCCTTGTAGGCTTTTATGAAATTTGATTGCTTATATTAATCGCGTCCGCATTTCTCTGCCCTGCTCTTTTCTGGTTGTTGTTGGGATGTCGTTGCTGTTGCCGGTAGTGCTTGCTTGAGTGTCGTTCGCCGGAGTGGGTTTTTGAGTTGAGGCCCCTCGCCGAAGCTCGGGAATCCGTTTCGGTGCGGATGTGGCGGTCCTTCTTCAGGGAGCGCTACAATATTAGTTGAGTCACGAGGCCGTTACAAGTTCGAAAAGCACGATATATATAAGTTGTAATCGATAAATAAACACGGCTCATAATTCAACTAATTAATTGAATAATAAAGGAGGCTTAGGGTAGCAAGTACGAGTCATGCTTCCGGGTTTTATATATATATAGGGAAATACATATGATAAATGAAGAGAACCGGAAGGTGCTTCGACTTGTAACGAAAGCCGTAAAACAATTAGACAAGCAACAAATGCAGTAAATCATGCAAAATAATGTGTCCCGGCGAGAACGGGCCCTCTCCTTATAACTCCCAATTGAAAATCATGTAAGCATATAGTCAAGTACTCCACCACCAACAATACTATACAGAGTTTTAAGGAGACGCGATTAGCACCACCATACAGAGTTTTAAGGAGACGCTGTTAGCACCACCGTTCGTATCAACTCAGGCTAGCCAACCTCCTAGCCGGCCCAAGTTAACACGCTAGAAGTACACATCGGGATTTGCCCTAGACACACGTCCCCAGGTTCACCTCCTGTATACTCCGGGCCCAAGTCATTAATCAACCTATGGCTCGCTTTTGAAATCAATGATAGTTTGGGTGGCCAAAGGGGCCGTTTGAAAAGATGATGCAAGCAGTTAAGTATGAATGGCCAAATGGGCTTTTGAGACAAGTTGATGTAATGATCTAAGAAATACTTATAAGCGTCGTACGCTTCGGGAGCATGCTGACGGATGTCCCTAACGACATTACGTATAAGTGCCTCAGAGATCAAATAGTTACTTTTAAAACAAATAAGTTACTTGTCTCTAGTTGAAAGCATTTCAAATCATTTGGTTTTGCTATCAAAATGTTTGACTAAGCAGATAGAGAAATAGTAAAGGCAATACAACAAGTAATAAGAAAGCGGGATAGTGGTTTATTTCGCAAACCTAAGTAACTATGTTCTTACTCCAGTTGAAAACAATTTAAAACCCTTACCTGGCTCAACACGACAGTATGAAAGCAGACGGTAGTCAGGTTTCTCCCTCGGTCCCACCTGTAATACACAGGGCCTAGAGGATGAAAACAAGACCGACAATACTTAAAGCAATACACAAGACAACAGATGACGCACGGCAATTCATATAAACTCCACTCATGCTACAGGTGCAATATGGAAAGTCAGATAATTAAACATGTAAGGATATATAAATTATGGAACAATATTTAAAGGGATATTTAAAATAATGATAATGATGGAAGAACATTAATAATAAATATGGAAAGCATGCTAAAATGCAGTTAGGCCACGTACACATGCTTAAAATAATATAAAGACGTTCTCTCGCGAATACGGGATCAAACGGATAAGGAATGGGAAAGGTGGGATAAAATCCCTAAATGAGAAAGGTGTCAATTGACGGTCAAATAGGGTCGGATAAATTATAAATTATGAAGAATATCAAATCCCGAGGCTCGAGAAAGCTATAGGTGAAATTCGATTGATATTCGGAGGTCGTATGTAAAAAGTCAACATTTAAATGAGTGGGGTTGACAAAATTCCCGAAGTGCAAGAAAGGAAAAGGCTGGAAAATGCACTAAGTATGTTGCACCGGCCAACGCACGGGCTTGGCAAGCCGGTGCAAGCACAAATAGATGTGCACGGCCTCACGCACGATCTTGAGCACTGTGCCAAGACCGTGCAGATGCAAACGGGCCTGCGCACGGGCCTGTGCACGGGCTCAATCCCGTGCAGGTTGAAGAGGGCTGTGCACGGGCTCCTGCACGGTCTTGATCAAGACCGTGCGTTCGCCCGTGTGGATCTACTGAGCAGCAGACTCAGCAGATCGCGAAACCTCACACGCGAAACCAACATTTAAATTCATACATCTCCTAATTTACACCATAAATCGTCCTAATTCTCACATATAATCATATATATCATATAAGCTACACATAGGTCCAAGAAACACGTAAAATGGTCAAGTAATTCTTCCTAAACACGAAAATCCTAAAACTATAAAATTCTATATAAAACTCACAAAAATCGCAACTAGGAAGAACAAAATGAAATGGGGTAAAATGATTACCGGTAGAGAATGTAGTGAGGATCGTTCGAGTTTTCACGGCTCGTCGATCGGGCGAGAAACGGGCTCGGTAGGGCGTCGGGAAGTTTCCCTTCCTTTCCTCTCCTTCTCTTCCCCTTCCTTTCTTCTTTTTCCTTCTTTGTGTAATGAGAGAATGAGAGAGATAGGTAGATATTTAGGAAAATATCTCGGGGGGTCAAAATAGTCATTTAGGCTTCTAAGGGCATTTAGGTGATTTAAGTAATTGAGGGCATTTAAAAGATAGATTAAATCAATCTTTTCCACAAGATTAATTAATCGAATTGGATAGATCGAGAAATTAGGCAAGAAAGAATTCGCGTAATAATTAATAATATAATTAAAATATTCGGGTCGTTACACAGATATTCAGGGTATCATACTGCGTAATTTCTCTAACATATTCTCCTCGGATGTTTATTCGGAAATGGATATGCAGGATGTGCTCGAGTCGGTGGGGCCTCGGATCATGAACCCATGCAGCACACCCTCCTTATGGAGTACACTTCGGATGAGATAAATCAAGCTATAAGTCAGAAGTATCCATTAAATACCCGAGAGCCCTGATAGCCTTCCTCCTATTCTTTTTTTAAAAAATATTGGCATATTGTAATGACTAATGTTGCGTCGCCTGTTCTTGATTTTCTAAATCATGAAAATCTTGATGAAAAATTAAACTTTATCCATATTGTGCTAATTCTGAAATGCACGAATCCTAAGTTGATTACTCAATTCCGGTCGATTAGTTTATGTAATGTGATTCATAAGATTGGTTCGAAAGTGTTAGCTAACAGGGTCAAACCCCTATCGAAATATATTTTTCTAATAGTCAATCGATTTTTATTTTAAATCGGCTGACAACGGATAATATCTTAGTTGATTTTGAACTAATTCATTTTATTATGCGCAAAAAGACGGGGAGAGATGGTTTCTTTACTTTGAAATTGGATATGAGCAAAACGTATGATATGGTGGAGTGGTAGTTTCTTGAAAGGGTGTTTAATTTAGGTTTTTCTGATAAATTTGTCTGTTTGATTATGAAGTGTGTGTCATCTATGCCTTGTTCGTTCTTGCTTGATGGTATGGAGTTTGGTGGTCTCAATCCAGATAGAGGTATTCGTTAACGAGATCCCCTTTCCCCATATTTATGCTTGTTTTGTGCGGAGGTGTTTTCATATCTATTACAGGTGAGGAAGAGAAGGGAAATTTGGAAGGAGTGGCAGTGTGTCGGGGAGCCCCGTGGGTATCTCTTCTCTGTTTGCTGATGATACCTTGTTATGTGGAAAAGCTACAACGACGGCATTGATGTCGATTGGGGAAGTTCTGGAGAGATATGTGCGAGTCTTAGGGCATGTGGTTAACTTTGCTAAGTCTTCAATTGCTTTTAGTCCAAACATCTCGGGGTCGAGGCAAGAGGGGTTCAGAGAATCTAAAATCTCGATCTCTATTTGGGTCTGCCGCTAATTGTGGGGCAATCTAAGCAAATGATTTTTGCTTCACTTAAAGATAAGATATCAAAAAAGTTGCAGGTCTTTTTTGAGAAGTTTCTATCGAACGCCAGGGAGGAAGTACTGATTAAAGCGGTCTTATGGGCCATGCCGACTTACACGATAAGTTTTTCCTTATTACCTGATTATGTGATTAGGGAGTTAAACTCAATGATCTGTGAGTTTTGGTGGGATAATCGAAAAATACATTGGTTATCTTGGGAGAAGATGTGTCGGAATAAGAAGTCTGGTGGGTTGGGTTTTCGGTAATAGAAGCTTTTCAATATGGCTATGTTGTCGACACAGCCTTGGCGTATTTTGAAGTTTCTAGATAGTTTGTTGAGTCGTGTCTATAAAGCAATGTATTTTCCACAATCCTAGTTTCTAGATGCTAGGTTCGAGCGGAAACCGTCGTTTACTTAGAGAGGAATTTTTGAGTCTAGGATTGTGCCAGCAGGGCGGTGGCGCATTTGGACAGGTGACAATGTCCATATTTGGCGCCATCGATGGATCCCTTGGCTGCCTGAGTTTCGACCGATATTGATTGATCTGGAGCTGATAGTGGAATTGGTGGCGAAACTGCTCTCGGTAGATGGTTTCGGATGGGATGAGGAGGTGTTCATGCGAATTTTAGTCCAAAAGATGCACAAGCGATCCTTGGCATTCCGCTTGGCCAAGAGAGGCGTCCGACTCGACTAATTTTGCAATTTGCGAAGAATGAGAGGTTTTCGATTATGAGTGCTTACCACTTGGCTTGGGACTTGGCGGATCGAGAGCAGGTTATCTCTCCGGAGTCGGGTCAGAATCGATTATGGGACCGGATTTGGAGGGCAAGAACAGTGCCAAAGGTGAAAGTTTTTGCTTGAAGGGCGGCGCATGACATTTTGCCAACCTTTGAAACTCTTATTTCGGCAGCATTACATGGCAGAGTCAGCATGTCCCTGTCTGTGGGGTGAAAGTTGAGGATACGAGACATGTGTTAGTAGATTGCCCGTTTGTTTGGCAAGTTTGTGCTATGGCAAAATGTTCTGATGGGTCAGATTGAGGAATTGAGTTCGCATTTTTGGGAGGGGTGGAAAGGATCTTGTCAGAGATGAGTGGGGATGAACGGGGGGAGTTTTGAATGTGATGTGGGATATTTAAGGAAACCAGAATAAGAAACGGGCCGAAGGGGTGGTACGGAGCCAGTTGGAGGTGGTAAAGTTTGCTAAGTCGCCTTGGTTGGAATTGTGCCAGGCGACGAATTGTAGAGCATCTCAAGTGGCTCGTCTATTTCCTAATTTTGTGTTTGCACCCGTCGCCGAGTTGGTTTAAAGTAAATTTTGATGCGGTGTTGTTCGGGGAGGCGGGAGATATCAGAGTGTGGGTAGTTGGCCAAGACTCGATGGGTGCTACGGTGTGCTGGGAGCAGGCTCAGTTTGCCGGGCTGCAGGATCGTGTGTCAGCAGGATCGAGGTGGCGTATTGGGATAGGTAACAATATCCATATTTAGCACCATCGGTGGATCCCTTGGCTGCCTGAGTTTCGACCGGCATTGATTGATCTAGAGCCGGCGGTGGAATTGGTGGCGGAATTGCTCTCAGTTGATGGATTGAGGTTGGATGAAGAGGTGGTTCAAGTGAATTTTAGTCCAGAAGATGCACAAGCGATCCTTGGCATTCCGCTTGGCGAAAAGGGGTGTCCGACTCGGCTTGTAGCGCCCCTTTCCTTGGATGGAGAAAGGACACCACATCCACACCGAGATGAACTCCCAAACGTGGTAGATGTACCCCATTTAAAAATCCATCCCGGCGAACGGCAATCAATCAAACAAATACCAGCAACAGCATAACGACACCCCAACAACAACAGCAATAAAAGAATAACAGAGTTGCGGAAGTTCAATTAAATTATACAATTAGTCATATAAGCCATTCATGGCAACATAATTCATACATCATTCTCCATCATCATTTAATAAATGCCATCCATGGCTCGTCTAATCTATCCCACATCAGGGGCACGTAAGTACGGAAATTAAAACATAATATGAAATACATAAATTAAATCAATTCATAAATAAGGACACGACTGTTGTTGGGACACTGACAAGACAAGACATATGAGCCAACCTAGACCTGCTGCTGCCGACTGACAAGATAGGTGACAACGCCACCTGTCGACCTGAAGTAAGAATCAAAATAGTGGGGGTGAGTATAAAGGATATTCAGTGAGGGTAAAGAGGGAACAAGTACGAGCCACGATTCCTGGTTTGGATTATATATATATAAGAAATTACATTTGCATAATTGAAGAAAATCCGAATCGTGCTTCGACTTGCATACACAACAATAATAAGCAGTAATAATAAAGCATAAATGTAAGCAAGTAATATCCCAGCGAGAATGGGCCTGTTCCTCCTTATAACCCCCTCAAGTTCAGTAAACTCCATCACCGGTGTCTGACCCCAAAGGTGCTACCCCAGGCGACTGTTGAATTTTAGGAAAACGTGCAACGAATGCAATGACTACCATCACTCCCAACCGTGGCTATCAACTCCTGACGGGCCACGATTTACGCTTAGTTTTGGGAAAAGCACCTCGGATTACACCCTGGATGCTCGTCCCCAGTTGCAACCTCCGGATACCATCCCGGGCCCATTTTAAATAACAATACATTATCTTTGCTCGCGTTTGAAGAACATTATAAGTTAAGGCCAAAAGGGCATTTAGGCAAGTGCATATGACGACAAAGGGGTTAAATCCTAAGTCAAACTGTCACGTAAAGGAAAGAGTTTTCTTGCCCTTTGAAAACAAAATGATTTAGAGATACCTATAGATACAAGTTAATATCAAAACATTTGTTATAAAATATATATTAAATATCTAATAGATATACGAGAAAGGAAATCAAAGCAAGATGAGCACATAAGGGTAGTTCGCAATAATTTAAAAGAAATTCTTACTCCGTTTGAAAGCATTTTAAAACCCTCACCTGTAGCTCGACAACGAGAAAAGCAAGCAACGGACAAGTACTCCACGGGGAGTAAAGCTTGCAATCTAAGACACGACATCACCAGGTAAGACTCTTGACAAGACGCACGGCGTATGATAAGTAATAAAACACGTAAAAGCATATAGACACGACTTCCATTGAAGTACTCACAATTGCATTTAAAACAATTAAACGAGATATAAGGATTAAAAGATGTAAACATGCTTCGAACACAATTTAGATTTCACATTCATGCTCGTGACATAATAAGGAAGCATTCATACAAGTTTTGGATCACATAGACGATGTATGGAAAAATAGCTAAAAAGCCCTAAACAAGATTGGCACTATTCAATGCCCGAACGAAGTCGGAAAAATTCCTACTTTGAATATTAAAGATATAAATGACCAAATAAAGCTATTGGTGAAGACAGAATTCAAAAACGAGATCAAAAACGAACATTTTAGGTTTTTGGATTGAAACATACAGAAGGTCCGGTCTGGAAAATGGCTGAAAATTAGCTAAGGGGTGCACACGGGGTGTTGCAAGGCCGTGCGTGCAAGAAATGGATGTGCACGGCCCCTTGCACGGCCGTGCGCAAGGCCGTGCATGCTATTCACAAGGCACACGGCCTCCTGCACGGCCTGTCGCAAGGCCGTGCGCGTTCACACGGGGTCTCGTCACGCCGTGTGGCGAGACCGTGTGGTTCTAAAATGAGCAGATTCGCGAGAAACAAATGCAGAAGCAATAAATTTAATCCCAAAATTCATTGTACACAAATTATACTCGGCCAATCATGCTCAAATTCACATATATTACTCTCCTAAACATGATTAACAATTAGAAACAAGAATCATGCAAAACCGTCAACTATAACGAATAAACCCAATAAAAACCTAAGTTAATAAAATTCAATAAAAATCGATATTCGTCGTATGAATCGAAAAGAGGTTAGAAGGTTACCGGTTGGTTATGGGATGGGGGTCACGTAGCCGAAGACGGGATTCCATTCGGACGAGAATCGGGTTCGGCACGAAATTCTCTCTTCCTCCTTCCTTCTTCCTTTCTTCCTTCTTTGTGAAAATGAGAGAATCTGAGAGAGAGTTAGATATTTAGGGAAAATATCTCGAGAGGTAAAATGGTCATTTTGGCTTTTAAGGGCATTTATGTAATTTTAGCAATTGGGGTTATTTAAAGATAGGATAAATCAATCTTTTCCGTAAGATTAATTAATCCAATTGGATAGATCGAGAAATTAGACAAGAAAGAATTCGCGTAATAAATAATAATATAATTAAAATATTCGGGTCGTTACACGGCTAATTTGGCACTTTGTGAAGAATGAGAGATTTTCAGTTATGAGTGCTTACCACTTTGCTCGGGACTTGGTGGATCGAGAGCAGGGTGTCGCTCTGGTGTTGGATTGGAGTCGGTTATGGTACCGAATTTGAAGTGAAAGAACGGTGGCAAGGGTGAGAGTTTTTGCTTGAGGGCGGCCCATGACATGTTGCCAACCTCCGGAATTCTTATTCGGCAGCATTGCATGGCTGAGTCGGAATGTCCCTGTCTGTGGGCCGAAAGTTGAGAACAGGATACATGTGTGTGTGGATTTCCCATTTTTTCGGCAATTTGTGCTATGAAAAATGTTTCGATGGCTCATATTGAGGAATTGAGTTCACAGTTTTGTGAGGAGTTGGAAAGGTTTTGTCGGTGATGAGTGGGGATGAACGGGGGGAGTTTTGAATGTGATGTGGGCTATTTGGGGAAACTAGAATAAGAAACAGGCCAAAGGGATGGTATGGAGCCCGTTGAAGGTGTCAAATTTTGCTAAGTCGTTTGGGTCGGAATGTGCCAGGCAATGGATTGTAGAGCGTCTCAAGTGGCTCGTTTGTTTCCTAATTTGCGATTGCACCCGTCGCCACATTGGTTTAAAGTAAATTTTGATGCGGCGCTGTTCAGAGTGACGCGAGATATTAGAGTGTGGGTGGTTGGCCGAGACTCGATGGGTGCTACGGTAGGATGAGAGCAGGTTCGGTTTGCAGGGTTGCAGGATCCGAAGTTGGCAAAGACTAAGGCGTGCTTGGTAGCTGTGAAATTGGCTTGGGATTTTGGTTGGCAGAAGGTAATTTTTTAGGGTAATTGTCTTGCGGTTATTCAGATGCTTCAGAGTGATCTTGGTGACTTTTCGCCTTTGGAAATTTTAATTGCTGATATTCGTAGTTTGATTGTTAGTTTTGTCGATTATCAATTTTCTTTTGTTCGTCGTGGTGCTAATTGAGTAGTTCATATTTTAGCTAGGCATACAGCTTCGACTCGCGTTGGTTTGGATGATGCTCCCCATTTTGCCTTAGACTTTATTATTGTTGAGTTAAGTTAATGTTATTGACCCTTCGACTTTGCGAGGGGGGCTTGCTTTCCAAAAAAAAAATATTTATCTATTTAGCTTAATTTGAAAATATATAAACTATTAGGGTTTAGGGTTTTAGGGTTTACGGTTTTAGGTTTAGGGTTCTCGACCAGTATTATGATCCATAAGTTTTGATAATGCTAAATACCGGTACGAGGAGTCTCTTCAATTACAACAATACCAATCCACGCGATCCTACCACTAATCCAACATGAGGAATGATACGAATACCACCAGTTGCCACCTCCGCCGGCGGTATGTGTGCTTATTTGCGAATGGATGTAGTCAACACTGTTAAAACCACTATCCTAGAAAACACCATCAAAGTAGAGTTCGAACCAATTATGCATTAACTCTGATTTTTGGCTCAGTACGAAAGATCACAAGTTATTCATATCATGTATCGCCAATTCCCATAAAAAGATAATCTTTCCGCTTACATACTTTATCATGCACATCATTTCCCATCATTCGTGCCCATAACAGTAAATTTGTCTTCGATTCACAATCTCACATTCATCGACAAACGGGGCACCGCACGATAGTATATATATATATATATATATATATATATATATATATATATATATATATATATATATATATTTGTGTCTCTCTTCTCATGAAAGCAAAATTTCGTCACAACAAAGCTATTGCGACGAAAAAATTTGTCATAGTGGTTGTCGCGTAATTGAGAGATGTATAGAGAGAGAATATAGAGAGCAAATAAATTGGGTGATCATGAGAGAGAAGAGAGACACAAATATATGTATATATATATATATATATATAATATTTTTCTTATCTTTTATTTTTTCGGTTAAAAAATAAATTTTGGACTAAATGATTTGAAATTCATCCTCAAATTTATAGTATATCCAAACAAATGATTTCTAATTACATGGATTTGAAATCAATCCATTTCAAATACCTCCTCAAATCCAAATCCACTCATTCAAATTGGCCCTAAAAGTTGGGTTGTGGAATCACTTCCCAGTGTCTCAAAGCATTTAAAGCTTGATCAAGAAGCAAAAGTTCGTGTTCATTTGCTATTTTGATCAAAGTTCCACATTTTGGATCCTAAAAATCATCAATTCCAGAAACTTCCCAGAGTCTGAACTCGAAAGGATTTGTGACATATGTTTTTGACAGCAAAAAATCTCAAATGAAGTGCGAGTTTCTGAAGGAATATTTAGAAGACGACCATGAATTGGAAGCCGCCTGTTCGGTTTTCTTTTGGAAAAATGCAGTTGTGCTAAATCAAAGTTCAGGCAAGTTGAAGCTCTTGAATTGGTGACAGAGATATTACATTAAAATCTCTCGTTTCTTCAAATACTGATGAACGAGCCAATGATACATCCAAAAAGATCTTAAAGAGCAATATTTGGAAACTATGCCATTTGGTCAAGCACTTAGTGACCAACGTGCCTGAAAAGCAGGCCAGAAGAGCTGATATGCGTAAATTCTGTGGCAAGGTATTCCAGATTTTAACGACTCTTAACCTGACCTCTGCTTTTCTTAAAGCTTTGGAGCCAGATGGTCACTCTGCTTGCGAAATGCGAATCCCAACTTGGTGAGTTATTTCTTGCTCTGAAGAAGCTTGAAGCTTGAGATAAGTTATCTATTAGTTTGTTGTGTTTTGGGCGATAATGAAATCACTTTCAAGCTCCATTAATTTGCCAGAATTGGATATGTGTTCCTTTTATTATATGTAGCTCTTGTATTTCTGATTGAAGTGTCTAAACTGGGGTCGTTCGTCTATGGAACCACCACAATTTTGAGTCAAATCATAGTTATATGTCTCTCTCTTGTAACCGTTTTACTGTTGGACTTTGTTTTGGTAGATATGTTCTGTCACCACAGATGCATGTATGTTTCGGATTTTTACTTCGAATGTTTTGAAATGACACATTGCAGACAGGAGTTCAGCTTCTCCCTTTTCATGCAATAAAAGCATAGGCCTAGAATCATAGATTTTCGGTTGGCAGTGAGAAATATAATTGACGATTAGTTTTTTAGTGGGTAGCTAAATCAATCTGTTTGGATGTGTAGTTTTATGCAACTTGCGCTAATAATTTAGTTTCTGATACTCAATTCCTTTCTTGCTTCCACTGTTATTTTGATAAGAGTATAATTGTACCACTGAACCAATCATATTAATTCGACTTTTATGACTTTATCAAAGAACCTAAAGATTATAGACAACTTGAATTCTAATGGAGGTGAACACGGTTCGCTATCACCTTATCACAGACGAATTCTAATATTTTTCACCCCTGACAGAACTTTTATTTTGATATTGTTCTAGTACAACTTAACATACAAGTAAAAACTATGAACATGTAAAGCGACTTCACTGCTAAAAAGTAGATGAACATATGTGCCAAGACGAGAAAATCTAAGGCTGCCTTTAAAAGGTGTGAAAATGAAATAATATGAAGAATTCCCCGTAAACTCGATACAAAATTACAAATCAACATATTAAGCGGAATTAGTTGTTCTTAATTCCTACCACTATTAAATAATGCCACTTATTTTCCTGTCAACATGATCAGTGAAAGAAAAGAAACCTTAAACTCGATACAAAATTACAAATCAACATATTAAGAGGAATTAGTTGTTCTTAATTCCTACCACTATTAAATAATGCCACTTATTTTCCTGTCAACATGATCAGTGAAAGAAAAGAAACCTTAATCAAAGGTTGAATTTCAAGGAACCTAGTAGAACATCTTCTCTTCCATCGTGATCCAATAGATATCAGAATCAGAATGGTACACTACCACCACATCCACAGCATTGTTAATTTACACTTTTTTCCCCTTTAACTTGTACAATAATCCCTGATATTGCATATACAACTATACTCAAGTTTATACATTAAAACATCATGGACAGGCCATTATTGCATATGATACGCCACCAAGAAATGGATATTTTATAAGCCAAGCAAAATATCACCAGAGCACATGTCCGTAACATTCCAGCTATTACAAAAAACTGATGTTACATATCAATTGCAAAGATGCTCTCCTTACTAATTATGTACTGACTGACAAATGGAAAGGACTTCCATTTCAAATTTACCTTCTAATTCTGTGATAAAACTGTACAGAGTAGTATCTCATATCATCAGGGTTTTAATATCTACATTCTCTGGGCTTTTCCCCACATATCCTTATCCCTAAAACCAGAACTTGATTTCATGATTAACAAACCCAACAAAATTATATCTCACACATCCAGCATCTATCTATCCAACTAACAACCTGACCATCACAATTCACCCAAGGAAGCTGCAAATCAGCACATCTTGGTACCATTAGCCACTCTGCAAAAGTGAATTCGAAGTTTCAGCCCAGTGCAGCTGGAACAAAAGAAAATGAGTTCAACTAGAGCAATATGACTCAATATACCTCTTCAGTAACCATAATTATTTTATCGAAACAACAAAAGCAGCCCCACTTCAAAGGCTCATTGGCCATACTCAAGGAATCAGCAGATTGCTTGAACATTTGATCAAGAATGTGCATCATCAGCATCTGAGTCACTTCCAGAGGAACTCCCTGAGTCGGAATCTGTAAAAAGGAAGCTCAAATTAATGAACATTGCCCTTTTTTATACCTTGCAATTCCAAGCAACAATTCCTCAACATAATGTAGAAACACAAGAAGAATCAGAATCAGAATCAGAATCAGTATCACTACCACTGGAGGACGATGAATCACTACTTGAGCTGCCAGAACTGCTCGAGCTACTGCTGGCATTGCCATGATTGTCACGATCATGATCCTGTTCCTGATCTTGATCTGGGACACCACCAACAATGTTGCCACCTACTAAACCACCTTCATCCTTTTCAATCTCCACGGGAGGAAAGCTGGTTGAAGGCATATCATCATCAATGTCTACATCCTCATCTTCATTTTCTTTGAATTTCTTTGCTGAATCATCATTCTTATCATCACTCAAATCGCCCTGTAAAACATTATTAACATCTGTATCGGTAACCAAGCTACAAAGAACATCAAGTCTTCTGAAAATCCTATAAAGGAAATAGGAAAAGCAGAATGATGAATAAATTAACACTTTTGTTTAATACCGTATCAGCCTCGGCAGTGGGAGTAGAAGGAGCAGCAACTCCGGCAGAAGGATTGTTGTTCACCATCAGAGCTTGCCGCTTAGTCTTACTGACCATTTTCTTCCAGTTGGTCACAAAACGATCAAGTTCCCAAAGTGTTTCAGCATCAAGAGCCTCAATGTCAAGCTCAATTTCATCACCATCCTGAGCCAAATGCTCATTCCTCTTCCGTATAATCTGCACCAATTGAGGCATTTTTTCTTGGGGTAAACTCTGCAACCCAAGCCCAAGCTTCTGCTTCTCCTCCATAATCATATCTCTCTTATTAGGATCTTTTGCTCTTGGCTTCGGCTGCTTCACAGTAGGAACTCCTCTACTAACTTTTTGTTCCTTGGTAGGCAGACTATGAGCTCTCGCAGGAGATGGAGGTAGTTGTTCATGGAGCAATGGAGGCTGATTCATTGGCTGGGGAGGACGTGAGGGCGTTGAAGCACTAGAATGAGCTTGCTTTGGTGCCTGCATTCTGTCAGGTTTTTGGGAAACCTGAGCAACAGGAACAGGACTAGCTTTCGGCTTTGTCTTCTTTGCTGTCCTGGGAGAGGAGGCAATCATCTGAGTACTGTGATTATTCCAAGAACTCCCTTGCAATTCTTCAAGGCCACGAAACTGCAACTCTTCATTAACCCTCAGGTCGCCAGAGAAGTCCCTCTCTCTCCGCCGTTCAATACTGTAGTCCATCTTCTCCTGTATTGGCCTAAACAATTCCTCAAATTGGGCCAATAACTTCTCTGCCATCCCATTCACAGGATCACTCTTAGGGTTATACAGCAATGCATTGTTAAAAGTCAACCTAACATCAGCTGCGAATTCAATGGGCGTTGGATACAACTTCTTCCCAAGATTTGCTTTGACTGTGCCAAGATCCATGGGACACTTCACAATTACATGATAGTCGTGAAGCCCCAAAGCCGCAGCATCAACGGGCGCTTTAAAAACAAAGCCAAATTTGTGCTTTAATAATTTGGACACAATTTTACTGCATTCATTCATCAACCCTTCAAAATTAACAGCGTCCATACTGCCATTGACGTGCCCATTGGAAGATTTCTTGGGAACAGATCCAAACGCAGCAGGTCTTTTGTTTCCGCTGAATTTCTTCAATTTTGCGTGAGATCTAGGGTTTCCAGAATTGTTGAATTGTCCAGATTCAATTCGATCTCGCAAATCACGGATCTGATCACGCTCTGCAGACAAGCGTTTCCGGAGCTCGAGGAGCTCGGACTTCGTGTAGGAAGAAACGTTGAAGGTAAGGTAATTACCATAATTGAAGGCGTTACGGCTCGTCGACGTCTGATTGAAAGAATATGCGTCGTCAGAGGCTGTCTGAGTAATCGCTGGGGAATCGACGTTGTTGTTGCTGTAACGGCTGACGACACCGTTTGCAGTGGCGTGGTGGAATTGCTTTTGCCTCTTCTTTGGGTTAGGGTTAGGGTTTGCATTTAGGTGAGGATTAGAGTACGGAATCTTTCCCATGAGGGCCCAGCTCGACTCATTCTGGCTAGCTAATACAGCAGACGCCATAAATTGCACCGTCAGCGGCGCTCAGCTCCGGCGAATCTCCGGCAGCAATTTCCCCAAAAAACATGTATTATGTAGCCGGATTCTTCCTCCGCCAAGAAGACCTCTGGAAATCGCCACGAGGGCTGCAGTTGAACCGGAAAACTTTTGTGGGCTAATTAGAATTGATTTGGTTAAATTCGACAAAGAGAAAAAGATGAAAACCTAACGAGGGTAGGAAGAGGTTATTAGGGTTTGAAGTTTGAGCGAGGAATGAGAAGGCGAAGGTGCCTCTTAAAAGGCGTTGAGATCTGCCCGGTAGAATTTCGGGCAGTTTACGGACCGTTTATTTATGATCCAAGGGTGGACGTGGATTTGTTTGCTGGCTTGGGGGACTTGACCAGAACATCTGTCATCTACGGAGCTAGTTCATCTGATTCAACACGTGGCTGAATGAGGATCGCCGATGGAAATGGAAATTGCAAGGAGTTTAAGCGTTTAGGGTTGGGGTATGAGATGTGGGTCCCAAAGAGGGCGGTGACGTGGAATTTCCGTAAGACGTGAATGTGAAGAAACTCGATTTGGCACGTGACGTGTCAGACGGATCTCGTCAAACGGCGAGTACGTTAAAGCCGACCTTTCTTTACATATTTACAATATTACCCTCCGGAGGGTACTGAATTATGTTGCACGGATACGGATACGATACGACATGGATATGGCGATATGGACATGAATTTTTAAAAAATTTTAGGAGACGATACGGTTCTGACAATGCTGACTAATACAATTTTTAATAAAAAATATAAATATTCATATATAATATTTGTACAAACATTCATAATTGAAAAATAAATTATCACAATGTAATACTGTTGACCTCAAAAATTTGGGATAAAATTATTAATTAATAGTCTAAATAAATTGGCTTTTAATTATGTATCTCAATTTTAAGTCCATATGAAATTTGGGCTTTGAAATGAATTAATCCAAAATGAATATAAATTAAATTATTTTGGATTAATTAAATGGGCTAAGAAAATAGGCCCATGAAGAAGTAAGTTCACTTAAATATACATAAGTGATCTTCATGATCAAGCCCAAGCCCATGAAATCGAAGAAGCCCAACTTGTGCCTATAAATAGGACACTTGGGTCCACAAATGACATGAAGCACAATCGAAAAGGAGAGAAATTCAAGTCTCTAAGCTCTCAAATTTTCGAGCTCTTGCCAAGACGAAGTGCTACCGCCTCAACGGTCCAACATCTTCCTCAAGGCCCAAAATCCTCAAATCCTTGAAGCCAAATTCCTTTCAAGAAAGTTCGTGATTTCTCCAACAAGCACAATCCTAGGAGATACGTCACACCCGATTCGAGAACAAGCTTCAAGCCCTCGAATTAAAACCCAAATCTTTGTAGAGAAAAATCAGAGGAATATTCAAAGATTGTAACCCACTTTATATTTTAAATAAAATATTATCTTTGTTTTCCTATTTTCTTGTCTTGTGATTATTTATTGCGCAACATTTCAACATTCTCATGGCACCAAAGAAAGACCAATTTGCCTTGAACAAGACAAACATGACTGACGTTGCTCAATTTTCTGTCATGCGCAAACTCACCTATTCATCTGAATCCAACCACTCAAACTCCTTCAGTCCGAAAGAAGCCAACCCCATGTCAACTCCGTTTTTCAATTTGTCTGCCATGATAACTGGAGTGATAAATCTAGACGAGCAGATCGCACAAATGGCCCAGAAAATTGCAGACCTACAGAAGGCTGTGGAAGATAAAGATTTTCAGATAGTACAATTCATAGACAAAGCACAAAATTTCGGTATCGAAGAACCTAGCCATAATCATCCATTCAAGAGCTACAAGATATGATTGCAAATACCATCAAAGCTCAACTTGGAAAACCAATCCAAAACTCGCCCATGTACTCAAAGTCGTACACCAAGTGGATCGATTCTTTAAAGATGCCATTTGGATACCAGCCGCCCAACCTTCAACAATTTGACGGAAAAGGCAACCCAAAGCAACACATTACACATTTATCGAGACATGCAACGATGTAGGAACAGATGGTGACCTCCTAGTCAAGCAATTTGTGAGATCGCTCAAAGGAAATGCCTTCGATTGGTATATTGATCTAGAGCCTGAGTCCACCAACAGTTGGCACGACATGGAAAGAGAATTTCTAAATCGCTTCTACAGCACTCGTCGCACCATAAGCCTGATCGAACTCACTAATGCAAAGCAACAGAATGATGAGCCGGTCATAAACTACATCACCGTTGGCGAGCACTAAGCTTAAGTTGCAAGGATAAACTATCAGAATTATCAGCAATAGAGATGTGTACACAAGGAATGCACTGGGGGCTCCAATACATCCTCCAAGGGATCAAATCCCAAACTTTGAAAGAGCTTACTACTCGTGCTCATGACATGGAACTGAGTATCATGAACCACAAAACCGCGTTCCCTATCGGAGAACAAGTGAAAGAAAGAAAAGATCAATGGAGAAATGAGAAGTTCAGAAAAGCTTCAACTGAAGAGTCTATGGCAATCGCCATTACCACGGAAGTTCTACCAAAGTTCAAGCCGAATCAAGAAGTCAGAAATCAAGATAAATCAAGCGATATCCGTCAACCAACGTTGAGAGAAAGACAAGCAAAAGAATATCCTTTTGCTGACTCTGACGTCTCAAATGTTCTCGATGAAGTGGTGGAAAGAAGGTTGATCGAGTTGCTTGAGCCGAAACGCCCTCAAGAAAGTGGAAGAGTGACAGACCCTAAATACTGCAAATATCATCGGGTCGTCAGCCATCCTACAGATAAATGTTTCGTGGTCAAAGAGAAGATAATGTCATTAGCTAGAGATAGAAAGATAATCTTCGACGATGATGATGAAGGTGAAGATTTTGCAGACGCAAATCATGCCAGTGTTGCTACAACTAAAAGTGTTGTGTGGACTTCTGAATGCAAGAATGACATGATTCCTAAATCTTTTCCCCTGGGGGCATCAACAATGATTTAATTTGGAAGTCTGGGTCTATATTTGGTGAAGACTTTATTTGCTGACAAAGAAACCAAGCAAGAGACTAATCTTCTCAACAAAATCGTTGGTGATAAGAGATGGATTCCTGTGACCCCTTGACCAAAGCAAAGAGGACGCGTCAATGAAACCCTGTCATTAACAGCAAAAGAATCAAGTCAAACCAAGTTCTCCCTACGAAAATCAAGTGAGAGTGTAAAGGTTCCCCATCCCCATTTGAAGAAATCGCAAAAAGGTGGCCAGGAATATTGTGCAAAAGTTAAATATTTGCGCTCAAATCAAAGCTACAAGTTGGTGGATAAGGATCAGCTCCGCATCTCCCCCGAAAGTGGCAAATTTCAAAGATGTTGTCAACAATAAAGAAATTTGCTCCTTGATGCACGAGCCTAAACTGCACGTTACTCCTAGTCTTCATGAGTATAAACTGTAATCGCACAAAAAAAAAAAAGGAAAAAATCGAACTACGCTATGACTTGATCCTCATATTGGGGTACGTAGGCAACTTGAAAATTTTGAGTTCAGTCACATCATTAAATAAATTTGATTTGTTTCCAAGTTAATTGATATCGTTCACGAGTTACAAAAAATTCATGAAATTTCAGCGCTGGGGGCATGAAGTTAAATTATTCAGTACTTGGATCGAAGCGAAAAATGACGGATAAAGTACATAAAAGAAAGAAGACGTAAAAAGAACTTACAGAGAGTAAACAAATTTTACTTTATTGCACAAGGGATGTTCTTTTACATCAAACTAATAAAAATACAATACAAAGAAGATAATGGAAGCCTAAATACTCAGGCGAACAAATTCGAAGTTACTACATCTTGTTTGAATTATTCAAGTGTTGTCTCTTCCTCTTCAAAATCTTCACTTCATAGTCAGAATGTTTCTTGCACAGTCAACCTCTCTTGATCAGTACAACTTTGTCAACCGTGGACGAGTTTGCTTCAATTGAGTGATGATTCAACGAAACCCCAAGAAAAGGTTTCTACAACTTCTCTTACCACTTGTCGAATTCGAGGATTTCTTCATTTCGACTAGCCAATTCCTCACCATGCTTACTCTCTCGCGTTGCAGCTGAAACAAAAAAAAAAGAAAAAAAAGAGACTATGTTAAAGGTTGGTCGTGAACGAAAGTTTGTGCTCATAGTTTCTGAATGCCTCGAAATACAGATTTTTGACAAGCCTTCAATTCAGGAGTTTCAGATGGATTCGGACTTGGCTCATAGTTTCTGAATGCCTCGAAATACAGATTTTTGACAAGCCTTCAATTCAGGAGTTTCAGATGGATTCGGACTTGGAATGTGGTGCTCTAGAACGCGAAGTTTATGCACATATCTGATGACGAGGAATGATGAGTTCAATGGTAAGAACCAATGACCTTAGCAACAAACATGCTGGATGGCAAGATTTTCAAGAATAAAAGTCTTTCTTGTTGTTGATGTGGTAACTCCATCGAGGGCAAAAGGACTCTTAGTCGCATGTCTTTGACGGCAAAAATTTCAGTGATGGTGAATGATGAGGTGGTCACGAGTAAATTATTTGCTGCCTATGTCTCTGATGTTGAAGAGCATGGTAGTGAGAGGAAAGATTCTGAAGGTATAAGAGAAAGAACTTCGGACTGACTCTGAGTTGAAATATGGTGGCTGGTCAGAGGCAAAATCTTCTGAGCAACACTTTAACGTTAGATGGCAAAGATTTCAGCAACAAGAACCCCCAAAAGTCTTTAAGACAGTGGCAGTTGAGGAATAAAATCTTTGCACCTTTTGATGTTGTAGATTGTCAATTCCAGCAACAAAAATCTTGGTTGTGTAGATGTGTTGTCTCGATCGGATGGCGAGGAATTTCAGCAAAAAAAAAAAGAATCTTCATGATGATGAGACGTTTGTGCCAAAGTCGAAAGCCGCATTGATGCTGAAAGGGTTGTTGCGAAAGGAAATTCGTGTTTTTACTGCCGGTTGTCATGAAATGCGGATTTCTGATGGGTCTTCAATTCAGAAACTTAATTCAGGCTGATTCTGATTTGAAATATGGTAGTCCGGGAGTAAAATTCCAAGAGCATGTCTTTGATAGAGAGGTGCGATACGGTAGCTCAATTGCGGATAAATTCTTATGCACTTCTTGTTGTGTCGGGTGGAAAGAATTTCAGCCAGAAGAATCTGTGTGAAAGATGAGTCGGTGGCTGAGTCAAAGTCGGACCTCCATTGATAATGAGATTGGTGGCTGAGTCAAAGTCGGACCTCCATTGATACTGAGATTGTAATCGGGAGAAAGTCTCTACGAACATGTTTGATGTTGAGACGGTGGTTAGGAATAAGATTTTGTTTGTGCCTGGATGTAAAAAAGTCTCATCACAAGAGAAATGTCTACGCTGGCTTTGCAATTGCATAATAAACCAAGAGAATTGCTCGTGCCTTCATATCCACCTTGTCAGAATCTCTGAACAAAAAAAAAATAAAAAAAATCAATCAAAGTTGTATTAAAAAAAAAAAAAAAAAGAGAGACAGAAATACAAGTAGAGAAAATTGAAGAACATGATGAAGCTGTGATCCTGTGGAAAATTTCAGCGAGCAACTGTTGTGCAAGTGCAGGCTCCATATTTCTTTAATATTTGGAAAAGAATGGAGTCTTGTGAATTCGGTCCGTCCAGAAAGCATTCACAGTCCGTCCAGAAAGCAGCGACGGCCTTTTCTTCACTGAGTTGATGGAAAATACCAAGAAGAACATCAAATGTATAGGTGTTCACAAGTGATGAAGAGCGAAAATATAGATTGTGTTATTGCTCAAAGAAGGAAATATAATCGATGGATTTTTAATTGCTGATACTATTGATGGGGAAATCTTTTACCGTCGAGATAATTCCTCTTGTGAAAGATATACTTTCTGCAAGTCTTGAAATTGCAGAGTTGTGAAGCTTGATATCACGCCTAGATGAGCTTGAATTTGCAACCAATTTTGATTCTAAATAGCCAATTAATTAGAGAAGGAGGAGCTGCAAAAATGGGAATAGACTATCGAGATTCCTTGATTAAGGATATTATCCAAGGATAATCTTCCAGCCAGACGACTCGCAGATTGCTAAGAATCAGGCCTCTCTGATTTTGATTGCTGAGATTGAAAGGAAAGAATTTTGCAAAATCTGAAGCGGTGGACAATACGCACCATCTTTTGATGTGGCCCCACGTGTATGCTGCTAGCGGAAATAGCCCATCCAAGTGCTGAAAGTCGTTTCATGATTAGTGGGCTTATGCATTAGCCTTCTGATGAAACAAGTTTTTTGTTTGTGGCCAAATCAAAGAAAACAACGTTCCTTTTTTTTTTTTTTGGGCCCATAAAAAAAACAAAGAAGAAGAAAGGAATTATTTCAAGTCCGACTCTTGCAAATGTTTGACATATTTTTCGTCCAACCTTCAAGTGGGGCACCTGTTGACATCAAAAATTTGGGATAAAATTATTGATTAATAATCTAAATAAATTGATTTTTAATTATGTATCTCAATTTTAAATCCATATGAAATTTGGGCTTTCAAATGAATTAATCCAAAATGAATATAAATTAAATTATTTTGGGTTAATTAAATGGGTTAAGAAAATAGGCACATGAAGAAGTAAGTTCACTTAAATATACATAAGTGATCTTCATGATCAAACCCAAGCCCATGAAATCGAAGAAGCCCAACTTGTGCCTATAAATAGGACACTTGGGTCCACAAATGATATGAAGCACAATCGAAAAGGAGAGAAATTCAAGTCTCTAAGCTCTCAAATTTTCGAGCTCTTGCCAAGACGAAGTGCTACCGCCTCAATGGTCCAACATGGGCCTCAAATCCTTTCAAGAAAGTTCGTGATTTCTCCAACAAGCACAAGCCTAGGAGATACGTCACACCCGATTTGAGAACAAGCTTCAAGCCCTCGAATTAAAACCCAAATATTTGTAAAGAATCAAAGGATATTCAGAGATTGTAACCCGCTACATATATTTTAAATAAAATATTATCTTTGTTTCCTATTTTCTTGTCTTGTGATTTTTTATTGCAGATTAACGAAAATTTGTGTAAACAAATACAATTATTTGCAAAATTACAATGTACAAATTGATTATTATGTTAAACGAACATTAATATTACTTGTGGATTATAATATTGTCAAAACAACTGAAAATGATAGAAAAAATTAATTTAAGATCCTTAAAATTGAAAAAATATTAAAAAAAAATGAATTTGCCGTATCATTTTCGTGTCTCAGCCACGAATTTATTTTTTTTATAATTTTCGGACACTTTTTGCCATATCAGATCCGTGTCCGTATCGTACATGTGTCAGCCACTATACCACAAAAATTTGATGTGTCCGTGCATGGGAGGTGCTCAAAATCTTTTATCCCGCGAGAGCTATAGTTAGAACTCATTTGGTACGGAAAAAGCTTTTTACAAATGTTTTCTAATTCTTCAAACTTTACAAAGCACTATAGATGATAATATAAAAATCTAATAGAGAAATTCAGTAAAGATAAGTTTGTTAATATATATCAATTGAATATTCTCTTCAGTAAGTGTTTATTTATTGAAATATAAATGTCATAAATGAATTTAAATAAAAGAGTTGTTAAATGCACTCTCAGATTATTATTTACACCTCACATGATAGTGATAAAATTTTGTAACTAACTTAAATATCATTTTATCTGTTTACTCATATATTAGTTTTATATGTTTGACCAAAAAATATATATATATATATATATATATATATATATATATATATTAATTTTATATATCGAACAAACTTTTCACATCTTTTTTATAATTATATTTTTTTCTCCTTTTTTTTGCCATATAATACAATGGAGGAAGCTGATAATGTACAAGATTCAAGAAAGATTGATGAACTATAAAAAATTATAAAACCTGTCAATAACATGAGTATTGAACAAATTTTAGAGTTCTATTATTCTTTCCATTCATGAAAAGTTAAATGGAGGTAATAACTTCTTTTGATTGTTATTTATGTTATTTTATCAATATTTTTGTTCAAATTTATTGTAGCGCTCCTTTCCGTAGGAGGAGAAAGGACACCACATCCGCACCGAGACGAACTCCCAAATAAGGTAAATGTACCCCATTTAAAAATCCATTCCAGCGAACGGCAATCACTCGATCTATACTGGCAACAACGATCATAGCCCAACAACAACAACAACAATAGAAATAACAGAGTGCGGAAGCTTAAAGTAAATATAAATTCAACATTTAAAGCCACACGGGGCATCAATTATCATATATCAATGCTCAACAATTCATCATCAAAATCAAAGCTCAATAATTCAATAATATGACTATGCTACATAGAAATTCAATTCAAATCATGACGACAGACTATTGTTGGACACTACCGACAATACCAAGGACACAAAACCCAAGACTCACGACCCGTTGTTGCCAACCGAGATGATAGGTGACAATGCCACCTGTCGACCTGAAGTAAGAATCAAAATAAAGAGGGGGTGAGTATAAACGATACTCAGTGAAGGTATAAGTTGGAACAAGTTCGAGCCACGCTTCCGGGTTTTGCATATATATATATATATATATATATGAAAATACATATGCAAAAATGAAGAAAATCCGGAATGTGCTTCGACTTGCATTAACAACAATTAATAAGCAGTACGGTACTAATAGTAAAGCATGAATAAAAGCAATTAATATCCCAGCGAGAATGGGTCTGTTCCTCCTTATAACCCCTTCATGTCATGTAAAAAACTCCATCTCCGGTGTCTTACCCCATAGCGCGACTGTAGCGCCCCCTGAAGAAGGACCGCCACATCCGCACCGAAATGGATTCCCGAGCTTCAGCGAGGGGCCTCAACTCAAAAACCTACTCCGGCGAACGACACTCATGCAATAACCATCGGCAACAGCGACAACCATCCCAACAACAACCAGAAAAGAACAGAGGAATGCGGAAGCGATTAATGTAAACAATCAAATTCCATAAAAGCCTACAAGGCTAACAATAATAACAATTAAACATTTATAATCAAGATACAGAATGTTCATAAACAGATAGTGCCATCCATGGCTCAACTAGTCTACCCTATGCAATCCTAGATATCGTCAACTATCCCACATCAGGGGCACATAAGTATGTAAAGTAAATCAATACAATAAACAAGACTTGACGGTTGTTGGGACCACTGACAAGACAAACCAGAAAGACTGAGCCTATCTAGACCTGCTGAAGCCGACTGACGAGATAGGTGACATCGCCACCTGTCTACCTGAAGCAAGAACCAAAATAGCAGGGGTGAGTATAAAGGATACTCAGTAAGGGGGTTTTGATCACAGTTCGTCATTTATCTTTTTAAAACCAAAAGTGGTGAGTGTTGCCCGTTTTGAGAAAGAATAAGAATACGAAATATAAGTTGTAAAATGACACAAAGCAACACTCGGGTTCGTCTTATTTGGAAACATAAAAGGTTGACGGACCGGATCCTTTAAAACATTTGCACATAATATCAAGCCGATAAATTGAAAGGGTATTAGTTGAGTAATAAAGGAGGCTTAGGGTAGCAAGTACGAGTCACACTTCCGGGTTTTATATATATATAGGGAAGTACATATGATAACTGAAGAAAACCGGAATGTGCTTCGACTTGTCACGAAAGCCGTAAAACAATTAGACAAGCAATAAATGCAATAAATCATGCAATAATGTGTCCCGGCGAGAACGGGCCCTCTCCTTATAACTCCCAATTGAAAATCATGCAAGCATATAGTAAGTACTCCACCACCAACAATGCTATACAGGATTTAAGGAGACGCTGTTAGCACCACCATCAGGATTTAAGGAGACGCGATTAGCACCACCGTATAGGGTTTAAGGAGACGCGATTAGCACCATCGTTCGCATCAACTCAGGCTAACCAACCTCCTGGCCGGCCAAGTCAACACGCTAGAAGTACACATCGGGATTTGCCCTAGACGCTCGTCCCCAGGCTCACCTCCTGTATACTCCGGGCCCAAGTCATTAAACAGACCATGGCTCGCTTTTGAAATCAATGATAGTTTGGGTGGCCAAAAGGGCCATTCGAAAGTAGGAAATCGGGGTTTGGGAGGCCAAAGGGGCCATTCGAGACAAGGTTATAGTTGTGAGGTCGAGAGACCAAAGTTCGCATTTAAAACAAAAGGGGTTTTTCTTGTCTCTAGTTGAAAGCATTTCAAATCATTTTCGTTTTGCTATTAAAAGGGTTTGACTAAGCACATAAGGAATAGTAAAGGCAGTACAACAAGTAATAAGAAAAGCGGGGTAATCATTTATTTTGCAAACCTATAATAGTCTATGTCCTTGCCCCAGTTAAAATAAGTTTAAACCCTTATCTGGCTCGACACGACAGTATGAAAGCAAGCGGTAGTCAGGTTTCTCCCTCGTTGGTCCCACCTGTAATACACAGGGCCTAGAGGATGAAAACGAGACCGACAATACTAAAAACAAGACACGAACAACAGACGACGCACGACAATTCAAATATAACTCCACTCATGCTACAGGTACAATATGGAAAGGCAATTAAGCATATAAGGATATATAACATATGAATTAACATTTAAAGGAATATTTAAAGCAATTGTAATAATGGAAGATCATTAATAATAAATATGGAAAACATGCTAGAACGCAGTTAGGACACGTAGACATGCTTAAAATAATATAACGGAACTCTCTCGCGAAAACGGGGTCAAACGGACAAGAAACGGAAAAGATGGAAAAAATCCCTAAACGAGAAAGGTGTCAATTGACGGTCAAATAGGGTCGGATAAATTGTAAATTATGAAGAATATCAAATCCCGAGGTTCAAGAAAGCAATAGGTGAAATCGGATTGATATTCGGAGGTCGTATGAGAAAAGTCAACATTTAAATGAGCGAGGTTGACCCAATTCCCGAGTGCAAGAAAGGAAAAGGCTAGAAAATCCACTAAGTATGTTGCATCGGCCAACACACGGGCTTGGCAAGCCGGTGCAAGCACAAAAAGGGGTGCACGGCCTCCCGCACGGTCTTGAGCACGGTGCCAAGACCGTGCAGGTGCAAACGGGCATGCGCACGGGCTCAAGCCCGTGCAGGTTGAAAAGTGTTGCGCACGGGCTCCTGCACGGTCTTGATCAAGACCGTGCGTTCGCCCGTGTGGATCTTTTGAGCAACAGACTCAGCAGATCGCGAAATCTCACACGCGAAATCAATATTTAAATTCATACATCTCCTAATTTACACCATAAAACATCCTAATTTCCACATATAATCATATATATCATCTAAGCTACACATAGGCACAAGAATCACGTAAAATGGTCGAGTAAATCTTCCTCAACACGAAAATCCTAATATAATAAAATTCTGTATAAAACTCACGAAAATCGCAACGAAGAGGGAACGAAATAAAATGGGGTAAAAGGATTACCGGTAGAGAATGTAGTGAGGATCGTTCGGGTTTTCACGGCTCGTCGATTGGGCGAGAAACGGGCTCGGTCGGGCGTCGGGAAGATTTTCTCCTTTCTTCCTTTCTTTCTTCTTTTCTTTCTCCTTCCTTTCTTCTTTAATGAGAGAACGAGAGAGATAGACAGATATTTAGGAAAATATCTCGGGGGGTAAAATGGTCATTTAGGCTTTTAAGGGCATTTATGTAATTTAAGTAATTGAGGGCATTTAGAAGTTAGGTTAAATCAATCTTTTCCACAAGATTAATTAATCCAATTGGATAGATCGAGAAATTAGGTAAGAAAGAATTCGTGTAATAATTAATAATATAATTAAAATATTCGGGTCGTTACAATACTCCCCTCTTCAAAAGAATCTGTCCTCAGATTCTCCTCCGGACTTCGGGGTTAGTTAAGAGGAGCATAATCTAAGAGTTCTAATAACGCGAATTAAAACGAACATTTAGGAGCAATTAAAATACATTATAAAACATCAGACATAACAAAAATATTTAAATGCAATTAACATTCCAAATAAAATTCAAAGTCATGCGAAAGACGGCATTACAAAACCTTAAACAAAGCTAACGACGAAGAATCAGAAAATCCCAATGTAAGGTCCTTATCACTGTCATTATCTATTTCGTTCTTCCGACTGATTCTTGCACTCTTCGTATCCTCAATGACAATTGTCACATCCTCCTCCTGCTTCTTGATTAGAGCTCATTTTACAAGGAGTAACGCCATCATCATTTCTCCCATTGTACCCCTCGTCCTTCTCACAATCTGTTTCTTCAAGATCACACTCGTTCTTATTCTTTCTACAAAGTGTTTTCTCATCTTCAATGGTATTGGATGATTTCTCCTCTCCGCCTTCCATTAAACCATCATTTTCATCATTTCTTCGCTCGACTTCATACGAAACATCAGAGTCGTCATCATCAGAAGCCGATGTCGGCTCGTCTCCCATATAATCATCATCGTCAGATAATTCATTATCCTCTTCACTAGTTGATTCATCTTCAGACATACCTTCAGAAGTATACTCCTTCAGACTCGATTTGTCAACGTCGGTGCTATCCAGAATCGTATAATGTACTCGCAACAGAATTGATCCTAGTCGGCCAAGAACTCCTTGTCCTTAGCACTCTCTAATAGCGTATAACGAATTTATCGAATTCCACGCTATCCACACAGAGGTCACATAAATCTTAGCATCTAATCATTCAATCAGTGCAAGTGTGAATTTTGAAAGCAGTTAAAGCACGTAATTTATATAAAACACTTAACACATATTTAAAGCAATTACCATTCGAAACAGAATATTATGAGTGAATGCAGTGACAATGCAATGTACCTCTGCGAGTCGGTATCAGGGTCAAGATCCCCTTTTTCTTCCCCGAGGGTTGCTTGAGTCGGGGCAGTCTTGAACTCGATGCTTGCTACTCCCACATCTGAGGCAACGCCCCAGTTTCCTCCTACACTTTGCAGTCTTGTGATTGGTCTTTCCACAGTGCTCACAGGGAATGAGGTCCTCAATCACTTCTGGTTTGGTAGGTTCCGGCGTCTCGTAGTGTGGTTCCCATGTCGGAAAAGTGCTCGGTCCGGCTGGTACTCTTCTTACTAACTCATTGAAAGAGGATCCTTTCATGTGAGGAATACCTCGTCTCATCTCTTGAAGATCGGACTCCACTCTCATAGCTCGGTTAACTGCCTCGTGATAAACTCGAATGTCCAATCCTACTAATCTTTCCAAGATCTCCGGTTGAAGTCCCTTGATGAATTTCCGCGCTCTCCTTCGATCGTCAGATGCAATGTGAGGAGCATAGATGATGAGGCGGCTGAAAAGTGCCTCGTATTGTGCAACAGGGAGAGCTCCTTGGGTGAGGGACATGAACTCTCTTTCTCGGCTGTCACGTACCACTTGCGGCACGTACTTCTCTCGGAAGTCGGATAGGAACCGTGACCAAGTGTACGGAATTCTCTCAGCGATCCATCTCTGTTCTATGTAACGCCACCAATCCTCAGCTGGTCCTCTCATGAGAAAGATGGCATACTCGACCCTCTCGGGGTCACCGCAGTGTATTACTCGAAAGATTCGCTCCAGATCGGCTATCCAAGCCTCGGCTTTAAGGTCATCTGGTTCACCCACGAAGCAAGGTGGGTTGTAGTGCAGAAATCTGTCCATGGATTGGCCCTCGGCTGGTCTCGCAGGCACATGCTGTTGTTGTTGTTGTCTCTCTTGATGCACTTGCTCAGCAATCTATCTCATAGCTGTCACTAACTCTCTGGCACTTGAATTCGGAGATAAGGGAGCGGTAGGGGGTCTTCGATGAGACATTATGTACCTGCGCTCAATAAACTAGGAGAAGATGCATGCTCGGTTAATGGAATGATCACATAAGGCTTATAAAATTCAAACAGAGCATACATTTACGATTCGAATAGCGTGTAATCAATTAAAGCATGAAACAAATCACATAACAAGCAAAACTCGATCTTATAGCCGTACGACCTAGACACGACATGACCCAAGCAGGACACGACAAGACGACAAGACAAGACAGACGCTACCTCAAGTTCCACATTCACTTGCATTCAATCCCAACTCAGTACTACAATTGTAAGAGATCAAACGGTGCGTTAGCCATTCCAAAAGAAGATCAATCACAATTTCAATACTAAGGAGTTCTCAAGCAACTGTGACTGGAAACTCTAAGTCTCATTGACACGAAACGTGCAGACACAAGAGACAAGACACGACGCGATTACAAAGCATCGGTTCCTTTTGGGAACCTAGGCTCTGATACCACTGACTGTAGCGCCCCCTGAAGAAGGAACGCCACATCCGCACCAAAATGGATTCCCGAGCTTCAGCGAGGGGCCTCAACTCAAAAACCCACTCCGGCGAACGACACTCAAGCAAACACTACCGGCAACAGCGACAACCATCCCAACAACAACCAGAAAAGAACAGAGGAATGCGGAAGCGATTAATGTAAACAATCAAATTCCATAAAAGCCTACAAGGCTAACAATAATAACAATTAAACATTTATAATCAAGATACAGAATGTTCATAAACAAATAGAGCCATCCATGGCTCAACTAGTCTACCCTATGCAATCCTAGATATCGTCAACTATCCCACATCAGGGGCACATAAGTACGTAAAGTAAATAAATACAATAAACAAGACTCGACGGTTGTTGGGACCACTGACAAGACAAACCAGAAAGACTGAGCCTATCTAGACCTGCCGAAGCCGACTAACGAGATAGGTGACGTCGCCACCTGTCTACCTGAAGCAAGAACCAAAATAGCAGGGGTGAGTATAAAGGATACTCAGTAAGGGGGTTTTGATCACAGTTCGTCATTTATCTTTTTAAAACCAAAAGTGGTGAGTGTTGCCCGTTTTGAGAAAGAATAAGAATACGAAATATAAGTTGTAAAATGACACAAAGCAACACTCGGGTTCGGCTTATTTGGAAACACAAAAGGTTGACGGACCGGATCCTTTAAAACATTTGCACATAATATCAAGCCGATAAATTGAAAGGGTATTAGTTGAGTAATAAAGGAGGCTTAGGGTAGCAAGTACGAGTCACACTTCCGGGTTTTATATATATATAGGGAAGTACATATGATAACTGAAGAAAACCGGAATGTGCTTCGACTTGTCAGGAAAGCCGTAAAACAATTAGACAAGCAATAAATGCAATAAATCATGCAATAATGTGTCCCGGCGAGAACGGGCCCTCTCCTTATAACTCCCAATTGAAAATCATGCAAGCATATAGTAAGTACTCCACCACCAACGATGCTATACAGGATTTAAGGAGACGCTGTTAGCACCACCATCAGGATTTAAGGAGACGCGATTAGCACCACCGTACAGGGTTTAAGGAGACGCGATTAGCACCACCGTTCGCATCAACTCAGGCTAACCAACCTCCTGGCCGGCCCAAGTCAACACGCTAGAAGTACACATCGGATTTGCCCCAGACGCTCGTCCCCAGGCTCACCTCCTGTATACTCCGGGCCCAAGTCATTAAACAGACTATGGCTCGCTTTTGAAATCAATGATAGTTTGGGTGGCCAAAAGGGCCATTCGAAAGTAGGAAATCGGGGTTTGGGAGGCCAAAGGGGCCATTCGAGACAAGGTTATAGTTGCGAGGTCGAGAGACCAAAGTTCGCATTTAAAACAAAAGGGGTTTTCCTTGTCTCTAGTTGAAAGCATTTCAAATCATTTTCGTTTTGCTATTAAAAGGGTTTGACTAAGCACATAAGGAATAGTAAAGGCAGTACAACAAGTAATAAGAAAAGCGGGGTAATCATTTATTTTGCAAACCTATAATAGTCTATGTCCTTGCCCCAGTTAAAATAAGTTTAAACCCTTACCTGGCTGGACATGACAATATGAAAGCAAGCGGTAGTCAGGTTTCTCCCTCGTTGGTCCCACCTGTAATACACAGGGCTTAGAGGATGAAAACGAGACCGACAATACTAAAAACAAGACACGAACAACAGACGACGCACGGCAATTCAAATATCACTCCACTCATGCTACAGGTACAATAGGGAAAGGCAATTAAGCATATAAGGATATATAACATATGAATTAACATTTAAAGGAATATTTAAAGCAATTGTAATAATGGAAGATCATTAATAATAAATATGGAAAGCATGCTAGAATGCAGTTAGGGTACGTAGACATGCTTAAAATAATATAACGGAACTCTCTCGCGAAAACGGGGTCAAACAGACAAGAAACGGAAAAGATGGGAAAAATCCCTAAATGAGAAAGGTGTCAATTGACGGTCAAATAGGGTCGGATAAATTGTAAATTATGAAGAATATCAAATCCCGAGGTTCAAGAAAGCTATAGGTGAAATCGGATTGATATTCGGAGGTCGTATGAGAAAAGTCAACATTTAAATGAGCGGGGTTGACCCAATTCCCGAAGTGCAAGAAAGGAAAAGGCTAGAAAATCCACTAAGTATGTTGCATCGGCCAACATACGGGCTTGGCAAGCCGGTGCAAGCACAAAAAGGGGTGCACGGCCTCTCGCACGGTCTTGAGCACGGTGCCAAGACCGTGCAGGTGCAAACGGGCATGTGCACGGGCTCGTGCACGGGCTCAAGCCCGTGCAGGTTGAAAAGTGCTGCGCACGGGCTCCTGCACGGTCTTGATCAAGACCGTGCGTTCGCCCGTGTGGATCTTCTGAGCAACAGACTCAGCAGATCGCGAAACCTCACACGCGAAATCAATATTGAAATTCATACATCTCCTAATTTACACCATAAAACATCCTAATTTCCACATATAATCATATATATCATCTAAGCTACACATAGGCACAAGAATCACGTAAAATGGTCGAGTAAATCTTCCTAAACACGAAAATCCTAATATAATAAAATTCTATATAAAACTCAAGAAAATCGCAACGAAGAGGGAACGAAATGAAATGGGGTAAAAGGATTACCGGTAGAGAATGTAGTGAGGATCGTTCGGGTTTTCACGACTCGTCGATTGGGCGAGAAACGGGCTCGGTAGGGCGTCGGGAAGATTTTCTCCTTTCTTCCTTTCTTTCTTCTTTTCTTTCTCCTTCCTTTCTTCTTTAATGAGAGAATGAGAGAGATAGATAGATATTTAGGAAAATATCTCGGGGGGTAAAATGGTCATTTAGGCTTTTAAGGGCATTTATGTAATTTAAGTAATTGAGGGCATTTAGAAGTTAGGTTAAATCAATCTTTTCCACAAGATTAATTAATCCAATTGGATAGATCGAGAAATTAGGTAAGAAAGAATTCGTGTAATAATTAATAATATAATTAAAATATTCGGGTCGTTACAGCGACCATGGGCGACGAATTGAATTTCAGGAAAGTGTGCAAGGAATGCAACACCCACCATCGCTCCCAACCGTGGCTATCAACTCCTGACAGGCCACGATTGACGCTTATTTTTGGGAGTAGTACCTCAGGAAACACCCTGAACGCTTGTCCCCAAGTGAGACCCTCGAATACCATCCCGGGCCCCATGAAAGAAAGTACATGAAGTTGCTCACATTTCAAGAAACATTATAAGTTGGATGCCAAATGGGCATTTAGGCAAGCGTGTGACGACAGAGGGGGTGATATAAGTTTCATACGTGTTGGGATGTGCTGACGGACTCCCCTAACGACTTCCCTCATAGACCCAACCAAAGTCAAAGTGCCACGTTGAAATGAAAGAGTTTTACTTGCCTCTTGAAAACAAATCGGTTTTGAGATACCTATAGGTATAAGTTGATATCAAAATGGTTGTTCGATAAAATCATGAAAATATATAATCAAATATCTAATAGATATACGAGAACGAGAAAATCAAATCAATATGAGCACGTACGGGTAGTTATTTCGCAATAAATAAAAGGGATCCTTACTACAGTGAAAATATTTTAAAACCCTCACCTGGAAGCACGGGAAAGACAAGACTAGACAAGCAATCCTCGAGAGAACGACCTGAAACTGACAGACGACAAGACCAATGAAGACAAGACACGACACACGACTCTCATGGAGTTACAACACATGAAAGACCAATTAATATCACTTAGCAATTAAAATTACAAGTAGAAGTGCAATTAGATCCATTAAATAAAATATACGAAATTAAAGATGCTAAACATGCTCAATTGAAATTCTAACTTCACATTCATGCATAATATAATGTAAAGAAGTACTCATGCGATTTTCGGATCATTCGGATAACATTCAAAAATTGGGGAAAAAGTCCTAAACGAAAAAGGCACTATTCAAGGCCCGAACGAGGTCAGAATTTTGAAACTTTGCGGAATATTCATCCTTGAATCATATGGAAGCTATAGGTGAAATCGGCTCGATTTTAGGTCGTATGCAAAAAGTTAACTTTTATTTTTGGCCAATTGACCCAATTACCGTGAGCAACTAAGGAAAAAAGTCTGAAAATTGGCTAAGGCATTCACACAGGCTTGGGCACGGGGTCACGCACGGTCTTGAGAACGTCCTCAAGACCGTGTAGGCTGAATAGCTTGCGCACCGGGGTGCGCAGGCCGGTGCAGGTTCTAGGCAAGACCGTGCGTAGGACCGTGCATCTCATATTTTTAGGTGCAGAATCGCGATTTTAAGGTTTTTCACGAGGGTTTCGTCCAAAAATCATCCAAGGCGGATTCTAGAGCTAAAATCAACACATAAAATTCCCATTCATGCATTAAACACATTAAGAGCTATCATTTGATCGGAACAACACGAAAAATGGTGGTCTAAAACATGCAAACCCATCAAATTGTAAAATAAATAAATCCTAAGAAAAGCTAGCAAATCGAGAGATTTAATGGACAAAATGAAATGGTGGAAGAAGGTTACCGGTAGAGAATCGAACTAGAATCGTTGAGGTGGTCTCGGAATTTTGATTGGTCGAGTGACGGGTTCGGGATGGGATTTTCTCTCTTCTTCCTTCTTCCTTCTTTCTCCTTCCTCTTCCTTTTTCCTTCTCTTCTCTCTCTCTCTCTCTCTCTCTCTCTCTCTCTCTCGGTTTAGGAGTGTATGCAAGAGTGTGCAAAATGGCTCAAGGGTGTGCACAAGGGGGTGCAAGTAAGGTCAAAGGGGTGTGGGTGTGTTCAAGAAAGTGTGGGGTTCGAATGAGATTAAAAGAAATCCGAAAGGTAGAAAAGGTAATTATAAGAGCTTAATAACTTGAGAATAAATTGAAATTAGCTAACGAAGCTAATCTTTTCATTTAAAATTCAACGAGGTGTCGAATAATTATGCCGAAAATATATTCCAGAATTTTGGGTCGTTACAATACTCCCCCTTTCAAAAGAATCTGTCCTCAGATTCTACTTCGGATCACGGGGTTTGTTAAAGGGAGTATATTGCGGAAATTAAACGTTCGTCATGCAAAATCGAGCAATTATCACATAAACAATTAATTTAAAACGAACAATTAGCATTAAATTCCAAATAGGCAAATACCAAGTAGTTCATAAATAATAATTCCTAATAAAAGTCAAATTACAATGAAAATGAAAAATAATGAGAAATGACAAGATAAGTGATGACGTCTAAGAGTCGGAGGCTCCAGAACTAGGCGGCATGCCAAGGCAGCTCATGTAGCTAGCGAGCTGCTCGGAGAGGGACCTCTCAAGGTCGGAGATCTGGTCTCGGAGCTCGGTGTGGTTACGAAGAACCTCCTGTCTAAGCTCTTGAAGGTCGGCGCGAACCTCCTGTCCGAGCTCTTGAAGGTCGACCGACTGTTAGTTCAGCCGCTCGGTGGTCTGCTCGCTGAAGGATGTGAAGCGGTCTCCCCAGATGGTCTACCTGTCGGCCTCCCACTAACTTCGGATATCGGAGTCCGATTGTTGATACCGGTTCCATTGATCCTCACTTATTCTATCCCACTGAGAGGATCCAGTCTGGTGCTGAGTCTGGTAGTCGGCGTAGTCCTACTGGAAGTGAGTCTCGTCGGCTCTAGGAGGATCGAAGCCCCCAGCTTCATATAATTGCTTGAGCATTTGTTCTTCGATCTCTTGCCGGTCCTCCTCAGGATGACCTCCTTCATGAATACCTTCCTCGTCGTCATCCTCGTCGCTTTCGGCGGCGGCCTCCTCTGCTGACATAGGCACATACCTACTATGGCGGTCCTTAGTCTTCCTACAAAGCTTCATTTGGGCGAATTGTTTGTAGGTGATGGTAGCATCGTCTCACCCGGCTGGGGCCATTCGATCCATTCCGGTCACACCGACATACTCTAGGATCGCTGTGATGTAGGACCCAATCCTGATTTCTCCTTTCGGGCGGGTAGCCACGCACTCTGCGTACCTAGGGAAGAAAATGATGCCGTTGACCGGCTTGTCCAGGACAGCTCAATCCAAAATATATAGCTCGTCCAAGTTGATGGAGCCATAACTATCACCTCGAGAAAAGACCGTGCACGAGTGGAATCGGTGGAAAGTCCTCAATGCTTGATTGATGAGGTCGGTAGTCTTTGATTTCCCTTACTTGAAGGACTTCCTAGAAGTGGAGACACGTCTCCATGCCTCGGCTTTGGACCAACCAATTTCCCGGCTCATCATTCCTCCAACGGGTAGTCCGAAATGTGATGTCAATTGGCGTAGAGAAAGCTCATACTCTTTGTTGAACGCCCGGAATTTAATGTTGAATGGTAGCTCGGGGTCGTCTTGATGAGGGAGCAATTGGAGTGTGGCAATAAATTCGTAGACGAGCCGAGGATACGAATTCCTTCTAAAATCCAAGAATGTAGTCCAACCTACACTCTCAATGTACCGAGCTACATCGGGGCCGAGTCTCAATCTCCCCAAGCCATCTATGTCGAGAAATTTGGTGGAGAGAACCGGACGGCCATACATTCGACGAAAAATTCTAGCTTGAGTGGAGTTTGGAATTTCCACTCCAAGAGGAAGCGGGGATTGTAACGACCCGAATATTTTAATTATATTATTAATAATTACGCGAATTCTTTCTTGCCTAATTTCTCGATCTATCCAATTGGATTAATTAATCTTGTGGAAAAGATTGATTTAACCTATCTTTTAAATGCCCTCAATTACTTAAATTATATAAATGCCCTTAAAAGCCTAAATGACCATTTTACCCCCCCGAGATATTTTGCTAAATATCTACCTATCTCTCTCATTCTCTCATTACACACAAAGAAGGAGAAAAGAAGAAAGGAAGGAGAAAGAAGGAGAAGAAAGGAGGGAATCTTCCCGACGCCCTACCGAGCCCGTTTCTCGCCCGATCGACGAGCCGTGAAAACCCGAACGATCATCACTACATTCTCTACCGGTAATCCTTTTACCCCATTTCATTTTGTTCCTTCCTCGTTGCGATTTTTGTGAGTTTTATATAGAATTTTATAGTTTTAGGATTTTCGTGTTTAGGAAGAATTACTTGACCATTTTACGTGTTTCTTGTGCCTATGTGTAGCTTATGTGATATATATGAATATATGTGAGAATTAGGATGTTTTATGGAGTAAATTAGGAGATGTATGGATTTAAATGTTGGTTTCGCGTGTGAGGTTTCGCTATCTGCTGAGTCTGCTGCTCAGTAGATCCACACGGGCGAACGCACGGTCTTGATCAAGACCGTGCAGGAGCCCGTGCACCTGTACGTGATCACGTACAGGCTACTGCACGGTCCCAAGACCGTGCACAAGCCCGTGCACCCTTACGTGATCACGCACGGGCTACTGCATGGTCTAAAGACCGTGCACAGGCCGGTGCAACCCCCCTTGACCATTTTTCTAGCTTGATTTTGAGTGTTTCTCACGATAAATACCATTTTACCCCTTACAAATAATGCCATTTTCCCGTTCGACCTCCGAATATCAATCTGATTTCACCTGTAGCTCCCTCGAGCCTCGGGATTGATAGTCTTCATAATTTACAATTATCCGACCCTATTTGACCGTCAATTGACACCTTTCTCGTTTAGGGTTTTTCCCACCTTTCCCGTTTCTTATCCGTTTAATCCCGTATTCGCGAGAGAACATCTTTATATTATTTTAAGCATGTCTACGTGCCCTAATTGCGTTTAAGCATGCCTTTAATATTTAATTTATATTCTTTCATTATCTAGAATTTCATTTACCTTTCCTTAGTTGTTATTCCGTATTTTATATATCTTCACATGTTTAATTGCCTGGCTTTCCATATTGCAACTGTAGCATGATTGAGGTTCCATATGAATTGTCGTGCGTCGTCTGTTATTCGTGTCTTGCTTTTAGTATTGTCGGTCTCGTTTTCATCCTTCAGGCCCTGTGTATTACAGGTGGGACCAACGAGGGAGAAACCTGACTACCGTCTGCTTTCATACTGTCGTGTTGAGCCAGGTAAGGGTTTTAAATTGTTTTCAACTGGTGTAAGAACATAGTTACTTAGGTTTGCGAAATAAACCACTATCCCGCTTTCTTATTACTTGTTGTATTGCCTTTACTATTTCTCTATCTGCTTAGTCAAACCGTTTTGATAGCAAACCCAAATGTTTTAAATACTTTCAACTAGAGGCAAGGAAAACCCATTTGTTTTAAATGCGAACTTTGGTCTCTCGACCTCGCAATTATAACCTTGTCCCGAATGGCCCCTTTGGCCTCCCACACCCCGATTTCCTACTTTCGAATGGCCCTTTTGGCCACCCAAACTATCATTGATTTCAAAAGCGAGCCATAGATTGATTAATAATTTGGGCCCGGGGTATACAGGAGGTGAGCCTGGGGACGAGCGTCTAGGGCAAATCCCGATGTATACTTCTAGCGTGTTAACTTGCGCCGGCTAGGAGGTTGGCTAGCCTAAGTTGATGCGAACGGTGGTGCTAACAGCGTCTCCTTAAAACTCTGTATGCTGGTGCTAACAGCGTCTCCTTAAAACTCTGTATGGTGGTGCTAATCGCGTCTCCTTAAAATTCTGTATAGTATTGTTGGTGGTGGAGTACTTGACTATATGCTTACATGATTTTCAATTGGGAGTTATAAGGAGATGGCCCGTTCTCGCCGGGACACATTATTAGCATGATTTATTGCATTTGTTGCTTGTCTAATTTGTTTACGGCTTTCGTTACAAGTCGAAGCACATTCCGGTTTTCTTCATTTATAATACATATTTCCCTATATATATATAAAACCCGGAAGCGTGACTCATACTTGCTACCCTAAGCCTCCTTTATTATTCAATTAATTAGTTGAATTACGAGCCGTGTTTATTTATCGTTTCTAACTTATTGAATCATGCCTTTCGAACTTGTAACGGCCTTGTGACTCAACTAATACCCCTTTCAACTTATCGGCTTGACATTACGTGCAATTGTTTTTAAAGAATCCGGTTCGTCAACCCCTTTCGTGTTTTCCAAGCAAGCCGAACCGAGTGTTGCCTTGTGTTATTGTTTTACAACTTGTATTTCGTTATTTATCTTCTTTCTCAAAACGGGCAACACTCACCACTTTTAGTTTTAAAAAGATAAATGATGAACTGTGATCAAAAGCCCCTTGCTGAGTATCCTTTATACTCACCCCTGCTATTTTGGTTCTTGCTTCAGGTAGACAGGTGGCGACGTCACCTATCTTGTCAGTCGGCATCAGCAGGTCTAGATAGGCTCAGTCTTTCTGGTTTGTCTTGTCATTGGTCCCAACAACCGTCGAGTCTTGTTTATTGTATTTATTTACATTATGTACTTATGTGCCCCTGATGTGGGATAGTTGACGATATCTAGGATTGTACAGGATAGACTAGTTGAGTCATGGATGGCACTACGTGTTGTTATTCTATTGTATTTCGAATTTCACATGTTTAATTGATATTATGTTAGCCTCGTAGGCGTTTATGAATTTATCTGTTTACTTTATAATCGCTTCCGCATATCTCTGTATTGTTGTGATTTTTGTTGGGATGGTTGTTGCTGTTGCCGATGGTTATTGTTTGAGTGCCGTTCGCCGGAGTGGATTTTTGAGTTGAGGCTCCTCGCTGAAGCTCGGGAGTCCATTTCGGTGCGGATGTGGCGGTCCTTCTTCAGGGGGCGCTACAGTCAGTGGTATCAGAGCCTAGGTTCCCAAAAGGAACCGAAGCTTTGTAATTGCGTCGTGTCTTGTCCCTTGTGTCTGCCCGTTTCGTGTCATTGAGACTTAGAGTTTCCAGTCACAGGTGCTTGAGAACTCCTTAGTATTGAAATTGTGATTGATCTTCTTTTGAAATGGCCAACCAACCGCTTGATCTTCTACAATTGTAGTACTGAGTTGGGATCGAACGCAGGTGGATGTGGAACTCGAGGTAGCGTCTGTCTTGTCTTGTCGTCTTGTCGTATCTAGGTCGTACGACTATAGGATCGAGTTTTGCTTATTCTGTGATTTGTTTCATGCTTAACTTGTCTACATGCTATCCGAATCATATATGTATGCTTTGTTTAAATTTTATATACCTTACGTGACCATTCCATTAACCGAGCATGCATCTTTTCCTAGTTGTGGAGCGCAGGTACATAATGTCTCACCGAGGACCCCCTACGGCTCCCTCATCCCCGAATTCGATTGCAAGAGAGTTAGTGACAGCTATGAGACAGATTGCTGAGCAAGTGCATCAAGAGAGACAACAACAACAGCAGCATGTGCCTGCGAGACAAGCCGAGGGCTAACCCCTGGACAGATTTCTGCACTACAACCCACCTTGCTTCGTGGGTGAACCAGATGACCTTAAGGCCGAGGCTTGGATAGCCGATCTGGAGCGAATCTTTCGAGTAATACGTTGCGGTGATCCCGAGAGGGTCGAGTATGCCATCTTTCTCATGAGAGGACCAACTGAGGATTGGTGGCGCTACATAGAACAGAGATGGATCGCTGAGGGAATTCCGTACACTTGGTCACGGTTCCTATCCGACTTCCGAGAGAAGTACGTGCCGCAAGTGGTACGTGACAGCCAAGAAAGAGAGTTCATGTCCCTCACCCAAGGAGCTCTCCCTGTTGCACAATACGAGGCACTTTTCAGCAGCCTCATCGTCTATGCTCCTCACATTGCATCTAACGATCGAAGAAGAGCGCGAAAGTTCATCGAGGGACTACAACCGGAGATCTTGGAAAGATTAGTGAGATTGGACATTCGAGTTTATCACGAGGCAGTTAACCGAGCTATGAGAGTGGAGTCCGATCTTCAAGAGATGAGACGAAGTATTCCTCACATGAAAGGATCCTCTTTCAACGAGAAGGCAAGAAGAGAACCAGCCGGACCGAGCACCTTTCTGACATGGGAACCACACTACGAGATGCCGGAACCTACCAAACCAGAAGTGAATGAGGACCTCATTCCCTGTGAGCACTGTAGAAAGACAAATCACAAGACTGCATGGTGTAGGAAGAAATCGAGACGTTGCTTCAGATGTGGGAGCAGCAAACATCAGGTTCAGGATTGCCCCGACTTAGGGAATCCTCGGGGAAGGAAAAGGGGATCCCGACCCTGATACCGAATCGCAGAGGTATATTGCATTATCATAGCATTCATTCATAGTATTCTGTTTCGAATAGTAATCACTTTAAATATCTATTAAGTGTTTTATATAACTTACGTGCTTTAACTGCTTTCAAAATTCACACTTGCACTGATTGAATGATTAGATGCTAAGATTTATGTGACCTCTGTATGGATAGCGTGGAATTCGATAAATTCGTTATACGCTATTAGAGAGTGCTAAGGACAAGGAGTTCTTGGCCGACTAGGATCGATTCTATTGCGAGTATGTTATGCGGTTCTGGTTAGCACCGACGTTGACAAGTCGGGTCTGAAGGAGAATGCTTCTGAAGATAGTCAGAGTGAGAACCGACATGAATCTGGATGTTGAACTCGACTAGAAGAACACCGAGCTTTCAGCTACACCAAACTGAAGACCTTACATTGAGATTTTCTGTTCTTGGTCATTATGGACGAACGAACATGATTCTTCAAGAATCAAAGGAGTCGGTACATCTCCACTCGGCCGAGAGGGGACATTCGAGTAGGCTCCTACATCACTGCTACATTAGAGTGTGCCCAAGTGGAAGGGCTCGATACTCAGGTCGCCATTGGAGGTTCGACCTCGATTAGTTATGGGACTCTAGTCCAGATGGCGATCTGCACAAGAGGTCCGAGGCGAAACGACCCGTCTTAGTAGATGGCCTACCCTTAAGGGAAGTCGCCAAGGATGATGCTCGCGAAGAAGGACCCCCGAACCCAGAGGTCCACGAGCAGGCTCAACATATCTACCGGCAGTTATTGAGACATGATGCATCGATCCCTGAGTTTTCGCACACCAGAGGAAACACTCAGGACCAGGAACCTATTGATCTGCAGCAATCCTATGCGGAGTTCTCCGATTACCGCCGTATGAATGACGAGAGATTCGCCCAGCAGGAGAGACATATCAATGAGGGATTTGCAGCTAGAGCAGTATTCCCGTCGTGGTCCCGATGAGCCATGATCTATTTATCGTTATTTTCTTCTTCGTCGTTAGCCTTGTTTACGGTTTTTTTTTGTAATTCCGTCTTTCACATGACTTTGAATTTTATTTGGAATGTTATTTGCATTTAAATATTTTGTTATGAATGATGTTTTATAATGTATTTTAATTGCTCCTAAATGTTCGTTTTTAATTCGCGTTATTAGAACTCTTAGATTATACTCCTCTTAACTAACCTCGAAGTCTGGAGGAGAATCTGAGGACAGATTCTTTTGAAGAGGGGAGTATTGTAACGACCCGAATATTTTAATTATATTATTAATAATTACGCGAATTCTTTCTTGCCTAATTTCTCGATCTTCCAATTGGATTAATTAATCTTGTGGAAAAGATTGATTTAACCTATCTTTTAAATGCCCTCAATTATTAAATTACATAAATGCCCTTAAAAGCCTAAATGACCATTTTACCCCCCCGAGATATTGTAACGCCCCAAAGTTTTGGTAAGCTAAAGCCGGTAAGAATTCTTAAGATAACGGGACAAGTTTGGAAAACTCGATCGAGATATATGTGCTTATGTGATACTTATGTGTTTTATATGAATTTTCGTAAATGCAATAATTTGTGAATTTAAATTATTCTATGTTGATGTGCGTTTAAAATGATGAGTTTTGACTATAATATCGATATATTTCGTTGATATGTCCTTTTTATGAAGTTTCGCGAAATTACGAAAATGCCCCTTCGATTTTTCATTTAAACCTCAGGTTTTCTTTTTATTCTCTTTTCCTTTTCTTTTTCTTAATTACACTTAAACAGCCGAAGGAAAAGAAAAGAAAGAAAGAAAAAGAAAGAATTTTCTTTAAAACCTCAATTCGATCTTTCGAGTTCGTTTCTTAACCAAATTTCGATCCGTAAGAACCTACGTGATCCTTGTAACATTCTCTATAGGTATTATTCAGGTTCCATTTGATTCTGTTGTCGTTTTAGTATGTTTTGGATAAATTGTTTCGAAGTTGGATTTTTCGGTAGTTTGATCGTTATACTCCGTAGTTTTCGATGATTCTTGATCCTATGTGTTGCCATTGTGATCTTTGATGCTTGTTGAAGTTTGTAGTATGAAAATCTGATTGAAATGGTATTTTGGTAAAGATTTGACGAAGTTTTGCTGCTTCTGTGCGAAGTTCTTCGCGTTCTGCTGAAAATTCGCGAAAACAGGTGCACACGGCCTTGCAACAGGCTGTGTAGCAAGACCGTGCGTGTTTTCCACCTCACACGGCCTTGCATCAGGCCGTGTGGGAAGCCCGTGTGTGTTCTCAAAGTTGCACACGGCCTTGACCAGGCCGTGTGGACAGGCCGTGCGTGTTCCAAACATGCACACGGCCTTGCACAAGGCCGTGCAAGAGGCCGTGTGTCCCGATTTCAGTTCAAAAGTCTCTGGAAGTCAAAAATTGCAAATCCTACTTTCTTCGTTTGATATTATTTTCAAAATCCGACTTCGCCATTAAGTCCATAATGCTTTAAAACTTATTAATCCATAGAGTTTGAATTTTTCCAATACCGTTTGATAGTGAAACGAATCGATTTCCGTTTAGGGAATTATATTTGAAGTTTGGTGTTTCATTCGTTTCATTGAATAATTGCCCTATTGCCCTTCTTTGATTTAATTAAGTGTTTATCGCATTAAGAATAAGCCGTGCGTCGTATTGTCGTCTTACATGGTTGTGTCGTATTTGGTTTCAGGTGGTAGTTCTTCCGGGCAGTAGTCTGGTTGTCTTTCTTTTGGTCCTTTTTGCCGTATTATCCAGGTGGGGTTTCTTTTCCGAATTCGGTCTTTCTTATACGTATGTAAATATTCCATATATACCCGAAGCCTGTGTTTGATGCTTTTATGTTTTCGTTCCCCATATTTATATTATACGTAGTAGCTATTTGAACCATACTATATTAATGAGTTTAAAGGAAAATGCTTTGATATCAAATTATTACATATTAACCCCTAGAAGGCTCTATTAGCTCGAAAGGGTTACAAATGAGTTTGAAATTGGTCTCTTTGACCACACAAGCATTTGGAGTGCGAGGAATTATCTTGGCCTTTCGGCCTGGCCATTGAGCCACATTATACTATTGGGCCCAGACTTCAGGGTACGGGGTGAAGCCGGATAGACGTCGGGTCTACGGTGGATCTCAATGCTCTGGACTCTAAACTGTTGGGAGCTCGGGGGTATGACCGGAGTGGCAACCCTTTTGAGTACCTGCGCCTGACGGGATCTAGTCTATATCCCCAGCCGAAGATGTACTGGGTATTTGTCCTTGCATAATTATATTGTAGCGGGCTAGCTACCTGACTACACAAGGAGGAATAAGGGAGGTTTATTTGATATTTCTGATATTATGAAACAGGTGGTTGATGCTCGACTCGCCGAGCTTTTACTTTTATGCGAAATTATTCGATTCACCCATAATTGTGAAAACCTTTATTTTTCCTTTTCTTTCTTCTCTTTTACAAACTGGTGAATCTTTCGGTTGTTTCGATAATATATACGTATTACAGCCCCCTCACTTAGTCGCTTTGACTAACCCCAATACTCTGTTGTTGTCTTTTCAAGGTTTTGTTGCTAGGCGGATTTAGGTCGTGTCCTTGGAGTCATTTACTTTTGTTTAGGTGATTTCATTTCCGCCTATGTATCTGGATGAATACTTAAGACCCTAGAAGTTATAGATGCAAATAATGTAAATTAGTTTGAATGTTGATATTGTTGTTTTCAGTGGCCTTGGTGGGCTTTATAATTGTGTTTTGGATTATGGTTGTTCTAGCTCCCTGAGTGGGCTAGGTTGTGCTAATTTGCTTCCGCTGTATTATTGTTCATTGTCCTATTATTTTCTAAAGTAGATCCGCCTGGTATTTATTTTCCGTTCGCCAGGTTGTATTTCATAACTGGACCTTTAGTTCTGGTTATGGATTATGACTTGGTGCGGGACGTCACGTCGCACCGTATTTGGGGACGTGCCGTTACAGTTGGTATCAGAGCTAGAGGTTCATTGGCCTTAGCTCTATGAGTCATGTCAGTCTAGGTCCGTACGGCTTACGACTTAGGAATTTGTGCTTTTGTGCTTATGTGCTTACAGCTTTGCATCCATAATTAATCTACATGCATACTTGTTATATTTAACTGTAGGATGCCGCCTCGTCGTGATCGTACTCCTCCAGCAGCACCACCACAGGCACCAGTAGTAGATGCTCAGCAGATATTTGGTCTTTTTCGGGATTATTTGGATCAGAGAGACAGGAATGTAGAGGTAGATGAGCATAGAGCTCGTGAGCAGTCCTTGCGTAGATTCCTCGATTTCCACCCACCTCCGTTTGTTGGTACCACAGATGATATTGTGGCAGAGGGTTGGATTTCATCTCTTGAGAGAATATACCGAGTTCTTCAGCCTACTGATCTAGAGAAAGTTGAGTTTGCTATCTATCTTCTTCGAGGACCTGCAGAGGCCTGGTGGAAGATGACAGAGCAGAGATGGAGGGCCACCGGAGTTGAGTCATCGTGGGATAGGTTTCTTGAGGAGTTTCGAGCTAAGTATGTTCCCCCTACTGTTCAGGATCACCGGGAGCAGGAGTTTATGGAGCTATCTCAGGGTACTTCTACCGTGGCAGATTATGAGGCTAACTTTACCAGACTTGCAGTATATGCTCCTCATATTGCTTTAGACGAGCGCAGGAAGACCAAGAAGTTTCCAGAGGGCTTGAGTATTCCTCTTCGACAGGGTCTTCAGCTTCCCATCCCACTACCTATGTTGCAGTTGTAGATGCAGCCTTATCTCTTGAGGCTGAGTATGCCAGTATTGATCGAGCTATTCGTCGTACTACCCCCGCTTCTTCTTCATCAGGTTTCAAGAGGCCTTTCATTCCGAGTGCTCCTATGCAGCCTAAAGGCAAGAGACCTTTTGGTGGACCCAGACCTCCTATACCTCGCCCTATGGGATTTACTTCAGCACCTCATCCGACCGGATTTTACTCTACACCTCGCCCGACTGGTTTTCCTTCAGTCCCTCATCCGTCAGGTTATCGTCCAGTTACTTGTGGTTATTGTGGAGGGAATCACCCAGAGTTTAAGTGTTGGTCTAAGTTGGGATTGTGTACTAGATGTGGTAGCTCTGCCCACCAGAAGGATAGTTGTCCCAAGAGGCAGCCCCCGAGTCAGCCTATGCCGCCGAAGCCGAAGCCTTCTGTTCCAGCTCGTGTGTATGCCCTGGAGGGCGATAGTGAGGGTACTGAGCCTGATGCTTCCGCCGTGGTGGAAGGTACTATACATATACATAACATTCCCATACATGCATTGTTTGATCCGGGTGCTACGCATTCTTTTGTTGCTCCTGAAATTGACTTATCTGCGCATGCGTCTGTTGATGTGTCTGATTATTGCTTTGTTGTGAGTTCCCCTTTGGGATCTTGTATGATTACCGATCGCGTGTACCGACGTTGTCCCATTGTTATTGAGGATAAAGTTTACCCCGCAGATTTGATAGTGTTGTCAGTGAAGAAGTACGGAGTTATCTTGGGTATGGATTGGTTATTTGAGCACAGGGCTAAGATTGATTGTTTTGAGAAGAAAATTAGTTTGGGATCTGATTCGAGTCAGGGTATTCAGTTGACGGATGGGCCGATTATTTCTATGACGGAGGCGAAGAAGCTCGTCCAAGAAGGAGCTTCAGGTTTTGTTGCTTATCTTCTTAATAGGCCAAAAGAACAGTCGAAGTTTGAAAATACCGAGATTGTTAAGGATTTCCCTGAGGTGTTTCCTGAGAAGTTAGAATTGTTACCTCCAGACCGTGATATCGAGTTTGTTATTGATTTGTATCCGGGATCTGCGCCGTATTCAAAGACACCTTACAGAATGGCACCAGCTGAATTAAAAGAGTTGAAGACTCAGTTAGATGATTTGCTAGGCAGTGGTTATATTAGGCCGAGTACTTCTCCCTGGGGTGCACCGGTATTGTTTGTGAAGAAGAAAGATGGTTATCTTAGACTTTGTGTTGATTATAGAGAGTTGAACCGGATGACTGTGAAGAACAAGTATCCTCTTCCCCACATTGAGGAGTTGTTTGATTTATTGCAGGGATCGAGGGTCTATTCTAAACTCGATCTGAGACAGGGATATTATCAGTTACGTATCAAGGCAGAGGACATACCGAAGACAGCTTTCAACATTCGATATGGTCATTTTGAGTTTGTGGTTATGCCGTTCGGTTTGACGAACGCCCCTACAGCATTTATGGATATGATGCACAGAATCTTTCGACCTTATCTTGATAAGTTTGTTGTCATCTTCATCGACGACATACTCGTTTTCTCAAAATCCGAGGAAGAGCATGCAGAGCATCTAAAGATCGTGTTACAAACTTTGAAAGAACATCAGTTGTATGCCAAGTTCAGTAAGTGTGAGTTCTGGATTGAGAAAGTGGCATTTCTGGGTCATGTTATATCCAAGACAGGTATTGAGGTTGATCCTTCGAAGATTGATTCGGTATTGAATTGGGAGCAGCCTAAGACTCCGACAGAGGTTCGTAGTTTTTTGGGATTGACAGGTTATTACAGACGGTTTGGGAAGGATTTCTCTAAACTTGCAGCCCCGCTTACAGAGTTAACGAAGAAGAATGTTTCTTTTGTGTGGACTGATAAGTGTGAGAGCAGTTTTCGGGAGTTAAAGAACAGATTGACATCCGCTCCTATTCTTACTTTGCCTGAAGGTTCAGATGGATTCGTGGTTTATACTGATGCTTCGAAAGAAGGTTTAGGATGTGTGTTTATGCAGAATGGAAAGGTTATAGCTTATGCCTCGAGAAAGCTTAAACCTGCTGAAATAAATTATCCTACACATGATCTGGAGTTAGCAGCAGTTGTATTTGCTTTGGGCAAGTGGCGTCACTATCTCTACGGCGTTACTTTTGATATTTTCACTGATCATAAGAGCCTCCAGTATCTTTTCACGCAGAAGGAGTTGAATAAACGCCAGAGGCGTTGGATGGAATTGTTAGAAGACTATGATGGTAAGGTTCAGTACCATCCAGGGAAGGCGAATGTGGTTGCAGATGCCTTGAGCAGGAAAGCAAGTGTATCACAGCTAGAGCTGAGTTCAGATATATCATGTAACGACCCAGAAATCTGGGAATTACTGTGAGTAATTTTTACGCGTTAATTATCTTTCTTAATCTCTAAATTCTCGATTATATGTGAATTATAATATATTATGTCGTAAATGACCAATGTGATAATATTGTTTGCGTATTTAAATTACGTGTCTATATTGCGTTTATTAAATATTTAATCGTTATATGTGATCGACGCGTATTTAATTGGATTTTCTAAAATTACTAAAATAACCCTTCGTATTTTTCGGTATTTCGAAGATATTTGATAAGTGTCGAAATTCATTTCATTATTTTTATTTCGAGAGAGAGAGAGAGAGAAGAAGAAGAAAAGAGATATTTCTCCCGAATCCCTAATCGATCGTGCCGAGCTCGAATCTCTGTGGAATCTCGCACCAATCGTTTTTAAACGATCAGTTCATCGATACCTTTCTATAGGTACCAATTTCCCCAATTTCTTTTACGATTTTTCGAGGTTTTGAGAATATTTGGTTATTTCGGGACTTTTAGGATAATTGCTTAGATCGAGCCCGTTTCTTGGTCAATTCGTGATTTTATTGGATGTATATGTGAATTAGATGTTGATTATTGATTGTTATAAATTATGAGTGTTGATTTGCGTTAAAAATATGATTTTTGTGGAATTTTGGCTCGAAAATTTGAAAACCCGTAAGTTTCTGCTGGGTTCAGTTGAACCACACGGGCTAACGCACGGTCTTGCGCAAGACCGTGCAGGAGCCCGTGTGCAGCTCATTGTGCTTGCACGGGCTTGAGCCCGTGCACCTATCCCGTGTGTTTGGCCGTGTGTGCGTGCACGGTCTTGACACCGTGTTCAAGACCGTGCACTAGGCCGTGTGAAACACTTGGTGAATTTTTCCAGCCTTTTCAAACTTTGCTCTCGGCAATTGAGTCTTCGGGTCACCATTTTTGGTTGACTTTTTGCATACGGACTCCAAAAATTACACCGTTTTCACCTATAGAACCCTTTTAATTTGTAGATTTATATTTTGGAATGTTTATTTAATTTCGCCCTCGTTCGGGCTATGAATAGTGTAATTCTAATTATGTGTATTTTTGACAACCTGTCGGAATTGCGTGAAATTTACATGATAGCTTCTTTACATATTATAATTGACATATGCATGATTGGAAACATGTTTGGTTAGCCGTTCGTCCAATAATTGCTTATTTGCGCTTTTATTGTTGTTGTAGTCGTTATTGATTTGTCTAGGTCTTGTCTTGTCTCCAGATCAGTCCGACGTGGGAGACCAGTGAGTCTAGCAGCTAGGCTTTCTCTTTTTGATTCCAGGTGAGGATTTAAACTTTTAACTGGGCTTGAACATATATATATACAATTGCGAACCCCCTAATCCCTTATTAATATATTATATATTTCGAGTTTATATTTTTATGTTTTATCCTCAAATCATTTAATATCAAAATTATACATAAGTAAACCAAATTGATTTGTTTTCAAAAGGGCAAGAAAACTATTTATTTTACATGACGGTTTGACTTAGGATTTAATCCTTTGTCGTCACCCTTGCTCAGAGTGTCGGTTGGCATTCAAATGGGTTATTTTAAAGCGAGCAAATACATGACTATTTTCAAGTTGGGCCCGGGAAGGTATCCGAAGGTTACATCTGGGGACGGGCGTTCAGGGTGTAATCCGAGGTGCTTCTCCCAAAACTAAGCGTCAATCGTGGCCTGTCAGGAGATGATAGCCACGGTTGGGAGCGATGGTGGGTGTTGCATTCGTTGCACATTTTCCTAAAATTCATTATGGTTGAGCTTCGGGTTGCTCCTTAGCTTGACACCGGCGATGGAGTATTTATACATGCACCGTGGAGATATAAGGAGGAACAGGCCCATTCTCGCTGGGATCGTATTTACTGCATTATAGTGTTATTGATTTTAATTCTTAATTGTATATCCAAGTCGAAGCATATTCCGGTTTCTTCATTATCGCATATGTATTTTCTATAAATACCCGGAAGCATGACTCGACTTGTTCTCACATCTTCACTGAGTACTTTGACTCACCCTCTTTTAATTTGTTCTTGCCTCAGGTTTGAGAGAGACCGACATGTCTTACGTGTCGGATGGGCAATAGTGTCTGATAGGCTTTTTGGTTTTGCCGAGTCTCATTAGTTGTCTTTTGATCTCGTTCATTACTCTTGTCATCCTGGATTGATAATATTATACTGTTCCCCAATATTGTTATTTAAATGATGTTGCCCTGAGTGGGCTGTTGTTAATATATTGGCCCCGGAGTGGCAATTTTTGTTAATATGGATTTAAATGCTTCCGCTATATATTCTCTGATCTATTTAAATGCTTTATTTTGGGGATTCACTGTTGCCAAGTGTCGGGATTGACCCGTTAGCTTGCATGGGTTCTCGGGTTGAGGCACTGTATTCGGCTTGGGAATCCGTGCAGGTTCGGGGGCTGTAGAGCGGGGCGCTACTGTCCGGAGTGGTATCAGAGCCATAGGTTCCCTAGGTTCTGTTGTCTAGAGTGTCGTGTCTAAGTTGTACGGCTATATTTATAGGTTTCGTGTTATTCCTTTACTTGCGCTTTTAAATGTTATTGTTACTTGATTAATTGGTCATATCATTAATCCACATGCATTTCAGCTTATCTTTGCAGGCACAATGGTTAGACCTCGAGGCCGACAGGAACCGCCTCCACCACCAGAGGGTTTTCCACCGCCTAATGCCTTCTATGATGCTGTTAGACTGATTATACAGCAGGCTCAGCAGGAGCAACAGCCACCACAGCCACCACCACCGAATCCTCGGGATGTTACTGCCCGAGCCATGGATCGATTTATGTCCTATCGCCCTATGGTCTTCGAGGGTGAGCCGGACGACATCAAGGCAGAGGCCTGGATTTCCGAGCTGGAGGAGAAGTTCAGAGCTCTAGATATTGAGGATTTGCAGAGGATCGAGCTCTCTGTATTTCTGATGAGGGGTCCCGCCCTCGATTGGTGGTGCCTAGTTGAGAGGCGTTAGACTACGGCACAGACCCCACGCACTTGGGGAAGGTTTTTGCATGAGTTCCGGGCGAAGTATGTGCCCGAGATCGTCCGTGATCAGCGAGAGAGGGAGCTCAGGCCTTCGTCGCTTATTTACTTAACCGACCGAAGGAACAAGGGAAGCTCGAGAATACGGAAGTGATTAAGGACTTCCCTGATGTCTTTCCCGAGAGTTTGAACTCTCTACCCCCTGATCGGGACATTGAGTTCGTAGTCGATCTTGGCCCGGGATCGGAGCCTTATTCGAAGACTCCGTATAGGATGGCTCCAGCCGAGTTGAAGGAACTGAAGATGCAACTGGAAGAGTTGCTTGAGAATGGTTACATAAGACCGAGCATCTCTCCTTGGGGTGCCCCGGTTTTGTTTGTAAAGAAGAAGGATGGTACGCTGAGAATGTGCATCGACTACCGGGAGTTGAACCGGATGACAGTGAAGAACAAATACCCTCTACCCCACATAGAGGAGTTATTCGACTTATTGCAGGGCTCAAAGGTATATTCGAAGTTGGATCTTCGTCAGGGATATTATCAGCTTCGTATCCGAGAGCAGGATATACCTAAGACCGGGTTTAACACTCGGTACGGCCACTTCGAGTTTGTTGTGATGCCGTTTGGTTTGACGAATGCCCCTGCAGCTTTCATGGATATGATGCACAGGATTTTCCGACCTTACCTCGACAAGTTTGTGGTTATCTTCATCGACGACATTCTGGTTTTCTCCATGACAGTCGAGGATCATGCCGAGCATCTTCGCATTGTTCTACAGACGCTTCGAGAGCATAGTCTATATGCCAAGTTCAGCAAGTGCGAATTTTGGATCAACGAGGTTTCATTCCTTGGTCACATCATCTCCGGGAATGGGATTGCTGTGGATCCATCAAAGATTGAGGCAGTGACGAGTTGGAGTCAACCTAAGACGCCAACAGAAGTTAGGAGTTTCCTTGGATTGGCTGGATATTACAGGCGATTCGTTAAGGATTTCTCCACACTAGCGGCCCCACTCACGAAGTTGACTTGTAAAGATATATCTTTTCAGTGGGACGACAAGTGTGAGGCCAGTTTCAAAGAGTTGAAGAAGAGATTGACCACTGCACCTATACTTGTTCTTCCAGACGGACACGAGGGATACGCGGTTTATACTGACGCGTCCAAGGAAGGTTTAGGGTGCGTGTTGATGCAAAATGGGAAAGTCGTAGCTTATGCTTCTAAAAAGCTAAAAGATGCCGAAAAGAACTATCCCATTCACGACTTGGAACTTGCAGCGGTGATATTTGCCTTGGGCAAATGGCGTCATTATCTGTATGGTGTCACTTTTGACATCTTTACGGACCACCAGAGTTTGAAGTATCTATTCACTCAGAAGGATCTCAACAGGAGACAGAGACGGTGGATGGAATTCTTGGAAGATTATGACTGCCGCATTCAGTATCACCCTGGGAAGGCGAACGTAGTCGCCGATGCATTGAGCCGAAGGGCTCACGTGGCACACCTAGAGGGGACATCTTCAGATACCTCTTTAGAGGACAGAAGGACTCGATTTGAATCGTATCCTCGTCTTGCCAACCTTTCAGTCCAACCCGATTTAGTCCAACAACTTCGAGACGAGCAAGATTCAGATGCCAGTATTCAGAAGATCAAAGCTAGAATGCTGAATGATCCTAACACCAAATTCAGGATCGATGGTACCGGATTGCTTCGCTTTGGGATCCGAGTTTGTGTTCCTACGAACCTGAAGCGTGGAATTCTCGACGAGGCACACAAGTCTGCTTATGCTGTTCACCCAGGAGGCAACAAGATGTATCGTGATCTCAGAACCCAGTATTGGTGGAATGGTATGAAAAGGGACGTGGCTACTTATGTGAAACATTGTCTAACATGTCAGAGAGTCAAGGCCGAGCATCAAAGGCCTGGAGGAACTCTTCAGCCGCTTCCTGTACCCACTTCCAAGTGGCAGGAGATCACTATGGACTTCGTGACTGGATTGCCTGCCGTTCGTGGAGGTTTCGATAGTATTTGGGTCATCGTTGATCGATTGACCAAGTCAGCGCATTTTCTACCAGTTCGAAAAACAGCAAAGGTTAAACAGCTCGCAGAATTGTATCAGAAAGAAATTATTAGGCTTCATGGTGTTCCGGAAAGTATCGTTTCTGACAGGGATCCTAAGTTCACAGCTCAGTTGTGGCAAGAACTTCATAAGAACTTGGGAACGACCCTAAAGTTTAGCTCTGCAGCACATCCTCAGAATGATGGACAATCCGAGCGAACGATCAGGTTTCTAAATGATATGTTACGGGCATGTGCGCTCGATTTTCATACGAGTTGGATTTCACACTTGCCCTTGGTCGAGTTCGCTTACAATAACAGTTATCAAGCCTCGATTGGAATGCCACCGTATGAGGCTCTTTATGGGAGGAAGTGCAGATCTCCAATTTATTGGGAATTGGAGGATTGGAAATGGTCAGCTAATGGCCATGAGAGGGCTACTCCACCGGATCACATTCAGGAAGCAATTGATAAGGTTCAACTCATTCGGCAAAGAATGAAAGCAGCTCAAGATCGCCAGAAGAGCTACGCCGACAAGAGGCGTCGACATTTGGAGTTCGAAGTGGGAGACCGAGTTTTTCTCAAGGCCTCCCCGAGGAAGGGATTCACGAGGATCGGTAGAGCTGGGAAGCTTACTCCGAGATATTTAGGTCCATTTGAGATCACCGAGCGGATCGGGAATACCGCATATCGTCTGGACCTACCACCTTATCTTACCGGGATCCACAATGTCTTCCATGTCTCACAGCTTCGCAAGTACTTCCCCGACGAGTCCCATATTCTCCAGGATGACGGAGTTCAGCTTGAGCCGGATTTGACTATTGAGATGAAACCGGTTCAGATTCAGGATCGTAAGGTTCAGCAGCTTCGCCACAAGCAGATTTCATTAGTGAGAGTTCTCTGGAGGAACCGTTCGACCGAGCAGTCTACTTGGGAGACGGAGGCTAAGATGAGGGAAGCTTATCCCGAGCTTTTCTGATGAAGATGGAATCTGGGGACCAGATTCTCATAAGGGGGAGGTATTGTAACGACCCAGAAATCTGGGAGTTACTGTGAGTAATTTTTACGCGTTAATTATCTTTCTTAATCTCTAAATTCTCGGTTATATGTGAATTATAATATATTATGTCGTAAATGACCAATGTGATAATATTGTTTGCGTATTTAAATTACGTGTCTATATTGCGTTTATTAAATATTTAATCGTTATATGTGATCGACGCGTATTTAATTGGATTTTCTAAAATTACTAAAATAACCCTTCGTATTTTTCGGTATTTCGAAGATATTTGATAAGTGTCGAAATTCATTTCATTATTTTTATTTCGAGAGAGAGAGAGAGAGAGAAGAAGAAGAAAAGAGATATTTCTCCCGAATCCCTAATCGATCGTGCCGAGCTCGAATCTCTGTGGAATCTCGCACCAATTGTTTTTAAACGATCAGTTCATCGATACCTTTCTATAGGTACCAATTTCCCCAATTTCTTTTATGATTTTTCGAGGTTTTGAGAATATTTGGTTATTTCGGGACTTTTAGGATAATTGCTTAGATCGAGCCCGTTTCTTGGTCAATTCGTGATTTTATTGGATGTATATGTGAATTAGATGTTGATTATTGATTGTTATAAATTATGAGTGTTGATTTGCGTTAAAAATATGATTTTTGTGGAATTTTGGCTCGAAAATTTGAAAACCCGTAAGTTTCTGCTGGGTTCAGTTGAACCACACGGGCTAACGCACGGTCTTGCGCAAGACCGTGCAGGAGCCCATGTGCAGCTCATTGTGCTTGCACGGGCTTGAGCCCGTGCACCTATCCCGTGTGTTTGGCCGTGTGTGCATGCACGGTCTTGACACCGTGTTCAAGACCGTGCACTAGGCCGTGTGAAACACTTAGTGAATTTTTCCAGCCTTTTCAAACTTTGCTCTCGGCAATTGAGTCTTCGGGTCACCATTTTTGGTTGACTTTTTGCATACGGACTCCAAAAATTACACCGTTTTCACCTATAGAACCCTTTTAATTTGTAGATTTATATTTTGGAATGTTTATTTAATTTCTCCCTCGTTCGGGCTATGAATAGTGTAATTCTAATTATGTGTATTTTTGACAACCTGTCGGAATTGCGTGAAATTTACATGATAGCTTCTTTACATATTATAATTGACATACGCATGATTGGAAACATGTTTGGTTAGCCGTTCGTCCAATAATTGCTTATTTGCGCTTTTATTGTTGTTGTAGTCGTTATTGATTTGTCTAGGTCTTGTCTTGTCTCCAGATCAGTCCGACGTGGGAGACCAGTGAGTCTAGCAGCTAGGCTTTCTCTTTTTGATTCCAGGTGAGGATTTAAACTTTTAACTGGGTTTGAACATATATATATACAATTGCGAACCCCCTAATCCCTTATTAATATATTATATATTTCGAGTTTATATTTTTATGTTTTATCCTCAAATCATTTAATATCAAAATTATACATAAGTAAACCAAATTGATTTGTTTTCAAAAGGGCAAGAAAACTATTTATTTTACGTGACGGTTTGACTTAGGATTTAATCCTTTGTCGTCACCCTTGCTCAGAGTGTCGGTTGGCATTCAAATGGGTTATTTTAAAGCGAGCAAATACATGACTATTTTCAAGTTGGGCCCGGGAAGGTATCCGAAGGTTACATCTGGGGACGGGCGTTCAGGGTGTAATTCGAGGTGCTTCTCCCAAAACTAAGCGTCAATCGTGGCCTGTCAGGAGATGATAGCCACGGTTGGGAGCGATGGTGGGTGTTGCATTCGTTGCACATTTTCCTAAAATTCATTATGGTTGAGCTTCGGGTTGCTCCTTAGCTTGACACCGGCGATGGAGTATTTATACATGCACCGTGGAGATATAAGGAGGAACAGGCCCATTCTCGCTGGGATCGTATTTACTGCTTTATAGTGTTATTGATTTTAATTCTTAATTGTATATCCAAGTCGAAGCATATTCCGGTTTCTTCATTATCGCATATGTATTTTCTATAAATACCCGGAAGCATGACTCGACTTGTTCTCACATCTTCACTGAGTACTTTGACTCACCCTCTTTTAATTTGTTCTTGCCTCAGGTTTGAGAGAGACCGACATGTCTTACGTGTCGGATGGGCAACAGTGTCTGATAGGCTTTTTGGTTTTGCCGAGTCTCATTAGTTGTCTTTTGATCTCGTTCATTACTCTTGTCATCCTGGATTGATAATATTATATTGTTCCCCAATATTGTTATTTAAATGATGTTGCCCTGAGTGGGCTGTTGTTAATATATTGGCCCCGGAGTGGCAATTTTTGTTAATATGGATTTAAATGCTTCCGCTATATATTCTCTGATCTATTTAAATGCTTTATTTTGGGGATTCACTGTTGCCAAGTGTCGGGATTGACCCGTTAGCTTGCATGGGTTCTCGGGTTGAGGCACTGTATTCGGCTTGGGAATCCGTGCAGGTTCGGGGGCTGTAGAGCGGGGCGCTACATATCAGGTGCAGAGAGAGCTCGTATTATTTCTCAGGCTCGTGTTTCTAGCATCACGATTCAGTCAGATTTGGATCGTAGAATTAAAGAAAAAACCCTTTTGTTTTAAATGCGAACTTTGGTCTCTCGACCTCGCAACTATAACCTTGTCTCGAATGGCCCTTTGGCTTCCCAATCCCCGATTTCCCGCTTTCGAATGGCCCTTTTGGCCACCCAAACTATCATTGATTTCAAAAGCGAGTCATAAACTGTTTAATGACTTGGGCCCGGAGTATACAGGAGGTGAGCCTGGGGACGTGCGTCTAGGGCAAATCCCAATGTGTACTTCTAGCGTGTTAACTTGGGCCGGCTAGGAGGTTAGCTAGCCTGAGTTGATGCGAACGGTGGTGCTAACAATGTCTCCTTAAAACTCTGTATGGTGGTGCTAATCGCGTCTCCTTAAAACTCTGTATAGTGAATCTTGGTGGTGGAGTACTTGCTTGCATGATTTTCAATTGGGAGTTATAAGGAAAGGGCCCGTTCTCGCCGGGACACATTATTGCATGATTTACTGCATTTATTGCTTGTCTAATTATTTTATGGCTTTCGTGACAAGTCGAAGCACATTCCGGTTTTCTTCAGTTATCATATGTACTTCCCTATATATATATAAAACCCGGAAGTGTGACTCGTACTTGCTACCCTAAGCCTCCTTTATTACTCAACTAATATTCTTTCAATCGGCTTGATATTACGTGTAAATGTTTTAAAGGATCCAGTTCGTCAACCTTTTGTGTTTTCAAATAAGCCGAACCCGAGTGTTGCTTTGTGTCATTTTACAACTTATATTTCATATTCTTATTCTTTCTCAAAACGGGCAACACTCACCACTTTTAATTTCAAAAAGATAAATGACGAACGGTGAGAAAAACCCCCTTACTGAGTATCCTTTATACTCACCCCTGCTATTTTGGTTCTTGCTTCAGGTAGACAGGTGGCGACGTCACCTATCTCGTCAATCGGCATCAACAGGTCTAGATAGGCTCAGTCTTTCTGGTTTGTCTTGTCAGTGGTCCCAACAATCCTCGCCGTGAACCGCCAGGTCCGCCTCCAGGTGTTCCGACTCCAGCACAATTTATGGAAGCCTTAGGGCAGTTTATGGTTCATACCAACAGAGCTACGCCACCACCTGCCCCCGAGAATGATCTGGGAAGGTTTCTTAAGCTCAACCCTCCGCAGTTCGAGGGTGCACCTGATGATGTTATCGCCGAGGCTTGGATATCGGCGATGGAAAAGATATTCCGAGTATTGGAGTGTCCGGACCCTAAGAGGGTCGAGTTAGCAGTGTATCAGATGATAGGAGCTGCTCAGGATTGGTGGGCCCGTATTGAACAGAGATGGCAGCGTGAGCATGTGGTCCCGACTTGGGATCAGTTCGCGGTTGAGTTTCGGGCCAAGTATATACCGTTGGTGGTCCGACAGCGAGGTGAGCGAGAGTTCCTGGCTCTCAAGCAGGGTACTTCTACAGTTGACCAGTACGAGGCTCATTTCTCCAGGCTTATCATTCACTGCTCGTATATGGTTGACGACGAACAGAGGAAGACTCGACAGTTCATTGAGGGATTGTCGAATGAGATTCGTATGCATATGCTCGGGAACAGACTCCAGTTCTACACCGAGGTAGTCGAGACGGCCCTTTCTATAGAGTCCGATCTTCGACAGATGAGACCGACATTAGCACCTGCCCCTGCAGCCGCCAAGAGTTTTGCTTCTGGTTCAAAGAGGCCATTTATTCCGTCTGGGTCCTCTTCTGGGAAGAAGCCGTTCAGGAACGCCATTCAGCCTGCTCCTCCCCGACCTCAGCTTGCTCCTCCTCGACCTCAGGGATTTCCACGACCAGTATGTGGATTTTGTCAGGGCCCACATTTAGAGGCCAAGTGTTGGAGGAAGAACGGTCTTTGCTACGGTTGTGGTAGCGCCGATCATCGGATAGGTGAATGCCCGAAGAGGAGACCGGTACAACAGGGAGCCGCTCAGCCTCAGGCATATGCTCGTGTTTATGCCTTGGAAGGCGATGCAGAGGATGCTGTTGCAGATCCGACTGACGTGGTGGAAGGTACTATATATATAAATGGCATCCCCATACATGCATTGTACGACACGGGTGCTTCCCACTCATTTATTGCGCCTGCTGTTTCCTTATCTGTGCATGCACCTGTTTCCTTGCTTGATTATGTGTTAGTGGTTGGTTCGCCGTTGGGTTCGAAGGTTATTGCAAACCGAGCACTTAAGCGTTGTCCGGTTATCATCGAGGGTATCGAATACCCGGCTGATTTGGTCGAGTTGCCGATGAAGAAATATGGGGTTATTCTCGGAATGGATTGGTTGTACGAGCATCGGGCGAAGGTTGATTGTTTCGAGAAGAAGGTTATTCTGGGTTCTAATGAGGTTAAGGGTTTCTGATCAGGAGAAGGTCCGTATATCTCAATGATGGAAGCCAAGAAGCTCGTTCAGAAAGAAGAAGCGACGTGCTTTATAGCATATATTCTCAACCGCCCGAAGGACCAGACGAAGATCGAAGAGACGTCCGTGGTCAATGAATTCATCGACATGTTTCCCGAGAATCTGGAATTCTTGCCACCGGATCGGGATATCGAGTTCGTGATTGACTTAGTTCCGGGAGCCGAGTCCTATTCGAAGTCGCCATACCGAATGGCTCCTGCAGAGTTGAAAGAATTGAAGAACCAACTCGATGAACTTCTTTCTATTGGATATATCCGACCGAGTGCCTCGCCTTGGGGTGCTCCAGTCTTGTTCGTGAAGAAGAAAGATGGTACACTTCGCATGTGTATTGACTACCGAGAGTTGAACAGGATGACAGTGAAGAACAAGTATCCTCTACCGCATATCGAGGAATTATTCGATTTGCTACAAGGATCGAGGGTTTATTCCAAGCTCGATCTCAGACAAGGATATTACCAGCTCCGTATCCGGTCAGAGGATATCCCGAAGACAGCTTTCAACACCCGATACGGACATTTCGAGTTTGTGGTCATGCCATTTGGACTCTCGAATGCCCCAACAGCTTTTATGGACATGATGCACAGAATTTTCCGTCCGTACCTCGATAAGTTCGTCGTTATTTTCATTGACGACATCTTAGTGTTCTCGAAGTCCGAAGAAGAACACGCTGAACACCTCCGGATCGTGCTCCAAGCTTTGAGAGAGCACAAATTATTCGCTAAGTTCAGCAAATGCGAATTCTGGATCGACCGAGTGACCTTCCTAGGTCATGTCATATCCGGAACGGGAATCGAGGTAGATCCTTCGAAGATTGAGACAGTGCTGGATTGGGAGAGACCTAAGACTCCTACAGAGATCCGTAGTTTCTTGGGTTTAGCAGGATACTACAGACGTTTCGTCAAGGATTTCTCTAAACTTGCAGGTCCGTTAACAGCATTGACGAAGAAGGAAGCTAAGTTTGAGTGGTCAGCCAAATGTGAAGCTAGTTTTCAGGAGCTCAAGAAGAGATTGACCACAGCTCCAGTATTGACCCTGCCAGAGGGTTCTGAAGGATTTGTCGTGTATGCAGATGCGTTACACGAAGGATTAGGTTGTGTGTTAATGCAGAATGGGAAAGTTATAGCTTATGCATCGAGGAAGCTAAATCCAGCGGAAGAGAACTATCCCACTCATGACCTTGAGCTAGCCGCCGTGGTATTTGCATTATTGAAATGGCATCATTACCTCTACGGCATCACATTCGACATCTTCACAGATCATAAGAGCCTTCAGTACTTGTTTACTCAGAAGGAATTGAACAAACGACAGCGCCGTTGGATGGAATTATTTGAGGACTACGACTGCAAGATTCAGTACCATCCCGGGAAGGCAAATGTCGTAGCCGATATACTAAGCCGGAAGGCAAGCATAGCCCAGCTAGAGGCTAAGTTAGAGGGAGTTCACATCAGTTCCCAGGCCCATGTTCACAGCATATCGATCCAGTCAGAGTTGGGTCGAAAGATCCGAGATGTTCAGGCTACTGATGAATGGACTCAGAGACAGATAGTTCACATCGCAGCTGATTCTGAGACTTAGTTTGGTGTGGACGACACAGGAATTCTCCGCTACAAGTCCCGAGTTTGTGTTCCGGAGAGTCTGAGGAAAGAGATTCTCTATGAGGCTCACAACACACCTTATACAGTTCATCCAGGTGGAAGTAAGATGTATCGGGATCTGAAAGAGTTATTCTGGTGGAGAGGTATGAAGCGAGACGTAGCTGATTACGTCAAGAGATGCTCGACTTGTCAGCAGGTTAAAGTTGAACATCAAAGACCGGGAGGTTTGCTTGAGCCGCTACCGATTCCTACATGGAATTGGGAAGGTATTGCCATGGACTTCGTGTCTGGTTTGCCTAAAGTTAGAGGTGGCTACGATAGCATTTGGGTGATTATCGACCGACTATCCAAGAGTGCTCATTTTCTACCGATCAACATGTCGTACAAAGTGGATAGGTTGGCAGAGATTTATCACCGAGAGATTGTCAAGCTTCATGGAATTCCGACTACGATAGTGTCTGACAGAGATGCTCGATTTACTTCCCGTTTGTGGCAGCAACTTCAAGAACGAATGGGAACGAAGCTGACCTTCAGTACAGCCGCACATCCACAAACCGATGGTCAGTCAGAGAGGATGATCAGATATCTCTGTGATTTGCTTCGAGCTTGTGCCCTGGATTTTCGCAACAATTGGCACGACCAGTTGCCTCTGATCGAGTTTGCCTACAATAACAGTCATCAGTCTACAATCGGAATGGCACCTTACGAAGCGTTGTATGGCAGAAAGTGTAGATCCCCGTTGTTTTGGGATCTCAAGGATTGGCGTTGGACGAAGGATGATAAGGAACGAGGAACTCCTCCAAAGTTTCTCCAAAATGCCATCGACCGTATTCAGATCATTCGGCAGAGAATGAAGGCAGCTCAGGATCGACAGAAGAGCTATGCCGACACCCGTCGCCGACCGTTGGAATTTGAGGTTGGTGACAAAGTATTCCTCAAAGCTTCTCCTCGAAAGGGTTTCACCCGAATTGGAAAAGGAGGAAAGTTGAGCCCGAGATTTTTAGGTCCTTATGAAATTCTGGAGAGGATTGGGAACGCAGCCTACAGGTTAGACTTGCCGCCGAGTCTGACAGGGATTCACAACGTCTTTCATGTTTCCCAACTCCGAAAGTACTTCCCGAATGAATCCGAGATCCTTCCTGTTGAGGATATTGAACTAGAATCGGATTTTACCTTTGTTTCGAAGCCGGTGAAGATATTGGATAAGAAGACTCAAGCTCTGCGCAACCGAGAGATTTCTCTTGTCAAAGTCCTTTGGAGAAATCAGACAACCGAAGAAGCTACATGGGAGACCGAGGACAAGATGCGCAAGTTTCATCTGGAATTATTTCAGCCGGACGAGTAGAATCTGGGGGCTAGATTCTCATAAGGAGGGGTGATTGTAATGCCCCGAAAATCCGAATTATAAATCTGTATGTTCGAATCGAATATTTGCACAATTATTATTTTATTTGATATTTATTATGTAATTTTAGAATTATTTCATATATGAATGAATTCTGTATTTAAATTACAAATTGTCAATGTGCGTTTAATAATATGAATTTTGACTGTAATTACATGTTATTTGGACAACGTGAGTTTTCGAACTTATTTTGCAAAATTACGACTTTGCCCCTTCGATTTCTAAACCTTAGTCAAGATTTGACTAAGTCAATCTCTCTCCCTCTCTATTCCATTCACGCACAAAGAGAGAAAAAGAGAAGAAAGAAAAAGAGAGAAAAAGAGAAGAAAGAAGAAAGAGATTCCAACGATCGTTCCGACCCCGTTTCCCGACGGATTTTCGAGCCGTTTACGTCTACGAACTCCTCGCGATCTCATCTACGAGTAAGCTCTCACGAAATTTCTCGATTAATGCCTTCATTACTTCGATTTTTGGATTTTTGAATATAGTTGAATAATTTAGGTTTTTATATGATTTTGTGTAACGGCCCATGGTCAGCCCGGCAAGCATATATTGTCCTCTTTGGAAAGCCACCAGGCTCGATGGCCCAGTGCGCCCCCTCAAGGCTTTAAAACGCGTATGCCAGGTAAGGTTTCAACCCACTTATAAAGGGGCTTCGTTCTCCTTACCAAACCGATGTGGGACATTACAATCCACCCCCCTTGGGGGCCCAGCGTCCTCGCTGGCACAACGGCCTTACCGGCACTGGCTCTGATACCATTTGTAACGGCCCATGGTCAGCCCGGCAAGCATATATTGTCCTCTTTGGAAAGCCACCAGGCTCGATGGCCCAGTGCGCCCCCTCAAGGCTTTAAAACGCGTATGCCAGGTAAGGTTTCAACCCACTTATAAAGGGGCTTCGTTCTCCTTACCAAACCGATGTGGGACATTACATTTTGATAGAAATTGTGGATGGATTTTCGTGTTTATTGTTTCTACGTGTAGCTTATATGTTGTAGATGATTATATGTGAGAATTAGGGTTTGATTTGCATGTTTTAGTGATTAATTGTTGGATTAGGGTTTGATTTTCGCGTATGATTTTCTGTCTGCGAGTTTCTGCTCATTTTGATCGCACACGGGCTTGTGCACACAGCCTCGAGGCCGTGTGCATGAGGCCGTGCGCGTGAGGAATCGCACACGGGCTGGTGCACACGGCCTTGAGGCCGTGCGTGTTGCTCAATCGTGCACGGCCTCGCCACACGGCCGTGCACAAGGCACAATTTGGCCTACGGGTCCCGCTTCGGCTCGTCTTTCCCGAATTATTTCTTCGCTCGTGTATTCGATATATATGAAATAAATAGGAATTACATGATTTATGAATTTACGACATGTTCGGGTATATGATTAGTGCGTTTTAAGTTTTCGTCAAATTTTCTAACTTTTGCATGTGAAGTCCGATTTTCCCGAAATTCGAATGCATACTTCTTTATGATAATTTAAGCATGTCCGTAAAGTTTTGTTGCATTTGGACTTGATTTACATTTTTAAATGCATGAATTACTCTGTTTTCGTTTGAGAATTTGAACTTAAGTGATTGATTTAATTGTATAACGTGCTCCTATGTGTTTTAATACTTTCGTATAAGCCGTGCGTCGTCCTTAGTCTTATTTGGTTGTGTCTTGGTATTTTGCAGACGATACTCCCGTGGAGTAGCGCCAGTTCTTGCTCTTTTGCTCTTCTTTTTGCATAGCCAGGTGAGGCTTTCCGTTTTTGTTTCCAGTATTATTACGTATATATATAAATAAGCCTCTCCCAAAATAAGCCACGTTTATGTTTTGTTTTCACACCGTTTATATATATATATACTTAATAGATATTTATGATTATTATGTTCATTTGATTTATCGAAAATGATTTAATATGAAAAGTACTACGTATAGACTTTGAAATGTTTACGAAAGAGACATGTAAAACCTTTTGTTTTCTAAGGCGAACTTTGGCCTTCGGCCTCGCATATGTCATGTCTCGAACGGTCTTTTGGCCAACCCGAAATGTTTTGAAAAGCGAGTTATGAAATGTACGCATGTTCGTTTGGGCCCGGAGTAAGAGCGATAGGACGAAGTCGGTAGACGTCGGGTCTACGGCGTAAATCCTATGGTTTCCTCCATTTGGGAGCTCGGGGTGAGGCCGGAGTGGCAGCCCTTTTGAGTGCCTGAGTTATTCCCATCAGTTGCGAGTAGTTCGGATTTAGCGGTCCGTCTACATTGGAGGCATAAGGGTGGTTTCCAGTTTTTATGTTTCGATATTGGAGTTCAGGACTCGACTCGCCGAGTCATATGATATGTTATGTTTTATGTTAAATCACCACCCGATTACGAAAACCTTTCTTTTATGTTGATTTCTTTTAAGTTTAAAATTTGGTGATTTACATCCGTTTTATGATATACATTATTATTACCTCCTCACTTAGTCGTTTGACTAACCCCCTCTGTTTTACCCCTGTACTGGTTTCAGGATACTAGGCGGAATCTGCATCGTCGTCGTCGCGTCTTAGAGTTATATTATTTTTGCTCATGTATAACTCTTTCCCGTATGGCTTTTATTTAAATGTTTTATGATTCTAAGAATTTATTACTTTAAGTTGTATTCGGGATTATGTAAATATTGAACCCGTTATTATTATTATCGGGATATTGTAACGAACCCGTTTGTTAATTAATTATTGAATTCCATTAGCCTTGGTGGGCTTTAATACTTGTGTAATTATTTATGTTTTAACGTTTTGTTATTTTCGCTTCCGCACTTCTGTCTTTCCGTTGTTTTGAAACCCCCGCCTAGTTATTGAGTAAATGCTTGCCGTTCGCCGGGTTTCGGTTCGGGTCGGATCCCATTTCGGTTCCGGGTCGGGACTCGGTGCGGGGCGTGCGTTACCCGTTTGGGGCGCCCGCTACAGTTGAAGTACCCTAGATCAAGGTACTCGATCGGGCGCATTCAAGGGAGAGAAGTTCGTCAAGTCGGTTCTTCAATTCTGTCAGATCGAAAAAATCCATTCGGTTCAGCGGCGACCTCGATCACGGTTCAGCTTCTTAGAATTAGATCAATCAAAGACCCTCTATTCCGATCCGATCGCAAGAGCTCTCAGATTCTCGGGGAGAACGTCTGTGAATTCTATGATCAAATTGATTCTCTAGACTTCACTCGGATCTGCAGGCGGTTGGGAAGGTAGTTGATAGGCCAATAGCTTCTTCCTTTTGGATAAGCTTCTCGGTCTCCACCAATGGGGTGTACGGCCCTCGGCCATTCGAAAACCTCTTGACTTAGTCAAGTCCAAAATAATCCTTTGCTGGCAACTTGGTCGAATCTGCTGGGCAACGGTTCCCTCTATGATAAACAGTAGCACGCGCATGAATCGCAAATGTCCTCCAATCTGGCAACGAAGAAATAAAAAAGAGAAACACGCAAAGAATCTAACAAGCGCATGCACAAGTACAACAATGAAAAGGGCAACAAGTGAGTGTAAAGCACTCGAATTATTATGAAATGCATGTGTGGAATGACAATTAATATTTTGCACCTTGCACCGAAGCATTCGGATTTAAGTTTTCCCCGACTGTCTCGATCTTTTCTTCCTCGTGCAATTTGCGCAGATATGGAAGGGGCTTCCACATGAGAAACAACATCCATCTTTCTTTCGGCATTCTGATTCTGGGTAGTCTCTTTGGCAAAAACCACATACTGGTCGTAGGGCTCCCTATGGTTGGGGAGGCGCATTCTTCTTCGATGAAGACACCTGGAAGGTCTTCTTTCCAGAAGAGGGCCCTGAAGGTGTAAATGGCCTCTTGGAACTCGCTGGAAGGTACTAAACAGTGGTATTGGCAAGATCAGGACTCGGTCCCATTAGGTCAAGTTTAGACTCAATATGCAGAGCCATTTCCACTGTGTCGGTATAACATCGATGTCGGACTACCATCATAGCCTTCCTGATCTCGTAAGTCAATCCCTCTACAAACTGGTAAGTCTTCCTCTGCTCGTCGACGACCATATACGGGCAGTGCGTAATAAGGTGGGAGAAGTATGCCTCGTACTGATCAACTGAAGAAGTATTGTGTTTGAGAGCCATAAAACTCCATCTCGCATTTCTGCCAAACAACCAACGGAATGTACTTAGCCCGGAACTCGATCAAGAACTGATCCCAAGTCGGGACTACATGCTCACGTTTCCATCTTTGCTCAATCTATTTCCACCAATCCTGTGTGGCTCCAATCATCAGATAGATTGCATACTCGACTCTCTTAGGGTCCGGATATTCCATGATCTTGTAAATCTTTTCAAGGGCTGATATCCATGCCTCGGCAATAGCGTCATTCGGGGCACCTTCAAACTGTGGTGGTTCAAATCCGAGAAATCGGTCCCATGCTTCATGCTCAGTATTTCCCTGAGGGGTATGGGCAATGAACTATCTTAAGGTTTCCGCAATTTCGGCTGGATTCGGGGCCGATGGAGGTGCAAAATGTGGTGTACGTGTACGATGACGTGAAGACATCCTGTAAGGACAGGTAACAAATATGCATGAAAGTAAGTGAGTATGCAAATCTGTAAACACGTATACAAATAGGATTCAAATAGATTTCTCATAATCACTTATGCACATTGCTTAAATTTCACAGAAATCCTAAGCCGTACTACCTAGACACAACCGGACACGACAGACAACCAAGCACGGCAAGCGCAACCTTGAGTTTCACATCCACCTATGTCCATGTCCATTCCAGTGTTTTAATTGTAAAAGATCTATTGTTGTTGATCATCCAACATAGATCTATCACAATTCAAAGACTAAGTGTTCTTGAACACCAGCAAGTGCAATTCCCTAAGTTACACCGACAAACAACGACTGACAAAACCAACAAAACATAACGATTCAGAGCTTAGGCCATTGGACCCAAAGAGCTCTGATACCAACTATAGTGGGCACCCCAAACGGGTAACGCAGGCCCCACATCGAGTCTCGATCCGAAGCCGAAACAGAAATATGACTCCAAACCGAAACGTGGCGAATGACAAACTCATTTACTCAATCATTCGGCAGGGCTTTTTCTAAAAACAAAAAATGACAACAATGCGGAAGCGGAAGCAATATGAAGCAACAACAACAAAACCTAATTCTACTTAAGGACAAATAAAGCAGTAAAGCAATTGCGCAAATAGTTAAAAGCCCTCCGAGGCTAGCGGAATTCACTTACAGAAACTTAATCAAATCTTAAATGGGTTCAACATTAAATAGTCCCGCACACAAATCATAGTTCACATGATACAAATAACATGATCATAAGTACCTAAAACAATCTAGGAATGAACAACGCACAAAAGAATATAACTCCGCAATACAAGACCGACGATGCCCACCTAGTAACCACCTAAACCAAATAAGGGTTAAAGCTGAGAGGGTTAGTCAAAAGACTAAGTGAGGGGGAAAAGAGAGTACAGTACATAATAGCATCCATAGAATAAATCACCATTTTAACTTAATAAAAGACAAATGTAAAAGAAGGATTTTCATAATTATTTGGTGATTTATCATAACATAACATTTCATATTCTTCGGCTCGTCGAGCCCTCAACTCCTCATATTATATCATAACATTCCTGAAAACATAACCATCCTTATTCCTGCCATATTGCAGAAGGACCGCTAAATCCAAACTACACCATGTATAGGCATAACAACCTATGTCTCAGTTGACACGAAGTCAACCGCCGCAGGAGCTCAAAGGTTGCCACTCCGGCCTCAACCCATGCTCCCAGTAAATATGGAGTAAGCCATTGAGTTCCACCGTAGACCCGCTGTCTATCTGGCTTCATCCGATGACCATATTTTGGGGCCCACAATGACAAAAGGGATGCACATATCAGACACAACTCGCATTTTCATAACTATCATTTTCCTATCAAAATAGGAATCAAGACATTAAGTGGGCCTAATCCACGAGAGTGGAACCTGCAACTGAAAAATGACATAACCTGTAACGCCCCAAAAATTCGTATTATGAACTGGGAACCCGAATCGATTTTTCTCACGCGATTCATTATTTATTTTATTAATTATTATATAATTTTTATAACAATTTCGTATATGAGTGATTTTAATATTTAAATTACGAATTGTCAATGTGCGTTTAATAATATGAATTTTGACTGTAATTATGTGTTATTTAGACAATGTGAGTTTTTGAACTTATTTTACGAAATTACAAAAATGCCCTTTCGTTTCTCGAATCAAGTCAATTATTGACTAAGTCTCACATCTCTCCCTCTCACCTCATTCACGCAAGCAACATCAAAGGAGAAGAAAGAAAAGAAAGAAAAGGAGAAGGAAGAAGAAGGAGTTTCAAACGATCGTCCCGACTCCGTTTCTCGACGGATTTTCGAACCGCTTACGCCTACGAACTCCTCACGATCTCTTCTACGAGTAAGCCTTTCACATCCCTCTCGTTTAATGTCTCCTATGTCTCGTATTTCTCGATTTTGTTTATAGTTATATAATATAGGGTTTATATGATTTAGGATGAATTTATGGACGGATTTTCGTGTTTATCGTTTCTATATGTAGAATATATGTTGTAGATGATTATATGTGAGAATTAGGGATTTATTTGCATGATTAATTGATTAAATGTTGAATTTTGGTTTGATTTCGCGTTGGTTTTTGATGTTCTGCGAGTTTCTGCTCTTTCTTGACGCACACGGGCTTTGCACACGGGGTGTGGCAAGCCCGTGTGGGGGTACACGGCCTCTTGCACGGCCGTGCAAGAGACCGTGCGCATGGTGCATGGTGCACGGCCTTGTGCACACGGCCTTGAGGCCGTGTGCAAGAGGCCGTGCGTGTCTTTTAGTGTGCACACGGCCTTGGTGCACATGACCTCAGGGCCGTGTGCATGAGCCCGTGTGGCCCGTTTGAACAGGCTCTGACCTTCTGCAAGTCAGGGCCAATTTTGGCCTACGGGTCCCTCTGAGGCTCGTCTTTTCCGAATTCTTTTTTCGCTCGTGTATTCGATATATATGTTATAGATATGAATTGCATGTTTTATGAATTTATAACATGTTCGGGTGTATGAATAGTATGTTTTAAGTTTTCGTTAAATTTTCTAACTTTTGCATGTGAAGTCCGATGTTCCCGAAATTCGAATGCATACTTCTTTATGATAATTTAAGCAAGTCCGTAAAGTTTCGTTGCATTTGGACTTGATTTGCATTTTTAAATTATGAATTACTCCATTTTCGTTTGATAATTGAACCTAAGTGTTTTATGTGATTGTATAACGTGCTTTTACGTGTTTCTATGCTTTCGTATGAGCCGTGCGTCGTCGTATGTCTTATGTGGTTATGTCGTTTGTCAGTTGCAGGTTCCACTCTCGTGGATTAGGTTGCTCGTTTCCATTTTGGGCTTTCTTTTGGTTATCGCCAGGTGAGGTTTCTATTGTTATTCCGTATTATGTAGATATGTATTATTAAGCCTCACTAAATAAGCCTCGCATGTATAATTTACGTTTCATCCCGTATTACTATATTTAGTAAATGCTTTATTCTTATTACTTTTATGAGGTTTAAGAACAACGTATTTGATAGCAAATGAATATTATGTATATGATTTCGAAATGTTTTCAAAAAGAGACAAGCGAACTATGTTTCGATTTAAATGTAATTTTGGGCTTGGAAACCTTCTCGTTGAGTGAAGTCGTTAGGGCGGACTTTCCCCTGACGGTGGAATACCCGGTTGTATTTCCTGCCGTTACACCGCCTGTCTCGAACGGCCCTTTTGGCCCTCCCCGAAATGTCTTGATTCCTATTTCAATAGGAAAATGATAGTTATGAAAATGCAAGATATGAGGAAAGTTGGCCCCGAGATATTTAGGTCCGTATGTGATTCTCGAGAGGATTGGGAAGATGGCCTATAGATTAGATCTATCGCCAGCTCTTACAGGTATTCATAATGTTTTCCACGTCTCGCAGCTTCGTAAGTACCATCCAGACGAGTCTGAGATTATTCTAGTGGAAGATATTAAGTTAGAGCCGAATTTGACGTTCATTTCCCAACCGGTTAGTATTCTGGACCGTAAATTCCAAGAACTCCGTAATCGTCAAATCCCACTTATAAAAGTCCTTTGGAGGAATCAGAAAACGGAAGAAGCTACCTGGGAGACAGAGGAGAAAATGAGAAAACATTATCCAGAATTGTTTGCTTCGAATAAATAGAATCCGAGGGCAGATTCTCATAAGGGGGAGAGATTGTAACGCCCCAAAGTTTTGGTAAGCTAAAGCCGGTAAGAATTCTTAAGATAACGGGACAAGTTTGGAAAACTCGATCGGGATATATGTCCTTATGTGATACTTATGTGTTTTATATGAATTTTCGTAAATGCAATAATTTGTGAATTTAAATTATTCTATGTTGATGTGCGTTTAAAATGATGAGTTTTGACTATAATATCGATATATTTCGTTGATATGTCCTTTTTATGAAGTTTCGCGAAATTACAAAAATGCCCCTTCGATTTTTCATTTAAACCTCAGGTTTTCTTTTTATTCTCTTTTCCTTTTCTTTTTCTTAATTACACTTAAACAGCCGAAGGAAAAGAAAAGAAAGAAAGAAAAAGAAAGAATTTTCTTTAAAACTTCAATTCGATCTTTCGAGTTCGTTTCTTAACCAAATTTCGATCCGTAAGAACCTACGTGATCCATGTAACATTCTCTACAGGTATTATTCAGGTTCCATTCGATTCCGTTGTCGTTTTAGTATGTTTTGGATAAATTGTTTCGAAGTTGGATTTTTCGGTAGTTTGATCGTTATACTCCGTAGTTTTCGATGATTCTTGATCCTATGTGTTGCCATTGTGATCTTTGATGCTTGTTGAAGTTTGTAGTATGAAAATCTGATTGAAAATGGTATTTTGGTAAAGATTTGATGAAGTTTTGCTGCTTCTGTGCGAAGTTCTTCGCGTTCTGCTGAAAATTCGCGAAAACAGGTGCACACGGCCTTGCAACAGGCCGTGTAGCAAGACCGTGCGTGTTTTCCACCTCACACGGCCTTGCATCAGGCCGTGTGGGAAGCCCGTGTGTGTTCTCAATGTTGCACACGGCCTTGACCAGGCCGTGTGGACAGGCCGTGCGTGTTCCAAACATGCACACGGCCTTGCACAAGGCCGTGCAAGAGGCCGTGTGTCCCGATTTCAGTTCAAAAGTCTTTGGAAGTCAAAAATTGCAAATCCTACTTTCTTCCTTTGATATTATTTTCAAAATCCGACTTCGCCATTAAGTCCATAATGCTTTAAAACTTAGTAATCCATAGAGTTTGAATTTTTCCAATACCGTTTGATAGTGAAACGAACCGATTTCCGTTTAGGGAATTATACGCTTTTCGCAATTCCTTTCCGATTGCTTTGAAACTTGAATGTATGCTTCTTTATAGTATTTTAAGCATGTCTGTGAAACCTAATTGTGTTTAAGCATGATTATAAGTTTGAAGTTTGGTGTTTCATTCGTTTCATTGAATAATTGCCCTAATTGCCCTTCTTTGATTTAATTAAGTGTTTATTGCATTAAGAATAAGCCGTGCGTCGTATTGTCGTCTTACATGGTTGTGTCGTATTTGGTTTCAGGTGGTAGTTCTTCCGGGCAGTAGTCTGGTTGTCTTTCTTTTGGTCCTTTTTGCCGTATTATCCAGGTGGGGTTTCTTTTCCGAATTCGGTCTTTCTTATACGTATGTAAATATTCCATATATACCCGAAGCCTGTGTTTGATGCTTTTATGTTTTCGTTCCCCATATTTATATTATACGTAGTAGCTATTTGAACCATACTATATTAATGAGTTTAAAGGAAAATGCTTTGATATCAAATTATTACATATTAACCCCTAGAAGGCTCTATTAGCTCGAAAGGGTTACAAATGAGTTTGAAATTGGTCCCTTTGACCACACAAGCATTTGGAGTGCGAGGAATTATCTTGGCCTTTCGGCCTGGCCATTGAGCCACATTATACTATTGGGCCCGGACTTCAGGGTACGGGGTGAAGCCGGATAGACGTCGGGTCTACGGTGGATCTCAATGCTCTGGACTCCAAACTGTTGGGAGCTCGGGGGTATGACCGAAGTGGCAACCCTTTTGAGTACCTGGGCCGGACGGGATCTAGTCTATATCCCCAGCCGAAGATGTACTGGATATTTGTCCTTGCATAATTATATAGTAGCGGGCTAGCTACCTGACTACACAAGGAGGAATAAGGGAGGTTTATTTGATATTTCTGATATTATGAAACAGGTGGTTGATGCTCGACTCGCCGAGCTTTTACTTTTATGCGAAATTATTCGATTCACCATAATTGTGAAAACCTTTATTTTTCCTTTGCTTTCTTATCTTTTACAAACTGGTGAATCTTTCGGTTGTTTCGATAATATATACGTATTACAGCCCCCTCACTTAGTCGCTTTGACTAACCCCAATACTCTGTTGTTGTCTTTTCAGGGTTTTGTTGCTAGGCGGATTCAGGTCGTGTCCTTGGAGTCATTTACTTTTGTTTAGGTGATTTCATTTCCGCCTATGTATCTGGATGAATACTTAAGACCCTAGAAGTTATAGATGTAAATAATGTAAATTAGTTTGAATGTTGATAAGGTTGTTTTCAGTGGCCTTGGTGGGCTTTATAATTGTGTTTTGGATTATGGTTGTTCTAGCTCCCTGAGTGCGGTAGGTTGTGCTAATTTGCTTCCGCGGTATTATTGTTCATTGTCCTATTATTTTCTAAAGTAGATCCGCCTGGTATTTATTTTCCGTTCGCCAGGTTGTAGTTCATAACTGGACCTTTAGTTCTGGTTATGGACTATGACTTGGTGCGGGACGTCACGTCGCACCGTATTTGGGGACGTGCCGTTACAGATATTTTGCTAAATATCTACCTATCTCTCTCATTCTCTCATTACACACAAAGAAGGAGAAAAGAAGAAAGGAAGGAGAAAGAAGGAGAAGAAAGGAGGGAATCTTCCCGACGCCCTACCGAGCCCGTTTCTCGCCCGATCGACGAGCCGTGAAAACCCGAACGATCCTCACTACATTCTCTACCGGTAATCCTTTTACCCCATTTCATTTCGTTCCTTCCTCGTTGCGATTTTCGTGAGTTTTATATAGAATTTTATAGTTTTAGGATTTTCGTGTTTAGGAAGAATTACTTGACCATTTTACGTGTTTCTTGTGCCTATGTGTAGCTTATGTGATATATATGAATATATGTGAGAATTAGGATGTTTTATGGAGTAAATTAGGAGATGTATGGATTTAAATGTTGGTTTCGCGTGTGAGGTTTCGCGATCTACTGAGTCTGCTGCTCAGTAGATCCACACGGGCGAACGCACGGTCTTGATCAAGACCGTGCAGGAGCCCGTGCACCTGTACGTGATCACGCACAGGCTACTGCACGGTCCCAAGACCGTGCACAAGCCCGTGCACTGTAGCGGGCGCCCCAAACGGGTAACGCACGCCCCGCACCGTGCCCCGACCCGGAACCGAAATGGAATCCGACCCGAACCGAAACCCGGCGAACGGCACACATTTACTCAATCACTAGGCGGGGATTTCAAAAACAAAAGAAAATGACAGAGGTGCGGAAGCGAAAATAAACCAAACAATAAAACATAATAATTGCACAAGTATTAAAGCCCACCAAGGCCAACGAAATTCAATTACATAATTAATAAACGGGTTCGATACAATATCCCGACAATGTACAATAACGGGTTCAACATATAAATCCCGAATACTAACTAAATAAAATCCTAGAATCATGAAACATAATTAATAGCCAAACGGGAAAAGAGTTATACATGAACAAAATAATGTAACTCTAAGACGCGACGACGAAGATCCCGCCTAGTATCCTGAAACCAATACAGGGTGAAACAGAGGGGGTTAGTCAAACGACTAAGTGAGGAGGGAATAATAATGTATATTATAAAACGGAAGTAAATCACCAATTTTAAACTTAAAAGAAATCAACATAAACGAAAGGTTTTCGTAAACGGGTGGTGATTTAGCATAAAACATAACTTATCATATGACTCGGCGAGTCGAGCCCTTAACTCCAATTTCCAAACTTAAAAACGGGAAACCACCCTTATTCCTCCAATGTAGACGGACCGCTAAATCCGAACTACGCATAACATACAGTATAATCTCAGGTACTCAAAGGGCTGCCACTCCGGCCTCACCCTGAGCTCCCAAAGGTGGAGGGAACCATAGGATTTCCGCCGCAGGCCCGATGCCTACCAACTTCGTCCTATCATCCTGACTTCGGGCCCAAACATACATACATACAGTTCATAACTCGCTTTTCAAATCATTTCGGGTTGGCCAAAAGACCGTTCGAGACATGTCATATGCGAGGCCGAAGGCCAAAGTTCGCCTTAGAAAACAAAGGGGTTTTACATGTCTCTTTCGCAAACGTTTCAAAGAATATACGTAGTACTTTTCCATATCAAAACCTTTTCGATAAATCGAATGAACATAATAGGCATAAATATTTACTAAGTATATATATAGAAACTGTAGCGCCCCCTGAAGAAGGACCTCCACATCCGCACCGAAATGGATTCCCGAGCTTCAGCGAGGGGCCTCAACTCAAAAACCCACTCCGGTGAACGACACTCAAGCAAACACTACCGGCAACAGCGACGACATCCCAACAACAACCATAATAAAACAGAGATATGCGGAAGCGATTAATGTAAATAATCAAATTTCATAAAAGCCTACAAGGCTAACATAATAACAATTAAACATTTATAATCAAGATACAGAATATTCATAAACAGATAGTGCCATCCATGGCTCAACTAGTCTACCCTATGCAATCCTAGATATCGTCAACTATCCCACATCAGGGGTACATAAGTTCTTAAAGTAAATAAATACAATAAACAAGACTCGACGGTTGTTGGGACCACTGACAAGACAAACCAGAAAGACAGAGCCTATCTAGACCTGCTGATGCCGACTGAGAAGATAGGTGACGCCGCCCCCTGTCTACCTGAAGCAAGAACCAAAACAGCAGGGGGTGAGTATAAAGGATACTCAGTAAGGGGTTTGATCACAGTTCGTCGTTTATCTTTTAAAACTAAAAGTGGTGAGTGTTGCCCGTTTTGAGAAAGAATACGAATAACGAAATATAAGTTGTAAAATGACACAAAGCAACACTCGGGTTCGGCTTATTTGGAAACACAAAAGGTTGACGAACCGGATCCATTAAAACATTTGCACGTTATATCAAGCCGATAAGTTGAAAGGGGTATTAGTTGAGTCACGAGGCCGTTACAAGTTTGAAAAGCACGATTCAATAAGTTAAAAACGATAAATAAACACGACTCGTAATTCAACTAATTAATTGAATAATAACGGAGGCTTAGGGTAGCAAGTACGAGTCACGCTTCCGGGTTTTATATATATATAGGGAAATACATATGATGATTGAAGAAAACCGGAATGTGCTTCGACTTGTAACGAAAGCCGTAAAACAATTAGACAAGCAATAAATGTAATAAATCTTGCAATAATGTGTCCCGGCGAGAACGGGCCCTCTCCTTATAACTCCCAATTGAAAATCATGCAAGCATATAGTCAAGTACTCCACCACCAACAACACTATACAGGATTTAAGGAGACGCTGTTAGCACCACCATCAGGATTTAAGGAGACGCGATTAGCACCACCGTACAGGGTTTAAGGAGACGCGATTAGCACCACCATTCGCATCAACTCAGGCTAACCAACCTCCTAGCCGGCCCAAGTCAACATGCTAGAAGTACACATCGGGATTTGCCCTAGACGCTCGTCCCCAGGCTCACCTCCTGTATACTCCGAGCCCAAGTCATTAAACAAACTATGGCTCGCTTTTGTAATCAATGATAGTTTAGGTGGCCAAAAGGGCCATTCGAAAGTAGGAAATCGGGGTTTGGGAGGCCAAAGGGGCCATTCGAGACAAGGTTATAATTGCGAGGTCGAGAGACCAAAGTTCGCATTTAAAACAAAAGGGTTTTCCTTGTCTCTAGTTGAAAGCATTTCAAATCATTTTCGTTTTGCTATTAAAGGGTTTGACTAAGCACATATGGAATAGTAAAGGCAATACAACAAGTAATAAGAAAAGCGGGGTAATCATTTATTTTGCAAACCTATAATAGTCTATGTCCTTACCCCAGTTAAAATAAGTTTAAACCCTTACCTGGCTCGACACGAAAGTATGAAAGCAAGCGGTAGTCAGGTTTCTCCCTCGTTGGTCCCACCTGTAATACACAGGGCCTAGAGGATGAAAACGAGACCGACAATACTAAAAACAAGACACGAACAACAGACGACGCACGGCAATTCAAATATAACTTCACTCATGCTACAGATACAATATGGAAAGGCAATTAAGCATATAAGGATATATAACATACGAATTAACATTTAAAGGAATACTTAAAGAATTGTAATAATGGAAGAACATTAATAATAAATATGGAAAGCATGCTAGAACGCAGTTAGGGCACGTAGACATGCTTAAAATAATATAACGGAACTCTCTCGCGAAAACGGGGTTAATCGGATAAGAAACGGGAAAGGTGGGAAAAATCCGTAAACGAGAAAGGTGTCAATTGACGGTCAAATAGGGTCGGGTAAATTGCAAATTATGAAGAATATCAAATCCCGAGGCTCAAGGGAGCTATAGGTGAAATCGGATTGATATTCGGAGGTCGTATGAGAAAAGTCAACATTTAAATGAGTGGGGTTGACCAATTCCCGAAGTGTAAGAAAGGAAAAGGCTGGAAAATGCACTAAGTAAGTTGCACCGGCCAACGCACGGGCTTACGCACGGGCTTGGCAAGCCGGTGCAAGCACAAAAAGGGGTGCACGGCCTCCCGCACGGTCTTGAGCACGGTGCCAAGACCGTGCAAGTGCAAACGGGCCTACGCACGGGCCTGTGCACGGGCTGAAGCCCATGCAGGTTGAAAAGTGCTGCGCACGGGCTCCTGCACGGTCTTGATCAAGACCGTGCGTTCGCCCGTGTGGATCTTCTGAGCAACAGACTCAGCAGATCGCGAAACCTCACACGCGAAATCAATATTTAAATTCATACATCTCCTAATTTACACCATAAAACATCCTAATTTTCACATATAATCATATATATCATATAAGCTACACATAGGTACAAGAATCACGTAAAATGGTCAAGTAATTCTTCCTAAACACGAAAATCCTAAAATATAAAATTCTATATAAAACTCACTAAAATCGCAACGAAGAGGGAACGAAATGAAATGGGGTAAAAGGATTACCGGTAGAGAATGTAGTGAGGGTCGTTCGGGTTTTCACGGCTCGTCGATCGGGCGAGAAACGGGCTCGATAGGGCATCGGGAAGATTTCTCTCTTTTCTCATTTCTTTCTTCTTTTCTTTCCACTCTTTCTTCTTTGTGTGAAAATGAGAGAATGAGAGAGATAGATAGATATTTAGGAAAATATCTCGGGGGGTAAAATGGTCATTTAGACTTTCAAGGGCATTTATGTAATTTAAGTAATCGAGGGTATTTAGAAGATAGGTTAAATCAATCTTTTCCACAAGATTAATTAATCCAATTGGATAGATCGAGAAATTAGGTAAGAAAGAATTCGCGTAATAATTAATAATATAATTAAAATATTTGGGTCGTTACAGAAACGGTGTGAAAACAAAACGTAAACATGGCTAATATCGGGAGAGGCTTAATTATATATATACATAATAGTACTGGAATCAGAAACGGAAAGCCTCACCTGTTGGCTATACAAAAATAAGAGCAAAAGCAAGAACCGGCGCTACTCCACGGGAGTATCGTCTGCAAAAATACCAAGACACAACCAATTAAGACTAAGGACGATGCACGGCTTATACGAAAATATTAGAACATATTGAGGCACGTTATACAATCACATAAGGCACTTGGGTTCAAATTATCAAACGAAAATGGAGTAATTCGCAAATTTAAAAATGCCAATCAAATCCAAATGTAACGAAACTTTACGGACATGCTTTAAATATCATAAAGGAGTATGCATTCGAATTTCGGGAAAATCGGACTTCACATGCAAAAGTTAGAAAATTTGACGAAAACTTAAAACACACTATTCATAGACCCGAACATGCTATAAATTCATAAAACATGCAATTCATATCTATTTCATATATATCAAATACACGAGCGAAGAAAGAATTCGGAAAAGACGAGCCTCGGAGGGACCCGTAGGCCAAAATTGGCCCTGACTTACAGAAGGTCAGGGCTGTTCAAACGGGCCACACGGCCTTGTGCACGGCCGTGTGCACCAAGGCCGTGCACACCAAGAGAGACACGCACAGCCTCTTGCACACGGCCTCAAGGCCGTGTGCGAGGCCGTGTGCACAAGGCCGTGCACCATGAATCACACGCACGGTCTCTTGCACGGCCGTGCAAGAGGCTGTGAACCCCCACACGGGCTTGCCACACCCCGTGTGCAAAGTCCGTGTGCGTCAAGAACAGAAGCAAAATTCGCAGAACCAGAAAACTTACGCGAAATCAATCCTAAAATCAACAAATTAATATCTAAACATGTAAATCTTATCCTAAAATTCATATATATCGATCTACAACATCTAAGCTACACATAGAGACAATAAACATGAAATTCCATCCATACATTCTCTCAAAATCATTTTAACCCTAACATAATCGACTATTCACAAAAATGAGGAAAACGAAGCATAGGAGACATTAAACGAGAGGGACGTGAAAGGCTTATTCATAGGAGAGATTGCGGGGAGTTCGTAGGCGTAAACGGTTCGAAAATCGGTTGGGAAACAGAGTCGGGACGATCGATTGAACCTCCTTCCTTCTCTTTCTCTTTTACTTTCTTTTCTTTTCTTTCTTTTCATGCTGCTGCTGTGTGATTTGGGCGAGAGTGAGGTGAGAGAGAGAGTGATGAGACTTAGTCAATTTGACTTGGGTCAAAAATCGAAAGGGCAAATTCGTAATTTCGCAAAATAAGTTTGAAAACTCATGTTGTCCAAATAATACATAATTACAGTCAAAATTCATATAATTCAACGCACATTGACAATTCGTAATTTAAATACAGAAATTCATTCATTTATGAAATTATTCTAAAATATCATAATAAATATCAAATAAAATAATAAATTGCGCAAATACTCGATTCAGACATACCGGATTATAATTTGGATTTTCGGGGCGTTACAATCACCCCTCCTTATGAGAATCTGGCCCCCAGATTCTACTCGTCCGACTGAAATAATTCCGGATGAAACTTGCGCATTTTGTCCTCGGTCTCCCATGTAGCTTCTTCGGTTGTCTGATTTCTCCAAAGGACTTTGACAAGAGAAATTTCTCGGTTGCGCAGAGCTTGAGTCTTCTTATCCAATATCTTTACCGGCTTCGAAACAAAGGTCAAGTCCGATTCTAGTTCAATATCCTCAACAGGAAGGATCTCGGACTCATTCGGAAAGTATTTTCGGAGTTGGGAAACATGAAAGACATTGTGAATTCCTGTTAGGCTGGGCGGCAAGTCTAATCTGTAGGCGGCGTTCCCAATCCTCTCCAAAATTTCATAGGGAACCAAAAATCTCGGACTCAGTTTTCCTCCTTTTCCAATTCGGGTGAATCCCTTTCGAGGAGAAGCTTTGAGGAATACTTTGTCACCAACCTCAAATTTCAACGGTCGGTGACGGTTGTCGGCATAGCTTTTCTGTCGATCCTGAGCTGCTTTCATTCTCTGCCGAATGATCTGGATACGGTCGATGGCATTTTGGAGAAACTTTGGAGGAGTTCCTCGTTCCTTATCATCCTTCGTCCAACGCCAATCCTCGAGATCCCAAAACAACGGGGATCTACACTTTCTGCCGTACAATGCCTCGTAAGGTGCCATTTCGATCGAAGACTGATAACTGTTGTTGTAGGCAAACTCGATCAAAGGCAATTGGTCATGCCAATTGTTGCGAAAATCCAAGGCACAAGCTGGAAGCATATCACAGAGATATCTGATCATTCTCTCTGACTGACCATCTGTCTGCGGATGTGCGGCTGTACTGAAAGTCAGCTTCGTTCCCATTCGCTCTTGAAGTTGCTGCCATAAGCGAGAAGTAAATCGAGCGTCTCTGTCAGACACTATCGTAGTCGGAATCCCATGAAGCTTGACAATCTCTCGGTGATAAATCTCTGCCAACTTATCCACTTTGTACGCATGTTGATTGGTAGAAAATGAGCACTCTTGGACAGTCGGTCGATAATCACCCAAATGCTATCGTAGCCACCTCTAACTTTAGGTAAACCAGACACGAAGTCCATGGCAATACCCTCCCAATTCCATGTAGGAATCGGTAGTGGCTCAAGCAAACCTCCCGGTCTTTGATGTTCAACTTTAACTTGCTGACAAGTCGAGCATCTCTTGACGTAATCAGCTACGTCTCTCTTCATACCTCTCCACCAGAATAACTCTTTTAGATCCCGGTACATCTTACTTCCTCCTGGATGAACTGTGTAAGGTGTGTTGTGAGCCTCATCGAGAATCTCTTTCCTCAGACTCTCCGGAACACAAACTCGGGACTTGTAGCGGAGAATTCCTGTGTCGTCCACACCAAACTGAGTCTCTGGATCAGCTGCGATGTGAACTATCTGTCTCTGAGTCCACTCATCAGTAGCCTGAACATCTCGAATCTTTCGACCCAACTCTGACTGGATCGATATGCTGTGAACATGGGCTTGGGAACTTATGTGAACTCCCTCTAACTTAGCCTCTAACTGGGCTATGCTCGCCTTTCGGCTCAGTGCATCAGCTACAACATTCGCCTTTCCGGGATGATACGGAATCTTGCAATCGTAATCCTCAAATAGCTCCATCCAACGGCGCTGTCGTTTGTTCAATTCCTTCTGAGTAAACAAGTACTGAAGGCTCTTATGATCTGTGAAGATGTCGAACGTGATGCCGTAGAGGTAATGACGCCATTTCAATAAAGCAAATACAACGGCGGCTAGCTCAAGGTCGTGAGTGGGATAGTTCTCTTCAGCTGGCTTTAGCTTCCTGGATGCATAAGCTATAACTTTCCCATTCTGCATTAACACACAACCTAATCCTTCGTGTGACGCATCTGCATACACGACAAATCCTTCAGAACCCTTGGGCAGGGTTAATACTGGGGCTGTGGTCAATCTCTTCTTGAGCTCCTGAAAACTAGTTTCACATTTGGCTGACCACTCAAACTTAGCTTATTTCTTTGTCAACGCTGTTAACGGGCCTGCAAGTTTAGAGAAATCCTTGACGAAACATCTGTAGTATCCTGCTAAACCTAAGAAACTACGGATCTCTGTAGGAGTCTTAGGTCTCTCCCAATCCAGCACTGTCTCAATCTTCGAAGGATCTACCTCGATTCCCGTTCCGGATATGACATGACCTAGGAAGGTCACTCGGTCAATCCAGAATTCGCATTTGCTGAACTTAGTGAATAATTGGTGCTCTCTCAAAGCTTGGAGCACAATCCGGAGGTGTTCAGCGTGTTCTTCTTCGGACTTCGAGAACACTAAGATGTCGTCAATGAAAATAACGATGAACTTATCGAGGTACGGACGGAAAATCCTGTGCATCATGTCCATGAAAGCTGCTGGGGCATTCGTGAGTCCAAACGGCATAACCACAAACTCGAAATGTCCGTATCGGGTGTTGAAAGCTGTCTTCGGGATATCCTCTGATCGGATACGGAGCTGGTAATATCCTTGTCTGAGATCGAGCTTGGAATAAACCCTCGATCCTTGTAGCAAATCGAATAATTCCTCGATATGTGGTAGAGGATACTTGTTCTTCACTGTCATCCTGTTCAATTCTCGGTAATCGATACACATGCGAAGTGTACCGTCCTTCTTCTTCACGAACAAGACTGGAGCACCCCAAGGCGAGGCACTCGGTCGGATGTATCCAATGGAAAGAAGTTCATCAAGTTTGTTCTTCAATTCCTTCAACTCGGTAGGAGCCATTCGGTACGGCGACTTCGAATAAGGCTCGGCTCCCGGAACTAGGTCAATCACGAACTCTATATCCCGATCCGGTGGCAAGAATTCCAGATTCTCAGGGAATACGTCAGTGAATTCATTGACCACGGGCGTTTCTTCGATCTTCGTTTGGTCCTTCGGGCGGTTGAGAAGGTAAGCTATAAAGCATGTAGCTTCTTCTTTCTGAACGAGCTTCTTGGCTTCCATCATTGAGATATACGGACCTTCTCCTGATCGGAAACCCTTAACTTCATTGGAACCCAGAATAACTTTCTTCTCGAAACAATCAACCTTCGCCCGATGCTCATACAACCAATCCATTCCTAGAATAACCCCATATTTCTTCATCGGCAACTCGATCAAATCAGCCGGGTACTCGATACCCTCGATGATAATCGGACAACGCTTAAGTGCTCGGTTCGCAATAACTTTCAAACCCAACGGCGAACCAACCACCAACACATAATCAAGCAAGGAAACAGGCGCATGCACAGATAAGGAAACAACAGGCACAATAAATGAGTGTGAGGCACCCGAGTCGTACAATGCATGTATGGGAATGCCATTTATATATATAGTGCCTTCCACCACGTCGGTCGGATCTACAACAGCATCCTCTACGTCGCCTTCCAAGGCGTAAACACGGGCATAGGCCTGAGGCTGAGCAGCTCCCTACTGTACCGGTCGCCTCTTCGGGCATACATCTACCCGGTGATCGGCGCTACCACATCCGTAGCAGAGACCATTCTTCTTCCAGCATTTGGCCTCTAAGTGTGGGCCCTGACAGAATCCACATACGGGTCGTGGAAATCCCTGGGGTCGGGGAGGAGCAGGCTGAACGGCTGTCTTGAATGGATTCTTCCCAGAAGAGGACCCAGAATAAGTAAAGGGTCTCTTCGAACTAGAAGCGAAACTCTTGGCGGCTGCGGGAGCAGGTGCAGAAGTCGGTCTCATATGTCGGAGATCGGACTCTATAGATAGTGCCGTCTCATCTGCGTCGGTATAGTGCTGGAGTCTTTTCCCGAGCATATGCATACGAATCTCATTCGACAACCCCTCAATGAACTGTCGAGTCTTCCTCTGTTCGTCGTCAACCATATACGAGCAGTGAATAATAAGTCTGGAGAAATGAGCCTCGTACTGATCAACTGATGAAGTACCCTGCTTGACAGCCAGGAACTCTCACTCACGTCGCTGTCGGACCACTAACGGAATATACTTGGCCCGAAACTCAACCAAGAACTGATCCCAAGTCGGGACCAGATGCTCTCGCTGCCATCGCTGCTCTATACGGGCCCACCAGTCATGTGCAGCTCCTGTCATCTGATACACTGCTAATTCGACCCTCTTAGGGTCCGGACATTCCATTACTCTGAACCTCTTCTCCAAGATTCGGCAATAACATCGTTCGGTGCACCTTCGAACTGTGGAGGGTGGAGTTTAAGGAACCTGCTCATCTCAGTCTCGGGGGCAGGTGGTGGCGTTGCTCGGTTGGTATTAACCATAAACTGCCCTAAGGCTTCCATAAACTGAGCTGGAGTCGGAACACCTGGAGGCGGACCTGGCGGTTCACGGCGAGGAGGCATTCTGCAAATTCAATACCAAACATGCATGATGATAAGCGATTATGAAAAGCTGTAACACGTAGGCAAGTAATGTTCAGATAGAGTTCACATAAGCACTTAGCACATTTGCACAAATTCCACAAAAGTCCTAAGCCGTACGACCTAGACACAACCGGACACGACAATTCAGAGCTTAGGCCATTGGACCAAAGGGCTCTGATACCAACTGTAGCGGGCGCCCCAAACGGGTAACGCACGCCCCGCGCCGAGTCCTGACCCGGAACCGAAATGGGATCCGACCCGAACCGAAACCCGGCGAACGGCACACATTTACTCAATCACTAGGCGGGGATTTCAAAAACGAAAGAAAATGACAGAGGTGCGGAAGCGAAAATAAACCAAACAATAAAACATAATAATTGCACAAGTATTAAAGCCCACCAAGGCCAATGAAATTCAATTACATAATTAATAAACGGGTTCGATACAATATCCCGACAATGTACAATAACAGGTTCAACATATAAATCCCGAATACTAACTAAATAAAATCCTAGCATCATGAAACATAATTAATAGCCAAACGGGAAAAGAGTTATACATGAACAAAATAATGTAACTCTAAGACGCGACGACGAAGATCCCGCCTAGTATCCTGAAACCAATACAGGGTGAAACAGAGGGCGTTAGTCAAACGACTAAGTGAGGAGGGAATAATAATGTATATTATAAAACGGAAGTAAATCACCAATTTTAAACTTAAAAGAAATCAACATAAACGAAAGGTTTTCGTAAACGGGTGGTGATTTAGCATAAAACATAACTTATCATATGACTCGGTGAGTCGAGCCCTTAACTCCAATTTTCAAACTTAAAAACGGGAAACCACCCTTATTCCTCCAATGTAGACGGACCGCTAAATCCGAACTACGCATAACATACAGTATAATCTCAGGTACTCAAAGTGCTGCCACTCCGGCCTCACCCCGAGCTCCCAAAGGTGGAGGGAACCATAGGATTTCCGCCGCAGGCCCGATGCCTACCAACTTCGTCCTATCATCCTGACTCCGGGCCCAAACATACATACATACAGTTCATAACTCGCTTTCCAAATCATTTCGGGTTGGCCAAAAGACCGTTCGAGACATGTCATATGCGAGGCCGAAGCCCAAAGTTCGCCTTAGAAAACAAAGGGGTTTTACATGTCTCTTTCGCAAACGTTTCAAAGAATATACGTAGTACTTTTCCATATCAAAACCTTTTCGATAAATCGAATGAACATAATAGGCATAAATATTTACTAAGTATATATATAGAAACAGTGTGAAAACAAAACGTAAACATGGCTAATATCGGGAGAGGCTTAATTATATATATACATAATAGTACTGGAATCAGAAACGAAAAGCCTCACCTGTTGGCTATACAAAAATAAGAGCAAAAGCAAGAACCGGCGCTACTCCACGGGAGTATCGTCTGCAAAAATACCAAGACACAACCAATTAAGACTAAGGATGACGCACGGCTTATACAAAAACATTAGAACATATTGAGGCACGTTATACAATCACATAAGGCACTTAGGTTCAAATTATCAAACGAAAATGGAGTAATTCGCAAATTTAAAAATGCAAATCAAATCCAAATGTAACGAAACTTTACGGACATGCTTTAAATATCATAAAGGAGTATGCATTCGAATCTCGGGAAAATCAGACTTCATATGCAAAAGTTAGAAAATTTGACGAAAACTTAAAATGCACTATTCATAGACCCGAACATGCTATAAATTCATAAAACATGCAATTCATATCTATTTCATATATATCGAATACACGAGCGAAGAAAGAATTCGGAAAAGATGAGCCTCAGAGGGACCCGTAGGCCAAAATTGGCCCTGACTTACAGAAGGTCAGGGCCCTGTTCAAACGGGCCACACGGCCTTGTGCACGGCCGTGTGCACCAAGGCCGTGCACACCAAGAGAGACACGCACGGCCTCTTGCACACGGCCTCAAGGCCGTGTGCACAAGGCCGTGCACCATGAATCACACGCACGGTCTCTTGCACGGCCGTGCAAGAGGCCATGTACCCCCACATGGGCTTGCCACACCCCGTGTGCAAAGCCCGTGTGCGTCATGAACAGAAGCAAAATTCGCAGAACCAGAAAACTTACGCGAAATCAGTCCTAAAATCAACAAATGAATATCTAAACATATAAATCTCATCCTAAAATTCATATATATCGTTCTACAACATCTAAGCTACACATAGAGACAATAAACACGAAATTCCATCCATACACTCTCAAAATCATTTAAACCCTAACATAATCGACTATTCACAAAAATGAGGAAAACGAAGCATAGGAGACATTAAACGAGAGGGACATGAAAGGCTTACTCATAGAAGAGATTGCGGGGAGTTCGTAGGCGTAAACGGTTCGAAAATCGGTCGGGAAACGGAGTCGGGACGATCGATTGAACCTCCTTCCTTCTCTTTCTCTTTTTCTTTCTTTTCTTTTCTTTCTTTTCTTGCTGCTGCTGTGTGATTTGGGCGAGAGTGAGGTGAGAGAGAGAGTGATGAGACTTAGTCAATTTGACTTGGGTCAAAAATCGAAAGGGTAAATTCGTAATTTTGCAAAATAAGTTTGAAAACTCATGTTGTCCAAATAATACATAATTACAGTCAAAATTCATATAATTCAACGCACATTGACAATTCGTAATTTAAATACAGAAATTCATTCATTTACAAAATTATTCTAAAATATCATAATAAATATCAAATAAAATAATAAATTGCGCAAATACTCGATTCGGACATACCGGATTATAATTCGGATTTTCGGGGCGTTACATGCACCCTTACGTGATCACGCACGGGCTACTGCACGGTTTAAAGACCGTGCACAGGCCGGTGCAACCCCCCTTGACCATTTTTTGTAGCTTGATTTTGAGTGTTTCTCACGATAAATACCATTTTACCCTTTACAAATAATGCCATTTTCCCGTTCGACCTTCGAAAATCAATCTGATTTCACCTATAGCTCCCTCGAGCCTCGGGATTTGATCGTCTTCATAATTTACAATTATCCGACCCTATTTGACCGTCAATTGACACCTTTCTCGTTTAGGGTTTTTCCCACCTTTCCCGTTTCTTATCCGTTTAATCCCGTATTCGCGAGAGAACGTCTTTATATTATTTTAAGCATGTCTACGTGCCCTAATTGCGTTTAAGCATGCCTTTAATATTTAATTTATATTCTTTCATTATCTAGAATTTCATTTACCTTTCCTTAGTTGTTATTCCATATTTTATATATCTTCACATGTTTAATTGCCTGGCTTTCCATATTGCAACTGTAGCATGATTGAGGTTCCATATGAATTTCCGTGCGTCGTCTGTTGTTTGTGTCTTGCTTTTAGTATTATCGGTCTCGTTTTCATCCTCTAGGCCCTGTGTATTATAGGTGGGACCAACGAGGGAGAAACCTGACTATCGTCTGCTTTCATACTGTCGTGTTGAGCCAGGTAAGGGTTTTAAATTGTTTTCAACTGGAGTAAGAACATAGTTACTTAGGTTTGCGAAATAAACCACTATCCCGCTTTCTTATTACTTGTTGTATTGCCTTTACTATTTCTCTATCTGCTTAGTCAAACCGTTTTGATAGAAAACCAAAATGTTTTAAATACTTTCAACTAGAGGCAAGGAAAACCCATTTGTTTTAAATGCGAACTTTGGTCTCTCGACCTCGCAATTATAACCTTGTCCCGAATGGCTCCTTTGGCCTCCCACACCTCGATTTCCTACTTTCGAATGGCCCTTTTGGCCACCCAAACTATCATTGATTTCAAAAGCGAGCCATTGATTGATTAATAATTTGGGCCCGGGGTATACAGGAGGTGAGCCTGGGGACGAGCGTCTAGGGCAAATCCCGATGTATACTTCTAGCGTGTTAACTTGGGCCGGCTAGGAGGTTGGCTAGCCTAAGTTGATGCGAACGGTGGTGCTAACAACATCTCCTTAAAACTCTGTATGGTGGTGCTAACAGCGTCTCCTTAAAACTCTATATGGTGGTGCTAATCGCGTCTCCTTAAAATTTTGTATAGTATTGTTGGTGGTGGAGTACTTGACTATATGCTTACATGATTTTCAATTGGGAGTTATAAGGAGAGGGCCCGTTCTCGCCGGGACACATTATTAGCATGATTTATTACATTTATTGCTTGTCTAATTGTTTTACGGCTTTCGTTACAAGTCGAAGCACATTCCGGTTTTCTTCATTTATCATATGTATTTCCCTATATATATATAAAACCCGGAAGCGTGACTCGTACTTGCTACCCTAAGCCTCCTTTATTATTCAATTAATTAGTTGAATTACGAGCCGTGTTTATTTATCGTTTCTAACTTATTGAATCATGCCTTTCGAACTTGTAACAGCCTCGTGACTCAACTAATACCCCTTTCAACTTATCGGCTTGACATTACGTGCAATTGTTTTTAAAGAATCCGGTTCGTCAACCCCTTTCGTGTTTTCCAAGCAAGCCGAACCGAGTGTTGCCTTGTGTTATTGTTTTACAACTTGTATTTCGTTATTTATCTTCTTTCTCAAAACGGGCAACACTCACCACTTTTAGTTTTAAAAAGATAAATGACGAACTGTTCAGCTATCTTGTTAGTCGGCATCAGCAAGTCTAGATAGGCTCAGTCTTTCTGGTTTGTCTTGTCAAAGTGGCTCTTCGACCAAGAAGGCAACAACCGTCGAGTCTTGTTTATTGTATTTATTTACATTATGTACTTATGTGCCCCTGATGTGGGATAGTTGACTATATCTAGGATTGTACAGGATAGACTAGTTGAGCCATGGATGGCACTACGTGTTGTTATTCTATTGTATTTCGAATTTCACATGTTTAATTGATATTATGTTAGCCTCGTAGGCGTTTATGAATTTATCTGTTTACTTTATAATCGCTTCCGCATATCTCTGTATTGTTGTGATTGTTGTTGGGATGGTTGTCGCTGTTGCCGATGGTTATTGTTTGAGTGCCGTTCGCCGGAGTGGATTTTTGAGTTGAGGCTCCTCGCTGAAGCTCGGGAGTCCATTTCGGTGCGGATGTGGCGGTCCTTCTTCAGGGGGCGCTACAAGGATGGAGGGTCATCTTGCCTCATTCTTCTTCGAGAACCTTCGGCGGCCATGTAGGAAGGTTGTTTGAAGCTTGCTTGGTTGAAATTGATGAAATTCTTCTCTCATGAATTTTGTCGAACACTTGGCGGGCGTGTATTTTGGGCAGAGATTTGTGCAAGATCGGTTCGGCGGATCGTCCCCAAAAACCAACTAATGAAATTTCGCACTTTCCAAATTTCACAAAGATCCGACGGCCGGATCGAAAGTTATGAGCTTACAAAGTTGGGAAGATGAAATTGGGGCAAAAATTAGGGGTTTGAGAATTGCTGTTCACGAGAAAAATTGGGCAAAATGAGTGACTGGAAGTTTTTGTTCGTGGAAACAGTTTACATCAGCGAAAGGGGGCACGTACGGCCGGATGCGCGGGCATGCGTAGGCTGGTGCAGGCCGGTTCGGGCGGTTCAGCGGTTCAAGCGCTGAAAAGGTCTGCACGGTCTTGAGCTGGACGCACCGGCTTGACCAAGACCGTGCGTAGGGGCATGCAGGCGCCCCTGAATTGAATAAAAACGCGGAAAAAATACTAAAATACCCCTGATTTAATCCGGAGTTCAACCACACAATAAATATATCATATCACGCAATTAATAAATAAAAATACGCGAAAATATGAATGATATGAACATGCATAGTACCTCCATTCCGAGAAACGGAGTCCGGTCTAGCCTCCTTTCTTTCTTATTCGGAGTCTTGACTCGAGTCCTTTGATCCGGTAGTTCCTCGATTCCCTCAGTTGCGTCTGCCCCGGTTGGGGCAATTCTTGACGTCGTGTCCGGGGGTGCCACAGATCAAGCATAGTCCAAGCCTTCTCCTACACACATCGGCGGTGTGATTCGGTTTTCTACAGTGCGTGCAAAGAATAGTACTTCCGCTTGATTCGGGCCTGCTAGCCGATGTCCCTTCGCTGTAAGAAGTCTGAAGGACGATCGCTGGACCTCCTGACTCATGAGGTTGGTTCTCCAGGGTGATTAGTTTGGCTCCTCTAGCCCTCAATGCCAACTCTGATTCGGCCCGTAAAGCTCTACCGGGGTGCGCAGGCCGGTGCAGGTTCTAGGGCGGGCGCACCGGCTTGCGCACGGTCTTGCCAAGACTGTGCGTAGGACCGTGTAGCTCATATTTTCAGGTGCAGAATCGCGATTTCAAGGTTTTTCATGTGGGTTTCGTCCAAAAATCATCCAAGGCAGATTCTAGAGCTAAAATCAACACATAAAATTCCCACCCATGCATTAAACACATTAAGAGCTATTATTTGATCCGAACAACATGAAAAATGGTGGTCTAAAACATGCAAACCCATCAAATTGCAAAATAAATAAATCCTAAGAAAAGCTAGCAAATCGAGAGATTTAATGGACGAAATGAAATGGTGGAAGAAGGTTACCGGTAGAGAATCGAACGAGGATCGTTGAGGTGGTCTCGGAATTTTGATTGGTCGAGCGATGAGTTCGGGACGGGATTTTCTCTCTTCCTCCTTCTTCCTTCTTTCTCCGTCCTCTTCCTTTCTCGTTCTCTTCTCTCTCTCTCTCTCTGTTTAGGGGTGTATGCAAGAGTGTGCAAAATGGCTCAAGGGTGTGCACAAGGGGGTGCAAGTGAGGTCAAGCGGGTGTGGGTGTGTTCAAGAAAGTGTGGGGTTCGAATGAGATTAAAAGAAATCCGAGTGATAGAAAAGGTAATTATAAGAGGTTAATGACTTGAGAATAAAATAGAATAAATTGAAATTAGCTAACGAAGCTAATCTTTTCATTTAAAATTGAACGAGATGTCGAATAATTATCCCGAAAATATATTCCGAAATTTTGGGTCGTTACATTTATATTTGAAAATTTGCTACATAATTAATAGGAAATAGAACAGTTTAGAAGAAAAAGAATTAGTATTCATTCTTGAATTGCACGTAAAAAATATGAAAATACATTTGTAATTTTTTATTGGGAGTTGCTATTTGCACTCCTCAATTGTTATTCACACTCCAAACTTATTACTACATGACAAAAATATCCCTCCTAATTTTTTAATAACTTATTAGTTTTCTTCTTCTAAGATTTCTTAATGAGTACAACTTATTTATTTTATACTTTTTTCTTATTTAATATATGATTTGTGATTTTCTCTTTCTAAATAGAAATCAAGTTCTTTATTAATTTTTGAAATTTTGTAGAGTTTAAGAGATATAATAATATATTATAATTTATATATTTATTAGTTTTTTTTAGCCAGAATATATTTATAAGTTTATAATCTCCATTTAATTTCTTTTGAAAATTATTTTTTAAAATATAAAATATTAAAAGTTAACTCATTGAAATTTATTTTATTTTCTTAAATAATATACATAATTGTGTTAGAAGAATTAATATTTATACTTCATAAATTACTCATGGTGCTATAATATCCTAAATATATTTTTATTAATTCTAAAAAGAATCCAATAATATATTTATTCTATCTTAATTAATCTAACAAAATTAAAAAAAAAATGATAAACTTTTTGAATATATATAAAAAGAAGAGGTTAGAAATACTTACAAAATAATAAAAAAATAATAAATTAACATTAAATGTAGCGGGCGCCCCAAACGGGTAACGCACGCCCCGCACCGAGTCCCGACCCGGAACCAAAATGGGATCCGACCCGAACCGAAACCCGGCAAACGGCAAGCATTTACTCAATAACTAGGCGGGGGTTTCAAAACAACGGAAAGACAGAAGTGCGGAAGCGAAAATAACAAAACGTTAAAACATAAATAATTACACAAGTATTAAAGCCCACCAAGGCTAACGGAATTCAATAATTAATTAACAAACGGGTTCGATACAATATCCCGATAATAATAATAACGGGTTCAATATATACATAATCCCGAATAAAACTTAAAGCAATAAATTCTTAGAATCATAAAACATTTAAATAAAAGCCATACGGGAAAGAGTTATACATGAGCAAAAATAATGTAACTCTAAGACGCGACGACGACGATGCAGATCCCGCCTAGTATCCTGAAACCAGTACAGGGGTAAAACAGAGGGGGTTAGTCAAACGACTAAGTGAGGAGGGAATAAGAATGTATATCATAAAACGGAAGTAAATCACCAAATTTTAAACTTAAAAGAAATCAACATAAAAGAAAGGTTTTCGTAATCGGGTGGTGATTTAACATAAAACATAACATATCATATGACTCGGCGAGTCGAGTCCTGAACTCCAATATCCAAACATAAAAACCGGAAACCACCCTTATGCCTCCTGTAGCGCCCCTTTCCTTGGCCGGAGAAAGGACACCACATCCACACCGAGACAAACCCTCAAACGAGGTATAAGTACCCCATTTAAAAATCCATCCCGGCGAACGGCAATCAATCAGGCAAAACTAGCAACAGCAAACGACAGCCCAACAACAACAGCAATAAATAATAAATAAATCAGAGTTGCGGAAGTAATAACAATTATATAAAATATCATATAAGCCATCCATGGCCACGTAATTCATACATCATTCTCAATCATAATATAATCAATGCCATTCATGGCCAATCTAATCTATCCCACATCAGGGGCATGTAAGTACTTAAAATTAAAGCATAATCCAAAATACATAATTAAATAAATTCATAACAAGAACACGACTGTTGTTGGGACACTGACAAGATAAGACACACGAGCCAACCTAGACCTGCTGCTGCCGACTGACATGATAGGTGACAACGCCAGCTGTCGACCTGAAGTAAGAATTAAAATAGGGAGGGTGAGTAAAAACACTCAGTGAAGGTTAAGAGGGATCAAGTACGAGCCACGTGTCCGGGTTTTAAATTATATATATATGAAAATACATTTGCATAATTGAAGAAAATCCGGATCGTGCTTCGACTTCCATACACGACATTAAATAAATAATAAATAATTAAAGCAGTAACATGCATGCAAATAATATCCCAGCGAGAATGGGCCTGTTCCTCCTTATAACCCCTTCACGTTCATACACTCCATCACCGGTGTCTGACCCCGAATCGCTATTTCGGGCGACTATGAATTTTAGGAAAACGTGCAACGAATGCAACGCCCACCATCACTCCCAACCGTGGCTATCAACTCCTGACGGGCCACGATTGACGCTTAGTTTTGGGAGAAGCACCTCGGATTACCCCTAGACGCTCGTCCCCAGGTATAACCTTCGGATACTTTCCCGGGCCCCATGTTGAAATGTCATGAATTTGCTCGCTTTGAAAACCGTACATAAATTAAATTTGAGCAAGTTTGAGTGACGACGAAGGGTATAAATCCTAAGTCAAACCGTCACGCTTAAAATAAATAATTTTACTTGCCATATGAAAATAAAATATTTTAGGGATACTCATAAGTACAATTTAATATTAAATCATTTGAGAGCAACCTTAAAATATAGATTAAATATCTAATAGATATACGAGACGAAAAACAAAGCAAGATGAGCACATAAGGGGAGTTCGCAATAATTAAAAGAATTCTTACTCCGTTTGAAATCATTTTAAAACCCTCACCTGGAAACACGGAAACGACAAGACACTCCAAGCAATGTCCTGACAAGACAGCCTGAAACTAACAGACAAAAAAATCACATAAGACAAGACACGACAACGACTCACAAAGACTACATTGCAATCAAAACCAATAAACAACATGTATCAAATGAATATACAATTAAAATACAATTAAATCAATTAAACTAAAAATACGAAATTAACAATGATAAACATGCTCAATGGAAATTCTAATTGCACATTCATGCATATAATATTAAAAAGAAGCACTCATGCGATTTTCGGATTTTTCGGACAACATTCAAAAATTGGGGAAAAAGCCCTAAACGAAAAAGGTTCGATTCAAGGTCCGAACGAGATCGGAATTTTGAAAACTTTACCAAATATTCATCCTTGAATCATAAGGAAGCTATAGGCGAAAACGGCTCGATTTTAGGGGGTCGTATGCAAAAAGTCAACTTTTATTTTTGATCATTTGACCCCATTACCGTGAGCAACTAAAGAAAAAGGCTGGAAAATTGGCTAAGGCATTCGCACGGGCTAACGCACGGCCTAGTGCACGGTCTTGAGCACGAAACCAAGACCGTGCAGGCTGAAACAAAGGCACACGGCCTGTTGCACAGCCATGCGCAAGCCGGTGCAAGGTTAAATGGTTGTGCACGGTCCGGCGCACGGTCTTGAGCAAGACCGTGCGTTAGGCCTTGTGGTTCCAACATCCAGGTGCAGAAACGCGATTTTTAAGGTTTTCTCGAGAGTTTCATGAAAAAACCAAATATGGGGAATTCTAAGGCTAAAATTAACATGTAAAATTCACACTCATGCATTGTACACATTAATATCTATCATTTGATCCGAACTACACCAAAAATGATAAACTATAATCTACGAATCAAGAAATTCATCAAATATATATTCAATATAAAAACTATAAAAATTGAAAGATTTAATGGATGAAATGAATTGGAGAAAGAAGGTTACCGATAAATAATCAAATGAGGATCGTAAATCTGGTCTCGGAATTTAAATCGGTCGAGAAACGAATTCGGAATGGAATTTCTCTCTTCTCCTTCTCTTCTCTCTTTTCTCCTTCTCTTCTCTCTCTCTCTCTCTCTCTCTCTCGAATGAATATGTAACCAAGAGGGTGCAAGGGGTGTGTTCAAGAGGGTGTGAGTGTGTTCAAGATAGTGTGGGTGTGTTCAAGGTAGTGCAAGGGTATTTTAGAAGATTGTAGGTTCGTTTATATAGATTAGAATAATTCGAGGGGTAGAAAATGTAATTATAAAAGGTTAAAAATATTGAAATAATTATAATAAATTAAGATTAACTAACAAAGTTAAATCTTTTCATATAAAATTCAACTAAATGTCGAATAATTATTCCAAGAATTAATTATGGAATTTTCGGGTCGTTACACCTCCAATGTAGACGGACCGCTAAATCCGAACTACTCGTAACTGACGGGAATAACTCAGGTACTCAAAAGGGCTGCCACTCCGGCCTCACCCCGAGCTCCCAAATGGAGGAAACCATAGGATTTACGCCGTAGACCCGACGTCTACCGACTTCGTCCTATCGCTCTTACTCCGGGCCCAAACGAACATGCGTACATTTTATAACTCGCTTTTCAAAACATTTCGGGTTGGCCAAAAGACCGTTCGAGACATGACATATGCGAGGCCGAAGGCCAAAGTTCGCCTTAGAAAACAAAAGGTTTTACATGTCTCTTTCGTAAACATTTCAAAGTCTATACGTAGTACTTTTCATATTAAATCATTTTCGATAAATCAAATGAACATAATAATCATAAATATCTATTAAGTATATATATATATAAATGGTGTGAAAACAAAACATAAACGTGGCTTATTTTGGGAGAGGCTTATTTATATATATACGTAATAATACTGGAAACAGAAACGGAAAGCCTCACCTGGCTATGCAAAAAGAAGAGCAAAAGAGCAAGAACTGGCGCTACTCCACGGGAGTATCGTCTGCAAAATACCAAGACACAACCAAATAAGACTAAGGACGACGCACGGCTTATACGAAAGTATTAAAACACATAGGAGCACGTTATACAATTAAATCAATCACTTAAGTTCAAATTCTCAAACGAAAACAGAGTAATTCATGCATTTAAAAATGTAAATCAAGTCCAAATGCAACAAAACTTTACGGACATGCTTAAATTATCATAAAGAAGTATGCATTCGAATTTCGGGAAAATCGGACTTCACATGCAAAAGTTAGAAAATTTGACGAAAACTTAAAACGCACTAATCATATACCCGAACATGTCATAAATTCATAAATCATGTAATTCCTATCTATTTCATATATATCGAATACACGAGCGAAGAAAGAATTCGGGAAAGACGAGCCGAAGCGGGACCCGCAGGCCAAATTGTGCCCTGACTAACAGAAGGTCAGGGCACTGTTCGACCAGGCCACACGGCCTTGTGCACGGCCGTGTGGCGAGGCCGTGCACGATTGAGCAACACACACGGCCTCATGCACACGGCCTCAAGGCTGTGTGCACCAGCCCGTGTGTGATTCCTCACGCGCACGGCCTCATGCACACGGCCTCGAGGCCGTGTGCACAAGCCCGTGTGCGATCAAAATGAGCAGAAACTCGCAGACAGAAAATCATACGCGAAAATCAAACCCTAATCCAACAATTAATCACTAAAACATGCAAATCAAACCCTAATTCTCACATATAATCATCTACAACATATAAGCTACACGTAGAAACAATAAACACGAAAATCCATCCACAATTTCTATCAAAATCATATAAAAACCTAAATTATTCAACTATATTCAAAAATCCAAAAATCGAAGTAATGAAGGTATTAATCGAGAAATTTCGTGAGAGCTTACTCGTAGATGAGATCGCGAGGAGTTCGTAGACGTAAACGGCTCGAAAATCCGTCGGGAAATGGGGTCGGAACGATCGTTGGAATCTCTTTCTTCTTTCTTCTCTTTTTCTCTCTTTTTCTTTCTTCTCTTTTTCTCTCTTTGTGCGTGAATGGAATAGAGAGGGAGAGAGATTGACTTAGTCAAATCTTGACTAAGGTTTAGAAATCGAAGGGGCAAAGTCGTAATTTTGCAAAATAAGTTCGAAAACTCACGTTGTCCAAATAACATGTAATTACAGTCAAAATTCATATTATTAAACGCACATTGACAATTTGTAATTTAAATACAGAATTCATTCATATACTGTAACGCCCCGCTATTTTTATAACGCTTCGGTAAGTTTACCGACTAATAGCTCTTGTGTGTATTATTTGCAAATTATGTGATTATGTGAATTATATGAATTAATGGGTGATTCTATATGTGAATAATATGAAGACTTCATATTAAGAATCTTTATATTTGAATTACCCTACACTATGTTTATACTTGAAGTGTTGTATTTGAAATTTTATGAAAATTGTGTCATTATATTTGAATCATGATATTATATTTAAAATATATGCAATATATATATACAAACATATACAAATATATATGTATATATATATATAAATATCTATATAAATTGCTAGCTAATTTTGACTTTTCAAAATAACTTATATTTATTTAATTACCTCATTTCTCTCTCAAACTTTCTACACTATTCTCAAGCAACATTCTCTTCTTCTTCCTCTCATCTCTCGGCCCTCTCTCCACCAGTCACCACCGCCACTTTCAACCACCATCAAAGCACCAAAAATCATCCCCTCTCTTGCTACAAAAAGTTGCTCTATCATGCAAGGAACAAACCTCTACTTTCTATTTGTGCAAACAAGCTCTCTACATCTCCTTTCTCCTCCATTTTCTCCTTCAAGGTAAGGTTGTAAATCTCTCTAATCTTTGAGTTTCAATGTTTTATATGTTGATGAAGTGAAGAAGCATGCTAGAATGAATGATTGATGAGCTTAGTTTGGTGATTGATTACATGTAGCATTACTTGTGATTTTTTCCATGGAATTTGATCAATGTGCAATATTGGTCTAATGCTCTTAGATGCTTAAATGGTTAGGGAATTCATGTTAGTTCATGATATTAAGCAAATTGGTGAAGTTTTGTGGAGTTTGGGATTGAAAAATGAAAGTTTGGCAAAAATAGGTAGGGGCTGATGAATAGTGATTTTTGAGCATTTGGCTTCATTTTTCGATTCTTTTGGCATCAAAAATCCTTAAATATAGTAGCTAAGTGATTCCGGAAGTTTCGGATTAATCGGAGTTATTTTGCTATGCAAAGTATTAAATGAGGGGTGGTTTGTGTAATATTCACAAACCTTTGACATTTATGTCCCAAGCTTCCATATTACTTGTATGCCTATTTTAGCTTAATATCATGTGTATTTGATTGTGTTCAAATGTGTTTGAATGAGCTTAATTGTGTTTAAATGCATTTATGCATAATATGTTATTTTGAGCATGAAATGCATTTTATAGCCGTGCGTCTTATTTGGTTGGTTTGTTGAGTCGTGTCTTACCTCGAGGCCTGTGTATTACAGGTGGGACCTCGCGGGGCTAATTCTGAGTTATTTGGCTATCCTTTTTGTTAAGCCTACAGGTGAGGATGAAAAATATTTTTAACTGAAGCTTGAACAAATATTTGCGAAAACCATATCCCTTATATTTCAATTATATATTGTCAATATTTGAAATAAAAAGGATTTGATATAAAATGATATATATGTATCTTTTCTAAAATGGTTTTAAAATAGAGACAAGAGAACTATTTTGTTTTTAAAAGTAACATTTGGTCTCGGGACTTGCGCGTATGCCTCGAGTTATTCGGCAACGTGTCGAGAAACCCTAGACGGTTACATACCTTGTCTCGAACGACCCTTTTGGTCAATCAAAACAATTATAAAGCGAGACTATATTTCCTTTAACCCTATTGAGGACGCTCTTAGGGTATATTTGGGCCCCGGATTATACTAGAGGTGGAACCCGGAGACGTGCGTCTAGGGGGAAGCCCATGGTATAATCCAGATTATATATATGGATGGAGACCCAGTGACGATCATCCAATATATATAATCCAGATTATATATAGATGGAGACCCAATGACGATCATCTAATATATAATCAATGGGTGTTACTTGTAACTAGTCGGAGGTAGTCTAGTTCAAGTAATACTTGCACCGGCGCCATTAGTCGGGTATGGTGAAATCGAGGGTAGCTCCCTCGATAAGCCAAATGGTATTGAGGAGGAATTTCATTATATTTTATATGTTTTTGGGAGTTATAAGGAGATGGCCCGTTCTCGCCGGGAATAAAAATGTTTTCTAAAATGTTTTACTTTAATATTTAATTCACAAAGCTTTGATGAATTATAAAGAGAAAGTATCGGCACTAGATTCGTTTCTCTATTAACCAAAGCGTGAATTAAATATGTTTTATGTTTTAATTATTATATATATTCCCCTCCTCACTGAGTTCGTTTGACTCACATCCCGTTTTGGTTCATGCTTCAGGTTAGCGGTCAGGTACTGGCAGCAGCGTTGTAGGCTTGTACAGTCCTTGAAGTCGGTCTTATGTATTTACTTTTGTGGATCGAACTTATGATGTTGAATTACATGAAAACTTGAAATGTTATGCTGATGTAGAATACTTGATGAATTGATGTTATAACTTGTGATAGATAATGGACTTATAAATGTTTATTTTGGCCACGGATGGCAGTGTGAGTATAAATATGATCTTTTGCTCGTTGCTTCCGCTTGTTGGTGCTGTTGTTGTTGTTGTTGATGTTGGTACTGTTGATGGGGAGATGCTGTTGCCAGATTGTGGGAATCCCGTTGTCTGGGGCGGGTTTTCGAGTGGTGGTATTTAACTATCGCTCGGGAGCTCGTTTCGGTCCGGGGGTTGTGGCGTGGGGGACGTCACATATACGAAATAATTCTAAAATTACATAATAAATATCAAATAAAATAATAATTGCGCAAATATTCGATTCGAACATACAGATTTATAATTCGGATTTTCGGGGCGTTACATTAAAGAAGAAGGGATATCATTGTCATTAATAAATTTTTTTGAGTGTAATTAACATTTAGGGAGTATAAATAACAACCTTTTTTATTTATCTTAATTGATGCATAAGAAATTTATGGAGAAATAGGTAGAATAATATATTGAATTGAAACTAATGTTATAACGAGACTATACATAAATTTACCTTCATCACGTGAAGGCAAATAATAATTTGGGACTGTATTTAATATCTCTCTTTAAATAAATAGTTTTCGCAGTATATAATTTAGAGAAAGCAATTCACCATCATAATATATATATCTCATATAAACCAAAGATGGATAGCCACAAATTTCAAATTCTGAATTTAGTAATATTCTATGTATCTCCTTATGAATAAGAATATTTACCGCACAGTTGCAACTCAATCTTTAACACAGAATGATGCAATCCTAGACTAGATTTTAGTTCTTTATTTTTATTTCTTTCGAATCAATCTGTTCATGAAACATTTCTTAAATTATTTTTCTAAAATATTTTCCAAAAATATCTTCCAAATCAAACTATTTTCGTGAAACGTTTTCCTAAACCGCTTTTCCGAAACCTTTTTCTAAAACAACTAGCTTTTAACCCTGCGTTGCATAGGCAAATTAATTTATAATTATAATTTAATATATTAATATTAATTATAGTTTACATATTAACAAATTGAATATATTTCAGAAATTTAACAGAGTTTTTTTTATAAATTAATATATATATTCTCTACATTGCACGGGAAAATCTATTTATAAAATATATATTATTAAATAAATTGAATCATGTTTTCTTATATAATTATTAACAATACATATAACTAATTAACTCATAATTTAAAACACACAACAAAGTAATTCTTTTTATAAAATAATTATGAACTATATATATATAAAAACTCATTTTAAATATATAAAAATAGTAATATGATGTGATTTTGTATTTGTAATAGAGGGAGTATTATATATATATATATATATATATATATATATATATTATATATATTATTTTAATATTTAATAATAGACCATATAAATAATTATTGGAATCTCTTGTATACTTGATATTATTTTTTTGTTGAATAATTTGTTATTATTTCATTATTAATTAACAATAATATTCATTTTATTATTGAAATTTCCTTTATATTATGGAAATATTAATATTTATATGTAATAACTTAATGAAATTTATTCACATTATTAAATAAAAATATTAAAACTTTTAGGTGTTGTTAAATGGATATTATAAAAAAAAGTAAGTATTAAAATTTGTGATAAAATGCAACAATTTAATACATGACTTTTAAATGTTGTTAAATGAATATTATAAAAAAAAATTATTATTAAAATTGGTGATAAAATGCAATAATTAATTGAATTGATTTAATATTTTTAGCAACAAATTAAATGAGTACAAAACAAATAGGAAAAAAGTGTTATAATACATTTAATAGTCAATTTTTTATTTAATTCTATTAATATTAATTATGGTTAAAATCATATAAAGAAATAAGTTGACATGGACAAAAGGAATAAAAATAACTTGTCCATGTCATAGACACATATACATTTTTCCTAAAACAGTAGAGTCATTCATTTTCATATATATTTTCTAATTCAAACTTTTCTGATAACATATTACTAGAGGATCGCTTATACAGTGAAGCATCTCCTAAACCAAATTCCTTTACAAATCTTACAGACTAACAGGTCACTGTAACGTCCGGGACTAGGAGACGATCATTGGGATTACGATCTCGTTGGGAGCTTTGTGTTTCGTATTCTCTCTCAACGTCTTCTGTCTATTGTTATTACAATTATAGATCCAGAGATTAAGTAACAATTGTGCCAGAAACCGTGTGTTGATGGCCATTCTCGTACTAATCTTAGGGATTCAGTAATGGATGTATCAAGAACTGAATGTGACCTGTCATCCCCGTACTAATCCTAAATTGTTATGAAACTAGAGATTTAGTAACAGTTGAGCTGAAAACTGTGTGTCGATAGCCAACCCCATACTAATCTTAGGGATTCAGTAACGGATATATCAGGAATTGAGTGTGACTGGTCATCCCCGTACTAATCTTGACGTTCGATCGAACCCCGTCAACATAAGTTTGAAAATACTTACCGTCGTCCTGTCGAATGTGGTAAAGTGACCCGAGTGTCAGAAATGACAATCTGCTGCCCTCCGGTTCGGGTTGGAAGAACGCCACAACTATAGTGTGAAGCGGTCAAATACTTACGTGTACGGTCAGGATTTTGTTATATAAATGAGAATAATTACGATATATAACTTTCAAATTTATATAAATTGTCTTTTGAAAAGCATTTCTATTAAACTTTCAATAAAAAGTAAAAATGAAGAGAAAATAACAAAATTGTAACTAATAACAACCTAATTAATTTTAATTGCAACGTCTCCATTCCTTCTCCATGCACATATTCTATGGCACTTGTCGAATTATGTGATGTATGTGATTGCCAAGCTTTATTCAACTACTAGTCTGCTTTCTCAGTCGAGTCAAGTATCTACAATGAAAATATACCAAACCAATCATCAGTTACCTATACTAATAACAAGGAAGTGTTTGACCCAAATTAAACAAAAGTCAGCTTAATTCTTAATTCTAAGAATGTTGAATTTTTAATAAATAAAAATCACGTTAAATTTTGAATTTTGAATTATAAAATACTCTTAATAAAACCACCCATAATCACGTGCTTGTTCGTAACGCGACTTTGGCCTGCATTGATTTGGGTGTTTTACCCACCTGTATTGAACAATTTGTAACTGTTGATTTAAGTTAATATCATAACGTATACTTTCTTAAAAAAAAAAAAAAAAAAACTATCCATAATCACGTTTCATAAAACTACCCATGAAATCTCTTACAACTTTCCAGTACTCGATTCTCTATTTCTGCCATATCTTATGAAAACTTATTTTACTGCCATTAATACTTTGTTGTAGTCTCTAGTGTACCTTGATTAATCAGACTAGTACTTTCAAAGTTTGAAATCTATAGTCGATTCTCTACATTTTCACGCATGGTCTTTAATAAAAATATATGGAAAATAAATGTGATTTTGGGAATTCTAGAGTTCCAGGGAATTCTTCTTGACATCCTCGTGGGATATTTTGTAATAATAAACAATATATTGCAGTACCTGTTATATTGTATTGAATACTTTGATTCCGCAAACAACGTCTGAGTTTGCTCCTAAGTACTTGATACCCGTTTTCCTGTAGTCGATTCTCTATTTCTGCCACATATTATGAAAACTTATTTTATTGGAATTTATACTTTGTTCCAGTCGATACTGTACCTTGATTAATCAGACTAGTACTTTTAAGGTTTGAAATCTGTTCTCGATTCTCTACATTTCCATGCATGGTCTTTAGTAACAATATATGAAAAATAAATGTGCTTTTAGGAATTCCAGAGGTCCAGGGAATTCTTCTTGACATCCTCGTCGGATATTTTGTAATAATAAACAATATATCGCAATACCTGTTATATTGTATTTAATACTTTGATTCCGCAAACGAGTACTCTGATTTTGCACCTAAGTACTTGATACCCATTTTCCAGTACTCGATTCTCTATTTTTGCCACATATTATGAAAACTTATTTTATTGGAATTTATACTTTGTTCTAGTCTCTAGTGTACCTTGATTAATCAAACTAGTAGTTTCAACGTTTGAAATCTGTAGTCGATTCTCTACATTTCCACGCATGGTCTTTAATAAAAATATATGAAAAATAAATGTGATTTTGGGAATTCTAGAGTTCCAGGGAATTCTTCGTGACATCCTCGTGGGATATTTTGTAATCATAAGCAATATATCGCAGTTCCAGTTATATTGTAGTTAATACTTAGATTCCGCAAACGAGTACTCTGATTTTGCTCCTAAATACTTGATACCCATTTTTCAGTACTCGATTCAATATTTCTGCCACATATTATGAAAACTTAGTTTAGTGGAATTTATACTATGTTCTAGTCTCTAGTGTACCTTGATTAATCAGACTAGTACTTGCAAGGTTTGAAATCTGTTCTAGATTCTCTACATTTCCACGCATGGTCTTTAATAAAAATATATGAAAAATAATTGTGATTTTGGGAATTCTAGAGTTCTAGGGAATTCTTCGTGAGATCCTCGTGGGATATTTTGTAATAATAAACAATATATAGCCGTACTTGTCATATTGTATATAATACTTTGATTCCGCAAATGACTACTCTGATTTTGCTCCTAAGTACTTGATACCCGTTTTCCAGTACTCGATGCTCTACTTCTGCCACATATTATGAAAACTTATTTTATTGGAATTTGTAACGACCCGAAAATTCCAGAATTAATTCTTGGGATAAGTATTCGACATTTAGTTGAATTTTATATGAAAAGATTTAACTTTGTTAGTTAATCTTAATTTATTATAATTATTTCAATATCTTTAACCTTTTATAATTACATTTTCCACCCCTCGAATTATTCTAATGTATATAAACGAACCTACAATCTTCTAAAATACCCTTGCACTACCTTGAACACACTCACACCCTCTTGAACACACTTCTTGCACCCTCTTGGTTACATAATCCATCGAGAGAGAGAGAGAGAGAGAAGAGAAGGAGAAGGGAGAGGAAGAAGGAGAAGGAAAGGAAATCTCGTTCCGAATTCGTTTCTCGACCGATTTAAATTCCGAGACCAGTTTTACGATCCTCATTTGATTCTTTATCGGTAACCTTCTTTCTCCAATTCATTTCATCCATTAAATCTTTCAATTTTTATAGTTTTTATATTGAATATATATTTGATGAATTTCTTGATTCGTAGGTTATAGTTTATCATTTTTAGCGTAGTTCGGATCAAATGATAGATACTAATGTGTTCAATGCATGAGTGTGAATTTTACATGTTAATTTTAGCCTTAGAATCCCCCATATTTGATTTTTGCATGAAACTCCCGAGAAAACCTTAAAAATCGCGTTTCTGCACCTGGGTGTTGGAACCACACGGCCCAACGCACGGTCTTGCTCAAGACCGTGCGCCGGACCGTGCACAGCCTTTAACCTTGCACCGGCTTGCGCACGCCGGTGCAACAGGCCGTGTGCCTTTGTTTCAGCCTGCACGGTCTTGGTTTCGTGCTCAAGACCGTGCACTAGGCCGTGCGTTAGCCCGTGCGAATGCCTTAGCCAATTTTCCAGCCTTTTTCCTTAGTTGCTCTCGGTAATGGGGTCAAATAGCCAATACTAAAAGTTGACTTTTTGCATACGACCCCCTAAAATCGAGCCGTTTTCACCTATAGCTTCCTTATGATTCAAGGATGAATATTGGGTAAAGTTTTCAACATTCCGAACTCGTTCGGACCTTGAATCGAACCTTTTTCGTTTAGGGCTTTTTCCCCAATTTTTGAATGTTGTCCGAAAAATCCGAAAATCGCATGAGTGCTTCTTTTTAATATTATATGCATGAATGTACAATTAGAATTTCAATTGAGTATGTTTATCATGGTTAATTTCGTATTTTTAGTTTAATTGATTTAACTGTATTTTAATTGTATATTCATTTGATACGTGTTGTTTATTGGTTTTAATTGCAATGTAGTCTTTGAGAGTCGTTGTCGTGTCTTGTCTTATGTAGTTTTGTCGTCTGTTAGTTTCAGGTTGTCTTGTCAGGACTCAGCTTGGATTGTCTTGTCGTCCCGTGTTTCCAGGTGAGGGTTTTAAAATGATTTCAAACGGAGTAAGAATTCTTTTAATTATTGCGAACTCCCCTTATGTGCTCATCTTGCCTCGTTTTCCTTTCTCGTATAATTATTAAATATTTAATCTATACTTTAAGTTTGCTCTCAAATGATTTAATATTAAATTGTACTTATGAGTATCCCTAAAATCTTTTATTTTCAGATGGCAAGTAAAATTATTTATTTTAAGCGTGACGGTTTGACTTAGGATTTATACCCTTCGTCGTCACTCAAACTTGCTCAAATTTAATTTATGTACGGTTTTCAAAGCGAGCAAATTCATGACATTTCAGCATGGGGCCCGGGAAAGTATCCGGAGGTTATACCTGGGGACGAGCGTCTAGGGGTAATCCGAGGTGCTTCTCCCAAAACTAAGCGTCAATCGTGGCCCGTCAGGAGTTGATAGCCACGGTTGGGAGTGATGGTGGGCGTTGCATTCGTTGCACGTTTTCCTAAAATTCACAGTCGCCCGAAATAGCGATTCGGGGTCAGACACCGGTGATGGAGTATATGAACGTGAAGGGGTTATAAGGAGGAACAGGCCCATTCTCGCTGGGATATTATTTGCGTGCATGTTACTGCTTTAATTATTTATTATCTATTCAATATCGTGTATACAAGTCGAAGCACGATCCGGATTTTCTTCAATTATGCAAATGTATTTTCATATATATATAATTTAAAACCCGGACACGTGGTTCGTACTTGATCCCTCTTAACCTTCACTGAATGTTTTTACTCACCCCTCTATTTCAATTCTTACTTCAGGTCGACAGGTGGCGTTGTCACCTATCATGTTAGTCGGCAGCAGCAGGTCTAGGTTGGCTCGTGTGTCTTGTCTTGTCAGTGTCCCAACAACAGTCGTGTCCTGGTTATGAATTTATTTAATTATGTATTTTGGATTATGCTTTAATTTAAGTACTTACGTGCCCCTGATGTGGGATAGATTAGACTGGCCACGAATGGCATTGATTATATTATGATTGAGTCTGATGTATGAATTACGTGGCCATGGATGGCTTATATGATATTTTATATAATTGCATTACTTCCGCAACTCTGATTTAATTATTATTTATTGCTGTTGTTGTTGGGCTGTCGTTTGCTGTTGCTAGTTTTGCCTGATTGATTGCCGTTCGCCGGGATGGATTTTGAAATGGGGTACTTATACCTCGTTTGAAGGTTTGTCTCGGTGCGGATGTGGTGTCCTTTCTCCGGCCAAGGAAAGGGGCGCTACAGTCAGTGGTATCAGAGCCTAGGTTCCCGAACAGGAACCGAAAGCTCTAGTATCTCGTCTGTCTTGCATGGGGTGTCTGTCAGCTTGGTGTCAGTTCGTGTCGAGTTCGTGTTTTGACAAGTGTTTGTCTCATCTTGGTGCTTAAAATTGTAGACGATTACGGTTGGCTTAATTAACCGACTGGCAATCTTTTATAAATTTCTGTACTAAGGAAGATGTAACGCGAGTCGATCGTGGAACACTGTGCGTGTCTTACATGGTTTGGTCTGTCGTAGTGTGTGTCGATAGGATTTTGTTGAGTGATTGAGCATGCTTATGTATTTACGAATTGTTGGCATCATCTCTCACAAGACATGCACCTATCTTGCCAAATAGTTGTGAACGCAGGTATGCCGCGTAAGAAAGCTAGATCGAATCCGCCACTACCTCCACTTCAGACTACGTCAGGATCAACGCACTCGTATTCGACGGGAGAGTTGGAAATAGCTCAGGGAGCAGATAGCGTGACAGAATACGAGGCCAGATTTGCCTACCTGACTAACTACTCACCAAACCGGGAGCCAGATCAAAGGAACAGAGCCGCGAGATTTATATCTGGATTGAGGCATGAAATTCGCCAAGTACTCATAGGTCTTGGATGTTGTTCTTATGCTGAAGCTGTTGGCCGAGCCTTGCGGGCAGAAGCAGAGTTTGAAATGAGAGCTAGGAATGCTCGACCGATCACTTTAACGAACCCGTCTTATGGATCGAGAATTCCAGTGGCTGTTCGTACAACTTCTCACAGAAAAGAGGCGATGACCAGTGGAACCAGTGAGAGCACCATCCTTTGCTCGTATTGCCATAAGCCAAATCATCTCGCAGAGTACTGCCGGAAACGACTGGGGCAGTGTTTGCTGTGTGGATCCCCTGACCACCTTCTCGACAATTGTCCTAATAAGAGGACACCTAAGGAAGAGGATTGTGGATGAGGATTCTGGGGATTCAGGGTTCCTAATTCAGAGAGGGAGGCTACCGTAGAATAAAGCATGAAGGGGCAGTGTTTGGGGACGTACCGTAAATGAGAAGCCACGACATCGAAGGACTTGAAAGGAATAATGGGAGACGAGAACGGACTTCATTACTCGGAATAAAAGGTACCGTGCATTTTCATAACATTCATATTTCTTGTATTCAATTTATTAATTGCGCGGTATTATGTAAATATTATTTGATTGAACTCCGGATTAAATCCGGGGTGTTTTCGAAAATTTTCGCGTTTTAATTCGATCCAGGGGTGCTTGCACGCCCTAACGCACGGTCTTGCTCAAGACCGTGCGGTTCAGCTCAAGCCCGTGCAGGCCAGTTCAGCGCTAAACCGCTGAACCGGCTGGACCGCTACACACGGGCCAGGGCACGCCCGTGCGTCCGGCCGTGTGTCCCTATTTTGCCCTTTTTAAACCTATTTCGCGTGCAGACTTGCAGCAGCTCTTTTCACCCCTTTTCTCTCCACTTCCAGCAACAGAAACTTGCGATTTTTCCCAAAATTTTTCCCCAATCTTTGCAAGCCAATAACTTTCGATCCTTCCGTTGGATCTTCCTAATTTTCGGAAGGTACGTAGTCTACATTACGTATTTCAATTAGTTGGGTTTTGAGGACGATCCGTCGAGCCGATCTTGCACACATTGCTGCCCAAAGTACACGCACGCCAAGTGTTCGACAAAATTTCCGAGTGAGGAATTTCATCAAATTCAATCCTACAAGCTTCCAACAACAATCTCACATGGCCGCCGAAGGTTCTCGACGTAGGAGGAGACGAGATGACCCTCCATCTCCACTCCCATTCAATGTGGATATTTCAAATGCATTCCAAGTTAAAATATTTAGGAGAATGCATGAACGCCCGGTGTTTTCCACCAAATTTCTCGACATCGAAGCATTAGGAAATTTGGGACTTGGCCCCGGTATTGCTCGATACATAGAAGACGTGGGATGGACCACATTCTTGGACATAAGAAGGAATTCGTACCCCCGGCTTGTGTACGAATTCATTGCAACACTTCAAGTACTTCCCCATGAAGACGATGCCGAGCTACCATTCAAAATTGAGTTCCGAGCTTTTAATGAAGATTATGAGCTCACTCTTCGGCAACTAACAAGGCATTTTGGACTACCCATCCGGGGTATGATAAGCCGTGAAGTTGGATGGTCCGAAGCCGAAGCTTGGAGAAATGTCTCCACTTCTCGAAGACCCTTTCAACAAGGAAAATTGAAGGCAACCGACCTTCGTGATGCCACTTTGAGGACTTTCCACCGGTTCCTCTCATGTACCGTTTTCGCTAGAGGAGATAGCTACGGTTCAATTAATATTGAGGAACTCTACGTCCTTGATTGCGCGGTTCGAAGGCAAGCAGTCAACGGCATTATGTTTTTCCTTCGTTATGTAGAATATGTAGGTACCCGGCCTAAAGGAGAAATCAGAATTGGGTCCTACATTACCGCGATCTTAGAGTGTGCCGGAGTGACCGGCATGGATCGAATGGCCCCGGCAGGAGCCGAGGATTCAACAATTTCCTACAAGCAACTCGCCCAAATGAAACTTTGTAGGAAAGTTAGAGGACGACATGGTCGTTATGTGCCAATGACGGCCGAGGAAGCCGCTGCCGGTAGTGATGGCGACGATGAAGAGGATACCGATTTAGGAGGTCATCATGAGGAAGACCGACAAGAGAGAGAGGAGCAAATGATGGAACAACTTTACGAAGCAGGAGGCTTCGCTCCTCAGCAGGTTCCGTATGTACCCGATCCTCCTAGAACCGAAGAGGTTCCATTCCAGTAGGGCTTTGAGGATTACCCGACACAGCATCAGGCTGGATCTTCCCAATGGGACAGATCAAGTGAGGAACAATGGAGTCAGTTTCTACAAGCGGAGTCGGACGCCCGAAACCGATGGGAGACCGACAGGTGGACGATTTGGGGAAACCGTTTCACCACTTTCGCCGAGCAGACCACCGAACGTCTAGATCGACAGTCGGCCGATCTCCGAGAGGTTCGCGCTGACCTACAAGAATTCAGACTCGAGACCCGACGCAACCAGACTGAGTTTCGGGAGCAGATTACCGGTCTCGAGAGATCCATCACTGATCAACTTGCCAACTATCTGAGCCGCCTTGGCAGGTCGCCTAACTCTGGAGCACCTGATTCTTAGTTGGCATTAGTTTTTCCCTAATTTCTCGTTGTTTTCGTTTTAATTGTAATTTGAATTTCAGCTGAACTATTATGTATGAACTATGTGTTAAATGTTTATTTGAATTTAACTGTTAACTGTTCATTTTAATTAATTGCTTATGTGTTAATTGCGCGATTTTGTATGATGAACTTTTAAATGTTGTGATATACTTCCTTTAATAAACCCCGAGGTTCGGAGTAGAATCTGATGACAGATTCTTTTAAAGGAGGGAGTATTGTAACGACCCGAAAATTCCAGAATTAATTCTTGGGATAAGTATTCGACATTTAGTTGAATTTTATATGAAAAGATTTAACTTTGTTAGTTAATCTTAATTTATTATAATTATTTCAATATCTTTAACCTTTTATAATTACATTTTCCACCCCTCGAATTATTCTAATCTATATAAACGAACCTACAATCTTCTAAAATACCCTTGCACTACCTTGAACACACTCACACCCTCTTGAACACACTTCTTGCACCCTCTTGGTTACATAATCCATCGAGAGAGAGAGAGAGAGAGAAGAGAAGGAGAAGGGAGAGGAAGAAGGAGAAGGAAAGGAAATCTCGTTCCGAATTCGTTTCTCGACCGATTTAAATTCCGAGACCAGTTTTACGATCCTCATTCGATTCTTTATCGGTAACCTTCTTTCTCCAATTCATTTCATCCATTAAATCTTTCAATTTTTATAGTTTTTATATTGAATATATATTTGATGAATTTCTTGATTCGTAGGTTATAGTTTATCATTTTTAGCGTAGTTCGGATCAAATGATAGATACTAATGTGTTCAATGCATGAGTGTGAATTTTACATGTTAATTTTAGCCTTAGAATCCCCCATATTTGATTTTTGCATGAAACTCCCGAGAAAACCTTAAAAATCGCGTTTCTGGACCTGGGTGTTGGAACCACACGGCCCAACGCACGGTCTTGCTCAAGACCGTGCGCCGGACCGTGCACAGCCTTTAACCTTGCACCGGCTTGCGCACGCCGGTGCAACAGGCCGTGTGCCTTTGTTTCAGCCTGCACGGTCTTGGTTTCGTGCTCAAGACCGTGCACTAGGCCGTGCGTTAGCCTGTGCGAATGCCTTAGCCAATTTTCCAGCCTTTTTCCTTAGTTGCTCTCGGTAATGGGGTCAAATAGCCAATACTAAAAGTTGACTTTTTGCATACGACCCCCTAAAATCGAGCAGTTTTCACCTATAGCTTCCTTATGATTCAAGGATGAATATTGGGTAAAGTTTTCAACATTCCGAACTCGTTCGGACCTTGAATCGAACCTTTTTCGTTTAGGGCTTTTTCCCCAATTTTTGAATGTTGTCCGAAAAATCCGAAAATCGCATGAGTGCTTCTTTTTAATATTATATGCATGAATGTACAATTAGAATTTCAATTGAGTATGTTTATCATGGTTAATTTCGTATTTTTAGTTTAATTGATTTAACTGTATTTTAATTGTATATTCATTTGATACGTGTTGTTTATTGGTTTTAATTGCAATGTAGTCTTTGAGAGTCGTTGTCGTGTCTTGTCTTATGTAGTTTTGTCGTCTGTTAGTTTCAGGCTGTCTTGTCAGGACTCAGCTTGGATTGTCTTGTCGTCCCGTGTTTCCAGGTGAGGGTTTTAAAATGATTTCAAACGGAGTAAGAATTCTTTTAATTATTGCGAACTCCCCTTATGTGCTCATCTTGCCTCGTTTTCCTTTCTCGTATAATTATTAAATATTTAATCTATACTTTAAGTTTGCTCTCAAATGATTTAATATTAAATTGTACTTATGAGTATCCCTAAAATCTTTTATTTTCAGATGGCAAGTAAAATTATTTATTTTAAGCGTGACGGTTTGACTTAGGATTTATACCCTTCGTCGTCACTCAAACTTGCTCAAATTTAATTTATGTACGGTTTTCAAAGCGAGCAAATTCATGACATTTCAACATGGGGCCCGGGAAAGTATCCGGAGGTTATACCTGGGGACGAGCGTCTAGGGGTAATCCGAGGTGCTTCTCCCAAAACTAAGCGTCAATCGTGGCCCGTCAGGAGTTGATAGCCACGGTTGGGAGTGATGGTGGGCGTTGCATTCGTTGCACGTTTTCCTAAAATTCACAGTCGCCCGAAATAGCGATTCGGGGTCAGACACCGGTGATGGAGTATATGAACGTGAAGGGGTTATAAGGAGGAACAGGCCCATTCTCGCTGGGATATTATTTGCGTGCATGTTACTGCTTTAATTATTTATTATCTATTCAATATCGTGTATACAAGTCGAAGCACGATCCGGATTTTCTTCAATTATGCAAATGTATTTTCATATATATATAATTTAAAACCCGGACACGTGGTTCGTACTTGATCCCTCTTAACCTTCACTGAATGTTTTTACTCACCCCTCTATTTCAATTCTTACTTCAGGTCGACAGGTGGCGTTGTCACCTATCATGTTAGTCGGCAGCAGCAGGTCTAGGTTGGCTCGTGTGTCTTGTCTTGTCAGTGTCCCAACAACAGTCGTGTCCTGGTTATGAATTTATTTAATTATGTATTTTGGATTATGCTTTAATTTAAGTACTTACGTGCCCCTGATGTGGGATAGATTAGACTGGCCACGAATGGCATTGATTATATTATGATTGAGTCTGATGTATGAATTACGTGGCCATGGATGGCTTATATGATATTTTATATAATTGCATTACTTCCGCAACTCTGATTTAATTATTATTTATTGCTGTTGTTGTTGGGCTGTCGTTTGCTGTTGCTAGTTTTGCCTGATTGATTGCCGTTCGCCGGGATGGATTTTTAAATGGGGTACTTATACCTCGTTTGAAGGTTTGTCTCGGTGCGGATGTGGTGTCCTTTCTCCGGCCAAGGAAAGGGGCGCTACAGAATTTATACTTCGTTCCAGTCTATAGTGTACCTTGATCAATCAGACTAGTACTTTCAAGGATTGAAATCTGTTCTAGATTCTCTACATTTCCACGCATGGTCTTTAGTAAGAATATATGAAAAATAAGTGTGCTTTTGGGAATTCCAGAGTTCCAGTAAGTTCTTCTTGACATCCTCGTGGGATATTTGGTAATAATAAACAATATATCGTAATACCTATTATATTGTATTTAATACTTTAATTCCGCAAACGAGTATTCGGATTTTGCACCAAAGTACTTGATACCCATTTTCCAGTACTCGATTCTCTATTTCTGCCACATATTATGCAAACTTATTTTATTGGAATTTATACTTTGTTCTAGTCTCTAGTGTACCTTGATTAATCAGACTAGTACTTTTAACGTTTGAAATCTGTAGTCGATTCTCTACATTTCCACGCATGGTCTTTAATAAAAAGATATGAAAAATAAATATGATTTTGGGAATTCTAGAGTTCCAGGGAATTCTTCGTGACATCCTCGTAGGATATTTTATAATAATAAACAATATATCGCAGTACCAGTTATATTGTGTTTAATACTTTGATTCCGCAAACGAGTACTCTGATTTTGTTCCTAAGTACTTGATACCCATTTTCCAGTACTCGATTCTCTGTTTCTGTCACATATTATGAAAACTTATTTTATTGGAATATATACTTTGTTCTAGTCTCTAGTGTATCTTGATTAATCAGACTAGTACTTTCAACGTTTGAAATCTGTAGTCAATTCTCTACATTTCCATGCATGGTCTTTAATAAAAATATATGAAAAATAAATGTGATTTTGGGAATTGCAGAGTTCCAGAGAATTCTGCGTGACTTCCTCGTGGGATGTTTTGTAATAATAAACAATATATCGCAGTACCAGTTATATTGTGTTTAATACTTTGATTCCACAAACGAGTACTCTGATTTTGCTCCTAAGTAATTGATACCCATTTTCCAGTATTCGATTCTCTATTTCTGCCACATATTATCAAAACTTATTTTATTGGAATTTATACTGTGTTCCAGTCTATAGTGTACCTTGATTAATCAGACTAGTACTTTCAAGGTTTAAAATCTGTACCCGATTCTCTACATTTCCATGCATGCTCTTTAATTAAAATATATGAAAAATAAATGTGATTTTGGGGTTCCAGAGTTCCAGGGAATTCTACTTGAGATAGTCGTGTGATATTTCGTAATAATAAACAGTATATCGCAATACTTGTTATATTATATTTAATCATTTGATTCCGCAAACGAGTACTTTGATTTTGCACCAAAGTACTTGATACCCATTTTGCAGTAGTCGATTCTCTATTTCTGCCACATATTATGAAAACTCATTTTATTGGAATTTATACTTTGTTCCAGTCTATACTGTACCTTGATTAATCAGACTAGTACTTTCAAGGTTTGAAATCTGTTCTCGATTCTCTACATTTCCTTGCATGGTCTTTAGTAACAATATATGAAAAATAAATGTGCTTTTGGGAATTCCAGAGTTCTAAGGAATTCTTCTTGACATCCTCGTGGGATATTTTGTAATAATAAACAATATATTGCAGTACCTATTATATTGTATATAATACTTTGATTCCGCAAACGACTACTCTGATTTCGCTCCTAAGTACTTGATACCCGTTTTCCAGTACTCGATTCTCTATTTCTGCCACATATTATGAAAACTTATTTTATTGGAATTTATACTGTGTTCCAGTCTATAGTGTACCTTGATTAATCAGACTAGTACTTTCAAAGTTTGAAATCTGTTCTCGATTCTCTACACTTCCACGCATGGTCTTTAGTAACAATTTACGAAAAATAAATGTGCTTTTGGGAATTCCAGAGGTCCAGGGAGTTCTTCTTGACATCCTCGTCGGATATTTTGTAATAATAAACAATATATCGCAATACCTGTTATATTGTATTTAATACTTTGATTCCCCAAACGAGTACTATGATTGCACCTAAGTACTTGATATCCATTTTCCAGTACACGATTCTCTATTTCTGCCACATAATATGAAAACTTATTTTATTGGAATTTATACTTTGTTCTAGTCTCTAGTGAACCTTGATTAATCAGACTAGTAGTTTCAACGTTTGAAATCTGTAGTCGATTCTCTACATTTCCACGCATGGTCTTTAATAAAAATATATGAAAAATAAATGTGATTTTGGGAATTCTATTGTTCCAGGGAATTCTTCGTGATATCCTCGTGGGATATTTTGTAATAATAAACAATATATCGCAGCACCAGTTATATTGTGTTTAATACTTTGATTCCGCAAACGAGTGCTCTAATTTTGCTCCTAAGTACTTGATACCCATTTTTCAGTACTCGATTCTCTATTTCTGCCACATATTATGAAAACTTATTTTATTGGAATTCATACTTGGTTCCAGTCTATAGTGTACCTTGATTAATCAGACTAGTACTTTCAAGGTTTGAAATCTGTTCTCGATTCTCTTCATTTCCAAGCATGGTCTTTAGTAAGAATATATGAAAAATAAATGTGCTTTTGGGAATTCCAGAGTTCCAGGGAATTCTTCATGACATCCTCGTGGGATATTTGGTAATTATAAACAATATATCGCAATACCTGTTATATTGTATTTAATACTTTGATTCCGCAAACGAGTACTGTGATTTTGCACCAAAGTACTTGATACCCATTCCTCAGTACTCGATTCTTTATTTCTGCCACATATTATGAAAACTTATTTTATTGGAATTTATACTTTGTTCTAGTCTCTAGTGTACCTTGATTAATCAGACTAGTACTTTCACCGTTTGAAATCTGTAGTCGATTCTCTACATTTCCACGCATGGTCTTTAATAAAAATAAATGAAAAATAAATGTCATTTTGGGAATTCCAGAGTTCCAGAGAATTCTTCTTGACATCCTCGTGTGATATTTTGTAATAATAAACAATATATTGCAGTAATTGTTACATTGTATTTAATACTTTGATTCCGCAAACGAGTACTCTAATTTTACTCCTTAGTACATGATACCCATTTTCCAGTACTCGATTCTCAATTTCTGCAACGTATTATGAAAACTTATTTTATTGGAATTTATAATTTGTTCCAGTCTATACTGTACCTTGATTAATCAGACCAGTACTTTCAAGGTTTGAAATCTGTACTCGATTCTCTACATTTTCACGCATGGTCTTTAATAAAAATATATGAAAAATAAATGTCATTTTGGGAATTTTAGAGTTCCAGAGAATTCTTCTTGATATCCTCGTGCGATATTTGATAATAATAAACAATATATCGCAGTACCTGTTATATTGTATTTCATACTTTGATTCCGCAAACGAATACTCTGATTTTGCCCCTAAGTACTTGATACCCATTTTCCAGTAGTCGATTCTCTATTTCTGCCACATAATATGAAACTTATTTTATTGGAATTTATACTTTATTCTAGTTTATAGTGTACCTTGATTAATCAAACTTGAACTTTCAAGGTTTGAAATCTGTACTAGATTCCCTACATTTCCACGCATGGTCTTTAATAAAAACATATGAAAAATAAATGTGATTTTGGGAATTTCAGAGGTCCAGGGAATTCTTCTTGACATCCTCGTGGGATACTTTGTAATAATAAACAATATATCGCAATACCTGTTATATTGTATTTAATACATTGATTACGCAAACGAGTACTCTGATTTTGCACCAAAGTACTTTATACCCAATTTGCAGTACTCGATTATCTATTTCTACCACATATTATGAAAATTTATTTTATTCGAATTTATACTTTGTTCCAGTATCTATTGCACCTTGATTAATCAGATTTGTACTCTCAACGTTTGAAATCTGTACTCGATTCTCTACATTTCCACGCATAGTCTTTAATAAAACTATATGAAAAATAAATGTCATTTTGGGAAATCTAGAGTTCCAGAGAATTCTTCTTGACATCCTCGTGTGATATTTTGTAATAATAAACAATATATCGCAGTACCTGTTACAATGTATTTAATACTTTGATTCCGCAACCGAGTACTCTAATTTTGCTCCTAAGTACTTGATATCCATTTTCCAGTACTCGATTCTCTATTTCTGCCACATATTATGAAAACTTATTTTATTGGAATTCATACTTGGTTCCAGTCTATAGTGGACCTTGATTAATCAGACTAGTACTTTCAAGGTTTGAAATCTGTTATCGATTCTCTTCATTTCCAAGCATGGTCTTTAGTAAGAATATATGAAAAACAAATGTGCTTTTGGGAATTCCAGAGTTCCAGGGAATTCTTCATGACATCCTCGTGGGATATTTGGTAATTATAAACAATATATCGCAATACCTGTTATATTGTATTTAATACTTTGATTCCGCAAACGAGTACTCTGATTTTGCACCAATGTACTTGATACCCATTCCTCAGTACTCGATTCTCTATTTCTGCCACATATTATGAAAACTTATTTTATTGGAATTTATACTTTGTTCTAGTCTCTAGTGTACCTTGATTAATCAGACTAGTACTTTCACCGTTTGAAATCTGTAGTCGATTCTCTACATTTCCACGCATGGTCTTTAATAAAAATAAATGAAAAATAAATGTCATTTTGGGAATTCCAGAGTTCCAGAGAATTCTTCTTGACATCCTCGTGTGATATTTTGTAATAATAAACAATATATTGCAGTAATTGTTACATTGTATTTAATACTTTGATTCCGCAAACGAGTACTCTAGTTTTACTCCTTAGTACTTGATACCCATTTTCCAGTACTCGATTCTCAATTTCTGCCACGTATTATGAAAACTTATTTTATTGGAATTTATAATTTGTTCCAGTCTATAGTGTACCTTGATTAATCAGACTAGTACTTTCAAGGTTTGAAATCTGTAGTCAATTCTCTACATTTCCATGCATGGTCTTTAATAAAAATATATGAAAAATAAATGTGATTTTGGGAATTGCAGAGTTCCAGAGAATTCTGCGTGACTTCCTCGTGGGATGTTTTGTAATAATAAACAATATATCGCAGTACCAGTTATATTGTGTTTAATACTTTGATTCCACAAACGAGTACTCTGATTTTGCTCCTAAGTAATTGATACCCATTTTCCAGTATTCGATTCTCTATTTCTGCCACATATTATCAAAACTTATTTTATTGGAATTTATACTGTGTTCCAGTCTATAGTGTACCTTGATTAATCAGACTAGTACTTTCAAGGTTTAAAATCTGTACCCGATTCTCTACATTTCCATGCATGCTCTTTAATTAAAATATATGAAAAATAAATGTGATTTTGGGGTTCCAGAGTTCCAGGGAATTCTACTTGAGATAGTCGTGTGATATTTCGTAATAATAAACAGTATATCGCAATACTTGTTATATTATATTTAATCATTTGATTCCGCAAACGAGTACTTTGATTTTGCACCAAAGTACTTGATACCCATTTTGCAGTAGTCGATTCTCTATTTCTGCCACATATTATGAAAACTCATTTTATTGGAATTTATACTTTGTTCCAGTCTATACTGTACCTTGATTAATCAGACTAGTACTTTCAAGGTTTGAAATCTGTTCTCGATTCTCTACATTTCCTTGCATGGTCTTTAGTAACAATATATGAAAAATAAATGTGCTTTTGGGAATTCCAGAGTTCTAAGGAATTCTTCTTGACATCCTCGTGGGATATTTTGTAATAATAAACAATATATTGCAGTACCTATTATATTGTATATAATACTTTGATTCCGCAAACGACTACTCTGATTTCGCTCCTAAGTACTTGATACCCGTTTTCCAGTACTCGATTCTCTATTTCTGCCACATATTATGAAAACTTATTTTATTGGAATTTATACTGTGTTCCAGTCTATAGTGTACCTTGATTAATCAGACTAGTACTTTCAAAGTTTGAAATCTGTTCTCGATTCTCTACACTTCCACGCATGGTCTTTAGTAACAATTTACGAAAAATAAATGTGCTTTTGGGAATTCCAGAGGTCCAGGGAGTTCTTCTTGACATCCTCGTCGGATATTTTGTAATAATAAACAATATATCGCAATACCTGTTATATTGTATTTAATACTTTGATTCCCCAAACGAGTACTATGATTGCACCTAAGTACTTGATATCCATTTTCCAGTACACGATTCTCTATTTCTGCCACATAATATGAAAACTTATTTTATTGGAATTTATACTTTGTTCTAGTCTCTAGTGAACCTTGATTAATCAGACTAGTAGTTTCAACGTTTGAAATCTGTAGTCGATTCTCTACATTTCCACGCATGGTCTTTAATAAAAATATATGAAAAATAAATGTGATTTTGGGAATTCTAGTGTTCCAGGGAATTCTTCGTGATATCCTCGTGGGATATTTTGTAATAATAAACAATATATCGCAGCACCAGTTATATTGTGTTTAATACTTTGATTCCGCAAACGAGTGCTCTAATTTTGCTCCTAAGTACTTGATACCCATTTTTCAGTACTCGATTCTCTATTTCTGCCACATATTATGAAAACTTATTTTATTGGAATTCATACTTGGTTCCAGTCTATAGTGTACCTTGATTAATCAGACTAGTACTTTCAAGGTTTGAAATCTGTTCTCGATTCTCTTCATTTCCAAGCATGGTCTTTAGTAAGAATATATGAAAAATAAATGTGCTTTTGGGAATTCCAGAGTTCCAGGGAATTCTTCATGACATCCTCGTGGGATATTTGGTAATTATAAACAATATATCGCAATACCTGTTATATTGTATTTAATACTTTGATTCCGCAAACGAGTACTGTCGCAGCCCCGGGCGCGGAGAGGAGAACCCTCACGACGGCACCCGTTGGACGCGCGGGTATAAGCTTCACCACCACTGAGCACAACCCTAAAGTTTGGCTTGAAACCACTTGCCAAAAGGTGATGCACCACTTGGTAGTTGTGCTTGGAAGATCACTTATAAACCCTTCACATTACTTATGTTTTTCCTATGTGGGACAAATGCCCACATGGTACATATTTCTCAAGTTTGGGGTGTTACATTCACCCCTCCTTGAGAGCGTAATGTCCTCATTACGCCGTGACATAGGATCGTGGCTTCCCGCCAGTGGAGAAGCTGCCCACAACACGCCGAGCGGAGCCCCTTTAGCGGTGACTCACGACTCATGTCATGTGTGGAACATGCATTCCCATACCTGACGGTTGGCTCTGATACCATTTGTCGCAGCCCCGGGCGCGGAGAGGAGAACCCTCACGACGGCACCCGTTGGACGCGCGGGTATAAGCTTCACCACCACTGAGCACAACCCTAAAGTTTGGCTTGAAACCACTTGCCAAAAGGTGATGCACCACTTGGTAGTTGTGCTTGGAAGATCACTTATAAACCCTTCACATTACTTATGTTTTTCCTATGTGGGACAAATGCCCACATGGTACATATTTCTCAAGTTTGGGGTGTTACAAGTACTGTGATTTTGCACCAAAGTACTTGATACCCATTCCTCAGTACTCGATTCTTTATTTCTGCCACATATTATGAAAACTTATTTTATTGGAATTTATACTTTGTTCTAGTCTCTAGTGTACCTTGATTAATCAGACTAGTACTTTCACCGTTTGAAATCTGTAGTCGATTCTCTACATTTCCACGCATGGTCTTTAATAAAAATAAATGAAAAATAAATGTCATTTTGGGAATTCCAGAGTTCCAGAGAATTCTTCTTGACATCCTCGTGTGATATTTTGTAATAATAAACAATATATTGCAGTAATTGTTACATTGTATTTAATACTTTGATTCCGCAAACGAGTACTCTAATTTTACTCCTTAGTACATGATACCCATTTTCCAGTACTCGATTCTCAATTTCTGCAACGTATTATGAAAACTTATTTTATTGGAATTTATAATTTGTTCCAGTCTATACTGTACCTTGATTAATCAGACCAGTACTTTCAAGGTTTGAAATCTGTACTCGATTCTCTACATTTTCACGCATGGTCTTTAATAAAAATATATGAAAAATAAATGTCATTTTGGGAATTTTAGAGTTCCAGAGAATTCTTCTTGATATCCTCGTGCGATATTTGATAATAATAAACAATATATCGCAGTACCTGTTATATTGTATTTCATACTTTGATTCCGCAAACGAATACTCTGATTTTGCCCCTAAGTACTTGATACCCATTTTCCAGTAGTCGATTCTCTATTTCTGCCACATAATATGAAACTTATTTTATTGGAATTTATACTTTATTCTAGTTTATAGTGTACCTTGATTAATCAAACTTGAACTTTCAAGGTTTGAAATCTGTACTAGATTCCCTACATTTCCACGCATGGTCTTTAATAAAAACATATGAAAAATAAATGTGATTTTGGGAATTTCAGAGGTCCAGGGAATTCTTCTTGACATCCTCGTGGGATACTTTGTAATAATAAACAATATATCGCAATACCTGTTATATTGTATTTAATACATTGATTACGCAAACGAGTACTCTGATTTTGCACCAAAGTACTTTATACCCAATTTGCAGTACTCGATTATCTATTTCTACCACATATTATGAAAATTTATTTTATTCGAATTTATACTTTGTTCCAGTATCTATTGCACCTTGATTAATCAGATTTGTACTCTCAACGTTTGAAATCTGTACTCGATTCTCTACATTTCCACGCATAGTCTTTAATAAAACTATATGAAAAATAAATGTCATTTTGGGAAATCTAGAGTTCCAGAGAATTCTTCTTGACATCCTCGTGTGATATTTTGTAATAATAAACAATATATCGCAGTACCTGTTACAATGTATTTAATACTTTGATTCCGCAACCGAGTACTCTAATTTTGCTCCTAAGTACTTGATATCCATTTTCCAGTACTCGATTCTCTATTTCTGCCACATATTATGAAAACTTATTTTATTGGAATTCATACTTGGTTCCAGTCTATAGTGGACCTTGATTAATCAGACTAGTACTTTCAAGGTTTGAAATCTGTTATCGATTCTCTTCATTTCCAAGCATGGTCTTTAGTAAGAATATATGAAAAACAAATGTGCTTTTGGGAATTCCAGAGTTCCAGGGAATTCTTCATGACATCCTCGTGGGATATTTGGTAATTATAAACAATATATCGCAATACCTGTTATATTGTATTTAATACTTTGATTCCGCAAACGAGTACTCTGATTTTGCACCAAAGTACTTGATACCCATTCCTCAGTACTCGATTCTCTATTTCTGCCACATATTATGAAAACTTATTTTATTGGAATTTATACTTTGTTCTAGTCTCTAGTGTACCTTGATTAATCAGACTAGTACTTTCACCGTTTGAAATCTGTAGTCGATTCTCTACATTTCCACGCATGGTCTTTAATAAAAATAAATGAAAAATAAATGTCATTTTGGGAATTCCAGAGTTCCAGAGAATTCTTCTTGACATCCTCGTGTGATATTTTGTAATAATAAACAATATATTGCAGTAATTGTTACATTGTATTTAATACTTTGATTCCGCAAACGAGTACTCTAGTTTTACTCCTTAGTACTTGATACCCATTTTCCAGTACTCGATTCTCAATTTCTGCCACGTATTATGAAAACTTATTTTATTGGAATTTATAATTTGTTCCAGTCTATAGTGTACCTTGATTAATCAGACTAGTACTTTCAAGGTTTGAAATCTGTACTCGATTCTCTACATTTTCACGCATGGTCTTTAATAAAAATATATGAAAAATAAATGTCATTTTGGGAATTTTAGAGTTCCAGAGAATTCTTCTTGATATCCTCGTGCGATATTTGATAATAATAAACAATATATCGTAGTACCTGTTATATTGTATTTCATACTTTGATTCTGCAAACGAATACTCTGATTTTGCCCCTAAGTACTTGATACCCATTTTCCAATACTCGATTCTCTATTTCTGCCACATAATATGAAACTTATTTTATTGGAATTTATACTTTATTCTAGTTTATAGTGTACCTTGATTAATCAAACTTGAACTTTCAAGGTTTGAAATCTGTACTAGATTCCCTACATTTCCACGCATGGTCTTTAATAAAAACATATGAAAAATAAATGTGATTTTGGGAATTCCAGAGGTCCAGGGAATTCTTCTTGACATCCTCGTGGGATACTTTGTAATAATAAACAATATATCGCAATACCTGTTATATTGTATTTAATAAATTGATTCCGCAAACGAGTACTCTGATTTTGCACCAAAGTACTTTATACCCAATTTCCAGTACTCGATTCTCTATTTCTACCACATATTATGAAAATTTATTTTATTCGAATTTATACTTTGTTCCAGTATCTATTGCACCTTGATTAATCAGATTAGTACTCTCAACGTTTGAAATCTGTACTCGATTCTCTACATTTCCACGCATAGTCTTTAATAAAACTATATGAAAAATAAATGTCATTTTGGGAAATCTAGAGTTCCAGAGAATTCTTCTTGACATCCTCGTGTGATATTTTGTAATAATAAACAATATATCGCAGTACCTGTTACAATGTATTTAATACTTTGATTCCGCAACCGAGTACTCTAATTTTGCTCCTAAGTACTTGATATCCATTTTCCAGTACTCGATTCTCTATTTCTGCCACATATTATGAAAACTTATTTTATTGGAATTCATACTTGGTTCCAGTCTATAGTGTACCTTGATTAATCAGACTAGTACTTTCAAGGTTTGAAATCTGTTCTCGATTCTCTTCATTTCCAAGCATGGTCTTTAGTAAGAATATATGAAAAATAAATGTGCTTTTGGGAATTTCAGAGTTCCAGGGAATTCTTCATGACATCCTCGTGGGATATTTGGTAATTATAAACAATATATCGCAATACCTGTTATATTGTATTTAATACTTTGATTCCGCAAACGAGTACTCTGATTTTGCACCAAAGTACTTGATACCCATTCTTTAGTACTCGATTCTCTATTTCTGCCACATATTATGAAACTTATTTTATTAGAATTTATACTTTATTCTAGTCTATAGTGTACCTTGATTAATCAAACTTGAACTTTCAAGGTTTGAAATCTGTACTAGATTCCCTATATTTCCACGAATGGTCTTTAATAAAAACATATGAAAAATAAATGTGATTTTGGGAATTCCAGAGGTCTAGGGAATTCTTCTTGACATCCTCGTGGGATACTTTGTAATAATAAACAATATATCGCAATACCTGTTATATTGGAATTTAATACTTCGAAAAATCACTATTCATCAGCCCCTACCTATTTTTGCCAAACTTTCATTTTTCAATCCCAAACTCTACAAAACTTCACCAATTTGCTTAATATCATGAACTAACATGAATTCCCTAACCATTTAAGCATCTAAGAGCATTAGACCAATATTGCACATTGATCAAATTCCATGGAAAATATCACAAGTAATGCTACATGTAATCAATCACCAAACTAAGCTCATCAATCATTCATTCTAGCATGCTTCTTCACTTCATCAACATATAAAACATTGAAACATTACCTTGAAGGAGAAAATGGAGGAGAAAGGAGATGTAGAGAGCTTGTTTGCACAAATAGAAAGTAGAGGTTTGTTCCTTGGATGATAGAGCAACTTTTTGTAGCAAGAAAAAGGATGATTTTTGGTGCTTTGATGGTGGTTGAAAGTGGCGGTGGTGACTGGTGGAGTGAGGGCCGAGAGATGAGAGGAAGAAGAAGAGAATGTTGCTTGAGAATAGTGTAGAAAGTTTGAGAGAGAAATGAGGTAATTAAATAAATATAAGTTATTTTGAAAAGTCAAATTAGCTAGCAATTTATATAGATATTTATATATAAATATATACATATATATTTGTATATGTTTGTATATATATATTGCATATAATTCAAATATAATGACACACTTTTCATAAAATTTCAAATACAACACTTCAAGTATAAACATAGTGTAGGGTAATTCAAATATGAAGTCTTCATATTATTCACATATAGAATCACCCATTAATTCATATAATTCACATAATTGCAAACAATGCACACAAGAGCATTTAGTCGGTACACTTACCGAAGCGTTATAAAAATAGCGGGGCGTTATACGAGTACTCTAATTTTACTCCTTAGTACTTGATACCCATTTTCCAGTACTCGATTCTCAATTTCTGCCACGTATTATGAAAACTTATTTTATTGGAATTTATAATTTGTTCCAGTCTATAGTGTACCTTGATTAATCAGACTAGTACTTTCAAGGTATGAAATCTGTACTCGATTCTCTACATTTTCACGCATGGTCTTTAGTAAGAATATATGAAAAATAAATGTGCTTTTGGGAATTCCAGAGTTCCAGGGAATTCTTCATGACATCCTCGTGGGATATTTGGTAATAATAAACAATATATCGCAATACCTGTTATATTGTATTTAATACTTTGATTCCACAAACGAGTACTCTGATTTTGCACCAAAGTACTTGATACCCATTCTTTAGTACTCGATTCTCTATTTCTGCCACATATTATGAAACTTATTTTATTAGAATTTATACTTTATTCTAGTCTATAGTGTACCTTGATTAATCAAACTTGAACTTTCAAGGTTTGAAATCTGTACTAGATTCCCTATATTTCCACGAATGGTCTTTAATAAAAACATATGAAAAATAAATGTGATTTTGGGAATTACAGAGGTCCAGGGAATTCTTCTTGACATCCTCGTGGGATACTTTGTAATAATAAACAATATATCGCAATACCTGTTATATTGGAATTTAATACTTCGATTTCGCAAACGAGTACTCTAATTTTGCTCCTAAGTACTTGATACCCATTTTCCAGTACTCGATTCTCTATTTCTGCCACATATTATGAAAACTTATTTTATTGGAATATATACTTTTTTCCTGTCTTTACTGTACCTTGATTAATCAGACTAGTACTTTAAACGTTTGAAATCTGTACTCGATTCTCTACATTTCCACGCATAGTCTTTAATAAAACTATATGAAAAATAAATGTCATTTTGGGAATTCCAGAGTTCCAGAGAATTCTTCTTGACATCCTCATGTCATATTTTGTAATAATAAACAATATATTGCAGTACTTGTTACAATGTATTCAATACTTTGATTCCGCAAACGAGTACTCTCATTTTACTCCTTAGTACTTGATACCCATTTTCCAGTACTCGATTCTCAATTTCTGTCACGTATTATGAAAACTTATTTTATTGGAATTTATAATTTGTTCCAGTCTATAGTGTACCTTGATTAATCAGACTAGTACTTTCAAGGTTTGAAATCTGTACTCGATTCTCTACATTTTCACGCATGATCTTTAATAAAAATATATGAAAAATAAATGTCATTTTGGGAATTTTAGAGTTCCAGAGAATTCTTCTTGACATCCTCGTGCGATATTTGATAATAATAAACAACATATCGCAGTACCTGTTATATTGTATTTAATACTTTGATTCCGCAAACGAATACTCTGATTTTGCCCCTAAGTACTTGATACCCATTTTTCAGTACTCGATTCTCTATTTTTGCCACATATTATGAAACTTATTTTATTAGAATTTATACTTTATTCTAGTCTATAGTGTACCTTGATTAATAAAACTTGAACTTTCAAGGTTTGAAATCTGTACTAGATTCCCTATATTTCCACGAATGGTCTTTAATAAAAACATATGAAAAATAAATGTGATTTTGGGAATTCCAGAGGTCCAGGGAATTCTTCTTGACATCCTCGTGGGATACTTTGTAATAATAAACAATATATCGCAATACCTTTTATATTGGAATTTAATACTTTGATTTCACAAACGAGTACTCTAATTTTGCTCCTAAGTACTTGATACCCATTTTCCAGTACTCGATTCTCTATTTCTGCCACATATTATGAAAACTTATTTTATTGGAATATATACTTTTTTCCTGTCTTTACTGTACCTTGATTAATCAGACTAGTACTTTAAACGTTTGAAATCTGTACTCGATTCTCTACATTTCCACGCATAGTCTTTAATAAAACTATATGAAAAATAAATGTCATTTTGGGAATTCCAGAGTTCCAGAGAATTCTTCTTGACATCCTCGTGTCATATTTTGTAATAATAAACAATATATTGCAGTACTTGTTACAATGTATTCAATACTTTGATTCCGCAAACGAGTACTGTCGCAGCCCCGGGCGCGGAGAGGAGAACCCTCACGACGGCACCCGTTGGACGCGCGGGTATAAGCTTCACCACCACTGAGCACAACCCTAAAGTTTGGCTTAAAACCACTTGCCAAAAGGTGATGCACCACATGGTAGTTGTGCTTGGAAGATCACTTATAAACCCTTCACATTACTTATGTTTTTCCTATGTGGGACAAATGCCCACATGGTACATATTTCTCAAGTTTGGGGTGTTACATTCACCCCTCCTTGAGAGCGTAATGTCCTCATTACGCCGTGACATAGGATCGTGGCTTCCCGCCAGTGGAGAAGCTGCCCACAACACGCCGAGCGGAGCCCCTTTAGCGGTGACTCACGACTCATGTCATGTGTGGAACATGCATTCCCATAACTGACGGTTGGCTCTGATACCATTTGTCGCAGCCCCGGGCGCGGAGAGGAGAACCCTCACGACGGCACCCGTTGGACGCGCGGGTATAAGCTTCACCACCACTGAGCACAACCCTAAAGTTTGGCTTAAAACCACTTGCCAAAAGGTGATGCACCACATGGTAGTTGTGCTTGGAAGATCACTTATAAACCCTTCACATTACTTATGTTTTTCCTATGTGGGACAAATGCCCACATGGTACATATTTCTCAAGTTTGGGGTGTTACAAGTACTCTCATTTTACTCCTTAGTACTTGATACCCATTTTCCAGTACTCGATTCTCAATTTCTGTCACGTATTATGAAAACTTATTTTATTGGAATTTATAATTTGTTCCAGTCTATAGTGTACCTTGATTAATCAGACTAGTACTTTCAAGGTTTGAAATCTGTACTCGATTCTCTACATTTTCACGCATGGTCTTTAATAAAAATATATGAAAAATAAATGTCATTTTGGGAATTTTAGAGTTCCAGAGAATTCTTCTTGACATCCTCGTGCGATATTTGATAATAATAAACAACATATCGCAGTACCTGTTATATTGTATTTAATACTTTGATTCCGCAAACGAATACTCTGATTTTGCCCCTAAGTACTTGATACCCATTTTTCAGTACTCGATTCTCTATTTTTGCCACATATTATGAAACTTATTTTATTAGAATTTATACTTTATTCTAGTCTATAGTGTACCTTGATTAATCAAACTTGAACTTTCAAGGTTTGAAATCTGTACTAGATTCCCTATATTTCCACGAATGGTCTTTAATAAAAACATATGAAAAATAAATGTGATTTTGGGAATTCCAGAGGTCCAGGGAATTCTTCTTGACATCCTCGTGGGATACTTTGTAATAATAAACAATATATCGCAATACCTGTTATATTGTATTTAATACATTGATTCCGCAAACGAGTACTCTTATTTTGCACCAAAGTACTTTATACCCATTTTCCAGTACTCGATTCTCTATTTGTACCACATATTATGAAAATTTATTTTATTCGAATTTATACTTTGTTCCAGTATCTATTGCACCTTCATTAATCAGATTAGTACTCTCAAAGTTTGAATTCTGTACTAGATTCTCTACATTTCCACGCATAGTCTTTAATAAAACTACATGAAAAATAAATGTCATTTTGGGAAATCCAGAGTTCCAAAGAATTCTTCTTGACATCCTCGTGTGATATTTTGTAATAATAAACAATATATCGCAGTACCAGTTACATTGTATTTAATACTTTGATTCCGTAACCGAGTACTCTAATTTTGCTCCTAAGTACTTGATACCCATTTTCCAGTACTCGATTCTCTATTTCTGCCACATATTATGAAAACTTATTTTATTGGAATATATACTTTTATCCCGTCTTTACTGTACCTTGATTAATCAGACTAGTACTTTCAACGTTTGAAATCTGTACTCGATTCTCTACATTTCCACGCATAGTCTTTAATAAAACTATATGAAAAATAAATGTCATTTTGGGAATTCCAGAGTTCCTGAGAATTCTTCTTGACATCCTCGTGTGATATTTTGTAATAATAAACAATATATTGCAGTACTTGTTACATTGTATTTAATACTTTGATTCCGCAAACGAGTACTCTAATTTTACTCCTTAGTACTTGATACCCATTTTCCAGTACTCGATTCTCAATTTCTGCCACGTATTATGAAAACTTATTTTATTGGAATTTATAATTTTTTCCAGTCTATAGTGTACTTTGATTAATCAGACTAGTACTTTCAAGGTTTGAAATCTGTACTCGATTCTCTACATTTTCACGCATGGTCTTTAATAAAAATATATGAAAAATAAATGTCATTTTGGGAATTTTAGAGTTCCAGAGAATTCTTCTTGACATCCTCGTGCGATATTTGATAATAATAAACAATATATCGCAGTACCTGTTATATTGTATTTCATACTTTGATTCCGCAAACGAATACTCTGATTTTGCCCCTAAGTACTTGATACCCATTTTCCAGTACTCGATTCTCTATTTCTGCCACATATTATGAAACTTATTTTATTGGAATTTATACTTTATTCTAGTTTATAGTGTACCTTGATTAATCAAACTTGAACTTTCAAGGTTTGAAATCTGTACTAGATTCCCTACATTTCCACGCATGGTCTTTAATAAAAACATATGAAAAATAAATGTGATTTTGGGAATTCCAGAGGTCCAGGGAATTCTTCTTGACATCCTCGTGGGATACTTTGTAATAATAAACAATATATCGCAATACCTGTTATATTGTATTTAGTACATTGATTCCGCAAACGAGTACTCTGATTTTGCACCAAAGTACTTTATACCCATTTTCCAGTACTCGTCTCTATTTCTACCACATATTATGAAAATTTATTTTATTCGAATTTATACTTTGTTCCAGTATCTATTGCACCTTGATTAATCAGATTAGTACTCTCAACGTTTGAAATCTGTACTCGATTCTCTACATTTCCACGCATAGTCTTTAATAAAACTATATGAAAAATAAATGTCATTTTGGGAAATCTAGAGTTCCAGAGAATTCTTCTTGACATCCTCGTGTGATATTTTGTAATAATAAACAATATATCGCAGTACTTGTTACATTGTATTTAATACTTTGATTCCGCAAACGAGTACTCTAATTTTCCTCCTAAGTACTTGATACCCATTTTCCAGTACTCGATTCTCAATTTCTGCCACATATTATGAAAACTTATTTTATTGGAATTCATACTTGGTTCCAATCTATAGTGTACCTTGATTAATCTGACTAGTACTTTTTGGTTTGAAATCTGTTCTCGATTCTCTTCATTTCCAAGCATGGTCTTTAGTAAGAATATATGAAAAATAAATGTGCTTTTGGGAATTCCAGAGTTCTAGGGAATTCTTCATGACATCCTCGTGGGATATTTGGTCATAATAAACAATATATCGCAATACCTGTTATATTGTATTTAATACTTTGATTCCGCAAACGAGTACTCTGATTTTGCACCAAAGTACTTGATACCCATTCTTCAGTACTCGATTCCCTATTTCTGCCACATATTATGAAAACTTATTTTATTGGAATTTATACTTTGTTCTAGTCTCTAGTGTACCTTGATTAATCAGACTAGTACTTTCACCGTTTGAAATCTGTAGTCGATTCTCTATATTTCCACGCATGGTCTTTAATAAAAATAAATGAAGAATAAATGTGATGTTGGGAATTCTAGAGTTCCAGGGAATTCTTCTTGACATCCTCGTGGGATATTTTGTAATAATAAGCAATATATCACAATACCTGTTATATTGTATTTAATACTTTGATTTCGCAAACGAGTACTCTAATTTTGCTCCTAAGTACTTGATACCCATTTTCCAGTACTCGATTCTCTATTTCTGCCACATATTATGAAAACTTATTTTATTGGAATATATACTTTTCTCCTGTCTTTACTGTACCTTGATTAATCAGACTAGTACTTTAAACGTTTGAAATCTGTACTCGATTCTCTACATTTTCACGCATAGTCTTTAATAAAACTATATGAAAAATAAATGTCATTTTGGGAATTCCAGAGTTCCAGAGAATTCTTCTTGACATCCTCGTGTGATATTTTGTAATAATAAACAATATATCGCAGTACTTGTTACATTGTATTTAATACTTTGATTCTGCAAACGAGTACTCTAATTTTACTCCTTAGTACTTGATACCCATTTTCCAGTACTCGATTCTCAATTTCTGCCACGTATTATGAAAACGTATTTTATTGGAATTTTTAATTTGTTCCAGTCTATAGTGTACCCTGATTAATCAGACTAGTACTTTCAAGGTTTGAAATCTGTACTCGATTCTCTACATTTTCACGCATGGTCTTTAATAAAAATATATGAAAAATAAATTTCATTTTGGGAATTTTAGAGTTCCAGAGAATTCTTCTTGACATCCTCGTGCGATATTTGATAATAATAAACAATATATCGCAGTACCAGTTACATTGTATTTAATACTTTGATTCCGTAACCGAGTACTCTAATTTTGCTCCTAAGTACTTGATACCCATTTTCCAGTACTCGATTCTCTATTTCTGCCACATATTATGAAAACTTATTTTATTCGAATATATACTTTTATCCCGTCTTTACTGTACCTTGATTAATCAGACTAGTACTTTCAACGTTTGAAATCTGTACTCGATTCTCTACATTTCCACGCATAGTCTTTAATAAAACTATATGAAAATTAAATGTCATTTTGGGAATTCCAGAGTTCCAGAGAATTCTTCTTGACACCCTCGTGTGATATTTTGTAATAATAAACAATATATTGCAGTACTTGTTACATTGTATTTAATACTTTGATTCCGCAAACGAGTACTCTAACTTTACTCCTTAGTACTTGATACCCATTTTCCAGTACTCGATTCTCAATTTCTGCCACGTATTATGAAAACTTATTTTATTGGAATTTATAATTTGTTCCAGTCTATAGTTTACCTTGATTAATCGGACTAGTACTTTCAAGGTTTGAAATCTGTACTCGATTCTCTACATTTTCACGCATGGTCTTTAATAAAAATATTTGAAAAATAAATGTCATTTTGGGAATTTTAGAGTTCCAGAGAATTCTTCTTGACATCCTCGTGCGATATTTGATAATAATAAACAATATATCGCAGTACCTGTTATATTGTATTTCATTCTTTGATTCCGCAAACGAATACTCTGATTTTGCCCCTAAGTACTTGATACCCATTTTTCAGTACTCGATTCTCTATTTCTGCCAGATATTATGAAACTTATTTTATTAGAATTTATACTTTATTGTAGTCTATAGTGTACCTTGATTAATCAAACTTGAACTTTCAAGGTTTGAAATCTGTACTAGATTCCCTATATTTCCACGAATGGTCTTTAATAAAAACATATAAAAAATAAATGTGATTTTGGGAATTCCAGAGGTCCAGGGAATTCTTCTTGACATCCTCGTAGGATACTTTGTAATAATAAACAATATATCGCAATACCTGTTATATTGTATTTAATACATTGATTCCGCAAACGAGTACTCTGATTTTGCACCAAAGTACTTTATACCCATTTTCCAGTACTCGATTCTCTATTTGTACCACATATTATGAAAATTTATTTTATTCGAATTTATACTTTGTTCCAGTATCTATTCCACCTTGATTAATCAGATTAGTACTCTCAAAGTTTGAAATCTGTACTCGATTCTCTACATTTCCACGCATAGTCTTTAATAAAACTATATGAAAAATAAATGTCATTTTGGGAAATCCAGAGTTCCAAAGAATTCTTCTTGACATCCTCGTGTGATATTTTGTAATAATAAACAATATATCGCAGTACTAGTTAAATTGTATTTAATACTTTGATTCCGTAACCGAGTACTCTAATTTTGCTCCTAAGTACATGATACCCATTTTCCAGTACTCGATTCTCTATTTCTGCCACATATTATGAAAACTTATTTTATTGGAATTCATACTTGGTTCCAATCCATAGTGTACCTTGATTAATCAGACTAGTACTTTTAAGGTTTGAAATCTGTTCTCGATTCTCTTCATTTCCAAGCATGGTCTTTAGTAAGAATATATGAAAAATAAATGTGCTTTTGCGAATTCCAGAGTTCCAGGGAATTCTTCATGACATCCTCGTGGGATATTTGGTAATAATAAACAATATATCGCAATACCTGTTATATTGTATTTAATACTTTGATTCCGCAAACGAGTACTCTGATTTTGCACCAAAGTACTTGATACCCATTCTTCAGTACTCGATTCTCTATTTCTGCCACATATTATGAAAACTTATTTTATTGGAATTTATACTTTGTTCTAGTGTAACGCCCCGCTATTTTTATAACGCTTCGGTGAGTTTACCGACTAATTGCTCTTGTGTGCATTGTTTGCAATTATGTGAATTATATGAATTAATGGGTGATTCTATATGTGAATAATATGAAGACTTCATATTAAGAATCTTTATATTTGAATTACCCTACACTATGTTTATACTTGAAGTGTTGTATTTGAAATTTTATGAAAATTGTGTCATTATATTTGAATCACATGATATTATATTTGAAATATATGCAATATATATATACAAACATATACAAATATATATGTATATATATATATAAATATCTATATAATTGCTAGCTAATTTTGACTTTTCAAAATAACTTATATTTATTTAATTATCTCATTTCTCTCCACATTTTTCTACACTATTCTCAAGCAACATTCTCTTCTTCTTCCTCTCATCTCTCGGCCCTCATTCCACCAGCCACCACCACCACTTTCAACCACCATCAAAGCACCAAAAATCATCCCCTCTCTTGCTACAAAAAGTTGCTCTTTCATCTAAGGAACAAGCCTCTACTTTCTATTTTTGCAAACAAGCTCTCTACATCTCCTTTCTCCTCCATTTTCTCCTTCAAGGTAAGGTTGCAAATCTCTTTAATCTTTGAGTTTCAATGTCTCATATGTTGATGAAGTGAAGAAGCATGTTAGAATGAATGATTGATGAGCTTAGTTTGGTTGTTGATAGCATGTAGCATTACTTGTGATTTTTCATATAAATTTGATTATTATGCAATGTTGGATTGATGAATTTAGATGCTTAGATGCTCAAATGGATTGGTAATTCATGTTAGTTCATGATATTAAGCTAATTGGTGAAGTTTTATGGAGTTTGGAGTTGAAAAATGAGAGTTTGGCAAAATATGTAGGGGCTGATGAATAGTGATTTTTGAGCATTTGGCTTCATTTTTCGATTCTTTTGGCATCAAAAATCCTTAAATATAGTAGCTAAGTGATGCCGGAAGTTTCGGATTAATCGGAGTTGTTTTGCTATGAAAAGTATTAAATGGAGGGTGGTTTGTGTAATATTCACAAACCTTTGAATTTTGGTTCCCAAGCTTCCATATTACTTGAATGCTTAATTTAGCTTAATATCATGTGTATTTGATTGTGTTTGAATGCATTTGAATGAGTTTAATTGTGTTTAAATGCATTTATACATAATATGTTATTTTGAGCATAAAATGCATTTCATAGTCGTGCGTCGTATTTGGTTGTTTTATTGAGTCGTGTCTCACCTCGAGGCCTGTGTATTACAGGTAGGACCTCGCGGGACTGATCTCGGGTCGTTGAAAACCCTTTTTGTAAAGCCTACAGGTGAGGATGTAAAAATGTTTTCTAACTGGAGTATGAACAAATATTTGCGAAAACCCTACCCCTTTATATTTCAATTATATGTTATCAATATTTGAAATAAAAAGGATTTGATATAAAATGATATATATGTATCTTTTCTAAAATGGTTTTAAAATAGAGACAAGAGAACTATTTTGTTTTTAAAAGTAACATTTGGTCTCGGGACTTGCGCGTATGCCTCGAGTTATTCGGCAACGTGTCGAGAAACCCTAGACGGTTACATACCTTGTCTCGAACGACCCTTTTGGTCAATCAAAACAATTATAAAGCGAGACTATATTTCCTTTAACCCTATCGAGGACGCTCTTAGGGTATATTTGGGCCCCGGATTATACTAGAGGTGGAAACCCGGAGACGAGCGTCTAGGGTAAAGCCCATAGTATAATCCAGATTATATATATGGATGGAGACCCAGTGACGATCATCTAATATATAATCAAAGGGTATTACTCATTGCTAGTCGGAGGTAGTCTAGCTCGGGTAATACTTACACCGGCGCCATTAGTCGGTTATGGTGAAATCGTGGGTAGCTCCCTTGATAAGCCAAATGGTATTGAGGAGGAATTTCATTATATTTGATATGTTTTTGGGAGTTATAAGGAGATGGCCCGTTCTCGCCGGGAATAAAAATGTTTTCTAAAATGTTTTACTTTAATATTTAATTCACAAAGCTTTGATGAATTATAAAGAGAAAGTATCGGCACTAGATTCGTTTCTCTATTAACCAAAGCGTGAATTAAATATGTTTTATGTTTTAATTATTATATATATTCCCCTCCTCACTGAGTTCGTTTGACTCACATCCCGTTTTGGTTCATGCTTCAGGTTAGCGGTCAGGTACTGGCAGCAGCGTTGTAGGCTTGTACAGTCCTTGAAGTCGGTCTTATGTATTTACTTTTGTGGATCGAACTTATGATGTTGAATTACATGAAAACTTGAAATGTTATGCTGATGTAGAATACTTGATGAATTGATGTTATAACTTGTGATAGATAATGAACTTATAAATGTTTATTTTGGCCACGGATGGCAGTGTGAATATAAATATGATCTTTTGCTCGTTGCTTCCGCTTGTTAGTGCTGTTGTTGTTGTTGGTGTTGGTACTGTTGTTGGGGGGTCGCTGTTGCCAGGTTGTGGGAATCCCGTTGTCCGGGGCGGGTTTTCGAGTGGTGGTATTTAACTATCGCTCGAGAGCTCGTTTCGGTCCGGGGGTTGTGGCGTGGGGGACGTCACAGCTTAAGGTGGTATCAGAGCCAGGTTTGGTACTTAGGTTTTGACGTCGTGTCGAGTCTGTCTAGGTCGAACGGCTTTAGGACAATGTGCTTTTATATGTCTATGTTATGTGACCTATGTGGACATGATCATGTGGCTAACGAAGCATGCATATTATTTAGTCTTTTGATACAGGAAAATGGTTCGTGCTCGTGGTAGACCTATCCTAATGCAGTGGTGCAAGGTACTGTACATTTGCATAACATATCCATATTTGCATTATATGATTCTGGTGCGACGCATTCTTTTATTGCTCCTGAATATGCTTCTAGATTATCTTTGTCTGCCGAGTGCTTGCCTTATGTGCTTGAGGTCAATTCCCCGTTGGGAATTTCTTATTTGTGCAATCGAGTCTTCCGAGACTGTCCGTTGAGGATAGACGATCGCGATTATCCTGCTGATCTCATTGAGCTTCCGATGAGTCACTACGGGATAATATTGGGAATGGACTGGCTATATCGGCATCAAGCTTATATTGATTGTTTCGGGAAAAAGATCGCTCTAGGAGCTGATAGCGAGATTTTGGGCAAAAGGTTTGACAAGATTCCTCGAGTATCTTATGTTAAAGCTGCCCGAATGATTCGCAAGGGATCTCCGGCCTTTGTTGCTTATCTACTAAACCGTCCGAAAGAGCAAGTTAAGCTTGAGGAGGTACCAGTAGTTGGAGAATTCCTTGATGTGTTTCTTGAGAGTTTGAATTCTTTGCCTCCGGAACGAGAGATAGAGTTTGTGATCGATTTAGCTCCGGGTGCCGAACCGTATTCGAAGACTCCTTACCGTATGGCTCCGGCAGAGTTGAAAGATTTGAAGATTCAGTTGGATGGATTGTTGGAGAGTGGGTACATTCGACCGAGTACTTCGCCGTGGGGTGCGCCTGTTCTTTTTCTGAAAAAGAAGGATGGGACGTTGAGGATGTGTGTAGACTATCATGAGCTGAATCGGATGACGATAAAGAACAAATATCCTCTACCTCACATCGAAGAGTTGTTTGATATCCTGCAAGGGTCGAAAGTGTACTCTAAGCTAGATCTCCGACAGGGGTATTACCAGTTGAGGATTCGAGAGTCAGACATTCCGAAGACTGGGTTTAATACTCGATATGGGCATTTTGAGTTCGTAGTTATGCCTTTCGGGTTAACGAATGCCCCAGCTGCATTCATGGATTTGATGCATCGTACTTTCCGGCCATATCTCGATAAGTTTGTGGTGATCTTCATTGACGATATCCTGGTTTTCTCAAAGACTAAGGAAGAACATGCTGAGTATCTTCGCATCGTGTTAAGAACTCTCCGAGAGCACCAGCTGTATGCCAAGTTCAGTAAATGCGAATTTTGGCTTGATAAAGTTACCTTCCTTGGTCATGTGATATCAGGAGATGGAATCGAAGTTGATCCTTCTAAAATCGAGGCCGTAATGAAATGGGAGCAGCCGAAGACTCCAACTGAAGTCCGAAGTTTTCTAGGGTTAGCTGGCTATTACAGGCGTTTCGTTCAAGATTTCTCCAAGATAGCCGCTCCGCTGACCAATTTAACTCGCAAGGATGTGCCTTTTAAGTGGGACGATAAATGCGAGGCAAGTTTCCAAGAGCTAAGGAAACGGTTGACTACTGCTCCGGTACTTGCACTTCCTGAAGGTTCCGAAGGGTTTACGGTTTATACCGATGCCTCGAAAGAAGGGTTAGGATGCGTTCTTATGTAGAACGGCAGAGTGATAGCTTATGCTTCGCGTAAGTTAAAAGATGCTGAGAAGAACTATCCTATCCACGATCTTGAGCTAGCTGCTATTATCTTTGCCCTGGGAAAGTGGCGACATTATTTATACGGCGTGACATTCGACATTTTCACCGACCACCAGAGTTTGAAATATCTGCATACTCAGAAAGGTCTCAATCACAGGCAACGACGGTGGATGGAATTTCTTGAAGATTATGATTGCCGTATTCAATATCACCCAGGCAAAGCTAACGTAGTAGCCGATGCTTTAAGTAGACAAGCAAAGGTAGCTGTCTTGGAAGGAACCTCTACAGGAGTGATGTCAGAGCAGGGAGATGTCACTTAGTCTCTCAACCGCGGATTGCGAATCTTTCAGTCCGACCAGATTTGGTTCAGAGACTTAAAAACGAGCAGAGTGCTGATGACTGGATACAAAGACAGGTCGTGAGGATGCAAGATGATCCGAACTCCTCATTGGCTTTCGATGATATGGGTCTTTTTCGTTTTAAGAACCGAATTTGCGTGCCGAAGAACTTGAAGACCGAAATCATGGAGGAAGCACATAAATCTGCTTATGCCGTCCATCCGGGAGGTAATAAGATGTACCGAGATCTCAAGACTCAATATTGGTGGCACGGAATGAAACGTGAAGTTGCTGATTTTGTGAGACGGTGTTTGACTTGTCAACGAGTTAAAGCCAAACATCAGCAACCTGGTGAAACTCTACAGCCACTCTCTATTCCGGATTGGAAATGGGAAGATATTGCTATGGATTTCATGTCCGGATTACCGAGAGTTCGGGGCGGACATGACACGATTTGGGTAATTGTGGATCGTTTGACGAAATCCGCTCATTTCATTCCAATTCGAAAGACCACCAATGTCAAGAAACTGGCAGAGTTGTACATCGAGCAGATTGTAAAGCTACGTGGAGTTCCGAAGAATATCGTGTCCGATCGAGATCCTAAGTTCACTTCTAGACTTTGGCAAGAAATTCACAGAAACTTGGGAACAAATTTGAAATTCAGCACGGCCGCTCACCCGCAAACTGATGGTCAATCTGAGAGAACCATCAAAATTCTAGGCGATATGCTGCGAGCTTGTGCTCTTGACTTCTCCACGAGTTGGGACAAGCAACTGCCACTCATTGAATTCGCCTAAAACAACAGCTACCAAGCGACGATTGGGATGCCCCCGTACGAAGCGCTTTATGGACGTAAATGCCGATCCCCTCTGTACTGGGAATTAGAAGACTGGCGAAGAACTAAATACGGAGTGGAACGAGCTCTACCTCCAAAGACGATCCAGGAAACACTTGATAAGATTGCAATCATTCGACAGAGAATGAAAGCTGCTCAGGATCGTCAGAAGAGTTATGCTGATAAGAGACGCCGGGATTTGGAATTTGAAGAGGGAGACAAAGTGTTTCTTAAGGCGACGTTGAGGAAAGGATTCGCTAGAGTGGGAAAAGGTGGGAAACTCAGTCCGAGATATTTGGGACCCTATGAGGTTATTGAACGGATTGGGAAGACGGCCTACCGCCTGAACCTGCCCTCGACTCTAACTGGGATTCACAATGTTTTCCATGTTTCTCAATTGCGAAAATACTATCCCGACGAATCTCATATGCTCCGAGATGAAGAAGTTCAGGTAGAGCCTGACTTGACGATCGAGATGAAACCTGTTGAGATTCAGGATCGTAAGTTCAAGCAACTTCGCAACCGACAAATCCCCTTGGTTCGTGTGTTATGGAGAAACCGAACCACCGAACAAGTAACTTGGGAAATGGAAGAGAAGATGCGAACTCATTATCCCGAGTTATTTGCGGAGTCGAATTAGAATCTGGGGACCAGATTCTCCGAAGGGGGGGATAGTGTAACGCCCCGCTATTTTTATAACGCTTCGGTGAGTTTACCGACTAATTGCTCTTGTGTGCATTGTTTGCAATTATGTGAATTATGTGAATTAATGGGTGATTCTATATGTGAATAATATGAAGACTTCATATTAAGAATCTTTATATTTGAATTACCCTACACTATGTTTATACTTGAAGTGTTGTATTTGAAATTTTATGAAAACTGTGTCATTATATTTGAATCACATGATATTATATTTGAAATATATGCAATATATATATACAAACATATACAAATATATATGTATATATATATAAATATCTATATAATTGCTAGCTAATTTTGACTTTTCAAAATAACTTATATTTATTTAATTATCTCATTTCTCTCCACATTTTTCTACACTATTCTCAAGCAACATTCTCTTCTTCTTCCTCTCATCTCTCGGCCCTCATTCCACCAGCCACCACCACCACTTTCAACCACCATCAAAGCACCAAAAATCATCCCCTCTCTTGCTACAAAAAGTTGCTCTTTCATCTAAGGAACAAGCCTCTACTTTCTATTTTTGCAAACAAGCTCTCTACATCTCCTTTCTCCTCCATTTTCTCCTTCAAGGTAAGGTTGCAAATCTCTTTAATCTTTGAGTTTCAATGTCTCATATGTTGATGAAGTGAAGAAGCATGTTAGAATGAATGATTGATGAGCTTAGTTTGGTTGTTGATAGCATGTAGCATTACTTGTGATTTTTCATATAAATTTGATTATTATGCAATGTTGGATTGATGAATTTAGATGCTTAGATGCTCAAATGGATTGGTAATTCATGTTAGTTCATGATATTAAGCTAATTGGTGAAGTTTTATGGAGTTTGGAGTTGAAAAATGAGAGTTTGGCAAAATATGTAGGGGCTGATGAATAGTGATTTTTGAGCATTTGGCTTCATTTTTCGATTCTTTTGGCATCAAAAATCCTTAAATATAGTAGCTAAGTGATGCCGGAAGTTTCGGATTAATCGGAGTTGTTTTGCTATGAAAAGTATTAAATGGAGGGTGGTTTGTGTAATATTCACAAACCTTTGAATTTTGGTTCCCAAGCTTCCATATTACTTGAATGCTTAATTTAGCTTAATATCATGTGTATTTGATTGTGTTTGAATGCATTTGAATGAGTTTAATTGTGTTTAAATGCATTTATACATAATATGTTATTTTGAGCATAAAATGCATTTCATAGCCGTGCGTCGTATTTGGTTGTTTTATTGAGTCGTGTCTCACCTCGAGGCCTGTGTATTACAGGTAGGACCTCGCGGGACTGATCTCGGGTCGTTGAAAACCCTTTTTGTAAAGCCTACAGGTGAGGATGTAAAAATGTTTTCTAACTGGAGTATGAACAAATATTTGCGAAAACCCTACCCCTTTATATTTCAATTATATGTTATCAATATTTGAAATAAAAAGGATTTGATATAAAATGATATATATGTATCTTTTCTAAAATGGTTTTAAAATAGAGACAAGAGAACTATTTTGTTTTTAAAAGTAACATTTGGTCTCGGGACTTGCGCGTATGCCTCGAGTTATTCGGCAACGTGTCGAGAAACCCTAGACGGTTACATACCTTGTCTCGAACGACCCTTTTGGTCAATCAAAACAATTATAAAGCGAGACTATATTTCCTTTAACCCTATCGAGGACGCTCTTAGGGTATATTTGGGCCCCGGATTATACTAGAGGTGGAAACCCGGAGACGAGCGTCTAGGGTAAAGCCCATAGTATAATCCAGATTATATATATGGATGGAGACCCAGTGACGATCATCTAATATATAATCAAAGGGTATTACTCATTGCTAGTCGGAGGTAGTCTAGCTCGGGTAATACTTACACCGGCGCCATTAGTCGGTTATGGTGAAATCGTGGGTAGCTCCCTTGATAAGCCAAATGGTATTGAGGAGGAATTTCATTATATTTGATATGTTTTTGGGAGTTATAAGGAGATGGCCCGTTCTCGCCGGGAATAAAAATGTTTTCTAAAATGTTTTACTTTAATATTTAATTCACAAAGCTTTGATGAATTATAAAGAGAAAGTATCGGCACTAGATTCGTTTCTCTATTAACCAAAGCGTGAATTAAATATGTTTTATGTTTTAATTATTATATATATTCCCCTCCTCACTGAGTTCGTTTGACTCACATCCCGTTTTGGTTCATGCTTCAGGTTAGCGGTCAGGTACTGGCAGCAGCGTTGTAGGCTTGTACAGTCCTTGAAGTCGGTCTTATGTATTTACTTTTGTGGATCGAACTTATGATGTTGAATTACATGAAAACTTGAAATGTTATGCTGATGTAGAATACTTGATGAATTGATGTTATAACTTGTGATAGATAATGAACTTATAAATGTTTATTTTGGCCACGGATGGCAGTGTGAATATAAATATGATCTTTTGCTCGTTGCTTCCGCTTGTTAGTGCTGTTGTTGTTGTTGGTGTTGGTACTGTTGTTGGGGGGTCGCTGTTGCCAGGTTGTGGGAATCCCGTTGTCCGGGGCGGGTTTTCGAGTGGTGGTATTTAACTATCGCTCGAGAGCTCGTTTCGGTCCGGGGGTTGTGGCGTGGGGGACGTCACATCTAGTCTCTAGTGTACCTTGATTAATCAGACTAATACTTTCACCGTTTGAAATCTGTAGTCGATTCTCTACATTTCCACGCATGGTCTTTAATAAAAATAAATGAAAAATAAATGTGATTTTGGGAATTCTAGAGTTCCAGGGAATTCTTCTTGACATCCTCGTGGGATATTTTGTAATAATAAACAATATATCGCAATACCTGTTATATTGTATTTAATAGTTTGATTTCGCAAACGAGTACTCTAATTTTGCTCCTAAGTACTTGATACCCATTTTCCAGTACTCGATTCTCTATTTCTGCCACATATTATGAAAACTTATTTTATTGGAATATATACTTTTCTACTGTCTTTACAGTACCTTGATTAATCAGACTTGTACTTTAAACGTTTGAAATCTGTACTCGATTCTCTACATTTCCACGCATAGTCTTTAATAAAACTATATGAAAAATAAATGTCATTTTGGGAATTCCAGAGTTCCAGAGAATTCTTCTTGACATCCTCGTGTGATATTTTGTAATAATAAACAATATATCGCAGTACTTGTTACATTGTATTTAATACTTTGATTCTGCAAACGAGTACTCTAATTTTACTCCTTAGTACTTGATACCCATTTTCCAGTACTCGATTCTCAATTTCTGCCACGTATTATGAAAACTTATTTTATTGGAATTTTTAATTTGTTCCAGTCTATAGTGTACCCTGATTAATCAGACTAGTACTTTCAAGGTTTGAAATCTGTACTCGATTCTCTACATTTTCACGCATGGTCTTTAATAAAAATATATGAAAAATAAATGTCATTTTGGGAATTTTAGAGTTCCAGAGAATTCTTCTTGACATCCTCGTGCGATATTTGATAATAATAAACAATATATCGCAGTACCTGTTATATTGTATTTAATACTTTGATTCCGCAAACGAATACTCTAATTTTGCCCCTAAGTACTTGATAACCATTATTCAGTACTCCATTCTCTATTTCTGCCACATATTATGAAACTTATTTTATTAGAATTTATACTTTATTCTAGTCTATAGTGTACCTTGATTAATCAAACTTGAACTTTCAAGGTTTGAAATCTGTACTAGATTCCCTATATTTCCACGAATGGTCTTTAATAAAAACATATAAAAAATAAATGTGATTTTGGGAATTCCAGAGGTCCAGGGAATTCTTCTTGACATCCTCGTGGGATACTTTGTAATAATAAACAATATATCGCAATACCTGTTATATTGTATTTAATACATTGATTCCGCAAACGAGTACTCTGATTTTGCACCAAAGTACTTTATACCCATTTTCCAGTACTCGATTCTCTATTTGTACCACATATTATGAAAATTTATTTTATTCGAATTTATACTTTGTTCCAGTATCTATTGCACCTTGATTAATCAGATTAGTACTCTCAAAGTTTGAAATCTGTACTCGATTCTCTACATTTCCACGCATAGTCTTTAATAAAACTATATGAAACATAAATGTCATTTTGGGAAATCCAGAGTTCCAAAGAATTCTTCTTGACATCCTCGTGTGATATTTTGTAATAATAAACAATATATCGCAGTACCAGTTACATTGTATTTAATACTTTGATTCCGTAACCGAGTACTCTAATTTTGCTCCTAAGTACATGATACCCATTTTCCAGTACTCGATTCTCTATTTCTGCCACATATTATGAAAACTTATTTTATTGGAATTCATACTTGGTTCCAATCCATAGTGTACCTTGATTAATCAGACTAGTACTTTTAAGGTTTGAAATCTGTTCTCGATTCTCTTCATTTCCAAGCATGGTCTTTAGTAAGAATATATGAAAAATAAATGTGCTTTTGCGAATTCCAGAGTTCCAGGGAATTCTTCATGACATCCTCGTGGGATATTTGGTAATAATAAACAATATATCGCAATACCTGTTATATTGTATTTAATACTTTGATTCCGCAAACGAGTACTCTGATTTTGCACCAAAGTACTTGATACCCATTCTTCAGTACTCGATTCTCTATTTCTGCCACATATTATGAAAACTTATTTTATTGGAATTTATACTTTGTTCTAGTCTCTAGTGTACCTTGATTAATCAGACTAATACTTTCACCGTTTGAAATCTGTAGTCGATTCTCTACATTTCCACGCATGGTCTTTAATAAAAATAAATGAAAAATAAATGTGATTTTGGGAATTCTAGAGTTCCAGGGAATTCTTCTTGACATCCTCGTGGGATATTTTGTAATAATAAACAATATATCGCAATACCTGTTATATTGTATTTAATAGTTTGATTTCGCAAACGAGTACTCTAATTTTGCTCCTAAGTACTTGATACCCATTTTCCAGTACTCGATTCTCTATTTCTGCCACATATTATGAAAACTTATTTTATTGGAATATATACTTTTCTCCTGTCTTTACTGTACCTTGATTAATCAGACTTGTACTTTAAACGTTTGAAATCTGTACTCGATTCTCTACATTTCCACGCATAGTCTTTAATAAAACTATATGAAAAATAAATGTCATTTTGGGAATTCCAGAGTTCCAGAGAATTCTTCTTGACATCCTCGTGTGATATTTTGTAATAATAAACAATATATCGCAGTACTTGTTACATTGTATTTAATACTTTGATTCTGCAAACGAGTACTCTAATTTTACTCCTTAGTACTTGATACCCATTTTCCAGTACTCGATTCTCAATTTCTGCCACGTATTATGAAAACTTATTTTATTGGAATTTTTAATTTGTTCCAGTCTATAGTGTACCCTGATTAATCAGACTAGTACTTTCAAGGTTTGAAATCTGTACTCGATTCTCTACATTTTCACGAATGGTCTTTAATAAAAACATATAAAAAATAAATGTGATTTTGGGAATTCCAGAGGTCCAGGGAATTCTTCTTGACATCCTCGTGGGATACTTTGTAATAATAAACAATATCTCGCAATACCTGTTATATTGTATTTAATACATTGATTCCGCAAACGAGTACTCTGATTTTGCACCAAAGTACTCTATACCCATTTTCCAGTACTCGATTCTCTATTTGTACCACATATTATGAAAATTTATTTTATTCGAATTTATACTTTGTTCCAATATCTATTGCACCTTGATTAATCAGATTAGTACTCTCAAAGTTTGAAATCTGTACTCGATTCTCTACATTTCCACGCATAGTCTTTAATAAAACTATATGAAAGATAAATGTCATTTTGGGAAATCCAGAGTTCCAAAGAATTCTTCTTGACATCCTCGTGTGATATTTTGTAATAATAAACAATATATCGCAGTACTAGTTACATTGTATTTAATACTTTGATTCCGTAACCGAGTACTCTAATTTTGCTCCTAAGTACTTGATACCCATTTTCCAGTACTCGATTCTCTATTTCTGCCACATATTATGAAAACTTATTTTATTCGAATACATACTTTTATCCCGTCTTTACTGTACCTTGATTAATCAGACTAGTACTTTAAACTTTTGAAATCTGTACTCGATTCTCTACATTTTCACGCATAGTCTTTAATAAAACTATATGAAAAATAAATGTCATTTTGGGAATTCCAGAGTTCCAGAGAATTCTTCTTGACATCCTCGTGTGATATTTTGTAATAATAAACAATATATTGCAGTACTTGTTACATTGTATTTAATACTTTGATTCCGCAAACGAGTACTCTAATTTTACTCCTTAGTACTTGATACCCATTTTCCAGTACTCGATTCTCAATTTCTGCCACGTATTATGAAAACTTATTTTATTGGAATTTTTAATTTGTTCTAGTCTATAGTGTACCCTGATTAATCAGACTAGTACTTTCAAGGTTTGAAATCTGTACTCGATTCTCTACATTTTCACGCATGGCCTTTAATAAAAATATATGAAAAATAAATGTCATTTTGGGAATTTTAGAGTTCCAGAGAATTCTTCTTGACATCCTCGTGCGATATTTGATAATAATAAACAATATATCGCAATACCTGTTATATTGTATTTAATACTTTGATTCCGCAAACGAATACTCTAATTTTGCCCCTAAGTACTTGATAACCATTATTCAGTACTCCATTCTCTATTTCTGCCACATATTATGAAACTTATTTTATTAGAATTTATACTTTATTCTAGTCTATAGTGTAACTTGATTAATCAAACTTGAACTTTCAAGGTTTGAAATCTGTACTAGATTCCCTATATTTCCACGAATGGTCTTTAATAAAAACATATAAAAAATAAATGTGATTTTGGGAATTCCAGAGGTCCAGGGAATTCTTCTTGACATCCTCGTGGGATACTTTGTAATAATAAACAATATATCGCAATACCTGTTATATTGTATTTAATACATTGATTCCGCAAACGAGTACTCTGATTTTGCACCAAAGTACTTTATACCCATTTTCCAGTACTCGATTCTCTATTTGTACCACATATTATGAAAATTTATTTTATTCGAATTTATACTTTGTTCCAGTATCTATTGCACCTTGATTAATCAGATTAGTACTCTCAAAGTTTGAAATCTGTACTCGATTCTCTACATTTCCACGCATAGTCTTTAATAAAACTATATGAAACATAAATGTCATTTTGGGAAATCCAGAGTTCCAAAGAATTCTTCTTGACATCCTCGTGTGATATTTTGTAATAATAAAAAATATATCGCAGTACCAGTTACATTGTATTTAATACTTTGATTCCGTAACCGAGTACTCTAATTTTGCTCCTAAGTACTTGATACCCATTTTCCAGTACTCGATTCTCTATTTCTGCCACATATTATGAAAACTTATTTTATTGGAATATATACTTTTATCCCGTCTTTATTGTACCTTGATTAATCAGACTAGTACTTTCAACGTTTGAAATCTGTACTCGATTCTCTACATTTCCACGCATAGTCTTTAATAAAACTATATGAAAAATAAATGTCATTTTGGGAATTCCAGAGTTCCAGAGAATTCTTCTTGACATCCTCGTGTGATATTTTGTAATAATAAACAATATATTGCAGTGCTTGTTACATTGTATTTAATACTTTGATTCCGCAAACGAGTACTCTAATTTTACTCCTTAGTACTTGATACCCATTTTCCAGTACTCGATTCTCAATTTCTGCCACGTATTATGAAAACTTATTTTATTAGAATTTATAATTTGTTCCAGTCTATAGTTTACCTTGATTAATCGGACTAGTACTTTCGAGGTTTGAAATCTGTACTCGATTCTCTACATTTTCACGCATGGTCTTTAATAAAAATATTTGAAAAATAAATGTCATTTTGGGAATTTTAGAGTTCCAGAGAATTCTTCTTGACATCCTCGTGAGATATTTGATAATAATAAACAATATATCGCGGTACCTGTTATATTGTATTTCATTCTTTGATTCCGCAAACGAATACTCTGATTTTGCCCCTAAGTACTTGATACCCATTTTCCAGTACTCGATTCTCTATTTCTGCCACATATTATGAAACTTATTTTATTGGAATTTATACATTATTCTTGTTTATAGTGTACCTTGATTAATCACACTTGAACTTTCAAGGTTTGAAATCTGTACTAGATTCCCTACATTTCCACGCATGGTCTTTAATAAAAACATATGAAAAATAAATGTGATTTTCGGAATTCCAGATGTCCAAGGAATTCTTCTTGACATCCTCGTGGGATACTTTGTAATAATAAACAATATATCACAATACCTGTTATATTGTATTTAATACATTGATTCCGCAAATGAGTACTCTGATTTTGCACCAAAGTACTTTATACCCATTTTCCAGTACTCGATTCTCTATTTCTACCACATATTATGAAAATTTATTTTATTCGAATTTATACTTTGTTCCAGTATCTATTGCACCTTGATTAATCAGATTAGTACTCTCAACGTTTGAAATCTGTACTCGATTCTCTACATTTCCACGCATAGTCTTTAATAAAACTATATGAAAAATAAATGTCATTTTGGGAAATCTAGAGTTCCAGAGAATTCTTCTTGACATCCTCGTGTGATATTTTGTAATAATAAACAATATATCGCAGTACCTGTTACATTGTATTTAATAGTTTGATTTCGCAAACGAGTACTCTAATTTTGCTCCTAAGTACTTGATACCCATTTTCCAGTACTCGATTCTCTATTTCTGCCACATATTATGAAAACTTATTTTATTGGAATATATACTTTTCTCCTGTCTTTACTGTACCTTGATTAATCAGACTTGTACTTTAAACGTTTGAAATCTGTACTCGATTCTCTACATTTCCACGCATAGTCGTTAATAAAACTATATGAAAAATAAATGTCATTTTGGGAATTCCAGAGTTCCAGAGAATTCTTCTTGACATCCTCGTGTGATATTTTGTAATAATAAACAATATATCGCAGTACTTGTTACATTGTATTTAATACTTTGATTCTGCAAACGAGTACTCTAATTTTACTCCTTAGTACTTGATACCCATTTTCCAGTACTCGATTCTCAATTTCTGCCACGTATTATGAAGACTTATTTTATTGGAATTTTTAATTTGTTCCAGTCTATAGTGTACCCTGATTAATCAGACTAGTACTTTCAAGGTTTGAAATCTGTACTCGATTCTCTACATTTTCACGAATGGTCTTTAATAAAAACATATAAAAAATAAATGTGATTTTGGGAATTCCAGAGGTCCAGGGAATTCTTCTTGACATCCTCGTGGGATACTTTGTAATAATAAACAATATATCGCAATACGTGTTATATTGTATTTAATACATTGATTCCGCAAACGAGTACTCTGATTTTGAACCAAAGTACTTTATACCCATTTTCCAGTACTCGATTCTCTATTTGTACCACATATTATGAAAATTTATTTTATTCGAATTTATACTTTGTTCCAATATCTATTGCACCTTGATTAATCAGATTAGTACTCTCAAAGTTTGAAATCTGTACTCGATTCTCTACATTTCCACGCATAGTCTTTAATAAAACTATATGAAAGATAAATGTCATTTTGGGAAATCCAGAGTTCCAAAGAATTCTTCTTGACATCCTCGTGTGATATTTTGTAATAATAAACAATATATCGCAGTACCAGTTACATTGTATTTAATACTTTGATTCCGTAACCGAGTACTCTAATTTTGCTCCTAAGTACTTGATACCCATTTTCCAGTACTCGATTCTCTATTTCTGCCACATATTATGAAAACTTATTTTATTCGAATACATACTTTTATCCCGTCTTTACTGTACCTTGATTAATCAGACTAGTACTTTAAACTTTTGAAATCTGTACTCGATTCTCTACATTTTCACGCATAGTCTTTAATAAAACTATATGAAAAATAAATGTCATTTTGGGAATTCCAGAGTTCCAGAGAATTCTTCTTGACATCCTCGTGTGATATTTTGTAATAATAAACAATATATTGCAGTACTTGTTACATTGTATTTAATACTTTGATTCCGCAAACGAGTACTCTAATTTTACTCCTTAGTACTTGATACCCATTTTCCAGTACTCGATTCTCAATTTCTGCCACGTATTATGAAAACTTATTTTATTGGAATTTTTAATTTGTTCTAGTCTATAGTGTACCCTGATTAATCAGACTAGTACTTTCAAGGTTTGAAATCTGTACTCGATTCTCTACATTTTCACGCATGGCCTTTAATAAAAATATATGAAAAATAAATGTCATTTTGGGAATTTTAGAGTTCCAGAGAATTCTTCTTGACATCCTCGTGCGATATTTGATAATAATAAACAATATATCGCAATACCTGTTATATTGTATTTAATACTTTGATTCCGCAAACGAATACTCTAATTTTGCCCCTAAGTACTTGATAACCATTATTCAGTACTCCATTCTCTATTTCTGCCACATATTATGAAACTTATTTTATTAGAATTTATACTTTATTCTAGTCTATAGTGTAACTTAATTAATCAAACTTGAACTTTCAAGGTTTGAAATCTGTACTAGATTCCCTATATTTCCACGAATGGTCTTTAATAAAAACATATAAAAAATAAATGTGATTTTGGGAATTCCAGAGGTCCAGGGAATTCTTCTTGACATCCTCGTGGGATACTTTGTAATAATAAACAATATATCGCAATACCTGTTATATTGTATTTAATACATTGATTCCGCAAACGAGTACTCTGATTTTGCACCAAAGTACTTTATACCCATTTTCCAGTACTCGATTCTCTATTTGTACCACATATTATGAAAATTTATTTTATTCGAATTTATACTTTGTTCCAGTATCTATTGCACCTTGATTAATCAGATTAGTACTCTCAAAGTTTGAAATCTGTACTCGATTCTCTACATTTCCACGCATAGTCTTTAATAAAACTATATGAAACATAAATGTCATTTTGGGAAATCCAGAGTTCCAAAGAATTCTTCTTGACATCCTCGTGTGATATTTTGTAATAATAAAAAATATATCGCAGTACCAGTTACATTGTATTTAATACTTTGATTCCGTAACCGAGTACTCTAATTTTGCTCCTAAGTACTTGATACCCATTTTCCAGTACTCGATTCTCTATTTCTGCCACATATTATGAAAACTTATTTTATTGGAATATATACTTTTATCCCGTCTTTATTGTACCTTGATTAATCAGACTAGTACTTTCAACGTTTGAAATCTGTACTCGATTCTCTACATTTCCACGCATAGTCTTTAATAAAACTATATGAAAAATAAATGTCATTTTGGGAATTCCAGAGTTCCAGAGAATTCTTCTTGACATCCTCGTGTGATATTTTGTAATAATAAACAATATATTGCAGTGCTTGTTACATTGTATTTAATACTTTGATTCCGCAAACGAGTACTCTAATTTTACTCCTTAGTACTTGATACCCATTTTCCAGTACTCGATTCTCAATTTCTGCCACGTATTATGAAAACTTATTTTATTAGAATTTATAATTTGTTCCAGTCTATAGTTTACCTTGATTAATCGGACTAGTACTTTCGAGGTTTGAAATCTGTACTCGATTCTCTACATTTTCACGCATGGTCTTTAATAAAAATATTTGAAAAATAAATGTCATTTTGGGAATTTTAGAGTTCCAGAGAATTCTTCTTGACATCCTCGTGAGATATTTGATAATAATAAACAATATATCGCGGTACCTGTTATATTGTATTTCATTCTTTGATTCCGCAAACGAATACTCTGATTTTGCCCCTAAGTACTTGATACCCATTTTCCAGTACTCGATTCTCTATTTCTGCCACATATTATGAAACTTATTTTATTGGAATTTATACATTATTCTTGTTTATAGTGTACCTTGATTAATCAAACTTGAACTTTCAAGGTTTGAAATCTGTACTAGATTCCCTACATTTCCACGCATGGTCTTTAATAAAAACATATGAAAAATAAATGTGATTTTCGGAATTCCAGATGTCCAAGGAATTCTTCTTGACATCCTCGTGGGATACTTTGTAATAATAAACAATATATCACAATACCTGTTATATTGTATTTAATACATTGATTCCGCAAATGAGTACTCTGATTTTGCACCAAAGTACTTTATACCCATTTTCCAGTACTCGATTCTCTATTTCTACCACATATTATGAAAATTTATTTTATTCGAATTTATACTTTGTTCCAGTATCTATTGCACCTTGATTAATCAGATTAGTACTCTCAACGTTTGAAATCTGTACTCGATTCTCTACATTTCCACGCATAGTCTTTAATAAAACTATATGAAAAATAAATGTCATTTTGGGAAATCTAGAGTTCCAGAGAATTCTTCTTGACATCCTCGTGTGATATTTTGTAATAATAAACAATATATCGCAGTACCTGTTACATTGTATTTAATAGTTTGATTTCGCAAACGAGTACTCTAATTTTGCTCCTAAGTACTTGATACCCATTTTCCAGTACTCGATTCTCTATTTCTGCCACATATTATGAAAACTTATTTTATTGGAATATATACTTTTCTCCTGTCTTTACTGTACCTTGATTAATCAGACTTGTACTTTAAACGTTTGAAATCTGTACTCGATTCTCTACATTTCCACGCATAGTCGTTAATAAAACTATATGAAAAATAAATGTCATTTTGGGAATTCCAGAGTTCCAGAGAATTCTTCTTGACATCCTCGTGTGATATTTTGTAATAATAAACAATATATCGCAGTACTTGTTACATTGTATTTAATACTTTGATTCTGCAAACGAGTACTCTAATTTTACTCCTTAGTACTTGATACCCATTTTCCAGTACTCGATTCTCAATTTCTGCCACGTATTATGAAAACTTATTTTATTGGAATTTTTAATTTGTTCCAGTCTATAGTGTACCCTGATTAATCAGACTAGTACTTTCAAGGTTTGAAATCTGTACTCGATTCTCTACATTTTCACGAATGGTCTTTAATAAAAACATATAAAAAATAAATGTGATTTTGGGAATTCCAGAGGTCCAGGGAATTCTTCTTGACATCCTCGTGGGATACTTTGTAATAATAAACAATATATCGCAATACCTGTTATATTGTATTTAATACATTGATTCCGCAAACGAGTACTCTGATTTTGCACCAAAGTACTTTATACCCATTTTCCAGTACTCGATTCTCTATTTGTACCACATATTATGAAAATTTATTTTATTCGAATTTATACTTTGTTCCAATATCTATTGCACCTTGATTAATCAGATTAGTACTCTCAAAGTTTGAAATCTGTACTCGATTCTCTACATTTCCACGCATAGTCTTTAATAAAACTATATGAAAGATAAATGTCATTTTGGGAAATCCAGAGTTCCAAAGAATTCTTCTTGACATCCTCGTGTGATATTTTGTAATAATAAACAATATATCGCAGTACCAGTTACATTGTATTTAATTGTGACGTCCCCCACGCCACAACCCCCGGACCGAAACGAGCTCCCGAGCGATAGTTAAATACCACCACTCGAAAACCCGCCCCGGACAACGGGATTCCCACAATCTGGCAACAGCAACTCCCCAACAACGACACCAACATCAACAACATCAACAACAGCAATGTAACATTAACGAAGCGGAAGCAAGTATCATCATCTCAATAGCATGATATTAACATATATATATCATAATCCCATCAAATTGTCATCAAGTTTCATATTTCATCCACGTTTCAACTACATTCTATTTAGCATGACAAAATATATATAATTGAATTCAGCTAACAAAATATATATAACTGACTCCAAAGACTGATGGTCCTACAATGCTGCTGCCAGTACCTGACCGCTAACCTGAAGCATGAACCAAAACGGGATGTGAGTCAAACGAACTCAGTGAGGAGGGGAATATATATAATAATTAGAACATAAAACATATTCAATTCACGCTTTGGTTAATAGAGAAACGAATCTAGTGCCGATACTTTCTCTTTATAATTCATCAAAGCTTTGTGAATTAAATATTAAAGTAAAACATTTTAGAAAACATTTTTATTCCCGGCGAGAACGGGCCATCTCCTTATAACTCCCAAAAACATATCAAATATAATGAAATTCCTCCTCAATACCATTTGGCTTATCAAGGGAGCTACCCTCGATTTCACCATACCCGACTAATGGCGCCGGTGCAAGTATTACTTGAACTAGACTACCTCCGACTAGTTACAAGTAACACCCATTGATTATATATTAGATGATCGTCATTGGGTCTCCATCTATATATAATCTGGATTATATATATTGGATGATCGTCACTGGGTCTCCATCCATATATATAATCTGGATTATACCATGGGCTTCCCCCGAGACGCACGTCTCCGGGTTCCACCTCTAGTATAATCCGGGGCCCAAATATACCCTAAGAGCGTCCTCAATAGGGTTAAAGGAAATATAATCTCGCTTTATAATTGTTTTGATTGACCAAAAGGGTCGTTCGAGACAAGGTATGTAACCGTCTAGGGTTTCTCGACACGTTGCCGAATAACTCGAGGCATACGCGCAAGTCCCGAGACCAAATGTTACTTTTAAAAACAAAATAGTTCTCTTGTCTCTATTTTAAAACCATTTTAGAAAAGATACATATATATCATTTTATATCAAATCCTTTTTATTTCAAATATTGATAACATATAATTGAAATATAAAGGGGTAGGGTTTTCGCAAATATTTGTTCAAGCTTCAGTTAAAAACATTTTACATCCTCACCTGTAGGTTTTACAAAAAGGATAGCCAAATAACTCAGAATCAGCCCCGCGAGGTCCCACCTGTAATACACAGGCCTCGAGATAAGACACGACTCAATAAAACAATCAAATAAGACGCACGGCTATAAAATGCATTTCATGCTCAAAATAACATATTATGCATAAATGCATTTAAACACAATTAAGCTCATTCAAACACATTTGAACACAATCAAATACACATGATATTAAGCTAAATAGGCATACAAGTAATATGGAAGCTTGGGAAATAAAATTCAAAGGTTTGTAAATATTACACAAACCACCCCTCGTTTAATACTTTGCATAGCAAATCAACTCCGATTAATCCGAAATTTCCGGCATCACTTAGCTACTATATTTAAGGATTTTTGATGCCAAAAGAATCGAAAAATGAAGCCAAATGCTCAAAAATCACTATTCATCAGCCCCTACATATTTTGCCAAACTCTCATTTTTCAACTCCAAACTCCATAAAACTTCACCAATTAGCTTAATATCATGAACTAACATGAATTACCAATCCATTTGAGCATCTAAGCATCTAAATTCATCAATCCAACATTGCATAATAATCAAATTTATATGAAAAATCACAAGTAATGCTACATGCTATCAACAACCAAACTAAGCTCATCAATCATTCATTCTAGCCTACTTCTTCACTTCATCAACATATAAAACATTGAAACTCAAAGATTAAAGAGATTTGCAACCTTACCTTGTAGGAGAAAATGGAGGAGAAAGGAGATGTAGAGAGCTTGTTTGCAAAAATAGAAAGTAGAGGCTTGTTCCTTAGATGAAAGAGCAACTTTTTGTAGCAAGAGAGGGGATGATTTTTGGTGTTTTGATGGTGGTTGAAAGTGGTGGTGGTGGCTGGTGGAATGAGGGCCGAGAGATGAGAGGAAGAAGAAGAGAATGTTGCTTGAGAATAGTGTAGAAAAATGTGGAGAGAAATGAGATAATTAAATAAATATAAGTTATTTTGAAAAGTCAAAATTAGCTAGCAATTATATAGATATTTATATATATATATACATATATATTTGTATATGTTTGTATATATATATTGCATATATTTCAAATATAATATCATGTGATTCAAATATAATGACACAATTTTCATAAAATTTCAAATACAACACTTCAAGTATAAACATAGTGTAGGGTAAATTTCAAATATAAAGATTCTTAATATGAAGTCTTCATATTATTCACATATAGAATCACCCATTAATTCATATAATTCACATAATTGCAAAAAAAATGCACACAAGAGCAATTAGTCGGTAAAATTACCGAAGCGTTATAAAAATAGCGGGGCGTTACACTATCCCCCCCTTCGGAGAATCTGGTCCCCAGATTCTAATTCGGCCAGGCAAATAACTCGGGATAATGAGTTCGCATCTTCTCTTCCGTTTCCCAAGTTACTTGCTCGGTGGTTCGGTTTTTCCACAATACACGAACCAAGGGAATCTGTCGGTTGCGAAGTTGCTTGAACTTACGATCCTGAATCTCAACAGGTTTCATCTCGATCGTCAAGTCAGGCTCTACCTGGACTTCTTCATCTCGGAGAATATGAGATTCGTCAGGATAGTATTTTCGCAATTGAGAAACATGGAAAACATTGTGAATCCCAGTTAGAGTCGAGGGCAGGTTCAGGCGGTAGGCAGTCTTCCCAATCCGTTCAATAACCTCATAGGGTCCCAAATATTTCGGACTGAGCTTCCCACCTTTTCCCACTCTAGCGAATCCTTTTCTCAACGTCGCCTTAAGAAACACTTTGTCTCCCTCTTCAAATTCCAAATCCCGGCGTCTCTTATCAGCATAACTCTTTTGGCGATCCTGGGCAGCTTTCATTCTCTGTCGAATGATCGCAATCTTATCAAGTGTTTCCTGGATCGTCTTTGGAGGTAGACCTCGTTCCACTCCGTCTTTAGTTCTTCGCCAGTCTTCCAATTCCCAGTACAGAGGGGATCGGCACCTACGTCCGTAAAGCGCTTCGTATGGGGGCATCCCAATTGTCGCTTGGTAGCTGTTGTTGTAGGCGAATTCAATGAGTGGCAGTTGCTTGTCCCAACTCGTAGAGAAGTCGAGAGCACAAGCTCGCAGCATATCGCCTAGAATCTTGATGGTTCTCTCAGATTGACCATCAGTTTGCGGGTGAGCGGCCGTGCTGAATTTCAAATTTGTTCCCAAGTTTCTGTGAATTTCTTGCCAAAGTCGAGAAGTGAACTTAGGATCTCGATCGGACACGATATTCTTCGGAACTCCATGTAGCTTTACAATCTGCTCGATGTACAACTCTGCCAGTTTCTTGACATTGGTGGTCTTTCGAATTGGAATGAAGTGAGCGGATTTCGTCAAACGATCCACAATTACCCAAATCGTATCATATCCGCCTCGAACTCTCGGTAATCCGGACATGAAATCCATAGCAATATCTTCCCATTTCCAATCCGGAATAGAGAGTGGCTGTAGAGTTCCACCAGGTTGCTGATGTTCGGCTTTCTCTCGTTGACAAGTCAAACACCGTCTCACGAAATCAGCAACTTCTCATTTCATTCCATGCCACCAATATTGAGTCTTAAGATCTCTGTACATCTTATTACCTCCCGGATGGACGGCATAAGCAGATTTATGTGCTTCCTCCATGATTTCGGTCTTCAAGTTCTTCGGCACGCAAATTCGGTTCTTAAAACGAAAAAGACCCATATCATCGAAAGCAAATGAGGAGTTCGGATCATCTTGCATCCTCACGACCTGTCTTTGTATCCAGTCATCAGCACTCTGCTCGTTTTTAAGTCTCTGAACCAAATCTGGTCGGGCTGAAAGATTCGCGATTCGCGGTTGAGAGGCCAGATGATATTTCCCTGCTTCCGACATCACTCTTGTAGAGGTTCCTTCTAAGACAGCTACCTTTGCCTGTCTACTTAAAGCATCGGCTACTACGTTAGCTTTGCCTGGGTGATATTGAATACGGCAATCATAATCTTCAAGAAATTCCATCCACCGTCGTTGCCTGCGATTGAGATCTTTCTGAGTATGCAGATATTTCAAACTCTGGTGGTCGGTGAAAATGTCGAATGTCACGCCGTATAAATAATGTCGCCACTTTCCCAGGGCAAAGATAATAGCAACTAGCTCAAGATCGTGGATAGGATAGTTCTTCTCAGCATCTTTTAACTTACGCGAAGCATAAGCTATCACTCTGCCGTTTTGCATCAGAACACATCCTAACCCTTCTTTTGAGGCATCGGTATAAACCGTAAACCCTTCGGAACCTTCAGGTAGTGCAAGTATCGGAGCAGTAGTCAACCGTTTCCGTAACTCTTGGAAACTTGCCTCGCATTTATCATCCCATTTAAAATGCACGTCCTTGTGAGTTAAATTGGTCAGCGGAGCGGCTATCTTGGAGAAATCTTTAACGAAACGCCTGTAATAGCCAGCTAACCCTAGAAAACTTCGGACTTCAGTTGGTGTCTTCAGCTGCTCCCATTTCATTACGGCCTCAATCTTCGAGGGATCTACTTCGATTCCATCTCCTGATATCACATGACCAAGGAAGGTAACTTTATCAAGCCAAAATTCGCATGTACTGAACTTGGCATACAACTGATGCTCTCGAAGAGTTCTTAATACAATGCGAAGATGCTCGGCATGTTCTTCCTTAGTCTTTGAGAAAACCAGGATATCGTCGATGAAGATCACCACAAACTTATCGAGATATGGCCGGAAAGTACGATGCATCAGATCCATGAAAGCAGCTGGGGCATTCGTCAACCCGAAAGGCATAACTACGAACTCAAAATGCCCATATCGAGTATTAAACCCAGTCTTCGGAATGTCTGACTCTCGAATCCTCAACTGGTAATACCCCTGTCGGAGATCTAGCTTAGAGTACACTTTCGACCCTTGCAAAATATCAAACAACTCTTCGATGTGAGGTAGAGGATATTTGTTCTTTATCGTCATCCGATTCAGCTCGCGATAATCTATACACATCCTCAACGTCCCATCTTTTTTTTTCACGAAAAGAACAGGCGCACCCCACGGCGAAGCACTCGGTCGAATGTACCCACTCTCCAACAGTCCATCCAACTGTATCTTCAATTCTTTCAACTCTGCCGGAGCCATTCGGTAAGGGGTCTTCGAATACGGTTCGGCACCCGGAGCTAGATCGATCACAAACTCTATCTCTCGTTCCGGAGGCGAAGAATTCAAACTCTCGGGAAACACATCAGGGAATTCTCCAACTACTGGTACCTCCTCAAGCTTAACATGCTCTTTCGGACGATTTAGTAGATAAGCAACAAAGGCCGGAGATCCCTTGCGAATCATTCGGGCGGCTTTAACATAAGAAACTCGAGGAATCTTGTCAAACCTTTTGCCCAAAATCTCGCTATCAGCTCCCAGAGCGATCTTTTTCCCGAAACAAACAATATAAGCTTGATGCCGATATAGCCAGTCCATTCCCAATATTATCCCGTAGTGACTCATCGGAAGTTCAATGAGATCAGCAGGATAATCACGATCATCTATCCTCAACGGACAGTCTCGAAAGACTCGATTGCACAAACAAGAAATTCCCAACGGGGAATTAACCTCAAGCACATAAGGCAAGCACTCGGCAGACAAAGATAATCTAGAAGCATATTCAGGAGCAATAAAAGAATGCGTCGCACCAGAATCATATAATGCAACTGTGGATATGTCATGCAAATGTACAGTACCTTGCACCACTGCATTAGGATAGGTCTACCACGAGCACGAACCATTTTCCTGTATTAAAAGACTAAATAATATGCATGCTTCGTTAGCCACATGATAATGTCCACACAGGTCACATAACATAGACATATAAAATCACATTGTCCTAAAGCCGTTCGACCTAGACAGACTCGACACAACGTCAAAGCCTAAGTGCCAAACCTAGGCTCTGATACCACCTTAAGCTGTGACGTCCCCCACGCCACAACCCCCGGACCGAAACGAGCTCCCGAGCGATAGTTAAATACCACCACTCGAAAACCCGCCCCGGACAACGGGATTCCCACAATCTGGCAACAGCAACTCCCCAACAACAACACCAACATCAACAACATCAACAACAGCAATGTAACATTAACGAAGCGGAAGCAAGTATCATCATCTCAATAGCATGATATTAACATATATATATCATAATCCCATCAAATTGTCATCAAGTTTCATATTTCATCCACGTTTCAACTACATTCTATTTAGCATGACAAAATATATATAATTGAATTCAGCTAACAAAATATATATAACTGACTCCAAAGACTGATGGTCCTACAATGCTGCTGCCAGTACCTGACCGCTAACCTGAAGCATGAACCAAAACGGGATGTGAGTCAAACGAACTCAGTGAGGAGGGGAATATATATAATAATTAGAACATAAAACATATTCAATTCACGCTTTGGTTAATAGAGAAACGAATCTAGTGCCGATACTTTCTCTTTATAATTCATCAAAGCTTTGTGAATTAAATATTAAAGTAAAACATTTTAGAAAACATTTTTATTCCCGGCGAGAACGGGCCATCTCCTTATAACTCCCAAAAACATATCAAATATAATGAAATTCCTCCTCAATACCATTTGGCTTATCAAGGGAGCTACCCTCGATTTCACCATACCCGACTAATGGCGCCGGTGCAAGTATTACTTGAACTAGACTACCTCCGACTAGTTACAAGTAACACCCATTGATTATATATTAGATGATCGTCATTGGGTCTCCATCTATATATAATCTGGATTATATATATTGGATGATCGTCACTGGGTCTCCATCCATATATATAATCTGGATTATACCATGGGCTTCCCCCTAGACGCACGTCTCCGGGTTCCACCTCTAGTATAATCCGGGGCCCAAATATACCCTAAGAGCGTCCTCAATAGGGTTAAAGGAAATATAATCTCGCTTTATAATTGTTTTGATTGACCAAAAGGGTCGTTCGAGACAAGGTATGTAACCGTCTAGGGTTTCTCGACACGTTGCCGAATAACTCGAGGCATACGCGCAAGTCCCGAGACCAAATGTTACTTTTAAAAACAAAATAGTTCTCTTGTCTCTATTTTAAAACCATTTTAGAAAAGATACATATATATCATTTTATATCAAATCCTTTTTATTTCAAATATTGATAACATATAATTGAAATATAAAGGGGTAGGGTTTTCGCAAATATTTGTTCAAGCTTCAGTTAAAAACATTTTACATCCTCACCTGTAGGTTTTACAAAAAGGATAGCCAAATAACTCAGAATCAGCCCCGCGAGGTCCCACCTGTAATACACAGGCCTCGAGATAAGACACGACTCAATAAAACAATCAAATAAGACGCACGGCTATAAAATGCATTTCATGCTCAAAATAACATATTATGCATAAATGCATTTAAACACAATTAAGCTCATTCAAACACATTTGAACACAATCAAATACACATGATATTAAGCTAAATAGGCATACAAGTAATATGGAAGCTTGGGAAATAAAATTCAAAGGTTTGTAAATATTACACAAACCACCCCTCGTTTAATACTTTGCATAGCAAATCAACTCCGATTAATCCGAAATTTCCGGCATCACTTAGCTACTATATTTAAGGATTTTTGATGCCAAAAGAATCGAAAAATGAAGCCAAATGCTCAAAAATCACTATTCATCAGCCCCTACATATTTTGCCAAACTCTCATTTTTCAACTCCAAACTCCATAAAACTTCACCAATTAGCTTAATATCATGAACTAACATGAATTACCAATCCATTTGAGCATCTAAGCATCTAAATTCATCAATCCAACATTGCATAATAATCAAATTTATATGAAAAATCACAAGTAATGCTACATGCTATCAACAACCAAACTAAGCTCATCAATCATTCATTCTAGCCTACTTCTTCACTTCATCAACATATAAAACATTGAAACTCAAAGATTAAAGAGATTTGCAACCTTACCTTGAAGGAGAAAATGGAGGAGAAAGGAGATGTAGAGAGCTTGTTTGCAAAAATAGAAAGTAGAGGCTTGTTCCTTAGATGAAAGAGCAACTTTTTGTAGCAAGAGAGGGGATGATTTTTGGTGTTTTGATGGTGGTTGAAAGTGGTGGTGGTGGCTGGTGGAATGAGGGCCGAGAGATGAGAGGAAGAAGAAGAGAATGTTGCTTGAGAATAGTGTAGAAAAATGTGGAGAGAAATGAGATAATTAAATAAATATAAGTTATTTTGAAAAGTCAAAATTAGCTAGCAATTATATAGATATTTATATATATATATACATATATATTTGTATATGTTTGTATATATATATTGCATATATTTCAAATATAATATCATGTGATTCAAATATAATGACACAATTTTCATAAAATTTCAAATACAACACTTCAAGTATAAACATAGTGTAGGGTAAATTTCAAATATAAAGATTCTTAATATGAAGTCTTCATATTATTCACATATAGAATCACCCATTAATTCATATAATTCACATAATTGCAAAAAAAATGCACACAAGAGCAATTAGTCGGTAAAATTACCGAAGCGTTATAAAAATAGCGGGGCGTTACATTAATACTTTGATTCCGTAACCGAGTACTCTAATTTTGCTCCTAAGTACTTGATACCCATTTTCCAGTACTCGATTCTCTATTTCTGCCACATATTATGAAAACTTATTTTATTCGAATACATACTTTTATCCCGTCTTTACTGTACCTTGATTAATCAGACTAGTACTTTAAACGTTTGAAATCTGTACTCGATTCTCTACATTTTCACGCATAGTCTTTAATAAAACTATATGAAAAATAAATGTCATTTTGGGAATTCCAGAGTTCCAGAGAATTCTTCTTGACATCCTCGTGTGATATTTTGTAATAATAAACAATATATTGCAGTACTTGTTACATTGTATTTAATACTTTGATTCCGCAAACGAGTACTCTAATTTTACTCCTTAGTACTTGATACCCATTTTTCAGTACTCGATTCTCAATTTCTGCCACGTATTATGAAAACTTATTTTATTGGAATTTTTAATTTGTTCTAGTCTATAGTGTACCCTGATTAATCAGACTAGTACTTTCAAGGTTTGAAATCTGTACTCGATTCTCTACATTTTCACGCATGGCCTTTAATAAAAATATATGAAAAATAAATGTCATTTTGGGAATTTTAGAGTTCCAGAGAATTCTTCTTGACATCCTCGTGCGATATTTGATAATAATAAACAATATATCGCAGTACCTGTTATATTGTATTTAATACTTTGATTCCGCAAACGAATACTCTAATTTTGCCCCTAAGTACTTGATAACCATTATTCAGTACTCCATTCTCTATTTCTGCCACATATTATGAAACTTATTTTATTAGAATTTATACTTTATTCTAGTCTATAGTGTAACTTGATTAATCAAACTTGAACTTTCAAGGTTTGAAATCTGTACTAGATTCCCTATATTTCCACGAATGGTCTTTAATAAAAACATATAAAAAATAAATGTGATTTTGGGAATTCCAGAGGTCCAGGGAATTCTTCTTGACATCCTCGTGGGATACTTTGTAATAATAAGCAATACCTGTTATATTGTATTTAATACATTGATTCCGCAAACGAGTACTCTGATTTTGCACCAAAGTACTTTATACCCATTTTCCAGTACTCGATTCTCTATTTGTACCACATATTATGAAAATTTATTTTATTCGAATTTATACTTTGTTCCAGTATCTATTGCACCTTGATTAATCAGATTAGTACTCTCAAAGTTTGAAATCTGTACTCGATTCTCTACATTTCCACGCATAGTCTTTAATAAAACTATATGAAACATAAATGTCATTTTGGGAAATCCAGAGTTCCAAAGAATTCTTCTTGACATCCTCGTGTGATATTTTGTAATAATAAAAAATATATCGCAGTACCAGGTACATTGTATTTAATACTTTGATTCCGTAACCGAGTACTCTAATTTTGCTCCTAAGTACTTGATACCCATTTTCCAGTACTCGATTCTCTATTTCTGCCACATATTATGAAAACTTATTTTATTGGAATATATACTTTTATCCCGTCTTTATTGTACCTTGATTAATCAGACTAGTACTTTCAACGTTTGAAATCTGTACTCGATTCTCTACATTTCCACGCATAGTCTTTAATAAAACTATATGAAAAATAAATGTCATTTTGGGAATTCCAGAGTTCCAGAGAATTCTTCTTGACATCCTCGTGTGATATTTTGTAATAATAAACAATATATTGCAGTGCTTGTTACATTGTATTTAATACTTTGATTCCGCAAACGAGTACTCTAATTTTACTCCTTAGTACTTGATACCCATTTTCCAGTACTCGATTCTCAATTTCTGCCACGTATTATGAAAACTTATTTTATTAGAATTTATAATTTGTTCCAGTCTATAGTTTACCTTGATTAATCGGACTAGTACTTTCGAGGTTTGAAATCTGTACTCGATTCTCTACATTTTCACGCATGGTCTTTAATAAAAATATTTGAAAAATAAATGTCATTTTGGGAATTTTAGAGTTCCAGAGAATTCTTCTTGACATCCTCGTGAGATATTTGATAATAATAAACAATATATCGCGGTACCTGTTATATTGTATTTCATTCTTTGATTCCGCAAACGAATACTCTGATTTTGCCCCTAAGTACTTGATACCCATTTTCCAGTACTCGATTCTCTATTTCTGCCACATATTATGAAACTTATTTTATTGGAATTTATACATTATTCTTGTTTATAGTGTACCTTGATTAATCAAACTTGAACTTTCAAGGTTTGAAATCTGTACTAGATTCCCTACATTTCCACGCATGGTCTTTAATAAAAACATATGAAAAATAAATGTGATTTTCGGAATTCCAGATGTCCAAGGAATTCTTCTTGACATCCTCGTGGGATACTTTGTAATAATAAACAATATATCACAATACCTGTTATATTGTATTTAATACATTGATTCCGCAAATGAGTACTCTGATTTTGCACCAAAGTACTTTATACCCATTTTCCAGTACTCGATTCTCTATTTCTACCACATATTATGAAAATTTATTTTATTCGAATTTATACTTTGTTCCAGTATCTATTGCACCTTGATTAATCAGATTAGTACTCTCAACGTTTGAAATCTGTACTCGATTCTCTACATTTCCACGCATAGTCTTTAATAAAACTATATGAAAAATAAATGTCATTTTGGGAAATCTAGAGTTCCAGAGAATTCTTCTTGACATCCTCGTGTGATATTTTGTAATAATAAACAATATATCGCAGTACCTGTTACATTGTATTTAATAGTTTGATTTCGCAAACGAGTACTCTAATTTTGCTCCTAAGTACTTGATACCCATTTTCCAGTACTCGATTCTCTATTTCTGCCACATATTATGAAAACTTATTTTATTGGAATATATACTTTTCTCCTGTGTGACGTCCCCCACGCCACAACCCCCGGACCGAAACGAGCCCCCGAGCGATAGTTAAATACCACTACTCGAAAACCCGCCCCGGACAACGGGATTCCCACAATCTGGCAACAGCAACTCCCCAACAACGATACCAACATCAACAACCACAATAGCAATAACATGCCAGCAACGGAAGCAAATACCAAACATATATATATCCACTAATTTCATAAGATTCAAATATCCAAATATCATCATATTTCAACTTCCATCAATTTCAAGTTAACATGCCAAAATAAATAAGAGTAGTCATAGTAAAATGTCTACATAAACTGACTCCAAAGACCTGTAAGCCTACACTGCTGCTGCCAGTACCCAACAACCACTCGCACTGCTAACCTGAAGCATGAACCAAAAAGGGGATGTGAGTCAAACGAACTCAGTGAGGAGGGGAATATATATATAATAAAAACATATATTTAATCCACGCTTAGGTTGATAAAAGCACATCTAGTGATAATATGCTCTTTTACAATTCAGCTAAGCTTTGGGAATTAAATATTCATATTTAATCCACGCTTTGATTAATAGAGAAACGAATCTAGTGCCGATACTTTCTCTTTATAATCCATCAAAGCTTTATGAATTAAATATTAGAGTAAAATATTTTAGAAATATTTTATTCCCGGCGAGAACGGGCCATCTCCTTATAACCCCCAAAACATATCAAATATAATGAAATTCCTTCCTCAATACCGTTTGGCTTATCAAGGAGCAACCCGAGATTTCACCATAACCGACTAATGGCGCCGGTGTCAGTATTATTCATGCTAGACTACCTCCGACCAGCCATGAACAATACCCTTTGATTATTTGTCAGGTTCCAGGATACCTGCTTATAATCGGCGGATTATGAACCCGGCTTCAACCCTAGACGCACGTCTCCGGGTATCCGCCTGTCACATAATCCAGGGCCCAAACAGATACACCCATGAGCGTCCTCAATGGGGTTAAACGTGTATGATCTCGCTTTTAAAAATATTTTAATGGACCAAAAGGGTCTTTCGAGACAAGGTATGTAACCGTCTAGGGTATCCCGTCACGTTGCCGAGTTATCTCGAGGCATACGTGCAAGTCCCGAGACCAAATGTTACTTTTAAAATCAAAATAGTTCTCTTGTCCCTATTTTCAAACCATTTTGGAAAAGATATACATATATATCATTTTTATATCAAAACCTTTTTATTTCAAATATTGATAATATATAATTGAAATATAAAGGGATAGGGTTTTCGCAAATATTTGTTCATACTCCAGTTGAAAACCATTTTACATCCTCACCTGTAGGCTTAACAAAAAGGATATCCAAACGACCAGAAATCAGTCCCGCGAGGTCCCACCTGTAATACACAGGCCTCGAGGTAAGACACGACTCGATAAATCAACCAAATACGACGCACGGCAATAAAATGCATTTTATGCTCAAAATAACATATTATGTATAAATGCACTTAAACACAATTAAACTCATTCAAATGCATTCAAACACAATCAAACATACATGATATGAAGCTAAACTAAGCATTCAAGTAATATGGAAGCTTGGAAACCAAAATTCAAAGGTTTGTAAATATTACGCAAACCACCCCTCGTTTAATACTTTGCATAGCAAATCAACTCCGATTAATCCGAAACTTTCAGCATCTCTTAGTTAACACATTTTAAGATTTTTGATGCCAAAAGAATCGAAAAACGAAGCTCAAAACCTCAAATTTCACTATTCATCAGCCACTACATTTTTTTGCCAAACTTCCATTTTTCAACCCCAAACTCCATAAAACTTCACCAATTTGCTTAATATCATGAACTAACATGAATTACCAATCCATTCAAGCATCTAAGACCATTAGCTCAACATTGCACATTGATCAAATTCAATGGAAAAATCACAAGTAATGCTACATGCAACCAACAACCAAACTAAGCTCATCAATCATTCATTCTAACATGCTTCATCACTTCCTCAACATAGAAAACCATAACAACTAAAGAATTGAGAGAATCACAACCTTACCTTGAAGAGGAGAATTGGAGAGAAAAAGATGTAGAGAGCTTGTTTGCAAAAATAGAAAGTAGAGATTTGTTCCTTGGATGATGGAGCACCTTTTTGTAGCAAGAAAGAGGATGATTTTTGGTGCTTTAATGGTGATGAAAAATGGCGGTGGTGAGAAAGGGAGAGAGGGCCGAGAGGTTGAAGAAGAGAAGAGGAAGTGTTGCTTGAGAATAGTGTAGAAGATTGTGGAGAGAAAAGAGAGAATATAAAATAAATATATGATATTTTGAAAAGTCAAAATTAACATGCAATTATATAGATATTTATATGTATATATTTGTATAGATATTTATGTATGTATTTGCATATATATTTACATATATTTCAAAAATAATATCATATAATGCAAATATAATGTGATGATTTTCATAGAATTTCAAATACAAAAATTCCAATATAAACATATTTGAATAAGAATAGTATAGCATAATTCAAATATGAAAATTCTTATGGAATCATTATATTATTCACACATAGAATCACACATTAATTCATATAATTCACATAATCACATAATTTGCAAATAATACACACAAGAACAATTCGTCGGTAATGTACCGAAGCGTTATAAAATAGCGGGGCGTTACACTATCCCCTCCTTCGGAGAATCTGGTCCCCAGATTCTAATTCGACTCCGCAAATAACTCGGGATAATGAGTTCGCATCTTCTCTTCTGTCTCCCAAGTTACTTGTTCGGTGGTTCGGTTTCTCCATAACACACGAACCAAGGGAATTTGTCGGTTGCGGAGTTGCTTGAACTTGCGATCCTGAATCTCAACAGGTTTCATCTCGATTGTCAAGTCAGGCTCTATCTGGACTTCTTCATCTCGGAGAATATGAGATTCATCGGGATAGTATTTTCGCAATTCAGAAACATGGAAGACGTTGTGAATCCCCGTTAGAGTCGAGGGCAGGTTCAGGCGGTAGGCAGTCTTCCCAATCCGTTCAATAACCTCATAAGGTCCCAAATATCTCGGATTGAGTTTTCCACCCTTTCCCACTCTAACGGAACCTTTCCTCAACGTCGCCTGGAGGAACACTTTGTCTCCCTCTTCAAATTCCAAATCCCGGCGTCTCTTGTCAGCATAACTCTTCTGGCGATCCTGAGCAGCTTTCATTCTCTGCCGAATGATTGCAATCTTATCAAGTGTTTCCTGGATCGTCTTTGGAGGTAGAGCTCGTTCCACTCCGTCTTTAGTTCTTCGCCAGTCTTCTAATTCCCAGTATAGAGGGGATCGGCATTTACGTCCATAAAGCGCTTCGTACGGGGGCATCCCAATCGTCGCTTGGTAGCTGTTGTTGTAGGCGAATTCAATGAGTGGCAGTTGCTTGTCCCAACTCGTGGAGAAGTCGAAAGCACAAGCTCGTAGCATGTCGCCTAAAATCTTGATGGTTCTTTCAGATTGACCATCAGTTTGCGGGTGAGCGGCCGTGCTGAATTCCAAATTCGTTCCCAAGTTTCTGTGAATTTCTTGCCATAGTCGAGAAGTAAACTTGGGATCTCGATCGGACACGATACTTTTCGGAACTCCGTGAAGCTTTACGATCTGCTCGATGTACAGTTCCGCTAACTTCTTGACATTAGTGGTCTTTCGAATTGGAATAAAATGGGCGGATTTCGGCAAACGATCCACAATTACCCAAATTGTATTATATCTGCCTCGAACTCTCGGTAATCTGGACATGAAATCCATAGAAATATCTTCCCATTTCCAATTCGGAATAGAGAGTGGCTGTAGAGTTCCACCGGGTTGCTGATGTTCGGCTTTAACTCGTTGACAAGTCAAACACCGTCTCACGAAATCGGAAACTTCTCGTTTCATTCCGTGCCACCAATATTGAGTCTTGAGATCTCGGTACATCTTATTACCTCCCGGATGGACGACATAAGCAGACTTATGTGCTTCCTCCATGACTTCGGTCTTCAGATTCTTCGGCGCGCAAATTCGGTTCTTAAAACGAAGAAGACCCATATCATCGAAAGCAAAGGAGGAGTTCGGATCATTTTGCATCCTCACCACTTGCCTTTGAATCCAGTCATCAGCACTCTGCTCGTCTTTAAGTCTCTGAACCAAATCCGGTCTTACTGAGAGATTCGCGATCCGCGGTTGAGAGACTAGATGATATTTCCCTGCTTCCGACATCACTCTTGTAGAGGTTCCTTCTAAGACAGCTACCTTTGCCTGTTTACTTATAGCATTGGCTACTACGTTAGCTTTGCCTGGGTGATATTGAATACGACAATCATAATCTTCAAGAAATTCCATCCACCGACGTTGCCTGCGATTGAGATCCTTCTGAGTATGTAAATACTTCAAACTCTGGTGGTCGGTGAAAATGTCGAACGTCATGCCGTATAAATAATGTCGCCATTTTCCCAGGGCAAAGATAATAGCAGCTAGCTCAAGATCATGGATGGGATAGTTCTTCTCAGCATCTTTCAGCTTGCGCGAAGCATAAGCAATCACTTTGCCCTTTTGCATCAGAACACATCCTAACCCTTGCAAAATATCGAACAACTCTCCGATGTGAGGTCGAGGATATTTATTCTTTATCGTCATCCGATTCAGCTCACGACAATCTATACACATCCTCCACGTCCCATCCTTCTTTTTCACGAAAAGAACAGGCGCACCCCACGACGAAGTACTCGGTCGAATGTACCCACTCTCCAACAAACCATCCAACTGAACCTTAAATTCTTTCAACTCTGCCGGAGCCATACGGTAAGGAGTCTTCGAATACGGTTCGGCACCCGGAGCTAAATCGATCACAAACTCTATCTCTCGTTCCGGAGGCAAAGAATTCAAACTCTCGGGAAACACATCAGGGAATTCTCCAACTACTGATACCTCCTCAAGCTTAACTTGCTCTTTCGGACGGTTTAGTAGCTAAGCAACAAAGGCCGGAGATCCCTTGCGAATCATTCGGGCAGCTTTAACATAAGAAACTCGAGGAATCTTGTCAAACCTTTTGCCTAAAATCTCGCTATCAGCTCCCAGAGCGATCTTTTCCCCGAAACAATCAATATAAGCTTGATGCCGATATAGCCAGTCCATTCCCAATATTATCCCGTAGTGACTCATCGGAAGCTCAATGAGATCAGCAGGATAATCGCGATCGTCTATCCTCAACGGACAGTCTCGGAAGACTCGATTGCACAAATAAGAAATTCGCAACGGGGAATTGACCTCAGGCACATAAGGTAAAGACTCGGCAGACAAAGATAATCTAGAAGCATATTCAGGTGCAATAAAAGAATGCGTCGCACCCGAATCATATAATGCAAATATGGATATGTCATGCAAATGTACAGTACCTTGCACCACTGCATTAGGGTCGGTCTCCCCTCCATCCCCCGTCATCGCATACGCTCGTGCCACAACTTTTCCTTTCCCCGCATTCTGTGGCTCTTTCTGGAACTGTGGAGGTGGCCTTCTCCTTGGGCAGTTTCCTACTTGATGATCCTTGCGCCCACATCGAGTGCACCGTCCTTGTTTCTTCCAGCAATTAGCTTCCGTGTGTTTTGGCTTGCCGCAGTAAGAACACTTAATTTGAGGCTCGACTGTCTGAGGACCTGTGATCTTTTGCTTCTTGCTCGAAGATGAAGAACCCGCAGGTGGAAAATGCTTCTTAAATTTGCGAGGTGCTGGAGCTACAGCCTGTTGAAACATCCTTTGCATGGCTTCAAAGAACATGGCAGGATTTAAGGGATTCGGCTGCGCTGGCGGCACAGGCTCGGGCTGAGGAGCTGGAGGAGCATTAATGTTATTGTCTTGGGGAGGAGAGAGAGGAGTAGCTCGGGTTCTGCGTCTACCACGTGCCATTTCCTATATCAAAAGACTAAATAAGATGCATGTTTCGTTAGCGGCATGATCATGTCCACACAAGTCACAATACATAAGCATATAAAAGCACATTGTCCTAAAGCCGTTCGACCTAGACAGACTCGACACAACATCAAAACCTAAGTACCAAACCTGGCTCTGATACCACCTTAAGCTGTGACGTCCCCCACGCCACAACCCCCAGACCGAAACGAGCCCCCGAGCGATAGTTAAATACCACTACTCGAAAACCCGCCCCGGACAACGGGATTCCCACAATCTGGCAACAGCAACTCCCCAACAACGATACCAACATCAACAACCACAATAGCAATAACATGCCAGCAACGGAAGCAAATACCAAACATATATATATCCACTAATTTCATAAGATTCAAATATCCAAATATCATCATATTTCAACTTCCATCAATTTCAAGTTAACATGCCAAAATAAATAAGAGTAGTCATAGTAAAATGTCTACATAAACTGACTCCAAAGACCTGTAAGCCTACACTGCTGCTGCCAGTACCCAACAACCACTCGCACTGCTAACCTGAAGCATGAACCAAAAAGGGGATGTGAGTCAAACGAACTCAGTGAGGAGGGGAATATATATATAATAAAAACATATATTTAATCCACGCTTAGGTTGATAAAAGCACATCTAGTGATAATATGCTCTTTTACAATTCAGCTAAGCTTTGGGAATTAAATATTCATATTTAATCCACGCTTTGATTAATAGAGAAACGAATCTAGTGCCGATACTTTCTCTTTATAATCCATCAAAGCTTTATGAATTAAATATTAGAGTAAAATATTTTAGAAATATTTTATTCCCGGCGAGAACGGGCCATCTCCTTATAACCCCCAAAACATATCAAATATAATGAAATTCCTTCCTCAATACCGTTTGGCTTATCAAGGAGCAACCCGAGATTTCACCATAACCGACTAATGGCGCCGGTGTCAGTATTATTCATGCTAGACTACCTCCGACCAGCCATGAACAATACCCTTTGATTATTTGTCAGGTTCCAGGATACCTGCTTATAATCGGCGGATTATGAACCCGGCTTCAACCCTAGACGCACGTCTCCGGGTATCCGCCTGTCACATAATCCAGGGCCCAAACAGATACACCCATGAGCGTCCTCAATGGGGTTAAACGTGTATGATCTCGCTTTTAAAAATATTTTAATGGACCAAAAGGGTCTTTCGAGACAAGGTATGTAACCGTCTAGGGTATCCCGTCACGTTGCCGAGTTATCTCGAGGCATACGTGCAAGTCCCGAGACCAAATGTTACTTTTAAAATCAAAATAGTTCTCTTGTCCCTATTTTCAAACCATTTTGGAAAAGATATACATATATATCATTTTTATATCAAAACCTTTTTATTTCAAATATTGATAATATATAATTGAAATATAAAGGGATAGGGTTTTCGCAAATATTTGTTCATACTCCAGTTGAAAACCATTTTACATCCTCACCTGTAGGCTTAACAAAAAGGATATCCAAACGACCAGAAATCAGTCCCGCGAGGTCCCACCTGTAATACACAGGCCTCGAGGTAAGACACGACTCGATAAATCAACCAAATACGACGCACGGCAATAAAATGCATTTTATGCTCAAAATAACATATTATGTATAAATGCACTTAAACACAATTAAACTCATTCAAATGCATTCAAACACAATCAAACATACATGATATGAAGCTAAACTAAGCATTCAAGTAATATGGAAGCTTGGAAACCAAAATTCAAAGGTTTGTAAATATTACGCAAACCACCCCTCGTTTAATACTTTGCATAGCAAATCAACTCCGATTAATCCGAAACTTTCAGCATCTCTTAGTTAACACATTTTAAGATTTTTGATGCCAAAAGAATCGAAAAACGAAGCTCAAAACCTCAAATTTCACTATTCATCAGCCACTACATTTTTTTGCCAAACTTCCATTTTTCAACCCCAAACTCCATAAAACTTCACCAATTTGCTTAATATCATGAACTAACATGAATTACCAATCCATTCAAGCATCTAAGACCATTAGCTCAACATTGCACATTGATCAAATTCAATGGAAAAATCACAAGTAATGCTACATGCAACCAACAACCAAACTAAGCTCATCAATCATTCATTCTAACATGCTTCATCACTTCCTCAACATAGAAAACCATAACAACTAAAGAATTGAGAGAATCACAACCTTACCTTGAAGAGGAGAATTGGAGAGAAAAAGATGTAGAGAGCTTGTTTGCAAAAATAGAAAGTAGAGATTTGTTCCTTGGATGATGGAGCACCTTTTTGTAGCAAGAAAGAGGATGATTTTTGGTGCTTTAATGGTGATGAAAAATGGCGGTGGTGAGAAAGGGAGAGAGGGCCGAGAGGTTGAAGAAGAGAAGAGGAAGTGTTGCTTGAGAATAGTGTAGAAGATTGTGGAGAGAAAAGAGAGAATATAAAATAAATATATGATATTTTGAAAAGTCAAAATTAACATGCAATTATATAGATATTTATATGTATATATTTGTATAGATATTTATGTATGTATTTGCATATATATTTACATATATTTCAAAAATAATATCATATAATGCAAATATAATGTGATGATTTTCATAGAATTTCAAATACAAAAATTCCAATATAAACATATTTGAATAAGAATAGTATAGCATAATTCAAATATGAAAATTCTTATGGAATCATTATATTATTCACACATAGAATCACACATTAATTCATATAATTCACATAATCACATAATTTGCAAATAATACACACAAGAACAATTCGTCGGTAATGTACCGAAGCGTTATAAAATAGCGGGGCGTTACATCCTGTCTTTACTGTACCTTGATTAATCAGACTTGTACTTTAAACGTTTGAAATCTGTACTCGATTCTCTACATTTCCACGCATAGTCTTTAATAAAACTATATGAAAAATAAATGTCATTTTGGGAATTCCAGAGTTCCAGAGAATTCTTCTTGACATCCTCGTGTGATATTTTGTAATAATAAACAATATATCGCAGTACTTGTTACATTGTATTTAATACTTTGATTCTGCAAACGAGTACTCTAATTTTACTCCTTAGTACTTGATACCCATTTTCCAGTACTCGATTCTCAATTTCTGCCACGTATTATGAAAACTTATTTTATTGGAATTTTTAATTTGTTCCAGTCTATAGTGTACCCTGATTAATCAGACTAGTACTTTCAAGGTTTGAAATCTGTACTCGATTCTCTACATTTTCACGAATGGTCTTTAATAAAAACATATAAAAAATAAATGTGATTTTGGGAATTCCAGAGGTCCAGGGAATTCTTCTTGACATCCTCGTGGGATACTTTGTAATAATAAACAATATATCGCAATACCTGTTATATTGTATTTAATACATTGATTCCGCAAACGAGTACTCTGATTTTGCACCAAAGTACTTTATACCCATTTTCCAGTACTCGATTCTCTATTTGTACCACATATTATGAAAATTTATTTTATTCGAATTTATACTTTGTTCCAATATCTATTGCACCTTGATTAATCAGATTAGTACTCTCAAAGTTTGAAATCTGTACTCGATTCTCTACATTTCCACGCATAGTCTTTAATAAAACTATATGAAAGATAAATGTCATTTTGGGAAATCCAGAGTTCCAAAGAATTCTTCTTGACATCCTCGTGTGATATTTTGTAATAATAAACAATATATCGCAGTACCAGTTACATTGTATTTAATACTTTGATTCCGTAACCGAGTACTCTAATTTTGCTCCTAAGTACTTGATACCCATTTTCCAGTACTCGATTCTCTATTTCTGCCACATATTATGAAAACTTATTTTATTCGAATACATACTTTTATCCCGTCTTTACTGTACCTTGATTAATCAGACTAGTACTTTAAACGTTTGAAATCTGTACTCGATTCTCTACATTTTCACGCATAGTCTTTAATAAAACTATATGAAAAATAAATGTCATTTTGGGAATTCCAGAGTTCCAGAGAATTCTTCTTGACATCCTCGTGTGATATTTTGTAATAATAAACAATATATTGCAGTACTTGTTACATTGTATTTAATACTTTGATTCCGCAAACGAGTACTCTAATTTTACTCCTTAGTACTTGATACCCATTTTCCAGTACTCGATTCTCAATTTCTGCCACGTATTATGAAAACTTATTTTATTGGAATTTTTAATTTGTTCTAGTCTATAGTGTACCCTGATTAATCAGACTAGTACTTTCAAGGTTTGAAATCTGTACTCGATTCTCTACATTTTCACGAATGGTCTTTAATAAAAACATATAAAAAATAAATGTGATTTTGGGAATTCCAGAGGTCCAGGGAATTCTTCTTGACATCCTCGTGGGATACTTTGTAATAATAAACAATATATCGCAATACCTGTTATATTGTATTTAATACATTGATTCCGCAAACGAGTACTCTGATTTTGCACCAAAGTACTTTATACCCATTTTCCAGTACTCGATTCTCTATTTGTACCACATATTATGAAAATTTATTTTATTCGAATTTATACTTTGTTCCAATATCTATTGCACCTTGATTAATCAGATTAGTACTCTCAAAGTTTGAAATCTGTACTCGATTCTCTACATTTCCACGCATAGTCTTTAATAAAACTATATGAAAGATAAATGTCATTTTGGGAAATCCAGAGTTCCAAAGAATTCTTCTTGACATCCTCGTGTGATATTTTGTAATAATAAACAATATATCGCAGTACCAGTTACATTGTATTTAATACTTTGATTCCGTAACCGAGTACTCTAATTTTGCTCCTAAGTACTTGATACCCATTTTCCAGTACTCGATTCTCTATTTCTGCCACATATTATGAAAACTTATTTTATTCGAATACATACTTTTATCCCGTCTTTACTGTACCTTGATTAATCAGACTAGTACTTTAAACGTTTGAAATCTGTACTCGATTCTCTACATTTTCACGCATAGTCTTTAATAAAACTATATGAAAAATAAATGTCATTTTGGGAATTCCAGAGTTCCAGAGAATTCTTCTTGACATCCTCGTGTGATATTTTGTAATAATAAACAATATATTGCAGTACTTGTTACATTGTATTTAATACTTTGATTCCGCAAACGAGTACTCTAATTTTACTCCTTAGTACTTGATACCCATTTTCCAGTACTCGATTCTCAATTTCTGCCACGTATTATGAAAACTTATTTTATTGGAATTTTTAATTTGTTCTAGTCTATAGTGTACCCTGATTAATCAGACTAGTACTTTCAAGGTTTGAAATCTGTACTCGATTCTCTACATTTTCACGCATGGCCTTTAATAAAAATATATGAAAAATAAATGTCATTTTGGGAATTTTAGAGTTCCAGAGAATTCTTCTTGACATCCTCGTGCGATATTTGATAATAATAAACAATATATCGCAGTACCTGTTATATTGTATTTAATACTTTGATTCCGCAAACGAATACTCTAATTTTGCCCCTAAGTACTTGATAACCATTATTCAGTACTCCATTCTCTATTTCTGCCACATATTATGAAACTTATTTTATTAGAATTTATACTTTATTCTAGTCTATAGTGTAACTTGATTAATCAAACTTGAACTTTCAAGGTTTGAAATATGTACTAGATTCCCTATATTTCCACGAATGGTCTTTAATAAAAACATATAAAAAATAAATGTGATTTTGGGAATTCCAGAGGTCCAGGGAATTCTTCTTGACATCCTCGTGGGATACTTTGTAATAATAAACAATATATCGCAATACCTGTTATATTGTATTTAATACATTGATTCCGCAAACGAGTACTCTGATTTTGCACCAAAGTACTTTATACCCATTTTCCAGTACTCGATTCTCTATTTGTACCACATATTATGAAAATTTATTTTATTCGAATTTATACTTTGTTCCAGTATCTATTGCACCTTGATTAATCAGATTAGTACTCTCAAAGTTTGAAATCTGTACTCGATTCTCTACATTTCCACGCATAGTCTTTAATAAAACTATATGAAACATAAATGTCATTTTGGGAAATCCAGAGTTCCAAAGAATTCTTCTTGACATCCTCGTGTGATATTTTGTAATAATAAAAAATATATCGCAGTACCAGTTACATTGTATTTAATACTTTGATTCCGTAACCGAGTACTCTAATTTTGCTCCTAAGTACTTGATACCCATTTTCCAGTACTCGATTCTCTATTTCTGCCACATATTATGAAAACTTATTTTATTGGAATATATACTTTTATCCCGTCTTTATTGTACCTTGATTAATCAGACTAGTACTTTCAACGTTTGAAATCTGTACTCGATTCTCTACATTTCCACGCATAGTCTTTAATAAAACTATATGAAAAATAAATGTGATTTTGGGAATTCCAGAGTTCCAGAGAATTCTTCTTGACATCCTCGTGTGATATTTTGTAATAATAAACAATATATTGCAGTGCTTGTTACATTGTATTTAATACTTTGATTCCGCAAACGAGTACTCTAATTTTACTCCTTAGTACTTGATACCCATTTTCCAGTACTCGATTCTCAATTTCTGCCACGTATTATGAAAACTTATTTTATTAGAATTTATAATTTGTTCTAGTCTATAGTTTACCTTGATTAATCGGACTAGTACTTTCGAGGTTTGAAATCTGTACTCGATTCTCTACATTTTCACGCATGGTCTTTAATAAAAATATTTGAAAAATAAATGTCATTTTGGGAATTTTAGAGTTCCAGAGAATTCTTCTTAACATCCTCGTGAGATATTTGATAATAATAAACAATATATCGCGGTACCTGTTATATTGTATTTCATTCTTTGATTCCGCAAACGAATACTCTGATTTTGCCCCTAAGTACTTGATACCCATTTTCGAGTACTCGATTCTCTATTTCTGCCACATATTATGAAACTTATTTTATTGGAATTTATACATTATTCTTGTTTATAGTGTACCTTGATTAATCAAACTTGAACTTTCAAGGTTTGAAATCTGTACTAGATTCCCTACATTTCCACGCATGGTCTTTAATAAAAACATATGAAAAATAAATGTGATTTTCGGAATTCCAGATGTCCAAGGAATTCTTCTTGACATCCTCGTGGGATACTTTGTAATAATAAACAATATATCACAATACCTGTTATATTGTATTTAATACATTGATTCCGCAAATGAGTACTCTGATTTTGCACCAAAGTACTTTATACCCATTTTCCAGTACTCGATTCTCTATTTCTACCACATATTATGAAAATTTATTTTATTCGAATTTATACTTTGTTCCAGTATCTATTGCACCTTGATTAATCAGATTAGTACTCTCAACGTTTGAAATCTGTACTCGATTCTCTACATTTCCACGCATAGTCTTTAATAAAACTATATGAAAAATAAATGTCATTTTGGGAAATCTAGAGTTCCAGAGAATTCTTCTTGACATCCTCGTGTGATATTTTGTAATAATAAACAATATATCGCAGTACCTGTTACATTGTATTTAATAGTTTGATTTCGCAAACGAGTACTCTAATTTTGCTCCTAAGTACTTGATACCCATTTTCCAGTACTCGATTCTCTATTTCTGCCACATATTATGAAAACTTATTTTATTGGAATATATACTTTTCTCCTGTCTTTACTGTACCTTGATTAATCAGACTTGTACTTTAAACGTTTGAAATCTGTACTCGATTCTCTACATTTCCACGCATAGTCTTTAATAAAACTATATGAAAAATAAATGTCATTTTGGGAATTCCAGAGTTCCAGAGAATTCTTCTTGACATCCTCGTGTGATATTTTGTAATAATAAACAATATATCGCAGTACTTGTTACATTGTATTTAATACTTTGATTCTGCAAACGAGTACTCTAATTTTACTCCTTAGTACTTGATACCCATTTTCCAGTACTCGATTCTCAATTTCTGCCACGTATTATGAAAACTTATTTTATTGGAATTTTTAATTTGTTCCAGTCTATAGTGTACCCTGATTAATCAGACTAGTACTTTCAAGGTTTGAAATCTGTACTCGATTCTCTACATTTTCACGAATGGTCTTTAATAAAAACATATAAAAAATAAATGTGATTTTGGGAATTCCAGAGGTCCAGGGAATTCTTCTTGACATCCTCGTGGGATACTTTGTAATAATAAACAATATATCGCAATACCTGTTATATTGTATTTAATACATTGATTCCGCAAACGAGTACTCTGATTTTGCACCAAAGTACTTTATACCCATTTTCCAGTACTCGATTCTCTATTTGTACCACATATTATGAAAATTTATTTTATTCGAATTTATACTTTGTTCCAATATCTATTGCACCTTGATTAATCAGATTAGTACTCTCAAAGTTTGAAATCTGTACTCGATTCTCTACATTTCCACGCATAGTCTTTAATAAAACTATATGAAAGATAAATGTCATTTTGGGAAATCCAGAGTTCCAAAGAATTCTTCTTGACATCCTCGTGTGATATTTTGTAATAATAAACAATATATCGCAGTACCAGTTACATTGTATTTAATACTTTGATTCCGTAACCGAGTACTCTAATTTTGCTCCTAAGTACTTGATACCCATTTTCCAGTACTCGATTCTCTATTTCTGCCACATATTATGAAAACTTATTTTATTCGAATACATACTTTTATCCCGTCTTTACTGTACCTTGATTAATCAGACTAGTACTTTAAACGTTTGAAATCTGTACTCGATTCTCTACATTTTCACGCATAGTCTTTAATAAAACTATATGAAAAATAAATGTCATTTTGGGAATTCCAGAGTTCCAGAGAATTCTTCTTGACATCCTCGTGTGATATTTTGTAATAATAAACAATATATTGCAGTACTTGTTACATTGTATTTAATACTTTGATTCCGCAAACGAGTACTCTAATTTTACTCCTTAGTACTTGATACCCATTTTCCAGTACTCGATTCTCAATTTCTGCCACGTATTATGAAAACTTATTTTATTGGAATTTTTAATTTGTTCCAGTCTATAGTGTACCCTGATTAATCAGACTAGTACTTTCAAGGTTTGAAATCTGTACTCGATTCTCTACATTTTCACGCATGGTCTTTAATAAAAATATATGAAAAATAAATGTCATTTTGGGAATTTTAGAGTTCCAGAGAATTCTTCTTGACATCCTCGTGCGATATTTGATAATAATAAACAATATATCGCAGTACCTGTTATATTGTATTTAATACTTTGATTCCGCAAACGAATACTCTAATTTTGCCCCTAAGTACTTGATAACCATTATTCAGTACTCCATTCTCTATTTCTGCCACATATTATGAAACTTATTTTATTAGAATTTATACTTTATTCTAGTCTATAGTGTACCTTGATTAATCAAACTTGAACTTTCAAGGTTTGAAATCTGTACTAGATTCCCTATATTTCCACGAATGGTCTTTAATAAAAACATATAAAAAATAAATGTGATTTTGGGAATTCCAGAGGTCCAGGGAATTCTTCTTGACATCCTCGTGGGATACTTTGTAATAATAAACAATATATCGCAATACCTGTTATATTGTATTTAATACATTGATTCCGCAAACGAGTACTCTGATTTTGCACCAAAGTACTTTATACCCATTTTCCAGTACTCGATTCTCTATTTGTACCACATATTATGAAAATTTATTTTATTCGAATTTATACTTTGTTCCAGTATCTATTGCACCTTGATTAATCAGATTAGTACTCTCAAAGTTTGAAATCTGTACTCGATTCTCTACATTTCCACGCATAGTCTTTAATAAAACTATATGAAACATAAATGTCATTTTGGGAAATCCAGAGTTCCAAAGAATTCTTCTTGACATCCTCGTGTGATATTTTGTAATAATAAACAATATATCGCAGTACCAGTTACATTGTGTAACGCCCCGAAAAATCCGAATTAGTATCCGGTACGACCGAATTGTTATTTTGCGCGATTTAATTATTTTATTTGATAGTTAGTATGTGAATTTTTAACAATTTCATAAATGAGTGAATTTTGGTTTTTAAACCATTGCATGTCAACGTGTGTTCAATTATATGAGTTTTGACTATAATATTGTTTAATTCCGACAACCTGCTATTTTTAGTAAGTTCGGAGTAATTACGGTTTTGCCCCTCGTTTCTAAGTCAAGTCAAAGTTTGACTTGACCACTCTCTCTCTCCCTCAAACCTCATTCACGTAAGAAAGAAGAAAAGAAAAGAGAAAAAGAAGAGAGAAAAGAGAGAAAGCTTCGATTGATCATTCCGATTTCGTTTTCCGACCGAATTTCGATCCGTGAAACTTTTCGAACTCCTCACGATCTATTCTTCAAGTAAGCTTCTCACGTCCTTCGCGTTTAATGCTTCCTAGGCTATGATTTATAGAATTTTGTGAATAGTTTAATAATATATGAAAAATGTGAATATGAATGATTTTGTGGATGGATTTATGTGTTTCTTGGTCCTATAAGTAGATTAGATGTTGTAGATCATTATATGTAAGTTTAGTTTGAGGTTTTGCATGATTTATATGATTTAAATGTTAATTTTTGGCTCATTCCCGAGAACCCTCGCGATTTTCTGCTGTTCTGATGATCCACACGGTCTGACGCACGGTCTTGGGACCATGCGCCAAGACCGTGTGCATATTTTGGCCTTGCACTGCCTAACGCACGGCCGTGCGCAAGCCGGTGCACAGGCCAGTGCAAGTTTGTCCGCACCGGCTTGAGCACGTGTTCAAGCCCGTGCGTTTGCCCGTCCCCAAGACCGTGTGTATGCCTTAACCAAAATTTCTCCATTTTCAACTTCTTGCTCTCGGCATTGAGGGTCAAAGGGTTAATTAAAAAGTTGACTTTCTTCGTTTGACCTCCGATTCGAGATCCGATTTCACCTATAGGTCCTATAAATCATGTAATACATATTTTAAGTAGTTTGAATTTTTCCGACTTCGTTTGGGTCCCGTTTCTCGTGTTTTTCGTTTAAGCCTTTTTGGCTATTTTTCAAATGTTGTTCGTTTCTTCCGAAACTTGAATGCATGCTTCCTTATTGCATTTTATGCATGTTTATGAGTTTTTATTGCATTCCAACTTGTTTTGCTTATCGAATTCTATGAATTTCTATGTTTTGTTACAATGTGAACCTAAGTGATATGAATGATTGTTTAACGTGATTCTATGTGTTTTAAATCTTTCGTATAAGCCGTGCGTCGTCGTTAGTCTTATTTGGTTGTGTCTTTTTCTTTTGCAGACGATACTCCCGTGGAGTAGTGTGCCTGTCTCGTATTTTGCTCTCGTTTTTGTCAAGCCAACAGGTGGGGTTTTCAGTTTCTTATAGTAGACGATAATACGTACATAATACCAACCCTACTACCCGATAAGCCTTGTTTTATGATTTGTTTTACATCCGTCTGTATATATAGTAGATATTTAAGCTTATACTTTTATGATCTTGAAAACGATTTAATATGAAAAGTATTATGTATAAGTTTGTGAAATGTTTACGAAAGAGGCAAGCAAATCTTTGTTTTCCGAAAGCGAACTTTGGCATTATAGCCTCGCACACGACTTGCCTCGAACGGTCTTTTGACCACATGGAAATGTTTGAAAAGCGAGCTATGTATATGAATATGTTTGACCTGTTCTGATGGGCCCGGAGTAAGGACGATAGGACGAAGTCGGTAGACGTCGGGTCTACGGCGGAAATTCTATGGTTTCCTCCACCTTTGGGAGCTCGGGGTGAGGCCGGAGTGGCAGCCCTTTGAGTACCTGAGCTTGTTTATGTATGATATGTGTAGTTAGGGGTTGCTCCCTGATTACAACTGGAGGAATAAGGTGGGTTTCTGTTTTTATGATTTGACTGGTGGTTCAGAACTCTTCTCGCTGAGTTATACGCTTTGTTATGTTTCATTTTGAGCTAGTTCACCAATCGTTTGCGAAAAACTTTACTTCTGTTATTTTCTTTCTGTTTAAACTGGTGATCTACTTTCGTTTATTCTTATGTACTGTTTTTCCCCCTCACTTAGTCGTTTGACTAACCCCATTCGTTTCACCCTTTGGTTTCAGGATTCTAGGCGGGCTTCAGTAGTATTGAGTCGTTGTCAATCGAGTTACGCTTTTGTCTTATGTAAACTCTCGTTTCTTGTTGACTTATGATGTATGTAGGATTTGAATTGTGCTTATGAATAGCCGGGAATAATATTGTAGAACCCGTTGTAAACATTTGTTAATATTTAATGGAATTTGCTAGCCTTGGTGGGCTTTACCTATCTGCGCAATCATTATGGGTTTTATGTTTTGTTTTATATTGCTTCCGCTTTTGGGTTTGTCTCTGTTTTGAAACTCCCGCCTAGTAGTAAATGTCCGGTTTGCCGTTCGCCGGGGTTTGGTTCGGGTCGGACTCCTTTCGATTCCGGGTCAGGATCCGGTGCGGGGCGTGCGTTTGCCCGTTTGGCGGCGCCCGCTACAGTTGGTATCAGAGCCCTATGGGTTCAATGGCCTATGCTCTGAAGCGTCGAGTCTGTCTAGGTCCGTACGGCTTAGGAACTATGTGAATTGCGTGATTGTGCTTAAGTGATTGTGTGAATTTGAATTCCTTACGTGTTAATGCTTTACATGATCACTTACCGTCATGCATATTTGTACAGTTTTGCAGGATGCGTCGTGGTAGAGGTCCTCCTCCGCCTCCTCCCCCGCCAGAGGGACCTACGCCAGCCCAATTTATGGCGGCGTTACAGCAGTATGCTCTTCATGCACCTCAGGAGACGCCGGAACAGATGGCTATGAAGGCAATGAATCAGTTTCTCAATCGTAATCCGCCACAGTTTGTGGGAGCACCGGATGATGTGGCTGCAGAGGCCTGGATATCGGCCTTGGAGAAGATATTCAGACTGATGCACACTACGGATCCACAGAGGGTCGAGTATGCTGCCTACCTGATGATTGGGGCAGCACAGGACTGGTGGACACGGATCGATCAGCGTTGGACGCGTGATCGGGTGGTTCCGACATGGGCTCAGTTTTTGGTGGAGTTCAGGGCTAAGTACATACCGTTGGTAGTCAGACAACAGCGGGAAAGGGAGTTTTTGAACTTGAAGCAGGGCACGTCCTCGGTAGATCAGTATGAGGCACATTTCTCTCGCCTCATTGTTCACTGTTCCTATATGGTTGAGGACGAGGAGAGAAAGACACGCCAGTTCGTGGAGGGTTTGTCTCACAGCATTCGACTGCATATGATGGCTGTCCGCCCCCGATTTTATTCCGATGCAGTTGACATGGCTCTTGCTATAGAGTCAGAGATGAGACAGATGAGGCCTACGTCAGCACCTGCCCCCGCAGCCGCTAAGGGTTTTTCTTCGGGTCCGAAGAGGTCTTTTCCTTCTGTAGGACCATCTTCTTCTTCAGCTGGGAAGAAACCATTTCAGCAGGCTCCGAAGCCGAATGTTCCTCCCCAAGCTCAGGGTTTTCCACGACCAGTTTGTGGATATTGTGGAGGTCCCCATTTGGAGTCTAAGTGTCGAAGGAAGTTAGGGCTTTGCTTTGGATGTGGTAGCTCCGATCATCTTATGAATGCATGCCCGATGAAGAGAAGTCAGAAGCAGCCAGCTCAGCCTCAAGCCCAGGCCCGACTTTATGCCTTGGAAGGCGATGCTGAAGATGTCGCGCCAGATGCGAATGCCGTGGTGGAAGGTACGATATATATACATGGCATTCCCATTCATGCATTGTACGACCCGGGTGCTTCTCACTCGTTTATTGCGCCTGCCGTTGCTTTATCTGTGCATGCGCCTGTTGAGTTGCTTGAGTATGTGTTAGTTGTTAGCTCGCCGATGGGTTCTAGAGTAGCTACGAACCGCGTTCTCAAGCGTTGTCCGATGATTATTGAGGGTACCGAGTACCTTGGGGATTTAATCGTACTGCCGATGAAGGATTATGGGGTTATTCTTGGGATGGATTGGTTATTTGAGCACCGAGCGAAGATCGACTGCTATGAGAAGAAAGTTGTGCTTGGTTCCAGTGAAGTTAGAGGTTTTAGAATGGGTGAAGGCCCGTATATCTCTATGATGGAAGCCAAGAAGCTTATCCAGAAGGGAGAAGCAACTGGTTTTCTAGCTTATCTTCTCAACCGTCCGAAAGAGCAGACGAAGATCGAGGATACCGATGTGGTCAAGGAATTCATGGATGTGTTTCCCGAGAACTTGGAGTTTCTGCCCCCTGATAGGGACATTGAGTTCGTTATTGATCTAGTCCCGGGTGCCGAGCCGTACTCGAAGTCTCCGTACCGTATGGCTCCTGCCGAGTTGAAGGAATTGAAGAATCAGCTCGATGAACTCCTTTCGATTGGATATATCCGCCCGAGTACCTCGCCTTGGGGTGCTCCAGTCTTGTTCGTGAAGAAGAAGGACGGTACACTCCGTATGTGTATCGATTATCGCGAGTTGAACAGGATGACAGTGAAGAATAAGTATCCTTTGCCGCATATTGAGGAGTTGTTTGATTTACTCCAGGGATCGAGAGTTTATTCTAAGCTTGATCTCAGACAAGGGTATTACCAGCTCCGTATCCGAGCCGAGGATATTCCGAAGACAGCGTTCAACTCCAGATATGGTCACTTTGAGTTCGTGGTCATGCCGTTTGGACTCACGAATGCTCCTGCCGCTTTTATGGATATGATGCACAGGATCTTTCGTCCGTACCTCGATAAGTTTGTTGTGATCTTTATCGATGACATTCTAGTGTTCTCGAAGTCAGAGGAAGAGCACGCAGAACACCTCAAGATTGTTCTTCAGGCTTTGAGAGAGCATCAGTTATTTGCTAAGTTTAGCAAATGCGAGTTCTGGATCGACAGAGTGACTTTTCTAGGTCATGTCATATCCGGAACAGGAGTTGAGGTAGATCCGTCGAAGATCGAGACTGTGTTGGATTGGGAGAAACCTAAGACTCCTACAGAGATTCGCAGTTTCTTGGGATTAGCAGGATACTATAGACGTTTTGTCAAGGACTTTTCCAAGCTTGCTAGTCCGTTGACTGCGTTGACAAAGAAGGATGCCAAGTTGGAGTGGTCAGACAAATGTGAAGCAAGTTTCCAAGAGCTCAAGAAGAGATTAACTACAGCCCCAGTGTTAGCTATGCCTAATGGATTGGAGGGACTCGTTGTGTACACAGATGCGTCACACGAGGGATTGGGTTGTGTGTTGATGCAAAATGGGAGAGTTATAGCTTACGCCTCGAGGAAGCTAAAGCCAGCCGAAGAAAACTATCCCACGCATGATCTTGAGCTAGCAGCCGTTGTGTTTGCTTTGCTAAAGTGGCGTCATTATCTGTATGGCACTACGTTCGATATCTTCACTGATCACAAGAGTCTTCAGTATTTGTTCACTCAGAAGGATTTGAACAAGAGACAGCGTCGATGGATGGAATTGTTTGAGGATTATGATTGCAAGATTCAGTACCATCCTGGGAAGGCGAATGTGGTAGCCGATGCATTGAGTCGTAAGGCGAGTGTAGCTCTGCTAGAGGCTAAGTTTGAGCGAGTTTATATCACCTCGCAGGCTCACGTTCACAGTATATCGATTCAGTCAGAATTGGGTCGTAAGATTCGAGATGTTCAGGCTACTGACGAATGGACTCAGAGGCAGATAGTTCATATTTCAGATGATCCAGAGTCCCAGTTTCGTGTTGATGATTCTGGCATTCTCCGCTTCGAGACTCGAGTTTGTGTTCCTGAGAGTCTTAAGAAGGAGATTCTTGCTGAGGCGCATAATACGCCTTATACAGTACATCCTGGTGGAAGTAAGATGTACCGGGATCTAAAAGAGTTGTTCTGGTGGAGAGGTATGAAGAGAGACGTAGCTGATTACGTCAAGAGATGTCAGACATGTCAGCAGGTCAAGGTAGAGCACCAGAGACCTGGAGGATTGCTACAGCCACTACCGATTCCTACGTGGAATTGGGAGCAGATTGCGATGGACTTTGTGTCCGGTTTACCGAAAGTTAAAGGTGGCTATGATAGTATTTGGGTGATAATTGACCGACTTTCCAAGACTGCTCACTTTCTGCCGGTCAAGAAGTCATTCAAGGTAGAGAAGTTGGCAGAGATTTATCACCGAGAGATTGTCAGGCTTCATGGAGTTCCTGTGAGTATTGTGTCTGACAGAGATGCTAGATTCACTTCTCAATTATGGCAGCATCTTCAGGAGAAAATGGGAACGAAACTGACATTCAGTACAGCAGCACATCCGCAGACCGATGGCCAATCTGAGAGGACGATTCGATATCTCAGTGATATGCTTCGTGCGTGTGCTTTAGACTTTCGCACCAATTGGCACGACCAATTACCGTTGATTGAGTTCGCCTACAACAACAGTTATCAATCTACAATCAAGATGGCACCTTACGAAGCACTGTATGGAAGGAAGTGTCGATCCCCGTTGTTTTGGGATCTTGAGGATTGGCGTTGGACAAGGGATAACGAAGGAAGAGGAGATTCTCCGCAGTCTCTTCAGAGAGCGATTGACCGAATTCAGATCATCCGTCAGAGGATGAAAGCAGCCCAGGATCGCCAGAAAAGTTATGCCGATACACGCCGCCGACCTTTGGAGTTCGAGGTTGGTGACCGAGTGTTTCTTAAAGCTTCACCTCGAAAGGGATTCACTCGTATTGGCAAAGGTGGTAAGCTAGGTCCGAGATTCTTAGGACCGTTTGAGATTCTGGAGAAGATTGGAGAAGCTGCTTACAGATTAGACTTGCCACCGAGTCTGACAGGAATCCACAACGTTTTCCACGTTTCACAACTCCGGAAGTATCACCCGAGTGATTCACACGTTCTTCCTATCGAAGATGTTGAGATAGAGCCGGACTTGACCTTCGTTTCACTGCCGGTGAAAATTTTAGACAAGAAGACTCAAGCACTGCGTAACAGAGAGATTCCTATGGTTAAAGTGCTTTGGAGGAGTCAGTCGGTTGAAGAAGCTACATGGGAAACTGAAGAGAAGATGCGCAAGTTTCATCCCGCATTATTTGTAGCAGACGAGAAGAATCTGGGGACAGATTCTCATAAGGAGGGGTGATTGTAACGCCCCGAAAAATCCGAATTAGTATCCGGTACGACCGAATTGTTATTTTGCGCGATTTAATTATTTTATTTGATAGTTAGTATGTGAATTTTTAACAATTTCATAAATGAGTGAATTTTGGTTTTTAAACCATTGCATGTCAACGTGTGTTCAATTATATGAGTTTTGACTATAATATTGTTTAATTCCGACAACCTGCTATTTTTAGTAAGTTCGGAGTAATTACGGTTTTGCCCCTCGTTTCTAAGTCAAGTCAAAGTTTGACTTGACCACTCTCTCTCTCCCTCAAACCTCATTCACGTAAGAAAGAAGAAAAGAAAAGAGAAAAAGAAGAGAGAAAAGAGAGAAAGCTTCGATTGATCATTCCGATTTCGTTTTCCGACCGAATTTCGATCCGTGAAACTTTTCGAACTCCTCACGATCTATTCTTCAAGTAAGCTTCTCACGTCCTTCGCGTTTAATGCTTCCTAGGCTATGATTTATAGAATTTTGTGAATAGTTTAATAATATATGAAAAATGTGAATATGAATGATTTTGTGGATGGATTTATGTGTTTCTTGGTCCTATAAGTAGATTAGATGTTGTAGATCATTATATGTAAGTTTAGTTTGAGGTTTTGCATGATTTATATGATTTAAATGTTAATTTTTGGCTCATTCCCGAGAACCCTCGCGATTTTCTGCTGTTCTGATGATCCACACGGTCTGACGCACGGTCTTGGGACCATGCGCCAAGACCGTGTGCATATTTTGGCCTTGCACTGCCTAACGCACGGCCGTGCGCAAGCCGGTGCACAGGCCAGTGCAAGTTTGTCCGCACCGGCTTGAGCACGTGTTCAAGCCCGTGCGTTTGCCCGTCCCCAAGACCGTGTGTATGCCTTAACCAAAATTTCTCCATTTTCAACTTCTTGCTCTCGGCATTGAGGGTCAAAGGGTTAATTAAAAAGTTGACTTTCTTCGTTTGACCTCCGATTCGAGATCCGATTTCACCTATAGGTCCTATAAATCATGTAATACATATTTTAAGTAGTTTGAATTTTTCCGACTTCGTTTGGGTCCCGTTTCTCGTGTTTTTCGTTTAAGCCTTTTTGGCTATTTTTCAAATGTTGTTCGTTTCTTCCGAAACTTGAATGCATGCTTCCTTATTGCATTTTATGCATGTTTATGAGTTTTTATTGCATTCCAACTTGTTTTGCTTATCGAATTCTATGAATTTCTATGTTTTGTTACAATGTGAACCTAAGTGATATGAATGATTGTTTAACGTGATTCTATGTGTTTTAAATCTTTCGTATAAGCCGTGCGTCGTCGTTAGTCTTATTTGGTTGTGTCTTTGTCTTTTGCAGACGATACTCCCGTGGAGTAGTGTGCCTGTCTCGTATTTTGCTCTCGTTTTTGTCAAGCCAACAGGTGGGGTTTTCAGTTTCTTATAGTAGACGATAATACGTACATAATACCAACCCTACTACCCGATAAGCCTTGTTTTATGATTTGTTTTACATCCGTCTGTATATATAGTAGATATTTAAGCTTATACTTTTATGATCTTGAAAACGATTTAATATGAAAAGTATTATGTATAAGTTTGTGAAATGTTTACGAAAGAGGCAAGCAAATCTTTGTTTTCCGAAAGCGAACTTTGGCATTATAGCCTCGCACACGACTTGCCTCGAACGGTCTTTTGACCACATGGAAATGTTTGAAAAGCGAGCTATGTATATGAATATGTTTGACCTGTTCTGATGGGCCCGGAGTAAGGACGATAGGACGAAGTCGGTAGACGTCGGGTCTACGGCGGAAATTCTATGGTTTCCTCCACCTTTGGGAGCTCGGGGTGAGGCCGGAGTGGCAGCCCTTTGAGTACCTGAGCTTGTTTATGTATGATATGTGTAGTTAGGGGTTGCTCCCTGATTACAACTGGAGGAATAAGGTGGGTTTCTGTTTTTATGATTTGACTGGTGGTTCAGAACTCTTCTCGCTGAGTTATACGCTTTGTTATGTTTCATTTTGAGCTAGTTCACCAATCGTTTGCGAAAAACTTTACTTCTGTTATTTTCTTTCTGTTTAAACTGGTGATCTACTTTCGTTTATTCTTATGTACTGTTTTTCCCCCTCACTTAGTCGTTTGACTAACCCCATTCGTTTCACCCTTTGGTTTCAGGATTCTAGGCGGGCTTCAGTAGTATTGAGTCGTTGTCAATCGAGTTACGCTTTTGTCTTATGTAAACTCTCGTTTCTTGTTGACTTATGATGTATGTAGGATTTGAATTGTGCTTATGAATAGCCGGGAATAATATTGTAGAACCCGTTGTAAACATTTGTTAATATTTAATGGAATTTGCTAGCCTTGGTGGGCTTTACCTATCTGCGCAATCATTATGGGTTTTATGTTTTGTTTTATATTGCTTCCGCTTTTGGGTTTGTCTCTGTTTTGAAACTCCCGCCTAGTAGTAAATGTCCGGTTTGCCGTTCGCCGGGGTTTGGTTCGGGTCGGACTCCTTTCGATTCCGGGTCAGGATCCGGTGCGGGGCGTGCGTTTGCCCGTTTGGCGGCGCCCGCTACACATTGTATTTAATACTTTGATTCCGTAACCGAGTACTCTAATTTTGCTCCTAAGTACTTGATACCCATTTTCCAGTACTCGATTCTCTATTTCTGCCACATATTATGAAAACTTATTTTATTGGAATATATACTTTTATCCCGTCTTTATTGTACCTTGATTAATCAGACTAGTACTTTCAACGTTTGAAATCTGTACTCGATTCTCTACATTTCCACGCATAGTCTTTAATAAAACTATATGAAAAATAAATGTCATTTTGGGAATTCCAGAGTTCCAGAGAATTCTTCTTGACATCCTCGTGTGATATTTTGTAATAATAAACAATATATTGCAGTGCTTGTTACATTGTATTTAATACTTTGATTCCGCAAACGAGTACTCTAATTTTACTCCTTAGTACTTGATACCCATTTTCCAGTACTCGATTCTCAATTTCTGCCACGTATTATGAAAACTTATTTTATTAGAATTTATAATTTGTTCCAGTCTATAGTTTACCTTGATTAATCGGACTAGTACTTTCGAGGTTTGAAATCTGTACTCGATTCTCTACATTTTCACGCATGGTCTTTAATAAAAATATTTGAAAAATAAATGTCATTTTGGGAATTTTAGAGTTCCAGAGAATTCTTCTTGACATCCTCGTGAGATATTTGATAATAATAAACAATATATCGCGGTACCTGTTATATTGTATTTCATTCTTTGATTCCGCAAACGAATACTCTGATTTTGCCCCTAAGTACTTGATACCCATTTTCCAGTACTCGATTCTCTATTTCTGCCACATATTATGAAACTTATTTTATTGGAATTTATACATTATTCTTGTTTATAGTGTACCTTGATTAATCAAACTTGAACTTTCAAGGTTTGAAATCTGTACTAGATTCCCTACATTTCCACGCATGGTCTTTAATAAAAACATATGAAAAATAAATGTGATTTTCGGAATTCCAGATGTCCAAGGAATTCTTCTTGACATCCTCGTGGCATACTTTGTAATAATAAACAATATATCACAATACCTGTTATATTGTATTTAATACATTGATTCCGCAAATGAGTACTCTGATTTTGCACCAAAGTACTTTATACCCATTTTCCAGTACTCGATTCTCTATTTCTACCACATATTATGAAAATTTATTTTATTCGAATTTATACTTTGTTCCAGTATCTATTGCACCTTGATTAATCAGATTAGTACTCTCAACGTTTGAAATCTGTACTCGATTCTCTACATTTCCACGCATAGTCTTTAATAAAACTATATGAAAAATAAATGTCATTTTGGGAAATCTAGAGTTCCAGAGAATTCTTCTTGACATCCTCGTGTGATATTTTGTAATAATAAACAATATATCGCAGTACCTGTTACATTGTATTTAATACTTTGATTCCGCAAACGAGTACTCTAATTTTGCTCTTAAGTACTTGATACCCATTTTCCAGTACTCGATTCTCAATTTCTGCCACATATTATGAAAACTTATTTTATTGGAATTCATACTTGGTTCCAATCCATAGTGTACCTTGATTAATCAGACTAGTACTTTTAAGGTTTGAAATCTGTTCTCGATTCTCTTCATTTCCAAGCATGGTCTTTAGTAAGAATATATGAAAAATAAATGTGCTTTTACGAATTCCAGAGTTCCAGGGAATTCTTCATGACATCCTCGTGGGATATTTGGTAATAATAAACAATATATTGCAATACCTGTTATATTGTATTTAATACTTTGATTCCGCAAACGAGTACTCTGATTTTGCACCAAAGTACTTGATACCCATTCTTCAGTACTCGATTCTCTATTTCTGCCACATATTATGAAAACTTATTTTATTGGAATTTATACTTTGTTCTAGTCTCTAGTGTACCTTGATTAATCAGACTAATACTTTCACCGTTTGAAATCTGTAGTCGATTCTCTACATTTCCACGCATGGTCTTTAATAAAAATAAATGAAAAATAAATGTGATTTTGGGAATTCTAGAGTTCCAGGGAATTCTTCTTGACATCCTCGTGGGATATTTTGTAATAATAAACAATATATCGCAATACCTGTTATATTGTATTTAATAGTTTGATTTCGCAAACGAGTACTCTAATTTTGCTCCTAAGTACTTGATACCCATTTTCCAGTACTCGATTCTCTATTTCTGCCACATATTATGAAAACTTATTTTATTGGAATATATACTTTTCTCCTGTCTTTACTGTACCTTGATTAATCAGACTTGTACTTTAAACGTTTGAAATCTGTACTCGATTCTCTACATTTCCACGCATAGTCTTTAATAAAACTATATGAAAAATAAATGTCATTTTGGGAATTCCAGAGTTCCAGAGAATTCTTCTTGACATCCTCGTGTGATATTTTGTAATAATAAACAATATATCGCAGTACTTGTTACATTGTATTTAATACTTTGATTCTGCAAACGAGTACTCTAATTTTACTCCTTAGTACTTGATACCCATTTTCCAGTACTCGATTCTCAATTTCTGCCACGTATTATGAAAACTTATTTTATTGGAATTTTTAATTTGTTCCAGTCTATAGTGTACCCTGATTAATCAGACTAGTACTTTCAAGGTTTGAAATCTGTACTCGATTCTCTACATTTTCACGAATGGTCTTTAATAAAAACATATAAAAAATAAATGTGATTTTGGGAATTCCAGAGGTCCGGGGAATTCTTCTTGACATCCTCGTGGGATACTTTGTAATAATAAACAATATATCGCAATACCTGTTATATTGTATTTAATACATTGATTCCGCAAACGAGTACTCTGATTTTGCACCAAAGTACTTTATACCCATTTTCCAGTACTCGATTCTCTATTTGTACCACATATTATGAAAATTTATTTTATTCGAATTTATACTTTGTTCCAATATCTATTGCACCTTGATTAATCAGATTAGTACTCTCAAAGTTTGAAATCTGTACTCGATTCTCTACATTTCCACACATAGTCTTTAATAAAACTATATGAAAGATAAATGTCATTTTGGGAAATCCAGAGTTCCAAAGAATTCTTCTTGACATCCTCGTGTGATATTTTGTAATAATAAACAATATATCGCAGTACAAGTTACATTGTATTTAATACTTTGATTCCGTAACCGAGTACTCTAATTTTGCTCCTAAGTACTTGATACCCATTTTCCAGTACTCGATTCTCTATTTCTGCCACATATTATGAAAACTTATTTTATTCGAATACATACTTTTATCCCGTCTTTACTGTACCTTGATTAATCAGACTAGTACTTTAAACGTTTGAAATCTGTACTCGATTCTCTACATTTTCACGCATAGTCTTTAATAAAACTATATGAAAAATAAATGTCATTTTGGGAATTCCAGAGTTCCAGAGAATTCTTCTTGACATCCTCGTGTGATATTTTGTAATAATAAACAATATATTGCAGTACTTGTTACATTGTATTTAATACTTTGATTCCGCAAACGAGTACTCTAATTTTACTCCTTAGTACTTGATACCCATTTTCCAGTACTTGATTCTCAATTTCTGCCACGTATTATGAAAACTTATTTTATTGGAATTTTTAATTTGTTCCAGTCTATAGTGTACCCTGATTAATCAGACTAGTACTTTCAAGGTTTGAAATCTGTACTCGATTCTCTACATTTTCACGCATGGTCTTTAATAAAAATATATGAAAAATAAATGTCATTTTGGGAATTTTAGAGTTCCAGAGAATTCTTCTTGACATCCTCGTGCGATATTTGATAATAATAAACAATATATCGCAGTACCTGTTATATTGTATTTAATACTTTGATTCCGCAAACGAATACTCTGATTTTGCCCCTAAGTACTTGATAACCATTATTCAGTACTCCATTCTCTATTTCTGCCACATATTATGAAACTTATTTTATTAGAATTTATACTTTATTCTAGTCTATAGTGTACCTTGATTAATCAAACTTGAACTTTCAAGGTTTGAAATCTGTACTAGATTCCCTATATTTCCACGAATGGTCTTTAATAAAAACATATAAAAAATAAATGTGATTTTGGGAATTCCAGAGGTCCAGGGAATTCTTCTTGACATCCTCGTGGGATACTTTGTAATAATAAACAATATATCGCAATACCTGTTATATTGTATTTAATACATTGATTCCGCAAACGAGTACTCTGATTTTGCACCAAAGTACTTTATACCCATTTTCCAGTACTCGATTCTCTATTTGTACCACATATTATGAAAATTTATTTTATTCGAATTTATACTTTGTTCCAGTATCTATTGCACCTTGATTAATCAGATTAGTACTCTCAAACTTTGAAATCTGTACTCGATTCTCTACATTTCCACGCATAGTCTTTAATAAAACTATATGAAACATAAATGTCATTTTGGGAAATCCAGAGTTCCAAAGAATTCCTCTTGACATCCTCGTGTGATATTTTGTAATAATAAACAATATATCGCAGTACCAGTTACATTGTATTTAATACTTTGATTCCGTAACCGAGTACTCTAATTTTGCTCCTAAGTACATGATACCCATTTTCCAGTACTCGATTCTCTATTTCTGCCACATATTATGAAAACTTATTTTATTCGAATATATACTTTTATCCCGTCTTTACTGTACCTTGATTAATCAGACTAGTACTTTAAACGTTTGAAATCTGTACTCGATTCTCTACACTTCCACGCATAGTCTTTAATAAAACTATATGAAAAATAAATGTCATTTTGGGAATTCCAGAGTTCCAGAGAATTCTTCTTGACATCCTCGTGTGATATTTTGTAATAATAAACAATATATCGCAGTACCTGTTATATTGTATTTAATACTTTGATTCCGCAAACGAATACTTTGATTTTGCCCCTAAGTACTTGATAACCATTATTCAGTACTCCATTCTCTATTTCTGCCACATATTATGAAACTTATTTTATTAGAACTTATACTTTATTCTAGTCTATAGTGTACCTTGATTAATCAAACTTGAACTTTCAAGGTTTGAAATCTGTACTAGATTCCCTATATTTCCACGAATGGTCTTTAATAAAAACATATAAAAAATAAATGTGATTTTGGGAATTCCAGAGGTCCAGGGAATTCTTCTTGACATCCTCGTGGGATACTTTGTAATAATAAACAATATATCGCAATACCTGTTATATTGTATTTAATACATTGATTCCGCAAACGAGTACTCTGATTTTGCACCAAAGTACTTTATACCCATTTTCCAGTACTCAATTCTCTATTTGTACCACATATTATGAAAATTTATTTTATTCAAATTTATACTTTGTTCCAGTATCTATTGCACCTTGATTAATCAGATTAGTACTCTCAAAGTTTGAAATCTGTACTCGATTCTCTACATTTCCACGCATAGTCTTTAATAAAACTATATGAAACATAAATGTCATTTTGGGAAATCCAGTGTTCCAAAGAATTCTTCTTGACATCCTCGTGTGATATTTTGTAATAATAAACAATATATCGCAGTACCAGTTACATTGTATTTAATACTTTGATTCCGTAACTGAGTACTCTAATTTTGCTCCTAAGTACTTGATACCCATTTTCCAGTACTCGATTCTCTATTTCTGCCACATATTATGAAAACTTATTTTATTCGAATATATACTTTTATCCCGTCTTTACTATACCTTGATTAATCAGACTAGTACTTTCAACGTTTGAAATCTGTACTCGATTCTCTACATTTCCACGCATAGTCTTTAATAAAACTATATGAAAAATAAATGTCATTTTGGGAATTCCAGAGTTCCAGAGAATTCTTCTTGACATCCTCGTGTGATATTTTGTAATAATAAACAATATATTGCAGTACTTGTTACATTGTATTTAATACTTTGATTCCGCAAACGAGTACTCTAATTTTACTCCTTAGTACTTGATACCCATTTTCCAGTACTCGATTCTCAATTTCTGCCACGTATTATGAAAACTTATTTTATTGGAATTTTTAATTTGTTCCAGTCTATAGTGTACCCTGATTAATCAGACTAGTACTTTCAAGGTTTGAAATCTGTACTCGATTCTCTACATTTTCACGCATGGTCTTTAATAAAAATATATGAAAAATAAATGTCATTTTGGGAATTTTAGAGTTCCAGAGAATTCTTCTTGACATCCTTGTGCGATATTTGATAATAATAAACAATATATCGCAGTACCTGTTATATTGTATTTAATACTTTGATTCCGCAAACGAATACTCTGATTTTGCCCCTAAGTACTTGATAACCATTATTCAGTACTCCATTCTCTATTTCTGCCACATATTATGAAACTTATTTTATTAGAATTTATACTTTATTCTAGTCTATAGTGTACCTTGATTAATCAAACTTGAACTTTCAAGGTTTGAAATCTGTACTAGATTCCCTATATTTCCACGAATGGTCTTTAATAAAAACATATAAAAAATAAATGTGATTTTGGGAATTCTAGAGGTCCAGGGAATTCTTCTTCACATCCTCGTGGGATACTTTGTAATAATAAACAATATATCGCAGTAGTTGTTACATTGTATTTAATACTTTGATTCCGCAAACGAGTACTCTAATTTTACTCCTTAGTACTTGATACCCATTTTCCAGTACTCGATTCTCAATTTCTGCCACGTATTATGAAAACTTATTTTATTGGAATTTATAATTTGTTCCAGTCTATAGTTTACCTTGATTAATCGGACTAGTACTTTCAAGCTTTGAAATCTGTACTCGATTCTCTACATTTTCACGCATGGTCTTTAATAAAAATATTTGAAAAATAAATGTCATTTTGGGAATTTTAGAGTTCCAGAGAATTCTTCTTGACATCCTCGTGCGATATTTGATAATAATAAACAATATATCGCAGTACCTGTTATATTGTATTTCATTCTTTGATTCCGCAAACGAATACTCTGATTTTGCCCCTAAGTACTTGATACCCATTTTCCAGTACTCGATTCTCTATTTCTGCCACATATTATGAAACTTATTTTATTGGAATTTATAATTTGTTCCAGTCTATAGTGTACCTTGATTAATCAAACTAGTACTTTCAAGGCTTGAAATCTGTACTCGATTCTCTACATTTTCACGCATGGTCTGTAATAAAAATATATGAAAAATAAATGTGATTTTGGGAATTCCAGAGGTCCAGGGAATTCTTCTTGACATCCTTGTGGGATACTTTGTAATAATAAACAATATATCGCAATACCTGTTATATTGTATTTAATACATTGATTCCGCAAACGAGTACTCTGATTTTGCACCAAAGTACTTTATACCCATTTTCCAGTACTCGATTCTCTATTTGTACCACAAATTATGAAAATTTATTTTATTCGAATTTATACTTTGTTCCAGTATCTATTGCACCTTGATTAATCAGATTAGTACTCTCAAAGTTTGAAATCTTTACTCGATTCTCTACATTTCCACGCATAGTCTTTAATAAAACTATATGAAAAATAAATGTCATTTTGGGAAATCCAGAGTTCCAAAGAATTCTTCTTGACATCCTCGTGTGATATTTTGTAATAATAAACAATATATCGCAGTACCAGTTACATTGTATTTAATACTTTGATTCCGTAACCGAGTACTCTAATTTTGCTCCTATGTACTTGATACCCATTTTCCAGTACTCGATTCTCTATTTCTGCCACATATTATGAAAACTTATTTTATTGGAATATATACTATTATCCCGTCTGTACTGTACCTTGATTAATCAGACTAGTACTTTAAACGTTTGAAATCTGTACTCGATTCTCTACATTTCCACGCATAGTCTTTAATAAAACTATATGAAAAATAAATGTCATTTTGGGAATTCCAGAGTTCCAGAGAATTCTTCTTGACATCCTCGTGTGATATTTTGTAATAATAAACAATATATTGCAGTGCTTGTTACATTGTATTTAATACTTTGATTCCGCAAACGAGTACTCTAGTACTTTAATTTTACTCCTTAGTACTTGATACCCATTTTCCAGTACTCGATTCTCAATTTCTGCCACGTATTGTGAAAACTTATTTTATTGGAATTTATAATTTGTTCCAGTCTATAGTTTACCTTGATTAATCGGACTAGTACTTTCAAGGTTTGAAATCTGTACTCGATTCTCTACATTTTCACGCATGGTCTTTAATAAAAATATTTGAAAAATAACTGTCATTTTGGGAATTTTAGAGTTCCAGAGAATTCTTCTTGACATCCTCGTGCGATATTTGATAATAATAAACAATATATCGCAGTACCTGTTATATTGTATTTCATTCTTTGATTCCGCAAACGAATACTCTGATTTTGCCCCTAAGTACTTGATACCCATTTTCCAGTACTCGATTCTCTATTTCTGCCACATATTATGAAACTTATTTTATTGGAATTTATACTTTATTCTAGTTTATAGTGTACCTTGATTAATCAAACTTGAACTTTCAAGGTTTGAAATCTGTACTAGATTCCCTACATTTCCACGCATGGTCTTTAATAAAAACATATGAAAAATAAATGTGATTTTCGGAATTCCAGATGTCCAAGGAATTCTTCTTGACATCCTCGTGGGATACTTTGTAATAATAAACAATATATCGCAATACCTGTTATATTGTATTTAATACATTGATTGCGCAAACGAGTACTCTGATTTTGCACCAAAGTACTTTATACCCATTTTCCAGTACTCGATTCTCTATTTCTACCACATATTATAAAAATTTATTTTATTCGAATTTATACTTTGTTCCAGTATCTATTGCACCTTGATTAATCAGATTAGTACTCTCAACGTTTGAAATCTATACTCGATTCTCTACATTTCCACGCATAGTCTTTAATAAAACTATATGAAAAATAAATGTCATTTTGGGAAATCTAGAGTTCCAGAGAATTCTTCTTGACATCCTCGTGTGATATTTTGTAATAATAAACAATATATCGCAGTACCTGTTACATTGTATTTAATACTTTGATTCCGCAAACGAGTACTCTAATTTTGCTCCTAAGTACTTGATACCCATTTTCCAGTACTCGATTCTCAATTTCTGCCACATATTATGAAAACCTATTTTATTGGAATTCATACTTGGTTCCAATCTATAGTGTACCTTGATTAATCAGATTAGTACTTTTAAGGTTTGAAATCTGTTCTCGATTCTCTTCATTTCCAAGCATGGTCTTTAGTAAGAATATATGAAAAATAAATGTGATTTTGGGAATTCTAGAGTTCCAGGGAATTCTTCTTGACATCCTCGTGGGATATTTTGTAATAATAAACAATATATCGCAATACCTGTTATATTGTATTTAATACTTTGATTTCGGAAACGAGTACTCTAATTTTGCTCCTAAGTACTTGATACCCATTTTCCAGTACTCGATTCTCTATTTCTGCCACATATTATGAAAACTTATTTTATTGGAATATATACTTTTTTCCTGTCTTTACTGTACCTTGATTAATCAGACTAGTACTTTAAACGTTTGAAATCTGTACTCGATTCTCTACATTTCCACGCATAGTCTTTAATAAAACTATATGAAAAATAAATGTCATTTTGGGAATTCCAGAGTTCCAGAGAATTCTTCTTGACATCCTCGTGTGATATTTTGTAATAATAAACAATATATCGCAGTACTTGTTACATTGTATTTAATACTTTGATTCTGCAAACGAGTACTCCAATTTTACTCCTTAGTACTTGATACCCATTTTCCAGTACTTGATTCTCAATTTCTGCCACGTATTATGAAAACTTATTTTATTGGAATTTTTAATTTGTTCTAGTCTATAGTGCACCCTGATTAATCAGACTAGTACTTTCAAGGTTTGAAATCTGTACTCGATTCTCTACATTTTCACGCATGGTCTTTAATAAAAATATATGAAAAATAAATGTCATTTTGGGAATTTTAGAGTTCCAGAGAATTCTTCTTGACATCCTCGTGCGATATTTGATAATAATAAACAATATATCGCAGTACCTGTTATATCGTATTTAATACTTTGATTCCGCAAACGAATACGCTGATTTTGCCCCTAAGTACTTGATACCCATTTTTCAGTACTCGATTCTCTATTTCTGCCACATATTATGAAACTTATTTTATTAAAATTTATACTTTATTGTAGTCTATAGTGTACCTTGATTAATCCAACTTGAACTTTCAAGGTTTGAAATCTGTACTAGATTCCCTATATTTCCACGAATGGTCTTTAATAAAAACATATAAAAAATAAATGTGATTTTGGGAATTCCAGAGGTCCAGGGAATTCTTCTTGACATCCTTGTGGGATACTTTGTAATAATAAACAATATATCGCAATACCTGTTATATTGTATTTAATACATTGATTCCGCAAACGAGTACTCTGATTTTGCACCAAAGTACTTTATACCCATTTTCCAGTACTCGATTCTCTATTTGTACCACATATTATGAAAATTTATTTTATTCGAATTTATACTTTGTTCCAGTATCTATTGCACCTTGATTAATCAGATTAGTACTCTCAAAGTTTGAAATCTGTACTCGATTCTCTACATTTCCACGCATAGTCTTTAATAAAACTATATGAAAAATAAATGTCATTTTGGGAAATCCAGAGTTCCAAAGAATTCTTCTTGACATCCTCGTGTGATATTTTGTAATAATAAACAATATATCGCAGTACCAGTTACATTGTATTTAATACATTGATTCCGTAACCGAGTACTCTAATTTTGCTCCTAAGTACTTGATACCCATTTTCCAGTACTCGATTCTCTATTTCTGCCACATATTATGAAAACTTATTTTATTCGAATACATACTTTTATCCCGTCTTTACTGTACCTTGATTAATCAGACTAGTACTTTAAACGTTTGAAATCTGTACTCGATTCTCTACATTTTCACGCATAGTCTTTAATAAAACTATATGAAAAATAAATGTTATTTTGGGAATTCCAGAGTTCCAGAGAATTCTTCTTGACATCCTCGTGTGATATTTTGTAATAATAAACAATATATCGCAGTACTTGTTACATTGTATTTAATACTTTGATTCTGCAAACGAGTACTCTAATTTTACTCCTTAGTACTTGATACCCATTTTCCAGTACTCGATTCTCAATTTCTGCCACGTATTATGAAAACTTATTTTATTGGAATTTTTAATTTGTTCCAGTCTATAGTGTACCCTGATTAATCAGACTAGTACTTTCAAGGTTTGAAATCTGTACTCGATTCTCTACATTTTCACGCATGGTCTTTACTAAAAATATATGAAAAATAAATGTCATTTTGGGAATTTTAGAGTTCCAGAGAATTCTTCTTGACATCCTCGTGTGATATTTGATAATAATAAACAATATATCGCAGTACCTGTTATATTGTATTTAATACTTTGATTCCGCAAACGAATACTCTGATTTTGCCCCTAAGTACTTGATAACCATTATTCAGTACTCCATTCTCTATTTCTGCCACATATTATGAAACTTATTTTATTAGAATTTATACTTTATTCTAGTCTATAGTGTACCTTGATTAATCAAACTTGAACTTTCAAGGTTTGAAATCTGTACTAGATTCCCTATATTTCCACGAATGGTCTTTAATAAAAACATATAAAAAATAAATGTGATTTTGGGAATTCCAGAGGTCCAGGGAATTCTTCTTGACATCCTCGTGGGATACTTTGTAATATTAAACAATATATCGCAATACCTGTTATATTGTATTTAATACATTGATTCCGCAAACGAGTACTCTGATTTTGCACCAAAGTACTTTATACCCATTCTCCAGTACTCGATTCTCTATTTGTACCACATATTATGAAAATTTATTTTATTCGAATTTATACTTTATTCCAGTATCTATTGCACCTTGATTAATCAGATTAGTACTCTCAAAGTTTGAAATCTGTACTCGATTCTCTACATTTCCACGCATAGTCTTTAATAAAACTATATGAAAGATAAATGTCATTTTGGGAAATCCAGAGTTCCAAAGAATTCTTCTTGACATCCTCGTGTGATATTTTGTAATAATAAACAATATATCGCAGGACCAGTTACATTGTATTTAATACTTTGATTCTGTAACCGAGACTCTAATTTTGCTCGTAAGTACTTGATACCCATTTTCCAGTACTCGATTCTCTATTTCTGCCACATATTATGAAAACTTATTTTATTCGAATATATACTTTTATCCCGTCTTTACTGTACCTTGATTAATCAGACTAGTACTTTCAACGTTTGAAATCTATACTCGATTCTCTACATTTCCACGCATAGTCTTTAATAAAACTATATGAAAAATAAATGTCATTTTGGGAATTCCAGAGTTCCAGAGAATTCTTCTTGACATCCTCGTGTGATATTTTGTAATAATAAACAATATATTGCAGTAGTTGTTACATTGTATTTAATACTTTGATTCCGTAAACGAGTACTCTAATTTTACTCCTTAGTACTTGATACCCATTTTCCAGTACTCGATTCTCAATTTCTGCCACGTATTATGAAAACTTATTTTATTGGAATTTATAATTTGTTCCAGTCTATAGTTTACCTTGATTAATCGGACTAGTACTTTCAAGGTTTGAAATCTGTACTCGATTCTCTACATTTTCACGCATGGTCTTTAATAAAAATATTTGAAAAATAACTGTCATTTTGGGAATTTTAGAGTTCTAGAGAATTCTTCTTGACATCCTCGTGCGATATTTGATAATAATAAACAATATATCGCAGTACCTGTTATATTGTATTTCATTCTTTGATTCCGCAAACGAATACTCTGATTTTGCCCCTAAGTACTTGATACCCATTTTCCAGTACTCGATTCTCTATTTCTGCCACATATTATGAAACTTATTTTATTGGAATTTATACTTTATTCTAGTTTATAGTGTACCTTGATTAATCAAACTTGAACTTTCAAGGTTTGAAATCTGTACTAGATTCCCTACATTTCCACGCATGGTCTTTAATAAAAACATATGAAAAATAAATGTGATTTTCGGAATTCCAGATGTCCAAGGAATTCTTCTTGACATCCTCGTGGGATACTTTGTAATAATAAACAATATATCGCAATACTTGTTATATTGTATTTAATACATTGATTCCGCAAACGAGTACTCTGATTTTGCACCAAAGTACTTTATACCCATTTTCCAGTACTCGATTCTCTATTTCTACCACATATTATGAAAATTTATTTTATTCGAATTTATACTTTGTTCCAGTATCTATTGCACCTTGATTAATCAGATTAGTACTCTCAACGTTTGAAATCTATACTCGATTCTCTACATTTCCACGCATAGTCTTTAATAAAACTATATGAAAAATAAATGTCATTTTGGGAAATCTAGAGTTCCAGAGAATTCTTCTTGACATCCTCGTGTGATATTTTGTAATAATAAACAATATATCGCAGTACCTGTTACATTGTATTTAATACTTTGATTCCGCAAACGAGTACTCTAATTTTGCTCCTAAGTACTTGATACCCATTTTCCAGTACTCGATTCTCAATTTCTGCCACATATTATGAAAACCTATTTTATTGGAATTCATACTTGGTTCCAATCTATAGTGTACCTTGATTAATCAGACTAGTACTTTTAAGGTTTGAAATCTGTTCTCGATTCTCTTCATTTCCAAGCATGGTCTTTAGTAAGAATATATGAAAAATAAATGTGATTTTGGGAATTCTAGAGTTCCAGGGAATTCTTCTTCACATCCTCGTGGGATATTTTGTAATAATAAACAATATATCGCAATACCTGTTATATTGTATTTAATACTTTGATTTCGGAAACGAGTACTCTAATTTTGCTCCTAAGTACTTGATACCCATTTTCCAGTACTCGATTCTCTATTTCTGCCACATATTATGAAAACTTATTTTATTGGAATATATACTTTTTTCCTGTCTTTACTGTACCTTGATTAATCAGACTAGTACTTTAAACGTTTGAAATCTGTACTCGATTCTCTACATTTCCACGCATAGTCTTTAATAAAACTATATGAAAAATAAATGTCATTTTGGGAATTCCAGAGTTCCAGAGAATTCTTCTTGACATCCTCGTGTGCTATTTTGTAATAATAAACAATATATCGCAGTACTTGTTACATTGTATTTAATACTTTGATTCTGCAAACGAGTACTCTAATTTTACTCCTTAGTACTTGATACCCATTTTCCAGTACTTGATTCTCAATTTCTGCCACGTATTATGAAAACTTATTTTATTGGAATTTTTAATTTGTTCCAGTCTATAGTGTACCCTGATTAATCAGACTAGTACTTTCAAGGTTTGAAATCTGTACTCGATTCTCTACATTTTCACGCATGGTCTTTAATAAAAATATATGAAAAATAAATGTCATTTTGGGAATTTTAGAGTTCCAGAGAATTCTTCTTGACATCCTCGTGCGATATTTGATAATAATAAACAATATATCGCAGTACCTGTTATATCGTATTTAATACTTTGATTCCGCAAACGAATACGCTGATTTTGCCCCTAAGTACTTGATACCCATTTTTCAGTACTCGATTCTCTATTTCTGCCACATATTATGAAACTTATTTTATTAAAATTTATACTTTATTGTAGTCTATAGTGTACCTTGATTAATCCAACTTGAACTTTCAAGGTTTGAAATCTGTACTAGATTCCCTATATTTCCACGAATGGTCTTTAATAAAAACATATAAAAAATAAATGTGATTTTGGGAATTCCAGAGGTCCAGGGAATTCTTCTTGACATCCTTGTGGGATACTTTGTAATAATAAACAATATATCGCAATACCTGTTATATTGTATTTAATACATTGATTCCGCAAACGAGTACTCTGATTTTGCACCAAAGTACTTTATACCCATTTTCCAGTACTCGATTCTCTATTTGTACCACATATTATGAAAATTTATTTTATTCGAATTTATACTTTGTTCCAGTATCTATTGCACCTTGATTAATCAGATTAGTACTCTCAAAGTTTGAAATCTGTACTCGATTCTCTACATTTCCACGCATAGTCTTTAATAAAACTATATGAAAAATAAATGTCATTTTGGGAAATCCAGAGTTCCAAAGAATTCTTCTTGACATCCTCGTGTGATATTTTGTAATAATAAACAATATATCGCAGTACCAGTTACATTGTATTTAATACTTTGATTCCGTAACCGAGTACTCTAATTTTGCTCCTAAGTACTTGATACCCATTTTCCAGTACTCGATTCTCTATTTCTGCCACATATTATGAAAACTTATTTTATTCGAATACATACTTTTATCCCGTCTTTACTGTACCTTGATTAATCAGACTAGTACTTTAAACGTTTGAAATCTGTACTCGATTCTCTACATTTTCACGCATAGTCTTTAATAAAACTATATGAAAAATAAATGTCATTTTGGGAATTCCAGAGTTCCAGAGAATTCTTCTTGACATCCTCGTGTGATATTTTGTAATAATAAACAATATATCGCAGTACTTGTTACATTGTATTTAATACTTTGATTCTGCAAACGAGTACTCTAATTTTACTCCTTAGTACTTGATACCCATTTTCCAGTACTCGATTCTCAATTTCTGCCACGTATTATGAAAACTTATTTTATTGGAATTTTTAATTTGTTCCAGTCTATAGTGTACCCTGATTAATCAGACTAGTACTTTCAAGGTTTGAAATCTGTACTCGATTCTCTACATTTTCACGCATGGTCTTTAATAAAAATATATGAAAAATAAATGTCATTTTGGGAATTTTAGAGTTCCAGAGAATTCTTCTTGACATCCTCGTGCGATATTTGATAATAATAAACAATATATCGCAGTACCTGTTATATTGTATTTAATACTTTGATTCCGCAAACGAATACTCTGATTTTGCCCCTAAGTACTTGATAACCATTATTCAGTACTCCATTCTCTATTTCTGCCGTATATTATGAAACTTATTTTATTAGAATTTATACTTTATTCTAGTCTATAGTGTACCTTGATTAATCAAACTTGAACTTTCAAGGTTTGAAATCTGTACTAGATTCCCTATATTTCCACGAATGGTCTTTAATAAAAACATATAAAAAATAAATGTGATTTGGGGAATTCCAGAGGTCCAGGGAATTCTTCTTGACATCCTCGTGGGATACTTTGTAATAATAAACAATATATCGCAATACCTGTTATATTGTATTTAATACATTGATTCCGCAAACGAGTACTCTGATTTTGCACCAAAGTACTTTATACCCATTCTCCAGTACTCGATTCTCTATTTGTACCACATATTATGAAAATTTATTTTATTCGAATTTATACTTTATTCCAGTATCTATTGCACCTTGATTAATCAGATTAGTACTCTCAAAGTTTGAAATCTGTACTCGATTCTCTACATTTCCACGCATAGTCTTTAATAAAACTATATGAAAGATAAATGTCATTTTGGGAAATCCAGAGTTCCAAAGAATTCTTCTTGACATCCTCGTGTGATATTTTGTAATAATAAACAATATATCGTAGGACCAGTTACATTGTATTTAATACTTTGATTCTGTAACCGAGTACTCTAATTTTGCTCCTAAGTACTTGATACCCATTTTCCAGTACTCGATTCTCTATTTCTGCCACATATTATGAAAACTTATTTTATTCGAATATATACTTTTATCCCGTCTTTACTGTACCTTGATTAATCAGACTAGTACTTTCAACGTTTGAAATCTGTACTCGATTCTCTACATTTCCACGCATAGTCTTTAATAAAACTATATGAAAAATAAATGTCATTTTGGGAATTCCAGAGTTCCAGAGAATTCTTCTTGACATCCTCGTGTGATATTTTGTAATAATAAACAATATATTGCAGTAGTTGTTACATTGTATTTAATACTTTGATTCCGCAAACGAGTACTCTAATTTTACTCCTTAGTACTTGATACCCATTTTCCAGTACTCGATTCTCAATTTCTGCCACGTATTATGAAAACTTATTTTATTGGAATTTATAATTTGTTCCAGTCTATAGTTTACCTTGATTAATCGGACTAGTACTTTCAAGGTTTGAAATCTGTACTCGATTCTCTACATTTTCACGCATGGTCTTTAATAAAAATATTTGAAAAATAACTGTCATTTTGGGAATTTTAGAGTTCCAGAGAATTCTTCTTGACATCCTCGTGCGATATTTGATAATAATAAACAATATATCGCAGTACCTGTTATATTGTATTTCATTCTTTGATTCCGCAAACGAATACTCTGATTTTGCCCCTAAGTACTTGATACCCATTTTCCAGTACTCGATTCTCTATTTCTGCCACATATTATGAAACTTATTTTATTGGAATTTATACTTTATTCTAGTTTATAGTGTACCTTGATTAATCAAACTTGAACTTTCAAGGTTTGAAATCTGTACTAGATTCCCTACATTTCCACGCATGGTCTTTAATAAAAACATATGAAAAATAAATGTGATTTTCGGAATTCCAGATGTCCAAGCAATTCTTCTTGACATCCTCGTGGGATACTTTGTAATAATAAACAATATATCGCAATACTTGTTATATTGTATTTAATACATTGATTCCGCAAACGAGTACTCTGATTTTGCACCAAAGTACTTTATACCCATTTTCCAGTACTCGATTCTCTATTTCTACCACATATTATGAAAATTTATTTTATTCGAATTTATACTTTGTTCCAGTATCTATTGCACCTTTATTAATCAGATTAGTACTCTCAACGTTTGAAATCTGTACTCGATTCTCTACATTTCGACGCATAGTCTTTAATAAAACTATATGAAAAATAAATGTCATTTTGGGAAATCTAGAGTTCCAGAGAATTCTTCTTGACATCCTCGTGTGATATTTTGTAATAATAACAATATATCGTAGTACCTGTTACATTGTATTTAATACTTTGATTCCGTAACCGAGTACTCTAATTTTGCTCCTAAGTACTTGATACCCATTTTCCAGTACTCGATTCTCTATTTCTGCCACATATTATGAAAACTTATTTTATTCGAATACATACTTTTATCCCGTCTTTACTGTACCTTGATTAATCAGACTAGTACTTTAAACGTTTGAAATCTGTACTCGATTCTCTACATTTTCACGCGTAGTCTTTAATAAAACTATATGAAAAATAAATGTCATTTTGGGAATTCCAGAGTTCCAGAGAATTCTTCTTGACATCCTCGTGTGATATTTTGTAATAATAAACAATATATCGCAGTACTTGTTACATTGTATTTAATACTTTGATTCTGCAAACGAGTACTCTAATTTTACTCCTTAGTACTTGATACCCATTTTCCAGTACTCGATTCTCAATTTCTGCCACGTATTATGAAAACTTATTTTATTGGAATTTTTAATTTGTTCCAGTCTATAGTGTACCCTGATTAATCAGACTAGTACTTTCAAGGTTTGAAATCTGTACTCGATTCTCTACATTTTCACGCATGGTCTTTAATAAAAATATATGAAAAATAAATGTCATTTTGGGAATTTTAGAGTTCCAGAGAATTCTTCTTGACATCATCGTGCGATATTTGATAATAATAAACAATATATCGCAGTACCTGTTATATTGTATTTAATACTTTGATTCCGCAAACGAATACTCTGATTTTGCCCCTAAGTACTTGATAACCATTATTCAGTACTCCATTCTCTATTTCTGCCGTATATTATGAAACTTATTTTATTAGAATTTATACTTTATTCTAGTCTATAGTGTACCTTGATTAATCAAACTTGAACTTTCAAGGTTTGAAATCTGTACTAGATTCCCTATATTTCCACGAATGGTCTTTAATAAAAACATATAAAAAATAAATGTGATTTTGGGAATTCCAGAGGTCCAGGGAATTCTTCTTGACATCCTCGTGGGATACTTTGTAATAATAAACAATATATCGCAATACCTGTTATATTGTATTTAATACATTGATTCCGCAAACGAGTACTCTGATTTTGCACCAAAGTACTTTATACCCATTTTCCAGTACTCGATTCTCTATTTCTACCACATATTATGAAAATTTATTTTATTCGAATTTATACTTTGTTCCAGTATCTATTGCACCTTGATTAATCAGATTAGTACTCTCAACGTTTGAAATCTGTACTCGATTCTCTACATTTCCACGCATAGTCTTTAATAAAACTATATGAAAAATAAATGTCATTTTGGGAAATCTAGAGTTCCAGAGAATTCTTCTTGACATCCTCGTGTGATATTTTGTAATAATAAACAATATATCGTAGTACCTGTTACATTGTATTTAATACTTTGATTCCGTAACCGAGTACTCTAATTTTGCTCCTAAGTACTTGATACCCATTTTCCAGTACTCGATTCTCTATTTCTGCCACATATTATGAAAACTTATTTTATTCGAATACATACTTTTATCCCGTCTTTACTGTACCTTGATTAATCAGACTAGTACTTTCAACGTTTGAAATCTGTACTCGATTCTCTACATTTCCACGCATAGTCTTTAATAAAACTATATGAAAAATAAATGTCATTTTGGGAATTCCAGAGTTCCAGAGAATTCTTCTTGACATCCTCGTGTGATATTTTGTAATAATAAACAATATATTGCAGTGCTTGTTACATTGTATTTAATACTTTGATTCCGCAAACGAGTACTCTAATTTTACTCCTTAGTACTTGATACCCATTTTCCAGTACTCGATTCTCAATTTCTGCCACGTATTATGAAAACTTATTTTATTAGAATTTATAATTTGTTCCAGTCTATAGTTTACCTTGATTAATCGGACTAGTACTTTCGAGGTTTGAAATCTGTACTCGATTCTCTACATTTTCACGCATGGTGTTTAATAAAAATATTTGAAAAATAAATGTCATTTTGGGAATTTTAGAGTTCCAGAGAATTCTTCTTGACATCCTCGTGAGATATTTGATAATAATAAACAATATATCGCGGTACCTGTTATATTGTATTTCATTCTTTGATTCCGCAAACGAATACTCTGATTTTGCCCCTAAGTACTTGATACCCATTTTCCAGTACTCGATTCTCTATTTCTGCCACATATTATGAAAACTTATTTTATTCGAATATATACTTTTATCCCGTCTTTACTGTACCTTGATTAATCAGACTAGTACTTTCAACGTTTGAAATCTGTACTCGATTCTCTACATTTCCACGCATAGTCTTTAATAAAACTATATGAAAAATAAATGTCATTTTGGGAATTCCAGAGTTCCAGAGAATTCTTCTTGACATCCTCGTGTGATATTTTGTAATAATAAACAATATATTGCAGTGCTTGTTACATTGTATTTAATACTTTGATTCCGCAAACGAGTACTCTAATTTTACTCCTTAGTACTTGATACCCATTTTCCAGTACTCGATTCTCAATTTCTGCCACGTATTATGAAAACTTATTTTATTAGAATTTATAATTTGTTCCAGTCTATAGTTTACCTTGATTAATCGGACTAGTACTTTCGAGGTTTGAAATCTGTACTCGATTCTCTACATTTTCACGCATAGTCTTTAATAAAACTATATGAAAAATAAATGTTATTTTGGGAATTCCAGAGTTCCAGAGAATTCTTCTTGACATCCTCGTGTGATATTTTGTAATAATAAACAATATATCGCAGTACTTGTTACATTGTATTTAATACTTTGATTCTGCAAACGAGTACTCTAATTTTACTCCTTAGTACTTGATACCCATTTTCCAGTACTCGATTCTCAATTTCTGCCACGTATTATGAAAACTTATTTTATTGGAATTTTTAATTTGTTCCAGTCTATAGTGTACCCTGATTAATCAGACTAGTACTTTCAAGGTTTGAAATCTGTACTCGATTCTCTACATTTTCACGCATGGTCTTTAATAAAAATATATGAAAAATAAATGTCATTTTGGGAATTTTAGAGTTCCAGAGAATTCTTCTTGACATCCTCGTGTGATATTTGATAATAATAAACAATATATCGCAGTACCTGTTATATTGTATTTAATACTTTGATTCCGCAAACGAATACTCTGATTTTGCCCCTAAGTACTTGATAACCATTATTCAGTACTCCATTCTCTATTTCTGCCACATATTATGAAACTTATTTTATTAGAATTTATACTTTATTCTAGTCTATAGTGTACCTTGATTAATCAAACTTGAACTTTCAAGGTTTGAAATCTGTACTAGATTCCCTATATTTCCACGAATGGTCTTTAATAAAAACATATAAAAAATAAATGTGATTTTGGGAATTCCAGAGGTCCAGGGAATTCTTCTTGACATCCTCGTGGGATACATTGTAATAATAAACAATATATCGCAATACCTGTTATATTGTATTTAATACATTGATTCCGCAAACGAGTACTCTGATTTTGCACCAAAGTACTTTATACCCATTTTCCAGTACTCGATTCTCTATTTCTACCACATATTATGAAAATTTATTTTATTCGAATTTATACTTTGTTCCAGTATCTATTGCACCTTGATTAATCAGATTAGTACTCTCAACGTTTGAAATCTGTACTCGATTCTCTACATTTCCACGCATAGTCTTTAATAAAACTATATGAAAAATAAATGTCATTTTGGGAAATCTAGAGTTCCAGAGAATTCTTCTTGACATCCTCGTGTGATATTTTGTAATAATAAACAATATATCGTAGTACCTGTTACATTGTATTTAATACTTTGATTCCGTAACCGAGTACTCTAATTTTGCTCCTAAGTACTTGATACCCATTTTCCAGTACTCGATTCTCTATTTCTGCCACATATTATGAAAACTTATTTTATTCGAATATATACTTTTATCCCGTCTTTACTGTACCTTGATTAATCAGACTAGTACTTTCAACGTTTGAAATCTGTACTCGATTCTCTACATTTCCACGCATAGTCTTTAATAAAACTATATGAAAAATAAATGTCATTTTGGGAATTCCAGAGTTCCAGAGAATTCTTCTTGACATCCTCGTGTGATATTTTGTAATAATAAACAATATATTGCAGTGCTTGTTACATTGTATTTAATACTTTGATTCCGCAAACGAGTACTCTAATTTTACTCCTTAGTACTTGATACCCATTTTCCAGTACTCGATTCTCAATTTCTGCCACGTATTATGAAAACTTATTTTATTAGAATTTATAATTTGTTCCAGTCTATAGTTTACCTTGATTAATCGGACTAGTACTTTCGAGGTTTGAAATCTGTACTCGATTCTCTACATTTTCACGCATGGTGTTTAATAAAAATATTTGAAAAATAAATGTCATTTTGGGAATTTTAGAGTTCCAGAGAATTCTTCTTGACATCCTCGTGAGATATTTGATAATAATAAACAATATATCGCGGTACCTGTTATATTGTATTTCATTCTTTGATTCCGCAAACGAATACTCTGATTTTGCCCCTAAGTACTTGATACCCATTTTCCAGTACTCGATTCTCTATTTCTGCCACATATTATGAAACTTATTTTCTTGGAATTTATACATTATTCTTGTTTATAGTGTACCTTGATTAATCAAACTTGAACTTTCAAGGTTTGAAATCTGTACTAGATTCCCTACATTTCCACGCATGGTCTTTAATAAAAACATATGAAAAATAAATGTGATTTTCGGAATTCCAGATGTCCAAGGAATTCTTCTTGACATCCTCGTGGGATACTTTGTAATAATAAACAATATATCACAATACCTGTTATATTGTATTTAATACATTGATTCCGCAAATGAGTACTCTGATTTTGCACCAAAGTACTTTATACCCATTTTCCAGTACTCGATTCTCTATTTCTACCACATATTATGAAAATTTATTTTATTCGAATTTATACTTTGTTCCAGTATCTATTGCACCTTGATTAATCAGATTAGTACTCTCAACGTTTGAAATCTGTACTCGATTCTCTACATTTCCACGCATAGTCTTTAATAAAACTATATGAAAAATAAATGTCATTTTGGGAAATCTAGAGTTCCAGAGAATTCTTCTTGACATCCTCGTGTGATATTTTGTAATAATAAACAATATATCGCAGTACCTGTTACATTGTATTTAATAGTTTGATTTCGCAAACGAGTACTCTAATTTTGCTCCTAAGTACTTGATACCCATTTTCCAGTACTCGATTCTCTATTTCTGCCACATATTATGAAAACTTATTTTATTGGAATATATACTTTTCTCCTGTCTTTACTGTACCTTGATTAATCAGACTTGTACTTTAAACGTTTGAAATCTGTACTCGATTCTCTACATTTCCACGCATAGTCTTTAATAAAACTATATGAAAAATAAATGTCATTTTGGGAATTCCAGAGTTCCAGAGAATTCTTCTTGACATCCTCGTGTGATATTTTGTAATAATAAACAATATATCGCAGTACTTGTTACATTGTATTTAATACTTTGATTCTGCAAACGAGTACTCTAATTTTACTCCTTAGTACTTGATACCCATTTTCCAGTACTCGATTCTCAATTTCTGCCACGTATTATGAAAACTTATTTTATTGGAATTTTTAATTTGTTCCAGTCTATAGTGTACCCTGATTAATCAGACTAGTACTTTCAAGGTTTGAAATCTGTACTCGATTCTCTACATTTTCACGAATGGTCTTTAATAAAAACATATAAAAAATAAATGTGATTTTGGGAATTCCAGAGGACCAGGGAATTCTTCTTGACATCCTCGTGGGATACTTTGTAATAATAAACAATATATCGCAATACCTGTTATATTGTACTTAATACATTGATTCCGCAAACGAGTACTCTGATTTTGCACCAAAGTACTTTATACCCATTTTCCAGTACTCGATTCTCTATTTGTACCACATATTATGAAAATTTATTTTATTCGAATTTATACTTTGTTCCAATATCTATTGCACCTTGATTAATCAGATTAGTACTCTCAAAGTTTGAAATCTGTACTCGATTCTCTACATTTCCACGCATAGTCTTTAATAAAACTATATGAAAGATAAATGTCATTTTGGGAAATCCAGAGTTCCAAAGAATTCTTCTTGACATCCTCGTGTGATATTTTGTAATAATAAACAATATATCGCAGTACCAGTTACATTGTATTTAATACTTTGATTCCGTAACCGAGTACTCTAATTTTGCTCCTAAGTACTTGATACCCATTTTCCAGTACTCGATTCTCTATTTCTGCCACATATTATGAAAACTTATTTTATTCGAATACATACTTTTATCCCGTCTTTACTGTACCTTGATTAATCAGACTAGTACTTTAAACGTTTGAAATCTGTACTCGATTCTCTACATTTTCACGCATAGTCTTTAATAAAACTATATGAAAAATAAATGTCATTTTGGGAATTCCAGAGTTCCAGAGAATTCTTCTTGACATCCTCGTGTGATATTTTGTAATAATAAACAATATATTGCAGTACTTGTTACATTGTATTTAATACTTTGATTCCGCAAACGAGTACTCTAATTTTACTCCTTAGTACTTGATACCCATTTTCCAGTACTCGATTCTCAATTTCTGCCACGTATTATGAAAACTTATTTTATTGGAATTTTTAATTTGTTCCAGTCTATAGTGTACCCTGATTAATCAGACTAGTACTTTCAAGGTTTGAAATCTGTACTCGATTCTCTACATTTTCACGCATGGTCTTTAATAAAAATATATGAAAAATAAATGTCATTTTGGGAATTTTAGAGTTCCAGAGAATTCTTCTTGACATCCTCGTGCGATATTTGATAATAATAAACAATATATCGCAGTACCTGTTATATTGTATTTAATACTTTGATTCCGCAAACGAATACTCTAATTTTGCCCCTAAGTACTTGATAACCATTATTCAGTACTCCATTCTCTATTTCTGCCACATATTATGAAACTTATTTTATTAGAATTTATACTTTATTCTAGTCTATAGTGTACCTTGATTAATCAAACTTGAACTTTCAAGGTTTGAAATCTGTACTAGATTCCCTATATTTCCACGAATGGTCTTTAATAAAAACATATAAAAAATAAATGTGATTTTGGGAATTCCAGAGGTCCAGGGAATTCTTCTTGACATCCTCGTGGGATACTTTGTAATAATAAACAATATATCGCAATACCTGTTATATTGTATTTAATACATTGATTCCGCAAACGAGTACTCTGATTTTGCACCAAAGTACTTTATACCCATTTTCCAGTACTCGATTCTCTATTTGTACCACATATTATGAAAATTTATTTTATTCGAATTTATACTTTGTTCCAGTATCTATTGCACCTTGATTAATCAGATTAGTACTCTCAAAGTTTGAAATCTGTACTCGATTCTCTACATTTCCACGCATATACTTTAATAAAACTATATGAAACATAAATGTCATTTTAGGAAATCCAGAGTTCCAAAGAATTCTTCTTGACATCCTCGTGTGATATTTTGTAATAATAAACAATATATCGCAGTACCAGTTACATTGTATTTAATACTTTGATTCCGTAACCGAGTACTCTAATTTTGCTCCTAAGTACTTGATACCCATTTTCCAGTACTCGATTCTCTATTTCTGCCACATATTATGAAAACTTATTTTATTGGAATATATACTTTTATCCCGTCTTTATTGTACCTTGATTAATCAGACTAGTACTTTCAACGTTTGAAATCTGTACTCGATTCTCTACATTTCCACGCATAGTCTTTAAAAAACTATATGAAAAATAAATGTCATTTTGGGAATTCCAGAGTTCCAGAGAATTCTTCTTGACATCCTCGTGTGATATTTTGTAATAATAAACAATATATTGTAGTGCTTGTTACATTGTATTTAATACTTTGATTCCGCAAACGAGTACTCTAATTTTACTCCTTAGTACTTGATACCCATTTTCCAGTACTCGATTCTCAATTTCTGCCACGTATTATGAAAACTTATTTTATTAGAATTTATAATTTGTTCCAGTCTATAGTTTACCTTGATTAATCGGACTAGTACTTTCAAGGTTTGAAATCTGTACTCGATTCTCTACATTTTCACGCATGGTCTTTAATAAAAATATTTGAAAAATAAATGTCATTTTGGGAATTTTAGAGTTCCAGAGAATTCTTCTTGACATCCTCGTGAGATATTTGATAATAATAAACAATATATCGCGGTACCTGTTATATTGTATTTCATTCTTTGATTCCGCAAACGAATACTCTGATTTTGCCCCTAAGTACTTGATACCCATTTTCCAGTACTCGATTCTCTATTTCTGCCACATATTATGAAAACTTATTTTATTCGAATACATACTTTTATCCCGTCTTTACTGTACCTTGATTAATCAGACTAGTACTTTAAACGTTTGAAATCTGTACTCGATTCTCTACATTTTCACGCATAGTCTTTAATAAAACTATATGAAAAATAAATGTCATTTTGGGAATTCCAGAGTTCCAGAGAATTCTTCTTGACATCCTCGTGTGATATTTTGTAATAATAAACAATATATTGCAGTACTTGTTACATTGTATTTAATACTTTGATTCCGCAAACGAGTACTCTAATTTTACTCCTTAGTACTTGATACCCATTTTCCAGTACTCGATTCTCAATTTCTGCCACGTATTATGAAAACTTATTTTATTGGAATTTTTAATTTGTTCCAGTCTATAGTGTACCCTGATTAATCAGACTAGTACTTTCAAGGTTTGAAATCTGTACTCGATTCTCTACATTTTCACGCATGGTCTTTAATAAAAATATATGAAAAATAAATGTCATTTTGGGAATTTTAGAGTTCCAGAGAATTCTTCTTGACATCCTCGTGCGATATTTGATAATAATAAACAATATATCGCAGTACCTGTTATATTGTATTTAATACTTTGATTCCGCAAACGAATACTCTAATTTTGCCCCTAAGTACTTGATAACCATTATTCAGTACTCCATTCTCTATTTCTGCCACATATTATGAAACTTATTTTATTAGAATTTATACTTTATTCTAGTCTATAGTGTACCTTGATTAATCAAACTTGAACTTTCAAGGTTTGAAATCTGTACTAGATTCCCTATATTTCCACGAATGGTCTTTAATAAAAACATATAAAAAATAAATGTGATTTTGGGAATTCCAGAGGTCCAGGGAATTCTTCTTGACATCCTCGTGGGATACTTTGTAATAATAAACAATATATCGCAATACCTGTTATATTGTATTTAATACATTGATTCCGCAAACGAGTACTCTGATTTTGCACCAAAGTACTTTATACCCATTTTCCAGTACTCGATTCTCTATTTGTACCACATATTATGAAAATTTATTTTATTCGAATTTATACTTTGTTCCAGTATCTATTGCACCTTGATTAATCAGATTAGTACTCTCAAAGTTTGAAATCTGTACTCGATTCTCTACATTTCCACGCATATACTTTAATAAAACTATATGAAACATAAATGTCATTTTAGGAAATCCAGAGTTCCAAAGAATTCTTCTTGACATCCTCGTGTGATATTTTGTAATAATAAACAATATATCGCAGTACCAGTTACATTGTATTTAATACTTTGATTCCGTAACCGAGTACTCTAATTTTGCTCCTAAGTACTTGATACCCATTTTCCAGTACTCGATTCTCTATTTCTGCCACATATTATGAAAACTTATTTTATTGGAATATATACTTTTATCCCGTCTTTATTGTACCTTGATTAATCAGACTAGTACTTTCAACGTTTGAAATCTGTACTCGATTCTCTACATTTCCACGCATAGTCTTTAAAAAACTATATGAAAAATAAATGTCATTTTGGGAATTCCAGAGTTCCAGAGAATTCTTCTTGACATCCTCGTGTGATATTTTGTAATAATAAACAATATATTGTAGTGCTTGTTACATTGTATTTAATACTTTGATTCCGCAAACGAGTACTCTAATTTTACTCCTTAGTACTTGATACCCATTTTCCAGTACTCGATTCTCAATTTCTGCCACGTATTATGAAAACTTATTTTATTAGAATTTATAATTTGTTCCAGTCTATAGTTTACCTTGATTAATCGGACTAGTACTTTCAAGGTTTGAAATCTGTACTCGATTCTCTACATTTTCACGCATGGTCTTTAATAAAAATATTTGAAAAATAAATGTCATTTTGGGAATTTTAGAGTTCCAGAGAATTCTTCTTGACATCCTCGTGAGATATTTGATAATAATAAACAATATATCGCGGTACCTGTTATATTGTATTTCATTCTTTGATTCCGCAAACGAATACTCTGATTTTGCCCCTAAGTACTTGATACCCATTTTCCAGTACTCGATTCTCTATTTCTGCCACATATTATGAAACTTATTTTATTGGAATTTATACATTATTCTTGTTTATAGTGTACCTTGATTAATCAAACTTGAACTTTCAAGGTTTGAAATCTGTACTAGATTCCCTACATTTCCACGCATGGTCTTTAATAAAAACATATGAAAAATAAATGTGATTTCGGAATTCCAGATGTCCAAGGAATTCTTCTTGACATCCTCGTGGGATACTTTGTAATAATAAACAATATATCACAATACCTGTTATATTGTATTTAATACATTGATTCCGCAAATGAGTACTCTGATTTTGCACCAAAGTACTTTATACCCATTTTCCAGTACTCGATTCTCTATTTCTACCACATATTATGAAAATTTATTTTATTCGAATTTATACTTTGTTCCAGTATCTATTGCACCTTGATTAATCAGATTAGTACTCTCAACGTTTGAAATCTGTACTCGATTCTCTACATTTCCACGCATAGTCTTTAATAAAACTATATGAAAAATAAATGTCATTTTGGGAAATCTAGAGTTCCAGAGAATTCTTCTTGACATCCTCGTGTGATATTTTGTAATAATAAACAATATATCGCAGTACCTGTTACATTGTATTTAATACTTTGATTCCGCAAACGAGTACTCTAATTTTGCTCTTAAGTACTTGATACCCATTTTCCAGTACTCGATTCTCAATTTCTGCCACATATTATGAAAACTTATTTTATTGGAATTCATACTTGGTTCCAATCCATAGTGTACCTTGATTAATCAGACTAGTACTTTTAAGGTTTGAAATCTGTTCTCGATTCTCTTCATTTCCAAGCATGGTCTTTAGTAAGAATATATGAAAAATAAATGTGCTTTTGCGAATTCCAGAGTTCCAGGGAATTCTTCATGACATCCTCGTGGGATATTTGGTAATAATAAACAATATATCGCAATACCTGTTATATTGTATTTAATACTTTGATTCCGCAAACGAGTACTCTGATTTTGCACCAAAGTACTTGATACCCATTCTTCAGTACTCGATTCTCTATTTCTGCCACATATTATGAAAACTTATTTTATTGGAATTTATACTTTGTTCTAGTCTCTAGTGTACCTTGATTAATCAGACTAATACTTTCACCGTTTGAAATCTGTAGTCGATTCTCTACATTTCCACGCATGGTCTTTAATAAAAATAAATGAAAAATAAATGTGATTTTGGGAATTCTAGAGTTCCAGGGAATTCTTCTTGACATCCTCGTGGGATATTTTGTAATAATAAACAATATATCGCAATACCTGTTATATTGTATTTAATACATTGATTCCGCAAACGAGTACTCTGATTTTGCACCAAAGTACTTTATACCCATTTTCCAGTACTCGATTCTCTATTTGTACCACATATTATGAAAATTTATTTTATTCGAATTTATACTTTGTTCCAGTATCTATTGCACCTTGATTAATCAGATTAGTACTCTCAAAGTTTGAAATCTGTACTCGATTCTCTACATTTCCACGCATATACTTTAATAAAACTATATGAAACATAAATGTCATTTTAGGAAATCCAGAGTTCCAAAGAATTCTTCTTGACATCCTCGTGTGATATTTTGTAATAATAAACAATATATCGCAGTACCAGTTACATTGTATTTAATACTTTGATTCCGTAACCGAGTACTCTAATTTTGCTCCTAAGTACTTGATACCCATTTTCCAGTACTCGATTCTCTATTTCTGCCACATATTATGAAAACTTATTTTATTGGAATATATACTTTTATCCCGTCTTTATTGTACCTTGATTAATCAGACTAGTACTTTCAACGTTTGAAATCTGTACTCGATTCTCTACATTTCCACGCATAGTCTTTAAAAAACTATATGAAAAATAAATGTCATTTTGGGAATTCCAGAGTTCCAGAGAATTCTTCTTGACATCCTCGTGTGATATTTTGTAATAATAAACAATATATTGTAGTGCTTGTTACATTGTATTTAATACTTTGATTCCGCAAACGAGTACTCTAATTTTACTCCTTAGTACTTGATACCCATTTTCCAGTACTCGATTCTCAATTTCTGCCACGTATTATGAAAACTTATTTTATTAGAATTTATAATTTGTTCCAGTCTATAGTTTACCTTGATTAATCGGACTAGTACTTTCAAGGTTTGAAATCTGTACTCGATTCTCTACATTTTCACGCATGGTCTTTAATAAAAATATTTGAAAAATAAATGTCATTTTGGGAATTTTAGAGTTCCAGAGAATTCTTCTTGACATCCTCGTGAGATATTTGATAATAATAAACAATATATCGCGGTACCTGTTATATTGTATTTCATTCTTTGATTCCGCAAACGAATACTCTGATTTTGCCCCTAAGTACTTGATACCCATTTTCCAGTACTCGATTCTCTATTTCTGCCACATATTATGAAAACTTATTTTATTCGAATACATACTTTTATCCCGTCTTTACTGTACCTTGATTAATCAGACTAGTACTTTAAACGTTTGAAATCTGTACTCGATTCTCTACATTTTCACGCATAGTCTTTAATAAAACTATATGAAAAATAAATGTCATTTTGGGAATTCCAGAGTTCCAGAGAATTCTTCTTGACATCCTCGTGTGATATTTTGTAATAATAAACAATATATTGCAGTACTTGTTACATTGTATTTAATACTTTGATTCCGCAAACGAGTACTCTAATTTTACTCCTTAGTACTTGATACCCATTTTCCAGTACTCGATTCTCAATTTCTGCCACGTATTATGAAAACTTATTTTATTGGAATTTTTAATTTGTTCCAGTCTATAGTGTACCCTGATTAATCAGACTAGTACTTTCAAGGTTTGAAATCTGTACTCGATTCTCTACATTTTCACGCATGGTCTTTAATAAAAATATATGAAAAATAAATGTCATTTTGGGAATTTTAGAGTTCCAGAGAATTCTTCTTGACATCCTCGTGCGATATTTGATAATAATAAACAATATATCGCAGTACCTGTTATATTGTATTTAATACTTTGATTCCGCAAACGAATACTCTAATTTTGCCCCTAAGTACTTGATAACCATTATTCAGTACTCCATTCTCTATTTCTGCCACATATTATGAAACTTATTTTATTAGAATTTATACTTTATTCTAGTCTATAGTGTACCTTGATTAATCAAACTTGAACTTTCAAGGTTTGAAATCTGTACTAGATTCCCTATATTTCCACGAATGGTCTTTAATAAAAACATATAAAAAATAAATGTGATTTTGGGAATTCCAGAGGTCCAGGGAATTCTTCTTGACATCCTCGTGGGATACTTTGTAATAATAAACAATATATCGCAATACCTGTTATATTGTATTTAATACATTGATTCCGCAAACGAGTACTCTGATTTTGCACCAAAGTACTTTATACCCATTTTCCAGTACTCGATTCTCTATTTGTACCACATATTATGAAAATTTATTTTATTCGAATTTATACTTTGTTCCAGTATCTATTGCACCTTGATTAATCAGATTAGTACTCTCAAAGTTTGAAATCTGTACTCGATTCTCTACATTTCCACGCATATACTTTAATAAAACTATATGAAACATAAATGTCATTTTGGGAAATCCAGAGTTCCAAAGAATTCTTCTTGACATCCTCGTGTGATATTTTGTAATAATAAACAATATATCGCAGTACCAGTTACATTGTATTTAATACTTTGATTCCGTAACCGAGTACTCTAATTTTGCTCCTAAGTACTTGATACCCATTTTCCAGTACTCGATTCTCTATTTCTGCCACATATTATGAAAACTTATTTTATTGGAATATATACTTTTATCCCGTCTTTATTGTACCTTGATTAATCAGACTAGTACTTTCAACGTTTGAAATCTGTACTCGATTCTCTACATTTCCACGCATAGTCTTTAAAAAACTATATGAAAAATAAATGTCATTTTGGGAATTCCAGAGTTCCAGAGAATTCTTCTTGACATCCTCGTGTGATATTTTGTAATAATAAACAATATATTGTAGTGCTTGTTACATTGTATTTAATACTTTGATTCCGCAAACGAGTACTCTAATTTTACTCCTTAGTACTTGATACCCATTTTCCAGTACTCGATTCTCAATTTCTGCCACGTATTATGAAAACTTATTTTATTAGAATTTATAATTTGTTCCAGTCTATAGTTTACCTTGATTAATCGGACTAGTACTTTCAAGGTTTGAAATCTGTACTCGATTCTCTACATTTTCACGCATGGTCTTTAATAAAAATATTTGAAAAATAAATGTCATTTTGGGAATTTTAGAGTTCCAGAGAATTCTTCTTGACATCCTCGTGAGATATTTGATAATAATAAACAATATATCGCGGTACCTGTTATATTGTATTTCATTCTTTGATTCCGCAAACGAATACTCTGATTTTGCCCCTAAGTACTTGATACCCATTTTCCAGTACTCGATTCTCTATTTCTGCCACATATTATGAAACTTATTTTATTGGAATTTATACATTATTCTTGTTTATAGTGTACCTTGATTAATCAAACTTGAACTTTCAAGGTTTGAAATCTGTACTAGATTCCCTACATTTCCACGCATGGTCTTTAATAAAAACATATGAAAAATAAATGTGATTTCGGAATTCCAGATGTCCAAGGAATTCTTCTTGACATCCTCGTGGGATACTTTGTAATAATAAACAATATATCACAATACCTGTTATATTGTATTTAATACATTGATTCCGCAAATGAGTACTCTGATTTTGCACCAAAGTACTTTATACCCATTTTCCAGTACTCGATTCTCTATTTCTACCACATATTATGAAAATTTATTTTATTCGAATTTATACTTTGTTCCAGTATCTATTGCACCTTGATTAATCAGATTAGTACTCTCAACGTTTGAAATCTGTACTCGATTCTCTACATTTCCACGCATAGTCTTTAATAAAACTATATGAAAAATAAATGTCATTTTGGGAAATCTAGAGTTCCAGAGAATTCTTCTTGACATCCTCGTGTGATATTTTGTAATAATAAACAATATATCGCAGTACCTGTTACATTGTATTTAATACTTTGATTCCGCAAACGAGTACTCTAATTTTGCTCTTAAGTACTTGATACCCATTTTCCAGTACTCGATTCTTAATTTCTGCCACATATTATGAAAACTTATTTTATTGGAATTCATACTTGGTTCCAATCCATAGTGTACCTTGATTAATCAGACTAGTACTTTTAAGGTTTGAAATCTGTTCTCGATTCTCTTCATTTCCAAGCATGGTCTTTAGTAAGAATATATGAAAAATAAATGTGCATTTGCGAATTCCAGAGTTCCAGGGAATTCTTCATGACATCCTCGTGGGATATTTGGTAATAATAAACAATATATCGCAATACCTGTTATATTGTATTTAATACTTTGATTCCGCAAACGAGTACTCTGATTTTGCACCAAAGTACTTGATACCCATTCTTCAGTACTCGATTCTCTATTTCTGCCACATATTATGAAAACTTATTTTATTGGAATTTATACTTTGTTCTAGTCTCTAGTGTACCTTGATTAATCAGACTAATACTTTCACCGTTTGAAATCTGTAGTCGATTCTCTACATTTCCACGCATGGTCTTTAATAAAAATAAATGAAAAATAAATGTGATTTTGGGAATTCTAGAGTTCCAGGGAATTCTTCTTGACATCCTCGTGGGATATTTTGTAATAATAAACAATATATCGCAATACCTGTTATATTGTATTTAATAGTTTGATTTCGCAAACGAGTACTCTAATTTTGCTCCTAAGTACTTGATACCCATTTTCCAGTACTCGATTCTCTATTTCTGCCACATATTATGAAAACTTATTTTATTGGAATATATACTTTTCTCCTGTCTTTACTGTACCTTGATTAATCAGACTTGTACTTTAAACGTTTGAAATCTGTACTCGATTCTCTACATTTCCACGCATAGTCTTTAATAAAACTATATGAAAAATAAATGTCATTTTGGGAATTCCAGAGTTCCAGAGAATTCTTCTTGACATCCTCGTGTGATATTTTGTAATAATAAACAATATATCGCAGTACTTGTTACATTGTATTTAATACTTTGATTCTGCAAACGAGTACTCTAATTTTACTCCTTAGTACTTGATACCCATTTTCCAGTACTCGATTCTCAATTTCTGCCACGTATTATGAAAACTTATTTTATTGGAATTTTTAATTTGTTCCAGTCTATAGTGTACCCTGATTAATCAGACTAGTACTTTCAAGGTTTGAAATCTGTACTCGATTCTCTACATTTTCACGAATGGTCTTTAATAAAAACATATAAAAAATAAATGTGATTTTGGGAATTCCAGAGGTCCGGGGAATTCTTCTTGACATCCTCGTGGGATACTTTGTAATAATAAACAATATATCGCAATACCTGTTATATTGTATTTAATACATTGATTCCGCAAACGAGTACTCTGATTTTGCACCAAAGTACTTTATACCCATTTTCCAGTACTCGATTCTCTATTTGTACCACATATTATGAAAATTTATTTTATTCGAATTTATACTTTGTTCCAATATCTATTGCACCTTGATTAATCAGATTAGTACTCTCAAAGTTTGAAATCTGTACTCGATTCTCTACATTTCCACACATAGTCTTTAATAAAACTATATGAAAGATAAATGTCATTTTGGGAAATCCAGAGTTCCAAAGAATTCTTCTTGACATCCTCGTGTGATATTTTGTAATAATAAACAATATATCGCAGTACAAGTTACATTGTATTTAATACTTTGATTCCGTAACCGAGTACTCTAATTTTGCTCCTAAGTACTTGATACCCATTTTCCAGTACTCGATTCTCTATTTCTGCCACATATTATGAAAACTTATTTTATTCGAATACATACTTTTATCCCGTCTTTACTGTACCTTGATTAATCAGACTAGTACTTTAAACGTTTGAAATCTGTACTCGATTCTCTACATTTTCACGCATAGTCTTTAATAAAACTATATGAAAAATAAATGTCATTTTGGGAATTCCAGAGTTCCAGAGAATTCTTCTTGACATCCTCGTGTGATATTTTGTAATAATAAACAATATATTGCAGTACTTGTTACATTGTATTTAATACTTTGATTCCGCAAACGAGTACTCTAATTTTACTCCTTAGTACTTGATACCCATTTTCCAGTACTTGATTCTCAATTTCTGCCACGTATTATGAAAACTTATTTTATTGGAATTTTTAATTTGTTCCAGTCTATAGTGTACCCTGATTAATCAGACTAGTACTTTCAAGGTTTGAAATCTGTACTCGATTCTCTACATTTTCACGCATGGTCTTTAATAAAAATATATGAAAAATAAATGTCATTTTGGGAATTTTAGAGTTCCAGAGAATTCTTCTTGACATCCTCGTGCGATATTTGATAATAATAAACAATATATCGCAGTACCTGTTATATTGTATTTAATACTTTGATTCCGCAAACGAATACTCTGATTTTGCCCCTAAGTACTTGATAACCATTATTCAGTACTCCATTCTCTATTTCTGCCACATATTATGAAACTTATTTTATTAGAATTTATACTTTATTCTAGTCTATAGTGTACCTTGATTAATCAAACTTGAACTTTCAAGGTTTGAAATCTGTACTAGATTCCCTATATTTCCACGAATGGTCTTTAATAAAAACATATAAAAAATAAATGTGATTTTGGGAATTCCAGAGGTCCAGGGAATTCTTCTTGACATCCTCGTGGGATACTTTGTAATAATAAACAATATATCGCAATACCTGTTATATTGTATTTAATACATTGATTCCGCAAACGAGTACTCTGATTTTGCACCAAAGTACTTTATACCCATTTTCCAGTACTCGATTCTCTATTTGTACCACATATTATGAAAATTTATTTTATTCGAATTTATACTTTGTTCCAGTATCTATTGCACCTTGATTAATCAGATTAGTACTCTCAAAGTTTGAAATCTGTACTCGATTCTCTACATTTCCACGCATAGTCTTTAATAAAACTATATGAAACATAAATGTCATTTCGGGAAATCCAGAGTTCCAAAGAATTCCTCTTGACATCCTCGTGTGATATTTTGTAATAATAAACAATATATCGCAGTACCAGTTACATTGTATTTAATACTTTGATTCCGTAACCGAGTACTCTAATTTTGCTCCTAAGTACATGATACCCATTTTCCAGTACTCGATTCTCTATTTCTGCCACATATTATGAAAACTTATTTTATTCGAATATATACTTTTATCCCGTCTTTACTGTACCTTGATTAATCAGACTAGTACTTTAAACGTTTGAAATCTGTACTCGATTCTCTACACTTCCACGCATAGTCTTTAATAAAACTATATGAAAAATAAATGTCATTTTGGGAATTCCAGAGTTCCAGAGAATTCTTCTTGACATCCTCGTGTGATATTTTGTAATAATAAACAATATATCGCAGTACCTGTTATATTGTATTTAATACTTTGATTCCGCAAACGAATACTTTGATTTTGCCCCTAAGTACTTGATAACCATTATTCAGTACTCCATTCTCTATCTCTGCCACATATTATGAAACTTATTTTATTAGAACTTATACTTTATTCTAGTCTATAGTGTACCTTGATTAATCAAACTTGAACTTTCAAGGTTTGAAATCTGTACTAGATTCCCTATATTTCCACGAATGGTCTTTAATAAAAACATATAAAAAATAAATGTGATTTTGGGAATTCCAGAGGTCCAGGGAATTCTTCTTGACATCCTCGTGGGATACTTTGTAATAATAAACAATATATCGCAATACCTGTTATATTGTATTTAATACATTGATTCCGCAAACGAGTACTCTGATTTTGCACCAAAGTACTTTATACCCATTTTCCAGTACTCAATTCTCTATTTGTACCACATATTATGAAAATTTATTTTATTCAAATTTATACTTTGTTCCAGTATCTATTGCACCTTGATTAATCAGATTAGTACTCTCAAAGTTTGAAATCTGTACTCGATTCTCTACATTTCCACGCATAGTCTTTAATAAAACTATATGAAACATAAATGTCATTTTGGGAAATCCAGAGTTCCAAAGAATTCTTCTTGACATCCTCGTGTGATATTTTGTAATAATAAACAATATATCGCAGTACCAGTTACATTGTATTTAATACTTTGATTCCGTAACTGAGTACTCTAATTTTGCTCCTAAGTACTTGATACCCATTTTCCAGTACTCGATTCTCTATTTCTGCCACATATTATGAAAACTTATTTTATTCGAATATATACTTTTATCCCGTCTTTACTATACCTTGATTAATCAGACTAGTACTTTCAACGTTTGAAATCTGTACTCGATTCTCTACATTTCCACGCATAGTCTTTAATAAAACTATATGAAAAATAAATGTCATTTTGGGAATTCCAGAGTTCCAGAGAATTCTTCTTGACATCCTCGTGTGATATTTTGTAATAATAAACAATATATTGCAGTCCTTGTTACATTGTATTTAATACTTTGATTCCGCAAACGAGTACTCTAATTTTACTCCTTAGTACTTGATACCCATTTTCCAGTACTCGATTCTCAATTTCTGCCACGTATTATGAAAACTTATTTTATTGGAATTTTTAATTTGTTCCAGTCTATAGTGTACCCTGATTAATCAGACTAGTACTTTCAAGGTTTGAAATCTGTACTCGATTCTCTACATTTTCACGCATGGTCTTTAATAAAAATATATGAAAAATAAATGTCATTTTGGGAATTTTAGAGTTCCAGAGAATTCTTCTTGCATCCTTGTGCGATATTTGATAATAATAAACAATATATCGCAGTACCTGTTATATTGTATTTAATACTTTGATTCCGCAAACGAATACTCTGATTTTGCCCCTAAGTACTTGATAACCATTATTCAGTACTCCATTCTCTATTTCTGCCACATATTATGAAACTTATTTTATTAGAATTTATACTTTATTCTAGTCTATAGTGTACCTTGATTAATCAAACTTGAACTTTCAAGGCTTGAAATCTGTACTTGATTCCCTATATTTCCACGAATGGTCTTTAATAAAAACATATAAAAAATAAATGTGATTTTGGGAATTCTAGAGGTCCAGGGAATTCTTCTTCACATCCTCGTGGGATACTTTGTAATAATAAACAATATATCGCAGTAGTTGTTACATTGTATTTAATACTTTGATTCCGCAAACGAGTACTCTAATTTTACTCCTTAGTACTTGATACCCATTTTCCAGTACTCGATTCTCAATTTCTGCCACGTATTATGAAAACTTATTTTATTGGAATTTATAATTTGTTCCAGTCTATAGTTTACCTTGATTAATCGGACTAGTACTTTCAAGGTTTGAAATCTGTACTCGATTCTCTACATTTTCACGCATGGTCTTTAATAAAAATATTTGAAAAATAAATGTCATTTTGGGAATTTTAGAGTTCCAGAGAATTCTTCTTGACATCCTCGTGCGATATTTGATAATAATAAACAATATATCGCAGTACCTGTTATATTGTATTTCATTCTTTGATTCCGCAAACGAATACTCTGATTTTGCCCCTAAGTACTTGATACCCATTTTCCAGTACTCGATTCTCTATTTCTGCCACATATTATGAAACTTATTTTATTGGAATTTATAATTTGTTCCAGTCTATAGTGTACCTTGATTAATCAAACTAGTACTTTCAAGGCTTGAAATCTGTACTCGATTCTCTACATTTTCACGCATGGTCTTTAATAAAAATATATGAAAAATAAATGTGATTTTGGGAATTCCAGAGGTCCAGGGAATTCTTCTTGACATCCTTGTGGGATACTTTGTAATAATAAACAATATATCGCAATACCTGTTATATTGTATTTAATACATTGATTCCGCAAACGAGTACTCTGATTTTGCACCAAAGTACTTTATACCCATTTTCCAGTACTCGATTCTCTATTTGTACCACATATTATGAAAATTTATTTTATTCGAATTTATACTTTGTTCCAGTATCTATTGCACCTTGATTAATCAGATTAGTACTCTCAAAGTTTGAAATCTGTACTCGATTCTCTACATTTCCACGCATAGTCTTTAATAAAACTATATGAAAAATAAATGTCATTTTGGAAATCCAGAGTTCCAAAGAATTCTTCTTGACATCCTCGTGTGATATTTTGTAATAATAAACAATATATCGCAGTACCAGTTACATTGTATTTAATACTTTGATTCCGTAACCGAGTACTCTAATTTTGCTCCTATGTACTTGATACCCATTTTCCAGTACTCGATTCTCTATTTCTGCCACATATTATGAAAACTTATTTTATTGGAATATATACTATTATCCCGTCTGTAACGCCCCGTTATTTTATAACGCTTCGGTAAGAATAGCTCTTGTGTGTATTATTTGCAAATTATGTGATTATGTGAATTATATGAATTAATGTGTGATTCTATATATGAATAATATGATGAATTCATAAGAATTTTTATATTTGAAATTTACTTCACACTATGTTATATTTGAAGTGTTGTATTTGAAATCTTATGAAATTTTGTCAATTATATTTGACTTGTATGATATTAATCTTGAAATATACATAAATATATATGCAAATATATACATAAATATCTATACAAATATATATACAAGTATATACATATAGCTAGCTAATTTTGACTTTTCAAAATAACTTATATTTATTTAATTATCTCATTTCTCCCCACATTTTTCTACACTATTCTCAAGCAACATTCTCTTCTTCTTCCTCTCATCTCTCGGCCCTCATTCCACCAGCCACCACCACCACTTTCAACCACCATCAAAACACCAAAAATCATCCCCTCTCTTGCTACAAAAAGTTGCTCTTTCATCTAAGGAACAAGCCTCTACTTTCTATTTTTGCAAACAAGCTCTCTACATCTCCTTTCTCCTCCATTTTCTCCTTCAAGGTAAGGTTGCAAATCTCTTTAATCTTTGAGTTTCAATGTCTCATATGTTGATGAAGTGAAGAAGTAGGCTAGAATGAATGATTGATGAGCTTAGTTTGGTTGTTGATAGCATGTAGCATTACTTGTGATTTTTCATATAAATTTGATTATTATGCAATGTTGGATTGATGAATTTAGATGCTTAGATGCTCAAATGGATTGGTAATTCATGTTAGTTCATGATATTAAGCAAATTGGTGAAGTTTTGTGGAGTTTGGGATTGAAAAATGAAAGTTTGGCAAAATATGTAGGGGCTGATGAATAGTGATTTTTGAGCATTTGGCTTCATTTTTCGATTCTTTTGGCATTAAAAATCCTTAAATAGAGTAGCTAAGTGATGCCGGAAGTTTCGGATTAATCGGAGTTGTTTTGCTATGCAAAGTATTAAATGAGGGGTGGTTTGTGTAATATTCACAAACCTTTGAATTTTATTTCCCAAGCTTCCATAGTACTTGTGTGCCTATTTTAGCTTAATATCATGTGTATTTGATTGTGTTCAAATGTGTTTGAATGAGCTTAATTGTGTTTAAATGCATTTATGCATAATATGTTATTTTGAGCATGAAATGCATTTTATAGCCGTGCGTCTTATTTGGTTGGTTTGTTGAGTCGTGTCTTACCTCAAGGCCTGTGTATTACAGGTGGGACCTCGCGGGACTGATCTCTGGTCGTTTGGCTATCCTTTTTGTTAACCTACAGGTGAGGATGTAAAATGTTTTCTAACTGGAACATGAACAAATATTTGCGAAAACCCTATCCCTTTATATTTCAATTATATATTATCAATATTTGAAATAAAAAGGTTTTGATATAAAAATGATATATGTGTATTTTTTCTAAAATGGTTTTAAAATAGAGACAAGAGAACTATTTTGTTTTTAAACGTAACATTTGGTCTCGGGACTTGCGCGTATGCCTCGAGTTATTCGGCAACGTGTCGAGAAACCCTAGACGGTTACATACCTTGTCTCGAACGACCCTTTTGGTCAATCAAAACAATTATAAAGCGAGACTATATTTCCTTTAACCCTATTGAGGACGCTCTTAGGGTATATTTGGGCCCCGGATTATACTAGAGGTGGAACCCGGAGACGTGCGTCTAGGGGGAAGCCCATGGTATAATCCAGATTATATATATGGATGGAGACCCAGTGACGATCATCCAATATATATAATCCAGATTATATATGGATGGAGACCCAGTGACGATCATCTAATACATAATCAAAGGGTATTACTCATTGCTAGTCGGAGGTAGTCTAGCTCGAGTAATACTTACACCGGCGCCATTAGTCGGTTATGGTGAAATCGTGGGTAGCTCCCTCGATAAGCCAAATGGTGTTATGGGATTTCATTATATTTGATATGTTTTTGGGAGTTATAAGGAGATGGCCCGTTCTCGCCGGGAATAAAAATGTTTTCTAAAATGTTTTACTTTAATATTTAATTCACAAAGCTTTGATGAATTATAAAGAGAAAGTATCGGCACTAGATTCGTTTCTCTATTAACCAAAGCGTGAATTAAATATGTTTTATGTTTTAATTATTATATATATTCCCCTCCTCACTGAGTTCGTTTGACTCACATCCCATTTTGGTTCATGCTTCAGGTTAGCGGTCAGGTACTGGCAGCAGCGTTGTAGGCTTGTACAGTCCTTGAAGTCGGTCTTATGTATTTACTTTTGTGGATCGAACTTATGATGTTGAATTACATGAAAACTTGAAATGTTATGCTGATGTAGAATACTTGATGAATTGATGTTACAACTTGTGATAGATAATGGACTTATAAATGTTTATTTTGGCCACGGATGGCAGTGTGAATATAAATATGATCTTTTGCTCATTGCTTCCGCTTGTTGGTGTTTTGTTGTTGGTGGTGTTGGTACTGTTGTTGGGAGTCGCTGTTGCCAGGTTGTGGGAATCCCGTTGTCCGGGGCGGGTTTTCGAGTGGTGGTATTTAACTATCGCTCGAGAGCTCATTTCGGTCCGGGGGTTGTTGCGTGGGGGACGTCACAGCTGAAGGTGGTATCAGAGCCTAGGTTTGGTACTTAGGCTTTGACGTTGTGTCGAGTCTGTCTAGGTCGAACGGCTTTAGGACAATGTGCTTTTATATGTCTATGTTATGTGACCTATGTGGACATGATCATGTGGCTAACGAAGCATGCATATTATTTAGTCTTTTGATACAGGAAAATGGTTCGTGCTCGTGGTAGACCTATCCTAATGCAGTGGTGCAAGGTACTGTACATTTGCATAACATATCCATATTTGCATTATATGATTCTGGTGCGACGCATTCTTTTATTGCACCTGAATATGCATCCAAATTATCATTGTCTGCCGAGTCTTTACCGTATATCCTTGAGGTCAATTCCCCGTTGGGAATTTCTTATTTGTGCAATCGAGTCTTCCGAGACTGTCCGTTGAGGATAGACGATCGCGATTACCCTGCTGATCTCATTGAGCTTCCGATGAGTCACTACGGGATAATATTGGGAATGGACTGGCTATATCGGCATCAAGCTTATATTGTTTGTTTCGGGAAAAAGATCGCTCTGGGAGCTGATAGCGAGATTTTGGGCAAAAGGTTTGACAAGATTCCTCGAGTATCTTATGTTAAAGCCGCCCGAATGATTCGCAAGGGATCTCCGGCCTTTGTTGCTTATCTACTGAACCGTCCGAAAGAGCAAGTTAAGCTTGAAGAGGTGCCAGTAGTTGGAGAATTCCCTGATGTGTTTCCCGAGAGTTTGAATTCTTTGCCTCCGGAACGAGAGATAGAGTTTGTGATCGATTTAGCTCCGGGTGCCGAACCGTATTCGAAGACTCCTTACCGTATGGCTCCGGCAGAGTTGAAAGAATTGAAGATTCAGTTGGATGGATTGTTGGAGAGTGGGTACATTCGACCGAGTACTTCGCCGTGGGGTGCGCCTGTTCTTTTTGTGAAAAAGAAGGATGGGACGTTGAGGATGTGTGTAGACTATCGTGAGCTGAATCGGATGACGATAAAGAACAAATATCCTCTACCTCACATCGAAGAGTTGTTTGATATTTTGCAAGGGTCGAAAGTATACTCCAAGCTAGATCTCCGACAGGGGTATTACCAGTTGCGAATCCGAGAATCAGACATACCGAAGACTGGGTTTAATACTCGATATGGGCATTTTGAGTTCGTAGTTATGCCTTTCGGGTTAACGAATGCCCCAGCTGCTTTCATGGATTTGATGCATCGTACTTTTTGGTCATACCTCGATAAGTTTGTGGTGATCTTCATTGACGATATCCTGGTTTTCTCAAAGATTAAGGAAGAACATGCCGAGCATCTTCGCATTGTATTAAGAACTCTCCGAGAGCATCAGTTGTATGCCAAGTTCAGTAAATGCGAATTTTGGCTTGATAAAGTTACCTTCCTTGGTCATGTGATATCAGGAGATGGAATCGAAGTTGATCCTTCTAAAATCGAGGCCGTAATGAAATGGGAGCAGCCGAAGACCCCAACTGAGGTCAGAAGTTTTCTAGGGTTAGCTGGCTATTACAGGCGTTTCGTTAAAGATTTCTCCAAGATAGCCGCTCCGCTGACCAATTTAACTCGCAAGGACGTGCCTTTTAAGTGGGACGATAAATGCGAGGCAAGTTTCCAAGAGTTACAAAAACGGTTGACTACTGCTCCGATACTTGCACTACCTGAAGGTTCCGAAGGGTTTACGGTTTATACCGATGCCTCGAAAGAAGGGTTAGGATGTGTTCTGATGCAAAACGGCAAAGTGATTGCTTATGCTTCGCGCAAGCTAAAGGATGCCGAGAAGAACTATCCTATCCATGATCTTGAGCTAGATGCTATTATCTTTGCCCTGGGGAAATGGCGACATTATTTATATGGCGTGACGTTCGACATTTTCACCGATCACCAGAGTTTGAAATATCTGCATACTCAGAAAGATCTCAATCGTAGGCAACGACGGTGGATGGAATTCCTTGAAGATTATGATTGTCGTATGCAATATCATCCAGGGAAGGCTAATGTAGTAGCTGATGCTTTAAGTAGACAAGCAAAGGTAGCTAGCTTGGAAGGAACCTCTACAGGAGTGGTGTCAGAAGCAGGGAGATATCACTTAGTCTCTCAATCACGGATTGCCAGACTCTTAGTGAGACCGGATTTGGTTCAGAGGCTTAAAGACGAGCAGAGTGCTGATGACTGGATTTAAAGACAGGTCATGAGGATGCAAGGTGATCCGAACTCCTCATTTGCTTTCGATGATATGGGTCTTTTTCGTTTTAAGAACCGAATTTGCGTGCCGAAGAACTTGAAGACCGAAATCATGGAGGAAGCACATAAATCTGCTTATGTCGTCCATCCGGGAGGTAATAAGATGTACCGAGATCTCAAGACTCAATATTGGTGGCACGGAATGAAACGTGAAGTTGCTGATTTTGTGAGACGGTGTTTGACTTGTCAACGAGTTAAAGCCGAACATCAGCAACCTGGTGGAACTCTACAGCCACTCTCTATTCCGGATTGGAAATGGGAAGATATTGCTATGGATTTCATGTCCGGATTACCGAGAGTTCGGGGCGGATATGACACGATTTGGGTAATTGTGGATCGTTTGACGAAATCCGCCCATTTCATTCCAATTCGAAAGACCACCAATGTCAAGAAACTGGCAGAGTTGTATATCGAGCAGATTGTAAAGCTACACGGAGTTCCGAAAAGTATTGTATCCGATCGGGATCCCAAGTTTACTTCTCGACTTTGGCAAGAAATTCACAGAAACTTGGGAACAAATTCGAAATTCAGCACGGCCGCTCACCCGCAAACTGATGGTCAATCTGAGAGAACCATCAAGATTCTAGGCGATATGCTGCGAGCTTGTGCTCTTGACTTCTCCACGAGTTGGGACAAACAACTGCCACTCATTGAATTCGCCTACAACAACAGCTACCAAGCGACAATTGGGATGCCCCCATACGAAACGCTTTATGGACGTAAATGTCGATCCCCTCTGTACTGGGAATTGGAAGATTGGCGAAGAACTAAGAACGGAGTTGAACGAGCTCTACCTCCGAAGACGATCTAGGAAACTCTTGAAAAGATTGCAATCATTCGTCAGAGAATGAAAGCTGCTCAGGATCGTCAGAAGAGTTATGCTGATAAGAGACGCCGGGATTTGGAATTTGAAGAGGGAGACAAAGTGTTTCTTAAGGCGACGTTGAGGAAAGGATTCGCTAGAGTGGGAAAAGGTGGGAAACTCAGTCCGAGATATTTGGGACCCTATGAGGTTATTGAACGGATTGGGAAGACTGCCTACCGCCTGAACCTGCCCTCGGCTCTAACTGGGATTCACAATGTCTTCCATGTTTCTCAATTGCGAAAATACTATCCCGACGAATCTCATATTCTCCGAGATGAAGAAGTCCAAGTAGAGCCTGACTTGACGATCGAGATGAAACCTGTTGAGATTCAGGATCGTAAGTTCAAACAACTCCGCAACCGACAAATCCCCTTGGTTCGTGTGTTATGAAGAAACCGAACCACCGAACAAGTAACTTGGGAAATGGAAGAGAAGATGCGAACTCATTATCCCGAGTTATTTGCGGAATCGAATTAGAATCTGGGGACCAGATTCTCCGAAGGGGGGGATAGTGTAACGCCCCGTTATTTTATAACGCTTCGGTAAGAATAGCTCTTGTGTGTATTATTTGCAAATTATGTGATTATGTGAATTATATGAATTAATGTGTGATTCTATATATGAATAATATGATGAATTCATAAGAATTTTTATATTTGAAATTTACTTCACACTATGTTATATTTGAAGTGTTGTATTTGAAATCTTATGAAATTTTGTCAATTATATTTGACTTGTATGATATTAATCTTGAAATATACATAAATATATATGCAAATATATACATAAATATCTATACAAATATATATACAAGTATATACATATAGCTAGCTAATTTTGACTTTTCAAAATAACTTATATTTATTTAATTATCTCATTTCTCTCCACATTTTTCTACACTATTCTCAAGCAACATTCTCTTCTTCTTCCTCTCATCTCTCGGCCCTCATTCCACCAGCCACCACCACCACTTTCAACCACCATCAAAACACCAAAAATCATCCCCTCTCTTGCTACAAAAAGTTGCTCTTTCATCTAAGGAACAAGCCTCTACTTTCTATTTTTGCAAACAAGCTCTCTACATCTCCTTTCTCCTCCATTTTCTCCTTCAAGGTAAGGTTGCAAATCTCTTTAATCTTTGAGTTTCAATGTCTCATATGTTGATGAAGTGAAGAAGTAGGCTAGAATGAATGATTGATGAGCTTAGTTTGGTTGTTGATAGCATGTAGCATTACTTGTGATTTTTCATATAAATTTGATTATTATGCAATGTTGGATTGATGAATTTAGATGCTTAGATGCTCAAATGGATTGGTAATTCATGTTAGTTCATGATATTAAGCAAATTGGTGAAGTTTTGTGGAGTTTGGGATTGAAAAATGAAAGTTTGGCAAAATATGTAGGGGCTGATGAATAGTGATTTTTGAGCATTTGGCTTCATTTTTCGATTCTTTTGGCATTAAAAATCCTTAAATAGAGTAGCTAAGTGATGCCGGAAGTTTCGGATTAATCGGAGTTGTTTTGCTATGCAAAGTATTAAATGAGGGGTGGTTTGTGTAATATTCACAAACCTTTGAATTTTATTTCCCAAGCTTCCATAGTACTTGTGTGCCTATTTTAGCTTAATATCATGTGTATTTGATTGTGTTCAAATGTGTTTGAATGAGCTTAATTGTGTTTAAATGCATTTATGCATAATATGTTATTTTGAGCATGAAATGCATTTTATAGCCGTGCGTCTTATTTGGTTGGTTTGTTGAGTCGTGTCTTACCTCAAGGCCTGTGTATTACAGGTGGGACCTCGCGGGACTGATCTCTGGTCGTTTGGCTATCCTTTTTGTTAACCTACAGGTGAGGATGTAAAATGTTTTCTAACTGGAGCATGAACAAATATTTGCGAAAACCCTATCCCTTTATATTTCAATTATATATTATCAATATTTGAAATAAAAAGGTTTTGATATAAAAATGATATATGTGTATTTTTTCTAAAATGGTTTTAAAATAGAGACAAGAGAACTATTTTGTTTTTAAACGTAACATTTGGTCTCGGGACTTGCGCGTATGCCTCGAGTTATTCGGCAACGTGTCGAGAAACCCTAGACGGTTACATACCTTGTCTCGAACGACCCTTTTGGTCAATCAAAACAATTATAAAGCGAGACTATATTTCCTTTAACCCTATTGAGGACGCTCTTAGGGTATATTTGGGCCCCGGATTATACTAGAGGTGGAACCCGGAGACGTGCGTCTAGGGGGAAGCCCATGGTATAATCCAGATTATATATATGGATGGAGACCCAGTGACGATCATCCAATATATATAATCCAGATTATATATGGATGGAGACCCAGTGACGATCATCTAATACATAATCAAAGGGTATTACTCATTGCTAGTCGGAGGTAGTCTAGCTCGAGTAATACTTACACCGGCGCCATTAGTCGGTTATGGTGAAATCGTGGGTAGCTCCCTCGATAAGCCAAACGGTGTTATGGGATTTCATTATATTTGATATGTTTTTGGGAGTTATAAGGAGATGGCCCGTTCTCGCCGGGAATAAAAATGTTTTCTAAAATGTTTTACTTTAATATTTAATTCACAAAGCTTTGATGAATTATAAAGAGAAAGTATCGGCACTAGATTCGTTTCTCTATTAACCAAAGCGTGAATTAAATATGTTTTATGTTTTAATTATTATATATATTCCCCTCCTCACTGAGTTCGTTTGACTCACATCCCATTTTGGTTCATGCTTCAGGTTAGCGGTCAGGTACTGGCAGCAGCGTTGTAGGCTTGTACAGTCCTTGAAGTCGGTCTTATGTATTTACTTTTGTGGATCGAACTTATGATGTTGAATTACATGAAAACTTGAAATGTTATGCTGATGTAGAATACTTGATGAATTGATGTTACAACTTGTGATAGATAATGGACTTATAAATGTTTATTTTGGCCACGGATGGCAGTGTGAATATAAATATGATCTTTTGCTCATTGCTTCCGCTTGTTGGTGTTTTGTTGTTGGTGGTGTTGGTACTGTTGTTGGGAGTCGCTGTTGCCAGGTTGTGGGAATCCCGTTGTCCGGGGCGGGTTTTCGAGTGGTGGTATTTAACTATCGCTCGAGAGCTCATTTCGGTCCGGGGGTTGTGGCGTGGGGGACGTCACACCGTCTGTACTGTACCTTGATTAATCAGACTAGTACTTTAAACGTTTGAAATCTGTACTCGATTCTCTACATTTCCACGCATAGTCTTTAATAAAACTATATGAAAAATAAATGTCATTTTGGGAATTCCAGAGTTCCAGAGAATTCTTCTTGACATCCTCGTGTGATATTTTGTAATAATAAACAATATATTGCAGTGCTTGTTACATTGTATTTAATACTTTGATTCCGCAAACGAGTACTCTAGTACTTTAATTTTACTCCTTAGTACTTGATACCCATTTTCCAGTACTCGATTCTCAATTTCTGCCACGTATTGTGAAAACTTATTTTATTGGAATTTATAATTTGTTCCAGTCTATAGTTTACCTTGATTAATCGGACTAGTACTTTCAAGGTTTGAAATCTGTACTCGATTCTCTACATTTTCACGCATGGTCTTTAATAAAAATATTTGAAAAATAACTGTCATTTTGGGAATTTTAGAGTTCCAGAGAATTCTTCTTGACATCCTCGTGCGATATTTGATAATAATAAACAATATATCGCAGTACCTGTTATATTGTATTTCATTCTTTGATTCCGCAAACGAATACTCTGATTTTGCCCCTAAGTACTTGATACCCATTTTCCAGTACTCGATTCTCTATTTCTGCCACATATTATGAAACTTATTTTATTGGAATTTATACTTTATTCTAGTTTATAGTGTACCTTGATTAATCAAACTTGAACTTTCAAGGTTTGAAATCTGTACTAGATTCCCTACATTTCCACGCATGGTCTTTAATAAAAACATATGAAAAATAAATGTGATTTTCGGAATTCCAGATGTCCAAGGAATTCTTCTTGACATCCTCGTGGGATACTTTGTAATAATAAACAATATATCGCAATACCTGTTATATTGTATTTAATACATTGATTGCGCAAACGAGTACTCTGATTTTGCACCAAAGTACTTTATACCCATTTTCCAGTACTCGATTCTCTATTTCTACCACATATTATGAAAATTTATTTTATTCGAATTTATACTTTGTTCCAGTATCTATTGCACCTTGATTAATCAGATTAGTACTCTCAACGTTTGAAATCTATACTCGATTCTCTACATTTCCACGCATAGTCTTTAATAAAACTATATGAAAAATAAATGTCATTTTGGGAAATCTAGAGTTCCAGAGAATTCTTCTTGACATCCTCGTGTGATATTTTGTAATAATAAACAATATATCGCAGTACCTGTTACATTGTATTTAATACTTTGATTCCGCAAACGAGTACTCTAATTTTGCTCCTAAGTACTTGATACCCATTTTCCAGTACTCGATTCTCAATTTCTGCCACATATTATGAAAACCTATTTTATTGGAATTCATACTTGGTTCCAATCTATAGTGTACCTTGATTAATCAGACTAGTACTTTTAAGGTTTGAAATCTGTTCTCGATTCTCTTCATTTCCAAGCATGGTCTTTAGTAAGAATATATGAAAAATAAATGTGATTTTGGGAATTCTAGAGTTCCAGGGAATTCTTCTTGACATCCTCGTGGGATATTTTGTAATAATAAACAATATATCGCAATACCTGTTATATTGTATTTAATACTTTGATTTCGGAAACGAGTACTCTAATTTTGCTCCTAAGTACTTGATACCCATTTTCCAGTACTCGATTCTCTATTTCTGCCACATATTATGAAAACTTATTTTATTGGAATATATACTTTTTTCCTGTCTTTACTGTACCTTGATTAATCAGACTAGTACTTTAAACGTTTGAAATCTGTACTCGATTCTCTACATTTCCACGCATAGTCTTTAATAAAACTATATGAAAAATAAATGTCATTTTGGGAATTCCAGAGTTCCAGAGAATTCTTCTTGACATCCTCGTGTGATATTTTGTAATAATAAACAATATATCGCAGTACTTGTTACATTGTATTTAATACTTTGATTCTGCAAACGAGTACTCTAATTTTACTCCTTAGTACTTGATACCCATTTTCCAGTACTTGATTCTCAATTTCTGCCACGTATTATGAAAACTTATTTTATTGGAATTTTTAATTTGTTCTAGTCTATAGTGCACCCTGATTAATCAGACTAGTACTTTCAAGGTTTGAAATCTGTACTGGATTCTCTACATTTTCACGCATGGTCTTTAATAAAAATATATGAAAAATAAATGTCATTTTGGGAATTTTAGAGTTCCAGAGAATTCTTCTTGACATCCTCGTGCGATATTTGATAATAATAAACAATATATCGCAGTACCTGTTATATCGTATTTAATACTTCGATTCCGCAAACGAATACGCTGATTTTGCCCCTAAGTACTTGATACCCATTTTTCAGTACTCGATTCTCTATTTCTGCCACATATTATGAAACTTATTTTATTAAAATTTATACTTTATTGTAGTCTATAGTGTACCTTGATTAATCCAACTTGAACTTTCAAGGTTTGAAATCTGTACTAGATTCCCTATATTTCCACGAATGGTCTTTAATAAAAACATATAAAAAATAAATGTGATTTTGGGAATTCCAGAGGTCCAGGGAATTCTTCTTGACATCCTTGTGGGATACTTTGTAATAATAAACAATATATCGCAATACCTGTTATATTGTATTTAATACATTGATTCCGCAAACGAGTACTCTGATTTTGCACCAAAGTACTTTATACCCATTTTCCAGTACTCGATTCTCTATATGTATCACATATTATGAAAATTTATTTTATTCGAATTTATACTTTGTTCCAGTATCTATTGCACCTTGATTAATCAGATTAGTACTCTCAAAGTTTGAAATCTGTACTCGATTCTCTACATTTCCACGCATAGTCTTTAATAAAACTATATGAAAAATAAATGTCATTTTGGGAAATCCAGAGTTCCAAAGAATTCTTCTTGACATCCTCGTGTGATATTTTGTAATAATAAACAATATATCGCAGTACCAGTTATATTGTATTTAATACATTGATTCCGTAACCGAGTACTCTAATTTTGCTCCTAAGTACTTGATACCCATTTTCCAGTACTCGATTCTCTATTTCTGCCACATATTATGAAAACTTATTTTATTCGAATACATACTTTTATCCCGTCTTTACTGTACCTTGATTAATCAGACTAGTACTTTAAACGTTTGAAATCTGTACTCGATTCTCTACATTTTCACGCATAGTCTTTAATAAAACTATATGAAAAATAAATGTTATTTTGGGAATTCCAGAGTTCCAGAGAATTCTTCTTGACATCCTCGTGTGATATTTTGTAATAATAAACAATATATCGCAGTACTTGTTACATTGTATTTAATACTTTGATTCTGCAAACGAGTACTCTAATTTTACTCCTTAGTACTTGATACCCATTTTCCAGTACTCGATTCTCAATTTCTGCCACGTATTATGAAAACTTATTTTATTGGAATTTTTAATTTGTTCCAGTCTATAGTGTACCCTGATTAATCAGACTAGTACTTTCAAGGTTTGAAATCTGTACTCGATTCTCTACATTTTCACGCATGGTCTTTAATAAAAATATATGAAAAATAAATGTCATTTTGGGAATTTTAGAGTTCCAGAGAATTCTTCTTGACATCCTCGTGTGATATTTGATAATAATAAACAATATATCGCAGTACCTGTTATATTGTATTTAATACTTTGATTCCGCAAACGAATACTCTGATTTTGCCCCTAAGTACTTGATAACCATTATTCAGTACTCCATTCTCTATTTCTGCCACATATTATGAAACTTATTTTATTAGAATTTATACTTTATTCTAGTCTATAGTGTACCTTGATTAATCAAACTTGAACTTTCAAGGTTTGAAATCTGTACTAGATTCCCTATATTTCCACGAATGGTCTTTAATAAAAACATATAAAAAATAAATGTGATTTTGGGAATTCCAGAGGTCCAGGGAATTCTTCTTGACATCCTCGTGGGATACTTTGTAATATTAAACAATATATCGCAATACCTGTTATATTGTATTTAATACATTGATTCCGCAAACGAGTACTCTGATTTTGCACCAAAGTACTTTATACCCATTCTCCAGTACTCGATTCTCTATTTGTACCACATATTATGAAAATTTATTTTATTCGAATTTATACTTTATTCCAGTATCTATTGCACCTTGATTAATCAGATTAGTACTCTCAAAGTTTGAAATCTGTACTCGATTCTCTACATTTCCACGCATAGTCTTTAATAAAACTATATGAAAGATAAATGTCATTTTGGGAAATCCAGAGTTCCAAAGAATTCTTCTTGACATCCTCGTGTGATATTTTGTAATAATAAACAATATATCGCAGGACCAGTTACATTGTATTTAATACTTTGATTCTGTAACCGAGTACTCTAATTTTGCTCCTAAGTACTTGATACCCATTTTCCAGTACTCGATTCTCTATTTCTGCCACATATTATGAAAACTTATTTTATTCGAATATATACTTTTATCCCGTCTTTACTGTACCTTGATTAATCAGACTAGTACTTTCAACGTTTGAAATCTATACTCGATTCTCTACATTTCCACGCATAGTCTTTAATAAAACTATATGAAAAATAAATGTCATTTTGGGAATTCCAGAGTTCCAGAGAATTCTTCTTGACATCCTCGTGTGATATTTTGTAATAATAAACAATATATTGCAGTAGTTGTTACATTGTATTTAATACTTTGATTCCGTAAACGAGTACTCTAATTTTACTCCTTAGTACTTGATACCCATTTTCCAGTACTCGATTCTCAATTTCTGCCACGTATTATGAAAACTTATTTTATTGGAATTTATAATTTGTTCCAGTCTATAGTTTACCTTGATTAATCGGACTAGTACTTTCAAGGTTTGAAATCTGTACTCGATTCTCTACATTTTCACGCATGGTCTTTAATAAAAATATTTGAAAAATAACTGTCATTTTGGGAATTTTAGAGTTCCAGAGAATTCTTCTTGACATCCTCGTGCGATATTTGATAATAATAAACAATATATCGCAGTACCTGTTATATTGTATTTCATTCTTTGATTCCGCAAACGAATACTCTGATTTTGCCCCTAAGTACTTGATACCCATTTTCCAGTACTCGATTCTCTATTTCTGCCACATATTATGAAACTTATTTTATTGGAATTTATACTTTATTCTAGTTTATAGTGTACCTTGATTAATCAAACTTGAACTTTCAAGGTTTGAAATCTGTACTAGATTCCCTACATTTCCACGCATGGTCTTTAATAAAAACATATGAAAAATAAATGTGATTTTCGGAATTCCAGATGTCCAAGGAATTCTTCTTGACATCCTCGTGGGATACTTTGTAATAATAAACAATATATCGCAATACTTGTTATATTGTATTTAATACATTGATTCCGCAAACGAGTACTCTGATTTTGCACCAAAGTACTTTATACCCATTTTCCAGTACTCGATTCTCTATTTCTACCACATATTATGAAAATTTATTTTATTCGAATTTATACTTTGTTCCAGTATCTATTGCACCTTGATTAATCAGATTAGTACTCTCAACGTTTGAAATCTATACTCGATTCTCTACATTTCCACGCATAGTCTTTAATAAAACTATATGAAAAATAAATGTCATTTTGGGAAATCTAGAGTTCCAGAGAATTCTTCTTGACATCCTCGTGTGATATTTTGTAATAATAAACAATATATCGCAGTACCTGTTACATTGTATTTAATACTTTGATTCCGCAAACGAGTACTCTAATTTTGCTCCTAAGTACTTGATACCCATTTTCCAGTACTCGATTCTCAATTTCTACCACATATTATGAAAACCTATTTTATTGGAATTCATACTTGGTTCCAATCTATAGTGTACCTTGATTAATCAGACTAGTACTTTTAAGGTTTGAAATCTGTTCTCGATTCTCTTCATTTCCAAGCATGGTCTTTAGTAAGAATATATGAAAAATAAATGTGATTTTGGGAATTCTAGAGTTCCAGGGAATTCTTCTTGACATCCTCGTGGGATATTTTGTAATAATAAACAATATATCGCAATACCTGTTATATTGTATTTAATACTTTGATTTCGGAAACGAGTACTCTAATTTTGCTCCTAAGTACTTGATACCCATTTTCCAGTACTCGATTCTCTATTTCTGCCACATATTATGAAAACTTATTTTATTGGAATATATACTTTTTTCCTGTCTTTACTGTACCTTGATTAATCAGACTAGTACTTTAAACGTTTGAAATCTGTACTCGATTCTCTACATTTCCACGCATAGTCTTTAATAAAACTATATGAAAAATAAATGTCATTTTGGGAATTCCAGAGTTCCAGAGAATTCTTCTTGACATCCTCGTGTGCTATTTTGTAATAATAAACAATATATCGCAGTACTTGTTACATTGTATTTAATACTTTGATTCTGCAAACGAGTACTCTAATTTTACTCCTTAGTACTTGATACCCATTTTCCAGTACTTGATTCTCAATTTCTGCCACGTATTATGAAAACTTATTTTATTGGAATTTTTAATTTGTTCCAGTCTATAGTGTACCCTGATTAATCAGACTAGTACTTTCAAGGTTTGAAATCTGTACTCGATTCTCTACATTTTCACGCATGGTCTTTAATAAAAATATATGAAAAATAAATGTCATTTTGGGAATTTTAGAGTTCCAGAGAATTCTTCTTGACATCCTCGTGCGATATTTCATAATAATAAACAATATATCGCAGTACCTGTTATATCGTATTTAATACTTTGATTCCGCAAACGAATACGCTGATTTTGCTCCTAAGTACTTGATACCCATTTTTCAGTACTCGATTCTCTATTTCTGCCACATATTATGAAACTTATTTTATTAAAATTTATACTTTATTGTAGTCTATAGTGTACCTTGATTAATCCAACTTGAACTTTCAAGGTTTGAAATCGGTACTAGATTCCCTATATTTCCACGAATGGTCTTTAATAAAAACATATAAAAAATAAATGTGATTTTGGGAATTCCAGAGGTCCAGGGAATTCTTCTTGACATCCTTGTCGGATACTTTGTAATAATAAACAATATATCGCAATACCTGTTATATTGTATTTAATACATTGATTCCGCAAACGAGTACTCTGATTTTGCACCAAAGTACTTTATACCCATTTTCCAGTACTCGATTCTCTATTTGTACCACATATTATGAAAATTTATTTTATTCGAATTTATACTTTGTTCCAGTATCTATTGCACCTTGATTAATCAGATTAGTACTCTCAAAGTTTGAAATCTGTACTCGATTCTCTACATTTCCACGCATAGTCTTTAATAAAACTATATGAAAAATAAATGTCATTTTGGGAAATCCAGAGTTCCAAAGAATTCTTCTTGACATCCTCGTGTGATATTTTGTAATAATAAACAATATATCGCAGTACCAGTTACATTGTATTTAATACTTTGATTCCGTAACCGAGTACTCTAATTTTGCTCCTAAGTACTTGATACCCATTTTCCAGTACTCGATTCTGTATTTCTGCCACATATTATGAAAACTTATTTTATTCGAATACATACTTTTATCCCGTCTTTACTGTACCTTGATTAATCAGACTAGTACTTTAAACGTTTGAAATCTGTACTCGATTCTCTACATTTTCACGCATAGTCTTTAATAAAACTATATGAAAAATAAATGTCATTTTGGGAATTCCAGAGTTCCAGAGAATTCTTCTTGACATCCTCGTGTGATATTTTGTAATAATAAACAATATATCGCAGTACTTGTTACATTGTATTTAATACTTTGATTCTGCAAACGAGTACTCTAATTTTACTCCTTAGTACTTGATACCCATTTTCCAGTACTCGATTCTCAATTTCTGCCACGTATTATGAAAACTTATTTTATTGGAATTTTTAATTTGTTCCAGTCTATAGTGTACCCTGATTAATCAGACTAGTACTTTCAAGGTTTGAAATCTGTACTCGATTCTCTACATTTTCACGCATGGTCTTTAATAAAAATATATGAAAAATAAATGTCATTTTGGGAATTTTAGAGTTCCAGAGAATTCTTCTTGACATCCTCGTGCGATATTTGATAATAATAAACAATATATCGCAGTACCTGTTATATTGTATTTAATACTTTGATTCCGCAAACGAATACTCTGATTTTGCCCCTAAGTACTTGATAACCATTATTCAGTACTCCATTCTCTATTTCTGCCGTATATTATGAAACTTATTTTATTAGAATTTATACTTTATTCTAGTCTATAGTGTACCTTGATTAATCAAACTTGAACTTTCAAGGTTTGAAATCTGTACTAGATTCCCTATATTTCCACGAATGGTCTTTAATAAAAACATATAAAAAATAAATGTGATTTGGGGAATTCCAGAGGTCCAGGGAATTCTTCTTGACATCCTCGTGGAAACAATATATCGCAATACCTGTTATATTGTATTTAATACATTGATTCCGCAAACGAGTACTCTGATTTTGCACCAAAGTACTTTATACCCATTCTCCAGTACTCGATTCTCTATTTGTACCACATATTATGAAAATTTATTTTATTCGAATTTATACTTTATTCCAGTATCTATTGCACCTTGATTAATCAGATTAGTACTCTCAAAGTTTGAAATCTGTACTCGATTCTCTACATTTCCACGCATAGTCTTTAATAAAACTATATGAAAGATAAATGTCATTTTGGGAAATCCAGAGTTCCAAAGAATTCTTCTTGACATCCTCGTGTGATATTTTGTAATAATAAACAATATATCGTAGGACCAGTTACATTGTATTTAATACTTTGATTCTGTAACCGAGTACTCTAATTTTGCTCCTAAGTACTTGATACCCATTTTCCAGTACTCGATTCTCTATTTCTGCCACATATTATGAAAACTTATTTTATTCGAATATATACTTTTATCCCGTCTTTACTGTACCTTGATTAATCAAACTAGTACTTTCAACGTTTGAAATCTGTACTCGATTCTCTACATTTCCACGCATAGTCTTTAATAAAACTATATGAAAAATAAATGTCATTTTGGGAATTCCAGAGTTCCAGAGAATTCTTCTTGACATCCTCGTGTGATATTTTGTAATAATAAACAATATATTGCAGTAGTTGTTACATTGTATTTAATACTTTGATTCCGCAAACGAGTACTCTAATTTTACTCCTTAGTACTTGATACCCATTTTCCAGTACTCGATTCTCAATTTCTGCCACGTATTATGAAAACTTATTTTATTGGAATTTATAATTTGTTCCAGTCTATAGTTTACCTTGATTAATCGGACTAGTACTTTCAAGCTTTGAAATCTGTACTCGATTCTCTACATTTTCACGCATGGTCTTTAATAAAAATATTTGAAAAATAACTGTCATTTTGGGAATTTTAGAGTTCCAGAGAATTCTTCTTGACATCCTCGTGCGATATTTGATAATAATAAACAATATATCGCAGTACCTGTTATATTGTATTTCATTCTTTGATTCCGCAAACGAATACTCTGATTTTGCCCCTAAGTACTTGATACCCATTTTCCAGTACTCGATTCTCTATTTCTGCCACATATTATGAAACTTATTTTATTGGAATTTATACTTTATTCTAGTTTATAGTGTACCTTGATTAATCAAACTTGAACTTTCAAGGTTTGAAATCTGTACTAGATTCCCTACATTTCCACGCATGGTCTTTAATAAAAACATATGAAAAATAAATGTGATTTTCGGAATTCCAGATGTCCAAGCAATTCTTCTTGACATCCTCGTGGGATACTTTGTAATAATAAACAATATATCGCAATACTTGTTATATTGTATTTAATACATTGATTCCGCAAACGAGTACTCTGATTTTGCACCAAAGTACTTTATACCCATTTTCCAGTACTCGATTCTCTATTTCTACCACATATTATGAAAATTTATTTTATTCGAATTTATACTTTGTTCCAGTATCTATTGCACCTTTATTAATCAGATTAGTACTCTCAACGTTTCAAATCTGTACTCGATTCTCTACATTTCGACGCATAGTCTTTAATAAAACTATATGAAAAATAAATGTCATTTTGGGAAATCTAGAGTTCCAGAGAATTCTTCTTGACATCCTCGTGTGATATTTTGTAATAATAAACAATATATCGTAGTACCTGTTACATTGTATTTAATACTTTGATTCCGTAACCGAGTACTCTAATTTTGCTCCTAAGTACTTGATACCCATTTTCCAGTACTCGATTCTCTATTTCTGCCACATATTATGAAAACTTATTTTATTCGAATACATACTTTTATCCCGTCTTTACTGTACCTTGATTAATCAGACTAGTACTTTAAACGTTTGAAATCTGTACTCGATTCTCTACATTTTCACGCATAGTCTTTAATAAAACTATATGAAAAATAAATGTCATTTTGGGAATTCCAGAGTTCCAGAGAATTCTTCTTGACATCCTCGTGTGATATTTTGTAATAATAAACAATATATCGCAGTACTTGTTACATTGTATTTAATACTTTGATTCTGCAAACGAGTACTCTAATTTTACTCCTTAGTACTTGATACCCATTTTCCAGTACTCGATTCTCAATTTCTGCCACGTATTATGAAATATTATTTTATTGGAATTTTTAATTTGTTCCAGTCTATAGTGTACCCTGATTAATCAGACTAGTACTTTCAAGGTTTGAAATCTGTACTCGATTCTCTACATTTTCACGCATGGTCTTTAATAAAAATATATGAAAAATAAATGTCATTTTGGGAATTTTAGAGTTCCAGAGAATTCTTCTTGACATCATCGTGCGATATTTGATAATAATAAACAATATATCGCAGTACCTGTTATATTGTATTTAATACTTTGATTCCGCAAACGAATACTCTGATTTTGCCCCTAAGTACTTGATAACCATTATTCAGTACTCCATTCTCTATTTCTGCCGTATATTATGAAACTTATTTTATTAGAATTTATACTTTATTCTAGTCTATAGTGTACCTTGATTAATCAAACTTGAACTTTCAAGGTTTGAAATCTGTACTAGATTCCCTATATTTCCACGAATGGTCTTTAATAAAAACATATAAAAAATAAATGTGATTTTGGGAATTCCAGAGGTCCAGGGAATTCTTCTTGACATCCTCGTGGGATACTTTGTAATAATAAACAATATATCGCAATACCTGTTATATTGTATTTAATACATTGATTCCGCAAACGAGTACTCTGATTTTGCACCAAAGTACTTTATACCCATTTTCCAGTACTCGATTCTCTATTTCTACCACATATTATGAAAATTTATTTTATTCGAATTTATACTTTGTTCCAGTATCTATTGCACCTTGATTAATCAGATTAGTACTCTCAACGTTTGAAATCTGTACTCGATTCTCTACATTTCCACGCATAGTCTTTAATAAAACTATATGAAAAATAAATGTCATTTTGGGAAATCTAGAGTTCCAGAGAATTCTTCTTGACATCCTCGTGTGATATTTTGTAATAATAAACAATATATCGTAGTACCTGTTACATTGTATTTAATACTTTGATTCCGTAACCGAGTACTCTAATTTTGCTCCTAAGTACTTGATACCCATTTTCCAGTACTCGATTCTCTATTTCTGCCACATATTATGAAAACTTATTTTATTCGAATATATACTTTTATCCCGTCTTTACTGTACCTTGATTAATCAGACTAGTACTTTAAACGTTTGAAATCTGTACTCGATTCTCTACATTTTCACGCATAGTCTTTAATAAAACTATATGAAAAATAAATGTCATTTTGGGAAATCCAGAGTTCCAAAGAATTCTTCTTGACATCCTCGTGTGATATTTTGTAATAATAAACAATATATCGCAGTACCAGTTACATTGTATTTAATACTTTGATTCCGTAACCGAGTACTCTAATTTTGCTCCTAAGTACTTGATACCCATTTTCCAGTACTCGATTCTCTATTTCTGCCACATATTATGAAAACTTATTTTATTCGAATACATACTTTTATCCCGTCTTTACTGTACCTTGATTAATCAGACTAGTACTTTAAACGTTTGAAATCTGTACTCGATTCTCTACATTTTCACGCATAGTCTTTAATAAAACTATATGAAAAATAAATGTCATTTTGGGAATTCCAGAGTTCCAGAGAATTCTTCTTGACATCCTCGTGTGATATTTTGTAATAATAAACAATATATCGCAGTACTTGTTACATTGTATTTAATACTTTGATTCTGCAAACGAGTACTCTAATTTTACTCCTTAGTACTTGATACCCATTTTCCAGTACTCGATTCTCAATTTCTGCCACGTATTATGAAAACTTATTTTATTGGAATTTTTAATTTGTTCCAGTCTATAGTGTACCCTGATTAATCAGACTAGTACTTTCAAGGTTTGAAATCTGTACTCGATTCTCTACATTTTCACGCATGGTCTTTAATAAAAATATATGAAAAATAAATGTCATTTTGGGAATTTTAGAGTTCCAGAGAATTCTTCTTGACATCCTCGTGCGATATTTGATAATAATAAACAATATATCGCAGTACCTGTTATATTGTATTTAATACTTTGATTCCGCAAACGAATACTCTGATTTTGCCCCTAAGTACTTGATAACCATTATTCAGTACTCCATTCTCTATTTCTGCCGTATATTATGAAACTTATTTTATTAGAATTTATACTTTATTCTAGTCTATAGTGTACCTTGATTAATCAAACTTGAACTTTCAAGGTTTGAAATCTGTACTAGATTCCCTATATTTCCACGAATGGTCTTTAATAAAAACATATAAAAAATAAATGTGATTTGGGGAATTCCAGAGGTCCAGGGAATTCTTCTTGACATCCTCGTGGAAACAATATATCGCAATACCTGTTATATTGTATTTAATACATTGATTCCGCAAACGAGTACTCTGATTTTGCACCAAAGTACTTTATACCCATTCTCCAGTACTCGATTCTCTATTTGTACCACATATTATGAAAATTTATTTTATTCGAATTTATACTTTATTCCAGTATCTATTGCACCTTGATTAATCAGATTAGTACTCTCAAAGTTTGAAATCTGTACTCGATTCTCTACATTTCCACGCATAGTCTTTAATAAAACTATATGAAAGATAAATGTCATTTTGGGAAATCCAGAGTTCCAAAGAATTCTTCTTGACATCCTCGTGTGATATTTTGTAATAATAAACAATATATCGTAGGACCAGTTATATTGTATTTAATACTTTGATTCTGTAACCGAGTACTCTAATTTTGCTCCTAAGTACTTGATACCCATTTTCCAGTACTCGATTCTCTATTTCTGCCACATATTATGAAAACTTATTTTATTCGAATATATACTTTTATCCCGTCTTTACTGTACCTTGATTAATCAGACTAGTACTTTCAACGTTTGAAATCTGTACTCGATTCTCTACATTTCCACGCATAGTCTTTAATAAAACTATATGAAAAATAAATGTCATTTTGGGAATTCCAGAGTTCCAGAGAATTCTTCTTGACATCCTCGTGTGATATTTTGTAATAATAAACAATATATTGCAGTAGTTGTTACATTGTATTTAATACTTTGATTCCGCAAACGAGTACTCTAATTTTACTCCTTAGTACTTGATACCCATTTTCCAGTACTCGATTCTCAATTTCTGCCACATATTATGAAAACTTATTTTATTGGAATTTATAATTTGTTCCAGTCTATAGTTTACCTTGATTAATCGGACTAGTACTTTCAAGGTTTGAAATCTGTACTCGATTCTCTACATTTTCACGCATGGTCTTTAATAAAAATATATGAAAAATAAATGTCATTTTGGGAATTTTAGAGTTCCAGAGAATTCTTCTTGACATCATCGTGCGATATTTGATAATAATAAACAATATATCGCAGTACCTGTTATATTGTATTTCATTCTTTGATTCCCATTTTCCTAAGTACTCTAATTTTACTCCTTAGTACTTGATACCCATTTTCCAGTACTCGATTCTCAATTTCTGCCACGTATTATGAAAACTTATTTTATTGGAATTTATAATTTGTTCCAGTCTATAGTTTACCTTGATTAATCGGACTAGTACTTTCAAGGTTTGAAATCTGTACTCGATTCTCTACATTTTCACGCATGGTCTTTAATAAAAATATTTGAAAAATAACTGTCATTTTGGGAATTTTAGAGTTCCAGAGAATTCTTCTTGACATCCTCGTGCGATATTTGATAATAATAAACAATATATCGCAGTACCTGTTATATTGTATTTCATTCTTTGATTCCGCAAACGAATACTCTGATTTTGCCCCTAAGTACTTGATACCCATTTTCCAGTACTCGATTCTCTATTTCTGCCACATATTATGAAACTTATTTTATTGGAATTTATACTTTATTCTAGTTTATAGTGTACCTTGATTAATCAAACTTGAACTTTCAAGGTTTGAAATCTGTACTAGATTCCCTACATTTCCACGCATGGTCTTTAATAAAAACATATGAAAAATAAATGTGATTTTCGGAATTCCAGATGTCCAAGCAATTCTTCTTGACATCCTCGTGGGATACTTTGTAATAATAAACAATATATCGCAATACTTGTTATATTGTATTTAATACATTGATTCCGCAAACGAGTACTCTGATTTTGCACCAAAGTACTTTATACCCATTTTCCAGTACTCGATTCTCTATTTCTACCACATATTATGAAAATTTATTTTATTCGAATTTATACTTTGTTCCAGTATCTATTGCACCTTTATTAATCAGATTAGTACTCTCAACGTTTGAAATCTGTACTGGATTCTCTACATTTCGACGCATAGTCTTTAATAAAACTATATGAAAAATAAATGTCATTTTGGGAAATCTAGAGTTCCAGAGAATTCTTCTTGACATCCTCGTGTGATATTTTGTAATAATAAACAATATATCGTAGTACCTGTTACATTGTATTTAATACTTTGATTCCGTAACCGAGTACTCTAATTTTGCTCCTAAGTACTTGATACCCATTTTCCAGTACTCGATTCTCTATTTCTGCCACATATTATGAAAACTTATTTTATTCGAATACATACTTTTATCCCGTCTTTACTGTACCTTGATTAATCAGACTAGTACTTTAAACGTTTGAAATCTGTACTCGATTCTCTACATTTTCACGCATAGTCTTTAATAAAACTATATGAAAAATAAATGTCATTTTGGGAATTCCAGAGTTCCAGAGAATTCTTCTTGACATCCTCGTGTGATATTTTGTAATAATAAACAATATATCGCAGTACTTGTTACATTGTATTTAATACTTTGATTCTGCAAACGAGTACTCTAATTTTACTCCTTAGTACTTGATACCCATTTTCCAGTACTCGATTCTCAATTTCTGCCACGTATTATGAAAACTTATTTTATTGGAATTTTTAATTTGTTCCAGTCTATAGTGTACCCTGATTAATCAGACTAGTACTTTCAAGGTTTGAAATCTGTACTCGATTCTCTACATTTTCACGCATGGTCTTTAATAAAAATATATGAAAAATAAATGTCATTTTGGGAATTTTAGAGTTCCAGAGAATTCTTCTTGACATCCTCGTGCGATATTTGATAATAATAAACAATATATCGCAGTACCTGTTATATTGTATTTAATACTTTGATTCCGCAAACGAATACTCTGATTTTGCCCCTAAGTACTTGATAACCATTATTCAGTACTCCATTCTCTATTTCTGCCGTATATTATGAAACTTATTTTATTAGAATTTATACTTTATTCTAGTCTATAGTGTACCTTGATTAATCAAACTTGAACTTTCAAGGTTTGAAATCTGTACTAGATTCCCTATATTTCCACGAATGGTCTTTAATAAAAACATATAAAAAATAAATGTGATTTTGGGAATTCCAGAGGTCCAGGGAATTCTTCTTGACATCCTCGTGGGATACTTTGTAATAATAAACAATATATCGCAATACCTGTTATATTGTATTTAATACATTGATTCCGCAAACGAGTACTCTGATTTTGCACCAAAGTACTTTATACCCATTTTCCAGTACTCGATTCTCTATTTCTACCACATATTATGAAAATTTATTTTATTCGAATTTATACTTTGTTCCAGTATCTATTGCACCTTGATTAATCAGATTAGTACTCTCAACGTTTGAAATCTGTACTCGATTCTCTACATTTCCACGCATAGTCTTTAATAAAACTATATGAAAAATAAATGTCATTTTGGGAAATCTAGAGTTCCAGAGAATTCTTCTTGACATCCTCGTGTGATATTTTGTAATAATAAACAATATATCGTAGTACCTGTTACATTGTATTTAATACTTTGATTCCGTAACCGAGTACTCTAATTTTGCTCCTAAGTACTTGATACCCATTTTCCAGTACTCGATTCTCTATTTCTGCCACATATTATGAAAACTTATTTTATTCGAATATATACTTTTATCCCGTCTTTACTGTACCTTGATTAATCAGACTAGTACTTTAAACGTTTGAAATCTGTACTCGATTCTCTACATTTTCACGCATAGTCTTTAATAAAACTATATGAAAAATAAATGTCATTTTGGGAAATCCAGAGTTCCAAAGAATTCTTCTTGACATCCTCGTGTGATATTTTGTAATAATAAACAATATATCGCAGTACCAGTTACATTGTATTTAATACTTTGATTCCGTAACCGAGTACTCTAATTTTGCTCCTAAGTACTTGATACCCATTTTCCAGTACTCGATTCTCTATTTCTGCCACATATTATGAAAACTTATTTTATTCGAATACATACTTTTATCCCGTCTTTACTGTACCTTGATTAATCAGACTAGTACTTTAAACGTTTGAAATCTGTACTCGATTCTCTACATTTTCACGCATAGTCTTTAATAAAACTATATGAAAAATAAATGTCATTTTGGGAATTCCAGAGTTCCAGAGAATTCTTCTTGACATCCTCGTGTGATATTTTGTAATAATAAACAATATATCGCAGTACTTGTTACATTGTATTTAATACTTTGATTCTGCAAACGAGTACTCTAATTTTACTCCTTAGAACTTGATACCCATTTTCCAGTACTCGATTCTCAATTTCTGCCACGTATTATGAAAACTTATTTTATTGGAATTTTTAATTTGTTCCAGTCTATAGTGTACCCTGATTAATCAGACTAGTACTTTCAAGGTTTGAAATCTGTACTCGATTCTCTACATTTTCACGCATGGTCTTTAATAAAAATATATGAAAAATAAATGTCATTTTGGGAATTTTAGAGTTCCAGAGAATTCTTCTTGACATCCTCGTGCGATATTTGATAATAATAAACAATATATCGCAGTACCTGTTATATTGTATTTAATACTTTGATTCCGCAAACGAATACTCTGATTTTGCCCCTAAGTACTTGATAACCATTATTCAGTACTCCATTCTCTATTTCTGCCGTATATTATGAAACTTATTTTATTAGAATTTATACTTTATTCTAGTCTATAGTGTACCTTGATTAATCAAACTTGAACTTTCAAGGTTTGAAATCTGTACTAGATTCCCTATATTTCCACGAATGGTCTTTAATAAAAACATATAAAAAATAAATGTGATTTGGGGAATTCCAGAGGTCCAGGGAATTCTTCTTGACATCCTCGTGGGATACTTTGTAATAATAAACAATATATCGCAATACCTGTTATATTGTATTTAATACATTGATTCCGCAAACGAGTACTCTGATTTTGCACCAAAGTACTTTATACCCATTCTCCAGTACTCGATTCTCTATTTGTACCACATATTATGAAAATTTATTTTATTCGAATTTATACTTTATTCCAGTATCTATTGCACCTTGATTAATCAGATTAGTACTCTCAAAGTTTGAAATCTGTACTCGATTCTCTACATTTCCACGCATAGTCTTTAATAAAACTATATGAAAGATAAATGTCATTTTGGGAAATCCAGAGTTCCAAAGAATTCTTCTTGACATCCTCGTGTGATATTTTGTAATAATAAACAATATATCGTAGGACCAGTTATATTGTATTTAATACTTTGATTCTGTAACCGAGTACTCTAATTTTGCTCCTAAATACTTGATACCCATTTTCCAGTACTCGATTCTCTATTTCTGCCACATATTATGAAAACTTATTTTATTCGAATATATACTTTTATCCCGTCTTTACTGTACCTTGATTAATCAGACTAGTACTTTCAATGTAACGACCCGAATATTTAATTATATTATTAATATTTACGCGAATTCTTTCTTGCCTAATTTCTCGATCTATCCAATTGGATTAATCAATCTGGTGGAAAAGATTGATTTAACCTATCTTTTAAATGCCCTTAAAAGCCTAAATGACCATTTTACCCTCCCGAGATATTTTTCTAAATATCTACCTATCTCTCTCATTCTCTCATTTCAAAGAAGAAAGAAAGAAGAAAGAAGAAAGAAAGGAGAAAGAAGGAGAAGAAAGGAGAAAGATCTTCCCGACGCCCTACCGAGCTCGTTTCTCGCCCGATCGACGAGCCGTGAAAACCCGAACGACCCTCACTACATTATCTACCGGTAATCCTTTTACCCCATTTCATTCCGTTCGTTATTTCTTGCGATTTTTGTGATTTATATATAGAATTATATATATTAGGATTTTCGTGTTTAGGAAGATTTACTTGACCATTTTACGTGATTCTTGTGTCTATATGTAGCTTATATGATATATATGATTATATGTGAAAATTAGGATGTTTTATGGTGTAGATTAGGAGATATATGAATTTATATTTTGATTTTCGCGTATGAGGTTCGCGATCTGCTGAGTCTGCTGCTCAGTAGATCCACACGGGCGAACGCACGGTCTTGAGCAAGACCGTGCAAGAGCCCGTGCGCTTCACTTTTCAGCCTGCACGGGCTTGAGCCCGTGCACAGGCCCGTGCGCATGGCCGTTTGCACCTGCACGGTCTTGACACCGTGCTCAAGACCGTGCGGGAGGCCGTGCAACCCCTTTTGTGCTTGCACCGGCTTGCCAAGCCCGTGCGTTGGCCGGTGCAACATACTTAGTGTATTTTCCCGCCTTTTCCTTTCTTGCACTTCGGGAATTGGTCAACCCCACTCATTTAAATGTTGACTTTTCTCATACGACCTCCGAATATCAATCCGATTTCACCTATAGCTTCCTCGAGCCTTGGGATTTGATATTCTTCATAATTTACAATTTACCCGACCCTAATTGACCGTCAATTGACACCTTGCTCGTTTAGGGATTTTATCCCATCTTTCCCGTTTCTTGTCCGATTAATCCTGTATTCGCGAGAGAACGTCCTTATATTATTTTAAGCATGTCTACGTGCCCTAATTGCGTTTAAGCATGCCTTTAGTATTTATTATTTACGTTCTTTCATTATTTAACATTTCATTAATATTCTTTAATTGTCGTACCGTAATTTATATGTTTAATTGATTTACTTTCCACATTGCACCTGTAGCATGAGTGATGTCTATGTGAATTGCCGTGCGTCGTCTGTTGTCTTGTGTCTTGCTTTTAGTATTGTCGGTCTTGTTTTCATCCTCTAGGCCCTGTGTATTACAGGTGGGTCCAACGAGGGAGAAACCTGACTACCGCTTGCTTTCATACTGTCTTGTCGAGCCAGGTAAGGGTTTTTAAATTGTTTTCAACTGGAGTAAGAACATAGTTTATTTAGGCTTCGAAATAACTTATTCCCCGCCTTTTTCTTATTGCTTGTTGTACTGTCTTTAATATTCCTTACATGCTTAGTCAAACCGTTTTAGTAGCAAAACCAAAATGATTTGAAATGCTTCCAACTAGAGACAAGTAACTTATTTGTTTTAAAAAGTAACTATTTGATCTCTGAGGCACTTATAAGTAACGTCGTTAGGGACATCCGTCAGTATGCTCCCGAAGCGTACGACGCTTATGAGTATTTCCTAGATCGTTACATCAACTTGTCTCAAAAGCACCTTTTGCCATTCATACTTAACTACTTGCATCATATTTTCGAACGGCCCTTTTGGCCACTTTAACTATCATTGATTTCAAAAGCGAGCCATAGCCTGTTTTATGACTTGGGCCCGGAGTATACAAGAGGTGAGCCTGGGGACGTGCGTCTAGGGCAAATCCCGATGTATACTTCTAGCGTGTTAACTTGGGCCGGCTAGGAGGTTGGCTAGCCTAAGTTGATGCGAACGGTGGTGCTAATCGCGTCTCCTTAAACCCTGTACGGTGGTGCTGATCGCGTCTCCTTAAATCCTGATGGTGGTGCTAATCGCGTCTCCTTAAACCCTGTTTATGAATCTTGGTGATGGAGTACTTGCTTGCATGTTTTTCAATGGGGAGTGATAAGGAGAGGGCCCGTTCTCGCCGGGACACATTACTGCATGATTTATTGCATTTATTGCTTGTCTAATTGTTTTATGGCTTTCGTGACAAGTCGAAGCACATTCCGGTTTTCTTCAATTATCATATGTACTTCCCTATATATATATAAAACCCGGATGTGTGACTCGTACTTGCTACCCTAAGCCTCCTTTATTACCCAACTAATATTCTTTCAATCGGCTTGATATTTCGTGCAAATGTTTTAAAGGATCCGGTTCGTCAACCTTTTGTGTTTTCAAATAAGCCAAACCCGAGTGTTGCTTTGTGTCATTTTACAACTTATATTTCGTATTCTTTCTCAAAACGGGCAACACTCACCACTTTTAGTTAAAAAGATAAATGACGAACTGTGACCAAAACCCCCTTACTGAGTATCCTTTATACTCACCCCTGCTATTTTGGTTCTTGCTTCAGGTAGACAGGTGGCGACGTCACCTATCTTGTCAGTCGGCATCAGCAGGTCTAGATAGGCTCAGTCTTTCTGGTTTGTCTTGTCAGTGGTCCCAACAACAGTCGAGTCTTGTTTATTGTATTTATTTACTTTATGTACTTATGTGCCCCTGCTGTGGGATAGTTGAAGATATCTAGGATTGCATAGGGTAGATTAGTTGAGCCATGGATGGCACTACGTGTTGTTATTATGTTATATTTCGATTTGCACATGTTTAATTGACATTTATGGAATTTGTCTTGTTATTTAAACCGCTTCCGCATTTTCTCTGCTCTTCTCTGGTTGTTGTTGGGATGTCGTTGCTGTTGCCGAAGGTTCTTGCTTGAGTGCCGTTCGCCGGAGTGGGTTTTTGGGTTGAGGCCCCTCGCCGAAGCTCGGGAATCCGTTTCGGTGCGGATGTGGCGGTCCTTCTTCAGGGGGCGCTACATTCAACGTTTGAAATCTGTACTCGATTCTCTACATTTCCACGCATAGTCTTTAATAAAACTATATGAAAAATAAATGTCATTTTGGGAATTCCAGAGTTCCAGAGAATTCTTCTTGACATCCTCGTGTGATATTTTGTAATAATAAACAATATATTGCAGTAGTTGTTACATTGTATTTAATACTTTGATTCCGCAAACGAGTACTCTAATTTTACTCCTTAGTACTTGATACCCATTTTCCAGTACTCGATTCTCAATTTCTGCCACGTATTATGAAAACTTATTTTATTGGAATTTATAATTTGTTCCAGTCTATAGTTTACCTTGATTAATCGGACTAGTACTTTCAAGGTTTGAAATCTGTACTCGATTCTCTACATTTTCACGCATGGTCTTTAATAAAAATATATGAAAAATAAATGTCATTTTTGGAATTTTAGAGTTCCAGAGAATTCTTCTTGACATCATCGTGCGATATTTGATAATAATAAACAATATATCGCAGTACCTGTTATATTGTATTTCATTCTTTGATTCCGCAAACGAATACTCTGATTTTGCCCCTAAGTACTTGATACCCATTTTCCAGTACTCGATTCTCTATTTCTGCCACATATTATGAAACTTATTTTATTGGAATTTATACTTTATTCTAGTTTATAGTGTACCTTGATTAATCAAACTTGAACTTTCAAGGTTTGAAATCTGTACTAGATTCCCTACATTTTCACGCATGGTCTTTAATAAAAACATATGAAAAATAAATGTGATTTTCGGAATTCCAGATGTCCAAGCAATTCTTCTTGACATCCTCGTGGGATACTTTGTAATAATAAACAATATATCGCAATACTTGTTATATTGTATTTAATACATTGATTCCGCAAACGAGTACTCTGATTTTGCACCAAAGTACTTTATACCCATTTTCCAGTAGTCGATTCTCTATTTCTACCACATATTATGAAAATTTATTTTATTCGAATTTATACTTTGTTCCAGTATCTATTGCACCTTTATTAATCAGATTAGTACTCTCAACGTTTGAAATCTGTACTCGATTCTCTACATTTCGACGCATAGTCTTTAATAAAACTATATGAAAAATAAATGTCATTTTGGGAAATCTAGAGTTCCAGAGAATTCTTCTTGACATCCTCGTGTGATATTTTGTAATAATAAACAATATATCGTAGTACCTGTTACATTGTATTTAATACTTTGATTCCGTAACCGAGTACTCTAATTTTGCTCCTAAGTACTTGATACCCATTTTCCAGTACTCGATTCTCTATTTCTGCCACATATTATGAAAACTTATTGTAGCGCCCCGCTCTACAGCCCCCGAACCTGCACGGATTCCCAAGCCGAATACTGTGCCTCAACCCGAGAACCCATGCAAGCTAACGGGTCAATCCCGACACTTGGCAACAGTGAATCCCCAAAATAAAACATTTAAATAAATCAGAGAATATATAGCGGAAGCATTTAAATCCATATTAACAAAAATGCCACTCCGGGGCCAATACATTAACAATTATCAACAACAGCCCATTCAGGGCAACATCATTTAAATAACAATATTGGGGAACAATATAATATTATCAATCCAGGTTGACAAGAGTAATGAACGAGAGATCAAAAGACAACTAACGAGACTCAGCAAAACCAAAAAGCCTATCTATGCACTGTTGCCCATCCGACACGTAAGACCTGTCGGTCTCTCTCAAACCTGAGGCAAGAACCAATTAAAAGAGGGTGAGTCAAAATACTCAGTGAAGATGTGAGAACAAGTCGAGTCATGCTTCCGGGTTTTTATAGAAAATACATATGCGATAATGAAGAAACCGGAATATGCTTCGACTTGGATATTCAATTAAAATTAAAGTCAGTAACACTATAAAGCAGTAAATACGATCCCAGCGAGAATGGGTCTGTTCCTCCTTATATCTCCACGGTGCATGTATAAATACTCCATCGCCGGTGTCAAGCTAAGGAGCAACCCGAAGCTCAACCATAATGAATTTTAGGAAAATGTGCAACGAATGCAACACCCACCATCGCTCCCAACCGTGGCTATCATCTCCTGACGGGCCACGATTGACGCTTAGTTTTGGGAGAAGCACCTCGGATTACACCCTGGACGCCCGTCCCCAGATGTAACCTTCGGATACCTTCCCGGGCCCAACTTGAAAATAGTCATGTATTTGCTCGCTTTAAAATAACCCATTTGAATGCCAACCGACACTCTGAGCAAGGGTGACGACAAAGGATTAAATCCTAAGTCAAACCGTCACGTAAAATAAATAGTTTTCTTGCCCTTTTGAAAACAAATCAATTTGGTTTAATAATGTATAATTTTGATATTAAATGATTTGAGGATAAAACAAAAAAAATATAAACTCGAAATATATAATACATTAATAAGGGATTAGGGGGTTCGCAATTGTATATATATATGTTCAAGCCCAGTTAAAAGTTTAAATCCTCACCTGGAAACAAAAAGAGAAAGCCTAGCTGCTAGACTCACTGGTCTCCCACGCCGGACTGATCTGGAGACAAGACAAGACCTAGACAAATCAATAACAACTACAACAACAATAAAAGCGCAAATAAGCAATTATTGGACGAACGGCTAACCAAACATGTTTCCAATCATGCATATGTCAATTATAGTATGTAAAGAAGCTATCATGTAAATTTCACGCAATTCCGACAAGTTGTCAAAAATACACATAATTAGAATTACACTATTCATAGCCCGAACGAGGGCGAAATTAAATAAACATTCCAAAATATAAATCTACAAATTAAAAGGGTTCTATAGGTGAAAACGGTGTAATTTTTGGAGTCCGTATGCAAAAAGTCAACCAAAAATGGTGACCCGAAGACTCAATTGCCGAGAGCAAAGTTTGAAAAGGCTGGAAAAAATCACTAAGTGTTTCACACGGCCTAGTGCACGGTCTTGAACACGGTGTCAAGACCGTGCACGCACACACGGCCAAACACACGGCCTTGGTGCACGGGCTCAAGCCCGTGCAAGCACAAGGAGTTGCACACGGGCTCCTGCACGGTCTTGCGCAAGACCGTGCGTTAGCCCGTGTGGTTCAACTGAACCCAGCAGAAACTTACGGGTTTTCAAATTTTCGAGCCAAAATTCCACAAAAATCATATTTTTAACGCAAATCAACACTCATAATTTATAACAATCAATAATCAACATCTAATTCACATATACATCCAATAAAATCACGAATTGACCAAAAAAACGGGCTCGATCTAAGCATTTAACCTAAAAAATCCCGAAATAACCAAATATTCTCAAAACCTCGAAAAAATGTAAAAGAAATTGGGGAAATTGGTACCTAAAGAAAGGTATCGATGAACTGATCGTTTAAAAACGATTGGCGCGAAATTCCACGGAGATTCGAGCTCGGCACGATCGATTAGGGATTCGGGAGAAATATCTCTTTTCTTCTTCTTCTCTCTCTCTCTCTCTCTCTCTCAATAAAAATAATGAAATGAATTTCGATACTTATCAAATATCTTCGAAATACCGAAAAATATGAAGGGTTATTTTAGTAATTTTAGAAAATCCAATTAAATACGCGTCGATCACATATAACGATTAAATATTTAATAAACGCAATATAGACACGTAATTTAAATACGCAAACAATATTATCACATTGGTCATTTACGACATAATATATTATAATTCACATATAATCGAGAATTTAGAGATTAAGAAAGATAATTAACGTGTAAAATTTACTCACAGTAATTCTCAGATTTCTGGGTCGTTACAATACCTCCCCCTTATGAGAATCTGGTCCCCAGATTCCATCTTCATCAGAAAAGCTCGGGATAAGCTTCCCTCATCTTAGCCTCCGTCTCCCAAGTAGACTGCTCGGTCGAACGGTTCCTCCAGAGAACTCTCACTAATGAAATCTGCTTGTGGCGAAGCTGCTGAACCTTACGATCCTGAATCTGAACCGGTTTCATCTCAATAGTCAAATCCGGCTCAAGCTGAACTCCGTCATCCTGGAGAATATGGGACTCGTCGGGGAAGTACTTGCGAAGCTGTGAGACATGGAAGACATTGTGGATCCCGGTAAGATAAGGTGGTAGGTCCAGACGATATGCGGTATTCCCGATCCGCTCGGTGATCTCAAATGGACCTAAATATCTCGGAGTAAGCTTCCCACCTCTACCGATCCTCGTGAATCCCTTCCTCGGGGAGGCCTTGAGAAAAACTCGGTCTCCCACTTCAAACTCCAAATGTCGACGCCTCTTGTCGGCGTAGCTCTTCTGGCGATCTTGAGCTGCTTTCATTCTTTGCCGAATGAGTTGAACCTTATCAATTGCTTCCTGAATGTGATCCGGTGGAGTAGCCCTCTCATGGCCATTAGCTGACCATTTCCAATCCTCCAATTCCCAATAAATTGGAGATCTGCACTTCCTCCCATAAAGAGCCTCATACGGTGGCATTCCAATCGAGGCTTGATAACTGTTGTTGTAAGCGAACTCGACCAAGGGCAAGTGTGAAATCCAACTCGTATGAAAATCGAGCGCACATGCCCGTAACATATCATTTAGAAACCTGATCGTTCGCTCGGATTGTCCATCAGTCTGAGGATGTGCTGCAGAGCTAAACTTTAGGGTCGTTCCCAAGTTCTTATGAAGTTCTTGCCACAACTGAGCTGTGAATTTAGGATCCCTGTCAGAAACGATACTTTCCGGAACACCATGAAGCCTAATAATTTCTTTCTGATACAATTCTGCGAGCTGTTTAACCTTTGCTGTTTTTCGAACTGGTAGAAAATGCGCTGACTTGGTCAATCGATCAACGATGACCCAAATACTATCGAAACCTCCACGAACGGTAGGCAATCCAGTCACGAAGTCCATAGTGATCTCCTGCCACTTGGAAGTGGGTACAGGAAGCGGCTGAAGAGTTCCTCCAGGCCTTTGATGCTCGGCCTTGACTCTCTGACATGTTAGACAATGTTTCACATAAGTAGCCACGTCCCTTTTCATACCATTCCACCAATACTGGGTTCTGAGATCACGATACATCTTGTTGCCTCCTGGGTGAACAGCATAAGCAGACTTGTGTGCCTCGTCGAGAATTCCACGCTTCAGGTTCGTAGGAACACAAACTCGGATCCCAAAGCGAAGCAATCCGGTACCATCGATCCTGAATTTGGTGTTAGGATCATTCAGCATTCTAGCTTTGATCTTCTGAATACTGGCATCTGAATCTTGCTCGTCTCGAAGTTGTTGGACTAAATCGGGTTGGACTGAAAGGTTGGCAAGACGAGGATACGATTCAAATCGAGTCCTCCTGTCCTCTAAAGAGGTATCTGAAGATGTCCCCTCTAGGTGTGCCACGTGAGCCCTTCGGCTCAATGAATCGGCGACTACGTTCGCCTTCCCAGGGTGATACTGAATGCGGCAGTCATAATCTTCCAAGAATTCCATCCACCGTCTCTGTCTCCTGTTGAGATCCTTCTGAGTGAATAGATACTTCAAACTCTGGTGGTCCGTAAAGATGTCAAAAGTGACACCATACAGATAATGACGCCATTTGCCCAAGGCAAATATCACCGCTGCAAGTTCCAAGTCATGAATGGGATAATTCTTTTCGGCATCTTTTAGCTTTTTAGAAGCATAAGCTACGACTTTCCCATTTTGCATCAACACGCACCCTAAACCTTCCTTGGACGCGTCAGTATAAACCGCGTATCCCTCGTGTCCGTCTGGAAGAACAAGTATAGGTGCAGTGGTCAATCTCTTCTTCAACTCTTTAAAACTGGCCTCACACTTGTCGTCCCACTGAAAAGACACATCTTTACAAGTTAACTTCGTGAGTGGGGCCGCTAGTGTGGAGAAATCCTTAACGAATCGTCTGTAATATCCAGCCAATCCAAGGAAACTCCTAACTTCTGTTGGCGTCTTAGGTTGACTCCAACACGTCACTGCCTCAATCTTTGATGGATCCACAGCAATCCCATTCCCGGAGATGATGTGACCAAGGAATGAAACCTCGTTGATCCAAAATTCGCACTTGCTGAACTTGGCATATAGACTATGCTCTCGAAGCGTCTGTAGAACAATGCGAAGATGCTCGGCATGATCCTCGACTGTCTTGGAGAAAACCAGAATGTCGTCGATGAAGATAACCACAAACTTGTCGAGGTAAGGTCGGAAAATCCTGTGCATCATATCCATGAAAGCTGCAGGGGCATTCGTCAAACCAAACGGCATCACAACAAACTCGAAGTGGCCGTACCGAGTGTTAAACCCGGTCTTAGGTATATCCTGCTCTCGGATACGAAGCTGATAATATCCCTGACGAAGATCCAACTTCGAATATACCTTTGAGCCCTGCAATAAGTCGAATAACTCCTCTATGTGGGGTAGAGGGTATTTGTTCTTCACTGTCATCCGGTTCAACTCCCGGTAGTCGATGCACATTCTCAGCGTACCATCCTTCTTCTTTACAAACAAAACCGGGGCACCCCAAGGAGAGATGCTCGGTCTTATGTAACCATTCTCAAGCAACTCTTCCAGTTGCATCTTCAGTTCCTTCAACTCGGCTGGAGCCATCCTATACGGAGTCTTCGAATAAGGCTCCGATCCCGGGGCAAGATCGACTACGAACTCAATGTCCCGATCAGGGGGTAGAGAGTTCAAACTCTCGGGAAAGACATCAGGGAAGTCCTTAATCACTTCCGTATTCTCGAGCTTCCCTTGTTCCTTCGGTCGGTTAAGTAAATAAGCGACGAAGGCCTGAGCTCCCTCTCGGATCAAACGAGAAGCCTCAACGAAAGAAATCTTCGGTGCCAGAACTGACTCCTCAAGACTACCCTTCACAATTGTTGCCTCGGTCCCAATCTGAATAGTCTTCCTGAAACAATCCACACTGACTCTATGCTGATAAAGCCAGTCCATTCCCAAAATAATCCCGTAGCGCTGCAGTGGTAACTCGATCAAATCGGCGGGATAGACGCGATCTCCTATCTTCAAAGGACAACCCTTGAAGATTCTATCCGTAACGTAAGAAGTCCCCAAAGGAGAACTGACTATATACAAATAAGGCAGACTCTCCACGGGCATGCACAACTTAGCAGCAATATCAAGCGCAATAAACGAGTGTGTAGCACCCGGATCATATAATGCAGTAATAGGGATGTCATGAATATGCAGGGTACCTCCAATAACATCATGCGAATCGGGCTCAAGCTCCTCTCCTCCCAGTGCGAAGACTCTGGGCTGAACTCTCGGCTGACCGGCAGCCTGAATCGCCTTCAGTGGCGTGGCAAGAGTTCTCTTGTTCGGACAAGAGTCTATCAGGTGATCAGAAGATGCACAAATCAAACACTGTCCCAATCGCCTCCGGCAGGAATCGGCGGTGTGGTTCGGTCTGTGGCAGTAGGAACAAGTGATCGGTGCAACGGCAGTAATAGGAGCCCTATCAATATACCTGGGCCTCTTATCGCCCATAGAAGATCCAGAGCCAGCAGTGAAAGGCCTCTTGCCCTTCTGAGAAAAACCCTTAGGGGCAGCAGCAACAGGAACAGGAGCTCTACGACGAAGCTCTCGAAGATCGGACTCGATAGCCATAGCCCGTGTAACGGCCTCCTCATAAGTACGGAGGTCACTGCCTACCAACTCGGCCCTGATCTCGTCGCGAAGGCCCTCCTTGAACTTCCTGGCCATCCTCCTATCGTCGTCTGCTATATGAGGAGCATAGACGATCAGTCTGGTAAAGTTGGCCTCATACTGGCCCACAGTCGTACCTCCCTGAGTGAGGTTCATAAACTCCCTCTCTCGCTGATCACGGACGATCTCGGGCACATACTTCGCCCGGAACTCATGCAAAAACCTTCCCCAAGTGCGTGGGGTCTGTGCCGTAGTCCAACGCCTCTCAACTAGGCGCCACCAATCGAGGGCGGGACCCCTCATCAGAAATACAGAGAGCTCGATCCTCTGCAAATCCTCAATATCTAGAGTTCTGAACTTCTGCTCCAGCTCGGAAATCCAGGCCTCTGCCTTGATGTCGTCCGGCTCACCCTCGAAGACCGTAGGGCGATAGGACATAAATCGATCCATGGCTCGGGCAGTAACATCCCGAGGATTCGGTGGTGGTGGCTGTGGTGGCTGTTGCTCCTGCTGAGCCTGCTGTATAATCAGTCTAACAGCATCATAGAAGGCATTAGGCGGTGGAAAACCCTCTGGTGGTGGAGGCGGTTCCTGTCGGCCTCGAGGTCTAACCATTGTGCCTGCAAAGATAAGCTGAAATGCATGTGGGTTAATGATATGACCAATTAATCAAGTAACAATAATATTTAAAAGCGCAAGTAAAGGAATAACACGAAACCTATAAATATAGCCGTACGACTTAGACACGACACTCTAGACAACAGAACCTAGGGAACCTATGGCTCTGATACCACTCCAGACTGTAGCGCCCCGCTCTACAGCCCCCGAACCTGCACGGATTCCCAAGCCGAATACTGTGCCTCAACCCGAGAACCCATGCAAGCTAACGGGTCAATCCCGACACTTGGCAACAGTGAATCCCCAAAATAAAACATTTAAATAAATCAGAGAATATATAGCGGAAGCATTTAAATCCATATTAACAAAAATGCCACTCCGGGGCCAATACATTAACAATTATCAACAACAGCCCATTCAGGGCAACATCATTTAAATAACAATATTGGGGAACAATATAATATTATCAATCCAGGTTGACAAGAGTAATGAACGAGAGATCAAAAGACAACTAACGAGACTCAGCAAAACCAAAAAGCCTATCTATGCACTGTTGCCCATCCGACACGTAAGACCTGTCGGTCTCTCTCAAACCTGAGGCAAGAACCAATTAAAAGAGGGTGAGTCAAAATACTCAGTGAAGATGTGAGAACAAGTCGAGTCATGCTTCCGGGTTTTTATAGAAAATACATATGCGATAATGAAGAAACCGGAATATGCTTCGACTTGGATATTCAATTAAAATTAAAGTCAGTAACACTATAAAGCAGTAAATACGATCCCAGCGAGAATGGGTCTGTTCCTCCTTATATCTCCACGGTGCATGTATAAATACTCCATCGCCGGTGTCAAGCTAAGGAGCAACCCGAAGCTCAACCATAATGAATTTTAGGAAAATGTGCAACGAATGCAACACCCACCATCGCTCCCAACCGTGGCTATCATCTCCTGACGGGCCACGATTGACGCTTAGTTTTGGGAGAAGCACCTCGGATTACACCCTGGACGCCCGTCCCCAGATGTAACCTTCGGATACCTTCCCGGGCCCAACTTGAAAATAGTCATGTATTTGCTCGCTTTAAAATAACCCATTTGAATGCCAACCGACACTCTGAGCAAGGGTGACGACAAAGGATTAAATCCTAAGTCAAACCGTCACGTAAAATAAATAGTTTTCTTGCCCTTTTGAAAACAAATCAATTTGGTTTAATAATGTATAATTTTGATATTAAATGATTTGAGGATAAAACAAAAAAAATATAAACTCGAAATATATAATACATTAATAAGGGATTAGGGGGTTCGCAATTGTATATATATATGTTCAAGCCCAGTTAAAAGTTTAAATCCTCACCTGGAAACAAAAAGAGAAAGCCTAGCTGCTAGACTCACTGGTCTCCCACGCCGGACTGATCTGGAGACAAGACAAGACCTAGACAAATCAATAACAACTACAACAACAATAAAAGCGCAAATAAGCAATTATTGGACGAACGGCTAACCAAACATGTTTCCAATCATGCATATGTCAATTATAGTATGTAAAGAAGCTATCATGTAAATTTCACGCAATTCCGACAAGTTGTCAAAAATACACATAATTAGAATTACACTATTCATAGCCCGAACGAGGGCGAAATTAAATAAACATTCCAAAATATAAATCTACAAATTAAAAGGGTTCTATAGGTGAAAACGGTGTAATTTTTGGAGTCCGTATGCAAAAAGTTAACCAAAAATGGTGACCCGAAGACTCAATTGCCGAGAGCAAAGTTTGAAAAGGCTGGAAAAAATCACTAAGTGTTTCACACGGCCTAGTGCACGGTCTTGAACACGGTGTCAAGACCGTGCACGCACACACGGCCAAACACACGGCCTTGGTGCACGGGCTCAAGCCCGTGCAAGCACAAGGAGTTGCACACGGGCTCCTGCACGGTCTTGCGCAAGACCGTGCGTTAGCCCGTGTGGTTCAACTGAACCCAGCAGAAACTTACGGGTTTTCAAATTTTCGAGCCAAAATTCCACAAAAATCATATTTTTAACGCAAATCAACACTCATAATTTATAACAATCAATAATCAACATCTAATTCACATATACATCCAATAAAATCACGAATTGACCAAAAAAACGGGCTCGATCTAAGCATTTAACCTAAAAAATCCCGAAATAACCAAATATTCTCAAAACCTCGAAAAAATGTAAAAGAAATTGGGGAAATTGGTACCTAAAGAAAGGTATCGATGAACTGATCGTTTAAAAACGATTGGCGCGAAATTCCACGGAGATTCGAGCTCGGCACGATCGATTAGGGATTCGGGAGAAATATCTCTTTTCTTCTTCTTCTCTCTCTCTCTCTCTCTCTCGAAATAAAAATAATGAAATGAATTTCGATACTTATCAAATATCTTCGAAATACCGAAAAATATGAAGGGTTATTTTAGTAATTTTAGAAAATCCAATTAAATACGCGTCGATCACATATAACGATTAAATATTTAATAAACGCAATATAGACACGTAATTTAAATACGCAAACAATATTATCACATTGGTCATTTACGACATAATATATTATAATTCACATATAATCGAGAATTTAGAGATTAAGAAAGATAATTAACGTGTAAAATTTACTCACAGTAATTCTCAGATTTCTGGGTCGTTACAATACCTCCCCCTTATGAGAATCTGGTCCCCAGATTCCATCTTCATCAGAAAAGCTCGGGATAAGCTTCCCTCATCTTAGCCTCCGTCTCCCAAGTAGACTGCTCGGTCGAACGGTTCCTCCAGAGAACTCTCACTAATGAAATCTGCTTGTGGCGAAGCTGCTGAACCTTACGATCCTGAATCTGAACCGGTTTCATCTCAATAGTCAAATCCGGCTCAAGCTGAACTCCGTCATCCTGGAGAATATGGGACTCGTCGGGGAAGTACTTGCGAAGCTGTGAGACATGGAAGACATTGTGGATCCCGGTAAGATAAGGTGGTAGGTCCAGACGATATGCGGTATTCCCGATCCGCTCGGTGATCTCAAATGGACCTAAATATCTCGGAGTAAGCTTCCCACCTCTACCGATCCTCGTGAATCCCTTCCTCGGGGAGGCCTTGAGAAAAACTCGGTCTCCCACTTCAAACTCCAAATGTCGACGCCTCTTGTCGGCGTAGCTCTTCTGGCGATCTTGAGCTGCTTTCATTCTTTGCCGAATGAGTTGAACCTTATCAATTGCTTCCTGAATGTGATCCGGTGGAGTAGCCCTCTCATGGCCATTAGCTGACCATTTCCAATCCTCCAATTCCCAATAAATTGGAGATCTGCACTTCCTCCCATAAAGAGCCTCATACGGTGGCATTCCAATCGAGGCTTGATAACTGTTGTTGTAAGCGAACTCGACCAAGGGCAAGTGTGAAATCCAACTCGTATGAAAATCGAGCGCACATGCCCGTAACATATCATTTAGAAACCTGATCGTTCGCTCGGATTGTCCATCAGTCTGAGGATGTGCTGCAGAGCTAAACTTTAGGGTCGTTCCCAAGTTCTTATGAAGTTCTTGCCACAACTGAGCTGTGAATTTAGGATCCCTGTCAGAAACGATACTTTCCGGAACACCATGAAGCCTAATAATTTCTTTCTGATACAATTCTGCGAGCTGTTTAACCTTTGCTGTTTTTCGAACTGGTAGAAAATGCGCTGACTTGGTCAATCGATCAACGATGACCCAAATACTATCGAAACCTCCACGAACGGTAGGCAATCCAGTCACGAAGTCCATAGTGATCTCCTGCCACTTGGAAGTGGGTACAGGAAGCGGCTGAAGAGTTCCTCCAGGCCTTTGATGCTCGGCCTTGACTCTCTGACATGTTAGACAATGTTTCACATAAGTAGCCACGTCCCTTTTCATACCATTCCACCAATACTGGGTTCTGAGATCACGATACATCTTGTTGCCTCCTGGGTGAACAGCATAAGCAGACTTGTGTGCCTCGTCGAGAATTCCACGCTTCAGGTTCGTAGGAACACAAACTCGGATCCCAAAGCGAAGCAATCCGGTACCATCGATCCTGAATTTGGTGTTAGGATCATTCAGCATTCTAGCTTTGATCTTCTGAATACTGGCATCTGAATCTTGCTCGTCTCGAAGTTGTTGGACTAAATCGGGTTGGACTGAAAGGTTGGCAAGACGAGGATACGATTCAAATCGAGTCCTCCTGTCCTCTAAAGAGGTATCTGAAGATGTCCCCTCTAGGTGTGCCACGTGAGCCCTTCGGCTCAATGAATCGGCGACTACGTTCGCCTTCCCAGGGTGATACTGAATGCGGCAGTCATAATCTTCCAAGAATTCCATCCACCGTCTCTGTCTCCTGTTGAGATCCTTCTGAGTGAATAGATACTTCAAACTCTGGTGGTCCGTAAAGATGTCAAAAGTGACACCATACAGATAATGACGCCATTTGCCCAAGGCAAATATCACCGCTGCAAGTTCCAAGTCATGAATGGGATAATTCTTTTCGGCATCTTTTAGCTTTTTAGAAGCATAAGCTACGACTTTCCCATTTTGCATCAACACGCACCCTAAACCTTCCTTGGACGCGTCAGTATAAACCGCGTATCCCTCGTGTCCGTCTGGAAGAACAAGTATAGGTGCAGTGGTCAATCTCTTCTTCAACTCTTTAAAACTGGCCTCACACTTGTCGTCCCACTGAAAAGACACATCTTTACAAGTTAACTTCGTGAGTGGGGCCGCTAGTGTGGAGAAATCCTTAACGAATCGTCTGTAATATCCAGCCAATCCAAGGAAACTCCTAACTTCTGTTGGCGTCTTAGGTTGACTCCAACACGTCACTGCCTCAATCTTTGATGGATCCACAGCAATCCCATTCCCGGAGATGATGTGACCAAGGAATGAAACCTCGTTGATCCAAAATTCGCACTTGCTGAACTTGGCATATAGACTATGCTCTCGAAGCGTCTGTAGAACAATGCGAAGATGCTCGGCATGATCCTCGACTGTCTTGGAGAAAACCAGAATGTCGTCGATGAAGATAACCACAAACTTGTCGAGGTAAGGTCGGAAAATCCTGTGCATCATATCCATGAAAGCTGCAGGGGCATTCGTCAAACCAAACGGCATCACAACAAACTCGAAGTGGCCGTACCGAGTGTTAAACCCGGTCTTAGGTATATCCTGCTCTCGGATACGAAGCTGATAATATCCCTGACGAAGATCCAACTTCGAATATACCTTTGAGCCCTGCAATAAGTCGAATAACTCCTCTATGTGGGGTAGAGGGTATTTGTTCTTCACTGTCATCCGGTTCAACTCCCGGTAGTCGATGCACATTCTCAGCGTACCATCCTTCTTCTTTACAAACAAAACCGGGGCACCCCAAGGAGAGATGCTCGGTCTTATGTAACCATTCTCAAGCAACTCTTCCAGTTGCATCTTCAGTTCCTTCAACTCGGCTGGAGCCATCCTATACGGAGTCTTCGAATAAGGCTCCGATCCCGGGGCAAGATCGACTACGAACTCAATGTCCCGATCAGGGGGTAGAGAGTTCAAACTCTCGGGAAAGACATCAGGGAAGTCCTTAATCACTTCCGTATTCTCGAGCTTCCCTTGTTCCTTCGGTCGGTTAAGTAAATAAGCGACGAAGGCCTGAGCTCCCTCTCGGATCAAACGAGAAGCCTCAACGAAAGAAATCTTCGGTGCCAGAACTGACTCCTCAAGACTACCCTTCACAATTGTTGCCTCGGTCCCAATCTGAATAGTCTTCCTGAAACAATCCACACTGACTCTATGCTGATAAAGCCAGTCCATTCCCAAAATAATCCCGTAGCGCTGCAGTGGTAACTCGATCAAATCGGCGGGATAGACGCGATCTCCTATCTTCAAAGGACAACCCTTGAAGATTCTATCCGTAACGTAAGAAGTCCCCAAAGGAGAACTGACTATATACAAATAAGGCAGACTCTCCACGGGCATGCACAACTTAGCAGCAATATCAAGCGCAATAAACGAGTGTGTAGCACCCGGATCATATAATGCAGTAATAGGGATGTCATGAATATGCAGGGTACCTCCAATAACATCATGCGAATCGGGCTCAAGCTCCTCTCCTCCCAGTGCGAAGACTCTGGGCTGAACTCTCGGCTGACCGGCAGCCTGAATCGCCTTCAGTGGCGTGGCAAGAGTTCTCTTGTTCGGACAAGAGTCTATCAGGTGATCAGAAGATGCACAAATCAAACACTGTCCCAATCGCCTCCGGCAGGAATCGGCGGTGTGGTTCGGTCTGTGGCAGTAGGAACAAGTGATCGGTGCAACGGCAGTAATAGGAGCCCTATCAATATACCTGGGCCTCTTATCGCCCATAGAAGATCCAGAGCCAGCAGTGAAAGGCCTCTTGCCCTTCTGAGAAAAACCCTTAGGGGCAGCAGCAACAGGAACAGGAGCTCTACGACGAAGCTCTCGAAGATCGGACTCGATAGCCATAGCCCGTGTAACGGCCTCCTCATAAGTACGGAGGTCACTGCCTACCAACTCGGCCCTGATCTCGTCGCGAAGGCCCTCCTTGAACTTCCTGGCCATCCTCCTATCGTCGTCTGCTATATGAGGAGCATAGACGATCAGTCTGGTAAAGTTGGCCTCATACTGGCCCACAGTCGTACCTCCCTGAGTGAGGTTCATAAACTCCCTCTCTCGCTGATCACGGACGATCTCGGGCACATACTTCGCCCGGAACTCATGCAAAAACCTTCCCCAAGTGCGTGGGGTCTGTGCCGTAGTCCAACGCCTCTCAACTAGGCGCCACCAATCGAGGGCGGGACCCCTCATCAGAAATACAGAGAGCTCGATCCTCTGCAAATCCTCAATATCTAGAGTTCTGAACTTCTGCTCCAGCTCGGAAATCCAGGCCTCTGCCTTGATGTCGTCCGGCTCACCCTCGAAGACCGTAGGGCGATAGGACATAAATCGATCCATGGCTCGGGCAGTAACATCCCGAGGATTCGGTGGTGGTGGCTGTGGTGGCTGTTGCTCCTGCTGAGCCTGCTGTATAATCAGTCTAACAGCATCATAGAAGGCATTAGGCGGTGGAAAACCCTCTGGTGGTGGAGGCGGTTCCTGTCGGCCTCGAGGTCTAACCATTGTGCCTGCAAAGATAAGCTGAAATGCATGTGGGTTAATGATATGACCAATTAATCAAGTAACAATAATATTTAAAAGCGCAAGTAAAGGAATAACACGAAACCTATAAATATAGCCGTACGACTTAGACACGACACTCTAGACAACAGAACCTAGGGAACCTATGGCTCTGATACCACTCCAGACTGTAGCGCCCCGCTCTACAGCCCCCGAACCTGCACGGATTCCCAAGCCGAATACTGTGCCTCAACCCGAGAACCCATGCAAGCTAACGGGTCAATCCCGACACTTGGCAACAGTGAATCCCCAAAATAAAACATTTAAATAAATCAGAGAATATATAGCGGAAGCATTTAAATCCATATTAACAAAAATGCCACTCCGGGGCCAATACATTAACAATTATCAACAACAGCCCATTCAGGGCAACATCATTTAAATAACAATATTGGGGAACAATATAATATTATCAATCCAGGTTGACAAGAGTAATGAACGAGAGATCAAAAGACAACTAACGAGACTCAGCAAAACCAAAAAGCCTATCTATGCACTGTTGCCCATCCGACACGTAAGACCTGTCGGTCTCTCTCAAACCTGAGGCAAGAACCAATTAAAAGAGGGTGAGTCAAAATACTCAGTGAAGATGTGAGAACAAGTCGAGTCATGCTTCCGGGTTTTTATAGAAAATACATATGCGATAATGAAGAAACCGGAATATGCTTCGACTTGGATATTCAATTAAAATTAAAGTCAGTAACACTATAAAGCAGTAAATACGATCCCAGCGAGAATGGGTCTGTTCCTCCTTATATCTCCACGGTGCATGTATAAATACTCCATCGCCGGTGTCAAGCTAAGGAGCAACCCGAAGCTCAACCATAATGAATTTTAGGAAAATGTGCAACGAATGCAACACCCACCATCGCTCCCAACCGTGGCTATCATCTCCTGACGGGCCACGATTGACGCTTAGTTTTGGGAGAAGCACCTCGGATTACACCCTGGACGCCCGTCCCCAGATGTAACCTTCGGATACCTTCCCGGGCCCAACTTGAAAATAGTCATGTATTTGCTCGCTTTAAAATAACCCATTTGAATGCCAACCGACACTCTGAGCAAGGGTGACGACAAAGGATTAAATCCTAAGTCAAACCGTCACGTAAAATAAATAGTTTTCTTGCCCTTTTGAAAACAAATCAATTTGGTTTAATAATGTATAATTTTGATATTAAATGATTTGAGGATAAAACAAAAAAAATATAAACTCGAAATATATAATACATTAATAAGGGATTAGGGGGTTCGCAATTGTATATATATATGTTCAAGCCCAGTTAAAAGTTTAAATCCTCACCTGGAAACAAAAAGAGAAAGCCTAGCTGCTAGACTCACTGGTCTCCCACGCCGGACTGATCTGGAGACAAGACAAGACCTAGACAAATCAATAACAACTACAACAACAATAAAAGCGCAAATAAGCAATTATTGGACGAACGGCTAACCAAACATGTTTCCAATCATGCATATGTCAATTATAGTATGTAAAGAAGCTATCATGTAAATTTCACGCAATTCCGACAAGTTGTCAAAAATACACATAATTAGAATTACACTATTCATAGCCCGAACGAGGGCGAAATTAAATAAACATTCCAAAATATAAATCTACAAATTAAAAGGGTTCTATAGGTGAAAACGGTGTAATTTTTGGAGTCCGTATGCAAAAAGTCAACCAAAAATGGTGACCCGAAGACTCAATTGCCGAGAGCAAAGTTTGAAAAGGCTGGAAAAAATCACTAAGTGTTTCACACGGCCTAGTGCACGGTCTTGAACACGGTGTCAAGACCGTGCACGCACACACGGCCAAACACACGGCCTTGGTGCACGGGCTCAAGCCCGTGCAAGCACAAGGAGTTGCACACGGGCTCCTGCACGGTCTTGCGCAAGACCGTGCGTTAGCCCGTGTGGTTCAACTGAACCCAGCAGAAACTTACGGGTTTTCAAATTTTCGAGCCAAAATTCCACAAAAATCATATTTTTAACGCAAATCAACACTCATAATTTATAACAATCAATAATCAACATCTAATTCACATATACATCCAATAAAATCACGAATTGACCAAAAAAACGGGATCGATCTAAGCATTTAACCTAAAAAATCCCGAAATAACCAAATATTCTCAAAACCTCGAAAAAATGTAAAAGAAATTGGGGAAATTGGTACCTAAAGAAAGGTATCGATGAACTGATCGTTTAAAAACGATTGGCGCGAAATTCCACGGAGATTCGAGCTCGGCACGATCGATTAGGGATTCGGGAGAAATATCTCTTTTCTTCTTCTTCTCTCTCTCTCTCTCTCTCTCGAAATAAAAATAATGAAATGAATTTCGATACTTATCAAATATCTTCGAAATACCGAAAAATATGAAGGGTTATTTTAGTAATTTTAGAAAATCCAATTAAATACGCGTCGATCACATATAACGATTAAATATTTAATAAACGCAATATAGACACGTAATTTAAATACGCAAACAATATTATCACATTGGTCATTTACGACATAATATATTATAATTCACATATAATCGAGAATTTAGAGATTAAGAAAGATAATTAACGTGTAAAATTTACTCACAGTAATTCTCAGATTTCTGGGTCGTTACACTTATTTTATTCGAATACATACTTTTATCCCGTCTTTACTGTACCTTGATTAATCAGACTAGTACTTTAAACGTTTGAAATCTGTACTCGATTCTCTACATTTTCACGCATAGTCTTTAATAAAACTATATGAAAAATAAATGTCATTTTGGGAATTCCAGAGTTCCAGAGAATTCTTCTTGACATCCTCGTGTGATATATTGTAATAATAAACAATATATCGCAGTACTTGTTACATTGTATTTAATACTTTGATTCTGCAAACGAGTACTCTAATTTTACTCCTTAGTACTTGATACCCATTTTCCAGTACTCGATTCTCAATTTCTGCCACGTATTATGAAAACTTATTTTATTGGAATTTTTAATTTGTTCCAGTCTATAGTGTACCCTGATTAATCAGACTAGTACTTTCAAGGTTTGAAATCTGTACTCGATTCTCTACATTTTCACGCATGGTCTTTAATAAAAATATATGAAAAATAAATGTCATTTTGGGAATTTTAGAGTTCCAGAGAATTCTTCTTGACATCATCGTGCGATATTTGATAATAATAAACAATATATCGCAGTACCTGTTATATTGTATTTAATACTTTGATTCCGCAAACGAATACTCTGATTTTGCCCCTAAGTACTTGATAACCATTATTCAGTACTCCATTCTCTATTTCTGCCGTATATTATGAAACTTATTTTATTAGAATTTATACTTTATTCTAGTCTATAGTGTACCTTGATTAATCAAACTTGAACTTTCAAGGTTTGAAATCTGTACTAGATTCCCTATATTTCCACGAATGGTCTTTAATAAAAACATATAAAAAATAAATGTGATTTTGGGAATTCCAGAGGTCCAGGGAATTCTTCTTGACATCCTCGTGGGATACTTTGTAATAATAAACAATATATCGCAATACCTGTTATATTGTATTTAATACATTGATTCCGCAAACGAGTACTCTGATTTTGCACCAAAGTACTTTATACCCATTTTCCAGTACTCGATTCTCTATTTCTACCACATATTATGAAAATTTATTTTATTCGAATTTATACTTTGTTCCAGTATCTATTGCACCTTGATTAATCAGATTAGTACTCTCAACGTTTGAAATCTGTACTCGATTCTCTACATTTCCTCGCATAGTCTTTAATAAAACTATATGAAAAATAAATGTCATTTTGGGAAATCTAGAGTTCCAGAGAATTCTTCTTGACATCCTCGTGTGATATTTTGTAATAATAAACAATATATCGTAGTACCTGTTACATTGTATTTAATACTTTGATTCCGTAACCGAGTACTCTAATTTTGCTCCTAAGTACTTGATACCCATTTTCCAGTACTCGATTCTCTATTTCTGCCACATATTATGAAAACTTATTTTATTCGAATATATACTTTTATCCCGTCTTTACTGTACCTTGATTAATCAGACTAGTACTTTCAACGTTTGAAATCTGTACTCGATTCTCTACATTTCCACGCATAGTCTTTAATAAAACTATATGAAAAATAAATGTCATTTTGGGAATTCCAGAGTTCCAGAGAATTCTTCTTGACATCCTCGTGTGATATTTTGTAATAATAAACAATATATCGTAGTACCTGTTACATTGTATTTAATACTTTGATTCCGCAAACGAGTACTCTAATTTTACTCCTTAGTACTTGATACCCATTTTCCAGTACTCGATTCTCAATTTCTGCCACGTATTATGAAAACTTATTTTATTGGAATTTATAATTTGTTCCAGTCTATAGTTTACCTTGATTAATCGGACTAGTACTTTCAAGGTTTGAAGTCTGTACTCGATTCTCTACATTTTCACGCATGGTCTTTAATAAAAATATTTGAAAAATAACTGTCATTTTGGGAATTTTAGAGTTCCAGAGAATTCTTCTTGACATCCTCGTGCGATATTTGATAATAATAAACAATATATCGCAGTACCTGTTATATTGTATTTCATTCTTTGATTCCGCAAACGAATACTCTGATTTTGCCCCTAAGTACTTGATACCCATTTTCCAGTACTCGATTCTCTATTTCTGCCACATATTATGAAACTTATTTTATTGGAATTTATACTTTATTCTAGTTTATAGTGTACCTTGATTAATCAAGCTTGAACTTTCAAGGTTTGAAATCTGTACTAGATTCCCTACATTTCCACGCATGGTCTTTAATAAAAACATATGAAAAATAAATGTGATTTTCGGAATTCCAGATGTCCAAGGAATTCTTCTTGACATCCTCGTGGGATACTTTGTAATAATAAACAATATATCGCAATACTTGTTATATTGTATTTAATACATTGATTCCGCAAACGAGTACTCTGATTTTGCACCAAAGTACTTTATACCCATTTTCCAGTACTCGATTCTCTATTTCTACCACATATTATGAAAATTTATTTTATTCGAATTTATACTTTGTTCCAGTATCTATTGCACCTTTATTAATCAGATTAGTACTCTCAACGTTTGAAATCTGTACTCGATTCTCTACATTTCCACGCATAGTCTTTAATAAAACTATATGAAAAATAAATGTCATTTTGGGAAATCTAGAGTTCCAGAGAATTCTTCTTGACATCCTCGTGTGATATTTTGTAATAATAAACAATATATCGTAGTACCTGTTACATTGTATTTAATACTTTGATTCCGTAACCGAGTACTCTAATTTTGCTCCTAAGTACTTGATACCCATTTTCCAGTACTCGATTCTCTATTTCTGCCACATATTATGAAAACTTATTTTATTCGAATACATACTTATATCCCGTCTTTACTGTACCTTGATTAATCAGACTAGTACTTTAAACGTTTGAAATCTGTACTCGATTCTCTACATTTTCACGCATAGTCTTTAATAAAACTATATGAAAAATAAATGTCATTTTGGGAATTCCAGAGTTCCAGAGAATTCTTCTTGACATCCTCGTGTGATATTTTGTAATAATAAACAATATATCGCAGTACTTGTTACATTGTATTTAATACTTTGATTCTGCAAACGAGTACTCTAATTTTACTCCTTAGTACTTGATACCCATTTTCCAGTACTCGATTCTCAATTTCTGCCACGTATTATGAAAACTTATTTTATTGGAATTTATAATTTGTTCCAGTCTATAGTTTACCTTGATTAATCGGACTAGTACTTTCAAGGTTTGAAATCTGTACTCGATTCTCTACATTTTCACGCATGGTCTTTAATAAAAATATTTGAAAAATAACTGTCATTTTGGGAATTTTAGAGTTCCAGAGAATTCTTCTTGACATCCTCGTGCGATATTTGATAATAATAAACAATATATCGCAGTACCTGTTATATTGTATTTCATTCTTTGATTCCGCAAACGAATACTCTGATTTTGCCCCTAAGTACTTGATACCCATTTTCCAGTACTCGATTCTCTATTTCTGCCACATATTATGAAACTTATTTTATTGGAATTTATACTTTATTCTAGTTTATAGTGTACCTTGATTAATCAAACTTGAACTTTCAAGGTTTGAAATCTGTACTAGATTCCCTACATTTCCACGCATGGTCTTCAATAAAAACATATGAAAAATAAATGTGATTTTCGGAATTCCAGATGTCCAAGGAATTCTTCTTGACATCCTCGTGGGATACTTTGTAATAATAAACAATATATCGCAATACTTGTTATATTGTACTTAATACATTGATTCCGCAAACGAGTACTCTGATTTTGCACCAAAGTACTTTATACCCATTTTCCAGTACTCGATTCTCTATTTCTACCACATATTATGAAAATTTATTTTATTCGAATTTATACTTTGTTCCAGTATCTATTGCACCTTGATTAATCAGATTAGTACTCTCAACGTTTGAAATCTTTACTCGATTCTCTACATTTCCACGCATAGTCTTTAATAAAACTATATGAAAAATAAATGTCATTTTGGGAAATCTAGAGTTCCAGAGAATTCTTCTTGACATCCTCGTGTGATATTTTGTAATAATAAACAATATATCGCAGTACCCGTTACATTGTATTTAATACTTTGATTCCGCAAACGAGTACTCTAATTTTGCTCCTAAGTACTTGATACCCATTTTCCAGTACTCGATTCTCAATTTCTGCCACATATTATGAAAACTTATTTTATTGGAATTTATAATTTATTCCAGTCTATAGTTTACCTTGATTAATCGGACTAGTACTTTCAAGGTTTGAAATCTGTACTCGATTCTCTACATTTTCACGCATGGTCTTTAATAAAAATATTTGAAAAATAACTGTCATTTTGGGAATTCTAGAGTTCCAGGGAATTCTTCTTGACATCCTCGTGGGATATTTTGTAATAATAAACAATATATCGCAATACCTGTTATATTGTATTTAATACTTTGATTTCGGAAACGAGTACTCTAATTTTGCTCCTAAGTACTTGATACCCATTTTCCAGTACTCGATTCTCTATTTCTGCCACATATTATGAAACTTATTTTATTGGAATTTATACTTTATTCTAGTTTATAGTGTACCTTGATTAATCAAACTTGAACTTTCAAGGTTTGAAATCTGTACTAGATTCCCTACATTTCCACGCATGGTCTTTAATAAAAACATATGAAAAATAAATGTGATTTTCGGAATTCTAGATGTCCAAGGAATTCTTCTTGACATCCTCGTGGGATACTTTGTAATAATAAACAATATATCGCAATACTTGTTATATTGTATTTAATACATTGATTCCGCAAACGAGTACTCTGATTTTGCACCAAAGTACTTTATACCCATTTTCCAGTACTCGATTCTCTATTTCTGCCACATATTATGAAAACTTATTTTATTCGAATATATACTTTTATCCCGTTTTACTGTACCTTGATTAATCAGACTAGTACTTTCAACGTTTGAAATCTGTACTCGATTCTCTACATTTCCACGCATAGTCTTTAATAAAACTATATTAAAAATAAATGTCATTTTGGGAATTCCAGAGTTCCAGAGAATTCTTCTTGACATCCTCGTGTGATATTTTGTAATAATAAACAATATATTGCAGTAGTTGTTACATTGTATTTAATACTTTGATTCCGCAAACGCGTACTCTAAGTTTACTCCTTAGTACTTGATACCCATTTTCCAGTACTCGATTCTCAATTTCTGCCACGTATTGTGAAAACTTATTTTATTGGAATTTATAATTTGTTCCAGTCTATAGTTTACCTTGATTAATCGGACTAGTACTTTCAAGGTTTGAAATCTGTACTCGATTCTCTAGATTTTCACGCATGGTCTTTAATAAAAATATTTGAAAAATAACTGTCATTTTGGGAATTTTAGAGTTCCAGAGAATTCTTCTTGACATCCTCGTGCGATATTTGATAATAATAAACAATATATCGCAGTACCTGTTATATTGTATTTCATTCTTTGATTCCGCAAACGAATACTCTGATTTTGCCCCTAAGTACTTGATACCCATTTTCCAGTACTCGATTCTCTATTTCTGCCACATATTATGAAACTTATTTTATTGGAATTTATACTTTATTCTAGTTTATAGTGTACCTTGATTAATCAAACTTGAACTTTCAAGGTTTGAAATCTGTACTAGATTCCCTACATCTCCACGCATGGTCTTTAATAAAAACATATGAAAAATAAATGTGATTTTCGGAATTCCAGATGTCCAAGGAATTCTTCTTGACATCCTCGTGGGATACTTTGTAATAATAAACAATATATCGCAATACGTGTTATATTGTATTTAATACATTGATTCCGCAAACGAGTACTCTGATTTTGCACCAAAGTACTTTATACCCATTTTCCAGTACTCGATTCTCTATTTCTACCACATATTATGAAAATTTATTTTATTCGAATTTATACTTTGTTCCAGTATCTATTGCACCTTGATTAATCAGATTAGTACTCTCAACGTTTGAAATCTGTACTCGATTCTCTACATTTCCACGCATAGTCTTTAATAAAACTATATGAAAAATAAATGTCATTTTGGGAAATCTAGAGTTCCAGAGAATTCTTCTTGACATCCTCGTGTGATATTTTGTAATAATAAACAATATATCGCAGTACCCGTTACATTGTATTTAATACTTTGATTCCGCAAACGAGTACTCTAATTTTGCTCCTAAGTACTTGATACCCATTTTCCAGTACTCGATTCTCAATTTCTGCCACATATTATGAAGACTTATTTTATTGGAATTTATAATTTGTTCCAGTCTATAGTTTACCTTGATTAATCGGACTAGTACTTTCAAGGTTTGAAATCTGTACTCGATTCTCTACATTTTCACGCATGGTCTTTAATAAAAATATTTGAAAAATAACTGTCATTTTGGGAATTCTAGAGTTCCAGGGAATTCTTCTTGACATCCTCGTGGGATATTTTGTAATAATAAACAATATATCGCAATACCTGTTATATTGTATTTAATACTTTGATTTCGGAAACGAGTACTCTAATTTTGCTCCTAAGTACTTGATACCCATTTTCCAGTACTCGATTCTCTATTTCTGCCACATATTATGAAACTTATTTTATTGGAATTTATACTTTATTCTAGTTTATAGTGTACCTTGATTAATCAAACTTGAACTTTCAAGGTTTGAAATCTGTACTAGATTCCCTACATTTCCACGCATGGTCTTTAATAAAAACATATGAAAAATAAATGTGATTTTCGGAATTCCAGATGTCCAAGGAATTCTTCTTGACATCCTCGTGGGATACTTTGTAATAATAAACAATATATCGCAATACTTGTTATATTGTATTTAATACATTGATTCCGCAAACGAGTACTCTGATTTTGCACCAAAGTACTTTATACCCATTTTCCAGTACTCGATTCTCTATTTCTGCCACATATTATGAAAACTTATTTTATTCGAATATATACTTTTATCCCGTCTTTACTGTACCTTGATTAATCAGACTAGTACTTTCAACGTTTGAAATCTGTACTCGATTCTCTACATTTCCACGCATAGTCTTTAATAAAACTATATTAAAAATAAATGTCATTTTGGGAATTCCAGAGTTCCAGAGAATTCTTCTTGACATCCTCGTGTGATATTTTGTAATAATAAACAATATATTGCAGTAGTTGTTACATTGTATTTAATACTTTGATTCCGCAAACGAGTACTCTAATTTTACTCCTTAGTACTTGATACCCATTTTCCAGTACTCGATTCTCAATTTCTGCCACGTATTGTGAAAACTTATTTTATTGGAATTTATAATTTGTTCCAGTCTATAGTTTACCTTGATTAATCGGACTAGTACTTTCAAGGTTTGAAATCTGTACTCGATTCTCTATATTTTCACGCATGGTCTTTAATAAAAATATTTGAAAAATAACTGTCATTTTGGGAATTTTAGAGTTCCAGAGAATTCTTCTTGACATCCTCGTGCGATATTTGATAATAATAAACAATATATCGCAGTACCTGTTATATTGTATTTCATTCTTTGATTCCGCAAACGAATACTCTGATTTTGCCCCTAAGTACTTGATACCCATTTTCCAGTACTCGATTCTCTATTTCTGCCACATATTATGAAACTTATTTTATTGGAATTTATACTTTATTCTAGTTTATAGTGTACCTTGATTAATCAAACTTGAACTTTCAGGGTTTGAAATCTGTACTAGATTCCCTACATCTCCACGCATGGTCTTTAATAAAAACATATGAAAAATAAATGTGATTTTCGGAATTCCAGATGTCCAAGGAATTCTTCTTGACATCCTCGTGGGATACTTTGTAATAATAAACAATATATCGCAATACTTGTTATATTGTATTTAATACATTGATTCCGCAAACGAGTACTCTGATTTTGCACCAAAGTACTTTATACCCATTTTCCAGTACTCGATTCTCTATTTCTACCACATATTATGAAAATTTATTTTATTCGAATTTATACTTTGTTCCAGTATCTATTGCACCTTGATTAATCAGATTAGTACTCTCAACGTTTGAAATCTGTACTCGATTCTCTACATTTCCACGCATAGTCTTTAATAAAACTATATGAAAAATAAATGTCATTTTGGGAAATCTAGAGTTCCAGAGAATTCTTCTTGACATCCTCGTGTGATATTTTGTAATAATAAACAATATATCGCAGTACCCGTTACATTGTATTTAATACTTTGATTCCGCAAACGAGTACTCTAATTTTGCTCCTAAGTACTTGATACCCATTTTCCAGTACTCGATTCTCAATTTCTGCCACATATTATGAAGACTTATTTTATTGGAATTTATAATTTGTTCCAGTCTATAGTTTACCTTGATTAATCGGACTAGTACTTTCAAGGTTTGAAATCTGTACTCGATTCTCTACATTTTCACGCATGGTCTTTAATAAAAATATTTGAAAAATAACTGTCATTTTGGGAATTCTAGAGTTCCAGGGAATTCTTCTTGACATCCTCGTGGGATATTTTGTAATAATAAACAATATATCGCAATACCTGTTATATTGTATTTAATACTTTGATTTCGGAAACGAGTACTCTAATTTTGCTCCTAAGTACTTGATACCCATTTTCCAGTACTCGATTCTCTATTTCTGCCACATATTATGAAACTTATTTTATTGGAATTTATACTTTATTCTAGTTTATAGTGTACCTTGATTAATCAAACTTGAACTTTCAAGGTTTGAAATCTGTACTAGATTCCCTACATTTCCACGCATGGTCTTTAATAAAAACATATGAAAAATAAATGTGATTTTCGGAATTCCAGATGTCCAAGGAATTCTTCTTGACATCCTCGTGGGATACTTTGTAATAATAAACAATATATCGCAATACTTGTTATATTGTATTTAATACATTGATTCCGCAAACGAGTACTCTGATTTTGCACCAAAGTACTTTATACCCATTTTCCAGTACTCGATTCTCTATTTCTGCTACATATTATGAAAACTTATTTTATTCGAATATATACTTTTATCCCGTCTTTACTGTACCTTGATTAATCAGACTAGTACTTTCAACGTTTGAAATCTGTACTCGATTCTCTACATTTCCACGCATAGTCTTTAATAAAACTATATTAAAAATAAATGTCATTTTGGGAATTCCAGAGTTCCAGAGAATTCTTCTTGACATCCTCGTGTGATATTTTGTAATAATAAACAATATATTGCAGTAGTTGTTACATTGTATTTAATACTTTGATTCCGCAAACGAGTACTCTAATTTTACTCCTTAGTACTTGATACCCATTTTCCAGTACTCGATTCTCAATTTCTGCCACGTATTGTGAAAACTTATTTTATTGGAATTTATAATTTGTTCCAGTCTATAGTTTACCTTGATTAATCGGACTAGTACTTTCAAGGTTTGAAATCTGTACTCGATTCTCTACATTTTCACGCATGGTCTTTAATAAAAATATTTGAAAAATAACTGTCATTTTGGGAATTTTAGAGTTCCAGAGAATTCTTCTTGACATCCTCGTGCGATATTTGATAATAATAAACAATATATCGCAGTACCTGTTATATTGTATTTCATTCTTTGATTCCGCAAACGAATACTCTGATTTTGCCCCTAAGTACTTGATACCCATTTTCCAGTACTCGATTCTCTATTTCTGCCACATATTATGAAACTTATTTTATTGGAATTTATACTTTATTCTAGTTTATAGTGTACCTTGATTAATCAAACTTGAACTTTCAAGGTTTGAAATCTGTACTAGATTCCCTACATCTCCACGCATGGTCTTTAATAAAAACATATGAAAAATAAATGTGATTTTCGGAATTCCAGATGTCCAAGGAATTCTTCTTGACATCCTCGTGGGATACTTTGTAATAATAAACAATATATCGCAATACCTGTTATATTGTATTTAATACATTGATTCCGCAAACGAGTACTCTGATTTTGCACCAAAGTACTTTATACCCATTTTCCAGTACTCGATTCTCTATTTCTACCACATATTATGAAAATTTATTTTATTCGAATTTATACTTTGTTCCAGTATCTATTGCACCTTGATTAATCAGATTAGTACTCTCAACGTTTGAAATCTGTACTCGATTCTCTACATTTCCACGCATAGTCTTTAATAAAACTATATGAAAAATAAATGTCATTTTGGGAAATCTAGAGTTCCAGAGAATTCTTCTTGACATCCTCGTGTGATATTTTGTAATAATAAACAATATATCGCAGTACCTGTTACATTGTATTTAATACTTTAATTCCGCAAACGAGTACTCTAATTTTGCTCCTAAGTACTTGATACCCATTTTCCAGTACTCGATTCTCAATTTCTGCCACATATTATGAAAACCTATTTTATTGGAATTCATACTTGGTTCCAATCTATAGTGTACCTTGATTAATCAGACTAGTACTTTTAAGGTTTGAAATCTGTTCTCGATTCTCTTCATTTCCAAGCATGGTCTTTAGTAAGAATATATGAAAAATAAATGTGATTTTGGGAATTCTAGAGTTCCAGGGAATTCTTCTTGACATCCTCGTGGGATATTTTGTAATAATAAACAATATATCGCAATACCTGTTATATTGTATTTAATACTTTGATTTCGGAAACGAGTACTCTAATTTTGCTCCTAAGTACTTGATACCCATTTTCCAGTACTCGATTCTCTATTTCTGCCACATATTATGAAAACTTATTTTATTGGAATATATACTTTTTTCCTGTCTTTACTGTACCTTGATTAATCAGACTAGTACTTTAAACGTTTGAAATCTGTACTCGATTCTCTACATTTCCACGCATAGTCTTTAATAAAACTATATGAAAAATAAATGTCATTTTGGGAATTCCAGAGTTCCAGAGAATTCTTCTTGACATCCTCGTGTGATATTTTGTAATAATAAACAATATATCGCAGGACCAGTTACATTGTATTTAATACTTTGATTCTGTAACCGAGTACTCTAATTTTGCTCCTAAGTACTTGATACCCATTTTCCAGTACTCTATTCTCTATTTCTGCCACATATTATGAAAACTTATTTTATTCGAATATATACTTTTATCCCGTCTTTACTGTACCTTGATAAATCAGACTAGTACTTTCAACGTTTGAAATCTGTACTCGATTCTCTACATTTCCACGCATAGTCTTTAATAAAACTATATGAAAAATAAATGTCATTTTGGGAATTCCAGAGTTCCAGAGAATTCTTCTTGACATCCTCGTGTGATATTTTGTAATAATAAACAATATATTGCAGTAGTTGTTACATTGTATTTAATACTTTGATTCCGCAAACGAGTACTCTAATTTTACTCCTTAGTACTTGATACCCATTTTCCAGTACTCGATTCTCAATTTCTGCCACGTATTATGAAAACTTATTTTATTGGAATTTATAATTTGTTCCAGTCTATAGTTTACCTTGATTAATCGGACTAGTACTTTCAAGGTTTGAAATCTGTACTCGATTCTCTACATTTTCACGCATGGTCTTTAATAAAAATATTTGAAAAATAACTGTCATTTTGGGAATTTTAGAGTTCCAGAGAATTCTTCTTGACATCCTCGTGCGATATTTGATAATAATAAACAATATATCGCAGTACCTGTTATATTGTATTTCATTCTTTGATTCCGCAAACGAATACTCTGATTTTGCCCCTAAGTACTTGATACCCATTTTCCAGTACTCGATTCTCTATTTCTGCCACATATTATGAAACTTATTTTATTGGAATTTATACTTTATTCTAGTTTATAGTGTACCTTGATTAATCAAACTTGAACTTTCAAGGTTTGAAATCTGTACTAGATTCCCTACATTTCCACGCATGGTCTTTAATAAAAACATATGAAAAATAAATGTGATTTTCGGAATTCCAGATGTCCAAGGAATTCTTCTTGACATCCTCGTGGGATACTTTGTAATAATAAACAATATATCGCAATACTTGTTATATTGTATTTAATACATTGATTCCGCAAACGAGTACTCTGATTTTGCACCAAAGTACTTTATACCCATTTTCCAGTACTCGATTCTCTATTTCTACCACATATTATGAAAATTTATTTTATTCGAATTTATACTTTGTTCCAGTATCTATTGCACCTTGATTAATCAGATTAGTACTCTCAACGTTTGAAATCTGTACTCGATTCTCTACATTTCCACGCATAGTCTTTAATAAAACTATATGAAAAATAAATGTCATTTTGGGAAATCTAGAGTTCCAGAGAATTCTTCTTGACATCCTCGTGTGATATTTTGTAATAATAAACAATATATCGCAGTACCTGTTACATTGTATTTAATACTTTGATTCCGCAAACGAGTACTCTAATTTTGCTCCTAAGTACTTGATACCCATTTTCCAGTACTCGATTCTCAATTTCTGCCACATATTATGAAAACTTATTTTATTGGAATTTATAATTTGTTCCAGTCTATAGTTTACCTTGATTAATCGGACTAGTACTTTCAAGGTTTGAAATCTGTACTCGATTCTCTATGTGACGTCCCCCACGCCACAACCCCCGGACCGAAACGAGTCCCCGAGCGATAGTTAAATACCACCACTCGAAAACCCGCCCCGGACAACGGGATTCCCACAATCTGGCAACAGCAACTCCCCAACAACAATATCAACATCAACAACAATAACAACAGCAATATAGCATTAACGTAGCGGAATCAAGTATCATCATATCAATAGCATGATATCAACATATATATATCATAATCCCATCAGATTCATCATTTCAAACTGTCATCAAGTTTCATATTCATTCACGTCTCAACCACATTCTATTTATCATGACAAAATATATATCATTGAGTTCAGCTAACAAAAAAAAAATATATATATATATATAACTGACTCCAAAGACTGATGATCCTACAATGCTGCTGCCAGTACCTGACCGCTAACCTGAAGCGTGAACCAAAACGGGATGTGAGTCAAACGAACCCAGTGAGGAGGGAAATATATGTATATAATAAAAGCATATTTAATTCACACTTAGGTTGATAAAAGCAAATCTAGTGCCGATAAGCTCTTTTACAATTCAGCTAAGCTTTGTGAACTAAATATTAATTTAAAACATTTTAGAGAACATTTTTATTCCCGGCGAGAACGGGCCATCTCCTTATAACTCCCAAAAACATATCAATTATAATGAAATCCCATAACACCGTTTGGCTTATCAAGGTGCAACCCGAGATTTCACCATACCCGACTAATGGCGCCGGTGTAAGTATTATTCAGGCTAGACTACCTCCGACCAGCCATGAATAATACCCTTTGATTATATATCAGATTACTAGTTAAACCTGTTTATAATCGGTGGATTATGAACCCGGCTTCAGCCCTAGACGCACGTCTCCGGGTATCCGCCTCTCACATAATCCAGGGCCCAAATATACCCTAAGAGCGTCCTCAATAGGGTCGAAGGAACAATAATCTCGCTTTATAAATGTTTTGATTGACTAAAAGAGTCGTTCGAGACAAGGTATGTAACCGTCTAGGGTTTCTCAACACGTTGCCGAATAACTCGAGGCATACGCGCAAGTCCCGAGACCAAATGTTACTTTTAAAAACAAAATAGTTCTCTTGTCTCTATTTTAAAACCATTTTAGAAAAGATACATATATATCATTTTATATCAAATCCTTTTTATTTCAAATATTGATAACATATAATTGAAATATAAGGGATATGGTTTTCGCAAATATTTGTTCAAGCTTCAGTTAAAAACATTTTTCATCCTCACCTGTAGGCTTAACAAAAGATACACGACAACTCGAAAATCAGCTCCGCGAGGTCCCACCTGTAATACACAGGCCTCGAGGTAAGACACGACTCGATAAATTAACCAAATAAGACGCACGGCAATGAAATGCATTTTATGCTCAAAATAACATATTATGTATAAATGCATTTAAACACAATTAAACTCATTCAAATGCATTCAAACACAATCAAACATACATGATATGAAGCTAAACTAAGCATTCAAGTAATATGGAAGCTTGGAAACCAAAATTCAAAGGTTTGTAAATATTACGCAAACCACCCCTCGCTTAATACTTTGCATAGCAAATCAACTCCGATTAATCCGAAATTTCCGGCATCACTTAGCTACTATATTTAAGGATTTTTGATGCCAAAAGAATCAAAAAATGAAGCCAAATGCTCAAAAATCACTATTCATCAGCCCCTACATATTTTGCCAAACTCTCATTTTTCAACTCCAAACTTCATAAAACTTCACCAATTAGCTTAATATCATGAACTAACATGAATTACCAATCCATTTGAGCATCTAAGCATCTAAATTCATCAATCCAACATTGCATAATAATCAAATTTATGTGAAAAATCACAAGAGATGCTACATGTAATCAATCACCAAACTAAGCTCATCAATCATTCATTCTAACATGCTTCTTCACTTCATCAACATATGAGACATTGAAAACCAAAGAATTAAGAGAATTGAAACCTTACCTTGAAGAGGGGAATTGAAAAGATTGAGGAATTAAGAGCTTGTTTGCAAAAATAGAAAGTAGAGGCTTGTTCCTTAGATGAAAGAGCAACTTTTTGTAGCAAGAGAGGGGATGATTTTTGGTGATTGTTGAAGATGACAATGGTGGTGGTGAGAGGTGAGTGAGAGTGCCGAGAGTGAGAGAGAGAGAGGTTGAAGATGAGTTGCTTGAGAATAGTGTAGAAATTTGGAGAAAAGATGAGATAATTAAATAAATATAAGTTATTTTGAATAGTCAAAATTAGCTAGCTATATGTATATACTTGTATATATATTTGTGTAGATATTTATGTATATATTTGCATATATATATTTATGTATATCTCAAGATTAATATCATACAAGTCAAATATAATTGACATAATTTCATAAGATTTCAAATACGACACTTCAAATATAACATAGTGTGAAGTAAATTTCAAATATAAAAATTCTTATGAATTCATCATATTATTCACATATAGAATCACACATTAATTCATATAATTCACATAATCACATAATTTGCAAATAATACACACAAGAGCAATTCGTCGGTAAACGTACCGAAGCGTTATAAAAATAGCGGGGCGTTACACTATCCCCCCCTTCGGAGAATCTGGTCCCCAGATTCTAATTCAACTCCGCAAATAACTCGGGATAATGAGTTCGCATCTTCTCTTCTGTCTCCCAAGTTACTTGTTCGGTGGTTCGGTTTCTCCATAACACACGAACCAAGGGAATTTGTCGGTTGCGAAGTTGCTTGAACTTACGATCCTGAATCTCAACAGGTTTCATCTCGATCGTCAAGTCAGGCTCTACCTGAACTTCTTCATCTCGCAGAATGTGAGATTCGTCGGGATAGTATTTTCGCAATTGAGAAACATGGAAGACATTGTGAATCCCAGTTAGAGTCGAGGGCAGGTTCAGGCGGTAGGCAGTCTTCCCAATCCGTTCAATAACCTCATAGGGTCCCAAATATCTCGGACTGAGTTTCCCACCTTTTCCCACTCTAGCGAATCCTTTCCTCAACGTCGCCTTAAGAAACACTTTGTCTCCCTCTTCAAATTCCAAATCCCGGCGTCTCTTGTCAGCATAACTCTTCTGACGATCCTGAGCAGCTTTCATTCTCTGCCGAATGATTGCAATCTTATCAAGTGTTTCCTGGATCGTCTTTGGAGGTAGAGCTCGTTCCACTCCGTCTTTAGTTCTTCGCCAGTCTTCTAATTCCCAGTATAGAGGGGATCGGCATTTACGTCCATAAAGCGCTTCGTACGGGGGCATCCCAATCGTCGCTTGGTAGCTGTTGTTGTAGGCGAATTCAATGAGTGGCAGTTGCTTGTCCCAACTCGTGGAGAAGTCGAGAGCACACGCTCGTAACATATCGCCTAGAATCTTGATGGTTCTCTCAGATTGACCATCAGTTTGCGGGTGAGCTGCCGTGCTGAATTTCAAATTCGTTCCCAAGTTTCTGTGAATTTCTTGCCAAAGTCGAGAAGTAAACTTAGGATCTCGATCGGATACAATACTTTTCGGAACTCCGTGTAGCTTTACAATCTGCTCGATGTACAGTTCCGCCAACTTCTTAACATTAGTGGTCTTTCGAATTGGAATGAAATGGGCGGATTTCGTCAAACGATCCACAATCACCCAAATCGTATCATATCCGCCTCGAACTCTCGGTAATCCGGACATGAAATCCATAGCAATATCTTCCCATTTCCAATCCGGAATAGAGAGTGGCTGTAGAGTTCCACCGGGTTGCTGATGTTCGGCTTTAACTCGTTGACAAGTCAAACACCGTCTCACAAAATCAGCAACTTCACGTTTCATTCCATGCCACCAATATTGAGTCTTGAGATCTCGGTACATCTTATTACCTCCCGGATGGACGGTATAAGCAGATTTATGTGCTTCTTCCATGATTTCGAACTTCAAGTTTTTCGGCACGCAGATTCGGTTCTTAAGACGAAGAAGACCCATATCATCGAAAGCAAATGAGGAGTTCGGATCATCTTGCATCCTCACGACCTGTCTTTGAATCCAGTCATCAGCACTCTGCTCGTCTTTAAGCCTCTGAACCAAATCCGGTCTCACTGAGAGGTTAGCAATCCGCGGTTGAGAGACTAGATGATATCTCCCTGCTTCGGACATTAATTCCAAGGAGGTTCCTTCCAAGCTAGCTACCTTTGCTTGTCTACTTAAAGCATCGGCTACTACGTTAGCTTTGCCTGGATGATACTGGATACGGCAATCATAATCTTCAAGAAATTCCATCCACCGTCGTTGCCTGCGATTAAGATCTTTCTGAGTATGTAAATACTTCAAACTCTGGTGATCGGTGAAAATATCGAATGTCACGCCGTACAAGTAATGTCGCCACTTACCCAGGGCAAAGATAATAGCAGCTAGCTCAAGATCATGGAAGCTAATTGCTGGAAGAAACAAGGGCTCTGTCTTCGATGTGGGCGCAAGGATCATCAAATAGAGAACTGCCCGAGAAGGCCACCTCCACAGTTCCAGAAAGAGCCACAGAATGCGGGGAAAGGAAAAGTTGTGGCACGAGCGTATGCGATGATGGGGGATGGAGGGGAGACCGATCCAAATGCCGTGGTGCAAGGTACTGTACATTTGCATGACATATCCATATTTACATTATATGATTCGGGTGCGATCATACCAGCACTAATGCACCGGATCCCATCAGAACTCCGAAGTTAAGCGTGCTTGGGCGAGAACGGGCCATCTCCTTATAACTCCCAAAAACATATCAATTATAATGAAATCCCATAACACCGTTTGGCTTATCAAGGAGCAACCCGAGATTTCACCATACCCGACTAATGGCGCCGGTGTAAGTATTATTCAGGCTAGACTACCTCCGACCAGCCATGAATAATACCCTTTGATTATATATCAGATTACTAGTTAAACCTGTTTATAATCGGTGGATTATGAACCCGGCTTCAGCCCTAGACGCACGTCTCCGGGTATCCGCCTCTCACATAATCCAGGGCCCAAATATACCCTAAGAGCGTCCTCAATAGGGTCGAAGGAACAATAATCTCGCTTTATAAATGTTTTGATTGACTAAAAGAGTCGTTCGAGACAAGGTATGTAACCGTCTAGGGTTTCTCAACACGTTGCCGAATAACTCGAGGCATACGCGCAAGTCCCGAGACCAAATGTTACTTTTAAAAACAAAATAGTTCTCTTGTCTCTATTTTAAAACCATTTTAGAAAAGATACATATATATCATTTTATATCAAATCCTTTTTATTTCAAATATTGATAACATATAATTGAAATATAAGGGATATGGTTTTCGCAAATATTTGTTCAAGCTTCAGTTAAAAACATTTTTCATCCTCACCTGTAGGCTTAACAAAAGATACACGACAACTCGAAAATCAGCTCCGCGAGGTCCCACCTGTAATACACAGGCCTCGAGGTAAGACACGACTCGATAAATTAACCAAATAAGACGCACGGCAATGAAATGCATTTTATGCTCAAAATAACATATTATGTATAAATGCATTTAAACACAATTAAACTCATTCAAATGCATTCAAACACAATCAAACATACATGATATGAAGCTAAACTAAGCATTCAAGTAATATGGAAGCTTGGAAACCAAAATTCAAAGGTTTGTAAATATTACGCAAACCACCCCTCGCTTAATACTTTGCATAGCAAATCAACTCCGATTAATCCGAAATTTCCGGCATCACTTAGCTACTATATTTAAGGATTTTTGATGCCAAAAGAATCAAAAAATGAAGCCAAATGCTCAAAAATCACTATTCATCAGCCCCTACATATTTTGCCAAACTCTCATTTTTCAACTCCAAACTTCATAAAACTTCACCAATTAGCTTAATATCATGAACTAACATGAATTACCAATCCATTTGAGCATCTAAGCATCTAAATTCATCAATCCAACATTGCATAATAATCAAATTTATGTGAAAAATCACAAGAGATGCAACATGTAATCAATCACCAAACTAAGCTCATCAATCATTCATTCTAACATGCTTCTTCACTTCATCAACATATGAGACATTGAAAACCAAAGAATTAAGAGAATTGAAACCTTACCTTGAAGAGGGGAATTGAAAAGATTGAGGAATTAAGAGCTTGTTTGCAAAAATAGAAAGTAGAGGCTTGTTCCTTAGATGAAAGAGCAACTTTTTGTAGCAAGAGAGGGGATGATTTTTGGTGATTGTTGAAGATGACAATGGTGGTGGTGAGAGGTGAGTGAGAGTGCCGAGAGTGAGAGAGAGAGAGGTTGAAGATGAGTTGCTTGAGAATAGTGTAGAAATTTGGAGAAAAGATGAGATAATTAAATAAATATAAGTTATTTTGAATAGTCAAAATTAGCTAGCTATATGTATATACTTGTATATATATTTGTGTAGATATTTATGTATATATTTGCATATATATATTTATGTATATCTCAAGATTAATATCATACAAGTCAAATATAATTGACATAATTTCATAAGATTTCAAATACGACACTTCAAATATAACATAGTGTGAAGTAAATTTCAAATATAAAAATTCTTATGAATTCATCATATTATTCACATATAGAATCACACATTAATTCATATAATTCACATAATCACATAATTTGCAAATAATACACACAAGAGCAATTCGTCGGTAAACGTACCGAAGCGTTATAAAAATAGCGGGGCGTTACACTCTACATTTTCACGCATGGTCTTTAATAAAAATATTTGAAAAATAACTGTCATTTTGGGAATTCTAGAGTTCCAGGGAATTCTTCTTGACATCCTCGTGGGATATTTTGTAATAATAAACAATATATCGCAATACCTGTTATATTGTATTTAATACTTTGATTTCGGAGACGAGTACTCTAATTTTGCTCCTAAGTACTTGATACCCATTTTCCAGTACTCGATTCTCTATTTCTGCCACATATTATGAAACTTATTTTATTGGAATTTATACTTTATTCTAGTTTATAGTGTACCTTGATTAATCAAACTTGAACTTTCAAGGTTTGAAATCTGTACTAGATTCCCTACATTTCCACGCATGGTCTTTAATAAAAACATATGAAAAATAAATGTGATTTTCGGAATTCCAGATGTCCAAGGAATTCTTCTTGACATCCTCGTGGGATACTTTGTAATAATAAACAATATATCGCAATACTTGTTATATTGTATTTAATACATTGATTCCGCAAACGAGTACTCTGATTTTGCACCACTGTACTTGATACCCATTTTCCAGTACTCGATTCTTTATTTCTGCCACATATTATGAAAACTTATTTTATTGGAATATATACTATTATCCCGTCTTTACTGTACCTTGATTAATCAGACTAGTACTTTAAACGTTTGAAATCTGTACTCGATTCTCTACATTTCCACGCATAGTCTTTAATAAAACTATATTAAAAATAAATGTCATTTTGGGAAATCCAGAGTTCCAGAGAATTCTTCTTGACATCCTCGTGTGATATTTTGTAATAATAAACAATATATTGCAGTAGTTGTTACATTGTATTTAATACTTTGATTCCGCAAACGAGTACTCTAATTTTACTCCTTAGTACTAGATACCCATTTTCCAGTACTCGATTCTCAATTTCTGCCACGTATTGTGAAAACTTATTTTATTGGAATTTATAATTTGTTCCAGTCTATAGTTTACCTTGATTAATCGGACTAGTACTTTCAAGGTTTGAAATCTGTACTCGATTCTCTACATTTTCACGCATGGTCTTTAATAAAAATATTTGAAAAATAACTGTCATTTTGGGAATTTTAGAGTTCCAGAGAATTCTTCTTGACATCCTCGTGCGATATTTGATAATAATAAACAATATATCGCAGTACCTGTTATATTGTATTTCATTCTTTGATTCCGCAAACGAATACTCTGATTTTTCCCCTAAGTACTTGATACCCATTTTCCAGTACTCGATTCTCTATTTCTGCCACATATTATGAAACTTATTTTATTGGAATTTATACTTTATTCTAGTTTATTGTGTACCTTGATTAATCAAACTTGAACTTTCAAGGTTTGAAATCTGTACTAGATTCCCTACATTTCCACGCATGGTCTTTAATAAAAACATATGAAAAATAAATGTGATTTTCGGAATTCCAGATGTCCAAGGAATTCTTCTTGACATCCTCGTGGGATACTTTGTAATAATAAACAATATATCGCAATACCTGTTATATTGTATTTAATACATTGATTCCGCAAACGAGTACTCTGATTTTGCACCAAAGTACTTTATACCCATTTTCCAGTACTCGATTCTCTATTTCTACCACATATTATGAAAATTTATTTTATTCGAATTTATACTTTGTTCCAGTATCTATTGCACCTTGATTAATCAGATTAGTACTCTCAACGTTTGAAATCTATACTCGATTCTCTACATTTCCACGCATAGTCTTTAATAAAACTATATGAAAAATAAATGTCATTTTGGGAAATCTAGAGTTCCAGAGAATTCTTCTTGACATCCTCGTGTGATATTTTGTAATAATAAACAATATATCGCAGTACCTGTTACATTGTATTTAATACTTTGATTCCGCAAACGAGTACTCTAATTTTGCTCCTAAGTACTTGATACCCATTTTCCAGTACTCGATTCTCAATTTCTGCCACATATTATGAAAACCTATTTTATTGGAATTCATACTTGGTTCCAATCTATAGTGTACCTTGATTAATCAGACTAGTACTTTTAAGGTTTGAAATCTGTTCTCGATTCTCTTCATTTCCAAGCATGGTCTTTAGTAAGAATATATGAAAAATAAATGTGATTTTGGGAATTCTAGAGTTCCAGGGAATTCTTCTTGACCTCCTCGTGGGATATTTTGTAATAATAAACAATATATCGCAATACCTGTTATATTGTATTTAATACTTTGATTTCGGAAACGAGTACTCTAATTTTGCTCCTAAGTACTTGATACCCATTTTCCAGTACTCGATTCTCTATTTCTGCCACATATTATGAAAACTTATTTTTTTGGAATTCATACTTGGTTCCAATCCATAGTGTACCTTGATTAATCAGACTAGTACTTTTAAGGTTTGAAATCTGTTCTCAATTCTCTTCATTTCCAAGCATGGTCTTTAGTAAGAATATATGAAAAATAAATGTGCTTTTGGGAATTCTTCATGACATCCTCGTGGGATATTTGGTAATAATAAACAATATATCGCAATACCTGTTATATTGTATTTAATACTTTGATTCCGCAAACGAGTACTCTGATTTTGCACCAAAGTACTTGATACCCATTCTTCAGTACTCGATTCTCTATTTCTGCCACATATTATGAAAACTTATTTTATTGGAATTTATACTTTGTTCTAGTCTCTAGTGTACCTTGATTAATCAGACTAATACTTTCACCGTTTGAAATCTGTAGTCGATTCTCTACATTTCCACGCATGGTCTTTAATAAAAATAAATGAAAAATAAATGTGATTTTAGGAATTCTAGAGTTCCAGGGAATTCTTCTTGACATCCTCGTGGGATATTTTGTAATAATAAACAATATATCGCAATACCTGTTATATTGTATTTAATACTTTGATTTCGCAAACGAGTACTCTAATTTTGCTCCTAAGTACTTGATACCCATCTTCCACTACTCGATTCTCTATTTCTGCCACATATTATGAAAACTTATTTTATTGGAATATATACTTTTCTCCTGTCTTTACTGTACCTTGATTAATCAGACTAGTACTTTAAACGTTTGAAATCTGTACTCGATTCTCTACATTTCCACGCATAGTCTTTAATAAAACTATATGAAAAATAAATGTCATTTTGGGAATTCCAGAGTTCCAGAGAATTCTTCTTGACATCCTCGTGTGATATTTTGTAATAATAAACAATATATCGCAGTACTTGTTACATTGTATTTAATACTTTGATTCTGCAAACGAGTACTCTAATTTTACTCCTTAGTACTTGATACCCATTTGCCAGTACTCGATTCTCAATTTCTGCCACGTATTATGAAAACTTATTTTATTGGAATTTTTAATTTGTTCCAGTCTATAGTGTACCCTGATTAATCAGACTAGTACTTTCAAGGTTTGAAATCTGTACTCGATTCTCTACATTTTCACGCATGGTCTTTAATAAAAATATATGAAAAATAAATGTCATTTTGGGAATTTTAGAGTTCCAGAGAATTCTTCTTGACATCCTCGTGCGATATTTGATAATAATAAACAATATATCGCAGTGCCTGTTATATTGTATTTAATACTTTGATTCCGCAAACGAATACTCTGATTTTGCCCCTAAGTACTTGATACCCATTTTTCAGTACTCGATTCTCTATTTCTACCACATATTATGAAACTTATTTTATTAGAATTTATACTTTATTCTAGTCTATAGTGTACCTTGATTAATCAAACTTGAACTTTCAAGGTTTGAAACCTGTACTAGATTCCCTATATTTCCACGAATGGTCTTTAATAAAAACATATGAAAAATAAATGTGATTTTGGGAATTCCAGAGGTCCAGGGAATTCTTCTTGACATCCTCGTGGGATACTTTGTAATAATAAACAATATATCGCAATACCTGTTATATTGTATTTAATACATTGATTCCGCAAACGAGTACTCTGATTTTGCACCAAAGTACTTTATACCCATTTTCCAGTACTCGATTCTCTATTTCTACCACATATTATGAAAATTTATTTTATTCGAATTTATACTTAGTTCCAGTATCTATTGCACCTTGATTAATCAGATTAGTAATCTCAAAGTTTGAAATCTGTACTCGATTCTCTACATTTCCACGCATAGTCTTTAATAAAACTATATGAAAAATAAATGTCATTTTGGGAATTCCAGAGTTCCAGAGAATTCTTCTTGACATCCTCGTGTGATATTTTGTAATAATAAACAATATATCGCAGGACCAGTTACATCGTATTTAATACTTTGATTCTGTAACCGAGTACTCTAATTTTGCTCCTAAGTACTTGATACCCATTTTCCAGTACTCGATTCTCTATTTCTGCCACATATTATGAAAACTTATTTTATTCGAATATATACTTTTATCCCGTCTTTACTGTACCTTGATTAATCAGACTAGTACTTTCAACGTTTGAAATCTGTACTCGATTCTCTACATTTCCACGCATAGTCTTTAATAAAACTATATGAAAAATAAATGTCATTTTGGGAATTCCAGAGTTCCAGAGAATTCTTCTTGACATCCTCGTGTGATATTTTGTAATAATAAACAATATATTGCAGTAGTTGTTACATTGTATTTAATACTTTGATTCCGCAAACGAGTACTCTAATTTTACTCCTTAGTACTTGATACCCATTTTCCAGTACTCGATTCTCAATTTCTGCCACGTATTATGAAAACTTATTTTATTGGAATTTATAATTTGTTCCAGTCTATAGTTTACCTTGATTAATCGGACTAGTACTTTCAAGGTTTGAAATCTGTACTCGATTCTCTACATTTTCACGCATGGTCTTTAATAAAAATATTTGAAAAATAACTGTCATTTTGGGAATTTTAGAGTTCCAGAGAATTCTTCTTGACATCCTCGTGCGATATTTGATAACAATAAACAATATATCGCAGTACCTGTTATATTGTATTTCATTCTTTGATTCCGCAAACGAATACTCTGATTTTGCCCCTAAGTACTTGATACCCATTTTCCAGTACTCGATTCTCTATTTCTGCCACATATTATGAAACTTATTTTATTGGAATTTATACTTTATTCTAGTTTATAGTGTACCTTGATTAATCAAACTTGAACTTTCAAGGTTTGAAATCTGTACTAGATTCCCTACATTTCCACGCATGGTCTTTAATAAAAACATATGAAAAATAAATGTGATTTTCGGAATTCCAGATGTCCAAGGAATTCTTCTTGACATCCTCGTGGGATACTTTGTAATAATAAACAATATATCGCAATACTTGTTATATTGTATTTAATACATTGATTCCGCAAACGAGTACTCTGATTTTGCACCAAAGTACTTTATACCTATTTTCCAGTACTCGATTCTCTATTTCTACCACATATTATGAAAATTTATTTTATTCGAATTTATACTTTGTTCCAGTATCTATTGCACCTTGATTAATCAGATTAGTACTCTCAACGTTTGAAATCTGTACTCGATTCTCTACATTTCCACGCATAGTCTTTAATAAAACTATATGAAAAATAAATGTCATTTTGGGAAATCTAGAGTTCCAGAGAATTCTTCTTGACATCCTCGTGTGATATTTTGTAATAATAAACAATATATCGCAGTACCTGTTACATTGTATTTAATACTTTGATTCCGCAAACGAGTACTCTAATTTTGCTCCTAAGTACTTGATACCCATTTTCCAGTACTCGATTCTCAATTTCTGCCACATATTATGAAAACTTATTTTATTGGAATTTATAATTTGTTCCAGTCTATAGTTTACCTTGATTAATCGGACTAGTACTTTCAAGGTTTGAAATCTGTACTCGATTCTCTACATTTTCACGCATGGTCTTTAATAAAAATATTTGAAAATAACTGTCATTTTGGGAATTCTAGAGTTCCAGGGAATTCTTCTTGACATCCTCGTGGGATATTTTGTAATAATAAACAATATATCGCAATACCTGTTATATTGTATTTAATACTTTGATTTCGGAGACGAGTACTCTAATTTTGCTCCTAAGTACTTGATACCCATTTTCCAGTACTCGATTCTCTATTTCTGCCACATATTATGAAACTTATTTTATTGGAATTTATACTTTATTCTAGTTTATAGTGTACCTTGATTAATCAAACTTGAACTTTCAAGGTTTGAAATCTGTACTAGATTCCCTACATTTCCACGCATGGTCTTTAATAAAAACATATGAAAAATAAATGTGATTTTCGGAATTCCAGATGTCCAAGGAATTCTTCTTGACATCCTCGTGGGATACTTTGTAATAATAAACAATATATCGCAATACCTGTTATATTGTATTTAATACATTGATTCCGCAAACGAGTACTCTGATTTTGCACCAAAGTACTTTATACCCATTTTCCAGTACTCGATTCTCTATTTCTACCACATATTATGAAAATTTATTTTATTCGAATTTATACTTTGTTCCAGTATCTATTGCACCTTGATTAATCAGATTAGTACTCTCAACGTTTGAAATCTATACTCGATTCTCTACATTTCCACGCATAGTCTTTAATAAAACTATATGAAAAATAAATGTCATTTTGGGAAATCTAGAGTTCCAGAGAATTCTTCTTGACATCCTCGTGTGATATTTTGTAATAATAAACAATATATCGCAGTACCTGTTACATTGTATTTAATACTTTGATTCCGCAAACGAGTACTCTAATTTTGCTCCTAAGTACTTGATACCCATTTTCCAGTACTCGATTCTCAATTTCTGCCACATATCATGAAAACCTATTTTATTGGAATTCATACTTGGTTCCAATCTATAGTGTACCTTGATTAATCAGACTAGTACTTTTAAGGTTTGAAATCTGTTCTCGATTCTCTTCATTTCCAAGCATGGTCTTTAGTAAGAATATATGAAAAATAAATGTGATTTTGGGAATTCTAGAGTTCCAGGGAATTCTTCTTGACCTCCTCGTGGGATATTTTGTAATAATAAACAATATATCGCAATACCTGTTATATTGTATTTAATACTTTGATTTCGGAAACGAGTACTCTAATTTTGCTCCTAAGTACTTGATACCCATTTTCCAGTACTCGATTCTCTATTTCTGCCACATATTATGAAAACTTATTTTTTTGGAATTCATACTTGGTTCCAATCCATAGTGTACCTTGATTAATCAGACTAGTACTTTTAAGGTTTGAAATCTGTTCTCAATTCTCTTCATTTCCAAGCATGGTCTTTAGTAAGAATATATGAAAAATAAATGTGCTTTTGGGAATTCTTCATGACATCCTCGTGGGATATTTGGTAATAATAAACAACATATCGCAATACCTGTTATATTGTATTTAATACTTTGATTCCGCAAACGAGTACTCTGATTTTGCACCAAAGTACTTGATACCCATTCTTCAGTACTCGATTCTCTATTTCTGCCACATATTATGAAAACTTATTTTATTGGAATTTATACTTTGTTCTAGTCTCTAGTGTACCTTGATTAATCAGACTAATACTTTCACCGTTTGAAATCTGTAGTCGATTCTCTACATTTCCACGCATGGTCTTTAATAAAAATAAATGAAAAATAAATGTGATTTTAGGAATTCTAGAGTTCCAGGGAATTCTTCTTGACATCCTCGTGGGATATTTTGTAATAATAAACAATATATCGCAATACCTGTTATATTGTATTTAATACTTTGATTTCGCAAACGAGTACTCTAATTTTGCTCCTAAGTACTTGATACCCATCTTCCACTACTCGATTCTCTATTTCTGCCACATATTATGAAAACTTATTTTATTGGAATATATACTTTTCTCCTGTCTTTACTGTACCTTGATTAATCAGACTAGTACTTTAAACGTTTGAAATCTGTACTCGATTCTCTACATTTCCACGCATAGTCTTTAATAAAACTATATGAAAAATAAATGTCATTTTGGGAATTCCAGAGTTCCAGAGAATTCTTCTTGACATCCTCGTGTGATATTTTGTAATAATAAACAATATATCGCAGTACTTGTTACATTGTATTTAATACTTTGATTCTGCAAACGAGTACTCTAATTTTACTCCTTAGTACTTGATACCCATTTGCCAGTACTCGATTCTCAATTTCTGCCACGTATTATGAAAACTTATTTTATTGGAATTTTTAATTTGTTCCAGTCTATAGTGTACCCTGATTAATCAGACTAGTACTTTCAAGGTTTGAAATCTGTACTCGATTCTCTACATTTTCACGCATGGTCTTTAATAAAAATATATGAAAAATAAATGTCATTTTGGGAATTTTAGAGTTCCAGAGAATTCTTCTTGACATCCTCGTGCGATATTTGATAATAATAAACAATATATCGCAGTGCCTGTTATATTGTATTTAATACTTTGATTCCGCAAACGAATACTCTGATTTTGCCCCTAAGTACTTGATACCCATTTTTCAGTACTCGATTCTCTATTTCTACCACATATTATGAAACTTATTTTATTAGAATTTATACTTTATTCTAGTCTATAGTGTACCTTGATTAATCAAACTTGAACTTTCAAGGTTTGAAACCTGTACTAGATTCCCTATATTTCCACGAATGGTCTTTAATAAAAACATATGAAAAATAAATGTGATTTTGGGAATTCCAGAGGTCCAGGGAATTCTTCTTGACATCCTCGTGGGATACTTTGTAATAATAAACAATATATCGCAATACCTGTTATATTGTATTTAATACATTGATTCCGCAAACGAGTACTCTGATTTTGCACCAAAGTACTTTATACCCATTTTCCAGTACTCGATTCTCTATTTCTACCACATATTATGAAAATTTATTTTATTCGAATTTATACTTAGTTCCAGTATCTATTGCACCTTGATTAATCAGATTAGTAATCTCAAAGTTTGAAATCTGTACTCGATTCTCTACATTTCCACGCATAGTCTTTAATAAAACTATATGAAAAATAAATGTCATTTTGGGAATTCCAGAGTTCCAGAGAATTCTTCTTGACATCCTCGTGTGATATTTTGTAATAATAAACAATATATCGCAGGACCAGTTACATCGTATTTAATACTTTGATTCTGTAACCGAGTACTCTAATTTTGCTCCTAAGTACTTGATACCCATTTTCCAGTACTCGATTCTCTATTTCTGCCACATATTATGAAAACTTATTTTATTCGAATATATACTTTTATCCCGTCTTTACTGTACCTTGATTAATCAGACTAGTACTTTCAACGTTTGAAATCTGTACTCGATTCTCTACATTTCCACGCATAGTCTTTAATAAAACTATATGAAAAATAAATGTCATTTTGGGAATTCCAGAGTTCCAGAGAATTCTTCTTGACATCCTCGTGTGATATTTTGTAATAATAAACAATATATTGCAGTAGTTGTTACATTGTATTTAATACTTTGATTCCGCAAACGAGTACTCTAATTTTACTCCTTAGTACTTGATACCCATTTTCCAGTACTCGATTCTCAATTTCTGCCACGTATTATGAAAACTTATTTTATTGGAATTTATAATTTGTTCCAGTCTATAGTTTACCTTGATTAATCGGACTAGTACTTTCAAGGTTTGAAATCTGTACTCGATTCTCTACATTTTCACGCATGGTCTTTAATAAAAATATTTGAAAAATAACTGTCATTTTGGGAATTTTAGAGTTCCAGAGAATTCTTCTTGACATCCTCGTGCGATATTTGATAATAATAAACAATATATCGCAGTACCTGTTATATTGTATTTCATTCTTTGATTCCGCAAACGAATACTCTGATTTTGCCCCTAAGTACTTGATACCCATTTTCCAGTACTCGATTCTCTATTTCTGCCACATATTATGAAACTTATTTTATTGGAATTTATACTTTATTCTAGTTTATAGTGTACCTTGATTAATCAAACTTGAACTTTCAAGGTTTGAAATCTGTACTAGATTCCCTACATTTCCACGCATGGTCTTTAATAAAAACATATGAAAAATAAATGTGATTTTCGGAATTCCAGATGTCCAAGGAATTCTTCTTGACATCCTCGTGGGATACTTTGTAATAATAAACAATATATCGCAATACTTGTTATATTGTATTTAATACATTGATTCCGCAAACGAGTACTCTGATTTTGCACCACTGTACTTGATACCCATTTTCCAGTACTCGATTCTTTATTTCTGCCACATATTATGAAAACTTATTTTATTGGAATATATACTATTATCCCGTCTTTACTGTACCTTGATTAATCAGACTAGTACTTTAAACGTTTGAAATCTGTACTCGATTCTCTACATTTCCACGCATAGTCTTTAATAAAACTATATTAAAAATAAATGTCATTTTGGGAATTCCAGAGTTCCAGAGAATTCTTCTTGACATCCTCGTGTGATATTTTGTAATAATAAACAATATATTGCAGTAGTTGTTACATTGTATTTAATACTTTGATTCCGCAAACGAGTACTCTAATTTTACTCCTTAGTACTAGATACCCATTTTCCAGTACTCGATTCTCAATTTCTGCCACGTATTGTGAAAACTTATTTTATTGGAATTTATAATTTGTTCCAGTCTATAGTTTACCTTGATTAATCGGACTAGTACTTTCAAGGTTTGAAATCTGTACTCGATTCTCTACATTTTCACGCATGGTCTTTAATAAAAATATTTGAAAAATAACTGTCATTTTGGGAATTTTAGAGTTCCAGAGAATTCTTCTTGACATCCTCGTGCGATATTTGATAATAATAAACAATATATCGCAGTACCTGTTATATTGTATTTCATTCTTTGATTCCGCAAACGAATACTCTGATTTTTCCCCTAAGTACTTGATACCCATTTTCCAGTACTCGATTCTCTATTTCTGCCACATATTATGAAACTTATTTTATTGGAATTTATACTTTATTCTAGTTTATAGTGTACCTTGATTAATCAAACTTGAACTTTCAAGGTTTGAAATCTGTACTAGATTCCCTACATTTCCACGCATGGTCTTTAATAAAAACATATGAAAAATAAATGTGATTTTCGGAATTCCAGATGTCCAAGGAATTCTTCTTGACATCCTCGTGGGATACTTTGTAATAATAAACAATATATCGCAATACCTGTTATATTGTATTTAATACATTGATTCCGCAAACGAGTACTCTGATTTTGCACCAAAGTACTTTATACCCATTTTCCAGTACTCGATTCTCTATTTCTACCACATATTATGAAAATTTATTTTATTCGAATTTATACTTTGTTCCAGTATCTATTGCACCTTGATTAATCAGATTAGTACTCTCAACGTTTGAAATCTATACTCGATTCTCTACATTTCCACGCATAGTCTTTAATAAAACTATATGAAAAATAAATGTCATTTTGGGAAATCTAGAGTTCCAGAGAATTCTTCTTGACATCCTCGTGTGATATTTTGTAATAATAAACAATATATCGCAGTACCTGTTACATTGTATTTAATACTTTGATTCCGCAAACGAGTACTCTAATTTTGCTCCTAAGTACTTGATACCCATTTTCCAGTACTCGATTCTCAATTTCTGCCACATATTATGAAAACCTATTTTATTGGAATTCATACTTGGTTCCAATCTATAGTGTACCTTGATTAATCAGACTAGTACTTTTAAGGTTTGAAATCTGTTCTCGATTCTCTTCATTTCAAAGCATGGTCTTTAGTAAGAATATATGAAAAATTAATGTGATTTTGGGAATTCTAGAGTTCCAGGGAATTCTTCTTGACCTCCTCGTGGGATATTTTGTAATAATAAACAATATATCGCATTACCTGTTATATTGTATTTAATACTTTGATTTCGGAAACGAGTACTCTAATTTTGCTCCTAAGTACTTGATACCCATTTTCCAGTACTCGATTCTCTATTTCTGCCACATATTATGAAAACTTATTTTTTTGGAATTCATACTTGGTTCCAATCCATAGTGTACCTTGATTAATCAGACTAGTACTTTTAAGGTTTGAAATCTGTTCTCGATTCTCTTCATTTCCAAGCATGGTCTTTAGTAAGAATATATGAAAAATAAATGTGCTTTTGGGAATTCTTCATGACATCCTCGTGGGATATTTGGTAATAATAAACAATATATCGCAATACCTGTTATATTGTATTTAATACTTTGATTCCGCAAACGAGTACTCTGATTTTGCACCAAAGTACTTGATACCCATTCTTCAGTACTCGATTCTCTATTTCTGCCACATATTATGAAAACTTATTTTATTGGAATTTATACTTTGTTCTAGTCTCTAGTGTACCTTGATTAATCAGACTAATACTTTCACCGTTTGAAATCTGTAGTCGATTCTCTACATTTCCACGCATGGTCTTTAATAAAAATAAATGAAAAATAAATGTGATTTTGGGAATTCTAGAGTTCCAGGGAATTCTTCTTGACATCCTCGTGGGATATTTTGTAATAATAAACAATATATCGCAATACCTGTTATATTGTATTTAATACTTTGATTTCGCAAACGAGTACTCTAATTTTGCTCCTAAGTACTTGATACCCATCTTCCACTACTCGATTCTCTATTTCTGCCACATATTATGAAAACTTATTTTATTGGAATATATACTTTTCTCTTGTCTTTACTGTACCTTGATTAATCAGACTAGTACTTTAAACGTTTGAAATCTGTACTCGATTCTCTACATTTCCACGCATAGTCTTTAATAAAACTATATGAAAAATAAATGTCATTTTGGGAATTCCAGAGTTCCAGAGAATTCTTCTTGACATCCTCGTGTGATATTTTGTAATAATAAACAATATATCGCAGTACTTGTTACATTGCATTTAATACTTTGATTCTGCAAACGAGTACTCTAATTTTACTCCTTAGTACTTGATACCCATTTTCCAGTACTTGATTCTCAATTTCTGCCACGTATTATGAAAACTTATTTTATTGGAATTTTTAATTTGTTCCAGTCTATAGTGTACCCTGATTAATCAGACTAGTACTTTCATGGTTTGAAATCTGTACTCGATTCTCTACATTTTCACGCATGGTCTTTAATAAAAATATATGAAAAATAAATGTCATTTTGGGAATTTTAGAGTTCCAGAGAATTCTTCTTGACATCCTCGTGCGATATTTGATAATAATAAACAATATATCGCAATACCTGTTATATTGTATTTAATACTTTGATTCTGCAAACGAATACTCTGATTTTGCCCCTAAGTACTTGATACCCATTTTTCAGTACTCGATTCTCTATTTCTGCCACATATTATGAAACTTATTTTATTAGAATTTATACTTTATTCTAGTCTATAGTGTACCTTGATTAATCAAACTTGAACTTTCAAGGTTTGAAATCTGTACTAGATTCCCTATATTTCCAAGAATGGTCTTTAATAAAAACATATGAAAAATAAATGTGATTTTGGGAATTCCAGAGGTCCAGGGAATTCTTCTTGACATCCTCGTGGGTTACTTTGTAATAATAAACAATATATCGCAATACCTGTTATATTGTATTTAATACATTGATTCCGCAAATGAGTATCCTGATTTTGCACCAAAGTACTTTATACCCATTTTCCAGTACTCGATTCTCTATTTCTACCACATATTATGAAAATTTATTTTATTCGAATTGATACTTTGTTGCAGTATCTATTGCACCTTGATTAATCAGATTAGTACTATCAAAGTTTGAAATCTGTACTCGATTCTCTACATTTCCACGCATAGTCTTTAATAAAACTATATGAAAAATAAATGTCATTTTGGGAAATCTAGAGTTCCAAAGAATTCTTCTTGACATCCTCGTGTGATATTTTGTAATAATAAACAATATATCGCAGTACCAGTTACATTGTATTTAATACTTTGATTCCGTAACCGAGTACTCTAATTTTGCTCCTAAGTACATGATACCCATTTTCCAGTACTCGATTCTCTATTTCTGCCACATATTATGAAAACTTATTTTATTGGAATTTATACTTTGTTCTAGTCTCTAGTGTACCTTGATTAATCAGACTAGTACTTTCACCGTTTGAAATCTGTAGTCGATTCTCTACATTTCCACGCATGGTCTTTAATAAAAATAAATGAAAAATAAATGTGATGTTGGGAATTCTAGAGTTCCAGGGAATTCTTCTTGACATCCTCGTGGGACATTTTGTAATAATAAGCAATATATCGCAATACCTGTTATATTGTATTTAATAGTTTGATTTCGCAAACGAGTACTCTAATTTTGCTCCTAAGTACTTGATACCCATTTTCCAGTACTCGATTCTCTATTTCTGCCACATATTATGAAAACTTATTTTATTGGAATATATACTTTTTTGCTGTCTTTACTGTACCTTGATTAATCGGACTAGTACTTTAAACGTTTGAAATCTGTACTCGATTCTCTACATTTCCACGCATAATCTTTAATAAAACTATATGAAAAATAAATGTCATTTTGGGAATTCCAGAGTTCCAGAGAATTCTTCTTGACATCCTCGTGTGATATTTTGTAATAATAAACAATATATCGCAGTACTTGTTACATTGTATTTAATACTTTGATTCTGCAAACGAGTACTCTAATTTTACTCCTTAGTACTTGATACCCATTTGCCAGTACTCGATTCTCAATTTCTGCCACGTATTATGAAAACTTATTTTATTGGAATTTTTAATTTGTTCCAGTCTATAGTGTACCCTGATTAATCAGACCAGTACTTTCAAGGTTTGAAATCTGTACTCGATTCTCTACATTTTCACGCATGGTCTTTAATAAAAATATATGAAAAATAAATGTCATTTTGGGAATTTTAGAGTTCCAGAGAATTCTTCTTGACATCCTCGTGCGATATTTGATAATAATAAACAATATATCGCAGTGCCTGTTATATTGTATTTAATACTTTGATTCCGCAAACGAATACTCTGATTTTGCCCCTAAGTACTTGATACCCATTTTTCAGTACTCGATTCTCTATTTCTACCACATATTATGAAACTTATTTTATTAGAATTTATACTTTATTCTAGTCTATAGTGTACCTTGATTAATCAAACTTGAACTTTCAAGGTTTGAAACCTGTACTAGATTCCCTATATTTCCACGAATGGTCTTTAATAAAAACATATGAAAAATAAATGTGATTTTGGGAATTCCAGAGGTCCAGGGAATTCTTCTTGACATCCTCGTGGGATACTTTGTAATAATAAACAATATATCGCAATACCTGTTATATTGTATTTAATACATTGATTCCGCAAACGAGTACTCTGATTTTGCACCAAAGTACTTTATACCCATTTTCCAGTACTCGATTCTCTATTTTTACCACATATTATGAAAATTTATTTTATTCGAATTTATACTTTGTTCCAGTATCTATTGCACCTTGATTAATCAGATTAGTACTCTCAAAGTTTGAAATCTGTACTCGATTCTCTACATTTCCACGCATAGTCTTTAATAAAACTATATGAAAAATAAATGTCATTTTGGGAAATCCAGAGTTCCAAAGAATTCTTCTTGACATCCTCATGTGATATTTTGTAATAATAAACAATATATCGCAGTACCAGTTACATTGTATTTAATACTTTGATTCCGTAACCGAGCACTCTAATTTTGCTCCTAAGTACTTGATACCCATCTTCCACTACTCGATTCTCTATTTCTGCCACATATTATGAAAACTTATTTTATTGGAATATATACTTTTCTCCTGTCTTTACTGTACCTTGATTAATCAGACTAGTACTTTAAACGTTTGAAATCTGTACTCGATTCTCTACATTTCCACGCATAGTCTTTAATAAAACTATATGAAAAATAAATGTCATTTTGGGAATTCCAGAGTTCCAGAGAATTCTTCTTGACATCCTCGTGTGATATTTTGTAATAATAAACAATATATCGCAGTACTTGTTACATTGTATTTAATACTTTGATTCCGCAAACGAGTACTCTAATTTTACTCCTTAGTACTTGATACCCATTTTCCAGTACTCGATTCTCAATTTCTGCCACGTATTATGAAAACTTAATTTATTGGAATTTTTAATTTGTTCCAGTCTATAGTGTACCCTGATTAATCAGACTAGTACTTTCATGGTTTGAAATCTGTACTCGATTCTCTACATTTTCACGCATGGTCTTTAATAAAAATATATGAAAAATAAATATCATTTTGGGAATTTTAGAGTTCCAGAGAATTCTTCTTGACATCCTCGTGCGATATTTGATAATAATAAACAATATATCGCAATACCTGTTATATTGTATTTAATACTTTGATTCTGCAAACGAATACTCTGATTTTGCCCCTAAGTACTTGATACCCATTTTTCAGTACTCGATTCTCTATTTCTGCCACATATTATGAAACTTATTTTATTAGAATTTATACTTTATTCTAGTCTATAGTGTACCTTGATTAATCAAACTTGAACTTTCAAGGTTTGAAATCTGTACTAGATTCCCTATATTTCCAAGAATGGTCTTTAATAAAAACATATGAAAAATAAATGTGATTTTGGGAATTCCAGAGGTCCAGGGAATTCTTCTTGACATCCTCGTGGGATACTTTGTAATAATAAACAATATATCGCAATACCTGTTATATTGTATTTAATACATTGATTCCGCAAATGAGTACCCTGATTTTGCACCAAAGTACTTTATACCCATTTTCCAGTACTCGATTCTCTATTTGTACCACATATTATGAAAATTTATTTTATTCGAATTGATACTTTGTTCCAGTATCTATTGCACCTTGATTAATCAGATTAGTACTATCAAAGTTTGAAATCTGTACTCGATTCTCTACATTTCCACGCATAGTCTTTAATAAAACTATATGAAAAATAAATGTCATTTTGGGAAATCTAGAGTTCCAAAGAATTCTTCTTGACATCCTCGTGTGATATTTTGTAATAATAAACAATATATCGCAGTACTTGTTACATTGTATTTAATACTTTGATTCTGCAAACGAGTACTCTAATTTTACTCCTTAGTACTTGATACCCATTTGCCAGTACTCGATTCTCAATTTCTGCCACGTATTATGAAAACTTATTTTATTGGAATTTTTAATTTGTTCCAGTCTATAGTGTACCCTGATTAATCAGACTAGTACTTTCAAGGTTTGAAATCTGTACTCGATTCTCTACATTTTCACGCATGGTCTTTAATAAAAATATATGAAAAATAAATGTCATTTTGGGAATTTTAGAGTTCCAGAGAATTCTTCTTGACATCCTCGTGCGATATTTGATAATAATAAACAATATATCGCAGTGCCTGTTATATTGTATTTAATACTTTGATTCCGTAAACGAATACTCTGATTTTGCCCCTAAGTACTTGATACCCATTTTTCAGTACTCGATTCTCTATTTCTACCACATATTATGAAACTTATTTTATTAGAATTTATACTTTATTCTAGTCTATAGTGTACCTTGATTAATCAAACTTGAACTTTCAAGGTTTGAAACCTGTACTAGATTCCCTATATTTCCACGAATGGTCTTTAATAAAAACATATGAAAAATAAATGTGATTTTGGGAATTCCAGAGGTCCAGGGAATTCTTCTTGACATCCTCGTGGGATACTTTGTAATAATAAACAATATATCGCAATACCTGTTATATTGTATTTAATACATTGATTCCGCAAACGAGTACTCTGATTTTGCACCAAAGTACTTTATACCCATTTTCCAGTACTCGATTCTCTATTTCTACCACATATTATGAAAATTTATTTTATTCAAATTTATACTTTGTTCCAGTATCTATTGCACCTTGATTAATCAGATTAGTAATCTCAAAGTTTGAAATCTGTACTCGATTCTCTACATTTCCACGCATAGTCTTTAATAAAACTATATGAAAAATAAATGTCATTTTGGGAAATCCAGAGTTCCAAAGAATTCTTCTTGACATCCTCGTGTGATATTTTGTAATAATAAACAATATATCGCAGTACCAGTTACATTGTATTGAATACTTTGATTCCGTAACCGAGTACTCTAATTTTTCTCCTAAGTACTTGATACACATTTTCCAGTACTCGATTCTCTATTTCTGCCACATATTATGAAAACTTATTTTATTGGAATTTATACTTTGTTCTAGTCTCTAGTGTACCTTGATTAATCAGACTAATACTTTCACCGTTTGAAATCTGTAGTCGATTCTCTACATTTCCACGCATGGTCTTTAATAAAAATAAATGAAAAATAAATGTGATTTTGGGAATTCTAGAGTTCCAGGGAATTCTTCTTGACATCCTCGTGGGATATTTTGTAATAATAAACAATATATCGCAATACCTGTTATATTGTATTTAATACTTTGATTTCGCAAACGAGTACTCTAATTTTGCTCCTAAGTACTTGATACCCATCTTCCACTACTCGATTCTCTATTTCTGCCACATATTATGAAAACTTATTTTATTGGAATATATACTTTTCTCCTGTCTTTACTGTACCTTGATTAATCAGACTAGTACTTTAAACGTTTGAAATCTGTACTCGATTCTCTACATTTCCACGCATAGTCTTTAATAAAACTATATGAAAACTAAATGTCATTTTGGGAATTCCAGAGTTCCAGAGAATTCTTCTTGACATCCTCGTGTGATATTTTGTAATAATAAACAATATATCGCAGTACTTGTTACATTGTATTTAATACTTTGATTCTGCAAACGAGTACTCTAATTTTACTCCTTAGTACTTGATACCCATTTTCCAGTACTCGATTCTCAATTTCTGCCACGTATTATTAAAACTTATTTTATTGGAATTTTTAATTTGTTCCAGTCTATAGTGTACCCTGATTAATCAGACTAGTACTTTCATGGTTTGAAATCTGTACTCGATTCTCTACATTTTCACGCATGGTCTTTAATAAAAATATATGAAAAATAAATGTCATTTTGGGAATTTTAGAGTTCCAGAGAATTCTTCTTGACATCCTCGTGCGATATTTGATAATAATAAACAATATATCGCAATACCTGTTATATTGTATTTAATACTTTGATTCTGCAAACGAATACTCTGATTTTGCCCCTAAGTACTTGATACCCATTTTTCAGTACTCGATTCTCTATTTCTGCCACATATTATGAAACTTATTTTATTAGAATTTATACTTTATTCTAGTCTATAGTGTACCTTGATTAATCAAACTTGAACTTTCAAGGTTTGAAATCTGTACTAGATTCCCTATATTTCCAAGAATGGTCTTTAATAAAAACATATGAAAAATAAATGTGATTTTGGGAATTCCAGAGGTCCAGGGAATTCTTCTTGACATCCTCGTGGGATACTTTGTAATAATAAACAATATATCGCAATACCTGTTATATTGTATTTAATACATTGATTCCGCAAATGAGTACCCTGATTTTGCACCAATGTACTTTATACCCATTTTCCAGTACTCGATTCTCTATTTGTACCACATATTATGAAAATTTATTTTATTCGAATTGATACTTTGTTCCAGTATCTATTGCACCTTGATTAATCAGATTAGTACTATCAAAGTTTGAAATCTGTACTCGATTCTCTACATTTCCACGCATAGTCTTTAATAATACTATATGAAAAATAAATGTCATTTTGGGAAATCTAGAGTTCCAAAGAATTCTTCTTGACATCCTCGTGTGATATTTTGTAATAATAAACAATATATCGCAGTACCAGTTACATTGTATTTAATACTTTGATTCCGTAACCGAGTACTCTAATTTTGCTCCTAAGTACATGATACCCATTTTCCAGTACTCGATTCTCTATTTCTGCCACATATTATGAAAACTTATTTTATTGGAATTTATACTTTGTTCTAGTCTCTAGTGTACCTTGATTAATCAGACTAGTACTTTCACCGTTTGAAATCTGTAGTCGATTCTCTACATTTCCACGCATGGTCTTTAATAAAAATAAATGAAAAATAAATGTGATGTTGGGAATTCTAGAGTTCCAGGGAATTCTTCTGGACATCCTCGTGGGATATTTTGTAATAATAAGCAATATATCGCAATACCTGTTATATTGTATTTAATAGTTTGATTTCGCAAACGAGTACTCTAATTTTGCTCCTAAGTACTTGATACCCATTTTCCAGTACTCGATTCTCTATTTCTGCCACATATTATGAAAACTTATTTTATTGGAATATATACTTTTTTCCTGTCTTTACTGTACCTTGATTAATCAGACTAGTACTTTAAACGTTTGAAATCTGTACTCGATTCTCTACATTTCCATGCATAATCTTTAATAAAACTATATGAAAAATAAATGTCATTTTGGGAATTCCAGAGTTCCAGAGAATTCTTCTTGACATCCTCGTGTGATATTTTGTAATAATAAACAATATATCGCAGTACTTGTTACATTGTATTTAATACTTTGATTCTGCAAACGAGTACTCTAATTTTACTCCTTAGTACTTGATACCCATTTGCCAGTACTCGATTCTCAATTTCTGCCACGTATTATGAAAACTTATTTTATTGGAATTTTTAATTTGTTCCAGTCTATAGTGTACCCTGATTAATCAGACTAGTACTTTCAAGGTTTGAAATCTGTACTCGATTCTCTACATTTTCACGCATGGTCTTTAATAAAAATATATGAAAAATAAATGTCATTTTGGGAATTTTAGAGTTCCAGAGAATTCTTCTTGTCATCCTCGTGCGATATTTGATAATAATAAACAATATATCGCAGTGCCTGTTATGTTGTATTTAATACTTTGATTCCGCAAACGAATACTCTGATTTTGCCCCTAAGTACTTGATACCCATTTTTCAGTACTCGATTCTCAATTTCTGCCACATATTATTAAACTTATTTTATTAGAATTTATACTTTATTCTAGTCTATAGTGTACCTTGATTAATCAAACTTGAACTTTCAAGGTTTGAAATCTGTACTAGATTCCCTATATTTCCACGAATGGTCTTTAATAAAAACATATGAAAAATAAATGTGATTTTGGGAATTCCAGAGGTCCAGGGAATTCTTCTTGACATCCTCGTGGGATACTTTGTAATAATAAACAATATATCGCAATACCTGTTATATTGTATTTAATACATTGATTCCGCAAACGAGTACTCTGATTTTGCACCAAAGTACTTTATACCCATTTTCCAGTACTCGATTCTCTATTTTTACCACATATTATGAAAATTTATTTTATTCGAATTTATACTTTGTTCCAGTATCTATTGCACCTTGATTAATCAGATTAGTACTCTCAAAGTTTGAAATCTGTACTCGATTCTCTACATTTCCACGCATAGTCTTTAATAAAACTATATGAAAAATAAATGTCATTTTGGGAAATCCAGAGTTCCAAAGAATTCTTCTTGACATCCTCATGTGATATTTTGTAATAATAAACAATATATCGCAGTATCAGTTACATTGTATTTAATACTTTGATTCCGTAACCGAGTACTCTAATTTTGCTCCTAAGTACTTGATACCCATTTTCCAGTACTCGATTCTCTATTTCTGCCACATATTATGAAAACTTATTTTATTGGAATTTATACTTTGTTCTAGTCACTAGTGTACCTTGATTAATCAGACTAGTACTTTCACCGTTTGAAATCTGTAGTCGATTCTCTACATTTCCACGCATGGTCTTTAATAAAAATAAATGAAAAATAAATGTGATTTTGGGAATTCTAGAGTTCCAGGGAATTCTTCTTGACATCCTCGTGAGATATTTTGTAATAATAAACAATATATCGCAATACCTGTTATGTTGTATTTAATACTTTGATTTCGCAAACGAGTACTCTAATTTTGCTCCTAAGTACTTGATACCCATTTTCCAGTACTCGATTCTCTATCTCTGCCACATATTATGAAAACTTATTTTATTGGAATATATACTTTTTTCCTGTCTTTACTGTACCTTGATTAATCAGACTAGTACTTTAAACGTTTGAAATCTGTACTCGATTCTCTACATTTCCACGCATAGTCTTTAATAAAACTATATGAAAAATAAATGTCATTTTGGGAATTCCAGAGTTCCAGAGAATTCTTCTTGACATCCTCGTGTGATATTTTGTAATAATAAACAATATATCGCAGTACTTGTTACATTGTATTTAATACTTTGATTCTGCAAACGAGTACTCTAATTTTACTCCTTAGTACTTGATACCCATTTTCCAGTACTCGATTCTCAATTTCTGCCACGTATTATGAAAACTTATTTTATTGGAATTTTTAATTTGTTCCAGTCTATAGTGTACCCTGATTAATCAGACTAGTACTTTCAAGGTTTGAAATCTGTACTCGATTCTCTACATTTTCACGCATGGTCTTTAATAAAAATATATGAAAAATAAATGTCATTTTGGGAATTTTAGAGTTCTAGAGAATTCTTCTAGACATCCTCGTGCGATATTTGATAATAATAAACAATATATCGCAGTACCTGTTATATTGTATTTAATACTTTGATTCCGCAAACGAATACTCTGATTTTGCCCGTAAGTACTTGATACCCATTTTTCAGTACTCGATTCTCTATTTCTGCCACATATTATGAAACTTATTTTATTAGAATTTATACTTTATTCTAATCTATAGTGTACCTTGATTAAGCAAACTTGAACTTTCAAGGTTTGAAATCTGTACTAGATTTCCTATATTTCCACGAATGGTCTTTAATAAAAACATACGAAAAATAAATGTGATTTTGGGAATTCCAGAGGTCCAGGGAATTCTTCTTGACATCCTCGTGGGATACTTTGTAATAATAAACAATATATCGCAATACCTGTTATATTGTATTTAATACATTGATTCCGAAAACGAGTACTCTGATTTTGCACCAAAGTACTTTATACCCATTTTCCAGTACTCGATTCTCTATTTGTACCACATATTATGAAAATTTATTTTATTCGAATTTATACTTTGTTCCAGTATCTATTGCACCTTGATTAATCAGATTAGTACTCTCAAAGTTTGAAATATGTAGTCGATTCTCTACATTTCCACGCATAGTCTTTAATAAAACTATATGAAAAATAAATGTCATTTTGGGAAATCCAGAGTTCCAAAGAATTCTTCTTGACATCCTCGTGTGATATTTTGTAATAATAAACAATATATCGCAGTACCAGTTACATTGTATTTAATACTTTGATTCCGTAACCGAGTACTCTAATTTTGCTCCTAAGTACTTGATACCCATTTTCCAGTACTCGATTCTCTATTTCTGCCACGTATTATGAAAACTTATTTTATTGGAATTTATAATTTGTTCCAGTCTATAGTGTACCTTGATTAATCAGACTAGTACTTTCAAGGTTTGAAATCTGTACTCGATTCTCTATGTAACGACCCAGAAATCTGAGAATTACTGTGAGTAATTTTTACGCGTTAATTATCTTGCTTAATCTCTAAATTCTCGATTATATGTGAATTATAATATATTATGTCGTAAATGACCAATGTGATAATATTGTTTGCGTATTTAAATTACGTGTCTATATTGCGTTTATTAAATATTTAATCGTTATATGTGATCGACGCGTATTTAATTGGATTTTCTAAAATTACTAAAATAACCCTTCGTATTTTTCGGTATTTCGAAGATATTTGATAAGTGTCGAAATTCATTTCATTATTTTTATTTCGAGAGAGAGAGAGAGAGAAGAAGAAGAAGAAAAGAGATATTTCTCCCGAATCCCTAATCGATCGTGCCGAGCTCGAATCTCCGTGGAATCTCGCACCAATCGTTTTTATACGATCGGTTCATCGATACCTTTCTATAGGTACCAATTTCCCCAATTTCTTTTACGATTTTTCGAGGTTTTGAGAATATTTTTTATTTCGGGACTTTTAGGATAATTGCTTAGATCGAGCCCGTTTCTTGGTCAATTCGTGATTTTATTGGATGTATATGTGAATTAGATGTTGATTATTGATTGTTATAAATTATGAGTGTTGATTTGCGTTAAAAATATGATTTTTGTGGAATTTTGGCTCGGAAATTTGAAAACCCGTAAGTTTCTGCTGGGTTCAGTTGAATCCCACGGGCTAACGCACGGTCTTGCGCAAGACCGTGCAGGAGCCCGTGTGCAGCTATATTTGCTTGCACGGGCTTGAGCCCGTGCACCTATCCCGTGTGTTTGGCCGTGTGTGCGTGCACGGTCTTGACACCGTGTTCAAGACCGTGCACTAGGCCGTGTGAAACACTTAGTGAATTTTTCCAGCCTTTTCAAACTTTGCTCTCGGCAATTGAGTCTTCGGGTCACCATTTTTGGTTGACTTTTTGCATACGGACTCCAAAAATTACACCGTTTTCACCTATAGAACCCTTTTAATTTGTAGATTTATATTTTGGAATGTTTATTTAATTTCGCCCTCGTTCGGGCTATAAATAGTGTAATTCTAATTATGTGTATTTTTTACAACTTGTCGGAATTGCGTGAAATTTACATGATAGTTTCTTTACATATTATAATTGACATATGCATGATTGGAAACAGGTTTGGTTAGCCGTTCGTCCAATAATTGCTTATTTGCGCTTTTATTGTTGTTGTAGTCGTTATTGATTTGTCTAGGTCTTGTCTTGTCTCCAGATCAGTCCGACGTGGGAGACCAGTGAGTCTAGCAGCTAGGCTTTCTCTTTTTGATTCCAGGTGAGGATTTAAACTTTTAACTGGGCTTGAACATATATATATACAATTGCGAACCCCCTAATCCCTTATTAATGTATTATATATTTCGAGTTTATATTTTTATGTTTTATCCTCAAATCATTTAATATCAAAATTATACATAAGTAAACCAAATTGATTTGTTTTCAAAAGGGCAAGAAAACTATTTATTTTACGTGACGGTTTGACTTAGGATTTAATCCTTTGTCGTCACCCTTGCTCAGAGTGTCGGTTGGCATTCAAATGGGTTATTTTAAAGCGAGCAAATACATGACTATTTTCAAGTTGGGCCCGGGAAGGTATCCGAAGGTTACATCTGGGGACGGGCGTTCAGGGTGTAATTCGAGGTGCTTCTCCCAAAACTAAGCGTCAATCGTGGCCTGTCAGGAGATGATAGCCACGGTTGGGAGCGATGGTGGGTGTTGCATTCGTTGCACATTTTCCTAAAATTCATTATGGTTGAGCTTCGGGTTGCTCCTTAGCTTGACACCGGCGATGGAGTATTTATACATGCACCGTGGAGATATAAGGAGGAACAGGCCCATTCTCGCTGGGATCGTATTTACTGCTTTATAGTGTTATTGATTTTAATTCTTAATTGTATATCCAAGTCGAAGCATATTCCGGTTTCTTCATTATCGCATATGTATATTCTATAAATACCCGGAAGCATGACTCGACTTGTTCTCACATCTTCACTGAGTACTTTGACTCACCTTCTTTTAATTTGTTCTTGCCTCAGGTTTGAGAGAGACCGACATGTCTTACGTGTCGGATGGGCAACAGTGTCAGATAGGTTTTTTGGTTTTGCCGAGTCTCATTAGTTGTCTTTTGATCTCGTTCATTATTCTTGTCAACCTGGATTGATAATATTATATTGTTCCCCAATATTGTTATTTAAATGATGTTGCCCTGAGTGGGCTGTTGTTAATGTATTGGCCCCGGAGTGGCAATTTTTGTTAATATGGATTTAAATGCTTCCGCTGTATATTCTCTGATCTATTTAAATGCTTTATTTTGGAGATTCACTGTTGCCAAGTGTCGGGGTTGACCCGTTAGCTTGCATGGGTTCTCGGGTTGAGGCACTGTATTCGGCTTGGGAATCCGTGCAGGTTCGGGGGCTGTAGAGCGGGGCGCTACAGTCCGGAGTGGTATCAGAGCCATAGGTTCCCTAGGTTCTGTTGTCTAGAGTGTCGTGTCTAAGTCGTACGGCTATATTTATAGGTTTCGTGTTATTCCTTTACTTGCGCTTTTAAATGTTATTGTTACTTGATTAATTGGTCATATCATTAACCCACATGCATTTCAGCTTATCTTTGCAGGCACAATGGTTAGACCTCGAGGCCGACAGGAACCGCCTCCACCACCAGAGGGTTTTCCACCGCCTAATGCCTTCTATGATGCTGTTAGACTGATTATACAGCAGGCTCAGCAGGAGCAACAGCCACCACAGCCACCACCACCGAATCCTCGGGATGTTACTGCCCGAGCCATGGATCGATTTATGTCCTATCGCCCTACGGTCTTCGAGGGTGAGCCGGACGACATCAAGGCAGAGGCCTGGATTTCTGAGCTAGAGCAGAAGTTCAGAGCTCTAGATATTGAGGATTTGCAGAGGATCGAGCTCTCTGTATTTCTGATGAGGGGTCCCGCCCTCGATTGGTGGCGCCTAGTTGAGAGGCGTTGGACTACGGCACAGACCCCACGCACTTGGGGAAGGTTTTTGCATGAGTTCCGGGCGAAGTATGTGCCCGAGATCGTCCGTGATCAGCGAGAGAGGGAGTTTATGAACCTCACTCAGGGACGTACGACTGTGGGCCAGTATGAGGCCAACTTTACCAGACTGATCGTCTATGCTCCTCATATAGCAGACGACGATAGGAGGATGGCCAGGAAGTTCAAGGAGGGCCTTCGCGACGAGATCAGGGCCGAGTTGGTAGGCAGTGACCTCCGTACTTATGAGGAGGCCGTTACACGGGCTATGGCTATCGAGTTCGATCTTCGAGAGCTTTGTCGTAGAGCTCCTGTTCCTGTTGCTGCCGCCCCTAAGGGTTTTTCTCAGAAGGGCAAGAGGCCTTTCACTGCTGGCTCTGGATCTTCTATGGGCGATAAGAGGCCCAGGTATATTGATAGGGCTCCTATTACTGCCATTGCACCGATCACTTGTTCCTACTGCCACAGACCGAACCACACCGCCGATTCCTGCCGGAGGCGATTGGGACAGTGTTTGATTTGTGCATCTTCTGATCACCTGATAGACTCTTGTCCGAACAAGAGAACTCTTGCCACGCCACTGAAGGCGATTCAGGCTGCCGGTCAGCCGAGAGTTCAGCCCAGAGTCTTCGCACTGGGAGGAGAGGAGCTTGAGCCCGATTCGCATGATGTTATTGGAGGTACCCTGCATATTCATGACATCCCTATTACTGCATTATATGATCCGGGTGCTACACACTCGTTTATTGCGCTTGATATTGCTGCTAAGTTGTGCATGCCCGTGGAGAGTCTGCCTTATTTGTATCGAGTCAGTTCTCCTTTGGGGACTTCTTACGTTACGGATAGAATCTTCAAGGGTTGTCCTTTGAAGATAGGAGATCGTGTTTTTCCCGCAGATTTGATCGAGTTACCACTACAGCGCTACGGGATTATTCTGGGAATGGACTGGATTTATCAGCATAGAGTCAGTGTGGATTGTTTCAGGAAGACTATTCAGATTGGGACCGAGGCAACAATTGTGAAGGGTAGTCTTGAGGAGTCAGTTCTGGCACCGAAGATTTCTTTCGTTGAGGCTTCTCGTTTGATCCGAGAGGGAGCTCAGGCCTTCGTCGCTTATTTACTTAACTGACCGAAGGAACAAGGGAAGCTCGAGAATACGGAAGTGATTAAGGACTTCCCTGATGTTTTTCCCGAGAGTTTGAACTCTCTACCCCCTGATCGGGACATTGAGTTCGTAGTCGATCTTGCCCCGGGATCGGAGCCTTATTCGAAGACTCCGTATAGGATGGCTCCAGCCGAGTTGAAGGAACTGAAGATGCAACTGGAAGAGTTGCTTGAGAATGGTTACATAAGACCGAGCATCTCTCCTTGGGGTGCCCCGGTTTTGTTTGTAAAGAAGAAGGATGGTACGCTGAGAATGTGCATCGACTACCGGGAGTTGAACCGGATGACAGTGAAGAACAAATACCCTCTACCCCACATAGAGGAGTTATTCGACTTATTGCAGGGCTCAAAGGTATATTCGAAGTTGGATCTTCGTCAGGGATATTATCAGCTTCGTATCCGAGAGCAGGATATACCTAAGATCGGGTTTAACACTCGGTACGGCCACTTCGAGTTTGTTGTGATGCCGTTTGGTTTGACGAATGCCCCTGCAGCTTTCATGGATATGATGCACAGGATTTTCCGACCTTACCTCGACAAGTTTGTGGTTATCTTCATCGACGACATTCTGGTTTTCTCCAAGACAGTCGAGGATCATGCCGAGCATCTTCGCATTGTTCTACAGACGCTTCGAGAGCATAGTCTATATGCCAAGTTCAGCAAGTGCAAATTTTGGATCAACGAGGTTTCATTCCTTGGTCACATCATCTCCGGGAATGGGATTGTTGTGGATCCATCAAAGATTGAGGCAGTGACGAGTTGGAGTCAACCTAAGACGCCAACAGAAGTTAGGAGTTTCCTTGGATTGGCTGGATATTACAGGCGATTCGTTAAGGATTTCTCCACACTAGCGGCCCCACTCACGAAGTTAACTTGTAAAGATATATCTTTTCAGTGGGACGACAAGTGTGAGGCCAGTTTCAAAGAGTTGAAGAAGAGATTGACCACTGCACCTATACTTGTTCTTCCAGACGGACACGAGGGATACGCGGTTTATACTGACGCGTCCAAGGAAGGTTTAGGGTGCGTGTTGATGCAAAATGGGAAGGTCGTAGCTTATGCTTCTAAAAAGCTAAAAGATGCCGAAAAGAACTATCCCATTCACGACTTGGAACTTGCAGCGGTGATATTTGCCTTGGGCAAATGGCGTCATTATCTGTATGGTGTCACTTTTGACATCTTTACGGACCACCAGAGTTTGAAGTATCTATTCACTCAGAAGGATCTCAACAGGAGACAGAGACGGTGGATGGAATTCTTGGAAGATTATGACTGCCGCATTCAGTATCACCCTGGGAAGGCGAACGTAGTCGCCGATGCATTGAGCCGAAGGGCTCACGTGGCACACCTAGAGGGGACATCTTCAGATACCTCTTTAGAGGACAGAAGGACTCGATTTGAATCGTATCCTCGTCTTGCCAACCTTTCAGTCCAACCCGATTTAGTCCAACAACTTCGAGACGAGCAAGATTCAGATGCCAGTATTCAGAAGATCAAAGCTAGAATGCTGAATGATCCTAACACCAAATTCAGGATCGATGGTACCGGATTGCTTCGCTTTGGGATTCGAGTTTGTGTTCCCACGAACCTGAAGCGTGGAATTCTCGACGAGGCACACAAGTCTGCTTATGCTGTTCACCCAGGAGGCAACAAGATGTATCGTGATCTCAGAACCCAGTATTGGTGGAATGGTATGAAAAGGGACGTGGCTACTTATGTGAAACATTGTCTAACATGTCAGAGAGTCAAGGCCGAGCATCAAAGGCCTGGAGGAACTCTTCAGCCGCTTCCTGTACCCACTTCCAAGTGGCAGGAGATCACTATGGACTTCGTGACTGGATTGCCTGCCGTTCGTGGAGGTTTCGATAGTATTTGGGTCATCGTTGATCGATTGACCAAGTCAGCGCATTTTCTACCAGTTCGAAAAACAGCAAAGTTTAAGCAGCTTGCAGAATTGTATCAGAAAGAAATTATTAGGCTTCATGGTGTTCCGGAAAGTATCGTTTCTGACAGGGATCCTAAGTTCACAGCTCAGTTGTGGCAAGAACTTCATAAGAACTTGGTAACGACCCTAAAGTTTAGCTCTGCAGCACATCCTCAGACTGATGGACAATCCGAGCGGACGATCAGGTTTCTAAATGATATGTTACGGGCATGTGCGCTCGATTTTCATACGAGTTGGATTTCACACTTGCCCTTGGTCGAGTTCGCTTACAACAACAGTTATCAAGCCTCGATTGGAATGCCACCGTATGAGGCTCTTTATGGGAGGAAGTGCAGATCTCCAATTTATTGGGAATTGGAGGATTGGAAATGGTCAGCTAATGGCCATGAGAGGGCTACTCCACCGGATCACATTCAGGAAGCAATTGATAAGGTTCAACTCATTCGGCAAAGAATGAAAGCAGCTCAAGATCGCCAGAAGAGCTACGCCGACAAGAGGCGTCGACATTTGGAGTTCGAAGTGGGAGACCGAGTTTTTCTCAAGGCCTCCCCGAGGAAGGGATTCACGAGGATCGGTAGAGGTGGGAAGCTTACTCCGAGATATTTAGGTCCATTTGAGATCACCGAGCGGATCGGGAATACCGCATATCGTCTGGACCTACCACCTTATCTTACCGGGATCCACAATGTCTTCCATGTCTCACAGCTTCGCAAGTACTTCCCCGACGAGTCCCATATTCTCCAGGATGACGGAGTTCAGCTTGAGCCGGATTTGACTATTGAGATGAAACCGGTTCAGATTCAGGATCGTAAGGTTCAGCAGCTTCGCCACAGGCAGATTTCATTAGTGAGAGTTCTCTGGAGGAACCGTTCGACCGAGCAGTCTACTTGGGAGACGGAGGCTAAGATGAGGGAAGCTTATCCCGAGCTTTTCTGATGAAGATGGAATCTGGGGACCAGATTCTCATAAGGGGGAGGTATTGTAACGACCCAGAAATCTGAGAATTACTGTGAGTAATTTTTACGCGTTAATTATCTTTCTTAATCTCTAAATTCTCGATTATATGTGAATTATAATATATTATGTCGTAAATGACCAATGTGATAATATTGTTTGCGTATTTAAATTACGTGTCTATATTGCGTTTATTAAATATTTAATCGTTATATGTGATCGACGCGTATTTAATTGGATTTTCTAAAATTACTAAAATAACCCTTCGTATTTTTCGGTATTTCGAAGATATTTGATAAGTGTCGAAATTCATTTCATTATTTTTATTTCGAGAGAGAGAGAGAGAGAAGAAGAAGAAGAAAAGAGATATTTCTCCCGAATCCCTAATCGATCGTGCCGAGCTCGAATCTCCGTGGAATCTCGCACCAATCGTTTTTATACGATCGGTTCATCGATACCTTTCTATAGGTACCAATTTCCCCAATTTCTTTTACGATTTTTCGAGGTTTTGAGAATATTTGGTTATTTCGGGACTTTTAGGATAATTGCTTAGATCGAGCCCGTTTCTTGGTCAATTCGTGATTTTATTGGATGTATATGTGAATTAGATGTTGATTATTGATTGTTATAAATTATGAGTGTTGATTTGCGTTAAAAATATGATTTTTGTGGAATTTTGGCTCGGAAATTTGAAAACCCGTAAGTTTCTGCTGGGTTCAGTTGAACCACACGGGCTAACGCACGGTCTTGCGCAAGACCGTGCAGGAGCCCGTGTGCAGCTATATTTGCTTGCACGGGCTTGAGCCCGTGCACCTATCCCGTGTGTTTGGCCGTGTGTGCGTGCACGGTCTTGACACCGTGTTCCAGACCGTGCACTAGGCCGTGTGAAACACTTAGTGAATTTTTCCAGCGTTTTCAAACTTTGCTCTCGGCAATTGAGTCTTCGGGTCACCATTTTTGGTTGACTTTTTGCATACGGACTCCAAAAATTACACCGTTTTCACCTATAGAACCCTTTTAATTTGTAGATTTATATTTTGGAATGTTTATTTAATTTCTCCCTCGTTCGGGCTATAAATAGTGTAATTCTAATTATGTGTATTTTTTACAACTTGTCGGAATTGCGTGAAATTTACATGATAGTTTCTTTACATATTATAATTGACATATGCATGATTGGAAATAGGTTTGGTTAGCCGTTCGTCCAATAATTGCTTATTTGCGCTTTTATTGGTGTTGTAGTCGTTATTGATTTGTCTAGGTCTTGTCTTGTCTCCAGATCAGTCCGACGTGGGAGACCAGTGAGTCTAGCAGCTAGGCTTTCTCTTTTTGATTCCAGGTGAGGATTTAAACTTTTAACTGGGCTTGAACATATATATATACAATTGCGAACCCCCTAATCCCTTATTAATGTATTATATATTTCGAGTTTATATTTTTATGTTTTATCCTCAAATCATTTAATATCAAAATTATACATAAGTAAACCAAATTGATTTGTTTTCAAAAGGGCAAGAAAACTATTTATTTTACGTGACGGTTTGACTTAGAATTTAATCCTTTGTTGTCACCCTTGCTCAGAGTGTCGGTTGGCATTCAAATGGGTTATTTTAAAGCGAGCAAATACATGACTATTTTCAAGTTGGGCCCGGGAAGGTATCCAAAGGTTACATCTGGGGACGGGCGTTCAGGGTGTAATCCGAGGTGCTTCTCCCAAAACTAAGCGTCAATCGTGGCCTGTCAGGAGATGATAGCCACGGTTGGGAGCGATGGTGGGTGTTGCATTCGTTGCACATTTTCCTAAAATTCATTATGGTTGAGCTTCGGGTTGCTCCTTAGCTTGACACCGGCGATGGAGTATTTATACATGCACCGTGGAGATATAAGGAGGAACAGGCCCATTCTCGTTGGGATCGTATTTACTGCTTTATAGTGTTATTGATTTTAATTCTTAATTGTATATCCAAGTCGAAGCATATTCCGGTTTCTTCATTATCGCATATGTATTTTCTATAAATACCCGGAAGCATGACTCGACTTGTTCTCACATCTTCACTGAGTACTTTGACTCACCCTCTTTTAATTTGTTCTTGCCTCAGGTTTGAGAGAGACCGACATGTCTTACGTGTCGGATGGGCAACAGTGTCAGATAGGTTTTTTGGTTTTGCCGAGTCTCATTAGTTGTCTTTTGATCTCGTTCATTATTCTTGTCAACCTGGATTGATAATATTATATTGTTCCCCAATATTGTTATTTAAATGATGTTGCCCTGAGTGGGCTGTTGTTAATGTATTGGCCCCGGAGTGGCAATTTTTGTTAATATGGATTTAAATGCTTCCGCTATATATTCTCTGATCTATTTAAATGCTTTATTTTGGGGATTCACTGTTGCCAAGTGTCGGGATTGACCCGTTAGCTTGCATGGGTTCTCGGGTTGAGGCACTGTATTCGGCTTGGGAATCCGTGCAAGTTCGGGGGCTGTAGAGCGGGACGCTACACTCTACATTTTCACGCATGGTCTTTAATAAAAATATATGAAAAATAAATGTCATTTTGGGAATTTTAGAGTTCCAGAGAATTCTTCTTGACATCCTCGTGCGATATTTGATAATAATAAACAATATATCGCAGTACCTGTTATATTGTATTTCATACTTTGATTCCGCAAACGAATACTCTGATTTTGCCCCTAAGTACTTGATACCCATTTTCCAGTACTCGATTCTCTATTTCTGCCACATATTATGAAACTTATTTTATTGGAATCTATACTTTATTCTAGTTTATAGTGTACCTTGATTAATTAAACTTGAACTTTCAAGGTTTAAAATCTGTACTAGATTCCCTACATTTCCATGCATGGTCTTTAATAAAAACATATGAAAAATAAATGTGATTTTGGGAATTCCAGAGGTCCAGGGAATTCTTCTTGACATCCTCGTGGGATACTTTGTAATAATAAACAATATATCACAATACCTGTTATATTGTATTTAATACATTGATTCCGCAAACGAGTACTCTGATTTTGCACCAAAGTACTTTATACCCATTTTCCAGTACTCGATTCTCTATTTCTACAACATATTATGAAAATTTATTTTATTCGAATTTATACTTTGTTCCAGTATCTATTGCACCTTGATTAATCAGATTAGTACTCTCAACGTTTGAAATCTGTACTCGATTCTCTACATTTCCACGCATAGTCTTTAATAAAACTATATGAAAAATAAATGTCATTTTGGGAAATCTAGAGTTCCAGAGAATTCTTCTTGACATCCTCGTGTGATATTTTGTAATAATAAACAATTTATCGCAGTACCTGTTACATTGTATTTAATACTTTGATTCCGCAACTGAGTACTCTAATTTTGCTCCTAAGTACTTGATACCCATTTTCCAGTACTCGATTCTCAATTTCTGCCAAATATTATGAAAACTTATTTTATTGGAATTCATACTTGGTTCCAGTCTATAGTGTACCTTGATTAATCAGACTAGTACTTTTAAGGTTTGAAATCTGTTCTCGATTCTCTTCATTTCCAAGCATGGTCTTTAGTAAGAATATATGAAAAATAAATGTGCTTTTGGGAATTCCAGAGTTCTAGGGAATTCTTCATGACATCCTCGTGGGATATTTGGTAATAATAAACAATATATCGCAATACCTGTTATATTGTATTTAATACTTTGATTCCGCAAACGAGTACTCTGATTTTGCACCAAAGTACTTGATACCCATTCTTCAGTACTCGATTCTCTATTTCTGCCACATATTATGAAAACTTATTTTATTGGAATTTATACTTTTCTCTAGTCTCTAGTGTACCTGTAACGGCACGTCCCCAAATACGGTGCGACGTGACGTCCCGCACCAAGTCATAATCCACAACCAGAACTAAAGGTCCAGTTATGAACTACAACCTGGCGAACGGAAAATAATTACCAGGCGGATATGCTTTAGAAAATAATAAGACAATGAACAATAATACAGCGGAAGCAAATTAGCACAACCTATCCCACTCAGGGAGCTAGAACAACCATAATCCAAAACACAATTATAAAGCCCACCAAGGCCACTGAAAATATCAATATCAACATTCAAACTAATTTACATTATTTACATCTACATCTTCTAGGGTTTGAAGTATTTATCCAGATACATAGACGGATATGAAATCACCTAAACAAAAGTAAATGACTCCAAGGACACGACCTGAATCCGCCTAGCAACAAAACCCTGAAAAGACAACAACAGAGTAATGGGGTTAGTCAAAGCGACTAAGTGAGGGGGCTGTAATACATATATATTATCGAAACAACCGAAAGATTCACCAGTTTGTAAATGAAAAGAAAGCAAAGGAAAAATAAGGGTTTTCACAATTATTGGTGAATCGAATAATTTCGCATTAAAGTAAAAGCTCGGCGAGACGAGCATCAACCACCTATTTCACAATATCAGAAATATCAAATAAACCTGTCGCAGCCCCGGGCGCGGAGAGGAGAACCCTCACGACGGCACCCGTTGGACGCGCGGGTATAAGCTTCACCACCACTGAGCACAACCCTAAAGTTTGGCTTGAAACCACTTGCCAAAAGGTGATGCACCACATGGTAGTTGTGCTTGGAAGATCACTTATAAACCCTTCACATTACTTATGTTTTTCCTATGTGGGACAAATGCCCACATGGTACATATTTCTCAAGTTTGGGGTGTTACATTCACCCCTCCTTGAGAGCGTAATGTCCTCATTACGCCGTGACATAGGATCGTGGCTTCCCGCCAGTGGAGAAGCTGCCCACAACACGCCGAGCGGAGCCCCTTTAGCGGTGACTCACGACTCATGTCATGTGTGGAACATGCATTCCCATAGCTGACGGTTGGCTCTGATACCATTTGTCGCAGCCCCGGGCGCGGAGAGGAGAACCCTCACGACGGCACCCGTTGGACGCGCGGGTATAAGCTTCACCACCACTGAGCACAACCCTAAAGTTTGGCTTGAAACCACTTGCCAAAAGGTGATGCACCACATGGTAGTTGTGCTTGGAAGATCACTTATAAACCCTTCACATTACTTATGTTTTTCCTATGTGGGACAAATGCCCACATGGTACATATTTCTCAAGTTTGGGGTGTTACAAAACCTCCCTTATTCCTCCTTGTGTAGACAGGTAGCTAGCCCGCTACTATATAATTATATATGCAAGGACAAATATCCAATACATCTTCGGCTGAGGATATAGACTAGATCCCGTCCGGCGCAGGTACTCAAAAGGGTTGCCACTCTGGTCATACCCCCGAGCTCCCATCAGTTTGGAGTCCAGAGCATTGAGATCCACCGTAGACCCGACGTCTATCCGGCTTCACCCCGTACCCTGAAGTCCGGGCCCAATAATATAATGTGGCTCAACGGCCAGGCATAAAAGCCAAGATAATTCATCGCATTTCAAATGCTTGTGTGGTCAAAGGGACCAATTTCAAACTAATTTGTAACCCTTTCGAGCTAATGGAGCCTTCTAGGGGTTAATATGTAATAATTTGATATCAAAGCATTTTCCTTTAAACTCATTAAGATAATATGGTTTTCAAGTAGCTACTACGTATACTATAAGTTTGGGGAAAGAAAACATAAAAGCATAAAACACAGGCTTTGGGTATATATGGAATATTTACATACGTATAAGAAAACCGAATTCGGAAACGGAACCCCACCTGGATAATCCTGCAAAAAGAACCAAGGAAAGACAACCAGACTACTGCCCGGAAGAACTATCACCTGAAACCAAATACGACACAACCATGTAAGATGACGACACGATGCACGGCTTATTCTTAATGCAATAACCACTTAATTAAATCAAAGAAGGGCAATTAGGGCAATTATTCAATGAAACGAATGAAATATCAAACTTCAAAACTATAAATCGTGCTTAAACACATTTAGGTTTCATAGACATGCTTAAAATACTATAAAGAAGCATATATTCAAGTTTCGAAGCAATCGGAAAAGAATTGCGAAAAGCGTATAATTCCCTAAACGAAAATCAGTTCGTTTCACGATCAAACGATATTGGAAAAATTCAAACTCTATGGATTATTAAGTTTTAAAGCACTATGGACTTAATGGAGAAGTCGGATTTTGAAAATAATATCAAACGAAGAAAGTAGCATTTGAAATTTTTGACTTCCAGAGACTTTTGAACTAAAATCGGGTCACACGGGCTACACACACGGCCTGATCAAGGCCGTGTGCGATTTTGGGAACACGCATGGCCTGTCCACACGGCCTGATCAAGGCCGTGTGCAACTTTAAAACATGCACGGCCTACCCACACGGCCTGATGCAAGGCCGTGTGGGGTGGAAAACACGCACGGTCTTGCTACACGGCCTGTTGCAAGGCCGTGTGCGCCTGTTTTCGCGAATTTTCAGCAGAACGCGAAGAACTTCGCACAGAAGCAGCAAAACTTCGTCAAATCTTTACCAAAATACCATTTTCAATCAGATTTTCATACTACAAACTTCAACAAATATCAAAGATCACAATGGCAACACATAGGATCAAGAATCATCGAAAACTACGGAGTATAGCGATCAAACTATCGAAAAATCCAACTTCGAAACAATTTATCCAAAACATACTCAAACGACAACGGAATCAAATGGAACTTGAATAATACCTGTAGAGAGTGTTATAAGGATCACGTAGGTTCTTACGGATCGAAATTTGGTTAAGAAACGAACTCGAAAGATCGAATTGAAGTTTTAAAAAAATTCTTTCTTTTTCTTTCTTTCTTTTCTTTTCCTTCGGCTGTTTAAGTGTAATTAAGAAAAAGAAAAGGAAAAGAGAATAAAAAGAAAACCTGAGGTTTAAATGAAAAATCGAAGGGGCATTTTCGTAATTTCGCGAAACTTCATAAAAAGGACATATTAATGAAATATATCAATATTATAGTCAAAACTCATCATTTTAAACGCACATCAACATAGAATAATTTAAATTCACAAATTATCACATTTACGAACATTCATATAAAACACACAAATATCACATAAGCACATATATCCCGATCGAGTTTTCCAAACTTGTCCCGTTATCTCAGGAATTCTTACCGGCTTTAGTTTACCAAAAATGTGGGGCGTTACAATCTCCCCCCCTTATGAGAATCTGTCCTCAGATTCTATTTATTCGAAGCAAACAATTCTGGATAATGTTTTCTCATTTTCTCCTCTGTCTCCCAAGTAGCTTCTTCCGTTTTCTGATTCCTCCAAAGGACTTTTACAAGTGGGATTTGACGATTACGAAGTTCTTGGAATTTATGGTCCAGAATACTAACCGGTTGGGAAATGAATGTCAGATTCGGCTCTAACTTAATATCTTCCACTGGAATAATCTCGGACTCGTCAAGATGATACTTGCGAAGCTGTGAGACGTGGAAAACGTTATGAATACCTGTAAGAGCTGGCGGTAAATCTAATCTGTAGGCCATCTTCCCAATCCTCTCAAGAATCACATACGGGCCCAAATATCTCGGGGCTAACTTTCCTCCTTTACCAATTCGAACGAATCCCTTTCTAGGAGAAGCTTTCAAAAATACCTGATCCCCAACTTCGAATTCTAAATCACGTCGACGCCTATCAGCATAACTCTTTTGTCGATCCTGGGCAGCTTTCATTCTTTGTCGGATGACTTGCACCTTTTCGATAGCATCCTGAATCAATTTCGGAGCAATGCCACGATGAATACCATCTTTAGTCCATCTCCAATCCTCAATGTCCCAATATAGTGGCGATCGACACTTCCTTCCGTACAAAGCTTCGTATGGGGCCATCTGAATCGAAGACTGATAACTGTTATTATAAGCGAACTCGATCAATGGTAGCTGTTTGTGCCACGAAGTCTGAAAATCCAAGGCACAAGATCTCAACATATCTCCGAGGTATCTAATAGTCCTTTCGGATTGACCGTCTGTCTGGGGGTGAGCTGCGGTACTGAAGGTCAACTTCGTTCCCATACGATCCTGTAGGTTCTGCCACAGATGTGAAGTGAATCTAGTGTCTCTATCTGACACTATACTAGCCGGAACTCCATGAAGTCTCACAATCTCCTCATGATAAACCTCTGCCAACTTGTCAACTGTATAGGATGTACGCACGGGCAAGAAATGAGCGGACTTCGTCAATCTGTCGACAATTACCCAAATACTATCATAACCACCTCTGACTTTCGGTAAACCCGAAACAAAATCTATCGCTATCTCTTCCCATTTCCAAGATGGAACAGGAAGTGGTTGAAGTAAACCTCCGGGTTTCTGATGATTTGCCTTGACTTGTTGACACGTCGCACACTGTCTGACATAATCGGCCACATCTCTCTGCAAACCATTCCACCAGAAGTATTCTTTCAAATCTCGATACATCTTAGTACCTCCCGGATGGATAGTATAGGCTGATTTGTGAGCTTCATCCAAAATCTCTCTCCTCAAACTCTCAGGAACACAAACTCTTGTCTTATGTCTGAGAAGACCTGTGTCGTCAATACTAAACTGCGTGTCTCGCTCATCTTTCATTCGGATAGTCTGTCGCTGAATCCAATCATCAGTAGCTTGAGCTTCATTAATTCTACGACCCAAATCTGACCGAATCGTGATGCTAGAAACACGAGCCTGAGAAATAATACGAGCTCTCTCTGCACCTGATATATCTGAACTCAGCTCTAGCTGTGATACACTCGCTTTTCTGCTCAAGGCATCTGCAACCACATTCGCCTTCCCTGGATGGTACTGAATCTTACAATCATAGTCTTCTAACAACTCCATCCAACGTCTCTGGCGTTTATTCAACTCCTTCTGCGTGAAAAGATACTGAAGGCTCTTATGATCAGTGAAAATATCAAATGTAACGCCGTAGAGATAGTGACGCCACTTGCCTAAAGCAAATACAACTGCTGCTAACTCAAGATCATGTGTAGGATAATTTATTTCAGCAGGTTTAAGCTTTCTCGAGGCATAAGCAATAACCTTTCCATTCTGCATTAACACACATCCTAAACCTTCTTTCGAAGCATCAGTATAAACCACAAATCCATCTGGACCTTCAGGCAAAGTAAGAATAGGAGCGGATGTCAATCTGTTCTTTAACTCTCGAAAACTGCTCTCACACTTATCAGTCCACACAAAAGCAACATTCTTCTTTGTTAACTCAGTAAGCGGGGCTGCAAGTTTAGAAAAATCCTTCACAAACCGTCTATAATAACCTGCCAAACCCAGAAAACTACGAACCTCTGTCGGAGTCTTAGGCTGCTCCCAACTCAATACTGAATCAATCTTTGAAGGATCAACTTCAATACCTTTCTTAGATATAACATGACCCAAAAATGCCACTTTTTCAATCCAGAACTCACACTTACTGAACTTAGCATATAGCTGATGTTCTTTCAAAGTTTGTAGCACGATCTTTAAATGCTCTGCATGCTCTTCCTCGGACTTTGAGAAAACCAGTATATCGTCGATGAAAATGACAACAAACTTATCAAGATAAGGTCGGAAGATTCTGTGCATCATATCCATAAAGGCTGCAGGAGCGTTCGTCAAACCGAATGGCATAACCACAAACTCAAAGTGACCATATCGGATGTTGAAAGCTGTCTTCGGTATGTCCTCTGCCCTGATACGTAACTGATAATATCCCTGTCTCAGATCGAGTTTAGAATAGACCCTCGACCCTTGCAGTAAGTCAAACAACTCCTCAATGTGGGGAAGAGGATACTTATTCTTCACAGTCATCCGGTTCAACTCTCTGTAATCAACACAAAGTCTAAGAGAACCATCTTTCTTCTTCACAAACAATACCGGTGCACCCCAGGGAGATATACTCGGCCTAATATAACCACTGGCTAGCAAATCATCTAACTGAATCTTCAACTCTTTTAACTCGGCTGGTGCCATCCTGTAAGGTGTCTTCGAATATGGCTCAGATCCCGGATATAGATCAATAACAAACTCGATATCACGGTCTGGAGGTAACGATTCTAACTTCTCAGGAAACACATCAGGGAAATCTTTAACTATCTCGGTATTTTCAAACTTCGACTGTTCTTTCGGCCTGTTAAGAAGATAAGCAACAAAACCTGAAGCTCCCTCTCGAACGAGCTTCTTTGCCTCTGTCATAGAAATAATTGGCCGATCTATCAACTGAATACCCTGACTCGAATCAGATCCCAAACTAATCTTCTTCTCAAAACAATCAATCTTGGCCCTGAGCTCAAATAACCAATCCATACCCAAGATAACTCCGTACTTCTTCACAGACAACACTATCAAATCTGCGGGGTAGACTTTATCCTCAATAACAACGGGACAACGTCGGTACACGCGGTCGGTAATCATACAAGATCCCAAAGGGGAACTCACAACAAAGCAATAATCAGACAAATCAATAGACGCATGCGCAGATAAGTCAATTTCAGGAGCAACAAAAGAATGCGTAGCACCCGGATCAAACAATGCATGTATGGGTATGTTATGTATATGTATGGTACCTTCCACCACGGCGGAAGCATCAGACTCAGTACCCTCACTATCGCCCTCCAGGGCGTACACACGAGCTGGAACAGAAGGCTTCGGCTTCGGCGGTATAGGCTGACTCCGGGGCTGCCTCCTGGGACAACTGTCTATCTGATGAGTGGAACTCCCACAAGCTCTGCACAATCCCAACTTACTCCAACACTTAGACTCTGGATGATTCTTCCCACAATAGCCACAAGTAACTGGACGATAACCTGACGGACGAGGGGCTGTAGGAAAACCAGTCGGGCGAGGTGTAGAAGAAAATCCCATAGGGCGAGGTATAGGAGGTCTGGGTCCACCAAAAGGTCTCTTGCCCTTAGGCTGCATAGGAGCACTCGGAATGAAAGGCCTCTTGAAACCTGATGAGGAAGAAGCGGGGGTAGTACGACGAATAGCTCGATCAATATTGGCATACTCAGCCTCTAGAGATAAGGCTGCATCTACAGCTGCAACATAGGTAGTAGGACGGGAAGCTGCAAGACCCTGTCGAAGAGGAATACTCAAGCCCTCTAAAAACTTCTTGGTCTTCCTGCGCTCATCTGTAGCAATATGGGGAGCATATACTGCAAGTCTAGTAAAGTTGGCCTCATAATCTGCCACAGTAGAAGTACCTTGGGATAACTCCATAAACTCCTGCTCCCGGCGATCCTGAACAGTAGGCGGAACATACTTAGCTCGAAACTCCTCAAGAAACCTATCCCATGTTGACTCAACTCCGGTGGCCCTCCATCTCTGCTCAGTCATCTTCCACCAGGCCTCTGCAGGTCCTCGAAGAAGATAGATAGCAAACTCAACCTTCTCTAGATCAGTAGGCTGATGAACTCGGTATATCCTCTCACGAGATGAAATCTAACCTTCTGCCACAATATCATCTGTGGAACCAACAAACTGAGGTGGGTGGAAATCGAGGAATCTACGCAAGGACTGCTCACGAGCTCTATGCTCATCTACCTCTACATTCCTGTCTCTCTGATCCAAATAATCCCGAAAAAGACCAAATATCTGCTGAGCATCTACTACTGGTGCTTGTGGTGGTGCTGCTGGAGGAGTACGATCACGACGAGGCGGCATCCTACAATTAAATAGAACAAGTATGCATGTAGATTAATTATGGATGCAAAGCTGTAAACACATAAGCACGAAAGCACAATTTCCTAAATTGTAAGCCGTACGGACCTAGACTGACACGACTCACAGAGCTAAGGCCAATGAACCTGGCTCTGATACCAACTGTAACGGCACGTCCCCAAATACGGTGCGACGTGACGTCCCGCACCAAGTCATAATCCACAACCAGAACTAAAGGTCCAGTTATGAACTACAACCTGGCGAACGGAAAATAATTACCAGGCGGATCTGCTTTAGAAAATAATAAGACAATGAACAATAATACAGCGGAAGCAAATTAGCACAACCTATCCCACTCAGGGAGCTAGAACAACCATAATCTAAAACACAATTATAAAGCCCACCAAGGCCACTGAAAATATCAATATCAACATTCAAACTAATTTACATTATTTACATCTACATCTTCTAGGGTTTGAAGTATTTATCCAGATACATAGACGGATATGAAATCACCTAAACAAAAGTAAATGACTCCAAGGACACGACCTGAATCCGCCTAGCAACAAAACCCTGAAAAGACAACAACAGAGTAATGGGGTTAGTCAAAGCGACTAAGTGAGGGGGCTGTAATACATATATATTATCGAAACAACCGAAAGATTCACCAGTTTGTAAATGAAAAGAAAGCAAAGGAAAAATAAGGGTTTTCACAATTATTGGTGAATCGAATAATTTCGCATTAAAGTAAAAGCTCGGCGAGACGAGCATCAACCACCTATTTCACAATATCAGAAATATCAAATAAACCTCCCTTATTCCTCCTTGTGTAGACAGGTAGCTAGCCCGCTACTATATAATTATATATGCAAGGACAAATATCCAATACATCTTCGGCTGAGGATATAGACTAGATCCCGTCCGGCGCAGGTACTCAAAAGGGTTGCCACTCTGGTCATACCCCCGAGCTCCCATCAGTTTGGAGTCCAGAGCATTGAGATCCACCGTAGACCCGACGTCTATCCGGCTTCACCCCGTACCCTGAAGTCCGGGCCCAATAATATAATGTGGCTCAACGGCCAGGCATAAAAGCCAAGATAATTCCTCGCATTTCAAATGCTTGTGTGGTCAAAGGGACCAATTTCAAACTAATTTGTAACCCTTTCGAGCTAATGGAGCCTTCTAGGGGTTAATATGTAATAATTTGATATCAAAGCATTTTCCTTTAAACTCATTAAGATAATATGGTTTTCAAGTAGCTACTACGTATACTATAAGTTTGGGGAAAGAAAACATAAAAGCATAAAACACAGGCTTTGGGTATATATGGAATATTTACATACGTATAAGAAAACCGAATTCGGAAACGGAACCCCACCTGGATAATCCTGCAAAAAGAACCAAGGAAAGACAACCAGACTACTGCCCGGAAGAACTATCACCTGAAACCAAATACGACACAACCATGTAAGATGACGACACGATGCACGGCTTATTCTTAATGCAATAACCACTTAATTAAATCAAAGAAGGGCAATTAGGGCAATTATTCAATGAAACGAATGAAATATCAAACTTCAAAACTATAAATCGTGCTTAAACACATTTAGGTTTCATAGACATGCTTAAAATACTATAAAGAAGCATACATTCAAGTTTCGAAGCAATCGGAAAAGAATTGCGAAAAGCGTATAATTCCCTAAACGAAAATCAGTTCGTTTCACGATCAAACGGTATTTGAAAAATTCAAACTCTATGGATTATTAAGTTTTAAAGCGCTATGGACTTAATGGCGAAGTCGGATTTTGAAAATAATATCAAACGAAGAAAGTAGCATTTGAAATTTTTGACTTCCAGAGACTTTTGAACTAAAATCGGGTCACACGGGCTACACACACGGCCTGATCAAGGCCGTGTGCGATTTTGGGAACACGCACGGCCTGTCCACACGGCCTGATCAAGGCCGTGTGCAACTTTAAAACATGCACGGCCTACCCACACGGCCTGATGCAAGGCCGTGTGGGGTGGAAAACACGCACGGTCTTGCTACACGGCCTGTTGCAAGGCCGTGTGCGCCTGTTTTCGCGAATTTTCAGCAGAACGCGAAGAACTTCGCACAGAAGCAGCAAAACTTCATCAAATCTTTACCAAAATACCATTTTCAATCAGATTTTCATACTACAAACTTCAACAAATATCAAAGATCACAATGGCAACACATAGGATCAAGAATCATCGAAAACTACGGAGTATAGCGATCAAACTATCGAAAAATCCAACTTCGAAACAATTTATCCAAAACATACTCAAACGACAACGGAATCAAATGGAACTTGAATAATACCTGTAGAGAGTGTTATAAGGATCACGTAGGTTCTTACGGATCGAAATTTGGTTAAGAAACGAACTCGAAAGATCGAATTGAAGTTTTAAAAAAATTCTTTCTTTTTCTTTCTTTCTTTTCTTTTCCTTCGGCTGTTTAAGTGTAATTAAGAAAAAGAAAAGGAAAAGAGAATAAAAAGAAAACCTGAGGTTTAAATAAAAAATCGAAGGGGCATTTTCGTAATTTCGCGAAACTTCATAAAAAGGACATATTAATGAAATATATCAATATTATAGTCAAAACTCATCATTTTAAACGCACATCAACATAGAATAATTTAAATTCACAAATTATCACATTTACGAACATTCATATAAAACACACAAATATCACATAAGCACATATATCCCGATCGAGTTTTCCAAACTTATCCCGTTATCTCAGGAATTCTTACCGGCTTTAGTTTACCAAAAATGTGGGGCGTTACAGTACCTTGATTAATCAGACTAGTACTTTCACCGTTTGAAATCTGTAGTCGATTCTCTACATTTCCACGCATGGTCTTTAATAAAAATAAATGAAAAACAAATGTGATTTTCGGAATTCTAGAGTTCCAGGGAATTCTTCTTGACATCCTCGTGGGATATTTTGTAATAATAAACAATATATCGCAATACCTGTTATATTGTATTTAATACTTTGATTTCGCAAACGAGTACTCTAATTTTGCTCCTAAGTACTTGATACCCATTTTCCAGTACTCGATTCTCTATTTCTGCCACACATTATGAAAACTTATTTTATTGGAATATATACTTTTTTCCTGTCTTTACTGTACCTTGATTAATCAGACTAGTACTTTAAACGTTTGAAATCTGTACTCGATTCTCTACATTTCCACGCATAGTCTTTAATAAAACTATATGAAAAATAAATGTCATTTGGGGAATTCCAGAGTTCCAGAGAATTCTTCTTGACATCCTCGTGTGATATTTTGTAATAATAAACAATATATCGCAGTACTTGTTACATTGTATTTAATACTTTGATTCTGCAAACGAGTACTCTAGTTTTACTCCTTAGTACTTGATACCCATTTTCCAGTACTCGATTCTCAATTTCTGCCACGTATTATGAAAACTTATTTTATTGGAATTTTTAATTTGTTCCAGTCTGTAGTGTACCTTGATTAATCAGACTAGTACTTTCAAGGTTTGAAATCTGTACTCGATTCTCTACATTTTCACGCATGGTCTTTAATAAAAATATATGAAAAATAAATGTCATTTTGGGAATTTTAGAGTTCCAGAGAATTCTTCTTGACATCCTCGTGCGATATTTGATAATAATATCAATATATCGCAGTGCCTGTTATATTGTATTTAATACTTTGATTCCGCAAACGAATACTCTGATTTTGCCCCTAAGTACTTGATACCCATTTTTCAGTACTCGATTCTCTATTTCTGCCACATATTATGAAACTTATTTTATTAGAATTTATACTTTATTCTAGTCTATAGTGTACCTTGATTAATCAAACTTGAACTTTCAAGGTTTGAAATCTGTACTAGATTCCCTATATTTCCACGAATGGTCTTTAATAAAAACATATGAAAAATAAATGTGATTTTGGGAATTGCAGAGGTCCAGGGAATTCTTCTTGACATCCTCGTGGGATACTTTGTAATAATAAACAATATATCGCAATACCTGTTATATTGTATTTAATACATTGATTCCGCAAACGAGTACTCTGATTTTGCACCAAAGTACTTTATACCCATTTTCCAGTACTCGATTCTCTATTTGTCACATATTATGAAAATTTATTTTATTCGAATTTATACTTTGTTCCAGTATCTATTGCACCTTGATTAATCAGATTAGTACTCTCAAAGTTTGAAATCTGTACTCGATTCTCTACATTTCCACGCATAGTCTTTAATAAAACTATATGAAAAATAAATGTCATTTTGGGAAATCCAGAGTTCCAAAGAATTCTTCTTGACATCCTCGTGTGATATTTTGTAATAATAAACATTATATCGCAGTACCAGTTACATTGTATTTAATACTTTGATTCCGTAACCGAGTACTCTAATTTTGCTCCTAAGTACTTGATACCCATTTTCCAGTACTCGATTCTCAATTTCTGCCACATATTATGAAAACTTATTTTATTGGAATTCAGACTTGGTTCCAGTCTATAGTGTACCTTGATTAATCAGACTAGTACTTTTAAGGTTTGAAATCTGTTCTCGATTCTCTTCCTTTCCAAGCATGGTCTTTAGTAAGAATATATGAGTAATAAATGTGCTTTTGGGAATTCCAGAGTTCCAGGGAATTCTTCATGACATCCTCGTGGGATATTTGGTAATAATAAACAATATATCGCAATACCTGTTCTATTGTATTTAATACTTTGATTCCGTAAACGAGTACTCTGATTTTGCACCAAACTACTTGATACCCATTCTTCAGTACTCGATTCTCTATTTCTGCCACATATTATGAAAACTTATTTTATTGGAATTTATACTTTGTTCTAGTCTCTAGTGTACCGTGATTAATCAGACTAGTACTTTCACCGTTTGAGATCTGTAGTCGATTCTCTACATTTCCACGCATGTCTTTAATAAAAATAAATGTGATTTTGGGAATTCTAGAGTTGCAGGGAATTCTTCTTGACATCCTCGTGAGATATTTTGTAATAATAAACAATATATCGCAATACCTGTTATATTGTATTTAATACTTTTATTTCGCAAACGAGTACTCTAATTTTGCTCCTAAGTACTTGATACCCATATTCCAGTACTCGATTCTCTATTTCTGCCACATATTATGAAAACTTATTTTATTGGAATATATACTTTTTTCCTGTCTTTACTGTTTCTTAATTAATCAGACTAGTACTTTAAACGTTTGAAATCTGTACTCGATTCTCTACATTTCGACGCATAGTCTTTAATAAAACTATATGAAAAATAAATGTCATTTTGGGAATTCCAGAGTTCCAGGGAATTCTTCTTGACATCCTCGTGTGATATTTTGTAATAGTAAACAATATATCGCAGTACTTGTTACATTGTATTTAATACTTTGATTCTGCAAACGAGTACTCTAATTTTACTCCTTAGTACTTGATACCCATTTTCCAGTACTCGATTCTCAATTTCTGCCACGTATTATGAAAACGTATTTTATTGGAATTTTTAATTTGTTCCAGTCTATAGTGTACCTTGATTAATCAGACTAGTACTTTCAAGGTTTGAAATCTGTACTCGATTCTCTACATTTTCACGCATGGTCTTTAATAAAAATATATGAAAAATAAATGTCATTTTGGGAATTTTAGAGTTCCAGAGAATTCTTCTTGACATCCTCGTGCGATATTTGATAATAATAAACAATATATCGCAGTACATGTTATATTGTATTTAATACTTTGATTCCGCAAACGAATACTCTGATTTTGCCCCTAAGTACTTGATACCCATTTTCCAGTACACGATTCTCTTTTTCTGCCACATATTATGAAACATATTATATTGGAATTTATACTTTATTCTAGTCTATAGTGTACCTTGATTAATCAAACTTGAACTTTCAAGGTTTGAAATCTGTACTAGATTCCCTACATTTCCACGAATGGTCTTTAATAAAAACATATGAAAAATAAATGTGATTTTGGGAATTCCAGAGGTCCAGGGAATTCTTCTTGACATCCTCGTGGGATACTTTGTAATAATAAACAATATATCGCAATACCTGTTATATTGTATTTAATACATTGATTCCGCAAACGAGTACTCTAATTTTGCACCAAAGTACTTAATACCCATTTTCCAGTACTCGATTCTCTATTTGTACCACATATTATGAAAATTTATTTTATTCGAATTTATACTTTGTTCCCGTATCTATTGCACCTTGATTAATCAGATTAGTACTCTTAACGTTTGAAATCTGTACTCGATTCTCTACATTTCCACGCATAGTCTTTAATAAAACTATATGAAAAATAAATGTTATTTTGGGAAATCCAGAGTTCCAGAGAATTCTTCTTGACATCCTCGTGTGATATTTTGTAATAATAAACAATATATCGGAGTACCAGTTACATTGTATTTAATACTTTGATTCTGCAACCGAGTACTCTAATTTTGCTCCTAAGTACTTGATACCCATTTTCCAGTAATCGATTCTCAATTTTTGCCACATATTATGAAAACTTATTTTATTGGAATTTATAATTTGTTCCAGTCTATAGTGTACCTTGATTAATCAGACTAGTACTTTAAACGTTTGAAATCTGTACTCGATTCTCTACATTTCCACGCATAGTCTTTAATAAAACTATATGAAAAATAAATGTCATTTTGGGAATTCCAGAGTTCAAGAGAATTCTTCTTGACATCCTCGTGTGATACTTTGTAATAATAAACAATATATCGCAGTACTTGTTACATTGTATTTAATACTTTGATTCTGCAAACGAGTACTCTAATTTTACTCCTTAGTACTTGATACCCATTTTCCAGTACTCGATTCTCAATTTCTGCCACGTATTATGAAAACTTATTTTATTGGAATTTTTAATTTGTTCCAGTCTATAGTGTACCTTGATTAATCAGACTAGTACTTTCAAGCTTTGAAATCTGTACTCGATTCTCTACATTTTCACGCATGGTCTTTAATAAAAATATATGAAAAATAAATGTCATTTTGGGAATTTTAGAGTTCCAGAGAATTCTTCTTGACATCCTCGTGCGATATTTGATAATAATATCAATATATCGCAGTGCCTGTTATATTGTATTTAATACTTTGATTCCGCAAACGAATACTCTGATTTTGCCCCTAAGTACTTGATACCCATTTTTCAGTACTCGATTCTCTATTTCTGCCACATATTATGAAACTTATTTTATTAGAATTTATACTTTATTCTAGTCTATAGTATACCTTGATTAATCAAACTTGAACTTTCAAGGTTTGAAATCTGTACTAGATTCCGTATATTTCCACGAATGGTCTTTAATAAAAACATATGAAAAATAAATGTGATTTTGGGAATTGCAGAGGTCCAGGGAATTCTTCTTGACATCCTCGTGCGATATTTGATAATAATAAACAATATATCGCAGTACATGTTATATTGTATTTAATACTTTGATTCCGCAAACGAATACTCTGATTTTGCCCCTAAGTACTTGATACCCATTTTCCAGTACACGATTCTCTTTTTCTGCCACATATTATGAAACATATTATATTGGAATTTATACTTTATTCTAGTCTATAGTGTACCTTGATTAATCAAACTTGAACTTTCAAGGTTTGAAATCTGTACTAGATTCCCTACATTTCCACGAATGGTCTTTAATAAAAACATATGAAAAATAAATGTGATTTTGGGAATTCCAGAGGTCCAGGGAATTCTTCTTGACATCCTCGTGGGATACTTTGTAATAATAAACAATATATCGCAATACCTGTTATATTGTATTTAATACATTGATTCCGCAAACGAGTACTCTAATTTTGCACCAAAGTACTTTATACCCATTTTCCAGTACTCGATTCTCTATTTGTACCACATATTATGAAAATTTATTTTATTCGAATTTATACTTTGTTCCCGTATCTATTGCACCTTGATTAATCAGATTAGTACTCTTAACGTTTGAAATCTGTACTCGATTCTCTACATTTCCACGCATAGTCTTTAATAAAACTATATGAAAAATAAATGTCATTTGGGGAAATGCAGAGTTCCAGAGAATTCTTCTTGACATCCTCGTGTGATATTTTGTAATAATAAACAATATATCGCAGTACCAGTTACATTGTATTTAATACTTTGATTCTGCAACCGAGTACTCTAATTTTGCTCCTAAGTACTTGACACCCATTTTCCAGTAATCGATTCTCAATTTTTGCCACATATTATGAAAACTTATTTTATTGGAATTTATAATTTGTTCCAGTCTATCGTGTACCTTGATTAATCAGACTAGTACTTTAAACGTTTGAAATCTGTACTCGATTCTCTACATTTCCACGCATAGTCTTTAATAAAACTATATGAAAAATAAATGTCATTTTGGGAATTCCAGAGTTCCAGAGAATTCTTCTTGACATCCTCGTGTGATATTTTGTAATAATAAACAATATATCGCAGTACTTGTTACATTGTATTTAATACTTTGATTCTGCAAACGAGTACTCTAATTTTACTCCTTAGTACTTGATACCCATTTTCCAGTACTCGATTCTCAATTTCTGCCACGTATTATGAAAACTTATTTTATTGGAATTTTTAATTTGTTCCAGTCTATAGTGTACCTTGATTAATCAGACTAGTACTTTCAAGCTTTGAAATCTGTACTCGATTCTCTACATTTTCACGCATGGTCTTTAATAAAAATATATGAAAAATAAATGTCATTTTGGGAATTTTAGAGTTCCAGAGAATTCTTCTTGACATCCTCGTGCGATATTTGATAATAATATCAATATATCGCAGTGCCTGTTATATTGTATTTAATACTTTGATTCCGCAAACGAATACTCTGATTTTGCCCCTAAGTACTTGATACCCATTTTTCAGTACTCGATTCTCTATTTCTGCCACATATTATGAAACTTATTTTATTAGAATTTATACTTTATTCTAGTCTATAGTGTACCTTGATTAATCAAACTTGAACTTTCAAGGTTTGAAATCTGTACTAGATTCCCTACATTTCGACGAATGGTCTTTAATAAAAACATATGAAAAATAAATGTGATTTTGGGAATTCCAGAGGTCCAGGGAATTCTTCTTGACATCCTCGTGGGATACTTTGTAATAATAAACAATATATCGCAATACCTGTTATATTTTATTTAATACATTGATTCCGCAAACGAGTACTCTGATTTTGCACCAAAGTACTTTATACCCATTTTCCAGTACTTGATTCTCTATTTCTACCACATATTATGAAAATTTATTTTTCGAATTTATACTTTGTTCCAGTATCTATTGCACCTTGATTAATCAGATTAGTACTCTCAACGTTTGAAATCTGTACTCGATTCTCTACATTTCCACGCATAGTCTTTAATAAAACTATACGAAAAATAAATGTCATTTTTTGAATTCCTGAGTTCCAGAGAATTCTTCTTGACATCCTCGTGTGATATTTTGTAATAATAAACAATATATCGCAGTACCTGTTACATTGTATTTAATACTTTGATTCCGCAAACGAGTACTCTAATTTTGCTCCTAAGTACTTGATACCCATTTTCCAGTACTCGATTCTCAATTTCTGCCACATATTATGAAAACTTATTTTATTGGAATTTATAATTTGTTCCAGTCTATAGTGTTCCTTGATTAATCAAACTAGTACTTTCAAGGTTTGAAATCTGTACTCGATTCTCTACATTTTCACGCATGGTCTTTAATAAAAATATATGAAAAATAAATGTGATTTTGGGAATTCCAGAGTTCTAGGGAATTCTACTTGACATCCTCGTGGGATATCTTGTAATAATAAACAATATATCGTACTACCTGTTATATTGTATTTAATACATTGATTCCGCAAACGAGTACTCTGATTTTGAACCAAATTACTTTATACCCTTTTTCCAGTACTCGATTCTCTATTTCTACCACATATTATGAAAATTTATTTTTCGAATTTATACTTTGTTCCAGTATCTATTGCACCTTGATTACTCAGATTAGTACTCTCAACGTTTGAAATCTGTACTCGATTCTCTACATTTCCACGCATAGTCTTTAATAAAACTATATGAAAAATAAATGTCATTTTTTGAATTCCTGAGTTCCAGAGAATTCTTCTTGACACCCTCGTGTGATATTTTGTAATAATAAACAATATATCGCAGTACCTGTTACATTGTATTTAATACTTTGATTCCGCAAACGAGTACTCTAATTTTGCTCCTAAGTACTTGATACCCATTTTCCAGTACTCGATTCTCAATTTCTGCCACATATTATGAAAACTTATTTTATTGGAATTTATAATTTGTTCCAGTCTATAGTGTACCTTGATTAATCAAACTAGTACTTTCGAGGTTTGAAATCTGTACTCGATTCTCTACATTTCCACGCATGGTCTTTAATAAAAATATATGAAAAATAAATGTGATTTTGGGAATTCCAGAGTTCCAGGGAATTCTACTTGACATCCTCGTGGGATATCTTGTAATAATAAACAATATATCGTACTACCTGTTATATTGTATTTAATACATTGATTCCGCAAACGAGTACTCTGATTTTGAACCAAATTACTTTATACCCTTTTTCCAGTACTCGATTCTCTATTTCTACCACATATTATGAAAATTTATTTTTCGAATTTATACTTTGTTCCAGTATCTATTGCACCTTGATTACTCAGATTAGTACTCTCAACGTTTGAAATCTGTACTCGATTCTCTACATTTCCACGCATAGTCTTTAATAAAACTATACGAAAAATAAATGTCATTTTTTGAATTCCTGAGTTCCAGAGAATTCTTCTTGACATCCTCGTGTGATATTTTGTAATAATAAACAATATATCGCAGTACCTGTTACATTGTATTTAATACTTTGATTCCGCAAACGAGTACTCTAATTTTGCTCCTAAGTACTTGATACCCATTTTCCAGTACTCGATTCTCAATTTCTGCCACATATTATGAAAACTTATTTTATTGGAATTTATAATTTGTTCCAGTCTATAGTGTTCCTTGATTAATCAAACTAGTACTTTCGAGGTTTGAAATCTGTACTCGATTCTCTACATTTCCACGCATGGTCTTTAATAAAAATATATGAAAAATAAATGTGATTTTGGGAATTCCAGAGTTCCAGGGAATTCTACTTGACATCCTCGTGGGATATCTTGTAATAATAAACAATATATCGTACTACCTGTTATATTGTATTTAATACATTGATTCCGCAAACGAGTACTCTGATTTTGAACCAAATTACTTTATACCCTTTTTCCAGTACTCGATTCTCTATTTCTACCACATATTATGAAAATTTATTTTTCGAATTTATACTTTGTTCCCGTATCTATTGCACCTTGATTACTCAGATTAGTACTCTCAACGTTTGAAATCTGTACTCGATTCTCTACATTTCCACGCATAGTCTTTAATAAAACTATATGAAAAATAAATGTCATTTTTTGAATTCCTGAGTTCCAGAGAATTCTTCTTGACACCCTCGTGTGATATTTTGTAATAATAAACAATATATCGCAGTACCTGTTACATTGTATTTAATACTTTGATTCCGCAAACGAGTACTCTAATTTTGCTCCTAAGTACTTGATACCCATTTTCCAGTACTCGATTCTCAATTTCTGCCACATATTATGAAAACTTATTTTATTGGAATTTATAATTTGTTCCAGTCTATAGTGTACCTTGATTAATCAAACTAGTACTTTCGAGGTTTGAAATCTGTACTCGATTCTCTACATTTCCACGCATGGTCTTTAATAAAAATATATGAAAAATAAATGTGATTTTGGGAATTCCGGAGTTCCAGGGAATTCTTCTTGACATCCTCGTGGGATATCTTGTAATAATAAACAATATATCGTAATACCTGTTATATTGTATTTAATACATTGATTCGCAAACGAGTACTCTGATTTTGCACCAAAGTACTTTATACCCATTTTCCTGTACATGATTCTCTATTTCTACCACATATTATGAAAATTTATTTTTCGAATTTATACTTTGTTCCAGTATCTATTGCACCTTGATTAATCAGATTAGTACTCTCAACGTTTGAAATCTGTACTCGATTCTCTATATTTCCACGCATAGTCTTTAACAAAACTATATGAAAAATAAATGTCATTTTTTGAATTCCTGAGTTCCAGAGAATTCTTCTTGACATCCTCGTGTGATATTTTGTAATAATAACCAATATATCGCAGTACCTTTTACATTGTATTTAATACTTTGATTCCGCAAACGAGTACTCTAATTTTGCTCCTAAGTACTTGATACCCATTTTCCAGTACTCGATTCTCAATTTCTGCCATATATTATGAAAACTTATTTTATTGGAATTTATAATTTGTTCCAGTCTATAGTGTACCTTGATTAATCAAACTAGTACTTTCAAGGTTTGAAATCTGTACTCGATTCTCTACATTTTCACGCATGGTCTTTAATAAAAATATATGAAAAATAAATGTGATTTTGGGAATTCCAGAGTTCCAGGGAATTCTTCTTGACATCCTCGTGGGATATCTTGTTATAATAAACAATATATCGTAATACCTGTTATATTGTATTTAATACATTGATTCCGCAAACGAGTACTCTGATTTTTCACCAAAGTACTTTGTACCCATTTTCCAGTACTCGATTCTCTATTTCTACCACATATTATGAAAATTTATTTTTCAAATTTATACTTTGTTGCAGTATCTATTGCACCTTGATTAATCAGATTAGTACTCTCAACGTTTGAAATCTGTACTCGATTCTCTACATTTCCACGCATAGTCTTTAATAAAACTATATGAAAAATAAATGTCATTTTTTGAATTCCTGAGTTCCAGAGAATTCTTCTTGACACCCTCGTGTGATATTTTGTAATAATAAACTATATATCGCAGTACCTGTTACATTGTATTTAATACTTTGATTCCGCAAACGAGTACTCTAATTTTGCTCCTAAGTACTTGATTACCATTTTCCAGTACTCGATTCTCAATTTCTGCCACATATTATGAAAACTTATTTTATTGGAATTTATAATTTGTTCCAGTCTATAGTGTACCTTGATTAATCAAACTAGTACTTTCGAGGTTTGAAATCTGTACTCGATTCTCTACATTTCCACGCATGGTCTTTAATAAAAATATATGAAAAATAAATGTGATTTTGGGAATTCCAGAGTTCCAGGGAATTCTTCTTGACATCCTCGTGGGATATCTTGTAATAATAAACAATATATCGTAATACCTGTTATATTGTATTTAATACATTGATTCGCAAACGAGTACTCTGATTTTGCACCAAAGTACTTTATACCCATTTTGCTGTACATGATTCTCTATTTCTACCACATATTATGAAAATTTATTTTTCGAATTTATACTTTGTTCCAGTATCTATTGCACCTTGATTAATCAGATTAGTACTCTCAACGTTTGAAATCTGTACTCGATTCTCTACATTTCCACGCATAGTCTTTAATAAAACTATATGAAAAATAAATGTCATTTTGGGAATTCCAGAGTTCCAGAGAATTCTTCTTGACATCCTCGTGTGATATTTTGTAATTATAAACAATATATCGCAGTACTTGTTACATTGTATTTAATACTTTGATTCTGCAAACGAGTACTCTAATTTTACTCCTTAGTACTTGATACCCATTTTCCAGTACTCGATTCTCAATTTCTGCCACGTATTATGAAAACTTATTTTATTGGAATTTTTAATTTGTTCCAGTCTATAGTGTACCTTGATTAATCAGACTAGTACTTTCAAGCTTTGAAATCTGTACTCGATTCTCTACATTTTCACGCATGGTCTTTAATAAAAATATATGAAAAATAAATGTCATTTTGGGAATTTTAGAGTTCCAGAGAATTCTTCTTGACATCCTCGTGCGATATTTGATAATAATATCAATATATCGCAGTGCCTGTTATATTGTATTTAATACTTTGATTCCGCAAACGAATACTCTGATTTTGCCCCTAAGTACTTGATACCCATTTTTCAGTACTCGATTCTCTATTTCTGCCACATATTATGAAACTTATTTTATTAGAATTTATACTTTATTCTAGTCTATAGTGTACCTTGATTAATCAAACTTGAACTTTCAAGGTTTGAAATCTGTACTAGATTCCCTACATTTCGACGAATGGTCTTTAATAAAAACATATGAAAAATAAATGTGATTTTGGGAATTCCAGAGGTCCAGGGAATTCTTCTTGACATCCTCGTGGGATACTTTGTAATAATAAACAATATATCGCAATACCTGTTATATTTTATTTAATACATTGATTCCGCAAACGAGTACTCTGATTTTGCACCAAAGTACTTTATACCCATTTTCCAGTACTTGATTCTCTATTTCTACCACATATTATGAAAATTTATTTTTCGAATTTATACTTTGTTCCAGTATCTATTGCACCTTGATTAATCAGATTAGTACTCTCAACGTTTGAAATCTGTACTCGATTCTCTACATTTCCACGCATAGTCTTTAATAAAACTATACGAAAAATAAATGTCATTTTTTGAATTCCTGAGTTCCAGAGAATTCTTCTTGACATCCTCGTGTGATATTTTGTAATAATAAACAATATATCGCAGTACCTGTTACATTGTATTTAATACTTTGATTCCGCAAACGAGTACTCTAATTTTGCTCCTAAGTACTTGATACCCATTTTCCAGTACTCGATTCTCAATTTCTGCCACATATTATGAAAACTTATTTTATTGGAATTTATAATTTGTTCCAGTCTATAGTGTTCCTTGATTAATCAAACTAGTACTTTCAAGGTTTGAAATCTGTACTCAATTCTCTACATTTTCACGCATGGTCTTTAATAAAAATATATGAAAAATAAATGTGATTTTGGGAATTCCAGAGTTCCAGGGAATTCTACTTGACATCCTCGTGGGATATCTTGTAATAATAAACAATATATCGTACTACCTGTTATATTGTATTTAATACATTGATTCCGCAAACGAGTACTCTGATTTTGAACCAAATTACTTTATACCCTTTTTCCAGTACTCGATTCTCTATTTCTACCACATATTATGAAAATTTATTTTTCGAATTTATACTTTGTTCCAGTATCTATTGCACCTTGATTACTCAGATTAGTACTCTCAACGTTTGAAATCTGTACTCGATTCTCTACATTTCCACGCATAGTCTTTAATAAAACTATATGAAAAATAAATGTCATTTTTTGAATTCCTGAGTTCCAGAGAATTCTTCTTGACACCCTCGTGTGATATTTTGTAATAATAAACAATATATCGCAGTACCTGTTACATTGTATTTAATACTTTGATTCCGCAAACGAGTACTCTAATTTTGCTCCTAAGTACTTGATACCCATTTTCCAGTACTCGATTCTCAATTTCTGCCACATATTATGAAAACTTATTTTATTGGAATTTATAATTTGTTCCAGTCTATAGTGTACCTTGATTAATCAAACTAGTACTTTCGAGGTTTGAAATCTGTACTCGATTCTCTACATTTCCACGCATGGTCTTTAATAAAAATATATGAAAAATAAATGTGATTTTGGGAATTCCAGAGTTCCAGGGAATTCTACTTGACATCCTCGTGGGATATCTTGTAATAATAAACAATATATCGTACTACCTGTTATATTGTATTTAATACATTGATTCCGCAAACGAGTACTCTGATTTTGAACCAAATTACTTTATACCCTTTTTCCAGTACTCGATTCTCTATTTCTACCACATATTATGAAAATTTATTTTTCGAATTTATACTTTGTTCCAGTATCTATTGCACCTTGATTACTCAGATTAGTACTCTCAACGTTTGAAATCTGTACTCGATTCTCTACATTTCCACGCATAGTCTTTAATAAAACTATACGAAAAATAAATGTCATTTTTTGAATTCCTGAGTTCCAGAGAATTCTTCTTGACATCCTCGTGTGATATTTTGTAATAATAAACAATATATCGCAGTACCTGTTACATTGTATTTAATACTTTGATTCCGCAAACGAGTACTCTAATTTTGCTCCTAAGTACTTGATACCCATTTTCCAGTACTCGATTCTCAATTTCTGCCACATATTATGAAAACTTATTTTATTGGAATTTATAATTTGTTCCAGTCTATAGTGTTCCTTGATTAATCAAACTAGTACTTTCGAGGTTTGAAATCTGTACTCGATTCTCTACATTTCCACGCATGGTCTTTAATAAAAATATATGAAAAATAAATGTGATTTTGGGAATTCCAGAGTTCCAGGGAATTCTACTTGACATCCTCGTGGGATATCTTGTAATAATAAACAATATATCGTACTACCTGTTATATTGTATTTAATACATTGATTCCGCAAACGAGTACTCTGATTTTGAACCAAATTACTTTATACCCTTTTTCCAGTACTCGATTCTCTATTTCTACCACATATTATGAAAATTTATTTTTCGAATTTATACTTTGTTCCCGTATCTATTGCACCTTGATTACTCAGATTAGTACTCTCAACGTTTGAAATCTGTACTCGATTCTCTACATTTCCACGCATAGTCTTTAATAAAACTATATGAAAAATAAATGTCATTTTTTGAATTCCTGAGTTCCAGAGAATTCTTCTTGACACCCTCGTGTGATATTTTGTAATAATAAACAATATATCGCAGTACCTGTTACATTGTATTTAATACTTTGATTCCGCAAACGAGTACTCTAATTTTGCTCCTAAGTACTTGATACCCATTTTCCAGTACTCGATTCTCAATTTCTGCCACATATTATGAAAACGTATTTTATTGGAATTTATAATTTGTTCCAGTCTATAGTGTACCTTGATTAATCAAACTAGTACTTTCGAGGTTTGAAATCTGTACTCGATTCTCTACATTTCCACGCATGGTCTTTAATAAAAATATATGAAAAATAAATGTGATTTTGGGAATTCCGGAGTTCCAGGGAATTCTTCTTGACATCCTCGTGGGATATCTTGTAATAATAAACAATATATCGTAATACCTGTTATATTGTATTTAATACATTGATTCGCAAACGAGTACTCTGATTTTGCACCAAAGTACTTTATACCCATTTTCCTGTACATGATTCTCTATTTCTACCACATATTATGAAAATTTATTTTTCGAATTTATACTTTGTTCCAGTATCTATTGCACCTTGATTAATCAGATTAGTACTCTCAACGTTTGAAATCTGTACTCGATTCTCTATATTTCCACGCATAGTCTTTAACAAAACTATATGAAAAATAAATGTCATTTTTTGAATTCCTGAGTTCCAGAGAATTCTTCTTGACATCCTCGTGTGATATTTTGTAATAATAACCAATATATCGCAGTACCTTTTACATTGTATTTAATACTTTGATTCCGCAAACGAGTACTCTAATTTTGCTCCTAAGTACTTGATACCCATTTTCCAGTACTCGATTCTCAATTTCTGCCATATATTATGAAAACTTATTTTATTGGAATTTATAATTTGTTCCAGTCTATAGTGTACCTTGATTAATCAAACTAGTACTTTCAAGGTTTGAAATCTGTACTCGATTCTCTACATTTTCACGCATGGTCTTTAATAAAAATATATGAAAAATAAATGTGATTTTGGGAATTCCAGAGTTCCAGGGAATTCTTCTTGACATCCTCGTGGGATATCTTGTTATAATAAACAATATATCGTAATACCTGTTATATTGTATTTAATACATTGATTCCGCAAACGAGTACTCTGATTTTGCACCAAAGTACTTTGTACCCATTTTCCAGTACTCGATTCTCTATTTCTACCACATATTATGAAAATTTATTTTTCAAATTTATACTTTGTTGCAGTATCTATTGCACCTTGATTAATCAGATTAGTACTCTCAACGTTTGAAATCTGTACTCGATTCTCTACATTTCCACGCATAGTCTTTAATAAAACTATATGAAAAATAAATGTCATTTTTTGAATTCCTGAGTTCCAGAGAATTCTTCTTGACACCCTCGTGTGATATTTTGTAATAATAAACTATATATCGCAGTACCTGTTACATTGTATTTAATACTTTGATTCCGCAAACGAGTACTCTAATTTTGCTCCTAAGTACTTGATTACCATTTTCCAGTACTCGATTCTCAATTTCTGCCACATATTATGAAAACTTATTTTATTGGAATTTATAATTTGTTCCAGTCTATAGTGTACCTTGATTAATCAAACTAGTACTTTCGAGGTTTGAAATCTGTACTCGATTCTCTACATTTCCACGCATGGTCTTTAATAAAAATATATGAAAAATAAATGTGATTTTGGGAATTCCAGAGTTCCAGGGAATTCTTCTTGACATCCTCGTGGGATATCTTGTAATAATAAACAATATATCGTAATACCTGTTATATTGTATTTAATACATTGATTCGCAAACGAGTACTCTGATTTTGCACCAAAGTACTTTATACCCATTTTGCTGTACATGATTCTCTATTTCTACCACATATTATGAAAATTTATTTTTCGAATTTATACTTTGTTCCAGTATCTATTGCACCTTGATTAATCAGATTAGTACTCTCAACGTTTGAAATTTGTACTCGATTCTCTACATTTCCACGCATAGTCTTTAACAAAACTATATGAAAAATAAATGTCATTTTTTGAATTCCTGAGTTCCAGAGAATTCTTCTTGACATCCTCGTGTGATATTTTGTAATAATAACCAATATATCGCAGTACCTTTTACATTGTATTTAATACTTTGATTCCGCAAACGAGTACTCTAATTTTGCTCCTAAGTACTTGATACCCATTTTCCAGTACTCGATTCTCAATTTCTGCCATATATTATGAAAACTTATTTTATTGGAATTTATAATTTGTTCCAGTCTATAGTGTACCTTGATTAATCAAACTAGTACTTTCAAGGTTTGAAATCTGTACTCGATTCTCTACATTTTCACGCATGGTCTTTAATAAAAATATATGAAAAATAAATGTGATTTTGGGAATTCCAGAGTTCCAGGGAATTCTACTTGACATCCTCGTGGGATATCTTGTAATAATAAACAATATATCGTACTACCTGTTATATTGTATTTAATACATTGATTCCGCAAACGAGTACTCTGATTTTGAACCAAATTACTTTATACCCTTTTTCCAGTACTCGATTCTCTATTTCTACCACATATTATGAAAATTTATTTTTCGAATTTATACTTTATTCCAGTATCTATTGCACCTTGATTACTCAGATTAGTACTCTCAACGTTTGAAATCTGTACTCGATTCTCTACATTTCCACGCATAGTCTTTAATAAAACTATACGAAAAATAAATGTCATTTTTTGAATTCCTGAGTTCCAGAGAATTCTTCTTGACATCCTCGTGTGATATTTTGTAATAATAAACAATATATCGCAGTACCTATTACATTGTATTTAATACTTTGATTCCGCAAACGAGTACTCTAATTTTGCTCCTAAGTACTTGATACCCATTTTCCAGTACTCGATTCTCAATTTCTGCCACATATTATGAAAACTTATTTTATTGGAATTTATAATTTGTTCCAGTCTATAGTGTTCCTTGATTAATCAAACTAGTACTTTCAAGGTTTGAAATCTGTACTCGATTCTCTACATTTTCACGCATGGTCTTTAATAAAAATATATGAAAAATAAATGTGATTTTGGGAATTCCAGAGTTCCAGGGAATTCTACTTGACATCCTCGTGGGATATCTTGTAATAATAAACAATATATCGTACTACCTGTTATATTGTATTTAATACATTGATTCCGCAAACGAGTACTCTGATTTTGAACCAAATTACTTTATACCCTTTTTCCAGTACTCGATTCTCTATTTCTACCACATATTATGAAATTTTATTTTTCGAATTTATACTTTGTTCCAGTATCTATTGCACCTTGATTACTCAGATTAGTACTCTCAACGTTTGAAATCTGTACTCGATTCTCTACATTTCCACGCATAGTCTTTAATAAAACTATATGAAAAATAAATGTCATTTTTTGAATTCCTGAGTTCCAGAGAATTCTTCTTGACACCCTCGTGTGATATTTTGTAATAATAAACAATATATCGCAGTACCTGTTACATTGTATTTAATACTTTGATTCCGCAAACGAGTACTCTAATTTTGCTCCTAAGTACTTGATACCCATTTTCCAGTACTCGATTCTCAATTTCTGCCACATATTATGAAAACTTATTTTATTGGAATTTATAATTTGTTCCAGTCTATAGTGTACCTTGATTAATCAAACTAGTACTTTCGAGGTTTGAAATCTGTACTCGATTCTCTACATTTCCACGCATGGTCTTTAATAAAAATATATGAAAAATAAATGTGATTTTGGGAATTCCGGAGTTCCAGGGAATTCTTCTTGACATCCTCGTGGGATATCTTGTAATAATAAACAATATATCGTAATACCTGTTAGATTGTATTTAATACATTGATTCGCAAACGAGTACTCTGATTTTGCACCAAAGTACTTTATACCCATTTTCCTGTACATGATTCTCTATTTCTACCACATATTATGAAAATTTATTTTTCGAATTTATACTTTGTTCCAGTATCTATTGCACGTTGATTAATCAGATTAGTACTCTCAACATTTGAAATCTGTACTCGATTCTCTATATTTCCACGCATAGTCTTTAACAAAACTATATGAAAAATAAATGTCATTTTTTGAATTCCTGAGTTCCAGAGAATTCTTCTTGACATCCTCGTGTGATATTTTGTAATAATAACCAATATATCGCAGTACCTTTTACATTGTATTTAATACTTTGATTCCGCAAACGAGTACTCTAATTTTGCTCCTAAGTACTTGATACCCATTTTCCAGTACTCGATTCTCAATTTCTGCCATATATTATGAAAACTTATTTTATTGGAATTTATAATTTGTTCCAGTCTATAGTGTACCTTGATTAATCAAACTAGTACTTTCAAGGTTTGAAATCTGTACTCGATTCTCTACATTTTCACGCATGGTCTTTAATAAAAATATATGAAAAATAAATGTGATTTTGGGAATTCCAGAGTTCCAGGGAATTCTTCTTGACATCCTCGTGGGATATCTTGTTATAATAAACAATATATCGTAATACCTGTTATATTGTATTTAATACATTGATTCCGCAAACGAGTACTCTGATTTTGCACCAAAGTACTTTGTACCCATTTTCCAGTACTCGATTCTCTATTTCTACCACATATTATGAAAATTTATTTTTCAAATTTATACTTTGTTGCAGTATCTATTGCACCTTGATTAATCAGATTAGTACTCTCAACGTTTGAAATCTGTACTCGATTCTCTACATTTCCACGCATAGTCTTTAATAAAACTATATGAAAAATAAATGTCATTTTTTGAATTCCTGAGTTCCAGAGAATTCTTCTTGACACCCTCGTGTGATATTTTGTAATAATAAACTATATATCGCAGTACCTGTTACATTGTATTTAATACTTTGATTCCGCAAACGAGTACTCTAATTTTGCTCCTAAGTACTTGATTACCATTTTCCAGTACTCGATTCTCAATTTCTGCCACATATTATGAAAACTTATTTTATTGGAATTTATAATTTGTTCCAGTCTATAGTGTACCTTGATTAATCAAACTAGTACTTTCGAGGTTTGAAATCTGTACTCGATTCTCTACATTTCCACGCATGGTCTTTAATAAAAATATATGAAAAATAAATGTGATTTTGGGAATTCCAGAGTTCCAGGGAATTCTTCTTGACATCCTCGTGGGATATCTTGTAATAATAAACAATATATCGTAATACCTGTTATATTGTATTTAATACATTGATTCGCAAACGAGTACTCTGATTTTGCACCAAAGTACTTTATACCCATTTTGCTGTACATGATTCTCTATTTCTACCACATATTATGAAAATTTATTTTTCGAATTTATACTTTGTTCCAGTATCTATTGCACCTTGATTAATCAGATTAGTACTCTCAACGTTTGAAATTTGTACTCGATTCTCTACATTTCCACGCATAGTCTTTAACAAAACTATATGAAAAATAAATGTCATTTTTTGAATTCCTGAGTTCCAGAGAATTCTTCTTGACATCCTCGTGTGATATTTTGTAATAATAACCAATATATCGCAGTACCTTTTACATTGTATTTAATACTTTGATTCCGCAAACGAGTACTCTAATTTTGCTCCTAAGTACTTGATACCCATTTTCCAGTACTCGATTCTCAATTTCTGCCATATATTATGAAAACTTATTTTATTGGAATTTATAATTTGTTCCAGTCTATAGTGTACCTTGATTAATCAAACTAGTACTTTCAAGGTTTGAAATCTGTAACACCCCAAAACTTGAAAAATATGTACCATGTGGGCATTTGTCCCACATAGGAAAAACATAAGTAATGTGAAGGGTTTATAAGTGATCTTCCAAGCACAACTACCGTGTGGTGCATCACCTTTTGGCAAGTGGTTTCAAGCCAAACTTTAGGGTTGTGCTCAGTGGTGGTGAAGCTTATACCCGCGCGTCCAACGGGTGCCGTCGTGAGGGTTCTCCTCTCCGCGCCCGGGGCTGCGACAAATGGTATCAGAGCCAACCGTCAGCTATGGGAATGCATGTTCCACACATGACATGAGTCGTGAGTCACCGCTAAAGGGGCTCCGCTCGGCGTGTTGTGGGCAGCTTCTCCACTGGCGGGAAGCCACGATCCTATGTCACGGCGTAATGAGGACATTACGCTCTCAAGGAGGGGTGAATGTAACACCCCAAAACTTGAGAAATATGTACCATGTGGGCATTTGTCCCACATAGGAAAAACATAAGTAATGTGAAGGGTTTATAAGTGATCTTCCAAGCACAACTACCATGTGGTGCATCACCTTTTGGCAAGTGGTTTCAAGCCAAACTTTAGGGTTGTGCTCAGTGGTGGTGAAGCTTATACCCGTGCGTCCAACGGGTGCCGTCGTGAGGGTTCTCCTCTCCGCGCCCGGGGCTGCGACAAAATCTGTACTCGATTCTCTACATTTTCACGCATGGTCTTTAATAAAAATATATGAAAAATAAATGTGATTTTGGGAATTCCAGAGTTCCAGGGAATTCTACTTGACATCCTCGTGGGATATCTTGTAATAATAAACAATATATCGTACTACCTGTTATATTGTATTTAATACATTGATTCCGCAAACGAGTACTCTGATTTTGAACCAAATTACTTTATACCCTTTTTCCAGTACTCGATTCTCTATTTCTACCACATATTATGAAATTTTTTTTTTCGAATTTATACTTTGTTCCAGTATCTATTGCACCTTGATTACTCAGATTAGTACTCTCAACGTTTGAAATCTGTACTCGATTCTCTACATTTCCACGCATAGTCTTTAATAAAACTATACGAAAAATAAATGTCATTTTTTGAATTCCTGAGTTCCAGAGAATTCTTCTTGACATCCTCGTGTGATATTTTGTAATAATAAACAATATATCGCAGTACCTGTTACATTGTATTTAATACTTTGATTCCGCAAACGAGTACTCTAATTTTGCTCCTAAGTACTTGATACCCATTTTCCAGTACTCGATTCTCAATTTCTGCCACATATTATGAAAACTTATTTTATTGGAATTTATAATTTGTTCCAGTCTATAGTGTTCCTTGATTAATCAAACTAGTACTTTCAAGGTTTGAAATCTGTACTCGATTCTCTACATTTTCACGCATGGTCTTTAATAAAAATATATGAAAAATAAATGTGATTTTGGGAATTCCAGAGTTCCAGGGAATTCTACTTGACATCCTCGTGGGATATCTTGTAATAATAAACAATATATCGTACTACCTGTTATATTGTATTTAATACATTGATTCCGCAAACGAATACTCTGATTTTGAACCAAATTACTTTATACCCTTTTTCCAGTACTCGATTCTCTATTTCTACCACATATTATGAAAATTTATTTTTCGAATTTATACTTTGTTCCAGTATCTATTGCACCTTGATTACTCAGATTAGTACTCTCAACGTTTGAAATCTGTACTCGATTCTCTACATTTCCACGCATAGTCTTTAATAAAACTATATGAAAAATAAATGTCATTTTTTGAATTCCTGAGTTCCAGAGAATTCTTCTTGACACCCTCGTGTGATATTTTGTAATAATAAACAATATATCGCAGTACCTGTTACATTGTATTTAATACTTTGATTCAGCAAACGAGTACTCTAATTTTGCTCCTAAGTACTTGATACCCATTTTCCAGTACTCGATTCTCAATTTCTGCCACATATTATGAAAACTTATTTTATTGGAATTTATAATTTGTTCCAGTCTATAGTGTACCTTGATTAATCAAACTAGTACTTTCGAGGTTTGAAATCTGTACTCGATTCTCTACATTTCCACGCATGGTCTTTAATAAAAATATATGAAAAATAAATGTGATTTTGGGAATTCCGGAGTTCCAGGGAATTCTTCTTGACATCCTCGTGGGATATCTTGTAATAATAAACAATATATCGTAATACCTGTTATATTGTATTTAATACATTGATTCGCAAACGAGTACTCTGATTTTGCACCAAAGTACTTTATACCCATTTTCCTGTACATGATTCTCTATTTCTACCACATATTATGAAAATTTATTTTTCGAATTTATACTTTGTTCCAGTATCTATTGCACCTTGATTAATCAGATTAGTACTCTCAACGTTTGAAATCTGTACTCGATTCTCTATATTTCCACGCATAGTCTTTAACAAAACTATATGAAAAATAAATGTCATTTTTTGAATTCCTGAGTTCCAGAGAATTCTTCTTGACATCCTCGTGTGATATTTTGTAATAATAACCAATATATCGCAGTACCTTTTACATTGTATTTAATACTTTGATTCCGCAAACGAGTACTCTAATTTTGCTCCTAAGTACTTGATACCCATTTTCCAGTACTCGATTCTCAATTTCTGCCATATATTATGAAAACTTATTTTATTGGAATTTATAATTTGTTCCAGTCTATAGTGTACCTTGATTAATCAAACTAGTACTTTCAAGGTTTGAAATCTGTACTCGATTCTCTACATTTTCACGCATGGTCTTTAATAAAAATATATGAAAAATAAATGTGATTTTGGGAATTCCAGAGTTCCAGGGAATTCTTCTTGACATCCTCGTGGGATATCTTGTTATAATAAACAATATATCGTAATACCTGTTATATTGTATTTAATACATTGATTCCGCAAACGAGTACTCTGATTTTGCACCAAAGTACTTTGTACCCATTTTCCAGTACTCGATTCTCTATTTCTACCACATATTATGAAAATTTATTTTTCAAATTTATACTTTGTTGCAGTATCTATTGCACCTTGATTAATCAGATTAGTACTCTCAACGTTTGAAATCTGTACTCGATTCTCTACATTTCCACGCATAGTCTTTAATAAAACTATATGAAAAATAAATGTCATTTTTTGAATTCCTGAGTTCCAGAGAATTCTTCTTGACACCCTCGTGTGATATTTTGTAATAATAAACTATATATCGCAGTACCTGTTACATTGTATTTAATACTTTGATTCCGCAAACGAGTACTCTAATTTTGCTCCTAAGTACTTGATTACCATTTTCCAGTACTCGATTCTCAATTTCTGCCACATATTATGAAAACTTATTTTATTGGAATTTATAATTTGTTCCAGTCTATAGTGTACCTTGATTAATCAAACTAGTACTTTCGAGGTTTGAAATCTGTACTCGATTCTCTACATTTCCACGCATGGTCTTTAATAAAAATATATGAAAAATAAATGTGATTTTGGGAATTCCAGAGTTCCAGGGAATTCTTCTTGACATCCTCGTGGGATATCTTGTAATAATAAACAATATATCGTAATACCTGTTATATTGTATTTAATACATTGATTCGCAAACGAGTACTCTGATTTTGCACCAAAGTACTTTATACCCATTTTGCTGTACATGATTCTCTATTTCTACCACATATTATGAAAATTTATTTTTCGAATTTATACTTTGTTCCAGTATCTATTGCACCTTGATTAATCAGATTAGTACTCTCAACGTTTGAAATTTGTACTCGATTCTCTACATTTCCACGCATAGTCTTTAACAAAACTATATGAAAAATAAATGTCATTTTTTGAATTCCTGAGTTCCAGAGAATTCTTCTTGACATCCTCGTGTGATATTTTGTAATAATAACCAATATATCGCAGTACCTTTTACATTGTATTTAATACTTTGATTCCGCAAACGAGTACTCTAATTTTGCTCCTAAGTACTTGATACCCATTTTCCAGTACTCGATTCTCAATTTCTGCCATATATTATGAAAACTTATTTTATTGGAATTTATAATTTGTTCCAGTCTATAGTGTACCTTGATTAATCAAACTAGTACTTTCAAGGTTTGAAATCTGTACTCGATTCTCTACATTTTCACGCATGGTCTTTAATAAAAATATATGAAAAATAAATGTGATTTTGGGAATTCCAGAGTTCCAGGGAATTCTTCTTGACATCCTCGTGGGATATCTTGTAATAATAAACAATATATCGTAATACTTGTTATATTGTATTTAATACATTGATTCCGCAAACGAGTACTCTGATTTTGCACCAAAGTACTTTATACCCATTTTCCAGTACTCGATTCTCTATTTCTACCACATATTATGAAAATTTATTTTTCAAATTTATACTTTGTTCCAGTATCTATTGCACCTTGATTAATCAGATTAGTACTCTCAACGTTTGAAATCTGTACTCGATTCTCTACATTTCCACGCATAGTCTTTAATAAAACTATATGAAAAATAAATGTCATTTTTTGAATTCCTGAGTTCCAGAGAATTCTTCTTGACACCCTCGTGTGATATTTTGTAATAATAAACTATATATCGCAGTACCTGTTACATTGTATTTAATACTTTGATTCCGCAAACGAGTACTCTAATTTTGCTCCTAAGTACTTGATACCCATTTTCCAATACTCGATTCTCAATTCCTGCCACATATTATGAAAACTTATTTTAGTGGAATTTATAATTTGTTCCAGTCTATAGTGTACCTTGATTAATCAAACTAGTACTTTCAAGGTTTGAAATCTGTACTCGATTCTCTACATTTTCACGCATGGTCTTTAATAAAAATATATGAAAAATAAATGTGATTTTGGGAATTCCAGAGTTCCAGGGAATTCTTCTTGACATCCTCGTGGGATATCTTGTTATAATAAACAATATATCGTAATACCTGTTATATTGTATTTAATACATTGATTCCGCAAACGAGTACTCTGATTTTGCACCAAAGTACTTTGTACCCATTTTCCAGTACTCGATTCTCTATTTCTACCACATATTATGAAAATTTATTTTTCAAATTTATACTTTGTTGCAGTATCTATTGCACCTTGATTAATCAGATTAGTACTCTCAACGTTTGAAATCTGTACTCGATTCTCTACATTTCCACGCATAGTCTTTAATAAAACTATATGAAAAATAAATGTCATTTTTTGAATTCCTGAGTTCCAGAGAATTCTTCTTGACACCCTCGTGTGATATTTTGTAATAATAAACTATATATCGCAGTACCTGTTACATTGTATTTAATACTTTGATTCCGCAAACGAGTACTCTAATTTTGCTCCTAAGTACTTGATTACCATTTTCCAGTACTCGATTCTCAATTTCTGCCACATATTATGAAAACTTATTTTATTGGAATTTATAATTTGTTCCAGTCTATAGTGTACCTTGATTAATCAAACTAGTACTTTCGAGGTTTGAAATCTGTACTCGATTCTCTACATTTCCACGCATGGTCTTTAATAAAAATATATGAAAAATAAATGTGATTTTGGGAATTCCAGAGTTCCAGGGAATTCTTCTTGACATCCTCGTGGGATATCTTGTAATAATAAACAATATATCCTAATACCTGTTATATTGTATTTAATACATTGATTCGCAAACGAGTACTCTGATTTTGCACCAAAGTACTTTATACCCATTTTGCTGTACATGATTCTCTATTTCTACTACATATTATGAAAATTTATTTTTCGAATTTATACTTTGTTCCAGTATCTATTGCACCTTGATTAATCAGATTAGTACTCTCAACGTTAGAAATCTGTACTCGATTCTCTGCATTTCCACGCATAGTCTTTAACAAAACTATATGAAAAATAAATGTCATTTTTTGAATTCCTGAGTTCCAGAGAATTCTTCTTGACATCCTCGTGTGATATTTTGTAATAATAACCAATATATCGCAGTACCTTTTACATTGTATTTAATACTTTGATTCCGCAAACGAGTACTCTAATTTTGCTCCTAAGTACTTGATACCCATTTTCCAGTACTCGATTCTCAATTTCTGCCATATATTATGAAAACTTATTTTATTGGAATTTATAATTTGTTCCAGTCTATAGTGTACCTTGATTAATCAAACTAGTACTTTCAAGGTTTGAAATCTGTACTCGATTCTCTACATTTTCACGCATGGTCTTTAATAAAAATATATGAAAAATAAATGTCATTATTGGAATTCTAGAGTTCCAGAGAATTCTTCTTGACATCCTCGTGCGATATTTGATAATAATAAACAATATATCGCAGTACCTGTTATATTGTATTCAATACTTTGATTCCGCAAACGAATACTCTGATTTTTCCCCTAAGTACTTGATACCCATTTTCCAGTACTCGATTCTCTATTTCTGCCACATATTATGAAAACTTATTTTATTGGAATTTATACTTTATTCTTGTGACGTCCCCCACGCCACAACCCCCGGACCGAAACGAGTCCCCGAGCGATAGTTAAATACCACCACTCGAAAACCCGCCCCGGACAACGGGATTCCCACAATCTGGCAACAGCAACTCCCCAACAACAATATCAACATCAACAACAATAACAACAGCAATATAGCATTAACGTAGCGGAATCAAGTATCATCATATCAATAGCATGATATCAACATATATATATCATAATCCCATCAGATTCATCATTTCAAACTGTCATCAAGTTTCATATTCATTCACGTCTCAACCACATTCTATTTAACATGACAAAATATATATCATTGAGTTCAGCTAACAAAAAAATATATATAACTGACTCCAAAGACTGATGATCCTACAATGCTGCTGCCAGTACCTGACCGCTAACCTGAAGCATGAACCAAAACGGGATGTGAGTCAAACGAACCCAGTGAGGAGGGAAATATATGTATACAATAAAAGCATATTTAATTCACACTTAGGTTGATAAAAGCAAATCTAGTGCCGATAAGCTCTTTTACAATTCAGCTAAGCTTTGTGAACTAAATATTAATTTAAAACATTTTAGAAAACATTTTTATTCCCGGCGAGAACGGGCCATCTCCTTATAACTCCCAAAAAACATATCAAATATAATGAAATCCCATAACACCTTTTGGCTTATCAAGGAGCAACCCGAGATTTCGCCATACCCGACTAATGGCGCCGGTGTAAGTATTATTCAGGCTAGACTACCTCCGACCAGCCATGAATAATACCCTTTGATTATTTATCAGGTTACTAGTTAAACCTGTTTATAATCGGTGGATTATGAACCCGGCTTCAACCCTAGACGCACGTCTCCGGGTATCCGCCTCTCACATAATCCAGGGCCCAAATATACCCTAAGAGCGTCCTCAATAGGGTCGAAGGAACAATAATCTCGCTTTATAAATGTTTTGATTGACTAAAAGAGTCGTTCGAGACAAGGTATGTAACCGTCTAGGGTTTCTCGACACGTTGCCGAATAACTCGAGGCATACGCGCAAGTCCCGAGACCAAATGTTACTTTTAAAAACAAAATAATTCTCTTGTCTCTATTTTAAAACCATTTTAGAAAAGATACCTATATATCATTTTATATCAAATCCTTTTTATTTCAAATATTGATAACATATAATTGAAATATAAGGGATATGGTTTTCGCAAATATTTGTTCAAGCTTCAGTTAAAAACATTTTTCATCCTCACCTGTAGGCTTAACAAAAGATACACGAGAACTCGAAAATCAGCTCCGCGAGGTCCCACCTGTAATACACAGGCCTCGAGGTAAGACACGACTCGATAAATTAACCAAATAAGACGCACGGCAATGAAATGCATTTTATGCTCAAAATAACATATTATGTATAAATGCATTTAAACACAATTAAACTCATTCAAATGCATTCAAACACAATCAAACATACATGATATGAAGCTAAACTAAGCATTCAAGTAATATGGAAGCTTGGAAACCAAAATTCAAAGGTTTGTAAATATTACGCAAACCACCCCTCGCTTAATACTTTGCATAGCAAATCAACTCCGATTAATCCGAAATTTCCGGCATCACTTAGCTACTATATTTAAGGATTTTTGATGCCAAAAGAATCAAAAAATGAAGCCAAATGCTCAAAAATCACTATTCATCAGCCCCTACATATTTTGCCAAACTCTCATTTTTCAACTCCAAACTTCATAAAACTTCACCAATTAGCTTAATATCATGAACTAACATGAATTACCAATCCATTTGAGCATCTAAGCATCTAAATTCATCAATCCAACATTGCATAATAATCAAATTTATGTGAAAAATCACAAGAGATGCTACATGTAATCAATCACCAAACTAAGCTCATCAATCATTCATTCTAACATGCTTCTTCACTTCATCAACATATGAGACATTGAAAACCAAAGAATTAAGAGAATTGAAACCTTACCTTGAAGAGGGGAATTGAAAAGATTGAGGAATTAAGAGCTTGTTTGCAAAAATAGAAAGTAGAGGCTTGTTCCTTAGATGAAAGAGCAACTTTTTGTAGCAAGAGAGGGGATGATTTTTGGTGATTGTTGAAGATGACAATGGTGGTGGTGAGAGGTGAGTGAGAGTGCCGAGAGTGAGAGAGAGAGAGGTTGAAGATGAGTTGCTTGAGAATAGTGTAGAAATTTGGAGAAAAGATGAGATAATTAAATAAATATAAGTTATTTTGAATAGTCAAAATTAGCTAGCTATATGTATATACTTGTATATATATTTGTGTAGATATTTATGTATATATTTGCATATATATATTTATGTATATTTCAAGATTAATATCATACAAGTCAAATATAATTGACATAATTTCATAAGATTTCAAATACAACACTTCAAATATAACATAGTGTGAAGTAAATTTCAAATATAAAAATTCTTATGAATTCATCATATTATTCACATATAGAATCACACATTAATTCATATAATTCACATAGTCACATAATTTGCAAATAATACACACAAGAACAATTCGTCGGTAAACGTACCGAAGCGTTATAAAATAGCGGGGCGTTACACTATCCCCTCCTTCGGAGAATCTGGTCCCCAGATTCTAATTCGACTCCGCAAATAACTCGGGATAATGAGTTCGCATCTTCTCTTCTGTCTCCCAAGTTACTTGTTCAGTGGTTCGGTTTCTCCATAACACACGAACCAAGGGAATTTGTCGGTTGCGGAGTTGCTTGAACTTACGATCCTGAATCTCAACAGGTTTCATCTCGATCGTCAAGTCAGGCTCTACCTGAACTTCTTCATCTCGCAGAATGTGAGATTCGTCGGGATAGTATTTTCGCAATTGAGAAACATGGAAGACATTGTGAATCCCAGTTAGAGTCGAGGGCAGGTTCAGGCGGTAGGCAGTCTTCCCAATCCGTTCAATAACCTCATAGGGTCCCAAATATCTCGGACTGAGTTTCCCACCTTTTCCCACTCTAGCGAATCCTTTCCTCAACGTCGCCTTAAGAAACACTTTGTCTCCCTCTTCAAATTCCAAATCCCGGCGTCTCTTGTCAGCATAACTCTTCTGACGATCCTGAGCAGCTTTCATTCTCTGCCGAATGATTGCAATCTTATCAAGTGTTTCCTGGATCGTCTTTGGAGGTAGAGCTCGTTCCACTCCGTCTTTAGTTCTTCGCCAGTCTTCTAATTCCCAGTATAGAGGGGATCGGCATTTACGTCCATAAAGCGCTTCGTACGGGGGCATCCCAATCGTCGCTTGGTAGCTGTTGTTGTAGGCGAATTCAATGAGTGGCAGTTGCTTGTCCCAACTCGTGGAGAAGTCGAGAGCACACGCTCGTAACATGTCGCCTAGAATCTTGATGGTTCTCTCAGATTGACCATCAGTTTGCGGGTGAGCAGCTGTGCTGAATTTCAAATTCGTTCCCAAGTTTCTGTGAATTTCTTGCCAAAGTCGAGAAGTAAACTTAGGATCTCGATCGGATACAATACTTTTCGGAACTCCGTGTAGCTTTACAATCTGCTCGATGTACAGTTCCGCCAACTTCTTAACATTAGTGGTCTTTCGAATTGGAATGAAATGGGCGGATTTCGTCAAACGATCCACAATCACCCAAATCGTATCATATCCGCCTCGAACTCTCGGTAATCCGGACATGAAATCCATAGCAATATCTTCCCATTTCCAATCCGGAATAGAGAGTGGCTGTAGAGTTCCACCGGGTTGCTGATGTTCGGCTTTAACTCGTTGACAAGTCAAACACCGTCTCACAAAATCAGCAACTTCACGTTTCATTCCATGCCACCAATATTGAGTATTGAGATCTCGGTACATCTTATTACCTCCCGGATGGACGGTATAAGCAGATTTATGTGCTTCTTCCATGATTTCGAACTTCAAGTTTTTCGGCACGCAAATTCGGTTCTTAAGACGAAGAAGACCCATATCATCGAAAGCAAATGAGGAGTTCGGATCATCTTGCATCCTCACGACCTGTCTTTGAATCCAGTCATCAGCACTCTGCTCGTCTTTAAGCCTCTGAACCAAATCCGGTCTCACTGAGAGGTTAGCAATCCGCGGTTGAGAGACTAGATGATATCTCCCTGCTTCGGACATTAATTCCAAGGAGGTTCCTTCCAAGCTAGCTACCTTTGCTTGTCTACTTAAAGCATCGGCTACTACGTTAGCTTTGCCTGGATGATACTGGATACGGCAATCATAATCTTCAAGAAATTCCATCCACCGACGTTGTCTGCGATTAAGATCTTTCTGAGTATGCAGATATTTCAAACTCTGGTGGTCGGTGAAAATGTCGAATGTCACGCCGTATAAATAATGTCGCCACTTACCCAGGGCAAAGATAATAGCAGCTAGCTCAAGATCATGGATAGGATAGTTCTTTTCGGCATCCTTTAACTTACGCGAAGCATAAGCTATCACTTTGCCGTTTTGCATAAGAACACATCCTAACCCTTCTTTCGAGGCATCGGTATAAACCGTAAACCCTTCGGAACCTTCAGGTAGTGCAAGTATCGGAGCAGTAGTCAGCCGTTTCCTTAGCTCTTGAAAACTTGCCTCGCATTTATCGTCCCACTTAAAAGGCACGTCCTTGCGAGTTAAATTGGTCAGCGGAGCGGCTATCTTGGAGAAATCTTTAACGAAACGCCTGTAATAGCCAGCTAACCCTAGAAAACTTCTGACTTCAGTTGGAGTCTTTGGTTGCTCCCATTTCATTACGGCCTCAATCTTCGAGGGATCCACTTCGATTCCCTCTCCTGATATCACATGACCAAGGAAGGTAACTTTATCAAGCCAAAATTCGCATTTACTGAACTTAGCATACAACTGATGCTCTAGGAGAGTTCTTAATACAATGCGAAGATGCTCGGCATGTTCTTCCTTAGTCTTTGAGAAAACCAGGATATCATCAATGAAGATCACCACAAACTTATCGAGATAGGGCCGGAAAGTACGATGCATCAAATCCATGAAAGCAGCTGGGGCATTCGTTAACCCGAAAGGCATAACTACGAACTCAAAATGCCCATATCGAGTATTAAACCCAGTATTTGGAATGTCTGATTCTCGAATCCTCAACTGGTAATACCCCTGTCGGAGATCAAGTTTAGAGTATACTTTCGACCCTTGCAAGATATCAAACAACTCTTCGATGTGAGGTAGAGGATATTTGTTCTTTATCGTCATCCGATTCAGCTCGCGATAATCTATACACATCCTCAACGTCCCATCCTTCTTTTTCACAAAAAGAACAGGCGCACCCCACGGCGAAGTACTCGGTCGAATGTACCCACTCTCCAACAGTCCATCCAACTGTATCTTCAATTCTTTCAACTCTGCCGGAGCCATTCGGTAAGGAGTCTTCGAATACGGTTCGGCACCCGGAGCTAGATCGATCACAAACTCTATCTCTCGTTCCGGAGGCAAAGAATTCAAACTCTCGGGAAACACATCAGGGAATTCTCCAACTACTGGTACCTCCTCAAGCTTAACTTGCTCTTTCGGACGGTTTAGTAGATAAGCAACAAAAGCCGGAGATCCCTTGCAAATCATTTGGGCGGCTTTAACATAAGAAACTCGAGGAATCTTGTCAAACCTTTTGCTCAAAATCTCGCTATCAGCTCCCAGAGTGATCTTTTTCCCGAAACAATCAATATAAGCTTGATGCCGATATAGCCAATCCATTCCCAATATTACCCCGTAGTGACTCATCGGAAGTTCAATGAGATCAGCAGGATAATCGCGATCATCTATCCTCAACGGACAGTCTCGGAAGACTCGATTGCACAAATAGGAAATTCCCAACGGGGAATTGACCTCAAGCACATACGGTAAAGACTCGGCAGATAAAGATAATCTAGAAACATATTCAGGTGCAATAAAAGAATGCGTCGCACCCGAATCATATAATGTAAATATGGATATGTCATGCAAATGTACAGTACCTTGCACCACGGCATTTGGATCGGTCTCCCCTCCATCCCCCGTCATCGCATACGCTCGTGCCACAACTTTTCCTTTCCCCGCATTCTGTGGCTCTTTCTGGAACTGTGGAGGTGGCCTTCTCGGGCAGTTCTCTATTTGATGATCCTTGCGCCCACATCGAAGACAGAGCCCTTGTTTCTTCCAGCAATTAGCTTCCATGTGTCTTGGCTTGCCACAATAAGAACACTTGATTGGAGGCTCGGCTGTCTGAGAACCCGAGGTCTTTTGCTTCTTGCTCGAAGATGAAGATCCCGCAGGAGGAAAAGACCTCTTGAATTTGCGAGGTGGTGGAGCTATATCCTTCGGTGCGAAGTCCCTTTTGATCTGTTGTAACTGAGACTCAATCTCCAGAGCAGTTGTGACGGCAACCTCGTATGTAGGGAGATGAGCTCCCAGAAGTGCTCTTCGGATATCCTCATTCAGGCCCTGAACAAACTGATTCACCTTTCTTCTTTCGTCCGTAAGGATGGAAGGACAGTAGACAATGAGGCGGGAGAACATGGCCTCGTATTCATCAACGGTGAGATTCTCTTGTTTTAAGGCTCGAAATTCAGCTTCTCGTCGATCTTGTACAACCAGGGGGATGTATTTGCTTCGGAAGGCTGAGAGGAAGTTAGCCCAAGTCGGCTCAGTCTGATCAGCTCGCCACCTAGCTTCAGTCAGCCTCCACCAGTCTCTGGCTGGTCCCTTCAATAGAAAAACTGCATATTCAACTTTCTTTGAGTCGGGACACTCGATAACCCTGAACATAGGCTCGAGATCGGCAATCCACTCTGTGGCCTTAAGATCATCAGGTGCTCCTTCGAAACGAGGGGGATTAAGATTGAGGAACCTGTCAAAGTCTCTTGCCTCTGCCTGTTTCCTTTGAGCAGGGGTCGGTTGTACAGGAGCTACACCCTGTTGGAACATCCTTTGCATGGCTTCAAAGAACAGGGCAGGATTCAGGGGATTCGGCTGCACGGGCGGTATCGGCTCGGGCTGAGGAGCCGGAGGAGCATTAATGTTGTTGTCATCTTCCTGGGGAGGAGAAGGAGGAGCAGCTCTGGTTCTCGGTCTACCACGAGCCATTTCCTGTATCAAAAGACTGAATAAAATGCATGTTTTGTTAGCCACATGATCATGTTAGCACAAAATCACATAACATAAACATATAAAAGCACATTGTCCTATAGCCGTTCGACCTAGACAGACTCAACACGACGTCAAAACCTAAGTACCAAACCTAGGCTCTGATACCACCTTAAGCTGTGACGTCCCCCACGCCACAACCCCCGGACCGAAACGAGTCCCCGAGCGATAGTTAAATACCACCACTCGAAAACCCGCCCCGGACAACGGGATTCCCACAATCTGGCAACAGCAACTCCCCAACAACAATATCAACATCAACAACAATAACAACAGCAATATAGCATTAACGTAGCGGAATCAAGTATCATCATATCAATAGCATGATATCAACATATATATATCATAATCCCATCAGATTCATCATTTCAAACTGTCATCAAGTTTCATATTCATTCACGTCTCAACCACATTCTATTTAACATGACAAAATATATATCATTGAGTTCAGCTAACAAAAAAATATATATAACTGACTCCAAAGACTGATGATCCTACAATGCTGCTGCCAGTACCTGACCGCTAACCTGAAGCATGAACCAAAACGGGATGTGAGTCAAACGAACCCAGTGAGGAGGGAAATATATGTATACAATAAAAGCATATTTAATTCACACTTAGGTTGATAAAAGCAAATCTAGTGCCGATAAGCTCTTTTACAATTCATCTAAGCTTTGTGAACTAAATATTAATTTAAAACATTTTAGAAAACATTTTTATTCCCGGCGAGAACGGGCCATCTCCTTATAACTCCCAAAAAACATATCAAATATAATGAAATCCCATAACACCTTTTGGCTTATCAAGGAGCAACCCGAGATTTCGCCATACCCGACTAATGGCGCCGGTGTAAGTATTATTCAGGCTAGACTACCTCCGACCAGCCATGAATAATACCCTTTGATTATTTATCAGGTTACTAGTTAAACCTGTTTATAATCGGTGGATTATGAACCCGGCTTCAACCCTAGACGCACGTCTCCGGGTATCCGCCTCTCACATAATCCAGGGCCGAAATATACCCTAAGAGCGTCCTCAATAGGGTCGAAGGAACAATAATCTCGCTTTATAAATGTTTTGATTGACTAAAAGAGTCGTTCGAGACAAGGTATGTAACCGTCTAGGGTTTCTCGACACGTTGCCGAATAACTCGAGGCATACGCGCAAGTCCCGAGACCAAATGTTACTTTTAAAAACAAAATAATTCTCTTGTCTCTATTTTAAAACCATTTTAGAAAAGATACCTATATATCATTTTATATCAAATCCTTTTTATTTCAAATATTGATAACATATAATTGAAATATAAGGGATATGGTTTTCGCAAATATTTGTTCAAGCTTCAGTTAAAAACATTTTTCATCCTCACCTGTAGGCTTAACAAAAGATACACGAGAACTCGAAAATCAGCTCCGCGAGGTCCCACCTGTAATACACAGGCCTCGAGGTAAGACACGACTCGATAAATTAACCAAATAAGACGCACGGCAATGAAATGCATTTTATGCTCAAAATAACATATTATGTATAAATGCATTTAAACACAATTAAACTCATTCAAATGCATTCAAACACAATCAAACATACATGATATGAAGCTAAACTAAGCATTCAAGTAATATGGAAGCTTGGAAACCAAAATTCAAAGGTTTGTAAATATTACGCAAACCACCCCTCGCTTAATACTTTGCATAGCAAATCAACTCCGATTAATCCGAAATTTCCGGCATCACTTAGCTACTATATTTAAGGATTTTTGATGCCAAAAGAATCAAAAAATGAAGCCAAATGCTCAAAAATCACTATTCATCAGCCCCTACATATTTTGCCAAACTCTCATTTTTCAACTCCAAACTTCATAAAACTTCACCAATTAGCTTAATATCATGAACTAACATGAATTACCAATCCATTTGAGCATCTAAGCATCTAAATTCATCAATCCAACATTGCATAATAATCAAATTTATGTGAAAAATCACAAGAGATGCTACATGTAATCAATCACCAAACTAAGCTCATCAATCATTCATTCTAACATGCTTCTTCACTTCATCAACATATGAGACATTGAAAACCAAAGAATTAAGAGAATTGAAACCTTACCTTGAAGAGGGGAATTGAAAAGATTGAGGAATTAAGAGCTTGTTTGCAAAAATAGAAAGTAGAGGCTTGTTCCTTAGATGAAAGAGCAACTTTTTGTAGCAAGAGAGGGGATGATTTTTGGTGATTGTTGAAGATGACAATGGTGGTGGTGAGAGGTGAGTGAGAGTGCCGAGAGTGAGAGAGAGAGAGGTTGAAGATGAGTTGCTTGAGAATAGTGTAGAAATTTGGAGAAAAGATGAGATAATTAAATAAATATAAGTTATTTTGAATAGTCAAAATTAGCTAGCTATATGTATATACTCGTATATATATTTGTGTAGATATTTATGTATATATTTGCATATATATATTTATGTATATTTCAAGATTAATATCATACAAGTCAAATATAATTGACATAATTTCATAAGATTTCAAATACAACACTTCAAATATAGAATAGTGTGAAGTAAATTTCAAATATAAAAATTCTTATGAATTCATCATATTATTCACATATAGAATCACACATTAATTCATATAATTCACATAGTCACATAATTTGCAAATAATACACACAAGAACAATTCGTCGGTAAACGTACCGAAGCGTTATAAAATAGCGGGGCGTTACACTATCCCCTCCTTCGGAGAATCTGGTCCCCAGATTCTAATTCGACTCCGCAAATAACTCGGGATAATGAGTTCGCATCTTCTCTTCTGTCTCCCAAGTTACTTGTTCAGTGGTTCGGTTTCTCCATAACACACGAACCAAGGGAATTTGTCGGTTGCGGAGTTGCTTGAACTTACGATCCTGAATCTCAACAGGTTTCATCTCGATCGTCAAGTCAGGCTCTACCTGAACTTCTTCATCTCGCAGAATGTGAGATTCGTCGGGATAGTATTTTCGCAATTGAGAAACATGGAAGACATTGTGAATCCCAGTTAGAGTCGAGGGCAGGTTCAGGCGGTAGGCAGTCTTCCCAATCCGTTCAATAACCTCATAGGGTCCCAAATATCTCGGACTGAGTTTCCCACCTTTTCCCACTCTAGCGAATCCTTTCCTCAACGTCGCCTTAAGAAACACTTTGTCTCCCTCTTCAAATTCCAAATCCCGGCGTCTCTTGTCAGCATAACTCTTCTGACGATCCTGAGCAGCTTTCATTCTCTGCCGAATGATTGCAATCTTATCAAGTGTTTCCTGGATCGTCTTTGGAGGTAGAGCTCGTTCCACTCCGTCTTTAGTTCTTCGCCAGTCTTCTAATTCCCAGTATAGAGGGGATCGGCATTTACGTCCATAAAGCGCTTCGTACGGGGGCATCCCAATCGTCGCTTGGTAGCTGTTGTTGTAGGCGAATTCAATGAGTGGCAGTTGCTTGTCCCAACTCGTGGAGAAGTCGAGAGCACACGCTCGTAACATGTCGCCTAGAATCTTGATGGTTCTCTCAGATGGACCATCAGTTTGCGGGTGAGCAGCTGTGCTGAATTTCAAATTCGTTCCCAAGTTTCTGTGAATTTCTTGCCAAAGTCGAGAAGTAAACTTAGGATCTCGATCGGATACAATACTTTTCGGAACTCCGTGTAGCTTTACAATCTGCTCGATGTACAGTTCCGCCAACTTCTTAACATTAGTGGTCTTTCGAATTGGAATGAAATGGGCGGATTTCGTCAAACGATCCACAATCACCCAAATCGTATCATATCCGCCTCGAACTCTCGGTAATCCGGACATGAAATCCATAGCAATATCTTCCCATTTCCAATCCGGAATAGAGAGTGGCTGTAGAGTTCCACCGGGTTGCTGATGTTCGGCTTTAACTCGTTGACAAGTCAAACACCGTCTCACAAAATCAGCAACTTCACGTTTCATTCCATGCCACCAATATTGAGTCTTGAGATCTCGGTACATCTTATTACCTCCCGGATGGACGGTATAAGCAGATTTATGTGCTTCTTCCATGATTTCGAACTTCAAGTTTTTCGGCACGCAAATTCGGTTCTTAAGACGAAGAAGACCCATATCATCGAAAGCAAATGAGGAGTTCGGATCATCTTGCATCCTCACGACCTGTCTTTGAATCCAGTCATCAGCACTCTGCTCGTCTTTAAGCCTCTGAACCAAATCCGGTCTCACTGAGAGGTTAGCAATCCGCGGTTGAGAGACTAGATGATATCTCCCTGCTTCGGACATTAATTCCAAGGAGGTTCCTTCCAAGCTAGCTACCTTTGCTTGTCTACTTAAAGCATCGGCTACTACGTTAGCTTTGCCTGGATGATACTGGATACGGCAATCATAATCTTCAAGAAATTCCATCCACCGACGTTGTCTGCGATTAAGATCTTTCTGAGTATGCAGATATTTCAAACTCTGGTGGTCGGTGAAAATGTCGAATGTCACGCCGTATAAATAATGTCGCCACTTACCCAGGGCAAAGATAATAGCAGCTAGCTCAAGATCATGGATAGGATAGTTCTTTTCGGCATCCTTTAACTTACGCGAAGCATAAGCTATCACTTTGCCGTTTTGCATAAGAACACATCCTAACCCTTCTTTCGAGGCATCGGTATAAACCGTAAACCCTTCGGAACCTTCAGGTAGTGCAAGTATCGGAGCAGTAGTCAGCCGTTTCCTTAGCTCTTGAAAACTTGCCTCGCATTTATCGTCCCACTTAAAAGGCACGTCCTTGCGAGTTAAATTGGTCAGCGGAGCGGCTATCTTGGAGAAATCTTTAACGAAACGCCTGTAATAGCCAGCTAACCCTAGAAAACTTCTGACTTCAGTTGGAGTCTTCGGTTGCTCCCATTTCATTACGGCCTCAATCTTCGAGGGATCCACTTCGATTCCCTCTCCTGATATCACATGACCAAGGAAGGTAACTTTATCAAGCCAAAATTCGCATTTACTGAACTTAGCATACAACTGATGCTCTAGGAGAGTTCTTAATACAATGCGAAGATGCTCGGCATGTTCTTCCTTAGTCTTTGAGAAAACCAGGATATCATCAATGAAGATCACCACAAACTTATCGAGATAGGGCCGGAAAGTACGATGCATCAAATCCATGAAAGCAGCTGGGGCATTCGTTAACCCGAAAGGCATAACTACGAACTCAAAATGCCCATATCGAGTATTAAACCCAGTCTTTGGAATGTCTGATTCTCGAATCCTCAACTGGTAATACCCCTGTCGGAGATCAAGTTTAGAGTATACTTTCGACCCTTGCAAGATATCAAACAACTCTTCGATGTGAGGTAGAGGATATTTGTTCTTTATCGTCATCCGATTCAGCTCGCGATAATCTATACACATCCTCAACGTCCCATCCTTCTTTTTCACAAAAAGAACAGGCGCACCCCACGGCGAAGTACTCGGTCGAATGTACCCACTCTCCAACAGTCCAACCAACTGTATCTTCAATTCTTTCAACTCTGCCGGAGCCATTCGGTAAGGAGTCTTCGAATACGGTTCGGCACCCGGAGCTAGATCGATCACAAACTCTATCTCTCGTTCCTGTTATATTGGAGTCTTCGAATACCTGTTATATTGTATTTAATACTTTGATTCCGCAAACGAGTACTCTGATTTTGCACCAAAGTACTTGATACCCATTCTTCAGTACTCGATTCTCTATTTGTGCCACATATTATGAAAACTTATTTTATTGGAATTTATAATTTGTTCCAGTCTATAGTGTACCTTGATTAATCAAACTAGTACTTTCAAGGTTTGAAATCTGTACTCGATTCACTACATTTCCACGCATGGTCTTTAATAAAAATATATGAAAAATAAATGTGATTTTGGGAATTCCAGAGTTCCAGGGAATTCTTCTTGACATCCTCGTGGGATATCTTGTAATAATAAACAATATATCGTAATACCTGTTATATTGTATTTAATACATTGATTCGCAAACGACTACTCTGATTTTGCACCAAAGTACTTTATACCCATTTTCCAGTACTTGATTCTCTATTTCTACCACATATTATGAAAATTTATTTTTCGAATTTATACTTTCTTCCAGTATCTATTGCACCTTGATTAATCAAATTAGTACTCTCAACGTTTGAAATCTGTACTCGATTCTCTACATTTCCACGCATAGTCTTTAACAAAACTATATGAAAAATAAATGTCATTTTTTGAATTCCTGAGTTCCAGAGAATTCTTCTTGACATCCTCGTGTGATATTTTGTAATAATAACCAATATATCGCAGTACCTGTTACATTGTATTTAATACTTTGATTCCGCAAACGAGTACTCTAATTTTGCTCCTAAGTACTTGATACCCATTTTCCAGTACTCGATTCTCAATTTCTGCCATATATTATGAAAACTTATTTTATTGGAATTTATAATTTGTTCCAGTCTATAGTGTACCTTGATTAATCAAACTAGTACTTTCAAGGTTTGAAATCTGTACTCGATTCCCTACATTTCCACGCAAGGTCTTTAATAAAAATATATGAAAAATAAATGTGATTTTGGGAATTCCAGAGTTCCAGGGAATTCTTCTTGACATCCTCGTGGGATATCTTGTAATAATAAACAATATATCGTAATACCTGTTATATTGTATTTAATACATTGATTCGCAAACCAGTACTCTGATTTTGCACCAAAGTACTTTATACCCATTTTCCAGTACTTGATTCTCTATTTCTACCACATATTATGAAAATTTATTTTTCGAATTTATACTTTGTTCCAGTATCTATTGCACCTTGATTAATCAGATTAGTACTCTCAACGTTTGAAATCTGTACTCGATTCTCTACATTTCCACGCATAGTCTTTAAAAAAACTATATAAAAAATAAATGTCATTTTTTGAATTCCTGAGTTCCAGAGAATTCTTCTTGACATCCTCGTGTGATATTTTGTAATAATAACCAATATATCGCAGTACCTGTTACATTGTATTTAATACTTTGATTCCGCAAACGAGTACTCTAATTTTGCTCCTAAGTACTTGATACCCATTTTCTAGTACTCGATTCTCAATTTCTGCCATGTATTATGAAAACTTATTTTATTGGAATTTATAATTTGTTCCAGTCTATAGTGTACCTTGATTAATCAAACTAGTACTTTCAAGGTTTGAAATCTGTACTCGATTCTCTACATTTTCACGCATGGTCTTTAATAAAAATATATGAAAAATAAATGTCATTTTTGGAATTCTAGAGTTCCAGAGAATTCTTCTTTACATCCTCGTGCGATATTTGATAATAATAAACAATATATCGCAGTACCTGTTATATTGTATTCAATACTTTGATTCCGCAAACGAATACTCTGATTTTGCCCCTAAGTACTTGATACCCATTTTCCAGTACTCGATTCTCTATTTCTACCACATATTATGAAAACTTATTTTATTGGAATTTATACTTTATTCTAGTCTATAGTGTACCTTGATTAATCAAACTTGAACTTTCAAGGTTTGAAATCTGTACTAGATTCCCTACATTTCGACGAATGGTCTTTAATAAAAACATATGAAAAATAAATGTGATTTTGGGAATTCCAGAGGTCCAGGGAATTCTTCTTGACATCCTCGTGGGATACTTTGTAATAATAAACAATATATCGCAATACCTGTTATATTTTATTTAATACATTGATTCCGCAAACGAGTACTCTGATTTTGCACCAAAGTACTTTATACCCATTTTCCAGTACTTGATTCTCTATTTCTACAACATATTATGAAAATTTATTTTTCAAATTTATACTTTGTTCCAGTATCTATTGCACCTTGATTAATCAGATTAGTACTCTCAACGTTTGAAATCTGTACTCGATTCTCTACATTTCCACGCATAGTCTTTAATAAAACTATACGAAAAATAAATGTCATTTTTTGAATCCCTGAGTTCCAGAGAATTCTTTTTGACATCCTCGTGTGATATTTTGTAATAATAAACAATATATCGCAGTACCTGTTACATTGTATTTAATACTTTGATTCCGCAAACGAGTACTCTAATTTTACTCCTAAGTACTTGATACCCATTTTCCAGTACTCGATTCTCAATTTCTGCCACATATTATGAAAACTTATTTTATTGGAATTTATAATTTGGTCCAGTCTATAGTGTTCCTTGATTAATCAAACTAGTACTTTCAAGGTTTGAAATCTGTACTCGATTCTCTACATTTTCACGCATGGTCTTTAATAAAAATATATGAAAAATAAATGTGATTTTGGGAATTCCAGAGTTCCAGGGAATTCTTCTTGACATCCTCGTGGGATATCTTGTAATAATAAACAATATATCGTACTACCTGTTATATTGTATTTAATACATTGATTCCGCAAACGAGTACTCCGATTTTGAACCAAATTACTTTATACCCTTTTTCCAGTACTCGATTCTCTATTTCTACCACATATTATGAAAATTTATTTTTCGAATTTATACTTTGTTCCAGTATCTATTGCACCTTGATTAATCAGATTAGTACTCTCAACGTTTGAAATCTGTACTCGATTCTCTACATTTCCACGCATAGTCTTTAATAAAACTATATGAAAAATAAATGTCATTTTTTGAATTCCTGAGTTCCAGAGAATTCTTCTTGACATCCTCGTGTGATATTTTGTAATAATAAACAATATATCGCAGTACCTGTTACATTGTATTTAATACTTTGATTCCGCAAACGAGTACTCTAATTTTGCTCCTAAGTACTTGATACCCATTTTCCAGTACTCGATTCTCAATTTCTGCCACATATTATGAAAACTTATTTTATTGGAATTTATAATTTGTTCCAGTCTATAGTATACCTTGATTAATCAAACTTGTACTTTCAAGGTTTGAAATCTGTACTCGATTCTCTACATTTTCACGCATGGTCTTTAATAAAAATATATGAAAAATAAATGTGATTTTGGGAATTCCAGAGTTCCAGGGAATTCTTCTTGACATCCTCGTGGGATATCTTGTAATAATAAACAGTATATCGTAATACCTGTTATATTGTATTTAATACATTGATTCCGCAAACGAGTACTCTGATTTTGCACCAAAGTACTTTATACCCATTTTCCTGTACATGATTCTCTATTTCTACCACATATTATGAAAATTTATTTTTCGAATTTATACTTTGTTCCAGTATCTATTGCACCTTGATTAATCAGATTAGTACTCTCAACGTTTGAAATCTGTACTCGATTCTCTACATTTCCACGCATAGTCTTTAACAAAACTATATGAAAAATAAATCTGTCGCAGCCCCGGGCGCGGAGAGGAGAACCCTCACGACGGCACCCGTTGGACGCGCGGGTATAAGCTTCACCACCACTGAGCACAACCCTAAAGTTTGGCTTGAAACCACTTGCCAAAAGGTGATGCACCACATGGTAGTTGTGCTTGGAAGATCACTTATAAACCCTTCACATTACTTATGTTTTTCCTATGTGGGACAAATGCCCACATGGTACATATTTCTCAAGTTTGGGGTGTTACATTCACCCCTCCTTGAGAGCGTAATGTCCTCATTACGCCGTGACATAGGATCGTGGCTTCCCGCCAGTGGAGAAGCTGCCCACAACACGCCGAGCGGAGCCCCTTTAGCGGTGACTCACGACTCATGTCATGTGTGGAACATGCATTCCCATAACTGACGGTTGGCTCTGATACCATTTGTCGCAGCCCCGGGCGCGGAGAGGAGAACCCTCACGACGGCACCCGTTGGACGCGCGGGTATAAGCTTCACCACCACTGAGCACAACCCTAAAGTTTGGCTTGAAACCACTTGCCAAAAGGTGATGCACCACATGGTAGTTGTGCTTGGAAGATCACTTATAAACCCTTCACATTACTTATGTTTTTCCTATGTGGGACAAATGCCCACATGGTACATATTTCTCAAGTTTGGGGTGTTACAAAATCTCATTTTTTGAATTCCTGAGTTCCAGAGAATTCTTCTTGACATCCTCGTGTGATATTTTGTAATAATAAACAATATATCGCAGTACCTGTTACATTGTATTTAATACTTTGGTTCCGCAAACGAGTACTCTAATTTTGCTCCTAAGTACTTGATACCCATTTTCCAGTACTCGATTCTCAATTTCTGCCATATATTATGAAAACTTATTTTATTGGAATTTATAATTTGTTCCAGTCTATAGTGTACTTTGATTAATCAAACTAGTACTTTCAAGGTTTGAAATCTGTACTCGATTCTCTACATTTTCACGCAAGGTCTTTAATAAAAATATATGAAAAATAAATGTGATTTTGGGAATTCCAGAGTTCCAAGGAATTCTTCTTGACATCCTCGTGGGATATCTTGTAATAATAAACAATATATCGTACTACCTGTTATATTGTATTTAATACATTGATTCCGCAAACGAGTACTCTGATTTTGCACCAAAGTACTTTGTACCCATTTTCCAGTACTCGATTCTCTATTTCTACCACATATTATGAAAATTTATTTTTCAAATTTATACTTTGTTGCAGTATCTATTGCACCTTGATTAATCAGATTAGTACTCTCAACGTTTGAAATCTGTACTCGATTCTCTACATTTCCACGCATAGTCTTTAATAAAACTATATGAAAAATAAATGTCATTTTTTGAATTCCTGAGTTCCAGAGAATTCTTCTTGACACCCTCGTGTGATATTTTGTAATAATAAGCAATATATCGCAGTACCTGTTACATTGTATTTAATACTTTGATTCCGCAAACGAGTACTCTAATTTTGCTCCTAAGTACTTGATACCCATTTTCCAGTACTCGATTCTCAATTTCTGCCACATATTATGAAAACTTATTTTATTGGAATTTATAATTTGTTCCAGTCTATAGTGTACCTTGATTAATCAAACTAGTACTTTCTAGGTTTGAAATCTGTACTCGATTCTCTACATTTCCACGCATGGTCTTTAATAAAAATATATGAAAAATAAATGTGATTTTGGGAATTCCAGAGTTCCAGGGAATTCTTCTTGACATCCTCGTGGGATATCTTGTAATAATAAACAATATATCGTAATACCTGTTATATTGTATTTAATACATTGATTCGCAAACGAGTACTCTGATTTTGCACCAAAGTACTTTATACCCATTTTCCTGTACATGATTCTCTATTTCTACCACATATTATGAAAATTTATTTTTCAAATTTATACTTTGTTCCAGTACATATTGCACCTTGATTAATCAGATTATTACTCTCAACGTTTGGAATCTGTACTCGATTCTCTACATTTCCACACATAGTCTTTAATAAAACTATATGAAAAATAAATGTCATTTTTTGAATTCCTGATTCTAGAGAATTCTTCTTGACACCCTCGTGTGATATTTTGTAGTAATAAACTATATATCGCAGTACCTGTTACATTGTATTTAATACTTTGATTTTGCAAACGAGTACTCTAATTTTGCTCCTAAGTACTTGATACCCATTTTCCAATACTCGATTCTCAATTTCTGCCACATATTATGAAAACTTATTTTATTGGAATTTATAATTTGTTCCAGTCTATAGTGTACCTTGATTAATCAAACTAGTACTTTCAAGGTTTGAAATCTGTACTCGATTCTCTACATTTTCACGCATGGTTTTTAATAAAAATATATGAAAAATAAATGTCATTTTTGGAATTCTAGAGTTCCAGAGAATTCTTCTTTACATCCTCGTGCGATATTTGATAATAATAAACAATATATCGCAGTACCTGTTATATTGTATTCAATACTTTGATTCCGCAAACGAATACTCTGATTTTGCCCCTAAGTACTTGATACCCATTTTCCAGTACTCGATTCTGTATTTCTACCACATATTATGAAAACTTATTTTATTGGAATTTATACTTTATTCTAGTCTATAGTGTACCTTGATTAATCAAACTTGAACTTTCATGGTTTGAAATCTGTACTAGATTCCCTACATTTCGACGAATGGTCTTTAATAAAAACATATGAAAAATAAATGTGATTTTGGGAATTCCAGAGGTCCAGGGAATTCTTCTTGACATCCTCGTGGGATACTTTGTAATAATAAACAATATATCGCAATACCTGTTATATTGTATTTAATACATTGATTCCGCAAACGAGTACTCTGATTTTGCACCAAAGTAGTTTATACCCATTTTCCAGTACTTGATTCTCTATTTCTACCACATATTATGAAAATTTATTTTTCGAATTTATACTTTGTTCCAGTATCTATTGCACCTTGATTAATCAGATTAGTACTCTCAACGTTTGAAATCTGTACTCGATTCTCTACATTTCCACGCATAGTCTTTAATAAAACTATACGAAAAATAAATGTCATTTTTTGAATTCCTGAGTTCCAGAGAATTCATCTTGACATCCTCGTGTGATATTTTGTAATAATAAACAATATATCGCAGTACCTGTTACATTGTATTTAATACTTTGATTCCGCAAACGAGTACTCTAATTTTGCTCCTAAGTACTTGATACCCATTTTCCAGTACTCGATTCTCAATTTCTGCCACATATTATGAAAACTTATTTTATTGGAATTTATAATTTGTTCCAGTCTATAGTGTACCTTGATTAATCAAACTAGTACTTTCAATGTTTGAAATCTGTACTCGATTCTCTACATTTTCACTCATGGTCTTTAATAAAAATATATGAAAAATAAATGTGATTTTGGGAATTCCAGAGTTCCAGGGAATTCTTCTTGACATCCTCGTGGGATATCTTGTAATAATAAACAATATATCGTAATACCTGTTATATTGTATTTAATACATTGATTCCGCAAACGAGTACTCTGATTTTGCACCAAAGTACTTTATACCCATTTTCCAGTACTTGATTCTCTATTTCTACCACATATTATGAAAATTTATTTTTCGAATTTATACTTTGTTCCAGTATCTATTGCACCTTGATTAATCAGATTAGTACTCTCAACGTTAGAAATCTGTACTCGATTCTCTACATTTCCACGCATAGTCTTTAACAAAACTATATGAAAAATAAATGTCATTTTTTGAATTCCTGAGTTCCAGATAATTCTTCTTGACATCCTCGTGTGATATTTTGTAATAATAACCAATATATCGCAGCACCTATTACATTGTATTTAATACTTTGATTCCGCAAACGAGTACTCTAATTTTGCTCCTAAGTACTTGATACCCATTTTCCAGTACTCGATTCTCAATTTCTGCCATATATTATGAAAACTTATTTTATTGAAATTTATAATTTGTTCCAGTCTATAGTGTACCTTGATTAATCAAACTAGTACTTTCAAGGTTTGAAATCTGTACTCGATTCTCTACATTTTCACGCATGGTCTTTAATAAAAATATATGAAAAATAAATGTCGTTATTGGAATTCTAGAGTTCCAGAGAATTCTTCTTGACATCCTCGTGCGATATTTGATAATAATAAACAATATATCGCAGTACCTGTTATATTGTATTCAATACTTTGATTCCGCAAACGAATACTCTGATTTTTCCCCTAAGTACTTGATACCCATTTTCCAGTACTCGATTCTCTATTTCTGCCACATATTATGAAAACTTATTTTATTGGAATTTATACTTTATTCTAGTCTATAGTGTACCTTGATTAATCAAACTTGAACTTTCAAGGTTTGAAATCTGTACTAGATTCCCTACATTTCGACGAATGGTCTTTAATAAAAACATATGAAAAATAAATGTGATTTTGGGAATTCCAGAGGTCCAAGGAATTCTTCTTGACATCCTCGTGGGATACTTTGTAATAATAAACAATATACCACAATACCTGTTATATTGTATGTAATACATTGATTCCGCAAACGAGTACTCTGATTTTGCACCAAAGTAGTTTATACCCATTTTCCAGTACTTGATTCTCTATTTCTACCACATCTTATGAAAATTTATTTATCGAATTTATACTTTGTTCCAGTATCTATTGCACCTTGATTAATCAGATTAGTACTCTCAACGTTTGAAATCTGTACTCGATTCTCTACATTTCCACGCATAGTCTTTAATAAAACTATACGAAAAATAAATGTCATTTTTTGAATTCATGAGTTCCAGAGAATTTTTCTTGACATCCTCGTGTGATATTTTGTAATAATAAACAATATATCGCAGTACCTGTTACATTGTATTTAATACTTTGATTCCGCAAACGAGTACTCTAATTTTGCTCCTAAGTACTTGATACCCATTTTCCAGTACTCGATTCTCAATTTCTGCCACATATTATGAAAACTTATTTTATTGGAATTTATAATTTGTTCCAGTCTATAGTGTACCTTGATTAATCAAACTAGTACTTTCGAGGTTTGAAATCTGTACTCGATTCTCTACATTTTCACGCATGGTCTTTAATAAAAATATATGAAAAATAAATGTCATTATTGGAATTCTAGAGTTCCAGAGAATTCTTCTTGACATCCTCGTGCGATATTTGATAATAATAAACAATATATCGCAGTACCTGTTATATTGTATTCAATACTTTGATTCCGCAAACGAATACTCTGATTTTGCCCCTAAGTACTTGATACCCATTTTCCAGTACTCGATTCTCTATTTCTGCCACATATTATGAAAACTTGAACTTTCAAGGTTTGAAATCTGTACTAGATTCCCTACATTTCGACGAATGGTCTTTAATAAAAACATATGAAAAATAAATGTGATTTTGGGAATTCCAGAGGTCCAGGGAATTCTTCTTGACATCCTCGTGGGATACTTTGTAATAATAAACAATATACCGCAATACCTGTTATATTGTATGTAATACATTGATTCCGCAAACGAGTACTCTGATTTTGCACCAAAGTAGTTTATACCCATTTTCCAGTACTTGATTCTCTATTTCTACCACATATTATGAAAATTTATTTATCGAATTTATACTTTGTTCCAGTATCTATTGCACCTTGATTAATCAGATTAGTACTCTCAACGTTTGAAATCTGTACTCGATTCTCTACATTTCCACGCATAGTCTTTAATAAAACTATACGAAAAATAAATGTCATTTTTTGAATTCATGAGTTCCAGAGAATTCTTCTTGACATCCTCGTGTGATATTTTGTAATAATAAACAATATATCGCAGTACCTGTTACATTGTATTTAATACTTTGATTCCGCAAACGAGTACTCTAATTTTGCTCCTAAGTACTTGATACCCATTTTCCAGTACTCGATTCTCAATTTCTGCCACATATTATGAAAACTTATTTTATTGGAATTTATAATTTGTTCCAGTCTATAGTGTACCTTGATTAATCAAACTAGTACTTTCAAGGTTTGAAATCTGTACTCGATTCTCTACATTTTCACGCATGGTCTTTAATAAAAATATATGAAAAATAAATGTCATTATTGGAATTCTAGAGTTCCAGAGAATTCTTCTTGACATCCTCGTGCGATATTTGATAATAATAAACAATATATCGCAGTACCTGTTATATTGTATTCAATACTTTGATTCCGCAAACGAATACTCTGATTTTGCCCCTACGTACTTGATACCCATTTTCCAGTACTCGATTCTCTATTTCTGCCACATATTATGAAAACTTGAACTTTCAAGGTTTGAAATCTGTACTAGATTCCCTACATTTCGACGAATGGTCTTTAATAAAAACATATGAAAAATAAATGTGATTTTGGGAATTCCAGAGGTCCAGGGAATTCTTCTTGACATCCTCGTGGGATACTTTATAATAATAAACATTATATCGCAATACCTGTTATATTATATTTAATACATTGATTCCGCAAACGAGTACTCTGATTTTGCACCAAAGTACTTTATACCCATTTTCCAGTACTTGATTCTCTATTTCTACCACATATTATGAAAATTTATTTTTCGAATTTATACTTTGTTCCAGTGTCTATTGCACCTTGATTAATCAGATTAGGACTCTCAACGTTTGAAATCAGTACTCGATTCTCTACATTTCCATGCATAGTCTTTAATAAAACTATACGAAAAATAAATGTCATTTTTTGAATTCCTGAGTTCCAGAGAATTCTTCTTGACATCCTCGTGTGATATTTTGTAATAATAAACAATATATCGCAGTACCTGTTACATTGTATTTAATACTTTGATTCCGCAAATGAGTACTCTAATTTTGCTCCTAAGTACTTGCTACCCATTTTCCAGTACTCGATTCTCAATTTCTGCCACATATTATGAAAACTTATTTTATTGGAATTTATAATTTGTTCCAGTCTATAGTGTACCTTGATTAATCAAACTAGTACTTTCAAGGTTTGAAATCTGTACTCGATTCTCTACATTTTCACGCATGGTCTTTAATAAAAATATATGAAAAATAAATGTCATTTTTGGAATTCTAGAGTTCCAGAGAATTCTTCTTGACATCCTCGTGCGATATTTGATAATAATAAACAATATATCGCAGTACCTGTTATATTGTATTCAATACTTTGATTCCGCAAACGAATACTCTGATTTTGCCCCTAAGTAGTTGATACCCATTTTCCAGTACTCGATTCTCTATTTCTGCCACATATTATGAAAACTTATTTTATTGGAATTTATACTTTATTCTAGTCTATAGTGTACCTTGATAAATCAAACTTGAACTTTCAAGGTTTGAAATCTGTACTAGATTCCCTACATTTCGACGAATGGTCTTTAATAAAAACATATGAAAAATAAATGTGATTTTGGGAATTCCAGAGGTCCAGGGAATTCTTCTTGACATCCTCGTGGGATACTTTGTAATAATAAACAATATATCGCAATACCTGTTATATTGTATTTAATACATTGATTCCGCAAACGAGTACTCTGATTTTGCACCAAAGTACTTTATACCCATTTTCCAGTACTCGATTCTCTATTTGTCACATATTATGAAAATTTATTTTATTCGAATTTATACTTTCTTCCAGTATCTATTGCACCTTGATTAGTCAGATTAGTACTCTCAAAGTTTGAAATCTGTACTCGATTCTCTACATTTCCACGCATAGTCTTTAATAAAACTATATGAAAAATAAAAGTCATTTTGGGAAATCCAGAGTTCCAAAGAATTCTTCTTGACATCCTCGTGTGATATTTTGTAATAATAAACAATATATCGCAGTACCAGTTACATTGTATTTAATACTTTGATTCCGCAACCGAGTACTCTAATTTTGCTCCTAAGTACTTGATACCCATTTTCCAGTACTCGATTCTCAATTTCTGCCAAATATTATGAAAACTTATTTTATTGGAATTCATATTTGGTTCCAGTCTATAGTGTACCTTGATTAATCAGACTAGTACTTTTAAGGATTGAAATCTGTTCTCGATTCTCTTCATTTCCAAGCATGGTCTTTAGTAAGATTATATGAAAAATAAATGTGCTTTTTGGAATTCCAAAGTTCCAGGGAATTCTTCATGACATCCTCGTGGGATATTTGGTAATAATAAACAATATATCGCAATACCTGTTATATTGTATTTAATACTTTCATTCCGCAAACGAGTACTCTGATTTTGCACCAAAGTACTTGATACCCATTCTTCAGTACTCGATTCTCTATTTCTGCCACATATTATGAAAACTTATTTTATTGGAATTTATACTTTGTTCTAGTCTCTAGTGTACCTTGATTAATCAGACTAGTACTTTCACCGTTCGAAATCTATAGTCGATTCTCTACATTTCCACGCATGGTCTTTAATAAAAATAAATGAAAAATAAATGTGATTTTGGGAATTCTTATTGACATCCTCGTGGGATATTTTGTAATAATAAACAATATATCGCAGTACCTGTTATATTGTATTTAATACTTTGATTCCGCAACCGAGTACTCTAATTTTGCTCCTAAGTACTTGATACCCATTTTCCAGTACTCGATTCTCAATTTCTGCCAAATATTATGAAAACTTATTTTATTGGAATTCATATTTGGTTCCAGTCTATAGTGTACCTTGATTAATCAGACTAGTACTTTTAAGGATTGAAATCTGTTCTCGATTCTCTTCATTTCCAAGCATGGTCTTTAGTAAGATTATATGAAAAATAAATGTGCTTTTTGGAATTCCAAAGTTCCAGGGAATTCTTCATGACATCCTCGTGGGATATTTGGTAATAATAAACAATATATCGCAATACCTGTTATATTGTATTTAATACTTTCATTCCGCAAACGACTACTCTGATTTTGCACCAAAGTACTTGATACCCATTCTTCAGTACTCGATTCTCTATTTCTGCCACATATTATGAAAACTTATTTTATTGGAATTTATACTTTGTTCTAGTCTCTAGTGTACCTTGATTAATCAGACTAGTACTTTCACCGTTTGAAATCTATAGTCGATTCTCTACATTTCCACGCATGGTCTTTAATAAAAATAAATGAAAAATAAATGTGATTTTGGGAATTCTAGAGTTCCAGGGAATTCTTATTGACATCGTCGTGGGATATTTTGTAATAATAAACAATATATCACAATACCTGTTATATTGTATTTAATACTTTGATTCCGCAACCGAGTACTCTAATTTTGCTCCTAAGTACTTGATACCCATTTTCCAGTACTCGATTCTCAATTTCTGCCAAATATTATGAAAACTTATTTTATTGGAATTCATATTTGGTTCCAGTCTATAGTGTACCTTGATTAATCAGACTAGTACTTTTAAGGATTGAAATCTGTTCTCGATTCTCTTCATTTCCAAGCATGGTCTTTAGTAAGATTATATGAAAAATAAATGTGCTTTTTGGAATTCCAAAGTTCCAGGGAATTCTTCATGACATCCTCGTGGGATATTTGGTAATAATAAACAATATATCGCAATACCTGTTATATTGTATTTAATACTTTGATTCCGCAAACGAGTACTCTGATTTTGCACCAAAGTACTTGATACCCATTCTTCAGTACTCGATTCTCTATTTCTGCCACATATTATGAAAACTTATTTTATTGGAATTTATACTTTGTTCTAGTCTCTAGTGTACCTTGATTAATCAGACTAGTACTTTCACCGTTTGAAATCTATAGTCGATTCTCTACATTTCCACGCATGGCCTTTAATAAAAATAAATGAAAAATAAATGTGATTTTGGGAATTTTAGAGTTCCAGGGAATTCTTATTGACATCCTCGTGGGATATTTTGTAATAATAAACAATATATCGCAATACCTGTTATATTGTATTTAATACTTTGATTCCGCAACTGAGTACTCTAATTTTGCTCCTAAGTACTTGATACCCATTTTCCAGTACTCAATTCTCAATTTCTGCCAAATATTATGAAAACTTATTTTATTGGAATTCATATTTGGTTCCAGTCTATAGTGTACCTTGATTAATCAGACTAGTACTTTTAAGGATTGAAATCTGTTCTCGATTCTCTTCATTTCCAAGCATGGTCTTTAGTAAGATTATATGAAAAATAAATGTGCTTTTTGGAATTCCAAAGTTCCAGGGAATTCTTCATGACATCCTCGTGGGATATTTGGTAATAATAAACAATATATCGCAATACCTGTTATATTGTATTTAATACTTTCATTCCGCAAACGACTACTCTGATTTTGCACCAAAGTACTTGATACCCATTCTTCAGTACTCGATTCTCTATTTCTGCCACATATTATGAAAACTTATTTTATTGGAATTTATACTTTGTTCTAGTCTCTAGTGTACCTTGATTAATCAGACTAGTACTTTCACCGTTTGAAATCTATAGTCGATTCTCTACATTTCCACGCATGGTCTTTAATAAAAATAAATGAAAAATAAATGTGATTTTGGGAATTCTAGAGTTCCAGGGAATTCTTATTGACATCCTCGTGGGATATTTTGTAATAATAAACAATATATCGCAATACCTGTTATATTGTATTTAATACTTTGATTCCGCAACCGAGTACTGTAATTTTGCTCCTAAGTACTTGATACCCATTTTCCAGTACTCGATTCTCAATTTCTGCCAAATATTATGAAAACTTATTTTAGTGGAATTCATATTTGGTTCCAGTCTATAGTGTACCTTGATTAATCAGACTAGTACTTTTAAGGATTGAAATCTGTTCTCGATTCTCTTCATTTCCAAGCATGGTCTTTAGTAAGATTATATGAAAAATAAATGTGCTTTTTGGAATTCCAAAGTTCCAGGGAATTCTTCATGACATCCTCGTGGGATATTTGGTAATAATAAACAATATATCGCAATACCTGTTATATTGTATTTAATACTTTGATTCCGCAAACGAGTACTCTGATTTTGCACCAAAGTACTTGATACCCATTCTTCAGTACTCGATTCTCTATTTCTGCCACATATTATGAAAACTTATTTTATTGGAATTTATACTTTGTTCTAGTCTCTAGTGTACCTTGATTAATCAGACTAGTACTTTCACCGTTTGAAATCTATAGTCGATTCTCTACATTTCCACGCATGGTCTTTAATAAAAATAAATGAAAAATAAATGTGATTTTGGGAATTCTAGAGTTCCAGGGAATTCTTATTGACATCCTCGTGGGATATTTTGTAATAATAAACAATTTATCGCAATACCTGTTATATTGTATTTCATACTTTGATTCCGCAACCGAGTACTCTAATTTTGCTCCTAAGTACTTGATACCCATTTTCCAGTACTCGATTCTCTATTTGTCATATATTATGAAAATTTATTTTATTCGAATTTATACTTTCTTCCAGTATCTATTGCACCTTGATTAGTCAGATTAGTACTCTGAAAGTTTGAAATCTGTACTCGATTCTCTACATTTCCACGCATAGTCTTTAATAAAACTATATGAAAAATAAAAGTCATTTTGGGAAATCCAGAGTTCCAAAGAATTCTTCTTGACATCCTCGTGTGATATTTTGTAATAATAAACAATATATCGCAGTACCAGTTACATTGTATTTAATACTTTGATTCCGCAACGAGTACTCTAATTTTGCTCCTAAGTACTTGATACCCATTTTCCAGTACTCGATTCTCAATTTCTGCCAAATATTATGAAAACTTATTTTATTGGAATTCATATTTGGTTCCAGTCTATAGTGTACCTTGATTAATCAGACTAGTACTTTTAAGGATTGAAATCTGTTCTCGATTCTCTTCATTTCCAAGCATGGTCTTTAGTAAGATTATATGAAAAATAAATGTGCTTTTTGGAATTCCAAAGTTCCAGGGAATTCTTCATGACATCCTCGTGGGATATTTCGTAATAATAAACAATATATCGCAATACCTGTTATATTGTATTTAATACTTTGATTCCGCAAACGAGTACTCTGATTTTGCACCAAAGTACTTGATACCCATTCTTCAGTACTCGATTCTCTATTTCTGCTACATATTATGAAAACTTATTTTATTGGAATTAATACTTTGTTCTAGTCTCTAGTGTACCTTGATTAATCAGACTAGTACTTTCACCGTTTGAAATCTATAGTCGATTCTCTACATTTCCACGCATGGTCTTTAATAAAAATAAATGAAAAATAAATGTGATTTTGGGAATTCTAGAGTTCCAGGGAATTCTTATTGACATCCTCGTGGGATATTTTGTAATAATAAACAATATATCGCAATACCTGTTATATTGTATTTAATACTTTGATTCCGCAAACGAGTACTCTAATTTTGCTCCTAAGTACTTGATACCCATTTTCCAGTACTCGATTCTCATTTTCTGCCACATATTATGAAAACTTATTTTATTGGAATTTATAATTTGTTCCAGTCTATAGTGTACCTTGATTAATCAAACTAGTACTTTCAAGGTTTGAAATCTGTACTCGATTCTCTACATTTTCACGCATGGTCTTTAATAAAAATATATAAAAAAATAAATGTAATTTTGGGAATTCTAGAGTTCCAGAGAATTCTTCTTGACATCCTCGTGGGATATTTGGTAATAATAAACAATATATCGCAATACCTGTTATATTGTATTTAATACTTTGATTCCGCAAACGAGTACTCTGATTTTGCACCAAAGTACTTGATACCCATTCTTCAGTACTCGATTCTCTATTTCTGCCACATATTATGAAAACTTATTTTATTGGAATTTATACTTTGTTCTAGTCTCTAGTGTACCTTGATTAATCAGACTAGTACTTTCACCGTTTGAAATCTATAGTCGATTCTCTACATTTCCACGCATGGTCTTTAATAAAAATAAATGAAAAATAAATGTGATTTTGGGAATTCTAGAGTTCCAGGGAATTCTTATTGACATCCTCGTGGGATATTTTGTAATAATAAACAATTTATCGCAATACCTGTTATATTGTATTTCATACTTTGATTCCGCAACCGAGTACTCTAATTTTGCTCCTAAGTACTTGATACCCATTTTCCAGTACTCGATTCTCTATTTGTCATATATTATGAAAATTTATTTTATTCGAATTTATACTTTCTTCCAGTATCTATTGCACCTTGATTAGTCAGATTAGTACTCTGAAAGTTTGAAATCTGTACTCGATTCTCTACATTTCCACGCATAGTCTTTAATAAAACTATATGAAAAATAAAAGTCATTTTGGGAAATCCAGAGTTCCAAAGAATTCTTCTTGACATCCTCGTGTGATATTTTGTAATAATAAACAATATATCGCAGTACCAGTTACATTGTATTTAATACTTTGATTCCGCAACGAGTACTCTAATTTTGCTCCTAAGTACTTGATACCCATTTTCCAGTACTCGATTCTCAATTTCTGCCAAATATTATGAAAACTTATTTTATTGGAATTCATATTTGGTTCCAGTCTATAGTGTACCTTGATTAATCAGACTAGTACTTTTAAGGATTGAAATCTGTTCTCGATTCTCTTCATTTCCAAGCATGGTCTTTAGTAAGATTATATGAAAAATAAATGTGCTTTTTGGAATTCCAAAGTTCCAGGGAATTCTTCATGACATCCTCGTGGGATATTTCGTAATAATAAACAATATATCGCAATACCTGTTATATTGTATTTAATACTTTGATTCCGCAAACGAGTACTCTGATTTTGCACCAAAGTACTTGATACCCATTCTTCAGTACTCGATTCTCTATTTCTGCTACATATTATGAAAACTTATTTTATTGGAATTAATACTTTGTTCTAGTCTCTAGTGTACCTTGATTAATCAGACTAGTACTTTCACCGTTTGAAATCTATAGTCGATTCTCTACATTTCCACGCATGGTCTTTAATAAAAATAAATGAAAAATAAATGTGATTTTGGGAATTCTAGAGTTCCAGGGAATTCTTATTGACATCCTCGTGGGATATTTTGTAATAATAAACAATATATCGCAATACCTGTTATATTGTATTTAATACTTTGATTCCGCAAACGAGTACTCTAATTTTGCTCCTAAGTACTTGATACCCATTTTCCAGTACTCGATTCTCAATTTCTGCCAAATATTATGAAAACTTATTTTATTGGAATTCATATTTGGTTCCAGTCTATAGTGTACCTTGATTAATCAGACTAGTACTTTTAAGGATTGAAATCTGTTCTCGATTCTCTTCATTTCCAAGCATGGTCTTTAGTAAGATTATATGAAAAATAAATGTGCTTTTTGGAATTCCAAAGTTCCAGGGAATTCTTCATGACATCCTCGTGGGATATTTGGTAATAATAAACAATATATCGCAATACCTGTTATATTGTATTTAATACTTTGATTCCGCAAACGAGTACTCTGATTTTGCACCAAAGTACTTGATACCCATTCTTCAGTACTCGATTCTCTATTTCTGCCACATATTATGAAAACTTATTTTATTGGAATTTATACTTTGTTCTAGTCTCTAGTGTACCTTGATTAATCAGACTAGTACTTTCACCGTTTGAAATCTGTAGTCGATTCTCTACATTTCCACGCATGGTCTTTAATAAAAATAAATGAAAAATAAATGTGATTTTGGTAATTCTAGAGTTCCAGGGAATTCTTATTGACATCCTCGTGGGATATTTTGTAATAATAAACAATATATCGCAATACCTGTTATATTGTATTTAATACTTTGATTCCGCAACCGAGTACTCTAATTTTGCTCCTAAGTACTTGATACCCATTTTCCAGTACTCGATTCTCAATTTCTGCCAAATATTATGAAAACTTATTTTATTGGAATTCATATTTGGTTCCAGTCTATAGTGTACCTTGATTAATCAGACTAGTACTTTTAAGGATTGAAATCTGTTCTCGATTCTCTTCATTTCCAAGCATGGTCTTTAGTAAGATTATATGAAAAATAAATGTGCTTTTTGGAATTCCAATGTTCCAGGGAATTCTTCATGACATCCTCGTGGGATATTTGGTAATAATAAACAATATATCGCAATACCTGTTATATTGTATTTAATACTTTGATTCCGCAAACGAGTACTCTGATTTTGCACCAAAGTACTTGATACCCATTCTTCAGTACTCGATTCTCTATTTCTGCTACATATTATGAAAACTTATTTTATTGGAATTTATACTTTGTTCTAGTCTCTAGTGTACCTTGATTAATCAGACTAGTACTTTCACCGTTTGAAATCTATAGTCGATTCTCTACATTTCCACGCATGGTCTTTAATAAAAATAAATGAAAAATAAATGTGATTTTGGGAATTCTAGAGTTCCAGGGAATTCTTATTGACATCCTCGTGGGATATTTTGTAATAATAAACAATATATCGCAATACCTGTTATATTGTATTTAATACTTTGATTCCGCAAACGAGTACTCTAATTTTGCTCCTAAGTACTTGATACCCATTTTCCAGTACTCGATTCTCATTTTCTGCCACATATTATGAAAACTTATTTTATTGGAATTTATAATTTGTTCCAGTCTATAGTGTACCTTGATTAATCAAACTAGTACTTTCAAGGTTTGAAATCTGTACTCGATTCTCTACATTTTCACGCATGGTCTTTAATAAAAATATATAAAAAAATAAATGTCATTTTGGGAATTCTAGAGTTCCAGAGAATTCTTCTTGACATCCTCGTGCGATATTTGATAATAATAAACAATATATCGCAGTACCTGTTATATTGTATTTAATACTTTGATTCCGCAAACGAATACTCTGATTTTGCCCCTAAGTACTTGATACCCATTTTCCAGTACTCGATTCTCAATTTCTGCCACATATTATGAAAACTTATTTTATTGGAATTTATAATTTGTTCCAGTCTATAGTGTACATGGATTAATCAAACTAGTACTTTCAAGGATTGAAATCTGTACTCGATTCTCTACATTTCCACGCATGGTCTTTAATAAAAATATACGAAAAATAAATGTGATTTTGGGAATTCCTGAGTTCCATGGAATTCTTCTTGACATCCTCGTGGGATATCTTGTAATAATAATCAATATATCGTAATACCTGTTATATTGTATTTAATACATTGATTCCGCAAACGAGTACTCTGATTTTGAACCAAATTACTTTATACCCATTTTCCAGTACTCGATTCTCTATTTCTACCACATATTATGAAAATTTATTTTTCGAATTTATACTTTGTTCCAGTATCTATTGCACCTTGATTAATCAGATTAGTACTCTCAACGTTTGATATCTGTACTCGATTCTCTACATTTCCACGCATAGTCTTTAATAAAACTATATGAAAAATAAAAGTCATTTTTTGAATTCCTGAGTTCCAGAGAATTCTTCTTGACATCCTCGTGGGATATTTTGTAAAAATAAACAATATATCGCAGTACCTGTTACATTGTATTTAATACTCTGATTCCGCAAACGAGTACTCTAATTTTGCTCCTAAGTACTTGATACCCATTTTCCAGTACTCGATTCTCAATTTCTGCCAAATATTATGAAAACTTATTTTATTGGAATTCATATTTGGTTCCAGTCTATAGTGTACCTTGATTAATCAGACTAGTACTTTTAAGGATTGAAATCTGTTCTCGATTCTCTTCATTTCCAAGCATGGTCTTTAGTAACATTATATGAAAAATAAATGTGCTTTTTGGAATTCCAAAGTTCCAGGGAATTCTTCATGACATCCTCGTGGGATATTTGGTAATAATAAACAATATATCGCAATACCTGTTATATTGTATTTAATACTTTGATTCCGCAAACGAGTACTCTGATTTTGCACCAAAGTACTTGATACCCATTCTTCAGTACTCGATTCTCTATTTCTGCTACATATTATGAAAACTTATTTTATTGGAATTTATACTTTGTTCTAGTCTCTAGTGTACCTTGATTAATCAGACTAGTACTTTCACCGTTTGAAATCTGTAGTCGATTCTCTACATTTCCACGCATGGTCTTTAATAAAAATAAATGAAAAATAAATGTGATTTTGGTAATTCTAGAGTTCCAGGGAATTCTTATTGACATCCTCGTGGGATATTTTGTAATAATAAACAATATATCGCAATACCTGTTATATTGTATTTAATACTTTGATTCCGCAAACGAATACTCTGATTTTGCCCCTAAGTACTTGATACCCATTTTCCAGTACTCGATTCTCAATTTCTGCCACATATTATGAAAACTTATTTTATTGGAATTTATAATTTGTTCCAGTCTATAGTGTACATGGATTAATCAAAGTAGTACTTTCAAGGATTGAAATCTGTACTCGATTCTCTACATTTCCACGCATGGTCTTTAATAAAAATATACGAAAAATAAATGTCATTTTTGGAATTCTAGAGTTCCAGAGAATTCTTCTTGACATCCTCGTGCGATATTTGATAATAATAAACAATATATCGCAGTACCTGTTATATTGTATTCAATACTTTGATTCCGCAAACGAATACTCTGATTTTGCCCCTAAGTAGTTGATACCCATTTTCCAGTACTCGATTCTCTATTTCTGCCACATATTATGAAAACTTATTTTATTGGAATTTATACTTTATTCTAGTCTATAGTGTACCTTGATAAATCAAACTTGAACTTTCAAGGTTTGAAATCTGTACTAGATTCCCTACATTTCGACGAATGGTCTTTAATAAAAACATATGAAAAATAAATGTGATTTTGGGAATTCCAGAGGTCCAGGGAATTCTTCTTGACATCCTCGTGGGATACTTTGTAATAATAAACAATATATCGCAATACCTGTTATATTGTATTTAATACATTGATTCCGCAAACGAGTACTTTGATTTTGCACCAAAGTACTTTATACCCATTTTCCAGTACTCGATTCTCTATTTGTCACATATTATGAAAATTTATTTTATTCGAATTTATACTTTCTTCCAGTATCTATTGCACCTTGATTAGTCAGATTAGTACTCTCAAAGTTTGAAATCTGTACTCGATTCTCTACATTTCCACGCATAGTCTTTAATAAAACTATATGAAAAATAAAAGTCATTTTGGGAAATCCAGAGTTCCAAAGAATTCTTCTTGACATCCTCGTGTGATATTTTGTAATAATAAACAATATATCGCAGTACCAGTTACATTGTATTTAATACTTTGATTCCGCAACCGAGTACTCTAATTTTACTCCTAAGTACTTGATACCCATTTTCCAGTACTCGATTCTCAATTTCTGCCAAATATTATGAAAACTTATTTTATTGGAATTCATATTTGGTTCCAGTCTATAGTGTACCTTGATTAATCAGACTAGTACTTTTAAGGATTGAAATCTGTTCTCGATTCTCTTCATTTCCAAGCATGGTCTTTAGTAAGATTATATGAAAAATAAATGTGCTTTTTGGAATTCCAAAGTTCCAGGGAATTCTTCATGACATCCTCGTGGGATATTTGGTAATAATAAACAATATATCGCAATACCTGTTATATTGTATTTAATACTTTGATTCCGCAAACGAGTACTCTGATTTTGCACCAAAGTACTTGATACCCATTCTTCAGTACTCGATTCTCTATTTCTGCCACATATTATGAAAACTTATTTTATTGGAATTTATACTTTGTTCTAGTCTCTAGTGTACCTTGATTAATCAGACTAGTACTTTCACCGTTTGAAATCTGTAGTCGATTCTATACATTTCCACGCATGGTCTTTAATAAAAATAAATGAAAAATAAATGTGATTTTGGGAATTCTAGAGTTCCAGGGAATTCTTATTGACATCCTCGTGGGATATTTTGTAATAATAAACAATATATCGCAATACCTGTTATATTGTATTTAATACTTTGATTCCGCAACCGAGTACTCTAATTTTGCTCCTAAGTACTTGATACCCATTTTCCAGTACTCGATTCTCAATTTCTGCCAAATATTATGAAAACTTATTTTATTGGAATTCATATTTGGTTCCAGTCTATAGTGTACCTTGATTAATCAGACTAGTACTTTTAAGGATTGAAATCTGTTCTCGATTCTCTTCATTTCCAAGCATGGTCTTTAGTAAGATTATATGAAAAATAAATGTGCTTTTTGGAATTCCAAAGTTCCAGGGAATTCTTCATGACATCCTCGTGGGATATTTGGTAATAATAAACAATATATCGCAATACCTGTTATATTGTATTTAATACATTGATTCCGCAAACGAGTACTCTGATTTTGCACCAAAGTACTTGATACCCATTCTTCAGTACTCGATTCTCTATTTCTGCCACATATTATGAAAACTAATTTTATTGGAATTTATACTTTGTTCTAGTCTCTAGTGTACCTTGATTAATCAGACTAGTACTTTCACCGTTTGAAATCTGTAGTCGATTCTATACATTTCCACGCATGGTCTTTAATAAAAATAAATGAAAAATAAATGTGATTTTGGGAATTCTAGAGTTCCAGGGAATTCTTATTGACATCCTCGTGGGATATTTTGTAATAATAAACAATATATCGCAATACCTGTTATATTGTATTTAATACTTTGATTCCGCAACCGAGTACTCTAATTTTGCACCAAAGTACTTGATACCCATTCTTCAGTACTCGATTCTCTATTTCTGCCACATATTATGAAAACTTATTTTATTGGAATTTATACTTTGTTCTAGTCTCTAGTGTACCTTGATTAATCAGACTAGTACTTTCACCGTTCGAAATCTATAGTCGATTCTCTACATTTCCACGCATGGTCTTTAATAAAAATAAATGAAAAATAAATGTGATTTTGGGAATTCTAGAGTTCCAGGGAATTCTTATTGACATCCTCGTGGGATATTTTGTAATAATAAACAATATATCGCAATACCTGTTATATTGTATTTAATACTTTGATTCCGCAACCGAGTACTCTAATTTTGCTCCTAAGTACTTGATACCCATTTTCCAGTACTCGATTCTCAATTTCTGCCAAATATTATGAAAACTTATTTTATTGGAATTCATATTTGGTTCCAGTCTATAGTGTACCTTGATTAATCCGACTAGTACTTTTAAGGATTGAAATCTGTTCTCGATTCTCTTCATTTCGAAGCATGGTCTTTAGTAAGATTATATGAAAAATAAATGTGCTTTTTGGAATTCCAAAGTTCCAGGGAATTCTTCATGACATCCTCGTGGGATATTTGGTAATAATAAACAATATATCGCAATACCTGTTATATTGTATTTAATACTTTGATTCCGCAAACGAGTACTCTGATTTTGCACCAAAGTACTTGATACCCATTCTTCAGTACTCGATTCTCTATTTCTGCCACATATTATGAAAACTTATTTTATTGGAATTTATACTTTGTTCTAGTCTCTAGTGTACCTTGATTAATCAGACTAGTACTTTCACCGTTTGAAATCTATAGTCGATTCTCTACATTTCCACGCATGGTCTTTAATAAAAATAAATGAAAAATAAATGTGATTTTGGGAATTCTAGAGTTCCAGGGAATTCTTATTGACATCCTCGTGGGATATTTTGTAATAATAAACAATATATCGCAATACCTGTTATATTGTATTTAATACTTTGATTCCGCAAACGAGTACTCTAATTTTGCTCCTAAGTACTTGATACCCATTTTCCAGTACTCGATTCTCATTTTCTGCCACATATTATGAAAACTTATTTTATTGGAATTTATAATTTGTTCCAGTCTATAGTGTACCTTGATTAATCAAACTAGTACTTTCAAGGTTTGAAATCTGTACTCGATTCTCTACATTTTCACGCATGGTCTTTAATAAAAATATATAAAAAAATAAATGTCATTTTGGGAATTCTAGAGTTCCAGAGAATTCTTCTTGACATCCTCGTGCGATATTTGATAATAATAAACAATATATCGCAGTACCTGTTATATTGTATTTAATACTTTGATTCCGCAAACGAATACTCTGATTTTGCCCCTAAGTACTTGATACCCATTTTCCAGTACTCGATTCTCAATTTCTGCCACATATTATGAAAACTTATTTTATTGGAATTTATAATTTGTTCCAGTCTATAGTGTACATGGATTAATCAAACTAGTACTTTCAAGGATTGAAATCTGTACTCGATTCTCTACATTTCCACGCATGGTCTTTAATAAAAATATACGAAAAATAAATGTGATTTTGGGAATTCCTGAGTTCCAGGGAATTCTTCTTGACATCCTCGTGGGATATCTTGTAATAATAATCAATATATCGTAATACCTGTTATATTGTATTTAATACATTGATTCCGCAAACGAGTACTCTGATTTTGAACCAAATTACTTTATACCCATTTTCCAGTACTCGATTCTCTATTTCTACCACATATTATGAAAATTTATTTTTCGAATTTATACTTTGTTCCAGTATCTATTGCACCTTGATTAATCAGATTAGTACTCTCAACGTTTGATATCTGTACTCGATTCTCTACATTTCCACGCATAGTCTTTAATAAAACTATATGAAAAATAAAAGTCATTTTTTGAATTCCTGAGTTCCAGAGAATTCTTCTTGACATCCTCGTGGGATATTTTGTAAAAATAAACAATATATCGCAGTACCTGTTACATTGTATTTAATACTCTGATTCCGCAAACGAGTACTCTAATTTTGCTCCTAAGTACTTGATACCCATTTTCCAGTACTCGATTCTCAATTTCTGCCAAATATTATGAAAACTTATTTTATTGGAATTCATATTTGGTTCCAGTCTATAGTGTACCTTGATTAATCAGACTAGTACTTTTAAGGATTGAAATCTGTTCTCGATTCTCTTCATTTCCAAGCATGGTCTTTAGTAACATTATATGAAAAATAAATGTGCTTTTTGGAATTCCAAAGTTCCAGGGAATTCTTCATGACATCCTCGTGGGATATTTGGTAATAATAAACAATATATCGCAATACCTGTTATATTGTATTTAATACTTTGATTCCGCAAACGAGTACTCTGATTTTGCACCAAAGTACTTGATACCCATTCTTCAGTACTCGATTCTCTATTTCTGCTACATATTATGAAAACTTATTTTATTGGAATTTATACTTTGTTCTAGTCTCTAGTGTACCTTGATTAATCAGACTAGTACTTTCACCGTTTGAAATCTGTAGTCGATTCTCTACATTTCCACGCATGGTCTTTAATAAAAATAAATGAAAAATAAATGTGATTTTGGTAATTCTAGAGTTCCAGGGAATTCTTATTGACATCCTCGTGGGATATTTTGTAATAATAAACAATATATCGCAATACCTGTTATATTGTATTTAATACTTTGATTCCGCAAACGAATACTCTGATTTTGCCCCTAAGTACTTGATACCCATTTTCCAGTACTCGATTCTCAATTTCTGCCACATATTATGAAAACTTATTTTATTGGAATTTATAATTTGTTCCAGTCTATAGTGTACATGGATTAATCAAAGTAGTACTTTCAAGGATTGAAATCTGTACTCGATTCTCTACATTTCCACGCATGGTCTTTAATAAAAATATACGAAAAATAAATGTCATTTTTGGAATTCTAGAGTTCCAGAGAATTCTTCTTGACATCCTCGTGCGATATTTGATAATAATAAACAATATATCGCAGTACCTGTTATATTGTATTCAATACTTTGATTCCGCAAACGAATACTCTGATTTTGCCCCTAAGTAGTTGATACCCATTTTCCAGTACTCGATTCTCTATTTCTGCCACATATTATGAAAACTTATTTTATTGGAATTTATACTTTATTCTAGTCTATAGTGTACCTTGATAAATCAAACTTGAACTTTCAAGGTTTGAAATCTGTACTAGATTCCCTACATTTCGACGAATGGTCTTTAATAAAAACATATGAAAAATAAATGTGATTTTGGGAATTCCAGAGGTCCAGGGAATTCTTCTTGACATCCTCGTGGGATACTTTGTAATAATAAACAATATATCGCAATACCTGTTATATTGTATTTAATACATTGATTCCGCAAACGAGTACTTTGATTTTGCACCAAAGTACTTTATACCCATTTTCCAGTACTCGATTCTCTATTTGTCACATATTATGAAAATTTATTTTATTCGAATTTATACTTTCTTCCAGTATCTATTGCACCTTGATTAGTCAGATTAGTACTCTCAAAGTTTGAAATCTGTACTCGATTCTCTACATTTCCACGCATAGTCTTTAATAAAACTATATGAAAAATAAAAGTCATTTTGGGAAATCCAGAGTTCCAAAGAATTCTTCTTGACATCCTCGTGTGATATTTTGTAATAATAAACAATATATCGCAGTACCAGTTACATTGTATTTAATACTTTGATTCCGCAACCGAGTACTCTAATTTTGCTCCTAAGTACTTGATACCCATTTTCCAGTACTCGATTCTCAATTTCTGCCAAATATTATGAAAACTTATTTTATTGGAATTCATATTTGGTTCCAGTCTATAGTGTACCTTGATTAATCAGACTAGTACTTTTAAGGATTGAAATCTGTTCTCGATTCTCTTCATTTCCAAGCATGGTCTTTAGTAAGATTATATGAAAAATAAATGTGCTTTTTGGAATTCAAAAGTTCCAGGGAATTCTTCATGACATCCTCGTGGGATATTTGGTAATAATAAACAATATATCGCAATACCTGTTATATTGTATTTAATACTTTGATTCCGCAAACGAGTACTCTGATTTTGCACCAAAGTACTTGATACCCATTCTTCAGTACTCGATTCTCTATTTCTGCCACATATTATGAAAACTTATTTTATTGGAATTTATACTTTGTTCTAGTCTCTAGTGTACCTTGATTAATCAGACTAGTACTTTCACCGTTTGAAATCTGTAGTCGATTCTATACATTTCCACGCATGGTCTTTAATAAAAATAAATGAAAAATAAATGTGATTTTGGGAATTCTAGAGTTCCAGGGAATTCTTATTGACATCCTCGTGGGATATTTTGTAATAATAAACAATATATCGCAATACCTGTTATATCGTATTTAATACTTTGATTCCGCAACCGAGTACTCTAATTTTGCTCCTAAGTACTTGATACCCATTTTCCAGTACTCGATTCTCAATTTCTGCCAAATATTATGAAAACTTATTTTATTGGAATTCATATTTGGTTCCAGTCTATAGTGTACCTTGATTAATCAGACTAGTACTTTTAAGGATTGAAATCTGTTCTCGATTCTCTTCATTTCCAAGCATGGTCTTTAGTAAGATTATATGAAAAATAAATGTGCTTTTTGGAATTCCAAAGTTCCAGGGAATTCTTCATGACATCCTCGTGGGATATTTGGTAATAATAAACAATATATCGCAATACCTGTTATATTGTATTTAATACTTTGATTCCGCAAACGAGTACTCTGATTTTGCACCAAAGTACTTGATACCCATTCTTCAGTACTCGATTCTCTATTTCTGCCACATATTATGAAAACTTATTTTATTGGAATTTATACTTTGTTCTAGTCTCTAGTGTACCTTGATTAATCAGACTAGTACTTTCACCGTTTGAAATCTGTAGTCGATTCTATACATTTCCACGCATGGTCTTTAATAAAAATAAACGAAAAATAAATGTGATTTTGGGAATTCTAGAGTTCCAGGGAATTCTTATTGACATCCTCGTGGGATATTTTGTAATAATAAACAATATATCGCAATACCTGTTATATTGTATTTAATACTTTGATTCCGCAACCGAGTACTCTAATTTTGCACCAAAGTACTTGATACCCATTCTTCAGTACTCGATTCTCTATTTCTGCCACATATTATGAAAACTTATTTTATTGGAATTTATACTTTGTTCTAGTCTCTAGTGTACCTTGATTAATCAGACTAGTACTTTCACCGTTCGAAATCTATAGTCGATTCTCTACATTTCCACGCATGGTCTTTAATAAAGATAAATGAAAAATAAATGTGATTTTGGGAATTCTAGAGTTCCAGGGAATTCTTATTGACATCCTCGTGGGATATTTTGTAAAAATAAACAATATATCGCAGTACCTGTTACATTGTATTTAATACTCTGATTCCGCAAACGAGTACTCTAATTTTGCTCCTAAGTACTTGATACCCATTTTCCAGTACTCGATTCTCAATTTCTGCCAAATATTATGAAAACTTATTTTATTGGAATTCATATTTGGTTCCAGTCTATAGTGTACCTTGATTAATCAGACTAGTACTTTTAAGGATTGAAATCTGTTCTCGATTCTCTTCATTTCCAAGCATGGTCTTTAGTAACATTATATGAAAAATAAATGTGCTTTTTGGAATTCCAAAGTTCCAGGGAATTCTTCATGACATCCTCGTGGGATATTTGGTAATAATAAACAATATATCGCAATACCTGTTATATTGTATTTAATACTTTGATTCCGCAAACGAGTACTCTGATTTTGCACCAAAGTACTTGATACCCATTCTTCAGTACTCGATTCTCTATTTCTGCTACATATTATGAAAACTTATTTTATTGGAATTTATACTTTGTTCTAGTCTCTAGTGTACCTTGATTAATCAGACTAGTACTTTCACCGTTTGAAATCTGTAGTCGATTCTCTACATTTCCACGCATGGTCTTTAATAAAAATAAATGAAAAATAAATGTGATTTTGGTAATTCTAGAGTTCCAGGGAATTCTTATTGACATCCTCGTGGGATATTTTGTAATAATAAACAATATATCGCAATACCTGTTATATTGTATTTAATACTTTGATTCCGCAAACGAATACTCTGATTTTGCCCCTAAGTACTTGATACCCATTTTCCAGTACTCGATTCTCAATTTCTGCCACATATTATGAAAACTTATTTTATTGGAATTTATAATTTGTTCCAGTCTATAGTGTACATGGATTAATCAAAGTAGTACTTTCAAGGATTGAAATCTGTACTCGATTCTCTACATTTCCACGCATGGTCTTTAATAAAAATATACGAAAAATAAATGTCATTTTTGGAATTCTAGAGTTCCAGAGAATTCTTCTTGACATCCTCGTGCGATATTTGATAATAATAAACAATATATCGCAGTACCTGTTATATTGTATTCAATACTTTGATTCCGCAAACGAATACTCTGATTTTGCCCCTAAGTAGTTGATACCCATTTTCCAGTACTCGATTCTCTATTTCTGCCACATATTATGAAAACTTATTTTATTGGAATTTATACTTTATTCTAGTCTATAGTGTACCTTGATAAATCAAACTTGAACTTTCAAGGTTTGAAATCTGTACTAGATTCCCTACATTTCGACGAATGGTCTTTAATAAAAACATATGAAAAATAAATGTGATTTTGGGAATTCCAGAGGTCCAGGGAATTCTTCTTGACATCCTCGTGGGATACTTTGTAATAATAAACAATATATCGCAATACCTGTTATATTGTATTTAATACATTGATTCCGCAAACGAGTACTTTGATTTTGCACCAAAGTACTTTATACCCATTTTCCAGTACTCGATTCTCTATTTGTCACATATTATGAAAATTTATTTTATTCGAATTTATACTTTCTTCCAGTATCTATTGCACCTTGATTAGTCAGATTAGTACTCTCAAAGTTTGAAATCTGTACTCGATTCTCTACATTTCCACGCATAGTCTTTAATAAAACTATATGAAAAATAAAAGTCATTTTGGGAAATCCAGAGTTCCAAAGAATTCTTCTTGACATCCTCGTGTGATATTTTGTAATAATAAACAATATATCGCAGTACCAGTTACATTGTATTTAATACTTTGATTCCGCAACCGAGTACTCTAATTTTGCTCCTAAGTACTTGATACCCATTTTCCAGTACTCGATTCTCAATTTCTGCCAAATATTATGAAAACTTATTTTATTGGAATTCATATTTGGTTCCAGTCTATAGTGTACCTTGATTAATCAGACTAGTACTTTTAAGGATTGAAATCTGTTCTCGATTCTCTTCATTTCCAAGCATGGTCTTTAGTAAGATTATATGAAAAATAAATGTGCTTTTTGGAATTCAAAAGTTCCAGGGAATTCTTCATGACATCCTCGTGGGATATTTGGTAATAATAAACAATATATCGCAATACCTGTTATATTGTATTTAATACTTTGATTCCGCAAACGAGTACTCTGATTTTGCACCAAAGTACTTGATACCCATTCTTCAGTACTCGATTCTCTATTTCTGCCACATATTATGAAAACTTATTTTATTGGAATTTATACTTTGTTCTAGTCTCTAGTGTACCTTGATTAATCAGACTAGTACTTTCACCGTTTGAAATCTGTAGTCGATTCTATACATTTCCACGCATGGTCTTTAATAAAAATAAATGAAAAATAAATGTGATTTTGGGAATTCTAGAGTTCCAGGGAATTCTTATTGACATCCTCGTGGGATATTTTGTAATAATAAACAATATATCGCAATACCTGTTATATCGTATTTAATACTTTGATTCCGCAACCGAGTACTCTAATTTTGCTCCTAAGTACTTGATACCCATTTTCCAGTACTCGATTCTCAATTTCTGCCAAATATTATGAAAACTTATTTTATTGGAATTCATATTTGGTTCCAGTCTATAGTGTACCTTGATTAATCAGACTAGTACTTTTAAGGATTGAAATCTGTTCTCGATTCTCTTCATTTCCAAGCATGGTCTTTAGTAAGATTATATGAAAAATAAATGTGCTTTTTGGAATTCCAAAGTTCCAGGGAATTCTTCATGACATCCTCGTGGGATATTTGGTAATAATAAACAATATATCGCAATACCTGTTATATTGTATTTAATACTTTGATTCCGCAAACGAGTACTCTGATTTTGCACCAAAGTACTTGATACCCATTCTTCAGTACTCGATTCTCTATTTCTGCCACATATTATGAAAACTTATTTTATTGGAATTTATACTTTGTTCTAGTCTCTAGTGTACCTTGATTAATCAGACTAGTACTTTCACCGTTTGAAATCTGTAGTCGATTCTATACATTTCCACGCATGGTCTTTAATAAAAATAAACGAAAAATAAATGTGATTTTGGGAATTCTAGAGTTCCAGGGAATTCTTATTGACATCCTCGTGGGATATTTTGTAATAATAAACAATATATCGCAATACCTGTTATATTGTATTTAATACTTTGATTCCGCAACCGAGTACTCTAATTTTGCACCAAAGTACTTGATACCCATTCTTCAGTACTCGATTCTCTATTTCTGCCACATATTATGAAAACTTATTTTATTGGAATTTATACTTTGTTCTAGTCTCTAGTGTACCTTGATTAATCAGACTAGTACTTTCACCGTTCGAAATCTATAGTCGATTCTCTACATTTCCACGCATGGTCTTTAATAAAGATAAATGAAAAATAAATGTGATTTTGGGAATTCTAGAGTTCCAGGGAATTCTTATTGACATCCTCGTGGGATATTTTGTAATAATAAACAATATATCGCAATACCTGTTATATTGTATTTAATACTTTGATTCCGCAACCGAGTACTCTAATTTTGCTCCTAAGTACTTGATACCCATTTTCCAGTACTCGATTCTCAATTTCTGCCAAATATTATGAAAACTTATTTTATTGGAATTCATATTTGGTTCCAGTCTATAGTGTACCTTGATTAATCCGACTAGTACTTTTAAGGATTGAAATCTGTTCTCGATTCTCTTCATTTCGAAGCATGGTCTTTAGTAAGATTATATGAAAAATAAATGTGCTTTTTGGAATTCCAAAGTTCCAGGGAATTCTTCATGACATCCTCGTGGGATATTTGGTAATAATAAACAATATATCGCAATACCTGTTATATTGTATTTAATACTTTGATTCCGCAAACGAGTACTCTGATTTTGCACCAAAGTACTTGATACCCATTCTTCAGTACTCGATTCTCTATTTCTGCCACATATTATGAAAACTTATTTTATTGGAATTTATACTTTGTTCTAGTCTCTAGTGTACCTTGATTAATCAGACTAGTACTTTCACCGTTTGAAATCTATAGTCGATTCTCTACATTTCCACGCATGGTCTTTAATAAAAATAAATGAAAAATAAATGTGATTTTGGGAATTCTAGAGTTCCAGGGAATTCTTATTGACATCCTCGTGGGATATTTTGTAATAATAAACAATATATCGCAATACCTGTTATATTGTATTTAATACTTTGATTCCGCAAACGAGTACTCTAATTTTGCTCCTAAGTACTTGATACCCATTTTCCAGTACTCGATTCTCATTTTCTGCCACATATTATGAAAACTTATTTTATTGGAATTTATAATTTGTTCCAGTCTATAGTGTACCTTGATTAATCAAACTAGTACTTTCAAGGTTTGAAATCTGTACTCGATTCTCTACATTTTCACGCATGGTCTTTAATAAAAATATATAAAAAAATAAATGTAATTTTGGGAATTCTAGAGTTCCAGAGAATTCTTCTTGACATCCTCGTGGGATATTTGGTAATAATAAACAATATATCGCAATACCTGTTATATTGTATTTAATACTTTGATTCCGCAAACGAGTACTCTGATTTTGCACCAAAGTACTTGATACCCATTCTTCAGTACTCGATTCTCTATTTCTGCTACATATTATGAAAACTTATTTTATTGGAATTTATACTTTGTTCTAGTCTCTAGTGTACCTTGATTAATCAGACTAGTACTTTCACCGTTTGAAATCTGTAGTCGATTCTCCACATTTCCACGCATGGTCTTTAATAAAAATAAATGAAAAATAAATGTGATTTTGGGAATTCTAGAGTTCCAGGGAATTCTTATTGACATCCTCGTGGGATATTTTGTAATAATAAACAATATATCGCAATACCTGTTATATTGTATTTAATACTTTGATTCCGCAACCGAGTACTCTAATTTTGCTCCTAAGTACTTGATACCCATTTTCCAGTACTCGATTCTCAATTTCTGCCAAATATTATGAAAACTTATTTTATTGGAATTCATATTTGGTTCCAGTCTATAGTGTACCTTGATTAATCAGACTAGTACTTTTAAGGATTGAAATCTGTTCTCGATTCTCTTCATTTCCAAGCATGGTCTTTAGTAAGATTATATGAAAAATAAATGTGCTTTTTGGAATTCCAATGTTCCAGGGAATTCTTCATGACATCCTCGTGGGATATTTGGTAATAATAAACAATATATCGCAATACCTGTTATATTGTATTTAATACTTTGATTCCGCAAACGAGTACTCTGATTTTGCACCAAAGTACTTGATACCCATTCTTCAGTACTCGATTATCTATTTCTGCCACATATTATGAAAACTTATTTTATTGGAATTTATACTTTGTTCTAGTCTCTAGTGTACCTTGATTAATCAGACTAGTACTTTCACCGTTTGAAATCTGTAGTCGATTCTATACATTTCCACGCATGGTCTTTAATAAAAATAAATGAAAAATAAATGTGATTTTGGGAATTCTAGAGTTCCAGGGAATTCTTATTGACATCCTCGTGGGATATTTTGTAATAATAAACAATATATCGCAATACCTGTTATATTGTATTTAATACTTTGATTCCGCAACCGAGTACTCTAATTTTGCTCCTAAGTACTTGATACCCATTTTCCAGTACTCGATTCTCAATTTCTGCCAAATATTATGAAAACTTATTTTATTGGAATTCATATTTGGTTCCAGTCTATAGTGTACCTTGATTAATCAGACTAGTACTTTTAAGGATTGAAATCTGTTCTCGATTCTCTTCATTTCCAAGCATGGTCTTTAGTAAGATTATATGAAAAATAAATGTGCTTTTTGGAATTCCAAAGTTCCAGGGAATTCTTCATGACATCCTCGTGGGATATTTGGTAATAATAAACAATATATCGCAATACCTGTTATATTGTATTTAATACTTTGATTCCGCAAACGAGTACTCTGATTTTGCACCAAAGTACTTGATACCCATTCTTCAGTACTTGATACCCATTCTTCAGTACTCGATTCTCTATTTCTGCCACATATTATGAAAACTTATTTTATTGGAATTTATACTTTGTTCTAGTCTCTAGTGTACCTTGATTAATCAGACTAGTACTTTCACCGTTTGAAATCTATAGTCGATTCTCTACATTTCCACGCATGGTCTTTAATAAAACTAAATGAAAAATAAATGTGATTTTGGGAATTTTAGAGTTCCAGGGAATTCTTATTGACATCCTCGTGGGATATTTTGTAATAATAAACAATATATCGCAATACCTGTTATATTGTATTTAATACTTTGATTCCGCAAACGAGTACTCTAATTTTGCTCCTAAGTACTTGATACCCATTTTCCAGTACTCGATTCTCATTTTCTGCCACATATTATGAAAACTTATTTTATTGGAATTTATAATTTGTTCCAGTCTATAGTGTACCTTGATTAATCAAACTAGTACTTTCAAGGTTTGAAATCTGTACTCGATTCTCTACATTTTCACGCATGGTCTTTAATAAAAATATATAAAAAAATAAATGTCATTTTGGGAATTCTAGAGTTCCAGAGAATTCTTCTTGACATCCTCGTGCGATATTTGATAATAATAAACAATATATCGCAATACCTGTTATATTGTATTTAATACTTTGATTCCGCAAACGAATACTCTGATTTTGCCCCTAAGTACTTGATACCCATTTTCCAGTACTCGATTCTCAATTTCTGCCACATATTATGAAAACTTATTTTATTGGAATTTATAATTTGTTCCAGTCTATAGTGTACATGGATTAATCAAACTAGTACTTTCAAGGATTGAAATCTGTACTCGATTCTCTACATTTCCACGCATGGTCTTTAATAAAAATATACGAAAAATAAATGTGATTTTGGGAATTCCTGAGTTCCAGGGAATTCTTCTTGACATCCTCGTGGGATATCTTGTAATAATAAACAATATATCGTAATACCTGTTATATTGTATTTAATACATTGATTCCGCAAACGAGTACTCTGATTTTGAACCAAATTACTTTATACCCATTTTCCAGTACTCGATTCTCTATTTCTACCACATATTATGAAAATTTATTTTTCGAATTTATACTTTGTTCCAGTATCTATTGCACCTTGATTAATCAGATTAGTACTCTCAACGTTTGATATCTGTACTCGATTCTCTACATTTCCACGCATAGTCTTTAATAAAACTATATGAAAAATAAATGTCATTTTTTGAATTCCTGAGTTCCAGAGAATTCTTCTTGACATCCTCGTGGGATATTTTGTAAAAATAAACAATATATCGCAGTACCTGTTACATTGTATTTAATACTTTGATTCCGCAAACGAGTACTCTAATTTTGCTCCTAAGTACTTGATACCCATTTTCCAGTACTCGATTCTCAATTTCTGCCACATATTATGAAAACTTATTGTAACGCCCCGAAAATTCGAGGCGTAAAACTGGAATAACGATGCAGGGGAGGCTGAGAAAAAGGCCACACGGCCTGCAACACGCCGTGTTGCAAGGCCGTGTGAAATGAATTCACACGGCCAAGAGTCACGGCGTGTGCTAGAGGCCGTGTGAAATTGGGAGAATGCGCACGGCCTGCAGCACGCCGTGTTGCAAGGCCGTGTGTGTTCGTTTCCCGTCCCACATCGGAATTTCAGATGAAATTTGAAGGGTTTATAATCAAAGGCCGTCAAGTACTAACCAACGTGTGGTACCACCTTTTGGCAGTGGTTTCAGGCCAAACTTTAGGGTTGTACTCAGTGGCGACTGGAGGTTATGCCCGCGCGTCCAACGGGCGCCCAAGCAGGGAGGGTTCTCCTCTCCGTGCCCGGGGTTGGTCGCGACAAGATGGTATCAGAGCAGGTCCGTCAGCGCGTACCCAGACACCAGAGGGTTTCCGCTAAAGGAACTCGCGAGTGCAAGGGGAGACTGATGGAGAAGCCACGATCCTGAGTCACGACGTAATGGGGACATTACGCTTCGAAAGGGGTGGATAATGTAACGCCCCGAAAATTCGAGGCGTAAAACTGGAATAACGATGCAGGGGAGGCTGAGAAAAAGGCCACACGGCCTGCAACACTCCGTGTTGCAAGGCCGTGTGAAATGAATTCACACGGCCAAGAGTCACGGTGTGTGCTAGAGGCCGTGTGAAATTGGGAGAATGCGCACGGCCTGCAGCACGCCGTGTTGCAAGGCCGTGTGTGTTCGTTTCCCGTCCCACATCGGAATTTCAGATGAAATTTGAAGGGTTTATAATCAAAGGCCGTCAAGTACTAACCAACGTGTGGTACCACCTTTTGGCAGTGGTTTCAGGCCAAACTTTAGGGTTGTACTCAGTGGCGACTGGAGGTTATGCCCGCGCGTCCAACGGGCGCCCAAGCAGGGAGGGTTCTCCTCTCCGTGCCCGGGGTTGGTCGCGACACTTATTTTATTGGAATTTATACTTTGTTCTAGTCTCTAGTGTACCTTGATTAATCAGACTAGTACTTTCACCGTTTGAAATCTGTAGTCGATTCTCTACATTTCCACGCATGGTCTTTAATAAAAATAAATGAAAAATAAATGTGATTTTGGGAATTCTAGAGTTCCAGGGAATTCTTCTTGACATCCTCGTGGGATATTTTGTAATAATAAACAATATATCGCAATACCTGTTATATTGTATTTAATACTTTCATTTCGCAAACGAGTACTGTAACGACCCAGAAATCTGGGAATTACTGTGAGTAATTTTTACGCATTAATTATCTTTCTTAATCTCTAAATTCTCGATTATATGTGAATTATAATATATTATGTCGTAAATGACCAATGTGATAATATTGTTTGCGTATTTAAATTACGTGTCTATATTGCGTTTATTAAATATTTAATCGTTATATGTGATCGACGCGTATTTAATTGGATTTTCTAAAATTACTAAAATAACCTTTCGTATTTTTCGATATTTCGAAGATATTTGATAAAAGTATCGAAATTCATTTCATAATCTTATTTCAAATTCGAGAGAGAGAGAGAGAGAGAGAAGAAAAGAGAAAATTTTCTCCCGAATCCCTAATCGATCGTGCCGAGCTCGAATCTTCATGGAATTTCGCGCCAATCGTTTTTAAACGATCAGTTCATCGATACCTTTCTTTAGGTACCAATTTCCCCAATTTCTTTTACGATTTTTCGAGGTTTTGAGTATATTTGGTTATTTCGGGATTTTTAGGTTAAATGCTTAGATCGAGCCCGTTTCTTGGTCAATTCGTGATTTTATTGGATGTATGTGTGAATTAGATGTTGGTTATTGATTGTTATAAATTATGAGTGTTGATTTACGTTAAAAATATGATTTTTGTGGAATTTTGGCTCGAAAATTTGAAAACCCGTAAGTTTCTGCTGGGTTCAGTTGAACCACACGGGCTAACGCACGGTCTTGCGCAAGACCGTGTAGGAGCCCGTGTGCAGCTATATTTGCTTGCACGGGCTTGAGCCCGTGCACCTATCCCGTGTGTTTGGCCGTGTGTGCGTGCACGGTCTTGACACCGTGTTCAAGACCGTGCACTAGGCCGTGTGAAACACTTAGTGAATTTTTCCAGCCTTTTCAAACTTTGCTCTCGGCAATTGAGTCTTCGGGTCACCATTTTTGGTTGACTTTTTGCATACGGACTCCAAAAATTACACCGTTTTCACTTATAGAACCCTTTTAATTTGTAGATTTATATTTTGGAATGTTTATTTAATTTCGCCCTCGTTCGGGCTATGAATAGTGTAATTCTAATTATGTGTATTTTTGACAACTTGTCGGAATTGCGTGAAATTTACATGATAGCTTCTTTACATATTATAATTGACATATGCATGATTGGAAACATGTTTCGTTAGCCGTTCGTCCAATAATTGCTTATTTGCGCTTTTATTGTTGTTGTAGTCGTTATTGATTTGTCTAGGTCTTGTCTTGTCTCCAGATCAGTCCGTCGGGGGAGACCAGTGAGTCTAGCAGCTAGGCTTTCTCTTTTTGATTCCAGGTGAGGATTTAAACTTTTAACTGGGCTTGAACATATATATATACAATTGCGAACCCCCTAATCCCTTATTAATATATTATATATTTCGAGTTTATATTTTTATGTTTTATCCTCAAATCATTTAATATCAAAATTATACATTAGTAAACCAAATTGATTTGTTTTCAAAAGGGCAAGAAAACTATTTATTTTACGTGACGGTTTGACTTAGGATTTAATCCTTTGTCATCACCCTTGCTCAGAGTGTCGGTTGGCATTCAAATGGGTTATTTTAAAGCGAGCAAATACATGACTATTTTCAAGTTGGGCCCGGGAAGGTATCCGAAGGTTACATCTGGGGACGGGCGTTCAGGGTGTAATCCGAGGTGCTTCTCCCAAAACTAAGCGTCAATCGTGGCCTGTCAGGAGATGATAGCCACGGTTCGGAGCGATGGTGGGTGTTGCATTCGTTGCACATTTTCCTAAAATTCATTATGGTTGAGCTTCGGGTTGCTCCTTAGCTTGACACCGGCGATGGAGTATTTATACATGCACCGTGGAGATATAAGGAGGAACAGGCCCATTCTCGCTGGGATCGTATTTACTGCTTTATAGTGTTATTGATTTTAATTCTTAATTGTATATCCAAGTCGAAGCATATTCCGGTTTCTTCATTATCGCATATGTAATTTCTATAAATACCCGGAAGCATGACTCGACTTGTTCTCACATCTTCACTGGGTACTTTGACTCACCCTCTTTTAATTTGTTCTTGCCTCAGGTTTGAGGGAGACCGACATGTCTTACGTGTCGGATGGGCAACAGTGTCTGATAGGCTTTTTGGTTTTGCTGAGTCTCATTAGTTGTCTTTTGATCTCGTTCATTATTCTTGTCAACCTGGATTGATAATATTATATTGTTCCCCAATATTGTTATTTAAATGATGTTGCCCTGAGTGGGCTGTTGTTAATGTATTGGCCCCAGAGTGGCAATTTTTGTTAATATGGATTTAAATGCTTCCGCTATATTTTCTCTGATCTATTTAAATGCTTTATTTTGGGGATTCACTGTTGCCAGGTGTCGGGATTGACCCGTTAGCTTGCATGGGTTCTCGGGTTGAGGCACTGTATTCGGCTTGGGAATCCGTGCAGGTTCGGGGGCTGTAGCGGGGCGCTACAAGTACTCTAATTTTGCTCCTAAGTACTTGATACCTATTTTCCAGTACTCGATTCTCTATCTCTGCCACATATTATGAAAACTTATTTTATTGGAATATATACTTTGTTCTAGTCTCTAGTGTACCTTGATTAATCAGACTAGTACTTTCAAGGTTTGAAATCTGTACTCTATTCTCTACATTTCCACGCATGGTCTTTAGTAAAAATATATGAAAAATAAATGTGATTTTGGGAATTCCAGAGTTCCAGGGAATTCTTCTTGACATCCTCGTGGGATATCTTGTAATAATAAACAATATATCGTAATACCTGTTATATTGTATTTAATACATTGATTCCGCAAACGAGTACTCTGATTTTGAACCAAATTACTTTATACCCATTTTCCAGTACTCGATTGTCTATTTCTACCACATATTATGAAAATTTATTTTTCGAATTTATACTTTGTTCTAGTATCTATTGCACCTTGATTAATCAGATTAGTACTCTCAACGTTTGAAATCTGTACTCGATTCTCTACATTTCCACGCATAGTCTTTAATAAAACTATATGAAAAATAAATGTCATTTTTTGAATTCCTGAGTTCCAGAGAATTCTTCTTGACATCCTCGTGTGATATTTTGTAAAAATAAACAATATATCGCAGTACCTGTGACATTGTATTTAATACTTTCATTCCGCAAACGAGTACTCTAATTTTGCTCCTAAGTACTTGATACCCATTTTCCAGTATTCGATTCTCAATTTCTGCCACATATTATGAAAACTTATTTTATTGGAATTTATAATTTGTTCCAGTCTATAGTGTACCTTGATTAATCAAACTAGTACTTTCAAGGTTTGAAATCTGTACTCTATTCTCTACATTTCCACGCATGGTCCTTAATAAAAATATATGAAAAAAAAATGTGATTTTGGGAATTCCAGAGTTCCAGGGAATTCTTCTTGACATCCTCGTGGGATATCTTGTAATAATAAACAATATATCGTAATACCTGTTATATTGTTTTTAATACATTGATTCTGCAAACGAGTACTCTGATTTTGCACCAAAGTACTTTATACCCATTTTCCAGTACTCGATTCTCTATTTCTACCACATATTATGAAAATTTATTTTTCGAATTTATACTTTGTTCCAGTATCTATTGCACCTTGATTAATCAGATTAGTACTCTCAACGTTTGAAATCTGTACGCGATTCTCTACATTTCCACGCATAGTCTTTAATAAAACTATATGAAAAATAAATGTCATTTTGGGAAATCCAGAGTTCCAGAGAATTCTTCTTGACATCCTCTTGTGATATTTTGTAATAATTAACAATATATCGCAGTACCTGTTACATTGTATTTAATACTTTGATTCCGCAACCGAGTACTCTAATTTTGCTCCTAAGTACTTGATACCCATTTTCCAGTACTCGATTCTCAATTTCTGCCACATATTATGAAAACTTATTTTATTGGAATTTATAATTTGTTCCAGTCTATAGTGTACCTTGATTAATCAAACTAGTACTTTCAAGGTTTGAAATCTGTACTCGATTCTCTACATTTCCACGCATGGTCTTTAATAAAAATATATGAAAAATAAATGTGATTTTGGGAATTCCAGAGTTCCAGGGAATTCTTCTTGACATCCTCGTGGGATATCTTGTAATAATAAACAATATATCGTAATACCTGTTATATTGTATTTAATACATTGATTCCGCAAACGAGTACTCTGATTTTGAACCAAATTACTTTAAACCCATTTTCCAGTACTCGATTCTCTATTTCTACCACATATTATGAAAATTTATTTTTCGAATTTATACTTTGTTCCAGTATCTATTGCACCTTGATTAATCAGATTAGTACTCTCAACGTTTGATATCTGTACTCGATTCTCTACATTTCCACGCATAGTCTTTAATAAAACTATATGAAAAATAAATGTCATTTTTTGAATTCCTGATTTCCAGAGAATTCTTCTTGACATCCTCGTGTGATATTTTGTAAAAATAAACAATATATCGCTGTACCTGTGACATTGTATTTAATACTTTGATTCCGCAAACGAGTACTCTAATTTTGCTCCTAAGTACTTGATACCCATTTTCCAGTATTTGATTCTCAATTTCTGCCACATATTATGAAAACTTATTTTATTGGAATTTATAATTTGTTCCAGTCTATAGTGTACCTTGATTAATCAAACTAGTACTTTCAAGGTTTGAAATCTGTACTCTATTCTCTACATTTCCACGCATGGTCTTTAATAAAAATATATGAAAAATAAATGTGATTTTGGGAATTCCAGAGTTCCAGGGAATTCTTCTTGACATCCTCGTGGGATATCTTGTAATAATAAACAATATATCGTAATACCTGTTATATTGTTTTTAATACATTGATTCCGCAAACGAGTACTCTGATTTTGCACCAAAGTACTTTATACCCATTTTCCAGTACTCGATTCTCTATCTCTACCACATATTATGAAAATTTATTTTTCGAATTTATACTTTGTTCCAGTATCTATTGCACCTTGATTAATCAGATTAGTACTCTCAACGTTTGAAATCTGTACGCGATTCTCTACATTTCCACGCATAGTCTTTAATAAAACTATATGAAAAATAAATGTCATTTTGGGAAATCCAGAGTTCCAGAGAATTCTTCTTGACATCCTCTTGTGATATTTTGTAATAATTAACAATATATTGCAGTACCTGTTACATTGTATTTAATACTTTGATTCCGCAACCGAGTACTCTAATTTTGCTCCTAAGTACTTGATACCCATTTTCCAGTACTCGATTCTCAATTTCTGCCACATATTATGAAAACTTATTTTATTGGAATTTATAATTTGTTCCAGTCTATAGTGTACCTTGATTAATCAAACTAGTACTTTCAAGGTTTGAAATCTGTACTCGATTCTCTACATTTCCACGCATGGTCTTTAATAAAAATATATGAAAAATAAATGTGATTTTGGGAATTCCAGAGTTCCAGGGAATTCTTCTTGACATCCTCGTGGGATATCTTGTAATAATAAACAATATATCGTAATACCTGTTATATTGTATTTAATACATTGATTCGCAAACGAGTACTCTGATTTTGCACCAAAGTACTTTATACCCATTTTCCAGTACTTGATTCTCTATTTCTACCACATATTATGAAAATTTATTTTTCGAATTTATACTTTGTTCCAGTATCTATTGCACCTTGATTAATCAGATTAGTACTCTCAACGTTTGAAATCTGTACTCGATTCTCTACATTTCCACGCATAGTCTTTAACAAAACTATATGAAAAATAAATGTCATTTTTTGAATTCCTGAGTTGCAGAGAATTCTTCTTGACATCCTCGTGTGATATTTTGTAATAATAACCAATATATCGCAGTACCTGTTACATTGTATTTAATACTTTGATTCCGCAAACGAGTACTCTAATTTTGCTCCTAAGTACTTGATACCTATTTTCCAGTACTCGATTCTCTATCTCTGCCACATATTATGAAAACTTATTTTATTGGAATATATACTTTGTTCTAGTCTCTAGTGTACCTTGATTAATCAGACTAGTACTTTCAAGGTTTGAAATCTGTACTCTATTCTCTACATTTCCACGCATGGTCTTTAGTAAAAATATATGAAAAATAAATGTGATTTTGGGAATTCCAGAGTTCCAGGGAATTCTTCTTGACATCCTCGTGGGATATCTTGTAATAATAAACAATATATCGTAATACCTGTTATATTGTATTTAATACATTGATTCCGCAAACGAGTACTCTGATTTTGAACCAAATTACTTTATACCCATTTTCCAGTACTCGATTGTCTATTTCTACCACATATTATGAAAATTTATTTTTCGAATTTATACTTTGTTCTAGTATCTATTGCACCTTGATTAATCAGATTAGTACTCTCAACGTTTGAAATCTGTACTCGATTCTCTACATTTCCACGCATAGTCTTTAATAAAACTATATGAAAAATAAATGTCATTTTTTGAATTCCTGAGTTCCAGAGAATTCTTCTTGACATCCTCGTGTGATATTTTGTAAAAATAAACAATATATCGCAGTACCTGTGACATTGTATTTAATACTTTCATTCCGCAAACGAGTACTCTAATTTTGCTCCTAAGTACTTGATACCCATTTTCCAGTATTCGATTCTCAATTTCTGCCACATATTATGAAAACTTATTTTATTGGAATTTATAATTTGTTCCAGTCTATAGTGTACCTTGATTAATCAAACTAGTACTTTCAAAGTTTGAAATCTGTACTCTATTCTCTACATTTCCACGCATGGTCCTTAATAAAAATATATGAAAAAAAAATGTGATTTTGGGAATTCCAGAGTTCCAGGGAATTCTTCTTGACATCCTCGTGGGATATCTTGTAATAATAAACAATATATCGTAATACCTGTTATATTGTTTTTAATACATTGATTCCGCAAACGAGTACTCTGATTTTGCACCAAAGTACTTTATACCCATTTTCCAGTACTCGATTCTCTATTTCTTCCACATATTATGAAAATTTATTTTTCGAATTTATACTTTGTTCCAGTATCTATTGCACCTTGATTAATCAGATTAGTACTCTCAACGTTTGAAATCTGTACGCGATTCTCTACATTTCCACGCATAGTCTTTAATAAAACTATATGAAAAATAAATGTCATTTTGGGAAATCCAGAGTTCCAGAGAATTCTTCTTGACATCCTCTTGTGATATTTTGTAATAATTAACAATATATCGCAGTACCTGTTACATTGTATTTAATACTTTGATTCCGCAACCGAGTACTCTAATTTTGCTCCTAAGTACTTGATACCCATTTTCCAGTTCTCGATTCTCAATTTCTGCCACATATTATGAAAACTTATTTTATTGGAATTTATAATTTGTTCCAGTCTATAGTGTACCTTGATTAATCAAACTAGTACTTTCAAGGTTTGAAATCTGTACTCGATTCTCTACATTTCCACACATGGTCTTTAATAAAAATATATGAAAAATAAATGTGATTTTGGGAATTCCAGAGTTCCAGGGAATTCTTCTTGACATCCTCGTGGGATATCTTGTAATAATAAACAATATATCGTAATACCTGTTATATTGTATTTAATACATTGATTCCGCAAACGAGTACTCTGATATTGAACCAAATTACTTTAAACCCATTTTCCAGTACTCGATTCTCTATTTCTACCACATATTATGAAAATTTATTTTTCGAATTTATACTTTGTTCCAGTATCTATTGCACCTTGATTAATCAGATTAGTACTCTCAACGTTTGATATCTGTACTCGATTCTCTACATTTCCACGCATAGTCTTTAATAAAACTATATGAAAAATAAATGTCATTTTTTGAATTCCTGAGTTCCAGAGAATTCTTCTTGACATCCTCGTGTGATATTTTGTAAAAATAAACAATATATCGCTGTACCTGTGACATTGTATTTAATACTTTGATTCCGCAAACGAGTACTCTAATTTTGCTCCTAAGTACTTGATACCCATTTTCCAGTATTCGATTCTCAATTTCTGCCACATATTATGAAAACTTATTTTATTGGAATTTATAATTTGTTCCAGTGTATAGTGTACCTTGATTAATCAAACTAGTACTTTCAAGGTTTGAAATCTGTACTCTATTCTCTACATTTCCACGCATGGTCTTTAATAAAAATATATGAAAAATAAATGTGATTTTGGGAATTCCAGAGTTCCAGGGAATTCTTCTTGACATCCTCGTGGGATATCTTGTAATAATAAACAATATATCGTAATACCTGTTATATTGTTTTTAATACATTGATTCCGCAAACGAGTACTCTGATTTTGCACCAAAGTACTTTATACCCATTTTCCAGTACTCGATTCTCTATCTCTACCACATATTATGAAAATTTATTTTTCGAATTTATACTTTGTTCCAGTATCTATTGCACCTTGATTAATCAGATTAGTACTCTCAACGTTTGAAATCTGTACGCGATTCTCTACATTTCCACGCATAGTCTTTAATAAAACTATATGAAAAATAAATGTCATTTTGGGAAATCCAGAGTTCCAGAGAATTCTTCTTGACATCCTCTTGTGATATTTTGTAATAATTAACAATATATTGCAGTACCTGTTACATTGTATTTAATACTTTGATTCCGCAACCGAGTACTCTAATTTTGCTCCTAAGTACTTGATACCCATTTTCCAGTACTCGATTCTCAATTTCTGCCACATATTATGAAAACTTATTTTATTGGAATTTATAATTTGTTCCAGTCTATAGTGTACCTTGATTAATCAAACTAGTACTTTCAAGGTTTGAAATCTGTACTCGATTCTCTACATTTCCACGCATGGTCTTTAATAAAAATATATGAAAAATAAATGTGATTTTGGGAATTCCAGAGTTCCAGGGAATTCTTCTTGACATCCTCGTGGGATATCTTGTAATAATAAACAATATATCGTAATACCTGTTATATTGTATTTAATACATTGATTCGCAAACGAGTACTCTGATTTTGCACCAAAGTACTTTATACCCATTTTCCAGTACTTGATTCTCTATTTCTACCACATATTATGAAAATTTATTTTTCGAATTTATACTTTGTTCCAGTATCTATTGCACCTTGATTAATCAGATTAGTACTCTCAACGTTTGAAATCTGTACTCGATTCTCTACATTTCCACGCATAGTCTTTAACAAAACTATATGAAAAATAAATGTCATTTTTTGAATTCCTGAGTTGCAGAGAATTCTTCTTGACATCCTCGTGTGATATTTTGTAATAATAACCAATATATCGCAGTACCTGTTACATTGTATTTAATACTTTGATTCCGCAAACGAGTACTCTAATTTTGCTCCTAAGTACTTGATACCTATTTTCCAGTACTCGATTCTCTATCTCTGCCACATATTATGAAAACTTATTTTATTGGAATATATACTTTGTTCTAGTCTCTAGTGTACCTTGATTAATCAGACTAGTACTTTCAAGGTTTGAAATCTGTACTCTATTCTCTACATTTCCACGCATGGTCTTTAGTAAAAATATATGAAAAATAAATGTGATTTTGGGAATTCCAGAGTTCCAGGGAATTCTTCTTGACATCCTCGTGGGATATCTTGTAATAATAAACAATATATCGTAATACCTGTTATATTGTATTTAATACATTGATTCCGCAAACGAGTACTCTGATTTTGAACCAAATTACTTTATACCCATTTTCCAGTACTCGATTGTCTATTTCTACCACATATTATGAAAATTTATTTTTCGAATTTATACTTTGTTCTAGTATCTATTGCACCTTGATTAATCAGATTAGTACTCTCAACGTTTGAAATCTGTACTCGATTCTCTACATTTCCACGCATAGTCTTTAATAAAACTATATGAAAAATAAATGTCATTTTTTGAATTCCTGAGTTCCAGAGAATTCTTCTTGACATCCTCGTGTGATATTTTGTAAAAATAAACAATATATCGCAGTACCTGTGACATTGTATTTAATACTTTCATTCCGCAAACGAGTACTCTAATTTTGCTCCTAAGTACTTGATACCCATTTTCCAGTATTCGATTCTCAATTTCTGCCACATATTATGAAAACTTATTTTATTGGAATTTATAATTTGTTCCAGTCTATAGTGTACCTTGATTAATCAAACTAGTACTTTCAAGGTTTGAAATCTGTACTCTATTCTCTACATTTCCACGCATGGTCCTTAATAAAAATATATGAAAAAAAAATGTGATTTTGGGAATTCCAGAGTTCCAGGGAATTCTTCTTGACATCCTCGTGGGATATCTTGTAATAATAAACAATATATCGTAATACCTGTTATATTGTTTTTAATACATTGATTCCGCAAACGAGTACTCTGATTTTGCACCAAAGTACTTTATACCCATTTTCCAGTACTCGATTCTCTATTTCTACCACATATTATGAAAATTTAATTTTCGAATTTATACTTTGTTCCAGTATCTATTGCACCTTGATTAATCAGATTAGTACTCTCAACGTTTGAAATCTGTACGCGATTCTCTACATTTCCACGCATAGTCTTTAATAAAACTATATGAAAAATAAATGTCATTTTGGGAAATCCAGAGTTCCAGAGAATTCTTCTTGACATCCTCTTGTGATATTTTGTAATAATTAACAATATATCGCAGTACCTGTTACATTGTATTTAATACTTTGATTCCGCAACCGAGTACTCTAATTTTGCTCCTAAGTACTTGATACCCATTTTCCAGTTCTCGATTCTCAATTTCTGCCACATATTATGAAAACTTATTTTATTGGAATTTATAATTTGTTCCAGTCTATAGTGTACCTTGATTAATCAAACTAGTACTTTCAAGGTTTGAAATCTGTACTCGATTCTCTACATTTCCACACATGGTCTTTAATAAAAATATATGAAAAATAAATGTGATTTTGGGAATTCCAGAGTTCCAGGGAATTCTTCTTGACATCCTCGTGGGATATCTTGTAATAATAAACAATATATCGTAATACCTGTTATATTGTATTTAATACATTGATTCCGCAAACGAGTACTCTGATATTGAACCAAATTACTTTAAACCCATTTTCCAGTACTCGATTCTCTATTTCTACCACATATTATGAAAATTTATTTTTCGAATTTATACTTTGTTCCAGTATCTATTGCACCTTGATTAATCAGATTAGTACTCTCAACGTTTGATATCTGTACTCGATTCTCTACATTTCCACGCATAGTCTTTAATAAAACTATATGAAAAATAAATGTCATTTTTTGAATTCCTGAGTTCCAGAGAATTCTTCTTGACATCCTCGTGTGATATTTTGTAAAAATAAACAATATATCGCTGTACCTGTGACATTGTATTTAATACTTTGATTCCGCAAACGAGTACTCTAATTTTGCTCCTAAGTACTTGATACCCATTTTCCAGTATTCGATTCTCAATTTCTGCCACATATTATGAAAACTTATTTTATTGGAATTTATAATTTGTTCCAGTGTATAGTGTACCTTGATTAATCAAACTAGTACTTTCAAGGTTTGAAATCTGTACTCTATTCTCTACATTTCCACGCATGGTCTTTAATAAAAATATATGAAAAATAAATGTGATTTTGGGAATTCCAGAGTTCCAGGGAATTCTTCTTGACATCCTCGTGGGATATCTTGTAATAATAAACAATATATCGTAATACCTGTTATATTGTTTTTAATACATTGATTCCGCAAACGAGTACTCTGATTTTGCACCAAAGTACTTTATACCCATTTTCCAGTACTCGATTCTCTATCTCTACCACATATTATGAAAATTTATTTTTCGAATTTATACTTTGTTCCAGTATCTATTGCACCTTGATTAATCAGATTAGTACTCTCAACGTTTGAAATCTGTACGCGATTCTCTACATTTCCACGCATAGTCTTTAATAAAACTATATGAAAAATAAATGTCATTTTGGGAAATCCAGAGTTCCAGAGAATTCTTCTTGACATCCTCTTGTGATATTTTGTAATAATTAACAATATATTGCAGTACCTGTTACATTGTATTTAATACTTTGATTCCGCAACCGAGTACTCTAATTTTGCTCCTAAGTACTTGATACCCATTTTCCAGTACTCGATTCTCAATTTCTGCCACATATTATGAAAACTTATTTTATTGGAATTTATAATTTGTTCCAGTCTATAGTGTACCTTGATTAATCAAACTAGTACTTTCAAGGTTTGAAATCTGTACTCGATTCTCTACATTTCCACGCATGGTCTTTAATAAAAATATATGAAAAATAAATGTGATTTTGGGAATTCCAGAGTTCCAGGGAATTCTTCTTGACATCCTCGTGGGATATCTTGTAATAATAAACAATATATCGTAATACCTGTTATATTGTATTTAATACATTGATTCGCAAACGAGTACTCTGATTTTGCACCAAAGTACTTTATACCCATTTTCCAGTACTTGATTCTCTATTTCTACCACATATTATGAAAATTTATTTTTCGAATTTATACTTTGTTCCAGTATCTATTGCACCTTGATTAATCAGATTAGTACTCTCAACGTTTGAAATCTGTACTCGATTCTCTACATTTCCACGCATAGTCTTTAACAAAACTATATGAAAAATAAATGTCATTTTTTGAATTCCTGAGTTCCAGAGAATTCTTCTTGACATCCTCGTGTGATATTTTGTAATAATAACCAATATATCGCAGTACCTGTTACATTGTATTTAATACTTTGATTCCGCAAACGAGTACTCTAATTTTGCTCCTAAGTACTTGATACCCATTTTCCAGTACTCGATTCTCAATTTCTGCCATATATTATGAAAACTTATTTTATTGGAATTTATAATTTGTTCCAGTCTATAATGTACCTTGATTAATCAAACTAGTACTTTCAAGGTTTGAAATCTGTACTCTATTCTCTACATTTCCACGCATGGTCTTTAATAAAAATATATGAAAAATAAATGTGATTTTGGGAATTCCAGAGTTCCAGGGAATTCTTCTTGACATCCTCGTGGGATATCTTGTAATAATAAACAATATATCGTAATACCTGTTATATTGTTTTTAATACATTGATTCCGCAAACGAGTACTCTGATTTTGCACCAAAGTACTTTATACCCATTTTCCAGTACTCGGTTCTCTATTTCTACCACATATTATGAAAATTTATTTTTCGAATTTATACTTTGTTCCAGTATCTATTGCACCTTGATTAATCAGATTAGTACTCTCAACGTTTGAAATCTGTACGCGATTCTCTACATTTCCACGCATAGTCTTTAATAAAACTATATGAAAAATAAATGTCATTTTGGGAAATCCAGAGTTCCAGAGAATTCTTCTTGACATCCTCGTGTGATATTTTGTAATAATTAACAATATATCGCAGTACCTGTTATATTGTATTTAATACTTTGATTCCGCAACCGAGTACTCTAATTTTGCTCCTAAGTACTTGATACCCATTTTCCAGTACTCGATTCTCAATTTCTGCCACATATTATGAAAACTTATTTTATTGGAATTTATAATTTGTTCCAGTCTATAGTGTACCTTGATTAATCAAACTAGTACTTTCAATGTGACGTCCCCCACGCCACAACCCCCGGACCGAAACGAGTCCCCGAGCGATAGTTAAATACCACCACTCGAAAACCCGCCCCGGACAACGGGATTCCCAAAATCTGGCAACAGCAACTCCCCAACAACAATATCAACATCAACAACAACAACAACAGCAATATAACATTAACGTAGCGGAATCAAGTATCATCATATCAATAGCATGATATCAACATATATATATCATAATCCCATCAGATTCATCATTTCAAACTGTCATCAAGTTTCATATTCATTCACGTCTCAACCACATTCTATTTAACATGACAAAATATATATCATTGAGTTCAGCTAACAAAAAAAAATATATATAACTGACTCCAAAGACTGATGATCCTACAATGCTGCTGCCAGTACCTGACCGCTAACCTGAAGCATGAACCAAAACGGGATGTGAGTCAAACGAACCCAGTGAGGAGGGAAATATATGTATATAATAAAAGCATATTTAATTCACACTTAGGTTGATAAAAGCAAATCTAGTGCCGATAAGCTCTTTTACAATTCAGCTAAGCTTTGCGAACTAAATATTAATTTAAAACATTTTAGAAAACATTTTTATTCCCGGCGAGAACGGGCCATCTCCTTATAACTCCCAAAAACATATCAATTATAATGAAATCCCATAACACCGTTTGGCTTATCAAGGGAGCTACCCAAAATTCCGCCATACCCGACTAATGGCGCCGGTGTAAGTATTATTCAGGCTAGACTACCTCCGACCAGCCATGAATAATACCCTTTGATTATTTATCAGGTTACTAGTTAAACCTGTTTATAATCGGTGGATTATGAACCCGGCTTCAACCCTAGACGCACGTCTCCGAGTATCCGCCTCTCACATAATCCAGGGCCCAAATATACCCTAAGAGCGTCCTCAATAGGGTCGAAGGAACAATAATCTCGCTTTATAAATGTTTTGATTGACTAAAAGAGTCGTTCGAGACAAGGTATGTAACCGTCTAGGGTTTCTCGACACGTTGCCGAATAACTCGAGGCATACGCGCAAGTCCCGAGACCAAATGTTACTTTTAAAACAAAATAATTCTCTTGTCTCTATTTTAAAACCATTTTAGAAAAGATACATATATATCATTTTATATCAAATCCTTTTTATTTCAAATATTGATAACATATAATTGAAATATAAGGGATATGGTTTTCGCAAATATTTGTTCAAGCTTCAGTTAAAAACATTTTTTTCATCCTCACCTGTAGGCTTAACAAAAGATACATGAGAACTCGAAAATCAGCTCCGCGAGGTCCCACTTGTAATACACAGGCCTCGAGGTAAGACACGACTCGATAAATCAACCAAATAAGACGCACGGCAATGAAATGCATTTTATGCTCAAAATAACATATTATGTATAAATGCACTTAAACACAATTAAACTCATTCAAATGCATTCAAACACAATCAAACATACATGATATGAAGCTAAACTAAGCATTCAAGTAATATGGAAGCTTGGAAACCAAAATTCAAAGGTTTGTAAATATTACGCAAACCACCCCTCGTTTAATACTTTGCATAGCAAATCAACTCCGATTAATCCGAAATTTCCGGCATCACTTAGCTACTATATTTAAGGATTTTTGATGCCAAAAGAATCAAAAAATGAAGCCAAATGCTCAAAAATCACTATTCATCAGCCCCTACATATTTTGCCAAACTCTCATTTTTCAACTCCAAACTCCATAAAACTTCACCAATTAGCTTAATATCATGAACTAACATGAATTACCAATCCATTTGAGCATCTAAGCATCTAAATTCATCAATCCAACATTGCATAATAATCAAATTTATGTGAAAAATCACAAGAGATACTACATGTAATCAATCACCAAACTAAGCTCATCAATCATTCATTCTAACATGCTTCTTCACTTCATCAACATATGAGACATTAAAAACCAAAGAATTAAGAGAATTGAAACCTTACCTTGAAGAGGGGAATTGAAAAGATTGAGGAATTAAGAGCTTGTTTGCAAAAATAGAAAGTAGAGGCTTGTTCCTTAGATGAAAGAGCAACTTTTTGTAGCAAGAGAGGGGATGATTTTTGGTGATTGTTGAAGATGACAATGGTGGTCGTGAGAGGCGAGTGAGAGTGCCGACAGTGAGAGAGAGAGAGGTTGAAGATGAGTTGCTTGAGAATAGTGTAGAAATTTGGAGAAAAGATGAGATAATTAAATAAATATAAGTTATTTTGAATAGTCAAAATTAGCTAGCTATATGTATATACTTGTATATATATTTGTGTAGATATTTATGTATATATTTGCATATATATATTTATGTATATTTCAAGATTAATATCATACAAGTCAAATATAATTGACATAATTTCATAAGATTTCAAATACAACACTTCAAATATAACATAGTGTGAAGTAAATTTCAAATATAAAAATTCTTATGAATTCATCATATTATTCACATATAGAATCACACATTAATTCATATAATTCACATCATCACATAATTTGCAAATAATACACACAAGAGCAATTCGTCGGTAAACGTACCGAAGCGTTATAAAAAAGCGGGGCGTTACATTCAAGGTTTGAAATCTGTACTCGATTCTCTACATTTCCACGCATGGTCTTTAATAAAAATATATGAAAAATAAATGTGATTTTGGGAATTCCAGAGTTCCAGGGAATTCTTCTTGACATCCTCGTGGGATATCTTGTAAGAATAAACAATATATCGTAATACCTGTTATATTGTATTTAATACATTGATTCGCAAACGAGTACTCTGATTTTGCACCAAAGTACTTTATACCCATTTTCCAGTACTTGATTCTCTATTTCTACCACATATTATGAAAATTTATTTTTCGAATTTATACTTTGTTCCAGTATCTATTGCACCTTGATTAATCAGATTAGTACTCTCAACGTTTGAAATCTGTACTCGATTCTCTACATTTCCACGCATAGTCTTTAATAAAACTATATGAAAAATAAATGTCATTTTTTGAATTCCTGAGTTCCAGAGAATTCTTCTTGACACCCTCGTGTGATATTTTGTAATAATAAACTATATATCGCAGTACCTGTTACATTGTATTTAATACTTTGATTCCGCAAACGAGTACTCTAATTTTGCTCCTAAGTACTTGATACCTATTTTCCAATACTCGATTCTCAATTTCTGCCACATATTATGAAAACTTATTTTATGGGAATTTATACTTTATTCTAGTCTATAGTGTACCTTGATTAATCAAACTTGAACTTTCAAGGTTTGAAATCTGTACTAGATTCCCTACATTTCGACGAATGGTCTTTAATAAAAACATATGAAAAATCAATGTGATTTTGGGAATTCCAGAGGTCCAGGGAATTATTCTTGACATCCTCGTGGGATACTTTGTAATAATAAACAATATATCGCAATACCTGATATATTGTATTTAATACATTGATTCCGCAAACGAGTACTCTGATTTTGCCCCAAAGTACTTTATACCCATTTTCCAGTACTTGATTCTCTATTTCTACCACATATTATGAAAATTTATTTTTCGAATTTATACTTTGTTCCAGTATCTATTGCACCTTGATTAATCAGATTAGTACTCTCAACGTTTGAAATCTGTACTCGATTCTCTACATTTCCACGCTTAGTCTTTAATAAAACTATACGAAAAATAAATGTCATTTTTTGAATTCCTGAGTTCCAGAGAATTCTTCTTGACATCCTCGTGTGATATTTTGTAATAATAAACAATATATCGCAGTACCTGTTACATTGTATTTAATACTTTGATTCCGCAAACGAGTACTCTAATTTTGCTCCTAAGTACTTGATACCCATTTTCCAGTACTCGATTCTCAATTTCTGCCACATATTATGAAAACTTATTTTATTGGAATTTATAATTTGTTCCAGTCTATAGTGTACCTTGATTAATCAAACTAGTACTTTCAAGGATTGAAATCTGTACTCTATTCTCTACATTTCCACGCATGGTCTTTAATAAAAATATATGAAAAATAAATGTGATTTTGGGAATTCCAGAGTTCCAGGGAACTCTTCTTGACATCCTCGTGGGATATCTTGTAATAATAAACAATATATCGTAATACCTGTTATATTGTATTTAGTACATTGATTCGCAAACGAGTACTCTGATTTTGCACCAAAGTACTTTATACCCATTTTCCAGTACTTGATTCTCTATTTCTACCACATATTATGAAAATTTATTTTTCGAATTTATACTTTGTTCCAGTATCTATTGCACCTTGATTAATCAGATTAGTACTCTCAACGTTTGAAATCTGTACTCGATTCTCTACATTTCCACGCATAGTCTTTAACAAAACTATATGAAAAATAAATGTCATTTTTTGAATTCCTGAGTTCCAGAGAATTCTTCTTGACATCCTCGTGTGATATTTTGTAATAATAACCAATATATCGCAGTACCTGTTACATTGTATTTAATACTTTGATTCCGCAAACGAGTACTCTAATTTTGCTCCTAAGTACTTGATACCCATTTTCCAGTACTCAATTCTCAATTTCTGCCATATATTATGAAAACTTATTTTATTGGAATTTATAATTTGTTCCAGTCTATGGTGTACCTTGATTAATCAAACTAGTACTTTCAAGGTTTGAAATCTGTACTCTATTCTCTACATTTCCACGCATGGTCTTTAATAAAAATATATGAAAAATAAATGTGATTTTGGGAATTCCAGAGTTCCAGGGAATTCTTCTTGACATCTGTAACGCCCCGCTATTTTATAACGCTTCGGTACGTTTACCGACGAATTGCTCTTGTGTGTATTATTTGCAAATTATGTGATTATGTGAATTATATGAATTAATGTGTGATTCTATATGTGAATAATATGATGAATTCATAAGAATTTTTATATTTGAAATTTACTTCACACTATGTTATATTTGAAGTGTTGTATTTGAAATCTTATGAAATTATGTCAATTATATTTGACTTGTATGATATTAATCTTGAAATATACATAAATATATATATGCAAATATATACATAAATATCTACACAAATATATATACAAGTATATACATATAGCTAGCTAATTTTGACTATTCAAAATAACTTATATTTATTTAATTATCTCATCTTTTCTCCAAATTTCTACACTATTCTCAAGCAACTCATCTTCAACCTCTCTCTCTCTCTCACTCTCGGCACTCTCACTCACCTCTCACGACCACCATTGTCATCTTCAACAATCACCAAAAATCATCCCCTCTCTTGCTACAAAAAGTTGCTCTTTCATCTAAGGAACAAGCCTCTACTTTCTATTTTTGCAAACAAGCTCTTAATTCCTCAATCTTTTCAATTCCCCTCTTCAAGGTAAGGTTTCAATTCTCTTAATTCTTTGGTTTTCAATGTCTCATATGTTGATGAAGTGAAGAAGCATGTTAGAATGAATGATTGATGAGCTTAGTTTGGTGATTGATTACATGTAGTATCTCTTGTGATTTTTCACATAAATTTGATTATTATGCAATGTTGGATTGATGAATTTAGATGCTTAGATGCTCAAATGGATTGGTAATTCATGTTAGTTCATGATATTAAGCTAATTGGTGAAGTTTTATGGAGTTTGGAGTTGAAAAATGAGAGTTTGGCAAAATATGTAGGGGCTGATGAATAGTGATTTTTGAGCATTTGGCTTCATTTTTTGATTCTTTTGGCATCAAAAATCCTTAAATATAGTAGCTAAGTGATGCCGGAAATTTCGGATTAATCGGAGTTGATTTGCTATGCAAAGTATTAAACGAGGGGTGGTTTGCGTAATATTTACAAACCTTTGAATTTTGGTTTCCAAGCTTCCATATTACTTGAATGCTTAGTTTAGCTTCATATCATGTATGTTTGATTGTGTTTGAATGCATTTGAATGAGCTTAGTTGTATTTAAGTGCATTTATACATAATATGTTATTTTGAGCATAAAATGCATTTCATTGCCGTGCGTCTTATTTGGTTGATTTATCGAGTCGTGTCTTACCTCGAGGCCTGTGTATTACAGGTGGGACCTCGCGGAGCTGATTTTCGAGTTCTCGTGTATCTTTTCTTAAGCCTACAGGTGAGGATGAAAAAAATGTTTTTAACTGAAGCTTGAACAAATATTTGCGAAAACCATATCCCTTATATTCCAATTATATGTTATCAATATTTGAAATAAAAAGGATTTGATATAAAATGATATATATGTATCTTTTCTAAAATGGTTTTAAAATAGAGACAAGAGAATTATTTTGTTTTTAAAAGTAACATTTGGTCTCGGGACTTGCGCGTATGCCTCGAGTTATTCGGCAACGTGTCGAGAAACCCTAGACGGTTACATACCTTGTCTCGAACGACTCTTTTAGTCAATCAAAACATTTATAAACCGAGATTATTGTTCCTTCGACCCTATTGAGGACGCTCTTAGGGTATATTTGGGCCCTGGATTATGTGAGAGGCGGATACCCGGAGACGTGCGTCTAGGTTGAAGCCGGGTTCATAATCCACCGATTATAAACAGGTTTAACTAGTAACCTGATAAATAATCAAAGGGTATTATTCATGGCTGGTCGGAGGTAGTCTAGCCTGAATAATACTTACACCGGCGCCATTAGTCGGGTATGGCGGAATTTTGGGTAGCTCCCTTGATAAGCCAAACGGTGTTATGGGATTTCATTATAATTGATATGTTTTTGGGAGTTATAAGGAGATGGCCCGTTCTCGCCGGGAATAAAAATGTTTTCTAAAATGTTTTAAATTAATATTTAGTTCACAAAGCTTAGCTGAATTGTAAAAGAGCTTATCGGCATTAGATTTGCTTTTATCAACCTAAGTGTGAATTAAATATGCTTTTATTATATACATATATTTCCCTCCTCACTGGGTTCGTTTGACTCACATCCCGTTTTGGTTCATGCTTCAGGTTAGCGGTCAGGTACTGGCAGCAGCATTGTAGGATCATCAGTCTTTGGAGTCAGTTATATATATTTTTTTTTGTTAGCTGAACTCAATGATATATATTTTGTCATGTTAAATAGAATGTGGTTGAGACGTGAATGAATATGAAACTTGATGACAGTTTGAAATGATGAATCTGATGGGATTATGATATATATATGTTGATATCATGCTATTGATATGATGATACTTGATTCCGCTACGTTAATGTTATATTGCTGTTGTTGCTGTTGTTGATGTTGATATTGTTGTTGGGGAGTTGCTGTTGCCAGATTGTGGGAATCCCGTTGTCCGGGGCGGGTTTTCGAGTGGTGGTATTTAACTATCGCTCGGGGACTCGTTTCGGTCCGGGGGTTGTGGCGTGGGGAACGTCACAGCTTAAAGTGGTATCAGAGCCTAGGTTTGGTACTTAGGTTTTGATGTTGTGTCGAGTCTGTCTAGGTCGAACGGCTATAGGACAATGTGCTTTTATATGTATATGATATGTGATTTTGTGCTAGCATGATCATGTGGCTAACGGAACATGCATTTTATTCAGTCTTTTGATACAGGAAAATGAATCGTGCTCGTGGTAGACCGAGATCCAGAGCTGCTCCTCCTTCTCCTCCCCAGGAAGATAACAACAGCTACCAAGCGACGATTGGGATGCCCCCGTACGAAGCGCTTTATGGACGTAAATGCCGATCCCCTCTATACTGGGAATTAGAAGACTGGCGAAGAACTAAAGACGGAGTGGAACGAGCTCTACCTCCAAAGACGATCCAGGAAACACTTGATAAGATTGCAATCATTCGGCAGAGAATGAAAGCTGCTCAGGATCGTCAGAAGAGTTATGCTGACAAGAGACTCCGGGATTTGGAATTTGAAGAGGGAGACAAAGTGTTTCTTAAGGCGACGTTGAGGAAAGGATTCGCTAGAGTGGGAAAAGGTGGGAAACTCAGTCCGAGATATTTGGGACCCTATGAGGTTATTGAACGGATTGGGAAGACTGCCTACCGCCTGAACCTGCCCTCGACTCTAACTGGGATTCACAATGTCTTCCATGTTTCTCAATTGCGAAAATACTATCCCGACGAATCTCACATTCTGCGAGATGAAGAAGTTCAGGTAGAGCCTGACTTGACGATCGAGATGAAACCTATTGAGATTCAGGATCGTAAGTTCAAACAACTCCGCAACCGACAGATTCCCTTGGTTCGTGTGTTGTGGAGGAACCGAACCACCGAGCAAGTAACTTGGGAAACGGAAGAGAAGATGCGAACTCATTATCCCGAGTTATTTGCGGAGTCGAATTAGAATCTGGGGACCAGATTCTCCGAAGGGGGGGATAGTGTAACGCCCCGCTATTTTATAACGCTTCGGTACGTTTACCGACGAATTGCTCTTGTGTGTATTATTTGCAAATTATGTGATTATGTGAATTATATGAATTAATGTGTGATTCTATATGTGAATAATATGATGAATTCATAAGAATTTTTATATTTGAAATTTACTTCACACTATGTTATATTTGAAGTGTTGTATTTGAAATCTTATGAAATTATGTCAATTATATTTGACTTGTATGATATTAATCTTGAAATATACATAAATATATATATGCAAATATATACATAAATATCTACACAAATATATATACAAGTATATACATATAGCTAGCTAATTTTGACTATTCAAAATAACTTATATTTATTTAATTATCTCATCTTTTCTCCAAATTTCTACACTATTCTCAAGCAACTCATCTTCAACCTCTCTCTCTCTCTCACTCTCGGCACTCTCACTCACCTCTCACGACCACCATTGTCATCTTCAACAATCACCAAAAATCATCCCCTCTCTTGCTACAAAAAGTTGCTCTTTCATCTAAGGAACAAGCCTCTACTTTCTATTTTTGCAAACAAGCTCTTAATTCCTCAATCTTTTCAATTCCCCTCTTCAAGGTAAGGTTTCAATTCTCTTAATTCTTTGGTTTTCAATGTCTCATATGTTGATGAAGTGAAGAAGCATGTTAGAATGAATGATTGATGAGCTTAGTTTGGTGATTGATTACATGTAGTATCTCTTGTGATTTTTCACATAAATTTGATTATTATGCAATGTTGGATTGATGAATTTAGATGCTTAGATGCTCAAATGGATTGGTAATTCATGTTAGTTCATGATATTAAGCTAATTGGTGAAGTTTGATGGAGTTTGGAGTTGAAAAATGAGAGTTTGGCAAAATATGTAGGGGCTGATGAATAGTGATTTTTGAGCATTTGGCTTCATTTTTTGATTCTTTTGGCATCAAAAATCCTTAAATATAGTAGCTAAGTGATGCCGGAAATTTCGGATTAATCGGAGTTGATTTGCTATGCAAAGTATTAAACGAGGGGTGGTTTGCGTAATATTTAAAAACCTTTGAATTTTGGTTTCCAAGCTTCCATATTACTTGAATGCTTAGTTTAGCTTCATATCATGTATGTTTGATTGTGTTTGAATGCATTTGAATGAGCTTAGTTGTATTTAAGTGCATTTATACATAATATGTTATTTTGAGCATAAAATGCATTTCATTGCCGTGCGTCTTATTTGGTTGATTTATCGAGTCGTGTCTTACCTCGAGGCCTGTGTATTACAGGTGGGACCTCGCGGAGCTGATTTTCGAGTTCTCGTGTATCTTTTCTTAAGCCTACAGGTGAGGATGAAAAAAATGTTTTTAACTGAAGCTTGAACAAATGTTTGCGAAAACCATATCCCTTATATTTCAATTATATGTTATCAATATTTGAAATAAAAAGGATTTGATATAAAATGATATATATGTATCTTTTCTAAAATGGTTTTAAAATAGAGACAAGAGAATTATTTTGTTTTTAAAAGTAACATTTGGTCTCGGGACTTGCGCGTATGCCTCGAGTTATTCGGCAACGTGTCGAGAAACCCTAGACGGTTACATACCTTGTCTCGAACGACTCTTTTAGTCAATCAAAACATTTATAAAGCGAGATTATTGTTCCTTCGACCCTATTGAGGACGCTCTTAGGGTATATTTGGGCCCTGGATTATGTGAGAGGCGGATACCCGGAGACGTGCGTCTAGGGTTGAAGCCGGGTTCATAATCCACCGATTATAAACAGGTTTAACTAGTAACCTGATAAATAATCAAAGGGTATTATTCATGGCTGATCGGAGGTAGTCTAGCCTGAATAATACTTACACCGGCGCCATTAGTCGGGTATGGCGGAATTTTGGGTAGCTCCCTTGATAAGCCAAACGGTGTTATGGGATTTCATTATAATTGATATGTTTTTGGGAGTTATAAGGAGATGGCCCGTTCTCGCCGGGAATAAAAATGTTTTCTAAAATGTTTTAAATTAATATTTAGTTCACAAAGCTTAGCTGAATTGTAAAAGAGCTTATCGGCATTAGATTTGCTTTTATCAACCTAAGTGTGAATTAAATATGCTTTTATTATATACATATATTTCCCTCCTCACTGGGTTCGTTTGACTCACATCCCGTTTTGGTTCATGCTTCAGGTTAGCGGTCAGGTACTGGCAGCAGCATTGTAGGATCATCAGTCTTTGGAGTCAGTTATATATATTTTTTTTTGTTAGCTGAACTCAATGATATATATTTTGTCATGTTAAATAGAATGTGGTTGAGACGTGAATGAATATGAAACTTGATGACAGTTTGAAATGATGAATCTGATGGGATTATGATATATATATGTTGATATCATGCTATTGATATGATGATACTTGATTCCGCTACGTTAATGTTATATTGCTGTTGTTGTTGTTGTTGATGTTCATATTGTTGTTGGGGAGTTGCTGTTGCCAGATTGTGGGAATCCCGTTGTCCGGGGCGGGTTTTCGAGTGGTGGTATTTAACTATCGCTCGGGGACTCGTTTCGGTCCGGGGGTTGTGGCGTGGGGAACGTCACAACATCCTCGTGGGATATCTTGTAATAATAAACAATATATCGTAATACCTGTTATATTGTTTTTAATACATTGATTCCGCAAACGAGTACTCTGATTTTGCACCAAAGTACTTTATACCCATTTTCCAGTACTCGGTTCTCTATTTCTACCACATATTATGAAAATTTATTTTTCGAATTTATACTTTGTTCCAGTATCTATTGCACCTTGATTAATCAGATTAGTACTCTCAACGTTTGAAATCTGTACGCGATTCTCTACATTTCCACGCATAGTCTTTAATAAAACTATATGAAAAATAAATGTCATTTTGGGAAATCCAGAGTTCCAGAGAATTCTTCTTGACATCCTCGTGTGATATTTTGTAATAATTAACAATATATAGCAGTACCTGTTATATTGTATTTAATACTTTGATTCCGCAACCGAGTACTCTAATTTTGCTCCTAAGTACTTGATACCCATTTTCCAGTACTCGATTCTCAATTTCTGCCACATATTATGAAAACTTATTTTATTGGAATTTATAATTTGTTCCAGTCTATAGTGTACCTTGATTAATCAAACTAGTACTTTAAAGGTTTAAAATCTGTACTCGATTCTCTACATTTCCACGCATGGTCTTTAATAAAAATATATGAAAAATAAATGTGATTTTGGGAATTCCAGAGTTCCAGGGAATTCTTCTTGACATCCTCGTGGGATATCTTGTAAGAATAAACAATATATCGTAATACCTGTTATATTGTATTTAATACATTGATTCGCAAACGAGTACTCTGATTTTGCACCAAAGTACTTTATACCCATTTTCCAGTACTTGATTCTCTATTTCTACCACATATTATGAAAATTTATTTTTCGAATTTATACTTTGTTCCAGTATCTATTGCACCTTGATTAATCAGATTAGTACTCTCAACGTTTGAAATCTGTACTCGATTCTCTACATTTCCACGCATAGTCTTTAACAAAACTATATGAAAAATAAATGTCATTTTTTGAATTCCTGAGTTCCAGAGAATTCTTCTTGACATCCTCGTGTGATATTTTGTAATAATAACCAATATATCGCAGTACCTGTTACATTGTATTTAATACTTTGATTCCGCAAACGAGTACTCTAATTTTGCTCCTAAGTACTTGATACCCATTTTCCAGTACTCGATTCTCAATTTCTGCCATATATTATGAAAACTTATTTTATTGGAATTTATAATTTGTTCCAGTCTATAGTGTACCTTGATTAATCAAACTAGTACTTTCAAGGTTTGAAATCTGTACTCGATTCTCTACATTTTCACGCATGGTCTTTAATAAAAATATATGAAAAATAAATGTGATTTTGGGAATTCCAGAGTTCCAGGGAATTCTTCTTGACATCCTCGTGGGATATCTTGTAATAATAAACAATATATCGTAATACCTGTTATATTGTATTTAATACATTGATTCCGCAAACGAGTACTCTGATTTTGCACCAAAGTACTTTATACCCATTTTCCAGTACTCGATTCTCTATTTCTACCACATATTATGAAAATTTATTTTTCAAATTTATACTTTGTTCCAGTATCTATTGCACCTTGATTAATCAGATTAGTACTCTCAACGTTTGAAATCTGTACTCGATTCTCTACATTTCCACGCATAGTCTTTAATAAAACTATATGAAAAATAAATGTCATTTTTTGAATTCCTGAGTTCCAGAGAATTCTTCTTGACACCCTCATGTGATATTTTGTAATAATAAACTATATATCGCAGTACCTGTTACATTGTATTTAATACTTTGATTCCGCAAACGAGTACTCTAATTTTGCTCCTAAGTACTTGATACCTATTTTCCAATACTCGATCCTCAATTTCTGCCACATATTATGAAAACTTATTTTATTGGAATTTATACTTTAGTCTAGTCTATAGTGTACCTTGATTAATCAAACTTGAACTTTCAAGGTTTGAAATCTGTACTAGATTCCCTACATTTCGACGAATGGTCTTTAATAAAAACATATGAAAAATCAATGTGATTTTGGGAATTCCAGAGGTCCAGGGAATTCTTCTTGACATCCTCGTGGGATACTTTGTAATAATAAACAATATATCGCAATACCTGTTATATTGTATTTAATACATTGATTCCGCAAACGAGTACTCTGATTTTGCACCAAAGTACTTTATACCCATTTTCCAGTACTTGATTCTCTACTTCTACCACATATTATGAAAATTTATTTTTCGAATTTATACTTTGTTCCAGTATCTATTGCACCTTGATTAATCAGATTAGTACTCTCAACGTTTGAAATCTGTACTCGATTCTCTACATTTCCACGCATAGTCTTTAACAAAACTATATGAAAAATAAATGTCATTTTTTGAATTCCTGAGTTCCAGAGAATTCTTCTTGACATCCTCGTGTGATATTTTGTAATAATAACCAATATATCGCAGTACCTGTTACATTGTATTTAATACTCTGATTCCGCAAACGAGTACTCTAATTTTGCTCCTAAGTACTTGATACCCATTTTGCAGTACTCGATTCTCATTTTCTGCCATATATTATGAAAACTTATTTTATTGGAATTTATAATTTGTTCCAGTCTATAGTGTACCTTGATTAATCAAACTAGTACTTTCAAGGTTTGAAATCTGTACTCGATTCTCTACATTTTCACGCATGGTCTTTAATAAAAATATATGAAAAATAAATGTGATTTTGGGAATTCCAGAGTTCCAGGGAATTCTTCTTGACATCCTCGTGGGATATCTTGTAATAATAAACAATATATCGTAATACCTGTTATATTGTATTTAATACATTGATTCCGCAAACGAGGACTCTGATTTTGCACCAAAGTACTTTATACCTATTTTCCAGTACTCGATTCTCTATTTCTACCACATATTATGAAAATTTATTTTTCAAATTTAAACTTTGTTCCAGTATCTATTGCACCTTGATTAATCAGATTAGTACTCTCAACGTTTGAAATCTGTACTCGATTCTCTACATTTCCACGCATAGTCTTTAATAAAACTATATGAAAAATAAATGTCATTTTTTGAATTCCTGAGTTCCAGAGAATTCTTCTTGACACCCTCGTGTGATATTTTGTAATAATAAACTATATATCGCAGTACCTGTTACATTGTATTTAATACTTTGATTCCGCAAACGAGTACTCTAATTTTGCTCCTAACTACTTGATACCCATTTTCCAGTACTCGATTCTCAATTTCTGCCATATATTATGAAAACTTCTTTTATTGGAATTTATAATTTGTTCCAGTCTATAGTGTACCTTGATTAATCAAACTAGTACTTTCAAGGTTTGAAATCTGTACTCGATTCTCTACATTTTCACGCATGGTCTTTAATAAAAATATATGAAAAATAAATGTGATTTTGGGAATTCCAGAGTTCCAGGGAATTCTTCTTGACATCCTCGTGGGATATCTTGTAAGAATAAACAATATATCGTAATACCTGTTATATTGTATTTAATACATTGATTCGCAAACGAGTACTCTGATTTTGCACCAAAGTACTTTATACCCATTTTCCAGTACTTGATTCTCTATTTCTACCACATATTATGAAAATTTATTTTTCGAATTTATACTTTGTTCCAGTATCTATTGCACCTTGATTAATCAGATTAGTACTCTCAACGTTTGAAATCTGTACTCGATTCTCTACATTTCCACGCATAGTCTTTAACAAAACTATATGAAAAATAAATGTCATTTTTTGAATTCCTGAGTTCCAGAGAATTCTTCTTGACATCCTCGTGTGATATCTTGTAATAATAACCAATATATCGCAGTACCTGTTACATTGTATTTAATACTTTGATTCCGCAAACGAGTACTCTAATTTTGCTCCTAAGTACTTGATACCCATTTTCCAGTACTCGATTCTCAATTTCTGCCATATATTATGAAAACTTATTTTATTGGAATTTATAATTTGTTCCAGTCTATAGTGTACCTTGATTAATCAAACTAGTACTTTCAAGGTTTGAAATCTGTACTCGATTCTCTACATTTTCACGCATGGTCTTTAATGAAAATATATGAAAAATAAATGTGATTTTGGGAATTCCAGAGTTCCAGGGAATTCTTCTTGACATCCTCGTGGGATATCTTGTAATAATAAACAATATATCGTAATACCTGTTATATTGTATTTAATACATTGATTCCGCAAACGAGGACTCTGATTTTGCACCAAAGTACTTTATACCTATTTTCCAGTACTCGATTCTCTATTTCTACCACATATTATGAAAATTTATTTTTCAAATTTAAACTTTGTTCCAGTATCTATTGCACCTTGATTAATCAGATTAGTACTCTCAACGTTTGAAATCTGTACTCGATTCTCTACATTTCCACGCATAGTCTTTAATAAAACTATATGAAAAATAAATGTCATTTTTTGAATTCCTGAGTTCCAGAGAATTCTTCTTGACACCCTCGTGTGATATTTTGTAATAATAAACTATATATCGCAGTACCTGTTACATTGTATTTAATACTTTGATTCCGCAAACGAGTACTCTAATTTTGCTCCTAAGTACTTGATACCCATTTTCCAGTACTCGATTCTCAATTTCTGCCATATATTATGAAAACTTATTTTATTGGAATTTATAATTTGTTCCAGTCTATAGTGTACCTTGATTAATCAAACTAGTACTTTCAAGGTTTGAAATCTGTACTCGATTCTCTACATTTTCACGCATGGTCTTTAATAAAAATATATGAAAAATAAATGTGATTTTGGGAATTCCAGAGTTCCAGGGAATTCTTCTTGACATCCTCGTGGGATATCTTGTAAGAATAAACAATATATCGTAATACCTGTTATATTGTATTTAATACATTGATTCGCAAACGAGTACTCTGATTTTGCACCAAAGTACTTTATACCCATTTTCCAGTACTTGATTCTCTATTTCTACCACATATTATGAAAATTTATTTTTCAAATTTATACTTTGTTCCAGTATCTATTGCACCTTGATTAATCAGATTAGTACTCTCAACGTTTGAAATCTGTACTCGATTCTCTACATTTCCACGCATAGTCTTTAATAAAACTATATGAAAAATAAATGTCATTTTTTGAATTCCTGAGTTCCAGAGAATTCTTCTTGACACCCTCGTGTGATATTTTGTAATAATAAACTATATATCGCAGTACCTGTTACATTGTATTTAATACTTTGATTCCGCAAACGAGTACTATAATTTTGCTCCTACGTACTTGATACCTATTTTCCAATACTCGATCCTCAATTTCTGCCACATATTATGAAAACTTATTTTATTGGAATTTATACTTTAGTCTAGTCTATAGTGTACCTTGATTAATCAAACTTGAACTTTCAAGGTTTGAAATCTGTACTAGATTCCCTACATTTCGACGAATGGTCTTTAATAAAAACATATGAAAAATCAATGTGATTTTGGGAATTCCAGAGGTCCAGGGAATTCTTCTTGACATCCTCGTGGGATACTTTGTAATAATAAACAATATATCGCAATACCTGTTATATTGTATTTAATACATTGATTCCGCAAACGAGTACTCTGATTTTGCACCAAAGTACTTTATACCCATTTTCCAGTACTTGATTCTCTACTTCTACCACATATTATGAAAATTTATTTTTCGAATTTATACTTTGTTCCAGTATCTATTGCACCTTGATTAATCAGATTAGTACTCTCAACGTTTTAAATCTGTACTCGATTCTCTACATTTCCACGCATAGTCTTTAACAAAACTATATGAAAAATAAATGTCATTTTTTGAATTCCTGAGTTCCAGAGAATTCTTCTTGACATCCTCGTGTGATATTTTGTAATAATAACCAATATATCGCAGTACCTGTTACATTGTATTTAATACTCTGATTCCGCAAACGAGTACTCTAATTTTGCTCCTAAGTACTTGATACCCATTTTCCAGTACTCGATTCTCATTTTCTGCCATATATTATGAAAACTTATTTTATTGGAATTTATAATTTGTTCCAGTCTATAGTGTACCTTGATTAATCAAACTAGTACTTTCAAGGTTTGAAATCTGTACTCGATTCTCTACATTTTCACGCATGGTCTTTAATAAAAATATATGAAAAATAAATGTGATTTTGGGAATTCCAGAGTTCCAGGGAATTCTTCTTGACATCCTCGTGGGATATCTTGTAATAATAAACAATATATCGTAATACCTGTTATATTGTATTTAATACATTGATTCCGCAAACGAGGACTCTGATTTTGCACCAAAGTACTTTATACCTATTTTCCAGTACTCGATTCTCTATTTCTACCACATATTATGAAAATTTATTTTTCAAATTTAAACTTTGTTCCAGTATCTATTGCACCTTGATTAATCAGATTAGTACTCTCAACGTTTGAAATCTGTACTCGATTCTCTACATTTCCACGCATAGTCTTTAATAAAACTATATGAAAAATAAATGTCATTTTTTGAATTCCTGAGTTCCAGAGAATTCTTCTTGACACCCTCGTGTGATATTTTGTAATAATAAACTATATATCGCAGTACCTGTTACATTGTATTTAATACTTTGATTCCGCAAACGAGTACTCTAATTTTGCTCCTAAGTACTTGATACCCATTTTCCAGTACTCGATTCTCAATTTCTGCCATATATTATGAAAACTTATTTTATTGGAATTTATAATTTGTTCCAGTCTATAGTGTACCTTGATTAATCAAACTAGTACTTTCAAGGTTTGAAATCTGTACTCGATTCTCTACATTTTCACGCATGGTCTTTAATAAAAATATATGAAAAATAAATGTGATTTTGGGAATTCCAGAGTTCCAGGGAATTCTTCTTGACATCCTCGTGGGATATCTTGTAAGAATAAACAATATATCGTAATACCTGTTATATTGTATTTAATACATTGATTCGCAAACGAGTACTCTGATTTTGCACCAAAGTACTTTATACCCATTTTCCAGTACTTGATTCTCTATTTCTGCCACATATTATGAAAATTTATTTTTCGAATTTATACTTTGTTCCAGTATCTATTGCACCTTGATTAATCAGATTAGTACTCTCAACGTTTGAAATCTGTACTCGATTCTCTACATTTCCACGCATAGTCTTTAACAAAACTATATGAAAAATAAATGTCATTTTTTGAATTCCTGAGTTCCAGAGAATTCTTCTTGACATCCTCGTGTGACATTTTGTAATAATAACCAATATATCGCAGTACCTGTTACATTGTATTTAATACTTTGATTCCGCAAACGAGTACTCTAATTTTGTTCCTAAGTACTTGATACCCATTTTCCAGTACTCGATTCTCAATTTCTGCCATATATTATGAAAACTTATTTTATTGGAATTTATAATTTGTTCCAGTCTATAGTGTACCTTGATTAATCAAACTAGTACTTTCAAGGTTTGAAATCTGTACTCGATTCTCTACATTTTCACGCATGGTCTTTAATAAAAATATATGAAAAATAAATGTGATTTTGGGAATTCCAGAGTTCCAGGGAATTCTTCTTGACATCCTCGTGGGATATCTTGTAATAATAAACAATATATCGTAATACCTGTTATATTGTATTTAATACATTGATTCCGCAAACGAGTACTCTGATTTTGCACCAAAGTACTTTATACCCATTTTCCAGTACTCGATTCTCTATTTCTACCACATATTATGAAAATTTATTTTTCAAATTTATACTTTGTTCCAGTATCTATTGCACCTTGATTAATCAGATTAGTACTCTCAACGTTTGAAATCTGTACTCGATTCTCTACATTTCCACGCATAGTCTTTAACAAAACTATATGAAAAATAAATGTCATTTTTTGAATTCCTGAGTTCCAGAGAATTCTTCTTGACATCCTCGTGTGATATTTTGTAATAATAACCAATATATCGCAGTACCTGTTACATTGTATTTAATACTTTGATTCCGCAAACGAGTACTCTAATTTTGCTCCTAAGTACTTGATACCCATTTTCCAGTACTCGATTCTCAATTTCTGCCATATATTATGAAAACTTATTTTATTGGAATTTATAATTTGTTCCAGTCTATAGTGTACCTTGATTAATCAAACTATACTTTCAAGGTTTGAAATCTGTACTCGATTCTCTACATTTTCACGCATGGTCTTTAATAAAAATATATGAAAAATAAATGTGATTTTGGGAATTCCAGAGTTCCAGGGAATTCTTCTTGACATCCTCGTGGGATATCTTGTAATAATAAACAATATATCGTAATACCTGTTATATTGTATTTAATACATTGATTCCGCAAACGAGTACTCTGATTTTGCACCAAAGTACTTTATACCCATTTTCCAGTACTCGATTCTCTATTTCTACCACATATTATGAAAATTTATTTTTCAAATTTATACTTTGTTCCAGTATCTATTGCACCTTGATTAATCAGATTAGTACTCTCAACGTTTGAAATCTGTACTCGATTCTCTACATTTCCACGCATAGTCTTTAATAAAACTATATGAAAAATAAATGTCATTTTTTGAATTCCTGAGTTCCAGAGAATTCTTCTTGACACCCTCGTGTGATATTTTGTAATAATAAACTATATATCGCAGTACCTGTTATGTAACGCCCCGTTATTTTATAACGCTTCGGTAAGTTTACCGACTAATAGCTCTTGTGTGTATTATTTGCAAATTATGTGATTATGTGAATTATATGAATTAATGTGTGATTCTATATGTGAATAATATGATGAATTCATAAGAATTTTTATATTTGAAATTTACCCTACACTATGTTTATACTTGAAGTGTTGTATTTGAAATTTTATGAAAATTGTGTCATTATATTTGAATCACATGATATTATATTTGAAATATATGCAATATATATATACAAACATATACAAATATATATGTATATATATATATAAATATCTATATAATTGCTAGCTAATTTTGACTTTTCAAAATAACTTATATTTATTTAATTATCTCATTTCTCTCCACATTTTTCTACACTATTCTCAAGCAACATTCTCTTCTTCTTCCTCTCATCTCTCGGCCCTCATTCCACCAGCCACCACCACCACTTTCAACCACCATCAAAGCACCAAAAATCATCCTTTTTCTTGCTACAAAAAGTTGCTCTTTCATCTAAGGAACAAGCCTCTACTTTCTATTTTTGCAAACAAGCTCTCTACATCTCCTTTCTCCTCCATTTTCTCCTTCAAGGTAAGGTTGCAAATCTCTTTAATCTCTGAGTTTCAATGTCTCATATGTTGATGAAGTGAAGAAGTAGGCTAGAATGAATGATTGATGAGCTTAGTTTGGTTGTTGATAGCATGTAGCATTACTTGTGATTTTTCATATAAATTTGATTATTATGCAATGTTGGATTGATGAATTTAGATGCTTAGATGCTCAAATGGATTGGTAATTCATGTTAGTTCATGATATTAAGCTAATTGGTGAAGTTTTATGGAGTTTGGAGTTGAAAAATGAGAGTTTGGCAAAATATGTAGGGGCTGATGAATAGTGATTTTTGAGCATTTAGCTTCATTTTTCGATTCTTTTGGCATCAAAAATCCTTAAATATAGTAGCTAAGTGATGCCGGAAGTTTCGGATTAATCGGAGTTATTTTGCTATGCAAAGTATTAAATGAGGGGTGGTTTGTGTAATATTCACAAACCTTTGACATTTATTTCCCAAGCTTCCATATTACTTGTATGCCTATTTAGCTTAATATCATGTGTATTTGATTGTGTTCAAATGTGTTTGAATGAGCTTAATTGTGTTTAAATGCATTTATGCATAATATGTTATTTTGAGCATGAAATGCATTTTATAGCCGTGCGTCTTATTTGATTGTTTTATTGAGTCGTGTCTTACCTCGAGGCCTGTGTATTACAGGTGGGACCTCGCGGGGCTGATTCTGAGTTATTTGGCTATCCTTTTTGTTAAGCCTACAGGTGAGGATGTAAAATGTTTTCTAACTGGGGCATGAACAAATATTGCGAAAACCATATCCCTTATATTTCAATTATATATTATCAATATTTGAAATAAAAAGGTTTTGATATAAAAATGATATATGTGTATCTTTTCTAAAATGGTTTTAAAATAGAGACAAGAGAACTATTTTGTTTTTAAAAGTAACATTTGGTCTCGGGACTTGCGCGTATGCCTCGAGTTATTCGGCAACGTGTCGAGAAACCCTAGACGGTTACATACCTTGTCTCGAACGACTCTTTTAGTCAATCAAAACATTTATAAAGCGAGATTATTGTTCCTTCGACCCTATTGAGGACGCTCTTAGGGTATATTTGGGCCCTGGATTATGTGAGAGGCGGATACCCGGAGACGTGCGTCTAGGGTTGAAGCCGGGTTCATAATCCACCGATTATAAACAGGTTTAACTAGTAACCTGATAAATAATCAAAGGGTATTATTCATGGCTGGTCGGAGGTAGTCTAGCCTGAATAATACTTACACCGGCGCCATTAGTCGGGTATGGCGGAATTTTGGGTAGCTCCCTTGATAAGCCAAACGGTGTTATGGGATTTCATTATAATTGATATGTTTTTGGGAGTTATAAGGAGATGGCCCGTTCTCGCCGGGAATAAAAATGTTTTCTAAAATGTTTTAAATTAATATTTAGTTCACAAAGCTTAGCTGAATTGTAAAAGAGCTTATCGGCACTAGATTTGCTTTTATCAACCTAAGTGTGAATTAAATATGCTTTTATTATATACATATATTTCCCTCCTCACTGGGTTCGTTTGACTCACATCCCGTTTTGGTTCATGCTTCAGGTTAGCGGTCAGGTACTGGCAGCAGCATTGTAGGATCATCAGTCTTTGGAGTCAGTTATATATATTTTTTTTGTTAGCTGAACTCAATGATATATATTTTGTCATGTTAAATAGAATGTGGTTGAGACGTGAATGAATATGAAACTTGATGACAGTTTGAAATGATGAATCTGATGGGATTATGATATATATATGTTGATATCATGCTATTGATATGATGATACTTGATTCCGCTACGTTAATGTTATATTGCTGTTGTTGTTGTTGTTGATGTTGATATTGTTGTTGGGGAGTTGCTGTTGCCAGATTTTGGGAATCCCGTTGTCCGGGGCGGGTTTTCGAGTGGTGGTATTTAACTATCGCTCGGGGACTCGTTTCGGTCCGGGGGTTGTGGCGTGGGGGACGTCACAGCTTAAGGTGGTATCAGAGCCTAGGTTTGGTACTTAGGTTTTGACGTCGTGTCGAGTTTGTCTAGGTCGAACGGCTATAGGACAATGTGCTTTTATATGTCTATGTTATGTGACCTGTGTGGACATTATCATGTGGCTAACGAAGCATGCATATTATTTAGTCTTTTAATACAGGAAAATGGTTCGTGCTCGTGGTAGACCTATCCTAATGCAGTGGTGCAAGGTACTGTACATTTGCATGACATATCCATATTTGCATTATATGATTCGGGTGCGACGCATTCTTTTATTGCACCTGAATATGCTTCTAGATTATCTTTGTCTGCCGAGTGCTTGCCTTATGTGCTTGAGGTCAATTCCCCGTTGGGAATTTCTTATTTGTGCAATCGAGTCTTCCGAGACTGTCCGTTGAGGATAGACGATCGCGATTATCCTGCTGATCTCATTGAGCTTCCGATGAGTCACTACGGGATAATATTGGGAATGGACTGGCTATATCGGCATCAAGCTTATATTGATTGTTTCGGGAAAAAAAATTGCTCTGGGAGCTGACAGCGAGATTTTGGGCAAAAGGTTTGACAAGATTCCTCGAGTTTCTTATGTTAAAGCCGCCCGAATGATTCGCAAGGGATCTCCGGTCTTTGTTGCTTATCTACTAAACCGTCCGAAAGAGCAAGTTAAGCTTGAGGAGGTACCAGTAGTTGGAGAATTCCCTGATGTGTTTCCCGAGAGTTTGAATTCTTTGCCTCCGGAACGAGAGATAGAGTTTGTGATTGATCTAGCTCCGGGTGCCGAACCGTATTCGAAGACTCCTTACCGTATGGCTCCGGCAGAGTTGAAAGAATTGAAGATTCAGTTGGATGGATTGTTGGAGAGTGGGTACATTCGACCGAGTACTTCGCCGTGGGGTGCGCCTGTTCTTTTTGTAAAAAAGAAGGATGGAACGTTGAGGATGTGTATAGATTATCGCGAACTGAATCGGATGACGATAAAGAATAAATATCCTCTACCTCATATCGAAGAGTTGTTCGATATCCTGCAAGGGTCGAAAGTGTACTCCAAGCTAGATCTCCGACAGGGGTATTACCAGTTGCGAATCCGAGAATCAGACATACCGAAGACTGGGTTTAATACATGGTATGGGCATTTTGAGTTCGTAGTTATGCCTTTCGGGTTAACGAATGCCCCAGCTGCTTTCATGGATTTGATGCATCGTACTTTCCGGCCATATCTCGATAAGTTTGTGGTGATCTTCATTGATGATATCCTGGTTTTCTCAAAGACTAAGGAAGAACATGCCGAGCATCTTCGCATCGTATTAAGAACTCTCCTAGAGCATCAGTTGTATGCTAAGTTCAGTAAATGCGAATTTTGGCTTGATAAAGTTACCTTCCTTGGTCATGTGATATCAGGAGATGGAATCGAAGTTGATCTCTCGAAGATTGAGGCCGTAATGAAATGGGAGCAGCTGAAGACACCAACTGAGGTCAGAAGTTTTCTAGGGTTAGCTGGCTATTACAGGCGTTTCGTTAAAGATTTCTCCAAGATAGCCGCTCCGCTGACCAATTTAACTCGCAAGGACGTGCCTTTTAAGTGGGACGATAAATGCGAGGCAAGTTTCCAAGAGCTAAGGAAACGGTTGACTACTGCTCCGGTAGTTGCACTTCCTGAAGGTTCCGAAGGGTTTACGGTTTATACCGATGCCTCGAAAGAAGGGTTAGGATGCGTTCTTATGCAGAATGGCAAAGTGATAGCTTATGCTTCGCGTAAGTTAAAAGATGCTGAGAAGAACTATCCTATCCACGATCTTGAGCTAGCTGCTATTATCTTTGCCCTGGGAAAGTGGCGACATTATTTATACGGCGTGACATTCGACATTTTCACCGACCACCAGAGTTTGAAGTATTTACATACTCAGAAAGATCTTAATCGCAGGCAACGACGGTGGATGGAATTTCTTGAAGATTATGATTGCCGTATCCAATATCATCCAGGCAAAGCTAACGTAGTAGCCGATGCTTTAAGTAGACAAGCAAAGGTAGCTAGCTTGGAAGGAACCTCCTTGGAATTAATGTCCGAAGCAGGGAGATATCATCTAGTCTCTCAACCGCGGATTGCTAACCTCTCAGTGAGACCGGATTTGGTTCAGAGGCTTAAAGACGAGCAGAGTGCTGATGACTGGATTCAAAGACAGGTCGTGAGGATGCAAGATGATCCGAACTCCTCATTTGCTTTCGATGATATGGGTCTTCTTCGTCTTAAGAACCGAATCTGCGTGCCGAAAAACTTGAAGTTCGAAATCATGGAAGAAGCACATAAATCTGCTTATACCGTCCATCCGGGAGGTAATAAGATGTACCGAGATCTCAAGACTCAATATTGGTGGCATGGAATGAAACGTGAAGTTGCTGATTTCGTGAGACGGTATTTGACTTGTCAACGAGTTAAAGCCGAACATCAGCAACCCGGTGGAACTCTACAGCCACTCTCTATTCCGGATTGGAAATGGGAAGATATTGCTATGGATTTCATGTCCGGATTACCAAGAGTTCGGGGTGGATATGATACGATTTGGGTAATTGTGGATCGTTTGACGAAATCCGCTCATTTCATTCCAATTCGAAAGACCACCAATGTCAAGAAACTGGCAGAGTTGTACATCGAGCAGATTGTAAAGTTACACGGAGTTCCGAAGAGTATCGTGTCCGATCGAGATCCCAAGTTTACTTCCCGACTTTGGCAAGAAATTCACAGAAACTTGGGAACGAATTTAAAATTTAGCACAGCTGCTCACCCGCAAACTGATGGTCAATCTGAGAGAACCATCAAGATTCTAGGCGATATGCTGCGAGCTTGTGCTCTCGACTTCTCTACGAGTTGGGACAAGCAACTGCCACTCGTTGAATTCGCCTACAATAATAGCTACCAAGCGACGATTGGGATGCCCCCGTACGAAGCGCTTTATGGACGTAAATGCCGATCCCCTCTGTACTGGGAATTAGAAGACTGGCGAAGAACTAAAGACGGAGTGGAACGAGCTCTACCTCCAAAGACGATCCAGGAAACACTTGATAAGATTGCAATCATTCGACAGAGAATGAAAGCTGCTCAGGATCGTCAGAAGAGTTATGCTGATAAGAGACGCCGGGATTTGGAATTTGAAGAGGGAGACAAAGTGTTTCTTAAGGCGACGTTGAGGAAAGGATTCGCTAGAGTGGGAAAAGGTGGGAAACTCAGTCCGAGATATTTGGGACCCTATGAGGTTATTGAACGGATTGGGAAGACTGCCTACCGCCTAAACCTACCCTCGGCTCTAACTGGGATTCACAATGTTTTCCATGTTTCTCAATTGCGAAAATACTATCCCGACGAATCTCATATGCTCCGAGATGAAGAAGTTCAGGTAGAGCCTGACTTGACGATCGAGATGAAACCTGTTGAGATTCAGGATCGTAAGTTCAAGCAACTTCGCAACCGACAAATCCCCTTGGTTCGTGTGTTATGGAGAAACCGAACCACCGAACAAGTAACTTGGGAAATGGAAGAGAAGATGCGAACTCATTATCCCGAGTTATTTGCGGAGTCGAATTAGAATCTGGGGACCAGATTCTCCGAAGGGGGGGATAGTGTAACGCCCCGTTATTTTATAACGCTTCGGTAAGTTTACCGACTAATAGCTCTTGTGTGTATTATTTGCAAATTATGTGATTATGTGAATTATATGAATTAATGTGTGATTCTATATGTGAATAATATGATGAATTCATAAGAATTTTTATATTTGAAATTTACCCTACACTATGTTTATACTTGAAGTGTTGTATTTGAAATTTTATGAAAATTGTGTCATTATATTTGAATCACATGATATTATATTTGAAATATATGCAATATATATATACAAACATATACAAATATATATGTATATATATATATAAATATCTATATAATTGCTAGCTAATTTTGACTTTTCAAAATAACTTATATTTATTTAATTATCTCATTTCTCTCCACATTTTTCTACACTATTCTCAAGCAACATTCTCTTCTTCTTCCTCTCATCTCTCGGCCCTCATTCCACCAGCCACCACCACCACTTTCAACCACCATCAAAGCACCAAAAATCATCCTTTTTCTTGCTACAAAAAGTTGCTCTTTCATCTAAGGAACAAGCCTCTACTTTCTATTTTTGCAAACAAGCTCTCTACATCTCCTTTCTCCTCCATTTTCTCCTTCAAGGTAAGGTTGCAAATCTCTTTAATCTTTGAGTTTCAATGTCTCATATGTTGATGAAGTGAAGAAGTAGGCTAGAATGAATGATTGATGAGCTTAGTTTGGTTGTTGATAGCATGTAGCATTACTTGTGATTTTTCATATAAATTTGATTATTATGCAATGTTGGATTGATGAATTTAGATGCTTAGATGCTCAAATGGATTGGTAATTCATGTTAGTTCATGATATTAAGCTAATTGGTGAAGTTTTATGGAGTTTGGAGTTGAAAAATGAGAGTTTGGCAAAATATGTAGGGGCTGATGAATAGTGATTTTTGAGCATTTGGCTTCATTTTTCGATTCTTTTGGCATCAAAAATCCTTAAATATAGTAGCTAAGTGATGCCGGAAGTTTCGGATTAATCGGAGTTATTTTGCTATGCAAAGTATTAAATGAGGGGTGGTTTGTGTAATATTCACAAACCTTTGACATTTATTTCCCAAGCTTCCATATTACTTGTATGCCTATTTAGCTTAATATCATGTGTATTTGATTGTGTTCAAATGTGTTTGAATGAGCTTAATTGTGTTTAAATGCATTTATGCATAATATGTTATTTTGAGCATGAAATGCATTTTATAGCCGTGCGTCTTATTTGATTGTTTTATTGAGTCGTGTCTTACCTCGAGGCCTGTGTATTACAGGTGGGACCTCGCGGGGCTGATTCTGAGTTATTTGGCTATCCTTTTTGTTAAGCCTACAGGTGAGGATGTAAAATGTTTTCTAACTGGGGCATGAACAAATATTGCGAAAACCATATCCCTTATATTTCAATTATATATTATCAATATTTGAAATAAAAAGGTTTTGATATAAAAATGATATATGTGTATCTTTTCTAAAATGGTTTTAAAATAGAGACAAGAGAACTATTTTGTTTTTAAAAGTAACATTTGGTCTCGGGACTTGCGCGTATGCCTCGAGTTATTCGGCAACGTGTCGAGAAACCCTAGACGGTTACATACCTTGTCTCGAACGACTCTTTTAGTCAATCAAAACATTTATAAAGCGAGATTATTGTTCCTTCGACCCTATTGAGGACGCTCTTAGGGTATATTTGGGCCCTGGATTATGTGAGAGGCGGATACCCGGAGACGTGCGTCTAGGGTTGAAGCCGGGTTCATAATCCACCGATTATAAACAGGTTTAACTAGTAACCTGATAAATAATCAAAGGGTATTATTCATGGCTGGTCGGAGGTAGTCTAGCCTGAATAATACTTACACCGGCGCCATTAGTCGGGTATGGCGGAATTTTGGGTAGCTCCCTTGATAAGCCAAACGGTGTTATGGGATTTCATTATAATTGATATGTTTTTGGGAGTTATAAGGAGATGGCCCGTTCTCGCCGGGAATAAAAATGTTTTCTAAAATGTTTTAAATTAATATTTAGTTCACAAAGCTTAGCTGAATTGTAAAAGAGCTTATCGGCACTAGATTTGCTTTTATCAACCTAAGTGTGAATTAAATATGCTTTTATTATATACATATATTTCCCTCCTCACTGGGTTCGTTTGACTCACATCCCGTTTTGGTTCATGCTTCAGGTTAGCGGTCAGGTACTGGCAGCAGCATTGTAGGATCATCAGTCTTTGGAGTCAGTTATATATATTTTTTTTGTTAGCTGAACTCAATGATATATATTTTGTCATGTTAAATAGAATGTGGTTGAGACGTGAATGAATATGAAACTTGATGACAGTTTGAAATGATGAATCTGATGGGATTATGATATATATATGTTGATATCATGCTATTGATATGATGATACTTGATTCCGCTACGTTAATGTTATATTGCTGTTGTTCTTGTTGTTGATGTTGATATTGTTGTTGGGGAGTTGCTGTTGCCAGATTTTGGGAATCCCGTTGTCCGGGGCGGGTTTTCGAGTGGTGGTATTTAACTATCGCTCGGGGACTCGTTTCGGTCCGGGGGTTGTGGCGTGGGGGATGTCACATGTTACATTGTATTTAATACTTTGATTCCGCAAACGAGTACTCTAATTTTGCTCCTAAGTACTTGATACCTATTTTCCAATACTCGATTCTCAATTTCTGCCACATATTATGAAAACTTATTTTATTGGAATTTATACTTTAGTCTAGTCTATAGTGTACCTTGATTAATCAAACTTGAACTTTCAAGGTTTGAAATCTGTACTAGATTCCCTACATTTCGACGAATGGTCTTTAATAAAAACATAGGAAAAATCAATGTGATTTTGGGAATTCCAGAGGTCCAGGGAATTCTTCTTGACATCCTCGTGGGATACTTTGTAATAATAAACAATATATCGCAATACCTGTTATATTGTATTTAATACATTGATTCCGCAAACGAGTACTCCGATTTTGCCCCAAAGTACTTTATACCCATTTTCCAGTACTTGATTCTCTATTTCTACCACATATTATGAAAATTTATTTTTCGAATTTATACTTTGTTCCAGTATCTATTGCACCTTGATTAATCAGATTAGTACTCTCAACGTTTGAAATCTGTACTCGATTCTCTACATTTCCACGCTTAGTCTTTAATAAAACTATACGAAAAATAAATGTCATTTTTTGAATTCCTGAGTTCCAGAGAATTCTTCTTGACATCCTCGTGTCATATTTTGTAATAATAAACAATATATCGCAGTACCTATTACATTGTATTTAATACTTTGATTCCGCAAACGAGTACTCTAATTTTGCTCCTAAGTACTTGATACCCATTTTCCAGTACTCGATTCTCAATTTCTGCCACATATTATGAAAACTTATTTTATTGGAATTTATAATTTGTTCCAGTCTATAGTGTACCTTGATTAATCAAACTAGTACTTTCAAGGTTTGAAATCTGTACTCGATTCTCTACATTTTCACGCATCGTCTTTAATAAAAATATATGAAAAATAAATGTCATTATTGGAATTCTAGAGTTCCAGAGAATTCTTCTTGACATCCTCGTGCGATATTTGATAATAATAAACAATATATCGCAGTACCTGTTATATTGTATTCAATACTTTGATTCCGCAAACGAATACTCTGATTTTGCCCCTAAGTACTTGATACCCATTTTCCAGTACTCGATTCTCTATTTCTGCCACATATTATGAAAACTTATTTTATTGGAATTTATACTTTATTCTAGTCTATAGTGTACCTTGATTAATCAAACTTGAGCTTTCAAGGTTTGAAATATGTACTAGATTCCCTACATTTCGACGAATGGTCTTTAATAAAAACATATGAAAAATAAATGTGACTTTGGGAATTCCAGAGGTCCAGGGAATATTCTTGACATCCTCGTGGGATACTTTGTAATAATAAACAATATATCGCAATACCTGTTATATTGTATTTAATACATTGATTCCGCAAACGAGTACTCTGATTTTGCACCAAAGTACTTTATACCCATTTTCCAGTACTTGATTCTCTATTTCTACCACATATTATGAAAATTTATTTTTCGAATTTATACTTTGTTCCAGTATCTATTGCACCTTGATTAATCAGATTAGGACTCTCAACGTTTGAAATCTGTACTCGATTCTCTACATTTCCACGCATAGTCTTTAATAAAACTATACGAAAAATAAATGTCATTTTTTGAATTCCTGAGTTCCAGATATTTCTTCTTGACATCCTCGTGTGATATTTTGTAATAATAAACAATATATCGCAGTACCTGTTACATTGTATTTAATACTTTGATTCCGCAAATGAGTACTCTAATTTTGCTCCTAAGTACTTGATACCCATTTTCCAGTACTCGATTCTCAATTTCTGCCACATATTATGAAAATTTATTTTATTGGAATTTATAATTTGTTCCAGTCTATAGTGTACCTTGATTAATCAAACTAGTACTTTCAAGGTTTGAAATCTGTACTCGATTCTCTACATTTTCACGCATGGTCTTTAATAAAAATATATGAAAAATAAATGTCATTTTTGGAATTCTAGAGTTCCAGAGAATTCTTCTTGACATCCTCGTGCGATATTTGATAATAATAAACAATATATCGCAGTACCTGTTATATTGTATTCAATACTTTGATTCCGCAAACGAATACTCTGATTTTGCCCCTAAGTACTTGATACCCATTTTCCAGTACTCGATTCTCTATTTCTGCCACATATTATGAAAACTTATTTTATTGTAATTTATACTTTATTCTAGTCTATAGTGTACCTTGATTAATCAAACTTGAACTTTCAAGGTTTGAAATCTGTACAAGATTCCCTACATTTCGACGAATGGTCTTTAATAAAAACATATGAAAAATAAATGTGATTTTGGGAATTCCAGAGGTCCAGGGAATTCTTCTTGACATCCTCGTGGGATACTTTGTAATAATAAACAATATATCGCAATACCTGTTATATTGTATTTAATACATTGATTCCGCAAAAGAGTATTCTGATTTTGCACCAAAGTACTTTATACCCATTTTCCAGTACTTGATTCTCTATTTCTACCACATATTATGAAAATTTATTTTTCGAATTTATACTTTGTTCCAGTATCTATTGCACCTTGATTAATCAGATTAGTACTCTCAACGTTTGAAATCTGTACTCGATTCTCTACATTTCCACGCTTAGTCTTTAATAAAACTATACGAAAAATAAATGTCATTTTTTGAATTCCTGAGTTCCAGAGAATTCTTCTTGACATCCTCGTGTCATATTTTGTAATAATAAACAATATATCGCAGTACCTATTACATTGTATTTAATACTTTGATTCCGCAAACGAGTACTCTAATTTTGCTCCTAAGTACTTGATACCCATTTTCCAGTACTCGATTCTCAATTTCTGCCACATATTATGAAAACTTATTTTATTGGAATTTATAATTTGTTCCAGTCTATAGTGTACCTTGATTAATCAAACTAGTACTTTCAAGGTTTGAAATCTGTACTCGATTCTCTACATTTTCGCTCATGGTCTTTAATAAAAATATATGAAAAATAAATGTCATTATTGGAATTCTAGAGTTCCAGAGAATTCTTCTTGACATCCTCGTGCGATATTTGATAATAATAAACAATATATCGCAGTACCTGTTATATTGTATTCAATACTTTGATTCCGCAAACGAATACTCTGATTTTGCCCCTAAGTACTTGATACCCATTTTCCAGTACTCGATTCTCTATTTCTGCCACATATTATGAAAACTTATTTTATTGGAATTTATACTTTATTCTAGTCTATAGTGTACCTTGATTAATCAAACTTGAACTTTAAAGGTTTGAAATCTGTACTAGATTCCCTTTATTTCGACGAATGGTCTTTAATAAAAACATATGAAAAATAAATGTGATTTTGGGAATTCCAGAGGTCCAGGGAATTCTTCTTGACATCCTCGTGGGATACTTTGTAATAATAAACAATATATCGCAATACCTGTTATATTGTATTTAATACATTGATTCCGCAAACGAGTACTCTGATTTTGCACCAAAGTACTTTATACCCATTTTCCAGTACTTGATTCTCTATTTCTACCACATATTATGAAAATTTATTTTTCGAATTTATACTTTGTTCCAGTATCTATTGCACCTTGATTAATCAGATTAGGACTCTCAACGTTTGAAATCTGTACTCGATTCTCTACATTTCCACGCATAGTCTTTAATAAAACTATACGAAAAATAAATGTCATTTTTTGAATTCCTGAGTTCCAGATATTTCTTCTTGACATCCTCGTGTGATATTTTGTAATAATAAACAATATATCGCAGTGCCTGTTACATTGTATTTAATACTTTGATTCCGCAAATGAGTACTCTAATTTTGCTCCTAAGTACTTGATACCCATTTTCTAGTACTCGATTCTCAATTTCTGCCACATATTATGAAAACTTATTTTATTGGAATTTATAATTTGTTCCAGTCTATAGTGTACCTTGATTAATCAAACTAGTACTTTCAAGGTTTGAAATCTGTACACGATTCTCTACATTTTCACGCATGGTCTTTAATAAAAATATATGAAAAATAAATGTCATTTTTGGAATTCTAGAGTTCCAGAGAATTCTTCTTGACATCCTCGTGCGATATTTGATAATAATAAACAATATATCGCAGTACCTGTTATATTGTATTCAATACTTTGATTCCGCAAACGAATACTCTGATTTTGCCCCTAAGTACTTGATACCCATTTTCCAGTACTCGATTCTCTATTTCTGCCACATATTATGAAAACTTATTTTATTGTAATTTATACTTTATTCTAGTCTATAGTGTACCTTGATTAATCAAACTTGAACTTTCAAGGTTTGAAATCTGTACAAGATTCCCTACATTTCGACGAATGGTCTTTAATAAAAACATATGAAAAATAAATGTGATTTTGGGAATTCCAGAGGTCCAGGGAATTCTTCTTGACATCCTCGTGGGATACTTTGTAATAATAAACAATATATCGCAATACCTGTTATATTGTATTTAATACATTGATTCCGCAAACGAGTACTCTTATTTTGCACCAAAGTACTTTATACCCATTTTCCAGTACTTGATTCTCTATTTCTACCACATATTATGAAAATTTATTTTTCGAATTTATACTTTGTTCCAGTATCTATTGCACCTTGATTAATCAGATTAGTATGCTCAACGTTTGAAATCTGTACTCGATTCTCTGCATTTCCACGCATAGTCTTTAGTAAAACTATACGAAAAATAAATGTCATTTTTTGAATTCCTGAGTTCCAGAGAATTCTTCTTGACACCCTCGTGTGATATTTTGTAATAATAAATTATATATCGCAGTACCTGTTACATTGTATTTAATACTTTGATTCCGCAAACGAGTACTCTAATTTTGCTCCTAAGTACTTGATACCTATTTTCCTATACTCGATTCTCAATTTCTGCCACATATTATGAAAACTTATTTTATTGGAATTTATACTTTATTCTAGTCTATAGTGTACCTTGATTAATCAAACTTGAACTTTCAAGGTTTGAAATCTGTACTAGATTCCCTACATTTCGACGAATGGTCTTTAATAAAAACATATGAAAAATCAATGTGATTTTGGGAATTCCAGAGGTCCAGGGAATTCTTCTTGACATCCTCGTGGGATACTTTGTAATAATAAACAATATATCGCAATACCTGTTATATTGTATTTAATACATTGATTCCGCAAATGAGTACTCTGATTTTGCCCCAAAGTACTTTATACCCATTTTCCAGTACTTGATTCTCTATTTCTACCACATATTATGAAAATTTATTTTTCGAATTTATACTTTGTTCCAGTATCTATTGCACCTTGATTAATCAGATTAGTACTCTCAACGTTTGAAATCTGTACTCGATTCTCTACATTTCCACGCTTAGTCTTTAATAAAACTATACGAAAAATAAATGTCATTTTTTGAATTCCTGAGTTCCAGAGAATTCTTCTTGACATCCTCGTGTCATATTTTGTAATAATAAACAATATATCGCAGTACCTATTACATTGTATTTAATACTTTGATTCCGCAAACGAGTACTCTAATTTTGCTCCTAAGTACTTGATACCCATTTTCCAGTACTCGATTCTCAATTTCTGCCACATATTATGAAAACTTATTTTATTGGAATTTATAATTTGTTCCAGTCTATAGTGTACCTTGATTAATCAAACTAGTACTTTCAAGGTTTGAAATCTGTACTCGATTCTCTACATTTTCGCTCATGGTCTTTAATAAAAATATATGAAAAATAAATGTCATTATTGGAATTCTAGAGTTCCAGAGAATTCTTCTTGACATCCTCGTGCGATATTTGATAATAATAAACAATATATCGCAGTACCTGTTATATTGTATTCAATACTTTGATTCCGCAAACGAATACTCTGATTTTGCCCCTAAGTACTTGATACCCATTTTCCAGTACTCGATTCTCTATTTCTGCCACATATTATGAAAACTTATTTTATTGGAATTTATACTTTATTCTAGTCTATAGTGTACCTTGATTAATCAAACTTGAACTTTAAAGGTTTGAAATCTGTACTAGATTCCCTTTATTTCGACGAATGGTCTTTAATAAAAACATATGAAAAATAAATGTGATTTTGGGAATTCCAGAGGTCCAGGGAATTCTTCTTGACATCCTCGTGGGATACTTTGTAATAATAAACAATATATCGCAATACCTGTTATATTGTATTTAATACATTGATTCCGCAAACGAGTACTCTGATTTTGCACCAAAGTACTTTATACCCATTTTCCAGTACTTGATTCTCTATTTCTACCACATATTATGAAAATTTATTTTTCGAATTTATACTTTGTTCCAGTATCTATTGCACCTTGATTAATCAGATTAGGACTCTCAACGTTTGAAATCTGTACTCGATTCTCTACATTTCCACGCATAGTCTTTAATAAAACTATACGAAAAATAAATGTCATTTTTTGAATTCCTGAGTTCCAGATATTTCTTCTTGACATCCTCGTGTGATATTTTGTAATAATAAACAATATATCGCAGTGCCTGTTACATTGTATTTAATACTTTGATTCCGCAAATGAGTACTCTAATTTTGCTCCTAAGTACTTGATACCCATTTTCTAGTACTCGATTCTCAATTTCTGCCACATATTATGAAAACTTATTTTATTGGAATTTATAATTTGTTCCAGTCTATAGTGTACCTTGATTAATCAAACTAGTACTTTCAAGGTTTGAAATCTGTACACGATTCTCTACATTTTCACGCATGGTCTTTAATAAAAATATATGAAAAATAAATGTCATTTTTGGAATTCTAGAGTTCCAGAGAATTCTTCTTGACATCCTCGTGCGATATTTGATAATAATAAACAATATATCGCAGTACCTGTTATATTGTATTCAATACTTTGATTCCGCAAACGAATACTCTGATTTTGCCCCTAAGTACTTGATACCCATTTTCCAGTACTCGATTCTCTATTTCTGCCACATATTATGAAAACTTATTTTATTGTAATTTATACTTTATTCTAGTCTATAGTGTACCTTGATTAATCAAACTTGAACTTTCAAGGTTTGAAATCTGTACAAGATTCCCTACATTTCGACGAATGGTCTTTAATAAAAACATATGAAAAATAAATGTGATTTTGGGAATTCCAGAGGTCCAGGGAATTCTTCTTGACATCCTCGTGGGATACTTTGTAATAATAAACAATATATCGCAATACCTGTTATATTGTATTTAATACATTGATTCCGCAAACGAGTACTCTTATTTTGCACCAAAGTACTTTATACCCATTTTCCAGTACTTGATTCTCTATTTCTACCACATATTATGAAAATTTATTTTTCGAATTTATACTTTGTTCCAGTATCTATTGCACCTTGATTAATCAGATTAGTATGCTCAACGTTTGAAATCTGTACTCGATTCTCTGCATTTCCACGCATAGTCTTTAGTAAAACTATACGAAAAATAAATGTCATTTTTTGAATTCCTGAGTTCCAGAGAATTCTTCTTGACACCCTCGTGTGATATTTTGTAATAATAAATTATATATCGCAGTACCTGTTACATTGTATTTAATACTTTGATTCCGCAAACGAGTACTCTAATTTTGCTCCTAAGTACTTGATACCCATTTTCCAGTACTCGATTCTCTATTTCTGCCACATATTATGAAAACTTATTTTATTGGAATTTATACTTTATTCTAGTCTATAGTGTACCTTGATTAATCAAACTTGAACTTTCAAGGTTTGAAATCTGTACTAGATTCCCTACATTTCGACGAATGGTCTTTAATAAAAACATATGAAAAATCAATGTGATTTTGGGAATTCCAGAGGTCCAGGGAATTCTTCTTGACATCCTCGTGGGATACTTTGTAATAATAAACAATATATCGCAATACCTGTTATGTTGTATTTAATACATTGATTCCGCAAATGAGTACTCTGATTTTGCCCCAAAGTACTTTATACCCATTTTCCAGTACTTGATTCTCTATTTCTACCACATATTATGAAAATTTATTTTTCGAATTTATACTTTGTTCCAGTATCTATTGCACCTTGATTAATCAGATTAGTACTCTCAACGTTTGAAATCTGTACTCGATTCTCTACATTTCCACGCTTAGTCTTTAATAAAACTATACGAAAAATAAATGTCATTTTTTGAATTCCTGAGTTCCAGAGAATTCTTCTTGACATCCTCGTGTCATATTTTGTAATAATAAACAATATATCGCAGTACCTATTACATTGTATTTAATACTTTGATTCCGCAAACGAGTACTCTAATTTTGCTCCTAAGTACTTGATACCCATTTTCCAGTACTCGATTCTCAATTTCTGCCACATATTATGAAAACTTATTTTATTGGAATTTATAATTTGTTCCAGTCTATAGTGTACCTTGATTAATCAAACTAGTACTTTCAAGGTTTGAAATCTGTACTCGATTCTCTACATTTTCGCTCATGGTCTTTAATAAAAATATATGAAAAATAAATGTCATTATTGGAATTCTAGAGTTCCAGAGAATTCTTCTTGACATCCTCGTGCGATATTTGATAATAATAAACAATATATCGCAGTACCTGTTATATTGTATTCAATACTTTGATTCCGCAAACGAATACTCTGATTTTGCCCCTAAGTACTTGATACCCATTTTCCAGTACTCGATTCTCTATTTCTGCCACATATTATGAAAACTTATTTTATTGGAATTTATACTTTATTCTAGTCTATAGTGTACCTTGATTAATCAAACTTGAACTTTAAAGGTTTGAAATCTGTACTAGATTCCCTTTATTTCGACGAATGGTCTTTAATAAAAACATATGAAAAATAAATGTGATTTTGGGAATTCCAGAGGTCCAGGGAATTCTTCTTGACATCCTCGTGGGATACTTTGTAATAATAAACAATATATCGCAATACCTGTTATATTGTATTTAATACATTGATTCCGCAAACGAGTACTCTGATTTTGCACCAAAGTACTTTATATCCATTTTCCAGTACTTGATTCTCTATTTCTACCACATATTATGAAAATTTATTTTTCGAATTTATACTTTGTTCCAGTATCTATTGCACCTTGATTAATCAGATTAGGACTCTCAACGTTTGAAATCTGTACTCGATTCTCTACATTTCCACGCATAGTCTTTAATAAAACTATACGAAAAATAAATGTCATTTTTTGAATTCCTGAGTTCCAGATATTTCTTCTTGACATCCTCGTGTGATATTTTGTAATAATAAACAATATATCGCAGTGCCTGTTACATTGTATTTAATACTTTGATTCCGCAAATGAGTACTCTAATTTTGCTCCTAAGTACTTGATACCCATTTTCTAGTACTCGATTCTCAATTTCTGCCACATATTATGAAAACTTATTTTATTGGAATTTATAATTTGTTCCAGTCTATAGTGTACCTTGATTAATCAAACTAGTACTTTCAAGGTTTGAAATCTGTACACGATTCTCTACATTTTCACGCATGGTCTTTAATAAAAATATATGAAAAATAAATGTCATTTTTGGAATTCTAGAGTTCCAGAGAATTCTTCTTGACATCCTCGTGCGATATTTGATAATAATAAACAATATATCGCAGTACCTGTTATATTGTATTCAATACTTTGATTCCGCAAACGAATACTCTGATTTTGCCCCTAAGTACTTGATACCCATTTTCCAGTACTCGATTCTCTATTTCTGCCACATATTATGAAAACTTATTTTATTGTAATTTATAATTTGTTCCAGTCTATAGTGTACCTTGATTAATCAAACTTGAACTTTCAAGGTTTGAAATCTGTACAAGATTCCCTACATTTCGACGAATGGTCTTTAATAAAAACATATGAAAAATAAATGTGATTTTGGGAATTCCAGAGGTCCAGGGAATTCTTCTTGACATCCTCGTGGGATACTTTGTAATAATAAACAATATATCGCAATACCTGTTATATTGTATTTAATACATTGATTCCGCAAACGAGTACTCTTATTTTGCACCAAAGTACTTTATACCCATTTTCCAGTACTTGATTCTCTATTTCTACCACATATTATGAAAATTTATTTTTCGAATTTATACTTTGTTCCAGTATCTATTGCACCTTGATTAATCAGATTAGTATGCTCAACGTTTGAAATCTGTACTCGATTCTCTGCATTTCCACGCATAGTCTTTAGTAAAACTATACGAAAAATAAATGTCATTTTTTGAATTCCTGAGTTCCAGATATTTCTTCTTGACATCCTCGTGTGATATTTTGTAATAATAAACAATATATCGCAGTGCCTGTTACATTGTATTTAATACTTTGATTCCGCAAATGAGTACTCTAATTTTGCTCCTAAGTACTTGATACCCATTTTCTAGTACTCGATTCTCAATTTCTGCCACATATTATGAAAACTTATTTTATTGGAATTTATAATTTGTTCCAGTCTATAGTGTACCTTGATTAATCAAACTAGTACTTTCAAGGTTTGAAATCTGTACACGATTCTCTACATTTTCACGCATGGTCTTTAATAAAAATATATGAAAAATAAATGTCATTTTTGGAATTCTAGAGTTCCAGAGAATTCTTCTTGACATCCTCGTGCGATATTTGATAATAATAAACAATATATCGCAGTACCTGTTATATTGTATTCAATACTTTGATTCCGCAAACGAATACTCTGATTTTGCCCCTAAGTACTTGATACCCATTTTCCAGTACTCGATTCTCTATTTCTGCCACATATTATGAAAACTTATTTTATTGTAATTTATAATTTGTTCCAGTCTATAGTGTACCTTGATTAATCAAACTTGAACTTTCAAGGTTTGAAATCTGTACAAGATTCCCTACATTTCGACGAATGGTCTTTAATAAAAACATATGAAAAATAAATGTGATTTTGGGAATTCCAGAGGTCCAGGGAATTCTTCTTGACATCCTCGTGGGATACTTTGTAATAATAAACAATATATCGCAATACCTGTTATATTGTATTTAATACATTGATTCCGCAAACGAGTACTCTTATTTTGCACCAAAGTACTTTATACCCATTTTCCAGTACTTGATTCTCTATTTCTACCACATATTATGAAAATTTATTTTTCGAATTTATACTTTGTTCCAGTATCTATTGCACCTTGATTAATCAGATTAGTATGCTCAACGTTTGAAATCTGTACTCGATTCTCTGCATTTCCACGCATAGTCTTTAGTAAAACTATACGAAAAATAAATGTCATTTTTTGAATTCCTGAGTTCCAGAGAATTCTTCTTGACACCCTCGTGTGATATTTTGTAATAATAAATTATATATCGCAGTACCTGTTACATTGTATTTAATACTTTGATTCCGCAAACGAGTACTCTAATTTTGCTCCTAAGTACTTGATACCCATTTTCCAGTACTCGATTCTCTATTTCTGCCACATATTATGAAAACTTATTTTATTGGAATTTATACTTTATTCTAGTCTATAGTGTACCTTGATTAATCAAACTTGAACTTTCAAGGTTTGAAATCTGTACTAGATTCCCTACATTTCGACGAATGGTCTTTAATAAAAACATATGAAAAATCAATGTGATTTTGGGAATTCCAGAGGTCCAGGGAATTCTTCTTGACATCCTCGTGGGATACTTTGTAATAATAAACAATATATCGCAATACCTGTTATATTGTATTTAATACATTGATTCCGCAAATGAGTACTCTGATTTTGCCCCAAAGTACTTTATACCCATTTTCCAGTACTTGATTCTCTATTTCTACCACATATTATGAAAATTTATTTTTCGAATTTATACTTTGTTCCACTATCTATTGCACCTTGCATTAATCAGATTAGTACTCTCAACGTTTGAAATCTGTACTCGATTCTCTACATTTCCACGCTTAGTCTTTAATAAAACTATACGAAAAATAAATGTCATTTTTTGAATTCCTGAGTTCCAGAGAATTCTTCTTGACATCCTCGTGTCATATTTTGTAATAATAAACAATATATCGCAGTACCTATTACATTGTATTTAATACTTTGATTCCGCAAACGAGTACTCTAATTTTGCTCCTAAGTACTTGATACCCATTTTCCAGTACTCGATTCTCAATTTCTGCCACATATTATGAAAACTTATTTTATTGGAATTTGTCGCAGCCCCGGGCGCGGAGAGGAGAACCCTCACGACGGCACCCGTTGGACGCGCGGGTATAAGCTTCACCACCACTGAGCACAACCCTAAAGTTTGGCTTGAAACCACTTGCCAAAAGGTGATGCACCACATGGTAGTTGTGCTTGGAAGATCACTTATAAACCCTTCACATTACTTATGTTTTTCCTATGTGGGACAAATGCCCACATGGTACATATTTCTCAAGTTTGGGGTGTTACATTCACCCCTCCTTGAGAGCGTAATGTCCTCATTACGCCGTGACATAGGATCGTGGCTTCCCGCCAGTGGACAAGCTGCCCACAACACGCCGAGTGGAGCCCCTTTAGCGGTGACTCACGACTCATGTCATGTGTGGAACATGCATTCCCATAGCTGACGGTTGGCTCTGATACCATTTGTCGCAGCCCCGGGCGCGGAGAGGAGAACCCTCACGACGGCACCCGTTGGATGCGCGGGTATAAGCTTCACCACCACTGAGCACAACCCTAAAGTTTGGCTTGAAACCACTTGCCAAAAGGGGATGCACCACATGGTAGTTGTGCTTGGAAGATCACTTATAAACCCTTCACATTACTTATGTTTTTCCTATGTGGGACAAATGCCCACATGGTACATATTTCTCAAGTTTGGGGTGTTACAGAATTTATAATTTGTTCCAGTCTATAGTGTACCTTGATTAATCAAACTAGTACTTTCAAGGTTTGAAATCTGTACTCGATTCTCTACATTTTCACGCATGGTCTTTAATAAAAATATATGACAAATAAATGTCATTATTGGAATTCTAGAGTTCCAGAGAATTCTTCTTGACATCCTCGTGCGATATTTGATAATAATAAACAATATATCGCAGTACCTGTTATATTGTATTCAATACTTTGATTCCGCAAACGAATACTCTGATTTTGCCCCTAAGTACTTGATACCCATTTTCCAGTACTCGATTCTCTATTTCTGCCACATATTATGAAAACTTATTTTATTGGAATTTATACTTTATTCTAGTCTATAGTGTACCTTGATTAATCAAACTTGAACTTTCAAGGTTTGAAATCTGTACTAGATTCCCTACATTTCGACGAATGGTCTTTAATAAAAACATATGAAAAATAAATGTGATTTTGGGAATTCCAAAGGTCCAGGGAATTCTTCTTGACATCCTCGTGGGATACTTTGTAATAATAAACAATATATCGCAATACCTGTTATATTGTATTTAATACATTGATTCCGCCAACGTGTACTCTGATTTTGCACCAAAGTACTTTATACCCATTTTCCAGTACTTGATTCTCTATTTCTACCACATATTATGAAAATTTATTTTTCGAATTTATACTTTGTTCCAGTATCTATTGCACCTTGCATTAATCAGATTAGTACTCTCAACGTTTGAAATCTGTACTCGATTCTCTACATTTCCACGCATAGTCTTTAATAAAACTATACGAAAAATAAATGTCATTTTTTGAATTCCTGAGTTCCAGAGAATTCTTCTTGACATCCTCGTGTCATATTTTGTAATAATAAACAATATATCGCAGTACCTATTACATTGTATTTAATACTTTGATTCCGCAAACGAGTACTCTAATTTTGCTCCTAAGTACTTGATACCCATTTTCCAGTACTCGATTCTCAATTTCTGCCACATATTATGAAAACTTATTTTATTGGAATTTATAATTTGTTCCAGTCTATAGTGTACCTTGATTAATCAAACTAGTACTTTCAAGGTTTGAAATCTGTACTCGATTCTCTACATTTTCACGCATGCTCTTTAATAAAAATATATGACAAATAACTGTCATTATTGGAATTCTAGAGTTCCAGCGAATTCTTCTTGACATCCTCGTGCGATATTTGATAATAATAAACAATATATCGCAGTACCTGTTATATTGTATTCAATACTTTGATTGCGCAAACGAATACTCTGATTTTTCCCCTAAGTACTTGATACCCATTTTCCAGTACTCGATTCTCTATTTCTGCCACATATTATGAAAACTTATTTTATTGGAATTTATACTTTATTCTAGTCTATAGTGTACCTTGATTAATCAAACTTGAACTTTCAAGGTTTGAAATCTGTAGTAGATTCCCTACATTTCGACGAATGGTATTTAATAAAAACATATGAAAAATAAATGTGATTTTGGGAATTCCAGAGGTCCAGGGAATTCTTCTTGACATCCTCGTGGGATACTTTGTAATAATAAACAATATGTCGCAATACCTGTTATATTGTATTTAATACATTGATTCCGCAAACGAGTACTCTGATTTTGCACCAAAGTACTTTATACCCATTTTCCAGTACTTGATTCTCTATTTCTACCACATATTATGAAAATTTATTTTTCGAATTTATACTTTGTTCCAGTATCTATTGCACCTTGATTAATCAGATTAGTACTCTCAACGTTTGAAATCTGTACTCGATTCTCTACATTTCCACGCATAGTCTTTAATAAAACTATACGAAAAATAAATGTCATTTTTTGAATTCCTGAGTTCCAGAGAATTCTTCTTGACATCCTCGTGTGATATTTTGTAATAATAAACAATATATCGCAGTACCTGTTACATTGTATTTAATACTTTGATTCCGCAAATGAGTACTCTAATTTTGCTACTAAGTACTTGATACCCATTTTCCAGTACTCGATTCTCAATTTCTGCCACATATTATGAAAACTTATTTTATTGGAATTTATAATTTGTTCCAGTCTATAGTGTACCTTGATTAATCAAACTAGTACTTTCAAGGTTTGAAATCTGTACTCGATTCTCTACATTTTCACGCATGGTCTTTAATAAAAATATATGAAAAATAAATGTCATTTTTGGAATTCTAGAGTTCCAGAGAATTCTTCTTGACATCCTCGTGCGATATTTGATAATAATAAACAATATATCGCAGTACCTGTTATATTGTATTCAATACTTTGATTCCGCAAACGAATACTCTGATTTTTCCCCTAAGTACTTGATACCCATTTTCCAGTACTCGATTCTCTATTTCTGCCACATATTATGAAAACTTATTTTATTGGAATTTATACTTTATTCTAGTCTATAGTGTACCTTGATTAATCAAACTTGAACTTTCAAGGTTTGAAATCTGTACTAGATTCCCTACATTTCGACGAATGGTCTTTAATAAAAACATATGAAAAGTAAATGTGATTTTGGGAATTCCAGAGGTCCAGGGAATTCTTCTTGACATCCTCGTGGGATACTTTGTAATAATAAACAATATATCGCAATACCTGTTATATTGTATTTAATACATTGATTCCGCAAACGAGTACTCTGATTTTGCACCAAAGTACTTTATACCCATTTTCCAGTACTTGATTCTCTATTTCTACCACATATTATGAAAATTTATTTTTCGAATTTATACTTTGTTCCAGTATCTATTGCACCTTGATTAATCAGATTAGTACTCTCAACGTTTGAAATCTGTACTCGATTCTCTACATTTCCACGCATAGTCTTTAATAAAACTATACGAAAAATAAATGTCATTTTTTGAATTCCTGAGTTCCAGAGAATTCTTCTTGACATCCTCGTGTGATATTTTGTAATAATAAACAATATATCGCAGTACCTATTACATTGTATTTAATACTTTGATTCCGCAAACGAGTACTCTAATTTTGCTCCTAAGTACTTGATACCCATTTTCCAGTACTCGATTCTCAATTTCTGCCACATATTATGAAAACTTATTTTATTGGAATTTATAATTTGTTCCAGTCTATAGTGTACCTTGATTAATCAAACTAGTACTTTCAAGGTTTGAAATCTGTACTCGATTCTTTACATTTTTACGCATGGTCTTTAATAAAAATATATGAAAAATAAATGTCATTTTTGGAATTCTAGAGTTCCAGAGAATTCTTCTTGACATCCTCGTGCGATATTTGATAATAATAAACAATATATCGCAGTACCTGTTATATTGTATTCAATACTTTGATTCCGCAAACGAATACTCTGATTTTTCCCCTAAGTACTTGATACCCATTTTCCAGTACTCGATTCTCTATTTCTGCCACATATTATGAAAACTTATTTTATTGGAATTTATACTTTATTCTAGTCTATAGTGTACCTTGATTAATCAAACTTGAACTTTCAAGGTTTGAAATCTGTACTAGATTCCCTACATTTCGACGAATGGTCTTTAATAAAAACATATGAAAAATAAATGTGATTTTGGGAATTCCAGAGGTCCAGGGAATTCTTCTTGACATCCTCGTGGGATACTTTGTAATAATAAACAATATATCGCAATACCTGTTATATTGTATTTAATACATTGATTCCGCAAACGAGTACTCTGATTTTGCACCAAAGTACTTTATACCCATTTTCCAGTACTTGATTCTCTATTTCTACCACATATTATGAAAATTTATTTTTCGAATTTATACTTTGTTCCAGTATCTATTGCACCTTGATTAATCAGATTAGTACTCTCAACGTTTGAACTCTGTACTCGATTCTCTACATTTCCACGCATAGTCTTTAATAAAACTATACGAAAAATAAATGTCATTTTTTGAATTCCTGAGTTCCAGAGAATTCTTCTTGACATCCTCGTGTGATATTTTGTAATAATAAACAATATATCGCAGTACCTGTTACATTGTATTTAATACTTTGATTCCGCAAATGAGTACTCTAATTTTGCTCCTAAGTACTTGATACCCATTTTCCAGTACTCGATTCTCAATTTCTGCCACATATTATGAAAACTTATTTTATTGGAATTTATAATTTGTTCCAGTCTATAGTGTACCTTGATTAATCAAACTAGTACTTTCAAGGTTTGAAATCTGTACTCGATTCTCTACATTTTCACGCATGGTCTTTAATAAAAATATATGAAAAATAAATGTCATTTTTGGAATTCTAGAGTTCCAGAGAATTCTTCTTGACATCCTCGTGCGATATTTGATAATAATAAACAATATATCGCAGTACCTGTTATATTGTATTCAATACTTTGATTCCGCAAACGAATACTCTGATTTTTCCCCTAAGTACTTGATACCCATTTTCCAGTACTCGATTCTCTATTTCTGCCACATATTATGAAAACTTATTTTATTGGAATTTATACTTTATTCTAGTCTATAGTGTACCTTGATTAATCAAACTTGAACTTTCAAGGTTTGAAATCTGTACTAGATTCCCTACATTTCGACGAATGGTCTTTAATAAATACATATGAAAAATAAATGTGATTTTGGGAATTCCAGAGGTCCAGGGAATTCTTCTTGACATCCTCGTGGGATACTTTGTAATAATAAACAATATATCGCAATACCTGTTATATTGTATTTAATACATTGATTCCGCAAACGAGTACTCTGATTTTGCACCAAAGTACTTTATACCCATTTTCCAGTACTTGATTCTCTATTTCTACCACATATTATGAAAATTTATCTTTCGAATTTATACTTTGTTCCAGTATCTCTTGCACCTTGATTAATCAGATTAGTACTCTCAACGTTTGAAATCTGTACTCGATTCTCTACATTTCCACGCATAGTCTTTAATAAAACTATACGAAAAATAAATGTCATTTTTTGAATTCCTGAGTTCCATAGAATTCTTCTTGACATCCTCGTGTGATATTTTGTAATAATAAACAATATATCGCAGTACCTATTACATTGTATTTAATACTTTGATTCCGCAAACGAGTACTCTAATTTTGCTCCTAAGTACTTGATACCCATTTTCCAGTACTCGATTCTCAATTTCTGCCACATATTATGAAAACTTATTTTATTGGAATTTATAATTTGTTCCAGTCTATAGTGTACCTTGATTAATCAAACTAGTACTTTCAAGGTTTGAAATCTGTACTCGATTCTCTACATTTCCACGCATAGTCTTTAATAAAACTATACGAAAAATAAATGTCATTTTTTGAATTCCTGAGTTCCAGAGAATTCTTCTTCACATCCTCGTGTGATATTTTGTAATAATAAACAATATATCGCAGTACCTATTACATTGTATTTAATACTTTGATTCCGCAAACGAGTACTCTAATTTTGCTCCTAAGTACTTGATACCCATTTTCCAGTACTCGATTCTCAATTTCTGCCACATATTATGAAAACTTATTTTATTGGAATTTATAATTTGTTCCAGTCTATAGTGTACCTTGATTAATCAAACTAGTACTTTCAAGGTTTGAAATCTGTACTCGATTCTCTACATTTTCACGCATGGTCTTTAATAAAAATATATGAAAAATAAATGTCATTTTTGGAATTCTAGAGTTCCAGAGAATTCTTCTTGACATCCTCGTGCGATATTTGATAATAATAAACAATATATCGCAGTACCTGTTATATTGTATTCAATACATTGATTCCGCAAACGAATACTCTGATTTTTCCCCTAAGTACTTGATACCCATTTTCCAGTACTCGATTCTCTATTTCTGTGTGACGTCCCCCACGCCACAACCCCCGGACCGAAACGAGCTCTCGAGCGATAGTTAAATACCACCACTCGAAAACCCGCCCCGGACAACGGGATTCCCACAACCTGGCAACAGCGACCCCCCAACAACAGTACCAACACCAACAACAACAACAGCACTAACAAGCGGAAGCAACGAGCAAAAGATCATATTTATATTCACACTGCCATCCGTGGCCAAAATAAACATTTATAAGTTCATTATCTATCACAAGTTATAACATCAATTCATCAAGTATTCTACATCAGCATAACATTTCAAGTTTTCATGTAATTCAACATCATAAGTTCGATCCACAAAAGTAAATACATAAGACCGACTTCAAGGACTGTACAAGCCTACAACGCTGCTGCCAGTACCTGACCGCTAACCTGAAGCATGAACCAAAACGGGATGTGAGTCAAACGAACTCAGTGAGGAGGGGAATATATATAATAATTAAAACATAAAACATATTTAATTCACGCTTTGGTTAATAGAGAAACAAATCTAGTGCCGATACTTTCTCTTTATAATTCATCAAAGCTTTGTGAATTAAATATTAAAGTAAAACATTTTAGAAAACATTTTTATTCCCGGCGAGAACGGGCCATCTCCTTATAACTCCCAAAAACATATAAAATATAATGAAATTCCTCCTCAATACCATTTGGCTTATCGAGGGAGCTACCCTCGATTTCACCATACCCGACTAATGGCGCCGGTGCAAGTATTACTTGAACTAGACTACCTCCGACTAGTTACAAGTAACACCCATTGATTATATATTAGATGATCGTCATTGGGTCTCCATCCATATATATAATCTGGATTATATATATTGGATGATCGTCACTGGGTCTCCATCCATATATATAATCTGGATTATACCATGGGCTTCCCCCTAGACGCACGTCTCCGGGTTCCACCTCTAGTATAATCCGGGGCCCAAATATACCCTAAGAGCGTCCTCAATAGGGTTAAAGGAAATATAGTCTCGCTTTATAATTGTTTTGATTGACCAAAAGGGTCGTTCGAGACAAGGTATGTAACCGTCTAGGGTTTCTCGACACATTGCCGAATAACTCGAGGCATACGCGCAAGTCCCGAGACCAAACGTTACTTTTAAAAAACAAAATAGTTCTCTTGTCTCTATTTTCAAACCATTTTGGAAAAGATATACATATATCATTTTATATCAAAACCCTTTTTATTTCAAATATTGACAATATATAATTGAAATATAAGGGATATGGTTTTCGCAAATATTTGTTCAAGCTTCAGTTAAAAACATTTTTCATCCTCACCTGTAGGCTTAACAAAAAGGATAGCCAAATAACTCAGAATCAGCCCCGCGAGGTCCCACCTGTAATACACAGGCCTCGAGGTAAGACACGACTCAACAAACCAACCAAATAAGACGCACGGCTATGAAATGCATTTTATGCTCAAAATAACATATTATGTATGAATGCATTTAAACACAATTAAACTCATTCAAACACATTTAAACACAATCAAATACACATGATATTAAGCTAAAATAGGCACACAAGTACTATGGAAGCTTGGGAAATAAAATTCAAAGGTTTGTGAATATTACACAAACCACCCCTCATTTAATACTTTGCATAGCAAAACAACTCCGATTAATCCGAAACTTCCGGCATCACTTAGCTACTATATTTAAGGATTTTTGATGCCAAAAGAATCGAAAAATGAAGCCAAATGCTCAAAAATCACTATTCATCAGCCCCTACATATTTTGCCAAACTCTCATTTTTCAACTCCAAACTCCATAAAACTTCACCAATTAGCTTAATATCATGAACTAACATGAATTACCAATCCATTTGAGCATCTAAGCATCTAAATTCATCAATCCAACATTGCATAATAATCAAATTTATATGAAAAATCACAAGTAATGCTACATGCTATCAACAACCAAACTAAGCTCATCAATCATTCATTCTAGCCTACTTCTTCACTTCATCAACATATGAGACATTGAAACTCAAAGATTAAAGAGATTTGCAACCTTACCTTGAAGGAGAAAATGGAGGAGAAAGGAGATGTAGAGAGCTTGTTTGCAAAAATAGAAAGTAGAGGCTTGTTCCTTAGATGAAAGAGCAACTTTTTGTAGCAAGAGAGGGGATGATTTTTGGTGCTTTGATGGTGGTTGAAAGTGGTGGTGGTGGCTGGTGGAATGAGGGCCGAGAGATGAGAGGAAGAAGAAGAGAATGTTGCTTGAGAATAGTGTAGAAGCTTGAGAGAGAAATGAGATAATTAAATAAATAAGTATATTTATTATAATTATAGATGTTATTTAGAAAAGTCAAAATTGGTATGCAACTATATAGATATTTATATGTATATATATTTGTATATATTTTCATATGTATATGCATATATATCAAATACAATATCATGTTATTTAAACATAATGGCATAATTTTCATAAAATTGCAAATACAACAATTCAAATATAAACATAGTGTGAAGTAATTTTAAATATGAAAATTCTTATGAAATCATTATATTATTCACATATAGAATCACACATTAATTCATATAATTCACATAGTCACATAATTTGCAAATAATACACACAAGAGCTATTAGTCGGTAAACTTACCGAAGCGTTATAAAAATAGCGGGGCGTTACATTCTGCCACATATTATGAAAACTTATTTTATTGGAATTTATACTTTATTCTAGTCTATAGTGTACCTTGATTAATCAAACTTGAACTTTCAAGGTTTGAAATCTGTACTAGATTCCCTACATTTCGACGAATGGTCTTTAATAAAAACATATGAAAAATAAATGTGATTTTGGGAATTCCAGAGGTCCAGGGAATTCTTCTTGACATCCTCGTGGGATACTTTGTAATAATAAACAATATATCGCAATACCTGTTATATTGTATTTAATACATTGATTCCGCAAACGAGTACTCTGATTTTGCACCAAAGTACTTTATACCCATTTTCCAGTACTTGATTCTCTATTTCTACCACATATTATGAAATTTTTTTTTTCGAATTTATACTTTGTTCCAGTATCTATTGCACCTTGATTAATCAGATTAGTACTCTCAACGTTTGAAATCTGTACTTGATTCTCTACATTTCCACGCATAGTCTTTAATAAAACTATACGACAAATAAATGTCATTTTTTGAATTCCTGAGTTCCAGAGAATTCTTCTTGACATCCTCGTGTGATATTTTGTAATAATAAACAATATATCGCAGTACCTATTACATTGTATTTAATACTTTGATTCCGCAAACGAGTACTCTAATTTTGCTCCTAAGTACTTGATACCCATTTTCCAGTACTCGATTCTCAATTTCTGCCACATATTATGAAAACTTATTTTATTGGAATTTATAATTTGTTCCAGTCTATAGTGTACCTTGATTAATCAAACTAGTACTTTCAAGGTTTGAAATCTGTACTCGATTCTCTACATTTTCACGCATGGTCTTTAATAAAAATATATGAAAAATAAATGTCATTTTTGGAATTCTAGAGTTCCAGAGAATTCTTCTTGACATCCTCGTGCGATATTTGATAATAATAAACAATATATCGCAGCACCTGTTATATTGTATTCAATACTTTGATTCCGCAAACGAATACTCTGATTTTTCCCCTAAGTACTTGATACCCATTTTCCAGTACTCGATTCTCTATTTCTGCCACATATTATGAAAACTTATTTTATTGGAATTTATACTTTATTCTAGTCTATAGTGTACCTTGATTAATCAAACTTGAACTTTCAAGGTTTGAAATCTGTACTAGATTCCCTACATTTCGACGAATGGTCTTTAATAAAAACATATGAAAAATAAATGTGATTTTGGGAATTCCAGAGGTCCAGGGAATTCTTCTTGACATCCTCGTGGGATACTTTGTAATAATAAACAATATATCGCAATACCTGTTATATTGTATTTAATACATTGATTCCGCAAACGAGTACTCTGATTTTGCACCAAAGTACTTTATACCCATTTTCCAGTACTTGATTCTCTATTTCTACCACATATTATGAAAATTTATTTTTCGAATTTATACTTTGTTCCAGTATCTATTGCACCTTGATTAATTAGATTAGTACTCTCAACGTTTGAAATCTGTACTCGATTCTCTACATTTCCACGCATAGTGTTTAATAAAACTATACGAAAAATAAATGTCATTTTTTGAATTCCTGAGTTCCAGAGAATTCTTCTTGACATCCTCGTGTGATATTTTGTAATAATAAACAATATATCGCAGTACCTATTACATTGTATTTAATACTTTGATTCCGCAAACGAGTACTCTAATTTTGCTCCTAAGTACTTGATACCCATTTTCCAGTACTCGATTCTCAATTTCTGCCACATATTATGAAAACTTATTTTATTGGAATTTATAATTTGTTCCAGTCTATAGTGTACCTTGATTAATCAAACTAGTACTTTCAAGGTTTGAAATCTGTACTCGAGTCTCTACATTTTCACGCATGGTCTTTAATAAAAATATATGAAAAATAAATGTCATTATTGGAATTCTAGAGTTCCAGAGAATTCTTCTTGACATCCTCGTGCGATATTTGATAATAATAAACAATATATCGCAGTACCTGTTATATTGTATTCAATACTTTGATTCCGCAAACGAATACTCTGATTTTTCCCCTAAGTACTTGATACCCATTTTCCAGTACTCGATTCTCTATTTCTGCCACATATTATGAAAACTTATTTTATTGGAATTTATACTTTATTCTAGTCTATAGTGTACCTTGATTAATCAAACTTGAACTTTCAAGGTTTGAAATCTGTACTAGATTCCCTACATTTCGACGAATGGTCTTTAATAAAAATATATGAAAAATAAATGTGATTTTGGGAATTCCAGAGGTCCAGGGAATTCTTCTTGACATCCTCGTGGGATACTTTGTAATAATAAACAATATATCGCAATACCTGTTATATTGTATTTAATACATTGATTCCGCAAACGAGTACTCTGATTTTGCACCAAAGTACTTTATACCCATTTTCCAGTACTTGATTCTCTATATCTACCACATATTATGAAAATTTATTTTTCGAATTTATTATTTGTTCCAGTATCTATTGCACCTTGATTAATTAGATTAGTACTCTCAACGTTTGAAATCTGTACTCGATTCTCTACATTTCCACGCATAGTCTTTAATAAAACTATACGAAAAATAAATGTCATTTTTTGAATTCCTGAGTTCCAGAGAATTCTTCTTGACATCCTCGTGTGATATTTTGTAATAATAAACAATATATCGCAGTACCTATTACATTGTATTTAATACTTTGATTCCGCAAACGAGTACTCTAATTTTGCTCCTAAGTACTTGATACCCATTTTCCAGTACTCGATTCTCAATTTCTGCCACATATTATGAAAACTTATTTTATTGGAATTTATAATTTGTTCCAGTCTATAGTGTACCTTGATTAATCAAACTAGTACTTTCAAGGTTTGAAATCTGTACTCGATTCTCTACATTTTCACGCATGGTCTTTAATAAAAATATATGAAAAATAAATGTCATTTTTGGAATTCTAGAGTTCTAGAGCATTCTTCTTGACATCCTCGTGTGATATTTGATAATAATAAACAATATATCGCAGTACCTGTTATATTGTATTCAATACTTGGATTCCGCAAACGAATACTCTGATTTTTCCCCTAAGTACTTGATACCCATTTTCCAGTACTCGATTCTCAATTTCTGCCACATATTATGAAAACTTATTTTATTGGAATTTATAATTTGTTCCAGTCTATAGTGTACCTTGATTAATCAAACTAGTACTTTCAAGGTTTGAAATCTGTACTCGATTCTCTACATTTTGACGCATGGTCTTTAATAAAAATATATGAAAAATAAATGTCATTTTTGGAATTCTAGAGTTCCAGAGCATTCTTCTTGACATCCTCGTGCGATATTTGATAATAATAAACAATATATTGCAGTACCTGTTATATTGTATTCAATACTTGGATTCCGCAAACGAATACTCTGATTTTTCCCCTAAGTACTTGATACCCATTTTCCAGTACTCGATTCTCTATTTCTGCCACATATTATGAAAACTTATTTTATTGGAATTTATACTTTATTCTAGTCTATAGTGTACCTTGATTAATCAAACTTGAACTTTCAAGGTTTGAAATTTGTACTAGATTCCCTACATTTCGACGAATGGTCTTTAATAAAAACATATGAAAAATAAATGTGATTTTGGGAATTCCAGAGGTCCAGGGAATTCTTCTTGACATCCTCGTGGGATACTTTGTAATAATAAACAATATATCGCAATACCTGTTATATTGTATTTAATACATTGATTCCGCAAACGAGTACTCTGATTTTGCACCAAAGTACTTTATACCCATTTTCCAGTACTTGATTCTCTATTTCTACCACATATTATGAAAATTTATTTTTCGAATTTATACTTTGTTCCAGTATCTATTGCACCTTGATTAATCAGATTAGTACTCTCAACGTTTGAAATCTGTACTCGATTCTCTACATTTCCACGCATAGTCTTTAATAAAACTATACGAAAAATAAATGTCATTTTTTGAATTCCTGAGTTCCAGAGAATTCTTCTTGACATCCTCGTGTGATATTTTGTAATAATAAACAATATATCGCAGTACCTGTTACATTGTATTTAATACTTTGATTCCGCAAACGAGTACTCTAATTTTGCTCCTAAGTACTTGATACCCATTTTCCAGTACTTGATTCTCAATTTCTGCCACATATTATGAAAACTTATTTTATTGGAATTTATAATTTGTTCCAGTCTATAGTGTACCTTGATTAATCAAACTAGTACTTTCAAGGTTTGAAATCTGTACTCGATTCTCTACATTTTCACGCATGGTCTTTAATAAAAATATATGAAAAATAAATGTCATTATTGGAATTCTAGAGTTCCAGAGAATTCTTCTTGACATCCTCGTGCGATATTTGATAATAATAAACAATATATCGCAGTACCTGTTATATTGTATTCAATACTTTGATTCCGCAAACGAATACTCTGATTTTTCCCCTAAGTACTTGATACCCATTTTCCAGTACTCGATTCTCTATTTCTGCCACATATTATGAAAACTTATTTTATTGGAATTTATACTTTATTCTAGTCTATAGTGTACCTTGATTAATCAAACTTGAACTTTCAAGGTTTGAAATCTGTACTAGATTCCCTACATTTCGACGAATGGTCTTTAATAAAAACATATGAAAAATAAATGTGATTTTGGGAATTCCAGAGGTCCAGGGAATTCTTCTTGACATCCTCGTGGGATACTTTGTAATAATAAACAATATATCGCAATACCTGTTATATTGTATTTAATACATTGATTCCGCAAACGAGTACTCTGATTTTGCACCAAAGTACTTTATACCCATTTTCCAGTACTTGATTCTCTATATCTACCACATATTATGAAAATTTATTTTTCGAATTTATTATTTGTTCCAGTATCTATTGCACCTTGATTAATTAGATTAGTACTCTCAACGTTTGAAATCTGTACTCGATTCTCTACATTTCCACGCATAGTCTTTAATAAAACTATACGAAAAATAAATGTCATTTTTTGAATTCCTGAGTTCCAGAGAATTCTTCTTGACATCCTCGTGTGATATTTTGTAATAATAAACAATATATCGCAGTACCTATTACATTGTATTTAATACTTTGATTCCGCAAACGAGTACTCTAATTTTGCTCCTAAGTACTTGATACCCATTTTCCAGTACTCGATTCTCAATTTCTGCCACATATTATGAAAACTTATTTTATTGGAATTTATAATTTGTTCCAGTCTATAGTGTACCTTGATTAATCAAACTAGTACTTTCAAGGTTTGAAATCTGTACTCGATTCTCTACATTTTCACGCATGGTCTTTAATAAAAATATATGAAAAATAAATGTCATTTTTTGAATTCTAGAGTTCCAGTGAATTCTTCTTGACATCCTCGTGCGATATTTGATAATAATAAACAATATATCGCAGTACCTGTTATATTGTATTCAATACTTTGATTCCGCAAACGAATACTGTAACACCCCAAAACTTGAGAAATATGTACCATGTGGGCATTTGTCCCACATAGGAAAAACATAAGTAATGTGAAGGGTTTATAAGTGATCTTCCAAGCACAACTACCATGTGGTGCATCACCTTTTGGCAAGTGGTTTCAAGCCAAACTTTAGGGTTGTGCTCAGTGGTGGTGAAGCTTATACCCGTGCGTCCAACGGGTGCCGTCGTGAGGGTTCTCCTCTCCGCGCCCGGGGCTGCGACAAATGGTATCAGAGCCAACCGTCAGCTATGGGGATGCATGTTCCACACATGACATGAGTCGTGAGTCACCGCTAAAGGGGCTCCGCTCGGCGTGTTGTGGGCAGCTTCTCCACTGGCGGGAAGCCACGATCCTATGTCACGGCGTAATGAGGACATTACCCTCTCAAGGAGGGGTGAATGTAACACCCCAAAACTTGAGAAATATGTACCATGTGGGCATTTGTCCCACATAGGAAAAACATAAGTAATGTGAAGGGTTTATAAGTGATCTTCCAAGCACAACTACCATGTGGTGCATCACCTTTTGGCAAGTGGTTTCAAGCCAAACTTTAGGGTTGTGCTCAGTGGTGGTGAAGCTTATACCCGTGCGTCCAACGGGTGCCGTCGTGAGGGTTCTCCTCTCCGCGCCCGGGGCTGCGACAAATACTCTGATTTTTCCCCTAAGTACTTGATACCCATTTTCCAGTACTCGATTCTCTATTTCTGCCACATATTATGAAAACTTATTTTATTGGAATTTATACTTTATTCTAGTCTATAGTGTACCTTGATTAATCAAACTTGAACTTTCAAGGTTTGAAATTTGTACTAGATTCCCTACATTTCGACGAATGGTCTTTAATAAAAACATATGAAAAATAAATGTGATTTTGGGAATTCCAGAGGTCCAGGGAATTCTTCTTGACATCCTCGTGGGATACTTTGTAATAATAAACAATATATCGCAATACCTGTTATATTGTATTTAATACATTGATTCCGCAAACGAGTACTCTGATTTTGCACCAAAGTACTTTATACCCATTTTCCAGTACTTGATTCTCTATTTCTACCACATATTATGAAAATTTATTTTTCGAATTTATACTTTGTTCCAGTATCTATTGCACCTTGATTAATCAGATTAGTACTCTCAACGTTTGAAATCTGTACTCGATTCTCTACATTTCCACGCATAGTCTTTAATAAAACTATACGAAAAATAAATGTCATTTTTTGAATTCCTGAGTTCCAGAGAATTCTTCTTGACATCCTCGTGTGATATTTTGTAATAATAAACAATATATCGCAGTACCTGTTACATTGTATTTAATACTTTGATTCCGCAAACGAGTACTCTAATTTTGCTCCTAAGTACTTCATACCCATTTTCCAGTAGTGGATTCTCAATTTCTGCCACATATTATGAAAACTTATTTTATTGGAATTTATAATTTGTTCCAGTCTATAGTGTACCTTGATTAATCAAACTAGTACTTTCAAGGTTTGAAATCTGTACTCGATTCTCTACATTTTCACGCATGGTCTTTAATAAAAATATATGAAAAATAAATGTCATTATTGGAATTCTAGAGTTCCAGAGAATTCTTCTTGACATCCTCGTGCGATATTTGATAATAATAAACAATATATCGCAGTACCTGTTATATTGTATTCAATACTTTGATTCCGCAAACGAATACTCTGATTTTTCCCCTAAGTACTTGATACCCATTTTCCAGTACTCGATTCTCTATTTCTGCCACATATTATGAAAACTTATTTTATTGGAATTTATACTTTATTCTAGTCTATAGTGTACCTTGATTAATCAAACTTGAACTTTCAAGGTGTGAAATCTGTACTAGATTCCCTACATTTCGACGAATGGTCTTTAATAAAAACATATGAAAAATAAATGTGATTTTGGAAATTCCAGAGGTCCAGGGAATTCTTCTTGACATCCTCGTGGGATACTTTGTAATAATAAACAATATATCGCAATACCTGTTATATTGTATTTAATACATTGATTCCGCAAACGAGTACTCTGATTTTGCACCAAAGTACTTTATACCCATTTTCCAGTACTTGATTCTCTATTTCTACCACATATTATGAAAATTTATTTTTCGAATTTATACTTTGTTCCAATATCTATTGCACCTTGATTAATTAGATTAGTACTCTCAACGTTTGAAATCTGTACTCGATTCTCTACATTTCCACGCATAGTCTTTAATAAAACTATACGAAAAATAAATGTCATTTTTTGAATTCCTGAGTTCCAGAGAATTCTTCTTGACATCCTCGTGTGATATTTTGTAATAATAAACAATATATCGCAGTACCTGTTACATTGTATTTAATACTTTGATTCCCCAAACGAGTACTCTAATTTTGCTCCTAAGTACTTGATACCCATTTTCCAGTACTCGATTCTCAATTTCTGCCACATATTATGAAAACTTATTTTATTGGAATTTATAATTTGTTCTAGTCTATAGTGTACCTTGATTAATCAAACTAGTACTTTCAAGGTTTGAAATCTGTACTCGATTCTCTACATTTTCACGCATGGTCTTTAATAAAAATATATGAAAAATAAATGTCATTTTTGGAATTCTAGAGTTCCAGAGAATTCTTCTTGACATCCTCGTGCGATATTTGATAATAATAAACAATATATCGCAGTACCTGTTATATTGTATTCAATACTTTGATTCCGCAAACGAATACTCTGATTTTTCCCCTAAGTACTTGATACCCATTTTCCAGTACTCGATTCTCTATTTCTGCCACATATTATGAAAACTTATTTTATTGGAATTTATACTTTATTCTAGTCTATAGTGTACCTTGATTAATCAAACTTGAACTTTCAAGGTTTGAAATCTGTACTAGATTCCCTACATTTCGACGAATGGTCTTTAATAAAAACATATGAAAAATAAATGTGATTTTGGGAATTCCAGAGGTCCAGGGAATTCTTCTTGACATCCTCGTGGGATCCTTTGTAATAATAAACAATATATCGCAATACCTGTTATATTGTATTTAATACATTGATTCCGCAAACGAGTACTCTGATTTTGCACCAAAGTACTTTATACACATTTTCCAGTACTTGATTCTCTATTTCTACCACATATTATGAAAATTTATTTTTCGAATTTATACTTTGTTCCAGTATCTATTGCACCTTGATTAATCAGATTAGTACTCTCAACGTTTGAAATCTGTACTCGATTCTCTACATTTCCACGCATAGTCTTTAATAAAACTATACGAAAAATAAATGTCATTTTTTGAATTCCTGAGTTCCAGAGAATTCTTCTTGACATCCTCGTGTGATATTTTGTAATAATAAACAATATATCGCAGTACCTATTACATTGTATTTTATACTTTGATTCCGCAAACGAGTACTCTAATTTTGCTCCTAAGTACTTGATACCCATTTTCCAGTACTCGATTCTCAATTTCTGCCACATATTATGAAAACTTATTTTATTGGAATTTATAATTTGTTCCAGTCTATAGTGTACCTTGATTAATCAAACTAGTACTTTCAAGGTTTGAAATCTGTACTCGATTCTCTACATTTTCACGCATGGTCTTTAATAAAAATATATGAAAAATAAATGTCATTTTTGGAATTCTAGAGTTCCAGAGAATTCTTCTTGACATCCTCGTGCGATATTTGATAATAATAAACAATATATCGCAGTACCTGTTATATTGTATTCAATACTTTGATTCCGCAAACGAATACTCTGATTTTTCCCCTAAGTACTTGATACCCATTTTCCAGTACTCGATTCTCTATTTCTGCCACATATTATGAAAACTTATTTTATTGGAATTTATACTTTATTCTAGTCTATAGTGTACCTTGATTAATCAAACTTGAACTTTCAAGGTTTGAAATCTGTACTAGATTCCCTACATTTCGACGAATGGTCTTTAATAAAAACATATGAAAAATAAATGTGATTTTGGGAATCCAGAGGTCCAGGGAATTCTTCTTGACATCCTCGTGGGATACTTTGTAATAATAAACAATATATCGCAATACCTGTTATATTGTATTTAATACATTGATTCCGCAAACGAGTACTCTAATTTTGCTCCTAAGTACTTGATACCCATTTTCCAGTACTCGATTCTCAATTTCTGCCACATATTATGAAAACTTATTTTATTGGAATTTATAATTTGTTCCAGTCTATAGTGTACCTTGATTAATCAAACTAGTACTTTCAAGGTTTGAAATCTGTACTCGATTCTCTACATTTTCACGCATGGTCTTTAATAAAAATATATGAAAAATAAATGTCATTTTTGGAATTCTAGAGTTCCAGAGAATTCTTCTTGACATCCTCGTGCGATATTTGATAATAATAAACAATATATCGCAGTACCTGTTATATTGTATTCAATACTTTGATTCCGCAAACGAATACTCTGATTTTTCCCCTAAGTACTTGATACCCATTTTCCAGTACTCGATTCTCTATTTCTGCCACATATTATGAAAACTTATTTTATTGGAATTTATACTTTATTCTAGTCTATAGTGTACCTTGATTAATCAAACTTGAACTTTCAAGGTTTGAAATCTGTACTAGATTCCCTACATTTCGACGAATGGTCTTTAATAAAAACATATGAAAAATAAATGTGATTTTGGGAATCCAGAGGTCCAGGGAATTCTTCTTGACATCCTCGTGGGATACTTTGTAATAATAAACAATATATCGCAATACCTGTTATATTGTATTTAATACATTGATTCCGCAAACGAGTACTCTGATTTTGCACCAAAGTACTTTATACCCATTTTCCAGTACTTGATTCTCTATTTCTACCACATATTATGAAAATTTATTTTTCGAATTTATACTTTGTTCCAGTATCTATTGCACCTTGATTAATCAGATTAGTACTCTCAACGTTTGAAATCTGTACTCGATTCTCTACATTTCCACGCATAGTCTTTAATAAAACTATACGAAAAATAAATGTCATTTTTTGAATTCCTGAGTTCCAGAGAATTCTTCTTGACATCCTCGTGTGATATTTTGTAATAATAAACAATATATCGCAGTACCTATTACATTGTATTTAATACTTTGATTCCGCAAACGAGTACTCTAATTTTGCTCCTAAGTACTTGATACCCATTTTCCAGTACTCGATTCTCAATTTCTGCCACATATTATGAAAACTTATTTTATTGGAATTTATAATTTGTTCCAGTCTATAGTGTACCTTGATTAATCAAACTAGTACTTTCAAGGTTTGAAATCTGTACTCGATTCTCTACATTTTCACGCATGGTCTTTAATAAAAATATATGAAAAATAAATGTCATTTTTGGAATTCTAGAGTTCCAGAGAATTCTTCTTGACATCCTCGTGCGATATTTGATAATAATAAACAATATATCGCAGTACCTGTTATATTGTATTCAATACTTTGATTCCGCAAACGAATACTCTGATTTTTCCCCTAAGTACTTGATACCCATTTTCCAGTACTCGATTCTCTATTTCTGCCACATATTATGAAAACTTATTTTATTGGAATTTATACTTTATTCTAGTCTATAGTGTACCTTGATTAATCAAACTTGAACTTTCAAGGTTTGAAATCTGTACTAGATTCCCTACATTTCGACGAATGGTCTTTAATAAAAACATATGAAAAATAAATGTGATTTTGGGAATCCAGAGGTCCAGGGAATTCTTCTTGACATCCTCGTGGGATACTTTGTAATAATAAACAATATATCGCAATACCTGTTATATTGTATTTAATACATTGATTCCGCAAACGAGTACTCTGATTTTGCACCAAAGTACTTTATACCCATTTTCCAGTACTTGATTCTCTATTTCTACCACATATTATGAAAATTTATTTTTCGAATTTATACTTTGTTCCAGTATCTATTGCACCTTGATTAATCAGATTAGTACTCTCAACGTTTGAAATCTGTACTCGATTCTCTACATTTCCACGCATAGTCTTTAATAAAACTATACGAAAAATAAATGTCATTTTTTGAATTCCTGAGTTCCAGAGAATTCTTCTTCACATCCTCGTGTGATATTTTGTAATAATAAACAATATATCGCAGTACCTATTACATTGTATTTAATACTTTGATTCCGCAAACGAGTACTCTAATTTTGCTCCTAAGTACTTGATACCCATTTTCCAGTACTCGATTCTCAATTTCTGCCACATATTATGAAAACTTATTTTATTGGAATTTATAATTTGTTCCAGTCTATAGTGTACCTTGATTAATCAAACTAGTACTTTCAAGGTTTGAAATCTGTACTCGATTCTCTACATTTTCACGCATGGTCTTTAATAAAAATATATGAAAAATAAATGTCATTTTTGGAATTCTAGAGTTCCAGAGAATTCTTCTTGACATCCTCGTGCGATATTTGATAATAATAAACAATATATCGCAGTACCTGTTATATTGTATTCAATACTTTGATTCCGCAAACGAATACTCTGATTTTTCCCCTAAGTACTTGATACCCATTTTCCAGTACTCGATTCTCTATTTCTGCCACATATTATGAAAACTTATTTTATTGGAATTTATACTTTATTCTAGTCTATAGTGTACCTTGATTAATCAAACTTGAACTTTCAAGGTTTGAAATCTGTACTAGATTCCCTACATTTCGACGAATGGTCTTTAATAAAAACATATGAAAAATAAATGTGATTTTGGGAATCCAGAGGTCCAGGGAATTCTTCTTGACATCCTCGTGGGATACTTTGTAATAATAAACAATATATCGCAATACCTGTTATATTGTATTTAATACATTGATTCCGCAAACGAGTACTCTGATTTTGCACCAAAGTACTTTATACCCATTTTCCAGTACTTGATTCTCTATTTCTACCACATATTATGAAAATTTATTTTTCGAATTTATACTTTGTTCCAGTATCTATTGCACCTTGATTAATCAGATTAGTACTCTCAACGTTTGAAATCTGTACTCGATTCTCTACATTTCCACGCATAGTCTTTAATAAAACTATACGAAAAATAAATGTCATTTTTTGAATTCCTGAGTTCCAGAGAATTCTTCTTGACATCCTCGTGTGATATTTTGTAATAATAAACAATATATCGCAGTACCTATTACATTGTATTTAATACTTTGATTCCGCAAACGAGTACTCTAATTTTGCTCCTAAGTACTTGATACCCATTTTCCAGTACTCGATTCTCAATTTCTGCCACATATTATGAAAACTTATTTTATTGGAATTTATAATTTGTTCCAGTCTATAGTGTACCTTGATTAATCAAACTAGTACTTTCAAGGTTTGAAATCTGTACTCGATTCTCTACATTTTCACGCATGGTCTTTAATAAAAATATATGAAAAATAAATGTCATTTTTGGAATTCTAGAGTTCCAGAGAATTCTTCTTGACATCCTCGTGCGATATTTGATAATAATAAACAATATATCGCAGTACCTGTTATATTGTATTCAATACTTTGATTCCGCAAACGAATACTCTGATTTTTCCCCTAAGTACTTGATACCCATTTTCCAGTACTCGATTCTCTATTTCTGCCACATATTATGAAAACTTATTTTATTGGAATTTATACTTTATTCTAGTCTATAGTGTACCTTGATTAATCAAACTTGAACTTTCAAGGTTTGAAATCTGTACTAGATTCCCTACATTTCGACGAATGGTCTTTAATAAAAACATATGAAAAATAAATGTGATTTTGGGAATCCAGAGGTCCAGGGAATTCTTCTTGACATCCTCGTGGGATACTTTGTAATAATAAACAATATATCGCAATACCTGTTATATTGTATTTAATACATTGATTCCGCAAACGAGTACTCTGATTTTGCACCAAAGTACTTTATACCCATTTTCCAGTACTTGATTCTCTATTTCTACCACATATTATGAAAATTTATTTTTCGAATTTATACTTTGTTCCAGTATCTATTGCACCTTGATTAATCAGATTAGTACTCTCAACGTTTGAAATCTGTACTCGATTCTCTACATTTCCACGCATAGTCTTTAATAAAACTATACGAAAAATAAATGTCATTTTTTGAATTCCTGAGTTCCAGAGAATTCTTCTTCACATCCTCGTGTGATATTTTGTAATAATAAACAATATATCGCAGTACCTATTACATTGTATTTAATACTTTGATTCCGCAAACGAGTACTCTAATTTTGCTCCTAAGTACTTGATACCCATTTTCCAGTACTCGATTCTCAATTTCTGCCACATATTATGAAAACTTATTTTATTGGAATTTATAATTTGTTCCAGTCTATAGTGTACCTTGATTAATCAAACTAGTACTTTCAAGGTTTGAAATCTGTACTCGATTCTCTACATTTTCACGCATGGTCTTTAATAAAAATATATGAAAAATAAATGTCATTTTTGGAATTCTAGAGTTCCAGAGAATTCTTCTTGACATCCTCGTGCGATATTTGATAATAATAAACAATATATCGCAGTACCTGTTATATTGTATTCAATACTTTGATTCCGCAAACGAATACTCTGATTTTTCCCCTAAGTACTTGATACCCATTTTCCAGTACTCGATTCTCTATTTCTGCCACATATTATGAAAACTTATTTTATTGGAATTTATACTTTATTCTAGTCTATAGTGTACCTTGATTAATCAAACTTGAACTTTCAAGGTTTGAAATCTGTACTAGATTCCCTACATTTCGACGAATGGTCTTTAATAAAAACATATGAAAAATAAATGTGATTTTGGGAATCCAGAGGTCCAGGGAATTCTTCTTGACATCCTCGTGGGATACTTTGTAATAATAAACAATATATCGCAATACCTGTTATATTGTATTTAATACATTGATTCCGCAAACGAGTACTCTGATTTTGCACCAAAGTACTTTATACCCATTTTCCAGTACTTGATTCTCTATTTCTACCACATATTATGAAAATTTATTTTTCGAATTTATACTTTGTTCCAGTATCTATTGCACCTTGATTAATCAGATTAGTACTCTCAACGTTTGAAATCTGTACTCGATTCTCTACATTTCCACGCATAGTCTTTAATAAAACTATACGAAAAATAAATGTCATTTTTTGAATTCCTGAGTTCCAGAGAATTCTTCTTCACATCCTCGTGTGATATTTTGTAATAATAAACAATATATCGCAGTACCTATTACATTGTATTTAATACTTTGATTCCGCAAACGAGTACTCTAATTTTGCTCCTAAGTACTTGATACCCATTTTCCAGTACTCGATTCTCAATTTCTGCCACATATTATGAAAACTTATTTTATTGGAATTTATAATTTGTTCCAGTCTATAGTGTACCTTGATTAATCAAACTAGTACTTTCAAGGTTTGAAATCTATACTCGATTCTCTACATTTTCACGCATGGTCTTTAATAAAAATATATGAAAAATAAATGTCATTTTTGGAATTCTAGAGTTCCAGAGAATTCTTCTTGACATCCTCGTGCGATATTTGATAATAATAAACAATATATCGCAGTACCTGTTATATTGTATTCAATACTTTGATTCCGCAAACGAATACTCTGATTTTTCCCCTAAGTACTTGATACCCATTTTCCAGTACTCGATTCTCTATTTCTGCCACATATTATGAAAACTTATTTTCTTGGAATTTATACTTTATTCTAGTCTATAGTGTACCTTGATTAATCAAACTTGAACTTTCAAGGTTTGAAATCTGTACTAGATTCCCTACATTTCGACGAATGGTCTTTAATAAAAACATATGAAAAATAAATGTGATTTTGGGAATTCTAGAGGTCCAGGGAATTCTTCTTGACATCCTCGTGGGATACTTTGTAATAATAAAAAATATATCGCAATACCTGTTATATTGTATTTAATACATTGATTCCGCAAACGAGTACTTTGATTTTGCACCAAAGTACTTTATACCCATTTTCCAGTACTTGATTCTCTATTTCTACCACATATTATGAAAATTTATTTTTCGAATTTATACTTTGTTCCAGTATCTATTGCACCTTGATTAATCAGATTAGTACTCTCAACGTTTGAAATCTGTACTCGATTCTCTACATTTCCACGCATAGTCTTTAATAAAACTATACGAAAAATAAATGTCATTTTTTGAATTCCTGAGTTCCAGAGAATTCTTCTTGACATCCTCGTGTGATATTTTGTAATAATAAACAATATATCGCAGTACCTATTACATTGTATTTAATACTTTGATTCCGCAAACGAGTACTCTAATTTTGCTCCTAAGTACTTGATACCCATTTTCCAGTACTCGATTCTCAATTTCTGCCACATATTATGAAAACTTATTTTATTGGAATTTATAATTTGTTCCAGTCTATACTGTACCTTGATTAATCAAACTAGTACTTTCAAGGTTTGAAATCTATACTCGATTCTCTACATTTTCACGCATGGTCTTTAATAAAAATATATGAAAAATAAATGTCATTTTTGGAATTCTAGAGTTCCAGAGAATTCTTCTTGACATCCTCGTGCGATATTTGATAATAATAAACAATATATCGCAGCACCTGTTATATTGTATTCAATACTTTGATTCCGCAAACGAATACTCTGATTTTTCCCCTAAGTACTTGATACCCATTTTCCAGTACTCGATTCTCTATTTCTGCCACATATTATGAAAACTTATTTTATTGGAATTTATACTTTATTCTAGTCTATAGTGTACCTTGATTAATCAAACTTGAACTTTCAAGGTTTGAAATCTGTACTAGATTCCCTACATTTCGTCGATGGTCTTTAATAAAAACATATGAAAAATAAATGTGATTTTGGGAATTCCAGAGGTCCAGGGAATTCTTCTTGACATCCTCGTGCGATACTTTGTAATAATAAACAATATATCGCAATACCTGTTATATTGTATTTAATACATTGATTCCGCAAACGAGTACTCTGATTTTGCACCAAAGTACTTTATACCCATTTTCCAGTACTTGATTCTCTATTTCTACCACATATTATGAAAATTTATTTTTCGAATTTATACTTTGTTCCAGTATCTATTGCACCTTGATTAATCAGATTAGTACTCTCAACGTTTGAAATCTGTACTCGATTCTCTACATTTCCACGCATAGTCTTTAATAAAACTATACGAAAAATAAATGTCATTTTTTGAATTCCTGAGTTCCAGAGAATTCTTCTTCACATCCTCGTGTGATATTTTGTAATAATAAACAATATATCGCAGTACCTATTACATTGTATTTAATACTTTGATTCCGCAAACGAGTACTCTAATTTTGCTCCTAAGTACTTGATACCCATTTTCCAGTACTCGATTCTCAATTTCTGCCACATATTATGAAAACTTATTTTATTGGAATTTATAATTTGTTCCAGTCTATAGTGTACCTTGATTAATCAAACTAGTACTTTCAAGGTTTGAAATCTGTACTCGATTCTCTACATTTTCACGCATGGTCTTTAATAAAAATATATGAAAAATAAATGTCATTTTTGGAATTCTAGAGTTCCAGAGAATTCTTCTTGACATCCTCGTGCGATATTTGATAATAATAAACAATATATCGCAGTACCTGTTATATTGTATTCAATACTTTGATTCCGCAAACGAATACTCTGATTTTTCCCCTAAGTACTTGATACCCATTTTCCAGTACTCGATTCTCTATTTCTGCCACATATTATGAAAACTTATTTTATTGGAATTTATACTTTATTCTAGTCTATAGTGTACCTTGATTAATCAAACTTGAACTTTCAAGGTTTGAAATCTGTACTAGATTCCCTACATTTCGACGAATGGTCTTTAATAAAAACATATGAAAAATAAATGTGATTTTGGGAATCCAGAGGTCCAGGGAATTCTTCTTGACATCCTCGTGGTATACTTTGTAATAATAAACAATATATCGCAATACCTGTTATATTGTATTTAATACATTGATTCCGCAAACGAGTACTCTAATTTTGCTCCTAAGTACTTGATACCCATTTTCCAGTACTCGATTCTCAATTTCTGCCACATATTATGAAAACTTATTTTATTGGAATTTATAATTTGTTCCAGTCTATAGTGTACCTTGATTAATCAAACTAGTACTTTCAAGGTTTGAAATCTGTACTCGATTCTCTACATTTTCACGCATGGTCTTTAATAAAAATATATGAAAAATAAATGTCATTTTTGGAATTCTAGAGTTCCAGAGAATTCTTCTTGACATCCTCGTGCGATATTTGATAATAATAAACAATATATCGCAGTACCTGTTATATTGTATTCAATACTTTGATTCCGCAAACGAATACTCTGATTTTTCCCCTAAGTACTTGATACCCATTTTCCAGTACTCGATTCTCTATTTCTGCCACATATTATGAAAACTTATTTTATTGGAATTTATACTTTATTCTAGTCTATAGTGTACCTTGATTAATCAAACTTGAACTTTCAAGGTTTGAAATCTGTACTAGATTCCCTACATTTCGACGAATGGTCTTTAATAAAAACATATGAAAAATAAATGTGATTTTGGGAATCCAGAGGTCCAGGGAATTCTTCTTGACATCCTCGTGGGATACTTTGTAATAATAAACAATATATCGCAATACCTGTTATATTGTATTTAATACATTGATTCCGCAAACGAGTACTCTAATTTTGCTCCTAAGTACTTGATACCCATTTTCCAGTACTCGATTCTCAATTTCTGCCACATATTATGAAAACTTATTTTATTGGAATTTATAATTTGTTCCAGTCTATAGTGTACCTTGATTAATCAAACTAGTACTTTCAAGGTTTGAAATCTGTACTCGATTCTCTACATTTTCACGCATGGTCTTTAATAAAAATATATGAAAAATAAATGTCATTTTTGGAATTCTAGAGTTCCAGAGAATTCTTCTTGACATCCTCGTGCGATATTTGATAATAATAAACAATATATCGCAGTACCTGTTATATTGTATTCAATACTTTGATTCCGCAAACGAATACTCTGATTTTTCCCCTAAGTACTTGATACCCATTTTCCAGTACTCGATTCTCTATTTCTGCCACATATTATGAAAACTTATTTTATTGGAATTTATACTTTATTCTAGTCTATAGTGTACCTTGATTAATCAAATTTGAACTTTCAAGGTTTGAAATCTGTACTAGATTCCCTACATTTCGACGAATGGTCTTTAATAAAAACATATGAAAAATAAATGTGATTTTGGGAATCCAGAGGTCCAGGGAATTCTTCTTGACATCCTCGTGGGATACTTTGTAATAATAAACAATATATCGCAATACCTGTTATATTGTATTTAATACATTGATTCCGCAAACGAGTACTCTGATTTTGCACCAAAGTACTTTATACCCATTTTCCAGTACTTGATTCTCTATTTCTACCACATATTATGAAAATTTATTTTTCGAATTTATACTTTGTTCCAGTATCTATTGCACCTTGATTAATCAGATTAGTACTCTCAACGTTTGAAATCTGTACTCGATTCTCTACATTTCCACGCATAGTCTTTAATAAAACTATACGAAAAATAAATGTCATTTTTTGAATTCCTGAGTTCCAGAGAATTCTTCTTGACATCCTCGTGTGATATTTTGTAATAATAAACAATATATCGCAGTACCTATTACATTGTATTTAATACTTTGATTCCGCAAACGAGTACTCTAATTTTGCTCCTAAGTACTTGATACCCATTTTCCAGTACTCGATTCTCAATTTCTGCCACATATTATGAAAACTTATTTTATTGGAATTTATAATTTGTTCCAGTCTATAGTGTACCTTGATTAATCAAACTAGTACTTTCAAGGTTTGAAATCTGTACTCGATTCTCTACATTTTCACGCATGGTCTTTAATAAAAATATATGAAAAATAAATGTCATTTTTGGAATTCTAGAGTTCCAGAGAATTCTTCTTGACATCCTCGTGCGATATTTGATAATAATAAACAATATATCGCAGTACCTGTTATATTGTATTCAATACTTTGATTCCGCAAACGAATACTCTGATTTTTCCCCTAAGTACTTGATACCCATTTTCCAGTACTCGATTCTCTATTTCTGCCACATATTATGAAAACTTATTTTATTGGAATTTATACTTTATTCTAGTCTATAGTGTACCTTGATTAATCAAACTTGAACTTTCAAGGTTTGAAATCTGTACTAGATTCCCTACATTTCGACGAATGGTCTTTAATAAAAACATATGAAAAATAAATGTGATTTTGGGAATCCAGAGGTCCAGGGAATTCTTCTTGACATCCTCGTGGGATACTTTGTAATAATAAACAATATATCGCAATACCTGTTATATTGTATTTAATACATTGATTCCGCAAACGAGTACTCTGATTTTGCACCAAAGTACTTTATACCCATTTTCCAGTACTTGATTCTCTATTTCTACCACATATTATGAAAATTTATTTTTCGAATTTATACTTTGTTCCAGTATCTATTGCACCTTGATTAATCAGATTAGTACTCTCAACGTTTGAAATCTGTACTCGATTCTCTACATTTCCACGCATAGTCTTTAATAAAACTATACGAAAAATAAATGTCATTTTTTGAATTCCTGAGTTCCAGAGAATTCTTCTTCACATCCTCGTGTGATATTTTGTAATAATAAACAATATATCGCAGTACCTATTACATTGTATTTAATACTTTGATTCCGCAAACGAGTACTCTAATTTTGCTCCTAAGTACTTGATACCCATTTTCCAGTACTCGATTCTCAATTTCTGCCACATATTATGAAAACTTATTTTATTGGAATTTATAATTTGTTCCAGTCTATAGTGTACCTTGATTAATCAAACTAGTACTTTCAAGGTTTGAAATCTGTACTCGATTCTCTACATTTTCACGCATGGTCTTTAATAAAAATATATGAAAAATAAATGTCATTTTTGGAATTCTAGAGTTCCAGAGAATTCTTCTTGACATCCTCGTGCGATATTTGATAATAATAAACAATATATCGCAGTACCTGTTATATTGTATTCAATACTTTGATTCCGCAAACGAATACTCTGATTTTTCCCCTAAGTACTTGATACCCATTTTCCAGTACTCGATTCTCTATTTCTGCCACATATTATGAAAACTTATTTTATTGGAATTTATACTTTATTCTAGTCTATAGTGTACCTTGATTAATCAAACTTGAACTTTCAAGGTTTGAAATCTGTACTAGATTCCCTACATTTCGACGAATGGTCTTTAATAAAAACATATGAAAAATAAATGTGATTTTGGGAATCCAGAGGTCCAGGGAATTCTTCTTGACATCCTCGTGGGATACTTTGTAATAATAAACAATATATCGCAATACCTGTTATATTGTATTTAATACATTGATTCCGCAAACGAGTACTCTGATTTTGCACCAAAGTACTTTATACCCATTTTCCAGTACTTGATTCTCTATTTCTACCACATATTATGAAAATTTATTTTTCGAATTTATACTTTGTTCCAGTATCTATTGCACCTTGATTAATCAGATTAGTACTCTCAACGTTTGAAATCTGTACTCGATTCTCTACATTTCCACGCATAGTCTTTAATAAAACTATACGAAAAATAAATGTCATTTTTTGAATTCCTGAGTTCCAGAGAATTCTTCTTCACATCCTCGTGTGATATTTTGTAATAATAAACAATATATCGCAGTACCTATTACATTGTATTTAATACTTTGATTCCGCAAACGAGTACTCTAATTTTGCTCCTAAGTACTTGATACCCATTTTCCAGTACTCGATTCTCAATTTCTGCCACATATTATGAAAACTTATTTTATTGGAATTTATAATTTGTTCCAGTCTATAGTGTACCTTGATTAATCAAACTAGTACTTTCAAGGTTTGAAATCTATACTCGATTCTCTACATTTTCACGCATGGTCTTTAATAAAAATATATGAAAAATAAATGTCATTTTTGGAATTCTAGAGTTCCAGAGAATTCTTCTTGACATCCTCGTGCGATATTTGATAATAATAAACAATATATCGCAGTACCTGTTATATTGTATTCAATACTTTGATTCCGCAAACGAATACTCTGATTTTTCCCCTAAGTACTTGATACCCATTTTCCAGTACTCGATTCTCTATTTCTGCCACATATTATGAAAACTTATTTTCTTGGAATTTATACTTTATTCTAGTCTATAGTGTACCTTGATTAATCAAACTTGAACTTTCAAGGTTTGAAATCTGTACTAGATTCCCTACATTTCGACGAATGGTCTTTAATAAAAACATATGAAAAATAAATGTGATTTTGGGAATTCTAGAGGTCCAGGGAATTCTTCTTGACATCCTCGTGGGATACTTTGTAATAATAAAAAATATATCGCAATACCTGTTATATTGTATTTAATACATTGATTCCGCAAACGAGTACTTTGATTTTGCACCAAAGTACTTTATACCCATTTTCCAGTACTTGATTCTCTATTTCTACCACATATTATGAAAATTTATTTTTCGAATTTATACTTTGTTCCAGTATCTATTGCACCTTGATTAAGCAGATTAGTACTCTCAACGTTTGAAATCTGTACTCGATTCTCTACATTTCCACGCATAGTCTTTAATAAAACTATACGAAAAATAAATGTCATTTTTTGAATTCCTGAGTTCCAGAGAATTCTTCTTGACATCCTCGTGTGATATTTTGTAATAATAAACAATATATCGCAGTACCTATTACATTGTATTTAATACTTTGATTCCGCAAACGAGTACTCTAATTTTGCTCCTAAGTACTTGATACCCATTTTCCAGTACTCGATTCTCAATTTCTGCCACATATTATGAAAACTTATTTTATTGGAATTTATAATTTGTTCCAGTCTATACTGTACCTTGATTAATCAAACTAGTACTTTCAAGGTTTGAAATCTATACTCGATTCTCTACATTTTCACGCATGGTCTTTAATAAAAATATATGAAAAATAAATGTCATTTTTGGAATTCTAGAGTTCCAGAGAATTCTTCTTGACATCCTCGTGCGATATTTGATAATAATAAACAATATATCGCAGCACCTGTTATATTGTATTCAATACTTTGATTCCGCAAACGAATACTCTGATTTTTCCCCTAAGTACTTGATACCCATTTTCCAGTACTCGATTCTCTATTTCTGCCACATATTATGAAAACTTATTTTATTGGAATTTATACTTTATTCTAGTCTATAGTGTACCTTGATTAATCAAACTTGAACTTTCAAGGTTTGAAATCTGTACTAGATTCCCTACATTTCGTCGATGGTCTTTAATAAAAACATATGAAAAATAAATGTGATTTTGGGAATTCCAGAGGTCCAGGGAATTCTTCTTGACATCCTCGTGCGATACTTTGTAATAATAAACAATATATCGCAATACCTGTTATATTGTATTTAATACATTGATTCCGCAAACGAGTACTCTGATTTTGCACCAAAGTACTTTATACCCATTTTCCAGTACTTGATTCTCTATTTCTACCACATATTATGAAAATTTATTTTTCGAATTTATACTTTGTTCCAGTATCTATTGCACCTTGATTAATCAGATTAGTACTCTCAACGTTTGAAATCTGTACTCGATTCTCTACATTTCCACGCATAGTCTTTAATAAAACTATACGAAAAATAAATGTCATTTTGTGAATTCCTGAGTTCCAGAGAATTCTTCTTGACATCCTCGTGTGATATTTTGTAATAATAAACAATATATCGCAGTACCTGTTACATTGTATTTAATACTTTGATTCCGCAAACGAGTACTCTAATTTTGCTCCTAAGTACTTGATACCCATTTTCCAGTACTCGATTCTCAATTTCTGCCACATATTATGAAAACTTATTTTATTGGAATTTATAATTTGTTCCAGTCTATATTGTACCTTGATTAATCAAACTAGTACTTTCAAGGTTTGAAATCTGTACTCGATTCTCTACATTTTCACGCATGGTCTTTAATAAAAATATATGAAAAATAAATGTCATTATTGGAATTCTAGAGTTCTAGAGAATTCTTCTTGACATCCTCGTGCGATATTTGATAATAATAAACAATATATCGCAGTACCTGTTATATTGTATTCAATACTTTGATTCCGCAAACGAATACTCTGATTTTTCCCCTAAGTACTTGATACCCATTTTCCAGTACTCGATTCTCTATTTCTGCCACATATTATGAAAACTTATTTTATTGGAATTTATACTTTATTCTAGTCTATAGTGTACCTTGATTAATCAAACTTGAACTTTCAAGGTTTGAAATCTGTACTAGATTCCCTACATTTCGACGAATGGTCTTTAATAAAAACATATGAAAAATAAATGTGATTTTGGGAATTCCAGAGGTCCAGGAAATTCTTCTTGACATCCTCTTGGGATACTTTGTAATAATAAACAATATATCGCAATACCTGTTATATTGTATTTAATACATTGATTCCGCAAACGAGTACTCTGATTTTGCACCAAAGTACTTTATACCCATTTTCCAGTACTTGATTCTCTATTTCTACCACATATTATGAAAATTTATTTTTCGAATTTATACTTTGTTCCAGTATCTATTGCACCTTGATTAATCAGATTAGTACTCTCAACGTTTGAAATCTGTACTCGATTCTCTACATTTCCACGCATAGTCTTTAATAAAACTATACGAAAAATAAATGTCATTTTTTGAATTCCTGAGTTCCAGAGAATTCTTCTTCACATCCTCGTGTGATATTTTGTAATAATAAACAATATATCGCAGTACCTATTACATTGTATTTAATACTTTGATTCCGCAAACGAGTACTCTAATTTTGCTCCTAAGTACTTGATACCCATTTTCCAGTACTCGATTCTCAATTTCTGCCACATATTATGAAAACTTATTTTATTGGAATTTATAATTTGTTCCAGTCTATAGTGTACCTTGATTAATCAAACTAGTACTTTCAAGGTTTGAAATCTGTACTCGATTCTCTACATTTTCACGCATGGTCTTTAATAAAAATATATGAAAAATAAATGTCATTTTTGGAATTCTAGAGTTCCAGAGAATTCTTCTTGACATCCTCGTGCGATATTTGATAATAATAAACAATATATCGCAGTACCTGTTATATTGTATTCAATACTTTGATTCCGCAAACGAATACTCTGATTTTTCCCCTAAGTACTTGATACCCATTTTCCAGTACTCGATTCTCTATTTCTGCCACATATTATGAAAACTTATTTTATTGGAATTTATACTTTATTCTAGTCTATAGTGTACCTTGATTAATCAAACTTGAACTTTCAAGGTTTGAAATCTGTACTAGATTCCCTACATTTCGACGAATGGTCTTTAATAAAAACATATGAAAAATAAATGTGATTTTGGGAATCCAGAGGTCCAGGGAATTCTTCTTGACATCCTCGTGGGATACTTTGTAATAATAAACAATATATCGCAATAACTGTTATATTGTATTTAATACATTGATTCCGCAAACGAGTGCTCTGATTTTGCACCAAAGTACTTTATACCCATTTTCCAGTACTTGATTCTCTATTTCTACCACATATTATGAAAATTTATTTTTCGAATTTATACTTTGTTCCAGTATCTATTGCACCTTGATTAATCAGATTAGTACTCTCAACGTTTGAAATCTGTACTCGATTCTCTACATTTCCACGCATAGTCTTTAATAAAACTATACGAAAAATAAATGTCATTTTTTGAATTCCTGAGTTCCAGAGAATTCTTCTTCACATCCTCGTGTGATATTTTGTAATAATAAACAATATATCGCAGTACCTATTACATTGTATTTAATACTTTGATTCCGCAAACGAGTACTCTAATTTTGCTCCTAAGTACTTGATACCCATTTTCCAGTACTCGATTCTCAATTTCTGCCACATATTATGAAAACTTATTTTATTGGAATTTATAATTTGTTCCAGTCTATATTGTACCTTGATTAATCAAACTAGTACTTTCAAGGTTTGAAATCTGTACTCGATTCTCTACATTTTCACGCATGGTCTTTAATAAAAATATATGAAAAATAAATGTCATTATTGGAATTCTAGAGTTCCAGAGAATTCTTCTTGACATCCTCGTGCGATATTTGATAATAATAAACAATATATCGCAGTACCTGTTATATTGTATTCAATACTTTGATTCCGCAAACGAATACTCTGATTTTTCCCCTAAGTACTTGATACCCATTTTCCAGTACTCGATTCTCTATTTCTGCCACATATTATGAAAACTTATTTTATTGGAATTTATACTTTATTCTAATCTATAGTGTACCTTGATTAATCAAACTTGAACTTTCAAGGTTTGAAATCTGTACTAGATTCCCTACATTTCGACGAATGGTCTTTAATAAAAACATATGAAAAATAAATGTGATTTTGGGAATTCCAGAGGTCCAGGAAATTCTTCTTGACATCCTCTTGGGATACTTTGTAATAATAAACAATATATCGCAATACCTGTTATATTGTATTTAATACATTGATTCCGCAAACGAGTACTCTGATTTTGCACCAAAGTACTTTATACCCATTTTCCAGTACTTGATTCTCTATTTCTACCACATATTATGAAAATTTATTTTTCGAATTTATACTTTGTTCCAGTATCTATTGCACCTTGATTAATCAGATTAGTACTCTCAACGTTTGAAATCTGTACTCGATTCTCTACATTTCCACGCATAGTCTTTAATAAAACTATACGAAAAATAAATGTCATTTTTTGAATTCCTGAGTTCCAGAGAATTCTTCTTCACATCCTCGTGTGATATTTTGTAATAATAAACAATATATCGCAGTACCTATTACATTGTATTTAATACTTTGATTCCGCAAACGAGTACTCTAATTTTGCTCCTAAGTACTTGATACCCATTTTCCAGTACTCGATTCTCAATTTCTGCCACATATTATGAAAACTTATTTTATTGGAATTTATAATTTGTTCCAGTCTATAGTGTACCTTGATTAATCAAACTAGTACTTTCAAGGTTTGAAATCTGTACTCGATTCTCTACATTTTCACGCATGGTCTTTAATAAAAATATATGAAAAATAAATGTCATTTTTGGAATTCTAGAGTTCCAGAGAATTCTTCTTGACATCCTCGTGCGATATTTGATAATAATAAACAATATATCGCAGTACCTGTTATATTGTATTCAATACTTTGATTCCGCAAACGAATACTCTGATTTTTCCCCTAAGTACTTGATACCCATTTTCCAGTACTCGATTCTCTATTTCTGCCACATATTATGAAAACTTATTTTATTGGAATTTATACTTTATTCTAGTCTATAGTGTACCTTGATTAATCAAACTTGAACTTTCAAGGTTTGAAATCTGTACTAGATTCCCTACATTTCGACGAATGGTCTTTAATAAAAACATATGAAAAATAAATGTGATTTTGGGAATCCAGAGGTCCAGGGAATTCTTCTTGACATCCTCGTGGGATACTTTGTAATAATAAACAATATATCGCAATAACTGTTATATTGTATTTAATACATTGATTCCGCAAACGAGTACTCTGATTTTGCACCAAAGTACTTTATACCCATTTTCCAGTACTTGATTCTCTATTTCTACCACATATTATGAAAATTTATTTTTCGAATTTATACTTTGTTCCAGTATCTATTGCACCTTGATTAATCAGATTAGTACTCTCAACGTTTGAAATCTGTACTTGATTCTCTACATTTCCACGCATAGTCTTTAATAAAACTATACGAAAAATAAATGTCATTTTTTGAATTCCTGAGTTCCAGAGAATTCTTCTTCACATCCTCGTGTGATATTTTGTAATAATAAACAATATATCGCAGTACCTATTACATTGTATTTAATACTTTGATTCCGCAAACGAGTACTCTAATTTTGCTCCTAAGTACTTGATACCCATTTTCCAGTACTCGATTCTCAATTTCTGCCACATATTATGAAAACTTATTTTATTGGAATTTATAATTTGTTCCAGTCTATAGTGTACCTTGATTAATCAAACTAGTACTTTCAAGGTTTGAAATCTATACTCGATTCTCTACATTTTCACGCATGGTCTTTAATAAAAATATATGAAAAATAAATGTCATTTTTGGAATTCTAGAGTTCCAGAGAATTCTTCTTGACATCCTCGTGCGATATTTGATAATAATAAACAATATATCGCAGTACCTGTTATATTGTATTCAATACTTTGATTCCGCAAACGAATACTCTGATTTTTCCCCTAAGTACTTGATACCCATTTTCCAGTACTCGATTCTCTATTTCTGCCACATATTATGAAAACTTATTTTATTGGAATTTATACTTTATTCTAGTCTATAGTGTACCTTGATTAATCAAACTTGAACTTTCAAGGTTTGAAATCTGTACTAGATTCCCTACATTTCGACGAATGGTCTTTAATAAAAACATATGAAAAATAAATGTGATTTTGGGAATTCCAGAGGTCCAGGGAATTCTTCTTGACATCCTCGTGGGATACTTTGTAATAATAAACAATATATCGCAATACCTGTTATATTGTATTTAATACATTGATTCCGCAAACGAGTACTCTGATTTTGCACCAAAGTACTTTATACCCATTTTCCAGTACTTGATTCTCTATTTCTACCACATATTATGAAAATTTATTTTTCGAATTTATACTTTGTTCCAGTATCTATTGCACCTTGATTAATCAGATTAGTACTCTCAACGTTTGAAATCTGTACTCGATTCTCTACATTTCCACGCATAGTCTTTAATAAAACTATACGAAAAATAAATGTCATTTTTTGAATTCCTGAGTTCCAGAGAATTCTTCTTGACATCCTCGTGTGATATTTTGTAATAATAAACAATATATCGCAGTACCTATTACATTGTATTTAATACTTTGATTCCGCAAACGAGTACTCTAATTTTGCTCCTAAGTACTTGATACCCATTTTCCAGTACTCGATTCTCAATTTCTGCCACATATTATGAAAACTTATTTTATTGGAATTTATAATTTGTTCCAGTCTATAGTGTACCTTGATTAATCAAACTAGTACTTTCAAGGTTTGAAATCTATACTCGATTCTCTACATTTTCACGCATGGTCTTTAATAAAAATATATGAAAAATAAATGTCATTTTTGGAATTCTAGAGTTCCAGAGAATTCTTCTTGACATCCTCGTGCGATATTTGATAATAATAAACAATATATCGCAGCACCTGTTATATTGTATTCAATACTTTGATTCCGCAAACGAATACTCTGATTTTTCCCCTAAGTACTTGATACCCATTTTCCAGTACTCGATTCTCTATTTCTGCCACATATTATGAAAACTTATTTTATTGGAATTTATACTTTATTCTAGTCTATAGTGTACCTTGATTAATCAAACTTGAACTTTCAAGGTTTGAAATCTGTACTAGATTCCCTACATTTCGACGAATGGTCTTTAATAAAAACATATGAAAAATAAATGTGATTTTGGGAATTCCAGAGGTCCAGGGAATTCTTCTTGACATCCTCGTGGGATACTTTGTAATAATAAACAATATATCGCAATACCTGTTATATTGTATTTAATACATTGATTCCGCAAACGAGTACTCTGATTTTGCACCAAAGTACTTTATACCCATTTTCCAGTACTTGATTCTCTATTTCTACCACATATTATGAAAATTTATTTTTCGAATTTATACTTTGTTCCAGTATCTATTGCACCTTGATTAATTAGATTAGTACTCTCAACGTTTGAAATCTGTACTCGATTCTCTACATTTCCACGCATAGTCTTTAATAAAACTATACGAAAAATAAATTTCATTTTTTGAATTCCTGAGTTCCAGAGAATTCTTCTTGACATCCTCGTGTGATATTTTGTAATAATAAACAATATATCGCAGTACCTATTACATTGTATTTAATACTTTGATTCCGCAAACGAGTACTCTAATTTTGCTCCTAAGTACTTGATACCCATTTTCCAGTACTCGATTCTCAATTTCTGCCACATATTATGAAAACTTATTTTATTGGAATTTATAATTTGTTCCAGTCTATAGTGTACCTTGATTAATCAAACTAGTACTTTCAAGGTGTGAAATCTGTACTCGATTCTCTACATTTTCACGAATGGTCTTTAATAAAAATATATGAAAAATAAATGTCATTATTGGAATTCTAGAGTTCCAGAGAATTCTTCTTGACATCCTCGTGCGATATTTGATAATAATAAACAATATATCGCAGTACCTGTTATATTGTATTCAATACTTTGATTCCGGAAACGAATACTCTGATTTTGCCCCTAAGTACTTGATACCCATTTTCCAGTACTCGATTCTCTATTTCTGCCACATATTATGAAAACTTATTTTATTGGAATTTATACTTTATTCTAGTCTATAGTGTACCTTGATTAATCAAACTTGAACTTTCAAGGTTTGAAATCTGTACTAGATTCCCTACATTTCGACGAATGGTCTTTAATAAAAACATATGAAAAATAAATGTGATTTTGGGAATTCCAGAGGTCCAGGGAATTCTTCTTGACATCCTCGTGGGATACTTTGTAATAATAAACAATATATCGCAATACCTGTTATATTGTATTTAATACATTGATTCCGCAAACGAGTACTCTGATTTTGCACGAAAGTACTTTATACCCATTTTCCAGTACTTGATTCTCTATTTCTACCACATATTATGAAAATTTATTTTTCGAATTTATACTTTGTTCCAGTATCTATTGCACCTTGATTAATCAGATTAGTACTCTCAACGTTTGAAATCTGTACTCGATTCTCTACATTTCCACGCATAGTCTTTAATAAAACTATACGAAAAATAAATGTCATTTTTTGAATTCCTGAGTTCCAGAGAATTCTTCTTGACATCCTCGTGTGATATTTTGTAATAATAAACAATATATCGCAGTACCTGTTACATTGTATTTAATACTTTGATTCCGCAAACGAGTACTCTAATTTTGCTCCTAAGTACTTGATACCCATTTTCCAGTACTCGATTCTCAATTTCTGCCACATATTATGAAAACTTATTTTATTGAAATTTATAATTTGTTCCAGTCTATATTGTACCTTGATTAATCAAACTAGTACTTTAAAGGTTTGAAATCTGTACTCGATTCTCTACATTTTCACGCATGGTCTTTAATAAAAATATATGAAAAATAAATGTCATTATTGGAATTCTAGAGTTCCAGAGAATTCTTCTTGACATCCTCGTGCGATATTTGATAATAATAAACAATATATCGCAGTACCTGTTATATTGTATTCAATACTTTGATTCCGCAAACGAATACTCTGATTTTGCCCCTAAGTACTTGATACCCATTTTCCAGTACTCGATTCTCTATTTCTGCCACATATTATGAAAACTTATTTTATTGGAATTTATACTTTATTCTAGTCTATAGTGTACCTTGATTAATCAAACTTGAACTTTCAAGGTTTGAAATCTGTACTAGATTCCCTACATTTCGACGAATGGTCTTTAATAAAAAAATATGAAAAATAAATGTGATTTTGGGAATCCAGAGGTCCAGGAAATTCTTCTTGACATCCTCGTGGGATACTTTGTAATAATAAACAATATATCGCAATACCTGTTATATTGTATTTAATGCATTGATTCCGCAAACGAGTACTCTGATTTTGCACCAAAGTACTTTATACCCATTTTCCAGTACTTGATTCTCTATTTCTACCACATATTATGAAAATTTATTTTTCGAATTTATACTTTGTTCCAGTATCTATTGCACCTTGATTAATCAGATTAGTACTCTCAACGTTTGAAATCTGTACTCGATTCTCTACATTTCCACGCATAGTCTTTAATAAAACTATACGAAAAATAAATGTCATTTTTTGAATTCCTGAGTTCCAGAGAATTCTTCTTGACATCCTCGTGTGATATTTTGTAATAATAAACAATATATCGCAGTACCTATTACATTGTATTTAATACTTTGATTCCGCAAACGAGTACTCTAATTTTGCTCCTAAGTACTTGATACCCATTTTCCAGTACTCGATTCTCAATTTCTGCCACATATTATGGAAACTTATTTTATTGGAATTTATAATTTGTTCTAGTCTATAGTGTACCTTGATTAATCAAACTAGTACTTTCAAGGTTTGAAATCTGTACTCGATTCTCTACATTTTCACGCATGGTCTTTAATAAAAATATATGAAAAATAAATGTCATTTTTGGAATTCTAGAGTTCCAGAGAATTCTTCTTGACATCCTCGTGCGATATTTGATAATAATAAACAATATATCGCAGTACCTGTTATATTGTATTCAATACTTTGATTCCGCAAACGAATACTCTGATTTTTCCCCTAAGTACTTGATACCCATTTTCCAGTACTCGATTCTCTATTTCTGCCACATATTATGAAAATTTATTTTATTGGAATTTATACTTTATTCTAGTCTATAGTGTACCTTGATTAATCAAACTTGAACTTTCAAGGTTTGAAATCTGTACTTGATTCCCTACATTTCGACGAATGGTCTTTAATAAAAACATATGAAAAATAAGTGTGATTTTGGGAATTCCAGAGGTCCAGGGAATTATTCTTTTCATCCTCGTGGGATACTTTGTAATAATAAACAATATATCGCAATACCTGTTATATAGTATTTAATACATTGATTCCGCAAACGAGTACTCTGATTTTGCACCAAAGTACTTTATACCCATTTTCCAGTACTTGATTCTCTATTTCTACCACATATTATGAAAATTTATTTTTCGAATTTATACTTTGTTCCAGTATCTATTGCACCTTGATTAATCAGATTAGTACTCTCAACGTTTGAAATCTGTACTCGATTCTCTACATTTCCACGCATAGTCTTTAATAAAACTATACGAAAAATAAATGTCATTTTTTGAATTCCTGAGTTCCAGAGAATTCTTCTTGACATCCTCGTGTGATATTTTGTAATAATAAACAATATATCGCAGTACCTGTTACATTGTATTTAATACTTTGATTCCGCAAACGAGTACTCTAATTTTGCTCCTAAGTACTTGATACCCATTTTCCAGTACTCGATTCTCAATTTCTGCCACATATTATGAAAACTTATTTTATTGGAATTTATAATTTGTTCCAGTCTATAGTGTACCTTGATTAATCAAACTAGTACTTTCAAGGTTTGAAATCTGTACTCGATTCTCTACATTTTCACGCATGGTCTTTAATAAAAATATATGAAAAATAAATGTCATTATTGGAATTCTAGAGTTCCAGAGAATTCTTCTTGACATCCTCGTGCGATATTTGATAATAATAAACAATATATCGCAGTACCTGTTATATTGTATTCAATACTTTGATTCCGCAAACGAATACTCTGATTTTGCCCCTAAGTACTTGATACCCATTTTCCAGTACTCGATTCTCTATTTCTGCCACATATTATGAAAACTTATTTTATTGGAATTTATACTTTATTCTAGTCTATAGTGTACCTTGATTAATCAAACTTGAACTTTCAAGGTTTGAAATCTGTACTAGATTCCCTACATTTCGACGAATGGTCTTTAATAAAAACATGTAACGCCCCGTTATTTTATAACGCTTCGGTAAGTTTACCGACTAATAGCTCTTGTGTGTATTATTTGCAAATTATGTGATTATGTGAATTATATGAATTAATGTGTGATTCTATATGTGAATAATATGATGAATTCATAAGAATTTTTATATTTGAAATTTACCCTACACTATGTTTATACTTGAAGTGTTGTATTTGAAATTTTATGAAAATTGTGTCATTATGTAACGCCCCGCTATTTTTATAACGTTTCGGTACGTTTACCGACTAATTGCCCTTGTGTGCATTGTTTGCAATTATGTGATTATGTGAATTATATGAATTAATGTGTGATTCTATATGTGAATAATATGATGAATTCATAAGAATTTTCATATTTGAATTACCTTACACTATGTTTATATTTGAAGTGTTGTATTTGAAATTCTATGAAAATTATGCCATCGTATTTGAATTATATGATATTATTCTTGTCATATATATAAATATGTATGCAAATACATACATAAATATCTATACAAATATATATACAAGTATATATAAATTGCTAGCTAATTTTGACTTTTCAAAATATCTTTATTTATTTAATTATCTCATTTCTCTCTCAAATTTTCTACACTATTCCACAAGCAACATTCTCTCATCTTCTTCAACCTCTCTCTCGGCCATTCTCACCCTTCTCACCACCGCCATTTTCATCACCATCAAAGCACCAAAAATCATCCTCTTTCTTGCTACAAAAAGTTGCTCTCTCATCCAAGGAACAAACCTCTACTTTCTATTTGTGCAAACAAGCTTTTATTTCTTCCTTTCTCCTCCATTTCCTCCTTCAAGGTAAGTTTGTAAATCTCACAATTCTTTGGTTTTCAAGGTTTTCTATGTTGAGGAAGTGATGAAGCATGTTAGAATGAATGATTGATGAGCTTAGTTTGGTTGTTGGTTGCATGTAGCATTACTTGTGATTTTTCCATTAAATTTGATCAATTTGCAATGTTGGGTTAATGGTCTTAGATGCTTGAATGGTTAAGGAATTCATGTTAGTTCATGATATTAAGCTAATTGGTGAAGTTTTGTGGAGTTTGGGGTTGAAAAATGAAAGTTTGGCGAAATATGTAGGGGCTGATGAATAGTGATTTTTGAGCATTTGGCTTCATTTTTCGATTCTTTTGGCATCAAAAATCTTAAAATGTGTTAACTAAGAGATACCGAAAGTTTCGGATTAATCGGAGTTGATTTGCTATGCCAAGTATTAAATGAGGGGTGGTTTGTGTAATATTCACAAACCTTTGAATTTTATTTCCCAAGCTTCCATATTACTTGTATGCCTATTTTAGCTTAATATCATGTGTATTTGATTGTGTTTAAATGTGCTTGAATGAGCTTAATTGTGTTTAAATGCATTTGTGTTTAAATGTGCTTGAATGAGCTTAATTGTGTTTAAATGCATTTATACCTAATATGTTAATTTGAGCATAAAATGCATTTCATAGCCGTGCGTCGTATTTGGTTGATTTATCGAGTCATGTCTTACCTCGAGGCCTGTGTATTACAGGTGGGACCTCGCGGGACTGATTTCTGGTCGTTTGGCTATTCTTTTTGTTAAGCCTACAGGTGAGGATGTAAAATGGTTTTCAACTGGAGTATGAACAAATATTTGCGAAAACCCTATCCCTTTATTTTCAATTATATATTATCAATATTTGAAATAAAAAGGTTTTGATATAAAAATCATATATATGTATATCTTTTCCAAAATGGTTTGAAATAGGGACAAGAGAACTATTTTGACTTTTAAAGTAACATTTGGTCTCGGGACTTGCACGTATGCCTCGAGATAACTCGGCAACGTGACGGGATACCCTAGGCGGTTACATACCTTGTCTCGAAAGACCCTTTTGGTCCATTAAAATATTTTGAAAAGCGAGATGACTTATACTTAACCCCATTGAGGACGCTCATGGGTATTTCTGTTTGGGCCCTGGATTATGTGACAGGCGGATACCCGGAGACGTGCGTCTAGGGTTGAAGCTGGGTTCATAATTCCACCGATTATAAGCAGGTATTCATGAACCTGACAAATAATCAAAGGGTATTGTTCATGGCTGGTCGGAGGTAGTCTAGCATGAATAATACTGACACCGGCGCCATTAGTCGGTTATGGTGAAATCTCGGGTTGCTCCTTGATAAGCCAAACGGTATTGAGGAAGGAATTTCATTATATTTGATATGTTTTAGGAGTTATAAGGAGATGGCCCGTTCTCGCCGGGAATAAAAATATTTCTAAAATGTTTTACTCTAATATTTAATTCACAAAGCTTTGATGGATTATAAAGAGAAAGTATCGGCACTAGATTCGTTTCTCTATTAATCAAAGCGTGGATTAAATAATATTTAATTCACAAAGCTTAGCTGAATTGTAAAAGAGCTTATCGTCACTAGATTTGCTTTTATCAACCTAAGCGTGGATTAAATATATGTTTTTATTATGTATACTCCCCTCCTCACTGAGTTCGTTTGACTCACATCCCTTTTTGGTTCATGCTTCAGGTTAGCAGTGCGAGTGGTTGTTGGGTACTGGCAGCAGCAGTGTAGGCTTACAGGTCTTTGGAGTCAGTTTATGTAGATATTTTATTATGACTGAACTCTTATTTATTTTGGCATGTTAACTTGAAATTGATGGAAGTTGAAATATATTGATATTTGGATATTTGAATCTAATGAGATTAGTGGATATATATATGTTTGGTATTTGCTTCCGTTGCTGGCCTGTTATTGCTATTGTAGTTGTTGATGTTAGTATTGTTGTTGGGGAGTTGCTGTTGCCAGATTGTGGGAATCCCGTTGTCCGGGGCGGGTTTTCGAGTGGTGGTATTTAACTATCGCTCGGGGGCTCGTTTCGGTCCGGGGGTTGTGGCGTGGGGGACGTCACAGCTTAAGGTGGTATCAGAGCCTAGGTTTGGTACTTAGGTTTTGATGTTGTGTCGAGTCTGTCTAGGTCGAACGGCTTTAGGACAATGTGCTTTTATATGCTTATGTTATGTGATTTTGTGTTAACATGATCATGTGGCTAACGAAACATGCATATTATTCAGTCTTTTGATACAGGAAATGGCACGTGGTAGACGCAGAACCCGAGCTACTCCTCTCTCTCCTCCCCAAGACAATAACATTAATGCTCCTCTTGCTCCTCAGCCCGAGCCTGTGCCACCAGTACATCAGAATCCCGTAAATCCTGCCATGTTCTTTGAAGCCATGCAAAGGATGTTTCAACAGGCTTTAGCTCCAGCACCTCGCAAATTTAAGAAGCCTTTTCCACCTGTGGGTTCTTCATCTTCGAGCAAGAAGCAAAAGATCACAGGTCCTCAGACAGCCGAGCCTCAAATTAAGTGTTCTTACTGCGGCAAGCCAAAACACACGGAAGCTGATTGCTGGAAGAAACAAGGACGGTGCACTCGATGTGGGCGCAAGGATCATCAAGTAGGAAACTGCCCAAAGAGAAGGCCACCTCCACAATTTCAGAAAGAGCTACAGAATGCGGGGAAAGGAAAAGTTGTGGCACGAGCGTATGCGATGACGGGGGATGGAGGGGAGACCGACCCTAATGCAGTGGTGCAAGGTACTGTACATTTGCATGACATATCCATATTTGCATTATATGATTCGGGTGCGACGCATTCTTTTATTGCACCTGAATATGCTTCTAGATTATCTTTGTCTGCCGAGTCTTTACCTTATGTGCTTGAGGTCAATTCCCCGTTGGGAATTTCTTATTTGTGCAATCGAGTCTTCCGAGACTGTCCGTTGAGGATAGACGATCGCGATTATCCTGCTGATCTCATTGAGCTTCCAATGAGTCACTACGGGATAATATTGGGAATGGACTGGCTATATCGGCATCAAGCTTATATTGATTGTTTCGGGAAAAAGATCGCTCTGGGAACTGATATCGAGATTTTGGGCAAAAGGTTTGACAAGATTCCTCGAGTTTCTTATGTTAAAGCCGCCCGAATGATTCGCAAGGGATCTCCGGCCTTTGTTGCTTATCTACTAAACCGTCCGAAAGAGCAAGTTAAGCTTGAGGAGGTACCAGTAGCTGGAGAATTCCCTGATGTGTTTCCTGAGAGTTTGAATTCTTTGCCTCCGGAACGAGAGATAGAGTTTGTGATCGATTTAGCTCCGGGTGCCGAACCGTATTCGAAGACTCCTTACCGTATGGCTCCGGCAGAGTTGAAAGAATTGAAGATTCAGTTGGATGGATTGTTGGAGAGTGGGTACATTCGACCGAGTACTTCGCCGTGGGGTGCGCCTGTTCTTTTCGTGAAAAAGAAGGATGGGACGTTGAGGATGTGTATAGATTATCGCGAGCTGAATCAGATGACGATAAAGAATAAATATCCTCTACCTCACATCGAAGAGTTGTTTGATATTTTGCAAGGGTCGAAAGTGTACTCTAAGCTAGATCTCCGACAGGGGTATTACCAGTTGCAAATCCGAGAATCAGGCATTCCGAAGACTGGGTTTAATACTCGATATGGGCATTTTGAGTTCGTAGTTATGCCTTTCGGGTTGACGAATGCCCCAGCTGCTTTCATGGATTTGATGCATCGTACTTTCCAGCCATATCTCGATAAGTTTGTGGTGATCTTCATTGATGATATCCTCGTTTTCTCAAAGACTAAGGAAGAACATACCGAGCATCTTCGCATTGTATTAAGAACTCTTCGAGAGCATCAGTTGTATGCCAAGTTCAGTAAATGCGAATTTTGGCTTGATAAAGTTACCTTCCTTGGTCATGTGATATCAGGAGATGGAATCGAAGTGGATTCCTCGAAGAGTGAGGCTGTAATGAAATGGGAGCAGCCGAAGAGTATCGTGTCCGATCGAGATCCTAAGTTTACTTCTCGACTCTGGCAAGAAATTCACAGGAACTGGGAACGAACTTGAAATTTAGCACAACTGCTCACCCGCAAACTGATGGTCAATCTGAGAGAACCATCAAGATCTTAGGCGACATGCTACGAGCTTGTGCTCTCAACTTCTCCACGAGTTGGGACAAGCAACTTCCACTAATTGAATTCGCCTACAATAACAGTTACCAAGTGACAATTGGGATGCCCCCATACGAAGCGCTTTATGGACGTAAATGCCGATCCCCTCTGTACTGGGAACTAGAAGACTGGCGAAGAACTAAAGACGGAGTGGAACGAGCTCTACCTCCAAAGACGATCCAGGAAACACTTGATAAGATTGCGCATTCGACAGAGAATGAAAACTGCCCAGGATCGCCAAAAGAGTTACGCCGATAAGAGACGCCGGGATTTGGAATTTGAAGAGGGAGACAAAGTGTTTCTTAAGGCTATGTTGAGGAAAGGATTCGCTAGAGTGGGGAAAGGTGGGAAGCTCAGTCCGAGATATTTGGGACCCTATGAGGTTATTGAACGGATTGGGAAGACTGCCTACCGCCTGAACCTGCCCTCGACTCTAACGGGGATTCACAACGTCTTCCATGTTTCTCAATTGCGGAAATACTATCCCGATGAATCTCATATTCTCCGAGATGAGGAAGTCCAGGTAAAGCCTAACTTGACGATCGAGATGAAACCTGTTGAGATTCAGGATCGTAAGTTCAAGCAACTCCGCAACCGACAGATTCCCTTGGTTCATGTATTGTGGAGAAACCGAACCACCGAACAAGTAACTTGGGAGACAGAAGAGAAGATGCGAATTCATTATCCCGAGTTATTTGCGGAGTCGAATAAGAATCTGGGGACCAGATTCTCCGAAGGGGGGGATAGTGTAACGCCCCGCTATTTTTATAACGTTTCGGTACGTTTACCGACTAATTGCCCTTGTGTGCATTGTTTGCAATTATGTGATTATGTGAATTATATGAATTAATGTGTGATTCTATATGTGAATAATATGATGAATTCATAAGAATTTTCATATTTGAATTACCTTACACTATGTTTATATTTGAAGTGTTGTATTTGAAATTCTATGAAAATTATGCCATCGTATTTGAATTATATGATATTATTCTTGTCATATATATAAATATGTATGCAAATACATACATAAATATCTATACAAATATATATACAAGTATATATAAATTGCTAGCTAATTTTGACTTTTCAAAATATCTTTATTTATTTAATTATCTCATTTCTCTCTCAAATTTTCTACACTATTCCACAAGCAACATTCTCTCATCTTCTTCAACCTCTCTCTCGGCCATTCTCACCCTTCTCACCACCGCCATTTTCATCACCATCAAAGCACCAAAAATCATCCTCTTTCTTGCTACAAAAAGTTGCTCTCTCATCCAAGGAACAAACCTCTACTTTCTATTTGTGCAAACAAGCTTTTATTTCTTCCTTTCTCCTCCATTTCCTCCTTCAAGGTAAGTTTGTAAATCTCACAATTCTTTGGTTTTCAAGGTTTTCTATGTTGAGGAAGTGATGAAGCATGTTAGAATGAATGATTGATGAGCTTAGTTTGGTTGTTGGTTGCATGTAGCATTACTTGTGATTTTTCCATTAAATTTGATCAATTTGCAATGTTGGGTTAATGGTCTTAGATGCTTGAATGGTTAAGGAATTCATGTTAGTTCATGATATTAAGCTAATTGGTGAAGTTTTGTGGAGTTTGGGGTTGAAAAATGAAAGTTTGGCGAAATATGTAGGGGCTGATGAATAGTGATTTTTGAGCATTTGGCTTCATTTTTCGATTCTTTTGGCATCAAAAATCTTAAAATGTGTTAACTAAGAGATACCGAAAGTTTCAGATTAATCGGAGTTGATTTGCTATGCCAAGTATTAAATGAGGGGTGGTTTGTGTAATATTCACAAACCTTTGAATTTTATTTCCCAAGCTTCCATATTACTTGTATGCCTATTTTAGCTTAATATCATGTGTATTTGATTGTGTTTAAATGTGCTTGAATGAGCTTAATTGTGTTTAAATGCATTTGTGTTTAAATGTGCTTGAATGAGCTTAATTGTGTTTAAATGCATTTATACCTAATATGTTAATTTGAGCATAAAATGCATTTCATAGCCGTGCGTCGTATTTGGTTGATTTATCGAGTCATATCTTACCTCGAGGCCTGTGTATTACAGGTGGGACCTCGCGGGACTGATTTCTGGTCGTTTGGCTATTCTTTTTGTTAAGCCTACAGGTGAGGATGTAAAATGGTTTTCAACTGGAGTATGAACAAATATTTGCGAAAACCCTATCCCTTTATTTTCAATTATATATTATCAATATTTGAAATAAAAAGGTTTTGATATAAAAATCATATATATGTATATCTTTTCCAAAATGGTTTGAAATAGGGACAAGAGAACTATTTTGACTTTTAAAGTAACATTTGGTCTCGGGACTTGCACGTATGCCTCGAGATAACTCGGCAACGTGACGGGATACCCTAGGCGGTTACATACCTTGTCTCGAAAGACCCTTTTGGTCCATTAAAATATTTTGAAAAGCGAGATGACTTATACTTAACCCCATTGAGGACGCTCATGGGTATTTCTGTTTGGGCCCTGGATTATGTGACAGGCGGATACCCGGAGACGTGCGTCTAGGGTTGAAGCTGGGTTCATAATTCCACCGATTATAAGCAGGTATTCATGAACCTGACAAATAATCAAAGGGTATTGTTCATGGCTGGTCGGAGGTAGTCTAGCATGAATAATACTGACACCGGCGCCATTAGTCGGTTATGGTGAAATCTCGGGTTGCTCCTTGATAAGCCAAACGGTATTGAGGAAGGAATTTCATTATATTTGATATGTTTTAGGAGTTATAAGGAGATGGCCCGTTCTCGCCGGGAATAAAAATATTTCTAAAATGTTTTACTCTAATATTTAATTCACAAAGCTTTGATGGATTATAAAGAGAAAGTATCGGCACTAGATTCGTTTCTCTATTAATCAAAGCGTGGATTAAATAATATTTAATTCACAAAGCTTAGCTGAATTGTAAAAGAGCTTATCGTCACTAGATTTGCTTTTATCAACCTAAGCGTGGATTAAATATATGTTTTTATTATGTATACTCCCCTCCTCACTGAGTTCGTTTGACTCACATCCCTTTTTGGTTCATGCTTCAGGTTAGCAGTGCGAGTGGTTGTTGGGTACTGGCAGCAGCAGTGTAGGCTTACAGGTCTTTGGAGTCAGTTTATGTAGATATTTTATTATGACTGAACTCTTATTTATTTTGGCATGTTAACTTGAAATTGATGGAAGTTGAAATATATTGATATTTGGATATTTGAATCTAATGAGATTAGTGGATATATATATGTTTGGTATTTGCTTCCGTTGCTGGCCTGTTATTGCTATTGTAGTTGTTGATGTTAGTATTGTTGTTGGGGAGTTGCTGTTGCCAGATTGTGGGAATCCCGTTGTCCGGGGCGGGTTTTCGAGTGGTGGTATTTAACTATCGCTCGGGGGCTCGTTTCGGTCCGGGGGTTGTGGCGTGGGGGACGTCACACATTATATTTGAATCACATGATATTATATTTGAAATATATGCAATATATATATACAAACATATACAAATATATATGTATATATATATATAAATATCTATATAATTTCTAGCTAATTTTGACTTTTCAAAATAACTTATATTTATTTAATTATCTCATTTCTCTCCACATTTTTCTACACTATTCTCAAGCAACATTCTCTTCTTCTTCCTCTCATCTCTCGGCCCTCATTCCACCAGCCACCACCACCACTTTCAACCACCATCAAAGCACCAAAAATCATCCTTTTTCTTGCTACAAAAAGTTGCTCTTTCATCTAAGGAACAAGCCTCTACTTTCTGTTTTTGCAAACAAGCTCTCTACATCTCCTTTCTCCTCCAATTTCTCCTTCAAGGTAAGGTTGCAAATCTCTTTAATCTTTGAGTTTCAATGTCTCATATGTTGATGAAGTGAAGAAGTAGGCTAGAATGAATGATTGATGAGCTTAGTTTGGTTGTTGATAGCATGTAGCATTACTTGTGATTTTTCATATAAATTTGATTATTATGCAATGTTGGATTGATGAATTTAGATGCTTAGATGCTCAAATGGATTGGTAATTCATGTTAGTTCATGATATTAAGCTAATTGGTGAAGTTTTATGGAGTTTGGAGTTGAAAAATGAGAGTTTGGCAAAATATGTAGGGGCTGATGAATAGTGATTTTTGAGCATTTGGCTTCATTTTTCGATTCTTTTGGCATCAAAAATCCTTAAATATAGTAGCTAAGTGATGCCGGAAGTTTCGGATTAATCGGAGTTATTTTGCTATGCAAAGTATTACATGAGGGGTGGTTTGTGTAATATTCACAAACCTTTGACATTTATTTCCCAAGCTTCCATATTACTTGTATGCCTATTTAGCTTAATATCATGTGTATTTGATTGTGTTCAAATGTGTTTGAATGAGCTTAATTGTGTTTAAATGCATTTATGCATAATATGTTATTTTGAGCATGAAATGCATTTTATAGCCGTGCGTCTTATTTGATTGTTTTATTGAGTCGTGTCTTACCTCGAGGCCTGTGTATTACAGGTGGGACCTCGCGGGGCTGATTCTGAGTTATTTGGCTATCCTTTTTGTTAAGCCTACAGGTGAGGATGTAAAATGTTTTCTAACTGGGGCATGAACAAATATTGCGAAAACCATATCCCTTATATTTCAATTATATATTATCAATATTTGAAATAAAAAGGTTTTGATATAAAAATGATATATGTGTATCTTTTCTAAAATGGTTTTAAAATAGAGACAAGAGAACTATTTTGTTTTTAAAAGTAACATTTGGTCTCGGGACTTGCGCGTATACCTCGAGTTATTCGGCAACGTGTCGAGAAACCCTAGACGGTTACATACCTTGTCTCGAACGACTCTTTTAGTCAATCAAAACATTTATAAAGCGAGATTATTGTTCCTTCGACCCTATTGAGGACGCTCTTAGGGTATATTTGGGCCCTGGATTATGTGAGAGGCGGATACCCGGAGACGTGCGTCTAGGGTTGAAGCCGGGTTCATAATCCACCGATTATAAACAGGTTTAACTAGTAACCTGATAAATAATCAAAGGGTATTATTCATGGCTGGTCGGAGGTAGTCTAGCCTGAATAATACTTACACCGGCGCCATTAGTCGGGTATGGCGGAATTTTGGGTAGCTCCCTTGATAAGCCAAACGGTGTTATGGGATTTCATTATAATTGATATGTTTTTGGGAGTTATAAGGAGATGGCCCGTTCTCGCCGGGAATAAAAATGTTTTCTAAAATGTTTTAAATTAATATTTAGTTCACAAAGCTTAGCTGAATTGTAAAAGAGCTTATCGGCACTAGATTTGCTTTTATCAACCTAAGTGTGAATTAAATATGCTTTTATTATATACATATATTTCCCTCCTCACTGGGTTCGTTTGACTCACATCCCGTTTTGGTTCATGCTTCAGGTTAGCGGTCAGGTACTGGCAGCAGCATTGTAGGATCATCAGTCTTTGGAGTCAGTTATATATATTTTTTTTGTTAGCTGAACTCAATGATATATATTTTGTCATGTTAAATAGAATGTGGTTGAGACGTGAATGAATATGAAACTTGATGACAGTTTGAAATGATGAATCTGATGGGATTATGATATATATATGTTGATATCATGCTATTGATATGATGATACTTGATTCCGCTACGTTAATGTTATATTGCTGTTGTTGTTGTTGTTGATGTTGATATTGTTGTTGGGGAGTTGCTGTTGCCAGATTTTGGGAATCCCGTTGTCCGGGGCGGGTTTTCGAGTGGTGGTATTTAACTATCGCTCGGGGACTCGTTTCGGTCCGGGGGTTGTGGCGTGGGGGACGTCACAGCTTAAGGTGGTATCAGAGCCTAGGTTTGGTACTTAGGTTTTGACGTCGTGTCGAGTTTGTCTAGGTCGAACGGCTATAGGACAATGTGCTTTTATATGTCTTTGTTATGTGACCTGTGTGGACATTATCATGTGGCTAACGAAGCATGCATATTATTTAGTCTTTTAATACAGGAAAATGGTTCGTGCTCGTGGTAGACCTATCCTAATGCAGTGGTGCAAGGTACTGTACATTTGCATGACATATCCATATTTGCATTATATGATTCGGGTGCGACGCATTCTTTTATTGCACCTGAATATGCTTCTAGATTATCTTTGTCTGCCGAGTGCTTGCCTTATGTGCTTGAGGTCAATTCCCCGTTGGGAATTTCTTATTTGTGCAATCGAGTCTTCCGAGACTGTCCGTTGAGGATAGACGATCGCGATTATCCTGCTGATCTCATTGAGCTTCCGATGAGTCACTACGGGATAATATTGGGAATGGACTGGCTATATCGGCATCAAGCTTATATTGATTGTTTCGAGAAAAAAAATTGCTCTGGGAGCTGACAGCGAGATTTTGGGCAAAAGGTTTGACAAGATTCCTCGAGTTTCTTATGTTAAAGCCGCCCGCATGATTCGCAAGGGATCTCCGGTCTTTGTTGCTTATCTACTAAACCGTCCGAAAGAGCAAGTTAAGCTTGAGGAGGTACCAGTAGTTGGAGAATTCCCTGATGTGTTTCCCGAGAGTTTGAATTCTTTGCCTTCAGAACGAGAGATAGAGTTTGTGATTGATCTAGCTCCGGGTGCCGAACCGTATTCGAAGACTCCTTACCGTATGGCTCCGGCAGAGTTGAAAGAATTGAAGATTCAGTTGGATGGATTGTTGGAGAGTGGGTACATTCGACCGAGTACTTCGCCGTGGGGTGCGCCTGTTCTTTTTGTAAAAAAGAAGGATGGGACGTTGAGGATGTGTATAGATTATCGCGAACTGAATCGGATGACGATAAAGAATAAATATCCTCTACCTCATATCGAAGAGTTGTTCGATATCCTGCAAGGGTCGAAAGTGTACTCCAAGCTAGATCTCCGACAGGGGTATTACCAGTTGCGAATCCGAGAATCAGACATACCGAAGACTGGGTTTAATACACGGTATGGGCATTTTGAGTTCGTAGTTATGCCTTTCGGGTTAACGAATGCCCCAGCTGCTTTCATGGATTTGATGCATCGTACTTTCCGGCCATATCTCGATAAGTTTGTGGTGATCTTCATTGATGATATCCTGGTTTTCTCAAAGACTAAGGAAGAACATGCCGAGCATCTTCGCATCGTATCAAGAACTCTCCTAGAGCATCAGTTGTATGCTAAGTTCAGTAAATGCGAATTTTGGCTTGATAAAGTTACCTTCCTTGGTCATGTGATATCAGGAGATGGAATCGAAGTTGATCTCTCGAAGATTGAGGCCGTAATGAAATGGGAGCAGCTGAAGACACCAACTGAGGTCAGAAGTTTTCTAGGGTTAGCTGGCTATTACAGGCGTTTCGTTAAAGATTTCTCCAAGATAGCCGCTCCGCTGACCAATTTAACTCGCAAGGACGTGCCTTTTAAGTGGGACGATAAATGCGAGGCAAGTTTCCAAGAGCTAAGGAAACGGTTGACTACTGCTCCGGTACTTGCACTTCCTGAAGGTTCCGAAGGGTTTACGGTTTATACCGATGCCTCGAAAGAAGGGTTAGGATGCGTTCTTATGCAGAATGGCAAAGTGATAGCTTATGCTTCGCGTAAGTTAAAAGATGCTGAGAAGAACTATCCTATCCACGATCTTGAGCTAGCTGCTATTATCTTTGCCCTGGGAAAGTGGCGACATTATTTATACGGCGTGACATTCGACATTTTCACCGACCACCAGAGTTTGAAGTATTTACATACTCAGAAAGATCTTAATCGCAGGCAACGACGGTGGATGGAATTTCTTGAAGATTATGATTGCCGTATCCAATATCATCCAGGCAAAGCTAACGTAGTAGCCGATGCTTTAAGTAGACAAGCAAAGGTAGCTAGCTTGGAAGGAACCTCCTTGGAATTAATGTCCGAAGCAGGGAGATATCATCTAGTCTCTCAACCGCGGATTGCTAACCTCTCAGTGAGACCGGATTTGGTTCAGAGGCTTAAAGACGAGCAGAGTGCTGATGACTGGATTCAAAGACAGGTCGTGAGGATGCAAGATGATCCGAACTCCTCATTTGCTTTCGATGATATGGGTCTTCTTCGTCTTAAGAACCGAATCTGCGTGCCGAAAAACTTGAAGTTCGAAATCATGGAAGAAGCACATAAATCTGCTTATACCGTCCATCCGGGAGGTAATAAGATGTACCGAGATCTCAAGACTCAATATTGGTGGCATGGAATGAAACGTGAAGTTGCTGATTTCGTGAGACGGTGTTTGACTTGTCAACGAGTTAAAGCCGAACATCAGCAACCCGGTGGAACTCTACAGCCACTCTCTATTCCGGATTGGAAATGGGAAGATATTGCTATGGATTTCATGTCCGGATTACCAAGAGTTCGGGGTGGATATGATACGATTTGGGTAATTGTGGATCGTTTGACGAAATCCGCTCATTTCATTCCAATTCGAAAGACCACCAATGTCAAGAAACTGGCAGAGTTGTACATCGAGCAGATTGTAAAGTTACACGGAGTTCCGAAGAGTATCGTGTCCGATCGAGATCCCAAGTTTACTTCCCGACTTTGGCAAGAAATTCACAGAAACTTGGGAACGAATTTAAAATTTAGCACAGCTGCTCACCCGCAAACTGATGGTCAATCTGAGAGAACCATCAAGATTCTAGGCGATATGCTGCGAGCTTGTGCTCTCGACTTCTCTACGAGTTGGGACAAGCAACTGCCACTCGTTGAATTCGCCTACAATAATAGCTACCAAGCGACGATTGGGATGCCCCCGTACGAAGCGCTTTATGGACGTAAATGCCGATCCCCTCTGTACTGGGAATTAGAAGACTGGCGAAGAACTAAAGACGGAGTGGAACGAGCTCTACCTCCAAAGACGATCCAGGAAACACTTGATAAGATTGCAATCATTCGACAGAGAATGAAAGCTGCTCAGGATCGTCAGAAGAGTTATGCTGATAAGAGACGCCGGGATTTGGAATTTGAAGAGGGAGACAAAGTGTTTCTTAAGGCGACGTTGAGGAAAGGATTCGCTAGAGTGGGAAAAGGTGGGAAACTCAGTCCGAGATATTTGGGACCCTATGAGGTTATTGAACGGATTGGGAAGACTGCCTACCGCCTAAACCTACCCTCGGCTCTAACTGGGATTCACAATGTTTTCCATGTTTCTCAATTGCGAAAATACTATCCCGACGAATCTCACATGCTCCGAGATGAAGAAGTTCAGGTAGAGCCTGACTTGACGATCGAGATGAAACCTGTTGAGATTCAGGATCGTAAGTTCAAGCAACTTCGCAACCGACAAATCCCCTTGGTTCGTGTGTTATGGAGAAACCGAACCACCGAACAAGTAACTTGGGAAATGGAAGAGAAGATGCGAACTCATTATCCCGAGTTATTTGCGGAGTCGAATTAGAATCTGGGGACCAGATTCTCCGAAGGGGGGGATAGTGTAACGCCCCGTTATTTTATAACGCTTCGGTAAGTTTACCGACTAATAGCTCTTGTGTGTATTATTTGCAAATTATGTGATTATGTGAATTATATGAATTAATGTGTGATTCTTGTAACGCCCCGAAAAATCCGAATTAGTATCCGGTACGACCGAATTGTTATTTTGCGCGATTTAATTATTTTATTTGATAGTTAGTATGTGAATTTTTAACAATTTCATAAATGAGTGAATTTTGGTTTTTAAACCATTGCATGTCAACGTGTGTTCAATTATATGAGTTTTGACTATAATATTGTTTAATTCCGACAACCTGCTATTTTTAGTAAGTTCGGAGTAATTACGGTTTTGCCCCTCGTTTCGAAGTCAAGTCAAAGTTTGACTTGACCACTCTCTCTCTCCCTCAAACCTCATTCACGTAAGAAAGAAAAGAAAGAAGAAAAAAAGAGAAAAAGAAGAGAGAAAAGAGAGAAAGCTTCGATTGATCATTCCGATTTCGTTTTCCGACCGAATTTCGATCCGTGAAACTTTTCGAACTCCTCACGATCTATTCTTCAAGTAAGCTTCTCACGTCCTTCGCGTTTAATGCTTCCTAGGCTATGATTTATAGAATTTTGTGAATAGTTTAATAATATATGAAAAATGTGAATATGAATGATTTTGTGGATGGATTTATGTGTTTCTTGGTCCTATAAGTAGATTAGATGTTGTAGATCATTATATGTAAGTTTAGTTTGAGGTTTTGCATGATTTATATGATTTAAATGTTAATTTTTGGCTCATTCCCGAGAACCCTCGCGATTTTCTGCTGTTCTGATGATCCACACGGCCTGACGCACGGTCTTGGGACCATGCGCCAAGACCGTGTGCATATTTTGGCCTTGCACTGCCTAACGCACGGCCGTGCGCAAGCCGGTGCACAGGCCAGTGCAAGTTTGTCCGCACCGGCTTGAGCACGTGTTCAAGCCCGTGCGTTTGCCCGTCCCCAAGACCGTGTGTATGCCTTAACCAAAATTTCTCCATTTTCAACTTCTTGCTCTCGGCATTGAGGGTCAAAGGGGTAATTAAAAAGTTGACTTTCTTCGTTTGACCTCCGATTCGAGATCCGATTTCACCTATAGGTCCTATAAATCATGAAATACATATTTTAAGTAGTTAGAATTTTTCCGACTTCGTTTGGGTCCCGTTTCTCGTGTTTTTCGTTTAAGCCTTTTTGGCTATTTTTCAAATGTTGTTCGTTTCTTCCGAAACTTGAATGCATGCTTCCTTATTGCATTTTATGCATGTTTATGAGCTTTTATTGCATTCCAACTTGTTTTGCTTATCGAATTCTATGAATTTCTATGTTTTGTTACAATGTGAACCTAAGTGATATGAATGATTGTTAAACGTGCTTCTATGTGTTTTAAATCTTTCGTATAAGCCGTGCGTCGTCGTTAGTCTTATTTGGTTGTGTCTTTGTCTTTTGCAGACGATACTCCCGTGGAGTAGTGTGCCTGTCTCGCATTTTGCTCTCGTTTTTGTCAAGCCAACAGGTGGGGTTTTCAGTTTCTTATAGTAGACGATAATACGTACATAATACCAACCCTACTACCCGATAAGCCTTGTTTTATGATTTGTTTTACATCCGTCTGTATATATAGTAGATATTTAAGCTTATACTTTTATGATCTTGAAAACGATTTAATATGAAAAGTATTATGTATAAGTTTGTGAAATGTTTACGAAAGAGGCAAGCAAATCTTTGTTTTCCGAAAGCGAACTTTGGCATTATAGCCTCGCACACGACTTGCCTCGAACGGTCTTTTGACCACATGGAAATGTTTGAAAAGCGAGCTATGTATATGAATATGTTTGACCTGTTCTGATGGGCCCGGAGTAAGGACGATAGGACGAAGTCGGTAGACGTCGGGTCTACGGCGGAAATTCTATGGTTTCCTCCACCTTTGGGAGCTCGGGGTGAGGCCGGAGTGGCAGCCCTTTGAGTACCTGAGCTTGTTTATGTATGATATGTGTAGTTAGGGGTTGCTCCCTGATTACAACTGGAGGAATAAGGTGGGTTTCTGTTTTTATGATTTGACTGGTGGTTCAGAACTCTTCTCGCTGAGTTATACGCTTTGTTATGTTTCATTTTGAGCTAGTTCACCAATCGTTTGCGAAAACCTTTGCTTCTGTTGTTTTCTTTCTGTTAAACTGGTGATCTACTTTCGTTTTTATTATGTACTGTCTTTTTCCCCCTCACTTAGTCGTTTGACTAACCCCATTCGTTTCACCCTTTGGTTTCAGGATTCTAGGCGGGCTTCAGTAGTATTGAGTCGTTGTCAATCGAGTTACAAGCTTTTGTCTTATGTAAACTCTCGTTTCTTGTTGACTTATGATGTATGTAGGATTTGATTTATACTTATGAAAATCCGGGAATAATATTGTAGAACCCGTTGTAAAGATTTGTTAATATTTAATGGAATTTGCTAGCCTTGGTGGGCTTTACCTATCTGCGCAATCATTATGGGTTTTATGTTTTGTTTTATATTGCTTCCGCTTTTGGGTTTGTCTCTGTTTTGAAACTCCCGCCTAGTAGTAAATGTCCGGTTTGCCGTTCGCCGGGTTTTGGTTCGGGTCGGACTCCTTTCGATTCCGGGTCAGGATCCGGTGCGGGGCGTGCGTTTGCCCGTTTGGCGGCGCCCGCTACAATTCTATATGTGAATAATATGATGAATTCATAAGAATTTTTATATTTGAAATTTACCCTACACTATGTTTATACTTGAAGTGTTGTATTTGAAATTTTATGAAAATTGTGTCATTATATTTGAATCACATGATATTATATTTGAAATATATGCAATATATATATACAAACATATACAAATATATATGTATATATATATATAAATATCTATATAATTGCTAGCTAATTTTGACTTTTCAAAATAACTTATATTTATTTAATTATCTCATTTCTCTCCACATTTTTCTACACTATTCTCAAGCAACATTTTCTTCTTCTTCCTCTCATCTCTCGGCCCTCATTCCACCAGCCACCACCACCACTTTCAACCACCATCAAAGCACCAAAAATCATCCTTTTTCTTGCTACAAAAAGTTGCTCTTTCATCTAAGGAACAAGCCTCTACTTTCTATTTTTGCAAACAAGCTCTCTACATCTCCTTTCTCCTCCATTTTCTCCTTCAAGGTAAGGTTGCAAATCTCTTTAATCTTTGAGTTTCAATGTCTCATATGTTGATGAAGTGAAGAAGTAGGCTAGAATGAATGATTGATGAGCTTAGTTTGGTTGTTGATAGCATGTAGCATTACTTGTGATTTTTCATATAAATTTGATTATTATGCAATGTTGGATTGATGAATTTAGATGCTTAGATGCTCAAATGGATTGGTAATTCATGTTAGTTCATGATATTAAGCTAATTGGTGAAGTTTTATGGAGTTTGGAGTTGAAAAATGAGAGTTTGGCAAAATATGTAGGGGCTGATGAATAGTGATTTTTGAGCATTTGGCTTCATTTTTCGATTCTTTTGGCATCAAAAATCCTTAAATATAGTAGCTAAGTGATGCCGGAAGTTTCGGATTAATCGGAGTTATTTTGCTATGCAAAGTATTAAATGAGGGGTGGTTTGTGTAATATTCACAAACCTTTGACATTTATTTCCCAAGCTTCCATATTACTTGTATGCCTATTTAGCTTAATATCATGTGTATTTGATTGTGTTCAAATGTGTTTGAATGAGCTTAATTGTGTTTAAATGCATTTATGCATAATATGTTATTTTGAGCATGAAATGCATTTTATAGCCGTGCGTCTTATTTGATTGTTTTATTGGGTCGTGTCTTACCTCGAGGCCTGTGTATTACAGGTGGGACCTCGCGGGGCTGATTCTGAGTTATTTGGCTATCCTTTTTGTTAAGCCTACAGGTGAGGATGTAAAATGTTTTCTAACTGGGGCATGAACAAATATTGCGAAAACCATATCCCTTATATTTCAATTATATATTATCAATATTTGAAATAAAAAGGTTTTGATATAAAAATGATATATGTGTATCTTTTCTAAAATGGTTTTAAAATAGAGACAAGAGAACTATTTTGTTTTTAAAAGTAACATTTGGTCTCGGGACTTGCGCGTATGCCTCGAGTTATTCGGCAACGTGTCGAGAAACCCTAGACGGTTACATACCTTGTCTCGAACGACTCTTTTAGTCAATCAAAACATTTATAAAGCGAGATTATTGTTCCTTCGACCCTATTGAGGACGCTCTTAGGGTATATTTGGGCCCTGGATTATGTGAGAGGCGGATACCCGGAGACGTGCGTCTAGGGTTGAAGCCGGGTTCATAATCCACCGATTATAAACAGGTTTAACTAGTAACCTGATAAATAATCAAAGGGTATTATTCATGGCTGGTCGGAGGTAGTCTAGCCTGAATAATACTTACACCGGCGCCATTAGTCGGGTATGGCGGAATTTTGGGTAGCTCCCTTGATAAGCCAAACGGTGTTATGGGATTTCATTATAATTGATATGTTTTTGGGAGTTATAAGGAGATGGCCCGTTCTCGCCGGGAATAAAAATGTTTTCTAAAATGTTTTAAATTAATATTTAGTTCACAAAGCTTAGCTGAATTGTAAAAGAGCTTATCGGCACTAGATTTGCTTTTATCAACCTAAGTGTGAATTAAATATGCTTTTATTATATACATATATTTCCCTCCTCACTGGGTTCGTTTGACTCACATCCCGTTTTGGTTCATGCTTCAGGTTAGCGGTCAGGTACTGGCAGCAGCATTGTAGGATCATCAGTCTTTGGAGTCAGTTATATATATTTTTTTTGTTAGCTGAACTCAATGATATATATTTTGTCATGTTAAATAGAATGTGGTTGAGACGTGAATGAATATGAAACTTGATGACAGTTTGAAATGATGAATCTGATGGGATTATGATATATATATGTTGATATCATGCTATTGATATGATGATACTTGATTCCGCTACGTTAATGTTATATTGCTGTTGTTGTTGTTGTTGATGTTGATATTGTTGTTGGGGAGTTGCTGTTGCCAGATTTTGGGAATCCCGTTGTCCGGGGCGGGTTTTCGAGTGGTGGTATTTAACTATCGTTCGGGGACTCGTTTCGGTCCGGGGGTTGTGGCGTGGGGGACGTCACAAAACATATGAAAAATAAATGTGATTTTGGGAATTCCAGAGGTCCAGGAAATTCTTCTTGACATCCTCGTGGGATACTTTGTAATAATAAACAATATATCGCAATACCTGTTATATTGTATTTAATACATTGATTCCGCAAACGAGTACTCTGATTTTGCACCAAAGTACTTTATACTCATTTTCCAGTACTTGATTCTCTATTTCTACCACATATTATGAAAATTTATTTTTCGAATTTATACTTTGTTCCAGTATCTATTGCACCTTGATTAATCAGATTAGTACTCTCAACGTTTGAAATCTGTACTCGATTCTCTACATTTCCACGCATAGTCTTTAATAAAACTATACGAAAAATAAATGTCATTTTTTGAATTCCTGAGTTCCAGAGAATTCTTCTTGACATCCTCGTGTGATATTTTGTAATAATAAACAATATATCGCAGTACCTATTACATTGTATTTAATACTTTGATTCCGCAAACGAGTACTCTAATTTTGCTCCTAAGTACTTGATACCCATTTTCCAGTACTCGATTCTCAATTTCTGCCACATATTATGAAAACTTATTTTATTGGAATTTATAATTTGTTCCAGTCTATAGTGTACCTTGATTAATCAAACTAGTAATTTCAAGGTTTGAAATCTGTACTCGATTCTGTACATTTTCACGCATGGTCTTTAATAAAAATATATGAAAAATAAATGTCATTTTTGGAATTCTAGAGTTCCAGAGAATTCTTCTTGACATCCTCGTGCGATATTTGATAATAATAAACAATATATCGCAGTACCTGTTATATTGTATTCAATACTTTGATTCCGCAAACGAATACTCTGATTTTTCCCCTAAGTACTTGATACCCATTTTCCAGTACTCGATTCTCTATTTCTGCCACATATTATGAAAACTTATTTTATTGGAATTTATACTTTATTCTAGTCTATAGTGTACCTTGATTAATCAAACTTGAACTTTCAAGGTTTGAAATCTGTACTAGATTCCCTACATTTCGACGAATGGTCTTTAATAAAAACATATGAAAAATAAATGTGATTTTGGGAATTCCAGAGGTCCAGGGAATTCTTCTTGACATCCTCGTGGGATACTTTGTAATAATAAACAATATATCGCAATACCTGTTATATTGTATTTAATACATTGATTCCGCAAACGAGTACTCTGATTTTGCACCAAAGTACTTTATACCCATTTTCCAGTACTTGATTCTCTATTTCTACCACATATTATGAAAATTTATTTTTCGAATTTATACTTTGTTCCAGTATCTATTGCACCTTGATTAATCAGATTAGTACTCTCAACGTTTGAAATCTGTATCCGATTCTCTACATTTCCACGCATAGTCTTTAATAAAACTATACGAAAAATAAATGTCATTTTTTGAATTCCTGAGTTCCAGAGAATTCTTCTTGACATCCTCGTGTGATATTTTGTAATAATAAACAATATATCGCAGTACCTGTTACATTGTATTTAATACTTTGATTCCACAAACGAGTACTCTAATTTTGCTCCTAAGTACTTGATACCCATTTTCCAGTACTTGATTCTCAATTTCTGCCACATATTATGAAAACTCATTTTATTGGAATTTATAATTTGTTCCAGTCTATAGTGTACCTTGATTAATCAAACTAGTACTTTCAAGGTTTGAAATCTGTACTCGATTCTCTACATTTTCACGCATGGTCTTTAATAAAAATATATGAAAAATAAATGTCATTATTGGAATTCTAGAGTTCCAGAGAATTCTTCTTGACATCCTCGTGCGATATTTGATAATAATAAACAATATATCGCAGTACCTGTTATATTGTATTCAATACTTTGATTCCGCAAACGAATACTCTGATTTTTCCCCTAAGTACTTGATACCCATTTTCCAGTACTCGATTCTCTATTTCTGCCACATATTATGAATACTTATTTTATTGGAATTTATACTTTATTCTATTCTATAGTGTACCTTGATTAATCAAACTTGAACTTTCAAGGTTTGAAATCTGTACTAGATTCCCTGCATTTCGACGAATGGTCTTTAATAAAAACATATGAAAAATAAATGTGATTTTGGGAATTCCAGAGGTCCAGGGAATTCTTCTTGACATCCTCGTGGGATACTTTGTAATAATAAACAATATATCGCAATACCTGTTGTATTGTATTTAATACATTGATTCCGCAAACGAGTACTCTGATTTTGCACCAAAGTACTTTATACCCATTTTCCAGTACTTGATTCTCTATTTCTACCACATATTATGAAAATTTATTTTTCGAATTTATACTTTGTTCCAGTATCTATTGCACCTTGATTAATCAGATTAGTACTCTCAACGTTTGAAATCTGTACTCGATTCTCTACATTTCCACGCATAGTCTTTAATAAAACTATACGAAAAATAAATGTCATTTTTTGAATTCCTGAGTTCCAGAGAATTCTTCTTGACATCCTCGTGTGATATTTTGTAATAATAAACAATATATCGCAGTACCTGTTACATTGTATTTAATACTTTGATTACGCAAACGAGTACTCTAATTTTGCTCCTAAGTACTTGATACCCATTTTCCAGTACTCGATTCTCAATTTCTGCCACATATTATGAAAACTTATTTTATTGGAATTTATAATTTGTTCCAGTCTATAGTGTACCTTGATTAATCAAACTAGTACTTTCAAGGTTTGAAATCTGTACTCGATTCTCTACATTTTCACGCATGGTCTTTAATAAAAATATATGAAAAATAAATGTCATTTTTGGAATTCTAGAGTTCCAGAGAATTCTTCTTGACATCCTCGTGCGATATTTGATAATAATAAACAATATATCGCAGTACCTGTTATATTGTATTCAATACTTTGATTCCGCAAACGAATACTCTGATTTTGCCCCTAAGTACTTGATACCCATTTTCCAGTACTCGATTCTCTATTTCTGCCACATATTATGAAAACTTATTTTATTGGAATTTATACTTTATTCTATTCTATAGTGTACCTTGATTAATCAAACTTGAACTTTCAAGGTTTGAAATCTGTACTAGATTCCCTACATTTCGACGAATGGTCTTTAATAAAAACATATGAAAAATAAATGTGATTTTGGGAATTCCAGAGGTCCAGGGAATTCTTCTTGACATCCTCGTGGGATAGTTTGTAATAATAAACAATATATCGCAATACCTGTCATATTGTATTTAGTACATTAATTCTGCAAACGAGTACTCTGATTTTGCACCAAAGTACTTTATACCCATTTTCCAGTACTCGATTCTCTATTTCTACCACATATTATGAAAATTTATTTTATTCGAATTTATACTTTGTTCCTGTAGCGGGCGCCGCCAAACGGGCAGATGCACGCCCCGCACCGGATCCTGACCCGGAATCGAAAGGAGTCCGACCCGAACCAAAACCCGGCGAACGGCAAACCGGACATTTACTACTAGGCGGGAGTTTCAAAACAGAGACAAACCCAAAAGCGGAAGCAATATAAAACAAAACATAAAACCCATAATGATTGCGCAGATAGGTAAAGCCCACCAAGGCTAGCAAATTCCAATAAATATTAACAAATGTTTACAACGGGTTCTACAGTATTATTCCCGACTATTCATAAGCACAATTCAAATCCTACATACATCATAAGTCAACAAGAAACGAGAGTTTACATAAGACAAAAGCTTGTAACTCGATTGACAACGACTCAATACTACTGAAGCCCGCCTAGAATCCTGAAACCAAAGGGTGAAACAAATGGGGTTAGTCAAATGACTAAGTGAGGGGGAAAAAAAACAGTACATAAGAATAAACGAAAGTAGATCACCAGTTTAACAGAAAGAAAACAACAGAAGTAAAGGTTTTCGCAAACGATTGGTGAACTAGCTTAAAATGAAACATAACAAAGCGTATAACTCAGCGAGAAGAGTTCTGAACCACCAGTCAAATCATAAAAACAGAAACCCTCCTTATTCCTCCAGTTGTAATCAGGGAGCAACCCCTAACTACATAGATCATACATAAACAAGCTCAGGTACTCAAATGGCTGCCACTCCGGCCTCACCCCGAGCTCCCAAAGGTGGAGGAAACCATAGAATTTCCGCCGTAGACCCGACGTCTACCGACTTCGTCCTATCGTCCTTACTCCGGGCCCATCAGAACAGGTCAAACATATTCATATACATAGCTCGCTTTTCAAACATTTCCATGTGGTCAAAAGACCGTTCGAGGCAAGTCGTGTGCGAGGCTATAATGCCAAAGTTCGCTTTCGGAAAACAAAGATTTGCTTGCCTCTTTCGTAAACATTTCACAAACTTATACATAATACTTTTCATATTAACTCGTTTTCAAGATCATAAAAGTATAAGCTTAAATATCTACTATATATACAGACGGATGTAAAACAAATCATAAAACGAGGCTTATCGGGTAGTAGGGTTGGTATTATGTACGTATTATCGTCTACTATAAGAAACTGAAAACCCCACCTGTTGGCTTGACAAAAACGAGAGCAAAATGCGAGACAGGCACACTACTCCACGGGAGTATCGTCTGCAAAAGACAAAGACACAACCAAATAAGACTAACGACGACGCACGGCTTATACGAAAGATTTAAAACACATAGAATCACGTTAAACAATCATTCATATCACTTAGGTTCACATTGTAACAAAACATAGAAATTCATAGAATTCGATAAGCAAAACAATTTAGAATGTAATAAAAGCTCATTAACATGCATAAAATGCAATAAGGAAGCATGCATTCAAGTTTCGGAAGAAACGAACAACATTTGAAAAATAGCCAAAAAGGCTTAAACGAAAAACACGAGAAACGGGACCCAAACGAAGTCGAAAAAATTCAAACTACCTAAAATATGTATTTCATGATTTATAGGACCTATAGGTGAAATCGGATTTTGAATCGGAGGTCAAACGAAGAAAGTCAACTTTTATTTTGCTCCTTTGACTCACAATGCCGAGAGCAAGAAGTTGAAAATGGAGAAATTTTGGTTAAGGCATACACACGGTCTTGGGGACGGGCAAACGCACGGGCTTGAACACGTGCTCAAGCCGGTGCGGACAAACTTGCACTGGCCTGCGCACCGGCTTGCGCACGGCCGTGCGTTAGGCAGTGCAAGGCCAAAATATGCACACGGTCTTGGCGCATGGTCTCAAGACCGTGCGTCAGGCCGTGCGGATTATCAACACAGCAGAAAATCGCGAGGGTTCTTGTAACGACCCATAATTCCCAAACTCAGAATTAGCACGTTATCGATATTCGGACCGTTTACGGTCCCGACGTCCTTCATAATTACACGTTTTCCAACTCTTGCATTTAAAGAATTTTTCATAAACCATTAATTTGGCTTTTAAAACTCGTAGCATTAATAAGAATTATTTTGCATCATTTTGTCACTAATTAGGGTCAATTTGGTAAATTTATATTTTTAGCTCGTTTAATCGAATTTAGTAATTTAACAGTGCACGTTGGACCGGAATCCAATGTTCTAAACATATATTTCATCGAGGTTCCAAATATTATTCGTAAAATTATATTTTCGAAATATTGCATTTTTGGCCCAAAATTATTTACACTTTGACCCCACTCGATATTGACTTTTTGTAAATGCCCGAATTTTTATGAAACGAACCTCAAACCTTGTTAAGCTTTTCATTACGGTCATTTTGACACTAACTACGCCTAATTCCGAAACTTTGCGTTTTTGTCTCGTTTTTCGATAAATATATATAGTAACCTTCCATATTTAGAAACCACACACACACCGACATTCATCGAACGACGTGCCATTCTCTCCCAAACACGATTTTTGCAACGTTGTCGGAATTCGACGAATCATATGTCCAGACGACCGTATCGACGAGACGAATCCAACCGTACTATTTTTCCGGCCATCGGAGCAGAGACGACGGCGTAACGATGGGAGAACCGAACGGCGGCACTATTCTCCGATCTGCCTTTTCCGGCGACGGCGAGACTTGGGACCGGTCGGGTCTGAACCGTTTCGACGAGAGGAATCCATTGACGGTGGTCTTGAGTCCATCCGACCACCGACGGCGGAGTTACGGCCCATTTTCAGGCGCGGCGTCGGTGGAGCTCCGGCGACGTTTCAGGCGGCGCCACCATCGCGGACCACCAAGGTTCGGACCGGCGTGACAAGACGAGAAGATTGGCGGTGGTCTCGTGGCGTGACTCCCCCGGACGGCGGCGCTCCGACCATTTTCAGGCGGCGCGCGGAGGAGCCGCGGCCGAGGTGGTGGTCCGGCGTGCTCCGGTCACCATTTTCGTCGATCCTTACGTGCTTTCCAACCTTCTCGACGTGGGTAAGCTTTCTACGAACTCCGTTCGCGAATTCGATAGCCCGATTTTGAGTAATTTTGATTCTTGGACTTAGGGTTCATTGGAGCTTCAAACTGAAATTAAACTCCGGTGAGTGACCGGATCGAGAAACGGGCTTGGGGGAAGTGACGGGCTCGACGAGAGGAACATTTGAGTATAAGGGTCCGACTGCATTGGCGGAGGTCCGGCGGCGGTCCGGCGGCGGCAGACGGTGGTCGGCTTTTTTGACACTGTTCCGGCGGGAATCCGGCGACGGTGTCTTCAGACAGATTCATCGTCTCGACGCAACGGTTCTAACGGCGCTGGTATTACCTCAATCCGATTTACCGTTTGTCTTTGATGATCGTTTTTGTATGATTATGTATATATGTCAACTTTCGCACTAGCTTTTAGCTTTTCGAATCAATTAAGCTAAATTCGCTTGTACCTTAACTTGTAGCATGATTGTAAATTGATAAATATTGTCGATGTATGATGGTATAGTTGAATTGATGAGATTTGGGTTCGATTAAAATTGGTTTATGAGTGAATGTTAGATTGTAGCTTTTGAGCTTTTGGAAAAAGTTGTTAAGTTGATAAGTTGTAATTTAATTGATTTACTTGAATGGGTTATGTATGTTTATTGTGGAATTTGAATCATACCATCTGAGTAGTTTATTCTTAAATGTTTATATTTAATCAAATGTTATTTGTTATTCGTTATTCCACGTTTTTCATGTTGAATGACCAATTTGCCCTACTTGTCATTTTATGCTTAAATATTGTATTTTCGTCTCTAAGCATGTTGCATTTTCATAGCTGAGCGTCAGTGTCTATTTTCTCTTTCGTGTCAGTCGTTCATCCTCTAGATCCCGTATTTTCAGGTGGGATCTCTGAGGGAGAATCATATCGGTTGCTTGCTTGCTTTTCTCGTTGTCGAGCTACAGGTAAGGGTTTAAATTGTTTTCAACTGGGGCAAGATCATAGATATATATAGGTTTGCGAAATAAATTATTATCCCGCCTTTTCTTCTTGCTTGTTGTACCTGCCTTTACTATTTCTTTATGTGCTTAGTCAAACCTTTTAATAGCGAAACCTATATGTATAATATTTTACAAACATTTTCAGCTAGAGGCAAGGAAAACCCATTTGTTTTTAAATGCGAACTTTGGTCTCTCGGCCTCGCAAATATAACCTTGTCTCGAATGGCCATTTGGCCTCCCACACCCTGATTCCCTATTTTCAAATGGCCCTTTTGGCCACTTAAATTATTATTAATTTCAAGCGAGCCATGGACTGGTTTATGACCTTGGGGCCCAGGAGTAATACAGGAGGTGAGCCTGGAGACGAGCGTCTAGGGCAAATCCCGATGTGTACTCTAGGTATTGACTTAGGCCAGTCGGGAGGTTTGACTGACCTAAGTTAATGCGACGGTAGCGCCTTGAGCGTTTCCTTAAATTTTGTACGGTAGCGTTGTGGGGCACCACTCGTTTCCTTAAATTATGCATGGATCACGACTTTTGGTGGTGGAGTACTTGACTATATGTTTGCATGTTTTTTTCATGATTAGGAGTTATAAGGAGAGGGTCCGTTCTCGCCGGGACACATTATTGCATGACTTATTGCATCACTTGTTTGTCTAAATGATTTACGGCTTTAGTTACAAGTCGAAGCACATTTCGGTTGTCTTCAGTTAGCATATGTATTTCCCTATATATATATATATATATATAAAACCCGGAAGCGTGGCTCGAACTCGCCAACTTATGCCTTGCTTATTGTTCAAACTATTTAGTTGAATTACGAGCCGTTTTCTTATCGTTTCCAACTTATTTATGCCATGTCTTTCGAACTTGTAATGGCCTCGTGACCCAACTAATATCATTTCAAAATAATCGGCTTGACCTTATGTGCAAATGTGTTCAAAGGATCCGGTTCGTCAACCTTTTGTGTTTTCAAATAAAGCCGAACCCGAATGTTGCTTTGTGTTATAGTCTTACAACTTATATTATTGTATGTATCTTTATGAAAACGAGTAACATTCAGCCCTCTTTGGTTTTAATAAATAAATGACGAACTGTGATCAATACCTATATTGTATTACCCCCCTTTACTGAGTATCCTTTATACTCACCCCTTCTATTTTGGTTCTTGCTTCAGGTAGACAGGTGACGGTGTCACCTATCTTGTCAGTCGGCAGCAGCAGGTCTAGGTCGGCTCTTGTCTCTTGTCTTGTCAGTGTCCCAACAACAGTCGAGTCTTTACTTTCTGAATTGATTCGAATTACCGTATTTAACATTATGATTACCTTATATACCAATGTGCCCCTGATGTGGGATAGTCAATTGAGCCATTGATGGCTTTTATGATTAAACTGTTGTTTATGAATTCGCTTCCGCATTTCTCTGATTATTGTTGTTGTTGTTGTTGGGGCGTTGTGTTGTTGTTGCCGGAGTTTGATTGAGTGCTTGCCGTTCGCCGAGATGAATTTTTGAATGGGGTACATTTACCTTGTTTAGGAGTTCGTCTTGGTGCGGATGTGGTGTCCTTTCTCCTTCTACGGAAAGGGGTACTACAGTCAGTGGTATCAGAGCCTAGGTTCCTGAAAAGGAACCGAAAGCTCAGGTATCTCGTCTGTCTTGCATGTAGTGTCTGTCTGCATGGTGTCAGTTTGTTCTGGATTCGTACTTTGATGAGTGTTTATGATTTCTTGGTGCTTAAATTGTGATTGATCGCTGATGGTCTGATCAACTAGCTAGCGATCTTTTATAATTTTTATACCAAGGGAGATTGAAACGCAAGTTGGATGTGGAATTTCGAGGTCGTGTTTAGGTCGTGCGGCTATAGGATTATGTGCTTATCTGCTTCTGTGTTTGAATTGCATTAATTTGAATTGTGGAACTTTTGTGCTTCTATATGTTTATATGTCTCATTTAAATCATATATGCCCTATTTCATCATGCCATTAACCGACATGCATCCTCTTTGTAGTTTCTTGTTCACAGGTGCATAATGGCTCCTCGAAGACCCCGTACAGCTCCTACACCTGCAAATCCAATTGCAAGTGAACTCGTGGCAGCTATGCGACAAATTGCTGAGCAAGTACATCGAGAAATGCTACAACAGCCACATGTACATATGAGACAGGCCGAGGGCCAATCCCTGGAGAGATTTTTGTACCTTCAGCCACCACACTTCGAGGGCGAACCAGATGACCTCAAGGCCGAGGCTTGGATAGCCGATCTGGAGCAAATCTTTCAAGTGTTACACTGTGGTGACCCCGAGAGGGTCGAATATGCTACCTTCTTGATGAGAGGAGCAGCTCGGGACTGGTGGCGCTACACGGAACAGAGACGGAACGCTGAGAGAATTCCGTACACTTGGCCACAGTTCCTATCCGATTTCCGAGAGAAGTACGTGCCGGAAGTGGTACGTGACAACCGAGAGAGAGAGTTCATGTCTCTCACCCAAGGGGCTTTCCCCGTAGCACAATACGAGGCACATTTCAGCCGCCTCATCATCTATGCGCCTCATATTGCTTCTGATGAGCGGATAAGAGCACGAAAGTTTATCGAGGGACTTCGGTTGGAGATTCGGGAAAGATTAGTGGGGTTGGACATTCGCCTCTATCGCGATGCAGTTAACCGAGCTATGAGGGTGGAATCCGATCTTCGAGAGATGGGTCGAAGTCTCCCTCCTATATTAGGATCTTCTTCCAATGTGATACTAGAGCCCATCGAACTTGGACAGAATGAAGACCCCGTTCCTTGTGAATTTTGTGGGAAGACGAACCACAAGACTGCAAAGTGTAGGAGGGGATTGGGACGTTGTTTCTCATGTGGAAGCATCAAGCATCAAGTCCGAGAATGTACCAACAAAAGAAAGTCTTGGGGAAAGAGAGATGACACCCGATCTTGACATCGACCGATGTAGGTACATTGCATTATCATAGCATTCATTCATCGTATTCTGTTTCGAATGGTAATTGCTATAAAAATCTATTAAGTGTTTTCTATAACTTACGTGCTTTAACTGCTCTCAAATTCACACTTGCACTGATTGAATGATTAGTTGTTAGTATTTATGTGATCTCTGTGTGGATAGCGTAGAATTCGATAAATTCGTTATACGCTAATAGAGGGTGCTAAGGACAAGGAGTTCTTGGCCGACTAAGATTGTTTCTGTTGCGAGTACGTCATGCGGTTCTGGATAGCATCGACTTTGACAAATTGAGTATAAAGGTCAATACTTCTGAAGATATGTCGGAGTAAGAACCGACATGAATCTTGATGTCGAATTCAACTAGAAGAACACCGAGCTTTAAGCTACACCAAACTGCAGACCTTACATTGGGATTTTCTGTTCATGGTCATTATGGACGAAAATGTGTGCTTTTGAACGTGTACCGGCCTTAAAAAAAATAAAAAAAAAAATAAAAAAAAAAAAATCAATCAGACCAACACGAAGGACACCAAGTTTAGATGAAACAGACAAATGAACATGATTCTTCAGGAATCAAAGGAGTCTGTACAAGCCCCAAAGACATTACAAATTGGACAGAACGAATTTCTAGAATCGAAACCAAAGAAGAAGTTTGATAGAGAACAGTCTGACATGAGAAGTAGAATCTGAGGACAGATTCTTTTGAAGAGGGGTGTATTGTAACGACCCATAATTCCCAAACTCAGAATTAGCACGTTATCGATATTCGGACCGTTTACGGTCCCGACGTCCTTCATAATTACACGTTTTCCAACTCTTGCATTTAAAGAATTTTTCATAAACCATTAATTTGGCTTTTAAAACTCGTAGCATTAATAAGAATTATTTTGCATCATTTTGTCACTAATTAGGGTCAATTTGGTAAATTTATATTTTTAGCTCGTTTAATCGAATTTAGTAATTTAACAGTGCACGTTGGACCGGAATCCAATGTTCTAAACATATATTTCATCGAGGTTCCAAATATTATTCGTAAAATTATATTTTCGAAATATTGCATTTTTGGCCCAAAATTATTTACACTTTGACCCCACTCGATATTGACTTTTTGTAAATGCCCGAATTTTTATGAAACGAACCTCAAACCTTGTTAAGCTTTTCATTACGGTCATTTTGACACTAACTACGCCTAATTCCGAAACTTTGCGTTTTTGTCTCGTTTTTCGATAAATATATATAGTAACCTTCCATATTTAGAAACCACACACACACCGACATTCATCGAACGACGTGCCATTCTCTCCCAAACACGATTTTTGCAACGTTGTCGGAATTCGACGAATCATATGTCCAGACGACCGTATCGACGAGACGAATCCAACCGTACTATTTTTCCGGCCATCGGAGCAGAGACGACGGCGTAACGATGGGAGAACCGAACGGCGGCACTATTCTCCGATCTGCCTTTTCCGGCGACGGCGAGACTTGGGACCGGTCGGGTCTGAACCGTTTCGACGAGAGGAATCCATTGACGGTGGTCTTGAGTCCATCCGACCACCGACGGCGGAGTTACGGCCCATTTTCAGGCGCGGCGTCGGTGGAGCTCCGGCGACGTTTCAGGCGGCGCCACCATCGCGGACCACCAAGGTTCGGACCGGCGTGACAAGACGAGAAGATTGGCGGTGGTCTCGTGGCGTGACTCCCCCGGACGGCGGCGCTCCGACCATTTTCAGGCGGCGCGCGGAGGAGCCGCGGCCGAGGTGGTGGTCCGGCGTGCTCCGGTCACCATTTTCGTCGATCCTTACGTGCTTTCCAACCTTCTCGACGTGGGTAAGCTTTCTACGAACTCCGTTCGCGAATTCGATAGCCCGATTTTGAGTAATTTTGATTCTTGGACTTAGGGTTCATTGGAGCTTCAAACTGAAATTAAACTCCGGTGAGTGACCGGATCGAGAAACGGGCTTGGGGGAAGTGACGGGCTCGACGAGAGGAACATTTGAGTATAAGGGTCTGACTGCATTGGCGGAGGTCCGGCGGCGGCAGACGGTGGTCGGCTTTTTTGACACTGTTCCGGCGGGAATCCGGCGACGGTGTCTTCGGACAGATTCATCGTCTCGACGCAACGGTTCTAACGGCGCTGGTATTACCTCAATCCGATTTACCGTTTGTCTTTGATGATCGTTTTTGTATGATTATGTATATATGTCAACTTTCGCACTAGCTTTTAGCTTTTCGAATCAATTAAGCTAAATTCGCTTGTACCTTAACTTGTAGCATGATTGTAAATTGATAAATATTGTCGATGTATGATGGTATAGTTGAATTGATGAGATTTGGGTTCGATTAAAATTGGTTTATGAGTGAATGTTAGATTGTAGCTTTTGAGCTTTTGGAAAAAGTTGTTAAGTTGATAAGTTGTAATTTAATTGATTTACTTGAATGGGTTATGTATGTTTATTGTGGAATTTGAATCATACCATCTGAGTAGTTTATTCTTAAATGTTTATATTTAATCAAATGTTATTTGTTATTCGTTATTCCACGTTTTTCATGTTGAATGACCAATTTGCCCTACTTGTAATTTTATGCTTAAATATTGTATTTTCGTCTCTAAGCATGTTGCATTTTCATAGCTGAGCGTCAGTGTCTATTTTCTCTTTCGTGTCAGTCGTTCATCCTCTAGATCCCGTATTTTCAGGTGGGATCTCTGAGGGAGAATCATATCGGTTGCTTGCTTGCTTTTCTTGTTGTCGAGCTACAGGTAAGGGTTTAAATTGTTTTCAACTGGGGCAAGATCATAGATATATATAGGTTTGCGAAATAAATTATTATCCCGCCTTTTCTTCTTGCTTGTTGTACCTGCCTTTACTATTTCTTTATGTGCTTAGTCAAACCTTTTAATAGCGAAACCTATATGTATAATATTTTACAAACATTTTCAGCTAGAGGCAAGGAAAACCCATTTGTTTTTAAATGCGAACTTTGGTCTCTCGGCCTCGCAAATATAACCTTGTCTCGAATGGCCATTTGGCCTCCCACACCCTGATTCCCTATTTTCAAATGGCCCTTTTGGCCACTTAAATTATTATTAATTTCAAGCGAGCCATGGACTGGTTTATGACCTTGGGGCCCAGGAGTAATACAGGAGGTGAGCCTGGAGACGAGCGTCTAGGGCAAATCCCGATGTGTACTCTAGGTATTGACTTAGGCCAGTCGGGAGGTTTGACTGACCTAAGTTAATGCGACGGTAGCGCCTTGAGCGTTTCCTTAAATTTTGTACGGTAGCGTTGTGGGGCACCACTCGTTTCCTTAAATTATGCATGGATCACGACTTTTGGTGGTGGAGTACTTGACTATATGTTTGCATGTTTTTTTCATGATTAGGAGTTATAAGGAGAGGGTCCGTTCTCGCCGGGACACATTATTGCATGACTTATTGCATCACTTGTTTGTCTAAATGATTTACGGCTTTAGTTACAAGTCGAAGCACATTTCGGTTGTCTTCAATTAGCATATGTATTTCCCTATATATATATATATATATATAAAACCCGGAAGCGTGGCTCGAACTCGCCAACTTATGCCTTGCTTATTGTTCAAACTATTTAGTTGAATTACGAGCCGTTTTCTTATCGTTTCCAACTTATTTATGCCATGTCTTTCGAACTTGTAATGGCCTCGTGACCCAACTAATATCATTTCAAAATAATCGGCTTGACCTTATGTGCAAATGTGTTCAAAGGATCCGGTTCGTCAACCTTTTGTGTTTTCAAATAAAGCCGAACCCGAATGTTGCTTTGTGTTATAGTCTTACAACTTATATTATTGTATGTATCTTTATGAAAACGAGTAACATTCAGCCCTCTTTGGTTTTAATAAATAAATGACGAACTGTGATCAATACCTATATTGTATTACCCCCCTTTACTGAGTATCCTTTATACTCACCCCTTCTATTTTGGTTCTTGCTTCAGGTAGACAGGTGACGGTGTCACCTATCTTGTCAGTCGGCAGCAGCAGGTCTAGGTCGGCTCTTGTCTCTTGTCTTGTCAGTGTCCCAACAACAGTCGAGTCTTTACTTTCTGAATTGATTCGAATTACCGTATTTAACATTATGATTACCTTATATACCAATGTGCCCCTGATGTGGGATAGTTAATTGAGCCATTGATGGCTTTTATGATTAAACTGTTGTTTATGAATTCGCTTCCGCATTTCTCTGATTATTGTTGTTGTTGTTGTTGGGGCGTTGTGTTGTTGTTGCCGGAGTTTGATTGAGTGCTTGCCGTTCGCCGAGATGAATTTTTGAATGGGGTACATTTACCTTGTTTAGGAGTTCGTCTTGGTGCGGATGTGGTGTCCTTTCTCCTTCTACGGAAAGGGGTACTACAGTTCTCGGGAATGAGCCAAAAATTAACATTTAAATCATATAAATCATGCAAAACCTCAAACTAAACTTACATATATTGATCTACAACATCTAATCTACTTATAGGACCAAGAAACACGTAAATCCATCCACAAAATCATTCATATTCACATTTTTCATATATTATTAAACTATTCACAAAATTCTATAAATCACAACCTAGGAAGCATTAAACGCGAAGGACGTGAGAAGCTTACTTGAAGAATAGATCGTGAGGAGTTCGAAAAGTTTCACGGATCGAAATTCGGTCGGAAATCGAAGTCGGAATGAGCAATCGAAGCTTTCTCTTTTTTCTCTCTTCTTTTTCTCTTTTTTCTTCTTTCTTTTCTTCTTTCTTACGTGAATGGGATTTGAGGGAGAGAGAGAGTGGTCAAGTCAAACTTTGACTTGACTTCGAAACGAGGGGCAAAACCATAATTACTCCGAACTTACTAAAAATAGCAGGTTGTCGAAATTAAACAATATTATAGTCAAAACTCATATAATTGAACACACGTTGACATGAAATGGTTTAAAAACCAAAATTCACTCATTTATGAAATTGTTAAAAATTCACATACTAACTATCAAATAAAATAATTAAATCGCGCAAAATAACAATTCGGACGTACCAGATAATAATTCGGATTTTCGGGGCGTTACAATCACCCCTCCTTATGAGAATCTGTCCCCAGATTCTTCTCGTCCGCTACAAATAACGCGGGGTGAAACTTGTGCATCTTCTCTTCGGTTTCCCATGTAGCTTCTTCAACCGACTGACTCCTCCAAAGCACTTTAACCATAGGAATCTCTCTGTTACGCAGTGCTTGAGTCTTCTTGTCTAAAATTTTCACCGGCTGTGAAACGAACGTCAAGTCCGGCTCTATCTCAACATCTTCGATAGGAAGAATGTGTGAATCACTCGGGTGATACTTCCGGAGTTGTGAAACGTGGAAAACGTTGTGGATTCCTGTCAGACTCGGTGGCAAGTCTAATCTGTAAGCAGCTTCTCCAATCTTCTCCAGAATCTCAAACGGTCCTAAGAATCTCGGACCTAGCTTACCACCTTTGCCAATACGAGTGAATCCCTTTCGAGGTGAAGCTTTAAGAAACACTCGGTCACCAACCTCGAACTCCAAAGGTCGGCGGCGTGTATCGGCATAACTTTTCTGGCGATCCTGGGCTGCTTTCATCCTCTGACAGATGATCTGAATTCGGTCAATCGCTCTCTGAAGAGACTGCGGAGAATCTCCTCTTCCTTTGTTATCCCTTGTCCAACGCCAATCCTCAAGATCCCAAAACAACGGGGATCTACACTTCCTTCCATACAGAGCTTCGTAAGGTGCCATCTTGATCGTAGACTGATAACTGTTGTTGTAGGCGAACTCAATCAACGGTAATTGGTCGTGCCAATTGGTGCGAAAGTCTAAGGCACACGCACGAAGCATATCACTGAGATATCGAATCGTCCTCTCAGATTGGCCATCGGTCTGCGGATGTGCTGCTGTACTGAATGTCAGTTTCGTTCCCATTTTCTCCTGAAGATGCTGCCATAATTGAGAAGTGAATCTAGCATCTCTGTCAGACACAATGCTCACGGGAACTCCATGAAGCCTGACAATCTCTCGGTGATAAATCTCTGCCAACTTCTCCACCTTGAATGACTTCTTGACCGGCAGAAAGTGAGCAGTCTTGGAAAGTCGGTCAATTATCACCCAAATACTATCATAGCCACCTTTAACTTTCGGTAAACCGGACACAAAGTCCATCGCAATCTGCTCCCAATTCCACGTAGGAATCGGTAGTGGCTGTAGCAATCCTCCAGGTCTCTGGTGCTCTACCTTGACCTGCTGACATGTCTGACATCTCTTGACGTAATCAGCTACGTCTCTCTTCATACCTCTCCACCAGAACAACTCTTTTAGATCCCGGTACATCTTACTTCCACCAGGATGTACTGTATAAGGCGTATTATGCGCCTCAGCAAGAATCTCCTTCTTAAGACTCTCAGGAACACAAACTCGAGTCTCGAAGCGGAGAATACCAGAATCATCAACACGAAACTGGGACTCTGGATCATCTGAAATATGAACTATCTGCCTCTGAGTCCACTCGTCAGTAGCCTGAACATCTCGAATCTTACGACCCAATTCTGACTGAATCGATATACTGTGAACGTGAGCCTGCGAGGTGATATGAACTCGCTCAAACTTAGCCTCTAGCAGAGCTACACTCGCCTTACGACTCAATGCATCGGCTACCACATTCGCCTTTCCAGGATGGTACTGAATCTTGCAATCATAATCCTCAAAACTCCATCCATCGACGCTGTCTCTTGTTCAAATCCTTCTGAGTGAACAAATACTGAAGACTCTTGTGATCAGTGAAGATATCGAACGTAGTGCCATACAGATAATGACGCCACTTTAGCAAAGCAAATACAACGGCTGCTAGCTCAAGATCATGCGTGGGATAGTTCACTTCGGCTGGCTTTAGCTTCCTCGAGGCGTAAGCTATAACTCTCCCATTTTGCATCAACACACAACCCAATCCCTCGTGTGACGCATCTGTGTACACAACGAGTCCCTCCAATCCATTAGGCGTAGCTAACACTGGGGCTGTAGTTAATCTCTTCTTGAGCTCTTGGAAACTTGCTTCACATTTGTCTGACCACTCAAACTTGGCATCCTTCTTTGTCAACGCAGTCAACGGACTAGCAAGCTTGGAAAAGTCCTTGACAAAACGTCTATAGTATCCTGCTAATCCCAAGAAACTGCGAATCTCTGTAGGAGTCTTAGGTTTCTCCCAATCCAACACAGTCTCGATCTTCGAAGGATCTACCTCGACTCCCGTTCCGGATATGACATGACCTAGAAAAGTCACTCTGTCGATCCAGAATTCGCATTTGCTAAACTTAGCAAATAACTGATGCTCTCTCAAAGCCTGAAGAACAATCCTGAGGTGTTCTGCGTGCTCTTCCTCTGACTTCGAGAACACTAGAATGTCATCGATAAAGATCACAACAAACTTATCGAGGTAAGGACGAAAGATCCTGTGCATCATATCCATAAAAGCGGCAGGAGCATTCATGAGTCCAAACGGCATGACCACGAACTCAAAGTGACCGTATCTGGAGTTGAACGCTATCTTCGGAATATCCTCGGCTCGGATACGGAGCTGGTAATACCCTTGTCTGAGATCAAGCTTAGAATAAACTCTCGATCCCTGGAGTAAATCAAACAACTCCTCAATATGCGGCAAAGGATACTTATTCTTCACCGTCATCCTGTTCAACTCGCGATAATCGATACACATACGGAGTGTACCGTCCTTCTTCTTCACGAACAGGACTGGAGCACCCCAAGGCGAGGTACTCGGGCGGATATATCCAATCGAAAGGAGTTCGTCGAGCTGATTCTTCAATTCCTTCAACTCGGCAGGAGCCATACGGTACGGAGACTTCGAGTACGGCTCGGCACCCGGGACTAGATCAATAACGAACTCAATGTCCCTATCAGGGGGCAGAAACTCCAAGTTCTCGGGAAACACATCTATGAATTCCTTAACCACATCGGTATCCTCGATCTTCGTCTGCTCTTTCGGACGGTTGAGAAGATAAGCTAGAAAACCAGTTGCTTCTCCCTTCTGGATAAGCTTCTTGGCTTCCATCATAGAGATATACGGGCCTTCACCCATTCTAAAACCTCTAACTTCACTGGAACCAAGCACAACTTTCTTCTCATAGCAGTCGATCTTCGCTCGGTGCTCAAATAACCAATCCATCCCAAGAATAACCCCATAATCCTTCATCGGCAGCACGATCAAATCCCCGAGGTATTCGGTACCCTCAATCATCATCGGACAACGCTTGAGAACGCGGTTCGTAGCTACTCTAGAACCCATCGGCGAGCTAACAACTAACACATACTCAAGCAACTCAACAGGCGCATGCACAGATAAAGCAACGGCAGGCGCAATAAACGAGTGAGAAGCACCCGGGTCGTACAATGCATGAATGGGAATGCCATGTATATATATCGTACCTTCCACCACGGCATTCACATCTGGCGCGACATCTTCAGCATCGCCTTCCAAGGCGTAAAGTCGGGCCTGGGCTTGAGGCTGAGCTGGCTGCTTCTGACCTCTCTTCATCGGGCATGCATTCATAAGATGATCGGAGCTACCACATCCAAAGCAAAGCCCTAACTTCCTTCGACACTTAGACTCCAAATGGGGACCTCCACAATATCCACAAACTGGTCGTGGAAAACCCTGAGCTTGGGGAGGAACATTCGGCTTCGGAGCCTGCTGAAACGGTTTCTTCCCAGCTGAAGAAGAAGATGGTCCTACAGAATGAAAAGACCTCTTCGGACCCGAAGAAAAACCCTTAGCGGCTGCGGGGGCAGGTGCTGACGTAGGCCTCATCTGTCTCAGCTCTGACTCTATAGCAAGAGCCATGTCAACTGCATCGGAATAAAATCGGGGGCGGACAGCCATCATATGCAATCGAATGTTGTGAGACAAACCCTCCATGAACTGACGTGTCTTTCTCTCCTCGTCCTCAACCATATAGGAACAGTGAACAATGAGGCGAGAGAAATGTGCCTCATACTGATCTACCGAGGACGTGCCCTGCTTCAAGTTCAAAAACTCCCTTTCCCGCTGTTGTCTGACTACCAACGGTATGTACTTAGCCCTGAACTCCACCAAAAACTGAGCCCATGTCGGAACCACCCGATCACGCGTCCAACGCTGATCGATCCGTGTCCACCAGTCCTGTGCTGCCCCAATCATCAGGTAGGCAGCATACTCGACCCTCTGTGGATCCGTAGTGTGCATTAGTCTGAATATCTTCTCCAAGGCCGATATCCAGGCCTCTGCAGCCACATCATCCGGTGCTCCCACAAACTGTGGCGGATTACGATTGAGAAACTGATTCATTGCCTTCATAGCCGTCTGTTCCGGCGTCTCCTGAGGAGCATGAAGAGCATACTGCTGTAATGCTGCCATAAATTGGGCTGGCGTAGGTCCCTCTGGCGGGGGAGGAGGCGGAGGAGGACCTCTACCACGACGCATCCTGCAAAACTGTACAAATATGCATGACGGTAAGTGATCATGTAAAGCATTAACACGTAAGGAAAATTCAAATTCACACAATCACTTAAGCACAATCACGCAATTCACATACTTCCTAAGCCGTACGGACCTAGACAGACTCGACGCTTCAGAGCATAGGCCATTGAACCCATAGAGCTCTGATACCAACTGTAGCGGGCGCCGCCAAACGGGCAGACGCACGCCCCGCACCGGATCCTGACCCGGAATCGAAAGGAGTCCGACCCGAACCAAAACCCGGCGAACGGCAAACCGGACATTTACTACTAGGCGGGAGTTTCAAAACAGAGACAAACCCAAAAGCGGAAGCAATATAAAACAAAACATAAAACCCATAATGATTGCGCAGATAGGTAAAGCCCACCAAGGCTAGCAAATTCCAATAAATATTAACAAATGTTTACAACGGGTTCTACAGTATTATTCCCGACTATTCATAAGCACAATTCAAATCCTACATACATCATAAGTCAACAAGAAACGAGAGTTTACATAAGACAAAAGCTTGTAACTCGATTGACAACGACTCAATACTACTGAAGCCCGCCTAGAATCCTGAAACCAAAGGGTGAAATAAATGGGGTTAGTCAAATGACTAAGTGAGGGGGAAAAAAAACAGTACATAAGAATAAACGAAAGTAGATCACCAGTTTAACAGAAAGAAAACAACAGAAGTAAAGGTTTTCGCAAACGATTGGTGAACTAGCTCAAAATGAAACATAACAAAGCGTATAACTCAGCGAGAAGAGTTCTGAACCACCAGTCAAATCATAAAAACAGAAACCCTCCTTATTCCTCCAGTTGTAATCAGGGAGCAACCCCTAACTACACAGATCATACATAAACAAGCTCAGGTACTCAAAGGGCTGCCACTCCGGCCTCACCCCGAGCTCCCAAAGGTGGAGGAAACCATAGAATTTCCGCCGTAGACCCGACGTCTACCGACTTCGTCCTATCGTCCTTACTCCGGGCCCATCAGAACAGGTCAAACATATTCATATACATAGCTCGCTTTTCAAACATTTCCATGTGGTCAAAAGACCGTTCGAGGCAAGTCGTGTGCGAGGCTATAATGCCAAAGTTCGCTTTCGGAAAACAAAGATTTGCTTGCCTCTTTCGTAAACATTTCACAAACTTATACATAATACTTTTCATATTAACTCGTTTTCAAGATCATAAAAGTATAAGCTTAAATATCTACTATATATACAGACGGATGTAAAACAAATCATAAAACGAGGCTTATCGGGTAGTAGGGTTGGTATTATGTACGTATTATCGTCTACTATAAGAAACTGAAAACCCCACCTGTTGGCTTGACAAAAACGAGAGCAAAATGCGAGACAGGCACACTACTCCACGGGAGTATCGTCTGCAAAAGACAAAGACACAACCAAATAAGACTAACGACGACGCACGGCTTATACGAAAGATTTAAAACACATAGAATCACGTTAAACAATCATTCATATCACTTAGGTTCACATTGTAACAAAACATAGAAATTCATAGAATTCGATAAGCAAAACAATTTAGAATGTAATAAAAGCTCATAAACATGCATAAAATGCAATAAGGAAGCATGCATTCAAGTTTCGGAAGAAACGAACAACATTTGAAAAATAGCCAAAAAGGCTTAAACGAAAAACACGAGAAACGGGACCCAAACGAAGTCGAAAAAATTCAAACTACCTAAAATATGTATTTCATGATTTATAGGACCTATAGGTGAAATCGGATTTTGAATCGGAGGTCAAACGAAGAAAGTCAACTTTTATTTTGCTCCTTTGACTCACAATGCCGAGAGCAAGAAGTTGAAAATGGAGAAATTTTGGTTAAGGCATACACACGGTCTTGGGGACGGGCAAACGCACGGGCTTGAACACGTGCTCAAGCCGGTGCGGACAAACTTGCACTGGCCTGCGCACCGGCTTGCGCACGGCCGTGCGTTAGGCAGTGCAAGGCCAAAATATGCACACGGTCTTGGCGCATGGTCTCAAGACCGTGCGTCAGACCGTGCGGATTATCAACACAGCAGAAAATCGCGAGGGTTCTCGGGAATGAGCCAAAAATTAACATTTAAATCATATAAATCATGCAAAACCTCAAACTAAACTTACATATATTGATCTACAACATCTAATCTACTTATAGGACCAAGAAACACGTAAATCCATCCACAAAATCATTCATATTCACATTTTTCATATATTATTAAACTATTCACAAAATTCTATAAATCACAACCTAGGAAGCATTAAACGCGAAGGACGTGAGAAGCTTACTTGAAGAATAGATCGTGAGGAGTTCGAAAAGTTTCACGGATCGAAATTCGGTCGGAAATCGAAGTCGGAATGAGCAATCGAAGCTTTCTCTCTTTTCTCTCTTCTTTTTCTCTTTTTTCTTCTTTCTTTTCTTCTTTCTTACGTGAATGGGATTTGAGGGAGAGAGAGAGTGGTCAAGTCAAACTTTGACTTGACTTCGAAACGAGGGGCAAAATCGTAATTACTCCGAACTTACTAAAAATAGCAGGTTGTCGAAATTAAACAATATTATAGTCAAAACTCATATAATTGAACACACGTTGACATGAAATGGTTTAAAAACCAAAATTCACTCATTTATGAAATTGTTAAAAATTCACATACTAACTATCAAATAAAATAATTAAATCGCGCAAAATAACAATTCGGACGTACCAGATAATAATTCGGATTTTCGGGGCGTTACAGTTCCAGTATCTATTGCACCTTGATTAATCAGATTAGTACTCTCAACGTTTGAAATCTGTACTCGATTCTCTACATTTCCACAGATAGTCTTTAATAAATCTATATGAAAAATAAATGTCATTTTGGGAAATCCAGAGTTCCAGAGAATTCTTCTTGACATCCTCGTGTGATATTTTGTAATAATTAACAATATATCGCAGTACCTGTTACATTGTATTTAATATTTTGATTCCGCAACCGAGTACTCTAATTTTGCTCCTAAGTACTTGATACCCATTTTCCAGTACTCGATTCTCAATTTCTGCCACATATTATGAAAACTTATTTTATTGGAATTTATAATTTGTTCCAGTCTATAGTGTACCATGATTAATCAAACTAGTACTTTCAAGGTTTGAAATCTGTACTCGATTCTCTACATTTTCACGCATGGTCTTTAATAAAAATATATGAAAAATAAATGTCATTTTTGGAATTCTAGAGTTCCAGAGAATTCTTCTTGACATCCTCGTGCGATATTTGATAATAATAAACAATATATCGCAGTACCTGTTATATTGTATTCAATACTTTGATTCCGCAAACGAATACTCTGATTTTTCCCCTAAGTACTTGATACCCATTTTCCAGTACTCGATTCTCTATTTCTGCCACATATTATGAAAATTTATTTTTCGAATTTATACTTTGTTCCAGTATCTATTGCACCTTGATTAATCAGATTAGTACTCTCAACGTTTGAAATCTGTACTCGATTCTCTACATTTCCACGCATAGTCTTTAACAAAACTATATGAAAAATAAATGTCATTTTTTGAATTCCTGAGTTCCAGAGAATTCTTCTTGACATCCTCGTGTGATATTTTGTAATAATAACCAATATATCGCAGTACCTGTTACATTGTATTTAATACTTTGATTCCGCAAACGAGTACTCTAATTTTGCTCCTAAGTACTTGATACCCATTTTCCAGTACTCGATTCTCAATTTCTGCCACATATTATGAAAACTTATTTTATTGGAATTTATAATTTGTTCCAGTCTATAGTGTACCTTGATTAATCAAACTAGTACTTTCAAGGTTTGAAATCTGTACTCGATTCTCTACATTTTCACGCATGGTCTTTAATAAAAATATATGAAAAATAAATGTCATTTTGGGAATTCTAGAGTTCCAGAGAATTCTTCTTGGCATCCTCGTGCGATATTTGATAATAATAAACAATATATCGCAGTACCTGTTATATTGTATTTAATACTTTGATTCCGCAAACGAATACTCTGATTTTTCCCCTAAGTACTTGATACCCATTTTGTAGTACTCGATTCTCTATTTCTGCCACATATTATGAAAACTTATTTTATTGGAATTTATACTTTATTCTAGTCTATAGTGTACCTTGATTAATCAAACTTGAACTTTCAAGGTTTGAAATCTGTACTAGATTCCCTACATTTCGACGAATGGTCTTTAATAAAAACATATGAAAAATAAATGTGATTTTGGGAATTCCAGAGTTCCAGGGAATTCTTCTTGACATCCTCGTGAGATACTTTGTAATAATAAACAATATATTGCAATACCTGTTATATTGAATTTAATACATTGATTCTGCAAACGAGTACTCTGATTTTGCACCAAAGTACTTTATACCCATTTTCCAGTACTTGATTCTCTATTTCTACCACATATTATGAAAATTTATTTTTTGAATTTATACTTTGTTCCAGTATCTATTGCACCTTGATTAATCAGATTAGTACTCTCAACGTTTGAAATCTGTACTCGATTCTCTACATTTCCACGCATAGTCTTTAATAAAACTATACGAAAAATAAATGTCATTTTTTGAATTCCTGAGTTCCAGAGAATTCTTCTTGACATCCTCGTGTGATATTTTGTAATAATAAACAATATATCGCAGTACCTGTTACATTGTATTTAATACTTTGATTCCGCAAACGAGTACTCTAATTTTGCTCCTAAGTACTTGATACCCATTTTCCAGTACTTGATTCTCAATTTCTACCACATATTATGAAAATTTATTTTTCGAATTTATACTTTCTTCCAGTATCTATTGCACCTTGATTAATCAGATTAGTACTCTCAACGTTTGAAATCTGTACTCGATTCTCTACATTTCCACGCATAGTCTTTTATAAAACTATACGAAAAATAAATGTCATTTTTTGAATTCCTGAGTTCCAGAGAATTCTTCTTGACATCCTCGTGTGATATTTTGTAATAATAAACAATATATCGCAGTACCTATTACATTGTATTTAATACTTTGATTCCGCAAACGAGTACTCTAATTTTGCTCCTAAGTACTTGATACCCATTTTCCAGTACTCGATTCTCAATTTCTGCCACATATTATGAAAACTTATTTTATTGGAATTTATAATTTGTTCCAGTCTATAGTGTACCTTGATTAATCAAACTAGTACTTTCAAGGTTTGAAATCTGTACTCGATTCTCTACATTTTCACGCATGGTCTTTAATAAAAATATATGAAAAATAAATGTCATTTTTGGAATTCTAGAGTTCCAGAGAATTCTTCTTGACATCCTCGTGCGATATTTGATAATAATAAACAATATATCGCAGTACCTGTTATATTGTATTCAATACTTTGATTCCGCAAACGAATACTCTGATTTTTCCCCTAAGTACTTGATACCCATTTTCCAGTACTCGATTCTCTATTTCTGCCACATATTATGAAAATTTATTTTTCGAATTTGTACTTTGTTCCAGTATCTATTGCACCTTGATTAATCAGATTAGTACTCTCAACGTTTGAAATCTGTACTCGATTCTCTACATTTCCACGCATAGTCTTTAACAAAACTATATGAAAAATAAATGTCATTTTTTGAATTCCTGAGTTCCAGAGAATTCTTCTTGACATCCTCGTGTGTTATTTTGTAATAATAACCAATATATCGCAGTACCTGTTACATTGTATTTAATACTTTGATTCCGCAAACGAGTACTCTAATTTTGCTCCTAAGTACTTGATACCCATTTTCCAGTACTCGATTCTCAATTTCTGCCACATATTATGAAAACTTATTTTATTGGAATTTATAATTTGTTCCAGTCTATAGTGTACCTTGATTAATCAAACTAGTACTTTCAAGGTTTGAAATCTGTACTCGATTCTCTACATTTTCACGCATGGTCTTTAATAAAAATATATGAAAAATAAATGTCATTTTGGGAATTCTAGAGTTCCAGAGAATTCTTCTTGGCATCCTCGTGCGATATTTGATAATAATAAACAATATATCGCAGTACCTGTTATGTTGTATTCAATACTTTGATTCCGCAAACGAATACTCTGATTTTGCCCCTAAGTACTTGATACCCATTTTCCAGTACTCGATTCTCTATTTCTGCCACATATTATGAAAACTTATTTTATTGGAATTTATACTTTATTCTAGTCTATAGTGTACCTTGATTAATCAAACTTGAACTTTCAAGGTTTGAAATCTGTACTAGATTCCCTACATTTCGACGAATGGTCTTTAATAAAAACATATGAAAAATAAATGTGATTTTGGGAATTCCAGAGTTCCAGGGAATTCTTCTTGACATCCTCGTGAGATACTTTGTAATAATAAACAATATATCGCAATATCTGTTATATTGAATTTAATACATTGATTCTGCAAACGAGTACTCTGATTTTGCACCAAAGTACTTTATACCCATTTTCCAGTACTTGATTCTCTATTTCTACCACATATTATGAAAATTTATTTTTCGAATTTATACTTTGTTCCAGTATCTATTGCACCTTGATTAATCAGATTAGTACTCTCAACGTTTGAAATCTGTACTCGATTCTCTACATTTCCACGCATAGTCTTTAATAAAACTATACGAAAAATAAATGTCATTTTTTGAATTCCTGAGTTCCAGAGAATTCTTCTTGGCATCCTCGTGTGATATTTTGTAATAATAAACAATATATCGCAGTACCTGTTACATTGTATTTAATACTTTGATTCCGCAAACGAGTACTCTAATTTTGCTCCTAAGTACTTGATACCCATTTTCCAGTACTTGATTCTCAATTTCTGCCACATATTATGAAAACTTATTTTATTGGAATTTATAATTTGTTCCAGTCTATAGTGTACCTTGATTAATCAAACTAGTACTTTCAAGGTTTGAAATCTGTACTCGATTCTCTACATTTTCACGCATGGTCTTTAATAAAAATATATTAAAAATAAATGTCATTATTGGAATTCTAGAGTTCCAGAGAATTCTTCTTGACATCCTCGTGCGATATTTGATAATAATAAACAATATATCGCAGTACCTGTTATATTGTATTCAATACTTTGATTCCGCAAACGAATACTCTGATTTTTCCCCTAAGTACTTGATACCCATTTTCCAGTACTCGATTCTCTATTTCTGCCACATATTATGAAAACTTATTTTATTGGAATTTATACTTTATTCTAGTCTATAGTGTACCTTGATTAATCAAACTTGAACTTTCAAGGTTTGAAATCTGTACTAGATTCCCTACATTTCGACGAATGGTCTTTAATAAAAACATATGAAAAATAAATGTGATTTTGGGAATTCCAGAGGTCCAGGGAATTCTTCTTGACATCCTCGTGAGATACTTTGTAATAATAAACAATATATCGCAATACCTGTTATATTGAATTTAATACATTGATTCTGCAAACGAGTACTCTGATTTTGCACCAAAGTACTTTATACCCATTTTCCAGTACTTGATTCTCTATTTCTACCACATATTATGAAAATTTATTTTTCGAATTTATACTTTGTTCCAGTATCTATTGCACCTTGATTAATCAGATTAGTACTCTCAACGTTTGAAATCTGTACTCGATTCTCTACATTTCCACGCATAGTCTTTAATAAAACTATACGAAAAATAAATGTCATTTTTTGAATTCTTGAGTTCCAGAGAATTCTTCTTGACATCCTCGTGTGATATTTTGTAATAATAAACAATATATCGCAGTACCTGTTACATTGTATTTAATACTTTGATTCCGCAAACGAGTACTCTAATTTTGCTCCTAAGTACTTGATACCCATTTTCCAGTACTTGATTCTCAATTTCTGCCACATATTATGAAAACTTATTTTATTGGAATTTATAATTTGTTCCAGTCTATAGTGTACCTTGATTAATCAAACTAGTACTTTCAAGGTTTGAAATCTGTACTCGATTCTCTACATTTTCACGCATGGTCTTTAATAAAAATATATTAAAAATAAATGTCATTATTGGAATTCTAGAGTTCCAGAGAATTCTTCTTGACATCCTCGTGCGATATTTGATAATAATAAACAATATATCGCAGTACCTGTTATATTGTATTCAATACTTTGATTCCGCAAACGAATACTCTGATTTTTCCCCTAAGTACTTGATACCCATTTTCCAGTACTCGATTCTCTATTTCTGCCACATATTATGAAAACTTATTTTATTGGAATTTATACTTTATTCTAGTCTATAGTGTACCTTGATTAATCAAACTTGAACTTTCAAGGTTTGAAATCTGTACTAGATTCCCTACATTTCGACGAATGGTCTTTAATAAAAACATATGAAAAATAAATGTGATTTTGGGAATTCCAGAGGTCCAGGGAATTCTTCTTGACATCCTCGTGGGATACTTTGTAATAATAAACAATATATCGCAATACCTGTTATATTGTATTTAATACATTGATTCCGCAAACGAGTACTCTGATTTTGCACCAAAGTACTTTATACCCATTTTCCAGTACTTGATTCTCTATTTCTACCACATATTATGAAAATTTATTTTTCGAATTTATACTTTGTTCCAGTATCTATTGCACCTTGATTAATCAGATTAGCACTCTCAACGTTTGAAATCTGTACTCGATTCTCTACATTTCCACGCATAGTCTTTAATAAAACTATACGAAAAATAAATGTCATTTTTTGAATTCCTGAGTTCCAGAGAATTCTTTTAGACATCCTCGTGTGATATTTTGTAATAATAAATAATATATCGCAGTACCTGTTACATTGTATTTAATACTTTGATTCCGCAAACGAGTACTCTAATTTTGCTCCTAAGTACTTGATACCCATTTTCCAGTACTCGATTCTCAATTTCTGCCACATATTATGAAAACTTATTTTATTGGAATTTATAATTTGTTCCAGTCTATATTGTACCTTGATTAATCAAACTAGTACTTTCATGGTTTGAAATCTGTACTCGATTCTCTACATTTTCACGCATGGTCTTTAATAAAAATATATGAAAAATAAATGTCATTATTGGAATTCTGGAGTTCCAAAGAATTCTTCTTGACATCCTCGTGCGATATTTGATAATAATAAACAATATATCGCAGTACCTGTTATATTGTATTCAATACTTTGATTCCGCAAACGAATACTCTGATTTTTCCCCTAAGTACTTGATACCCATTTTCCAGTACTCGATTCTCTATTTCTGCCACATATTATGAAAACTTATTTTATTGGAATTTATACTTTATTCTAGTCTATAGTGTACCTTGATTAATCAAACTTGAACTTTCAAGGTTTGAAATCTGTACTAGATTCCCTACATTTCGACGAATGGTCTTTAATAAAAACATATGAAAAATAAATGTGATTTTGGGAATTCCAGAGGTCCAGGGAATTCTTCTTGACATCCTCGTGAGATACTTTGTAATAATAAACAATATATCGCAATACCTGTTATATTGAATTTAATACATTGATTCTGCAAACGAGTACTCTGATTTTGCACCAAAGTACTTTATACCCATTTTCCAGTACTTGATTCTCTATTTCTACCACATATTATGAAAATTTATTTTTCGAATTTATACTTTGTTCCAGTATCTATTGCACCTTGATTAATCAGATTAGTACTCTCAACGTTTGAAATCTGTACTCGATTCTCTACATTTCCACGCATAGTCTTTAATAAAACTATACGAAAAATAAATGTCATTTTTTGAATTCCTGAGTTCTAGAGAATTCTTCTTGACATCCTCGTGTGATATTTTGTAATAATAAACAATATATCGCAGTACCTGTTACATTGTATTTAATACTTTGATTCCGCAAACGAGTACTCTAATTTTGCTCCTAAGTACTTGATACCCATTTTCCAGTACTTGATTCTCAATTTCTGCCACATATTATGAAAACTTATTTTATTGGAATTTATAATTTGTTCCAGTCTATAGTGTACCTTGATTAATCAAACTAGTACTTTCAAGGTTTGAAATCTGTACTCGATTCTCTACATTTTCACGCATGGTCTTTAATAAAAATATATTAAAAATAAATGTCATTATTGGAATTCTTGAGTTCCAGAGAATTCTTCTTGACATCCTCGTGCGATATTTGATAATAATAAACAATATATCGCAGTACCTGTTATATTGTATTCAATACTTTGATTCCGCAAACGAATACTCTGATTTTTCCCCTAAGTACTTGATACCCATTTTCCAGTACTCGATTCTCTATTTCTGCCACATATTATGAAAACTTATTTTATTGGAATTTATACTTTATTCTAGTCTATAGTGTACCTTGATTAATCAAACTTGAACTTTCAAGGTTTGAAATCTGTACTAGATTCCCTACATTTCGACGAATGGTCTTTAATAAAAACATATGAAAAATAAATGTGATTTTGGGAATTCCAGAGGTCCAGGGAATTCTTCTTGACATCCTCGTGGGATACTTTGTAATAATAAACAATATATCGCAATACCTGTTATATTGTATTTAATACATTGATTCCGCAAACGAGTACTCTGATTTTGCACCAAAGTACTTTATACCCATTTTCCAGTACTTGATTCTCTATTTCTACCACATATTATGAAAATTTATTTTTCGAATTTATACTTTGTTCCAGTATCTATTGCACCTTGATTAATCAGATTAGCACTCTCAACGTTTGAAATCTGTACTCGATTCTCTACATTTCCACGCATAGTCTTTAATAAAACTATACGAAAAATAAATGTCATTTTTTGAATTCCTGAGTTCCAGAGAATTCTTTTAGACATCCTCGTGTGATATTTTGTAATAATAAATAATATATCGCAGTACCTGTTACATTGTATTTAATACTTTGATTCCGCAAACGAGTACTCTAATTTTGCTCCTAAGTACTTGATACCCATTTTCCAGTACTCGATTCTCAATTTCTGCCACATATTATGAAAACTTATTTTATTGGAATTTATAATTTGTTCCAGTCTATATTGTACCTTGATTAATCAAACTAGTACTTTCAAGGTTTGAAATCTGTACTCGATTCTCTACATTTTCACGCATGGTCTTTAATAAAAATATATGAAAAATAAATGTCATTATTGGAATTCTGGAGTTCCAGAGAATTCTTCTTGACATCCTCGTGCGATATTTGATAATAATAAACAATATATCGCAGTACCTGTTATATTGTATTCAATACTTTGATTCCGCAAACGAATACTCTGATTTTTCCCCTAAGTACTTGATACCCATTTTCCAGTACTCGATTCTCTATTTCTGCCACATATTATGAAAACTTATTTTATTGGAATTTATACTTTATTCTAGTCTATAGTGTACCTTGATTAATCAAACTTGAACTTTCAAGGTTTGAAATCTGTACTAGATTCCCTACATTTCGACGAATGGTCTTTAATAAAAACATATGAAAAATAAATGTGATTTTGGGAATTCCAGAGTTCCAGGGAATTCTTCTTGACATCCTCGTGAGATACTTTGTAATAATAAACAATATATCGCAATACCTGTTATATTGAATTTAATACATTGATTCTGCAAACGAGTACTCTGATTTTGCACCAAAGTACTTTATACCCATTTTCCAGTACTTGATTCTGTATTTCTACCACATATTATGAAAATTTATTTTTCGAATTTATACTTTGTTCCAGTATCTATTGCACCTTGATTAATCAGATTAGTACTCTCAACGTTTGAAATCTGTACTCGATTCTCTACATTTCCACGCATAGTCTTTAATAAAACTATACGAAAAATAAATGTCATTTTTTGAATTCCTGAGTTCCAGAGAATTCTTCTTGACATCCTCGTGTGATATTTTGTAATAATAAACAATATATCGCAGTACCTGTTACATTGTATTTAATACTTTGATTCCGCAAACGAGTACTCTAATTTTGCTCCTAAGTACTTGATACCCATTTTCCAGTACTTGATTCTCAATTTCTGCCACATATTATGAAAACTTATTTTATTGGAATTTATAATTTGTTCCAGTCTATAGTGTACCTTGATTAATCAAACTAGTACTTTCAAGGTTTGAAATCTGTACTCGATTCTCTACATTTTCACGCATGGTCTTTAATAAAAATATATTAAAAATAAATGTCATTATTGGAATTCTAGAGTTCCAGAGAATTCTTCTTGACATCCTCGTGCGATATTTGATAATAATAAAAAATATATCGCAGTACCTGTTATATTGTATTCAATACTTTGATTCCGCAAACGAATACTCTGATTTTTCCCCTAAGTACTTGATACCCATTTTCCAGTACTCGATTCTCTATTTCTGCCACATACTATGAAAACTTATTTTATTGGAATTTATACTTTATTCTAGTCTATAGTGTACCTTGATTAATCAAACTTGAACTTTCAAGGTTTGAAATCTGTACTAGATTCCCTACATTTCGACGAATGGTCTTTAATAAAAACATATGAAAAATAAATGTGATTTTGGGAATTCCAGAGGTCCAGGGAATTCTTCTTGACATCCTCGTGGGATACTTTGTAATAATAAACAATATATCGCAATACCTGTTATATTGTATTTAATACATTGATTCCGCAAACGAGTACTCTGATTTTGCACCAAAGTACTTTATACCCATTTTCCAGTACTTGATTCTCTATTTCTACCACATATTATGAAAATTTATTTTTCGAATTTATACTTTGTTCCAGTATCTATTGCACCTTGATTAATCAGATTAGCACTCTCAACGTTTGAAATCTGTACTCGATTCTCTACATTTCCACGCATAGTCTTTAATAAAACTATACGAAAAATAAATGTCATTTTTTGAATTCCTGAGTTCCAGAGAATTCTTTTTGACATCCTCGTGTGATATTTTGTAATAATAAACAATATATCGCAGTACCTGTTACATTGTATTTAATACTTTGATTCCGCAAACGAGTACTCTAATTTTGCTCCTAAGTACTTGATACCCATTTTCCAGTACTCGATTCTCAATTTCTGCCACATATTATGAAAACTTATTTTATTGGAATTTATAATTTGTTCCAGTCTATATTGTACCTTGATTAATCAAACTAGTACTTTCAAGGTTTGAAATCTGTACTCGATTCTCTACATTTTCACGCATGGTCTTTAATAAAAATATATGAAAAATAAATGTCATTATTGGAATTCTGGAGTTCCAGAGAATTCTTCTTGACATCCTCGTGCGATATTTGATAATAATAAACAATATATCGCAGTACCTGTTATGTTGTATTCAATACTTTGATTCCGCAAACGAATACTCTGATTTTGCCCCTAAGTACTTGATACCCATTTTCCAGTACTCGATTCTCTATTTCTGCCACATATTATGAAAACTTATTTTATTGGAATTTATACTTTATTCTAGTCTATAGTGTACCTTGATTAATCAAACTTGAACTTTCAAGGTTTGAAATCTGTACTAGATTCCCTACATTTCGACGAATGGTTTTTAATAAAAACATATGAAAAATAAATGTGATTTTGGGAATTCCAGAGTTCCAGGGAATTCTTCTTGACATCCTCGTGAGATACTTTGTAATAATAAACAATATATCACAATACCTGTTATATTGAATTTAATACATTGATTCTGCAAACGAGTACTCTGATTTTGCACCAAAGTACTTTATACCCATTTTCCAGTACTTGATTCTGTATTTCTACCACATATTATGAAAATTTATTTTTCGAATTTATACTTTGTTCCAGTATCTATTGCACCTTGATTAATCAGATTAGTACTCTCAACGTTTGAAATCTGTACTCGATTCTCTACATTTCCACGCATAGTCTTTAATAAAACTATACGAAAAATAAATGTCATTTTTTGAATTCCTGAGTTCCAGAGAATTCTTCTTGACATCCTCGTGTGATATTTTGTAATAATAAACAATATATCGCAGTACCTGTTACATTGTATTTAATACTTTGATTCCGCAAACGAGTACTCTAATTTTGCTCCTAAGTACTTGATACCCATTTTCCAGTACTTGATTCTCAATTTCTGCCACATATTATGAAAACTTATTTTATTGGAATTTATAATTTGTTCCAGTCTATAGTGTACCTTGATTAATCAAACTAGTACTTTCAAGGTTTGAAATCTGTACTCGATTCTCTACATTTTCACGCATGGTCTTTAATAAAAATATATGAAAAATAAATGTCATTATTGGAATTCTAGAGTTCCAGAGAATTCTTCTTGACATCCTCGTGCGATATTTGATAATAATAAACAATATATCGCAGTACCTGTTATATTGTATTCAATACTTTGATTCCGCAAACGAATACTCTGATTTTTCCCCTAAGTACTTGATACCCATTTTCCAGTACTCGATTCTCTATTTCTGCCACATATTATGAAAACTTATTTGATTGGAATTTATACTTTATTCTAGTCTATAGTGTACCTTGATTAATCAAACTTGAACTTTCAAGGTTTGAAATCTGTACTAGATTCCCTACATTTCGACGAATGGTCTTTAATAAAAACATATGAAAAATAAATGTGATTTTGGGAATTCCAGAGGTCCAGGGAATTCTTCTTGACATCCTCGTGGGATACTTTGTAATAATAAACAATATATCGCAATACCTGTTATATTGTATTTAATACATTGATTCCGCAAACGAGTACTCTGATTTTGCACCAAAGTACTTTATACCCATTTTCCAGTACTTGATTCTCTATTTCTACCACATATTATGAAAATTTATTTTTCGAATTTATACTTTGTTCGAGTATCTATTGCACCTTGATTAATCAGATTAGCACTCTCAACGTTTGAAATCTGTACTCGATTCTCTACATTTCCACGCATAGTCTTTAATAAAACTATTCGAAAAATAAATGTCATTTTTTGAATTCCTGAGTTCCAGAGAATTCTTCTTGACATCCTCGTGTGATATTTTGTAATAATAAACAATATATCGCAGTACCTGTTACATTGTATTTAATACTTTGATTCCGCAAACGAGTACTCTAATTTTGCTCCTAAGTACTTGATACCCATTTTCCAGTACTCGATTCTCAATTTCTGCCACATATTATGAAAACTTATTTTATTGGAATTTATAATTTGTTCCAGTCTATATTGTACCTTGATTAATCAAACTAGTACTTTCAAGGTTTGAAATCTGTACTCGATTCTCTACATTTTCACGCATGGTCTTTAATAAAAATATATGAAAAATAAATGTCATTATTGGAATTCTAGAGTTCCAGAGAATTCTTCTTGACATCCTCGTGCGATATTTGATAATAATAAACAATATATCGCAGTACCTGTTATATTGTATTCAATACTTTGATTCCGCAAACGAATACTCTGATTTTGCCCCTAAGTACTTGATACCCATTTTCCAGTACTCGATTCTCTATTTCTGCCACATATTATGAAAACTTATTTTATTGGAATTTATACTTTATTCTAGTCTATAGTGTACCTTGATTAATCAAACTTGAACTTTCAAGGTTTGAAATCTGTACTAGATTCCCTACATTTCGACGAATGGTCTTTAATAAAAACATATGAAAAATAAATGTGATTTTGGGAATTCCAGAGTTCCAGGGAATTCTTCTTGACATCCTCGTGAGATACTTTGTAATAATAAACAATATATCGCAATACCTGTTATATTGAATTTAATACATTGATTCTGCAAACGAGTACTCTGATTTTGCACCAAAGTACTTTATACCCATTTTCCAGTACTTGATTCTCTATTTCTACCACATATTATGAAAATTTATTTTTCGAATTTATACTTTGTTCCAGTATCTATTGCACCTTGATTAATCAGATTAGTACTCTCAACGTTTGAAATCTGTACTCGATTCTCTACATTTCCACGCATAGTCTTTAATAAAACTATACGAAAAATAAATGTCATTTTTTGAATTCCTGAGTTCCAGAGAATTCTTCTTGACATCCTCGTGTGATATTTTGTAATAATAAACAATATATCGCAGTACCTGTTACATTGTATTTAATACTTTGATTCCGCAAACGAGTACTCTAATTTTGCTCCTAAGTACTTGATACCCATTTTCCAGTACTTGATTCTCAATTTCTGCCACATATTATGAAAACTTATTTTATTGGAATTTATAATTTGTTCCAGTCTATAGTGTACCTTGATTAATCAAACTAGTACTTTCAAGGTTTGAAATCTGTACTCGATTCTCTACATTTTCACGCATGGTCTTTAATAAAAATATATGAAAAATAAATGTCATTATTGGAATTCTAGAGTTCCAGAGAATTCTTCTTGACATCCTCGTGCGATATTTGATAATAATAAACAATATATCGCAGTACCTGTTATATTGTATTCAATACTTTGATTCCGCAAACGATTTGTAACACCCCAAAACTTGAGAAATATGTACCATGTGGGCATTTGTCCCACATAGGAAAAACATAAGTAATGTGAAGGGTTTATAAGTGATCTTCCAAGCACAACTACCATGTGGTGCATCACCTTTTGGCAAGTGGTTTCAAGCCAAACTTTAGGGTTGTGCTCAGTGGTGGTGAAGCTTATACCCGCGCGTCCAACGGGTTTCGTCGTGAGGGTTCTCCTCTCCGCGCCCGGGGCTGCGACAAATGGTATCAGAGCCAACCGTCAGCTATGGGAATGCATGTTCCACACATGACATGAGTCGTGAGTCACCGCTAAAGGGGCTCCGCTCGGCGTGTTGTGGGCAGCTTCTCCACTGGCGGGAAGCCACGATCCTATGTCACGGCGTAATGAGGACATTACGCTCTCAAGGAGGGGCGAATGTAACACCCCAAAACTTGAGAAATATGTACCATGTGGGCATTTGTCCCACATAGGAAAAACATAAGTAATGTGAAGGGTTTATAAGTGATCTTCCAAGCACAACTACCATGTGGTGCATCACCTTTTGGCAAGTGGTTTCAAGCCAAACTTTAGGGTTGTGCTCAGTGGTGGTGAAGCTTATACCCGCGCGTCCAACGGGTGCCGTCGTGAGGGTTCTCCTCTCCGCGCCCGGGGCCGCGACACGATTACTCTGATTTTTCCCCTAAGTACTTGATACCCATTTTCCAGTACTCGATTCTCTATTTCTGCCACATATTATGAAAACTTATTTTATTGGAATTTATACTTTATTCTAGTCTATAGTGTACCTTGATTAATCAAACTTGAACTTTCAAGGTTTGAAATCTGTACTAGATTCCCTACATTTCGACGAATGGTCTTTAATAAAAACATATGAAAAATAAATGTGATTTTGGGAATTCCAGAGGTCCAGGGAATTCTTCTTGATATCCTCGTGGGATACTTTGTAATAATAAACAATATATCGCAATACCTGTTATATTGTATTTAATACATTGATTCCGCAAACGAGTACTCTGATTTTGCACCAAAGTACTTTATACCCATTTTCCAGTACTTGATTCTCTATTTCTACCACATATTATGAAAATTTATTTTTCGAATTTATACATTGTTCCAGTATCTATTGCACCTTGATTAATCAGATTAGCACTCTCAACGTTTGAAATCTGTACTCGATTCTCTACATTTCCACGCATAGTCTTTAATAAAACTATACGAAAAATAAATGTCATTTTTTGAATTCCTGAGTTCCAGAGAATTCTTCTTGACATCCTCGTGTGATATTTTGTAATAATAAACAATATATCGCAGTACCTGTTACATTGTATTTAATACTTTGATTCCGCAAACGAGTACTCTAATTTTGCTCCTAAGTACTTGATACCCATTTTCCAGTACTCGATTCTCAATTTCTGCCACATATTATGAAAACTTATTTTATTGGAATTTATAATTTGTTCCAGTCTATATTGTACCTTGATTAATCAAACTAGTACTTTCAAGGTTTGAAATCTGTACTCGATTCTCTACATTTTCACGCATGGTCTTTAATAAAAATATATGAAAAATAAATGTCATTATTGGAATTCTAGAGTTCCAGAGAATTCTTCTTGACATCCTCGTGCGATATTTGATAATAATAAACAATATATCGCAGTACCTGTTATATTGTATTCAATACTTTGATTCCGCAAACGAATACTCTGATTTTGCCCCTAAGTACTTGATACCCATTTTCCAGTACTCGATTCTCTATTTCTGCCACATATTATGAAAACTTATTTTATTGGAATTTATACTTTATTCTAGTCTATAGTGTACCTTGATTAATCAAACTTGAACTTTCAAGGTTTGAAATCTGTACTAGATTCCCTACATTTCGACGAATGGTCTTTAATAAAAACATATGAAAAATAAATGTGATTTTGGGAATTCCAGAGGTCCAGGAAATTCTTCTTGACATCCTCGTGGGATACTTTGTAATAATAAACAATATATCGCAATACCTGTTATATTGTATTTAATACATTGATTCCGCAAACGAGTACTCTGATTTTGCACCAAAGTACTTTATACCCATTTTCCAGTACTTGATTCTCTATTTCTACCACATATTATGAAAATTTATTTTTCGAATTTATACTTTGTTCCAGTATCTATTGCACCTTGATTAATCAGATTAGTACTTTCAAGGTTTGAAATCTGTACTCGATTCTCTACATTTTCACGCATGGTCTTTAATAAAAATATATGAAAAATAAATGTCATTTTTGGAATTCTAGAGTTCCAGAGAATTCTTCTTGACATCCTCGTGCGATATTTGATAATAATAAACAATATATCGTAGTACCTATTATATTGTATTCAATACTTTGATTCCGCAAACGAATACTCTGATTTTGCCCCTAAGTACTTGATACCCATTTTCCAGTACTCGATTCTCTATTTCTGCCACATATTATGAAAACTTATTTTATTGGAATTTATACTTTATTCTATTCTATAGTGTACCTTGATTAATCAAACTTGAACTTTCAAGGTTTGAAATCTGTACTAGATTCCCTACATTTCGACGAATGGTCTTTAATAAAAACATATGAAAAATAAATGTGATTTTGGGAATTCCAGAGGTCCAGGGAATTCTTCTTGACATCCTCGTGGGATACTTTGTAATAATAAACAATATATCGCAATACCTGTCATATTGTATTTAATACATTAATTCTGCAAACGAGTACTCTGATTTTGCACCAAAGTACTTTATACCCATTTTCCAGTACTCGATTCTCTATTTCTACCACATATTATGAAAATTTATTTTATTGGAATTTATAATTTGTTCCAGTCTATAGTGTACCTTGATTAATCAAACTAGTACCTTCAAGGTTTGAAATCTGTACTCGATTCTCTACATTTTCACGCATGGTCTTTAATAAAATTATATGAAAAATAAATGTCATTTTTGGAATTCTAGAGTTCCAGAGAATTCTTCTTGACATCCTCGTGCGATATTTGATAATAATAAACAATATATCGCAGTACCTGTTATATTGTATTCAATACTTTGATTCCGCAAACGAATACTCTGATTTTTCCCCTAAGTACTTGATACCCATTTTCCAGTACTCGATTCTCTATTTCTGCCACATATTATGAAAATTTATTTTTCGAATTTATACTTTGTTCCAGTATCTATTGCACCTTGATTAATCAGATTAGTACGCTCAACGTTTGAAATCTGTACTCGATTCTCTACATTTCCACGCATAGTCTTTAACAAAACTATATGAAAAATAAATGTCATTTTTTGAATTCCTGAGTTCCAGAGAATTCTTCTTGACATCCTCGTGTGATATTTTGTAATAATAACCAATATATTGCAGTACCTGTTACATTGTATTTAATACTTTGATTCCGCAAACGAGTACTCTAATTTTGCTCCTAAGTACTTGATACCCATTTTCCAGTACTCGATTCTCTATTTCTGCCACATATTATGAAAACTTATTTTATTGGAATTTATACTTTATTCTAGTCTATAGTGTACCTTGATTAATCAAACTTGAACTTTCAAGGTTTGAAATCTGTACTAGATTCCCTACATTTCGACGAATGGTCTTTAATAAAAACATATGAAAAATAAATGTGATTTTGGGAATTCCAGAGGTCCAGGGAATTCTTCTTGACATCCTCGTGGGATACTTTGTAATAATAAACAATATATCGCAATACCTGTTATATTGTATTTAATACATTGATTCCGCAAACGAGTACTCTGATTTTGCACCAAAGTACTTTATACCCATTTTCCAGTACTTGATTCTCTATTTCTACCACATATTATGAAAATTTATTTTTCGAATTTATACTTTGTTCGAGTATCTATTGCACCTTGATTAATCAGATTAGTACTCTCAACGTTTGAAATCTGTACTCGATTCTCTACATTTCCACGCATAGTCTTTAATAAAACTATACGAAAAATAAATGTCATTTTTTGAATTCCTGAGTTCCAGAGAATTCTTCTTGACATCCTCGTGTGATATTTTGTAATAATAAACAATATATCGCAGTACCTGTTACATTGTATTTAATACTTTGATTCCGCAAACGAGTACTCTAATTTTGCTCCTAAGTACTTGATACCCATTTTCCAGTACTTGATTCTCAATTTCTGCCACATATTATGAAAACTCATTTTATTGGAATTTATAATTTGTTCTAGTCTATAGTGTACCTTGATTAATCAAACTAGTACTTTCAAGGTTTGAAATCTGTACTCGATTCTCTACATTTTCACGCATGGTCTTTAATAAAAATATATGAAAATAAATGTCATTATTGGAATTCTAGAGTTCCAGAGAATTCTTCTTGACATCCTCGTGCGATATTTGATAATAATAAACAATATATCGCAGTACCTGTTATATTGTATTCAATACTTTGATTCCGCAAACGAATACTCTGATTTTTCCCCTAAGTACTTGATACCTATTTTCCAGTACTCGATTCTCTATTTCTGCCACATATTATGAAAACTTATTTTATTGGAATTTATACTTTATTCTATTCTATAGTGTACCTTGATTAATCAAACTTGAACTTTCAAGGTTTGAAATCTGTACTAGATTCCCTACATTTCGACGAATGGTCTTTAATAAAAACATATGAAAAATAAATGTGATTTTGGGAATTCCAGAGGTCCAGGGAATTCTTTTTGACATCCTCGTGGGATACTTTGTAATAATAAACAATATATCGCACTACCTATTATATTGTATTTAATACATTGATTCCGCAAACGAGTACTCTGATTTTGCACCAAAGTACTTTATACCCATTTTCCAGTACTTGATTCTCTATTTCTACCACATATTATGAAAATTTATTTTTCGAATTTATACTTTGTTCGAGTATCTATTGCACCTTGATTAATCAGATTAGTACTCTCAACGTTTGAAATCTGTACTCGATTCTCTACATTTCCACGCATAGTCTTTAATAAAACTATACGAAAAATAAATGTCATTTTTTGAATTCCTGAGTTCCAGAGAATTCTTCTTGACATCCTCGTGTGATATTTTGTAATAATAAACAATATATCGCAGTACCTGTTACATTGTATTTAATACTTTGATTCCGCAAACGAGTACTCTAATTTTGCTCCTAAGTACTTGATACCCATTTTCCAGTACTTGATTCTCAATTTCTGCCACATATTATGAAAACTCATTTTATTGGAATTTATAATTTGTTCTAGTCTATAGTGTACCTTGATTAATCAAACTAGTACTTTCAAGGTTTGAAATCTGTACTCGATTCTCTACATTTTCACGCATGGTCTTTAATAAAAATATATGAAAAATAAATGTCATTATTGGAATTCTAGAGTTCCAGAGAATTCTTCTTGACATCCTCGTGCGATATTTGATAATAATAAACAATATATCGCAGTACCTGTTATATTGTATTCAATACTTTGATTCCGCAGACGAATACTCTGATTTTTCCCCTAAGTACTTGATACCTATTTTCCAGTACTCGATTCTCTATTTCTGCCACATATTATGAAAACTTATTTTATTGGAATTTATACTTTATTCTATTCTATAGTGTACCTTGATTAATCAAACTTGAACTTTCAAGGTTTGAAATCTGTACTAGATTCCCTACATTTCGACGAATGGTCTTTAATAAAAACATATGAAAAATAAATGTGATTTTGGGAATTCCAGAGGTCCAGGGAATTCTTTTTGACATCCTCGTGGGATACTTTGTAATAATAAACAATATATCGCACTACCTATTATATTGTATTTAATACATTGATTCCGCAAACGAGTACTCTGATTTTGCACCAAAGTACTTTATACCCATTTTCCAGTACTTGATTCTCTATTTCTACCACATATTATGAAAATTTATTTTTCGAATTTATACTTTGTTCCAGTATCTATTGGACCTTGATTAATCAGATTAGTACTCTCAACGTTTGAAATCTGTACTCGATTCTCTACATTTCCACGCATAGTCTTTAATAAAACTATACGAAAAATAAATGTCATTTTTTGAATTCCTGAGTTCCAGATAATTCTTCTTGACATCCTCGTGTGATATTTTGTAATAATAAACAATATATCGCAGTACCTGTTACATTGTATTTAATACTTTGATTCCGCAAACGAGTACTCTAATTTTGCTCCTAAGTACTTGATACCCATTTTCCAGTACTCGATTCTCAATTTCTGCCACATATTATGAAAACTTATTTTATTGGAATTTATAATTTGTTCCAGTCTATAGTGTACCTTGATTAATCAAACTAGTACTTTCAAGGTTTGAAATCTGTACTCGATTCTCTACATTTTCACGCATGGTCTTTAATAAAAATATATGAAAAATAAATGTCATTTTTGGAATTCTAGAGTTCCAGAGAATTCTTCTTGACATCCTCGTGCGATATTTGATAATAATAAACAATATATCGCAGTACCTGTTATATTGTATTCAATACTTTGATTCCGCAAACGAATACTCTGATTTTGCCCCTAAGTACTTGATACCCATTTTCCAGTACTCGATTCTCTATTTCTGCCACATATTATGAAAACTTATTTTATTGGAATTTATACTTTATTCTATTCTATAGTGTACCTTGATTAATCAAACTTGAACTTTCAAGGTTTGAAATCTGTACTAGATTCCCTACATTTCGACGAATGGTCTTTAATAAAAACATATGAAAAATAAATGTGATTTTGGGAATTCCAGAGGTCCAGGGAATTCTTCTTGACATCCTCGTGGGATACTTTGTAATAATAAACAATATATCGCAATACCTGTCATATTGTATTTAATACATTAATTCTGCAAACGAGTACTCTGATTTTGCACCAAAGTACTTTATACCCATTTTCCAGTACTCGATTCTCTATTTCTACCACATATTATGAAAATTTATTTTATTCGAATTTATACTTTGTTCCAGTATCTATTGCACCTTGATTAATCAGATTAGTACTCTCAACGTTTGAAATCTGTACTCGATTCTCTACATTTCCACAGATAGTCTTTAATAAATCTATATGAAAAATAAATGTCATTTTGGGAAATCCAGAGTTCCAGAGAATTCTTCTTGACATCCTCGTGTGATATTTTGTAATAATTAACAATATATCGCAGTACCTGTTACATTGTATTTAATACTTTGATTCCGCAACCGAGTACTCTAATTTTGCTCCTAAGTACTTGATACCCATTTTCCAGTACTCGATTCTCAATTTCTGCCACATATTATGAAAACTTATTTTATTGGAATTTATAATTTGTTCCAGTCTATAGTGTACCTTGATTAATCAAACTAGTACTTTCAAGGTTTGAAATCTGTACTCGATTCTCTACATTTTCACGCATGGTCTTTAATAAAAATATATGAAAAATAAATTTCATTTTTGGAATTCTAGAGTTCCAGAGAATTCTTCTTGACATCCTCGTGCGATATTTGATAATAATAAACAATATATCGTAGTACCTGTTATATTGTATTCAATACTTTGATTCCGCAAACGAATACTCTGATTTTTCCCCTAAGTACTTGATACCCATTTTCCAGTACTCGATTCTCTATTTCTGCAACATATTATGAAAATTTATTTTTCGAATTTATACTTTGTTCCAGTATCTATTGCACCTTGATTAATCAGATTAGTACTCTCAACGTTTGAAATCTGTACTCGATTCTCTACATTTCCACGCATAGTCTTTAACAAAACTATATGAAAAATAAATGTCATTTTTTGAATTCCTGAGTTCCAGAGAATTCTTCTTGACATCCTCGTGTGATATTTTGTAATAATAACCAATATATCGCAGTACCTGTTACATTGTATTTAATACTTTGATTCCGCAAACGAGTACTCTAATTTTGCTCCTAAGTACTTGATACCCATTTTCCAGTACTCGATTCTCAATTTCTGCCACATATTATGAAAACTTATTTTATTGGAATTTATAATTTGTTCCAGTCTATAGTGTACCTTGATTAATCAAACTAGTACTTTCAAGGTTTGAAATCTGTACTCGATTCTCTACATTTTCACGCATGGTCTTTAATAAAAATATATGAAAAATAAATGTCATTTTCGGAATTCTAGATTTCCAGAGAATTCTTCTTGGCATCCTCGTGCGATATTTGATAATAATAAACAATATATCGCAGTACCTGTTATATTGTATTTAATACTTTGATTCCGCAAACGAATACTCTGATTTTTCCCCTAAGTACTTGATACCCATTTTCCAGTACTCGATTCTCTATTTCTGCCACATATTATGAAAACTTATTTTATTGGAATTTATACTTTATTCTAGTCTATAGTGTACCTTGATTAATCAAACTTGAACTTTCAAGGTTTGAAATCTGTACTAGATTCCCTACATTTCGACGAATGGTCTTTAATAAAAACATATGAAAAATAAATGTGATTTTGGAAATTCCAGAGTTCCAGGGAATTCTTCTTGACATCCTCGTGCGATACTTTGTAATAATAAACAATATATCGCAATACCTGTTATATTGAATTTAATACATTGATTCTGCAAACGAGTACTCTGATTTTGCACCAAAGTACTTTATTACCCATTTTCCAGTACTCGATTCTCTATTTCTACCACATATTATGAAAATTTATTTTATTCGAATTTATACTTTGTTCTAGTATCTATTGCACCTTGATTAATCAGATTAGTACTCTCAACGTTTGAAATCTGTACTCGATTCTCTACATTTCCACACATAGTCTTTAATAAATCTATCTGAAAAATAAATGTCATTTTGGGAAATCCAGAGTTCCAGAGAATTCTTCTTGACATCCTCGTGTGATATTTTGTAATAATTAACAATATATCGCAGTACCTGTTACATTGTATTTAATACTTTGATTCTGCAACCGAGTACTCTAATTTTGCTCCTAAGTACTTGATACCCATTTTCCAGTACTCGATTCTCAATTTTTGCCACATATTATGAAAACTTATTTTATTGGAATTTATAATTTGTTCCAGTCTATAGTGTACCTTGATTAATCAAACTAGTACTATCAAGGTTTGAAATCTGTACTCGATTCTCTACATTTCCACGCATGGTCTTTAATGAAAATATATGAAAAATAAATGTGATTTTGGGAATTCCAGAGTTCCAGGGAATTCATCTTGACATCCTCGTGGGATATCTTGTAATAATAAACAATATATCGTAATACCTGTTATATTGTATTTAATACATTGATTCACAAACGAGTACTCTGATTTTGCACCAAAGTACTTTATACCCATTTTCCAGTACTTGATTCTCTATTTCTACCACATATTATGAAAATTTATTTTTCGAATTTATACTTTGTTCCAGTATCTATTGCACCTTGATTAATCAGATTAGTACTCTCAACGTTTGAAATCTGTACTCGATTCTCTACATTTCCACGCATAGTCTTTAACAAAACTATATGAAAAATAAATGTCATTTTTTGAATTCCTGAGTTCCAGAGAATTCTTCTTGACATCCTCGTGTGATATTTTGTAATAATAACCAATATATTGCAGTACCTGTTACATTGTATTTAATACTTTGATTCCGCAAACGAGTACTCTAATTTTGCTCCTAAGTACTTGATACCCATTTTCCAGTACTCGATTCTCTATTTCTGCCACATATTATGAAAACTTATTTTATTGGAATTTATACTTTATTCTAGTCTATAGTGTACCTTGATTAATCAAACTTGAACTTTCAAGGTTTGAAATCTGTACTAGATTCCCTACATTTCGACGAATGGTCTTTAATAAAAACATATGAAAAATAAATGTGATTTTGGGAATTCCAGAGTTCCAGGGAATTCTTCTTGACATCCTCGTGGGATACTTTGTAATAATAAACAATATATCGCAATACCTGTTATATTGAATTTAATACATTGATTCTGCAAACGAGTACTCTGATTTTGCACCAAAGTACTTTATACCCATTTTCCAGTACTCGATTCTCTATTTCTACCACATATTATGAAAATTTATTTTATTCGAATTTATACTTTGTTCCAGTATCTATTGCACCTTGATTAATCAGATTAGTACTCTCAACGTTTGAAATCTGTACTCGATTCTCTACATTTCCACACATAGTCTTTAATAAATCTATATGAAAAATAAATGTCATTTTGGGAAATCCAGAGTTCCAGAGAATTCTTCTTGACATCCTCGTGTGATATTTTGTAATAATTAACAATATATCGCAGTACCTGTTACATTGTATTTAATACTTTGATTCCGCAACCGAGTACTCTAATTTTGCTCCTAAGTACTTGATACCCATTTTCCAGTACTCGATTCTCAATTTTTGCCACATATTATGAAAACTTATTTTATTGGAATTTATAATTTGTTCCAGTCTATAGTGTACCTTGATTAATCAAACTAGTACTATCAAGGTTTGAAATCTGTACTCGATTCTCTACATTTCCACGCATCGTCTTTAATAAAAATATATGAAAAATAAATGTGATTTTGGGAATTCCAGAGTTCCAGGGAATTCATCTTGACATCCTCGTGGGATATCTTGTAATAATAAACAATATATCGTAATACCTGTTATATTGTATTTAATACATTGATTCGCAAACGAGTACTCTGATTTTGCACCAAAGTACATTATACCGATTTTCCAGTACTTGATTCTCTATTTCTACCACATATTATGAAAATTTATTTTTCGAATTTATACTTTGTTCCAGTATCTATTGCACCTTGATTAATCAGATTAGTACTCTCAACGTTTGAAATCTGTACTCGATTCTCTACATTTCCACGCATAGTCTTTAACAAAACTATATGAAAAATAAATGTCATTTTTTGAATTCCTGAGTTCCAGAGAATTCTTCTTGACATCCTCGTGTGATATTTTGTAATAATAACCAATATATCGCAGTACCTGTTACATTGTATTTAATACATGGATTCCGCAAACGAGTACTCTAATTTTGCTCCTAAGTACTTGATACCCATTTTCCAGTACTCGATTCTCAATTTCTGCCATATATTATGAAAACTTATTTTATTGGAATTTATAATTTGTTCCAGTCTATAGTGTACCTTGATTAATCATACTAGTACTTTCAAGGTTTGAAATCTGTACTCGATTCTCTACATTTTCACGCATGGTCTTTAATAAAAATATATGAAAAATAAATGTGATTTTGGGAATTCCAGAGTTCCAGGGAATTCTTCTTGACATCCTCGTGGGATATCTTGTAATAATAAACAATATATCGTAATACCTGTTATATTGTATTTAATACATTGATTCCGCAAACGAGTACTCTGATTTTGCACCAAAGTACTTTATACCCATTTTCCAGTACTCGATTCTCTATTTCTACCACATATTATGAAACTTTATTTTTCAAATTTATACTTTGTTCCAGTATCTATTGCATCTTGATTAATCAGATTAGTACTCTCAACGTTTGAAATCTGTACTCGATTCTCTACATTTCCACGCATAGTCTTTAATAAAACTATATGAAAAATAAATGTCATTTTTTGAATTCCTGAGTTCCAGAGAATTCTTCTTGACACCCTCGTGTGATATTTTGTAATAATAAACTATATATCGCAGTACCTGTTACATTGTATTTAATACTTTGATTCCGCAAACGAGTACTCTAATTTTGCTCCTAAGTACTTGATACCCATTTTCCAGTACTCGATTCTCAATTTCTGCCACATATTATGAAAACTTATTTTATTGGAATTTATAATTTGTTCCAGTCTATAGTGTACCTTGATTAATCAAACTAGTACTTTCAAGGTTTGAAATCTATACTCGATTCTCTACATTTTCACGCATGGTCTTTAATAAAAATATATGAAAAATAAATGTCATTATTGGAATTCTAGAGTTTCAGAGAATTCTTCTTGACATCCTCGTGCGATATTTGATAATAATAAACAATATATCGCAGTACCTGTTATATTGTATTCAATACTTTGATTCCGCAAACGAATACTCTGATTTTGCCCCTAAGTACTTGATACCCATTTTCCAGTACTCGATTCTCTATTTCTGCCACATATTATGAAAACTTATTTTATTGGAATTTATACTTTATTCTAGTCTATAGTGTACCTTGATTAATCAAACTTGAACTTTCAAGGTTTGAAATCTGTACTAGATTCCCTACATTTCGACGAATGGTCTTTAATAAAAACATATGAAAAATAAATGTGATTTTGGAAATTCCAGAGGTCCAGGGAATTCTTCTTGACATCCTCGTGGGATACTTTGTAATAATAAACAATATATCGCAATACCTGTTATATTGTATTTAATACATTGATTCCGCAAACGAGTACTCTGATTTTGCACCAAAGTACTTTATACCCATTTTCCATTACTTGATTCTCTATTTCTACCACATATTATGAAAATTTATTTTTCGAATTTATGCTTTGTTCCAGTATCTATTGTGTAACATCCCAAACTTGAGAAATATGTACCATGTGGGCATTTGTCCCACATAGGAAAAACATAAGTAATGTGAAGGGTTTATAAGTGATCTTCCAAGCACAACTACCATGTGGTGCATCACCTTTTGGCAAGTGGTTTCAAACCAAACTTTAGGGTTGTGCTCAGTGGTGGTGAAGCTTATACCCGCGCGTCCAACGGGTGCCGTCGTGAGGGTTCTCCTCTCCACGCCCGGGGCTGCGACAAATGGTATCAGAGCCAACCGTCAGCTATGGGGAATGCATGTTCCACACATGACATGAGTCGTGAGTCACCGCTAAAGGGGCTCGGCTCGGCGTGTTGTGGGCAGCTTCTCCACTGGCGGGAAGCCACGATCCTATGTTACGGCGTAATGAGGACATTACGCTCTCAAGGAGGGGTGAATGTAACATCCCAAACTTGAGAAATATGTACCATGTGGGCATTTGTCCCACATAGGAAAAACATAAGTAATGTGAAGGGTTTATAAGTGATCTTCCAAGCACAACTACCATGTGGTGCATCACCTTTTGGCAAGTGGTTTCAAACCAAACTTTAGGGTTGTGCTCAGTGGTGGTGAAGCTTATACCCGCGCGTCCAACGGGTGCCGTCGTGAGGGTTCTCCTCTCCACGCCCGGGGCTGCGACATATTGCACCTTGATTAATCAGATTAGGACTCTCAACGTTTGAAATCTGTACTCGATTCTCTACATTTCCACGCATAGTCTTTAATAAAACTATACGAAAAATAAATGTCATTCTTTGAATTCGTGAGTTCCAGAGAATTCTTATTGACATCCTCGTGTGATATTTTGTAATAATAAACAATATATCGCAGTACCTGTTACATTGTATTTAATACTTTGATTCCGCAAACGAGTACTCTAATTTTGCTCCTAAGTACTTGATACCCATTTTCCAGTACTCGATTCTCAATTTCTGCCACATATTATGAAAACTTATTTTATTGGGATTTATAATTTGTTCCAGTCTATAGTGTACATTGATTAATCAAACTAGTACTTTCAAGGTTTGAAATCTGTACTCGATTCTCTACATTTCCACGCATGGTCTTTAATAAAAATATATGAAAAATAAATGTGATTTTTGGAATTCTAGAGTTCCAGGGAATTCTTCTTGACATCCTCGTGGGATATCTTGAAATAATAAACAATTTATCGTAATACCTGTTATATTGTATTTAATACATTGATTCCGCAAACGAGTACTCTGATTTTGCACCAAAGTACTTTATACCCATTTTCCAGTACTCGATTCTCTATTTCTGCCACATATTATGAAAACTTATTTTATTGGAATTTATACTTTATTCTAGTCTATAGTGTACCTTGATTAATCAAACTTGAACTTTCAAGGTTTGAAATCTGTACTAGATTCCCTACATTTCGACGAATGGTCTTTAATAAAAACATATGAAAAATAAATGTGATTTTGGGAATTCCAGAGTTCCAGGGAATTCTTCTTGACATCCTCGTGGGATACTTTGTAATAATAAACAATATATCGCAATACCTGTTATATTGAATTTAATACATTGATTCTGCAAACGAGTACTCTGATTTTGCACCAAAGTACTTTATACCCATTTTCCAATACTCGATTCTCTATTTCTACCACATATTATGAAAATTTATTTTATTCGAATTTATACTTTGTTCCAGTATCTATTGCACCTTGATTAATTAGATTAGTACTCTCAACGTTTGAAATCTGTACTCGATTCTCTACATTTCCACACATAGTCTTTAATAAATCTATATGAAAATTAAATGTCATTTTGGGAAATCCAGAGTTCCAGAGAATTTTTCTTGACATCCTCGTGTGATATTTTGTAATAATTAACAATATATCGCAGTACCTGTTACATTGTATTTAATACTTTGATTCCGCAACCGAGTACTCTAATTTTGCTCCTAAGTACTTGATACCCATTTTCCAGTACTCGATTCTCAATTTTTGCCACATATTATGAAAACTTATTTTATTGGAATTTATAATTTGTTCCAGTCTATAGTGTACCTTGATTAATCAAACTACTACTTTCAAGGTTTAAAATCTGTACTTGATTCTCTACATTTCCACGCATGGTCTTTAATAAAAATATATGAAAAATAAATGTGATTTTGGGAATTCCAGAGTTCCAGGGAATTCTTCCTGACATCCTCGTGGGATATCTTGTAATACTAAACAATATATCGTAATACCTGTTATATTGTATTTAATACATTGATTCGCAAACGAGTACTCTGATTTTGCACCAAAGTACTTTATACCCATTTTCCAGTACTTGATTCTCTATTTCTACCACATAATATGAAAATTTATTTTTCGAATTTATACTTTGTTCCAGTATCTATTGCACCTTGATTAATCAGATTAGCACTCTCAACGTTTGAAATCTGTACTCGATTCTCTACATTTCCACGCATAGTCTTTAACAAAACTATATGAAAAATAAATGTCATTTTTTGAATTCCTGAGTTCCAGAGAATTCTTCTTGACATCCTCGTGTGATATTTTGTAATAATAACCAATATATCGCAGTACCTGTTACATTGTATTTAATACTTTGATTCCGCAAACAAGTACTCTAATTTTGCTCCTAAGTACTTGATACCCATTTTCCAGTACTCGATTCTCAATTTCTGCCACATATTATGAAAACTTATTTTATTGGGATTTATAATTTGTTCCAGTCTATAGTGTACATTGATTAATCAAACTAGTACTTTCAAGGTTTGAAATCTGTACTCGATTCTCTACATTTCCACGCATGGTCTTTAATAAAAATATATGAAAAATAAATGTGATTTTTGGAATTCTAGAGTTCCAGGGAATTCTTCTTGACATCCTCGTGGGATATCTTGAAATAATAAACAATTTATCGTAATACCTGTTATATTGTATTTAATACATTGATTCCGCAAACGAGTACTCTGATTTTGCACCAAAGTACTTTATACCCATTTTCCAGTACTCGATTCTCTATTTCTGCCACATATTATGAAAACTTATTTTATTGGAATTTATACTTTATTCTAGTCTATAGTGTACCTTGATTAATCAAACTTGAACTTTCAAGGTTTGAAATCTGTACTAGATTCCCTACATTTCGACGAATGGTCTTTAATAAAAACATATGAAAAATAAATGTGATTTTGGGAATTCCAGAGTTCCAGGGAATTCTTCTTGACATCCTCGTGGGATACTTTGTAATAATAAACAATATATCGCAATACCTGTTATATTGAATTTAATACATTGATTCTGCAAACGAGTACTCTGATTTTGCACCAAAGTACTTTATACCCATTTTCCAATACTCGATTCTCTATTTCTACCACATATTATGAAAATTTATTTTATTCGAATTTATACTTTGTTCCAGTATCTATTGCACCTTGATTAATTAGATTAGTACTCTCAACGTTTGAAATCTGTACTCGATTCTCTACATTTCCACACGTAGTCTTTAATAAATCTATATGAAAATTAAATGTCATTTTGGGAAATCCAGAGTTCCAGAGAATTTTTCTTGACATCCTCGTGTGATATTTTGTAATAATTAACAATATATCGCAGTACCTGTTACATTGTATTTAATACTTTGATTCCGCAACCGAGTACTCTAATTTTGCTCCTAAGTACTTGATACCCATTTTCCAGTACTCGATTCTCAATTTTTGCCACATATTATGAAAACTTATTTTATTGGAATTTATAATTTGTTCCAGTCTATAGTGTACCTTGATTAATCAAACTACTACTTTCAAGGTTTAAAATCTGTACTTGATTCTCTACATTTCCACGCATGGTCTTTAATAAAAATATATGAAAAATAAATGTGATTTTGGGAATTCCAGAGTTCCAGGGAATTCTTCCTGACATCCTCGTGGGATATCTTGTAATACTAAACAATATATCGTAATACCTGTTATATTGTATTTAATACATTGATTCGCAAACGAGTACTCTGATTTTGCACCAAAGTACTTTATACCCATTTTCCAGTACTTGATTCTCTATTTCTACCACATAATATGAAAATTTATTTTTCGAATTTATACTTTGTTCCAGTATCTATTGCACCTTGATTAATCAGATTAGCACTCTCAACGTTTGAAATCTGTACTCGATTCTCTACATTTCCACGCATAGTCTTTAACAAAACTATATGAAAAATAAATGTCATTTTTTGAATTCCTGAGTTCCAGAGAATTCTTCTTGACATCCTCGTGTGATATTTTGTAATAATAACCAATATATCGCAGTACCTGTTACATTGTATTTAATACTTTGATTCCGCAAACAAGTACTCTAATTTTGCTCCTAAGTACTTGATACCCATTTTCCAGTACTCGATTCTCAATTTCTGCCATATATTATGAAAACTTATTTTATTGGAATTTATAATTTGTTCCAGTCTATAGTGTACCTTGATTAATCAAACTTGAACTTTCAAGGTTTGAAATCTGTACTAGATTCCCTATATTTCCACGAATGGTCTTTAATAAAAACATATGAAAAATAAATGTGATTTTGAGAATTCCAGAGGTCCAGGGAATTCTTCTTGACATCCTCGTGGGATACTTTGTAATAATAAACAATATATCGCATTACCGGTTATATTGTATTTAATACATTGATTCCGCAAACGAGTACTCTGATTTTGCACCAAAGTACTTTATACCCTGTGACGTCCCCCACGCCACAACCCCCGGACCGAAACGAGCTCCCGAGCGATAGTTAAATACCACCACTCGAAAACCCGCCCCGGACAACGGGATTCCCACAACCTGGCAACAGCGACTCCCAACAACAGTACCAACACCACCAACAACAAAAACACCAACAAGCGGAAGCAATGAGCAAAAGATCATATTTATATTCACACTGCCATCCGTGGCCAAAATAAACATTTATAAGTTCATTATCTATCACAAGTTATAACATCAACTCATCAAGTATTCTACATCAGCATAACATTTCAAGTTTTCATGTAATTCAACATCATAAGTTCGATCCACAAAAGTAAATACATAAGACCGACTTCAAGGACTGTACAAGCCTACAACGCTGCTGCCAGTACCTGACCGCTAACCTGAAGCATGAACCAAAATGGGATGTGAGTCAAACGAACTCAGTGAGGAGGGGAATATATATAATAATTAAAACATAAAACATATTTAATTCACGCTTTGGTTAATAGAGAAACGAATCTAGTGCCGATACTTTCTCTTTATAATTCATCAAAGCTTTGTGAATTAAATATTAAAGTAAAACATTTTAGAAAACATTTTTATTCCCGGCGAGAACGGGCCATCTCCTTATAACTCCCAAAGACATATCAAATATAATGAAATCCCATAACACCGTTTGGCTTATCGAGGGAGCTACCCACGATTTCACCATAACCGACTAATGGCGCCGGTGTAAGTATTACCCGAGCTAGACTACCTCCGACTAGCAATGAGTAATACCCTTTGATTATATATTAGATGATCGTCACTGGGTCTCCATCCATATATATAATCTGGATTATATATATTGGATGATCGTCACTGGGTCTCCATCCATATATATAATCTGGATTATACCATGGGCTTCCCCCTAGACGCACGTCTCCGGGTTCCACCTCTAGTATAATCCGGGGCCCAAATATACCCTAAGAGCGTCCTCAATAGGGTTAAAGGAAATATAATCTCGCTTTATAAATGTTTTGATTGACCAAAAGGGTCGTTCGAGACAAGGTATGTAACCGTCTAGGGTTTCTCGACACGTTGCCGAATAACTCGAGGCATACGCGCAAGTCCCGAGACCAAATGTTACGTTTAAAAACAAAATAGTTCTCTTGTCTCTATTTTAAAACCATTTTGGAAAAGATATACATATATATCATTTTTATATCAAAACCTTTTTATTTCAAATATTGACAATATATAATTGAAATATAAGGGATATGGTTTTCGCAAATATTTGTTCAAGCTTCAGTTAAAAACATTTTTCATCCTCACCTGTAGGCTTAACAAAAAGGATATCCAAACGACCAGAGATCAGTCCCGCGAGGTCCTACCTGTAATACACAGGCCTCGAGGTGAGACACGACTCAATAAAACAATCAAATACGACGCACGGCTATGAAATGCATTTATGCTCAAAATAACATATTATGTATAAATGCATTTAAACACAATTAAAATCATTCAAACACATTTAAACACAATCAAATACACATGATATTAAGCTAAAATAGGCACACAAGTACTATGGAAGCTTGGGAAATAAAATTCAAAGGTTTGTGAATATTACACAAACCACCCTCCATTTAATACTTTTCATAGCAAAACAACTCCGATTAATCCAAAACTTCCGGCATCACTTAGCTACTATATTTAAGGATTTTTGATGCCAAAAGAATCGAAAAATGAAGCCAAATGCTCAAAAATCACTATTCATCAGCCCCTACCTATTTTGCCAAACTTTCATTTTTCAACCCCAAACTCCACAACACTTCACCAATTAGCTTAATATCATGAACTAACATGAATTACCAATCCATTTGAGCATCTAAGCATCTAAATTCATCAATCCAACATTGCATAATAATCAAATTTATATGAAAAATCACAAGTAATGCTACATGCTATCAACAACCAAACTAAGCTCATCAATCATTCATTCTAGCCTACTTCTTCACTTCATCAACATATGAGACATTGAAACTCAAAGATTAAAGAGATTTGCAACCTTACCTTGAAGGAGAAAATGGAGGAGAAAGGAGATGTAGAGAGCTTGTTTGCACAAATAGAAAGTAGAGGCTTGTTCCTTAGATGAAAGAGCAACTTTTTGTAGCAAGAGAGGGGATGATTTTTGGTGCTTTGATGGTGGTTGAAAGTGGTGGTGGTGGCTGGTGGAATGAGGGCCGAGAGATGAGAGGAAGAAGAAGAGAATGTTGCTTGAGAATAGTGTAGAAAGTTTGAGAGAGAAATGAGGTAATTAAATAAATATAAGTTATTTTGAAAAGTCAAAATTAGCTAGCAATTATATAGATATTTATATATATATATACATATATATTTGTATATGTTTGTATATATATATTGCATATATTTCAAATATAATATCATGTGATTCAAATATAATGACACAATTTTCATAAAATTTCAAATACAACACTTCAAGTATAAACATAGTGTAGGGTAAATTTCAAATATAAAAATTCTTATGAATTCATCATATTATTCACATATAGAATCACACATTAATTCATATAATTCACATAATCACATAATTTGCAAATAATACACACAAGAGCTATTAGTCGGTAAACTTACCGAAGCGTTATAAAAATAACGGGGCGTTACACTATCCCCCCCTTCGGAGAATCTGGTCCCCAGATTCTAATTCGACTCTGCAAATAACTCGGGATAATGAGTTCGCATCTTCTCTTCTGTCTCCCAAGTTACTTGTTCAGTGGTTCGGTTTCTCCACAACACACGAACCAAGGGAATCTGTCGGTTGCGGAGTTGCTTGAACTTACGATCCTGAATCTCAACAGGTTTCATCTCGATCGTCAAGTCAGGCTCTACCTGAACTTCTTCCTCTCGGAGCATATGAGATTCGTCGGGATAGTATTTTCGCAATTGAGAAACATGGAAGACATTGTGAATCCCAGTTAGAGCCGAGGGCAGGTTCAGGCGGTAGGCAGTCTTCCCAATCCGTTCAATAACCTCATAGGGTCCCAAATATCTCGGACTGAGTTTCCCACCTTTTCCCACTCTAGCGAATCCTTTCCTCAACGTCGCCTTAAGAAACACTTTGTCTCCCTCTTCAAATTCCAAATCCCGGCGTCTCTTATCAGCATAACTCTTTTGGCGATCCTGGGCAGGTTTCATTCTCTGTCGAATGATTGCAATCTTTTCAAGAGTTTCCTGGATCGTCTTTGGAGGTAGAGCTCGTTCCACTCCATCTTTAGTTCTTCGCCAGTCTTCTAATTCCCAGTACAGAGGGGATCGGCATTTACGTCCATAAAGCGCTTCGTACGGGGGCATCCCAATCGTCGCTTGGTAGCTGTTGTTGTAGGCGAATTCAATGAGCGGTAGTTGCTTGTCCCAACTCGTAGAGAAGTCGAGGGCACAAGCTCGCAGCATGTCGCCTAAAATCTTGATGGTTCTCTCAGATTGACCATCCGTTTGCGGGTGAGCAGCTGTGCTAAATTTCAAGTTCGTTCCCAAGTTTCTGTGAATTTCTTGCCAAAGTCTGGAAGTAAACTTGGGATCTCGATCGGATACAATACTTTTCGGAACTCCGTGTAGCTTTACAATCTGCTTGATATACAACTCTGCCAGTTTCTTGACATTGGTGGTCTTTCGAATTGGAATGAAGTGGGCGGATTTCGTCAAACGATCCACAATTACCCAAATCGTATCATATCCGCCTCGAACTCTCGGTAATCCGGACATGAAATCCATAGCAATATCTACCCATTTCCAATCCGGAATAGAGAGTGGCTGTAGAGTTCCACCAGGTTGCTGATGTTTGGCTTTAACTCGTTGACAAGTCAAACACCGTCTCACAAAATCAGCAACTTCACGTTTCATTCCGTGCCACCAATATTGAGTCTTGAGATCTCGGTACATCTTATTACCTCCCAGATGGACGGCATAACCAGCTTTATGTGCTTCCTCCATGATTTCGGTCTTCAAGTTCTTCGGCACGCAAATTCGGTTCTTAAAACGCAAAAGACCCATATCATCGAAAGCAAATGAGGAGTTCGGATCATCTTGCATCCTCACGACCTATCTTTGTATCCAGTCATCAGCACTCTGCTCGTTTTTAAGTCTCTGAACCAAATCTGGTCGGACTGAAAGATTCGCGATTCGCGGTTGAGAGGCTAGATGATATTTCCCTGCTTCCGACATCACTCTTGTAGAGGTTCCTTCTAAGACAGCTACCTTTGCTTGTCTACTTAAAGCATTGGCTACTACGTTAGCTTTGCCTGGATGGTATTGGATACGACAATCATAATCTTCAAGAAATTCCATCCACCGACGTTGCCTGCGATTAAGATCTTTCTGAGTATGTAAATACTTCAAACTCTGGTGGTCGGTAAAAATGTCGAATGTCACGCCGTATAAATAATGTCGCCACTTTCCCAGGGCAAAGATAATAGCAGCTAGCTCAAGATCGTGGATAGGATAGTTCTTCTCAGCATCTTTTAACTTACGCGAAGCATAAGCTATCACTCTGCCGTTTTGCATCAGAACACATCCTAACCCTTCTTTCGATGCATCCGTATAAACCGTAAACCCTTCGGAACCCTCCGGTAGTGCAAGTACCGGAGCAGTAGTCAACCGTTTCCTTAGCTCTTGGAAACTTGCCTCGCACTTATCGTCCCACTTAAAAGGCACGTCCTTGCGAGTTAAATTGGTCAGCAGAGCGGCTATCTTGGAGAAATCTTGAACGAAACGCCTGTAATAGCCAGCTAACCCTAGAAAACTTCGGACCTCAGTTGGGGTCTTCGGCTGCTCCCATTTCATTACGGCCTCAATCTTCGAGGGATCCACTTCGATTCCATCTCCTGATATCACATGACCAAGGAAGGTAACTTTATCAAGCCAAAATTCGCATTTACTGAACTTGGCATACAGCTGGTGCTCTTGGAGAGTTCTTAATACGATGCGAAGATGCTCGGCATGTTCTTCCTTAGTCTTTGAGAAAACCAGGATATCATCAATGAAGATCACCACAAACTTATCGAGGTATGACCGAAAAGTACGATGCATCAAATCCATGAAAGCAGCTGGGGCATTCGTTAACCCGAAAGGCATAACTACGAACTCAAAATGCCCATATCGAGTATTAAACCCAGTCTTCGGTATGTCTGATTCTCGGATTCGCAACTGGTAATACCCCTGTCGGAGATCTAGCTTGGAGTACACTTTCGACCCTTGCAGGATATCGAACAACTCTTCGATATGAGGTAGAGGATATTTATTCTTTATCGTCATCCGATTCAGCTCACGATAGTCTACACACATCCTCAACGTCCCATCCTTCTTTTTCACAAAAAGAACAGGCGCACCCCACGGCGAAGTACTCGGTCGAATGTACGCACTCTCCAACAATCCATCCAACTGAATCTTCAATTCTTTCAACTCTGCCGGAGCCATACGGTAAGGAGTCTTCGAATACGGTTCGGCACCCGGAGCTAGATCGATCACAAACTCTATCTCTCGTTCTGGAGGCAAAGAATTCAAACTCTCGGGAAACACATTAGGGAATTCTCCAACTATTGGTACCTCCTCAAGCTTAACTTGCTCTTTCGGACGGTTTAGTAGATAAGCTACAAAGGCCGGAGATCCCTTGCGAATCATTCGGGCGACTTTAACATAAGATACTCTAGGAATCTTTTCAAACCTTTTGCCCAAAATCTCGCTATCAGCTCCCAAAGAGATCTTTTTCCCGAAACAATCAATATAAGCTTGATGCCGATATAGCCAGTCCATTCCCAATATTATCCCATAGTGACTCATCGGAAGCTCGATGAGATCAGCAGGATAATCGCGATCGTCTATCCTCAACGGACAGTCTCGGAAGACTCGATTACACAAATAAGAAATTCCCAACGGGGAATTGACCTCAAGCATATACGGCAAGCACTCGGCAGACAAAGATAATCTAGAAGCATATTCAGGAGCAATAAAAGAATGCGTCGCACCAGAATCATATAATGCAAATATGGATATGTTATGCAAATGTACAGTACCTTGCACCACTGCATTAGGATAGGTCTACCACGAGCACGAACCATTTTCCTGTATCAAAAGACTAAATAATATGCATGCTTCGTTAGCCACATGATCATGTCCACATAGGTCACATAACATAGACATATAAAAGCACATTGTCCTAAAGCCGTTCGACCTAGACAGACTCGACACAACGTCAAAGCCTAAGTACCAAACCTAGGCTCTGATACCACCTTAAGCTGTGACGTCCCCCACGCCACAACCCCCGGACCGAAACGAGCTCCCGAGCGATAGTTAAATACCACCACTCGAAAACCCGCCCCGGACAACGGGATTCCCACAACCTGGCAACAGCGACTCCCAACAACAGTACCAACACCACCAACAACAAAAACACCAACAAGCGGAAGCAATGAGCAAAGGATCATATTTATATTCACACTGCCATCCGTGGCCAAAATAAACATTTATAAGTTCATTATCTATCACAAGTTATAACATCAACTCATCAAGTATTCTACATCAGCATAACATTTCAAGTTTTCATGTAATTCAACATCATAAGTTCGATCCACAAAAGTAAATACATAAGACCGACTTCAAGGACTGTACAAGCCTACAACGCTGCTGCCAGTACCTGACCGCTAACCTGAAGCATGAACCAAAATGGGATGTGAGTCAAACGAACTCAGTGAGGAGGGGAATATATATAATAATTAAAACATAAAACATATTTAATTCACGCTTTGGTTAATAGAGAAACGAATCTAGTGCCGATACTTTCTCTTTATAATTCATCAAAGCTTTGTGAATTAAATATTAAAGTAAAACATTTTAGAAAACATTTTTATTCCCGGCGAGAACGGGCCATCTCCTTATAACTCCCAAAGACATATCAAATATAATGAAATCCCATAACACCGTTTGGCTTATCGAGGGAGCTACCCACGATTTCACCATAACCGACTAATGGCGCCGGTGTAAGTATTACCCGAGCTAGACTACCTCCGACTAGCAATGAGTAATACCCTTTGATTATATATTAGATGATCGTCACTGGGTCTCCATCCATATATATAATCTGGATTATATATATTGGATGATCGTCACTGGGTCTCCATCCATATATATAATCTGGATTATACCATGGGCTTCCCCCTAGACGCACGTCTCCGGGTTCCACCTCTAGTATAATCCGGGGCCCAAATATACCCTAAGAGCGTCCTCAATAGGGTTAAAGGAAATATAATCTCGCTTTATAAATGTTTTGATTGACCAAAAGGGTCGTTCGAGACAAGGTATGTAACCGTCTAGGGTTTCTCGACACGTTGCCGAATAACTCGAGGCATACGCGCAAGTCCCGAGACCAAATGTTACGTTTAAAAACAAAATAGTTCTCTTGTCTCTATTTTAAAACCATTTTGGAAAAGATATACATATATATCATTTTTATATCAAAACCTTTTTATTTCAAATATTGACAATATATAATTGAAATATAAGGGATATGGTTTTCGCAAATATTTGTTCAAGCTTCAGTTAAAAACATTTTTCATCCTCACCTGTAGGCTTAACAAAAAGGATATCCAAACGACCAGAGATCAGTCCCGCGAGGTCCTACCTGTAATACACAGGCCTCGAGGTGAGACACGACTCAATAAAACAATCAAATACGACGCACGGCTATGAAATGCATTTATGCTCAAAATAACATATTATGTATAAATGCATTTAAACACAATTAAAATCATTCAAACACATTTAAACACAATCAAATACACATGATATTAAGCTAAAATAGGCACACAAGTACTATGGAAGCTTGGGAAATAAAATTCAAAGGTTTGTGAATATTACACAAACCACCCTCCATTTAATACTTTTCATAGCAAAACAACTCCGATTAATCCGAAACTTCCGGCATCACTTAGCTACTATATTTAAGGATTTTTGATGCCAAAAGAATCGAAAAATGAAGCCAAATGCTCAAAAATCACTATTCATCAGCCCCTACCTATTTTGCCAAACTTTCATTTTTCAACCCCAAACTCCACAACACTTCACCAATTAGCTTAATATCATGAACTAACATGAATTACCAATCCATTTGAGCATCTAAGCATCTAAATTCATCAATCCAACATTGCATAATAATCAAATTTATATGAAAAATCACAAGTAATGCTACATGCTATCAACAACCAAACTAAGCTCATCAATCATTCATTCTAGCCTACTTCTTCACTTCATCAACATATGAGACATTGAAACTCAAAGATTAAAGAGATTTGCAACCTTACCTTGAAGGAGAAAATGGAGGAGAAAGGAGATGTAGAGAGCTTGTTTGCACAAATAGAAAGTAGAGGCTTGTTCCTTAGATGAAAGAGCAACTTTTTGTAGCAAGAGAGGGGATGATTTTTGGTGCTTTGATGGTGGTTGAAAGTGGTGGTGGTGGCTGGTGGAATGAGGGCCGAGAGATGAGAGGAAGAAGAAGAGAATGTTGCTTGAGAATAGTGTAGAAAGTTTGAGAGAGAAATGAGGTAATTAAATAAATATAAGTTATTTTGAAAAGTCAAAATTAGCTAGCAATTATATAGATATTTATATATATATATACATATATATTTGTATATGTTTGTATATATATATTGCATATATTTCAAATATAATATCATGTGATTCAAATATAATGACACAATTTTCATAAAATTTCAAATACAACACTTCAAGTATAAACATAGTGTAGGGTAAATTTCAAATATAAAAATTCTTATGAATTCATCATATTATTCACATATAGAATCACACATTAATTCATATAATTCACATAATCACATAATTTGCAAATAATACACACAAGAGCTATTAGTCGGTAAACTTACCGAAGCGTTATAAAAATAACGGGGCGTTACATACCCATTTTCCAGTACTCGATTCTCTATTTGTCACATATTATGAAAATTTATTTTATTCGAATTTATACTTTGTTCCAGTATCTATTGCACCTTGATTAATCAGATTAGTACTCTCAAAGTTTGAAATCTGTACTCGATTCTCTAGGTTTCCACGCATAGTCTTTAATAAAACTATATGAAAAATAAATGTCATTTTGAGAAATCCAGAGTTCCAAAGAATTCTTCTTGACATCCTCGTGTGATATTTTGTAATAATAAACAATATATCGCAATACCTGTTATATTGTATTTAATACTTTGATTTCGCAAACGAGTACTCTAATTTTGCTCCTAAGTACTTGATACCCATTTTCCAGAACTCGATTCTCTATTTCTGCCACACATTATGAAAACTTATATTATTGGAATATATACTTTTTTCCTGTCTTTATTGTACCTTGATTAATCAGACTAGTACTTTAAACGTTTGAAATCTGTACTCGATTCTCTACATTTCCACGCATAGTCTTTAATAAAACTATATGAAAAATAAATGTCATTTTGGGAATTCCAGAGTTCCAGAGAATTCTTCTTGACATCCTCGTGTGATATTTTGTAATAATAAAAAATATATCGCAGTACTTATTACATTGTATTTAATACTTTGATTCTGCAAACGAGTACTCTAATTTTACTCCTTAGTACTTGATACCCATTTTCTAGTACTCGATTCTCAATTTCTGCCACGTATTATGAAAACTTATTTTATTGGAATTTTTAATTTGTTCCAGTCTATAGTGTACCTTGATTAATCAGACTAGTACTTTCAAGCTTTGAAATCTGTACTCGATTCTCTACATTTTCACGCATGGTCTTTAATAAAAATATATGAAAAATAAATGTCATTTTGGGAATTTTAGAGTTCCAGAGAATTCTTCTTGACATCCTCGTGCGATATTTGATAATAATATACAATATATCGCAGTGCCCGTTATATTGTATTTAGTACTTTGATTCCGCAAACGAATACTCTGATTTAGCCCCTAAGTACTTGATACCCATTTTTCAGTACTCGATTCTCTATTTCTGCCACATATTATGAAACTTATTTTATTAGAATTTATACTTTATTCTAGTCTATAGTGTACCTTGATTAATCAAACTTGAACTTTCAAGGTTTGAAATCTGTACTAGATTCCCTATATTTCCACGAATGGTCTTTAATAAAAACATATGAAAAATAAATGTGATTTTGGGATATCCAGAGGTCCAGGGAATTCTTCTTGACATCCTCGTGGGATACTTTGTAATAATAAACAATATATCGCAATACCTGTTATATTGTATTTAATACATTGATTCCGCAAACGAGTACTCTGATTTTGCACCAAAGTACTTTATACCCATTTTCCAGTACTTGATTCTCTATTTCTACCACATATTATGAACATTTATTTTTTGAATTTATAGTTTGTTCCAGTATCTATTGCACCTTGATTAATCAGATTAGGACTCTCAACATTTGAAATATGTACTCGATTCTCTACATTTCCACGCATAGTCTTTAAGAAAACTATACGAAACATAAATGTCATTTTTTGAATTCCTGAGTTCCAGAGAATTCTTCTTGACATCCTCGTGTGATATTTTGTAATAATAAACAACATATCGCAGTACCTATTACATTGTATTTAATACTTTGATTCCGCAAACGAGTACTCTAATTTTGCTCCTAAGTACTTGATACCCATTTTCCAGTACTCGATTCTCAATTTCTGCCACATATTATGAAAACTTATTTTATTGGAATTTATAATTTGTCCAGTCTATAGTGTACCTTGATTAATCAAACTAGTACTTTCAAGGTTTGAAATCTGTACTCGATTCTCTACATTTCCACGCATGGTCTTTAATAAAAATATATGAAAAATAAATGTGATTTTGGGAATTCCAGAGTTCCAGGGAATTCTTCTTGACATCCTCGTGGGATATCTTGTAATAATAAACAATATATCGTAATACCTGTTATATTGTATTTAATACATTGATTCCGCAAACGAGTTCTCTGATTTTGCACCAAAGTACTTTATTCCCATTTTCCAGTACTCGATTCTCTATTTCTACCACATATTATGAAAATTTATACTTTGTTCCAGTATCTATTGCATCTTGATTAATCAGATTAGTAATCTCAACGTTTGAAATCTGTACTCGATTCTCTACATTTCCACGCATAGTCTTTGTAGCGCCCCCTGAAGAAGGACCGCCACATCCGCACCGAAACGGATTCCCGAGCTTCGGCGAGGGGCCTCAACCCAAAAACCCACTCCGGCGAACGGCACTCAAGCAAGAACCTTCGGCAACAGCAACGACATCCCAACAACAACCAGAGAAGAGCAGAGAAATGCGGAAGCGATTTAAATAACAAGACAAATTCCATAAATGTCAATTAAACATGTGCAAATCGAAATACAACATAATAACAACACGTAGTGCCAACCATGGCTCAACTAGTCTACCCTATGCAATCCTAGATATCTTCAACTATCCCACATCGGGGGCACATAAGTACGTAAAGTAAATAAATACAATAAACAAGACTCGACAGTTGTTGGGACCACTGACAAGACAAACCAGAAAGACTGAGCCTATCTAGACCTGCTGATGCCGACTGACAAGATAGGTGACGTCGCCACCTGTCTACCTGAAGCAAGAACCAAAATAGCAGGGGTGAGTATAAAGGATACTCAGTAAGGGGGTTTTGGTCACAGTTCGTCATTTATCTTTTTAAAACTAAAAGTGGTGAGTGTTGCCCGTTTTGAGAAAGAATACGAATACGAAATATAAGTTGTAAAATGACACAAAGCAACACTCGGGTTCGGCTTATTTGAAAACACAAAAGGTTGACGAACCGGATCCTTTAAAACATTTGCACGAAATATCAAGCCGATTGAAAGAATATTAGTTGGGTAATAAAAGGGACTTAGGGTAGCAAGTACGAGTCACACTTCCGGGTTTTATATATATATAGGGAAGTACATATGATAATTGAAGAAAACCGGAATGTGCTTCGACTTGTCACGAAAGCCATAAAACAATTAGACAAGCAATAAATGCAATAAATCATGCAGTAATGTGTCCCGGCGAGAACGGGCCCTCTCCTTATAACTCCCCATTGAAAAACATGCAAGCAAGTACTCCATCACCAAGATTCATAAACAGGATTTAAGGAGACGCGATTAGCACCACCATCAGGATTTAAGGAGACGCGATCAGCACCACCGTACAGGGTTTAAGGAGACGCGATTAGCACCACCGTTCGCATCAACTTAGGCTAGCCAACCTCCTAGCCGGCCCAAGTTAACGCGCTAGAAGTATACATCGGGATTTGCCCTAGACGCACGTCCCCAGGCTCACCTCTTGTATACTCCGGGCCCAAGTCATAAAACAGGCTATGGCTCGCTTTTGAAATCAATGATAGTTAAAGTGGCCAAAAGGGCCGTTCGAAAATATGATGCAAGTAGTTAAGTATGAATGGCAAAAGGTGCTTTTGAGACAAGTTGATGTAACGATCTAGGAAATACTCATAAGCGTCGTACGCTTCGGGAGCATACTGACGGATGTCCCTAACGACGTTACTTATAAGTGCCTCAGAGATCAAATAGTTACTTTTTAAAACAAATAAGTTACTTGTCTCTAGTTGGAAACATTTCAAATCATTTTGGTTTGCTATCCAAACGGTTTGACTAAGCATGTAAGGAGTATTAAAGACAGTACAACAAGCAATAAGAAAAGGCGGGGAATAAGTTATTTCGAAGCCTAAATAAACTATGTTCTTACTCCAGTTGAAAACAATTTAAAACCCTTACCTGGCTCGACAAGACAGTATGAAAGCAAGCGGTAGTCAGGTTTCTCCCTCGTTGGACCCACCTGTAATACACAGGGCCTAGAGGATGAAAACAAGACCGACAATACTAAAAGCAAGACACGGACAACAGACGACGCACGGCAATTCATATAAACATCACTCATGCTACAGGCGAAATATGGAAAGTAAATCAATTAAACATATAAATTACGGTACGACAATTAAAGAATATTAATGAAATGTTAAATAATGAAAGAACGTAAATAATAAATATTAAAGGCATGCTTAAACGCAATTAGGGCACGTAGACATGCTTAAAATAATATAAAGACGTTCTCTCGCGAATACAGGATTAAACGGATAAGAAACGGGAAAGGTGGAATAAATCCCTAAACGAGCAAGGTGTCAATTGACGGTCAATTAGGGTCGGGTAAATTGTAAATTATGAAGAATATCAAATCCCAAGGCTCGAGGAAGCTATAGGTGAAATCGGATTGATATTCGGAGGTCGTATGAGAAAAGTCAACATTTAAATGAGTGGGGTTGACCAATTCCCGAAGTGCAAGAAAGGAAAAGGCTGGAAAATACACTAAGTATGTTGCACCGGCCAATGCACGGGCTTACGCACGGGCTTGGCAAGCCGGTGCAAGCACAAAAGGGGTTGCACGGCCTCCCGCACGGTCTTGAGCACGGTGTCAAGACCGTGCAGGTGCAAACGGCCATGCGCACGGGCCTGTGAACGAGCTCAAGCCCGTGCAGGCTGAATAGTGAAGCGCACGGGCTCTTGCACGGTCTTGCTCAAGACCGTGCGTTCGCCCGTGTGGATCTACTGAGCAGCAGACTCAGCAGATCGCGAACCTCATACGCGAAAATCAAAATATAAATTCATATATCTCCTAATCTACACCATAAAACATCCTAAATTTCACATATAATCATATATATCATATAAGCTACATATAGACACAAGAATCACGAAAAATGGTCAAGTAATTCTTCCTAAACACGAAAATCCTAATATATAAAATTATATATATAAATCACGAAAAATCGCAAGAAATAACGAACGGAATGAAATGGGATAAAAGGATTACCGGTAGATAATGTAGTGAGGGTCGTTCGGGTTTTCACGGCTCGTCGATCGGGCGAGAAACGAGCTCGGTAGGGCGTCGGGAAGATCTTTCTCCTTTCTTTCTTCTTTCTCCTTTCTTTCTTCTTTGAAATGAGAGAATGAGAGAGCTAGGTAGATATTTAGAAAAATATCTCGGGAGGGTAAAATGGTCATTTAGGCTTTAAGGGCATTTATGTAATTTAAGTAGTTAAGGGTATTTAAAAGATAGGTTAAATCAATCTTTTCCACCAGATTGATTAATCCAATTAGATAGATCGAGAAATTAGGCAAGAAAGAATTCGCGTAAATATATTAATATTATAATACAAATATTCGGGTCGTTACAGTCTTTAATAAAACTATATGAAAAATAAATGTCATTTTTTGAATTCCTGAGTTCCAGAGAATTCTTCTTGACACCCTCGTGTGATATTTTGTAATAATAAACTATATATCGCAGTACCTGTTACATTGTATTTAATACTTTGATTCCGCAAATGAGTACTCTAATTTTGCTCCAAAGTACTTGATACCCATATTCCAGTACTCGATTCTCAATTTCTGCCACGTATTATGAAAACTTATTTTATTGGAATTTATAATTTGTTCCAGTCTATAGTGTACCTTGATTAATCAAACTAGTACTTTCAAGGTTTGAAATCTGTAATCGATTCTCTACATTTTCACGCATGGTCTTTAATAAAAATATATGAAAAATAAATGTCATTATTGGAATTCTAGAGTTCCAGAGAATTCTTCTTGACATCCTCGTGCGATATTTGATAATAATAAACAATATATCGCAGTTCCTGTTATATTGTATTCAATACTTTGATTCCGCAAACGAATACTCTGATTTTGCCCCTAAGTACTTGATACCCATTTTCCAGTACTCGATTCTCTATTTCTGCCACATATTATGAAAACTTATTTTATTGGAATTTATACTTTATTCTAGTCTATAGTGTACCTTGATTAATCAAACTTGAACTTTCAAGGTTTGAAATCTGTACTAGATTCCCTACATTTCGACGAATGGTCTTTAATAAAAACCTATGAAAAATAAATGTGATTTTGGGAATTCCAGAGGTCCAGGGAATTCTTCTTGACATCCTCGTGGGATACTTTGTAATAATAAACAATATATCGCAATACCTGTTATATTGTATTTAATACATTGATTCCGCAAACGAGTACTCTGATTTTGCACCAAAGTACTTTATACCCATTTTCCAGTACTTGATTCTCTATTTCTACCGCATATTATGAAAATTTATTTTTCGAATTTATACTTTGTTCCAGTATCTATTGCACCTTGATTAATCAGATTAGGACTCTCAACGTTTGAAATCTGTACTCGATTCTCTACATTTCCACGCATAGTCTTTAATAAAACTATACGAAAAATAAATGTCATTTTTTGAATTCCTGAGTTCCAGAGAATTCTTCTTGACATCCTCGTGTGATATTTTGTAATAATAAACAATATATCGCAGTACGTGTTACATTGTATTTAATACTTTGATTCCGCAAACGAGTACTCTAATTTTGCTCCTAAGTACTTGATACCCATTTTCCAGTACTCGATTCTCAATTTTTGCCACATATTATGAAAACTTATTTTATTGGAATTTATAATTTGTTCCAGTCTATAGTGTACCTTGATTAATCAAACTAGTACTATCAAGGTTTGAAATCTGTACTCGATTCTCTACATTTCCACGCATGGTCTTTAATAAAAATATATGAAAAATAAATGTGATTTTGGGAATTCCAGAGTTCCAGGGAATTCATCTTGACATCCTCGTGGGATATCTTGTAATAATAAACAATATATCGTAATACCTGTTATATTATACTTAATACATTGATTCGCAAACGAGTACTCTGATTTTGCACCAAAGTACAATATACCCATTTTCCAGTACTTGATTCTCTATTTCTACCACATATTATGAAAATTTATTTTTCGAATTTATACTTTGTTCCAGTATCTATTGCACCTTGATTAATCAGATTAGTACTCTCAACGTTTGAAATCTGTACTCGATTCTCTACATTTCCACGCATAGTCTTTAACAAAACTATATGAAAAATAAATGTCATTTTTTGAATTCCTGAGTTCCAGAGAATTCTTCTTGACATCCTCGTGTGATATTTTGTAATAATAACCAATATATCGCAGTACCTGTTACATTGTATTTAATACTTTGATTACGCAAACGAGTACTCTAATTTTGCTCCTAAGTACTTGATACTCATTTTCCAATACTCGATTCTCAATTTCTGCCATATATTATGAAAACTTATTTTATTGGAATTTATACTTTATTCTAGTCTATAGTGTACCTTGATTAATCAAACTTGAACTTTCAAGGTTTGAAATCTGTACTAGATTCCCTACATTTCGACGAATGGTCTTTAATAAAAACCTATGAAAAATAAATGTGATTTTGGGAATTCCAGAGGTCCAGGGAATTCTTCTTGACATCCTCGTGGGATACTTTGTAATAATAAACAATATATCGCAATAGCTGTTATATTGTATTTAATACATTGATTCCGCAAATGAGTACTCTGATTTTGCACCAAAGTACTTTATACCCATTTTCCAGTACTTGATTCTCTATTTCTACCGCATATTATGAAAATTTATTTTTCGAATTTATACTTTGTTCCAGTATCTATTGCACCTTGATTAATCAGATTAGGACTCTCAACGTTTGAAATCTGTACTCGATTCTCTACATTTCCACGCATAGTCTTTAATAAAACTATACGAAAAATAAATGTCATTTTTTGAATTCCTGAGTTCCAGAGAATTCTTCTTGACATCCTCGTGTGATATTTTGTAATAATAAACAATATATCGCAGTACGTGTTACATTGTATTTAATACTTTGATTCCGCAAACGAGTACTCTAATTTTGCTCCTAAGTACTTGATACCCATTTTCCAGTACTCGATTCTCAATTTTTGCCACATATTATGAAAACTTATTTTATTGGAATTTATAATTTGTTCCAGTCTATAGTGTACCTTGATTAATCAAACTAGTACTATCAAGGTACTCGATTCTCTACATTTCCACGCATGGTCTTTAATAAAAATATATGAAAAATAAATGTGATTTTGGGAATTCCAGAGTTCCAGGGAATTCATCTTGACATCCTCGTGGGATATCTTGTAAAAATAAACAATATATCGTAATACCTGTTATATTATATTTAATACATTGATTCGCAAACGAGTACTCTGATTTTGCACCAAAGTACAATATACCCATTTTCCAGTACTTGATTCTCTATTTCTACCACATATTATGAAAATTTATTTTTCGAATTTATACTTTGTTCCAGTATCTATTGCACCTTGATTAATCAGATTAGTACTCTCAACGTTTGAAATCTGTACTCGATTCTCTACATTTCCACGCATAGTCTTTAACAAAACTATATGAAAAATAAATGTCATTTTTTGAATTCCTGAGTTCCAGAGAATTCTTCTTGACATCCTCGTGTGATATTTTGTAATAATAACCAATATATCGCAGTACCTGTTACATTGTATTTAATACTTTGATTCCGCAAACGAGTACTCTAATTTTGCTCCTAAGTACTTGATACCCATTTTCCAGTACTCGATTCTCAATTTCTGCCATATATTATGAAAACTTATTTTATTGGAATTTATAATTTGTTCCAGTCTATAGTGTACCTTGATTAATCAAACTAGTACTTTCAAGGTTTGAAATCTGTACTCGATTCTCTACATTTTCACGCATGGTCGTTAATAAAAATATATGAAAAATAAATGTGATTTTGGGAATTCCAGAGTTCCAGGGAATTCTTCTTGACATCCTCGTGGGATATCTTGTAATAATAAACAATATATCGTAATACCTGTTATATTGTATTTAATAGATTGATTCCGCAAACGAGTACTCTGATTTTGAACCAAAGTACTTTATTCCCATTTTCCAGTACTCGATTCTCTATTTCTACCACATATTATGAAAATTTATTTTTCAAATTTATACTTTGTTCCAGTATCTATTGCATCTTGATTAATCAGATTAGTACTCTCAACGTTTGAAATCTGTACTCGATTCTCTACATTTCCACGCATAGTCTTTAATAAAACTATATGAAAAATAAATGTCATTTTTTGAATTCCTGAGTTCCAGAGAATTCTTCTTGACACCCTCGTGTGATATTTTGTAATAATAAACTATATATCGCAGTACCTGTTACATTGTATTTAATACTTTGATTCCGCAAATGAGTACTCTAATTTTGCTCCAAAGTACTTGATACCCATTTTCCAGTACTCGATTCTCAATTTCTGCCACGTATTATGAAAACTTATTTTATTGGAATTTATAATTTGTTCCAGTCTATAGTGTACCTTGATTAATCAAACTAGTACTTTCAAGGTTTGAAATCTGTAATCGATTCTCTACATTTTCACGCATGGTCTTTAATAAAAATATATGAAAAATAAATGTCATTATTGGAATTCTAGAGTTCCAGAGAATTCTTCTTGACATCCTCGTGCGATATTTGATAATAATAAACAATATATCGCAGTTCCTGTTATATTGTATTCAATACTTTGATTCCGCAAACGAATACTCTGATTTTGCCCCTAAGTACTTGATACCCATTTTCCAGTACTCGATTCTCTATTTCTGCCACATATTATGAAAACTTATTTTATTGGAATTTATACTTTATCCTAGTCTATAGTGTACCTTGATTAATCAAACTTGAACTTTCAAGGTTTGAAATCTGTACTAGATTCCCTACATTTCGACGAATGGTCTTTAATAAAAACCTATGAAAAAGAAATGTGATTCCAGAGGTCCAGGGAATTCTTCTTGACATCCTCGTGGGATACTTTGTAATAATAAACAATATATCGCAATACCTGTTATATTGTATTAAATACATTGATTCCGCAAACGAGTACTCTGATTTTGCACCAAAGTACTTTATACCCATTTTCCAGTACTTGATTCTCTATTTCTACCACATATTATGAAAATTTATTTTTCGAATTTATACTTTGTTCCAGTATCTATTGCACCTTGATTAATCAGATTAGGACTCTCAACGTTTGAAATCTGTACTCGATTCTCTACATTTCCACGCATAGTCTTTAATAAAACTATACGAAAAATAAATGTCATTTTTTGAATTCCTGAGTTCCAGAGAATTCTTCTTGACATCCTCGTGTGATATTTTGTAATAATAAACAATATATCGCAGTACGTGTTACATTGTATTTAATACTTTGATTCCGCAAACGAGTACTCTAATTTTGCTCCTAAGTACTTGATACCCATTTTCCAGTACTCGATTCTCAATTTTTGCCACATATTATGAAAACTTATTTTATTGGAATTTATAATTTGTTCCAGTCTATAGTGTACCTTGATTAATCAAACTAGTACTATCAAGGTTTGAAATCTGTACTCGATTCTCTACATTTCCACGCATGGTCTTTAATAAAAATATATGAAAAATAAATGTGATTTTGGGAATTCCAGAGTTCCAGGGAATTCATCTTGACATCCTCGTGGGATATCTTGTAATAATAAACAATATATCGTAATACCTGTTATATTGTATTTAATACATTGATTCGCAAACGAGTACTCTGATTTTGCACCAAAGTACATTATACCCATTTTCCAGTACTTGATTCTCTATTTCTACCACATATTATGAAAACTTATTTTATTGGAATTTATAATTTGTTCCAGTATCTATTGCACCTTGATTAATCAGATTAGTACTCTCAACGTTTGAAATCTGTACTCGATTCTCTACATTTCCACGCATAGTCTTTAACAAAACTATATGAAAAATAAATGTCATTTTTTGAATTCCTGAGTTCCAGAGAATTCTTCTTGACATCCTCGTGTGATATTTTGTAATAATAACCAATATATCGCAGTACCTGTTACATTGTATTTAATACTTTGATTCCGCAAACGAGTACTCTAATTTTGCTCCTAAGTACTTGATACCCATTTTCCAGTACTCGATTCTCAATTTCTGCCATATATTATGAAAACTTATTTTATTGGAATTTATAATTTGTTCCAGTCTATAGTGTACCTTGATTAATCAAACTAGTACTTTCAAGGTTTAAAATCTGTACTCGATTCTCTACATTTTCACGCATGGTCGTTAATAAAAATATATGAAAAATAAATGTGATTTTGGGAATTCCAGAGTTCCAGGGAATTCTTCTTGACATCCTCGTGGGATATCTTGTAATAATAAACAATATATCGTAATACCTGTTATATTGTATTTAATACATTGATTCCGCAAACGAGTACTCTGATTTTGCACCAAAGTACTTTATTCCCATTTTCCAGTACTCGATTCTCTATTTCTACCACATATTATGAAAATTTATTTTTCAAATTTATACTTTGTTCCAGTATCTATTGCATCTTGATTAATCAGATTAGTACTCTCAACGTTTGAAATCTGTACTCGATTCTCTACATTTCCACGCATAGTCTTTAATAAAACTATATGAAAAATAAATGTCATTTTTTGAATTCCTGAGTTCCAGAGAATTCTTCTTGACACCCTCGTGTGATATTTTGTAATAATAAACTATATATCGCAGTACCTGTTACATTGTATTTAATACTTTGATTCCGCAAATAAGTACTCTAATTTTGCTCCAAAGTACTTGATACCCATTTTCCAGTACTCGATTCTCAATTTCTGCCACGTATTATGAAAACTTATTTTATTGGAATTTATAATTTGTTCCAGTCTATAGTGTACCTTGATTAATCAAACTAGTGCTTTCAAGGTTTGAAATCTGTAATCGATTCTCTACATTTTCACGCATGGTCTTTAATAAAAATATATGAAAAATAAATGTCATTATTGGAATTCTAGAGTTCCAGAGAATTCTTCTTGACATCCTCGTGCGATAGTTGATAATAATAAACAATATATCGCAGTACCTGTTATATTGTATTCAATACTTTGATTCCGCAAACGAATACTCTGATTTTGCCCCTAAGTACTTGATACCCATTTTCCAGTACTCGATTCTCTATTTCTGCCACATATTATGAAAACTTATTTTATTGGAATTTATACTTTATTCTAGTCTATAGTGTACCTTGATTAATCAAACTTGAACTTTCAAGGTTTGAAATATGTACTAGATTCCCTACATTTCGACGAATGGTCTTTAATTAAAACCTATGAAAAATAAATGTGATTTTGGGAATTCCAGAGGTCCAGGGAATTCTTCTTGACATCCTCGTGGGATACTTTGTAATAATAAACAATATATCGCAATACCTGTTATATTGTATTTAATACATTGATTCCGCAAACGAGTACTCTGATTTTGCACCAAAGTACTTTATACCCATTTTCCAGTACTTGATTCTCTATTTCTACCACATATTATGAAAATTTATTTTTCGAATTTATACTTTGTTCCAGTATCTATTGCACCTTGATTAATCAGATTAGGACTCTCAACGTTTGAAATCTGTACTCGATTCTCTACATTTCCACGCATAGTCTTTAATAAAACTATACGAAAAATAAATATCATTTTTTGAATTCCTGAGTTCCAGAGAATTCTTCTTGACATCCTCGTGTGATATTTTGTAATAATAAACAATATATCGCAGTACGTGTTACATTGTATTTAATACTTTGATTCCGCAAACGAGTACTCTAATTTTGCTCCTAAGTACTTGATACCCATTTTCCAGTACTCGATTCTCAATTTTTGCCACATATTATGAAAACTTATTTTGTAACGACCCGAATATTTGTATTATATTATTAATGTAACGCCCCGTTATTTTATAACGCTTCGGTAAGTTTACCGACTAATAGCTCTTGTGTGTATTATTTGCAAATTATGTGATTATGTGAATTATATGAATTAATGTGTGATTCTATATGTGAATAATATGATGAATTCATAAGAATTTTTATATTTGAAATTTACTTCACACTATGTTATATTTGAAGTGTTGTATTTGAAATCTTATGAAATTTTGTCAATTATATTTGACTTGTATGATATTAATCTTGAAATATACATAAATATATATGCAAATATATACATAAATATCTACACAAATGTATATACAAGTATATACATATAGCTAGCTAATTTTGACTATTCAAAATAACTTATATTTATTTAATTATCTCATTTCTCTCCACATTTTTCTACACTATTCTCAAGCAACATTCTCTTCTTCTTCCTCTCATCTGTCGGCCCTCATTCCACCAGCCACCACCACCACTTTCAACCACCATCAAAGCACCAAAAATCATCCCCTCTCTTGCTACAAAAAGTTGCTCTTTCATCTAAGGAACAAGCCTCTACTTTCTATTTTTGCAAACAAGCTCTCTACATCTCCTTTCTCCTCCATTTTCTCCTTCAAGGTAAGGTTGCAAATCTCTTTAATCTTTGAGTTTCAATGTCTCATATGTTGATGAAGTGAAGAAGTAGGCTAGAATGAATGATTGATGAGCTTAGTTTGGTTGTTGATAGCATGTAGCATTACTTGTGATTTTTCATATAAATTTGATTATTATGCAATGTTGGATTGATGAATTTAGATGCTTAGATGCTCAAATGGATTGGTAATTCATGTTAGTTCATGATATTAAGCTAATTGGTGAAGTTTTGTGGAGTTTGGGATTGAAAAATGAAAGTTTGGCAAAAATAGGTAGGGGCTGATGAATAGTGATTTTTGAGCATTTGGCTTCATTTTTCGATTCTTTTGGCATCAAAAATCCTTAAATATAGTAGCTAAGTGATGCCGGAAGTTTCGGATTAATCGGAGTTATTTTGCTATGCAAAGTATTAAATGAGGGGTGGTTTGTGTAATATTCACAAACCTTTGACATTTATGTCCCAAGCTTCCATAGTACTTGTGTGCCTATTTTAGCTTAATATCATGTGTATTTGATTGTGTTTAAATGTGTTTGAATGATTTTAATTGTGTTTAAATGCATTTATACATAATATGTTATTTTGAGCATAAATGCATTTCATAGCCGTGCGTCGTATTTGATTGTTTTATTGAGTCGTGTCTCACCTCGAGGCCTGTGTATTACAGGTAGGACCTCGCGGGACTGATCTCTGGTCGTTTGGATATCCTTTTTGTTAAGCCTACAGGTGAGGATGAAAAATGTTTTTAACTGAAGCTTGAACAAATATTTGCGAAAACCATATCCCTTATATTTCAATTATATATTGTCAATATTTGAAATAAAAAGGTTTTGATATAAAAATGATATATATGTATATCTTTTCCAAAATGGTTTTAAAATAGAGACAAGAGAACTATTTTGTTTTTAAACGTAACATTTGGTCTCGGGACTTGCGCGTATGCCTCGAGTTATTCGGCAACGTGTCGAGAAACCCTAGACGGTTACATACCTTGTCTCGAACGACCCTTTTGGTCAATCAAAAAAATTATAAAGCGAGATTATATTTCCTTTAACCCTATTGAGGACGCTCTTAGGGTATATTTGGGCCCCGGATTATACTAGAGGTGGAACCCGGAGACGTGCGTCTAGGGGGAAGCCCATGGTATAATCCAGATTATATATATGGATGGAGACCCAGTGACGATCATCCAATATATATAATCCAGATTATATATATGGATGGAGACCCAGTGACGATCATCTAATATATAATCAAAGGGTATTACTCATTGCTAGTCGGAGGTAGTCTAGCTCGGGTAATACTTACACCGGCGCCATTAGTCGGTTATGGTGAAATCGTGGGTAGCTCCCTCGATAAGCCAAACGGTGTTATGGGATTTCATTATATTTGATATGTCTTTGGGAGTTATAAGGAGATGGCCCGTTCTCGCCGGGAATAAAAATATTTTCTAAAATGTTTTACTTTAATATTTAATTCACAAAGCTTTGATGAATTATAAAGAGAAAGTATCGGCACTAGATTCGTTTCTCTATTAACCAAAGCGTGAATTAAATATGTTTTATGTTTTAATTATTATATATGTTCCTCTCCTCACTGAGTTCGTTTGACTCACATCCCGTTTTGGTTCATGCTTCAGGTTAGCAGTCAGGTACTGGCAGCAGCGTTGTAGGCTTGTACAGTCCTTGAAGTCGGTCTTATGTATTTACTTTTGTGGATCGAACTTATGATGTTGAATTACATGAAAACTTGAAATGTTATGCTGATGTAGAATACTTGATGAGTTGATGTTATAACTTGTGATAGATAATGAACTTATAAATGTTTATTTTGGCCACGGATGGCAGTGTGAATATAAATATGATCTTTTGCTCATTGCTTCCGCTTGTTGGTGTTTTTGTTGTTGGTGGTGTTGGTACTGTTGTTGGGAGTCGCTGTTGCCAGGTTGTGGGAATCCCGTTGTCCGGGGCGGGTTTTCGAGTGTGTAGCGGGCGCCGCCAAACGGGCAAACGCACGCCCCGCACCGGATCCTGACCCGGAATCGAAAGGAGTCCGACCCGAACCAAAACCCGGCGAACGGCAAACCGGACATTTACTACTAGGCGGGAGTTTCAAAACAGAGACAAACCCAAAAGCGGAAGCAATATAAAACAAAACATAAAACCCATAATGATTGCGCAGATAGGTAAAGCCCACCAAGGCTAGCAAATTCCATTAAATATTAACAAATCTTTACAACGGGTTCTACAATATTATTCCCGGATTTTCATAAGTATAAATCAAATCCTACATACATCATAAGTCAACAAGAAACGAGAGTTTACATAAGACAAAAGCTTGTAACTCGATTGACAACGACTCAATACTACTGAAGCCCGCCTAGAATCCTGAAACCAAAGGGTGAAACGAATGGGGTTAGTCAAACGACTAAGTGAGGGGGAAAAAGACAGTACATAATAAAAACGAAAGTAGATCACCAGTTTAACAGAAAGAAAACAACAGAAGCAAAGGTTTTCGCAAACGATTGGTGAACTAGCTCAAAATGAAACATAACAAAGCGTATAACTCAGCGAGAAGAGTTCTGAACCACCAGTCAAATCATAAAAACAGAAACCCACCTTATTCCTCCAGTTGTAATCAGGGAGCAACCCCTAACTACACATATCATACATAAACAAGCTCAGGTACTCAAAGGGCTGCCACTCCGGCCTCACCCCGAGCTCCCAAAGGTGGAGGAAACCATAGAATTTCCGCCGTAGACCCGACGTCTACCGACTTCGTCCTATCGTCCTTACTCCGGGCCCATCAGAACAGGTCAAACATATTCATATACATAGCTCGCTTTTCAAACATTTCCATGTGGTCAAAAGACCGTTCGAGGCAAGTCGTGTGCGAGGCTATAATGCCAAAGTTCGCTTTCGGAAAACAAAGATTTGCTTGCCTCTTTCGTAAACATTTCACAAACTTATACATAATACTTTTCATATTAAATCGTTTTCAAGATCATAAAAGTATAAGCTTAAATATCTACTATATATACAGACGGATGTAAAACAAATCATAAAACAAGGCTTATCGGGTAGTAGGGTTGGTATTATGTACGTATTATCGTCTACTATAAGAAACTGAAAACCCCACCTGTTGGCTTGACAAAAACGAGAGCAAAATGCGAGACAGGCACACTACTCCACGGGAGTATCGTCTGCAAAAGACAAAGACACAACCAAATAAGACTAACGACGACGCACGGCTTATACGAAAGATTTAAAACACATAGAAGCACGTTTAACAATCATTCATATCACTTAGGTTCACATTGTAACAAAACATAGAAATTCATAGAATTCGATAAGCAAAACAAGTTGGAATGCAATAAAAGCTCATAAACATGCATAAAATGCAATAAGGAAGCATGCATTCAAGTTTCGGAAGAAACGAACAACATTTGAAAAATAGCCAAAAAGGCTTAAACGAAAAACACGAGAAACGGGACCCAAACGAAGTCGGAAAAATTCTAACTACTTAAAATATGTATTTCATGATTTATAGGACCTATAGGTGAAATCGGATCTCGAATCGGAGGTCAAACGAAGAAAGTCAACTTTTTAATTAACCCTTTGACCCTCAATGCCGAGAGCAAGAAGTTGAAAATGGAGAAATTTTGGTTAAGGCATACACACGGTCTTGGGGACGGGCAAACGCACGGGCTTGAACACGTGCTCAAGCCGGTGCGGACAAACTTGCACTGGCCTGCGCACCGGCTTGCGCACGGCCGTGCGTTAGGCAGTGCAAGGCCAAAATATGCACACGGTCTTGGCGCATGGTCTCAAGACCATGCGTCAGGCCGTGCGGATTATCAACACAGCAGAAAATCGCGAGGGTTCTCGGGAATGAGCCAAAAATTAACATTTAAATCATATAAATCATGCAAAACCTCAAACTAAACTTACATATAATGATCTACAACATCTAATCTACTTATAGGACCAAGAAACACATAAATCCATCCACAAAATCATTCATATTCACATTTTTCATATATTATTAAACTATTCACAAAATTCTATAAATCATAGCCTAGGAAGCATTAAACGCGAAGGACGTGAGAAGCTTACTTGAAGAATAGATCGTGAGGAGTTCGAAAAGTTTCACGGATCGAAATTCGGTCGGAAAACGAAATCGGAATGATCAATCGAAGCTTTCTCTCTTTTCTCTCTTCTTTTTCTCTTTTTTCTTCTCCTTTCTTTTCTTTCTTTACGTGAATGAGGTTTGAGGGAGAGAGAGAGTGGTCAAGTCAAACTTTGACTTGACTTCGAAACGAGGGGCAAAACCGTAATTACTCCGAACTTACTAAAAATAGCAGGTTGTCGGAATTAAACAATTTTACAGTCAAAGCTCATATAATTGAACACACGTTGACATGCAATGGTTTAAAAACCAAAATTCACTCATTTATGAAATTGTTAAAAATTCACATACTAACTATCAAATAAAATAATCAAATCGCGCAATATAACAATCCGGTCGTACCGGATAATAATGCGGATTTTCGGGGCGTTACAATCACCCCTCCTTATGAGAATCTGTCCCCAGATTCTTCTCGTCTGCTACAAATAACGCGGGGTGAAACTTGCGCATCTTCTCTTCGGTTTCCCATGTAGCTTCTTCAACCGACTGACTCCTCCAAAGCACTTTAACCATAGGAATCTCTCTGTTACGCAGTGCTTGAGTCTTCTTGTCTAAAATTTTCACCGGCTGTGAAACGAACGTCAAGTCCGGCTCTATCTCAACATCTTCGATAGGAAGAACGTGTGAATCACTCGGGTGATACTTCCGGAGCTGTGAAACGTGGAAAACGTTGTGGATTCCTGTCAGACTCGGTGGCAAGTCTAATCTGTAAGCAGCTTCTCCAATCTTCTCCAGAATCTCAAACGGTCCTAAGAATCTCGGACCTAGCTTACCACCTTTGCCAATACGAGTGAATCCCTTTCGAGGTGAAGCTTTAAGAAACACTCGGTCACCAACCTCGAACTCCAAAGGTCGGCGGCGTGTATCGGCATAACTTTTCTGGCGATCCTGGGCTGCTTTCATCCTCTGACGGATGATCTGAATTCGGTCAATCGCTCTCTGAAGAGACTGCGGAGAATCTCCTCTTCCTTTGTTATCCCTTGTCCAACGCCAATCCTCAAGATCCCAAAACAACGGGGATCTACACTTCCTTCCATACAGTGCTTCGTAAGGTGCCATCTTGATTGTAGATTGAAAACTGTTGTTGTAGGCGAACTCAATCAACGGTAACTGGTCGTGCCAATTGGTGCGAAAGTCTAAGGCACACGCACGAAGCATATCACTGAGATATCGAATCGTCCTCTCAGATTGGCCATCGGTCTGCGGATGTGCTGCTGTACTGAATGTCAGTTTCGTTCCCATATTCTCCTGAAGATGCTGCCATAATTGAGAAGTGAATCTAGCATCTCTGTCAGACACAATACTCACAGGAACTCCATGAAGCCTGACAATCTCTCGGTGATAAAGCTCTGCCAACTTCTCTACCTTGAATGACTTCTTGACCGGCAGAAAGTGAGCAGTCTTGGAAAGTCGGTCAATTATCACCCAAATACTATCATAGCCACCTTTAACTTTCGGTAAACCGGACACAAAGTCCATCGCAATCTGCTCCCAATTCCACGTAGGAATCGGTAGTGGCTGTAGCAATCCTCCAGGTCTCTGGTGCTCTACCTTGACCTGCTGACATGTCTGACATCTCTTGACGTAATCAGCTACGTCTCTCTTCATACCTCTCCACCAGAACAACTCTTTTAGATCCCGGTACATCTTACTTCCACCAGGATGTACTGTATAAGGCGTATTATGCGCCTCAGCAAGAATCTCCTTCTTAAGACTCTCAGGAACACAAACTCGAGTCTCGAAGCGGAGAATGCCAGAATCATCAACACGAAACTGGGACTCTAGATCATCTGAAATATGAACTATCTGCCTCTGAGTCCACTCGTCAGTAGCCTGAACATCTCGAATCTTACGACCCAATTCTGACTGAATCGATATACTGTGAACGTGAGCCTGCGAGGTGATATTAACTCGCTCAAACTTAGCCTCTAGCAGAGCTACACTCGCCTTACGACTCAATGCATCGGCTACCACATTCGCCTTTCCAGGATGGTATTGAATCTTGCAATCATAATCCTCAAACAATTCCATCCATCGACGCTGTCTCTTGTTCAAATCCTTCTGAGTGAACAAATACTGAAGACTCTTGTGATCAGTGAAGATATCGAACGTAGTGCCATATAGATAATGACGCCACTTTAGCAAAGCAAACACAACGGCTGCTAGCTCAAGATCATGCGTGGGATAGTTCTCTTCGGCTGGCTTTAGCTTCCTCGAGGCGTAAGCTATAACTCTCCCATTTTGCATCAACACACAACCCAATCCCTCGTGTGACGCATCTGTATACACAACGAGTCCCTCCAATCCATTAGGCATAGCTAACACTGGGGCTGTAGTTAATCTCTTCTTGAGCTCTTGGAAACTTGCTTCACATTTGTCTGACCACTCAAACTTGGCATCCTTCTTTGTCAACGCAGTCAACGGACTAGCAAGCTTGGAAAAGTCCTTGACAAAACGTCTATAGTATCCTGCTAAACCCAAGAAACTGCGAATCTCTGTAGGAGTCTTAGGTTTCTCCCAATCCAACACAGTCTCGATCTTCGACGGATCTACCTCAACTCCCGTTCCGGATATGACATGACCTAGAAAAGTCACTCTGTCGATCCAGAACTCGCATTTGCTAAACTTAGCAAATAACTGATGCTCTCTCAAAGCCTGAAGAACAATCTTGAGGTGTTCTGCGTGCTCTTCCTCTGACTTCGAGAACACTAGAATGTCATCGATAAAGATCACAACAAACTTATCGAGGTACGGACGAAAGATCCTGTGCATCATATCCATAAAAGCGGCAGGAGCATTCGTGAGTCCAAACGGCATGACCACGAACTCAAAGTGACCATATCTGGAGTTGAACGCTGTCTTCGGAATATCCTCGGCTCGGATACGGAGCTGGTAATACCCTTGTCTGAGATCAAGCTTAGAATAAACTCTCGATCCCTGAAGTAAATCAAACAACTCCTCAATATGCGGCAAAGGATACTTATTCTTCACTGTCATCCTGTTCAACTCGCGATAATCGATACACATACGGAGTGTACCGTCTTTCTTCTTCACGAACAGGACTGGAGCACCCCAAGGCGAGGTACTCGGGCGGATATATCCAATCGAAAGGAGTTCATCGAGCTGATTCTTCAATTCCTTCAACTCGGCAGGAGCCATACGGTACGGAGACTTCGAGTACGGCTCGGCACCCGGGACTAGATCAATAATGAACTCAATGTCCCTATCAGGGGGCAGAAACTCCAAGTTCTCGGGAAACACATCCATGAATTCCTTAACCACATCGGTATCCTCGATCTTCGTCTGCTCTTTCGGACGGTTGAGAAGATAAGCTAGAAAACCAGTTGCTTCTCCCTTCTGGATAAGCTTCTTGGCTTCCATCATAGAGATATACGGGCCTTCACCCATTCTAAAACCTCTAACTTCACTGGAACCAAGCACAACTTTCTTCTCATAGCAGTCGATCTTCGCTCGGTGCTCAAATAACCAATCCATCCCAAGAATAACCCCATAATCCTTCATCGGCAGTACGATTAAATCCCCAAGGTACTCGGTACCCTCAATAATCATCGGACAACGCTTGAGAACGCGGTTCGTAGCTACTCTAGAACCCATCGGCGAGCTAACAACTAACACATACTCAAGCAACTCAACAGGCGCATGCACAGATAAAGCAACGGCAGGCGCAATAAACGAGTGAGAAGCACCCGGGTCGTACAATGCATGAATGGGAATGCCATGTATATATATCGTACCTTCCACCACGGCATTCGCATCCGGCGCGACATCTTCAGCATCGCCTTCCAAGGCGTAAAGTCGGGCCTGGGCTTGAGGCTGAGCTAGCTGCTTCTGACCTCTCTTCATCGGGCCTGCATTCATAAGATGATCGGAGCTACCACATCCAAAGCAAAGCCCTAACTTCCTTCGACACTTAGACTCCAAATGGGGACCTCCACAATATCCACAAACTGGTCGTGGAAAACCCTGAGCTTGGGGAGGAACGTTCGGCTTCGGAGCCTGCTGAAACGGTTTCTTCCCAGCTGAAGAAGAAGATGGTCCTACAGAATGAAAAGACCTCTTCGGACCCGAAGAAAAACCCTTAGCGGCTGCGGGGGCAGGTGCTGACGTAGGCCTCATCTGTCTCATCTCTGACTCTATAGCAAGAGCCATGTCAACTGCATCGGAATAAAATCGGGGGCGGACAGCCATCATATGCAGTCGAATGCTGTGAGACAAACCCTCCACGAACTGGCGTGTCTTTCTCTCCTCGTCCTCAACCATATAGGAACAGTGAACAATGAGGCGAGAGAAATGTGCCTCATACTGATCTACCGAGGACGTGCCCTGTTTCAAGTTCAAAAACTCCCTTTCCCGCTGTTGTCTGACTACCAACGGTATGTACTTAGCCCTGAACTCCACCAAAAACTGAGCCCATGTCGGAACCACCCGATCACGCGTCCAACGCTGATCGATCCGTGTCCACCAGTCCTGTGCTGCCCCAATCATCAGGTAGGCAGCATACTCGACCCTCTGTGGATCCGTAGTGTGCATCAGTCTGAATATCTTCTCCAAGGCCGATATCCAGGCCTCTGCAGCCACATCATCCGGTGCTCCCACAAACTGTGGCGGATTACGATTGAGAAACTGATTCATTGCCTTCATAGCCGTCTGTTCCGGCGTCTCCTGAGGTGCATGAAGAGCATACTGCTGTAACGCCGCCATAAATTGGGCTGGCGTAGGTCCCTCTGGCGGGGGAGGAGGCGGAGGAGGACCTCTACCACGACGCATCCTGCAAAACTGTACAATTATGCATGACGGTAAGTGATCATGTAAAGCATTAACACGTAAGGAATTCAAATTCACACAATCACTTAAGCACAATCACGCAATTCACATAGTTCCTAAGCCGTACGGACCTAGACAGACTCGACGCTTCAGAGCATAGGCCATTGAACCCATAGGGCTCTGATACCAACTGTAGCGGGCGCCGCCAAACGGGCAAACGCACGCCCCGCACCGGATCCTGACCCGAAATCGAAAGGAGTCCGACCCGAACCAAAACCCGGCGAACGGCAAACCGGACATTTACTACTAGGCGGGAGTTTCAAAACAGAGACAAACCCAAAAGCGGAAGCAATATAAAACAAAACATAAAACCCATAATGATTGCGCAGATAGGTAAAGCCCACCAAGGCTAGCAAATTCCATTAAATATTAACAAATCTTTACAACGGGTTCTACAATATTATTCCCGGATTTTCATAAGTATAAATCAAATCCTACATACATCATAAGTCAACAAGAAACGAGAGTTTACATAAGACAAAAGCTTGTAACTCGATTGACAACGACTCAATACTACTGAAGCCCGCCTAGAATCCTGAAACCAAAGGGTGAAACGAATGGGGTTAGTCAAACGACTAAGTGAGGGGGAAAAAGACAGTACATAATAAAAACGAAAGTAGATCACCAGTTTAACAGAAAGAAAACAACAGAAGCAAAGGTTTTCGCAAACGATTGGTGAACTAGCTCAAAATGAAACATAACAAAGCGTATAACTCAGCGAGAAGAGTTCTGAACCACCAGTCAAATCATAAAAACAGAAACCCACCTTATTCCTCCAGTTGTAATCAGGGAGCAACCCCTAACTACACATATCATACATAAACAAGCTCAGGTACTCAAAGGGCTGCCACTCCGGCCTCACCCCGAGCTCCCAAAGGTGGAGGAAACCATAGAATTTCCGCCGTAGACCCGACGTCTACCGACTTCGTCCTATCGTCCTTACTCCGGGCCCATCAGAACAGGTCAAACATATTCATATACATAGCTCGCTTTTCAAACATTTCCATGTGGTCAAAAGACCGTTCGAGGCAAGTCGTGTGCGAGGCTATAATGCCAAAGTTCGCTTTCGGAAAACAAAGATTTGCTTGCCTCTTTCGTAAACATTTCACAAACTTATACATAATACTTTTCATATTAAATCGTTTTCAAGATCATAAAAGTATAAGCTTAAATATCTACTATATATACAGACGGATGTAAAACAAATCATAAAACAAGGCTTATCGGGTAGTAGGGTTGGTATTATGTACGTATTATCGTCTACTATAAGAAACTGAAAACCCCACCTGTTGGCTTGACAAAAACGAGAGCAAAATGCGAGACAGGCACACTACTCCACGGGAGTATCGTCTGCAAAAGACAAAGACACAACCAAATAAGACTAACGACGACGCACGGCTTATACGAAAGATTTAAAACACATAGAAGCACGTTTAACAATCATTCATATCACTTAGGTTCACATTGTAACAAAACATAGAAATTCATAGAATTCGATAAGCAAAACAAGTTGGAATGCAATAAAAGCTCATAAACATGCATAAAATGCAATAAGGAAGCATGCATTCAAGTTTCGGAAGAAACGAACAACATTTGAAAAATAGCCAAAAAGGCTTAAACGAAAAACACGAGAAACGGGACCCAAACGAAGTCGGAAAAATTCTAACTACTTAAAATATGTATTTCATTATTTATAGGACCTATAGGTGAAATCGGATCTCGAATCGGAGGTCAAACGAAGAAAGTCAACTTTTTAATTAACCCTTTGACCCTCAATGCCGAGAGCAAGAAGTTGAAAATGGAGAAATTTTGGTTAAGGCATACACACGGTCTTGGGGACGGGCAAACGCACGGGCTTGAACACGTGCTCAAGCCGGTGCGGACAAACTTGCACTGGCCTGCGCACCGGCTTGCGCACGGCCGTGCGTTAGGCAGTGCAAGGCCAAAATATGCACACGGTCTTGGCGCATGGTCTCAAGACCGTGCGTCAGGCCGTGCGGATTATCAACACAGCAGAAAATCGCGAGGGTTCTCGGGAATGAGCCAAAAATTAACATTTAAATCATATAAATCATGCAAAACCTCAAACTAAACTTACATATAATGATCTACAACATCTAATCTACTTATAGGACCAAGAAACACATAAATCCATCCACAAAATCATTCATATTCACATTTTTCATATATTATTAAACTATTCACAAAATTCTATAAATCATAGCCTAGGAAGCATTAAACGCGAAGGACGTGAGAAGCTTACTTGAAGAATAGATCGTGAGGAGTTCGAAAAGTTTCACGGATCGAAATTCGGTCGGAAAACGAAATCGGAATGATCAATCGAAGCTTTCTCTCTTTTCTCTCTTCTTTTTCTCTTTTTTCTTCTCCTTTCTTTTCTTTCTTTACGTGAATGAGGTTTGAGGGAGAGAGAGAGTGGTCAAGTCAAACTTTGACTTGACTTCGAAACGAGGGGCAAAACCGTAATTACTCCGAACTTACTAAAAATAGCAGGTTGTCGGAATTAAACAATTTTACAGTCAAAGCTCATATAATTGAACACACGTTGACATGCAATGGTTTAAAAACCAAAATTCACTCATTTATGAAATTGTTAAAAATTCACATACTAACTATCAAATAAAATAATCAAATCGCGCAATATAACAATCCGGTCGTACCGGATAATAATGCGGATTTTCGGGGCGTTACAGAGTGGTGGTATTTAACTATCGCTCGGGAGCTCGTTTCGGTCCGGGGGTTGTGGCGTGGGGGACGTCACAGCTTAAGGTGGTATCAGAGCCTAGGTTTGGTACTTAGGTTTTGACGTCGTGTCGAGTTTGTCTAGGTCGAACGGCTTTAGGACAATGTGCTTTTATATGTCTATGTTATGTGACCTGTGTGGACATTATCATGTGGCTAACGAAGCATGCATATTATTTAGTCTTTTAATACAGGAAAATGGTTCGTGCTCGTGGTAGACCTATCCTAATGCAGTGGTGCAAGGTACTGTACATTTGCATGACATATCCATATTTGCATTATATGATTCGGGTGCGACGCATTCTTTTATTGCACCTGAATATGCTTCTAGATTATCTTTGTCTGCCGAGTGCTTGCCTTATGTGCTTGAGGTCAATTCCCCGTTGGGAATTTCTTATTTGTGCAATCGAGTCTTCCGAGACTGTCCGTTGAGGATAGACGATCGCGATTATCCTGCTGATCTCATTGAGCTTCCGATGAGTCACTACAGGATAATATTGGGAATGGACTGGCTATATCGGCATCAAGCTTATATTGATTGTTTCGGGAAAAAGATTGCTCTGGGAGCTGACAGCGAGATTTTGGGCAAAAGGTTTGACAAGATTCCTCGAGTTTCTTATGTTAAAGCCGCCCGAATGATTCGCAAGGGATCTCCGGCCTTTGTTGCTTATCTACTAAACCGTCCGAAAGAGCAAGTTAAGCTTGAGGAGGTACCAGTAGTTGGAGAATTCCCTGATGTGTTTCCCGAGAGTTTGAATTCTTTGCCTCCGGAACGAGAGATAGAGTTTGTGATCGATTTATCTCCGGGTACCGAACCGTATTCGAAGACTCCTTACCGTATGGCTCCGGCAGAGTTGAAAGAATTGAAGATTCAGTTGGATGGACTGTTGGAGAGTGGGTACATTCGACCGAGTACTTCGCCGTGGGGTGCGCCTGTTCTTTTCGTGAAAAAAAAAAGATGGGACGTTGAGGATGTGTATAGATTATCGCGAACTGAATCGGATGACGATAAAGAACAAATATCCTCTACCTCACATCGAAGAGTTGTTTGATATCCTGCAAGGGTCGAAAGTGTACTCTAAGCTTGATCTCCGACAGGGGTATTACCAGTTGAGGATTCAAGAGTCAGACATTCCGAAGACTGGGTTTAATACACGGTATGGGCATTTTGAGTTCGTAGTTATGCCTTTCGGGTTAACGAATGCCCCAGCTGCATTCATGGATTTGATGCATCGTACTTTCCGGCCATATCTCGATAAGTTTGTGGTGATCTTCATTGACGATATCTTGGTTTTCTCAAAGACTAAGGAAGAACATGCTGAGCATCTTCGCATCGTGTTAAGAACTCTCCGAGAGCACCAGCTGTATGCCAAGTTCAGTAAATGCGAATTTTGGCTTGATAAAGTTACCTTCCTTGGTCATGTGATATCAGGAGATGGAATCGAAGTGGATCCCTCGAAGATTGAGGCCGTAATGAAATGGGAGCAGCCGAAGACCCCAACTGAGGTCCGAAGTTTTCTAGGGTTAGCTGGCTATTACAGGCGTTTCGTTCAAGATTTCTCCAAGATAGCCGCTCCGCTGACCAATTTAACTCTCAAGGACGTGCCTTTTAAGTGGGACGATAAGTGCGAGGCAAGTTTCCAAGAGCTAAGGAAACGGTTGACTACTGCTCCGGTACTTGCACTTCCTGAAGGTTCCGAAGGGTTTACGGTTTATACCGATGCCTCGAAAGAAGGGTTAGGATGCGTTCTTATGCAGAATGGCAAAGTGATTGCTTATGCTTCGCGTAAGTTAAAAGATGCTGAGAAGAACTATCCTATCCACGATCTCGAGCTAGCTGCTATTATCTTTGCCCTAGGAAAATGGCGACACTATTTATACGGCATAACCTTCGATATTTTCACCGATCACCAGAGTTTGAAGTATTTACATACTCAGAAAGATCTTAATCGCAGGCAACGTCGGTGGATGGAATTTCTTGAAGATTATGATTGCCGTATCCAATACCATCCAGGCAAAGCTAACGTAGTAGCCGATGCTTTAAGTAGACAGGCAAAGGTAGCTGTCTTAGAAGGAACCTCTACAGGAGTGATGTCAGAAGCAGGGAAATATCATCTAGCCTCTCAACCGCGAATCGCGAATCTTTCAGTCCGATCAGATTTGGTTCAGAGACTTAAAAACGAGCAGAGTGCTGATGACTGGATACAAAGACAGGTCGTGAGGATGCAAGATGATCCGAACTCCTCATTTGCTTTCGATGATATGGGTCTTTTTCGTTTTAAGAACCGAATTTGCGTGCCGAAGAACTTGAAGACCGAAATCATGTAGGAAGCACATAAATTTGCTTATGCCGTCCATCCGGGAGGTAATAAGATGTACCGAGATCTTAAGACTCAATATTGGTGGCACGGAATGAAACGTGAAGTTGCTGATTTTGTGAGACGGTGTTTGACTTTTCAACGAGTTAAAGCCGAACATCAGCAACCTGGTGGAACTCTACAGCCACTCTCTATTCCGGATTGCAAATGGGAAGATATTGCTATGGATTTCATGTCCGGATTACCGAGAGTTCGAGGCGGATATGATACGATTTGGGTAATTGTGGATCGTTTGACGAAATCCGCCCACTTCATTCCAATTCGAAAGACCACCAATGTCAAGAAACTGGCAGAGTTGTATATCAAGCAGATTGTAAAGCTACACGGAGTTCCGAAAAGTATTGTATCCGATAGGGATCCCAAGTTTACTTCTCAACTTTGGCAAGAAATTCACAGAAACTTGGGAACGAATTTGAAATTTAGCACAGCTGCTCACCCGCAAACTGATGGTCAATCTGAGAGAACCATCAAGATTCTAGGCGACATGTTACGAGCTTGTGCTTTCGACTTCTCCACGAGTTGGGACAAGCAACTACCGCTCATTGAATTTGCCTACAACAACAGCTACCAAGCGACGATTGGGATGCCCCGTACGAAGCGCTTTACGGACGTAGGTGCCAATCCCCTCTGTACTGGGAATTGGAAGACTGGCGAAGAACTAAAGACGGAGTGGAACGAGCTCTACCTCCAAAGACGATCCAGGAAACACTTGATAAGATTGCGATCATTCGACAGAGAATGAAAGCTGCCCAGGATCGCCAAAAGAGTTATGCTGATAAGAGACGCCGGGATTTGGAATTTGAAGAGGGAGACAAAGTGTTTCTTAAGGCGACGTTGAGAAAAGGATTCACTAGAGTGGGAAAAGGTGGGAAGCTCAGTCCGAAATATTTGGGACCCTATGAGGTTATTGAGCGGATTGGGAAGACTGCATACCGCCTGAACCTGCCCTCGACTCTAACTGGGATTCACAATGTCTTCCATGTTTCTCAATTGCGAAAATACTATCCCGACGAATCTCATATTCTCCGAGATGAAGAAGTCCAGGTAGAGCCTGACTTGACGATCGAGATGAAACCTGTTGAGATTCAGGATCGCAAGTTCAAGCAACTTCGCAACCGACAAATCCCCTTGGTTCGTGTGTTATGGAGAAACCGAACCACCGAACAAGTAACTTGGGAAATGGAAGAGAAGATGCGAACTCATTATCCCGAGTTATTTGCGGAGTCGAATTAGAATCTGGGGACCAGATTCTCCGAAGGGGGGGATAGTGTAACGCCCCGTTATTTTATAACGCTTCGGTAAGTTTACCGACTAATAGCTCTTGTGTGTATTATTTGCAAATTATGTGATTATGTGAATTATATGAATTAATGTGTGATTCTATATGTGAATAATATGATGAATTCATAAGAATTTTTATATTTGAAATTTACTTCACACTATGTTATATTTGAAGTGTTGTATTTGAAATCTTATGAAATTTTGTCAATTATATTTGACTTGTATGATATTAATCTTGAAATATACATAAATATATATGCAAATATATACATAAATATCTACACAAATGTATATACAAGTATATACATATAGCTAGCTAATTTTGACTATTCAAAATAACTTATATTTATTTAATTATCTCATTTCTCTCCACATTTTTCTACACTATTCTCAAGCAACATTCTCTTCTTCTTCCTCTCATCTGTCGGCCCTCATTCCACCAGCCACCACCACCACTTTCAACCACCATCAAAGCACCAAAAATCATCCCCTCTCTTGCTACAAAAAGTTGCTCTTTCATCTAAGGAACAAGCCTCTACTTTCTATTTTTGCAAACAAGCTCTCTACATCTCCTTTCTCCTCCATTTTCTCCTTCAAGGTAAGGTTGCAAATCTCTTTAATCTTTGAGTTTCAATGTCTCATATGTTGATGAAGTGAAGAAGTAGGCTAGAATGAATGATTGATGAGCTTAGTTTGGTTGTTGATAGCATGTAGCATTACTTGTGATTTTTCATATAAATTTGATTATTATGCAATGTTGGATTGATGAATTTAGATGCTTAGATGCTCAAATGGATTGGTAATTCATGTTAGTTCATGATATTAAGCTAATTGGTGAAGTTTTGTGGAGTTTGGGATTGAAAAATGAAAGTTTGGCAAAAATAGGTAGGGGCTGATGAATAGTGATTTTTGAGCATTTGGCTTCATTTTTCGATTCTTTTGGCATCAAAAATCCTTAAATATAGTAGCTAAGTGATGCCGGAAGTTTCGGATTAATCGGAGTTATTTTGCTATGCAAAGTATTAAATGAGGGGTGGTTTGTGTAATATTCACAAACCTTTGACATTTATGTCCCAAGCTTCCATAGTACTTGTGTGCCTATTTTAGCTTAATATCATGTGTATTTGATTGTGTTTAAATGTGTTTGAATGATTTTAATTGTGTTTAAATGCATTTATACATAATATGTTATTTTGAGCATAAATGCATTTCATAGCCGTGCGTCGTATTTGATTGTTTTATTGAGTCGTGTCTCACCTCGAGGCCTGTGTATTACAGGTAGGACCTCGCGGGACTGATCTCTGGTCGTTTGGATATCCTTTTTGTTAAGCCTACAGGTGAGGATGAAAAATGTTTTTAACTGAAGCTTGAACAAATATTTGCGAAAACCATATCCCTTATATTTCAATTATATATTGTCAATATTTGAAATAAAAAGGTTTTGATATAAAAATGATATATATGTATATCTTTTCCAAAATGGTTTTAAAATAGAGACAAGAGAACTATTTTGTTTTTAAACGTAACATTTGGTCTCGGGACTTGCGCGTATGCCTCGAGTTATTCGGCAACGTGTCGAGAAACCCTAGACGGTTACATACCTTGTCTCGAACGACCCTTTTGGTCAATCAAAACAATTATAAAGCGAGATTATATTTCCTTTAACCCTATTGAGGACGCTCTTAGGGTATATTTGGGCCCCGGATTATACTAGAGGTGGAACCCGGAGACGTGCGTCTAGGGGGAAGCCCATGGTATAATCCAGATTATATATATGGATGGAGACCCAGTGACGATCATCCAATATATATAATCCAGATTATATATATGGATGGAGACCCAGTGACGATCATCTAATATATAATCAAAGGGTATTACTCATTGCTAGTCGGAGGTAGTCTAGCTCGGGTAATACTTACACCGGCGCCATTAGTCGGTTATGGTGAAATCGTGGGTAGCTCCCTCGATAAGCCAAACGGTGTTATGGGATTTCATTATATTTGATATGTCTTTGGGAGTTATAAGGAGATGGCCCGTTCTCGCCGGGAATAAAAATATTTTCTAAAATGTTTTACTTTAATATTTAATTCACAAAGCTTTGATGAATTATAAAGAGAAAGTATCGGCACTAGATTCGTTTCTCTATTAACCAAAGCGTGAATTAAATATGTTTTATGTTTTAATTATTATATATGTTCCTCTCCTCACTGAGTTCGTTTGACTCACATCCCGTTTTGGTTCATGCTTCAGGTTAGCGGTCAGGTACTGGCAGCAGCGTTGTAGGCTTGTACAGTCCTTGAAGTCGGTCTTATGTATTTACTTTTGTGGATCGAACTTATGATGTTGAATTACATGAAAACTTGAAATGTTATGCTGATGTAGAATACTTGATGAGTTGATGTTATAACTTGTGATAGATAATGAACTTATAAATGTTTATTTTGGCCACGGATGGCAGTGTGAATATAAATATGATCTTTTGCTCATTGCTTCCGCTTGTTGGTGTTTTTGTTGTTGGTGGTGTTGGTACTGTTGTTGGGAGTCGCTGTTGCCAGGTTGTGGGAATCCCGTTGTCCGGGGCGGGTTTTCGAGTGGTGGTATTTAACTATCGCTCGGGAGCTCGTTTCGGTCCGGGGGTTGTGGCGTGGGGGACGTCACAATTAATATTTACGCGAATTCTTTCTTGCCTAATTTCTCGATCTATCCAATTGGATTAATCAATCTGGTGGAAAAGATTGATTTAACCTATCTTTTAAATGCCCTCAATTTCTTAAATTACATAAATGCCCTTAAAAGCCTAAATGACCATTTTACCCTCCCGATATATTTTTCTAAATATCTACCTATCTCTCTCATTCTCTCATTTCAAAGAAGAAAGAAGAAAGAAGAAAGAAAGGAGAAAGAAGGAGAAGAAAGGAGAAAGATCTTCCCGACGCCCTACCGAGCTCGTTTCTCGCCCGATCGACGAGCCGTGAAAACCCGAACGACCCTTACTACATTATCTACCGGTAATCCTTTTATCCCATTTCATTCCGTTCGTTATTTCTTGCGATTTATCGCAGTACCTGTTACATTGTATTTAATACTTTGATTCCGCAAATGAGTACTCTAATTTTGCTCCAAAGTACTTGATACCCATTTTCCAATACTCGATTCTCAATTTCTGCCACGTATTATGAAAACTTATTTTATTGGAATTTATAATTTGTTCCAGTCTATAGTGTACCTTGATTAATCAAACTAGTACTTTCAAGGTTTGAAATCTGTAATCGATTCTCTACATTTTCACGCATGGTCTTTAATAAAAATATATGAAAAATAAATGTCATTATTGGAATTCTAGAGTTCCAGAGAATTCTTCTTGACATCCTCGTGCGATATTTGATGATAATAAACAATATATCGCAGTACCTGTTATATTGTATTCAATACTTTGATTCCGCAAACGAATACTCTGATTTTGCCCCTAAGTACTTGATACCCATTTTCCAATACTCGATTCTCTATTTCTGCCACATATTATGAAAACTTATTTTATTGGAATTTATACTTTATTCTAGTCTATAGTGTAGCTTGATTAATCAAACTTGAACTTTCAAGGTTTGAAATATGTACTAGATTCCCTACATTTCGACGAATGGTCTTTAATTAAAACCTATGAAAAATAAATGTGATTGTGGGAATTCCAGAGGTCCAGGGAATTCTTCTTGACATCCTCGTGGGATACTTTGTAATAATAAACAATATATCGCAATAACTGTTATATTGTATTTAATACATTGATTCCGCAAACGAGTACTCTGATTTTGCACCAAAGTACTTTATACCCATTTTCCAGTACTTGATTCTCTATTTCTACCACATATCATGAAAATTTATTTTTCGAATTTATACTTTGTTCCAGTATCTATTGCACCTTGATTAATCAGATTAGTACTCTCAAAGTTTGAAATCTGTACTCGATTCTCTACATTTCCACGCATAGTCTTTAATAAAACTATATGAAAAATAAATGTCATTTTGGGAAATCCAGAGTTCCAAAGAATTCTTCTTGACATCCTCGTGTGATATTTTGTAATAATAAACAATATATCGCAATACCTGTTATATTGTATTTAATACTTTGATTTCGCAAACGAGTACTCTAATTTTGCTCCTAAGTACTTGATACCCATTTTCCAGTACTCGATTCTCTATTTCTGCCACACATTATGAAAACTTATTTTATTGGAATATATACTTTTTTCCTGTCTTTACTGTACCTTGATTAATCAGACTAGTACTTTAAACGTTTGAAATCTGTACTCGATTCTCTACATTTCCACGCATAGTCTTTAATAAAACTATATGAAAAATAAATGTCATTTTGGGAATTCCAGAGTTCCAGAGAATTCTTCTTGACATCCTCGTGTGATATTTTGTAATAATAAACAATATATCGCAGTACTTGTTACATTGTATTTAATACTTTGATTCTGCAAACGAGTACTCTAATTTTACTCCTTAGTACTTGATACCCATTTTCTAGTACTCGATTCTCAATTTCTGCCACGTATTATGAAAACTTATTTTGTTGGAATTTTTAATTTGTTCTAGTCTATAGTGTACCTTGATTAATCAAACTTGAACTTTCAAGGTTTGAAATCTGTACTAGATTCCCTACATTTCGACGAATGGTCTTTAATAAAAACATATGAAAAATAAATGTGATTTTGGGAATTCCAGAGGTCCAGGGAATTCTTCTTGACATCCTCGTGGGATACTTTGTAATAATAAACAATATATCGCAATACCTGTTATATTGTATTTAATACATTGATTCTGCAAACGAGTACTCTGATTTTGCACCAAAGTACTTCATACCCATTTTCCAGTACTCGATTCTCTATTTCTACCACATATTATGAAAATTTATTTTATTCGAATTTATACTTTGTTCCAGTATCTATTGCACCTTGATTAATCAGATTAGTACTCTCAACGTTTGAAATCTGTACTCGATTCTCTACATTTCCACACATAGTCTTTAATAAATCTATATGAAAAATAAATGTCATTTTGGGAAATCCAGAGTTGCAGAGAATTCTTCTTGACATCCTCGTGTGATATTTTGTAATAATTAACAATATATCGCAGTACCTGTTACATTGTATTTAATACTTTGATTCCGCAACCGAGTACTCTAATTTTGCTCCTAAGTACTTGATACCCATTTTCCAGTACTCGATTCTCAATTTTTGCCACATATTATGAAAACTTATTTTATTGGAATTTATAATTTGTTCCAGTCTATAGTGTACCTTGATTAATCAAACTAGTACTATCAAGGTTTGAAATCTGTACTCGATTCTCTACATTTCCACGCATGGTCTTTAATAAAAATATATGAAAAATAAATGTGATTTTGGGAATTCCAGAGTTCCAGGGAATTCATCTTGACATCCTCGTGGGATATCTTCTAATAATAAACAATATATCGTAATACCTGTTATATTGTATTTAATACATTGATTCGCAAACGAGTACTCTGATTTTGCACCAAAGTACATTATACCCATTTTCCAGTACTTGATTCTCTATTTCTACCACATATTATGAAAATTTATTTTTCGAATTTATACTTTGTTCCAGTATCTATTGCACCTTGATTCATCAGATTAGTACTCTCAACGTTTGAAATCTGTACTCGATTCTCTACATTTCCACGCATAGTCTTTAACAAAACTATATGAAAAATAAATGTCATTTTTTGAATTCCTGAGTTCCAGAGAATTCTTCTTGACATCCTCGTGTGATATTTTGTAATAATAACCAATATATCGCAGTACCTGTTACATTGTATTTAATACTTTGATTCCGCAAACGAGTACTCTAATTTTGCTCCTAAGTACTTGATACCCATTTTCCAGTACTCGATTCTCAATTTCTGCCATATATTATGAAAACTTATTTTATTGGAATTTATAATTTGTTCCAGTCTATAGTGTACCTTGATTAATCAAACTAGTACTTTCAAGGTTTGAAATCTGTACTCGATTCTCTACATTTTCACGCATGGTCTTTAATAAAAATATATGAAAAATAAATGTCATTATTGGAATTCTAGAGTTCCAGAGAATTCTTCTTGACATCCTCGTGCGATATTTGATAATAATAAACAATATATCGCAGTTCCTGTTATATTGTATTCAATACTTTGATTCCGCAAACGAATACTCTGATTTTGCCCCTAAGTACTTGATACCCATTTTCCAGTACTCGATTCTCTATTTCTGCCACATATTATGAAAACTTATTTTATTGGAATTTATAATTTATTCTAGTCTATAGTGTACCTTGATTAATCAAACTTGAACTTTCATGGTTTGAAATCTGTACTAGATTCCCTACATTTCGACGAATGGTCTTTAATTAAAACCTATGAAAAATAAATGTGATTTTGGGAATTCCAGAGGTCCAGGGAATTCTTCTTGACATCCTCGTGGGATACTTTGTAATAATAAACAATATATCGCAATACCTGTTATATTGTATTTAATACATTGATTCCGCAAACGAGTACTCTGATTTTGCACCAAAGTACTTTATACCCATTTTCCAGTACTTGATTCTCTATTTCTACCGCATATTATGAAAATTTATTTTTCAAATTTATACTTTGTTCCAGTATCTATTGCATCTTGATTAATCAGATTAGTACTCTCAACGTTTGAAATCTGTACTCGATTCTCTACATTTCCACGCATAGTCTTTAATAAAACTATATGAAAAATAAATGTCATTTTGGGAAATCCAGAGTTCCAAAGAATTCTTCTTGACATCCTAGTGTGATATTTTGTAATAATAAACAATATATCGCAATACCTGTTATATTGTATTTAATACTTTGATTTCGCAAACGAGTACTCTAATTTTGCTCCTAAGTACTTGATACCCATTTTCCAGTACTCGATTCTCTATTTCTGCCACACATTATGAAAACTTATTTTATTGGAATATATACTTTTTTCCTGTCTTTACTGTACCTTGATTAATCAGACTAGTACTTTAAACGTTTGAAATCTGTACTCGATTCTCTACATTTCCACGCATAGTCTTTAATAAAACTATATGAAAAATAAATGTCATTTTGGGAATTCCAGAGTTCCAGAGAATTCTTCTTGACATCCTCGTGTGATATTTTGTAATAATAAACAATATATCGCAGTACTTGTTACATTGTATTTAATACTTTGATTCTGCAAACGAGTACTGTGACGTCCCCCACGCCACAACCCCCGGACCGAAACGAGCCCCCGAGCGATAGTTAAATACCACCACTCGAAAACCCGCCCCGGACAACGGGATTCCCACATTCTGGCAACAGCAACTCCCCAACAACAACACCAACATCAACAACATCAACAACAGCAATGTAACATTAACGAAGCGGAAGCAAGTATCATCATCTCAATAGCATGATATTAACATTTATATATCATAATCCCAACAAATTCATCATTCCAAATTGTCATCAAGTTTCATATTCATTCACGTCTCAACCACATTCTATTTAACATGACAAAAAATATATCATTGAGTTCAGCTAACAAAAAAAAATATATATAACTGACTCCAAAGACTGATGATCCTACAATGCTGCTGCCAGTACCTGACCGCTAACCTGAAGCATGAACCAAAACGGGATGTGAGTCAAACGAACCCAGTGAGGAGGGAAATATATGTATATAATAAAAGCATATTTAATTCACACTTAGGTTGATAAAAGCAAATCTAGTGCCGATAAGCTCTTTTACAATTCAGCTAAGCTTTGTGAACTAAATATTAATTTAAAACATTTTAGAAAACATTTTTTTTCCCGGCGAGAACGGGCCATCTCCTTATAACTCCCAAAAACATATCAATTATAATGAAATCCCATAACACCGTTTGGCTTATCAAGGGCGCTACCCAAAATTCCGCCATACCCGACTAATGGCGCCGGTGTAAGTATTATTCAGGCTAGACTACCTCCGACCAGCCATGAATAATACCCTTTGATTATTTATCAGGTTACTAGTTAAACCTGTTTATAATCGGTGGATTATGAACCCGGCTTCAACCCTAGACGCACGTCTCCGGGTATCCGCCTCTCACATAATCCAGGGCCCAAATATACCCTAAGAGCGTCCTCAATAGGGTCGAAGGAACAATAATCTCGCTTTATAAATGTTTTGATTGACTAAAAGAGTCGTTCGAGACAAGGTATGTAACCGTCTAGGGTTTCTCGACACGTTGCCGAATAACTCGAGGCATACGCGCAAGTCCCGAGACCAAATGTTACTTTTAAAAACAAAATAATTCTCTTGTCTCTATTTTAAAACCATTTTAGAAAAGATACATATATATCATTTTATATCAAATCCTTTTTATTTCAAATATTGATAACATATAATTGAAATATAAGGGATATGGTTTTCGCAAATATTTGTTCAAGCTTCAGTTAAAAACATTTTTTTCATCCTCACCTGTAGGCTTAACAAAAGATACACGAGAACTCGAAAATCGGCTCCGCGAGGTCCCACCTGTAATACACAGGCCTCGAGGTAAGACACGACTCGATAAATCAACCAAATAAGACGCACGGCAATGAAATGCATTTTATGCTCAAAATAACATATTATGTATAAATGCACTTAAACACAATTAAACTCATTCAAATGCATTCAAACACAATCAAACATACATGATATGAAGCTAAACTAAGCATTCAAGTAATATGGAAGCTTGGAAACCAAAATTCAAAGGTTTGTAAATATTACGCAAACCACCCCTCGTTTAATACTTTGCATAGCAAATCAACTCCGATTAATCCGAAATTTCCGGCATCACTTAGCTACTATATTTAAGGATTTTTGATGCCAAAAGAATCAAAAAATGAAGCCAAATGCTCAAAAATCACTATTCATCAGCCCCTACATATTTTGCCAAACTCTCATTTTTCAACTCCAAACTCCATAAAACTTCACCAATTAGCTTAATATCATGAACTAACATGAATTACCAATCCATTTGAGCATCTAAGCATCTAAATTCATCAATCCAACATTGCATAATAATCAAATTTATGTGAAAAATCACAAGAGATGCTACATGTAATCAATCACCAAACTAAGCTCATCAATCATTCATTCTAACATGCTTCTTCACTTCATCAACATATGAGACATTGAAAACCAAAGAATTAAGAGAATTGAAACCTTACCTTGAAGAGGGGAATTGAAAAGATTGAGGAATTAAGAGCTTGTTTGCAAAAATAGAAAGTAGAGGCTTGTTCCTTAGATGAAAGAGCAACTTTTTGTAGCAAGAAAAAGGATGATTTTTGGTGCTTTGATGGTGGTAGAAGTGGCGGTGGTGAGGGTGATGAGTGAGGGCCGAGAGTGAGAGAGAGAGAGAGGTTGAAGATGAGTTGCTTGAGAATAGTGTAGAAATTTGGAGAAAAGATGAGATAATTAAATAAATATAAGTTATTTTGAATAGTCAAAATTAGCTAGCTATATGTATATACTTGTATATATATTTGTGTAGATATTTATGTATATATTTGCATATATATATTTATGTATATTTCAAGATTAATATCATACAAGTCAAATATAATTGACATAATTTCATAAGATTTCAAATACAACACTTCAAATATAACATAGTGTGAAGTAAATTTCAAATATAAAAATTCTTATGAATTCATCATATTATTCACATATAGAATCACACATTAATTCATATAATTCACATAATCACATAATTTGCAAATAATACACACAAGAGCAATTCGTCGGTAAACGTACCGAAGCGTTATAAAATAGCGGGGCGTTACACTATCCCCCCCTTCGGAGAATCTGGTCCCCAGATTCTAATTCGACTCCACAAATAACTCGGGATAATGAGTTCGCATCTTCTCTTCCGTTTCCCAAGTTACTTGCTCGGTGGTTCGGTTCCTCCACAACACACGAACCAAGGGAATCTGTCGGTTGCGGAGTTGTTTGAACTTACGATCCTGAATCTCAACAGGTTTCATCTCGATCGTCAAGTCAGGCTCTACCTGAACTTCTTCATCTCGCAGAATGTGAGATTCGTCGGGATAGTATTTTCGCAATTGAGAAACATGGAAGACATTGTGAATCCCAGTTAGAGTCGAGGGCAGGTTCAGGCGGTAGGCAGTCTTCCCAATCCGTTCAATAACCTCATAGGGTCCCAAATATCTCGGACTGAGTTTCCCACCTTTTCCCACTCTAGCGAATCCTTTCCTCAACGTCGCCTTAAGAAACACTTTGTCTCCCTCTTCAAATTCCAAATCCCGGCGTCTCTTGTCAGCATAACTCTTCTGACGATCCTGAGCAGCTTTCATTCTCTGCCGAATGATTGCAATCTTATCAAGTGTTTCCTGGATCGTCTTTGGAGGTAGAGCTCGTTCCACTCCGTCTTTAGTTCTTCGCCAGTCTTCTAATTCCCAGTACAGAGGGGATCGGCATTTACGTCCATAAAGCGCTTCGTACGGGGGCATCCCAATCCCAATGAGTGGCAGTTGCTTGTCCCAACTCGTGGAGAAGTCGAGAGCACACGCTCGTAACATGTCGCCTAGAATCTTGATGGTTCTCTCAGATTGACCATCAGTTTGCGGGTGAGCAGCTGTGCTAAATTTCAAATTCGTTCCCAAGTTTCTGTGAATTTCTTGCCAAAGTCGGGAAGTAAACTTAGGATCTCGATCGGATACAATACTTTTCGGAACTCCGTGTAGCTTTACAATCTGCTCAATGTACAGTTCCGCTAACTTCTTAACATTAGTGGTCTTTCGAATTGGAATGAAATGAGCGGATTTCGTCAAACGATCCACAATCACCCAAATCGTATCATATCCGCCTCGAACTCTCGGTAATCCGGACATGAAATCCATAGCAATATCTTCCCATTTCCAATCCGGAATAGAGAGTGGCTGTAGAGTTCCACCGGGTTGCTGATGTTCGGCTTTAACTCGTTGACAAGTCAAACACTGTCTCACGAAATCAGCAACTTCTCGTTTCATTCCATGCCACCAATATTGAGTCTTAAGATCTCTGTACATCTTATTACCTCCCGGATGGACGGCATAAGCAGATTTATGTGCTTCTTCCATGATTTTGAACTTCAAGTTTTTCGGCACGCAGATTCGGTTCTTAAGACGAAGAAGACCCATATCATCGAAAGCAAATGAGGAGTTCGGATCATCTTGCATCCTCACGACCTGTCTTTGAATCCAGTCATCAGCACTCTGCTCGTCTTTAAGCCTCTGAACCAAATCCGGTCTCACTGAGAGGTTTGCAATCCGCGGTTGAGAGACTAGATGATATCTCCCTGCTTCGGACATTAATTCCAAGGAGGTTCCTTCCAAGCTAGCTACCTTTGCTTGTCTACTTAAAGCATCGGCTACTACGTTAGCTTTGCCTGGATGATATTGGATACGGCAATCATAATCTTCAAGAAATTCCATCCACCGTCGTTGCCTGCGATTAAGATCTTTCTGAGTATGTAAATACTTCAAACTCTGGTGATCGGTGAAAATATCGAATGTCACGCCGTACAAGTAATGTCGCCACTTACCCAGGGCAAAGATAATAGCAGCTAGCTCAAGATCATGGATAGGATAGTTCTTTTCGGCATCTTTTAACTTACGCGAAGCATAAGCTATCACTTTGCCATTCTGCATAAGAACGCATCCTAACCCTTCTTTCGAGGCATCGGTATAAACCGTAAACCCTTCGGAACCTTCCGGTAGTGAAAGTACCGGAGCAGTAGTCAACCATTTCCTTAGCTCTTGGAAACTTGCCTCGCACTTATCGTCCCACTTAAAAGGCACGTCCTTGCGAGTTAAATTGGTCAGCGGAGCGGCTATCTTGGAGAAATCTTGAACGAAACGCCTGTAATAGCCAGCTAACCCTAGAAAACTTCGGACTTCAGTTGGAGTCTTCGGCTGCTCCCATTTCATCACGGCCTCGATTTTAGAAGGATCAACTTCAATTCCATCTCCTGATATCACATGACCAAGGAAGGTAACTTTATCAAGCCAAAATTCGCATTTACTGAACTTAGCATACAACTGATGCTCTAGGAGAGTTCTTAATACGATGCGAAGATGCTCGGCATGTTCTTCCTTAGTCTTTGAGAAAACCAGGATATCATCAATGAAGATCACCACAAACTTATCGAGATAGGGCCGGAAAGTACGATGCATCAAATCCATGAAAGCAGCTGGGGCATTCGTTAACCCGAAAGGCATAACTACGAACTCAAAATGCCCATATCGAGTATTAAACCCAGTCTTTGGAATGTCTGATTCTCGAATCCTCAACTGGTAATACCCCTGTCGGAGATCAAGTTTAGAGTATACTTTCGACCCTTGCAAGATATCAAACAACTCTTCGATGTGAGGTAGAGGATATTTGTTCTTTATCGTCATCCGATTCAGCTCGCGATAATCTATACACATCCTCAACGTCCCATCCTTCTTTTTCACAAAAAGAACAGGCGCACCCCACGGCGAAGTACTCGGTCGAATGTACCCACTCTCCAACAGTCCATCCAACTGTATCTTCAATTCTTTCAACTCTGCCGGAGCCATTCGGTAAGGAGTCTTCGAATACGGTTCGGCACCCGGAGCTAGATCGATCACAAACTCTATCTCTCGTTCCGGAGGCAAAGAATTCAAACTCTCAGGAAACACATCAGGGAATTCTCCAACTACTGGTACCTCCTCAAGCTTAACTTGCTCTTTCGGACGGTTTAGTAGATAAGCAACAAAGGCCGGAGATCCCTTGCGAATCATTCGGGCGGCTTTAACATAAGAAACTCGAGGAATCTTGTCAAACCTTTTGCCCAAAATCTCGCTATCAGCTCCCAGAGTGATTCTTTTCTCGAAACAGTCAATATAAGCTTGATGCCGATATAGCCAGTCCATTCCCAATATTATCCCGTAATGACTCATCGGAAGTTCAATGAGATCAGCAGGATAATCATGATCATCTATCCTCAATGGACAGTTTCGAAAGACTCGATTGCACAAATACGAAATTCCCAACGGGGAATTGACCTCAAGCACATACGGTAAAGACTCGGCAGATAAAGATAATCTAGAAACATATTCAGGTGCAATAAAAGAATGCGTCGCACCCGAATCATATAATGCAATTATGGATATGTCATGCAAATGTACAGTACCTTGCACCACGGCATTTGGATCGGTCTCCCCTCCATCCCCCGTCATCGCATACGCTCGTGCCACAACTTTTCCTTTCCCCGCATTCTGTGGCTCTTTCTGGAACTGTGGAGATGGCCTTCTCGGGCAGTTCTCTATTTGATGATCCTTGCGCCCACATCGAAGACAGAGCCCTTGTTTCTTCCAGCAATTAGCTTCCATGTGTCTTGGCTTGCCACAATAAGAACACTTGATTGGAGGCTCGGCTGTCTGAGAACCCGAGGTCTTTTGCTTCTTGCTCGAAGATGAAGAACCCGCAGGAGGAAAAGACCTCTTGAATTTGCGAGGTGGTGGAGCTATATCCTTCGGTGCGAAGTCCCTTTTGATCTGTTGTAACTGCGACTCAATCTCCAGAGCAGTTGTGACGGCAACCTCGTATGTAGGGAGATGAGCTCCCAGAAGTGCTCTTCGGATATCCTCATTCAGGCCCTGAACAAACTGATTCACCTTTCTTCTTTCGTCCGTAAGGATGAAAGGACAGTAGACAATGAGGCGGGAGAACATGGCCTCGTATTCATCAACGGTGAGATTCTCTTGTTTTAAGGCTCGAAATTCAGCTTCTCGTCGATCTTGTACAACCAGGGGAATGTATTTGCTTCGGAAGGCTGAGAGGAAGTTAGCCCAAGTCGGCTCAGTTTGATCAGCTCGCCACCTAGCTTCAGTCAGCCTCCACCAGTCTCTGGCTGGTCCCTTCAATAGAAAAACTGCATATTCAACTTTCTTTGAGTCGGGACACTCGATAACCCTGAACATAGGCTCGAGATCGGCAATCCACTCTGTGGCCTTAAGATCATCAGGTGCTCCTTCGAAACGAGGGGGGTTAAGATTGAGGAACCTGTCAAAGTCTCTCGCCTCTGCCTGTTTCCTTTGAGCAGGGGTCGGTTGTACAGGAGCTACACCCTGTTGGAACATCCTTTGCATGGCTTCGAAGAACATGGCAGGATTCAGGGGATTCGGCTGCACGGGCGGTATCGGCTCGGGCTGAGGAGCCGGAGGAGCATTAATGTTGTTGTCGTCTTCCTGGGGAGGAGAAGGAGGAGCAGCTCTGGTTCTCGGTCTACCACGAGCCATTTCCTGTATCAAAAGACTGAATAAAATGCATGTTTTGTTAGCCACATGATCATGTTAGCACAAAATCACATAACATAAACATATAAAAGCACATTGTCCTATAGCCGTTCGACCTAGACACACTCAACACGACGTCAAAACCTAAGTACCAAACCTAGGCTCTGATACCACCTTAAGCTGTGACGTTCCCCACGCCACAACCCCCGGACCGAACGAGTCCCCGAGCGATAGTTAGATACCACCACTCGAAAACCCGCCCCGGACAACGGGATTCCCACAATCTGGCAACAGCAACTCCCCAACAACAATATCAACATCAACAACAACAACAACAGCAATATAACATTAACGTAGCGGAATCAAGTATCATCATATCAATAGCATGATATCAACATATATATATATCATAATCCCATCAGATTCATCATTTCAAACTGTCATCAAGTTTCATATTCATTCACGTCTCAACCACATTCTATTTAACATGACAAAATATATATCATTGAGTTCAGCTAACAAAAAAAATATATATAACTGACTCCAAAGACTGATGATCCTACAATGCTGCTGCCAGTACCTGACCGCTAACCTGAAGCATGAACCAAAACGGGATGTGAGTCAAACGAACCCAGTGAGGAGGGAAATATATGTATATAATAAAAGCATATTTAATTCACACTTAGGTTGATAAAAGCAAATCTAGTGCCGATAAGCTCTTTTACAATTCAGCTAAGCTTTGTGAACTAAATATTAATTTAAAACATTTTAGAAAACATTTTTATTCCCGGCGAGAACGGGCCATCTCCTTATAACTCCCAAAAACATATCAATTATAATGAAATCCCATAACACCGTTTGGCTTATCAAGGGAGCTACCCAAAATTCCGCCATACCCGACTAATGGCGCCGGTGTAAGTATTATTCAGGCTAGACTACCTCCGACCAGCCATGAATAATACCCTTTGATTATTTATCAGGTTACTAGTTAAACCTGTTTATAATCGGTGGATTATGAACCCGGCTTCAACCCTAGACGCACGTCTCCGGGTATCCGCCTCTCACATAATCCAGGGCCCAAATATACCCTAAGAGCGTCCTCAATAGGGTCGAAGGAACAATAATCTCGCTTTATAAATGTTTTGATTGACTAAAAGAGTCGTTCGAGACAAGGTATGTAACCGTCTAGGGTTTCTCGACACGTTGCCGAATAACTCGAGGCATACGCGCAAGTCCCGAGACCAAATGTTACTTTTAAAAACAAAATAGTTCTCTTGTCTCTATTTTAAAACCATTTTAGAAAAGATACATATATATCATTTTATATCAAATCCTTTTTATTTCAAATATTGATAACACATAATTGAAATATAAAGGGGTAGGGTTTTCGCAAATATTTGTTCATACTCCAGTTAGAAAACATTTTACATCCTCACCTGTAGGCTTAACAAAAGATACACGAGAACTCGAAAATCAGCTCCGCGAGGTCCCACCTGTAATACACAGGCCTCGAGGTAAGACACGACTCGATAAATCAACCAAATAAGACGCACGGCAATGAAATGCATTTTATGCTCAAAATAACATATTATGTATAAATGCACTTAAACACAATTAAACTCATTCAAATGCATTCAAACACAATCAAACATACATGATATGAAGCTAAACTAAGCATTCAAGTAATATGGAAGCTTGGAAACCAAAATTCAAAGGTTTGTAAATATTACGCAAACCACCCCTCGTTTAATACTTTGCATAGCAAATCAACTCCGATTAATCCGAAATTTCCGGCATCACTTAGCTACTATATTTAAGGATTTTTGATGCCAAAAGAATCAAAAAATGAAGCCAAATGCTCAAAAATCACTATTCATCAGCCCCTACATATTTTGCCAAACTCTCATTTTTCAACTCCAAACTCCATAAAACTTCACCAATTAGCTTAATATCATGAACTAACATGAATTACCAATCCATTTGGACATCTAAGCATCTAAATTCATCAATCCAACATTGCATAATAATCAAATTTATGTGAAAAATCACAAGAGATACTACATGTAATCAATCACCAAACTAAGCTCATCAATCATTCATTCTAACATGCTTCTTCACTTCATCAACATATGAGACATTAAAAACCAAAGAATTAAGAGAATTGAAACCTTACCTTGAAGAGGGGAATTGAAAAGATTGAGGAATTAAGAGCTTGTTTGCAAAAATAGAAAGTAGAGGCTTGTTCCTTAGATGAGAGAGCAACTTTTTGTAGCAAGAGAGGGGATGATTTTTGGTGATTGTTGAAGATGACAATGGTGGTCGTGAGAGGTGAGTGAGAGTGCCGAGAGTGAGAGAGAGAGAGAGGTTGAAGATGAGTTGCTTGAGAATAGTGTAGAAATTTGGAGAAAAGATGAGATAATTAAATAAATATAAGTTATTTTGAATAGTCAAAATTAGCTAGCTATATGTATATACTTGTATATATATTTGTGTAGATATTTATGTATATATTTGCATATATATATTTATGTATATTTCAAGATTAATATCATACAAGTCAAATATAATTGACATAATTTCATAAGATTTCAAATACAACACTTCAAATATAACATAGTGTGAAGTAAATTTCAAATATAAAAATTCTTATGAATTCATCATATTATTCACATATAGAATCACACATTAATTCATATAATTCACATAATCACATAATTTGCAAATAATACACACAAGAGCAATTCGTCGGTAAACGTACCGAAGCGTTATAAAATAGCGGGGCGTTACATATTGTATTTAATACATTGATTCCGCAAACAAGTACTCTGATTTTCCACCAAAGTACTGTATACCCATTTTCCAGTACTTGATTCTCTATTTCTACCACATATTATAAACATTTATTTTTCGAATTTATACTTTGTTCCAGTATCTATTACACCTTGATTAATCAGATTAGGACTCTCAACGTTTGAAATCTGTACTCGATTCTCTACATTTCCACGCATAGTCTTTAATAAAACTATACGAAAAATAAATGTCATTTTTTGAATTCCTGAGTTCTAGAGAATTCTTCTTGACATCCTCGTGTGATATTTTGTAATAATAAACAATATATCGCAGTACCTGTTACATTGTATTTAATACTTTGATTCCGCAAACGAGTACTCTAATTTTGCTCCTAAGTACTTGATACCCATTTTCCAGTACTCGATTCACAATTTCTGCCACATATTATGAAAACTTATTTTATTGGAATTTATAATTTGTTCCAGTCTATAGTGTACCTTGATTAATCAAACTAGTACTTTCAAGGTTTGAAATCTGTACTCGATTCTCTACATTTCCACGCATGGTCTTTAATAAAAATATATGAAAAATAAATGTGATTTTGGGAATTCCAGAGTTCCAGGGAATTCTTCTTGACATCCTCGTGGGATATCTTGTAATAATAAACAATATATCGTAATACCTGTTATATTGTATTTAATACATTGATTCCGCAAACGAGTACTCTGATTTTGCACCAAAGTACTTTATACCCATTTTCCAGTACTCGATTCTCTATTTCTACCACATATTATGAAAATTTATTTTTCAAATTTATACTTTGTTCCAGTATCTATTGCATCTTGATTAATCAGATTAGTACTCTCAACGTTTGAAATATGTACTCGATTCTCTACATTTCCACGCATAGTCTTTAATAAAACTATATGAAAAATAAATGTCATTTTTTGAATTCCTGAGTTCCAGAGAATTCTTCTTGACACCCTCGTGTGATATTTTGTAATAATAAACTATATATCGCAGTACCTGTTACATTGTATTTAATACTTTGATTCCGCAAACGAGTACTCTAATTTTGCTCCAAAGTACTTGATACCCATTTTCCAGTACTCGATTCTCAATTTCTGCCAAATATTATGAAAACTTATTTTATTGGAATTTATAATTTGTTCCAGTCTATAGTGTACCTTGATTAATCAAACTAGTACTTTCAAGGTTTGAAATCTGTACTCGATTCTCTACATTTTCACGCATGGTCTTTAATAAAAATATATGAAAAATAAATGTCATTATTGGAATTCTAGAGTTCCAGAGACTTCTTCTTGACATCCTCGTGCGATATTTGATAATAATAAACAATATATCGCAGTACCTGTTATATTGTATTCAATACTTTGATTCCGCAAACGAATACTCTGATTTTGCCCCTAAGTACTTGATACCCATTTTGCAGTACTCGATTCTCTATTTCTGCCACATATTATGAAAACTTATTTTATTGGAATTTATACTTTATTCTAGTCTATAGTGTACCTTGATTAATCAAACTTGAACGTTCAAGGTTTGAAATCTGTACTAGATTCCCTACATTTCGACGAATGGTCTTTAATAAAAACATATAAAAAATAAATGTGATTTTGGGAATTCCAGAGGTCCAGGGAATTCTTCTTGATATCCTCGTGGGATACTTTGTAATAATAAACAATATATCGCAATACCTGTTATATTGTATTTAATACATTGATTCCGCAAACGAGTACTCTGATTTTGCACCAAAGTACTTTATACCCATTTTCCAGTACTTGATTCTCTATTTCTACCACATATTATGAAAATTTATTTTTCGAATTTATACTTTGTTCCAGTATCTATTGCACCTTGATTAATCAGATTAGTACTCTCAACGTTTGAAATCTGTACTCGATTCTCTACATTTCCACGCATAGTCTTTAATAAAACTATACGAAAAATAAATGTCATTTTTTGAATTCCTGAGTTCCAGAGAATTCTTCTTGACATCTTCGTGTGATATTTTGTAATAATAAACAATATATCGCAGTACCTGTTACATTGTATTTAATACTATGATTCCGCAAACGAGTACTCTAATTTTGCTCCTAAGTACTTGATACCCATTTTCCAGTACTCGATTCTCAATTTCTGCCACATATTATGAAAACTTATTTTATTGGAATTTATAATTTGTTCCAGTATATAGTGTACCTTGATTAATCAAACTAGTACTTTCAAGGTTTGAAATTTGTACTCGATTCTCTACATTTTCACGCATGGTCTTTAATAAAAATATATGAAAAATAAATGTCATTTTGGGAATTCTAGAGTTCCAGAGAATTCTTCTTGGCATCCTCGTGCGATATTTGATAATAATAAACAATATATCGCAGTACCTGTTATATTGTATTTAATACTTTGATTCCGCAAACAAATACTCTGATTTTTCCCCTAAATACTTGATACCCATTTTCCAGTACTCGATTCTCTATTTCTGCCACATATTATGAAAACTTATTTTATTGGAATTTATACTTTATTCTAGTCTATAGTGTACCTTGATTAATCAAACTTGAACTTTCAAGGTTTGAAATCTGTACTAGATTCCCTACATTTCGACGAATGGTCTTTAATAAAAACATATGAAAAATAAATGTGATTTTGGGAATTCCAGAGGTCCAGGGAATTCTTCTTGACATCCTCGTGGGATACTTTGTAATAATAAACAATATATCGCAATACCTATTATATTGTATTTAATACATTGATTCTGCAAACGAGTACCCTGATTTTGCACCAAAGTACTTTATACCCATTTTCCAGTACTCGATTCTCTATTTCTACCACATATTATGAAAATTTATTTTATTCGAATTTATACTTTGTTCCAGTATCTATTGCACCTTGATTAATCAGATTAGTACTCTCAACGTTTGAAATCTGTACTCGATTCTCTACATTTCCACACATAGTCTTTAATAAATCTATATGAAAAATAAATGTCATTTTGGGAAATCCAGAGTTCCAGAGAATTCTTCTTGACATCCTCGTGTGATATTTTGTAATAATTAACAATATATCGCAGTACCTGTTACATTGTATTTAATACTTTGATTCCGCAACTGAGTACTCTAATTTTGCTCCTAAGTACTTGATACCCATTTTCCAGTACTCGATTCTCAATTTTTGCCACATATTATGAAAACTTATTTTATTGGAATTTATAATTTGTTCCAGTCTATAGTGTAATTTTATTGACATGAAAGTGGGAAAGAAGGAATGGAAGCCGATAGCCACCACTTCTAGCCGGGGTCCCAAGATTTCCCATCTTCATCAAACTAGTACTATCAAGGTTTGAAATCTGTACTCGATTCTCTACATTTCCACGCATGGTCTTTAATAAAAATATATGAAAAATAAATGTGATTTTGGGAATTCCAGAGTTCCAGGGAATTCTTCTTGACATCCTCGTGGGATATCTTGTAATAATAAACAATATATCGTAATACCTGTTATATTGTATTTAATACATTGATTCCGCAAACGAGTACTCTGATTTTGCACCAAAGTACTTTATACCCATTTTCCAGTACTCGATTCTCTATTTCTACCACATATTATGAAAATTTATTTTTCAAATTTATACTTTGTTCCAGTATCTATTGCATCTTGATTAATCAGATTAGTACTCTCAACGTTTGAAATATGTACTCGATTCTCTACATTTCCACGCATAGTCTTTAATAAAACTATATGAAAAATAAATGTCATTTTTTGAATTCCTGAGTTCCAGAGAATTCTTCTTGACACCCTCGTGTGATATTTTGTAATAATAAACTATATATCGCAGTACCTGTTACATTGTATTTAATACTTTGATTCCGCAAACGAGTACTCTAATTTTGCTCCAAAGTACTTGATACCCATTTTCCAGTACTCGATTCTCAATTTCTGCCACATATTATGAAAACTTATTTTATTGGAATTTATAATTTGTTCCAGTCTATAGTGTACCTTGATTAATCAAACTAGTACTTTCAAGGTTTGAAATCTGTACTCGATTCTCTACATTTTCACGCATGGTCTTTAATAAAAATATATGAAAAATAAATGTCATTTTGGGAATTCTAGAGTTCCAGAGAATTCTTCTTGGCATCCTCGTGCGATATTTGATAATAATAAACAATATATCGCAGTACCTGTTATATTGTATTTAATACTTTGATTCCGCAAACAAATACTCTGATTTTTCCCCTAAGTACTTGATACCCATTTTCCAGTACTCGATTCTCTATTTCTGCCACATATTATGAAAACTTATTTTATTGGAATTTATACTTTATTCTAGTCCATAGTGTACCTTGATTAATCAAACTTGAACTTTCAAGGTTTGAAATCTGTACTAGATTCCCTACATTTCGACGAATGGTCTTTAATAAAAACATATGAAAAATAAATGTGATTTTGGGAATTCCAGAGGTCCAGGGAATTCTTCTTGACATCCTCGTGGGATACTTTGTAATAATAAACAATATATCGCAATACCTGTTATATTGTATTTAATACATTGATTCTGCAAACGAGTACCCTGATTTTGCACCAAAGTACTTTATACCCATTTTCCAGTACTCGATTCTCTATTTCTACCACATATTATGAAAATTTATTTTATTCGAATTTATACTTTGTTCCAGTATCTATTGCACCTTGATTAATCAGATTAGTACTCTCAACGTTTGAAATCTGTACTCGATTCTCTACATTTCCACACATAGTCTTTAATAAATCTATATGAAAAATAAATGTCATTTTGGGAAATCCAGAGTTCCAGAGAATTCTTCTTGACATCCTCGTGTGATATTTTGTAATAATTAACAATATATCGCAGTACCTGTTACATTGTATTTAATACTTTGATTCCGCAACTGAGTACTCTAATTTTGCTCCTAAGTACTTGATACCCATTTTCCAGTACTCGATTCTCAATTTTTGCCACATATTATGAAAACTTATTTTATTGGAATTTATAATTTGTTCCAGTCTATAGTGTAATTTTATTGACATGAAAGTGGGAAAGAAGGAATGGAAGCCGATAGCCACCACTTCTAGCCGGGGTCCCAAGATTTCCCATCTTCATCAAACTAGTACTATCAAGGTTTGAAATCTGTACTCGATTCTCTACATTTCCACGCATGGTCTTTAATAAAAATATATGAAAAATAAATGTGATTTTGGGAATTCCAGAGTTCCAGGGAATTCTTCTTGACATCCTCGTGGGATATCTTGTAATAATAAACAATATATCGTAATACCTGTTATATTGTATTTAATACATTGATTCCGCAAACGAGTACTCTGATTTTGCACCAAAGTACTTTATACCCATTTTCCAGTACTCGATTCTCTATTTCTACCACATATTATGAAAATTTATTTTTCAAATTTATACTTTGTTCCAGTATCTATTGCATCTTGATTAATCAGATTAGTACTCTCAACGTTTGAAATATGTACTCGATTCTCTACATTTCCACGCATAGTCTTTAATAAAACTATATGAAAAATAAATGTCATTTTTTGAATTCCTGAGTTCCAGAGAATTCTTCTTGACACCCTCGTGTGATATTTTGTAATAATAAACTATATATCGCAGTACCTGTTACATTGTATTTAATACTTTGATTCCGCAAACGAGTACTCTAATTTTGCTCCAAAGTACTTGATACCCATTTTCCAGTACTCGATTCTCAATTTCTGCCACATATTATGAAAACTTATTTTATTGGAATTTATAATTTGTTCCAGTCTATAGTGTACCTTGATTAATCAAACTAGTACTTTCAAGGTTTGAAATCTGTACTCGATTCTCTACATTTTCACGCATGGTCTTTAATAAAAATATATGAAAAATAAATGTCATTATTGGAATTCTAGAGTTCCAGAGACTTCTTCTTGACATCCTCGTGCCATATTTGATAATAATAAACAATATATCGCAGTACCTGTTATATTGTATTCAATACTTTGATTCCGCAAACGAATACTCTGATTTTGCCCCTAAGTACTTGATACCCATTTTCCAGTACTCGATTCTCTATTTCTGCCACATATTATGAAAACGTATTTTATTGGAATTTATACTTTATTCTAGTCTATAGTGTACCTTGATTAATCAAACTTGAACGTTCAAGGTTTGAAATCTGTACTAGATTCCCTACATTTCGACGAATGGTCTTTAATAAAAACATATAAAAAATAAATGTGATTTTGGGAATTCCAGAGGTCCAGGGAATTCTTCTTGATATCCTCGTGGGATACTTTGTAATAATAAACAATATATCGCAATACCTGTTATATTGTATTTAATACATTGATTCCGCAAACGAGTACTCTGATTTTGCACCAAAGTACTTTATACCCATTTTCCAGTACTTGATTCTCTATTTCTACCACATATTATGAAAATTTATTTTTCGAATTTATACTTTGTTCCAGTATCTATTGCACCTTGATTAATCAGATTAGTACTCTCAACGTTTGAAATCTGTACTCGATTCTCTACATTTCCACGCATAGTCTTTAATAAAACTATACGAAAAATAAATGTCATTTTTTGAATTCCTGAGTTCCAGAGAATTCTTCTTGACATCTTCGTGTGATATTTTGTAATAATAAACAATATATCGCAGTACCTGTTACATTGTATTTAATACTTTGATTCCGCAAACGAGTACTCTAATTTTGCTCCTAAGTACTTGATACCCATTTTCCAGTACTCGATTCTCAATTTCTGCCACATATTATGAAAACTTATTTTATTGGAATTTATAATTTGTTCCAGTATATAGTGTACCTTGATTAATCAAACTAGTACTTTCAAGGTTTGAAATTTGTACTCGATTCTCTACATTTTCACGCATGGTCTTTAATAAAAATATATGAAAAATAAATGTCATTTTGGGAATTCTAGAGTTCCAGAGAATTCTTCTTGGCATCCTCGTGCGATATTTGATAATAATAAACAATATATCGCAGTACCTGTTATATTGTATTTAATACTTTGATTCCGCAAACAAATACTCTGATTTTTCCCCTAAGTACTTGATACCCATTTTCCAGTACTCGATTCTCTATTTCTGCCACATATTATGAAAACTTATTTTATTGGAATTTATACTTTATTCTAGTCTATAGTGTACCTTGATTAATCAAACTTGAACTTTCAAGGTTTGAAATCTGTACTAGATTCCCTACATTTCGACGAATGGTCTTTAATAAAAACATATGAAAAATAAATGTGATTTTGGGAATTCCAGAGGTCCAGGGAATTCTTCTTGACATCCTCGTGGGATACTTTGTAATAATAAACAATATATCGCAATACCTGTTATATTGTATTTAATACATTGATTCTGCAAACGAGTACCCTGATTTTGCACCAAAGTACTTTATACCCATTTTCCAGTACTCGATTCTCTATTTCTACCACATATTATGAAAATTTATTTTATTCGAATTTATACTTTGTTCCAGTATCTATTGCACCTTGATTAATCAGATTAGTACTCTCAACGTTTGAAATCTGTACTCGATTCTCTACATTTCCACACATAGTCTTTAATAAATCTATATGAAAAATAAATGTCATTTTGGGAAATCCAGAGTTCCAGAGAATTCTTCTTGACATCCTCGTGTGATATTTTGTAATAATTAACAATATATCGCAGTACCTGTTACATTGTATTTAATACTTTGATTCCGCAACTGAGTACTCTAATTTTGCTCCTAAGTACTTGATACCCATTTTCCAGTACTCGATTCTCAATTTTTGCCACATATTATGAAAACTTATTTTATTGGAATTTATAATTTGTTCCAGTCTATAGTGTAATTTTATTGACATGAAAGTGGGAAAGAAAGAATGGAAGCCGATAGCCACCACTTCTAGCCGGGGTCCCAAGATTTCCCATCTTCATCAAACTAGTACTATCAAGGTTTGAAATCTGTACTCGATTCTCTACATTTCCACGCATGGTCTTTAATAAAAATATATGAAAAATAAATGTGATTTTGGGAATTCCAGAGTTCCAGGGAATTCATCTTGACATCCTCGTGGGATATCTTGTAATAATAAACAATATATAGTAATACCTGTTATATTGTATTTAATACATTGATTCGCAAACGAGTACTCTGATTTTGCACCAAAGTACATTATACCCATTTTCCAGTACTTGATTCTCTATTTCTACCACATATTATGAAAATTTATTTTTCGAATTTATACTTTGTTCCAGTATCTATTGCACCTTGATTAATCAGATTAGTACTCTCAACGTTTGAAATCTGTACTCGATTCTCTACATTTCCACGCATAGTCATTAACAAAACTATATGAAAAATAAATATCATTTTTTGAATTCCTGAGTTCCAGAGAATTCTTCTTGACATCCTCGTGTGATATTTTGTAATAATAACCAATATATCGCAGTACCTGTTACATTGTATTTAATACTTTGATTCCGCAAACGAGTACTCTAATTTTGCTCCTAAGTACTTGATACCCATTTTCCAGTACTCGATTCTCAATTTCTGCCATATATTATGAAAACTTATTTTATTGGAATTTATAATTTGTTCCAGTCTATAGTGTACCTTGATTAATCAAACTAGTACTTTCAAGGTTTGAAATCTGTACTCGATTCTCTACATTTTCACGCATGGTCGTTAATAAAAATATATGAAAAATAAATGTGATTTTGGGAATTCCAGAGTTCCAGGGAATTCTTCTTGACATCCTCGTGGGATATCTTGTAATAATAAACAATATATCGTAATACCTGTTATATTGTATTTAATACATTGATTCCGCAAACGAGTACTCTGATTTTGCACCAAAGTACTTTATTCCCATTTTCCAGTACTCGATTCTCTATTTCTACCACATATTATGAAAATTTATTTTTCAAATTTATACTTTGTTCCAGTATCTATTGCATCTTGATTAATCAGATTAGTACTCTCAACGTTTGAAATCTGTACTCGATTCTCTACATTTCCACTCATAGTCATTAACAAAACTATATGAAAAATAAATGTCATTTTTTGAATTCTTGAGTTCCAGAGAATTCTTCTTGACATCCTCGTGTGATATTTTGTAATAATAAACAATATATCGCAGTACCTGTTACATTGTATTTAATACTTTGATTCCGCAAACGAGTACTCTAATTTTGCTCCTAAGTACTTGATACCCATTTTCCAGTACTCGATTCTCAATTTCTGCCACATATTATGAAAACTTATTTTATTGGAATTTATAATTTGTTCCAGTCTATAGTGTACCTTGATTAATCAAACTAGTACTTTCAAGGTTTGAAATCTGTACTCGATTCTCTACATTTCCACGCATGGTCTTTAATAAAAATATATGAAAAATAAATGTGATTTTGGGAATTCCAGAGTTCCAGGGAATTCTTCTTGACATCCTCGTGGGATATCTTGTAATAATAAACAATATATCGTAATACCTGTTATATTGTATTTAATACATTGATTCCGCAAACGAGTACTCTGATTTTGCACCAAAGTACTTTATACCCATTTTCCAGTACTCGATTCTCTATTTCTACCACATATTATGAAAATTTATTTTTCAAATTTATACTTTGTTCCAGTATCTATTGCATCTTGATTAATCAGATTAGTACTCTCAACGTTTGAAATATGTACTCGATTCTCTACATTTCCACGCATAGTCTTTAATAAAACTATATGAAAAATAAATGTCATTTTTTGAATTCCTGAGTTCCAGAGAATTCTTCTTGACACCCTCGTGTGATATTTTGTAATAATAAACTATATATCGCAGTACCTGTTACATTGTATTTAATACTTTGATTTCCGCAAACGAGTACTCTAATTTTGCTCCAAAGTACTTGATACCCATTTTCCAGTACTCGATTCTCAATTTCTGCCACATATTATGAAAACTTATTTTATTGGAATTTATAATTTGTTCCAGTCTATAGTGTACCTTGATTAATCAAACTAGTACTTTCAAGGTTTGAAATCTGTACTCGATTCTCTACATTTCCACGCATGGTCTTTAATAAAAATATATGAAAAATAAATGTGATTTTGGGAATTCCAGAGTTCCAGGGAATTCTTCTTGACATCCTCGTGGGATATCTTGTAATAATAAACAATATATCGTAATACCTGTTATATTGTATTTAATACATTGATTCCGCAAACGAGTACTCTGATTTTGCACCAAAGTACTTTATACCCATTTTCCAGTACTCGATTCTCTATTTCTACCACATATTATGAAAATTTATTTTTCAAATTTATACTTTGTTCCAGTATCTATTGCATCTTGATTAATCAGATTAGTACTCTCAACGTTTGAAATATGTACTCGATTCTCTACATTTCCACGCATAGTCTTTAATAAAACTATATGAAAAATAAATGTCATTTTTTGAATTCCTGAGTTCCAGAGAATTCTTCTTGACACCCTCGTGTGATATTTTGTAATAATAAACTATATATCGCAGTACCTGTTACATTGTATTTAATACTTTGATTTCCGCAAACGAGTACTCTAATTTTGCTCCAAAGTACTTGATACCCATTTTCCAGTACTCGATTCTCAATTTCTGCCACATATTATGAAAACTTATTTTATTGGAATTTATAATTTGTTCCAGTCTATAGTGTACCTTGATTAATCAAACTAGTACTTTGAAGGTTTGAAATTTGTACTCGATTCTCTACATTTTCACGCATGGTCTTTAATAAAAATATATGAAAAATAAATGTCATTATTGGAATTCTAGAGTTCCAGAGACTTCTTCTTGACATCCTCATGCGATATTTGATAATAATAAACAATATATCGCAGTACCTGTTATATTGTATTCAATACTTTGATTCCGCAAACGAATACTCTGATTTTGCCCCTAAGTACTTGATACCCATTTTCCAGTACTCGATTCTCTATTTCTGCCACATATTATGAAAACTTATTTTATTGGAATTTATACTTTATTCTAGTCTATAGTGTACCTTGATTAATCAAACTTGAACGTTCAAGGTTTGAAATCTGTACTAGATTCCCTACATTTCGACGAATGGTCTTTAATAAAAACATATAAAAAATAAATGTGATTTTGGGAATTCCAGAGGTCCAGGGAATTCTTCTTGATATCCTCGTGGGATACTTTGTAATAATAAACAATATATCGCAATACCTGTTATATTGTATTTAATACATTGATTCTGCAAACGAGTACCCTGATTTTGCACCAAAGTACTTTATACCCATTTTCCAGTACTCGATTCTCTATTTCTACCACATATTATGAAAATTTATTTTATTCGAATTTATACTTTGTTCCAGTATCTATTGCACCTTGATTAATCAGATTAGTACTCTCAACGTTTGAAATCTGTACTCGATTCTCTACATTTCCACACATAGTCTTTAATAAATCTATATGAAAAATAAATGTCATTTTGGGAAATCCAGAGTTCCAGAGAATTCTTCTTGACATCCTCGTGTGATATTTTGTAATAATTAACAATATATCGCAGTACCTGTTACATTGTATTTAATACTTTGATTACGCAACCGAGTACTCTAATTTTGCTCCTAAGTACTTGATACCCATTTTCCAGTACTCGATTCTCAATTTTTGCCACATATTATGAAAACTTATTTTATTGGAATTTATAATTTGTTCCAGTCTATAGTGTAATTTTATTGACAAGAAAGTGGGAAAGAAGGAATGGAAGCCGATAGCCACCACTTCTAGCCGGGGTCCCAAGATTTCCCATCTTCATCAAACTAGTACTATCAAGGTTTGAAATCTGTACTTGATTCTCTACATTTCCACGCATGGTCTTTAATAATAATATATGAAAAATAAATGTGATTTTGGGAATTCCAGAGGTCCAGGGAATTCTTCTTGACATCCTCGTGGGATACTTTGTAATAATAAAGAATATATCGCAATACCTGTTATATTGTATTTAATACATTGATTCCGCAAACGAGTACTCTGATTTTGCACCAAAGTACTTTATACCCATTTTCCAGTACTCGATTCTCTATTTCTACCACATATTATGAAAATTTATTTTTCAAATTTATACTTTGTTCCAGTATCTATTGCATCTTGATTAATCAGATTAGTACTCTCAACGTTTGAAATCTGTACTCGATTTTCTACATTTCCACGCATAGTCTTTAATAAAACTATACGAAAAATAAATGTCATTTTTTGAATTCCTGAGTTCCAGAGAATTCTTCTTGACATCCTCGTGTGATATTTTGTAATAATAAACAATATATCGCAGTACGTGTTACATTGTATTTAATACTTTGATTCCGCAAACGAGTACTCTAATTTTGCTCCTAAGTACTTAATACCCATTTTCCAGTACTCGATTCTCAATTTTTGCCACATATTATGAAAACTTATTTTATTGGAATTTATAATTTGTTCCAGTCTATAGTGTACCTTGATTAATCAAACTAGTACTATCAAGGTTTGAAATCTGTACTCGATTCTCTACATTTCCACGCATGGTCTTTAATAAAAATATATGAAAAATAAATGTGATTATTGGAATTCTAGAGTTCCAGAGAATTCTTCTTGACATCCTCGTGCGATATTTGATAATAATAAACAATATATCGCAGTACCTGTTATATTGTATTCAATACTTTGATTTCGCAAACGAATACTCTGATTTTGCCCCTAAGTACTTGATACCCATTTTCCAGTACTCGATTCTCTATTTCTGCCACATATTATGAAAACTTATTTTATTGGAATTTATACTTTATTCTAGTTTATAGTGTACCTTGATTAATCAAACTTGAACTTTCAAGGTTTGAAATATGTACTAGATTCCCTACATTTCGACGAATGGTCTTTAATTAAAACCTATGAAAAATAAATGTGATTTTGGGAATTCCAGAGGTCCAGGGAATTCTTCTTGACATCCTCGTGGGATACTTTGTAATAATAAACAACATATCGCAATAACTGTTATATTGTATTTAATACATTGATTCCGCAAACGAGTACTCTGATTTTGCACCAAAGTACTTTATACCCATTTTCCAGTACTTGATTCTCTATTTCTACCACATATTATGAAAATTTATTTTTCGAATTTATACTTTATTCCAGTATCTATTGCACCTTGATTAATCAGATTAGGACTCTCAACGTTTGAAATCTGTACCCGATTTTCTACATTTCCACGCATAGTCTTTAATAAAACTATACGAAAAATAAATGTCATTTTTTGAATTCCTGAGTTCCAGAGAATTCTTCTTGACATCCTCGTGTGATATTTTGTAATAATAAACAATATATCGCAGTACGTGTTACATTGTATTTAATACTTTGATTCCGCAAACGAGTACTCTAATTTTGCTCCTAAGTACTTAATACCCATTTTCCAGTACTCGATTCTCAATTTTTGCCACATATTATGAAAACTTATTTTATTGGAATTTATAATTTGTTCCAGTCTATAGTGTACCTTGATTAATCAAACTAGTACTATCAAGGTTTGAAATCTGTACTCGATTCTCTACATTTCCACGCATGGTCTTTAATAAAAATATATGAAAAATAAATGTGATTTTGGGAATTCCAGAGTTCCAGGGAATTCATCTTGACATCCTCGTGGGATATCTTGTAATAATAAACAATATATCGTAATACCTGTTATATTGTATTTAATACATTGATTCGCAAACGAGTACTCTGATTTTGCACCAAAGTACATTATACCCATTTTCCAGTACTTGATTCTCTATTTCTACCACATATTATGAAAATTTATTTTTCGAATTTATACTTTGTTCCAGTATCTATTGCACCTTGATTAATCAGATTAGCACTCTCAACGTTTGAAATCTGTACTCAATTCTGTACATTTCAACGCATAGTCTTTAACAAAACTATATGAAAAATAAATGTCATTTTTTGAATTCCTGAGTTCCAGAGAATTCTTCTTGACATCCTCGTGTGATATTTTGTAATAATAACCAATATATCGCAGTACCTGTTACATTGTATTTAATACTTTGATTCCGCAAACGAGTACTCTAATTTTGCTCCTAAGTACTTGATACCCATTTTCCAGTACTCGATTCTCAATTTCTGCCATATATTATGAAAACTTATTTTATTGGAATTTATAATTTGTTCCAGTCTATAGTGTACCTTGATTAATCAAACTAGTACTTTCAAGGTTTGAAATCTGTACTCAATTCTCTACATTTTCACGCATGGTCGTTAATAAAAATATATGAAAAATAAATGTGATTTTGGGAATTCCAGAGTTCCAGGGAATTCTTCTTGACATCCTCGTGGGATATCTTGTAATAATAAACAATATATCGTAATACCTGTTATATTGTATTTAATACATTGATTCCGCAAACGAGTACTCTGATTTTGCACCAAAGTACTTTATTCCCATTTTCCAGTACTCGATTCTCTATTTCTACCACATATTATGAAAATTTATTTTTCAAATTTATACTTTGTTCCAGTATCTATTGCATCTTGATTAATCAGATTAGTACTCTCAACGTTTGAAATCTGTACTCGATTCTCTACATTTCCACGCATAGTCTTTAATAAAACTATATGAAAAATAAATGTCATTTTTTGAATTCCTGAGTTCCAGAAAATTCTTCTTGACATCATCGTGTGATATTTTGTAATAATAAACAATATATCGCATTACCTGTTCCATTGTATTTAATACTTTGATTCCGCAAACGAGTACTCTAATTTTGCTCCTAAGTACTTGATACCCATTTTCCAGTACTCGATTCTCAATTTCTGCCATATATTATGAAAACTTATTTTATTGGAATTTATAATTTGTTCCAGTCTATAGTGTACCTTGATTATTCAAACTAGTACTTTCAAGGTTTGAAATCTGTACTAGATTCTCTACATTTTCACGCATGGTCTTTAATAAAAATATATGAAAAATAAAAGTGATTTTGGGAATTCCAGAGTTCCAGGGAATTCTTCTTGACATCCTCGTGGGATATCTTGTAATAATAAACAATATATCGTAATACCTGTTATATTGTATTTAATACATTGATTCCGCAAACGAGTACTCTGATTTTGCACCAAAGTACATTATACCCATTTTCCAGTACTTGAATCTCTATTTCTACCACATATTATGAAAATTTATTTTTCGAATTTATACTTTGTTCCAGTATCTATTGCACCTTGATTAATCAGATTAGTACTCTCAACGTTTGAAATCTGTACTCGATTCTCTACATTTCCACGCATAGTCTTTAATAAAACTATATGAAAAATAAATGTCATTTTTTGAATTCCTGAGTTCCAGAGAATTCTTCTTAACATCCTCGTGTGATATTTTGTAATAATAAACAATATATCGCATTACCTGTTACATTGTATTTAATACTTTGATTCCGCAAACGAGTACTCTAATTTTGCTCCTAAGTACTTGATACCCATTTTCCAGTACTCGATTCTCAATTTCTGCCATATATTATGAAAACTTATTTTATTGGAATTTATAATTTGTTCCAGTCTATAGTGTACCTTGATTAATCAAACTAGTACTTTCAAGGTTTGAAATCTGTACTCGATTCTCTACATTTTCACGCATGGTCTTTAATAAAAATATATGAAAAATAAATGTGATTTTGGGAATTCCAGAGTTCCAGGGAATTCTTCTTGACATCCTCGTGGGATATCTTGTAATAATAAACAATACATCGTAATACTTGTTATATTGTATTTAATACATTGATTCCGCAAACGAGTACTCTGATTTTGCACCAAAGTACTTTATACCCATTTTCCAGTACTCGATTCTCTATTTCTACCACATATTATGAAAATTTATTTTTCAAATTTATACTTTGTTCCAGTATCTATTGCATCTTGATTAATCAGATTAGTACTCTCAACGTTTGAAATCTGTACTCGATTCTCTACATTTCCACGCATAGTCTTTAATAAAACTATATGAAAAATAAATGTCATTTATTGAATTCCTGAGTTCCAGAGAATTCTTCTTGACACCCTCGTGTGATATTTTGTAATAATAAACTATATATCGCAGTACCTGTTACATTGTATTTAATACTTTGATTCCGCAAACGAGTACTCTAATTTTGCTCCAAAGTACTTGATACCCATTTTCCAGTACTCGATTCTCAATTTCTGCCACATATTATGAAAACTTATTTTATTGGAGTTTATAATTTGATCCAGTCTATAGTGTACCTTGATTAATCAAACTAGTACTTTCATGGTTTGAAATCTGTACTCGATTCTCTACATTTTCACGCATGGTCTTTAATAAAAATATATGAAAAATAAATGTCATTATTGGAATTCTAGAGTTCCAGAGAATTCTTCTTGACATCCTCGTGCGATATTTGATAATAATAAACAATATATCGCACTACCTGTTATATTGTATTCAATACTTTGATTCCGCAAACGAATACTCTGATTTTGCCCCTAAGTACTTGATACCCATTTTCCAGTACTCGATTCTCTATTTCTGCCACATATTATGAAAACTTATTTTATTGGAATTTATACTTTATTCTAGTCTATAGTGTACCTTGATTAATCAAACTTGAACTTTCAAGGTTTGAAATCTGTACTAGATTCCCTACATTTCGACGAATGGTCTTTAATAAAAACATATGAAAAATAAATGTGATTTTGGGAATTCCAGAGGTCCAGGGAATTCTTCTTGACATCCTCGTGGGATACTTTGTAATAATAAACAATATATCGCAATACCTGTTATATTGTATTTAATACATTGATTCCGCAAACGAGTACTCTGATTTTGCACCAAAGTACTTTATACCCATTTTCCAGTACTTGATTCTCTATTTCTACCACATATTATGAACATTTATTTTTCGAATTAATACTTTGTTCCAGTATCTACTGCACCTTGATTAATCAGATTAGGACTCTCAACGTTTGAAATCTGTACTCGATTCTCTACATTTCCACGCATAGTCTTTAATAAAACTATACGAAAAATAAATGTCATTTTTTGAATTCCTGAGTTCCAGAGAATTCTTCTTGACATCCTCGTGTGATATTTTGTAATAATAAACAATATATCGCAGTACCTGTTACATTGTATTTAATACTTTGATTCCGCAAACGAGTACTCTAATTTTGCTCCTAAGTACTTGATACCCATTTTCCAGTACTCGATTCTCAATTTCTGCCACATATTATGAAAACTTATTTTATTGGAATTTATAATTTGTTCCAGTCTATAGTGTACCTTGATTAATCAAACTAGTACTTTCAAGGTTTGAAATCTGTACTCGATTCTCTACATTTTCACGCATGGTCTTTAATAAAAATATATGAAAAATAAATGTGATTTTGGGAATTCCAGAGTTCCAGGGAATTCTTCTTGACATCCTCGTGGGATATCTTGTAATAATAAACAATACATCGTAATACCTGTTATATTGTATTTAATACATTGATTCCGCAAACGAGTACTCTGATTTTGCACCAAAGTACTTTATACCCATTTTCCAGTACTTGATTCTCTATTTCTACCACATATTATGAAAATTTATTTTTCGAATTTATACTTTGTTCCAGTATCTATTGCACCTTGATTAATCAGATTAGTACTCTCAACGTTTGAAATCTGTACTCGATTCTCTACATTTCCACGCATAGTTTTTAATAAAACTATACGAAAAATAAATGTCATTTTTTGAATTCCTGAGTTCCAGAGAATTCTTCTTGACATCCTCGTGTGATATTTTGTAATAATAAACAATATATCGCAGTACCTGTTACATTGTATTTAATACTTTGATTCCGCAAACGAGTACTCTAATTTTGCTCCTAAGTACTTGATACCCATTTTCCAGTACTCGATTCTAAATTTCTGCCACATATTATGAAAACTTATTTTATTGGAATTTATAATTTGTTCCAGTCTATAGTGTACCTTGATTAATCAAACTAGTACTTTCAAGGTTTGAAATCTGTACTCGATTCTCTACATTTTCACGCATGGTCTTTAATAAAAATATATGAAAAATAAATGTGATTTTGGGAATTCCAGAGTTCCAGGGAATTCTTCTTGACATCCTCGTGGGATATCTTGTAATAATAAACAATACATCGTAATACCTGTTATATTGTATTTAATACATTGATTCCGCAAACGAGTACTCTGATTTTGCACCAAAGTACTTTATACCCATTTTCCAGTACTTGATTCTCTATTTCTACCACATATTATGAACATTTATTTTTCGAATTAATACTTTGTTCCAGTATCTACTGCACCTTGATTAATCAGATTAGGACTCTCAACGTTTGAAATCTGTACTCGATTCTCTACATTTCCACGCATAGTCTTTAATAAAACTATACGAAAAATAAATGTCATTTTTTGAATTCCTGAGTTCCAGAGAATTCTTCTTGACATCCTCGTGTGATATTTTGTAATAATAAACAATATATCGCAGTACCTGTTACATTGTATTTAATACTTTGATTCCGCAAACGAGTACTCTAATTTTGCTCCTAAGTACTTGATACCCATTTTCCAGTACTCGATTCTCAATTTCTGCCATATATTATGAAAACTTATTTTATTGGAATTTATAATTTGTTCCAGTCTATAGTGTACCTTGATTATTCAAACTAGTACTTTCAAGGTTTGAAATCTGTACTAGATTCTCTACATTTTCACGCATGGTCTTTAATAAAAATATATGAAAAATAAATGTGATTTTGGGAATTCCAGAGTTCCAGGGAATTCTTCTTGACATCCTCGTGGGATATCTTGTAATAATAAACAATATATCGTAATACCTGTTATATTGTATTTAATACATTGATTCCGCAAACGAGTACTCTGATTTTGCACCAAAGTACATTATACCCATTTTCCAGTACTTGAATCTCTATTTCTACCACATATTATGAAAATTTATTTTTCGAATTTATACTTTGTTCCAGTATCTATTGCACCTTGATTAATCAGATTAGTACTCTCAACGTTTGAAATCTGTACTCGATTCTCTACATTTCCACGCATAGTCTTTAATAAAACTATATGAAAAATAAATGTCATTTTTTGAATTCCTGAGTTCCAGAGAATTCTTCTTAACATCCTCGTGTGATATTTTGTAATAATAAACAATATATCGCATTACCTGTTACATTGTATTTAATACTTTGATTCCGCAAACGAGTACTCTAATTTTGCTCCTAAGTACTTGATACCCATTTTCCAGTACTCGATTCTCAATTTCTGCCATATATTATGAAAACTTATTTTATTGGAATTTATAATTTGTTCCAATCTATAGTGTACCTTGATTAATCAAACTAGTACTTTCAAGGTTTGAAATCTGTACTAGATTCTCTACATTTTCACGCATGGTCTTTAATAAAAATATATGAAAAATAAATGTGATTTTGGGAATTCCAGAGTTCCAGGGAATTCTTCTTGACATCCTCGTGGGATATCTTGTAATAATAAACAATATATCGTAATACCTGTTATATTGTATTTAATACATTGATTCCGCAAACGAGTACTCTGATTTTGCACCAAAGTACTTTATACCCATTTTCCAGTACTTGATTCTCTATTTCTACCACATATTATGAAAATTTATTTTTCGAATTTATACTTTGTTCCAGTATCTATTGCACCTTCATTAATCAGATTAGTACTCTCAACGTTTGAAATCTGTACTCGATTCTCTACATTTCCACGCATAGTCTTTAATAAAACTATATGAAAAATAAATGTCATTTTTTGAATTCCTGAGTTCCAGAGAATTCTTCTTGACATCATCGTGTGATATTTTGTAATAATAAACAATATATCGCATTACCTGTTACATTGTATTTAATACTTTGATTCCGCAAACGAGTACTCTAATTTTGCTCCTAAGTACTTGATACCCATTTTCCAGTACTCGATCCTCAATTTCTGCCATATATTATGAAAACCTATTTTATTGGAATTTATAATTTGTTCCAGTCTATAGTGTACCTTGATTATGCAAACTAGTACTTTCAAGGTTTGAAATCTGTACTAGATTCTCTACATTTTCACGCATGGTCTTTAATAAAAATATATGAAAAATAAATGTGATTTTGGGAATTCCAGAGTTCCAGGGAATTCTTCTTGACATCCTCGTGGGATATCTTGTAATAATAAACAATATATCGTAATACCTGTTATATTGTATTTAATACATTGATTCCGCAAACGAGTACTCTGATTTTGCACCAAAGTACATTATACCCATTTTCCAGTACTTGAATCTCTATTTCTACCACATCTTATGAAAATTTATTTTTCGAATTTATACTTTGTTCCAGTATCTATTGCACCTTGATTAATCAGATTAGTACTCTCAACGTTTGAAATCTGTACTCGATTCTCTACATTTCCACGCATAGTCTTTAATAAAACTATATGAAAAATAAATGTCATTTTTTGAATTCCTGAGTTCCAGAGAATTCTTCTTGACATCCTCGTGTGATATTTTGTAATAATAAACAATATATCGTATTACCTGTTACATTGTATTTAATACTTTGATTCCGCAAACGAGTACTCTAATTTTGCTCCTAAGTACTTGATACCCATTTTCCAGTACTCGATTCTGAATTTCTGCCATATATTATGAAAACTTATTTTATTGGAATTTATAATTTGTTCCAATCTATAGTGTACCTTGATTAATCAAACTAGTACTTTCAAGGTTTGAAATCTGTACTAGATTCTCTACATTTTCACGCATGGTCTTTAATAAAAATATATGAAAAATAAATGTGATTTTGGGAATTCCAGAGTTCCAGGGAATTCTTCTTGACATCCTCGTGGGATATCTTGTAATAATAAACAATATATCGTAATACCTGTTATATTGTATTTAATACATTGATTCCGCAAACGAGTACTCTGATTTTGCACCAAAGTACTTTATACCCATTTTCCAGTACTTGATTCTCTATTTCTACCACATATTATGAAAATTTATTTTTCGAATTTATACTTTGTTCCAGTATCTATTGCACCTTCATTAATCAGATTAGTACTCTCAACGTTTGAAATCTGTACTCGATTCTCTACATTTCCACGCATAGTCTTTAATAAAACTATATGAAAAATAAATGTCATTTTTTGAATTCCTGAGTTCCAGAGAATTCTTCTTGACATCATCGTGTGATATTTTGTAATAATAAACAATATATCGCATTACCTGTTACATTGTATTTAATACTTTGATTTCGCAAACGAGTACTCTAATTTTGCTCCTAAGTACTTGATACCCATTTTCCAGTACTCGATCCTCAATTTCTGCCATATATTATGAAAACCTATTTTATTGGAATTTATAATTTGTTCCAGTCTATAGTGTACCTTGATTATGCAAACTAGTACTTTCAAGGTTTGAAATCTGTACTAGATTCTCTACATTTTCACGCATGGTCTTTAATAAAAATATATGAAAAATAAATGTGATTTTGGGAATTCCAGAGTTCCAGGGAATTCTTCTTGACATCCTCGTGGGATATCTTGTAATAATAAACAATATATCGTAATACCTGTTATATTGTATTTAATACATTGATTCCGCAAACGAGTACTCTGATTTTGCACCAAAGTACATTATACCCATTTTCCAGTACTTGAATCTCTATTTCTACCACATCTTATGAAAATTTATTTTTCGAATTTATACTTTGTTCCAGTATCTATTGCACCTTGATTAATCAGATTAGTACTCTCAACGTTTGAAATCTGTACTCGATTCTCTACATTTCCACGCATAGTCTTTAATAAAACTATATGAAAAATAAATGTCATTTTTTGAATTCCTGAGTTCCAGAGAATTCTTCTTGACATCCTCGTGTGATATTTTGTAATAATAAACAATATATCGCATTACCTGTTACATTGTATTTAATACTTTGATTCCGCAAACGAGTACTCTAATTTTGCTCCTAAGTACTTGATACCCATTTTCCAGTACTCGATTCTCAATTTCTGCCATATATTATGAAAACTTATTTTATTGGAATTTATAATTTGTTCCAGTCTATAGTGTACCTTGATTAATCAAACTAGTACTTTCAAGGTTTGAAATCTGTACTAGATTCTCTACATTTTCACGCATGGTCTTTAATAAAAATATATGAAAAATAAATGTGATTTTGGGAATTCCAGAGTTCCAGGGAATTCTTCTTGACATCCTCGTGGGATATCTTGTAATAATAAACAATATATCGTAATACCTGTTATATTGTATTTAATACATTGATTCCGCAAACGAGTACTCTGATTTTGCACCAAAGTACTTTATACCCATTTTCCAGTACTTGATTCTCTATTTCTACCACATATTATGAAAATTTATTTTTCGAATTTATACTTTGTTCCAGTGTCTATTGCACCTTGATTAATCAGATTAGTACTCTCAACGTTTGAAATCTGTACTCGATTCTCTACATTTCCACGCATAGTCTTTAATAAAACTATATGAAAAATAAATGTCATTTTTTGAATTCCTGAGTTCCAGAGAATTCTTCTTGACATCCTCGTGTGATATTTTGTAATAATAAACAATATATCGTATTACCTGTTACATTGTATTTAATACTTTGATTCCGCAAACGAGTACTCTAATTTTGCTCCTAAGTACTTGATACCCATTTTCCAGTACTCGATTCTGAATTTCTGCCATATATTATGAAAACTTATTTTATTGGAATTTATAATTTGTTCCAATCTATAGTGTACCTTGATTAATCAAACTAGTACTTTCAAGGTTTGAAATCTGTACTAGATTCTCTACATTTTCACGCATGGTCTTTAATAAAAATATATGAAAAATAAATGTGATTTTGGGAATTCCAGAGTTCCAGGGAATTCTTCTTGACATCCTCGTGGGATATCTTGTAATAATAAACAATACATCGTAATACCTGTTATATTGTATTTAATACATTGATTCCGCAAACGAGTACTCTGATTTTGCACCAAAGTACTTTATACCCATTTTCCAGTACTTGATTCTCTATTTCTACCACATATTATGAAAATTTATTTTTCGAATTTATACTTTGTTCCAGTATCTATTGCACCTTCATTAATCAGATTAGTACTCTCAACGTTTGAAATCTGTACTCGATTCTCTACATTTCCACGCATAGTCTTTAATAAAACTATATGAAAAATAAATGTCATTTTTTGAATTCCTGAGTTCCAGAGAATTCTTCTTGACATCATCGTGTGATATTTTGTAATAATAAACAATATATCGCATTACCTGTTACATTGTATTTAATACTTTGATTCCGCAAACGAGTACTCTAATTTTGCTCCTAAGTACTTGATACCCATTTTCCAGTACTCGATCCTCAATTTCTGCCATATATTATGAAAACCTATTTTATTGGAATTTATAATTTGTTCCAGTCTATAGTGTACCTTGATTATGCAAACTAGTACTTTCAAGGTTTGAAATCTGTACTAGATTCTCTACATTTTCACGCATGGTCTTTAATAAAAATATATGAAAAATAAATGTGATTTTGGGAATTCCAGAGTTCCAGGGAATTCTTCTTGACATCCTCGTGGGATATCTTGTAATAATAAACAATATATCGTAATACCTGTTATATTGTATTTAATACATTGATTCCGCAAACGAGTACTCTGATTTTGCACCAAAGTACATTATACCCATTTTCCAGTACTTGAATCTCTATTTCTACCACATCTTATGAAAATTTATTTTTCGAATTTATACTTTGTTCCAGTGTCTATTGCACCTTGATTAATCAGATTAGTACTCTCAACGTTTGAAATCTGTACTCGATTCTCTACATTTCCACGTATAGTCTTTAATATAACTATATGAAAAATAAATGTCATTTTTTGAATTCCTGAGTTCCAGAGAATTCTTCTTAACATCCTCGTGTGATATTTTGTAATAATAAACAATATATCGCATTACCTGTTACATTGTATTTAATACTTTGATTCCGCAAACGAGTACTCTAATTTTGCTCCTAAGTACTTGATACCCATTTTCCAGTACTCGATTCTCAATTTCTGCCATATATTATGAAAACTTATTTTATTGGAATTTATAATTTGTTCCAATCGATAGTGTACCTTGATTAATCAAACTAATACTTTCAAGGTTTGAAATCTGTACTAGATTCTCTACATTTTCACGCATGGTCTTTAATAAAAATATATGAAAAATAAATGTGATTTTGGGAATTCCAGAGTTCCAGGGAATTCTTCTTGACATCCTCGTGAGATATCTTGTAATAATAAACAATATATCGTAATACCTGTTATATTGTATTTAATACATTGATTCCGCAAACGAGTACTCTGATTTTGCACCAAAGTACTTTATACCCATTTTCCAGTACTTGATTCTCTATTTCTACCACATATTATGAAAATTTATTTTTCGAATTTATACTTTGTTCCAGTATCTATTGCACCTTCATTAATCAGATTAGTACTCTCAACGTTTGAAATCTGTATTCGATTCTCTACATTTCCACGCATAGTCTTTAATAAAACTATATGAAAAATAAATGTCATTTTTTGAATTCCTGAGTTCCAGAGAATTCTTCTTGACATCATCGTGTGATATTTTGTAATAATAAACAATATATCGCATTACCTGTTACATTGTATTTAATACTTTGATTCCGCAAACGAGTACTCTAATTTTGCTCCTAAGTACTTGATACCCATTTTCCAGTACTCGATCCTCAATTTCTGCCATATATTATGAAAACCTATTTTATTGGAATTTATAATTTGTTCCAGTCTATAGTGTACCTTGATTATGCAAACTAGTACTTTCAAGGTTTGAAATCTGTACTAGATTCTCTACATTTTTACGCATGGTCTTTAATAAAAATATATGAAAAATAAATGTGATTTTGGGAATTCCAGAGTTGCAGGGAATTCTTCTTGACATCCTCGTGGGATATCTTGTAATAATAAACAATATATCGTAATACCTGTTGTGTAACGCCCCGCTATTTTTATAACGCTTCGGTAAGTTTACCGACAAATAGCTCTTGTGTGTATTATTTGCAAATTATGTGATTATGTAAATTATATGAATTAATGTGTGATTCCATATGTGAATAATATGATGAATTCATAAGAATTTTCATATTTGAAATTACTGCACACTATGTTTATATTTGAATTGTTGTATTTGAAATTTTATGAAAATTGCGTCATTATATTTGAATCACATGATATTATATTTGAAATATATGCAATATATATATACAAACATATACAAATATATATGTATATATATATATAAATATCTATATAAATTGCTAGCTAATTTTCACTTTTCAAAATAACTTATATTTATTTAATTACCTCATTTCTCTCTCAAACTTTCTACACTATTCTCAAGCAACATTCTCTTCTTCTTCCTCTCATCTCTCGGCCCTCACTCCACCAGTCACCACCGCCACTTTCAACCACCATCAAAGCACCAAAAATCATCCTTTTTCTTGCTACAAGAAGTTGCTCTATCATCCAAGGAACAAACCTCTACTTTCTATTTGTGCAAACAAGCTCTCTACATCTCCTTTCTCCTCCATTTTCTCCTTCAAGGTAAGGTTGTAAATCTCTCTAATCTTTGAGTTTCAATGTTTTATATGTTGATGAAGTGAAGAAGCATGCTAGAATGAACGATTGATGAGCTTAGTTTGGTGATTGATTACATGTAGCATTACTTGTGATTTTTTCCATGGAATTTGATCAATGTGCAATATTGGTCTAATGCTCTTAGATGCTTAAATGGATTGGTAATTCATGTTAGTTCATGATATTAAGCAAATTGGTGAAGTTTTGTGGAGTTTGGGATTGAAAAATGAAAGTTTGGCAAAAATAGGTAGGGGCTGATGAATAGTGATTTTTGAGCATTTGGCTTCATTTTTCGATTCTTTTGGCATCAAAAATCCTTAAATATAGTAGCTAAGTGATGCCGGAAGTTTCGGATTAATCGGAGTTGTTTTGCTATGCAAAGTATTAAATGAGGGGTGGTTTGTGTAATATTCACAAACCTTTGAATTTTATTTCCCAAGCTTCCATAGTACTTGTGTGCCTATTTTAGCTTAATATCATGTGTATTTGATTGTGTTCAAATGTGTTTGAATGAGCTTAATTGTGTTTAAGTGCATTTATACATAATATGTTATTTTGAGCATAAAATGCATTTCATAGCCGTGCGTCGTATTTGGTTGTTTTATTGAGTCGTGTGAGGCCTGTGTATTATAGGTAGGACCTCGCGGGACTGATCTCAGGTCGCTGGAAACCCCTTTTGTAAAACCTACAGGTGAGGATGTAAAATGTTTTCTAACTGGAGTATGAACAAATATTTGCGAAAACCCTACCCCTTTATATTTCAATTATATGTTATCAATATTTGAAATAAAAAGGATTTGATATAAAATGATATATATGTATCTTTTCTAAAATGGTTTTAAAATAGAGACAAGAGAACTATTTTGTTTTTAAACGTAACATTTGGTCTCGGGACTTGCGCGTATGCCTCGAGTTATTCGGCAACGTGTCGAGAAACCCTAGACGGTTACATACCTTGTCTCGAACGACCCTATTGGTCAATCAAAACAATTATAAAGCGAGACTATATTTCCTTTAACCATACTGAGGACGCTCTTAGGGTATATTTGGGCCCCGGATTATACTAGAGGTGGAACCCGGAGACGTGCGTCTAGGGGGAAGCCCATGGTATAATCCAGATTATATATATGGATGGAGACCCAGTGACGATCATCCAATATATATAATCCAGATTATATATAGATGGAGACCCAATGACGATCATCTAATATATAATCAATGGGTGTTACTTGTAACTAGTCGGAGGTAGTCTAGTTCAAGTAATACTTGCACCGGCGCCATTAGTCGGGTATGGTGAAACCGAGGGTAGCTCCCTCGATAAGCCAAATGGTATTGAGGAGGAATTTCATTATATTTGATATGTTTTTGGGAGTTATAAGGAGATGGCCCGTTCTCGCCGGGAATAAAAATGTTTTCTAAAATGTTTTACTTTAATATTTAATTCACAAAGCTTTGATGAATTATAAAGAGAAAGTATCGGCACTAGATTCGTTTCTCTATTAACCAAAGCGTGAATTAAATATGTTTTATGTTTTAATTATTATATATATTCCCCTCCTCACTGAGTTCGTTTGACTCACATCCCGTTTTGGTTCATGCTTCAGGTTAGCGGTCAGGTACTGGCAGCAGCGTTGTAGGCTTGTACAGTCCTTGAAGTCGGTCTTATGCATTTACTTTTGTGGATCGAACTTATGATGTTGGATTACATGAATACTTGACATGTTATGCTGATGTAGAATACTTGATGAATTGATGTTATATCTTGTGATAGATAATGGACTTATAAATGTTTATTTTGGCCACGGATGGCAGAGTGAGTATAAATTTGAACTTTTGCTCATTGCTTCCGCTTGTTGGTGCTGTTGTTGTTGTTGGTGTTGGTACTGTTGTTGGGAGTCGCTGTTGCCAGGTTGTGGGAATCCCGTTGTCCGGGGCGGGTTTTCGAGTGGTGGTATTTAACTATCGCTCGAGAGCTCGTTTCGGTCCGGGGGTTGTGGCGTGGGGGACGTCACAGCTGAAGGTGGTATCAGAGCCTAGGTTTGGTACTTAGGCTTTGACGTTGTGTCGAGTCTGTCTAGGTCGAACGGCTTTAGGACAATGTGCTTTTATATGTCTATGTTATGTGACTTGTGTGGACATGATCATGTGGCTAACGAAGCATGCATATTATTTAGTCTTTTGATACAGGAAAATGGTTCGTGCTCGTGGTAGACCTATCCTAATGCAGTGGTGCAAGGTACTGTACATTTGCATAACATATCCATATTTGCATTATATGATTCTGGTGCGACGCATTCTTTTATTGCTCCTGAATATGCTTCTAGATTATCTTTGTCTGCCGAGTGCTTGCCTTATGTGCTTGAGGTCAATTCCCCGTTGGGAATTTCTTATTTGTGCAATCGAGTCTTCCGAGACTGTCCGTTGAGGATAGACGATCGTGATTATCCTGCTGATCTCATTGAGCTTCCGATGAGTCACTACGGAATAATATTGGGAATGGACTGGCTATATCGGCATCAAGCTTATATTGATTGTTTCGGGAAAAAGATTGCTCTGGGAGCTGACAGCGAGATTTTGGGCAAAAGGTTTGACAAGATTCCTCGAGTTTCTTATGTTAAAGCCGCCCGAATGATTCGCAAGGGATCTCCGGCCTTTATTGCTTATCTACTAAACCGTCCGAAAGAGCAAGTTAAGCTTGAGGAGGTACCAGTAGTTGGAGAATTCCCTGATGTGTTTCCTGAGAGTTTGAATTCTTTTCCTCCGGAACGAGAGATAGAGTTTGTGATCGATCTAGCTCCGGGTGCCGAACCGTATTCGAAGACTCCTTACCGTATGGCTCCGGCAGAGTTGAAAGAATTGAAGATTCAGTTGGATGGATTGTTGGAGAGTGGGTACATTCGACCGAGTACTTCGCCGTGGGGTGTGCCTGTTCTTTTTGTGAAAAAGAAGGATGGGACGTTGAGGATGTGTGTAGACTATCGTGAGCTGAATCGGATGACGATAAAGAACAAATATCCTCTACCTCACATCGAAGAGTTGTTTGATATCCTGCAAGGGTCGAAAGTGTACTCTAAGCTAGATCTCCGACAGGGGTATTACCAGTTGAGGATTCGAGAGTCAGACATTCCGAAGACTGGGTTTAATACTCGATATGGGCATTTTGAGTTCGTAGTTATGCCTTTTGGGTTGACGAATGCCCTAGCTGCTTTCATGGATCTGATGCATCGTACTTTCCGGCCATATCTCGATAAGTTTGTGGTGATCTTCATTGACGATATCCTGGTTTTCTCAAAGACTAAGGAAGAACATGCCGAGCATCTTCGCATTGTATTAAGAACTCTTCGAGAGCATCAGTTGTATGCCAAGTTCAGTAAATGCGAATTTTGGCTTGATAAAGTTACCTTCCTTGGTCATGTGATATCAGGAGATGCAATCGAAGTTGATCCCTCAAAGATTGAGGCCGTAATGAAATGGGAGCAGCCGAAGACCCCAACTGAGGTCAGAAGTTTTCTAGGGTTAGCTGGCTATTACAGGCGTTTCGTTAAAGATTTCTCCAAGATAGCCGCTCCGCTGACCAATTTAACTTGCAAGGACGTGCATTTTAAATGGGACAATAAATGCGAGGCAAGTTTCCAAGAGTTACGGAAATGGTTGACTACTGCTCCGGTACTTGCACTTCCTGAAGGTTCCGATGGGTTTACGGTTTATACCGATGCCTCGAAAGAAGGGTTAGGATGTGTTCTGATGCAAAACGGCAAAGTGATTGCTTATGCTTCGCGCAAGCTAAAAGATGCTGAGAAGAACTACCCTATCCATGATCTTGAGCTAGCTGCTATTATCTTTGCCTTGGGGAAATGGCGACATTATTTATACGGCGTGACATTCGACATTTTTACCGACCACCAGAGTTTGAAGTATTTACATACTCAGAAAGATCTTAATCGCAGGCAACGTCGGTGGATGGAATTTCTTGAAGATTATGATTGCCGTATCCAATACCATCCAGGCAAAGCTAACGTAGTAGCCGATGCTTTAAGTAGACAGGCAAATATAGCTGTCTTGCAAGGAACCTCTACAGGAGTGGTGTCAGAAGCAGGGAGATATCACTTAGTCTCTCAACCGCGGATTGCAAACCTCTCAGTGAGACCGGATTTGGTTCAGAGGCTTAAAGACGAGCAGAGTGCTGATGTTTGGATTCAAAGACAGGTCGTGAGGATGCAAGATGATCCGAACTCCTCATTTGCTTTCGATGATATGGGTCTTTTTCGTTTTAAGAACCGAATTTGCGTGCCGAAGAACTTGAAGACCGAAATCATGGAGGAAGCACATAAATCTGCTTATGCCGTCCATCCGGGAGGTAATAAGATGTACCGAGATCTCAAGACTCAATATTGGTGGCACGGAATGAAACGTGAAGTTGCTGATTTTGTGAGACGATGTTTGACTTGTCAACGAGTTAAAGCCGAACATCAGCAACCTGGTGGAACTCTACAGCCACTCTCTATTCCGGATTGGAAATGGGAAGATATTGCTATGGATTTTATGTCCGGATTACCAAGAGTTCGGGGCGGATATGACACGATTTGGGTAATTGTGGATCGTTTGACGAAATCCGCTCATTTCATTCCAATTCGAAAGACCACCAATGTCAAGAAACTGGCAGAGTTGTACATCGAGCAGATTGTAAAGCTACATGGAGTTCCGAAGAATATCGTGTCCGATCGAGATCCTAAGTTCACTTCTCAACTTTGGCAAGAAATTCACAGAAACTTGGGAACAAATTTGAAATTCAGCACGGCCGCTCACCCACAAACTGATGGTCAATCTGAGAGAACCATCAAGATTCTAGGCGATATGCTGCGAGCTTGTGCTCTCGACTTCTCTACGAGTTGGGACAAGCAACTGCCACTCGTTGAATTCGCCTACAATAACAGCTACCAAGCGACAATAGGGATGCCCCCGTATGAAGCGCTTTACGGACGTAAATGCCGATCCCCTCTGTACTGGGAATTAGAAGACTGGCGAAGAACTAAAGACGGAGTGGAGCGAGCTCTACCTCCAAAGACGATCCAGGAAACACTTGATAAGATTGCGATCATTCGACAGAGAATGAAAGCTGCCCAGGATCGCCAAAAGAGTTATGCTGATAAGAGACGCCGGGATTTGGAATTTGAAGAGGGAGACAAAGTGTTTCTTAAGGAGACATTGAGAAAAGGATTCGCTAGAGTGGGAAAAGGTGGGAAGCTCAGTCCGAGATATTTGGGACCCTATGAGGTTATTGAACGGATTGGGAAGACTGCCTACCGCCTGAACCTGCCCTCGACTCTAACTGGGATTCACAATGTCTTCCATGTTTCTCAATTGCGAAAATACTATCCCGACGAATCTTATATTCTCCGAGATGAAGAAGTCCAGGTAGAGCCTGACTTGACGATCGAGATGAAACCTGTTGAGATTCAGGATCGTAAGTTCAAGCAACTCCGCAACCGACAGATTCCCTTGGTTCGTGTGTTATGGAGAAACCGAACCACCGAGCAAGTAACTTGGGAAACGGAAGAGAAGATGCGAACTCATTATCCCGAGTTATTTGCCTAGCCGAATTAGAATCTGGGGACCAGATTCTCCGAAGGGGGGGATAGTGTAACGCCCCGCTATTTTTATAACGCTTCGGTAAGTTTACCGACAAATAGCTCTTGTGTGTATTATTTGCAAATTATGTGATTATGTAAATTATATGAATTAATGTGTGATTCCATATGTGAATAATATGATGAATTCATAAGAATTTTCATATTTGAAATTACTGCACACTATGTTTATATTTGAATTGTTGTATTTGAAATTTTATGAAAATTGCGTCATTATATTTGAATCACATGATATTATATTTGAAATATATGCAATATATATATACAAACATATACAAATATATATGTATATATATATATAAATATCTATATAAATTGCTAGCTAATTTTCACTTTTCAAAATAACTTATATTTATTTAATTACCTCATTTCTCTCTCAAACTTTCTACACTATTCTCAAGCAACATTCTCTTCTTCTTCCTCTCATCTCTCGGCCCTCACTCCACCAGTCACCACCGCCACTTTCAACCACCATCAAAGCACCAAAAATCATCCTTTTTCTTGCTACAAGAAGTTGCTCTATCATCCAAGGAACAAACCTCTACTTTCTATTTGTGCAAACAAGCTCTCTACATCTCCTTTCTCCTCCATTTTCTCCTTCAAGGTAAGGTTGTAAATCTCTCTAATCTTTGAGTTTCAATGTTTTATATGTTGATGAAGTGAAGAAGCATGCTAGAATGAACGATTGATGAGCTTAGTTTGGTGATTGATTACATGTAGCATTACTTGTGATTTTTTCCATGGAATTTGATCAATGTGCAATATTGGTCTAATGCTCTTAGATGCTTAAATGGATTGGTAATTCATGTTAGTTCATGATATTAAGCAAATTGGTGAAGTTTTGTGGAGTTTGGGATTGAAAAATGAAAGTTTGGCAAAAATAGGTAGGGGCTGATGAATAGTGATTTTTGAGCATTTGGCTTCATTTTTCGATTCTTTTGGCATCAAAAATCCTTAAATATAGTAGCTAAGTGATGCCGGAAGTTTCGGATTAATCGGAGTTGTTTTGCTATGCAAAGTATTAAATGAGGGGTGGTTTGTGTAATATTCACAAACCTTTGAATTTTATTTCCCAAGCTTCCATAGTACTTGTGTGCCTATTTTAGCTTAATATCATGTGTATTTGATTGTGTTCAAATGTGTTTGAATGAGCTTAATTGTGTTTAAGTGCATTTATACATAATATGTTATTTTGAGCATAAAATGCATTTCATAGCCGTGCGTCGTATTTGGTTGTTTTATTGAGTCGTGTGAGGCCTGTGTATTATAGGTAGGACCTCGCGGGACTGATCTCAGGTCGCTGGAAACCCCTTTTGTAAAACCTACAGGTGAGGATGTAAAATGTTTTCTAACTGGAGTATGAACAAATATTTGCGAAAACCCTACCCCTTTATATTTCAATTATATGTTATCAATATTTGAAATAAAAAGGATTTGATATAAAATGATATATATGTATCTTTTCTAAAATGGTTTTAAAATAGAGACAAGAGAACTATTTTGTTTTTAAACGTAACATTTGGTCTCGGGACTTGCGCGTATGCCTCGAGTTATTCGGCAACGTGTCGAGAAACCCTAGACGGTTACATACCTTGTCTCGAACGACCCTATTGGTCAATCAAAACAATTATAAAGCGAGACTATATTTCCTTTAACCATACTGAGGACGCTCTTAGGGTATATTTGGGCCCCGGATTATACTAGAGGTGGAACCCGGAGACGTGCGTCTAGGGGGAAGCCCATGGTATAATCCAGATTATATATATGGATGGAGACCCAGTGACGATCATCCAATATATATAATCCAGATTATATATAGATGGAGACCCAATGACGATCATCTAATATATAATCAATGGGTGTTACTTGTAACTAGTCGGAGGTAGTCTAGTTCAAGTAATACTTGCACCGGCGCCATTAGTCGGGTATGGTGAAACCGAGGGTAGCTCCCTCGATAAGCCAAATGGTATTGAGGAGGAATTTCATTATATTTGATATGTTTTTGGGAGTTATAAGGAGATGGCCCGTTCTCGCCGGGAATAAAAATGTTTTCTAAAATGTTTTACTTTAATATTTAATTCACAAAGCTTTGATGAATTATAAAGAGAAAGTATCGGCACTAGATTCGTTTCTCTATTAACCAAAGCGTGAATTAAATATGTTTTATGTTTTAATTATTATATATATTCCCCTCCTCACTGAGTTCGTTTGACTCACATCCCGTTTTGGTTCATGCTTCAGGTTAGCGGTCAGGTACTGGCAGCAGCGTTGTAGGCTTGTACAGTCCTTGAAGTCGGTCTTATGCATTTACTTTTGTGGATCGAACTTATGATGTTGGATTACATGAATACTTGACATGTTATGCTGATGTAGAATACTTGATGAATTGATGTTATATCTTGTGATAGATAATGGACTTATAAATGTTTATTTTGGCCACGGATGGCAGAGTGAGTATAAATTTGAACTTTTGCTCATTGCTTCCGCTTGTTGGTGCTGTTGTTGTTGTTGGTGTTGGTACTGTTGTTGGGAGTCGCTGTTGCCAGGTTGTGGGAATCCCGTTGTCCGGGGCGGGTTTTCGAGTGGTGGTATTTAACTATCGCTCGAGAGCTCGTTTCGGTCCGGGGGTTGTGGCGTGGGGGACGTCACATGTTATATTGTATTTAACACATTGATTCCGCAAACGAGTACTCTGATTTTGCACCAAAGTACATTATACCCATTTTCCAGTACTTGAATCTCTATTTCTACCACATCTTATGAAAATTTATTTTTCGAATTTATACTTTGTTCCAGTATCTATTGCACCTTGATTAATCAGATTAGTACTCTCAACGTTTGAAATCTGTACTCGATTCTCTACATTTCCACGCATAGTCTTTAATAAAACTATATGAAAAATAAATGTCATTTTTTGAATTCCTGAGTTCCAAAGAATTCTTCTTGACATCCTCGTGTGATATTTTGTAATAATAAACAATATATCGCATTACCTGTTACATTGTATTTAATACTTTGATTCCGCAAACGAGTACTCTAATTTTGCTCCTAAGTACTTGATACCCATTTTCCAGTACTCGATTCTGAATTTCTGCCATATATTATGAAAACTTATTTTATTGGAATTTATAATTTGTTCCAATCTATAGTGTACCTTGATTAATCAAACTAGTACTTTCAAGGTTTGAAATCTGTACTAGATTCTCTACATTTTCACGCATGGTCTTTAATAAAAATATATGAAAAATAAATGTGATTTTGGGAATTCCAGAGTTCCAGGGAATTCTTCTTGACATCCTCGTGGGATATCTTGTAATAATAAACAATACATCGTAATACCTGTTATATTGTATTTAATACATTGATTCCGCAAACGAGTACTCTGATTTTGCACCAAAGTACTTTATACCCATTTTCCAGTACTTGATTCTCTATTTCTACCACATATTATGAAAATTTATTTTTCGAATTTATACTTTGTTCCAGTATCTATTGCACCTTCATTAATCTGATTAGTACTCTCAACGTTTGAAATCTGTACTCGATTCTCTACATTTCCACGCATAGTCTTTAATAAAACTATATGAAAAATAAATGTCATTTTTTGAATTCCTGAGTACCAGAGAATTCTTCTTGACATCATCGTGTGATATTTTGTAATAATAAACAATATATCGCATTACCTGTTACATTGTATTTAATACTTTGATTCCGCAAACGAGTACTCTAATTTTGCTCCTAAGTACTTGATACCCATTTTCCAGTACTCGATCCTCAATTTCTGCCATATATTATGAAAACCTATTTTATTGGAATTTATAATTTGTTCCAGTCTATAGTGTACCTTGATTATGCAAACTAGTACTTTCAAGGTTTGAAATCTGTACTAGATTCTCTACATTTTCACGCATGGTCTTTAATAAAAATATATGAAAAATAAATGTGATTTTGGGAATTCCAGAGTTCCAGGGAATTCTTCTTGACATCCTCGTGGGATATCTTGTAATAATAAATAATATATCGTAATACCTGTTATATTGTATTTAATACATTGATTCCGCAAACGAGTACTCTGATTTTGCACCAAAGTACATTATACCCATTTTCCAGTACTTGAATCTCTATTTCTACCACATCTTATGAAAATTTATTTTTCGAATTTATACTTTGTTCCAGTATCTATTGCACCTTGATTAATCAGATTAGTACTCTCAACGTTTGAAATCTGTACTCGATTCTCTACATTTCCACGCATAGTCTTTAATAAAACTATATGAAAAATAAATGTCATTTTTTGAATTCCTGAGTTCCAGAGAATTCTTCTTAACATCCTCGTGTGATATTTTGTAATAATAAACAATATATCGCATTACCTGTTACATTGTATTTAATACTTTGATTCCGCAAACGAGTACTCTAATTTTGCTCCTAAGTACTTGATACCCATTTTCCAGTACTCGATTCTCAATTTCTGCCATATATTATGAAAACTTATTTTATTGGAATTTATAATTTGTTCCAATCTATAGTGTACCTTGATTAATCAAACTAGTACTTTCAAGGTTTGAAATCTGTACTAGATTCTCTACATTTTCACGCATGGTCTTTAATAAAAATATATGAAAAATAAATGTGATTTTGGGAATTCCAGAGTTCCAGGGAATTCTTCTTGACATCCTCGTGAGATATCTTGTAATAATAAACAATATATCGTAATACCTGTTATATTGTATTTAATACATTGATTCCGCAAACGAGTACTCTGATTTTGCACCAAAGTACTTTATACCCATTTTCCAGTACTTGATTCTCTATTTCTACCACATATTATGAAAATTTATTTTTCGAATTTATACTTTGTTCCAGTATCTATTGCACCTTCATTAATCAGATTAGTACTCTCAATGTTTGAAATCTGTACTCGATTCTCTACATTTCCACGCATAGTCTTTAATAAAACTATATGAAAAATAAATGTCATTTTTTGAATTCCTGAGTTCCAGAGAATTCTTCTTGACATCATCGTGTGATATTTTGTAATAATAAACAATATATCGCATTACCTGTTACATTGTATTTAATACTTTGATTCCGCAAACGAGTACTCTAATTTTGCTCCTAAGTACTTGATACCCATTTTCCAGTACTCGATCCTCAATTTCTGCCATATATTATGAAAACCTATTTTATTGGAATTTATAATTTGTTCCAGTCTATAGTGTACCTTGATTATGCAAACTAGTACTTTCAAGGTTTGAAATCTGTACTAGATTCTCTACATTTTCACGCATGGTCTTTAATAAAAATATATGAAAAATAAATGTGATTTTGGGAATTCCAGAGTTCCAGGGAATTCTTCTTGACATCCTCCTGGGATATCTTGTAATAATAAACAATATATCGTAATACCTGTTATATTGTATTTAACACATTGATTCCGCAAACGAGTACTCTGATTTTGCACCAAAGTACATTATACCCATTTTCCAGTACTTGAATCTCTATTTCTACCACATCTTCTGAAAATTTATTTTTCGAATTTATACTTTGTTCCAGTATCTATTGCACCTTGATTAATCAGATTAGTACTCTCAACGTTTGAAATCTGTACTCGATTCTCTACATTTCCACGCATAGTCTTTAATAAAACTATATGAAAAATAAATGTCATTTTTTGAATTCCTGAGTTCCAAAGAATTCTTCTTGACATCCTCGTGTGATATTTTGTAATAATAAACAATATATCGCATTACCTGTTACATTGTATTTAATACTTTGATTCCGCAAACGAGTACTCTAATTTTGCTCCTAAGTACTTGATACCCATTTTCCAGTACTCGATTCTCAATTTCTGCCATATATTATGAAAACTTATTTTATTGGAATTTATAATTTGTTCCAGTCTATAGTGTACCTTGATTAATCAAACTAGTACTTTCAAGGTTTGAAATCTGTACTAGATTCTCTACATTTTCACGCATGGTCTTTAATAAAAATATATGAAAAATAAATGTGATTTTGGGAATTCCAGAGTTCCAGGGAATTCTTCTTGACATCCTCGTGGGATATCTTGTAATAATAAACAATATATCGTAATACCTGTTATATTGTATTTAATACATTGATTCCGCAAACGAGTACTCTGATTTTGCACCAAAGTACTTTATACCCATTTTCCAGTACTTGATTCTCTATTTCTACCACATATTATGAAAATTTATTTTTCGAATTTATACTTTGTTCCAGTGTCTATTGCACCTTGATTAATCAGATTAGTACTCTCAACGTTTGAAATCTGTACTCGATTCTCTACATTTCCACGCATAGTCTTTAATATAACTATTTGAAAAATAAATGTCATTTTTTGAATTCCTGAGTTCCAGAGAATTCTTCTTGACATCCTCGTGTGATATTTTGTAATAATAAACAATATATCGTATTACCTGTTACATTGTATTTAATACTTTGATTCCGCAAACGAGTACTCTAATTTTGCTCCTAAGTACTTGATACCCATTTTCCAGTACTCGATTCTGAATTTCTGCCATATATTATGAAAACTTATTTTATTGGAATTTATAATTTGTTCCAATCTATAGTGTACCTTGATTAATCAAACTAGTACTTTCAAGGTTTGAAATCTGTACTAGATTCTCTACATTTTCACGCATGGTCTTTAATAAAAATATATGAAAAATAAATGTGATTTTGGGAATTCCAGAGTTCCAGGGAATTCTTCTTGACATCCTCGTGGGATATCTTGTAATAATAAACAATACATCGTAATACCTGTTATATTGTATTTAATACATTGATTCCGCAAACGAGTACTCTGATTTTGCACCAAAGTACTTTATACCCATTTTCCAGTACTTGATTCTCTATTTCTACCACATATTATGAAAATTTATTTTTCGAATTTATACTTTGTTCCAGTATCTATTGCACCTTCATTAATCAGATTAGTACTCTCAACGTTTGAAATCTGTACTCGATTCTCTACATTTCCACGCATAGTCTTTAATAAAACTATATGAAAAATAAATGTCATTTTTTGAATTCCTGAGTTCCAGAGAATTCTTCTTGACATCATCGTGTGATATTTTGTAATAATAAACAATATATCGCATTACCTGTTACATTGTATTTAATACTTTGATTCCGCAAACGAGTACTCTAATTTTGCTCCTAAGTACTTGATACCCATTTTCCAGTACTCGATCCTCAATTTCTGCCATATATTATGAAAACCTATTTTATTGGAATTTATAATTTGTTCCAGTCTATAGTGTACCTTGATTATGCAAACTAGTACTTTCAAGGTTTGAAATCTGTACTAGATTCTCTACATTTTCACGCATGGTCTTTAATAAAAATATATGAAAAATAAATGTGATTTTGGGAATTCCAGAGTTCCAGGGAATTCTTCTTGACATCCTCGTGGGATATCTTGTAATAATAAATAATATATCGTAATACCTGTTATATTGTATTTAATACATTGATTCCGCAAACGAGTACTCTGATTTTGCACCAAAGTACATTATACCCATTTTCCAGTACTTGAATCTCTATTTCTACCACATCTTATGAAAATTTATTTTTCGAATTTATACTTTGTTCCAGTATCTATTGCACCTTGATTAATCAGATTAGTACTCTCAACGTTTGAAATCTGTACTCGATTCTCTACATTTCCACGCATAGTCTTTAATAAAACTATATGAAAAATAAATGTCATTTTTTGAATTCCTGAGTTCCAGAGAATTCTTCTTGACATCCTCGTGTGATATTTTGTAATAATAAACAATATATCGCATTACCTGTTACATTGTATTTAATACTTTGATTCCGCAAACGAGTACTCTAATTTTGCTCCTAAGTACTTGATACCCATTTTCCAGTACTCGATTCTCAATTTCTGCCATATATTATGAAAACTTATTTTATTGGAATTTATAATTTGTTCCAGTCTATAGTGTACCTTGATTAATCAAACTAGTACTTTCAAGGTTTGAAATCTGTACTAGATTCTCTACATTTTCACGCATGGTCTTTAATAAAAATATATGAAAAATAAATGTGATTTTGGGAATTCCAGAGTTCCAGGGAATTCTTCTTGACATCCTCGTGGGATATCTTGTAATAATAAACAATATATCGTAATACCTGTTATATTGTATTTAATACATTGATTCCGCAAACGAGTACTCTGATTTTGCACCAAAGTACTTTATACCCATTTTCTAGTACTTGATTCTCTATTTCTACCACATATTATGAAAATTTATTTTTCGAATTTATACTTTGTTCCAGTGTCTATTGCACCTTGATTAATCAGATTAGTACTCTCAACGTTTGAAATCTGTACTCGATTCTCTACATTTCCACGCATAGTCTTTAATAAAACTATATGAAAAATAAATGTCATTTTTTGAATTCCTGAGTTCCAGAGAATTCTTCTTGACATCCTCGTGTGATATTTTGTAATAATAAACAATATATCGTATTACCTGTTACATTGTATTTAATACTTTGATTCCGCAAACGAGTACTCTAATTTTGCTCCTAAGTACTTGATACCCATTTTCCAGTACTCGATTCTCAATTTCTGCCATATATTATGAAAACTTATTTTATTGGAATTTATAATTTGTTCCAGTCTATAGTGTACCTTGATTATTCAAACTAGTACTTTCAAGGTTTGAAATCTGTACTTGTAACGCCCCGAAAAATCCGAATTAGTATCCGGTACGTCCGAATTGTTATTTTGCGCGATTTAATTATTTTATTTGATAGTTAGTATGTGAATTTTTAACAATTTCATAAATGAGTGAATTTTGGTTTTTAAACCATTGCATGTCAACGTGTGTTCAATTATATGAGTTTTGACTATAATATTGTTTAATTCCGACAACCTGCTATTTTTAGTAAGTTTGGAGTAATTACGGTTTTGCCCCTCGTTTCTAAGTCAAGTCAAAGTTTGACTTGACCACTCTCTCTCTCCCTCAAACCTCATTCACGTAAAGAAGAAAAGAAAGAAGAAAAAAGAGAAAAAGAAGAGAGAAAAGAGAGAAAGCTTCGATTGCTCATTCCGACTTCGATTTCCGACCGAATTTCGATCCCTGAAACTTTTCGAACTCCTCACGATCTATTCTTCAAGTAAGCTTCTCACGTCCTTCGCGTTTAATGCTTCCTAGGTTGTGGTTTATAGAATTTTGTGAATAGTTTAATAATATATGAAAAATGTGAATATGAATGATTTTGTGGATGGATTTACGTGTTTCTTGGTCCTATAAGTAGATTAGATGTTGTAGATCAATATATGTAAGTTTAGTTTGAGGTTTTGCATGATTTATATGATTTAAATGTTAATTTTTGGCTCATTCCCGAGAACCCTCGCGATTTTCTGCTGTGTTGATAATCCGCACGGCCTGACGCACGGTCTTGAGACCATGCGCCAAGACCGTGTGCATATTTTGGCCTTGCACTGCCTAACGCACGGCCGTGCGCAAGCCGGTGCGCAGGCCAGTGCAAGTTTGTCCGCACCGGCTTGAGCACGTGTTCAAGCCCGTGCGTTTGCCCGTCCCCAAGACCGTGTGTATGCCTTAACCAAAATTTCTCCATTTTCAACTTCTTGCTCTCGGCATTGAGGGTCAAAGGGGTAATAAAAAAGTTGACTTTCTTCGTTTGACCTCCGATTCGAGATCCGATTTCCTATAGGTCCTATAAATCATGAAATACATATTTTAGGTAGTTTGAATTTTTTCGACTTCGTTTGGGTCCCGTTTCTCGTGTTTTTCGTTTAAGCCTTTTTGGCTATTTTTCAAATGTTGTTCTTTTCTTCCGAAACTTGAATGCATGCTTCCTTATTGCATTTTATGCATGTTTATGAGCTTTTATTACATTCTAACTTGTTTTGCTTATCGAATTCTATGAATTTCTATGTTTTGTTACAATGTGAACCTAAGTGATATGAATGATTGTTTAACGTGCTTCTATGTGTTTTTAATCTTTCGTATAAGCCGTGCGTCGTCGTTAGTCTTATATGGTTATGTCTTTGTCTTTTGCAGACGATACTCCCGTGGAGTAGTGTGCCTGTCTCGCATTTTGCTCTCGTTTTTGTCAAGCCAACAGGTGGGGTTTTCAGTTTCTTATAGTAGACGATAATACGTACATAATACCAACCCTACTACCCGATAAGCCTTGTTTTATGATTTGTTTTACATCCGTCTGTATATATAGTAGATATTTAAGCTTATACTTTTATGATCTTGAAAACGATTTAATATGAAAAGTATTATGTATAAGTTTGTGAAATGTTTACGAAAGAGGCAAGCAAATCTTTGTTTTCCGAAAGCGAACTTTGGCATTATAGCCTCGCACACGACTTGCCTCGAACGGTCTTTTGACCACATGGAAATGTTTGAAAAGCGAGCTATGTATATGTATATGTTTGACCTGTTCTGATGGGCCCGGAGTAAGGACGATAGGACGAAGTCGGTAGACGTCGGGTCTACGGCGGAAATTCTATGGTTTCCTCCACCTTTGGGAGCTCGGGGTGAGGCCGGAGTGGCAGCCCTTTGAGTACCTGAGCTTGTTTATGTATGATCTGTGTAGTTAGGGGTTGCTCCCTGATTACAACTGGAGGAATAAGGAGGGTTTCTGTTTTTATGATTTGACTGGTGGTTCAGAACTCTTCTCGCTGAGTTATACGCTTTGTTATGTTTCATTTTGAGCTAGTTCACCAATCGTTTGCGAAAACCTTTACTTATGTTGTTTTCTTTCTGTTAAACTGGTGATCTACTTTCGTTTATTCTTATGTACTGTTTTTTTTCCCCCTCACTTAGTCATTTGACTAACCCCATTTGTTTCACCCTTTGGTTTCAGGATTCTAGGCGGGATTCTTAGTATTGAGTCGTTGTCAATCGAGTTACACGTTTTTGTCTTATGTAAACTCTCGTTTCTTGTTGAATTATGATGTATGTAGGATTTGAATTGTGCTTATGAATCCGAGAATAATATTTATTGGAATTTGCTAGCCTTGGTGGGCTTTACCTATCTGCGCAATCATTATGGGTTTTATGTTTTGTTTTATATTGCTTCCGCTTTTGGGTTTGTCTCTGTTTTGAAACTCCCGCCTAGTAGTAAATGTCCAGTTTGCCGTTCGCCGGGTTTTGGTTCGGGTCGGACTCCTTTCGATTCCGGGTCAGGATCCGGTGCGGGGCGTGCGTCTGCCCGTTTGGCGGCGCCCGCTACAGTTGGTATCAGAGCTCTATGGGTTCAATGGCCTATGCTCTGAAGTGTCGAGTCTGTCTAGGTCCGTACGGCTTAGGAAGTATGTGAATTGCGTGATTGTGCTTAAGTGATTGTGTGAATTTGAATTCCTTACGTGTTAATGCTTTACATGATCACTTACCGTCATGCATATTTGTACAGTTTTGCAGGATGCGTCGTGGTAGAGGTCCTCCTCCGCCTCCTCCCCCGCCAGAGGGACCTACGCCAGCCCAATTTATGGCAGCATTACAGCAGTATGCTCTTCATGCTCCTCAGGAGACGCCGGAACAGACGGCTATGAAGGCAATGAATCAGTTTCTCAATCGTAATCCGCCACAGTTTGTGGGAGCACCGGATGATGTGGCTGCAGAGGCCTGGATATCGGCCTTGGAGAAGATATTCAGACTGATGCACACTACAGATGCACAGAGGGTCGAGTATGCTGCCTACCTAATGATTGGGGCAGCACAGGACTGGTGGACACGGATCGATCAGCGTTGGACGCGTGATCGGGTGGTTCCGACATGGGCTCAGTTTTTGGTGGAGTTCAGGGCTAAGTACATACCGTTGGTAGTCAGACAACAGCGGGAAAGGGAGTTTTTGAACTTGAAACAGGGCACGTCCTCGGTAGATCAGTATGAGGCACATTTCTCTCGCCTCATTGTTCACTGTTCCTATATGGTTGAGGACGAGGAGAGAAAGACACGCCAGTTCGTGGAGGGTTTGTCTCACAACATTCGATTGCATATGATGGCTGTCCGCCCCCGATTTTATTCCGATGCAGTTGACATGGCTCTTGCTATAGAGTCAGAGCTGAGACAGATGAGGCCTACGTCAGCACCTGCCCCCGCAGCCGCTAAGGGTTTTTCTTCGGGTCCGAAGAGGTCTTTTCATTCTGTAGGACCATCTTCTTCTTCAGCTGGGAAGAAACCATTTCAGCAGGCTCCGAAGCCGAATGTTCCTCCCCAAGCTCAGGGTTTTCCACGACCAGTTTGTGGATATTGTGGAGGTCCCCATTTGGAGTCTAAGTGTCGAAGGAAGTTAGGGCTTTGCTTTGGATGTGGTAGCTCCGATCATCTTATGAATGCATGCCCGATGAAGAGAGGTCAGAAGCAGCCAGCTCAGCCTCAAGCCCAGGCCCGACTTTACGCCTTGGAAGGCGATGCTGAAGATGTCGCGCCGGATGCGAATGCCGTGGTGGAAGGTACGATATATATACATGGCATTCCCATTCATGCATTGTACGACCCGGGTGCTTCTCACTCGTTTATTGCGCCTGCCATTGCTTTATCTGTGCATGTGCCTGTTGAGTTGCTTGAGTATGTGTTAGTTGTTAGCTCGCCGATGGGTTCTAGAGTAGCTACGAACCGCGTTCTCAAGCGTTGTCCGATGATTATTGAGGGTACCGAATACCTCGGGGATTTGATCGTACTGCCGATGAAGGATTATGGGGTTATTCTTGGGATGGATTGGTTATTTGAGCACCGAGCGAAGATCGACTGCTATGAGAAGGAAGTTGTGCTTGGTTCCAGTGAAGTTAGAGGTTTTAGAATGGGTGAAGGCCCGTATATCTCTATGATGGAAGCCAAGAAGCTTATCCAGAAGGGAGAAGCAACTGGTTTTCTAGCTTATCTTCTCAACCGTCCGAAAGAGCAGGCGAAGATCGAGGATACCGATGTGGTTAAGGAATTCATGGATGTGTTTCCCGAGAACTTGGAGTTTCTGCCCCCTGATAGGGACATTGAGTTCGTTATTGATCTAGTCCCGGGTGCCGAGCCGTACTCGAAGTCTCCGCACCGTATGGCTCCTGCCGAGTTGAAGGAATTGAAGAATCAGCTCGACGAACTCCTTTCGATTGGATATATCCGCCCGAGTACCTCGCCTTGGGGTGCTCCAGTCCTGTTCGTGAAGAAGAAGGACGGTACACTCCGTATGTGTATCGATTATCGCGAGTTGAACAGGATGACGGTGAAGAATAAGTATCCTTTGCCGCATATCGAGGAGTTGTTTGATTTACTCCAGGGATCGAGAGTTTATTCTAAGCTTGATCTCAGACAAGGGTATTACCAGCTCCGTATCCGAGCCGAGGATATTCCGAAGACAGCGTTCAACTCCAGATATGGTCACTTTGAGTTCGTGGTCATGCCGTTTGGACTCACGAATGCTCCTGCCGCTTTTATGGATATGATGCACAGGATCTTTCGTCCGTACCTCGATAAGTTTGTTGTGATCTTTATCGATGACATTCTAGTGTTCTCGAAGTCAGAGGAAGAGCACGCAGAACACCTCAGGATTGTTCTTCAGGCTTTGAGAGAGCATCAGTTATTTGCTAAGTTTAGCAAATGCGAGTTCTGGATCGACAGAGTGACTTTTCTAGGTCATGTCATATCAGGAACGGGAGTCGAGGTAGATCCTTCGAAGATCGAGACTGTGTTGGATTGGGAGAAACCTAAGACTCCTACAGAGATTCGCAGTTTCTTGGGTTTAGCAGGATACTATAGACGTTTTGTCAAGGACTTTTCCAAGCTTGCTAGTCCGTTGACTGCGTTGACAAAGAAGGATGCCAAGTTTGAGTGGTCGGACAAATGTGAAGCAAGTTTCCAAGAGCTCAAGAAGAGATTAACTACAGCCCCAGTGTTAGCTATGCCTAATGGATTGGAGGGACTCGTTGTGTACACAGATGCGTCACACGAGGGATTGGGTTGTGTGTTGATGCAAAATGGGAGAGTTATAGCTTACGCCTCGAGGAAACTAAAGCCAGCCGAAGAGAACTATCCCACGCATGATCTTGAGCTAGCAGCCGTTGTATTTGCTTTGCTAAAGTGGCGTCATTATCTGTATGGCACTACGTTCGATATCTTCACTGATCACAAGAGTCTTCAGTATTTGTTCACTCAGAAGCATTTGAACAAGAGACAGCGTCGATGGATGGAATTGTTTGAGGATTATGATTGCAAGATTCAATACCATCCTGGAAAGGCGAATGTGGTAGCCGATGCATTGAGTCGTAAGGCGAGTGTAGCTCTGCTAGAGGCTAAGTTTGAGCGAGTTCATATCACCTCGCAGGCTCACGTTCACAGTATATCGATTCAGTCAGAATTGGGTCGTAAGATTCGAGATGTTCAGGCTACTGACGAATGGACTCAGAGGCAGATAGTTCATATTTCAGATGAATCAGGGTCCCAGTTTCGTGTTGATGATTCTGGCATTCTCCGCTTCGAGACTCGAGTTTGTGTTCCTGAGAGTCTTAAGAAGGAGATTCTTGCTGAGGCGCATAATACGCCTTATACAGTACATCCTGGTGGAAGTAAGATGTACTGGGATCTAAAAGAGTTGTTCTGGTGGAGAGGTATGAAGAGAGACGTAGCTGATTACGTCAAGAGATGTCAGACATGTCAGCAGGTCAAGGTAGAGCACCAGAGACCTGGAGGATTGCTACAGCCACTACCGATTCCTACGTGGAATTGGGAGCAGATTGCGATGGACTTTGTGTCCGGTTTACCAAAAGTTAAAGGTGGCTATGATAGTATTTGGGTGATAATTGACCGACTTTCCAAGACTGCTCACTTTCTGCCGGTCAAGAAGTCATTCAAGGTAGAGAAGTTGGCAGAGATTTATCACCGAGAGATTGTCAGGCTTCATGGAGTTCCTGTGAGTATTGTGTCTGACAGAGATGCTAGATTCACTTCTCAATTATGGCAGCATCTTCAGGAGAAAATGGGAACGAAACTGACATTCAGTACAGCAGCACATCCGCAGACCGATGGCCAATCTGAGAGAACGATTTGATATCTCAGTGATATGCTTCGTGCGTGTGCTTTAGACGTTCGCACCAATTGGCACGACCAGTTACCGTTGATTGAGTTCGCCTACAACAACAGTTATCAGTCTACAATCAAGATGGCACCTTACGAAGCTCTGTATGGAAGGAAGTGTAGATCCCCGTTGTTTTGGGATCTTGAGGATTGGCATTGGACAAGGGATAACAAAGGAAGAGGAGATTCTCCGCAGTCTCTTCAGAGAGCGATTGACCGAATTCAGATCATCCGTCAGAGGATGAAAGCAGCCCAGGATCGCCAGAAAAGTTATGCCGATACACGCCGCCGACCTTTGGAGTTCGAGGTGGGTGACCGAGTGTTTCTTAAAGCTTCACCTCGAAAGGGATTCACTCGTATTGGCAAAGGTGGTAAGCTAGGTCCGAGATTCTTAGGACCGTTTGAGATTCTGGAGAAGATTGGAGAAGCTGCTTACAGATTAGACTTGCCACCGAGTTTGACAGGAATCCACAACGTTTTCCACGTTTCACAGCTCCGGAAGTATCACCCGAGTGATTCACACGTTCTTCCTATCAAAGATGTTGAGATAGAGCCGGACTTGACCTTCGTTTCACAGCCGGTGAAAATTTTAGACAAGAAGACTCAAGCACTGCGTAACAGAGAGATTCCTATGGTTAAAGTGCTTTGGAGGAGTCAGTCGGTTGAAGAAGCTACATGGGAAACCGAAGAGAAGATGCGCAAGTTTCACCCCGCGTTATTTGTAGTAGACGTGTAGAATCTGGGGACAGATTCTCATAAGGAGGGGTGATTGTAACGCCCCGAAAAATCCGAATTAGTATCCGGTACGTCCGAATTGTTATTTTGCGCGATTTAATTATTTTATTTGATAGTTAGTATGTGAATTTTTAACAATTTCATAAATGAGTGAATTTTGGTTTTTAAACCATTGCATGTCAACGTGTGTTCAATTATATGAGTTTTGACTATAATATTGTTTAATTCCGACAACCTGCTATTTTTAGTATGTTTGGAGTAATTACGGTTTTGCCCCTCGTTTCTAAGTCAAGTCAAAGTTTGACTTGACCACTCTCTCTCTCCCTCAAACCTCATTCACGTAAAGAAGAAAAGAAAGAAGAAAAAAGAGAAAAAGAAGAGAGAAAAGAGAGAAAGCTTCGATTGCTCATTCCGACTTCGATTTCCGACCGAATTTCGATCCGTGAAACTTTTCGAACTCCTCACGATCTATTCTTCAAGTAAGCTTCTCACGTCCTTCGCGTTTAATGCTTCCTAGGTTGTGATTTATAGAATTTTGTGAATAGTTTAATAATATATGAAAAATGTGAATATGAATGATTTTGTGGATGGATTTACGTGTTTCTTGGTCCTATAAGTAGATTAGATGTTGTAGATCAATATATGTAAGTTTAGTTTGAGGTTTTGCATGATTTATATGATTTAAATGTTAATTTTTGGCTCATTCCCGAGAACCCTCGCGATTTTCTGCTGTGTTGATAATCCGCACGGCCTGACGCACGGTCTTGAGACCATGCGCCAAGACCGTGTGCATATTTTGGCCTTGCACTGCCTAACGCACGGCCGTGCGCAAGCCGGTGCGCAGGCCAGTGCAAGTTTGTCCGCACCGGCTTGAGCACATGTTCAAGCCCGTGCGTTTGCCCGTCCCCAAGACCGTGTGTATGCCTTAACCAAAATTTCTCCATTTTCAACTTCTTGCTCTCGGCATTGAGGGTCAAAGGGGTAATAAAAAAGTTGACTTTCTTCGTTTGACCTCCGATTCGAGATCCGATTTCCTATAGGTCCTATAAATCATGAAATACATATTTTAGGTAGTTTGAATTTTTTCGACTTCGTTTGGGTCCCGTTTCTCGTGTTTTTCGTTTAAGCCTTTTTGGCTATTTTTCAAATGTTGTTCGTTTCTTCCGAAACTTGAATGCATGCTTCCTTATTGCATTTTATGCATGTTTATGAGCTTTTATTACATTCTAACTTGTTTTGCTTATCGAATTCTATGAATTTCTATGTTTTGTTACAATGTGAACCTAAGTGATATGAATGATTGTTTAACGTGCTTCTATGTGTTTTTAATCTTTCGTATAAGCCGTGCGTCGTCGTTAGTCTTATATGGTTATGTCTTTGTCTTTTGCAGACGATACTCCCGTGGAGTAGTGTGCCTGTCTCGCATTTTGCTCTCGTTTTTGTCAAGCCAACAGGTGGGGTTTTCAGTTTCTTATAGTAGACGATAATACGTACATAATACCAACCCTACTACCCGATAAGCCTTGTTTTATGATTTGTTTTACATCCGTCTGTATATATAGTAGATATTTAAGCTTATACTTTTATGATCTTGAAAACGATTTAATATGAAAAGTATTATGTATAAGTTTGTGAAATGTTTACGAAAGAGGCAAGCAAATCTTTGTTTTCCGAAAGCGAACTTTGGCATTATAGCCTCGCACACGACTTGCCTCGAACGGTCTTTTGACCACATGGAAATGTTTGAAAAGCGAGCTATGTATATGTATATGTTTGACCTGTTCTGATGGGCCCGGAGTAAGGACGATAGGACGAAGTCGGTAGACGTCGGGTCTACGGCGGAAATTCTATGGTTTTCTCCACCTTTGGGAGCTCGGGGTGAGGCCGGAGTGGCAGCCCTTTGAGTACCTGAGCTTGTTTATGTATGATCTGTGTAGTTAGGGGTTGCTCCCTGATTACAACTGGAGGAATAAGGAGGGTTTCTGTTTTTATGATTTGACTGGTGGTTCAGAACTCTTCTCGCTGAGTTATACGCTTTGTTATGTTTCATTTTGAGCTAGTTCACCAATCGTTTGCGAAAACCTTTACTTCTGTTGTTTTCTTTCTGTTCAACTGGTGATCTACTTTCGTTTATTCTTATGTACTGTTTTTTTTCCCCCTCACTTAGTCATTTGACTAACCCCATTTGTTTCACCCTTTGGTTTCAGGATTCTAGGCGGGATTCTTAGTATTGAGTCGTTGTCAATCGAGTTACACGTTTTTGTCTTATGTAAACTCTCGTTTCTTGTTGACTTATGATGTATGTAGGATTTGAATTGTGCTTATGAATCCGGGAATAATATTTATTGGAATTTGCTAGCCTTGGTGGGCTTTACCTGTAACACCCCAAACTTGAGAAATATGTACCATGTGGGCATTTGTCCCACATAGGAAAAACATAAGTAATGTGAAGGGTTTATAAGTGATCTTCCAAGCACAACTACCATGTGGTGCATCACCTTTTGGCAAGTGGTTTCAAGCCAAACTTTAGGGTTGTGCTCAGTGGTGGTGAAACTTATACCCGCGCGTCCAACGGGTGCCGTCGTGAGAGTTCTCCTCTCCGCGCCCGGGGCTGCGACAAATGGTATCAGAGCCAACCGTCAGCTATGGGAATGCATGTTCCACACATGACATGAGTCGTGAGTCACCGCTAAAGGGGCTCTGTAACGCCCCGCTATTTTATAACGCTTCGGTACGTTTACCGACGAATTGTTCTTGTGTGTATTATTTGCAAATTATGTGACTATGTGAATTATATGAATTAATGTGTGATTCTATATGTGAATAATATGATGAATTCATAAGAATTTTTATATTTGAAATTTACTTCACACTATGTTATATTTGAAGTGTTGTATTTGAAATCTTATGAAATTATGTCAATTATATTTGACTTGTATGATATTAATCTTGAAATATACATAAATATATATATGCAAATATATACATAAATATCTACACAAATATATATACAAGTATATACATATAGCTAGCTAATTTTGACTATTCAAAATAACTTATATTTATTTAATTATCTCATCTTTTCTCCAAATTTCTACACTATTCTCAAGCAACTCATCTTCAACCTCTCTCTCTCTCACTCTCGGCACTCTCACTCACCTCTCACCACCACCATTGTCATCTTCAACAATCACCAAAAATCATCCCCTCTCTTGCTACAAAAAGTTGCTCTTTCATCTAAGGAACAAGCCTCTACTTTCTATTTTTGCAAACAAGCTCTTAATTCCTCAATCTTTTCAATTCCCCTCTTCAAGGTAAGGTTTCAATTCTCTTAATTCTTTGGTTTTCAATGTCTCATATGTTGATGAAGTGAAGAAGCATGTTAGAATGAATGATTGATGAGCTTAGTTTGGTGATTGATTACATGTAGCATCTCTTGTGATTTTTCACATAAATTTGATTATTATGCAATGTTGGATTGATGAATTTAGATGCTTAGATGCTCAAATGGATTGGTAATTCATGTTAGTTCATGATATTAAGCTAATTGGTGAAGTTTTATGAAGTTTGGAGTTGAAAAATGAGAGTTTGGCAAAATATGTAGGGGCTGATGAATAGTGATTTTTGAGCATTTGGCTTCATTTTTTGATTCTTTTGGCATCAAAAATCCTTAAATATAGTAGCTAAGTGATGCCGGAAATTTCGGATTAATCGGAGTTGATTTGCTATGCAAAGTATTAAGCGAGGGGTGGTTTGCGTAATATTTACAAACCTTTGAATTTTGGTTTCCAAGCTTCCATATTACTTGAATGCTTAGTTTAGCTTCATATCATGTATGTTTGATTGTGTTTGAATGCATTTGAATGAGTTTAATTGTGTTTAAATGCATTTATACATAATATGTTATTTTGAGCATAAAATGCATTTCATTGCCGTGCGTCTTATTTGGTTAATTTATCGAGTCGTGTCTTACCTCGAGGCCTGTGTATTACAGGTGGGACCTCGCGGAGCTGATTTTCGAGTTCTCGTGTATCTTTTGTTAAGCCTACAGGTGAGGATGAAAAATGTTTTTAACTGAAGCTTGAACAAATATTTGCGAAAACCATATCCCTTATATTTCAATTATATGTTATCAATATTTGAAATAAAAAGGATTTGATATAAAATGATATATAGGTATCTTTTCTAAAATGGTTTTAAAATAGAGACAAGAGAATTATTTTGTTTTTAAAAGTAACATTTGGTCTCGGGACTTGCGCGTATGCCTCGAGTTATTCGGCAACGTGTCGAGAAACCCTAGACGGTTACATACCTTGTCTCGAACGACTCTTTTAGTCAATCAAAACATTTATAAAGCGAGATTATTGTTCCTTCGACCCTATTGAGGACGCTCTTAGGGTATATTTCGGCCCTGGATTATGTGAGAGGCGGATACCCGGAGACGTGCGTCTAGGGTTGAAGCCGGGTTCATAATCCACCGATTATAAACAGGTTTAACTAGTAACCTGATAAATAATCAAAGGGTATTATTCATGGCTGGTCGGAGGTAGTCTAGCCTGAATAATACTTACACCGGCGCCATTAGTCGGGTATGGCGAAATCTCGGGTTGCTCCTTGATAAGCCAAAAGGTGTTATGGGATTTCATTATATTTGATATGTTTTTTGGGAGTTATAAGGAGATGGCCCGTTCTCGCCGGGAATAAAAATGTTTTCTAAAATGTTTTAAATTAATATTTAGTTCACAAAGCTTAGATGAATTGTAAAAGAGCTTATCGGCACTAGATTTGCTTTTATCAACCTAAGTGTGAATTAAATATGCTTTTATTGTATACATATATTTCCCTCCTCACTGGGTTCGTTTGACTCACATCCCGTTTTGGTTCATGCTTCAGGTTAGCGGTCAGGTACTGGCAGCAGCATTGTAGGATCATCAGTCTTTGGAGTCAGTTATATATATTTTTTTGTTAGCTGAACTCAATGATATATATTTTGTCATGTTAAATAGAATGTGGTTGAGACGTGAATGAATATGAAACTTGATGACAGTTTGAAATGATGAATCTGATGGGATTATGATATATATATGTTGATATCATGCTATTGATATGATGATACTTGATTCCGCTACGTTAATGCTATATTGCTGTTGTTATTGTTGTTGATGTTGATATTGTTGTTGGGGAGTTGCTGTTGCCAGATTGTGGGAATCCCGTTGTCCGGGGCGGGTTTTCGAGTGGTGGTATTTAACTATCGCTCGGGGACTCGTTTCGGTCCGGGGGTTGTGGCGTGGGGGACGTCACAGCTTAAGGTGGTATCAGAGCCTAGGTTTGGTACTTAGGTTTTGACGTCGTGTTGAGTCTGTCTAGGTCGAACGGCTATAGGACAATGTGCTTTTATATGTTTATGTTATGTGATTTTGTGCTAACATGATCATGTGGCTAACAAAACATGCATTTTATTCAGTCTTTTGATACAGGAAATGGCTCGTGGTAGACCGAGAACCAGAGCTGCTCCTCCTTCTCCTCCCCAGGAAGATGACAACAACATTAATGCTCCTCCGGCTCCTCAGCCCGAGCCGATACCGCCCGTGCAGCCGAATCCCCTGAATCCTGCCCTGTTCTTTGAAGCCATGCAAAGGATGTTCCAACAGGGTGTAGCTCCTGTACAACCGACCCCTGCTCAAAGGAAACAGGCAGAGGCAAGAGACTTTGACAGGTTCCTCAATCTTAATCCCCCTCGTTTCGAAGGAGCACCTGATGATCTTAAGGCCACAGAGTGGATTGCCGATCTCGAGCCTATGTTCAGGGTTATCGAGTGTCCCGACTCAAAGAAAGTTGAATATGCAGTTTTTCTATTGAAGGGACCAGCCAGAGACTGGTGGAGGCTTACTGAAGCTAGGTGGCGAGCTGATCAGACTGAGCCGACTTGGGCTAACTTCCTCTCAGCCTTCCGAAGCAAATACATCCCCCTGGTTGTACAAGATCGACGAGAAGCTGAATTTCGAGCCTTAAAACAAGAGAATCTCACCGTTGATGAATACGAGGCCATGTTCTCCCGCCTCATTGTCTACTGTCCTTCCATCCTTACGGACGAAAGAAGAAAGGTGAATCAGTTTGTTCAGGGCCTGAATGAGGATATCCGAAGAGCACTTCTGGGAGCTCATCTCCCTACATACGAGGTTGCCGTCACAACTGCTCTGGAGATTGAGTCTCAGTTACAACAGATCAAAAGGGACTTCGCACCGAAGGATATAGCTCCACCACCTCGCAAATTCAAGAGGTCTTTTCCTCCTGCGGGTTCTTCATCTTCGAGCAAGAAGCAAAAGACCTCGGGTTCTCAGACAGCCGAGCCTCCAATCAAGTGTTCTTATTGTGGCAAGCCAAGACACATGGAAGCTAATTGCTGGAAGAAACAAGGGCTCTGTCTTCGATGTGGGCGCAAGGATCATCAAATAGAGAACTGCCCGAGAAGGCCACCTCCACAGTTCCAGAAAGAGCCACAGAATGCGGGGAAAGGAAAAGTTGTGGCACGAGCGTATGCGATGACGGGGGATGGAGGGGAGACCGATCCAAATGCCGTGGTGCAAGGTACTGTACATTTGCATGACATATCCATATTTACATTATATGATTCGGGTGCGACGCATTCTTTTATTGCACCTGAATATGTTTCTAGATTATCTTTATCTGCCGAGTCTTTACCGTATGTGCTTGAGGTCAATTCCCCGTTGGGAATTTCCTATTTGTGCAATCGAGTCTTCCGAGACTGTCCGTTGAGGATAGATGATCGCGATTATCCTGCTGATCTCATTGAACTTCCGATGAGTCACTACGGGGTAATATTGGGAATGGATTGGCTATATCGGCATCAAGCTTATATTGATTGTTTCGGGAAAAAGATCACTCTGGGAGCTGATAGCGAGATTTTGGGCAAAAGGTTTGACAAGATTCCTCGAGTTTCTTATGTTAAAGCCGCCCAAATGATTTGCAAGGGATCTCCGGCTTTTGTTGCTTATCTACTAAACCGTCCGAAAGAGCAAGTTAAGCTTGAGGAGGTACCAGTAGTTGGAGAATTCCCTGATGTGTTTCCCGAGAGTTTGAATTCTTTGCCTCCGGAACGAGAGATAGAGTTTGTGATCGATCTAGCTCCGGGTGCCGAACCGTATTCGAAGACTCCTTACCGAATGGCTCCGGCAGAGTTGAAAGAATTGAAGATACAGTTGGATGGACTGTTGGAGAGTGGGTACATTCGACCGAGTACTTCGCCGTGGGGTGCGCCTGTTCTTTTTGTGAAAAAGAAGGATGGGACGTTGAGGATGTGTATAGATTATCGCGAGCTGAATCGGATGACGATAAAGAACAAATATCCTCTACCTCACATCGAAGAGTTGTTTGATATCTTGCAAGGGTCGAAAGTATACTCTAAACTTGATCTCCGACAGGGGTATTACCAGTTGAGGATTCGAGAATCAGACATTCCAAATACTGGGTTTAATACTCGATATGGGCATTTTGAGTTCGTAGTTATGCCTTTCGGGTTAACGAATGCCCCAGCTGCTTTCATGGATTTGATGCATCGTACTTTCCGGCCCTATCTCGATAAGTTTGTGGTGATCTTCATTGATGATATCCTGGTTTTCTCAAAGACTAAGGAAGAACATGCCGAGCATCTTCGCATTGTATTAAGAACTCTCCTAGAGCATCAGTTGTATGCTAAGTTCAGTAAATGCGAATTTTGGCTTGATAAAGTTACCTTCCTTGGTCATGTGATATCAGGAGAGGGAATCGAAGTGGATCCCTCGAAGATTGAGGCCGTAATGAAATGGGAGCAACCAAAGACTCCAACTGAAGTCAGAAGTTTTCTAGGGTTAGCTGGCTATTACAGGCGTTTCGTTAAAGATTTCTCCAAGATAGCCGCTCCGCTGACCAATTTAACTCGCAAGGACGTGCCTTTTAAGTGGGACGATAAATGCGAGGCAAGTTTTCAAGAGCTAAGGAAACGGCTGACTACTGCTCCGATACTTGCACTACCTGAAGGTTCCGAAGGGTTTACGGTTTATACCGATGCCTCGAAAGAAGGGTTAGGATGTGTTCTTATGCAAAATGGCAAAGTGATAGCTTATGCTTCGCGTAAGTTAAAGGATGCCGAAAAGAACTATCCTATCCATGATCTTGAGCTAGCTGCTATTATCTTTGCCCTGGGTAAGTGGCGACATTATTTATACGGCGTGACATTCGACATTTTCACCGACCACCAGAGTTTGAAATATCTGCATACTCAGAAAGATCTTAATCGCAGACAACGTCGGTGGATGGAATTTCTTGAAGATTATGATTGCCGTATCCAGTATCATCCAGGCAAAGCTAACGTAGTAGCCGATGCTTTAAGTAGACAAGCAAAGGTAGCTAGCTTGGAAGGAACCTCCTTGGAATTAATGTCCGAAGCAGGGAGATATCATCTAGTCTCTCAACCGCGGATTGCTAACCTCTCAGTGAGACCGGATTTGGTTCAGAGGCTTAAAGACGAGCAGAGTGCTGATGACTGGATTCAAAGACAGGTCGTGAGGATGCAAGATGATCCGAACTCCTCATTTGCTTTCGATGATATGGGTCTTCTTCGTCTTAAGAACCGAATTTGCGTGCCGAAAAACTTGAAGTTCGAAATCATGGAAGAAGCACATAAATCTGCTTATACCGTCCATCCGGGAGGTAATAAGATGTACCGAGATCTCAAGACTCAATATTGGTGGCATGGAATGAAACGTGAAGTTGCTGATTTTGTGAGACGGTGTTTGACTTGTCAACGAGTTAAAGCCGAACATCAGCAACCCGGTGGAACTCTACAGCCACTCTCTATTCCGGATTGGAAATGGGAAGATATTGCTATGGATTTCATGTCCGGATTACCGAGAGTTCGAGGCGGATATGATACGATTTGGGTGATTGTGGATCGTTTGACGAAATCCGCCCATTTCATTCCAATTCGAAAGACCACTAATGTTAAGAAGTTGGCGGAACTGTACATCGAGCAGATTGTAAAGCTACACGGAGTTCCGAAAAGTATTGTATCCGATCGAGATCCTAAGTTTACTTCTCGACTTTGGCAAGAAATTCACAGAAACTTGGGAACGAATTTGAAATTCAGCACAGCTGCTCACCCGCAAACTGATGGTCAATCTGAGAGAACCATCAAGATTCTAGGCGACATGTTACGAGCGTGTGCTCTCGACTTCTCCACGAGTTGGGACAAGCAACTGCCACTCATTGAATTCGCCTACAACAACAGCTACCAAGCGACGATTGGGATGCCCCCGTACGAAGCGCTTTATGGACGTAAATGCCGATCCCCTCTATACTGGGAATTAGAAGACTGGCGAAGAACTAAAGACGGAGTGGAACGAGCTCTACCTCCAAAGACGATCCAGGAAACACTTGATAAGATTGCAATCATTCGGCAGAGAATGAAAGCTGCTCAGGATCGTCAGAAGAGTTATGCTGACAAGAGACGCCGGGATTTGGAATTTGAAGAGGGAGACAAAGTGTTTCTTAAGGCGACGTTGAGGAAAGGATTCGCTAGAGTGGGAAAAGGTGGGAAACTCAGTCCGAGATATTTGGGACCCTATGAGGTTATTGAACGGATTGGGAAGACTGCCTACCGCCTGAACCTGCCCTCGACTCTAACTGGGATTCACAATGTCTTCCATGTTTCTCAATTGCGAAAATACTATCCCGACGAATCTCACATTCTGCGAGATGAAGAAGTTCAGGTAGAGCCTGACTTGACGATCGAGATGAAACCTGTTGAGATTCAGGATCGTAAGTTCAAGCAACTCCGCAACCGACAAATTCCCTTGGTTCGTGTGTTATGGAGAAACCGAACCACTGAACAAGTAACTTGGGAGACAGAAGAGAAGATGCGAACTCATTATCCCGAGTTATTTGCGGAGTCGAATTAGAATCTGGGGACCAGATTCTCCGAAGGAGGGGATAGTGTAACGCCCCGCTATTTTATAACGCTTCGGTACGTTTACCGACGAATTGTTCTTGTGTGTATTATTTGCAAATTATGTGACTATGTGAATTATATGAATTAATGTGTGATTCTATATGTGAATAATATGATGAATTCATAAGAATTTTTATATTTGAAATTTACTTCACACTATGTTATATTTGAAGTGTTGTATTTGAAATCTTATGAAATTATGTCAATTATATTTGACTTGTATGATATTAATCTTGAAATATACATAAATATATATATGCAAATATATACATAAATATCTACACAAATATATATACAAGTATATACATATAGCTAGCTAATTTTGACTATTCAAAATAACTTATATTTATTTAATTATCTCATCTTTTCTCCAAATTTCTACACTATTCTCAAGCAACTCATCTTCAACCTCTCTCTCTCTCACTCTCGGCACTCTCACTCACCTCTCACCACCACCATTGTCATCTTCAACAATCACCAAAAATCATCCCCTCTCTTGCTACAAAAAGTTGCTCTTTCATCTAAGGAACAAGCCTCTACTTTCTATTTTTGCAAACAAGCTCTTAATTCCTCAATCTTTTCAATTCCCCTCTTCAAGGTAAGGTTTCAATTCTCTTAATTCTTTGGTTTTCAATGTCTCATATGTTGATGAAGTGAAGAAGCATGTTAGAATGAATGATTGATGAGCTTAGTTTGGTGATTGATTACATGTAGCATCTCTTGTGATTTTTCACATAAATTTGATTATTATGCAATGTTGGATTGATGAATTTAGATGCTTAGATGCTCAAATGGATTGGTAATTCATGTTAGTTCATGATATTAAGCTAATTGGTGAAGTTTTATGAAGTTTGGAGTTGAAAAATGAGAGTTTGGCAAAATATGTAGGGGCTGATGAATAGTGATTTTTGAGCATTTGGCTTCATTTTTTGATTCTTTTGGCATCAAAAATCCTTAAATATAGTAGCTAAGTGATGCCGGAAATTTCGGATTAATCGGAGTTGATTTGCTATGCAAAGTATTAAGCGAGGGGTGGTTTGCGTAATATTTACAAACCTTTGAATTTTGGTTTCCAAGCTTCCATATTACTTGAATGCTTAGTTTAGCTTCATATCATGTATGTTTGATTGTGTTTGAATGCATTTGAATGAGTTTAATTGTGTTTAAATGCATTTATACATAATATGTTATTTTGAGCATAAAATGCATTTCATTGCCGTGCGTCTTATTTGGTTAATTTATCGAGTCGTGTCTTACCTCGAGGCCTGTGTATTACAGGTGGGACCTCGCGGAGCTGATTTTCGAGTTCTCGTGTATCTTTTGTTAAGCCTACAGGTGAGGATGAAAAATGTTTTTAACTGAAGCTTGAACAAATATTTGCGAAAACCATATCCCTTATATTTCAATTATATGTTATCAATATTTGAAATAAAAAGGATTTGATATAAAATGATATATAGGTATCTTTTCTAAAATGGTTTTAAAATAGAGACAAGAGAATTATTTTGTTTTTAAAAGTAACATTTGGTCTCGGGACTTGCGCGTATGCCTCGAGTTATTCGGCAACGTGTCGAGAAACCCTAGACGGTTACATACCTTGTCTCGAACGACTCTTTTAGTCAATCAAAACATTTATAAAGCGAGATTATTGTTCCTTCGACCCTATTGAGGACGCTCTTAGGGTATATTTCGGCCCTGGATTATGTGAGAGGCGGATACCCGGAGACGTGCGTCTAGGGTTGAAGCCGGGTTCATAATCCACCGATTATAAACAGGTTTAACTAGTAACCTGATAAATAATCAAAGGGTATTATTCATGGCTGGTCGGAGGTAGTCTAGCCTGAATAATACTTACACCGGCGCCATTAGTCGGGTATGGCGAAATCTCGGGTTGCTCCTTGATAAGCCAAAAGGTGTTATGGGATTTCATTATATTTGATATGTTTTTTGGGAGTTATAAGGAGATGGCCCGTTCTCGCCGGGAATAAAAATGTTTTCTAAAATGTTTTAAATTAATATTTAGTTCACAAAGCTTAGATGAATTGTAAAAGAGCTTATCGGCACTAGATTTGCTTTTATCAACCTAAGTGTGAATTAAATATGCTTTTATTGTATACATATATTTCCCTCCTCACTGGGTTCGTTTGACTCACATCCCGTTTTGGTTCATGCTTCAGGTTAGCGGTCAGGTACTGGCAGCAGCATTGTAGGATCATCAGTCTTTGGAGTCAGTTATATATATTTTTTTGTTAGCTGAACTCAATGATATATATTTTGTCATGTTAAATAGAATGTGGTTGAGACGTGAATGAATATGAAACTTGATGACAGTTTGAAATGATGAATCTGATGGGATTATGATATATATATGTTGATATCATGCTATTGATATGATGATACTTGATTCCGCTACGTTAATGCTATATTGCTGTTGTTATTGTTGTTGATGTTGATATTGTTGTTGGGGAGTTGCTGTTGCCAGATTGTGGGAATCCCGTTGTCCGGGGCGGGTTTTCGAGTGGTGGTATTTAACTATCGCTCGGGGACTCGTTTCGGTCCGGGGGTTGTGGCGTGGGGGACGTCACAGGCTCCGCTCGGCGTGTTGTGGGCAGCTTCTCCACTGGCAGGAAGCCACGATCCTATGTCACGGCGTAATGAGGACATTACGCTCTCAAGGAGGGGTGAATGTAACACCCCAAACTTGAGAAATATGTACCATGTGGGCATTTGTCCCACATAGGAAAAACATAAGTAATGTGAAGGGTTTATAAGTGATCTTCCAAGCACAACTACCATGTGGTGCATCACCTTTTGGCAAGTGGTTTCAAGCCAAACTTTAGGGTTGTGCTCAGTGGTGGTGAAACTTATACCCGCGCGTCCAACGGGTGCCGTCGTGAGAGTTCTCCTCTCCGCGCCCGGGGCTGCGACATTACCTATCTGCGCAATCATTATGGGTTTTATGTTTTGTTTTATATTGCTTCCGCTTTTGGGTTTGTCTCTGTTTTGAAACTCCCGCCTAGTAGTAAATGTCCGGTTTGCCGTTCGCCGGGTTTTGGTTCGGGTCGGACTCCTTTCGATTCCGGGTCAGGATCCGGTGCGGGGCGTGCGTCTGCCCGTTTGGCGGCGCCCGCTACAGTACCAGATTCTCTACATTTTCACGCATGGTCTTTAATAAAAATATATGAAAAATAACTGTGATTTTGGGAATTCCAGAGTTCCAGGGAATTCTTCTTGACATCCTCGTGGGATATCTTGTAATAATAAACAATATATCGTAATACCTGTTATATTGTATTTAATACATTGATTCCGCAAACGAGTACTCTGATTTTGCACCAAAGTACATTATACCCATTTTCCAGTACTTGAATCTCTATTTCTACCACATATTATGAAAATTTATTTTTCGAATTTATACTTTGTTCCAGTATCTATTGCACCTTGATTAATCAGATTAGTACTCTCAATGTTTGAAATTTGTACTCGATTCTCTACATTTCCACGCATAGTCTTTAATAAAACTATATGAAAAATAAATGTCATTTTTTGAATTCCTGAGTTCCAGAGAATTCTTCTTGACATCCTCGGGTGATATTTTGTAATAATAAACAATATATCGCATTACCTGTTACATTGTATTTAATACTTTGATTCCGCAAACGAGTACTCTAATTTTGCTCCTAAGTACTTGATACCCATTTTCCAGTACTCGATTCTCAATTTCTGCCATATATTATGAAAACTTATTTTATTGGAATTTATAATTTGCTCCAATCTATAGTGTACCTTGATTAATCAAACTAGTACTTTCAAGGTTTGAAATCTGTAGTAGATTCTCTACATTTTAACGCATGGTCTTTAATAAAAATATATGAAAAATAAATGTGATTTTGGGAATTCCAGAGTTCCAGGGAATTCTTCTTGACATCCTCGTGGGATATCTTGTAATAATAAACAATATATCGTAATACCTGTTATATTGTATTTAATACATTGATTCCGCAAACGAGTACTCTGATTTTGCACCAAAGTACTTTATGCCCATTTTCCAGTACTTGATTCTCTATTTCTACCACATATTATGAAAATTTATTTTTCGAATTTATACTTTGTTCCAGTATCTATTGCACCTTCATTAATCAGATTAGTACTCTCAACGTTTGAAATCTGTATTCGATTCTCTACATTTCCACGCATAGTCTTTAATAAAACTATATGAAAAATAAATGTCATTTTTTGAATTCCTGAGTTCCAGAGAATTCTTCTTGACATCATCGTGTGATATTTTGTAATAATAAACAATATATCGCATTACCTGTTACATTGTATTTAATACTTTGATTCCGCAAACGAGTACTCTAATTTTGCTCCTAAGTACTTGATACCCATTTTCCAGTACTCGATCCTCAATTTCTGCCATATATTATGAAAACTTATTTTATTGGAATTTATAATTTGTTCCAGTCTATAGTGTACCTTGATTATTCAAACTAGTACTTTCAAGGTTTGAAATCTGTACTAGATTCTCTACATTTTCACGCAAGGTCTTTAATAAAAATATATGAAAAATAAATGTAATTTTGGGAATTCCAGAGTTCCAGGGAATTCTTCTTGACATCCTCGTGGGATATCTTGTAATAATAAACAATATATCGTAATACCTGTTATATTGTATTTAATACATTGATTCCGCAAACGAGTACTCTGATTTTGCACCAAAGTACTTTATACCCATTTTCCAGTACTTGAATCTCTATTTCTACCACATATTAGGAAAATTTATTTTTCGAATTTATACTTTGTTCCAGTATCTATTGCACCTTGATTAATCAGATTAGTACTCTCAACGTTTGAAATCTGTACTCGATTCTCTACATTTCCACGCATAGTCTTTAATAAAACTATATGAAAAATAAATGTCATTTTTTGAATTCTTGAGTTCCAGAGAATTCTTCTTGACATCCTCTTGTGATATTTTGTAATAATAAACAATATATAGCAGTACCTGTTACATTGTATTTAATACTTTGATTCCGCAAACGAGTACTCTAATTTTGCTCCTAAGTACTTTATACCCATTTTCCAGTACTCGATTCTCAATTTCTGCCATATATTATGAAAACTTATTTTATTGGAATTTATAATTTGTTCCAGTCTATAGTGTACCTTGATTAATCAAACTAGTACTTTCAAGGTTTGAAATCTGTACTCGATTCTCTACATTTTCACGCATGGTCTTTAATTAAAATATATGAAAAATAAATGTGATTTTGAGAATTCCAGAGTTCCAGGGAATTCTTCTTGACATCCTCGTGGGATATCTTGTAATAATAAACAATATATCGTAATACCTGTTATATTGTATTTAATACATTGATTCTGCAAACGAGTACTCTGATTTTGCACCAAAGTACTTTATACCCATTTTCCAGTACTTGATTCTCTATTTCTACCACATATTATGAAAATTTATTTTTCGAATTTATACTTTGTTCCAGTATCTATTGCACCTTGATTAATCAGATTAGTACTCGCAACGTTTGAAATCTGTACTCGATTCTCTACATTTCCACGCATAGTCTTTAATAAAACTATATGAAAAATAATTGTCATTTTTTGAATTCCTGAGTGCCAGAGAATTCTTCTTGACATCCTCGTGTGATATTTTGTAATAATAAACAATATATCGCATTACGTGTTACATTGTATTTAATACTTTGATTCCGCAAACGAGTACTCTAATTTTGCTCCTAAGTACTTGATACCCATTTTCGAGTACTCGATTCTCAATTTCTGCCATATATTATGAAAACTTATTTTATTGGAATTTATAATTTGTTCCAGTCTATAGTGTACCTTGATTAATCAAACTAGTACTTTCAAGGTTTGAAATCTGTACTAGATTCTCTACATTTTCACGCATGGTCTTTAATAAAAATATATGAAAAATAAATGTGATTTTGGGAATTCCAGAGTTCCAGGGAATTCTTCTTGACATCCTCGTGGGATATCTTGTAATAATGAACAATATATCGTAATACCTGTTATATTGTATTTAATACATTGATTCCGCAAACGAGTACTCTGATTTTGCACCAAAGCACTTTATACCCATTTTCCAGTACTTGATTCTCTATTTCTACCACATATTATGAAAATTTATTTTTCTAATTTATACTTTGTTCCAGTGTCTATTGCACCTTGATTAATCAGATTAGTACTCTCAACGTTTGAAATCTGTACTCGATTCTCTACATTTCCACGCATAGTCTTTAATAAAACTATATGAAAAATAAATGTCATTTTTTGAATTCCTGAGTTCCAGAGAATTCTTCTTGACATCCTCATGTGATATTTTGTAATAATAAACAATATATCGCATTACCTGTTACATTGTATTTAATACTTTGATTCCGCAAACGAGTACTCTAATTTTGCTCCTAAGTACTTGATACCCATTTTCCAGTACTCGATTCTCAATTTCTGCCATATATTATGAAAACTTATTTTATTGGAATTTATAATTTGTTCCAATCTATAGTGTACCTTGATTAATCAAACTAGTACTTTCAAGGTTTGAAATCTGTACTAGATTCTCTACATTTTCACGCATGGTCTTTAATAAAAATATATGAAAAATAAATGTGATTTTGGGAATTCCAGAGTTCCAGGGAATTCTTCTTGACATCCTCGTGGGATATCTTGTAATAATAAACAATATATCGTAATACCTGTTATATTGTATTTAATACATTGATTCTGCAAACGAGTACTCTGATTTTGCACCAAAGTACTTTATACCCATTTTCCAGTACTTGATTCTCTATTTCTACCACATATTATGAAAATTTATTTTTCGAATTTATACTTTGTTCCAGTATCTATTGCACCTTGATTAATCAGATTAGTACTCTCAACGTTTGAAATCTGTACTCGATTCTCTTCATTTCCACGCATAGTCTTTAATAAAACTATATGAAAAATAATTGTCAGTTTTTGAATTCCTGAGTGCCAGAGAATTCTTCTTGACATCCTCGTGTGATATTTTGTAATAATAAACAATATATCGCATTACCTGTTACATTGTATTTAATACTTTGATTCCGCAAACGAGTACTCTAATTTTGCTCCTAAGTACTTGATACCCATTTTCCAGTACTCGATTCTCAATTTCTGCCATATATTATGAAAACTTATTTTATTGGAATTTATAATTTGTTCCAGTCTATAGTGTACCTTGATTAATCAAACTAGTACTTTCAAGGTTTGAAATCTGTACTAGATTCTCTACATTTTCACGCATGGTCTTTAATAAAAATATATGAAAAATAAATGTGATTTTGGGAATTCCAGAGTTCCAGGGAATTCTTCTTGACATCCTCGTGGGATATCTTGTAATAATAAACAATATATCGTAATACCTGTTATATTGTATTTAATACATTGATTCCGCAAACGAGTACTCTGATTTTGCAGCAAAGTACTTTATACCCATTTTCCAGTACTTGAATCTCTATTTCTACCACATATTATGAAAATTTATTTTTCGAATTTATACTTTGTTCCAGTATCTATTGCACCTTGATTAATCAGATTAGTACTCTCAACGTTTGAAATCTGTACTCGATTCTCTACATTTCCACGCATAGTCTTTAATAAAACTATATGAAAAATAAATGTCATTTTTTGAATTCCTGAGTTCCAGAGAATTCTTCTTGACATCCTCTTGTGATATTTTGTAAGAATAAACAATATATCGCAGTACCTGTTACATTGTATTTAATACTTTGATTCCGCAAACGAGTACTCTAATTTTGCTCCTAAGTACTTGATACCCATTTTCCAGTACTCGATTCTCAATTTCTGCCATATATTATGAAAACTTATTTTATTGGAATATATAATTTGTTCTAGTCTATAGTGTACCTTGATTAATCAAACTAGTACTTTCAAGGTTTGAAATCTGTACTAGATTCTCTACATTTTCACGCATGGTCTTTAATAAAAATATATGAAAAATAAATGTGATTTTGGGAATTCCAGAGTTCCAGGGAATTCTTCTTGACATCCTCGTGGGATATCTTGTAATAATAAACAATATATCGTAATACCTGTTATATTGTATTTAATACATTGATTCCGCAAACGAGTACTCTGATTTTGCACCAAAGTACTTTATACCCATTTTCCAGTACTTGAATCTCTATTTCTACCACATATTATGAAAATTTATTTTTCGAATTTATACTTTGTTCCAGTATCTATTGCACCTTCATTAATCAGATTAGTACTCTCAACGTTTGAAATCTGTACTCGATTTTCTACATTTCCACGCATAGTCTTTAATAAAACTATATGAAAAATAATTGTCATTTTTTGAATTCCTGAGTTCCAGAGAATTCTTCTTGACATCCTCGTGTGATATTTTGTAATAATAAACAATATATCGCATTACCTGTTACATTGTATTTAATACTTTGATTCCGCAAACGAGTACTCTAATTTTGCTCCTAAGTACTTGATACCCATTTTCCAGTACTCGATTCTCAATTTCTGCCATATATTATGAAAACTTATTTTATTGGAATTTATAATTTGTTCCAGTCTATAGTGTACCTTGATTAATCAAACTAGTACTTTCAAGGTTTGAAATCTGTACTCGATTCTCTACATTTTCACGCATGGTCTTTAATAAAAATATATGAAAAATAAATGTGATTTTGGGAATTCCAGAGTTCCAGGGAATTCTTCTTGACATCCTCGTGGGATATCTTGTAATAATAAACAATATATCGTAATACCTGTTATATTGTATTTAATACATTGATTCTGCAAACGAGTACTCTGATTTTGCACCAAAGTACTTTATACCCATTTTCCAGTACTTGATTCTCTATTTCTACCACATATTATGAAAATTTATTTTTCGAATTTATACTTTGTTCCAGTATCTATTGCACCTTGATTAATCAGATTAGTACTCTCAACGTTTGAAATCTGTACTCGATTCTCTACATTTCCACGCATAGTCTTTAATAAAACTATATGAAAAATAATTGTCATTTTTTGAATTCCTGAGTGCCAGAGAATTCTTCTTGACATCCTCGTGTGATATTTTGTAATAATAAACAATATATCGCATTACGTGTTACATTGTATTTAATACTTTGATTCCGCAAACGAGTACTCTAATTTTGCTCCTAAGTACTTGATACCCATTTTCGAGTACTCGATTCTCAATTTCTGCCATATATTATGAAAACTTATTTTATTGGAATTTATAATTTGTTCCAGTCTATAGTGTACCTTGATTAATCAAACTAGTACTTTCAAGGTTTGAAATCTGTACTAGATTCTCTACATTTTCACGCATGGTCTTTAATAAAAATATATGAAAAATAAATGTGATTTTGGGAATTCCAGAGTTCCAGGGAATTCTTCTTGACATCCTCGTGGGATATCTTGTAATAATGAACAATATATCGTAATACCTGTTATATTGTATTTAATACATTGATTCCGCAAACGAGTACTCTGATTTTGCACCAAAGCACTTTATACCCATTTTCCAGTACTTGATTCTCTATTTCTACCACATATTATGAAAATTTATTTTTCTAATTTATACTTTGTTCCAGTGTCTATTGCACCTTGATTAATCAGATTAGTGCTCTCAACGTTTGAAATCTGTACTCGATTCTCTACATTTCCACGCATAGTCTTTAATAAAACTATATGAAAAATAAATGTCATTTTTTGAATTCCTGAGTTCCAGAGAATTCTTCTTGACATCCTCATGTGATATTTTGTAATAATAAACAATATATCGCATTACCTGTTACATTGTATTTAATACTTTGATTCCGCAAACGAGTACTCTAATTTTGCTCCTAAGTACTTGATACCCATTTTCCAGTACTCGATTCTCAATTTCTGCCATATATTATGAAAACTTATTTTATTGGAATTTATAATTTGTTCCAATCTATAGTGTACCTTGATTAATCAAACTAGTACTTTCAAGGTTTGAAATCTGTACTAGATTCTCTACATTTTCACGCATGGTCTTTAATAAAAATATATGAAAAATAAATGTGATTTTGGGAATTCCAGAGTTCCAGGGAATTCTTCTTGACATCCTCGTGGGATATCTTGTAATAATAAACAATATATCGTAATACCTGTTATATTGTATTTAATACATTGATTCTGCAAACGAGTACTCTGATTTTGCACCAAAGTACTTTATACCCATTTTCCAGTACTTGATTCTCTATTTCTACCACATATTATGAAAATTTATTTTTCGAATTTATACTTTGTTCCAGTATCTATTGCACCTTGATTAATCAGATTAGTACTCTCAACGTTTGAAATCTGTACTCGATTCTCTTCATTTCCACGCATAGTCTTTAATAAAACTATATGAAAAATAATTGTCAGTTTTTGAATTCCTGAGTGCCAGAGAATTCTTCTTGACATCCTCGTGTGATATTTTGTAATAATAAACAATATATCGCATTACCTGTTACATTGTATTTAATACTTTGATTCCGCAAACGAGTACTCTAATTTTGCTCCTAAGTACTTGATACCCATTTTCCAGTACTCGATTCTCAATTTCTGCCATATATTATGAAAACTTATTTTATTGGAATTTATAATTTGTTCCAGTCTACAGTGTACCTTGATTAATCAAACTAGTACTTTCAAGGTTTGAAATCTGTAGTAGATTCTCTACATTTTCACGCATGGTCTTTAATAAAAATATATGAAAAATAAATGTGATTTTGGGAATTCCAGAGTTCCAGGGAATTCTTCTTGACATCCTCGTGGGATATCTTGTAATAATAAACAATATATCGTAATACCTGTTATATTGTATTTAATACATTGATTCCGCAAACGAGTACTCTGATTTTGCACCAAAGTACTTTATGCCCATTTTCCAGTACTTGATTCTCTATTTCTACCACATATTATGAAAATTTATTTTTCGAATTTATACTTTGTTCCAGTATCTATTGCACCTTCATTAATCAGATTAGTACTCTCAACGTTTGAAATCTGTATTCGATTCTCTACATTTCCACGCATAGTCTTTAATAAAACTATATGAAAAATAAATGTCATTTTTTGAATTCCTGAGTTCCAGAGAATTCTTCTTGACATCATCGTGTGATATTTTGTAATAATAAACAATATATCGCATTACCTGTTACATTGTATTTAATACTTTGATTCCGCAAACGAGTACTCTAATTTTGCTCCTAAGTACTTGATACCCATTTTCCAGTACTCGATCCTCAATTTCTGCCATATATTATGAAAACTTATTTTATTGGAATTTATAATTTGTTCCAGTCTATAGTGTACCTTGATTATTCAAACTAGTACTTTCAAGGTTTGAAATCTGTACTAGATTCTCTACATTTTCACGCAAGGTCTTTAATAAAAATATATGAAAAATAAATGTGATTTTGGGAATTCCAGAGTTCCAGGGAATTCTTCTTGACATCCTCGTGGGATATCTTGTAATAATAAACAATATATCGTAATACCTGTTATATTGTATTTAATACATTGATTCCGCAAACGAGTACTCTGATTTTGCACCAAAGTACTTTATACCCATTTTCCAGTACTTGAATCTCTATTTCTACCACATATTAGGAAAATTTATTTTTCGAATTTATACTTTGTTCCAGTATCTATTGCACCTTGATTAATCAGATTAGTACTCTCAACGTTTGAAATCTGTACTCGATTCTCTACATTTCCACGCATAGTCTTTAATAAAACTATATGAAAAATAAATGTCATTTTTTGAATTCCTGAGTTCCAGAGAATTCTTCTTGACATCCTCTTGTGATATTTTGTAATAATAAACAATATATCGCAGTACCTGTTACATTGTATTTAATACTTTGATTCCGCAAACGAGTACTCTAATTTTGCTCCTAAGTACTTGATACCCATTTTCCAGTACTCGATCCTCAATTTCTGCCATATATTATGAAAACTTATTTTATTGGAATTTATAATTTGTTCCAGTCTATAGTGTACCTTGATTAATCAAACTAGTACTTTCAAGGTTTGAAATCTGTACTCGATTCTCTACATTTTCACGCATGGTCTTTAATTAAAATATATGAAAAATAAATGTGATTTTGAGAATTCCAGAGTTCCAGGGAATTCTTCTTGACATCCTCGTGGGATATCTTGTAATAATAAACAATATATCGTAATACCTGTTATATTGTATTTAATACATTGATTCGGCAAACGAGTACTCTGATTTTGCACCAAAGTACTTTATACCCATTTTCCAGTACTTGATTCTCTATTTCTACCACATATTATGAAAATTTATTTTTCGAATTTATACTTTGTTCCAGTATCTATTGCACCTTGATTAATCAGATTAGTACTCTCAACGTTTGAAATCTGTACTCGATTCTCTACATTTCCACGCATAGTCTTTAATAAAACTATATGAAAAATAAATGTCATTTTTTGAATTCCTGAGTTCCAGAGAATTCTTCTTGACATCCTCTTGTGATATTTTGTAATAATAAACAATATATCGCAGTACCTGTTACATTGTATTTAATACTTTGATTCCGCAAACGAGTACTCTAATTTTGCTCCTAAGTACTTGATACCCATTTTCCAGTACTCGATTCTCAATTTCTGCCATATATTATGAAAACTTATTTTATTGGAATTTATAATTTGTTCCAGTCTATAGTGTACCTTGATTAATCAAACTAGTACTTTCAAGGTTTGAAATCTGTACTCGATTCTCTACATTTTCACGCATGGTCTTTAATTAAAATATATGAAAAATAAATGTGATTTTGAGAATTCCAGAGTTCCAGGGAATTCTTCTTGACATCCTCGTGGGATATCTTGTAATAATAAACAATATATCGTAATACCTGTTATATTGTATTTAATACATTGATTCTGCAAACGAGTACTCTGATTTTGCACCAAAGTACTTTATACCCATTTTCCAGTACTTGATTCTCTATTTCTACCACATATTATGAAAATTTATTTTTCGAATTTATACTTTGTTCCAGTATCTATTGCACCTTGATTAATCAGATTAGTACTCTCAACGTTTGAAATCTGTACTCGATTCTCTTCATTTCCACGCATAGTCTTTAATAAAACTATATGAAAAATAATTGTCAGTTTTTGAATTCCTGAGTGCCAGAGAATTCTTCTTGACATCCTCGTGTGATATTTTGTAATAATAAACAATATATCGCATTACCTGTTACATTGTATTTAATACTTTGATTCCGCAAACGAGTACTCTAATTTTGCTCCTAAGTACTTGATACCCATTTTCCAGTACTCGATTCTCAATTTTTGCCATATATTATGAAAACTTATTTTATTGGAATTTATAATTTGTTCCAGTCTACAGTGTACCTTGATTAATCAAACTAGTACTTTCAAGGTTTGAAATCTGTAGTAGATTCTCTACATTTTCACGCATGGTCTTTAATATAAATATATGAAAAATAAATGTGATTTTGGGAATTCCAGAGTTCCAGGGAATTCTTCTTGACATCCTCGTGGGATATCTTGTAATAATAAACAATATATCGTAATACCTGTTATATTGTATTTAATACATTGATTCCGCAAACGAGTACTCTGATTTTGCACCAAAGTACTTTATGCCCATTTTCCAGTACTTGATTCTCTATTTCTACCACATATTATGAAAATTTATTTTTCGAATTTATACTTTGTTCCAGTATCTATTGCACCTTCATTAATCAGATTAGTACTCTCAACGTTTGAAATCTGTATTCGATTCTCTACATTTCCACGCATAGTCTTTAATAAAACTATATGAAAAATAAATGTCATTTTTTGAATTCCTGAGTTCCAGAGAATTCTTCTTGACATCATCGTGTGATATTTTGTAATAATAAACAATATATCGCATTACCTGTTACATTGTATTTAATACTTTGATTCCGCAAACGAGTACTCTAATTTTGCTCCTAAGTACTTGATACCCATTTTCCAGTACTCGATCCTCAATTTCTGCCATATATTATGAAAACTTATTTTATTGGAATTTATAATTTGTTCCAGTCTATAGTGTACCTTGATTATTCAAACTAGTACTTTCAAGGTTTGAAATCTGTACTAGATTCTCTACATTTTCACGCAAGGTCTTTAATAAAAATATATGAAAAATAAATGTGATTTTGGGAATTCCAGAGTTCCAGGGAATTCTTCTTGACATCCTCGTGGGATATCTTGTAATAATAAACAATATATCGTAATACCTGTTATATTGTATTTAATACATTGATTCCGCAAACGAGTACTCTGATTTTGCACCAAAGTACTTTATACCCATTTTCCAGTACTTGAATCTCTATTTCTACCACATATTAGGAAAATTTATTTTTCGAATTTATACTTTGTTCCAGTATCTATTGCACCTTGATTAATCAGATTAGTACTCTCAACGTTTGAAATCTGTACTCGATTCTCTACATTTCCACGCATAGTCTTTAATAAAACTATATGAAAAATAAATGTCATTTTTTGAATTCCTGAGTTCCAGAGAATTCTTCTTGACATCCTCTTGTGATATTTTGTAATAATAAACAATATATCGCAGTACCTGTTACATTGTATTTAATACTTTGATTCCGCAAACGAGTACTCTAATTTTGCTCCTAAGTACTTGATACCCATTTTCCAGTACTCGATCCTCAATTTCTGCCATATATTATGAAAACTTATTTTATTGGAATTTATAATTTGTTCCAGTCTATAGTGTACCTTGATTAATCAAACTAGTACTTTCAAGGTTTGAAATCTGTACTCGATTCTCTACATTTTCACGCATGGTCTTTAATTAAAATATATGAAAAATAAATGTGATTTTGAGAATTCCAGAGTTCCAGGGAATTCTTCTTGACATCCTCGTGGGATATCTTGTAATAATAAACAATATATCGTAATACCTGTTATATTGTATTTAATACATTGATTCGGCAAACGAGTACTCTGATTTTGCACCAAAGTACTTTATACCCATTTTCCAGTACTTGATTCTCTATTTCTACCACATATTATGAAAATTTATTTTTCGAATTTATACTTTGTTCCAGTATCTATTGCACCTTGATTAATCAGATTAGTACTCTCAACGTTTGAAATCTGTACTCGATTCTCTACATTTCCACGCATAGTCTTTAATAAAACTATATGAAAAATAAATGTCATTTTTTGAATTCCTGAGTTCCAGAGAATTCTTCTTGACATCCTCTTGTGATATTTTGTAATAATAAACAATATATCGCAGTACCTGTTACATTGTATTTAATACTTTGATTCCGCAAACGAGTACTCTAATTTTGCTCCTAAGTACTTGATACCCATTTTCCAGTACTCGATTCTCAATTTCTGCCATATATTATGAAAACTTATTTTATTGGAATTTATAATTTGTTCCAGTCTATAGTTTACCTTGATTAATCAAACTAGTACTTTCAAGGTTTGAAATCTGTACTCGATTCTCTACATTTTCACGCATGGTCTTTAATTAAAATATATGAAAAATAAATGTGATTTTGAGAATTCCAGAGTTCCAGGGAATTCTTCTTGACATCCTCGTGGGATATCTTGTAATAATAAACAATATATCGTAATACCTGTTATATTGTATTTAATACATTGATTCTGCAAACGAGTACTCTGATTTTGCACCAAAGTACTTTATACCCATTTTCCAGTACTTGATTCTCTATTTCTACCACATATTATGAAAATTTATTTTTCGAATTTATACTTTGTTCCAGTATCTATTGCACCTTGATTAATCAGATTAGTACTCTCAACGTTTGAAATCTGTACTCGATTCTCTACATTTCCACGCATAGTCTTTAATAAAACTATATGAAAAATAATTGTCATTTTTTGAATTCCTGAGTGCCAGAGAATTCTTCTTGACATCCTCGTGTGATATTTTGTAATAATAAACAATATATCGCATTACGTGTTACATTGTATTTAATACTTTGATTCCGCAAACGAGTACTCTAATTTTGCTCCTAAGTACTTGATACCCATTTTCGAGTACTCGATTCTCAATTTCTGCCATATATTATGAAAACTTATTTTATTGGAATTTATAATTTGTTCCAGTCTATATTGTACCTTGATTAATCAAACTAGTACTTTCAAGGTTTGAAATCTGTACTAGATTCTCTACATTTTCACGCATGGTCTTTAATAAAAATATATGAAAAATAAATGTGATTTTGGGAATTCCAGAGTTCCAGGGAATTCTTCTTGACATCCTCGTGGGATATCTTGTAATAATGAACAATATATCGTAATACCTGTTATATTGTATTTAATACATTGATTCCGCAAACGAGTACTCTGATTTTGCACCAAAGCACTTTATACCCATTTTCCAGTACTTGATTCTCTATTTATACCACATATTATGAAAATTTATTTTTCTAATTTATACTTTGTTCTAGTGTCTATTGCACCTTGATTAATCAGATTAGTACTCTCAACGTTTGAAATCTGTACTCGATTCTCTACATTTCCACGCATAGTCTTTAATAAAACTATATGAAAAATAAATGTCATTTTTTGAATTCCTGAGTGCCAGAGAATTCTTCTTGACATCCTCATGTGATATTTTGTAATAATAAACAATATATCGCATTACCTGTTACATTGTATTTAATACTTTGATTCCGCAAACGAGTACTCTAATTTTGCTCCTAAGTACTTGATACCCATTTTCCAGTACTCGATTCTCAATTTCTGCCATATATTATGAAAACTTATTTTATTGGAATTTATAATTTGTTCTAGTCTATAGTGTACCTTGATTAATCAAACTAGTACTTTCAAGGTTTGAAATCTGTACTAGATTCTCTACATTTTCACGCATGGTCTTTAATAAAAATATATGAAAAATAAATGTGATTTTGGGAATTCCAGAGTTCCAGGGAATTCTTCTTGACATCCTCGTGGGATATCTTGTAATAATAAACAATATATCGTAATACCTGTTATATTGTATTTAATACATTGATTCCGCAAACGAGTACTCTGATTTTGCACCAAAGTACTTTATACCCATTTTCCAGTACTTGAATCTCTATTTCTACCACATATTATGAAAATTTATTTTTCGAATTTATACTTTGTTCCAGTATCTATTGCACCTTCATTAATCAGATTAGTACTCTCAACGTTTGAAATCTGTACTCGATTTTCTACATTTCCACGCATAGTCTTTAATAAAACTATATGAAAAATAATTGTCATTTTTTGAATTCCTGAGTTCCAGAGAATTCTTCTTGACATCCTCTTGTGATATTTTGTAAGAATAAATAATATATCGCAGTACCTGTTACATTGTATTTAATACTTTGATTCCGCAAACGAGTACTCTAATTTTGCTCCTAAGTACTTGATACCCATTTTCCAGTACTCGATTCTCAATTTCTGCCATATATTATGAAAACTTATTTTATTGGAATTTATAATTTGTTCTAGTCTATAGTGTACCTTGATTAATCAAACTAGTACTTTCAAGGTTTGAAATCTGTACTAGATTCTCTACATTTTCACGCATGGTCTTTAATAAAAATATATGAAAAATAAATGTGATTTTGGGAATTCCAGAGTTCCAGGGAATTCTTCTTGACATCCTCGTGGGATATCTTGTAATAATAAACAATATATCGTAATACCTGTTATATTGTATTTAATACATTGATTCCGCAAACGAGTACTCTGATTTTGCACCAAAGTACTTTATACCCATTTTCCAGTACTTGAATCTCTATTTCTACCACATATTATGAAAATTTATTTTTCGAATTTATACTTTGTTCCAGTATCTATTGCACCTTCATTAATCAGATTAGTACTCTCAACGTTTGAAATCTGTACTCGATTTTCTACATTTCCACGCATAGTCTTTAATAAAACTATATGAAAAATAATTGTCATTTTTTGAATTCCTGAGTTCCAGAGAATTCTTCTTGACATCCTCGTGTGATATTTTGTAATAATAAACAATATATCGCATTACCTGTTACATTGTATTTAATACTTTGATTCCGCAAACGAGTACTCTAATTTTGCTCCTAAGTACTTGATACCCATTTTCCAGTACTCGATTCTCAATTTCTGCCATATATTATGAAAACTTATTTTATTGGAATTTATAATTTGTTCCAGTCTATAGTGTACCTTGATTAATCAAACTAGTACTTTCAAGGTTTGAAATCTGTAGTAGATTCTCTACATTTTCACGCATGGTCTTTAATAAAAATATATGAAAAATAAATGTGATTTTGGGAATTCCAGAGTTCCAGGGAATTCTTCTTGACATCCTCGTGGGATATCTTGTAATAATAAACAATATATCGTAATACCTGTTATATTGTATTTAATACATTGATTCCGCAAACGAGTACTCTGATTTTGCACCAAAGTACTTTATGCCCATTTTCCAGTACTTGATTCTCTATTTCTACCACATATTATGAAAATTTATTTTTCGAATTTATACTTTGTTCCAGTATCTATTGCACCTTCATTAATCAGATTAGTACTCTCAACGTTTGAAATCTGTATTCGATTCTCTACATTTCCACGCATAGTCTTTAATAAAACTATATGAAAAATAAATGTCATTTTTTGAATTCCTGAGTTCCAGAGAATTCTTCTTGACATCATCGTGTGATATTTTGTAATAATAAACAATATATCGCATTACCTGTTACATTGTATTTAATACTTTGATTCCGCAAACGAGTACTCTAATTTTGCTCCTAAGTACTTGATACCCATTTTCCAGTACTCGATCCTCAATTTCTGCCATATATTATGAAAACTTATTTTATTGGAATTTATAATTTGTTCCAGTCTATAGTGTACCTTGATTATTCAAACTAGTACTTTCAAGGTTTGAAATCTGTACTAGATTCTCTACATTTTCACGCAAGGTCTTTAATAAAAATATATGAAAAATAAATGTGATTTTGGGAATTCCAGAGTTCCAGGGAATTCTTCTTGACATCCTCGTGGGATATCTTGTAATAATAAACAATATATCGTAATACCTGTTATATTGTATTTAATACATTGATTCCGCAAACGAGTACTCTGATTTTGCACCAAAGTACTTTATACCCATTTTCCAGTACTTGAATCTCTATTTCTACCACATATTAGGAAAATTTATTTTTCGAATTTATACTTTGTTCCAGTATCTATTGCACCTTGATTAATCAGATTAGTACTCTCAACGTTTGAAATCTGTACTCGATTCTCTACATTTCCACGCATAGTCTTTAATAAAACTATATGAAAAATAAATGTCATTTTTTGAATTCCTGAGTTCCAGAGAATTCTTCTTGACATCCTCTTGTGATATTTTGTAATAATAAACAATATATCGCAGTACCTGTTACATTGTATTTAATACTTTGATTCCGCAAACGAGTACTCTAATTTTGCTCCTAAGTACTTGATACCCATTTTCCAGTACTCGATCCTCAATTTCTGCCATATATTATGAAAACTTATTTTATTGGAATTTATAATTTGTTCCAGTCTATAGTGTACCTTGATTAATCAAACTAGTACTTTCAAGGTTTGAAATCTGTACTCGATTCTCTACATTTTCACGCATGGTCTTTAATTAAAATATATGAAAAATAAATGTGATTTTGAGAATTCCAGAGTTCCAGGGAATTCTTCTTGACATCCTCGTGGGATATCTTGTAATAATAAACAATATATCGTAATACCTGTTATATTGTATTTAATACATTGATTCGGCAAACGAGTACTCTGATTTTGCACCAAAGTACTTTATACCCATTTTCCAGTACTTGATTCTCTATTTCTACCACATATTATGAAAATTTATTTTTCGAATTTATACTTTGTTCCAGTATCTATTGCACCTTGATTAATCAGATTAGTACTCTCAACGTTTGAAATCTGTACTCGATTCTCTACATTTCCACGCATAGTCTTTAATAAAACTATATGAAAAATAAATGTCATTTTTTGAATTCCTGAGTTCCAGAGAATTCTTCTTGACATCCTCTTGTGATATTTTGTAATAATAAACAATATATCGCAGTACCTGTTACATTGTATTTAATACTTTGATTCCGCAAACGAGTACTCTAATTTTGCTCCTAAGTACTTGATACCCATTTTCCAGTACTCGATTCTCAATTTCTGCCATATATTATGAAAACTTATTTTATTGGAATTTATAATTTGTTCCAGTCTATAGTGTACCTTGATTAATCAAACTAGTACTTTCAAGGTTTGAAATCTGTACTCGATTCTCTACATTTTCACGCATGGTCTTTAATTAAAATATATGAAAAATAAATGTGATTTTAAGAATTCCAGAGTTCCAGGGAATTCTTCTTGACATCCTCGTGGGATATCTTGTAATAATAAACAATATATCGTAATACCTGTTATATTGTATTTAATACATTGATTCTGCAAACGAGTACTCTGATTTTGCACCAAAGTACTTTATACCCATTTTCCAGTACTTGATTCTCTATTTCTACCACATATTATGAAAATTTATTTTTCGAATTTATACTTTGTTCCAGTATCTATTGCACCTTGATTAATCAGATTAGTACTCTCAACGTTTGAAATCTGTACTCGATTCTCTACATTTCCACGCATAGTCTTTAATAAAACTATATGAAAAATAATTGTCATTTTTTGAATTCCTGAGTGCCAGAGAATTCTTCTTGACATCCTCGTGTGATATTTTGTAATAATAAACAATATATCGCATTACGTGTTACATTGTATTTAATACTTTGATTCCGCAAACGAGTACTCTAATTTTGCTCCTAAGTACTTGATACCCATTTTCGAGTACTCGATTCTCAATTTCTGCCATATATTATGAAAACTTATTTTATTGGAATTTATAATTTGTTCCAGTCTATAGTGTACCTTGATTAATCAAACTAGTACTTTCAAGGTTTGAAATCTGTACTAGATTCTCTACATTTTCACGCATGGTCTTTAATAAAAATATATGAAAAATAAATGTGATTTTGGGAATTCCAGAGTTCCAGGGAATTCTTCTTGACATCCTCGTGGGATATCTTGTAATAATGAACAATATATCGTAATACCTGTTATATTGTATTTAATACATTGATTCCGCAAACGAGTACTCTGATTTTGCACCAAAGCACTTTATACCCATTTTCCAGTACTTGATTCTCTATTTCTACCACATATTATGAAAATTTATTTTTCTAATTTATACTTTGTTCCAGTGTCTATTGCACCTTGATTAATCAGATTAGTACTCTCAACGTTTGAAATCTGTACTCGATTCTCTACATTTCCACGCATAGTCTTTAATAAAACTATATGAAAAATAAATGTCATTTTTTGAATTCCTGAGTGCCAGAGAATTCTTCTTGACATCCTCATGTGATATTTTGTAATAATAAACAATATATCGCATTACCTGTTACATTGTATTTAATACTTTGATTCCGCAAACGAGTACTCTAATTTTGCTCCTAACTACTTGATACCCATTTTCCAGTACTCGATTCTCAATTTCTGCCATATATTATGAAAACTTATTTTATTGGAATTTATAATTTGTTCTAGTCTATAGTGTACCTTGATTAATCAAACTAGTACTTTCAAGGTTTGAAATCTGTACTAGATTCTCTACATTTTCACGCATGGTCTTTAATAAAAATATATGAAAAATAAATGTGATTTTGGGAATTCCAGAGTTCCAGGGAATTCTTCTTGACATCCTCGTGGGATATCTTGTAATAATAAACAATATATCGTAATACCTGTTATATTGTATTTAATACATTGATTCCGCAAACGAGTACTCTGATTTTGCACCAAAGTACTTTATACCCATTTTCCAGTACTTGAATCTCTATTTCTACCACATATTATGAAAATTTATTTTTCGAATTTATACTTTGTTCCAGTATCTATTGCACCTTCATTAATCAGATTAGTACTCTCAACGTTTGAAATCTGTACTCGATTTTCTACATTTCCACGCATAGTCTTTAATAAAACTATATGAAAAATAATTGTCATTTTTTGAATTCCTGAGTTCCAGAGAATTCTTCTTGACATCCTCTTGTGATATTTTGTAAGAATAAATAATATATCGCAGTACCTGTTACATTGTATTTAATACTTTGATTCCGCAAACGAGTACTCTAATTTTGCTCCTAAGTACTTGATACCCATTTTCCAGTACTCGATTCTCAATTTCTGCCATATATTATGAAAACTTATTTTATTGGAATTTATAATTTGTTCTAGTCTATAGTGTACCTTGATTAATCAAACTAGTACTTTCAAGGTTTGAAATCTGTACTAGATTCTCTACATTTTCACGCATGGTCTTTAATAAAAATATATGAAAAATAAATGTGATTTTGGGAATTCCAGAGTTCCAGGGAATTCTTCTTGACATCCTCGTGGGATATCTTGTAATAATAAACAATATATCGTAATACCTGTTATATTGTATTTAATACATTGATTCCGCAAACGAGTACTCTGATTTTGCACCAAAGTACTTTATACCCATTTTCCAGTACTTGAATCTCTATTTCTACCACATATTATGAAAATTTATTTTTCGAATTTATACTTTGTTCCAGTATCTATTGCACCTTCATTAATCAGATTAGTACTCTCAACGTTTGAAATCTGTACTCGATTTTCTACATTTCCACGCATAGTCTTTAATAAAACTATATGAAAAATAATTGTCATTTTTTGAATTCCTGAGTTCCAGAGAATTCTTCTTGACATCCTCGTGTGATATTTTGTAATAATAAACAATATATCGCATTACCTGTTACATTGTATTTAATACTTTGATTCCGCAAACGAGTACTCTAATTTTGCTCCTAAGTACTTGATACCCATTTTCCAGTACTCGATTCTCAATTTCTGCCATATATTATGAAAACTTATTTTATTGGAATTTATAATTTGTTCCAGTCTATAGTGTACCTTGATTAATCAAACTAGTACTTTCAAGGTTTGAAATCTGTAGTAGATTCTCTACATTTTCACGCATGGTCTTTAATAAAAATATATGAAAAATAAATGTGATTTTGGGAATTCCAGAGTTCCAGGGAATTCTTCTTGACATCCTCGTGGGATATCTTGTAATAATAAACAATATATCGTAATACCTGTTATATTGTATTTAATACATTGATTCCGCAAACGAGTACTCTGATTTTGCACCAAAGTACTTTATGCCCATTTTCCAGTACTTGATTCTCTATTTCTACCACATATTATGAAAATTTATTTTTCGAATTTATACTTTGTTCCAGTATCTATTGCACCTTCATTAATCAGATTAGTACTCTCAACGTTTGAAATCTGTATTCGATTCTCTACATTTCCACGCATAGTCTTTAATAAAACTATATGAAAAATAAATGTCATTTTTTGAATTCCTGAGTTCCAGAGAATTCTTCTTGACATCATCGTGTGATATTTTGTAATAATAAACAATATATCGCATTACCTGTTACATTGTATTTAATACTTTGATTCCGCAAACGAGTACTCTAATTTTGCTCCTAAGTACTTGATACCCATTTTCCAGTACTCGATCCTCAATTTCTGCCATATATTATGAAAACTTATTTTATTGGAATTTATAATTTGTTCCAGTCTATAGTGTACCTTGATTATTCAAACTAGTACTTTCAAGGTTTGAAATCTGTACTAGATTCTCTACATTTTCACGCAAGGTCTTTAATAAAAATATATGAAAAATAAATGTGATTTTGGGAATTCCAGAGTTCCAGGGAATTCTTCTTGACATCCTCGTGGGATATCTTGTAATAATAAACAATATATCGTAATACCTGTTATATTGTATTTAATACATTGATTCCGCAAACGAGTACTCTGATTTTGCACCAAAGTACTTTATACCCATTTTCCAGTACTTGAATCTCTATTTCTACCACATATTAGGAAAATTTATTTTTCGAATTTATACTTTGTTCCAGTATCTATTGCACCTTGATTAATCAGATTAGTACTCTCAACGTTTGAAATCTGTACTCGATTCTCTACATTTCCACGCATAGTCTTTAATAAAACTATATGAAAAATAAATGTCATTTTTTGAATTCCTGAGTTCCAGAGAATTCTTCTTGACATCCTCTTGTGATATTTTGTAATAATAAACAATATATCGCAGTACCTGTTACATTGTATTTAATACTTTGATTCCGCAAACGAGTACTCTAATTTTGCTCCTAAGTACTTGATACCCATTTTCCAGTACTCGATCCTCAATTTCTGCCATATATTATGAAAACTTATTTTATTGGAATTTATAATTTGTTCCAGTCTATAGTGTACCTTGATTAATCAAACTAGTACTTTCAAGGTTTGAAATCTGTACTCGATTCTCTACATTTTCACGCATGGTCTTTAATTAAAATATATGAAAAATAAATGTGATTTTGAGAATTCCAGAGTTCCAGGGAATTCTTCTTGACATCCTCGTGGGATATCTTGTAATAATAAACAATATATCGTAATACCTGTTATATTGTATTTAATACATTGATTCGGCAAACGAGTACTCTGATTTTGCACCAAAGTACTTTATACCCATTTTCCAGTACTTGATTCTCTATTTCTACCACATATTATGAAAATTTATTTTTCGAATTTATACTTTGTTCCAGTATCTATTGCACCTTGATTAATCAGATTAGTACTCTCAACGTTTGAAATCTGTACTCGATTCTCTACATTTCCACGCATAGTCTTTAATAAAACTATATGAAAAATAAATGTCATTTTTTGAATTCCTGAGTTCCAGAGAATTCTTCTTGACATCCTCTTGTGATATTTTGTAATAATAAACAATATATCGCAGTACCTGTTACATTGTATTTAATACTTTGATTCCGCAAACGAGTACTCTAATTTTGCTCCTAAGTACTTGATACCCATTTTCCAGTACTCGATTCTCAATTTCTGCCATATATTATGAAAACTTATTTTATTGGAATTTATAATTTGTTCCAGTCTATAGTGTACCTTGATTAATCAAACTAGTACTTTCAAGGTTTGAAATCTGTACTCGATTCTCTACATTTTCACGCATGGTCTTTAATTAAAATATATGAAAAATAAATGTGATTTTAAGAATTCCAGAGTTCCAGGGAATTCTTCTTGACATCCTCGTGGGATATCTTGTAATAATAAACAATATATCGTAATACCTGTTATATTGTATTTAATACATTGATTCTGCAAACGAGTACTCTGATTTTGCACCAAAGTACTTTATACCCATTTTCCAGTACTTGATTCTCTATTTCTACCACATATTATGAAAATTTATTTTTCGAATTTATACTTTGTTCCAGTATCTATTGCACCTTGATTAATCATATTAGTACTCTCAACGTTTGAAATCTGTACTCGATTCTCTACATTTCCACGCATAGTCTTTAATAAAACTATATGAAAAATAATTGTCATTTTTTGAATTCCTGAGTGCCAGAGAATTCTTCTTGACATCCTCGTGTGATATTTTGTAATAATAAACAATATATCGCATTACGTGTTACATTGTATTTAATACTTTGATTCCGCAAACGAGTACTCTAATTTTGCTCCTAAGTACTTGATACCCATTTTCGAGTACTCGATTCTCAATTTCTGCCATATATTATGAAAACTTATTTTATTGGAATTTATAATTTGTTCCAGTCTATAGTGTACCTTGATTAATCAAACTAGTACTTTCAAGGTTTGAAATCTGTACTAGATTCTCTACATTTTCACGCATGGTCTTTAATAAAAATATATGAAAAATAAATGTGATTTTGGGAATTCCAGAGTTCCAGGGAATTCTTCTTGACATCCTCGTGGGATATCTTGTAATAATGAACAATATATCGTAATACCTGTTATATTGTATTTAATACATTGATTCCGCAAACGAGTACTCTGATTTTGCACCAAAGCACTTTATACCCATTTTCCAGTACTTGATTCTCTATTTCTACCACATATTATGAAAATTTATTTTTCTAATTTATACTTTGTTCCAGTGTCTATTGCACCTTGATTAATCAGATTAGTACTCTCAACGTTTGAAATCTGTACTCGATTCTCTACATTTCCACGCATAGTCTTTAATAAAACTATATGAAAAATAAATGTCATTTTTTGAATTCCTGAGTTCCAGAGAATTCTTCTTGACATCCTCATGTGATATTTTGTAATAATAAACAATATATCGCATTACCTGTTACATTGTATTTAATACTTTGATTCCGCAAACGAGTACTCTAATTTTGCTCCTAAGTACTTGATACCCATTTTCCAGTACTCGATTCTCAATTTCTGCCATATATTATGAAAACTTATTTTATTGGAATTTATAATTTGTTCTAGTCTATAGTGTACCTTGATTAATCAAACTAGTACTTTCAAGGTTTGAAATCTGTACTAGATTCTCTACATTTTCACGCATGGTCTTTAATAAAAATATATGAAAAATAAATGTGATTTTGGGAATTCCAGAGTTCCAGGGAATTCTTCTTGACATCCTCGTGGGATATCTTGTAATAATAAACAATATATCGTAATACCTGTTATATTGTATTTAATACATTGATTCCGCAAACGAGTACTCTGATTTTGCACCAAAGTACTTTATACCCATTTTCCAGTACTTGAATCTCTATTTCTACCACATATTATGAAAATTTATTTTTCGAATTTATACTTTGTTCCAGTATCTATTGCACCTTCATTAATCAGATTAGTACTCTCAACGTTTGAAATCTGTACTCGATTTTCTACATTTCCACGCATAGTCTTTAATAAAACTCTATGAAAAATAATTGTCATTTTTTGAATTCCTGAGTTCCAGAGAATTCTTCTTGACATCCTCGTGTGATATTTTGTAATAATAAACAATATATCGCATTACCTGTTACATTGTATTTAATACTTTGATTCCGCAAACGAGTACTCTAATTTTGCTCCTAAGTACTTGATACCCATTTTCCAGTACTCGATTCTCAATTTCTGCCATATATTATGAAAACTTATTTTATTGGAATTTATAATTTGTTCCAGTCTATAGTGTACCTTGATTAATCAAACTAGTACTTTCAAGGTTTGAAATCTGTACTCGATTCTCTACATTTTCACGCATGGTCTTTAATAAAAATATATGAAAAATAAATGTGATTTTGGGAATTCCAGAGTTCCTGGGAATTCTTCTTGACATCCTCGTGGGATATCTTGTAATAATAAACAATATATCGTAATATCTGTTATATTGTATTTAATACATTGATTCCGCAAACGAGTACTCTGATTTTGCACCAAAGTACTTTATACCCATTTTCCAGTACTTGAATCTCTATTTCTACCACATATTATGAAAATTTATTTTTCGAATTTATACTTTGTTCCAGTATCTATTGCACCTTCATTAATCAGATTAGTACTCTCAACGTTTGAAATCTGTACTCGATTTTCTACATTTCCACGCATAGTCTTTAATAAAACTATATGAAAAATAATTGTCATTTTTTGAATTCCTGAGTTCCAGAGAATTCTTCTTGACATCCTCGTGTGATATTTTGTAATAATAAACAATATATCGCATTACCTGTTACATTGTATTTAATACTTTGATTCCGCAAACGAGTACTCTAATTTTGCTCCTAAGTACTTGATACCCATTTTCCAGTACTCGATTCTCAATTTCTGCCATATATTATGAAAACTTATTTTATTGGAATTTATAATTTGTTCCAATCTATAGTGTACCTTGATTAATCAAACTAGTACTTTCAAGGTTTGAAATCTGTACTAGATTCTCTACATTTTCACGCATGGTCTTTAATAAAAATATATGAAAAATAAATGTGATTTTGGGAATTCCAGAGTTCCAGGGAATTCTTCTTGACATCCTCGTGGGATATCTTGTAATAATGAACAATATATCGTAATACCTATTATATTGTATTTAATACATTGATTCCGCAAACGAGTACTCTGATTTTGCACCAAAGTACTTTATACCCATTTTCCAGTACTTGAATCTCTATTTCTACCACATATTATGAAAATTTATTTTTCGAATTTATACTTTGTTCCAGTATCTATTGCACCTTGATTAATCAGATTAGTACTCTCAACGTTTGAAATCTGTACTCGATTCTCTACATTTCCACGCATAGTCTTTAATAAAACTATATGAAAAATAAATGTCATTTTTTGAATTCCTGAGTCCCAGAGAATTCTTCTTGACATCCTCTTGTGATATTTTGTAAGAATAAATAATATATCGCAGTACCTGTTACATTGTATTTAATACTTTGATTCCGCAAACGAGTACTCTAATTTTGCTCCTAAGTACTTGATACCCATTTTCCAGTACTCGATTCTCAATTTCTGCCATATATTATGAAAACTTATTTTATTGGAATTTATAATTTGTTCTAGTCTATAGTGTACCTTGATTAATCAAACTAGTACTTTCAAGGTTTGAAATCTGTACTAGATTCTCTACATTTTCACGCATGGTCTTTAATAAAAATATATGAAAAATAAATGTGATTTTGGGAATTCCAGAGTTCCAGGGAATTCTTCTTGACATCCTCGTGGGATATCTTGTAATAATAAACAATATATCGTAATACCTGTTATATTGTATTTAATACATTGATTCCGCAAACGAGTACTCTGATTTTGCACCAAAGTACTTTATACCCATTTTCCAGTACTTGAATCTCTATTTCTACCACATATTATGAAAATTTATTTTTCGAATTTATACTTTGTTCCAGTATCTATTGCACCTTCATTAATCAGATTAGTACTCTCAACGTTTGAAATCTGTACTCGATTTTCTACATTTCCACGCATAGTCTTTAATAAAACTATATGAAAAATAATTCTCATTTTTTGAATTCCTGAGTTCCAGAGAATTCTTCTTGACATCCTCGTGTGATATTTTGTAATAATAAACAATATATCGCATTACCTGTTACATTGTATTTAATACTTTGATTCCGCAAACGAGTACTCTAATTTTGCTCCTAAGTACTTGATACCCATTTTCCAGTACTCGATTCTCAATTTCTGCCATATATTATGAAAACTTATTTTATTGGAATTTATAATTTGTTCCAGTCTATAGTGTACCTTGATTAATCAAACTAGTACTTTCAAGGTTTGAAATCTGTACTCGATTCTCTACATTTTCACGCATGGTCTTTAATAAAAATATATGAAAAATAAATGTGATTTTGGGAATTCCAGAGTTCCAGGGAATTCTTCTTGACATCCTCGTGGGATATCTTGTAATAATAAACAATATATCGTAATACCTGTTATATTGTATTTAATACATTGATTCTGCAAACGAGTACTCTGATTTTGCACCAAAGTACTTTATACCCATTTTCCAGTACTTGATTCTCTATTTCTACCACATATTATGAAAATTTATTTTTCGAATTTATACTTTGTTCCAGTATCTATTGCACCTTGATTAATCAGATTAGTACTCTCAACGTTTGAAATCTGTACTCGATTCTCTACATTTCCACGCATAGTCTGTAATAAAACTATATGAAAAATAATTGTCATTTTTTGAATTCCTGAGTGCCAGAGAATTCTTCTTGACATCCTCGTGTGATATTTTGTAATAATAAACAATATATCGCATTACCTGTTACATTGTATTTAATACTTTGATTCCGCAAACGAGTACTCTAATTTTGCTCCTAAGTACTTGATACCCATTTTCCAGTACTCGATTCTCAATTTCTGCCATATATTATGAAAACTTATTTTATTGGAATTTATAATTTGTTCCAGTCTATAGTGTACCTTGATTAATCAAACTAGTACTTTCAAGGTTTGAAATCTGTACTAGATTCTCTACATTTTCACGCATGGTCTTTAATAAAAATATATGAAAAATAAATGTGATTTTGGGAATTCCAGAGTTCCAGGGAATTCTTCTTGACATCCTCGTGGGATATCTTGTAATAATAAACAATATATCGTAATACCTGTTATATTGTATTTAATACATTGATTCCGCAAACGAGTACTCTGATTTTGCACCAAAGTACTTTATACCCATTTTCCAGTACTTGAATCTCTATTTCTACCACATATTATGAAAATTTATTTTTCGAATTTATACTTTGTTCCAGTATCTATTGCACCTTGATTAATCAGATTAGTACTCTCAACGTTTGAAATCTGTACTCGATTCTCTACATTTCCACGCATAGTCTTTAATAAAACTATATGAAAAATAAATGTCATTTTTTGAATTCCTGAGTTCCAGAGAATTCTTCTTGACATCCTCTTGTGATATTTTGTAAGAATAAATAATATATCGCAGTACCTGTTACATTGTATTTAATACTTTGATTCCGCAAACGAGTACTCTAATTTTGCTCCTAAGTACTTGATACCCATTTTCCAGTACTCGATTCTCAATTTCTGCCATATATTATGAAAACTTATTTTATTGGAATTTATAATTTGTTCTAGTCTATAGTGTACCTTGATTAATCAAACTAGTACTTTCAAGGTTTGAAATCTGTACTAGATTCTCTACATTTTCACGCATGGTCTTTAATAAAAATATATGAAAAATAAATGTGATTTTGGGAATTCCAGAGTTCCAGGGAATTCTTCTTGACATCCTCGTGGGATATCTTGTAATAATAAACAATATATCGTAATACCTGTTATATTGTATTTAATACATTGATTCCGCAAACGAGTACTCTGATTTTGCACCAAAGTACTTTATACCCATTTTCCAGTACTTGAATCTCTATTTCTACCACATATTATGAAAATTTATTTTTCGAATTTATACTTTGTTCCAGTATCTATTGCACCTTCATTAATCAGATTAGTACTCTCAACGTTTGAAATCTGTACTCGATTTTCTACATTTCCACGCATAGTCTTTAATAAAACTATATGAAAAATAATTGTCATTTTTTGAATTCCTGAGTTCCAGAGAATTCTTCTTGACATCCTCGTGTGATATTTTGTAATAATAAACAATATATCGCATTACCTGTTACATTGTATTTAATACTTTGATTCCGCAAACGAGTACTCTAATTTTGCTCCTAAGTACTTGATACCCATTTTCCAGTACTCGATTCTCAATTTCTGCCATATATTATGAAAACTTATTTTATTGGAATTTATAATTTGTTCCAGTCTATAGTGTACCTTGATTAATCAAACTAGTACTTTCAAGGTTTGAAATCTGTACTCGATTCTCTACATTTTCACGCATGGTCTTTAATAAAAATATATGAAAAATAAATGTGATTTTGGGAATTCCAGAGTTCCAGGGAATTCTTCTTGACATCCTCGTGGGATATCTTGTAATAATAAACAATATATCGTAATACCTGTTATATTGTATTTAATACATTGATTCTGCAAACGAGTACTCTGATTTTGCACCAAAGTACTTTATACCCATTTTCCAGTACTTGATTCTCTATTTCTACCACATATTATGAAAATTTATTTTTCGAATTTATACTTTGTTCCAGTATCTATTGCACCTTGATTAATCAGATTAGTACTCTCAACGTTTGAAATCTGTACTCGATTCTCTACATTTCCACGCATAGTCTGTAATAAAACTATATGAAAAATAATTGTCATTTTTTGAATTCCTGAGTGCCAGAGAATTCTTCTTGACATCCTCGTGTGATATTTTGTAATAATAAACAATATATCGCATTACCTGTTACATTGTATTTAATACTTTGATTCCGCAAACGAGTACTCTAATTTTGCTCCTAAGTACTTGATACCCATTTTCCAGTACTCGATTCTCAATTTCTGCCATATATTATGAAAACTTATTTTATTGGAATTTATAATTTGTTCCAGTCTATAGTGTACCTTGATTAATCAAACTAGTACTTTCAAGGTTTGAAATCTGTACTAGATTCTCTACATTTTCACGCATGGTCTTTAATAAAAATATATGAAAAATAAATGTGATTTTGGGAATTCCAGAGTTCCAGGGAATTCTTCTTGACATCCTCGTGGGATATCTTGTAATAATAAACAATATATCGTAATACCTGTTATATTGTATTTAATACATTGATTCCGCAAACGAGTACTCTGATTTTGCACCAAAGTACTTTATACCCATTTTCCAGTACTTGAATCTCTATTTCTACCACATATTATGAAAATTTATTTTTCGAATTTATACTTTGTTCCAGTATCTATTGCACCTTGATTAATCAGATTAGTACTCTCAACGTTTGAAATCTGTACTCGATTCTCTACATTTCCACGCATAGTCTTTAATAAAACTATATGAAAAATAAATGTCATTTTTTGAATTCCTGAGTTCCAGAGAATTCTTCTTGACATCCTCTTGTGATATTTTGTAAGAATAAATAATATATCGCAGTACCTGTTACATTGTATTTAATACTTTGATTCCGCAAACGAGTACTCTAATTTTGCTCCTAAGTACTTGATACCCATTTTCCAGTACTCGATTCTCAATTTCTGCCATATATTATGAAAACTTATTTTATTGGAATTTATAATTTGTTCTAGTCTATAGTGTACCTTGATTAATCAAACTAGTACTTTCAAGGTTTGAAATCTGTACTAGATTCTCTACATTTTCACGCATGGTCTTTAATAAAAATATATGAAAAATAAATGTGATTTTGGGAATTCCAGAGTTCCAGGGAATTCTTCTTGACATCCTCGTGGGATATCTTGTAATAATAAACAATATATCGTAATACCTGTTATATTGTATTTAATACATTGATTCCGCAAACGAGTACTCTGATTTTGCACCAAAGTACTTTATACCCATTTTCCAGTACTTGAATCTCTATTTCTACCACATATTATGAAAATTTATTTTTCGAATTTATACTTTGTTCCAGTATCTATTGCACCTTCATTAATCAGATTAGTACTCTCAACGTTTGAAATCTGTACTCGATTTTCTACATTTCCACGCATAGTCTTTAATAAAACTATATGAAAAATAATTGTCATTTTTTGAATTCCTGAGTTCCAGAGAATTCTTCTTGACATCCTCGTGTGATATTTTGTAATAATAAACAATATATCGCATTACCTGTTACATTGTATTTAATACTTTGATTCCGCAAACGAGTACTCTAATTTTGCTCCTAAGTACTTGATACCCATTTTCCAGTACTCGATTCTCAATTTCTGCCATATATTATGAAAACTTATTTTATTGGAATTTATAATTTGTTCCAGTCTATAGTGTACCTTGATTAATCAAACTAGTACTTTCAAGGTTTGAAATCTGTACTAGATTCTCTACATTTTCACGCATGGTCTTTAATAAAAATATATGAAAAATAAATGTGATTTTGGGAATTCCAGAGTTCCAGGGAATTCTTCTTGACATCCTCGTGGGATATCTTGTAATAATAAACAATATATCGTAATACCTGTTATATTGTATTTAATACATTGATTCCGCAAACGAGTACTCTGATTTTGCACCAAAGTACTTTATACCCATTTTCCAGTACTTGAATCTCTATTTCTACCACATATTATGAAAATTTATTTTTCGAATTTATACTTTGTTCCAGTATCTATTGCACCTTCATTAATCAGATTAGTACTCTCAACGTTTGAAATCTGTACTCGATTTTCTACATTTCCACGCATAGTCTTTAATAAAACTATATGAAAAATAATTGTCATTTTTTGAATTCCTGAGTTCCAGAGAATTCTTCTTGACATCCTCGTGTGATATTTTGTAATAATAAACAATATATCGCATTACCTGTTACATTGTATTTAATACTTTGATTCCGCAAACGAGTACTCTAATTTTGCTCCTAAGTACTTGATACCCATTTTCCAGTACTCGATTCTCAATTTCTGCCATATATTATGAAAACTTATTTTATTGGAATTTATAATTTGTTCCAGTCTATAGTGTACCTTGATTAATCAAACTAGTACTTTCAAGGTTTGAAATCTGTACTAGATTCTCTACATTTTCACGCATGGTCTTTAATAAAAATATATGAAAAATAAATGTGATTTTGGGAATTCCAGAGTTCCAGGGAATTCTTCTTGACATCCTCGTGGGATATCTTGTAATAATAAACAATATATCGTAATACCTGTTATATTGTATTTAATACATTGATTCCGCAAACGAGTACTCTGATTTTGCACCAAAGTACTTTATACCCATTTTCCAGTACTTGAATCTCTATTTCTACCACATATTATGAAAATTTATTTTTCGAATTTATACTTTGTTCCAGTATCTATTGCACCTTGATTAATCAGATTAGTACTCTCAACGTTTGAAATCTGTACTCGATTCTCTACATTTCCACGCATAGTCTTTAATAAAACTATATGAAAAATAAATGTCATTTTTTGAATTCCTGAGTTCCAGAGAATTCTTCTTGACATCCTCTTGTGATATTTTGTAAGAATAAATAATATATCGCAGTACCTGTTACATTGTATTTAATACTTTGATTCCGCAAACGAGTACTCTAATTTTGCTCCTAAGTACTTGATACCCATTTTCCAGTACTCGATTCTCAATTTCTGCCATATATTATGAAAACTTATTTTATTGGAATTTATAATTTGTTCTAGTCTATAGTGTACCTTGATTAATCAAACTAGTACTTTCAAGGTTTGAAATCTGTACTAGATTCTCTACATTTTCACGCATGGTCTTTAATAAAAATATATGAAAAATAAATGTGATTTTGGGAATTCCAGAGTTCCAGGGAATTCTTCTTGACATCCTCGTGGGATATCTTGTAATAATAAACAATATATCGTAATACCTGTTATATTGTATTTAATACATTGATTCCGCAAACGAGTACTCTGATTTTGCACCAAAGTACTTTATACCCATTTTCCAGTACTTGAATCTCTATTTCTACCACATATTATGAAAATTTATTTTTCGAATTTATACTTTGTTCCAGTATCTATTGCACCTTCATTAATCAGATTAGTACTCTCAACGTTTGAAATCTGTACTCGATTTTCTACATTTCCACGCATAGTCTTTAATAAAACTATATGAAAAATAATTGTCATTTTTTGAATTCCTGAGTTCCAGAGAATTCTTCTTGACATCCTCGTGTGATATTTTGTAATAATAAACAATATATCGCATTACCTGTTACATTGTATTTAATACTTTGATTCCGCAAACGAGTACTCTAATTTTGCTCCTAAGTACTTGATACCCATTTTCCAGTACTCGATTCTCAATTTCTGCCATATATTATGAAAACTTATTTTATTGGAATTTATAATTTGTTCCAGTCTATAGTGTACCTTGATTAATCAAACTAGTACTTTCAAGGTTTGAAATCTGTACTAGATTCTCTACATTTTCACGCATGGTCTTTAATAAAAATATATGAAAAATAAATGTGATTTTGGGAATTCCAGAGTTCCAGGGAATTCTTCTTGACATCCTCGTGGGATATCTTGTAATAATAAACAATATATCGTAATACCTGTTATATTGTATTTAATACATTGATTCCGCAAACGAGTACTCTGATTTTGCACCAAAGTACTTTATACCCATTTTCCAGTACTTGAATCTCTATTTCTACCACATATTATGAAAATTTATTTTTCGAATTTATACTTTGTTCCAGTATCTATTGCACCTTGATTAATCAGATTAGTACTCTCAACGTTTGAAATCTGTACTCGATTCTCTACATTTCCACGCATAGTCTTTAATAAAACTATATGAAAAATAAATGTCATTTTTTGAATTCCTGAGTTCCAGAGAATTCTTCTTGACATCCTCTTGTGATATTTTGTAAGAATAAATAATATATCGCAGTACCTGTTACATTGTATTTAATACTTTGATTCCGCAAACGAGTACTCTAATTTTGCTCCTAAGTACTTGATACCCATTTTCCAGTACTCGATTCTCAATTTCTGCCATATATTATGAAAACTTATTTTATTGGAATTTATAATTTGTTCTAGTCTATAGTGTACCTTGATTAATCAAACTAGTACTTTCAAGGTTTGAAATCTGTACTAGATTCTCTACATTTTCACGCATGGTCTTTAATAAAAATATATGAAAAATAAATGTGATTTTGGGAATTCCAGAGTTCCAGGGAATTCTTCTTGACATCCTCGTGGGATATCTTGTAATAATAAACAATATATCGTAATACCTGTTATATTGTATTTAATACATTGATTCCGCAAACGAGTACTCTGATTGTAACACCCCAAAACTTGAGAAATATGTACCATGTGGGCATTTGTCCCACATAGGAAAAACATAAGTAATGTGAAGGGTTTATAAGTGATCTTCCAAGCACAACTACCATGTGGTGCATCACCTTTTGGCAAGTGGTTTCAAGCCAAACTTTAGGGTTGTGCTCAGTGGTGGTGAAGCTTATACCCGCGCGTCCAACGGGTGCCGTCGTGAGGGTTCTCCTCTCCGCGCCCGGGGCTGCGACAAATGGTATCAGAGCCAACCGTCAGCTATGGGAATGCATGTTCCACACATGACATGAGTCGTGAGTCACCGCTAAAGGGGCTCCGCTCGGCGTGTTGTGGGCAGCTTCTCCACTGGCGGGAAGCCACGATCCTATGTCACGGCGTAATGAGGACATTACGCTCTCAAGGAGGGGCGAATGTAACACCCCAAAACTTGAGAAATATGTACCATGTGGGCATTTGTCCCACATAGGAAAAACATAAGTAATGTGAAGGGTTTATAAGTGATCTTCCAAGCACAACTACCATGTGGTGCATCACCTTTTGGCAAGTGGTTTCAAGCCAAACTTTAGGGTTGTGCTCAGTGGTGGTGAAGCTTATACCCGCGCGTCCAACGGGTGCCGTCGTGAGGGTTCTCCTCTCCGCGCCCGGGGCTGCGACAAAATTTGCACCAAAGTACTTTATACCCATTTTCCAGTACTTGAATCTCTATTTCTACCACATATTATGAAAATTTATTTTTCGAATTTATACTTTGTTCCAGTATCTATTGCACCTTCATTAATCAGATTAGTACTCTCAACGTTTGAAATCTGTACTCGATTTTCTACATTTCCACGCATAGTCTTTAATAAAACTATATGAAAAATAATTGTCATTTTTTGAATTCCTGAGTTCCAGAGAATTCTTCTTGACATCCTCGTGTGATATTTTGTAATAATAAACAATATATCGCATTACCTGTTACATTGTATTTAATACTTTGATTCCGCAAACGAGTACTCTAATTTTGCTCCTAAGTACTTGATACCCATTTTCCAGTACTCGATTCTCAATTTCTGCCATATATTATGAAAACTTATTTTATTGGAATTTATAATTTGTTCCAGTCTATAGTGTACCTTGATTAATCAAACTAGTACTTTCAAGGTTTGAAATCTGTACTAGATTCTCTATGTAACGCCCCGCTATTTTATAACGCTTCGGTAAGTTTACCGACTAATAGCTCTTGTGTGTATTATTTGCAAATTATGTGATTATGTGAATTATATGAATTAATGTGTGATTCTATATGTGAATAATATGATGAATTCATAAGAATTTTTATATTTGAAATTTACCCTACACTATGTTTATACTTGAAGTGTTGTATTTGAAATTTTATGAAAATTGTGTCATTATATTTGAATCACATGATATTATATTTGAAATATATGCAATATATATATACAAACATATACAAATATATATGTATATATATATATAAATATCTATATAATTGCTAGCTAATTTTGACTTTTCAAAATAACTTATATTTATTTAATTATCTCATTTCTCTCCACATTTTTCTACACTATTCTCAAGCAACATTCTCTTCTTCTTCCTCTCATCTCTCGGCCCTCATTCCACCAGCCACCACCACCACTTTCAACCACCATCAAAGCACCAAAAATCATCCTTTTTCTTGCTACAAAAAGTTGCTCTTTCATCTAAGGAACAAGCCTCTACTTTCTATTTTTGCAAACAAGCTCTCTACATCTCCTTTCTCCTCCATTTTCTCCTTCAAGGTAAGGTTGCAAATCTCTTTAATCTTTGAGTTTCAATGTCTCATATGTTGATGAAGTGAAGAAGTAGGCTAGAATGAATGATTGATGAGCTTAGTTTGGTTGTTGATAGCATGTAGCATTACTTGTGATTTTTCATATGAATTTGATTATTATGCAATGTTGGATTGATGAATTTAGATGCTTAGATGCTCAAATGGATTGGTAATTCATGTTAGTTCATGATATTAAGCTAATTGGTGAAGTTTTATGGAGTTTGGAGTTGAAAAATGAGAGTTTGGCAAAATATGTAGGGGCTGATGAATAGTGATTTTTGAGCATTTGGCTTCATTTTTCGATTCTTTTGGCATCAAAAATCCTTAAATATAGTAGCTAAGTGATGCCGGAAGTTTCGGATTAATCGGAGTTATTTTGCTATGCAAAGTATTAAATGAGGGGTGGTTTGTGTAATATTCACAAACCTTTGACATTTATTTCCCAAGCTTCCATATTACTTGTATGCCTATTTAGCTTAATATCATGTGTATTTGATTGTGTTCAAATGTGTTTGAATGAGCTTAATTGTGTTTAAATGCATTTATGCATAATATGTTATTTTGAGCATGAAATGCATTTTATAGCCGTGCGTCTTATTTGATTGTTTTATTGAGTCGTGTCTTACCTCGAGGCCTGTGTATTACAGGTGGGACCTCGCGGGGCTGATTCTGAGTTATTTGGCTATCCTTTTTGTTAAGCCTACAGGTGAGGATGTAAAATGTTTTCTAACTGGGGCATGAACAAATATTGCGAAAACCATATCCCTTATATTTCAATTATATATTATCAATATTTGAAATAAAAAGGTTTTGATATAAAAAATGATATATGTGTATCTTTTCCAAATTGTTTGAAAATAGAGACAAGAGAATTATTTTGTTTTTAAAAGTAACATTTGGTCTCGGGACTTGCGTGTATGCCTCGAGTTATTCGGCAACGTGTCGAGAAACCCTAGACGGTTACATACCTTGTCTCGAACGACTCTTTTAGTCAATCAAAACATTTATAAAGCGAGATTATTGTTCCTTCGACCCTATTGAGGACGCTCTTAGGGTATATTTGGGCCCTGGATTATGTGAGAGGCGGATACCCGGAGACGTGCGTCTAGGGTTGAAGCCGGGTTCATAATCCACCGATTATAAACAGGTTTAACTAGTAACCTGATAAATAATCAAAGGGTATTATTCATGGCTGGTCGGAGGTAGTCTAGCCTGAATAATACTTACACCGGCGCCATTAGTCGGGTATGGCGAAATTTTGGGTAGCTCCCTTGATAAGCCAAATGGTATTGAGGAGGAATTTCATTATATTTGATATGTTTTTGGGAGTTATAAGGAGATGGCCCGTTCTCGCCGGGAATAAAAATGTTTTCTAAAATGTTTTAAATTAATATTTAGTTCACAAAGCTTAGCTGAATTGTAAAAGAGCTTATCGGCACTAGATTTGCTTTTATCAACCTAAGTGTGAATTAAATATGCTTTTATTATATACATATATTTCCCTCCTCACTGGGTTCGTTTGACTCACATCCCGTTTTGGTTCATGCTTCAGGTTAGCGGTCAGGTACTGGCAGCAGCATTGTAGGATCATCAGTCTTTGGAGTCAGTTATATATATTTTTTTTGTTAGCTGAACTCAATGATATATATTTTGTCATGTTAAATAGAATGTGGTTGAGACGTGAATGAATATGAAACTTGATGACAGTTTGAAATGATGAATCTGATGGGATTATGATATATATATGTTGATATCATGCTATTGATATGATGATACTTGATTCCGCTACGTTAATGTTATATTGCTGTTGTTGTTGTTGTTGATGTTGATATTGTTGTTGGGGAGTTGCTGTTGCCAGATTTTGGGAATCCCGTTGTCCGGGGCGGGTTTTCGAGTGGTGGTATTTAACTATCGCTCGGGGACTCGTTTCGGTCCGGGGGTTGTGGCGTGGGGGACGTCACAGCTTAAGGTGATCAGAGTGGCGCAGCGGAAGCGTGGTGGGCCCATAACCCACAGGTCCCAGGATCGAAACCTGGCTCTATTGTAATGTCCCACATCGGTTTGGTAAGGAGAACAAAGCCCCTTTATAAGTGGGTTGAAACCTTACCTGGCATACGCGTTTTAAAGCCTTGAGGGGGCGCACTGGGCCATCGAGCCTGGTGGCTTTCCAAAGAGGACAATATATGCTTGCCGGGCTGACCTTGGGCCATTACAAATGGTATCAGAGCCAGTGCCGGTAAGGCCGTTGTGCCAGCGAGGACGCTGGGCCCCCAAGGGGGTGGATTGTAATGTCCCACATCGGTTTGGTAAGGAGAACAAAGCCCCTTTATAAGTGGGTTGAAACCTTACCTGGCATACGCGTTTTAAAGCCTTGAGGGGGCGCACTGGGCCATCGAGCCTGGTGGCTTTCCAAAGAGGACAATATACGCTTGCCGGGCTGACCTTGGGCCATTACACTCTACATTTTCACGCATGGTCTTTAATAAAAATATATGAAAAATAAATGTGATTTTGGGAATTCCAGAGTTCCAGGGAATTCTTCTTGACATCCTCGTGGGATATCTTGTAATAATAAACAATATATCGTAATACCTGTTATATTGTATTTAATACATTGATTCCGCAAACGAGTACTCTGATTTTGCACCAAAGTACTTTATACCCATTTTCCAGTACTTGATTCTCTATTTCTACCACATATTATGAAAATTTATTTTTCGAATTTATACTTTGTTCCAGTATCTATTGCACCTTGATTAATCAGATTAGTACTCTCAACGTTTGAAATCTGTACTCGATTCTCTACATTTCCACGCATAGTCTTTAATAAAACTATATGAAAAATAATTGTCATTTTTTGAATTCCTGAGTGCCAGAGAATTCTTCTTGACATCCTCGTGTGATATTTTGTAATAATAAACAATATATCGCATTACCTGTTACATTGTATTTAATACTTTGATTCCGCAAACGAGTACTCTAATTTTGCTCCTAAGTACTTGATACCCATTTTCCAGTACTCGATTCTCAATTTCTGCCATATATTATGAAAACTTATTTTATTGGAATTTATAATTTGTTCCAGTCTATAGTGTACCTTGATTATTCAAACTAGTACTTTCAAGGTTTGAAATCTGTACTAGATTCTCTACATTTTCACGCATGGTCTTTAATAAAAATATATGAAAAATAAATGTGATTTTGGGAATTCCAGAGTTCCAGGGAATTCTTCTTGACATCCTCGTGGGATATCTTGTAATAATAAACAATATATCGTAATACCTGTTATATTGTATTTAATACATTGATTCCGCAAACGAGTACTCTGATTGTAACGCCCCGCTATTTTATAACGCTTCGGTACGTTTACCGACGAATTGCTCTTGTGTGTATTATTTGCAAATTATGTGATTATGTGAATTATATGAATTAATGTGTGATTCTATATGTGAATAATATGATGAATTCATAAGAATTTTTATATTTGAAATTTACTTCACACTATGTTATATTTGAAGTGTTGTATTTGAAATCTTATGAAATTATGTCAATTATATTTGACTTGTATGATATTAATCTTGAAATATACATAAATATATATATGCAAATATATACATAAATATCTACACAAATATATATACAAGTATATACATATAGCTAGCTAATTTTGACTATTCAAAATAACTTATATTTATTTAATTATCTCATCTTTTCTCCAAATTTCTACACTATTCTCAAGCAACTCATCTTCAACCTCTCTCTCTCTCACTCTCGGCACTCTCACTCACCTCTCACGACCACCATTGTCATCTTCAACAATCACCAAAAATCATCCCCTCTCTTGCTACAAAAAGTTGCTCTTTCATCTAAGGAACAAGCCTCTACTTTCTATTTTTGCAAACAAGCTCTTAATTCCTCAATCTTTTCAATTCCCCTCTTCAAGGTAAGGTTTCAATTCTCTTAATTCTTTGGTTTTTAATGTCTCATATGTTGATGAAGTGAAGAAGCATGTTAGAATGAATGATTGATGAGCTTAGTTTGGTGATTGATTACATGTAGTATCTCTTGTGATTTTTCACATAAATTTGATTATTATGCAATGTTGGATTGATGAATTTAGATGCTTAGATGCTCAAATGGATTGGTAATTCATGTTAGTTCATGATATTAAGCTAATTGGTGAAGTTTTATGGAGTTTGGAGTTGAAAAATGAGAGTTTGGCAAAATATGTAGGGGCTGATGAATAGTGATTTTTGAGCATTTGGCTTCATTTTTTGATTCTTTTGGCATCAAAAATCCTTAAATATAGTAGCTAAGTGATGCCGGAAATTTCGGATTAATCGGAGTTGATTTGCTATGCAAAGTATTAAACGAGGGGTGGTTTGCGTAATATTTACAAACCTTTGAATTTTGGTTTCCAAGCTTCCATATTACTTGAATGCTTAGTTTAGCTTCATATCATGTATGTTTGATTGTGTTTGAATGCATTTGAATGAGTTTAATTGTGTTTAAGTGCATTTATACATAATATGTTATTTTGAGCATAAAATGCATTTCATTGCCGTGCGTCTTATTTGGTTGATTTATCGAGTCGTGTCTTACCTCGAGGCCTGTGTATTACAGGTGGGACCTCGCGGAGCTGATTTTCGAGTTCTCGTGTATCTTTTGTTAAGCCTACAGGTGAGGATGAAAAAAAATGTTTTTAACTGAAGCTTGAACAAATATTTGCGAAAACCATATCCCTTATATTTCAATTATATGTTATCAATATTTGAAATAAAAAGGATTTGATATAAAATGATATATATGTATCTTTTCTAAAATGGTTTTAAAATAGAGACAAGAGAATTATTTTGTTTTAAAAGTAACATTTGGTCTCGGGACTTGCGCGTATGCCTCGAGTTATTCGGCAACGTGTCGAGAAACCCTAGACGGTTACATACCTTGTCTCGAACGACTCTTTTAGTCAATCAAAACATTTATAAAGCGAGATTATTGTTCCTTCGACCCTATTGAGGACGCTCTTAGGGTATATTTGGGCCCTGGATTATGTGAGAGGCGGATACCCGGAGACGTGCGTCTAGGGTTGAAGCCGGGTTCATAATCCACCGATTATAAACAGGTTTAACTAGTAACCTGATAAATAATCAAAGGGTATTATTCATGGCTGGTCGGAGGTAGTCTAGCCTGAATAATACTTACACCGGCGCCATTAGTCGGGTATGGCGGAATTTTGGGTAGCTCCCTTGATAAGCCAAACGGTGTTATGGGATTTCATTATAATTGATATGTTTTTGGGAGTTATAAGGAGATGGCCCGTTCTCGCCGGGAATAAAAATGTTTTCTAAAATGTTTTAAATTAATATTTAGTTCACAAAGCTTAGCTGAATTGTAAAAGAGCTTATCGGCACTAGATTTGCTTTTATCAACCTAAGTGTGAATTAAATATGCTTTTATTATATACATATATTTCCCTCCTCACTGGGTTCGTTTGACTCACATCCCGTTTTGGTTCATGCTTCAGGTTAGCGGTCAGGTACTGGCAGCAGCATTGTAGGATCATCAGTCTTTGGAGTCAGTTATATATATTTTTTTTTGTTAGCTGAACTCAATGATATATATTTTGTCATGTTAAATAGAATGTGGTTGAGACGTGAATGAATATGAAACTTGATGACAGTTTGAAATGATGAATCTGATGGGATTATGATATATATATATGTTGATATCATGCTATTGATATGATGATACTTGATTCCGCTACGTTAATGTTATATTGCTGTTGTTGTTGTTGTTGATGTTTGTAACGACCCGAATATTTGTATTATATTATTAATATTTACGCGAATTCTTTCTTGCCTAATTTCTCGATCTATCCAATTGGATTAATCAATCTTGTGGAAAAGATTGATTTAACCTATCTTCTAAATAGCCTCGATTACTTAAATTACATAAATGCCCTTAAAACCTAAATGACCATTTTACCCTTCCGAGATATTTTCCTAAATATCAACCTCTCTCATTCTCTCATAACAAGAAGGAGAAAAGAAAGAGAAAAGAAAGAAAGGAGAAAGAAGGAGAAGAAAGGAGAAAGATCTTCCCGACGCCCTACCGAGCTCGTTTCTCGCCCGATCGACGAGCCGTGAAAACCCGAACGACCCTCACTACATTATCTACCGGTAATCCTTTTACCCCATTTCATTCCGTTCGTTATTTCTTGCGATTTTTCGTGAATTATATATAGAATTTTATATATTAGGATTTTCGTGTTTAGGAAGAATTACTTGACCATTTTACGTGATTCTTGTGTCTATATGTAGCTTATATGATATATATGATTATATGTGAAAATTGGGATGTTTTATGGTGTAGATTAGGAGTTATATGAATTTATATTTTGATTTTCGCGTATGAGGTTCGCGATCTGCTGAGTCTGCTGCTCAGTAGATCCACACGGGCGAACGCACGGTCTTGAGCAAGACCGTGCAAGAGCCCGTGCGCTTCACTTTTCAGCCTGCACGGGCTTGAGCCCGTGCACAGGCCCGTGCGCATGGCCGTTTGCACCTGCACGGTCTTGACACCGTGCTCAAGACCGTGCGGGAGGCCGTGCAACCCCTTTTGTGCTTGCACCGGCTTGCCAAGCCCGTGCGTAAGCCCGTGCGTTGGCCGGTGCAACATACTTAGTGTATTTTCCAGCCTTTTCCTTTCTTGCACTTCGGGAATTGGTCAACCCCACTCATTTGAATGTTGACTTTTCTCATACGACCTCCGGATATCAATCCGATTTCACCTATAGCTTCCTCGAGCCTTGGGATTTGATATTCTTCATAATTTACAATTTACCTGACCCTAATTGACCGTCAATTGACACCTTTGCTTGTTTAGGGATCTTATCCCATCTTTCCTGTTTCTTGTCCGATTAACCCCGTATTCGCGAGAGAACGTCTTTATATTATTTTAAGCATGTCTACGTGCCCTAATTGCGTTTAAGCATGCCTTTAATATTTATTATTTACGTTCTTTCATTATTTAACATTTCATTAATATTCTTTAATTGTCGTACCGTAATTTACATGTTTAATTGATTTACTTCCCATATTGCGTTTATTGCATGATTGGATTCTATTTGAATTGCCGTGCGTCATCTGTTGTCTTGTGTCTTGCTTTTAGTATTGTCGGTCTTGTTTTCATCCTCTAGGCCCTGTGTATTACAGGTGGGTCCAACGAGGGAGAAACCTGACTACCGCTTGCTTTCATACTGTCTTGTCGAGCCAGGTAAGGGTTTTAAATTGTTTTCAACTGGAGTAAGAACATAGTTTATTTAGGCTTCGAAATAACTTATTTCCCCGCCTTTTCTTATTGTTTTTTTGTACTGTCTTTACTATTCCTTACGTGCTTAGTCAAACCGTTTTGATAGCAAACCAAAATGATTTGAAATGCTTTCAAATAGAGACAAGGAAACCCCTTTTGTTTTAAATGCGAACTTTGGTCCATCGACCTCGCAAATATAACCTTGTCTCGAATGGCCCTTTTGGCCTTCCACATCCCGATTCCCCAATTACGAATGGCCCTTTTGGCCACTTAAACTATCATCATTTTCAAATGCGAGCACTGAACCGTGTATGACTTGGGGCCCGGAGTATTCAGGAGGTGAGCCTGGGGACGTGCGTCCAGGGCAGATCCCGATGGATATTCCAATCCGTATCTGCTTAGGTCAGCCAGGAGGTTGACTAACCTGAGTTAGTGCGAGGGTGGCGTTGTAGGCTACGCGCTTCCTAGAAAATTCTGTTAAGGGTGACGTTGTTAACACGCGTTTCCATAAATTCTGAGTGGTCCATGAACCTTGGAGATGGAGTACTTGCTTGCATGTTTTTCAATGGGGAGATATAAGGAGAGGGCCCGTTCTCGCCGGGACACATTATTGCATGATTTATTGTATTACTTGCTTGTCTAATTGTTTTACGGCTTTAGTTACGAGTCGAAACACATTCCGGTTTTCTTCCTTTAGTATACGTATTTCCCTATAAATAAATATACAAAACCCGGAAGCGTGGCTCGAACTTGCCAACTGAAGTCTCCTTTATTATTCCATTAATTAGTTGAATTATGAGCCGTGTTTAATTATCGTTCTAACTTACTCATAGCATGTCTTTCGAAACCGTAACGGCCTCGTAACTCAACTAACGCCCTTTCAATTTATCGGCTTGATATTACGTGCAAATATTTTGAAAGATCCGGTTCGTCAACTATTTGTATTTTCAAATAAGCCGATCCTGAGCGTTGCCTTGCGTTATTTTATAACTTATATTTCATTATTCATATTCTTTCTCAAAACGGGCAACACTCACCACTGTTGGTTTTAAAAGATAAATGACGAACTATGATCAAAAAACCCCTTACTGAGTATCCTTTATACTCACCCCTGCTATTTTGGTTCTTGCTTCAGGTAGACAGGTGGAGACGTCACCTATCTTGTCAGTCGGCATCAGCAGGTCTAGATAGGCTCAGTCTTTCTGGTTTGTCTTGTCAGTGGTCCCAACAACTGTCGAGTCTTGTTTATTGTATTTATTTACTTTACGTACTTATGTGCCCCTGATGTGGGATAGTTGACGATATCTAGGATTGTGTAGGATAGACTAATTGAGCCATGGATGGCACTATCTGCTTATGAACAGGTGTTGTTATTTTATTGTATCTTGATTATAAATGTTTAATGGTTATTACGTTAGCCTCGTAGGCTATTATGAAATTTATATGTTTACCTTAATCGCTTCCGCATTTCTCTGCTCTTTTTTAGTTGTTGTTGGGATGGTTGTCGCTGTTGCCGATGGTTATTGCTTGAGTGCCGTTCGCCGGAGTGGGTTTTTGAGTTGAGGCCCCTCGCTGAAGCTCGGGAATCCATTTCGGTGCGGATGTGGCGGTCCTTCTTCAGGGGGCGCTACAGTCAGTGGTATCAGAGCCTAGGTTCCCAAAAGGAACCGAAGCTTTGTAATCGCGTCGTGTCTTGTCTCTTGTGTCTGCCCATTTCGTGTCAATGAGACTTAGAGTTTCCAGTCACAGGTGCTTGAGAACTCCTTAGTATTGAAATTGTGATTGATCTTCTTTTGGAATGGCCAACCAACCGTTTGATCTCTTACAATTGTAGTACTAAGTTGGGATTGAATGCAGGTGGATGTGGAACTCGAGGTAGCGTCTGTCTTGTCTTGTCGTCTTGTCGTGTCCTGCTTGGGTCTTGTCGTGTCTAGGTCGTACGGCTATAGGATCGAGTTTTGCTTGTTATGCGATTTATTTCATGCTTTAATTTATTACATGCTATTCGAATCATATATGTAGGTTTTGTTTGAATTTTACAGGCCTTATATGATCATTCCATTAACCGAGCATGCATCATTTTCCAGTTTGTTGTTCACAGGTGCATAATGCCTCGCCGAAGACCCCCTACTGCTCCAACACCCCCGAACCCAATGGCTGAAGAGTGGGTATCGATTATCCGACAGATCGCCGTGCAAGTATGTCAAGGGATACAACAACAACAACAGCAGGACGTACCTGCCAGACAGACTGTGGGCCAAACCTTGGATAGGTTTCTCTTCTATCGCCCACCCTGCTTTGAGGGCGAACCAGATGATTTTAAGGCCGAGGCCTGGATATCCGACGTGGAGCAGATCTTTCGAGTACTACAGTGTGGTGACCCCGAGAGGGTCGAGTATGCTACCTTCCTTATGAGAGGACCCGCTCGAGATTGGTGGAACTTCACAGAACGGAGATGGATCGCCGAGAGAGTTCCCCACACTTGGTCACGATTCGTAACTGACTTCCGAATGAAGTATGTGCCGGAAGTGGTACGTGACAGCCGAGAGAGAGAATTCATGTATCTCAACCAAGGAGCATCTACCGTAGCCCAGTATGAAGCACAGTTCAACCGTCTCATCACTTATGCTCCTCACTATGCCGCGGACGAACGAAAGAGAGCACGAAAATTTATCGAGGGACTTCAGCCGGAGATCCGAAGAGCATTAATGGCACTTGACATCCGTCTTTACCCCGATGCAGTTACTCGAGCTATGAGAGTGGAGTCCGAACTCCAAATAATGAACCAGAGTGCCCCTGCTATGATAAGATCCTCTCCCAACGAGATAGCAAGGAGAGAGTCAGCCGGACCGAGTACCTATCGAACAAAGAGACCACACTACGAGGTGCCGGAACCTACCGAACCTGAAGTGAACGAGGACCCCATTCCCTGTGAGCACTGTGGGAAGACGAATCACAGGACGGAAAAGTGTAGGAAACAATTGGGACGTTGCTTTTCTTGTGGAAGCACCAAGCACCACATTCGGGACTGTCCCAACAGAGAGAACCCTGGGGGAAGAAGAAGTGGTTACCGATCTCGACATGCTCGTACAGGTACATTGCATTATCATAGCATTCATTCATAGTGTTTTGCTTTGAATGGTAATTGCTTTAAATATGTGCTAAGTGTTTTATATGACTTACGTGCCTTAACCGCTTTCAAAATTCACACTTGCACTGACTGAATGATTAGATGCTAAGATTTATGTGACCTCTGTGTGGATAGCGTGGAATTCGATAAATTCGTTATACGCTATTAGAAAGTGCTAAGGACAAGGAGTTCTTGGCCGACTAGGATCGATTCTGTTGCGAGTACATTATACGATTCTGGATAGCACCGACGTTGACAAATCGAGTCTGAAGGAGTATACTTCTGAAGGTATGTCTGAAGATGAATCAACTAGTGAAGAGGATAATGAATTATCTGACGATGAGGATTATATGGGAGACGAGTCGACATCAGCTTCCGATAATGACGACCCTGATGTTTCGTGTGAAGTCGAGCGAAGAAATGATGTAAATGATGGTTTAATGGAAGGCGGAGAGGAGAAATCATCAAATACCCTTGAAGATGAGAAAACACTCTGTAGAAAGAATAAGAAAGAGTGTGATCTTGAAGAGACAGATTGTGAGAAAGACGAGGAGTACAATAGGAGAAATGATGATGGCGTTACTTCCTGTAAAAGGAACTCTAATCAAGAAACAGGAGAAGGATGTGACAATTGTCATTGAGGATACAAAGAGTACAAGAATCAGTCGGAAGAACGAAATAGATAATGACGGTGACGATGGACCTTGCTTTGGGATTTTCTTCTTCGTCGTTAGCCTTGTTTAGGGTTTTTGCAATTCTGTCTTTTGCATGACTTTGAATTTTATTGGAATGTTATTCGCATTTAAATGTTTTTATTATGAATGACGTTTTATAATGTATTTTAATTGCTCCTAAATGTTCGTTTTTAATTCGCGTTATTAGAACTCTTAGATTATGCTCCCCTTAACTAACCCCGAAGTCCGGAGGAGAATCTGAGGACAGATTCTCTTGAAGAGGGGAGTATTGTAACGACCCGAATATTTGTATTATATTATTAATATTTACGCGAATTCTTTCTTGCCTAATTTCTCGATCTATCCAATTGGATTAATCAATCTTGTGGAAAAGATTGATTTAACCTATCTTCTAAATAGCCTCGATTACTTAAATTACATAAATGCCCTTAAAACCTAAATGACCATTTTACCCTTCCGAGATATTTTCCTAAATATCAACCTCTCTCATTCTCTCATAACAAGAAGGAGAAAAGAAAGAGAAAAGAAAGAAAGGAGAAAGAAGGAGAAGAAAGGAGAAAGATCTTCCCGACGCCCTACCGAGCTCGTTTCTCGCCCGATCGACGAGCCGTGAAAACCCGAACGACCCTCACTACATTATCTACCGGTAATCCTTTTACCCCATTTCATTCCGTTCGTTATTTCTTGCGATTTTTCGTGAATTATATATAGAATTTTATATATTAGGATTTTCGTGTTTAGGAAGAATTACTTGACCATTTTACGTGATTCTTGTGTCTATATGTAGCTTATATGATATATATGATTATATGTGAAAATTGGGATGTTTTATGGTGTAGATTAGGAGTTATATGAATTTATATTTTGATTTTCGCGTATGAGGTTCGCGATCTGCTGAGTCTGCTGCTCAGTAGATCCACACGGGCGAACGCACGGTCTTGAGCAAGACCGTGCAAGAGCCCGTGCGCTTCACTTTTCAGCCTGCACGGGCTTGAGCCCGTGCACAGGCCCGTGCGCATGGCCGTTTGCACCTGCACGGTCTTGACACCGTGCTCAAGACCGTGCGGGAGGCCGTGCAACCCCTTTTGTGCTTGCACCGGCTTGCCAAGCCCGTGCGTAAGCCCGTGCGTTGGCCGGTGCAACATACTTAGTGTATTTTCCAGCCTTTTCCTTTCTTGCACTTCGGGAATTGGTCAACCCCACTCATTTGAATGTTGACTTTTCTCATACGACCTCCGGATATCAATCCGATTTCACCTATAGCTTCCTCGAGCCTTGGGATTTGATATTCTTCATAATTTACAATTTACCTGACCCTAATTGACCGTCAATTGACACCTTTGCTTGTTTAGGGATCTTATCCCATCTTTCCTGTTTCTTGTCCGATTAACCCCGTATTCGCGAGAGAACGTCTTTATATTATTTTAAGCATGTCTACGTGCCCTAATTGCGTTTAAGCATGCCTTTAATATTTATTATTTACGTTCTTTCATTATTTAACATTTCATTAATATTCTTTAATTGTCGTACCGTAATTTACATGTTTAATTGATTTACTTCCCATATTGCGTTTATTGCATGATTGGATTCTATTTGAATTGCCGTGCGTCATCTGTTGTCTTGTGTCTTGCTTTTAGTATTGTCGGTCTTGTTTTCATCCTCTAGGCCCTGTGTATTACAGGTGGGTCCAACGAGGGAGAAACCTGACTACCGCTTGCTTTCATACTGTCTTGTCGAGCCAGGTAAGGGTTTTAAATTGTTTTCAACTGGAGTAAGAACATAGTTTATTTAGGCTTCGAAATAACTTATTTCCCCGCCTTTTCTTATTGTTTTTTTGTACTGTCTTTACTATTCCTTACGTGCTTAGTCAAACCGTTTTGATAGCAAACCAAAATGATTTGAAATGCTTTCAAATAGAGACAAGGAAACCCCTTTTGTTTTAAATGCGAACTTTGGTCCATCGACCTCGCAAATATAACCTTGTCTCGAATGGCCCTTTTGGCCTTCCACATCCCGATTCCCCAATTACGAATGGCCCTTTTGGCCACTTAAACTATCATCATTTTCAAATGCGAGCACTGAACCGTGTATGACTTGGGGCCCGGAGTATTCAGGAGGTGAGCCTGGGGACGTGCGTCCAGGGCAGATCCCGATGGATATTCCAATCCGTATCTGCTTAGGTCAGCCAGGAGGTTGACTAACCTGAGTTAGTGCGAGGGTGGCGTTGTAGGCTACGCGCTTCCTAGAAAATTCTGTTAAGGGTGACGTTGTTAACACGCGTTTCCATAAATTCTGAGTGGTCCATGAACCTTGGAGATGGAGTACTTGCTTGCATGTTTTTCAATGGGGAGATATAAGGAGAGGGCCCGTTCTCGCCGGGACACATTATTGCATGATTTATTGTATTACTTGCTTGTCTAATTGTTTTACGGCTTTAGTTACGAGTCGAAACACATTCCGGTTTTCTTCCTTTAGTATACGTATTTCCCTATAAATAAATATACAAAACCCGGAAGCGTGGCTCGAACTTGCCAACTGAAGTCTCCTTTATTATTCCATTAATTAGTTGAATTATGAGCCGTGTTTAATTATCGTTCTAACTTACTCATAGCATGTCTTTCGAAACCGTAACGGCCTCGTAACTCAACTAACGCCCTTTCAATTTATCGGCTTGATATTACGTGCAAATATTTTGAAAGATCCGGTTCGTCAACTATTTGTATTTTCAAATAAGCCGATCCTGAGCGTTGCCTTGCGTTATTTTATAACTTATATTTCATTATTCATATTCTTTCTCAAAACGGGCAACACTCACCACTGTTGGTTTTAAAAGATAAATGACGAACTATGATCAAAAAACCCCTTACTGAGTATCCTTTATACTCACCCCTGCTATTTTGGTTCTTGCTTCAGGTAGACAGGTGGAGACGTCACCTATCTTGTCAGTCGGCATCAGCAGGTCTAGATAGGCTCAGTCTTTCTGGTTTGTCTTGTCAGTGGTCCCAACAACTGTCGAGTCTTGTTTATTGTATTTATTTACTTTACGTACTTATGTGCCCCTGATGTGGGATAGTTGACGATATCTAGGATTGTGTAGGATAGACTAATTGAGCCATGGATGGCACTATCTGCTTATGAACAGGTGTTGTTATTTTATTGTATCTTGATTATAAATGTTTAATGGTTATTACGTTAGCCTCGTAGGCTATTATGAAATTTATATGTTTACCTTAATCGCTTCCGCATTTCTCTGCTCTTTTTTAGTTGTTGTTGGGATGGTTGTCGCTGTTGCCGATGGTTATTGCTTGAGTGCCGTTCGCCGGAGTGGGTTTTTGAGTTGAGGCCCCTCGCTGAAGCTCGGGAATCCATTTCGGTGCGGATGTGGCGGTCCTTCTTCAGGGGGCGCTACAATGTTGATATTGTTGTTGGGGAGTTGCTGTTGCCAGATTTTGGGAATCCCGTTGTCCGGGGCGGGTTTTCGAGTGGTGGTATTTAACTATCGCTCGGGGACTCGTTTCGGTCCGGGGGTTGTGGCATGGGGGACGTCACACTGATTTTGCACCAAAGTACTTGATTAATCAGATTAGTACTCTCAACGTTTGAAATCTGTACTCGATTCTCTACATTTCCACGCATAGTCTTTAATAAAACTATATGAAAAATAAATGTCATTTTTTGAATTCCTGAGTTCCAGAGAATTCTTCTTGACATCCTCGTGTGATATTTTGTAATAATAAACAATATATCGCATTACCTGTTACATTGTATTTAATACTTTGATTCCGCAAACGAGTACTCTAATTTTGCTCCTAAGTACTTGATACCCATTTTCCAGTACTCGATTCTCAATTTCTGCCATATATTATGAAAACTTATTTTATTGGTATTTATAATTTGTTCCAGTCTATAGTGTACCTTGATTAATCAAACTAGTACTTTCAAGGTTTGAAATCTGTACTAGATTCTCTACATTTTCACGCATGGTCTTTAATAAAAATATATGAAAAATAAATGTGATTTTGGGAATTCCAGAGTTCCCGGGAATTCTTCTTGACATCCTCGTGGGATATCTTGTAATAATAAACAATATATCGTAATACCTGTTATATTGTATTTAATACATTGATTCCGCAAACGAGTACTCTGATTTTGCACCAAAGTACTTTATACCCATTTTCCAGTACTTGAATCTCTATTTCTACCACATATTATTAAAATTTATTTTTCGAATTTATACTTTGCTCCAGTATCTATTGCACCTTGATTAATCAGATTAGTACTCTCAAGGTTTGAAATCTGTACTCGATTCTCTACATTTCCACGCATAGTCTTTAATAAAACTATATGAAAAATAAATGTCATTTTTTGAATTCCTGAGTTCCAGAGAATTCTTCTTGACATCCTCTTGTGATATTTTGTAATAATAAACAATATATCGCAGTACCTGTTACATTGTATTTAATACTTTGATTCCGCAAACGAGTACTCTAATTTTGCTCCTAAGTACTTGATACCCATTTTCCAGTACTCGATTCTCAATTTCTGCCATATATTATGAAAACTTATTTTATTGGAATTTATAATTTGTTCCAGTCTATAGTGTACCTTGATTAATCAAACTAGTACTTTCAAGGTTTGAAATCTGTACTCGATTCTCTACATTTTCACGCATGGTCTTTAATAAAAATATATGAAAAATAAATGTGATTTTGGGAATTCCAGAGTTCCATGGAATTCTTCTTGACATCCTCGTGGGATATCTTGTAATAATAAACAATATATCGTAATACCTGTTATATTGTATTTAATACATTGATTCTGCAAACGAGTACTCTGATTTTGCACCAAAGTACTTTATACCCATTTTCCAGTACTTGATTCTCTATTTCTACCACATATTATGAAAATTTATTTTTCGAATTTATACTTTGTTCCAGTATCTATTGCACCTTGATTAATCAGATTAGTACTCTCAACGTTTGAAATCTGTACTCGATTCTCTACATTTCCACGCATAGTCTTTAATAAAACTATATGAAAAATAATTGTCATTTTTTGAATTCCTGAGTTCCAGAGAATTCTTCTTGACATCCTCGTGTGATATTTTGTAATAATAAATAATATATCGCATTACCTGTTATGTGACGTCCCCCACGCCACAACCCCCGGACCGAAACGAGTCCCCGAGCGATAGTTAAATACCACCACTCGAAAACCCGCCCCGGACAACGGGATTCCCACAATCTGGCAACAGCAACTCCCCAACAACAATATCAACATCAACAACAACAACAACAGCAATATAACATTAACGTAGCGGAATCAAGTATCATCATATCGATAGCATGATATCAACATATATATATCATAATCCCATCAGATTCATCATTTCAAACTGTCATCAAGTTTCATATTCATTCACGTCTCAACCACATTCTATTTAACATGACAAAATATATATCATTGAGTTCAGCTAACAAAAAAAAAAAAAAAAAAAAAAAAAAATATATATAACTGACTCCAAAGACTGATGATCCTACAATGTTGCTGCCAGTACCTGACCGCTAACCTGAAGCATGAACCAAAACGGGATGTGAGTCAAACGAACCCAGTGAGGAGGGAAATATATGTATATAATAAAAGCATATTTAATTCACACTTAGGTTGATAAAAGCAAATCTAGTGCCGATAAGCTCTTTTACAATTCAGCTAAGCTTTGTGAACTAAATATTAATTTAAAACATTTTAGAAAACATTTTTATTCCCGGCGAGAACGGGCCATCTCCTTATAACTCCCAAAAACATATCAATTATAATGAAATCCCATAACACCGTTTGGCTTATCAAGGGAGCTACCCAAAATTTCGCCATACCCGACTAATGGCGCCGGTGTAAGTATTATTCAGGCTAGACTACCTCCGACCAGCCATGAATAATACCCTTTGATTATTTATCAGGTTACTAGTTAAACCTGTTTATAATCGGTGGATTATGAACCCGGCTTCAACCCTAGACGCACGTCTCCGGGTATCCGCCTCTCACATAATCCAGGGCCCAAATATACCCTAAGAGCGTCCTCAATAGGGTCGAAGGAACAATAATCTCGCTTTATAAATGTTTTGATTGACTAAAAGAGTCGTTCGAGACAAGGTATGTAACCGTCTAGGGTTTCTCGACACGTTGCCGAATAACTCGAGGCGTACGCGCAAGTCCCGAGACCAAATGTTACTTTTAAAAACAAAATAATTCTCTTGTCTCTATTTTCAAACAATTTGGAAAAGATACACATATATCATTTTTTTTTTATATCAAATCCTTTTTATTTCAAATATTGACAACATATAATTGAAATATAAAAGGGGATAGGGTTTTCGCAATATTTGTTCATACTTCAGTTGAAAACCGTTTTTTTCATCCTCACCTGTAGGCTTAAGAAAAGATACACGAGAACTCGAAAATCAGCTCCGCGAGGTCCCACCTGTAATACACAGGCCTCGAGGTAAGACACGACTCGATAAATCAACCAAATAAGACGCACGGCAATGAAATGCATTTTATGCTCAAAATAACATATTATGTATAAATGCACTTAAATACAACTAAGCTCATTCAAATGCATTCAAACACAATCAAACATACATGATATGAAGCTAAACTAAGCATTCAAGTAATATGGAAGCTTCAAAGGTTTGTAAATATTACGCAAACCACCCCTCGTTTAATACTTTGCATAGCAAATCAACTCCGATTAATCCAAAATTTCCGGCATCACTTAGCTACTATATTTAAGGATTTTTGATGCCAAAAGAATCAAAAAATGAAGCCAAATGCTCAAAAATCACTATTCATCAGCCCCTACATATTTTGCCAAACTCTCATTTTTCAACTCCAAACTCCATAAAACTTCACCAATTAGCTTAATATCATGAACTAACATGAATTACCAATCCATTTGAGCATCTAAGCATCTAAATTCATCAATCCAACATTGCATAATAATCAAATTTATGTGAAAAATCACAAGAGATGCTACATGTAATCAATCACCAAACTAAGCTCATCAATCATTCATTCTAACATGCTTCTTCACTTCATCAACATATGAGACATTGAAAACCAAAGAATTAAGAGAATTGAAACCTTACCTTGAAGAGGGGAATTGAAAAGATTGAGGAATTAAGAGCTTGTTTGCAAAAATAGAAAGTAGAGGCTTGTTCCTTAGATGAAAGAGCAACTTTTTGTAGCAAGAGAGGGGATGATTTTTGGTGATTGTTGAAGATGACAATGGTGGTCGTGAGAGGTGAGTGAGAGTGCCGAGAGTGAGAGAGAGAGAGAGGTTGAAGATGAGTTGCTTTAGAATAGTGTAGAAATTTGGAGAAAAGATGAGATAATTAAATAAATATAAGTTATTTTGAATAGTCAAAATTAGCTAGCTATATGTATATACTTGTATATATATTTGTGTAGATATTTATGTATATATTTGCATATATATATTTATGTATATTTCAAGATTAATATCATACAAGTCAAATATAATTGACATAATTTCATAAGATTTCAAATACAACACTTCAAATATAACATAGTGTGAAGTAAATTTCAAATATAAAAATTCTTATGAATTCATCATATTATTCACATATAGAATCACACATTAATTCATATAATTCACATAATCACATAATTTGCAAATAATACACACAAGAGCAATTCGTCGGTAAACGTACCAAAGCGTTATAAAATAGCGGGGCGTTACACTATCCCCCCCTTCGGAGAATCTGGTCCCCAGATTCTAATTCGACTCCACAAATAACTCGGGATAATGAGTTCGCATCTTCTCTTCCGTTTCCCAAGTTACTTGTTCGGTGGTTCGGTTTCTCCATAACACACGAACCAAGGGAATCTGTCGGTTGCGGAGTTGTTTGAACTTACGATCCTGAATCTCAATAGGTTTCATCTCGATCGTCAAGTCAGGCTCTACCTGAACTTCTTCATCTCGCAGAATGTGAGATTCGTCGGGATAGTATTTTCGCAATTGAGAAACATGGAAGACATTGTGAATCCCAGTTAGAGTCGAGGGCAGGTTCAGGCGGTAGGCAGTCTTCCCAATCCGTTCAATAACCTCATAGGGTCCCAAATATCTCGGACTGAGTTTCCCACCTTTTCCCACTCTAGCGAATCCTTTCCTCAACGTCGCCTTAAGAAACACTTTGTCTCCCTCTTCAAATTCCAAATCCCGGCGTCTCTTGTCAGCATAACTCTTCTGACGATCCTGAGCAGCTTTCATTCTCTGCCGAATGATTGCAATCTTATCAAGTGTTTCCTGGATCGTCTTTGGAGGTAGAGCTCGTTCTACTCCGTCTTTAGTTCTTCGCCAGTCTTCTAATTCCCAGTATAGAGGGGATCGGCATTTACGTCCATAAAGCGCTTCGTACGGGGGCATCCCAATCGTTGCTTGGTAGCTGTTGTTGTAGGCGAATTCAATGAGTGGCAGTTGCTTGTCCCAACTCGTGGAGAAGTCGAGAGCACACGCTCGTAACATGTCGCCTAGAATCTTGATGGTTCTCTCAGATTGACCATCAGTTTGCGGGTGAGCAGCTGTGCTAAATTTCAAATTCGTTCCCAAGTTTCTGTGAATTTCTTGCCAAAGTCGGGAAGTAAACTTAGGATCTCGATCGGATACAATACTTTTCGGAACTCCGTGTAGCTTTACAATCTGCTCGATGTACAGTTCCGCTAACTTCTTAACATTAGTGGTCTTTCGAATTGGAATGAAATGGGCGGATTTCGTCAAACGATCCACAATCACCCAAATCGTATCATATCCGCCTCGAACTCTCGGTAATCCGGACATGAAATCCATAGCAATATCTTCCCATTTCCAATCCGGAATAGAGAGTGGCTGTAGAGTTCCACCGGGTTGCTGATGTTCGGCTTTAACTCGTTGACAAGTCAAACACCGTCTCACGAAATCAGCAACTTCACGTTTCATTCCATGCCACCAATATTGAGTCTTGAGATCTCGGTACATCTTATTACCTCCCGGATGGACGGTATAAGCAGATTTATGTGCTTCTTCCATGATTTCGAACTTCAAGTTTTTCGGCACGCAAATTCGGTTCTTAAGACGAAGAAGACCCATATCGTCGAAAGCAAATGAGGAGTTCGAATCATCTTGCATCCTCACGACCTGTCTTTGAATCCAGTCATCAGCACTCTGCTCGTCTTTAAGCCTCTGAACCAAATCCGGTCTCACTGAGAGGTTAGCAATCCGCGGTTGACAGACTAGATGATATCTCCCTGCTTCGGACATTAATTCCAAGGAGGTTCCTTCCAAGCTAGCTACCTTTGCTTGTCTACTTAAAGCATCGGCTACTACGTTAGCTTTGCCTGGATGATATTGGATACGGCAATCATAATCTTCAAGAAATTCCATCCACCGTCGTTGCCTGCGATTAAGATCTTTCTGAGTATGCAGATATTTCAAACTCTGGTGGTCGGTGAAAATGTCGAATGTTACGCCGTATAAGTAATGTCGCCACTTACCCAGGGCAAAGATAATAGCAGCTAGCTCAAGATCATGGATAGGATAGTTCTTTTCGGCATCTTTTAACTTACGCGAAGCATAAGCTATCACTTTGCCGTTTTGCATAAGAACGCATCCTAACCCTTCTTTCGAGGCATCGGTATAAACCGTCAACCCTTCGGAACCTTCAGGTAGTGCAAGTATCGGAGCAGTAGTCAACCGTTTCCTTAGCTCTTGGAAACTTGCCTCGCATTTATCGTCCCACTTAAAAGGCACGTCCTTGCGAGTTAAATTGGTCAGCGGAGCGGCTATCTTGGAGAAATCTTTAACGAAACGCCTGTAATAGCCAGCTAACCCTAGAAAACTTCTGACTTCAGTTGGAGTCTTCGGTTGCTCCCATTTCATTACGGCCTCAATCTTCGAGGGATCCACTTCGATTCCCTCTCCTGATATCACATGACCAAGGAAGGTAACTTTATCAAGCCAAAATTCGCATTTACTGAACTTAGCATACAACTGATGCTCTAGGAGAGTTCTTAATACGATGCGAAGATGCTCGGCATGTTCTTCCTTAGTCTTTGAGAAAACTAGGATATCATCAATGAAGATCACCACAAACTTATCGAGATAGGGCCGGAAAGTACGATGCATCAAATCCATGAAAGCAGCTGGGGCATTCGTTAACCCGAAAGGCATAACTACGAACTCAAAATGCCCATATCGAGTATTAAACCCAGTCTTTGGAATGTCTGATTCTCGAATCCTCAACTGGTAATACCCCTGTCGGAGATCAAGTTTAGAGTATACTTTCGACCCTTGCAAGATATCAAACAACTCTTCGATGTGAGGTAGAGGATATTTGTTCTTTATCGTCATCCGATTCAGCTCGCGATAATCTATACACATCCTCAACGTCCCATCCTTCTTTTTCACAAAAAGAACAGGCGCACCCCACGGCGAAGTACTCGGTCGAATGTACCCACTCTCCAACAGTCCATCCAACTGTATCTTCAATTCTTTCAACTCTGCCGGAGCCATTCGGTAAGGAGTCTTCGAATACGGTTCGGCACCCGGAGCTAGATCGATCACAAACTCTATCTCTCGTTCCGGAGGCAAAGAATTCAAACTCTCGGGAAACACATTAGGGAATTCTCCAACTACTGGTACCTCCTCAAGCTTAACTTGCTCTTTCGGACGGTTTAGTAGATAAGCAACAAAAGCCGGAGATCCCTTGCAAATCATTCGGGTGGCTTTAACATAAGAAACTCGAGGAATCTTGTCAAACCTTTTGCCCAAAATCTCGCTATCAGCTCCCAGAGTGATCTTTTTCCCGAAACAATCAATATAAGCTTGATGCCGATATAGCCAATCCATTCCCAATATTACCCCGTAGTGACTCATCGGAAGTTCAATGAGATCAGCAGGATAATCGCGATCGTCTATCCTCAACGGACAGTCTCGGAAGACTCGATTGCACAAATAGGAAATTCCCAACGGGGAATTGACCTCAAGCACATACGGTAAAGACTCGGCAGATAAAGATAATCTAGAAACATATTCAGGTGCAATAAAAGAATGCGTCGCACCCGAATCATATAATGTAAATATGGATATGTCATGCAAATGTACAGTACCTTGCACCACGGCATTTGGATCGGTCTCCCCTCCATCCCCCGTCATCGCATACGCTCGTGCCACAACTTTTCCTTTCCCCGCATTCTGTGGCTCTTTCTGGAACTGTGGAGGTGGCCTTCTCGGGCAGTTCTCTATTTGATGATCCTTGCGCCCACATCGAAGACAGAGCCCTTGTTTCTTCCAGCAATTAGCTTCCATGTGTCTTGGCTTGCCACAATAAGAACACTTGATTGGAGGCTCGGCTGTCTGAGAACCCGAGGTCTTTTGCTTCTTGCTCGAAGATGAAGAACCCGCAGGAGGAAAAGACCTCTTGAATTTGCGAGGTGGTGGAGCTATATCCTTCGGTGCGAAGTCCCTTTTGATCTGTTGTAACTGAGACTCAATCTCCAGAGCAGTTGTGACGGCAACCTCGTATGTAGGGAGATGAGCTCCCAGAAGTGCTCTTCGGATATCCTCATTCAGGCCCTGAACAAACTGATTCACCTTTCTTCTTTCGTCCGTAAGGATGGAAGGACAGTAGACAATGACGCGGGAGAACATGGCCTCGTATTCATCAACGGTGAGATTCTCTTGTTTTAAGGCTCGAAATTCAGCTTCTCGTCGATCTTGTACAACCAGGGGGATGTATTTGCTTCGGAAGGCTGAGAGGAAGTTAGCCCAAGTCGGCTCAGTCTGATCAGCTCGCCACCTAGCTTCAGTCAGCCTCCACCAGTCTCTGGCTGGTCCCTTCAATAGAAAAACTGCATATTCAACTTTCTTTGAGTCGGGACACTCGATAACCCTGAACATAGGCTCGAGATCGGCAATCCACTCTGTGGCCTTAAGATCATCAGGTGCTCCTTCGAAACGAGGGGGATTAAGATTGAGGAACCTGTCAAAGTCTCTTGCCTCTGCCTGTTTCCTTTGAGCAGGGGTCGGTTGTACAGGAGCTACACCCTGTTGGAACATCCTTTGCATGGCTTCAAAGAACACGGCAGGATTCAGGGGATTCGGCTGCACGGGCGGTATTGGCTCGGGCTGAGGAGCCGGAGGAGTATTAATGTTGTTGTTATCTTCCTGGGGAGGAGAAGGAGGAGCAGCTCTGGATCTCGGTCTACCACGAGCACGATTCATTTTCCTGTATCAAAAGACTGATTAAAATGCATGTTCCGTTAGCCACATGATCATGCTAGCAAAAAATCACATATCATATACATATAAAAGCACATTGTCCTATAGCCGTTCGACCTAGACAGACTCGACACAACATCAAAACCTAAGTACCAAACCTAGGCTCTGATACCACTTTAAGCTGTGACGTCCCCCACGCCACAACCCCCGGACCGAAACGAGTCCCCGAGCGATAGTTAAATACCACCACTCGAAAACCCGCCCCGGACAACGGGATTCCCACAATCTGGCAACAGCAACTCCCCAACAACAATATCAACATCAACAACAACAACAACAGCAATATAACATTAACGTAGCGGAATCAAGTATCATCATATCAATAGCATGATATCAACATATATATATCATAATCCCATCAGATTCATCATTTCAAACTGTCATCAAGTTTCATATTCATTCACGTCTCAACCACATTCTATTTAACATGACAAAATATATATCATTGAGTTCAGCAAACAAAAAAAAAAATATATATATAACTGACTCCAAAGACTGATGATCCTACAATGCTGCTGCCAGTACCTGACCGCTAACCTGAAGCATGAACCAAAACGGGATGTGAGTCAAACGAACCCAGTGAGGAGGGAAATATATGTATATAATAAAAGCATATTTAATTCACACTTAGGTTGATAAAAGCAAATCTAGTGCCGATAAGCTCTTTTACAATTCAGCTAAGCTTTGTGAACTAAATATTAATTTAAAACATTTTAGAAAATATTTTTATTCCCGGCGAGAACGGGCCATCTCCTTATAACTCCCAAAAACATATCAATTATAATGAAATCCCATAACACCGTTTGGCTTATCAAGGGAGCTACCCAAAATTTCGCCATACCCGACTAATGGCGCCGGTGTAAGTATTATTCAGGCTAGACTACCTCCGACCAGCCATGAATAATACCCTTTGATTATTTATCAGGTTACTAGTTAAACCTGTTTATAATCGGTGGATTATGAACCCGGCTTCAACCCTAGACGCACGTCTCCGGGTATCCGCCTCTCACATAATCCAGGGCCCAAATATACCCTAAGAGCGTCCTCAATAGGGTCGAAGGAACAATAATCTCGCTTTATAAATGTTTTGATTGACTAAAAGAGTCGTTCGAGACAAGGTATGTAACCGTCTAGGGTTTCTCGACACGTTGCCGAATAACTCGAGGCATACGCGCAAGTCCCGAGATCAAATGTTACTTTTAAAAACAAAATAATTCTCTTGTCTCTATTTTCAAACAATTTGGAAAAGATACACATATATCATTTTTTTTTTTTATATCAAATCCTTTTTATTTCAAATATTGACAACATATAATTGAAATATAAAAGGGGATAGGGTTTTCGCAATATTTGTTCATACTTCAGTTGAAAACCGTTTTTCATCCTTACCTGTAGGCTTAAGAAAAGATACACGAGAACTCGAAAATCAGCTCCGCGAGGTCCCACCTGTAATACACAGGCCTCGAGGTAAGACACGACTCGATAAATCAACCAAATAAGACGCACGGCAATGAAATGCATTTTATGCTCAAAATAACATATTATGTATAAATGCACTTAAATACAACTAAGCTCATTCAAATGCATGCAAACACAATCAAACATACATGATATGAAGCTAAACTAAGCATTCAAGTAATATGGAAGCTTGGAAACCAAAATTCAAAGGTTTGTAAATATTACGCAAACCACCCCTCGTTTAATACTTTGCATAGCAAATCAACTCCGATTAATCCGAAATTTCCGGCATCACTTAGCTACTATATTTAAGGATTTTTGATGCCAAAAGAATCAAAAAATGAAGCCAAATGCTCAAAAATCACTATTCATCAGCCCCTACATATTTTGCCACTCTCATTTTTCAACTCCAAACTCCATAAAACTTCACCAATTAGCTTAATATCATGAACTAACATGAATTACCAATCCATTTGAGCATCTAAGCATCTAAATTCATCAATCCAACATTGCATAATAATCAAATTTATGTGAAAAATCACAAGAGATGCTACATGTAATCAATCACCAAACTAAGCTCATCAATCATTCATTCTAACATGCTTCTTCACTTCATCAACATATGAGACATTGAAAACCAAAGAATTAAGAGAATTGAAACCTTACCTTGAAGAGGGGAATTGAAAAGATTGAGGAATTAAGAGCTAGTTTGCAAAAATAGAAAGTAGAGGCTTGTTCCTTAGATGAAAGAGCAACTTTTTGTAGCAAGAGAGGGGATGATTTTTGGTGATTGTTGAAGATGACAATGGTGGTCGTGAGAGGTGAGTGAGAGTGCCGAGAGTGAGAGAGAGAGAGAGGTTGAAGATGAGTTGCTTGAGAATAGTGTAGAAATTTGGAGAAAAGATGAGATAATTAAATAAATATAAGTTATTTTGAATAGTCAAAATTAGCTAGCTATATGTATATACTTGTATATATATTTGTGTAGATATTTATGTATATATTTGCATATATATATTTATGTATATTTCAAGATTAATATCATACAAGTCAAATATAATTGACATAATTTCATAAGATTTCAAATACAACACTTCAAATATAACATAGTCTGAAGTAAATTTCAAATATAAAAATTCTTATGAATTCATCATATTATTCACATATAGAATCACACATTAATTCATATAATTCACATAATCACATAATTTGCAAATAATACACACAAGAGCAATTCGTCGGTAAACGTACCGAAGCGTTATAAAATAGCGGGGCGTTACATGTTACATTGTATTTAATACTTTGATTCCGCAAACGAGTACTCCAATTTTGCTCCTAAGTACTTGATACCCATTTTCCAGTACTCGATTCTCAATTTCTGCCATATATTATGAAAACTTATTTTATTGGAATTTATAATTTGTTCCAGTCTATAGTGTACCTTGATTAATCAAACTAGTACTTTCAAGGTTTGAAATCTGTACTAGATTCTCTACATTTTCACGCATGGTCTTTAATAAAAATATATGAAAAATAAATGTGATTTTGGGAATTCCAGAGTTCCAGGGAATTCTTCTTGACATCCTCGTGGGATATCTTGTAATAATAAACAATATATCGTAATACCTGTTATATTGTATTTAATACATTGATTCCGCAAACGAGTACTCTGATTTTGCACCAAAGTACTTTATACCCATTTTCCAGTACTTGATTCTCTATTTCTACCACATATTATGAAAATTTATTTTTCGAATTTATACTTTGTTCCAGTATCTATTGCACCTTGATTAATCAGATTAGTACTCTCAACGTTTGAAATCTATACTCGATTCTCTACATTTCCACGCATAGTCTTTAATAAAACTATATGAAAAATAAATGTCATTTTTTGAATTCCTGAGTTCCAGAGAATTCTTCTTGACATCATCGTGTGATATTTTGTAATAATAATTAATATATCGCAGTACCTGTTACATTGTATTTAATACTTTGATTCCGCAAACGAGTACTCTAATTTTGCTCCTAAGTACTTGATACCCATTTTCCAATACTCGATTCTCAATTTCTGCCATATATTATGAAAATTTATTTTATTGGAATTTATAATTTGTTCCAGTCTATAGTGTACCTTGATTATTCAAACTAGTACTTTCAAGGTTTGAAATCTGTACTAGATTCTCTACATTTTCACGCATGGTCTTTAATAAAAATATATGAAAAATAAATGTGATTTTGGGAATTCCAGAGTTCCAGGGAATTCTTCTTGACATCCTCGTGGGATATCTTGTAATAATAAACAATATATCGTAATACCTGTTATATTGTATTTAATACATTTATTCCGCAAACGAGTACTCTGATTTTGCACCAAAGTACTTTATACCCATTTTCCAGTACTTGAATCTCTATTTCTACCACATATTATGAAAATTTATTTTTCGAATTTATAATTTGTTCCAGTATCTATTGCACCTTGATTAATCAGATTAGTACTCTCAACGTTTGAAATCTGTACTCGATTCTCTACATTTCCACGCATAGTCTTTAATAAAACTATATGAAAAATAAATGTCATTTTTTGAATTCCTGAGTTCCAGAGAATTCTTCTTGACATCCTCTTGTGATATTTTGTAATAATAAACAATATATCGCAGTACCTGTTACATTGTATTTAATACTTTGATTCCGCAAACGAGTACTCTAATTTTGCTCCTAAGTACTTCATACCCATTTTCCAGTACTCGATTCTCAATTTCTGCCATATATTATGAAAACTTATTTTATTGGAATTTATAATTTGTTCCAGTCTATAGTGTACCTTGATTAATCAAACTAGTACTTTCAAGGTTTGAAATCTGTACTCGATTCTCTACATTTTCACGCATGGTCTTTAATAAAAATATATGAAAAATAAATGTGATTTTGGGAATTCCAGAGTTCCAGGGAATTCTTCTTGACATCCTCGTGGGATATCTTGTAATAATAAACAATATATCGTAATACCTGTTATATTGTATTTAATACATTGATTCCGCAAACGAGTACTCTGATTTTGCACCAAAGTACTTTATACCCATTTTCCAGTACTTGATTCTCTATTTCTACCACATATTATGAAAATTTATTTTTCGAATTTATACTTTGTTCCAGTATCTATTGCACCTTGATTAATCAGATTAGTACTCTCAACGTTTGAAATCTGTACTCGATTCTCTACATTTCCACGCATAGTCTTTAATAAAACTATATGAAAAATAATTGTCATTTTTTGAATTCCTGAGTTCCAGAGAATTCTTCTTGACATCCTCGTGTGATATTTTGTAATAATAAACAATATATCGCATTACCTGTTACATTGTATTTAATACTTTGATTCCGCAAACGAGTACTCTAGTTTTGCTCCTAAGTACTTGATACCCATTTTCCAGTACTCGATTCTCAATTTCTGCCATATATTATGAAAACTTATTTTATTGGAATTTATAATTTGTTCCAGTCTATAGTGTACCTTGATTATTCAAACTAGTACTTTCAAGGTTTGAAATCTGTACTAGATTCTCTACATTTTCACGCATGGTCTTTAATAAAAATATATGAAAAATAAATGTGATTTTGGGAATTCCAGAGTTCCAGGGAATTCTTCTTGACATCCTCGTGGGATATCTTGTAATAATAAACAATATATCGTAATACCTGTTATATTGTATTTAATACATTTATTCCGCAAACGAGTACTCTGATTTTGCACCAAAGTACTTTATACCCATTTTCCAGTATTTGAATCTCTATTTCTACCACATATTATGAAAATTTATTTTTCGAATTTATACTTTGTTCCAGTATCTATTGCACCTTGATTAATCAGATTAGTACTCTCAACGTTTGAAATCTGTACTCGATTCTCTACATTTCCACGCATAGTCTTTAATAAAACTATATGAAACATAAATGTCATTTTTTGAATTCCTGAGTTCCAGAGAATTCTTCTTGACATCCTCTTGTGATATTTTGTAATAATAAACAATATATCGCAGTACCTGTTACATTGTATTTAATACTTTGATTCCGCAAACGAGTACTCTAATTTTGCTCCTAAGTACTTCATACCCATTTTCCAGTACTCGATTCTCAATTTCTGCCATATATTATGAAAACTTATTTTATTGGAATTTATAATTTGTTCCAGTCTATAGTGTACCTTGATTAATCAAACTAGTACTTTCAAGGTTTGAAATCTGTACTAGATTCTCTACATTTTCACGCATGGTCTTTAATAAAAATATATGAAAAATAAATGTGCTTTTGGGAATTCCAGAGTTCCAGGGAATTCTTCTTGACATCCTCGTGGGATATCTTGTAATAATAAACAATATATCGTAATACCTGTTATATTGTATTTAATACATTGATTCCGCAAACGAGTACTCTGATTTTGCACCAAAGTACTTTATACCCATTTTCCAGTACTTGATTCTCTATTTCTACCACATATTATGAAAATTTATTTTTCGAATTTATACTTTGTTCCAGTATCTATTGCACCTTGATTAATCAGATTAGTACTCTCAACGTTTGAAATCTGTACTCGATTCTCTACATTTCCACGCATAGTCTTTAATAAAACTATATGAAAAATAATTGTCATTTTTTGAATTCCTGAGTTCCAGAGAATTCTTCTTGACATCCTCGTGTGATATTTTGTAATAATAAACAATATATCGCATTACCTGTTACATTGTATTTAATACTTTGATTCCGCAAACGAGTACTCTAGTTTTGCTCCTAAGTACTTGATACCCATTTTCCAGTACTCGATTCTCAATTTCTGCCATATATTATGAAAACTTATTTTATTGGAATTTATAATTTGTTCCAGTCTATAGTGTACCTTGATTAATCAAACTAGTACTTTCAAGGTTTGAAATCTGTACTAGATTCTCTACATTTTCACGCATGGTCTTTAATAAAAATATATGAAAAATAAATGTGATTTTGGGAATTCCAGAGTTCCAGGGAATTCTTCTTGACATCCTCGTGGGATATCTTGTAATAATAAACAATATATCGTAATACCTGTTATATTGTATTTAATACATTGATTCCGCAAACGAGTACTCTGATTTTGCACCAAAGTACTTTATACCCATTTTCCAGTACTTGATTCTCTATTTCTACCACATATTATGAAAATTTATTTTTCGAATTTATACTTTGTTCCAGTATCTATTGCACCTTGATTAATCAGATTAGTACTCTCAACGTTTGAAATCTGTACTCGATTCTCTACATTTCCACGCATAGTCTTTAATAAAACTATATGAAAAATAAATGTCATTTTTTGAATTCCTGAGTTCCAGAGAATTCTTCTTGACATCATCGTGTGATATTTTGTAATAATAAACAATATATCGCATTACCTGTTACATTGTATTTAATACTTTGATTCCGCAAACGAGTACTCTAATTTTGCTCCTAAGTACTTGATACCCATTTTCCAGTACTCGATTCTCAATTTCTGCCATATATTATGAAAACTTATTTTATTGGAATTTATAATTTGTTCCAGTCTATAGTGTACCTTGATTAATCAAACTAGTACTTTCAAGGTTTGAAATCTGTTCTCGATTCTCTACATTTTCACGCATGGTCTTTAATAAAAATATATGAAAAATAAATGTGATTTTGGGAATTCCAGAGTTCCAGGGAATTCTTCTTGACATCCTCGTGGGATATCTTGTAATAATAAACAATATATCGTAATACCTGTTATATTGTATTTAATACATTGATTCCGCAAACGAGTACTCTGATTTTGCACCAAAGTACTTTATACCCATTTTCCAGTACTTGATTCTCTATTTCTACCACATATTATGAAAATTTATTTTTCGAATTTATACTTTGTTCCAGTATCTATTGCACCTTGATTAATCAGATTAGTACTCTCAACGTTTGAAATCTGTACTCGATTCTCTACATTTCCACGCATAGTCTTTAATAAAACTATATGACAAATAAATGTCATTTTTTGAATTCCTGAGTTCCTGAGAATTCTTCTTGACATCCTCGTGTGATATTTTGTAATAATAAACAATATATCGCATTACCTGTTACATTGTATTTAATACTTTGATTCCGCAAATGAGTACTCTAATTTTGCTCCTAAGTACTTGATACCCATTTTCCAGTACTCGATTCTCAATTTCTGCCATATATTATGAAAACTTATTTTATTGGAATTTATAATTTGTTCCAGTCTATAGTGTACCTTGATTAATCAAACTAGTACTTTCAAGGTTTGAAATCTGTACTCGATTCTCTAAATTTTCACGCATGGTCTTTAATAAAAATATATGAAAAATAAATGTGATTTTGGGAATTCCAGAGTTCCGGGGAATTCTTCTTGACATCCTCGTGGGATATCTTGTAATAATAAACAATATATCGTAATACCTGTTATATTGTATGTAATACATTGATTCCGCAAACTAGTACTCTGATTTTGCACCAAAGTACTTTATACCCATTTATCAGTACTTGATTATCTATTTCTACCACATATTATGAAAATTTATTTTTCGAATTTATACTTTGTTCCAGTATCTATTGCACCTTGATTAATCAGATTAGTACTCTCAACGTTTGAAATCTCTACTCGATTCTCTACATTTCCACGCATAGTCTTTAATAAAACTATATGAAAAATAAATGTCATTTTTTGAATTCCTGAGTTCCAGAGAATTCTTCTTGACATCCTCGTGTGATATTTTGTAATAATAATTAATATATCGCAGTACCTGTTACATTGTATTTAATACTTTGATTCCGCAAACGAGTACTCTAATTTTGCTCCTAAGTACTTGATACCCATTTTCCAGTACTCGATTCTCAATTTCTGCCATATATTATGAAAACTTATTTTATTGGAATTTATAATTTGTTCCAGTCTATAGTGTACGTTGATTAATCAAACTAGTACTTTCAAGGTTTGAAATCTGTACTCGATTCTCTACATTTTCACGCATGGTCTTTAATAAAAATATATGAAAAATAAATGTGATTTTGGGAATTCCAGAGTTCCGGGGAATTCTTCTTGACATCCTCGTGGGATATCTTGTAATAATAAACAATATATCGTAATACCTGTTATATTGTATGTAATACATTGATTCCGCAAACTAGTACTCTGATTTTGCACCAAAGTACTTTATACCCATTTATCAGTACTTGATTCTCTATTTCTACCACATATTATGAAAATTTATTTTTCGAATTTCTACTTTGTTCCAGTATCTATTGCACCTTGATTAATCAGATTAGTACTCTCAACGTTTGAAATCTCTACTCGATTCTCTACATTTCCACGCATAGTCTTTAATAAAACTATATGAAAAATAAATGTCATTTTTTGAATTCCTGAGTTCCAGAGAATTCTTCTTGACATCCTCGTGTGATATTTTGTAATAATAATTAATATATCGCAGTACCTGTTACATTGTATTTAATACTTTGATTCCGCAAACGAGTACTCTAATTTTGCTCCTAAGTACTTGATACCCATTTTCCAGTACTCGATTCTCAATTTCTGCCACATATTATGAAAACTTATTTTATTGGAATTTATAATTTGTTCCAGTCTATAGTGTACGTTGATTAATCAAACTAGTACTTTCAAGGTTTGAAATCTGTACTCGATTCTCTACATTTTCACGCATAGTCTTTAATAAAAATATATGAAAAATAAATGTCATTTTGGGAATTCTAGAGTTCCAGAGAATTGTTCTTGACATCCTCGTGTGATATTTTGTAATAATAAACAATATATCGCATTACCTGTTACATTGTATTTAATACTTTGATTCCGCAAACGAGTACTCTAATTTTGCTCCTAAGTACTTGATACCCATTTTCCAGTACTCGATTCTCAATTTCTGCCATATATTATGAAAACTTATTTTATTGGTATTTATAATTTGTTCCAGTCTATAGTGTACCTTGATTAATCAAACTAGTACTTTCAAGGTTTGAAATCTGTACTAGATTCTCTACATTTGCACGCATGGTCTTTAATAAAAATATATGAAAAATAAATGTGATTTTTGGAATTCCAGAGTTCCAGGGAATTCTTCTTGACATCCTCGTGGGATATCTTGTAGTAATAAACAATATATCGTAATACCTGTTATATTGTATTTAATACATTGATTCCGCAAACGAGTACTCTGATTTTGCACCAAAGTACTTTATACCCATTTTCCAGTACTTGAATCTCTATTTCTACCACATATTATTAAAATTTATTTTTCGAATTTATACTTTGTTCCAGTATCTATTGCACCTTGATTAATCAGATTAGTTGTAACGCCCCGCTATTTTATAACGCTTCGGTACGTTTACCGACGAATTGCTCTTGTGTGTATTATTTGCAGATTATGTGATTCTATATGTGAATAATATGATGAATTCATAAGAATTTTTATATTTGAAATTTACTTCACACTATGTTATATTTGAAGTGTTGTATTTGAAATCTTATGAAATTATGTCAATTATATTTGACTTGTATGATATTAATCTTGAAATATACATAAATATATATATGCAAATATATACATAAATATCTACACAAATATATATACAAGTATATACATATAGCTAGCTAATTTTGACTATTCAAAATAATTTATATTTATTTAATTATCTCATCTTTTCTCCAAATTTCTACACTATTCTCAAGCAACTCATCTTCAACCTCTCTCTCTCTCACTCTCGGCCCTCACTCATCACCCTCACCACCGCCACTTCTACCACCATCAAAGCACCAAAAATCATCCCCTCTCTTGCTACAAAAAGTTGCTCTCTCATCTAAGGAACAAGCCTCTACTTTCTATTTTTGCAAACAAGCTCTTAATTCCTCAATCTTTTCAATTCCCCTCTTCAAGGTAAGGTTTCAATTCTCTTAATTCTTTGGTTTATAATGTCTCATATGTTGATGAAGTGAAGAAGCATGTTAGAATGAATGATTGATGAGCTTAGTTTGGTGATTGATTACATGTAGTATCTCTTGTGATTTTTCACATAAATTTGATTATTATGCAATGTTGGATTGATGAATTTAGATGCTTAGATGCCCAAATGGATTGGTAATTCATGTTAGTTCATGATATTAAGCTAATTGGTGAAGTTTTATGGAGTTTGGAGTTGAAAAATGAGAGTTTGGCAAAATATGTAGGGGCTGATGAATAGTGATTTTTGAGCATTTGGCTTCATTTTTTGATTCTTTTGGCATCAAAAATCCTTAAATATAGTAGCTAAGTGATGCCGGAAATTTCGGATTAATCGGAGTTGATTTGCTATGCAAAGTATTAAACGAGGGGTGGTTTGCGTAATATTTACAAACCTTTGAATTTTGGTTTCCAAGCTTCCATATTACTTGAATGCTTAGTTTAGCTTCATATCATGTATGTTTGATTGTGTTTGAATGCATTTGAATGAGTTTAATTGTGTTTAAGTGCATTTATACATAATATGTTATTTTGAGCATAAAATGCATTTTATTGCCGTGCGTCGTATTTGGTTGATTTATCGAGTCGTGTCTTACCTCGAGGCCTGTGTATTACAGGTGGGACCTCGCGGGACTGATTTCTGGTCGTTTGGGTATTCTTTTTGTTAAGCCTACAGGTGAGGATGTAAAATGTTTTTAACTGGAGCTTGAACAAATATTTGCGAAAACCCTATCCCTTTATATTTCAATTATATATTATCAATATTTGAAATAAAAAGGTTTTGATATAAAAATGATATATATGTATATCTTTTCCAAAATGGTTTGAAAATAGGGACAAGAGAACTATTTTGATTTTAAAAGTAACATTTGGTCTCGGGACTTGCACGTATGCCTCGAGATAACTCGGCAACGTGACGGGATACCCTAGGCGGTTACATACCTTGTCTCGAAAGACCCTTTTGGTCCATTAAAATATTTTGAAAAGCGAGATGACTTATACTTAACCCCATTGAGGACGCTCATGGGTATTTCTGTTTGGGCCCTGGATTATGTGACAGGCGGATACCCGGAGACGTGCGTCTAGGGTTGAAGCTGGGATCATAATTCCACCGATTATAAGCAGGTATCCTGGAACCTGACAAATAATCAAAGGGTATTGTTCATGGCTGGTCGGAGGTAGTCTAGCATGAATAATACTGACACCGGCGCCATTAGTCGGTTATGGTGAAATCTCGGGTTGCTCCTTGATAAGCCAAACGGTATTGAGGAAGGAATTTCATTATATTTGATATGTTTTGGGGGTTATAAGGAGATGGCCCGTTCTCGCCGGGAATAAAAATATTTCTAAAATGTTTTACTCTAATATTTAATTCATAAAGCTTTGATGGATTATAAAGAGAAAGTATCGGCACTAGATTCGTTTCTCTATTAATCAAAGCGTGGATTAAATATGAATATTTAATTCCCAAAGCTTAGCTGAATTGTAAAAGAGCATATTATCACTAGATGTGCTTTTATCAACCTAAGCGTGGATTAAATATATGTTTTTATTATATATATATTCCCCTCCTCACTGAGTTCGTTTGACTCACATCCCCTTTTTGGTTCATGCTTCAGGTTAGCAGTGCGAGTGGTTGTTGGGTACTGGCAGCAGCAGTGTAGGCTTACAGGTCTTTGGAGTCAGTTTATGTAGACATTTTGCTATGACTACTCTTATTTATTTTGGCATGTTAACTTGAAATTGATGGAAGTTGAAATATAATGATATTTGGATATTTGAATCTAATGAGATTAGTGGATATATATATGTTTGGTATTTGCTTCCGTTGCTGGCCTGTTATTGCTATTGTAGTTGTTGATGTTAGTATTGTTGTTGGGGAGTTGCTGTTGCCAGATTGTGGGAATCCCGTTGTCCGGGGCGGGTTTTCGAGTGGTGGTATTTAACTATCGCTCGGGGGCTCGTTTCGGTCCGGGGGTTGTGGCGTGGGGGACGTCACAGCTTAAGGTGGTATCAGAGCCTAGGTTTGGTACTTAGGTTTTGATGTTGTGTCGAGTCTGTCTAGGTCGAACGGCTTTAGGACAATGTGCTTTTATATGCTTATGTATTGTGACTTGTGTGGACATGATCATGCCGCTAACGGAACATGCATCTTATTTAGTCTTTTGATATAGGAAATGGCACGTGGTAGACGCAGAACCCGAGCTACTCCTCTCTCTCCTCCCCAAGACAATAACATTAATGCTCCTCCAGCTCCTCAGCCCGAGCCTGTGCCGCCAGCGCAGCCGAATCCCTTAAATCCTGCCATGTTCTTTGAAGCCATGCAAAGGATGTTTCAACAGGCTGTAGCTCCAGCACCTCGCAAATTTAAGAAGCATTTTCCACCTGCGGGTTCTTCATCTTCGAGCAAGAAGCAAAAGATCACAGGTCCTCAGACAGTCGAGCCTCAAATTAAGTGTTCTTACTGCGGCAAGCCAAAACACACGGAAGCTAATTGCTGGAAGAAACAAGGACGGTGCACTCGATGTGGGGGCAAGGATCATCAAGTAGGAAACTGCCCAAGGAGAAGGCCACCTCCACAGTTCCAGAAAGAGCCATAGAATGCGGGGAAAGGAAAAGTTGTGGCACGAGCGTATGCGATGACGGGGGATGGAGGGGAGACCGACCCTAATGCAGTGGTGCAAGGTACTGTACATTTGCATGACATATCCATATTTGCATTATATGATTCGGGTGCGACGCATTCTTTTATTGCACCTGAATATGCTTCTAGATTATCTTTGTCTGCCGAGTCTTTACCTTATGTGCCTGAGGTCAATTCCCCGTTGCGAATTTCTTATTTGTGCAATCGAGTCTTCCGAGACTGTCCGTTGAGGATAGACGATCGCGATTATCCTACTGATCTCATTGAGCTTCCGATGAGTCACTACGGGATAATATTGGGAATGGACTGGCTATATCGGCATCAAGCTTATATTGATTGTTTCGGGGAAAAGATCGCTCTGGGAGCTGATAGCGAGATTTTAGGCAAAAGGTTTGACAAGATTCCTCGAGTTTCTTATGTTAAAGCTGCCCGAATGATTCGCAAGGGATCTCCGGCCTTTGTTGCTTAGCTACTAAACCGTCCGAAAGAGCAAGTTAAGCTTGAGGAGGTACCAGTAGTTGGAGAATTCCCTGATGTGTTTCCCGAGAGTTTGAATTCTTTGCCTCCGGAACGAGAGATAGAGTTTGTGATCGATTTAGCTCCGGGTGCCGAACCGTATTCGAAGACTCCTTACCGTATGGCTCCGGCAAAGTTGAAAGAATTGAAGGTTCAGTTGGATGGTTTGTTGGAGAGTGGGTACATTCGACCCAGTACTTCGTCGTGGGGTGCGCCTGTTCTTTTCGTGAAAAAAGAAGGATGGGACGTGGAGGATGTGTATAGATTGTCGTGAGCTGAATCGGATGACGATAAAGAATAAATATCCTCGACCTCACATCGGAGAGTTGTTCGATATTTTGCAAGGGTTAGGATGTGTTCTGATGCAAAAGGGCAAAGTGATTGCTTATGCTTCGCGCAAGCTGAAAGATGCTGAGAAGAACTATCCCATCCATGATCTTGAGCTAGCTGCTATTATCTTTGCCCTGGGAAAATGGCGACATTATTTATACGGCATGACGTTCGACATTTTCACCGACCACCAGAGTTTGAAATATTTACATACTCAGAAGGATCTCAATCGCAGGCAACGTCGGTGGATGGAATTTCTTGAAGATTATGATTGTCGTATTCAATATCACCCAGGCAAAGCTAACGTAGTAGCCAATGCTATAAGTAAACAGGCAAAGGTAGCTGTCTTAGAAGGAACCTCTACAAGAGTGATGTCGGAAGCAGGGAAATATCATCTAGTCTCTCAACCGCGGATCGCGAATCTCTCAGTAAGACCGGATTTGGTTCAGAGACTTAAAGACGAGCAGAGTGCTGATGACTGGATTCAAAGGCAAGTGGTGAGGATGCAAATGATCCGAACTCCTCCTTTGCTTTCGATGATATGGGTCTTCTTCGTTTTAAGAACCGAATTTGCGCGCCGAAGAATCTGAAGACCGAAGTCATGGAGGAAGCACATAAGTCTGCTTATGTCGTCCATCCGGGAGGTAATAAGATGTACCGAGATCTCAAGACTCAATATTGGTGGCACGGAATGAAACGAGAAGTTTCCGATTTCGTGAGACGGTGTTTGACTTGTCAACGAGTTAAAACCGAACATCAGCAACCCGGTGGAACTCTACAGCCACTCTCTATTCCGAATTGGAAATGGGAAGATATTTCTATGGATTTCATGTCCAGATTACCGAGAGTTCGAGGCAGATATAATACAATTTGGGTAATTGTGGATCGTTTGCCGAAATCCGCCCATTTTATTCCAATTCGAAAGACCACTAATGTCAAGAAGTTAGCGGAACTGTACATCGAGCAGATCGTAAAGCTTCACGGAGTTCCGAAAAGTATCGTGTCCGATCGAGATCCCAAGTTTACTTCTCGACTATGGCAAGAAATTCACAGAAACTTAGGAACGAATTTGGAATTCAGCACGGCCGCTCACCCGCAAACTGATGGTCAATCTGAAAGAACCATCAAGATTTTAGGCGACATGCTACGAGCTTGTGCTCTCGACTTCTCCACGAGTTGGGACAAGCAACTGCCACACATTGAATTCACCTACAACAACAGTTACCAAGCGACAATTGGGATGCCCCCATACGAAGCGCTTTACGGACGTAAATGCCGATCCCCTCTGTACTGGGAACTAGAAGACTGGCAAAGAACTAAAGACGGAGTGGAACGAGCTCTACCTCCGAAGATGATCCAGGAAATTCTTGATAAGATTGCAACCATTCGACAGAGAATGAAAGTTGCCCAGGATCGTCAGAAGAGCTATGCTGATAGGAGGCGCCGGGATTTGGAATTCGAAGTAGGAGACAAAGTGTTCCTCCAGGCGACGTTGAGGAAAGGTTCCGTTAGAGTGGGAAAGGGTGGAAAGCTCAGTCCGAGATATTTGGGAGCCTATGAGGTTATTGAACGGGTTGGGAAGACTGCCTACCGCCTGAACCTGCCCTCGACTCTAACGGGGATTCACAACGTCTTCCATGTTTCTCAATTGCGAAAATACTATCCCGATGAATCTCATATTCTCCGAGATGAGGAAGTCCAGGTAAAGCCTGACTTGACGATCGAGATGAAACCTGTTGAGATTCAGGATCGTAAGTTCAAGCAACTCCGCAACCGACAGATTCCCTTGGTTCATGTATTGTGGAGAAACCGAACCACCGAACAAGTAACTTGGGAGACAGAAGAGAAGATGCGAACTCATTATCCCGAGTTATTTGCGGAGTCGAATTAGAATCTGGGGACCAGATTCTCCGAAGGAGGGGATAGTGTAACGCCCCGCTATTTTATAACGCTTCGGTACGTTTACCGACGAATTGCTCTTGTGTGTATTATTTGCAGATTATGTGATTCTATATGTGAATAATATGATGAATTCATAAGAATTTTTATATTTGAAATTTACTTCACACTATGTTATATTTGAAGTGTTGTATTTGAAATCTTATGAAATTATGTCAATTATATTTGACTTGTATGATATTAATCTTGAAATATACATAAATATATATATGCAAATATATACATAAATATCTACACAAATATATATACAAGTATATACATATAGCTAGCTAATTTTGACTATTCAAAATAATTTATATTTATTTAATTATCTCATCTTTTCTCCAAATTTCTACACTATTCTCAAGCAACTCATCTTCAACCTCTCTCTCTCTCACTCTCGGCCCTCACTCATCACCCTCACCACCGCCACTTCTACCACCATCAAAGCACCAAAAATCATCCCCTCTCTTGCTACAAAAAGTTGCTCTCTCATCTAAGGAACAAGCCTCTACTTTCTATTTTTGCAAACAAGCTCTTAATTCCTCAATCTTTTCAATTCCCCTCTTCAAGGTAAGGTTTCAATTCTCTTAATTCTTTGGTTTATAATGTCTCATATGTTGATGAAGTGAAGAAGCATGTTAGAATGAATGATTGATGAGCTTAGTTTGGTGATTGATTACATGTAGTATCTCTTGTGATTTTTCACATAAATTTGATTATTATGCAATGTTGGATTGATGAATTTAGATGCTTAGATGCCCAAATGGATTGGTAATTCATGTTAGTTCATGATATTAAGCTAATTGGTGAAGTTTTATGGAGTTTGGAGTTGAAAAATGAGAGTTTGGCAAAATATGTAGGGGCTGATGAATAGTGATTTTTGAGCATTTGGCTTCATTTTTTGATTCTTTTGGCATCAAAAATCCTTAAATATAGTAGCTAAGTGATGCCGGAAATTTCGGATTAATCGGAGTTGATTTGCTATGCAAAGTATTAAACGAGGGGTGGTTTGCGTAATATTTACAAACCTTTGAATTTTGGTTTCCAAGCTTCCATATTACTTGAATGCTTAGTTTAGCTTCATATCATGTATGTTTGATTGTGTTTGAATGCATTTGAATGAGTTTAATTGTGTTTAAGTGCATTTATACATAATATGTTATTTTGAGCATAAAATGCATTTTATTGCCGTGCGTCGTATTTGGTTGATTTATCGAGTCGTGTCTTACCTCGAGGCCTGTGTATTACAGGTGGGACCTCGCGGGACTGATTTCTGGTCGTTTGGGTATTCTTTTTGTTAAGCCTACAGGTGAGGATGTAAAATGTTTTTAACTGGAGCTTGAACAAATATTTGCGAAAACCCTATCCCTTTATATTTCAATTATATATTATCAATATTTGAAATAAAAAGGTTTTGATATAAAAATGATATATATGTATATCTTTTCCAAAATGGTTTGAAAATAGGGACAAGAGAACTATTTTGATTTTAAAAGTAACATTTGGTCTCGGGACTTGCACGTATGCCTCGAGATAACTCGGCAACGTGACGGGATACCCTAGGCGGTTACATACCTTGTCTCGAAAGACCCTTTTGGTCCATTAAAATATTTTGAAAAGCGAGATGACTTATACTTAACCCCATTGAGGACGCTCATGGGTATTTCTGTTTGGGCCCTGGATTATGTGACAGGCGGATACCCGGAGACGTGCGTCTAGGGTTGAAGCTGGGATCATAATTCCACCGATTATAAGCAGGTATCCTGGAACCTGACAAATAATCAAAGGGTATTGTTCATGGCTGGTCGGAGGTAGTCTAGCATGAATAATACTGACACCGGCGCCATTAGTCGGTTATGGTGAAATCTCGGGTTGCTCCTTGATAAGCCAAACGGTATTGAGGAAGGAATTTCATTATATTTGATATGTTTTGGGGGTTATAAGGAGATGGCCCGTTCTCGCCGGGAATAAAAATATTTCTAAAATGTTTTACTCTAATATTTAATTCATAAAGCTTTGATGGATTATAAAGAGAAAGTATCGGCACTAGATTCGTTTCTCTATTAATCAAAGCGTGGATTAAATATGAATATTTAATTCCCAAAGCTTAGCTGAATTGTAAAAGAGCATATTATCACTAGATGTGCTTTTATCAACCTAAGCGTGGATTAAATATATGTTTTTATTATATATATATTCCCCTCCTCACTGAGTTCGTTTGACTCACATCCCCTTTTTGGTTCATGCTTCAGGTTAGCAGTGCGAGTGGTTGTTGGGTACTGGCAGCAGCAGTGTAGGCTTACAGGTCTTTGGAGTCAGTTTATGTAGACATTTTGCTATGACTACTCTTATTTATTTTGGCATGTTAACTTGAAATTGATGGAAGTTGAAATATAATGATATTTGGATATTTGAATCTAATGAGATTAGTGGATATATATATGTTTGGTATTTGCTTCCGTTGCTGGCCTGTTATTGCTATTGTAGTTGTTGATGTTAGTATTGTTGTTGGGGAGTTGCTGTTGCCAGATTGTGGGAATCCCGTTGTCCGGGGCGGGTTTTCGAGTGGTGGTATTTAACTATCGCTCGGGGGCTCGTTTCGGTCCGGGGGTTGTGGCGTGGGGGACGTCACATTAGTACTCTCAACGTTTGAAATCTGTACTCGATTCTCTACATTTCCACGCATAGTCTTTAATAAAACTATATGAAAAATAAATGTCATTTTTTGAATTCCTGAGTTCCAGAGAATTCTTCTTGACATCCTCTTGTGATATTTTGTAATAATAAACAATATATCGCAGTACCTGTTACATTGTATTTAATACTTTGATTCCGCAAACGAGTACTCTAATTTTGCTCCTAAGTACTTGATACCCATTTTCCAGTACTCGATTCTCAATTTCTGCCATATATTATGAAAACTTATTTTATTGGAATTTATAATTTGTTCCAGTCTATAGTGTACCTTGATTAATCAAACTAGTACTTTCAAGGTTTGAAATCTGTACTCGATTCTCTACATTTTCACGCATGGTCTTTAATAAAAATATATGAAAAATAAATGTGATTTTTGGAATTCCAGAGTTCCAGGGAATTCTTCTTGACATCCTCGTGGGATATCTTGTAATAATAAACAATATATCGTAATACCTGTTATATTGTATTTAATACATTGATTCTGCAAACGAGTACTCTGATTTTGCACCAAAGTACTTTATACCCATTTTCCAGTACTTGATTCTCTATTTGTACCACATATTATGAAAATTTATTTTTCGAATTTATACTTTGTTCCAGTATCTATTGCACCTTGATTAATCAGATTAGTACTCTCAACGTTTGAAATCTGTACTCGATTCTCTACATTTCCACGCATAGTCTTTAATAAAACTATATGAAAAATAATTGTCATTTTTTGAATTCCTGAGTTCCAGAGAATTCTTCTTGACATCCTCGTGTGATATTTTGTAATAATAAACAATATATCGCATTACCTGTTATGTGACGTCCCCCACGCCACAACCCCCGGACCGAAACGAGTCCCCGAGCGATAGTTAAATACCACCACTCGAAAACCCGCCCCGGACAACGGGATTCCCACAATCTGGCAACAGCAACTCCCCAACAACAATATCAACATCAACAACAACAACAACAGCAATATAACATTAACGTAGCGGAATCAAGTATCATCATATCAATAGCATGATATCAACATATATATATCATAATCCCATCAGATTCATCATTTCAAACTGTCATCAAGTTTCATATTCATTCACGTCTCAACCACATTCTATTTAACATGACAAAATATATATCATTGAGTTCGGCTAACAAAAAAAAAAAAAATATATATATATATATATAACTGACTCCAAAGACTGATGATCCTACAATGCTGCTGCCAGTACCTGACCGCTAACCTGAAGCATGAACCAAAACGGGATGTGAGTCAAACGAACCCAGTGAGGAGGGAAATATATGTATATAATAAAAGCATATTTAATTCACACTTAGGTTGATAAAAGCAAATCTAGTGCCGATAAGCTCTTTTACAATTCAGCTAAGCTTTGTGAACTAAATATTAATTTAAAACATTTTAGAAAACATTTTTATTCCCGGCGAGAACGGGCCATCTCCTTATAACTCCCAAGAACATATCAATTATAATGAAATCCCATAACACCGTTTGGCTTATCAAGGGAGCTACCCAAAATTTCGCCATACCCGACTAATGGCGCCGGTGTAAGTATTATTCAGGCTAGACTACCTCCGACCAGCCATGAATAATACCCTTTGATTATTTATCAGGTTACTAGTTAAACCTGTTTATAATCGGTGGATTATGAACCCGGCTTCAACCCTAGACGCACGTCTCCGGGTATCCGCCTCTCACATAATCCAGGGCCCAAATATACCCTAAGAGCGTCCTCAATAGGGTCGAAGGAACAATAATCTCGCTTTATAAATGTTTTGATTGACTAAAAGAGTCGTTCGAGACAAGGTATGTAACCGTCTAGGGTTTCTCGACACGTTGCCGAATAACTCGAGGCATACGCGCAAGTCCCGAGACCAAATGTTACTTTTAAAAACAAAATAATTCTCTTGTCTCTATTTTCAAACAATTTGGAAAAGATACACATATATCATTTTTTTTTTTTATATCAAATCCTTTTTATTTCAAATATTGACAACATATAATTGAAATATAAAAGGGGATAGGGTTTTCGCAATATTTGTTCATACTTCAGTTGAAAACCGTTTTTCATCCTCACCTGTAGGCTTAAGAAAAGATACACGAGAACTCGAAAATCAGCTCCGCGAGGTCCCACCTGTAATACACAGGCCTCGAGGTAAGACACGACTCGATAAATCAACCAAATAAGACGCACGGCAATGAAATGCATTTTATGCTCAAAATAACATATTATGTATAAATGCACTTAAATACAACTAAGCTCATTCAAATGCATTCAAACACAATCAAACATACATGATATGAAGCTAAACTAAGCATTCAAGTAATATGGAAGCTTGGAAACCAAAATTCAAAGGTTTGTAAATATTACGCAAACCACCCCTCGTTTAATACTTTGCATAGCAAATCAACTCCGATTAATCCGAAATTTCCGGCATCACTTAGCTACTATATTTAAGGATTTTTGATGCCAAAAGAATCAAAAAATGAAGCCAAATGCTCAAAAATCACTATTCATCAGCCCCTACATATTTTGCCAAACTCTCATTTTTCAACTCCAAACTCCATAAAACTTCACCAATTAGCTTAATATCATGAACTAACATGAATTACCAATCCATTTGAGCATCTAAGCATCTAAATTCATCAATCCAACATTGCATAATAATCAAATTTATGTGAAAAATCACAAGAGATGCTACATGTAATCAATCACCAAACTAAGCTCATCAATCATTCATTCTAACATGCTTCTTCACTTCATCAACATATGAGACATTGAAAACCAAAGAATTAAGAGAATTGAAACCTTACCTTGAAGAGGGGCATTGAAAAGATTGAGGAATTAAGAGCTTGTTTGCAAAAATAGAAAGTAGAGGCTTGTTCCTTAGATGAAAGAGCAACTTTTTGTAGCAAGAGAGGGGATGATTTTTGGTGATTGTTGAAGATGACAATGGTGGTCGTGAGAGGTGAGTGAGAGTGCCGAGAGTGAGAGAGAGAGAGAGGTTGAAGATGAGTTGCTTGAGAATAGTGTAGAAATTTGGAGAAAAGATGAGATAATTAAATAAATATAAGTTATTTTGAATAGTCAAAATTAGCTAGCTATATGTATATACTTGTATATATATTTGTGTAGATATTTATGTATATATTTGCATATATATATTTATGTATATTTCAAGATTAATATCATACAAGTCAAATATAATTGACATAATTTCATAAGATTTCAAATACAACACTTCAAATATAACATAGTGTGAAGTAAATTTCAAATATAAAAATTCTTATGAATTCATCATATTATTCACATATAGAATCACACATTAATTCATATAATTCACATAATCACATAATTTGCAAATAATACACACAAGAGCAATTCGTCGGTAAACGTACCGAAGCGTTATAAAATAGCGGGGCGTTACATGTTACATTGTATTTAATACTTTGATTCCGCAAACGAGTACTCTAATTTTGCTCCTAAGTACTTGATACCCATTTTCCAGTACTCGATTCTCAATTTCTGCCATATATTATGAAAACTTATTTTATTGGAATTTATAATTTGTTCCAGTCTATAGTGTACCTTGATTAATCAAACTAGTACTTTCAAGGTTTGAAATCTGTACTAGATTCTCTACACTTTCACGCATGGTCTTTAATAAAAATATATGAAAAATAAATGTGATTTTGGGAATTCCAGAGTTCCAGGGAATTCTTCTTGACATCCTCGTGGGATATCTTGTAATAATAAACAATATATCGTAATACCTGTTATATTGTATTTAATACATTGATTCCGCAAACGAGTACTCTGATTTTGCACCAAAGTACTTTATACCCATTTTCCAGTACTTGATTCTCTATTTCTACCACATATTATGAAAATTTATTTTTCGAATTTATACTTTGTTCCAGTATCTATTGCACCTTGATTAATCAGATTAGTACTCTCAACGTTTGAAATCTATACTCGATTCTCTACATTTCCACGCATAGTCTTTAATAAAACTATATGAAAAATAAATGTCATTTTTTGAATTCCTGAGTTCCAGAGAATTATTCTTGACATCATCGTGTGATATTTTGTAATAATAATTAATATATCGCAGTACCTGTTACATTGTATTTAATACTTTGATTCCGCAAACGAGTACTCTAATTTTGCTCCTAAGTACTTGATACCCATTTTCCAGTACTCGATTCTCAATTTCTGCCATATATTATGAAAACTTATTTTATTGGAATTTATAATTTGTTCCAGTCTATAGTGTACCTTGATTAATCAAACTAGTACTTTCAAGGTTTGAAATCTGTACTCGATTCTCTACATTTTCACGCATGGTCTTTAATAAAAATATATGAAAAATAAATGTGATTTTGGGAATTCCAGAGTTCCAGGGAATTCTTCTTGACATCCTCGTGGGATATCTTGTAATAATAAACAATATATCGTAATACCTGTTATATTGTATTTAATACATTGATTCCGCAAACGAGTACTCTGATTTTGCACCAAAGTACTTTATACCCATTTTCCAGTACTTGATTCTCTATTTCTACCACATATTATGAAAATTTATTTTTCGAATTTATACTTTGTTCCAGTATCTATTGCACCTTGATTAATCAGATTAGTACTCTCAACGTTTGAAATCTGTACTCGATTCTCTACATTTCCACGCATAGTCTTTAATAAAACTATATGAAAAATAATTGTCATTTTTTGAATTCCTGAGTTCCAGAGAATTCTTCTTGACATCCTCGTGTGATATTTTGTAATAATAAACAATATATCGCATTACCTGTTACATTGTATTTAATACTTTGATTCCGCAAACGAGTACTCTAGTTTTGCTCCTAAGTACTTGATACCCATTTTCCAGTACTCGATTCTCAATTTCTGCCATATATTATGAAAACTTATTTTATTGGAATTTATAATTTGTTCCAGTCTATAGTGTACCTTGATTAATCAAACTAGTACTTTCAAGGTTTGAAATCTGTACTAGATTCTCTACATTTTCACGCATGGTCTTTAATAAAAATATATGAAAAATAAATGTGATTTTGGGAATTCCAGAGTTCCAGGGAATTCTTCTTGACATCCTCGTGGGATATCTTGTAATAATAAACAATATATCGTAATACCTGTTATATTGTATTTAATACATTGATTCCGCAAACGAGTACTCTGATTTTGCACCAAAGTACTTTATACCCATTTTCCAGTACTTGATTCTCTATTTCTACCACATATTATGAAAATTTATTTTTCGAATTTATACTTTGTTCCAGTATCTATTGCACCTTGATTAATCAGATTAGTACTCTCAACGTTTGAAATCTGTACTCGATTCTCTACATTTCCACGCATAGTCCTTAATAAAACTATATGAAAAATAAATGTCATTTTTTGAATTCCTGAGTTCCAGAGAATTCTTCTTGACATCATCGTGTGATATTTTGTAATAATAAACAATATATCGCATTACCTGTTACATTGTATTTAATACTTTGATTCCGCAAACGAGTACTCTAATTTTGCTCCTAAGTACTTGATACCCATTTTCCAGTACTCGATTCTCAATTTCTGCCATATATTATGAAAACTTATTTTATTGGAATTTATAATTTGTTCCAGTCTATAGTGTACCTTGATTAATCAAACTAGTACTTTCAAGGTTTGAAATCTGTACTCGATTCTCTACATTTTCACGCATGGTCTTTAATAAAAATATATGAAAAATAAATGTGATTTTGGGAATTCCAGAGTTCCAGGGAATTCTTCTTGACATCCTCGTGGGATATCTTGTAATAATAAACAATATATCGTAATACCTGTTATATTGTATTTAATACATTGATTCCGCAAACGAGTACTCTGATTTTGCACCAAAGTACTTTATACCCATTTTCCAGTACTTGATTCTCTATTTCTACCACATATTATGAAAATTTATTTTTCGAATTTATACTTTGATACAGTATCTATTGCACCTTGATTAATCAGATTAGTACTCTCAACGTTTGAAATCTGTACTCGATTCTCTACATTTCCACGCATAGTCTTTAATAAAACTATATGACAACTAAATGTCATATTTTGAATTCCTGAGTTCCAGAGAATTCTTCTTGACATCCTCGTGTGATATTTTGTAATAATAAACAATATATCGCATTACCTGTTACATTGTATTTAATACTTTGATTCCGCAAATGAGTACTCTAATTTTGCTCCTAAGTACTTGATACCCATTTTCCAGTACTCGATTCTCAATTTCTGCCATATATTATGAAAACTTATTTTATTGGAATTTATAATTTGTTCCAGTCTATAGTGTACCTTGATTAATCAAACTAGTACTTTCAAGGTTTGAAATCTGTACTCGATTCTCTACATTTTCACGCATGGTCTTTAATAAAAATATATGAAAAATAAATGTGATTTCGGGAATTCCAGAGTTCCGGGGAATTCTTCTTGACATCCTCGTGGGATATCTTGTAATAATAAACAATATATCGTAATACCTGTTATATTGTATGTAATACATTGATTCCGCAAACTAGTACTCTGATTTTGCACCAAAGTACTTTATACCCATTTATCAGTACTTGATTCTCTATTTCTACCACATATTATGAAAATTTATTTTTCGAATTTATACTTTGTTCCAGTATCTATTGCACCTTGATTAATCAGATTAGTACTCTCAACGTTTGAAATCTCTACTCGATTCTCTACATTTCCACGCATAGTCTTTAATAAAACTATATGAAAAATAAATGTCATTTTTTGAATTCCTGAGTTCCAGAGAATTCTTCTTGACATCCTCGTGTGATATTTTGTAATATTAATTAATATATCGCAGTACCTGTTACATTGTATTTAATACTTTGATTCCGCAAACGAGTACTCTAATTTTGCTCCTAAGTACTTGATACCCATTTTCTAGTACTCGATTCTCAATTTCTGCCACATATTATGAAAACTTATTTTATTGGAATTTATAATTTGTTCCAGTCTATAGTGTACGTTGATTAATCAAACTAGTACTTTCAAGGTTTGAAATCTGTACTCGATTCTCTACATTTTCACGCATAGTCTTTAATAAAACTATATGAAAAATAAATGTCATTTTTTGAATTCCTGAGTTCCAGAGAATTCTTCTTGACATCCTCGTGTGATATTTTGTAATAATAATTAATATATCGCACTACCTGTTACATTGTATTTAATACTTTGATTCCGCAAACGAGTACTCTAATTTTGCTCCTAAGTACTTGATACCCATTTTCTAGTACTCGATTCTCAATTTCTGCCACATATTATGAAAACTTATTTTATTGGAATTTATAAGTTGTTCCAGTCTATAGTGTACGTTGATTAATCAAACTAGTACTTTCAAGGTTTGAAATCTGTACTCGATTCTCTACATTTTCACGCATAGTCTTTAATAAAAATATATGAAAAATAAATGTCATTTTGGGAATTCTAGAGTTCCAGAGAATTGTTCTTGACATCCTCGTGTGATATTTTGTAATAATAAACAATATATCGCAGTACCTGTTACATTGTATTTAATACTTTGATTCCGGAACCGAGTACTCTAATTTTGCTCCTAAGTACTTGATACCCATTTTCCAGTACTCGATTCTCAATTTCTGCCACATATTATGAAAACTTATTTTATTGGAATTTATAATTTGTTCCACTCTATAGTGTACCTTGATTAATCAAACTAGTACTTTCAAGGCTCGAAATCTGTACTCGATTCTCTACATTTTCATGCATGGTCTTTAATAAAAATATATGAAAAATAAATGTGATTTTGGGAATTCCAGAGTTCCAGGGAGTTCTTCTTGACATCCTCGTGGGATATCTTGTAACAATAAACAATATATCGTAATACCTGTTATATTGTATTTAATACATTGATTCCGCAAATGAGTACTCTGATTTTGCACCAAAGTACTTTATACCCATTTTCCAGTACTTGATTCTCTATTTCTACCACATATTATGAAAATTTATTTTTCGAATTTATACTTTGTTCCAGTATCTATTGCACCTTGATTAATTAGATTAGTACTCTCAATGTTTGAAATCTGTACTCGATTCTCTACATTTCCACGCATAGTCTTTAATAAAACTACATGAAAAATAAATGTCATTTTTTGAATTCTTGAGTTCCAGAGAATACTTCTTGACATCCTCGTGTGATATTTTGTAATAATAAACAATATATCGCATTACCTGTTTCATTGTATTTAATACTTTGATTCCGCAAATGAGTACTCTAATTTTGCTCCTAAGTACTTGATACCCATTTTCCAGTACTCGATTCTCAATTTCTGCCATATATTTTGAAAACTTATTTTATTGGAATTTATAATTTGTTCCAGTCTATAGTGTACCTTCATTAATCAAACTAGTACTTTCAAGGTTTGAAATCTGTACTCGATTCTCCACATTTTCACGCATGGTCTTTAATAAAAATATATGAAAAATAAATGTGATTTTGGGAATTCCAGAGTTCCAGGGAATTCTTCTTGACATCCTCGTGGGATATCTTGTAATAATAAACAATATATCGTAATACCTGTTATACTGTATTTAATACATTGATTCCGCAAACGAGTACTCTGATTTTGCACCAAAGTACTTTATACCCATTTATCAGTACTTGATTCTCTATTTCTACCACATATTATGAAAATTTATTTTTCGAATTTGTACTTTGTTCCAGTATCTATTGCACCTTGATTAATCAGATTAGTACTCTCATCGTTTGAAATCTGTACTTGATTCTCTACATTTCCACGCATAGTCTTTAATAAAACTATATGAAAAATAAATGTCATTTTTTGAATTCCTGAGTTCCAGAGAATTCTTCTTGACATCCTCGTGTGATATTTTGTAATAATAATTAATATATCGCAGTACCTGTTACATTGTATTTAATACTTTGTTTCCGCAAACGAGTACTCTAATTTTGCTCCTAAGTACTTGATACCCATTTTCCAGTACTCGATTCTCAATTTCTGCCACATATTATGAAAACTTATTTTATTGGAATTTATAATTTGTTCCAGTCTATAGTGTACCTTGATTAATCAAACTAGTACTTTCAAGGTTTGAAATATGTACTCGATTCTCTACATTTTCACGCATGGTCTTTAATAAAAATATATGAAAAATAAATGTCATTTTGGGAATTCTAGAGTTCCAGAGAATTCTTCTTGACATCCTCGTGTGATATTTTGTAATAATAAACAATATATCGCAGTACCTGTTACATTGTATTTAATACTTTGATTCCGGAACCGAGTACTCTAATTTTGGTCCTAAGTACTTGATACCCATTTTCCAGTACTCGATTCTCAATTTCTGCCACATATTATGAAAACTTATTTTATTGGAATTTATAATTTGTTCCAGTCTATAGTGTACCTTGATTAATCAAACTAGTACTTTCAAGGCTTGAAATCTGTACTCGATTCTCTACATTCTCACACATGGTCTTTAATAAAAATATATGAAAAATAAATATGATTTTGGGAATTCCAGAGTTCCAGGGAATTCTTCTTGACATCCTCGTGGGATATCTTATAATAATAAACAATATATCGTAATACCTGTTATATTGTATTTAATACATTAATTCCGCAAACGAGTACTCTGATTTTGCACCAAAGTACTTTATACCCATTTTCCAGTACTTGATTCTCTATTTCTACCACATATTATGAAAATTTATTTTTCGAATTTATACTTTGTTCCAGTATCTATTGCACCTTGATTAATCAGATTAGTACTCTCAACGTTTGAAATCTGTACTCGATTCTCTACATTTCCACGCATAGTCTTTAATAAAACTATATGAAAAATAAATGTCATTTTTTGAATTCCTGAGTTCCAGAGAATTCTTCTTGACATCCTCGTGTGATATTTTGTAATAATAAACAATATATCGCAGTACCTGTTACATTGTATTTAATACTTTGATTCCGCAAACGAGTACTCTAATTTTGCTCCTAAGTACTTGATACCCATTTTCCAGTACTCGATTCTCAATTTCTGCCATATATTATGAAAACTGATTTTATTGGAATTTATAATTTGTTCCAGTCTATAGTGTACCTTGATTAATCAAACTAGTACTTTCAAGGTTTGAAATCTGTACTCGATTCTCTACATTTTCACGCAAGGTCTTTAATAAAAATATATGAAAAATAAATGTGATTTTGGGTATTCCAGAGTTCCAGGGAATTCTTCTTGACATCCTCGTGGGATATCTTGTAATAATAAACAATATATCGTAATACCTGTTATATTGTATTTAATACATTGATTCCGCAAACGAGTACTCTGATTTTGCACCAAAGTACTTTATACCCATTTTCCAGTACTTGATTCTCTATTTCTACCACATATTATGAAAATTTATTTTTCGAATTTATACTTTGTTCCAGTATCTATTGCACCTTGATTAATCAGATTAGTACTCTCAACGTTTGAAATCTGTACTCGATTCTCTACATTTCCACGCATAGTCTGTAACGCCCCGCTATTTTTATAACGCTTCGGTACGTTTACCGACGAATTGCTCTTGTGTGTATTATTTGCAAATTATGTGATTATGTGAATTATATGAATTAATGTGTGATTCTATATGTGAATAATATGATGAATTCATAAGAATTTTTATATTTGAAATTTACTTCACACTATGTTATATTTGAAGTGTCGTATTTGAAATCTTATGAAATTATGTCAATTATATTTGACTTGTATGATATTAATCTTGAAATATACATAAATATATATATGCAAATATATACATAAATATCTACACAAATATATATACAAGTATATACATATAGCTAGCTAATTTTGACTATTCAAAATAACTTATATTATTTAATTATCTCATCTTTTCTCCAAATTTCTACACTATTCTCAAGCAACTCATCTTCAACCTCTCTCTCTCTCACTCTCGGCACTCTCACTCACCTCTCACGACCACCATTGTCATCTTCAACAATCACCAAAAATCATCCCCTCTCTTGCTACAAAAAGTTGCTCTTTCATCTAAGGAACAAGCCTCTACTTTCTATTTTTGCAAACAAGCTCTTAATTCCTCAATCTTTTCAATTCCCCTCTTCAAGGTAAGGTTTCAATTCTCTTAATTCTTTGGTTTTCAATGTCTCATATGTTGATGAAGTGAAGAAGCATGTTAGAATGAATGATTGATGAGCTTAGTTTGGTGATTGATTACATGTAGCATCTCTTGTGATTTTTCACATAAATTTGATTATTATGCAATGTTGGATTGATGAATTTAGATGCTTAGATGCTCAAATGGATTGGTAATTCATGTTAGTTCATGATATTAAGCTAATTGGTGAAGTTTTATGGAGTTTGGAGTTGAAAAATGAGAGTTTGGCAAAATATGTAGGGGCTGATGAATAGTGATTTTTTAGCATTTGGCTTCATTTTTTGATTCTTTTGGCATCAAAAATCCTTAAATATAGTAGCTAAGTGATGTCGGAAATTTCGGATTAATCGGAGTTGATTTGCTATGCAAAGTATTAAACGAGGGGTGGTTTGCGTAATATTTACAAACCTTTGAATTTTGGTTTCCAAGCTTCCATATTACTTGAATGCTTAGTTTAGCTTCATATCATGTATGTTTGATTGTGTTTGAATGCATTTGAATGAGTTTAATTGTGTTTAAGTGCATTTATACATAATATGTTATTTTGAGCACAAAATGCATTTCATTGCCGTGCGTCTTATTTGGTTGATTTATCGAGTCGTGTCTTACCTCGAGGCCTGTGTATTACAGGTGGGACCTCGCGGAGCTGATTTTCGAGTTCTCGTGTATCTTTTGTTAAGCCTACAGGTGAGGATGAAAAATGTTTTTAACTGAAGCTTGAACAAATATTTGCGAAAACCATATCCCTTATATTTCAATTATATGTTATCAATATTTGAAATAAAAAGGATTTGATATAAAATGATATATATGTATCTTTTCTAAAATGGTTTTAAAATAGAGACAAGAGAACTATTTTGTTTTTAAAAGTAACATTTGGTCTCGGGACTTGCGCGTATGCCTCGAGTTATTCGGCAACGTGTTGAGAAACCCTAGACGGTTACATACCTTGTCTCGAACGACTCTTTTAGTCAATCAAAACATTTATAAAGCGAGATTATTGTTCCTTCGACCCTATTGAGGACGCTCTTAGGGTATATTTGGGCCCTGGATTATGTGAGAGGCGGATACCCGGAGACGTGCGTCTAGGGCTGAAGCCGGGTTCATAATCCACCGATTATAAACAGGTTTAATTTATGTGAAAAATCACAAGAGATGCTACATGTAATCAATCACCAAACTAAGCTCATCAATCATTCATTCTAACATGCTTCTTCACTTCATCAACATATGAGACATTGAAAACCAAAGAATTAAGAGAATTGAAACCTTACCTTGAAGAGGGGAATTGAAAAGATTGAGGAATTAAGAGCTAGTTTGCAAAAATAGAAAGTAGAGGCTTGTTCCTTAGATGAAAGAGCAACTTTTTGTAGCAAGAGAGGGGATGATTTTTGGTGATTGTTGAAGATGACAATGGTGGTCGTGAGAGGTGAGTGAGAGTGCCGAGAGTGAGAGAGAGAGAGAGGTTGAAGATGAGTTGCTTGAGAATAGTGTAGAAATTTGGAGAAAAGATGAGATAATTAAATAAATATAAGTTATTTTGAATAGTCAAAATTAGCTAGCTATATGTATATACTTGTATATATATTTGTGTAGATATTTATGTATATATTTGCATATATATATTTATGTATATTTCAAGATTAATATCATACAAGTCAAATATAATTGACATAATTTCATAAGATTTCAAATACAACACTTCAAATATAACATAGTCTGAAGTAAATTTCAAATATAAAAATTCTTATGAATTCATCATATTATTCACATATAGAATCACACATTAATTCATATAATTCACATAATCACATAATTTGCAAATAATACACACAAGAGCAATTCGTCGGTAAACGTACCGAAGCGTTATAAAATAGCGGGGCGTTACATGTTACATTGTATTTAATACTTTGATTCCGCAAACGAGTACTCCAATTTTGCTCCTAAGTACTTGATACCCATTTTCCAGTACTCGATTCTCAATTTCTGCCATATATTATGAAAACTTATTTTATTGGAATTTATAATTTGTTCCAGTCTATAGTGTACCTTGATTAATCAAACTAGTACTTTCAAGGTTTGAAATCTGTACTAGATTCTCTACATTTTCACGCATGGTCTTTAATAAAAATATATGAAAAATAAATGTGATTTTGGGAATTCCAGAGTTCCAGGGAATTCTTCTTGACATCCTCGTGGGATATCTTGTAATAATAAACAATATATCGTAATACCTGTTATATTGTATTTAATACATTGATTCCGCAAACGAGTACTCTGATTTTGCACGAAAGTACTTTATACCCATTTTCCAGTACTTGATTCTCTATTTCTACCACATATTATGAAAATTTATTTTTCGAATTTATACTTTGTTCCAGTATCTATTGCACCTTGATTAATCAGATTAGTACTCTCAACGTTTGAAATCTATACTCGATTCTCTACATTTCCACGCATAGTCTTTAATAAAACTATATGAAAAATAAATGTCATTTTTTGAATTCCTGAGTTCCAGAGAATTCTTCTTGACATCATCGTGTGATATTTTGTAATAATAATTAATATATCGCAGTACCTGTTACATTGTATTTAATACTTTGATTCCGCAAACGAGTACTCTAATTTTGCTCCTAAGTACTTGATACCCATTTTCCAATACTCGATTCTCAATTTCTGCCATATATTATGAAAATTTATTTTATTGGAATTTATAATTTGTTCCAGTCTATAGTGTACCTTGATTATTCAAACTAGTACTTTCAAGGTTTGAAATCTGTACTAGATTCTCTACATTTTCACGCATGGTCTTTAATAAAAATATATGAAAAATAAATGTGATTTTGGGAATTCCAGAGTTCCAGGGAATTCTTCTTGACATCCTCGTGGGATATCTTGTAATAATAAACAATATATCGTAATACCTGTTATATTGTATTTAATACATTTATTCCGCAAACGAGTACTCTGATTTTGCACCAAAGTACTTTATACCCATTTTCCAGTACTTGAATCTCTATTTCTACCACATATTATGAAAATTTATTTTTCGAATTTATAATTTGTTCCAGTATCTATTGCACCTTGATTAATCAGATTAGTACTCTCAACGTTTGAAATCTGTACTCGATTCTCTACATTTCCACGCATAGTCTTTAATAAAACTATATGAAAAATAAATGTCATTTTTTGAATTCCTGAGTTCCAGAGAATTCTTCTTGACATCCTCTTGTGATATTTTGTAATAATAAACAATATATCGCAGTACCTGTTACATTGTATTTAATACTTTGATTCCGCAAACGAGTACTCTAATTTTGCTCCTAAGTACTTCATACCCATTTTCCAGTACTCGATTCTCAATTTCTGCCATATATTATGAAAACTTATTTTATTGGAATTTATAATTTGTTCCAGTCTATAGTGTACCTTGATTAATCAAACTAGTACTTTCAAGGTTTGAAATCTGTACTCGATTCTCTACATTTTCACGCATGGTCTTTAATAAAAATATATGAAAAATAAATGTGATTTTGGGAATTCCAGAGTTCCAGGGAATTCTTCTTGACATCCTCGTGGGATATCTTGTAATAATAAACAATATATCGTAATACCTGTTATATTGTATTTAATACATTGATTCCGCAAACGAGTACTCTGATTTTGCACCAAAGTACTTTATACCCATTTTCCAGTACTTGATTCTCTATTTCTACCACATATTATGAAAATTTATTTTTCGAATTTATACTTTGTTCCAGTATCTATTGCACCTTGATTAATCAGATTAGTACTCTCAACGTTTGAAATCTGTACTCGATTCTCTACATTTCCACGCATAGTCTTTAATAAAACTATATGAAAAATAATTGTCATTTTTTGAATTCCTGAGTTCCAGAGAATTCTTCTTGACATCCTCGTGTGATATTTTGTAATAATAAACAATATATCGCATTACCTGTTACATTGTATTTAATACTTTGATTCCGCAAACGAGTACTCTAGTTTTGCTCCTAAGTACTTGATACCCATTTTCCAGTACTCGATTCTCAATTTCTGCCATATATTATGAAAACTTATTTTATTGGAATTTATAATTTGTTCCAGTCTATAGTGTACCTTGATTAATCAAACTAGTACTTTCAAGGTTTGAAATCTGTACTAGATTCTCTACATTTTCACGCATGGTCTTTAATAAAAATATATGAAAAATAAATGTGATTTTGGGAATTCCAGAGTTCCAGGGAATTCTTCTTGACATCCTCGTGGGATATCTTGTAATAATAAACAATATATCGTAATACCTGTTATATTGTATTTAATACATTGATTCCGCAAACGAGTACTCTGATTTTGCACCAAAGTACTTTATACCCATTTTCCAGTACTTGATTCTCTATTTAAACCACATATTATGAAAATTTATTTTTCGAATTTATACTTTGTTCCAGTATCTATTGCACCTTGATTAATCAGATTAGTACTCTCAACGTTTGAAATCTGTACTCGATTCTCTACATTTCCACGCATAGTCCTTAATAAAACTATATGAAAAATAAATGTCATTTTTTGAATTCCTGAGTTCCAGAGAATTCTTCTTGACATCATCGTGTGATATTTTGTAATAATAAACAATATATCGCATTACCTGTTACATTGTATTTAATACTTTGATTCCGCAAACGAGTACTCTAATTTTGCTCCTAAGTACTTGATACCCATTTTCCAGTACTCGATTCTCAATTTCTGCCATATATTATGAAAACTTATTTTATTGGAATTTATAATTTGTTCCAGTCTATAGTGTACCTTGATTAATCAAACTAGTACTTTCAAGGTTTGAAATCTGTACTCGATTCTCTACATTTTCACGCATGGTCTTTAATAAAAATATATGAAAAATAAATGTGATTTCGGGAATTCCAGAGTTCCGGGAAATTCTTCTTGACATCCTCGTGGGATATCTTGTAATAATAAACAATATATCGTAATACCTGTTATATTGTATGTAATACATTGATTCCGCAAACTAGTACTCTGATTTTGCACCAAAGTACTTTATACCCATTTATCAGTACTTGATTCTCTATTTCTACCACATATTATGAAAATTTATTTTTCGAATTTATACTTTGTTCCAGTATCTATTGCACCTTGATTAATCAGATTAGTACTCTCAACGTTTGAAATCTCTACTCGATTCTCTACATTTCCACGCATAGTCTTTAATAAAACTATATGAAAAATAAATGTCATTTTTTGAATTCCTGAGTTCCAGAGAATTCTTCTTGACATCCTCGTGTGATATTTTGTAATATTAATTAATATATCGCAGTACCTGTTACATTGTATTTAATACTTTGATTCCGCAAACGAGTACTCTAATTTTGCTCCTAAGTACTTGATACCCATTTTCTAGTACTCGATTCTCAATTTCTGCCACATATTATGAAAACTTATTTTATTGGAATTTATAATTTGTTCCAGTCTATAGTGTACGTTGATTAATCAAACTAGTACTTTCAAGGTTTGAAATCTGTACTCGATTCTCTACATTTTCACGCATAGTCTTTAATAAAAATATATGAAAAATAAATGTCATTTTGGGAATTCTAGAGTTCCAGAGAATTGTTCTTGACATCCTCGCGTGATATTTTGTAATAATAAACAATATATCGCAGTACCTGTTACATTGTATTTAATACTTTGATTCCGGAACCGAGTACTCTAATTTTGCTCCTAAGTACTTGATACCCATTTTCCAGTACTCGATTCTCAATTTCTGCCACATATTATGAAAACTTATTTTATTGGAATTTATAATTTGTTCCAGTCTATAGTGTACCTTGATTAATCAAACTAGTACTTTCAAGGCTCGAAATCTGTACTCGATTCTCTACATTTTCATGCATGGTCTTTAATAAAAATATATGAAAAATAAATGTGATTTTGGGAATTCCAGAGTTCCAGGGAGTTCTTCTTGACATCCTCGTGGGATATCTTGTAACAATAAACAATATATCGTAATACCTGTTATATTGTATGTAATACATTGATTCCGCAAACTAGTACTCTGATTTTGCACCAAAGTACTTTATACCCATTTATCAGTACTTGATTCTCTATTTCTACCACATATTATGAAAATTTATTTTTCGAATTTGTACTTTGTTCCAGTATCTATTGCACCTTGATTAATCAGATTAGTACTCTCAACGTTTGAAATATGTACTCGATTCTCTACATTTCCACGCATAGTCTTTAATAAAACTATATGAAAATAAATGTCATTTTTTGAATTCCTGAGTGCCAGAGAATTCTTCTTGACATCCTCGTGTGATATTTTGTAATAATAATTAATATATCGCAGTACCTGTTACATTGTATTTAATACTTTGATTCCGCAAATGAGTACTTTAATTTTGCTCCTAATTACTTGATACCCATTTTCCAGTACTCGATTCTCAATTTCTGCCACATATTATGAAAACTTATTTTATTGGAATTTATAATTTGTTCCAGTCTATAGTGTACCTTGATTAATCAAACTAGTACTTTCAAGGTTTGAAATATGTACTCGATTCTCTACATTTTCACGCATGGTCTTTAATAAAAATATATGAAAACTAAATGTCATTTTGGGAATTCTAGAGTTCCAGAGAATTCTTCTTGACATCCTCGTGTGATATTTTGTAATAATAAACAATATATCGCAGTACCTGTTACATTGTCTTTAATACTTTGATTCCGGAACCGAGTACTCTAATTTTGCTCCTAAGTACTTGATACCCATTTTCCAGTACTCGATTCTCAATTTCTGCCACATATTATGAAAACTTATTTTATTGGAATTTATAATTTGTTCCAGTCTATAGTGTACCTTGATTAATCAAACCAGTACTTTCAAGGCTTGAAATCTGTACTCGATTCTTTACATTTTCACGCATGGTCTTTAATAAAAATATATGAAAAATAAATGTGATTTTGGGAATTCCAGAGTTCCAGGGAATTCTTCTTGACATCCTCGTGGGATATCTTGTAATAATAAACAATATATCGTAATACCTGTTATATTGTATTTAATACATTGAATCCGCAAACGAGTACTCTGATTTTTCACCAAAGTACTTTATACCCATTTTCCAGTACTTGATTCTCTATTTCTACCACATATTATGAAAATTTATTTTTCGAATTTATACTTTGTTCCAGTATCTATTGCACCTTGATTAATCAGATTAGTACTCTCAACGTTTGAAATCTGTACTCGATTCTCTATGTCGCAGCCCCGGGCGCGGAGAGGAGAACCCTCACGACGGCACCCATTGGACGCGCGGGTATAAGCTTCACCACCACTGAGCACAACCCTAAAGTTTGGCTTGAAACCACTTGCCAAAAGGTGATGCACCACATAGTAGTTGTGCTTGGAAGATCACTTATAAACCCTTCACATTACTTATGTTTTTCCTATGTGGGACAAATGCCCACATGGTACATATTTCTCAAGTTTGGGGTGTTACATTCACCCCTCCTTGAGAGCGTAATGTCCTCATTACGCCGTGACATCGGATCGTGGCTTCCCGCCAGTGGAGAAGCTGCCCACAACACGCCGAGCGGAGCCCCTTTAGCGGTGACTCACGACTCATGTCATGTGTGGAACATGCATTCCCATAGCTGACGGTTGGCTCTGATACCATTTGTCGCAGCCCCGGGCGCGGAGAGGAGAATCCTCACGACGGCACCCGTTGGACGCGCGGGTATTAGCTTCACCACCACTGAGCACAACCCTAAAGTTTGGCTTGAAACCACATGCCAAAAGGTGATGCACCACATAGTAGTTGTGCTTGGAAGATCACTTATAAACCCTTCACATTACTTATGTTTTTCCTATGTGGAACAAATGCCCACATGGTACATATTTCTCAAGTTTGGGGTGTTACACTCTACATTTCCACGCATAGTCTTTAATAAAACTATATGAAAAATAAATGTCATTTTTTGAATTCCTGAGTTCCAGAGAATTCTTCTTGACATCCTCGTGTGATATTTTGTAATAATAAACAATATATCGCAGTACCGGTTACATTGTATTTAATACTTTGATTCCGCAAACGAGTACTCTAATGTTGCTCCTAGGTACTTGATACCCATTTTCCAGTACTCGATTCTCAATTTCTGCCATATATTATGAAAACCTATTTTATTGGAATTTATAATTTATTCCAGTCTATAGTGTACCTTGATTAATCAAACTAGTACTTTCAAGGCTTGAAACCTGTACTCGATTCTCTACATTTTCACGCATGGTCTTTAATAAAAATATATGAAATATAAATGTGATTTTGGGAATTCCAGAGTTCCAGGGAATTCTTCTTGACATCCTCGTGGGATATCTTGTAATAATAAACAATATATCGTAATACCTGTTATATTTTATTTAATACATTGATTCCGCAAACGAGTACTCTGATTTTGCACCAAAGTACTTTATACCCATTTTCCAGTACTTGATTCTCTATTTCTACCACATATTATGAAAATTTATTTTTCGAATTTATACTTTGTTCCAGTATCTATTGCACCTTGATTAATCAGATTAGTACTCTCAACGTTTGAAATCTGTACTCGATTCTCTACATTTCCACGCATAGTCTTTAATAAAACTATATGAAAAATAAATGTCATTTTTTGAATTCCTGAGTTCCAGAGAATTCTTCTTGACATCCTCGTGTGATATTTTGTAATAATAAACAATATATCGCAGTACCTGTTACATTGTATTTAATACTTTGATTCCGCAAACGAGTACTCTAATTTTGCTCCTAAGTACTTGATACCCATTTTCCAGTACTCGATTCTCAATTTCTGCCACATATTATGAAAACTTATTTTATTGGAATTTATAATTTGTTCCAGTCTATAGTGTACCTTGATTAATCAAACTAGTACTTTCAAGGTTCGAAATCTGTACTCGATTCTCTACATTTTCACGCATGGTCTTTAATAAAAATATATGAAAAATAAATGTCATTTTGGGAATTCTAGAGTTCCAGAGAATTCTTCTTGACATCCTCGTGTGATATTTTGTAATAATAAACAATATATCGCAGTACCTGTTACATTGTATTTAATACTTTGATTCCGCAAACGAGTACTCTAATTTTGCTCCTAAGTACTTGATACCCATTTTCCAGTACTCGATTCTCAATTTTTGCCATATATTATGAAAACTTATTTTATTGGAATTTGTAATTTGTTCCAGTCTATAGTGTACCTTGATTAATCAAAGTAGTAGTTTCAAGGTTTGAAATCTGTACTCGATTCTCCACATTTTCACGCATGGTCTTTAATAAAAATATATGAAAAATAAATGTGATTTTGGGAATTCCAGAGTTCCGGGGAATTCTTCTTGACATCCTCGTGGGATATCTTGTAATAATAAACAATATATCGTAATACCTGTTATATTGTATGTAATACATTGATTCCGCAAACTAGTACTCTGATTTTGCACCAAAGTACTTTATACCCATTTATCAGTACTTGATTCTCTATTTCTACCACATATTATGAAAATTTATTTTTCGAATTTATACTTTGTTCCAGTATCTATTGCACCTTGATTAATCAGATTAGTACTCTCAACGTTTGAAATCTCTACTCGATTCTCTACATTTCCACGCATAGTCTTTAATAAAACTATATGAAAAATAAATGTCATTTTTTGAATTCCTGAGTTCCAGAGAATTCTTCTTGACATCCTCGTGTGATATTTTGTAATAATAATTAATATATCGCACTACCTGTTACATTGTATTTAATACTTTGATTCCGCAAACGAGTACTCTAATTTTGCTCCTAAGTACTTGATACCCATTTTCTAGTACTCGATTCTCAATTTCTGCCACATATTATGAAAACTTATTTTATTGGAATTTATAAGTTGTTCCAGTCTATAGTGTACGTTGATTAATCAAACTAGTACTTTCAAGGTTTGAAATCTGTACTCGATTCTCTACATTTTCACGCATAGTCTTTAATAAAAATATATGAAAAATAAATGTCATTTTGGGAATTCTAGAGTTCCAGAGAATTGTTCTTGACATCCTCGTGTGATATTTTGTAATAATAAACAATATATCGCAGTACCTGTTACATTGTATTTAATACTTTGATTCCGGAACCGAGTACTCTAATTTTGCTCCTAAGTACTTGATACCCATTTTCCAGTACTCGATTCTCAATTTCTGCCACATATTATGAAAACTTATTTTATTGGAATTTATAATTTGTTCCACTCTATAGTGTACCTTGATTAATCAAACTAGTACTTTCAAGGCTCGAAATCTGTACTCGATTCTCTACATTTTCATGCATGGTCTTTAATAAAAATATATGAAAAATAAATGTGATTTTGGGAATTCCAGAGTTCCAGGGAGTTCTTCTTGACATCCTCGTGGGATATCTTGTAACAATAAACAATATATCGTAATACCTGTTATATTGTATTTAATACATTGATTCCGCAAATGAGTACTCTGATTTTGCACCAAAGTACTTTATACCCATTTTCCAGTACTTGATTCTCTATTTCTACCACATATTATGAAAATTTATTTTTCGAATTTATACTTTGTTCCAGTATCTATTGCACCTTGATTAATTAGATTAGTACTCTCAATGTTTGAAATCTGTACTCGATTCTCTACATTTCCACGCATAGTCTTTAATAAAACTACATGAAAAATAAATGTCATTTTTTGAATTCCTGAGTTCCAGAGAATACTTCTTGACATCCTCGTGTGATATTTTGTAATAATAAACAATATATCGCATTACCTGTTTCATTGTATTTAATACTTTGATTCCGCAAATGAGTACTCTAATTTTGCTCCTAAGTACTTGATACCCATTTTCCAGTACTCGATTCTCAATTTCTGCCATATATTTTGAAAACTTATTTTATTGGAATTTATAATTTATTCCAGTCTATAGTGTACCTTCATTAATCAAACTAGTACTTTCAAGGTTTGAAATCTGTACTCGATTCTCCACATTTTCACGCATGGTCTTTAATAAAAATATATGAAAAATAAATGTGATTTTGGGAATTCCAGAGTTCCAGGGAATTCTTCTTGACATCCTCGTGGGATATCTTGTAATAATAAACAATATATCGTAATACCTGTTATACTGTATTTAATACATTGATTCCGCAAACGAGTACTCTGATTTTGCACCAAAGTACTTTATACCCATTTATCAGTACTTGATTCTCTATTTCTACCACATATTATGAAAATTTATTTTTCGAATTTGTACTTTGTTCCAGTATCTATTGCACCTTGATTAATCAGATTAGTACTCTCATCGTTTGAAATCTGTACTCGATTCTCTACATTTCCACGCATAGTCTTTAATAAAACTATATGAAAAATAAATGTCATTTTTTGAATTCCTGAGTTCCAGAGAATTCTTCTTGACATCCTCGTGTGATATTTTGTAATAATAATTAATATATCGCAGTACCTGTTACATTGTATTTAATACTTTGTTTCCGCAAACGAGTACTCTAATTTTGCTCCTAAGTACTTGATACCCATTTTCCAGTACTCGATTCTCAATTTCTGCCACATATTATGAAAACTTATTTTATTGGAATTTATAATTTGTTCCAGTCTATAGTGTACCTTGATTAATCAAACTAGTACTTTCAAGGTTTGAAATATGTACTCGATTCTCTACATTTTCACGCATGGTCTTTAATAAAAATATATGAAAAATAAATGTCATTTTGGGAATTCTAGAGTTCCAGAGAATTCTTCTTGACATCCTCGTGTGATATTTTGTAATAATAAACAATATATCGCAGTACCTGTTACATTGTATTTAATACTTTGATTCCGGAACCGAGTACTCTAATTTTGGTCCTAAGTACTTGATACCCATTTTCCAGTACTCGATTCTCAATTTCTGCCACATATTATGAAAACTTATTTTATTGGAATTTATAATTTGTTCCAGTCTATAGTGTACCTTGATTAATCAAACTAGTACTTTCAAGGCTTGAAATCTGTACTCGATTCTCTACATTCTCACACATGGTCTTTAATAAAAATATATGAAAAATAAATATGATTTTGGGAATTCCAGAGTTCCAGGGAATTCTTCTTGACATCCTCGTGGGATATCTTATAATAATAAACAATATATCGTAATACCTGTTATATTGTATTTAATACATTAATTCCGCAAACGAGTACTCTGATTTTGCACCAAAGTACTTTATACCCATTTTCCAGTACTTGATTCTCTATTTCTACCACATATTATGAAAATTTATTTTTCGAATTTATACTTTGTTCCAGTATCTATTGCACCTTGATTAATCAGATTAGTACTCTCAACGTTTGAAATCTGTACTCGATTCTCTACATTTCCACGCATAGTCTTTAATAAAACTATATGAAAAATAAATGTCATTTTTTGAATTCCTGAGTTCCAGAGAATTCTTCTTGACATCCTCGTGTGATATTTTGTAATAATAAACAATATATCGCAGTACCTGTTACATTGTATTTAATACTTTGATTCCGCAAACGAGTACTCTAATTTTGCTCCTAAGTACTTGATACCCATTTTCCAGTACTCGATTCTCAATTTCTGCCATATATTATGAAAACTTATTTTATTGGAATTTATAATTTGTTCCAGTCTATAGTGTACCTTGATTAATCAAACTAGTACTTTCAAGGTTTGAAATCTGTACTCGATTCTCTACATTTTCACGCAAGGTCTTTAATAAAAATATATGAAAAATAAATGTGATTTTGGGTATTCCAGAGTTCCAGGGAATTCTTCTTGACATCCTCGTGGGATATCTTGTAATAATAAACAATATATCGTAATACCTGTTATATTGTATTTAATACATTGATTCCGCAAACGAGTACTCTGATTTTGCACCAAAGTACTTTATACCCATTTTCCAGTACTTGATTCTCTATTTCTACCACATATTATGAAAATTTATTTTTCGAATTTATACTTTGTTCCAGTATCTATTGCACCTTGATTAATCAGATTAGTACTCTCAACGTTTGAAATCTGTACTCGATTCTCTACATTTCCACGCATAGTCTGTAACGCCCTGCTATTTTTATAACGCTTTGGTACGTTTACCGACGAATTGCTCTTGTGTGTATTATTTGCAAATTATGTGATTATGTGAATTATATGAATTAATGTGTGATTCTATATGTGAATAATATGATGAATTCATAAGAATTTTTATATTTGAAATTTACTTCACACTATGTTATATTTGAAGTGTCGTATTTGAAATCTTATGAAATTATGTCAATTATATTTGACTTGTATGATATTAATCTTGAAATATACATAAATATATATATGCAAATATATACATAAATATCTACACAAATATATATACAAGTATATACATATAGCTAGCTAATTTTGACTATTCAAAATAACTTATATTATTTAATTATCTCATCTTTTCTCCAAATTTCTACACTATTCTCAAGCAACTCATCTTCAACCTCTCTCTCTCTCACTCTCGGCACTCTCACTCACCTCTCACGACCACCATTGTCATCTTCAACAATCACCAAAAATCATCCCCTCTCTTGCTACAAAAAGTTGCTCTTTCATCTAAGGAACAAGCCTCTACTTTCTATTTTTGCAAACAAGCTCTTAATTCCTCAATCTTTTCAATTCCCCTCTTCAAGGTAAGGTTTCAATTCTCTTAATTCTTTGGTTTTCAATGTCTCATATGTTGATGAAGTGAAGAAGCATGTTAGAATGAATGATTGATGAGCTTAGTTTGGTGATTGATTACATGTAGCATCTCTTGTGATTTTTCACATAAATTTGATTATTATGCAATGTTGGATTGATGAATTTAGATGCTTAGATGCTCAAATGGATTGGTAATTCATGTTAGTTCATGATATTAAGCTAATTGGTGAAGTTTTATGGAGTTTGGAGTTGAAAAATGAGAGTTTGGCAAAATATGTAGGGGCTGATGAATAGTGATTTTTTAGCATTTGGCTTCATTTTTTGATTCTTTTGGCATCAAAAATCCTTAAATATAGTAGCTAAGTGATGTCGGAAATTTCGGATTAATCGGAGTTGATTTGCTATGCAAAGTATTAAACGAGGGGTGGTTTGCGTAATATTTACAAACCTTTGAATTTTGGTTTCCAAGCTTCCATATTACTTGAATGCTTAGTTTAGCTTCATATCATGTATGTTTGATTGTGTTTGAATGCATTTGAATGAGTTTAATTGTGTTTAAGTGCATTTATACATAATATGTTATTTTGAGCACAAAATGCATTTCATTGCCGTGCGTCTTATTTGGTTGATTTATCGAGTCGTGTCTTACCTCGAGGCCTGTGTATTACAGGTGGGACCTCGCGGAGCTGATTTTCGAGTTCTCGTGTATCTTTTGTTAAGCCTACAGGTGAGGATGAAAAATGTTTTTAACTGAAGCTTGAACAAATATTTGCGAAAACCATATCCCTTATATTTCAATTATATGTTATCAATATTTGAAATAAAAAGGATTTGATATAAAATGATATATATGTATCTTTTCTAAAATGGTTTTAAAATAGAGACAAGAGAACTATTTTGTTTTTAAAAGTAACATTTGGTCTCGGGACTTGCGCGTATGCCTCGAGTTATTCGGCAACGTGTTGAGAAACCCTAGACGGTTACATACCTTGTCTCGAACGACTCTTTTAGTCAATCAAAACATTTATAAAGCGAGATTATTGTTCCTTCGACCCTATTGAGGACGCTCTTAGGGTATATTTGGGCCCTGGATTATGTGAGAGGCGGATACCCGGAGACGTGCGTCTAGGGCTGAAGCCGGGTTCATAATCCACCGATTATAAACAGGTTTAACTAGTAATCTGATATATAATCAAAGGGTATTATTCATGGCTGGTCGGAGGTAGTCTAGCCTGAATAATACTTACACCGGCGCCATTAGTCGGGTATGGTGAAATCTCGGGTTGCTCCTTGATAAGCCAAACTGTGTTATAGGATTTCATTATAATTGATATGTTTTTGGGAGTTATAAGGAGATGGCCCGTTCTCGCCGGGAATAAAAATGTTCTCTAAAATGTTTTAAATTAATATTTAGTTCACAAAGCTTAGCTGAATTGTAAAAGAGCTTATCGGCACTAGATTTGCTTTTATCAACCTAAGTGTGAATTAAATATGCTTTTATTATATACATATATTTCCCTCCTCACTGGGTTCGTTTGACTCACATCCCGTTTTGGTTCACGCTTCAGGTTAGCGGTCAGGTACTGGCAGCAGCATTGTAGGATCATCAGTCTTTGGAGTCAGTTATATATATATATATTTTTTTTTTTGTTAGCTGAACTCAATGATATATATTTTGTCATGATAAATAGAATGTGGTTGAGACGTGAATGAATATGAAACTTGATGACAGTTTGAAATGATGAATCTGATGGGATTATGATATATATATGTTGATATCATGCTATTGATATGATGGTACTTGATTCCGCTACGTTAATGTTATATTGCGGTTGTTGTTGTTGATGTTGATATTGCTGTTGGGGAGTTGCTGTTGCCAGATTGTGGGAATCCCGTTGTCCGGGGCGGGTTTTCGAGTGGTGGTATTTAACTATCGCTCGGGGACTCGTTTCGGTCCGGGGGTTGTGGCGTGGGGGACGTCACAGCTTAAGGTGGTATCAGAGCCTAGGTTTGGTACTTAGGTTTTGACGTCGTGTTGAGTGTGTCTAGGTCGAACGGCTATAGGACAATGTGCTTTTATATGTTTATGTTATGTGATTTTGTGCTAACATGATCATGTGGCTAACAAAACATGCATTTTATTCAGTCTTTTGATACAGGAAATGGCTCGTGGTAGACCGAGAACCAGAGTTGCTCCTCCTTCTCCTCCCCAGGAAGACGACAACAACATTAATGCTCCTCCGGCTCCTCAGCCCGAGCCGATACCGCCCGTGCAGCCGAATCCCCTGAATCCTGCCATGTTCTTCGAAGCCATGCAAAGGATGTTCCAACAGGGTGTAGCTCCTGTACAACCGACCCCTGCTCAAAGGAAACAGGCAGAGGCGAGAGACTTTGACAGGTTCCTCAATCTTAATCCCCCTCGTTTCGAAGGAGCACCTGATGATCTTAAGGCCACAGAGTGGATTGCCGATCTCGAGCCTATGTTCAGGGTTATCGAGTGTCCCGACTCGAAGAAAGTTGAATATGCAGTTTTTCTATTGAAGGGACCAGCCAGAGACTGGTGGAGGCTGACTGAAGCTAGGTGGTGAGCTGATCAGACTGAGCCGACTTGGGCTAACTTCCTCTCAGCCTTCCGAAGCAAATACATCCCCCTGGTTGTACAAGATTGACGAGAAGCTGAATTTCGAGCCTTAAAACAAGAGAATCTCACCGTTGATGAATACGAGGCCATGTTCTCCCGCCTCATTGTCTACTGTCCTTTCATCCTTACGGACGAAAGAAGAAAGGTGAATCAGTTTGTTCAGGGCCTGAATGAGGATATCCGAAGAGCACTTCTGGGAGCTCATCTCCCTACATACGAGGTTGCCGTCACAACTGCTCTGGAGATTGAGTCTCAGTTACAACAGATCAAAAGGGACTTCGCACCGAAGGATATAGCTCCACCACCTCGCAAATTCAAGAGGTCTTTTCCTCCTGCGGGTTCTTCATCTTCGAGCAAGAAGCAAAAGACCTCGGGTTCTCAGACAGCCGAGCCTCCAATCAAGTGTTCTTATTGTGGCAAGCCAAGACACATGGAAGCTAATTGCTGGAAGAAACAAGGGCTCTGTCTTCGATGTGGGCGCAAGGATCATCAAATAGAGAACTGCCCGAGAAGGCCATCTCCACAGTTCCAGAAAGAGCCACAGAATGCGGGGAAAGGAAAAGTTGTGGCACGAGCGTATGCGATGACGGGGGATGGAGGGGAGACCGATCCAAATGCCGTGGTGCAAGGTACTGTACATTTGCATGACATATCCATAATTGCATTATATGATTCGGGTGCGACGCATTCTTTTATTGCACCTGAATATGTTTCTAGATTATCTTTATCTGCCGAGTCTTTACCGTATGTGCTTGAGGTCAATTCCCCGTTGGGAATTTCTTATTTGTGCAATCGAGTCTTTCGAGACTGTCCATTGAGGATAGATGATCGTGATTATCCTGCTGATCTCATTGAACTTCCGATGAGTCATTACGGGATAATATTGGGAATGGATTGGCTATATCGGCATCAAGCTTATATTGATTGTTTCGGGAAAAAGATCACTCTGGGAGCTGATAGCGAGATTTTGGGCAAAAGGTTTGACAAGATTCCTCGAGTTTCTTATGTTAAAGCCGCCCGAATGATTCGCAAGGGATCTCCGGCCTTTGTTGCTTATCTACTAAACCGTCCGAAAGAGCAAGTTAAGCTTGAGGAGGTACCAGTAGTTGGAGAATTCCCTGATGTGTTTCCCGAGAGTTTGAATTCTTTGCCTCCGGAACGAGAGATAGAGTTTGTGATCGATCTAGCTCCGGGTGCCGAACCGTATTCGAAGACTCCTTACCGAATGGCTCCGGCAGAGTTGAAAGAATTGAAGATACAGTTGGATGGACTGTTGGAGAGTGGGTACATTCGACCGAGTACTTCGCCGTGGGGTGCGCCTGTTCTTTTTGTGAAAAAGAAGGATGGGACGTTGAGGATGTGTATAGATTATCGCGAGCTGAATCGGATGACGATAAAGAACAAATATCCTCTACCTCACATCGAAGAGTTGTTTGATATCTTGCAAGGGTCGAAAGTATACTCTAAACTTGATCTCCGACAGGGGTATTACCAGTTGAGGATTCGAGAATCAGACATTCCAAAGACTGGGTTTAATACTCGATATGGGCATTTTGAGTTCGTAGTTATGCCTTTCGGGTTAACGAATGCCCCAGCTGCTTTCATGGATTTGATGCATCGTACTTTCCGGCCCTATCTCGATAAGTTTGTGGTGATCTTCATTGATGATATCCTGGTTTTCTCAAAGACTAAGGAAGAACATGCCGAGCATCTTCGCATCGTATTAAGAACTCTCCTAGAGCATCAGTTGTATGCTAAGTTCAGTAAATGCGAATTTTGGCTTGATAAAGTTACCTTCCTTGGTCATGTGATATCAGGAGATGGAATCGAAGTTGATCCTTCTAAAATCGAGGCCGTAATGAAATGGGAGCAGCCGAAGACTCCAACTGAAGTCCGAAGTTTTCTAGGGTTAGCTGGCTATTACAGGCGTTTCGTTCAAGATTTCTCCAAGATAGCCGCTCCGCTGACCAATTTAACTCGCAAGGACGTGCCTTTTAAGTGGGACGATAAATGCGAGGCAAGTTTCCAAGAGCTAAGGAAACGGTTGACTACTGCTCCGGTACTTGCACTTCCTGAAGGTTCCGAAGGGTTTACGGTTTATACCGATGCCTCGAAAGAAGGGTTAGGATGCGTTCTTATGCAGAATGGCAAAGTGATAGCTTATGCTTCGCGTAAGTTAAAAGATGCCGAAAAGAACTATCCTATCCATGATCTTGAGCTAGCTGCTATTATCTTTGCCCTGGGTAAGTGGCGACATTACTTGTACGGCGTGACATTCGATATTTTCACCGATCACCAGAGTTTGAAGTATTTACATACTCAGAAAGATCTTAATCGCAGGCAACGACGGTGGATGGAATTTCTTGAAGATTATGATTGCCGTATCCAATATCACCCAGGCAAAGCTAACGTAGTAGCCGATGCTTTAAGTAGACAAGCAAAGGTAGCTAGCTTGGAAGGAACCTCCTTGGAATTAATGTCCGAAGCAGGGAGATATCATCTAGTCTCTCAACCGCGGATTGCTAACCTCTCAGTGAGACCGGATTTGGTTCAGAGGCTTAAAGACGAGCAGAGTGCTGATGACTGGATTCAAAGACAGGTCGTGAGGATGCAAGATGATCCGAACTCCTCATTTGCTTTCGATGATATGGGTCTTCTTCGTCTTAAGAACCGAATCTGCGTGCCGAAAAACTTGAAGTTCGAAATCATGGAAGAAGCACATAAATCTGCTTATACCGTCCATCCGGGAGGTAATAAGATGTACCGAGATCTGAAGACTCAATATTGGTGGCATGGAATGAAACGTGAAGTTGCTGAGTTCGTGAGACGGTGTTTGACTTGTCAACGAGTTAAAGCCGAACATCAGCAACCCGGTGGAACTCTACAGCCACTCTCTATTCCGGATTGGAAATGGGAAGATATTGCTATGGATTTCATGTCCGGATTACCAAGAGTTCGGGGTGGATATGATACGATTTGGGTAATTGTGGATCGTTTGACGAAATCCGCTCATTTCATTCCAATTCGAAAGACCACTAATGTTAAGAAGTTAGCGGAACTGTACATTGAGCAGATTGTAAAGCTACACGGAGTTCCGAAAAGTATTGTATCCGATCGAGATCCTAAGTTTACTTCTCGACTTTGGCAAGAAATTCACAGAAACTTGGGAACGAATTTGAAATTCAGCACGGCAGCTCACCCGCAAACTGATGGTCAATCTGAGAGAACCATCAAGATTCTAGGCGATATGTTACGAGCGTGTGCTCTCGACTTCTCCACGAGTTGGGACAAGCAACTGCCACTCATTGAATTCGCCTACAACAACAGCTACCAAGCGACGATTGGGATGCCCCCGTACGAAGCGCTTTATGGACGTAAATGCCGATCCCCTCTATACTGGGAATTAGAAGACTGGCGAAGAACTAAAGACGGAGTGGAACGAGCTCTACCTCCAAAGACGATCCAGGAAACACTTGATAAGATTGCAATCATTCGGCAGAGAATGAAAGCTGCTCAGGATCGTCAGAAGAGTTATGCTGACAAGAGACGCCGGGATTTGGAATTTGAAGAGGGAGACAAAGTGTTTCTTAAGGCGACGTTGAGGAAAGGATTCGCTAGAGTGGGAAAAGGTGGGAAACTCAGTCCGAGATATTTGGGACCCTATGAGGTTATTGAACGGATTGGGAAGACTGCCTACCGCCTGAACCTGCCCTCGACTCTAACTGGGATTCACAATGTCTTCCATGTTTCTCAATTGCGAAAATACTATCCCGACGAATCTCACATTCTGCGAGATGAAGAAGTTCAGGTAGAGCCTGACTTGACGATCGAGATGAAACCTGTTGAGATTCAGGATCGTAAGTTCAAGCAACTCTGCAACCGACAAATTCCCTTGGTTCGTGTGTTATGGAGAAACCGAACCACCGAGCAAGTAACTTGGGAAACGGAAGAGAAGATGCGAACTCATTATCCCGAGTTATTTGCGGAGTCGAATTAGAATCTGGGGACCAGATTCTCCGAAGGGGGGGATAGTGTAACGCCCCGCTATTTTTATAACGCTTCGGTACGTTTACCGACGAATTGCTCTTGTGTGTATTATTTGCAAATTATGTGATTATGTGAATTATATGAATTAATGTGTGATTCTATATGTGAATAATATGATGAATTCATAAGAATTTTTATATTTGAAATTTACTTCACACTATGTTATATTTGAAGTGTCGTATTTGAAATCTTATGAAATTATGTCAATTATATTTGACTTGTATGATATTAATCTTGAAATATACATAAATATATATATGCAAATATATACATAAATATCTACACAAATATATATACAAGTATATACATATAGCTAGCTAATTTTGACTATTCAAAATAACTTATATTATTTAATTATCTCATCTTTTCTCCAAATTTCTACACTATTCTCAAGCAACTCATCTTCAACCTCTCTCTCTCTCACTCTCGGCACTCTCACTCACCTCTCACGACCACCATTGTCATCTTCAACAATCACCAAAAATCATCCCCTCTCTTGCTACAAAAAGTTGCTCTTTCATCTAAGGAACAAGCCTCTACTTTCTATTTTTGCAAACAAGCTCTTAATTCCTCAATCTTTTCAATTCCCCTCTTCAAGGTAAGGTTTCAATTCTCTTAATTCTTTGGTTTTCAATGTCTCATATGTTGATGAAGTGAAGAAGCATGTTAGAATGAATGATTGATGAGCTTAGTTTGGTGATTGATTACATGTAGCATCTCTTGTGATTTTTCACATAAATTTGATTATTATGCAATGTTGGATTGATGAATTTAGATGCTTAGATGCTCAAATGGATTGGTAATTCATGTTAGTTCATGATATTAAGCTAATTGGTGAAGTTTTATGGAGTTTGGAGTTGAAAAATGAGAGTTTGGCAAAATATGTAGGGGCTGATGAATAGTGATTTTTTAGCATTTGGCTTCATTTTTTGATTCTTTTGGCATCAAAAATCCTTAAATATAGTAGCTAAGTGATGTCGGAAATTTCGGATTAATCGGAGTTGATTTGCTATGCAAAGTATTAAACGAGGGGTGGTTTGCGTAATATTTACAAACCTTTGAATTTTGGTTTCCAAGCTTCCATATTACTTGAATGCTTAGTTTAGCTTCATATCATGTATGTTTGATTGTGTTTGAATGCATTTGAATGAGTTTAATTGTGTTTAAGTGCATTTATACATAATATGTTATTTTGAGCACAAAATGCATTTCATTGCCGTGCGTCTTATTTGGTTGATTTATCGAGTCGTGTGTCGCAGCCCCGGGCGCGGAGAGGAGAACCCTCACGACGGCACCCGTTGGATGCGCGGGTATAAGCTTCACCACCACTGAGCACAACCCTAAAGTTTGGCTTGAAACCACTTGCCAAAAGGTGATGCACCACATGGTAGTTGTGCTTGGAAGATCACTTATAAACCCTTCACATTACTTATGTTTTTCCTATGTGGGACAAATGCCCACATGGTACATATTTCTCAAGTTTGGGGTGTTACATTCACCCCTCCTTGAGAGCGTAATGTCCTCATTACGCCGTGACATAGGATCGTGGCTTCCCGCCAGTGGAGAAGCTGCCCACAACACGCCGAGCGGAGCCCCTTTAGCGGTGACTCACGACTCATGTCATGTGTGGAACATGCATTCCCATAGCTGACGGTTGGCTCTGATACCATTTGTCGCAGCCCCGGGCGCGGAGAGGAGAACCCTCACGACGGCACCCGTTGGATGCGCGGGTATAAGCTTCACCACCACTGAGCACAACCCTAAAGTTTGGCTTGAAACCACTTGCCAAAAGGTGATGCACCACATGGTAGTTGTGCTTGGAAGATCACTTATAAACCCTTCACATTACTTATGTTTTTCCTATGTGGGACAAATGCCCACATGGTACATATTTCTCAAGTTTGGGGTGTTACATCGTGTCTTACCTCGAGGCCTGTGTATTACAGGTGGGACCTCGCGGAGCTGATTTTCGAGTTCTCGTGTATCTTTTGTTAAGCCTACAGGTGAGGATGAAAAATGTTTTTAACTGAAGCTTGAACAAATATTTGCGAAAACCATATCCCTTATATTTCAATTATATGTTATCAATATTTGAAATAAAAAGGATTTGATATAAAATGATATATATGTATCTTTTCTAAAATGGTTTTAAAATAGAGACAAGAGAACTATTTTGTTTTTAAAAGTAACATTTGGTCTCGGGACTTGCGCGTATGCCTCGAGTTATTCGGCAACGTGTTGAGAAACCCTAGACGGTTACATACCTTGTCTCGAACGACTCTTTTAGTCAATCAAAACATTTATAAAGCGAGATTATTGTTCCTTCGACCCTATTGAGGACGCTCTTAGGGTATATTTGGGCCCTGGATTATGTGAGAGGCGGATACCCGGAGACGTGCGTCTAGGGCTGAAGCCGGGTTCATAATCCACCGATTATAAACAGGTTTAACTAGTAATCTGATATATAATCAAAGGGTATTATTCATGGCTGGTCGGAGGTAGTCTAGCCTGAATAATACTTACACCGGCGCCATTAGTCGGGTATGGTGAAATCTCGGGTTGCTCCTTGATAAGCCAAACGGTGTTATGGGATTTCATTATAATTGATATGTTTTTGGGAGTTATAAGGAGATGGCCCGTTCTCGCCGGGAATAAAAATGTTCTCTAAAATGTTTTAAATTAATATTTAGTTCACAAAGCTTAGCTGAATTGTAAAAGAGCTTATCGGCACTAGATTTGCTTTTATCAACCTAAGTGTGAATTAAATATGCTTTTATTATATACATATATTTCCCTCCTCACTGGGTTCGTTTGACTCACATCCCGTTTTGGTTCACGCTTCAGGTTAGCGGTCAGGTACTGGCAGCAGCATTGTAGGATCATCAGTCTTTGGAGTCAGTTATATATATATATATTTTTTTTTTTGTTAGCTGAACTCAATGATATATATTTTGTCATGATAAATAGAATGTGGTTGAGACGTGAATGAATATGAAACTTGATGACAGTTTGAAATGATGAATCTGATGGGATTATGATATATATATGTTGATATCATGCTATTGATATGATGGTACTTGATTCCGCTACGTTAATGTTATATTGCGGTTGTTGTTGTTGATGTTGATATTGCTGTTGGGGAGTTGCTGTTGCCAGATTGTGGGAATCCCGTTGTCCGGGGCGGGTTTTCGAGTGGTGGTATTTAACTATCGCTCGGGGACTCGTTTCGGTCCGGGGGTTGTGGCGTGGGGGACGTCACATAGTCTTTAATAAAACTATATCAAAAATAAATGTCATTTTTTGAATTCCTGAGTTCCAGAGAATTCTTCTTGACATCCTCGTGTGATATTTTGTAATAATAAACAATATATCGAAGTACCTGTTACATTGTATTTAATACATTGATTCCGCAAACGAGTACTCTAATTTTGCTCCTAAGTACTTGATACCCATTTTCCAGTACTCGATTCTCAATTTCTGCCATATATTATGAAAACTGATTTTATTGGAATTTATAATTTGTTCCAGTCTATAGTGTACCTTGATTAATCAAACTAGTACTTTCAAGGTTTGAAATCTGTACTCGATTCTCTACATTTTCACGCATGGTCTTTAATAAAAATATATGAAAAATAAATGTGATTTTGGGAATTCTAGAGTTCCAGAGAATTCTTCTTGACATCCTCGTGTGATATTTTGTAATAATAAACAATATATCGCAGTACCTGTTACATTGTATTTAATACTTTGATTCCGGAACCGAGTACTCTAATTTTGGTCCTAAGTACTTGATACCCATTTTCCAGTACTCGATTCTCAATTTCTGCCACATATTATGAAAACTTATTTTATTGGAATTTATAATTTGTTCCAGTCTATAGTGTACCTTGATTAATCAAACTAGTACTTTCAAGGCTTGAAATCTGTACTCGATTCTCTACATTCTCACACATGGTCTTTAATAAAAATATATGAAAAATAAATGTGATTTTGGGAATTCCAGAGTTCCAGGGAATTCTTCTTGACATCCTCGTGGGATATCTTATAATAATAAACAATATATCGTAATACCTGTTATATTGTATTTAATACATTAATTCCGCAAACGAGTACTCTGATTTTGCACCAAAGTACTTTATACCCATTTTCCAGTACTTGATTCTCTATTTCTACCCTATATTATGAAAATTTATTTTTCGAATTTATACTTTGTTCCAGTATCTATTGCACCTTCATTAATCAGATTAGTACTCTCAACGTTTGAAATCTGTACTCGATTCTCTACATTTCCACGCATAGTCTTTAATAAAACTATATGAAAAATAAATGTCATTTTTTGAATTCCTGAGTTCCAGAGAATTCTTCTTGACATCCTCGTGTGATATTTTGTAATAATAAACAATATATCGCAGTACCTGTTACATTGTATTTAATACTTTGATTCCGCAAACGAGTACTCTAATTTTGCTCCTAAGTACTTGATACCCATTTTCCAGTACTCGATTCTCAATTTCTGCCACATATTATGAAAACTTATTTTATTGGAATTTATAATTTGTTCCAGTCTATAGTGTACCTTGATTAATCAAACTAGTACTTTCAAGGTTTGAAATATGTACTCGATTCTCTACATTTTCACGCATGGTCTTTAATAAAAATATATGAAGAATAAATGTCATTTTGGGAATTCTAGAGTTCCAGAGAATTCTTCTTGACATCCTCGTGTGATATTTTGTAATAATAAACAATATATCGCAGTACCTGTTACATTGTATTTAATACTTTGATTCCGGAACCGAGTACTCTAATTTTGGTCCTAAGTACTTGATACCCATTTTCCAGTACTCGATTCTCAATTTCTGCCACATATTATGAAAACTTATTTTATTGGAATTTATAATTTGTTCCAGTCTATAGTGTACCTTGATTAATCAAACTAGTACTTTCAAGGCTTGAAATCTGTACTCGATTCTCTACATTCTCACACATGGTCTTTAATAAAAATATATGAAAAATAAATGTGATTTTGGGAATTCCAGAGTTCCAGGGAATTCTTCTTGACATCCTCGTGGGATATCTTATAATAATAAACAATATATCGTAATACCTGTTATATTGTATTTAATACATTAATTCCGCAAACGAGTACTCTGATTTTGCACCAAAGTACTTTATACCCATTTTCCAGTACTTGATTCTCTATTTCTACCACATATTATGAAAATTTATTTTTCGAATTTATACTTTGTTCCAGTATCTATTGCACCTTGATTAATCAGATTAGTACTCTCAACGTTTGAAATCTGTACTCGATTCTCTACATTTCCACGCATAGTCTTTAATAAAACTATATGAAAAATAAATGTCATTTTTTGAATTCCTGAGTTCCAGAGAATTCTTCTTGACATCCTCGTGTGATATTTTGTAATAATAAACAATATATCGCAGTACCTGTTACATTGTATTTAATACTTTGATTCCGCAAACGAGTACTCTAATTTTGCTCCTAAGTACTTGATACCCATTTTCCAGTACTCGATTCTCAATTTCTGCCATATATTATGAAAACTGATTTTATTGGAATTTATAATTTGTTCCAGTCTATAGTGTACCTTGATTAATCAAACTAGTACTTTCAAGGTTTGAAATCTGTACTCGATTCTCTACATTTTCACGCAAGGTCTTTAATAAAAATATATGAAAAATAAATGTGATTTTGGGAATTCCAGAGTTCCAGGGAATTCTTCTTGACATCCTCGTGGGATATCTTGTAATAATAAACAATATATCGTAATACCTGTTATATTGTATTTAATACATTGATTCCGCAAACGAGTACTCTGATTTTGCACCAAAGTACTTTATACCCATTTTCCAGTACTTGATTCTCTATTTCTACCACATATTATGAAAATTTATTTTTCGAATTTATACTTTGTTCCAGTATCTATTGCACCTTGATTAATCAGATTAGTACTCTCAACGTTTGAAATCTGTACTCGATTCTCTACATTTCCACGCATAGTCTTTAATAAAACTATATGAAAAATAAATGTCATTTTTTGAATTCCTGAGTTCCAAAGAATTCTTCTTGACATCCTCGTGGGATATTTTGTAATAATAAACAATATATCGCAGTACCTAATACATTGTATTTAATACTTTGATTCCGCAAACAAGTACTCTAATTTTGCTCCTAAGTACTTGATACCCATTTTCCAGTACTCGATTCTCAATTTCTGCCATATATTATGAAAACTTATTTTATTGGAATTTATAATTTGTTCCAGTCTATAGTGTACCTTGATTAATCAAACTAGTACTTTTAAGGTTTGAAATCTGTACTCGATTCTCTACATTTTCACGCATGGTCTTTAATAAAAATATATGAAAAATAAATGTGATTTTGGGAATTCCAGCGTTCCAGGGAATTCTTCTTGACATCCTCGTGGGATATCTTGTAATAATAAACAATATATCGTAATACCTGTTATATTGTATTTAATACATTGATTCCGCAAACGAGTACTCTGATTTTGCACCAAAGTACTTTATACCCATTTATCAGTACTTGATTCTCTATTTCTACCACATATTATGAAAATTTATTTTTCGAATTTATACTTTGTTCCAGTATCTATTGCACCTTGATTAATCAAATTAGTACTCTCAACGTTTGAAATCTGTACTCGATTCTCTACATTTCCACGCATAGTCTTTAATAAAACTATATGAAAAATAAATGTCATTTTTTGAATTCCTGAGTTCCAGATAATTCTTCTTGACATCCTCGTGTGATATTTTGTAATAATAAACAATATATCGCAGTACCTGTTACATTGTATTTAATACTTTGATTCCGCAAACGAGTACTCTAATTTTGCTCCTAAGTACTTGATACCCATTTTCCAGTACTCGATTCTCAATTTCTGCCACATATTATGAAAACTTATTTTATTGGAATTTATAATTTGTTCCAGTCTATAGTGTACCTTGATTAATCAAACTAGTACTTTCAAGGTTTGAAATCTGTACTCGATTCTCTACATTTTCACGCATGGTCTTTAATAAAAATATATGAAAAATAAATGTCATTTTGGGAATTCTAGAGTTCCAGAGAATTCTTCTTGACATCCTCGTGTGATATTTTGTAATAATAAACAATATATCGCAGTACCTGTTACATTGTATTTAATACTTTGATTCCGGAACCGAGTACTCTAATTTTGCTCCTATGTACTTGATATCCATTTTCCAGTACTCGATTCTCAATTTCTGCCACATATTATGAAAACTTATTTTATTGGAACTTATAATTTGTTCCAGTCTATAGTGTACCTTGATTAATCAAACTAGTACTTTCAAGGTTTGAAATCTGTACTCGATTCTCTACATTTTCACGCATGGTCTTTAATAAAAATATATGAAAAATAAATGTCATTTTGGGAATTCTAGAGTTCCAGAGAATTCTTCTTGACATCCTCGTGTGATATTTTGTAATAATAAACAATATATCGCAGTACCTGTTACATTGTATTTAATACTTTGATTCCGGAACCGAGTACTCTAATTTTGCTCCTAAGTACCTGATACCCATTTTCCAGTACTCGATTCTCAATTTCTGCCACATATTATGAAAACTTATTTTATTGGAATTTATAATTTGTTCCAGTCTATAGTGTACCTTGATTAATCAAACTAGTACTTTCAAGGCTTGAAATCTGTACTCGATTCTCTACATTTTCACGCATGGTCTTTAATAAAAATATATGAAAAATAAATGTGATTTTGGGAATTCCAGAGTTCCAGGGAATTCTTCTTGACATCCTCGTGGGATATCTTGTAATAATAAACAATATATCGTAATACCTGTTATATTGTATTTAATACATTGATTCCGCAAACGAGTACTCTGATTTTGCCCCAAAGTACTTTATACCCATTTTCCAGTACTTGATTCTCTATTTCTACCACATATTATGAAAATTTATTTTTCGAATTTATACTTTGTTCCAGTATCTATTGCACCTTGATTAATCAGATTAGTACTCTCAACGTTTGAAATCTGTATTCGATTCTCTATGTCGCAGCCCCGGGCGCGGAGAGGAGAACCCTCACGACGGCACCCGTTGGACGCGCGGGTATAAGCTTCACCACCACTGAGCACAACCCTAAAGTTTGGCTTGAAACCACTTGCCAAAAGGTGATGCACCACATAGTAGTTGTGCTTGGAAGATCACTTATAAACCCTTCACATTACTTATGTTTTTCCTATGTGGGACAAATGCCCACATGGTACATATTTCTCAAGTTTGGGGTGTTACATTCACCCCTCCTTGAGAGCGTAATGTCCTCATTACGCCGTGACATAGGATCGTGGCTTCCCGCCAGTGGAGACGCTGCCCACAACACGCCGAGCGAAACCCCTTTAGCGATGACTCACGACGGTACCCGTTGGACGCGCGGGTATAAGCTTCTCCACCACTGAGCACAACCCTAAAGTTTGGCTTGAAACCACTTGCCAAAAGGTGATGCACCACATGGTAGTTGTGCTTGGAAGATCACTTATAAACCCTTCACATTACTTATGTTTTTCCTATGTGGGACAAATGCCCACATGGTACATATTTCTCAAGTTTGGGGTCTTACATTTGTCGCAGCCCCGGGCGCGGAGAGGAGAACCCTCACGACGGCACCCGTTGGACGCGCGGGTATAAGCTTCACCACCACTGAGCACAACCCTAAAGTTTGGCTTGAAACCACTTGCCAAAAGGTGATGCACCACATGGTAGTTGTGCTTGGAAGATCACTTATAAACCCTTCACATTACTTTTGTTTTTCCTATGTGGGACAAATGCCCACATGGTACATATTTCTCAAGTTTGGGGTGTTACATTCACCCCTCCTTGAGAGCGTAATGTCCTCATTACGCCGTGACATAGGATCGTGGCTTCCCGCCAGTGGAGAAGCTGCCCACAACACGCCGAGCGGGGCCCCTTTAGCGGTGACTCACGACTCATGTCATGTGTGGAACATGCATTCCCATAGCTGACGGTTGGCTCTGATACCATTTGTCGCAGCCCCGGGCGCGGAGAGGAGAACCCTCACGACGGCACCCGTTGGACGCGCGGGTATAAGCTTCACCACCACTGAGCACAACCCTAAAGTTTGGCTTGAAACCACTTGCCAAAAGGTGATGCACCACATGGTAGTTGTGCTTGGAAGATCACTTATAAACCCTTCACATTACTTATGTTTTTCCTATGTGGGACAAATGCCCACATGGTACATATTTCTCAAGTTTGGGGTGTTACATTCACCCCTCCTTGAGAGCGTAATGTCCTCATTACGCCGTGACATAGGATCGTGGCTTCCCGCCAGTGGAGAAGCTGCCCACAACACGCCGAGCGGGGCCCCTTTAGCGGTGACTCACGACTCATGTCATGTGTGGAACATGCATTCCCATAGCTGACGGTTGGCTCTGATACCATTTGTCGCAGCCCCGGGCGCGGAGAGGAGAACCCTCACGACGGCACCCGTTGGACGCGCGGGTATAAGCTTCACCACTACTGAGCACAACCCTAAAGTTTGGCTTGAAACCACTTGCCAAAAGGTGATGCACCACATAGTAGTTGTGCTTGAAGATCACTTATAAACCCTTCAGATTACTTATGTTTTTCCTATGTGGCACAAATGCCCACATGGTACATATTTCTCAAGTTTGGGATGTTACACTCCACATTTCCACGCATAGTCTTTAATAAAACTATATGAAAAATAAATGTCATTTTTTGAATTCCTGAGTTCCACAGAATTCTTCTTGACATCCTCGTGTGATATTTTGTAATAATAAACAATATATCGCATTACCTGTTACATTGTATTTAATACTTTGATTCCGCAAACGAGTACTCTAATTTTGCTCCTAAGTACTTGAAACCCATTTTCCAGTACTCGATTCTCAATTTCTGCCATATATTATGAAAACTTATTTTATTGGAATTTATAATTTGTTCCACTCTATAGTGTACCTTGATTAATCAAACTAGTACTTTCAAGGTTTGAAATCTGTACTAGATTCTCTACATTTTCACGCATGGTCTTTAATAAAAATATATGAAAAATAAATGTGATTTTGGGAATTCCAGAGTTCCAGGGAATTCTTCTTGACATCCTCGTGGGATATCTTGTAATAATAAACAATATATCGTAATACCTGTTATATTGTATTTAATACATTGATTCTGCAAACGAGTACTCTGATTTTGCCCCAAAGTACTGTATACCCATTTTCCAGTACTTGATTCTCTATTTCTACCACATATTATGAAAATTTATTTTTCGAATTTATACTTTGTTCCAGTATCTATTGCACCTTGATTAATCAGATTAGTACTCTCAACGTTTGAAATCTGTACTCGATTCTCTATGTCGCAGCCCCGGGCGCGGAGAGGAGAACCCTCACGACGGCACCCGTTGGACGCGCGGGTATAAGCTTCACCACCACTGAGCACAACCCTAAAGTTTGGCTTGAAACCACTTGCCAAAAGGTGATGCACCACATAGTAGTTGTGCTTGGAAGATCACTTATAAACCCTTCACATTACTTATGTTTTTCCTATGTGGGACAAATGCCCACATGGTACATATTTCTCAAGTTTGGGGTGTTACATTCACCCCTCCTTGAGAGCGTAATGTCCTCATTACGCCGTGACATAGGATCGTGGCTTCCCGCCAGTGGAGAAGCTGCCCACAACACGCCGAGCGAAACCCCTTTAGCGATGACTCACGACGGCACCCGTTGGACGCGCGGGTATAAGCTTCACCACCACTGAGCACAACCCTAAAGTTTGGCTTGAAACCACTTGCCAAAAGGTGATGCACCACATGGTAGTTGTGCTTGGAAGATCACTTATAAACCCTTCACATTACTTATGTTTTTCCTATGTGGGACAAATGCCCACATGGTACATATTTCTCAAGTTTGGGGTCTTACATTTGTCGCAGCCCCGGGCGCGGAGAGGAGAACCCTCAGGACGGCACCCGTTGGACGCGCGGGTATAAGCTTCACCACCACTGAGCACAACCCTAAAGTTTGGCTTGAAACCACTTGCCAAAAGGTGATGCACTACATGGTAGTTGTGCTTGGAAGATCACTTATAAACCCTTCACATTACTTTTGTTTTTCCTATGTGGGACAAATGCCCACATGGTACATATTTCTCAAGTTTGGGGTGTTACATTCACCCCTCCTTGAGAGCGTAATGTCCTCATTACGCCGTGACATAGGATCGTGGCTTCCCGCCAGTGGAGAAGCTGCCCACAACACGCCGAGCGGGGCCCCTTTAGCGGTGACTCACGACTCATGTCATGTGTGGAACATGCATTCCCATAGCTGACGGTTGGCTCTGATACCATTTGTCGCAGCCCCGGGCGCGGAGAGGAGAACCCTCACGACGGCACCCGTTGGACGCGCGGGTATAAGCTTCACCACCACTGAGCACAACCCTAAAGTTTGGCTTGAAACCACTTGCCAAAAGGTGATGCACCACATAGTAGTTGTGCTTGGAAGATCACTTATAAACCCTTCACATTACTTATGTTTTTCCTATGTGGCACAAATGCCCACATGGTACATATTTCTCAAGTTTGGGGCGTTACACTCTACATTTCCACGCATAGTCTTTAATAAAACTATATGAAAAATAAATGTCATTTTTTGAATTCCTGAGTTCCACAGAATTCTTCTTGACATCCTCGTGTGATATTTTGTAATAATAAACAATATATCGCATTACCTGTTACATTGTATTTAATACTTTGATTCCGCAAACGAGTACTCTAATTTTGCTCCTAAGTACTTGAAACCCATTTTCCAGTACTCGATTCTCAATTTCTGCCATATATTATGAAAACTTATTTTATTGGAATTTATAATTTGTTCCAGTCTATAGTGTACCTTGATTAATCAAACTAGTACTTTCAAGGTTTGAAATCTGTACTAGATTCTCTACATTTTCACGCATGGTCTTTAATAAAAATATATGAAAAATAAATGTGATTTTGGGAATTCCAGAGTTCCAGGGAATTCTTCTTGACATCCTCGTGGGATATCTTGTAATAATAAACAATATATCATAATACCTGTTATATTGTATTTAATACATTGATTCCGCAAACGAGTACTCTGATTTTGCACCAAAGTACTTTATACCCATTTTCCAGTACTTGATTCTCTATTTCTACCACATATTATGAAAATTTATTTTTCGAATTTACACTTTGTTCCAGTATCTATTGCACCTTGATTAATCAGATTAGTACTCTCAACGTTTGAAATCTGTACTCGATTCTCTACATTTCCACGAATAGTGTTTAATAAAACTATATGAAAAATAAATGTCATTTTTTGAATTCCTGAGTTCCAGAGAATTCTTCTTGACATCCTCGTGTGATATTTTGTAATAATAAACAATATATCGCAGTACCTGTTACATTGTATTTAATACTTTAATTCCGGAACCGAGTACTCTAATTTTGCTACTAAGTACTTGATACCCATTTTCCAGTACTCGATTCTCAATTTCTGCCACATATTATGAAAACTTATTTTATTGGAATTTATAATTTGTTCCAGTCTATAGTGTACCTTGATTAATCAAACTAGTACTTTCAAGGCTTGAAATCTGTACTCGATTCTCTACATTTTCACGCATGGTCTTTAATAAAAATATATGAAAAATAAATGTGATTTTGGGAATTCCAGAGTTCCAGGGAATTCTTCTTGACATCCTCGTGGGATATCTTGTAATAATAAACAATATATCGTAATACCTGTTATTGTATTTAATACATTGATTCCGCAAACGAGTTCTCTGATTTTGCACCAAAGTACTTTATACCCATTTTCCAGTACTTGATTCTCTCTTTCTACCACATATTATGAAAATTTATTTTTCGAATTTATACTTTGTTCCAGTATCTATTGCACCTTGATTAATCAGATTAGTACTCTCAACGTTTGAAATCTGTACTCGATTCTCTACATTTCCACGAATAGTCTTTAATAAAACTATATGAAAAATAAATGTCATTTTTTGAATTCCTGAGTTCCAGAGAATTCCTCTTGACATCCTCGTGTGATATTTTGTAATAATAAACAATATATCGCAGTACCTGTTACATTGTATTTAATACTTTGATTCCGCAAACGAGTACTCTAATTTTGCTCCTAAGTACTTGATACCCATTTTCCAATACTCGATTCTCAATTCCTGCCACATATTATGAAAACTTATTTTATTGGAATTTATAATTTGTTCCAGTCTATAGTGTACGTTGATTAATCAAACTAGTACTTTCAAGGTTTGAAATCTGTACTCGATTCTCTACATTTTCACGCATGGTCTTTAATAAAAATATATAAAAAATAAATGTCATTTTGGGAATTCTAGAGTTCCAGAGAATTCTTCTTGACATCCTCGTGTGATATTTTGTAATAATAAACAATATATCGTTGTACCTGTTACATTGTATTTAATACTTTGATTCCGGAACCGAGTACTCTAATTTTGCTCCTAAGTACTTGATACCCATTTTCCAGTACTCGATTCTCAATTTCTGCCACATATTATGAAAACTTATTTTATTGGAACTTATAATTTGTTCCAGTCTATAGTGTACCTTGATTAATCAAACTAGTACTTTCAAGGTTTGAAATCTGTACTCGATTCTCTACATTTTCACGCATGGTCTTTAATAAAAACATATGAAAAATAAATGTCATTTTGGGAATTCTAGAGTTCCAGAGAATTCTTCTTGACATCCTCGTGTGATATTTTGTAATAATAAACAATATATCGCAGTACCTGTTACATTGTATTTAATACTTTAATTCCGGAACCGAGTACTCTAATTTTGCTCCTAAGTACTTGATACCCATTTTCCAGTACTCGATTCTCAATTTCTGCCACATATTATGAAGACTTATTTTATTGGAATTTATAATTTGTTCCAGTCTATAGTGTACCTTGATTAATCAAACTAGTACTTTCAAGGCTTGAAATCTGTACTCGATTCTCTACATTTTCACGCATGGTCTTTAATAAAAATATATGAAAAATAAATGTGATTTTGGGAATTCCAGAGTTCCAGGGAATTCTTCTTGACATCCTCGTGGGATATCTTGTAATAATAAACAATATATCGTAATACCTGTTATATTGTATTTAATACATTGATTCCGCAAACGAGTACTCTGATTTTGCACCAAAGTACTTTATACCCATTTTCCAGTACTTGATTCTCTATTTCTACCAGATATTATGAAAATTTATTTTTCGAATTTATACTTTCTTCCAGTATCTATTGCACCTTGATTAATCAGATTAGTACTCTCAACGTTTGAAATCTGTACTCGATTCTCTACATTTCCACGAATAGTCTTTAATAAAACTATATGAAAAATAAATGTCATTTTTTGAATTCCTGAGTTCCAGAGAATTCTTCTTGACATCCTCGTGTGATATTTTGTAATAATAAACAATATATCGCAGTACCTGTTACATTGTATTTAATACTTTAATTCCGGAACCGAGTACTCTAATTTTGCTCCTAAGTACCTGATACCCATTTTCCAGTACTCGATTCTCAATTTCTGCCACATATTATGAAAACTTATTTTATTGGAATTTATAATTTGTTCCAGTCTATAGTGTACCTTGATTAATCAAACTAGTACTTTCAAGGCTTGAAATCTGTACTCGATTCTCTACATTTTCACGCATGGTCTTTAATAAAAATATATGAAAAATAAATGTGATTTTGGGAATTCCAGAGTTCCAGGGAATTCTTCTTGACATCCTCGTGGGATATCTTGTAATAATAAACAATATATCGTAATACCTGTTATATTGTATTTAATACATTGATTCCGCAAACGAGTACTCTGATATTGCACCAAAGTACTTTATACCCATTTTCCAGTACTTGATTCTCTCTTTCTACCACATATTATGAAAATTTATTTTTCGAATTTATACTTTGTTCCAGTATCTATTGCACCTTGATTAATCAGATTAGTACTCTCAACGTTTGAAATCTGTACTCGATTCTCTACATTTCCACGAATAGTCTTTAATAAAACTATATGAAAAATAAATGTCATTTTTTGAATTCCTGAGTTCCAGAGAATTCCTCTTGACATCCTCGTGTGATATTTTGTAATAATAAACAATATATCGCAGTACCTGTTACATTGTATTTAATACTTTGATTCCGCAAACGAGTACTCTAATTTTGCTCCTAAGTACTTGATACCCATTTTCCAGTACTCGATTCTCAATTCCTGCCACATATTATGAAAACTTATTTTATTGGAATTTATAATTTGTTCCAGTCTATAGTGTACCTTGATTAATCAAACTAGTACTTTCAAGGTTTGAAATCTGTACTCGATTCTCTACATTTTCACGCATGGTCTTTAATAAAAATATATGAAAAATAAATGTCATTTTGGGAATTCTAGAGTTCCAGAGAATTCTTCTTGACATCCTCGTGTGATATTTTGTAATAATAAACAATATATCGCTGTATCTGTTACATTGTATTTAATACTTTGATTCCGGAACCGAGTACTCTAATTTTGCTCCTAAGTACTTGATACCCATTTTCCAGTACTCGATTCTCAATTTCTGCCACATATTATGAAAACTTATTTTATTGGAACTTATAATTTGTTCCAGTCTATAGTGTACCTTGATTAATCAAACTAGTACTTTCAAGGTTTGAAATCTGTACTCGATTCTCTACATTTCCACGAATTGTCTTTAATAAAACTATATGAAAAATAAATGTCATTTTTTGAATTCCTGAGTTCCAGAGAATTTTTCTTGACATCCTCGTGTGATATTTTGTAATAATAAACAATATATCGTAGTACCTGTTACATTGTATTTAATACTTTAATTCCGGAACCGAGTACTCTAATTTTGCTCCTAAGTACCTGATACCCATTTTCCAGTACTCGATTCTCAATTTCTGCCACATATTATGAAAACTTATTTTATTGGAATTTATAATTTGTTCCAGTCTATAGTGTACCTTGATTAATCAAACTAGTACTTTCAAGGCTTGAAATCTGTACTCGATTCTCTACATTTTCACGCATGGTCTTTAATAAAAATATATGAAAAATAAATGTGATTTTGGGAATTCCAGAGTTCCAGGGAATTCTTCTTGACATCCTCGTGGGATATCTTGTAATAATAAGCAATATATCATAATACCTGTTATATTGTATTTAATACATTGATTCCGCAAACGAGTACTCTGATTTTGCACCAAAGTACTTTATACCCATTTTCCAGTACTTGATTCTCTATTTCTACCACATATTATGAAAATTTATTTTTCGAATTTACACTTTGTTCCAGTATCTATTGCACCTTGATTAATCAGATTAGTACTCTCAACGTTTGAAATCTGTACTCGATTCTCTACATTTCCACGCATAGTCTTTAATAAAACTATATGAAAAATAAATGTCATTTTTTGAATTCCTGAGTTCCAGAGAATTCTTCTTGACATCCTCGTGTGATATTTTGTAATAATAAACAATATATCGCAGTACCTGTTACATTGTATTTAATACTTTGATTCCGCAAACGAGTACTCTAATTTTGCTCCTAAGTACTTGATACCCATTTTCCAGTACTCGATTCTCAATTTCTGCCACATATTATGAAAACTTATTTTATTGGAATTTATAATTTGTTCCAGTCTATAGTGTACCTTGATTAATCAAACTAGTACTTTCAAGGTTCGAAATCTGTACTCGATTCTCTACATTTTCACGCATGGTCTTTAATAAAAATATATGAAAAATAAATGTCATTTTGGGAATTCTAGAGTTCCAGAGAATTCTTCTTGACATCCTCGTGTGATATTTTGTAATAATAAACAATATATCGCAGTACCTGTTACATTGTATTTAATACTTTGATTCCGCAAACGAGTACTCTAATTTTGCTCCTAAGTACTTGATACCCATTTTCCAGTACTCGATTCTCAATTTTTGCCATATATTATGAAAACTTATTTTATTGGAATTTGTAATTTGTTCCACTCTATAGTGTACCTTGATTAATCAAACTAGTACTTTCAAGGCTCGAAATCTGTACTCGATTCTCTACATTTTCATGCATGGTCTTTAATAAAAATATATGAAAAATAAATGTGATTTTGGGAATTCCAGAGTTCCAGGGAGTTCTTCTTGACATCCTCGTGGGATATCTTGTAACAATAAACAATATATCGTAATACCTGTTATATTGTATTTAATACATTGATTCCGCAAATGAGTACTCTGATTTTGCACCAAAGTACTTTATACCCATTTTCCAGTACTTGATTCTCTATTTCTACCACATATTATGAAAATTTATTTTTCGAATTTATACTTTGTTCCAGTATCTATTGCACCTTGATTAATTAGATTAGTACTCTCAATGTTTGAAATCTGTACTCGATTCTCTACATTTCCACGCATAGTCTTTAATAAAACTACATGAAAAATAAATGTCATTTTTTGAATTCCTGAGTTCCAGAGAATACTTCTTGACATCCTCGTGTGATATTTTGTAATAATAAACAATATATCGCATTACCTGTTTCATTGTATTTAATACTTTGATTCCGCAAATGAGTACTCTAATTTTGCTCCTAAGTACTTGATACCCATTTTCCAGTACTCGATTCTCAATTTCTGCCATATATTTTGAAAACTTATTTTATTGGAATTTATAATTTGTTCCAGTCTATAGTGTACCTTGATTAATCAAACTAGTACTTTCAAGGCTTGAAATCTGTACTCGATTCTCTACATTTTCACGCATGGTCTTTAATAAAAATATATGAAAAATAAATGTGATTTTGGGAATTCCAGAGTTCCAGGGAATTCTTCTTGACATCCTCGTGGGATATCTTGTAATAATAAGCAATATATCATAATACCTGTTATATTGTATTTAATACATTGATTCCGCAAACGAGTACTCTGATTTTGCACCAAAGTACTTTATACCCATTTTCCAGTACTTGATTCTCTATTTCTACCACATATTATGAAAATTTATTTTTCGAATTTACACTTTGTTCCAGTATCTATTGCACCTTGATTAATCAGATTAGTACTCTCAACGTTTGAAATCTGTACTCGATTCTCTACATTTCCACGCATAGTCTTTAATAAAACTATATGAAAAATAAATGTCATTTTTTGAATTCCTGAGTTCCAGAGAATTCTTCTTGACATCCTCGTGTGATATTTTGTAATAATAAACAATATATCGCAGTACCTGTTACATTGTATTTAATACTTTGATTCCGCAAACGAGTACTCTAATTTTGCTCCTAAGTACTTGATACCCATTTTCCAGTACTCGATTCTCAATTTCTGCCACATATTATGAAAACTTATTTTATTGGAATTTATAATTTGTTCCAGTCTATAGTGTACCTTGATTAATCAAACTAGTACTTTCAAGGTTCGAAATCTGTACTCGATTCTCTACATTTTCACGCATGGTCTTTAATAAAAATATATGAAAAATAAATGTCATTTTGGGAATTCTAGAGTTCCAGAGAATTCTTCTTGACATCCTCGTGTGATATTTTGTAATAATAAACAATATATCGCAGTACCTGTTACATTGTATTTAATACTTTGATTCCGCAAACGAGTACTCTAATTTTGCTCCTAAGTACTTGATACCCATTTTCCAGTACTCGATTCTCAATTTTTGCCATATATTATGAAAACTTATTTTATTGGAATTTGTAATTTGTTCCACTCTATAGTGTACCTTGATTAATCAAACTAGTACTTTCAAGGCTCGAAATCTGTACTCGATTCTCTACATTTTCATGCATGGTCTTTAATAAAAATATATGAAAAATAAATGTGATTTTGGGAATTCCAGAGTTCCAGGGAGTTCTTCTTGACATCCTCGTGGGATATCTTGTAACAATAAACAATATATCGTAATACCTGTTATATTGTATTTAATACATTGATTCCGCAAATGAGTACTCTGATTTTGCACCAAAGTACTTTATACCCATTTTCCAGTACTTGATTCTCTATTTCTACCACATATTATGAAAATTTATTTTTCGAATTTATACTTTGTTCCAGTATCTATTGCACCTTGATTAATTAGATTAGTACTCTCAATGTTTGAAATCTGTACTCGATTCTCTACATTTCCACGCATAGTCTTTAATAAAACTACATGAAAAATAAATGTCATTTTTTGAATTCCTGAGTTCCAGAGAATACTTCTTGACATCCTCGTGTGATATTTTGTAATAATAAACAATATATCGCATTACCTGTTTCATTGTATTTAATACTTTGATTCCGCAAATGAGTACTCTAATTTTGCTCCTAAGTACTTGATACCCATTTTCCAGTACTCGATTCTCAATTTCTGCCATATATTTTGAAAACTTATTTTATTGGAATTTATAATTTGTTCCAGTCTATAGTGTACCTTCATTAATCAAACTAGTACTTTCAAGGTTTGAAATCTGTACTCGATTCTCCACATTTTCACGCATGGTCTTTAATAAAAATATATGAAAAATAAATGTGATTTTGGGAATTCCAGAGTTCCAGGGAATTCTTCTTGACATCCTCGTGGGATATCTTGTAATAATAAACAATATATCGTAATACCTGTTATACTGTATTTAATACATTGATTCCGCAAACGAGTACTCTGATTTTGCACCAAAGTACTTTATACCCATTTATCAGTACTTGATTCTCTATTTCTACCACATATTATGAAAATTTATTTTTCGAATTTGTACTTTGTTCCAGTATCTATTGCACCTTGATTAATCTGATTAGTACTCTCATCGTTTGAAATCTGTACTCGATTCTCTACATTTCCACGCATAGTCTTTAATAAAACTATATGAAAAATAAATGTCATTTTTTGAATTCCTGAGTTCCAGAGAATTCTTCTTGACATCCTCGTGTGATATTTTGTTATAATAATTAATATATCGCAGTACCTGTTACATTGTATTTAATACTTTGTTTCCGCAAACGAGTACTCTAATTTTGCTCCTAAGTACTTGATACCCATTTTCCAGTACTCGATTCTCAATTTCTGCCACATATTATGAAAACTTATTTTATTGGAATGTATAATTTGTTCCAGTCTATAGTGTACCTTGATTAATCAAACTAGTACTTTCAAGGTTTGAAATATGTACTCGATTCTCTACATTTTCACGCATGGTCTTTAATAAAAATATATGAAAAATAAATGTCATTTTGGGAATTCTAGAGTTCCAGAGAATTCTTCTTGACATCCTCGTGTGATATTTTGTAATAATAAACAATATATCGCAGTACCTGTTACATTGTATTTAATACTTTGATTCCGGAACCGAGTACTCTAATTTTGGTCCTAAGTACTTGATACCCATTTTCCAGTACTCGATTCTCAATTTCTGCCACATATTATGAAAACTTATTTTATTGGAATTTATAATTTGTTCCAGTCTATAGTGTACCTTGATTAATCAAACTAGTACTTTCAAGGCTTGAAATCTGTACTCGATTCTCTACATTCTCACACATGGTCTTTAATAAAAATATATGAAAAATAAATATGATTTTGGGAATTCCAGAGTTCCAGGGAATTCTTCTTGACATCCTCGTGGGATATCTTATAATAATAAACAATATATCGTAATACCTGTTATATTGTATTTAATACATTAATTCCGCAAACGAGTACTCTGATTTTGCACCAAAGTACTTTATACCCATTTTCCAGTACTTGATTCTCTATTTCTACCACATATTATGAAAATTTATTTTTCGAATTTATACTTTGTTCCAGTATCTATTGCACCTTGATTAATCAGATTAGTACTCTCAACGTTTGAAATCTGTACTCGATTCTCTACATTTCCACGCATAGTCTTTAATAAAACTATATGAAAAATAAATGTCATTTTTTGAATTCCTGAGTTCCAGAGAATTCTTCTTGACATCCTCGTGTGATATTTTGTAATAATAAACAATATATCGCAGTACCTGTTACATTGTATTTAATACTTTGATTCCACAAATGAGTACTCTAATTTTGCTCCTAAGTACTTGATACCCATTTTCCAGTACTCGATTCTCAATTTCTGCCATATATTATGAAAACTGATTTTATTGGAATTTATAATTTGTTCCAGTCTATAGTGTACCTTGATTAATCAAACTAGTACTTTCAAGGTTTGAAATCTGTACTCGATTCTCTACATTTTCACGCAAGGTCTTTAATAAAAATATATGAAAAATAAATGTGATTTTGGGTATTCCAGAGTTCCAGGGAATTCTTCTTGACATCCTCGTGGGATATCTTGTAATAATAAACAATATATCGTAATACCTGTTATATTGTATTTAATACATTGATTCCGCAAACGAGTACTCTGATTTTGCACCAAAGTACTTTATACCCATTTTCCAGTACTTGATTCTCTATTTCTACCACATATTATGAAAATTTATTTTTCGAATTTATACTTTGTTCCAGTATCTATTGCACCTTGATTAATCAGATTAGTACTCTCAACGTTTGAAATCTGTACTCGATTCTCTACATTTCCACGCATAGTCTGTAACGCCCCGCTATTTTTATAACGCTTCGGTACGTTTACCGACGAATTGCTCTTGTGTGTATTATTTGCAAATTATGTGATTATGTGAATTATATGAATTAATGTGTGATTCTATATGTGAATAATATGATGAATTCATAAGAATTTTTATATTTGAAATTTACTTCACACTATGTTATATTTGAAGTGTCGTATTTGAAATCTTATGAAATTATGTCAATTATATTTGACTTGTATGATATTAATCTTGAAATATACATAAATATATATATGCAAATATATACATAAATATCTACACAAATATATATACAAGTATATACATATAGCTAGCTAATTTTGACTATTCAAAATAACTTATATTATTTAATTATCTCATCTTTTCTCCAAATTTCTACACTATTCTCAAGCAACTCATCTTCAACCTCTCTCTCTCTCACTCTCGGCACTCTCACTCACCTCTCACGACCACCATTGTCATCTTCAACAATCACCAAAAATCATCCCCTCTCTTGCTACAAAAAGTTGCTCTTTCATCTAAGGAACAAGCCTCTACTTTCTATTTTTGCAAACAAGCTCTTAATTCCTCAATCTTTTCAATTCCCCTCTTCAAGGTAAGGTTTCAATTCTCTTAATTCTTTGGTTTTCAATGTCTCATATGTTGATGAAGTGAAGAAGCATGTTAGAATGAATGATTGATGAGCTTAGTTTGGTGATTGATTACATGTAGCATCTCTTGTGATTTTTCACATAAATTTGATTATTATGCAATGTTGGATTGATGAATTTAGATGCTTAGATGCTCAAATGGATTGGTAATTCATGTTAGTTCATGATATTAAGCTAATTGGTGAAGTTTTATGGAGTTTGGAGTTGAAAAATGAGAGTTTGGCAAAATATGTAGGGGCTGATGAATAGTGATTTTTTAGCATTTGGCTTCATTTTTTGATTCTTTTGGCATCAAAAATCCTTAAATATAGTAGCTAAGTGATGTCGGAAATTTCGGATTAATCGGAGTTGATTTGCTATGCAAAGTATTAAACGAGGGGTGGTTTGCGTAATATTTACAAACCTTTGAATTTTGGTTTCCAAGCTTCCATATTACTTGAATGCTTAGTTTAGCTTCATATCATGTATGTTTGATTGTGTTTGAATGCATTTGAATGAGTTTAATTGTGTTTAAGTGCATTTATACATAATATGTTATTTTGAGCACAAAATGCATTTCATTGCCGTGCGTCTTATTTGGTTGATTTATCGAGTCGTGTCTTACCTCGAGGCCTGTGTATTACAGGTGGGACCTCGCGGAGCTGATTTTCGAGTTCTCGTGTATCTTTTGTTAAGCCTACAGGTGAGGATGAAAAATGTTTTTAACTGAAGCTTGAACAAATATTTGCGAAAACCATATCCCTTATATTTCAATTATATGTTATCAATATTTGAAATAAAAAGGATTTGATATAAAATGATATATATGTATCTTTTCTAAAATGGTTTTAAAATAGAGACAAGAGAACTATTTTGTTTTTAAAAGTAACATTTGGTCTCGGGACTTGCGCGTATGCCTCGAGTTATTCGGCAACGTGTTGAGAAACCCTAGACGGTTACATACCTTGTCTCGAACGACTCTTTTAGTCAATCAAAACATTTATAAAGCGAGATTATTGTTCCTTCGACCCTATTGAGGACGCTCTTAGGGTATATTTGGGCCCTGGATTATGTGAGAGGCGGATACCCGGAGACGTGCGTCTAGGGCTGAAGCCGGGTTCATAATCCACCGACTATAAACAGGTTTAACTAGTAATCTGATATATAATCAAAGGGTATTATTCATGGCTGGTCGGAGGTAGTCTAGCCTGAATAATACTTACACCGGCGCCATTAGTCGGGTATGGTGAAATCTCGGGTTGCTCCTTGATAAGCCAAACGGTGTTATGGGATTTCATTATAATTGATATGTTTTTGGGAGTTATAAGGAGATGGCCCGTTCTCGCCGGGAATAAAAATGTTCTCTAAAATGTTTTAAATTAATATTTAGTTCACAAAGCTTAGCTGAATTGTAAAAGAGCTTATCGGCACTAGATTTGCTTTTATCAACCTAAGTGTGAATTAAATATGCTTTTATTATATACATATATTTCCCTCCTCACTGGGTTCGTTTGACTCACATCCCGTTTTGGTTCACGCTTCAGGTTAGCGGTCAGGTACTGGCAGCAGCATTGTAGGATCATCAGTCTTTGGAGTCAGTTATATATATATATATATTTTTTTTTGTTAGCTGAACTCAATGATATATATTTTGTCATGATAAATAGAATGTGGTTGAGACGTGAATGAATATGAAACTTGATGACAGTTTGAAATGATGAATCTGATGGGATTATGATATATATATGTTGATATCATGCTATTGATATGATGGTACTTGATTCCGCTACGTTAATGTTATATTGCGGTTGTTGTTGTTGATGTTGATATTGCTGTTGGGGAGTTGCTGTTGCCAGATTGTGGGAATCCCGTTGTCCGGGGCGGGTTTTCGAGTGGTGGTATTTAACTATCGCTCGGGGACTCGTTTCGGTCCGGGGGTTGTGGCGTGGGGGACGTCACAGCTTAAGGTGGTATCAGAGCCTAGGTTTGGTACTTAGGTTTTGACGTCGTGTTGAGTGTGTCTAGGTCGAACGGCTATAGGACAATGTGCTTTTATATGTTTATGTTATGTGATTTTGTGCTAACATGATCATGTGGCTAACAAAACATGCATTTTATTCAGTCTTTTGATACAGGAAATGGCTCGTGGTAGACCGAGAACCAGAGTTGCTCCTCCTTCTCCTCCCCAGGAAGACGACAACAACATTAATGCTCCTCCGGCTCCTCAGCCCGAGCCGATACCGCCCGTGCAGCCGAATCCCCTGAATCCTGCCATGTTCTTCGAAGCCATGCAAAGGATGTTCCAACAGGGTGTAGCTCCTGTACAACCGACCCCTGCTCAAAGGAAACAGGCAGAGGCGAGAGACTTTGACAGGTTCCTCAATCTTAATCCCCCTCGTTTCGAAGGAGCACCTGATGATCTTAAGGCCACAGAGTGGATTGCCGATCTCGAGCCTATGTTCAGGGTTATCGAGTGTCCCGACTCGAAGAAAGTTGAATATGCAGTTTTTCTATTGAAGGGACCAGCCAGAGACTGGTGGAGGCTGACTGAAGCTAGGTGGTGAGCTGATCAGACTGAGCCGACTTGGGCTAACTTCCTCTCAGCCTTCCGAAGCAAATACATCCCCCTGGTTGTACAAGATTGACGAGAAGCTGAATTTCGAGCCTTAAAACAAGAGAATCTCACCGTTGATGAATACGAGGCCATGTTCTCCCGCCTCATTGTCTACTGTCCTTTCATCCTTACGGACGAAAGAAGAAAGGTGAATCAGTTTGTTCAGGGCCTGAATGAGGATATCCGAAGAGCACTTCTGGGAGCTCATCTCCCTACATACGAGGTTGCCGTCACAACTGCTCTGGAGATTGAGTCTCAGTTACAACAGATCAAAAGGGACTTCGCACCGAAGGATATAGCTCCACCACCTCGCAAATTCAAGAGGTCTTTTCCTCCTGCGGGTTCTTCATCTTCGAGCAAGAAGCAAAAGACCTCGGGTTCTCAGACAGCCGAGCCTCCAATCAAGTGTTCTTATTGTGGCAAGCCAAGACACATGGAAGCTAATTGCTGGAAGAAACAAGGGCTCTGTCTTCGATGTGGGCGCAAGGATCATCAAATAGAGAACTGCCCGAGAAGGCCATCTCCACAGTTCCAGAAAGAGCCACAGAATGCGGGGAAAGGAAAAGTTGTGGCACGAGCGTATGCGATGACGGGGGATGGAGGGGAGACCGATCCAAATGCCGTGGTGCAAGGTACTGTACATTTGCATGACATATCCATAATTGCATTATATGATTCGGGTGCGACGCATTCTTTTATTGCACCTGAATATGTTTCTAGATTATCTTTATCTGCCGAGTCTTTACCGTATGTGCTTGAGGTCAATTCCCCGTTGGGAATTTCTTATTTGTGCAATCGAGTCTTTCGAGACTGTCCATTGAGGATAGATGATCGTGATTATCCTGCTGATCTCATTGAACTTCCGATGAGTCATTACGGGATAATATTGGGAATGGATTGGCTATATCGGCATCAAGCTTATATTGATTGTTTCGGGAAAAAGATCACTCTGGGAGCTGATAGCGAGATTTTGGGCAAAAGGTTTGACAAGATTCCTCGAGTTTCTTATGTTAAAGCCGCCCGAATGATTCGCAAGGGATCTCCGGCCTTTGTTGCTTATCTACTAAACCGTCCGAAAGAGCAAGTTAAGCTTGAGGAGGTACCAGTAGTTAGAGAATTCCCTGATGTGTTTCCCGAGAGTTTGAATTCTTTGCCTCCGGAACGAGAGATAGAGTTTGTGATCGATCTAGCTCCGGGTGCCGAACCGTATTCGAAGACTCCTTACCGAATGGCTCCGGCAGAGTTGAAAGAATTGAAGATACAGTTGGATGGACTGTTGGAGAGTGGGTACATTCGACCGAGTACTTCGCCGTGGGGTGCGCCTGTTCTTTTTGTGAAAAAGAAGGATGGGACGTTGAGGATGTGTATAGATTATCGCGAGCTGAATCGGATGACGATAAAGAACAAATATCCTCTACCTCACATCGAAGAGTTGTTTGATATCTTGCAAGGGTCGAAAGTATACTCTAAACTTGATCTCCGACAGGGGTATTACCAGTTGAGGATTCGAGAATCAGACATTCCAAAGACTGGGTTTAATACTCGATATGGGCATTTTGAGTTCGTAGTTATGCCTTTCGGGTTAACGAATGCCCCAGCTGCTTTCATGGATTTGATGCATCGTACTTTCCGGCCCTATCTCGATAAGTTTGTGGTGATCTTCATTGATGATATCCTGGTTTTCTCAAAGACTAAGGAAGAACATGCCGAGCATCTTCGCATCGTATTAAGAACTCTCCTAGAGCATCAGTTGTATGCTAAGTTCAGTAAATGCGAATTTTGGCTTGATAAAGTTACCTTCCTTGGTCATGTGATATCAGGAGATGGAATCGAAGTTGATCCTTCTAAAATCGAGGCCGTAATGAAATGGGAGCAGCCGAAGACTCCAACTGAAGTCCGAAGTTTTCTAGGGTTAGCTGGCTATTACAGGCGTTTCGTTCAAGATTTCTCCAAGATAGCCGCTCCGCTGACGAATTTAACTCGCAAGGACGTGCCTTTTAAGTGGGACGATAAATGCGAGGCAAGTTTCCAAGAGCTAAGGAAACGGTTGACTACTGCTCCGGTACTTGCACTTCCTGAAGGTTCCGAAGGGTTTACGGTTTATACCGATGCCTCGAAAGAAGGGTTAGGATGCGTTCTTATGCAGAATGGCAAAGTGATAGCTTATGCTTCGCGTAAGTTAAAAGATGCCGAAAAGAACTATCCTATCCATGATCTTGAGCTAGCTGCTATTATCTTTGCCCTGGGTAAGTGGCGACATTACTTGTACGGCGTGACATTCGATATTTTCACCGATCACCAGAGTTTGAAGTATTTACATACTCAGAAAGATCTTAATCGCAGGCAACGACGGTGGATGGAATTTCTTGAAGATTATGATTGCCGTATCCAATATCACCCAGGCAAAGCTAACGTAGTAGCCGATGCTTTAAGTAGACAAGCAAAGGTAGCTAGCTTGGAAGGAACCTCCTTGGAATTAATGTCCGAAGCAGGGAGATATCATCTAGTCTCTCAACCGCGGATTGCTAACCTCTCAGTGAGACCGGATTTGGTTCAGAGGCTTAAAGACGAGCAGAGTGCTGATGACTGGATTCAAAGACAGGTCGTGAGGATGCAAGATGATCCGAACTCCTCATTTGCTTTCGATGATATGGGTCTTCTTCGTCTTAAGAACCGAATCTGCGTGCCGAAAAACTTGAAGTTCGAAATCATGGAAGAAGCACATAAATCTGCTTATACCGTCCATCCGGGAGGTAATAAGATGTACCGAGATCTCAAGACTCAATATTGGTGGCATGGAATGAAACGTGAAGTTGCTGATTTCGTGAGACGGTGTTTGACTTGTCAACGAGTTAAAGCCGAACATCAGCAACCCGGTGGAACTCTACAGCCACTCTCTATTCCGGATTGGAAATGGGAAGATATTGCTATGGATTTCATGTCCGGATTACCAAGAGTTCGGGGTGGATATGATACGATTTGGGTAATTGTGGATCGTTTGACGAAATCCGCTCATTTCATTCCAATTCGAAAGACCACTAATGTTAAGAAGTTAGCGGAACTGTACATTGAGCAGATTGTAAAGCTACACGGAGTTCCGAAAAGTATTGTATCCGATCGAGATCCTAAGTTTACTTCTCGACTTTGGCAAGAAATTCACAGAAACTTGGGAACGAATTTGAAATTCAGCACGGCAGCTCACCCGCAAACTGATGGTCAATCTGAGAGAACCATCAAGATTCTAGGCGATATGTTACGAGCGTGTGCTCTCGACTTCTCCACGAGTTGGGACAAGCAACTGCCACTCATTGAATTCGCCTACAACAACAGCTACCAAGCGACGATTGGGATGCCCCCGTACGAAGCGCTTTATGGACGTAAATGCCGATCCCCTCTATACTGGGAATTAGAAGACTGGCGAAGAACTAAAGACGGAGTGGAACGAGCTCTACCTCCAAAGACGATCCAGGAAACACTTGATAAGATTGCAATCATTCGGCAGAGAATGAAAGCTGCTCAGGATCGTCAGAAGAGTTATGCTGACAAGAGACGCCGGGATTTGGAATTTGAAGAGGGAGACAAAGTGTTTCTTAAGGCGACGTTGAGGAAAGGATTCGCTAGAGTGGGAAAAGGTGGGAAACTCAGTCCGAGATATTTGGGACCCTATGAGGTTATTGAACGGATTGGGAAGACTGCCTACCGCCTGAACCTGCCCTCGACTCTAACTGGGATTCACAATGTCTTCCATGTTTCTCAATTGCGAAAATACTATCCCGACGAATCTCACATTCTGCGAGATGAAGAAGTTCAGGTAGAGCCTGACTTGACGATCGAGATGAAACCTGTTGAGATTCAGGATCGTAAGTTCAAGCAACTCTGCAACCGACAAATTCCCTTGGTTCGTGTGTTATGGAGAAACCGAACCACCGAGCAAGTAACTTGGGAAACGGAAGAGAAGATGCGAACTCATTATCCCGAGTTATTTGCGGAGTCGAATTAGAATCTGGGGACCAGATTCTCCGAAGGGGGGGATAGTGTAACGCCCCGCTATTTTTATAACGCTTCGGTACGTTTACCGACGAATTGCTCTTGTGTGTATTATTTGCAAATTATGTGATTATGTGAATTATATGAATTAATGTGTGATTCTATATGTGAATAATATGATGAATTCATAAGAATTTTTATATTTGAAATTTACTTCACACTATGTTATATTTGAAGTGTCGTATTTGAAATCTTATGAAATTATGTCAATTATATTTGACTTGTATGATATTAATCTTGAAATATACATAAATATATATATGCAAATATATACATAAATATCTACACAAATATATATACAAGTATATACATATAGCTAGCTAATTTTGACTATTCAAAATAACTTATATTATTTAATTATCTCATCTTTTCTCCAAATTTCTACACTATTCTCAAGCAACTCATCTTCAACCTCTCTCTCTCTCACTCTCGGCACTCTCACTCACCTCTCACGACCACCATTGTCATCTTCAACAATCACCAAAAATCATCCCCTCTCTTGCTACAAAAAGTTGCTCTTTCATCTAAGGAACAAGCCTCTACTTTCTATTTTTGCAAACAAGCTCTTAATTCCTCAATCTTTTCAATTCCCCTCTTCAAGGTAAGGTTTCAATTCTCTTAATTCTTTGGTTTTCAATGTCTCATATGTTGATGAAGTGAAGAAGCATGTTAGAATGAATGATTGATGAGCTTAGTTTGGTGATTGATTACATGTAGCATCTCTTGTGATTTTTCACATAAATTTGATTATTATGCAATGTTGGATTGATGAATTTAGATGCTTAGATGCTCAAATGGATTGGTAATTCATGTTAGTTCATGATATTAAGCTAATTGGTGAAGTTTTATGGAGTTTGGAGTTGAAAAATGAGAGTTTGGCAAAATATGTAGGGGCTGATGAATAGTGATTTTTTAGCATTTGGCTTCATTTTTTGATTCTTTTGGCATCAAAAATCCTTAAATATAGTAGCTAAGTGATGTCGGAAATTTCGGATTAATCGGAGTTGATTTGCTATGCAAAGTATTAAACGAGGGGTGGTTTGCGTAATATTTACAAACCTTTGAATTTTGGTTTCCAAGCTTCCATATTACTTGAATGCTTAGTTTAGCTTCATATCATGTATGTTTGATTGTGTTTGAATGCATTTGAATGAGTTTAATTGTGTTTAAGTGCATTTATACATAATATGTTATTTTGAGCACAAAATGCATTTCATTGCCGTGCGTCTTATTTGGTTGATTTATCGAGTCGTGTGTCGCAGCCCCGGGCGCGGAGAGGAGAACCCTCACGACGGCACCCGTTGGATGCGCGGGTATAAGCTTCACCACCACTGAGCACAACCCTAAAGTTTGGCTTGAAACCACTTGCCAAAAGGTGATGCACCACATGGTAGTTGTGCTTGGAAGATCACTTATAAACCCTTCACATTACTTATGTTTTTCCTATGTGGGACAAATGCCCACATGGTACATATTTCTCAAGTTTGGGGTGTTACATTCACCCCTCCTTGAGAGCGTAATGTCCTCATTACGCCGTGACATAGGATCGTGGCTTCCCGCCAGTGGAGAAGCTGCCCACAACACGCCGAGCGGAGCCCCTTTAGCGGTGACTCACGACTCATGTCATGTGTGGAACATGCATTCCCATAGCTGACGGTTGGCTCTGATACCATTTGTCGCAGCCCCGGGCGCGGAGAGGAGAACCCTCACGACGGCACCCGTTGGATGCGCGGGTATAAGCTTCACCACCACTGAGCACAACCCTAAAGTTTGGCTTGAAACCACTTGCCAAAAGGTGATGCACCACATGGTAGTTGTGCTTGGAAGATCACTTATAAACCCTTCACATTACTTATGTTTTTCCTATGTGGGACAAATGCCCACATGGTACATATTTCTCAAGTTTGGGGTGTTACATCGTGTCTTACCTCGAGGCCTGTGTATTACAGGTGGGACCTCGCGGAGCTGATTTTCGAGTTCTCGTGTATCTTTTGTTAAGCCTACAGGTGAGGATGAAAAATGTTTTTAACTGAAGCTTGAACAAATATTTGCGAAAACCATATCCCTTATATTTCAATTATATGTTATCAATATTTGAAATAAAAAGGATTTGATATAAAATGATATATATGTATCTTTTCTAAAATGGTTTTAAAATAGAGACAAGAGAACTATTTTGTTTTTAAAAGTAACATTTGGTCTCGGGACTTGCGCGTATGCCTCGAGTTATTCGGCAACGTGTTGAGAAACCCTAGACGGTTACATACCTTGTCTCGAACGACTCTTTTAGTCAATCAAAACATTTATAAAGCGAGATTATTGTTCCTTCGACCCTATTGAGGACGCTCTTAGGGTATATTTGGGCCCTGGATTATGTGAGAGGCGGATACCCGGAGACGTGCGTCTAGGGCTGAAGCCGGGTTCATAATCCACCGATTATAAACAGGTTTAACTAGTAATCTGATATATAATCAAAGGGTATTATTCATGGCTGGTCGGAGGTAGTCTAGCCTGAATAATACTTACACCGGCGCCATTAGTCGGGTATGGTGAAATCTCGGGTTGCTCCTTGATAAGCCAAACGGTGTTATGGGATTTCATTATAATTGATATGTTTTTGGGAGTTATAAGGAGATGGCCCGTTCTCGCCGGGAATAAAAATGTTCTCTAAAATGTTTTAAATTAATATTTAGTTCACAAAGCTTAGCTGAATTGTAAAAGAGCTTATCGGCACTAGATTTGCTTTTATCAACCTAAGTGTGAATTAAATATGCTTTTATTATATACATATATTTCCCTCCTCACTGGGTTCGTTTGACTCACATCCCGTTTTGGTTCACGCTTCAGGTTAGCGGTCAGGTACTGGCAGCAGCATTGTAGGATCATCAGTCTTTGGAGTCAGTTATATATATATATATATTTTTTTTTGTTAGCTGAACTCAATGATATATATTTTGTCATGATAAATAGAATGTGGTTGAGACGTGAATGAATATGAAACTTGATGACAGTTTGAAATGATGAATCTGATGGGATTATGATATATATATGTTGATATCATGCTATTGATATGATGGTACTTGATTCCGCTACGTTAATGTTATATTGCGGTTGTTGTTGTTGATGTTGATATTGCTGTTGGGGAGTTGCTGTTGCCAGATTGTGGGAATCCCGTTGTCCGGGGCGGGTTTTCGAGTGGTGGTATTTAACTATCGCTCGGGGACTCGTTTCGGTCCGGGGGTTGTGGCGTGGGGGACGTCACATAGTCTTTAATAAAACTATATCAAAAATAAATGTCATTTTTTGAATTCCTGAGTTCCAGAGAATTCTTCTTGACATCCTCGTGTGATATTTTGTAATAATAAACAATATATCGAAGTACCTGTTACATTGTATTTAATACATTGATTCCGCAAACGAGTACTCTAATTTTGCTCCTAAGTACTTGATACCCATTTTCCAGTACTCGATTCTCAATTTCTGCCATATATTATGAAAACTGATTTTATTGGAATTTATAATTTGTTCCAGTCTATAGTGTACCTTGATTAATCAAACTAGTACTTTCAAGGTTTGAAATCTGTACTCGATTCTCTACATTTTCACGCATGGTCTTTAATAAAAATATATGAAAAATAAATGTGATTTTGGGAATTCCAAAGTTCCAGGGAATTCTTCTTGACATCCTCGTGGCATATCTTGTAATAGTAAACAATATATCGTAATACCTGTTATATTGTATTTAATACATTGATTCTGCAAACGAGTACTCTGATTTTGCACCAAAGTACTTTATACCCATTTTCCAGTACTTGATTCTCTATTTCTACCCTATATTATGAAAATTTATTTTTCGAATTTATACTTTGTTCCAGTATCTATTGCACCTTCATTAATCAGATTAGTACTCTCAACGTTTGAAATCTGTACTCGATTCTCTACATTTCCACGCATAGTCTTTAATAAAACTATATGAAAAATAAATGTCATTTTTTGAATTCCTGAGTTCCAGAGAATTCTTCTTGACATCCTCGTGTGATATTTTGTAATAATAAACAATATATCGCAGTACCTGTTACATTGTATTTAATACTTTGATTCCGCAAACGAGTACTCTAATTTTGCTCCTAAGTACTTGATACCCATTTTCCAGTACTCGATTCTCAATTTCTGCCACATATTATGAAAACTTATTTTATTGGAATTTATAATTTGTTCCAGTCTATAGTGTACCTTGATTAATCAAACTAGTACTTTCAAGGTTTGAAATATGTACTCGATTCTCTACATTTTCACGCATGGTCTTTAATAAAAATATATGAAGAATAAATGTCATTTTGGGAATTCTAGAGTTCCAGAGAATTCTTCTTGACATCCTCGTGTGATATTTTGTAATAATAAACAATATATCGCAGTACCTGTTACATTGTATTTAATACTTTGATTCCGGAACCGAGTACTCTAATTTTGGTCCTAAGTACTTGATACCCATTTTCCAGTACTCGATTCTCAATTTCTGCCACATATTATGAAAACTTATTTTATTGGAATTTATAATTTGTTCCAGTCTATAGTGTACCTTGATTAATCAAACTAGTACTTTCAAGGCTTGAAATATGTACTCGATTCTCTACATTCTCACACATGGTCTTTAATAAAAATATATGAAAAATAAATGTGATTTTGGGAATTCCAGAGTTCCAGGGAATTCTTCTTGACATCCTCGTGGGATATCTTATAATAATAAACAATATATCGTAATACCTGTTATATTGTATTTAATACATTAATTCCGCAAACGAGTACTCTGATTTTGCACCAAAGTACTTTATACCCATTTTCCAGTACTTGATTCTCTATTTCTACCACATATTATGAAAATTTATTTTTCGAATTTATACTTTGTTCCAGTATCTATTGCACCTTGATTAATCAGATTAGTACTCTCAACGTTTGAAATCTGTACTCGATTCTCTACATTTCCACGCATAGTCTTTAATAAAACTATATGAAAAATAAATGTCATTTTTTGAATTCCTGAGTTCCAGAGAATTCTTCTTGACATCCTCGTGTGATATTTTGTAATAATAAACAATATATCGCAGTACCTGTTACATTGTATTTAATACTTTGATTCCGCAAACGAGTACTCTAATTTTGCTCCTAAGTACTTGATACCCATTTTCCAGTACTCGATTCTCAATTTCTGCCATATATTATGAAAACTGATTTTATTGGAATTTATAATTTGTTCCAGTCTATAGTGTACCTTGATTAATCAAACTAGTACTTTCAAGGTTTGAAATCTGTACTCGATTCTCTACATTTTCACGCAAGGTCTTTAATAAAAATATATGAAAAATAAATGTGATTTTGGGAATTCCAGAGTTCCAGGGAATTCTTCTTGACATCCTCGTGGGATATCTTGTAATAATAAACAATATATCGTAATACCTGTTATATTGTATTTAATACATTGATTCCGCAAACGAGTACTCTGATTTTGCACCAAAGTACTTTATACCCATTTTCCAGTACTTGATTCTCTATTTCTACCACATATTATGAAAATTTATTTTTCGAATTTATACTTTGTTCCAGTATCTATTGCACCTTGATTAATCAGATTAGTACTCTCAACGTTTGAAATCTGTACTCGATTCTCCACATTTCCACGCATAGTCTTTAATAAAACTATATGAAAAATAAATGTCATTTTTTGAATTCCTGAGTTCCAGAGAATTCTTCTTGACATCCTCGTGGGATATTTTGTAATAATAAACAATATATCGCAGTACCTATTACATTGTATTTAATACTTTGATTCCGCAAACAAGTACTCTAATTTTGCTCCTAAGTACTTGATACCCATTTTCCAGTACTCGATTCTCAATTTCTGCCATATATTATGAAAACTTATTTTATTGGAATTTATAATTTGTTCCAGTCTATAGTGTACCTTGATTAATCAAACTAGTACTTTTAAGGTTTGAAATCTGTACTCGATTCTCTACATTTTCACGCATGGTCTTTATTAAAAATATATGAAAAATAAATGTGATTTTGGGAATTCCAGCGTTCCAGGGAATTCTTCTTGACATCCTCGTGGGATATCTTGTAATAATAAACAATATATCGTAATACCTGTTATATTGTATTTAATACATTGATTCCGCAAACGAGTACTCTGATTTTGCACCAAAGTACTTTATACCCATTTATCAGTACTTGATTCTCTATTTCTACCACATATTATGAAAATTTATTTTTCGAATTTATACTTTGTTCCAGTATCTATTGCACCTTGATTAATCAAATTAGTACTCTCAACGTTTGAAATCTGTACTCGATTCTCTACATTTCCACGCATAGTCTTTAATAAAACTATATGAAAAATAAATGTCATTTTTTGAATTCCTGAGTTCCAGATAATTCTTCTTGACATCCTCGTGTGATATTTTGTAATAATAAACAATATATCGCAGTACCTGTTACATTGTATTTAATACTTTGATTCCGCAAACGAGTACTCTAATTTTGCTCCTAAGTACTTGATACCCATTTTCCAGTACTCGATTCTCAATTTCTGCCATATATTATGAAAACTGATTTTATTGGAATTTATAATTTGTTCCAGTCTATAGTGTACCTTGATTAATCAAACTAGTACTTTCAAGGTTTGAAATCTGTACTCGATTCTCTACATTTTCACGCAAGGTCTTTAATAAAAATATATGAAAAATAAATGTGATTTTGGGAATTCCAGAGTTCCAGGGAATTCTTCTTGACATCCTCGTGGGATATCTTGTAATAATAAACAATATATCGTAATACCTGTTATATTGTATTTAATACATTGATTCCGCAAACGAGTTGTAACACCCCAAACTTGAGAAATATGTACCATGTGGGCATTTGTCCCACATAGGAAAAACATAAGTAATGTGAAGGGTTTATAAGTGATCTTCCAAGCACAACTACCATGTGGTGCATCACATTTTGGCAAGTGGTTTCAAGCCAAACTTTAGGGTTGTGCTCAGTGGTGGTGAAGCTTATACCCACGCGTCCAACGGGTGCCGTCGTGAGGGTTCTCCTCTCCGCGCCCGGGGCTGCGACAAATGGTATCAGAGCCAACCGTCAGCTATGGGAATGCATGTTCCACACATGACATGAGTCGTGAGTCACCGCTAAAGGGGCTCCGCTCGGCGTGTTGTGGGCAGCTTCTCCACTGGCGGGAAGCCACGATCCTATGTCACGGCGTAATGAGGACATTACGCTCTCAAGGAGGGGTGAATGTAACACCCCAAACTTGAGAAATATGTACCATGTGGGCATTTGTCCCACATAGGAAAAACATAAGTAATGTGAAGGGTTTATAAGTGATCTTCCAAGCACAACTACCATGTGGTGCATCACATTTTGGCAAGTGGTTTCAAGCCAAACTTTAGGGTTGTGCTCAGTGGTGGTGAAGCTTATACCCACGCGTCCAACGGGTGCCGTCGTGAGGGTTCTCCTCTCCGCGCCCGGGGCTGCGACACGAGTACTCTGATTTTGCACCAAAGTACTTTATACCCATTTTCCAGTACTTGATTCTCTATTTCTACCACATATTATGAAAATTTATTTTTCGAATTTATACTTTGTTCCAGTATCTATTGCACCTTGATTAATCAGATTAGTACTCTCAACGTTTGAAATCTGTACTCGATTCTCTACATTTCCACGCATAGTCTTTAATAAAACTATATGAAAAATAAATGTCATTTTTTGAATTCCTGAGTTCCAGAGAATTCTTCTTGACATCCTCGTGGGATATTTTGTAATAATAAACAATATATCGCAGTACCTATTACATTGTATTTAATACTTTGATTCCGCAAACAAGTACTCTAATTTTGCTCCTAAGTACATGATACCCATTTTCCAGTACTCGATTCTCAATTTCTGCCATATATTATGAAAACTTATTTTATTGGAATTTATAATTTGTTCCAGTCTATAGTGTACCTTGATTAATCAAACTAGTACTTTTAAGGTTTGAAATCTGTACTCGATTCTCTACATTTTCACGCATGGTCTTTAATAAAAATATATGAAAAATAAATGTGATTTTGGGAATTCCAGCGTTCCAGGGAATTCTTCTTGACATCCTCGTGGGATATCTTGTAATAATAAACAATATATCGTAATACCTGTTATATTGTATTTAATACATTGATTCCGCAAACGAGTACTCTGATTTTGCACCAAAGTACTTTATACCCATTTATCAGTACTTGATTCTCTATTTCTACCACATATTATGAAAATTTATTTTTCGAATTTATACTTTGTTCCAGTATCTATTGCACCTTGATTAATCAAATTAGTACTCTCAACGTTTGAAATCTGTACTCGATTCTCTACATTTCCACGCATAGTCTTTAATAAAACTATATGAAAAATAAATGTCATTTTTTGAATTCCTGAGTTCCAGATAATTCTTCTTGACATCCTCGTGTGATATTTTGTAATAATAAACAATATATCGCAGTACCTGTTACATTGTATTTAATACTTTGATTCCGCAAACGAGTACTCTAATTTTGCTCCTAAGTACTTGATACCCATTTTCCAGTACTCGATTCTCAATTTCTGCCACATATTATGAAGACTTATTTTATTGGAATTTATAATTTGTTCCAGTCTATAGTGTACCTTGATTAATCAAACTAGTACTTTCAAGGTTTGAAATCTGTACTCGATTCTCTACATTTTCACGCAAGGTCTTTAATAAAAATATATGAAAAATAAATGTGATTTTGGGAATTCCAGAGTTCCAGGGAATTCTTCTTGACATCCTCGTGGGATATCTTGTAATAATAAACAATATATCGCAGTACCTGTTACATTGTATTTAATACTTTAATTCCGGAACCGAGTACTCTAATTTTGCTCCTAAGTACTTGATACCCATTTTCCAGTACTCGATTCTCAATTTCTGCCACATATTATGAAGACTTATTTTATTGGAATTTATAATTTGTTCCAGTCTATAGTGTACCTTGATTAATCAAACTAGTACTTTCAAGGCTTGAAATCTGTACTCGATTCTCTACATTTTCACGCATGGTCTTTAATAAAAATATATGAAAAATAAATGTGATTTTGGGAATTCCAGAGTTCCAGGGAATTCTTCTTGACATCCTCGTGGGATATCTTGTAATAATAAACAATATATCGTAATACCTGTTATATTGTATTTAATACATTGATTCCGCAAACGAGTACTCTGATTTTGCACCAAAGTACTTTATACCCATTTTCCAGTACTTGATTCTCTATTTCTACCAGATATTATGAAAATTTATTTTTCGAATTTATACTTTCTTCCAGTATCTATTGCACCTTGATTAATCAGATTAGTACTCTCAACGTTTGAAATCTGTACTCGATTCTCTACATTTCCACGAATAGTCTTTAATAAAACTATATGAAAAATAAATGTCATTTTTTGAATTCCTGAGTTCCAGAGAATTCTTCTTGACATCCTCGTGAGATATTTTGTAATAATAAACAATATATCGCAGTACCTGTTACATTGTATTTAATACTTTAATTCCGGAACCGAGTACTCTAATTTTGCTCCTAAGTACCTGATACCCATTTTCCAGTACTCGATTCTCAATTTCTGCCACATATTATGAAAACTTATTTTATTGGAATTTATAATTTGTTCCAGTCTATAGTGTACCTTGATTAATCAAACTAGTACTTTCAAGGCTTGAAATCTGTACTCGATTCTCTACATTTTCACGCATGGTCTTTAATAAAAATATATGAAAAATAAATGTGATTTTGGGAATTCCAGAGTTCCAGGGAATTCTTCTTGACATCCTCGTGGGATATCTTGTAATAATAAACAATATATCGTAATACCTGTTATATTGTATTTAATACATTGATTCCGCAAACGAGTACTCTGATATTGCACCAAAGTACTTTATACCCATTTTCCAGTACTTGATTCTCTCTTTCTACCACATATTATGAAAATTTATTTTTCGAATTTATACTTTGTTCCAGTATCTATTGCACCTTGATTAATCAGATTAGTACACTCAACGTTTGAAATCTGTACTCGATTCTCTACATTTCCACGAATAGTCTTTAATAAAACTATATGAAAAATAAATGTCATTTTTTGAATTCCTGAGTTCCAGAGAATTCCTCTTGACATCCTCGTGTGATATTTTGTAATAATAAACAATATATCGCAGTACCTGTTACATTGTATTTAATACTTTGATTCCGCAAACGAGTACTCTAATTTTGCTCCTAAGTACTTGATACCCATTTTCCAGTACTCGATTCACAATTCCTGCCACATATTATGAAAACTTATTTTATTGGAATTTATAATTTGTTCCAGTCTATAGTGTACCTTGATTAATCAAACTAGTACTTTCAAGGTTTGAAATCTGTACTCGATTCTCTACATTTTCACGCATGGTCTTTAATAAAAATATATGAAAAATAAATGTCATTTTGGGAATTCTAGAGTTCCAGAGAATTCTTCTTGACATCCTCGTGTGATATTTTGTAATAATAAACAATATATCGCTGTATCTGTTACATTGTATTTAATACTTTGATTCCGGAACCGAGTACTCTAATTTTGCTCCTAAGTACTTGATACCCATTTTCCAGTACTCGATTCTCAATTTCTGCCACATATTATGAAAACTTATTTTATTGGAACTTATAATTTGTTCCAGTCTATAGTGTACCTTGATTAATCAAACTAGTACTTTCAAGGTTTGAAATCTGTACTCGATTCTCTACATTTCCACGAATTGTCTTTAATAAAACTATATGAAAAATAAATGTCATTTTTTGAATTCCTGAGTTCCAGAGAATTCTTCTTGACATCCTCGTGTGATATTTTGTAATAATAAACAATATATCGTAGTACCTGTTACATTGTATTTAATACTTTAATTCCGGAACCGAGTACTCTAATTTTGCTCCTAAGTACCTGATACCCATTTTCCAGTACTCGATTCTCAATTTCTGCCACATATTATGAAAACTTATTTTATTGGAATTTATAATTTGTTCCAGTCTATAGTGTACCTTGATTAATCAAACTAGTACTTTCAAGGCTTGAAATCTGTACTCGATTCTCTACATTTTCACGCATGGTCTTTAATAAAAATATATGAAAAATAAATGTGATTTTGGGAATTCCAGAGTTCCAGGGAATTCTTCTTGACATCCTCGTGGGATATCTTGCAATAATAAGCAATATATCATAATACCTGTTATATTGTATTTAATACATTGATTCCGCAAACGAGTACTCTGATTTTGCACCAAAGTACTTTATACCCATTTTCCAGTACTTGATTCTCTATTTCTACCACATATTATGAAAATTTATTTTTCGAATTTACACTTTGTTCCAGTATCTATTGCACCTTGATTAATCAGATTAGTACTCTCAACGTTTGAAATCTGTACTCGATTCTCTACATTTCCAAGAATAGTCTTTAATAAAACTATATGAAAAATAAATGTCATTTTTTGAATTCCTGAGTTCCAGAGAATTCTTCTTGACATCCTCGTGTGATATTTTGTAATAATAAACAATATATCGCAGTACCTGTTACATTGTATTTAATACTTTAATTCCGGAACCGAGTACTCTAATTTTGCTACTAAGTACTTGATACCCATTTTCCAGTACTCGATTCTCAATTTCTGCCACATATTATGAAAACTTATTTTATTGGAATTTATAATTTGTTCCAGTCTATAGTGTACCTTGATTAATCAAACTAGTACTTTCAAGGCTTGAAATCTGTACTCGATTCTCTACATCTTCACGCATGGTCTTTAATAAAAATATATGGAAAATAAATGTGATTTTGGGAATTCCAGAGTTCCAGGGAATTCTTCTTGACATCCTCGTGGGATATCTTGTAATAATAAACAATATATCGTAATACCTGTTATATTGTATTTAATACATTGATTCCGCAAACGAGTACTCTGATTTTGCACCAAAGTACTTTATACCCATTTTCTAGTACTTGATTCTCTATTTCTAGCACATATTATGAAAATTTATTTTTCGAATTTATACTTTGTTCCAGTATCTATTGCACCTTGATTAATCAGATTAGTACTCTCAACGTTTGAAATCTGTACTCGATTCTCTACATTTCCACGAATAGTCTTTAATAAAACTATATGAAAAATAAATGTCATTTTTTGAATTCCTGAGTTCCAGAGAATTCCTCTTGACATCCTCGTGTGATATTTTGTAATAATAAACAATATATCGCAGTACCTGTTACATTGTATTTAATGCTTTAATTCCGGAACCGAGTACTCTAATTTTGCTCCTAAGTACCTGATACCCATTTTCCAGTACTCGATTCTCAATTTCTGCCACATATTATGAAAACTTATTTTATTGGAATTTATAATTTGTTCCAGTCTATAGTGTACCTTGATTAATCAAACTAGTACTTTCAAGGCTTGAAATCTGTACTCGATTCTCTACATTTTCACGCATGGTCTTTAATAAAAATATATGAAAAATAAATGTGATTTTGGGAATTCCCGAGTTCCAGGGAATTCTTCTTGACATCCTCGTGGGATATCTTGTAATAATAAACAATATATCGTAATACCTGTTATATTGTATTTAATACATTGATTCCGCAAACGAGTACTCTGATTTTGCACCAAAGTACTTTATACCCATTTTCCAGTACTTGATTCTCTATTTCTACCACATATTATGAAAATTTATTTTTCGAATTTATACTTTGTTCCAGTATCTATTGCACCTTGATTAATCAGATTAGTACTCTCAACGTTTGAAATCTGTACTCGATTCTCTACATGTCCACGAATAGTCTTTAATAAAACTATATGAAAAATAAATGTCATTTTTTGAATTCCTGAGTTCCAGAGAATTCTTCTTGACATCCTCGTGTGATATTTTGTAATAATAAACAATATATCGCAGTACCTGTTACATTGTATTTAATACTTTAATTCCGGAACCGAGTACTCTAATTTTGCTCCTAAGTACTTGATACCCATTTTCCAGTACTCGATTCTCAATTTCTGCCACATATTATGAAAACTTATTTTATTGGAACTTATAATTTGTTCCAGTCTATAGTGTACCTTGATTAATCAAACTAGTACTTTCAAGGTTTGAAATCTGTACTCGATTCTCTACATTTTCACGCATGGTCTTTAATAAAAACATATGAAAAATAAATGTCATTTTGGGAATTCTAGAGTTCCAGAGAATTCTTCTTGACATCCTCGTGTGATATTTTGTAATAATAAACAATATATCGCAGTACCTGTTACATTGTATTTAATACTTTAATTCCGGAACCGAGTACTCTAATTTTGCTCCTAAGTACTTGATACCCATTTTCCAGTACTCGATTCTCAATTTCTGCCACATATTATGAAGACTTATTTTATTGGAATTTATAATTTGTTCCAGTCTATAGTGTACCTTGATTAATCAAACTAGTACTTTCAAGGCTTGAAATCTGTACTCGATTCTCTACATTTTCACGCATGGTCTTTAATAAAAATATATGAAAAATAAATGTGATTTTGGGAATTCCAGAGTTCCAGGGAATTCTTCTTGACATCCTCGTGGGATATCTTGTAATAATAAACAATATATCGTAATACCTGTTATATTTTATTTAATACATTGATTCCGCAAACGAGTACTCTGATTTTGCACCAAAGTACTTTATACCCATTTTCCAGTAATTTATTCTCTATTTCTACCACATATTATGAAAATTTATTTTTCGAATTTATACTTTATTCCAGTATCTATTGCACCTTGATTAATCAGATTAGTACTCTCAACGTTTGAAATCTGTACTCGATTCTCTACATTTCCACGAATAGTCTTTAATAAAACTATATGAAAAATAAATGTCATTTTTTGAATTCCTGAGTTCCAGAGAATTCTTCTTGACATCCTCGTGTGATATTTTGTAATAATAAACAATATATCGCAGTACCTGTTACATTGTATTTAATACTTTAATTCCGGAACCGAGTACTCTAATTTTGCTCCTAAGTACCTGATACCCATTTTCCAGTACTCGATTCTCAATTTCTGCCACATATTATGAAAACTTATTTTATTGGAATTTATAATTTGTTCCAGTCTATAGTGTACCTTGATTAATCAAACTAGTACTTTCAAGGCTTGAAATCTGTACTCGATTCTCTACATGTTCACGCATGGTCTTTAATAAAAATATATGAAAAATAAATGTGATTTTGGGAATTCCAGAGTTCCAGGGAATTTTTCTTGACATCCTCGTGGGATATCTTGTAATAATAAACAATATATCATAATACCTGTTATATTGTATTTAATACATTGATTCCGCAAACGAGTACTCTGATTTTGCACCAAAGTACTTTATACCCATTTTCCAGTACTTGATTCTCTATTTCTACCACATATTATGAAAATTTATTTTTCGAATTTACACTTTGTTCCAGTATCTATTGCACCTTGATTAATCAGATTAGTACTCTCAACGTTTGAAATCTGTACTCGATTCTCTACATTTCCACGAATAGTCTTTAATAAAACTATATGAAAAATAAATGTCATTTTTTGAATTCCTGAGTTCCAGAGAATTCTTCTTGACATCCTCGTGTGATATTTTGTAATAATAAACAATATATCGCTGTACCTGTTACATTGTATTTAATACTTTGATTCCGGAACAGAGTACTCTAATTTTGCTACTAAGTACTTGATACCCATTTTCCAGTACTCGATTCTCAATTTCTGCCACATATTATGAAAACTTATTTTATTGGAATTTATAATTTGTTCCAGTCTATAGTGTACCTTGATTAATCAAACTAGTACTTTCAAGGCTTGAAATCTGTACTTGATTCTCTACATTTTCACGCATGGTCTTTAATAAAAATATATGAAAAATAAATGTGATTTTGGGAATTCCAGAGTTCCAGGGAATTCTTCTTGACATCCTCGTGGGATATCTTGTAATAATAAACAATATATCGTAATACCTGTTATATTGTATTTAATACATTGATTCCGCAAACGAGTACTCTGATTTTGCACCAAAGTACTTTATACCCATTTTCCAGTACTTGATTCTCTATTTCTACCACATATTATGAAAATTTATTTTTCAAATTTATACTTTGTTCCAGTATCTATTGCACCTTGATTAATCAGATTAGTACTCTCAACGTTTGAAATCTGTACTCGATTCTCTACATTTCCACGAATTGTCTTTAATAAAACTATATGAAAAATAAATGTCATTTTTTGAATTCCTGAGTTCCAGAGAATTCTTCTTGACATCCTCGTGTGATATTTTGTAATAATAAACAATATATCGTAGTACCTGTTACATTGTATTTAATACTTTAATTCCGGAACCGAGTACTCTAATTTTGCTCCTAAGTACCTGATACCCATTTTCCAGTACTCGATTCTCAATTTCTGCCACATATTATGAAAACTTATTTTATTGGAATTTATAATTTGTTCCAGTCTATAGTGTACCTTGATTAATCAAACTAGTACTTTCAAGGCTTGAAATCTGTACTCGGTTCTCTACATTTTCACGCATGGTCTTTAATAAAAATATATGAAAAATAAATGTGATTTTGGGAATTCCAGAGTTCCAGGGAATTCTTCTTGACATCCTCGTGGGATATCTTGTAATAATAAGCAATATATCATAATACCTGTTATATTGTATTTAATACATTGATTCCGCAAACGAGTACTCTGATTTTGCACCAAAGTACTTTATACCCATTTTCCAGTACTTGATTCTCTATTTCTACCACATATTATGAAAATTTATTTTTCGAATTTACACTTTGTTCCAGTATCTATTGCACCTTGATTAATCAGATTAGTACTCTCAACGTTTGAAATCTGTACTCGATTCTCTACATTTCCAAGAATAGTCTTTAATAAAACTATATGAAAAATAAATGTCATTTTTTGAATTCCTGAGTTCCAGAGAATTCTTCTTGACATCCTCGTGTGATATTTTGTAATAATAAACAATATATCGCAGTACCTGTTACATTGTATTTAATACTTTAATTCCGGAACCGAGTACTCTAATTTTGCTACTAAGTACTTGATACCCATTTTCCAGTACTCGATTCTCAATTTCTGCCACATATTATGAAAACTTATTTTATTGGAATTTATAATTTGTTCCAGTCTATAGTGTACCTTGATTAATCAAACTAGTACTTTCAAGGCTTGAAATCTGTACTCGATTCTCTACATCTTCACGCATGGTCTTTAATAAAAATATATGGAAAATAAATGTGATTTTGGGAATTCCAGAGTTCCAGGGAATTCTTCTTGACATCCTCGTGGGATATCTTGTAATAATAAACAATATATCGTAATACCTGTTATATTTTATTTAATACATTGATTCCGCAAACGAGTACTCTGATTTTGCACCAAAGTACTTTATACCCATTTTCCAGTACTTGATTCTCTATTTCTACCACATATTATGAAAATTTATTTTTCGAATTTATACTTTGTTCCAGTATCTATTGCACCTTGATTAATCAGATTAGTACTCTCAACGTTTGAAATCTGTACTCGATTCTCTACATTTCCACGAATAGTCTTTAATAAAACTATATGAAAAATAAATGTCATTTTTTGAATTCCTGAGTTCCAGAGAATTCCTCTTGACATCCTCGTGTCATATTTTGTAATAATAAACAATATATCGCAGTACCTGTTACATTGTATTTAATGCTTTAATTCCGGAACCGAGTACTCTAATTTTGCTCCTAAGTACCTGATACCCATTTTCCAGTACTCGATTCTCAATTTCTGACACATATTATGAAAACTTATTTTATTGGAATTTATAATTTGTTCCAGTCTATAGTGTACCTTGATTAATCAAACTAGTACTTTCAAGGCTTGAAATCTGTACTCGATTCTCTACATTTTCACGCATGGTCTTTAATAAAAATATATGAAAAATAAATGTGATTTTGGGAATTCCAGAGTTCCAGGGAATTCTTCTTGACATCCTCGTGGGATATCTTGTAATAATAAACAATATATCGTAATACCTGTTATATTGTATTTAATACATTGATTCCGCAAACGAGTACTCTGATTTTGCACCAAAGTACTTTATACCCATTTTCCAGTACTTGATTCTCTATTTCTACCACATATTATGAAAATTTATTTTTCGAATTTATACTTTGTTCCAGTATGTATTGCACCTTGATTAATCAGATTAGTACTCTCAACGTTTGAAATCTGTACTCGATTCTCTACATGTCCACGAATAGTCTTTAATAAAACTATATGAAAAATAAATGTCATTTTTTGAATTCCTGAGTTCCAGAGAATTCTTCTTGACATCCTCGTGTGATATTTTGTAATAATAAACAATATATCGCAGTACCTGTTACGTTGTATTTAATACTTTAATTCCGGAACCGAGTACTCTAAATTTGCTCCTAAGTACTTGATACCCATTTTCCAGTACTCGATTCTCAATTTCTGCCACATATTATGAAAACTTATTTTATTGGAATTTATAATTTGTTCCAGTCTATAGTGTACCTTGATTAATCAAACTAGTACTTTCAAGGCTTGAAATCTGTACTCGATTCTCTACATTTTCACGCATGGTCTTTAATAAAAATATATGAAAAATAAATGTGATTTTGGGAATTCCAGAGTTCCAGGGAATTCTTCTTGACATCCTCGTGGGATATCTTGTAATAATAAACAATATATCGTAATACCTGTTATATTGTATTTAATACATTGATTCCGCAAACGAGTACTCTGATTTTGCACCAAAGTACTTTATACCCATTTATCAGTACTTGATTCTCTATTTCTACCACATATTATGAAAATTTATTTTTCGAATTTATACTTTGTTCCAGTCTATAGTGTACCTTGATTAATCAAACTAGTACTTTCAAGGTTTCAAATCTGTACTCGATTCTCTACATTTTCACGCATGGTCTTTAATAAAAATATATGAAAAATAAATGTCATTTTGGGAATTCTAGAGTTCCAGAGAATTCTTCTTGACATCCTCGTGTGATATTTTGTAATAATAAACAATATATCGCAGTACCTGTTACATTGTATTTAATACTTTCATTCCGGAACCGAGTACTCTAATTTTGCTCCTAAGTACTTGATACCCATTTTCCAGTACTCGATTCTCAATTTCTGCCACATGTTATGAAAACTTATTTTATTGGAATTTATAATTTGTTCCAGTCTATAGTGTACCTTGATTAATCAAACTAGTACTTTCAAGGCTTGAAATCTGTACTCGATTCTCTACATTTTCACGCATGGTCTTTAATAAAAATATATGAAAAATAAATGTGATTTTGGGAATTCCAGAGTTCCAGGGAATTCTTCTTGACATCCTCGTGGGATATCTTGTAATAATAAACAATATATCGTAATACCTGTTATATTGTATTTAATACATTGATTCCGCAAACGAGTACTCTGATTTTGCACCAAAGTACTTTATACCCATTTTCCAGTACTTGATTCTCTATTTCTACCACATATTATGAAAATTTATTTTTCAAATTTATACTTTGTTCCAGTATCTATTGCACCTTGATTAATCAGATTAGTACTCTCAACGTTTGAAATATGTACTCGATTCTCTACATTTCCACGAATTGTCTTTAATAAAACTATATGAAAAATAAATGTCATTTTTTGAATTCCTGAGTTCCAGAGAATTCTTCTTGACATCCTCGTGTGATATTTTGTAATAATAAACAATATATCGCAGTACCTGTTACATTGTATTTAATACTTTAATTCCGGAACCGAGTACTCTAATTTTGCTCCTAAGTACCTGATACCCATTTTCCAGTACTCGATTCTCAATTTCTGCCACATATTATGAAAACTTATTTTATTGGAATTTATAATTTGTTCCAGTCTATAGTGTACCTTGATTAATCAAACTAGTACTTTCAAGGCTTGAAATCTGTACTCGGTTCTCTACATTTTCACGCATGGTCTTTAATAAAAATATATGAAAAATAAATGTGATTTTGGGAATTCCAGAGTTCCAGGGAATTCTTCTTGACATCCTCGTGGGATATCTTGTAATAATAAGCAATATATCATAATACCTGTTATATTGTATTTAATACATTGATTCCGCAAACGAGTACTCTGATTTTGCACCAAAGTACTTTATACCCATTTTCCAGTACTTGATTCTCTATTTCTACCACATATTATGAAAATTTATTTTTCGAATTTACACTTTGTTCCAGTATCTATTGCACCTTGATTAATCAGATTAGTACACTCAACGTTTGAAATCTGTACTCGATTCTCTACATTTCCAAGAATAGTCTTTAATAAAACTATATGAAAAATAAATGTCATTTTTTGAATTCCTGAGTTCCAGAGAATTCTTCTTGACATCCTCGTGTGATATTTTGTAATAATAAACAATATATCGCAGTACCTGTTACATTGTATTTAATACTTTAATTCCGGAACCGAGTACTCTAATTTTGCTACTAAGTACTTGATACCCATTTTCCAGTACTCGATTCTCAATTTCTGCCACATATTATGAAAACTTATTTTATTGGAATTTATAATTTGTTCCAGTCTATAGTGTACCTTGATTAATCAAACTAGTACTTTCAAGGCTTGAAATCTGTACTCGATTCTCTACATCTTCACGCATGGTCTTTAATAAAAATATATGGAAAATAAATGTGATTTTGGGAATTCCAGAGTTCCAGGGAATTCTTCTTGACATCCTCGTGGGATATCTTGTAATAATAAACAATATATCGTAATACCTGTTATATTGTATTTAATACATTGATTCCGCAAACGAGTACTCTGATTTTGCACCAAAGAACTTTATACCCATTTTCCAGTACTTGATTCTCTATTTCTACCACATATTATGAAAATTTATTTTTCGAATTTATACTTTGTTCCAGTATTTATTGCACCTTGATTAATCAGATTAGTACTCTCAACGTTTGAAATCTGTACTCGATTCTCTACATTTCCACGAATAGTCTTTAATAAAACTATATGAAAAATAAATGTCATTTTTTGAATTCCTGAGTTCCAGAGAATTCCTCTTGACATCCTCGTGTGATATTTTGTAATAATAAACAATATATCGCAGTACCTGTTACATTGTATTTAATGCTTTAATTCCGGAACCGAGTACTCTAATTTTGCTCCTAAGTACCTGATACCCATTTTCCAGTACTCGATTCTCAATTTCTGCCACATATTATGAAAACTTATTTTATTGGAATTTATAATTTGTTCCAGTCTATAGTGTACCTTGATTAATCAAACTAGTACTTTCAAGGCTTGAAATCTGTACTCGATTCTCTACATTTTCACGCATGGTCTTTAATAAAAATATATGAAAAATAAATGTGATTTTGGGAATTCCCGAGTTCCAGGGAATTCTTCCTGACATCCTCGTGGGATATCTTGTAATAATAAACAATATATCGTAATACCTGTTATATTGTATTTAATACATTGATTCCGCTAACGAGTACTCTGATTTTGCACCAAAGTACTTTATACCCATTTTCCAGTACTTGATTCTCTATTTCTACCACATATTATGAAAATTTATTTTTCGAATTTATACTTTGTTCCAGTATCTATTGCACCTTGATTAATCAGATTAGTACTCTCAACGTTTGAAATCTGTACTCGATTCTCTACATGTCCACGAATAGTCTTTAATAAAACTATATGAAAAATAAATGTCATTTTTTGAATTCCTGAGTTCCAGAGAATTCTTCTTGACATCCTCGTGTGATATTTTGTAATAATAAACAATATATCGCAGTACCTGTTACATTGTATTTAATACTTTAATTCCGGAACCGAGTACTCTAAATTTGCTCCTAAGTACTTGATACCCATTTTCCAGTACTCGATTCTCAATTTCTGCCACATATTATGAAAACTTATTTTATTGGAATTTATAATTTGTTCCAGTCTATAGTGTACCTTGATTAATCAAACTAGTACTTTCAAGGCTTGAAATCTGTACTCGATTCTCTACATTTTCACGCATGGTCTTTAATAAAAATATATGAAAAATAAATGTGATTTTGGGAATTCCAGAGTTCCAGGGAATTCTTCTTGACATCCTCGTGGGATATCTTGTAATAATAAACAATATATCGTAATACCTGTTATATTGTATTTAATACATTGATTCCGCAAACGAGTACTCTGATTTTGCACCAAAGTACTTTATACCCATTTATCAGTACTTGATTCTCTATTTCTACCACATATTATGAAAATGTATTTTTCGAATTTATACTTTGTTCCAGTCTATAGTGTACCTTGATTAATCAAACTAGTACTTTCAAGGTTCCAAATCTGTACTCGATTCTCTACATTTTCACGCATGGTCTTTAATAAAAATATATGAAAAATAAATGTCATTTTGGGAATTCTAGAGTTCCAGAGAATTCTTCTTGACATCCTCGTGTGATATTTTGTAATAATAAACAATATATCGCAGTACCTGTTACATTGTATTTAATACTTTCATTCCGGAACCGAGTACTCTAATTTTGCTCCTAAGTACTTGATACCCATTTTCCAGTACTCGATTCTCAATTTCTGCCACATGTTATGAAAACTTATTTTATTGGAATTTATAATTTGTTCCAGTCTATAGTGTACCTTGATTAATCAAACTAGTACTTTCAAGGCTTGAAATCTGTACTCGATTCTCTACATTTTCACGCATGGTCTTTAATAAAAATATATGAAAAATAAATGTGATTTTGGGAATTCCAGAGTTCCAGGGAATTCTTCTTGACATCCTCGTGGGATATCTTGTAATAATAAACAATATATCGTAATACCTGTTATATTGTATTTAATACATTGATTCCGCAAACGAGTACTCTGATTTTGCACCAAAGTACTTTATACCCATTTTCCAGTACTTGATTCTCTATTTCTACCACATATTATGAAAATTTATTTTTCGAATTTATACTTTGTTCCAGTATCTATTGCACCTTGATTAATCAGATTAGTACTCTCAACGTTTGAAATCTGTACTCGATTCTCTACATTTCCACGAATAGTCTTTAATAAAACTATATGAAAAATAAATGTCATTTTTTGAATTCCTGAGTTCCAGAGAATTCTTCTTGACATCCTCGTGTGATATTTTGTAATAATAAACAATATATCGCAGTACCTGTTACATTGTATTTAATACTTTAATTCCGGAACCGAGTACTCTAATTTTGCTCCTAAGTACTTGATACCCATTTTCCAGTACTCGATTCTCAATTTCTGCCACATATTATGAAAACTTATTTTATTAGAATTTATAATTTGTTCCAGTCTATAGTGTACCTTGATTAATCAAACTAGTACTTTCAAGGCTTGAAATCTGTACTCGATTCTCTACATTTTCACGCATGGTCTTTAATAAAAATATATGAAAAATAAATGTGATTTTGGGAATTCCAGAGTTCCAGGGAATTCTTCTTGACATCCTCGTGGGATATCTTGTAATAATAAACAATATATCGTAATACCTGTTATATTGTATTTAATACATTGATTCCGCAAACGAGTACTCTGATTTTGCACCAAAGTACTTTATACCCATTTTCCAGTACTTGATTCTCTATTTCTACCACATATTATGAAAATTTATTTTTCGAATTTATACTTTGTTCCAGTATTTATTGCACCTTGATTAATCAGATTAGTACTCTCAACGTTTGAAATCTGTACTCGATTCTCTACATTTCCACGAATAGTCTTTAATAAAACTATATGAAAAATAAATGTCATTTTTTGAATTCCTGAGTTCCAGAGAATTCCTCTTGACATCCTCGTGTGATATTTTGTAATAATAAACAATATATCGCAGTACCTGTTACATTGTATTTAATGCTTTAATTCCGGAACCGAGTACTCTAATTTTGCTCCTAAGTACCTGATACCCATTTTCCAGTACTCGATTCTCAATTTCTGCCACATATTATGAAAACTTATTTTATTGGAATTTATAATTTGTTCCAGTCTATAGTGTACCTTGATTAATCAAACTAGTACTTTCAAGGCTTGAAATCTGTACTCGATTCTCTACATTTTCACGCATGGTCTTTAATAAAAATATATGAAAAATAAATGTGATTTTGGGAATTCCCGAGTTCCAGGGAATTCTTCCTGACATCCTCGTGGGATATCTTGTAATAATAAACAATATATCGTAATACCTGTTATATTGTATTTAATACATTGATTCCGCAAACGAGTACTCTGATTTTGCACCAAAGTACTTTATACCCATTTTCCAGTACTTGATTCTCTATTTCTACCACATATTATGAAAATTTATTTTTCGAATTTATACTTTGTTCCAGTATCTATTGCACCTTGATTAATCAGATTAGTACTCTCAACGTTTGAAATCTGTACTCGATTCTCTACATGTCCACGAATAGTCTTTAATAAAACTATATGAAAAATAAATGTCATTTTTTGAATTCCTGAGTTCCAGAGAATTCTTCTTGACATCCTCGTGTGATATTTTGTAATAATAAACAATATATCGCAGTACCTGTTACATTGTATTTAATACTTTAATTCCGGAACCGAGTACTCTAAATTTGCTCCTAAGTACTTGATACCCATTTTCCAGTACTCGATTCTCAATTTCTGCCACATATTATGAAAACTTATTTTATTGGAATTTATAATTTGTTCCAGTCTATAGTGTACCTTGATTAATCAAACTAGTACTTTCAAGGCTTGAAATCTGTACTCGATTCTCTACATTTTCACGCATGGTCTTTAATAAAAATATATGAAAAATAAATGTGATTTTGGGAATTCCAGAGTTCCAGGGAATTCTTCTTGACATCCTCGTGGGATATCTTGTAATAATAAACAATATATCGTAATACCTGTTATATTGTATTTAATACATTGATTCCGCAAACGAGTACTCTGATTTTGCACCAAAGTACTTTATACCCATTTATCAGTACTTGATTCTCTATTTCTACCACATATTATGAAAATGTATTTTTCGAATTTATACTTTGTTCCAGTCTATAGTGTACCTTGATTAATCAAACTAGTACTTTCAAGGTTTCAAATCTGTACTCGATTCTCTACATTTTCACGCATGGTCTTTAATAAAAATATATGAAAAATAAATGTCATTTTGGGAATTCTAGAGTTCCAGAGAATTCTTCTTGACATCCTCGTGTGATATTTTGTAATAATAAACAATATATCGCAGTACCTGTTACATTGTATTTAATACTTTCATTCCGGAACCGAGTACTCTAATTTTGCTCCTAAGTACTTGATACCCATTTTCCAGTACTCGATTCTCAATTTCTGCCACATGTTATGAAAACTTATTTTATTGGAATTTATAATTTGTTCCAGTCTATAGTGTACCTTGATTAATCAAACTAGTACTTTCAAGGCTTGAAATCTGTACTCGATTCTCTACATTTTCACGCATGGTCTTTAATAAAAATATATGAAAAATAAATGTGATTTTGGGAATTCCAGAGTTCCAGGGAATTCTTCTTGACATCCTCGTGGGATATCTTGTAATAATAAACAATATATCGTAATACCTGTTATATTGTATTTAATACATTGATTCCGCAAACGAGTACTCTGATTTTGCACCAAAGTACTTTATACCCATTTTCCAGTACTTGATTCTCTATTTCTACCACATATTATGAAAATTTATTTTTCGAATTTATACTTTGTTCCAGTATCTATTGCACCTTGATTAATCAGATTAGTACTCTCAACGTTTGAAATCTGTACTCGATTCTCTACATTTCCACGAATAGTCTTTAATAAAACTATATGAAAAATAAATGTCATTTTTTGAATTCCTGAGTTCCAGAGAATTCTTCTTGACATCCTCGTGTGATATTTTGTAATAATAAACAATATATCGCAGTACCTGTTACATTGTATTTAATACTTTAATTCCGGAACCCAGTACTCTAATTTTGCTCCTAAGTACTTGATACCCATTTTCCAGTACTCGATTCTCAATTTCTGCCACATATTATGAAAACTTATTTTATTAGAATTTATAATTTGTTCCAGTCTATAGTGTACCTTGATTAATCAAACTAGTACTTTCAAGGCTTGAAATCTGTACTCGATTCTCTACATTTTCACGCATGGTCTTTAATAAAAATATATGAAAAATAAATGTGATTTTGGGAATTCCAGAGTTCCAGGGAATTCTTCTTGACATCCTCGTGGGATATCTTGTAATAATAAACAATATATCGTAATACCTGTTATATTGTATTTAATACATTGATTCCGCAAACGAGTACTCTGATTTTGCACCAAAGTACTTTATACCCATTTTCCAGTACTTGATTCTCTATTTCTACCACATATTATGAAAATTTATTTTTCGAATTTATACTTTGTTCCAGTATCTATTGCACCTTGATTAATCAGATTAGTACTCTCAACGTTTGAAATCTGTACTCGATTCTCTACATTTCCACGAATAGTCTTTAATAAAACTATATGAAAAATAAATGTCATTTTTTGAATTCCTGAGTTCCAGAGAATTCCTCTTGACATCCTCGTGTGATATTTTGTAATAATAAACAATATATCGCAGTACCTGTTACATTGTATTTAATGCTTTAATTCCGGAACCGAGTACTCTAATTTTGCTCCTAAGTACCTGATACCCATTTTCCAGTACTCGATTCTCAATTTCTGCCACATATTATGAAAACTTATTTTATTGGAATTTATAATTTGTTCCAGTCTATAGTGTACCTTGATTAATCAAACTAGTACTTTCAAGGCTTGAAATCTGTACTCGATTCTCTACATTTTCACGCATGGTCTTTAATAAAAATATATGAAAAATAAATGTGATTTTGGGAATTCCCGAGTTCCAGGGAATTCTTCTTGACATCCTTGTGGGATATCTTGTAGCGCCCCCTGAAGAAGGACCGCCACATCCGCACCGAAACGGATTCCCGAGCTTCGGCGAGGGCCTCAACCCAAAAACCCACTCCGGCGAACGGCACTCAAGCAAGAACCTTCGGCAACAGCAACGACATCCCAACAACAACCAGAGAAGAGCAGAGAAATGCGGAAGCGGTTTAAATAATAAGACAAATTCCATAAATGTCAATTAAACATGTGCAAATCGAAATATAACATAATAACAACACGTAGTGCCATCCATGGCTCAACTAGTCTACCCTATGCAATCCTAGATATCTTCAACTATCCCACAGCAGGGGCACATAAGTACATAAAGTAAATAAATACAATAAACAAGACTCGACTGTTGTTGGGACCACTGACAAGACAAACCAGAAAGACTGAGCCTATCTAGACCTGCTGATGCCGACTGACAAGATAGGTGACGTCGCCACCTGTCTACCTGAAGCAAGAACCAAAATAGCAGGGGTGAGTATAAAGGATACTCAGTAAGGGGGTTTTGGTCACAGTTCGTCATTTATCTTTTTAACTAAAAGTGGTGAGTGTTGCCCGTTTTGAGAAAGAATACGAAATATAAGTTGTAAAATGACACAAAGCAACACTCGGGTTTGGCTTATTTGAAAACACAAAAGGTTGACGAACCGGATCCTTTAAAACATTTGCACGAAATATCAAGCCGATTGAAAGAATATTAGTTGGGTAATAAAGGAGGCTTAGGGTAGCAAGTACGAGTCACACATCCGGGTTTTATATATATATAGGGAAGTACATATGATAATTGAAGAAAACCGGAATGTGCTTCGACTTGTCACGAAAGCCATAAAACAATTAGACAAGCAATAAATGCAATAAATCATGCAGTAATGTGTCCCGGCGAGAACGGGCCCTCTCCTTATCACTCCCCATTGAAAAACATGCAAGCAAGTACTCCATCACCAAGATTCATAAACAGGGTTTAAGGAGACGCGATTAGCACCACCATCAGGATTTAAGGAGACGCGATCAGCACCACCGTACAGGGTTTAAGGAGACGCGATTAGCACCACCGTTCGCATCAACTTAGGCTAGCCAACCTCCTAGCCGGCCCAAGTTAACACGCTAGAAGTATACATCGGGATTTGCCCTAGACGCACGTCCCCAGGCTCACCTCTTGTATACTCCGGGCCCAAGTCATAAAACAGGCTATGGCTCGCTTTTGAAATCAATGATAGTTAAAGTGGCCAAAAGGGCCGTTCGAAAATATGATGCAAGTAGTTAAGTATGAATGGCAAAAGGTGCTTTTGAGACAAGTTGATGTAACGATCTAGGAAATACTCATAAGCGTCGTACGCTTCGGGAGCATACTGACGGATGTCCCTAACGACGTTACTTATAAGTGCCTCAGAGATCAAATAGTTACTTTTTAAAACAAATAAGTTACTTGTCTCTAGTTGGAAGCATTTCAAATCATTTTGGTTTTGCTACTAAAACGGTTTGACTAAGCATGTAAGGAATATTAAAGACAGTACAACAAGCAATAAGAAAAGGCGGGGAATAAGTTATTTCGAAGCCTAAATAAACTATGTTCTTACTCCAGTTGAAAACAATTTAAAACCCTTACCTGGCTCGACAAGACAGTATGAAAGCAAGCGGTAGTCAGGTTTCTCCCTCGTTGGACCCACCTGTAATACACAGGGCCTAGAGGATGAAAACAAGACCGACAATACTAAAAGCAAGACACAAGACAACAGACGACGCACGGCAATTCACATAGACATCACTCATGCTACAGGTGCAATGTGGAAAGTAAATCAATTAAACATATAAATTACGGTACGACAATTAAAGAATATTAATGAAATGTTAAATAATGAAAGAACGTAAATAATAAATACTAAAGGCATGCTTAAACGCAATTAGGGCACGTAGACATGCTTAAAATAATATAAGGACGTTCTCTCGCGAATACAGGATTAATCGGACAAGAAACGGGAAAGATGGGATAAAATCCCTAAACGAGCAAGGTGTCAATTGACGGTCAATTAGGGTCGGGTAAATTGTAAATTATGAAGAATATCAAATCCCAAGGCTCGAGGAAGCTATAGGTGAAATCGGATTGATATTCGGAGGTCGTATGAGAAAAGTCAACATTTAAATGAGTGGGGTTGACCAATTCCCGAAGTGCAAGAAAGGAAAAGGCTGGAAAATACACTAAGTATGTTGCACCGGCCAACGCACGGGCTTACGCACGGGCTTGGCAAGCCGGTGCAAGCACAAAAGGGGTTGCACGGCCTCCCGCACGGTCTTGAGCACGGTGTCAAGACCGTGCAGGTGCAAACGGCCATGCGCACGGGCCTGTGCACGGGCTCAAGCCCGTGCAGGCTGAAAAGTGAAGCGCACGGGCTCTTGCACGGTCTTGCTCAAGACCGTGCGTTCGCCCGTGTGGATCTACTGAGCAGCAGACTCAGCAGATCGCGAACCTCATACGCGAAAATCAAAATATAAATTCATATATCTCCTAATCTACACCATAAAACATCCTAATTTTCACATATAATCATATATATCATATAAGCTACATATAGACACAAGAATCACGTAAAATGGTCAAGTAATTCTTCCTAAACACGAAAATCCTAATATATATAATTCTATATATAAATCACAAAAATCGCAAGAAATAACGAACGGAATGAAATGGGGTAAAAGGATTACCGGTAGATAATGTAGTGAGGGTCGTTCGGGTTTTCACGGCTCGTCGATCGGGCGAGAAACGAGCTCGGTAGGGCGTCGGGAAGATCTTTCTCCTTTCTTCTCCTTTCTTTCTTCTTTCTTCTTTCTTTCTTCTTTGAAATGAGAGAATGAGAGAGATAGGTAGATATTTAGAAAAATATCTCGGGAGGGTAAAATGGTCATTTAGGCTTTTAAGGGCATTTATGTAATTTAAGAAATTGAGGGCATTTAAAAGATAGGTTAAATCAATCTTTTCCACCAGATTGATTAATCCAATTGGATAGATCGAGAAATTAGGCAAGAAAGAATTCGCGTAAATATTAATAATATAATTAAATATTCGGGTCGTTACAATACTCCCCTCTTCAAAAGAATCTGTCCTCAGATTCTCCTCCGGACTTCGGGGTTAGTTAAGGGGAGCATAATCTAAGAGCTCTAATAACGCGAATTAAAAACGAACATTTAGGAGCAATTAAAATACATTATAAAACATCATGCATAACAAAATATTTAAATGCAAATAACATTCCAAATAAAATTCAAAGTCAAGCGAAAGACAGAATTATAAAAACCCTAAACGAGGCTAACGTCGAAGAAGAAATTCCCAATGTAAGGTCCTTCATCACTGTCATTATCTATTTCGTTCTTCCGACTGATTCTTGTACTCTTCGTATCCCCAATGACAATTGTCACATCCTTCTCCTGTTTCTTGATTAGAGTTCCTTTTACAGGAAGTAACGCCATCATCATTTCTCCTATTGTACTCCTCGTCTTTCTCACAATCTGTCTCTTCAAGATCACACTCTTTCTTATTCTTTCTACAGAGTGTTTTCTCATCTTCAAGGGTATTTGATGATTTCTCCTCTCCGCCTTCCATTAAACATCATTTTCATCATTTCTTCGCTCGACTTCATACGAAACATCAGAGTCGTCATCATCAGAAGCCGATGTCGGCTCATCTCCCATATAATCATCATCGTCAGATAATTCATTATCCTCTTCACTAGTTGATTCATCTTCAGACATACCTTCAGAAGTATGCTTCTTCAGACTCGATTTGTCAACGTCGGTGCCATCCAAAACCGCATAACGTATTCGCAACAGAATCGATCCTAGTCGGCCAAGAACTCCTTGTCCTTAGCACTCTCTAATAGCGTATAACGAATTTATCGAATTCCACGCTATCCACACAGAGGCCACATAAATCTTAGCATCTAATCATTCAATCAGTGCAAGTGTGAATTTTGAAAGTAGTTAAAGCACGTAAATTCTATAAAACACTTAACACATATTTAAAGCAATTACCATTCGAAACAAAATATTATGAATGAATGCTATAATAATGCAATGTACCTCTGCGAGTCGGTATCATGGTCGGGACCCCCTTTTCCTTCCCCGAGGGTTGCTTGAGTCGGGGCAGTCTTGAACTCGATGCTTGCTACTCCCACATCTGAGGCAACGTCCCAGTTTCCTCCTACATCTTGCAGTCTCGTGATTTGTCTTCCCACAATATTCGCAGGGAATGGGGTCCTCGTTCACTTCAGGTTCGGTAGGTTTTGGCATCTCGTAGTGTGGTCTCGATGTCGGAAAAGTGCTCGGTCCGGCTGGTTCTCTTCTTGCCTTCTCGTTGAAAGAGGATCCTTTCATGTGAGGAATACCTCGTCTCATCTCTTGAAGATCGGACTCCACTCTCATAGCTCTGTTAACTGCCTCGTGATAAACTCGAATGTCCAATCCTACTAATCTTTCCAAGATCTCCGGCTGAAGTCCCTCGATGAACTTTCGCGCTCTTCTTCGATCGTCAGATGCAATGTGAGGAGCATAGACGATGAGGCGGCTGAAAAGTGCCTCGTATTGTGCAACAGGGAGAGCTCCTTGGGTGAGGGACATGAACTCTCTTTCTCGGCTGTCACGTACCACTTGCGGCACGTACTTCTCTCGGAAGTCGGATAGGAACCGTGACCAAGTGTACGGAATTCTCTCAGCGATCCATTTCTGTTCTATGTAACGCCACCAATCCTCAGCTGGTCCTCTAATGAGAAAGATGGCATACTCGACCCTCTCGGGGTCCCCGCAGTGTAAAACTCGAAAGATTCGCTCCAGATCGGCTATCCAAGCCTCGGCTTTAAGGTCATCTGGTTCACCCACGAAGCAAGGTGGGTTGTAGTGCAGAAATCTATCCAGGGATTGACCCTCGGTTTGTCTCGCAGGTATATGCTGCTGTTGTCGTTGTCTCTCTTGATGCACTTGCTCAGCAATCTGTCTCATCGCTGTCACTAACTCCCTTGCAATCGAATTCGGAGATAAGGGAGCGGTAGGGGGTCTTCGATGAGGCATTATGTACCGGCGCTCAATAAACTAGGAAAAAGATGCATGTTCGGTTAATGGAATGGTCACGTAAGGCATATAAAATTTAATCAAGGCATACATATATGATTCGGATAGCATGTAGACAAGTTAAGCATGAAACAAATCACAGAACAAGAAAAACTCGATCCTATAGCCGTACGACCTAGACACGACAAGACCCAAGCAGAACACGACAAGACGACAAGACAAGACAGACGCTACCTCGAGTTCCACATCCACTTGCATTCGATCCCAACTCAGTACTACAATTGTAAGAGATCAAACGGTTGGTTGGCCATTCCAAGAGAAGATCAATCACAATTTCAATACTAAGGAGTTCTCAAGCACCTGTGACTGGAAACTCTAAGTCTCATTGACACGAAACGGGCAGACACAAGAGACAAGACAGGACGCGATTACAAAGCTTCGGTTCCTTTTGGGAACCTAGGCTTTGATACCACTGACTGTAGCGCCCCCTGAAGAAGGACCGCCACATCCGCACCGAAACGGATTCCCGAGCTTCGGCGAGGGCCTCAACCCAAAAACCCACTCCGGCGAACGGCACTCAAGCAAGAACCTTCGGCAACAGCAACGACATCCCAACAACAACCAGAGAAGAGCAGAGAAATGCGGAAGCGGTTTAAATAATAAGACAAATTCCATAAATGTCAATTAAACATGTGCAAATCGAAATATAACATAATAACAACACGTAGTGCCATCCATGGCTCAACTAGTCTACCCTATGCAATCCTAGATATCTTCAACTATCCCACAGCAGGGGCACATAAGTACATAAAGTAAATAAATACAATAAACAAGACTCGACTGTTGTTGGGACCACTGACAAGACAAACCAGAAAGACTGAGCCTATCTAGACCTGCTGATGCCGACTGACAAGATAGGTGACGTCGCCACCTGTCTACCTGAAGCAAGAACCAAAATAGCAGGGGTGAGTATAAAGGATACTCAGTAAGGGGGTTTTGGTCACAGTTCGTCATTTATCTTTTTAACTAAAAGTGGTGAGTGTTGCCCGTTTTGAGAAAGAATACGAAATATAAGTTGTAAAATGACACAAAGCAACACTCGGGTTTGGCTTATTTGAAAACACAAAAGGTTGACGAACCGGATCCTTTAAAACATTTGCACGAAATATCAAGCCGATTGAAAGAATATTAGTTGGGTAATAAAGGAGGCTTAGGGTAGCAAGTACGAGTCACACATCCGGGTTTTATATATATATAGGGAAGTACATATGATAATTGAAGAAAACCGGAATGTGCTTCGACTTGTCACGAAAGCCATAAAACAATTAGACAAGCAATAAATGCAATAAATCATGCAGTAATGTGTCCCGGCGAGAACGGGCCCTCTCCTTATCACTCCCCATTGAAAAACATGCAAGCAAGTACTCCATCACCAAGATTCATAAACAGGGTTTAAGGAGACGCGATTAGCACCACCATCAGGATTTAAGGAGACGCGATCAGCACCACCGTACAGGGTTTAAGGAGACGCGATTAGCACCACCGTTCGCATCAACTTAGGCTAGCCAACCTCCTAGCCGGCCCAAGTTAACACGCTAGAAGTATACATCGGGATTTGCCCTAGACGCACGTCCCCAGGCTCACCTCTTGTATACTCCGGGCCCAAGTCATAAAACAGGCTATGGCTCGCTTTTGAAATCAATGATAGTTAAAGTGGCCAAAAGGGCCGTTCGAAAATATGATGCAAGTAGTTAAGTATGAATGGCAAAAGGTGCTTTTGAGACAAGTTGATGTAACGATCTAGGAAATACTCATAAGCGTCGTACGCTTCGGGAGCATACTGACGGATGTCCCTAACGACGTTACTTATAAGTGCCTCAGAGATCAAATAGTTACTTTTTAAAACAAATAAGTTACTTGTCTCTAGTTGGAAGCATTTCAAATCATTTTGGTTTTGCTACTAAAACGGTTTGACTAAGCATGTAAGGAATATTAAAGACAGTACAACAAGCAATAAGAAAAGGCGGGGAATAAGTTATTTCGAAGCCTAAATAAACTATGTTCTTACTCCAGTTGAAAACAATTTAAAACCCTTACCTGGCTCGACAAGACAGTATGAAAGCAAGCGGTAGTCAGGTTTCTCCCTCGTTGGACCCACCTGTAATACACAGGGCCTAGAGGATGAAAACAAGACCGACAATACTAAAAGCAAGACACAAGACAACAGACGACGCACGGCAATTCACATAGACATCACTCATGCTACAGGTGCAATGTGGAAAGTAAATCAATTAAACATATAAATTACGGTACGACAATTAAAGAATATTAATGAAATGTTAAATAATGAAAGAACGTAAATAATAAATACTAAAGGCATGCTTAAACGCAATTAGGGCACGTAGACATGCTTAAAATAATATAAGGACGTTCTCTCGCGAATACAGGATTAATCGGACAAGAAACGGGAAAGATGGGATAAAATCCCTAAACGAGCAAGGTGTCAATTGACGGTCAATTAGGGTCGGGTAAATTGTAAATTATGAAGAATATCAAATCCCAAGGCTCGAGGAAGCTATAGGTGAAATCGGATTGATATTCGGAGGTCGTATGAGAAAAGTCAACATTTAAATGAGTGGGGTTGACCAATTCCCGAAGTGCAAGAAAGGAAAAGGCTGGAAAATACACTAAGTATGTTGCACCGGCCAACGCACGGGCTTACGCACGGGCTTGGCAAGCCGGTGCAAGCACAAAAGGGGTTGCACGGCCTCCCGCACGGTCTTGAGCACGGTGTCAAGACCGTGCAGGTGCAAACGGCCATGCGCACGGGCCTGTGCACGGGCTCAAGCCCGTGCAGGCTGAAAAGTGAAGCGCACGGGCTCTTGCACGGTCTTGCTCAAGACCGTGCGTTCGCCCGTGTGGATCTACTGAGCAGCAGACTCAGCAGATCGCGAACCTCATACGCGAAAATCAAAATATAAATTCATATATCTCCTAATCTACACCATAAAACATCCTAATTTTCACATATAATCATATATATCATATAAGCTACATATAGACACAAGAATCACGTAAAATGGTCAAGTAATTCTTCCTAAACACGAAAATCCTAATATATATAATTCTATATATAAATCACAAAAATCGCAAGAAATAACGAACGGAATGAAATGGGGTAAAAGGATTACCGGTAGATAATGTAGTGAGGGTCGTTCGGGTTTTCACGGCTCGTCGATCGGGCGAGAAACGAGCTCGGTAGGGCGTCGGGAAGATCTTTCTCCTTTCTTCTCCTTTCTTTCTTCTTTCTTCTTTCTTTCTTCTTTGAAATGAGAGAATGAGAGAGATAGGTAGATATTTAGAAAAATATCTCGGGAGGGTAAAATGGTCATTTAGGCTTTTAAGGGCATTTATGTAATTTAAGAAATTGAGGGCATTTAAAAGATAGGTTAAATCAATCTTTTCCACCAGATTGATTAATCCAATTGGATAGATCGAGAAATTAGGCAAGAAAGAATTCGCGTAAATATTAATAATATAATTAAATATTCGGGTCGTTACATATCTTGTAATAATAAACAATATATCGTAATACCTGTTATATTGTATTTAATACATTGATTCCGCAAACGAGTACTCTGATTTTGCACCAAAGTACTTTATACCCATTTTCCAGTACTTGATTCTCTATTTCTACCACATATTATGAAAATTTATTTTTCGAATTTATACTTTGTTCCAGTATCTATTGCACCTTGATTAATCAGATTAGTACTCTCAACGTTTGAAATCTGTACTCGATTCTCTACATGTCCACGAATAGTCTTTAATAAAACTATATGAAAAATAAATGTCATTTTTTGAATTCCTGAGTTCCAGAGAATTCTTCTTGACATCCTCGTGTGATATTTTGTAATAATAAACAATATATCGCAGTACCTGTTACATTGTATTTAATACTTTAATTCCGGAACCGAGTACTCTAAATTTGCTCCTAAGTACTTGATACCCATTTTCCAGTACTCGATTCTCAATTTCTACCACATATTATGAAAACTTATTTTATTGGAATTTATAATTTGTTCCAGTCTATAGTGTACCTTGATTAATCAAACTAGTACTTTCAAGGCTTGAAATCTGTACTCGATTCTCTACATTTTCACGCATGGTCTTTAATAAAAATATATGAAAAATAAATGTGATTTTGGGAATTCCAGAGTTCCAGGGAATTCTTCTTGACATCCTCGTGGGATATCTTGTAATAATAAACAATATATCGTAATACCTGTTATATTGTATTTAATACATTGATTCCGCAAACGAGTACTCTGATTTTGCACCAAAGTACTTTATACCCATTTATCAGTACTTGATTCTCTATTTCTACCACATATTATGAAAATTTATTTTTCGAATTTATACTTTGTTCCAGTCTATAGTGTACCTTGATTAATCAAACTAGTACTTTCAAGGTTTCAAATCTGTACTCGATTCTCTACATTTTCACGCATGGTCTTTAGTAAAAATATATGAAAAATAAATGTCATTTTGGGAATTCTAGAGTTCCAGAGAATTCTTCTTGACATCCTCGTGTGATATTTTGTAATAATAAACAATATATCGCAGTACCTGTTACATTGTATTTAATACTTTCATTCCGGAACCGAGTACTCTAATTTTGCTCCTAAGTACTTGATACCCATTTTCCAGTACTCGATTCTCAATTTCTGCCACATGTTATGAAAACTTATTTTGTTGGAATTTATAATTTGTTCCAGTCTATAGTGTACCTTGATTAATCAAACTAGTACTTTCAAGGCTTGAAATCTGTACTCGATTCTCTACATTTTCACGCATGGTCTTTAATAAAAATATATGAAAAATAAATGTGATTTTGGGAATTCCAGAGTTCCAGGGAATTCTTCTTGACATCCTCGTGGGATATCTTGTAATAATAAACAATATATCGTAATACCTGTTATATTGTATTTAATACATTGATTCCGCAAACGAGTACTCTGATTTTGCACCAAAGTACTTTATACCCATTTTCTAGTACTTGATTCTCTATTTCTAGCACATATTATGAAAATTTATTTTTCGAATTTATACTTTGTTCCAGTATCTATTGCACCTTGATTAATCAGATTAATACTCTCAACGTTTGAAATCTGTACTCGATTCTCTACATTTCCACGAATAGTCTTTAATAAAACTATATGAAAAATAAATGTCATTTTTTGAATTCCTGAGTTCCAGAGAATTCTTCTTGACATCCTCGTGTGATATTTTGTAATAATAAACAATATATCGCAGTACCTGTTACATTGTATTTAATACTTTGATTCCGCAAACGAGTACTCTAATTTTGCTCCTAAGTACTTGATACCCATTTTCCAGTACTCGATTCTCAATTTCTGCCATATATTATGAAAACTTATTTTATTGGAATTTATAATTTGTTCCAGTCTATAGTGTACCTTGATTAATCAAACTAGTACTTTCAAGGTTTGAAATCTGTACTCGATTCTCTACATTTTCACGCATGGTCTTTAATAAAAATATATGAAAAATAAATGTGATTTTGGGAATTCCAGAGTTCTAGGGAATTCTTCTTGACATCCTCGTGGGATATCTTGTAATAATAAACAATATATCGTAATACCTGTTATATTGTATTTAATACATTGATTCCGCAAACGAGTACTCTGATTTTGCACCAAAGTACTTTATACCCATTTTCCAGTACTTGATTCTCTATTTCTACCACATATTATGAAAGTTTATTTTTCGAATTTATACTTTGTTCCAGTATCTATTGCACCTTGATTAATCAGATTAGTACTCTCAACGTTTGAAATCTGTACTCGATTCTCTACATTTCCACGCATAGTCTTTAATAAAACTATATGAAGAATAAATGTCATTTTTTGAATTCCTGAGTTCCAGAGAATTCTTCTTGACATCCTCGTGTGATATTTTGTAATAATAAACAATATATCGCAGTACCTGTTACATTGTATTTAATACTTTGATTCTGCAAACGAGTACTCTAATTTTGCTCCTAAGTACTTGATACCCATTTTCCAGTACTCGATTCTGAATTTCTGCCATATATTATGAAAACTTATTTTATTGGAATTTATAATTTGTTCCAGTCTATAGTGTACCTTGATTAATCAAACTAGTACTTTCAAGGTTTGAAATCTGTACTCGATTCTCAACATTTTCACGCATGGTCTTTAATAAAAATATATGAAAAATAAATGTCATTTTGGGAATTCTAGAGTTCCAGAGAATTCTTCTTGACATCCTCGTGTGATATTTTATAATAATAAACAATATATCGCAGTACCTGTTACATTGTATTTAATACTTTGATTCCGGAACCAAGTACTATAATTTTGCTCCTAAGTACTTGATACCCATTTTCCAGTACTCGATTCTGAATTTCTGCCATATATTATGAAAACTTATTTTATTGGAATTTATAATTTGTTCCAGTCTATAGTGTACCTTGATTAATCAAACTAGTACTTTCAAGGGTTGAAATCTGTACTAGATTCTCTACATTTTCACGCATGGTCTTTAATAGAAATATATGAAAAATAAATGTGATTTTGGGAATTCCAGAGTTCCAGGGAATTCTTCTTGACATCCTCGTGGGATATCTTGTAATAATAAACAATATATCGTAACACCTGTTATACTGTATTTAATAAATTGATTCCGCAAACGAGTACTCTGATTTTGCACCAAAGTACTTTATACCCATTTTCCAGTACTTGATTCTCTATTTCTACCACATATTATGAAAATTTATTTTTCGAATTTATACTTTGTTCCAGTATCTATTGCACCTTGATTAATCAGATTAGTACTCTCAACGTTTGAAATCTGTACTCGATTCTCTACATTTCCACGCATAGTCTTTAATAAAACTATATGAAAAATAAATGTCATTTTTTGAATTCCTGAGTTCCAAAGAATTCTTCTTGACATCCTCGTGTGATATTTTGTAATAATAAACAATATATCGCATTACCTGTTACATTGTATTTAATACTTTGATTCCGCAAATGAGTACTCTAATTTTGCTCCTAAGTACTTGATACCCATTTTCCAGTACTCGATTCTCAATTTCTGCCATATATTATGAAAACTTACTTTATTGGAATTTATAATTTGTTCCAGTCTATATTGTACCTTGATTAATCAAACTAGTACTTTCAAGGCTTGAAATCTGTACTCGATTCTCTACATTTTCACGCATGGTCTTTAATAAAAATATATGAAAAATAAATGTGATTTTGGGAATTCCAGAGTTCCAGGGAATTCTTCTTGACATCCTTGTGGGATATCTTGTAATACCTGTTATATTGTATTTAATACATTGATTCCGCAAACGAGTACTCTGATTTTGCACCAAAGTACTTTATACCCATTTTCCAGTACTTGATTCTCTATTTCTACCACATATTATGAAAATTTATTTTTCGAATTTATACTTTGTTCCAGTATCTATTGCACCTTGATTAATCAGATTAGTACTCTCAACGTTTGAAATCTGTACTCGATTCTCTACATTTCCACGCATAGTCTTTAATAAAACTATATGAAGAATAAATGTCATTTTTTGAATTCCTGAGTTCCAGAGAATTCTTCTTGACATCCTCGTGTGATATTTTGTAATAATAAACAATATATCGCATTACCTGTTACATTGTATTTAATACTTTGATTCCGCAAACGAGTACTCTAATTTTGCTCCTAAGTACTTGATACCCATTTTCCAGTACTCGATTCTCAATTTCTGCCATATATTATGAAAATTTATTTTATTGGAATTTATAATTTGTTCCAGTCTATAGTGTACCTTGATTAATCAAACTAGTACTTTCAAGGCTTGAAATCTGTACTCGATTCTCTACATTTTCACGCATGGTCTTTAATAAAAATATATGAAAAATAAATGTGATTTTGGGAATTCCAGAGTTCCAGGGAATTCTTCTTGACATCCTCGTGGGATATCTTGTAATAATAAACAATATATCGTAATACCTGTTATATTGTATTTAATACATTGATTCCGCAAACGAGTACTCTGATTTTGCACCAAAGTACTTTATACCCATTTTCCAGTACTTGATTCTCTATTTCTACCACATATTATGAAAGTTTATTTTTCGAATTTATACTTTGTTCCAGTATCTATTGCACCTTGATTAATCAGATTTGTACTCTCAACGTTTGAAATCTGTACTCGATTCTCTACATTTCCACGCATAGTCTTTAATAAAACTATATGAAAAATAAATGTCATTTTTTGAATTCCTGAGTTCCAGAGAATTCTTCTTGACATCCTCTTGTGATATTTTGTAATAATAAACAATATATCGCATTACCTGTTACATTGTATTTAATACTTTGATTCCGCAAACGAGTACTCTAATTTTGCTCCTAAGTACTTGATACCCATTTTCCTGTACTCGATTCTCAATTTCTGCCATATATTATGAAAACTTATTTTATTGGAATTTATAATTTGTTCCAGTCTATAGTGTACCTTGATTAATCAAACTAGTACTTTCAAGGTTTGAAATCTGTACTAGATTCTCTACATTTTCACGCATGGTGTTTAATAAAAATATATGAAAAATAAATGTGATTTTGGGAATTCAAGAGTTCCAGGGAATTCTTCTTGACATCCTCGTGGGATATCTTGTAATAATAAACAATATATCGTAATACCTGTTATATTGTATTTAATACATTGATTCCGCAAACGAGTACTCTGATTTTGCACCAAAGCACTTTATACCCATTTTCCAGTACTTGATTCTCTATTTCTACCACATGTTATGAAAATTTATTTTTCGAATTTATACTTTGTTCCAGTATCTATTGCACCTTGATTAATCAGATTAGTACTCTCAACGTTTGAAATCTGTACTCGATTCTCTACATTTCCACGCATAGTCTTTAATAAAACTATATGAAAAATAAATGTCATTTTTTGAATTCCTGAGTTCCAGAGAATTCTTCTTGACATCTTCGTGTGATATTTTGTAATAATAAACAATATATCGCAGTACCTGTTACATTGTATTTAATACTTAGATTCCGCAAACGAGTACTCTAATTTTGCTCCTAAGTACTTGATACCCATTTTCCAGTACTCGATTCTCAATTTCTGCCATATATTATGAAAATTTATTTTATTGGAATTTATAATTTGTTCCAGTCTATAGTGTACCTTGATTAATCAAACTAGTACTTTCAAGGTTTGAAATCTGTACTCGATTCTCTACATTTTCACGCATGGTCTTTAATAAAAATATATGAAAAATAAATGTGATTTTGGGAATTCCAGAGTTCTAGGGAATTCTTCTTGACATCCTCGTGTGATATTTTGTAATAATAAACAATATATCGCAGTACCTGTTACATTGTATTTAATACTTTCATTCCGGAACCGAGTACTCTAATTTTGCTCCTAAGTACTTGATACCCATTTTCCAGTACTCGATTCTCAATTTCTGCCACATGTTATGAAAACTTATTTTATTGGAATTTATAATTTGTTCTAGTCTATAGTGTACCTTGATTAATCAAACTAGTACTTTCAAGGCTTGAAATCTGTACTCGATTCTCTACATTTTTACGCATGGTCTTTAATAAAAATATATGAAAAATAAATGTGATTTTGGGAATTCCAGAGTTCCAGGGAATTCTTCTTGACATCCTCGTGGGATATCTTGTAATAATAAACAATATATCGTAATACCTGTTATATTGTATTTAATACATTGATTCCGCAAACGAGTACTCTGATTTTGCACCAAAGTACTTTATACCCATTTTCTAGTACTTGATTCTCTATTTCTAGCACATATTATGAAAATTTATTTTTCGAATTTATACTTTGTTCCAGTATCTATTGCACCTTGATTAATCAGATTAGTACTCTCAACGTTTGAAATCTGTACTCGATTCTCTACATTTCCACGAATAGTCTTTAATAAAACTATATGAAAAATAAATGTCATTTTTTGAATTCCTGAGTTCCAGAGAATTCTTCTTGACATCCTCGTGTGATATTTTGTAATAATAAACAATATATCGCAGTACCTGTTACATTGTATTTAATACTTTGATTCCGCAAACGAGTACTCTAATTTTGCTCCTAAGTACTTGATACCCATTTTCCAGTACTCGATTCTCAATTTCTGCCATATATTATGAAAACTTATTTTATTGGAATTTATAATTTGTTCCAGTCTATAGTGTACCTTGATTAATCAAACTAGTACTTTCAAGGTTTGAAATCTGTACTCGATTCTCTACATTTTCACGCATGGTCTTTAATAAAAATATATGAAAAATAAATGTGATTTTGGGAATTCCAGAGTTCTAGGGAATTCTTCTTGACATCCTCGTGGGATATCTTGTAATAATAAACAATATATCGTAATACCTGTTATATTGTATTTAATACATTGATTCCGCAAACGAGTACTCTGATTTTGCACCAAAGTACTTTATACCCATTTTCCAGTACTTGATTCTCTATTTCTACCACATATTATGAAAGTTTATTTTTCGAATTTATACTTTGTTCCAGTATCTATTGCACCTTGATTAATCAGATTAGTACTCTCAACGTTTGAAATCTGTACTCGATTCTCTACATTTCCACGCATAGTCTTTAATAAAACTATATGAAGAATAAATGTCATTTTTTGAATTCCTGAGTTCCAGAGAATTCTTCTTGACATCCTCGTGTGATATTTTGTAATAATAAACAATATATCGCAGTACCTGTTACATTGTATTTAATACTTTGATTCCGCAAACGAGTACTCTAATTTTGCTCCTAAGTACTTGATACCCATTTTCCAGTACTCGATTCTGAATTTCTGCCATATATTATGAAAACTTATTTTATTGGAATTTATAATTTGTTCCAGTCTATAGTGTACCTTGATTAATCAAACTAGTACTTTCAAGGTTTGAAATCTGTACTCGATTCTCTACATTTTCACGCATGGTCTTTAATAAAAATATATGAAAAATAAATGTCATTTTGGGAATTCTAGAGTTCCAGAGAATTCTTCTTGACATCCTCGTGTGATATTTTGTAATAATAAACAATATATCGCAGTACCTGTTACATTGTATTTAATACTTTGATTCCGGAACCAAGTACTATAATTTTGCTCCTAAGTACTCGATACCCATTTTCCAGTACTCGATTCTGAATTTCTGCCATATATTATGAAAACTTATTTTATTGGAATTTATAATTTGTTCCAGTCTATAGTGTACCTTGATTAATCAAACTAGTACTTTCAAGGGTTGAAATCTGTACTAGATTCTCTACATTTTCACGCATGGTCTTTAATAGAAATATATGAAAAATAAATGTGATTTTGGGAATTCCAGAGTTCCAGGGAATTCTTCTTGACATCCTCGTGGGATATCTTGTAATAATAAACAATATATCGTAACACCTGTTATACTGTATTTAATAAATTGATTCCGCAAACGAGTACTCTGATTTTGCACCAAAGTACTTTATACCCATTTTCCAGTACTTGATTCTCTATTTCTACCACATATTATGAAAGTTTATTTTTCGAATTTATACTTTGTTCCAGTATCTATTGCACCTTGATTAATCAGATTAGTACTCTCAACGTTTGAAATCTGTACTCGATTCTCTACATTTCCACGCATAGTCTTTAATAAAACTATATGAAGAATAAATGTCATTTTTTGAATTCCTGAGTTCCAGAGAATTCTTCTTGACATCCTCGTGTGATATTTTGTAATAATAAACAATATATCGCAGTACCTGTTACATTGTATTTAATACTTTGATTCCGCAAACGAGTACTCTAATTTTGCTCCTAAGTACTTGATACCCATTTTCCAGTACTCGATTCTGAATTTCTGCCATATATTATGAAAACTTATTTTATTGGAATTTATAATTTGTTCCAGTCTATAGTGTACCTTGATTAATCAAACTAGTACTTTCAAGGTTTGAAATCTGTACTCGATTCTCTACATTTTCACGCATGGTCTTTAATAAAAATATATGAAAAATAAATGTCATTTTGGGAATTCTAGAGTTCCAGAGAATTCTTCTTGACATCCTCGTGTGATATTTTGTAATAATAAACAATATATCGCAGTACCTGTTACATTGTATTTAATACTTTGATTCCGGAACCAAGTACTATAATTTTGCTCCTAAGTACTTGATACCCATTTTCCAGTACTCGATTCTGAATTTCTGCCATATATTATGAAAACTTATTTTATTGGAATTTATAATTTGTTCCAGTCTATAGTGTACCTTGATTAATCAAACTAGTACTTTCAAGGGTTGAAATCTGTACTAGATTCTCTACATTTTCACGCATGGTCTTTAATAAAAATATATGAAAAATAAATGTGATTTTGGGAATTCCAGAGTTCCAGGGAATTCTTCTTGACATCCTCGTGGGATATCTTGTAATAATAAACAATATATCGTAATACCTGTTATATTGTATTTAATACATTGATTCCGCAAACGAGTACTCTGATTTTGCACCAAAGTACTTTATACCCATTTTCTAGTACTTGATTCTCTATTTCTAGCACATATTATGAAAAATTATTTTTCGAATTTATACTTTGTTCCAGTATCTATTGCACCTTGATTAATCAGATTAGTACTCTCAACGTTTTAAATCTGTACTCGATTCTCTACATTTCCACGCATAGTCTTTAATAAAACTATATGAAAAATAAATGTCATTTTTTGAATTCCTGAGTTCCAGAGAATTCTTCTTGACATCCTCGTGTGATATTTTGTAATAATAAACAATATATCGCAGTACCTGTTACATTGTATTTAATACTTAGATTCCGCAAACGAGTACTCTAATTTTGCTCCTAAGTACTTGATACCCATTTTCCAGTACTCGATTCTCAATTTCTGCCATATATTATGAAAACTTATTTTATTGGAATTTATAATTTGTTCCAGTCTATAGTGTACCTTGATTAATCAAACTAGTACTTTCAAGGTTTGAAATCTGTACTCGATTCTCTACATTTTCACGCATGGTCTTTAATAAAAATATATGAAAAATAAATGTGATTTTGGGAATTCCAGAGTTCCAGGGAATTCTTCTTGACATCCTCGTGGGATATCTTGTAATAATAAACAATATATCGTAATACCTGTTATATTGTATTTAATACATTGATTCCGCAAACGAGTACTCTGATTTTGCACCAAAGTACTTTATACCCATTTTCTAGTACTTGATTCTCTATTTCTAGCACATATTATGAAAATTTATTTTTCGAATTTATACTTTGTTCCAGTATCTATTGCACCTTGATTAATCAGATTAGTACTCTCAACGTTTGAAATCTGTACTCGATTCTCTACATTTCCACGAATAGTCTTTAATAAAACTATATGAAAAATAAATGTCATTTTTTGAATTCCTGAGTTCCAGAGAATTCTTCTTGACATCCTCGTGTGATATTTTGTAATAATAAACAATATATCGCAGTACCTGTTACATTGTATTTAATACTTTGATTCCGCAAACGAGTACTCTAATTTTGCTCCTAAGTACTTGATACCCATTTTCCAGTACTCGATTCTCAATTTCTGCCATATATTATGAAAACTTATTTTATTGGAATTTATAATTTGTTCCAGTCTATAGTGTACCTTGATTAATCAAACTAGTACTTTCAAGGTTTGAAATCTGTACTCGATTCTCTACATTTTCACGCATGGTCTTTAATAAAAATATATGAAAAATAAATGTCATTTTGGGAATTCTAGAGTTCCAGAGAATTCTTCTTGACATCCTCGTGTGATATTTTGTAATAATAAACAATATATCGCAGTACCTGTTACATTGTATTTAATACTTTGATTCCGGAACCAAGTACTATAATTTTGCTCCTAAGTACTTGATACCCATTTTCCAGTACTCGATTCTGAATTTCTGCCATATATTATGAAAACTTATTTTATTGGAATTTATAATTTGTTCCAGTCTATAGTGTACCTTGATTAATCAAACTAGTACTTTCAAGGGTTGAAATCTGTACTAGATTCTCTACATTTTCACGCATGGTCTTTAATAGAAATATATGAAAAATAAATGTGATTTTGGGAATTCCAGAGTTCCGGGGAATTCTTCTTGACATCCTCGTGGGATATCTTGTAATAATAAACAATATATCGTAACACCTGTTATACTGTATTTAATAAATTGATTCCGCAAACGAGTACTCTGATTTTGCACCAAAGTACTTTATACCCATTTTCCAGTACTTGATTCTCTATTTCTACCACATATTATGAAAATTTATTTTTCGAATTTATACTTTGTTCCAGTATCTATTGCACCTTGATTAATCAGATTAGTACTCTCAACGTTTGAAATCTGTACTCGATTCTCTACATTTCCACGCATAGTCTTTAATAAAACTATATGAAAAATAAATGTCATTTTTTGAATTCCTGAGTTCCAGAGAATTCTTCTTGACATCCTCGTGTGATATTTTGTAATAATAAACAATATATCGCAGTACCTGTTACATTGTATTTAATACTTAGATTCCGCAAACGAGTACTCTAATTTTGCTCCTAAGTACTTGATACCCATTTTCCAGTACTCGATTCTCAATTTCTGCCATATATTATGAAAACTTATTTTATTGGAATTTATAATTTGTTCCAGTCTATAGTGTACCTTGATTAATCAAACTAGTACTTTCAAGGTTTGAAATCTGTACTCGATTCTCTACATTTTCACGCATGGTCTTTAATAAAAATATATGAAAAATAAATGTGATTTTGGGAATTCCAGAGTTCCAGGGAATTCTTCTTGACATCCTCGTGGGATATCTTGTAATAATAAACAATATATCGTAATACCTGTTATATTGTATTTAATACATTGATTCCGCAAACGAGTACTCTGATTTTGCACCAAAGTACTTTATACCCATTTTCTAGTACTTGATTCTCTATTTCTAGCACATATTATGAAAATTTATTTTTCGAATTTATACTTTGTTCCAGTATCTATTGCACCTTGATTAATCAGATTAGTACTCTCAACGTTTGAAATCTGTACTCGATTCTCTACATTTCCACGAATAGTCTTTAATAAAACTAAATGAAAAATAAATGTCATTTTTTGAATTCCTGAGTTCCAGAGAATTCTTCTTGACATCCTCGTGTGATATTTTGTAATAATAAACAATATATCGCAGTACCTGTTACATTGTATTTAATACTTTGATTCCGCAAACGAGTACTCTAATTTTGCTCCTAAGTACTTGATACCCATTTTCCAGTACTCGATTCTCAATTTCTGCCATATATTATGAAAACTTATTTTATTGGAATTTATAATTTGTTCCAGTCTATAGTGTACCTTGATTAATCAAACTAGTACTTTCAAGGTTTGAAATCTGTACTCGATTCTCTACATTTTCACGCATGGTCTTTAATAAAAATATATGAAAAATAAATGTGATTTTGGGAATTCCAGAGTTCTAGGGAATTCTTCTTGACATCCTCGTGGGATATCTTGTAATAATAAACAATATATCGTAATACCTGTTATATTGTATTTAATACATTGATTCCGCAAACGAGTACTCTGATTTTGCACCAAAGTACTTTATACCCATTTTCCAGTACTTGATTCTCTATTTCTACCACATATTATGAAAGTTTATTTTTCTAATTTATACATTGTTCCAGTATCTATTGCACCTTGATTAATCAGATTAGTACTCTCAACGTTTGAAATCTGTACTCGATTCTCTACATTTCCACGCATAGTCTTTAATAAAACTATATGAAGAATAAATGTCATTTTTTGAATTCCTGAGTTCCAGAGAATTCTTCTTGACATCCTCGTGTGATATTTTGTAATAATAAACAATATATTGCAGTACCTGTTACATTGTATTTAATACTTTGATTCCGCAAACGAGTACTCTAATTTTGCTCCTAAGTACTTGATACCCATTTTCCAGTACTCGATTCTGAATTTCTGCCATATATTATGAAAACTTATTTTATTGGAATTTATAATTTGTTCCAGTCTATAGTGTACCTTGATTAATCAAACTAGTACTTTCAAGGTTTGAAATCTGTACTCGATTCTCTACATTTTCACACATGGTCTTTAATAAAAATATATGAAAAATAAATGTCATTTTGGGAATTCTAGAGTTCCAGAGAATTCTTCTTGACATCCTCGTGTGATATTTTGTAATAATAAACAATATATCGCAGTACCTGTTACATTGTATTTAATACTTTGATTCCGGAACCAAGTACTATAATTTTGCTCCTAAGTACTTGATACCCATTTTCCAGTACTCGATTCTGAATTTCTGCCATATATTATGAAAACTTATTTTATTGGAATTTATAATTTGTTCCAGTCTATAGTGTACCTTGATTAATCAAACTAGTACTTTCAAGGTTTGAAATCTGTACTCGATTCTCTACATTTTCACGCATGGTCTTTAATAAAAATATATGAAAAATAAATGTCATTTTGGGAATTCTAGAGTTCCAGAGAATTCTTCTTGACATCCTCGTGTGATATTTTGTAATAATAAACAATATATCGCAGTACCTGTTACATTGTATTTAATACTTTCATTCCGGAACCGAGTACTCTAATTTTGCTCCTAAGTACTTGATACCCATTTTCCAGTACTCGATTCTCAATTTCTGCCACATGTTATGAAAACTTATTTTATTGGAATTTATAATTTGTTCCAGTCTATAGTGTACCTTGATTAATCAAACTAGTACTTTCAAGGCTTGAAATCTGTACTCGATTCTCTACATTTTCACGCATGGTCTTTAATAAAAATATATGAAAAATAAATGTGATTTTGGGAATTCCAGAGTTCCAGGGAATTCTTCTTGACATCCTCGTGGGATATCTTGTAATAATAAACAATATATCGTAATACCTGTTATATTGTATTTAATACATTGATTCCGCAAACGAGTACTCTGATTTTGCACCAAAGTACTTTATACCCATTTTCCAGTACTTGATTCTCTATTTCTACCACATATTATGAAAATTTATTTTTCGAATTTATACTTTGTTCCAGTATCTATTGCACCTTGATTAATCAGATTAGTACTCTCAACGTTTGAAATCTGTACTCGATTCTCTACATTTCCACGAATAGTCTTTAATAAAACTATATGAAAAATAAATGTCATTTTTTGAATTCCTGAGTTCCAGAGAATTCTTCTTGACATCCTCGTGTGATATTTTGTAATAATAAACAATATATCGCAGTACCTGTTACATTGTATTTAATACTTTGATTCCGCAAACGAGTACTCTAATTTTGCTCCTAAGTACTTGATACCCATTTTCCAGTACTCGATTCTCAATTTCTGCCATATATTATGAAAACTTATTTTATTGGAATTTATAATTTGTTCCAGTCTATAGTGTACCTTGATTAATCAAACTAGTACTTTCAAGGTTTGAAATCTGTACTCGATTCTCTACATTTTCACGCATGGTCTTTAATAAAAATATATGAAAAATAAATGTGATTTTGGGAATTCCAGAGTTCCAGGGAATTCTTCTTGACATCCTCGTGGGATATCTTGTAATAATAAACAATATATCGTAATACCTGTTATATTGTATTTAATACATTGATTCCGCAAACGAGTACTCTGATTTTGCACCAAAGTACTTTATACCCATTTTCTAGTACTTGATTCTCTATTTCTAGCACATATTATGAAAATTTATTTTTCGAATTTATACTTTGTTCCAGTATCTATTGCACCTTGATTAATCAGATTAGTACTCTCAACGTTTGAAATCTGTACTCGATTCTCTACATTTCCACGAATAGTCTTTAATAAAACTATATGAAAAATAAATGTCATTTTTTGAATTCCTGAGTTCCAGAGAATTCTTCTTGACATCCTCGTGTGATATTTTGTAATAATAAACAATATATCGCAGTACCTGTTACATTGTATTTAATACTTTGATTCCGCAAACGAGTACTCTAATTTTGCTCCTAAGTACTTGATACCCATTTTCCAGTACTCGATTCTCAATTTCTGCCATATATTATGAAAACTTATTTTATTGGAATTTATAATTTGTTCCAGTCTATAGTGTACCTTGATTAATCAAACTAGTACTTTCAAGGTTTGAAATCTGTACTCGTGTCGCAGCCCCGGGCGCGGAGAGGAGAACCCTCACGACGGCACCCGTTGGACGCGCGGGTATAAGCTTCACCACCACTGAGCACAACCCAAAAGTTTGGCTTGAAACCACTTGCCAAAAGGTGATGCACCACATGGTAGTTGTGCTTGGAAGATCACTTATAAACCCTTCACATTACTTATGTTTTTCCTATGTGGGACAAATGCCCACATGGTACATATTTCTCAAGTTTGGGGTGTTACATTCACCCCTCCTTGAGAGCGTAATGTCCTCATTACGCCGTGACATAGGATCGTGGCTTCCCGCCAGTGGAGAAGCTGCCCACAACACGCCGAGCGGAGCCCCTTTAGCGGTGACTCACGACTCATGTCATGTGTGGAACATGCATTCCCATAACTGACGGTTGGCTCTGATACCATTTGTCGCAGCCCCGGGCGCGGAGAGGAGAACCCTCACGACGGCACCCGTTGGACGCGCGGGTATAAGCTTCACCACCACTGAGCACAACCCTAAAGTTTGGCTTGAAACCACCTGCCAAAAGGTGATGCACCACATGGTAGTTGTGCTTGGAAGATCACTTATAAACCCTTCACATTACTTATGTTTTTCCTATGTGGGACAAATGCCCACATGGTACATATTTCTCAAGTTTGGGGTGTTACAACTCGATTCTCTACATTTTCACGCATGGTCTTTAATAAAAATATATGAAAAATAAATGTGATTTTGGGAATTCCAGAGTTCTAGGGAATTCTTCTTGACATCCTCGTGGGATATCTTGTAATAATAAACAATATATCGTAATACCTGTTATATTGTATTTAATACATTGATTCCGCAAACGAGTACTCTGATTTTGCACCAAAGTACTTTATACCCATTTTCCAGTACTTGATTCTCTATTTCTACCACATATTATGAAAGTTTATTTTTCTAATTTATACTTTGTTCCAGTATCTATTGCACCTTGATTAATCAGATTAGTACTCTCAATGTAACGCCCCGAAAAATCCGAATTAGTATCCGGTACGACCGAATTGTTATTTTGCGCGATTTAATTATTTTATTTGATAGTTAGTATGTGAATTTTTAACAATTTCATAAATGAGTGAATTTTGGTTTTAAACCATTGCATGTCAACGTGTGTTCAATTATATGAGTTTTGACTATAATATTGTTTAATTCCGACAACCTGCTATTTTTAGTAAGTTCGGAGTAATTACGGTTTTGCCCCTCGTTTCGAAGTCAAGTCAAAGTTTGACTTGACCACTCTCTCTCTCCCTCAAACCTCATTCACGTAAGAAAGAAGAAAAGAAAGAGGAAAAAAAGAGAAAAAGAAGAGAGAAAAGAGAGAAAGCTTCGATTGATCATTCCGATTTCGTTTTCCGACCGAATTTCGATCCGTGAAACTTTTCGAACTCCTCACGATCTATTCTTCAAGTAAGCTTCTCACGTCCTTCGCGTTTAATGCTTCCTAGGCTATGATTTATAGAATTTTGTGAATAGTTTAATAATATATGAAAAATGTGAATATGAATGATTTTGTGGATGGATTTATGTGTTTCTTGGTCCTATAAGTAGATTAGATGTTGTAGATCATTATATGTAAGTTTAGTTTGAGGTTTTGCATGATTTATATGATTTAAATGTTAATTTTTGGCTCATTCCCGAGAACCCTCGCGATTTTCTGCTGTTCTGATGATCCACACGGCCTGACGCACGGTCTTGGGACCATGCGCCAAGACCGTGTGCATATTTTGGCCTTGCACTGCCTAACGCACGGCCGTGCGCAAGCCGGTGCACAGGCCAGTGCAAGTTTGTCCGCACCGGCTTGAGCACGTGTTCAAGCCCGTGCGTTTGCCCGTCCCCAAGACCGTGTGTATGCCTTAACCAAAATTTCTCCATTTTCAACTTCTTGCTCTCGGCATTGAGGGTCAAAGGGGTAATTAAAAAGTTGACTTTCTTCGTTTGACCTCCGATTCGAGATCCGATTTCACCTATAGGTCCTATAAATCATGAAATACATATTTTAAGTAGTTAGAATTTTTCCGACTTCGTTTGGGTCCCGTTTCTCGTGTTTTTCGTTTAAGCCTTTTTGGCTATTTTTCAAATGTTGTTCGTTTCTTCCGAAACTTGAATGCATGCTTCCTTATTGCATTTTATGCATGTTTATGAGCTTTTATTGCATTCCAACTTGTTTTGCTTATCGAATTCTATGAATTTCTATGTTTTGTTACAATGTGAACCTAAGTGATATGAATGATTGTTAAACGTGCTTCTATGTGTTTTAAATCTTTCGTATAAGCCGTGCGTCGTCGTTAGTCTTATTTGGTTGTGTCTTTGTCTTTTGCAGACGATACTCCCGTGGAGTAGTGTGCCTGTCTCGCATTTTGCTCTCGTTTTTGTCAAGCCAACAGGTGGGGTTTTCAGTTTCTTATAGTAGACGATAATACGTACATAATACCAACCCTACTACCCGATAAGCCTTGTTTTATGATTTGTTTTACATCCGTCTGTATATATAGTAGATATTTAAGCTTATACTTTTATGATCTTGAAAACGATTTAATATGAAAAGTATTATGTATAAGTTTGTGAAATGTTTACGAAAGAGGCAAGCAAATCTTTGTTTTCCGAAAGCGAACTTTGGCATTATAGCCTCGCACACGACTTGCCTCGAACGGTCTTTTGACCACATGGAAATGTTTGAAAAGCGAGCTATGTATATGAATATGTTTGACCTGTTCTGATGGGCCCGGAGTAAGGACGATAGGACGAAGTCGGTAGACGTCGGGTCTACGGCGGAAATTCTATGGTTTCCTCCACCTTTGGGAGCTCGGGGTGAGGCCGGAGTGGCAGCCCTTTGAGTACCTGAGCTTGTTTATGTATGATATGTGTAGTTAGGGGTTGCTCCCTGATTACAACTGGAGGAATAAGGTGGGTTTCTGTTTTTATGATTTGACTGGTGGTTCAGAACTCTTCTCGCTGAGTTATACGCTTTGTTATGTTTCATTTTGAGCTAGTTCACCAATCGTTTGCGAAAACCTTTGCTTCTGTTGTTTTCTTTCTGTTAAACTGGTGATCTACTTTCGTTTTTATTATGTACTGTCTTTTTCCCCCTCACTTAGTCGTTTGACTAACCCCATTCGTTTCACCCTTTGGTTTCAGGATTCTAGGCGGGCTTCAGTAGTATTGAGTCGTTGTCAATCGAGTTACAAGCTTTTGTCTTATGTAAACTCTCGTTTCTTGTTGACTTATGATGTATGTAGGATTTGATTTATACTTATGAAAATCCGGGAATAATATTGTAGAACCCGTTGTAAAGATTTGTTAATATTTAATGGAATTTGCTAGCCTTGGTGGGCTTTACCTATCTGCGCAATCATTATGGGTTTTATGTTTTGTTTTATATTGCTTCCGCTTTTGGGTTTGTCTCTGTTTTGAAACTCCCGCCTAGTAGTAAATGTCCGGTTTGCCGTTCGCCGGGTTTTGGTTCGGGTCGGACTCCTTTCGATTCCGGGTCAGGATCCGGTGCGGGGCGTGCGTTTGCCCGTTTGGCGGCGCCCGCTACAGTTGGTATCAGAGCCCTATGGGTTCAATGGCCTATGCTCTGAAGCGTCGAGTCTGTCTAGGTCTGTACGGCTTAGGAACTATGTGAATTGCGTGATTGTGCTTAAGTGATTGTGTGAATTTGAATTCCTTACGTGTTAATGCTTTACATGATCACTTACCGTCATGCATATTTGTACAGTTTTGCAGGATGCGTCGTGGTAGAGGTCCTCCTCCGCCTCCTCCCCCGCCAGAGGGACCTACGCCAGCCCAATTTATGGCGGCGTTACAGCAGTATGCTCTTCATGCACCTCAGGAGACGCCGGAACAGACGGCTATGAAGGCAATGAATCAGTTTCTCAATCGTAATCCGCCACAGTTTGTGGGAGCACCGGATGATGTGGCTGCAGAGGCCTGGATATCGGCCTTGGAGAAGATATTCAGACTGATGCACACTACGGATCCACAGAGGGTCGAGTATGCTGCCTACCTGATGATTGGGGCAGCACAGGACTGGTGGACACGGATCGATCAGCGTTGGACGCGTGATCGGGTGGTTCCGACATGGGCTCAGTTTTTGGTGGAGTTCAGGGCTAAGTACATACCGTTGGTAGTCAGACAACAGCGGGAAAGGGAGTTTTTGAACTTGAAACAGGGCACGTCCTCGGTAGATCAGTATGAGGCACATTTCTCTCGCCTCATTGTTCACTGTTCCTATATGGTTGAGGACGAGGAAAGAAAGACACGCCAGTTCGTGGAGGGTTTGTCTCACAGCATTCGACTGCATATGATGGCTGTCCGCCCCCGATTTTATTCCGATGCAGTTGACATGGCTCTTGCTATAGAGTCAGAGATGAGACAGATGAGGCCTACGTCAGCACCTGCCCCCGCAGCCGCTAAGGGTTTTTCTTCGGGTCCGAAGAGGTCTTTTCATTCTGTAGGACCATCTTCTTCTTCAGCTGGGAAGAAACCGTTTCAGCAGGCTCCGAAGCCGAACGTTCCTCCCCAAGCTCAGGGTTTTCCACGACCAGTTTGTGGATATTGTGGAGGTCCCCATTTGGAGTCTAAGTGTCGAAGGAAGTTAGGGCTTTGCTTTGGATGTGGTAGCTCCGATCATCTTATGAATGCATGCCCGATGAAGAGAGGTCAGAAGCAGCTAGCTCAGCCTCAAGCCCAGGCCCGACTTTATGCCTTGGAAGGCGATGCTGAAGATGTCGCGCCAGATGCGAATGCCGTGGTGGAAGGTACGATATATATACATGGCATTCCCATTCATGCATTGTACGACCCGGGTGCTTCTCACTCGTTTATTGCGCCTGCCGTTGCTTTATCTGTGCATGCGCCTGTTGAGTTGCTTGAGTATGTGTTAGTTGTTAGCTCGCCGATGGGTTCTAGAGTAGCTACGAACCGCGTTCTCAAGCGTTGTCCGATGATTATTGAGGGTACCGAGTACCTTGGGGATTTAATCGTACTGCCGATGAAGGATTATGGGGTTATTCTTGGGATGGATTGGTTATTTGAGCACCGAGCGAAGATCGACTGCTATGAGAAGAAAGTTGTGCTTGGTTCCAGTGAAGTTAGAGGTTTTAGAATGGGTGAAGGCCCGTATATCTCTATGATGGAAGCCAAGAAGCTTATCCAGAAGGGAGAAGCAACTGGTTTTCTAGCTTATCGTCTCAACCGTCCGAAAGAGCAGACGAAGATCGAGGATACCGATGTGGTTAAGGAATTCATGGATGTGTTTCCCGAGAACTTGGAGTTTCTGCCCCCTGATAGGGACATTGAGTTCGTTATTGATCTAGTCCCGGGTGCCGAGCCGTACTCGAAGTCTCCGTACCGTATGGCTCCTGCCGAGTTGAAGGAATTGAAGAATCAGCTCGATGAACTCCTTTCGATTGGATATATCCGCCCGAGTACCTCGCCTTGGGGTGCTCCAGTCTTGTTCGTGAAGAAGAAGGACGGTACACTCCGTATGTGTATCGATTATCGCGAGTTGAACAGGATGACGGTGAAGAATAAGTATCCTTTGCCGCATATCGAGGAGTTGTTTGATTTACTCCAGGGATCGAGAGTTTATTCTAAGCTTGATCTCAGACAAGGGTATTACCAGCTCCGTATCCGAGCCGAGGATATTCCGAAGACAGCGTTCAACTCCAGATATGGTCACTTTGAGTTCGTGGTCATGCCGTTTGGACTCACGAATGCTCCTGCCGCTTTTATGGATATGATGCACAGGATCTTTCGTCCGTACCTCGATAAGTTTGTTGTGATCTTTATCGATGACATTCTAGTGTTCTCGAAGTCAGAGGAAGAGCACGCAGAACACCTCAGGATTGTTCTTCAGGCTTTGAGAGAGCATCAGTTATTTGCTAAGTTTAGCAAATGCGAATTCTGGATCGACAGAGTGACTTTTCTAGGTCATGTCATATCCGGAACGGGAGTTGAGGTAGATCCGTCGAAGATCGAGACTGTGTTGGATTGGGAGAAACCTAAGACTCCTACAGAGATTCGCAGTTTCTTGGGATTAGCAGGATACTATAGACGTTTTGTCAAGGACTTTTCCAAGCTTGCTAGTCCGTTGACTGCGTTGACAAAGAAGGATGCCAAGTTTGAGTGGTCAGACAAATGTGAAGCAAGTTTCCAAGAGCTCAAGAAGAGATTAACTACAGCCCCAGTGTTAGCTATGCCTAATGGATTGGAGGGACTCGTTGTGTACACAGATGCGTCACACGAGGGATTGGGTTGTGTGTTGATGCAAAATGGGAGAGTTATAGCTTACGCCTCGAGGAAGCTAAAGCCAGCCGAAGAGAACTATCCCACGCATGATCTTGAGCTAGCAGCCGTTGTGTTTGCTTTGCTAAAGTGGCGTCATTATCTGTATGGCACTACGTTCGATATCTTCACTGATCACAAGAGTCTTCAGTATTTGTTCACTCAGAAGGATTTGAACAAGAGACAGCGTCGATGGATGGAATTGTTTGAGGATTATGATTGCAAGATTCAATACCATCCTGGAAAGGCGAATGTGGTAGCCGATGCATTGAGTCGTAAGGCGAGTGTAGCTCTGCTAGAGGCTAAGTTTGAGCGAGTTAATATCACCTCGCAGGCTCACGTTCACAGTATATCGATTCAGTCAGAATTGGGTCGTAAGATTCGAGATGTTCAGGCTACTGACGAATGGACTCAGAGGCAGATAGTTCATATTTCAGATGAATCAGAGTCCCAGTTTCGTGTTGATGATTCTGGCATTCTCCGCTTCGAGACTCGAGTTTGTGTTCCTGAGAGTCTTAAGAAGGAGATTCTTGCTGAGGCGCATAATACGCCTTATACAGTACATCCTGGTGGAAGTAAGATGTACCGGGATCTAAAAGAGTTGTTCTGGTGGAGAGGTATGAAGAGAGACGTAGCTGATTACGTCAAGAGATGTCAGACATGTCAGCAGGTCAAGGTAGAGCACCAGAGACCTGGAGGATTGCTACAGCCACTACCGATTCCTACGTGGAATTGGGAGCAGATTGCGATGGACTTTGTGTCCGGTTTACCAAAAGTTAAAGGTGGCTATGATAGTATTTGGGTGATAATTGACCGACTTTCCAAGACTGCTCACTTTCTGCCGGTCAAGAAGTTATTTAAGGTAGAGAAGTTGGCAGAGATTTATCACCGAGAGATTGTCAGGCTTCATGGAGTTCCTGTGAGTATTGTGTCTGACAGAGATGCTAGATTCACTTCTCAATTATGGCAGCATCTTCAGGAGAAAATGGGAACGAAACTGACATTCAGTACAGCAGCACATCCGCAGACCGATGGCCAATCTGAGAGGACGATTCGATATCTCAGTGATATGCTTCGTGCGTGTGCCTTAGACTTTCGCACCAATTGGCACGACCAATTACCGTTGATTGAGTTCGCCTACAACAACAGTTTTCAGTCTACGATCAAGATGGCACCTTACGAAGCTCTGTATGGAAGGAAGTGTAGATCCCCGTTGTTTTGGGATCTTGAGGATTGGCGTTGGACAAGGGATAACAAAGGAAGAGGAGATTCTCCGCAGTCTCTTCAGAGAGCGATTGACCGAATTCAGATCATCCGTCAGAGGATGAAAGCAGCCCAGGATCGCCAGAAAAGTTATGCCGATACACGCCGCCGACCTTTGGAGTTCGAGGTTGGTGACCGAGTGTTTCTTAAAGCTTCACCTCGAAAGGGATTCACTCGTATTGGCAAAGGTGGTAAGCTAGGTCCGAGATTCTTAGGACCGTTTGAGATTCTGGAGAAGATTGGAGAAGCTGCTTACAGATTAGACTTGCCACCGAGTCTGACAGGAATCCACAACGTTTTCCACGTTTCACAACTCCGGAAGTATCACCCGAGTGATTCACACGTTCTTCCTATCGAAGATGTTGAGATAGAGCCGGACTTGACCTTCGTTTCACAGCCGGTGAAAATTTTAGACAAGAAGACTCAAGCACTGCGTAACAGAGAGATTCCTATGGTTAAAGTGCTTTGGAGGAGTCAGTCGGCTGAAGAAGCTACATGGGAAACCGAAGAGAAGATGCGCAAGTTTCACCCCGCGTTATTTGTAACAGACGAGTAGAATCTGGGGACAGATTCTCATAAGGAGGGGTGATTGTAACGCCCCGAAAAATCCGAATTAGTATCCGGTACGACCGAATTGTTATTTTGCGCGATTTAATTATTTTATTTGATAGTTAGTATGTGAATTTTTAACAATTTCATAAATGAGTGAATTTTGGTTTTAAACCATTGCATGTCAACGTGTGTTCAATTATATGAGTTTTGACTATAATATTGTTTAATTCCGACAACCTGCTATTTTTAGTAAGTTCGGAGTAATTACGGTTTTGCCCCTCGTTTCGAAGTCAAGTCAAAGTTTGACTTGACCACTCTCTCTCTCCCTCAAACCTCATTCACGTAAGAAAGAAGAAAAGAAAGAGGAAAAAAAGAGAAAAAGAAGAGAGAAAAGAGAGAAAGCTTCGATTGATCATTCCGATTTCGTTTTCCGACCGAATTTCGATCCGTGAAACTTTTCGAACTCCTCACGATCTATTCTTCAAGTAAGCTTCTCACGTCCTTCGCGTTTAATGCTTCCTAGGCTATGATTTATAGAATTTTGTGAATAGTTTAATAATATATGAAAAATGTGAATATGAATGATTTTGTGGATGGATTTATGTGTTTCTTGGTCCTATAAGTAGATTAGATGTTGTAGATCATTATATGTAAGTTTAGTTTGAGGTTTTGCATGATTTATATGATTTAAATGTTAATTTTTGGCTCATTCCCGAGAACCCTCGCGATTTTCTGCTGTTCTGATGATCCACACGGCCTGACGCACGGTCTTGGGACCATGCGCCAAGACCGTGTGCATATTTTGGCCTTGCACTGCCTAACGCACGGCCGTGCGCAAGCCGGTGCACAGGCCAGTGCAAGTTTGTCCGCACCGGCTTGAGCACGTGTTCAAGCCCGTGCGTTTGCCCGTCCCCAAGACCGTGTGTATGCCTTAACCAAAATTTCTCCATTTTCAACTTCTTGCTCTCGGCATTGAGGGTCAAAGGGGTAATTAAAAAGTTGACTTTCTTCGTTTGACCTCCGATTCGAGATCCGATTTCACCTATAGGTCCTATAAATCATGAAATACATATTTTAAGTAGTTAGAATTTTTCCGACTTCGTTTGGGTCCCGTTTCTCGTGTTTTTCGTTTAAGCCTTTTTGGCTATTTTTCAAATGTTGTTCGTTTCTTCCGAAACTTGAATGCATGCTTCCTTATTGCATTTTATGCATGTTTATGAGCTTTTATTGCATTCCAACTTGTTTTGCTTATCGAATTCTATGAATTTCTATGTTTTGTTACAATGTGAACCTAAGTGATATGAATGATTGTTAAACGTGCTTCTATGTGTTTTAAATCTTTCGTATAAGCCGTGCGTCGTCGTTAGTCTTATTTGGTTGTGTCTTTGTCTTTTGCAGACGATACTCCCGTGGAGTAGTGTGCCTGTCTCGCATTTTGCTCTCGTTTTTGTCAAGCCAACAGGTGGGGTTTTCAGTTTCTTATAGTAGACGATAATACGTACATAATACCAACCCTACTACCCGATAAGCCTTATTTTATGATTTGTTTTACATCCGTCTGTATATATAGTAGATATTTAAGCTTATACTTTTATGATCTTGAAAACGATTTAATATGAAAAGTATTATGTATAAGTTTGTGAAATGTTTACGAAAGAGGCAAGCAAATCTTTGTTTTCCGAAAGCGAACTTTGGCATTATAGCCTCGCACACGACTTGCCTCGAACGGTCTTTTGACCACATGGAAATGTTTGAAAAGCGAGCTATGTATATGAATATGTTTGACCTGTTCTGATGGGCCCGGAGTAAGGACGATAGGACGAAGTCGGTAGACGTCGGGTCTACGGCGGAAATTCTATGGTTTCCTCCACCTTTGGGAGCTCGGGGTGAGGCCGGAGTGGCAGCCCTTTGAGTACCTGAGCTTGTTTATGTATGATATGTGTAGTTAGGGGTTGCTCCCTGATTACAACTGGAGGAATAAGGTGGGTTTCTGTTTTTATGATTTGACTGGTGGTTCAGAACTCTTCTCGCTGAGTTATACGCTTTGTTATGTTTCATTTTGAGCTAGTTCACCAATCGTTTGCGAAAACCTTTGCTTCTGTTGTTTTCTTTCTGTTAAACTGGTGATCTACTTTCGTTTTTATTATGTACTGTCTTTTTCCCCCTCACTTAGTCGTTTGACTAACCCCATTCGTTTCACCCTTTGGTTTCAGGATTCTAGGCGGGCTTCAGTAGTATTGAGTCGTTGTCAATCGAGTTACAAGCTTTTGTCTTATGTAAACTCTCGTTTCTTGTTGACTTATGATGTATGTAGGATTTGATTTATACTTATGAAAATCCGGGAATAATATTGTAGAACCCGTTGTAAAGATTTGTTAATATTTAATGGAATTTGCTAGCCTTGGTGGGCTTTACCTATCTGCGCAATCATTATGGGTTTTATGTTTTGTTTTATATTGCTTCCGCTTTTGGGTTTGTCTCTGTTTTGAAACTCCCGCCTAGTAGTAAATGTCCGGTTTGCCGTTCGCCGGGTTTTGGTTCGGGTCGGACTCCTTTCGATTCCGGGTCAGGATCCGGTGCGGGGCGTGCGTTTGCCCGTTTGGCGGCGCCCGCTACACTCAACGTTTGAAATCTGTACTCGATTCTCTACATTTCCACGCATAGTCTTTAATAAAACTATATGAAGAATAAATGTCATTTTTTGAATTCCTGAGTTCCAGAGAATTCTTCTTGACATCCTCGTGTGATATTTTGTAATAATAAACAATATATTGCAGTACCTGTTACATTGTATTTAATACTTTGATTCCGCAAACGAGTACTCTAATTTTGCTCCTAAGTACTTGATACCCATTTTCCAGTACTCGATTCTGAATTTCTGCCATATATTATGAAAACTTATTTTATTGGAATTTATAATTTGTTCCAGTCTATAGTGTACCTTGATTAATCAAACTAGTACTTTCAAGGTTTGAAATCTGTACTCGTGTCGCAGCCCCGGGCGCGGAGAGGAGAACCCTCACGACGGCACCCGTTGGACGCGCGGGTATAAGCTTCACCACCACTGAGCACAACCCAAAAGTTTGGCTTGAAACCACTTGCCAAAAGGTGATGCACCACATGGTAGTTGTGCTTGGAAGATCACTTATAAACCCTTCACATTACTTATGTTTTTCCTATGTGGGACAAATGCCCACATGGTACATATTTCTCAAGTTTGGGGTGTTACATTCACCCCTCCTTGAGAGCGTAATGTCCTCATTACGCCGTGACATAGGATCGTGGCTTCCCGCCAGTGGAGAAGCTGCCCACAACACGCCGAGCGGAGCCCCTTTAGCGGTGACTCACGACTCATGTCATGTGTGGAACATGCATTCCCATAACTGACGGTTGGCTCTGATACCATTTGTCGCAGCCCCGGGCGCGGAGAGGAGAACCCTCACGACGGCACCCGTTGGACGCGCGGGTATAAGCTTCACCACCACTGAGCACAACCCTAAAGTTTGGCTTGAAACCACCTGCCAAAAGGTGATGCACCACATGGTAGTTGTGCTTGGAAGATCACTTATAAACCCTTCACATTACTTATGTTTTTCCTATGTGGGACAAATGCCCACATGGTACATATTTCTCAAGTTTGGGGTGTTACAACTCGATTCTCTACATTTTCACGCATGGTCTTTAATAAAAATATATGAAAAATAAATGTGATTTTGGGAATTCCAGAGTTCTAGGGAATTCTTCTTGACATCCTCGTGGGATATCTTGTAATAATAAACAATATATCGTAATACCTGTTATATTGTATTTAATACATTGATTCCGCAAACGAGTACTCTGATTTTGCACCAAAGTACTTTATACCCATTTTCCAGTACTTGATTCTCTATTTCTACCACATATTATGAAAGTTTATTTTTCTAATTTATACTTTGTTCCAGTATCTATTGCACCTTGATTAATCAGATTAGTACTCTCAATGTAACGCCCCGAAAAATCCGAATTAGTATCCGGTACGACCGAATTGTTATTTTGCGCGATTTAATTATTTTATTTGATAGTTAGTATGTGAATTTTTAACAATTTCATAAATGAGTGAATTTTGGTTTTAAACCATTGCATGTCAACGTGTGTTCAATTATATGAGTTTTGACTATAATATTGTTTAATTCCGACAACCTGCTATTTTTAGTAAGTTCGGAGTAATTACGGTTTTGCCCCTCGTTTCGAAGTCAAGTCAAAGTTTGACTTGACCACTCTCTCTCTCCCTCAAACCTCATTCACGTAAGAAAGAAGAAAAGAAAGAGGAAAAAAAGAGAAAAAGAAGAGAGAAAAGAGAGAAAGCTTCGATTGATCATTCCGATTTCGTTTTCCGACCGAATTTCGATCCGTGAAACTTTTCGAACTCCTCACGATCTATTCTTCAAGTAAGCTTCTCACGTCCTTCGCGTTTAATGCTTCCTAGGCTATGATTTATAGAATTTTGTGAATAGTTTAATAATATATGAAAAATGTGAATATGAATGATTTTGTGGATGGATTTATGTGTTTCTTGGTCCTATAAGTAGATTAGATGTTGTAGATCATTATATGTAAGTTTAGTTTGAGGTTTTGCATGATTTATATGATTTAAATGTTAATTTTTGGCTCATTCCCGAGAACCCTCGCGATTTTCTGCTGTTCTGATGATCCACACGGCCTGACGCACGGTCTTGGGACCATGCGCCAAGACCGTGTGCATATTTTGGCCTTGCACTGCCTAACGCACGGCCGTGCGCAAGCCGGTGCACAGGCCAGTGCAAGTTTGTCCGCACCGGCTCGAGCACGTGTTCAAGCCCGTGCGTTTGCCCGTCCCCAAGACCGTGTGTATGCCTTAACCAAAATTTCTCCATTTTCAACTTCTTGCTCTCGGCATTGAGGGTCAAAGGGGTAATTAAAAAGTTGACTTTCTTCGTTTGACCTCCGATTCGAGATCCGATTTCACCTATAGGTCCTATAAATCATGAAATACATATTTTAAGTAGTTAGAATTTTTCCGACTTCGTTTGGGTCCCGTTTCTCGTGTTTTTCGTTTAAGCCTTTTTGGCTATTTTTCAAATGTTGTTCGTTTCTTCCGAAACTTGAATGCATGCTTCCTTATTGCATTTTATGCATGTTTATGAGCTTTTATTGCATTCCAACTTGTTTTGCTTATCGAATTCTATGAATTTCTATGTTTTGTTACAATGTGAACCTAAGTGATATGAATGATTGTTAAACGTGCTTCTATGTGTTTTAAATCTTTCGTATAAGCCGTGCGTCGTCGTTAGTCTTATTTGGTTGTGTCTTTGTCTTTTGCAGACGATACTCCCGTGGAGTAGTGTGCCTGTCTCGCATTTTGCTCTCGTTTTTGTCAAGCCAACAGGTGGGGTTTTCAGTTTCTTATAGTAGACGATAATACGTACATAATACCAACCCTACTACCCGATAAGCCTTGTTTTATGATTTGTTTTACATCCGTCTGTATATATAGTAGATATTTAAGCTTATACTTTTATGATCTTGAAAACGATTTAATATGAAAAGTATTATGTATAAGTTTGTGAAATGTTTACGAAAGAGGCAAGCAAATCTTTGTTTTCCGAAAGCGAACTTTGGCATTATAGCCTCGCACACGACTTGCCTCGAACGGTCTTTTGACCACATGGAAATGTTTGAAAAGCGAGCTATGTATATGAATATGTTTGACCTGTTCTGATGGGCCCGGAGTAAGGACGATAGGACGAAGTCGGTAGACGTCGGGTCTACGGCGGAAATTCTATGGTTTCCTCCACCTTTGGGAGCTCGGGGTGAGGCCGGAGTGGCAGCCCTTTGAGTACCTGAGCTTGTTTATGTATGATATGTGTAGTTAGGGGTTGCTCCCTGATTACAACTGGAGGAATAAGGTGGGTTTCTGTTTTTATGATTTGACTGGTGGTTCAGAACTCTTCTCGCTGAGTTATACGCTTTGTTATGTTTCATTTTGAGCTAGTTCACCAATCGTTTGCGAAAACCTTTGCTTCTGTTGTTTTCTTTCTGTTAAACTGGTGATCTACTTTCGTTTTTATTATGTACTGTCTTTTTCCCCCTCACTTAGTCGTTTGACTAACCCCATTCGTTTCACCCTTTGGTTTCAGGATTCTAGGCGGGCTTCAGTAGTATTGAGTCGTTGTCAATCGAGTTACAAGCTTTTGTCTTATGTAAACTCTCGTTTCTTGTTGACTTATGATGTATGTAGGATTTGATTTATACTTATGAAAATCCGGGAATAATATTGTAGAACCCGTTGTAAAGATTTGTTAATATTTAATGGAATTTGCTAGCCTTGGTGGGCTTTACCTATCTGCGCAATCATTATGGGTTTTATGTTTTGTTTTATATTGCTTCCGCTTTTGGGTTTGTCTCTGTTTTGAAACTCCCGCCTAGTAGTAAATGTCCGGTTTGCCGTTCGCCGGGTTTTGGTTCGGGTCGGACTCCTTTCGATTCCGGGTCAGGATCCGGTGCGGGGCGTGCGTTTGCCCGTTTGGCGGCGCCCGCTACAGTTGGTATCAGAGCCCTATGGGTTCAATGGCCTATGCTCTGAAGCGTCGAGTCTGTCTAGGTCTGTACGGCTTAGGAACTATGTGAATTGCGTGATTGTGCTTAAGTGATTGTGTGAATTTGAATTCCTTACGTGTTAATGCTTTACATGATCACTTACCGTCATGCATATTTGTACAGTTTTGCAGGATGCGTCGTGGTAGAGGTCCTCCTCCGCCTCCTCCCCCGCCAGAGGGACCTACGCCAGCCCAATTTATGGCGGCGTTACAGCAGTATGCTCTTCATGCACCTCAGGAGACGCCGGAACAGACGGCTATGAAGGCAATGAATCAGTTTCTCAATCGTAATCCGCCACAGTTTGTGGGAGCACCGGATGATGTGGCTGCAGAGGCCTGGATATCGGCCTTGGAGAAGATATTCAGACTGATGCACACTACGGATCCACAGAGGGTCGAGTATGCTGCCTACCTGATGATTGGGGCAGCACAGGACTGGTGGACACGGATCGATCAGCGTTGGACGCGTGATCGGGTGGTTCCGACATGGGCTCAGTTTTTGGTGGAGTTCAGGGCTAAGTACATACCGTTGGTAGTCAGACAACAGCGGGAAAGGGAGTTTTTGAACTTGAAACAGGGCACGTCCTCGGTAGATCAGTATGAGGCACATTTCTCTCGCCTCATTGTTCACTGTTCCTATATGGTTGAGGACGAGGAAAGAAAGACACGCCAGTTCGTGGAGGGTTTGTCTCACAGCATTCGACTGCATATGATGGCTGTCCGCCCCCGATTTTATTCCGATGCAGTTGACATGGCTCTTGCTATAGAGTCAGAGATGAGACAGATGAGGCCTACGTCAGCACCTGCCCCCGCAGCCGCTAAGGGTTTTTCTTCGGGTCCGAAGAGGTCTTTTCATTCTGTAGGACCATCTTCTTCTTCAGCTGGGAAGAAACCGTTTCAGCAGGCTCCGAAGCCGAACGTTCCTCCCCAAGCTCAGGGTTTTCCACGACCAGTTTGTGGATATTGTGGAGGTCCCCATTTGGAGTCTAAGTGTCGAAGGAAGTTAGGGCTTTGCTTTGGATGTGGTAGCTCCGATCATCTTATGAATGCATGCCCGATGAAGAGAGGTCAGAAGCAGCTAGCTCAGCCTCAAGCCCAGGCCCGACTTTATGCCTTGGAAGGCGATGCTGAAGATGTCGCGCCAGATGCGAATGCCGTGGTGGAAGGTACGATATATATACATGGCATTCCCATTCATGCATTGTACGACCCGGGTGCTTCTCACTCGTTTATTGCGCCTGCCGTTGCTTTATCTGTGCATGCGCCTGTTGAGTTGCTTGAGTATGTGTTAGTTGTTAGCTCGCCGATGGGTTCTAGAGTAGCTACGAACCGCGTTCTCAAGCGTTGTCCGATGATTATTGAGGGTACCGAGTACCTTGGGGATTTAATCGTACTGCCGATGAAGGATTATGGGGTTATTCTTGGGATGGATTGGTTATTTGAGCACCGAGCGAAGATCGACTGCTATGAGAAGAAAGTTGTGCTTGGTTCCAGTGAAGTTAGAGGTTTTAGAATGGGTGAAGGCCCGTATATCTCTATGATGGAAGCCAAGAAGCTTATCCAGAAGGGAGAAGCAACTGGTTTTCTAGCTTATCGTCTCAACCGTCCGAAAGAGCAGACGAAGATCGAGGATACCGATGTGGTTAAGGAATTCATGGATGTGTTTCCCGAGAACTTGGAGTTTCTGCCCCCTGATAGGGACATTGAGTTCGTTATTGATCTAGTCCCGGGTGCCGAGCCGTACTCGAAGTCTCCGTACCGTATGGCTCCTGCCGAGTTGAAGGAATTGAAGAATCAGCTCGATGAACTCCTTTCGATTGGATATATCCGCCCGAGTACCTCGCCTTGGGGTGCTCCAGTCTTGTTCGTGAAGAAGAAGGACGGTACACTCCGTATGTGTATCGATTATCGCGAGTTGAACAGGATGACGGTGAAGAATAAGTATCCTTTGCCGCATATCGAGGAGTTGTTTGATTTACTCCAGGGATCGAGAGTTTATTCTAAGCTTGATCTCAGACAAGGGTATTACCAGCTCCGTATCCGAGCCGAGGATATTCCGAAGACAGCGTTCAACTCCAGATATGGTCACTTTGAGTTCGTGGTCATGCCGTTTGGACTCACGAATGCTCCTGCCGCTTTTATGGATATGATGCACAGGATCTTTCGTCCGTACCTCGATAAGTTTGTTGTGATCTTTATCGATGACATTCTAGTGTTCTCGAAGTCAGAGGAAGAGCACGCAGAACACCTCAGGATTGTTCTTCAGGCTTTGAGAGAGCATCAGTTATTTGCTAAGTTTAGCAAATGCGAATTCTGGATCGACAGAGTGACTTTTCTAGGTCATGTCATATCCGGAACGGGAGTTGAGGTAGATCCGTCGAAGATCGAGACTGTGTTGGATTGGGAGAAACCTAAGACTCCTACAGAGATTCGCAGTTTCTTGGGATTAGCAGGATACTATAGACGTTTTGTCAAGGACTTTTCCAAGCTTGCTAGTCCGTTGACTGCGTTGACAAAGAAGGATGCCAAGTTTGAGTGGTCAGACAAATGTGAAGCAAGTTTCCAAGAGCTCAAGAAGAGATTAACTACAGCCCCAGTGTTAGCTATGCCTAATGGATTGGAGGGACTCGTTGTGTACACAGATGCGTCACACGAGGGATTGGGTTGTGTGTTGATGCAAAATGGGAGAGTTATAGCTTACGCCTCGAGGAAGCTAAAGCCAGCCGAAGAGAACTATCCCACGCATGATCTTGAGCTAGCAGCCGTTGTGTTTGCTTTGCTAAAGTGGCGTCATTATCTGTATGGCACTACGTTCGATATCTTCACTGATCACAAGAGTCTTCAGTATTTGTTCACTCAGAAGGATTTGAACAAGAGACAGCGTCGATGGATGGAATTGTTTGAGGATTATGATTGCAAGATTCAATACCATCCTGGAAAGGCGAATGTGGTAGCCGATGCATTGAGTCGTAAGGCGAGTGTAGCTCTGCTAGAGGCTAAGTTTGAGCGAGTTAATATCACCTCGCAGGCTCACGTTCACAGTATATCGATTCAGTCAGAATTGGGTCGTAAGATTCGAGATGTTCAGGCTACTGACGAATGGACTCAGAGGCAGATAGTTCATATTTCAGATGAATCAGAGTCCCAGTTTCGTGTTGATGATTCTGGCATTCTCCGCTTCGAGACTCGAGTTTGTGTTCCTGAGAGTCTTAAGAAGGAGATTCTTGCTGAGGCGCATAATACGCCTTATACAGTACATCCTGGTGGAAGTAAGATGTACCGGGATCTAAAAGAGTTGTTCTGGTGGAGAGGTATGAAGAGAGACGTAGCTGATTACGTCAAGAGATGTCAGACATGTCAGCAGGTCAAGGTAGAGCACCAGAGACCTGGAGGATTGCTACAGCCACTACCGATTCCTACGTGGAATTGGGAGCAGATTGCGATGGACTTTGTGTCCGGTTTACCAAAAGTTAAAGGTGGCTATGATAGTATTTGGGTGATAATTGACCGACTTTCCAAGACTGCTCACTTTCTGCCGGTCAAGAAGTTATTTAAGGTAGAGAAGTTGGCAGAGATTTATCACCGAGAGATTGTCAGGCTTCATGGAGTTCCTGTGAGTATTGTGTCTGACAGAGATGCTAGATTCACTTCTCAATTATGGCAGCATCTTCAGGAGAAAATGGGAACGAAACTGACATTCAGTACAGCAGCACATCCGCAGACCGATGGCCAATCTGAGAGGACGATTCGATATCTCAGTGATATGCTTCGTGCGTGTGCCTTAGACTTTCGCACCAATTGGCACGACCAATTACCGTTGATTGAGTTCGCCTACAACAACAGTTTTCAGTCTACGATCAAGATGGCACCTTACGAAGCTCTGTATGGAAGGAAGTGTAGATCCCCGTTGTTTTGGGATCTTGAGGATTGGCGTTGGACAAGGGATAACAAAGGAAGAGGAGATTCTCCGCAGTCTCTTCAGAGAGCGATTGACCGAATTCAGATCATCCGTCAGAGGATGAAAGCAGCCCAGGATCGCCAGAAAAGTTATGCCGATACACGCCGCCGACCTTTGGAGTTCGAGGTTGGTGACCGAGTGTTTCTTAAAGCTTCACCTCGAAAGGGATTCACTCGTATTGGCAAAGGTGGTAAGCTAGGTCCGAGATTCTTAGGACCGTTTGAGATTCTGGAGAAGATTGGAGAAGCTGCTTACAGATTAGACTTGCCACCGAGTCTGACAGGAATCCACAACGTTTTCCACGTTTCACAACTCCGGAAGTATCACCCGAGTGATTCACACGTTCTTCCTATCGAAGATGTTGAGATAGAGCCGGACTTGACCTTCGTTTCACAGCCGGTGAAAATTTTAGACAAGAAGACTCAAGCACTGCGTAACAGAGAGATTCCTATGGTTAAAGTGCTTTGGAGGAGTCAGTCGGCTGAAGAAGCTACATGGGAAACCGAAGAGAAGATGCGCAAGTTTCACCCCGCGTTATTTGTAACAGACGAGTAGAATCTGGGGACAGATTCTCATAAGGAGGGGTGATTGTAACGCCCCGAAAAATCCGAATTAGTATCCGGTACGACCGAATTGTTATTTTGCGCGATTTAATTATTTTATTTGATAGTTAGTATGTGAATTTTTAACAATTTCATAAATGAGTGAATTTTGGTTTTAAACCATTGCATGTCAACGTGTGTTCAATTATATGAGTTTTGACTATAATATTGTTTAATTCCGACAACCTGCTATTTTTAGTAAGTTCGGAGTAATTACGGTTTTGCCCCTCGTTTCGAAGTCAAGTCAAAGTTTGACTTGACCACTCTCTCTCTCCCTCAAACCTCATTCACGTAAGAAAGAAGAAAAGAAAGAGGAAAAAAAGAGAAAAAGAAGAGAGAAAAGAGAGAAAGCTTCGATTGATCATTCCGATTTCGTTTTCCGACCGAATTTCGATCCGTGAAACTTTTCGAACTCCTCACGATCTATTCTTCAAGTAAGCTTCTCACGTCCTTCGCGTTTAATGCTTCCTAGGCTATGATTTATAGAATTTTGTGAATAGTTTAATAATATATGAAAAATGTGAATATGAATGATTTTGTGGATGGATTTATGTGTTTCTTGGTCCTATAAGTAGATTAGATGTTGTAGATCATTATATGTAAGTTTAGTTTGAGGTTTTGCATGATTTATATGATTTAAATGTTAATTTTTGGCTCATTCCCGAGAACCCTCGCGATTTTCTGCTGTTCTGATGATCCACACGGCCTGACGCACGGTCTTGGGACCATGCGCCAAGACCGTGTGCATATTTTGGCCTTGCACTGCCTAACGCACGGCCGTGCGCAAGCCGGTGCACAGGCCAGTGCAAGTTTGTCCGCACCGGCTTGAGCACGTGTTCAAGCCCGTGCGTTTGCCCGTCCCCAAGACCGTGTGTATGCCTTAACCAAAATTTCTCCATTTTCAACTTCTTGCTCTCGGCATTGAGGGTCAAAGGGGTAATTAAAAAGTTGACTTTCTTCGTTTGACCTCCGATTCGAGATCCGATTTCACCTATAGGTCCTATAAATCATGAAATACATATTTTAAGTAGTTAGAATTTTTCCGACTTCGTTTGGGTCCCGTTTCTCGTGTTTTTCGTTTAAGCCTTTTTGGCTATTTTTCAAATGTTGTTCGTTTCTTCCGAAACTTGAATGCATGCTTCCTTATTGCATTTTATGCATGTTTATGAGCTTTTATTGCATTCCAACTTGTTTTGCTTATCGAATTCTATGAATTTCTATGTTTTGTTACAATGTGAACCTAAGTGATATGAATGATTGTTAAACGTGCTTCTATGTGTTTTAAATCTTTCGTATAAGCCGTGCGTCGTCGTTAGTCTTATTTGGTTGTGTCTTTGTCTTTTGCAGACGATACTCCCGTGGAGTAGTGTGCCTGTCTCGCATTTTGCTCTCGTTTTTGTCAAGCCAACAGGTGGGGTTTTCAGTTTCTTATAGTAGACGATAATACGTACATAATACCAACCCTACTACCCGATAAGCCTTATTTTATGATTTGTTTTACATCCGTCTGTATATATAGTAGATATTTAAGCTTATACTTTTATGATCTTGAAAACGATTTAATATGAAAAGTATTATGTATAAGTTTGTGAAATGTTTACGAAAGAGGCAAGCAAATCTTTGTTTTCCGAAAGCGAACTTTGGCATTATAGCCTCGCACACGACTTGCCTCGAACGGTCTTTTGACCACATGGAAATGTTTGAAAAGCGAGCTATGTATATGAATATGTTTGACCTGTTCTGATGGGCCCGGAGTAAGGACGATAGGACGAAGTCGGTAGACGTCGGGTCTACGGCGGAAATTCTATGGTTTCCTCCACCTTTGGGAGCTCGGGGTGAGGCCGGAGTGGCAGCCCTTTGAGTACCTGAGCTTGTTTATGTATGATATGTGTAGTTAGGGGTTGCTCCCTGATTACAACTGGAGGAATAAGGTGGGTTTCTGTTTTTATGATTTGACTGGTGGTTCAGAACTCTTCTCGCTGAGTTATACGCTTTGTTATGTTTCATTTTGAGCTAGTTCACCAATCGTTTGCGAAAACCTTTGCTTCTGTTGTTTTCTTTCTGTTAAACTGGTGATCTACTTTCGTTTTTATTATGTACTGTCTTTTTCCCCCTCACTTAGTCGTTTGACTAACCCCATTCGTTTCACCCTTTGGTTTCAGGATTCTAGGCGGGCTTCAGTAGTATTGAGTCGTTGTCAATCGAGTTACAAGCTTTTGTCTTATGTAAACTCTCGTTTCTTGTTGACTTATGATGTATGTAGGATTTGATTTATACTTATGAAAATCCGGGAATAATATTGTAGAACCCGTTGTAAAGATTTGTTAATATTTAATGGAATTTGCTAGCCTTGGTGGGCTTTACCTATCTGCGCAATCATTATGGGTTTTATGTTTTGTTTTATATTGCTTCCGCTTTTGGGTTTGTCTCTGTTTTGAAACTCCCGCCTAGTAGTAAATGTCCGGTTTGCCGTTCGCCGGGTTTTGGTTCGGGTCGGACTCCTTTCGATTCCGGGTCAGGATCCGGTGCGGGGCGTGCGTTTGCCCGTTTGGCGGCGCCCGCTACACTCAACGTTTGAAATCTGTACTCGATTCTCTACATTTCCACGCATAGTCTTTAATAAAACTATATGAAGAATAAATGTCATTTTTTGAATTCCTGAGTTCCAGAGAATTCTTCTTGACATCCTCGTGTGATATTTTGTAATAATAAACAATATATTGCAGTACCTGTTACATTGTATTTAATACTTTGATTCCGCAAACGAGTACTCTAATTTTGCTCCTAAGTACTTGATACCCATTTTCCAGTACTCGATTCTGAATTTCTGCCATATATTATGAAAACTTATTTTATTGGAATTTATAATTTGTTCCAGTCTATAGTGTACCTTGATTAATCAAACTAGTACTTTCAAGGTTTGAAATCTGTACTCGATTCTCTACATTTTCACACATGGTCTTTAATAAAAATATATGAAAAATAAATGTCATTTTGGGAATTCTAGAGTTCCAGAGAATTCTTCTTGACATCCTCGTGTGATATTTTGTAATAATAAACAATATATCGCAGTACCTGTTACATTGTATTTAATACTTTGATTCCGGAACCAAGTACTATAATTTTGCTCCTAAGTACTTGATACCCATTTTCCAGTACTCGATTCTGAATTTCTGCCATATATTATGAAAACTTATTTTATTGGAATTTATAATTTGTTCCAGTCTATAGTGTACCTTGATTAATCAAACTAGTACTTTCAAGGTTTGAAATCTGTACTCGATTCTCTACATTTTCACGCATGGTCTTTAATAAAAATATATGAAAAATAAATGTCATTTTGGGAATTCTAGAGTTCCAGAGAATTCTTCTTGACATCCTCGTGTGATATTTTGTAATAATAAACAATATATCGCAGTACCTGTTACATTGTATTTAATACTTTCATTCCGGAACCGAGTACTCTAATTTTGCTCCTAAGTACTTGATACCCATTTTCCAGTACTCGATTCTCAATTTCTGCCACATGTTATGAAAACTTATTTTATTGGAATTTATAATTTGTTCCAGTCTATAGTGTACCTTGATTAATCAAACTAGTACTTTCAAGGCTTGAAATCTGTACTCGATTCTCTACATTTTCACGCATGGTCTTTAATAAAAATATATGAAAAATAAATGTGATTTTGGGAATTCCAGAGTTCCAGGGAATTCTTCTTGACATCCTCGTGGGATATCTTGTAATAATAAACAATATATCGTAATACCTGTTATATTGTATTTAATACATTGATTCCGCAAACGAGTACTCTGATTTTGCACCAAAGTACTTTATACCCATTTTCTAGTACTTGATTCTCTATTTCTAGCACATATTATGAAAATTTATTTTTCGAATTTATACTTTGTTCCAGTATCTATTGCACCTTGATTAATCAGATTAGTACTCTCAACGTTTGAAATCTGTACTCGATTCTCTACATTTCCACGAATAGTCTTTAATAAAACTATATGAAAAATAAATGTCATTTTTTGAATTCCTGAGTTCCAGAGAATTCTTGTTGACATCCTCGTGTGATATTTTGTAATAATAAACAATATATCGCAGTACCTGTTACATTGTATTTAATACTTTGATTCCGCAAACGAGTACTCTAATTTTGCTCCTAAGTACTTGATACCCATTTTCCAGTACTCGATTCTCAATTTCAGCCATATATTATGAAAACTTATTTTATTGGAATTTATAATTTGTTCCAGTCTATAGTGTACCTTGATTAATCAAACTAGTACTTTCAAGGTTTGAAATCTGTACTCGATTCTCTACATTTTCACGCATGGTCTTTAATAAAAATATATGAAAAATAAATGTGATTTTGGGAATTCCAAAGTTCTAGGGAATTCTTCTTGACATCCTCGTGGGATATCTTGTAATAATAAACAATATATCGTAATACCTGTTATAATGTATTTAATACATTGATTCCGCAAACGAGTACTCTGATTTTGCACCAAAGTACTTTATACCCATTTTCCAGTACTTGATTCTCTATTTCTACCACATATTATGAAAGTTTATTTTTCGAATTTATACTTTGTTCCAGTATCTATTGCACCTTGATTAATCAGATTAGTACTCTCAACGTTTGAAATCTGTACTCGATTCTCTACATTTCCACGCATAGTCTTTAATAAAACTATATGAAAAATAAATGTCATTTTTTGAATTCCTGAGTTCCAGAGAATTCTTCTTGACATCCTCGTGTGATATTTTGTAATAATAAACAATATATCGCAGTACCTGTTACATTGTATTTAATACTTAGATTCCGCAAACGAGTACTCTAATTTTGCTCCTAAGTACTTGATACCCATTTTCCAGTACTCGATTCTCAATTTCTGCCATATATTATGAAAACTTATTTTATTGGAATTTATAATTTGTTCCAGTCTATAGTGTACCTTGATTAATCAAACTAGTACTTTCAAGGTTTGAAATCTGTACTCGATTCTCTACATTTTCACGCATGGTCTTTAATAAAAATATATGAAAAATAAATGTGATTTTGGGAATTCCAGAGTTCTAGGGAATTCTTCTTGACATCCTCGTGTGATATTTTGTAATAATAAACAATATATCGCAGTACCTGTTACATTGTATTTAATACTTTCATTCCGGAACCGAGTACTCTAATTTTGCTCCTAAGTACTTGATACCCATTTTCCAGTACTCGATTCTCAATTTCTGCCACATGTTATGAAAACTTATTTTATTGGAATTTATAATTTGTTCCAGTCTATAGTGTACCTTGATTAATCAAACTAGTACTTTCAAGGTTTGAAATCTGTACTCGATTCTCTACATTTTCACGCATGCTCTTTAATAAAAATATATGAAAAATAAATGTGATTTTGGGAATTCCAGAGTTCCAGGGAATTCTTCTTGACATCCTCGTGGGATATCTTGTAATAATAAACAATATATCGTAATACCTGTTATATTGTATTTAATACATTGATTCCGCAAACGAGTACTCTGATTTTGCACCAAAGTACTTTATACCCATTTTCTAGTACTTGATTCTCTATTTCTAGCACATATTATGAAAATTTATTTTTCGAATTTATACTTTGTTCCAGTATCTATTGCACCTTGATTAATCAGATTAGTACTCTCAACGTTTGAAATCTGTACTCGATTCTCTACATTTCCACGAATAGTCTTTAATAAAACTATATGAAAAATAAATGTCATTTTTTGAATTCCTGAGTTCCAGAGAATTCTTCTTGACATCCTCGTGTGATATTTTGTAATAATAAACAATATATCGCAGTACCTGTTACATTGTATTTAATACTTTGATTCCGCAAACGAGTACTCTAATTTTGCTCCTAAGTACTTGATACCCATTTTCCAGTACTCGATTCTCAATTTCTGCCATATATTATGAAAACTTATTTTATTGGAATTTATAATTTGTTCCAGTCTATAGTGTACCTTGATTAATCAAACTAGTACTTTCAAGGTTTGAAATCTGTACTCGATTCTCTACATTTTCACGCATGGTCTTTAATAAAAATATATGAAAAATAAATATGATTTTGGGAATTCCAGAGTTCCAGGGAATTCTTCTTGACATCCTCGTGGGATATCTTGTAATAATAAACAATATATCGTAATACCTGTTATATTGTATTTAATACATTGATTCCGCAAACGAGTACTCTGATTTTGCACCAAAGTACTTTATACCCATTTTCTAGTACTTGATTCTCTATTTCTAGCACATATTATGAAAATTTATTTTTCGAATTTATATTTTGTTCCAGTATCTATTGCACCTTGATTAATCAGATTAGTACTCTCAACGTTTGAAATCTGTACTCGATTCTCTACATTTCCACGAATAGTCTTTAATAAAACTATATGAAAAATAAATGTCATTTTTTGAATTCCTGAGTTCCAGAGAATTCTTCTTGACATCCTCGTGTGATATTTTGTAATAATAAACAATATATCGCAGTACCTGTTACATTGTATTTAATACTTTGATTCCGCAAACGAGTACTCTAATTTTGCTCCTAAGTACTTGATACCCATTTTCCAGTACTCGATTCTCAATTTCTGCCATATATTATGAAAACTTATTTTATTGGAATTTATAATTTGTTCCAGTCTATAGTGTACCTTGATTAATCAAACTAGTACTTTCAAGGTTTGAAATCTGTACTCGATTCTCTACATTTTCACGCATGGTCTTTAATAAAAATATATGAAAAATAAATGTCATTTTGGGAATTCTAGAGTTCCAGAGAATTCTTCTTGACATCCTCGTGTGATATTTTGTAATAATAAACAATATATCGCAGTACCTGTTACATTGTATTTAATACTTTGATTCCGGAACCAAGTACTATAATTTTGCTCCTAAGTACTTGATACCCATTTTCCAGTACTCGATTCTGAATTTCTGCCATATATTATGAAAACTTATTTTATTGGAATTTATAATTTGTTCCAGTCTATAGTGTACCTTGATTAATCAAACTAGTACTTTCAAGGTTTGAAATCTGTACTCGATTCTCTACATTTTCACGCATGGTCTTTAATAAAAATATATGAAAAATAAATGTGATTTTGGGAATTCCAGAGTTCTAGGGAATTCTTCTTGACATCCTCGTGGGATATCTTGTAATAATAAACAATATATCGTAATACCTGTTATATTGTATTTAATACATTGATTCCGCAAACGAGTACTCTGATTTTGCACCAAAGTACTTTATACCCATTTTCCAGTACTTGATTCTCTATTTCTACCACATATTATGAAAGTTTATTTTTCGAATTTATACTTTGTTCCAGTATCTATTGCACCTTGATTAATCAGATTAGTACTCTCAACGTTTGAAATCTGTACTCGATTCTCTACATTTCCACGCATAGTCTTTAATAAAACTATATGAAGAATAAATGTCATTTTTTGAATTCCTGAGTTCCAGAGAATTCTTCTTGACATCCTCGTGTGATATTTTGTAATAATAAACAATATATCGCAGTACCTGTTACATTGTATTTAATACTTTGATTCCGCAAACGAGTACTCTAATTTTGCTCCTAAGTACTTGATACCCATTTTCCAGTACTCGATTCTGAATTTCTGCCATATATTATGAAAACTTATTTTATTGGAATTTATAATTTGTTCCAGTCTATAGTGTACCTTGATTAATCAAACTAGTACTTTCAAGGTTTGAAATCTGTACTCGATTCTCTACATTTTCACACATGGTCTTTAATAAAAATATATGAAAAATAAATGTCATTTTGGGAATTCTAGAGTTCCAGAGAATTCTTCTTGACATCCTCGTCTGATATTTTGTAATAATAAACAATATATCGCAGTACCTGTTACATTGTATTTAATACTTTGATTCCGGAACCAAGTACTATAATTTTGCTCCTAAGTACTTGATACCCATTTTCCAGTACTCGATTCTGAATTTCTGCCATATATTATGAAAACTTATTTTATTGGAATTTATAATTTGTTCCAGTCTATAGTGTACCTTGATTAATCAAACTAGTACTTTCAAGGTTTGAAATCTGTACTCGATTCTCTACATTTTCACGCATGGTCTTTAATAAAAATATATGAAAAATAAATGTCATTTTGGGAATTCTAGAGTTCCAGAGAATTCTTCTTGACATCCTCGTGTGATATTTTGTAATAATAAACAATATATCGCAGTACCTGTTACATTGTATTTAATACTTTCATTCCGGAACCGAGTACTCTAATTTTGCTCCTAAGTACTTGATACCCATTTTCCAGTACTCGATTCTCAATTTCTGCCACATGTTATGAAAACTTATTTTATTGGAATTTATAATTTGTTCCAGTCTATAGTGTACCTTGATTAATCAAACTAGTACTTTCAAGGCTTGAAATCTGTACTCGATTCTCGACATTTTCACGCATGGTCTTTAATAAAAATATATGAAAAATAAATGTGATTTTGGGAATTCCAGAGTTCCAGGGAATTCTTCTTGACATCCTCGTGGGATATCTTGTAATAATAAACAATATATCGTAATACCTGTTATATTGTATTTAATACATTGATTCCGCAAACGAGTACTCTGATTTTGCACCAAAGTACTTTATACCCATTTTCTAGTACTTGATTCTCTATTTCTAGCACATATTATGAAAATTTATTTTTCGAATTTATACTTTGTTCCAGTATCTATTGCACCTTGATTAATCAGATTAGTACTCTCAACGTTTGAAATCTGTACTCGATTCTCTACATTTCCACGAATAGTCTTTAATAAAACTATATGAAAAATAAATGTCATTTTTTGAATTCCTGAGTTCCAGAGAATTCTTCTTGACATCCTCGTGTGATATTTTGTAATAATAAACAATATATCGCAGTACCTGTTACATTGTATTTAATACTTTGATTCCGCAAACGAGTACTCTAATTTTGCTCCTAAGTACTTGATACCCATTTTCCAGTACTCGATTCTCAATTTCTGCCATATATTATGAAAACTTATTTTATTGGAATTTATAATTTGTTCCAGTCTATAGTGTACCTTGATTAATCAAACTAGTACTTTCAAGGTTTGAAATCTGTACTCGATTCTCTACATTTTCACGCATGGTCTTTAATAAAAATATATGAAAAATAAATGTCATTTTGGGAATTCTAGAGTTCCAGAGAATTCTTCTTGACATCCTCGTGTGATATTTTGTAATAATAAACAATATATCGCAGTACCTGTTACATTGTATTTAATACTTTGATTCCGGAACCAAGTACTATAATTTTGCTCCTAAGTACTTGATACCCATTTTCCAGTACTCGATTCTGAATTTCTGCCATATATTATGAAAACTTATTTTATTGGAATTTATAATTTGTTCCAGTCTATAGTGTACCTTGATTAATCAAACTAGTACTTTCAAGGTTTGAAATCTGTACTCGATTCTCTACATTTTCACGCATGGTCTTTAATAAAAATATATGAAAAATAAATGTGATTTTGGGAATTCCAGAGTTCTAGGGAATTCTTCTTGACATCCTCGTGGGATATCTTGTAATAATAAACAATATATCGTAATACCTGTTATATTGTATTTAATACATTGATTCCGCAAACGAGTACTCTGATTTTGCACCAAAGTACTTTATACCCATTTTCTAGTACTTGATTCTCTATTTCTAGCACATATTATGAAAATTTATTTTTCGAATTTATACTTTGTTCCAGTATCTATTGCACCTTGATTAATCAGATTAGTACTCTCAACGTTTGAAATCTGTACTCGATTCTCTACATTTCCACGCATAGTCTTTAATAAAACTATATGAAGAATAAATGTCATTTTTTGAATTCCTGAGTTCCAGAGAATTCTTCTTGACATCCTCGTGTGATATTTTGTAATAATAAACAATATATCGCAGTACCTGTTACATTGTATTTAATACTTTGATTCCGCAAACGAGTACTCTAATTTTGCTCCTAAGTACTTGATACCCATTTTCCAGTACTCGATTCTGAATTTCTGCCATATATTATGAAAACTTATTTTATTGGAATTTATAATTTGTTCCAGTCTATAGTGTACCTTGATTAATCAAACTAGTACTTTCAAGGTTTGAAATCTGTACTCGATTCTCTACATTTTCACACATGGTCTTTAATAAAAATATATGAAAAATAAATGTCATTTTGGGAATTCTAGAGTTCCAGAGAATTCTTCTTGACATCCTCGTCTGATATTTTGTAATAATAAACAATATATCGCAGTACCTGTTACATTGTATTTAATACTTTGATTCCGGAACCAAGTACTATAATTTTGCTCCTAAGTACTTGATACCCATTTTCCAGTACTCGATTCTGAATTTCTGCCATATATTATGAAAACTTATTTTATTGGAATTTATAATTTGTTCCAGTCTATAGTGTACCTTGATTAATCAAACTAGTACTTTCAAGGTTTGAAATCTGTACTCGATTCTCTACATTTTCACGCATGGTCTTTAATAAAAATATATGAAAAATAAATGTCATTTTGGGAATTCTAGAGTTCCAGAGAATTCTTCTTGACATCCTCGTGTGATATTTTGTAATAATAAACAATATATCGCAGTACCTGTTACATTGTATTTAATACTTTCATTCCGGAACCGAGTACTCTAATTTTGCTCCTAAGTACTTGATACCCATTTTCCAGTACTCGATTCTCAATTTCTGCCACATGTTATGAAAACTTATTTTATTGGAATTTATAATTTGTTCCAGTCTATAGTGTACCTTGATTAATCAAACTAGTACTTTCAAGGCTTGAAATCTGTACTCGATTCTCTACATTTTCACGCATGGTCTTTAATAAAAATATATGAAAAATAAATGTGATTTTGGGAATTCCAGAGTTCCAGGGAATTCTTCTTGACATCCTCGTGGGATATCTTGTAATAATAAACAATATATCGTAATACCTGTTATATTGTATTTAATACATTGATTCCGCAAACGAGTACTCTGATTTTGCACCAAAGTACTTTATACCCATTTTCTAGTACTTGATTCTCTATTTCTAGCACATATTATGAAAATTTATTTTTCGAATTTATACTTTGTTCCAGTATCTATTGCACCTTGATTAATCAGATTAGTACTCTCAACGTTTGAAATCTGTACTCGATTCTCTACATTTCCACGAATAGTCTTTAATAAAACTATATGAAAAATAAATGTCATTTTTTGAATTCCTGAGTTCCAGAGAATTCTTCTTGACATCCTCGTGTGATATTTTGTAATAATAAACAATATATCGCAGTACCTGTTACATTGTATTTAATACTTTGATTCCGCAAACGAGTACTCTAATTTTGCTCCTAAGTACTTGATACCCATTTTCCAGTACTCGATTCTCAATTTCTGCCATATATTATGAAAACTTATTTTATTGGAATTTATAATTTGTTCCAGTCTATAGTGTACCTTGATTAATCAAACTAGTACTTTCAAGGTTTGAAATCCGTACTCGATTCTCTACATTTTCACGCATGGTCTTTAATAAAAATATATGAAAAATAAATATGATTTTGGGAATTCCAGAGTTCCAGGGAATTCTTCTTGACATCCTCGTGGGATATCTTGTAATAATAAACAATATATCGTAATACCTGTTATATTGTATTTAATACATTGATTCCGCAAACGAGTACTCTGATTTTGCACCAAAGTACTTTATACCCATTTTCTAGTACTTGATTCTCTATTTCTAGCACATATTATGAAAATTTATTTTTCGAATTTATACTTTGTTCCAGTATCTATTGCACCTTGATTAATCAGATTAGTACTCTCAACGTTTGAAATCTGTACTCGATTCTCTACATTTCCACGAATAGTCTTTAATAAAACTATATCAAAAATAAATGTCATTTTTTGAATTCCTGAGTTCCAGAGAATTCTTCTTGACATCCTCGTGTGATATTTTGTAATAATAAACAATATATCGCAGTACCTGTTACATTGTATTTAATACTTTGATTCCGCAAACGAGTACTCTAATTTTGCTCCTAAGTACTTGATACCCATTTTCCAGTACTCGATTCTCAATTTCTGCCATATATTATGAAAACTTATTTTATTGGAATTTATAATTTGTTCCAGTCTATAGTGTACCTTGATTAATCAAACTAGTACTTTCAAGGTTTGAAATCTGTACTCGATTCTCTACATTTTCACGCATGGTCTTTAATAAAAATATATGAAAAATAAATGTCATTTTGGGAATTCTAGAGTTCCAGAGAATTCTTCTTGACATCCTCGTGTGATATTTTGTAATAATAAACAATATATCGCAGTACCTGTTACATTGTATTTAATACTTTGATTCCGGAACCAAGTACTATAATTTTGCTCCTAAGTACTTGATACCCATTTTCCAGTACTCGATTCTGAATTTCTGCCATATATTATGAAAACTTATTTTATTGGAATTTATAATTTGTTCCAGTCTATAGTGTACCTTGATTAATCAAACTAGTACTTTCAAGGTTTGAAATCTGTACTCGATTCTCTACATTTTCACGCATGGTCTTTAATAAAAATATATGAAAAATAAATGTGATTTTGGGAATTCCAGAGTTCTAGGGAATTCTTCTTGACATCCTCGTGGGATATCTTGTAATAATAAACAATATATCGTAATACCTGTTATATTGTATTTAATACATTGATTCCGCAAACGAGTACTCTGATTTTGCACCAAAGTACTTTATACCCATTTTCCAGTACTTGATTCTCTATTTCTACCACATATTATGAAAGTTTATTTTTCGAATTTATACTTTGTTCCAGTATCTATTGCACCTTGATTAATCAGATTAGTACTCTCAACGTTTGAAATCTGTACTCGATTCTCTACATTTCCACGCATAGTCTTTAATAAAACTATATGAAGAATAAATGTCATTTTTTGAATTCCTGAGTTCCAGAGAATTCTTCTTGACATCCTCGTGTGATATTTTGTAATAATAAACAATATATCGCAGTACCTGTTACATTGTATTTAATACTTTGATTCCGCAAACGAGTACTCTAATTTTGCTCCTAAGTACTTGATACCCATTTTCCAGTACTCGATTCTGAATTTCTGCCATATATTATGAAAACTTATTTTATTGGAATTTATAATTTGTTCCAGTCTATAGTGTACCTTGATTAATCAAACTAGTACTTTCAAGGTTTGAAATCTGTACTCGATTCTCTACATTTTCACACATGGTCTTTAATAAAAATATATGAAAAATAAATGTCATTTTGGGAATTCTAGAGTTCCAGAGAATTCTTCTTGACATCCTCGTCTGATATTTTGTAATAATAAACAATATATCGCAGTACCTGTTACATTGTATTTAATACTTTGATTCCGGAACCAAGTACTATAATTTTGCTCCTAAGTACTTGATACCCATTTTCCAGTACTCGATTCTGAATTTCTGCCATATATTATGAAAACTTATTTTATTGGAATTTATAATTTGTTCCAGTCTATAGTGTACCTTGATTAATCAAACTAGTACTTTCAAGGTTTGAAATCTGTACTCGATTCTCTACATTTTCACGCATGGTCTTTAATAAAAATATATGAAAAATAAATGTCATTTTGGAAATTCTAGAGTTCCAGAGAATTCTTCTTGACATCCTCGTGTGATATTTTGTAATAATAAACAATATATCGCAGTACCTGTTACATTGTATTTAATACTTTCATTCCGGAACCGAGTACTCTAATTTTGCTCCTAAGTACTTGATACCCATTTTCCAGTACTCGATTCTCAATTTCTGCCACATGTTATGAAAACTTATTTTATTGGAATTTATAATTTGTTCCAGTCTATAGTGTACCTTGATTAATCAAACTAGTACTTTCAAGGCTTGAAATCTGTACTCGATTCTCTACATTTTCACGCATGGTCTTTAATAAAAATATATGAAAAATAAATGTGATTTTGGGAATTCCAGAGTTCCAGGGAATTCTTCTTGACATCCTCGTGGGATATCTTGTAATAATAAACAATATATCGTAATACCTGTTATATTGTATTTAATACATTGATTCCGCAAACGAGTACTCTGATTTTGCACCAAAGTACTTTATACCCATTTTCTAGTACTTGATTCTCTATTTCTAGCACATATTATGAAAATTTATTTTTCGAATTTATACTTTGTTCCAGTATCTATTGCACCTTGATTAATCAGATTAGTACTCTCAACGTTTGAAATCTGTACTCGATTCTCTACATTTCCACGAATAGTCTTTAATAAAACTATATGAAAAATAAATGTCATTTTTTGAATTCCTGAGTTCCAGAGAATTCTTCTTGACATCCTCGTGTGATATTTTGTAATAATAAACAATATATCGCAGTACCTGTTACATTGTATTTAATACTTTGATTCCGCAAACGAGTACTCTAATTTTGCTCCTAAGTACTTGATACCCATTTTCCAGTACTCGATTCTCAATTTCTGCCATATATTATGAAAACTTATTTTATTGGAATTTATAATTTGTTCCAGTCTATAGTGTACCTTGATTAATCAAACTAGTACTTTCAAGGTTTGAAATCTGTACTCGATTCTCTACATTTTCACACATGGTCTTTAATAAAAATATATGAAAAATAAATGTCATTTTGGGAATTCTAGAGTTCCAGAGAATTCTTCTTGACATCCTCGTCTGATATTTTGTAATAATAAACAATATATCGCAGTACCTGTTACATTGTATTTAATACATTGATTCCGGAACCAAGTACTATAATTTTGCTCCTAAGTACTTGATACCCATTTTCCAGTACTCGATTCTGAATTTCTGCCATATATTATGAAAACTTATTTTATTGGAATTTATAATTTGTTCCAGTCTATAGTGTACCTTGATTAATCAAACTAGTACTTTCAAGGTTTGAAATCTGTACTCGATTCTCTACATTTTCACGCATGGTCTTTAGTAAAAATATATGAAAAATAAATGTCATTTTGGGAATTCTAGAGTTCCAGAGAATTCTTCTTGACATCCTCGTGTGATATTTTGTAATAATAAACAATATATCGCAGTACCTGTTACATTGTATTTAATACTTTCATTCCGGAACCGAGTACTCTAATTTTGCTCCTAAGTACTTGATACCCATTTTCCAGTACTCGATTCTCAATTTCTGCCACATGTTATGAAAACTTATTTTATTGGAATTTATAATTTGTTCCAGTCTATAGTGTACCTTGATTAATCAAACTAGTACTTTCAAGGCTTGAAATCTGTACTCGATTCTCTACATTTTCACGCATGGTCTTTAATAAAAATATATGAAAAATAAATGTGATTTTGGGAATTCCAGAGTTCCAGGGAATTCTTCTTGACATCCTCGTGGGATATCTTGTAATAATAAACAATATATCGTAATACCTGTTATATTGTATTTAATACATTGATTCCGCAAACGAGTACTCTGATTTTGCACCAAAGTACTTTATACCCATTTTCTAGTACTTGATTCTCTATTTCTAGCACATATTATGAAAATTTATTTTTCGAATTTATACTTTGTTCCAGTATCTATTGCACCTTGATTAATCAGATTAGTACTCTCAACGTTTGAAATCTGTACTCGATTCTCTACATTTCCACGAATAGTCTTTAATAAAACTATATGAAAAATAAATGTCATTTTTTGAATTCCTGAGTTCCAGAGAATTCTTCTTGACATCCTCGTGTGATATTTTGTAATAATAAACAATATATCGCAGTACCTGTTACATTGTATTTAATACTTTGATTCCGCAAACGAGTACTCTAATTTTGCTCCTAAGTACTTGATACCCATTTTCCAGTACTCGATTCTCAATTTCTGCCATATATTATGAAAACTTATTTTATTGGAATTTATAATTTGTTCCAGTCTATAGTGTACCTTGATTAATCAAACTAGTACTTTCAAGGTTTGAAATCTGTACTCGATTCTCTACATTTTCACGCATGGTCTTTAATAAAAATATATGAAAAATAAATGTGATTTTGGGAATTCCAGAGTTCTAGGGAATTCTTCTTGACATCCTCGTGGGATATCTTGTAATAATAAACAATATATCGTAATACCTGTTATAATGTATTTAATACATTGATTCCGCAAACGAGTACTCTGATTTTGCACCAAAGTACTTTATACCCATTTTCCAGTACTTGATTCTCTATTTCTACCACATATTATGAAAGTTTATTTTTCGAATTTATACTTTGTTCCAGTATCTATTGCACCTTGATTAATCAGATTAGTACTCTCAACGTTTGAAATCTGTACTCGATTCTCTACATTTCCACGCATAGTCTTTAATAAAACTATATGAAAAATAAATGTCATTTTTTGAATTCCTGAGTTCCAGAGAATTCTTCTTGACATCCTCGTGTGATATTTTGTAATAATAAACAATATATCGCAGTACCTGTTACATTGTATTTAATACTTAGATTCCGCAAACGAGTACCCTAATTTTGCTCCTAAGTACTTGATACCCATTTTCCAGTACTCGATTCTCAATTTCTGCCATATATTATGAAAACTTATTTTATTGGAATTTATAATTTGTTCCAGTCTATAGTGTACCTTGATTAATCAAACTAGTACTTTCAAGGTTTGAAATCTGTACTCGATTCTCTACATTTTCACGCATGGTCTTTAATAAAAATATATGAAAAATAAATGTGATTTTGGGAATTCCAGAGTTCTAGGGAATTCTTCTTGACATCCTCGTGTGATATTTTGTAATAATAAACAATATATCGCAGTACCTGTTACATTGTATTTAATACTTTCATTCCGGAACCGAGTACTCTAATTTTGCTCCTAAGTACTTGATACCCATTTTCCAGTACTCGATTCTCAATTTCTGCCACATGTTATGAAAACTTATTTTATTGGAATTTATAATTTGTTCCAGTCTATAGTGTACCTTGATTAATCAAACTAGTACTTTCAAGGCTTGAAATCTGTACTCGATTCTCTACATTTTCACGCATGGTCTTTAATAAAAATATATGAAAAATAAATGTGATTTTGGGAATTCCAGAGTTCCAGGGAATTCTTCTTGACATCCTCGTGGGATATCTTGTAATAATAAACAATATATCGTAATACCTGTTATATTGTATTTAATACATTGATTCCGCAAACGAGTACTCTGATTTTGCACCAAAGTACTTTATACCCATTTTCTAGTACTTGATTCTCTTTTTCTAGCACATATTATGAAAATTTATTTTTCGAATTTATACTTTGTTCCAGTATCTATTGCACCTTGATTAATCAGATTAGTACTCTCAACGTTTGAAATCTGTACTCGATTCTCTACATTTCCACGAATAGTCTTTAATAAAACTATATGAAAAATAAATGTCATTTTTTGAATTCCTGAGTTCCAGAGAATTCTTCTTGACATCCTCGTGTGATATTTTGTAATAATAAACAATATATCACAGTACCTGTTACATTGTATTTAATACTTTGATTCCGCAAACGAGTACTCTAATTTTGCTCCTAAGTACTTGATACCCATTTTCCAGTACTCGATTCTCAATTTCTGCCATATATTATGAAAACTTATTTTATTGGAATTTATAATTTGTTCCAGTCTATAGTGTACCTTGATTAATCAAACTAGTACTTTCAAGGTTTGAAATCTGTACTCGATTCTCTACATTTTCACGCATGGTCTTTAATAAAAATATATGAAAAATAAATGTGATTTTGGGAATTCCAGAGTTCTAGGGAATTCTTCTTGACATCCTCGTGGGATATCTTGTAATAATAAACAATATATCGTAATACCTGTTATATTGTATTTAATACATTGATTCCGCAAACGAGTACTCTGATTTTGCACCAAAGTACTTTATACCCATTTTCCAGTACTTGATTCTCTATTTCTACCACATATTATGAAAGTTTATTTTTCTAATTTATACTTTGTTCCAGTATCTATTGCACCTTGATTAATCAGATTAGTACTCTCAACGTTTGAAATCTGTACTCGATTCTCTACATTTCCACGCATAGTCTTTAATAAAACTATATGAAGAATAAATGTCATTTTTTGAATTCCTGAGTTCCAGAGAATTCTTCTTGACATCCTCGTGTGATATTTTGTAATAATAAACAATATATCGCAGTACCTGTTACATTGTATTTAATACTTTGATTCCGCAAACGAGTACTCTAATTTTGCTCCTAAGTACTTGATACCCATTTTCCAGTACTCGATTCTGAATTTCTGCCATATATTATGAAAACTTATTTTATTGGAATTTATAATTTGTTCCAGTCTATAGTGTACCTTGATTAATCAAACTAGTACTTTCAAGGTTTGAAATCTGTACTCGATTCTCTACATTTTCACGCATGGTCTTTAATAAAAATATATGAAAAATAAATGTCATTTTGGGAATTCTAGAGTTCCAGAGAATTCTTCTTGACATCCTCGTGTGATATTTTGTAATAATAAACAATATATCGCAGTACCTGTTACATTGTATTTAATACTTTGATTCCGGAACCAAGTACTATAATTTTGCTCCTAAGTACTTGATACCCATTTTCCAGTACTCGATTCTGAATTTCTGCCATATATTATGAAAACTTATTTTATTGAAATTTATAATTTGTTCCAGTCTATAGTGTACCTTGATTAATCAAACTAGTACTTTCAAGGGTTGAAATCTGTACTAGATTCTCTACATTTTCACGCATGGTCTTTAATAGAAATATATGAAAAATAAATGTGATTTTGGGAATTCCAGAGTTCCAGGGAATTCTTCTTGACATCCTCGTGGGATATCTTGTAATAATAAACAATATATCGTAACACCTGTTATACTGTATTTAATAAATTGATTCCGCAAACGAGTACTCTGATTTTGCACCAAAGTACTTTATACCCATTTTGCAGTACTTGATTCTCTATTTCTACCACATATTATGAAAATTTATTTTTCGAATTTATACTTTGTTCCAGTATCTATTGCACCTTGATTAATCAGATTAGTACTCTCAACGTTTGAAATCTGTACTCGATTCTCTACATTTCCACGCATAGTCTTTAATAAAACTATATGAAAAATAAATGTCATTTTTTGAATTCCTGAGTTCCAAAGAATTCTTCTTGACATCCTCGTGTGATATTTTGTAATAATAAACAATATATCACAGTACCTGTTACATTGTATTTAATACTTTGATTCCGCAAACGAGTACTCTAATTTTGCTCCTAAGTACTTGATACCCATTTTCCAGTACTCGATTCTCAATTTCTGCCATATATTATGAAAACTTATTTTATTGGAATTTATAATTTGTTCCAGTCTATAGTGTACCTTGATTAATCAAACTAGTACTTTCAAGGTTTGAAATCTGTACTCGATTCTCTACATTTTCACGCATGGTCTTTAATAAAAATATATGAAAAATAAATGTGATTTTGGGAATTCCAGAGTTCTAGGGAATTCTTCTTGACATCCTCGTGGGATATCTTGTAATAATAAACAATATATCGTAATACCTGTTATATTGTATTTAATACATTGATTCCGCAAACGAGTACTCTGATTTTGCACCAAAGTACTTTATACCCATTTTCCAGTACTTGATTCTCTATTTCTACCACATATTATGAAAGTTTATTTTTCTAATTTATACTTTGTTCCAGTATCTATTGCACCTTGATTAATCAGATTAGTACTCTCAACGTTTGAAATCTGTACTCGATTCTCTACATTTCCACGCATAGTCTTTAATAAAACTATATGAAGAATAAATGTCATTTTTTGAATTCCTGAGTTCCAGAGAATTCTTCTTGACATCCTCGTGTGATATTTTGTAATAATAAACAATATATCGCAGTACCTGTTACATTGTATTTAATACTTTGATTCCGCAAACGAGTACTCTAATTTTGCTCCTAAGTACTTGATACCCATTTTCCAGTACTCGATTCTGAATTTCTGCCATATATTATGAAAACTTATTTTATTGGAATTTATAATTTGTTCCAGTCTATAGTGTACCTTGATTAATCAAACTAGTACTTTCAAGGTTTGAAATCTGTACTCGATTCTCTACATTTTCACGCATGGTCTTTAATAAAAATATATGAAAAATAAATGTCATTTTGGGAATTCTAGAGTTCCAGAGAATTCTTCTTGACATCCTCGTGTGATATTTTGTAATAATAAACAATATATCGCAGTACCTGTTACATTGTATTTAATACTTTGATTCCGGAACCAAGTACTATAATTTTGCTCCTAAGTACTTGATACCCATTTTCCAGTACTCGATTCTGAATTTCTGCCATATATTATGAAAACTTATTTTATTGAAATTTATAATTTGTTCCAGTCTATAGTGTACCTTGATTAATCAAACTAGTACTTTCAAGGGTTGAAATCTGTACTAGATTCTCTACATTTTCACGCATGGTCTTTAATAGAAATATATGAAAAATAAATGTGATTTTGGGAATTCCAGAGTTCCAGGGAATTCTTCTTGACATCCTCGTGGGATATCTTGTAATAATAAACAATATATCGTAACACCTGTTATACTGTATTTAATAAATTGATTCCGCAAACGAGTACTCTGATTTTGCACCAAAGTACTTTATACCCATTTTGCAGTACTTGATTCTCTATTTCTACCACATATTATGAAAATTTATTTTTCGAATTTATACTTTGTTCCAGTATCTATTGCACCTTGATTAATCAGATTAGTACTCTCAACGTTTGAAATCTGTACTCGATTCTCTACATTTCCACGCATAGTCTTTAATAAAACTATATGAAAAATAAATGTCATTTTTTGAATTCCTGAGTTCCAAAGAATTCTTCTTGACATCCTCGTGTGATATTTTGTAATAATAAACAATATATCGCATTACCTGTTACATTGTATTTAATACTTTGATTCCGCAAATGAGTACTCTAATTTTGCTCCTAAGTACTTGATACCCATTTTCCAGTACTCGATTCTCAATTTCTGCCATATATTATGAAAACTTATTTTATTGGAATTTATAATTTGTTCCAGTCTATAGTGTACCTTGATTAATCAAACTAGTACTTTCAAGGCTTGAAATCTGTACTCGATTCTCTACATTTTCACGCATGGTCTTTAATAAAAATATATGAAAAATAAATGTGATTTTGGGAATTCCAGAGTTCCAGGGAATTCTTCTTGACATCCTCGTGGGATATCTTGTAATACCTGTTATATTGTATTTAATACATTGATTCCGCAAACGAGTACTCTGATTTTGCACCAAAGTACTTTATACCCATTTTCCAGTACTTGATTCTCTATTTCTACCACATATTATGAAAATTTATTTTTCGAATTTATACTTTGTTCCAGTATCTATTGCACCTTGATTAATCAGATTAGTACTCTCAACGTTTGAAATCTGTACTCGATTCTCTACATTTCCACGCATAGTCTTTAATAAAACTATATGAAGAATAAATGTCATTTTTTGAATTCCTGAGTTCCAGAGAATTCTTCTTGACATCCTCGTGTGATATTTTGTAATAATAAACAATATATCGCATTACCTGTTACATTGTATTTAATACTTTGATTCCGCAAACGAGTACTCTAATTTTGCTCCTAAGTACTTGATACCCATTTTCCAGTACTCGATTCTCAATTTCTGCCATATATTATGAAAACTTATTTTATTGGAATTTATAATTTGTTCCAGTCTATAGTGTACCTTGATTAATCAAACTAGTACTTTCAAGGCTTGAAATCTGTACTCGATTCTCTACATTTTCACGCATGGTCTTTAATAAAAATATATGAAAAATAAATGTGATTTTGGGAATTCCAGAGTTCCAGGGAATTCTTCTTGACATCCTCGTGGGATATCTTGTAATAATAAACAATATATCGTAATACCTGTTATATTGTATTTAATACATTGATTCCGCAAACGAGTACTCTGATTTTGCACCAAAGTACTTTATACCCAATTTCCAGTACTTGATTCTCTATTTCTACCACATATTATGAAAGTTTATTTTTCGAATTTATACTTTGTTCCAGTATCTATTGCACCTTGATTAATCAGATTTGTACTCTCAACGTTTGAAATCTGTACTCGATTCTCTACATTTCCACGCATAGTCTTTAATAAAACTATATGAAAAATAAATGTCATTTTTTGAATTCCTGAGTTCCAGAGAATTCTTCTTGACATCCTCTTGTGATATTTTGTAATAATAAACAATATATCGCATTACCTGTTACATTGTATTTAATACTTTGATTCCGCAAACGAGTACTCTAATTTTGCTCCTAAGTACTTGATACCCATTTTCCTGTACTCGATTCTCAATTTCTGCCATATATTATGAAAACTTATTTTATTGGAATTTATAATTTGTTCCAGTCTATAGTGTACCTTGATTAATCAAACTAGTACTTTCAAGGTTTGAAATCTGTACTAGATTCTCTACATTTTCACGCATGGTGTTTAATAAAAATATATGAAAAATAAATGTGATTTTGGGAATTCAAGAGTTCCAGGGAATTCTTCTTGACATCCTCGTGGGATATCTTGTAATAATAAACAATATATCGTAATACCTGTTATATTGTATTTAATACATTGATTCCGCAAACGAGTACTCTGATTTTGCACCAAAGTACTTTATACCCATTTTCCAGTACTTGATTCTCTATTTCTACCACATATTATGAAAATTTATTTTTCGAATTTATACTTTGTTCCAGTATCTATTGCACCTTGATTAATCAGATTAGTACTCTCAACGTTTGAAATCTGTACTCGATTCTCTACATTTCCACGCATAGTCTTTAATAAAACTATATGAAAAATAAATGTCATTTTTTGAATTCCTGAGTTCCAGAGAATTCTTCTTGACATCCTCTTGTGATATTTTGTAATAATAAACAATATATCGCATTACCTGTTACATTGTATTTAATACTTTGATTCCGCAAACGAGTACTCTAATTTTGCTCCTAAGTACTTGATACCCATTTTCCTGTACTCGATTCTCAATTTCTGCCATATATTATGAAAACTTATTTTATTGGAATTTATAATTTGTTCCAGTCTATAGTGTACCTTGATTAATCAAACTAGTACTTTCAAGGTTTGAAATCTTTACTAGATTCTCTACATTTTCACGCATGGTGTTTAATAAAAATATATGAAAAATAAATGTGATTTTGGGAATTCCAGAGTTCCAGGAAATTCTTCTTGACATCCTCGTGGGATATCTTGTAATAATAAACAATATATCGTAATACCTGTTATATTGTATTTAATACATTGATTCCGCAAACGAGTACTCTGATTTTGCACCAAAGTACTTTATACCCATTTTCCAGTACTTGATTCTCTATTTCTACCACATATTATGAAAGTTTATTTTTCGAATTTATACTTTGTTCCAGTATCTATTGCACCTTGATTAATCAGATTAGTACTCTCAACGTTTGAAATCTGTACTCGATTTTCTACATTTCCACGAATAGTCTTTAATAAAACTATATGAAGAATAAATGTCATTTTTTGAATTCCTGAGTTCCAGAGAATTCTTGTTGACATCCTCGTGTGATATTTTGTAATAATAAACAATATATCGCAGTACCTGTTACATTGTATTTAATACTTTGATTCCGCAAACGAGTACTCTAAATTTGCTCCTAAGTACTTGATACCCATTTTCCAGTACTCGATTCTGAATTTCTGCCATATATTATGAAAACTTATTTTATTGGAATTTATAATTTGTTCCAGTCTATAGTGTACCTTGATTAATCAAACTAGTACTTTCAAGGTTTGAAATCTGTACTCGATTCTCTACATTTTCACGCATGGTCTTTAATAAAAATATATGAAAAATAAATGTGATTTTGGGAATTCCAGAGTTCTAGGGAATTCTTCTTGACATCCTCGTGGGATATCTTGTAATAATAAACAATATATCGTAATACCTGTTATATTGTATTTAATACATTGATTCCGCAAACCAGTACTCTGATTTTGCACCAAAGTACTTTATACCCATTTTCCAGTACTTTATTCTCTATTTCTACCACATATTATGAAAGTTTATTTTTCGAATTTATACTTTGTTCCAGTATCTATTGCACCTTGATTAATCCGATTAGTACTCTCAACGTTTGAAATCTGTACTCGATTCTCTACATTTCCACGCATAGTCTTTAATAAAACTATATGAAGAATAAATGTCATTTTTTGAATTCCTGAGTTCCAGAGAATTCTTCTTGACATCCTCGTGTGATATTTTGTAATAATAAACAATATATCCCAGTACCTGTTACATTGTATTTAATACTTTGATTCCGCAAACGAGTACTCTAAATTTGCTCCTAAGTACTTGATACCCATTTTCCAGTACTCGATTCTGAATTTCTGCCATATATTATGAAAACTTATTTTATTGGAATTTATAATTTGTTCCAGTCTATAGTGTACCTTGATTAATCAAACTAGTACTTTCAAGGCTTGAAATCTGTACTCGATTCTCTACATTTTCACGCATGGTCTTTAATAGAAATATATGAAAAATAAATGTGATTTTGGGAATTCCAGAGTTCTAGGGAATTCTTCTTGACATCCTCGTGGGATATCTTGTAATAATAAACAATATATCGTAATACCTGTTATATTGTATTTAATACATTGATTCCGCAAACCAGTACTCTGATTTTGCACCAAAGTACTTTATACCCATTTTCCAGTACTTGATTCTCTATTTCTACCACATATTATGAAAGTTTATTTTTCGAATTTATACTTTGTTCCAGTATCTATTGCACCTTGATTAATCCGATTAGTACTCTCAACGTTTGAAATCTGTACTCGATTCTCTACATTTCCACGCATAGTCTTTAATAAAACTATATGAAGAATAAATGTCATTTTTTGAATTCCTGAGTTCCAGAGAATTCTTCTTGACATCCTCGTGTGATATTTTGTAATAATAAACAATATATCGCAGTACCTGTTACATTGTATTTAATACTTTGATTCCGCAAACGAGTACTCTAATTTTGCTCCTAAGTACTTGATACCCATTTTCCAGTACTCGATTCTGAATTTCTGCCATATATTATGAAAACTTATTTTATTGGAATTTATAATTTGTTCCAGTCTATAGTGTACCTTGATTAATCAAACTAGTACTTTCAAGGTTTGAAATCTGTACTCGATTCTCTACATTTTCACGCATGGTCTTTAATAAAAATATATGAAAAATAAATGTCATTTTGGGAATTCTAGAGTTCCAGAGAATTCTTCTTGACATCCTCGTGTGATATTTTGTAATAATAAACAATATATCGCAGTACCTGTTACATTGTATTTAATACTTTGATTCCGGAACCAAGTACTATAATTTTGCTCCTAAGTACTTGATACCCATTTTCCAGTACTCGATTCTTAATTTCTGCCATATATTATGAAAACTTATTTTATTGGAATTTATAATTTGTTCCAGTCTATAGTGTACCTTGATTAATCAAACTAGTACTTTCAAGGGTTGAAATCTGTACTCGATTCTCTACATTTTCACGCATGGTCTTTAATAGAAATATATGAAAAATAAATGTGATTTTGGGAATTCCAGAGTTCCAGGGAATTCTTCTTGACATCCTCGTGGGATATCTTGTAATAATAAACAATATATCGTAACACCTGTTATATTGTATTTAATAAATTGATTCCGCAAACGAGTACTCTGATTTTGCACCAAAGTACTTTATACCCATTTTCCAGTACTTGATTCTCTATTTCTACCACATATTATGAAAATTTATTTTTCGAATTTATACTTTGTTCCAGTATCTATTGCACCTTGATTAATCGGATTAGTACTCTCAACGTTTGAAATCTGTACTCGATTCTCTACATTTCCACGCATAGTCTTTAATAAAACTATATGAAGAATAAATGTCATTTTTTGAATTCCTGAGTTCCAGAGAATTCTTCTTGACATCCTCGTGTGATATTTTGTAATAATAAACAATATATCGCATTACCTGTTACATTGTATTTAATACTTTGATTCCGCAAATGAGTACTCTAATTTTGCTCCTAAGTACTTGATACCCATTTTCCAGTTCTCGATTCTCAATTTCTGCCATATATTATGAAAACTTATTTTATTGGAATTTATAATTTGTTCCAGTCTATAGTGTACCTTGATTAATCAAACTAGTACTTTCAAGGCTTGAAATCTGTACTCGATTCTCTACATTTTCACGCAAGGTCTTTAATAAAAATATATGAAAAATAAATGTGATTTTGGGAATTCCAGAGTTCCAGGGAATTCTTCTTGACATCCTCGTGGGATATCTTGTAATAATAAACAATATATCGTAATACCTGTTATATTGTATTTAATACATTGATTCCGCAAACGAGTACTCTGATTTTGCACCAAAGTACTTTATACCCATTTTCCAGTACTTGATTCTCTATTTCTACCACATATTATGAAAATTTATTTTTCGAATTTATACTTTGTTCCAGTATCTATTGCACCTTGATTAATCAGATTAGTACTCTCAACGTTTGAAATCTGTACTCGATTCTCTACATTTCCACGCATAGTCTTTAATAAAACTATATGAAGAATAAATGTCATTTTTTGAATTCCTGAGTTCCAGAGAATTCTTCTTGACATCCTCGTGTGATATTTTGTAATAATAAACAATATATCGCATTACCTGTTACATTGTATTTAATACTTTGATTCCGCAAACGAGTACTCTAATTTTGCTCCTAAGTACTTGATACCCATTTTCCAGTACTCGATTCTGAATTTCTGCCATATATTATGAAAACTTATTTTATTGGAATTTATAATTTGTTCCAGTCTATAGTGTACCTTGATTAATCAAACTAGTACTTTCAAGGCTTGAAATCTGTACTCGATTCTCTACATTTTCACGCATGGTCTTTAATAAAAATATATGAAAAATAAATGTGATTTTGGGAATTCCAGAGTTCCAGGGAATTCTTCTTGACATCCTCGTGGGATATCTTGTAATAATAAACAATATATCGTAATACCTGTTATATTGTATTTAATACATTGATTCCGCAAACGAGTACTCTGATTTTGCACCAAAGTACGTTATACCCATTTTCCAGTACTTGATTCTCTATTTCTACCGCATATTATGAAAGTTTATTTTTCGAATTTATACTTTGTTCCAGTATCTATTGCACCTTGATTAATCAGATTAGTACTCTCAACGTTTGAAATCTGTACTCGATTCTCTACATTTCCACGCATAGTCTTTAATAAAACTATATGAAAAATAAATGTCATTTTTTGAATTCCTGAGTTCCAGAGAATTCTTCTTGACATCCTCGTGTGATATTTTGTAATAATAAACAATATATCGCAGTACCTGTTACATTGTATTTAATACTTTCATTCCGGAACCGAGTACTCTAATTTTGCTCCTAAGTACTTGATACCCATTTTCCAGTACTCGATTCTCAATTTCTGCCACATGTTATGAAAACTTATTTTATTGGAATTTATAATTTGTTCCAGTCTATAGTGTACCTTGATTAATCAAACTAGTACTTTCAAGGGTTGAAATCTGTACTCGATTCTCTACATTTTCACGCATGGTCTTTAATAGAAATATATGAAAAATAAATGTGATTTTGGGAATTCCAGAGTTCCAGGGAATTCTTCTTGACATCCTCGTGGGATATCTTGTAATAATAAACAATATATCGTAACACCTGTTATATTGTATTTAATAAATTGATTCCGCAAACGAGTACTCTGATTTTGCACCAAAGTACTTTATACCCATTTTCCAGTACTTGATTCTCTATTTCTACCACATATTATGAAAATTTATTTTTCGAATTTATACTTTGTTCCAGTATCTATTGCACCTTGATTAATCGGATTAGTACTCTCAACGTTTGAAATCTGTACTCGATTCTCTACATTTCCACGCATAGTCTTTAATAAAACTATATGAAGAATAAATGTCATTTTTTGAATTCCTGAGTTCCAGAGAATTCTTCTTGACATCCTCGTGTGATATTTTGTAATAATAAACAATATATCGCATTACCTGTTACATTGTATTTAATACTTTGATTCCGCAAATGAGTACTCTAATTTTGCTCCTAAGTACTTGATACCCATTTTCCAGTACTTGATTCTCAATTTCTGCCATATATTATGAAAACTTATTTTATTGGAATTTATAATTTGTTCCAGTCTATAGTGTACCTTGATTAATCAAACTAGTACTTTCAAGGCTTGAAATCTGTACTCGATTCTCTACATTTTCACGCATGGTCTTTAATAAAAATATATGAAAAATAAATGTGATTTTGGGAATTCCAGAGTTCCAGGGAAGTCTTCTTGACATCCTCGTGGGATATCTTGTAATAATAAACAATATATCGTAATACCTGTTATATTGTATTTAATACATTGATTCCGCAAACGAGTACTCTGATTTTGCACCAAAGTACTTTATACCCATTTTCCAGTACTTGATTCTCTATTTCTACCACATATTATGAAAATTTATTTTTCGAATTTATACTTTGTTCCAGTATCTATTGCACCTTGATTAATCAGATTAGTACTCTCAACGTTTGAAATCTGTACTCGATTCTCTACATTTCCACGCATAGTCTTTAATAAAACTATATGAAGAATAAATGTCATTTTTTGAATTCCTGAGTTCCAGAGAATTCTTCTTGACATCCTCGTGTGATATTTTGTAATAATAAACAATATATCGCATTACCTGTTACATTGTATTTAATACTTTGATTCCGCAAACGAGTACTCTAATTTTGCTCCTAAGTACTTGATACCCATTTTCCAGTACTCGATTCTGAATTTCTGCCATATATTATGAAAACTTATTTTATTGGAATTTATAATTTGTTCCAGTCTATAGTGTACCTTGATTAATCAAACTAGTACTTTCAAGGCTTGAAATCTGTACTCGATTCTCTACATTTTCACGCATGGTCTTTAATAAAAATATATGAAAAATAAATGTGATTTTGGGAATTCCAGAGTTCCAGGGAATTCTTCTTGACATCCTCGTGGGATATCTTGTAATAATAAACAATATATCGTAATACCTGTTATATTGTATTTAATACATTGATTCCGCAAACGAGTACTCTGATTTTGCACCAAAGTACGTTATACCCATTTTCCAGTACTTGATTCTCTATTTCTACCACATATTATGAAAGTTTATTTTTCGAATTTATACTTTGTTCCAGTATCTATTGCACCTTGATTAATCAGATTAGTACTCTCAACGTTTGAAATCTGTACTCGATTCTCTACATTTCCACGCATAGTCTTTAATAAAACTATATGAAAAATAAATGTCATTTTTTCAATTCCTGAGTTCCAGAGAATTCTTCTTGACATCCTCGTGTGATATTTTGTAATAATAAACAATATATAGCAGTACCTGTTACATTGTATTTAATACTTTCATTCCGGAACCGAGTACTCTAATTTTGCTCCTAAGTACTTGATACCCATTTTCCAGTACTCGATTCTCAATTTCTGCCACATGTTATGAAAACTTATTTTATTGGAATTTATAATTTGTTCCAGTCTATAGTGTACCTTGATTAATCAAACTAGTACTTTCAAGGCTTGAAATCTGTACTCGATTCTCTACATTTTCACGCATGGTCTTTAATAAAAATATATGAAAAATAAATGTGATTTTGGGAATTCCAGAGTTCCAGGGAATTCTTCTTGACATCCTCGTGGGATATCTTGTAATAATAAACAATATATCGTAATACCTGTTATATTGTATTTAATACATTGATTCCGCAGACGAGTACTCTGATTTTGCACCAAAGTACTTTATACCCATTTTCTAGTACTTGATTCTCTATTTCTAGCACATATTATGAAAATTTATTTTTCGAATTTATACTTTGTTCCAGTATCTATTGCACCTTGATTAATCAGATTAGTACTCTCAACGTTTGAAATCTGTACTCGATTCTCTACATTTCCACGAATAGTCTTTAATAAAACTATATGAAAAATAAATGTCATTTTTTGAATTCCTGAGTTCCAGAGAATTCTTCTTGACATCCTCGTGTGATATTTTGTAATAATAAACAATATATCGCAGTACCTGTTACATTGTATTTAATACTTTAATTCCGGAACCGAGTACTCTAATTTTGCTCCTAAGTACTTGATACCCATTTTCCAGTACTCGATTCTCAATTTCTGCCACATATTATGAAAACTTATTTTATTAGAATTTATAATTTGTTCCAGTCTATAGTGTACCTTGATTAATCAAACTAGTACTTTCAAGGCTTGAAATCTGTACTCGATTCTCTACATTTTCACGCATGGTCTTTAATAAAAATATATGAAAAATAAATGTGATTTTGGAAATTCCAGAGTTCCAGGGAATTCTTCTTGACATCCTCGTGGGATATCTTGTAATAATAAACAATATATCGTAATACCTGTTATATTGTATTTAATACATTGATTCCGCAAACGAGTACTCTGATTTTGCACCAAAGTACTTTATACCCATTTTCCAGTACTTGATTCTCTATTTCTACCACATATTATGAAAATTTATTTTTCGAATTTATACTTTGTTCCAGTATCTATTGCACCTTGATTAATCAGATTAGTACTCTCAACGTTTGAAATCTGTACTCGATTTTCTACATTTCCACGAATAGTCTTTAATAAAACTATATGAAAAATAAATGTCATTTTTTGAATTCCTGAGTTCCAGAGAATTCTTCTTGACATCCTCGTGTGATATTTTGTAATAATAAACAATATATCGCAGTACCTGTTACATTGTATTTAATACTTTGATTCCGCAAACGAGTACTCTAATTTTGCTCCTAAGTACTTGATACCTATTTTCCAGTACTCGATTCTCAATTTCAGCCATATATTATGAAAACTTATTTTATTGGAATTTATAATTTGTTCCAGTCTATAGTGTACCTTGATTAATCAAACTAGTACTTTCAAGGTTTGAAATCTGTACTCGATTCTCTACATTTTCACGCATGGTCTTTAATAAAAATATATGAAAAATAAATGTGATTTTGGGAATTCCAGAGTTCTAGGGAATTCTTCTTGACATCCTCGTGGGATATCTTGTAATAATAAACAATATATCGTAATACCTGTTATATTGTATTTAATACATTGATTCTGCAAACGAGTACTCTGATTTTGCACCAAAGTACTTTATACCCATTTTCCAGTACTTGATTCTCTATTTCTACCACATATTATGAAAGTTTATTTTTCGAATTTATACTTTGTTCCAGTATCTATTGCACCTTGATTAATCAGATTAGTACTCTCAACGTTTGAAATCTGTACTCGATTCTCTACATTTCCACGCATAGTCTTTAATAAAACTCTATGAAGAATAAATGTCATTTTTTGAATTCCTGAGTTCCAGAGAATTCTTCTTGACATCCTCGTGTGATATTTTGTAATAATAAACAATATATCGCAGTACCTGTTACATTGTATTTAATACTTTGATTCCGCAAACGAGTACTCTAATTTTGCTCCTAAGTACTTGATACCCATTTTCCAGTACTCGATTCTGAATTTCTGCCATATATTATGAAAACTTATTTTATTGGAATTTATAATTTGTTCCAGTCTATAGTGTACCTTGATTAATCAAACTAGTACTTTCAAGGTTTGAAATCTGTACTCGATTCTCTACATTTTCACGCATGGTCTTTAATAAAAATATATGAAAAATAAATGTCATTTTGGTAATTCTAGAGTTCCAGAGAATTCTTCTTGACATCCTCGTGTGATATTTTGTAATAATAAACAATATATCACAGTACCTGTTACATTGTATTTAATACTTTGATTCCGGAACCAAGTACTATAATTTTGCTCCTAAGTACTTGATACCCATTTTCCAGTACTCGATTCTGAATTTCTGCCATATATTATGAAAACTTATTTTATTGGAATTTATAATTTGTTCCAGTCTATAGTGTACCTTGATTAATCAAACTAGTACTTTCAAGGGTTGAAATCTGTACTAGATTCTCTACATTTTCACGCATGGTCTTTAATAGAAATATATGAAAAATAAATGTGATTTTGGGAATTCCAGAGTTCCAGGGAATTCTTCTTGACATCCTCGTGGGATATCTTGTAATAATAAACAATATATCGTAATACCTGTTATATTGTATTTAATACATTGATTCCGCAAACGAGTACTCTGATTTTGCACCAAAGTACTTTATACCCATTTTCCAGTACTTGATTCTCTATTTCTACCACATATTATGAAAGTTTATTTTTCGAATTTATACTTTGTTCCAGTATCTATTGCACCTTGATTAATCAGATTAGTACTCTCAACGTTTGAAATCTGTACTCGATTCTCTACATTTCCACGCATAGTCTTTAATAAAACTATATGAAAAATAAATGTCATTTTTTGAATTCCTGAGTTCCAGAGAATTCTTCTTGACATCCTCGTGTGATATTTTGTAATAATAAACAATATATCGCAGTACCTGTTACATTGTATTTAATACTTTGATTCCGCAAACGAGTACTCTAATTTTGCTCCTAAGTACTTGATACCCATTTTCCAGTACTCGATTCTGAATTTCTGCCATATATTATGAAAACTTATTTTATTGGAATTTATAATTTGTTCCAGTCTATAGTGTACCTTGATTAATCAAACTAGTACTTTCAAGGTTTGAAATCTGTACTCGATTCTCTACATTTTCACGCATGGTCTTTAATAAAAATATATGAAAAATAAATGTCATTTTGGGAATTCTAGAGTTCCAGAGAATTCTTCTTGACATCCTCGTGTGATATTTTGTAATAATAAACAATATATCGCAGTACCTGTTACATTGTATTTAATACTTTGATTCCGGAACCAAGTACTATAATTTTGCTCCTAAGTACTTGATACCCATTTTCCAGTACTCGATTCTGAATTTCTGCCATATATTATGAAAACTTATTTTATTGGAATTTATAATTTGTTCCAGTCTATAGTGTACCTTGATTAATCAAACTAGTACTTTCAAGGGTTGAAATCTGTACTAGATTCTCTACATTTTCACGCATGGTCTTTAATAGAAATATATGAAAAATAAATGTGATTTTGGGAATTCCAGAGTTCCAGGGAATTCTTCTTGACATCCTCGTGGGATATCTTGTAATAATAAACAATATATCGTAACACCTGTTATATTGTATTTAATAAATTGATTCCGCAAACGAGTACTCTGATTTTGCACCAAAGTACTTTATACCCATTTTCCAGTACTTGATTCTCTATTTCTACCACATATTATGAAAGTTTATTTTTCGAATTTATACTTTGTTCCAGTATCTATTGCACCTTGATTAATCAGATTAGTACTCTCAACGTTTGAAATCTGTACTCGATTCTCTACATTTCCACGCATAGTCTTTAATAAAACTATATGAAAAATAAATGTCATTTTTTGAATTCCTGAGTTCCAGAGAATTCTTCTTGACATCCTCTTGTGATATTTTGTAATAATAAACAATATATCGCATTACCTGTTACATTGTATTTAATACTTTGATTCCGCAAACGAGTACTCTAATTTTGCTCCTAAGTACTTGATACCCATTTTCCTGTACTCGATTCTCAATTTCTGCCATATATTATGAAAACTTATTTTATTGGAATTTATAATTTGTTCCAGTCTATAGTGTACCTTGATTAATCAAACTAGTACTTTCAAGGTTTGAAATCTTTACTAGATTCTCTACATTTTCACGCATGGTGTTTAATAAAAATATATGAAAAATAAATGTGATTTTGGGAATTCCAGAGTTCCAGGGAATTCTTCTTGACATCCTCGTGGGATATCTTGTAATAATAAACAATATATCGTAATACCTGTTATATTGTATTTAATACATTGATTCCGCAAACGAGTACTCTGATTTTGCACCAAAGTACTTTATACCCATTTTCCAGTACTTGATTCTCTATTTCTACCACATATTATGAAAATTTATTTTTCGAATTTATACTTTGTTCCAGTATCTATTGCACCTTGATTAATCAGATTAGTACTCTCAACGTTTGAAATCTGTACTCGATTCTCTACATTTCCACGCATAGTCTTTAATAAAACTATATGAAAAATAAATGTCATTTTTTGAATTCCTGAGTTCCAGAGAATTCTTCTTGACATCCTCGTGTGATATTTTGTAATAATAAACAATATATCACAGTACCTGTTACATTGTATTTAATACTTAGATTCCGCAAACGAGTACTCTAATTTTGCTCCTAAGTACTTGATACCCATTTTCCAGTACTCGATTCTAAATTTCTGCCATATATTATGAAAACTTATTTTATTGGAATTTATAATTTGTTCCAGTCTATAGTGTGCCTTGATTAATCAAACTAGTACTTTCAAGGTTTGAAATCTGTACTCGATTCTCTACATTTTCACGCATGGTCTTTAATAAAAATATATGAAAAATAAATGTGATTTTGGGAATTCCAGAGTTCTAGGGAATTCTTCTTGACATCCTCGTGTGATATTTTGTAATAATAAACAATATATCGCAGTACCTGTTACATTGTATTTAATACTTTCATTCCGGAACCGAGTACTCTAATTTTGCTCCTAAGTACTTGATACCCATTTTCCAGTACTCGATTCTCAATTTCTGCCACATGTTATGAAAACTTATTTTATTGGAATTTATAATTTGTTCCAGTCTATAGTGTACCTTGATTAATCAAACTAGTACTTTCAAGGCTTGAAATCTGTACTCGATTCTCTACATTTTCACGCATGGTCCTTAATAAAAATATATGAAAAATAAATGTGATTTTGGGAATTCCAGAGTTCCAGGGAATTCTTCTTGACATCCTCGTGGGATATCTTGTAATAATAAACAATATATCGTAATACCTGTTATATTGTATTTAATACATTGATTCCGCAAACGAGTACTCTGATTTTGCACCAAAGTACTTTATACCCATTTTTTAGTACTTGATTCTCTATTTCTAGCACATATTATGAAAATTTATTTTTCGAATTTATACTTTGTTCCAGTATCTATTGCACCTTGATTAATCAGATTAGTACTCTCAACGTTTGAAATCTGTACTCGATTCTCTACATTTCCACGAATAGTCTTTAATAAAACTATATGAAAAATAAATGTCATTTTTTGAATTCCTGAGTTCCAGAGAATTCTTCTTGACATCCTCGTGTGATATTTTGTAATAATAAACAATATATCGCAGTACCTGTTACATTGTATTTAATACTTTAATTCCGGAACCGAGTACTCTAATTTTGCTCCTAAGTACTTGATACCCATTTTCCAGTACTCGATTCTCAATTTCTGCCACATATTATGAAAACTTATTTTATTAGAATTTATAATTTGTTCCAGTCTATAGTGTACCTTGATTAATCAAACTAGTACTTTCAAGGCTTGAAATCTGTACTCGATTCTCTACATTTTCACGCATGGTCTTTAATAGAAATATATGAAAAATAAATGTGATTTTGGGAATTCCAGAGTTCCAGGGAATTCTTCTTGACATCCTCGTGGGATATCTTGTAATAATAAACAATATATCGTAATACCTGTTATATTGTATTTAATACATTGATTCCGCAAACGAGTACTCTGATTTTGCACCAAAGTACTTTATACCCATTTTCCAGTACTTGATTCTCTATTTCTACCACATATTATGAAAATTTCTTTTTCGAATTTATACTTTGTTCCAGTATCTATTGCACCTTGATTAATCAGATTAGTACTCTCAACGTTTGAAATCTGTACTCGATTTTCTACATTTCCACGAATAGTCTTTAATAAAACTATACGAAAAATAAATGTCATTTTTTGAATTCCTGAGTTCCAGAGAATTCTTCTTGACATCCTCGTGTGATATTTTGTAATAATAAACAATATATCGCAGTACCTGTTACATTGTATTTAATACTTTGATTCCGCAAACGAGTACTCTAATTTTGCTCCGAAGTACTTGATACCCATTTTCCAGTACTCGATTCTGAATTTCTGCCATATATTATGAAAACTTATTTTATTGGAATTTATAATTTGTTCCAGTCTATAGTGTACCTTGATTAATCAAACTAGTACTTTCAAGGTTTGAAATCTGTACTCGATTCTCTACATTTTCACGCATGGTCTTTAATAAAAATATATGAAAAATAAATGTCATTTTGGGAATTCTAGAGTTTCAGAGAATTCTTCTTGACATCCTCGTGTGATATTTTGTAATAATAAACAATATATCGCAGTACCTGTTACATTGTATTTAATACTTTGATTCCGGAACCAAGTACTATAATTTTGCTCCTAAGTACTTGATACCCATTTTCCAGTACTCGATTCTGAATTTCTGCCATATATTATGAAAACTTATTTTATTGGAATTTATAATTTGTTCCAGTCTATAGTGTACCTTGATTAATCAAACTAGTACTTTCAAGGGTTGAAATCTGTACTAGATTCTCTACATTTTCACGCATGGTCTTTAATAGAAATATATGAAAAATAAATGTGATTTTGGGAATTCCAGAGTTCCAGGGAATTCTTCTTGACATCCTCGTGGGATATCTTGTAATAATAAACAATATATCGTAATACCTGTTATATTGTATTTAATACATTGATTCCGCAAACGAGTACTCTGATTTTGCACCAAAGTACTTTATACCCATTTTCCAGTACTTGATTCTCTATTTCTACCACATATTATGAAAGTTTATTTTTCGAATTTATACTTTGTTCCAGTATCTATTGCACCTTGATTAATCAGATTAGTACTCTCAACGTTTGAAATCTGTACTCGATTCTCTACATTTCCACGCATAGTCTTTAATAAAACTATATGAAGAATAAATGTCATTTTTTGAATTCCTGAGTTCCAGAGAATTCTTCTTGACATCCTCGTGTGATATTTTGTAATAATAAACAATATATCGCAGTACCTGTTACATTGTATTTAATACTTTGATTCCGCAAACGAGTACTCTAATTTTGCTCCTAAGTACTTGATACCCATTTTCCAGTACTCGATTCTGAATTTCTGCCATATATTATGAAAACTTATTTTATTGGAATTTATAATTTGTTCCAGTCTATAGTGTACCTTGATTAATCAAACTAGTACTTTCAAGGGTTGAAATCTGTACTAGATTCTCTACATTTTCACGCATGGTCTTTAATAGAAATATATGAAAAACAAATGTGATTTTGGGAATTCCAGAGTTCCAGGGAATTCTTCTTGACATCCTCGTGGGATATCTTGTAATAATAAACAATATATCGTAACACCTGTTATATTGTATTTAATACATTGATTCCGCAAACGAGTACTCTGATTTTGCACCAAAGTACTTTATACCCATTTTCTAGTACTTGATTCTCTATTTCTAGCACATATTATGAAAATTTATTTTTCGAATTTATACTTTGTTCCAGTATCTATTGCACCTTGATTAATCAGATTAGTACTCGGAACGTTTGAAATCTGTACTCGATTCTCTACATTTCCACGAATAGTCTTTAATAAAACTATATGAAAAATAAATGTCATTTTTTGAATTCCTGAGTTCCAGAGAATTCTTCTTGACATCCTCGTGTGATATTTTGTAATAATAAACAACAGATCGCAGTACCTGTTACATTGTATTTAATACTTTAATTCCGGAACCGAGTACTCTAATTTTGCTCCTAAGTACTTGATACCCATTTTCCAGTACTCGATTCTCAATTTCTGCCACATATTATGAAAACTTATTTTATTAGAATTTATAATTTGTTCCAGTCTATAGTCTACCTTGATTAATCAAACTAGTACTTTCAAGGCTTGAAATCTGTACTCGATTCTCTACATTTTCACGCATGGTCTTTAATAAAAATATATGAAAAATAAATGTGATTTTGGGAATTCCAGAGTTCTAGGGAATTCTTCTTGACATCCTCGTGGGATATCTTGTAATAATAAACAATATATCGTAATACCTGTTATATTGTATTTAATACATTGATTCCGCAAACGAGTACTCTGATTTTGCACCAAAGTACTTTATACCCATTTTCCAGTACTTGATTCTCTATTTCTACCACATTTTATGAAAGTTTATTTTTCGAATTTATACTTTGTTCCAGTATCTATTGCACCTTGATTAATCCGATTAGTACTCTCAACGTTTGAAATCTGTACTCGATTCTCTACATTTCCACGCATAGTCTTTAATAAAACTATATGAAGAATAAATGTCATTTTTTGAATTCCTGAGTTCCAGAGAATTCTTCTTGACATCCTCGTGTGATATTTTGTAATAATAAACAATATATCGCAGTACCTGTTATGTAACGCCCCGTTATTTTCCGAGGTACGTTAGTCGATTATTTATGATTAATTGTGAATTATTCGAAGTTTTGTGAATTATTTGATTTAATTATTTGATGAGGGATTTTGGAGAATTCTTGTAATTCCGATTATTCGGGAATTCTAACCTCGTATTGTTATCGAGGGTTAAATGAGGGTCATTTTGACTGTAAGATCGATTAATTTCGACAAGTCGACCTTTTAGCCCTAAAATAACAATTTTCGGTATTCACGGACTGGCTCGAGTTTGAGCCGGTATTCTTTTTCTTTCTTTTTGACTTTCGGTACTTTCTCTTTCCTCACTTCTCATTTTCACTTCTCATCTACAACATTCATCTCTTTTCCCTCTTGTCTCTCTCTCGGCACTCTCACACACACAAGAAAGAAACCTTTGATCAAACCATCCAATATTCAAGATTCAAGCTTCTTAGTCTTCAAGGAATCACTTGCAACTCCAAGCTTTTCCATCCAAGCTTTCATCTTCTTCCTTTTCCTATTTTTCCCTATTTGAGGTAAGTTGGTATAAACTTGTAATTCTTGAATTTCATTGGTATTGAAGTTGATTATATGATGGATATATGTTGATATGAATGTTATTGAGCTTTTGGAAGCATGATTGAGCTTTTAAGCTATGAAACACCATTTTCACTAATTGAAGCTAAATGGGTTTATTTGTAATATCGAATTCATGACTTCTTTTGCTTGTTTTAATGTTGTTTTCAAGATATACGATCATATTAAGCATTTAGGTAGAGTTTGTTGGAGGATTGGGGGATGAAAAATGAACTTTGAGCCAAAAATCAAAAAAATTTCTCGACTGCTACAGTAACTTGCTACAGTAACCTGCGTGTTACTGTAGCAAATTGGCTACGGGAATTTGGCCAAAAATGTGGCGATCCGAACTTTAAAAATCCCGTTTTAACCCTAAAACTCGTCCAAAAATCATTATTTCACCACCATAAATCATCTAACACACAAAATTACTTATTTTGAAAGTTTCGTGGTGATTGGACATGTTCGGGTTTTGAATAGTGTTTCGGGGGTACTTTTGGTAATTTTCCCAAACGTTTGGAAATGCTTCCCCAAGCTTCTATATGACTTGTATGCCTTCTTTGCTCAATATTGTAAGCTTCTAATGTGTCTAAATGCATTTATACCTGATTTACCATTTTATAAGCATGTTTTGCATTTTCGTTAAAGCCGTTCGTCTTTTTGGTTGGGTTGTCGAGTCGTGTCTTACCTCGAGGTCCTGTGTGTTACAGGTGGGAACCAAGAGGCTAAGACTTAGATCGTCGAGCCTTCCTTTTGTCAGCTTTCAGCCTACAGGTGAGGATTTAAAATCTTTTAACTGGAGCATTGAACAAATATTTGCTAAAATCATCCCCTTTTTATATTTCATTTATATGCTTTGCCGATATTTGAGATAAAAGGATTCGATAGCAAATGATATATATGTATTTTGCCAAAATAATTGTAAAATAGAGACAAGTAAACAGTTTTTGATTTATAAAGTAACTTTTGGTCACGGGATACGCGCGTATGCCTTGGAATTGCTCGGCAACGTGGCGAAAACCCTAGACGGTTACATTTCTTGTCTCGAACGACCCCTTTTGGTCAATTTGCTCCTTTGCTCGAGAAAGAGAAAGGAGAACTAAGTGTTTTACAAAGCGAGAAGTTATTACCTTTAACCCCAGTGAGGACGCTCATGGGTGTATTTGGGCCCGGATTATGTAGTTGGTGGAGACCCGGAGACGTGCGTCTAGGGTGAAGCCCAGGCATAATCCATAGATTGTGAAGGGTTTAGAAACCCGACGGACAATCGAAGGGTATTACTTGTGGCTAGTCGGAGGTAGTCTAGCCGAGGTAATACTTACACCGGTTACGGTTATGGCAAAGATCTTGAGTTGCTACTTGATATGCCAATGGTGTTTGGATTTCAAATCATCTAAAATGATATTTATTTGGGAGTTATAAGGAGATGGCCCGTTCTCGCCGGGAATAAAACGATTCATAAACACTTTTGCTTTTATATTTAATTCCCAAGGCTTTGATGAATTGTAAATAGAATGTTTCGCCATAAGATTCATGTCTATCAAACCAAAGCGAGGAATTAAATAAGCTTTTAAATATTACGTATATCCCCCTTCCTCACTGAGTTCGTTTAACTCACCCTCTTTTGGTTCGTGCTTCAGGTTAGAAGTTCGACCGTCCATGGTCGATTACTGGCAGCAGCAGTCGTAGGCTTTTGAGTCTCTGTGTCGGTCCCTTTGTATTTACTTTTGTGCGAGATCGATACATTATGACTTGAATTACATGTTAAGTTGAATTATGTCGTAAATATTCGAAGATACATGTTTTATGAATTTGTGAACGAATTATATATGACCTGGATGTAATTGGAGCCTTTGATGGGCGTATATTTGATATTACTCCTTCTACGTTATTGCTTCCGCATAATTGTTGTTTTGCGCCTTGTTGTTGGGAATTGCTGTTGCCAGGTTGTGGAATCCCGTTGTCCGGGGCGGGTTTTCGAGTTGAGGTCTTTAACTGTCACTCGGGGGCTCGTTTCGGTCCGGGGGTTGTGATGTAGGGGCGTCACAGCTTAAGGTGGTATCAGAGCCTAGGTTTGGTACTTAGGTTTTGACGTTGTGTCGAGTCTGTCTAGGTCGAATGGCTATAGGACAATGTGCGCTTCTAAGTGTTTATGCTATGTGACTTATGTTAATATGATCATATAGCTAACGAAACATGCATCTTGTTCAGTTTCCTTGTAACAGATCACATAAAATGCATCGTGGTAGAGGGAGACCGAGACGACAGGCACCTCCTCCTCCTCCCCAGGATGACAATATTCCTAATGTTCCTCCGGCTCCGCAGCCCGAGCCGATACCACCAGTGCAACCGGCTCAGCCGAACCCGGTTAACCCAGCTGCATTTATGGCGGCTATGCAGCAATTCTTTATGCAAGGGCCGACTCCCGCCCAACCAACTGTGGCCCAGCAAAGACAAGCCGAAGCCAAGGACTTCGCCAACTTCCTCAGCCTAAATCCTCCTCGGTTTGAGGGAGCCCCCGACGATATGAAAGCCGCAGCATGGATCTCAGATTTAGAACCCATGTTCAGAGTCACAGGCTGCGAAGATGCAAAGAAGGTAGAATATGCCGTATTCCTTCTGAAAGGACCGGCAAGGGATTGGTGGAGATTGACGGAAGCTCAATGGCAAGCTGAGCACACCGAGTCTACCTGGGCGAACTTTCTGACTGCCTTCCACGATAAGTACATTCCGTTGGTCGTGCAGGATCGACGGGAGGCAGAATTCCGAGCCCTGACACAGGAGAACCGTACGGTGGATCAATATGAGGCTATGTTCTCCCGCCTCATTGTGTACTGCCCTTCCATCTTGAACGATGAACGACGAAAGGTTAACCAGTTTGTACAAGGGTTGACCGAAGAGATACGACGGGCCCTTTTGGGAACGAAGCTGCCCACATACCGATCAGCGGTTACGACAGCATTGGAAATCGAGTCTCAGTTACGGCAAATCACTAGGGATGCAGTGGTTAGGGGCGCATCTCAAGCTTCCCGGAAAGTTAAGAAGACATTCCCGCCATCCGGATCTTCCTCCTCTAACAAAAAGCAGAAGTTCGCGGGACCCAAACCAGTTGAACCACGAGTGAGATGCACCTTTTGTGGTAAACCGCACCATACTGAAGCCAACTGTTGGACTAAACAGGGGTTGTGCACCCGATGTGGGGGGAAAGACCACCAAGCCGAGAATTGCCCGAAAAGGGGAAATCCGCCGCCGCAGAGGGGACCGCAAGATAAAGGAAAAGGGAAAGTAGTGGCCCGAGCCTATGCGATGCAAGGGGATGGGGGAGAGACCGACCCGAATGCAGTTGTCCAAGGTACTATACATTTGCATGGCATGCCCATAATTGCATTATTTGATTCGGGTGCTACTCATTCATTTATTGCACCCGAGTATGCTGATAAACTGCCTCTACCTGCTGAGTCATTGCCTTACATACTTGAAGTCAATTCCCCGTTGGGAATTTCCTATTTGTGCCATCGTATGTTTCGGGACTGTCCCTTAAGGATAGACGACCGCAATTATCCCGCCGATCTCATTGTGCTCCCGATGAGTCATTTCGGGATAATATTGGGTATGGATTGGCTATATCGTCACCAGGCTCATATAGACTGTTTCGGAAAGAAGATCGCTCTGGGTGCCGATAGCGAGATTTCGGGCAAAAGGTTTGACACGATTCCACGAGTTTCATATGTTAAAGCCGCTCGAATGATTCGTAAGGGATCTCCGGCCTTTGTTGCTTATCTACTCAACCGTCCAAAAGAGCAAGTTAAGCTTGAGGAGGTACCGGTAGTTGGAGATTTTCCCGACGTGTTTCCCGAGAGTTTGAATTCTTTGCCTCCGGAACGGGAAATTGAGTTCGTGATCGACTTAGCTCCGGGTGCCGAACCGTATTCAAAGACTCCGTATCGTATGGCTCCGGCAGAGTTGAAAGAGCTGAAGACTCAGTTAGAAGGATTAATGGAGAGCGGGTACATTCGACCGAGTACTTCGCCGTGGGGTGCACCGGTTCTTTTTGTGAAGAAGAAGGACGGTACGTTGAGGATGTGTATTGATTACCGCGAGCTGAATCGTATGACGGTAAAGAACAAATATCCTCTACCCCACATAGAAGAGTTGTTTGATATTCTTCAAGGGTCGAAAGTGTACTCCAAATTGGATCTCCGACAGGGATATTATCAGTTGAGGATTCGAGAGTCTGATATCCCGAAGACTGGTTTTAACACCCGTTATGGGCATTACGAATTTGTGGTTATGCCTTTTGGCTTGACGAATGCTCCGGCCGCTTTCATGGACCTGATGCACCGTACTTTCCGGCCGTATTTGGATAAGTTCGTTGTGATCTTCATAGACGATATCCTGGTTTTCTCTAAGACTAAGGAAGAGCACGCTGAGCATCTCCGCATTGTGCTAAGGACTCTTCGAGAGCATGTGTTATATGCCAAGTTCAGCAAGTGCGAGTTCTGGCTCGATAGAGTGACTTTCCTCGGTCATGTGATATCGGGAGATGGAATTGAAGTTGATCCTTCCAAGATCGAGGCCGTGATGAAGTGGGAACAACCGAAGACGCCGACCGAAGTGCGAAGTTTCTTGGGGTTGGCCGGCTACTACAGGCGATTCGTTCAGGATTTCTCCAAAATAGCTGCGCCGCTCACCAATCTGACTCGCAAAGACGTGCCCTTCCAGTGGGACGATAAGTGTGAGGCGAGTTTCCAGGAATTAAGGAAACGGTTGACAACCGCTCCAGTTCTCACTTTACCCGAAGGTTCCGAGGGATTCACGGTCTATTCTGATGCGTCGAAGGAAGGATTGGGTTGTGTTCTTATGCAGAACGGAAAGGTTATCGCTTATGCTTCGCGTAAGTTGAAGGATGCCGAGAAGAATTACCCGATCCACGATCTTGAACTTGCAGCTATTATCTTCGCCTTGGGAAAGTGGCGACACTACTTGTATGGCGTGACGTTCGACATATTCACCGACCATCAGAGTTTGAAATACTTGCACACTCAGAAGGAGCTCAATCGCAGGCAACGTCGGTGGATGGAGTTTCTTGAAGACTACGATTGCCGTATCCAATACCATCCGGGTAAGGCTAACGTAGTCGCAGACGCCTTGAGTCGACAGGCGAAGGTAGCCAGTTTAGAAGGAACTTCTTTGAGTTTTGCATCGGCGATAGAAAGATATCAATTGGTTTCGCAACCGAGGATTGCAAATCTCTCAGTGAGACCGGATTTAGTACAGAGATTAAAGGATGAGCAGAGTACAGATGGATGGATCCAGAGACAGATCGTCAGAGTGCAAGATAATCCGAGCTCCCCGTTTGCATTTGATGGTATGGGTCTTTTTCGATTTAAGAACCGTATTTGTGTGCCGAAGGGTTTGAGGTTAGAAATCATGAACGAGGCACACAAGTCAGCATATGTCGTCCATCCGGGAGGCAATAAGATGTACCGAGATCTCAAGACCCAATATTGGTGGCATGGGATGAAGCGTGAGGTTACCGACTTTGTAAGACGGTGTTTGACTTGCCAGCAAGTTAAAGCCGAACACCAGCAACCAGGTGGGACTTTAGAACCGCTTCCTATTCCGGATTGGAAGTGGGAAGATATAGCGATGGATTTCATGTCCGGATTGCCGAGAGTTCGTGGTGGATATGATACAATCTGGGTGATTGTGGATCGCTTGACGAAGTCCGCCCATTTTATCCCAATTCGAAAGTCCACTAATGTGAAGAAGCTAGCTGAGTTGTACATCGAGCATATTGTGAAGCTACATGGGGTTCCGGTGAGCATAGTATCGGATCGAGATCCCAAATTCACTTCTCGTTTGTGGCAAGAGATTCACAAAAATTTGGGCACGAATTTGAAGTTCAGCACAGCAGCTCACCCGCAGACGGATGGTCAGTCCGAGAGAACCATCAAGATATTAGGCGATATGTTACGAGCCTGTGTTCTCGACTTCTCCACAAGTTGGGACAAACAGTTGCCGCTAATCGAGTTCGCCTATAACAATAGTTATCAATCGACTATTGGAATGCCCCCGTATGAAGCTTTATATGGTCGCAAGTGCCGATCTCCTCTTTATTGGGATCTGGATGATTGGCGAAGAACGAAAGACGGAGTGGATCGAGCTCTTCCTCCTAAAACGATCCGAAAAACTCTTGATACAGTTGCGGTCATTCGTCAGAGAATGAAAGCCGCACAAGATCGACAAAAGAGCTATGCGGATAAGAGACGCCGGGATTTGGAATTTGAAGAAGGAGACAAGGTGTTTCTCAAAGCAACATTGAGGAAAGGATTCGCGAGAGTGGGTAAAGGTGGAAAGCTCAGTCCGAGATATTTGGGGCCCTATGAGGTTATCGAACGGATTGGGAAGACCGCTTACCGCTTGGATTTGCCCTCGACAATGACCGGGATTCACAACGTTTTCCACGTTTCGCAACTTCGAAAATATTATCCCGACGAGTCGCATATTCTCAAAGATGATGGAGTTCGAGTGGAGCCCGATTTGACTATTGAGCTGAAGCCCGTTGAGATTCAAGATCGTAAGCTCAAGCAGCTCCGTAACCGGCAGATTCCTTTGGTTCGTGTTTTGTGGAGGAACCGAACTACCGAGCAAGTAACTTGGGAGACGGAAGCGAAGATGCGAACTCATTACCCCGAGTTATTTTCTAGGACGAGTTAGAATCTGGGGACCAGATTCTTCGAACGGGGGGATAGTGTAACGCCCCGTTATTTTCCGAGGTACGTTAGTCGATTATTTATGATTAATTGTGAATTATTCGAAGTTTTGTGAATTATTTGATTTAATTATTTGATGAGGGATTTTGGAGAATTCTTGTAATTCCGATTATTCGGGAATTCTAACCTCGTATTGTTATCGAGGGTTAAATGAGGGTCATTTTGACTGTAAGATCGATTAATTTCGACAAGTCGACCTTTTAGCCCTAAAATAACAATTTTCGGTATTCACGGACTGGCTCGAGTTTGAGCCGGTATTCTTTTTCTTTCTTTTTGACTTTCGGTACTTTCTCTTTCCTCACTTCTCATTTTCACTTCTCATCTACAACATTCATCTCTTTTCCCTCTTGTCTCTCTCTCGGCACTCTCACACACACAAGAAAGAAACCTTTGATCAAACCATCCAATATTCAAGATTCAAGCTTCTTAGTCTTCAAGGAATCACTTGCAACTCCAAGCTTTTCCATCCAAGCTTTCATCTTCTTCCTTTTCCTATTTTTCCCTATTTGAGGTAAGTTGGTATAAACTTGTAATTCTTGAATTTCATTGGTATTGAAGTTGATTATATGATGGATATATGTTGATATGAATGTTATTGAGCTTTTGGAAGCATGATTGAGCTTTTAAGCTATGAAACACCATTTTCACTAATTGAAGCTAAATGGGTTTATTTGTAATATCGAATTCATGACTTCTTTTGCTTGTTTTAATGTTGTTTTCAAGATATACGATCATATTAAGCATTTAGGTAGAGTTTGTTGGAGGATTGGGGGATGAAAAATGAACTTTGAGCCAAAAATCAAAAAAATTTCTCGACTGCTACAGTAACTTGCTACAGTAACCTGCGTGTTACTGTAGCAAATTGGCTACGGGAATTTGGCCAAAAATGTGGCGATCCGAACTTTAAAAATCCCGTTTTAACCCTAAAACTCGTCCAAAAATCATTATTTCACCACCATAAATCATCTAACACACAAAATTACTTATTTTGAAAGTTTCGTGGTGATTGGACATGTTCGGGTTTTGAATAGTGTTTCGGGGGTACTTTTGGTAATTTTCCCAAACGTTTGGAAATGCTTCCCCAAGCTTCTATATGACTTGTATGCCTTCTTTGCTCAATATTGTAAGCTTCTAATGTGTCTAAATGCATTTATACCTGATTTACCATTTTATAAGCATGTTTTGCATTTTCGTTAAAGCCGTTCGTCTTTTTGGTTGGGTTGTCGAGTCGTGTCTTACCTCGAGGTCCTGTGTGTTACAGGTGGGAACCAAGAGGCTAAGACTTAGATCGTCGAGCCTTCCTTTTGTCAGCTTTCAGCCTACAGGTGAGGATTTAAAATCTTTTAACTGGAGCATTGAACAAATATTTGCTAAAATCATCCCCTTTTTATATTTCATTTATATGCTTTGCCGATATTTGAGATAAAAGGATTCGATAGCAAATGATATATATGTATTTTGCCAAAATAATTGTAAAATAGAGACAAGTAAACAGTTTTTGATTTATAAAGTAACTTTTGGTCACGGGATACGCGCGTATGCCTTGGAATTGCTCGGCAACGTGGCGAAAACCCTAGACGGTTACATTTCTTGTCTCGAACGACCCCTTTTGGTCAATTTGCTCCTTTGCTCGAGAAAGAGAAAGGAGAACTAAGTGTTTTACAAAGCGAGAAGTTATTACCTTTAACCCCAGTGAGGACGCTCATGGGTGTATTTGGGCCCGGATTATGTAGTTGGTGGAGACCCGGAGACGTGCGTCTAGGGTGAAGCCCAGGCATAATCCATAGATTGTGAAGGGTTTAGAAACCCGACGGACAATCGAAGGGTATTACTTGTGGCTAGTCGGAGGTAGTCTAGCCGAGGTAATACTTACACCGGTTACGGTTATGGCAAAGATCTTGAGTTGCTACTTGATATGCCAATGGTGTTTGGATTTCAAATCATCTAAAATGATATTTATTTGGGAGTTATAAGGAGATGGCCCGTTCTCGCCGGGAATAAAACGATTCATAAACACTTTTGCTTTTATATTTAATTCCCAAGGCTTTGATGAATTGTAAATAGAATGTTTCGCCATAAGATTCATGTCTATCAAACCAAAGCGAGGAATTAAATAAGCTTTTAAATATTACGTATATCCCCCTTCCTCACTGAGTTCGTTTAACTCACCCTCTTTTGGTTCGTGCTTCAGGTTAGAAGTTCGACCGTCCATGGTCGATTACTGGCAGCAGCAGTCGTAGGCTTTTGAGTCTCTGTGTCGGTCCCTTTGTATTTACTTTTGTGCGAGATCGATACATTATGACTTGAATTACATGTTAAGTTGAATTATGTCGTAAATATTCGAAGATACATGTTTTATGAATTTGTGAACGAATTATATATGACCTGGATGTAATTGGAGCCTTTGATGGGCGTATATTTGATATTACTCCTTCTACGTTATTGCTTCCGCATAATTGTTGTTTTGCGCCTTGTTGTTGGGAATTGCTGTTGCCAGGTTGTGGAATCCCGTTGTCCGGGGCGGGTTTTCGAGTTGAGGTCTTTAACTGTCACTCGGGGGCTCGTTTCGGTCCGGGGGTTGTGATGTAGGGGCGTCACAGCTTAAGGTTTGTCGCAGCCCCGGGCGCGGAGAGGAGAACCCTCACGACGTCACCCGTTGGACGCGCGGGTATAAGCTTCACCACCACTGAGCACAACCCTAAAGTTTGGCTTGAAACCACTTGCCAAAAGGTGATGCACCACATGGTAGTTGTGCTTGGAAGATCACTTATAAACCCTTCACATTACTTATGTTTTTCCTATGTGGGACAAATGCCCACATGGTACATATTTCTCAAGTTTGGGGTGTTACATTCACCCCTCCTTGAGAGCGTAATGTCCTCATTACGCCGTGACATAGGATCGTGGCTTCCCGCCAGTGGAGAAGCTGCCCACAACACGCCGAGTGGAGCCCCTTTAGCGGTGACTCACGACTCATGTCATGTGTGGAACATGCATTCCCATAGCTGACGGTTGGCTCTGATACCATTTGTCGCAGCCCCGGGCGCGGAGAGGAGAACCCTCACGACGGCACCCGTTGGACGCGCGGGTATAAGCTTCACCACCACTGAGCACAACCCTAAAGTTTGGCTTGAAACCACTTGCCAAAAGGTGATGCACCACATGGTAGTTGTGCTTGGAAGATCACTTATAAACCCTTCACATTACTTATGTTTTTCCTATGTGGGACAAATGCCCACATGGTACATATTTCTCAAGTTTGGGGTGTTACATGTTACATTGTATTTAATACTTTGATTCCGCAAACGAGTACTCTAATTTTGCTCCTAAGTACTTGATACCCATTTTCCAGTACTCGATTCTGAATTTCTGCCATATATTATGAAAACTTATTTTATTGGAATTTATAATTTGTTCTAGTCTATAGTGTACCTTGATTAATCAAACTAGTACTTTCAAGGTTTGAAATCTGTACTCGATTCTCTACATTTTCACACATGGTCTTTAATAAAAATATATGAAAAATAAATGTCATTTTGGGAATTCTAGAGTTTCAGAGAATTCTTCTTGACATCCTCGTGTGATATTTTGTAATAATAAACAATATATCGCAGTACCTGTTACATTGTATTTAATACTTTGATTCCGGAACCAAGTACTATAATTTTGCTCCTAAGTACTTGATACCCATTTTCCAGTACTCGATTCTGAATTTCTGCCATATATTATGAAAACTTATTTTATTGGAATTTATAATTTGTTCCAGTCTATAGTGTACCTTGATTAATCAAACTAGTACTTTCAAGGCTTGAAATCTGTACTAGATTCTCTACATTTTCACGCATGGTCTTTAATAGAAATATATGAAAAATAAATGTGATTTTGGGAATTCCAGAGTTCCAGGGAATTCTTCTTGACATCCTCGTGGGATATCTTGTAATAATAAACAATATATCGTAATACCTGTTATATTGTATTTAATACATTGATTCCGCAAACGAGTACTCTGATTTTGCACCAAAGTACTTTATACCCATTTTCCAGTACTTGATTCTCTATTTCTACCACATATTATGAAAATTTATTTTTCGAATTTATACTTTGTTCCAGTATCTATTGCACCTTGATTAATCAGATTAGTACTCTCAACGTTTGAAATCTGTACTCGATTTTCTACATTTCCACGAATAGTCTTTAATAAAACTATATGAAAAATAAATGTCATTTTTTGAATTCCTGAGTTCCAGAGAATTCTTCTTGACATCCTCGTGTGATATTTTGTAATAATAAACAATATATCGCAGTACCTGTTACATTGTATTTAATACTTTGATTCCGCAAACGAGTACTCTAATTTTGCTCCTAAGTACTTGATACCCATTTTCCAGTACTCGATTCTCAATTTCTGCCATATATTATGAAAACTTATTTTATTGGAATTTATAATTTGTTCCAGTCGATAGTGTACCTTGATTAATCAAACTAGTACTTTCAAGGCTTGAAATCTGTACTCGATTCTCTACATTTTCACGCATGGTCTTTAATAAAAATATATGAAAAATAAATGTGATTTTGGGAATTCTAGAGTTCTAGGGAATTCTTCTTGACATCCTCGTGGGATATCTTGTAATAATAAACAATATATCGTAATACCTGTTATATTGTATTTAATACATTGATTCCGCAAACGAGTACTCTGATTTTGCACCAAAGTACTTTATACCCATTTTCCAGTACTTGATTCTCTATTTCTACCACATATTATGAAAGTTTATTTTTCGAATTTATACTTTGTTCCAGTATCTATTGCACCTTGATTAATCAGATTAGTACTCGCAACGTTTGAAATCTGTACTCGATTCTCTACATTTCCACGAATAGTCTTTAATAAAACTATATGAAAAATAAATGTCATTTTTTGAATTCCTGAGTTCCAGAGAATTCTTCTTGACATCCTCGTGTGATATTTTGTAATAATAAACAATAGATCGCAGTACCTGTTACATTGTATTTAATACTTTAATTCCGGAACCGAGTACTCTAATTTTGCTCCTAAGTACTTGATACCCATTTTCCAGTACTCGATTCTCAATTTCTGCCACATATTATGAAAACTTATTTTATTAGAATTTATAATTTGTTCCAGTCTATAGTGTACCTTGATTAATCAAACTAGTACTTTCAAGGCTTGAAATCTGTACTCGATTCTCTACATTTTCACGCATGGTCTTTAATAAAAATATATGAAAAATAAATGTGATTTTGGGAATTCCAGAGTTCCAGGGAATTCTTCTTGACATCCTCGTGGGATATCTTGTAATAATAAACAATATATCGTAATACCTGTTATATTGTATTTAATACATTGATTCCGCAAACGAGTACTCTGATTTTGCACCAAAGTACTTTATACCCATTTTCCAGTACTTGATTCTCTATTTCTACCACATATTATGAAAGTTTATTTTTCGAATTTATACTTTGTTCCAGTATCTATTGCACCTTGATTAATCAGATTTGTACTCTCAACGTTTGAAATCTGTACTCGATTCTCTACATTTCCACGCATAGTCTTTAATAAAACTATATGAAAAATAAATGTCATTTTTTGAATTCCTGAGTTCTAGAGAATTCTTCTTGACATCCTCTTGTGATATTTTGTAATAATAAACAATATATCGCATTACCTGTTACATTGTATTTAATACTTTGATTCCGCAAACGAGTACTCTAATTTTGCTCCTAAGTACTTGATACCCATTTTCCAGTACTCGATTCTCAATTTCTGCCACATATTATGAAAACTTATTTTATTAGAATTTATAATTTGTTCCAGTCTATAGTGTACCTTGATTAATCAAACTAGTACTTTCAAGGCTTGAAATCTGTACTCGATTCTCTACATTTTCACGCATGGTCTTTAATAAAAATATATGAAAAATAAATGTGATTTTGGGAATTCCAGAGTTCCAGGGAATTCTTCTTGACATCCTCGTGGGATATCTTGTAATAATAAACAATATATCGTAATACCTGTTATATTGTATTTAATACATTGATTCCGCAAACGAGTACTCTGATTTTGCACCAAAGTACTTTATACCCATTTTCCAGTACTTGATTCTCTATTTCTACCACATATTATGAAAATTTTTTTTTCGAATTTATACTTTGTTCCAGTATCTATTGCACCTTGATTAATCAGATTAGTACTCTCAACGTTTGAAATCTGTACTCGATTTTCTACATTTCCACGAATAGTCTTTAATAAAACTATATGAAAAATAAATGTCATTTTTTGAATTCCTGAGTTCCAGAGAATTCTTCTTGACATCCTCGTGTGATATTTTGTAATAATAAACAATATATCGCAGTACCTGTTACATTGTATTTAATACTTTGATTCCGCAAACGAGTACTCTAATTTTGCTCCTAAGTACTTGATACCCATTTTCCAGTACTCGATTCTCAATTTCTGCCATATATTATGAAAACTTATTTTATTGGAATTTATAATTTGTTCCAGTCTATAGTGTACCTTGATTAATCAAACTAGTACTTTCAAGGTTTGAAATCTGTACTCGATTCTCTACATTTTCACGCATGGTCTTTAATAAAAATATATGAAAAATAAATGTGATTTTGGGAATTCCAGAGTTCTAGGGAATTCTTCTTGACATCCTCGTGGGATATATTGTAATAATAAACAATATATCGTAATACCTGTTATATTGTATTTAATACATTGATTCCGCAAACGAGTACTCTGATTTTGCACCAAAGTACTTTATACCCATTTTCCAGTACTTGATTCTCTATTTCTACCACATATTATGAAAGTTTATTTTTCGAATTTATACTTTGTTCCAGTATCTATTGCACCTTGATTAATCAGATTAGTACTCGCAACGTTTGAAATCTGTACTCGATTCTCTACATTTCCACGAATAGTCTTTAATAAAACTATATGAAAAATAAATGTCATTTTTTGAATTCCTGAGTTCCAGAGAATTCTTCTTGACATCCTCGTGTGATATTTTGTAATAATAAACAATATATCGCAGTACCTGTTACATTGTATTTAATACTTTGATTCCACAAACGAGTACTCTAATTTTGCTCCTAAGTACTTGATACCCATTTTCCAGTACTCGATTCTCAATTTCTGCCATATATTATGAAAACTTATTTTATTGGAATTTATAATTTGTTCCAGTCTATAGTGTACCTTGATTAATCAAACTAGTACTTTCAAGGTTTGAAATATGTACTCGATTCTCTACATTTTCACGCATGGTCTTTAATAAAAATATATGAAAAATAAATGTGATTTTGGGAATTCCAGAGTTCTAGGGAATTCTTCTTGACATCCTCGTGGGATATCTTGTAATAATAAACAATATATCGTAATACTTGTTATATTGTATTTAATACATTGATTCCGCAAACGAGTACTCTGATTTTGCACCAAAGTACTTTATACCCATTTTCCAGTACTTGATTCTCTATTTCTACCACATATTATGAAAGTTTATTTTTCGAATTTATACTTTGTTCCAGTATCTATTGCACCTTGATTAATCAGATTAGTACTCTCAACGTTTGAAATCTGTACTCGATTCTCTACATTTCCACGCATAGTCTTTAATAAAACTATATGAAAAATAAATGTAACGCCCCGCTATTTTATAACGCTTCGGTACGTTTACCGACGAATTGTTCTTGTGTGTATTATTTGCAAATTATGTGACTATGTGAATTATATGAATTAATGTGTGATTCTATATGTGAATAATATGATGAATTCATAAGAATTTTTATATTTGAAATTTACTTCACACTATGTTATATTTGAAGTGTTGTATTTGAAATCTTATGAAATTATGTCAATTATATTTGACTTGTATGATATTAATCTTGAAATATACATAAATATATATATGCAAATATATACATAAATATCTACACAAATATATATACAAGTATATACATATAGCTAGCTAATTTTGACTATTCAAAATAACTTATATTTATTTAATTATCTCATCTTTTCTCCAAATTTCTACACTATTCTCAAGCAACTCATCTTCAACCTCTCTCTCTCTCACTCTCGGCACTCTCACTCACCTCTCACCACCACCATTGTCATCTTCAACAATCACCAAAAATCATCCCCTCTCTTGCTACAAAAAGTTGCTCTTTCATCTAAGGAACAAGCCTCTACTTTCTATTTTTGCAAACAAGCTCTTAATTCCTCAATCTTTTCAATTCCCCTCTTCAAGGTAAGGTTTCAATTCTCTTAATTCTTTGGTTTTCAATGTCTCATATGTTGATGAAGTGAAGAAGCATGTTAGAATGAATGATTGATGAGCTTAGTTTGGTGATTGATTACATGTAGCATCTCTTGTGATTTTTCACATAAATTTGATTATTATGCAATGTTGGATTGATGAATTTAGATGCTTAGATGCTCAAATGGATTGGTAATTCATGTTAGTTCATGATATTAAGCTAATTGGTGAAGTTTTATGAAGTTTGGAGTTGAAAAATGAGAGTTTGGCAAAATATGTAGGGGCTGATGAATAGTGATTTTTGAGCATTTGGCTTCATTTTTTGATTCTTTTGGCATCAAAAATCCTTAAATATAGTAGCTAAGTGATGCCGGAAATTTCGGATTAATCGGAGTTGATTTGCTATGCAAAGTATTAAGCGAGGGGTGGTTTGCGTAATATTTACAAACCTTTGAATTTTGGTTTCCAAGCTTCCATATTACTTGAATGCTTAGTTTAGCTTCATATCATGTATGTTTGATTGTGTTTGAATGCATTTGAATGAGTTTAATTGTGTTTAAATGCATTTATACATAATATGTTATTTTGAGCATAAAATGCATTTCATTGCCGTGCGTCTTATTTGGTTAATTTATCGAGTCGTGTCTTACCTCGAGGCCTGTGTATTACAGGTGGGACCTCGCGGAGCTGATTTTCGAGTTCTCGTGTATCTTTTGTTAAGCCTACAGGTGAGGATGAAAAATGTTTTTAACTGAAGCTTGAACAAATATTTGCGAAAACCATATCCCTTATATTTCAATTATATGTTATCAATATTTGAAATAAAAAGGATTTGATATAAAATGATATATAGGTATCTTTTCTAAAATGGTTTTAAAATAGAGACAAGAGAATTATTTTGTTTTTAAAAGTAACATTTGGTCTCGGGACTTGCGCGTATGCCTCGAGTTATTCGGCAACGTGTCGAGAAACCCTAGACAGTTACATACCTTGTCTCGAACGACTCTTTTAGTCAATCAAAACATTTATAAAGCGAGATTATTGTTCCTTCGACCCTATTGAGGACGCTCTTAGGGTATATTTGGGCCCTGGATTATGTGAGAGGCGGATACCCGGAGACGTGCGTCTAGGGTTGAAGCCGGGTTCATAATCCACCGATTATAAACAGGTTTAACTAGTAACCTGATAAATAATCAAAGGGTATTATTCATGGCTGGTCGGAGGTAGTCTAGCCTGAATAATACTTACACCGGCGCCATTAGTCGGGTATGGCGAAATCTCGGGTTGCTCCTTGATAAGCCAAAAGGTGTTATGGGATTTCATTATATTTGATATGTTTTTTGGGAGTTATAAGGAGATGGCCCGTTCTCGCCGGGAATAAAAATGTTTTCTAAAATGTTTTAAATTAATATTTAGTTCACAAAGCTTAGATGAATTGTAAAAGAGCTTATCGGCACTAGATTTGCTTTTATCAACCTAAGTGTGAATTAAATATGCTTTTATTGTATACATATATTTCCCTCCTCACTGGGTTCGTTTGACTCACATCCCGTTTTGGTTCATGCTTCAGGTTAGCGGTCAGGTACTGGCAGCAGCATTGTAGGATCATCAGTCTTTGGAGTCAGTTATATATATTTTTTTGTTAGCTGAACTCAATGATATATATTTTGTCATGTTAAATAGAATGTGGTTGAGACGTGAATGAATATGAAACTTGATGACAGTTTGAAATGATGAATCTGATGGGATTATGATATATATATGTTGATATCATGCTATTGATATGATGATACTTGATTCCGCTACGTTAATGCTATATTGCTGTTGTTATTGTTGTTGATGTTGATATTGTTGTTGGGGAGTTGCTGTTGCCAGATTGTGGGAATCCCGTTGTCCGGGGCGGGTTTTCGAGTGGTGGTATTTAACTATCGCTCGGGGACTCGTTTCGGTCCGGGGGTTGTGGCGTGGGGACGTCACAGCTTAAGGTGGTATCAGAGCCTAGGTTTGGTACTTAGGTTTTGACGTCGTGTTGAGTCTGTCTAGGTCGAACGGCTATAGGACAATGTGCTTTTATATGTTTATGTTATGTGATTTTGTGCTAACATGATCATGTGGCTAACAAAACATGCATTTTATTCAGTCTTTTGATACAGGAAATGGCTCGTGGTAGACCGAGAACCAGAGCTGCTCCTCCTTCTCCTCCCCAGGAAGATGACAACAACATTAATGCTCCTCCGGCTCCTCAGCCCGAGCCGATACCGCCCGTGCAGCCGAATCCCCTGAATCCTGCCCTGTTCTTTGAAGCCATGCAAAGGATGTTCCAACAGGGTGTAGCTCCTGTACAACCGACCCCTGCTCAAAGGAAACAGGCAGAGGCAAGAGACTTTGACAGGTTCCTCAATCTTAATCCCCCTCGTTTCGAAGGAGCACCTGATGATCTTAAGGCCACAGAGTGGATTGCCGATCTCGAGCCTATGTTCAGGGTTATCGAGTGTCCCGACTCAAAGAAAGTTGAATATGCAGTTTTTCTATTGAAGGGACCAGCCAGAGACTGGTGGAGGCTGACTGAAGCTAGGTGGCGAGCTGATCAGACTGAGCCGACTTGGGCTAACTTCCTCTCAGCCTTCCGAAGCAAATACATCCCCCTGGTTGTACAAGATCGACGAGAAGCTGAATTTCGATCCTTAAAACAAGAGAATCTCACCGTTGATGAATACGAGGCCATGTTCTCCCGCCTCATTGTCTACTGTCCTTCCATCCTTACGGACGAAAGAAGAAAGGTGAATCAGTTTGTTCAGGGCCTGAATGAGGATATCCGAAGAGCACTTCTGGGAGCTCATCTCCCTACATACGAGGTTGCCGTCACAACTGCTCTGGAGATTGAGTCTCAGTTACAACAGATCAAAAGGGACTTCGCACCGAAGGATATAGCTCCACCACCTCGCAAATTCAAGAGGTCTTTTCCTCCTGCGGGTTCTTCATCTTCGAGCAAGAAGCAAAAGACCTCGGGTTCTCAGACAGCCGAGCCTCCAATCAAGTGTTCTTATTGTGGCAAGCCAAGACACATGGAAGCTAATTGCTGGAAGAAACAAGGGCTCTGTCTTCGATGTGGGCGCAAGGATCATCAAATAGAGAACTGCCCGAGAAGGCCACCTCCACAGTTCCAGAAAGAGCCACAGAATGCGGGGAAAGGAAAAGTTGTGGCACGAGCGTATGCGATGACGGGGGATGGAGGGGAGACCGATCCAAATGCCGTGGTGCAAGGTACTGTACATTTGCATGACATATCCATATTTACATTATATGATTCGGGTGCGACGCATTCTTTTATTGCACCTGAATATGTTTCTAGATTATCTTTATCTGCCGAGTCTTTACCGTATGTGCTTGAGGTCAATTCCCCGTTGGGAATTTCCTATTTGTGCAATCGAGTCTTCCGAGACTGTCCGTTGAGGATAGATGATCGCGATTATCCTGCTGATCTCATTGAACTTCCGATGAGTCACTACGGGGTAATATTGGGAATGGATTGGCTATATCGGCATCAAGCTTATATTGATTGTTTCGGGAAAAAGATCACTCTGGGAGCTGATAGCGAGATTTTGGGCAAAAGGTTTGACAAGATTCCTCGAGTTTCTTATGTTAAAGCCGCCCAAATGATTTGCAAGGGATCTCCGGCTTTTGTTGCTTATCTACTAAACCGTCCGAAAGAGCAAGTTAAGCTTGAGGAGGTACCAGTAGTTGGAGAATTCCCTGATGTGTTTCCCGAGAGTTTGAATTCTTTGCCTCCGGAACGAGAGATAGAGTTTGTGATCGATCTAGCTCCGGGTGCCGAACCGTATTCGAAGACTCCTTACTGAATGGCTCCGGCAGAGTTGAAAGAATTGAAGATACAGTTGGATGGACTGTTGGAGAGTGGGTACATTCGACCGAGTACTTCGCCGTGGGGTGCGCCTGTTCTTTTTGTGAAAAAGAAGGATGGGACGTTGAGGATGTGTATAGATTATCGCGAGCTGAATCGGATGACGATAAAGAACAAATATCCTTTACCTCACATCGAAGAGTTGTTTGATATCTTGCAAGGGTCGAAAGTATACTCTAAACTTGATCTCCGACAGGGGTATTACCAGTTGAGGATTCGAGAATCAGACATTCCAAAGACTGGGTTTAATACTCGATATGGGCATTTTGAGTTCGTAGTTATGCCTTTCGGGTTAACGAATGCCCCAGCTGCTTTCATGGATTTGATGCATCGTACTTTCCGGCCCTATCTCGATAAGTTTGTGGTGATCTTCATTGATGATATCCTGGTTTTCTCAAAGACTAAGGAAGAACATGCCGAGCATCTTCGCATTGTATTAAGAACTCTCCTAGAGCATCAGTTGTATGCTAAGTTCAGTAAATGCGAATTTTGGCTTGATAAAGTTACCTTCCTTGGTCATGTGATATCAGGAGAGGGAATCGAAGTGGATCCCTCGAAGATTGAGGCCGTAATGAAATGGGAGCAACCGAAGACTCCAACTGAAGTCAGATGTTTTCTAGGGTTAGCTGGCTATTACAGGCGTTTCGTTAAAGATTTCTCCAAGATAGCCGCTCCGCTGACCAATTTAACTCGCAAGGACGTGCCTTTTAAGTGGGACGATAAATGCGAGGCAAGTTTTCAAGAGCTAAGGAAACGGCTGACTACTGCTCCGATACTTGCACTACCTGAAGGTTCCGAAGGGTTTACGGTTTATACCGATACCTCGAAAGAAGGGTTAGGATGTGTTCTTATGCAAAACGGCAAAGTGATAGCTTATGCTTCGCGTAAGTTAAAGGATGCCGAAAAGAACTATCCTATCCACGATCTTGAGCTAGCTGCTATTATCTTTGCCCTGGGTAAGTGGCGACATTATTTATACGGCGTGACATTCGACATTTTCACCGACCACCAGAGTTTGAAATATCTGCATACTCAGAAAGATCTTAATCGCAGACAACGTCGGTGGATGGAATTTCTTGAAGATTATGATTGCCGTATCCAGTATCATCCAGGCAAAGCTAACGTAGTAGCCGATGCTTTAAGTAGACAAGCAAAGGTAGCTAGCTTGGAAGGAACCTCCTTGGAATTAATGTCCGAAGCAGGGAGATATCATCTAGTCTCTCAACCGCGGATTGCTAACCTCTCAGTGAGACCGGATTTGGTTCAGAGGCTTAAAGACGAGCAGAGTGCTGATGACTGGATTCAAAGACAGGTCGTGAGGATGCAAGATGATCCGAACTCCTCATTTGCTTTCGATGATATGGGTCTTCTTCGTCTTAAGAACCGAATTTGCGTGCCGAAAAACTTGAAGTTCGAAATCATGGAAGAAGCACATAAATCTGCTTATACCGTCCATCCGGGAGGTAATAAGATGTACCGAGATCTCAAGACTCAATATTGGTGGCATGGAATGAAACGTGAAGTTGCTGATTTTGTGAGACGGTGTTTGACTTGTCAACGAGTTAAAGCCGAACATCAGCAACCCGGTGGAACTCTACAGCCACTCTCTATTCCGGATTGGAAATGGGAAGATATTGCTATGGATTTCATGTCCGGATTACCGAGAGTTCGAGGCGGATATGATACGATTTGGGTGATTGTGGATCGTTTGACGAAATCCGCCCATTTCATTCCAATTCGAAAGACCACTAATGTTAAGAAGTTGGCGGAACTGTACATCGAGCAGATTGTAAAGCTACACGGAGTTCCGAAAAGTATTGTATCCGATCGAGATCCTAAGTTTACTTCTCGACTTTGGCAAGAAATTCACAGAAACTTGGGAACGAATTTGAAATTCAGCACAGCTGCTCACCCGCAAACTGATGGTCAATCTGAGAGAACCATCAAGATTCTAGGCGACATGTTACGAGCGTGTGCTCTCGACTTCTCCACGAGTTGGGACAAGCAACTGCCACTCATTGAATTCGCCTACAACAACAGCTACCAAGCGACGATTGGGATGCCCCCGTACGAAGCGCTTTATGGACGTAAATGCCGATCCCCTCTATACTGGGAATTAGAAGACTGGCGAAGAACTAAAGACGGAGTGGAACGAGCTCTACCTCCAAAGACGATCCAGGAAACACTTGATAAGATTGCAATCATTCGGCAGAGAATGAAAGCTGCTCAGGATCGTCAGAAGAGTTATGCTGACAAGAGACGCCGGGATTTGGAATTTGAAGAGGGAGACAAAGTGTTTCTTAAGGCGACGTTGAGGAAAGGATTCGCTAGAGTGGGAAAAGGTGGGAAACTCAGTCCGAGATATTTGGGACCCTATGAGGTTATTGAACGGATTGGGAAGACTGCCTACCGCCTGAACCTGCCCTCGACTCTAACTGGGATTCACAATGTCTTCCATGTTTCTCAATTGCGAAAATACTATCCCGACGAATCTCACATTCTGCGAGATGAAGAAGTTCAGGTAGAGCCTGACTTGACGATCGAGATGAAACCTGTTGAGATTCAGGATCGTAAGTTCAAGCAACTCCGCAACTGACAAATTCCCTTGGTTCGTGTGTTATGGAGAAACCGAACCACTGAACAAGTAACTTGGGAGACAGAAGAGAAGATGCGAACTCATTATCCCGAGTTATTTGCGGAGTCGAATTAGAATCTGGGGACCAGATTCTCCGAAGGAGGGGATAGTGTAACGCCCCGCTATTTTATAACGCTTCGGTACGTTTACCGACGAATTGTTCTTGTGTGTATTATTTGCAAATTATGTGACTATGTGAATTATATGAATTAATGTGTGATTCTATATGTGAATAATATGATGAATTCATAAGAATTTTTATATTTGAAATTTACTTCACACTATGTTATATTTGAAGTGTTGTATTTGAAATCTTATGAAATTATGTCAATTATATTTGACTTGTATGATATTAATCTTGAAATATACATAAATATATATATGCAAATATATACATAAATATCTACACAAATATATATACAAGTATATACATATAGCTAGCTAATTTTGACTATTCAAAATAACTTATATTTATTTAATTATCTCATCTTTTCTCCAAATTTCTACACTATTCTCAAGCAACTCATCTTCAACCTCTCTCTCTCTCACTCTCGGCACTCTCACTCACCTCTCACCACCACCATTGTCATCTTCAACAATCACCAAAAATCATCCCCTCTCTTGCTACAAAAAGTTGCTCTTTCATCTAAGGAACAAGCCTCTACTTTCTATTTTTGCAAACAAGCTCTTAATTCCTCAATCTTTTCAATTCCCCTCTTCAAGGTAAGGTTTCAATTCTCTTAATTCTTTGGTTTTCAATGTCTCATATGTTGATGAAGTGAAGAAGCATGTTAGAATGAATGATTGATGAGCTTAGTTTGGTGATTGATTACATGTAGCATCTCTTGTGATTTTTCACATAAATTTGATTATTATGCAATGTTGGATTGATGAATTTAGATGCTTAGATGCTCAAATGGATTGGTAATTCATGTTAGTTCATGATATTAAGCTAATTGGTGAAGTTTTATGAAGTTTGGAGTTGAAAAATGAGAGTTTGGCAAAATATGTAGGGGCTAATGAATAGTGATTTTTGAGCATTTGGCTTCATTTTTTGATTCTTTTGGCATCAAAAATCCTTAAATATAGTAGCTAAGTGATGCCGGAAATTTTGGATTAATCGGAGTTGATTTGCTATGCAAAGTATTAAGCGAGGGGTGGTTTGCGTAATATTTACAAACCTTTGAATTTTGGTTTCCAAGCTTCCATATTACTTGAATGCTTAGTTTAGCTTCATATCATGTATGTTTGATTGTGTTTGAATGCATTTGAATGAGTTTAATTGTGTTTAAATGCATTTATACATAATATGTTATTTTGAGCATAAAATGCATTTCATTGCCGTGCGTCTTATTTGGTTAATTTATCGAGTCGTGTCTTACCTCGAGGCCTGTGTATTACAGGTGGGACCTCGCGGAGCTGATTTTCGAGTTCTCGTGTATCTTTTGTTAAGCCTACAGGTGAGGATGAAAAATGTTTTTAACTGAAGCTTGAACAAATATTTGCGAAAACCATATCCCTTATATTTCAATTATATGTTATCAATATTTGAAATAAAAAGGATTTGATATAAAATGATATATAGGTATCTTTTCTAAAATGGTTTTAAAATAGAGACAAGAGAATTATTTTGTTTTTAAAAGTAACATTTGGTCTCGGGACTTGCGCGTATGCCTCGAGTTATTCGGCAACGTGTCGAGAAACCCTAGACGGTTACATACCTTGTCTCGAACGACTCTTTTAGTCAATCAAAACATTTATAAAGCGAGATTATTGTTCCTTCGACCCTATTGAGGACGCTCTTAGGGTATATTTGGGCCCTGGATTATGTGAGAGGCGGATACCCGGAGACGTGCGTCTAGGGTTGAAGCCGGGTTCATAATCCACCGATTATAAACAGGTTTAACTAGTAACCTGATAAATAATCAAAGGGTATTATTCATGGCTGGTCGGAGGTAGTCTAGCCTGAATAATACTTACACCGGCGCCATTAGTCGGGTATGGCGAAATCTCGGGTTGCTCCTTGATAAGCCTAAAGGTGTTATGGGATTTCATTATATTTGATATGTTTTTTGGGAGTTATAAGGAGATGGCCCGTTCTCGCCGGGAATAAAAATGTTTTCTAAAATGTTTTAAATTAATATTTAGTTCACAAAGCTTAGATGAATTGTAAAAGAGCTTATCGGCACTAGATTTGCTTTTATCAACCTAAGTGTGAATTAAATATGCTTTTATTGTATACATATATTTCCCTCCTCACTGGGTTCGTTTGACTCACATCCCGTTTTGGTTCATGCTTCAGGTTAGCGGTCAGGTACTGGCAGCAGCATTGTAGGATCATCAGTCTTTGGAGTCAGTTATATATATTTTTTTGTTAGCTGAACTCAATGATATATATTTTGTCATGTTAAATAGAATGTGGTTGAGACGTGAATGAATATGAAACTTGATGACAGTTTGAAATGATGAATCTGATGGGATTATGATATATATATATTGATATCATGCTATTGATATGATGATACTTGATTCCGCTACGTTAATGCTATATTGCTGTTGTTATTGTTGTTGATGTTGATATTGTTGTTGGGGAGTTGCTGTTGCCAGATTGTGGGAATCCCGTTGTCCGGGGCGGGTTTTCGAGTGGTGGTATTTAACTATCGCTCGGGGACTCGTTTCGGTCCGGGGGTTGTGGCGTGGGGGACGTCACAATAAATGTCATTTTTTGAATTCCTGAGTTCCAGAGAATTCTTCTTGACATCCTCTTGTGATATTTTGTAATAATAAACAATATATCGCATTACCTGTTACATTGTATTTAATACTTTGATTCCGCAAACGAGTACTCTAATTTTGCTCCTAAGTACTTGATACCCATTTTCCTGTACTCGATTCTCAATTTCTGCCATATATTATGAAAACTTATTTTATTGGAATTTATAATTTGTTCCAGTCTATAGTGTACCTTGATTAATCAAACTAGTACTTTCAAGGTTTGAAATCTGTACTAGATTCTCTACATTTTCACGCATGGTGTTTAATAAAAATATATGAAAAATAAATGTGATTTTGGGAATTCCAGAGTTCCAGGGAATTCTTCTTGACATCCTCGTGGGATATCTTGTAATAATAAACAATATATCGTAATACCTGTTATATTGTATTTAATACATTGATTCCGCAAACGAGTACTCTGATTTTGCACCAAAGTACTTTATACGCATTTTCTAGTACTTGATTCTCTATTTCTACCACATATTATGAAAATTTATTTTTCGAATTTATACTTTGTTCCAGTATCTATTGCACCTTGATTAATCAGATTAGTACTCTCAACGTTTGAAATCTGTACTCGATTCTCTACATTTCCACGCATAGTCTTTAATAAAACTATATGAAAAATAAATGTCATTTTTTGAATTCCTGAGTTCCAGAGAATTCTTCTTGACATCCTCGTGTGATATTTTGTAATAATAAACAATATATCGCAGTACCTGTTACATTGTATTTAATACTTAGATTCCGCAAACGAGTACTCTAATTTTGCTCCTAAGTACTTGATACCCATTTTCCAGTACTCGATTCTCAATTTCTGCCATATATTATGAAAACTTATTTTATTGGAATTTATAATTTGTTCCAGTCTATAGTGTACCTTGATTAATCAAACTAGTACTTTCAAGGTTTGAAATCTGTACTCGATTCTCTACATTTTCACGCATGGTCTTTAATAAAAATATATGAAAAATAAATGTGATTTTGGGAATTCCAGAGTTCTAGGGAATTCTTCTTGACATCCTCGTGTGATATTTTGTAATAATAAACAATATATCGCAGTACCTGTTACATTGTATTTAATACTTTCATTCCGGAACTGAGTACTCTAATTTTGCTCCTAAGTACTTGATACCCATTTTCCAGTACTCGATTCTCAATTTCTGCCACATGTTATGAAAACTTATTTTATTGGAATTTATAATTTGTTCCAGTCTATAGTGTACCTTGATTAATCAAACTAGTACTTTCAAGGCTTGAAATCTGTACTCGATTCTCTACATTTTCACGCATGGTCTTTAATAAAAATATATGAAAAATAAATGTGATTTTGGGAATTCCAGAGTTCCAGGGAATTCTTCTTGACATCCTCGTGGGATATCTTGTAATAATAAACAATATATCGTAATACCTGTTATATTGTATTTAATACATTGATTCCGCAAACGAGTACTCTGATTTTGCACCAAAGTACTTTATACCCATTTTCTAGTACTTGATTCTCTATTTCTAGCACATATTATGAAGATTTATTTTTCGAATTTATACTTTGTTCCAGTATCTATTGCACCTTGATTAATCAGATTAGTACTCTCAACGTTTGAAATCTGTACTCGATTCTCTACATTTCCACGAATAGTCTTTAATAAAACTATATGAAAAATAAATGTCATTTTTTGAATTCCTGAGTTCCAGAGAATTCTTCTTGACATCCTCGTGTGATATTTTGTAATAATAAACAATATATCGCAGTACCTGTTACATTGTATTTAATACTTTAATTCCGGAACCGAGTACTCTAATTTTGCTCCTAAGTACTTGATACCCATTTTCCAGTACTAGATTCTCAATTTCTGCCACATATTATGAAAACTTATTTTATTAGAATTTATAATTTGTTCCAGTCTATAGTGTACCTTGATTAATCAAACTAGTACTTTCAAGGCTTGAAATCTGTACTCGATTCTCTACATTTTCACGCATGGTCTTTAATAGAAATATATGAAAAATAAATGTGATTTTGGGAATTCCAGAGTTCCAGGGAATTCTTCTTGACATCCTCGTGGGATATCTTGTAATAATAAACAATATATCGCAGTACCTGTTACATTGTATTTAATACTTTGATTCCGGAACCAAGTACTATAATTTTGCTCCTAAGTACTTGATACCCATTTTCCAGTACTCGATTCTGAATTTCTGCCATATATTATGAAAACTTATTTTATTGGAATTTATAATTTGTTCCAGTCTATAGTGTACCTTGATTAATCAAACTAGTACTTTCAAGGTTTGAAATCTGTACTCGATTCTCTACATTTTCACGCATGGTCTTTAATAAAAATATATGAAAAATAAATGTGATTTTGGGAATTCCAGAGTTCTAGGGAATTCTTCTTGACATCCTCGTGGGATATCTTGTAATAATAAACAATATATCGTAATACCTGTTATATTGTATTTAATACATTGATTCCGCAAACGAGTACTCTGATTTTGCACCAAAGTACTTTATACCCATTTTCCAGTACTTGATTCTCTATTTCTACCACATATTATGAAAGTTTATTTTTCGAATTTATACTTTGTTCCAGTATCTATTGCACCTTGATTAATCAGATTAGTACTCTCAACGTTTGAAATCTGTACTCGATTCTCTACATTTGCATGCATAGTCTTTAATAAAACTATATGAAGAATAAATGTCATTTTTTGAATTCCTGAGTTCCAGAGAATTCTTCTTGACATCCTCGTGTGATATTTTGTAATAATAAACAATATATCGCAGTACCTGTTACATTGTATTTAATACTTTGATTCCGCAAACGAGTACTCTAATTTTGCTCCTAAGTACTTGATACCCATTTTCCAGTACTCGATTCTGAATTTCTGCCATATATTATGAAAACTTATTTTATTGGAATTTATAATTTGTTCCAGTCTATAGTGTACCTTGATTAATCAAACTAGTACTTTTAAGGTTTGAAATCTGTACTCGATTCTCTACATTTTCACGCATGGTCTTTAATAAAAATATATGAAAAATAAATGTCATTTTGGGAATTCTAGAGTTCCAGAGAATTCTTCTTGACATCCTCGTGTGATATTTTGTAATAATAAACAATATATCGCAGTACCTGTTACATTGTATTTAATACTTTGATTCCGGAACCAAGTACTATAATTTTGCTCCTAAGTACTTGATACCCATTTTCCAGTACTCGATTCTGAATTTCTGCCATATATTATGAAAACTTATTTTATTGGAATTTATAGTTTGTTCCAGTCTATAGTGTACCTTGATTAATCAAACTAGTACTTTCAAGGGTTGAAATCTGTACTAGATTCTCTACATTTTCACGCATGGTCTTTAATAGAAATATATGAAAAATAAATGTGATTTTGGGAATTCCAGAGTTCCAGGGAATTCTTCTTGACATCCTCGTGGGATATCTTGTAATAATAAACAATATATCGTAACACCTGTTATATTGTATTTAATAAATTGATTCCGCAAGCGAGTACTCTGATTTTGCACCAAAGTACTTTATACCCATTTTCCAGTACTTGATTCTCTATTTCTACCACATATTATGAAAATTTATTTTTCGAATTTATACTTTGTTCCAGTATCTATTGCACCTTGATTAATCAGATTAGTACTCTCAACGTTTGAAATCTGTACTCGATTCTCTACATTTCCACGCATAGTCTTTAATAAAACTATATGAAAAATAAATGTCATTTTTTGAATTCCTGAGTTCCAAAGAATTCTTCTTGACATCCTCGTGTGATATTTTGTAATAATAAACAATATATCGCATTACCTGTTACATTGTATTTAATACTTTGATTCCGCAAACGAGTACTCTAATTTTGCTCCTAAGTACTTGATACCCATTTTCCAGTACTCGATTCTCAATTTCTGCCATATATTATGAAAACTTATTTTATTGGAATTTATAATTTGTTCCAGTCTATAGTGTACCTTGATTAATCAAACTAGTACTTTCAAGGCTTGAAATCTGTACTCGATTCTCTACATTTTCACGCATGGTCTTTAATAAAAATATATGAAAAATAAATGTGATTTTGGGAATTCCAGAGTTCCAGGGAATTCTTCTTGACATCCTCGTGGGATATCTTGTAATAATAAACAATATATCGTAATACCTGTTATATTGTATTTAATACATTGATTCCGCAAACGAGTACTCTGATTTTGCACCAAAGTACTTTATACCCATTTTCCAGTACTTGATTCTCTATTTCTACCACATATTATGAAAATTTATTTTTCGAATTTATACTTTGTTCCAGTATCAATTGCACCTTGATTAATCAGATTAGTACTCTCAACGTTTGAAATCTGTACTCGATTCTCTACATTTCCACGCATAGTCTTTAATAAAACTATATGAAGAATAAATGTCATTTTTTGAATTCCTGAGTTCCAGAGAATTCTTCTTGACATCCTCGTGTGATATTTTGTAATAATAAACAATATATCGCATTACCTGTTACATTGTATTTAATACTTTGATTCCGCAAACGAGTACTCTAATTTTGTTCCTAAGTACTTGATACCCATTTTTCAGTACTCGATTCTCAATTTCTGCCATATATTATGAAAACTTATTGTAGCGCCCCGCTCTACAGCCCCCGAACCTGCACGAATTCCCAAGCCAAGTACAGTGCCTCAACCCGAGAACCCACGCAAGCTAACGGGTCAATCCCGACACATGGCAACAGTGAATCCCCAAAATAAAGCATTTAAATAAATCAGAGAATATATAGCGGAAGCATTTAAATCCATATTAACAAAAATGCCACTCCGGGGCCAATACATTAACAACAGCCCACTCAGGGCAACATCATTTAAATAACAATATTGGGGAACAATATAATATTATCAATCCAGGTTGACAAGAGTAATGAACGAGATCAAAAGACAACTAATGAGACTCGGCAAAACCAAAAAGCCTATCTGACACTGTTGCCCATCCGACACGTAAGACATGTCGGTCTCTCTCAAACCTGAGGCAAGAACAAATTAAAAGAGGGTGAGTCAAAATACTCAGTGAAGATGTGAGAACAAGTCGAGTCATGCTTCCGGGTATTTATAGAAAATACATATGCGATAATGAAGAAACCGGAATATGCTTCGACTTGGATATACAATTAAGAATTAAAATCAATAACACTATAAAGCAGTAAATAATATCCCAGCGAGAATGGGCCTGTTCCTCCTTATATCTCCACGGTGCATGTATAAATACTCCATCGCCGGTGTCAAGCTAAGGAGCAACCCGAAGCTCAACCATAATGAATTTTAGGAAAATGTGCAACGAATGCAACACCCACCATCGCTCCCAACCGTGGCTATCATCTCCTGACAGGCCACGATTGACGCTTAGTTTTGGGAGAAGCACCTCGGATTACACCCTGAACGCCCGTCCCCAGATGTAACCTTCGGATACCTTCCCGGGCCCAACTTGAAAATAGTCATGTATTTGCTCGCTTTAAAATAACCCATTTGAATGCCAACCGACACTCTGAGCAAGGGTGACGACAAAGGATTAAATCCTAAGTCAAACCGTCACTTAAAATAAATAGTTTTCTTGCCCTTTTGAAAACAAATCAATTTGGTTTACTTATGTATAATTTTGATATTAAATGATTTGAGGATAAAACATAAAAATATAAACTCGAAATATATAATATATTAATAAGGGATTAGGGGGTTCGCAATTGTATATATATATGTTCAAGCCCAGTTAAAAGTTTAAATCCTCACCTGGAATCAAAAAGAGAAAGCCTAGCTGCTAGACTCACTGGTCTCCCACGCCGGACTGATCTGGAGACAAGACAAGACCTAGACAAATCAATAACGACTACAACAACAATAAAAGCGCAAATAAGCAATTATTGGACGAACGGCTAACCAAACATGTTTCCAATCATGCATATGTCAATTATAATATGTAAAGAAGCTATCATGTAAATTTCACGCAATTCCGACAAGTTGTCAAAAATACACATAATTAGAATTACACTATTCATAGCCCGAACGAGGGCGAAATTAAATAAACATTCCAAAATATAAATCTACAAATTAAAAGGGTTCTATAGGTGAAAACGGTGTAATTTTTGGAGTCCGTATGCAAAAAGTCAACCAAAAATGGTGACCCGAAGACTCAATTGCCGAGAGCAAAGTTTTAAAAGGCTGGAAAAATTCACTAAGTGTTTCACACGGCCTAGTGCACGGTCTTGAACACGGTGTCAAGACCGTGCACGCACACACGGCCAAACACACGGCCTTGGTGCACGGGCTCAAGCCCGTGCAAGCACAAGGAGTTGCACACGGGCTCCTGCACGGTCTTGCGCAAGACCGTGCGTTAGCCCGTGTGGTTCAACTGAACCCAGCAGAAACTTACGGGTTTTCAAATTTTCGAGCCAAAATTCCACAAAAATCATATTTTTAACGCAAATCAACACTCATAATTTATAACAATCAATAATCAACATCTAATTCACATATACATCCAATAAAATCACGAATTGACCAAAAAAACGGGCTCGATCTAAGCATTTAACCTAAAAATCCCGAAATAACCAAATATTCTCAAAACCTCGAAAAAACGTAAAAGAAATTGGGGAAATTGGTACCTAAAGAAAGGTATCGATGAACTGATCGTTTAAAAACGATTGGCGCGAAATTCCACGGAGATTCGAGCTCGGCACGATCGATTAGGGATTCGGGAGAAATATCTCTTTTCTTCTTCTTCTCTCTCTCTCTCTCTCGAAATAAAAATAATGAAATGAATTTCGATACTTATCAAATATCTTCGAAATACCGAAAAATATGAAGGGTTATTTTAGTAATTTTAGAAAATCCAATTAAATACGCGTCGATCACATATAACGATTAAGTATTTAATAAACGCAAAATAGACACGTAATTTAAATACGCAAACAATATTATCACATTGGTCATTTACGACATAATATATTATAATTCAAATATAATCGAGAATTTAGAGATTAAGAAAGATAATTAACGCGTAAAAATTACTCACAGTAATTCCCAGATTTCTGGGTCGTTACACTTATTTTATTGGAATTTATAATTTGTTCCAGTCTATAGTGTACCTTGATTAATCAAACTAGTACTTTCAAGGCTTGAAATCTGTACTCGATTCTCTACATTTTCACGCATGGTCTTTAATAAAAATATATGAAAAATAAATGTGATTTTGGGAATTCCCGAGTTCCAGGGAATTCTTCTTGACATCCTCGTGGGATATCTTGTAATAATAAACAATATATCGTAATACCTGTTATATTGAATTTAATACATTGATTCCGCAAACGAGTACTCTGATTTTGCACCAAAGTACTTTATACCCATTTTCCAGTACTTGATTCTCTATTTCTACCACATATTATGAAAGTTTATTTTTCGAATTTATACTCTGTTCCAGTATGTATTGCACCTTGATTAATCAGATTAGTACTCTCAACGTTTGAAATCTGTACTCGATTCTCTACATTTCCACGCATAGTCTTTAATAAAACTATATGAAAAATAAATGTCATTTTTTGAATTCCTGAGTTCCAGAGAATTCTTCTTGACATCCTCGTGTGATATTTTGTAATAATAAACAATATATCGCAGTACCTGTTACATTGTATTTAATACTTTAATTCCGGAACCGAGTACTCTAATTTTGCTCCTAAGTACTTGATACCCATTTTCCAGTACTCGATTCTCAATTTCTGCCACATATTATGAAAACTTATTTTATTGGAACTTATAATTTGTTCCAGTCTATAGTGTACCTTGATTAATCAAACTAGTACTTTCAAGGTTTGAAATCTGTACTCGATTCTCTACATTTTCACGCATGGTCTTTAATAAAAACATATGAAAAATAAATGTCATTTTGGGAATTCTAGAGTTCCAGAGAATTCTTCTTGACATCCTCGTGTGATATTTTGTAATAATAAACAATATATCGCAGTACCTGTTACATTGTATTTAATACTTTAATTCCGGAACCGAGTACTCTAATTTTGCTCCTAAGTACTTGATACCCATTTTCCAGTACTCGATTCTCAATTTCTGCCACATATTATGAAGACTTATTTTATTGGAATTTATAATTTGTTCCAGTCTATAGTGTACCTTGATTAATCAAACTAGTACTTTCAAGGCTTGAAATCTGTACTCGATTCTCTACATTTTCACGCATGGTCTTTAATAAAAATATATGAAAAATAAATGTGATTTTGGGAATTCCAGAGTTCCAGGGAATTCTTCTTGACATCCTCGTGGGATATCTTGTAATAATAAACAATATATCGTAATACCTGTTATATTTTATTTAATACATTGATTCCGCAAACGAGTACTCTGATTTTGCACCAAAGTACTTTATACCCATTTTCCAGTAATTTATTCTCTATTTCTACCACATATTATGAAAATTTATTTTTCGAATTTATACTTTGTTCCAGTATCTATTGCACCTTGATTAATCAGATTAGTACTCTCAACGTTTGAAATCTGTACTCGATTCTCTACATTTCCACGAATAGTCTTTAATAAACCTATATGAAAAATAAATGTCATTTTTTGAATTCCTGAGTTCCAGAGAATTCTTCTTGACATCCTCGTGTGATATTTTGTAATAATAAACAATATATCGCAGTACCTGTTACATTGTATTTAATACTTTAATTCTGGAACCGAGTACTCTAATTTTGCTCCTAAGTACCTGATACCCATTTTCCAGTACTCGATTCTCAATTTCTGCCACATATTATGAAAACTTATTTTATTGGAATTTATAATTTGTTCCAGTCTATAGTGTACCTTGATTAATCAAACTAGTACTTTCAAGGCTTGAAATCTGTACTCGATTCTCTACATGTTCACGCATGGTCTTTAATAAAAATATATGAAAAATAAATGTGATTTTGGGAATTCCAGAGTTCCAGGGAATTTTTCTTGACATCCTCGTGGGATATCTTGTAATAATAAACAATATATCATAATACCTGTTATATTGTATTTAATACATTGATTCCGCAAACGAGTACTCTGATTTTGCACCAAAGTACTTTATACCCATTTTCCAGTACTTGATTCTCTATTTCTACCACATATTATGAAAATTTATTTTTCGAATTTACACTTTGTTCCAGTATCTATTGCACCTTGATTAATCAGATTAGTACTCTCAACGTTTGAAATCTGTACTCGATTCTCTACATTTCCACGAATAGTCTTTAATAAAACTATATGAAAAATAAATGTCATTTTTTGAATTCCTGAGTTCCAGAGAATTCTTCTTGACATCCTCGTGTGATATTTTGTAATAATAAACAATATATCGCTGTACCTGTTACATTGTATTTAATACTTTGATTCCGGAACAGAGTACTCTAATTTTGCTACTAAGTACTTGATACCCATTTTCCAGTACTCGATTCTCAATTTCTGCCACATATTATGAAAACTTATTTTATTGGAATTTATAATTTGTTCCAGTCTATAGTGTACCTTGATTAATCAAACTAGTACTTTCAAGGCTTGAAATCTGTACTTGATTCTCTACATTTTCACGCATGGTCTTTAATAAAAATATATGAAAAATAAATGTGATTTTGGGAATTCCAGAGTTCCAGGGAATTCTTCTTGACATCCTCGTGGGATATCTTGTAATAATAAACAATATATCGTAATACCTGTTATATTGTATTTAATACATTGATTCCGCAAACGAGTACTCTGATTTTGCACCAAAGTACTTTATACCCATTTTCCAGTACTTGATTCTCTATTTCTACCACATATTATGAAAATTTATTTTTCAAATTTATACTTTGTTCCAGTATCTATTGCACCTTGATTAATCAGATTAGTACTCTCAACGTTTGAAATCTGTACTCGATTCTCTACATTTCCACAAATTGTCTTTAATAAAACTATATGAAAAATAAATGTCATTTTTTGAATTCCTGAGTTCCAGAGAATTCTTCTTGACATCCTCGTGTGATATTTTGTAATAATAAACAATATATCGTAGTACCTGTTACATTGTATTTAATACTTTAATTCCGGAACCGAGTACTCTAATTTTGCTCCTAAGTACCTGATACCCATTTTCCAGTACTCGATTCTCAATTTCTGCCACATATTATGAAAACTTATTTTATTGGAATTTATAATTTGTTCCAGTCTATAGTGTACCTTGATTAATCAAACTAGTACTTTCAAGGCTTGAAATCTGTACTCGGTTCTCTACATTTTCACGCATGGTCTTTAATAAAAATATATGAAAAATAAATGTGATTTTGGGAATTCCAGAGTTCCAGGGAATTCTTCTTGACATCCTCGTGGGATATCTTGTAATAATAAGCAATATATCATAATACCTGTTATATTGTATTTAATACATTGATTCCGCAAACGAGTACTCTGATTTTGCACCAAAGTACTTTATACCCATTTTCCAGTACTTGATTCTCTATTTCTACCACATATTATGAAAATTTATTTTTCGAATTTACACTTTGTTCCAGTATCTATTGCACCTTGATTAATCAGATTAGTACTCTCAACGTTTGAAATCTGTACTCGATTCTCTACATTTCCAAGAATAGTCTTTAATAAAACTATATGAAAAATAAATGTCATTTTTTGAATTCCTGAGTTCCAGAGAATTCTTCTTGACATCCTCGTGTGATATTTTGTAATAATAAACAATATATCGCAGTACCTGTTACATTGTATTTAATACTTTAATTCCGGAACCGAGTACTCTAATTTTGCTCCTAAGTACTTGATACCCATTTTCCAGTACTCGATTCTCAATTTCTGCCACATATTATGAAGACTTATTTTATTGGAATTTATAATTTGTTCCAGTCTATAGTGTACCTTGATTAATCAAACTAGTACTTTCAAGGCTTGAAATCTGTACTCGATTCTCTACATTTTCACGCATGGTCTTTAATAAAAATATATGAAAAATAAATGTGATTTTGGGAATTCCAGAGTTCCAGGGAATTCTTCTTGACATCCTCGTGGGATATCTTGTAATAATAAACAATATATCGTAATACCTGTTATATTTTATTTAATACATTGATTCCGCAAACGAGTACTCTGATTTTGCACCAAAGTACTTTATACCCATTTTCCAGTAATTTATTCTCTATTTCTACCACATATTATGAAAATTTATTTTTCGAATTTATACTTTGTTCCAGTATCTATTGCACCTTGATTAATCAGATTAGTACTCTCAACGTTTGAAATCTGTACTCGATTCTCTACATTTCCACGAATAGTCTTTAATAAAACTATATGAAAAATAAATGTCATTTTTTGAATTCCTGAGTTCCAGAGAATTCTTCTTGACATCCTCGTGTGATATTTTGTAATAATAAACAATATATCGCAGTACCTGTTACATTGTATTTAATACTTTAATTCCGGAACCGAGTACTCTAATTTTGCTCCTAAGTACCTGATACCCATTTTCCAGTACTCGATTCTCAATTTCTGCCACATATTATGAAAACTTATTTTATTGGAATTTATAATTTGTTCCAGTCTATAGTGTACCTTGATTAATCAAACTAGTACTTTCAAGGCTTGAAATCTGTACTCGATTCTCTACATGTTCACGCATGGTCTTTAATAAAAATATATGAAAAATAAATGTGATTTTGGGAATTCCAGAGTTCCAGGGAATTTTTCTTGACATCCTCGTGGGATATCTTGTAATAATAAACAATATATCATAATACCTGTTATATTGTATTTAATACATTGATTCCGCAAACGAGTACTCTGATTTTGCACCAAAGTACTTTATACCCATTTTCCAGTACTTGATTCTCTATTTCTACCACATATTATGAAAATTTATTTTTCGAATTTACACTTTGTTCCAGTATCTATTGCACCTTGATTAATCAGATTAGTACTCTCAACGTTTGAAATCTGTACTCGATTCTCTACATTTCCACGAATAGTCTTTAATAAAACTATATGAAAAATAAATGTCATTTTTTGAATTCCTGAGTTCCAGAGAATTCTTCTTGACATCCTCGTGTGATATTTTGTAATAATAAACAATATATCGCTGTACCTGTTACATTGTATTTAATACTTTGATTCCGGAACAGAGTACTCTAATTTTGCTACTAAGTACTTGATACCCATTTTCCAGTACTCGATTCTCAATTTCTGCCACATATTATGAAAACTTATTTTATTGGAATTTATAATTTGTTCCAGTCTATAGTGTACCTTGATTAATCAAACTAGTACTTTCAAGGCTTGAAATCTGTACTTGATTCTCTACATTTTCACGCATGGTCTTTAATAAAAATATATGAAAAATAAATGTGATTTTGGGAATTCCAGAGTTCCAGGGAATTCTTCTTGACATCCTCGTGGGATATCTTGTAATAATAAACAATATATCGTAATACCTGTTATATTGTATTTAATACATTGATTCCGCAAACGAGTACTCTGATTTTGCACCAAAGTACTTTATACCCATTTTCCAGTACTTGATTCTCTATTTCTACCACATATTATGAAAATTTATTTTTCAAATTTATACTTTGTTCCAGTATCTATTGCACCTTGATTAATCTGATTAGTACTCTCAACGTTTGAAATCTGTACTCGATTCTCTACATTTCCACGAATTGTCTTTAATAAAACTATATGAAAAATAAATGTCATTTTTTGAATTCCTGAGTTCCAGAGAATTCTTCTTGACATCCTCGTGTGATATTTTGTAATAATAAACAATATATCGTAGTACCTGTTACATTGTATTTAATACTTTAATTCCGGAACCGAGTACTCTAATTTTGCTCCTAAGTACTTGATACCCATTTTCCAGTACTCGATTCTCAATTTCTGCCACATATTATGAAAACTTATTTTATTGGAATTTATAATTTGTTCCAGTCTATAGTGTACCTTGATTAATCAAACTAGTACTTTCAAGGCTTGAAATCTGTACTTGATTCTCTACATTTTCACGCATGGTCTTTAATAAAAATATATGAAAAATAAATGTGATTTTGGGAATTCCAGAGTTCCAGGGAATTCTTCTTGACATCCTCGTGGGATATCTTGTAATAATAAACAATATATCGTAATACCTATTATATTGTATTTAATACATTGATTCCGCAAACGAGTACTCTGATTTTGCACCAAAGTACTTTATACCCATTTTCCAGTACTTGATTCTCTATTTCTACCACATATTATGAAAATTTATTTTTCAAATTTATACTTTGTTCCAGTATCTATTGCACCTTGATTAATCAGATTAGTACTCTCAACGTTTGAAATCTGTACTCGATTCTCTACATTTCCACGAATTGTCTTTAATAAAACTATATGAAAAATAAATGTCATTTTTTGAATTCCTGAGTTCCAGAGAATTCTTCTTGACATCCTCGTGTGATATTTTGTAATAATAAACAATATATCGTAGTACCTGTTACATTGTATTTAATACTTTAATTCCGGAACCGAGTACTCTAATTTTGCTCCTAAGTACCTGATACCCATTTTCCAGTACTCGATTCTCAATTTCTGCCACATATTATGAAAACTTATTTTATTGGAATTTATAATTTGTTCCAGTCTATAGTGTACCTTGATTAATCAAACTAGTACTTTCAAGGCTTGAAATCTGTACTCGGTTCTCTACATTTTCACGCATGGTCTTTAATAAAAATATATGAAAAATAAATGTGATTTTGGGAATTCCAGAGTTCCAGGGAATTCTTCTTGACATCCTCGTGGGATATCTTGTAATAATAAGCAATATATCATAATACCTGTTATATTGTATTTAATACATTGATTCCGCAAACGAGTACTCTGATTTTGCACCAAAGTACTTTATACCCATTTTCCAGTACTTGATTCTCTATTTCTACCACATATTATGAAAATTTATTTTTCGAATTTACACTTTGTTCCAGTATCTATTGCACCTTGATTAATCAGATTAGTACTCTCAACGTTTGAAATCTGTACTCGATTCTCTACATTTCCAAGAATAGTCTTTAATAAAACTATATGAAAAATAAATGTCATTTTTTGAATTCCTGAGTTCCAGAGAATTCTTCTTGACATCCTCGTGTGATATTTTGTAATAATAAACAATATATCGCAGTACCTGTTACATTGTATTTAATACTTTAATTCCGGAACCGAGTACTCTAATTTTGCTACTAAGTACTTGATACCCATTTTCCAGTACTCGATTCTCAATTTCTGCCACATATTATGAAAACTTATTTTATTGGAATTTATAATTTGTTCCAGTCTATAGTGTACCTTGATTAATCAAACTAGTACTTTCAAGGCTTGAAATCTGTACTCGATTCTCTACATCTTCACGCATGGTCTTTAATAAAAATATATGGAAAATAAATGTGATTTTGGGAATTCCAGAGGTCCAGGGAATTCTTCTTGACATCCTCGTGGGATATCTTGTAATAATAAACAATATATCGTAATACCTGTTATATTTTATTTAATACATTGATTCCGCAAACGAGTACTCTGATTTTGCACCAAAGTACTTTATACCCATTTTCCAGTACTTGATTCTCTATTTCTACCACATATTATGAAAATTTATTTTTCGAATTTATACTTTGTTCCAGTATCTATTGCACCTTGATTAATCAGATTAGTACTCTCAACGTTTGAAATCTGTACTCGATTCTCTACATTTCCACGAATAGTCTTTAATAAAACTATATGAAAAATAAATGTCATTTTTTGAATTCCTGAGTTCCAGAGAATTCCTCTTGACATCCTCGTGTGATATTTTGTAATAATAAACAATATATCGCAGTACCTGTTACATTGTATTTAATGCTTTAATTCCGGAACCGAGTACTCTAATTTTGCTCCTAAGTACCTGATACCCATTTTCCAGTACTCGATTCTCAATTTCTGCCACATATTATGAAAACTTATTTTATTGGAATTTATAATTTGTTCCAGTCTATAGTGTACCTTGATTAATCAAACTAGTACTTTCAAGGCTTGAAATCTGTACTCGATTCTCTACATTTTCACGCATGGTCTTTAATAAAAATATATGAAAAATAAATGTGATTTTGGGAATTCCCGAGTTCCAGGGAATTCTTCTTGACATCCTCGTGGGATATCTTGTAATAATAAACAATATATCGTAATACCTGTTATATTGTATTTAATACATTGATTCCGCAAACGAGTACTCTGATTTTGCACCAAAGTACTTTATACCCATTTTCCAGTACTTGATTCTCTATTTCTACCACATATTATGAAAATTTATTTTTCGAATTTATACTTTGTTCCAGTATCTATTGCACCTTGATTAATCAGATTAGTACTCTCAACGTTTGAAATCTGTACTCGATTCTCTACATGTCCACGAATAGTCTTTAATAAAACTATATGAAAAATAAATGTCATTTTTTGAATTCCTGAGTTCCAGAGAATTCTTCTTGACATCCTCGTGTGATATTTTGTAATAATAAACAATATATCGCAGTACCTGTTACATTGTATTTAATACTTTAATTCCGGAACCGAGTACTCTAAATTTGCTCCTAAGTACTTGATACCCATTTTCCAGTACTCGATTCTCAATTTCTGCCACATATTATGAAAACTTATTTTATTGGAATTTATAATTTGTTCCAGTCTATAGTGTACCTTGATTAATCAAACTAGTACTTTCAAGGCTTGAAATCTGTACTCGATTCTCTACATTTTCACGCATGGTCTTTAATAAAAATATATGAAAAATAAATGTGATTTTGGGAATTCCAGAGTTCCAGGGAATTCTTCTTGACATCCTCGTGGGATATCTTGTAATAATAAACAATATATCGTAATACCTGTTATATTGTATTTAATACATTGATTCCGCAAACGAGTACTCTGATTTTGCACCAAAGTACTTTATACCCATTTATCAGTACTTGATTCTCTATTTCTACCACATATTATGAAAATTTATTTTTCGAATTTATACTTTGTTCCAGTCTATAGTGTACCTTGATTAATCAAACTAGTACTTTCAAGGTTTCAAATCTGTACTCGATTCTCTACATTTTCACGCATGGTCTTTAATAAAAATATATGAAAAATAAATGTCATTTTGGGAATTCTAGAGTTCCAGAGAATTCTTCTTGACATCCTCGTGTGATATTTTGTAATAATAAACAATATATCGCAGTACCTGTTACATTGTATTTAATACTTTCATTCCGGAACCGAGTACTCTAATTTTGCTCCTAAGTACTTGATACCCATTTTCCAGTACTCGATTCTCAATTTCTGCCACATGTTATGAAAACTTATTTTATTGGAATTTATAATTTGTTCCAGTCTATAGTGTACCTTGATTAATCAAACTAGTACTTTCAAGGCTTGAAATCTGTACTCGATTCTCTACATTTTCACACATGGTCTTTAATAAAAATATATGAAAAATAAATGTGATTTTGGGAATTCCAGAGTTCCAGGGAATTCTTCTTGACATCCTCGTGGGATATCTTGTAATAATAAACAATATATCGTAATACCTGTTATATTGTATTTAATACATTGATTCCGCAAACGAGTACTCTGATTTTGCACCAAAGTACTTTATACCCATTTTCCAGTACTTGATTCTCTATTTCTACCACATATTATGAAAATTTATTTTTCAAATTTATACTTTGTTCCAGTATCTATTGCACCTTGATTAATCAGATTAGTACTCTCAACGTTTGAAATCTGTACTCGATTCTCTACATTTCCACGAATTGTCTTTAATAAAACTATATGAAAAATAAATGTCATTTTTTGAATTCCTGAGTTCCAGAGAATTCTTCTTGACATCCTCGTGTGATATTTTGTAATAATAAACAATATATCGTAGTACCTGTTACATTGTATTTAATACTTTAATTCCGGAACCGAGTACTCTAATTTTGCTCCTAAGTACCTGATACCCATTTTCCAGTACTCGATTCTCAATTTCTGCCACATATTATGAAAACTTATTTTATTGGAATTTATAATTTGTTCCAGTCTATAGTGTACCTTGATTAATCAAACTAGTACTTTCAAGGCTTGAAATCTGTACTCGGTTCTCTACATTTTCACGCATGGTCTTTAATAAAAATATATGAAAAATAAATGTGATTTTGGGAATTCCAGAGTTCCAGGGAATTCTTCTTGACATCCTCGTGGGATATCTTGTAATAATAAGCAATATATCATAATACCTGTTATATTGTATTTAATACATTGATTCCGCAAACGAGTACTCTGATTTTGCACCAAAGTACTTTATACCCATTTTCCAGTACTTGATTCTCTATTTCTACCACATATTATGAAAATTTATTTTTCGAATTTACACTTTGTTCCAGTATCTATTGCACCTTGATTAATCAGATTAGTACTCTCAACGTTTGAAATCTGTACTCGATTCTCTACATTTCCAAGAATAGTCTTTAATAAAACTATATGAAAAATAAATGTCATTTTTTGAATTCCTGAGTTCCAGAGAATTCTTCTTGACATCCTCGTGTGATATTTTGTAATAATAAACAATATATCGCAGTACCTGTTACATTGTATTTAATACTTTAATTCCGGAACCGAGTACTCTAATTTTGCTACTAAGTACTTGATACCCATTTTCGAGTACTCGATTCTCAATTTCTGCCACATATTATGAAAACTTATTTTATTGGAATTTATAATTTGTTCCAGTCTATAGTGTACCTTGATTAATCAAACTAGTACTTTCAAGGCTTGAAATCTGTACTCGATTCTCTACATTTTCACGCATGGTCTTTAATAAAAATATATGAAAAATAAATGTGATTTTGGGAATTCCAGAGTTCCAGGGAATTCTTCTTGACATCCTCGTGGGATATCTTGTAATAATAAACAATATATCGTAATACCTGTTATATTGTATTTAATACATTGATTCCGCAAACGAGTACTCTGATTTTGCACCAAAGTACTTTATACCCATTTATCAGTACTTGATTCTCTATTTCTACCACATATTATGAAAATTTATTTTTCGAATTTATACTTTGTTCCAGTCTATAGTGTACCTTGATTAATCAAACTAGTACTTTCAAGGTTTCAAATCTGTACTCGATTCTCTACATTTTCACGCATGGTCTTTAATAAAAATATATGAAAAATAAATGTCATTTTGGGAATTCTAGAGTTCCAGAGAATTCTTCTTGACATCCTCGTGTGATATTTTGTAATAATAAACAATATATCGCAGTACCTGTTACATTGTATTTAATACTTTCATTCCGGAACCGAGTACTCTAATTTTGCTCCTAAGTACTTGATACCCATTTTCCAGTACTCGATTCTCAATTTCTGCCACATGTTATGAAAACTTATTTTATTGGAATTTATAATTTGTTCCAGTCTATAGTGTACCTTGATTAATCAAACTAGTACTTTCAAGGCTTGAAATCTGTACTCGATTCTCTACATTTTCACGCATGGTCTTTAATAAAAATATATGAAAAATAAATGTGATTTTGGGAATTCCAGAGTTCCAGGGAATTCTTCTTGACATCCTCGTGGGATATCTTGTAATAATAAACAATATATCGTAATACCTGTTATATTGTATTTAATACATTGATTCCGCAAACGAGTACTCTGATTTTGCACCAAAGTACTTTATACCCATTTATCAGTACTTGATTCTCTATTTCTACCACATATTATGAAAATTTATTTTTCGAATTTATACTTTGTTCCAGTCTATAGTGTACCTTGATTAATCAAACTAGTACTTTCAAGGTTTCAAATCTGTACTCGATTCTCTACATTTTCACGCATGGTCTTTAATAAAAATATATGAAAAATAAATGTCATTTTGGGAATTCTAGAGTTCCAGAGAATTCTTCTTGACATCCTCGTGTGATATTTTGTAATAATAAACAATATATCGCAGTACCTGTTACATTGTATTTAATACTTTCATTCCGGAACCGAGTACTCTAATTTTGCTCCTAAGTACTTGATACCCATTTTCCAGTACTCGATTCTCAATTTCTGCCACATGTTATGAAAACTTATTTTATTGGAATTTATAATTTGTTCCAGTCTATAGTGTACCTTGATTAATCAAACTAGTACTTTCAAGGCTTGAAATCTGTACTCGATTCTCTACATTTTCACGCATGGTCTTTAATAAAAATATATGAAAAATAAATGTGATTTTGGGAATTCCAGAGTTCCAGGGAATTCTTCTTGACATCCTCGTGGGATATCTTGTAATAATAAACAATATATCGTAATACCTGTTATATTGTATTTAATACATTGATTCCGCAAACGAGTACTCTGATTTTGCACCAAAGTACTTTATACCCATTTTCCAGTACTTGATTCTCTATTTCTACCACATATTATGAAAATTTATTTTTCGAATTTATACTTTGTTCCAGTATCTATTGCACCTTGATTAATCAGATTAGTACTCTCAACGTTTGAAATCTGTACTCGATTCTCTACATTTCCACGAATAGTCATTAATAAAACTATATGAAAAATAAATGTCATTTTTTGAATTCCTGAGTTCCAGAGAATTCCTCTTGACATCCTCGTGTGATATTTTGTAATAATAAACAATATATCGCAGTACCTGTTACATTGTATTTAATGCTTTAATTCCGGAACCGAGTACTCTAATTTTGCTCCTAAGTACCTGATACCCATTTTCCAGTACTCGATTCTCAATTTCTGCCACATATTATGAAAACTTATTTTATTGGAATTTATAATTTGTTCCAGTCTATAGTGTACCTTGATTAATCAAACTAGTACTTTCAAGGCTTGAAATCTGTACTCGATTCTCTACATTTTCACGCATGGTCTTTAATAAAAATATATGAAAAATAAATGTGATTTTGGGAATTCCAGAGTTCCAGGGAATTCTTCTTGACATCCTCGTGGGATATCTTGTAATAATAAATAATATATCGTAATACCTGTTATATTGTATTGAATACATTGATTCCGCAAACGAGTACTCTGATTTTGCACCAAAGTACTTTATACCCATTTATCAGTACTTGATTCTCTATTTCTACCACATATTATGAAAATTTATTTTTCGAATTTATACTTTGTTCCAGTATCTATTGCACCTTGATTAATCAGATTAGTACTCTCAACGTTTGAAATCTGTACTCGATTCTCTACATTTCCACGAATAGTCATTAATAAAACTATATGAAAAATAAATGTCATTTTTTGAATTCCTGAGTTCCAGAGAATTCCTCTTGACATCCTCGTGTGATATTTTGTAATAATAAACAATATATCGCAGTACCTGTTACATTGTATTTAATGCTTTAATTCCGGAACCGAGTACTCTAATTTTGCTCCTAAGTACCTGATACCCATTTTCCAGTACTCGATTCTCAATTTCTGCCACATATTATGAAAACTTATTTTATTGGAATTTATAATTTGTTCCAGTCTATAGTGTACCTTGATTAATCAAACTAGTACTTTCAAGGCTTGAAATCTGTACTCGATTCTCTACATTTTCACGCATGGTCTTTAATAAAAATATATGAAAAATAAATGTGATTTTGGGAATTCCAGAGTTCCAGGGAATTCTTCTTGACATCCTCGTGGGATATCTTGTAATAATAAATAATATATCGTAATACCTGTTATATTGTATTGAATACATTGATTCCGCAAACGAGTACTCTGATTTTGCACCAAAGTACTTTATACCCATTTATCAGTACTTGATTCTCTATTTCTACCACATATTATGAAAATTTATTTTTCGAATTTATACTTTGTTCCAGTCTATAGTGTACATTGATTAATCAAACTAGTACTTTCAAGGTTTCAAATCTGTACTCGATTCTCTACATTTTCACGCATGGTCTTTAATAAAAATATATGAAAAATAAATGTCATTTTGGGAATTCTAGAGTTCCAGAGAATTCTTCTTGACATCCTCGTGTGATATTTTGTAATAATAAACAATATATCGCAGTACCTGTTACATTGTATTTAATACTTTCATTCCGGAACCGAGTACTCTAATTTTGCTCCTAAGTACTTGATACCCATTTTCCAGTACTCGATTCTCAATTTCTGCCACATGTTATGAAAACTTATTTTATTGGAATTTATAATTTGTTCCAGTCTATAGTGTACCTTGATTAATCAAACTAGTACTTTCAAGGCTTGAAATCTGTACTCGATTCTCTACATTTTCACGCATGGTCTTTAATAAAAATATATGAAAAATAAATGTGATTTTGGGAATTCCAGAGTTCCAGGGAATTCTTCTTGACATCCTCGTGGGATATCTTGTAATAATAAACAATATATCGTAATACCTGTTATATTGTATTTAATACATTGATTCCGCAAACGAGTACTCTGATTTTGCACCAAAGTACTTTATACCCATTTTCTAGTACTTGATTCTCTATTTCTAGCACATATTATGAAAATTTATTTTTCGAATTTATACTTTGTTCCAGTATCTATTGCACCTTGATTAATCAGATTAGTACTCTCAACGTTTGAAATCTGTACTCGATTCTCTACATTTCCACGAATAGTCTTTAATAAAACTATATGAAAAATAAATGTCATTTTTTGAATTCCTGAGTTCCAGAGAATTCTTCTTGACATCCTCGTGTGATATTTTGTAATAATAAACAATATATCGCAGTACCTGTTACATTGTATTTAATACTTTAATTCCGGAACCGAGTACTCTAATTTTGCTCCTAAGTACTTGATACCCATTTTCCAGTACTCGATTCTCAATTTCTGCCACATATTATGAAAACTTATTTTATTAGAATTTATAATTTGTTCCAGTCTATAGTGTACCTTGATTAATCAAACTAGTACTTTCAAGGCTTGAAATCTGTACTCGATTCTCTACATTTTCACGCATGGTCTTTAATAAAAATATATGAAAAATAAATGTGATTTTGGGAATTCCAGAGTTCCAGGGAATTCTTCTTGACATCCTCGTGGGATATCTTGTAATAATAAACAATATATCGTAATACCTGTTATATTGTATTTAATACATTGATTCCGCAAACGAGTACTCTGATTTTGCACCAAAGTACTTTATACCCATTTTCCAGTACTTGATTCTCTATTTCTACCACATATTATGAAAATTTATTTTTCGAATTTATACTTTGTTCCAGTATCTATTGCACCTTGATTAATCAGATTAGTACTCTTAACGTTTGAAATCTGTACTCGATTCTCTACATTTCCACAAATAGTCTTTAATAAAACTATATGAAAAATAAATGTCATTTTTTGAATTCCTGAGTTCCAGAGAATTCCTCTTGACATCCTCGTGTGATATTTTGTAATAATAAACAATATATCGCAGTACCTGTTACATTGTATTTAATGCTTTAATTCCGGAACCGAGTACTCTAATTTTGCTCCTAAGTACCTGATACCCATTTTCCAGTACTCGATTCTCAATTTCTGCCACATATTATGAAAACTTATTTTATTGGAATTTATAATTTGTTCCAGTCTATAGTGTACCTTGATTAATCAAACTAGTACTTTCAAGGCTTGAAATCTGTACTCGATTCTCTACATTTTCACGCATGGTCTTTAATAAAAATATATGAAAAATAAATGTGATTTTGGGAATTCCCGAGTTCCAGGGAATTCTTCTTGACATCCTCGTGGGATATCTTGTAATAATAAACAATATATCGTAATACCTGTTATATTGTATTTAATACATTGATTCCGCAAACGAGTACTCTGATTTTGCACCAAAGTACTTTATACCCATTTTCCAGTACTTGATTCTCTATTTCAACCACATATTATGAAAATTTATTTTTCGAATTTATACTTTGTTCCAGTATCTATTGCACCTTGATTAATCAGATTAGTACTCTCAACGTTTGAAATCTGTACTCGATTCTCTACATGTCCACGAATAGTCTTTAATAAAACTATATGAAAAATAAATGTCATTTTTTGAATTCCTGAGTTCCAGAGAATTCTTCTTGACATCCTCGTGTGATATTTTGTAATAATAAACAATATATCGCAGTACCTGTTACATTGTATTTAATACTTTAATTCCGGAACCGAGTACTCTAAATTTGCTCCTAAGTACTTGATACCCATTTTCCAGTACTCGATTCTCAATTTCTGCCACATATTATGAAAACTTATTTTATTGGAATTTATAATTTGTTCCAGTCTATAGTGTACCTTGATTAATCAAACTAGTACTTTCAAGGCTTGAAATCTGTACTCGATTCTCTACATTTTCACGCATGGTCTTTAATAAAAATATATGAAAAATAAATGTGATTTTGGGAATTCCAGAGTTCCAGGGAATTCTTCTTGACATCCTCGTGGGATATCTTGTAATAATAAACAATATATCGTAATACCTGTTATATTGTATTTAATACATTGATTCCGCAAACGAGTACTCTGATTTTGCACCAAAGTACTTTATACCCATTTATCAGTACTTGATTCTCTATTTCTACCACATATTATGAAAATTTATTTTTCGAATTTATACTTTGTTCCAGTCTATAGTGTACCTTGATTAATCAAACTAGTACTTTCAAGGTTTCAAATCTGTACTCGATTCTCTACATTTTCACGCATGGTCTTTAATAAAAATATATGAAAAATAAATGTCATTTTGGGAATTCTAGAGTTCCAGAGAATTCTTCTTGACATCCTCGTGTGATATTTTGTAATAATAAACAATATATCGCAGTACCTGTTACATTGTATTTAATACTTTCATTCCGGAACCGAGTACTCTAATTTTGCTCCTAAGTACTTGATACCCATTTTCCAGTACTCGATTCTCAATTTCTGCCACATGTTATGAGAACTTATTTTATTGGAATTTATAATTTGTTCCAGTCTATAGTGTACCTTGATTAATCAAACTAGTACTTTCAAGGCTTGAAATCTGTACTCGATTCTCTACATTTTCACGCATGGTCTTTAATAAAAATATATGAAAAATAAATGTGATTTTGGGAATTCCAGAGTTCCAGGGAATTCTTCTTGACATCCTCGTGGGATATCTTGTAATAATAAACAATATATCGTAATACCTGTTATATTGTATTTAATACATTGATTCCGCAAACGAGTACTCTGATTTTGCACCAAAGTACTTTATACCCATTTTCTAGTACTTGATTCTCTATTTCTAGCACATATTATGAAAATTTATTTTTCGAATTTATACTTTGTTCCAGTATCTATTGCACCTTGATTAATCAGATTAGTACTCTCAACGTTTGAAATCTGTACTCGATTCTCTACATTTCCACGAATAGTCTTTAATAAAACTATATGAAAAATAAATGTCATTTTTTGAATTCCTGAGTTCCAGAGAATTCTTCTTGACATCCTCGTGTGATATTTTGTAATAATAAACAATATATCGCAGTACCTGTTACATTGTATTTAATACTTTGATTCCGCAAACGAGTACTCTAATTTTGCTCCTAAGTACTTGATACCCATTTTCCAGTACTCGATTCTCAATTTCTGCCATATATTATGAAAACTTATTTTATTGGAATTTATAATTTGTTCCAGTCTATAGTGTACCTTGATTAATCAAACTAGTACTTTCAAGGTTTGAAATCTGTACTCGATTCTCTACATTTTCACGCATGGTCTTTAATAAAAATATATGAAAAATAAATGTGATTTTGGGAATTCCAGAGTTCTAGGGAATTCTTCTTGACATCCTCGTGGGATATCTTGTAATAATAAACAATATATCGTAATACCTGTTATATTGTATTTAATACATTGATTCCGCAAACGAGTACTCTGATTTTGCACCAAAGTACTTTATACCCATTTTCCAGTACTTGATTCTCTATTTCTACCACATATTATAAAAGTTTATTTTTCGAATTTATACTTTGTTCCAGTATCTATTGCACCTTGATTAATCAGATTAGTACTCTCAACGTTTGAAATCTGTACTCGATTCTCTACATTTCCACGCATAGTCTTTAATAAAACTATATGAAGAATAAATGTCATTTTTTGAATTCCTGAGTTCCAGAGAATTCTTCTTGACATCCTCGTGTGATATTTTGTAATAATAAACAATATATCGCAGTACCTGTTACATTGTATTTAATACTTTGATTCCGCAAACGAGTACTCTAATTTTGCTCCTAAGTACTTGATACCCATTTTCCAGTACTCGATTCTCAATTTCTGCCACATATTATGAAAACTTATTTTATTGGAATTTATAATTTGTTCCAGTCTATAGTGTACCTTGATTAATCAAACTAGTACTTTCAAGGCTTGAAATCTGTACTCGATTCTCTACATTTTCACGCATGGTCTTTAATAAAAATATATGAAAAATAAATGTGATTTTGGGAATTCCAGAGTTCCAGGGAATTCTTCTTGACATCCTCGTGGGATATCTTGTAATAATAAACAATATATCGTAATACCTGTTATATTGTATTTAATACATTGATTCCGCAAACGAGTACTCTGATTTTGCACCAAAGTACTTTATACCCATTTTCTAGTACTTGATTCTCTATTTCTAGCACATATTATGAAAATTTATTTTTCGAATTTATACTTTGTTCCAGTATCTATTGCACCTTGATTAATCAGATTAGTACTCTCAACGTTTGAAATCTGTACTCGATTCTCTACATTTCCACGAATAGTCTTTAATAAAACTATATGAAAAATAAATGTCATTTTTTGAATTCCTGAGTTCCAGAGAATTCTTCTTGACATCCTCGTGTGATATTTTGTAATAATAAACAATATATCGCAGTACCTGTTACATTGTATTTAATACTTTGATTCCGCAAACGAGTACTCTAATTTTGCTCCTAAGTACTTGATACCCATTTTCCAGTACTCGATTCTCAATTTCTGCCATATATTATGAAAACTTATTTTATTGGAATTTATAATTTGTTCCAGTCTATAGTGTACCTTGATTAATCAAACTAGTACTTTCAAGGTTTGAAATCTGTACTCGATTCTCTACATTTTCACGCATGGTCTTTAATAAAAATATATGAAAAATAAATGTGATTTTGGGAATTCCAGAGTTCTAGGGAATTCTTCTTGACATCCTCGTGGGATATCTTGTAATAATAAACAATATATCGTAATACCTGTTATATTGTATTTAATACATTGATTCCGCAAACGAGTACTCTGATTTTGCACCAAAGTACTTTATACCCATTTTCCAGTACTTGATTCTCTATTTCTACCACATATTATAAAAGTTTATTTTTCGAATTTATACTTTGTTCCAGTATCTATTGCACCTTGATTAATCAGATTAGTACTCTCAACGTTTGAAATCTGTACTCGATTCTCTACATTTCCACGCATAGTCTTTAATAAAACTATATGAAGAATAAATGTCATTTTTTGAATTCCTGAGTTCCAGAGAATTCTTCTTGACATCCTCGTGTGATATTTTGTAATAATAAACAATATATCGCAGTACCTGTTACATTGTATTTAATACTTTGATTCCGCAAACGAGTACTCTAATTTTGCTCCTAAGTACTTGATACCCATTTTCCAGTACTCGATTCTCAATTTCTGCCACATATTATGAAAACTTATTTTATTGGAATTTATAATTTGTTCCAGTCTATAGTGTACCTTGATTAATCAAACTAGTACTTTCAAGGCTTGAAATCTGTACTCGATTCTCTACATTTTCACGCATGGTCTTTAATAAAAATATATGAAAAATAAATGTGATTTTGGGAATTCCAGAGTTCCAGGGAATTCTTCTTGACATCCTCGTGGGATATCTTGTAATAATAAACAATATATCGTAATACCTGTTATATTGTATTTAATACATTGATTCCGCAAACGAGTACTCTGATTTTGCACCAAAGTACTTTATACCCATTTTCTAGTACTTGATTCTCTATTTCTAGCACATATTATGAAAATTTATTTTTCGAATTTATACTTTGTTCCAGTATCTATTGCACCTTGATTAATCAGATTAGTACTCTCAACGTTTGAAATCTGTACTCGATTCTCTACATTTCCACGAATAGTCTTTAATAAAACTATATGAAAAATAAATGTCATTTTTTGAATTCCTGAGTTCCAGAGAATTCTTCTTGACATCCTCGTGTGATATTTTGTAATAATAAACAATATATCGCAGTACCTGTTACATTGTATTTAATACTTTGATTCCGCAAACGAGTACTCTAATTTTGCTCCTAAGTACTTGATACCCATTTTCCAGTACTCGATTCTCAATTTCTGCCATATATTATGAAAACTTATTTTATTGGAATTTATAATTTGTTCCAGTCTATAGTGTACCTTGATTAATCAAACTAGTACTTTCAAGGTTTGAAATCTGTACTCGATTCTCTACATTTTCACGCATGGTCTTTAATAAAAATATATGAAAAATAAATGTGATTTTGGGAATTCCAGAGTTCTAGGGAATTCTTCTTGACATCCTCGTGGGATATCTTGTAATAATAAACAATATATCGTAATACCTGTTATATTGTATTTAATACATTGATTCCGCAAACGAGTACTCTGATTTTGCACCAAAGTACTTTATACCCATTTTCCAGTACTTGATTCTCTATTTCTACCACATATTATAAAAGTTTATTTTTCGAATTTATACTTTGTTCCAGTATCTATTGCACCTTGATTAATCAGATTAGTACTCTCAACGTTTGAAATCTGTACTCGATTCTCTACATTTCCACGCATAGTCTTTAATAAAACTATATGAAGAATAAATGTCATTTTTTGAATTCCTGAGTTCCAGAGAATTCTTCTTGACATCCTCGTGTGATATTTTGTAATAATAAACAATATATCGCAGTACCTGTTACATTGTATTTAATACTTTGATTCTGCAAACGAGTACTCTAATTTTGCTCCTAAGTACTTGATACCCATTTTCCAGTACTCGATTCTGAATTTCTGCCATATATTATGAAAACTTATTTTATTGGAATTTATAATTTGTTCCAGTCTATAGTGTACCTTGATTAATCAAACTAGTACTTTCAAGGTTTGAAATCTGTACTCGATTCTCTACATTTTCACGCATGGTCTTTAATAAAAATATATGAAAAATAAATTTCATTTTGGGAATTCTAGAGTTCCGGAGAATTCTTCTTGACATCCTCGTGTGATATTTTATAATAATAAACAATATATCGCAGTACCTGTTACATTGTATTTAATACTTTGATTCCGGAACCAAGTACTATAATTTTGCTCCTAAGTACTTGATACCCATTTTCCAGTACTCGATTCTGAATTTCTGCCATATATTATGAAAACTTATTTTATTGGAATTTATAATTTGTTCCAGTCTATAGTGTACCTTGATTAATCAAACTAGTACTTTCAAGGGTTGAAATCTGTACTAGATTCTCTACATTTTCACGCATGGTCTTTAATAGAAATATATGAAAAATAAATGTGATTTTGGGAATTCCAGAGTTCCAGGGAATTCTTCTTGACATCCTCGTGGGATATCTTGTAATAATAAACAATATATCGTAACACCTGTTATACTGTATTTAATAAATTGATTCCGCAAACGAGTACTCTGATTTTGCACCAAAGTACTTTATACCCATTTTCCAGTACTTGATTCTCTATTTCTACCACATATTATGTGACGTCCCCCACGCCACAACCCCCGGACCGAAACGAGCCCCCGAGCGATAGTTAAATACCACCACTCGAAAACCCGCCCCGGACAACGGGATTCCCACAATCTGGCAACAGCAACTCCCCAACAACAATACTAACATCAACAACTACAATAGCAATAACAGGCCAGCAACGGAAGCAAATACCAAACATATATATATCCACTAATCTCATTAGATTCAAATATCCAAATATCATTATATTTCAACTTCCATCAATTTCAAGTTAACATGCCAAAATAAATAGGAGTTCAGTCATAATAAAATATCTACATAAACTGACTCCAAAGACCTGTAAGCCTACACTGCTGCTGCCAGTACCCAACAACCACTCGCACTGCTAACCTGAAGCATGAACCAAAAAGGGATGTGAGTCAAACGAACTCAGTGAGGAGGGGAGTATACATAATAAAAACATATATTTAATCCACGCTTAGGTTGATAAAAGCAAATCTAGTGACGATAAGCTCTTTTACAATTCAGCTAAGCTTTGTGAATTAAATATTATTTAATCCACGCTTTGATTAATAGAGAAACGAATCTAGTGCCGATACTTTCTCTTTATAATCCATCAAAGCTTTGTGAATTAAATATTAGAGTAAAACATTTTAGAAATATTTTTATTCCCGGCGAGAACGGGCCATCTCCTTATAACTCCTAAAACATATCAAATATAATGAAATTCCTTCCTCAATACCGTTTGGCTTATCAAGGAGCAACCCGAGATTTCACCATAACCGACTAATGGCGCCGGCGTCAGTATTATTCATGCTAGACTACCTCCGACCAGCCATGAACAATACCCTTTGATTATTTGTCAGGTTCATGAATACCTGCTTATAATCGGTGGAATTATGAACCCAGCTTCAACCCTAGACGCACGTCTCCGGGTATCCGCCTGTCACATAATCCAGGGCCCAAACAGAAATACCCATGAGCGTCCTCAATGGGGTTAAGTATAAGTCATCTCGCTTTTCAAAATATTTTAATGGACCAAAAGGGTCTTTCGAGACAAGGTATGTAATCGCCTAGGGTATCCCGTCACGTTGCCGAGTTATCTCGAGGCATACGCGCAAGTCCCGAGACCAAATGTTACTTTTAAAATCAAAATAGTTCTCTTGTCTCTATTTTCAAACCATTTTGGAAAAGATATACATATATATCATTTTTATATCAAAACCTTTTTATTTCAAATATTGATAATATATAATTGAAATATAAAGGGATAGGGTTTTCGCAAATATTTGTTCATACTCCAGTTGAAAACCATTTTACATCCTCACCTGTAGGCTTAACAAAAAGAATAGCCAAACGACCAGAAATCAGTCCCGCGAGGTCCCACCTGTAATACACAGGCCTCGAGGTAAGACATGACTCGTTAAATCAACCAAATACAACGCACGGCTATGAAATGCATTTTATGCTCAAATTAACATATTAGGTATAAATGCATTTAAACACAATTAAGCTCATTCAAGCACATTTAAACACAAATGCATTTAAACACAATTAAGCTCATTCAAGCACATTTAAACACAAATGCATTTAAACACAATTAAGCTCATTCAAGCACATTTAAACACAATCAAATACACACGATATTAAGCTAAAATAGGCATACAAGTAATATGGAAGCTTGGGAAATAAAATTCAAAGGTTTGTGAATATTACACAAACCACCCCTCATTTAATACTTGGCATAGCAAATCAACTCCGATTAATCCGAAACTTTCGGCATCTCTTAGTTAACACATTTTAAGATTTTTGATGCCAAAAGAATCGAAAAATGAAGCCAAATGCTCAAAAATCACTATTCATCAGCCCCTACATATTTTGCCAAACTTTCATTTTTCAACCCCAAACTCCACAAAACTTCACCAATTAGCTTAATATCATGAACTAACATGAATTCCTTAACCATTCAAGCATCTAAGACCATTAACCCAACATTGCAAATTGATCAAATTCAATGGAAAAATCACAAGTAATGCTACATGCAACCAACAACCAAACTAAGCTCATCAATCATTCATTCTAACATGCTTCATCACTTCCTCAACATAGAAAACCTTGAAAACCAAAGAATTGTGAGATTTACAAACTTACCTTGAAGGAGGAAATGGAGGAGAAAGGAAGAAATAAAAGCTTGTTTGCAAAAATAGAAAGTAGAGATTTGTTCCTTGGATGATGGAGCACCTTTTTGTAGCAAGAAAGAGGATGATTTTTGGTGCTTTAATGGTGATGAAAAATGGCGGTGGTGAGAAAGGGAGAGAGGGCCGAGAGGTTGAAGAAGAGAAGAGGAAGTGTTGCTTGAGAATAGTGTAGAAGATTGTGGAGAGAAAAGAGAGAATATAAAATAAATATATGATATTTTGAAAAGTCAAAATTAACATGCAATTTATATATACTTGTATATATATTTGTATAGATATTTATGTATGTATTTGCATACATATTTATATATATGACAAGAATAATATCATATAATTCAAATACGATGGCATAATTTTCATAGAATTTCAAATACAACACTTCAAATATAAACATAGTGTAAGGTAATTCAAATATGAAAATTCTTATGAATTCATCATATTATTCACATATAGAATCACACATTAATTCATATAATTCACATAATCACATAATTGCAAACAATGCACACAAGGGCAATTAGTCGGTAAACGTACCGAAGCGTTATAAAAATAGCGGGGCGTTACACTATCCCCCCCTTCGGAGAATCTGGTCCCCAGATTCTAATTCGACTCCGCAAATAACTCGGGATAATGAGTTCGCATCTTCTCTTCTGTCTCCCAAGTTACTTGTTCGGTGGTTCGGTTTCTCCACAATACATGAACCAAGGGAATCTGTCGGTTGCGGAGTTGCTTGAACTTACGATCCTGAATCTCAACAGGTTTCATCTCGATCGTCAAGTCAGGCTTTACCTGGACTTCCTCATCTCGGAGAATATGAGATTCATCGGGATAGTATTTTCGCAATTGAGAAACATGGAAGACGTTGTGAATCCCCGTTAGAGTCGAGGGCAGGTTCAGGCAGTAGGCAGTCTTCCCAATCCGTTCAATAACCTCATAGGGTCCCAAATATCTCGGACTGAGCTTCCCACCTTTTCCCACTCTAGCGAATCCTTTCCTCAACATAGCCTTAAGAAACACTTTGTCTCCCTCTTCAAATTCCAAATCCCGGCGTCTCTTATCGGCGTAACTCTTTTGGCGATCCTGGGCAGTTTTCATTCTCTGTCGAATGATCGCAATCTTATCAAGTGTTTCCTGGATCGTCTTTGGAGGTAGAGCTCGTTCCACTCCGTCTTTAGTTCTTCGCCAGTGTTCTAGTTCCCAGTACAGAGGGGATCGGCATTTACGTCCATAAAGCGCTTCGTATGGGGGCATCCCAATTGTCGCTTGGTAACTGTTATTGTAGGCGAATTCAATTAGTGGAAGTTGCTTGTCCCAACTCGTGGAGAAGTTGAGAGCACAAGCTCGTAGCATGTCGCCTAAGATCTTGATGGTTCTCTCAGATTGACCATCAGTTTGCGGGTGAGCAGTTGTGCTAAATTTCAAGTTCGTTCCCAGTTCCTGTGAATTTCTTGCCAAAGTCGAGAAGTAAACTTAGGATCTCGATCGGACACGATACTCTTCGGCTGCTCCCATTTCATTACAGCCTCAATCTTCGAGGAATCCACTTCGATTCCATCTCCTGATATCACATGACCAAGGAAGGTAACTTTATCAAGCCAAAATTCGCATTTACTGAACTTGGCATACAACTGATGCTCTCGAAGAGTTCTTAATACAATGCGAAGATGCTCGGTATGTTCTTCCTTAGTCTTTGAGAAAACGAGGATATCATCAATGAAGATCACCACAAACTTATCGAGATATGGCCGGAAAGTACGATGCATCAAATCCATGAAAGCAGCTGGGGCATTCGTCAACCCGAAAGGCATAACTACGAACTCAAAATGCCCATATCGAGTATTAAACCCAATCTTCGGAATGCCTGATTCTCGGATTTGCAACTGGTAATACCCCTGTCGGAGATCTAGCTTAGAGTACACTTTCGACCCTTGCAAAATATCAAACAACTCTTCGATGTGAGGTAGAGGATATTTATTCTTTATCGTCATCTGATTCAGCTCGCGATAATCTATACACATCCTCAACGTCCCATCCTTCTTTTTCACGAAAAGAACAGGCGCACCCCACGGCGAAATACTCGGTCGAATGTACCCACTCTCCAACAATCCATCCAACTGAATCTTCACTTCTTTCAACTCTGTCGGAGCCATACGGTAAGGAGTCTTCGAATACGGTTCGGCACTCGGAGCTAAATCGATCACAAACTCTATCTCTCGTTCCGGAGGCAAAGAATTCAAACTCTCAGGAAACACATCAGGGAATTCTCCAGCTACTGGTACCTCCTCAAGCTTAACTTGCTCTTTCGGACGGTTTAGTAGATAAGCAACAAAGGCCGGAGATCCCTTGCGAATCATTCGGGCGGCTTTAACATAAGAAACTCGAGGAATCTTGTCAAACCTTTTGCCTAAAATCTCGCTATCAGCTCCCAGAGCGATCTTTTCCCCGAAACAATCAATATAAGCTTGATGCCGATATAGCCAGTCCATTCCCAATATTATCCCGTAGTGACTCATTGGAAGCTCAATGAGATCAGCAGGATAATCGCGATCGTCTATCCTCAACGGACAGTCTCGGAAGACTCGATTGCACAAATAAGAAATTCCCAACGGGGAATTGACCTCAAGCACATAAGGTAAAGACTCGGCAGACAAAGATAATCTAGAAGCATATTCAGGTGCAATAAAAGAATGCGTCGCACCCGAATCATATAATGCAAATATGGATATGTCATGCAAATGTACAGTACCTTGCACCACTGCATTAGGGTCGGTCTCCCCTCCATCCCCCGTCATCGCATACGCTCGTGCCACAACTTTTCCTTTCCCCGCATTCTGTAGCTCTTTCTGAAATTGTGGAGGTGGCCTTCTCTTTGGGCAGTTTCCTACTTGATGATCCTTGCGCCCACATCGAGTGCACCGTCCTTGTTTCTTCCAGCAATCAGCTTCCGTGTGTTTTGGCTTGCCGCAGTAAGAACACTTAATTTGAGGCTCGGCTGTCTGAGGACCTGTGATCTTTTGCTTCTTGCTCGAAGATGAAGAACCCACAGGTGGAAAAGGCTTCTTAAATTTGCGAGGTGCTGGAGCTAAAGCCTGTTGAAACATCCTTTGCATGGCTTCAAAGAACATGGCAGGATTTAGGGGATTCTGATGTACTGGTGGCACAGGCTCGGGCTGAAGAGCAAGAGGAGCATTAATGTTATTGTCTTGGGGAGGAGAGAGAGGATAGAATCACACATTAATTCATATAATTCACATAATCACATAATTGCAAACAATGCACACAAGGGCAATTAGTCGGTAAACGTACCGAAGCGTTATAAAAATAGCGGGGCGTTACATATTATGAAAGTTTATTTTTCGAATTTATACTTTGTTCCAGTATCTATTGCACCTTGATTAATCAGATTAGTACTCTCAACGTTTGAAATCTGTACTCGATTCTCTACATTTCCACGCATAGTCTTTAATAAAACTATATGAAGAATAAATGTCATTTTTTGAATTCCTGAGTTCCAGAGAATTCTTCTTGACATCCTCGTGTGATATTTTGTAATAATAAACAATATATCGCATTACCTGTTACATTGTATTTAATACTTTGATTCCGCAAATGAGTACTCTAATTTTGCTCCTAAGTACTTGATACCCATTTTCCAGTACTCGATTCTCAATTTCTGCCATATATTATGAAAACTTACTTTATTGGAATTTATAATTTGTTCCAGTCTATAGTGTACCTTGATTAATCAAACTAGTACTTTCAAGGCTTGAAATCTGTACTCGATTCTCTACATTTTCACGCATGGTCTTTAATAAAAATATATGAAAAATAAATGTGATTTTGGGAATTCCAGAGTTCCAGGGAATTCTTCTTGACATCCTCGTGGGATATCTTGTAATACCTGTTATATTGTATTTAATACATTGATTCCGCAAACGAGTACTCTGATTTTGCACCAAAGTACTTTATACCCATTTTCCAGTACTTGATTCTCTATTTCTACCACATATTATGAAAATTTATTTTTCGAATTTATACTTTGTTCCAGTATCTATTGCACCTTGATTAATCAGATTAGTACTCTCAACGTTTGAAATCTGTACTCGATTCTCTACATTTCCACGCATAATCTTTAATAAAACTATATGAAGAATAAATGTCATTTTTTGAATTCCTGAGTTCCAGAGAATTCTTCTTGACATCCTCGTGTGATATTTTGTAATAATAAACAATATATCGCATTACCTGTTACATTGTATTTAATACTTTGATTCCGCAAACGAGTACTCTAATTTTGCTCCTAAGTACTTGATACCCATTTTCCAGTACTCGATTCTCAATTTCTGCCATATATTATGAAAACTTATTTTATTGGAATTTATAATTTGTTCCAGTCTATAGTGTACCTTGATTAATCAAACTAGTACTTTCAAGGCTTGAAATCTGTACTCGATTCTCTACATTTTCACGCATGGTCTTTAATAAAAATATATGAAAAATAAATGTGATTTTGGGAATTCCAGAGTTCCAGGGAATTCTTCTTGACATCCTCGTGGGATATCTTGTAATAATAAACAATATATCGTAATACCTGTTATATTGTATTTAATACATTGATTCCGCAAACGAGTACTCTGATTTTGCACCAAAGTACTTTATACCCATTTTCCAGTACTTGATTCTCTATTTCTACCACATATTATGAAAGTTTATTTTTCGAATTTATACTTTGTTCCAGTATCTATTGCACCTTGATTAATCAGATTTGTACTCTCAACGTTTGAAATCTGTACTCGATTCTCTACATTTCCACGCATAGTCTTTAATAAAACTATATGAAAAATAAATGTCATTTTTTGAATTCCTGAGTTCCAGAGAATTCTTCTTGACATCCTCTTGTGATATTTTGTAATAATAAACAATATATCGCATTACCTGTTACATTGTATTTAATACTTTGATTCCGCAAACGAGTACTCTAATTTTGCTCCTAAGTACTTGATACCCATTTTCCTGTACTCGATTCTCAATTTCTGCCATATATTATGAAAACTTATTTTATTGGAATTTATAATTTGTTCCAGTCTATAGTGTACCTTGATTAATCAAACTAGTACTTTCAAGGTTTGAAATCTGTACTAGATTCTCTACATTTTCACGCATGGTGTTTAATAAAAATATATGAAAAATAAATGTGATTTTGGGAATTCAAGAGTTCCAGGGAATTCTTCTTGACATCCTCGTGGGATATCTTGTAATAATAAACAATATATCGTAATACCTGTTATATTGTATTTAATACATTGATTCCGCAAACGAGTACTCTGATTTTGCACCAAAGTACTTTATACCCATTTTCCAGTACTTGATTCTCTATTTCTACCACATATTATGAAAATTTATTTTTCGAATTTATACTTTGTTCCAGTATCTATTGCACCTTGATTAATCAGATTAGTACTCTCAACGTTTGAAATCTGTACTCGATTCTCTACATTTCCACGCATAGTCTTTAATAAAACTATATGAAAAATAAATGTCATTTTTTGAATTCCTGAGTTCCAGAGAATTCTTCTTGACATCCTCGTGTGATATTTTGTAATAATAAACAATATATCGCAGTACCTGTTACATTGTATTTAATACTTAGATTCCGCAAACGAGTACTCTAATTTTGCTCCTAAGTACTTGATACCCATTTTCCAGTACTCGATTCTCAATTTCTGCCATATATTATGAAAATTTATTTTATTGGAATTTATAATTTGTTCCAGTCTATAGTGTACCTTGATTAATCAAACTAGTACTTTCAAGGTTTGAAATCTGTACTCGATTCTCTACATTTTCACGCATGGTCTTTAATAAAAATATATGAAAAATAAATGTGATTTTGGGAATTCCAGAGTTCTAGGGAATTCTTCTTGACATCCTCGTGTGATATTTTGTAATAATAAACAATATATCGCAGTACCTGTTACATTGTATTTAATACTTTCATTCCGGAACCGAGTACTCTAATTTTGCTCCTAAGTACTTGATACCCATTTTCCAGTACTCGATTCTCAATTTCTGCCACATGTTATGAAAACTTATTTTATTGGAATTTATAATTTGTTCTAGTCTATAGTGTACCTTGATTAATCAAACTAGTACTTTCAAGGCTTGAAATCTGTACTCGATTCTCTACATTTTCACGCATGGTCTTTAATAAAAATATATGAAAAATAAATGTGATTTTGGGAATTCCAGAGTTCCAGGGAATTCTTCTTGACATCCTCGTGGGATATCTTGTAATAATAAACAATATATCGTAATACCTGTTATATTGTATTTAATACATTGATTCCGCAAACGAGTACTCTGATTTTGCACCAAAGTACTTTATACCCATTTTCTAGTACTTGATTCTCTATTTCTAGCACATATTATGAAAATTTATTTTTCGAATTTATACTTTGTTCCAGTATCTATTGCACCTTGATTAATCAGATTAGTACTCTCAACGTTTGAAATCTGTACTCGATTCTCTACATTTCCACGAATAGTCTTTAATAAAACTATATGAAAAATAAATGTCATTTTTTGAATTCCTGAGTTCCAGAGAATTCTTCTTGACATCCTCGTGTGATATTTTGTAATAATAAACAATATATCGCAGTACCTGTTACATTGTATTTAATACTTTGATTCCGCAAACGAGTACTCTAATTTTGCTCCTAAGTACTTGATACCCATTTTCCAGTACTCGATTCTCAATTTCTGCCATATATTATGAAAACTTATTTTATTGGAATTTATAATTTGTTCCAGTCTATAGTGTACCTTGATTAATCAAACTAGTACTTTCAAGGTTTGAAATCTGTACTCGATTCTCTACATTTTCACGCATGGTCTTTAATAAAAATATATGAAAAATAAATGTGATTTTGGGAATTCCAGAGTTCTAGGGAATTCTTCTTGACATCCTCGTGGGATATCTTGTAATAATAAACAATATATCGTAATACCTGTTATATTGTATTTAATACATTGATTCCGCAAACGAGTACTCTGATTTTGCACAAAAGTACTTTATACCCATTTTCCAGTACTTGATTCTCTATTTCTACCACATATTATGAAAGTTTATTTTTCGAATTTATACTTTGTTCCAGTATCTATTGCACCTTGATTAATCAGATTAGTACTCTCAACGTTTGAAATCTGTACTCGATTCTCTACATTTCCACGCATAGTCTTTAATAAAACTATATGAAGAATAAATGTCATTTTTTGAATTCCTGAGTTCCAGAGAATTCTTCTTGACATCCTCGTGTGATATTTTGTAATAATAAACAATATATCGCAGTACCTGTTACATTGTATTTAATACTTTGATTCCGCAAACGAGTACTCTAATTTTGCTCCTAAGTACTTGATACCCATTTTCCAGTACTCGATTCTGAATTTCTGCCATATATTATGAAAACTTATTTTATTGGAATTTATAATTTGTTCCAGTCTATAGTGTACCTTGATTAATCAAACTAGTACTTTCAAGGTTTGAAATCTGTACTCGATTCTCTACATTTTCACGCATGGTCTTTAATAAAAATATATGAAAAATAAATGTCATTTTGGGAATTCTAGAGTTCCAGAGAATTCTTCTTGACATCCTCGTGTGATATTTTGTAATAATAAACAATATATCGCAGTACCTGTTACATTGTATTTAATACTTTGATTCCGGAACCAAGTACTATAATTTTGCTCCTAAGTACTTGATACCCATTTTCCAGTACTCGATTCTGAATTTCTGCCATATATTATGAAAACTTATTTTATTGGAATTTATAATTTGTTCCAGTCTATAGTGTACCTTGATTAATCAAACTAGTACTTTCAAGGGTTGAAATCTGTACTAGATTCTCTACATTTTCACGCATGGTCTTTAATAGAAATATATGAAAAATAAATGTGATTTTGGGAATTCCAGAGTTCCAGGGAATTCTTCTTGACATCCTCGTGGGATATCTTGTAATAATAAACAATATATCGTAACACCTGTTATACTGTATTTAATAAATTGATTCCGCAAACGAGTACTCTGATTTTGCACCAAAGTACTTTATACCCATTTTCCAGTACTTGATTCTCTATTTCTACCACATATTATGAAAGTTTATTTTTCGAATTTATACTTTGTTCCAGTATCTATTGCACCTTGATTAATCAGATTAGTACTCTCAACGTTTGAAATCTGTACTCGATTCTCTACATTTCCACGCATAGTCTTTAATAAAACTATATGAAGAATAAATGTCATTTTTTGAATTCCTGAGTTCCAGAGAATTCTTCTTGACATCCTCGTGTGATATTTTGTAATAATAAACAATATATCGCAGTACCTGTTACATTGTATTTAATACTTTGATTCCGCAAACGAGTACTCTAATTTTGCTCCTAAGTACTTGATACCCATTTTCCAGTACTCGATTCTGAATTTCTGCCATATATTATGAAAACTTATTTTATTGGAATTTATAATTTGTTCCAGTCTATAGTGTACCTTGATTAATCAAACTAGTACTTTCAAGGTTTGAAATCTGTACTCGATTCTCTACATTTTCACACATGGTCTTTAATAAAAATATATGAAAAATAAATGTCATTTTGGGAATTCTAGAGTTCCAGAGAATTCTTCTTGACATCCTCGTGTGATATTTTGTAATAATAAACAATATATCGCAGTACCTGTTACATTGTATTTAATACTTTGATTCCGGAACCAAGTACTATAATTTTGCTCCTAAGTACTTGATACCCATTTTCCAGTACTCGATTCTGAATTTCTGCCATATATTATGAAAACTTATTTTATTGGAATTTATAATTTGTTCCAGTCTATAGTGTACCTTGATTAATCAAACTAGTACTTTCAAGGGTTCAAATCTGTACTAGATTCTCTACATTTTCACGCATGGTCTTTAATAGAAATATATGAAAAATAAATGTGATTTTGGGAATTCCAGAGTTCCAGGGAATTCTTCTTGACATCCTCGTGGGATATCTTGTAATAATAAACAATATATCGTAACACCTGTTATACTGTATTTAATAAATTGATTCCGCAAACGAGTACTCTGATTTTGCACCAAAGTACTTTATACCCATTTTCCAGTACTTGATTCTCTATTTCTACCACATATTATGAAAATTTATTTTTCGAATTTATACTTTGTTCCAGTATCTATTGCACCTTGATTAATCAGATTAGTACTCTCAACGTTTGAAATCTGTACTCGATTCTCTACATTTCCACGCATAGTCTTTAATAAAACTATATGAAAAATAAATGTCATTTTTTGAATTCCTGAGTTCCAGAGAATTCTTCTTGACATCCTCGTGTGATATTTTGTAATAATAAACAATATATCGCAGTACCTGTTACATTGTATTTAATACTTAGATTCCGCAAACGAGTACTCTAATTTTGCTCCTAAGTACTTGATACCCATTTTCCAGTACTCGATTCTCAATTTCTGCCATATATTATGAAAACTTATTTTATTGGAATTTATAATTTGTTCCAGTCTATAGTGTACCTTGATTAATCAAACTAGTACTTTCAAGGTTTGAAATCTGTACTCGATTCTCTACATTTTCACGCATGGTCTTTAATAAAAATATATGAAAAATAAATGTGATTTTGGGAATTCCAGAGTTCCAGGGAATTCTTCTTGACATCCTCGTGGGATATCTTGTAATAATAAACAATATATCGTAATACCTGTTATATTGTATTTAATACATTGATTCCGCAAACGAGTACTCTGATTTTGCACCAAAGTACTTTATACCCATTTTCTAGTACTTGATTCTCTATTTCTAGCACATATTATGAAAATTTATTTTTCGAATTTATATTTTGTTCCAGTATCTATTGCACCTTGATTAATCAGATTAGTACTCTCAACGTTTGAAATCTGTACTCGATTCTCTACATTTCCACGAATAGTCTTTAATAAAACTATATGAAAAATAAATGTCATTTTTTGAATTCCTGAGTTCCAGAGAATTCTTCTTGACATCCTCGTGTGATATTTTGTAATAATAAACAATATATCGCAGTACCTGTTACATTGTATTTAATACTTTGATTCCGCAAACGAGTACTCTAATTTTGCTCCTAAGTACTTGATACCCATTTTCCAGTACTCGATTCTCAATTTCTGCCATATATTATGAAAACTTATTTTATTGGAATTTATAATTTGTTCCAGTCTATAGTGTACCTTGATTAATCAAACTAGTACTTTCAAGGTTTGAAATCTGTACTCGATTCTCTACATTTTCACGCATGGTCTTTAATAAAAATATATGAAAAATAAATGTGATTTTGGGAATTCCAGAGTTCTAGGGAATTCTTCTTGACATCCTCGTGGGATATCTTGTAATAATAAACAATATATCGTAATACCTGTTATAATGTATTTAATACATTGATTCCGCAAACGAGTACTCTGATTTTGCACCAAAGTACTTTATACCCATTTTCCAGTACTTGATTCTCTATTTCTACCACATATTATGAAAGTTTATTTTTCGAATTTATACTTTGTTCCAGTATCTATTGCACCTTGATTAATCAGATTAGTACTCTCAACGTTTGAAATCTGTACTCGATTCTCTACATTTCCACGCATAGTCTTTAATAAAACTATATGAAAAATAAATGTCATTTTTTGAATTCCTGAGTTCCAGAGAATTCTTCTTGACATCCTCGTGTGATATTTTGTAATAATAAACAATATATCGCAGTACCTGTTACATTGTATTTAATACTTAGATTCCGCAAACGAGTACTCTAATTTTGCTCCTAAGTACTTGATACCCATTTTCCAGTACTCGATTCTCAATTTCTGCCATATATTATGAAAACTTATTTTATTGGAATTTATAATTTGTTCCAGTCTATAGTGTACCTTGATTAATCAAACTAGTACTTTCAAGGTTTGAAATCTGTACTCGATTCTCTACATTTTCACGCATGGTCTTTAATAAAAATATATGAAAAATAAATGTGATTTTGGAAATTCCAGAGTTCTAGGGAATTCTTCTTGACATCCTCGTGTGATATTTTGTAATAATAAACAATATATCGCAGTACCTGTTACATTGTATTTAATACTTTCATTCCGGAACCGAGTACTCTAATTTTGCTCCTAAGTACTTGATACCCATTTTCCAGTACTCGATTCTCAATTTCTGCCACATGTTATGAAAACTTATTTTATTGGAATTTATAATTTGTTCCAGTCTATAGTGTACCTTGATTAATCAAACTAGTACTTTCAAGGCTTGAAATCTGTACTCGATTCTCTACATTTTCACGCATGGTCTTTAATAAAAATATATGAAAAATAAATGTGATTTTGGGAATTCCAGAGTTCCAGGGAATTCTTCTTGACATCCTCGTGGGATATCTTGTAATAATAAACAATATATCGTAATACCTGTTATATTGTATTTAATACATTGATTCCGCAAACGAGTACTCTGATTTTGCACCAAAGTACTTTATACCCATTTTCTAGTACTTGATTCTCTATTTCTAGCACATATTATGAAAATTTATTTTTCGAATTTATACTTTGTTCCAGTATCTATTGCACCTTGATTAATCAGATTAGTACTCTCAACGTTTGAAATCTGTACTCGATTCTCTACATTTCCACGAATAGTCTTTAATAAAACTATATGAAAAATAAATGTCATTTTTTGAATTCCTGAGTTCCAGAGAATTCTTCTTGACATCCTCGTGTGATATTTTGTAATAATAAACAATATATCGCAGTACCTGTTACATTGTATTTAATACTTTGATTCCGCAAACGAGTACTCTAATTTTGCTCCTAAGTACTTGATACCCATTTTCCAGTACTCGATTCTCAATTTCTGCCATATATTATGAAAACTTATTTTATTGGAATTTATAATTTGTTCCAGTCTATAGTGTACCTTGATTAATCAAACTAGTACTTTCAAGGTTTGAAATCTGTACTCGATTCTCTACATTTTCACGCATGGTCTTTAATAAAAATATATGAAAAATAAATGTGATTTTGGGAATTCCAGAGTTCTAGGGAATTCTTCTTGACATCCTCGTGGGATATCTTGTAATAATAAACAATATATCGTAATACCTGTTATATTGTATTTAATACATTGATTCCGCAAACGAGTACTCTGATTTTGCACCAAAGTACTTTATACCCATTTTCCAGTACTTGATTCTCTATTTCTACCACATATTATGAAAGTTTATTTTTCTAATTTATACTTTGTTCCAGTATCTATTGCACCTTGATTAATCAGATTAGTACTCTCAACGTTTGAAATCTGTACTCGATTCTCTACATTTCCACGCATAGTCTTTAATAAAACTATATGAAGAATAAATGTCATTTTTTGAATTCCTGAGTTCCAGAGAATTCTTCTTGACATCCTCGTGTGATATTTTGTAATAATAAACAATATATTGCAGTACCTGTTACATTGTATTTAATACTTTGATTCCGCAAACGAGTACTCTAATTTTGCTCCTAAGTACTTGATACCCATTTTCCAGTACTCGATTCTGAATTTCTGCCATATATTATGAAAACTTATTTTATTGGAATTTATAATTTGTTCCAGTCTATAGTGTACCTTGATTAATCAAACTAGTACTTTCAAGGTTTGAAATCTGTACTCGATTCTCTACATTTTCACACATGGTCTTTAATAAAAATATAAGAAAAATAAATGTCATTTTGGGAATTCTAGAGTTCCAGAGAATTCTTCTTGACATCCTCGTGTGATATTTTGTAATAATAAACAATATATCGCAGTACCTGTTACATTGTATTTAATACTTTGATTCCGGAACCAAGTACTATAATTTTGCTCCTAAGTACTTGATACCCATTTTCCAGTACTCGATTCTGAATTTCTGCCATATATTATGAAAACTTATTTTATTGGAATTTATAATTTGTTCCAGTCTATAGTGTACCTTGATTAATCAAACTAGTACTTTCAAGGTTTGAAATCTGTACTCGATTCTCTACATTTTCACGCATGGTCTTTAATAAAAATATATGAAAAATAAATGTCATTTTGGGAATTCTAGAGTTCCAGAGAATTCTTCTTGACATCCTCGTGTGATATTTTGTAATAATAAACAATATATCGCAGTACCTGTTACATTGTATTTAATACTTTCATTCCGGAACCGAGTACTCTAATTTTGCTCCTAAGTACTTGATACCCATTTTCCAGTACTCGATTCTCAATTTCTGCCACATGTTATGAAAACTTATTTTATTGAAATTTATAATTTGTTCCAGTCTATAGTGTACCTTGATTAATCAAACTAGTACTTTCAAGGCTTGAAATCTGTACTCGATTCTCTACATTTTCACGCATGGTCTTTAATAAAAATATATGAAAAATAAATGTGATTTTGGGAATTCCAGAGTTCCAGGGAATTCTTCTTGACATCCTCGTGGGATATCTTGTAATAATAAACAATATATCGTAATACCTGTTATATTGTATTTAATACATTGATTCCGCAAACGAGTACTCTGATTTTGCACCAAAGTACTTTATACCCATTTTCTAGTACTTGATTCTCTATTTCTAGCACATATTATGAAAATTTATTTTTCGAATTTATACTTTGTTCCAGTATCTATTGCACCTTGATTAATCAGATTAGTACTCTCAACGTTTGAAATCTGTACTCGATTCTCTACATTTCCACGAATAGTCTTTAATAAAACTATATGAAAAATAAATGTCATTTTTTGAATTCCTGAGTTCCAGAGAATTCTTCTTGACATCCTCGTGTGATATTTTGTAATAATAAACAATATATCGCAGTACCTGTTACATTGTATTTAATACTTTGATTCCGCAAACGAGTACTCTAATTTTGCTCCTAAGTACTTGATACCCATTTTCCAGTACTCGATTCTCAATTTCTGCCATATATTATGAAAACTTATTTTATTGGAATTTATAATTTGTTCCAGTCTATAGTGTACCTTGATTAATCAAACTAGTACTTTCAAGGTTTGAAATCTGTACTCGATTCTCTACATTTTCACGCATGGTCTTTAATAAAAATATATGAAAAATAAATGTGATTTTGGGAATTCCAGAGTTCTAGGGAATTCTTCTTGACATCCTCGTGGGATATCTTGTAATAATAAACAATATATCGTAATACCTATTATAATGTATTTAATACATTGATTCCGCAAACGAGTACTCTGATTTTGCACCAAAGTACTTTATACCCATTTTCCAGTACTTGATTCTCTATTTCTACCACATATTATGAAAGTTTATTTTTCGAATTTATACTTTGTTCCAGTATCTATTGCACCTTGATTAATCAGATTAGTACTCTCAACGTTTGAAATCTGTACTCGATTCTCTACATTTCCACGCATAGTCTTTAATAAAACTATATGAAAAATAAATGTCATTTTTTGAATTCCTGAGTTCCAGAGAATTCTTCTTGACATCCTCGTGTGATATTTTGTAATAATAAACAATATATCGCAGTACCTGTTACATTGTATTTAATACTTAGATTCCGCAAACGAGTACTCTAATTTTGCTCCTAAGTACTTGATACCCATTTTCCAGTACTCGATTCTCAATTTCTGCCATATATTATGAAAACTTATTTTATTGGAATTTATAATTTGTTCCAGTCTATAGTGTACCTTGATTAATCAAACTAGTACTTTCAAGGTTTGAAATCTGTACTCGATTCTCTACATTTTCACGCATGGTCTTTAATAAAAATATATGAAAAATAAATGTGATTTTGGGAATTCCAGAGTTCTAGGGAATTCTTCTTGACATCCTCGTGTGATATTTTGTAATAATAAACAATATATCGCAGTACCTGTTACATTGTATTTAATACTTTCATTCCGGAACCGAGTACTCTAATTTTGCTCCTAAGTACTTGATACCCATTTTCCAGTACTCGATTCTCAATTTCTGCCACATGTTATGAAAACTTATTTTATTGGAATTTATAATTTGTTCCAGTCTATAGTGTACCTTGATTAATCAAACTAGTACTTTCAAGGCTTGAAATCTGTACTCGATTCTCTACATTTTCACGCATGGTCTTTAATAAAAATATATGAAAAATAAATGTGATTTTGGGAATTCCAGAGTTCCAGGGAATTCTTCTTGACATCCTCGTGGGATATCTTGTAATAATAAACAATATATCGTAATACCTGTTATATTGTATTTAATACATTGATTCCGTAAACGAGTACTCTGATTTTGCACCAAAGTACTTTATACCCATTTTCTAGTACTTGATTCTCTATTTCTAGCACATATTATGAAAATTTATTTTTCGAATTTATACTTTGTTCCAGTATCTATTGCACCTTGATTAATCAGATTAGTACTCTCAACGTTTGAAATCTGTACTCGATTCTCTACATTTCCACGAATAGTCTTTAATAAAACTATATGAAAAATAAATGTCATTTTTTGAATTCCTGAGTTCCAGAGAATTCTTCTTGACATCCTCGTGTGATATTTTGTAATAATAAACAATATATCGCAGTACCTGTTACATTGTATTTAATACTTTGATTCCGCAAACGAGTACTCTAATTTTGCTCCTAAGTACTTGATACCCATTTTCCAGTACTCGATTCTCAATTTCTGCCATATATTATGAAAACTTATTTTATTGGAATTTATAATTTGTTCCAGTCTATAGTGTACCTTGATTAATCAAACTAGTAATTTCAAGGTTTGAAATCTGTATTCGATTCTCTACATTTTCACGCATGGTCTTTAATAAAAATATATGAAAAATAAATGTGATTTTGGGAATACCAGAGTTCTAGGGAATTCTTCTTGACATCCTCGTGGGATATCTTGTAATAATAAACAATATATCGTAATACCTGTTATATTGTATTTAATACATTGATTCCGCAAACGAGTACTCTGATTTTGCACCAAAGTACTTTATACCCATTTTCCAGTACTTGATTCTCTATTTCTACCACATATTATGAAAGTTTATTTTTCGAATTTATACTTTGTTCCAGTATCTATTGCACCTTGATTAATCAGATTAGTACTCTCAACGTTTGAAATATGTACTCGATTCTCTACATTTCCACGCATAGTCTTTAATAAAACTATATGAAGAATAAATGTCATTTTTTGAATTCCTGAGTTCCAGAGAATTCTTCTTGACATCCTCGTGTGATATTTTGTAATAATAAACAATATATCGCAGTACCTGTTACATTGTATTTAATACTTTGATTCCGCAAACGAGTACTCTAATTTTGCTCCTAAGTACTTGATACCCATTTTCCAGTACTCGATTCTGAATTTCTGCCATATATTATGAAAACTTATTTTATTGGAATTTATAATTTGTTCCAGTCTATAGTGTACCTTGATTAATCAAACCAGTACTTTCAAGGTTTGAAATCTGTACTCGATTCTCTACATTTTCACACATGGTCTTTAATAAAAATATATGAAAAATAAATGTCATTTTGGGAATTCTAGAGTTCCAGAGAATTCTTCTTGACATCCTCGTGTGATATTTTGTAATAATAAACAATATATCGCAGTACCTGTTACATTGTATTTAATACTTTGATTCCGGAACCAAGTACTATAATTTTGCTCCTAAGTACTTGATACCCATTTTCCAGTACTCGATTCTGAATTTCTGCCATATATTATGAAAACTTATTTTATTGGAATTTATAATTTGTTCCAGTCTATAGTGTACCTTGATTAATCAAACTAGTACTTTCAAGGTTTGAAATCTGTACTCGATTCTGTACATTTTCACGCATGGTCTTTAATAAAAATATATGAAAAATAAATATCATTTTGGGAATTCTAGAGTTCCAGAGAATTCTTCTTGACATCCTCGTGTGATATTTTGTAATAATAAACAATATATCGGAGTACCTGTTACATTGTATTTAATACTTTCATTCCGGAACCGAGTACTCTAATTTTGCTCCTAAGTACTTGATACCCATTTTCCAGTACTCGATTCTCAATTTCTGCCACATGTTATGAAAACTTATTTTATTGGAATTTATAATTTGTTCCAGTCTATAGTGTACCTTGATTAATCAAACTAGTACTTTCAAGGCTTGAAATCTGTACTCGATTCTCTACATTTTCACGCATGGTCTTTAATAAAAATATATGAAAAATAAATGTGATTTTGGGAATTCCAGAGTTCCAGGGAATTCTTCTTGACATCCTCGTGGGATATCTTGTAATAATAAACAATATATCGTAATACCTGTTATATTGTATTTAATACATTGATTCCGCAAACGAGTACTCTGATTTTGCACCAAAGTACTTTATACCCATTTTCTAGTACTTGATTCTCTATTTCTAGCACATATTATGAAAATTTATTTTTCGAATTTATACTTTGTTCCAGTATCTATTGCACCTTGATTAATCAGATTAGTACTCTCAACGTTTGAAATCTGTACTCGATTCTCTACATTTCCACGAATAGTCTTTAATAAAACTATATGAAAAATAAATGTCATTTTTTGAATTCCTGAGTTCCAGAGAATTCTTCTTGACATCCTCGTGTGATATTTTGTAATAATAAACAATATATCGCAGTACCTGTTACATTGTATTTAATACTTTGATTCCGCAAACGAGTACTCTAATTTTGCTCCTAAGTACTTGATACCCATTTTCCAGTACTCGATTCTCAATTTCTGCCATATATTATGAAAACTTATTTTATTGGAATTTATAATTTGTTCCAGTCTATAGTGTACCTTGATTAATCAAACTAGTACTTTCAAGGTTTGAAATCTGTACTCGATTCTCTACATTTTCACGCATGGTCTTTAATAAAAATATATGAAAAATAAATGTGATTTTGGGAATTCCAGAGTTCTAGGGAATTCTTCTTGATATCCTCGTGGGATATCTTGTAATAATAAACAATATATCGTAATACCTGTTATAATGTATTTAATACATTGATTCCGCAAACGAGTACTCTGATTTTGCACCAAAGTACTTTATACCCATTTTCCAGTACTTGATTCTCTATTTCTACCACATATTATGAAAGTTTATTTTTCGAATTTATACTTTGTTCCAGTATCTATTGCACCTTGATTAATCAGATTAGTACTCTCAACGTTTGAAATCTGTACTCGATTCTCTACATTTCCACGCATAGTCTTTAATAAAACTATATGAAAAATAAATGTCATTTTTTAAATTCCTGAGTTCCAGAGAATTCTTCTTGACATCCTCGTGTGATATTTTGTAATAATAAACAATATATCGCAGTACCTGTTACATTGTATTTAATACTTAGATTCCGCAAACGAGTACTCTAATTTTGCTCCTAAGTACTTGATACCCATTTTCCAGTACTCGATTCTCAATTTCTGCCATATATTATGAAAACTTATTTTATTGGAATTTATAATTTGTTCCAGTCTATAGTGTACCTTGATTAATCAAACTAGTACTTTCAAGGTTTGAAATCTGTACTCGATTCTCTACATTTTCACGCATGGTCTTTAATAAAAATATATGAAAAATAAATGTGATTTTGGAAATTCCAGAGTTCTAGGGAATTCTTCTTGACATCCTCGTGTGATATTTTGTAATAATAAACAATATATCGCAGTACCTGTTACATTGTATTTAATACTTTCATTCCGGAACCGAGTACTCTAATTTTGCTCCTAAGTACTTGATACCCATTTTCCAGTACTCGATTCTCAATTTCTGCCACATGTTATGAAAACTTATTTTATTGGAATTTATAATTTGTTCCAGTCTATAGTGTACCTTGATTAATCAAACTAGTACTTTCAAGGCTTGAAATCTGTACTCGATTCTCTACATTTTCACGCATGGTCTTTAATAAAAATATATGAAAAATAAATGTGATTTTGGGAATTCCAGAGTTCCAGGGAATTCTTCTTGACATCCTCGTGGGATATCTTGTAATAATAAACAATATATCTTAATACCTGTTATATTGTATTTAATACATTGATTCCGCAAACGAGTACTCTGATTTTGCACCAAAGTACTTTATACCCATTTTCTAGTACTTGATTCTCTATTTCTAGCACATATTATGAAAATTTATTTTTCGAATTTATACTTTGTTCCAGTATCTATTGCACCTTGATTAATCAGATTAGTACTCTCAACGTTTGAAATCTGTACTCGATTCTCTACATTTCCACGAATAGTCTTTAATAAAACTATATGAAAAATAAATGTCATTTTTTGAATTCCTGAGTTCCAGAGAATTCTTCTTGACATCCTCGTGTGATATTTTGTAATAATAAACAATATATCGCAGTACCTGTTACATTGTATTTAATACTTTGATTCCGCAAACGAGTACTCTAATTTTGCTCCTAAGTACTTGATACCCATTTTCCAGTACTCGATTCTCAATTTCTGCCATATATTATGAAAACTTATTTTATTGGAATTTATAATTTGTTCCAGTCTATAGTGTACCTTGATTAATCAAACTAGTACTTTCAAGGTTTGAAATCTGTACTCGATTCTCTACATTTTCACGCATGGTCTTTAATAAAAATATATGAAAAATAAATGTGATTTTGGGAATTCCAGAGTTCTAGGGAATTCTTCTTGACATCCTCGTGGGATATCTTGTAATAATAAACAATATATCGTAACACCTGTTATACTGTATTTAATAAATTGATTCCGCAAACGAGTACTCTGATTTTGCACCAAAGTACTTTATACCCATTTTTCAGTACTTGATTCTCTATTTCTACCACATATTATGAAAATTTATTTTTCGAATTTATACTTTGTTCCAGTATCTATTGCACCTTGATTAATCAGATTAGTACTCTCAACGTTTGAAATCTGTACTCGATTCTCTACAATTCCACGAATAGTCTTTAATAAAACTATATGAAAAATAAATGTCATTTTTTGAATTCCTGAGTTCCAGAGAATTCTTCTTGACATCCTCGTGTGATATTTTGTAATAATAAACAATATATCGCAGTACCTGTTACATTGTATTTAATACTTTGATTCCGCAAACGAGTACTCTAATTTTGCTCCTAAGTACTTGATACCCATTTTCCAGTACTCGATTCTCAATTTCTGCCATATATTATGAAAACTTATTTTATTGGAATTTATAATTTGTTCCAGTCTATAGTGTACCTTGATTAATCAAACTAGTACTTTCAAGGTTTGAAATCTGTACTCGATTCTCTACATTTTCACGCATGGTCTTTAATAAAAATATATGAAAAATAAATGTGATTTTGGGAATTCCAGAGTTCTAGGGAATTCTTCTTGACATCCTCGTGGGATATCTTGTAATAATAAACAATATATCGTAATACCTGTTATAATGTATTTAATACATTGATTCCGCAAACGAGTACTCTGATTTTGCACCAAAGTACTTTATACCCATTTTCCAGTACTTGATTCTCTATTTCTACCACATATTATGAAAGTTTATTTTTCGAATTTATACTTTGTTCCAGTATCTATTGCACCTTGATTAATCAGATTAGTACTCTCAACGTTTGAAATCTGTACTCGATTCTCTACATTTCCACGCATAGTCTTTAATAAAACTATATGAAAAATAAATGTCATTTTTTGAATTCCAGAGTTCCAGGGAATTCTTCTTGACATCCTCGTGGGATATCTTGTAATAATAAACAATATATCGTAATACCTGTTATATTGTATTTAATACATTGATTCCGCAAACGAGTACTCTGATTTTGCACCAAAGTACTTTATACCCATTTTCTAGTACTTGATTCTCTATTTCTAGCACATATTATGAAAATTTATTTTTCGAATTTATACTTTGTTCCAGTATCTATTGCACCTTGATTAATCAGATTAGTACTCTCAACGTTTGAAATCTGTACTCGATTCTCTACATTTCCACGAATAGTCTTTAATAAAACTATATGAAAAATAAATGTCATTTTTTGAATTCCTGAGTTCCAGAGAATTCTTCTTGACATCCTCGTGTGATATTTTGTAATAATAAACAATATATCGCAGTACCTGTTACATTGTATTTAATACTTTGATTCCGCAAACGAGTACTCTAATTTTGCTCCTAAGTACTTGATACCCATTTTCCAGTACTCGATTCTCAATTTCTGCCATATATTATGAAAACTTATTTTATTGGAATTTATAATTTGTTCCAGTCTATAGTGTACCTTGATTAATCAAACTAGTACTTTCAAGGTTTGAAATCTGTACTCGATTCTCTACATTTTCACGCATGGTCTTTAATAAAAATATATGAAAAATAAATGTGATTTTGGGAATTCCAGAGTTCTAGGGAATTCTTCTTGACATCCTCGTGGGATATCTTGTAATAATAAACAATATATCGTAATACCTGTTATATTGTATTTAATACATTGATTCCGCAAACGAGTACTCTGATTTTGCACCAAAGTACTTTATACCCATTTTCCAGTACTTGATTCTCTATTTCTACCACATATTATGAAAGTTTATTTTTCGAATTTATACTTTGTTCCAGTATCTATTGCACCTTGATTAATCAGATTAGTACTCTCAACGTTTGAAATCTGTACTCGATTCTCTACATTTCCACGCATAGTCTTTAATAAAACTATATGAAGAATAAATGTCATTTTTTGAATTCCTGAGTTCCAGAGAATTCTTCTTGACATCCTCGTGTGATATTTTGTAATAATAAACAATATATCGCAGTACCTGTTACATTGTATTTAATACTTTGATTCCGCAAACGAGTACTCTAATTTTGCTCCTAAGTACTTGATACCCATTTTCCAGTACTCGATTCTGAATTTCTGCCATATATTATGAAAACTTATTTTATTGGAATTTATAATTTGTTCCAGTCTATAGTGTACCTTGATTAATCAAACTAGTACTTTCAAGGTTTGAAATCTGTACTCGATTCTCTACATTTTCACACATGGTCTTTAATAAAAATATATGAAAAATAAATGTCATTTTGGGAATTCTAGAGTTCCAGAGAATTCTTCTTGACATCCTCGTGTGATATTTTGTAATAATAAACAATATATCGCAGTACCTGTTACATTGTATTTAATACTTTGATTCCGGAACCAAGTACTATAATTTTGCTCCTAAGTACTTGATACCCATTTTCCAGTACTCGATTCTGAATTTCTGCCATATATTATGAAAACTTATTTTATTGGAATTTATAATTTGTTCCAGTCTATAGTGTACCTTGATTAATCAAACTAGTACTTTCAAGGTTTGAAATCTGTACTCGATTCTCTACATTTTCACGCATGGTCTTTAATAAAAATATATGAAAAATAAATGTCATTTTGGGAATTCTAGAGTTCCAGAGAATTCTTCTTGACATCCTCGTGTGATATTTTGTAATAATAAACAATATATCGCAGTACCTGTTACATTGTATTTAATACTTTCATTCCGGAACCGAGTACTCTAATTTTGCTCCTAAGTACTTGATACCCATTTTCCAGTACTCGATTCTCAATTTCTGCCACATGTTATGAAAACTTATTTTATTGGAATTTATAATTTGTTCCAGTCTATAGTGTACCTTGATTAATCAAACTAGTACTTTCAAGGCTTGAAATCTGTACTCGATTCTCTACATTTTCACGCATGGTCTTTAATAAAAATATATGAAAAATAAATGTGATTTTGGGAATTCCAGAGTTCCAGGGAATTCTTCTTGACATCCTCGTGGGATATCTTGTAATAATAAACAATATATCGTAATACCTGTTATATTGTATTTAATACATTGATTCCGCAAACGAGTACTCTGATTTTGCACCAAAGTACTTTATACCCATTTTCTAGTACTTGATTCTCTATTTCTAGCACATATTATGAAAATTTATTTTTCGAATTTATACTTTGTTCCAGTATCTATTGCACCTTGATTAATCAGATTAGTACTCTCAACGTTTGAAATCTGTACTCGATTCTCTACATTTCCACGAATAGTCTTTAATAAAACTATATGAAAAATAAATGTCATTTTTTGAATTCCTGAGTTCCAGAGAATTCTTCTTGACATCCTCGTGTGATATTTTGTAATAATAAACAATATATCGCAGTACCTGTTACATTGTATTTAATACTTTGATTCCGCAAACGAGTACTCTAATTTTGCTCCTAAGTACTTGATACCCATTTTCCAGTACTCGATTCTCAATTTCTGCCATATATTATGAAAACTTATTTTATTGGAATTTATAATTTGTTCCAGTCTATAGTGTACCTTGATTAATCAAACTAGTACTTTCAAGGTTTGAAATCTGTACTCGATTCTCTACATTTTCACGCATGGTCTTTAATAAAAATATATGAAAAATAAATGTGATTTTGGGAATTCCAGAGTTCTAGGGAATTCTTCTTGATATCCTCGTGGGATATCTTGTAATAATAAACAATATATCGTAATACCTGTTATAATGTATTTAATACATTGATTCCGCAAACGAGTACTCTGATTTTGCACCAAAGTACTTTATACCCATTTTCCAGTACTTGATTCTCTATTTCTACCACATATTATGAAAGTTTATTTTTCGAATTTATACTTTGTTCCAGTATCTATTGCACCTTGATTAATCAGATTAGTACTCTCAACGTTTGAAATCTGTACTCGATTCTCTACATTTCCACGCATAGTCTTTAATAAAACTATATGAAAAATAAATGTCATTTTTTAAATTCCTGAGTTCCAGAGAATTCTTCTTGACATCCTCGTGTGATATTTTGTAATAATAAACAATATATCGCAGTACCTGTTACATTGTATTTAATACTTAGATTCCGCAAACGAGTACTCTAATTTTGCTCCTAAGTACTTGATACCCATTTTCCAGTACTCGATTCTCAATTTCTGCCATATATTATGAAAACTTATTTTATTGGAATTTATAATTTGTTCCAGTCTATAGTGTACCTTGATTAATCAAACTAGTACTTTCAAGGTTTGAAATCTGTACTCGATTCTCTACATTTTCACGCATGGTCTTTAATAAAAATATATGAAAAATAAATGTGATTTTGGGAATTCCAGAGTTCTAGGGAATTCTTCTTGACATCCTCGTGTGATATTTTGTAATAATAAACAATATATCGCAGTACCTGTTACATTGTATTTAATACTTTCATTCCGGAACCGAGTACTCTAATTTTGCTCCTAAGTACTTGATACCCATTTTCCAGTACTCGATTCTCAATTTCTGCCACATGTTATGAAAACTTATTTTATTGGAATTTATAATTTGTTCCAGTCTATAGTGTACCTTGATTAATCAAACTAGTACTTTCAAGGCTTGAAATCTGTACTCGATTCTCTACATTTTCACGCATGGTCTTTAATAAAAATATATGAAAAATAAATGTGATTTTGGGAATTCCAGAGTTCCAGGGAATTCTTCTTGACATCCTCGTGGGATATCTTGTAATAATAAACAATATATCGTAATACCTGTTATATTGTATTTAATACATTGATTCCGCAAACGAGTACTCTGATTTTGCACCAAAGTACTTTATACCCATTTTCTAGTACTTGATTCTCTATTTCTAGCACATATTATGAAAATTTATTTTTCGAATTTATACTTTGTTCCAGTATCTATTGCACCTTGATTAATCAGATTAGTACTCTCAACGTTTGAAATCTGTACTCGATTCTCTACATTTCCACGAATAGTCTTTAATAAAACTATATGAAAAATAAATGTCATTTTTTGAATTCCTGAGTTCCAGAGAATTCTTCTTGACATCCTCGTGTGATATTTTGTAATAATAAACAATATATCGCAGTACCTGTTACATTGTATTTAATACTTTGATTCCGCAAACGAGTACTCTAATTTTGCTCCTAAGTACTTGATACCCATTTTCCAGTACTCGATTCTCAATTTCTGCCATATATTATGAAAACTTATTTTATTGGAATTTATAATTTGTTCCAGTCTATAGTGTACCTTGATTAATCAAACTAGTACTTTCAAGGTTTGAAATCTGTACTCGATTCACTACATTTTCACGCATGGTCTTTAATAAAAATATATGAAAAATAAATGTGATTTTGGGAATTCCAGAGTTCTAGGGAATTCTTCTTGACATCCTCGTGGGATATCTTGTAATAATAAACAATATATCGTAACACCTGTTATACTGTATTTAATAAATTGATTCCGCAAACGAGTACTCTGATTTTGCACCAAAGTACTTTATACCCATTTTCCAGTACTTGATTCTCTATTTCTACCACATATTATGAAAATTTATTTTTCGAATTTATACTTTGTTCCAGTATCTATTGCACCTTGATTAATCAGATTAGTACTCTCAACGTTTGAAATCTGTACTCGATTCTCTACATTTCCACGCATAGTCTTTAATAAAACTATATGAAAAATAAATGTCATTTTTTGAATTCCTGAGTTCCAAAGAATTCTTCTTGACATCCTCGTGTGATATTTTGTAATAATAAACAATATATCGCATTACCTGTTACATTGTATTTAATACTTTGATTCCGCAAATGAGTACTCTAATTTTGCTCCTAAGTACTTGATACCCATTTTCCAGTACTCGATTCTCAATTTCTGCCATATATTATGAAAACTTATTTTATTGGAATTTATAATTTGTTCCAGTCTATAGTGTACCTTGATTAATCAAACTAGTACTTTCAAGGCTTGAAATCTGTACTCGATTCTCTACATTTTCACGCATGGTCTTTAATAAAAATATATGAAAAATAAATGTGATTTTGGGAATTCCAGAGTTCCAGGGAATTCTTCTTGACATCCTCGTGGGATATCTTGTAATACCTGTTATATTGTATTTAATACATTGATTCCGCAAACGAGTACTCTGATTTTGCACCAAAGTACTTTATACCCATTTTCCAGTACTTGATTCTCTATTTCTACCACATATTATGAAAATTTATTTTTCGAATTTATACTTTGTTCCAGTATCTATTGCACCTTGATTAATCAGATTAGTACTCTCAACGTTTGAAATCTGTACTCGATTCTCTACATTTCCACGCATAGTCTTTAATAAAACTATATGAAGAATAAATGTCATTTTTTGAATTCCTGAGTTCCAGAGAATTCTTCTTGACATCCTCGTGTGATATTTTGTAATAATAAACAATATATCGCATTACCTGTTACATTGTATTTAATACTTTGATTCCGCAAACGACTACTCTAATTTTGCTCCTAAGTACTTGATACCCATTTTCCAGTACTCGATTCTCAATTTCTGCCATATATTATGAAAACTTATTTTATTGGAATTTATAATTTGTTCCAGTCTATAGTGTACCTTGATTAATCAAACTAGTACTTTCAAGGCTTGAAATCTGTACTCGATTCTCTACATTTTCACGCATGGTCTTTAATAAAAATATATGAAAAATAAATGTGATTTTGGGAATTCCAGAGTTCCAGGGAATTCTTCTTGACATCCTCGTGGGATATCTTGTAATAATAAACAATATATCGTAATACCTGTTATATTGTATTTAATACATTGATTCCGCAAACGAGTACTCTGATTTTGCCCCAAAGTACTTTATACCCAATTTCCAGTACTTGATTCTCTATTTCTACCACATATTATGAAAGTTTATTTTTCGAATTTATACTTTGTTCCAGTATCTATTGCACCTTGATTAATCAGATTTGTACTCTCAACGTTTGAAATCTGTACTCGATTCTCTACATTTCCACGCATAGTCTTTAATAAAACTATATGAAAAATAAATGTCATTTTTTGAATTCCTGAGTTCCAGAGAATTCTTCTTGACATCCTCTTGTGATATTTAGTAATAATAAACAATATATCGCATTACCTGTTACATTATATTTAATACTTTGATTCCGCAAACGAGTACTCTAATTTTGCTCCTAAGTACTTGATACCCATTTTCCTGTACTCGATTCTCAATTTCTGCCATATATTATGAAAACTTATTTTATTGGAATTTATAATTTGTTCCAGTCTATAGTGTACCTTGATTAATCAAACTAGTACTTTCAAGGTTTGAAATCTGTACTAGATTCTCTACATTTTCACGCATGGTGTTTAATAAAAATATATGAAAAATAAATGTGATTTTGGGAATTCAAGAGTTCCAGGGAATTCTTCTTGACATCCTCGTGGGATATCTTGTAATAATAAACAATATATCGTAATACCTGTTATATTGTATTTAATACATTGATTCCGCAAACGAGTACTCTGATTTTGCACCAAAGTACTTTATACCCATTTTCCAGTACTTGATTCTCTATTTCTACCACATATTATGAAAATTTATTTTTCGAATTTATACTTTGTTCCAGTATCTATTGCACCTTGATTAATCAGATTAGTACTCTCAACGTTTGAAATCTGTACTCGATTCTCTACATTTCCACGCATAGTCTTTAATAAAACTATATGAAAAATAAATGTCATTTTTTGAATTCCTGAGTTCCAGAGAATTCTTCTTGACATCCTCTTGTGATATTTTGTAATAATAAACAATATATCGCATTACCTGTTACATTGTATTTAATACTTTGATTCCGCAAACGAGTACTCTAATTTTGCTCCTAAGTACTTGATACCCATTTTCCTGTACTCGATTCTCAATTTCTGCCATATATTATGAAAACTTATTTTATTGGAATTTATAATTTGTTCCAGTCTATAGTGTACCTTGATTAATCAAACTAGTACTTTCAAGGTTTGAAATCTTTACTAGATTCTCTACATTTTCACGCATGGTGTTTAATAAAAATATATGAAAAATAAATGTGATTTTGGGAATTCCAGAGTTCCAGGGAATTCTTCTTGACATCCTCGTGGGATATCTTGTAATAATAAACAATATATCGTAATACCTGTTATATTGTATTTAATACATTGATTCCGCAAACGAGTACTCTGATTTTGCACCAAAGTACTTTATACCCATTTTCCAGTACTTGATTCTCTATTTCTACCACATATTATGAAAATTTATTTTTCGAATTTATACTTTGTTCCAGTATCTATTGCACCTTGATTAATCAGATTAGTACTCTCAACGTTTGAAATCTGTACTCGATTCTCTACATTTCCACGCATAGTCTTTAATAAAACTATATGAAAAATAAATGTCATTTTTTGAATTCCTGAGTTCCAGAGAATTCTTCTTGACATCCTCTTGTGATATTTTGTAATAATAAACAATATATCGCATTACCTGTTACATTGTATTTAATACTTTGATTCCGCAAACGAGTACTCTAATTTTGCTCCTAAGTACTTGATACCCATTTTCCTGTACTCGATTCTCAATTTCTGCCATATATTATGAAAACTTATTTTATTGGAATTTATAATTTGTTCCAGTCTATAGTGTACCTTGATTAATCAAACTAGTACTTTCAAGGTTTGAAATCTTTACTAGATTCTCTACATTTTCACGCATGGTGTTTAATAAAAATATATGAAAAATAAATGTGATTTTGGGAATTCCAGAGTTCCAGGGAATTCTTCTTGACATCCTCGTGGGATATCTTGTAATAATAAACAATATATCGTAATACCTGTTATATTGTATTTAATACATTGATTCCGCAAACGAGTACTCTGATTTTCCACCAAAGTACTTTATACCCATTTTCTAGTACTTGATTCTCTATTTCTAGCACATATTATGAAAATTTATTTTTCGAATTTATACTTTGTTCCAGTATCTATTGCACCTTGATTAATCAGATTAGTACTCTCAACGTTTGAAATCTGTACTCGATTCTCTACATTTCCACGAATAGTCTTTAATAAAACTATATGAAAAATAAATGTTATTTTTTGAATTCCTGAGTTCCAGAGTGTGACGTCCCCCACGCCACAACCCCCGGACCGAAACGAGCCCCCGAGCGATAGTTAAATACCACTACTCGAAAACCCGCCCCGGACAACGGAATTCCCACAATCTGGCAACAGCAACTCCCCAACAACGATACCAACATCAACAACCACAATAGCAATAACATGCCAACAACGGAAGCAAATACCAAACATATATATATCCACTAATTTCATAAGATTCAAATATCCAAATATCATCATATTTCAACTTCCATCAATTTCAAGTTAACATGCCAAAATAAATAAGAGTAGTCATAGTAAAATGTCTACATAAACTGACTCCAAAGACCTGTAAGCCTACACTGCTGCTGCCAGTACCCAACAACCACTCGCACTGCTAACCTGAAGCATGAACCAAAAAGGGATGTGAGTCAAACGAACTCAGTGAGGAGGGGAGTATACATAATAAAAACATATATTTAATCCACGCTTAGGTTGATAAAAGCAAATCTAGTGACGATAAGCTCTTTTACAATTCAGCTAAGCTTTGTGAATTAAATATTATTTAATCCACGCTTTGATTAATAGAGAAACGAATCTAGTGCCGATACTTTCTCTTTATAATCCATCAAAGCTTTGTGAATTAAATATTAGAGTAAAACATTTTAGAAATATTTTTATTCCCGGCGAGAACGGGCCATCTCCTTATAACTCCCAAAACATATCAAATATAATGAAATTCCTTCCTCAATACCGTTTGGCTTATCAAGGAGCAACCCGAGATTTCACCATAACCGACTAATGGCGCCGGTGTCAGTATTATTCATGCTAGACTACCTCCGACCAGCCATGAACAATACCCTTTGATTATTTGTCAGGTTCATGAATACCTGCTTATAATCGGTGGAATTATGAACCCAGCTTCAACCCTAGACGCACGTCTCCGGGTATCCGCCTGTCACATAATCCAGGGCCCAAACAGAAATACCCATGAGCGTCCTCAATGGGGTTAAGTATAAGTCATCTCGCTTTTCAAAATATTTCAATGGACCAAAAGGGTCTTTCGAGACAAGGTATGTAACCGCCTAGGGTATCCCGTCACGTTGCCGAGTTATCTCGAGGCATACGCGCAAGTCCCGAGACCAAATGTTACTTTTAAAATCAAAATAGTTCTCTTGTCTCTATTTTCAAACCATTTTGGAAAAGATACACATATATCATTTTATATCAAAACCCTTTTATTTCAAATATTGATAATGTATAATTGAAATATAAGGGATATGGTTTTCGCAATATTTGTTCATGCCCCAGTTAGAAAATATTTTACATCCTCACCTGTAGGCTTAACAAAAAGAATAGCCAAACGACCAGAAATCAGTCCCGCGAGGTCCCACCTGTAATACACAGGCCTCGAGGTAAGACATGACTCGATAAATCAACCAAATACGACGCACGGCTATGAAATGCATTTTATGCTCAAATTAACATATTAGGTATAAATGCATTTAAACACAATTAAACTCATTCAAATGCATTCAAACACAATCAAACATACATGATATGAAGCTAAACTAAGCATTCAAGTAATATGGAAGCTTGGAAACCAAAATTCAAAGGTTTGTAAATATTACGCAAACCACCCCTCGTTTAATACTTTGCATAGCAAATCAACTCCGATTAATCCGAAACTTTCAGCATCTCTTAGTTAACACATTTTAAGATTTTTGATGCCAAAAGAATCGAAAAACGAAGCTCAAAACCTCAAATTTCACTATTCATCAGCCACTACATTTTTTTGCCAAACTTCCATTTTTCAACCCCAAACTCCATAAAACTTCACCAATTTGCTTAATATCATGAACTAACATGAATTACCAATCCATTCAAGCATCTAAGACCATTAGCTCAACATTGCACATTGATCAAATTCAATGGAAAAATCACAAGTAATGCTACATGCAACCAACAACCAAACTAAGCTCATCAATCATTCATTCTAACATGCTTCATCACTTCCTCAACATAGAAAACCATAACAACTAAAGAATTGAGAGAATCACAACCTTACCTTGAAGAGGAGAATTGGAGAGAAAAAGATGTAGAGAGCTTGTTTGCAAAAATAGAAAGTAGAGATTTGTTCCTTGGATGATGGAGCACCTTTTTGTAGCAAGAAAGAGGATGATTTTTGGTGCTTTAATGGTGATGAAAAATGGCGGTGGTGAGAAAGGGAGAGAGGGCCGAGAGGTTGAAGAAGAGAAGAGGAAGTGTTGCTTGAGAATAGTGTAGAAGATTGTGGAGAGAAAAGAGAGAATATAAAATAAATATATGATATTTTGAAAAGTCAAAATTAACATGCAATTATATAGATATTTATATGTATATATTTGTATAGATATTTATGTATGTATTTGCATATATATTTACATATATTTCAAAAATAATATCATATAATGCAAATATAATGTGATGATTTTCATAGAATTTCAAATACAAAAATTCCAATATAAACATATTTGAATAAGAATAGTATAGCATAATTCAAATATGAAAATTGTTATGGAATCATTATATTATTCACACATAGAATCACACATTAATTCATATAATTCACATAATCACATAATTTGCAAATAATACACACAAGAACAATTCGTCGGTAATGTACCGAAGCGTTATAAAATAGCGGGGCGTTACACTATCCCCCCCTTCGGAGAATCTGGTCCCCAGATTCTAATTCGACTCCGCAAATAACTCGGGATAATGAGTTCGCATCTTCTCTTCTGTCTCCCAAGTTACTTGTTCGGTGGTTCGGTTTCTCCACAATACATGAACCAAGGGAATCTGTCGGTTGCGGAGTTGCTTGAACTTACGATCCTGAATCTCAACAGGTTTCATCTCGATCGTCAAGTCAGGCTTTACCTGGACTTCCTCATCTCGGAGAATATGAGATTCATCGGGATAGTATTTTCGCAATTGAGAAACATGGAAGATGTTGTGAATCCCCGTTAGAGTCGAGGGCAGGTTCAGGCGGTAGGCAGTCTTCCCAATCCGTTCAATAACCTCATAGGGTCCCAAATATCTCGGACTGAGCTTCCCACCTTTTCCCACTCTAGCGAATCCTTTCCTCAACATAGCCTTAAGAAACACTTTGTCTCCCTCTTCAAATTCCAAATCCCGGCGTCTCTTATCGGCGTAACTCTTTTGGCGATCCTGGGCAGTTTTCATTCTCTGTCGAATGATCGCAATCTTATCAAGTGTTTCCTGGATCGTCTTTGGAGGTAGAGCTCGTTCCACTCCGTCTTTAGTTCTTCGCCAGTCTTCTAGTTCCCAGTACAGAGGGGATCGGCATTTACGTCCGTAAAGCGCTTCGTATGGGGGCATCCCAATTGTCGCTTGGTAACTGTTGTTGTAGGCGAATTCAATGAGTGGCAGTTGCTTGTCCCAACTCGTGGAGAAGTCGAGAGCACAAGCTCGTAGCATGTCGCCTAAAATCTTGATGGTTCTTTCAGATTGACCATCAGTTTGCGGGTGAGCGGCCGTGCTGAATTCCAAATTCGTTCCCAAGTTTCTGTGAATTTCTTGCCATAGTCGAGAAGTAAACTTGGGATCTCGATCGGACACGATACTTTTCGGAACTCCGTGAAGCTTTACGATCTGCTCGATGTACAGTTCCGCTAACTTCTTGACATTAGTGGTCTTTCGAATTGGAATAAAATGGGCGGATTTCGGCAAACGATCCACAATTACCCAAATTGTATTATATCTGCCTCGAACTCTCGGTAATCTGGACATGAAATCCATAGAAATATCTTCCCATTTCCAATTCGGAATAGAGAGTGGCTGTAGAGTTCCACCGGGTTGCTGATGTTCGGCTTTAACTCGTTGACAAGTCAAACACCGTCTCACGAAATCGGAAACTTCTCGTTTCATTCCGTGCCACCAATATTGAGTCTTGAGATCTCGGTACATCTTATTACCTCCCGGATGGACGACATAAGCAGACTTATGTGCTTCCTCCATGACTTCGGTCTTCAGATTCTTCGGCGCGCAAATTCAGTTCTTAAAACGAAGAAGACCCATATCATCGAAAGCAAAGGAGGAGTTCGGATCATTTTGCATCCTCACCACTTGCCTTTGAATCCAGTCATCAGCACTCTGCTCGTCTTTAAGTCTCTGAACCAAATCCGGTCTTACTGAGAGATTCGCGATCCGCGGTTGAGAGACTAGATGATATTTCCCTGCTTCCGACATCACTCTTGTAGAGGTTCCTTCTAAGACAGCTACCTTTGCCTGTTTACTTATAGCATTGGCTACTACGTTAGCTTTGCCTGGGTGATATTGAATACGACAATCATAATCTTCAAGAAATTCCATCCACCGACGTTGCCTGCGATTGAGATCCTTCTGAGTATGTAAATATTTCAAACTCTGGTGGTCGGTGAAAATGTCGAACGTCATGCCGTATAAATAATGTCGCCATTTTCCCAGGGCAAAGATAATAGCAGCTAGCTCAAGATCATGGATGGGATAGTTCTTCTCAGCATCTTTCAGCTTGCGCGAAGCATAAGCAATCACTTTGCCCTTTTGCATCAGAACACATCCTAACCCTTGCAAAATATCGAACAACTCTCCGATGTGAGGTCGAGGATATTTATTCTTTATCGTCATCCGATTCAGCTCACGACAATCTATACACATCCTCCACGTCCCATCCTTCTTTTTCACGAAAAGAACAGGCGCACCCCACGACGAAGTACTCGGTCGAATGTACCCACTCTCCAACAAACCATCCAACTGAACCTTAAATTCTTTCAACTCTGCCGGAGCCATTCGGTAAGGAGTCTTCGAATACGGTTCGGCACCCGGAGCTAGATCGATCACAAACTCTATCTCTCGTTCCGGAGGCAAAGAATTCAAACTCTCGGGAAACACATCAGGGAATTCTCCAACTACTGGTACCTCCTCAAGCTTAACTTGCTCTTTCGGACGGTTTAGTAGCTAAGCAACAAAGGCCGGAGATCCCTTGCGAATCATTCGGGCAGCTTTAACATAAGAAACTCGAGGAATCTTGTCAAACCTTTTGCCTAAAATCTCGCTATCAGCTCCCAGAGCGATCTTTTCCCCGAAACAATCAATATAAGCTTGATGCCGATATAGCCAGTCCATTCCCAATATTATCCCGTAGTGACTCATCGGAAGCTCAATGAGATCAGCAGGATAATCGCGATCGTCTATCCTCAACGGACAGTCTCAGAAGACTCGATTGCACAAATAAGAAATTCGCAACGGGGAATTGACCTCAGGCACACAAGGCAGGCATTCGGCAGACAAAGATAATCTAGAAGCATATTCAGGTGAAATAAAAGAATGCGTCGCACCCGAATCATATAATGCAAATATGGATATGTCATGCAAATGTACAGTACCTTGCACCACTGCATTAGGGTCGGTCTCCCCTCCATCCCCCGTCATCGCATACGCTCGTGCCACAACTTTTCCTTTCCCCGCATTCTGTGGCTCTTTCTGGAACTGTGGAGGTGGCCTTCTCCTTGGGCAGTTTCCTACTTGATGATCCTTGCGCCCACATCGAGTGCACCGTCCTTGTTTCTTCCAGCAATTAGCTTCCGTGTGTTTTGGCTTGCCGCAGTAAGAACACTTAATTTGAGGCTCGACTGTCTGAGGACCTGTGATCTTTTGCTTCTTGCTCGAAGATGAAGAACCCGCAGGTGGAAAATGCTTCTTAAATTTGCGAGGTGCTGGAGCTACAGCCTGTTGAAACATCCTTTGCATGGCTTCAAAGAACATGGCAGGATTTAAGGGATTCGGCTGCGCTGGCGGCACAGGCTCGGGCTGAGGAGCTGGAGGAGCATTAATGTTATTGTCTTGGGGAGGAGAGAGAGGAGTAGCTCGGGTTCTGCGTCTACCACGTGCCATTTCCTATATCAAAAGACTAAATAAGATGCATGTTTCGTTAGCGGCATGATCATGTCCACACAAGTCACAATACATAAGCATATAAAAGCACATTGTCCTAAAGCCGTTCGACCTAGACAGACTCGACACAACATCAAAACCTAAGTACCAAACCTAGGCTCTGATACCACCTTAAGCTGTGACGTCCCCCACGCCACAACCCCCGGACCGAAACGAGCCCCCGAGCGATAGTTAAATACCACTACTCGAAAACCCGCCCCGGACAACGGGATTCCCACAATCTGGCAACAGCAACTCCCCAACAACGATACCAACATCAACAACCACAATAGCAATAACATGCCAACAACGGAAGCAAATACCAAACATATATATATCCACTAATTTCATAAGATTCAAATATCCAAATATCATCATATTTCAACTTCCATCAATTTCAAGTTAACATGCCAAAATAAATAAGAGTAGTCATAGTAAAATGTCTACATAAACTGACTCCAAAGACCTGTAAGCCTACACTGCTGCTGCCAGTACCCAACAACCACTCGCACTGCTAACCTGAAGCATGAACCAAAAAGGGATGTGAGTCAAACGAACTCAGTGAGGAGGGGAGTATACATAATAAAAACATATATTTAATCCACGCTTAGGTTGATAAAAGCAAATCTAGTGACGATAAGCTCTTTTACAATTCAGCTAAGCTTTGTGAATTAAATATTATTTAATCCACGCTTTGATTAATAGAGAAACGAATCTAGTGCCGATACTTTCTCTTTATAATCCATCAAAGCTTTGTGAATTAAATATTAGAGTAAAACATTTTAGAAATATTTTTATTCCCGGCGAGAACGGGCCATCTCCTTATAACTCCCAAAACATATCAAATATAATGAAATTCCTTCCTCAATACCGTTTGGCTTATCAAGGAGCAACCCGAGATTTCACCATAACCGACTAATGGCGCCGGTGTCAGTATTATTCATGCTAGACTACCTCCGACCAGCCATGAACAATACCCTTTGATTATTTGTCAGGTTCATGAATACCTGCTTATAATCGGTGGAATTATGAACCCAGCTTCAACCCTAGACGCACGTCTCCGGGTATCCGCCTGTCACATAATCCAGGGCCCAAACAGAAATACCCATGAGCGTCCTCAATGGGGTTAAGTATAAGTCATCTCGCTTTTCAAAATATTTCAATGGACCAAAAGGGTCTTTCGAGACAAGGTATGTAACCGCCTAGGGTATCCCGTCACGTTGCCGAGTTATCTCGAGGCATACGCGCAAGTCCCGAGACCAAATGTTACTTTTAAAATCAAAATAGTTCTCTTGTCTCTATTTTCAAACCATTTTGGAAAAGATACACATATATCATTTTATATCAAAACCCTTTTATTTCAAATATTGATAATGTATAATTGAAATATAAGGGATATGGTTTTCGCAATATTTGTTCATGCCCCAGTTAGAAAATATTTTACATCCTCACCTGTAGGCTTAACAAAAAGAATAGCCAAACGACCAGAAATCAGTCCCGCGAGGTCCCACCTGTAATACACAGGCCTCGAGGTAAGACATGACTCGATAAATCAACCAAATACGACGCACGGCTATGAAATGCATTTTATGCTCAAATTAACATATTAGGTATAAATGCATTTAAACACAATTAAACTCATTCAAATGCATTCAAACACAATCAAACATACATGATATGAAGCTAAACTAAGCATTCAAGTAATATGGAAGCTTGGAAACCAAAATTCAAAGGTTTGTAAATATTACGCAAACCACCCCTCGTTTAATACTTTGCATAGCAAATCAACTCCGATTAATCCGAAACTTTCAGCATCTCTTAGTTAACACATTTTAAGATTTTTGATGCCAAAAGAATCGAAAAACGAAGCTCAAAACCTCAAATTTCACTATTCATCAGCCACTACATTTTTTTGCCAAACTTCCATTTTTCAACCCCAAACTCCATAAAACTTCACCAATTTGCTTAATATCATGAACTAACATGAATTACCAATCCATTCAAGCATCTAAGACCATTAGCTCAACATTGCACATTGATCAAATTCAATGGAAAAATCACAAGTAATGCTACATGCAACCAACAACCAAACTAAGCTCATCAATCATTCATTCTAACATGCTTCATCACTTCCTCAACATAGAAAACCATAACAACTAAAGAATTGAGAGAATCACAACCTTACCTTGAAGAGGAGAATTGGAGAGAAAAAGATGTAGAGAGCTTGTTTGCAAAAATAGAAAGTAGAGATTTGTTCCTTGGATGATGGAGCACCTTTTTGTAGCAAGAAAGAGGATGATTTTTGGTGCTTTAATGGTGATGAAAAATGGCGGTGGTGAGAAAGGGAGAGAGGGCCGAGAGGTTGAAGAAGAGAAGAGGAAGTGTTGCTTGAGAATAGTGTAGAAGATTGTGGAGAGAAAAGAGAGAATATAAAATAAATATATGATATTTTGAAAAGTCAAAATTAACATGCAATTATATAGATATTTATATGTATATATTTGTATAGATATTTATGTATGTATTTGCATATATATTTACATATATTTCAAAAATAATATCATATAATGCAAATATAATGTGATGATTTTCATAGAATTTCAAATACAAAAATTCCAATATAAACATATTTGAATAAGAATAGTATAGCATAATTCAAATATGAAAATTCTTATGGAATCATTATATTATTCACACATAGAATCACACATTAATTCATATAATTCACATAATCACATAATTTGCAAATAATACACACAAGAACAATTCGTCGGTAATGTACCGAAGCGTTATAAAATAGCGGGGCGTTACACAGAGAATTCTTCTTGACATCCTCGTGTGATATTTTGTAATAATAAACAATATATCGCAGTACCTGTTACATTGTATTTAATACTTTAATTCCGGAACTGAGTACTTTAATTTTGCTCCTAAGTACTTGATACCCATTTTCCAGTACTCGATTCTCAATTTCTGCCACATATTATGAAAACTTATTTTATTAGAATTTATAATTTGTTCCAGTCTATAGTGTACCTTGATTAATCAAACTAGTACTTTCAAGGCTTGAAATCTGTACTCGATTCTCTACATTTTCACGCATGGTCTTTAATAGAAATATATGAAAAATAAATGTGATTTTGGGAATTCCAGAGTTCCAGGGAATTCTTCTTGACATCCTCGTGGGATATCTTGTAATAATAAACAATATATCGTAATACCTGTTATATTGTATTTAATACATTGATTCCGCAAACGAGTACTCTGATTTTGCACCAAAGTACTTTATACCCATTTTCCAGTACTTGATTCTCTATTTCTACCACATATTATGAAAATTTATTTTTCGAATTTATACTTTGTTCCAGTATCTATTGCACCTTGATTAATCAGATTAGTACTCTCAACGTTTGAAATCTGTACTCGATTTTCTACATTTCCACGAATAGTCTTTAATAAAACTATATGAAGAATAAATGTCATTTTTTGAATTCCTGAGTTCCAGAGAATTCTTGTTGACATCCTCGTGTGATATTTTGTAATAATAAACAATATATCGCAGTACCTGTTACATTGTATTTAATACTTTGATTCCGCAAACGAGTACTCTAAATTTGCTCCTAAGTACTTGATACCCATTTTCCAGTACTCGATTCTGAATTTCTGCCATATATTATGAAAACTTATTTTATTGGAATTTATAATTTGTTCCAGTCTATAGTGTACCTTGATTAATCAAACTAGTACTTTCAAGGTTTGAAATCTGTACTCGATTCTCTACATTTTCACGCATGGTCTTTAATAAAAATATATGAAAAATAAATGTGATTTTGGGAATTCCAGAGTTCTAGGGAATTCTTCTTGACATCCTCGTGGGATATCTTGTAATAATAAACAATATATCGTAATACCTGTTATATTGTATTTAATACATTGATTCCGCAAACCAGTACTCTGATTTTGCACCAAAGTACTTTATACCCATTTTCCAGTACTTGATTCTCTATTTCTACCACATATTATGAAAGTTTATTTTTCGAATTTATACTTTGTTCCAGTATCTATTGCACCTTGATTAATCCGATTAGTACTCTCAACGTTTGAAATCTGTACTCGATTCTCTACATTTCCACGCATAGTCTTTAATAAAACTATATGAAGAATAAATGTCATTTTTTGAATTCCTGAGTTCCAGAGAATTCTTCTTGACATCCTCGTGTGATATTTTGTAATAATAAACAATATATCGCAGTACCTGTTACATTGTATTTAATACTTTGATTCCGCAAACGAGTACTCTAAATTTGCTCCTAAGTACTTGATACCCATTTTCCAGTACTCGATTCTGAATTTCTGCCATATATTATGAAAACTTATTTTATTGGAATTTATAATTTGTTCCAGTCTATAGTGTACCTTGATTAATCAAACTAGTACTTTCAAGGCTTGAAATCTGTACTCGATTCTCTACATTTTCACGCATGGTCTTTAATAGAAATATATGAAAAATAAATGTGATTTTGGGAATTCCAGAGTTCTAGGGAATTCTTCTTGACATCCTCGTGGGATATCTTGTAATAATAAACAATATATCGTAATACCTGTTATATTGTATTTAATACATTGATTCCGCAAACCAGTACTCTGATTTTGCACCAAAGTACTTTATACCCATTTTCCAGTACTTGATTCTCTATTTCTACCACATATTATGAAAGTTTATTTTTCGAATTTATACTTTGTTCCAGTATCTATTGCACCTTGATTAATCCGATTAGTACTCTCAACGTTTGAAATCTGTACTCGATTCTCTACATTTCCACGCATAGTCTTTAATAAAACTATATGAAGAATAAATGTCATTTTTTGAATTCCTGAGTTCCAGAGAATTCTTCTTGACATCCTCGTGTGATATTTTGTAATAATAAACAATATATCGCAGTACCTGTTACATTGTATTTAATACTTTGATTCCGCAAACGAGTACTCTAATTTTGCTCCTAAGTACTTGATACCCATTTTCCAGTACTCGATTCTGAATTTCTGCCATATATTATGAAAACTTATTTTATTGGAATTTATAATTTGTTCCAGTCTATAGTGTACCTTGATTAATCAAACTAGTACTTTCAAGGTTTGAAATCTGTACTCGATTCTCTACATTTTCACGCATGGTCTTTAATAAAAATATATGAAAAATAAATGTCATTTTGGGAATTCTAGAGTTCCAGAGAATTCTTCTTGACATCCTCGTGTGATATTTTGTAATAATAAACAATATATCGCAGTACCTGTTACATTGTATTTAATACTTTGATTCCGGAACCAAGTACTATAATTTTGCTCCTAAGTACTTGATACCCATTTTCCAGTACTCGATTCTGAATTTCTGCCATATATTATGAAAACTTATTTTATTGGAATTTATAATTTGTTCCAGTCTATAGTGTACCTTGATTAATCAAACTAGTACTTTCAAGGGTTGAAATCTGTACTAGATTCTCTACATTTTCACGCATGGTCTTTAATAGAAATATATAAAAAATAAATGTGATTTTGGGAATTCCAGAGTTCCAGGGAATTCTTCTTGACATCCTCGTGGGATATCTTGTAATAATAAACAATATATCGTAACACCTGTTATATTGTATTTAATAAATTGATTCCGCAAACGAGTACTCTGATTTTGCACCAAAGTACTTTATACCCATTTTCCAGTACTTGATTCTCTATTTCTACCACATATTATGAAAATTTATTTTTCGAATTTATACTTTGTTCCAGTATCTATTGCACCTTGATTAATCGGATTAGTACTCTCAACGTTTGAAATCTGTACTCGATTCTCTACATTTCCACGCATAGTCTTTAATAAAACTATATGAAGAATAAATGTCATTTTTTGAATTCCTGAGTTCCAGAGAATTCTTCTTGACATCCTCGTGTGATATTTTGTAATAATAAACAATATATCGCATTACCTGTTACATTGTATTTAATACTTTGATTCCGCAAATGAGTACTCTAATTTTGCTCCTAAGTACTTGATACCCATTTTCCAGTTCTCGATTCTCAATTTCTGCCATATATTATGAAAACTTATTTTATTGGAATTTATAATTTGTTCCAGTCTATAGTGTACCTTGATTAATCAAACTAGTACTTTCAAGGCTTGAAATCTGTACTCGATTCTCTACATTTTCACGCATGGTCTTTAATAAAAATATATGAAAAATAAATGTGATTTTGGGAATTCCAGAGTTCCAGGGAATTCTTCTTGACATCCTCGTGGGATATCTTGTAATAATAAACAATATATCGTAATACCTGTTATATTGTATTTAATACATTGATTCCGCAAACGAGTACTCTGATTTTGCACCAAAGTACTTTATACCCATTTTCCAGTACTTGATTCTCTATTTCTACCACATATTATGAAAATTTATTTTTCGAATTTATACTTTGTTCCAGTATCTATTGCACCTTGATTAATCAGATTAGTACTCTCAACGTTTGAAATCTGTACTCGATTCTCTACATTTCCACGCATAGTCTTTAATAAAACTATATGAAGAATAAATGTCATTTTTTGAATTCCTGAGTTCCAGAGAATTCTTCTTGACATCCTCGTGTGATATTTTGTAATAATAAACAATATATCGCATTACCTGTTACATTGTATTTAATACTTTGATTCCGCAAACGAGTACTCTAATTTTGCTCCTAAGTACTTGATACCCATTTTCCAGTACTCGATTCTGAATTTCTGCCATATATTATGAAAACTTATTTTATTGGAATTTATAATTTGTTCCAGTCTATAGTGTACCTTGATTAATCAAACTAGTACTTTCAAGGCTTGAAATCTGTACTCGATTCTCTACATTTTCACGCATGGTCTTTAATAAAAATATATGAAAAATAAATGTGATTTTGGGAATTCCAGAGTTCCAGGGAATTCTTCTTGACATCCTCGTGGGATATCTTGTAATAATAAACAATATATCGTAATACCTGTTATATTGTATTTAATACATTGATTCCGCAAACGAGTACTCTGATTTTGCACCAAAGTACGTTATACCCATTTTCCAGTACTTGATTCTCTATTTCTACCACATATTATGAAAGTTTATTTTTCGAATTTATACTTTGTTCCAGTATCTATTGCACCTTGATTAATCAGATTAGTACTCTCAACGTTTGAAATCTGTACTCGATTCTCTACATTTCCACGCATAGTCTTTAATAAAACTATATGAAAAATAAATGTCATTTTTTGAATTCCTGAGTTCCAGAGAATTCTTCTTGACATCCTCGTGTGATATTTTGTAATAATAAACAATATATCGCAGTACCTGTTACATTGTATTTAATACTTTCATTCCGGAACCGAGTACTCTAATTTTGCTCCTAAGTACTTGATACCCATTTTCCAGTACTCGATTCTCAATTTCTGCCACATGTTATGAAAACTTATTTTATTGGAATTTATAATTTGTTCCAGTCTATAGTGTACCTTGATTAATCAAACTAGTACTTTCAAGGGTTGAAATCTGTACTCGATTCTCTACATTTTCACGCATGGTCTTTAATAGAAATATATGAAAAATAAATGTGATTTTGGGAATTCCAGAGTTCCAGGGAATTCTTCTTGACATCCTCGTGGGATATCTTGTAATAATAAACAATATATCGTAACACCTGTTATATTGTATTTAATAAATTGATTCCGCAAACGAGTACTCTGATTTTGCACCAAAGTACTTTATACCCATTTTCCAGTACTTGATTCTCTATTTCTACCACATATTATGAAAATTTATTTTTCGAATTTATACTTTGTTCCAGTATCTATTGCACCTTGATTAATCGGATTAGTACTCTCAACGTTTGAAATCTGTACTCGATTCTCTACATTTCCACGAATAGTCTTTAATAAAACTATATGAAAAATAAATGTCATTTTTTGAATTCCTGAGTTCCAGAGAATTCTTCTTGACATCCTCGTGTGATATTTTGTAATAATAAACAATATATCGCAGTACCTGTTACATTGTATTTAATAATTTAATTCCGGAACCGAGTACTCTAATTTTGCTCCTAAGTACTTGATACCCATTTTCCAGTACTCGATTCTCAATTTCTGCCACATATTATGAAAACTTATTTTATTAGAATTTATAATTTGTTCCAGCCTATAGTGTACCTTGATTAATCAAACTAGTACTTTCAAGGCTTGAAATCTGTACTCGATTCTCTACATTTTCACGCATGGTCTTTAATAAAAATATATGAAAAATAAATGTGATTTTGGAAATTCCAGAGTTCCAGGGAATTCTTCTTGACATCCTCGTGGGATATCTTGTAATAATAAACAATATATCGTAATACCTGTTATATTGTATTTAATACATTGATTCCGCAAACGAGTACTCTGATTTTGCACCAAAGTACTTTATACCCATTTTCCAGTACTTGATTCTCTATTTCTACCACATATTATGAAAATTTATTTTTCGAATTTATACTTTGTTCCAGTATCTATTGCACCTTGATTAATCAGATTAGTACTCTCAACGTTTGAAATCTGTACTCGATTTTCTACATTTCCACGAATAGTCTTTAATAAAACTATATGAAAAATAAATGTCATTTTTTGAATTCCTGAGTTCCAGAGAATTCTTCTTGACATCCTCGTGTGATATTTTGTAATAATAAACAATATATCGCAGTACCTGTTACATTGTATTTAATACTTTGATTCCGCAAACGAGTACTCTAATTTTGCTCCTAAGTACTTGATACCTATTTTCCAGTACTCGATTCTCAATTTCTGCCATATATTATGAAAACTTATTTTATTGGAATTTATAATTTGTTCCAGTCTATAGTGTACCTTGATTAATCAAACTAGTACTTTCAAGGTTTGAAATCTGTACTCGATTCTCTACATTTTCACGCATGGTCTTTAATAAAAATATATGAAAAATAAATGTGATTTTGGGAATTCCAGAGTTCTAGGGAATTCTTCTTGACATCCTCGTGGGATATCTTGTAATAATAAACAATATATCGTAATACATGTTATATTGTATTTAATACATTGATTCTGCAAACGAGTACTCTGATTTTGCACCAAAGTACTTTATACCCATTTTCCAGTACTTGATTCTCTATTTCTACCACATATTATGAAAGTTTATTTTTCGAATTTATACTTTGTTCCAGTATCTATTGCACCTTGATTAATCAGATTAGTACTCTCAACGTTTGAAATCTGTACTCGATTCTCTACATTTCCACGCATAGTCTTTAATAAAACTCTATGAAGAATAAATGTCATTTTTTGAATTCCTGAGTTCCAGAGAATTCTTCTTGACATCCTCGTGTGATATTTTGTAATAATAAACAATATATCGCAGTACCTGTTACATTGTATTTAATACTTTGATTCCGCAAACGAGTACTCTAATTTTGCTCCTAAGTACTTGATACCCATTTTCCAGTACTCGATTCTGAATTTCTGCCATATATTATGAAAACTTATTTTATTGGAATTTATAATTTGTTCCAGTCTATAGTGTACCTTGATTAATCAAACTAGTACTTTCAAGGTTTGAAATCTGTACTCGATTCTCTACATTTTCACGCATGGTCTTTAATAAAAATATATGAAAAATAAATGTCATTTTGGTAATTCTAGAGTTCCAGAGAATTCTTCTTGACATCCTCGTGTGATATTTTGTAATAATAAACAATATATCACAGTACCTGTTACATTGTATTTAATACTTTGATTCCGGAACCAAGTACTATAATTTTGCTCCTAAGTACTTGATACCCATTTTCTAGTACTCGATTCTGAATTTCTGCCATATATTATGAAAACTTATTTTATTGGAATTTATAATTTGTTCCTGTAACGCCCCGTTATTTTATAACGCTTCGGTAAGAATAGCTCTTGTGTGTATTATTTGCAAATTATGTGATTATGTGAATTATATGAATTAATGTGTGATTCTATATGTGAATAATATGATGAATTCATAAGAATTTTTATATTTGAAATTTACCCTACACTATGTTTATACTTGAAGTGTTGTATTTGAAATTTTATGAAAATTGTGTCATTATATTTGAATCACATGATATTATATTTGAAATATATGCAATATATATATACAAACATATACAAATATATATGTATATATATATATAAATATCTATATAATTGCTAGCTAATTTTGACTTTTCAAAATAACTTATATTTATTTAATTACCTCATTTCTCTCTCAAACTTTCTACACTATTCTCAAGCAACATTCTCTTCTTCTTCCTCTCATCTCTCGGCCCTCATTCCACCAGCCACCACCACCACTTTCAACCACCATCAAAGCACCAAAAATCATCCCCTCTCTTGCTACAAAAAGTTGCTCTTTCATCTAAGGAACAAGCCTCTACTTTCTATTTTTGTAAACAAGCTCTCTACATCTCCTTTCTCCTCCATTTTCTCCTTCAAGGTAAGGTTGCAAATCTCTTTAATCTTTGAGTTTCAATGTCTCATATGTTGATGAAGTGAAGAAGTAGGCTAGAATGAATGATTGATGAGCTTAGTTTGGTTGTTGATAGCATGTAGCATTACTTGTGATTTTTCATATAAATTTGATTATTATGCAATGTTGGATTGATGAATTTAGATGCTTAGATGCTCAAATGGATTGGTAATTCATGTTAGTTCATGATATTAAGCTAATTGGTGAAGTTTTATGGAGTTTGGAGTTGAAAAATGAGAGTTTGGCAAAATATGTAGGGGCTGATGAATAGTGATTTTTGAGCATTTGGCTTCATTTTTCGATTCTTTTGGCATTAAAAATCCTTAAATATAGTAGCTAAGTGATGCCGGAAGTTTCGGATTAATCGGAGTTGTTTTGCTATGCAAAGTATTAAATGAGGGGTGGTTTGTGTAATATTCACAAACCTTTGAATTTTATTTCCCAAGCTTCCATAGTACTTGTGTGCCTATTTTAGCTTAATATCATGTGTATTTGATTGTGTTCAAATGTGTTTGAATGAGCTTAATTGTGTTTAAATGCATTTATGCATAATATGTTATTTTGAGCATGAAATGCATTTTATAGCCGTGCGTCTTATTTGGTTGGTTTGTTGAGTCGTGTCTTACCTCGAGGCCTGTGTATTACAGGTGGGACCTCGCGGGGCTGATTCTGAGTTATTTGGCTATCCTTTTTGTAAAGCCTACAGGTGAGGATGTAAAATGTTTTCTAACTGGGGCATGAACAAATATTGCGAAAACCCTATCCCTTTATATTTCAATTATATATTATCAATATTTGAAATAAAAAGGGTTTTGATATAAAATGATATATATGTATCTTTTCTAAAATGGTTTGAAAATAGAGACAAGAGAACTATTTTGTTTTTAAAAGTAACATTTGGTCTCGGGACTTGCGCGTATGCCTCGAGTTATTCGGCAACGTGTCGAGAAACCCTAGACGGTTACATACCTTGTCTCGAACGACCCTTTTGGTCAATCAAAACATTTATAAAGCGAGATTATATTTCCTTTAACCCTATTGAGGGCGCTCTTAGGGTATATTTGGGCCCCGGATTATACTAGAGGTGGAACCCGGAGACGTGCGTCTAGGGGGAAGCCCATGGTATAATCCAGATTATATATATGGATGGAGACCCAGTGACGATCATCCAATATATATAATCCAGATTATATATATGGATGGAGACCCAGTGACGATCATCTAATATATAATCAAAGGGTATTACTCATTGCTAGTCGGAGGTAGTCTAGCTCGGGTAATACTTACGCCGGCGCCATTAGTCGGTTATGGTGAAATCGTGGGTAGCTCCCTCGATAAGCCAAACGGTGTTATGGGATTTCATTATATTTGATATGTCTTTGGGAGTTATAAGGAGATGGCCCGTTCTCGCCGGGAATAAAAATGTTTTCTAAAATGTTTTACTTTAATATTTAATTCACAAAGCTTTGATGAATTATAAAGAGAAAGTATCGGCACTAGATTCGTTTCTCTATTAACCAAAGCGTGAATTAAATATGTTTTATGTTTTAATTATTATATATATTCCCCTCCTCACTGAGTTCGTTTGACTCACATCCCATTTTGGTTCATGCTTCAGGTTAGCGGTCAGGTACTGGCAGCAGCGTTGTAGGCTTGTACAGTCCTTGAAGTCGGTCTTATGTATTTACTTTTGTGGATCGAACTTATGATGTTGAATTACATGAAAACTTGAAATGTTATGCTGATGTAGAATACTTGATGAGTTGATGTTATAACTTGTGATAGATAATGAACTTATAAATGTTTATTTTGGCCACGGATGGCAGTGTGAATATAAATATGATCTTTTGCTCATTGCTTCCGCTTGTTGGTGTTTTTGTTGTTGGTGGTGTTGGTACTGTTGTTGGGAGTCGCTGTTGCCAGGTTGTGGGAATCCCGTTGTCCGGGGCGGGTTTTCGAGTGGTGGTATTTAACTATCGCTCGGGAGCTCGTTTCGGTCCGGGGGTTGTGGCGTGGGGGACGTCACAGCTTAAGGTGGTATCAGAGCCTAGGTTTGGTACTTAGGCTTTGACGTTGTGTCGAGTCTGTCTAGGTCGAACGGCTTTAGGACAATGTGCTTTTATATACTTATGTTATGTGACCTATGTGGACATGATCATGTGGCTAACGAAGCATGCATATTATTTAGTCTTTTGATACAGGAAAATGGTTCGTGCTCGTGGTAGACCTATCCTAATGCAGTGGTGCAAGGTACTGTACATTTGCATAACATATCCATATTTGCATTATATGATTCTGGTGCGACGCATTCTTTTATTGCTCCTGAATATGCTTCTAGATTATCTTTGTCTGCCGAGTGCTTGCCTTATGTGCTTGAGGTCAATTCCCCGTTGGGAATTTCTTATTTGTGCAATCGAGTCTTCCGAGACTGTCCGTTGAGGATAGACGATTGCGATTATCCTGCTGATCTCATTGAGCTTCCGATGAGTCACTACGGGATAATATTGGGAATGGACTGGCTATATCGGCATCAAGCTTATATTGATTGTTTCGGGAAAAAAATTGCTCTGGGAGCTGACAGCGAGATTTTGGGCAAAAGGTTTGACAAGATTCCTCGAGTATCTTATGTTAAAGCCGCCCGAATGATTCGCAAGGGATCTCCGGCCTTTGTTGCTTATCTACTGAACCGTCCGAAAGAGCAAGTTAAGCTTGAGGAGGTGCCAGTAGTTGGAGAATTCCCTGATGTGTTTCCCGAGAGTTTGAATTCTTTGCCTCCGGAACGAGAGATAGAGTTTGTGATCGATTTAGCTCCGGGTGCCGAACCGTATTCGAAGACTCCTAACCGTATGGCTCCGGCAGAGTTGAAAGAATTGAAGATTCAGTTGGATGGATTGTTGGAGAGTGCGTACATTCGACCGAGTACTTCGCCGTGGGGTGCGCCTGTTCTTTTTGTGAAAAAGAAGGATGGGACGTTGAGGATGTGTGTAGACTATCGTGAGCTGAATCGGATGACGATAAAGAATAAATATCCTCTACCTCATATCGAAGAGTTGTTCGATATCCTGCAAGGGTCGAAACTGTACTCCAAGCTAGATCTCCGACAGGGGTATTACCAGTTGCGAATCCGAGAATCAGACATACCGAAGACTGGGTTTAATACTCGATATGGGCATTTTGAGTTCGTAGTTATGCCTTTCGGGTTAACGAATGCCCCAGCTGCTTTCATGGATTTGATGCATCGTACTTTTCGGTCATACCTCGATAAGTTTGTGGTGATCTTCATTGATGATATCCTGGTTTTCTCAAAGACTAAGGAAGAACATGCCGAGCATCTTCGCATCGTATTAAGAACTCTCCAAGAGCATCAGCTGTATGCCAAGTTCAGTAAATGCGAATTTTGGCTTGATAAAGTTACCTTCCTTGGTCATGTGATATCAGGAGATGGAATCGAAGTTGATCCTTCTAAAATCGAGGCCGTAATGAAATGGGAGCAGCCGAAGACTCCAACTGAAGTCCGAAGTTTTCTAGGGTTAGCTGGCTATTACAGGCGTTTCGTTCAAGATTTCTCCAAGATAGCCGCTCCGCTGACCAATTTAACTCTCAAGGACGTGCATTTTAACTGGGACGATAAATGTGAGGCAAGCTTCCAAGAGTTAAGGAAACGGTTGACTACTGCTCCGGTACTTGCACTACCTGAAGGCTCCGAAGGGTTTACGGTTTATACCGATGCATCGAAAGAAGGGTTAGGATGTGTTCTGATGCAAAACGGCAGAGTGATAGCTTATGCTTCGCGTAAGTTAAAAGATGCTGAGAAGAACTATCCTATCCACGATCTTGAGCTAGCTGCTATTATCTTTGCCCTGGGAAAGTGGCGACATTATTTATACGGCGTGACATTCGACATTTTCACCGACCACCAGAGTTTGAAGTATCTGCATACTCAGAAGGATCTCAATCGCAGGCAACGACGGTGGGTGGAATTTCTTGAAGATTATGATTGCCGTATCCAATACCATCCAGGCAAAGCTAACGTAGTAGCCGATGCTTTAAGTAGACAGGCAAAGGTAGCTGTCTTAGAAGGAACCTCTACAGGAGTGATGTCAGAAGCAGGGAAATATCATCTAGCCTCTCAACCGCGAATCGCGAATCTTTCAGTCCGATCAGATTTGGTTCAGAGACTTAAAAACGAGCAGAGTGCTGATGACTGGATACAAAGACAGGTCGTGAGGATGCAAGATGATCCGAACTCCTCATTTGCTTTCGATGATATGGGTCTTTTTCGTTTTAAGAACCGAATTTGCGTGCCGAAGAACTTGAAGACCGAAATCATGTAGGAAGCACATAAATTTGCTTATGCCGTCCATCCGGGAGGTAATAAGATGTACTGAGATCTTAAGACTCAATATTGGTGGCACGGAATGAAACGTGAAGTTGCTGATTTTGTGAGACGGTGTTTGACTTGTCAACGAGTTAAAGCCGAACATCAGCAACCTGGTGGAACTCTACAGCCACTCTCTATTCCGGATTGGAAATGGGAAGATATTGCTATGGATTTCATGTTCGGATTACCAAGAGTTCGGGATGGATATGATACGATTTGGGTAATTGTGGATCGTTTGACGAAATCCGCTCATTTCATTCCAATTCGAAAGACCACCAATGTCAAGAAACTGGCAGAACTGTATATCGAGCAGATTGTAAAGTTACACGGAGTTCCGAAGAGTATCGTGTCCGATTGAGATCCCAAGTTTACTTCCCGACTTTGGCAAGAAATTCACAGAAATTTGGGAACGAATTTGAAATTTAGCACAGCTGCTCACCCGCAAACTGATGGTCAATCTGAGAGAACCATCAAGATTCTAGGCGACATGTTACGAGCTTGTGCTCTCGACTTCTCCACGAGTTGGGACAAGCAACTACCGCTCATTGAATTCGCCTACAACAACAGCTACCAAGCGACAATTGAGATGCCCCCATACGAAGCGCTTTATGGACGTAAATGCCGATCCCCTCTGTACTGGGAATTAGAAGACTGGCGAAGAACTAAAGATGGAGTGGAACGAGCTCTACCTCCAAAGACGATCCAGGAAACACTTGATAAGATTGCAATCATTCGACAGAGAATGAAACCTGCCCAGGATCGCCAAAAGAGTTATGCTGATAAGAGACGCCGGGATTTGGAATTTGAAGAGGGAGACAAAGTGTTTCTTAAGGCGACGTTGAGGAAAGGATTCGCTAGAGTGGGAAAAGGTGGGAAACTCAGTCCGAGATATTTGGGACCCTATGAGGTTATTGAACGGATTGGGAAGACTGCCTACCGCCTGAACCTGCCCTCGGCTCTAACTGGGATTCACAATGTTTTCCATGTTTCTCAATTGCGAAAATACTATCCCGACGAATCTCATATGCTCCGAGAGGAAGAAGTTCAGGTAGAGCCTGACTTGACGATCGAGATGAAACCTGTTGAGATTCAGGATCGTAAGTTCAAACAACTCCGCAACCGACAAATTCCCTTGGTTCGTGTGTTGTGGAGAAACCGAACCACTGAACGAGTAACTTGGGAGACAGAAGAGAAGATGCGAACTCATTATCCCGAGTTATTTGCAGAGTCGAATTAGAATCTGGGGACCAGATTCTCCGAAGGGGGGGATAGTGTAACGCCCCGTTATTTTATAACGCTTCGGTAAGAATAGCTCTTGTGTGTATTATTTGCAAATTATGTGATTATGTGAATTATATGAATTAATGTGTGATTCTATATGTGAATAATATGATGAATTCATAAGAATTTTTATATTTGAAATTTACCCTACACTATGTTTATACTTGAAGTGTTGTATTTGAAATTTTATGAAAATTGTGTCATTATATTTGAATCACATGATATTATATTTGAAATATATGCAATATATATATACAAACATATACAAATATATATGTATATATATATATAAATATCTATATAATTGCTAGCTAATTTTGACTTTTCAAAATAACTTATATTTATTTAATTACCTCATTTCTCTCTCAAACTTTCTACACTATTCTCAAGCAACATTCTCTTCTTCTTCCTCTCATCTCTCGGCCCTCATTCCACCAGCCACCACCACCACTTTCAACCACCATCAAAGCACCAAAAATCATCCCCTCTCTTGCTACAAAAAGTTGCTCTTTCATCTAAGGAACAAGCCTCTACTTTCTATTTTTGTAAACAAGCTCTCTACATCTCCTTTCTCCTCCATTTTCTCCTTCAAGGTAAGGTTGCAAATCTCTTTAATCTTTGAGTTTCAATGTCTCATATGTTGATGAAGTGAAGAAGTAGGCTAGAATGAATGATTGATGAGCTTAGTTTGGTTGTTGATAGCATGTAGCATTACTTGTGATTTTTCATATAAATTTGATTATTATGCAATGTTGGATTGATGAATTTAGATGCTTAGATGCTCAAATGGATTGGTAATTCATGTTAGTTCATGATATTAAGCTAATTGGTGAAGTTTTATGGAGTTTGGAGTTGAAAAATGAGAGTTTGGCAAAATATGTAGGGGCTGATGAATAGTGATTTTTGAGCATTTGGCTTCATTTTTCGATTCTTTTGGCATTAAAAATCCTTAAATATAGTAGCTAAGTGATGCCGGAAGTTTCGGATTAATCGGAGTTGTTTTGCTATGCAAAGTATTAAATGAGGGGTGGTTTGTGTAATATTCACAAACCTTTGAATTTTATTTCCCAAGCTTCCATAGTACTTGTGTGCCTATTTTAGCTTAATATCATGTGTATTTGATTGTGTTCAAATGTGTTTGAATGAGCTTAATTGTGTTTAAATGCATTTATGCATAATATGTTATTTTGAGCATGAAATGCATTTTATAGCCGTGCGTCTTATTTGGTTGGTTTGTTGAGTCGTGTCTTACCTCGAGGCCTGTGTATTACAGGTGGGACCTCGCGGGGCTGATTCTGAGTTATTTGGCTATCCTTTTTGTAAAGCCTACAGGTGAGGATGTAAAATGTTTTCTAACTGGGGCATGAACAAATATTGCGAAAACCCTATCCCTTTATATTTCAATTATATATTATCAATATTTGAAATAAAAAGGGTTTTGATATAAAATGATATATATGTATCTTTTCTAAAATGGTTTGAAAATAGAGACAAGAGAACTATTTTGTTTTTAAAAGTAACATTTGGTCTCGGGACTTGCGCGTATGCCTCGAGTTATTCGGCAACGTGTCGAGAAACCCTAGACGGTTACATACCTTGTCTCGAACGACCCTTTTGGTCAATCAAAACATTTATAAAGCGAGATTATATTTCCTTTAACCCTATTGAGGGCGCTCTTAGGGTATATTTGGGCCCCGGATTATACTAGAGGTGGAACCCGGAGACGTGCGTCTAGGGGGAAGCCCATGGTATAATCCAGATTATATATATGGATGGAGACCCAGTGACGATCATCCAATATATATAATCCAGATTATATATGTAACGACCCGAATATTTGTATTATATTATTAATATTTACGCGAATTCTTTCTTGCCTAATTTCTCGATCTATCCAATTGGATTAATCAATCTTGTGGAAAAGATTGATTTAACCTATCTTCTAAATAGCCTCGATTACTTAAATTACATAAATGCCCTTAAAACCTAAATGACCATTTTACCCTTCCGAGATATTTTCCTAAATATCAACCTCTCTCATTCTCTCATAACAAGAAGGAGAAAAGAAAGAGAAAAGAAAGAAAGGAGAAAGAAGGAGAAGAAAGGAGAAAGATCTTCCCGACGCCCTACCGAGCTCGTTTCTCGCCCGATCGACGAGCCGTGAAAACCCGAACGACCCTCACTACATTATCTACCGGTAATCCTTTTATCCCATTTCATTCCGTTCGTTATTTCTTGCGATTTTTCGTGAATTATATATAGAATTTTATATATTAGGATTTTCGTGTTTAGGAAGAATTACTTGACCATTTTACGTGATTCTTGTGTCTATATGTAGCTTATATGATATATATGATTATATGTGAAAATTAGGATGTTTTATGGTGTAGATTAGGAGTTATATGAATTTATATTTTGATTTTCGCGTATGAGGTTCGCGATCTGCTGAGTCTGCTGCTCAGTAGATCCACACGGGCGAACGCACGGTCTTGAGCAAGACCGTGCAAGAGCCCGTGCGCTTCACTTTTCAGCCTGCACGGGCTTGAGCCCGTGCACAGGCCCGTGCGCATGGCCGTTTGCACCTGCACGGTCTTGACACCGTGCTCAAGACCGTGCGGGAGGCCGTGCAACCCCTTTTGTGCTTGCACCGGCTTGCCAAGCCCGTGCGTAAGCCCGTGCGTTGGCCGGTGCAACATACTTAGTGTATTTTCCAGCCTTTTCCTTTCTTGCACTTCGGGAATTGGTCAACCCCACTCATTTAAATGTTGACTTGTCTCATACGACCTCCGAATATCAATCCGATTTCACCTATAGCTTCCTCGAGCCTTGGGATTTGATATTCTTCATAATTTACAATTTACCTGACCCTAATTGACCGTCAATTGACACCTTTGCTTGTTTAGGGATCTTATCCCATCTTTCCTGTTTCTTGTCCGATTAACCCCGTATTCGCGAGAGAACGTCTTTATATTATTTTAAGCATGTCTACGTGCCCTAATTGCGTTTAAGCATGCCTTTAATATTTATTATTTACGTTCTTTCATTATTTAACATTTCATTAATATTCTTTAATTGTCGTACCGTAATTTATATGTTTAATTGATTTACTTTCCACATTGCACCTGTAGCATGAGTGATGTCTATTTGAATTGCCGTGCGTCATCTGTTGTCTTGTGTCTTGCTTTTAGTATTGTCGGTCTTGTTTTCATCCTCTAGGCCCTGTGTATTACAGGTGGGTCCAACGAGGGAGAAACCTGACTACCGCTTGCTTTCATACTGTCTTGTCGAGCCAGGTAAGGGTTTTAAATTGTTTTCAACTGGAGTAAGAACATAGTTTATTTAGGCTTCGAAATAACTTATTTCCCCCGCCTTTTCTTATTGTTTTTTTGTACTGTCTTTACTATTCCTTACGTGCTTAGTCAAACCGTTTTGATAGCAAACCAAAATGATTTGAAATGCTTTCAAATAGAGACAAGGAAACCCCTTTTGTTTTAAATGCGAACTTTGGTCCATCGACCTCGCAAATATAACCTTGTCTCGAATGGCCCTTTTGGCCTTCCACATCCCGATTCCCCAATTACGAATGGCCCTTTTGGCCACTTAAACTATCATCATTTTCAAATGCGAGCACTGAACCGTGTATGACTTGGGGCCCGGAGTATTCAGGAGGTGAGCCTGGGGACGTGCGTCCAGGGCAGATCCCGATGGATATTCCAATCCGTATCTGCTTAGGTCAGCCAGGAGGTTGACTAACCTGAGTTAGTGCGAGGGTGGCGTTGTAGGCTACGCGCTTCCTAGAAAATTCTGTTAAGGGTGACGTTGTTAACACGCGTTTCCATAAATTCTGAGTGGTCCATGAACCTTGGAGATGGAGTACTTGCTTGCATGTTTTTCAATGGGGAGATATAAGGAGAGGGCCCGTTCTCGCCGGGACACATTATTGCATGATTTATTGTATTACTTGCTTGTCTAATTGTTTTACGGCTTTAGTTACGAGTCGAAACACATTCCGGTTTTCTTCCTTTAGTATACGTATTTCCCTATAAATAAATATACAAAACCCGGAAGCGTGGCTCGAACTTGCCAACTGAAGTCTCCTTTATTATTCCATTAATTAGTTGAATTATGAGCCGTGTTTAATTATCGTTCTAACTTACTCATAGCATGTCTTTCGAAACCGTAACGGCCTCGTAACTCAACTAACGCCCTTTCAATTTATCGGCTTGATATTACGTGCAAATATTCTGAAAGATCCGGTTCGTCAACTATTTGTATTTTCAAATAAGCCGATCCTGAGCGTTGCCTTGCGTTATTTTATAACTTATATTTCATTATTCATATTCTTTCTCAAAACGGGCAACACTCACCACTGTTGGTTTTAAAAGATAAATGACGAACTATGATAAAAAAAAAACCCCTTACTGAGTATCCTTTATACTCACCCCTGCTATTTTGGTTCTTGCTTCAGGTAGACAGGTGGCGACGTCACCTATCTTGTCAGTCGGCATCAGCAGGTCTAGATAGGCTCAGTCTTTCTGGTTTGTCTTGTCAGTGGTCCCAACAACTGTCGAGTCTTGTTTATTGTATTTATTTACTTTACGTACTTATGTGCCCCTGATGTGGGATAGTTGACGATATCTAGGATTGTGTAGGATAGACTAATTGAGCCATGGATGGCACTATCTGCTTATGAACAGGTGTTGTTATTTTATTGTATCGTGATTATAAATGTTTAATGGTTATTACGTTAGCCTCGTAGGCTATTATGAAATTTATATGTTTACCTTAATCGCTTCCGCATTTCTCTGCTCTTTTTTAGTTGTTGTTGGGATGGTTGTCGCTGTTGCCGATGGTTATTGCTTGAGTGCCGTTCGCCGGAGTGGGTTTTTGAGTTGAGGCCCCTCGCTGAAGCTCGGGAATCCATTTCGGTGCGGATGTGGCGGTCCTTCTTCAGGGGGCGCTACAGTCAGTGGTATCAGAGCCTAGGTTCCCAAAAGGAACCGAAGCTTTGTAATCGCGTCGTGTCTTGTCTCTTGTGTCTGCCCATTTCGTGTCAACGAGACTTAGAGTTTCCAGTCACAGGTGCTTGAGAACTCCTTAGTATTGAAATTGTGATTGATCTTCTTTTGGAATGGCCAACCAACCGTTTGATCTCTTACAATTGTAGTACTAAGTTGGGATTGAATGCAGGTGGATGTGGAACTCGAGGTAGCGTCTGTCTTGTCTTGTCGTCTTGTCGTGTCCTGCTTGGGTCTTGTCGTGTCTAGGTCGTACGGCTATAGGATCGAGTTTTGCTTGTTATGCGATTATTTCATGCTTTAATTTATTACATGCTATTCGAATCATATATGTAGGTTTTGTTTGAATTTTACAGGCCTTATATGATCATTCCATTAACCGAGCATGCATCATTTTCCAGTTTGTTGTTCACAGGTGCATAATGCCTCGCCGAAGACCCCCTACTGCTCCAACACCCCCGAACCCAATGGCTGAAGAGTGGGTATCGATTATCCGACAGATCGCCGTGCAAGTATGTCAAGGGATACAACAACAACAACAGCAGGACGTACCTGCCAGACAGACTGTGGGCCAAACCTTGGATAGGTTTCTCTTCTATCGTCCACCCTGCTTCGAGGGCGAACCAGATGATTTTAAGGCCGAGGCCTGGATATCCGACGTGGAGCAGATCTTTCGAGTACTACAGTGTGGTGACCCCGAGAGGGTCGAGTATGCTACCTTCCTTATGAGAGGACCCGCTCGAGATTGGTGGAACTTCACAGAACGGAGATGGATCGCCGAGGGAGTCCCCCACACTTGGTCACGATTCGTAACTGACTTCCGAATGAAGTATGTGCCGGAAGTGGTACGTGACAGCCGAGAGAGAGAATTCATGTATCTCAACCAAGGAGCATCTACCGTAGCCCAGTATGAAGCACAGTTCAACCGTCTCATCACTTATGCTCCTCACTATGCCGCGGACGAACGAAAGAGAGCACGAAAATTTATCGAGGGACTTCAGCCGGAGATCCGAAGAGCATTAATGGCACTTGACATCCGTCTTTACCCCGATGCAGTTACTCGAGCTATGAGAGTGGAGTCCGAACTCCAAATAATGAACCAGAGTGCCCCTGCTATGATAAGATCCTTTCCCAACGAGATAGCAAGGAGAGAGTCAGCCGGACCGAGTACCTATCGAACAAAGAGACCACACTACGAGGTGCCGGAACCTACCGAACCTGAAGTGAACGAGGACCCCATTCCCTGTGAGCACTGTGGGAAGACGAATCACAGGACGGAAAAGTGTAGGAAACAATTGGGACGTTGCTTTTCTTGTGGAAGCACCAAGCACCACATTCGGGACTGTCCCAACAGAGAGAACCCTGGGGGAAGAAGAAGTGGTTACCGATCTCGACATGCTCGTACAGGTACATTGCATTATCATAGCATTCATTCATAGTGTTTTGCTTTGAATGGTAATTGCTTTAAATATGTGCTAAGTGTTTTATATGACTTACGTGCCTTAACCGCTTTCAAAATTCACACTTGCACTGACTGAATGATTAGATGCTAAGATTTATGTGACCTCTGTGTGGATAGCGTGGAATTCGATAAATTCGTTATACGCTATTAGAAAGTGCTAAGGACAAGGAGTTCTTGGCCGACTAGGATCGATTCTGTTGCGAGTACATTATACGATTCTGGATAGCACCGACGTTGACAAATCGAGTCTGAAGGAGTATACTTCTGAAGGTATGTCTGAAGATGAATCAACTAGTGAAGAGGATAATGAATTATCTGACGATGAGGATTATATGGGAGACGAGTCGACATCAGCTTCCGATAATGACGACCCTGATGTTTCGTGTGAAGTCGAGCGAAGAAATGATGTAAATGATGGTTTAATGGAAGGCGGAGAGGAGAAATCATCAAATACCCTTGAAGATGAGAAAACACTCTGTAGAAAGAATAAGAAAGAGTGTGATCTTGAAGAGACAAATTGTGAGAAAGACGAGGAGTACAATAGGAGAAATGATGATGGCGTTACTTCCTGTAAAAGGAACTCTAATCAAGAAACAGGAGAAGGATGTGACAATTGTCATTGAGGATACAAAGAGTACAAGAATCAGTCGGAAGAACGAAATAGATAATGACAGTGACGATGGACCTTGCTTTGGGATTTTCTTCTTCGTCGTTAGCCTTGTTTAGGGTTTTTGCAATTCTGTCTTTTGCATGACTTTGAATTTTATTGGAATGTTATTCGCATTTAAATGTTTTTATTATGAATGACGTTTTATAATGTATTTTAATTGCTCCTAAATGTTCGTTTTTAATTCGCGTTATTAGAACTCTTAGATTATGCTCCCCTTAACTAACCCCGAAGTCCGGAGGAGAATCTGAGGACAGATTCTCTTGAAGAGGGGAGTATTGTAACGACCCGAATATTTGTATTATATTATTAATATTTACGCGAATTCTTTCTTGCCTAATTTCTCGATCTATCCAATTGGATTAATCAATCTTGTGGAAAAGATTGATTTAACCTATCTTCTAAATAGCCTCGATTACTTAAATTACATAAATGCCCTTAAAACCTAAATGACCATTTTACCCTTCCGAGATATTTTCCTAAATATCAACCTCTCTCATTCTCTCATAACAAGAAGGAGAAAAGAAAGAGAAAAGAAAGAAAGGAGAAAGAAGGAGAAGAAAGGAGAAAGATCTTCCCGACGCCCTACCGAGCTCGTTTCTCGCCCGATCGACGAGCCGTGAAAACCCGAACGACCCTCACTACATTATCTACCGGTAATCCTTTTATCCCATTTCATTCCGTTCGTTATTTCTTGCGATTTTTCGTGAATTATATATAGAATTTTATATATTAGGATTTTCGTGTTTAGGAAGAATTACTTGACCATTTTACGTGATTCTTGTGTCTATATGTAGCTTATATGATATATATGATTATATGTGAAAATTAGGATGTTTTATGGTGTAGATTAGGAGTTATATGAATTTATATTTTGATTTTCGCGTATGAGGTTCGCGATCTGCTGAGTCTGCTGCTCAGTAGATCCACACGGGCGAACGCACGGTCTTGAGCAAGACCGTGCAAGAGCCCGTGCGCTTCACTTTTCAGCCTGCACGGGCTTGAGCCCGTGCACAGGCCCGTGCGCATGGCCGTTTGCACCTGCACGGTCTTGACACCGTGCTCAAGACCGTGCGGGAGGCCGTGCAACCCCTTTTGTGCTTGCACCGGCTTGCCAAGCCCGTGCGTAAGCCCGTGCGTTGGCCGGTGCAACATACTTAGTGTATTTTCCAGCCTTTTCCTTTCTTGCACTTCGGGAATTGGTCAACCCCACTCATTTAAATGTTGACTTGTCTCATACGACCTCCGAATATCAATCCGATTTCACCTATAGCTTCCTCGAGCCTTGGGATTTGATATTCTTCATAATTTACAATTTACCTGACCCTAATTGACCGTCAATTGACACCTTTGCTTGTTTAGGGATCTTATCCCATCTTTCCTGTTTCTTGTCCGATTAACCCCGTATTCGCGAGAGAACGTCTTTATATTATTTTAAGCATGTCTACGTGCCCTAATTGCGTTTAAGCATGCCTTTAATATTTATTATTTACGTTCTTTCATTATTTAACATTTCATTAATATTCTTTAATTGTCGTACCGTAATTTATATGTTTAATTGATTTACTTTCCACATTGCACCTGTAGCATGAGTGATGTCTATTTGAATTGCCGTGCGTCATCTGTTGTCTTGTGTCTTGCTTTTAGTATTGTCGGTCTTGTTTTCATCCTCTAGGCCCTGTGTATTACAGGTGGGTCCAACGAGGGAGAAACCTGACTACCGCTTGCTTTCATACTGTCTTGTCGAGCCAGGTAAGGGTTTTAAATTGTTTTCAACTGGAGTAAGAACATAGTTTATTTAGGCTTCGAAATAACTTATTTCCCCCGCCTTTTCTTATTGTTTTTTTGTACTGTCTTTACTATTCCTTACGTGCTTAGTCAAACCGTTTTGATAGCAAACCAAAATGATTTGAAATGCTTTCAAATAGAGACAAGGAAACCCCTTTTGTTTTAAATGCGAACTTTGGTCCATCGACCTCGCAAATATAACCTTGTCTCGAATGGCCCTTTTGGCCTTCCACATCCCGATTCCCCAATTACGAATGGCCCTTTTGGCCACTTAAACTATCATCATTTTCAAATGCGAGCACTGAACCGTGTATGACTTGGGGCCCGGAGTATTCAGGAGGTGAGCCTGGGGACGTGCGTCCAGGGCAGATCCCGATGGATATTCCAATCCGTATCTGCTTAGGTCAGCCAGGAGGTTGACTAACCTGAGTTAGTGCGAGGGTGGCGTTGTAGGCTACGCGCTTCCTAGAAAATTCTGTTAAGGGTGACGTTGTTAACACGCGTTTCCATAAATTCTGAGTGGTCCATGAACCTTGGAGATGGAGTACTTGCTTGCATGTTTTTCAATGGGGAGATATAAGGAGAGGGCCCGTTCTCGCCGGGACACATTATTGCATGATTTATTGTATTACTTGCTTGTCTAATTGTTTTACGGCTTTAGTTACGAGTCGAAACACATTCCGGTTTTCTTCCTTTAGTATACGTATTTCCCTATAAATAAATATACAAAACCCGGAAGCGTGGCTCGAACTTGCCAACTGAAGTCTCCTTTATTATTCCATTAATTAGTTGAATTATGAGCCGTGTTTAATTATCGTTCTAACTTACTCATAGCATGTCTTTCGAAACCGTAACGGCCTCGTAACTCAACTAACGCCCTTTCAATTTATCGGCTTGATATTACGTGCAAATATTTTGAAAGATCCGGTTCGTCAACTATTTGTATTTTCAAATAAGCCGATCCTGAGCGTTGCCTTGCGTTATTTTATAACTTATATTTCATTATTCATATTCTTTCTCAAAACGGGCAACACTCACCACTGTTGGTTTTAAAAGATAAATGACGAACTATGATAAAAAAAAAACCCCTTACTGAGTATCCTTTATACTCACCCCTGCTATTTTGGTTCTTGCTTCAGGTAGACAGGTGGCGACGTCACCTATCTTGTCAGTCGGCATCAGCAGGTCTAGATAGGCTCAGTCTTTCTGGTTTGTCTTGTCAGTGGTCCCAACAACTGTCGAGTCTTATTTATTGTATTTATTTACTTTACGTACTTATGTGCCCCTGATGTGGGATAGTTGACGATATCTAGGATTGTGTAGGATAGACTAATTGAGCCATGGATGGCACTATCTGCTTATGAACAGGTGTTGTTATTTTATTGTATCGTGATTATAAATGTTTAATGGTTATTACGTTAGCCTCGTAGGCTATTATGAAATTTATATGTTTACCTTAATCGCTTCCGCATTTCTCTGCTCTTTTTTAGTTGTTGTTGGGATGGTTGTCGCTGTTGCCGATGGTTATTGCTTGAGTGCCGTTCGCCGGAGTGGGTTTTTGAGTTGAGGCCCCTCGCTGAAGCTCGGGAATCCATTTCGGTGCGGATGTGGCGGTCCTTCTTCAGGGGGCGCTACAATATATATGGATGGAGACCCAGTGACGATCATCTAATATATAATCAAAGGGTATTACTCATTGCTAGTCGGAGGTAGTCTAGCTCGGGTAATACTTACGCCGGCGCCATTAGTCGGTTATGGTGAAATCGTGGGTAGCTCCCTCGATAAGCCAAACGGTGTTATGGGATTTCATTATATTTGATATGTCTTTGGGAGTTATAAGGAGATGGCCCGTTCTCGCCGGGAATAAAAATGTTTTCTAAAATGTTTTACTTTAATATTTAATTCACAAAGCTTTGATGAATTATAAAGAGAAAGTATCGGCACTAGATTCGTTTCTCTATTAACCAAAGCGTGAATTAAATATGTTTTATGTTTTAATTATTATATATATTCCCCTCCTCACTGAGTTCGTTTGACTCACATCCCATTTTGGTTCATGCTTCAGGTTAGCGGTCAGGTACTGGCAGCAGCGTTGTAGGCTTGTACAGTCCTTGAAGTCGGTCTTATGTATTTACTTTTGTGGATCGAACTTATGATGTTGAATTACATGAAAACTTGAAATGTTATGCTGATGTAGAATACTTGATGAGTTGATGTTATAACTTGTGATAGATAATGAACTTATAAATGTTTATTTTGGCCACGGATGGCAGTGTGAATATAAATATGATCTTTTGCTCATTGCTTCCGCTTGTTGGTGTTTTTGTTGTTGGTGGTGTTGGTACTGTTGTTGGGAGTCGCTGTTGCCAGGTTGTGGGAATCCCGTTGTCCGGGGCGGGTTTTCGAGTGGTGGTATTTAACTATCGCTCGGGAGCTCGTTTCGGTCCGGGGGTTGTGGCGTGGCGGACGTCACAGTTCCAGTCTATAGTGTACCTTGATTAATCAAACTAGTACTTTCAAGGGTTGAAATCTGTACTAGATTCTCTACATTTTCACGCATGGTCTTTAATAGAAATATATGAAAAATAAATGTGATTTTGGGAATTCCAGAGTTCCAGGGAATTCTTCTTGACATCCTCGTGGGATATCTTGTAATAATAAACAATATATCGTAATACCTGTTATATTGTATTTAATACATTGATTCCGCAAACGAGTACTCTGATTTTGCACCAAAGTACTTTATACCCATTTTCCAGTACTTGATTCTCTATTTCTACCACATATTATGAAAGTTTATTTTTCGAATTTATACTTTGTTCCAGTATCTATTGCACCTTGATTAATCAGATTAGTACTCTCAACGTTTGAAATCTGTACTCGATTCTCTACATTTCCACGCATAGTCTTTAATAAAACTATATGAAAAATAAATGTCATTTTTTGAATTCCTGAGTTCCAGAGAATTCTTCTTGACATCCTCGTGTGATATTTTGTAATAATAAACAATATATCGCAGTACCTGTTACATTGTATTTAATACTTTGATTCCGCAAACGAGTACTCTAATTTTGCTCCTAAGTCCTTGATACCCATTTTCCAGTACTCGATTCTGAATTTCTGCCATATATTATGAAAACTTATTTTATTGGAATTTATAATTTGTTCCAGTCTATAGTGTACCTTGATTAATCAAACTAGTACTTTCAAGGTTTGAAATCTGTACTCGATTCTCTACATTTTCACGCATGGTCTTTAATAAAAATATATGAAAAATAAATGTCATTTTGGGAATTCTAGAGTTCCAGAGAATTCTTCTTGACATCCTCGTGTGATATTTTGTAATAATAAACAATATATCGCAGTACCTGTTACATTGTATTTAATACTTTGATTCCGGAACCAAGTACTATAATTTTGCTCCTAAGTACTTGATACCCATTTTCCAGTACTCGATTCTGAATTTCTGCCATATATTATGAAAACTTATTTTATTGGAATTTATAATTTGTTCCAGTCTATAGTGTACCTTGATTAATCAAACTAGTACTTTCAAGGGTTGAAATCTGTACTAGATTCTCTACATTTTCACGCATGGTCTTTAATAGAAATATATGAAAAATAAATGTGATTTTGGGAATTCCAGAGTTCCAGGGAATTCTTCTTGACATCCTCGTGGGATATCTTGTAATAATAAACAATATATCGTAATACCTGTTATATTGTATTTAATACATTGATTCCGCAAACGAGTACTCTGATTTTGCACCAAAGTACTTTATACCCATTTTCCAGTACTTGATTCTCTATTTCTACCACATATTATGAAAGTTTATTTTTCGAATTTATACTTTGTTCCAGTATCTATTGCACCTTGATTAATCCGATTAGTACTCTCAACGTTTGAAATCTGTACTCGATTCTCTACATTTCCACGCATAGTCTTTAATAAAACTATATGAAAAATAAATGTCATTTTTTGAATTCCTGAGTTCCAGAGAATTCTTCTTGACATCCTCGTGTGATATTTTGTAATAATAAACAATATATCGCAGTACCTGTTACATTGTATTTAATACTTTGATTCCGCAAACGAGTACTCTAATTTTGCTCCGAAGTACTTGACACCCATTTTCCAGTACTCGATTCTGAATTTCTGCCATATATTATGAAAACTTATTTTATTGGAATTTATAATTTGTTCCAGTCTATAGTGTACCTTGATTAATCAAACTAGTACTTTCAAGGCTTGAAATCTGTACTCGATTCTCTACATTTTCACGCATGGTCTTTAATAGAAATATATGAAAAATAAATGTGATTTTGGGAATTCCAGAGTTCCAGGGAATTCTTCTTGACATCCTCGTGGGATATCTTGTAATAATAAACAATATATCGTAATACCTGTTATATTGTATTTAATACATTGATTCCGCAAACGAGTACTCTGATTTTGCACCAAAGTACTTTATACCCATTTTCCAGTACTTGATTCTCTATTTCTACCACATATTATGAAAGTTTATTTTTCGAATTTATACTTTGTTCCAGTATCTATTGCACCTTGATTAATCCGATTAGTACTCTCAACGTTTGAAATCTGTACTCGATTCTCTACATTTCCACGCATGGTCTTTAATAAAAATATATGAAAAATAAATGTGATTTTGGGAATTCCAGAGTTCTAGGGAATTCTTCTTGACATCCTCGTGTGATATTTTGTAATAATAAACAATATATCGCAGTACCTGTTACATTGTATTTAATACTTTCATTCCGGAACCGAGTACTCTAATTTTGCTCCTAAGTACTTGATACCCATTTTCCAGTACTCGATTCTCAATTTCTGCCACATGTTATGAAAACTTATTTTATTGGAATTTATAATTTGTTCCAGTCTATAGTGTACCTTGATTAATCAAACTAGTACTTTCAAGGCTTGAAATCTGTACTCGATTCTCTACATTTTCACGCATGGTCTTTAATAAAAATATATGAAAAATAAATGTGATTTTGGGAATTCCAGAGTTCCAGGGAATTCTTCTTGACATCCTCGTGGGATATCTTGTAATAATAAACAATATATCGTAATACCTGTTATATTGTATTTAATACATTGATTCCGCAAACGAGTACTCTGATTTTGCACCAAAGTACTTTATACCCATTTTCCAGTACTTGATTCTCTATTTCTACCACATATTATGAAAGTTTATTTTTCGAATTTATACTTTGTTCCAGTATCTATTGCACCTTGATTAATCCGATTAGTACTCTCAACGTTTGAAATCTGTACTCGATTCTCTACATTTCCACGCATAGTCTTTAATAAAACTATATGAAAAATAAATGTCATTTTTTGAATTCCTGAGTTCCAGAGAATTCTTCTTGACATCCTCGTGTGATATTTTGTAATAATAAACAATATATCGCAGTACCTGTTACATTGTATTTAATACTTTGATTCCGCAAACGAGTACTCTAATTTTGCTCCGAAGTACTTGACACCCATTTTCCAGTACTCGATTCTGAATTTCTGCCATATATTATGAAAACTTATTTTATTGGAATTTATAATTTGTTCCAGTCTATAGTGTACCTTGATTAATCAAACTAGTACTTTCAAGGCTTGAAATCTGTACTCGATTCTCTACATTTTCACGCATGGTCTTTAATAGAAATATATGAAAAATAAATGTGATTTTGGGAATTCCAGAGTTCCAGGGAATTCTTCTTGACATCCTCGTGGGATATCTTGTAATAATAAACAATATATCGTAATACCTGTTATATTGTATTTAATACATTGATTCCGCAAACGAGTACTCTGATTTTGCACCAAAGTACTTTATACCCATTTTCCAGTACTTGATTCTCTATTTCTACCACATATTATGAAAGTTTATTTTTCGAATTTATACTTTGTTCCAGTATCTATTGCACCTTGATTAATCCGATTAGTACTCTCAACGTTTGAAATCTGTACTCGATTCTCTACATTTCCACGCATGGTCTTTAATAAAAATATATGAAAAATAAATGTGATTTTGGGAATTCCAGAGTTCTAGGGAATTCTTCTTGACATCCTCGTGTGATATTTTGTAATAATAAACAATATATCGCAGTACCTGTTACATTGTATTTAATACTTTCATTCCGGAACCGAGTACTCTAATTTTGCTCCTAAGTACTTGATACCCATTTTCCAGTACTCGATTCTCAATTTCTGCCACATGTTATGAAAACTTATTTTATTGGAATTTATAATTTGTTCCAGTCTATAGTGTACCTTGATTAATCAAACTAGTACTTTCAAGGCTTGAAATCTGTACTCGATTCTCTACATTTTCACGCATGGTCTTTAATAAAAATATATGAAAAATAAATGTGATTTTGGGAATTCCAGAGTTCCAGGGAATTCTTCTTGACATCCTCGTGGGATATCTTGTAATAATAAACAATATATCGTAATACCTGTTATATTGTATTTAATACATTGATTCCGCAAACGAGTACTCTGATTTTGCACCAAAGTACTTTATACCCATTTTTTAGTACTTGATTCTCTATTTCTAGCACATATTATGAAAATTTATTTTTCGAATTTATACTTTGTTCCAGTATCTATTGCACCTTGATTAATCAGATTAGTACTCTCAACGTTTGAAATCTGTACTCGATTCTCTACATTTCCACGAATAGTCTTTAATAAAACTATATGAAAAATAAATGTCATTTTTTGAATTCCTGAGTTCCAGAGAATTCTTCTTGACATCCTCGTGTGATATTTTGTAATAATAAACAATATATCGCAGTACCTGTTACATTGTATTTAATACTTTAATTCCGGAACCGAGTACTCTAATTTTGCTCCTAAGTACTTGATACCCATTTTCCAGTACTCGATTCTCAATTCCTGCCACATATTATGAAAACTTATTTTATTAGAATTTATAATTTGTTCCAGTCTATAGTGTACCTTGATTAATCAAACTAGTACTTTCAAGGCTTGAAATCTGTACTCGATTCTCTACATTTTCACGCATGGTCTTTAATAGAAATATATGAAAAATAAATGTGATTTTGGGAATTCCAGAGTTCCAGGGAATTCTTCTTGACATCCTCGTGGGATATCTTGTAATAATAAACAATATATCGTAATACCTGTTATATTGTATTTAATACATTGATTCCGCAAACGAGTACTCTGATTTTGCACCAAAGTACTTTATACCCATTTTCCAGTACTTGATTCTCTATTTCTACCACATATTATGAAAATTTCTTTTTCGAATTTATACTTTGTTCCAGTATCTATTGCACCTTGATTAATCAGATTAGTACTCTCAACGTTTGAAATCTGTACTCGATTTTCTACATTTCCACGAATAGTCTTTAATAAAACTATATGAAAAATAAATGTCATTTTTTGAATTCCTGAGTTCCAGAGAATTCTTCTTGACATCCTCGTGTGATATTTTGTAATAATAAACAATATATCGCAGTACCTGTTACATTGTATTTAATACTTTGATTCCGCAAATGAGTACTCTAATTTTGCTCCTAAGTACTTGATACCCATTTTCCAGTACTCGATTCTCAATTTCTGCCATATATTATGAAAACTTATTTTATTGGAATTTATAATTTGTTCCAGTCTATAGTGTACCTTGATTAATCAAACTAGTACTTTCAAGGTTTGAAATCTGTACTCGATTCTCTACATTTTCACGCATGGTCTTTAATAAAAATATATGAAAAATAAATGTGATTTTGGGAATTCCAGAGTTCTAGGGAATTCTTCTTGACATCCTCGTGGGATATCTTGTAATAATAAACAATATATCGTAATACCTGTTATATTGTATTTAATACATTGATTCCGCAAACGAGTACTCTGATTTTGCACCAAAGTACTTTATACCCATTTTCCAGTACTTGATTCTCTATTTCTACCACATATTATGAAAGTTTATTTTTCGAATTTATACTTTGTTCCAGTATCTATTGCACCTTGATTAATCCGATTAGTACTCTCAACGTTTGAAATCTGTACTCGATTCTCTACATTTCCACGCATAGTCTTTAATAAAACTATATGAAGAATAAATGTCATTTTTTGAATTCCTGAGTTCCAGAGAATTCTTCTTGACATCCTCGTGTGATATTTTGTAATAATAAACAATATATCGCAGTACCTGTTACATTGTATTTAATACTTTGATTCCGCAAACGAGTACTCTAATTTTGTTCCGAAGTACTTGATACCCATTTTCCAGTACTCGATTCTGAATTTCTGCCATATATTATGAAAACTTATTTTATTGGAATTTATAATTTGTTCCAGTCTATAGTGTACCTTGATTAATCAAACTAGTACTTTCAAGGTTTGAAATCTGTACTCGATTCTCTACATTTTCACGCATGGTCTTTAATAAAAATATATGAAAAATAAATGTCATTTTGGGAATTCTAGAGTTTCAGAGAATTCTTCTTGACATCCTCGTGTGATATTTTGTAATAATAAACAATATATCGCAGTACCTGTTACATTGTATTTAATACTTTGATTCCGGAACCAAGTACTATAATTTTGCTCCTAAGTACTTGATACCCATTTTCCAGTACTCGATTCTGAATTTCTGCCATATATTATGAAAACTTATTTTATTGGAATTTATAATTTGTTCCAGTCTATAGTGTACCTTGATTAATCAAACTAGTACTTTCAAGGGTTGAAATCTGTACTAGATTCTCTACATTTTCACGCATGGTCTTTAATAGAAATATATGAAAAATAAATGTGATTTTGGGAATTCCAGAGTTCCAGGGAATTCTTCTTGACATCCTCGTGGGATATCTTGTAATAATAAACAATATATCGTAATACCTGTTATATTGTATTTAATACATTGATTCCGCAAACGAGTACTCTGATTTTGCACCAAAGTACTTTATACCCATTTTCCAGTACTTGATTCTCTATTTCTACCACATATTATGAAAGTTTATTTTTCGAATTTATACTTTGTTCCAGTATCTATTGCACCTTGATTAATCAGATTAGTACTCTCAACGTTTGAAATCTGTACTCGATTCTCTACATTTCTACGCATAGTCTTTAATAAAACTATATGAAGAATAAATGTCATTTTTTGAATTCCTGAGTTCCAGAGAATTCTTCTTGACATCCTCGTGTGATATTTTGTAATAATAAACAATATATCGCAGTACCTGTTACATTGTATTTAATACTTTGATTCCGCAAACGAGTACTCTAATTTTGCTCCTAAGTACTTGATACCCATTTTCCAGTACTCGATTCTGAATTTCTGCCATATATTATGAAAACTTATTTTATTGGAATTTATAATTTGTTCCAGTCTATAGTGTACCTTGATTAATCAAACTAGTACTTTCAAGGGTTGAAATCTGTACTAGATTCTCTACATTTTCACGCATGGTCTTTAATAGAAATATATGAAAAATAAATGTGATTTTGGGAATTCCAGAGTTCCAGGGAATTCTTCTTGACATCCTCGTGGGATATCTTGTAATAATAAACAATATATCGTAACACCTGTTATATTGTATTTAATACATTGATTCCGCAAACGAGTACTCTGATTTTGCACCAAAGTACTTTATACCCATTTTCTAGTACTTGATTCTCTATTTCTAGCACATATTATGAAAATTTATTTTTCGAATTTATACTTTGTTCCAGTATCTATTGCACCTTGATTAATCAGATTAGTACTCGCAACGTTTGAAATCTGTACTCGATTCTCTACATTTCCACGAATAGTCTTTAATAAAACTATATGAAAAATAAATGTCATTTTTTGAATTCCTGAGTTCCAGAGAATTCTTCTTGACATCCTCGTGTGATATTTTGTAATAATAAACAACAGATCGCAGTACCTGTTACATTGTATTTAATACTTTAATTCCGGAACCGAGTACTCTAATTTTGCTCCTAAGTACTTGATACCCATTTTCCAGTACTCGATTCTCAATTTCTGCCACATATTATGAAAACTTATTTTATTAGAATTTATAATTTGTTCCAGTCTATAGTGTACCTTGATTAATCAAACTAGTACTTTCAAGGCTTGAAATCTGTACTCGATTCTCTACATTTTCACGCATGGTCTTTAATAAAAATATATGAAAAATAAATGTGATTTTGGGAATTCCAGAGTTCCAGGGAATTCTTCTTGACATCCTCGTGGGATATCTTGTAATAATAAACAATATATCGTAATACATGTTATATTGTATTTAATACATTGATTCCGCAAACGAGTACTCTGATTTTGCACCAAAGTACTTTATACCCATTTTCCAGTACTTGATTCTCTATTTCTACCACATATTATGAAAATTTATTTTTCGAATTTATAGTTTGTTCCAGTATCTATTGCACCTTGATTAATCAGATTAGTACTCTCAACGTTTGAAATCTGTACTCGATTTTCTACATTTCCACGAATAGTCTTTAATAAAACTATATGAAAAATAAATGTCATTTTTGGAATTCCTGAGTTCCAGAGAATTCTTCTTGACATCCTCGTGTGATATTTTGTAATAATAAACAATATATCGCAGTACCTGTTACATTGTATTTAATACTTTGATTCCGCAAATGAGTACTCTAATTTTGCTCCTAAGTACTTGATACCCATTTTCCAGTACTCGATTCTCAATTTCTGCCATATATTATGAAAACTTATTTTATTGGAATTTATAATTTGTTCCAGTCTATAGTGTACCTTGATTAATCAAACTAGTACTTTCAAGGTTTGAAATCTGTACTCGATTCTCTACATTTTCACGCATGGTCTTTAATAAAAATATATGAAAAATAAATGTGATTTTGGGAATTCCAGAGTTCTAGGGAATTCTTCTTGACATCCTCGTGGGATATCTTGTAATAATAAACAATATATCGTAATACCTGTTATATTGTATTTAATACATTGATTCCGCAAACGAGTACTCTGATTTTGCACCAAAGTACTTTATACCCATTTTCCAGTACTTGATTCTCTATTTCTACCACATATTATGAAAGTTTATTTTTCGAATTTATACTTTGTTCCAGTATCTATTGCACCTTGATTAATCCGATTAGTACTCTCAACGTTTGAAATCTGTACTCGATTCTCTACATTTCCACGCATAGTCTTTAATAAAACTATATGAAGAATAAATGTCATTTTTTGAATTCCTGAGTTCCAGAGAATTCTTCTTGACATCCTCGTGTGATATTTTGTAATAATAAACAATATATCGCAGTACCTGTTACATTGTATTTAATACTTTGATTCCGCAAACGAGTACTCTAATTTTGCTCCTAAGTACTTGATACCCATTTTCCAGTACTCGATTCTGAATTTCTGCCATATATTATGAAAACTTATTTTATTGGAATTTATAATTTGTTCCAGTCTATAGTGTACCTTGATTAATCAAACTAGTACTTTCAAGGTTTGAAATCTGTACTCGATTCTCTACATTTTCACGCATGGTCTTTAATAAAAATATATGAAAAATAAATGTCATTTTGGGAATTCTAGAGTTTCAGAGAATTCTTCTTGACATCCTCGTGTGATATTTTGTAATAATAAACAATATATCGCAGTACCTGTTACATTGTATTTAATACTTTGATTCCGGAACCAAGTACTATAATTTTGCTCCTAAGTACTTGATACCCATTTTCCAGTACTCGATTCTGAATTTCTGCCATATATTATGAAAACTTATTTTATTGGAATTTATAATTTGTTCCAGTCTATAGTGTACCTTGATTAATCAAACTAGTACTTTCAAGGGTTGAAATCTGTACTAGATTCTCTACATTTTCACGCATGGTCTTTAATAGAAATATATGAAAAATAAATGTGATTTTGGGAATTCCAGAGTTCCAGGGAATTCTTCTTGACATCCTCGTGGGATATCTTGTAATAATAAACAATATATCGTAATACCTGTTATATTGTATTTAATACATTGATTCCGCAAACGAGTACTCTGATTTTGCACCAAAGTACTTTATATCCATTTTCCAGTACTTGATTCTCTATTTCTACCACATATTATGAAAATTTATTTTTCGAATTTATACTTTGTTCCAGTATCTATTGCACCTTGATTAATCAGATTAGTACTCTCAACGTTTGAAATCTGTACTCGATTTTCTACATTTCCACGAATAGTCTTTAATAAAACTATATGAAAAATAAATGTCATTTTTTGAATTCCTGAGTTCCAGAGAATTCTTCTTGACATCCTCGTGTGATATTTTGTAATAATAAACAATATATCGCAGTACCTGTTACATTGTATTTAATACTTTGATTCCGCAAACGAGTACTCTAATTTTGCTCCTAAGTACTTGATACCCATTTTCCAGTACTCGATTCTCAATTTCTGCCATATATTATGAAAACTTATTTTATTGGAATTTATAATTTGTTCCAGTCTATAGTGTACCTTGATTAATCAAACTAGTACTTTCAAGGCTTGAAATCTGTACTCAATTCTCTACATTTTCACGCATGGTCTTTAATAAAAATATATGAAAAATAAATGTGATTTTGGGAATTCCAGAGTTCTAGGGAATTCTTCTTGACATCCTCGTGGGATATCTTGTAATAATAAACAATATATCGTAATACCTGTTATATTGTATTTAATACATTGATTCCGCAAACGAGTACTCTGATTTTGCACCAAAGTACTTTATACCCATTTTCCAGTACTTGATTCTCTATTTCTACCACATATTATGAAAGTTTATTTTTCGAATTTATACTTTGTTCCAGTATCTATTGCACCTTGATTAATCAGATTAGTACTCGCAACGTTTGAAATCTGTACTCGATTCTCTACATTTCCACGAATAGTCTTTAATAAAACTATATGAAAAATAAATGTCATTTTTTGAATTCCTGAGTTCCAGAGAATTCTTCTTGACATCCTCGTGTGATATTTTGTAATAATAAACAATAGATCGCAGTACCTGTTACATTGTATTTAATACTTTAATTCCGGAACCGAGTACTCTAATTTTGCTCCTAAGTACTTGATACCCATTTTCCAGTACTCGATTCTCAATTTCTGCCACATATTATGAAAACTTATTTTATTAGAATTTATAATTTGTTCCAGTCTATAGTGTACCTTGATTAATCAAACTAGTACTTTCAAGGCTTGAAATCTGTACTCGATTCTCTACATTTTCACGCATGGTCTTTAATAAAAATATATGAAAAATAAATGTGATTTTGGGAATTCCAGAGTTCCAGGGAATTCTTCTTGACATCCTCGTGGGATATCTTGTAATAATAAACAATATATCGTAATACCTGTTATATTGTATTTAATACATTGATTCCGCAAACGAGTACTCTGATTTTGCACCAAAGTACTTTATACCCATTTTCCAGTACTTGATTCTCTATTTCTACCACATATTATGAAAGTTTATTTTTCGAATTTATACTTTGTTCCAGTATCTATTGCACCTTGATTAATCAGATTTGTACTCTCAACGTTTGAAATCTGTACTCGATTCTCTACATTTCCACGCATAGTCTTTAATAAAACTATATGAAAAATAAATGTCATTTTTTGAATTCCTGAGTTCCAGAGAATTCTTCTTGACATCCTCTTGTGATATTTTGTAATAATAAACAATATATCGCATTACCTGTTACATTGTATTTAATACTTTGATTCCGCAAACGAGTACTCTAATTTTGCTCCTAAGTACTTGATACCCATTTTCCAGTACTCGATTCTCAATTTCTGCCATATATTATGAAAACTTATTTTATTGGAATTTATAATTTGTTCCAGTCTATAGTGTACCTTGATTAATCAAACTAGTACTTTCAAGGTTTGAAATCTGTACTCGATTCTCTACATTTTCACGCATGGTCTTTAATAAAAATATATGAAAAATAAATGTGATTTTGGGAATTCCAGAGTTCTAGGGAATTCTTCTTGACATCCTCGTGGGATATCTTGTAATAATAAACAATATATCGTAATACCTGTTATATTGTATTTAATACATTGATTCCGCAAACGAGTACTCTGATTTTGCACCAAAGTACTTTATATCCATTTTCCAGTACTTGATTCTCTATTTCTACCACATATTATGAAAATTTATTTTTCGAATTTATACTTTGTTCCAGTATCTATTGCACCTTGATTAATCAGATTAGTACTCTCAACGTTTGAAATCTGTACTCGATTTTCTACATTTCCACGAATAGTCTTTAATAAAACTATATGAAAAATAAATGTCATTTTTTGAATTCCTGAGTTCCAGAGAATTCTTCTTGACATCCTCGTGTGATATTTTGTAATAATAAACAATATATCGCAGTACCTGTTACATTGTATTTAATACTTTGATTCCGCAAACGAGTACTCTAATTTTGCTCCTAAGTACTTGATACCCATTTTCCAGTACTCGATTCTCAATTTCTGCCATATATTATGAAAACTTATTTTATTGGAATTTATAATTTGTTCCAGTCTATAGTGTACCTTGATTAATCAAACTAGTACTTTCAAGGCTTGAAATCTGTACTCAATTCTCTACATTTTCACGCATGGTCTTTAATAAAAATATATGAAAAATAAATGTGATTTTGGGAATTCCAGAGTTCTAGGGAATTCTTCTTGACATCCTCGTGGGATATCTTGTAATAATAAACAATATATCGTAATACCTGTTATATTGTATTTAATACATTGATTCCGCAAACGAGTACTCTGATTTTGCACCAAAGTACTTTATACCCATTTTCCAGTACTTGATTCTCTATTTCTACCACATATTATGAAAGTTTATTTTTCGAATTTATACTTTGTTCCAGTATCTATTGCACCTTGATTAATCAGATTAGTACTCGCAACGTTTGAAATCTGTACTCGATTCTCTACATTTCCACGAATAGTCTTTAATAAAACTATATGAAAAATAAATGTCATTTTTTGAATTCCTGAGTTCCAGAGAATTCTTCTTGACATCCTCGTGTGATATTTTGTAATAATAAACAATAGATCGCAGTACCTGTTACATTGTATTTAATACTTTAATTCCGGAACCGAGTACTCTAATTTTGCTCCTAAGTACTTGATACCCATTTTCCAGTACTCGATTCTCAATTTCTGCCACATATTATGAAAACTTATTTTATTAGAATTTATAATTTGTTCCAGTCTATAGTGTACCTTGATTAATCAAACTAGTACTTTCAAGGCTTGAAATCTGTACTCGATTCTCTACATTTTCACGCATGGTCTTTAATAAAAATATATGAAAAATAAATGTGATTTTGGGAATTCCAGAGTTCCAGGGAATTCTTCTTGACATCCTCGTGGGATATCTTGTAATAATAAACAATATATCGTAATACCTGTTATATTGTATTTAATACATTGATTCCGCAAACGAGTACTCTGATTTTGCACCAAAGTACTTTATACCCATTTTCCAGTACTTGATTCTCTATTTCTACCACATATTATGAAAGTTTATTTTTCGAATTTATACTTTGTTCCAGTATCTATTGCACCTTGATTAATCAGATTTGTACTCTCAACGTTTGAAATCTGTACTCGATTCTCTACATTTCCACGCATAGTCTTTAATAAAACTATATGAAAAATAAATGTCATTTTTTGAATTCCTGAGTTCCAGAGAATTCTTCTTGACATCCTCTTGTGATATTTTGTAATAATAAACAATATATCGCATTACCTGTTACATTGTATTTAATACTTTGATTCCGCAAACGAGTACTCTAATTTTGCTCCTAAGTACTTGATACCCATTTTCCAGTACTCGATTCTCAATTTCTGCCATATATTATGAAAACTTATTTTATTGGAATTTATAATTTGTTCCAGTCTATAGTGTACCTTGATTAATCAAACTAGTACTTTCAAGGTTTGAAATCTGTACTCGATTCTCTACATTTTCACGCATGGTCTTTAATAAAAATATATGAAAAATAAATGTGATTTTGGGAATTCCAGAGTTCTAGGGAATTCTTCTTGACATCCTCGTGGGATATCTTGTAATAATAAACAATATATCGTAATACCTGTTATATTGTATTTAATACATTGATTCCGCAAACGAGTACTCTGATTTTGCACCAAAGTACTTTATACCCATTTTCCAGTACTTGATTCTCTATTTCTACCACGTATTATGAAAGTTTATTTTTCGAATTTATACTTTGTTCCAGTATCTATTGCACCTTGATTAATCAGATTAGTACTCGCAACGTTTGAAATCTGTACTCGATTCTCTACATTTCCACGAATAGTCTTTAATAAAACTATATGAAAAATAAATGTCATTTTTTGAATTCCTGAGTTCCAGAGAATTCTTCTTGACATCCTCGTGTGATATTTTGTAATAATAAACAATATATCGCAGTACCTGTTACATTGTATTTAATACTTTGATTCCGCAAACGAGTACTCTAATTTTGCTCCTAAGTACTTGATACCCATTTTCCAGTACTCGATTCTCAATTTCTGCCATATATTATGAAAACTTATTTTATTGGAATTTATAATTTGTTCCAGTCTATAGTGTACCTTGATTAATCAAACTAGTACTTTCAAGGTTTGAAATCTGTACTCGATTCTCTACATTTTCACGCATGGTCTTTAATAAAAATATATGAAAAATAAATGTGATTTTGGGAATTCCAGAGTTCGAGGGAATTCTTATTGACATCCTCGTGGGATATCTTGTAATAATAAACAATATATCGTAATACCTGTTATATTGTAACGCCCCGCTATTTTATAACGCTTCGGTACGTTTACCGACGAATTGTTCTTGTGTGTATTATTTGCAAATTATGTGACTATGTGAATTATATGAATTAATGTGTGATTCTATATGTGAATAATATGATGAATTCATAAGAATTTTTATATTTGAAATTTACTTCACACTATGTTATATTTGAAGTGTTGTATTTGAAATCTTATGAAATTATGTCAATTATATTTGACTTGTATGATATTAATCTTGAAATATACATAAATATATATATGCAAATATATACATAAATATCTACACAAATATATATACAAGTATATACATATAGCTAGCTAATTTTGACTATTCAAAATAACTTATATTTATTTAATTATCTCATCTTTTCTCCAAATTTCTACACTATTCTCAAGCAACTCATCTTCAACCTCTCTCTCTCTCACTCTTGGCACTCTCACTCACCTCTCACCACCACCATTGTCATCTTCAACAATCACCAAAAATCATCCCCTCTCTTGCTACAAAAAGTTGCTCTTTCATCTAAGGAACAAGCCTCTACTTTCTATTTTTGCAAACAAGCTCTTAATTCCTCAATCTTTTCAATTCCCCTCTTCAAGGTAAGGTTTCAATTCTCTTAATTCTTTGGTTTTCAATGTCTCATATGTTGATGAAGTGAAGAAGCATGTTAGAATGAATGATTGATGAGCTTAGTTTGGTGATTGATTACATGTAGCATCTCTTGTGATTTTTCACATAAATTTGATTATTATGCAATGTTGGATTGATGAATTTAGATGCTTAGATGCTCAAATGGATTGGTAATTCATGTTAGTTCATGATATTAAGCTAATTGGTGAAGTTTTATGAAGTTTGGAGTTGAAAAATGAGAGTTTGGCAAAATATGTAGGGGCTGATGAATAGTGATTTTTGAGCATTTGGCTTCATTTTTTGATTCTTTTGGCATCAAAAATCCTTAAATATAGTAGCTAAGTGATGCCGGAAATTTTGGATTAATCGGAGTTGATTTGCTATGCAAAGTATTAAGCGAGGGGTGGTTTGCGTAATATTTACAAACCTTTGAATTTTGGTTTCCAAGCTTCCATATTACTTGAATGCTTAGTTTAGCTTCATATCATGTATGTTTGATTGTGTTTGAATGCATTTGAATGAGTTTAATTGTGTTTAAATGCATTTATACATAATATGTTATTTTGAGCATAAAATGCATTTCATTGCCGTGCGTCTTATTTGGTTAATTTATCGAGTCGTGTCTTACCTCGAGGCCTGTGTATTACAGGTGGGACCTCGCGGAGCTGATTTTCGAGTTCTCGTGTATCTTTTGTTAAGTCTACAGGTGAGGATGAAAAATGTTTTTAACTGAAGCTTGAACAAATATTTGCGAAAACCATATCCCTTATATTTCAATTATATGTTATCAATATTTGAAATAAAAAGGATTTGATATAAAATGATATATAGGTATCTTTTCTAAAATGGTTTTAAAATAGAGACAAGAGAATTATTTTGTTTTTAAAAGTAACATTTGGTCTCGGGACTTGCGCGTATGCCTCGAGTTATTCGGCAACGTGTCGAGAAACCCTAGACGGTTACATACCTTGTCTCGAACGACTCTTTTAGTCAATCAAAACATTTATAAAGCGAGATTATTGTTCCTTCGACCCTATTGAGGACGCTCTTAGGGTATATTTGGGCCCTGGATTATGTGAGAGGCGGATACCCGGAGACGTGCGTCTAGGGTTGAAGCCGGGTTCATAATCCACCGATTATAAACAGGTTTAACTAGTAACCTGATAAATAATCAAAGGGTATTATTCATGGCTGGTCGGAGGTAGTCTAGCCTGAATAATACTTACACCGGCGCCATTAGTCGGGTATGGCGAAATCTCGGGTTGCTCCTTGATAAGCCAAAAGGTGTTATGGGATTTCATTATATTTGATATGTTTTTTGGGAGTTATAAGGAGATGGCCCGTTCTCGCCGGGAATAAAAATGTTTTCTAAAATGTTTTAAATTAATATTTAGTTCACAAAGGTTAGATGAATTGTAAAAGAGCTTATCGGCACTAGATTTGCTTTTATCAACCTAAGTGTGAATTAAATATGCTTTTATTGTATACATATATTTCCCTCCTCACTGGGTTCGTTTGACTCACATCCCGTTTTGGTTCATGCTTCAGGTTAGCGGTCAGGTACTGGCAGCAGCATTGTAGGATCATCAGTCTTTGGAGTCAGTTATATATATTTTTTTGTTAGCTGAACTCAATGATATATATTTTGTCATGTTAAATAGAATGTGGTTGAGACGTGAATGAATATGAAACTTGATGACAGTTTGAAATGATGAATCTGATGGGATTATGATATATATATGTTGATATCATGCTATTGATATGATGATACTTGATTCCGCTACGTTAATGCTATATTGCTGTTGTTATTGTTGTTGATGTTGATATTGTTGTTGGGGAGTTGCTGTTGCCAGATTGTGGGAATCCCGTTGTCCGGGGCGGGTTTTCGAGTGGTGGTATTTAACTATCGCTCGGGGACTCGTTTCGGTCCGGGGGTTGTGGCGTGGGGACGTCACAGCTTAAGGTGGTATCAGAGCCTAGGTTTGGTACTTAGGTTTTGACGTCGTGTTGAGTCTGTCTAGGTCGAACGGCTATAGGACAATGTGCTTTTATATGTTTATGTTATGTGATTTTGTGCTAACATGATCATGTGGCTAACAAAACATGCATTTTATTCAGTCTTTTGATACAGGAAATGGCTCGTGGTAGACCGAGAACCAGAGCTGCTCCTCCTTCTCCTCCCCAGGAAGATGACAACAACATTAATGCTCCTCCGGCTCCTCAGCCCGAGCCGATACCGCCCGTGCAGCCGAATCCCCTGAATCCTGCCCTGTTCTTTGAAGCCATGCAAAGGATGTTCCAACAGGGTGTAGCTCCTGTACAACCGACCCCTGCTCAAAGGAAACAGGCAGAGGCAAGAGACTTTGACAGGTTCCTCAATCTTAATCCCCCTCGTTTCGAAGGAGCACCTGATGATCTTAAGGCCACAGAGTGGATTGCCGATCTCGAGCCTATGTTCAGGGTTATCGAGTGTCCCGACTCAAAGAAAGTTGAATATGCAGTTTTTCTATTGAAGGGACCAGCCAGAGACTGGTGGAGGCTGACTGAAGCTAGGTGGCGAGCTGATCAGACTGAGCCGACTTGGGCTAACTTCCTCTCAGCCTTCCGAAGCAAATACATCCCCCTGGTTGTACAAGATCGACGAGAAGCTGAATTTCGAGCCTTAAAACAAGAGAATCTCACCGTTGATGAATACGAGGCCATGTTCTCCCGCCTCATTGTCTACTGTCCTTCCATCCTTACGGACGAAAGAAGAAAGGTGAATCAGTTTGTTCAGGGCCTGAATGAGGATATCCGAAGAGCACTTCTGGGAGCTCATCTCCCTACATACGAGGTTGCCGTCACAACTGCTCTGGAGATTGAGTCTCAGTTACAACAGATCAAAAGGGACTTCGCACCGAAGGATATAGCTCCACCACCTCGCAAATTCAAGAGGTCTTTTCCTCCTACGGGTTCTTCATCTTCGAGCAAGAAGCAAAAGACCTCGGGTTCTCAGACAGCCGAGCCTCCAATCAAGTGTTCTTATTGTGGCAAGCCAAGACACATGGAAGCTAATTGCTGGAAGAAACAAGGGCTCTGTCTTCGATGTGGGCGCAAGGATCATCAAATAGAGAACTGCCCGAGAAGGCCACCTCCACAGTTCCAGAAAGAGCCACAGAATGCGGGGAAAGGAAAAGTTGTGGCACGAGCGTATGCGATGACGGGGGATGGAGGGGAGACCGATCCAAATGCCGTGGTGCAAGGTACTGTACATTTGCATGACATATCCATATTTACATTATATGATTCGGGTGCGACGCATTCTTTTATTGCACCTGAATATGTTTCTAGATTATCTTTATCTGCCGAGTCTTTACCGTATGTGCTTGAGGTCAATTCCCCGTTGGGAATTTCCTATTTGTGCAATCGAGTCTTCCGAGACTGTCCGTTGAGGATAGATGATCGCGATTATCCTGCTGATCTCATTGAACTTCCGATGAGTCACTACGGGGTAATATTGGGAATGGATTGGCTATATCGGCATCAAGCTTATATTGATTGTTTCGGGAAAAAGATCACTCTGGGAGCTGATAGCGAGATTTTGAGCAAAAGGTTTGACAAGATTCCTCGAGTTTCTTATGTTAAAGCCGCCCAAATGATTTGCAAGGGATCTCCGGCTTTTGTTGCTTATCTACTAAACCGTCCGAAAGAGCAAGTTAAGCTTGAGGAGGTACCAGTAGTTGGAGAATTCCCTGATGTGTTTCCCGAGAGTTTGAATTCTTTGCCTCCGGAACGAGAGATAGAGTTTGTGATCGATCTAGCTCCGGGTGCCGAACCGTATTCGAAGACTCCTTACTGAATGGCTCCGGCAGAGTTGAAAGAATTGAAGATACAGTTGGATGGACTGTTGGAGAGTGGGTACATTCGATCGAGTACTTCGCCGTGGGGTGCGCCTGTTCTTTTTGTGAAAAAGAAGGATGGGACGTTGAGGATGTGTATAGATTATCGCGAGCTGAATCGGATGACGATAAAGAACAAATATCCTCTACCTCACATCGAAGAGTTGTTTGATATCTTGCAAGGGTCGAAAGTATACTCTAAACTTGATCTCCGACAGGGGTATTACCAGTTGAGGATTCGAGAATCAGACATTCCAAAGACTGGGTTTAATACTCGATATGGGCATTTTGAGTTCGTAGTTATGCCTTTCGGGTTAACGAATGCCCCAGCTGCTTTCATGGATTTGATGCATCGTACTTTCCGGCCCTATCTCGATAAGTTTGTGGTGATCTTCATTGATGATATCCTGGTTTTCTCAAAGACTAAGGAAGAACATGCCGAGCATCTTCGCATTGTATTAAGAACTCTCCTAGAGCATCAGTTGTATGCTAAGTTCAGTAAATGCGAATTTTGGCTTGATAAAGTTACCTTCCTTGGTCATGTGATATCAGGAGAGGGAATCGAAGTGGATCCCTCGAAGATTGAGGCCGTAATGAAATGGGAGCAACCGAAGACTCCAACTGAAGTCAGATGTTTTCTAGGGTTAGCTGGCTATTACAGGCGTTTCGTTAAAGATTTCTCCAAGATAGCCGCTCCGCTGACCAATTTAACTCGCAAGGACGTGCCTTTTAAGTGGGACGATAAATGCGAGGCAAGTTTTCAAGAGCTAAGGAAACGGCTGACTACTGCTCCGATACTTGCACTACCTGAAGGTTCCGAAGGGTTTACGGTTTATACCGATGCCTCGAAAGAAGGGTTAGGATGTGTTCTTATGCAAAACGGCAAAGTGATAGCTTATGCTTCGCGTAAGTTAAAGGATGCCGAAAAGAACTATCCTATCCACGATCTTGAGCTAGCTGCTATTATCTTTGCCCTGGGTAAGTGGCGACATTATTTATACGGCGTGACATTCGACATTTTCACCGACCACCAGAGTTTGAAATATCTGCATACTCAGAAAGATCTTAATCGCAGACAACGTCGGTGGATGGAATTTCTTGAAGATTATGATTGCCGTATCCAGTATCATCCAGGCAAAGCTAACGTAGTAGCCGATGCTTTAAGTAGACAAGCAAAGGTAGCTAGCTTGGAAGGAACCTCCTTGGAATTAATGTCCGAAGCAGGGAGATATCATCTAGTCTCTCAACCGCGGATTGCTAACCTCTCAGTGAGACCGGATTTGGTTCAGAGGCTTAAAGACGAGCAGAGTGCTGATGACTGGATTCAAAGACAGGTCGTGAGGATGCAAGATGATCCGAACTCCTCATTTGCTTTCGATGATATGGGTCTTCTTCGTCTTAAGAACCGAATTTGCGTGCCGAAAAACTTGAAGTTCGAAATCATGGAAGAAGCACATAAATCTGCTTATACCGTCCATCCGGGAGGTAATAAGATGTACCGAGATCTCAAGACTCAATATTGGTGGCATGGAATGAAACGTGAAGTTGCTGATTTTGTGAGACGGTGTTTGACTTGTCAACGAGTTAAAGCCGAACATCAGCAACCCGGTGGAACTCTACAGCCACTCTCTATTCCGGATTGGAAATGGGAAGATATTGCTATGGATTTCATGTCCGGATTACCGAGAGTTCGAGGCGGATATGATACGATTTGGGTGATTGTGGATCGTTTGACGAAATCCGCCCATTTCATTCCAATTCGAAAGACCACTAATGTTAAGAAGTTGGCGGAACTGTACATCGAGCAGATTATAAAGCTACACGGAGTTCCGAAAAGTATTGTATCCGATCGAGATCCTAAGTTTACTTCTCGACTTTGGCAAGAAATTCACAGAAACTTGGGAACGAATTTGAAATTCAGCACAGCTGCTCACCCGCAAACTGATGGTCAATCTGAGAGAACCATCAAGATTCTAGGCGACATGTTACGAGCGTGTGCTCTCGACTTCTCCACGAGTTGGGACAAGCAACTGCCACTCATTGAATTCGCCTACAACAACAGCTACCAAGCGACGATTGGGATGCCCCCGTACGAAGCGCTTTATGGACGTAAATGCCGATCCCCTCTATACTGGGAATTAGAAGACTGGCGAAGAACTAAAGACGGAGTGGAACGAGCTCTACCTCCAAAGACGATCCAGGAAACACTTGATAAGATTGCAATCATTCGGCAGAGAATGAAAGCTGCTCAGGATCGTCAGAAGAGTTATGCTGACAAGAGACGCCGGGATTTGGAATTTGAAGAGGGAGACAAAGTGTTTCTTAAGGCGACGTTGAGGAAAGGATTCGCTAGAGTGGGAAAAGGTGGGAAACTCAGTCCGAGATATTTGGGACCCTATGAGGTTATTGAACGGATTGGGAAGACTGCCTACCGCCTGAACCTGCCCTCGACTCTAACTGGGATTCACAATGTCTTCCATGTTTCTCAATTGCGAAAATACTATCCCGACGAATCTCACATTCTGCGAGATGAAGAAGTTCAGGTAGAGCCTGACTTGACGATCGAGATGAAACCTGTTGAGATTCAGGATCGTAAGTTCAAGCAACTCCGCAACCGACAAATTCCCTTGGTTCGTGTGTTATGGAGAAACCGAACCACTGAACAAGCAACTTGGGAGACAGAAGAGAAGATGCGAACTCATTATCCCGAGTTATTTGCGGAGTCGAATTAGAATCTGGGGACCAGATTCTCCGAAGGAGGGGATAGTGTAACGCCCCGCTATTTTATAACGCTTCGGTACGTTTACCGACGAATTGTTCTTGTGTGTATTATTTGCAAATTATGAGACTATGTGAATTATATGAATTAATGTGTGATTCTATATGTGAATAATATGATGAATTCATAAGAATTTTTATATTTGAAATTTACTTCACACTATGTTATATTTGAAGTGTTGTATTTGAAATCTTATGAAATTATGTCAATTATATTTGACTTGTATGATATTAATCTTGAAATATACATAAATATATATATGCAAATATATACATAAATATCTACACAAATATATATACAAGTATATACATATAGCTAGCTAATTTTGACTATTCAAAATAACTTATATTTATTTAATTATCTCATCTTTTCTCCAAATTTCTACACTATTCTCAAGCAACTCATCTTCAACCTCTCTCTCTCTCACTCTTGGCACTCTCACTCACCTCTCACCACCACCATTGTCATCTTCAACAATCACCAAAAATCATCCCCTCTCTTGCTACAAAAAGTTGCTCTTTCATCTAAGGAACAAGCCTCTACTTTCTATTTTTGCAAACAAGCTCTTAATTCCTCAATCTTTTCAATTCCCCTCTTCAAGGTAAGGTTTCAATTCTCTTAATTCTTTGGTTTTCAATGTCTCATATGTTGATGAAGTGAAGAAGCATGTTAGAATGAATGATTGATGAGCTTAGTTTGGTGATTGATTACATGTAGCATCTCTTGTGATTTTTCACATAAATTTGATTATTATGCAATGTTGGATTGATGAATTTAGATGCTTAGATGCTCAAATGGATTGGTAATTCATGTTAGTTCATGATATTAAGCTAATTGGTGAAGTTTTATGAAGTTTGGAGTTGAAAAATGAGAGTTTGGCAAAATATGTAGGGGCTGATGAATAGTGATTTTTGAGCATTTGGCTTCATTTTTTGATTCTTTTGGCATCAAAAATCCTTAAATATAGTAGCTAAGTGATGCCGGAAATTTTGGATTAATCGGAGTTGATTTGCTATGCAAAGTATTAAGCGAGGGGTGGTTTGCGTAATATTTACAAACCTTTGAATTTTGGTTTCCAAGCTTCCATATTACTTGAATGCTTAGTTTAGCTTCATATCATGTATGTTTGATTGTGTTTGAATGCATTTGAATGAGTTTAATTGTGTTTAAATGCATTTATACATAATATGTTATTTTGAGCATAAAATGCATTTCATTGCCGTGCGTCTTATTTGGTTAATTTATCGAGTCGTGTCTTACCTCGAGGCCTGTGTATTACAGGTGGGACCTCGCGGAGCTGATTTTCGAGTTCTCGTGTATCTTTTGTTAAGCCTACAGGTGAGGATGAAAAATGTTTTTAACTGAAGCTTGAACAAATATTTGCGAAAACCATATCCCTTATATTTCAATTATATGTTATCAATATTTGAAATAAAAAGGATTTGATATAAAATGATATATAGGTATCTTTTCTAAAATGGTTTTAAAATAGAGACAAGAGAATTATTTTGTTTTTAAAAGTAACATTTGGTCTCGGGACTTGCGCGTATGCCTCGAGTTATTCGGCAACGTGTCGAGAAACCCTAGACGGTTACATACCTTGTCTCGAACGACTCTTTTAGTCAATCAAAACATTTATAAAGCGAGATTATTGTTCCTTCGACCCTATTGAGGACGCTCTTAGGGTATATTTGGGCCCTGGATTATGTGAGAGGCGGATACCCGGAGACGTGCGTCTAGGGTTGAAGCCGGGTTCATAATCCACCGATTATAAACAGGTTTAACTAGTAACCTGATAAATAATCAAAGGGTATTATTCATGGCTGGTCGGAGGTAGTCTAGCCTGAATAATACTTACACCGGCGCCATTAGTCGGGTATGGCGAAATCTCGGGTTGCTCCTTGATAAGCCTAAAGGTGTTATGGGATTTCATTATATTTGATATGTTTTTTGGGAGTTATAAGGAGATGGCCCGTTCTCGCCGGGAATAAAAATGTTTTCTAAAATGTTTTAAATTAATATTTAGTTCACAAAGCTTAGATGAATTGTAAAAGAGCTTATCGGCACTAGATTTGCTTTTATCAACCTAAGTGTGAATTAAATATGCTTTTATTGTATACATATATTTCCCTCCTCACTGGGTTCGTTTGACTCACATCCCGTTTTGGTTCATGCTTCAGGTTAGCGGTCAGGTACTGGCAGCAGCATTGTAGGATCATCAGTCTTTGGAGTCAGTTATATATATTTTTTTGTTAGCTGAACTCAATGATATATATTTTGTCATGTTAAATAGAATGTGGTTGAGACGTGAATGAATATGAAACTTGATGACAGTTTGAAATGATGAATCTGATGGGATTATGATATATATATGTTGATATCATGCTATTGATATGATGATACTTGATTCCGCTACGTTAATGCTATATTGCTGTTGTTATTGTTGTTGATGTTGATATTGTTGTTGGGGAGTTGCTGTTGCCAGATTGTGGGAATCCCGTTGTCCGGGGCGGGTTTTCGAGTGGTGGTATTTAACTATCGCTCGGGGACTCGTTTCGGTCCGGGGGTTGTGGCGTGGGGGACGTCACAGCTTAAGGTGGTATCAGAGCCTGTTATAAATGAAATGCATTTTATGCTCAAAATAACATATTATGTATAAATGCACTTAAACACAATTAAACTCATTCAAATGCATTCAAACACAATCAAACATACATGAATTACCAATCCATTTGAGCATCTAAGCATCTAAATTCATCAATCCAACATTGCATAATAATCAAATTTATATGAAAAATCACAAGTAATGCTACATGCTATCAACAACCAAACTAAGCTCATCAATCATTCATTCTAGCCTACTTCTTCACTTCATCAACATATGAGACATTGAAACTCAAAGATTAAAGAGATTTGCAACCTTACCTTGAAGGAGAAAATGGAGGAGAAAGGAGATGTAGAGAGCTTGTTTGCAAAAATAGAAAGTAGAGGCTTGTTCCTTAGATGAAAGAGCAACTTTTTGTAGCAAGAAAAAGGATGATTTTTGGTGCTTTGATGGTGGTTGAAAGTGGTGGTGGTGGCTGGTGGAATGAGGGCCGAGAGATGAGAGGAAGAAGAAGAGAATGTTGCTTGAGAATAGTGTAGAAAAATGTGGAGAGAAATGAGATAATTAAATAAATATAAGTTATTTTGAAAAGTCAAAATTAGCTAGCAATTATATAGATATTTATATATATATATACATATATATTTGTATATGTTTGTATATATATATTGCATATATTTCAAATATAATATCATGTGATTCAAATATAATGACACAATTTTCATAAAATTTCAAATACAACACTTCAAGTATAAACATAGTGTAGGGTAAATTTCAAATATAAAAATTCTTATGAATTCATCATATTATTCACATATAGAATCACACATTAATTCATATAATTCACATAATCACATAATTTGCAAATAATACACACAAGAGCTATTAGTCGGTAAACGTACCGAAGCGTTATAAAATAGCGGGGCGTTACACCACGCATAGTCTTTAATAAAACTATATGAAAAATAAATGTCATTTTTTGAATTCCTGAGTTGCAGAGAATTCTTCTTGACATCCTCGTGTGATATTTTGTAATAATAAACAATATATCGCATTACCTGTTACATTGTATTTAATACTTTGATTCCGCAAACGAGTACTCTAATTTTGCTCCTAAGTACTTGATACCCATTTTCCAGTACTCGATTCTCAATTTCTGCCATATATTATGACAACTTATTTTATTGGAATTTATAATTTGTTCCAGTTTATAGTGTACCTTGATTAATCAAACTAGTACTTTCAAGGTTTGAAATCTGTACTCGATTCTCTACATTTTCACGCATGGTCTTTAATAAAAATATATGAAAAATAAATGTGATTTTGGGAATTCCAGAGTTCTAGGGAATTCTTCTTGACATCCTCGTGGGATATCTTGTAATAATAAACAATATATCGTAATACCTGTTATATTGTATTTAATACATTGATTCCGCAAACGAGTACTCTGATTTTGCACCAAAGTACTTTATACCCATTTATCAGTACTTGATTCTCTATTTCTACCACATATTATGAAAATTTATTTTTCGAATTTATACTTTGTTCCAGTATCTATTGCACCTTGATTAATCAGATTAGTACTCTCAACGTTTGAAATCTGTACTCGATTCTCTACATTTCCACGCATAGTCTTTAATAAAACTATATGAAAAATAAATGTCATTTTTTGAATTCCTGAGTTGCAGAGAATTCTTCTTGACATCCTCGTGTGATATTTTGTAATAATAAACAATATATCGCATTACCTGTTACATTGTATTTAATACTTTGAGTCCGCAAACGAGTACTCTAATTTTGCTCCTAAGTACTTGATACCCATTTTCCAGTACTCGATTCTCAATTTCTGCCATATATTATGACAACTTATTTTATTGGAATTTATAATTTGTTCCAGTTTATAGTGTACCTTGATTAATCAAACTAGTACTTTCAAGGTTTGAAATCTGTACTCGATTCTCTACATTTTCACGCATGGTCTTTAATAAAAATATATGAAAAATAAATGTGATTTTGGGAATTCCAGAGTTCTAGGGAATTCTTCTTGACATCCTCGTGGGATATCTTGTAATAATAAACAATATATCGTAATACCTGTTATATTGTATTTAATACATTGATTCCGCAAACGAGTACTCTGATTTTGCACCAAAGTACTTTATACCCATTTATCAGTACTTGATTCTCTATTTCTACCACATATTATGAAAATTTATTTTTCGAATTTATACTTTGTTCCAGTATCTATTGCACCTTGATTAATCAGATTAGTACTCTCAACGTTTGAAATCAGTACTCGATTCTCTACATTTCCACGCATAGTCTTTAATAAAACTATATGAAAAAGAAATGTCATTTTTTGAATTCTGAGTTCCAGAGAATTCTTCTTGACATCCTCGTGTGATATTTTGTAATAATAAACAATATATCGCATTACCTGTTACATTGTATTTAATACTTTCATTCCGCAAACGAGTACTCTAATTTTGCTCCTAAGTACTTGATACCCATTTTCCAGTACTCGATTCTCAATTTCTGCCACATATTATGAAAACTTATTTTATTGGAATTTATAATTTGTTCTAGTCTATAGTGTACCTTGATTAATAAAACTAGTACTTTCAAGGTTTGAAATCTGTACTCGATTCTCTACATTTTCACGCATGGTCTTTAATAAAAATATATGAAAAATAAATGTGATTTTGGGAATTCCAGAGTTCCAGGGAATTCTTCTTTACATCCTCGTGGGATATCTTGTAATAATAAACAATATATCGTAATACCTGTTATATTGTATTTAATACATTGATTCCGCAAACGAGTACTCTGATTTTGCACCAAAGTACTTTATACCCATTTATCAGTACTTGATTCTCTATTTCTACCACATATTATGAAAATTTATTTTTCGAATTTATACTTTGTTCCAGTATCTATTGCACCTTGATTAATCAGATTAGTACTCTCAACGTTTGAAATCAGTACTCGATTCTCTACATTTCCACGCATAGTCTTTAATAAAACTATATGAAAAAGAAATGTCATTTTTTGAATTCCTGAGTTCCAGAGAATTCTTCTTGACATCCTCGTGTGATATTTTGTAATAATAAACAATATATCGCATTACCTGTTACATTGTATTTAATACTTTCATTCCGCAAACGAGTACTTTAATTTTGCTCCTAAGTACTTGATACCCATTTTCCAGTACTCGATTCTCAATTTCTGCCACATATTATGAAAACTTATTTTATTGGAATTTATAATTTGTTCTAGTCTATAGTGTACCTTGATTAATAAAACTAGTACTTTGAAGGTTTGAAATCTGTACTCGATTCTCTACATTTTCACGCATGGTCTTTAATAAAAATATATGAAAAATAAATGTGATTTTGGGAATTCCAGAGTTCCAGGGAATTCTTCTTTACATCCTCGTGGGATATCTTGTAATAATAAACAATATATCGTAATACCTGTTATATTGTATTTAATACATTGATTCCGCAAACGAGTACTCTGATTTTGCACCAAAGTACTTTATACCCATTTTCCAGTACTTGATTCTCTATTTCTACCACATATTATGAAAATTTATTTTTCGAATTTATACTTTGTTCCAGTATCTATTGCACCTTAATTAATCAGATTAGTACTCTCAACGTTTGAAATCTGTACTCGATTCTCTACATTTCCACGCATAGTCTTTAATAAAACTATATGAAAAATAAATGTCATTTTTTGAATTCCTGAGTTCCAGAGAATTCTTCTTGACATCCTCGTGTGATATTTTGTAATAATAAACAATATATCGCAGTACCTGTTACATTGTATTTAATACTTTGATTCCGCAAACGAGTACTCTAATTTTGCTCCTAAGTACTTGATACCCATTTTCCAGTACTCGATTCTCAATTTCTGCCATATATTATGAAAACTTATTTTATTGGAATTTATAATTTGTTCCAGTCTATAGTGTACCTTGATTAATCAAACTAGTACTTTCAAGGTTTGAAATCTGTACTCGATTCTCTACATTTTCACGCATGCTCTTTAATAAAAATATATGAAAAATAAATGTCATTTTGGGAATTCTAGAGTTCCAAAGAATTCTTCTTGACATCCTCGTGTGATAGTTTGTAATAATAAACAATATATCGCAGTACCTGTTACATTGTATTTAATACTTTGATTCCGGAACCGAGTAGTATAATTTTGCTCCTAAGTACTTGATACCCATTTTCCAGTACTCGATTCTCAATTTCTGCCATATATTATGAAAACTTATTTTTCGAATTTATACTTTGTTCCAGTATCTATTGCACCTTGATTAATCAGATTAGTACTCTAAACGTTTGAAATCTGTACTCGATTCTATACATTTCCACGCATAGTCTTTAATAAAACTATATGAAAAATAAATGTCATTTTTTGAATTCCTGAGTTCCAGAGAATTCTTCTTGACATCCTCGTGTGATATTTTGTAAAAATAAACAATATATCGCATTACCTGTTACATTGTATTTAATACTTTGATTCCGCAAACGAGTACTCTAATTTTGCTCCTAAGTACTTGATACCCATTTTCCAGTACTCGATTCTCAATTTCTTCCATATATTATGAAAACTTATTTTATTGGAATTTATAATTTGTTCCAGTCTATAGTGTACCTTGATTAATCAAACTAGTACTTTCAAGGTTTGAAATCTGTACTCGATTCTCTACATTTTCACGCATGGTCTTTAATAAAAATATATGAAAAATAAATGTGATTTTGGGAATTACAGAGTTCCAGGGAATTCTTCTTGACATCCTCGTGGGATATCTTGTAATAATAAACAATATATCGTAATACCTGTTATATTGTATTTAATACATTGATTCCGCAAACGAGTACTCTGATTTTGCACCAAAGTACTTTATACCCATTTATCAGTACATGATTCTCTATTTCTACCACATATTATGAAAATTTATTTTTCGAATTTATACTTTGTTCCAGTATCTATTGCACCTTGATTAATCAGATTAGTACTCTCAACGTTTGAAATCTGTACTCGATTCTCTACATTTCCACGCATAGTCTTTAATAAAACTATATGAAAAATAAATGTCATTTTTTGAATTCCTGAGTTCCAGAGAATTCTTCTTGACATCCTCGTGTGATATTTTGTAATAATAAACAATATATCGCATTACCTTTTACATTGTATTTAATACTTTCATTCCGCAAACGAGTACTCTTATTTTGCTCCTAAGTACTTGATACCCATTTTCCAGTACTCGATTCTCAATTTCTGCTACATATTTTGAAAACTTATTTTATTGGAATTTATAATTTGTTCTAGTCTATAGTGTACCTTGATTAATCAAACTAGTACTTTCAAGGTTTGAAATCTGTACTCGATTCTCTACATTTTCACGCATGGTCTTTAATAAAAATATATGAAAAATAAATGTGATTTTGGGAATTCCAGAGTTCCAGGGAATTCTTCTTGACATCCTCGTGGGATATCTTGTAATAATAAACAATATATCGTAATACCTGTTATATTGTATTTAATACATTGATTCTGCAAACGAGTACTCTGATTTTGCACCAAAGTACTTTATACCCATTTATCAGTACATGATTCTCTATTTCTACCACATATTATGAAAATTTATTTTTCGAATTTATACTTTGTTCCAGTATCTATTGCACCTTGATTAATCAGATTAGTACTCTCAACGTTTGAAATCTGTACTCGATTCTCTACATTTCCACGCATAGTCTTTAATAAAACTATATGAAAAATAAATGTCATTTTTTGAATTCCTGAGTTCCAGAGAATTCTTCTTGACATCCTCGTGTGATATTTTGTAATAATAAACAATATATCGCATTACCTTTTACATTGTATTTAATACTTTCATTCCGCAAACGAGTACTCTTATTTTGCTCCTAAGTACTTGATACCCATTTTCCAGTACTCGATTCTCAATTTCTGCCACATATTTTGAAAACTTATTTTATTGGAATTTATAATTTGTTCTAGTCTATAGTGTACCTTGATTAATCAAACTAGTACTTTCAAGGTTTGAAATCTGTACTCGATTCTCTACATTTTCACGCATGGTCTTTAATAAAAATATATGACAAATAAATGTGATTTTGGGAATTCCAGAGTTCCAGGGAATTCTTCTTGACATCCTCGTGGGATATCTTGTAATAATAAACAATATATCGTAATACCTGTTATATTGTATTTAATACATTGATTCTGCAAACGAGTACTCCCACAACCCCCGGACCGAAACGAGTCCCCGAGCGATAGTTAAATACCACCACTCGAAAACCCGCCCCGGACAACGGGATTCCCACAATCTGGCAACAGCAACTCCCCAACAACAATATCAACATCAACAACAATAACAACAGCAATATAGCATTAACGTAGCGGAATCAAGTATCATCATATCAATAGCATGATATCAACATATATATATCATAATCCCATCAGATTCATCATTTCAAACTGTCATCAAGTTTCATATTCATTCACGTCTCAACCACATTCTATTTAACATGACAAAATATATATCATTGAGTTCAGCTAACAAAAAAATATATATAACTGACTCCAAAGACTGATGATCCTACAATGCTGCTGCCAGTACCTGACCGCTAACCTGAAGCATGAACCAAAACGGGATGTGAGTCAAACGAACCCAGTGAGGAGGGAAATATATGTATACAATAAAAGCATATTTAATTCACACTTAGGTTGATAAAAGCAAATCTAGTGCCGATAAGCTCTTTTACAATTCAGCTAAGCTTTGTGAACTAAATATTAATTTAAAACATTTTAGAAAACATTTTTATTCCCGGCGAGAACGGGCCATCTCCTTATAACTCCCAAAAAACATATCAAATATAATGAAATCCCATAACACCTTTTGGCTTATCAAGGAGCAACCCGAGATTTCGCCATACCCGACTAATGGCGCCGGTGTAAGTATTATTCAGGCTAGACTACCTCCGACCAGCCATGAATAATACCCTTTGATTATTTATCAGGTTACTAGTTAAACCTGTTTATAATCGGTGGATTATGAACCCGGCTTCAACCCTAGACGCACGTCTCCGGGTATCCGCCTCTCACATAATCCAGGGCCCAAATATACCCTAAGAGCGTCCTCAATAGGGTCGAAGGAACAATAATCTCGCTTTATAAATGTTTTGATTGACTAAAAGAGTCGTTCGAGACAAGGTATGTAACCGTCTAGGGTTTCTCGACACGTTGCCGAATAACTCGAGGCATACGCGCAAGTCCCGAGACCAAATGTTACTTTTAAAAACAAAATAATTCTCTTGTCTCTATTTTAAAACCATTTTAGAAAAGATACCTATATATCATTTTATATCAAATCCTTTTTATTTCAAATATTGATAACATATAATTGAAATATAAGGGATATGGTTTTCGCAAATATTTGTTCAAGCTTCAGTTAAAAACATTTTTCATCCTCACCTGTAGGCTTAACAAAAGATACACGAGAACTCGAAAATCAGCTCCGCGAGGTCCCACCTGTAATACACAGGCCTCGAGGTAAGACACGACTCGATAAATTAACCAAATAAGACGCACGGCAATGAAATGCATTTTATGCTCAAAATAACATATTATGTATAAATGCATTTAAACACAATTAAACTCATTCAAATGCATTCAAACACAATCAAACATACATGATATGAAGCTAAACTAAGCATTCAAGTAATATGGAAGCTTGGAAACCAAAATTCAAAGGTTTGTAAATATTACGCAAACCACCCCTCGCTTAATACTTTGCATAGCAAATCAACTCCGATTAATCCGAAATTTCCGGCATCACTTAGCTACTATATTTAAGGATTTTTGATGCCAAAAGAATCAAAAAATGAAGCCAAATGCTCAAAAATCACTATTCATCAGCCCCTACATATTTTGCCAAACTCTCATTTTTCAACTCCAAACTTCATAAAACTTCACCAATTAGCTTAATATCATGAACTAACATGAATTACCAATCCATTTGAGCATCTAAGCATCTAAATTCATCAATCCAACATTGCATAATAATCAAATTTATGTGAAAAATCACAAGAGATGCTACATGTAATCAATCACCAAACTAAGCTCATCAATCATTCATTCTAACATGCTTCTTCACTTCATCAACATATGAGACATTGAAAACCAAAGAATTAAGAGAATTGAAACCTTACCTTGAAGAGGGGAATTGAAAAGATTGAGGAATTAAGAGCTTGTTTGCAAAAATAGAAAGTAGAGGCTTGTTCCTTAGATGAAAGAGCAACTTTTTGTAGCAAGAGAGGGGATGATTTTTGGTGATTGTTGAAGATGACAATGGTGGTGGTGAGAGGTGAGTGAGAGTGCCGAGAGTGAGAGAGAGAGAGGTTGAAGATGAGTTGCTTGAGAATAGTGTAGAAATTTGGAGAAAAGATGAGATAATTAAATAAATATAAGTTATTTTGAATAGTCAAAATTAGCTAGCTATATGTATATACTTGTATATATATTTGTGTAGATATTTATGTATATATTTGCATATATATATTTATGTATATTTCAAGATTAATATCATACAAGTCAAATATAATTGACATAATTTCATAAGATTTCAAATACAACACTTCAAATATAACATAGTGTGAAGTAAATTTCAAATATAAAAATTCTTATGAATTCATCATATTATTCACATATAGAATCACACATTAATTCATATAATTCACATAGTCACATAATTTGCAAATAATACACACAAGAACAATTCGTCGGTAAACGTACCGAAGCGTTATAAAATAGCGGGGCGTTACACTATCCCCTCCTTCGGAGAATCTGGTCCCCAGATTCTAATTCGACTCCGCAAATAACTCGGGATAATGAGTTCGCATCTTCTCTTCTATCTCCCAAGTTACTTGTTCAGTGGTTCGGTTTCTCCATAACACACGAACCAAGGGAATTTGTCGGTTGCGGAGTTGCTTGAACTTACGATCCTGAATCTCAACAGGTTTCATCTCGATCGTCAAGTCAGGCTCTACCTGAACTTCTTCATCTCGCAGAATGTGAGATTCGTCGGGATAGTATTTTCGCAATTGAGAAACATGGAAGACATTGTGAATCCCAGTTAGAGTCGAGGGCAGGTTCAGGCGGTAGGCAGTCTTCCCAATCCGTTCAATAACCTCATAGGGTCCCAAATATCTCGGACTGAGTTTCCCACCTTTTCCCACTCTAGCGAATCCTTTCCTCAACGTCGCCTTAAGAAACACTTTGTCTCCCTCTTCAAATTCCAAATCCCGGCGTCTCTTGTCAGCATAACTCTTCTGACGATCCTGAGCAGCTTTCATTCTCTGCCGAATGATTGCAATCTTATCAAGTGTTTCCTGGATCGTCTTTGGAGGTAGAGCTCGTTCCACTCCGTCTTTAGTTCTTCGCCAGTCTTCTAATTCCCAGTATAGAGGGGATCGGCATTTACGTCCATAAAGCGCTTCGTACGGGGGCATCCCAATCGTCGCTTGGTAGCTGTTGTTGTAGGTGAATTCAATGAGTGGCAGTTGCTTGTCCCAACTCGTGGAGAAGTCGAGAGCACACGCTCGTAACATGTCGCCTAGAATCTTGATGGTTCTCTCAGATTGACCATCAGTTTGCGGGTGAGCAGCTGTGCTGAATTTCAAATTCGTTCCCAAGTTTCTGTGAATTTCTTGCCAAAGTCGAGAAGTAAACTTAGGATCTCGATCGGATACAATACTTTTCGGAACTCCGTGTAGCTTTACAATCTGCTCGATGTACAGTTCCGCCAACTTCTTAACATTAGTGGTCTTTCGAATTGGAATGAAATGGGCGGATTTCGTCAAACGATCCACAATCACCCAAATCGTATCATATCCGCCTCGAACTCTCGGTAATCCGGACATGAAATCCATAGCAATATCTTCCCATTTCCAATCCGGAATAGAGAGTGGCTGTAGAGTTCCACCGGGTTGCTGATGTTCGGCTTTAACTCGTTGACAAGTCAAACACCGTCTCACAAAATCAGCAACTTCACGTTTCATTCCATGCCACCAATATTGAGTCTTGAGATCTCGGTACATCTTATTACCTCCCGGATGGACGGTATAAGCAGATTTATGTGCTTCTTCCATGATTTCGAACTTCAAGTTTTTCGGCACGCAAATTCGGTTCTTAAGACGAAGAAGACCCATATCATCGAAAGCAAATGAGGAGTTCGGATCATCTTGCATCCTCACGACCTGTCTTTGAATCCAGTCATCAGCACTCTGCTCGTCTTTAAGCCTCTGAACCAAATCCGGTCTCACTGAGAGGTTAGCAATCCGCGGTTGAGAGACTAGATGATATCTCCCTGCTTCGGACATTAATTCCAAGGAGGTTCCTTCCAAGCTAGCTACCTTTGCTTGTCTACTTAAAGCATCGGCTACTACGTTAGCTTTGCCTGGATGATACTGGATACGGCAATCATAATCTTCAAGAAATTCCATCCACCGACGTTGTCTGCGATTAAGATCTTTCTGAGTATGCAGATATTTCAAACTCTGGTGGTCGGTGAAAATGTCGAATGTCACGCCGTATAAATAATGTCGCCACTTACCCAGGGCAAAGATAATAGCAGCTAGCTCAAGATCATGGATAGGATAGTTCTTTTCGGCATCCTTTAACTTACGCGAAGCATAAGCTATCACTTTGCCGTTTTGCATAAGAACACATCCTAACCCTTCTTTCGAGGCATCGGTATAAACCGTAAACCCTTCGGAACCTTCAGGTAGTGCAAGTATCGGAGCAGTAGTCAGCCGTTTCCTTAGCTCTTGAAAACTTGCCTCGCATTTATCGTCCCACTTAAAAGGCACGTCCTTGCGAGTTAAATTGGTCAGCGGAGCGGCTATCTTGGAGAAATCTTTAACGAAACGCCTGTAATAGCCAGCTAACCCTAGAAAACTTCTGACTTCAGTTGGAGTCTTTGGTTGCTCCCATTTCATTACGGCCTCAATCTTCGAGGGATCCACTTCGATTCCCTCTCCTGATATCACATGACCAAGGAAGGTAACTTTATCAAGCCAAAATTCGCATTTACTGAACTTAGCATACAACTGATGCTCTAGGAGAGTTCTTAATACAATGCGAAGATGCTCGGCATGTTCTTCCTTAGTCTTTGAGAAAACCAGGATATCATCAATGAAGATCACCACAAACTTATCGAGATAGGGCCGGAAAGTACGATGCATCAAATCCATGAAAGCAGCTGGGGCATTCGTTAACCCGAAAGGCATAACTACGAACTCAAAATGCCCATATCGAGTATTAAACCCAGTATTTGGAATGTCTGATTCTCGAATCCTCAACTGGTAATACCCCTGTCGGAGATCAAGTTTAGAGTATACTTTCGACCCTTGCAAGATATCAAACAACTCTTCGATGTGAGGTAGAGGATATTTGTTCTTTATCGTCATCCGATTCAGCTCGCGATAATCTATACACATCCTCAACGTCCCATCCTTCTTTTTCACAAAAAGAACAGGCGCACCCCACGGCGAAGTACTCGGTCGAATGTACCCACTCTCCAACAGTCCATCCAACTGTATCTTCAATTCTTTCAACTCTGCCGGAGCCATTCGGTAAGGAGTCTTCGAATACGGTTCGGCACCCGGAGCTAGATCGATCACAAACTCTATCTCTCGTTCCGGAGGCAAAGAATTCAAACTCTCGGGAAACACATCAGGGAATTCTCCAACTACTGGTACCTCCTCAAGCTTAACTTGCTCTTTCGGACGGTTTAGTAGATAAGCAACAAAAGCCGGAGATCCCTTGCAAATCATTTGGGCGGCTTTAACATAAGAAACTCGAGGAATCTTGTCAAACCTTTTGCCCAAAATCTCGCTATCAGCTCCCAGAGTGATCTTTTTCCCGAAACAATCAATATAAGCTTGATGCCGATATAGCCAATCCATTCCCAATATTACCCCGTAGTGACTCATCGGAAGTTCAATGAGATCAGCAGGATAATCGCGATCATCTATCCTCAACGGACAGTCTCGGAAGACTCGATTGCACAAATAGGAAATTCCCAACGGGGAATTGACCTCAAGCACATAACGGTAAAGACTCGGCAGATAAAGATAATCTAGAAACATATTCAGGTGCAATAAAAGAATGCGTCGCACCCGAATCATATAATGTAAATATGGATATGTCATGCAAATGTACAGTACCTTGCACCACGGCATTTGGATCGGTCTCCCCTCCATCCCCCGTCATCGCATACGCTCGTGCCACAACTTTTCCTTTCCCCGCATTCTGTGGCTCTTTCTGGAACTGTGGAGGTGGCCTTCTCGGGCAGTTCTCTATTTGATGATCCTTGCGCCCACATCGAAGACAGAGCCCTTGTTTCTTCCAGCAATTAGCTTCCATGTGTCTTGGCTTGCCACAATAAGAACACTTGATTGGAGGCTCGGCTGTCTGAGAACCCGAGGTCTTTTGCTTCTTGCTCGAAGATGAAGAACCCGCAGGAGGAAAAGACCTCTTGAATTTGCGAGGTGGTGGAGCTATATCCTTCGGTGCGAAGTCCCTTTTGATCTGTTGTAACTGAGACTCAATCTCCAGAGCAGTTGTGACGGCAACCTCGTATGTAGGGAGATGAGCTCCCAGAAGTGCTCTTCGGATATCCTCATTCAGGCCCTGAACAAACTGATTCACCTTTCTTCTTTCGTCCGTAAGGATGGAAGGACAGTAGACAATGAGGCGGGAGAACATGGCCTCGTATTCATCAACGGTGAGATTCTCTTGTTTTAAGGCTCGAAATTCAGCTTCTCGTCGATCTTGTACAACCAGGGGGATGTATTTGCTTCGGAAGGCTGAGAGGAAGTTAGCCCAAGTCGGCTCAGTCTGATCAGCTCGCCACCTAGCTTCAGTCAGCCTCCACCAGTCTCTGGCTGGTCCCTTCAATAGAAAAACTGCATATTCAACTTTCTTTGAGTCGGGACACTCGATAACCCTGAACATAGGCTCGAGATCGGCAATCCACTCTGTGGCCTTAAGATCATCAGGTGCTCCTTCGAAACGAGGGGGATTAAGATTGAGGAACCTGTCAAAGTCTCTTGCCTCTGCCTGTTTCCTTTGAGCAGGGGTCGGTTGTACAGGAGCTACACCCTGTTGGAACATCCTTTGCATGGCTTCAAAGAACAGGGCAGGATTCAGGGGATTCGGCTGCACGGGCGGTATCGGCTCGGGCTGAGGAGCCGGAGGAGCATTAATGTTGTTGTCATCTTCCTGGGGAGGAGAAGGAGGAGCAGCTCTGGTTCTCGGTCTACCACGAGCCATTTCCTGTATCAAAAGACTGAATAAAATGCATGTTTTGTTAGCCACATGATCATGTTAGCACAAAATCACATAACATAAACATATAAAAGCACATTGTCCTATAGCCGTTCGACCTAGACAGACTCAACACGACGTCAAAACCTAAGTACCAAACCTAGGCTCTGATACCACCTTAAGCTGTGACGTCCCCACGCCACAACCCCCGGACCGAAACGAGTCCCCGAGCGATAGTTAAATACCACCACTCGAAAACCCGCCCCGGACAACGGGATTCCCACAATCTGGCAACAGCAACTCCCCAACAACAATATCAACATCAACAACAATAACAACAGCAATATAGCATTAACGTAGCGGAATCAAGTATCATCATATCAATAGCATGATATCAACATATATATATCATAATCCCATCAGATTCATCATTTCAAACTGTCATCAAGTTTCATATTCATTCACGTCTCAACCACATTCTATTTAACATGACAAAATATATATCATTGAGTTCAGCTAACAAAAAAATATATATAACTGACTCCAAAGACTGATGATCCTACAATGCTGCTGCCAGTACCTGACCGCTAACCTGAAGCATGAACCAAAACGGGATGTGAGTCAAACGAACCCAGTGAGGAGGGAAATATATGTATACAATAAAAGCATATTTAATTCACACTTAGGTTGATAAAAGCAAATCTAGTGCCGATAAGCTCTTTTACAATTCATCTAAGCTTTGTGAACTAAATATTAATTTAAAACATTTTAGAAAACATTTTTATTCCCGGCGAGAACGGGCCATCTCCTTATAACTCCCAAAAAACATATCAAATATAATGAAATCCCATAACACCTTTTGGCTTATCAAGGAGCAACCCGAGATTTCGCCATACCCGACTAATGGCGCCGGTGTAAGTATTATTCAGGCTAGACTACCTCCGACCAGCCATGAATAATACCCTTTGATTATTTATCAGGTTACTAGTTAAACCTGTTTATAATCGGTGGATTATGAACCCGGCTTCAACCCTAGACGCACGTCTCCGGGTATCCGCCTCTCACATAATCCAGGGCCCAAATATACCCTAAGAGCGTCCTCAATAGGGTCGAAGGAACAATAATCTCGCTTTATAAATGTTTTGATTGACTAAAAGAGTCGTTCGAGACAAGGTATGTAACCGTCTAGGGTTTCTCGACACGTTGCCGAATAACTCGAGGCATACGCGCAAGTCCCGAGACCAAATGTTACTTTTAAAAACAAAATAATTCTCTTGTCTCTATTTTAAAACCATTTTAGAAAAGATACCTATATATCATTTTATATCAAATCCTTTTTATTTCAAATATTGATAACATATAATTGAAATATAAGGGATATGGTTTTCGCAAATATTTGTTCAAGCTTCAGTTAAAAACATTTTTCATCCTCACCTGTAGGCTTAACAAAAGATACACGAGAACTCGAAAATCAGCTCCGCGAGGTCCCACCTGTAATACACAGGCCTCGACGTAAGACACGACTCGATAAATTAACCAAATAAGACGCACGGCAATGAAATGCATTTTATGCTCAAAATAACATATTATGTATAAATGCATTTAAACACAATTAAACTCATTCAAATGCATTCAAACACAATCAAACATACATGATATGAAGCTAAACTAAGCATTCAAGTAATATGGAAGCTTGGAAACCAAAATTCAAAGGTTTGTAAATATTACGCAAACCACCCCTCGCTTAATACTTTGCATAGCAAATCAACTCCGATTAATCCGAAATTTCCGGCATCACTTAGCTACTATATTTAAGGATTTTTGATGCCAAAAGAATCAAAAAATGAAGCCAAATGCTCAAAAATCACTATTCATCAGCCCCTACATATTTTGCCAAACTCTCATTTTTCAACTCCAAACTTCATAAAACTTCACCAATTAGCTTAATATCATGAACTAACATGAATTACCAATCCATTTGAGCATCTAAGCATCTAAATTCATCAATCCAACATTGCATAATAATCAAATTTATGTGAAAAATCACAAGAGATGCTACATGTAATCAATCACCAAACTAAGCTCATCAATCATTCATTCTAACATGCTTCTTCACTTCATCAACATATGAGACATTGAAAACCAAAGAATTAAGAGAATTGAAACCTTACCTTGAAGAGGGGAATTGAAAAGATTGAGGAATTAAGAGCTTGTTTGCAAAAATAGAAAGTAGAGGCTTGTTCCTTAGATGAAAGAGCAACTTTTTGTAGCAAGAGAGGGGATGATTTTTGGTGATTGTTGAAGATGACAATGGTGGTGGTGAGAGGTGAGTGAGAGTGCCGAGAGTGAGAGAGAGAGAGGTTGAAGATGAGTTGCTTGAGAATAGTGTAGAAATTTGGAGAAAAGATGAGATAATTAAATAAATATAAGTTATTTTGAATAGTCAAAATTAGCTAGCTATATGTATATACTTGTATATATATTTGTGTAGATATTTATGTATATATTTGCATATATATATTTATGTATATTTCAAGATTAATATCATACAAGTCAAATATAATTGACATAATTTCATAAGATTTCAAATACAACACTTCAAATATAACATAGTGTGAAGTAAATTTCAAATATAAAAATTCTTATGAATTCATCATATTATTCACATATAGAATCACACATTAATTCATATAATTCACATAGTCACATAATTTGCAAATAATACACACAAGAACAATTCGTCGGTAAACGTACCGAAGCGTTATAAAATAGCGGGGCGTTACACTGATTTTGCACCAAAGTACTTTATACCCATTTATCAGTACATGATTCTCTATTTCTACCACATATTATGAAAATTTATTTTTCGAATTTATACTTTGTTCCAGTATCTATTGCACCTTGATTAATCAGATTAGTACTCTCAACGTTTGAAATCTGTACTCGATTCTCTACATTTCCACGCATAGTCTTTAATAAAACTATATGAAAAATAAATGTCATTTTTTGAATTCCTGAGTTCCAGAGAATTCTTCTTGACATCCTCGTGTGATATTTTGTAATAATAAACAATATATCGCATTACCTTTTACATTGTATTTAATACTTTCATTCCGCAAACGAGTACTCTTATTTTGCTCCTAAGTACTTGATACCCATTTTCCAGTACTCGATTCTCAATTTCTGCCACATATTTTGAAAACTTATTTTATTGGAATTTATAATTTGTTCTAGTCTATAGTGTACCTTGATTAATCAAACTAGTACTTTCAAGGTTTGAAATCTGTACTCGATTCTCTACATTTTCACGCATGGTCTTTAATAAAAATATATGAAAAATAAATGTGATTTTGGGAATTCCAGAGTTCCAGGGAATTCTTCTTTACATCCTCGTGGGATATCTTGTAATAATAAACAATATATCGTAATACCTGTTATATTGTATTTAATACATTGATTCCGCAAACGAGTACTCTGATTTTGCACCAAAGTACTTTATACCCATTTTCCAGTACTTGATTCTCTATTTCTACCACATATTATGAAAATTTATTTTTCCAATTTATACTTTGTTCCAGTATCTATTGCACCTTGATTAATCAGATTAGTACTCTCAACGTTTGAAATCTGTACTCGATTCTCTACATTTCCACGCATAGTCTTTAATAAAACTATATGAAAAATAAATGTCATTTTTTGAATTCCTGAGTTCCAGAGAATTCTTCTTGACATCCTCGTGTGATATTTTGTAATAATAAACAATATATCGCATTACCTTTTACATTGTATTTAATACTTTCATTCCGCAAACGAGTACTCTTATTTTGCTCCTAAGTACTTGATACCCATTTTCCAGTACTCGATTCTCAATTTCTGCCACATATTTTGAAAACTTATTTTATTGGAATTTATAATTTGTTCTAGTCTATAGTGTACCTTGATTAATCAAACTAGTACTTTCAAGGTTTGAAATCTGTACTCGATTCTCTACATTTTCACGCATGGTCTTTAATAAAAATATATGAAAAATAAATGTGATTTTGGGAATTCCAGAGTTCCAGGGAATTCTTCTTTACATCCTCGTGGGATATCTTGTAATAATAAACAATATATCGTAATACCTGTTATATTGTATTTAATACATTGATTCCGCAAACGAGTACTCTGATTTTGCACCAAAGTACTTTATACCCATTTTCCAGTACTTGATTCTCTATTTCTACCACATATTATGAAAATTTATTTTTCGAATTTATACTTTGTTCCAGTATCTATTGCACCTTGATTAATCAGATTAGTACTCTCAACGTTTGAAATCTGTACTCGATTCTCTACATTTCCACGCATAGTCTTCAATAAAACTATATGAAAAATAAATGTCATTTTTTGAATTCCTGAGTTCCAGAGAATTCTTCTTGACATCCTCGTGTGATATTTTGTAATAATAAACAATATATCGCATTACCTGTTACATTGTATTTAATACTTTGATTCCGCAAACGACTACTCTAATTTTGCTCCTAAGTACTTGATACCCATTTTCCAGTACTCGATTCTCAATTTCTGCCATATATTATGAAAACTTATTTTATTGGAATTTATAATTTGTTCCAGACTATAGTGTACCTTGATTAATCAAACTAGTACTTTCAAGGTTTGAAATCTGTACTCGATTCTCTACATTTTCACGCATGGTCTTTAATAAAAATATATGAAAAATAAATGTGATTTTGGGAATTCCAGAGTTCGAGGGAATTCTTATTGACATCCTCGTGGGATATCTTGTAATAATAAACAATATATCGTAATACCTGTTATATTGTATTTAATACATTGATTCCGCAAACGAGTACTCTGATTTTGCACCAAAGTACTTTATACCCATTTATCAGTACTTGATTCTCTATTTCTACCACATATTATGAAAATTTATTTTTCGAATTTATACTTTGTTCCAGTATCTATTGCACCTTGATTAATCAGATTAGTACTCTCAACGTTTGAAATCTGTACTCGATTCTCTACATTTCCACGAATAGTCTTTAATAAAACTATATGAAAAATAAATGTCATTTTTTGAGTTCCTGAGTTCCAGAGAATTCTTCTTGACATCCTCGTGTGATATTTTGTAATAATAAACAATATATCGCAGTACCTGTTACATTGTATTTAATACTTTGATTCCGCAAACGAGTACTCTAATTTTGCTCCTAAGTACTTGATACCCATTTTCCAGTACTCGATTCTCAATTTCTGCCATATATTATGAAAACTTATTTTATTGGAATTTATAATTTGTTCCAGACTATAGTGTACCTTGATTAATCAAACTAGTACTTTCAAGGTTTGAAATCTGTACTCGATTCTCTACATTTTCACGCATGGTCTTTAATAAAAATATATGAAAAATAAATGTGATTTTGGGAATTCCAGAGTTCGAGGGAATTCTTATTGACATCCTCGTGGGATATCTTGTAATAATAAACAATATATCGTAATACCTGTTATATTGTATTTAATACATTGATTCCGCAAACGAGTACTCTGATTTTGCACCAAAGTACTTTATACCCATTTATCAGTACTTGATTCTCTATTTCTACCACATATTATGAAAATTTATTTTTCGAATTTATACTTTGTTCCAGTATCTATTGCACCTTGATTAATCAGATTAGTACTCTCAACGTTTGCAATCTGTACTAGATTCTCTACATTTTCACGCATGGTCTTTAATAAAAATATATGAAAAATAAATGTGATTTTGGGAATTCCAGAGTTCCAGGGAATTCTTCTTGACATCCTAGTGGGATATCTTGTAATAATAAAAAATATATCGTAATACCTGTTATATTGTATTTAATACATTGATTCCGCAAACGAGTACTCTGATTTTGCACCAAAGTACTTTATACCCATTTTCCAGTACTTGATTCTCTATTTCTACCACATATTATGAAAATTTATTTTTCGAATTTATACTTTGTTCCAGTATCTATTGCACCTTGATTAATCAGATTAGTACTCTCAACGTTTGAAATCTGTACTCGATTCTCTACATTTCCACGCATAGTCTTTAATAAAACTATATGAAAAATAAATGTCATTTTTTGAATTCCTGAGTTCCAGAGAATTCTTCTTGACATCCTCGTGTGATATTTTGTAATAATAAACAATATATCGCATTACCTGTTACATTGTATTTAATACTTTGATTCCGCAAACGAGTACTCTAATTTTGCTCCTAAGTACTTGATACCCATTGTGACGTCCCCCACGCCACAACCCCCGGACCGAAACGAGCCCCCGAGCGATAGTTAAATACCACCACTCGAAAACCCGCCCCGGACAACGGGATTCCCACAATCTGGCAACAGCAACTCCCCAACAAGAACACCAACATCAACAACATCAACAACAGCAATGTAACATTAACGAAGCGGAAGCAAGTATCATCATCTCAATAGCATGATATTAACATATATATATCATAATCCCATCAAATTCATCATTCCAAATTGTCATCAAGTTTCATATTTCATCCACGTTTCAACTACATTCTATTTAACATGACAAAATATATATAATTGAATTCAGCTAACAAAATATATATAACTGACTCCAAAGACTGATGATCCTACAATGCTGCTGCCAGTACCTGACCGCTAACCTGAAGCATGAACCAAAACGGGATGTGAGTCAAACGAACTCAGTGAGGAAGGGAATATAGGTATATAATAAAAGCATATTTAACTCACACTTAGGTTGATATAAGCAAATCTAGTGTCGATAAGCTCTTTTACAATTCATCTAAGTTTTGTGAATTAAATATTGAATCAAAACATTTTATAAAACATTTTATTCCCGGCGAGATCGGGTCATCTCCTTATAACTCCCAAAACATATGATAATTATTATGAAATCCGTAACACCGTTTGGCTTATCAAGGGAGCTACCCAAGATTTCACCAAAACCGATTAATAGCACCGGTGTAAGTATTACCCGAGCTAGACTACCTCCGACTAGCAAAGAGTAATACCCTTTGATTATATATTAGATGATCGTCACTGGGTCTCCATCCATATATACAATCTGGATTATACTAAGGGCTTCACCCTAGACGCACATCTCCGGGTTTCCACCTCTAGTATAATCTGGGGCCCAAATATACCCTAAGAGCGTCCTCAATAGGGTTAAAGGAAATATAATCTCGCTTTATAAATGTTTTAGTTGACCAAAAGGGTCGTTCGAGACAAGGTATGTAACCGTCTAGGGTTTCTCCACACGTTGCCTATAACTCGAGGCATACGAGCAAGACCCGAGACCAAATGTTACTTTTAAAAACAAAATAGTTTTCTTGTCTCTATTTTCAAACCATTTTAGAAAAAATACACATATATCATTTTTATATCAAATCCTTTTTATTTCAAGTATTGGTAATATATAATTGAATTACAAAGGATATGGTTTTCGCAATATTTGTTCATGCCCCAGTTAGAAAACATTTTACATCCTCACCTGTAGGCTTTACAAAAGGGGTTACCAAACGACCAGAGATCAGTCCCGCGAGGTCCCACCTGTAATAAACAGGCCTCGAGGTAAGACACGACTCGATAAATCAACCAAATACGACGCACGGCTATGAAATGCATTTTATGCTCAAAATAACATATTATGTATAAATGCACTTAAACACAATTAAGCTCATTCAAACACATTTGAACACAATCAAATACACATGATATTAAGCTAAAATAGGCACACAAGTACTATGGAAGCTTGGGAAATAAAATTCAAAGGTTTGTGAATATTACACAAACCACCCCTCGTTTAATACTTTGCATAGCAAATCAACTCCGATTAATCCGAAACTTTCGGCATCTCTTAGCTACTGTATTTAAGGATTTTTGATGCCAAAAGAATCGAAAAATGAAGCCAAATGCTCAAAAATCACTATTCATCAGCCCCTACCTATTTTTGCCAAACTTTCATTTTTCAATCCCAAACTCCACAAAACTTCACCAATTTGCTTAATATCATGAACTAACATGAATTACCAATCCATTCAAGCACCTAAGACCATTAACTCAACCTTGCACATTGATCAAATTCCATGGAAAAAAATCACAAGTAATGCTACATGTAATCAATCACCAAACTAAGCTCATCAATCATTCATTCTAGCATGCCTCTTCACTTCATCAACATATAAAACATTGAAACTCAAAGATTAGAGAGATTTACAACCTTACCTTGAAGGAGAAAATGGAGGAGAAATGAGATGTAGAGAGCTTGTTTGCACAAATAGAAAGTAGAGGTTTGTTCCTTGGATGATAGAGCAACTTTTTGTAGCAAGAAAAATGATGATTTTTGGTGCTTTGATGGTGGTTGAAAGTGGCGGTGGTGACTGGTGGAGTGAGGGCCGAGAGATGAGAGGAAGAAGAAGAGAATGTTGCTTGAGAATAGTGTAGAAAAATGTGGAGAGAAATGAGATAATTAAATAAATATAAGTTGTTTTGAATAGTCAAAATTAGCTAGCTATATGTATATACTTGTATATACATTTGTGTAGATATTTATGTATATATTTGCATATATATTTATGTATATTTCAAGATTAATATCATACAAGTCAAATATAATTGACAAAATTTCATAAGATTTCAAATACAACACTTCAAATATAACATAGTGTGAAGTAAATTTCAAATATAAAAATTCTTATGAATTCATCATATTATTCACATATAGAATCACACATTAATTCATATAATTCACATAATCACATAATTTGCAAATAATACACACAAGAGCTATTAGTCGGTAAACTTACCGAAGCGTTATAAAATAACGGGGCGTTACACCCATTTTCCAGTACTCGATTCTCAATTTCTGCCACATATTATGAAAACTTATTTTATTGGAATTTATAATTTGTTCTAGTCTATAGTGTACCTTGATTAATCAAACTAGTACTTTCAAGGTTTGAAATCTGTACTCGATTCTCTACATTTTCACGCATGGTCTTTAATAAAAATATATGAAAAATAAATGTGATTTTGGGAATTCCAGAGTTCCAGGGAATTCTTCTTTACATCCTCGTGGGATATCTTGTAATAATAAACAATATATCGTAATACCTCTTATATTGTATTTAATACATTGATTCCGCAAACGAGTACTCTGATTTTACACCAAAGTAATTTATACCCATTTTGCAGTACTTGATTCTCTATTTCTACCACATATTATGAAAATTTATTTTTCGAATTTATACTTTGTTCCAGTATCTATTGCACCTTGATTAATCAGATTAGTACTCTCAACGTTTGAAATCTGTACTCGATTCTCTACATTTCCACGCATAGTCTTTAATAAAACTATATGAAAAATAAATGTCATTTTTTGAATTCCTGAGTTCCAGAGAATTCTTCTTGACATCCTCGTGTGATATTTTGTAATAATAAACAATATATCGCATTACCTGTTACATTGTATTTAATACTTTGATTCCGCAAACGAGTACTCTAATTTTGCTCCTAAGTACTTGATACCCATTTTCCAGTACTCGATTCTCAATTTCTGCCATATATTATGAAAACTTATTTTATTGGAATTTATAATTTGTTCCAGTCTATAGTGTACCTTGATTAATCAAACTAGTACTTTCAAGGTTTGAAATCTGTACTCGATTCTCTACATTTTCACGCATGGTCTTTAATAAAAATATATGAAAAATAAATGTGATTTTGGGAATTCCAGAGTTCCAGGGAATTCTTCTTGACATCCTCGTGGGATATCTTGTAATAATAAACAATATATCGTAATACCTGTTATATTGTATTTAATACATTGATTCCGCAAACGAGTACTCTGATTTTGCACCAAAGTACTTTATACCCATTTTCCAGTACTTGATTCTCTATTTCTACCACATATTATGAAAATTTATTTTTCGAATTTATACTTTGTTCCAGTATCTATTGCACCTTGATTAATCAGATTAGTACTCTCAACGTTTGAAATCTGTACTCGATTCTCTACATTTCCACGCATAGTCTTTAATAAAACTATATGAAAAATAAATGTCATTTTTTGGATTCCTGAGTTCCAGAGAATTCTTCTTGACATCCTCGTGTGATATTTTGTAATAATAAACAATATATCGCAGTACCTGTTACATTGTATTTAATACTTTGATTCCGCAAACGAGTACTCTAATTTTGCTCCTAAGTACTTGATACCCATTTTCCAGTACTCGATTCTCAATTTCTGCCACTTATTAAGAAAAATTATTTTATTGGAATTTATAATTTGTTCCAGTCTATAGTGTTCCTTGATTAATCAAACTAGTACTTTCAAGGTTTGAAATCTGTACTCGATTCTCTACATTTTCACGCATGGTCTTTAATAAAAATATATGAAAAATAAATGTCATTTTCGGAATTCTAGAGTTCCAGAGAATTCTTCTTGACATCCTCGTGTGATATTTTGTAATAATAAACAATATATCGCAGTACCTGTTACATTGTATTTAATACTTTGATTCCGGAACCGAGTACTATAATTTTGCTCCTAAGTACTTGATACCCATTTTCCAGTACTCGATTCTCAATTTCTGCCATATATTATGAAAACTTATTTTATTGGAATTTATAATTTGTTCCAGTCTATAGTGTACCTTGATTAATCAAACTAGTACTTTCAAGGTTTGAAATCTGTACTCGATTCTCTACATTTTCACGCATGGTCTTTAATAAAAATATATGTAAAATAAATGTGATTTTGGGAATTCCAGAGTTCCAGGGAATTCTTCTTGACATCCTCGTGGGATATCTTGTAATAATAAACAATATATCGTAATACCTGTTATATTGTATTTAATACATTGATTCCGCAAACGAGTACTCTGATTTTGCACCAAAGTACTTTATACCCATTTTCCAGTACTTGATTCTCTATTTCTACCACATATTATGAAAATTTATTTTTCGAATTTATACTTTGTTCCGGTATCTATTGCACCTTGATTAATCAGATTAGTACTCTCAACGTTTGAAATCTGTACTCGATTCTCTACATTTCCACGCATAGTCTTTAATAAAACTATATGAAAAATAAATGTCATTTTTTGAATTCCTGAGTTCCAGAGAATTCTTCTTGACATCCTCGTGTGATATTTTGTAATAATAAACAATATATCGCACTACCTGTTACATTGTATTTAATACTTTAATTCCGCAAACGAGTACACTAATTTTGCTCCTAAGTACTTCATACCCATTTTCCAGTACTCGATTCTCAATTTCTGCCACATATTATGAAAACTTATTTTATTGGAATTTATAATTTGTTCCAGTCTATAGTGTACCTTGATTAATCAAACTAGTACTTTCAAGGTTTGAAATCAGTACTCGATTCTCTACATTTTCACGCATGGTCTTTAATAAAAATATATGACAAATAAATGTCATTTTGGGAATTCTAGAGTTCCAGAGAATTCTTCTTGACATCCTCGTGTGATATTTTGTAATAATAAACAATATATCGCAGTACCTGTTACATTGTATTTAATACTTTGATTCCGGAACCGAGTACTATAATTTTGCTCCTAAGTACTTGATACTCATTTTCCAGTACTCGATTCTCAATTTCTGCCATATATTATGAAAACTTAGTTTATTGGAATTTATAATTTGTTCCAGTCTATAGTGTACCTTGATTAATCAAACTAGTACTTTCAAGGTTTGAAATCTGTACTAGATTCTCTACATTTTCACGCATGGTCTTTAATAAAAATATATGAAAAATAAATATGATTTTGGAAATTCAAGAATTCCAGGGAATTCTTCTTGACATCCTCGTGGGATATCTTGTAATAATAAACAATATATCGTAATACCTGTTATATTGTATTTAATACATTGATTCCGCAAACGAGTACTCTGATTTTGCACCAAAGTACTTTATACCCATTTTCCAGTACTTGATTCTCTATTTCTACCACATATTATGAAAATTTATATTTCGAATTTATACTTTGTTCCGGTATCTATTGCACCTTGATTAATCAAATTAGTACTCTCAACGTTTGAAATCTGTACTCGATTCTCTACATTTCCACGCATAGTCTTTAATAAAACTATATGAAAAATAAATGTCATTTTTTGAATTCCTGAGTTCCAGAGAATTCTTCTTGACATCCTCGTGTGATATTTTGTAATAATAAACAATATATCGTAGTACCTGTTACATTGTATTTAATACTTTAATTCCGCAAACGAGTACTCTAATTTTGCTCCTAAGTACTTGATACCCATTTTCCAGTACTCGATTCTCAATTTCTGCCACATATTATGAAAACTTATTTTATTGGAATTTATAATTTGTTCCAGTCTATAGTGTACCTTGATTAATCAAACTAGTACTTTCAAGGTTTGAAATCTGTACTCGATTCTCTACATTTTCACGCATGGTCTTTAATAAAAATATATGAAACATAAATGTCATTTTGGGAATTCTAGAGTTCCAGAGAATTCTTCTTGACATCCTCGTGTGATATTTTGTAATAATAAAAATTATATTGCAGTACCTGTTACATTGTATTTAATACTTTGATTCCGGAACCGAGTACTATAATTTTGCTCCTAAGTACTTGATACCCATTTTCCAGTACTCGATTCTCAATTTCTGCCATATATTATGAAAACTTATTTTATTGGAATTTATAATTTCTTCCAGTCTATAGTGTACCTTGATTAATCAAACTAGTACTTTCAAGGTTTGAAATCTGTTCTAGATTCTCTACATTTTCACGCATGGTCTTTAATAAAAATATATGAAAAATAAATGTGATTTTCGGAATTCCAGAGTTCCAGGGAATTTTCTTGAGATCCTCGTGGGATATCTTGTAATAATAAACAATATATCGTAATACCTGTTATATTGTATTTAATACATTGATTCCGCAAACGAGTACTCTGATTTTGCACCAAAGTACTTTATACCCATTTTCCAGTACTTGATTCTCTATTTCTACCACATATTATGAAAATTTATTTTTCGAATTTATACTTTGTTCCAGTATCTATTCCACCTTGATTAATCAGATTAGTACTCTCAACGTTTGAAATCTGTACTCAATTTTCTACATATCCACGCATAGTCTTTAATAAAACTATATGAAAAATAAATGTCATTTTTTGAATTCCTGAGTTCCAGAGAATTCTTCTTGACATCCTCGTGTGATATTTTGTAATAATAAACAATATATCGCATTACCTGTTACATTGTATTTAATACTTTGATTCCGCAAACGAGTACTCTAATTTTGCTCCTAAGTACTTGATACCCATTTTCCAGTACTCGATTCTCAATTTCTGCCACATATTATGAAAACTTATTTTATTGGAATTTATAATTTGTTCTAGTCTATAGTGTACCTTGATTAATCAAACTAGTACTTTCAAGGTTTGAGATCTGTACTCGATTCTCTACATTTTCACGCATGGTCATTAATAAAAATATATGAAAAATAAATGTCATTTTGGGAATTCTAGAGTTCCAGAGAATTCTTCTTGACATCCTCGTGTGATATTTTGTAATAATAAACAATATATCGCAGTACCTGTTACATTGTATTTAATACTTTGATTCCGGAACCGAGTACTATAATTTTGCTCCTAAGTACTTGATACCCATTTTCCAGTACTCGATTCTCAATTTCTGCCACATATTATGAAAACTTATTTTATTGGAATTTATAATTTGTTCCAGTCTATAGTGTACCTTGATTAATCATGTCACGGCCCCCGGGCGCGGAGAGGAGAACCCTCACGACGGCGCCCGTTGGACGTGCAGGCATAATCTCCAATCACCACTGAGTACAACCCTAAAGTTTGACCGGAAACACTTGCCAAAAGGTGGTACCACAAGGTGGTTAATACTTGATGATTTTTTGATTATAAACCCATGAAATTACTTTTGTTTTTTCCTATGTGGGACAAATGCCCACATGGTACATATTTCTCAAGTTTGGGGTGTTACACTCACCCCTCCTTGAGAGCGTAATGTCCTCATTACGCCGCGACATAGCCCATGACCACCCGCCAGTGGGGACTCTAGAGGTGGCCCCCGCGCATGTAGCACTTTGCCCCGCAGGTTCAAGAGGTGGCTCCCATGTGCGTGGCACTTAGCTCCCACGACTGACGGTTGGCTCTGATACCATCTGTCACGGCCCCCGGGCGCGGAGAGGAGAACCCTCACGACGGCGCCCGTTGGACGTGCAGGCATAATCTCCAATCACCACTGAGTACAACCCTAAAGTTTGACCGGAAACACTTGCCAAAAGGTGGTACCACAAGGTGGTTAATACTTGATGATTTTTTGATTATAAACCCATGAAATTACTTTTGTTTTTTCCTATGTGGGACAAATGCCCACATGGTACATATTTCTCAAGTTTGGGGTGTTACAAATCAAACTAGTACTTTCAAGGCTTGAAATCTGTACTCGATTCTCTACATTTCCACGCATGGTCTTTAATAAAAATATATGAAAAATAAATGTGATTTTGGGAATTCCAGAGTTCCAGGGAATTCTTCTTGACATCCTCGTGGGATATCTTGTAATAATAAACAATATATCGTCATACCTGTTATATTGTATTTAATACATTGATTCCGCAAACGAGTACTCTGATTTTGCACCAAAGTACTTTATACCCATTTTCCAGTACTTGATTCTCTATTTCTACCACATATTATGGAAATTTATTTTTCGAATTTATACTTTGTTCCAGTATCTATTCCACCTTGATTAATCAGATTAGTACTCTCAACGTTTGAAATCTGAACTCAATTTTCTACATTTCCACGCATAGTCTTTAATAAAACTATATGAAAAATAAATGTCATTTTTTGAATTCCTGAGTTCCAGAGAATTCTTCTTGACATCCTCGTGTGATATTTTGTAATAATAAACAATATATCGCATTACCTGTTACATTGTATTTAATACTTTGATTCCGGAAACGAGTACTCTAATTTTGCTCCTAAGTACTTGATACCCATTTTCCAGTACTCGATTCTCAATTTCTGCCATATATTATGAAAACTTATTTTATTAGAATTTATAATTTGTTCCAGTCTATAGTGTACCTTGATTAATCAAACTAGTACTTTCATGGTTTGAAATCTGTACTCGATTCGTTACATTTTCACGCATGGTCTTTAATAAAAATATATGAAAAATAAATGTGATTTTGGGAATTCCAGAGTTCTAGGGAATTCTTCTTGACATCCTAGTGGGATATCTAGTAATAATAAACGATTTATCGTAATACCTGTTATATTGTATTTAATACATTGATTCCGCAAACGAGTACTCTGATTTTGCACCAAAGTACTTTATACCCATTTTCCAGTACTTGATTCTCTATTTCTACCACATATTATGAAAATTTATTTTTCGAATTTATACTTTGTTCCAGTATCTATTGCACCTTGATTAATCAGATTAGTACTCTCAACGTTTGAAATCTGTACTCGATTCTCTACATTTCCACGCATAGTCTTTAATAAAACTATATGAAAAATAAATGTCATTTTTTGAATTCCTGAGTTCCAGAGAATTCTTCTTGACATCCTCGTGTGATATTTTGTAATAATAAACAATATATCGCAGTACCTGTTACATTGTATTTAATACTTTGATTCCGCAAACGAGTACTCTAATTTTGCTCCTAAGTACTTGATACCCATTTTCCAGTACTCGATTCTCAATTTCTGCCACATATTATGAAAACTTATTTTATTGGAATTTATAATTTGTTCTAGTCTATAGTGTACCTTGATTAATCAAACTAGTACTTTCAAGGTTTGAGATCTGTACTCGATTCTCTACATTTTCACGCATGGTCATTAATAAAAATATATGAAAAATAAATGTCATTTTGGGAATTCTAGAGTTCCAGAGAATTCTTCTTGACATCCTCGTGTGATATTTTGTAATAATAAACAATATATCGCAGTACCTGTTACATTGTATTTAATACTTTGATTCCGGAACCGAGTACTATAATTTTGCTCCTAAGTACTTGATACCCATTTTCCAGTACTCGATTCTCAATTTCTGCCACATATTATGAAAACTTATTTTATTGGAATTTATAATTTGTTCCAGTCTATAGTGTACCTTGATTAATCAAACTAGTACTTTCGAGGCTTGAAATCTGTACTCGATTCTCTACATTTCCACGCATGGTCTTTAATAAAAATATATGAAAAATAAATGTGATTTTGGGAATTCCAGAGTTCCAGGGAATTCTTCTTGACATCCTCGTGGGATATCTTGTAATAATAAACAATATATCGTAATACCTGTTATATTGTATTTAATACATTGATTCCGCAAACGAGCGCTCTGATTTTGCACCAAAGTACTTTATACCCATTTTCCAGTACTTCATTCTCTATTTCTACCACATATTATGAAAATTTATTTTTCGAATTTATACTTTGTTCCAGTATCTATTGCACCTTGATTAATCAGATTAGTACTCTCAACGTTTGAAATCTGTACTCGATTCTCTACATTTCCACGCATAGTCTTTAATAAAACTATATGAAAAATAAATGTCATTTTTTGAATTCCTGAGTTCCAGAGAATTCTTCTTGACATCCTCGTGTGATATTTTGTAATAATAAACAATATATCGCAGTACCTGTTACATTGTATTTAATACTTTGATTCCGCAAACGAGTACTCTAATTTTGCTCCTAAGTACTTGATACCCATTTTCCAGTACTCGATTCTCAATTTCTGCCACATATTATGAAAACTTATTTTATTGGAATTTATAATTTGTTCTAGTCTATAGTGTACCTTGATTAATCAAACTAGTACTTTCAAGGTTTGAGATCTGTACTCGATTCTCTACATTTTCACGCATGGTCATTAATAAAAATATATGAAAAATAAATGTCATTTTGGGAATTCTAGAGTTCCAGAGAATTCTTATTGACATCCTCGTGTGATATTTTGTAATAATAAACAATATATCGCAGTACCTGTTACATTGTATTTAATACTTTGATTCCGGAACCGAGTACTATAATTTTGCTCCTAAGTACTTGATACCCATTTTCCAGTACTCGATTCTCAATTTCTGCCACATATTATGAAAACTTATTTTATTGGAATTTATAATTTGTTCCAGTCTATAGTGTACCTTGATTAATCAAACTAGTACTTTCGAGGCTTGAAATCTGTACTCGATTCTCTACATTTCCACGCATGGTCTTTAATAAAAATATATGAAAAATAAATGTGATTTTGGGAATTCCAGAGTTCCAGGGAATTCTTCTTGACATCCTCGTGGGATATCTTGTAATAATAAACAATATATCGTAATACCTGTTATATTGTATTTAATACATTGATTCCGCAAACGAGCGCTCTGATTTTGCACCAAAGTACTTTATACCCATTTTCCAGTACTTCATTCTCTATTTCTACCACATATTATGAAAATTTATTTTTCGAATTTATACTTTGTTCCGGTATCTATTGCACCTTGATTAATCAGATTAGTACTCTCAACGTTTGAAATCTGTACTCGATTCTCTACATTTCCACGCATAGTCTTTAATAAAACTATATGAAAAATAAATGTCATTTTTTGAATTCCTGAGTTCCAGAGAATTCTTCTTGACATCCTCGTGTGATATTTTGTAATAATAAACAATATATCGCACTACCTGTTACATTGTATTTAATACTTTAATTCCGCAAACGAGTACACTAATTTTTCTCCTAAGTACTTGATACCCATTTTCCAGTACTCGATTCTCAATTTCTGCCACATATTATGAAAACTTATTTTATTGGAATTTATAATTTGTTCCAGTCTATAGTGTACCTTGATTAATCAAACTAGTACTTTCAAGGTTTGAAATCAGTACTCGATTCTCTACATTTTCACGCATGGTCTTTAATAAAAATATATGAAAAATAAATGTCATTTTGGGAATTCTAGAGTTCCAGAGAATTCTTCTTGACATCCTCGTGTGATATTTTGTAATAATAAACAATATATCGCAGTACCTGTTACATTGTATTTAATACTTTGATTCCGGAACCGAGTACTATAATTTTGCTCCTAAGTACATGATACTCATTTTCCAGTACTCGATTCTCAATTTCTGCCACATATTATGAAAACTTATTTTATTGGAATTTATAATTTGTTCTAGTCTATAGTGTACCTTGATTAATCAAACTAGTACTTTCAAGGTTTGAGATCTGTACTCGATTCTCTACATTTTCACGCATGGTCATTAATAAAAATATATGAAAAATAAATGTCATTTTGGGAATTCTAGAGTTCCAGAGAATTCTTCTTGACATCCTCGTGTGATATTTTGTAATAATAAACAATATATCGCAGTACCTGTTACATTGTATTTAATACTTTGATTCCGGAACCGAGTACTATAATTTTGCTCCTAAGTACTTGATATCCATTTTCCAGTACTCGATTCTCAATTTCTGCCACATATTATGAAAACTTATTTTATTGGAATTTATAATTTGTTCCAGTCTATAGTGTACCTTGATTAATCAAACTAGTACTTTCAAGGCTTGAAATCTGTACTCGATTCTCTACATTTCCACGCATGGTCTTTAATAAAAATATATGAAAAATAAATGTGATTTTGGGAATTCCAGAGTTCCAGGGAATTCTTCTTGACATCCTCGTGGGATATCTTGTAATAATAAACAATATATCGTAATACCTGTTATATTGTATTTAATACATTGATTCCCCAAACGAGCGCTCTGATTTTGCACCAAAGTACTTTATACCCATTTTCCAGTACTTCATTCTCTATTTCTACCACATATTATGAAAATTTATTTTTCGAATTTATACTTTGTTCCGGTATCTATTGCACCTTGATTAATCAGATTAGTACTCTCAACGTTTGAAATCTGTACTCGATTCTCTACATTTCCACGCATAGTCTTTAATAAAACTATATGAAAAATAAATGTCATTTTTTGAATTCCTGAGTTCCAGAGAATTCTTCTTGACATCCTCGCGTGATATTTTGTAATAATAAACAATATATCGCACTACCTGTTACATTGTATTTAATACTTTAATTCCGCAAACGAGTACACTAATTTTTCTCCTAAGTACTTGATACCCATTTTCCAGTACTCGATTCTCAATTTCTGCCACATATTATGACAACTTATTTTATTGGAATTTATAATTTGTTCCAGTCTATAGTGTACCTTGATTAATCAAACTAGTACTTTCAAGGTTTGAAATCAGTACTCGATTCTCTACATTTTCACGCATGGTCTTTAATAAAAATATATGAAAAATAAATGTCATTTTGGGAATTCTAGAGTTCCAGAGAATTCTTCTTGACATCCTCGTGTGATATTTTGTAATAATAAACAATATATCGCAGTACCTGTTACATTGTATTTAATACTTTGATTCCGGAACCGAGTACTATAATTTTGCTCCTAAGTACATGATACTCATTTTCCAGTACTCGATTCTCAATTTCTGCCATATATTATGAAAACTTATTTTATTGGAATTTATAATTTGTTCCAGTCTATAGTGTACCTTGATTAATCAAACTAGTACTTTCAAGGTTTGAAATCTGTACTAGATTCTCTACATTTTCACGCATGGTCTTTAATAAAAATATATGAAAAATAAATATGATTTTGGGAATTCAAGAATTCCAGGGAATTCTTCTTGACATCCTCGTGGGATATCTTGTAATAATAAACAATATATCGTAATACCTGTTATATTGTATTTAATACATTGATTCCGCAAACGAGTACTCTGATTTTGCACCAAAGTACTTTATACCCATTTTCCAGTACTTGATTCTCTATTTCTACCACATATTATGAAAATTTATATTTCGAATTTATACTTTGTTCCGGTATCTATTGCACCTTGATTAATCAAATTAGTACTCTCAACGTTTGAAATCTGTACTCGATTCTCTACATTTCCACGCATAGTCTTTAATAAAACTATATGAAAAATAAATGTCATTTTTTGAATTCCTGAGTTCCAGAGAATTCTTCTTGACATCCTCGTGTGATATTTTGTAATAATAAACAATATATCGCAGTACCTGTTACATTGTATTTAATACTTTAATTCCGCAAACGAGTACTCTAATTTTGCTCCTAAGTACTTGATACCCATTTTCCAGTACTCGATTCTCAATTTCTGCCACATATTATGACAACTTATTTTATTGGAATTTATAATTTGTTCCAGTCTATAGTGTACCTTGATTAATCAAACTAGTACTTTCAAGGTTTGAAATCAGTACTCGATTCTCTACATTTTCACGCATGGTCTTTAATAAAAATATATGAAAAATAAATGTCATTTTGGGAATTCTAGAGTTCCAGAGAATTCTTCTTGACATCCTCGTGTGATATTTTGTAATAATAAACAATATATCGCAGTACCTGTTACATTGTATTTAATACTTTGATTCCGGAACCGAGTACTATAATTTTGCTCCTAAGTACATGATACTCATTTTCCAGTACTCGATTCTCAATTTCTGCCATATATTATGAAAACTTATTTTATTGGAATTTATAATTTGTTCCAGTCTATAGTGTACCTTGATTAATCAAACTAGTACTTTCAAGGTTTGAAATCTGTACTAGATTCTCTACATTTTCACGCATGGTCTTTAATAAAAATATATGAAAAATAAATATGATTTTGGGAATTCAAGAATTCCAGGGAATTCTTCTTGACATCCTCGTGGGATATCTTGTAATAATAAACAATATATCGTAATACCTGTTATATTGTATTTAATACATTGATTCCGCAAACGAGTACTCTGATTTTGCACCAAAGTACTTTATACCCATTTTCCAGTACTTGATTCTCTATTTCTACCACATATTATGAAAATTTATATTTCGAATTTATACTTTGTTCCGGTATCTATTGCACCTTGATTAATCAAATTAGTACTCTCAACGTTTGAAATCTGTACTCGATTCTCTACATTTCCACGCATAGTCTTTAATAAAACTATATGAAAAATAAATGTCATTTTTTGAATTCCTGAGTTCCAGAGAATTCTTCTTGACATCCTCGTGTGATATTTTGTAATAATAAACAATATATCGCACTACCTGTTACATTGTATTTAATACTTTAATTCCGCAAACGAGTACACTAATTTTTCTCCTAAGTACTTGATACCCATTTTCCAGTACTCGATTCTCAATTTCTGCCACATATTATGACAACTTATTTTATTGGAATTTATAATTTGTTCCAGTCTATAGTGTATGTAGCGCCCCCTGAAGAAGGACCGCCACATCCGCACCGAAACGGATTCCCGAGCTTCGGCGAGGGCCTCAACCCAAAAACCCACTCCGGCGAACGGCACTCAAGCAAGAACCAAAATAGCAGGGGTGAGTATAAAGGATACTCAGTAAGGGGGTTTTGGTCACAGTTCGTCATTTATCTTTTTAACTAAAAGTGGTGAGTGTTGCCCGTTTTGAGAAAGAATACGAAATATAAGTTGTAAAATGACACAAAGCAACACTCGGGTTTGGCTTATTTGAAAACACAAAAGGTTGACGAACCGGATCCTTTAAAACATTTGCACGAAATATCAAGCCGATTGAAAGAATATTAGTTGGGTAATAAAGGAGGCTTAGGGTAGCAAGTACGAGTCACACATCCGGGTTTTATATATATATAGGGAAGTACATATGATAATTGAAGAAAACCGGAATGTGCTTCGACTTGTCACGAAAGCCATAAAACAATTAGACAAGCAATAAATGCAATAAATCATGCAGTAATGTGTCCCGGCGAGAACGGGCCCTCTCCTTATCACTCCCCATTGAAAAACATGCAAGCAAGTACTCCATCACCAAGATTCATAAACAGGGTTTAAGGAGACGCGATTAGCACCACCATCAGGATTTAAGGAGACGCGATCAGCACCACCGTACAGGGTTTAAGGAGACGCGATTAGCACCACCGTTCGCATCAACTTAGGCTAGCCAACCTCCTAGCCGGCCCAAGTTAACACGCTAGAAGTATACATCGGGATTTGCCCTAGACGCACGTCCCCAGGCTCACCTCTTGTATACTCCGGGCCCAAGTCATAAAACAGGCTATGGCTCGCTTTTGAAATCAATGATAGTTAAAGTGGCCAAAAGGGCCGTTCGAAAATATGATGCAAGTAGTTAAGTATGAATGGCAAAAGGTGCTTTTGAGACAAGTTGATGTAACGATCTAGGAAATACTCATAAGCGTCGTACGCTTCGGGAGCATACTGACGGATGTCCCTAACGACGTTACTTATAAGTGCCTCAGAGATCAAATAGTTACTTTTTAAAACAAATAAGTTACTTGTCTCTAGTTGGAAGCATTTCAAATCATTTTGGTTTTGCTACTAAAACGGTTTGACTAAGCATGTAAGGAATATTAGAGACAGTACAACAAGCAATAAGAAAAAGGCGGGGAATAAGTTATTTCGAAGCCTAAATAAACTATGTTCTTACTCCAGTTGAAAACAATTTAAAACCCTTACCTGGCTCGACAAGACAGTATGAAAGCAAGCGGTAGTCAGGTTTCTCCCTCGTTGGACCCACCTGTAATACACAGGGCCTAGAGGATGAAAACAAGACCGACAATACTAAAAGCAAGACACAAGACAACAGACGACGCACGGCAATTCACATAGACATCACTCATGCTACAGGTGCAATGTGGAAAGTAAATCAATTAAACATATAAATTACGGTACGACAATTAAAGAATATTAATGAAATGTTAAATAATGAAAGAACGTAAATAATAAATACTAAAGGCATGCTTAAACGCAATTAGGGCACGTAGACATGCTTAAAATAATATAAGGACGTTCTCTCGCGAATACAGGATTAATCGGACAAGAAACGGGAAAGATGGGATAAAATCCCTAAACGAGCAAGGTGTCAATTGACGGTCAATTAGGGTCGGGTAAATTGTAAATTATGAAGAATATCAAATCCCAAGGCTCGAGGAAGCTATAGGTGAAATCGGATTGATATTCGGAGGTCGTATGAGAAAAGTCAACATTTAAATGAGTGGGGTTGACCAATTCCCGAAGTGCAAGAAAGGAAAAGGCTGGAAAATACACTAAGTATGTTGCACCGGCCAACGCACGGGCTTACGCACGGGCTTGGCAAGCCGGTGCAAGCACAAAAGGGGTTGCACGGCCTCCCGCACGGTCTTGAGCACGGTGTCAAGACCGTGCAGGTGCAAACGGCCATGCGCACGGGCCTGTGCACGGGCTCAAGCCCGTGCAGGCTGAAAAGTGAAGCGCACGGGCTCTTGCACGGTCTTGCTCAAGACCGTGCGTTCGCCCGTGTGGATCTACTGAGCAGCAGACTCAGCAGATCGCGAACCTCATACGCGAAAATCAAAATATAAATTCATATATCTCCTAATCTACACCATAAAACATCCTAATTTTCACATATAATCATATATATCATATAAGCTACATATAGACACAAGAATCACGTAAAATGGTCAAGTAATTCTTCCTAAACACGAAAATCCTAATATATATAACTCTATATATAAATCACGAAAAATCGCACGAATTAACGAACGGAATGAAATGGGGTAAAAGGATTACCGGTAGATAATGTAGTGAGGATCGTTCGGGTTTTCACAGCTCGTCGATCGGGCGAGAAACGAGCTCGGTAGGGCGTCGGGAAGATCTTTCTCCTTTCTTCTCCTTCTTTCTCCTTTCTTTCTTTTCTCTTTCTTTTCTCCTTCTTGTTATGAGAGAATGAGAGAGATAGGTTGATATTTAGGAAAATATCTCGGAAGGGTAAAATGGTCATTTAGGTTTTTAAGGGCATTTATGTAATTTAAGTAATCGAGGCTATTTAGAAGATAGGTTAAATCAATCTTTTCCACAAGATTAATTAATCCAATTGGATAGATCGAGAAATTAGACAAGAAAGAATTCGCGTAAATATTAATAATATAATTAAATATTCGGGTCGTTACAGTGTACCTTGATTAATCAAACTAGTGCTTTCAAGGTTTGAAATCAGTACTCGATTCTCTACATTTTCACGCATGGTCTTTAATAAAAATATATGAAAAATAAATGTCATTTTGGGAATTCTAGAGTTCCAGAGAATTCTTCTTGACATCCTCGTGTGATATTTTGTAATAATAAACAATATATCGCAGTACCTGTTACATTGTATTTAATACTTTGATTCCGGAACCGAGTACTATAATTTTGCTCTTAAGTACATGATACTCATTTTCCAGTACTCGATTCTCAATTTCTGCCATATATTATGAAAACTTATTTTATTGGAATTTATAATTTGTTCCAGTCTATAGTGTACCTTGATTAATCAAACTAGTACTTTCAAGGTTTGAAATCTGTACTAGATTCTCTACATTTTCACGCATGGTCTTTAATAAAAATATATGAAAAATAAATATGATTTTGGGAATTCAAGAATTCCAGGGAATTCTTCTTGACATCCTCGTGGGATATCTTGTAATAATAAACAATATATCGTAATACCTGTTATATTGTATTTAATACATTGATTCCGCAAACGAGTACTCTGATTTTGCACCAAAGTACTTTATACCCATTTTCCAGTACTTGATTCTCTATTTCTACCACATATTATGAAAATTTATATTTCGAATTTATACTTTGTTCCGGTATCTATTGCACCTTGATTAATCAAATTAGTATTCTCAACGTTTGAAATCTGTACTCGATTCTCTACATTTCCACGCATAGTCTTTAATAAAACTATATGAAAAATAAATGTCATTTTTTGAATTCCTGAGTTCCAGAGAATTCTTCTTGACATCCTCGTGTGATATTTTGTAATAATAAACAATATATCGCAGTACCTGTTACATTGTATTTAATACTTTAATTCCGCAAACGAGTACTCTAATTTTGCTCCTAAGTACTTGATACCCATTTTCCAGTACTCGATTCTCAATTTCTGCCACATATTATGAAAACTTATTTTATTGGATTTTCTACATAATCCCGAATACAAACTAATTAAATCCTAATATCGTCAAACATAAAAATAAAAGCCATACGGGAAAGAGTTATACATGAGCAAAAATAATGTAACTCTACGACGCCTACGACGACGAAGATCCCGCCTAGTAACCTGAAACCAGTACAGGGGTAAAACAGAGGGGGTTAGTCAAACGACTAAGTGAGGAGGGAATAATAATGTACATAATAAATCGGAAATAAATCACCAATTTTTAAACTTAAAAGAAATCAACATAAAAGAAAGGTTTTCGTAATCGGGTGGTGATTAAAACATAACATATCATATGACTCGGCGAGTCGAGTCCTGAACTCCAATATCCAAACATAAAAACCGGAAACCACCCTTATTCCTCCAATGTAGACGGACCGCTAAATCCGAACTACGCGTAACATACTAGCGTAACTCAGGTACTCAAAGGGCTGCCACTCCGGCCTCACCCCGAGCTCCCAAATGGAGGAAACCATAGGATTTACGCCGTAGACCCGACGTCTACCGACTTCGTCCTATCGCTCTTACTCCGGGCCCAAACGAACATGCGTACATTTCATAACTCGCTTTTCAAAACATTTTGGGTTGGCCAAAAGACCGTTCGAGACATGACATATGCGAGGCCGAAGGACAAAGTTCGCCTTAGAAAAACAAAAGGTTTTACATGTCTCTTTCGTTATAAATTGGTCCATTTGACCGCACAAACCTTTCGAAATGCGAGTACTATTTTGGCCTTTGTGCCACAGTTACATTATTGGGCCCGGAGAGTAGGGTTCGGGGTGAAACCGGATAGACGGCGGGTCTACGGTGGATCTCAGTGCCCCTAATCTCCAAATATGCGGGAGCTCGGGGTGTGGCTGCGCCGGACGGAATCTTGTTGCATAGACTTGTCCTCAGCCGAAGGTGTGTTGGTTTTAACCAATGCACAGAGTATTGTGTAGTTAGTCGGATTAGCTCTCCTTCTAACTTACACGGGAGGCATAAGGCGGGAATTTCAGTTATTTATTATTGCAAAAAAAAAAAAGGGGAGTAAGTGCTTGTCTCGCCGAGCTTTCATTATTTATTACATCATTATTCGTTCACCAACGTTTCTAAAAACCTTTCTTTTCAGTTGTCTTCTTTCATTTAAAAAATGGTGAACCTTTATTCTGTTTCATTACTATATATGTATTGTAGCCTCCTCACTTAGTTGCTTTGACTAACCCGATTGTTTCCCCATGTTTTATTTCAGGATTTATGTGCTAGGCGGGAGTCGGTCTAGTTGTCAGGATTACTTCTTTTGTTCATGTAATTCCGTTTCATATTGTATATTCGCGATTACTTCTACATTTATATCCTGTATCATTTAACTCTATTGTTGTAGTTGGATATTTTTACATTTGGCTTTGATGGCCGTTTATGATTATCGCTTTTCATTGGCCTTGGTGGGCTTTTTATCTGCGTTATGGACTTATGGCTTTACTAGCTCCCTGGGTGGGATAGGTTTTTAATTGATACTACTCCTTGCTTCCGCTCTTGTTGTTTCATTTTAAAATATCCGCCTAGTACTTGTGTTGCCGTTCGCTAGATTACGGTCCGTAGCCGGACCTTTGTTCTTGTTATGGATTGTAACTTGGTGCGGGACGGCGCGTCGCACCGCATTTGGGGACGTGCCGTTACAGAGGAAGAGGGAAGAAAGGCCCATCCTGTGACGACCCGCAATCTCCAAGTTCAAGATTAGTGCATTTATCGGAATTCGAACCGTTTACGATCCCGACGTCTTTCACACTTGCATGTTTTTTCCAACAATTGCATTTAAAGATTTTTATAAATCATCGATTTAGTATTTAAAATCCCAGGCAATAATTAGAATTTAATTTGCATCGTTTTGTCATTAACTAGGGTTAATTCGGTAAATTTATATTTTAGCTCGTTTAATCGAATTTAGTAATTTAACGGTGTACATTGGACTGGGGTTCAATTTTTTAATAATGCATATTTTATCGAGGTTCCAAATACTTGCATGAAATTCTAAATATTATTCATTAAGTCATATTTTAAATAAAATTGCATTTTAGCCCAAAATTATTTACACTTTAGCCCAACCCGGAATTGACTTTTTGTAAACTCATGAATTTTAATAAAACGAACCTCAATCTTTGGTAAGCATTTAATTTCGGTCATTTTGACACTAAGTATGTAGCGCCCCTTTCCATAGAAGGAGAAAGGATACCACATCCGCACCAAGACGAACTCCTAAACTAGGTAAATTACCCCATTCAAAATTTCATCCCGGCGAACGGCAAGCACTCGATCAACACTCCAGCAAAAACAACACGATGCCCCAACAACAATAGCAACAACCGGAGAAATGCGGAAGCGAATTCATAAACAATAATTCAATACATATGTAGCGGGCGCCCCAAACGGGTAACGCACGCCCTGCACCGAGCCCCGACCCGGAACCGAAATGGAATCCGACCCGAATCGAAACCCGGCGAACGGCACACATTTACTCAATGACTAGGCGGGGGTTTCAAAAACGAAAGAAAACGACAGAGGTGCGGAAGCGAAAATAAAAAAAACGATAAATCATAATAATTGCACAAGTATTAAAGCCCACCAAGGCTAACGAAATTCAATTACATAAATAATAAACGGGTTTGATACAATATCCCGACAATGTACAATAATGGGTTCAACATATAAATCCCGAATACTAAATAAATAGAATCCTAATATCATAAAACATGAATAATAGCCAAACGGGAATAGAGTTATACATGAGCAAAATAAATGCAACTCTAACGACGACGATCAAATCCCGCCTAGTATCTGAAACCAATACAGGGGTGCAACAGAGGGGGTTAGTCAAACGACTAAGTGAGGAGGGAATAATAATGTATATTATAAAACGGAAATAAATCACCATTTGTAAACTTAAAAGAAATCAACATAAAAGAAAGGTTTTCGTAAACGGGTGGTGATTTAGCATAAAACATAACATATCATATGACTCGGCGAGTCGAGCCCTTAACTCCAATTTCCAAACATAAAACGGGAAACCACCCTTATTCCTCCAATGTAGACGGACCGCTAAATCCGAAATACGCATAACATACGGGAATAACTCAGGTACTCAAAGGGCTGCCACTCCGGCCTCACCCCGAGCTCCCAAAAGTGGAGGGAACCTATAACGGCACGTCCCCAAATACGGTGCGACGTGACGTCCCGTACCAAATCATAATCCATAACAAGAACTAAAGGTCCGGTTATGAACTACAACCTGGCGAATGGAAAATAAATACCAGGCGGATCTGCTTTAGAAAATAATAGGACAATGAACAATAATACAGCGGAAGCAAATTAACACAACCTATCCCACTCAGGGAGCTAGAACAACCATAATCCAAAACACAATTATAAAGCCCACCAAGGCCACTGAAAACCTCAATATCACTATTCACACTAATTTACATCATTTACATCTACAATCTCTAGGGTTTTAATTATTTATCCAGATACATAGGTGGAAATGAAATCACCTAATCAAAAGTAAATGACTCCAAGGACACGACCTGAATCCGCCTAGCAACAAAACCCTGAAAAGACAACAACAGAGTAATGGGGTTAGTCAAAGCGACTAAGTGAGGGGGCTGTAATATGTATATATTATCGAAACAACAGAAAAGATTCACCAGTTTGTAAATGAGAAGAAAGCAAAGGAAAAATAAAGGTTTTCCCAATTATTGGTGAATCGAATAATTTCGCAATAAAGTAAAAGCTCGGCGAGTCGAGCATCAACCACCTGTTTCACAATATCAGAAATATCAAATAAACCTCCCTTATTCCTCCTTGTGTAGTCAGGTAGCTAGCCCGCTACTATATAATCATATATGCAAGGACAAATATCCAATACATCTTCGGTTGGGGATATATACTAGATCCCGTCCGGCGCAGGTACTCAAAAGGGTTGCCACTCCGGTCATACCCCCGAGCTCCCATCAGTTTGGAGACCAGAGCATTAAGATCCACCGTAGACCCAACATCTATCCGGCTTCACCCCGTACCCTGATGTCCGGGCCCAATAGTATAATGTGGCTCAATGGCCAGGCCGAAAGGCCAAGATAATTCCTCGCACTTCAAATGCTTGTGTGGTCAAAGGGACCGATTTCAAACTCGTTTGTAACCCTTTCGGGCTAATAGAGCCTTCTAGGGGTTAATATGTAATAATTTGATATCAAAGCATTTTCCTTTAACTCATTAAAGTAATATGATTTTCAAGTAGCTACTACGTATAATATAGTTTTGGGGAAAGAAAACATAAAAGCATAAAACACTCGGGTATATATGGAATATTTACATACGTATAAGAAAGCCGAATTCGGAAAAGAAACCCCACCTGGATAATCCTGCAAAAAGGGCAAAAGAAAGAAGACCAACTACTGCCCAGAAGAACTACCACCTGAAACCAAATACGACACAACCATGTAAGACGACAATACGTGTAACGACCCAAAATTCCAGAATATATTCTCGGAATAATTATTCGACATTTCATTGAATTTTTATATGAAAAGATTAGCTTCGTTAGCTAATTTTAAGTTATTTAATTTAATTCCCTATCCTCAACCATTTATAATTACATTTTCCACCCCTCGAATTTAATCTAATCTCTAAACGAACCCACACCCCTTGAAACACCTTTACACCATCTTGAACACACCCACACTATCTTGAACACACTTACACCCTCTTGTGCACACTCTCTTGCACACTCTTGAACACACTAAAAATTGAGAGAGAGAGAAGGAGAGAAGAGAAGGAGAAAGGGAGAAGAAGAAGGAGAGAAAGAGAAATTCTGTTCCGAATCCGTCGTTCGATCAATCGAAATTCCGAGACCAAATCTACAATCCTCATTCAATTCTCTACCGGTAATATTCTTTCCCCATTTCGATTCACCCATTAAATCCTTCTATTTCTATTTTTTATATTGATATGAATAATTGATAATTTGATGAATTTATAGGTTAGAGTTTACCATTTTTAGTGTAGTTCGGATCAAATGGTAGCTATTAACGTATACTATGCATGAGTGTGAATTTTATATGTTGATTTTAGCTATAGAATCCACCCTAGTTGATTTTAGGACGAAACCCTCATGAGAAACCTTGAAATCGCGTTTCTGCACCTGTTAGATAGAACCACACGGTCCAACGCACGGTCTTGGCAAGACCGTGCACAACACTTTTATCATGCACTGGCCTGCGCACGCCGGTGCACAAGCCCGTGTGTGCTTGTTTCAGCTTGCACGGTCTTGAGTGTGTGCTCAAGACCGTGCAAAAAGCCGTGCGTTAGGCCGTGCGAATGCCTTAACCAAATTTTCAGCCTTTTTCCTTAGTTGCTCACGGTAATGGGGTCAATTGGCCAAAAATAAAAGTTGACTTTTTGCATACGACCCCCTAAAATCGATCCGTTTTCACCTATAGCTGCCATATGATTCAAGGATGAATATTTTGTAAAGTTTTCAAAATTCCGACCTCGTTCGGACCTTGAATCGAGCTTTTTTCGTTTAGGGCTTTTTCCCCAATTTTTGAATGTCGTCCGAAAAATCCGAAAATCGCATGAGTGCTTCTTTATAATATTATAAGCATGAATGCGCAATTAGAATTTCGATTGAGCATGTTTAGCAACGTTAATTGCATATTTCCGTTTAATTGATTTAATTGCATTTTAATTGTAAATTTAATTGCTACATGATGATTATTGGTTATTCATGTGTTGTAGTCTTCGTGAGTCATTGTCGTGTCTTGTATTAATTGGTTCTTGTCGTCTATTAGTTTCAGGCCATCTTTTCAAGGCATAGCTTGCGTTGTCTTGTCGTTTTCGTTCTTCCAGGTGAGGGTTTTAAAATGCTTTCAAACGGAGTAAGAATTTCTTTTAAATTATTGCGAACTACCCTTATGTGCTCATCTTGCTTTGATTTCCTTTCTCGTATATCTATTAGATATTTAATATATATTTTATAACAAATGTTTTGATATTAACTTGTACCTATAGGTATATCCAAATCATTTTGTTTTCAAAGGGCAAGAAAACTCTTTCCTTTTTCGTGACGGTTTGACTTAGGATTAACCCCCTTTGTCGTAATATACACTTGCCTAAATGCCCTTTTGGCCTTAACTTATAATGTTTTTCGAACCCGAGCAAAGATAATGTATTGTTATTTAAAATGGGCCTGGGATGGTATCCGGAAGTTGCAGCCGGGGACGAGCGTCCAGGGTGTAATCCGAGGTGCTTTTCCCAAAATTAAGCGTCAATCGTGGCCCGTCAGGAGTTGATAGCCACGGTTGGGAGCGATGGTGGGCGTTGCATTCGTTGCACGTTTTCCTAAAATTCAACAGTCGCCCGGGGTAGCACCTTTGGGGTCGGACACCGGTGATGGAGTTACTGAACTTGAGGGGGTTATAAGGAGGAACAGGCCCATTCTCGCTGGGATATTACTTGCTTCCATTAATGCTTTATTATTACTGCTTATTATTGTTGTGTATGCAAGTCGAAGCACGATCTGGATTTTCTTCATTATGCAAATGTAATTTCTTATATATATATAATCCAAACCCGGAAACGTGGCTCGTACTTGTTCCCTCTTTTCCCTCACTGAGTATCTTTTATACTCACCCCCACTATTTTGATTCTTACTTCAGGTTGACAGGTGGCCTTGTCACCTCTCATGTCAGTTGGCAACAACGGGTCGTAGGTCTTGGTATTCGTGTCCTTTGGTAATTGTCAGTAATATCCAACAACAGTCTGTCTTTTATTATTAAATTGTTTTGTCTGTAGAAATGGATATATTAATGATGATTGATATTCGATGATGTGATGGATATTTGTTGAGCATTGACTAGTTAATTATGTATTTGTTGAAATATTGATTTATGTTAATTGTTGCCCCGTGTGGCTTTGCATGTTTAATGGATATATATAATTTATATTTTCCGCACTCTGTTATCTCTGTTGGTTTTCGTTGTTGGACTAGGTACGTGGTTGCCGGTATAGATTGAGTGCTTGCCGTGCGCCGGGATGAATTTTTAAATGGGGTACATCTACCACGTTTGGGAGTTCGTCTCGGTGCGGATGTGGTGTCCTTTCTCCGTCCAAGGAAAGGGACGCTACAGTCAGTGGTATCAGAGCCTAGGTTCCCGAAAAGGAACCGAAAGCTCTAGTATCTCGTCTGTCTTGTCTTTTGTGTCTTTTGAATTGTGTCTGTTTGTGTCGAGTTCGTGTTTTGACAAGTGTTCGTCTTATCTTGGTGCTTAAAATTGTAGACGATTACGGTTGGCTTAATTAACCGACTGGCAATCTTTTATGAATTTTTGTACTAAGGAAGATGCAACGCGAGTCGATTGTGGAACTCTTTGTGTGTTTTACTTGGCTTGGTCTGTCGTAGTATGTGTCGATAGGATTTTCATTGGGTGTTGAGCATGCTTTATGTGTTTACAAATTATTGGCATCATTTCTCACAAGACATGCACCTATTTTGCCAAATACTTGTGAACGCAGGTATGCCTCGCAAGAAAGCTCGATCAGATCCGTCACTGCCCCCACTCCAGACTACGCCAGGATTATCGTACCCATATCCGACGGGAGACATAGAAATAGCTCAGGGAGGAGAGAGCGTGACAGAATACGAGGCCAAATTTGCCTACATGACTAACTACTCTCCTAACCGGGAGCCAGACCAAAGGTACAGAGCCGCAAGATTTATATGCGGGTTGAGGCACGAAATCCGTCAAGTGCTCATAGGACTCGACCGCTGTTCTTATGTGGAGGCTGTCGGCCGAGCTTTGCGAGCCGAAGCAGAATTTGAAATGAGAGCTAGAGATGCTCGATTGACTACCTCAGAGAACCGGCCACATGAACCTGTAACTCCATTGGTCGTCCGTACGACTGCTCACGATGAAGGAACCACGACTAGCGGGTCCAGCGGGAGTATCATCCTCTGCACTCATTGCCGGAAGCCGAACTGTGTCGCTGAGAGGTGTAGGAAGAGACTTGGGCTGTGCCTCATTTGTGGTGCCGCCAATCACCTCGTCGACCACTGCCCCAACAAGAAAAAGGGTAATTGAAGGAGTCGAGGAACTACCGAGATCGAGGGATCGAAGGATGAAACAAAAAAAAAAAAAAAAAAAAAAGCTAGACCGGACTTCGTCTCTCGGAATAAAGGTACCGTGCATATTCATAACATTCATAATTTCTCGTCTTTCAATTTATTAAGTGCGCGATATTATGTAATTATTGTTTGGTTGAACTCCGGATTTAATTCGGGGTATTTTAGTAATTTTCGCGCGTTTTAATTCGACTCAGGGGTGCTTGCACGCCCCAACGCACGGTCTTGATCAAGACCGTGCGGCCCAGCTCAAGACCGTGCAGACCAGTTCAGCGTTAAACCGCTGAATCGGCCGAACCGCTCCACACGGGCTAGCGCACGCCCGTGCGTCCGGCCGTGTGTGCCCCTTCGCCCATTTAAACCTCTCTTTCGCGAACAGCAGCAACATAAACTTTTTCCCCTCTTTTTTTTCTCTCGTTCCAGCAACTCCAATTCCCCCAATTTTTCCCCCAAATTCATCCTCCCCACTTTGCAAGCCTATAACTTTCAATCCGTCCGGTGGGTCTTCATAAATTTTGGAAGGTACGTAGTCGGCATTGCACTCTTTCATTAGTTGGTTTTTGGGGACGATCCGCCAAGACGATCATACACAAATCTCCGCCCAAAATACTCGCCCGCCAAGTGTTCGACAAAATTCCCGAGTGAGGAATTTCACCCAATTCAACCCAACAACCCTCAAGCAACCTTCTTATATGGCCGCCGAAGGTTCCCGACGAAGGAGGAGGCGAGATGACCCTCCATCCCCACTTCCATTTAATGTGGTTATTTCAAATCCCTTCCAAGCCAAGATATTTAGACGGATGCACGAACGCCCGGTTTTCTCTACCAAGTTCCTCGATATAGAAGCATTGGGGAATTTGGGACTTGGCGACGGTATCGCTCGGTACATTGAAGACGTGGGGTGGACCACGTTCTTGGATATGAGAAGGAATTCGTACCCCCGACTTGTATACGAATTCATTGCAACGCTTCAAATAATTCCCCACGAAGACGACGCCAAGCTACCTTTCAAGATAGAGTTTCGAACTTTCAACGAGGATTATGAGCTCACTCTCCGACAATTAACGGTACATTTTGGGCTACCCATTCGGGGAATGATAAGCCGAGAAGTGGGTTGGTCTGAGGCCGAGGCTTGGAGAAATGTCTCCACTTCTAGGAGGCCCTTCCAACAAGGGAAATCAAAGGCAACCGACCTCCGTGATTCCACCTTGAGGACTTTTCATAGATTCCTCTCATGCACCGTCTTTGCTAGAGGAGATAGCTACGGTTCGATCAACATTGAGGAACTTTATGTCTTGGATTGCGCGGTCCGAAGGCAAGCAGTCAATGGCATCATGTTCTTCCTTCGATATGTGGAGTACGTAGGCACCCGGCCAAAGGGAGAAATCAGAATTGGGTCCTACATCACCGCGATCCTCGAGTGTGCCGGTGTGACCGGCATGGATCGAATGGCCCCGGCAGGAGCCGAGGATTCGACAATTTCTTACAAGCAAATCGCCCAGATGAAACTTTGCAGGAAAGTTAGAGGGCGACACGGTAGATATGTACCGATGACGGCAGAGGAAGCCGCCGCTGAGAGTGATGATGATGTCGAAGAGGACATCCGAGCAGGAGGTCAACCTGAAAGGGATCGACAAGAAATTGAGGAGCAAATGCTAGAACAACTATTCGAAGCAGGAGGCTTCGATCCTCAACAGGTCCCTTATGTACCTGACCCTCCTAGAACCGAAGAAGCTCACTTCCAGCCGAGCTTCGACGACTACCCGACTCAGCACCAGGCTGGATCCTCACAATGGGATAGGCTATGTGAGGAGCAGTGGACTCAATACAAACAATCTGAGTCGGAGACCCAAAGCCGATGGGAGACCGATAGGTGGACGGTTTGGGGAAACCGCTTCACAAGCTTCGCGGAGCCAACTACTGAGTGACTGAACCAACAGTCGGCCGACCTGAGGGAGATCAGACTCGAGGCTCAACGCAACCACACCGAACGTCGGGAGCAGATTTCTGACCTCGAGAGGTCTATCACTGAGCAGCTCGCTAGCTATCTCAGTCGTCTTGGCATGCCGCCTAGTTCTGGAGCAACCGATTCTTAGTCGGCATCAATTTCCTTTATTTCTCGTCATTTTCGTTTAATTGTAATTGGATTTTTATTTGAACTATTATGTATGAACTATGTGTTAAATGCTTAATTGAATTTAACTGTTAATTGTTCGTTTTAATTAATTTCCTGTGTATTAATTGCGCGATTTTGATTGAATAACTTTTAAATGCCATAATATACTCCCTTAATCAACCCCGAGGTTCGGAGGAGAATCTGAGGACAGATTCTTTGGAAGGGGGGAGTATTGGAACGACCCAAAATTCCAGAATATATTCTCAGAATAATTATTCGACATTTCGTTGAATTTTATATGAAAAGATTAGCACCCCTCAAATTTAATCTAATCTCTAAACGAACCCACACCCCTTGAAACACCTTTACACCATCTTGAACACACCCACACTATCTTGAACACACTTACACCCTCTTGTGCACACTCTCTTGCACACTCTTGAACACACCAAAAATCGAGAGAGAGAGAAGGAGAGAAGAGAAGGAGAAAGGGAGAAGAAGAAGGAGAGGAAGAGAAATTCCGTTCCGAATCTGTCGTTCGATCAATCGAAATTCCGAGACCAAATCTACGATCCTCATTCAATTCTCTACCGGTAATCTTCTTTCCCGATTTCGATTCACCCATTAAATCCTTCTATTTTTTAGTGTTTATATTGATATGAATAATTGATAATTGGATGAATTTATAGGTTAGAGTTTACCATTTTTAGTGTAGTTCGGATCAAATGGTAGCTATTAACGTATACTATGCATGAGTGTGAATTTTATATGTTGATTTTAGCTATAGAATCCACCCTAGTTGATTTTAGGATGAAACCCTCGTGAGAAACCTTGAAATCGCGTTTCTGCACCTGTTAGATAGAACCACACGGTCCAACGCACGGTCTTGGCAAGACCGTGCGCCAGACCGTGCACAACACTTTTATCATGCACCGGCCTGCGCACGCCGGTGCACAAGCCCGTGTGTGCTTGTTTCAGCTTGCACGGTCTTGAGTGTGTGCTCAAGACCGTGCACAAGGCCGTGCGTTAGGCCGTGCGAATGCCTTAACCAAATTTTCAGCCTTTTTCCTTAGTTGCTCACGGTAATGGGTCAATTGGCCAAAAATAAAAGTTGACTTTTTGCATACGACCCCCTAAAATCGAGCTGTTTTCACCTATAGCTTCCATATGATTCAAGGATGAATATTTTGTAAAGTTTTCAAAATTCCGACCTCATTCGGACCTTGAATCGAGCCTTTTTCGTTTAGGGCTTTTTCCCCAATTTTTGAATGTCGTCCGAAAAATCCAAAAATCGCATGAGTGCTTCTTTATAATATTATAAGCATGAATGCACAATTAGAATTTCAATTGAGCATGTTTAGCAACGTTAATTGCATATTTCCGTTTAATTGATTTAGTTGCATTTCAATTGTAAATTTAATTGCTACATGATGATTATTGGTTATTCATGTGTTGTAGTCTTCGTGAGTCGTTGTCGTGTCTTGTCTTAATTGGTTCTTGTCGTCTATTAGTTTCAGGCCATATTTTCAAGGCATAGCTTGGGTTGTCTTGTCGTTTTCGTGCTTCCAGGTGAGGGTTTTAAAATGCTTTCAAACGGAGTAAGAATTTCTTTTAAATTATTGCGAACTACCCTTATGTGCTCATCTTGCTTTGATTTCCTTTCTCGTATATCTATTAGATATTTAATATATATTTTATAACTAATGTTTTATATTAACTTGTACCTATAGGTATATCCAAATCATTTTGTTTTCAAAGGGCAAGAAAACTCTTTCCTTTTTCGTGACGGTTTGACTTAGGATTAACCCCCTTTATCTTCATATACACTTGCCTAAATGCCCTTTTGGCCTTAACTTATAATGTTCTTCAAACGCGAGCAAAGATAATGTATTGTTATTTAAAATGGGCCCGGGATGGTATCTGGAGGTTGCAGCCGGGGACGAGCGTCCAGGGTGTAATCCGAGGTGCTTTTCCCAAAATTAAGCGTCAATCGTGGCCCGTCAGGAGTTGATAGCCACGGTTGGGAGCGATGGTGGGCGTTGCATTCATTGCACGTTTTCCTAAAATTCAACAGTCGCCCGGGGTAGCACCTTTGGGGTCGTACACTGGTGATGGAGTTACAGAACTTGAGGGGGTTATAAGGAGGAACAGGCCCATTCTCGCTAGGATATTACTTGCTTCCATTAATGCTTTATTATTACTGCTTATTATTATTGTGTATGCAAGTCGAAGCACGATCTGGATTTTCTTCATTATGCAAATGTAATTTTTTATATATATATAATCCAAACCCGGAAACGTGGCTCGTACTTGTTCCCTCTTTTCCCTCACTGAGTATCTTTTATATTCACCTCCACTATTTTGATTCTTACTTCAGGTTGACAGGTGGCGTTGTCACCTCTCATGTCGGTTGGCAACAGCGGGTCGTAGGTCTTGGTATTCGTGTCCTTTGGTAATTGTCAGTAATGTCCAACAACAGTCTGTCTTTTATTATTAAATTGTTTTGTCTGTAGAAATGGATATATTAATGATGATTGATATTCGATGATGTGATGGATATTTGTTGACCATTGACTAGTTAATTATGTATTTGTTGAAATATTGATTTATGTTAATTGTTGCCCCGTGTGGCTTTGCATGTTTAATGGATATATATAATTTATAGCTTCCGCACTCTGTTATCTCTATTGGTTTTCGTTGTTGGACTAGGTACGTTGTTGCCGGTATAGATTCAGTGCTTGCCGTTCGCCGGGATGAATTTTTAAATGGGGTACATCTACCACGTTTGGGAGTTCGTCTCGGTGCGGATGTGGTGTCCTTTCTCCGTACAAGGAAAGGGGCGCTACAATACGACGCATGGCTTACTTTTAATGCAATAAAGCACTTAATTAAATCAAAGAAGGGCAATTAGAATTTCGCGAATTTTCAGCAGAACGCGAAGAACATCGCACAAAAGCAACAGAATTTCGTCAAATCTTCACCAAAATCTCATTTTCAATTAGATTTTCATACTACAAGCTTCAACAAACATCAAAGATCACAATGGCAACACATAGGATCAAGAATCATCGAAAACTACGGAGTATAACGATCAAACTACCGAAAAATCCAAATTTCGAAACAATTTATCCAAAACATACTCAAACGACAACGGAATCGAATGGAACCTGAATAATACCTGTAGAGAATGTTACAAGGGTCGCGTAGATTCTTACGGATCAAAATTTGGTTAAGAAACGAACTCGAATGATCGAATTGAAAGTTTGGAGAAATTCTTTCTTTTTTTTTTCTCTTTCTTTTTCCTTCGTTTACTGCTGAATGGTTATGAGGCTAAATGTAATTAAGAGAAAGGAAAGGAAAAGAGAATAAAAAGAAAACCTGAGGTTTAAATGAAAAATCGAAGGGGCATTTTCGTAATTTCGCGAAACTTCATAAATAGGACATATTAATGAAATATGTCAATATTATAGTCAAAACTCATCATTTTAAACGCACATTGTCATAGAATAATTTAAATTCACAAATTATTGCATTTACGAAAATTCATATAAAACACACAAATATCACATAAGCACATATATCCCGATCGAGTTTTCCAAACTTGTCCCGTTATCTTAGGAATTCTTACCGGCTTTAGCTTACCAAAAATTTGGGGCGTTACAATCTATCCCCCTTATGAGAATCTGCCCTCAGATTCTATTTATTCGAATCGAACAACTCAGGGTAATGTTCCTCATTTTCTCTTCTATTTCCCAAGTAGCTTCTTCGCTTTTCTGATTCCTCCAAAGGACTTTTACAAGTGGGATTTGACGATTACGAAGTTCTTGGAATTTATGGTCCAAAATACTAACCGGTTGGGAAATGAATGTCAAATTCGGCTCTAACTTAATATTTTCCACTGGAATAATCTCGGACTCGTCTGGATGATACTTACGAAGCTGCGAGACGTGGAAAACGTTATGAATACTGGTAAGAGCTGGCGGCAAATCTAATCTATAGGCCATCCTCCCAATCCTCTCGAGAATCACATACGGACCCAAATATCTCGGGGCTAACTTTCCTCCTTTACCAATTCGAACAAATCCCTTTCTCGGAGAAGCTTTTAAAAATTCCTGATCCCTAACTTCAAACTCCAAATCACGTCGACGTCTATCAGCATAACTCTTTTGTCGATCCTGGGCGGCTTTCATTCTTTGTCGAATAACTTGCACTTTTTCGATAGCATCCTGAATAAATTTCGGAGCAATACCACGATGAATACCATCTTTAGTCCATCTCCAGTCTTCTATATCCCAATAAAGCGGTGATCGACACTTTCTACCATATAAAGCCTCATACGGTGCCATCTTAATTGAGGACTGATAACTGTTATTATAAGCAAACTCGATCAATGGAAGCTGTTTATACCACGTAGTCTGAAAATCTAGGGCACAAGATCTCAGCATGTCTCTGAGGTATCTAATAGTCCTCTCGGATTGACTGTCTGTCTGGGGGTGAGCTGCGATACTGAAGGTCAACTTTGTTCCCATACGATCCTGTAAGTTCTGCCACAAACACGAAGTAAATCTAGTGTCTCTGTCTGATACTATACTAGCCGGAACTCCGTGAAGTCTCACAATCTCTTCATAATAAACCTCTGCCAACTTCTCAACTGTATAGGATGTACGAACGGGCAAGAAATGAGCGGACTTCGTCAATCTGTCAACAATTACCCGAATGCTATCATAACTGCCTCTGACTTTCGGTAAGCCCGAAACAAGATCCATCGCCTATCTCTTCCCATTTCCAAGATGGAACGGGGAGCGGTTGAAGTAAACCTCCAGGTTTCTGATGATCTACCTTGACTTGTTGACAAGTCACACACTGTCTGATATAGTTAGCCACATCTCTCTTCAAACCATTCCACCAGAAGAACTCTTTCAAATCTCGATACATGTTAGTACCTCCCGGATGAATAGTATAGGCTGATTTGTGAGCTTCATCTAAAATCTCTCTCCTCAAACTCTCTGGAACACAAACTCTTGTCTTATGTCTGAGAAGACCTGTGTCGTCGATACTGAACTGCGTGTCTGGCTCATCCTTCATTCGAATAGTCTGTCGCTGAATCCAATCATCAGTAGCTTGAGCTTCTTTAATTCTACGACCCAACTCTGACTGAATCGTAAAATTAGAAATACGAGCATAAGAAATAATACGAGCTCTCTCAGCACCTGATATATCTGAACTCAACTCTAGCTGTGATACACTTGCTTTTCTGCTCAAGGCATCTGCAACCACATTCGCCTTCCCTGGATGGTACTAAATCTTACAATCATAGTCTTCTAACAACTCCATCCAACGCCTCTGGCGTTTATTCAACTCCTTCTGCGTGAAAAGATACTGAAGGCTCTTATGATCAGTGAAAATATCAAAAGTAACGCCGTAGAGATAGTGACGCCACTTGCCCAAAGAAAATACAACTGCTGCTAACTCCAGATCATGTGTAGGATAATTCACTTCAGCAGGTTTAAGCTTTCTCGAGGCATAAGCTATAACCTTTCCATTTTGCATCAACACGCACCCCAAACCTTCTTTCGAAGCATCAGTATAAACCACGAATCCATCTGAACCTTCAGGCAAAGTAAGAATAGGAGCGGATGTTAACCTATTCTTTAGCTCTCGAAAACTGCTTTCACACTTATCAGTCCACACAAAGGCGACATTCTTATTTATTAACTCAGTAAGCGGGCCTGCAAGTTTAGAAAAATCCTTCACAAACCGTCTGTAATAACCTGCCAATCCCAGAAAACTACGAACCTCTGTCGGAGTCTTAGGCTGCTCCCAATTCAATACTGAATCTATCTTCGAAGGATCAACCTCAATACCTTTCTGAGATATAACATGACCCAAAAATGCCACTTTTTCGATCCAGAACTCGCACTTACTGAACTTGGCATACAATTGATGTTCTTTCAAAGTTTGTAACACGATCTTTAAATGCTCTGCATGCTCTTCCTCTGATTTTGAGAAAACCAGTATGTCGTCGATGAAGATGACAACAAACTTATCAAGATAAGGTCGAAAAATTCTGTGCATCATATCCATAAATGCTGCAAGAGTGTTCGTCAAACCGAATGGCATAACCACAAACTCAAAATGACCATATCGAATGTTAAAAGCTGTCTTTGGTATGTCCCTTTCCCTGATACGTAACTGATAATATCCCTGTCTCAGATCGAGTTTAGAATAGACCCTCGATCCCTGCAATAAATCAAACAACTCCTCAATGTGGGGAAGAGGATACTTGTTCTTCATAGTCATCCGGTTCAACTCTCTGTAATCAACACAAAGTCTAAGAGAACCATCTTTCTTCTTCACAAACAATACTGGTGCACCCCAGGGAGAAGTACTCGGCCTAATATAACCACTAGCTAGCAAATCATCTAACTGAGTCTTCAACTCCTTTAACTCAGCTGGTGCCATTCTGTAAGGTGTCTTCGAATACGGCGCAGATCCCGGATACAAATCAATAACAAACTCGATGTCACGGTCTGGAGGTAACGATTCTAACTTCTCAGGAAACACATCTGGGAAATCCTTAACTATCTCGGTATTTTCAAACTTCGACTGTTCCTTCGGTCTGTTAAGAAGATAAGCAACAAAACCTGAAGCTCCCTCTTGAACGAGCTTCTTTGCCTCTGTCATAGAAATAATCGGCCCATCTGTCAACTGAATACCCTGACTCGGATCAGATCCCAAACTAATCTTCTTCTTGAAACAATCAATCTTAGCCATGTGCTCAAATAACTAGTCCATACCCAAAATAACTCCGTACTTCTTCACTGACAACACTATCAAATATGCGGGGTAAACCTTATCCTCAATAACAACGGGACAACGTCGGTACACGCGGTCGGTAATCATACAAGATCCCAAAGGGGAACTCACAACAAAGCAATAATCAGACAAATCAATAGACGCATGCGCAGATAAGTCAATTTCAGGAGCAACAAAAGAATGTGTAGCACCCGGATCAAATAATGCATGTATGGGTATGTTATGTATATGTATGGTACCTTCCCCCACGGCAGAAGCATCAGACTCAGTCTCCTCATTATCGCCCTTCAGTGCATACACACGAGCTGGAACAGAAGGCTTCGGCTTCGGCGGCATAGGCTGACTCGGGGGTTGCCTCCTGGGACAACTATCCTTCTGGTGGGTAGAGCTACCACAACTAGTACACAATCCCAACTTATACCAACACTTAAACTCTGGGTGATTCCCTCCACAATAACCACAAGTAACTGGGCGATAACCTGACGGACGAGGGACTGAACGAAAACCAGCCGGGCGAGGTGTAGAAGAAAATCTGGTCGGACGAGGTGATGAAGAAAATCCCATAGGGCGCGGTATAGAAGGTCTGGGTCCGCCAAAAGGTCTCTTGCCTTTAGGCTGCGTAGGAGCACTTGGAATGAAAGGCCTCTTGAAACCCGATGAAGAAGAAGCGGGGGTAGTACTACGAATAGCTCGATCAATACTAGCATACTCAGCCTCAAGAGATAAGGCTGCATCTACAGCTGCAACATAGGTAGTGGGACGGGAAGCTGCAAGACCCTGTCGAAGAGGAATACTCAAGCCCTCTAGAAACTTCTTGGTCTTCCTGCGCTCGTCTAAAGCAATATGAGGAGCATATACTGCAAGTCTGGTAAAATTGGCTTCATAGTCAGCCACGGTAGAAGTACCCTGAGATAACTCCATAAACTCCTGCTCTCGGCGATCCTGAACAGTAGGGGGAACATACTTAGCTCGAAACTCCTTAAGAAACCTATCCCACGATGACTCAACTCCGGTGGCCCTCCATCTCTACTCAGTCATCTTCCACCAGGCCTCTGCAGGTCCTCCAAGAAGATAGATAGCAAACTCAACTTTCTCTAGATCAGTAGGCAGATGAACTCGATATATCTGCTCAAGAGATGAAATCCAACCCTCTGCCACAATATCATCTGCGGTACAAACAAACTGAGGTGGGTGGAAATCGAGGAATCGGCGAAGTGACTGCTCACGAGCTCTATGCTCATCTACCTCTACATTCCTGTCTCTCTGATCCAGATAATCCCGAAAGAGACCAAATATCTGCTGAGCATCTACTACTGGTGCCTGTGGTGGTGCTGTTGGAGGACTACTCTGACGTCCCCCACGCCACAACCCCCGGACCAAAACGAGCTCTTGAGCGTTAGTTAAATACCACCACTCGAAAACCCGCCCCGGACAACGGGATTCCCACAATCTGGCAACAGCGACTCCCAACAACAGTACCAACACCAACAACAACAACAACAGCACCAACAAGCGAAAGCAATAAGCAAAAGATCATATTTATATTCACACTGCCATCCGTGGCCAAAATAAACATTTATAAGTTCATCATCTATCACAAGTTATAACATCAACTCATTAAATATCCAACATCAGCATCACATGTCAAGTTTTCATGTAATCCAACATCATGAGTTCGATCCACAAAAGTAAATACATAAGACCGACTTCAAGGACTGTACAAGCCTACAACGCTGCTGCCAGTACCTGACCGCTAACCTGAAGCATGAACCAAAATGGGATGCGAGTCAAACGAACTCAGTGAGGAGGGGAATATATATATATAATAATAATTAAAACATAAAATATATTTAATTCACGCTTTGGTTACTAGAGAAACGAATCTAGTGCCGATACTTTCTCTTTATAATTCATCAAAGCTTTGTAAATTAAATATTAAAGTAAAACATTTTAGAAACATTATATTCCCGGCGAGAACGGGCCATCTCCTTATAACTCCCAAAACATATCAAATATAACGAAATTCCTCCTCAATACCATTTGGCTTATCAAGGGAGCTACCCAAGATTTCACCACAACCGACTAATGGTGCCGGTGTAAGTATTATTCAGGCTAGACTACCTCCGACCAGCCATGAACAATACCCTTTGATTATTTGTCAGGTTCATGAATACCTGCTTATAATCGGTGGAATTATGAACCCAGCTTCAACCCTAGACGCACGTCTCCGGGTATTCGCCTGTCACATAATCCAGGGCCCAAACAGAAATACCCATGAGCGTCCTCAATGGGGTTAAGCATAAGTCATCTCGCTTTTCAAAATATTTTAATGGACCAAAAGGGTCTTTCGAGACAAGGTATGTAACCGCCTAGGGTATCCCGTCACGTTGCTGAGTTATCTCGAGGCATACGCGCAAGTCCCGAGACCAAATGTTACTTTTAAAATCAAAGTAGTTCTCTTGTCTCTATTTTCAAATCATTTTAGAAAGATACACATATATCATTTTTATATCAAATCCTTTTTATTTCAAATATTGATAACATATAATTGAAATACAAAGGGGTAGGGTTTTCGCAAATATTTGTTCATACTCCAGTTGAAAACCATTTTACATCCTCACCTGTAGGCTTAACAAAAAGGATAGGCAAACGACCAGAGATCAGTCCCGCGAGGTCCCACCTATAATACACAGGCCTCGAGGTAAGACACGACTCGATAAATCAACCAAGTACGACGCACGGCTATGAAATGCATTTTATGCTCAAAATAACATATTATGCATAAATGCATTTAAACACAACTAAGCTCATTCAAACACATTTAAACACAATCAAATACACATGATATTAAGCTAAATTAAGCATTCAAGTAATATGGAAGCTTGGGAAATAAAATTCAAAGGTTTGTGAATATTACACAAACCACCCTCCATTTAATACTTTTCATAGCAAAACAACTCCGATTAATCCGAAACTTCCGGCATCACTTAGCTACTATATTTAAGGATTTTTGATGCCAAAAGAATCGAAAAATGAAGCCAAATGCTCAAAAATCACTATTCATCAGCCCCCACCTATTTTGCCCAAACTTTCATTTTTCAATCCCAAACTCCACAAAACTTCACCAATTTGCTTAATATCATGAACTAACATGAATTACCAATCCATTCAAGCATCTAAGACCATTAGCTCAACATTGCACATTGATCAAATTCAATGGAAAAATCACAAAAGATGCTACATGTAATCAATCACCAAACTAAGCTCATCAATCAACCATTCTAGCATGCTTCTTCACTTCATCAACATATAAAACATTGAAACTCAAAGATTAAAGATATTTGCAACCTTACCTTGAAGGAGAAAATGGAGGGAAAAGGAGATGTAGAGAGCTTGTTTGCAAAAACCACAAGTAGTAGTTTGTTCCTTGGATGAGAGAGCAACTTTTTGTAGCAAGAAAGGGGATGATTTTTGGTGCTTTGATGGTGGTTAGAAGTGGCGGTGGTGAAGATGATGAGAGGGCCGAGAGAGTGAGATGAAGGAGAAGAGAGTTGCTTGAGAATAGTGTAGAAACTTGAGAGAGAAATGAGATAATTAAATAAATAAGTATATTTATTATAATTATAGATATTATTTAGAAAAGTCAAAATTGGTATGCAACCATGTAGATATTTATATGTATATATTGTATATATTTTCATATATATATGTGTATATATATCAAATACAATACCATGTTATTCAAATATAATGGCATAATTTTCATAAAATTTCAAATACAACAATTCAAATATAAACATAGTGTGAAGTAATTTCAAATATGAAAATTCTTATGAGATCATTATATTATTCACATATAGAATTACACATTAATTCATATAATTCACATAATCACATAATTTGCAAATAATACACACAAGAGCTATTAGTCGGTAAACTTACCGAAGCGTTATAAAAATAACGGGGCGTTACACTATCCCCCCCTTCGGAGAATCTGGTCCCCAGATTCTAATTCGGCTAGGCAAATAACTCAAGATAATGAGTTCGCATCTTCTCTTCCGTTTCCCAAGTTACTTGCTCGGTGGTTCGGTTTCTCCACAACACACGAACCAAGGGAATCTGTCGGTTGCGGAGTTGCTTGAACTTACGATCTTGAATCTCAACAGGTTTCATCTCGATCGTCAAGTCAGGCTCTACCTGGACTTCTTCATCTCGGAGAATATGAGATTCGTCGGGATAGTATTTTCTCAATTGAGAAACATGGAAGACGTTGTGAATCCCAGTTAGAGTCGAAGGCAGGTTCAGGCGGTAGGCAGTCTTCCCAATCCGTTCAATAACCTCATAGGGTCCCAAATATCTCGGACTGAGCTTCCCACGTTTTCCCACTCTAGCGAATCCTTTCCTCAACGTCGCCTTAAGAAACACTTTGTCTCCCTCTTCAAATTCCAAATCCCGGCGTCTCTTATCAGCATAACTCTTCTGACGATCCTGGGCAGCTTTCATTCTCTGTCGAATGATCGCAATCTTATCAAGTGTTTCCTGGATCATCTTTGGAGGTAGAGCTCGTTCCACTCCATCTTTTGTTCTTCGCCAGTCTTCCAATTCCCAGTACAGAGGAGATCGGCATTTACGTCCGTAAAGCGCTTCATACGGGGGCATCCCTATTGTCGCTTGGTAGCTGTTATTGTAGGCGAATTCAACGAGTGGCAGTTGCTTGTCCCAACTCGTGGAGAAGTCGAGAGCACGCGCTCGTAGCATGTCGCCTAAAATCTTGATGGTTCTCTCAGATTGACCATCAGTTTGCGGGTGAGCGGCCGTGCTGAATTTCAAATTCGTTCCCAAGTTTCTGTGAATTTCTTGCCAAAGTCTGGAAGTGAACTTAGGATCTCGATCGGACACGATACTCTTCGGAACTCCATGAAGCTTTACAATCTGCTCGATGTACAACTCTGCCAGTTTCTTGACATTGGTGGTCTTTCGAATTGGAATGAAATGGGCGGATTTCGTCAAACGATCCACAATTACCCAGATTGTATCATATCCACCTCGAACTCTTGGTAATCCGGACATGAAATCCATTGCAATATCTTCCCATTTCCAATCCGGAATAGAGAGTGGCTGTAGAGTTCCACCGGGTTGCTGATGTTCGGCTTTAACTTGTTGACAAGTCAAACACTGTCTCACGAAATCAGCAACTTCACGTTTCATTCCGTGCCACCAATATTGAGTCTTGAGATCTCGGTACATCTTATTACCTCCCGGATGGACGGTATAAGCAGATTTATGTGCTTCTTCCATGATTTCGGTCTTCAGATTCTTCGGCACGCAAATTCAGTTCTTAAAACGAAGAAGACCCATATCATCGAAAGCAAATGAGGAGTTCGGATCACCTTGCATCCTCATGATCTGTCATTGAATCCAGTCATCAGCACTTTGCTCGTCTTTAAGTCTCTGAAGCAAGTCCGGTCTCACTGAGAGGTTTGCAATCCGCGATTGAGAGACTAAGTGATATCTCCCTGCTTCTGACACCACTCCTGTAGAGGTTCCTTCCAAGCTAGCTACCTTTGCTTGTCTACTTAAAGCATCGGCTACTACGTTAACTTTGCCGGGATGGTATTGGATACGGCAATCATAATCTTCAAGAAATTCCATCCACCGTCGTTGCCTGCGATTGAGATCCTTCTGAGTATGCAGATATTTCAAACTCTGGTGATCGGTAAAAATGTCGAATGTCACGCCCTATAAATAGTGTCGCCACTTCCCCAAGGCAAAGATAATAGCAGCTAGCTCAAGATCATGGATAGGGTAGTTCTTCTCAGCATCTTTTAACTTACGCGAAGCATAAGCTATCACTTTGTCGTTTTGCATAAGAACACATCCTAATCCTTCTTTCGAGGCATCGGTATAAACCGTAAACCCTTCGGAACCTTCAGGTAGTGCAAGTACCGGAGCAGTAGTCAACCGTTTCCGTAACTCTTGGAAACTTGCCTCGCATTTATCATCCCACGTAAAAGGTACGTCCTTGCGAGTTAAGTTGGTCAGCGGTGCGGCTATCTTGGAGAAATCTTGAACGAAACACCTGTAATAGCAAGCTAACCTAGAAAACTTCTAACTTCAGTTGGTGTCTTCGGCTGCTCCCATTTCATCACGGCCTCAATCTTCGAGGGATCCACTTCGATTCCAATCTCCTGATATCACATGACCAAGGAAGGTAACTTTATCCACCCAAAATTCGCATTTACTGAACTTAGCATACAACTGATGCTCTCGGAGAGTTCTTAATACAATGCGAAGATGCTCAGTATGTTCTTCCTTAGTCTTTGAGAAAACCAGGATATCGTCGATGAAGATCACCACAAACTTATCGAGATATGGCCGGAAAGTACGATGCATCAGATCCATAAAAGCAGCTGGGGCATTCGTCAACCCGAAAGGCATAACTACGAACTCAAAATGCCCATATCGAGTATTAAACCCAGTCTTTGGAATGTCTGACTCTCGAATCCTCAACTGGTAATACCCTTGTCGGAGATCAAGTTTAGAGTATACTTTCGACCCTTGCAGGATATCAAACAACTCTTCGATGTGAGGTAGAGGATATTTGTTCTTTATCGTCATCCGATTCAGCTCGCGATAATCTATACACATCCTCAACGTCCCATCCTTCTTTTTCACGAAAAGAACAGGCGCACCACACGGCGAAGTACTCGGTCGAATGTACCCACTCTCGAACAGTCCATCCAACTGTATCTTCAATTCTTTCAACTCTGCAGGAGCCATTCGGTAAGGAGTCTTCGAATACGGTTCGGCACTCGGAGCTAAATCGATCACAAACTCTATCTCTCGTTCCGGAGGCAAAGAATTCAAACTCTCGGGAAACACATCAGGGAATTCTCTAACTACTGGTACCTCCTCAAGCTTAACTTGCTCTTTTGGATGGTTTAGTAGATAAGCAACAAAGGCCGGAGATCCCTTGCGAATCATTCTGGCGGCTTTAACATAAGAAACTCGAGGAATCTTGTCAAACCTTTTGCCCAAAATCTCGCTATCAGCTCCCAGAGCGATCTTTTTCCCGAAACAATCAATATAAGCTTGATGCCGATATAGCCAATCTATTCCCAATATTATCCCGTAGTGACTCATCGGAAGCTCAATGAGATCAGCAGGATAATCGCGATCGTCTATCCTCAACGGACAATCTCGGAAGACTCGATTGCACAAATAAGAAATTCTCAACGGGGAATTGACCTCAAGCATATACGGTAAAGACTCGACAGACAATGATAATTTGGATGCATATTCAGGTGCAATAAAAGAATGCGTCGCACCCGAATCATATAATGCAACTATGGATATGTCATGCAAATGTACAGTACCTTGCACCACTGCATTAGGGTCGGTCTCCCCTCCATCCCCCGTCATCGCATACGCTCATGCCACGACTTTTCCTTTCCCCGCATTCTGTGGCTCCTTCTGGAACTGTGGAGGTGGCCTTCTCTTTGGGCAGTTCCCGATTTGATGGTCCCTGCCTCCACACTAGATACACAAACCCTGTTTCCTCCAGCAGTTTGCCTCGGTATGTTTTGGTTTATTATAGTAAGAACACTTGATCGGAGGCTCGGCTATCTGTGAACCTGTGGTCTTTTGCTTCTTGCTCGAAGATGAAGAACCCACAGGAGGAAAAGACCTCTTGAATTTGCGAGGTGGTGGAGCTATATCCTTCGGTGCGAAGTCCCTTTTGATCTGTTGTAACTGAGACTCAATCTCCAGAGCAGTTGTGACGGCAACCTCGTATGTAGGGAGATGAGCTCCCAGAAGTGCTCTACGAATATCCTCGTTCAGGCCCTGAACAAACTGATTCACCTTCCTTCTTTCGTCTGTAAGGATGGAAGGACAGTAGACAATGAGGCGGGAGAACATGGCCTCGTATTGATCAACAGTGAGATTCTCCTGTTTTAGGGCCCTGAATTCAGCTTCTCGTTTATCCTGTACAACCAGGGGAATGTATTTGTTTCGGAAGGCTGAGAGAAAATTAGCCCAAGTCGGCTCGATCTGATCAGCTCGCCATCTAGCCTCAGTCAGTCTCAACCAGTCCCTGGCTGGTCCTTTAAGGAGAAAAACTGCATACTCAACCTTTTTAGCGTCCTCACATTCAATGACCCGGAAGATAGGTTCTAAATCTGCGATCCACTCCGTAGCCTTTAAGTCGTCGGGGGCTCCCTCGAAACGAGGAGGATTTAGGCTAAGAAACCGATCAAACTCTTTAGCTTCTATTTGTCTCCTATGGGCGGCTGTTGGCTGAGCCGGAGCTAAACCCTGTCTGAAAACTGCTGCATTGCCTCTATAAATACTGCCGGATTGAATGGATTATGCTGTGCCGGCGGTACCTGCTCAGGTTGGGGAGCCGGAGGATCATTAATATTGTTGTTATCTTCCTGGGGAGGAGAAGGAGGAGCAGCTCTGGTTCTCGGTCTACCACGAGCACGAACCATTTTCCTGTATCAAAAGACTAAATAATATGCATGTTTCGTTAGCCACATGATCATGTTAACACAGAATCACATAACATAAGCATATAGAAGCACATTGTCCTAAAGCCGTTCGACTTAGACAGACTCGACACGACGTCAAAACCTAAGTACCAAACCTAGGCTCTGATACCACCTTAAGCTGTGACGTCCCCCACGCCACAACCCCCGGACCAAAACGAGCTCTCGAGCGTTAGTTAAATACCACCACTCGAAAACCCGCCCCGGACAACGGGATTCCCACAATCTGGCAACAGCGACTCCCAACAACAGTACCAACACCACCAACAACAACAACAGCACCAACAAGCAGAAGCAATAAGCAAAAGATCATATTTATATTCACACTGCCATCCGTGGCCAAAATAAACATTTATAAGTTCATCATCTATCACAAGTTATAACATCAACTCATTAAATATCCAACATCAGCATCACATGTCAAGTTTTCATGTAATCCAACATCATGAGTTCGATCCACAAAAGTAAATACATAAGACCGACTTCAAGGACTGTACAAGCCTACAACGCTGCTGCCAGTACCTGACCGCTAACCTGAAGCATGAACCAAAATGGGATGTGAGTCAAACGAACTCAGTGAGGAGGGGAATATATATATATATAATAATAATTAAAACATAAAACATATTTAATTCACGCTTTGGTTAATAGAGAAACGAATCTAGTGCCGATACTTTCTCTTTATAATTCATCAAAGCTTTGTAAATTAAATATTAAAGTAAAACATTTTAGAAACATTTTATTCCCGGCGAGAACGGGCCATCTCCTTATAACTCCCAAAACATATCAAATATAACGAAATTCCTCCTCAATACCATTTGGCTTATCAAGGGAGCTACCCAAGATTTCACCACAACCGACTAATGGCGCCGGTGTAAGTATTATTCAGGCTAGACTACCTCCGACCAGCCATGAACAATACCCTTTGATTATTTGTCAGGTTCATGAATACCTGCTTATAATCGGTGGAATTATGAACCCAGCTTCAACCCTAGATGCACGTCTCCGGGTATCCGCCTGTCACATAATCCAGGGCCCAAACAGAAATACCCATGAGCGTCCTCAATGGGGTTAAGCATAAGTCATCTCGCTTTTCAAAATATTTTAATGGACCAAAAGGGTCTTTCGAGACAAGGTATGTAACCGCCTAGGGTATCCCGTCACGTTGCTGAGTTATCTCGAGGCATACGCGCAAGTCCCGAGACCAAATGTTACTTTTAAAATCAAAGTAGTTCTCTTGTCTCTATTTTCAAATCATTTTAGAAAGATACACATATATCATTTTTATATCAAATCCTTTTTATTTCAAATATTGATAACATATAATTGAAATACAAAGGGGTAGGGTTTTCGCAAATATTTGTTCATACTCCAGTTGAAAACCATTTTACATCCTCACCTGTAGGCTTAACAAAAAGGATAGCCAAACAACCAGAGATCAGTCCCGCGAGGTCCCACCTGTAATACACAGGCCTCGAGGTAAGACATGACTCGATAAATCAACCAAGTACGACGCACGGCTATGAAATGCATTTTATGCTCAAAATAACATATTATGCATAAAAGCATTTAAACACAACTAAGCTCATTCAAACACATTTAAACACAATCAAATACACATGATATTAAGCTAAATTAAGCATTCAAGTAATATGGAAGCTTGGGAAATAAAATTCAAAGGTTTGTGAATATTACACAAACCACCCTCCATTTAATACTTTTCATAGCAAAACAACTCCGATTAATCCGAAACTTCCGGCATCACTTAGCTACTATATTTAAGGATTTTTGATGCCAAAAGAATCGAAAAATGAAGCCAAATGCTCAAAAATCACTATTCATCAGCCCCCACCTATTTTGCCCAAACTTTCATTTTTCAATCCCAAACTCCACAAAACTTCACCAATTTGCTTAATATCATGAACTAACATGAATTGTAATCCATTCAAGCATCTAAGACCATTAGCTCAACATTGCACATTGATCAAATTCAATGGAAAAATCACAAAAGATGCTACATGTAATCAATCACCAAACTAAGCTCATCAATCAACCATTCTAGCATGCTTCTTCACTTCATCAACATATAAAACATTGAAACTCAAAGATTAAAGAGATTTACAACCTTACCTTGAAGGAGAAAATGGAGGGAAAATGAGATGTTGAGAGCTTGTTTGCAAAAACCACAACTAGTAGTTTGTTCCTTGGATGAGAGAGCAACTTTTTGTAGCAAGAAAGGGGATGATTTTTGGTGCTTTGATGGTGGTTAGAAGTGGCGGTGGTGAAGATGATGAGAGGGCCGAGAGAGTAAGATGAAGGAGAAGAGAGTTGCTTGAGAATAGTGTAGAAACTTGAGAGAGAAATGAGATAATTAAATAAATAAGTATATTTATTATAATTATAGATATTATTTAGAAAAGTCAAAATTGGTATGCAACCATGTAGATATTTATATGTATATATTTGTATATATTTTCATATATATATGTTGATATATATCAAATACAATACCATGTTATTCAAATATAATGGCATAATTTTCATAAAATTTCAAATACAACAATTCAAATATAAACATAGTGTGAAGTAATTTCAAATATGAAAATTCTTATGAGATCATTATATTATTCACATATAGAATTACACATTAATTCATATAATTCACATAATCACATAATTTGCAAATAATACACACAAGAGCTATTAGTCGGTAAACTTACCGAAGCGTTATAAAAATAACGGGGCGTTACAAGTACGATCACGACGAGGCGGCATCCTACAATTAAATATAACAAGTATGCATGTAGACTAATTATGGATGCAAAGCTGAAAACTCATAAGCACAAAAGCACAAATTCCTAAGTCATAAGCCGTACGGACCTAGACTGACATGACTCATAGAGCTAAGGCCAATGAACCTCTAGCTCTGATACCAACTCTAACGGCATGTCCCCAAATACGGTGCGACGTGACGTCCCGCACCAAATCACAATCCATAACAAGAACTAAAGGTCCGGTTATGAACTACAACCTGGCGAACAGAAAATAAATACCAGGCGGATCTGCTTTAGAAAATAATAGGATAATGAACAATAATACAGCGGAAGCAAATTAACACAACCTTTCCCACTCAGGGAGTTAGAACAACCATAATCCAAAACACAATTATAAAGCCCACCAAGGCCACTGAAAACCTCAATATCACTATTTACACTAATTTATATCATTTACATCTACAATCTCTAGGGTTTTAATTATTTATCCAGATACATAGGCGGAAATGAAATCACCTAATCAAAAGTAAATGACTCCAAGGACATGACCTGAATCCGCCTAGCAACAAAACCCTGAAAAGACAACAACAGAGTAATGGGGTTAGTCAAAGCGACTAAATGAGGGGGCTGTAATACGTATATATTATCGAAACAACAAAAAAGATTCACCAGTTTGTAAATGAGAAGAAAGCAAAGGAAAAATAAAGGTTTTCCCAATTATTGGTGAATCGAATAATTTCGCAATAAAGTAAAAGCTCGGCGAGTCGAGCATCAACCACCTGTTTCACAATATCAGAAATATCAAATAAACCTCCCTTATTCCTCCTTGTGTAGTCAGGTAGCTAGCCCGCTACTATATAATCATATATGCAAGGACAAATATCCAATACATCTTCGGCTGGGGATATAGACTAGATCCCATTCGGCGCAGGTACTCAAAAGGGTTGCCACTCCGATCATACCCCCGAGCTCTCATCAGTTTGGAGACCAGAGCATTGAGATCCACCGTAGACCCAACGTTTGTCCGGCTTCACCCCGTACCCTGATGTCCGGGCCCAATAGTATAATGTGGCTCAATGGCCAGGCCGAAAGGCCAAGATAATTCCTCGCACTTCAAATGCTTGTGTGGTCAAAGGGACCGATTTCAAACTCGTTTGTAACCCTTTCGGGCTAATAGAGCCTTCTAGGGGTTAATATGTAATAATTTGATATCAAAGCATTTTCCTTTAACTCATTAAAGTAATATGATTTTCAAGTAGCTACTACGTATAATACAGTTTTGGGGAAAGAAAACATAAAAGCATAAAACACAGGCTTCGGGTATATATGGAATATTTACATACGTATAAGAAAGCCGAATTCGGAAAAGAAACCCCACCTGGATAATCCTGCAAAAAGGGCAAAAGAAAGAAGACCAACTACTGCCCAGAAGAACTACCACCTGAAACCAAATACAATACAACCATGTAAGACGACAATACGACGCACGACTTACTTTTAATGCAATAAAGCACTTAATTAAATCAAAGAAGGGCAATTAGAACGATTATTCAATGAAACAAATGAAATATCAAACTTCAAGCTTATAAATCATGCTTAAACACAATTAGGTTTCACGGACATGCTTAAAATACTATAAAGAAGCATACATTCAAGTTTCGAAGCAATCGGAAAAGAATTGCGAAAAGCGTATAATTCCCTAAACGGAAATCGGTTCGTTTCACGATCAAACGGTATTGGAAAAATTCAAACTCTATGGATTAGTAAGTTTTAAAGCACTAAGAACTTAATGGTGAAGTCGGATTTTTTAAATAATATCAAACGAAGAAAGTAGAATTCCCAAATTTTGACTTCTAGAGACTTATGTTTTGAAACCGGGACACACGGCCTCTTGCACGGCCTTGTGCAAGGCCGTGTACATTTTTGGGAACACGCACGGGCTACACACACGGCCTGACGCAAGGCCGTGTGAGCTGGAAAATGGCGCACGGTCTTGCTTCACGGCCTGTTGCAAGGCCGTGTGCACCATGTTTTCGAGAATTTTCAGCAGAACGCAAAGAACTCCGCACAGAAGCAACAGAATTTCATCAAATCTTCACCAAAATCTCATTTTCAATCAGATTTTCATACTACAAGCTTCAACAAATATCAAAGATCACAATGGCAACACATAGGATCAAGAATCATCGAAAACTACTGAGTATAACGATCAAACTACCGAAAAATCCAAATTTCGAAACAATTTATCCAAAACATACTCAAACAACAAAGGAATCGAATGGAACCTGAATAATACCTGGAGAGAATGTTATAAGGGTCGCGTAGGTTCTTACGGATCAAAATTTGGTTAAGAAACGAACTCGAAAGATCGAATTGAAAGTTTGGAGAAATTCTTTTTTTTTTTTTTTCTCTTTCTTTTTCCTTCGTTTACTGCTGAATGGTTATGGGGCTAAATGTAATTAAGAAAAAGGAAAGGAAAAGAGAATAAAAAGAAAACCTGAGGTTTAAATAAAAAATTGAAGGGTCATTTTCGTAATTTCGCGAAACTTCAGAAATAGGACATATTAATGAAATATGTCAATATTATAGTCAAAACTCATCATTTTAAACGCACATTGTCATAGAATAATTTAAATTCACAAATTATTGCATTTACGAAAATTCATATAAAACACACAAATATCATATAAGCACATATATCTCGATCGAGTTTTCCAAACTTATCCCGTTATCTTAGGAATTCTTACCGACTTTAGCTTACCAAAAATTTAGGGCGTTACAGAACCATAGAATTTCCGCCGTAGACCCGATGTCTACTGACTTAGTCCTATCATCCTTACTCCGGGCCCAAACATACATACATACAGTTCATAACTCGCTTTTCAAATCATTTCGGGTTGGCCAAAAGACCGTTCGAGACATGTCATATGCGAGGCCGAAGGCCAAAGTTCACCTTAGAAAACAAAGGGGTTTTACATGTCTCTTTCGCAAACATTTCGAAAACTATACGTAGTACTTTTTATATCAAAACATTTTCGATAAATTGAATAAACATAATAGGCATAAATATCTACTAAGTATATATATAGAAACGGTGTGAAAACAAAATGTAAACAAGGCTTATATCGGGAGAGGCTTATTTATATATATACATAATAGTACTGGAATAAGAAACGGAAAGCCTCACCTGTTAGCTCTACAAAATAAGAGCAAAAGCAAGAACCGGCGCTACTCCACTGGAGTATCATCTGCAAAAATACCAAGACACAACCAATTAAGACTAAGGACGATGCACGGCTTATACGAAAACATTAAAACACATAGAAGCACGTTAAACAATCAAATAAAGCACTTAAGTTCAAATTATCAAGCATAAACGGAGTAATTCGTGAATTCAAAAATGTAAATCAAATCCAAATGCAACGAAACTTTACGGACATGCTTTAAATACCATAAGGGAGTAGGCATTCAAGTTTCGGAAAAATCGGACTTCATATGCAAAAGTTAAAAAATTTGACGAAACTTTGAACGCACTATTCATAGACCCGAACATGCTATAAATTCATAAATCATGCAATTCATATCTATTTCATACATATACAATACATGAGCGAAGAAAGAATTCAGGAAAGACGAGCCTCGGAGGGACCTACAGGCCAAAATGGACCCTGACTTACAGTAGGTCAGGATCCTGTTCATACAGGTCCACACGGCCTTGTGCACGGCCGTGCGCATCAAAGAAGGACACGCACGGTCTCTTGCACATGGCCTCAAGGTCGTGTGCACAAGGCCGTGCGCCTAAAACCACACGCACGGTCTCTTGCACGGCCGTGCAAGAGGCCGTGTACACCCACACGGCCTTGTCTCACCCCGTGTGCATCAAGAAAGAGCAGAAATATGCAGAACAGCAAACCCATTACGCGAAGTCAATCCTAAATCCAACATTTAATCATCTGAACATGCAAATCACGCCCTAATATTTGCATATAATGATCTACAACATATAAGCTACACATAGGATCCAAAAACACGAAAATCCATCCATAAATTCTCTCGAAATCACAAACCCTAAATTATTCAACTATTTACGAAAATGAGAAAAACGAAGCATATGAGGCATTAAATGAGAAAATCGTGAGAAGCTTACTCGTAGAAGAGATCGTGAGGAGTTCGTAGGCGTAAACGGTTTGAAAATCGATCGGGAAACGGGGTCGGGACGATCGTTTGAACCTTCTTCCTTTTCTTTCTCTTTTTCTTTCTTTTCTTTTCTTTCTTCCTTGCTGTTGCACGAGAGTGAGGGAAGAGAGAGGTGTATGAGACTTAATCAATTTTGACTTGGGTTGAGAAATCGAGAAGGGTAATTTCGTAATTTTACAAAATAAGTTCGAAAACTCATGTTGTCCAAATAATACATAATTATAGTCAAAATTCATATAATTAAACGCACATTATCAATTCATGATTTAAATATCAAAATTCACTCATTTATGAAATTGTTATAAAATTACATAATAATATCAAATAAAATAATAAAACGCAAATAAACGATTCGGGCATACCGGAATAAAATTCGGATTTTTGGGGCGTTACAATCACCCCTCCTTATGAGAATCTGGTCCCTAGATTCTACTCGTCCGACTGAAATAATTCCGGGTGGAACTTGCGCATCTTGTCCTCGGTCTCCCATGTAGCTTCTTCGGTTGTCTGATTTCTCCAAAGGACTTTGACAAGAGAAATCTCCCGGTTGCGCAGAGCTTGAGTCTTCTTATCCAGTATCTTCACCAGCTTCGAAACAAAGGTCAAATCCGGTTCTAGTTCAATTTCCTCAACAGGAAGGATCTCGGACTCATTCGGGAAGTACTTTTGGAGTTGGGAAACATGAAAGACGTTGTGAATCCCTGTTAGACTTGGCGGCAAGTCTAACCTGTAAGCTGCGTTCCCAATCCTCTCCAAGATTTCATAGGGACCCAAAAATCTCGGACTCAGTTTTCCTCCTTTTCCAATTCGGGTGAATCCTTTTCGAGGAGAAGCTTTGAGGAATACTTTGTCACCAACCTCAAATTCCAACAGTCGGCGACGGGTGTCGGCATAGCTCTTTTGTCGATCCTGAGCTGCCCTCATTCTTTGCCGAATGATCTGAATACGGTCAATGGCATTTTGGAGAAACTTCAGGGGAGTTCCTCGTTCCTTATCATCTTTCGTCCAACGCCAATCCTCGAGATCCCAAAACAGCGGGGATCTACACTTTCTTCCATACAATGCCTCGTAAGGTGCCATTTCGATCGAAGTCTGATAACTGTTGTTGTAGGCAAACTCGATCAATGGCAACTGGTCGTGCCAATTGTTGCGAAAATCCAAGGCACAAGCTCGAAGCATATCACAGAGATACCTGATCATTCTCTCTGACTGACCATCTGTCTGCGGATGTGCAGCTGTACTGAAAGTCAGCTTCGTTCCCATTCGGCCTTGAAGTTGTTGCCATAAACGGGAAGTAAATCGAGCGTCTCTGTCAGACACTATCGTAGTCGGAATCCCATGAAGGTTGACAATCTCTCGGTGATAAATCTCTGCCAACCTATCCACTTTGTACGACATGTTGATCGGTAGAAAATGAGCACTCTTGGACAGTCGATCAATAATCACCCAAATGCTATCGTAGCCACCTTTAACTTTAGGCAAACTAGACACGAAGTCCATGGAAATACCCTCCCAATTCCATGTAGGAATCGGTAGTGGCTCAAGCAAACCTCCCGGTCTTTGATGTTCAACTTTAACTTGCTGGCAAGTCGAGCATGTCTTGACGTAATCAGCTACGTCTCTCTTCATACCTCTCCACCAGAATAATTCTTTTAGATCCCGGTACATCTTACTTCCACCTGGATGAACTGTGTAAGGTGTGTTGTGAGCCTCATCGAGAATCTCTTTCCTCAGACTCTCCGGAACACAAACTCGGGACTTGTAGCGGAGAATTCCTGTGTCGTCCACACCAAACTGAGTCTCTGGATCAGCTGCAATGTGAACTATTTGTCTCTGAGTCCACTCATTAGTAGCCTGAACATCTCGAATCTTTCGACCCAACTCTGACTGGATCGATATGCTGTGAACATGGGCCTGGGAACTGATGTGAACTCCCTCTAACTTAGCTTCTAGCTGGGCTATGCTCGCCTTCCGGCTCAGTGCATCAGCTACAACATTCGCCTTTCCGGGATGGTACTGAATCTTGCAATCGTAATCCTCAAATAACTCCATCCAACGGCGCTGTCGTTTGTTCAATTCCTTCTGAGTAAACAAGTACTGAAGGCTCTTATGATCTGTGAAGATGTCGAACGTGATGCCGTAGAGGTAATGACGCCATTTCAATAAAGCAAATACAACGGCAGCTAGTTCAAGGTCGTGAGTAGGATAGTTCTCTTCAGCTGGCTTTAGCTTCCTCGATGCATAAGCTATAACTTTCCCATTCTGCATTAACACACAACCTAATCCTTCGTGTGACGCATCTGCATACACGACAAATCCTTTAAAACCCTCGGGCAGGGTCAGTACTGGGGTTGTGGTCAATCTCTTCTTGAGCTCCTGAAAACTGGTTTCACATTTGGCTGACCACTCGAACTTAGCTTCATTCTTCGTCAACGCTGTTAACGGGCCTGCAAGTTTAGAGAAATCGTTGACGAAACGTCTGTAGTATCCTGCTAATCTCAAGAAACTACGGATCTCTATAGGAGTCGTAGGTCTCTCCCAATCCAGCACTGTATCAATCTTCGAAGGATCTACCTCGATTCCCATTCCAGATATGACATGACCTAGGAAGGTCACTCGGTCAATCCAGAATTCGCATTTGCTGAACTTAGCGAACAACTGGTGCTCTCTCAAAGCTTGGAGCACTATCCGGAGGTGTTCAGCGTGTTCTTCTTCGGACTTCGAGAACACTAAGATGTCATCAATGAAAATAACGACGAACTTGTCGAGGTACGGACGGAAAATTCTGTGCATCATGTCCATAAAAGCTGCTGGGGCATTCGTAAGTCCAAACGGCATGACCACAAACTCGAAATGTCTGTATCGGGTGTTGAAAGCTGTCTTCGGAATATCTTCTAATCGGATACGGAGCTGGTAATATCCTTGTCCGAGGTCGAGCTTGGAATAAACCCTTGATCCTTGTAGCAAGTCGAACAATTCCTCGATATGCGGTAAAGGATACTTGTTCTTCACTGTCATCCTGTTCAATTCCCGGTAATCGATACACATGCGAAGTGTATCATCCATCTTCTTCACGAACAAGACGGGAGCACCCCAAGGCGAGGCACTCGGTCGGATATATCCAATAGAAAGAAGTTCATCGAGTTGGTTCTTCAATTCTTTCAACTCGACAGGAGCCATTCGGTACGGCGACTTCGAATGGGACTCGGCTCCCGGAACTACGTCAATCACGAACTCTATATCCTGATCCGGTGGCAAGAATTCCAGATTCTCGAGAAACACGTCAGTGAATTCATTGACCACGGGCGTTTCTTCGATCTTCATTTGGTCCTTCGGTAGCTCGATCAAATCTGCCTGGTACTCGATACCCTCGATGATAATCGGACAACACTTAAGTGCTCGGTTGCAATAACCTTCGAACCCAACGGCGAACCAACCACCAACACATAATCAAGCAAGGAAACAGGCGCATGCACAGATAAGGAAATAGCAAGCGCAATAAATGAGTGTGAAGCACCCGAGTCGTACAATGCATGTATGGGGATGCCATTTATATATATAGTACCTTCCACCACATCGGTCGGATCTGCAACAGCATCCTCAGCATCGCCTTCCAACGCGTAAACACGGGCATAGGCCTAAGGCTGAGCGGCTCCCTATTGTACCGGTCTCCTCTTCGGGCATACATCTACCCGGGGATCGGCGCTACCACATCCGTAGCAAAGACCATTCTTCCTCCAACATTTGGCCTCTAAGTGCAGGCCCTGACAAAATCCACATACAGGTCGTGGATGTCCCTGAGGTCGGGGAGGAGCAGGCTGAACGGGGGTCTTAAATGGCTTCTTCCCAGAAGAGGACCCAGACGGAACAAATGGCCTCTTCGAACCAGACGGGAAACTCTTGGCGGCTGCGGGGGCAGGTGCAGAAGTCGGTCTCATCTGTCGGAGATCAGACTCTATAGATAGTGCCGTCTCAACTGCGTCGGTGTAGTACTGAAGTCTGTTCCCGAGCATATGCATACGGATCTCATTCGACAACCCCTCGATAAACTGTCGAATCTTCCTCTGCTCATCGTCAACCATATACGAGCAATGAATAATAAGCCTAGAGAAATGAGCCTCATACTGGTCAACTGATGAAGTACCCTGCTTGAGAGCCAGGAACTCTCGCTCACGTCGCTGTCGGACCACCAACGGAATATACTTGGCCCGAAACTCAACTAAGAACTGATCCCAAGTCGGGACCACATGCTCTCGCTGCCATCGCTGCTCTATGCGGGTCCACCAGTCCTGTGCAACTCCTATCATCTGGTAAACTGCCAACTCGACCCTCTTAGGGTCCGGACACTCCATAACTCGGAATCTCTTCTCCATCGCCGATATCCAAGCCTCGGCGATCACATCATCCGGTGCACCCTCGAACTGCAGAGGGTTGAGCTTAAGAAACCTTCCCATATCATTCTCGGGGGCAGGAGGCGGTGTTGCTCGGTGAGTATGAACCATTAAATGCCCTAAGGCTTCTATAAACTGAGCTGGGGTTGGAATACCTAGAGGATGAATGACTGACACAAACGAGAAAACAGACACTGACGCTCGGCTATGAAAATGCAACATGCTTAGAGACGAAAATACAATATTTAAGCATAAAAGGATAAGTAGGGGCAAATTGGTCATTTAGCATGTAAAACGTGGAATAAACGAATAACAAATAACATTTGATTAAATATAAACATTTAAGAATAAACTACTCAGATGGTATGATTGAAATTCCACAATAAACATGCATAACCCATTCAAGTCAATCAATTGAATTACAACTTATCAACTTAACAACTTTTTCCAAAAGCTCAAAAGCTACAATCTAACATTCACTCATAATCCACGTTTAATCGAACCCAAATCTCATCAATTCAACTATACAATCATACATCAACAATATTCATCAATTTACAATCATGCTACAAGTTAAGGTACAAGCAAATTCAGCTTAATTGATTCGAAAAGCTAAAAGCTAGTGCGATAGTCGACATATATACATAATCATACAAAAATGGCCATAAAAGACAAACGGTAAATTGGATTGAGGTAATACCAGTGTCGTTAGAACCGTTGCATCGAGACGATGAATCTGTCCGAAGACACCGTTGCTGGATTCCCGCCAGAACAGTGTCAAAACTGCCGGTCACCGTCTGCCACCACCGGATCGCCGCCAACGTATTCGGACCCACATACTCAAACGTTACTCTCGTCGAGCCCGTCAATTCCCCCAAGCCCGTTTCTCGATCCGGTCACTCACCAGTGTTTAATTTCAGTTTGAAGCTCCAATGAACCCTAAATCCAAGAATCAAAATTACTCAAAATCGGGCTATCAAATTCGGGAACGGAGTTCGTAGAAAGCTTACCCACGTCGAGAAGGTTGGAAAGCACCTAAAGATCGATGAAAATGGTGGCCGGAGCACGTCGGACCACCATTCTCGCTGCGGCTCCACTGCGCGCTGCCTGAAAATCGCCGGAGCGCCACCGTCTGATGGAGTCACACCACCAGACCACCACCAATCTTCTCATCTCATCACGCCGGTCAAAACCTTGGTGGTCCGCGATGGTGGCGCCGCCTGAAACATCGCCGGAGCTCCACCAACGTCGCGCCTGAAAAATGGTCGTATCTCCACCGTCGGTGGTCAGATGGACGCACCGCCAATGGATTCCTCTCGTCGAAACGGTTCAGACCCGACCGGTCTCAAGTCTCGCCATCGCCGGAAAAGTCAGTACGGAAAAATGCGCCGCCGTTTGGTTCTCCCGCCGTTACGCCGCCGTTGCTGCTCCGATGGCCGGGAAAATAGTACAGTTGGATTCGTTTCGTCGATACGATCGTCTGGACATATGATTCGTCGAATTCCAACAATGTTGTAAAAATCGTGTTTGGGAGACAATGGCTCGTCGTTCGATGATTGTCGGTGTGTGTGGTTTCTAAATATGGAAGGTTACTATATATATTTTTCGAAAAAAGAGACAAAAACGCGAAGTCTCGGAATTAGGCATACTTAGTGTCAAAATGACCGTAATGAAAAGCTTAACAAGGTTTCATGAAAATTCGGGCATTTACAAAAAGTCAATATCGAGTGGGGTCAAAGTGTAAATAATTTTGGGGCAAAAATGCAATATTTTGGAAATATAATTTTACGAATAATATTTGCAACCTCGATGAAATACATCTTTAAAACATTGGATTCCGGTCCAACATGCCCTGTTAAATTACTAGATTCGATTAAACGAGCTAAAAATATAAATTTACCAAATTGACCCTAGTTAGTGACAAAACGATGCAAATATAATTCTTATTAATGCTGTGAGTTTTAAAAGCCAAATTAATGGTTTATAAAAAATTCTTTAAATACAAGAGTTGGAAAACCTGTAATTATGAAAGACGTCGGGACCGTAAACGGTCTGAATCTCGATAAACGTGCTAATTCTGAGCTTGGGAATTATGGGTCGTCACAAAGTACGCCTAATTCCGACACCTTACACTATTTGCACATTTTTCGAGGATAGTGTATATTATGTGATTACTGGAAGTTTTGGGGCAGAACTGAAAATTGAGAGAACATACACACACGCGGATCACACGAACGAGAAACATTTGTAATGACCCGAAATTTCGGAATATATTTTCGGAGTAATTATTCGACACTTCGTTGAATTTTGAATGAAAAGATTTGCTTCGTTAGTTAATTTTAATTTATTCTATTTTATTCTCAAACCCTTGACCTTTTATAATTACTTTTTCCACCCTTCGAATTTATTTTAATCTCAATCAAACCCCGCACCCTCTTGAATACACTTGCACCACCTTGACCCCTCTTGGCTTCACTTGCACCCCCTCTTGCGCACTCTTGCTCACACACCCAAAATCGAGAGAGAGACAGAGAGAGAAGAGAAGGAGAAAGGAAGAAGAAGGAAGGAGAAGGAAGAAAATTCCATCCCGAATCCGTCGCTCGATCAATCGAGATTCCGAGACCAACTATGCAATCCTCGTTCAATTCTCTACCGGTAACCTTCTATCCCCAATTCATTTCGTCCATTAAATCCTATGATTTCTAGCTTTTATTTTTGAAACGAATATTTGGTTTAATTGATGGGTTTGTAGGTTAGAGTTTACCATTTTTAGTGTAGCTCGGATCAAATCATAGCTATTAATGTGTATAATGCATGAGTGCAAATTTTATGTGTTGATTTTAGCTATAGAACTCGCCTTGGTTGATTTTAGGACGAAACCCTCATGCGAAACCTTGAAATCGCATTTTCTGCACCTGAGAGTAGAACCGCACGGTCCTACGCACGGTCTTGGCAAGACCGTAGGCAAGCCGGTGCGTCCCCATTTCGCTTGCACCAGCCTTCATTTCACCTTGCACGGTCTTGAGGGTATTCTCAAGACCGTGCGCCAGGCCGTGCCCAAGCCCGTACGAAATTTTCAGCCTTTTTCCTTAGTTGCTCTCGGGAATGTGGTCAATTGGCCAAAAATAAAAGTTGACTTTTTGCATACGACCTCCTAAAATCGAGCCGTTTTCACCTATAGCTTCCATATGATTCAAAGATGAATATTCCGCAAAGTTTTCAAAATTCCGACCTCGTTCGGGCCTTGAATCGAAACTTTTTCGTTTAGGACTTTTTCCCCAATTTTTGAATGTTGTCCGAATGATCCGAAAATCGCATGAGTGCTTCTTTACATTATGTTATCCATGAATGTGCACTTAGAATTTCAATTGAGCATGTTTAGCATCTTTAATTTTGTACATTCTGTTTAATTGATTTAAGTGCATTTTACTTATAATTTTATTTGCTAAGTCATATTATTCGGTCTTTCGGGTGTTGTAGTTCCTTGAGAGTCGTGTGTCATGTCTTGTCTTATTTGGTTTTGTCGTCTGTCAGTTTCAGGCCGTTCGAGGAATTGCTTGAGTTGTCAAGTCGTTCCCGTGCTTCCAGGTGAGGGTTTTAAAATGCTTTCAACTGGAGTAAGGATTTCTTTTACTTATTGCGAACTACCCTTACGTGCTCATATTGATTTGATTTCTCATTCTTGTATATCTATTAGATATTTAATTATATTTTCATGATTATAATAAACAAATATTTTGATATCAACTTATACCTATAAGTATATCTAAATCGTTTTGTTTTCAAAAGGCAAGTAAAACTCTTTCTTTTCAACGTGACACTTTAACTTTGGTCGGGTCTATGAGCGAAGTCGTTAGGGGAGTCCGTTAGCACACCCCGACACGTATGAAACTTATGGTCACCCCCTTTGTCGTCACACACTTGCCTAAATGCCCGTTTGGCTTTCAACTTATAATGTTTCTTGAAAAGCGAGCAAAATCGTGGACTTTCTTTAATGGGGCCCGGGAGGGTATTCGAGGGTCTCACTTGGGGACGAGCGTCCAGGGTGTTTCCGGAGGTACTTTTCCTAAAACTAAGCGTCAATCGTGGCCCGTCAGGAGTTGATAGCCAACGTTGGGAGCGATGGTGGGTGTTGCATTCGTTGCACACTTTCCTAAAATTTAATTCGTCGCCCATGGTCGCGCTATGGGGTCAGACACCGGAGATGGAGTTTTATAATGACATGAAGGGGTTCTAAGGAGGAACAGGCCCATTCTCGCTAGGATATTACTTGCTTTTATTTATGCTTATTGTTATTACTGTACTACTTATTAATTGTTGTTAATGCAAGTCGAAGCACATTCCGGATTTTTCTTCAATTCTACAAATGTATTTTCTTATATATATATATAAAACCCGAAAGCGTGGCTCGTACTTGTTCCCACTTTACCTTCACTGAGTATCGTTTATACTCACCCCTCTTTATTTTGATTCTTACTTCAGGTCGACAGGTGGCGTTGTCACCTTTCATGTCGGTTGGCAACAACGGGTCGTGAGTCTTGGTTTTCGTGTCCTCTCGTATTGTCGGTAGTGTCCCACAACAATCTGACTTTATTATTTGAATTGAATTCCCAGGTAGAATTGTTGAATTATTGAGCTTTGATATTGATGATGAATTGTTGAGTACTGATATATGTTAGTTGATGCACCGTGTGGCTTTAAATGTTGAATTGATGTTTATTTAAGCTTCCGCACTCTATTATTTCTTTTGGTTGTTGTTGTTGGGCTAGGATCATTGTTGCCAGTATAGATTGAGTGCTTGCCGTTCGCCGGGATGGATTTTTAAATGGGGTACATTTACCTCGTTTGGGAGTTCGTCTCGGTGCGGAAGTGGTGTCCTTTCTCCTCCTACGGAAAGGGGCGCTACAGCATTTGTAACGACCCAGAAATCCGAGAATTAATGTGAGTATTTTTACGCGTTAATTATCTTTCTTAATCCCTAAATTCTCGTTATATGTGAACTATTATATATTATTTTAGTATAAGAACCAACGTGATAATATTAATTGTGAATTTAAATTACGTGTCTATATTGCGTTTGTTTAATATTTAATTGTTATATTTGATCGACGCGTATTTTATTGGATTTTCTAAAATTACTAAAATAACCCTTCGTAATTTTCGATATTTCAAAGATATTTGATAAAAGTATCGAAATTCATTTCATAATTTTATTTCAAAATTAGAGAGAGAGAGAGAAGAAGAAAAAGAGAATTTTTCTCCCGAAGCCCGAATCGATCGTGCCGAGCTCGAATCTCCGTGGAATTTCGCGCCAATCGTTTTTAAACGATCCTTTCGTTGATGCCTTTCTATAGGTACAAATTTCCCCAATATCTTTTACGATTTTTCGAGGTTTTGAGAATATTTGATTATTTCGGGACTTTTAGGATAATTGCTTAGATCGAGCTCGTTTCTTGGTCAATTCATGATTTTATTGGATGTATATGTGAATTAGATGATGATTATTGATTGTTATAAATTATGAGTGTTGATTTGCGTTAAAAATATGATTTTTGTGGAAATTTGGCTCGAATTTTTGAAATCCCGTAAGTTTCTGCTGGGTTCAGTTGAACCACACGGGCTAACGCACGGTCTTGCGCAAGACCGTGCAGGAGCCCGTGTGCAGCTATATTTGCTTGCACGGGCTCACCAAGCCAGTGTGTTTGGCCGTGTGTGTGTGCACGATCTTGACACCGTGTTCAAGACCGTGCACCAGGCCGTGTGAAACACTTAGAGGATTTTTCCAGCTTTTTCAAATTTTGCTCTCGGCAATTGAGTCTTCGGGTCACCATTTTTGGTTGACTTTTTGCATACGGACTCCAAAAATTACACCGTTTTCACCTATAGACCCCTTTTAATTTGTAGATTTATATTTTGGAGTGTTTATTTAATTTCGGCCTCGTTCGGGCTATGAATAGTGTAATTCTAATTATGTGTATTTTTTACAACTTGTCGGAATTGCGTGAAATTTACATGATAGCTTCTTTACATATTATAATTGGCATATGCATGATTGGAAACATGTTTGGTTAGCCGTTCGTCCAATAATTGTTTATTTGCACTTTTAGTATTTGTTGTCGTTATTGATTTGTCTAGGTCTTGTCTTGTCTCCAGATCAGTCCGACGTTGGAGACCAGTGAGTCTAGCAGCTAGGCTTTCTCTTTTTTGATTCCAGGTGAGGATTTAAACTTTTAACTGGGCTTGAACATATATATATATACAATTGCGAACCCCCTAATCCCTTATTAATGTATTATATATTTCGAGGTTATATCTTTATGTTTTATCCTCAAATCATTTAGTAGCAAAATTATACATTATTAAACCAAATTGATTTGTTTTCAAAAGGGCAAGAAAACTATTTATTTTACGTGACGGTTTGACTTAGGATTTAATCCTTTGTCGTCACCCTTGCTCAGAGTGTCGGTTGGCATTCAAATGGGTTATTTTAAAGCGAGCAAATACATGACTATTTTCAAGTTGGGCCCGGGAAGGTATCCGAAGGTTACATTTGGGGACGGGCGTTCAGGGTGTAATCCGAGGTGCTTCTCCCAAAACTAAGCGTCAATCGTGGCCCGTCAGGAGATGATAGCCACGGTTGGGAGCGATGGTGGGTGTTGCATTCGTTGCACATTTTCCTAAAATTCAATATGGTTGAGCTTCGGGTTGCTCCTTAGCTTGACACCGGCGATGGAGTATTTTTACATGAACCGTGGAGAAATAAGGAGGAACAGGCTCATTCTCGCTGGGATCGTATTTACTGCTTTATAGTGTTATTGATTTTTATTTTTAATTGAATATCCAAGTCGAAGCATATTCCGGTTTCTTCATTATCGCATATGTATTTTCTATATAAATCCGGAAGCATGACTCGACTTGTTCTCACATCTTCACTGAGTATTTTGACTCACCCTCTTTTAATTTGTTCTTGCCTCAGGTTTGAGAGAGACCGACATGTCTTACGTGTCGGATGGGCAACAGTGCTAGATAGGCTTTTTGGTTTTGCCGAGTCTCGTTGGTTGTCTTTTATTCTCTCGTTCATTATTCTTTTCAACCTGGATTGTAGATAATATTATATTGATCCCCGAAATTTTTATTTAAATTATGTTTCCCCTGAATGGGCTGTTGTTAATGAATTGGCCCCGGAGTGGCATTTTTTGTTAATATGAATTTAAATGCTTCCGCTATATATTCTCTGATTTATTTAAATGTTTAAACCTTTGGGGATTCACTGTTGCCAAGTGTCGGGATTGACCCGTTAGCTTGCATGGATTCTCGGGTCGAGGCACTGTATTCGGCTTGGGAATCCGTGCAGGTTCGGGGGCTGTAGAGCAGGGCGCTACAGCATTTCTCTCGGAAATTAGGGATTTTGCAATTCTTCACCGATTGAAGCAAATGATATATGGAAATTGATCGTCTTGACGAGAGGAACACATTGGTACCATTATTTCGGGCATTTGGACGATGATGGAGGCGCTGTGGCGGTGAGAAGGAGGCGCGACGTTGAGCTTCTCGTCAGAGGCTTTTCTGGCGACGTCACGGCCTGGGCTTGGTCGGAAATGAAAGCTCTCGATGAAAGGAAGCTTTTGGTGGTGGTCTCCATGCGTGGTTCGGCTGGACAGCGGCGAATCGGAGAACGGAAGGCACGGCGGTCAACAACGATTTCTGGCGATTCCAGGTGGAGTTGAGGCGGTGCACCACCATGGCTGGAACGACCTTGAAGAGACGAAGAGAATGGCGGTGGTCGTAGGCTCCAACTCGACGGGACGGCGGAGCACCGGCGGCGCGCGGCTGAGGTAGGCGTCGGAGCTACCTCCGGCCATCATTTTCAATGGGCTTTACATGGGTTTCAACCTTCTTGACATGGGTAAGCCGATTTCAAAGTCAATTTCGTAATTCGTTAAGCACATTTTCGTTAATTTCGATTCTTGGATTCTAGGGTTCACTGGAGCTTCGGAGTGGAATTAAATTCCGATGGATGATCCGATTGAGAAATGGTTTTGAGGAAAGTGACGGGCTCGACGAGAGGAACATTTTGGTATAAGGGTTCGACCATCGGAGGTGGTCTGGCTGTGGCAGGCGGTTTCTGGCATTTTTGGCACTATTTCGGTGGGAATCCAGTGACGGTGTCTTCGGACAGATCGTTCCCCTCGACGCGACGGTTCTAACAACGCTAGTATTACTCGAATCTGACTTGTCGTTTGCCTTTTATCGCATTTTTTGTATTATTATGTTAATTTGGTAGCTTTTTGATATAACTTCTAGCTTTTAGCTTTTGAGCATGAATGCCTTGTACTCTAGCTTGTTTTAATTGTTGCATATTGTTGTTGTATGATTGTGTAGTCGACGGATGGGTACCGGTTCGATTAGGCTAGAGATAGGATTAATATGAACTTGTAGCTTTTGAGCTTTTGAGAAAAGCTATAAGTTGTGAAGTTGTATTTCAAATTATTGTTTTAAATGAAATATACTTGTTGGTGTTGAATTGCAATCTTACCCTACTAAGCTTATATGTTTAGATTTTTGTAATTAATTTAATGTTTCTCGTTTATTTAATTATTGCATGCTTTGGGATATAAATTGACCATATTGCCCCTACTTGCTTTCTTATGTTTAAATGTTGAATGAGTGTCCTTAAGCATGTTTGTATTTTGATAGCCGAGTGTCAGTGTCTGTTTTCTTGTTCGTGTCAGTCATTGTAACAACCCAAATATTTTAATTATATTATTAATTAGTACGCGAATTCTTTCTTGCCTAATTTCTCGATCTATCAAATTGGATTAATTAATCTTGTGGAAAAAATTGATTTAACCTATCTTTTAAATGCCCTCAATTACTTAAATTACATAAATGCCCTTGAAAGCCTAAATAACCATTTTACCCCCTCCGAGATATTTTCCTAAATATCTACCTATCTCTCTCATTCTCTCATTACACACAAAGAAGGAAAAAGAAGAAAGGAAGGAGAAAGAAGGAGAAGAAAGAAGGGAATCTTCCCGACGCCCTACCGAGCCCGTTTCTCGCCCGATCGACGAGCCGTGAAAACCCAAACGATCCTCACTACATTCTCTACCGGTAATCCTTTTACCCCATTTCATTCCGTTCGTTCTTTCTTGCGATTTTCGTGATTTGGATATAGGATTTTATAGGATTGGGTTTTCGTGTTTAGGAAGATTTACTCGGCCATTTTACGTGATTCTTGTGCCTATGTGTAGCTAATATGGTATAGATGATTATATGTGAAAATTAGGATGTTTTATGGAGTAAATTAGGAGATGTATGAATTTATATGTTGATTTTCGCGTGTGAGGTTTCGCGATCTGCTAAGTCTGCTGCTCAGTAGATCCACACGGGCGAGCGCACGGTCTTCATCAAGACCGTGTAGGAGCCCGTGCGCATCCCTTTTCAACCTGCACGGGCTTGAGCCCATGTACAGTCCGTTTGCACCTGCACGGTCTTGGCACCGTACTCAAGACCGTGCGTGAGGCCGTGCACCTCTATTTGTGCTTGCACCGGCTTGCCAAGCCCGTGCGTTGGCCGGTGCAACCTACTTAGTGGATTTTCTAGCCTTTTCCTTTCTTGCACTTCGGGAATTGGGTCAACCCCACTCATTTAAATGTTGACTTTTCACATACGACCTCTGAATATCAATCCGATTTCACCTATAGCTTCCTCGAGCCTCGGGATTTGATATTCTTCATAAATTACAATTTATCCGACCCTATTTGACCGTCAATTGACACCTTTCTCGTTTAGGAATTTTATCCCACCTTTCCCGTTCCTTATCCGTTTGATCCCGTATTCGCGAGAGAGCGTCCTTATATTATTTTAAGCATGCCTACGTGTAGCGGGCGCCCCAAACGGGTAACGCACGCCCCGCACGGAGTCCCGACCCGGAACCGAAATGGGATCCGACCCGAACCGAAACCCGGTGAACGGCAAGCATTTACTCAATAACTAGGCGGGGATTTCAAAACAACGAAAGGACAGAAGTGCGGAAGCGAAATAAACGAAACATAAATAATTACACAAGTATTAAAGCCCACCAAGGCTAACGAAATTCCATTAATTAAATAACAAACGGGTTCGATACAATATCCCGATAATTATATAATAACGGGTTCAATATTTCTACATAATCCCGAATATAAACTAATTAAATCCTAATATCGTAAAACATAAAAATAAAAGCCATACGGGAAAGAGTTATACATGAGCAAAAATAATGTAACTCTACAACACCTACGACGACGAAGATCCCGCCTAGTAACCTGAAACCAGTACAGGGGTAAAACAGAGGGGGTTAGTCAAACGACTAAGTGAGGAGGGAATAATAATGTATATAATAAATCGGAAATAAATCACCAATTTTTAAACTTAAAAGAAATCAACATAAAAGAAAGGTTTTCGTAATCGGGTGGTGATTAAAACATAACATATCATATGACTCGGCGAGTCGAGTCCTGAACTCCAATATCCAAACATAAAAACCGGAAACCACCCTTATTCCTCCAATGTAGACGGACCGCTAAATCCGAACTACGCGTAACATACTGGAGTAACTCAGGTACTCAAAGGGCTGCCACTCCGGCCTCACCCCGAGCTCCCAAATGGAGGAAACCATAGGATTTACGCCGCAGACCCGACGTCTACCGACTTCGTCCTATCGCTCTTACTCCGAGCCCAAACGAACATGCGTACATTTCATAACTCGCTTTTCAAAACATTTCGGGCTGGCCAAAAGACCGTTCGAGACATGACATATGCGAGGCCGAAGGCCAAAGTTTGCCTTAGAAAACAAAAGGGTTTTACATGTCTCTTTCGTAAACATTTCAAAGTCTATACGTAGTACTTTTCATATCAAATCATTTTCGATAAATCAAATGAACATAATAATCATAAATATCTATTAAGTATATATATATAAACGGTGTGAAAACAAAACATAAACGTGGCTTATTTTGGGAGAGGCTTATTTATATATATACGTAGTAATACTGGAAACAGAAACGGAAAGCCTCACCTGACTATGCAAAAGATGAGCAAAAAGAGCAAGAACGGGCGCTACTCCACGGGAGTATCATCTGCAAAATACCAAGACACAGCCAATTAAGACTAACTACGACGCACGGCTTATACGGAAACATTAGAACACATAGAAGCACGTTATACAATTAAATCAATCACTTAAGTTCAAATTCTCAAACGAAAACAGAGTAATTCATGCATTTAAAAATGTAAATCATGTCCAAATACAACGAAACTTTACGGACATGCTTAAATTATCATAAAGGAGTATGCATTCGAATTTCGGGAAAATCGGACTTCACATGCAAAAGTTAGAAAATTTAACGAAAACTTAAAACGCACTATTCATATACCCCAACATGTTGTAAATTCATAAATCATGCAATTCCTATCTATATCATATATATCGAATACACAAGCGAAGAAAGAATTCGGAAAAGACGAGCCAAAGCGGGACCCGTAGGCCAAATTCGCCCCTGACTTACCGAAGGTTAGGGACTGTTCACCGGATCCACACGGCCTTGTGCACGGCCGTGTGCCGAGGCCGTGTACAATCAAGAAACGCGCACGGTGTGCGATTCACCCACGCGCACGGCCTCAAGGCCGTGTGCACCAGGCCGTGTGCACCGATTCGAGCAGAAACATTTCGCAGAACCAAAACCTACGCGAATACAAACCCTAATCCAACAATTAATCACAAAATCATGCAAATCAAACCCTAATTCTCACATATAATGATCTACAATACATAAGCTACACGTAGAAACAATAAACACGAAAATCCATCCACAATTTCTATCAAAATCATATAAAAACCTAAATTATTCAACTATATTCAAAAATCCGAAAATCGAAGCAATGAAGGCATTAATCGAGAAAGGCGTGAGAAGCTTACTCGTAGAAGAGATCGCGGGGAGTTCGTAGACGTAAACGGCTCGAAGATCCGTCGGGAAACGGAGTCGGAACGATCGTTGGAATCTCTTTCTTCTTTCTTCTCTTTTTCTCTCTTTTTCTTTCTTCTCCTTTTTCTGTTTGTGCGTGAATGGAATAGAGAGGGAGAGAGATTGACATAGTCAAATTTTGACTAAGGTTTAGAAATCGAAGGGGCAAAGTCATAATTTTGCAAAATAAGTTCGAAAACTCACGTCGTCCAAATAACATGTAATTACAGTCAAAATTCATATTATTAAACGCACATTGACAATTTGTAATTTAAATACAGAATTCATTCATATACGAAATAATTCTAAAATTACATAATAAATATTAAATAAAATAGTAAATTGCGCAAATATTCGATTCGAACATACAGATTTATAATTCGGATTTTCGAGGCGTTACAATCACCCCTCCTTATGAGAATCTGGCCCCCAGATTCTACTCGTCCGGCTGAAATAATTCCGGATGAAACTTGCGCATCTTGTTTTCAGTCTCCCATGTAGCTTCTTCGGTTGTCTGGTTTCTCCAAAGGACTTTGACAAGAGAAATCTCTCGGTTGCGCAGAGCTTGAGTCTTCTTATCCAATATCTTTACCGGCTTCGAAACAAAGGTCAAATCCGGCTCTAGTTCAATTTCCTCAACAAGAAGGATCTCGGACTCTTTCGGAAAGTACTTTCGAAGTTGGGAAACATGAAAGACGTTGTGAATCCCAGTTAGGCTCGGCGGCAAGTCTAACCTGTAAGCTGCGTTCCCAATCCTCTCCAGAATTTCATAGGGACCCAAAAATCTCGGGCTCAGTTTTCCTCCTTTTCCAATTCGGGTGAAACCCTTTCGAGGAGAAGCTTTGAGGAATACCTTGTCACCAACCTCAAATTCCAACGGTCGGCGACGGTTGTCGGCATAGCTCTTCTGTCGATCCTGAGCTGCTTTCATTCTCTGCCGAATAATCTGGATACGGTCGATGGCATTTTGGAGAAACTTCGGAGGAGTTCCTCGTTCCTTATCATCCTTCGTCCAACGCCAATCTTCGAGATCCCAAAACAACGGGGATCTACACTTTCTGCCATACAATGCTTCGTAAGGTGCCATTCCGATCGTAGACTGATGACTGTTGTTGTAAGCAAACTCGATCAGAGGCAACTGGTCGTGCCAATTGTTGCGAAAATCCAGGGCACAAGCTCGAAGCATACCACAGAGATATCTGATCATCCTCTCTGACTGACCATCGGTTTGCGGATGTGCGGCTGTACTGAAAGTCAGCTTCGTTCTGCAGCCATCTTTAAAGGTCTTTGAGCACTATAAACTTTTTCTCTAGGCAAGATATTAATCATAGATTTTTAAGCTTTAGAAGGTGTAAATGTATTGTATAATTTTATGGCTTTCTATATCTTTCCTTCGTTATTCAAGTTGAGGTAAATATACTATTTGTTTTCACGCAACATAAGTTAACAAATTTTTATTGTAGCGGAGAATTCTATCCACAATTTCTATCAAAATCATATAAAAACCTAAATTATTCAACTATATTCAAAAATCTGAAAATCGAAGCAATGAAGGCATTAATCGAGAAAGGCGTGAGAAGCTTACTCGTAGAAGAGATCGCGGGGAGTTTGTAGACGTAAACGGCTCAAAAATCCGTCGGGAAACGGAGTCGGAACGATCGTTGGAATCTCTTTCTTCTTTCTTCTCTTTTTCTCTCTTTTTCTTTCTTCTCCTTTTTCTGTTTGTGCGTGAATGGAATAGAGAGGGAGAGAGATTGACTTAGTCAAATTTTGACTAAGGTTTAGAAATCGAAGGGTCAAAGTCGTAATTTTGCAAAATAAGTTCGAAAACTCACGTCGTCCAAATAACATGTAATTACAGTCAAAATTCATATTATTAAACGCACATTGACAATTTGTAATTTAAATACAGAATTCATTCATATACAAAATAATTCTAAAATTACATAATAAATATTAAATAAAATAATAAATTGCGCAAATATTCGATTCGAACATACAGATTTATAATTCGGATTTTCGGGGCATTACACTACGTGCCCTAATTGCATTTTAGCATGTCTTTGATATTTAATTTCTAATGTTCTCCCATTAATTATAACTGCATTAATACTCCTTTAAATGTTGTTCCATATTTTATATATCCTTACATGTTTAATTATCTGACTTTCCATATTGCATCTGTAGCATGAGTGGAGTTATATGAATTGTGGTGCATCATCTGTTGTCTTATGTCTTACTTTTAGTATTGTCGGTCTTGTTTTCATCCTCTAGGCCCTGTGTATTACAGGTAGGACCAACGAGGGAGAAACCTGACTATCGCTTGCTTTCATACTGTCGTGTCGAGCCAGGTAAGGGTTTAAACTTCTTTTAACTGGGGCAAGGACATAGTCTTATATAGGTTTGCGAAATAAATGACTACCCCGCTTTTATTATTACTTGTTGTACTGCCTTTACTATTCCTTATGTGCTTAGTCAAACCTTTTCATAGCAAAACCTATATGTATAACATTTTACAAACAGTTTCAACTAGAGGCAAGGAAAACCCATTTGTTTTAAACGCGAACTTTGATCTCTCGACCTCGCAACTATAACCTTGTCTCGAATGGCCCCTTTGGCCTCCCACACCCCGATTCCCTATTTTCGAATGGCCTTTTTGGCCACCTAAACTGTCATTGATTTCAAATGCAAGCCCTGGACAGTATAATGAAGTGGGCCCGGAGTATACAGGAGGTGAGCCTGGGGACGAGCGTCTAGGGCAAATCTTGATGTGTACTCCAATCCGTATTCGCTTAGGTCGGCCAAGAGGTTGGTTAGCCTGAGTTAGTGCAAGGGTGGCGTTGTAGGCTACGCGCTTCTTAGAAAATTCTGATAAGGGTGACGTTGTTAACACGCGTTTCCATAAAATTCTGATTTGGACGTTGACTTTGGTGGTGGAGTAATTGACTACGTGTTTGCATGATCTTCATGAATTGGGAGTTATAAGGAGAGGGCCTGTTCTCGCCGGGACACTTTATTGCATGATTGATTGCATTAATTATTTGTCTAAATGATTTACGGCTTTCGTTACAAGTCGAAGCACATTCCGGTTTTCTTCAGTTAGCATATGTATTTCCCTATATATATATAAAACCCGGAAGCGTGACTCGAACTTGCCCAACTTAAGCCTCCTCTATTGTTTAAACTATTTAGTTGAATTATGAGTCGTATTCACTTATCATTTCCAACTTGCTTATATCATGCCTTTCGAACTTGTATCGGCCTCGTGACTCAACTAATATTCTTTCAATTTATCGGCTTGATATTACGTGCAAATGTTTTAAAGGATCCGGTTCGTCAACCTTTTCGTGTTTTCCAAGCAAGCCGAACCCGAGTGTTGCTTGGTGTCGTTTTTACAACTTATATTGTTATTTATATTCTTTCTCAAAACGAGCAACATTCACTACTTTTGGTTTTAAAAGATAAATGACGAACTGTGATCAACACCCCCTTACTGAGTGTCCTTTATACTTACCCCTGCTATTTTGGTTCTTGCTTCAGGTAGAGAGGTGGTTTGTCTTGTCAGTGGTCCCAACAACCTTCGAGTCTTGTTTATTGTATTTATTTAGTTTACGTACTTATGTGCCCCTGATGTGGGATAGTTGACGATATCTAGGATTGTACAGCATAGACTAGTTGAGCCATGGATGGCACTACGTGTTGTTATTCTGTTGTATTTCGAATTGCACATGTTGAATTGATATTATGTAAGCTTCTATGGAATTTATTTATTTTCTTTTTAAATCGCTTCCGCATTGCTCTGCATGGGTATGGTTGTTGTTGGGATGTTGTCGCTGTTGCCGATGGTTATTGCTTGAGTGCCGTTCGCCGGAGTGGGTTTTTGAGTTGAGGCCCCTCGCTGGAACTCGGGAGTCCATTTCGGTGCGGGTGTGGAGTTCCTTCTTCAGGGGGCGCTACAGTCATTCATCCTCTAGACCCCGTGTTTTTAGGTGGGATCTCTGAGTGAGAATCATATCTGTTGCTTGCTTGCTTGCTTTTCTTGTTTGTCGAGCTGCAGGTAAGGGTTTAAAATACTTTCAACTGGGGCAAGGACATAGTTACTTAGGTTTGAAAAATAACTTACTATCCCGCTTTTCTTATTGCTTGTTGTACTACCTTTACTATTTCCTTATGTGCTTAGTCAAACGTTTTGATAGCAAAACATATGCATCTACCAAAATGATTTGAAATGCTTTCAACTAGAGACAAGTAAGTTATTTGTTTTAAGAGTAACTATTTTATCTCTGAGGCACTTATAAGTAATGTCGTTAGGGACATCCGTCAGTATGCTCCCGAAGCGTACGACGCTTATGAGTATTTCTTAGATCATTACGCCAACTTGTCTCAAAAGCCCCTTTGGCCATTCATACTTAACTGCTTGCATCATCTTTTCAAACGGCCCATTTGGCTACCCAAACTGTTATTGATTTCAAAAGCGAGCCATAGACTGGATCATGACTTGGGCCCGGTGTAACGACCCAAAATTCTGGAATATATTTTCGGAATAATTATTCGACACCTCGTTGGATTTTAAATGAAAAGATTAGCTTCGTAAGTTAATCTTAATTTATTCTAATTTATTCTAATTTATTTCCATATCCTCAACCATTTATAATTACCTTTTCTACCCCTCGAATTTATTTTAATCTCAAACGAACCCACACCCCCTAAACACACTTGCACCCTCTTGGACACACTTGCACCCTCTTGAACACACTTACACCCTCTTGTGCACACTCTCTTGCACACTCTTGCTCACACCAAAAATCGAGAGAGAAAAAGAGAGAAGAGAAGGAGAAAGGAAGAAGAAGAAGAAAGGAGAAGGAGAAATTCCGTCCCGAATTCGTCGCTCGATCAATCGAAATTCCGAGACCAACTATACGATCCTCATTCAATTCTCTACTGGTAACCTTCTTTCCCCATTTCGATTCATCCATTAAATCCTTCGATTTTCTAGCTTTTAAAATTGAAATGAATAGTTGATAATTTGATGGGTTTGTAGGTTAGAGTTTACCATTTTTAGTGTAGTTCGGATCAAATGGTAGCTATTAATGTGTACAATGCATGAGTGTGAATTTTATATGTTGATTTTAGCTATAGAATCCACCCTAGTTGATTTTAGGACGAAACCCTCGTGAGAAACCTTGAAATCGCGTTTTCTGCACTTGGAAGATGAGCCACATGGTCCAACGCACGGTCTTGGCAAGACCGTGCACCAGACCGTGCTGCACCACGTTGACCCTGCACCGGCCTGCGCACCTCGGTGCGCAAGCCAGTGCGCCTTTGTTTTGGCTTGCACGGTCTTGAGTGCGTGCTCAAGACCGTGCACAAGGCCGTGCGTTAGCCCGTGCGAATGCCTTAACCAAATTTTCAGCCTTTTTCCTTAGTTGCTCACGGTAATGGGGTCAATTAGCCAAAAATAAAAGTTGACTTTTTGCACACAAATCACTGCTCAAAATACACGCCCGCCAAGTGTTCGACAAAATTCCCGAGTGAGGAATTTCATCAAATTCAATGCAACAAGCTTCAAGCAACCTTCTCACATGGCAGCCGAAGGTTCTGGACGAAGGAGGAGGCGAGATGACCCTCCATCCCCACTTCCTCTTGATGTGGAAATCCTAAATTCCACTCAAGCCAAGATTTTTCGCCGGATGCATGGACGCCCGGTCCTATCCACCAAATTTCTCGATATAGAAGCATTGGTAACTTTGAGACTCGGCCATGGCATAGCCCGATATATTGAAGATGTGGGTTGGACCACATTTTTTGATATTAGGAGGAATTCGTACCCCTGGCTTGTCTACGAATTCATTGCAATGCTCCAAGTAGTCCCTCATCAAGACGACGCCGAATTGCAGTTCAAGATAGAACTCACGTTACGGCAATTGACAATGCATTTTGGACTACCCATTCAGGGTATGATAAGCCGTGAGATAAAATGGTCCGAAGCCGAGGCGTGGAGAAATGTCTCCACTTCTAGAAGGTCCTTCCAACAAGGAAAGTCAAAGGCAACCGACCTCATCAATCCCGCCTTGAGGACTTTCCATCGATTTCTCTCGTGCACCATTTTTGCCCAAGGAGATAGCTACGGCTCTATCAACTTGGATGAACTCTACATTCTGGATTGTGCGGTCCGGAGAGAGCCGGTCAACGGCATTATGTTTTTCCTGAGGTATGTAGAGTACGTGGGCACCCGCCCGAAGGGAGATGTTAGGATTGGGTCCTACATTACCGCAATCCTCGAGTGTGCCGGTGTAACCGGTATGGACCGAATGGCCCCAGCAGGGGGAGACGGCGTGTAACGACCCGAATATTTTAATTATAATATTAATAATTACGCGAATTCTTGCTTGCCTAATATCTCGATCTATCCAATTGGATTAATTAATCTTGTGGAAAAGATTGATTTAACCTATCTTCTAATACCCTCGATTACTTAAATTACATAAATACCCTTGAAAGCCTAAATGACCATTTTACCCCCCAAGATATTTTCATAAATATCCACCTATCTCTCTCATTCTCTCATTTCACAAAAGGAGGAAGAAAGAAGAAAGGGAAAAGAAAGAAAGGAGAAAGAAGGAGAAGAAAGGAGAAAGATCTTCCCGACGCCCTACCGAACTCATTTCTCGCCCGATCAACGAGCCATGAAAACCCGAACGATCCTCACTACTTTATCTACCGGTAATCCTTTTACCCCATTTCATTCCGTTCGTTATTTCTTGCGATTTTCGTGACTTTAGATATAGGATTTTATATATTTGGATTTTCGTGTTTAGGAAGATTTACTTGACCATTTTACGTGATTCTTGTGTCTATATGTAGATTATATGATATGTATGATTATGTGTGAAAATTAGGATGATTTATGGTGTAAATTAGGAGATATATGAATTTATATATTGATTTTCGCGTGAGAGGTTCGCGATCTGCTGAGTCTGCTGCTCAGTAGATCCACACGGGCGAACGCACGGTCTTGAGCAAGACCGTGCAGGAGCCCGTGTGCATCCCTTTTCAACCTGCACGGGCTTGAGCCCGTGCACAGGCCCGTGCGCAGCCCCGTTTCCACCTGCACGGTCTTGGCACCGTGCTCAAGACCGTGCGGGAGGCCGTGCAACCCCTTTTGTGCTTGCACCGGCTTGCCAAGCCCGTGCGTTGGCCGGTGCAACATACTTAGTGTATTTTCCAGCGTTTTCCTTTCTTTCACTTCGGGAATTGGTCAACCCCACTCATTTAAATGTTGACTTTTCACATACGACCTCCGAATATCAATCCGATTTCACCTATAGCTTCCTCGAGCCTCGGGATTTGATATTCTTCATAATTTACAATCTACCCGACCCTAATTGACCGTCAATTAACACCTTTCTCATTTAGGGATTTTTCCCATCTTTTTCGTTTCTCATCCGTTTAACCTCGTTTTCGCGAGGGAGTTCCGTTATATTATTTTAAACATGTCTACGTGCCCTAACTGCGTTTTAGCATGCTTTACATATTTATTTTAATGTTCTTCCATTAATATAATTGCTTTAAATATCCCTTTAAATGTTATTTCGTATTTATATATCTTCACATGTTTAATTGCCTGGCTTTCCACATTGTATCTGTTGCATGAGTGAAGTTATATTTGAATTGTCATGCGTCGTCTGTTGTTCGTGTCTTGCTTTTGTTATTGTCGGTCTTGTTTTCATCCTCTAGGCCCTGTGTATTACAAGTAGGTCCAACGAGGGAGAAACCTGACTACCGCTTGCTTTCATACTGCCTTGTCCAGCCAGGTAAGGGTTTAAACTTATTTTAACTGGGGCAAGGACATAGACTATTATAGGTTTGTGAAATAAATGATTACCCCGCTTTTCTTATTTGTCGTACTGCCTTTACTATTCCTTACGTGCTTAGTTAAACCGTTTTGATAGCAAACCAAAATGATTTGAAATGCTTTCAACTAGAGACAAGGAAAACCCTTTTGTTTTAAATGCGAACTTTGGTCTCTCGACCTCGCAAATATAACCTTGTCTCGAATGGCCCCTTTGGCCTTCCACATCCCGATTCCCCAATTTTGAATGGCCCTTTTGGCCACCAACTATCATCATTTTCAAATGCGAGCTCTGAACCGTGTATCGTGTTGGGCCCGGAGTATTCAGGAGGTGAGCCTGGGGACGTGCGTCCAGGGCAGATCCTGATGGATATTCCAATCCGTATCTGCTTAGGTCAGCCAGGAGGTTGACTAACCTGAGTTAGTGCGAGGGTGGCGTTGTAGGCTACGCGCTTCCTAGAAAATTTTGTTAAGGGTGACGTTGTTAACACGCGTTTCCATAAATTCTGAGTGGTCCATGAACCTTGGTGATGGAGTACTTGCTTGCATGATTTTCAATTGGGAGTTATAAGGAGAGGGCCCGTTCTCGCCGGGACACATTCTTGCATGACATATCGCATTTATTGCTTGTCTAACTGTTTTACGGCTTTCGTTAGAAGTAGAGGCACATTCTGGTTTTCTTCAATTATCATATGTATTTCCCTATATATATAAAAACCCGGAAGCGTGACTCGTACTTGCTACCCTAAGCCTTCCTATATTATTCAATTAATTAGTTGAATTATGAGCCGTGTTATTTATCATTTCTAACTTATTAGATCGTACCTTTCGAATTAGTAACGGCCTCGTGACTCAACTAATACCCCGTTCAACTTATCGGCTTGACATTACGTGCAAATGTTTTTAAAGGATCCGGTTCGTCAAACTTTTCGTGTTTTCCAAGCAACCCGAACCGAATGTTGCCTTGTGTTATTGTTTTACAACTTATATTTCATTATTTAAATTCTTTCTCAAAACGGGCAACACTCACCATTTTTGGTTTTAAAAAGATAAACGACGAACTGTGATCAAAACCCCCTTACTGAGTATCCTTTATACTCACCCCTGCTATTTTGGTTCTTGCTTTAGGTAGACAGGTGGCGACGTCACCTATCTTGTCAGTCGGCATCAGCAGGTCTAGATAGGCTCAGTCTTTCTGGTTTGTCTTGTCAGTGGTCCCAACAACCGTCGAGTCTTGTTTATTGTATTTATTTACTTTACGTTACTACTTTATTTACATTACGTACTTATGTGCCCCTGATGTGGGATAGTTGACGATATCTAGGATTGTATATGATAGACTAGTTGAGCCATGGATGGCATTACGTGTTGTTATTTTATTGTATTCTGATTTATAAATGTTTCTTGATATTATGATAGCCTTGTAGGCTTTTATGAGATTTGATTGCTTACATTAATCGCTTCCGCATTTCTCTGTTTTATTGTGGTTGTTGTTGGGATGTCGTTGCTGTTGCCGGTAGTGCTTGTTTGAGTGCCGTTCGCCGGAGTGGGTTTTTGAGTTGAGGCCCCTCGCTGAAGCTCGGGAATCCATTTTGGTGCGGATGTGGCGGTCCTTCTTCAGGGGGCGCTACAGTCAGTGGTATCAGAGCCTAGGTTCCCAAAAGGAACCGAAGCTTTGTAATCGCGTCGTGTCTTGTCTCTTGTGTCTGCCCGTTTCGTGTCAATAAGACTTAGAGTTTCCAATCACAGGTGCTTGAGAACTCCTTAGTATTGAAATTGTGATTGATCTTCTTTTGGAATGGCCAACCAACCGTTTGATCTTTTACAATTGTAGTACTGAGTTGGAATTGAATGCAAGTGGATGTGGAACTCGAGGTAGCGTCTGTCTTGTCTTGTCGTCTTGTCGTATCCTGCTTGGGTCTTGTCGTGTCTAGGTCGTACGGCTATAGGATCGAGTTTTGCTTGTTCTGTGATTTGTTTCGTGCTTAAATTTATTACATGTTATTCGAATCATATATGTATGCTTTGTTTAAATTTTATATGCCATATATGATCATTCCATTAACCGAGCATGCATTTAGGATTGAATTTGCGAAGGTTTCTCGCTTCTGTGAATTTTCTGCTGTTATCGCACACACACGGCCTTTGCACACGGGGTGTTGCAAGCCCGTGTGCATGTGTACGGGCTCTCTACACGGCCTGTAGAGAGGCCGTGCGTGTCCCTTTGGTGCACACGGCCTTGGTGCACACGGCCTCAAGGCCGTGTGCATGAGCCCGTGTGGACCGGCATGAACAGCTCCCTGACCTCCTGTAAGTCAGGGGCTGTTTTGGCCTACGGGTCCCGCTTCGGCTCCTCTTTTCCGAATTCTTTCTTCGCTCGTGTATTCGATATATATGAAATAGATATGAATTGTATGATTTATGAATTTATAGCATGTTCGGGTCTATGAATAATATGTTTTAAGTTTTCGTTAAATTTTCTAACTTTTGCATGTAAAGTCCGATTTTCCCGAAATTCGAATGCGTACTGCTTTATGATAATTTAAGCATGTCCGTAAAGTTTCGTTGCATTTGGATTTGATTTTCATTTTTAAATGCATGAATTACTTCGTTATGTTTGATAATTGAACCTAAGTGTTTTATGTGATTGTATAACGTGCTTTTACGTGTTTCTATGCTTTCGTATGAGCCGTGCGTCGTCGTATGTCTTATGTGGTTATGTCTTTTGTCAGTTGCAGGTTCCACTCTCGTGGATTAGGTTGCTCGTTTCCGTTTTGGGCTTTCTTTTAGTTATCGCCAGGTGAGGTTTCTATTGTTATCCCGTATTATGTAGATATGTACTATTGAGCCTCACTAAATAAACCTCGCATGTGTAATTTATGTTTTCATCCCGTATTACTATATTTAGTAAATACTTTATACTTATTATCTTTATGAGGTTTAAGAACAACGGATTTGATATTAAATGAATAATATGTATATGATTTCGAAATGTTTTCAAAAAGAGACAAGCGAACTATGTTTCCATTTAAATGTAATTTTGGGTTTGGAAATCTTCTCGTTGAGTGAAGTCGTTAGGGCGGGTTCCTCCCCCAAGACGATGGAACATCCGGTTGTGTTTCCTACCGTTACATCGTTTGTCTCGAACGGCCCTTTTGGCCCTCCCCGAAATGTCTTGATTCCTATTTTAATGGGAAAATGATAGTTATGAAAATGCGAGATATGATATGTATGAAATGTTAGCTGGGCCCGGAGTACGGCGATCGGATGAAGCCGGATAGACAGCGGGTCTACGGTGGAATTCGGTAGCTTGGTCCATGTATACCAGGAGCACGGGTGAGGCCGGAGTGGCAACCTTTGTGCTCCTGTGACGAAGACTTCGTGTCGTCCGAAGGATAGGCTATTATGTCTACAGAGCAGTTGGATTTAGCGGTCCTTCTGCTATATGGGAGGAATAAGGTTGGTATGGTTTTCAGGTATGTTATAATATGTTATGAGGAGTTGAAGGCTCGTCTCGCCGAGCAATATGATATGTCCCGTTATGTTATGTTATGATAAATTACCGAATGTTTATGAAAATCCTTCTCTTACGTTTGTTTTCTTTTAAGTTAAAATGGTGATTTATTTTGTATGTTATTATGTATGTATTCCCATTTTTCCCCTCACTTAGTCATTTGACTAACCCTCCCTGCTTTTAACCTTATCTGTTTCAGGTGGTAACTAGGTGGGCATCGTCAGTCTTGTTTCGGGGGTTTTCTTTCTTTTCGGTGATTGTTCCTTTCTAGATAGTTTTAAGTTCTTGATTAGGTTATATGTATATGTTATCGGGATTGATAGATTGAACCCGTTATGTATATGTTACCGGGATATTGTATCGAACCCGTTTATTATATTTTAATAATTGAATTCCGCTAGCCTTGGTGGGCTTTAACTATTTGTGCAATTGAGCTACTGCTTTGAATGGTGTTATTTGGAATTTGATTTATTTTGGTTGTTGCTTCCGCTCCCGCATTGTTGTCGTCTGTTGTTTTACAAAAAGCCCCGCCTAGTGATTGAGTAAATCGGTTTGCCGTTCGCCGGGTTTCAATTTAGGGTCGGATTTCTGTTTCGGCTTCGGGTAGAGGCTCGGTACGGGGCGTGCGTTACCCGTTTGGGGCGCCCGCTACAGTTGGTATCAGAGCTTCTTTGGTCCAATGGCCTAAGCTCTGAATCGTCGTGTTTTGTTGGTTTTGTCGGTCGTTGTGTGCCGGTGTAACTTAGGGAATTGCACTCACCAGTGTTCAAGAGCGCTTAGTGTTTGAATTGTGACGGATCTTTGTTGGATGATCAACAACAAAAGATCTTTTACAATCAAAATACTGGGATGGGCTTGGATATAGGTGGATGTGAAACTCAAGGTTATACTTGTCGTGCCTGGTTGTCTGTCGTGTCCGGTTGTGTCTAGGTCGTATGGATTAGGACTTCTGTGGAATTTGTGTGAATGTGCTAAGTGCTTATGTGAACTCTATCTGAACTCTAGTTGCCTACGTGTTTACAGCTTTGCATACTCACTTACCTGTCATGCATATTTGCTATCGGCCTTACAGGATGCCTCCACGTCGTCGTCCATGTAAACCGCTCTCATCACCTCCGTTGGCACCTCAGACCGATACACCGACTTCAGCCGAAATGGCGGAAACATTAAGACAGTTCATCACTCAGGCCCCTAAAAGAAATGCTGAACAGGAAGCGTGGGCCCAATTTCTCAGATTTGAACCACCACAGTTTGAAGGTGCCCCAGATGACGCTATTGCCGAGGCATGGATATCGGCCCTAGAAAAGATTTACAGAATAATGGAATATCCGGACCCTCAGAGAGTTGAGTATGCAATCTATCTGATGGTTGGAGCCGCACAGGATTGGTGGAAACAGATTGAGCAAAGATGGACACGCGAGCATGTAGTCCTGACTTGGGATCAGTTCTTGACTGAGTTTCGGGCTAAGTACATCCCGTGGGTTGTTCGTCAGCAACGCGAAAGGGAATTTCTGGCTCTCAAATAGAACACATCTTCAGTTGGGCAGTACGAGGCACACTTCTCTCGCCTCATTAAGCATTGCCCATATATGGTTGCCGACGAGCAGAGGAAGACTCGCCAGTTTGTAGAGGGATTGACTTACGAGATCAGGAAGGCTATGATGGTGGTACGACATCAATGTTATACCGACGCAGTGGAAATGGCTCTACATGTTGAGTCTGAACTCAGCCTAATGGGACCGAGTCCTATTCTTGCCACTACCTCCGCCCAGTATCTTCCAGCGAGTTCTAAGAGGCCATTTACACCATCAGGGCCATCTTCCGGAAAGAAGACCTCCCAAGCGTCTTCATCGAAACATAATGCACCTCCCCAACCGCAGGGAGCCCTACGACCTGTATGTAGCTTTTGCCAAAGAGACCATCAAGAGTCAGAATGCCGAAAGAAAGCTGGACGTTGCTTCTCATGTGGAAGTCCCTTCCATTTCCGCGCAAATTGCACGAGGAAGAGAAGATCGAGACAGTCGAGAAAAACTTAGATCCGAATGCTTCGGTGCAAGGTACAATATATAAATTGTCATTCCATACCTGCATTTCATCATTCGAGTGGTTTACACTCACTTGTTGTGCTTATCATTGACGTCCTTACGCGTGCGCCAGTTGAATTCTTTGCGTGTTTCTCGTTTATTTTCGTTGGCGGATTGGAGGACAATTACGATTCGTGCGCGTGCTACCGTTTATCACCGAAGGAATCGTTAGCAGCAGATTTGACCGAGCTGCCAGCAAAGGATAATCTTGGACTTGACTAAGACCAGAGAACCAAGTTGATCATAGAATTCACCGACGCACTTCCCGAGAACCTGAGAGCTCTTGCGATCAGATCGGAATGGATGGTTTGTGATAGATCTAACTCTAAGAAGTCAAACCGAGATCGAAGTCGCCTAACCGAATGGATTATGCCGATCTGACAGAATCGAAGAACCGACTTGATGAACTTCCCTCCCTTGAACGTGCCCGAACGAGTGTCTTGATCTGGGGTACTCCAACGTTGCTTGTAGAGAAAGAAGACAGTACACTTCCTGTGTGTATTGTTCCCCGAGAATTGCATAGAATATTAACGAAGACAAATATTCTTTACCGTCGATGAAGGATTGCCCGATATGCTTTGAGATCGAGGATTCTGTTTGAACAACCTTTGATTAGGGTATCATCAGCTCTGTGCCCGAGACGTATATGTTCTGAAGACAGCTTTCAGTGCCTGATGTAGACGTCTTGAATTCGTATGTCCGCCTCTAGTACTGACAAGTATTTTGCGACTTGATGGACCCCGTTCACATCGCAGTGACTTAGTCGTTGCTTTCTAAGGAGTCACCTTGGTGTCCTCGAGATTAGAGAAAGAACGCAGAGCACCTCCATATGGTGCTCCAGAAAACAAAGGGTACCCGCTAGTTACCCAACCTAGCGGATGTGAAATGTGGATCGACTTAGTGACCCCTTTTAAGTCATTTCGGATCCGTAGTGAGAAGAAAAGGAGGATCGTTGAAGATTTGAGCAGTACTGGAATGGGAACAAACCAAGACTCGACTGGAACTTCTCTAAGCTTGCAACCCTGGTGCTTGAGTCAACAGGAAAGAAACCGAGCTCGAATGGATGACCTTTGTAAGACTTGTTCTTAGGAGTCGAAAAGAGGTTAACTGCAACTTCAATATTAACCTTGCTCAAGGGATTCTGAAGGAATCGTCGTGAGTGAGAATGCTTCACATGAAAGGTTGAATTGGTGAATGGTACTAATGAAGAAACCATAGCTCATGCTCGGGCAGCTAAAATCAACCAGAAAGTTGCCCCTCATGACATCGAACTAGCTACTGTAGGAGAGGATTGGCTGAGCGTCGCCACTATCTCTTATGGAAATTGTTGACATCCCCACAGATTATGAGAGTTTAACAAGTGTTAACTCAGAAGGAGTTGAACCAACCCCAATGTCGTTAATGGAAAATGTTTGAGGGCTAAGATTGCAAGAATCAGTGTTCCTTGGGAAAAGCGAATATTGTAGTTGGTACTTTGAACCAAATCACGAGCATGTCAAAAATTGAGGCTAAACCGAAGTGGACTTGCATCATTTTGGATAATTTCATTTATAGCCTCGCGACCTAGTCAGAATTGAGTTGAAGAATTTAAAATACTAAGACTGCAAAAGAATGGATCTCGAGTCAGACAATTCGAGCGAAGAATAATCCAAAGTTTCAGCTTTGTGTTGGTAACCCCAATACATCCCAATATAAGCCTCGGACCCATGATTCAAAGAGTCGATAGAAAGAGACTTACTCGATTAGGGCAAGAGATACTCTACTTGTCAAGTGATCAAAGCTAAGCATCAAAGATTAAGGGGTTAGCTATGACTACTACATATCCCTATGTGCGATTGGGAATGGATTCACCATGGACTTCGTGTCCGGACTACTGAAGGTTTAAGATGGTAATTACCGCTACACGTTTATCTGGGATTTCTCCAAGGTGCTGTCGATCGAATTCAGGCCTTTCGACAATAAATGGAGATAGCTCAAGTTCTTCTGAAAAGCTACTTGCAAGAACCCCGAACAAGCTTGGAGTTGTGCAATCCGCGAAATATCTCCTAGCAAGTCCCTTGAATGAATCAGACAGTCAAAGAAGCTTCGTGAGAGATCCGAATGAAGACGCTTAAGTTTCACCCAGAATTGTTTAACTCTAATCAGTAGAATCTGGGGACCAGATTCTCATAAGGAGGGGTGATTGTAACGCCCCGAAAATTCGTATTATGAACCGGGAACCCGAATCGATTTTTCTCACGCGATTCATTATTTATTTTATTAATTATTATATGATTTTTTTTATAACAATTTCGTATATGAGTGATTTTAATATTTAAATTACGAATTGTCAATGTGCGTTTAATAATATGAATTTTGACTGTAATTATGTGTTATTTAGACAATGTGAGTTTTTGAACTTATTTTACGAAATTACAAAAATACCCTTTCGTTTCTCGAATCAAGTCAATTATTGACTAAGTCTCACATCTCTCCCTCTCACCTCATTCATGCAAGCAACATCAAAGGAGAAGAAAGAAAAGAAAGAAAAGGAGAAGGAAGAAGAAGGAGTTTCAAACGATCGTACCGACTCCGTTTCTCGACGGATTTTCGAACCGCTTACGCCTACGAACTCCTCACGATCTCTTCTACGAGTAAGCCTTTCATGTCCCTCTCGTTTAATGTCTCCTATGCCTTGTATTTCTCGATTTTGTTTATAGTTGAATAATATAGGGTTTATATGATTTTGGATGAATTTATGGACGGATTTTCGTGTTTATCGTTTCTATATGTAGATTATATGTTGTAGATGATTATATGTGAAAATTAGGGTGTGATTTGCATGTTTAATTGGTTAATTATGGGATTTAGGATTGAATTTGCGAAGGTTTCTCGCTTCTGTGAATTTTCTGCTGTTATCGCACGCACACGGCCTTTGCACACGGGGTGTTGCACGGCCTTTGCACACGGGGTGTTGCAAGCCCGTGTGCATGTGCACGGGCTCTCTACACGGCCTGTAGAGAGGCCGTGCGTGTTGGTCATACATGGGCTCTCTACACGGCCTGTAGAGAGGTCGTGCGTGTCCCTTTGGTGCACACGGCCTCAAGGCCGTGTGCATGAGCCCGTGTGGACCGGCATGAACAGCTCCCTGACCTCCTGTAAGTCAGGGGCTGTTTTGGCCTACGGGTCCCGCTTCGGCTCGTCTTTTCTGAATTCTTTCTTCGCTCGTGTATTCGATATATATGAAATAGATATGAATTGTATGATTTATGAATTTATAGCATGTTCGGGTCTATGAATAGTATGTTTTAAGTTTTCGTTAAATTTTCTAACTTTTGCATGTGAAGTCCGATTTTCCCGAAATTCGAATACGTACTCCTTTATGATAATTTAAGCATGTCCGTAAAGTTTCGTTGCATTTGGAGTTGATTTTCATTTTTAAATGCATGAATTACTTCGTTATGTTTGATAATTGAACCTAAGTGTTTTATGTGATTGTATAACGTGCTTTTACGTGTTTCTATGCTTTCGTATGAGCTGTGCGTCGTTGTATGTCTTATGTGGTTATGTCGTTTGTCAGTTGCAGGTTCCACTTTCGTGGATTAGGTTGCTCGTTTCCGTTTTGGGCTTTCTTTTGGTTATCGCCAGGTGAGGTTTCTATTGTTATCCCGTATTATGTAGATATGTACTATTGAGCCTCACTAAATAAACCTCGCATGTGTAATTTATGTTTTCATCCCGTATTACTATATTTAGTAAATACTTTATACTTATTATCTTTATGAGGTTTAAGAACAACGGATTTGATATTAAATGAATAATATGTATATGATTTCGAAATGTTTTCAAAGAGAGACAAGCGAACTATGTTTCCATTTAAATGTAATTTTAGGTTTGGAAATCTTCTCGTTGAGTGAAGTCATTAGGGCGGGTTCCTCCCCCAAGACGATGGAACATCCGGTTGCGTTTCCTACCGTTACATCGTTTGTCTCGAACGACCCTTTTGGCCCTCCCCGAAATGTCTTGATTCCTATTTTAATGGGAAAATGATAGTTATCAAAATGCGAGATATGATATGTATGAAATGTTAGCTGGGCCCGGAGTACGGCGATCGGATGAAGCCGGATAGACAGCGGGTCTACGGTGGAATTCGGTAGCTTGGTCCATGTATACCAGGAGCACGGGTGAGGCCGGAGTGGCAACCTTTGTGCTCCTGTTACGGAGACTTCGTGTCGTCCGAAGGATAGGCTATTATGTCTATAGAGCAGTTGGATTTAGCGGTCCTTCTGCTATATGGGAGGAATAAGGTTGGTATGGTTTTCAGGTATGTTATGATATGTTATGAGGAGTTGAGGGCTCGTCTCGCCGAGCAATATGATATGTCCCGTTATGTTATGTTATGATAAATCACCGAATGTTTATGAAAATCCTTCTCTTACGTTTGTTTTCTTTTAAGTTAAAATGGTGATTTATTTTGTATGTTATTATGTATGTATTCCCATTTTTCCCCTCACTTAGTCCTTTGACTAACCCTCCCTGCTTTTAACCTTATTTGTTTCAGGTGGTAACTAGGTGGGCATCGTCAGTCTTGTTTCGCGGGTTTTCTTTCTTTTCGGTGATTGTTCCTTTCTAGATAGTTTTAAGTTCTTGATTAGGTTATATGTATATGTTATCGGGATTGATAGATTGAACCCGTTATGTATATGTTACCGGGATATTGTATCGAACCCGTTTATTATATTTTAATAATTGAATTCCGCTAGCCTTGGTGGGCTTTAACTATTTGTGCAATTGAGCTACTGCTTTGAATGGTGTTATTTGGAATTTGATTTATTTTGGTTGTTGCTTCCGCTCCCGCATTGTTGTCGTCTGTTGTTTTACAAAAAGCCCCGCCTAGTGATTGAGTAAATCGGTTTGCCGTTCGCCGGGTTTCAATTTAGGGTCGGATTTCTGTTTCGGCTTCGGGTCGAGGCTCGGTGCGGGGCGTGCGTTACCCGTTTGGGGCGCCCGCTACATATAATATATAATTGAAATATAAAAGGGGATAGGGTTTTCGCAAATATTTGTTCATACTCCAGTTGAAACCATTTTACATCCTCACCTGTAGGCTTAACAAAAGAAGATATTTCGACGACCTGAAATCATCCCCGCGAGGTCCCACCTGTAATACACAGGCCTCGAGGTAAGACACGACTCGACAAACCAACCAAATAAGACGCACGGCTATGAGATGTATTTTATGATCAAAATAACATATTATGTATAAATGCACTTAAACACAATTAAGCTCATTCAAACACATTTAAACATAATCAAATACACATGATATTGAGCTAAAATAGGCATACAAGTAATATGGAAGCTTGGGAAATAAAATTCAAAGGTTTGTGAATATTACACAAACCACCCCTCATTTAATACTTTGCATAGCAAATCAACTCCGATTAATCCGAAACTTTCGGCATCTCTTAGTTAACATATTTTAAGATTTTTGATGCCAAAAGAATCGGAAAACGAAGCTCGAAGCAAAAATTCCATTTCTTGAAAATTTATGCCGCCACCCCCCATAATTGTTCAAACTTTTGATTTCCAATCCCAAACTCCATAAAACTTCGCCAATTAGCTTAATATCATGAACTAGCGTGAATTCCCTAACCATTCAAGCATCTAAGACCATTAGCTCAACATTGCACATTAATCAAATTCAATGGAAAAATAACAAGTAATGCTACATGCAACCAACAACCAAACTAAGCTCATCAATCATTCATTCTAACATGCTTCATCACTTCCTCAACATAGAAAACCTTGAAAACCAAAGAATTGTGAGATTTACAAACTTACCTTGAAGGAGGAAATGGAGGAGAAAGGAAGAAATAAAAGCTTGTTTGAAGAAACCACAAGTTGTAAGTTGTTCCTTGGTTGATATAGCAACTTTTTATAGCAAAAATGATTGAGTTTCTTGGTGTCTCAAGGTGGTTGGTAATGGCGGTGATGAAGGGAGAGATGGGCCGAGAGAGAGAGCTTGAAGATGAGTGAATGTTGCTTGTGGAATAGTGTAGAAAATTTGAGAGAGAAATGAGATAATTAAATAAATAAAGATATTTTGAAAAGTCAAAATAGCTAGCAATGTATATATATATTTGTATATATATATGCATAGATATTTATGTATGTATTTGCATACATATTTATATATGTCAAGAATAATATCATATAATTCTAATATAATGGCATAATTTTCATAACATTTCAAATACAACCATTCAATTAAAAACATTGTGTAAGGTAATTCAAATATGAAAATTCTTATGAATTCATCATATTATTCACATATAGAATCACACATTAATTCATATAATTCACATAATCACATAATTGCAAACAATGCACACAAGGGCAATTAGTCGGTAAACGTACCGAAGCATTATAAAATAGCGGGGCGTTACACTATCCCCCCCTTCGGAGAATCTGGTCCCCAGATTCTAATTCGACTCCGCAAATAACTCGGGATAATGAGTTCGCATCTTCTCTTCTGTCTCCCAAGTTACTTGTTCGGTGGTTCGGTTTCTCCACAACACACGAACCAAGGGAATCTGTCGGCTGCGGAGTTGCTTCAACTTACGATCCTGAATCTCAACAGGTTTCATCTCGATCGTCAAGTCAGGCTCTACCTGGACTTCTTCATCTCGGAGAATATGAGATTCATCGGGATAGTATTTTCGCAATTGAGAAACATGGAAGACGTTGTGAATCCCAGTTAGAGTCGAGGGCAGGTTCAGGCGGTAGGCAGTCTTCCCAATCCGTTCAATAACCTCATAGGGTCCCAAATATCTCGGACTGAGCTTCCCACCTTTTCCCACTCTAGCGAAACCTTTCCTCAACGTCGCCTTAAGGAACACTTTGTCTCCCTCTTCAAATTCCAAATCCCGACGTCTCTTATCAGCATAACTCTTTTGGCGATCCTGGGCAGCTTTCATTCTCTGTCGAATGATTGCAATCTTTTCAAGAGTTTCCTGGATCGTCTTTGGAGGTAGAGCTCGTTCTACTCCGTCTTTAGTTCTTCGCCAGTCTTCTAGTTCCCAGGACAGAGGGGATCGGCATTTACGTCCATAAAGCGCTTCGTAAGGGGGCATCCCAATTGTTGCTTGGTAACTGTTATTGTAGGCGAATTCAATGAGTGGCAGTTGCTTGTCCCAACTCGTGGAGAAGTCGAGAGCACAAGCTCGTAGCATGTCGCCTAAAATCTTGATGGTTCTCTCAGATTGACCATCAGTTTGCGGGTGAGTGGTCGTGCTGAATTTCAAATTCGTTCCCAAGTTTCTGTGAATTTCTTGCCAAAGTCGAGAAGTAAACTTGGGATCTCGATCAGACACAATACTTTTCGGAACTTCGTGTAACTTACAATCTGCTCGATATACAACTCTGTCAGTTTCTTGACATTGGTGGTCTTTCGAATTGGAATGAAATGAGCGGATTTCGTCAAACGATCCACAATTACCCAAATTGTATCATATCCACCTCGAACTCTTGGTAATCCGGACATAAAATCCATAGCAATATCTTCCCATTTCCAATCCGGAATAGAGAGTGGCTGTAGAGTCCCACCGGGTTGCTGATGTTCGTCTTTAACTCGTTGACAAGTCAAACACCGTCTCACGAAATCAGCAACTTCTCGTTTCATTCCATGCCACCAATATTGAGTCTTGAGATCTCGGTACATCTTATTACCTCCCGGATGGACGGCATAATCAGATTTATGTGCTTCCTCCATGATTTCGGTCCTCAGATTCTTCGGCACGCAAATTCGGTTCTTAAAACGAAGAAGACCCATATCATCGAAAGCAAAGGAGGAGTTCGGATCATTTTGCATCCTCACCACCTGCCTTTGAATCCATTCATCAGCATTCTGCTCGTCTTTAAGTCTCTGAACCAAATCCGGTCTCACTGAGAGATTCGCGATCCGCGGTTGAGAGACTAGATGATATTTCTCTGTTTCCGACATCACTCTTATAGAGGTTCCTTCTAAAACAACTACCTTTGCTTGTCTACTTAAAGCATCAGCTACTACATTAGCCTTGCCTGGATGATATTGAATACGGCAATCATAATCTTCAAGGAATTCCATCCACCGACGTTGCCTGCGATTAAGATCTTTCTGAGTATGCAGATATTTCAAACTCTGGTGATCGGTAAAAATGTCGAATGTCACGCCGTATAAATAGTGTCGCCATTTTCCCGGGGCAAAGATAATAACAGCTAGCTCGAGATCGTGGATAGGATAGTTCTTCTCGGCATCTTTTAACTTACGCGAAGCATAAGCAATCACTTTGCCGTTTTGCATCAGAACACATCCTAACCCTTCTTTCGACGCATCGGTATAAACCGTAAACCCTTCGGAACCTTCAGGTAGTGCAAGTACCGGAGCAGTAGTCAATCGTTTCCGTAACTCTTGGAAACTTGCCTCGCATTTGTCGTCCCATTTAAAAGGCACGTTCCTGTGAGTTAAATTGGTCAGCGGTGCGGCTATCTTGGAGAAATCCTTCACGAACCGCCTATAATAGCCAGCTAACCCTAGAAAACTTCGGACTTCAGTTGGAGTCTTCGGCTGCTCCCATTTCATTACGGCCTCAATCTTCGAGGGATCCACTTCGATTCCATCTCCTGATATCACATGACCAAGGCAGGTAACTTTATCAAGCCAAAATTCGCATTTATTGAACTTGGCATACAACTGATGCTCTCGGAGAGTTCTTAATACGATGCGAAGATGCTCAGCATGTTCTTCCTTAGTCTTTGAGAAAACCAGGATATCATCAATGAAGATCACCACAAACTTATCGAGATATGGCCGGAAAGTACGATGCATCAAATCCATGAAAGCAGCTGGGGCATTCGTTAACCCGAAAGGCATAACTACGAACTGAAAATGCCCATATTGAGTATTAAACCCAGTCTTCGGTATGTCTGACTCTCGAATCCTCAACTGGTAATACCCCTGTCGGAGATCAAGTTTAGAGTATACTTTCGACCCTTGCAGGATATCGAACAACTCTTCGATGTGAGGTAGAGGATATTTGTTCTTTATCGTCTTCCGATTCAGCTCACGATAATCTATACACATCCTCAACGTCCCATCCTTCTTTTTCAAGAAGAGGATAGGCGCACCCCACGGCGAAGTACTCGGTCGAATGTACCCACTCTCCAATAATCCATCCATCTGAATCTTCAATTCTTTCAACTCTGCCAGAGCCATACGGTAAGGAGTCTTCGAATACGGTTCGGCACCCGGGGCTAAATCGATCACAAACTCTATCTCTCGTTCCGGAGGCAAAGAATTCAAACTCTCGGGAAACACATCAGGGAATTCTCCAACTACTGATACCTCCTCAAGCTTAACATGCTCTTTTGGACGGTTTAGTAGATAAGCAACAAAGGCCGGAGATCCCTTGCGAATCATTCGGGCGGCTTTAACATAAGAAACTAGAGGAATCTTGTCAAACCTTTTGCCCAAAATCTCGCTATCAGTTCCCAGAGCGATCTTTTTCCCCAAACAATCAATATAAGCTTGATGCCGATATAGTCAGTCCATTCCCAATATTATCCCGTAGTAACTCATCGGAAGCTCAATGAGATCAGCAGGATAATCGCGATCGTCTATCCTCAACGGACAGTCTCGGAAGACTCGATTACACAAATAAGAAATTCCCAACGGGGAATTGACCTCAAGCAGATAAGGCAAGCATTCGGCAGACAAAGATAATCTAGAAGCATATTAGGTGCAATAAAAGAATGCGTCGCACCCGAATCATATAATGCAAATATGAACATGTCATGCAAATGTACAGTACCTTGCACCACTGCATTAGGGTCGGTCTCCCCTCCATCCCCCATCCTCGCATACGCTCGTGCCACAACTTTTCCTTTCCCCGCATTCTGTGGCTCTTTCTGGAACTGTGGAGGTGGCCTTCTCTTCGGGTAGTTTCCGATTTGATGGTCCCTGCCTCCACACCAGATACACAAACCATGTTTCCTCCAGCAGTTTGCCTCGGTATGTTTTGGTTTATTGCAGTAAGAACACTTGATTGGAGGCTCGGCTATCTGTGAACCTGTGGTCTTTTACTTCTTGCTCGAAGATGACCGCAGGAGGAAAAGGCTTCTTAAATTTGCGAGGTGGTGGAGCTATATCCTTCGGTGCGAAGTCCTTTTTTATCTGTTGTAACTGAGACTCAATCTCCAGTGCAGTTGTGACGGCAGCTTCGTAAGTAGGGAGATGAGCTCCCAAAAGTGCTCTTCGAATATCCTCATTTAAACCCTGTACGAATTGATTCACCTTTCTTCTCTCGTCTGTAAGTATGGAAGGACAGTAGCCAATGAGATGGGAGAACATGGCCTCGTATTGATCGACAGTGAGATTCTCCTATTTTAGAGCCCTGAATTCCGCTTCTCGTTTATCCTGTACGACCAAGGGAATGTATTTGCTTCGGAAGGCTGAGAGAAAGTTAGCCCAAGTTGGCTCAGTCTGATCAGCTCGCCATCTAGCTTCAGTCAGTCTCCACCAGTCCCTGGTTGGTCCTTTAAGGAGAAACACAGCATATTCAAACTTCTTTGAATCGGGACACTCAATAACCCTGAACATAGGCTCGAGATCGGCAATCCACTCTGTGGCCTTAAGATCATCAGGTTGTCCTTCGAAACGAGGGGGATTGAGATTGAGAAACCGGTCAAAATCCCTTGCCTCAGCCTGTTTCCTTTGAGCAAGGGTCGGTTGTGCAGGAGCTGCACCTTGTTGAAACATCCTTGGCATGAATTCAAAGAACACGGCAGGATTTAGGGGATTCGGCTGCACGGGCGGTATTGGCTCGGGCGGTATTGGCTCGGGCTGAGGAGCCGGAGGAGCATTAATGTTGTTATCTTCCTGGGAAGGAGAAGGAGGAGCAGCTCTGGTTCTCGGTCTACCACGAGCCATTTCCTGTATCAAAAGACTAAATAATATGCATGTTTTGTTAGCCACATGATCATGTCCACACAGGTCACATAACATAAGCATATAAAAGCACATTGTCCTAAAGCCGTTTGACCTAGGCAGACTCGACACAACATCAAAACCTAAGTACCAAACCTAAGCTCTGATACCACCTTAAGCTGTGACGTCCCCCACGCCACAACCCCCGGACCGAAACGAGCTTCCGAGCGATAGTTAAATACCACCACTCGAACACCCGCCCCGGACAACGGGATTCCCACAATCTGGCAACAGCAACTCCCAACAACAGTACCAACATCAACAACAACAACAGCACCAACAAGCGGAAGCAATGAGCAAAAGATCGTATTTATGTACACACTGCCATCCGTGGCCAAGTTAAACATTTATAAGTTCATTATCTATCTCAAGTTATAACATCAATTCATTAAGTGTCCAACATCAGCATAACATGTGAAGTTTTCATGTAATCCAACATCATAAGTTCGATCCACAAAAGTAAATATACAAGACCGACTTCAAGGACTGTACAAGCCTACAACGCTGCTGCCAGTACCTGACCGCTAACCTGAAGCATGAACCAAAAAGAGGATGTGAGTCAAACGAACTCAGTGAGGAGGGGAATATATATATAATAATTAAAACATAAACATATTTAATGTAACACCCCAAACTTGAGAAATATGTACCATGTGGGCATTTGTCCCAGATAGGAAAAACATAAGTAATGTGAAGGGTTTATAAGTGATCTTCCAAGCACAACTACCATGTGGTGCATCACCTTTTGACAAGTGGTTTCAAGCCAAACTTTATGGTTGTGCTCAGTGGTGGTGAAGCTTATACCCGCGCGTCCAACGCGTGCCGTCGTAAGGGTTCTCCTCTCCGCGCCCGGGGCTGCGACAAATGGTATCAGAGCCAACCGTCAGCTATGGGAACGCATGTTCCACACATGACATGAGTCGTGAGTCACCGCTAAAGGGGCTCCGCTCGGCATGTTGTGGGCAGCTTCTCCACTGGCGGGAAGCCACGATCCTATGTCACGGCGTAATAAGGACATTACGCTCTCAAGGAGGGGTGAATGTAGCACCCCAAACTTGAGAAATATGTACCATGTGGGCATTTGTCCCACATAGGAAAAACATAAGTAATGTGAAGGGTTTATAAGTGATCTTCCAAGCACAACTACCATGTGGTGCATCACCTTTTGGCAAGTGGTTTCAAGCCAAACTTTAGGGTTGTGCTCAGTGGTGGTGAAGCTTATACCCGCGCGTCCAACGGGTGCCGTCGTGAGGGTTCTTCTCTCCGCGCCCGGGGCTGCGACATTTAATTCACGCTTTGGTTAATAGAGAAACGAATCTAGTGCCGATACTTTCTCTTTATAATTCATCAAAGCTTTGTGAATTAAATATTAAAGTAAAACATTTTAGAAAACATTTTTATTCCCGGCGAGAACGGGCCATCTCCTTATGACTCCCAAAACATATCAAATATAATGAAAATCCTCAATACCGTTTGGTTTATCAAGGAGCAACCCGAGATTTCGCCATAACCGACTAATGGCGCCGGTGTAAGTATTATTCAGGCTAGACTACCTCCGACTAGCCCTGAACAATACCCTTTGATTATATATTAGATGATTGTCACTGGGTCTCCATCCATATATATAATCTGGATTATACCCTGGGCTTCACCCTAGACGCACGTCTCCGGGTTTCCACCTCTAGTATAATCCGGGGCCCAAATATACCCTAAGAGCGTCCTCAATAGGGTTAAAGGAAATATAATCTCGCTTTATAAATGTTTAAATTGACCAAAAGGGTCGATCGAGACAAGGTATGTAACCGTCTAGGGTTTCTCAACACGTTGCCTATAACTCGAGGCATACGAGCAAATTAATTGACCAAATGTTACTTTTAAAAACAAAATAGTTCCCTTGTCCCTATTTTCAAACCATTTTGGAAAAGATACGTATATATTATTTTATATCAAATCCCTTTTATTTCAAATATTGATAATATATAATTGAAATATAAAAGGGGATAGGGTTTTCGCAAATATTTGTTCATACTCCAGTTGAAACCATTTTACATCCTCACCTGTAGGCTTAACAAAAGAAGATATTTCGACGACCTGAAATCAGCCCCGCGAGATCCCACCTGTAATACACAGGCCTCGAGGTAAGACACGACTCGACAAACCAACCAAATAAGACGCACGGCTATGAGATGTATTTTATGATCAAAATAACATATTATGTATAAATGCACTTAAACACAATTAAGCTCATTCAAACACATTTAAACATAATCAAATACACATGATATTGAGCTAAAATAGGCATACAAGTAATATGGAAGCTTGGGAAATAAAATTCAAAGGTTTGTGAATATTACACAAACCACCCCTCATTTAATACTTTGCATAGCAAATCAACTCCGATTAATCCGAAACTTTCGGCATCTCTTAGTTAACATATTTTAAGATTTTTGATGCCAAAAGAATCGAAAAATGAAGCTCGAAGCAAAAATTCCATTTCTTGAAAATTTATGCCGCCACCCCCCATAATTGTTCAAACTTTTGATTTCCAATCCCAAACTCCATAAAACATCACCAATTAGCTTAATATCATGAACTAACATGAATTCCCTAACCATTCAAGCATCTAAGAGCATTAGCTTAACATTGCACATTAATCAAATTCAATGGAAAAATCACAAGTAATGCTACATGCAACCAACAACCAAACTAAGCTCATCAATCATCCATTCTAACATGCTTCATCACTTCCTCAACATAGAAAACCTTGAAAACCAAAGAATTGTGAGATTTACAAACTTACCTTGAAGGAGGAAATGGAGGAGAAAGGAAGAAATAAAAGCTTGTTTGAAGAAACCACAAGTTGTAAGTTGTTCCTTGGTTGATATAGCAACTTTTTATAGCAAAAATGATTGAGTTTCTTGGTGTCTCAAGGTGGTTGGTAATGGCGGTGGTGAAGGGAGAGATGGGCCGAGAGAGAGAGCTTGAAGATGAGTGAATGTTGCTTGTGGAATAGTGTAGAAAATTTGAAAGAGAAATGAGATAATTAAATAAATAAAGATATTTTGAAAAGTCAAAATAGCTAGCAATGTATATATATATTTGTATATATATATGCATAGATATTTATGTATGTATTTGCATACATATTTATATATGTCAAGAATAATATCATATAATTCTAATATAATGGCATAATTTTCATAAAATTTCAAATACAACCATTCAATTAAAAACATTGTGTAAGGTAATTCAAATATGAAAATTCTTATGAATTCATCATATTATTCACATATAGAATCACACATTAATTCATATAATTCACATAATCACATAATTGCAAACAATGCACACAAGGGCAATTAGTCGGTAAACGTACCGAAGCGTTATAAAATAGCGGGGCGTTACACTTATTGTAACGCCCCGAAAATTCGTGTTGTGAACCGGGAGCCCGAATCGATTTCCCTTGCGATTTATGATTTATTTTATTAATTATCATATGATTTTTATAACAATTTCGTATATGAGTGATTTTAATAATTAAATGACGAATTGTCAATGTGCGTTTAATAATATGAATTTTGACTGTAATTATGTGTTATTTAGGCAATGTGAGTTTTTGAACTTATTTTACGAAATTACGGATTTGCCCTTTCGATTTTAAACCCTAGTCAAATTATTTAACTAACTCTCAACTCTCTCCCTCTCACCTCATTCACGTAAACAGCAAAGGAAAAAGAAAAGAAAAGAGAAGAAAAAGAGAAAGAGAAGGAAGAGATTCAGACGATCGTCCCGACCCCGTTTCCCAACCGATTTTCGAATTGTTTACGTCTACGAACTCCTCGCGACCTCGTCTACGAGTAAGCCTTTCACGATTCTCTCGTTTAATGTCTCATATGCCTTGTATTTCTCGATTTTGTTTATAGTTGAATAATATAGGGTTTATATGATTTTGGATGAATTTATGGACGGATTTTCGTGTTTATCGTTTCTATATGTAGATTATATGTTGTAGATGATTATATGTGAGAATTAGGGAGTGATTTGCATGATTTATCGATTAAATGTTGAATTTGGTTTGAAATCGCGTATGTTTTTGCTGTCTGCGAGTTTCTGCTCAATCTGGACGCACACGGGCCTTGCACACGGGGTGTCGCAAGGCCGTGTGGGGTTACACGGCCTCTTGCACGGCCGTGCAAGAGACCGTGCGTGTGTGTGTTGGTGCACAGCCTTGTGCACACGGCCTTGAGGCCGTGTGCAACAAGCCGTGCGTGTTTCTCATGGTGTACACGGCCTTGGCACACGGCCGTGCACAAGGCCATGTGGCCTGGTTGAACAGGGCCCTGACCTTCTGTAAGTCAGGGCCCATTTTAGCCTACGGGTCCCGCCTCGGCCCATCTTTTTCAAATTCTTTCTTCGCTAGTGTATTCGATATATATGATATAGATATGAATTGCATGTTTTATAAATTTATAACATGTTCGGGGGTATGAATAGTATGTTTTAAGTTTTCGACAAATTTTCTAACTTTTGCATGTGAAGTCCGATTTTTCCGAAATTCGAATGCACACTCCTTTATGATAATTTAAGCATTTCCGTAAAGTTTCGTTGCATTTGGACTTGATTTACATTTTTAAATTTGATAATTTCTCCGTTTTCGTTTGATAATTTAACCTAAGTGTTTTATGTGATTGTATAACGGGCTTTTACGTGTTCTATGCTTTCGTATGAGCCGTGCGTCGTCGTATGTCTTATGTGGTTATGTCATTTGTCAGTTGCAGGTTCCACTCTCGTTGATTAGGTTGCTCGTTTCCGTTTTGGGCTTTCTTTTGGTTATCGCCAGGTGAGGTTTCTATTGTTATTCCGTATTATGTAGATATGTATTATTAAGCCTCACTAAATAAGCCTCGTATGTATAATTTACGTTTCATCCCGTATTACTATATTTAGTAAATACTTTATGCTTATTACTTTTATGAGGTTTAAGAACAACGGATTTGATATCAAATGAATATTATGTATATGATTTCGAAATGTTTTCAAAAAGAGACAAGCGAACTATGTTTCGATTTCAATGTAATTTTGGGCTTGGAAACCTTCTCGTTGAGTGAAGTCATTAGGGCGGACTTTCCCCTGACGATGGAATACCCGGTTGTATTTCCTGCCGTTACACCGCCTGTCTCGAACGGCCCTTTTGGCCCTCCCCGAAATGTCTTGATTCCTATTTCAATAGGAAAATGATAGTTATGAAAATGCGAGATATGATATGTATGTAATGTTATCTGGGCCCGGAGTACGGTGATCGGATGAAGCCGGATAGACAGCGGGTCTACGGTGGAACTCGGTAGCTTGCTCCATGTTTACCGGGAGCACGGGTGAGGCCGGAGTGGCAACCTTTGAGCTCCTGCGACGGAGACTTCGTGTCAGCCGTAGAATAGGCTATTATACCTATAGAGCAGTTTGGATTTAGCGGTCCTTCTGCTATGTGGGAGGAATAAGGCTGGTATGGTTTTCAAGTATGTTTTGATATGATATGTGAAGTTGAGGGCTCGACTCGCCGAGCAATATGATATGTCCCGTTTTTTTATGTTATGATAAATCACCAAATGTTTATGAAAACCCTTCTTTTACGTTTGTTTTCTTTTAAGTTAAAATGGTGATTTATTCTTGTATGTTATTATGTATGTATCCCCTTTTTCCCTCACTAGTCTTTTGACTAACCCTCCCTGCTTTAAACCTTATCTGTTTCAGGTGGTATCTAGGTGGGCATCATTAGTCTTGTTTCGCGGGTTTTCTTTCTTTTCGGTGATTGTCCCTTTCTAGATAGTTTAAGTTCTTAATTAGGTTATATGTATATGTTATCGGGATTGATAGTTTGAACCCGTTATGTATATGTTACCGGGATATTGTATTGAACCCGTTTATTATATTATTATAATTGAATTCCGCTAGCCTTGGTGGGCTCTAACTATTTGTGCAATTGAGCTACTGCTTTGAATAATGTTATATGGAATTTGATTTAATTTGGTTGTTGCTTCCGCTCCCGCATTGTTGTCGACAGTTGTTTTACAAAAAGCCCCGCCTAGTGATTGAGTAAATCGGTTTGCCGTTCGCCGGGTTTCAATTTAGGGTCGGATTTCTGTTTCGGCTTCGGATTGAGGCTCTGTGCGGGGCGTGCGTTACCCGTTTGGGGCGCCCGCTACAGTTGGTATCAGAGCTTCTTTGGTCCAATGGCCTAAGCTCTGAATCGTCGTGTTTTGTTTGTTTTGTCAGTCGTTGTGTGCCGGTGTAACTTAGGGAATTGCACTCACTAGTGTTCAAGAACACTTAGTGTTTGAATTGTGACGGATCTTTGTTGGATGATCAACAACAAAAGATCTTTTACAATCAAAACACTGGGATGGACTTGGATATAGGTGGATGCGAAACTCAAGGTTGTACTTGCCATGCCTGGTTGTCTGTCGTGTTTGTTTGTGTCTAGGTCGTACGGCTTAGGAATTCTGTGGAGTTTGTACTAATGTGCTAAGTCCTTATGTGAACTCTATCTGAACTCTAGTTGCCTGCGTGTTTACAGCTTTGCATACTCACTTACCTGTCATGCATATTGCTATTGGCCTTACAGGATGCCTCCACGTCGTCGTCCACGTAAACCGCTCTCATCACCTCCGTTGGCACCTCAGACCGATACACCGACTTCAGCCGAAATGGCGGAAACATTAAGACAGTTCATCGCTCAGGCCCCTAAAAGAAATGCTGAACAGGAAGCGTGGGCCCAATTCCTCAGATTCGAACCACCACAGTTTGAAGGTGCCCCGGATGACGTTATTGCCGATGTAACGACCCGAAAATTCCATAATTAATTCTTGGAATAATTATTCGACATTTAGTTGAATTTTATATGAAAAGATTTAACTTTGTTAGTTAATCTTAATTTATTATAATTATTTCAATATCTTTAACCTTTTATAATTACATTTTCTACCCCTCGAATTATTCTAATCTATATAAACGAACCTACAATCTTCTAAAATACCCTTGCACTACCTTGAACACACCCACACTATCTTGAACACACTCACACCCTCTTGAACACACCCCTTGCACCCTCTTGAGTACATAATCATTCGAGAGAGAGAGAGAGAGAGAAGAGAAGGAGAAAAGAGAGAAGAGAAGGAGAAGAGGGAAATCCCGTTCCGAATTCGTTTCTCGACCGATTGAAATTCCGAGGCCAGTTTTACGATCCTCGTTCGATTATTTATTGGTAACCTTCTTTCTCCAACTCGTTTCGTCCATTAAATCTTTCAATTTTTATAGTTTTTGAATTGAATAAATATTTGAAGGATTTCTTGATTCGTAGGTTATAGTTTACCATTTTAGGTGTGGTTCGGATCAAATGATAGATATTAATGTGTACAATGCATGAGTGTGAATCTTACATATTAATTTTAGCCTTAGAATCCCCCATATTTGATTTTTGCATGAAACTCCCGAGAAAACCTTAAAAATCGCATTTCTGCACCTGGGTGTTGGAACCACACGGTCCAACGCACGGTCTTGAGCACAGCCCTTTAACCTTGCACCGGCTTGCGCATGCCGGTGCAACAGGCCGTGTGCCTTTGTTTCAGCCTGCACGGTCTTGGTTGCGTGCTCAAGACCGTGCACTAGGCCGTGCGTTAGCCCGTGCGAATGCCTTAGCCAATTTTTCCAGCCTTTTTCCTTAGTTGATCTCGGTAATGGGGTCAAATAGCCAATAATAAAAGTTGACTTTTTGCATACGACCCCCTAAAATCGAGCCGTTTTTACCTATAGCTTCCTTATGATTCAAGGATGAATGTTTGGTAAAGTTTTCAAAATTCCGATCTCGTTCGGACCTTGAATCGAGCCTTTTTCGTTTAGGGCTTTTTCCCCAATTTTTGAATGTTGTCTGAAAAATCCGAAAATCGCATGAGTGCCTCTTTATAATATTATATGAGGGAATATGCAATTAGAATTTCAATTGAGCATGATTAGCATTGTTAATTTCGCACTTTTAGTTTAATTGATTTAATTACATTTTTATTGTAAATTCAATTGATACATGTTGTTTATTGGTTTTAATTGCAATGTAGTCTTTGAGAGTCGTTGTCGTGTCTTGTCTTATGTGATTTTGTCGTCTGTTAGTTTCAGGCTGTCTTGTCAGGACATTGCTTGGAGTGTCTTGTCGTCCCGTATTCTCAGGTGAGGGTTTTAAAACGATTTCCAACGGAGTAAGAATTCTTTTAATTTATTGCGAACTCCCCTTATGTGCTCATATTGCTTTGTTTTCCTTTCTCGTATAACTATTAGATATTTAATCTATATTTTAAGGTTGCTCTCAAATGATTTAATATTAAATTGTATTTATGACTATCCCTAAAATATTTATTTTTATATGGCAAGTAAAATTATTTATTTTAAGCGTGACGGTTTGACTTAGGGCTCGTACCCTTCGTCGTCACTCAAGCTTGTCCGAATTAATTTATGTACGGTTTTCAAAGCGAGCAAATTCATGACATTTCAACATGGGGCCCGGGAAAGTATCCGAAGGTTATACCTAGGGACGAGCGTCTAGGGGTGATCTGAGGTGCTTCTCCCAAAACTAAGCGTCAATCGTGGCCCGTCAGGAGTTGATAGCCACGGTTGGGAGCGATGGTGGACGTTGCATTCGTTGCACGTTTTCCTAAAATTCACAGTCGCCCGAAGTAGCGATTCGGGGTCGGACACCGGTGATGGAGTATATGAACGTGAAGGGGTTATAAGGAGGAACAGGCCCATTCTCGCTGGGATATTATTTGCGTGCATGTTACTGCTTTAATTATTTATTATCTATTTAATGTCGTGAATGCAAGTCGAAGCACGATCCGGATTTTTTTCAATTATGCAAATGTATTTTCATATATATATAATTTGAAACCCGGACACGTGGCTCGTACTTGATCCCTCTTAACCTTCACTGAGTGTTTTTACTCACCCCCCCTATTTCAATTCTTACTTCAGGTCGACAGGTGGCGTTGTCACCTATCATGTCAGTCGGCAGCAGCAGGTCTAGGTTGGCTCGTGTGTCTTGTCTTGTCTGTGTCCCAACAACAGTCGTGTCCTGGTTATGAATTTATTTAATTATGTATTTTGGGATTATGCTTTAAATTACGTACTTACGTGCCCTGATGTGGGATAGATTAGACTGGCCATGAAAGGCAATTATTATATTATGATTGAGAATGGTGTATGAATTACGTGGCCGTGGATGGCTTATATGTTACTTATATAATTGTTTCTACTTCCGCAACTCTGATTTATTTATTTTATTACTGTTGTTGTTGGGCTGTCGTTTGCTGTTGCTAGTTTTGCTTGATTGCCGTTCGCCGGGATGAATTTTTAAATGGGGTACTTATATCTCGTTTGAGGGTTTGTCTCGGTGCGGATGTGGTGTCCTTTCTCCGGCCAAGGAAAGGGGCGCCACAGCCGAGGCATGGATATCAGCCCTGGAAAAGATTTACAGAATAATGGAATATCCGGACCCTCAGAGAGTCGAGTATGCAATCTATCTGATGGTTGGAGCCGCACAGGATTTGTGGAAACAGATTGAGCAAAGATGGACACGCGAGCATGTAGTCTCGACTTGGGATCAGTTCTTGACTGAGTTTCGGGCTAAGTACATTCTGTGGGTTGTTCGTCAGCAACGCGAAAGGGAATTTTTGGCTCTCAAACAGAATACGTCTTCAGTTGGGCAGTACGAGGCACACTTCTCTCGCCTCATTAAGCATTGCCCATATATGGTTGCCGACGAGCAGAGGAAGACTCGCCAGTTTGTAGAGGGATTGACTTACGAGATCAGGAAGGCTATGATGGTGGTACGACATCAATGTTATACCGACGCAGTGGAAATGGCTCTACATGTTGAGTCTGAACTCAGCATAATGGGACCGAGTCCTATTCTTGCCACTACCTCCGCCCAGTACCCTCCAGCGAGTTCTAAGAGGCCATTTACACCTTCAGGGCCATCTTCCAGAAAGAAGACCACCCAAGTGTCTTCATCGAAGCAGAATGCACCTCCCCAATCGCAGGGAGCCCTACGACCTGTATGTCGCTTTTGCCAAAAAGACCATCAAGAGTCGGAATGTCGAAAGAAAGCTGGACGTTGCTTCTCATGTGGAAGTCTCTCCCATTTCCGCGCAAATTGCACGAGGAAGAAAAGATCGAGACAGTCGAAGAGAACCTAGATCCGAATGCTCCGGTGTAAGTACAACATATAAACTGTCATTCCATACCTGCATTTCATCATTCGAGTGGTTTACACTCACTTGTTGCGCTTTTCATTGACGTCTTTGCGCGTGCGCCTGTTGAATTCTTTGTGTGTTTCTCGTTTATTTTCGCTGGCGGATTGGAGGACATTTGCGATTCGAGCGCGTGCTGCCGTTTATCACCGAAGGAACTATTAGCAGCAGATTTGACCGAGCTGCCAGCAAAGGATTATCTTGGACTTGACTAAGTCCAGGGAACCAAGTTGATCATAGAATTCACAGACGTACTTTCCGAGAATCTGAGAGCTCTTGCTATCAGATCGGGATGGATGGTTTGTGATAGATCTAACTCTAAGAAGTCGAACCGTGATCGAAGTCGCCTAACCAAATGGATTCTGCCGATCTGACAGAATTGAAGAACCGACATGTTGAACTTCCCTCCCGTGAACGTGCCCGAACGAGTATCTTGATCTAGGGTACTTCAGCACTGCCTGTAGAGAAGAAGACAGTACACTTCCATGTGTATTGTTCACCGAGAATTGCTCAGTATATTAACGAAAGTAAGTATTCTCTACCGTTGATGAAGAATTGTCTGATATGATCGAGGGTTTTGTCTGAATGATCTTTGATTAGGGTATCATCAGCTCTGTGCTTGAGACGAATATGTTCTGAAGATGGCTTTCAGTGCCTGATGTAGACGTCTTGAATTCGTATGTCTACCTCTAATACTGACAAGTACTTTGCGACTTGATGGACCCCGTTCATATCGCAGTGAGTTAGTCACTGCTTTCTAAGGAGTCACCTTGATGTTCTCGAGATTCGAGGAAGAATGCAGAGCACCTTCGTATGGTGCTCCAGACCTCAATGGACACCCGCTAGTTGCCCAGCCTAGCGAATGTAAAATCTGGATCGACTTAGTGCCCTTTTAAGTTATTTCGGATACGGAGTGAGAACTGTAGGAGGATCGTTGAAGATTTGAGCAGTACTGGAATGGGAACAAACCAAGACTTCGAATGGAACTTCTCTAATCTTGCAACCCTGTTGCTTGAATCAACAGGAAAGAAACCGAGCTCGAGTGGACGATCTCTATAAGACTTGTTCTTAGGAGTCGAGAAGAGATTAACTGCAACTTCAATATTAACCCTGCTCAAGGGATTCTGAAGGAATCGTCGTGAGTGAGAATGCGTCACATGAAAGGTTGAATTGGTGAATGGTACTAATGAAGAAACCATAGCTCTTGCTCGGGAAACTTAAATCAACCAGAAAGTTGCCCCTCATGGCATTGCACTAACTACTGTAGGAGAGGATTAGCTGAAGCGTCGCCACTACCTCTTATGGAATTTGTTGACATTCCTACAGATTATGAGAGTTTAACAAGTGTTAACTCAGGAGGAGTTGAACCAACCCCAATGTCGTTCATGGAAAATGTTTGAGGACTAAGATTGCAAGAATCAGTGTTCCTTGGGAAAAGCGAATATCGTAGTTGGTACTTTGAACCAAATCACGAGCATGTCACAAATTGAGGCTAAACCGAGTTGGACTTACACTGTTTTGAATAATTTCACTCACAGCCTCGCGAACCAGTCAGAATTGACTTGGAGAATCTAAAATACCAAGACTGCAAAGGAATGGATCCCGAGTCAGACAATTCGAGCGAAGAATAATCCAAAGTTTTAGCTTTGTGTTGGTAACCCCAATACTTCCCTATATAAGCCTCGGACCCATGATTCAAAGATTCGATAGAAAGAGACTTACTCGATTAAGTCAAGAGGTACTTGACTTGTCAGCGGATCAAAGCCAAGTATCAAAGAATAAGGGGTTAGCTATGACTACTACATACCCCTATGTGGGATTGAGAATGGATTCACCACGGACTTCGTGTCCGGACTATGAAGGTTTAAGATGGTAATTTTGTTACACGTTTATCTGGGATTTCTCCAAGGTGTTGTCGATCGAATTCAGGCCTTTCAACAATAAATAGAGATAGCTCAAGTTCTACTGGAAAGCTACTTGCAAGAACCCCAAACAAGCTTGGAGTTGTGCAATCCGCGAAATATCTCCTAGCGAGTCCCTTGAATGATCAGACAGTCGAAGGAGCTTCGTGAGAGATCCGAATGAAGATGCATAAGTTTCACCCAGAGTTGTTTAACTCTAATCAGTAGAATCTGGGGACCAGATTCTCATAAGGGGGGGTGATTGTAATGCCCCGAAAATTCGTGTTGTGAACCGGGAGCCCGAATCGATTTCCCTCGCGATTTATGATTTATTTTATTAATTATTATATGATTTTTATAACAATTTCGTATATGAGTGATTTTAATAATTAAATGACGAATTGTCAATGTGCGTTTAATAATATGAATTTTGACTGTAATTATGTGTTATTTAGACAATGTGAGTTTTTGAACTTATTTTACAAAATTACGGATTTGCCCTTTCGATTTTAAACCCTAGTCAAATTATTTGACTAACTCTCAACTCTCTCCCTCTCACCTCATTCACGTAAACAGCAAAGGAAAAAGAAAAGAAAAGAGAAGAAAAAGAGAAAGAGAAGGAAGAGATTCAGACGATCGTCCCAACCCCGTTTCCCGACCGATTTTCTAATTGTTTACGTCTACGAACTCCTCGCGACCTCGTCTACGAGTAAGCCTTTCACGATTCTCTCGTTTAATGTCTCCTATGCCTTGTATTTCTCGATTTTGTTTATAGTTGAATAATATAGGGTTTATATGATTTTGGATGAATTTATGGACGGATTTTCGTGTTTATCGTTTCTATATGTAGATTATATGTTGTAGATGATTATATGTGAGAATTAGGGAGTGATTTGCATGATTTATCAATTAAATGTTGAATTTTGGTTTGAAATCGCGTATGTTTTTGCTGTCTGCGAGTTTCTGCTCAATCTGGACGCACACGGGCCTTGCACACGGGGTGTCGCAAAGCCGTGTGGGGTTACACGGCCTCTTGCACGGCTGTGCAAGAGACCGTGCCTGTGTGTGTTGGTGCACGGCCTTGTGCACACGGCCTTGAGGCCGTGTGCAACAAGCCATGCGTGTTTCTCATGGTGTACACGGCCTTGGCACACGGTCGTGCACAAGGCCGTGTGGCCTGGTTGAACAAGGCCCTGACCTTCTGTCAGTCAGGGCCCATTTTAGCCTACGGGTCCCGCCTCGGCCCGTCTTTTCCAAATTCTTTCTTCGCTCGTGTATTCGATATATATGATATAGATATGAATTGCATGTTTTATGAATTTATAACATGTTCGGGGATATGAATAGTATGTTTTAAGTTTTCGACAAATTTTCTAACTTTTGCATGTGAAGTCCGATTTTTCCGAAATTCGAATGCACACTCCTTTATGATAATTTAAGCATGTCCGTAACGTTTCGTTGCATTTGGACTTGATATACATTTTTAAATTTGATAATTTCTCCATTTTCGTTTGATAATTGAACCTAAGTGTTTTATGTGATTGTATAACGTGCTTTTACGTGTTCTATGCTTTCGTATGAGCCATGCGTCGTCGTATGTCTTATGTGGTTATGTCGTTTGTCAGTTGCAGGTTCCACTCTCGTGGATTAGGTTGCTTGTTTCCGTTTTGGGCTTTCTTTTGGTTATCGCCAGGTGAGGTTTCTATTGTTATTCCGTATTATGTAGATATGTATTATTAAGCCTCACTAAATAAGCCTCGCATGTATAATTTACGTTTCATCCCGTATTACTATATTTAGTAAATACTTTATTCTTATTACTTTTATGAGGTTTAAGAACAACGGATTTGATATCAAATGAATATTATGTATATGATTTCGAAATGTTTTCAAAAAGAGACAAGCCAACTATGTTTCGATTTAAATGTAATTTTGGGCTTGGAAACCTTCTCGTTGAGTGAAGTCGTTAGGGTGGACTTTCCCCCTGACGATGGAATACCCGGTTGTATTTCCTACCGTTACACCGCCTGTCTCGAACGGCCCTTTTGGCCCTCCCCGAAATGTCTTGATTCCTATTTCAATAGGAAAATGATAGTTATGAAAATGCGAGATATGATATGTATGTAATGTTATCTGGGCCCGGAGTACGGCGATCGGATGAAGCCGGATAGACAGCGGGTCTACGGTGGAGTTCGGTAGCTTGCTCCATGTTTACCGGGAGCACGGGTGAGGCCGGAGTGGCAACCTTTGAGCTCCTGCGACGGAGACATCGTGTCAGCTGTAGAATAGGCTATTATGCCTATAGAGCAGTTTGGATTTAGCGGTCCTTCTACTATGTGGGAGGAATAAGGCTGGTATGGTTTTCAGGTATGTTTTGATATGATATGTGAAGTTAAGGGCTCGACTCGCCGAGCAATATGATATGTCCCCTTTTTTTATGTTATGATAAATCACCAAATGTTTATGAAAACCCTTCTGTTACGTTTGTTTTCTTTTAAGTTAAAATGGTGATTTATTCTTGTATGTTATTATGTATGTATCCCCTTTTTCCCTCACTAGTCTTTTGACTAACCCTCCCTGCTTTAAACCTTATCTGTTTCAGGTGGTATCTAGGTGGGCATCATTAGTCTTGTTTCGCGGGTTTTCTTTCTTTTCGGTGATTGTCCCTTTCTAGATAGTTTAAGTTCTTAATTAGGTTATATGTATATGTTATCGGGATTGATAGTTTGAACCCGTTATGTATATGTTACCGGGATATTGTATTGAACCCGTTTATTATATTATTATAATTGAATTCCGCTAGCCTTGGTGGGCTCTAACTATTTGTGCAATTGAGCTACTGCTTTGAATAATGTTATATGGAATTTGATTTAATTTGGTTGTTGCTTCCGCTCCCGCATTGTTGTCGTCAGTTGTTTTACAAAAAGCCCCGCCTAGTGATTGAGTAAATCGATTTGCCGTTCGCCGGGTTTCAATTTAGGGTCGGATTTCTGTTTCGTCTTCGGATTGAGGCTCGGTGCGGGGCGTGCGTTACCCGTTTGGGGCGCCCGCTACACTTATTTTATTCGAATTTATAATTTGTTCTAGTCTATGGTGTACCCTGATTAATCAGACTAGTGCTTTCAACGTTTGAAAGCTGTACTCGATTCTCTACATTTCCACGCATGGTCTTTAATAAAAATATATGAAAAATAAATGTGATTTTGGGAATTCCAGAGTTCCAGGGAATTCTTCTTGACATCCTCGTGGGATATTTTGTAATAATAAATAATATATCGCAATACCTGTAATATTGTATTTAATACTTTGACGTAGCAAACGAGTGCTCTAATTTTGCTCCTAAGTACTTGATACCCATTTTCCAGTACTCGATTCACTATTTCTGCCACATATTATGAAAACTTGTTTCATTGGAATTTATACTTTGTTCTAGTCTATAGTTTACCTTGATTAATCAGACTAGTACTTTCAACGTTTGAAATTTGTACTCGATTCTCTACATTTCCACGCATGGTCTGAAATAAAAATATATGAAAAATAAATGTGATTTTGGGAGTTCTAGAGTTCCAGGAAATTCTTCTTGATATCATCCTGGGATATTTTGTAATAATAAACAATATATCGCAATAACTATTATATTGTATTTAGTAACTTTGATTCCACAAACGAGTACTCTGATTTTGCACCTAAGTACTTGATACCCATTTTCCAGTACTCGATTCTCTATTTCTACCACATATTATGAAAACTTATTTTATTGTAATTTATACTTTGTAACAGTATTAATCAGATTAGTACTTTCAATGTTTGAAATTTGTACTCGATTCTCTACATTTCCACGCATGGTCTGTAATAAAAATATATGAAAAATAAATGTGATTTTGGGAATTCTAGAGTTCCAGGAAATTTTTCTTGACATCATCGTGGGATATTTTGTAATAATAAACAATATATCGCAATAACTGTTATATTGTATTTAGTAACTTTGATTCCGCAAACGAGTACTCTGATTTTGGACCTAAGTACTTGATACCCATTTTCCAGTACTCGATTCTCTATTTCTACCACATATTATGAAAACTTATTTTATTGTAATTTATACTTTGTAACAGTATTAATCAGATTAGTACTTTCAACGTTTCAAATTTGTACTAGATTCTCTACATTTCCACGCATGGTCTGTAATAAAAATATATGAAAAATAAATTTGACTTTGGGAATTTCAGAGTTCCAGGGAATTCTTCTTGACATCCTCATGGCATATTTTGTAATAATAAACAATATATCGCAATACTTGTTATATTGTATTTAATACTTTAATTCCGCAAACGAGTACTCTGATTTTGCACCTAAGTACTTGATACCCATTTTCCAGTACTCGATTCTCTATTTCTGCCACATATTATGAAAAATTATTTTATTCGAATTTATAATTTGTTCTAGCCTATGGTGTACCTTGATTAATCAGACTAGTGCTTTCAATGTTTGAAATCTGTACTCGATTCTCTACATTTCCACGCATGGTCTTTAATAAAAATATATGAAAAATAAATCTGATTTTGGGAATTCCAGAGTTCCAGGGAATTTGTGACGACCCGATATTTCAAGGTACGTTTCGGCGTGTTAGCAGGAATTTATTTGTGAATTATGTGAATTAATTGCATTTAAGTGTTTATTGGGTGTGATTTTTGTGAAATATTTGAGTTAGAGGTATTTTTCGAGTTTCTAGCATCGTATTGTCATCAAGGGCTTGATTAGGGTCGCTTTGACTGTAAAATCAATTAATTTGGACACAGTCGACTTTTAAGCCCGGAATAGCGATTTGCAGTATTCTTGGACTGGCTCAAGTTTGAGCCGGGTGTTCTTTTTCCCCTCTAATTCTCACGTTCATTCTCTCTTCCTCACTTATCAAAATATTCAATTTCTCTTCACTTCATTTTCCCTCTTCCAACAACAACAACTCTTAACCTAGCTTCTTTAATCTTCTTCACCTTCGATCCTCTAGCTCTCTAATTCAACACGAAGGATCACCGAAGAACAAGGAACAATTTGATCCGAACAATTCAAGCTCTCAAGCTCTACTTCTCCTCATTTCATAACTTTTCCATATTTATGTAATTTATGGTTTTTGTTGCTATGATGATTGGTAATGATTCTTATGTTGTTAGAATGACCAAACATGAATATATGAATGTATGTTGATCATCTTGAAGCATGAGTGGAGCTAGAAAGCTTGAAACTTCATTAATGGCAATTTGAAGCTAAATGGGTTTATTTGTAATATTGAATTCACGACTTCTTTTGCTTGTTTTAATGTTGTTTTCATGATATATGATCATATTAAGCATTTAGGTAGAGTTGTTGGAGGATTGGGGGATGAAAAAATGAATTTTGAGCCAAAAATCAAAAAAATTCTCGCGACTGCTACAGTAACCTGCGTGTAACGCCCCGTTATTTTTCGAGGTACGTTTCGGTGCGTTAGCCGATTTATTTATGATTATTTATGTAATTATTTGAATTATATGAATTATGTGATTTAATTGTGATTTATGTGAGGATTTTGGTGAATTTTTATAATTCCGACTTTTTGGAATTTCTAACCTCGTATTGTTATCGAGGGCTAAGTTTGGGTCATTTTGACTGTAATATCGATTTATTTCGATAAGTCGACCTTTTAGCCCGGAATGACAATTTTCGGTATTTACGGACTGGCTCGAATTTAAGCCGGTATTCTTTTGTTGCTTTTTGACTTTCACGCCATCTCTCTCTCCTTCACTATTCAACTTTTTAATTCCTCAAACACATTCAACATCTCTTCATCACTTTCTTCTCTGCATCTCACGCCAAGAGCAAGAAACCTAGATTTCTCAATCTCACCCAAACTTCAAGATCTAAAATTATCATTCCATATCAAGTTCTTTCATCTTCAAGGAAGAAGTGCCAACTCGTAGCTTGTCCATTAAAGTCATCCTCCTTCTTCTTTCACCATTTTCCTTACTTGAGGTGAGTTTGTATAACTTGGTATTTCTTGGATTTTATTGAGTTAGTAGTTGATGAGATGATGGAAATATGATGGAATAAATGTTATTAAGTACTTGAAAGCATGAGATAGGTGATAAGCCATTGAACTCCATTAACACTATTTGAAGCTTAAATGGGTTTAATTTTAATATTGATTCCATGGCTCCAAATGCTTGTTTTCTTGAGGTTTTCATGCTATACGATGATATTGAGCATTTAGGTACAGTTTTATGAAGTTTGGGAGTGAAAAACTTGAATTTTGGGATGGAAAAACACCCTGTTAGTAGGCTGTTCGTTTTTTTTTCATTTTTGCCGTTTTGCTTCGAGCTTCGTTTTTCGATTCTTTTTCCACCAAAAATCTTAAAATATTATAACTGAGAAATTCTGAAAGTTTCGGGACAATTGGAGATGTTTATTACCCAAACCTTTATGCTAAATTCCAATTTTTGTGTTTATTCATTCACTTCTTGAAAATGGGATTTTGGGCCGAAACATTAGAATTTCTCAAAACTGTTTTAACTGAAGCTTGTCAACATATTAAGACTCATGTTCTCCAATTGTGGTGTTAAACGGAGCTGATTTGATCACTAAAAAATTACAAAAATGACCCTGCTGCCCCCTGTTTCAGTTTTGGGACAGAAGCTTCGGAAAATAGGGCAAACGATAGAATTTTCAAAAACTGTTTCACATTAGTATTTATCAACGTGTTTGAAGTGCCTCCATAAATTTTTAGATCATTTTTACTCCATTTGCTTAGGTAACGAAATTTTCTTCCAAAATGTGTTGCTGTGACGTATTTTCTGTTTTATGCCTACTTTGGACAAAAATCTGATTTTTCTTAGAATGAACCAAATTTTGGGCTTTATACCTATGGAAAGATATGTTTGTCTAGTTTAGTAAGAATTTTGAGGTTTGTTAAAAATCATTCCGAGGAGAGAGATATGCTAGTTTTAGTGCAACGTGCGCATACTTGAATTTTCATATCACTTGTATGTCTTTTCTATGCTTAATATCTCGTGCATTTGAACGTGTTTAAGTGCGTTTATACATGATTTTTCCATTTTATAAACATGTTTTACATTTTCATAAAGTCGTTCGTCTATTTGGTTGGTTTGTCGAGTCGTGTCTTACCTCGAGGTCCTGTATGTTACAGGTGGAAACCAAGAGGCTAGGACTTAGGTCGTCGAGCCTTCGTTTTGTCAGCTTTAAGCCTACAGGTGAGGTTTTAAATTCTTTTAACTGGAGCATTGAACAAACAATTGCTAAAATCATCCCTTTTTATATTTCAATTATATGCTTTGCTGATATTGGAGATAAAAGGATTTGATAGCAAATGTTATATATGTATTTTGCTAAAACAATTGTAAAATAGAGACAAGTAAATGTTTTTTATTTATAAAGTAACTTTTGGTCACGGGATACGCGCGTATGCCTTGGAATTGCTCGGCAACGTGGCGGAAACCCTAGGCGGTTACATAGCTTGTCTCGAACTACCCTTTTGGTCAATTTGCTCCTTTGCTCGAGAAAGAGAAAGGAGAACTAAGTATTTTTACAAAGCGAGAAATATTACATTTTACCCATTGAGGACGCTCTTGGGGATATTGGGCCCGGATTATGTAGACGGTGGAGACCCGGAGACGTGCGTCTAGGGTGAAGCCCAGGCATAATCCACAGATTGTGAAGGGTTTGACTAGCAACCCGACGGACAATCGAAGGGTATTACTTGTGGCTAGTCTGTAACGCCCCATTATTTTTATAACGCTTCGGTAAGTTTACCGACTAATAGCTCTTGTGTGTATTACTTGCAAATTATGTGACTATGTGAATTATATGAAATAATGTGTGATTCTATATGTGAATAATATGATGAATTCATAAGAATTTTCATATTTGAATTACTTCACACTATGCTTATATTTGAAGTGTTGTATTTGAAATCTTATGGAAATTATGCCATTATATTTGAATAACATGATATTGTATTTGATATATATACACATATATATATGAAAATATATACAAATATATACATATCAATATCTACATGGTTGCATACCAATTTTGACTTTTCTAAATAATATCTATAATTATAATAAATACCTTTTATTTATTTAATTATCTCATCTCTCTCCACATTTTTCTACACTATTCCACAAGTCTCTCTCTTTCTCTCCTTCTTCACACCATTGCCGCCACTCTCACCTCTCTCTCTCGGCCATCTCCATCTTCAACAAGCATCAAGAAACCAACATCTTTCTTGCTACAAAAAGTTGCTCTCTCATCCAAGGAACAAGCTACCACTTGTGGTTTTTGCAAACAAGCTCTCTACATCTTTTTTTCTCCAATTCTTTCCTTCAAGGTAAGTTTATGAATCTCTCAATTCTTTGGGTTTTATGGTTTCAAATGTTGATGAAGTGAAGAAGCATGCTAGAATGAATGATTGATGAGCTTAGTTTGGTTGTTGATAGCATGTAGCATTATTTGTGAAATTTTCATTGAATTTGATCAATTTGCAATGTTGGGTTAATGGGCGTAGATGCTTGAATGGTTAAGGAATTCATGTTAGTTCATGATATTAAGCTAATTGGTGAAGTTTTATGGAGTTTGGGGTTGGAAAATGAAAGTTTGGCAAAATAGGTAGGGGCTGCTGAATAGTGATTTTTGAGCATTTGGCTTCATTTTTCAATTCTTTTGGCATCAAAAATCCTTAAATAAAGTAGTGAAGTGATGCCGGAAGTTTCGGATTAATCGGAGTTGTTTTGCTATGCAAAGTATTAAATGAGGGGTGGTTTGTGTAATATTCACAAACCTTTGAATTTTATTCCCCAAGCTTCCATATTACTTGAATGCTTAATTTAGCTTAATATCATGTGTATTTGATTGTGTTTAAATGTGTTTGAATGAGCTTAGTTGTGTTTAAATACATTTATGCATAATATGTTATTTTGAGCATAAAATGCATTTCATAGCCGTGCGTCGTATTTGGTTGATTTATCGAGTCGTGTCTTACCTCGAGGCCTGTGTATTACAGGTGGGACCTCGCGGGACTGATCTCTGGTCGTTTGGATATCCTTTTTGTTAAGCCTACAGGTGAGGATGTAAAATGGTTTTGAATTGGATATGAACAAATATTTGCGAAAACCCTACCCCTTTGTATTTCAATTATATGTTATCAATATTTGAAATAAAAAGGATTTGATATAAAAATGATATATGTGTATCTTTCTAAAATGATTTGAAAATAGAGACAAGAGATCTACTTTGATTTTAAAAGTAACATTTGGTCTCGGGACTTGCGCTTATGCCTCGAGATAACTCAGCAACGTGACGGGATACCCTAGGCGGTTACATACCTTGTCTCGAAAGACCCTTTTGGTCCATTAAAATATTTTGAAAATCGAGATGACTTATACTTAACCCCATTGAGGACGCTCATGGGTATTTCTATTTGGGCCCTGGATTATGTGACAGGCGGATACCCGGAGACGTGCGTCTAGGGTTGAAGCTGGGTTCATAATTCCACCGATTATAAGCAGGTATTCATGAACCTGACAAATAATCAAAGGGTATTGTTCATGGCTGGTCGGAGGTAGTCTAGCCTGAATAATACTTCCACCGGCGCCATTAGTCGGTTGTGGTGAAATCTTGGGTAGCTCCCTTGATAAGCCAAATGGTATTGAGGAGGAATTTCGTTATATTTGATATGTTTTGGGAGTTATAAGGAGATGGCCCGTTCTCGCCGGGAATAAAATGTTTCTAAAATGTTTTACTTTAATATTTAATTTACAAAGCTTTGATGAATTATAAAAAGAAAGTATCGGCACTAGATTCGTTTCTCTATTAACCAAAGCGTGAATTAAATATGTTTTATGTTTTAATTATTATTATATATATATATTCCCCTCCTCACTGAGTTCGTTTGACTCACATCCCATTTTGGTTCATGCTTCAGGTTAGCGGTCAGGTACTGGCAGCAGCGTTGTAGGCTTGTACAGTCCTTGAAGTCGGTCTTATGTATTTACTTTTGTGGATCGAACTCATGATGTTGGATTACATGAAAACCTTACATGTTATGCTGATGTTGGATATTTAATGAGTTGATGTTATAACTTGTGATAGATGATGAACTTATAAATGTTTATTTTGGCCACGGATGGCAGTGTGAATATAAATATGATCTTTTGCCTATTGCTTCCGCTTGTTGGTGTTGTTGTTGTTGTTGTTGGTGTTGGTACGGTTGTTGGGAGTCGCTGTTGCCAGGTTGTGGGAATCCCGTTGTCCGGGGCGGGCTTTCGAGTGGTGGTATTTAGCTAATGCTCGAGAGCTCGTTTCGGTCCGGGGGTTGTGGCGTGGGGGACGTCACAGCTTAAGGTGGTATCAGAGCCTAGGTTTGGTACTTAGGTTTTGATGTTGTGTCGAGTCTGTCTAGGTCGAACGGCTATAGGGCAACGTGCTTCTATATGCTTATGTTATGTTATTCTGTGCTAACATGATCATGTGGCTAACGAAGCATGCATATTATTTAGTCTTTTGATACAGGAAAATGGTTCGTGCTCTTGGTAGACCGAGCACCAGAGCTGCTCCTCCTTGTCCTCCCCAGGAAGACAACAACATTAATGATCCTACGGCTCCCCAACCTGAGCAGGTACCGCCGGCACAACATAATCCATTCAATCCAGCAGTATTTATAGAGGCAATGCAGCAGTTCTTCAGACAGGGTTTAGCTCCGGCTCAGCCAACAGCCGCCCAGAGGAGACAGATAGAAGCTAAAGAGTTTGATCGGTTTCTTAGCCTTAATCCTCCTCGTTTCGAGGGAGCCCCCGACGACTTAAAGGCTACGGAGTGGATCGCGGATTTAGAACCTATCTTCCGGGTTATCGAGTGTGAGGACGCTAAAAAGGTTGAGTATGCAGTTTTTCTCCTTAAAGGACCAGCCAGGGACTGGTGGAGACTGGCTGAGGCTAGATGGCGAGCTGATCAGATCGAGCCGACTTGGGCTAATTTTCTCTCAGCCTTCCGAAATAAATACATTCCCCTGGTTGTACAGGATAAACGAGAAGCTGAATTCAGGGCCCTAAAACAGGAGAATCTCACTGTTGATCACTACGAGGCCATGTTCTCCCGCCTCATTGTCTACTGTCCTTCCATCCTTACAGACGAAAGAAGGAAGGTGAATCAGTTTGTTCAGGGCCTGAACGAGGATATTCATAGAGCACTTCTGGGAGCTCATCTCCCTACATACGAGGTTGCCGTCACAACTGCTCTGGAGATTGAGTCTCAGTTACAACAGATCAAAAGGGACTTCGCACCGAAGGATATAGCTCCACCACCTCGCAAATTCAAGAGGTCTTTTCCTCCTGCGGGTTCTTCATCTTCGAGCAAGAAGCAAAAGACCACAGGTTCACAGATAGCCGAGCCTCCGATCAAGTGTTCTTACTGTAATAAACCAAAACATACCGAGGCAAACTGCTGGAGGAAACAGGGTTTGTGTATCTGGTGTGGAGGCAGGGACCATCAAATCAGGAACTGCCCAAAGAGAAGGCCACCTCCACAGTTCCAGAAGGAGCCACAGAATGCGGGGAAAGGAAAAGTTGTAGCTCGAGCGTACGCGATGACGGGGGATGGAGGGGAGACCGATCCTAATGCAGTGGTGCAAGGTATTGTACATTTGCATGACATATCCATAATTGCATTATATGATTCGGGTGCGACGCATTCTTTTATTGCACCTGAATATGCTTCTAGATTATCATTGTCTGTCGAGTCTTTACCATATGTGCTTGAGGTCAATTCCCGGTTGGGAATTTCTTATTTGTGTAATCGAGTCTTCCGAGACTGTCCGTTGAGGATAGACGATCGCGATTATCCTGCTGATCTCATTGAGCTTCCGATGAGTCACTATGGGATAATATTGAGAATGGACTGGCTATATCGGCATCAACCTTATATTGATTGTTTTGGCAAAAAGATCGCTCTGGGAGCTGATAGCGAGATTTTGGGCAAAAGATTTGACAAGATTCCTCGAGTTTCTTATGTTAAAGCCGCCCGAATGATTCGCAAGGGATCTCCGGCCTTTGTTGCTTATCTACTAAACCGTCCGAAAGAGCAAGTTAAGCTTGAGGAGGTACCAGTAGTTAGAGAATTCCCTGATGTGTTTCCCGAGAGTTTGAATTCTTTGCCTCCGGAACGAGAGATAGAGTTTGTGATCGATTTAGCTCTGAGTGCCGAACCGTATTCGAAGACTCCTTACCGAATGGCTCCGGCAGAGTTGAAAGAATTGAAGATACAGTTGGATAGACTGTTGGAGAGTGGGTACATTCGACCGAGTACTTCGCCGTGGGGTGCCCCTGTTCTTTTCGTGAAAAAGAAGGATGGGACGTTGACGATGTGTATAGATTATCGCGAGCTGAATCGGATGACGATAAAGAACGAATATCCTCTACCTCACATCGAAGAGTTGTTTGATATCCTGCAAGGGTCGAAAGTATACTCTAAACTTGATCTCCGACAGGGGTATTACCAGTTGAGGATTCGAGAGTCAGACATTCTAAAGACTGGGTTTAATACTCGATATGGGCATTTTGAGTTCGTAGTTATGCCTTTCGGGTTGACGAATGCCCCAGCTGCTTTTATGGATCTGATGCATCGTACTTTCCGGCCATATCTCGATAAGTTTGTGGTGATCTTCATCGACGATATCCTGGTTTTCTCAAAGACTAAGGAAGAACATGCTGAGCATCATCGCATTGTATTAAGAACTCTCCGAGAGCATAAGTTGTATGCTAAGTTCAGTAAATGCGAATTTTGGCTGGATAAAGTTACCTTCCTTGGTCATGTGATATCAAGAGATGGAATCGAAGTGGATCCCTCGAAGATTGAGGCCGTGATGAAATGGGAGCAGCCGAAGACACCAACTGAAGTTAGAAGTTTTCTAGGGTTAGCTGGCTATTACAGGCGTTTCGTTCAAGATTTCTCCAAGATAGCTGCACCGCTGACCAACTTAACTCGCAAGGACGTACCTTTTAAGTGGGACGATAAATGCGAGGCAAGTTTCCAAGAGTTACGGAAACGGTTGACTACTGCTCCGGTACTTGCACTACCTGAAGGTTCCGAAGGGTTTACGGTTTATACCAATGCCTCAAAAGAAGGATTAGGATGTGTTCTTATGCAAAACGGCAAAGTGATAGCTTATGCTTCGCGTAAGTTAAAAGATGCTGAGAAGAACTACCCTATCCATGATCTTGAGCTAGCTGCTATTATCTTTGCCTTGGGGAAGTGGTGACACTATTTATACGGTGTGACATTCGACATTTTTACCGATCACCAGAGTTTGAAATATCTGCATACTCAGAAGGATCTCAATCGCAGGCAACGACGGTGGATGGAATTTCTTGAAGATTATGATTGCCGTATCCAATACCATCCCGGCAAAGCTAATGTAGTAGCCGATGCTTTAAGTAGACAAGCAAAGGTAGCTAGCTTGGAAGGAACCTCTACAGGAGTGATGTCAGAAGCAGGGAGATATCATCTAGTCTCTCAATCGCGGATTGCCAACCTCTCAGTGAGACCGGATTTAGTTTAGAGGCTTAAAGACGAGCAGAGTGCTGATGACTGGATTCAAAGACAGGTCGTGAGGATGCAAGACGATCCGAACTCCTCATTTGCTTTTGATGATACGGGTCTGCTTCGTTTTAAGAACCGAATTTGCGTGCCGAAGAATCTGAAGACCGAAATCATGGAGGAAGCACATAAATCTTCTTATGCCATCCATCCGGGAGGTAATAAGATGTACCGAGATCTCAAGACTCAATATTGGTGGCATGGAATGAAACGAGAAGTTGCTGATTTCGTGAGACGGTGTTTGACTTGTCAAAGAGTTAAAGCCGAACATCAGCAACCCGGTGGAACTCTACAGCCAGTCTCTATTCCGGATTGGAAATGGGAATATATTGCTATGGATTTCATGTCCGGATTACCGAGAGTTCAAGGCGGATATGATACAATTCGGGTAATTGTAGATCATTTGACGAAATCCGCCCATTTCATTCCAATTCGAAAGACCACTAATGTCAAGAAGTTAGCTGAACTGTACATCGAGCAGATTGTAAAGCTACACGGAGTTCCGAAGAGTATCGTGTCCGATCGAGACCCTAAGTTTACTTCACGACTTTGGCAAGAAATTCACAGAAACTTGGGAACGAACTTGAAATTCAGCACGGCCGCTCACCCGCAAACTGATGGTCAATCTGAAAGAACCATCAAGATTCTAGGCGATATGCTACGAGCGTGTGCTCTCGACTTCTCCACGAGTTGGGACAAGCAACTGCCACTCATTGAATTCGCCTACAATAACAGTTACCAAGCGACAATAGGGATGCCCCCGTATGAAGCACTTTACGGACGTAAATGCCGATCCCCTCTGTATTGGGAATTGGAAGATTGGCGAAGAACTAAAGACGGAGTGGAATGAGCTCTACCTCCAAAGACGATCCAGGAAACACTTGATAAGATTGCGATCATTCGACAGAGAATGAAAGCTGCCCAGGATCGTCAGAAGAGTTATGCTGATAAGAGACGCCGGGATTTGGAATTTTGAAGAGGGAGACAAAGTGTTTCTTAAGGCGATGTTGAGGAAAGGTTTCACTAGAGTGGGAAAAGGTGGGAAGCTCAGTTCGAGATATTTGGGACCCTATGAGGTTATTGAACGGATTGGGAAGACGGCCTACCGCCTGAACCTGCCTTCGACTCTAACTGGGATTCACAACGTCTTCCATGTTTCTCAATTGCGAAAATACTATCCCGACGAATCTCATATTCTCCGAGATGAAGAAGTCCTGGTAGAGCCTGACTTGACGATCGAGATGAAACCTGTTGAGATTCAGGATCGTAAGTTCAAGCAACTCCGCAACCGACAGATTCCCTTGGTTCGTGTGTTGTGGAGAAACCGAACCACCGAACAAGTAACTTGGGAGACAGAAGAGAAGATGCGAACTCATTATCCCGAGTTATTTGCAGAGTCGAATTAGAATCTGGGGACCAGATTCTCCGAAGGGGGGGATAGTGTAACGCCCCATTATTTTTATAACGCTTCGGTAAGTTTACCGACTAATAGCTCTTGTGTGTATTACTTGCAAATTATGTGACTATGTGAATTATATGAATTAATGTGTGATTCTATATGTGAATAATATGATGAATTCATAAGAATTTTCATATTTGAATTACTTCACACTATGCTTATATTTGAAGTGTTGTATTTGAAATCTTATGGAAATTATGCCATTATATTTGAATAACATGATATTGTATTTGATATATATACACATATATATATGAAAATATATACAAATATATACATATAAATATCTACATGGTTGCATACCAATTTTGACTTTTCTAAATAATATCTATAATTATAATAAATACCTTTTATTTATTTAATTATCTCATCTCTCTCCACATTTTTCTACACTATTCCACAGCTCTCTCTCTTTCTCTCCTTCTTCACACCATTGCTGCCACTCTCACCTCTCTCTCTCGGCCATCTCCATCTTCAACAAGCATCAAGAAACCAACCACTTTCTTGCTACAAAACGTTGCTCCCTCATCCAAGGAACAAGCTACCACTTGTGGTTTTTGCAAACAAGCTCTCTACATCTTTTTTTCTCCAATTCTTTCCTTCAAGGTAAGTTTATGAATCTCTCAATTCTTTGGGTTTTATGGTTTCAAATGTTGATGAAGTGAAGAAGCATGCTAGAATGAATGATTGATGAGCTTAGTTTGGTTGTTGATAGCATGTAGCATTATTTGTGAAATTTTCATTGAATTTGATCAATTTGCAATGTTGGGTTAATGGTCTTAGATGCTTGAATGGTTAAGGAATTCATGTTAGTTCATGATATTAAGCTAATTGGTGAAGTTTTATGGAGTTTGGGGTTGGAAAATGAAAGTTTGGCAAAATAGGTAGGGGCTGATGAATAGTGATTTTTGAGCATTTGGCTTCATTTTTCAATTCTTTTGGCATCAAAAATCCTTAAATATAGTAGCTAAGTGATGCCGGAGGTTTCGGATTAATCGGAGTTGTTTTGCTATGCAAAGTATTAAATGAGGGGTGGTTTGTGTAATATTCACAAACCTTTGAATTTTATTCCCCAAGCTTCCATATTACTTGAATGCTTAATTTAGCTTAATATCATGTGTATTTGATTGTGTTTGAATGTGTTTGAATGAGCTTAGTTGTGTTTAAATAGATTTATGCATAATATGTTATTTTGAGCATAAAATGCATTTCATAGCCGTGCGTCGTATTTGGTTGATTTATCGAGTTGTGTCTTACCTCGAGGCCTGTGTATTACAGGTGGGACCTCGCGGGACTGATCTCTGGTCGTTTGGATATCCTTTTTGTTAAGCCTACAGGTGAGGATGTAAAATGGTTTCAACTGGAGTATGAACAAATATTTGCGAAAACCCTACCCCTTTGTATTTCAATTATATGTTATCAATATTTGAAATAAAAAGGATTTGATATAAAAATGATATATGTGTATCTTTCTAAAATGATTTGAAAATAGAGACAAGAGAACTACTTTGATTTTAAAAGTAACATTTGGTCTCGGGACTTGCGCGTATGCCTCGAGATAACTCGGCAACGTGACGGGATACCCTAGGCGGTTACATACCTTGTCTCGAAAGACCCTTTTGGTCCATTAAAATATTTTGAAAAGCGAGATGACTTATACTTAACCCCATTGAGGACGCTCATGGGTATTTCTATTTGGGCCCTGGATTATGTGACAGGCGGATACCCAGAGACGTGCGTCTAGGGTTGAAGCTGGGTTCATAATTCCACCGATTATAAGCAGGTATTCATGAACCTGACAAATAATCAAAGGGTATTGTTCATGGCTGGTCGGAGGTAGTCTAGCCTGAATAATACTTCCACCGGCGCCATTAGTCGGTTGTGGTGAAATCTTGGGTAGCTCCCTTGATAAGCCAAATGGTATTGAGGAGGAATTTCGTTATATTTGATATGTTTGGGGAGTTATAAGGAGATGGCCGTTCTCGCCGGGAATAAAATGTTTCTAAAATGTTTTACTTTAATATTTAATTTACAAAGCTTTGATGAATTATAAAGAGAAAGTATCGGCACTAGATTCGTTTCTCTATTAACCAAAGCGTGAATTAAATATGTTTTATGTTTTAATTATTATTATATATATATATTCCCCTCCTCACTGAGTTCGTTTGACTCACATCCCATTTTGGTTCATGTTTCAGGTTAGCGGTCAGGTACTGGCAGCAGCGTTGTAGGCTTGTACAGTCCTTGAAGTCGGTCTTATGTATTTACTTTTGTGGATCGAACTCATGATGTTGGATTACATGAAAACTTGACATGTTATGCTGATGTTGGATATTTAATGAGTTGATGGTATAACTTGTGATAGATGATGAACTTATAAATGTTTATTTTGGCCACGGATGGCAGTGTGAATATAAATATGATCTTTTGCTTATTGCTTCCGCTTGTTGGTGCTGTTGTTGTTGTTGTTGGTGTTGGTACGGTTGTTGGGAGTCGCTGTTGCCAGGTTGTGGGAATCCCGTTGTCCGGGGCGGGTTTTCGAGTGGTGGTATTTAACTAATGCTCGAGAGCTCGTTTCGGTCCGAGGGTTGTGGCGTGGGGGACGTCACAGCTTAAGGTAAATCAAAATAGTTTCCTTGTCTCTGTTTTGAAACCATTTTAACAAAGACATATATATATCATTTGATATTAAAACCTTTTGTTACAAATATTGGCAAATCATATAATTGAAATATTAAAGGGGATATGTTTTCGCAATATTTGTTCACACTTCGAGATAACTCGGCAACGTGACGGGATACCCTAGGCGGTTACATACCTTGTCTCGAAAGACCCTTTTGGTCCGCTAAAATATTTTGAAAAGCCAGATGACTTATACTTAACCCCATTGAGGACGCTCATGGGTATTTCTGTTTGGGCCCTGGATTATGTGACAGGCGGATACCCGGAGACGTGCGTCTAGGGTTGAAGCTGGGTTCATAATTCCACCGATTATAAGCAGGTATTCATGAACCTTTCAAATAATCAAAGGGTATTGTTCATGGCTGGTCGGAGGTAGTCTAGCCTGAATAATACTTACACCGGCGCCATTAGTCGGTTGTGGTGAAATCTTGGGTAGCTCCCTTGATAAGTCAAATGGTATTGAGGAGGAATTTCGTTATATTTGATATGTTTTGGGAGTTATAAGGAGATGGCCCGTTCTCGCCAAGAATAAAAATGTTTTTCTAAAATGTTTTACTTTGATATTTAATTCACAAAGCTTTGATGAATTATAAAGAGAAAGTATCGGCAGTAGATTCGTTTCTCTATTAACCAAAGCGTGAATTAAATATGTTTTATGTTTTAATTATTATATATATATTTTCCCCTCCTCACTGAGTTCGTTTGACTCACATCCCGTTTTGGTTCATGCTTCAGGTTAGCGGTCAGGTACTGGCAGCAGCGTTGTAGGCTTGTACAGTCCTTGAAGTCGGTCTTATGTATTTACTTTTGTGGATCGAACTCATGATGTTGGATTACATGAAAACTTGACATGTTATGCTGATGTAGAATACTTAATGAATTGATGTTATAACTTGTGATAGATGATGAACTTATAAATGTTTATTTTGGCCACGGATGGCAGTGTGAATATAAATATGATCTTTTGCTTATTGCTTCCGCTTGTTGGTGTTGTTCACTACAAAAAAACAGTGAAAAACCAACGACAAAACTCGTCGCAAATTCGTCGCAAATTCGTTGGAAATTACATTTCCAACGAATTTGTGACGAATTTGCGACGATGTGGGGATATCGGAAAATATTTCCAACGAATTTGCAACGACATTGTAGTCATCGGAAATTCCGTTTCATCGCAAATGCGTCGGAAAGTCGTTGGAAACTGGATTTTACATTTTTTTTAAATTTTTATTTGTGACGACTTTACAACATAAAAGCCATATATGGATGCAACGTTCTCGCATAATGGATGAATGTTTCAACACCTTCCACATATTCTGGTCTAGTACCCCCACGATTAGGGTAATTCCTATTATACATCCAATTTCTGTCCGGCGGAATATTCATCTAGGGCCAATGGAAATATTTCATTAGAAAAGCAGTTTCTAAAGTTAGCACAAAACAGAAATTCGCTTCAGCAACACATTTTGAAAGATTATTTCGTTTCCTTATCAAACGAAGTCCAATTGCTATGAAAATTTATGGAGATACTCCTGACATACTGAGGAATATCCCAGTAAAACAGTTTCTAAAAATTCGATCATTTGACCCCTCTGCCAAGGCTTCTGTCAGAGACCTGAAACATGGGACAGCTGGGTCGTTTCGTAATTTTTTCAGAGACCAAACCAACTCGGAATTACACCAAATTTAACAGAGATGACCCTTAATATGTGATTAATCCCCATTTAGAACAGTTTTAAAAAATTCCATCATCTCAGTCCGAAATCTCTATTTCAAGTAAGCAATGCATATTCATAAGAACCAAAAAATTGATCACATTCATATATGCAAACCCATAAACCACTTAATCATACTTTAATTAAGTAAACTCCATCAACTTCATAATCCATCAGATTTTCCTCAATGAACCCTAGTTTCTAAACACATAGATTATTCCTTTAAATTCAAAGAAGATGATGAAGCTTGTTCAATACCTTAACTAGGATGCGAGAAGGCAGGAATTATCCTAAAAGCACGACCTCAAGAATTGATTAACGAGACGAGAAGGAAGCTTCTAATTTCCAGCAAACTTCTCCCTCCTTGCGCTGGAATTCTAATCGAAAGAAAAACAAAATATTAAGATGCTGAGCTAACAAAAAATTAAGGAATCCCACATAATCCAGCAATTCAAAAGCAAAATGATTTCGAAAGATTATTTTGTTTTCTTATCAAACGAAGTCCAATTGCTATGAAAATTTATGGAGATACTCCTCACATACTGAGAAATATCCCAGTAAAACAGTTTCTAAAAATTCGATCATTTGACCCCTCTGCCAAGGCTTCTGTCAGAGACCTGAAACATGGGACAGCTGGGTCGTTTCGTAATTTTTTCAGAGACCAAACCAACTCGGAATTACACCAAATTTAACAGAGATGACGCTTAATATGTGATTAATCCCCATTTAGAACAGTTTTAAAAAATTCCATCATCTCAGTATGAAATCTCTATTTCAAGTAAGCAATCTATATTCATAATAACCAAGACAGCTGGGTCGTTTCGTAATTTTTTCAGAGACCAAACCAACTAGGAATTACACCAAATTTAACAGAGATGACCCTTAATATGTGATTAAGCCCCAGTTAAAACAGTTTTCAAAAATTCCATCATCTCAGCCCGAAATCTACCCCTGGTGTAATCTGAAAATTTCCTCAATTTACAGCAATCTGAAAATTACAGCTATATTTCATACGTCAATGGAGTTTCTAATCCGTTTTGTTGACTTATATACATGAATTCCAATCCACTTCTCTTTTGTAAGTGAACTTTTGCACTAAATGCTATATAAATGTGACTCTTTTTCCAGCCCTAATGACATGTAACTATGTAAGTAAGAAACCAGATACATTATTGCATGATGTTAAGGACAAATATTCCAAAAAAAAATATGGTATCACATTTGACATTCATCCCATTACCAAAGTAACCATCAAGCTTGCAAATAATAAATGAAACTGAAGAAAAGTCACTAAATTCACACAAGTAGATAAGGCTAGCAGCAGCATAGATCATTAAAGAGGACTATTTCTAAACGAATGCAAAGAGATGATTGAGTTTTCCATACTTTAATTTGCTGATTCAGAGGTATTCTTGTTGAATCCTAGCTCTGTTCTGTTCCCACCATAATCTTGCTTGCATTTCTCCAAACATTTCTCGACTGCAGTCAGAGTTTCTAAGTCAGATACAATTAGTGATACAAAGGCTAGAAATTTTCAATGGGAAAGTTCTGTTTCCTTTCTCTCATTCCTTCTGAAATTCCAACCATCACCTTGAGTTTTTCTGCCACTTCTTTTTGACAAGCAAGCGAAAGGAAATAACTTAAATTTCCAATCATAGGTTATTTTCCTCACTTCCAATTTGGATCACAACAGAGACATACATACAAATGTATTCAAATACATTGAAGAAAAAATCTAACACTCTGAAAAGCTAATCTTATCGACTTCTCAAGCTGCGGAAATTACAAGGATTAAGGGCATCTGAAAAGGTATACAAAAAAATTGATATATGACTAAGAAAGAAAAATGGATACCACTTAACCTTCCAATGTCAATTGAAGCAAACATAAATAGAAAGGCACTTTACAAAACCAAAAAACACGGAAAGACATGGGCAATTGCAAGTGTTAATAATAGCAATAATCATGATTTTAAGCAAACTGTCAGGCAAATGCTCTATAATGAGAACCATAAGCATAAGCCAAGCTGGAAGAATCATGATAATAGATGTATTTTACTCAACATTCAGTTTTTTCCCCATATATTCCCACAAAGGTTCACGTACCCATTCCATTCGAGAATCACAAAACCAAAAATTAAAGAACTATAGATTGAAAAACAGAATCACTCACCTTTAGTGTACGAACAAGTCAACCCGATGGCAAATGCAAGCGACACCGTGAAAATCCCAACCCGATGGGCTTGGCGATGCTGGGCTGGGCGGCTCTGGACTGAGCTGGGCGGCGCTGGTCGGCGCGGGGGTGGGCGGTGCAGTGGGTAGGGCGGCGCGGGGCTGGGAGGGAGGCAGCACAGGGCAGCGCGATGCTAGTGGGAGGGAGAGCCGGTTGGTCGGCTGGTGAGCAGCGGGAAGAGAGGTTCTTTCAATTTGGGCATTCTCAAAGTGTTGGAGTATAATTTAGGTTTTTACTGCTATATTTTTTATTTTTTTTTTGTTCGCTTACGACGAATTTCCAACGACATAATGTCGTTGGAAATATTTTTCTAAATTAATTTTATTTCGGAAAGGGATTAGCGACGACTTTCCAACGACATTTTGTCGTTGGAAATATTTTTTTCAATTATTTTTATTTAATATTTAGATTTGCGACGACTTAGCGACGACATGTGGTCGTTGGTAAATTTTCCCACTTTCATACTCGTTTTTGCAACGAATTTGCGACGCTAACTCCTCGTTGGTAATAATTTTAAAATTATTTTTGTTTAATATTCAGCTTTGCGACGACTTAGTGACGACATGTAGTCGTTGGTAAATTTTCCCACTTTCATACTCGTTTTTGCAACGAATTTGCGACGATAAGTCCTCGTTGGTAATAATTTTAAAATTATTTTTATTTAATATTCGTGTTTGCGACGATGTCGTCGCTAATATTTGATTTTATATTTTTCTGGTTTTCGTTGGTATGGCGTCGCAAATGCGTGGGAAATTTGCGACGCCTTTGCAACGACATTATTCTGTTGGTTTTTTTCGTTGGTTTTTGACAGTTTTCTTGTAGTGGTTGTTGTTGTTGTTGGTGTTGGTACTGTTGTTGGGAGTCGCTTTTGCCAGGTTGTGGGAATCCCGTTGTCCGGGGCGGGTTTTCGAGTGGTGGTATTTAACTAACGCTCGAGAGCTCGTTTCGGTCCGGGGGTTGTGGCGTGGGGGACGTCACATAGTCGGAGGTAGTCTAGCTGAGGTAATACTTTCACCAGTTACGGTTATGGAAAAATCTTGAGTTGCTACTTGATAAGCCAAATGGTGTTTGGATTTATAATCATATAAAATGATATTTCTTTGGGAGTTATAAGGGGATGGCCCGTTCTCGCCGGGAATAAAAACCGAGTTTCATAATTGTTTTATTTTTAAGTTTAATTCACAAAACTTTGTTGAATTGTAAATAGAATGTATCGTCATTAGATTCATGTCTATCGAACCAAAGTGTGGATTAAATTAGCTTTTACATATTACGTATATCCCCCTTCCTCACTGAGTTCGTTTAACTCACCCTCTTTTGGTTCATGCTTCAGGTTAGAAGTTCGACCGTCCATGGTCGATTAATGGCAGCAGCAGTCGTAGGCTTTTGAGTCTTTGATGTCGGTCTATTTGTAGATATTTTGTTGGATCGAATCATGTTGAGGATTGGATATTAGCTTTCTTCACATTGTCTATATCTGTTGAATCATGCTACATGAATATTGTCGATGAATATAAATGATGAAATATGGATATATTTGAGCCTTTGATGGGCGTATTCGATATAATGACAATGGTTTGGATTTAGCTTCCGTTGGTGTTGTTGTTTTGTTGAGTTTTGTTGGGAATTGCTGTTGCCAGGTTGTGGAAATCCCGTTGTCCGGGGCGGGCTTTCGGGTGGAGGTAATTAACCGTCACTCGGGGGGCTCATTCCGGTCCGGGGGTTGTGATGTGGGGGCGTCACAGCTTAAGGTGGTATCAGAGCCTAGGTTTGGTACTTAGGTTTTGACGTCGTGTGGAGTCTGTCTAGGTAGAACGGCTTTAGGACAATGTGCGCTTTTATATGTTTATGCTATGTGACTTACTTTGATATGATCATATAGCTAACGAAACATGCATCTTGTTCAGTTTCTTTGCAACAGGATATATAAAATGCATCATGGTAGAGGTAGACCGAGACGTCAGGAAACACCTCCTCCTCCCCAAAACAACGATCCTCCGGCTCCTCAGCTTGAGCCAGCACCGCAGGCACAGCCCAATCCAGTTAATCCGGCTTCATTCATGGAAGCAATGCAGCAGTTTTTCATGTAAGGGTCAGCTCCTGCCCAACCAACCGCAGCACAGCGAAGACAGTCCGATCCCCGTATGAAACTTTGTATGGCCGCAAGTGCCGATCCCCTCTTTATTGGGATTTGGACGATTGGCGGAGAACGAAAGACGGGGTCGAACGAGCTCGTCCTCCAAAGACGATCCAAGAAACTCTTCATAAAATTGCGGTCATCCGGCAGAGGATGAAAGCCGCACAGGATCGACAGAAGAGCTACGCTGATAAGAGACGTCGGGATTTGGAATTTGAAGAAGGAGACAAGGTGTTTCCCAAAGCAACGTTGAGGAAAGGATTCGTGAGAGTGGGTAAAGGCGGAAAACTCAGTCCAAGATATTTGGGACCCTTCGAGGTTATCGAACGGATTGGGAAGACCGCTTACCACTTGGATTTGCCCTCGACAATGACCGGGATTCACAACGTCTTCCACGTTTCGCAACACCGTAAGTATTATCCCGACGATTCTCACATTCTCAAAGATGATGAAGTTCGAGTGGAGCCCGATTTGACGATTGAGCTAAAGCCCGTTGAGATTCAAGATCGTAAGCTCAAACAGCTCCGAGATCGACATATTCCCTTGGTTCGTGTGTTGTTGAGGAACCGAACCACCGAACAAGTAACTTGGGAGACGGAAGAGAAGATGCGAACTCATTACCTTGAGTTATTTTCTGGGACGAATTAGAATCTGGGGACCAGATTCTTCGAACGGGGGGATAGTGTAACGCCCCGTTATTTTTCGAGGTACGTTTCGGTGCGTTAGCCGATTTATTTATGATTATTTATGTAATTATTTGAATTATATGAATTATGTGATTTAATTGTGATTTATGTGAGGATTTTGGTGAATTTTCATAATTCCGACTTTTTGGAATTTCTAACCTCGTATTGTTATCGAGGGTTAAGTTTGGGTCATTTTGACTGTAATATCAATTTATTTCGATAAGTCGACCTTTTAGCCCGTAATGACAATTTTCGGTATTCACGGACTGGCTCGAATTTGAGCCGGTATTCTTTTGTTGCTTTTTGACTTTCACGCCATCTCTCTCTCCTTCACTATTCAACTTTTTAATTTCTCAAACACATTCAACATCTCTTCATCCCTTTCTTCTCTGCATCTCACCCCAAGAGCAAGAAACCTAGATTTCTCAATCTCACCCAAACTTCAACATCTAAAATTATCATTCCATATCAAGTTCTTTCATCTTCAAGGAAAAAGTGCCAACTCGTAGCTTGTCCATTAAAGTCATCCTCCTTCTTCTTTCACCATTTTCCTTACTTGAGGTGAGTTTGTATAACTTGGTATTTCTTGGATTTTATTGAGTTAGTAGTTGATGAGATGATGGAAATATGATGGAATAAATGTTATTAAGTACTTGAAAGCATGAGATAGGTGATAAGCCATTGAACTCCATTAACACTATTTGAAGCTTAAATGGGTTTAATTTTAATATTGATTCCATGGCTCCAAATGCTTGTTTTCTTCAGGTTTTCATGCTATACGATGATATTGAGCATTTAGGTAGAGTTTTATGAAGTTTGGGAGTGAAAAACTTGAATTTTGGGATGGAAAAACACCCTGTTAGTAGGCTGTTCGTTTTTTTTTCATTTTTGTCGTTTTGCTTCGAGCTTCGTTTTTTGATTCTTTTTCCACCAAAAATCTTAAAATATTATAACTAAGAAATTTTGAAAGTTTCGGGACAATTGGAGATGTTTATTATCCAAACCTTTATGCTAAATTCCAATTTTTGTGTTTATTCATTCACTTCTTGAAAATGGGATTTTGGGCCGAAACGTTAGAATTTATCAAAACTGTTTTAACTGGAGCTTCTCAATATATTAAGACTCATGTTCTCCAATTTTGGTGTTAAACGGAGCTGATTTGATCACTGAAAAATTACAAAAATGACCCTGCTGCCCCCTGTTTCAGTTTTCGGGCAGAAGGTTCGGAAAATAGGGCAAACGATGGAATTTTCATAAACTGTTTCACTTTAGTATTTATTAATGTTCTTGAAGTGCCTCCATAAATTTTTAGATCATTTGGACTCAATTTGCTTAGGTAACGAAATTTTCTTCCAAAATGTGTTGCTGTGACGTATTTTCTGTTTTATGCCTACTTTGGACAAAAATCTGATTTTTCTTAGAATGAACCAAATTTTGGGCCTTATACCTATGGAAAGATATGTTTGTCTAGTTTAGTAAGAATTTTGAGGTTTGTTAAAAATCATTCCGAGGAGAGAGATATGCTTGTTTTAGTGCAACGTGCGCACACTTGAATTTCCATATCACTTGTATGTCTTTTCTATGCTTAATATCTCGTGCATTTGAACGTGTTTAAGTGCGTTTGTACATGATTTTTCCATTTTATAAACATGTTTTACATTTTCATAAAGCCGTTCGTCTATTTGGTTGGTTTGTCGAGTCGTGTCTTACCTCGAGGTCCTGTATGTTACAGGTGGAAACCAAGAGGCTAGGACTTAGGTCGTCGAGCCTTCGTTTTGTCAGCTTTAAGCCTACAGGTGAGGTTTTAAATTCTTTTAACTGGAGCATTGAACAAAAAATTGCTAAAATCATCCCTTTTTATATTTCAATTATATGCTTTGCCGATATTGGAGATAAAAGGATTTGATAGCAAATGTTATATATGTATTTTGCTAAAATAATTGTAAAATAGAGACAAGTAAATGTTTTTGATTTATAAAGTAACTTTTGGTCACGGGATACGCGCGTATGCCTTGGAATTGCTCGGCAACGTGGCGGAAACCCTAGGCGGTTACATAGCTTGTCTCGAACGACCCTTTTGGTCAATTTGCTCCTTTGCTCGAGAAAGAGAAAGGAGAACTAAGTATTTTTACAAAGCGAGAAATATTACATTTTACCCATTGAGGACGCTCTTGGGGATATTGGGCCCGGATTATGTAGACGGTGGAGACCCGGAGACATGCGTCTAGGGTGAAGCCCAGGCATAATCCACAGATTGTGAAGGGTTTGACTAGCAACCCGACGGACAATCGAAGGGTATTACTTGTGGCTAGTCGGAGGTAGTCTAGCTGAGGTAATACTTTCACCGGTTACGGTTATGGCAAAATCTTGAGTTGCTACTTGATAAGCCAAATGGTGTTTGGATTTATAATCATATAAAATGATATTTCTTTGGGAGTTATAAGGGGATGGCCCGTTCTCGCCGGGAATAAAAACCGAGTTTCATAAATGTTTTATTTTTAAGTTTAATTCACAAAACTTTGTTGAATTGTAAATAGAATGTATCGTCATTAGATTCATGTAACGACCCGAATATTTGTATTATATTATTAATATTTACGCGAATTCTTTCTTGCCTAATTTCTCGATCTATCCAATTGGATTAATCAATCTTGTGGAAAAGATTGATTTAACCTATCTTTTAAATACCCTTAACTACTTAAATTACATAAATGTCCTTGAAAGCCTAAATGACCATTTTACCCTCCCGAGATATTTTCTTAAATATCTACCCATCTCTCTCATTTTCTCATTACATAGAAAGAAAGAAAGAAAGAAGAAAGAAAGGAGAAAGAAGGAGAAGAAAAGAGAAAGATCTTCCCGACGCCCTACCGAGCTCGTTTCTCGCCCGATCGACGAGCCGTGAAAACCCGAACGATCCTCACTACATTATCTACCGGTAATCCTTTTACCCCATTTCATTCCGTTCGTTATTTCTTGCGATTTTTGTGACTTTAGATATAGGATTTTATATATTAGGATTTTCGTGTTTAGGAAGAATTACTTGACCATTTTACGTGATTCTTGTGTCTATATGTAGCTTATATGATATATATGATTATATGTGAAAATTAGGGTGTTTTATGGTATAAATTAGGAGATATATGAATTTATATTTTGATTTTCGCGTATGAGGTTCGCGATCTGCTGAGTCTGCTGCTCAGTAGATCCACACGGGCGAACGCACGGTCTTGAGCAAGACCGTGCAAGAGCCCGTGCGCTTCTCTTTTCTGCCTGCACGGGCTTGAGCCCGTGCACAGGCCCGTGCGCATGGCCGTTTGCACCTGCACGGTCTTGACACCGTGCTCAAGACCGTGCGGGAGGCCGTGCAACCCCTTTTGTGCTTGCACCGGCTTGCCAAGCCCGTGCGTTGGCCGGTGCAACATACTTAGTGTATTTTCCAGCCTTTTCCTTTCTTGCACTTCGGGAATTGGTCAACCCCACTCATTTAAATGTTGACTTTTCTCATACGACCTCCGAATATCAATCCGATTTCACCTATAGCTTCCTTGAGCCTTGGGATTTGATATTCTTCATAATTTACAAATTATCCGACCTTATTTGGCCGTCAATTGACACCTTTCTCGTTTAGGGATTTTTCCCATCTTTCCCGTTTCTTATCCGATTAATCCCGTTTTTACGAGAGAGTCCCGTTATATTATTTTAAGCATGCCTTTAATATTTATTATTTACGTTCTTTCATTATTTAACATTTCATTAATATTCTTTAATTGTCGTACCGTAATTTACATGTTTAATTGATTTACTTCCCATATTTCGTTTATTGCATGATTGGATTCTATTTGAATTGCCGTGCGTCGTCTGTTGTCTTGTGTCTTGCTTTTAGTATTGTTGGTCTTGTTTTCATCCTCTAGGCCCTGTGTATTACAGGTGGGTCCAACGAGGGAGAAACCTGACTACCGCTTGCTTTCATACTGTCTTGTCGAGCCAGGTAAGGGTTTTAAATTGTTTTCAACTGGAGTAAGAACATAGTTTATTTAGGCTTCGAAATAACTTATTTCCCCGCCTTTTCTTATTGCTTTTTGTACTGTCTTTACTATTCCTTACGTGCTTAGTCAAACCGTTTTGATAGCCAACCAATATGATTTGAAATGCTTCCAACTAGAGACAAGTAACTTATTTGTTTTAAAAGTAACTATTTGATCTCTGAGGCATTTATAAGTAATGTCGTTAGGGACATCCGTCAGCATGCTCCCGAAGCGTACGATGCTTATGAGTATTTCCTAGATCGTTACATCAACTTGTCTCAAAAGCCCCTTTGGCCATTCATACTTAACTACTTGCATCATATTTTCGAACGGCCCTTTTGGCCACCCAAATTATCATCGTTTTCAAATGCGAGCACTGAACCGTGTATGACTTGGGGCCCGGAGTATTCAGGAGGTGAGCCTGGGGACGTGCGTCCAGGGCAGATCCCGATGGATATTCCAATCCGTATCTGCTTAGGTCAGCCAGGAGGTTGACTAACCTGAGTTAGTGCGAGGGTGGCGTTGTAGGCTACGCGCTTCCTAGAAAATTCTGTTAAGGGTGACGTTGTTAACACGCGTTTCCATAAATTCTGAGTGGTCCATGAACCTTGGAGATGGAGTACTTGCTTGCATGTTTTTCAATGGGGAGATATAAGGAGAGGGCCCGTTCTCGCCGGGACACATTATGGCATGATTTACTGCATTTATTGCTTGTCTAATTGTTTTATGGCTTCCGTGACAAGTCGAAGCACATTCCGGTTTTCTTCAATAATCATATGTATTTCCCTATATATATATATAAAACCCGGAAATGTGACTCGTACTTGCTACCCTAAGCCTTCTTTATAACTCAACTAATATTCTTTCAATCGGCTTGATATTACGTGCAAATATTTTGAAAGATCCGGTTTGTCAACCATTTGTATTTTCAAATAAGCCAAACCCGAGTGTTGCTTTGTGTCATTTTACAACTTATATTTTGTATTTATTTTCTTTCTCAAAACGGGCAACACTCACCACTTTTGGTTTTAAAAAGATAAATGACGAACAGTGATCAAACCCCCTTACTGAGTATCCTTTATACTCACCCCCTGCTATTTTTGGTTCTTGCTTCAGGTAGACAGGTGGCGACGTCACCTATCTTGTCAGTCGGCATCAGCAGGTCTAGATAGGCTCAGTCTTTCTGGTTTGTCTTGTCAGTGGTCCCAACAACCGTCGAGTCCTGTTTACTGTCTTTATTTGCTTTCGAACCTTTTACTGCTTTATTTAATTCATGTATCTTATGTGCCCCTGTTGTGGGATAGTTGACGATATCTAGGATTGTGTAGGATAGACTAATTGAGCCATGGATGGCACTATCTGCTTATGAACAGGTGTTGTTATTTTATTGTATCTTGATTATAAATGTTTAATTGTTATTACGTTAGCCTCGTAGGCTTCTATGAATTTATATGTTTACCTTAATCGCTTCCGCATTTCTCTGCTCTTTTCTAGTTGTTGTTGGGATGGTTGTCGCTGTTGCCGATGGTTATTGCTTGAGTGCCGTTCGCCGGAGTGGGTTTTTGAGTTGAGGCCCCTCGCCGAAGCTCGGGAATCCATTTCGGTGCGGATGTGGCGGTCCTCCTTCAGGGGGCGCTACAATTCATGTCTATCGAACCAAAGTGTGGATTAAATAAGCTTTTAAATATTACGTATATCCCCCTTCCTCACTGAGTTCGTTTAACTCACCCTCTTTTGGTTCATGCTTCAGGTTAGAAGTTCGACCGTCCATGGTCGATTAATGGCAGCAACAGTCGTAGGCTTTTGAGTCTTTCATGTCGGTCTATTTGTAGATATTTTGTTGGATCGAATCATGTTGAGGCTTGGATATTTGTTAGCTTTCTTCTCGTTGTCTATATCTGTTGAATCATGCTACATGAATATTGTCGATGAATATAAATGATGAAATATGGATATATTTGAGCCTTTGATGGGCATATTCGATATAATGACAATGGTCTGGATTTAGCTTCCGTTGGTGTTGTTGTTTTGTTGAGTTTTGTTGGGAATTGCTGTTGCCAGGTTGTGGAAATCCCATTGTCCGGGGCGGGCTTTCGGGTGGAGGTAATTAACCGTTACTCGGGGGCTCGTTCCGATCCGGGGATTGTGATGTGGGGGCGTCACAGCTTAAGGTGGTATCAGAGCCTAGGTTTGGTACTTAGGTTTTGACGTCGTATCGAGTCTGTCTAGGTCGAACGGCTTTAGGACAATGTGCGCTTTTATCTATGTGACTTACTTTGATATGATCATATAGCTAACGAAACATGCATCTTGTTCAGTTTCTTTGCAACAGGATATATAAAATGCATCGTGGTAGAGGTAGACCGAGACGTCAGGCAACACCTCCTCCTCCCCAAAACAACGATCCTCCGGCTCCTCAGCCTGAGCCAGCACCGCAGGCACAGCCCAATCCAGTTAATCCGGCTGCATTCATGGAAGCAATGCAGCAGTTTTTCATTCAAGGGTCAGCTCCTGCCCAACCAACCGCAGCACAGAGCAGACAGTCCGAAGACATAATAGTACTAGAATCAGAAACGGAAAGCCTCACCTGTGGCTATACAAAAAGAATGGAAAAATGCAAGACCGGATGCGCTACTCCACGGGAGTATCGTCTGCAAAATATAAAGACACAACCAAATAAGACTAAGGATGACGCACGGCTTATACGAAAACATTAAAACATTTTGAGGCACGTTATACAATCACATAAGGCACTTAGGTTCAAATTATCAAACGAAAATGGAGTAATTCAGGAATTTAAATATGCAAATCAAATCCAAATGCAACGAAACTTTACGGACATGCTTTAAATATCATAAAGGAGTATGCATTCAAATTTCGGGAAAATTGGACTTCATATGCAAAAGATAGAAAATTTGTCGAAAACATAAAACGCACTATTCATAGACCCGAACATGCTATAAATTCATAAATCATGCAATTCATATCTATTTCATATATATTGAATACACAAGCGAAGAAAGAATTCAGAAAAGACGAGCCTTGGAGGGACCCGTAGGCCAAAATGGGCCCTGACTTACAGAAGGTCAGGGCCCTATTCAACCAGGCCACACGGCCTTGTGCACGGCCGTGTACACAATGAGAAACACGCACGGCTTGTTGCACACGACCTCAAGGCCGTGTGCACAAGGCCGTGCACCAATACACACACGCACGGTCTCTTGCACGGCCGTGCAAGAGGCCGTGTACCCCCACACGGGCTTGTTACACCCCGTGTGCAAAGCCCGTGTGCGTCAAGAACAGCAGACAAATTCGCAGAACCAAAAACTTATGCGAAATCAGTCCAATATTCAACATTTAACTAATTAAACATGCAAATCTAACCCTAATATTTACATATAATCATCTACAACATATAAGCTACACATAGAAACAATAAACACGAAAATCCGTCCACAATTTCTATCAAAATCATATAAAACCTAACTTATTCAACTATATATAAAAACGAGAAATACGAGGCATAGGAGACATTAAACGAGAGGGATGTGAAACTCTTACTCGTAGAAGAGATCGCGGGGAGTTCGTAGGCGTAAACGGCTCGAAAATCCGTCGGGAAATGAAGTCGGGACGATCGTCGAAACTCCTTCTTCTTCCTTCTCTTTTTCTTTCTTTTCTTCCTTCTCCTTTGCTATTGCATTTGAACGAGAATGAGGGAAGAGAGAGTGAGATGAGACTTAGTCAATTGACTAGATTCGAGAAACGAAAGAGCGTTTTCGTAATTTCGCAAAATAAGGTTTGAAAACTCGTGTTGTCCAAATAATACATAATTACAGTCAAAATTCATTTTATTAAAGACCATGCGTGAAAATGTAGAGAATCGAGTACAGATTTCAAACCTTGAAAGTACTAGTTTGATTAATCAAGGTACACTATAGACTGGAACAAATTATAAATTCCAATAAAATAAGTTTTCATAATATGTGGCAGAAATTGAGAATCGAGTACTGGAAAATGGGTATAAAGTACTTAGGAGCAAAATTAGAGTACTTGTGACGTCCCCCACGCCACAACCCCCGGACCGGAACGAGCCCCCGAGCGATAGTTAAATACCACCACTCGAAAACCCGCCCCGGACAACGGGATTCCCACAATCTGGCAACAGCAACTCCCCAACAACAATACTAACATCAACAACTACAATAGCAATAACAGGCCAGCAACGGAAGCAAATACCAAACATATATATATCCACTAATCTCATTAGATTCAAATATCCAAATATCATTATATTTCAACTTCCATCAATTTCAAGTTAACATGCCAAAATAAATAAGAGTTCAGTCATAATAAAATATCTACATAAACTGACTCCAAAGACCTGTAAGCCTACACTGCTGCTGCCAGTACCCAACAACCACTCGCACTGCTAACCTGAAGCATGAACCAAAAAGGGATGTGAGTCAAACGAACTCAGTGAGGAGGGGAGTATACATAATAAAAACATATATTTAATCCACGCTTAGGTTGATAAAAGCAAATCTAGTGACGATAAGCTCTTTTACAATTCAGCTAAGCTTTGTGAATTAAATATTATTTAATCCACGCTTTGATTAATAGAGAAACGAATCTAGTGCCGATACTTTCTCTTTATAATCCATCAAAGCTTTGTGAATTAAATATTAGAGTAAAACATTTTAGAAATATTTTTATTCCCGGCGAGAACGGGCCATCTCCTTATAACTCCTAAAACATATCAAATATAATGAAATTCCTTCCTCAATACCGTTTGGCTTATCAAGGAGCAACCCGAGATTTCACCATAACCGACTAATGGCGCCGGTGTCAGTATTATTCATGCTAGACTACCTCCGACCAGCCATGAACAATACCCTTTGATTATTTGTCAGGTTCATGAATACCTGCTTATAATCGGTGGAATTATGAACCCAGCTTCAACCCTAGACGCACGTCTCCGGGTATCCGCCTGTCACATAATCCAGGGCCCAAACAGAAATACCCATGAGCGTCCTCAATGGGGTTAAGTATAAGTCATCTCGCTTTTCAAAATATTTTAATGGACCAAAAGGGTCTTTCGAGATAAGGTATGTAACCGCCTAGGGTATCCCATCACGTTGCCGAGTTATCTCGAGGCATATGTGCAAGTCCCGAGACCAAATGTTACTTTTAAAATCAAAATAGTTCCCTTGTCTCTATTTTCAAACCATTTTGGAAAAGATACACATATATATCATTTTTATATCAAAACCTTTTTATTTCAAATATTGACAATATATAATTGAAATATAAGGGATATGGTTTTCGCAAATATTTGTTCAAGCTTCAGTTAAAAACATTTTTCATCCTCACCTGTAGGCTTAACAAAAAGAATAGCCAAACGACCAGAAATCAGTCCCGCGAGGTCCCACCTGTAATACACAGGCCTCGAGGTAAGACATAACTCGATAAATCAACCAAATACGACGCACGGCTATGAAATGCATTTTATGCTCAAATTAACATATTAGGTATAAATGCATTTAAACACAATTAAGCTCATTCAAGCACATTTAAACACAAATGCATTTAAACACAATTAAGCTCATTCAAGCACATTTAAACACAATCAAATACACATGATATTAAGCTAAAATAGGCATACAAGTAATATAGAAGCTTGGGAAATAAAATTCAAAGGTTTGTGAATATTACACAAACCACCCCTCATTTAATACTTGGCATAGCAAATCAACTCCGATTAATCCGAAACTTTCGGCATCTCTTAGTTAACACATTCTAAGATTTTTGATGCCAAAAGAATCGAAAAATGAAGCCAAATGCTCAAAAATCACTATTCATCAGCCCCTACATATTTTGCCAAACTTTCATTTTTCAACCCCAAACTCCACAAAACTTCACCAATTAGCTTAATATCATGAACTAACATGAATTCCTTAACCATTCAAGCATCTAAGACCATTAACCCAACATTGCAAATTGATCAAATTTAATGGAAAAATCACAAGTAATGCTACATGCAACCAACAACCAAACTAAGCTCATCAATCATTCATTCTAACATGCTTCATCACTTCCTCAACATAGAAAACCTTGAAAACCAAAGAATTGTGAGATTTACAAACTTACCTTGAAGGAGGAAATGGAGGAGAAAGGAAGAAATAAAAGCTTGTTTGCACAAATAGAAAGTAGAGGTTTGTTCCTTGGATGAGAGAGCAACTTTTTGTAGCAAGAAAGAGGATGATTTTTGGTGCTTTGATGGTGATGAAAATGGCGGTGGTGAGAAGGGTGAGAATGGCCGAGAGAGAGGTTGAAGAAGATGAGAGAATGTTGCTTGTGGAATAGTGTAGAAAATTTGAGAGAGAAATGAGATAATTAAATAAATAAAGATATTTTGAAAAGTCAAAATTAGCTAGCAATTTATATATACTTGTATATATATTTGTATAGATATTTATGTATGTATTTGCATACATATTTATATATATGACAAGAATAATATCATATAATTCAAATACGATGGCATAATTTTCATAGAATTTCAAATACAACACTTCAAATATAAACATAGTGTAAGGTAATTCAAATATGAAAATTCTTATGAATTCATCATATTATTCACATATAGAATCACACATTAATTCATATAATTCACATAATCACATAATTGCAAACAATGCACACAAGGGCAATTAGTCGGTAAACGTACCGAAGCGTTATAAAAATAGCGGGGCGTTACACTATCCCCCCCTTCGGAGAATCTGGTCCCCAGATTCTAATTCGACTCCGCAAATAACTCGGGATAATGAGTTCGCATCTTCTCTTCTGTCTCCCAAGTTACTTGTTCGGTGGTTCGGTTTCTCCACAATACATGAACCAAGGGAATCTGTCGGTTGCGGAGTTGCTTGAACTTACGATCCTGAATCTCAACAGGTTTCATCTCGATCGTCAAGTCAGGCTTTACCTGGACTTCCTCATCTCGGAGAATATGAGATTCATCGGGATAGTATTTTCGCAATTGAGAAACATGGAAGACGTTGTGAATCCCCGTTAGAGTCGAGGGCAGGTTTAGGCGGTAGGCAGTCTTCCCAATCCGTTCAATAACCTCATAGGGTCCCAAATATCTCGGACTGAGCTTCCCACCTTTTCCCACTCTAGCGAATCCTTTCCTCAACATAGCCTTAAGAAACACTTTGTCTCCCTCTTCAAATTCCAAATCCCGGCGTCTCTTATCGGCGTAACTCTTTTGGCGATCCTGGGCAGTTTTCATTCTCTGTCGAATGATCGCAATCTTATCAAGTGTTTCCTGGATCGTCTTTGGAGGTAGAGCTCGTTCCACTCCGTCTTTAGTTCTTCGCCAGTCTTCTAGCTCCCAGTACAGAGGGGATCGGCATTTACGTCCATAAAGCGCTTCGTATGGGGGCATCCCAATTGTCGCTTGGTAACTGTTATTGTAGGCGAATTCAATTAGTGGAAGTTGCTTGTCCCAACTCGTGGAGAAGTTGAGAGCACAAGCTCGTAGCATGTCGCCTAAGATCTTGATGGTTCTCTCAGATTGACCATCAGTTTGCGGGTGAGCAGTTGTGCTAAATTTCAAGTTCGTTCCCAGTTCCTGTGAATTTCTTGCCAAAGTCGAGAAGTAAACTTAGGATCTCGATCGGACACGATACTCTTCGGCTGCTCCCATTTCATTACAGCCTCACTCTTCGAGGAATCCACTTCGATTCCATCTCCTGATATCACATGACCAAGGAAGGTAACTTTATCAAGCCAAAATTCGCATTTACTGAACTTGGCATACAACTGATGCTCTCGAAGAGTTCTTAATACAATGCGAAGATGCTCGGTATGTTCTTCCTTAGTCTTTGAGAAAACGAGGATATCATCAATGAAGATCACCACAAACTTATCGAGATATGGCCGGAAAGTACGATGCATCAAATCCATGAAAGCAGCTGGGGCATTCGTCAACCCGAAAGGCATAACTACGAACTCAAAATGCCCATATCGAGTATTAAACCCAGTCTTCGGAATGCCTGATTCTCGGATTTGCAACTGGTAATACCCCTGTCGGAGATCTAGCTTAGAGTACACTTTCGACCCTTGCAAAATATCAAACAACTCTTCGATGTGAGGTAGAGGATATTTATTCTTTATCGTCATCTGATTCAGCTCGCGATAATCTATACACATCCTCAACGTCCCATCCTTCTTTTTCACGAAAAGAACAGGCGCACCCCACGGCGAAGTACTCGGTCGAATGTACCCACTCTCCAACAATCCATCCAGCTGAATCTTCAATTCTTTCAACTCTGCCGGAGCCATACGGTAAGGAGTCTTCGAATACGGTTCGGCACCCGGAGCTAAATCGATCACAAACTCTATCTCTCGTTCCGGAGGCAAAGAATTCAAACTCTCAGGAAACACATCAGGGAATTCTCCAGCTACTGGTACCTCCTCAAGCTTAACTTGCTCTTTCGGACGGTTTAGTAGATAAGCAACAAAGGCCGGAGATCCCTTGCGAATCATTCGGACGGCTTTAACATAAGAAACTCGAGGAATCTTGTCAAACCTTTTGCCCAAAATCTCGATATCAGTTCCCAGAGCGATCTTTTTCCCGAAACAATCAATATAAGCTTGATGCCGATATAGCCAGTCCATTCCCAATATTATCCCGTAGTGACTCATTGGAAGCTCAATGAGATCAGCAGGATAATCGCGATCGTCTATCCTCAACGGACAGTCTCGGAAGACTCGATTGCACAAATAAGAAATTCCCAACGGGGAATTGACCTCAAGCACATAAGGTAAAGACTCGGCAGACAAAGATAATCTAGAAGCATATTCAGGTGCAATAAAAGAATGCGTCGCACCCGAATCATATAATGCAAATATGGATATGTCATGCAAATGTACAGTACCTTGCACCACTGCATTAGGGTCGGTCTCCCCTCCATCCCCCGTCATCGCATACGCTCGTGCCACAACTTTTCCTTTCCCCGCATTCTGTAGCTCTTTCTGAAATTGTGGAGGTGGCCTTCTCTTTGGGCAGTTTCCTACTTGATGATCCTTGCGCCCACATCGAGTGCACCGTCCTTGTTTCTTCCAGCAATCAGCTTCCGTGTGTTTTGGCTTGCCGCAGTAAGAACACTTAATTTGAGGCTCGGCTGTCTGAGGACCTGTGATCTTTTGCTTCTTGCTCGAAGATGAAGAACCCACAGGTGGAAAAGGCTTCTTAAATTTGCGAGGTGCTGGAGCTAAAGCCTGTTGAAACATCCTTTGCATGGCTTCAAAGAACATGGCAGGATTTAGGGGATTCTGATGTACTGGTGGCACAGGCTCGGGCTGAGGAGCAAGAGGAGCATTAATGTTATTGTCTTGGGGAGGAGAGAGAGGAGTAGCTCGGGTTCTGCGTCTACCACGTGCCATTTCCTGTATCAAAAGACTGAATAATATGCATGTTTCGTTAGCCACATGATCATGTTAACACAAAATCACATAACATAAGCATATAAAAGCACATTGTCCTAAAGCCGTTCGACCTAGACAGACTCGACACAACATCAAAACCTAAGTACCAAACCTAGGCTCTGATACCACCTTAAGCTGTGACGTCCCCCACGCCACAACCCCCGGACCGGAACGAGCCCCCGAGCGATAGTTAAATACCACCACTCGAAAACCCGCCCCGGACAACGGGATTCCCACAATCTGGCAACAGCAACTCCCCAACAACAATACTAACATCAACAACTACAATAGCAATAACAGGCCAGCAACGGAAGCAAATACCAAACATATATATATCCACTAATCTCATTAGATTCAAATATCCAAATATCATTATATTTCAACTTCCATCAATTTCAAGTTAACATGCCAAAATAAATAAGAGTTCAGTCATAATAAAATATCTACATAAACTGACTCCAAAGACCTGTAAGCCTACACTGCTGCTGCCAGTACCCAACAACCACTCGCACTGCTAACCTGAAGCATGAACCAAAAAGGGATGTGAGTCAAACGAACTCAGTGAGGAGGGGAGTATACATAATAAAAACATATATTTAATCCACGCTTAGGTTGATAAAAGCAAATCTAGTGACGATAAGCTCTTTTACAATTCAGCTAAGCTTTGTGAATTAAATATTATTTAATCCACGCTTTGATTAATAGAGAAACGAATCTAGTGCCGATACTTTCTCTTTATAATCCATCAAAGCTTTGTGAATTAAATATTAGAGTAAAACATTTTAGAAATATTTTTATTCCCGGCGAGAACGGGCCATCTCCTTATAACTCCTAAAACATATCAAATATAATGAAATTCCTTCCTCAATACCGTTTGGCTTATCAAGGAGCAACCCGAGATTTCACCATAACCGACTAATGGCGCCGGTGTCAGTATTATTCATGCTAGACTACCTCCGACCAGCCATGAACAATACCCTTTGATTATTTGTCAGGTTCATGAATACCTGCTTATAATCGGTGGAATTATGAACCCAGCTTCAACCCTAGACGCACGTCTCCGGGTATCCGCCTGTCACATAATCCAGGGCCCAAACAGAAATACCCATGAGCGTCCTCAATGGGGTTAAGTATAAGTCATCTCGCTTTTCAAAATATTTTAATGGACCAAAAGGGTCTTTCGAGATAAGGTATGTAACCGCCTAGGGTATCCCATCACGTTGCCGAGTTATCTCGAGGCATATGTGCAAGTCCCGAGACCAAATGTTACTTTTAAAATCAAAATAGTTCCCTTGTCTCTATTTTCAAACCATTTTGGAAAAGATACACATATATATCATTTTTATATCAAAACCTTTTTATTTCAAATATTGACAATATATAATTGAAATATAAGGGATATGGTTTTCGCAAATATTTGTTCAAGCTTCAGTTAAAAACATTTTTCATCCTCACCTGTAGGCTTAACAAAAAGAATAGCCAAACGACCAGAAATCAGTCCCGCGAGGTCCCACCTGTAATACACAGGCCTCGAGGTAAGACATAACTCGATAAATCAACCAAATACGACGCACGGCTATGAAATGCATTTTATGCTCAAATTAACATATTAGGTATAAATGCATTTAAACACAATTAAGCTCATTCAAGCACATTTAAACACAAATGCATTTAAACACAATTAAGCTCATTCAAGCACATTTAAACACAATCAAATACACATGATATTAAGCTAAAATAGGCATACAAGTAATATAGAAGCTTGGGAAATAAAATTCAAAGGTTTGTGAATATTACACAAACCACCCCTCATTTAATACTTGGCATAGCAAATCAACTCCGATTAATCCGAAACTTTCGGCATCTCTTAGTTAACACATTCTAAGATTTTTGATGCCAAAAGAATCGAAAAATGAAGCCAAATGCTCAAAAATCACTATTCATCAGCCCCTACATATTTTGCCAAACTTTCATTTTTCAACCCCAAACTCCACAAAACTTCACCAATTAGCTTAATATCATGAACTAACATGAATTCCTTAACCATTCAAGCATCTAAGACCATTAACCCAACATTGCAAATTGATCAAATTTAATGGAAAAATCACAAGTAATGCTACATGCAACCAACAACCAAACTAAGCTCATCAATCATTCATTCTAACATGCTTCATCACTTCCTCAACATAGAAAACCTTGAAAACCAAAGAATTGTGAGATTTACAAACTTACCTTGAAGGAGGAAATGGAGGAGAAAGGAAGAAATAAAAGCTTGTTTGCACAAATAGAAAGTAGAGGTTTGTTCCTTGGATGAGAGAGCAACTTTTTGTAGCAAGAAAGAGGATGATTTTTGGTGCTTTGATGGTGATGAAAATGGCGGTGGTGAGAAGGGTGAGAATGGCCGAGAGAGAGGTTGAAGAAGATGAGAGAATGTTGCTTGTGGAATAGTGTAGAAAATTTGAGAGAGAAATGAGATAATTAAATAAATAAAGATATTTTGAAAAGTCAAAATTAGCTAGCAATTTATATATACTTGTATATATATTTGTATAGATATTTATGTATGTATTTGCATACATATTTATATATATGACAAGAATAATATCATATAATTCAAATACGATGGCATAATTTTCATAGAATTTCAAATACAACACTTCAAATATAAACATAGTGTAAGGTAATTCAAATATGAAAATTCTTATGAATTCATCATATTATTCACATATAGAATCACACATTAATTCATATAATTCACATAATCACATAATTGCAAACAATGCACACAAGGGCAATTAGTCGGTAAACGTACCGAAGCGTTATAAAAATAGCGGGGCGTTACAGTACTCGTTTGCGGAATCAAAGTATTAAATACAATGTAACAGGTACAGCGATATATTGTTTATTATTACAAAATATCACACGAGGATGTCAAGAAGAATTCTCTGGAACTCAGGAATTCAAAAAATGACATTTATTTTTCATATAGTTTTATTAAAGACTATGCGTGGAAATGTTGAGAATCGAGTACAGATTTCAAACGTTGAAAGTACTAATCTGATTAATCAAGGTGCAATAGATACTGGAACAAAGTAGAAATTCGAAAAATAAATTTTCATAATATGTGGTAGAAATAGAGAATCGAGTACTGGAAAATGGGTATAAAGTACTTTGGTGCAAAATCAGAGTACTCGTTTGCGGAATCAATGTATTAAATACAATATAACAGGTATTACGATATATTGTTTATTATTACAAGATATCCCACGAGGATGTCAAGAAGAATTCCCTGGAACTCTGGAATTCCCAAAATCACATCTATTTTTCATATATTTTTATTAAAGACCATGCGTGAAAATGTAGAGAATCGAGTATAGATTTCAAACCTTTAAAGTACTAGTTTGATTAATCAAGGTACACTATAGACTGGAACAAATTATAAATTCCAATAAAATAAGTTTTCATAATATGCGGCAGAAATTGAGAATCGAGTACTGGAAAATGGGTATCAAGTACTTAGGAGCAAAATTAGAGTACTCGTTTGCGGAATCAAAGTATTAAATACAATGTAACAGGTACTGCGATATATTGTTTATTATTACAAAATATCACACGAGGATGTCAAGAAGAATTCTCTGGAACTCAGGAATTCAAAAAATGACATTTATTTTTCATATAGTTTTATTAAAGACTATGCGTGGAAATGTAGAGAATCGAGTACAAATTTCAACCGTTGAGAGTACTAATCTGATTAATCAAGGTGCAATAGATACTGGAACAAAGTATAAATTCGAAAAATAAATTTTCATAATATGTGGTAGAAATAGAGAATCGAGTACTGGAAAATGGGTATAAAGTACTGTGGTGCAAAATCAGAGTACCCCGTTTGCGGAATCAATGTATTAAATACAATATAACAGGTATTGCGATATATTGTTTATTATTACAAAGTATCCCACGAGGATGTCAAGAAGAATTCCTTGGACCTCTGGAATTCCCAAAATCACATTTATTTTTCATATGTTTTTATTAAAGACCATTCGTCGAAATGTAGGGAATCTAGTACAGATTTCAAACCTTGAAAGTTCAAGTTTGATTAATCAAGGTACACTATAGACTAGAATAAAGTATAAATTCCAATAAAATAAGTTTCATAATATGTGGCAGAAATAGAGAATCGAGTACTGGAAAATGGGTATCAAGTACTTAGGGGCAAAATCAGAGTATTCGTTTGCGGAATCAAAGTATTAAATACAATATAATAGGTACTGCGATATATTGTTTATTATTATCAAATATCGCACGAGGATGTCAAGAAGAATTCTCTGGAACTCTAGAATTCCCAAAATGACATTTATTTTTCATATATTTTTATTAAAGACCATGCGTAAAAATGTAGAGAATCGAGTACAGATTTCAAACCTTGAAAGTACTAGTTTGATTAATCAAGGTACACTATAGACTGGAACAAATTATAAATTCCAATAAAATAAGTTTTCATAATATGTGGCAGAAATTGAGAATCGAGTACTGGAAAATGGGTATCAAGTACTTAGGAGAAAAATTAGAGTACTCGTTTGCGGAATCAAAGTATTAAATACAATGTAACAGGTATTGCGATATATTGTTTATTATTACAAAATATCACACGAGGATGTCAAGAAGAATTCTCTGGAACTCAGGAATTCAAAAAATGACATTTATTTTCATATAGTTTTATTAAAGACTATGCGTGGAAATGTAGAGAATCGAGTACATATTTCAAGCGTTGAGAGTATTAATCTGATTAATCAAGGTGCAATAGATACTGGAACAAAGTATAAATTCGAAAAATAAATTTTCATAATATATGGAAGCTTGGGAAATAAAATTCAAAGGTTTGTGAATATTACGCAAACCACCCCTCATTTAATACTTTGCATAGCAAATCAACTCCGATTAATCCGAAACTTTCGGCATCTCTTAGTTAACATATTTTAATATTTTTGACGCCAAAAGAATCGAAAATGAAGCCAAATGCTCAAAAATCACTATTCATCAGCCCCTACATATTTTGCCAAACTTTCATTTTTCAAACCCCAAACTCCACAAAACTTCACCAATTAGCTTAATATCATGAACTAACATGAATTCCTTAACCATTCAAGCATCTAAGACCATTAACCCAACATTGCAAACTGATCAAATTTAATAGAAAAATCACAAAAGATGCTACATGCAACCAACAATCAAACCAAGCTCATCAATCATTCATTCTAGCATGCTTCTTCACTTCATCAACATTTGAAACCATAAAACCCAAAGAATTGAGAGATTCATAAACTTACCTTGAAGGAAAGAATTGGAGAAAAAGAGATGTAGAGAGCTTGTTTGCAAAAACCACAAGTGGTAGCTTGTTCCTTGGATGAGAGAGCAACTTTTTATAGCAAGAAAGAGGATGATTTTTGATGCTTTGATGGTGATGAAAATGGCGGTGGTGAGAGCAAGGTGAGGGCCGAGAGCTTAAAGAAGGAGAGAAGTGAGTTGCTTGTGGAATAGTGTAGAAAAATGTGGAGAGAGATGAGATAATTAAATAAATAAAGATATTTTGAAAAGTCAAAATAGCTAGCAATGTATATATATTTGTATAGATATTTATGTATGTATTTGCATACATATTTATATATATGACAAGAGTAATATCATATAATTCAAGTATAATATGATAATTTTCATAAGATTTCAAATACAACACTTCAAATATAAGCATAGTGTGAAGTAATTCAAATATGAAAATTCTTAGGAATTCATCATATTATTCATATATTAAATCACACAATTAATTCATATAATTCACATAATCACATAATTGCAAACAATGCACACAAGGGCAATTAGTCGGTAAACGTACCGAAGCGTTATAAAATAGCGGGGCGTTACATAGGAGCAAAATTAGAGCACTCGTTTGCTAAGCCAAAGTATTAAATACAATATAACAGGTATTGCGATATATTATTTATTATTACAAAATATTCCACGAGGATGTCAAGAAGAATTCCCTGGAACTCTGGAATTCCCAAAATCACATTTATTTTTCATATATTTTTATTAAAGACCATGCGTGGAAATGTAGAGAATCGAGTACAGCTTTCAAATGTTGAAAGCACTAGTCTGATTAATCAAGGTACACCATAGACTAGAACAAATTATAAATTCGAACAAAATAAGTTTTCATAATATGTGGCAGAAATAGAGAATCGAGTACTGGAAAATGGGTATCAAGTACTTAGGTTCAAAATCAGAGTACTCGTTTGCAGAATCAAAGTTACTAAATACAATATAACAGTTATTGCGATATATTGTTTATTATTACAAAATATCCCACGATGATGTCAAGAAGAATTTCCTGGAACTCTAGAATTCCCAAAATCACATTTATTTTTCATATATTTTTATTACAAACCATGAGTGGAAATGTAGAGAATCGAGTACAAATTTCAAACGTTGAAAGTACTAGTCTGATTAATCAAGGTACACTATAGACTAGAACAAAGTATAAATTCCAATAAAACAAGTTTTCATAATATGTGGCAGAAATAGTGAATCGAGTACTGGAAAATGGGTATCAAGTACTTAGGAGCAAAATTAGAGCTGTGACGTCCCCCACGCCACAACCCCCGGACCGAAACGAGCTCCCGAGCGATAGTTAAATATCACCACTCGAAAACCCGCCCCGGACAACGGGATTCCCACAATCTGGCAACAGCATCTCCCCATCAACAGTACCAACATCAACAACAACAACAACAGCACCAACAAGCGGAAGCAACGAGCAAAAGATCATATTTATACTCACACTGCCATCCGTGGCCAAAATAAACATTTATAAGTCCATTATCTATCACAAGTTATAACATCAATTCATCAAGTATTCTACATCAGCATAACATTTCAAGTTTTCATGTAATTCAACATCATAAGTTCGATCCACAAAAGTAAATACATAAGACCGACTTCAAGGACTGTACAAGCCTACAACGCTGCTGCCAGTACCTGACCGCTAACCTGAAGCATGAACCAAAACGGGATGTGAGTCAAACGAACTCAGTGAGGAGGGGAATATATATAATAATTAAAACATAAAACATATTTAATTCACGCTTTGGTTAATAGAGAAACGAATCTAGTGCCGATACTTTCTCTTTATAATTCATCAAAGCTTTGTGAATTAAATATTAAAGTAAAACATTTTAGAAAACATTTTTATTCCCGGCGAGAACGGGCCATCTCCTTATAACTCCCAAAAACATATAAAATATAATGAAATTCCTCCTCAATACCATTTGGCTTATCGAGGGAGCTACCCTCGATTTCACCATACCCGACTAATGGCGCCGGTGCAAGTATTACTTGAACTAGACTACCTCCGACTAGTTACAAGTAACACCCATTGATTATATATTAGATGATCGTCATTGGGTCTCCATCTATATATAATCTGGATTATATATATTGGATGATCGTCACTGGGTCTCCATCCATATATATAATCTGGATTATACCATGGGCTTCCCCCTAGACGCACGTCTCCGGGTTCCACCTCTAGTATAATCCGGGGCCCAAATATACCCTAAGAGCGTCCTCAATAGGGTTAAAGGAAATATAGTCTCGCTTTATAATTGTTTTGATTGACCAAAAGGGTCGTTCGAGACAAGGTATGTAACCGTCTAGGGTTTCTCGACACGTTGCCGAATAACTCGGGGCATACGCGCAAGTCCCGAGACCAAATGTTACTTTTAAAAACAAAATAGTTCTCTTGTCTCTATTTTAAAACCATCTTAGAAAAGATACATATATATCATTTTATATCAAATCCTTTTTATTTCAAATATTGACAATATATAATTGAAATATAAGGGATATGGTTTTCGCAAATATTTGTTCAAGCTTCAGTTAAAAACATTTTTCATCCTCACCTGTAGGCTTAACAAAAAGGATAGCCAAATAACTCAGAATCAGCCCCGCGAGGTCCCACCTGTAATACACAGGCCTCGAGGTAAGACACGACTCAACAAACCAACCAAATAAGACGCACGGCTATAAAATGCATTTCATGCTCAAAATAACATATTATGCATAAATGCATTTAAACACAATTAAGCTCATTCAAACACATTTGAACACAATCAAATACACATGATATTAAGCTAAAATAGGCATACAAGTAATATGGAAGCTTGGGACATAAATGTCAAAGGTTTGTGAATATTACACAAACCACCCCTCATTTAATACTTTGCATAGCAAAACAACTCCGATTAATCCGAAACTTCCGGTATCACTTAGCTACTATATTTAAGGATTTTTGATGCCAAAAGAATCGAAAAATGAAGCCAAATGCTCAAAAATCACTATTCATCAGCCCCTACCTATTTTTGCCAAACTTTCATTTTTCAATCCCAAACTCCACAAAGCTTCACCAATTTGCTTAATATCATGAACTAACATGAATTCCCTAACCATTTAAGCATCTAAGAGCATTAGACCAATATTGCACATTGATCAAATTCCATGGAAAAAATCACAAGTAATGCTACATGTAATCAATCACCAAACTAAGCTCATCAATCATTCATTCTAGCATGCTTCTTCACTTCATCAACATATAAAACATTGAAACTCAAAGATTAGAGAGATTTACAACCTTACCTTGAAGGAGAAAATGGAGGAGAAAGGAGATGTAGAGAGCTTGTTTGCACAAATAGAAAGTAGAGGTTTGTTCCTTGGATGATAGAGCAACTTTTTGTAGCAAGAAAAAGGATGATTTTTGGTGCTTTGATGGTGGTTGAAAGTGGCGGTGGTGACTGGTGGAGTGAGGGCCGAGAGATGAGAGGAAGAAGAAGAGAATGTTGCTTGAGAATAGTGTAGAAAGTTTGAGAGAGAAATGAGGTAATTAAATAAATATAAGTTATTTTGAAAAGTCAAAATTAGCTAGCAATTTATATAGATATTTATATATATATATATACATATATATTTGTATATGTTTGTATATATATATTGCATATATTTCAAATATAATATCATGATTCAAATATAATGACACAATTTTCATAAAATTTCAAATACAACACTTCAAGTATAAACATAGTGTAGGGTAATTCAAATATAAAGATTCTTAATATGAAGTCTTCATATTATTCACATATAGAATCACCCATTAATTCATATAATTCACATAATCACATAATTTGCAAATAATACACACAAGAGCTATTAGTCGGTAAACTTACCGAAGCGTTATAAAAATAACGGGGCGTTACAAGAGCACTCGTTTGCTAAGTCAAAGTATTAAATACAATATAACAGGTATTGCGATATATTATTTATTATTACAAAATATCCCATGAGGATGTCAAGAAGAATTCCCTGGAACTCTGGAATTCCCAAAATCACATTTATTTTTCATATATTTTTATTAAAGACCTTGCGTGGAAATGTAGAGAATCGAGTACAGATTTCAAACGTTGAAAGCACTAGTCTGATTAATCAAGGTACACCATAGACTAGAACAAATTATAAATTCGAATAAAATAAGTTTTCATAATATGTGGCAGAAATAGAGAATCGAGTACTGGAAAATGGGTATAAAGTACTTAGGTGCAAAATCAGAGTACTCGTTTGCGGAATCAAAGTTACTAAATACAATATAACAGTTATTGCGATATATTGTTTATTATTACAAAATATCCCACGATGATGTCAAGAAGAATTTCCTGGAACTCTAGAATTCCGAAAATCACATTTATTTTTCATATATTTTTATTACAAACCATGCGTGGAAATGTAGAGAATCGAGTACAAATTTCAAACATTGAAAGTACTAGTCTGATTAATCAAGGTACTTAGACTAGAACAAATTATAAATTCCAATAAAACAAGTTTTCATAATATGTGTGGCAGAAATAGTGAATCGAGTACTGGAAAATGGGTATCAAGTACTTAGGAGCAAAATTAGAGCACTCGTTTGCTAAGTCAAAGTATTAAATACAATATAACAGGTATTGCGATATATTATTTATTATTACAAAATATCCCACGAGGATGTCAAGAAGAATTCCCTGGAACTCTGGAATTCCCAAAATCACATTTATTTTTCATATATTTTTATTAAAGACCATGCGTGGAAATGTAGAGAATCGAGTATAGATCTCAAACGTTGAAAGCACTAGTCTGATTAATCAAGGTACACCATAGACTAGAACAAATTACAAATTCGAATAAAATAAGTTTTCATAATATGTGGCAGAAATAGAGAATCGAGTACAGGAAAATGGGTATCAAGTACTTAGGTGCAAAATCAGAGTACTCGTTTGCGGAATCAAAGTATTAAATACAATATAACAGGTAATTCGATATATTGTTTATTATTACAAAATATCCCATGAGGATGTCAAGAAGAATTCCCTGGAACTCTGAAATTCCCAAAATCCAATTTATTTTTTATATATTTTTATACAGACCATGCGTGGAAATGTAGAGAATCGAGTACAAATTTCAAACGTTGAAAGTACTAGTCTGATTAATCAAGATACACTATAGACTAGAACAAAGTATAAATTCCAACAAAATAAGTTTTCATAATATGTGGCAGAAATAGTGAATCGAGTACTGGAAAATGGGTATCAAGTACTTAGGTGCAATATCAGAGTACTCGTTTGCGGAATCAAAGTATTAAATACAATATAACAGGTATTGCGATATATTGTTTATTATTACAAAATATCCCATGAGGATGTCAAGAAGAATTCCCTGGAACTCTGAAATTCCCAAAATCCAATTTATTTTTCATACATTTTTATTACAGACCATGCGTGGAAATGTAGAGAATCGAGTACAAATTTCAAACGTTGAAAGTACTAATCTGATTAATCTAGCTAGGTACAATATAGACTGTTACAAAGTATAAATTACAATAAAATAAGTTTTCATAATATGTGGTAGAAATAGAGAATCGAGTACTGGAAAATGGGTATCAAGTACTTAGGTGAAAAATCAGAGTACTCGTTTGCGGAATCAAAGTTACTAAATACAAAATAACAGTTATTGCGTAATATTGTTTATTATTACAAAATATCCCACGATGATGTCAAGAAGAATTTCCTGGAACTCTAGAATTCCCAAAATCACATTTATTTTTCATATATTATTATTACAAACCATGCGTGGAAATGTAGAGAATCGAGTACAAATTTCAAACGTTGAAAGTACTAATCTGATTAATCTAGCTAGGTACAATATAGACTGTTACAAAGTATAAATTACAATAAAATAAGTTTTCATAATATGTGGTAGAAATAGAGAATCGAGTACTGGAAAATGGGTATCAAGTAGTTAGGTGAAAAATCAGAGTACTCGTTTGCGGAATCAAAGTTACAAAATACAAAATAACAGTTATTGCGTAATATTGTTTATTATTACAAAATATCCCACGATGATGTCAAGAAGAATTTCCTGGAACTCTAGAATTTCCAAAATCACATTTATTTTTCATATATTATTATTACAAACCATGCGTGGAAATGTAGAGAATCAAGTACAAATTTCAAACATTGAAAGTACTAGTCTGATTAATCAAGGTACACTATAGACTAGAACAAAGTATAAATTCCAATAAAACAAGTTTTCATAATATGTGGCAGAAATAGTGAATCGAGTACTGGAAAATGGGTATCAAGTACTTAGGAGCAAAATTAGAGCACTCGTTTGCTAAGTCAAAGTATTAAATACAATATAACAGGTATTGCGATATATTATTTATTATTACAAAATATCCCACGAGGATGTCAAGAAGTGTAACGCCCCGCTATTTTTATAACGCTTCGGTACGTTTACCGACGAATTGCTCTTGTGTGTATTATTTGCAAATTATGTGATTATGTGAATTATATGAATTAATGTGTGATTCTATATGTGAATAATATGATGAATTCATAAGAATTTTTATATTTGAAATTTACTTCACACTATGTTATATTTGAAGTGTTGTATTTGAAATCTTATGAAATTATGTCAATTATATTTGACTTGTATGATATTAATCTTGAAATATACATAAATATATATATGCAAATATATACATAAATATCTACACAAATATATATACAAGTATATACATATAGCTAGCTAATTTTGACTATTCAAAATAATTTATATTTATTTAATTATCTCATCTTTTCTCCAAATTTCTACACTATTCTCAAGCAACTCATCTTCAACCTCTCTCTCTCTCACTCTCGGCCCTCACTCATCACCCTCACCACCGCCACTTCTACCACCATCAAAGCACCAAAAATCATCCCCTCTCTTGCTACAAAAAGTTGCTCTCTCATCTAAGGAACAAGCCTCTACTTTCTATTTTTGCAAACAAGCTCTTAATTCCTCAATCTTTTCAATTTCCCTCTTCAAGGTAAGGTTTCAATTCTCTTAATTCTTTGGTTTTTAATGTCTCATATGTTGATGAAGTGAAGAAGCATGTTAGAATGAATGATTGATGAGCTTAGTTTGGTGATTGATTACATGTAGTATCTCTTGTGATTTTTCACATAAATTTGATTATTATGCAATGTTGGATTGATGAATTTAGATGCTTAGATGCTCAAATGGATTGGTAATTCATGTTAGTTCATGATATTAAGCTAATTGGTGAAGTTTTATGGAGTTTGGAGTTGAAAAATGAGAGTTTGGCAAAATATGTAGGGGCTGATGAATAGTGATTTTTGAGCATTTGGCTTCATTTTTTGATTCTTTTGGCATCAAAAATCCTTAAATATAGTAGCTAAGTGATGCCGGAAATTTCGGATTAATCGGAGTTGATTTGCTATGCAAAGTATTAAACGAGGGGTGGTTTGCGTAATATTTACAAACCTTTGAATTTTGGTTTCCAAGCTTCCATATTACTTGAATGCTTAGTTTAGCTTCATATCATGTATGTTTGATTGTGTTTGAATGCATTTGAATGAGTTTAATTGTGTTTAAGTGCATTTATACATAATATGTTATTTTGAGCATAAAATGCATTTCATTGTCGTGCGTCTTATTTGGTTGATTTATCGAGTCGTGTCTTACCTCGAGGCCTGTGTATTACAGGTGGGACCTCGCGGAGCTGATTTTCGAGTTCTCGTGTATCTTTTGTTAAGCCTACAGGTGAGGATGAAAAAAATGTTTTTAACTGAAGCTTGAACAAATATTTGCGAAAACCATATCCCTTATATTTCAATTATATGTTATCAATATTTGAAATAAAAAGGATTTGATATAAAATGATATATATGTATCTTTTCTAAAATGAAATAGAGACAAGAGAATTATTTTGTTTTTAAAAGTAACATTTGGTCTCGGGACTTGCGCGTATGCCTCGAGTTATTCGGCAACGTGTCGAGAAACCCTAGACGGTTACATACCTTGTCTCGAACGACTCTTTTAGTCAATCAAAACATTTATAAAGCGAGATTATTGTTCCTTCGACCCTATTGAGGACGCTCTTAGGGTATATTTGGGCCCTGGATTATGTGAGAGGCGGATACCCGGAGACGTGCGTCTAGGGTTGAAGCCGGGTTCATAATCCACCGATTATAAACAGGTTTAACTAGTAACCTGATAAATAATCAAAGGGTATTATTCATGGCTGGTCGGAGGTAGTCTAGCCTGAATAATACTTACACCGGCGCCATTAGTCGGGTATGGCGGAATTTTGGGTAGCTCCCTTGATAAGCCAAACGGTGTTATGGGATTATGATATATATATGTTAATATCATGCTATTGATATGATGATACTTGATTCCGCTACGTTAATGTTATATTGCTGTTGTTGTTGTTGTTGATGTTGATATTGTTGTTGGGGAGTTGCTGTTGCCAGATTGTGGGAATCCCGTTGTCCGGGGCGGGTTTTTGAGTGGTGGTATTTAACTATCGCTCGGGGGCTCGTTTCGGTCCGGGGGTTGTGGCGTGGGGGACGTCACAGCTTAAGGTGGTATCAGAGCCTAGGTTTGGTACTTAGGTTTTGATGTTGTGTCGAGTCTGTCTAGGTCGAACGGCTATAGGACAATGTGCTTTTATATGTATATGATATGTGATTTTGTGCTAGCATGATCATGTGGCTAACGGAACATGCATTTTATTCAGTCTTTTGATACAGGAAAATGAATCGTGCTCGTGGTAGACCGAGATCCAGAGCTGCTCCTCCTTCTCCTCCCCAGGAAGGTAACAACAACATTAATACTCCTCCGGCTCCTCAGCCCGAGCCAATACCGACCGTGCAGCCGAATCCCCTGAATCCTGCCATGTTCTTCGAAGCCATGCAAAGGATGTTCCAACAGGGTGTAGCTCCTGTACAACCGACCCCTGCTCAAAGGAAACAGGCAGAGGCGAGAGACTTTGACAGGTTCCTCAATCTTAATCCCCCTCGTTTCGAAGGAGCACCTGATGATCTTAAGGCCACAGAGTGGATTGCCGATCTCGAGCCTATGTTCAGGGTTATCGAGTGTCCCGACTCAAAGAAAGTTGAATATGCAGTTTTTCTATTGAAGGGACCAGCCAGAGACTGGTGGAGGCTGACTGAAGCTAGGTGGCGAGCTGATCAAACTGAGCCGACTTGGGCTAACTTCCTCTCAGCCTTCCGAAGCAAATACATCCCCCTGGTTGTACAAGATCGACGAGAAGCTGAATTTCGAGCCTTAAAACAAGAGAATCTCACGGTTGATGAATACGAGGCCATGTTCTCCCGCCTCATTGTCTACTGTCCATAAAGAAGAAAGGTGAATCAGTTTGTTCAGGGCCTGAATGAGGATATCCGAAGAGCACTTCTGGGAGCTCATCTCCCTACATACGAGGTTGCCGTCACAACTGCTCTGGAGATTGAGTCTCAGTTACAACAGATCAAAAGGGACTTCGCACCGAAGGCTATAGCTCCACCACCTCGCAAATTCAAGAGGTCTTTTCCTCCTGCGGGTTCGTCATCTTCGAGCAAGAAGCAAAAGACCTCGGGTTCTCAGACAGCCGAGCCTCCAATCAAGTGTTCTTATTGTGGCAAGCCAAGACACATGGAAGCTAATTGCTGGAAGAAACAAGGGCTCTGTCTTCGATGTGGGCGCAAGGATCATCAAATAGAGAACTGCCCGAGAAGGCCATCTCCACAGTTCCAGAAAGAGCCACAGAATGCGGGGAAAGGAAAAGTTGTGGCACGAGCGTATGCGATGACGGGGGATGGAGGGGAGACCGATCCAAATGCCGTGGTGCAAGGTACTGTACATTTGCATGACATATCCATAATTGCATTATATGATTCGGGTGCGACGCATTCTTTTATTGCACCTGAATATGTTTCTAGATTATCCTTATCTGCCGAGTCTTTACCGTATGTGCTTGAGGTCAATTCCCCGTTGGGAATTTCCTATTTGTGCAATCGAGTCTTCCGAGACTGTCCGTTGAGGATAGACGATCGCGATTATCCTGCTGATCTCATTGAACTTCCGATGAGTCACTACGGGGTAATATTGGGAAAGGATTGGCTATATCGGCATCAAGCTTATATTGATTGTTTCGGGAAAAAGATCACTCTGGGAGCTGATAGCGAGATTTTGGGCAAAAGGTTTGACAAGATTCCTCGAGTTTCTTATGTTAAAGCCGCCCGAATGATTCGCAAGGGATCTCCGGCCTTTGTTGCTTATCTACTAAACCGTCCGAAAGAGCAAGTTAAGCTTGAGGAGGTACCAGTAGTTGGAGAATTCCCTGATGTGTTTCCTGAGAGTTTGAATTCTTTGCCTCCGGAACGAGAGATAGAGTTTGTGATCGATCTAGCTCCGGGTGCCGAACCGTATTCGAAGACTCCTTACCGAATGGCTCCGGCAGAGTTGAAAGAATTGAAGATACAGTTGGATGGACTGTTGGAGAGTGGGTACATTCGACCGAGTACTTCGCCGTGGGGTGCGCCTGTTCTTTTTGTGAAAAAGAAGGATGGGACGTTGAGGATGTGTATAGATTATCGCGAGCTGAATCGGATGACGATAAAGAACAAATATCCTCTACCTCACATCGAAGAGTTGTTTGATATCTTGCAAGGGTCGAAAGTATACTCTAAACTTGATCTCCGACAGGGGTATTACCAGTTGAGGATTCGAGAATCAGACATTCCAAAGACTGGGTTTAATACTCGATATGGGCATTTTGAGTTCGTAGTTATGCCTTTCGGGTTAACGAATGCCCCAGCTGCTTTCATGGATTTGATGCATCGTACTTTCCGGCCCTATCTCGATAAGTTTGTGGTGATCTTCATTGATGATATCCTGGTTTTCTCAAAGACTAAGGAAGAACATGCCGAGCATCTTCGCATCGTATTAAGAACTCTCCTAGAGCATCAGTTGTATGCTAAGTTCAGTAAATGCGAATTTTGGCTTGATAAAGTTACCTTCCTTGGTCATGTGATATCAGGAGATGGAATTGAAGTTGATCCTTCTAAAATCGAGGCCGTAATGAAATGGGAGCAGCCGAAGACTCCAACTGAAGTCCGAAGTTTTCTAGGGTTAGCTGGCTATTACAGGCGTTTCGTTCAAGATTTCTCCAAGATAGCCGCTCCGCTGACCAATTTAACTCGCAAGGACGTGCCTTTTAAGTGGGACGATAAATGCGAGGCAAGTTTCCAAGAGCTAAGGAAACGGTTGACTACTGCTCCGATACTTGCACTACCTGAAGGTTCCGAAGGGTTTACGGTTTATACCGATGCCTCGAAAGAAGGGTTAGGATGCGTTCTTATGCAAAACGGCAAAGTGATAGCTTATGCTTCGCGTAAGTTAAAAGATGCCGAAAAGAACTATCCTATCCATGATCTTGAGCTAGCTGCTATTATCTTTGCCTTGGGTAAGTGGCGACATTACTTATACGGCGTAACATTCGACATTTTCACCGACCACCAGAGTTTGAAATATCTGCATACTCAGAAAGATCTTAATCGCAGGCAACGACGGTGGATGGAATTTCTTGAAGATTATGATTGCCGTATCCAATATCATCCAGGCAAAGCTAACGTAGTAGCCGATGCTTTAAGTAGACAAGCAAAGGTAGCTAGCTTGGAAGGAACCTCCTTGGAATTAATGTCCGAAGCAGGGAGATATCATCTAGTCTCTCAACCGCGGATTGCTAACCTCTCAGTGAGACCGGATTTGGTTCAGAGGCTTAAAGACGAGCAGAGTGCTGATGACTGGATTCAAAGACAGGTCGTGAGGATGCAAGATGATCCGAACTCCTCATTTGCTTTCGATGATATGGGTCTTCTTCGGCTTAAGAACCGAATTTGCGTGCCGAAAAACTTGAAGTTCGAAATCATGGAAGAAGCACATAAATCTGCTTATACCGTCCATCCGGGAGGTAATAAGATGTACCGAGATCTCAAGACTCAATATTGGTGGCATGGAATGAAACGTGAAGTTGCTGATTTCGTGAGACGGTGTTTGACTTGTCAACGAGTTAAAGCCGAACATCAGCAACCCGGTGGAACTCTACAGCCACTCTCTATTCCGGATTGGAAATGGGAAGATATTGCTATGGATTTCATGTCCGGATTACCAAGAGTTCGGGGTGGATATGATACGATTTGGGTAATTGTGGATCGTTTGACGAAATCCGCTCATTTCATTCCAATTCGAAAGACCACTAATGTTAAGAAGTTAGCGGAACTGTACATTGAGCAGATTGTAAAGCTACACGGAGTTCCGAAAAGTATTGTATCCGATCGAGATCCTAAGTTTAGTTCTCGACTTTGGCAAGAAATTCACAGAAACTTGGGAACGAATTTGAAATTCGGCACGGCAGCTCACCCGCAAACTGATGGTCAATCTGAGAGAACCATCAAGATTCTAGGCGATATGTTACGAGCGTGTGCTCTCGACTTCTCCACGAGTTGGGACAAGCAACTGCCACTCATTGAATTCGCCTACAACAACAGCTACCAAGCGACGATTGGGATGCCCCCGTACGAAGCGCTTTATGGACGTAAATGCCGATCCCCTCTATACTGGGAATTAGAAGACTGGCGAAGAACTAAAGACGGAGTGGAACGAGCTCTACCTCCAAAGACGATCCAGGAAACACTGGATAAGATTGCAATCATTCGGCAGAGAATGAAAGCTGCTCAGGATCGTCAGAAGAGTTATGCTGACAAGAGACGCCGGGATTTGGAATTTGAAGAGGGAGACAAAGTGTTTCTTAAGGCGACGTTGAGGAAAGGATTCGCTGGAGTGGGAAAAGGTGGGAAACTCAGTCCGAGATATTTGGGACCCTATGAGGTTATTGAACGGATTGGGAAGACTGCCTACCGCCTGAACCTGCCCTCGACTCTAACTGGGATTCACAATGTCTTCCATGTTTCTCAATTGCGAAAATACTATCCCGACGAATCTCACATTCTGCGAGATGAAGAAGTTCAGGTAGAGCCTGACTTGACGATCGAGATGAAACCTATTGAGATTCAGGATCGTAAGTTCAAACAACTCCGCAACCGACAGATTCCCTTGGTTCGTGTGTTGTGGAGGAACCGAACCACCGAGCAAGTAACTTGGGAAACGGAAGAGAAGATGCGAACTCATTATCCCGAGTTATTTGCGGAGTCGAATTAGAATCTGGGGACCAGATTCTCCGAAGGGGGGCATAGTGTAACGCCCCGCTATTTTTATAACGCTTCGGTACGTTTACCGACGAATTGCTCTTGTGTGTATTATTTGCAAATTATGTGATTATGTGAATTATATGAATTAATGTGTGATTCTATATGTGAATAATATGATGAATTCATAAGAATTTTTATATTTGAAATTTACTTCACACTATGTTATATTTGAAGTGTTGTATTTGAAATCTTATGAAATTATGTCAATTATATTTGACTTGTATGATATTAATCTTGAAATATACATAAATATATATATGCAAATATATACATAAATATCTACACAAATATATATACAAGTATATACATATAGCTAGCTAATTTTGACTATTCAAAATAATTTATATTTATTTAATTATCTCATCTTTTCTCCAAATTTCTACACTATTCTCAAGCAACTCATCTTCAACCTCTCTCTCTCTCACTCTCGGCCCTCACTCATCACCCTCACCACCGCCACTTCTACCACCATCAAAGCACCAAAAATCATCCCCTCTCTTGCTACAAAAAGTTGCTCTCTCATCTAAGGAACAAGCCTCTACTTTCTATTTTTGCAAACAAGCTCTTAATTCCTCAATCTTTTCAATTTCCCTCTTCAAGGTAAGGTTTCAATTCTCTTAATTCTTTGGTTTTTAATGTCTCATATGTTGATGAAGTGAAGAAGCATGTTAGAATGAATGATTGATGAGCTTAGTTTGGTGATTGATTACATGTAGTATCTCTTGTGATTTTTCACATAAATTTGATTATTATGCAATGTTGGATTGATGAATTTAGATGCTTAGATGCTCAAATGGATTGGTAATTCATGTTAGTTCATGATATTAAGCTAATTGGTGAAGTTTTATGGAGTTTGGAGTTGAAAAATGAGAGTTTGGCAAAATATGTAGGGGCTGATGAATAGTGATTTTTGAGCATTTGGCTTCATTTTTTGATTCTTTTGGCATCAAAAATCCTTAAATATAGTAGCTAAGTGATGCCGGAAATTTCGGATTAATCGGAGTTGATTTGCTATGCAAAGTATTAAACGAGGGGTGGTTTGCGTAATATTTACAAACCTTTGAATTTTGGTTTCCAAGCTTCCATATTACTTGAATGCTTAGTTTAGCTTCATATCATGTATGTTTGATTGTGTTTGAATGCATTTGAATGAGTTTAATTGTGTTTAAGTGCATTTATACATAATATGTTATTTTGAGCATAAAATGCATTTCATTGCCGTGCGTCTTATTTGGTTGATTTATCGAGTCGTGTCTTACCTCGAGGCCTGTGTATTACAGGTGGGACCTCGCGGAGCTGATTTTCGAGTTCTCGTGTATCTTTTGTTAAGCCTACAGGTGAGGATGAAAAAAATGTTTTTAACTGAAGCTTGAACAAATATTTGCGAAAACCATATCCCTTATATTTCAATTATATGTTATCAATATTTGAAATAAAAAGGATTTGATATAAAATGATATATATGTATCTTTTCTAAAATGGTTTTAAAATAGAGACAAGAGAATTATTTTGTTTTTAAAAGTAACATTTGGTCTCGGGACTTGCGCGTATGCCTCGAGTTATTCGGCAACGTGTCGAGAAACCCTAGACGGTTACATACCTTGTCTCGAACGACTCTTTTAGTCAATCAAAACATTTATAAAGCGAGATTATTGTTCCTTCGACCCTATTGAGGACGCTCTTAGGGTATATTTGGGCCCTGGATTATGTGAGAGGCGGATACCCGGAGACGTGCGTCTAGGGTTGAAGCCGGGTTCATAATCCACCGATTATAAACAGGTTTAACTAGTAACCTGATAAATAATCAAAGGGTATTATTCATGGCTGGTCGGAGGTAGTCTAGCCTGAATAATACTTACACCGGCGCCATTAGTCGGGTATGGCGGAATTTTGGGTAGCTCCCTTGATAAGCCAAACGGTGTTATGGGATTATGATATATATATGTTAATATCATGCTATTGATATGATGATACTTGATTCCGCTACGTTAATGTTATATTGCTGTTGTTGTTGTTGTTGATGTTGATATTGTTGTTGGGGAGTTGCTGTTGCCAGATTGTGGGAATCCCGTTGTCCGGGGCGGGTTTTTGAGTGGTGGTATTTAACTATCGCTCGGGGGCTCGTTTCGGTCCGGGGGTTGTGGCGTGGGGGACGTCACAAGAAGAATTCCCTGGAACTCTGGAATTCCCAAAATCACATTTATTTTTCATATATTTTTATTAAAGACCATGCGTGGAAATGTAGAGAATCGAGTATAGATCTCAAACGTTGAAAGCACTAGTCTGATTAATCAAGGTACACCATAGACTAGAACAAATTATAAATTCGAATAAAATAAGTTTTCATAATATGTGGCAGAAATAGGGAATCGAGTACAGGAAAATGGGTATCAAGTACTTAGGTGCAAAATCAGAGTACTCGTTTGCGGAATCAAAGTATTAAATACAATATAACAGGTAATTCGATATATTGTTTATTATTACAAAATATCCCATGAGGATGTCAAGAAGAATTCCCTGGAACTCTGAAATTCCCAAAATCCAATTTATTTTTTATATATTTTTATACAGACCATGCGTGGAAATGTAGAGAATCGAGTACAAATTTCAAACGTTGAAAGTACTAGTCTGATTAATCAAGATACACTATAGACTAGAACAAAGTATAAATTCCAATAAAATAAGTTTTCATAATATGTGGCAGAAATAGTGAATCGAGTACTGGAAAATGGGTATCAAGTACTTAGGTGCAATATCAGAGTACTGGTTTGCGGAATCAAAGTATTAAATACAATATAACAGGTATTGCGATATATTGTTTATTATTACAAAATATCCCATGAGGATGTCAAGAAGAATTCCCTGGAACTCTGAAATTCCCAAAATCCAATTTATTTTTCATACATTTTTATAACAGACCATGCGTGGAAATGTAGAGAATCGAGTACAAATTTCAAACGTTGAAAGTACTAATCTGATTAATCTAGCTAGGTACAATATAGACTGTTACAAAGTATAAATTACAATAAAATAAGTTTTCATAATATGTGGTAGAAATAGAGAATCGAGTACTGGAAAATGGGTATCAAGTACTTAGGTGAAAAATCAGAGTACTCGTTTGCGGAATCAAAGTTACTAAATACAAAATAACAGTTATTGCGTAATATTGTTTATTATTACAAAATATCCCACGATGATGTCAAGAAGAATTTCCTGGAACTCTAGAATTCCCAAAATCACATTTATTTTTCATATATTATTATTACAAACCATGCGTGGAAATGTAGAGAATCGAGTACAAATTTCAAACGTTGAAAGTACTAATCTGATTAATCTAGCTAGGTACAATATAGACTGTTACAAAGTATAAATTACAATAAAATAAGTTTTCATAATATGTGGTAGAAATAGAGAATCGAGTACTGGAAAATGGGTATCAAGTAGTTAGGTGAAAAATCAGAGTACTCGTTTGCGGAATCAAAGTTACTAAATACAAAATAACAGTTATTGCGTAATATTGTTTATTATTACAAAATATCCCACGATGATGTCAAGAAGAATTTCCTGGAACTCTAGAATTCCCAAAATCACATTTATTTTTCATATATTATTATTACAAACCATGCGTGGAAATGTAGAGAATCGAGTACAAATTTCAAACATTGAAAGTACTAGTCTGATTAATCAAGGTACACTATAGACTAGAACAAAGTATAAATTCCAATAAAAGAAGTTTTCATAATATGTGGCAGAAATAGTGAATCGAGTACTGGAAAATGGGTATCAAGTACTTAGGAGCAAAATTAGAGCACTCGTTTGCTAGGTCAAAGTATTAAAGACAATATAACAGGTATTGCGATATATTATTTATTATTACAAAATATCTCACGAGGATGTCAAGAAGAAATCCCTGGAACTTTGGAATTCCCAAAATCACATTTATTTTTCATATATTTTTATTAAAGACCATGCGTGGAAATGTAGAGAATCGAGTACAGATTTCAAACGTTGAAAGCACTAGTCTGATTAATCAAGGTACACCATAGACTAGAACAAATTATAAATTCCAATAAAATAAGTTTTCATAATATGTGGCAGAAATAGTGAATCGAGTACTGGAAAATGGGTATCAAGGACTTATGTGACGTCCCCCACGCCACAACCCCCGGACCGAAACGAGCTCTCGAGCGTTAGTTAAATACCACCACTCGAAAACCCGCCCCGGACAACGGGATTCCCACAATCTGGCAACAGCGACTCCCAACAACAGTACCAACACCAACAACAACAACAGCACCAACAAGCGGAAGCAATAAGCAAAAGATCATATTTATATTCACACTGCCATCCGTGGCAAAAATAAACATTTATAAGTTCATCATCTATCACAAGTTATAACATCAACTCATTAAATATCCAACATCAGCATCACATGTCAAGTTTTCATGTAATCCAACATCATGAGTTCGATCCACAAAAGTAAATACATAAGACCGACTTCAAGGACTGTACAAGCCGACAACGCTGCTGCCAGTACCTGACCGCTAACCTGAAGCATGAACCAAAAAGGGATGTGAGTCAAACGAACTCAGTGAGGAGGGGAATATATATCTATAATAATTAAAACATAAAACATATTTAATTCGGGCTTTGGTTAATAGAGAAACGAATCTAGTGCTGATACTTTCTCTTTATAATTCATCAAAGCTTTGTGAATTAAATATTAAAGCAAAACATTTTAGAAACATTTTATTCCCGGCGAGAACGGGCCATCTCCTTATAACTCCCAAAACATATCGAATGTAACGAAATTCCTCCTCAATACCATTTGGCTTATCAAGGGAGCTACCCAAGATTTCACCATAACCGACTAATGGCGCCGGTGTAAGTACTATTCAGGCTAGACTACCTCCGACCAGCCATGAACAATACCCTTTGATTATTTGTCAGGTTCATGAATACCTGCTTATAATCGGTGGAATTATGGACCCAGCTTCAACCCTAGACGCACGTCTCCGGGTATCCGCCTGTCACATAATCCAGGGCCCAAACAGAAATACCCATGAGCGTCCTCAATGGGGTTAAGTATAAGTCATCTCGCTTTTCAAAATATTTCAATGGACCAAAAGGGTCTTTCGAGACAAGGTATGTAACCGCCTAGGGTATCCCGTCACGTTGCCGAGTTATCTCGAGGCATACGCGCAAGTCCCGAGACCAAATGTTACTTTTAAAATCAAAATAGTTCTCTTGTCTCTAGTTTCAAACCATTTTGGAAAAGATACACATATATCATTTTATATCAAAACCCTTTTATTTCAAATATTGATAATGTATAATTGAAATATAAGGGATATGGTTTTCGCAATATTTGTTCATGCTCCAGTTAAAAACATTTTACATCCTCACCTGTAGGCTTAACAAAAAGGATATCCAAACGACCAGAGATCAGTCCTGCGAGGTCCCACCTGTAATACACAGGCCTCGAGGTGTAGCGGGCGCCGCCAAACGGGCAGACACACGCCCCGCACCGGATCCTGACCCGGAATCGAAAGGAGTCCGACCCGAACCAAAACCCGGCGAACGGCAAACCGGACATTTACTACTAGGCGGGAGTTTCAAAACAGAGACAAACCCAAAAGCGGAAGCAATATAAAACAAAACATAAAACCCATAATGATTGCGCAGATAGGTAAAGCCCACCAAGGCTAGCAAATTCCCAAAAATATTAATAAATGTTTACAACGGGTTCTACAATATTATTCCCGACTATTCGTAAGTATAATCCTACATACATCATAAGTCAACAAGAAACGAGAGTTTACATAAGACAAAAACTTGTAACTCGAACGACAAGACCCAATACTATGAATCCCGCCTAGAATCCTGAAACCAAAGGGTGAAACGAATGGGGTTAGTCAAATGACTAAGTGAGGGGGAAAAAGACAGTACATAAGAATAAACGAAAGTAGATCACCAGTTTAACAGAAAGAAAACAACAGAAGTAAAGGTTTTCGCAAACGATTGGTGAACTAGCTCAAAATGAAACATAACAAAGCGTATAACTCAGCGAGAAGAGTTCTGAACCACCAGTCAAATCATAAAAATAGAAACCCTCCTTATTCCTCCAGTTGTAATCAGGGAGCAACCCCTAACTACACATATCATACATAAACAAGCTCAGGTACTCAAAGGGCTGCCACTCCGGCCTCACCCCGAGCTCCCAAAGGTGGAGGAAACCATAGAATTTCCGCCGCAGACCCGACGTCTACCGACTTCGTCCTATCGTCCTTACTCCGGGCCCATCAGAACAGGTCAAACATATTCATATACATAGCTCGCTTTTCAAACATTTCCATGTGGTCAAAAGACCGTTCGAGGCAAGTCGTGTGCAAGGCTATAATGCCAAAGTTCGCTTTCGGAAAACAAAGATTTGCTTGCCTCTTTCGTAAACATTTCACAAACTTATACATAATACTTTTCATATTAAATCGTTTTCAAGATCATAAAAGTATAAGCTTAAATATCTACTATATATACAGACGGATGTAAAACAAATCATAAAACGAGGCTTATCGGGTAGTAGGGTTGGTATTATGTACGTATTATCGTCTACTATAAGAAACTGAAAACCCCACCTGTTGGCTTGACAAAAACGAGAGCAAAATGCGAGACAGGCACACTACTCCACTGGAGTATCGTCTGCAAAAGACAAAGACATAACCATAAAAGACTAACGACGACGCACGGCTTATATGAAAGATTTAAAACACATAGAAGCACGTTAAACAATCATTCATATCACTTAGGTTCACATTGTAACAAAACATAGAAATTCATAGAATTCGATAAGCAAAACAACTTAGAATGTAATAAAAGCTCATAAACATGCATAAAATGATATAAGGAAGCATGCATTCAAGTTTCGGAAGAAACGAACAACATTTGAAAAATAGCCAAAAAGGCTTAAACGAAAAACACGAGAAACGGGACCCAAACAAAGTCGGAAAAATTCAAACTACTTAAAATATGTATTTCATGATTTATAGGACCTATAGGTGAAATCGGATCTTGAATCGGAGGTCAAACGAAGAAAGTCAACTTTTTTAATTACCCTTTGACCCTCAATGCCGAGAGCAAGAAGTTGAAAATGGAGAAATTTTGGTTAAGGCATACACACGGTCTTGGGGACGGGCAAACGCACGGGCTTGAACACGTGCTCAAGCCGGTGCGGACAAACTTGCACTGGCCTGCGCACCGGCTTGCGCACGGGCGTGCGTTAGGCAGTGCAAGGCCAAAATATGCACACGGTCTTGGCGCATGGTCTCAAGACCGTGCGTCAGACCGTGCGGATTATCAACACAGCAGAAAATCGCGAGGGTTCTCGGGAATGAGCCAAAAATTAACATTTAAATCATATAAATCATGCAAAACCTCAAACTAAACTTACATATAATGATCTACAACATCTAATCTACTTATAGGACCAAGAAACACGTAAATCCATCCACAAAATCATTCATATTCACATTTTTCATATATTATTAAACTATTCACAAAATTCTATAAATCATAGCCTAGGAAGCATTAAACGCGAAGGACGTGAGAAGCTTACTTGAAGAATAGATCGTGAGGAGTTCGAAAAGTTTCACGGATCGAAATTCGGTCGGAAATCGAAATCGGAATGATCAATCGAAGCTTTCTCTCTTTTCTCTCTTCTTTTTCTCTTTTTTTTCTTCTTTCTTTTCTTCTTTCTTACGTGAATGAGGTTTGAGGGAGAGAGAGAGTGGTCAAGTCAAACTTTGACTTGACTTAGAAACGAGGGGCAAAACCGTAATTACTCCGAACTTACTAAAAATAGCAGGTTGTCGGAATTAAACAATATTATAGTCAAAACTCATATAATTGAACACATGTTGACATGAAATGGTTTAAAAACCAAAATTCACTCATTTATGAAATTGTTAAAATACACATAATAACTATCAAATAAAATAATTAAATCGCGCAAAATAATGATTTGGATTTTTCGGGGCGTTACACGAGGTAAGACACGACTCGATAAATCAACCAAATACGACGCACGGCTATGAAATGCATTTTATGCTCAAAATAACATATTATGCATAAATGCATTTAAACACAACTAAGCTCATTCAAACACATTTAAACACAATCAAATACACATGATATTAAGCTAAATTAAGCATTCAAGTAATATGGAAGCTTGGGGAATAAAATTCAAAGGTTTGTGAATATTACACAAACCACCCTCCATTTAATACTTTCATAGCAAAACAACTCCGATTAATCCGAAACTTCCGGCATCACTTAGCTACTATATTTAAGGATTTTTGATGCCAAAAGAATCGAAAAATGAAGCCAAATGCTCAAAAATCACTATTCATCAGCCCCCACCTATTTTGCTCAAACTTTCATTTTTCAATCCCAAACTCCACAAAACTTCACCAATTTGCTTAATATCATGAACTAACATGAATTACCAATCCATTCAAGCATCTAAGACCATTAGCTCAACATTGCACATTGATCAAATTCAATGGAAAAATCACAAGTAATGCTACATGTAATCAATCACCAAACTAAGCTCATCAATCATTCATTCTAGCATGCTTCTTCACTTCATCAACATATAAAACATTGAAACTCCAAGATTAAAGAGATTTGCAACCTTACCTTGTAAAAGAAAATTGAAGAGATAGAGATGTTGAGGGCTTGTTTGCACAAATAGAAAGTAGAGGTTTGTTCCTTGGATGATGAAGCACTCTTTTGTAGCATGAAAGGAGATGATTTTTGGTGTTTTAAGGTGGTTGGAAATGGCGGTGGTGAGGGAGGAGAGAGTGCCGAGAGAGAGAGGTGGAGAAGAAGAGAGAAAGAGAGAGTTGTTGCTTGTTTGGAAAAGTGTAGAAATTTTGAGAATAAATGAGATAATTAAATAAGTAAAGATATTTATTTGAAAAGTCAAAATTGACATGCAATTTGTATAGATATATATATATATACATATATATTTATATATGTTTGCATATATATCAAATACAATATCATGTTATTTAAATATAATGGCATAATTTTCATAAAATTTCAAATACAACAATTCAAATATAAACATAGTGTGAAGTAATTTCAAATATGAAAATTCTTATGAATTCATCATATTATTCACATATAGAATCACACATTAATTCATATAATTCACATAGTCACATAATTTGCAAATAATACACACAAGAGCTATTAGTCGGTAAACTTACCGAAGCGTGCGGGGTGTTACAACTTAGGTGCAAAATCAGAGTACTCGTTTGCGGAATCAAAGTACTAAATACAATATAACAGGTATGGCGTTATATTGTTTATTATTACAAAATATCCCATGAAGATGTCAAGAAGAATTCCCTGGAACTCTGAAATTCCCAAAATCCAATTTATTTTTCATACATTTTTATTACAGACCATGCGTGGAAATGTAGAGAATCGAGTACAAATTTCAAACGTTGAAAGTACTAATCTGATTAATCTAGGTACAATATAGACTGTTACAAAGTAAAAATTACAATAAAATAAGTTTTCATAATATGTGGTAGAAATAGAGAATCGAGTACTGGAAAATGGGCATCAAGTACTTAGGTGCAAAATCAGAGTACTCGTTTGCGGAATCAAGGTTACTAAATACAATATAACAGTTATTGCGATATATTGTTTATTATTACAAAATATCCCACGATGATGTCAAGAAGAATTTCATGGAACTCTAGAATTCCCAAAATCACATTTATTTTTCATATATTTTTATTACAGACCATGCGTGGAAATGTAGACAATCGAGTACAAATTTCAAACGTTGAAAGTACTAGTCTGATTTATCAAGGTACACTATAGACGGGAACAAAGTATAAATTCCAATAAAGTAAGTTTTCATAATATGTGGCAGAAATAGTGAATCGAGTACTGGAAAATGGGTATCAAGCACTTATGAGCAAAATTAGAGCACTCGTTTGCTAAGTCAAATTATTAATTACAATATAACAGGTATTGCGATGTATTATTTATTATTACAAAATATCCCACGAGGATGTCAGGAAGAATTCCCTGGAACTCTGAAATTCCCAAAATCCAATTGATTTTTCATACATTTTTATTACAGACCATGCGTGGAAATGTACAGAATCGAGTACAAATTTCAAACGTTGAAAGTACTAATCTGATTAATCTAGCTAGGTACAATACAGACTGTTACAAAGTATAAATTACAATAAAAAAAGTTTTCATAATATGTGGTAGAAATAGAGAATCGAGTACTGGAAAATGGGTATCAAGTACTTAGGTGCAAAATCAGAGTACTCGTTTGCAGAATCAAAGTTACTGAATACAATATAACAGTTATTGCGATATATTGTTTATTATTACAAAATATCCCACGATGATGTCAAGAAGAATTTCCTGTAACTCTAGAATTCCCAAAATCACATTTATTTTTCATATATTTTAATTACAGACCATGCGTGGAAATGTATAGAATCGAGTACAAATTTCAAATGTTGAAAGTACTAGTCTGATTTATCAAGGTACACTATAGACTGGAACAAAGTAAATTCCAATAAAGTAAGTTTTCATAATATGTGGCAGAAATAGTGAATCGAGTAATGGAAAATGGGTATCAAGTATTTATGAGCAAAATTAGAGTACTCGTTTGCAGAATCAAAGTTACTAAATACAATATAACAGTTATTGCGATATATTCTTTATTATTACAAAATATCCCACGATGATGTCAAGAAGAATTTCCTGGAACTCTAGAATTCCCAAAATCACATTTATTTTTCATATATTTTTATTACAGACCATGCGTGGAAATGTAGAGAATCGAGTACAAATTTCAAACGTTGAAAGTACTAGTCTGACTAATCAAGGTACACTATAGACTGGAACAAAGTATAAATTCCAATAAAACAAGTTTTCATAATATGTGGCAGAAATAGTGAATCGAGTACGGGAAAATGGGTATCAAGTACTTAGGAGCAAAATTAGAGCACTCGTTTGCTAAGTCAAAGTATTAAATACAATATAACAGGTATTGCGATATATTATTTATTATTACAAAATATCCCACGAGGATGTCAAGAAGAATGCCATGGAACTCTGGAATTCCCAAAATCACATTTATTTTTCATATATTTTTATTAAAGACCATGCGTGGAAATGTAGAGAATCGAGTACAGATTTCAAACGTTGAAAGCACTAGTCTGATTAATCAAGGTACACCATAGACTAGAACAAATTATAAATTCCAATAAAATAAGTTTTCATAATATGTGGCAGAAATAGTGAATCGAGTACTGGAAAATGGGTATCAAGTACTTATGTGACGTCCCCCACGCCACAACCCCCGGACCGAAACGAGCTCTCGAGCGTTAGTTAAATACCACCACTCGAAAACCCGCCCCGGACAACGGGATTCCCACAATCTGGCAACAGCGACTCCCAACAACAGTACCAACACCAACAACAACAACAACAGCACCAACAAGCGGAAGCAATAAGCAAAAGATCATATTTATATTCACACTGCCATCCGTGGCAAAAATAAACATTTATAAGTTCATCATCTATCACAAGTTATAACATCAACTCATTAAATATCCAACATCAGCATCACATGTCAAGTTTTCATGTAATCCAACATCATAAGTTCGATCCACAAAAGTAAATACGTAAGACCGACTTCAAGGACTGTACAAGCCGACAACGCTGCTGCCAGTACCTGACCGCTAACCTGAAGCATGAACCAAAAAGGGATGTGAGTCAAACGAACTCAGTGAGGAGGGGAATATATATCTATAATAATTAAAACATAAAACATATTTAATTCGGGCTTTGGTTAATAGAGAAACGAATCTAGTGCTGATACTTTCTCTTTATAATTCATCAAAGCTTTGTGAATTAAATATTAAAGCAAAACATTTTAGAAACATTTTATTCCCGGCGAGAACGGGCCATCTCCTTATAACTCCCAAAACATATCGAATATAACGAAATTCCTCCTCAATACCATTTGGCTTATCAAGGGAGCTACCCAAGATTTCACCATAACCGACTAATGGCGCCGGTGTAAGTACTATTCAGGCTAGACTACCTCCGACCAGCCATGAACAATACCCTTTGATTATTTGTCAAGTTCATGAATACCTGCTTATAATCGGTGGAATTATGGACCCAGCTTCAACCCTAGACGCACGTCTCCGGGTATCCGCCTGTCACATAATCAAGGGCCCAAACAGAAATACCCATGAGCGTCCTCAATGGGGTTAAGTGTAAGTCATCTCGCTTTTCAAAATATTTCAATGGACCAAAAGGGTCATTCGAGACAAGGTATGTAACCGCCTAGGGTATCCCGTCACGTTGCCGAGTTATCTCGAGGCATACGCGCAAGTCCCGAGACCAAATGTTACTTTTAAAATCAAAATAGTTCTCTTGTCTCTAGTTTCAAACCATTTTGGAAAAGATACACATATATCATTTTATATCAAAACCCTTTTATTTCAAATATTGATAATGTATAATTGAAATATAAGGGATATGGTTTTCGCAATATTTGTTCATGCTCCAGTTAAAAACATTTTACATCCTCACCTGTAGGCTTAACAAAAAGGATATCCAAACGACCAGAGATCAGTCCCGCGAGGTCCCACCTGTAATACACAGGCCTCGAGGTAAGACACGACTCGATAAATCAACCAAATACGACGCACGGCTATGAAATGCATTTTATGCTCAAAATAACATATTATGCATAAATGCATTTAAACACAACTAAGCTCATTCAAACACATTTAAACACAATCAAATACACATGATATTAAGCTAAATTAAGCATTCAAGTAATATGGAAGCTTGGGGAATAAAATTCAAAGGTTTGTGAATATTACACAAACCACCCTCCATTTAATACTTTCATAGCAAAACAACTCCGATTAATCCGAAACTTCCGGCATCACTTAGGTACTATATTTAAGAATTTTTTATGCCAAAAGAATCGAAAAATGAAGCCAAATGCTCAAAAATCACTATTCATCAGCCCCCACCTATTTTGCCCAAACTTTCATTTTTCAATCCCAAACTCCACAAAACTTCACCAATTTGCTTAATATCATGAACTAACATGAATTACCAATCCATTCAAGCATCTAAGACCATTAGCTCAACATTGCACATTGATCAAATTCAATGGAAAAATCACAAGTAATGCTACATGTAATCAATCACCAAACTAAGCTCATCAATCATTCATTCTAGCATGCTTCTTCACTTCATCAACATATAAAACATTGAAACTCCAAGATTAAAGAGATTTGCAACCTTACCTTGTAAAAGAAAATTGAAGAGATAGAGATGTTGAGGGCTTGTTTGCACAAATAGAAAGTAGAGGTTTGTTCCTTGGATGATGAAGCACTCTTTTGTAGCGTGAAAGGAGATGATTTTTGGTGTTTTAAGGTGGTTGGAAATGGCGGTGGTGAGGGAGGAGAGAGTGCCGAGAGAGAGAGGTGAAGAAGAAGAGAGAAAGAGAGAGTTGTTGCTTGTTTGGAAAAGTGTAGAAATTTTGAGAATAAATGAGATAATTAAATAAGTAAAGATATTTATTTGAAAAGTCAAAATTGACATGCAATTTGTATAGATATATATATATATACATATATATTTATATATGTTCGCATATATATCAAATACAATATCCTGTTATTTAAATATAATGGCATAATTTTCATAAAATTTCAAATACAACAATTCAAATATAAACATAGTGTGAAGTAATTTCAAATATGAAAATTCTTATGAATTCATCATATTATTCACATATAGAATCACACATTAATTCATATAATTCACATAGTCACATAATTTGCAAATAATACACACAAGAGCTATTAGTCGGTAAACTTACCGAAGCGTTATAAAAATAACGGGGCGTTACAACTTAGGTGCAAAATCAGAGTACTCGTTTGCGGAATCAAAGTATTAAATACAATATAACAGGTATTGCGTTATATTGTTTATTATTACAAAATATCCCATGAGGATGTCAAGAAGAATTCCCTGGAACTCTGAAATTCCCAAAATCCAATTTATTTTTCATACATTTTTATTACAGACCATGCGTGGAAATGTAGAGAATCGAGTACAAATTTCAAACGTTGAAAGTACTAATCTGATTAATCTAGGTACAATATAGACTGTTACAAAGTAAAAATTACAATAAAATAAGTTTTCATAATATGTGGTAGAAATAGAGAATCGAGTACTGGAAAATGGGCATCAAGTACTTAGGTGCAAAATCAGAGTACTCGTTTGCGGAATCAAGGTTACTAAATACAATATAACAGTTATTGTGATATATTGTTTATTATTACAAAATATCCCACGATGATGTCAAGAAGAATTTCCTGGAACTCTAGAATTCCCAAAATCACATTTATTTTTCATATATTTTTATTACAGACCATGCGTGGAAATGTAGACAATCGAGTACAAATTTCAAACGTTGAAAGTACTAGTCTGATTTATCAAGGTACACTATAGACGGGAACAAAGTATAAATTCCAATAAAGTAAGTTTTCATAATATGTGGCAGAAATAGTGAATCGAGTACTGGAAAATGGGTATCAAGCACTTATGAGCAAAATTAGAGCACTCGTTTGCTAAGTCAAATTATTAATTACAATATAACAGGTATTGCGATATATTATTTATTATTACAAAATATCCCACGAGGATGTCAGGAAGAATTCCCTGGAACTCTGAAATTCCAAAAATCCAATTGATTTTTCATACATTTTTATTACAGACCATGCGTGCAAATTTACAGAATCGAGTACAAATTTCAAACGTTGAAAGTACTAGTCTGACTAATCAAGGTACACTATAGACTGGAACAAAGTATAAATTCCAATAAAATAAGTTTTCATAATATGTGGCAGAAATAGTGAATCGAGTATGGGAAAATAGGTATCAAGTACTTAGGAGCAAAATTGGAGCACTCGTTTGCTAAGTCAAAGTATTAAATACAATATAACAGGTATTGCGATATATTATTTATTATTACAAAATATCCCACGAGGATGTCAAGAAGAATTCCCTGGAACTCTGGAATTCCCAAAATCACATTTATTTTTCATATATTTTTATTAAAGACCTTGCGTGGAAATGTAGAGAATCGAGTACAGATTTCAAACGTTGAAAGCACTAGTCTGATTAATCAAGGTACACCATAGACTAGAACAAATTATAAATTCCAATAAAATAAGTTTTCATAATATGTGGCAGAAATAGTGAATCGAGTACTGGAAAATGGGTATCAAGTACTTAGGTGCAAAATCAGAGTACTCGTTTGCGGAATCAAAGTATTAAATACAATATAACAGGTATTGCGTTATATTGTTTATTATTACAAAATATCCCATGAGGATGTCAAGAAGAATTCCCTGGAACTCTGAAATTCCCAAAATCCAATTTATTTTTCATACATTTTTATTACAGACCATGCGTGGAAATGTAGAGAATCGAGTACAAATTTCAAACGTTGAAAGTACTAATCTGATTAATCTAGGTACAATATAGACTGTTACAAAGTAAAAATTACAATAAAATAAGTTGTCATAATATGTGGTAGAAATAGAGAATCGAGTACTGGAGAATGGGCATCAAGTACTTAGGTGCAAAATCAGAGTACTCGTTTGCGGAATCAAGGTTACTAAATACAATATAACAGTTATTGCGATATATTGTTTATTATTACAAAATATCCCACGATGATGTCAAGAAGAATTTCCTGGAACTCTAGAATTCCCAAAATCACATTTATTTTTCATATATTTTTATTACAGACCATGCGTGGAAATGTAGAGAATCGAGTACAAAATTCAAACGTTGAAAGTACTAGTCTGATTTATCAAGGTACACTATAGACGGGAACAAAGTATAAATTCCAATAAAGTAAGTTTTCATAATATGTGGCAGAAATAGTGAATCGAGTACTGGAAAATGGGTATCAAGCATTTTTGAGCAAAATTAGAGCACTCGTTTGCTAAGTCAAATTATTAATTACAATATAACAGGTATTGCGATATATTATTTATTATTACAAAATATCCCACGAGGATGTCAGGAAGAATTCCCTGGAACTCTGAAATTCCCAAAATCCAATTGATTTTTCATACATTTTTATTACAGACCATGCGTGCAAATTTACAGAATCGAGTACAAATTTCAAACGTTGAAAGTACTAGTCTGACTAATCAAGGTACACTATAGACTGGAACAAAGTATAAATTCCAATAAAACAAGTTTTCATAATATGTGGCAGAAATAGTGAATCGAGTACGGGAAAATGGGTATCAAGTACTTAGGAGCAAAATTAGAGCACTCGTTTGCTAAGTCAAAGTATTAAATACAATATAACAGGTATTGCGATATATTATTTATTATTACGAAATATCCCACGAGGATGTCAGGAAGAATTCCCTGGAACTCTGAAATTCCCTAAATCCAATTTATTTTTCATACATTTTTATTACAGACCATGCGTGGAAATGTACATAATCGAGTACAAATTTCAAACGTTGAAAGTACTAGTCTGACTAATCAAGGTACACTATAGACTGGAACAAAGTATAAATTCCAATAAAATAAGTTTTCATAATATGTGGCAGAAATAGTGAATCGAGTATGGGAAAATGGGTATCAAGTACTTAGGAGCAAAATTAGAGCACTCGTTTGCTAAGTCAAAGTATTAAATACAATATAACAGGTATTGCGATATATTATTTATTATTACAAAATATCCCACGAGGATGTCAAGAAGAATTCCCTGGAACTCTGGAATTCCCAAAATCACATTTATTTTTCATATATTTTTATTAAAGACCTTGCGTGGAAATGTAGAGAATCGAGTACAGATTTCAAACGTTGAAAGCACTAGTCTGATTAATCAAGGTACACCATAGACTAGAACAAATTATAAATTCCAATAAAATAAGTTTTCATAATATGTGGCAGAAATAGTGAATCGAGTACTGGAAAATGGGTATCAAGTACTTAGGTGCAAAATCAGAGTACTCGTTTGCGGAATCAAAGTATTAAATACAATATAACAGGTATTGCGTTATATTGTTTATTATTACAAAATATCCCATGAGGATGTCAAGAAGAATTCCCTGGAACTCTGAAATTCCCAAAATCCAATTTATTTTTCATACATTTTTATTACAGACCATGCGTGGAAATGTAGAGAATCGAGTACAAATTTCAAACGTTGAAAGTACTAATCTGATTAATCTAGGTACAATATAGACTGTTACAAAGTAAAAATTACAATAAAATAAGTTTTCATAATATGTGGTAGAAATAGAGAATCGAGTACTGGAAAATGGGCATCAAGTACTTAGGTGCAAAATCAGAGTACTCGTTTGCGGAATCAAGGTTACTAAATACAATATAACAGTTATTGCGATATATTGTTTATTATTACAAAATATCCCACGATGATGTCAAGAAGAATTTCCTGGAACTCTAGAATTCCCAAAATCACATTTATTTTTCATATATTTTTATTACAGACCATGCGTGGAAATGTAGAGAATCGAGTACAAATTTCAAACGTTGAAAGTACTAGTCTGATTTATCAAGGTACACTATAGACGGGAACAAAGTATAAATTCCAATAAAGTAAGTTTTCATAATATGTGGCAGAAATAGTGAATCGAGTACTGGAAAATGGGTATCAAGCATTTATGAGCAAAATTAGAGCACTCGTTTGCTATGTCAAATTATTAATTACAATATAACAGGTATTGCGATATATTATTTATTATTACAAAATATCCCACGAGGATGTCAGGAAGAATTCCCTGGAACTCTGAAATTCCCAAAATCCAATTGATTTTTCATACATTTTTATTACAGACCATGCGTGCAAATTTACAGAATCGAGTACAAATTTCAAACGTTGAAAGTACTAGTCTGACTAATCAAGGTACACTATAGACTGGAACAAAGTATAAATTCCAATAAAACAAGTTTTCATAATATGTGGCAGAAATAGTGAATCGAGTACGGGAAAATGGGTATCAAGTACTTAGGAGCAAAATTAGAGCACTCGTTTGCTAAGTCAAAGTATTAAATACAATATAACAGGTATTGCGATATATTATTTATTATTACAAAATATCCCACGAGGATGTCAGGAAGAATTCCCTGGAACTCTGAAATTCCCTAAATCCAATTTATTTTTCATACATTTTTATTACAGACCATGCGTGGAAATGTACAGAATCGAGTACAAATTTCAAACGTTGAAAGTACTAGTCTGACTAATCAAGGTACACTATAGACTGGAACAAAGTATAAATTCCAATAAAATAAGTTTTCATAATATGTGGCAGAAATAGTGAATCGAGTATGGGAAAATGGGTATCAAGTACTTAGGAGCAAAATTAGAGCACTCGTTTGCTAAGTCAAAGTATTAAATACAATATAACAGGTATTGCGATATATTATTTATTATTACAAAATATCCCACGAGGATGTCAAGAAGAATTCCCTGGAACTCTGGAATTCCCAAAATCACATTTATTTTTCATATATTTTTATTAAAGACCTTGCGTGGAAATGTAGAGAATCGAGTACAGATTTCAAACGTTGAAAGCACTAGTCTGATTAATCAAGGTACACCATAGACTAGAACAAATTATAAATTCCAATAAAATAAGTTTTCATAATATGTGGCAGAAATAGTGAATCGAGTACTGGAAAATGGGTATCAAGTACTTAGGTGCAAAATCAGAGTACTCGTTTGCGGAATCAAAGTATTAAATACAATATAACAGGTATTGCGTTATATTGTTTATTATTTCAAAATATCCCACGATGATGTCAAGAAGAATTTTCTGGAACTCTAGAATTCCCAAAATCACATTTATTTTTCATATATTTTTATTACAGACCATGCGTGGAAATGTAGAGAATCGAGTACAAATTTCAAACGTTGAAAGTACTAGTCTGATTTATCAAGGTACACTATAGACGGGAACAAAGTATAAATTCCAATAAAGTAAGTTTTCATAATATGTGGCAGAAATAGTGAATCGAGTACTGGAAAATGGGTATCAAGCACTTATGAGCAAAATTAGAGCACTCGTTTGCTAAGTCAAATTATTAATTACAATATAACAGGTATTGCGATATATTATTTATTATTACAAAATATCCCACGAGGATGTCAGGAAGAATTCCCTGGAACTCTGAAATTCCCAAAATCCAATTGATTTTTCATACATTTTTATTACAGACCATGCGTGCAAATTTACAGAATCGAGTACAAATTTCAAACGTTGAAAGTACTAGTCTGACTAATCAAGGTACACTATAGACTGGAACAAAGCATAAATTCCAATAAAACAAGTTTTCATAATATGTGGCAGAAATAGTGAATCGAGTATGGGAAAATGGGTATCAAGTACTTAGGAGCAAAATTAGAGCACTCGTTTGCTAAGTCAAAGTATTAAATACAATATAACAGGTATTGCGATATATTATTTATTATTACAAAATATCCCACGAGGATGTCAGGAAGAATTCCCTGGAACTCTGAAATTCCCTAAATCCAATTTATTTTTCATACATTTTTATTACAGACCATGCGTGGAAATGTACAGAATCGAGTACAAATTTCAAACGTTGAAAGTACTAGTCTGACTAATCAAGGTACACTATAGACTGGAACAAAGTATAAATTCCAATAAAATAAGTTTTCATAATATGTGGCAGAAATAGTGAATCGAGTATGGGAAAATGGGTATCAAGTACTTAGGAGCAAAATTAGAGCACTCGTTTGCTAAGTCAAAGTATTAAATACAATATAACAGGTATTGCGATATATTATTTATTATTACAAAATATCCCACGAGGATGTCAAGAAGAATTCCCTGGAACTCTGGAATTCCCAAAATCACATTTATTTTTCATATATTTTTATTAAAGACCTTGCGTGGAAATGTAGAGAATCGAGTACAGATTTCAAACGTTGAAAGCACTAGTCTGATTAATCAAGGTACACCATAGACTAGAACAAATTATAAATTCCAATAAAATAAGTTTTCATAATATGTGGCAGAAATAGTGAATCGAGTACTGGAAAATGGGTATCAAGTACTTAGGTGCAAAATCAGAGTACTCGTTTGCGGAATCAAAGTATTAAATACAATATAACAGGTATTGCGTTATATTGTTTATTATTACAAAATATCCCATGAGGATGTCAAGAAGAATTCCTTGGAACTCTGAAATTCCCAAAATCCAATTTATTTTTCATACATTTTTATTACAGACCATGCGTGGAAATGTAGAGAATCGAGTACAAATTTCAAACGTTGAAAGTACTAATCTGATTAATCTAGGTACAATATAGACTGTTACAAAGTAAAAATTACAATAAAATAAGTTTTCATAATATGTGGTAGAAATAGAGAATCGAGTACTGGAAAATGGGCATCAAGTACTTAGGTGCAAAATCAGAGTACTCGTTTGCGGAATCAAGGTTACTAAATACAATATAACAGTTATTGCGATATATTATTTATTATTACAAAATATCCCACGATGATGTCAAGAAGAATTTCCTGGAACTCTAGAATTCCCAAAATCACATTTATTTTTCATATATTTTTATTACAGACCATGCGTGGAAATGTAGAGAATCGAGTACAAATTTCAAACGTTGAAAGTACTAGTCTGATTTATCAAGGTACACTATAGACGGGAACAAAGTATAAATTCCAATAAAGTAAGTTTTCATAATATGTGGCAGAAATAGTGAATCGAGTACTGGAAAATGGGTATCAAGCACTTATGAGCAAAATTAGAGCACTCGTTTGCTAAGTCAAATTATTAATTACAATATAACAGGTATTGCGATATATTATTTATTATTACAAAATATCCCACGAGGATGTCAGGAAGAATTCCCTGGAACTCTGAAATTCCAAAAATCCAATTGATTTTTCATACATTTTTATTACAGACCATGCGTGCAAATTTACAGAATCGAGTACAAATTTCAAACGTTGAAAGTACTAGTCTGACTAATCAAGGTACACTATAGACTGGAACAAAGTATAAATTCCAATAAAACAAGTTTTCATAATATGTGGCAGAAATAGTGAATCGAGTACGGGAAAATGGGTATCAAGTACTTAGGAGCAAAATTAGAGCACTCGTTTGCTAAGTCAAAGTATTAAATACAATATAACAGGTATTGCGATATATTATTTATTATTACAAAATATCCCACAAGGATGTCAAGAAGAATTCCCTGGAACTCTGGAATTCCCAAAATCACATTTATTTTTCATATATTTTTATTAAAGACCATGCGTCGAAATGTAGAGAATCGAGTACAGATTTCAAACGTTGAAAGCACTAGTCTGATTAATCAAGGTACACCATAGACTAGAACAAATTATAAATTCCAATAAAATAAGTTTTCATAATATGTGGCAGAAATAGTGAATCGAGTACTGGCAAATGGGTATCAAGTACTTAGGTGCAAAATCAGAGTACTCGTTTGCGGAATCAAAGTTACTAAATACAATATAACAGGTATTGCTTTATATTGTTTATTATTACAAAATATCCCATGAGGATGTCAAGAAGAATTCCCTGGAACTCTGAAATTCCCAAAATCCAATTTATTTTTCATACATTTTTATTACAGACCATGCGTGGAAATGTAGAGAATCGAGTACAAATTTCAAACGTTGAAAGTACTAATCTGATTAATCTAGGTACAATATAGACTGTTACAAAGTAAAAATTACAATAAAATAAGTTTTCATAATATGTGGTAGAAATAGAGAATCGAGTACTGGAAAATGGGCATCAAGTACTTAGGTGCAAAATCAGAGTACTCGTTTGCGGAATCAAGGTTACTAAATACAATATAACAGTTATTGCGATATATTGTATATTATTACAAAATATCCCACGATGATGTCAAGAAGAATTTCCCGGAACTCTAGAATTCCCAAAATCATATTTATTTTTCATATATTTTTATTACAGACCATGCGTGGAAATGTAGACAATCGAGTACAAATTTCAAACGTTGAAAGTACTAGTCTGATTTATCAAGGTACACTATAGACGGGAACAAAGTATAAATTCCAATAAAGTAAGTTTTCATAATATGTGGCTGAAATAGTGAATCGAGTACTGGAAAATGGGTATCAAGCACTTATGAGCAAAATTAGAGCACTCGTTTGCTAAGTCAAATTATTAATTACAATATAACAGGTATTGCGATATATTATTTATTATTACAAAATATCCCACGAGGATGTCAGGAAGAATTCCCTGGAACTCTGAAATTCCCTAAATCCAATTTATTTTTCATACATTTTTATTACAGACCACGCGTGGAAATGTACAGAATCGAGTACAAATTTCAAACGTTGAAAGTACTAGTCTGACTAATCAAGGTACATTATTGACTGGAACAAAGTATAAATTCCAATAAAACAAGTTTTCATAATATGTGGCAGAAATAGTGAATCGAGTACGGGAAAATGGGTATCAAGTGCTTAAGAGCAAAATTAGAGCACTCGTTTGCTAAGTCAATGTATTAAATACAATATAACAGGTATTGCGATCTATTATTTATTATTACAAAATATCCCACGAGGATGTCAAGAAGAATTCCCTGGAACTCTCGAATTCCCAAAATCACATTTATTTTTCATATATTTTTATTAAAGACCATGCGTGGAAATGTAGAGAATCGAGTACAGATTTCAAACGTTGAAAGCACTAGTCTGATTAATCAAGGTACACCATAGACTAGAACAAATTATAAATTCCAATAAAATAAGTTTTCATAATATGTGGCAGAAATAGTGAATCGAGTACTGGAAAATGGGTATCAAGTACTTAGGTGCAAAATCAGAGTACTCGTTTGCGGAATCAAAGTATTAAATACAATAGAACAGGTATTGCTTATATTGTTTATTATTACAAAATATCCCATGAGGATGTCAAGAAGAATTCCCTGGAACTCTGAAATTCCCAAAATACAATTTATTTTTCATACAATTTTATTACAGACCATGCGTGGAAATGTAGAGAATCGAGTACAAATTTCAAACGTTGAAAGTACTAATCTGATTAATCTAGGTACAATATAGACTGTTACAAAGTAAAAATTACAATAAAATAAGTTTTCTTAATATGTGGTAGAAATAGAGAATCGAGTACTGGAAAATGGGCATCAAGTACTTACGTGCAAAATCAGCGTACTCGTTTGCGGAATCAAGGTTACTAAATACAATATGACAATTATTGCGATATATTGTTTATTATTACAAAATATCCCACGATGATGTCAAGAAGAATTTCTTGGAACTCTAGAATTCCCAAAATCACATTTATTTTTCATATATTTTATTACAGACCATGCGTGGAAATGTAGAGAATCGAGTACAAATTTCAAACGTTGAAAGTACTAGTCTGATTTATCAAGGTACACTATAGACGGGAACAAAGTATAAATTCCAATAAAGTAAGTTTTCATAATATGTGGCCGAAATAGTGAATCGAGTACTGGAAAATGGGTATCAAGCACTTATGAGCAAAATTAGAGCACCCGTTTGCTAAGTCAAATTATTAATTACAATATAACAGGTATTGCGATATATTATTTATTATTACAAAATATCTCACGAGGATGTCAGGAAGAATTCCCTGGAACTCTGAAATTCCCAAAATACAATTTATTTTTCATACATTTTTATTACAGACCATGCGTGGAAATGTACAGAATCGAGTACAAATTTCAAACGTTGAAAGTACTAGTCTGACTAATCAAGGTACACTATAGACTGGAACAAAGTATAAATTCCAATAAAATATGTTTTCATAATATGTGGCAGAAATAGTGAATCGAGTACGGGAAAATGGGTATCAAGTACTTAGGAGCAAAATTAGAGCACTCGTTTGCTAAGTCAAAGTATTAAATACAATATAACAGGTATTGCGATATATTATTTATTATTACAAAATATCCCACGAGGATGTCAAGAAGAATTCCCTGGAACTCTGGAATTCCCAAAATCACATTTATTTTTCATATATTTTTATTAAAGACCTTGCGTGGAAATGTAGAGAATCGAGTACAGATTTGAAACGTTGAAAGCACTAGTCTGATTAATCAAAGTACACCATAGACTAGAACAAATTATAAATTCCAATAAAATAAGTTTTCATAATATGTGGCAGAAATAGTGAATCGAGTACTGAAAAATGGGTATCAAGTACTTAGGTGCAAAATCAGAGTACTCGTTTGCGGAATCAAAGTATTAAATACAATATAACAGGTATTGCGTTATATTGTTTATTATTACAAAATATCCCATGAGGATGTCAAGAAGAATTCCCTGGAACTCTGAAATTCCCAAAATCCAATTTATTTTTCATACATTTTTATTACAGACCATGCGTGGAAATGTAGAGAATCGAGTACAAATTTCAAACGTTGAAAGTACTAATCTGATTAATCTAGGTACAATATAGACTGTTACAAAGTAAAAATTACAATAAAATAAGTTTTCATAATATGTGGTAGAAATAGAGAATCGAGTACTGGAAAATGGGCATCAAGTACTTAGGTGCAAAATCAGAGTACTCGTTTGCGGAATCAAGGTTACTAAATACAATATAACAGTTATTGCGATATATTGTTTATTATTTCAAAATATCCCACGATGATGTCAAGAAGAATTTCCTGGAACTCTAGAATTCCCAAAATCACATTTATTTTTCATATATTTTTATTACAGACCATGCGTGGAAATGTAGACAATCGAGTACAAATTTCAAACGTTGAAAGTACTAGTCTGATTTATCAAGGTACACTATAGACGGGAACAAAGTATAAATTCCAATAAAGTAAGTTTTCATAATATGTGGCAGAAATAGTGAATCGAGTACTGGAAAATGGGTATGAAGCACTTATGAGCAAAATTAGAGCACCCGTTTGCTAAGTCAAATTATTAATTACAATATAACAGATATTGCGATATATTATTTATTATTACAAAATATCCCACGAGGATGTCAGGAAGAATTCCCTGGAACTCTGAAATTCCCAAAATCCAATTGATTTTTCATACATTTTTATTACAGACCATGCGTGGAAATTTACAGAATCGAGTACAAATTTCAAACGTTGAAAGTACTAGTCTGACTAATCAAGGTACACTATAGACTGGAACAAAGTATAAATTCCAATAAAACAAGTTTTCATAATATGTGGCAGAAATAGTGGATCGAGTACGGGAAAATGGGTATCAAGTACTTAGAAGCAAAATTAGAGCACTCGTTTGCTAAGTCAAAGTATTAAATACAATATAACAGGTATTGCGATATATTATTTATTATTACAAAATATCCCACGAGGATGTCAAGAAGAATTCCCTGGAACTCTGGAATTCCCAAAATCACATTTATTTTTCATATATTTTTATTAAAGACCTTGCGTGGAAATGTAGAGAATCGAGTACAAATTTGAAACGTTGAAAGCACTAGTCTGATTAATCAAGGTACACCATAGACTAGAACAAATTATAAATTCCAATAAAATAAGTTTTCATAATATGTGGCAGAAATAGTGAATCGAGTACTGGAAAATGGGTATCAAGTACTTAGGTGCAAAATCAGAGTACTCGTTTGCGGAATCAAAGAATTAAATACAATATAACAGGTATTGCGTTATATTGTTTATTATTACAAAATATCCCATGAGGATGTCAAGAAGAATTCCCTGGAACTCTGAAATTCCCAAAATCCAATTTATTTTTCATACATTTTTATTACAGACCATGCGTGGAAATGTAGAGAATCGAGTACAAATTTCAAACGTTGAAAGTACTAATCTGATTAATCTAGGTACAATATAGACTGTTACAAAGTAAAAATTACAATAAAATAAGTTTTCATAATATGTGGTAGAAATAGAGAATCGAGTACTGGAAAATGGGCATCAAGTACTTAGGTGCAAAATCAGAGTACTCGTTTGCGGAATCAAGGTTACTAAATACAATATAACAGTTATTGCGATATATTGTTTATTATTACAAAATATCCCACGATGATGTCAAGAAGAATTTCCTGGAACTCTAGAATTCCCAAAATCACATTTATTTTTCATATATTTTTATTACAGACCATGCGTGGAAATGTAGACAATCGAGTACAAATTTCAAACGTTGAAACTACTAGTCTGATTTATCAAGGTACACTATAGACGGGAACAAAGTATAAATTCCAATAAAGTAAGTTTTCATAATATGTGGCAGAAATAGTGAATCGAGTACTGGAAAATGGGTATCAAGCACTTATGAGCAAAATTAGAGCACTCGTTTGCTAAGTCAAATTATTAATTACAATATAACAGGTATTGCGATATATTATTTATTATTACAAAATATCCCACGAGGATGTCAGGAAGAATTCCCTGGAACTCTGAAATTCCCAAAATACAATTTATTTTTCATACATTTTTATTACAGACCATGCGTGGAAATGTACAGAATCGAGTACAAATTTCAAACGTTGAAAGTACTAGTCTGACTAATCAAGGTACACTATAGACTGGAACAAAGTATAAATTCCAATAAAATAAGTTTTCATAATATGTGGCAGAAATAGTGAATCGAGTATGGGAAAATGGGTATCAAGTACTTAGGAGCAAAATTAGAGCACTCGTTTGCTAAGTCAAAGTATTAAATACAATATAACAGGTATTGCGATATATTATTTATTATTACAAAATATCCCACTAGGATGTCAAGAAGAATTCCCTGGAACTCTGGAATTCCCAAAATCACATTTATTTTTCATATATTTTTATTAAAGACCTTGCGTGGAAATGTAGAGAATCGAGTACAGATTTCAAACGTTGAAAGCACTAGTCTGATTAATCAAGGTACACCATAGACTAGAACAAATTATAAATTCCAATAAAATAAGTTTTCATAATATGTGGCAGAAATAGTGAATCGAGTACTGGAAAATGGGTATCAAGTACTTAGGTGCAAAATCAGAGTACTCGTTTGCGGAATCAAAGTATTAAATACAATATAACAGGTATTGCGTTATATTGTTTATTATTACAAAATATCCCATGAGGATGTCAAGAAGAATTCCCTAGAACTCTGAAATTCCCAAAATCCAATTTATTTTTCATACATTTTTATTACAGACCATGCGTGGAAATGTAGAGAATCGAGTACAAATTTCAAACGTTGAAAGTACTAATCTGATTAATCTAGGTACAATATAGACTGTTACAAAGTAAAAATTACAATAAAATAAGTTTTCATAATATGTGGTAGAAATAGAGAATCGAGTACTGGAAAATGGGCATCAAGTACTTAGGTGCAAAATCAGAGTACTCGTTTGCGGAATCAAGGTTACTAAATACAATATAACAGTTATTGCGATATATTGTTTATTATTACAAACTATCCCACGATGATGTCAAGAAGAATTTCCTGGAACTCTAGAATTCCCAAAATCACATTTATTTTTCATATATTTTTATTACAGACCATGCGTGGAAATGTAGACAATCGAGTACAAATTTCAAACGTTGAAAGTACTAGTCTGATTTATCAAGGTACACTATAGACTGGAACAAAGTATAAATTCCAATAAAGTAAGTTTTCATAATATGTGGCAGAAATAGTGAATCGAGTACTGGAAAATGGGTATCAAGCACTTATGAGCAAAATTAGAGCACTCGTTTGCTAAGTCAAATTATTAATTACAATATAACAGGTATTGCGATATATTATTTATTATTACAAAATATCCCACGAGGATGTCAGGAAGAATTCCCTGGAACTCTGAAATTCCCAAAATCCAATTGATTTTTCATACATTTTTATTACAGACCATGCGTGCAAATTTACAGAATCGAGTACAAATTTCAAACGTTGAAAGTACTAGTCTGACTAATCAAGGTACACTATAGACTGGAACAAAGTATAAATTCCAATAAAACAAGTTTTCATAATATGTGGCAGAAATAGTGAATCTAGTACGGGAAAATGGGTATCAAGTACTTAGGAGCAAAATTAGAGCACTCGTTTGCTAAGTCAAAGTATTAAATACAATATAACAGGTATTGCGATATATTATTTATTATTACAAAATATCCCACGAGGATGTCAAGAAGAATTCCCTGGAACTCTGGAATTCCCAAAATCACATTTATTTTTCATATATTTTTATTAAAGACCATGCATCGAAATGTAGAGAATCGAGTACAGATTTCAAACGTTGAAAGCACTAGTCTGATTAATCAAGGTACACCATAGACTAGAACAAATTATAAATTCCAATAAAATAAGTTTTCATAATATGTGGCAGAAATAGTGAATCGAGTACTGGCAAATGGGTATCAAGTACTTAGGTGCAAAATCAGAGTACTCGTTTGCGGAATCAAAGTTACTAAATACAATATAACAGGTATTGCTTTATATTGTTTATTATTACAAAATATCCCATGAGGATGTCAAGAAGAATTCCCTGGAACTCTGAAATTCCCAAAATCCAATTTATTTTTCATACATTTTTATTACAGACCATGCGTGGAAATGTAGAGAATCGAGTACAAATTTCAAACGTTGAAAGTACTAATCTGATTAATCTAGGTACAATATAGACTGTTACAAAGTAAAAATTACAATAAAATAAGTTTTCATAATATGTGGTAGAAATAGAGAATCGAGTACTGGAAAATGGGCATCAAGTACTTAGGTGCAAAATCAGAGTACTCGTTTGCGGAATCAAGGTTACTAAATACAATATAACAGTTATTGCGATATATTGTTTATTATTACAAACTATCCCACGATGATGTCAAGAAGAATTTCCTGGAACTCTAGAATTCCCAAAATCACATTTATTTTTCATATATTTTTATTACAGACCATGCGTGGAAATGTAGACAATCGAGTACAAATTTCAAACGTTGAAAGTACTAGTCTGATTTATCAAGGTACACTATAGACGGGAACAAAGTATAAATTCCAATAAAGTAAGTTTTCATAATATGTGGCAGAAATAGTGAATCGAGTACTGGAAAATGGGTATCAAGCACTTATGAGCAAAATTAGAGCACTCGTTTGCTAAGTCAAATTATTAATTACAATATAACAGGTATTGCGATATATTATTTATTATTACAAAATATCCCACGAGGATGTCAGGAAGAATTCCCTGGAACTCTGAAATTCCCAAAATCCAATTGATTTTTCATACATTTTTATTACAGACCATGCGTGCAAATTTACAGAATCGAGTACAAATTTCAAACGTTGAAAGTACTAGTCTGACTAATCAAGGTACACTATAGACTGGAACAAAGTATAAATTCCAATAAAACAAGTTTTCATAATATGTGGCAGAAATAGTGAATCTAGTACGGGAAAATGGGTATCAAGTACTTAGGAGCAAAATTAGAGCACTCGTTTGCTAAGTCAAAGTATTAAATACAATATAACAGGTATTGCGATATATTATTTATTATTACAAAATATCCCACGAGGATGTCAAGAAGAATTCCCTGGAACTCTGGAATTCCCAAAATCACATTTATTTTTCATATATTTTTATTAAAGACCATGCATCGAAATGTAGAGAATCGAGTACAGATTTCAAACGTTGAAAGCACTAGTCTGATTAATCAAGGTACACCATTGACTAGAACAAATTATAAATTCCAATAAAATAAGTTTTCATAATATGTGGCAGAAATAGTGAATCGAGTACTGGCAAATGGGTATCAAGTACTTAGGTGCAAAATCAGAGTACTCGTTTGCGGAATCAAAGTTACTAAATACAATATAACAGGTATTGCTTTATATTGTTTATTATTACAAAATATCCCATGAGGATGTCAAGAAGAATTCCCTGGAACTCTGAAATTCCCAAAATCCAATTTATTTTTCATACATTTTTATTACAGACCATGCGTGGAAATGTAGAGAATCGAGTACAAATTTCAAACGTTGAAAGTACTAATCTGATTAATCTAGGTACAATATAGACTGTTACAAAGTAAAAATTACAATAAAATAAGTTTTCATAATATGTGGTAGAAATAGAGAATCGAGTACTGGAAAATGGGCATCAAGTACTTAGGTGCAAAATCAGAGTACTCGTTTGCGGAATCAAGGTTACTAAATACAATATAACAGTTATTGCGATATATTGTATATTATTACAAAATATCCCACGATGATGTCAAGAAGAATTTCCTGGAACTCTAGAATTCCCAAAATCACATTTATTTTTCATATATTTTTATTACAGACCATGCGTGGAAATGTAGACAATCGAGTACAAATTTCAAACGTTGAAAGTACTAGTCTGATTTATCAAGGTACACTATAGACGGGAACAAAGTATAAATTCCAATAAAGTAAGTTTTCATAATATGTGGCTGAAATAGTGAATCGAGTACTGGAAAATGGGTATTAAGCACTTATGAGCAAAATTAGAGCACTCGTTTGCTACGTCAAATTATTAATTACAATATCACAGGTATTGCGATATATTATTTATTATTACAAAATATCCCACGAGGATGTCAGGAAGAATTCCCTGGAACTCTGAAATTCCCTAAATCCAATTTATTTTTCATACATTTTTATTACAGACCACGTGTGGAAATGTACAGAATCGAGTACAAATTTCAAACGTTGAAAGTACTAGTCTGACTAATCAAGGTACATTATTGACTGGAACAAAGTATAAATTCCAATAAAACAAGTTTTCATAATATGTGGCAGAAATAGTGAATCGAGTACGGGAAAATGGGTATCAAGTACTTAGGAGCAAAATTAGAGCACTCGTTTGCTAAGTCAATGTATTAAATACAATATAACAGGTATTGCGATATATTATTTATTATTACAAAATATCCCACGAGGATGTCAAGAAGAATTCCCTGGAACTCTCGAATTCCCAAAATCACATTTATTTTTCATATATTTTTATTAAAGACCATGCGTGGAAATGTAGAGAATCGAGTACAGATTTCAAACGTTGAAAGCACTAGTCTGATTAATCAAGGTACACCATAGACTAGAACAAATTATAAATTCCAATAAAATAAGTTTTCATAATATGTGGCAGAAATAGTGAATCGAGTACTGGAAAATGGGTATCAAGTACTTAGGTGCAAAATCAGAGTACTCGTTTGCGGAATCAAAGTATTAAATACAATAGAACAGGTATTGCTTATATTGTTTATTATTACAAAATATCCCATGAGGATGTCAAGAAGAATTCCCTGGAACTCTGAAATTCCCAAAATACAATTTATTTTTCATACATTTTTATTACAGACCATGCGTGGAAATGTAGAGAATCGAGTACAAATTTCAAACGTTGAAAGTACTAATCTGATTAATCTAGGTACAATATAGACTGTTACAAAGTAAAAATTACAATAAAATAAGTTTTCTTAATATGTGGTAGAAATAGAGAATCGAGTACTGGAAAATGGGCATCAAGTACTTAGGTGCAAAATCAGCGTACTCGTTTGCGGAATCAAGGTTACTAAATACAATATGACAATTATTGCGATATATTGTTTATTATTACAAAATATCCCACGATGATGTCAAGAAGAATTTCCTGGAACTCTAGAATTCCCAAAATCACATTTATTTTTCATATATTTTATTACAGACCATGCGTGGAAATGTAGAGAATCGACTACAAATTTCAAACGTTGAAAGTACTAGTCTGATTTATCAAGGTACACTATAGACGGGAACAAAGTATAAATTCCAATAAAGTAAGTTCTCATAATATGTGGCAGAAATAGTGAATCGAGTACTGGAAAATGGGTATCAAGCACTTATGAGCAAAATTAGAGCACCCGTTTGCTAAGTCAAATTATTAATTACAATATAACAGGTATTGCGATATATTATTTATTATTACAAAATATCTCACGAGGATGTCAGGAAGAATTCCCTGGAACTCTGAAATTCCCAAAATACAATTTATTTTTCATACATTTTTATTACAGACCATGCGTGGAAATGTACAGAATCGAGTACAAATTTCAAACGTTGAAAGTACTAGTCTGACTAATCAAGGTACACTATAGACTGGAACAAAGTATAAATTCCAATAAAATAAGTTTTCATAATATGTGGCAGAAATAGTGAATCGAGTACGGGAAAATGGGTATCAAGTACTTAGGAGCAAAATTAGAGCACACGTTTGCTAAGTCAAAGTATTGAATACAATATAACAGGTATTGCGATATATTATTTATTATTTCAAAATATCCCACGAGGATGTCAAGAAGAATTCCCTGGAACTCTGGAATTCCCAAAATCACATTTATTTTTCATATATTTTTATTAAAGACCTTGCGTGGAAATGTAGAGAATCGAGTACAGATTTCAAACGTTGAAAGCACTAGTCTGATTAATCAAGGTACACCATAGACTAGAACAAATTATAAATTCCAATAAAATAAGTTTTCATAATATGTGGCAGAAATAGTGAATCGAGTACTGGAAAATGGATATCAAGTACTTAGGTGCAAAATAAGAGTACTCGTTTGCGGAATCAAAGTATTAAATACAATATAACAGGTATTGCGTTATATTGTTTATTATTACAAAATATCCCATGAGGATGTCAAGAAGAATTCCCTAGAACTCTGAAATTCCCAAAATCCAATTTATTTTTCATACATTTTTATTACAGACCATGCGTGGAAATGTAGAGAATCGAGTACAAATTTCAAACGTTGAAAGTACTAATCTGATTAATCTAGGTACAATATACACTGTTACAAAGTAAAAATTACAATAAAATAAGCTTTCATAATATGTGGTAGAAATAGAGAATCGAGTACTGGAAAATGGGCATCAAGTACTTAAGTGCAAAATCAGAGTACTCGTTTGCGGAATCAAGGTTACTAAATACAATATAACAGTTATTGCGATATATTGTTTATTATTACAAAATATCCCACGATGATGTCAAGAAGAATTTCCTGGAACTCTAGAATTCCCAAAATCACATTTATTTTTCATATATTTTTAATACAGACCATGCGTGGAAATGTAGAGAATCGAGTACAAAGTTCAAACGTTGAAAGTACTAGTCTGATTTATCAAGGTACACTATAGACGGGAACAAAGTATAAATTCCAATAAAGTAAGTTTTCATAATATGTGGCAAAAATAGTGAATCGAGTACTGGAAAATGGGTATCAAGCACTTATGAGCAAAATTAGAGCACCCGTTTGCTAAGTCAAATTATTAATTACAATATAACAGATATTGCGATATATTATTTATTATTACAAAATATCCCACGAGGATGTCAGGAAGAATTCCCTGGAACTCTGAAATTCCCAAAATCCAATTGATTTTTCATACATTTTTATTACAGACCATGCGTGGAAATTTACAGAATCGAGTACAAATTTCAAACGTTGAAAGTACTAGTCTGACTAATCAAGGTACACTATAGACTGGAACAAAGTATAAATTCCAATAAAACAAGTTTTCATAATATGTGGCAGAAATAGTGAATCGAGTACGGGAAAATGGGTATCAAGTACTTAGGAGCAAAATTAGAGCACTCGTTTGCTAAGTCAAAGTATTAAATACAATATAACAGGTATTGCGATATATTATTTATTATTACAAAATATCCCACGAGGATGTCAAGAAGAATTCCCTGGAACTCTGGAATTCCCAAAATCACATTTATTTTTCATATATTTTTATTAAAGACCATGCGTGGAAATGTAGAGTGTGACGTTCCCTAACATCACAACCCCCGGACCGAAACGAGCCCCCGAGCGATAGTTAAATACCACCACTCGAAAACCCGCCCCGGACAACGGGATTCCCACAATCTGTGTAACACCCCAAACTTGAGAAATATGTACCATGTGGGCATTTGTCCCACATAGGGAAAACATAAGTAATGTGAAGGGTTTATAAGTGATCTTCCAAGCACAACTACCATGTGGTGCATCACCTTTTGGCAAGTGGTTTCAAGCCAAACTTTAGGGTTGTGCTCAGTGGTGGTGAAGCTTATACCCGCGCGTCCAACGGGCGCCGTCGTGAGGGTTCTCCTCGTGCCCGGGGCTGCGACAAATGGTATCAGAGCCAACCGTCAGCTATGGGAATGCATGTTCCACACATGACATGAGTCGTGAGTCACCGCTAAAGGGGCTCCGCTCGGCGTGTTGTGGGCAGCTTCTCCACTGGCGGGAAGCCACGATCCTATGTCACGGCGTAATGAGGACATTACGCTCTCAAGGAGGGGTGAATGTAACACCCCAAACTTGAGAAATATGTACCATGTGGGCATTTGTCGCACATAGGAAAAACATAAGTAATGTGAAGGGGTTAAAAGTGATCTTCCAAGCACAACTACCATGTGGTGCATCACCTTTTGGCAAGTGGTTTCAAGCCAAACTTTAGGGTTGTGCTCAGTGGTGGTGAAGCTTATACCCGCGCGTCCAACGGGCGCCGTCGTGAGGGTTCTCCTCTCCGTGCCCGGGGCTGCGACAATCTGGCAACAGCAACTCCCCCAACAGCAATACCAACATCAACAACAACAATAGTAACAACAGGTCATCAATGGAAGCAAATATCAAACACATATATATAGATATCCACTAATCTCATCAAGTTCAAATATTCAAATATCACCATGTTTCAACTTCCATTAATTTAAAGTTAACATGCCAATATAAATAAGAGTAGTCATAATAAAATGTCTACATAAACTGACTCCAAAGACCTGTAAGCCTACACTGCTGCTGCCAGTACCCAACAACCACTCGCACTGTTAACCTGAAGCATGAACCAAAAAGGGATGTGAGTCAAACGAACTCAGTGAGGAGGAGAATATATATATATATAATAAAAACATATATTTAATCCACGCTTAGGTTGATAAAAGCAAATCTAGTGACGATATGCTCTTTTACAATTCAGCTAAGCTTTGGGAATTAAATATTCATATTTAATCCACGCTCTGATTAATAGAGAAACGAATCTAGTGCCGATACTTTCTCTTTATAATCCATCAAAGCTTTGTGAATTAAATATTAGAGTAAAACATTTTAGAAATATTTTTATTCCCAGCGAGAACGGGCCATCTCCTTATAACCCCCAAAACATATCAAATATAATGAAATTCCTTCCTCAATACCGTTTGGCCAATCAAGGAGCAACCCGAGATTTCACCATAACCGACTAATGGCGCCGGTGTCAGTATTATTCATGCTAGACTACCTCCGACCAGCCATGAACAATACCCTTTGATTATTTGTCAGGTTCCAGGATACCTGCTTATAATCGGCGGATTATGAACCCGGCTTAAACCCTAGACGCACGTCTCCGGGTATCCGCCTGTCACATAATCCAGGGCCCAAACAGATACACCCATGAGCGTCCTCAATGGGGTTAAATGTGTATGATCTCACTTTTAAAAATATTTTAATGGACCAAAAGGGTCTTTCGAGACAAGGTATGTAACCGTCTAGGGTATCCCGTCACGTTGCCGAGTTATCTCGAGGCATACGTGCAAGTCCCGAGACCAAATGTTACTTTTAAAATCAAAATAGTTCTCTTGTCTCTATTTTCAAACCATTTTAGAAAGATACACATATATCATTTTTATATCAAAACCTTTTTTATTTCAAATATTGATAATATATAATTGAAATATAAAAGGGGATAGGGTTCTCGCAATATTTGTTCATACTTCAGTTGAAAACCATTTTTCATCCTCACCTGTAGGCTTATCAAAAAGGATATTTGGACGACCAGAAATCAGTCCTGCGAGGTCCCACCTGTAATACACAGGCCTCGAGGTAAAACACGACTCGATAAATCAACCAAGTAAGACGCACGGCTATGAAATGCATTTTATGCTCAAAATAACATATTATGTATAAATGCCTTTAAACACAATTAAACTCATTCAAATACATCCAAACACAATCAAATATTCATAATATTAAGCTAGATTAGGCATTCAAGTCATATGAGAGCTTGGGAACTATAATTCAAAGGTTTTGTACATATTACACAAACCACCCCTCGTTTGATACTTTTCATAGCAAAAAAACTCCGATTAATCCGAAACTTTCGACATCTCTTAGTTAACACATTTTAAGATTTTTGATGCCAAAAGAATCGAAAAATGAAGCCAAATGCTCAAAAATCACTATTCATCGGCCCCTACATATTTTGCCAAACTTTCATTTTTCAACCCCAAACTCCACAAAACTTCACCAATTAGCTTAATATCATGAACTAACATGAATTCCTTAACCATTCAAGCATCTAAGACCATTAACCCAACATTGCAAATTGATCAAATTTAATAGAAAAATCACAAAAGATGCTACATGCAACCAACAATCAAACTAAGCTCATCAATCATTCATTCTAGCATGCTTCTTCACTTCATCAACATTTGAAACCATAAAACCCAAAGAATTGAGAGATTCATAAACTTACCTTGAAGGAAAGAATTGGAGAAAAAGAGATGTAGAGAGCTTGTTTGCAAAAACCACAAGTGGTAGCTTGTTCCTTGGATGAGAGAGCAACTTTTTATAGCAAGAAAGAGGATAATTTTTGATGCTTTGATGGTGATGAAAATGGCAGTGGTGAGAGCAAGGTGAGGGCCGAGAGGTTGAAGAAGGAGAGAAGTGAGTTGCTTGTGGGATAGTGTAGAAAAATGTGGAGAGAGATGAGATAATTAAATAAATAAAGATATTTTAAAAAGTCAAAATAGCTAGCAATGTATATATATTTGTATATATATATTTGTATAGATATTTATGTATGTATTTGCATACATATTTATATATGTCAAGAATAATATCATATAATTCTAATATAATGGCATAATTTTCATAAAATTTCAAATACAACCATTCAATTATAAACATTGTGTAAGGTAATTCAAATATGAAAATTCTTAGGAATTCATCATATTATTCATATATTAAATCACACATTAATTCATATAATTCACATAATCACATAATTGCAAACAATGCACACAAGGGCAATTAGTCGGTAAACGTACCGAAGCATTACAAAATAGCGGGGCGTTACACTATCCCCCCCTTCGGAGAATCTGGTCCCCAGATTCTAATTCGGCTAGGCAAATAACTCAGGATAATGAGTTCGCATCTTCTCTTCTCGGTGGTTCGGTTTCTCCACAAGACACGAACCAAGGGAATCTGTCGATTGCGGAGTTGTTTGAACTTACGATCCTGAATCTCAACAGGTTTCATCTCGATTGTCAAGTCAGGCTCTACCTGAACTTCTTCATCTCAGAGAATATGAGATTCGTCGGGATAGTTTTTTCGCAATTGAGAAACATGGAAGATGTTGTGAATCCCCGTTAGAGTCGAGGGCAGGTTCAGGTGGTAGGCAGTCTTCCCAATCCGTTCAATAACCTCATAGGGTCTCAAATATCTCGGACTGAGCTTCCCACCTTTTCCCACTCTAGCGAATCCCTTCCTCAACGTCGCCTTAAGAAACACTTTGTCTCCCTCTTCAAATTCCAAATCCCGGCGTCTCTTATCGGCATAACTCTTTTGGCGATCCTGGGCAGTTTTCATTCTCTGTCGAATGATCGCAATCTTATCAAGTGTTTCCTGGATCGTTTTTGGAGGTAGAGCTCGTTCCATTTCGTCTTTAGTTCTTCGCCAATCTTCTAGTTCCCAATACAGAGGGATCGGCATTTACGTCCATAAAGCGCTTCGTATGGGGGCATCCCAATTGTCGCTTGGTAACTGTTATTGTAGGCGAATTCAATGAGTGGCAGTTGCTTGTCCCAACTCGTGGAGAAGTCGAGAGCACACGCTCGTAGCATGTCGCCTAAAATCTTGATGGTTCTCTCAGATTGACCATCAGTTTGCGAGTGAGCAGCTGTGCTGAATTCCAAATTCGTTCCCCAAGTTCCTATGAATTTCTTGCCATAGTCGAGAAGTACACTTGGGATCTCAATCGGACATGATACTTTTCGGAACTCCGTGTAACTTTACAATCTGCTCGATGTACAGTTACGCTAACTTCTTGACATTAGTGGACTTTCGAATTGGAATAAAATGAGCGGATTTCGTCAAACGATCCACAATTACCCAAATTGTATCATATCCACCTCGAACTCTTCATAATCCGGACATAAAATCCATAGCAATATCTTCCCATTTCCAATCCGGAATAGAGAGTGGCTGTAGAGTCCCACCGGGTTGCTGATGTTCGGCTTTAACTCGTTGACAAGTCAAACACCGTCTCACGAAATCAGTAACTTCTCGTTTCATTCCATGCCACCAATATTGAGTCTTGAGATCTCGGTACATCTTATTACCTCCCGGATGGACGGCATAAGCAGATTTATATGCTTCCTCAATGATTTCGGTCTTCAGATTCTTCGGCGCGCAAATTCGGTTCTTAAAACGAAGAAGACCCATATCATCGAACGCAAATGAGGAGTTCGGATCATCTTGTATCCTCACCACCTGTCTTTGAATCCAGTCATCAGCACTCTGCTCGTCTTTAAGTCTCTGAACCAAATCCGGTCTTACTGAGAGATTCGCGATCCGCGGTTGAGAGACTAGATGATATTTCCCTGCTTCCGACATCACTCTTGTAGAGGTTCCTTCTAAGACAGCTACCTTTGCCTGTTTACTTAAAGCATCGGCTACTACGTGAGCTTTGCCTGGGTGATATTGAATATGGCAATCATAATCTTCAAGAAATTCCATCCACCGACGTTACCTGCGATTGAGATCCTTCTGAGTATGTAAATACTTCAAACTCTGGTGGTCGGTGAAAATGTCGAATGTCACGCCGTATAAATAATGTTGCCATTTCCCCAGGGCAAAGATAATAGCAGCTAGCTCGAGATCGTGGATAGGATAGTTCTTCTCAGCATCTTTCAGCTTGCGCGAAGCATAAGCAATCACTTTGCCACTCTGCATAAGAACACATCCTAACCCTTCTTTCGATGCATCGGTATAAACCATAAACCCTTCAGAGCCTTCCGGTAGTGCAAGTACCGGAGCAATAGTCAATCATTTCCGTAACTCTTGGAAACTTGCCTCTCATTTATCGTCCCACTTAAAAGGTACGTCCTTGCGAGTTAAATTGGTTAGCGGAGCGGCTATCTTGGAGAAATCTTGAACGAAACGCCTGTAATAGCCAGCTAACCCTAGAAAACTTCTGACTTCAGTTGGAGTCTTCAGCTGCTCCCATTTCATCACGGCCTCAATCTTCGAGGGATCCACTTCTATTCCATCTCCTGATATCACATGACCAAGGAAGGTAACTTTATCAAGCCAAAATTCGCATTTACTGAACTTGGCATACAACTGATGCTCTCGGAGAGTTCTTAATACGATGCGAAGATGATTGACATGTTCTTCCTTCGTCTTTGAGAAAACCAGGATATCATCAATGAAGATCACCACAACCTTATCGAGATATAGCCGGAAAGTACGATGCATCAAATCCATGAAAGCAGTTGGGGCATTCGTTAACCCGAAAGGCATAACGACGAATTCAAAATGCCCATATCGAATATTAAACTCAGTCTTCGGAATGTCTGATTCTCAGATTCGCAACTGGTAATACCCTTGTTGGAGATCTAGCTTAGAGTATACTTTCGACCCTTGCAAAATATCAAACAACTCTTCGATGTGAGGTAGAGGATATTTATTCTTTATCGTCATCTTATTCAGCTCGCGATAATCTATACACATCCTCCCCGTCCCATCCTTCTTTTTCACGAAAAGAACAGGCGCACCCCACGGCGAAGTACTCGGTCGAATGTACCCACTCTCCAACAAACCATCCAACTGAAACTTCAATTCTTTCAACTCTGCCGGAGCCATACGGTAAGGAGTCTTCAAATACGGTTCGGCACCCGGAGCTAAATCGATCACAAACTCTATCTCTCGTTCCGGAGGCAAAAAATTCAAACTCTCGGGAAACACATCAGGGAATTCTCCAACTACTGGTACCTCCTCAAGCTTAACTTGCTCTTTCGGACGGTTTAGTAGCTAAGCAACAAAGCCCGGAGATCCCTTGCGAATCATTCAGGCAGCTTTAACATAAGAAACTCGAGGAATCTTGTCAAACCTTTTGCCCAAAATCTCGCTATCAGCTCCCAGAGCGATCTTTTCCCCGAAACAATCAATATAAGCTTGATGCCGATATAGCCAGTCCATTCCCAATATTATCCCGTAGTGACTCATCGGAAGCTCAATGAGATTAGCAGGATAATTGCGATCGTCTATCCTCAACGGACAGTCTCGGAAGACTCGATTGCACAAATAAGAAATTCCCAACGGGGAATTGACCTCAGGCACATAAGGCAAGCATTCGGCAGACAAAGATAATCTAGAAGCATATTCAGGTGCAATAAAAGAATGCGTCGCACCCGAATCATATAATGCAAATATGGATATGTCATGCAAATGTACAGTACCTTGCACCACTGCATTAGGGTCGGTCTCCCCTCCATCCCCTGTCATCGCATACGCTCGTGCCACAACTTTTCCTTTCCCCGCATTCTATGGCTCTTTCTGGAACTGTGGAGGTGGCCTTCTCCTTGGGCAGTTTCCTACTTGATGATCCTTGCGCCCACATCGAGTGCACCGTCCTTGTTTCTTCCAGCAATTAGCTTCCGTGTGTTTTGGCTTGCCGCAGTAAGAACACTTAATTTGAGGCTCGACTGTCTGAGGGCCTGTGATCTTTTGCTTCTTGCTCGAAGATGAAGAACCCGCAGGTGGAAAAGGCTTCTTAAATTTGCGAGGTGCTGGAGCTACAGCCTGTTGAAACATCCTTTGCATGGCTCAAAGAACATGGCAGGATTTAGGGGATTCGGCTGCGCTGGCGGCACAGGCTCGGGCTGAGGAGCTGGAGGAGCATTAATGTTGTTGTCTTGGGGAGGAGAGAGAGGAGTAGCTCGGGTTCTGCGTCTACCACGTGCCATTTCCTGTATCAAAAGACTAAATAATATGCATGTTTCGTTAGCCACATGATCATGTTAGCACAAAATCACATAACATAAGCATATGAAAGCACATTGTCCTATAGTCGTTCGACCTAGACAGACTCTACACAACATCAAAACCTAAGTACCAAACCTAGGCTCTGATACCACCTTAAGCTGTGGCGTTCCCCAACATCACAACCCCCGGACCGAAACGAGCCCCCGAGCGATAGTTAAATACCACCACTCGAAAACCCGCCCCGGACAACGGGATTCCCACAATCTGGCAACAACAACTCCCCCAACAGCAATACCAACATCAACAACAACAATAGTAACAACAGGTATGTAACGCCCCGAATATCCGAATTATAAATCTGTATGTTCGAATCGAATATTTGCGCAATAATTATTTTATTTGATATTTATTATGTAATTTTAGAATTTTTTTCGTATATAAATGAATTTATGTATTTAATTTACAAATTGTCAATGTGCGTTTAGTAATATGAATTTTGACTGTAATTACATGTTATTTGGTCGATGTGAGTTTTCGAACTTATTTTGCAAAATTACGACTTTGCCCCTTCGATTTCTAAGCCTTAGTCAAAATTTGACTAAGTCAATCTCTCTCCCTCTCTATTCCATTCACGCACAAACAGAAAAAGGAGAAGAAAGAAAACGAGAGAAAAAGAGAAGGAAGAAGAAAGAGATTCCAACGATCGTTCCGACTCCGTTTCCCGACGGATTTTCGAGCCGTTTACGTCTACGAACTCCCCACGATCTCTTCTACGAGTAAGCTTCTCACGCCTGTCTCGATTAATGCCTTCATTGCTTCAATTTTCGGATTTTTGAATATAGTTGAATAATTTAGGTTTTATATGATTTTGATAGAAATTGTGGATGGATTTTCGTGTTTATTGTTTCTACGTGTAGCTTATGTCTTGAAGATGATTATATGTGACAATTAAGGTTTGATTTGCATGTTTTAGTAATTAATTGTTGGATTAGGGTTTGATTATCGGGTATGTTTTGCTGTCTGCGAGTTTCTGCTCATTTTGGTCGCACACGGCCTGGTGCACACGGCCCGAGGCCGTGTGCATGAGACCGTGCGTGTGGAAGAATTGCACACGGCCTTCAGGCCGTGTGCGTGAGGCCTTGCGCGTTTCTTGATTGTGCACGGCCTCGGCACACGGCCGTGCACGAGGCCGTGTGGATCCGGTGAACAGCCCCTGACCTTCTGTAAGTCAGGGGCGAATTTGGCCTACGGGTCCCGCTTCGGCTCGTCTTTTCCGAATTCTTTCTTCGCTCGTGTATTCGATATATATGATATAGATAGGAATTGCATGATTTATGAATTTACGACATGTTCGGCTATATGAATAGTGCGTTTTAAGTTTTTGTTAAATTTTCTAACTTTTGCATGTGAAGTCCGATTTTCCCGAAATTCAAATGCATACTCCTTTATGATAATTTAAGCATGTCTGTAAAGTTTCGTTGCATTTGGACTTGATTTACATTTTTAAATGCATGAATTACTCTGTTTTCGTTTGATAATTTGAACTTAAGTGATTGATTTAATTGTATAACGTGTCTCTATGTGTTCTAATGTTTTCGTATAAGCTGTGCGTCGTCCTTAGTCTTATTTGGTTGTGTCTTGGTATTTTGCAGACGATACTCCCGTGGAGTAGCGCCAGTTCTTGCTCTTTTTGCTCTTCCTTTTTGCATAGCCACAGGTGAGGCTTTCCGTTTCTGTTTCCAGTATTACTACGTATATATATAAATAAGCCTCTCCCAAAATAAGCCACGTTTATGTTTTGTTTTCACACCGTTTATATATATATACTTAATAGATATTTATGATTATTATGTTCATTTGATTTATCGAAAATGATTTGATATGAAAAGTACTACGTATAGACTTTGAAATGTTTACGAAAGAGACATGTAAAACCTTTTGTTTTCTAAGGCGAACTTTGGCCTTCGGCCTCGCATATGTCATGTCTCGAACGGTCTTTTGGCCAATCCGAAATGTTTTGAAAAGTGAGTTATGAAATGTACGCATGTTCGTTTGGGCCCGGAGTAAGAGCGATAGGACGAAGTCGGTAGACGTCGGGTCTACGGCGTAAATCCTATGGTTTCCTCCATTTGGGAGCTCGGGGTGAGGCCGGAGTGGCAGCCCTTTGAGTACCTGAGTTACTCTAGTATGTTACGCGTAGTTCGGATTTAGCGGTCCGTCTACATTGGAGGAATAAGGGAGGTTTCCGGTTTTTATGTTTGGATATTGGAGTTCAGGACTCGACTCGCCGAGTCATATGATATGTTATGTTTTATGTTAAATCACCACCCGATTACGAAAACCTTTCTTTTATGTTGATTTCTTTTAAGTTTAAAAAATGGGTGATTTATTTCCGATTTATTATATACATTATTATTCCCTCCTCACTTAGTTGTTTGACTAACCCCCTCTGTTTTACCCCTGTACTGGTTTCAGGTTATTAGGCGGGATCTTCGTCGTCGTAGGCGTCGTAGAGTTACATTATTTTTGCTCATGTATAACTCTTTCCCGTATGGCTTTTATTTATATGTTTTATGATTCTAGGAATTTATTACCTTAAGTTGTTGTGACGTCCCCCACGCCACAACCCCCGGACCGAAACGAGTCCCCGAGCGATAGTTAAATACCACCACTCGAAAACCCGCCCCGGACAACGGGATTCCCAAAATCTGGCAACAGCAACTCCCCAACAACAATATCAACATCAACAACAACAACAACAGCAATATAACATTAACGTAGCGGAATCAAGTATCATCATATCAATAGCATGATATCAACATATATATATCATAATCCCATCAGATTCATCATTTCAAACTGTCATCAAGTTTCATATTCATTCACGTCTCAACCACATTCTATTTAACATGACAAAATATATATCATTGAGTTCAGCTAACAAAAAAAATATATATAACTGACTCCAAAGACTGATGATCCTACAATGCTGCTGCCAGTACCTGACCGCTAACCTGAAGCATGAACCAAAACGGGATGTGAGTCAAACGAACCCAGTGAGGAGGGAAATATATGTATATAATAAAAGCATATTTAATTCACACTTAGGTTGATAAAAGCAAATCTAGTGCCGATAAGCTCTTTTACAATTCAGCTAAGCTTTGTGAACTAAATATTAATTTAAAACATTTTAGAAAACATTTTTATTCCCGGCGAGAACGGGCCATCTCCTTATAACTCCCAAAAACATATCAATTATAATGAAATCCCATAACACCGTTTGGCTTATCAAGGGAGCTACCCAAAATTCCGCCATACCCGACTAATGGCGCCGGTGTAAGTATTATTCAGGCTAGACTACCTCCGACCAGCCATGAATAATACCCTTTGATTATTTATCAGGTTACTAGTTAAACCTGTTTATAATCGGTGGATTATGAACCCGGCTTCAACCCTAGACGCACGTCTCCGGGTATCCGCCTCTCACATAATCCAGGGCCCAAATATACCCTAAGAGCGTCCTCAATAGGGTCGAAGGAACAATAATCTCGCTTTATAAATGTTTTGATTGACTAAAAGAGTCGTTCGAGACAAGGTATGTAACCGTCTAGGGTTTCTCGACACGTTGCCGAATAACTCGAGGCATACGCGCAAGTCCCGAGACCAAATGTTACTTTTAAAAACAAAATAGTTCTCTTGTCTCTATTTTAAAACCATTTTAGAAAAGATACATATATATCATTTTATATCAAATCCTTTTTATTTCAAATATTTATAACATATAATTGAAATATAAAGGGGTAGGGTTTTCGCAAATATTTGTTCATACTCCAGTTAGAAAACATTTTACATCCTCACCTGTAGGCTTAACAAAAAGGATAGCCAAATAACTCAGAATCAGCCCCGCGAGGTCCCACCTGTAATACACAGGCCTCGAGGTAAGACACGACTCAATAAAACAATCAAATAAGACGCACGGCTATAAAATGCATTTCATGCTCAAAATAACATATTATGCATAAATGCATTTAAACACAATTAAGCTCATTCAAACACATTTGAACACAATCAAATACACATGATATTAAGCTAAATAGGCATACAAGTAATATGGAAGCTTGGGAAATAAATGTCAAAGGTTTGTGAATATTACACAAACCACCCCTCATTTAATACTTTGCATAGCAAAATAACTCCGATTAATCCGAAACTTCCGGCATCACTTAGCTACTATATTTAAGGATTTTTGATGCCAAAAGAATCGAAAAATGAAGCCAAATGCTCAAAAATCACTATTCATCAGCCCCTACATATTTTGCCAAACTCTCATTTTTCAACTCCAAACTCCATAAAACTTCACCAATTAGCTTAATATCATGAACTAACATGAATTACCAATCCATTTGAGCATCTAAGCATCTAAATTCATCAATCCAACATTGCATAATAATCAAATTTATATGAAAAATCACAAGTAATGCTACATGCTATCAACAACCAAACTAAGCTCATCAATCATTCATTCTAGCCTACTTCTTCACTTCATCAACATATGAGACATTGAAACTCAAAGATTAAAGAGATTTGCAACCTTACCTTGAAGGAGAAAATGGAGGAGAAAGGAGATGTAGAGAGCTTGTTTGCAAAAATAGAAAGTAGAGGCTTGTTCCTTAGATGAAAGAGCAACTTTTTGTAGCAAGAGAGGGGATGATTTTTGGTGCTTTGATGGTGGTTGAAAGTGGTGGTGGTGGCTGGTGGAATGAGGGCCGAGAGATGAGAGGAAGAAGAAGAGAATGTTGCTTGAGAATAGTGTAGAAAAATGTGGAGAGAAATGAGATAATTAAATAAATATAAGTTATTTTGAAAAGTCAAAATTAGCTAGCAATTATATAGATATTTATATATATATATACATATATATTTGTATATGTTTGTATATATATATTGCATATATTTCAAATATAATATCATGTGATTCAAATATAATGACACAATTTTCATAAAATTTCAAATACAACACTTCAAGTATAAACATAGTGTAGGGTAAATTTCAAATATAAAAATTCTTATGAATTCATCATATTATTCACATATAGAATCACACATTAATTCATATAATTCACATAATCACATAATTTGCAAATAATACACACAAGAGCTATTAGTCGGTAAACTTACCGAAGCGTTATAAAATAACGGGGCGTTACACTATCCCCCCCTTCGGAGAATCTGGTCCCCAGATTCTAATTCGACTCCGCAAATAACTCGGGATAATGAGTTTGCATCTTCTCTTCCATTTCCCAAGTTACTTGTTCGGTGGTTCGGTTTCTCCATAACACACGAACCTAGGGGATTTGTCGGTTGCGAAGTTGCTTGAACTTACGATCCTGAATCTCAACAGGTTTCATCTCGATCGTCAAGTCAGGCTCTACCTGAACTTCTTCATCTCGGAGCATATGAGATTCGTCGGGATAGTATTTTCGCAATTGAGAAACATGGAAAACATTGTGAATCCCAGTTAGAGCCGAGGGTAGGTTTAGGCGGTAGGCAGTCTTCCCAATCCGTTCAATAACCTCATAGGGTCCCAAATATCTCGGACTGAGTTTCCCACCTTTTCCCACTCTAGCGAATCCTTTCCTCAACGTCGCCTTAAGAAACACTTTGTCTCCCTCTTCAAATTCCAAATCCCGGCGTCTCTTGTCAGCATAACTCTTCTGACGATCCTGAGCAGCTTTCATTCTCTGCCGAATGATTGCAATCTTATCAAGTGTTTCCTGGATCGTCTTTGGAGGTAGAGCTCGTTCCACTCCGTCTTTAGTTCTTCGCCAGTCTTCTAATTCCCAGTATAGAGGGGATCGGCATTTACGTCCATAAAGCGCTTCGTACGGGGCATCCCAATCGTCGCTTGGTAGCTGTTGTTGTAGGCGAATTCAATGAGTGGCAGTTGCTTGTCCCAACTCGTGGAGAAGTCGAGAGCACACGCTCGTAACATATCGCCTAGAATCTTGATGGTTCTCTCAGATTGACCATCAGTTTGCGGGTGAGCTGCCGTGCTGAATTTCAAATTCGTTCCCAAGTTTCTGTGAATTTCTTGCCAAAGTCGAGAAGTAAACTTAGGATCTCGATCGGATACAATACTTTTCGGAACTCCGTGTAGCTTTACAATCTGCTCAATGTACAGTTCCGCTAACTTCTTAACATTAGTGGTCTTTCGAATTGGAATGAAATGAGCGGATTTCGTCAAACGATCCACAATTACCTAAATCGTATCATATCCACCCCGAACTCTTGGTAATCCGGACATGAAATCCATAGCAATATCTTCCCATTTCCAATCCGGAATAGAGAGTGGCTGTAGAGTTCCACCGGGTTGCTGATGTTCGGCTTTAACTTGTTGACAAGTCAAACACCGTCTCACAAAATCAGCAACTTCACGTTTCATTCCGTGCCACCAATATTGAGTCTTGAGATCTCGGTACATCTTATTACCTCCCGGATGGACGGTATAAGCAGATTTATGTGCTTCTTCCATGATTTCGAACTTCAAGTTTTTCGGCACGCAGATTCGGTTCTTAAGACGAAGAAGACCCATATCATCGAAAGCAAATGAGGAGTTCGGATCATCTTGCATCCTCACGACCTGTCTTTGAATCCAGTCATCAGCACTCTGCTCGTCTTTAAGCCTCTGAACCAAATCCGGTCTCACTGAGAGGTTAGCAATCCGCGGTTGAGAGACTAGATGATATCTCCCTGCTTCGGACATTAATTCCAAGGAGGTTCCTTCCAAGCTAGCTACCTTTGCTTGTCTACTTAAAGCATCGGCTACTACGTTAGCTTTGCCTGGATGATATTGGATACGGCAATCATAATCTTCAAGAAATTCCATCCACCGTCGTTGCCTGCGATTAAGATCTTTCTGAGTATGTAAATACTTCAAACTCTGGTGGTCGGTGAAAATGTCGAATGTCACGCCGTATAAATAATGTCGCCACTTTCCCAGGGCAAAGATAATAGCAGCTAGCTCAAGATCGTGGATAGGATAGTTCTTCTCAGCATCTTTTAACTTACGCGAAGCATAAGCTATCACTTTGCCATTCTGCATAAGAACGCATCCTAACCCTTCTTTCGAGGCATCGGTATAAACCGTAAACCCTTCGGAACCTTCAGGAAGTGCAAGTACCGGAGCAGTAGTCAACCGTTTCCTTAGCTCTTGGAAACTTGCCTCGCATTTATCGTCCCACTTAAAAGGCACGTCCTTGCGAGTTAAATTGGTCAGCGGAGCGGCTATCTTGGAGAAATCTTTAACGAAACGCCTGTAATAGCCAGCTAACCCTAGAAAACTTCTGACCTCAGTTGGTGTCTTCAGCTGCTCCCATTTCATTACGGCCTCAATCTTCGAGAGATCAACTTCGATTCCATCTCCTGATATCACATGACCAAGGAAGGTAACTTTATCAAGCCAAAATTCGCATTTACTGAACTTAGCATACAACTGATGCTCTAGGAGAGTTCTTAATACGATGCGAAGATGCTCGGCATGTTCTTCCTTAGTCTTTGAGAAAAACAGGATATCATCAATGAAGATCACCACAAACTTATCGAGATATGGCCGGAAAGTACGATGCATCAAATCCATGAAAGCAGCTGGGGCATTCGTTAACCCGAAAGGCATAACTACGAACTCAAAATGCCCATACCGTGTATTAAACCCAGTCTTCGGTATGTCTGATTCTCGGATTCGCAACTGGTAATACCCCTGTCGGAGATCTAGCTTGGAGTACACTTTCGACCCTTGCAGGATATCGAACAACTCTTCGATATGAGGTAGAGGATATTTATTCTTTATCGTCATCCGATTCAGTTCGCGATAATCTATACACATCCTCAACGTCCCATCCTTCTTTTTTACAAAAAGAACAGGCGCACCCCACGGCGAAGTACTCGGTCGAATGTACCCACTCTCCAACAATCCATCCAACTGAATCTTCAATTCTTTCAACTCTGCCGGAGCCATACGGTAAGGAGTCTTCGAATACGGTTCGGCACCCGGAGCTAGATCAATTACAAACTCTATCTCTCGTTCCGGAGGCAAAGAATTCAAACTCTCGGGAAACACATCAGGGAATTCTCCAACTACTGGTACCTCCTCAAGCTTAACTTGCTCTTTCGGACGGTTTAGTAGATAAGCAACAAGGACCGGAGATCCCTTGCGAATCATTCGGGCGGCTTTAACATAAGAAACTCGAGGAATCTTGTCAAACCTTTTGCCCAAAATCTCGCTGTCAGCTCCCAGAGCAATTTTTTTCCCGAAACAATCAATATAAGCTTGATGCCGATATAGCCAGTCCATTCCCAATATTATCCCGTAGTGACTCATCGGAAGCTCAATGAGATCAGCAGGATAATCGCGATCGTCTATCCTCAACGGACAGTCTCGGAAGACTCGATTGCACAAATAAGAAATTCCCAACGGGGAATTGACCTCAAGCACATAAGGCAAGCACTCGGCAGACAAAGATAATCTAGAAGCATATTCAGGTGCAATAAAAGAATGCGTCGCACCCGAATCATATAATGCAAATATGGATATGTCATGCAAATGTACAGTACCTTGCACCACTGCATTAGGATAGGTCTACCACGAGCACGAACCATTTTCCTGTATTAAAAGACTAAATAATATGCATGCTTCGTTAGCCACATGATAATGTCCACACAGGTCACATAACATAGACATATAAAAGCACATTGTCCTATAGCCGTTCGACCTAGACAAACTCGACACGACGTCAAAACCTAAGTACCAAACCTAGGCTCTGATACCACCTTAAGCTGTGACGTCCCCCACGCCACAACCCCCGGACCGAAACGAGTCCCCGAGCGATAGTTAAATACCACCACTCGAAAACCCGCCCCGGACAACGGGATTCCCAAAATCTGGCAACAGCAACTCCCCAACAACAATATCAACATCAACAACAACAACAACAGCAATATAACATTAACGTAGCGGAATCAAGTATCATCATATCAATAGCATGATATCAACATATATATATCATAATCCCATCAGATTCATCATTTCAAACTGTCATCAAGTTTCATATTCATTCACGTCTCAACCACATTCTATTTAACATGACAAAATATATATCATTGAGTTCAGCTAACAAAAAAAATATATATAACTGACTCCAAAGACTGATGATCCTACAATGCTGCTGCCAGTACCTGACCGCTAACCTGAAGCATGAACCAAAACGGGATGTGAGTCAAACGAACCCAGTGAGGAGGGAAATATATGTATATAATAAAAGCATATTTAATTCACACTTAGGTTGATAAAAGCAAATCTAGTGCCGATAAGCTCTTTTACAATTCAGCTAAGCTTTGTGAACTAAATATTAATTTAAAACATTTTAGAAAATATTTTTATTCCCGGCGAGAACGGGCCATCTCCTTATAACTCCCAAAAACATATCCATTATAATGAAATCCCATAACACCGTTTGGCTTATCAAGGGAGCTACCCAAAATTCCGCCATACCCGACTAATGGCGCCGGTGTAAGTATTATTCAGGCTAGACTACCTCCGACCAGCCATGAATAATACCCTTTGATTATTTATCAGCTTACTAGTGAAACCTGTTTATAATCGGTGGATTATGAACCCGGCTTCAACCCTAGACGCACGTCTCCGGGTATCCGCCTCTCACATAATCCAGGGCCCAAATATACCCTAAGAGCGTCCTCAATAGGGTCGAAGGAACAATAATCTCGCTTTATAAATGTTTTGATTGACTAAAAGAGTCGTTCGAGACAAGGTATGTAACCGTCTAGGGTTTCTCGACACGTTGCCGAATAACTCGAGGCATACGCGCAAGTCTCGAGACCAAATGTTACTTTTAAAAACAAAATAGTTCTCTTGTCTCTATTTTAAAACCATTTTAGAAAAGATACATATATATCATTTTATATCAAATCCTTTTTATTTCAAATATTGATAACATATAATTGAAATATAAAGGGGTAGGGTTTTCGCAAATATTTGTTCATACTCCAGTTAGAAAACATTTTACATCCTCACCTGTAGGCTTAACAAAAAGGATAGCCAAATAACTCAGAATCAGCCCCGCGAGGTCCCACCTGTAATACACAGGCCTCGAGGTAAGACACGACTCAATAAAACAATCAAATAAGACGCACGGCTATAAAATGCATTTCATGCTCAAAATAACATATTATGCATAAATGCATTTAAACACAATTAAGCTCATTCAAACACATTTGAACACAATCAAATACACATGATATTAAGCTAAATAGGCATACAAGTAATATGGAAGCTTGGGAAATAAATGTCAAAGGTTTGTGAATATTACACAAACCACCCCTCATTTAATACTTTGCATAGCAAAATAACTCCGATTAATCCGAAACTTCCGGCATCACTTAGCTACTATATTTAAGGATTTTTGATGCCAAAAGAATCGAAAAATGAAGCCAAATGCTCAAAAATCACTATTCATCAGCCCCTACATATTTTGCCAAACTCTCATTTTTCAACTCCAAACTCCATAAAACTTCACCAATTAGCTTAATATCATGAACTAACATGAATTACCAATCCATTTGAGCATCTAAGCATCTAAATTCATCAATCCAACATTGCATAATAATCAAATTTATATGAAAAATCACAAGTAATGCTACATGCTATCAACAACCAAACTAAGCTCATCAATCATTCATTCTAGCCTACTTCTTCACTTCATCAACATATGAGACATTGAAACTCAAAGATTAAAGAGATTTGCAACCTTACCTTGAAGGAGAAAATGGAGGAGAAAGGAGATGTAGAGAGCTTGTTTGCAAAAATAGAAAGTAGAGGCTTGTTCCTTAGATGAAAGAGCAACTTTTTGTAGCAAGAGAGGGGATGATTTTTGGTGCTTTGATGGTAGTTGAAAGTGGTGGTGGTGGCTGGTGGAATGAGGGCCGAGAGATGAGAGGAAGAAGAAGAGAATGTTGCTTGAGAATAGTGTAGAAAAATGTGGAGAGAAATGAGATAATTAAATAAATATAAGTTATTTTGAAAAGTCAAAATTAGCTAGCAATTATATAGATATTTATATATATATATACATATATATTTGTATATGTTTGTATATATATATTGCATATATTTCAAATATAATATCATGTGATTCAAATATAATGACACAATTTTCATAAAATTTCAAATACAACACTTCAAGTATAAACATAGTGTAGGGTAAATTTCAAATATAAAAATTCTTATGAATTCATCATATTATTCACATATAGAATCACACATTAATTCATATAATTCACATAATCACATAATTTGCAAATAATACACACAAGAGCTATTAGTCGGTAAACTTACCGAAGCGTTATAAAATAACGGGGCGTTACAGTTGTATTCGGGATTATATAAATATTGAACCCGTTATTATAATTATCGGGATATTCTATCGAACCCGTTTGTTATTGAATTATTGAATTCCGTTAGCTTTGGTGGGCTTTAATACTTGTGTAATTATTTATGTTTTAATGTTTCGTTTATTTCGCTTCCGCACTTCTGTCTTTCCGTTGTTTTGAAACCCCCGCCTAGTTATTGAGTAAATGCTTGCCGTTCGCCGGGTTTCGGTTCGGGTCGGATCCCATTTCGACTCCGGGTCGGGGCTCGGTGCAGGGCGTGCGTTACCCGTTTGGGGCGCCCGCTACAGTTGGTATCAGAGCTCTTGGTCCAATGGCCGAAGCTCTGAATTGTCGTGTTCAGTTGTGTCTAGGTCGTACGGCTTAGGGTTATGTGATTGTGACAACGTGATTATGTGAATTGAATTTCTTTACGTGTTACAGCTTTCCATAATCACTTATTATCATGCATGTTTGGTATTGAATGTGCAGAATGCCTCCTCGCCGTGAACCGCCAGGTCCGCCTCCAGGTGTTCCGACACCAGCACAATTCATGGAAGCCTTAGGGCAGTTTATGGTTCATACCAACAGAGCTACGCCACCACCTGCCCCCGAGAATGATCTGGGAAGGTTTCTTAAGCTCAACCCTCCGCAGTTCGAGGGTGCACCTGATGATGTTATCGCCGAGGCTTGGATATCGGCGATGGAAAAGATATTCTGGGTAATGGAGTGTCCAGACCCTAAGAGGGTCGAGTTAGCAGTGTATCAGATGATAGGAGCTGCTCAGGATTGGTGGGCCCGTATCGAACAGAGATGGCAGCGTGAGCATGTGGTCCCGACGTGGGATCAGTTCGTGGTTGAGTTTCGGGCCAAGTATATTCCGTTGGTGGTCCGACAGCGACGTGAGCGAGAGTTCCTGGCTCTCAAGCAGGGTACTTCTACAGTTGACCAGTACGAGGCTCACTTCTCCAGGCTTATCATTCACTGCTCGTATATGGTTGACGACGAGCAAAGGAAGACTCGACAGTTCATGGAGGGGTTGTCGAATGAGATTCGTATGCATATGCTTGGGAACCGACTCCAGAACTATACCGATGCAGTCGAGACGGCACTTTCTATAGAGTTCGATCTCCGACAGATGAGATTGACATTTGCACCTGCCCCTGCAGCCGCCAAGAGTTTCGCTTCTGGCTCGAAGAGGCCATTTATTCCGTCTGGGTCCTCTTCTGGGAAGAAGCAGTTCAGGAACGCCATTCAGCCTGCTCCTCCCCGACCTCAGCTTTCTCCTCCTCGATCTCAGGGATTTCCACGGCCAGTATGTGGATTTTGTTAGGGCCCGCATTTAGAGGCCAAGTGTTGGAGGAAGAACGGTCTTTGCTACGGATGTGGTAGCGCCGATCACAGGATAGGTGAATGTCCGAAGAGGAGACCGGTACAGCAGGGAGCCGCTCAGCCTCAGGCTTATGCTCGTGTTTACGCCTTGGAAGGCGATGCAGAAGATGCTGTTGCAGATTCGACTGACGTGGTGGAAGGTACTATATATATAAATGGCATCCCCATACATGCATTGTACGACTTGGGTGCTTCCCACTCATTTATTGTGCCTGCTGTTTCCTTATCTGTGCATGCGCCTGTTTCCTTGCTTGATTATGTGTTAGTGGTTGGTTCGCCGTTGGGTTCGAAGGTTATTGCGAACCGAGTACTTAAGCGTTGTCCGGTTATCATCGAGGGTATCGAATACCCGGCAGATTTGGTTGAGTTGCCGATGAAGAACTATGGGGTTATTCTCGGAATGGATTGGTTGTACGAGCATCGGGCAAAGGTTAATTGTTTCGAGAAGAAGGTTATTCTGGGTTCTAATGAGGTTAAGGGTTTCCGATCAGGAGAAGGTCCGTATATCTCAATGATGGAAGCTGTAACGACCCGAAAATTCCATAATTAAATCTTGGAATAATTATTCGACATTTAGTTGAATTTTATATGAAAAGATTTAACTTTGTTAGTTAATCTTAATTTATTATAATTATTTCAATATCTTTAACCTTTTATAATTACAGTTTCTACCCCTCGAATTATTCTAATCTATATAAACGAACCTACAATCTTCTAAAATATCCTTGCACTACCTTGAACACACCCACACTATCTTGAACACACTCACACCATCTTGAACACACCTCTTGCACCCTCTTAGTTACATATTTAATCGACAGAGAGAGAGAAGAGAAGGAGAAAAGAGAGAAGAGAAGGAGAAGAGAGAAATTCCATTCCGAATTCGTTTCTCGACCAATTTAAATTCCGAGACCAGATTTACGACCCTCGTTCGATTCTTTATCGGTAACCTTCTTTCTCCATTTCGTTTTATCCATTAAATCTTTCCATTTTTATAGTTTTTATATTGAATAAATATTTGATGAATTTCTTGATTCGTAGGTTATAGTTTATCATTTTTAGCGTAGTTCGGATCAAATGATAGATACTAATGTGTACGATGCATGAGTGTAAATTTTACATGTTAATTTCAGCCTTAGAATTCCCCATATTTGATTTTTGCATGAAACTCTCGAGAAAACCTTAAAAATCGCGTTTCTGCACCTGGGTGTTGGAACCACACGGTCCAACGCACGGTCTTGCTCAAGACCATGCGCCAGACCGTGCACAACTCTTTAACCTTGCACCGGCTTGCGCACGCCGGTGCAACAGGCCGTGTGCCTTTGTTTCAGCCTGCACGGTCTTGGTTGCGTGCTCAAGACCGTGCACCAGGCCGTGCGTTAGCCCGTGTGAATGCCTTAGCCAATTTTCCAGCCTTTTTCCTTAGTTGCTCACGGTAATGGGGTCAAATGATCAAAAATAAAAGTTGACTTTTTGCATACGACCCCCTAAAATCGAGCCGTTTTCGTCTATAGCTTCCTTATGATTCAAGGATGAATATTTGGTAAATTTTTCAAAATTCCGATCTCGTTTGGACCTTGAATCGAACCTTTTTCGTTTAGGGCTTTTTCCCCAATTTTTGAATGTTGTCCGAAAAATCCGAAAATCGCATGAGTGCTTCTTTATAACATTATATGCATGAATATGCAATTAGAATTTCAATTGAGTATGTTTATCATTGTTAATTTCGTATTTTTTTAGTTTAATTGATTTAATTGTATTTTAATTGTATATTCATTTGATATATGTTGGTTATTGGTTTTAATTGTAATGTAGTCTTTGTGAGTCGTTGTCGTGTCTTGTCTTATGTGGTTTTGTCGTTTGTTAGTTTTCAGGCTGTCTTGTCAGGACATTGCTTGGAGTGTCTTGTCGTTTCGTGTTTCCAGGTGAGGGTTTTAAAATGATTTCAAACGGAGTAAGAATTCTTTTAATTTATTGCGAACTCCCCTTATGTGCTCATATTGCTTCGTTTTCCTTTCTCGTATAATTATTAGATATTTAATCTATATTTTAAGGTTGCTCTCAAATGATTTAATATTAAATTGTACTTATGAGTATCCCTAAAATATTTTATTTTCATATGGCAAGTAAAATTATTTATTTTAAGCGTGACGGTTTGACTTAGGATTTATACCCTTCGTCGTCACTCAAACTTGCTCAAATTTAATTTATGTACGGTTTTCAAAGCGAGCAAATTCGTGACATTTCAACATGGGGCCCGGGAAAGTATCCGGAGGTTATACCTGGGGACGAGCGTCTAGGGGTAATTCGAGGTGCTTATCCCAAAACTAAGCGTCAATCGTGGCCCGTCAGGAGTTGATAGCCACGGTTGGGAGTGATGGTGGACGTTGCATTCGTTGCATGTTTTCCTAAAATTCACAGTCGCCCGAAATAGCGATTCGGGGTCAGACACCGGTGATGGAGTGTATGAACGTGAAGGGGTTATAAGGAGGAACAGGCCCATTCTCGCTGGGATATTAATTGCGTGCATGTTACTGCTTTAATTAATTATTATCATGATTTAAATGTTACGTATGCAAGTCGAAGTACTATCCGGATTTTCTTCAATTATGCAAATGTACTTTCATATATATATAATTAAAACCCGGACACGTGGCTCGTACTTGTTCCCTCTTAACCTTCACTGAGTGTTTTTACTCACCCCCACTATTTTAATTCTTACTTCAGGTCGACAGGTGGCGTTGTCACCTATCATGTCAGTCGGCAGCAGCAGGTCTAGGTTGGCTCGTGTGTCTTGTCTTGTCAGTGTCCCAACAACAGTCGTGTCCTTGTTATGAATTTATTTAATTATGTATCCCGAATTATGCTTTATATTTACGTACTTACGTGCCCCTGATGTGGGATAGATTAGACTGGCCATGAATGGCAATTATTATATTATGATTGAGAATGATGTATAAATTACGTGGCCGTGGATGGCTTATATGTTATTTATATAATTATTTATCTTCCGCAACTCTGATTTATTTAATTATTTATTGCTGTTGTTGTTGGGCTGTCGTTTGCTGTTGCTAGTTTTACTTGTTTGATTGCCGTTCGCCGAGATGGATTTTTAAATGGGGTACTTATACCTCGTTTGAGGGTTTGTCTCGGTGCGGATGTGGTGTCCTTTCTCCGGCCAAGGAAAGGGGCACTACAGAAGCCAAGAAGCTCGTTCAGAAAGAAGAAGCGACGTGCTTTATAGCATACATTCTCAACCGCCCGAAGGACCAGACGAAGATCGAAGAGACGTCCGTGGTCAAGGAATTCTTCGACGTGTTTCCCAAGAATCTAGAATTCTTGCCACCGGATCGGGATATAGAGTTTGTGATTGACTTAGTTCCAGGAGCCGAGTCATATTCGAAGTCGCCGTACCGAATGGCTCCTGCAGAGTTGAAAGAATTGAAGAACCAACTCGATGAACTTCTTTCTATTGGATATATCCGACCGAGTGACTCGCCTTGGGGTGCTCCGGTCTTGTTCGTAAAGAAGAAGGACGGTACACTCCGCATGTGTATCGATTACCGAGAATTGAACAGGATGACAGTGAAGAACAAGTATCCTTTACCGCATATCGAGGAATTGTTCGACTTGCTACAAGGATCGAGGGTTTATTCCAAGCTCGATCTCAGACAAGGATATTACCAGCTCCGTATCCGGTCAGAGGATATCCCGAAGACCGCTTTCAACACCCGATACGGACATTTCGAGTTTGTGGTCATGCCATTTGGACTCTCGAATGCCCCAGCAGCTTTTATGGACATGATGCACAGAATTTTCCGTCCGTACCTCGACAAGTTCGTCGTTATTTTCATCGACGACATCTTAGTGTTCTCGAAGTCCGAAGAAGAACACGCTGAACACCTCCGGATTGTGCTCCAAGCTTTGAGAGAGCACCAATTGTTTGCTAAGTTCAGCGGATGCGAATTCTGGATTGACCGAGTGACCTTCCTAGGTCATGTCATATCTGGAACAGGAATCGAGGTAGATCCTTCGAAGATTGAGACAGTGCTGGATTGGGAGAGACCTAAGACTCCTACAGAGATCCGTAGTTTCTTGGGTTTAGCAGGATACTACAGATGTTTTGTCAAGGATTTCTCTAAACTTGCAGGCCCGTTAACAGCATTAACGAAGAAGGAAGCTAAGTTTGAGTGGTCAGCCAAATGTGAAGCTAGTTTTCAGGAGCTCAAGAAGAGATTGACCACAGCTCCCGTATTGACCCTGCCAGAGGGTTCTGAAGGATTTGTCGTGTATGCAGATGCGTCACACGAAGGATTAGGTTGTGTGTTAATGCAGAATGGGAAAGTTATAGCTTATGCGTCCAGGAAGCTAAAGCCAGCTGAAGAGAATTATCCCACTCACGACCTTGAACTAGCCGCCGTGGTATTTGCATTATTGAAATGGCGTCATTACCTCTACGGCATCACGTTCGACATCTTCACAGATCACAAAAGCCTTCAGTACTTGTTTACTCAGAAGGAATTGAACAAACGACAACGCCGTTGGATGGAATTATTTGAGGACTACGATTGCAAGATTCAGGACCATCCCGGGAAGGCGAATGTCGTAGCCGATGCACTAAGCCGGAAGGCAAGCATAGCCCAGCTAGAGGCTAAGTTAGAGGGAGTTCACATCAGTTCCCAGGCCCATGTTCACAGCATATCGATCCAGTCAGAGTTGGGTCGAAAGATCCGAGATGTTCAGGCTACTGATGAATGGACTCAGAGACAGATAGTTCACATCGCAGCTGATTTTGAGACTCAGTTTGGTGTGGACGACACAGGAATTCTCCGCTATAAGTCCCGAGTTTGTGTTCCGGAGAGTCTGAGGAAAGAGATTCTCGATAAGGCTCACAACACACCTTATACAGTTCATCCAGGTGGAAGTAAGATGTATCGGGATCTGAAAGAGTTATTCTGGTGGAGAGGTATGAAGAGAGACGTAGCTGATTACGTCAAGAGATGCTCGACTTGTCAGCAGGTTAAAGTTGAACATCAAAGACCGGGAGGTTTGCTGGAGCCGCTACCGATTTCTACATGGAATTGGGAGGGTATTGCCATGGACTTCGTGTCTGGTTTGCCTAAAGTTAGAGGTGGCTACGATAGCATTTGGGTGATTATCGACCGACTATCCACGAGTGCTCATTTTCTACCGATCAACATGTCGTACAAAGTGGATAGGTTGGCAGAGATTTATCACCGAGCGATTGTCAAGCTTCATGGAATTCCGACTACGATAGTGTCTGACAGAGACGCTCGATTTACTTCCCGTTTGTGGCAGCAACTTCAAGAACGAATGGGAACGAAGCTGACTTTCAGTACAGCCGCACATCCGCAAACCGATGGTCAGTCAGAGAGGATGATCAGATATCTCTGTGATATGCTTCAAGCTTGTGCCTTGGATTTTCGCAACAATTGGCACGACCAGTTGCCTCTGATCGAGTTTGCTTACAACAACAGTCATCAGTCTACGATCGGAATGGCACCTTACGAAGCATTGTATGGAAGAAAGTGTAGGTCCCCGTTGTTTTGGGATCTCGAAGATTAGCGTTGGACGAAGGATGATAAGGAACGAGGAACTCCTCCGAAGTTTCTCCAAAATGCCATCGACCGTATCCAGATTATTCAGCAAAGAATGAAAGCAGCTCAGGATCGACAGAAGAGCTATGCCGACAACCGTCGCCGACCGTTGGAATTTGAGGTTGGTGACAGAGTATTCCTCAAAGCTTCTCCTCGAAAGGGTTTCACCCGAATCGGAAAAGGAGGAAAACTGAGCCCGAGATTTTTGGGTCCCTATGAAATTCTGGAGAGGATTGGGAATGCAACTTACCGGTTAGACTTGCCGCCGAGCCTAACTGGGATTCACAAAGTCTTTCATGTTTCCCAATTCCGAAAGTACTTCCTGAATGAGTCCGAGATCCTTCCTGTTGAGGAAATTGAACTAGAGCCGGATTTGACCTTTGTTTCGAAGCCGGTGAAGATATTGGATAAGAAGACTCAAGCTCTGCGCAACCGAGAGATTTCTCTTGTCAAAGTCCTTTGGAGAAATCAGACAACCGAAGAAGCTACATGGGAGACCGAAGACAAGATGCGAAAGTTTCATCCGGAATTATTTCAGTCGGACGAGTAGAATCTGGGGGCCAGATTCTCATAAGGAGGGGTGATTGTAACGCCCCGAAAATCCGAATTATAAATCTGTATGTTCGAATCGAATATTTGCGCAATAATTATTTTATTTGATATTTATTATGTAATTTTAGAATTTTTTTCGTATATAAATGAATTTCTGTATTTAATTTACAAATTGTCAATGTGCGTTTAATAATATGAATTTTGACTGTAATTACATGTTATTTGGTCGATGTGAGTTTTTGAACTTATTTTGCAAAATTACAACTTTGCCCCTTCGATTTCTAAACCTTAGTCAAAATTTGACTAAGTCAATCTCTCTCCCTCTCTATTCCATTCACGCACAAACAGAAAAAGGAGAAGAAAGAAAAAGAGAGAAAAAGAGAAGGAAGAAGAAAGAGATTCCAACGATCGTTCCGACTCCGTTTCCCGACGGATTCTCGAGCCGTTTACGTCTACGAACTCCCCGCGATCTCTTCTACGAGTAAGCTTCTCACGCCTGTCTCGATTAATGCCTTCATTTCTTCGATTTTCGGATTTTTGAATATAGTTGAATAATTTAGGTTTTATATGATTTTGATAGAAATTGTGGATGGATTTTCGTGTTTATTGTTTCTACGTGTAGCTTATGTCTTGTAGATGATTATATGTGAGAATTAAGGTTTGATTTGCATGTTTTAGTGATTAATTGTTGGATTAAGGTTTGATTATCGGGTATGTTTTGCTGTCTGCGAGTTTCTGCTCATTTTGGTCGCACACGGCCTGGTGCACACGGCCTGAGGCCGTGTGCATGAGACCGTGCGCGTGGAAGAATTGCACACGGGCTGTGCACACGGCCTTTAGGCCGTGTGCGTGAGGCCATGCGCGTTTCTTGATTGTGCACGGCCTCGGCACACGGCCGTGCACGAGGCCGTGTGGATCCGGTGAACAGCCCCTGACCTTCTGTAAGTCAGGGGCGAATTTGGCCTACGGGTCCTGCTTCGGCTTGTCTTTTCCGAATTCTTTCTTCGCTCGTGTATTCGATATATATGATATAGATAGGAATTGCATGATTAATGAATTTACGACATGTTCGGGTATATGAATAGTGCGTTTTAAGTTTTTGTTAAATTTTCTAACTTTTGCATGTGAAGTCCGATTTTCCTGAAATTCGAATGCATACTCCTTTATGATAATTTAAGCATGTCCGTAAAGTTTCGTTGCATTTGGACTTGATTTACATTTTTAAATGCATGAATTACTCTGTTTTCGTTAGATAATTTGAACTTAAGTGATTGATTTAATTGTATAACGTGTCTCTATGTGTTCTAATGTTTTCGTATAAGCCGTGCGTCGTCCTTAGTCTTATTTGGTTGTGTCTTGGTATTTTGCAGACGATACTCCCGTGGAGTAGCGCCAGTTCTTGCTCTTTTTGCTCTTCCTTTTTGCATAGCCACAGGTGAGGCTTTCCGTTTCTGTTTCCAGTATTACTACGTATATATATAAATAAGCCTCTCCCAAAATAAGCCACGTTTATGTTTTGTTTTCACACCGTTTATATATATATACTTAATAGATATTTATGATTATTATGTTCATTTGATTTATCGGAAATGATTTGATATGAAAAGTACTACGTATAGACTTTGAAATGTTTACGAAAGAGGCATGTAAAACCTTTTGTTTTCTAAGGAGAACTTTGGCCTTCGGCCTCGCATATGTCATGTCTCGAACGGTCTTTTGGCCAACCCGAAATGTTTTGAAAAGCGAGTTATGAAATGTACGCATGTTCGTTTGGGCCCGGAGTAAGAGCGATAGGACGAAGTCGGTAGACGTCGGGTCTACGGCGTAAATCCTATGGTTTCCTCCATTTGGGAGCTCGGGGTGAGGCCGGAGTGGCAGCCCTTTGAGTACCTGAGTTACTCTAGTATGTTACGCGTAGTTCGGATTTAGCGGTCCGTCTACATTGGAGGATTAAGGGAGGTTTCCGGTTTTTATGTTTGGATATTGGAGTTCAGGACTCGACTCGCCGAGTCATATGATATGTTATGTTTTATGTTAAATCACCACCCGATTACGAAAACCTTTCTTTTATGTTGATTTCTTTTAAGTTTAAAAAATTGGTGATTTATTTCCGATTTATTATATACATTATTATTCCCTCCTCACTTAGTCGTTTGACTAACCCCCTCTGTTTTACCCCTGTACTGGTTTCAGGTTACTAGGCGGGATCTTCGTCGTCGTAGGCGTCGTGGAGTTACATTATTTTTGCTCATGTATAACTCGTTCCCGTATGGCTTTTATTTATATGTTTTATGATTCTAGGAATTTATTACCTTAAGTTGTATTCGGGATTATATAAATATTGAACCCGTTATTATAATTATCGGGATATTGTATCGAACCCGTTTGTTATTGAATTATTGAATTCCGTTAGCCTTGGTGGGCTTTAATACTTGTGTAATTATTTATGTTTTAATGTTTCGTTTATTTCGCTTCCGCACTTCTGTCTTTCCGTTGTTTTGAAACCCCCGCCTAGTTATTGAGTAAATGCTTGTCGTTCGCCGGGTTTCAGTTCGGGTCGGATCCCATTTCGACTCCGGGTCGGGGCGTGCGTTACCCGTTTGGGGCGCCCGCTACAAGGTCATCAATGGAAGCAAATATCAAACACATATATATAGATATCCACTAATCTCATCAAGTTCAAATATTCAAATATCACTATGTTTCAACTTCCATTAATTTCAAGTTAACATACCAATATAAATAAGAGTAGTCATAATAAAATGTCTACATAAACTGACTCCAAAGACCTGTAAGCCTACACTGCTGCTGCCAGTACCCAACAACTACTCGCACTGCTAACCTGAAGCATGAACCAAAAAGGGATGTGAGTCAAACGAACTCAGTGAGGAGGGGAATATATATATATATAATAAAAACATATATTTAATCCACGCTTAGGTTGATAAAAGCAAATCTAGTGACGATATGCTCTTTTACAATTCAGCTAAGCTTTGGGAATTAAATATTCATATTTAATTCACGCTCTGATTAATAGAGAAACGAATCTAGTGCCGATACTTTCTCTTTATAATCCATCAAAGCTTTGTGAATTAAATATTAGAGTAAAACATTTTAGAAATATTTTTATTCCCGGCGAGAACGGGCCATCTCCTTATAACCCCCAAAACATATCAAATATAATGAAATTCCTTCCTCGATACCGTTTGGCTTATCAAGGAGCAACCCGAGATTTCACCATAACCGACTAATGGCGCCGGTGTTAGTATTATTCATGCTAGACTACCTCCGACCAGCCATGAACAATACCCTTTGATTATTTGTCAGGTTCCAGGATACCTGCTTATAATCGGTGGATTATGAACCCGGCTTCAACCCTAGACGCACGTCTCCGGGTATCCGCTTGTCACATAATCCAGGGCCCAAACAGATACACCCATGAGCGTCCTCAATGGGGTTAAACGTGTATGATCTCGCTTTTAAAAATATTTTAATGGACCAAAAGGGTCTTTCGAGACAAGGTATGTAACCGTCTAGGGTATCCCGTCACGTTGCCGAGTTATCTCGAGGCATACGTGCAAGTCCCGAGACCAAATGTTACTTTTAAAATCAAAATAGTTCTCTTGTCTCTATTTTCAAACCATTTTAGAAAGATACACATATATCATTTTTATATCAAAACCTTTTTTATTTCAAATATTGATAATATATAATTGAAATATAAAAGGGGATAGGGTTTTCGCAATATTTGTTCATACTTCAGTTGAAAAACATTTTTCATCCTCACCTGTAGGCTTATCAAAAAGGATATTTCGACGACCAGAAATTAGTCCCGCAAGGTCCCGCCTATAATACACAGGCCTCGAGGTATAACACGACTCGATAAATCAACCAAGTAAGACGCACGGCTATGAAATGCATTTTATGCTCAAAATAACATATTATGTATAAATGCCTTTAAACACAATTAAGCTCATTCAAATACATCCAAACACTGTAACGCCCCGTTATTTTTATAACACTTTGGTAAGTTTACCGACTAATAGCTCTTGTGTGTATTATTTGCAAATTATGTGATTATGTGAATTATATGAATTAATGTGTGATTCTATATGTGAATAATATGATGAATTCATAAGAATTTTCATATTTGAAATTACTTCACACTATGTTTATATTTGAATTATTGTATTTGAAATTTTATGAAAATTATGCCATTATATTTAAATAACATGATATTGTATTTAATATATATGCAAACATATATAAATATATATGTATATATATATATATATATCTATACAAATTGCATGTCAATTTTGACTTTTCAAATAAATATCTTTACTTATTTAATTATCTCATTTATTCTCAAAATTTCTACACTTTTCCAAACAAGCAACAACTCTCTCTTTCTCTCTTCTTCTTCACCTCTCTCTCTCGGCACTCTCTCCTCCCTCACCACCGCCATTTCCAACCACCTTAAAACACCAAAAATCATCTCCTTTCATGCTACAAAAGAGTGCTTCATCATCCAAGGAACAAACCTCTACTTTCTATTTGTGCAAACAAGCCCTCAACATCTCTTTCTCTTCAATTTTCTTTTACAAGGTAAGGTTGCAAATCTTTTTAATCTTTGAGTTTCAATGTTTTATATGTTGATGAAGTGAAGAAGCATGCTAGAATGAATGATTGATGAGCTTAGTTTGGTGATTGATTACATGTAGCATTACTTGTGATTTTTTTTCCATTGAATTTGATCAATGTGCAATGTTGAGCTAATGATATTAAGCAAATTGGTGAAGTTTTGTGGAGTTTGGGATTGAAAAATGAAAGTTTGGGCAAAATAGGTGGGGGCTGATGAATAGTGATTTTTGAGCCTTTGGCTTCGTTTTTCGATTCTTTTGGCATAAAAAATCCTTAAATATAGTAGCTAAGTGATGCCGGAAGTTTCGGATTAATCGGAGTTGTTTTGCTATGAAAAGTATTAAATGGAGGGTGGTTTGTGTAATATTCACAAACCTTTGAATTTTATTTCCCAAGCTTCCATATTACTTGAATGCTTAATTTAGCTTAATATCATGTGTATTTGATTGTGTTTAAATGTGTTTGAATGAGCTTAGTTGTGTTTAAATGCATTTATGCATAATATGTTATTTTGAGCATAAAATGCATTTCATAGCCGTGCGTCGTACTTGGTTGATTTATCGAGTCGTGTCTTACCTCGAGGCCTGTGTATTACAGGTGGGACCTCGCGGGACTGATCTCTGGTCGTTTGGCTATCCTTTTTGTTAAGCCTACAGGTGAGGATGTAAAATGTTTTTAACTGAAGCTTGAACAAATATTTGCGAAAACCATATCCCTTATATTTCAATTATACATTATCAATATTTGAAATAAAAGGGTTTTGATATAAAATGATATATGTGTATCTTTTCCAAAATGGTTTGAAAATAGAGACAAGAGAACTATTTTGATTTTAAAAGTAACATTTGGTCTCGGGACTTGCGCGTATGCCTCGAGATAACTCGGCAACGTGACGGGATACCCTAGGCGGTTACATACCTTGTCTCGAAAGACCCTTTTGGTCCATTGAAATATTTTGAAAAGCGAGATGACTTATACTTAACCCCATTGAGGACGCTCATGGATATTTCTGTTTGGGCCCTGGATTATGTGACAGGCGGATACTTGGAGACGTGCGTCTAGGGTTGAAGCTGGGTTCATAATTCCACCGATTATAAGTAGGTATTCATGAACCTGACAAATAATCAAAGGGTATTGTTCATGGCTGGTCGGAGGTAGTCCAGCCTGAATAATACTTACACCGGCGCCATTAGTCGGTTATGGTGAAATCTTGGGTGTATTGAGGAGGAATTTCGTTATATTTGATATGTTTTGGGAGTTATAAGGAGATGGCCCGTTCTCGCCGGGAATAAAATGTTTCTAAAATGTTTTACTTTAATATTTAATTCACAAAGCTTTGATGAATTATAAAGAGAAAGTATCAGCACTAGATTCGTTTCTCTATTAACCAAAGCGTGAATTAAATATGTTTTATGTTTTAATTATTATAGATATATATTCCCCTCCTCACTGAGTTCGTTTGACTCACATCCCTTTTTGGTTCATGCTTCAGGTTAGCGGTCAGGTACTGGCAGCAGCGTTGTCGGCTTGTACAGTCCTAGAAGTCGGTCTTATGTATTTACTTTTGTGGATCGAACTCATGATGTTGGATTACATGAAAACTTGACATGTGATGCTGATGTTGGATATTTAATGAGTTGATGTTATAACTTGTGATAGATGATGAACTTATAAATGTTTGTTTTGGCCACGGATGGCAGTGTGAATATAAATATGATCTTTTGCTTATTGCTTCCGCTTGTTGGTGCTGTTGTTGTTGTTGTTGGTGTTGGTTCTGTTGTTGGGAGTCGCTGTTGCCAGATTGTGGGAATCCCGTTGTCCGGGGCGGGTTTTCGAGTGGTGGTATTTAACTAACGCTCGAGAGCTCATTTCGGTCCGGGGGTTGTGGCGTGGGGGACGTCACAAACACAATCAAATATTCATAATATTAAGCTAGATTAGGCATTCAAGTCATATGAGAGCTTGGGAACTATAATTCAAAGGTTTTGTACACATTACACAAACCACCCCTCGTTTGATACTTTTCATAGCAAAACAACTCCGATTAATCCGAAACTTTCGGCATCTCTTAGTTAACACATTTTAAGATTTTTGATGCCAAAAGAATCAAAAAATGAAGCCAAATGCTCAAAAATCACTATTCATCAGCCCCTACATATTTTGCCAAACTTTCATTTTTCAACCCCAAACTCCACAAAACATCACCAATTAGCTTAATATCATGAACTAACATGAATTCCTTAACCATTCAAGTATCTAAGACCATTTACCCAACATTGCAAATTGATCAAATTTAATAGAAAAATCACAAAAGATGCTACATGCAACCAACAATCAAACCAAGCTCATCAATCATTCATTCTAGCATGCTTCTTCACTTCATCAACATTTGAAACCATAAAACCCAAAGAATTGAGAGATTCATAAACTTACCTTGAAGGAAAGAATTGGAGAAAAAGAGATGTAGAGAGCTTGTTTGCAAAAACCACAAGTGGTAGCTTGTTCCTTGAATGAGAGAGCAACTTTTTATAGCAAGAAAGAGGATGATTTTTGATGCTTTGATGGTGATGAAAATGGCGGTGGTGAGAGCAAGGTGAGGGCCGAGAGGTTGAAGAAGGAGAGAAGTGAGTTGCTTGTGGAATAGTGTAGAAAAATGTGGAGAGAGATGAGATAATTAAATAAATAAAGATATTTTGAAAAGTCAAAATAGCTAGCAATGTATATATATTTGTATATATATATTTGTATAGATATTTATGTATGTATTTGCATACATATTTATATATGTCAAGAATAATATCATATAATTCTAATATAATGGCATAATTTTCATAAAATTTCAAATACAACCATTCAATTATAAACATTGTGTAAGGTAATTCAAATATGAAAATTCTTAGGAATTCATCATATTATTCATATATTAAATCACACATTAATTCATATAATTCCCATAATCACATAATTGCAAACAATGCACACAAGGGCAATTAGTCGGTAAACGTACCGAAGCGTTATAAAATAGCGGGGCGTTACATAGAGAATCGAGTACAGATTTCGAACGTTGAAAGCACTAGTCTGATTAATCAAGGTACACCATAGACTAGAACAAATTATAAATTCCAATAAAATAAGTTTTCATAATATGCGGCAGAAATAGAGAATCGAGTACTGGAAAATGGGTATCAAGTACTTAGGTGCAAAATCAGAGTACTCGTTTGCGGAATCAAAGTATTAAATACAATATAACAGGTATTGCGATATATTATTTATTATTACAAAATATCCCACGAGGATGTCAAGAAGAATTCCCTGGAACTCTGGAATTCCCAAAATCACATTTATTTTGCATATATTTTTATTAAAGACCATGCGTGGAAATGTAGAGAATCAAGTACAGCTTTCAAATGTTGAAAGCACTAGTCTGATTAATCAAGGTACACCATAGACTAGAACAAATTATAAATTCGAATAAAATAAGTTTTCATAATATGTGGCAGAAATAGAGAATCGAGTACTGGAAAATGGGTATCAAGTACTTAGGTGCAAAATCAGAGTACTCGTTTGCGGAATCAAAGTTACTAAATACAATATAACAGTTATTGCGATATATTGTTTCTTATTACAAAATATCCCGCGATCATGTCAAGAAGAATTTCCTGGAACTCTAGAATTCCCAAAATCACATTTATTTTTCATATATTTTTATTATAAACCATGTGTGGAAATGTAGAGAATCGAGTACAAATTTCAAACGTTGAAAGTACTTGTCTGATTAATCATGGTACACTATAGACTAGAACAAAGTATAAATTCCAATAAAACAAGTTTTCATAATATGTGGCAGAAATAGTGAATCGAGTACTGGAAAATGGGTATCAAGTACTTAGGAGCAAAACTAGAGCACTCGTTTGCTAAGTCAAAGTATTAAATACAATATAACAGGTATTGCGATATATTATTTATTATTACAAAATATCCCACGAGGATATCAAGAAGAATTCCCTGGAACTCTGGAATTCCCAAAATCAAATTAATTTTTTATATATTTTTATTAAAGACCATGCGTGGAAATGTCGAGAATCGAGTACAGATTTCAAACGTTGAAAGCACTAGTCTGATTAATCAAGGTACACCATAGACTAGAACAAGTTATAAATTCGAATAAAATAAGTTTTCATAATATGTGGCAGAAATAGAGAATCGAGTACTAGAAAATGGGTATCAAGTACTTAGGTGCAAAATCAGAGTACTCGTTTGCTGAATCATATTTAATAAATACAATATTACAGTTATTGCGATATTTTGTTTAGTATTACAAAATATCCCACGATGATGTCAAGAAGAATTTCCTGGAACTCTAGAATTCTCAAAATCACATTTATTTTTCATATATTTTTATTACAAACCATGCGTGGAAATGCAGAGAATCGAGTACAAATTTCAAACGTTGAAAGTACTATTCTGATTAATCAAGGTACATTATAGACTAGAACAAAGTATAAATTCCAATAAAACAAGTTTTCATAATATGTGGCAGAAATAGTGAATCGAGTACTGGAAAATGGGTATCAAGTACTTAGGAGCAAAATTAGATCACTCGTTTGCTAAGTCAAAGTATTAAATACATTATAACAGGTATTGCGATATATTAGTTATTATTACAAAATATCCCACGAGGATGTCAACAAGAATTCCCTGGAACTCTGGAATTCCAAAAATCACATTTATTTTTCATATATTTTTATTAAAGACCATGCGTGGAAATGTAGAGAATCGAGTACAGATTTCAAACGATGAAAGCACTAGTCTGATTAATCAAGGTACACCATAGACTAGAACAAATTATAAATTCGAATAAAATAAGTTTTCATAATATGTGGCAGAAATAGAGAATCGAGTACTGGAAAATGGGTATCAAGTACTGAGGTGCAAAATCAGAGTACTCGTTTGCGGAATCAAAGTTACTAAATACAATATAACAGTTATTACGATATATTGTTTATTATTACAAAATATCCCACGATCATGTCAAGAAGAATTTCCTGGAACTCTAGAATTCCCAAAATCACATTTATTTTTCATATATTTTTATTACAAACCATGCGTGGAATTGTAGAGAATCGAGTACAAATTTCAAACGTTGAAAGTACTAGTCTGATTAATCAAGGTACACTATAGACTAAACAAAGTATAAATTCCAATAAAACAAGTTTTCATAATATGTGGCAGAAATAGTGAATCGAGTACTGGAAAATGGGTATCAAGTACTTAGGAGCAAAATTAGAGCACTCGTTTGCTAAGTCAAAGTATTAAATACAATATAACAGGTATTGCGATATATTATTTATTATTACAAAATATCCCACGAGGATGTCAAGAAGAATTCCCTGGAACTCTGGAATTCCCAAAATCACATTTATTTTGCATATATTTTTATTAAAGACCATGCGTGGAAATGTAGAGAATCAAGTACAGCTTTCAAATGTTGAAAGCACTAGTCTGATTAATCAAGGTACACCATAGACTAGAACAAATTATAAATTCGAATAAAATAAGTTTTCATAATATGTGGCAGAAATAGAGAATCGAGTACTGGAAAATGGGTATCAAGTACTTAGGTGCAAAATCAGAGTACTCGTTTGCGGAATCAAAGTTACTAAATACAATATAACAGTTATTGCGATATATTGTTTCTTATTACAAAATATCCCGCGATCATGTCAAGAAGAATTTCCTGGAACTCTAGAATTCCCAAAATCACATTTATTTTTCATATATTTTTATTATAAACCATGTGTGGAAATGTAGAGAATCGAGTACAAATTTCAAACGTTGAAAGTACTTGTCTGATTAATCATGGTACACTATAGACTAGAACAAAGTATAAATTCCAATAAAACAAGTTTTCATAATATGTGGCAGAAATAGTGAATCGAGTACTGGAAAATGGGTATCAAGTACTTAGGAGCAAAACTAGAGCACTCGTTTGCTAAGTCAAAGTATTAAATACAATATAACAGGTATTGCGATATATTATTTATTATTACAAAATATCCCACGAGGATATCAAGAAGAATTCCCTGGAACTCTGGAATTCCCAAAATCAAATTAATTTTTTATATATTTTTATTAAAGACCATGCGTGGAAATGTCGAGAATCGAGTACAGATTTCAAACGTTGAAAGCACTAGTCTGATTAATCAAGGTACACCATAGACTAGAACAAGTTATAAATTCGAATAAAATAAGTTTTCATAATATGTGGCAGAAATAGAGAATCGAGTACTAGAAAATGGGTATCAAGTACTTAGGTGCAAAATCAGAGTACTCGTTTGCTGAATCATATTTAATAAATACAATATTACAGTTATTGCGATATTTTGTTTAGTATTACAAAATATCCCACGATGATGTCAAGAAGAATTTCCTGGAACTCTAGAATTCTCAAAATCACATTTATTTTTCATATATTTTTATTACAAACCATGCGTGGAAATGCAGAGAATCGAGTACAAATTTCAAACGTTGAAAGTACTATTCTGATTAATCAAGGTACATTATAGACTAGAACAAAGTATAAATTCCAATAAAACAAGTTTTCATAATATGTGGCAGAAATAGTGAATCGAGTACTGGAAAATGGGTATCAAGTACTTAGGAGCAAAATTAGATCACTCGTTTGCTAAGTCAAAGTATTAAATACATTATAACAGGTATTGCGATATATTAGTTATTATTACAAAATATCCCACGAGGATGTCAACAAGAATTCCCTGGAACTCTGGAATTCCAAAAATCACATTTATTTTTCATATATTTTTATTAAAGACCATGCGTGGAAATGTAGAGAATCGAGTACAGATTTCAAACGATGAAAGCACTAGTCTGATTAATCAAGGTACACCATAGACTAGAACAAATTATAAATTCGAATAAAATAAGTTTTCATAATATGTGGCAGAAATAGAGAATCGAGTACTGGAAAATGGGTATCAAGTACTGAGGTGCAAAATCAGAGTACTCGTTTGCGGAATCAAAGTTACTAAATACAATATAACAGTTATTACGATATATTGTTTATTATTACAAAATATCCCACGATCATGTCAAGAAGAATTTCCTGGAACTCTAGAATTCCCAAAATCACATTTATTTTTCATATATTTTTATTACAAACCATGCGTGGAATTGTAGAGAATCGAGTACAAATTTCAAACGTTGAAAGTACTAGTCTGATTAATCAAGGTACACTATAGACTAAACAAAGTATAAATTCCAATAAAACAAGTTTTCATAATATGTGGCAGAAATAGTGAATCGAGTACTGGAAAATGGGTATCAAGTACTTAGGAGCAAAATTAGAGCACTCGTTTGCTAAGTCAAAGTATTAAATACAATATAACAGGTATTGCGATATATTATTTATTATTACAAAATATCCCACGAGGATGTCAAGAAGAATTCCCTGGAACTCTGGAATTCCCAAAATCACATTTATTTTGCATATATTTTTATTAAAGACCATGCGTGGAAATGTAGAGAATCAAGTACAGCTTTCAAATGTTGAAAGCACTAGTCTGATTAATCAAGGTACACCATAGACTAGAACAAATTATAAATTCGAATAAAATAAGTTTTCATAATATGTGGCAGAAATAGAGAATCGAGTACTGGAAAATGGGTATCAAGTACTTAGGTGCAAAATCAGAGTACTCGTTTGCGGAATCAAAGTTACTAAATACAATATAACAGTTATTGCGATATATTGTTTCTTATTACAAAATATCCCGCGATCATGTCAAGAAGAATTTCCTGGAACTCTAGAATTCCCAAAATCACATTTATTTTTCATATATTTTTATTATAAACCATGTGTGGAAATGTAGAGAATCGAGTACAAATTTCAAACGTTGAAAGTACTTGTCTGATTAATCATGGTACACTATAGACTAGAACAAAGTATAAATTCCAATAAAACAAGTTTTCATAATATGTGGCAGAAATAGTGAATCGAGTACTGGAAAATGGGTATCAAGTACTTAGGAGCAAAACTAGAGCACTCGTTTGCTAAGTCAAAGTATTAAATACAATATAACAGGTATTGCGATATATTATTTATTATTACAAAATATCCCACGAGGATATCAAGAAGAATTCCCTGGAACTCTGGAATTCCCAAAATCAAATTAATTTTTTATATATTTTTATTAAAGACCATGCGTGGAAATGTCGAGAATCGAGTACAGATTTCAAACGTTGAAAGCACTAGTCTGATTAATCAAGGTACACCATAGACTAGAACAAGTTATAAATTCGAATAAAATAAGTTTTCATAATATGTGGCAGAAATAGAGAATCGAGTACTAGAAAATGGGTATCAAGTACTTAGGTGCAAAATCAGAGTACTCGTTTGCTGAATCATATTTAATAAATACAATATTACAGTTATTGCGATATTTTGTTTAGTATTACAAAATATCCCACGATGATGTCAAGAAGAATTTCCTGGAACTCTAGAATTCTCAAAATCACATTTATTTTTCATATATTTTTATTACAAACCATGCGTGGAAATGCAGAGAATCGAGTACAAATTTCAAACGTTGAAAGTACTAGTCTGATTAATCAAGGTACAATATAGACTAGAACAAAGTATAAATTCCAATAAAACAAGTTTTCATAATATGTGGCAGAAATAGTGAATCGAGTACTGGAAAATGGGTATCAAGTACTTAGGAGCAAAATTAGAGCACTCGTTTGCTAAGTCAAAGTATTAAATACATTATAACAGGTATTGCGATATATTAGTTATTATTACAAAATATCCCACGAGCATGTCAACAAGAATTCCCTGGAACTCTGGAATTCCAAAAATCACATTTATTTTTCATATATTTTTATTAAAGACCATGCGTGGAAATGTAGAGAATCGAGTACAGATTTCAAACGATGAAAGCACTAGTCTGATTAATCAAGGTACACCATAGACTAGAACAAATTATAAATTCGAATAAAATAAGTTTTCATAATATGTGGCAGAAATAGAGAATCGAGTACTGGAAAATGGGTATCAAGTACTGAGGTGCAAAATCAGAGTACTCGTTTGCGGAATCAAAGTTACTAAATACAATATAACAGTTATTACGATATATTGTTTATTATTACAAAATATCCCACGATCATGTCAAGAAGAATTTCCTGGAACTCTAGAATTCCCAAAATCACATTTATTTTTCATATATTTTTATTACAAACCATGCGTGGAATTGTAGAGAATCGAGTACAAATTTCAAACGTTGAAAGTACTAGTCTGATTAATCAAGGTACACTATAGACTAAACAAAGTATAAATTCCAATAAAACAAGTTTTCATAATATGTGGCAGAAATAGTGAATCGAGTACTGGAAAATGGGTATCAAGTACTTAGGAGCAAAATTAGAGCACTCGTTTGCTAAGTCAAAGTATTAAATACAATATAACAGGTATTGCGATATATTATTTATTATTACAAAATATCCCACGAGGATGTCAAGAAGAATTCCCTGGAACTCTAGAATTCCCAAAATCACATTAATTTTTCATATATTTTTATTAAAGACCATGCGTGGAAATGTAGAGAATCGAGTACAGATTTCAAACGTTGAAAGCACTAGTCAGATTAATCAAGGTACACCATAGACTAGAACAAGTTATCAATTCGAATAAAATAAGTTTTCATAATATGTGGCAGAAATAGAGAATCCAGTACTGGAAAATGGGTATCAAGTACTTAGGTGCAAATCAGAGTACTCGTTTGCGGAATCAAAGTATTAAATACAATATAACAGGTATTGCGATATATTGTTTATTATTACAAAATATCCCATGAGGATGTCAAGAAGAATTCCCTGGAACTCTGAAATTCCCAAAATCCAATTTATTTTTCATACATTTTTATTACAGACCATGCGTGGAAATGTAGAGAATCGAGTACAAATTTCAAATGTTGAAAGTACAAATCTGATTAATCTAGCTAGGTACAATATAGACTGTTACAAAGTATAAATTACAATAAAATAAGTTTTCATAATATGTGGTTGAAATCAAGAATCGAGTACTGGAAAATGGGTATCAAGTACTTAGCTGCAAAATCACAGTACTCGTTTGCGGAATCAAAGTATTAAATACAATATAACAGGTATTGCGATATATTGTTTATTATTACAAAATCCCATGAGGATGTCAAGAAGAATTCCCTGGAACTCTGAAATTCCCAAAATCCAATTTATTTTTTATATATTTTTATTACAGACCATGCGTGGAAATGTATAGAATCGAGTACAAATTTCAAACGTTGAAAGTACTAGTCTGATTAATCAAGGTACACTATAGACTAGAACAAAGTATAAATTCCAATAAAATAAATTTTCATAATATGTGGCAAAAATAGTGAATCGAGTACTGGAAAATGGGTATCAAGTACTTAGGTGCAAAATCAGAGTACTCGTTTGCGGAATCAAAGTATTAAATACAATATAACAGGTATTGCGATATATTGTTTATTATTACAAAATATCCCAAGAGGATGTCAAGAAGAATTCCCTGGAACTCTAAAATTCCCAAAATCCAATTTATTTTTCATACATTTTTATTACAGACCATGCGTGGAAATGTAGAGAATCGAGTACAAATTTCAAACGTTGAAAGTACTAATCTGATTAATCTAGCTAGATACAATATAGACAGTTACAAAGTATAAATTACAATAAAATAAGTTTTCATAATATGTGGTAGAAATAGAGAATCGAGTACTGGAAAATGGGTATCAAGTACTTAGGTGCAAAATCACAGTACTCGTTTGCGGAATCAAAGTATTAAATACAATATAACAGGTATTGCGATATATTGTTTATTATTACAAAATATCCCATGAGGATGTCAAGAAGAATTCCCTGGAACTCTGAAATTCCCAAAATCTAATTTATTTTTTATATATTTTTATTACAGACCATGCGTGGAAATGTAGAGAATCGAGTACAAATTTCAAACGTTGAAAGTACAAATCTGATTAATCTAGCTAGGTACAATATAGACTGTTACAAAGTATAAATTACAATAAAATAAGTTTTCATAATATGTGGCAGAAATAGTGAATCGAGTACTGGAAAATGGGTATCAAGTACTTAGGTGCAAAATCAGAGTACTCGGTTGCGGAATCAAAGTATTAAATACAATATAACAGGTATTGCGATATATTGTTTATTATTAAAAAATATCCCATGAGGATGTCAAGAAGAATTCCCTGAACTCTGAAATTCCCAAAATCCAATTTATTTTTCATACATTTTTATTACAGACCATGCGTGGAAATGTAGAGAATCGAGTACAAATTTCAAACGTTGAAAGTACTAGTCTGACTAATCAAGGTACACTATAGACTGGAACAAAGTATAACTTCCAATAAAACAAGTTTTCATAATATGTGGCAGAAATAGTGAATCGAGTACGGGAAAATGGGTATCAAGTACTTAGGAGCAAAATTAGAGCACTCGTTTGCTAAGTCAAAGTATTAAATACAATATAACAGGTATTGCGATATATTATTTATTATTACAAAATATCCCACGAGGATGTCAAGAAGAATTCCCTGGAACTCTGGAATTCCCAAAATCACAGTTATTTTTCATATATTTTTATTAAAGATCATGCGTGGAAATGTAGAGAATCGAGTACAGTTTTCAAATGTTGAAAGCACTAGTCTGATTAATCAAGGTACACCATAGACTAGAACAAATTATAAATTCGAATAAAATAAGTTTTCATAATATGTGGCAGAAATAGAGAATCGAGTACTAGAAAATGGTTATCAAGTACATAGGTGCAAAATCAGAGTACTCGTTTGCGGAATCAAAGTTACTAAATACAATATAACAGTTATTGTGATATATTGTTTATTATTACAAAATATCCCACGATCATGTCAAGAAGAATTTCCTGGAACTCTAGAATTCCCAAAATCACATTTTTTTTTCATATATTTTTATTACAAACCATGCGTGGAAATGTAGAGAATCGAGTACAAATTTCAAACGTTGAAAGTACTAGTTTGATTAATCAAGGTGCACTATAGACTAGAACAAAGTATAAATTCCAATAAAACAAGTTTTCATAATATGTGGCAGAAATAGTGAATCGAGTACTGGAAAATGGGTATCAAGTACTTAGGAGCAAAATTAGAGCACTCGTTTGCTAAGTCAAAGTATTAAATACAATATAACAGGTATTGCGATATATTATTTATTATTACAAAATATCCCACGAGGATGTCAAGAAGAATTCCCTGGAAATCTGGAATTCCCAAAATCACATTTATTTTTCATATATTTTTATTAAAGACCATGCGTGGAAATGTAGAGAATCGAGTACAGATTTCAAACGTTGAAAGCACTAGTCTGATTAATCAAGGTACACCATAGACTAGAACAAGTTATAAATTCGAATAAAATAAGTTTTCATAATATGTGGTAGAAATAGAGAATCGAGTACTGGAAAATGGGTATCAAGTACTTAGGTGCAAAATCAGAGTACTCGTTTGCGGAATCAAAGTTACTAAATACAATATAACAGTTATTGCGATATATTGTTTATTATTACAAAATATCCCACGATGATGTCAAAAAGAATTTCCTGGAACTCTAGAATTCCCAAAATCACATTTATTTTTCATATATTTTTATTACAAACCATGCGAGGAAATGTAGAGAATTGAGTACAAATTTCAAACGTTGAAAGTACTAGTCTGATTAATCAAGGTACTATAGACTAGAACAAAGTATAAATTCCAATAAAACAAGTTTTCATAATATGTGGCAGAAATAGTGAATCGAGTACTGGAAAATGGGTATCAAGTACTTAGGAGCAAAATTAGAGCACTCGTTTGCTAAGTCAAAGTATTAAATACAATATAACAGGTATTGCGATATATTATTTATTATTACAAAATATCCCACGAGGATGTCAAGAAGAATTCCCTGGAACTCTGGAATTCCCAAAATCACACTTATTTTTCATATATTTTTATTAAAGACCATGGAAATAAGTTTTCATAATATGTGGCAGAAATAGAGAATCGAGTACTGGAAAATGGGTATCAAGTACTTAGGTGCAAAATCAGAGTAGTCGTTTGCGGAATCAAAGTATTAAATACAATATAACAGGTAATTCGATATATTGTTTATTATTACAAAATATCCCATGAGGATGTCAAGAGGAATTCCCTGGACTCTGAAATTCCCAGAATCTAATTTATTTTTTATATATTTTTATTACAGACCATGCGTGGAAATGTAGAGAATCGAGTACAAATTTCAAACGTTGAAAGTACTAGTCTGATTAATCAAGGTACACTATAGACTAGAACAAAGTATAAATTCCAATAAAATAAATTTTCATAATATGTGGCAGAACTAGTGAATCGAGTACTGGAAAATGGGTATCAAGTACTTAGGTGCAAAATCAGAGTACTCGTTTGCGGAATCAAAGTATTAAATACAATATAACAGGTATTGCGATATATTGTTTATTATTACAAAATAACCCATGAGGATGTCAAGAAGAATTCCCTGGAACTCTGAAATTCCCAAAATCCAATTTATTTTTTGTAACGACCCGAAAATCCGATTTTTCAATTCGGTATATTTTAATCGAGTAATTGTGCAAATTATTATATTATTTAATATTTATTCTAAGATTTCAGAATAATTTCGTAAATGAGTGAATTTAGATATTAAATCACGAATTGTCAATGTGCGTTTAATTATGTGAATTGTAACTGTAATTACGTATTATTTGGACAACGTGAGTTTTTAAACTTACTTTGCGAAATTACTAAAATGCCCATTCGACTTTTAAACCCTAGTCAACTAATTTGACTAAGTCATCCTCCCTCATCTCTCTCGTTCACTACAACAAGAAGGAAAGAAAGAAAAGAAAATAGAAGGAAAAAGAGAAAGAGAAGGAAGGAAGTTCAATCGATTGTCCCGACTTCGTTTCCCAACGGATTTTCGAATAGTTTACGTCTACGGATTCCTCGCGATCTTTTCTACGAGTAAGCTTCTAACGATTCTCTCGTTTAATGTCTTCTATACTTCGTTTTTCTCATTTTTGTGAATAGTTGTATAATTTAGGTTTTATATGATTTTGATAGTAATTGTGGATGGATTTTCGTGTTTATCGTTTCTATATGTAGATTACATGTTGTAGATAATTATATGTGAAAATTAGGGATTGATTTGCATGATTAATCGATTTAATGTTGATTTTAGAATGAATTCGCATAGGTTTTGGTTCTGCGAAAATGTTTCTGCTCATTTTGGTCGCACACGGCCTGGTGCACACGGCCTTGAGGCCGTGTGCATGAGACCGTGCGTGTGTGGGGATTGGGCACGGGCTGTGCACATGGCCTTGAGGCCGTGCGCGTTGCATGATTGTGCACGGCCTCGGCACACGGCCGTGAACAAGGCCGTGTGGCCCGATCGCACAGTGCCCTGACCTTATGTAAGTCAGGGCCCGTTTTGCACTACGGGTCCCTCCGAGACTCGTCTTTTCCGAATTCTTTCTTCGCTCGTGTATTCGATATATATGGTATAGATATGAATTGCATGATTTATGAATTTACAACATGTTCGGGTATATGAATAGTGTGTTTTAAGTTTTCGTTAAATTTTTTATCTTTGGCATGTGAAGTCTGATTTTCCCGAAATTCGAATGCATACTTCTTTATGATAATTTAAGCATGTCCGTAAAGTTTCGTTGCGTTTGGACTTGATTTGTATTTTTAATTGCATGAATTACTTTATTTTCGTTTGAGAATTTGAACTTAAGTGATTGATTTAATTGTGTAACGTGCTCCTATGTGTTTTAATATTTTCGTCTAAGCCGTGCGTTGTCTTTAGTGTTATTTGGTTGTGTCCTGGTATTTTTGCAGACGATACTCCCGTGGAGTAGCGCCGGTTCTAGCTTTTTGCTCTTATTTTGCATAGCAGCCAGGTGAGGCTTTCCGTTTCTGTTTCCAGTATTATTATGTATATATATAAATAAGCCTCTCCCAAAAAAAGCCACGTTTATGTTTTGTTTTCACACCGTTTATATATATACTTAATAGATATTTATGATTATTATGTTCATTTGATTTATCGAAAATGATTTGATATGAAAAGTACTACGTATAGACTTTGAAATGTTTACGAAAGAGACATGTAAAACCTTTTGTTTTCTAAGGCGAAATTTGGCCTTCGGCCTCGCATATGTCATGTCTCGAACGGTCTTTTGGGCCAACCCGAAATGTTTTGAAAAGCGAGTTATGAAATGTATGCATGTTCGTTTGGGCCAGGAGTAAGAGCGATAGGACGAAGTCGGTAGACGTCGGGTCTACGGCGTAAATCCTATGGTTTCCTCCATTTGGGAGCTGGGGGTGAGGCCGGAGTGGCAGCCCTTTGAGTACCTGAGTTATTCCCGTTAGTTATGAGTAGTTCGGGTTTGCAGTCCGGCTACATTGGAGGAATAAGGGTGGTTTCCGGTTTTATGTTTTGGATATTGGAGTTCAGGGCTCGACTCGCCGAGTCATATGATAAGTTATGTTTTATGTTAAATCACCACCCGATTACGAAAACCTTTCTTTTATGTTGATTTCTTTTAAGTTTAAAATTGGTGATTTATTTCCGTTTTATTATATACATTATTAATCCCTCCTCACTTAGTCGTTTGACTAGCCCTCTCTGTCTCACCCTATATTGGTTTCAGGATACTAGGCGGGATTCGTCGTCGTCGTCGTAGAGTTGTATTTATTTTCTCATGTATATTCCTTTTTCCGTATGATATGAATTATGTTGTAGGATATTAGGATTTTATTTAATTTGTATTCGGGATTATGTATTTATCGAACCCGTTTGATATTATGTAATTGAATTTTGTTAGCCTTGGTGGGCTTTAATAATTGTGTATTTATTATGTTCTATTGCTTTGATTATTTATATTGCTTCTGCGTCTCTGTCTTTTCGTTGTTTTAAAACCCCGCCTAGTGATTGAGTAAATGCTTGCCGTTCGCCGGGTTTCGATTCGGGTCGGATCCCATTTCGGCCCCGGGTCGGGGCTCGGTGCGGGGCGTGCGTTACCCGTTTGGGGCGCCCGCTACAGTTGGTATCAGAGCTCTTCTTGGTCCAATGGCCTAAGCTCTGAATCGTCGTGTTTTGTTGGTTTGGTCGGTCGTTGTGTGCCGGTGTAACTTAGGGAATTGCACTCTCCAGTATTCAAGAACGCTTAGTGTTTGAATTGTGACGGATCTTTGTTGGATGATCAACAACAAAAGATCTGTTACAATCAAAATACTGGGATGGGCTTGGATATAGGTGGATGTGAAACTCAAGGTTGTACTTGCCATGTCTGGTTGTCTGTCGTGTCCGGTTGTGTCTAAGTCGTACGGCTTAGGACTTCTGTGGATTGTGTAAATGTGCTAAGTGCTTATGTGAAATCTATTTGAACATTACTTGCCTAGGTGTTTACAGCTTTGCATGCTCACTTACCTGTCATGCATAACTGTTAATGGCTTTACAGGATGCCTCCACGTCGTTGTCCCTGTGGACAGTCTTCGTTATCTTCATTGAGACCTCAGACCGATCCACCGATCCCAGCCGGAATTTCGGAAACATTAAGATAGTTCATCGCTCATGCCCCTAAAGGAAATGCTGAGCAAGAAGCGTGGGCTCAATTTCTCAGATTCGAACCACCGCAATTTGAAGGTGCCCAGGATGAAGTTATTGCCGAGGCATGGATATCGGCTCTAGAAAAGATTTTTAGGATTATGGAATATCCGGATCCTCTAAGAGTCAAATTTGCTATATACCTGTTGATTGGAGCTGCACAAGATTGGTGGAAACAGAATGAGCAAAGATGAAAACGCGAGCACGTAGTCCCGACTTGGGATCAGTTCTTGACAGGGTTCTGGGCTGAATACGTTCCGAGGATTGTTCGTCAGCAACACGGAAGGGAATTTCTGGCTCTCAAACAGAACACATCTTCAGTTGGTCAGTACGAGGCACACTTCTGTCGCCTCTTTAAGCATTGCCCGTATATGGTCGTAGACGAGCAGAGGAAGATTCGCCAGTTTGTAGAGGGATTGACTTATGAGATCAAGAAGGCTATGATGGTGGTCCGACCTCAATGTTATGCCGACGCAGTGGAAATGGCTCTGCATATTGAGTCTGAACTCGGCCTAATGGAACCGAATCCTGTTCTTGCCACTACCACCGTTCAGTAACTTCCAGCGAGTTCTAAGAGGCCATTTACACCTTCGGGGCCCTCTACCAGAAAGAAGACCTCCCAAGTGTCCTCATCAAAGCAGAATGCACCTCCCCGAACTCAAGGACATCCACGACCCATATGTGGATTCTGTAAGGGCCCGCATTTGGAGGCTAAATGTTGGAAGAAGAATGGACTGTGCTACGGTTGTGGTAGCGCCGACCATAGAGTGAATGTATGTCCGAAGAGAAAGCCGAAACGAGTCGAGAAGACGGTGCTTGCACGTATGAACGATCCAGGTATATTGCATGGTCATGACATTCATCCAAATTAATTTAATTTCATATTATGTGAATTTAGAAATTATGTGTGTTAGTGTATTATATTATGCATGTGATTTCGATGTTATTAATTGTGTTTAAATTTCGTGAAGTTTGTGTGGTTTTAATCACACGAACTGCCCCTGTATGCCTTGCACGGTCTCGCCACACGCCGTGACGAGACCCTGTGCACTTATCTCACACGGCCTTGTTGCACCCTGTGCAAGAGGCCGTGCACATGAATACACACGGGCTCGTCACACGCCGTGACGAGAGCCCGTGCGTGTTTGTCCTCACGGGGTCGTCACACGCCGTGACGATACCCCGTGCGTGTTTTTCACACGGCCTCGTCACACGCCGTGACGAGAGGCCGTGCGCATTTGTTCCAGGTTTTAAAATGGTCAGTAGCTTTTCATTCTCGCGCACACCCTCACTTTCTCTCCCTTTTTCTTGCGAGAATTTCCCCAATTTTTCCCCCAAATTCCTTCCAACTTTGAACTCGAATTATTTTCGATCTACCCGACGGATTTTCGTGAGATTTTGATAGTGTGTTGTCTGCAGCGAGTTCTTGGTATTGTTGAAATTTGGGCTCGATCCGTTATACCGATCTCACACAATCTTCGCCCGAAGTAGCGCACGCCAAGTGCTCGGTAAAAGTCTCAAGTGAAAAATTTGCAACTTAATCCTTCAATTCACAACAACTCCAACTCTTCTATGGAAGGTGCTCGTGAAACCCGTGGCGGACGTCGGGCAAGGGAATTACCGACATAGCGGCCCCGGAAGGGTACCAAGTGGATTTGGGTAATGAAGACGATCAAGATATCTTCAACCGGTTAATGGAACGACCGGTTAGAGCCACGCAATTTCTAGACATGGAAGCTATGTACCAATTGGGTCTTGGCGAAGGGATCTCCCGTTACATCGACAACATTGGGTGGGCTAATTTTTGGAGTATTCAAAGGCCATCCTATCGCCGCCTCACTTGCGAATTTTTAAGCTCTCTTAAGGGCGCGGCATTTCCGGATGACAACGAGATGCCGATAGGAATCCACTTCAGAGCGTTCAACCGAGACTATACGCTTTCATACCGGCAATTGACCGAGTATTTTCAATTGGATGTTACGGCACCTAGGAGACGTGCCGACGGATGGAATCAAGCCGAAGCGTGGAGACATATCTCTACCTCCACCGAAATATTTAACTCCGGCGTATCCAAGGCCACGATGCTCATTACCACTCAATTGAGAATTATGCATAGAGCGTGTCTCGATCGGTTCTAGCCAGAGGAGACAGCCCGGGTGCGGTGAACACCGAAGACTATCTAATACTCGATCATATGGTACGAGGGGAAAGGTTCAACCCCATCTCGTACATGATGGACCATATGAAGTATATCTCCACTCGGTCGAGAGGAGAGATTCGAGTTGGCTCATACATTACCGCCATTCTGGAGTGTGCCCAGGTGGAAGGGCTCGATACCCAGGTTCCTGTTGGAGGTTCGACCTCAATTAGCTACGGCACACTAGCTCAAATGGCGATCTGCACGAAGGGTCCGAGGCGGAACGACCCATATATTCTGGTAGATGGACTACCCTTATGGGAAGCTGACCAAGGGGATGCTCCTGAAGAAGGACCTTCAGACCCAGAGGTCCGAGAGCAGGCTCAGCATATCTACTCCCAGCTGATGAGACAGGATGCTTCTATACCTGAATCTTCACATGGCAGAAGAAGCACTCAGCACCAGGAATCGATAGACCTGCAACAATTTTATTCAGAGTTCACTGACTACCGACGTGTGTCTGATGAGAGATTTGCCCAGCAGGAGAGGCAGATCAATGAGGGCTTTGCAGCTCAGCGAGCTCACATTGATAGTCAGTACACAGCCTTGCAGGCAGAGCTTCAGAGATCCATATCAGAGATGCAGAGGTCACTATCTGAGCAGCTGGATCAGTATTTCCGCCGTGGTCCTGACGAGCCTTGAGCTATCTATTTTATTTTATTTTCTTCTTTCCCGTTAACCTTGTTTAGGATTTGAGGTAATTTTATATTTTGTATGACTTTGAATTTTAATTTGGAATATTAAGTGTTTTTAAGTGTTTATCATGAATGTTGTTTTATTATGTGATTTAATTGCATTTGAATATTCGATTTAATTCGCGTTTTTAGAATTTCCTTTAGGTTATGCTCCTCTTAACTAACTCCGAGACTGGAAGCGAATCTGAGGACAGATTCTTCTGAAGAGGGGAGTATTGTAACGACCCGAAAATCCGATTTTTCAATTCGGTATATTTTAATCGAGTAATTGTGCAAATTATTATATTATTTAATATTTATTCTAAGATTTCAGAATAATTTCGTAAATGAGTGAATTTAGATATTAAATCACGAATTGTCAATGTGCGTTTAATTATGTGAATTTTAACTGTAATTACGTATTATTTGGACAACGTGAGTTTTTAAACATACTTTGCGAAATTACTAAAATGCCCCTTCGACTTTTAAACCCTAGTCAACTAATTTGACTAAGTCATCCTCCCTCATCTCTCTCGTTCACTACAACAAGAAGGAAAGAAAGAAAAGAAAAGAGAAGGAAAAAGAGAAAGAGAAGGAAGGAAGTTCAATCGATTGTCCCGACTTCGTTTCCCGACGGATTTTCGAATAGTTTACGTCTACGGATTCCTCGCGATCTTTTCTACGAGTAAGCTTGTAACGATTCTCTCGTTTAATGTCTTCTATACTTCGTTTTTCTCATTTTTCTGAATAGTTGTATAATTTAGGTTTTATATGATTTTGATAGTAATTGTGGATGGATTTTCGTGTTTATCGTTTCTATATGTAGATTACATGTTGTAGATGATTATATGTGAAAATTAGGGATTGATTTGCATGATTAATCGATTTAATGTTGATTTTAGAATGAATTCGCATAGGTTTTGGTTCTGCGAAAATGTTTCTGCTCATTTTGGTTGCACACGGCCTGGTGCACACGGCCTTGAGGCCGTGTGCATGAGACCGTGCGTGTGTGGGGATTGGGCACGGGCTGTGCACACGGCCTTGAGGCCGTGAGCGTTGCATGATTGTGCACGGCCTCGGCACACGGCCGTGCACAAGGCCGTGTGGCCCGATCGCACAGTGCCCTGACCTTCTGTAAGTCAGGGCCCGTTTTGCACTACGGGTCCCTCCGAGACTCGTCTTTTCCGAATTCTTTCTTCGCTCGTGTATTCGATATATATGGTATAGATATGAATTGCATGATTTATGAATTTACAACATGTTCGGGTATATGAATAGTGTGTTTTAAGTTTTCGTTAAATTTTCTATCTTTGGCATGTGAAGTTGATTTTCCCGAAATTCGAATGCATACTTCTTTATGATAATTTAAGCATGTCCGTAAAGTTTCGTTGCGTTTGGAATTGATTTGTATTTTTAATTGCATGAATTACTTTATTTTCGTTTGAGAATTTGAACTTAAGTGATTGATTTAATTGTGTAACGTGCTCCTATGTGTTTTAATATTTTCGTATAAGTCGTGCGTCGTCTTTAGTCTTATTTTGTTGTGTCCTGGTATTTTTGCAGACGATACTCCCGTGGAGTAGCGCCGGTTCTAGCTTTTTGCTCTTATTTTGCATAGCAGCCAGGTGAGGCTTTCCGTTTCTGTTTCCAGTATTATTATGTATATATATAAATAAGCCTCTCCCAAAATAAGCCACGTTTATGTTTTGTTTTCACACCGTTTATATATATACTTAATAGATATTTATGATTATTATGTTCATTTGATTTATCGAAAATGATTTGATATGAAAAGTACTACGTATAGATTTTGAAATGTTTACGAAAGAGACATGTAAAACCTTTTGTTTTCTAAGGCGAAATTTGGCCTTCGGCCTCGCATATGTCATGTCTCGAACGGTCTTTTGGGCCAACCCGAAATGTTTTGAAAAGCGAGTTATAAAATGTATGCATGTTCGTTTGGGCCCGGAGTAAGAGCGATAGGACGAAGTCGGTAGACGTCGGGTCTACGGCGTAAATCCTATGGTTTCCTCCATTTGGGAGCTGGGGGTGAGGCCGGAGTGGCAGCCCTTTGAGTACCTGAGTTATTCCCGTTAGTTATGAGTAGTTCGGGTTTGCAGTCCGGCTACATTGGAGGAATAAGGGTGGTTTCCGGTTTTATGTTTTGGATATTGGAGTTCAGGGCTCGACTCGCCGAGTCATATGATAAGTTATGTTTTATTTTAAATCACCACCCGATTACGAAAACCTTTCTTTTATGTTGATTTCTTTTAAGTTTAAAATTGGTGATTTATTTCCGTTTTATTATATACATTATTAATCCCTCCTCACTTAGTCGTTTGACTAGCCCTCTCTGTCTCACCCTATATTGGTTTCAGGATACTAGGCGGGATTCGTCGTCGTCGTCGTAGAGTTGTATTTATTTTCTCATGTATATTCCTTTTTCCGTATGATATGAATTATGTTGTAGGATATTAGGATTTTATTTAATTTGTATTCGGGATTATGTATTTATCGAACCCGTTTGATATTATGTAATTGAATTTCGTTAGCCTTGGTGGGCTTTAATAATTGTGTATTTATTATGTTCTATTGCTTTGATTATTTATATTGCTTCCGCGTCTCTGTCTTTTCGTTGTTTTTAAAACTCCGCCTAGTGATTGAGTAAATGCTTTCCGTTCGCCGGGTTTCGATTCGGGTCAGATCCCATTTCGGCCCCGGGTCGGGGCTCGGTGCGGGGCGTGTGTTACCCGTTTGGGGCGCCCGCTACATTTTTCATACATTTTTATTACAGACCATGCTTGGAAATGTAGAGAATCGAGTACAAATTTCAAACGTTGAAAGTACTAATCTGATTAATCTAGCTAGGTACAATATAGACTGTTACAAAGTATAAATTACAATAAAATAAGTTTCATAATATGTGGTAGAAATAGAGAATCGAGTACTTGAAAATGGGTATCAAGTACTTAGGTGCAAAATCAGAGTACTTGTTTGCGGAATCAAAGTTACTAAATACAATATAATAGTTATTGCGATATATTGTTTATTATTACAAAATATCCCACGATGATGTCAAGAAGAATTTCCTGGAACTCTAGAATTCCCAAAATCACATTTATTTTTCATATATTTTTATTACAGACCATGCGTGGAAATGTAGAGAATCGAGTACAAATTTCAAATGTTGAAAGTACTAGTCTGATTTATCAAGGTACACTATAGACTGGAACAATGTATAAATTCCAATAAAGTAAGTTTTCATAATATGTGGCAGAAATAGTGAATCGAGTAATGGAAAATGGGTATCAAGTACTTATGAGCAAAATTAGAGCACTCGTTTGCTAAGTCAAATTATTAAATACAATATAACAGGTATTGCGATATATTATTTATTATTACAAAATATCCCACGAGGATGTCAAGAAGAATTCCCTGGAACTCTGGAATTCCCAAAATCACATTTATTTTTCATATATTTTTATTAAAGACCATGCGTGGAAATGTAGAGAATCGAGTACAGATTTCAAACGTTGAAAGCACTAGTCTGATTAATCAAGGTACACCATAGACTAGAACAAATTATAAATTTCAATAAAATCAGTTTTCATAATATGTGGCAGAAATAGTGAATCGAGTACTGGAAAATGGGTATCATGTACTTAGGTCCAAAATCAGAGTACTCGTTTGCGGAATCAAAGTATTAAATACAATATAACAGGTATTGCGATATATTGTTAATTATTACAAAATATCCCATGAGGATGTCAAGAAGAATTCCCTGGAACTCTGAAATTCCCAAAATCCAATTTATTTTTCATACATTTTTATTACAGACCATGCGTGGAAATGTAGAGAATCGAGTACAAATTTCAAACGTTGAAAGTACTAATCTGATTAATCTAGGTACAATATAGACTGTTACAAAGTAAAAATTACAATAAAATAAGTTTTCATAATATGTGGTAGAAATAGAGAATCGAGTACTGGAAAATGGGCATCAAGTACTTAGGTGCAAAATCAGAGTACTCGTTTGCGGAATCAAAGTTACTAAATACAATATAACAGTTATTGTGATATATTGTTTATTATTACAAAATATCCCACGATGATGTCAAGAAGAATTTCCTGGAACTCTAGAGTTCCCAAAATCACATTTATTTTTCATATATATTTATTACAGACCATGCGTGGAAATGTAGAGAATCGAGTACAAATTTCAAACGTTGAAAGTACTAGTCTGATTTATCAAGGTACACTATAGACGGGAACAAAGTATAAATTCCAATAAAGTACGTTTTCATAATTTGTGGCAGAAATAGTGAATCGAGTACTGGAAAATTGGTATCAAGCACTTATGAGCAAAATTAGAGCACTCGTTTGCTAAGTAAAATTATTAAATACAATATAACAGGTATTGCGATATATTATTTATTATTACAAAATATCCCACGAGGATGTCAAGAAGAATTCCCTGGAACTCTGGAATTCCCAAAATCACATTTATTTTTCATATATTTTTATTAAAGACCATGCGTGGAAATGGAGAGTGTAACGACCCGAATATTTGTATTATATTATTAATATTTACGCGAATTCTTTCTTGCCTAATTTCTCGATCTATCCAATTGGATTAATCAATCTTGTGGAAAAGTTTGATTTAACCTATCTTTTAAATACCCTTAACTACTTAAATTACATAAATGCCCTTGAAAGCCTAAATGACCATTTTACCCTCCCGAGATATTTTCTTAAATATCTACCCATCTCTCTCATTTTCTCATTACATAGAAAGAAAGAAAGAAAGAAGAAAGAAAGGAGAAAGAAGGAGAAGAAAAGAGAAAGATCTTCCCGACGCCCTACCGAGCTCATTTCTCGCCCGATCGACGAGCCGTGAAAACCCGAACGATCCTCACTACATTATCTACCGGTAATCCTTTTACCCCATTTCATTCCGTTCGTTATTTCTTGCGATTTTTCGTGAATTATATATAGAATTTTATATATTAGGATTTTCGTGTTTAGGAAGAATTACTTGACCATTTTACGTGATTCTTGTGTCTATATGTAGCTTATATGATATATATGATTATATGTGAAAATTAGGATGTTTTATGGTGTAGATTAGGAGTTATATGAATTTATATTTTGATTTTCGCGTGTAAGGTTCGCGATCTGCTGAGTCTGCTGCTCAGTAGATCCACACGGGCGAACGCACGGTCTTGAGCAAGACCGTGCAAGAGCCCGTGCGCTTCTCTTTTCTGCCTGCACGGGCTTGAGCCCGTGCACAGGCCCGTGCGCATGGCCGTTTGCACCTGCACGGTCTTGACACCGTGCTCAAGACCGTGCGGGAGGCCGTGCAACCCCTTTTGTGCTTGCACCGGCTTGCCAAGCCCGTGCGTAAGCCCGTGCGTTGGCCGGTGCAACATACTTAGTGTTTTTTCCAGCCTTTTCCTTTCTTGCACTTCGGGAATTGGTCAACCCCACTCATTTAAATGTTGACTTTTCTCATACGACCTCCGAATATCAATCCGATTTCACCTATAGCTTCCTCGAGCCTTGGGATTTGATATTCTTCATAATTTACAAATTATCCGACCTTATTTGACCGTTAATTGACACCTTGCTCGTTTAGGGATTTATTCCACCTTTCCCGTTTCTTATCCGTTTAACCCCGTATTCGCGAGAGAACGTCCTTATATTATTTAAGCATGTCTACGTACCCTAATTGCGTTTAAGCATGCCTTTAATATTTATTATTTACGTTCTTTCATTATTTAACATTTCATTAATATTCTTTAATTGTCGTACCGTAATTTACATGTTTAATTGATTTACTTCCCATATTTCGTTTATTGCATGATTGGATTCTATTTGAATTGCCGTGCGTCGTCTGTTGTCTTGTGTCTTGCCTTTAGTATTGTTGGTCTTGTTTTCATCCTCTAGGCCCTGTGTATTACAGGTGGGTCCAACGAGGGAGAAACCTGACTACCGCTTGCTTTCATACTGTCTTGTCGAGCCAGGTAAGGGTTTTAACTTATTTTTAACTGGGGCAAGGACATAGACTATTATAGGTTGCAAAATAAATGACTACCCAGCTTTTATTATTACTTGTTGTACTGCCTTTACTATTCCTTATGTGCTTAGTCAAACCTTTTAATAGCAAAACCAAAATGATTTGAAATGCTTTCAATTAGAGACAAGGAAAACCCTTTTGTTTTAAATGCGAATTTTGGTCTCTCGGCCTCGCAAATATAACCTTGTCTCGAATGGTCCCTTTTGGCCTTCCACATCCCGATTCCCCAATTACGAATGGCCTTTTTGGCCACTTAAACTGTCATCGTTTTCAAATGCGAGCTATGAACCGTGTATCGTGTTGGGCCCGGAGTATTTAGGAGGTGAGCCTGGGGACGTGCGTCCAGGGCAGATCCCGATGGATACTCCAATCCGTATCTGCTTAGGTCAACCAGGAGGTTGACTAACCTGAGTTAGTGCGAGGGTGGCGTTGTAGGCTACGCGCTTCCTAGAAAATTCTGTTAAGGGTGACGTTGTTAACACGCGTTTCCATAAATTCTGAGTGGTCCATGAACCTTGGAGATGGAGTACTTGCTTGCATGTTTTTCAATGGGGAGATATAAGGAGAGGGCCCGTTCTCGCCGGGACACATTATGGCATGATTTACTGCATTTATTGCTTGTCTAATTGTTTTATGGCTTTCGTGACAAGTCGAAGCACATTCCGGTTTTCTTCAGTTATCATATGTACTTCCCTATATATATATATAAAACCCGGAAGTGTGACTCGTACTTGCTACCCTAAGTCCCCTTTATTACTCAACTAATATTCTTTCAATCGGCTTGATATTACGTGCAAATATTTTGAAAGATCCGGTTCGTCAACCATTTGTATTTTCAAATAAGCCGAACCCGAGTGTCGCTTTGTGTCATTTTACAACTTATATTTCGTATTTATTATCTTTCTCAAAATGGGCAACACTCATCACTTTTGGTTTTAAAAGATAAATGACGAACTATGATCAAAAACCCCCTTACTGAGTATCCTTTATACTCATCCCTGCTATTTTTGGTTCTTGCTTCAGGTAGACAGGTGGCGACGTCACCTATCTTGTCAGTCGGCATCAGCAGGTCTAGATAGGCTCAGTCTTTCTGGTTTGTCTTGTCAGTGGTCCCAACAACTGTCGAGTCTTGTTTATTGTATTTATTTACTTTACGTACTTATGTGCCCCTGATGTGGGATAGTTGACGATATCTAGGATTGTGTAGGATAGACTAATTGAGCCATGGATGGCACTATCTGCTTATGAACAGGTGTTGTTATTTTATTGTATCTTGATTATAAATGTTTAATTGTTATTACGTTAGCCTCGTAGGCTTTTATGAAATTTATATGTTTACCTTAATCGCTTCCGCATTTTTCTCTGCTCTTTTCTGGTTGTTGCTGGGATGTCGTTGCTGTTGCCGGTAGTGCTTGCGTGAGTGCCGTTCGCCGGAGTGGGTTTTTGAGTTGAGGCCCCTCGCTGAAGCTTGGGAATCCGTTTCGGTGCGGATGTGGCGGCCCTTCTTTAGGGGGCGCTACAGTTAGTGGTATCAGAGCCTAGGTTCCCAAAAGGAACCGAAGCTTTGTAATCGCGTCATGTCTTGTCTCTTGTGTCTACCCATTTCGTGTCAATGAGACTTAGAGTTTCCAGTCACAGGTGCTTGAGAACTCCTTAGTATTGAAATTGTGATTGATCTTCTTTTGGAATGGCCAACCAACCGTTTGATCTCTTACAATTGTAGTACTAAGTTGGGATTGAATGCAGGTGGATGTGGAACTCGAGGTAGCGTCTGTCTTGTCTTGTCGTCTTGTCGTGTCCTGCTTGGGTTTTGTCGTGTCTAGGTCGTACGGCTATAGGATCGAGTCTTGCTTGTTCTATGAATGTTTCGTGCTTAAATTGTCTACATGTTGTTTGATCATATATGTATGCTTTAATTGAATTTTATATGCCTTACGTGATCATTCCCTTGACCGAACATGCATCATTTTCCTGTTTGTTGTTCACAGGTGCAAAATGCCTCGCCGAAGACCCCCTACTGCTCCGACACCCCCGAACCCAATGGCTGAAAAGTGGGTATCGATTATCCGACAGATCGCCGTGTAAGTATGTCAAGGGATACAACAACAACAACAGCAGGACGTACCTGCCAGACAGACTGTGGGCCAAACCTTGGATAGGTTTCTCTTCTATCGCCCACCCTGCTTTGAGGGCGAACCAGATGATTTTAAGGCCGAGGCCTGGATATCCGACATGGAGTAGATCTTTCAAGTACTACAGTGTGGTGACCCCGAGAGGGTCGAGTATGCTACCTTCCTTATGAGAGGACCCGCTCGAGATTGGTGGAACTTCACAGAACGGAGATGGATCGCCGAGAGAGTTCCCCACACTTGGTCACGATTCGTAACTGACTTCCGAATGAAGTATGTGCCGGAAGTGGTACGTGACAGCCGAGAGAGAGAATTCATGTATCTCAACCAAGGAGCATCTACCGTAGCCCAGTATGAAGCACAGTTTAACCGTCTCATCACTTATGCTCCTCACTATGCCGCGGACGAACGAAAGAGAGCCCGAAAGTTTATCGAGGGACTTCAGCCGGAGATCCGAAGAGCATTGATGGCACTTGACATCCGTCTTTACCCTGACGCAGTTACTCGAGCTATGAGAGTGGAGTCCGAACTCCAAATAATGAACCAGAGTGCCCCTGTTATGATAGGATCCTCTTCCAACGAGATAGCAAGGAGAGAGCCAGCCGGACCGAGTACTTTTCGGACAAAGAGACCACACTACGAGGTGCCAGAATCTACAGAACCTGAAGTAAACGAGGACCCCATTCCCTGTGAGCACTGTGGGAAGACGAATCACAGGACGACAAAGTGTAGGAAACAATTGGGACGTTGCTTTTCTTGTGGAAGCACCAAGCACCACATTCGGGACTGTCCCAACAGAGAGAACCCTGGGGGAAGAAGAAGTTGTTACCGACCTCGACATGCTCGTACAGGTACATTGCATTATCATAACATTCATTCATAGTGTTCTGCTTTGAATGGTAATTGCTTTAAATATTTGTTAAGTGTTTTACATAACTTACGTGCTTTAACTGCTTTCAAAATTCACACTTGCACTGATTGAATGATTAGATGCTAAGATTTATGTGATCTCTGTGTGGATAGCGTGGAATTCGATAAATTCGTTATACGCTATTAGAAAGTGCTAAGGACAAGGAGTTCTTGGCCGACTAGGATCGATTCTGTTGCAAGTACATTATACGATTCTGGATAGCACCGACGTTGACAAATCGAGTCTGAAGGAGTATACTTCTGAAGGTATGTCTGAAGATGAATCAACTAGTGAAGAGGATAATGAATTATCTGACGATGAGGATTATATGGGAGACGAGTCGACATCAGCTTCCGATAATGACGACCCTGATGTTTCGTATGAAGTCGAGCGAAGAAATGATGAAAATGATGGTTTAATGGAAGGCGGAGAGGAGAAATCATCAAATACCCTTGAAGATGAGAAAACACTCTGTAGAAAGAATAAGAAAGAGTGTGATCTTGAAGAGACAGATTGTGAGAAAGACGAGGAGTACAATAGGAGAAATGATGATGGCGTTACTTCCTGTAAAAGGAACTCTAATCAAGAAACAGGAGAAGGATGTGACAATTGTCATTGAGGATACAAAGAGTACAAGAATCAGTCGGAAGAACGAAATAGATAATGACAGTGACGATGGACCTTGCTTTGGGATTTTCTTCTTCGTCGTTAGCCTTGTTTAGGGTTTTTGCAATTCCGTCTTTCGCATGACTTTGAATTTTATTGGAATGTTATTCGCATTTAAATGTTTTTATTATGAACGACGTTTTATAATGTATTTTAATTGCTCCTAAATGTTCGTTTTTAATTCGCGTTATTAGAACTCTTAGATTATGCTCCCCTTAACTAACCCCGAAGTCCGGAGGAGAATCTGAGGACAGATTCTCTTGAAGAGGGGAGTATTGTAACGACCCGAATATTTGTATTATATTATTAATATTTACGCGAATTCTTTCTTGCCTAATTTCTCGATCTATCCAATTGGATTAATCAATCTTGTGGAAAAGATTGATTTAACCTATCTTTTAAATACCCTTAACTACTTAAATTACATAAATGCCCTTGAAAGCCTAAATGACCATTTTACCCTCCCGAGATATTTTCTTAAATATCTACCCATCTCTCTCATTTTCTCATTACATAGAAAGAAAGAAAGAAAGAAGAAAGAAAGGAGAAAGAAGGAGAAGAAAAGAGAAAGATCTTCCCGACGCCCTACCGAGCTCATTTCTCGCCCGATCGACGAGCCGTGAAAACCCGAACGATCCTCACTACATTATCTACCGGTAATCCTTTTACCGCATTTCATTCCGTTCGTTATTTCTTGCGATTTTTCGTGAATTATATATAGAATTTTATATATTAGGATTTTCGTGTTTAGGAAGAATTACTTGACCATTTTACGTGATTCTTGTGTCTATATGTAGCTTATATGATATATATGATTATATGCGAAAATTAGGATGTTTTATGGTGTAGATTAGGAGTTATATGAATTTATATTTTGATTTTCGCGTGTAAGGTTCGCGATCTGCTGAGTCTGCTGCTCAGTAGATCCACACGGGCGAACGCACGGTCTTGAGCAAGACCGTGCAAGAGCCCGTGCGCTTCTCTTTTCTGCCTGCACGGGCTTGAGCCCGTGCACAGGCCCGTGCGCATGGCCGTTTGCACCTGCACGGTCTTGACACCGTGCTCAAGACCGTGCGGGAGGCCGTGCAACCCCTTTTGTGCTTGCACCGGCTTGCCAAGCCCGTGCGTAAGCCCGTGCGTTGGCCGGTGCAACATACTTAGTGTTTTTTCCAGCCTTTTCCTTTCTTGCACTTCGGGAATTGGTCAACCCCACTCATTTAAATGTTGACTTTTCTCATACGACCTCTGAATATCAATCCGATTTCACCTATAGCTTCCTCGAGCCTTGGGATTTGATATTCTTCATAATTTACAAATTATCCGACCTTATTTGACCGTCAATTGACACCTTGCTCGTTTAGGGATTTATTCCACCTTTCCCGTTTCTTATCCGTTTAACCCCGTATTCGCGAGAGAACGTCCTTATATTATTTAAGCATGTCTACGTACCCTAATTGCGTTTAAGCATGCCTTTAATATTTATTATTTACGTTCTTTCGTTATTTAACATTTCATTAATATTCTTTAATTGTCGTACCGTAATTTACATGTTTAATTGATTTACTTCCCATATTTCGTTTATTGCATGATTGGATTCTATTTGAATTGCCGTGCGTCGTCTGTTGTCTTGTGTCTTGCCTTTAGTATTGTTGGTCTTGTTTTCATCCTCTAGGCCCTGTGTATTACAGGTGGGTCCAACGAGGGAGAAACCTGACTACCGCTTACTTTCATACTGTCTTGTCGAGCCAGGTAAGGGTTTAACTTATTTTTAACTGGGCAAGGACATAGACTATTATAGGTTGCAAAATAAATGACTACCCAGCTTTTATTATTACTTGTTGTACTGCCTTTACTATTCCTTATGTGCTTAGTCAAACCTTTTAATAGAAAAACCAAAATGATTTGAAATGCTTTCAATTAGAGACAAGGAAAACCCTTTTGTCTCGAATATAACCTTGTCTCGAATGGTCCCTTTTGGCCTTCCACATCCCGATTCCCCAATTACGAATGGCCCTTTTGGCCACTTAAACTGTCATCGTTTTCAAATGCGAGCTATGAACCGTGTATCGTGTTGGGCCCGGAGTATTTAGGAGGTGAGCCTGGGGACGTGCGTCCAGGGCAGATCCCGATGGATACTCCAATCCGTATCTGCTTAGGTCAGCCAGGAGGTTGACTAACCTGAGTTAGTGCGAGGGTGGCGTTGTAGGCTACGCGCTTCCTAGAAAATTCTGTTAAGGGTGACGTTGTTAACACGCGTTTCCATAAATTCTGAGTGGTCCATGAAGCTTGGAGATGGAGTACTTGCTTGCATGTTTTTCAATGGGGAGATATAAGGAGAGGGCCCGTTCTCGCCGGGACACATTATGGCATGATTTACTGCATTTATTGCTTGTCTAATTGTTTTATGGCTTTCGTGACAAGTCGAAGCACATTCCGGTTTTCTTCAGTTATCATATGTACTTCCCTATATATATATATAAAACCCGGAAGTGTGACTCGTACTTGCTACCCTAAGTCCCCTTTATTACTCAACTAATATTCTTTCAATCGGCTTGATATTACGTGCAAATATTTTGAAAGATCCGGTTCGTCAACCATTTGTATTTTCAAATAAGCCGAACCCGAGTGTCGCTTTGTGTCATTTTACAACTTATATTTCGTATTTATTATCTTTCTCAAAACGGGCAACACTCATCACTTTTGGTTTTAAAAGATAAATGACGAACTATGATCAAAAACCCCCTTACTGAGTATCCTTTATACTCATCCCTGCTATTTTTGGTTCTTGCTTCAGGTAGACAGGTGGCGACGTCACCTATCTTGTCAGTCGGCATCAGCAGGTCTAGATAGGCTCAGTCTTTCTGGTTTGTCTTGTCAGTGGTCCCAACAACTGTCGAGTCTTGTTTATTGTATTTATTTACTTTACGTACTTATGTGCCCCTGATGTGGGATAGTTGACGATATCTAGGATTGTGTAGGATAGACTAATTGAGCCATGGATGGCACTATCTGCTTATGAACAGGTGTTGTTATTTTATTGTATCTTGATTATAAATGTTTAATTGTTATTACGTTAGCCTCGTAGGCTTTTATGAAATTTATATGTTTACCTTAATCGCTTCCGCATTTTTCTCTGCTCTTTTCTGGTTGTTGCTGGGATGTCGTTGCTGTTGCCGGTAGTGCTTGCGTGAGTGCCGTTCGCCGGAGTGGGTTTTTGAGTTGACGCCCCTCGCTGAAGCTTGGGAATCCGTTTTGGTGCGGATGTGGCGGCCCTTCTTCAGGGGGCGCTACAGAGAGAATCGAGTACAGATTTCAAACGTTGAAAGCACTAGTCTGATTAATCAAGGTACACCATAGACTAGAACAAATTATAAATTCGAATAAAATAAGTTTTCATAATATGCGGCAGAAATAGAGAATCGAGTACTGGAAAATGGGTATCAAGTACTTAGGTGCAAAATCACAGTACTCGTTTGCGGAATCAAGTATTAAATACAATATAACAGGTATTGCAATATATTGTTTATTATTACAAAATATCCCATGAGGATGTCAAGAAGAATTCCCTAGAACTCTGAAATTCCCAAAATCTAATTTATTTTTTATATATTTTTATTACAGACCATGCGTGGAAATGTAGAGAATCGAGTACAAATTTCAAACGTTGAAATTACTAGTCTGATTAATCAAGGTACACTATAGACTGGAATAAAGTATAAATTCCAATAAAATAAGTTTTCATAATATGTGGCAGAAATAGTGAATCGAGTACTGGAAAATGGGTATCAAGTACTTAGGTCCAAAATCAGAGTACTCGTTTGCGGAATCAAAGTATTAAATACAATATAACAGGTATTGCGATATATTTTTTATTATTACAAAATATCCCACGAGGATGTCAAGAAGAATTCCCTGGAACTCTGAAATTCCCAAAATCCAATTTATTTTTCATACATTTTTATTACAAACCATGCGTGGAAATGTAGAGAATCGAGTACAAATTTCAAACGTTGAATGTACTAGTCTGACTAATCAAGGTACACTATAGACTGGAACAAAGTATAAATTCCAATAAAACAAGTTTTCATAATATGTGGCAGAAATAGTGAATCGAGTACGGGAAATGGGTATCAAGTACTTAGGAGCAAAATTAGAGCACTCGTTTGCTAAGTCAAAGTATTAAATACAATATAACAGGTATTGCGATATATTATTTATTATTACAAAATATCCCACGAGGATGTCAAGAAGAATTTCCTGGAACTCTAGAATTCCCAAAATCACATTTATTTTTCATATATTTTTATTACAAACCATGCGTGGAAATGTAGAGAATCGAGTACAAATTTCAAACGTTGAAAGTACTAGTCTGATTAATCAAGGTACACTATAGACTAGAACAAAGTATAAATTCCAATAAGACAAGTTTTCATAATATGTGGCAGAAATAGTGAATCGAGTTCTGGAAAATGGGTATCAAGTACTTAGGAGCAGAATTAGAGCACTCGTTTGCTAAGTCGAAGTATTAAATACAATATAACATGTAACGCCCCGTTATTTTTATAACGCTTCGGTAAGTTTACCGACTAATAGCTCTTGTGTGTATTATTTGCAAATTATGTGACTATGTGAATTATATGAATTAATGTGTGATTCTATATGTGAATAATATGTTGAATTCATAAGAATTTTCATATTTGAAATTACTTCACACTATGTTTATATTTGAATTGTTGTATTTGAAATTTTATGAAAATTATGCCATTATATTTAAATAACATGATATTGTATTTGATATATATGCAATATATATATATGCAAACATATATAAATATATATGTATATATATATATATCTATACAAATTATGCTGATAAGAGACGCCGGGATTTGGATTTTGAAGAGGGAGACAAAGTGTTTCTTAAGGCGATGTTGAGGAAAGGTTTCGCTAGAGTGGGAAAAGGTGGGAAGCTCAGTCCGAGATATTTGGGACCCTATGAGGTTATTGAACGGATTGGGAAGACGGCCTACCGCCTGAACCTGCCTTCGACTCTAACTGGGATTCACAACATCTTCCATGTTTCTCAATTGCGAAAATACTATCCCGACGAATCTCATATTCTCTGAGATGAAGAAGTTTTGGTAGAGCCTGCCTTGACGATCGAGATGAGACCTATTGAGATTCAGGATCGTAAGTTCAAGCAACTCCACAACCGACAGATTCCCTTGGTTCGTGTGTTGTGGAGGAACCGAACCACCGAGCAAGTAACTTGGGAGACAGAAGAGAAGATGCGAACTCATTATCCTGAGTTATTTGCATAGTCGAATTAGAATCTGGGGACCAGATTCTCCGAAGGGGGGGATAGTGTAACGCCCCGTTATTTTTATAACGCTTCGGTAAGTTTACCGACTAATAGCTCTTGTGTGTATTATTTGCAAATTATGTGACTATGTGAATTATATGAATTAATGTGTGATTCTATATGTGAATAATATGATGAATTCATAAGAATTTTCATATTTGAAATTACTTCACACTATGTTTATATTTGAATTGTTGTATTTGAAATTTTATGAAAATTATGCCATTATATTTAAATAACATGATATTGTATTTGATATATATGCAATATATATATATGCAAACATATATAAATATATATATCTATACAAATTGCATGTCAATTTTGACTTTTCAAATAAATATCTTTACTTATTTAATTATCTCATTTATTCTCAAAATTTCTACACTATTCCACAAGCAACTCTCTCATCTTCTTCTTCACCTCTCTCTCTCGGCACTCTCTCCTCCCTCACCACCGCCATTTCCAACCACCTTAAAACACCAAAAATCATCTCCTTTCATGCTACAAAAGAGTGCTTCATCATCCAAGGAACAAACCTCTACTTTCTATATGTGCAAACAAGCCCTCAACATCTCTATCTCTTCAATTTTCTTTTACAAGGTAAGGTTGCAAATCTCTTTAATCTTGGAGTTTCAATGTTTTATATGTTGATGAAGTGAAGAAGCATGCTAGAATGAATGATTGATGAGCTTAGTTTGGTGATTGATTACATGTAGCATTACTTGTGATTTTTCCATTGAATTTGATCAATGTACAATGTTGAGCTAATGGTCTTAGATGCTTGAATGGATTGGTAATTCATGTTAGTTCATGATATTAAGCAAATTGGTGAAGTTTTGTGGAGTTTGGGATTGAAAAATGAAAGTTTGGGCAAAATAGGTGGGGGCTGATGAATAGTGATTTTTGAGCATTTGGCTTCATTTTTCGATTCTTTTGGCATCAAAAATCCTTAAATATAGTAGCTAAGTGATGCCGGAAGTTTCGGATTAATCGGAGTTGTTTTGCTATGCAAAGTATTAAATGAGGGGTGGTTTGTGTAATATTCACAAACCTTTGAATTTTATTCCCCAAGCTTCCATATTACTTGAATGCTTAATTTAGCTTAATATCATGTGTATTTGATTGTGTTTAAATGTGTTTGAATGAGCTTAGTTGTGTTTAAATGCATTTATGCATAATATGTTAATTTGAGCATAAAATGCATTTCATAGCCGTGCGTCGTACTTGGTTGATTTATCGAGTCGTGTCTTACCTCGAGGCCTGTGTATTACAGGTGGGACCTCGCAGGACTGATCTCTGGTCATTTGGCTATCCTTTTTGTTAAGCCTACAGGTGAGGATGTAAAATATTTTCTAACTGGGGCATGAACAAATATTGCGAAAACCATATCCCTTATATTTCAATTATACATTATCAATATTTGAAATAAAAGGGTTTTGATATAAAATGATATATGTGTATCTTTTCCAAAATGGTTTGAAAATAGAGACAAGAGAACTATTTTGATTTTAAAAGTAACATTTGGTCTCGGGACTTGCGTGTATGCCTCGAGATAACTCGGCAACGTGACGGGATACCCTAGGCGGTTACATACCTTGTCTCGAAAGACCCTTTTGGTCCATTGAAATATTTTGAAAAGCGAGATGACTTATACTTAACCCCATTGAGGACGTTCATGGGTATTTCTGTTTGGGCCCTGGATTATGTGACAGGCGGATACCCGGAGACGTGCGTCTAGGGTTGAAGCTGGGTCCATAATTCCACCGATTATAAGCAGGTATTCATGAACCTGACAAATAATCAAAGGGTACTATTCATGGCTGGTCAGAGGTAGTCTAGCCTGAATAGTACTTACACCGGCGCCATTAGTCGGTTATGGTGAAATCTTGGGTAACTCCCTTGATAAGCCAAATGGTATTGAGGAGGAATTTCATTATATTTGATATGTTTTTGGGAGTTATAAGGAGATGGCCCGTTCTCGCCGGGAATAAAGTGTTTCCAAAATGTTTTACTTTAATATTTAATTCACAAAGCTTTGATGAATTATAAAGAGAAAGTATCGGCACTAGATTCGTTTCTCTATTAACCAAAGCGTGAATTAAATATGTTTTATGTTTTAATTATTATAGATATATATTCCCCTCCTCACTGAGTTCGTTTGACTCACATCCCTTTTTGGTTCATGCTTCAGGTTAGCGGCCAGGTACTGGCAGCAGCGTTGTCGGCTTGTACAGTCCTTGAAGTCGGTCTTATGTATTTACTTTTGTGGATCGAACTCATCATGTTGGATTACATGAAAACTTGACATGTGATGCTGATGTTGGATATTTAATGAGTTGATGTTATAACTTGTGATAGATGATGAACTTATAAATGTTTATTTTGGCCACGGATGGCAGTGTGAATATAAATATGATCTTTTGCTTATTGCTTCCGCTTGTTGGTGCTGTTGTTGTTGTTGTTGGTGTTGGTACTGTTGTTGGGAGTCGCTGTTGCCAGATTGTGGGAATCCCGTTGTCCGGGGCGGGTTTTCGAGTGGTGGTATTTAACTAACGCTCGAGAGCTCGTTTCGGTCCGGGGGTTGTGGCGTGGGGGACGTCACAGCTTAAGGTGGTATCAGAGCCTAGGTTTGGTACTTAGGTTTTGACGTCGTGTCGAGTCTGTCTAGGTCGAACGGCTTTAGGACAATGTGCTTCTATATGCTTATGTTATGTGATTCTGTGCTAACATGATCATGGGGCTAACAAAACATGCATATTATTCAGTCTTTTGATACAGGAAATGGCTCGTGGACGCAGAACCAGAGCTGCTCCTCCTTCTCCTCCCCAGGAAGATAACAACAATATTAATGATCCTCCGGCTCCCCAACCCGAGCAGGTACAGCCGGCACAGCATAATCCATTCAATCCGGCAGTATTTATAGAGGCAATGCAGCAGTTCTTCAGACAGGGTTTAGCTCCGGCTCAGCCAACAGCCGCCCAGAGGAGACAGATAGAAGCTAAAGAGTTTGATCGGTTTCTTAGCCTAAATCCTCCTCGTTTCGAGGGAGCCCCCGACGACTTAAAGGCTACGGAGTGGATTGCAGATTTAGAACCTATCTTCCGGGTCATTGAATGTGAGGATGCTAAAAAGGTTGAGTATGCAGTTTTTCTCCTTAAAGGACCAGCCAGGGACTGGTGGAGATTGACTGAGGCTAGATGGTGAGCTGATCAGATCGAGCCGACTTGGGCTAACTTCCTTTCAGCCTTCCGAAACAAATACATTCCCCTGGTTGTACAGGATAAACGAGAAGCTGAATTCAGGGCCCTAAAACAGGAGAATCTCACTGTTGATCAATACGAGGCCATGTTCTCCCGCCTCATTGTCTACTGTCCTTCCATCCTTACAGACGAAAGAAGGAAGGTGAATCAGTTTGTTCAAGGCCTGAACGAGGATATTCGTAGAGCACTTCTAGGAGCTCATCTCCCTACATACGAGGTTGCCGTCACAACTGCTCTGGAGATTGAGTCTCAGTTACAACAAATCAAAAGGGACTTCGGACCGAAGGATATAGCTCCACCACCTCGCAAATTCAAGAGGCCTTTTCCTCTTGCGGGTTCTTCATCTTCGAGCAAGAAGCAAAAGACCACAGGTTCACAGATAGCCGAGCCTCCGATCAAGTGTTCTTACTGTAATAAACCAAAACATACCGAGGCAAACTGCTGGAGGAAACAGGGTTTGTGTATCTGGTGTGGAGGCAGGGACCATCAAATCGGGAACTGCCCAAAGAGAAGGCCACCTCCACAGTTCCAGAAGGAGCCACAGAATGCGGGGAAAGGAAAAGTTGTAGCTCGAGCGTATGCGATGATGGGGGATGGAGGGGAGACCGATCCTAATGCAGTGGTGCAAGGTACTGTACATTTGCATGACATATCCATATTTACATTATATGATTCGGGTGCGACGCATTCTTTTATTGCACCTGAATATGCTTCTAGATTATCTTTGTCTGGCGAATGCTTGCCTTATGTGCTTGAGGTCAATTCCCCGTTGGGAATTTCTTATTTGTGTAATCGAGTCTTCTGAGACTGTCCGTTGAGGATAGACGATCGCGATTATCCTGCTGATCTCATTGAGCTTCCGATGAGTCACTATGGGATAATATTCGGAATGGACTGGCTATATCGGCATCAAGCTTATATTGATTGTTTCGGGAAAAAGATCGCTCTGGGAGCTGATAGCGAGATTTTGGGCAAAAGGTTTGACAAGATTCCTCGAGGTTTCTTATGTTAAAGCCGCCCGAATGATTCGCAAGGGATCTCCGGCCTTTGTTGCTTATCTACTAAACCGTCCGAAAGAGCATGTTAAGCTTGAGGAGGTACCAGTAGTTAGAGAATTCCCTGATGTGTTTCCCGAGAGTTTGAATTCTTTGCCTCCGGAACGAGAGATAGAGTTTGTGATCGATCTAGCTCCGAGTGCCGAACCGTATTCGAAGACTCCTTACCGAATGGCTCCGGCAGAGTTGAAAGAATTGAAGATATAGTTGGATGGACTGTTGGAGAGTGGGTACATTCGACCGAGTACTTCGCCGTGGGGTGCGCCTGTTCTTTTCGTGAAAAAGAAGGATGGGACATTGAGGATGTGTATAGATTATCGTGAGCTGAATCAGATGACGATAAAGAACAAATATCCTCTACCTCACATCGAAGAGTTGTTTGATATTTTGCAAGGGTCGAAAGTGTGCTCCAAGCTTGATCTCCAACAGGGGTATTACCAGTTGAGGATTCGAGAGTCAGACATTCCAAAGACTGGATTTAATACTCGATATGGGCATTTTGAGTTCGTAGTTATGCCTTTCGGGTTGATGAATGCCCCAGCTGCTTTTATGGATCTGATGCATCGTACTTTCCGGCCATATCTCGATAAGTTTGTGGTGATCTTCATCGACGATATCCTGTTTTCTCAAAGACTAAGGAAGAACATGCTGAGCATCTTCGCATTGTATTAAGAACTCTCCAAGAGCATCAGTTGTATGCTAAGTTCAGTAAATGCGAATTTTGGCTGGATAAAGTTACCTTCCTTGGTCATGTGATATCAGGAGATGGAATCGAAGTGGATTCCTCGAAGATTGAGGCCGTGATGAAATGGGAGCAGCCGAAGACACCAACTGAAGTTAGAAGTTTTCTAGGGTTAGCTGGCTATTACAGGCGTTTCGTTCAAGATTTCTCCAAGATAGCCGCACCGCTGACCAACTTAACTCGCAAGGACGTACCTTTTAAGTGGGACGATAAGTGCGAGGCAAGTTTCCAAGAGCTAAGGAAACGGTTGACTACTGCTCCGGTACTTGCACTACTTGAAGGTTCCGAAGGGTTTACGGTTTATACCGATGCCTCGAAAGAAGGATTAGGATGTGTTCTTATGCAAAACGACAAAGTGATAGCTTATGCTTCGCGTAAGTTAAAAGATGCTGAGAAGAACTACCCTATCTATGATCTTGAGCTAGCTGCTATTATCTTTGCCTTGGGGAAGTGGCGACACTATTTTTACAGCGTGACATTCGACATTTTTACCGATCACCAGAGTTTGAAATATCTACATACTCAGAAAGATCTTAATCGCAGACAACGTCGGTGGATGGAATTCCTTGAAGATTATGATTGCCGTATCCAATACCATCCAGACAAAGCTAACGTAGTAGCCGATGCTTTAAGCAGACAAGCAAAGGTAGCTAGCTTGGAAGGAACCTCTACAGGAGTGGTGTCAGAAGCAGGGAGATATCACTTAGTCTCTCAATCGCGGATTGCAAACCTCTCAGTGAGACCGGACTTGGTTCAGAGGCTTAAAGACGAGCAGAGTGCTGATGACTGGATTCAAAGACAGATCGTGAGGATGCAAGATGATCCGAACTCCTCATTTGCTTTCGATGATATGGGTCTTCTTCGTTTTAAGAACCGAATTTGCGTGCCGAAGAATCTGAAGACCGAAATCATGGAGGAAGCACATAAATCTGCTTATGCCGTCCATCCGAGAGGTAATAAGATGTACCGAGATCTCAAGACTCAATATTGGTGGCATGGAATCAAACGAGAAGTTGCTGATTTCGTGAGACGGTGTTTGACTTGTCAAAGAGTTAAAGCCGAACATCAGCAACCCGGTGGAACTCTACAGCCACTCTCTATTCCGGATTGGAAATGGGAAGATATTGCTATGGATTTCATGTCCGGATTACCGAGAGTTCGAGGCGGATATGACACGATTTGGGTAATTGTGGATCGTTTGACGAAATCCGCTCACTTCATTCCAATTCGAAAGACCACCAATGTCAAGAAACTGGCAGAGTTGTACATCGAGCAGATCGTAAAGCTTCATGGAGTTCCGAAGAGTATTGTGTCTGATCGAGATCCCAAGTTCACTTCTAAACTTTGGCAAGAAATTCACAGAAACTTGGCAACGAATTTGAAATTCAGCACGGCCGCTCACCCACAAACTGATGGTCAATCTGAGAGAACCATCAAGATTCTAGGCGATATGCTGCGAGCGTGTGCTCTCGACTTCTCCACGAGTTGGGACAAGCAACTGCCACTCATTGAATTCGCCTACAATAACAGTTACCAGGAGACAATAGGGATGCCCCCGTATGAAGCACTTTATGGACGTAAATGCCGATCCCCTCTGTACTGGGAATTGGAAGACTGGCGAAGAACTAAAGATGGAGTGGAACGAGCTCTACCTCCAAAGACGATCCAGGAAACACTTGATAAGATTGCGATCATTCGACAGAGAATGAAAGCCGCCCAGGATCGTCAGAAGAGTTATGCTGATAAGAGACGCCGGGATTTGGATTTTGAAGAGGGAGACAAAGTGTTTCTTAAGGCGATGTTGAGGAAAGGTTTCGCTAGAGTGGGAAAAGGTGGGAAGCTCAGTCTGAGATATTTGGGACCCTATGAGGTTATTGAACGGATTGGGAAGACGGCCTACCGCCTGAACCTGCCTTCGACTCTAACTGGGATTCACAACATCTTCCATGTTTCTCAATTGCGAAAATACTATCCCGACGAATCTCATATTCTCTGAGATGAAGAAGTTTTGGTAGAGCCTGCCTTGACGATCGAGATGAAACCTATTGAGATTCAGGATCGTAAGTTCAAGCAACTCCGCAACCGACAGATTCCCTTGGTTCGTGTGTTGTGGAGGAACTGAACCACCGAGCAAGTAACTTGGGAGACAGAAGAGAAGATGCGAACTCATTATCCCGAGTTATTTGCATAGTCGAATTAGAATGTGGGGACCAGATTCTCCGAAGGGGGGGATAGTGTAACGCCCCGTTATTTTTATAACGCTTCGGTAAGTTTACCGACTAATAGCTCTTGTGTGTATTATTTGCAAATTATGTGACTATGTGAATTATATGAATTAATGTGTGATTCTATATGTGAATAATATGATGAATTCATAAGAATTTTCATATTTGAAATTACTTCACACTATGTTTATATTTGAATTGTTGTATTTGAAATTTTATGAAAATTATGCCATTATATTTAAATAACATGATATTGTATTTGATATATATGCAATATATATATATGCAAACATATATAAATATATATATCTATACAAATTGCATGTCAATTTTGACTTTTCAAATAAATATCTTTACTTATTTAATTATCTCATTTATTCTCAAAATTTCTACACTATTCCACAAGCAACTCTCTCATCTTCTTCTTCACCTCTCTCTCTCGGCACTCTCTCCTCCCTCACCACCGCCATTTCCAACCACCTTAAAACACCAAAAATCATCTCCTTTCATGCTACAAAAGAGTGCTTCATCATCCAAGGAACAAACCTCTACTTTCTATATGTGCAAACAAGCCCTCAACATCTCTATCTCTTCAATTTTCTTTTACAAGGTAAGGTTGCAAATCTCTTTAATCTTGGAGTTTCAATGTTTTATATGTTGATGAAGTGAAGAAGCATGCTAGAATGAATGATTGATGAGCTTAGTTTGGTGATTGATTACATGTAGCATTACTTGTGATTTTTCCATTGAATTTGATCAATGTACAATGTTGAGCTAATGGTCTTAGATGCTTGAATGGATTGGTAATTCATGTTAGTTCATGATATTAAGCAAATTGGTGAAGTTTTGTGGAGTTTGGGATTGAAAAATGAAAGTTTGGGCAAAATAGGTGGGGGCTGATGAATAGTGATTTTTGAGCATTTGGCTTCATTTTTCGATTCTTTTGGCATCAAAAATCCTTAAATATAGTAGCTAAGTGATGCCGGAAGTTTCGGATTAATCGGAGTTGTTTTGCTATGCAAAGTATTAAATGAGGGGTGGTTTGTGTAATATTCACAAACCTTTGAATTTTATTCCCCAAGCTTCCATATTACTTGAATGCTTAATTTAGCTTAATATCATGTGTATTTGATTGTGTTTAAATGTGTTTGAATGAGCTTAGTTGTGTTTAAATGCATTTATGCATAATATGTTAATTTGAGCATAAATGCATTTCATAGCCGTGCGTCGTACTTGGTTGATTTATCGAGTCGTGTCTTACCTCGAGGCCTGTGTATTACAGGTGGGACCTCGCGGGACTGATCTCTGGTCGTTTGGCTATCCTTTTTGTTAAGCCTACAGGTGAGGATGTAAAATGTTTTCTAACTGGGGCATGAACAAATATTGCGAAAACCATATCCCTTATATTTCAATTATACATTATCAATATTTGAAATAAAAGGGTTTTGATATAAAATGATGTATGTGTATCTTTTCCAAAATGGTTTGAAAATAGAGACAAGAGAACTATTTTGATTTTAAAAGTAACATTTGGTCTCGGGACTTGCGCGTATGCCTCGAGATAACTCGGCAACGTGACGGGATACCCTAGGCGGTTACATACCTTGTCTCGAAAGACCCTTTTGGTCCATTGAAATATTTTGAAAAGCGAGATGACTTATACTTAACCCCATTGAGGACGCTCATGGGTATTTCTGTTTGGGCCCTGGATTATGTGACAGGCGGATACCCGGAGACGTGCGTCTAGGGTTGAAGCTGGGTCCATAATTCCACCGATTATAAGCAGGTATTCATGAACCTGACAAATAATCAAAGGGTACTGTTCATGGCTGGTCGGAGGTAGTCTAGCCTGAATAGTACTTACACCGGCGCCATTAGTCGGTTATGGTGAAATCTTGGGTAGTTCCCTTGATAAGCCAAATGGTATTGAGGAGGAATTTCATTATATTTGATATGTTTTTGGGAGTTATAAGGAGATGGCCCGTTCTCGCCGGGAATAAAGTGTTTCCAAAATGTTTTACTTTAATATTTAATTCACAAAACTTTGATGAATTATAAAGAGAAAGTATCGGCACTAGATTCGTTTCTCTATTAACCAAAGCGTGAATTAAATATGTTTTATGTTTTAATTATTATAGATATATATTCCCCTCCTCACTGAGTTCGTTTGACTCACATCCCTTTTTGGTTCATGCTTCAAGTTAGCGGTCAGGTACTGGCAGCAGCGTTGTCGGCTTGTACAGTCCTTGAAGTCGGTCTTATGTATTTACTTTTGTGGATCGAACTCATGATGTTGGATTACATGAAAACTTGACATGTGATGCTGATGTTGGATATTTAATGAGTGGATGTTATAACTTGTGATAGATGATGAACTTATAAATGTTTATTTTGGCCACGGATGGCAGTGTGAATATAAATATGATCTTTTGCTTATTGCTTCCGCTTGTTGGTGCTGTTGTTGTTGTTGTTGGTGTTGGTACTGTTGTTGGGAGTCGCTGTTGCCAGATTGTGGGAATCCCGTTGTCCGGGGCGGGTTTTCGAGTGGTGGTATTTAACTAACGCTCGAGAGCTCGTTTCGGTCCGGGGGTTGTGGCGTGGGGGACGTCACATAACAGGTATTGCGATATATTATTTATTATTGCAAAATATCCCACGAGGATGTCAAGAAGAATTCCCTGGAACTCTGGAATTCCCAAAATCACATATATTTTTCATATATTTTTATTAAAGACCATGCGTGGAAATGTAGAGAATCGAGTACAGATTTCAAACGTTGAAAGCACTAGTCTGATTAATCAAGGTACACCATAGACTAGAACAAGTTATAAATTTGAATAAAATAAGTTTTCATAATATGTGGCAGAAATAGAGAATCGAGTACCGGAAAATGGGTATCAAGTACTTAGGTGCAAAATCAGAGTACTCGTTTGCGGAATCAAAGTTACTAAATACAATATAACAGTTGTTGTGATATATTGTTTATTATTACAAAATATCCCACGATGATGTCAAGAAGAATTTCCTGGAACTCTAGAATTCCCAAAATCACATTTATTTTTCATATATTTTTATTACAAACCATGCGTGGAAGTGTAGAGAATCGAGTAGAAATTTCAAACGTTGAAAGTACTAGTCTGATTAATCAAGGTACACTATAGACTAGAACAAAGTATAAATTCCAATAAAACAAGTTTTCATAATATGTGGCAGAAATAGTGAATCGAGTACTGGAAAATGGGTATCAAGTACTTAGGAGCAAAATTAGAGCACTCGTTTGCTAAGTCAAAGTATTAAATACAATATAACAGGTATTGCGATATATTATTTATTATTACAAAATATCCCACGAGGATGTCAAGAAGAATTCCCTGGAACTCTGGAATTCCCAAAATCACTTTTATTTTTCATATATTTTTATTAAAGACCATGCGTGGAAATGTAGGGAATCGAGTACAGATTTCAAACGTTGAAAGCACTAGTCTGATTAATCAAGGTACACCATAGACTAGAACAAGTTATAAATTCGAATAAAATATATTTTCATAATATGTGGCAGAAATAGTGAATCGAGTACTGGAAAATGGGTATCAAGTACTTAGGAGCAAAATTAGAGCACTCGTTTGCTAAGTCAAATTATTAAATACAATATAACAGATATTGCGATATATTATTTATTATTACAAAATATCCCACGAGGATGTCAAGAAGAATTCCCTGGAACTCTGGAATTCCCAAAATCATATTTATTTTTCATATATTTTTATTAAAGACCATGCGTGGAAATGTAGAGAATCGAGTACAGATCTCAAACGTTGAAAGCACTAGTCTGATTAATCAAGGTATGTAACGCCCCGCTATTTTATAGCGCTTCGGTACGTTAGCCGATTATTTCTCTTGTTTGCATTGTTTGCGATTATGTAAATTATGTGAATTATATGAATTAATGTGTGATTTAATATATGAATAATATGATGATTTCATAAGAATTTTCATATTTGAATCATTTTATACCATTCTTATATTTGAATTACTTATGAAAATTATGTCATTATATTTGAATAACATGATATTATATTTGATATCTATGTATATATATATGAAAATATATGCAAATATATACATATAAATATATACATGTTGCATGTTAATTTTGACTTTTCAAATTAATATCTTTATTTATTTAATTATCTTCATTATTCTCCACATTTTTCTACACTATTCTCAAGCAACATTCTTTCATCTTCAACCTCTCTCACTCTCGGCCCCTTAGCTCCCTTCACCACCGCCATAGCCAAACCATCTAAAGCACCAAAAATCATCTTCTTTCTTGCTACAAAAAGTTGCTCTATCATCCAAAGAACACACTACAACTTGAAATTCTTGCAAAGAAGCTCTTACCATCTCTTTCTCTCCAATTCTTTTCTTTAAGGTGAGTTCATGATTCTCTCTAATCTTTAAGTTTTAATGTCTCATATGTTGATATAGTGGAGAAACATGTTAGAATAGATGATTGATGAGCTTTGTTTAGCTTGAGATGGCATAGAATTTTATTTGTGATTTTGCATATAAATTAAGATTATTTGCAATGTTTGGATATTGATCTTACATGCTTGAATGGATGTGTATTTCATATTAGTTGATGATATTAAGCAATTAGGTGAAGTTTTATGTAGTTTGGGATTGAAAACACAAGGTTGTGCATGAAAGTGTAGGTGGCGGCACAAATTCTCAAAAATGGGATTTTGGGCCGAAACGTTGGAATTTCTCGAAACTGTTTTAACTGGAGATTCTCAACATATTAAGACTCATGTTCTCCATTTTTTGTGTTAAACGGAGCTGATTTGATCACTGAAAATTTACAAAAATGACCCTGCTGCCCCTGTTTCAGTTTTGGGGAAGAAGCGTCGGAAAATAGGGCAAACGATGGAATTTTAAAACACTATTTCACAGTAGTATTTATCAATGTGTTTGAAGTGCCTCCATAAATTTTTAGATCATTTGGACTTCATTTGCTTAGGTAACGGAATTTTCTTCCAAAATGTGTTGCTGTGACGTATTTTCTATTTTATGCCTACTTTGGACAAAAATCTGATTTTTCTTAGAATGAACCAAATTTTAGGCCTTATACCTATGGAAAGATATGTTTGTCTAGTTTACTAAGAATTTTGAGGTTTGTTAAAAATCATTCCGAGGAGAGAGATATGCTAGTTTTAGTGCAACGTGCGCATACTTGAATTTCCATATCACTTGTATGTCTTTTCTATGCTTAATATCCCGTGCATTTGAATGTGTTTGAGTTTGTTTATACATGATTTTCCATTTTATATACATGTTTTACATTTTCATAAAGCCGTTCGTCTATTAGGTTGGTTTGTCGAGTCGTGTCTTACCTCGAGGCCTGTGTATTACAGGTGGGACCTCGCGGGGCTGATTCTGAGTTATTTGGCTATCCTTTTTGTTAAGCCTACAGGTGAGGATGTAAAATGGTTTTTAACTGAAGTGTGAACAAATATTGCGAAAACATATCCCCTTTAATATTTCAATTATATGTTTTGCCAATATTTGTAACAAAAGGTTTTAATATCAAATGATATATATGTATCTTTGTTAAAATGGTTTCAAAACAGAGACAAGGGAACTATTTTGATTTGAAAAGTAACATTTGGTCTCGGGACTTGCTCGTATGCCTCGAGTTATAGGCAACGTGTTGAGAAACCCTAGACGGTTACATACCTTGTCTCGAAAGACCCTTTTGGTCCATTAACATATTTTTAAAAGCGAGATCATATACAATTAATCCTATTGAGGACGCTCTTGGGGGTATTTGGGCCCTGGATTATGTGAGAGGCGGATACCTGGAGACGTGCGTCTAGGGTTGAAGCCGGGTTCATAATCCGCCGATTATAAGCAGGTATTCTAGAACCTGACAAATAATCAAAGGGTATTGTTCATGGCTGGTCGGAGGTAGTCTAGCCTGAATAATACTTACACCGGCGCCATTAGTCGGGTATGGCGAAATCTCGGGTTGCTCCTTGATAAGCCAAACGGTGTTATGGGATTTCATTATATTTGGTATGTCTTGGGAGTTATAAGGAGATGGACCGTTCTCGCCGGGAATAAAAATATTTCGAAAATGTTCTAATTAATATTTAATTCACAAAGCTTAGCTGAATTGTAAAAGAGCATATCGTCACCACATTTGCTTTTATCAACCTAATCGTAGATTAAATATATGTTTTTATTATGTATACTCCCCTCCTCACTGAGTTCGTTTGACTCACATCCTCTTTTTGGTTCATGCTTCAGGTTAACAGTTCGAGTGGTTATTGGGTACTGGCAGCAGCAGTGTAGGCTTACAGGTCTTTGGAGTCAGTCTATGTAGATATTTTGTTACGACTGAACTCTTATTTATTTTGGCATGTTAACTTGAATTAATAAAAGTTGAGACATAATGACATTTGGATATTTGAACTTGATGAGATTAGCGCATATATATATATATATATATATATATATATATATATATATATATATATATGTTTGATATTTGCTTCCGTTGATGACCTGTTATTGCTATTGTTGTTGTTGATGTTGGTATCATCGTTGGGAGTTGCTGTTGCCAGATTGTGGGAATCCCGTTGTCCGGGACGGGTTTTCGAGTGGTGGTATTTAACTATCGCTCGGGTGCTCGTTTCGGTCCGGGGGTTGTGATGTTGGGGACGTCACAAGGTACACCATAGACTAGAACAAATTATAAATTCGAATAAAATAAGTTTTGATAATATGTGGCAGAAATAGAGAATCGAGTACTGGAAAATGGGTATCAAGTACTTAGGTGCAAAATCAGAGTACTCGTTTGCGGAATCAAAGTATTAAATACAATATAACAGGTAATTCGATATATTGTTTATTATTACAAAATATCCCATGAGGATGTCAAGAAGAATTCCCTGGAACTCTGAAATTCCCAAAATCCAATTTATTTTTTATATATTTTTATTACAGACCATGCGTGGAAATGTAGAGAATCGAGTACAGATTTCAAACGTTGAAAGTACTAGTCTAATTAATCAAGGTACACTATAGACTAGAACAAAGTATAAATTCCAATAAAATAAGTTTTCATAATATGTGGCAGAAATAGTGAATCGAGTACTGGAAAATGGGTATCAAGTACTTAGGTGCAAAATTAGAGTACTCGTTTGCGGAATCAAAGTATTAAATACAATATAACAGGTATTGCGATATATTGTTTATTATTACAAAATATCCCATGAGGATGTCAAGAAGAATTCCCTGGAACTCTGAAATTCCCAAAATCCAATTTATTTTTCATACAATTTTTTTACAGACCATGCGTGGAAATGTAGAGAATCGAGTACAAATTTCAAACGTTGAAAGTACTAATCTGATTAATCTAGCTAGGTACAATATAGACTGTTACAAAGTATAAATTACAATAAAATAAGTTTTCATAATATGTGGTAGAAATAGAGAATCGAGTACTGGAAAATGGGTATCAAGTACTTAGGTGCAAAATCAGAGTACTCGTTTGCGGAATCAAAGTTACTAAATACAATATAACATTTATTGCAATATATTGTTTATTATTACAAATATCCCACGATGATGTCAAGAAGAATTTCCTGGAACTCTAGAGTTCCCAAAATCACATTTATTTTTTATATATTTTTATTACAGACCATGAGTGGAAATGTAGAGAATCGAGTACAAATTTCAAATGTTGAAAGTACTAGTCTGATTTATCAAGGTACACTATAGACTGGAACAAAGTATAAATTCCAACAAAGTAAGTTTTCATAATATGTGGCAGAAATAGTGAATCGAGTAATGGAAAATGGGTATCAAGTACTTATGAGCAAAATTAGAGCACTCGTTTGCTAACTCAAATTATTAAATACAATATAACAGGTATTGCGATATATTATTTATTATTACAAAATATCCCACGAGGATGTCAAGAAGAATTCCCTGGAACTCTGGAATTCTCAAAATCACATTTATTTTACATATATTTTTATTAAAGACCATGCGTGGAAATGTAGAGAATCGAGTACAGATTTCAAACGTTGAAAGCACTAGTCTGATTAATCAAGGTACACCATAGACTAGAACAAATTATAAATTCCAATAAAATAAGTTTTCATAATATGTGGCAGAAATAGTGAATCGAGTACTGGAAAATGGGTATCAAGTACTTAGGTGCAAAATCAGAGTACTTGTTTGCGGAATCAAAGTATTAAATACAATATAACAAGTATTGCGATATATTGTTTATTATTACAAAATATCCCATGAGGATGTCTGTAACGCCCCGCTATTTTATAACGCTTCGGTACGTTTACCGACTAATTGCCCTTGTGTGCATTGCTTGCAATTATGTGATTATGTGAATTATATGAATTAATGTGTGATTCTATATGTGAATAATATGATGAATTCATAAGAATTTTCATATTTGAATTACCTTACACAATGTTCATAATTGAATGGTTGTATTTGAAATTTTATGAAAATTATGCCATTATATTAGAATTATATGATATTATTCTTGACATATATAAATATGTATGCAAATACATACATAAATATCTATACAAATATACTGTAACACCCCAAACTTGAGAAATATGTACCATGTGGGCATTTGTCCCACATAGGAAAAACATAAGTAATGTGAAGGGTTTATAAGTGATCTTCCAAGCACAACTACCATGTGGTGCATCACCTTTTGGCAAGTGGTTTCAAGCCAAACTTTAGGGTTGTGCTCAGTGGTGGTGAAGCTTATACCCGCGCGTCCAACGGGTGCCGTCGTGAGGGTTCTCCTCTCCGCGCCCGGGGCTGCGACAAATGGTATCAGAGCCAACCGTCAGCTATGGGAATGCATGTTCCACACATGACATGAGTCGTGAGTCACCGCTAAAGGGGACCCCAAACTTGAGAAATATGTACCATGTGGGCATTTGTCCCACATAGGAAAAACATAAGTAATGTGAAGGGTTTATAAGTGATCTTCCAAGCACAACTACCATGTGGTGCATCACCTTTTGGCAAGTGGTTTCAAGCCAAACTTTAGGGTTGTGCTCAGTGGTGGTGAAGCTTATACCCGCGCGTCCAACGGGTGCCGTCGTGAGGGTTCTCCTCTCCGCGCCCGGGGCTGCGACATATACATATACAAATATATATACTGTGACGTCCCCCAACTTCACAACCCCCGGACCGAAGCGATAGTTAAATACCACCACTCGAAAACCCGCCCCGGACAACGGGATTCCCACAATCTGGCAACAGCAACTTCCCAACAACAATACCAACATCAACAACCACAATAGCAATAACAGGCCAGCAACGGAAGCAAATACCAAACATATATATATCCACTAATCTCATAAGATTCAAATATCCAAATATCATCATGTTTCAACTTCCATTAATTTCAAGTTAACATGCCAAAATAATAAGAGTTCAGTCATAATAAAATATCTACATAAACTGACTCCAAAGACCTGAAAGCCTACACTGCTGCTGCCAGTACCCAACAACCACTCGAACAGCTAACCTGAAGCATGAACCAAAAAGGGATGTGAGTCAAACGAACTCAGTGAGGAGGGGAGTATATATACAATAAAAACATATATTTAATCCACGCTTAGGTTGATAAAAGCACATCCGGTGATAATATGCTCTTTTACAATTCAGCTAAGCTTTGGGAATTAAATATTCATATTTAATCCACGCTTTGATTAGTAGAGAAACGAATCTAGTGCCGATACTTTCTCTTTATAATCCATCAAAGCTCTGTGAATTAAATATTAGAGTAAAACATTTTAGAAATATTTTTATTCCCGGCGAGAACGGGCCATCTCCTTATAACTCCCAAAACATATCAAATATAATGAAATTCCTTCCTCAATACCGTTTGGCTTATCAAGGAGCAACCCGAGATTTCACCATAACCGACTAATGGCGCCGGTGTCAGTATTATTCATGCTAGACTACCTCCGACCAGCCATGAACAATAACCTTTGATTATTTGTCAGGTTCCAGGATACCTGCTTATAATCGGCGGATTATGAACCCGGCTTCAACCCTAGACGCGCGTCTCCGGGTATCCGCCTGTCACATAATCCAGGGCCCAAACAGATACACCCATGAGCGTCCTCAATGGGGTTAAACGTGTATGATCTCGCTTTTAAAAATCTTTTAATGGACCAAAAGGGTCTTTCGAGACAAGGTATGTAACCGTCTAGGGTATCCCGTCACGTTGCCGAGTTATCTCGAGGCATACGTGCAAGTCCCGAGACCAAATGTTACTTTTAAAATCAAAATAGTTCTTTTGTCTCTATTTTCAAACCATTTTAGAAAGATACACATATATCATTTTTATATCAAAACCTTTTTATTTCAAATATTGATAATATATAATTGAAATATAAAAGGGGATAGGGTTTTCGCAATATTTGTTCATACGTCAGTTGAAAACCATTTTTCATCCTCACCTGTAGGCTTAACAAAAAGGATATTTCGACTACCAGAAATCAGTCCCGCGAGGTCCCACCTGTAATACACAGGCCTCGAGGTAAAACACGACTCGATAAATCAACCAAGTAAGACGCACGACTATGAAATGCATTTTATGCTCAAAATAACATATTATGTATAAATGCATTTAAACACAATTAAGCTCATTCAAACACATTTAAACACAATCAACTACACATGATATTAAGCTAAAATAGGCATACAAGTAATATGGAAGCTTGGGGAATAAAATTCAAAGGTTTGTGAATATTACACAAACCACCCCTCATTTAATACTTTGCATAGCAAATTAACTCCGATTAATCCGAAACTTTCGGCATCTCTTAGTTAATACATATTAAGATTTTTGATGCCAAAAGAATCGAAAAACAAAGTTCGAATCAAAACCTAGAAAAAACACTATTTATGCCGCCACCCCCCTTTTTGGTTCAGACATTTGATTTTCAATCCCAAACTCCATAAAACTTCACCAATTAGCTTAATATCATGAACTAACATGAATTCCCTAACCATTCAAGCATCTAAGATCATTAAGCCAATATTGCAAATTGATCAAATTTAATAGAAAAATCACAAAAGATGCTACATGCAACCAACAATCAAACCAAGCTCATCAATCATTCATTCTAGCATGCTTCTTCACTTCATCAACATATAAAACATTGAAACTCAAAGAATTGAGAGATTCATAAACTTACCTTGAAGGAAAGAATTGGAGAAAAAGAGATGTAGAGAGCTTGTTTGCAAAAACCACAAGTGGTAGCTTGTTCCTTGGATGAGAGAGCAACTTTTTATAGCAAGAAAGAGGATGATTTTTGATGCTTTGATGGTGATGAAAATGGCGGTGGTGAAGGTGAGTGAAGGGCCGAGAGAGAGAGATGAATGAGAGAATGGTGTAGAAAAATGTGGAGAGAGATGAGATAATTAAATAAATATAGAATATTTTGAAAAGTCAAAATATGCTTGCAATTATGTAGATATTTATATGTATATATTTGCATATATTTTCATATATATATATGTGTATATATATCAAATACAATATCATGTTATTCAAATTTAATGACATAATTTCCATAAGATTTCAAATACAACACTTCAAATATAAGCATAGTGTGAAGTAATTCAAATATGAAAATTCTTATGAATTCATCATATTATTCGTATATAAAATCACACATTAATTCATATAATTCACATAATCACATAATTGCAAACAATGCACACAAGAGCAATTAGTCGGTAAACGTACCGAAGCGTTATAAAATAGCGGGGCGTTACATATACATTGCTAGCTATTTTGACTTTTCAAAATATCTTTATTTATTTAATTATCTCATCTCTCTCCACATTTTTCTACACTATTCCACAAGCAACTCACTTCTCTCCTTCTTCAACCTCTCGGCCCTCACCTTGCTCTCACCACCGCCATTTTCATCACCATCAAAGCATCAAAAATCATCCTCTTTCTTGCTATAAAAAGTTGCTCTCTCATCCAAGGAACAAGCTACCACTTGTGGTTTTTGCAAACAAGCTCTCTACATCTCTTTTTCTCCAATTCTTTCCTTCAAGGTAAGTTTATGAATCTCTCAATTCTTTGGGTTTTATGGTTTCAAATGTTGATGAAGTGAAGAAGCATGCTAGAATGAATGATTGATGAGCTTGGTTTGATTGTTGGTTGCATGTAGCATCTTTTGTGATTTTTCTATTAAATTTGATCAATTTGCAATGTTGGGTTAATGGTCTTAGATGCTTGAATGGTTAAGGAATTCATGTTAGTTCATGATATTAAGCTAATTGGTGAAGTTTTATGGAGTTTGGGATTGGAAATTAAATGTTTGGGATAAAAAGGGTGATGGCGGCACAAATAGGGAATTTTTGAGCTTTTGATTCGAACTTTGTTTTTCGATTCTTTTGGTATCAAAAATCTTCAAATGTGTTAACTAAGAGATGCGGAAAGTTTCGGATTAATCGGAGTTGTTTTGCTATGAAAAGTATCAAACGAGGGGTGGTTTGTGTAATATGTACAAAACCTTTGAATTATAGTTCCTAAGCTCTCATATGACTTGAATGCCTAATCTAGCTTAATATTATGAATATTTGATTGTGTTTGAATGTATTTGAATGAGCTTAATTGTGTTTAAATGCATTTATACATAATATGTTATTTTGAGCATAAAATGCATTTCATAGCCGTGCGTCTTACTTGGCTGATTTATCGAGTCGTGTTTTACCTCCAAGCCTGTGTATTACAGGTGGGACCTCGCGGGACTGATTTCTGGTTGTCGAAATATCCTTTTTGTTAAGCCTACAGGTGGGATTGCTGTAGATCCATCAAAGATTGAGGCAGTAACGAGTTGGAGTCAGCCTAAGACGCCAACAGAAGTTAGGAGTTTCCTTGGATTGGCTGGATATTACAGGCGATTCGTTAAGGATTTCTCTACACTAGCGGCCCCACTCACGAAGTTGACTTGTAAAGATATATCCTTTCAGTGGGACGATAAGTGTGAGGCCAGTTTCAAAGAGTTGAAGAAGAGATTGACCACTGCACCTATACTTGTTCTTCCAGACGGACACGAAGGATACACGGTTTATACTGAAGCGTTCAAGGAAGGTTTAGGGTGCGTGTTGATGCAAAATGGGAAAGTCGTGGCTTATGCTTCTAAAAAGCTAAAAGATGCCGAAAAGAACTATCCCATTCACGACTTGGAACTTGCAGCGGTGATATTTGCCTTGGGCAAATGGCGTCATTATCTGTATGGTGTCACTTTTGACATCTTTACTGACCACCAGAGTTTAAAGTATTTGTTCACTCATAAGGATCTCAACAGGAGACAGAGACGGTGGATGGAATTCTTGGAAGATTATGACTGCCGCATTCAGTATCACCCTGGGAAGGCGAACGTAGTCGCCGATGCATTGAGCCGAAGGGCTCACGTGGCACACCTAGAGGGGACATCTTCAGATACCTCTTTAGAGGACAGGAGGACTCGATTTTAATCGTATCCTCGTCTTGCCAACCTTTCAGTCCAACCCGATTTAGTCCAACAACTTCGAGACGAGCAAGATTCAGATGCCGGTATTCAGAAGATCAAAGCTAGAATGCTGAATGATCCTAACACCAAATTCAAGATCGATGGTACCGGATTGCTTCGCTTCGGGACCCGAGTTTGTGTTCCCACGAACCTGAAGCGTGGAATTCTCGACGAGGCACACAAGTCTGCTTATGTTGTTCACCCAGGAGGCAACAAGATGTATCGTGATCTCAGAACCCAGTATTGGTGGAATGGTATGAAAAGGGACGTGGCTACTTATGTGAAACATTGTTTAACATGTCAGAGAGTCAAGGCCGAACATCAAAGGCCTGGAGGAACTCTTCAGCCGCTACCTGTACCTACTTCCAAGTGGCAGGAGATCACTATGGACTTCGTGACTGGATTGCCTGCCGTTTGTGGAGGTTTTGACAGTATTTGGGTCATCGTCGATCGATTGACCAAGTCAGCGCATTTTCTACCAGTTCGAAAAACAGCAAAGGTTAAGCAGCTCGCAGAATTGTATCAGAAGGAAATTATTAGGCTTCATGGTGTTCCGGAAAGCATCGTTTCCGACAGGGATCCTAAGTTCACAGCTCAGTTTTGGCAAGAACTTCATAAGAACTTGGGAACGACCCTAAAGTTTAGCTCTGCAGCACATCCTCAGACTGATGGACAATCCGAGCGGACGATCAGGTTTCTAAGTGATATGTTACGGGCATGTGCGCTCGATTTTCATACGAGTTGGATTTCACACTTGCCCTTGGTCGAGTTCGCTTACAACAACAGTTATCAAGCCTCGATTGGGATGCCACCGTATGAGGCTCTTTATGGGAGGAAGTGCAGATCTCCGATTTATTGGGAATTGGAGATTGGAAGTGGTCAGCTAATGGCCACGAGAGAGCTACTCCACCGGATTACATTCAGGAAGCGATTGATAAGGTACAACTCATTCGGCAAAGAATGAAAGTAGCTCAAGATCGCCAGAAGAGCTACGCCGACAAGAGACGTCGACATTTGGAGTTCGAAGTGGGAGACCGAGTTTTTCTCAAGGCCTCCCTGAGGAAGGGATTCACGAGGATCGGTAGAGGTGGAAAGCTTACTCCGAGATATTTGGGTCCATTTGAGATCACCGAGCGGATTGGGAATACCGCATATCGTTTGGACCTACCACCTTATCTTACCGGGATCCACAATGTCTTCCATGTCTCACAGCTTCGCAAGTACTTCCCCGACGAGTCCCATATTCTCCAGGATGACGGAGTTCAGCTTGAGCCGGATTTGACTATTGAGATGAAACCGGTTCAGATTCAAGATCGCAAGATCCAGCAGCTTCGTCACAAGCAGATTTCATTAGTGAGAGTTCTCTGGAGGAACCGTTCGACCGAGCAGTCTACTTGGGAGACGGAGGCTAAGATGAGAGAAGCTTACCCCGAGCTTTTCTGATAAAGATGGAATCTGGGGACCAGATTCTCATAAGGGGGGAGTATTGTAACGACCCAGAAATCCGAGAATTACTGTGAGTAATTTTACGCGTTAATTATCTTTCTTAATCTCTAAATTCTCGTTATATGTGAACTATTATATATTATGTCGTATATGACCAATGTGATTATATTGATTTCAAATTTAAATTACGTGTCTATATTGTGTTTGTTTAATATTTAATCGTTATATTTGATCGACGCGTAATTAATTGGATTTTCTAAAAATTACTAAAAGTTTCTGCTGGGTTCAGTTGAACCACACGGGCTAACGCACGGTCTTGCGCAAGACCGTGCAGGAGCCCGTGTGCAGCTATATTTGCTTGCACGGGCTTGAGCCCGTGCACCAAGCCAGTGTGTTTGGCCGTGTGTGCGTGCACGGTCTTGACACCGTGTTCAAGACCGTGCACTAGGCCGTGTGAAACACTTAGAGAATTTTTCTAGCTTTTTCAAACTTTGCTCTCGGCAATTGAATCTTCGGGTCACCATTTTTGGTTGACTTTTTGCATACGGACTCCAAAAATTACACCGTTTTCACCTATAGGACCCTTTTAATTTGTAGATTTATATTTTGGAATGTTTATTTAATTTCGCCCTCGTTCGGGCTATGAATAGTATAATTCTAATTATGTGTATTTTTGACAACTTGTCGGAATTGCGTGAAATTTGCATGATAGCTTCTTTACATATTATAATTGGCATATGCATGATTGGAAACATGTTTGGTTAGCCATTCGTCCAATAATTGTTTATTTGCGATTTTAGTATTTGTTGTCGTTATTGATTTGTCTAGGTCTTGTCTTGTCTCCAGATCAGTCCGACGTGGGAGACCAGTGAGTCTAGCAGCTAGGCTTTCTCTTTTTTGATTCCAGGTGAGGATTTAAACTTTTAACTGGGCTTGAACATATATATATACAATTGCGAACCCCCTAATCCCTTATTAATGTATTATATATTTCGAGTTTATATTTTTATGTTTTATCCTCAAATCATTTAATATCAAAATTATACATTATTAAACCAAATTGATTTGTTTTCAAAAGGGCAAGAAAACTATTTATTTTACGTGACGGTTTGACTTAGGATTTAATCCTTTGTCGTCACCCTTGCTCAGAGTGTCGGTTGGCATTCAAATGGGTTATCTTAAAGCGAGCAAATACATGACTATTTTCAAGTTGGGCCCGGGAAGGTATCCGAAGGTTACATCTGGGGGCGGGCGTCCAGGGTGTAATCCGAGGTGCTTCTCCCAAAACTAAGCGTCAATCATGGCCCGTCAGGAGATGATAGCCACGGTTGGGAGCGATGGTGGGTGTTGCATTCGTTGCACATTTTCCTAAAATTCATTATGGTTGAGCTTCGGGTTGCTCCTTAGCTTGACACCGGCGATGGAGTATTTATACATGCACCGTGGAGATATAAGGCGGAACAGGCCCATTCTCGCTGGGATCGTATTTACTGCTTTATAGTGTTACTGACTTTAATTTTAATTGAATATCCAAGTCGAAGCATATTCCGGTTTCTTCATTATCGCATATGTATTTTCTATAAAAATCCGGAAGCATGACTCGACTTGTCCTTACATCTTCACTGAGTATTTTGACTCACCCTCTTTTAATTGATTCTTGCCTCAGGTTTGAGAGAGACCGACATGTCTTACGTGTCGGATGGGCAACAGTGCATAGATAGGCTTTTTGGTTTTACCGAGTCTCGTTAGTTGTCTTTTGATCTCTCGTTCATTATTCTTGTCAATCTGGATTGTAGATAATATTATATTGATCCCCGTAAATTTTTATTTAAAATCATGTTGCCCCTGAATGGGCTGTTGTTGATAATTGTTAATATATTGGCCCCGGAGTGGCATTTTTGTTAATATGGATTTAAATGCTTCCGCTATATATTCTCTGATTTATTTAAATGTTTTATTTTGGGGATTCACTGTTGCCAAGTGTCGGGATTGACCCGTTAGCTTGCATGGGTTCTCGGGTTAAGGCACTGTATTCGGCTTGGGAATCCGTGCAGGTTCGGGGGCTGTAGAGCGGGGCGCTACAATCTCGGACTGAGTTTCCCACCTTTTCCCACTCTAGCGAATCCTTTCCTCAATGTCGCCTTAAGAAACACTTTGTCTCCCTCTTCAAATTCCAAATCCCGGCGTCTCTTATCAGCATAACTCTTTTGGCGATCCTGGGCAGCTTTCATTCTCTGTCGAATGATCGCAATCTTATCAAGTATTTCCTGGATCGTCTTCGGAGGTAGAGCTCGTTCCACTCCGTCTTTAGTTCTTCGCCAGTCTTCTAATTCCCAGTACAGAGGGGATCGGCATTTACGTCCATCAAGCGCTTCGTATGGGGGCATCCCAATTGTCGCTTGGTAGCTGTTGTTGTAGGCGAATTCAGTGAGCGGCAGTTGCTTGTCCCAACTCGAGGAGAAGTCGAGAGCACACGCTCGTAGCATGTCGCCTAAAATCTTGATGGTTCTTTCAGATTGACCATCAGTTTGTGGGTGAGCGGCCGTGCTGAATTTCAGATTCGTTCCCAAGTTTCGGTGAATTTCTTGCCAAAGTCGAGAAGTAAACTTGGGATCTCGATCGGACACGATACTCTTTGGAACTCCGTATAGCTTTACAATCTGCTCGATGTACAGTTCAGCTAACTTCTTGACATTAGTGGTCTTTCGAATTGGAATGAAATGAGCGGATTTCGTCAAACGATCCACAATCACCCAAATCGTATCATATCCGCCTTGAACTCTCGGTAATCCGGACATGAAATCCATTGCAATATCTTCCCATTTCCAATCCGGAATAGAAAGTGGTTGTAGAGTTCCACCGGGTTGCTGATGTTCGGCTTTAACTCGTTGACAAGTCAAACACCGTCTCACGAAATCAGCAACTTCCCTTTTTATTCCATGCCACCAATATTGAGTCTTAAGATCTCGGTACATCTTATTACCTCCCGGATGGACGGCATAAGAAGATGTATGAGCTTCTTCCATGATCTCGGTCTTCAGACTCTTTGGCACACAAATCCGATTCTTAAAATGAAGAAGACCCATATCATCAAAAGCAAATGAGGAGTTCGGATCATCTTGCATCCTCACGATCTGTCTTTGAATCCAGTCATCAGCACTCTGCTCGTCTTTAAGTCTCTGAACCAAATCTGGTCGGACTGAAAGATTCGCAATCCACGGTTGAGAGACTAGATGATATCTCCCTGCTTCTGACATCACTCCTGTAGAGGTTCCTTCCAAGACAGCTATCTTTGCCTGTCTACTTAAAGCATCGGCTACTACGTTAGCTTTGCCTGGATGGTATTGGATACGGCAATCATAATCTTCAAGAAATTCCATCCACCGACGTTGCCTGCGATTAAGATCTTTCTGAGTATGCAGATATTTCAAACTCTGGTGGTCGGTGAAAATATCGAAGGTTACGCCGTATAAATAGTGTCGCCATTTTCCAAGGGCAAATATAATAACAGCTAGCTCGAGATCGTGGATAGGATAGTTCTTCTCAGCATCTTTTAACTTACGCGAAGCATAAGCAATCACTTTGCCGTTTTGCATCAGAACACATCCTAACCCTTCTTTCGATGCATCGGTATAAACCGTAAACCCTTCGGAACCTTCAGGTAGTGCAAGTACCGGAGCAGTAGTCAACCGTTTCCTTAGCTCTTGGAAACTTGCCTCGCATTTATCGTCCCACTTAAAAGGCACGTCCTTGCGAGTTAAATTGGTCAGCGAAGCGGCTATCTTGGAGAAGTCTTTAACGAACCGCCTATAATAGCCAGCTAACCCTAGAAAACTTCGGACTTCAGTTGGAGTCTTTGGCTGCTTCCATTTCATCACAGTCTCAATTTTAGAGGGATCCACTTCGATTCCATCTCCTGATATCACATGACCAAGGAAGGTAACTTTATCAAGCCAAAATTCGCATTTACTGAACTTGCATACAACTGATGCTCTCGGAGAGTTCTTAATACGATGCGAAGATTCTTGGCATGTTCTTCCTTAGTCTTTGAGAAAACCAGGATATCCTCAATGAAGATCACCACAAACTTATCGAGATAAGGCCGGAAAGTATGATGCATTAAATCCAAGAAAGCAGCTGGGGCATTCGTTAACCCGAAAGGCATAACTACGAACTCAAAATGCCCATATCGGGTATTAAACCCAGTCTTCGGAATGTCTGATTCTTGGATTCGCAACTGGTAATACCCCTGTCGGAGATCTAGCTTGGAGTACACTTTCGACCCTTGCAAAATATCAAACAACTCTTCGATGTGAGGTAGAGGATATTTGTTCTTTATCATCATCCGATTCAGATCGCGATAATCTATACACATCCTCAACGTCCCATCCTTCTTTTTCACGAAAAGAACAGGCGCACCCCACGGCGAAGTACTCGGTCGAATGTACCCACTCTCCAACAATCCATCCAACTGAATCTTCAATTCTTTCAACTCTGCCGGAGCCATACGGTAAGGAGTCTTCGAATACGGTTCGGCACCCGGAGCAAAATCGATCACAAACTCTATCTCTCGTTCCGGAGGCAAAGAATTCAAACTCTTGGGAAACACATCAGGGAATTCTCTAACTACTGGTACCTCCTCAAGCTTAACATGCTCTTTCGGACGGTTTAGTAGATAAGCAACAAAGGCCGGAGATCCCTTGCGAATCATTCGGGCGGCTTTAACATAAGAAACTCGAGGAATCTTGTCAAACCTTTTGCCCAAAATCTCGCGATCAGCTCCCAGAGTAATCCTTTTCCCGAAACAATCAATATAAGCTTGATGCCGATATAGCCAATCCATTCCCAATATTATCCCGTAGTGACTCATCGGAAGCTCAATGAGATCGGCAGGATAATCGCGATCGTCTATCCTCAACGGACAATCTAGGAAGACTCGATTACACAAATAAGAAATTCCCAACGGGGAATTGACCTCAAGCACATAATACAAGCACTCGGCAGATAATGGTAATCTAGAAGCATATTCGGGAGCGATAAAAGAATGCGTCGCACCCGAATCATATAATGCAAATATAGATATGTCATGCAAATGTACAGTACCTTGTACCACAGCATTTGGATCAACATCTCCTCCATCTCCCTGCATAGCATAGGCCCGTGCGACAACCTTTCCTTTTCCTCTATTTTGTTTCTCCTTCTGTAATGGTGGAGTCCTTCTCTTTGGGCAGTTTTCGATTTGATGGTCCCCGCCTCCACACCAGGTACACAAACCCTGTTTCCTCCAGCAGTTTGCCTCGGTATGTTTTGGTTTCTTGCAGAAGGAACATTTAACTTGGGGCTCCGTTATCTGACGACCTGTGATCTTTTGTTTTTTGTTTAAAGATGAAGAACCCACAGGAGGAAAAAGCTTCTTAAATTTGCGAGGGGCTGAAGCTACAGCCTTCGGTGCGAAATCCTTCCTAATTTGCTGCAATTTGGACTCAATCTCCAATGCTGTAGTGACAGCGACTTCATAAGTGGGGAGCTTAGCTCCCAGAATAGCTCTTCGGACGTCCTCATTTAAACCCTGTACGAACTGATTCACCTTTCTTCTCTCGTCTGTAAGTATAGAAGGACAGTAGACAATGAGGCGGGAGAACACAGCCTCGTATTGATCAACGGTGAGATTCTCCTGTTTTAAGGCTCGAAATTCAGCTTCTCGTCGATCTTGTACAACCAGGGGGATATATTTGCTTCGGAAGGCTGAGAGAAAGTTAGCCCACGTTGGCTCAGTCTGATCAGCTCGCCATCTAGCTTCAGTCAGTCTCCACCAGTCCCTGGCTGGTCCTTTAAGGAGATACACGGCATATTCAACTTTCTTTGAATCGGGACACTCAATAACCCTGAACATAGGCTCGAGATCGGCAATCCACTCTGTGGCCTTGAGATCATCAGGTTGTCCTTCGAAGCGAGGGGGATTGAGGTTGAGAAACCTGTCGAAATCCTTTGCCTCTGCCTGCTTCCTTTGAGCAGGGGTCGGTTGTGCAGGAGCTACACCCTGTTGAAACATCCTTTGCATGACTTCAAAGAACATGGCAAGATTTAGGGGATTCAGCTGCACGGGCGGTATTGGCTCGGGCTGAGGAGCCGGAGGAGCATTAATGTTGTTGTCATCTTCCTGGGGAGGAGAAGGAGGAGCAGCTCTGGTTCTCGGTCTACCACGAGCACGATCCATTTTCCTGTATCAAAAGACTAAATAATATGCATGTTTTGTTAGCTACATGATCATGTCCACACAGGTCACATAACATAAGCATATAGAAGCACATTGTCCTAAAGCCGTTCGACCTAGACAGACTCGACACAACATCAAAACCTAGGTACCAAACCTAGGCTCTGATACCACCTTAAGCTGTGACGTCCCCAACATCACAACCCCCGGACCGAAACGAGCCCCCGAGCGATAGTTAAATACCACCACTCGAATACCCGCCCCAGACAATGGGATTCCCACAATCTGGCAACAGCAACTCCCCAACAACAATACCAACATCAACAACAACAATAGCAATAACAGGTCATCAACGAAAGCAAATATCAAACATATATATATATCCACTAATCTCATCAAGTTCAAATATCCAAATATCATCACGTCTCAACTTCCATTAATTTTTCAAGTTAGCATGCCAAAATAAATAAGAGTTCAGTCATAACAAAATATCTACATAGACTGACTCCAAAGACCTGTAAGCCTACACTGCTGCTGCCAGTACCCAACAATCACTCGAACTGCTAACCTGAAGCATGAACCAAAAACGGGATGTGAGTCAAACGAACTCAGTGAGGAGGGGAGTATACATAAATAAAACATATACTTAATCCATGCTTAGGTTGATAAAAGCAAATCTAGTGCCGATATGCTCTTTTACAATTCAGCTAAGCTTTGTGAATTAAATATTGTTTTAAAACATATTTAATCCACGCTTTGATTAATAGAGAAACGAATCTAATTATGATACTTTCTCTTTATTGTAACGCCCCGCTATTTTATAGCGCTTCGGTACGTTAGCCGATTATTGCTCTTGTTTGCATTGTTTGCGATTATGTGAATTATGTGACTTATATGACTTAATATATGAATAATGTGATGATTTCAAAAGAATTTTCATATTTGAATTATTTTACACCATTCTTATATTTGAATTACTTTATACTATGTTTATATTTGAATTGTTGTATTTGAAATCTGATGAAAATTATCACATTATATTTGAATTATATGATATTAATCTTGAAATATATGTAAATATATATGCAAATACATACATAAATATCTATACAAATATATATACAAGTATATACACATTGCTAGCTAATTTTGACTTTTCAAAATATCCTATATTTATTTTATATTCTCTCTTTTCTCTACATTTTTCTACACTATTCTCAAGCAACTCACCTCATCTTCAACCTCTCTCTCTCGGCCCATCTCTCTCTCTTCACCACCGCCATTGTCATCACCTTGAGACACCAAGAAACTCAATCATTTTTGCTACAAAAAGTGTGCTCCATCATCCAAAGAACAAACTTCTACTTGCTATTTGTGCAATCAAGCTCTTATTTCTCCATTCTCTCCAATTCTTTTCTTCAAGGTAAGGTTGTGATTCTCTCTAATCTTTAAGTTTCAATGTCTTATATGTTGATGAAGTGAAGAAGTAAGCTAGAATGAATGATTGATGAGCTTGGTTTGGTTGTTGGTTGCATGTAGCATCACTTGTGATTTTTCATTAAATTTGATCAATTTGCAATGTTGGGTTGATGGTCTTAGATTCTTGAATGGTTAAGGATTTCATATTAGTTGATGATATTAAGCAATTAGGTGAAGTTTTATGGAGTTTGGGGTTGAAAAATGAAAGTTTGGCAAAATATGTAGGGGCTGATGAATAGTGATTTTTGAGCTTTTGGCTTCGTTTTTCGATTCTTTTGGCATCAAAAATCCTTAAATATAGTAGTTAAGAGATGCCGAAAGTTTCGGATTAAACGGAGTTGTTTTGCTATGAAAAGTATTAAACGAAGGGTGGTTTATGTAATATTTGCTAAACCTTTAAACTTTGGTTCCCAAGCTTCCATATTACTTGAATGCCTAACTTAGCTTAATATCATGTGTATTTGATTGTGTTTAAATGTGTTTGAATGAGCTTAATTGTGGTTAAGTGCATTTGTACATAATATGTTATTTTGAGCATAAAATGCATTTCATAGCCGTGCGTCTTACATGGTTGATTTATCGAGTCGTGTCTTATCTCGAGGCTTGTGTATTACAGGTGGGACCTTACGGAGCTGATTTTTCGAGTCCTCGAGTTGTCTTTTGTTAAGCCTACAGGTGAGGATGTAAAAATGTTTTTAACTGGGGCATGAACAAATATTGCGAAAACCCTATCCCTTTATATTTCAATTATATGTTATCAATATTTGAAATAAAAAGGTTTTGATATAAAAATGATATATATATGTATCTTTTCCAAAATGGTTTGAAAATAGAGACAAGAGAACTATTTTGCTTTAAAAAGTAACATTTGGTCTCGGGACTTGCGCGTATGCCTCGAGTTATTCGGCAACGTGACGGGATACCCTAGACGGTTACATACCTTGTCTCGAAAGACCCTTTTGGTCCATTAAAATAATTTTAAAAGCGAGATCATACACGTTTAACCCTCTTGAGGACGCTCTTAGGGTATATTTGGGCCCTGGATTATGTGAGAGGCGGATACCCGGAGACGTGCGTCTAGGGTTGAAGCCGGGTTCATAATCCACCGATTATAAACAGGTTTAACTAGTAACCTGATAAATAATCAAAGGGTATTGTTCATGGCTGGTCGGAGGTAGTCTAGCCTGAATAATACTTACACCGGCGCCATTAGTCGGTTATGGTGAAATCTCGGGTAGCTCCCTTGATAAGCCAAACGGTGTGTTGGGATTTCATTATATTTGATATGTTTTTGGGAGTTATAAGGAGATGGCCCGTTCTCGCCGGGAATAAAATGTTTTCTAAAATGTTTTACTTTAATATTTAATTCACAAAGCTTTGATGGATTATAAAGAGAAAATATCATCACTAGATTCGTTTATCTATTAATCAAAGCGTGGATTAAATAAAACATGTTTAATTAATATTTAATTCATAAAGCTTAGCTGAATTGTAAAAGAGCATATCTGCACTAGATTTGCTTTTATCAACCTAAGCGTGGATTAAATATATGTTTTATTATGTATACTCCCCTCCTCACTGAGTTCGTTTGACTCACATCCCGTTTTGGTTCATGCTTCAGGTTAGCAGTTCGAGTGGTTGTTGGGTACTGGCAGCAGCAGTGTAGGCTTACAGGTCTTTGGAGTCAGTTATATATAGTTTATTAGCTGAACTCTTTTATATATTTTGTCATGTTAAATAGAATGTGGATGAAACAAGAATGAGATATGAAATTTGATGATACTTTGGGATGATGAATTTGATGGGTTTATGAAATATATATGTTGATATTATGTTATTGAGATGATGATACTTGCTTCCGCTTCGTTAATGTTATATTGTTGTTGTTGTTGTTGTTGATGTTGGTATTGATGTTGGGGAGTTGCTGTTGCCAGATTGTGGGAATCCCGTTGTCCGGGGCGGGTTTTCGAGTGGTGGTATTTAACTATCGCTCGGGGGCTCGTTTCGGTCCGGGGGTTGTGATGTTGGGGACGTCACAGCTTAAGGTGGTATCAGAGCCTAGGTTTGGTACTTAGGTTTTGACGTCGTGTCGAGTCTGTCTAGGTCGAACGGCTATAGGACAATGTGCTTTTATATGTCCATGATATGTGATTTTGTGCTAGCATGATCATGTGGCTAACAAAACATGCATATTATTTAGTCTTTTGATACAGGAAAATGGATCGTGCTGGTGGTAGACCGAGAACCAGAGCTGCTCCTCCTTCTCCTCCCCAGGAAGATAACAACAACATTAATGCTCCTCCGGCTCCTCAGCCCGAGCCAATACCGCCCGTGCAGCCGAATCCCCTAAATCCTGCCATGTTCTTTGAAGCCATGCAAAGGATATTTCAACAGGGTGTAGCTCCTGCACAACCGACCCCTGCTCAAAGGAAACAGGCAGAGGTAAGGGATTTTGACAGGTTCCTCAACCTCAATCCCCCCGTTTCGAAGGACTCGCAAACAATGCAAACAAGAGCAATAATCGGCTAACGTACCGAAGCGCTATAAAATAGCGGGGCGTTACACTATCCCCCCCTTCGGAGAATCTGGTCCCCAGATTCTAATTCGACTCCGCAAATAACTCAGGATAATGAGTTCGCATTTTCTCTTCTATCTCCCAAGTTACTTGTTCGGAGGTTCGGTTTCTCCACAACACACGAACCAAGGGAATCCGTCGGTTGCGGAGTTGCTTGAACTTACGATCCTGAATCTCAACAGGTTTCATCTCGATCGTCAAGTCAGGCTCTACCTGGACTTCTTCATCTCGGAGAATATGAGATTCGTCGGGATAGTATTTTCGCAATTGAGAAACATGGAAGACGTTGTGAATCCCAGTTAGAGTCGAGGGTAGGTTCAGGCGGTAGGCAGTCTTCCCAATCCGTTCAATAACCTCATAGGGTCCCAAATATCTCGGACTGAGCTTCCCACCTTTTCCCACTCTAGCGAAACCTTTCCTCAACGTCGCCTTAAGGAACACATTGTCTCCCTCTTCAAATTCCAAATCCCGGCGTCTCTTATCAGCATAACTCTTTTGGCGATCCTGGGCAGCTTTCATTCTCTGCCGAATGATTGCAATCTTTTCAAGAGTTTCCTGGATCGTCTTCGGAGGTAGAGCTCGTGCAACTCTGTTCTTAGTTCTTCGCCAATCTTCCAATTCCTAGTACAGAGGGGATCGGCATTTACGTCCGTAAAGCGCTTCATACGGGGGCATCCCAATTGTTGCTTGGTAGCTGTTGTTGTAGGCGAATTCGATGAGCGGCAGTTGCTTGTCCCAACTCATGGAGAAGTCGAGAGCACGCGCTCGTAGCATGTCGCCTAAAATCTTGATGGTTCTCTCAGATTGACCATCAGTTTGCGGGTGAACGGCCGTGCTGAATTTCAAATTCGTTCCCAAGTTTCTGTGAATTTCTTGCCAAAGTCGAGAAGTAAACTTGGGATCTCAATCGGACACAATAACTTTCAGAACTCCGTGTAACTTTACAATCTGCTCGATATACAACTCTGCCAGTTTCTTGACATTGGTGGTCTTTCGAATTGGAATGAAATGAGCGGATTTCGTCAAACGATCGACAATCACCCAAATCATATCATATCCGCCTCGAACTCTCGGTAATCCGGACATGAAATCCATTGCAATATCTTCCCATTTCCAATCCGGAATAGGGAGTGGCTGTAGAGTTCCACCGGGTTGCTGATGTTCGGCTTTAACTCGTTGACAAGTTAAACACCATCTCACGAAATCAGCAACTTCTCATTTCATTCCATGCCACCAATATTGAGTCTTGAGATCTCGGTACATCTTATTACCTCCTGGATGGACGGCATAAGCAGATTTATGTGCTTCCTCCATGATTTCGGTCTTCAGATTCTTCGGCACACAAATTCGGTTCTTAAAACGAAGAAGACCCATATCATCGAAAGCAAATGAGGAGTTCGCATCATCTTGCATCCTCACGACCTGTCTTTGAATCCAGTCATCAGCACTCTGCTCGTCTTTAAGCCTCTGAACCAAGTTCGGTCTCACTGAGAGGTTTGCAATCCGCGGTTGAGAGACTAAGTGATATCTCCCTGCTTCTGACATCACTCCTGTAGAGGTTCCTTCCAAGACAACTATCTTTGCATGTCTACTTAAAGCATCGGCTACTACATTAGCTTTGCCTGGGTGATATTGAATACGGCAATCATAATCTTCAAGAAATTCCATCCACCGACGTTGCCTGCGATTGAGATCCTTCTGAGTATGCAAATACTTCAAACTCTGGTGGTCGGTGAAAATGTCGAATGTCACGCCGTATAAATAATGTCGCCATTTCCCCAGGGCAAAGATAATAGCAGCTAGCTCAAGATCATGGATAGGATAGTTCTTCTCAGCATCTCTTAGCTTGCGCGAAGCATAAGCAATCACTTTGCCGTTTTGCATCAGAACACATCCAAACCCTTCTTTCGATGCATCGGTATAAACCGTAAATCCTTCGGAACCTTCAGGTAGTGCAAGTACCGGAGCAGTAGTCAACCGTTTCCTTAGCTCTTGGAAACTTGCCTCGCACTTACCGTCCCACTTAAAAGGCACGTTCTTGCAAGTTAAATTGGTCAGCGGAGCGGCTATCTTGGAGAAATCTTGAACGAAACGCCTGTAATAGCTAGCTAACCCTAGAAAACTTCTGACTTCAGTTGGAGTCTTCGGCTGCTCCCATTTCATCACGGCCTCAATTTTCGAGGGATCCACTTCGATTCCATCTCCTGATATCACATGACCAAGGAAGGTAACTTTATCAAGCCAAAATTCGCATTTACTGAACTTGGCATACAACTGATGCTCTCGGAGAGTTCTTAATACGATGCGAAGATGCTCGGCATGTTCTTCCTTAGTCTTTGAGAAAACCAGGATATCATCAATGAAGATCACCACAAACTTATCGAGATAAGGCCAGAAAGTACGATGCATTAAATCCATGAAAGCAGCTGGGGCATTCGTTAACCCGAAAGGCATAACTACGAACTCAAAATGCCCATATCGAGTATTAAACCCAGTCTTCGGAATGTCTGATTCTCGGATTCGCAACTGGTAATACCCCTGTCGGAGATCTAGCTTGGAGTACACTTTCGACCCTTGCAAAATATCAAACAACTCTTCGATGTGAGGTAGAGGATATTTGTTCTTTATCGCCATCCGATTCAGCTGGCGATAATCTATACACATCCTCAACGTCCCATCCTTCTTTTTCACAAAAAGAACAGGCGCACCCCACGGCGAAGTACTCGGTCGAATGTACCCACTCTCCAACAGTCCATCCAACTGTATCTTCAATTCTTTCAACTCTGCCGGAGCCATTCGGTAAGGAGTCTTGGAATACGGTTCGGCACCCGGAGCTAGATCGATCACAAACTCTATCTCTCGTTCCGGAGGCAAAGAATTCAAACTCTCGGGAAACACATCAGGGAATTCTCCAACTACTAGTACCTCCTCAAGCTTAACATGCTCTTTCGGACGGTTTAGTAGATAAGCAACAAAGGCCGGAGATCCCTTGCGAATCATTCGGGCGGCTTTAACATAAGAAACTCGAGGAATCTTGTCAAACCTTTTGCCCAAAATCTCGCTATCAGCTCCCAGAGCGATCTTTTTCCCGAAACAATCAATATAAGCTTGATGCCGATATAGCCAGTCCATTCCCAATATTATCCCGTAGTGACTCATCGGAAGCTCAATGAGATCAGCAGAATAATCGCGATCGTCTATCCTCAACGGACAGTCTCGGAAGACTCGATTACACAAATAAGAAATTCCCAACGGGGAATTGACCTCAAGCACATACGGTAAAGACTCGACAGACAATGATAATTTGGATGCATATTCGGAAGCGATGAAAGAATGTGTCGCACCCGAATCATATAATGCAATTATGGATATGTCATGTAAATGTATTGTACCTTGTATCATAGCATTTGGATCAGCGTCTCCTCCATCCCCCTGCATGGCATAGGCCCGTGCGACAACCTTTCCTTTTCCTCTATTTTGTTGCTCCTTCTGTAATGGTGGAGTCCTTTTCTTTGGGCAGTTTTCGATTTGATGATCCCCGCCTCCGCACCGGGTACACAAACCCTGTTTCCTCCAGCAGTTTGCCTCGGTATGTCTCGGTTTATTGCAGAAGGAACATTTAACCTGGGGCTCCGTTATCTGAGGACCTGTGATCTTTTGCTTTTTGTTTAAAGATGAAGAACCCGCAGGTGGAAAAGACTTCTTAAATTTGCGAGGTGGTGGAGCTATATCCTTCGGTGCGAAGTCCTTTTTGATCTGTTGTAACTGAGACTCAATCTCCAGTGCAGTTGTGACGGCAACTTCGTATGTAGGGAGATGAGCTCCCAAAAGTGCTCTTCGAATTTCCTCATTTAAGCCCTGAACAAATTGATTCACCTTTCTTCTCTCGTCTGTAAGTATAGAAGGACAGTAGACAATGAGGCGGGAGAACACGGCCTCGTATTGATCAACGGAAAGATTCTCCTGTTTTAAGGCTCGAAATTCGGCTTCTCGTCGATCTTGTACAACCAGGGGGATATATTTGCTTCGGAAGGCTGAGAGAAAGTTAGCCCAAGTCAGCTCAGTCTGATCAGCTCGCCATCTAGCTTCAGTCAGTCTCCACCAGTCCCTGGCTGGTCCTTTAAGGAGAAACACAGCATATTCAACCTTCTTTGGATCGGGACACTCAATAACCCTGAACATAGGCTCGAGATCAGCAATCCACTCTGTGGCCTTAAGATCATCAGGTTGTCCTTCAAAGCAAGGGGGATTGAGGTTGAGAAACCTGTCAAAATCCCTTGCCTCTGCCTGTTTCCTTTGAGCAGGGGTCGGTTGTGCAGGAGCTATACCCTGTTGAAACATCCTTTGCATGGCCTCAAAGAACATGGCAGGATTTAGGGGATTCGGCTGCACGAGCGGTATTGGCTCGGGCTGAGGAGCCGGAGGAGCATTAATGTTGTTGTTGTCTTCCTGGGGAGGAGAAGGAGGAGCAGCTCTGGTTCTCGGTCTACCACGAGCACGATTCATTTTCCTGTATCAAAAGACTGAATAATATGCATGTTTTGTTAGCCACATGATCATGCTAGCACAAAATCACATATCATAGACATATAAAAGCACATTGTCCTATAGCCGTTCGACCTAGACAGACTCGACACAACATCAAAACCTAAGTACCAAACCTAGGCTCTGATACCACCTTAAGCTGTGACGTCCCCCACGCCACAACCCCCGGACCGAAACGAGCCTCCGAGCGACAGTTTGATACCACCACTCGAAAAACCCGCCCCGGACAACGGGATTCCACAACCTGGCAACAGCAACTCCCCAACAACAGCACCAACATCAACAACAACAATTCAATATAACATTAACGAAGCGGAAGCAAATATCATCATCTCAATAGCATAATATCAACATATATATTTCATAAACCCATCACATTCATCATCCCAAAGTATCATCAAATTTCATATTTCATTCATGTTTCATCCATATTCTATTTAGCATGACAAAATATATACTAGAGTTCAGCTAACAAACTATATAGAACTGACTCCAAAGACTGATAATCCTACGATGCTGCTGCCAGTACCTGACCGCTAACCTGATGCATGAACCAAAACGGGATGTGAGTCAAACGAACTCAGTGAGGAAGGGATTATATGTATATAATAAAAGCATATTTAATTCACACTTAGGTTAATGAAAGCAAATCTAGTGCCGATAAGCTCTTTTACAATTCATCTAAGTTTTGTGAATTAAATATTGAATCGAAACATTTTATAAAATATTTTATTCCCGGCGAGAACGGGTCGTCTCCTTATAACTCCCAAAATATATGATAATCATTATGAAATCCGTAACACCGTTTGGCTTATCAAGGGAGCTACCCAAGATTTCACCATAACCGATTAATAGCACCGGTGTAAGTATTACCCGAGCTAGACTACCTCCGACTAGCAATGAGTAATACCCTTTGATTATATATTAGATGATCGTCACTGGGTCTCCATCCATATATATAATCTGGATTATACTATGGGCATCACCCTAGACGCACGTCTCCGGGTTTCCACCTCTAGTATAATCCGGGGCCCAAATATACCCTAAGAGCGACCTCAATAGGGTTAAAGGAAATATAATCTCGCTTTATAAATGTTTTAGTTGACCAAAAGGGTCGTTTGAGACAAGGTATGTAACCGTCTAGGGTTTCCCGTCACGTTGCCAATATCTCGAGGCATACGCGCAAGTCCCGAGACCAAATGTTACTTTTAAAAACAAAATAGTTCACTTGTCTCTATTTTCAAACCATTTTAGAAAAGATACCTATATATCATTTTATATCAAATCCTTTTTATTTCAAATATTGATAATATATAATTGAAATATAAAAGGGGATAGGGTTTTCGCAAATATTTGTTCATACTCCAGTTGAAAACCATTTTTCATCCTCACCTGTAGGCTTAACAAAAAGGATAGCCAAATAACTCAGAATCAGCCCCGTGAGGTCCCACCTGTAATACACAGGCCTCGAGGTAAGACACGACTCAATAAATCAACCAGGTAAGACGCACGGCTATGAAATGCATTTTATACTCAATATAACACCTTATGCATAAATGTACTTAAACACAATTAAACTCATTCAAATGCATTCAAACACAATCAAATATACATAATATTAAGCTAGATTAGGCATTCAAGTCATATGAGAGCTTGGGAACTATAATTCAAAGGTTTAGCAAATATTACATAAACCACCCTTCGTTTAATACTTTTCATAGCAAAACAACTCCGATTAATCCGAAACTTTCGGCATCTCTTAACTACTATATTTAAGGATTTTTGATGCCAAAAGAATCGAAAAACGAAGCTCGAATCAAAACCTCAAAAAAAACCACTATTTATGCCGTCACTTCCCCTTTTTGCTCAAACATTTGATTTTCAATCCCAAACTCCATAAAAATTCACCAATTAGCTTAATATCATGAACTAACATGAATTCCCTAACCATTTAAGCATATGAGATCATTAAGCCAACATTGCAAATTGATCAAATTTAATAGAAAAATCACAAGTGATGCTACATGCAACCAATAACCAAACCAAGCTCATCAATCATTCATTCTAGAATGCTTCTTCACTTTATCAACATAGGAGACATTGAAACTTAAAGATTAGAGAGAATCACAACCTTACCTTGAAGAAGAGAATTGGAGAGAATGAAGAAATAAGAGCTTGTTTGAAGAAACCACAAGTTGTAAGTTGTTCTTTGGTTGATATAGCAACTTTTTGTAGCAAGTAGGATTGAATTTCTTGGTGCCTTGAAGGTGTGGCTATGGCGGTGGTGAAGAGAGAGTGAGGGCCGAGAGTGATGAAGGAGAAGAAGAGAATGTGTTGCTTGTTGGAATTGTGTAGAAAATTTGAGAGAAAATGAGATAATTAAATAAATACAAGATATTTTTGAAAAGTCAAAAATGGCTAGCAATGTCTATATACTTGTATATATATTTGTATAGATATTTATGTATGTATTTGCATATATATATTTACATATATTTCAAGAATAATATCATATAATTCAAATATAATGTGATAATTTTCATAAGATTTCAAATACAACAATTCAAATATAAACATAGTATAAAGTAATTCAAATATAAGAATGGTGTAAAATAATTCAAATATGAAAATTCTTATGAAATCATCACATTATTCATATATTAAGTCATATAAGTCACATAATTCACATAATCGCAAACAATGCAAACAAGAGCAATAATCGGCTAACGTACCGAAGCACTATAAAATAGCGGGGCGTTACAGGTGAAAAGGAATATTTCCGGCCTGATCAAAAGATTCAGGTTAAATTTAATTTTTGGGATTATATTGAAGCATTTAATAAAGCTTTTTTATATGAAAATCCATTGAAGAAACATACTTGGTTCTTCAAAATCTGTCCAAATGTTTATACCAAGGACATCCCAAATTGGTTATACCAATGGTGGCTATCTTTTGGCCCTACGGTAAAAAATTTACCAGAACCTTATAAAGGTCTTTATAATGAATGGGTAAAAATTTCACCAACTCTCATAGAGGTAGAATGTAGCGCCCCTTTCCTTGGCCGGAGAAAGGACACCACATCCGCACCGAGACAAACCCTCAAACGAGGTATAAGTACCCCATTTAAAAATCCATCCCGGCGAACGACAATCAATCAAGCAAAACTAGCAACAGCAAACGACAGCCCAACAACAACAACAATAAATAATTAAATAAATCAGAGTTGCGGAAGATAAACATTTATAAAAATAATCATATAAGCCATCCATGGCCACGTAATTCATACATCATTCTCAGTCATAATATAAAATGCCATTCATGGCCAGTCCAATCTATCCCACGTCAGGGGTACGTAAATGCATAATATATAGCATAATCCAAAATACATAATTAAATAAATTCATAACAAGGACACGACTGTTGTTGGGACACTGACAAGACAAGACACACGAGCCAACCTAGACCTGCTGCTGCCGACTGACATGATAGGTGACAACGCCACCTGTCAACCTGAAGTAAGAATTAAAATAGTGGGGTGAGTAAAAACACTCAGTGAAGTCAAGAGGGAACAAGTACGAGCCACTTGTCCGGGTTTTAATTATATATATATGAAAATACATTTGCATAATTGAAGAAAATCCAGATCGTGCTTCGACTTGCATACATGACATTAAATAATGATAATAAATAATTAAAGTAGTAACATGCACGCAATTAATGTCCCAGCGAGAAATGGGCCTGTTCCTCCTTATAACCCCCTCAAGTTCTGGTAACTCCATCACCGGTGTCTGACCCCGAATCGCTACTTCGGGCGACTGTGAATTTTAGGAAAATGTGCAACGAATGCAACGCCCACCATCACTCCTAACCGTGGCTATCAACTCCTGACGGGCCACGATTGACGCTTATTTTTGGGAGAAGCACCTCGGATTACCCCTAGACGCTCGTCCCCAGGTATAACCTCCGAATACTTTCCCGGGCCCAATTTTGAAATGACACGAATTTGCTCGCCTTCAAAACATACATAAATTAAATTTGGGCAAGTTTGAGTGACGACGAAGGGTATAAATCCTAAGTCAAACCGTCACGCTTAAGATAAATAATTTTACTTGCCTTATGAAAATAAAATGATTTAGGGATACTCATAAGTACAATTTAATATTAAGACATTTGAGATCAACCTTAAAATATAGATTAAATATCTAATAATTATACGAGAAAGGAAAACAAAGCAATATGAGCACATAAGGGGAGTTCACAATAAATAAAAAGAATTCTTACTCCGTTTGAAATATTTTAAAACCCTCACCTGGGTACACGGAACGACAAGACACTCCAAGCTATGTCCTGACAAGACAGCCTGAAACTAACAGACGACAAAACCACATAAGACAAGACACGACAACGACTCACAAAGACTACATTGCAATCAAAACCAATAAACAACATGTATCAAATGAATATACAATTAAAATACAATTAAATCAATTAAACTAAAAAAAATACGAAATTAACAATGATAAACATGCTCAATTGAAATTCTAATTGCATATTCATGCATATAATATTATAAAGAAGCACTCATGCGATTTTCGGATTTTTCGGACAACATTCAAAAATTGGGGAAAAAGCCCTAAACGAAAATGGCTCGATTCAAGGTCCTAACGAGATCGGAATTTTGAAAACTTTACCAAATATTCATCCTTGAATCATAAGGAAGCTATAGGCGAAAACGGCTCGATTTTAGGGGGTCATATGCAAAAAGTCAACTTTTATTTTTGATCATTTGACCCCATTACCGTGAGCAACTAATGAAAAAGGCTGGAAAAATGGCTAAGGCATTCGCACGGGCTAACGCACGGCCTTGTGCAAGGTCTTGAGCACGCAACCAAGACCGTGCAGGCTGTATCAAGGGCACATGGCCTGTTGCACCGGCGTGCGCAAGCCGGTGCAAGGTTAAAGGCTGCGCACGGTCTTGAGCAAGACCGTGCGTTGGACCGTGTGGTTCCAACACACAGGTGCAGAAATGCGATTTATAAGGTTTTCTCGAGAGTTTCATGCAAAAATCAAATATGGGGAATTCTAAGACTAAAATTAACATGAAAAATTCACACTCATGCATTGCACACATTAATATCTATCATTTGATCCGAACTACGCTAAAAATGATAAACTATAACCTACGAATCAAGAAATTCATCAAATATTTATTCAATTTAAAAACTATAAAAATTGAAAGATTTAATGGATGAAACGAATTGGAGAAAGAAGGTTACCGATAAAGAATCGAATGAGGATCGTAAAACTGGTCTCGGAATTTAAATTGGTCGAGCAACGGATTCGGAATGGAATTTCTTTTCTTCTCCTTCTCTTCTCTCATTTCTCCTTCTCCTCTCTCTCTCTCTCTCTCTCTCTCACTCTCGATTGAATATGTAACCAAGAGGGTGCAAGAGGTGTGTTCAAGAGGGTGTGAGTGTGTTCAAGATAGTGTGGGTGTGTTCAAGGTAGTGCAAGGGTATTTTAGAAGATTGTAGGTTCGTTTATATAGATTAGAATAATTCGAGGGTAGAAAATATAATTATAAAAGGTTAAAGATATTGAAATAATTATAATAAATTAAGATTAACTAACGAAGCTAAATCTTTTCATATAAAATTCAACTAAATGTCGAATAATTATTCCAAGAATTAATTATGGAATTTTCGAGTCGTTACACAGAACACACAAATAAGTGGATTGAGGGAATGCCCTTTTTACATTTTTCAATTGAGTTTGGAATCCCATGGATTTGGAAATGGGAACCAGAAATGGGTTATACTCAACAAAATATACCTTGCATTAAGAGGGTATCATATACCAAATTTTGGAAAAAAATGCTGAGAAAAAACGAGCAAGGTGTCCTTGAAGGACAAGAAACTATTGACATTATCCAGGAACATATTCGGCAGTATAAGGAACAAATCCAGTTGAAACAACAAAGGGAAGCCCCTAGTCCGTTTCAACATTTATCAAGGAAATTAAATTTTCAGAAAGGACAGCTGACTAATAAAGAGTTGATTGCTTCTTATATGGAGGAAGTGAAGAAAGATCTAATAAAAAATTTTTGGAATTGAATATCAATCAGATATCTCTATGGCCACTTCTTCACATGATGATGAAGAATATTGTAATCCTGGTGAATCACAAGACCCCTATGGAAATATCTGCTTCTTCCCCATAGGGGTCTTGTGGTTCCTGTCGGCCTCGAGGTCTAACCATGGTGCCTGAAAAGATAAGCTGAAATGCATGTGGGTTAATGATATGACCAATTAATCAAATAACAATAACATATAAAAGCGCAAGTAAAGGAATAACACGAAACCTATAAATATAGCCGTACGACTTAGACACGACACTCTAGACAATAGAGCCTAAAGAACCTATGGCTCTGATACCACTCCGGACTGTAGCGCCCCGCTCTACAGCCCCCGAACCTGCACGGATTCCCAAGCCGAATACAGTGCCTCAACCCGAGAACCCATGCAAGCTAACGGGTCAATCCCGACACTTGGCAACAGTGAATCCCCAAAATAAAATATTTAAATAAATCAGAGAATATATAGCGGAAGCATTTAAATCCATATTAACAAAAATGCCACTCCGGGGCCAATACATTAACAATTATCAACAACAGCCCATTCAGGGGCAACATAATTTAAATAAAAAGTCACGGGGATCAATATAAGATCATCTACAATCCAGGTTGACAAGAATAATGAACGAGAGATCAAAAGACAACTAACGAGACTCGGCAAAACCAAAAAGCCTATCTAGCACTGTTGCCCATCTGACACGTAAGACATGTCGGTCTCTCTCAAACCTGAGGCAAGAACCAATTAAAAGAGGGTGAGTCAAAATACTCAGTGAAGATGTGAGAACAAGTCGAGTCATGCTTCCGGATTTTATAGAAAATACATATGCGATAATGAAGAAACCGGAATATGCTTCGACTTGGATATTCAATTAAAATTAAAGTCAGTAACACTATAAAGCATTAAATACGATCCCAGCGAGAATGGGCCTGTTCCTCCTTATATCTCCACGGTGCATGTATAAATACTCCATCGCCGGTGTCAAGCTAAGGAGCAACCCGAAGCTCAACCATAATGAATTTTAGGAAAATGTGCAACGAATGCAACACCCACCATCGCTCCCAACCGTGGCTATCATCTCCTGACAGGCCACGATTGACGCTTGGTTTTGGGAGAAGCACCTCGGATTACACCCTGAACGCCCGTCCCCAGATGTAACCTTCGGATACCTTCCCGGGCCCAACTTGAAAATAGTCATGTATTTGCTCGCTTTAAAATAACCCATTTGAATGCCAACCGACACTCTGAGCAAGGGTGACGACAAAGGATTAAATCCTAAGTCAAACCGTCACGTAAAATAAATAGTTTTCTTGCCCTTTTGAAAATAAATCAATTTGGTTTACTAATGTATAATTTTGATATTAAATGATTTGAGGATAAAACATAAAAATATAAACTCGAAATATATAATACATTAATAAGGGATTAGGGGGTTCGCAATTGTATATATATATGTTCAAGCCCAGTTAAAAGTTTTAGATCCTCACCTGGAATCAAAAAGAGAAAGCCTAGCTGCTAGACTCACTGGTGTCCCACGTCGGACTGATCTGGAGACAAGACAAGACCTAGACAAATCAATAACGACAACAAATACTAAAAGCGCAAATAAACAACTATTGGACGAACGGCTAACCGAACATGTTTCCAATCATGCATATGCCAATTATAATATGTAAAGAAGCTATCATGTAAATTTCACGCAATTCCGACAAGTTGTCAAAAATACACATAATTAGAATTACACTATTCATAGCCCGAACGAGGGCGAAATTAAATAAACATTCCAAAATATAAATCTACAAATTAAAAGGGTTCTATAGGTGAAAACGGTGTAATTTTTGGAGTCCGTATGCAAAAAGTCAACCAAAAATGGTGACCCGAAGACTCAATTGCCGAGAGCAAATTTTGAAAAAGCTGGAAAAATTCTCTAAGTGTTTCACACGGCCTAGTGCACGGTCTTGAACACGGTGTCAAGACCGTGCACGCACACACGGCCAAACACACGGGGTAGGTGCACGGGCTCAAGCCCGTGCAAGCAAATATAGCTGCACACGGGCTCCTGCACGGTCTTGCGCAAGACCGTGCGTTAGCCCGTGTGGTTCAACTGAACCCAGCAGAAACTTACGGGTTTTCTAAAATTCGAGCCAAATTTCCACAAAAATCATATTTTTAACGCAAATCAACACTCATAATTTATAACATCATTAATCAACATCTAATTCACATATACATCCAATAAAATCACGAATTGACCAAGAAACGGGCTCGATCTAAGCAATTATCCTAAAAGTCCTGAAATAATCAAAAATTCTCAAAACCTCGAAAAATCGTAAAAGAAATTGGGGAAATTGGTACCTAAAGAAAGGTATCGATGAACTGATCGTTTAAAAACGATTGGTGCGAGATTCCACGGAGATTCGAGCTCGGCACGATCGATTAGGGATTCGGGAGAAATTTTCTCTTTTCTTCTTCTCTCTCTCTCTCTCAATTTGAAATAAGATTATGAAATGAATTTCGATACTTTTATCAAATATCTTCGAAATATCAAAAAATACGAAAGGTTATTTTAGTAATTTTAGAAAATCCAATTAATTACGTGTCGATCAAATATAACGATTAAATATTAAACAAACACAATATAGACACGTAATTTAAATTCGAAATCAATATCATCATATTGGTCATATACGACATAATATATAATAGTTCACATATAACGAGAATTTAGAGATTAAGAAAGATAATTAACGCATAAAATTACTCACAGTGATTCTCAGATTTCTGGGTCGTTACATGATGTCTGGACTATTATCCATCTGCCAACCAAGTCTTGTCAAAATATGATCTTTGTCCCTATAAACAGACATTCCATAAGGAATCATTCTGGTTAACCATCTTTGATCAAAATCATTCATATTCTTGTAAATATTCTCTGGTTAAAAAATCAGGAAGATTATTATCAGTTCCTTTTTTATAAATTATCTCAAAATCAAAAGGGGCTAATTGAGCTTGCCACCTTGCAAACATCTGTTTAGACACATCATGTTTAAAATCTTTTTTAAACATATATTTAGCTGCTTGACAGTCAGTTTTAATTGTAACACCCCAAACTTGAGAAATATGTACCATGTGGGCATTTGTCCCACATAGGAAAAACATAAGTAATGTGAAGGGTTTATAAGTGATCTTCCAAGCACAACTACCATGTGGTGCATCACCTTTTGGCAAGTGGTTTCAAGCCAAACTTTAGGGTTGTGCTCAGTGGTGGTGAAGCTTATACCCGCGCGTCCAACGGGTGCCGTCGTGAGGGTTCTCCTCTCCGCGCCCGAGGCTGCGACAAATGGTATCAGAGCCAACCGTCAGCTATGGGAATGCATGTTCCACACATGACATGAGTCGTGAGTCACCGCTAAAAGGGCTCCGCTCGGCGTGTTGTGGGCAGCTTCTCCACTGGCGGGAAGCCACGATCCTATGTCACGGCGTAATGAGGACATTACGCTCTCAAGGAAGGGTGAATGTAACACCCCAAACTTGAGAAATATGTACCATGTGGGCATTTGTCCCACATAGGAAAAACATAAGTAATGTGAAGGGTTTATAAGTGATCTTCCAAGCACAACTACCATGTGGTGCATCACCTTTTGGCAAGTGGTTTCAAGCCAAGCTTTAGGGTTGTGCTCAGTGGTGGTGAAGCTTATACCCGCGCGTCCAACGGGTGCCGTCGTGAGGGTTCTCCTCTCCGCGCCCGGGGCTGCGACAGTTTTAATAATAAATTTCTGATTATATAAATCATCTTGAAATTTTAAAACACATTTAAGAATAGCTAGAATTTCTTTCGCTATAGTAGCATAATTCTTTTGACTATTATTCCATTTTCCCAAATGGAATCTAACAAGATATTCTTGTTTATCATTTGGAGAGACTTGTTTAAGGATACCTCCATATCCAATATCCGAAGCATCTGTTTCAATAATTTTTTCCCAATTAGGGTTAGCAAGACTTAGACAAGGTAGATTATTAACCCTAGTCTTAATTTTTTGGACAGCCTGAGTATGACTCTCAGTCCAAGGTTTTGGATTCTTCTTAAGTCTATCATATAAGATAGCAGTATCTTGGGCTAGATTCTTAATATAAGGCGAAATATAATTTAAACTACCTAAGAATCTTTGAAGCTGAGTCTTATCAGTCAGCTGATCAGGGAATTTAGAAGCAAATTCAATACTCCTATGGATAGGGATAATTTTCCCTTTTTCAATATTAAGGCCAAGAAATCTAATATTAATTTGGAAAAGTTGCATCTTAGGTTTAGATATAACTAAACCATTTTGAATAACAATTTTCTAGAATATATCCAGATGTTTAAAATGTGTTTCTATGTTTTTAGAAAACACTAGGATATCATCAATATAAACAATGATAAAATCACTATAAGGATTAAAGATATCATTCATAATATTTTGAAATTCTGAAGGTGCATTTTTTAAACCAAAAGGCATAACCTTCCATTCATATTGTCCAAATGGAACATTAAATGCTGTTTTATAAACATCTTTTTCATGAATTTGGATTTGCCAATATCCAGATTTTAAATCAAACTTTGAAAATATTAAGGCATCATGAAGTCTATCAAGTAAATCCTTCTTATTAGGGATCGGATATCTAATCTATTTTAAAGCAGTATTAAGAGGTTTATAGTTGATAACTAACCTGGGAACACCTCTTTCTTGCTCAGCATGTTTATTAACATAAAAAGCTGTGCAAGACCATGGAGACTTAGAGGGTCTTATTAACCCTTTGTTTTGCAAAGCTTCAATCTCTTTTTTGCATAGCTCCAGATAATCTTTATTCATTTGACAAGGTCTGGCCTTTGTCGGAATTTTTTTCTCATCAAAATTATCCTCATAAGGAAGTGAAACAATATGTTTCTTTCTGTCCCAAAAAGCATTTGGATGATCATTACATATTTGTAAAGAAAACTGATTATTAATCAATCTTATTTTATCCTGTAATTTAGGATTTTTAAGAGTTTCATCAATATTAAAAATACTTATTTCATACTTAAGAAAATTAATTTGATTTTCTTTATTTTTCATAAAAGACTCTTTTATTTGATTAAGAATTCTAGTAAAAGGTTCAGTAATAAAATGAAAAGTAATTTCTTTTCCTTCAAAAGTTCCTATAAAACCTTGTTCATCAATCTTCCTTATTGGAAATATTTTCTTTAAGAAGGGGGTTCCAAGTATGACTTGGTTAGTAATATTTTTAACTAGCAAAAAACTAGTAGGGATGCAAACCTTATTTTTGCAAATATAAGCTTTTGGAATTTTAAAATTTATTTCCATTTTCTGACCATTCGCAGAACTTAAGGAATGAGTTGTTTTATGAAAATATCTGGTAGGAATAATTCCTTCTTGAATACAATTTAAATCTGCACCGCTATCAACCAGTGCCGTAAATTCTCTCCTATAATTATGATCAATAAGAAGAGAAATTTTTATAAACCATTTTTGAGAAGTAACCATTTCTAATGTACCAAGGAAATTATCATCCTCAGAAAAAGTATGTTGATTATCAGAATCAAAATTGATAAGGGGTTGTTTTCCTTTATTAAAAATTTCTAATTTGAAAACTCTTTCTTCAAGATTTTTATTAAAGCTTTTTAAGCTCTTGATTTCATTTTTGAGATTATAAATCTCTATTGCCAAATCATTAGCATTTGCTGGGTTTTCCCTAACCTACTTTTGTTTTAGCATTCTTTTTACTTCAGCCATAGTATATGGTTCAGAAGATTTTGGAATAAAATCATCATGCCTATTAGAAAAATCTTTTTCTCCTATTTGATCAAGAATTTTTTCTCGAATTTGGGGATCTTTGACAGATTTCAAAATTTCTATAATACTATCATTATTAAGGACATTTATTTCCTGAAATTGAGAAATAATTTGATAAAGGTTATTACCTTCTTCTGGATCTGAGCTATCCTCTCTTTCATAAGGTAAGCCATTTTTACAAGGCTCACAGTCTTCACTATCTGAAGAACTATAATCATTTTCTAAGGCTTCAAGACCTTCAATAGGCACTTCTTCTTCTTCAGAATCAGAATGAAGAAGTAACTTACTAAGAGTTTCTTTGAGATCATTATCAATTTCCAAAGTGCTGAGTTTTTTCTTTACCCAACATTTATTAGCATAATGGCCAATTTTACCACATTTTCTACAAACAACAGGGGGCGCATTCGCTCTCCTTTTTTCTTTCCTAAATTCTCTTTTCTCCTTTCTCTTTCTGTGTTTCCTTTTAGGAAAATCATGATATTTATTATCTTTCTTATGTTTTTTAGCCTTACTATTATCCTGGCTAGTAGATGGATTTTCTACTCCGAATTGACCACAAAATTGTCCTAACTGCTTTTTCTCATTAAGATTATGTTTCTTAATCTGTTGGCTTAATTTTATCTCATTACACAAAGCTAAACCTTCTTGAATGCAAGTTCCTATTAACTTGCCATAAGTATAACTATCATAATTAATATTAACTTCACCTTTTCTAAGATTTTTTCTAACTCTCTCAGCAAATAAAGGAGGTAATCCATCAATAAATTTGGATTTCCAGTGAGGACTATTAGACTCAGGGAGTTCCATAACCCTACTAAGAAAAGTATCCTTATACCATCTAAAAGATGTAAGAGTACGACATCTTAAATTCTGGAGTAAAGTCCTAAGATTTTCACTATTGTCGGACCATCTTCCAGTGAAATGTTCAATAATATTAATAATTAAAGTGTAGACAGAATTTTCAACTTGTCTACCATTCTCATCTTTAATCATATTTAAAATATCATTTCTATTACTCTGAGTGAGATAGTTATCCCACCAGCCTTTAAGCTGACCTGTAAAGCCTGCTATGATCATGTTAGCTATAGCTTTATCAGTGTTGCCATTATTCTTACAGATAGTGCTATACATAAGCATTCTATGGATAGCATTATAAATATATCTTTCAGTAAAGCCGTCAATATTCCATTCGTAAATATTTTTACCACTATAGGAATTATTAACAATATACTCCTGTTCTTCAAAAAGAACATCCTGAGGAGTAGGTCTAGGATAATAATACATCCTTTGAGTGGGCTTATCAGCATATTTAGAGAGTTTATTAATTTCTTCTCGGATTGTGTTTTGATAATTATCATTATCACTCATCTCACTTTCAAACTCATCATTAAGAGTTTTGATTGAAAGATTTTTAAATTTTTCATCAAGCATTCTTTCAAGTTCAGACACCGATTTTAATTTAAAATCCTTGACATCAGGAGGAGGTTGAATATTAGGAGTAGCAACACTCTCATGATTAAGAGTTTTATTAATATGGAATGAGCCGTTAAGCTCATTTATGCTAAAAATAATTTTTTCTACTCTGTCATGTAAAGACACAATTTGTTCTCCAAGGACAATTAAATAAATATTGCTATAATTTTGTTGTTTTATTAAACTATTAATATGAGCAGTGGTAACAGGTAAAACTTCGCTATCAATGAGTTTTTGGAAAGCAGTATAATACCTGGTTTCTACCTGGTTTCAATATCTTTTTCAATTTGAAAGGATTGAGAAGGAGGAAAAATTGTTTTTAAAACCTTTCCATTTTGAGAATATTTATATTCTCTTTCAATAACAGAAATATAATTTTCTACATAATTAGTAATAAACCATGGAACAAAAGATATTTTGACATTTTTTTCAGAAAGATCATTATAAAACTTTTCTTGAAATATCTTTCTATCTTCTTTTGTAAAATTTTCAAACAACCATTTTTTAAATGGTTCCCACCTGGGGAGATTAAACTCTTGTTGTATTAATTTTCTTGCCGGTGATCCCGGGCTAAAATCAATTTTTGGTTTAAAATCCATTAAACAGAAAAATTCATTTCAGATGCAGTCATGTCTGCTTCAACTTTATAAACACCTCTAACAATATTATCAGGGTGAATTTTTAATTCTTCAACCATATCAGGAAGAGCATCATCAGAAGATTTTTCTGTTTCTCTGATTTGAGAAGTAGAAAACCTAGAAGGGGATTTGACCTCATAATCAAGAGGAGATATATGATAATAAGAAGAACTGGATCTAGAAAGACGTGATCCAGGTTTTAGGGAATATCTAGGTTTATCAAAATTAATGACAACATTTCCTTCAGGAGTTTGTACTATATTAGTAATCTTATCCTGAGTATTAGGTAGAGCAGGAACGACTCTTTCTATAATCCAATTTTCTGGGAATGTTATTTCATCCCATTTGATAGATCTCCTAGTAGTGATCTCAGATCTACTAAAATTAGTTTCTATAAGAATGGTTTCATTTAAAAGGTTTATCAACCATTTGACAGTGAGGATTCAAAGTATGAAGGGGTTTGTAATAAATTCTATAACAAACACATATAACTTCAGATCCTGGAGCATAATTATAACCATGAGTCTTAATATTTAATGTTAAAGCATCTAGAATATTAATATCAGTTAAAGATAATTGAAGATTAGGATAAACATTAAAATAAACTGGGCCATGGGCCAAACTGGACTGTATAATACCCATTAAAGATTGTTTCCAATCTAAATTTCTACCATCTCTCAAAGCTACTATAAAACTTTCTGGTAACCCTTCTAAGGTTAAAGGTTTAAAAGCAACTTGAACTAATCCAATATGGATAAATTTATATAATTTTTTGTATTTATTTAAATCTCTATTACTGAGTAATCTGACTATCATTTCATCCTTATTAAGGGAAATTGTTTCTTCAGTGGTTTTAACCACTTGTTTTAAACCTATTCTTTCAAAAGTACCAAATTTATAAATTATTTTTGGGTCAATTTTAGGAATAGTCCATTTATTAAGCAAATCAAGATTTTGAGGAATATCATACTCCTCTTCGACACTGTTTTTAACAGTATCTGTATTTCTTATGATATTCATCATAAGAGATTTGTGTTGAATAATATCATTTACCAAGATCTTGATACCATGGCTCTGATACCATTTAGGGGCAGGATCTAAACTTAAAAATTTAATTGTTTTTGGTGAGTACCACAAACTAAAATTTTGAGCACTGTATATGGATTGTTTTACAGAATTAAAATCTGTCAAGGGATTTAGTTCTTAACCAGTCATGGAGGCAAGCCCTAAAAACGCCTAAAACATGGCAACAAAGTGGGCGAATCCAGACTTCGGTGTTAAACCTAATCCCTGCCTGTTTTAATTCAAACCATTTCAGAAATCAAAATTTTTCGTTCCTGATACTTTTTTTTTTTTTTTTTAATTTTTTAATTTTATAAGATAAATTAACACCGGGCATGAGATATTAACTCTACAATAAATTCAAATAATTTTATTTTATTGTTCTTTATAGTGCTCCTCGCATGTCAAGTTTTCTTCGTAATTCTTAGATGTGGACAATAATGCCACGATCTCGCTTACGTCAAAACCAATGACAAGAAAGAAAAAAACATAAAATACTGAGGTAAAATGTAGTGACACGTCAACACGAGCGCATGTAATCGAAACCCGGACGTGTTTGCGGGGAATTAACCGGAATTGATAGACCGACGATACGTCCGGGAATTTGGTAGCTTCTCCTTCCGGCTGGTTCTTGGGGTCAAAAGAAAAAAACACAATTTCCTACCATTCTATGCGTGTATCTGTGTGTGAGAGAGAGAGAGAGTGAGGCGGCGGAAAAGTCGAGTCGCCGTTTTGGTCTCCTGTCACTCCCCGAAACCCTAATTGCGTTCACCGCTGAAGGACGATAATTTACTTGATTAAATTTCTCCGTTTTTGTATCACTGTAAGCTATCTCTACCTTGAATTATCTGAATTTAAATTGCGTGATGTTTCCTTCAATTATTTATGGTTTTGTACTTTTTGTTCTTATTTTCTTTCGGCTTTGGCAAGTTGAGCTTATTCATCGATGATACAGATGGTTTGGATTCCTGATTGCTAATTTTCTTTTGTTTGATTGGATCATCAGTTGTGAAATTGGAAGGTTGCATGAGAACTGTTGATTGGAAATTTTAATTGATCAGTTGCTGATTCTTGTGAGGTCTGCGGTGCTGGAGTAATTCTTTTAGGGGTTTAAGAGGATGGACCTGGTGGCGAGTTGCAAGGTAAATTTAGTTTTCCCAATTTACTTTTGCATTGAGTTAGTGTTCCTGTTTATGAGATTGTGCCTCCTTTTGGATTCTTCAGTTAAAATCCTTCGTGGATGGGTGGTACAATTTAGTGATTGATCATTTTGCTGGAACGATGTGTGCTATTACCTGTTCAAACAGGCTGATATTTCGGTATTTGAGACTTGTATTAGCTCGTTTTGGCAATTTGCATGTTCGACTGTTGTACCATGCATAACATGATTGTGGGATGTCGAATTTTTAGTTTTGGGTGTGGCTAATTGGTGCAGATCCATGTGTAAGGTAATATTGCATATGCCTTCCCAACTATTTGAACCGTGGGTGTCTTTGAGCAAAACAAGCTTCTGAGGTTGAAGCATGATTTTGTCTATGTTATAGTCGAATAATTTGCTCATTGAGTATTATATATGTGCAGTCTCATCTACAAAGTCCAACTGGTGAACTGTTTAGCTGCTTTGTGTAAAGGATTGCTCTAATGTAGCTAGTTGGATACGATAATTTGTTGCTCAAGTAATTTGAGTAAAAATATTATTTTGGTTAATTAATTTTAATGTTCTAAGGCTGTCTTTTATTGGGTGAGAGTGGTAGGATACTAGGATATAGATACTCCCTGTTTCCTTCTCAATCTCATGTTTGTGTTATTGATTCCTGAATACAACATCCTTGAGGAAATTCTTCTATCCATCAAGTTTTTGGGACCACCTCCTTTTGCAAGCAAATAGAGATTGATAGCTATTTCACTTCCAATAAAAGACATGCAGATACTGCAACTGCCAGGCAGAGTACATTCAATGTTTGTGCCTGGAAAAAGAAACAAAATAAAGCTATAGGCAAATTAGTATGTACCCTGCGATTTAATATCAGTTTGGTTATTTAGAAAGGTGCTGTCACCAAGTGGCAGATTTACAGGTTTCTGGTTGTAGAGCACTAGTTTTGATGCATCAGGTGCTTTTGTATTTTGGTTGGGTTTTACAGTCACCAGTTTCGTGAATATTAGATCTAAGATTGATTGGAGATAGGATTTCACTTGCTGATGTTTATTCTTGGAGAAGGTGAAGGGTAGTCACAGCTATCAAGTTATCATTTGAACTGAACAAACAAGAGAATTAAATGCTGAAATGTCATCGCCGGTCCGTTTTGAGATATTTTCTTTATGCCATTTTCCGTCTCCTTTTAGTAATATCAGTGCATCAGACTTGTAAGGTTGAGAATCATTGGCAAAACTGGATATACTCTGATTGTGAACAGAAGATCGACAATTAATCTTGCAATAATATTTGAGACATTCACCGTTTCTATATAATACTAAGGATTGGGATATGGCGGAATTATTATCATGCTATTTCCATTTTTAGGAAATGTGGAATGATGATAAGTTCATATCGTGTTACTTTGTAGGTTGTTGCAGTTTCTTTATTAATATATTTTCCATTTTCAGTATTGATTATAGATAGCGGTTGGGAGAAATTCTTGTCATTTTCACCTTCCGAATTGAACTTATGTATTTGCATGCTAAGTCCCATAGTCACGGTGCAGGTGTGAAGTGTGAGGGGGATGAACTAAATACTAGAAAGTGGGCGCAGTTATAGCATTTATATTATATTTGAATTATGATTTATATGTGATTCAATTTGTGAATTCATGATTGTTGACCAAAAGGAAGCCAAAACATGCAGAATATCCGGTCCATAAATATGGGATATTTGATGACTTCACACTTGAGGGCTCCTCTCTATCTTGTTTTATCCAATGAGGGTTGACCTTTAAATGTTTGCCTTATCTACATCCTACGATGGTGGTTTTGATTAAGAAGTTTGCGCCAAGTGTATGTATATATCCATGTTACAGATAAAGGAAATGGAGCAGCAGATAGATTTTTTCCTATCATTTAGGCTAAATTAATTTGATGGTACAGAATCTAAATTGACACCTCATTGACAATAGTGATAAAACTGAGCTTATCGTGGTGCTTAGGCTACAAACCACCTGGAAACTGTCTTTTCCAGAAAAAAAGGATTTTAACCAGCAGAGCAGTAGCATTGTTTATGTGTGTGTGTCTATGGTAATCACACATTATACTAGTGGACACATAATTTATTCTTTTATTGTGCTTGGATCCCTATAAATGAGTAGCACTAAACAACTAATTATTTCAAGACTCCAGCTTGCATGCGAATGAGTTTATGCGAGGTTGTGGATGTGTGGGTAGATTTGCATTTACTGATGAATACCTAGGAGTGGATGCTACTTATGAAATTGATGGGAGATACTCTCATGGTACATAATGTCGTTATTGGAAAAGGCAAGTGGTCCTATGCCGCTTGTAATTTCCATAATACCTAGGAGTGGATGCTAAAATCTTTTGCACGAATTTGCACTGGACATGAGTTGCTGTACCTGTTACTGTTAAACCTCTTGTTGAAAATGCAGTTTCAATAATAGAACCTTATGGCATGTTCCAAAGGATCCTACGGATGAAACTCATACTACTGGAATGATAACTCCTTTTGAAGCAAAACTACTTTTCCTTTCTGGTTTGGCGTCCTTCAATGTTCTTGCTCTTAGACAAAACTATCAATAAATCATCTAACTTGTATTCTCCTGCCTTTGATAAGACTTCATTTTCATCATAAGCTGCTTCCTGCATTTTGTTGTTCTGCAGCTGCCCATTGTCTTGTCTTGTTATGATCGGGGAATCAGGATTGCGCTTTGCTCACATATATATGTATTTCTTACCTGCAAAACTTGAACTCTTTATTTTCTTGCAGGACAAATTAGCATATTTTCGGATAAAAGAGCTGAAGGATGTCCTTACCCAGCTAGGGCTTTCAAAGCAGGGAAAGAAGCAGGTTATAAGTCGAAGCTATTTTTGATGTTGGTGAATCTTTTTTAAGTAGGAGGCTAGGAGCATATCAACCACTCACTACACTCACTTCGATTTATTGCTTTCTATGATGGGCAGTGAGATGATAACTGAAAACATGTTTGTTTTATAGTTCAGAGTACTTCTCTATTAGCCTGAATCTTGTTTAAATTTACTATCAAAACCTTTTTTTCTAAGTTGAATTGGAGTCTTTTGTGATCTGGTCTTCACCAGGTAACTTAAGCAGCTAATTTGATGAACAACTGTATCTCAATTCTCAATTGCTGCAGGAAGCCTGCAGTTTGATTAATTTCTTTGATTATTGACTATATTAGAACCTTGAATGTAAATTATGCAAGCTTAAAAGTAGTTTAGTTTTTACAGACTATATATAGTCTTAGTTTACCTGAACAGCTGATGGGCATGTTTTTATAAGACAAGATAACTAATGGTTTGTCTGCATTGTCTTGGCACAGGACCTTGTTGACCGTATATTGGCTATTCTTTCCGATGAGCGAGGTAAATGGCAATGCAATTTTTTAGCTACTCAGTTTCGAAAAATGTGAAAAATATGTTTCAACATAGATGTTCATCATTTATTATATTATATCTTCAAAAAAAAAATCATTTATTATATTACCTTTTCGTGGTAAAATCGTGGAAGTTGAACTGAAGAACTCGATGGTAATTGCTCTTTCTGATATGAGATTTGCACAGACATGAGTCTAAGAGCACGTTTGTCAGACTTAGCTCCGAATTTTTCCTAGTTTCACATTTAGGAGCTTCTTTCCTTGTGTTCGACTGTATTGTTTCTCCAATTTTCACATCCATTCTCAAATCTCTCTTCCCATCCTCCTTTGTGTTATTTTCTTCTATTCTTTGACCTGAACTAACTTTCAGTTACAGATAATTTAATTAGCAGCATCCTACAGAAAGTAATAGATCCTTCGTTAATTTATTTAGAGGAAATAAAATCTCTGAATTAGATCCTTGAGAAGATTGGAGCATGATAGTGTGGATGACAGAAAATTCTTGAGAAGTTTGGTTCTCTATCAGCCACTCAACTTTAAATTTCTGATTTACTTCCAAGTTCCAACTGCTACCGAAAGAACGTCTTGCCTAGAAACTAATTAAGTGAATTTGTCAATTACTGGGAGTATACAGATGATCGATGTAAGGTGAAAGGAAGTCACAACATGACCCATTTTGCATGCTTGGGACTATAATATTGGCTAGTTCTGAAAATTCTGGCTGCATCATGCATCATCTGCATGCGCTTGATGTTGGACTGCATGCAGTGCACAGGTTATCTGATAATTTTTACAGTTTCAGGAATATGGGCCAAGAAAAATGCTGTTGGAAAGGAGGAAGTGGCAAAGCTAGTTGATGACACTTACAGGTGGTTTTTTCTGTTTTTGAGACATTGAGTTGTGTAACAAAAACCTATCCTTGGGGTGCTTATATTTCTTGTCTTCTATGATTATAATTTTACTAGTTTACTCTAATATGTAAAGTACTGTCCCGGAATTACAACTTCCTACCTTTGACATCAATTTGAAAACAAGATAAAAGAGACTAAACTAATAGACAAGCAAGCGGACAAAAAAATATGAAATAGAACTGAGGAACTACACAAGTCTGCTTGGTTTATCCAATAAGTTGATGGGAGTATTATTCATCTATTCCCATTGGATGATCTAACATGCTCTCCAATTCTCAGAAAAATGCAGGTTTCTGGGGCAGCTGACTTGGCTTCAAAATCACAGCCTGTCTCTGATAGTACAAGCATAAAAGCTAAAGAGGAAACTGAAGATTCTTATCAGGTGGAAAAGATACGCTGTATCTGTGGAAGCACACTGGCAACAGATTCAATGATTAAGGTAGAGTACATTGTGCTTCTTGGACTTTTAAGCATATTAACATTTATGTATCTCCGATATTTTTATAATCTGCTTGACATATTTAGTCATGTGTGCATAAAGGTTTCACATCCATACCTTTGCCTTATGGGGTTGTTGATTCTTCTGTATGTATCGTCTGCAGTGTGAAGATCCCAGGTGTAATGTCTGGCAACATATAGCATGTGTGCTGATTCCGGAAAAGCCTATGGAGGGTGGCTTACCAAATCCTCCGGATATTTTTTTCTGTGAACTTTGCAGACTCAGTCGAGCTGACCCGTGAGTGGCAATGTTCCTTGTCAATTCATCTATGTCATTCTTAAATAATACCTCATGTTCTTTTGCTATAAATTTGTTGTGCACTACTTAGCTGATTTTTTGTTGATGGGGTTTGTTGAGTCACTAAGCCACTAAGGTATAGTAGTTGCATTTATTTATCTAATAATTTAGTGTCTTGTATAATTTATTTGTTCGGCAAAAACAGAGTCTTGTGTTAACTTCTGATGCAAGTAGACCTTTTCCAGTCTTGTCCTCCATTCATTTTGTGGATTGCCATAGGAGAAGTCCTCACTACTCTAGGTTGCAGCTGTGTTTGATAGTCACCTTATTTTTGCTTTTTCCAGATCTGAACTTTTAAACATAACAAAATAAGATAGATGCCTGATAATTAATTGAGGTGTCTTACAAGCTTCTAATTAACATCAGAACTAAAAGAATTTGCCTTGTGACAAATAGATGATATCCGTATTACCATGCAATTGCAGATATTAGGTGTGTGTATTTGGTGCATCATATAATTGTTCTTTTTTTGTCCCATGCTAACTCTTCATTTGAAAAAAAAGAGCTGTGGATTGCTTACCATGTACATAGAAGGAAATGTATAGAACTCAAGCATAACAGTTTGGTATCTTTCATGGACTTCCTTGTAACTGCTAGAAAGTTCTTTAGTTATAAATTTAAGAGGTTCTATGATTTGGTTTTGTTTTCATAATTTTCAAGTAGTGTCTTATATTTGGTGTTCCCCATATAATTTTTTTACTCCTGGGGCCGCTTGCACTGATATAAGTATTTGCTTCCCTTTTCTGAAAAAGTTCCTCACAAGCAAGAGCTTGTTTGTATGCTAGATGCTTTATTTTATGATCATCAGGGCAATTACAGATAAAATAAATTTTGGGTATCTGCTCTTCATTATTATGCTGCATATCTTATGTTGTTCTATTTGGAAAAGCTTACAAATAAGATACTCTGCCTAATAGTGCCTTATCCTGCCCAAGCTACATTTGGCTTCTCCTGTGCTTCGATTATATATAGAGAACCTTTTGAATGCCTGATAATGGTTGATTCTTTGCTTTTGAACTTGCAGCTTTTGGGTGACGGTTGCACATCCTTTGTATCCTGTCAAGTTGAATATCACAAATGTTCCTACAGATGGGTAAGTACATGCTTTAACGGTTTAACCTTTTATGGACAATTTTAACCCTAATTTGAAGATATTACTGCTGTTACTGTCGATGCATATTGTGCCTATATCGTGTCTATTTGTTCTGTGGTATTTCTTTGTTAATGAACGTTTCCGTCCACTGTTGTTTCTGAACTTGGGTGTATATTATTCTCGTTTTTTGCATTTCCAGCTCAAATCCCAGCCAGAGCATTGAGAAAACATTTCAACTTACGAGGGCGGATAGGGACTTGTTGTCAAAGCCAGAATATGATGTTCAGGTTGGTGAGGATGTCTTGTGATAGTAACAACTGTTTCTTGTGCATGTTCCTAATATGCTGACAGTGACCGCTTCAGTGGTATGACGCTTGTGTTATTGTTGATTAGGCATGGTGCATGCTACTTAATGACAAGGTGACGTTTAGGATGCAGTGGCCACAATACGCAGATCTACAGGTCAATGGTATTGTTTCCCCTGAGATTGCCTGCTTGTGCACATTGGGTCTATTGAAATAGAAAGCTTCATCTTTGTCTAATACTGGTTTATTCTGTAAATGTTTCTTTCGTTTGACATTTACGGAGATGAACATGCATAGTGCTAATGCTGTATTCTATATCTTTTGGTCTTTGCATGCCGAGAAAAATTATAATGCTTACATAATTGTACATCGTACATGGTCATCTTGTTTTACTTTTCATGTAAATGATGGATCCTCTTATATGCTTCACCCTTATATGAGTCTTTTACTAACTTTTCAGATCTGATTCAACAGGTGTACCAGTGAGGGCAATAAACAGACCTGGATCTCAGTTGCTGGGAGCAAATGGTCGGGATGATGGACCTGTTGTGAGTTTTCTTATTCTTCGTTAACATTGTAGCTGTTTCAAACTGAGGGACTTCTAGTTTGTCTGTATAATTTTTCTTTTGTATGATGTTTATATGAGTTTTGCCTAGTGTTTAGAGAAGCATGTGAAACAAAATGAGATGGAGTTAATAGCTGTCTTTTATTATTGCTGATCCATTTGAATTTATCACACCAGTAAAATGATGTCTTTATTGTTAAATTTTGTTCTTCTTTACGTAGTATCCTCCCTTGTTTTGGGTTTTCCCTTTTGCGCCCCTGAGGAGTATGGGGATCGATCAACTCATGTAGCATATTGTCTTTTTCTGGGCTTTATCTGTTGATTGTTAATGTGTTTTTTCAGTGTATATCTTGCTTCTTTATAGAAGATTCCCATTTTAATATATTGGCACTTGTCTGTTGCCTAGTTTGATACGTTGTGTTTCTATGAACTTATTCGGTATATTCTTATCTCTTTGTCAGATCACACCATGCACCAGAGACGGAATTAATAAGATCTTCATAGGAGGATGTGATGCTCGTATATTCTGTGTTGGAGTTAGAATTGTTAAGAGGCGCAGTCTGAACCAGGTTAGCCGGTCCATGCCAAATTTCGTTCTATCAGCTGCTATGTACTTTCCAAACATAGGTTAACCTATTAGAGTTCACAAGTAATGAAGATGCTCTTGTATGATCTATGCGTTTTTTACATTAACAAGACTTTTATGGTGATCTCTAGGGTTTATGGTTATTTTGCTTAGTCTGTGCCACAAATACTTTTCACCATCTTGAGATTCATCTATTTATTTGTTAATATATTTTTATGTTTTGTTTGTTGGTGTGGAGGTGGGTTGCAATTGTCTGCATTGTGGATATCTGAATGTTGTTGGTCTTCAACAAAAAGCTTTTAGCCCTGTTATCTGGGTTAAATTGTTTTCTTTTTGTGCTGATGATAGCTTATTAGATTGTTCATCTGCTTATGACACCTAGTCCTTGAATTTTTCCCCTACAAGGATAGGGAAAATTGGTGTTTGTTGCTCTTAAAATGTGAGGCCAGGAGTTTGTGGAAGGTTTTTGACATATCTTTGCTTGTTTTCATCTTTCTGATTGGCAGAGACATAATAGGATTATGCTAATCTTTTTACTAGGTTCTCAGCTTGATCCCAAAAGAGGCTGACGGGGAGCCTTTTGAGGACGCCTTGGCCCGTGTTCGTAGATGTGTTGGTGGTGGGGCTGCCACAGAAAATGCTGATAGCGACAGTGACATTGAAGTTGTTGCTGATTGTATTCCTGTCAATCTTCGTTGTCCTGTAAGTTGATTTTAACATTTGCAATACTTTTTACTATTAAACATTGCAGTGTTTGTCAGACACAAGTATATCATTTGATGCACTATTTTTATTGTATGGATGTACATTGCATTATTTGTTTTTGAGGATTGCACTGTTTTGGCTTCATGGCAGGAGGGTGACTGGGTGGTGTTTTATTTATAATTTGAGGTTTTGTTTAAGATCCTTTTCTGGCCCTCGAGAGTATTTATTCTAGCAGCAATAACGTTGAGTGTGTTTTAAAAGGTTCCCAGCTTTGGTGAAGATGCATATGCCAATTCTAAATTTCTCCATTGTCTTTAATTAGTACTAGATGTTTGATGATGTCAAAAAAAGTTCTTCCTGTTGGCAGATTTTACCTATACTACTTGCATGCCATTTACTTTATTGTAACATGTACTGGATATTCTCTTCTTGAGACATGCCTATTCATTAGCATGCCCTCCTGCAAAGTGCAAATGGAATTTCTGCACAGGTTTCTCTCACATTTTAGATGCAACTTAATAAGAATGAGATTTATTGGATAGACGTATATGTATTAGAGTTGGAAATACATTTCCCCTGGATGCAAGAAAGGCATGTATTATGCTTCTTTCTTGAAAGTCCTCAATATAATGTTTATCCCTTGGATCTGAATAGTGTATGTGATTTTCTTATGCAGATGAGTGGTTTAAGAATGAAGGTGGCTGGAAGATTTAAGAACTGTGTGCACATGGGCTGTTTTGATCTTGAAGTGTTTGTGGAAATGAACCAGCGCTCTAGGAAGGCAAGTTATGACATCTTATCATTTGTTTTGCTTCCTCATATAGGAGTTTTTCTTTTGTTTGTTTGGTAAACATTAAAATACATAGCGTCCAAATAAACTCACTCGCAGAATTTCTATTTGTCATATATCTTGCCTGACTTCTCTGCTTATGTTTTTTACTTCTATTTATGGATGCAGTGGCAATGTCCTATTTGTCTCAAGAACTATGCTCTGGAGAAAATCATCATAGATCCATATTTTAACCGCGTCACTTCTAAGGTATTATCTGCATTACCCCTTGAGGTCGATTCCTTTCTTCTTCCCACTTTTGTCAACGTATCCTCAATTCCTTTCTATAGATGCGAAATTGTGGAGAGGATGTGGCAGAGATTGAGGTAAAACCTGATGGGTCATGGCGTGCCAAAGCAGAAGGAGATCGTAGGGGTCTTGGGGAGCTTGGGCTATGGCATCTACCTGATGGTACCATCTCTCCATCAACTGAAGCAGAATCAAAACCAAAACCAAATCCAGAACTTAGACCAGTTAAACAGGAAGTTGGTTCTGACAGTCATGCTGGTCTTAAACTGGGAATCAGAAAAAATCAAAACGGTTGCTGGGAATTCAACAAACCCGACGACATGCATCAGGGAATCTCCTCTGCAAATAGATTTGCAACAGAAAAAATCGACAACAATATAATTCCTATGAGCAGCAGTGCCACTGGCAGTGGCAGAGACTGTGAGGATGCTAGTGTTAACCAGTCTGGTGAAAATGCAAACCTCGATTTTTCCACAGTTAATGGTGCCGAGTACGAGTCTGGTTCCATGAACATCGATCCAACACATGGATTTAATGATCGGACGACGTCAGCGCCAACTGGTGATGCTGAAGTAATCGTGCTCACTGATTCGGATGATGACATCGAACCATTACTATCTTCTGGAGCTGCTGTTTACAAGAACTCTGAACCCGAAACTAGTGGAGTTCCATTTCCAGCCACACAGCATGGAATTCCTGATCCTTATTATGAAAATCCTGGTCTTGGTCTTTATGGCACAAACGATGATGATTTCGGGATTAATATGTGGTCGTTACCTTCTGGTAGTCAGGGAGGCCCCGGATTTCAGTTATTTGGTTCTGACGTGGACGTTTCTGATCCCTTAGTTGAAATGCAGCACCCTTCTCTTAATTGCTCGTCGTCTATCAATGGGTATACATTGACTGCAGAGACTGCAATGGGATCTGCTGCACTTGTTCCCGACACAACTACTGGTCAACATTCTAATAGTAATAATAATAGTACGAATGATCATGGCTTAGTTGACAATCCTTTGGCATTTAGCGGCAACGATCCTTCGCTTCAGATATTTCTGCCGACGAGGCCGTCTGACGCGTCTACAATGCAGTCCGATTTGAGAGAGAATCCAGATGTTTCTAACGGCGTTCGTACTGAAGATTGGATTTCTCTCAGGCTGGGCCAAGGTGAATCTACTACAGCTGCAAATGCAAATGGTGGTTTGAGTTCTGGACAACGGTTACAATCAAAGGATGGCGCGTTGGATACATTAGCAGACAACGGTATGCTCTCTCTCTCTCTCTCTCTCTCTGTGTGCGCGCGCGCGCAAAGTAATTTTATGTTACCTCTTAATGTCTATTGATTATGATCTCTGCTTTAAATGGTAAGATATTTTAGTTGAGTGTGACTTCATGTTGCAACCGAAAGTAGAACGACTCTAGCCGCTTGCATATCACAAATGAGTCCAAAAAGATCATATCACCCACTTCTATGGTAATTAATTATTTGAGGTGCTAGTTTTGTTAAAAGAACATGATCAACAAAACAATGCCTCTTTGTTATTTACCCTTTGCTCTTCTCTGAAACAAAAAGAAAAAAACAATTTCTATTTTCTATGCAGCATTGTTGCTTGGAGTGAATGACAACAGGTCTGGAAAGGCAAGTAGAGAAAGATCGGACAGTCCCTTTTCATTTCCTCGTCAACGGCGTTCTGTAAGACCAAGATTATATCTTTCTATTGATTCAGAATCAGAGTGAAAGCCATTGTGGATGGATTATCTATTTTTCTCATTTAATTTGAAGGAGATGTCGCCAGATGTCTCACTCTGATCTGTATATGCCCAATAGCAGAAGCTCAAGTACAAAATAGCTGCATTTTGGTGCTGCCACCATAAGGAGAGTTGCTTTTTGATTGGTATTTTTGGAGTTGAATCCTCCCCTCGGGGCCTGGTATTTTTCCTAATCCAGGATCTGCACTTGAAAAAAGGGTGGGATTTTCGTCTTTTATCTCCTTGTGTAATGGTGAGTCGGAGGTCTAGTGCCCAGAAATTTGTACATCTGAAAGTCATTATTGGGAAAAACTTGAAACAAGTTTATCAATTAGTTTTGGTTCTAGTTTGTAGAGGGAAAGGCTTAGGGGTAACTCTTGAAGATAAAGAGAGTATCTTGTACATCTATTAAATTCTATATTTAAAAGGAATATATAATTCTATGCTGGCAATTTTTTCTGCTTTTGTAATAATAGTAATGGAGTGCTTTAACATGTACTGAATGGTCAAAATTAAACAATGTGCACGTCACACTGTGGCATATTTCACATCCTTTTGGTATTCTTAGTTCTTACACCTTAGTACATTTTAGGAATTTAGGAAACCCTCACAACCGGGGCACTTATGCAAATGATCGCATGAATATAAATATCGCAATCCAGGCAAGAGTATTGCTTGCATTTCGGACAACAAACACAAGGATCAAAGAGCAAAGCATATAAATAGCAAGATCGAATAACCAGAAGAATCCTGATTCCTGAATTTTTCTAGTTGCAATGTTGCAGGGACACGGGAATATGGGCACAACACAATATGAATTCAGTGACACGAGTTTTTCTAAATTATAGGACATGACACGGCTGATTAATATAATTATATGAATTCGGTGACACGAGTTCTTCTAAAATTATAGGACACAACATAGCTGATTAATATAAATTTTATTTATAAATATAAGTGTTCCTTCATACATAATGCTTGTACAAACATTCATAATTGATAAACAAACGATTAAAATGCTATATAATTATTAATAAAATTAAAATATCTAAATTGATTAGTATGTTGGACGAACACTAATATAATTTTGGATTATGGTATTGTGATGAAAAATTCAAAACGAGGAAGAAATGAATTTATACACCTATTCGTTACTTTTTATATTTTTTCCAAACAAATAATGACCCTTAAATTAAAAAAAAAATGAAACAAAATAAAAAAAAAATTGCATTTGTTGTGTCCTTGCGTATCAGAATTTAAAAAAAAAAAAAAATTCACACTTTTTGCGGTGTCGGACTCGTGTCCGTGTCGAACACTGCATAGACATAAAAGTTGCTTTGTCCATGCATTAGTGTCTAGTTGTCACAAAACGTTAGAGAAAAATTATTTTTTACTAGTAAATATGGCATACTCAATGTGTGTGCGATATAAATTAAAATGTTATTAATGATATATAAATTTAGATAGCATAAATTTATAAATACGAATAAAATTTTATTTATGATAATATTAATTATTTTAAACATATTTACAAAATTTATAACATGTTAAAAAAGTAATTTTTATAGTTAAAGAAGTATAAAATTTAAACTATTGAGAAATTTAACTAGGAAGAGAGAGAAAAAAAAGAGAATAAAAAGAACGTGAGAAAGTGAAAGGAAGAGAGAAAAAATTATTTAAATTAATTAATTATTAAATGACAGTCCAAATTAAGGGAGAGACCAAAAAACAGTTACTCTAAGGGAAAGACGCTTTATATAATAGTATAGATGTAACCTTAGTTTGGTTTTAATATTTTCTTGCAAGATATTATGACTAGCTCTAGCTGTTGCCCTTGATAATAGCCTTGGCCCTTGTGCCACATAGGGCAAATGAACGGTTGCCGACGGAGCTGTCGCGGAAGGAGGATGCACGTAACCCTCCTAGAGTGGTAGGGGTGCCGCAGGCTGCATCATTGTGGATGGAGGGTACTGTAACGCCCCTCTCCTAAAGAGGAAGAAGAACACCACATCCTCACCGAAAAAGATTCCCGAGCACGATAATGTGCCCTATTCGAAAACCGCCTCAGCGAATGGCAAAACCAGCAAACAAAACTCTGACAATAACAAGACAATGTCCCAACAACCAAAGGAATGCGGAAGCGAAATCATAAACAATAATTTCAATCATATAAGTCATTTATGATAACATCTAACATATCCTATACAATCCTAGATATCATCAACTATCCCACATTTTTTTTTAACCAAGAACCGGTCAATTCGACCATAGGATTAGGAGGAATCGACCTTGTATATTAAAGCTTAAATTGGAAAGTCCAAAAAGTACATCAATAAGGCAATAAAAGTGCCAATACACAGCAAAGGTGATAAAACACCGACAAAAATACAAAAAAATTATCCTCGTAAAGGACACGAGTTTCGCACTCGCCAAGCTGGGTCTTTCAGGATTATCAACAGGATAGTTGAGGAGACCATCAGGGGCACATAAGTACATAAAGTAAATAATTCATGCTAGCTACAATATCAGCATCAATACAGAATAAAAGACAAGACTGTTGTTGGGACAACTGACAAAACAACCAGATAATAAGCCAATCTTGACCTATTTTTGCCGACTGACAAGATAGGTGACACCGTCACCTATCTACCTGAAGTAAGAACCAAAATAGGAGGGTTGAGAATAAAGGATACTCAGTAAGGGGCTATATAATATAGATATTGATCACAGTTCGTCGTTTATCATTTAAAACCAAAAGGGTAAATGTTGCTCGTTTTGAGAAAGGATACCAATAATAATAATGTAAGTTGTAAAACTATATAACAAAGCAACACTCTAGCTCGGCTTATTTTTAAACAGTGAAAAGGTTGACGAACCGGATCCTTTGTAAACCATTTGCACATAATGTCAAGCCGATAGTTTAGTGAAAGCTTAGTCGATTCACAATCCGTCGAGGGTTAGAAAGGACAGAACTATAAGTTGCAAATAAGTAATATAGGACGGGATTTTAATTCGACTAAGTAATTAAAGTAGTAAAGCAGATAAGTAGATAAGCAATGCAATGTAATGCAATAATATGTCCCTGTGAGCACGGGACTTCTTTTTATAACTTCCAACCATGAGCAAATAATCAAATACTCCACCACCAGTCCAATGCAATAAATAATTTAGAGGGACGATCAACGCCACTACACAGAACTTGGGAAACGAGTACTCGCGCCACCGTTCACAACAACTTAGGCTAGCCAACCTCTTGACCGGCCTAAGTCTACACGCAAGAGCTACATCGGGATTTGCCCTAGACGCTTGTCTCCAGGCTCACCTCTTGTAAACTCCGGGCCTACAATGAAATAATGAGGGTTGCTCTCTTTTCAAAGATTCTATACATTACAATCTTATTGGCCAAAGGAGCCGTTCGAAGTAGGGATCAGGTTGTGGATGGCCAAAGGGCCGTTTGAGACAAGGTTATATTTGCGAGGCCAAGACGCCAAAGTTCGCATTTTAAAACAAAATGATTTTCCTTGCCTCTAGTTGTATATATATATATATATATATATATATATATATATATATATATATATGTTTGCTACTAAAAAGGTTTGACTAACATCACTGATGCGTACTGATTTGTGGGTGAAGCACCACCGAATTTGTATTCGGGAAAACTTGAGTAATTTGGATCAACGAAGCTTCTTTAATGGGGAAAACCCTGCAAAAAAATATGTTAGCCCCTCCACTGAATTGTGTCAGTATGAGTAGAAGGAAGAAATAATAATAATAATTGCGAGATGATATCAATAATGACAGAATGCTTGAAATATAGATGTAAAGAGCCTGGAGAATGCAGAGAGTTCTTATGGTAGTTTTGAGTGCTTATGTGTGGAATGACTTCAAAATGAGACTTTTATTTTCACAGGGTAGCGACCTCCCTGCCAGCTAGATGGCGGTTGAGGATTTTTAGGAGATAGTGGGCAAATTCTGCTGTAACTAGCCGAGAAAATCATGGGATAAGGCTTTTTGTCCTTTTGGATCAGGTTTCTGGCCTTATCTTGCTGCTATCTCTCCGAAAATATCTCCAACACTCCTGCTGGACCAGGTGGGCCGACGTCCTGGTGGGCTGCTGGCCATTCAGCTGGGTGGGCCGTCCAGCTAGTTGACGTTTGGGCCTGTACAAGATCTGATGGACTCCAACCTTCGGTTTTCCTCCGAGTTGGGCCTTCTCATTTCACGGGCTTAATCTAATGAATTATGGCTCTAATGTGTGAAATGGGCCTTGCCGGATTTAGCTAGCATCATCACTCCACCCACTCTCGTAGTCGAACGAGTGTCGAGTTCGACTAGGAGAGTAGTTCGAAAAATATATGTGCTTCATTGGCAACAAATGAGCTAATTCTTCATGACATCATTAGGTGTAGGTGTTTCGGCGTACGTCGAGATGAATATATAAATTTGAACTATCGTATTTTTTTCTTCTAGTACTCCACTCCAATAAGATTTTTCATGGCACCCTTGACATACTTTGACCATCGAGGACTTCACTTCGAACATAAAGGAAATAAGTTGTGATGGCCCTTCTGGCAGTTGGACAGAGATGATCATTGCTGGTGGTGAAGCTTTGCTAGGATCCTACCAGCTGGAAGTGGAGCAGGGCAATCGACTTGGACAAAAACCGTCCTGCTGTCACTGAAAACTTTCCTGCCAAGCACAAAGGAGATTACTGGTGATAACCCTCCTGGTGCCCAAGCTAAGAGTGTTGCTTCGTGCGATGGGGTCTTCGCTCGGGCAAATAAGTTAGTTGGAGACACCATAGCAAGCTCCTTTGAATTTCCTGCACTTCAGTATTCTTAGAATTTCCTCCATTAGTGCTTTGTTATTTCTAGGATTTATTTTCTTGGACTTCACTTTTGTACTGCTTCATTTCCGGCCTCTTGGAATCTGCCAATCTTTAGCTCGGATGTTTTGTGGATGTTTTTGTTTTTTAGTGATGATTTAAGACATTTGCTATGAAAACCTATAAAACAAAGATAAGAATAGCAAATATATGTACTTTTTAGATGGAGAAAGTTTCATCTTCTATCTGCTTATTCATCCTGGCAGAGGTTCCTTTACTGCCAGGAGTAGGGACTTCAGCAGGAGGAATGTCACTCCTCTTCTATTTCTTTGTCCATCCTTGTCGTGACCCCCGGGCACGGAGAGGAGAACCCTCACGATGGCGCCCGTTGGACGCGCGGGCATAACCTTTGAATCCATCGTGTACAACCCTAAAGTTTGGCCTGGGAAGCACGTGCCAAAAGAGGTTAACCTGTAATGGTTATACATGAATTCTTAGTTATAAACCTTTCAATTTCATACTGCAAATCCGATGTGGGATGAAATCCCCAGCACACACGCCCCTACGCACGGTCCCGAGACCGTGCGCCAAGCCCGTGTGGCTGCTCTAAGTGCTACTCTCACCAGGCACACACGCCTGTCCGCACGCCCCTCAGGGCCATGCACCAAGGCCGTGTGGCCTGACTTATCCAAATCCTTACGCTGAATTAACGGGGTGCTACAATCCTGGCAGAGGTTCCTTTACTACCAGGAGAAGGATATGCATCTTTCTTTAGCAGGAGAAAAATACTCCTCATTTCTTGTCTCTTTATTCTTCCCGGGAGAGGTTCCTTTACTGCCAGAAGCATCGGGATATTCATTTCCTGACAAGGTAGGCGTTTCGCCTCGACCTTCCCAAGGTGGACTTCTTTTTCAACCTTCCCAAGGAGGACCTCATGTTAACTCCTTCCTGATAAAAACCCTCATGAAGGTGGTATACCCTCTAGCCAGGCGGGGGGAGTGATCAGCTCTCGATAAGGTGGGCATTTCGCCTTAACCTTCCCAAGGTGGACTTCCTTCCCAACCTTCCGAAGGAGGACTCGTGTTATCTCCTTCCTGCTTCTGTCCATCTTAACAGAAGCTTGCCTTCCTGCTGGGCGGGTTAGCTTGAATCTGAGGTGCATATTTACAATATTTTTGCATTGTATATTTCTCAAGGGGATGTATAATAGCCCCTCCAACATATCAGAGGTAGGTACCATTTAAGGTTTATGGCAACAAAATTTCTCAGGGTTAGGAAAATATAGAAATAATTATACAAAATTTGATGACCTGGGGGATGCGAGAGTGTCCTTCCTGCTGTAAGCTCGATCACTCTAGCTTTCAAGTATAAAATCTCCTTAGATTTCTGATGTTCCAGCTGGAAAGCGTAGTGCTTTTGCCAATCTCTAGTTCATACGCTCCTCGCATGATCACCTTGGTTACTTTATAGGGTCCCTCTAAGAAGGGCACCAATTTTTCTATTTTCTTCCGGGCGCCAGCTCTCTTGAGGACCAGGTCGCTTACTTAACTCCCCTGCTTTACGAGCTAGTCATTCTGGTCTTGTGTTTGGAGATTGCTCCACTCCTCTAGTTCTCTTGTAGGAAGCACGATGGTTTTCTTGCTCCATGCGCTCTCTTCGTGTATCACCTTGCTCACCATATCTTCCTATTTCGGCCTCCTCAGCATTGACATACTTCTCGGCTCGGGCCAATAATTCATCCCACGTCATAGCGGGTTTCTTGGCCAAGGATCTGAAAAGCTTTCCTCTACATAAACCTTGAGTGAATGCACTGGCATGCACCTCGCGTGTGGCTGATGGTACCTCCAAGACCGCCTTCGTGAAGCGATCAATAGCTTCTGAGTGGTTCATGATCTCTTTGCCTAAATGTGAAGAGACTCATTGTCATCTTTTGATGTTGCTTACTGCTGGCAAACTAGTGGCAGAACAGAGATGCAAACTGATGGAATGAATGAATGGAACCAGGAGGGAGCTGGATGGACCACTCTTGTCCCATGCCCGTGAGCGTTGTTAAGAACACTCTACATTTGACACCTTCCGTATATTGGTATAAAAATGCTAGGTTTTCGAATCAGGTCAAATATCGTTGGGGATCAGTGTTGTCATCGTATTCAGGAAGTCCGGATGTCTTGCATCCTGGTGGCAGGTAGTCCGCCATGATCTCCTGGCTGAACGGTCCACTCCTCCTGGTCACCCTATAGGGATCTCCCTACAACCTGTTCTCCATCTCATTCATTCTTTGTTGCAGCCTAGCCGCCCAGTCGGGTTGGTCCATAACAGGTCCATGTTGTCTGACCTTTTGGGGTACTCCTCTCCATGCGAAATCTTCCTGCCTTGTTTTATGCCCGCCAATTCCTTGGGCGTCCACTTGCACTCTGCCTTGCAAATTAACATTGGAGTTTATATTCACTCCTCCGGCTGGTGGATTAGGGCCTAAACCCACTTGAACTAGGGGGCATGTCTGTCGGGGCTGCTGCAAGTATTCTGCTCTTCCCGGTGGCATACAACTCTCCTGCTCTTGGAGGCATACCTCGCGCATTCACTGCGGGTGGTACCTCGTGCGTCCGAGCCTCAGGTGCTTGACCTCCCAAAGCTTCCTGTACGGACTGAGGAATCAAAGTCTTAATGGCCTCTGCTATGACATCTTGAATTTGAGCAGAGGGTGTTGCGTTTCTGATGGCCTCTTGAACCGCGCTGGAAACCGTAGATTGTATGACTTCTGTGATGAACCCTTGGTCTTGCGCGAGTGGAGTTCGGATTGCTTCTTGAACCACTCCTGGAACAGAGTCTCGGATTATGTGTGTCACTCGCCTGTTAAATTCATCCCAAGTCACTCGCGGTGGAGCACTGGACCGTCCTGTCTGGGGGCAGACTTGGCTGGAAAACCACCTGAGCCTGCCAAGGCTGCTCCCGCTGTTGCTCCTGCGAGCATCACTCTTGCTGATCCAGATGTTGGATTTGTCAATGCTCCAGATGTCACTCCCGACATAGTTCTGGATGCTAGTCCTTGCGGGAGATCTGAAACTCTCTCTTCTGGAGCGAAATGAACTTGGCAGCTTTATGCCTGCGGATCTGGGATCTGCTCTTCATTGACATTAGCTGAGAGGAAAGTGGAAGTCTGCGGACCTCCTGCTCCACGTCCTGGTGCTGCCAGGGTAGCCAAAATCCAACTTGCCTGTTCGGATGGGGTGCGTGAGCCTGGGATATGTCCCTTGAACTCTCCAGAGGTATTTTTGGCTAAGGCAGCAGAGATCTGCTATGCGCGACCTCGTAAATCAAAGATTTGCTCTGCCGATACACCAAGCGTTCCTCCTGGTAGGGAGGGCGAAATCTGCAGCCCAGCTGCAGTTTGTCCTGCTGCTTCAGAAATTTGTTCGGTCAGTTCTCCACTGACTTGGCTTTCTTTCCTTCCAGAGACTCCCATTGTTGGGTGTGGGATCAGTCCTCCGATCGTGGCAACCGAGACAACCTCAGTAGTGAGAGCAGGTTGGAAATCTCTAGCAACAAGTGGGAAATCTCCAGCAGTAGGTCAGAATCCTCCAGTAACAGTTGTGAGATTTCCAGCAGCAGTTGGGACGTTCATTTGGTTACTCGAACTCATCGTAACAAAGGAAAAAGGGATTGTACTCATGCCTTAACTCAAGTTTCCCACAGACGACATCAATTACAAAGATAATAGTTAAATATCTACTATGATACAATGAAGGCAAGAAAACATTAAAATCAGAAGTAAGTAAAGCAGGAAGGATAAGTTGGTTCGCAATTCCTATATATATCTATGTTCTTACTCCAGTTGAAAGCATTTTAAACCTTCCCTGAGGCTCAATAGAACGAGAAAAAGCGGCAAGCAACATATAAAATTCTCCCTCAAAGATCCCACCTAAAAACACGGGCCTAGAGGATGAATGACTGACACGAATAAGGGACGGGCAAAAGAACAAAAAACAGGCAATGAAGCACGGCTATCAAAACATAAGCATGCTTATAGATAATCATTTAATATTTAGGCATGAAAGAGCAAGTAGGGGCAACATGGTCATTTAACATGAAAAACGTGGAATAAATGAATAACGAATAACATTTGATTAAAGATAAAACATTTAAACACTGAAGCTAATCAGGGGTAGGGTTGTAATTCCACATTAAACAAGCATAATCCAAGCATATAACGCCCCGTATTTTGTACGTAACTTCATTTTTAAATATTTCCAATTCTTTTATTTAAATTTCGTTATCGCCGTTGGATTCTTGAGAATATTTTGACCTAAACCCTATAATTTTCACAAAATGGCATTTTTAAATCTCGAAGAGATTCCCGCAAATTTATGATTATAATCTTATCTTAGTTAAGTTCTCTAACAAGTCAACACTTGTAGCAAGAGCAATTATACGTGACCAAAAGGAAGAAAAGAGAACTTGCCAACTTTGATCTTCAATTCGGATTTCTGATCTCATTTCCCGTCTGATTTTCGATCCGTAAACTTCTACGCGATGTCCTTCAGGTAGCTACCAAATTTCCCTCAATTTTGTCCTGTTTTGAATGAATTCTGTTGATGATGATGAATAGTACTATATCTATATAATTTTTAGATTTATATGTTTTAATTGGTAGTTTCGTATGATTTTCGTGTCCATGTGTGACGAGCATGAGTGGTAGATTAACATATATGAACTTTGTTGCAATTCATGGATTAACTATTGAGTTATGGAAATCTTTAATCAAACCAGAGGTTCTGTGCGAAGAACTTTGAAATTCGCTGGTTTTTGCAAGATCACGGTAAGTTGTATATCGTGAGCTACACCGTGAGATGCAATCTCATGGTATGCAACTGACCATGAGTGTTAACCGTGAGATTTTCATCTCACGGTATGTCACTTACCGTGATGACTGACCGCGAGCCCCTTTCATTATACCGTGAGCCATACTTAGTTTATTTTTCAGCGATTTCAATTAGTTGGCTACGGCATTCTTGGTCAACTGTCATATATTAAAGTTGACTTTTCTCATTTTACCTCGTTTTTGAAATCCAAATTTGCCAATAGCTCTGATAAATCATGAAACTTATAATTTGTGAAGTTCCGAAATTTTCCGACCTCGTTCGGGTTGTGAATAGTGATTTTTTGTTTAGGGCTTTTTAGCCTATTTTCCGTAATTCGCCCAATTGATCCGAAACTCGCATGATTGCTTCGTTATAGCATTTTGAGCATCAATGTGAACTTTAAATTTCATTTTAACGTGTTTTACATATTGAATTTTGATATTTTGTTTAATTGATTTAAATGCATTTTTGTGAGTACTTCAATAGAAGTCGTGCTTTATATGCTTTTAACTGCTTTAATTATTTCTCGTAAGCCGTACGTCATGTCAGTGTCTTACCTGGTATTGTCGGTTGTTAGTTTCAGGTGTTTCTTCAAGGATACTTGATCGTCGTACGTTTTCATCAAACCTTCCAGGTGAGGGTTTAAAACTGGTTTGAACTGGAGTAAGAATCGTATTACTTGCGAACCAACTTATCGTCCCGCTTTTATCTATTGCTTTAATGTTTTCCAGCCTTTACTATATTATATTAAATATTGGACTATTACCTTTATGATAGTTAATTAAACGTTTTAATATCAAATTGTATACGTATGTATGCTTTCTAAATGTTTTCAACTAGAGACAAGGAAAACCTGATTTGTTTTAAAAGGCGGGCTTTGGTCTTCTGGCTCCGCAACATTAACTTGTCTCGAATGGCCCCTTTGGCCACCAAAGTGCAGTGTAACGATTGCGAAGCGAGATAATGATAACGATAATGATTTATAAAATGGGCCCGAAGGTTATATGGAGGGTGAGACTTGGAGACGAGCGTCTAGAGTAATAAGATCCCAAAGTATAGTTTCCAAATTATAATTTTCAATGGGAGGCCGGTTGGTAGTTGATCAGTCCTTCATTGGGGAGATGGTGAATGATTGCATGCGTTGCACATTTTTCCTAAAATTATCATGAATGAATGCGTTGAATTTCCGGGTAGCCTCGGAATTCGACAAACGGCGTAGGAGTATTTATTGAATGAGGCGATATAAGGAGAGACATGGACCCGTACTCACCTGGACAATAGTGTAACGAACTTGTTTACTGCTTTAAATTAATTTAGTTGAACTATAAGTCTCGTCGTTTATCTTATTACATGATTGAATTAAAGTTATTGCAAATGCCGGGTAAACGAGCTTATAAGTCAACTAGATTAACTCTTTAAAATTGTCGGCTTGAACCGTATGCTAAAAATGGTTTCAAAGGATCCGTTCGTCAGTCTTCTAATATTTTAAAAGCAGCCGAATTGAGTGTTGTTTATAATATAATTTTTATAATTTATAATTGTATAATTTCCAAAAATAAGCAAAAGTTATTGTTTTTGGATTTCATAAGCTAAATGACGAATGGGATCAATACTTATATTATATAACCCCTCGCTGAGTATCTTTTATACTCACCCTCGTGTTTTGATTCTTGCTTCAGGTTCTTAGACAGACGGGTGGCAGTGTCACCTTTGTGGTCTTGGCAACAGCAGCCACTCCATGTATAGGGTTTTGTGGTAGTTTGTCTCATGTCCAACAACTGTCTGGTCTTGATGCCGCTTTTGTACATTATGCTTATGTTATAATTGCTAGAGCAGTGCTAGTTATGCTATTATTTATACTATTGTAGTTGAGCCTATGAAGAGCGTAAGATCTTCTTGTTAGTACTCGAAATTTGTTACTACAGGTTGTTTACTTCTAATATATGTTGTATTTTGCTTTATTGCTTTCACACTCTGGCTATTTGGTTGTTGTTGTTGGACTAGTTGTTGTTGCCAGGTTACTTGCTTGCGTGAGTGCCGTTCATTGGGATGGATTTTTGAATGGGATTCCGGCCTTGCTCGGGAATCTGTTTAAGTTCGGGTGTGGTGTTCCTCTTCCCAGCCTTGGAGAGGGGCGTTACAATTCAAGTCAATTAATTGAATTATAACTTAACAAATTAACAACTTTTGCAAAAGCCACAAGCTACAAGCTAAGATTCAATCCTAATCCTAGTTAATCGAACTAAATCCTATCAATTCGACTATACAATCATACAACATTAATATTCAACAATTACACACATACTTCAAGCTAAAGTACAAGTAATTCAAGCCAAATTGGTTCAAAAAGCTAAAAGCTATAGCAAAAGCTAACATTCAACACAAGTAAACAAATATTGCAATAAAAGATCAACGACAAGTCAGATTAGGGTAATACCAACGTCGTTAGAACCGTTGCGACGAGGCGAACATTTTATCTGAAGATAGTGTCGCCGCTGCCGAACACCGCCTGACACCGCCAAACCACCTCCGGTGGCCGAACCCTTATACCCAGGCGTTCCTCTTGTCGAGTCCGTCACTTCCCTCAAGACCGTTTCTCAATCGGATCATCCACCGGAAAGTTATCCCACTCCGAAGCTCCGACAAACCCTAGAAATTGTAGATTTTCAATTAACGTCAAATCGCTCAACAAAATCCGAAATTGACTTCAAATATAGCTTACCCATGTCATAGAGATTGAAAATCATGTAAAGCCTGTCAAAAATGGTGGCCAGAAGTGGCCAGACCACCACCTCCGCCGCGCTACCTTTAAACCACCATAACTCCGCGTCGGTGATCAGATGAGGTCGAGACCACCGCCATTGGACTCCTCTCATCAAGGGCTTCAAAGCCCAGGTGGTGTGCAACGTCACCATCGCCGAAATTGTCACCGGATGATTTTCACCGTCGTAGCTGTTCCTCTGCCGTGGTTGGGTTTCAGGCCACGACACCACCACCGTTCGACTCCTCTCATCAAACCGGTCCAGAACCGACCGGTCTCCATCCTTTTCGTTGCTGAAAAAGCCAAATTGTGACGACCCGCAATCTCCAAGTTCAAGATTAGCGCGTTTATCGGAATTCGGACCGTTTACGGTCCCGACATCTTTCACACTTGCACGTTTTCCAACTCTTGCATTTAAAGATTTTTATAGATCATCGATTTAGTATTTAAAACCCAAAGCATTAATTAGAATGTAATTTGCATCATTTTGTCATTAACTAGGGTCAATTTGGTAAATTTATATTTTAGCTCGTTTAATCGAATCTAGTAATTTAACTGTGCACATTGGACTAGGGTTCAATGTTTTAATAATGCATATTTTACCGGGATTCCAAATATTTTCATAAAATCCCAAATATCCTTCATTAAATCATATTTTCAAGAAATTGCACTTTAGCCCAAAACTATTTACACTTTAGCCCAACCCGGAATTGACTTTTCGCAAACTCATGAATTTTTATAAAACGAACCTCAATATTTTTTAAGCATTTTATTTCGGTCATTTTGACACTAAGTACGCCTAATTCCGACACTTTACACAATTTGCACATTTTTCGAGGAATAGGGTATATTATGCAAATATTGGAAGTCTTAGGGCAGAATTGAAAAATGTGAGAACACATAGCAGCGACGCACGCGAGCTCTCTTCTCCAAATATGGGGTTTTCCGATTCTTCACTGAATCAAGCAAATGATATGTCCAAATCGATCGTCTCGATAAGAGGAGCACATTGGTACTAATATTTCTTACATTTGGACGACGGTGGTGGCGCGGTGGAGCTCGGAAGTTCCGCGGCATAGATGGTGGTGGTCGTGGCTTTTCCTGCGACTTTCAGGTTGCGGGAAGGGTGATTCTGGACTGATTCTTCGAGAGGAAATCCAACAGCGGTGGTCTCGTGGTCATTCGACCGTCGGTGAAGGAGATATGGCCAATTTTCAGTCCGGCAACCATTTCTCCGATCTGCCATCCCCGGTGACCCCACGGTGGCGCACTACCTAGCGAAGGTAGCCCTGGACGAGAGGAGTCCAATGGCGGTGGTATCGCCTCCTTTCGATCACCGACGACGGAGTTATGGCATCGAGAAGGTGATGCGACGGAGCTAAGGCGGAGCTGGTTTTTCGGCGACCCTCGCCGGTGACCAACGTACCATCCCTGACCTCCTCGAATTGGGTAAGCCGATTTTGAAGTCCGTTTCTGTATTCGTTGCTTGGATTTTCGTTAATTTGGAATTTATGATTTTAGGGATCATTGGAGCTTCGGAGTGGAATAACTTTCTGGTGGAGAGTCCGATGGAGAAATGGTTTTGAGAGAAATGACGGACTTGAAGAGAGGAACATTTCGGTATAAGGGTTCAACCATCGGAGGTGGTCCGACGGTAGCAGGCGGTTTTCGGCGATTTTGCAACTGTTCAGGCAGGAGTCCGGCGACGGTGTCTTTGGACAGATCCTTCGTCTAGACGCAACGGTTCTAACTGCGCTAGTATTACTCAAATCCGACTTCTCGTTTGTCATTTATCGCATTTTTTGTATAATTGTGTTAATTGGTAGGTTTTTGATTTTAGCTTCTGGCTTTTGGCTTTTGAGCATGAAAGACTTGTATCCTAGCTTAGTTTAATTGCATAAATTGTTGAATATTGTTGTTGTATGATTGTTTAGTCAAACGGATAGGTTTCGGTTCGATTAGGCTAGAGATAGGATTTGATTTTAGCTTGTATCTTTAGAGCTTTTGAGAAAAGCTGTAAGTTGTATTTCCATTTATTGTTTTAATGAAATATACATGTAGTGCCCCCTAAAAAAGGAACGCCACATCCGCACTGAAGCGAACTCCCGAGCTTTGGCGAGGGGCCTCAACTCAAAAACCCAGATAATTCAATGAGTCATGCAATAATGTGTCCCGACGAGAACGGGCCCTCTCCTTATAACTCTCAACCATGAAAATCATGAAAGCATGTAGTGAAGTACTCCACCACCAAAAGAATGATCCAATAACAGAGTCTTAAGGAGATGTGATTAGCACCACCATACAGAGTTTTAAGGAGACGCGGTCAGCACCACCGTTCGCATCAACTTAAGCTAGCCAACCTCCTAGCCAACCTAAGTTAACACGTATAGAAGTATACATCGGGATTTGCCCTAGACGCTCGTCTCCAGGCTCACCTCCTGTATACTTGGGCCCAAAGTCATGATCCAGTCCATGGCTCACTTTGAAATCATATCAGTTTGGGTGGCCAAAAGGGCCGTTCGAAAAATGATGCAAGCAGTTAAGTATGAATGGCCAAAGGGGCATTTGAGACAATTTGATGTAACGATCTAAGAAATACTCATAAGCGTTGTACGCTTCGAGAGCATGCTGACAGATGTCCCTAACAACATTACTTATAAGTGCCTCTGAGATCAAATGATTACTTTTAAAATAAATAAGTTACTTGTCTCTAGTTGAAAGCATTTTAAATCATTTTGTAGATGCACAAGTTTGGCTATCAAAAGGGTTTGACTAAGCATATAAAGAAATAGTAAATGCAGTACAGCAACTAATAAGAAAGGCGGGATAATAAGTTATTTCGCAAACCTACATAACTATGTCCTTGCCCTAGTTGAAAGCATTTTAAACCCTTACCTGGCTCGACACGACAGTATGAAAGCAAGCGGTAGTCAAGTTTCTCCCTCGCTGGTCCCACCTGTAATACACAGGGCCTAGAGGATGAAAACGAGACCGACAACACTAAAAGCAAGACACGAGATAACAAACGACGCATGGCAAATTCAATAGAATCCAAATCATGCAATAAACACAATATGGAAAGTTAATCAATTAAGCATATGGAGATGTGTAAAATACGAAACAACAATTAAAGAAATATTAATGCAATTCTAAATAACAAAGAAACATATAAATTAAATATTAAAAACATGCTTAAATGCAATTAGGGTACGTAGACATGATTAAAATAATATAAGAATGATCTCACGCGAAAACGGGATCAAACGGATAACAAACGAGAAAAGTGGAAAAATTCCTAAACGAGAAAGGTGTCAATTGACGGTCAAATAAGGTCGGATAAATCATAACTTCGGGAATACATAGGTTTTGAAACTCTACGAAGCTATAGGTGAAATCGAAGGTCGTTTGCAAAAGTCAACCTTCTAATTAAGAGGGGTTGACCAAATTCCCGAAGTGAAAGAAAGAAGAAGGATGGATAAGAATCTAAGTATGTTGCACCGGCCAGCGCACGGGCTTGGCAAGCTGGTGCAAGCACAAAAGAGGGCGCACTGGCTTACGCACAGTCTTGAGCGTGCTGTCAAGACGTGCAGCTGCAGGCTTACGCACTGGCTCGTGCACAGGCTCAAGCCAGTGCAGGTCAAAAGGGGGACACACGGGGCTATGCACTGGCTTGGGAAGCCCGTGCAGATCTTCTGGGCAGCAGAAATGGCAGATCGTGAAGCTCTCACGCGCACAACGACATACAAACTCATAGATCTCCTAATTTACTCCATAAAATATGCTAATTTTTACATATATGCATATATATCACATTAGCTACACATAGGTTCAAGAATCATGCTAAATGATTAAGTAAATCTTCCTAAACACGAAAACCCAATTCTATAAAATTCTATCTAAAAACCCACGAAATCGCAACAAGGAATGAACGAATTGAAATGGGATAAAAGGATTACCGGTAGAGGATGAAGCAAGGATCGTTTGGGTTTTCACGGCTCATCGATCAGACGAGAAACAGGCTCGGTAGGACGTCGGGAAGATTTCTATATTTTTTCCTCCTTCATCTTTCTCGTCTCTCTCTCTCTCTCTCTCTCTCTCTCTCTCTCTCTCTCTCGGCTCCTCTCTCCTTCTCTTTCTCTTTATCTTCTTCCTTTTCTTTTCTGTTATTCTACTTTTGCAACAAAAGGGGCACAAGTAGAATTGAGGGATATGAGGGGGGTAGATATGAAAAATAGGTATTAAAGAGGGTCGGGGTAAAATAGATAGTTCCGAGTAAAAAGTGGGTTCTCGGGTAAAACTTATTCGTGATACTAAATATTCTCACGAAAAGCCTTCGGCGCGAATAAATCCGAAATTTTGGGTCATTACAATACATGTTTGATGTTTAATTACAATCTTACCCCCCTGAGTAGCTTGTGTGTTTCAATTTTTTTTAATTAAATTAGTGTTTCTCGTTTATTTAATTATTCTACGCTTTTCATATAAATTGACCATGTTGTCCGTACTTGCTCTTTTATGTTTAAATGTCGAATTAGTGTCCTTAAGCATGTTCGTAATTTGGTAGCCGAGCGTCAGTGTATGTTTCCTTGTTCGTGTCAGTCATTCATCCTCTGGACCCCGTGTTTTTCAGGTGGGATCTTTGAGGCAGAATTGTAATTGCTGCTTGCTTTCCTTCTCTTGTTCTGTCGAGCCAGGTAAGGGTTTAAAATGCTTTCAACTGGGGCAAGGGCATAGATTCATAGGCTTGCGAAATAACTGATCATCCCATCTTTCTTATTGATTGCTATTCTTGTCTTTACTATTTTCTTATATGCTTAGTCAAATCATTTGATAGCAAAACCCGTACTTATATTACCCAAACTGTTTTGTTTTCAAGGGCAAGAAAATGATTTGTTTTGGTGACACCTTGATCTAGGAAATATTTATAAGTAATGTCGTTATGTGTAATCAGTTACGGCTCTAGCCGAAGCGCACGACACTTATGAGTAGGACTTAGATCGTCACTCTACTTGCCTAAAATGCCCGTTTGGCAATCAATTTATAACTACTTTATCTGCATCATTCTTGGAAACGCGAGCAAAATCATCGACTTTTCTTGGGGCCCTGGTGGGTATACAGAGGTTTCACCTAGGGACGAGCGTCCAAGGTGTTTCCTGAGGTACTACTCCCAAAAACTAAGCGTCAGCTGTGGTCTGTCAGGAGCTGGCAGCCATGGTTGGGAGCGATGGTGGGTGATGCATTCGTTGCACACTTTCCTTAAATTCACTTTCGTCGAGCCTTGGGTTTCTCCTTGGCTTGACACCGGAGATGGAGTTACTTGCATGATTGAGGGGGTTATAAGAGGGAATAGGCCCATTCTCGCTGGGATAATTATTTGTTATTGTCATTGCTTATTGATTATTGTTTATGTTACTTTTATCGACTATTGCCATACTACAAGTTGAAGCACATTCTGGTTTTCTTCATTTAGCATATGTACTTTCCTTATATATATATAAAACCCGGAAGCGTAGCTCGAACTTGCCCAACTTATGCCTTCTTTATTGTTCAAACTACTTAGTTGAATTACGAGTCGTGTTTACTTATCATTTCTAACTTTTTTATGTCATGTCTTTCGAACTTGTAACGGCCTCGTGACTCAACTAATATCATTTCAAAATGATCGGCTTGACTTTATGTGCAAATGTTTTCAAAGGATCCGGTTCGTCAACCTTTTGTGTTTCAAAGTAAGCCGAACTCGAGTGTTGCTTGTGTTACGTTTTACAACTTATATTATTATTTGTACTCCTTCTTAAAATGAGAACATTCACTGCTTTTGGTTTTAAAAGATAAACGACGAACTGCGATCAGTACTTATATTGTATTTCCTCCCTTACTGAGTATCCTTTATACTCACCCCTTCTATTTTGGTTCTTGCTTCAGGTAGATAGGTGGCGGTGTCACCTATCTTGTCAGTCGGCAGCAACAGGTCTAGGTTGGCTCTTGTCTATTGTCTTGTTAGTGTCCCCACAACAGTCGAGTCTTTACTCTCTGATTTAATTTGGAATTGTTGTATTTAACATTATGATTTAATTTATTTACTTTCTATACTTACGTGCCCCTGATGTGAGATAGTTAGTTGAGCCATGGACGGCATTAATTGGATAATTATTTCAGATTCTTTTTATGAATTATGTTGCCATGGATGGCTTTTATGAATTGATCTGTTATTTTTGAATTCGCTTCCGCATTTATCTGATTGTTGTTGTTGTTGTTGTTGGGGCGTCGTATTGTTGTTGCCGGAGCTGTGATTGAGTGTCTTGCCGTTCGCTGGAATGGATTTTTGAATGGGGTACACTTACCTCGTTTGAGGATCCGTTTTGGTGCGGATGTGGCGTTCTTCTTCCTCCTACGGAGAGGGGCGCTACACAAACAAAAAATCCTTCTTTTTCTTTGAACCCACCCAATTCAAAATCCTCTAATTCTCAAAGGAGAATATTAAAGTGCAACGAGTTATATTATTCAGAAAGGCAAATTGTAAAACTGAGACACTAGTTTGTACCAGTTTGAAAATTTTAGGACCTACATAGCACATTTTCATTTTTGTTTTGTAATTTGTCACGTCCAACTCCACCGTGCAGCTGTTCACTGCCATTCCGGCGCCACCGCTGCTCTGTAACGCCCCGAAAATTCGAGTTATGAACCGGGAACCCGAACTGATTTTCTTGCGCGATTTATAATATATTTTATTAATTATTATGTGGTTTATATAACATTTTCATGAATGAGTGAATTTCCGTATTTAAACCACGACATGTCAATGTGCGTTTAATTTCATGAACTTTGACTATAATTATGTGTTATTTGGATAACTTAAGTTTTTGTACTATTTTATGAAATTACGAAAATGCCCCTTCATTTCTTCGACCAAGTCAATTTTTGACTTTTTCTCACACTCTCTCTCCCTCACTCATTCACGCGCAACAACAGAAGAAAGAAAAGAAAGAAAAGAGAAGAAGAAGAGGAAAAGAAGAGGAAAGCTTCAATCGATCGTGCCGGACTCGTTTCTCGACGGATTTTCGAACCGTTAACACCTACGCAACCCTCTCGATCTCCTCTACCGGTAACTCTCTAATGCCAATCCGGTTTTATGCACTCTATGTCTCATTTTTCTAAATTTTCTCCAAAATGTGCAAATATTGTATATATGTTGATTTTGGATGATTTTGTGGATGGAATTTCGAGTTTCTTGCTTCTATAGATAGATGATAAGTAGGAGAATATTATATGTGAACATTAGGGTGAGATTTGCATGATTAATTGGTTAAATGTTGGTTTTTGGGTTGAATTTGCGAAGGTTTCTCACTTCTGCGAATATTCTGCTGTTCTTCATCCACACGGGCTTTGTACACGGGGTGTTGCAAGCCCATGTGTGTGCGCACGGGCTCTCTCACGGCCGTGTGAGAGGCCGTGCGTGTTTGTGAATGTGCACGGGCTCTCTCACGGCCGTGTGAGAGGCCGTGCGCATTGAGGATTTCACACGGGCTGCTGCACACGGCCTCAAGCCCGTGTGCAAGAGACCGTGTGGAGCCACTTTTGTAAGCCGCAGTGCTACTTTGCACTGTGGCTGCCCCCGAGACTCGTCTTTTCCGAATTCTTTCTTCGCTCATGTATTCTATAAGTATGAAATGGATGTGAATTGCATGATTTATGAATTTATCGCATGTTCGGGATTGTGAATAGTGTATTTGAAGTTTTCGACAAATTTCCTAACTTTTGCATATGAAGTCCGTTTCTTCCGAAACTTGAATGCATACTCTCTTATGGTATATTATGCATGTTCATGAAATCTCGTTGCATTTGAACTTGGTTTGCATATCTAAATTCATGAATTGCTTCGTTTATTGATAATTTGAACTTAAGTGATATATGTGGTTGTTTAAACGTGATTTTACGTGTTTCTATGCTTTGGTATGAGCCGTGCATCGTCGTATGTCTTACGTGGTTATGTCGTTTGTTAGTTGCAGGTTCCACTCTCGTGGATTAGGTTGTTCGCTTCCGTTTTGGGCTTTCCTTTGGTTGTCACCAGGTGAGGTTTCTGTTGGTATCCCGTATTATGTAGGTATGTACTATTAAGCCTCACTAAATAACCCTCGCATGTGTAATTTATGCTTTTCTCCCGTATTACTATATTTAGTAAATACTTTATGCTTATTACTTTTATGAAGTTTAAGAACAACGAATTTGATATCAAAAATGTACTATGTATATGATTTCGAAAGGTTTTCAAAAAGAGACAAGCGAACTATGTTTCGATTTAAATGTAATTTTGGGTTTGGAAACCTTCTCGTTGAGTGAAGTCGTTAGGGCGGATTTCTTCCCCCTTGATGATGGAATACCCGGTTGTGTTTCTTTCCGTTACACCGCCTGTCTCGAACGGCCCTTTGGCCCCCTAAATGTCCTGATTCCTATTCTAATAGGAAAATGATAGTTATGAAAATGCGAGATATGATATGCGTGTTCGTTATGTTATGTGGGCCCCGGAGTGTGGTGATCGGATGAAGCCGGATAGACAGCGGGTCTACGGTGGAATTCGGTGGCTTACTCCATGTTTACCGGGAGCACGGGGTGAGGCCGGAGTGGCAACCTTCGAGCTCCTGCGGCGGTTGACTTCGTGTCAACTGAGACATAGGTTGTTATGCCCATATCCGGTGCAGTTTGGATTTAGCGGTCCTGCTATATGGGAGGATTAAGGTTGGTATGTTTTCAGGTATGATATGATATGAGGAGTTGAGGGCTCGACTCACCGAGCAATATGATATGTCACGTTATGTTATGTTATGATAAATCACCAAACGATTATGAAAACCCTTCTTTTACGTTTGTTTTCTTTTAAGTTAAAATGGTGATTTATTCTATGTATGCTATTATGTATGTACTCCCCTTTTCCCCCTCACTTAGTCTTTTGACTAACCCTCTCTGCTCCAACCCTTATTTGTTTCATGTGGTTACTAGGTGGGCATTGTCGGGTCTGGTTTTGCATAATTATATTTATCTTATTTTTAGTCAATTTTTATGACTTATCAACTATCCATGTTTATGATAATTGTATTGAGAAATTATGTAATTAACGTTCGGGAATATTCAATGTTGAACCCGTTTATGATTTGATTAAGTTTCTGTAAGTGAATTCTGCTAGCCTTGGAGGGCTTTAATTATTTGCGCAATTGGTTTACTACTTTATTTGTCCTGTAGTAGAACTAGGTTTTGTTGTTGTTGCTTCCGCTCCCGCATTGTTGTCATCGGTTGTTTGTTTACAAAAAGCCCCGCCTAGTGATTGAGTAAATAAGTTTGCCGTTCGCTGGGTTTCGGTTTGGGGCCGGATTTCTGTTTCGGCTTCGGATCGAGACTCGCTGCAGGGCGTGCGTTACCCGTTTGGGGCGCCCGCTACATGCTCCAATTGCCGGAATAATGGTATGATTGGATTCATCTCGTCGCTACAGTCGTCTAGACATATCATTCGTCCAATTCCGACATCGTTTGCAAAAATTATATTTTGGAGAGAAAATGGTTTGGCGTTCGATGTTCGTCGAAGTGTGTATGGGGTTTCTAAAAATGGAAACTCTTTCTTTTATATGATTTTGAAAAACGAGACAAAATCGTGAAGTCTCGGAATTAGGAGTACTTAGTATCAAAATGACCGTAATGAAAAGCTTAACAAGGTTCGAGGTTCGTTTTGTGAAAATCTGGGCATTTACAAAAAATCAATATCGGGTGGGGTCAAAGTATAAATAATTTTGGGCTTAAAAATGTAATTTAATGAAAATATGACTTTATGAAAGATATTTTGAACTTAATGAAAATATTTGGAACCTCAATGAAATTTACACTGGATTCCGGTCCAACGTGCACTGTTAAATAACTAGATTAAATTAAATGAGCTAAAATGTAAATTTATCAAATTGACTTTAATTAGTGGCAAAACGATGCGAATAAAATTCTTATTAATGCCTTGAAGTTAAAAATGCCAAATCAATGATTTATGAAATCTTTAATGCAAGAGTTGAAAAACGTGTAATCGTGAAAGGCATTTGGACCGTAAATGGTTCGAATCTCGATAAATGGGCCAGTTCTAATCTTGGAAATTATAGAGCGTCAAAGAGGGAGATTTGATAGTTTCGGCATTCTCCCTTCTTCAACGGCCAACCAAGCCTCTCGTATACATTCCTGCATGTAAGAGTCCATCTATTCCTGTCGAGGGGAGTGTTTCCATTTTCGCCATTTCTTTCAATGACATTTGTGTCTGTGAGCCTGGTTGGCTCCTATCTGGGAGGTAGGGAAGGCGGAAGAGTAGAATTTTTGGACCACATGGACCTGACGATATAATATCGACATACAACTTTTTATGGGGAGGGAAGGAAAAATATGCGTGACAAGGTGGTCAAATGCGTGGTTGTTTCCCACAAATTGTGCCAAAATATTCGTGTCAAGAATTAGTTTAATCCTCATGCTTAATCACATAGTGCGTTGATAATGACCTGACATGCACACAAGAAAAACAAAGGGGACGAACTAGCTCTGGGGTTAATTCGAAAAGCCCCTCCGATGCCTAAGTCAGTAATTATTCTTAGGGAAAGAGATAAAGCATAAAAGAGCTTGGGAATATTCAAGGAGCTTATAGAGCTTATGAATGACTTAAAAATCACTTGCTTGATGCAATAAATAAGGGATACTTAGAGGCAAATATCTCAAAGGTAGGCTGGGATCGTGGGGCGTTGGATTAACCTTCAACAAAGTTGTGAATAAATAGGACTTACGACGTTTGATGGAAAGTGATAGCTACATGACCCACAATTTAGGTCTATACTTGACTTGTGAAGTCAGAACTTAAGAAAGGCAAGAGTACTCGGCCTTGTTGAAGTAGATCGAGTAGGGGTATCGAGGGTAAGACTTGTGACTACATTGTGCCTTGCTTTGTCAGCGAGTTAGTGGACATCAGTGTAAAAAGCCACATGTCAACAATGAATTGGTGCCATACCACATTTGTAATATTTCTAATTTAATCTTTGAATATGGTAAATGAAGTTAGTGTTCAACATGTTATAAAGTTTTAATGACTAATTGCATTTTTAGTTCTGTAACTGTCGATTTATTGTATTTTGGGATCCTAAAGTTTTTTCACTTGTAATTTTGTACTATAATTTTGAAATTATAACAATTTTAGTCCTTCAGACACGTGGCATGTTGGAGATATACGTAAGTTTTAGTTTTCTCATTATCCATAATAGCATATGCAATGGGGTAGATATTGTTATTTGCATCTATCCCAACTGATATTATTACACCTGGATCTGAGGTGGCCTTACGTGTATCTCCGACATGCCACATGCCAATTTCGGTAAGAAAGTAGGGTTTCGGCGACTAAAGGACTGAAATTGCTATAATTTCAAAATATAGGACTAAAATTACAAGTAAAAATATCTTAAAACCAAAATTGCTATTTCCTAAAGGACTAAAATTGCTATTTCCTTCATTTGATTATTACTATTCTTGTTTTCTTTTTTGGTAAAGATGATCATGTTAATGACAGTAGTATCCTACTATCCTATTCTCCCGTTTGGCTCAAGTAACCGTATGAGTAAGCTTATATTATATTGTTGTTATTTATCAACTTTAGAATGCTTTTCTCATCTCCTTTGTAGTTTGGTATGTGGGAAGCTAAATCTGTAGGCAGCAAAACAAGCACAAGTGTAAATGTAAACATATAGGATAAGACTAATTTATGTTGCATCATATGCTTGATATCGAATGCCCAATAAATTGATCCATGGTTAATATGCTTGTATTATGTCGGTATCAAAGTTATTTGAGAAAATTTGTGGGAAGAAAATTAAGAACTGAGGAGCTTGTTGAGTTGGGTCCTGACTTTTGATTGTAATTATGATATCTAGAGAAGTTTCTCGTAAATTTTAGGCCTTTGCTCTGACTTGAAATATTTGTTGAGCATTGACTAGTTAATTATATATTTGTTGAAATATTGATTTATGTTAATTGTTGCCCCGTGTGGCTTTGCATGTTTAATGGATATATATAATTTATAGCTTCCGCACTCTGTTATCTCTGTTGGTTTTCGTTGTTGGACTAGGTACGTTGTTGCCGGTATAGATTGAGTGCTTGCCGTTCGCCGGGATGAATTTTTAAATGGGGTACATCTACCACGTTTGGGAGTTCGTCTCGGTGTGGATGTGGTGTCCTTTCTCCGTCCAAGGAAAGGGGCGCTACAGTCAGTGGTATCAGAGCCTAGTTTCCCGAAAAGGAACCGAAAGCTCTAGTATCTCATCTGTCTTGTCTTTTGTGTCTTTTGAATTGTGTCAGTTTGTGTCGAGTTCGTGTTTTGACGAGTGTTCGTCTTATCTTGGTTACGGTTGGCTTAATTAACCGACTGACAATCTTTTATGAATTTTTGTACTAAGGAAGATGCAACGCGAGTCGATTGTTGAACTCTTTGTGTGTTTTACTTGGTTTGGTCTGTCGTAGTGTGTGTCGATAGGATTTTCATTGGGTGTTGAGCATGCTTTATGTGTTTACAAATTATTGGCATCATTTCTCACAAGACATGCACCTATTTTGCCAAATAGTTGTGAACGCAGGTATGCCTCGCAAGAAAGCTCGATCAGATCCGTCACTGCCCCCACTCCAGACTACGCCAGGATTATCGTACCCGTATCCGACGGGAGAGATAGAAATAGCTCAAGGAGGAGAGAGCGTGACATACGAGGCCAAATTTGCCTACATGACTAACTACTCTCCTAACCGGGAGCCAGACCAAAGGTACAGAGCCGCAACATTTATATGCGGGTTGAGGCACGAAATCCGTCAAGTGCTCATAGGACTCGACCGCTGTTCTTATGCGGAGGCTGTCGGCCGAGCTTTGTGAGCCGAAGCAGAATTTGAAATGAGACCTAGAGATGATCGATTGACTACCTCAGAGAACCGGCCACATGAACCTGTAACTCCAGTGGTCGTCCGTACGACTGCTCACGATGAAGGAACCACGACTAGCGGGTCCAGCTGGAGTATCATCCTCTGCACTCATTGCCGGAAGCCGAACCATGTCGCTGAGAGGTGTAGGAAGAGACTTGGGCTGTGCCTCATTTGTGGTGCCGCCAATCACCTCGTCGACCACTGCCCCAACAAGAGAAAGGGTAATTGAAGGAGTAGAGAAACTACCGAGATCGAGGGATCGAAGGATGAAAAAAGAAAAAAAAAAAAAAAAAAATATATATATATATATATATATATATATATATATATATATATATATATATATATATATATATATATATATATATATATATCGGACTTCGTCTCTCGGAATAAAGGTACTGTGCATATTCATAACATTCATAATTTCTCGTCTTTCAATTTATTAAGTGCGCGATATTATGTAATTATTGTTTGGTTGAACTCCGGATTTAATCCGGGGTATTTTAGTAATTTTCGCGCATTTTAATTCGATTTAGGGGGTGCTTGCACGCCCCAACGTACGGTCTTGGTCAAGACAGTGCGGCCCAGCTCAAGACCGTGCAGACCAGTTCAGCGTTAAACCGCTGAACCGGCCGAACCGCTCCACACGGGCCAGCGCACGCCCGTGCGTCCGGCCGTGTGTGCCCCTTCGCCCATTTAAACCTCTCTTTCGCGAACAGCAGCAACAGAAACTTTTTCCCCTCTTTTTTTTTCCCTCGTTCCAGCAACTCCAATTCCCCCAATTTTTCCCCCAAATTCATCCTCCCCACTTTGCAAGCCTATAACTTTCAATCCGTCCGGTGGATTTTTGTAATTTTTGGAAGGTACGTAGCCGGCATTGCACTTTTTCATTAGTTGGTTTTTGGGGACAATCTGCCGAGCTGATCATACACAAATCGCCGCCCAAAATACTCGCCCGCCAAGTGTTCGACAAAATTCCCGAGTGAGGAATTTCACCCAATTCAACCCAACAATCCTCAAACAACCTTCTTTCATGGCCGCCGAAGGTTCTCGACGAAGGAGGAGGCGAGATGACCCTCCATCCCCACTTCCATTTAATGTGGATATTTCAAATCCCTTCCAAGCTAAGATATTTAGATGGATGCACGAACGCCCGGTTTTCTCTACCAAGTTCCTCGATATAGAAGCATTGGGGAATTTGGGACTTGGCGACGGTATCACTCGGTACATTGAAGACGTGGGGTGGACCACGTTCTTGGATATGAGAAGGAATTCGTACCCCCGACTTGTATACGAATTCATTGCAACGCTTCAAATAATTCCCCACGAAGACGACGCCGAGCTACTTTTCAAGATAGAGTTTCGAGCTTTCAACGAGGATTATGAGCTCACTCTCCGATAATTAATGGTACATTTTGGGCTACCCATTCAGGGAATGATAAGCCGAGAAGTGGGTTGGTCCGAGGCCGAGGCTTGGAGAAATGTCTCCACTTCTAGGAGGCCCTTTCAACAAGGGAAATCAAAGGCAACCGACCTCCGTGATTCCGCCTTGAGGACTTTTCATAGATTCCTCTCATGCACCGTCTTTGCTAGAGGAGATAGCTACGGTTCGATCAACATTGAGGAACTTTATGTCTTGGATTGCGCAGTCCGAAGGCAAGCAGTCAATGGCATCATGTTCTTCCTTCGATATGTGGAGTATGTAGGCACCCGGCCAAAGGGAGAAATCAGAATTGGGTCCTACATCACCGCGATCCTCGAGTGTTCCGGCGTGACCGACATGGATCAAATGGCCCCGGCGGGAGCCGAGGATTCGACAATTTCTTACAAGCAACTCGCCCAGATGAAACTTTGCAGGAAAGTTAGAGGGCGACACGGTAGATATGTACCGATGACGGCAGAGGAAGCCGCCGCTGAGAGTGGCGATGATGTCGAAGAGGACATCCCAGCAGGAGGTCAACCTGAAAGGGATCGACAAGAAATTGAGGAGCAAATGCTAGAACAACTATACGAAGCAGGAGGCTTCGATCCTCAACAGGTCCCTTACGTACCTGACCCTCCTAGAACCGAAGAAGCTCACTTCCAGCCGAGCTTCAACGACTACTCGACTCAGCACCAGGCTGGATCCTCACAATAGGATAGGCTAAGTGATGAGCAGTGGACTCAATACCAACAATCTGAGTCGGAGACCCGAAGCCGATGGGAGACCGATAGGTGGACGGTTTGGGGAAACCGCTTCACAAGCTTTGCGGAGCAAACTACTGAGCGACTGAACCAACAGTCGGCCGACCTGAGGGAGATCAGGCTCGAGGCTCAACGCAACCACACTGAACTCCGGGAGTAAATTTCCGACCTCGAGAGGTCCATCACTGAGCAGCTCGCTAGCTATCTCAGTCGTCTTGGCATGCTGCCTAGTTCTAGAGCACCCGATTCTTAGTCGGCATCAAGTTCCTTTATTTCTCGTCATTTTCGTTTAATTGTAATTGGATTTTTATTTGAACTATTATGTATGAACTATGTGTTAAATGCTTAATTGAATTTAACTGTTAATTACTCGTTTTAATTAATTGCCTATGTATTAATTGTGCGATTTTTGTTTGAATAACTTTTAAATGCCATAATATACTCCCTTAATCAACCCCGAGGTTCGGAGGAGAATCTGAGGACAGATTCTTTTGAAGGGGGGAGTATTGTAACGACCCAAAATTCCAGAATATATTCTCGGAATAATTATTCGACATTTCGTTGAATTTTATATGAAAAGATTAGCTTCGTTAGCTAATTTTAAGTTATTTAATTTAATTCCCTATCCTCAACCATTTATAATTACATTTTCCACCCCTCGAATTTAATCTAATCTCTAAACGAACCCACACCCCTTGAAACACCTTTACACCATCTTGAACACACCCACACTATCTTGAACACACTTACACACTTTTGAGCACACCAAAAATCGAGAGAGAGAGAAGGAGAGAAGAGAAGGAGAAAGGGAGAAGAAGAAGGAGAGAAAGAGAAATTCCGTTCCGAATCCGTCGTTCGATCAATCGAAATTCCGAGACCAAATCTACGATTCTCATTCAATTCTCTACCGGTAATCTTCTTTCCCCATTTCGATTCACCCATTAAATCCTTCTATTTTCTAGTTTTTATATTGATATGAATAATTGATAATTTGATGAATTTATAGGTTAGAGTTTACCATTTTTAGTGTAGTTCGGATCAAATGGTAGCTATTAATGTATACTATGCATGAGTGTGAATTTTATATGTTGATTTTAGCTATAGAATCCTCCCTAGTTGATTTTAGGACGAAACCCTCGTGAGAAACCTTAAAATCGCGTTTCTGCACCTGTTAGATAGAACCACACGGTCCAACGCACGGTCTTGGCAAGACCGTGCGCCAGACTGTGCACAACACTTTTATCATGCACCGGCCTGCGCACGCCGGTGCACAAGCCCGTGTGTGCTTGTTTCAGCTTGCACGGTCTTGAGTGTGTGCTCAAGACCGTCCACAAGGCCGTGTGTTTGGCCGTGCGAATGCCTAACCAAATTTTCAGCCTTTTTCCTTAGTTGCTCACGGTAATGGGTCAATTGGCCAAAAATAAAAGTTGACTTTTTGCATACGACCCCCTAAAATCGAGCCGTTTTCACCTATAGCTTCCATATGATTCAAGGATGAATATTTTGTAAAGTTTTCAAAATTCCGACCTCGTTCAGACCTTGAATCGAGCCTTTTTCGTTTAGGGCTTTTTCCCCAATTTTTGAATGTCGTCCGAAAAATTCGAAAATCGCATGAGTGCTTCTTTATAATATTATAAGCATGAATGCGCAATTAGAATTTCAATTGAGCATGTTTAGCAACGTTAATTGCATATTTCCGTTTAATTGATTTAATTGCATTTTAATTGTAAATTTAATTACTGGTTATTCATGTGTTGTAGTCTTCGTGAGTCGTTGTCGTGTCTTGTCTTAATTGGTTCTTGTCGTCTATTAGTTACAGGCCATCTTTTCAAGGCATAACTTGGGTTGTCTTGTCGTTTTCGTGCTTCCAGGTGAGGGTTTTAAAATGCTTTCAAACAGAGTAAGAATTTCTTTTAAATTATTGCGAACTACCCTTATGTGTTCATCTTGCTTTGATTTCCTTTCTCGTATATCTATTAGATATTTAATATATATTTTATAACAAATGTTTTGATATTAACTTGTACCTATAGGTATATCCAAATTATTTTGTTTTCAAAGGGCAAGAAAACTCTTTCCTTTTTCGTGACGGTTTGACTTAGGATTAACCCCCTTTGTCGTCATATACACTTGCCTAAATGCCCTTTTGGCCTTAACTTATAATGTTCTTCGAACGCGAGCAAAGATAATGTATTGTTATTTAAAATGGGCCCGGGATGGTATCCGGAGGTTGCAGCCGGGGACAAGCGTCCAGGGTGTAATCCGATGTGCTTTTCCCAAAATTAAGCGTCAATCGTGGCCTGTCAGGAGTTGATAGCCACGGTTGGGAGCGATGGTGGGCGTTGCATTTGTTGCACGTTTTCCTAAAATTCAACAGTCGCCCGGGGTAGCACCTTTGGGGTCGGACACCGGTGATGGAGTTACTGAACTTGAGGGGGTTATAAAGAGGAACAGGCCCATTCTCGCTGGGATATTACTTGCTTCCATTAATGCTTTATTATTACTGCTTATTATTGTTATGTATGCAAGTCGAAGCACGATCCGGATTTTCTTCCTTATGCAAATGTAATTTCTTATATATATATAATCCAAACCCGGAAACGTGGCTCGTACATGTTCCATCTTTACCCTCACTGAGTATCTTTTATACTCACCCCCACTATTTTGATTCTTACTTCAGGTTGACAGGTGGCGTTGTCACTCTCATGTCGGTTGGCAACATCGGGTCGTAGGTCTTGGTATTCGTGTCCTTTGGTAATTGTCAGTAATGTCCAACAACAGTCTGTCTATTATTATTAAATTGTTTTGTCAGTAGAAATGGATATATTAATGATGATTGATATTCGATGATGTGATGGATATTTGTTGAGCATTGACTAGTTAATTATATATTTGTTGAAATATTGATTTATGTTAATTGTTGCCCCGTGTGGCTTTGCATGTTTAATGGATATATATAATTTATAGCTTCCGCACTCTGTTATCTCTATTGGTTTTCGTTGTTGGACTAGGTACGTTGTTGCCGGTATAGATTGAGTGCTTGCCTTTCGCCGGGATGAATTTTTAAATGGGGTACATCTACCACGTTTGGGAGTTCGTCTCGGTGCGGATGTGGTGTCCTTTCTCCGTCCAAGGAAAGGGGAGCTATAGTCCATGACTCGCATTTGAAATCAATGACAGTTTAGGTGGCCAAAAGGGCCATTCGAAAATAGGGAATCGGGGTGCGGGAGGCCAAAGGGCCATTCGAGACAAGACTATCTTTGCGAGGTCGAGAGACCAAAGTTCGCATTTAAAAACAAATGGGTTTTCCTTGCCTCTAGTTGAAAACTGTTTTGTAAAATATTATACGTATAGGTTTTGCCATTAAAAGGGGTTGACTAAGCACATAAGGAGTAGTAAAGGCAGAATAACAAGTAATAAGAAAAGCGGGGTAGTCATTTGTTTCGCAAACCTATATGAGACTATGTCCTTGCCCCAGTTAAAATAAGTTTAAACCCTTACCTGGCTCGACACGACAGGATGAAAGCAAGCGGTAGTCAAGTTTCTCCCTCGTCGGTCCCACTTGTAATACACAGGGCCTAGAGGATGAAAACGAGACCGACAATACTAAAAGTAGACACAAGACAATAGACGACGCACGACAATTCAAATGGAACTTAAATCATGCTACAGGCGAAATATGGAAAGCCAAATAATTAAACATATAGAGATACGCAATTAAGAAAATATTAATGCAATACTAAATAATGAAGAAACATAAAATTAAATATTAAAGGCATGCTTAAACGCAATTAGGGCATGTAGGCATGCTTAAAATAATATAACGAAGCTCTCTCGCAAAAACGGGATCGAACGGACAAGAAACGGGAAAAGTGGGAAAGATCCCTAAACGAGAAAGGTGTCAATTGACGGTCAAATAAGGTTGGATAAATTGCAAACTATGTAAAATATTTAATCCCGAGGCTCAAGGGAGCTATAGGTGAAATCAGATTAATTTTCGGAGGTCGTATGCGAAAGGTCAACATTTAAATAGGTGAGGTTGACCCAATTCCCGAAGTGCAAGAAAGGAAAAGGCTGGAAAATCCACTAAGTATGTTGCACCGGCCAGCGCACGGGCTTGGCAAGCCGGTGCAAGCACAAATAAAGGTGCACAGGCTCGCGCACGGTCTTGAGCACCCTGCCAAGACCGTGCAGCTGCAAACCGGCCTACGCACGGGCTCATGCATGGGCTCAAGCCCGTGCATGTCAAGAGGGCTGCTCACGGGCAACGCACGGTCTTTGCAAGACCGTGCAAGAGCCCGTGCGGATCAACTGAGTGCAGAACAGCAGCAGGTCGCGAAGTTCTCACGCGGCAACAACATTCAAATACCTAGATCTCCTAATTTACACCGTAAAGCATGCTAATTTTCACATATAAACATATATATCATATAAGCTACACGTAGGTTCAAGAATCACGTAAAATGGCCAAGTAAACCTTCCTAAACACGAAAATCCTAAAACTATAAAATTTCTATATAAAAGCCATGAAAATTGTAATGAAAAGGGAACGAAATGAAATAGGGTAAAAGGATTACCGGTAGAGAATGAATTAAGGATCGTTCGGGTTTTCACGGCTCGTCGATCGGGCGAGAAACGAGCTCGGTAGGGCGATTCTCCTCCTTATTTCTCCTTATCTTCCTCTTTCTCTCTCTCTTTCTCAAATGATATAGGTTTATGTGAGAATAAGAAATATAAGAGGGGTATGTATGCAAAAAGAGATATTAAATAAGGTGGGGGTAAAAATAGGGAATTTGGATAAAAGGTGGGTTCAAGGGTAAAACTTATTCGTGAGTATAAATATTCTCACGAAAAGCCTTCGGCGCGAATAAAATATTAGTCCGGAATAAATCCAAAATTTCGGGTCGTTACAGGGTACCTTTACCTCATTGGGAGTTCATCTCGGTGCGGATGTGGTGTCCTTTCTCCTCCTACAGAAAGGGGCGCTACACATCGGGACCGTAAACGGTCCGAACTCGATAGATGTGCTAATTCTAATGTTAGGAATTGTGGGTCGTCACACATACCTTATTCTCCGGGCCCAACATGTAGCGGGCGCCCCAAATGGGTAAGGCACGCCCCGCACCGAGTCCCAAACCGAAGCTGAAACGGGAATTCGACCCCAAATTGAAACCCGGCGAATGGCAAACACATTTACTCAATCACTAGGCGGGGCTTTTTAAAACAACCGACGATAACAATGCGGAAGCGGAAGCAACACGAAGCAACAACAACAAAACCTAATTCCACTTCAGGACTAATAGAGCAGTAAACCAATCGCACAAATAGTTAAAGCCCACCGAGGCTAGCGCAATTCACTTCCAGAAACTTAATCAAATCTTAAACAGGTTCAACATTAAATAATCCGGAACACAAAATTCGTAATGCACATGATTCAAATGACATGATCATAAATACCTAAAACAATCTAGGAATGAACAAAGCACAAAAAGAACGCAACTCTGCAACACTAGACTGACGATGCCCACCTAGTAACCACCTGAAACAAATAAAGGTTGAAGTAGAGAGGGTTAGCCAAAACACTAATTGAGGGGGAAAATTGAGTACAATATATAATAGCAGACATAGATTAAATCACTATTTTAACTTAAAAGAAAACAAACGTGAAATAAGAGATTTTATAATCATTTGGTGATTAATCACAAACATAACGTAAAGTAACCTATCATATCATATTGCTCGGCGAGTTAAGCCCTCAACTCCTCATAACATATCATAACATACCTGAAAACATAATCACCCTTATTCCTCCCATATTGCAGAAGGACCGCTAAATCCAGGCTGCACCAAATACATAGGCACAACAACCTATGTCCTAGTTGACACAAAGTCAACCGTCGCAGAAGCTCAAAGGCTGCCACTCCGGCCTCACCCCGTGCTCCCGATAACGTGGAGCAAACCACTGAATTCCACTATAGACCCGCTATCTATTCGGCTTCGTCCGATAGCTATACTCCGGGGCCATAACGACAAAACAGACAGACAAATCGAACATAACTTGCATTTTTATAACTATCATCTTCATATCAAAATAGGAATCAAGAATTTATGTGGCCAAAATGGTCGTTCGAGGCAGGCGGTGTAATGGCAGGAAGCACAACTGGGTATTCCATCGTCAGGGGAGATCCACCCTAACGACTTCACTCAACGAGAAGGTTTCCAAACCCAAAATTACATTTAAATTGAAACATAGTTCGCTTGTCTCTTTTTGGGAACCTTTCGATATCATATACATAGTACTCGTTTGATATTAAATTCATTTGCTATTAAACTTCATAAAAGTAATAAGCATTAAATATTTACTAAATATAGTAATACAGGATGAAAACATAAAATGATAAAATTCATATGCGAGGCTTATTTAGTATTAGGGTCGGTACTACGTACGTATTATCGTATAAGAATAATAAAAGAAACCTCACATGGCGGTAACCAAAACCAAGCAGAAAGCAAGGACAAACAAGCTACCCTATGGGAGTAGGACCCGCAACTGAGAAGACACAACCAAATAAGACACAAAACGACGCAGGCTTAATTAGAATAACAAAACACATAAGATCACAATAACAAACGATCACATAGAGCATTTAAGTTCAAATAGACAAGAATCATAATAAATCATGTATTTCAATGAGTAAAACAAGTTCAAATAAGATGAGAGTTCATAAACATGCTTAAAATGCAATGAGAAAGCATGCATTCGAGTTTCAAAAGAAACAGACAACTTTTGAAAAATATTACAAAAACCACCCCCGAACAGTATTAAAAAACCCGAACATGTCCAAAAATTATAAACTCATCATATATCATGAAGTAAGGAGGTTTTAAGACCAAAAGAAGCGAACGAATCGAGAAAAAACGAGGTTCGGGGTGAGTTGGTGCGAAAATGGACCACAGACCTGCCCACGGCCAGAGGGCGAGAAAAAACAAGGTTTGGGGTAAGTTGGTCCGAAAATGGACCACAGACCTGCCCACGGCCAAAGGGTGTGGCGTGCTCTCGTCCACCACGGCCGTGGTGAGTCATCTTCCCCAGCGGGAAATAACAGCCCTAAACCCTAAAATTCAGTTTTAAACCCTAAATTCGATCCCAAAACACCCCAAACACATGGAAATGATCTCTAAGCATCAAAAGAAACATAAATGGAGAGTTCCACGAAGTTCCAGCAAGTTATGAACAAACCCACAAAATTACATAAAAATCCATTATAAAAAACCAACCCAAATGCTCAAAACCAAAACACGAAAAACATGTATAATTACATTGGGAACATTTATTCTAAAGACACTCATGCTCCAATTCGATAAAACGAGATAAAAATGAGAATTTAATCACAGAAGCTCAAACCTATAAAAATGGAGTTTAAGGAAAATCCGTTGGAAGAGAAGACTTGAGCTTGGAGTATGTTATTCTCCGCGAGGAGGGGATCGTTTTTCGTCATGGTCGGGTCTCGTTTCGATCACCATACGCGAAGCTAGGGTTTTGGGTGAAGAAGAGAGTGAATAGTGTAGAGGGAGAGATTGAACATGAGAGAGAGAGGGAAAAATGGAGAAGAAAGAAAGAGTTGGGTCCTTTTATCAAAAATCTGAATTTTGAGTCAAAACACTAAGGGGTAAAATCACAGTAAAAAATACAAGTTGTCGGAAATGGACAATATCACAGTCAAAATTCATGAAATTGAACACACGTCGACATGTAATGGTTTAAAAACTGAAATACACACATTTACGAACAATCATGTATTTCGCGTAATAATTATCAAATTAAATCATAAATCACGCAAATAAATCGATTAAGCTTACCAGATAATAATACGAATTAACGGGTCGTTACACAACATAATCGTAACATATGGCACATAGGCCTAGATTGATTCTCGCATTTCGAAAGGCTTTATGGTCAGAGGGACCGATTCACAAATCAACTTTTATCCCTTTCCAGCCAAAAGGGCTGTAACGGCACGTCCCCAAATACGGTGCGACGCGTTGTCCTGCACCAAGTCATAATCCCTAACAAGAACAGAGGTCCGGGTACGGACCGTAACCTGGCAAACGGTAACACGAGTACTAGGCGGATATTTTTAAAATGACAACAACAAAAGCGGAAGCAAGGAGAAATAACAAATACAACCTATCCCACTCAGGGAGCCAGAAAAGCAATAAATGCAAAACGCAGACAAAAAGCCCACCGAGGCCAATGAAAAGCGATAATCATAAACGGCCATCAAAGCCAAATTTAAATATATCCAACGTCTACAATAGAGTTAAGTGATCCAGGATATAAATGTAAGGGTAATCATGAATATACAATATGAAACGGAATTACATAAGCAAAAGAACTAATTCCAACAACTAGACTGTAACGACCCAAAATTCCAGAATATATTCTCGGAATAATTATTCGACATTTCGTTGAATTTTATATGAAAAGATTAGCTTCGTTAGCTAATTTTAAGTTATTTAATTTAATTCCCTATCCTCAACCATTTATAATTATATTTTCCACCACTCGAAATTAATCTAATCTCTAAACGAACCCACACCCCCTTGAAACACCTTTGCACCATCTTGAACACACCCACACTACCTTGAACACACTTACACCCTCTTGTGCACACTCTATTGCACACTCTTGAACAGAACAAAAATCGAGAGAGAGAAGGAGAGAAGAGAAGGAGAAAGGGAGAAGAAGAAGGAGAGAAAAAGAGAAATTCCGTTCCGAATCCGTCGCTCGATCAATCGAAATTCCGAGACCAAATATACGATCCTCATTCAATTCTCTACCGGTAATCTTCTTTCCCCATTTCGATTCACCCATTAAATCCTCCTATTTTCTAGTTTTTATATTGAAGTGAATAATTGATAATTTGATAGATTTGTAGGTTAGAGTTTACCATTTTTAGTGTAGTTCGGATCAAATCGTAGCTATTAATGTATACAATGCATGAGTGTGAATTTTATATGTTGATTTTAGCTATAGAATCCACCCTAGTTGATTTTAGGATGAAACCCTCGTGAGAAACCTTGAAATCGCGTTTCTGCACCTGTTAGATGGAACCACACGGCCCAACGCACGGTCTTGGCAAGACCGTGCGCCAGACCGTGCACAATGCTTTTAACTTGCACCGGCCTGCGCACGCCGGTGCGCAAGCCACTGCGCGCTTGTTTCAGCTTGCACGGTCTTGAGTGCGTGCTCAAGACCGTGCACAAGGCCGTGCGTTAGCCCGTGCGAATGCCTTAACCAAATTTCCAGCCTTTTTCCTTAGTTGCTCACGGTAATGGGGTCAATTGGCCAAAAATAAAAGTTGACTTTTTGCATACGACCCCCTAAAATCGAGCCGTTCTCACCTATAGCTTCCATATGATTCAAGATGAATATTTTGTAAAGTTTTCAAAATTCCGACCTCGTTCGGACCTTGAATCGAGCATTTTTCGTTTAGGGCTTTTTCCCCAATTTTTGAATGTCGTCCGAAAAATCCGAAAATCGCATGAGTGCTTCTTTATAATATTATAAGCATGAATGCGCAATTAGAATTTCAATTGAGCATGTTTAGCATTGTTAATTGCACGTTTTCCGTTTAATTGATTTAATTGCATTTTAATTGTAAATTTAATTGCTACATGACGATTATTGGTTATTCATGTGTTGTAGTCTTTGTGAGTCGTTGTCGTGTCTTGTCTTAATCGGTTCTTGTCATCTATTAGTTTCAGGTCGTCTTTTCAAGGCATAGCTTGGGTTGTCTTGTCGTTTTCGTGCTTCCAGGTGAGGGTATTAAAATGCTTTCAAACGGAGTAAGAATTTCTTTTAAATTATTGCGAACTACCCTTATGTGCTCATCTTGCTTTGTTTTCTCTTCTCGTATATCTACTAAATATGTAACCTACATTTTCATGATTTTATTATAAATGATTTGATACTAACTTGTACCTATAAGTATCTTTAAATCATTTTGGTTTTCATGAGGCAAGTAAAACTCTTTCTTTTAAGCATGACGTTTTAACCTCGGTTGGGTCTATGAGGGAAGTCGTTGACACGTATGAAACTTGTAGTCACGCCCTTTGTCGTCATACACACATTCCTAAATGCCCTTTTGGCCTTAACTTATAATGTTCTTCAAACGCGAGCAAAAGATAATGTATTGTTATTTAAATGGGCCCGGGATGGTATCCGGAGGTTGCATCTGGGGACGAGCGTCCAGGGTGTAATCTGAGGTGTTTTTCCCAAAACTAAGCGTCAATCGTGGCCCGTCAGGAGTTGATAGCCACGATTGGGAGTGATGGTGGGCGTTGCATTCGTTGCACGTTTTCCTAAAATTCAACAGTCGCCCAGGGTAGCACCTCTGGGGTCGGACACCGGTGATGGAGTTTATTGTAATTGAAGGGGACATAAGGAGGAACAAACCCATACTCGTTGGGATATTAATTGTTTATATTTATCGCTTTAAATTCTTTAGTGTACTGTTAATTATTGTCGTGTATGCAAGTCGAAGCACGATCCGGATTTTCTTCAATTATGCAAATGTAATTTCTAATATATATAATCCAAACCCGGAAACGTGGCTCGTAGTTGTTCCCTCTTTACCATCACTGAGTATCTTTTATACTCACCCCCACTATTTTGATTCTTACTTCGGGTTGACAGGTGGCGTTGTCACCTCTCATGTCGGTTGGCAACAGCGGGTCGTAGGTATTGGTATTCGTGTCCTTTGGTAATTGTCAGTAGTGTCCAACAACAGTCTGTCTTTTATTATTAAATTGTTTTGTCAGTAAAGATGGATATATTAATGATGATTGATATTCGATGATGTGATGGATATTTGTTGAGCATTGACCTGTTAATTATGTATTTGTTGGAATATTGATTTGTGTTAATTGATGCCCCGTGTGGCTTTGCATGTTTAATGGATATATATAATTTATAGCTTCCGCACTCTGTTATCTCTGTTGGTTTTTGTTGTTGGACTAGGTACGTTGTTGCCGGTATAGATTGAGTGCTTGCCGTTCGCCGGGATGGATTTTTTAAACGGGGTACATCTACCACGTTTGGGAGTTCGTCTCGGTGCGGATGTGGTGTCCTTTCTCCGCCTACGGAAAGGGGCGCTACAGTCAGTGGTATCAGAGCCAAGGTTCCCGAAAAGGAACCGAAAGCTCTAGTATCTCGTCTGTCTTGTCTTTTGTGTCTTTTGTGTCTTTTGAATTGTGTCAGTTCGTGTCGAGCTCGTGTTTTGACGAGTGTTCGTTTTATCTTGGTGCTTAAAATTGTAGACGATTACGGTTGGCTTAATTAACCGACTGGCGATCTTTTATGAATTTTTGTACTAAGGAAGATGCAACGCGAGTCGATTGTGGAACTCTTTGTGTGTTTTACTTGGTTCGGTCTGTCGTAGTGTGTGTCGATAGGATTTTCATTGGGTGTCGAGCATGGTTTATGTGTTTACAAATTATTGGCATCATTTCTCACAAGACATGCACCTATTTTGCCAAATAGTTGTGAACGCAGGTATGCCGCGCAAGAAAGCTCGATCAGATCCGTCACTACCCCCACTCCAGACTATGCTAGGATCATCGTACCCGTATCCGACGGGAGAGATAGAAATAGCTCAGGGAGGAGAGAGCGTGACAGAATACGAGGCCAGATTTGCCTACATGACTAACTACTCCCCTAACCGGGAGCCAGACCAAAGGTACAGAGCCTCAAGATTTATATGCGGGTTGAGGCACGAAATCCGCCAAGTGCTCATAGGACTCGACCGCTATTCTTATGCGGAGGCTGTTGGCCGAGCTTTGCGAGCCGAAGCAGAATTTGAAATGAGAGCTAGAGATGCTCGATTGATTACCTCAGAGAACCGGCCACATGAATCTGTAACTCCAGTGGTCGTCCGTACGACTTCTCACAATGAAGGAACCAAGACTAGCGGATCCAGCGGGAGTATCATCCTCTGCACTCATTGCCAGAAGCCGAACCATGTCGCCGAGATGTGTAGGAGGAGACTTGGGCTGTGCCTCATTTGTGGTGCCGCCAATCACCTCGTCGACCAATACCCCAACAAGAAAAAGGGTAATTGAAGGAGTCGAGGAACTACCGAGATCGAGGGATCGAAGGATGAAAAAAAAAAAAAAAAAGAGGGGCTAGACCGGACTTCGTCTCTCGGAATAAAGGTACCGTGCATGTTCTTAACATTCATAATTTCTCGTCTTTTAATTTATTAGTTGCGCGATAGTATGTTTTATTGTTTAATTGAACTCAGGGTTTAATCCGAGGTGTTTTGGTAATTTTCGCATGTTTTAATTCGTCTCAGGGGTGCTTGCACGCCCCAACGCACGGTCTTGGTCAAGACCGTGCTGCCCAGCTCAAGACCGTGCAGACCAGTTCAGCGTTAAACTGCTGAACCGGCCGAACCGGCTCGTACGGCCCTGCGCACGCCCATGTGTTAGACCGTGCAGGGCCCTTCACCCATTTAAACATCTTTTTTGCGAGCAGAAGCAACAGAAACCTCTTTTCCCACTTCCAGCAACTCCAATTTCCCCAATTTTTCCCCTAAATTCATCCTCCCCACTTTGCAAGCTTGTAACTTTCAATCCGTCCGGTGGATCTTCGTAATTTTTGGAAGGTACGTAGCCGGCATTGCACTCTATCATTAGTTGGTTTTTGGGGATGATCCGCCGAGCCGATCATACACAAATCGCCGCCCAAAATACTCGTCCGCCAAGTGTTCGACAAAATTCCCGAGTGAGGAATTTCACCAAATTCAACCCAACAAGCCTCAAGCAACCTTCTTACATGGCCGCCGAAGGTTCTCGACGAAGGAGGAGGCGAGATGACCCTCCATCCCCACTTCCATTTAATGTGGATATTTCAAATCCCTTCCAAGCCAAGATATTTAGACGGATGCACGAACACCCGGTTTTCTCTACCAAGTTCCTCGATATAGAAGCATTGGGAAATTTGGGACTTGGCGACTGTATTGCTCGGTACATTGAAGACGTGGGGTGGACCACATTCTTGGATATGAGGAAGAATTCATACCCTCGGCTTGTCTACGAATTCATTGCAACGCTTCAAATAATTCCCCACGAGGACGATGCCGAGCTACCTTTCAAGATAGAGTTTCGAGCTTTTAATGAGGATTATGAGCTCACTCTCCGAAAATTAACGGTACATTTTGGGATACCCATCCGAGGAATGATAAGCCGAGAAGTAGGTTGGTCCGAGGCCGAGGCATGGAGAAATGTCTCCACTTCTAGGAGGCCCTTCCAACAAGGAAAATCGAAGGCAACCGACCTCCGTGATTCCGCCTTGAGGACTTTTCATCGATTCCTCTCATGCACCGTCTTTGCTAGAGGAGATAGGTACGGTTCGATCAACATTGAGGAACTTTACGTCTTGGATTGCGCGGTCCGAAGGCAAACAGTCAATGGCATCATGTTCTTCCTTCGATATGTGGAGTATGTAGGCACCCATCCAAAGGGAGAAATCAGAATTGGGTCCTACATTACCGCGATCCTCGAGTGTGCGGCGTGACCGGCGTGGATCGAATGGCCCCGGCAGGAGCAGATGATTCGACAATTTCTTACAAGCAATTCACCCAGATGAAACTTTGCAAGAAAGTTAGAGGGCGACACGGTAGATATGTACCGATGACGGCAGAGGAAGCCGCCGCTGAGAGTGACGACGATGTTGAAGAGGACATCCGAGCAGGAGGTCAACCTGAAAGGGATCGACAAGAAATTGAGGAGAAAATGCTAGAATAACTATACGAAGCAGGAGGCTTCGATCCTCAACAGGTCCCATACGTACCTGACCCTCCTAGAACCGAAGAGGCTCACTTCCAGCCGAGCTTCGACGACTACCCGACTCAGCACCAGGCTGGATCCTCACAATGGGATAGGCTAAGTGAGGAGCAGTGGACTCAGTACCAACAATCGGAGTCGGAGACCCGAAGCCGGTGGGAGACCGATAGGTGGACGGTTTGGGGAAACCGCTTCACAACCTTCGCGGAGCAGACTACCGAGCGACTGAACCAACAGTCGGCTGACCTGCGGGAGATCAGACTCGAGGCCCAACGCAACCACACTGAACTCCGGGAGCAGATTTCCGACCTCGAGAGATCCATCACTGAGCAGCTCGCTAGCTATCTGAGCCGTCTTGGCATGCCGCCTAGTTTTGGAGCATCCGATTCTTAGTCGGCATCAATTTCCTCTATTTCTCGTCATTTTCTTTTTAATTGTAATTTGATTTTTATTTGAACTATTATGTATGGACTATGCGTTAAATGCTTAATTGAATTTAACTGTTAATTATTCATTTTAATTAATTGCCTGTGCATTAATTGCACGATTTTTGTTTGAATAACTTCTAAATGCCATTATATACTCCCTTAGTCAACCCCGAGGTTCGGAGGAGAATCTGAGGATAGATTCTTTTGAAGGGGGGAGTATTGTAACGACCCAAAATTCCAGAATATATTCTCGGAATAATTATTCGACATTTCGTTGAATTTTATATGAAAAGATTAGCTTCGTTAGCTAATTTTAAGTTATTTAATTTAATTCCCTATCCTCAACCATTTATAATTACATTTTCCACCCCTCGAAATTAATCTACTCTCTAAACGAACCCACACCCCCTTGAAACACCTTTGCACCATCTTGAACACACCCACACTACCTTGAACACACTTACACCCTCTTGTGTACACTCTATTGCACACTCTTGAACACAACAAAAATCGAGAGAGAGAAGGAGAGAAGAGAAGGAGAAAGGGAGAAGAAGAAGGAGAGAAAGAGAAATTCCGTTCCGAATCCGTCGCTCGATCAATCGAAATTTCGAGACCAAATATACGATCCTCATTCAATTCTCTACCGGTATTCTTATTTCCCTATTTCGATTCACCCATTAAATCCTCCTATTTTCTAGTTTTTATATTGAAATGAATAATTGATAATTTGATGGATTTGTAGGTTAGAGTTTACCATTTTTAGTGTAGTTCGGATCAAATGGTAGCTATTAATGTATACACTGCATGAGTCTGAATTTTATATGTTGATTTTAGCTATAGAATCCACCCTAGTTGATTTTAGGATGAAACCCTCGTGAGAAACCTTGAAATCGCGTTTCCGCACCTGTTAGATGGAACCACACGGCCCAACGCACGGTCTTGGCAAGACCATGCGCCAGACCGTGCACAATGCTTTTAACTTGCACCGGCCTGCACACGCCGGTGCGCAAGCCAGTGCGCGCTTGTTTCAGCTTGCACGGTCTTGAGTGCGTGCTCAAGACCGTGCACAAGGCCGTGCGTCAGCCCGTGCGAATGCCTTAACCAAATTTTCAGCCTTTTTCCTTAGTTGCTCACGGTAATGGGGTCAATTGGCCAAAAATAAAAGTTGACTTTTTGCATACGACCCCCTAAAATCGAGCCGTTTTCACCTATAGCTTCCATATGATTCAAGGATGAATATTTTGTAAAGTTTTCAAAATTCTGACCTTGTTCGGACCTTGAATCGAGCCTTTTTAGTTTAGGGCTTTTTCCCCAATTTTTGAATGTCGTCCGAAAAATCCGAAAATCGCATGAGTGCTTCTTTATAATATTATAAGCATGAATGCGCAATTAAAATTTCAATTGAGCATGTTTAGCATCGTTAATTGCACATTTTCCGTTTAATTGATTTAATTGCTACATGATGATTATTGGTTATTCATGTGTTGTAGTCTTCGTTAGTCGTTGTCGTGTCTTGTCTTAATTGGTTCTTGTCATCTATTAGTTTCAGGCCGTCTTTTCAAGGCATAGCTTGGGTTGTCTTGTCGTTTTCGTGCTTCCAGGTGAGGGTATTAAAATGCTTTCAAACAGCGTAAGAATTTCTTTTAAATTATTGCGAACTACCCTTATGTGCTCATCTTGCTTTGTTTTCTCTTCTCGTATATCTACTAAATATTTAACCTATATTTTCATGATTTTATTATAAATGATTTGATACTAACTTGTACCTATAAGTATCTTTAAATCATTTTGGTTTTCATGAGGCAAGTAAAACTCTTTCTTTTAAGCATGGCGTTTTGACCTCGGTTGGGTCTATGAGGGAAGTCGTTGACACATATGAAACTTGTAGTCACCCCCTTTGTCGTCATACACACTTGCCTAAATGCCCTTTTGGACTTAACTTATAATTTTCTTCAAACGCGAGCAAAAGATAATGTATTGTTATTTAAATGGGCCCGGGATGGTATCCAGAGGTTGCATCTAGGGACGAGCGTCCAGGGTGTAATCCGAGGTGCTTTTCCCAAAACTAAGCGTCAATCGTAGCCCGTCAGGAGTTGATAGCTACGGTTGGGAGTGATGGTGGGTGTTGCATTCGTTGCACGTTTTCCTAAAATTCAACAGTCGCCCGAGGTAGCGCCTCTGGGGTCGGACACCGGTGATGGAGTTTAGTGTAATTGAAGGGGACATTAGGAGGAACAGCATACTCGCTGGGATATTAATTGTTTGTATTTATCGCTTTAAATTCTTTAGTGTACTGTTAATTATTGTCGTGTATGCAAGTCGAAGCACGACCCGGATTTTCTTCAATAATGCAAATGTAATTTCTTATATATATAATCCAAACCCGGAAACGTGGCTCGTACTTGTTCCCTCTTTACCATCACTGAGTATCTTTTATACTCACCCCCACTATTTTGATTCTTACTTCAGGTTGACAGGTGGCGTTGTCACCTCTCATGTCGGTTGGCAACAGCGGGTCGTAGGTCTTGGTATTCGTGTCCTTTGGTAATTGTCAGTAGTGTCCAACAACAGTCTGTCTTTTATTATTAAATTATTTTGTCAGTAGAGATGGATATATTAATGATGATTGATATTCGATGATGTGATGGATATTTGTTGAGCATTGACCTGTTAATTATGTATTTATTGGAATATTGATTTATGTTAATTGATGCCCCGTGTGGCTTTGCATGTTTAATGGATATATATAATTTATAGCTTCCGCACTCTGTTATCTCTGTTGGTTTTTGTTATTGGACTAGGTACGTTGTTGCCGGTATAGATTGAGTGCTTGCCGTTCGCCGGGATGGATTTTTTATATGGGGTACATCTACCACGTTTGGGAGTTCGTCTCGGTGCGGATGTGGTGTCCTTTCTCCGCCTACGGAAAGGGGCGCTACCGACTCCCGCCTAGCACAAAAATCTTGAAACAAAACATGGGGAAGCAATGGGGTTAGTCAAAACGACTAAGTGAGGGGCTATAATACATATATAGTAATGAAACACAATAAAGGTTCACCAGTTTAAATGAAAAAAAGCAACCGAAAATAAAGGTTTTTAGAAACATTGGTTAAACGTATAACAATGCTATAATTAATGAAAGCTCAGCAAGACGAGCACTTACTCCACTTTGCAATGATAAATAAACGAAATACCACCTTATGCCTCCCGTGTAACCTAGAAGGAGAGCTAATCCCTCTACTTACACATATAATATATGCACAGATAAAACCCAATGCATCTTCAGCAGAAGTTTAGTCCTCGACATACGTCCTCAAACAGACCCCACCGGTCACAGCGTCACAGGTACTCAAAGGACTGCCACTCCGGCCACACCCCGAGCTCCCATAATTTTTTGGAGACTAGGGGCACTGAGATCCACCGTAGACCCGACATCTAATCCGATTTCACCCCGAACCTTACTCTCCGGGCCCAATAATATAATGTGGCACATAGGCCGGGCACATAGGCCAAGAAATGATTCTCGCATTTTCGAAAGGTTTGTGTGGTCAAAGGGACCGATTTATAAATCCATGTTTTGCCTCTTTTCGAGCTAAAGGGCTCTCAAAGAGTTATTACATAATAATTTGATACGAAAGCATTTTTTCTCAAACTCATGAAGATAATACGATTTCAAGTATTTAATACGTATCATATAAGTTGGGGAGAAATTCAAAAACATGAAAACAAGGTTTCAGGGTTTATATTAAGTATCTACTATATAAGTAAGAAAACTGAACTCGGAAAAGAAACCCCACCTGGACAAAGCGACAAAAAGGATAAGGGAATGAGAACTAAGTTACTCCTCGGGAGTAGCACCACTTGAAATCAAATAGGACACTACCACATAAGACAACGACCAAGACGCACGGCTTTAACGAAGCATTTAAACAGGTAGGAATGTTCAAGTTGAGCAACGAGGTCAAGATGTACAATTACGATCACAATTTCATCAAGTATGAAAGAAATAATAAAATTTAGAGTGATCAAACATGCTTAGATACGATTAGAGTTCACATATATGCTCAATTTCAGTGCACAATAGGTTTAAAGGCATAAGAGAGAAGTTACGGAGCAAGATACACAAAATCCCAAGTTTCGAAAAATTACAAAAACTACCCCCAAACACTATTCATATCCCGAACATGTCCAAAAATTCTAAACTTCACATATTTCACTTAGTTAGGAAGTTTTAAGATCAATGGAAGTGAAAAAAATGAGTTAAATGGAATTCAGAGCGGTATAGAAAAATGAATTGTTTTTTAGCAGTCAAGAACATGGCCATGCACCTCCACCCCACCCGGGTTGTGTTGGTCTGCACTTCATCTTCCTCCTTCAGCCAAAAACGGGATTTTGGCCCGAAATTTGATTTTTCGGTCCCCGACACTCCCAAACGAGCAAATAACACCCAAAAGCTTCAAACAACTAATAAATGAACATGTGTCGAGAGTTTCGCAAGGTTTCGACAAGAATCGAACAAACCCACCAAAATTACAAAAACTCCATTGTTGAAAAAGCTTGAAAAATGGATGAAAACACGTAGGCAACGCATGAAACTCGCATATAATCATTCAAGGAACACTAAGCTACAATCACATTGCAATTAAATCTATTTAAAAGAAATAAAAGTTGAAAACCTTACAAGGATGGAAATTTGAGAAAAAGAGAGATAGAGGAGAATCAGCCTGTTGGATTGATGTGAGACCGGAGTATGTTATTCTCGATGTCGAGGGAAACAATTCTCGTGAAGGTTGGGTCTCGATTTGGTGCTTAGATGTCGACCTAGGTTTTTGAGTTGTGGAGAGAGGGAAAAATCTGAGGCAGAAGGTGGGACCAAGAACAAAAATCTAATTTTTGCTCCGAAAACCCGAAGGGGTAAAATGATAATTTCGTAAAACTTAGCCAAACATGCACGATCTCGAAATACACCAATATTACATTCAAAATTCATCATTTAAAACTCACATTGTCATAAAATAATTTAAATTCAACAAGTAGCTCATTTAAAAAATCGAAATAAAGCATAGTAAATGAAGCACATAATTCAAGAAATTAGGAGAGGAGCGAGAAACGAAAGGCGCGAAGCTTACCGAACTCATCTTGAAAAGTGGGGGCATTACAAGAGCCTTCGAGGGATTAATATCTAATAATTTGATATCAAAACTTGTTTCTCGAAACCATTAAGATAATATGGTTGAACTAGCTAATATGTATAATAGAATGGGGAAGAAAACATAAGAGTACATGCGAGGGCTTTTAGATCTATATTGAATATTTACATATGTATAAGAAAGCCGAATTCGGAAAAGAAACCCCACCTAGGTAATACGACAAAAAGGAGAATAAGAAAGAAGACCAATCTACTGCCTGGAAGAACTACCACCTGAAATCAAATACGACACAACCACGTAAGATGACAATACGATGCACGGCTTATGCTTAATGCAATTAAGCACTTAAATTAATCACAGAGGAGCAATTAGGGCAAATATACAAAATTTTCAATGAAATGAATAAAATATCGAACTTCAAAATCATAACTCATGCTTAAACGCAATTAAAATTCAAAAACATGCTTAAAATACTATAAAGAAGCACGCTATACACTCAAGTTTCGAAACAAATGGAAAAAAATTGCAAAAAGCGTATAATTCTTGAAATGAAAAACGGATTATTTCTCGACAAAACGAAGTCGGAAAAATTCAAACTTCGTGAATTACTAAGTTGTCACGCCCCGAAACTTAGACGCCCGAAAATTAGACCGGTAAACATCTCGACCGGAAAAAATCAGATCAATTATCGAGCTTAGTACAATCACGTCAAGACATTCATGCATCATGATTATGTGCTCACATTTATTTGATGAAATTTGCAATTTATTCATTTAACTTGCTAAAATAATTTAAGTATATGTGCAAATAATTATTTTATATATTAGTAAGTAAGAAATATTCTACTAGTTACTTGATTATAATAATCACTAATACATATATATTTATTTTTCCACTTAGTATTTTATTATATAACTTTTATACATATTATATACACATGAGTATAAATATTTTAATCATCTTTGATACTTTCCAGATGAAATATTTTATTCCATCACTTTTCTACACATATTATATTTATGTGAGTGCAAAATTATTTTAATCATGGCATTTTAATATTTGCTTAATCCCTCCAAAATATTTTATTATGTGACTTTACATATATATTTCAAATATTTTAATCTTAGGATCTAATTCCTATATAGGAATTGTGACGCCCCAAAATTTGAAAACGTCGGGTAAAGATAAATTGAGAAGCAAATCATGACATCACATGCATTCCATTATTGTGGCATATTATTTGCACGATTTAAATTATTTATTTTAATATGTTATATTGATAAAATTATTCGTGCCTATATTTCATGTTTAGAAATGATAAACTACATAATTATTAAATAAAATTTGATCACGAGATATATTATTTAATTAAATAATAATAGGAATGGTATTGTTATGATAAAATGTAAAGAAAAGTTCCCATGGTTATAAAATTCTGATCATTTAGTACAAAGAGAAAATGTTTATGAAATTATTCCTTTGCTTCGTTATTAAGTATTAATTGTCCTGTTCTTATTATTAAAAAAATAAATAAATAAAATCATTTAAACAAACTTTGTTATTAATAAATAGAAAATAAAAGAGATAAGTATAGCAAATTAGATAATGTTAGCGGATGAAAATTCTTGATGACTCCAATTCATTTTTCACATCCATGCGCCACGTCATGCTTGGAATAGGAATTGGTGCTTGCATCTGTATATATCCATTAGCCTTAGTTCCTTAAGTAAAAGAAAATGAAGTAAGAAAAAGAAAAGTGCTCTCTTACCGAAACAAAAGAAGAACAGGTATGGAACTTGCTTTAAACCCACGAATAAATTGATGATACTTGCTTGAATCTTTCTTACTTGTATGTTTTTTCTTTTCTATGAGCTTGATTAATCGTTTTGTTAATTTGTTTCTTACCACCTTTTCCTATTCACTTGAAATATTTCCATTTAATATGTATTCACTACTAGAAAACTGTTAGATAGCCACTAAATTTAGCCACGGATGGAATCTGTGGCTATATAGTCACAACTTTAACAACGAATGGAGTCAGATCTGATCAAACCATTAGCGACAATATTTTTTGTTGTTAAATCTGTTCGTATAGGTCACAAAAATTTACCAACGAAAATTTCGTTATTGTAATTAAGATATATTAAAAAATAGAAAAATGCTATATTTAGCCATCGATTTTCCGTTACTAAGAAAATAAAATTAAAATTAAAAATAAATATTTAAATGATGAATGATAACGACAGAAATTCCGTTGCTAAATACTACCACTAAAATTAATGTTAAATTATAAATATATAGCAACGGATTATTCGTTACTAAAATGAATAAAACATACGAAAAATATTATATATTTTAGCAACGGATAATCCGTTGCTAAAATTAAGTAAATAAAAAATATATATTTTTTATTTAGTAACGGAAATTCCGTTGCTGTGAAAATAAAAATAAAAATAAAACATGAATATGTTGCCACGAATTTTCTATGGCTAATAATATGTAATTTTAAAATAAATAAAAATTATTAATAAATAGTAACGGAAATTCCATTGCTATGAGGAATTAGAATTTTTTTTTTAAAAAAAATAGGCATTTTATATCATAAATCATAAATTATAAAAGTTGTTACAAATGAGGGAATGTCCCCCGAACCAACGCAGGCTTGGGCTGAATTTCTTGCTAGAAATGAGTGACACAATTGGCTTCACATTTAATAAAAGAAAAATGACAACTACTAAAGCAATGTAACAAAGACTTAGACTATCTATTATATTTCTTTGGTCAGTAATATAAAATTAATATAATTTTAAAAAATATTTTTTGACAGCATTGGATTTTAGACTTCTGTAAAATAGAATATACTTGCTTATACTTTACTTTAGCCATTTTCTTTTTACTATATAGTTTTTTGTGAAGCAATTAAGATTTTACATAGATTTTGCATCTTTCAATTTATTTTTGCCTCAAGTTATGCTCAGTTGAGTATAATTTTCCCACTTATACTTTCTCATAGTATTTGAGAATAAGTTTTCCATCTAAATTTCAACCGATTAAAATTAAATTTCGAATAAATGTGTTTATAGTAGCATAAAATATTTCCGAAAACACATATAATTTTTTGTCTGTGTCTAATATATTTGTAGTAATTTCTTACATGGTATATAATTTCTTCTAATAAATTTCAAATTATTTAGTTATGTTTCTTTGGTTTAAAAAAATTGAGTTTATCGCAAAACCCCCTCAACCAATATATATTTAAATTATAACTATCTCAATCCGTGCATAGCACGGACACATACTAGCACTTTATATAGTGCCTCATTTAATAACTATCTTTGGTCTCTTACTTAATTTAGATTGTTAAAAATTAATTTTTTTTTCTCTTATTTTTTCTCTTACTAAATAATTTATTTCTCTATTTATATATTTTCTTAATTAAATAACTTTTATTTTACTTATCATTAATTTAGTTCTAAAATATTATATTCATGTATTCTATTAGTTTATAAGTATCAAAAATTTACAATATATTTTTATTTTGCACATTGTGCTGTAATTGCTTGTATATATTATTTTCAAAACCTACAAACTTGGAGACAAATTAGAAGATTTAATTGTCCAAAAAAAAAGAAGTTTTCAATTCCTATGCAGCTGTGCGCTATTGCACTTCATTTTAAAAACCACCAAAATTTAACACGGAAATTTTCTCAAAAAGTCGATCCAAATTCAAAAAACTCCCAAATTGAAAATTTTCTAAGCACTCAGCCTTATTTCCCTCTTATCTCCTCTTTCGTAAAATCGCCTCCCACCGCCCACTGCCCCTGTCCCTACATGCCGCCCGCGGCCCGCTGCATTTGAACGTGTAGCGGGCGCGGCCAAACGGGCAGACGCACGCCCCGCACCGGATCCTGACCCAAAATCGAAAGTATTTCGACTCGAACTAAAACCCGGCGAACGGAAAACTGGACTCATTTACTACTAGGCGGGAGTTTCAAAACAGGGACAAACCAAAAGCGGAAGCAATATATAGACAAAACATAAAATCTATAATGGCTGCGCAGTTAGGTAAAGCCCACCAAGGCTAGCAAATTCCCATAAATACTAATAAATGTTTACAACGGGTTCTACAATATTATTCCCGGCTATTCATAAGTATAATCAAATCCTACATAACATACATTTCAAGTCAACAAGAAACAAGAGTTTACATAAAAACATAAGCGTGTAACTCCACTGACAACGACCCAATACTAAGAAGCCCGCCTAGACTCCTGAAACCAAAGGGGAAACGAATGGGGTTAGTCAAACGACTAAGTGAGGGGGAAAAAGACAGTACATAAGAATAAACGAAAGTAGATCACCAGTTTAAACAGAAAGAAAATAACAGAAGTAAAGTTTTTCGCAAACGATTGGTGAACTAGCTCAAAATGGAACAAAACAAAACGTATAACTCAGCGAGAAGAGTTCTGAACCACCAGTCAAATCATAAAAACAGAAACCCTCCTTATTCCTCCAGTTGTAATCAGGGAGCAACCCCTAACTACACAGATCATACATAACAAGCTCAGGTACTCAAAGGGCTGTCACTCCGGCCTCATCCTGAGCTCCCAAAGGTGGAGGAAACCATAGAATTTCCGCCGTAGACCCGACGTCTACCGACTTCGTCCTATCGTCCTTACTCCGGGCCAATCAGAACAGGTCAAACATATACATATACATAGCTCGCTTTTCAAACATTTTCATGTGGTCAAAAGACCGTTCGAGGCAAGTCGTGTGCGAGGCTATAATGCCAAAGTTCGCTTTCGGAAAACAAAGATTTGCCTGCCTCTTTCGTACACATTTCACAAACTTCTACATAATACTTTTCATATTAAATCGTTTTCAAGATCATAAAAGTATAAGCTTAAATATCTACTATATATACAAACGGATGTAAAACAAATCATAAAACAAGGCTTATCGGGTAGTAGGGTTGGTATTATGTACGTATTATCGTATACTATAAGAAACTGAAAACCCCACCTGTTGGTTTGACAAAAACGAGAGCAAGAATGCGAGACCGGCACGCTACTCCACGGGAGTATCATCTGAAAAAGACAAAGACACAACCAAATAAGACTAATGACGACGCACGGCTTATACGAAAGATTTAAAACACATAGAAGCACGTTAAACAATCATTCATATCACTTAGGTTCACATTGTAACAAAACATAGAAATTCATAGAATCCGATAAGCAAAACAAGTTAGAATGCAATAAAAGCTCATAAACATGCATAAAAGGCAATAAGGAAGCATGCATTCAAGTTTCGGAAGAAACGGACAACATTTGAAAAATAGCCAAAAAGGCCTAAACGAAAAACACGAGGAACGGGGCCCAAATGAAGTCGGAAAAATTCAAACTACCTAAAATATGCATTTCATGATTTATATGACCTATAGGTGAAATCCGATCTCAAATCGGAGGTCAAACGAAGAAAGTCAACTTTTTAATTGCTCCTTTGACCTACAATGCCGAGAGCAAGAAGTTGAAAATGGAGAAATTTTGGTTAAGGCATACACACGGTCTTGGGGACGGGCGGACGCACGGGCTTGAACGCATGCTCAAGCCGGTGCGCGAACACTTGCACTGGCCTGCGCACCGGCGTGCGCACGGCCGTGCGTAAGGCCGTGCAAGGCACAAAATAGGCGCACGGTCTTGGCGCATGTTCTCAAGACCGTGCGTAAGGCCGTGCGGATTATCAGAACAGCAGAATCGCGACGGGTTCTCGGGAATGAGCCAAAAATCAACATTTAAATCATATAAATCATGCAAACCTCAAACTAAAACTTACATTTAATGATCTACAACATCTAATCTACCTAAAGGACCAAGAACCACTTAAATCCATCCACAAAATCATTCAAAATCACATTTTTCATATATTATTCAACTATTCACAGAATCCTATAAATCACAACCCAGGAAGCATTAAACGCGAAGGACGTGAGAAGCTTACATGAAGAATAGATCGTGAGGAGTTCGTAAAGTATCACGGATCGAGATTCGGTCGGGAATCGAAGTCGGAATGAGCAATCCAAGCTTCCTCTCCTTTTCTCTTCTTTTTCTCTTTTTCTTTCTTCTTCTCTTTTCTTTAACGTGAAGTGAGGATTGAGGGAGAGAGAGAGTTGGTCAAGTCAAACCTTGACTTGACTTAGAAACGAGGGGCAAAACCGTAATTACTCCGAACTTACTAAAATTAGCAGGTTGTCGGAATTAAACAATATTACAGTCAAAACTCGTACAATTGAACACACGTTGACATGAAATGGTTTAAAAACCAAAATTCACTCATTTATGAAATTATTAAAAATTCACATACTAACTATCAATGAAATAATTAAATCGCGCAAAATAATGATTCGGACGTACCGGATAATAATTCGGATTTTCGGGGTGTTACAATCACCCCTCCTTATGAGAATCTGTCCCCAGATTCTTCTTGTCCGCTACAAATAACGCGGGGTGAAACTTGCGCATCTTCTCTTCGGTTTCCCACGTAGCTTCTTCAACTGACTGACTCCTCCAAAGCACTTTGACCATGGGAATCTCTCTGTTACGTAGTGCTTGAGTCTTCTTGTCTAAAATTTTCACCGGCTGTGAAACGAAGGTCAAGTCCGGCTCTATCTCAACATCTTCGATAGGAAGAACGTGTGAATCACTCGGGTGATACTTCCGGAGCTGTGAAATATGGAAAACGTTGTGGATTCCTGTCAGACTCGGTGGCAAGTCTAATCTGTAAGCAGCTTCTCCAATCTTCTCTAGAATCTCAAACGGTCCTAAGAATCTCGGACCTAACTTACCACCTTTGCCAATACGAGTGAATCCCTTTCCAGGTGAAGCTTTAAGAAACACTCGGTCACCAACCTCGAACTCCAAAGGTCGGCGGCGTGTATCGGCATAACTTTTCTGGCGATCCTGGGCTGCTTTCATCCTCTGACGGATGATCTGAATTCGGTTAATCTCTCTCTGAAGAGACTGCGAAGAATCTCCTCTTCCTTTGTTATCCCTTGTCCAACGCCAATCCTCAAGATCCCAAAACAACGGGGATCTACACTTCCTTCCATACAGAGCTTCGTAAGGTGCCGTCTTGATCGTAGATTGATAACTGTTGTTGTAGGCGAACTCAATCAACGGTAACTGGTCGTGCCAATTGGTGCGAAAGTCTAAGGCACACGCACGAAGCATATCACTGAGATATCGAATCGTCCTCTCAGATTGGCCATCGGTCTGCGGATGTGCTGCTGTACTGAATGTCAGCTTCGTTCCCATTTTCTCCTGAAGATGCTACCATAATTGAGAAGTGAATCTAGCATCTCTGTCAGACACAATGCTCACGGGAACTCCATGAAGCCTGACAATCTCTCGGTGATAAATCTCTGCCAACTTCTCCACCTTGAATGACTTCTTGACCGGCAGAAAGTGAGCAGTCTTGGAAAGTTGGTCAATTATCACCCAAATACAATCATAGTCACCTTTAACTTTCGGTAATCCAGACACAAAGTCCATTGCAATCTGCTCCCAATTCCACGTAGGAATCGGTAGTGGCTGTAGCAATCCTCCAGGTCTCTGGTGCTCTACCTTGACCTGCTGACATGTCTGACATCTCTTGACGTAATCAGCTACGTCTCTCTTCATACCTCTCCACCAGAACAACTCTTTTAGGTCCTTGTACATCTTACTTCCACCAGGATGTACTGTATAAGGCGTATTATGCGCCTCAGCAAGAATCTCCTTCTTAAGACTCTCAGGAACACAAACTCGAGTCTCGATGTAGCGCCCCTTTCCTTGGCCGGAGAAAGGACACCACATCCGCACCGAGACGAACCCCCAAACGAGGTAGATGTACCCCATTTAAAAATCCATCCCGGCGAACGGCAATCACTCAAGCAAAAACCAGCAACAGCATACGACAACCTAACAACGACAACAATAAAATAAATATCAGAGTTGCGGAAATTAAAACAATTATATAATAAATCATATAAGCCATCCATGGCAACGTAATTCATACATCATTCTCAATCACTATATAATAAATGCCATTCATGGCCAGTCTATTCTATCCCACATCAGGGGCACGTAAGTACGGGAAATAAAGCATAATACAAAATACATAAATAAATAAAATCATAAATAAGGACACGACTGTTGTTGGGACACTGACAAGACAAGACTCACGAACCAACCTAGACTTGCTACTGCCGACTGACAAGAGAGGTGACAATGCCATCTCTCGACCTGAAGTAAGAATCAAAATAGTGGGGGTGAGTACAAAAGATACTCAGTGAAGGTAAAGAGGGAACAAGTACGAGCCACGTGTCCGGGTTTTGATTATTATATATATAAGAAAATACATTTGCATAATTGAAGAAATCCGGATTGTGCTTCGACTTGTATACACGGCATTAATTAATGACAAGAAAATAATTAAAGCAGTAAAATTCAAGCAATTAATGTCCCAGCGAGAATTGGGCCGGTTCCTCCTTATAACCCCCTCAATAACATGTAATCTCCATCACCGGTGTCTGACCCCGAATTGCGACTCCGGGCGACTGTGAATTTTAGGAAAACGTGCAACGAATGCAACGCCCACCATCGCTCCCAACCATGGCTATCATCTCCTGACGGGCCCCGATTGACGCTTAATTTTGGGAGAAGCACCTCGGATTACCCCTAGACGCTCGTCCCCAGGTATAACCTCCGGATACTTTCCCGGGCCCATTTTGAAATAACACGAATTTGCTCGCTTTGAAAAACATACATAAATTGAATTTGGACAAGTTTGAGTGACGACAAAGGGGTTGAATCCTAAGTCAAACCGTCACGTTTAAAAGAAAGAATTTTACCTGACTTATGAAAATAAAATGATTTAAGGATACTCATAAATACAAGTTAATATTAAAACCTTTGGGAGAATCAGGAAAATATAGATTAAATATCTAATAGATATACGAGAAGGAAAATAAAGCAAGATGAGCACATAAGGGGAGTTCGCAATAAATTAAAAGAATTCTTACTCCGTTTGAAATCATTTTAAACCCTCACCTGGAAACACGGAACGACAAGACAATCCAAGCTATGTCCTGAAAAGACAGCCTGAAACTAACAGACGACAAAACCACATAAGACAAGACACGACAACGACTCACAAAGACTACATCATAAGAAAAACCAATAAACGACATGTATCAATTGAATTTACAATAAAATGTAATTAAATCAATTAAACTAAAAGTACGAAATTAACAATGCTAAACATGCTCAATTGAAATTCTAATTGCACATTCATCCCTATAATATAATAAAGAATCACTCATGCGATTTTCGGATTTTTCGGACGACATTCAAAAATTGGGTAAAAAGCCTTAAACGAAAAAGGTTCGATTCAAGGCCCGAACGAGATCGGAATTTTGAAAACATTACAAAATATTCATCATTGAATCATATGGAAGCTATAGGCGAAAACGGCTCGATTTTAGGGGGTCGTATGCAAAAAGTCAACTTTTATTTTTGGCCATTTGACCCCATTACCGTGAGCAACTAAGGAAAAAGGCTGGAAAATTGGCTAAGGCATTCGCACGGGCTAATGCACAGCCTTGTGCACGGTCTTGAGCACGCACTCAAGAGCGTGCACGCTGAAACAAGGTTGCACGGGCTCTTGCACCGGCGTGCGCAAGCCGGTGCAAGCTTAAAGGGTTGTGCACGGTCTGGCGCACGGTCGTGCCAAGACCGTGCGTTGGACCGTGTGGTTCTACCACACAGGTGCAGAAACGCGATTTTAAGGTTTTTCTCGAGAGTTTCATGCTAAAATCAACTATGGAGGATTCTAAGGCTAAAAACAACATGTAAAATTCACACTCATGCATTGTACACATTAATATCTACCATTTGATCCGAACTACACTAAAAATGATAAACTATAACCTACGAATCAAGTAATTCTTCAAATATTTATTCCAATTTAAAATCCATAAAATTGAAAGATTTAATGGATGAAACGAATTGGAGAAAGAAGGTTACCGCTAAAGAATCGAATGAGGATCGTAAATCTGGTCTCGGAATTTAAATTGGTCGAGTAACGAATTCGGAACGAAATTTCCTTTTTTTTTCTCCTCCTTCTTCTTCTTCTTCTCCTTCTCTTTCTCTTCTCTCTTTCTCTCTCTCTCGGCTGTATAAGTAATCAAGAGTGTGCAATAGGGTGTGTTCAAGAGGGTGTGAGTGTGTTCAAGAGAGTGTGGGTGTGTTCAAGGTAGTGCAAGGTTATTTTAAAAGGTTGTAGGTTCGTTTAAAGATTAGGATAAATTCGAGGGGTAGAAAATGTAATTATAAATGGTTAAGGATATTGAAATAATTATGATAAATTAAGATTAGCTAACAAAGTTAATCTTTTCATATAAAATTCAACGAAATGTCGAATAATTATTCCGAGAATATAATCTGGAATTTTCGGGTCGTTACAATACTCCCCCCTTTAAAAGAATCTGCCCTCAGATTCTCCTCCGAACCTCGGGGTTTATTAAAGGGAGTATATCACAGCATTTAAAAGTTCATCATACAAAATCGCGCAATTAACACATAAGCAATTAATTAAAATGAACAATTAACAGTTAAATTCAAATAAACATTTAACACATAGTTCATACATAATAGTTTCAACTGAAAATCAAATTACAATTAAAACGAAAATGACGAGAAATAAAAGAAATCGATGCCGACTAAGAATCAGGGGCTCCGGAGCTAGGCGGCATGCCAAGACGACTGAGATAGTTGGTGAGCTGCTCCGTGATGGACCTCACGAGGTCGGAAATTTGTTCCCGGATTTCAGTGTGGTTGCGTTGAGGGCCGAGCCTGATCTCCCTCAGGTCGGCCGACTGTTGGTTCAGTCGCTCAGTAGTTTGCTCCGCGAAGCTCGTGAAGCGGTTTCCCCAAACCGTCCACCTATCGGCCTCCAATCAGCTTCGAGTCTCCGACTCATATTATTGATACTGTGTCCACTGTTCCTCACTTAATCTATCCCACTGGAGGATCCAGCTTGGTGCTGTGTCGTCGCCTCTTTTCTGTGAGAAGTTGCACGGACAACCGCTGGAGTTCTCGATACATGAGACTGGTTATGTAAAGTGATCGGTCGAGCACTCCTAGCTCTCAATTCAAATTCTGTTTCGGCTCGCAAAGCTCGGCCGACAGCTTCTGCATAAGAACAACAGCCAAGACCTATGAGCACTTGGCGGATTTCGTGCCTCAGCCCGGATATAAATCGTGCGGCTTTGTTCCTCTAGTCGGGCTCCCGATTAGGAGAGTAGTTTGTCATGCAGGCAAATCTGGCCTCGTATTCTGTCACGCTATCTCCTTCCTGGGCTATTTCTATCTCTCTCGTCGGATACGGGTACGATAATCCTAGCGTAGTCTGGAGTAAAGGCAGTGGCGGATCTGATCGAGCTTTCTTGCGCGGCATATCTGCGTTCACAACTATTTGGCAAAATAGGTGCATGTCTTGTGAGAAATGATGCCAATAATTCACAAACACATAAGCATGCTCAACACTCAACAAAATCCTGCCGACACACACTACGACAGACCAAACCATGTAAGACACGCAAAGTGTTCCACGATCGACTCGCGTTACATCTTCCTTAGTACAAAAATTCATAAAAGATTGCCAGTCAGTTAATTAAGCCAACCGTAATCGTCTACAATTTTAAGCACCCAGATAAAACGAACACATGTCAAAACACGAACTCGACACGGACTGACATAATTCAAAAGACACAAAAGACAAGACAGACGAGATACTAGAGCTTTCGGTTCCTTTTCGGGAACCTAGGCTCTGATACCACTGACTGTAGCGCCCCTTTCCTTGGCCGGAGAAAGGACACCACATCCGCACCGAGACGAACCCCCAAACGAGGTAGATGTACCCCATTTAAAAATCCATCCCGGCGAACGGCAATCACTCAAGCAAAAACCAGCAACAGCATACGACAGCCCAACAACGACAGCAATAAAATAAATATCAGAGTTGTGGAAGTTAAAACAATTATATAACAAATCATATAAGCCATCCATGGCAACGTAATTCATACATCATTCTCAATCACTATATAATAAATGCCATTCATGGCCAGTCTATTATATCCCACATCAGGGGCACGTAAGTACGGGAAATAAAGCATAATACAAAATACATAAATAAATAAAATCATAAATAAGGACACAACTGTTGTTGGGACACTGACAAGACAAGACTCACGAACCAACCTAGACCTGCTGCTGCCGACTGACAAGAGAGGTGACAACGCCACCTGTCGACCTGAAGTAAGAATCAAAATAGTGGGGGTGAGTACAAAAGATACTCAGTGAAGGTAAAGAGGGAACAAGTACGAGCCACGTGTCCGGGTTTTGATTATTATATATATAAGAAAATACATTTGCATAATTGAAGAAATCCGGATCGTGCTTCGACTTGCATACACGGCATTAACTAACGACAAGAAAATAATTAAAGCAGTAAAATTCAAGCAATTAATGTCCCAGCGAGAATTGGGCATGTTCCTCCTTATAACCCCCTCAATAACATGTAATCTCCATCACCGGTGTCTGACCCCGAATTGCGACTCCGGGCGACTGTGAATTTTAGGAAAACGTGCAACGAATGCAACACCCACCATCGCTCCCAACCATGGCTATCATCTCCTGACGGGCCACGATTGACGCTTAATTTTGGGAGAAGCACCTCGGATTACCCCTAGACGCTCGTCCCCAGGTATAACCTCCGGATACTTTCCCGGACCCATTTTGAAATAACACGAATTTGCTCGCTTTGAAAAACATACATAAATTGAATTTGGACAAGTTTGAGTGACGACAAAGGGGTTGAATCCTAAGTCCAACCGTCACGTTTAAAAGAAAGAATTTTACCTGCCTTATGAAAATAAAATAATTTAAGGATACTCATAAGTACAAGTTAATATTAAAACCTTTGAGAGAATCAGGAAAATATACATTAAATATCTAATAGATATACGAGAAGGAAAACAAAGCAAGATGAGCACATAAGGGGAGTTCGCAATAAATTAAAAGAATTCTTACTCCGTTTGAAATCATTTTAAACCCTCACCTGGAAACACGGAACGACAAGACAATCCAAGCTATGTCCTGAAAAGACATCCTGAAACTAACAGACGACAAAACCACATAAGACAAGACACGACAACGACTCACAAAGACTACATCATAAGAAAAACCAATAAACGACATGTATCAATTGAATTTACAATAAAATGTAATTAAATCAATTAAACTAAAAGTACGAAATTAACAATGCTAAACATGCTCAATTGAAATTCTAATTGCACATTCATGCCTATAATATTATAAAGAATCACTCATGCGATTTTCAGATTTTTTGGACGACATTCAAAAATTGGGTAAAAGACCCTAAACGAAAAAGGTTCGATTCAAGGCCCGAACGAGATCGGAATTTTGAAAACATTACAAAATATTCATCCTTGAATCCTATGGAAGCTATAGGCAAAAAAGGCTCGATTTTAGGGGGTCGTATGCAAAAAGTCAACTTTTATTTTTGGCCATTTGACCCCATTACCGTGAGCAACTAAGGAAAAAGGCTGGAAAATTGGCTAAGGCATTCGCACGGGCTAACGCACGGCCTTGTGCACGGTCTTGAGCACGCACTCAAGACCGTGCAGGCTGAAACAAGGTTGCACGGGCTCTTGCACCGGCGTGCGCAAGCCGGTGCAAGCTTGAAGGGTTGTGCACGGTCTGGCGCACGGTCGTGCCAAGACCGTGCGTTGGACCGTGTGGTTCTACCACACAGGTGCAGAAACGCGATTTTAAGGTTTTTCTCGAGAGTTTCATGCTAAAATCAACTATGGAGGATTCTAAGGCTAAAAACAACATGTAAAATTCACACTCATGCATTGTACACATTAATATCTACCATTTGATCCGAACTACACTAAAAATGATAAACTATAACCTACGAATCAAGTAATTCATCAAATATTTATTCCAATTTAAAATCCATAAAATTGAAAGATTTAATGGATGAAACGAATTGGAGAAAGAAGGTTACCGCTAAAGAATCGAATGAGGATCGTAAATCTGGTCTCGGAATTTAAATTGGTCGAGTAACGAATTCGGAACGGAATTTCCTTTTTTTTTTCTCCTCCTTCTTCTTCTTCTTCTCCTTCTCTTTCTCTTCTCTCTTTCTCTCTCTCGATTGTATAAGTAATCAAGAGTGTGCAATAAGGTGTGTTCAAGAGGGTGTGAGTGTGTTCAAGAGAGTGTGGGTGTGTTCAAGGTAGTGCAAGGTTATTTTAAAAGGTTGTAGGTTCGTTTAAAGATTAGGATAAATTCGAGGGGTAGAAAATGTAATTATAAATGGTTAAGGATATTGAAATAATTATAATAAATTAAGATTAGCTAACAAAGTTAATCTTTTCATATAAAATTCAACGAAATGTCGAATAATTATTCCGAGAATATAATCTGGAATTTTCGGGTCGTTACACTCGAAGCGGAGAATGCCAGAATCATCAACACGAAACTGGGATTCTGAATCATCTGAAATATGAACTATCTGCCTCTGAGTCCACTCATCAGTAGCCTGAACATCTCGAATCTTATGACCCAATTCTGACTGAATCGATATACTGTGAACGTGAGCCTGCGAGGTGATATAAACTCGCTCAAACTTAGCCTCTAGCTGAGCTACACTCGCCTTACGACTCAATGCATCGGCTACCACATTCGCCTTTCCAGGATGGTATTGAATCTTGCAATCATAATCCTCAAACAATTCCATCCATCGACGCTGTCTCTTGTTCAAATCCTTCTAAGTGAACAAATACTGCAGACTCTTGTGATCAGTGAAGATATCGAACGTAGTGCCATACAGATAATGACGCCACTTTAGCAAAGCAAACACAACGGCTGCTAGCTCAAGATCATGCGTGGGATAGTTCTCTTCGGCTGGCTTTAGCTTCCTCGAGGCGTAAGCTATAACTCTCCCATTTTGCATCAACACACAACCCAATCCCTCGTGTGACGCATCTGTGTACACAACGAATCCCTCCAATCCATTAGGCATAGCTAACACTGGGGCTGTAGTTAATCTCTTCTTGAGCTCTTGGAAACTTGCTTCACATTTTTCTGACCACTCAAACTTGGCATCCTTTTTTGTCAACGCAGACAACGGACTCGCAAGCTTGGAAAAGTCCTTGACAAAACGTCTATAGTATCCTGCTAGACCCAAGAAACTGCGAATCTCTGTAGGAGTCTTAGGTTTCTCCCAATCCAACACAGTCTCGATCTTCGAAGGATCTACCTCGACTCCCGCTCCGGATATGACATGACCTAGAAAAGTCACTCTGTCGATCCAGAACTCGCATTTGCTAAACTTAGCAAACAACTGATGCTCTCTCAAAGCCTGAAGAACAATCCTGAGGTGTTCTGCGTGCTCTTCCTCTGACTTCGAGAACACTAGAATGTCATCGATAAAGATCACAACGAACTTATCTAGGTACGGACGAAAGATCCTGTGCATCATATCCATAAAAGCGGCAGGAGCATTCGTGACTCCAAACGGCATGACCACGAACTCAAAGTGACCGTATATGGTGTTGAACGCTGACTTCGGAATATCCTCGGCTCGAATACGGAGCTGGTAATACCCTTGTCTGAGATCAAGCTTAGAATAAATTCTCGATCCCTGGAGTAAATCAAATAACTCCTCAATATGCGGCAAAGGATACTTATTCTTCACCGTCAATGTTCAACTCGCGATAATCGATACACATACGGAGTGTACCGTCCTTCTTCTTCACGAACAGGACTGGAGCACCCTAAGGCGAGGTACTCGGGCGGATATATCCAATCGAAAGGAGTTCGTCGAGCTGATTCTTCAATTCCTTCAACTCGGCAGGAGCCATACGGTACGGAGACTTCGAGTACGGCTCGGCACCCGGGACTAGATCAAGAACGAACTCAATGTCCCTATCAGGGGGCAGAAACTCCAAGTTCTCGGGAAACACATCCATAAATTCTTTAACCACATCGGTATCCTCGATCTTCACCTACTCTTTCGGGCGGTTGAGAAGATAAGCTAGAAAACCAGTTGCTTCTCCCTTCTGGATAAGCTTCTTGGCTTCCATCATAGAGATATACGGGCCTTCACCCATTCTGAAATGTAACGCCCCGCTATTTTATAGCGCTTCGGTACGTTAGCCGATTATTTCTCTTGTTTGCATTGTTTGCGATTATGTAAATTATGTGAATTATATGAATTAATGTGTGATTTAATATATGAATAATATGATGATTTCATAAGAATTTTCATATTTGAATCATTTTATACCATTCTTATATTTGAATTACTTATGAAAATTATGTCATTATATTTGAATAACATGATATTATATTTGATATCTATGTATATATATATGAAAATATATGCAAATATATACATATAAATATATACATGTTGCATGTTAATTTTGACTTTTCAAATTAATATCTTTATTTATTTAATTATCTTCATTATTCTCCACATTTTTCTACACTATTCTCAAGCAACATTCTTTCATCTTCAACCTCTCTCTCTCTCGGCCCCTTTGCTCCCTTCACCACCGCCATAGCCAAACCATCTAAAGCACCAAAAATCATCTTCTTTCTTGCTACAAAAAGTTGCTCTATCATCCAAAGAACACACTACAACTTGAAATTCTTGCAAAGAAGCTCTTACCATCTCTTTCTCTCCAATTCTTTTCTTTAAGGTGAGTTCATGATTCTCTCTAATCTTTAAGTTTTAATGTCTCATATGTTGATATAGTGGACAAACATGTTAGAATAGATGATTGATGAGCTTTGTTTAGCTTGAGATGGCATAGAATTTTATTTGTGATTTTGCATAGAAATTAAGATTATTTGCAATGTTTGGATATTGATCTTACATGCTTGAATGGATGTGTATTTCATATTAGTTGATGATATTAAGCAATTAGGTGAAGCTTTATGGAGTTTGGGATTGAAAACACAAGGTTGTGCATGAAAGTGTAGGTGGCGGCACAAATTCTCAAAAATGGGATTTTGGGCCGAAACGTTGGAATTTCTCGAAACTGTTTTAACTGAAGCTTCTAAACATATTAAGACTCATGTTATCCAATTTTGGTGTTAAACGGAGCTGATTTGATCACTAAAAAATTACAAAAATGACCCTGCTGCCCCTGTTTCAGTTTTGGGGCAGAAGCTTCGGAAAATAGGGCAAACGATGGAATTTTAAAAAACTGTTTCACAGTAGTATTTATCAATGTGTTTGAAGTGCCTCCATAAATGTTTAGATCATTTGGACTTCATTTTCTTAGGTAACGAAATTTTCTTCCAAAATGTGTTGCTGTGACGTATTTTCTATTTTATGCCTACTTTGGACAAAAATCTGATTTTTCTTAGAATGAACCAAATTTTGGGCCTTATACCTATGGAAAGATATGTTTGTCTAGTTTACTAATAATTTTGAGGTTTGTTAAAAATCGTTCCGAGGAGAGAGATATGCTAGTTTTAGTGCAACGTGCGCATACTTGAATTTCCATATCACTTGTATGTCTTTTCTATGCTTAATATCCCGTGCATTTGAACGTGTTTGAGTGCGTTTATACATGATTTTCCATTTTATAAGCTTGTTTTACATTTTCATAAAGCCGTTCGTCTATTGGGTTGGTTTGTCGAGTCGTGTCTTACCTCGAGGCCTGTGTATTACAGGTGGGACCTCGCGGGGCTGATTCTGAGTTATTTGGCTATCCTTTTTGTTAAGCCTACAGGTGAGGATGTAAAATGGTTTTTAACTGAAGTGTGAACAAATATTGCGAAAACATATCCCCTTTAATATTTCAATTATATGTTTTGCCAATATTTGTAACAAAAGGTTTTAATATCAAATGATATATATGTATCTTTGTTAAAATGGTTTCAAAACAGAGACAAGGGAACTATTTTGATTTGAAAAGTAACATTTGGTCTCGGGACTTGCTCGTATGCCTCGAGTTATAGGCAACGTGTTGAGAAACCCTAGACGGTTACATACCTTGTCTCGAAAGACCCTTTTGGTCCATTAACATATTTTTAAAAGCGAGATCATATACATTTAACCCCATTGAGGACGCTCTTGGGGGTATTTGGGCCCTGGATTATGTGAGAGGCGGATACCTGGAGACGTGCGTCTAGGGTTGAAGCCGGGTTCATAATCCGCCGATTATAAGCAGGTATTCTAGAACCTGACAAATAATGAAAGGGTATTTTTCATGGCTGGTCGGAGGTAGTCTAGCCTGAATAATACTTACACCGGCGCCATTAGTCGGGTATGGCGAAATCCCAGGTTGCTCCTTGATAAGCCAAACGGTGTTATGGGATTTCATTATATTTGATATGTCTTGGGAGTTATAAGGAGATGGACCGTTCTCGCCGGGAATAAAAATATTTCGAAAATGTTCTAATTAATATTTAATTCACAAAGCTTAGCTGAATTGTAAAAGAGCATATCGTCACTAGATTTGCTTTTATCAACCTAAGCGTGGATTAAATATATGTTTTTATTATGTATACTCCCCTCCTCACTGAGTTCATTTGACTCACATCCTCTTTTTGGTTCATGCTTCAGGTTAGCAGTTCGAGTGGTTATTGGGTACTGGCAGCAGCAGTGTAGGCTTACAGGTCTTTGGAGTCAGTCTATGTAGATATTTTGTTACGACTGAACTCTTATTTATTTTGGCATGTTAACTTGAATTAATGAAAGTTGAGACATAATGACATTTGGATATTTGAACTTGATGAGATTAGCGCATATATATATATATATATATATATATATATATATATATATATATATATATATATATATATATATATGTTTGTTTGATATTTGCTTCCGTTGATGACCTGTTATTGCTATTCTTGTTGTTGATGTTGGTATTGTTGTTGGGGAGTTGCTGTTGCCAGATTGTGGGAATCCCGTTGTCCGGGGCGGGTTTTCGAGTGGTGGTATTTAACTATCACTCGGGGACTCGTTTCGGTCCGGGGGTTGTGATGTTGGGGACGTCACATGAAACCTCTAACTTCACTGTAACCAAGCACAACTTTCTTCTCATAGCAATCGATCTTCGCTCGGTGCTCAAATAACCAATCCATCCGAAGAATCACTCCATAATCCTTCATCGGCAGCACGATCAAATCCCCAAGGTACTCGGTACCCTCAATCATCATCGGACAACGCTTGAGAACGCGGTTCGTAGCTACTCTAGAACCCATCGGCGAGCTAACAACTAATACATACTCAAGCAACTCAACAGGCACATGCACAGATAAGGCAACGGCAGGCGCAATAAACGAGTGAGAAGCACCCGGGTCGTACAATGCATGAATGGGAGTGCCATGTACGTATATCGTACCTTCCACCACGACATTCGCATCCGGCGCGACATCTTCAGCATCGCCTTCCAAGGCGTAAAGTCGGGCCTGGGCTTGAGGCTGAGCTGGCTGCTTCTGACCTCTCTTCATCTGGCATGCATTCATAAGATGATCGGAGCTACCACATCCAAAGCAAAGCCCTAACTTCCTTCGACACTTACACTCCAAATGGGGACCTCCACAATATCCACAAACTGGTCGTGGAAAACCCTGAGCTTGGGGAGGAACGTTCGGCTTCGGAGCCTGCTGAAACGGTTTCTTCCCAGCTGAAGAAAAAGATGGTCCTACAGAAGGAAAAGACCTCTTCGGACCCGACAGAAAACCCTTAGCGGCTGCGGGGGCAGGTGCTGACGTAGGCCTCATCTGTCTCAGCTCTGACTCTATAGCAAGAGCCATGTCAACTGCATCGGAATAAAATCGGGGGCTGACAGCCATCATATGCAGTCGAATGCTGTGAGACAAACCCTCCACGAACTGGCGTGTCTTCCTCTCCTCGTCCTCAACCATATAGGAACAGTGAACAATGAGGCGAGAGAAATGTGCCTCATACTGATCTACCGAGGACGTGCCCTGCTTCAAGCTCAAAAACTCCCTTTCCCACTGTTGTCTGACTACCAACGGTATGTACTTAGCCCTGAACTCCACCAAAAACTGAGCCCATGTCGGAACCACCCGATCACGTGTCCAACGCTGATCAATCTGTGTCCACCAGTCCTATGTTGCCCCAATCATCAGGTAGGCAGCATACTCGACCCTCTGTGGATCCGTAGTGTGCATTAGTCTGAATATCTTCTCCAAGGCCGATATTCAGGCCTCTACAGCCACATCATCCGGTGCTCCCATAATAGTTCTCTTGTCCCTATTTTCAAACCATTTTGGAAAAGATTCACCTATATCATTTTTATATCAAAACCTTTTTATTTCAAATATTTATAATATATAATTGAAATATAATGGGATAGGGTTTTTGCAAATATTTGTTCACGCTCCAGTTAAAAACATTTTACATCCTCACCTGTAGGCTTAACAAAAAGGATAGCCAAACGACCAGAGATCAGTCCCGCGAGGTCCCACCTGTAATACACAGGCCTCGAGGTAAGACACGACTCGATAAACCAACCAAATAAGACGCACGGCTATGAAATGCATTTTATGCTCAAAATAACATATTATGTATAAATGCACTTAAACCCAACTAAGCTCATTCAAACACATTTAAACACAATCAAATACACATGATATTAAGCTAAATTAAGCATTCAAGTAATATGGAAGCTTGGGGACTAAAATTCAAAGATTTGTGAATATTACACAAACCACCCCTCGTTAAATACTTTGCATAGCAAATCAATTACGATTAATCCGAAACTTTCGGCATCTCTTAACTACTATATTTAAGGATTTTTTATGCCAAAAGAATCGAAAAATGAAGCCAAATGCTCAAAAATCACTATTCATCAGCCCCTACCTATTTTGCCAAACTTTCATTTTTCAACCCCAAACTCCACAAAACTTCACCAATTAGCTTAATATCATGAACTAACATGAATTCCCTAACCATTCAAGCATCTAAGACCATTAACCCAACATTGCAAATTGATCAAATTCAATGAAAATTTCACAAATAATGCTACATGCTATCAACAACCAAACTAAGCTCATCAATCAACCATTCTAGCATGCTTCATCACTTCCTCAACATAGAAAACCTTGAAAACCAAAGAATTGTGAGATTTACAAACTTACCTTGAAGGAGGAAATGGAGGGAAAAGGGAGAAATAAAAGCTTGTTTGCACAAATAAGAAGAAGAAGCTTGTTCCTTGGATGATGTAGCAACTTTTTGTAGCAAGAAAGGGGATGATTTTTGGTGCTTTGATGGTGGTTAGAAGTGGCGGTGGTGAAGATGATGAGAGGGCCGAGAGAGTGAGATGAAGGAGAAGAGAGTTGCTTGAGAATAGTGTAGAAACTTGAGAGAGAAATGAGATAATTAAATAAATAAGTATATTTATTATAATTATAGATGTTATTTAGAAAAGTCAAAATTGGTATGCAACTATATAGATATTTATATGTATATATATTTGTATATATTTTCATATGTATATGCATATATATCAAATACAATATCATGTTATTTAAACATAATGGCATAATTTTCATAAAATTTCAAATACAACAATTCAAATATAAACATGGTGTGAAGTAATTTCAAATATGAAAATTCTTATGAAATCATTATATTATTCACATATAGAATTACACATTAATTCATATAATTCACATAATCACATAATTTGCAAATAATACACACAAGAGCTATTAGTCGGTAAACTTACCGAAGCGTTATAAAAATAACGGGGCGTTACAATGTCTGAGGACGAGACCAACGCCAAAAGCTTCGTCTCGTCAAGGGCGTCCCAACCACGGTGGTCCGCTGCCTCAGCTCTTCCTGGAACCGCCGGAAAAATGCCCAACACCGCAGTGACCTTCACTTCGCCGTCGGTGGTCCAATGGAGGTGAGACCACCGCCATTGGACTCCTCTCGTCCATGGCTACCTTCATTAGGTAGTGCGCCGCCATGAAGTGACCGGAGATGGTAGATCAGAAAAGTGATCGACGGATTGAAAATTGGCCATATCTCCCTGACCGGTGGTCGGATGGCCACGGGACCACCACCGTTGGATTCATCTCCAAAAATCCATCCAAAACCACCCTTGCCCGCCGCTGAAAGTCGCCGGAAAGTCATCGTCAGAAAGGTCCGACATCGTGCCACCTTCTCGCTACCACAGTGCCTCCACCGTCGTCCAAATTCCCGAAATAATTGTACCAATGTGTTCCTCTCGTCGAGACGATTGATTTCGACATATCATTTGCCTCAATCTGTGAAGAATCGGAAAAACTCCATTTGGAGGAGAAGAGCTTCTCACGCCATTCACCTGCTTGTTCTTTCTCTCTCTGTAAATTTTCATTTATGCCCCAAAACTCTCCAAAATTACATAATATACCCTATTCCTCGAAAAATATGCAAATTGTGTAAAGTGTCAGAATTAGGCGTACTTAGTGTCAAAGTGACCGAAATTAAATGCTTAACAAAGATTGAGGTTCGGTTTATTAAAATTCATGAGTTAATGAAAAGTCAATTCCGGGTTGGGCTAAAGTGCAAATAGTTTTGGGCTAAAAATGCAATTTTCTTTAAAATATGACTTAATGGATAATATTAAGGATTTCATGGAAATATTTGGAACCTCGATAAAATATGCATTATTAAAACATTGAACCCCAGTCCAATGTACACTGTTAAATTACTAAATCAAGTTAAACAAGCTAAAATATAAATTTACCAAATTGACCCTAGTTAGTAGCAAAACAATGCAATTCAACTTCTAATTAATGCCTTGGGTTTTAAATGCGAAATCGATGATTTATAAAAATCTTTAATCTAAGAGTTGGGAAAAATGTGCAAGTGTGAAAGACGTCGGGACCGTAAACGGTCCAAATTCTGGTAAACGCGCTAATTCTGAACCTGGAGATTGCGGGTCGTCACAAAAGAAGAAGAAGAAAGAGCATAATGTAATTTTGGAGGAATTGGGCAACTCCTTTGTCCTGAAACAGATAAATGAAGAAGGGGTGATGAGTGAGCTGGATGGGAACAAGGACAGTACTATTGGGGATCGTGAACTTGATAAGATTGCCTTAGACATTGTGGACCAAGTGGTCAATCAAGAATTGGACAGAATTGGAACAAAAGTGCTGGAATCTGCTTCACCAACAGAACAAACATCCAGTCAGGAAGATATCACGAAAACTAAGGACAGAATATTGGTTTGTCCTGAGGGGATTCTGGAAAATGATACTTGACCTTAACAGGTCAGGATATGATGTTTGTGAATCTTTGAAACTTGACCTTAACAGGTCAGGATATGATGTTACTGGCATGTCTATTATAGAGCTACATAACCTTGATGAGAATGCTGATCACAGAAAGGATGACAAGCTGGTGGAGAATCATAACCTTACAGGAAAGCCTCTTGACTTTGGCTTAGATTCCCCTGATCCTAGAGGACTTGTTTCACCTGCTCCTGATGGACCTTGTATCCTTAATACTCCTAATTCATGTGTTCCTTCTCTTTTGGGGGGATTTGATGACATCAATCTCCATAATACTCACATTGTTTCTGCTCCTCAGGACCTTGTTTCTGCAGATGCTAAAACCTTGGCTGGCCTTCCCAGATCTAAGTTTGTGGATACAGATATTCAGGAAGCCATTCAAGTCTCCATGCCATTGGTGGTTGCTCCTTCAGTGGTTGATACTAGCAGCCCATCTCCACAAAATTCGGTTAGGAAAACCAGGGGTAGAGGCAAAGGTAAAGGTACTAAAGCTACCTCAAATAAATTACCTCCACAATGAACCTGTTTGCACTAGTTTGGAACATTAGAGGTTTCTCTATTGCTAAAAGGCAAGAATTTCTTTATAACTTGAAAAAAACAAAAAGATTATGTTTCTTGGTCATTTTTGAACGTTGGATAGATTTAGATAGTAGGTTTATGTTGAAAAGATCAAGATTCTCTTGTGTTTTTGCTAATGTCTTAAATAAGATTTAGGTGTTCTTTGATCATTCCCTTTCTGTCACTTTGCTGGTGGACCATGACCAACTGCTTCACTTTGAGGTAAATAGTCCTCTACTCCCCTCTAATTTCTAGTGCTCTTTTGTTTATGCAAAATGTACTAGGGTAGCCAGAAGGGAGTTATGGGATTGTCTTAGGAATATTTGTACTTCAGATCCTTGGATCGTCGCCTAATTTCACTGCGTCAGTTTTTTCAGACATGTTCTTCTTCCTTTGTTTTTGGTTATGGCGCTGATACCGTATCAAAAGATATGGAGGAAGAATTCTAAGTATTTTTCATCGATCAAAGAAGTACAAATATAAATACAGAGTACAAGCATAACCCTAAACATATCTCTAAAGATTAGCTAGAGAATATCTCAATATATCCTACACAATATTGCCTATCCAAATATATACAATTTACTATATTACATAATATCTCTTGGTCAGATGTAAATCACTAAAATGATTTTTCGCAAATTCAATTCTACCATATGATGATAGTTGTTCTTGGATAGTAATTACTTATTAGACACTCGACCGCATTTCATATTTTGAAGTGTTTGTGAGAGTTGTAGATTTCGAGTCTCTGAAAAGCAACTTCCACTGATAGAAAAAGTTTTGCACTTTAATGATCCGACCCAACTCGATTCATATATGTGAGATGTAAAAAAAAAAAAAATATTTTATATTTTGAAGTGTTTGTAATAATAATTTTGTAATTAATATCTTTTAAGGTTCTAGTTGGTTCTCGCTAGACTATGAGATTTTAGTGACAATTTGTCTCACATTGAATATATGGACATTAAATGTGGGGTTATTTTTATTTAGGCTATGTGCTCTTCACTCTTACAAACTAGCATTTGAGATGTGGCTCTTCTATGAGTCATGATAACTTGGTACCAGAGTAAGACACTGTCCTCTCAATTGCAATCGTGTAGCGCTTGTGGTGATGCCAAAATTGTAGAGTTCTCCCGTGGCTAGTTTAAGCTAGCACAAAGCTAGCCTCGTATAAGCATCGGGACTGCAGACCGTGGTGGGATGTTATGGTCCTAATTGGTTTCTCAATGAAGAGTGGATGAGCTTTATATATTTATCTTCTTTTCGTAAATAAACTAGCTTTTGAGGTGTGCCTCTTCCATTGGGTTTCATATTTATTGCAAAACAACCTAACATCTTTCGAAACTTTAAAACATCTAACAAATACGTAGAAATCTTATAAGAAGTGGACTCAACGAGTCGCCCCAAGTTCAGTTGCAACTACTCATTGACACCACCCAAAATAATGGGTTAACCGGGTTGGGCTGGGTTGGGTTCGAATTTAGGGTAAAAAAATCTCAACCCGAACCCACCCGAATTGACACACCTAACTGTCTAAGTGTGTGCATGCTCAAAATCACAAGAAAGTAGTTTTTCTCTTAAGTGCAAAATTGGAAAAAAGTCGGCACTAATATATGCCTAGATTAGGTAAGAAGGCCAATCATGGCCTGTGAATTAATGAATCACTTTTAACAGACAAGCTCAGAAGATAAATCTGTTCATGCATTTTTGGACATTACTTATACAATAGAAAAAGCCCTGGACATCAGAAACAGTAGAAAGGAACTTTAACAAGCACAAACCTGATATTTTTGATAGTGTTCCACCATTTGAATCCCCGGATGAATAAGAATGTATAAAGATCATGCTAGCTATGACATAGACGTTACTCTCAATAATTAACATGTCCGGGAAACTGCAATAAGCATCCCAAGGACAAAACTTTCATGTTCACAATCTTTGGATTAAACCAGGAAATGAAATGGACAAAACAAATTCAATCTTCTCTTATTTCACAAGTTGCAGGTCAAATCAGAAACGTTCGCCTCAAAGAGGTTTCGACAACTGTTTATATATTTGAGTCGGAAACTAATAGCCCCAGTAATCATTTCGGATTTCATCATCAAACTTCTTCTTCAGTTCCGGATGCTTTGCAAAGTATTCATCAGCTGTCATGGTACTGAGCTTTTTCTGTTACACCCGGAAAAGAAAGGTATGAGAATCAGCAAATAATTCAAAAATTATACGATTATGAATGAAAACAATCAAATCTCATCACCTTCAACTCTTGCACATCAGCAATTTCTTTTTCTAATCTTTCAGACTCCTTCAATGACGTCTGCTCAGCTTCTTTCAGCTCTACCAACTGTAGGCCAAGAGAATTCTTATAAGATCTTCCATCTTCTTAATTTAACACATCCTTGGAACAGGGAGGTTATGGAAAACAAGTTCCTAAATTGATACATTCAGGCACAAGGAATTTTCCGAACGGTAATATTTGTTAATCACTGCATTATTTTAAGAAAATACCTTACAGAAACATATTGTGAAATGATTTTTCATGATTCTAATGGCATTTAAGCACTTCATGATGCTTTAACACTCCAATGTACATTAGCAAATAGCTTCTTTATCTTAAGTTCTACTTCTCATAAAATACTTTTGGTATGAAGCTTTTTAGAGCTCGTGAAGCTAACAACAAGGTACAAATATCAAATACGATACCTTGAGTTTTATCACAGCTAAAGTAAAGCTCCTATATTACTAGGCAATACAAAATAGAAAAGAAATATGGATATCCAAAGTTTTAAGAATAGCAGCATGGATACAAGATTCATGGTTTTCGTTACCAGAGCATCAAACTTGGGTTTGTACTGAGGAGTGACATTGTCAACATACTGTGGAATTTTGACTTCTGCATAGAAAATACATAAGATCATGTAAGTGAACTCCACACCAGAGGAAGAAAAAAAGTTAATAATTTCAACCAGATAAATTGCCATTTGCTAGGGATCTATTCTAAAAGAGCTCTGAATGCTAGCAAAGAACTAAATCTCAACCTTGACAGTCAGAGCTATAATAATTTTTTAGGACTTTTGGAATCAATATCCAGTTTATTGGATCATCTTTCCAACATTCTATACAGCACCACTTGCGAATATTTACATACATCAGAGCTTGCTAATTCAGACTTTGTCCATCATGTATCACTATTTAGGTAAATGACTATCAAAGAAGCCCCAGCAACATTGATAATAGATGCCAAATTTTTATTACCAGATACGTGCTCAAATTATTGATCAATTAAAACCAAAGGATTTTAATAGAAGTGACAACATAAAGGCTTCCATGATGCGAGACAAAGAAACACTCTTTCAGAATAACTCAATAATGGATCATTGATCAGTATTAAACATCTGATTTAGGGGAAAGTACCTGATGCTACTTAGAGAAGAGAAGAGGGAATCATGATGACTATCAGTCTGGGAAAGGTACCTTAAAACCCAGATAGATTACTGAGTAGTAAATAACCAAAATAGCAATTCCATCATCAGAATGATTTATGTTTACAGTTCTAACCTTAACTAAGTTTCCTTACTCTGACTCATGACTAACCTTTACTTACTAAGAAGCCTTTTCTTGTCACTGAAAAAAATTATATGTCAAATCTAGATTCAGCACTTGAAACAAAAATACAATTTGCCTACCCAATGCGAAAAAATGGAAACTTTACAGTCTACGGGTCAAACATTGCAACTTCACTAACGCATTTGCAGAAAACATCTTCTGCACTAATTACGAATGTTTTAAGTGCAAAAAAGCAAACTCGATACTGAGACAGAGAGAGAGAGAGAGAGAGATGTTTGTTCCAATAATAAAGGCTACTTTCCAGAAAAGACTACTTGCCACAAACCCTGAAGTGAAAGCCCTTAAATCTTTCATATCAACAGGTAAGATACTGAAAAGCCAAAGGTCATCCTATTTATGAACATTTAAGTTTCTGGCACAAATCACATTTTGAATATGTTGACGACCAATCATTGCATTATTAATCCCCAACACTGATATATGTGAATGCACAAACTCATTCGTCGAGCAGACTTAAAGAAGCCACCGAATTCACAAGAATTCAGTTTTCGGTTAGCAATCTATATGCATTCCCAGATGCTTCAAGGTGATCATTGATGCAATACAAACCGTAGCTTAGTCAAGCACGGAATGCATTGCCAGAGAAGCCTGCAGGCTTTAGAAAGAATAAAACAGGATATATTCAATTTGGATGAGCACAATGAATTGAAGGTAATGTACATCATCTTGTGCGAGTAACCCTTTGCTACATAAAGTTTGAAGTAATGGACGTGAAGGAGCTATTAGTTAAAAGGAGAATGGCTGAAAGAAGGGAAACCCTTACGGCATGATTGGTATGCAGGAATGAACTGGTAATGGAATGGTCATTCCTACGTTCATTCCTAAACCCATGATTGGTATAATTTTTGGATCGGGAATGACCATTCCTGAAGGAATGCTCATTACTGTATACATGGAATTAACCATTCCTCCCACCCCCATGGTATTAGCCATTACCAATGCTGCAGGAATGAACTATTTATATAATATTTCATTACAATATTTATTAAATACATCTAATATCATAATATTTTTATAAATATAAATTACATGTTAATAATTTCATTACAATATTTATTAAATACATCTAATATCCTAATATTTTTATAAATATAAATTACATGTTACTAAACACATTAAATATCAATTAAATTATATAAAAATATAGTTATACATAAATATAAAACATATTTTCAATCTACTATTTATTCATAAATTATAGGATTTTGTGTTAGATATGAATAATACATTCATATATACCGATCCGAACAGATATCCAATACATAAAGTTGGATATCCGACTTTTTCGGATCGGATTCGAATAGCAAAAAATGCTATCCGAAATCTCGGTTATCCAAAGTCCAATTATCCGGTCCGACACCCATCCTTACATATATATATCCGGTTTCGGTAAAAATCAATAACCGATCATTTTTTACTGAAACCGATGCCAAAAAATTTACTAACCATAACAACAACTTACCTGAATATATCTATTAATCTAAAAAACAAAGAATACGTCTTTTAAAATAGTATTAGTTCATATACTTAAAATTCATTATGAAAAATTGTTCATGTATAAGTACGAAAAAAATAATATTATTATATATTTTATGTAAATACAAAAATATATATTTTGAAATATAAGCTAAAATATGTCGTATGTATAATCAACTCCATCTATTTTTCCTATATGTATTTAATATTAATATAAAATATTATATATTTTTTTTTTGTCAGATTAAAATATTATATACTTAACATAGTTACAAAACTATTATTAATGATATTAAAATTTTAAATTATATTTTTTACATATAATTTTTTTATGTACTTAAGGTCTTCTAATTTCTATTTTTAATATTATATATACAAAAAATAAGAATAAAAAATTAAGAATTTCCTGATGATTATTGTAATTATAAGCCTCTATCTCAGTTAAAACAAACTATATCGCAGTTAAAACTTAATTCAAGTCTGATGTTTCTGAGTTGGTTTTGAGTTCAACATGCTCATTAATACGGAATTACCTCATATAACACACAATTTATGAATCAGTCAATATGGAACATGTAAACATTGCATGGTCCAAAGCTAAAGCTCATTTGGGGAGTAGCTAAAAGTAACAACTAAAAAAGGAAAGAAAATATTACATAATCGTCCGTAGTACAAATTTCCATTATCTTTTTCACCTTAGAAGAGATTGAAAGATGACTTCTGACATTCTGGCAACACACAAATTACAAGAAAAAGCAGGGTATATACCCAATTCATGAAGTTGCTTATTCTTGACGGAAAGAATAGTGATCATGAATAAAACATAATGCAAGGTATTATATGAATTAAAAACCACTAGCAACAAAAAGCTCGTACCATCGTACGCTTGCTTATACATATCAACCAAGCGAGAGCCAATCCCTTTTCTGTAGTACTCCCAGTCTATGGGTTCTGGTTCCTGCATATTTAGAGAATAATAATACTAAGAAAGTTTGAAATTTGCAAAATAAGCGCAAATCACAGTTTCAGAATGACAGCATGCACACACTATATCATAAAGCGATTAGATTGTCAAATTTTAGACAACTATTAGTTGTTTGTCAAACATTGGAGGGGGGTAAAATACTTTTGGTTAAGCTGAAGAGGAATGCAGAACGAGCCCATAGCATGCTAGCCATACATAGTTTTTGGCCTACTAGCCATATTATGCTTAGACAAATAATAAAAGGAAAAAGTCAGCAATTGAATTTCAGCGTACAAGACTTTGAATCAGAGTTCAATAGTGCTGTTTTTATAATAAGAAAATCAAGCAAAAATTGGTCTCTTTGGGCAAAACATTATTGGTTGCATTATGATATTGCAATTCAAAATACAGAAACAGACTGTTTATTTTCAATGTATAGCTAATCTTTTAGTTCAAATTCCAAATGGATATTGTAGCCTTCACATGGCACTGGTTTATGGCAATCAAAGTAGCAAGACTGCAATTGGTAGCATTAATGTGAGAATTCATCTAAGAAAAGAATTATTGTGTTCAAAACTAATGTAAATAAGTGTGGTTTTCCACGAGATTTGGCTTGCAGCCTAAACTGGTCATGGCCTGAAGCTCTATTCCAAGCCACTATGCCAGGATAATACATTTGAATATTTGGCATCAGGAAAAGGAAATACATCTACCAACGGAATGTGTATATCCATAATTTGCTATGACGGACAAATGAACAGATCTGCTAGCACATATAAAGAAAGGAAGAAACTCACATACGCAAGTTAATCGCAATATACCTGAATCGTAACACACACACAAAAGAGGGGAGATAGAAAAAAGATAGGATGATGAACCTGGCTAAACTTGGTCTGGAGCTGAGTGTTGACCTCATCGAAGGCGCGGCGAAGGGTGGAGAACTCCTTGCGAGCCTCGTCGGAGACAATCAGCTTCGCCATTCCTTCCCAATCTATATTCTTCCCGGCCTTGAATGCAACGTCGACGACCTTCTTCGCCGGTCCGCTCATTTTCTCTCTTGGATTCGATTGATCGATTAACAGAGTAAACAGCAGTTGTGCGAATTTGTGAGTGAGCAGAATGAGGCTATTGGGGCCGAGGGTTATGGGTGCTGCCTTTGTTTTGTATGTATATTGTTCATATCACTGGGCTAAAATGCTATTTTTCAATTTTCATTTTAGCCCATGAATTTCTAGAAATTGTCGTTTCCGTACCATACCTCATGAAGTTCCCGAACATGTAATGTAAGATTTCATATAATTTATGGTAAAATATTTTTGACTTAAGTAATGAACTTAAAAATAAATTTAAAATTTTATAAACTGATACATTTTTTTGGGTCCGCTAAGAGAGTGATTATTCTATTGATCTTTGGCTATAGCTTATAGTAGTTAATTTTTATTCATTTATTTATTTATTTTGCTTACTCATTTCCTTTTCTAAATGCTTCTTTTTAATTTAACTTTCACCACAATTTAGTATATTTCTTATGTTACATTGTAATCTTACTTTAAATGGAAGATCATCTGCTTATTATAAAGTTAATTAATATTATAGAAAAAAAGTAAGGAAAACGCATATGGGCAACTTGACTTTAAATCACCATCTTCTCAAAAAATTTAGGTTTGCTATCCATTTTTTTCAATGGTCATCTTAGGTACCCAATCTAAGTTTCAATTTTAACTTTGCTATCCATTTTTGTGTAAAATATCCGAAATATCCTTATTTTTCCAAGAATTACAAGGGTATGCCATTATCTTTCACATGGGCACCGGAATAATTTTCCGGCGGGCAATTTTCTCGAAGAGAATGTGCTTGCTCGATAAGAAAAATTCAACCGTTGTACTTGAAATCGATGGGTAGGTTGTTCCCTAGCAGTCGTGCCTTCACGAGCTCGTGTTTTCGGCCTTGTTTTTTTACCCTGGCGATAGTGGTTGAAATTTCTGGCCCTGGTTCCACGGAGAACTAATAGGGAGATTGGTGGCTTCTGGGTCATGTTGTATGGTGGCGTTTGGTATATTATAGAGCTCGCGCAGCGTTTGACGTGGTGTTTCACGGTGGCAATTGTGGATGGACGGCTGCAACGTCCGAATTGAGGAAGAAATGGTCCAGTAAAATTGTTTCATCTAGCTTTTGTTCTACTACAACAAAATACAAGTTTGGGTCCACAAATACCACATATTATACAACAAATGTTTTATTTACATTCTACAGAAACGTACTGTAATTCAAACTGTCAATTCCACAAACTCAGAAACTCATACTTTGTGATGACCCGCAATCTCCAAGTTCAGGATTAGCGCGTTTACCGTAATTCAGACCATTTACGGTCCCGACGTCTTTCACACTTGCATGTTTTCCAACTCTTGCATTTAAAGATTTTTATAAATCATCGATTTGGCATTTAAAACCCAAGTCATTAATTAGAATTTGATTTGCATTGTTTTACCACTAACTAGGGTCAATTTGGTAAATTTATATTTTGGCTTGTTTAAGTTGATCTAGTAATTTAACGGTGTACTTTGGACTGGAGTTCAATGTTTTAATAATGCATATTTTATCGAGGTTCCAAATATTTTCATAAAATCTCAAATATCCTTCATTAAATCATATTTTCAAGAAAATTGTATTTTGGCCCAAAACTATTTACACTTTAGCCCAACCCGGAATTGACTTTTCGTAAACTCATGAATTTTCATAAAACGAACCTCAATCTTTGTTAAGCATTTAATTTCGGTCATTTTGACACTAAGTATGCCTAATTCCGACACTTTACACAATTTGTATTTTTTTTGAGGAATAGGGTATATTATGCAATTATTTGAAGTCTTGGGGCACAAATGAAATGTGACGACCCGCAATCTCCAAGTTCAAGATTAACGCGTTTATCGGAATTCAGACCGTTCATGGTCCCGACGTCTTTCACACTTGCACGTTTTCCAACTCTTGCATTTAAAGATTTTAATAAATCATCGATTTGGTATTTAAAATCCAAGGCATTAATTAGAAATTGATTTGCATCGTTTTGCCACTAACTAGGTTCAATTTGGTAGATTTACATTTTAGCTCGTTTAACTTGATCTTGTAATTTAATTGTGTACATTGGACTGGGGTTCAATGTTTTAATAATGCATGTTTTATCGAGGTTCCAAATATTTTCGTAAGATTCTAAATATTATTCATTAAGTCATATTTTAAAAAAAATTCATTTTAGCCCAAAACTATTTACACTTTAGCCCAACCCGGAATTGACTTTTCGTAAACCCATGAATTTTAAGAAAACCAACCTCAATCTTTGTTAAGCATTTAATTGCGGTCATTTTGGCACTAATTACGCCTTATTTCGATATTTTACACAATTTGCACGTTTTTCGAGGATAGGGTATATGATGCAAATATTGGAAGTCTTGGGGCCAAAATGAAATTGAGAGAGAGAGGGAGCAGTCGCGCGAGAGAGAGAGACGAGCCTTCTTCTCCAATTTGGGGATTCTCCGATTCTTCACCGATTCAAGCAAATCATAGGTCCAAATCGATCGTCTCGACGAGAGGAGCACAATGGTACCACTTTCCCGGCCATCGAAGCAGCGGTGGCACCGCTAGGGCATCACGAAGGCAGCGACGGAGAGGAGCGGCGATCTGCCGTCTCCGGCCACGGCGAGGCATGACCTTGGTTGGAAATGGAAGCTCTCGACGAGAGGAAACTTTTGGCAGTGGTCCCGCGACCTGGTTTGGCTGGACGGCGGCGAAACGGGGAAGAGAAGGCGCGGCAGAGATAGAGGTTTTCCGGCGGTTCCAGGCGGCGTCTCGATCGCGCACCGCCATGGCTGGAACGGCCTTGAGAAGACGAAGAGAATGGTGGTGGTCTCATGGCCTGGAAGTGAGCCGCGGCGGAGCTCCGGCGGAGCACGGGCTGTGCGTGGGCGGCGCACAGCTGAGGTGGCGTCAGAGCCATCTCCGGCCACCGTCTTCGACGGGGATTTCACCATTCCCAACTTTCTCGACATGGGTAAGCTCAATTCGAAGTCAATTTCGTATTTCATTGAGTGAATCATTGTTAATTTGGGATTTTCGATTCTAGGGTCCATTGGAGCTTCGGAGTGGAATTAAATTCCGATGGATGGTCCGATTGAGAAATGATTTTGAGGGAAATAACGGGCTCGACGAGAGAAACATTTCGGTATAAGGGTTCGACCATCGGAGGTGGTCCGGCAGTGGTAGGCAATTTCTGGCATTTTTTGGCACTATTCCGGCAGGAATCCAGCGACGGTATCTTCGGATAGATCCTTCGTCTTGATGCAACGGTTCTAACGACGCTGGTATTACTCGAATCCGAATTGTCGTTTGTCTTTTATCGCATTTTTCGTATAATTGTGGTGAATTGATAGCTTTTTGAATATAGCTTCTAGCTTTTAGCTTTTGAGCATGAATTAATTGTACTCTAGCTTATGTAAAGGGTTGATTGTTGATGATATATGATTGTTTAGGCGAATTGATAGGTTTCGGTTCGATTAGGCTAGAGATAAGATTAGATATGAGCTTGTAGCTTTAGAGCTTTTGAGAAAAGTTGTAAGCTGTAAGTTGTATTTCACTTGTTGATCGAATGGAATATACTTGTTGTTGTGGAATTTCAATCTTACCCCGAGTAACTTATATTTACATGTTTTCTAATTAGGTTAATGTTTCTCGTTTATGCATTTATTGCATGCTTTTAGATGTAAATTGATCATGGAGGCCCTACTTGCTCTTTTATGTTTAAATGTCGAATGGATATCTTTAAGCATGTTTGTAATTTGGTAGGCGAGCGTCAGTGTCTGTTTTCTTGTCGTGTCAGTCATTAATCCTCTGGACCCCGTGTTTTTCAGGTGGGATCTTTGAGGCAGAATTGTAATTACTGCTTGCTTTCTTCTCTTGTTCTGTCGAGCCAGGTAAGGGTTTAAAATACTTTCAACTGGAGTAAGAACATAGTTACATAGGCTTGTGAAATAAATTATTATCCCACCTTTCTTATTGCTTGTTGTTCTCGCCTTTACTATTCTCTTATGTGCTTAGTCAATTCTTTTATGGCAAAACCTATATATATATACAAAATGATTTAAAATGCTTTCAACTAGAGACAAGTAACTTATTTGTTTTCAAAGTAACCATTTGATCTCAGAGATACTTATAAGTAATGTCGTTAGGGACGTCCGTCAGCATGCTCCCGAAGCGACACTTATGAGTATTTCCTAGATCGTTACACCAACTTGTCTCAAAAGCCCCTTTGGCCATTCATACATAACTGCTTGCATCATCTTTTCGAATGACCCTTTTGGCCACCCAAAGTGATATTGATTTCAAAGCGAGCCATGGACTGGATCATGACTTTGGGCCCGAAGCTATACAAGAGGTGAGCCTAGAGACGAGCGTTTAGGGAAAATCCCGATGTATACTCCAATCCGTATTCGCTTAGGTCGGCCAGGAGGTTGGCTAGCCTGAGTTAGTGCGAGGGTGGCGTTGTAGGCTATGCGCTTCCTTGAAAATTCTGATTGGGGTGACGTTGTTAACACGCGTTTTCATAAAATTGTGATTGGACATTGACTTTCGGTGGTGGAGTACTTGTCTACATGCTTTCATGATTTCAATGATTGACAGTTATAAGAAGAGGGCCCGTTCTCGCCGGGATACATTATTGCATGACTTATTGCATTATTTACTTGTCTAATTGATTTACTGCATTCGTTACAAGTCGAAGCACATTCCGATTTTCTTCATTTAGCATATGTATTTTCCTTATATATATATATAAAACCCGGAAGCGTGGCTTGAACTTGCCCAACTTATGCCTTCTTTATTGTTCAAACTACTTAGTTGAATTACAAGTCGTGTTTAGTTATCATTTCCAACTTGTTTATGGCATGTCTTTCTAACATGTACAGCCTCGTGACTCAACTAATATCCTTTCAAAACGATCGACTTGGCCTTATGTGCAAATGATTTCAAAGGATCCAGTTCGTCAACCTTTTTGTGTTTTCAAAGTAAGCCGAACCTGAGTGTTGCTTGATGTTATGTTTTGCAACTTATATTTATATTTGTACTCTTTCCCAAAATAAGCAACATTCACTACTTTTGGTTTTTAAAGATAAACGACGAACCGCGATTTATACCTATATTGTATTACCCCCCCCCCCCTCCCCCCCCCCCCCCCCCCACTGAGTATCCTTTATACTCACCCCTTCTATTTTGGTTCTTGCTTCAGGTAGACAAGTGGCAGTGTCACCTATCTTATCAGTCGGCAGCAGCAGGTCTAGGTTGGCTCTTGTTTATTGTCTTGTCAGTATCCCAACAACAGTCGAGTCTTTACTCTCTGATTTAGTTTGGAATTACTGTATTAACATTATGATTTATCTTCTGTACTTACGTGCCCCTGATGTGGGATAGTTTAGTTGAGTCGTGGACGACATTAGTTGGATAATTATATTTTATATTCGTTTATGAATTATGTTGCCATGGATGACTTTTATGAATTGAACTGCTATTTGTGATTAATCGCTTCCGCATTTCTTTGATTGTTGTTGTTGTTGTTGGGGCGTCGTTTTGTTGTTGCCGGAGTTTTGATTGAGTGTCTTGCCGTTCGCTGAAATGAGTTTTTAAGTAGGGTACCCTGTCGTGCTCGGAAATTTGTTTTGGTGCGGATGTGGCGTTCTTCGTTCTCTTACGGAGAGGGGTGCTACATGAAAAATGGAAGAACACACCACACGAATAGCGGGAGCTCCATTTCTCCCAAATTGGGGATTTTTTATTTCTTTACCGGTTCAAGCAAATGATATGTCGAAATCGATCATCTCGACGAGAGGTGCACAATGGTACCAATATTTCTGGCATTTGAACGATGGTGGTGGCGCAACACGGCGAGAAGCTGGCGATGGGATAGGGGCGGCGATCTGCCGTCTCCATCCACGGCGAAGTTTGGGCTTGGTTGGGAATGGAAGCTCTCGTCGAGGGGAGTCTTTTTGCGGTGGTCCCACCACCTGGTTTGGCCAGATGGCGGCAGAACGAAGAAAGGAAGGCGCGACACAGATGGTCATTTTTCGGGGACTCTAGGGGGCGTCTCAATCACGCACACCATGGCTGGAATGGCCTTGAGGAGACGAAGAGGATGGTGGTGGTCTCATGACCTGGAAGTGAGCCGCGGCGGAGCAGGTTCAGGGCGCGGGCGGCGCGTGGCTGAGGTGGCGTCGGAGCTACCTCCGGCCATCATTTCGACAGGCTTTACATGGGTAAGCTAAATTCGAAGTCAATTTCATATTTCGTTGAGCGAATCATCGTTAATTTGGGATTTTCGATTCTAGGGTTCCACCAAGGCTTTGAAGGAGAATAACTTTCTGGTGGAGGGTCCGATTGAGAAATGGTTTTGAGGGAAGTGACGGGCTCGAAGAGAGGAACATTTTGGTATAAGGGTTCGACCATCGGAGGTGGTCCGGCGGCAGTCCGGCAGTGGCGGGCAGTTTCTGGCGATTTTGACACTGTTCCAGCAGGAATCCAGCGATGGTATCTTCGGACAGATCCTCCGTCTTGATGCATCGGTTTTAACGACGCTAGTATTACTCGAACCCGACTTGTCGTTTGTCTTTTATCGCATTTTTTGTATAATTGTGTTAAATGATAGCTTTTTTGATTATAGCTTCTAGCTTTTGACTTTTAAGCATGAATTACTTGTACTCTAGCTTGTTCTAGTTATGTGAATTGTTGAATATTGTTGTGGTATGATTGTGAAGTCGAACGGATAGGGTTTTGTTCGATTAGGCTAGGGATAGGATTAGATATGAGCTTGTAGCTTTAGAGCTTTTGAGAAGAGCTGTAAGTTGTGAAATTGTATTTCAATTAATGCTTTTATGAAATATACATGTTTAATGTTTAATTACAATCTTATCCTCTACTTAGCTTATGTGTTTCAATATTTTGTGATTAATTTAGTGTTCTTCGTTTATTCGTTTATTCTATGCTTTTGGATATAATTGATCATGTTATCCCTACTTGCTCGGTTGTGCCTAAATGTTGAATGATCCTCTTTAAGCATGTTCATAATTTGGTAGCCGAGCGTCAGTGTCTGTTTTCTTGTTCGTGTCAGTCATTCATCCTCTAGACCCCGTGTTTTTCATGTGGGATCTTTGAGGCAGAATTGTAATTGCTGCTTGCTTTCCTTCTCTTCTTCTGTCGAGCCAGGTAAGGGTTTAAAATGCTTTTAACTGGGGCAAGATCATAGATATATATAGGTCTGGGAAATAACTTATCATTCCTGTCTTTCTTATTGCTTGTTGTTCCTGCCTTTACTATTTCCTTATGTGCTTAGTCAAACCTTTTAATAGCAAAACCTATATGTATAATATTTTACAAACATTTTTAATTAGAGACAAGGAAAACCCATTTATTTTTAAATGCGAACTTTGGTCTCTTGGCCTCGCACATATAACCTTGTCTCGAACAACCCCTTTGGCCATTCATACATCACTGCTTGCATCATTTTTCAAACGGCCCTTTTGGCCACCCAAATTGATATTGATTTCAAAAGCGAGCCATGGACTGGATCATGACTTTGGGCCCGGAGTATACAAGAGGTGAGCCTGGAGACGAGCGTCTAGGGCAAATCCCGATGTATACTTCTATGCGTGTTAACTTAGGCTGGTTAGGAGGTTGGCTAGTCTAAGTTGATGCGAACGGTGGTGCTAACCGCGTCTCCTTAAAATACTGTACGGTGGTGCTAATCGCGTCTCCTTAATTCCTGATTGATTGACTATTGGTGGTGGAGTAATTGATTTCATGAATGACATTATTGGGAGTTATAAGGAGAGGGCCCGTTCTCGCCGGAACACATTATTGCATGGATTATTTAAATTATTTACTTGTCTAATTGATTTACTGCTTTCATTACTTAGTCGAAGTACAATCCCGTCTTTCATTTCTTGTTCATGTATTATTGATAATTGTTCCTTTCATCTACTCGATGGATTGTGAAACGACTAAGCCTTTATTAATCTATCGGCTTGACATTACGTGCAAATGATTTCAAATGCATCCGGTTCGTCAACCTTTTGTGTTTTCAAAGTAAGCCGAACCCGAGTGTTGCATTGTATTATAGTTTTACAACTTATATTATTATTGGTATCTTTTATTAAATCGAGCAACATTCACTACTTTTGGTTTTAAAAGATAAACGACGAACTGCGATCAACACTTATATTGTATATTCCCCCTACTGAGTATCCTTTATATTCACCCCTTCTATTTTTATTCTTACTTCAGGTAGACAGGTGGCAGTGTCACCTATCTTGTCAGTCAGCAGCAGCAGGTCTAGGTTGGCTCTTATTTATTGTCTTGTCAGTTTCCCAACAACAATCGAGTCTTTACTTTCTGAATTGATTTGAATTATTGTATTTAGCATTATGATTTACTTTTCGTACTTACGTGCCCCTGATATGTGATAGTTTAGTTGAGCCATGGACGACATTGATTGGATAATTATTTTAGATTCGTTTTGTAGCGCCCCGCTCTACAGCCCCTGAACCTGCACGAATTCCCAAGCCGAGTACAGTGCCTCAACCCGAGAACCCACGCAAGCTAACGGGTCAATCCCGACACATGGCAACAGTGGATCCCCAAAATAAAACATTTAAATAAATCAGAGAATATATAGCGGAAGCATTTAAATCCATATTAACAAGAATGCCACTCCGGGGCCAATACATTAACAACAGCCCACTCAGGGCAACATCATTTAAATAACAATATTGGGGAACAATATAATATCATCAATCCAGGTTGACAAGAGTAATGAACGAGATCAAAAGACAACTAATGAGACTCGGCAAAACCAAAAAAACCCATCTGACACTGTTGCCCATCCGACACGTAAGACATGTCGGTCTCCCTCAAACCTGAGGCAAGAACAATTTAAAAGAGGGTGAGTCAAAATACTCAGTGAAGATGTGAGAACAAGTCGAGTCATGCTTCCGGGTATTTATAGAAAATACATATGCGATAATGAAGAAACCGGAATATGCTTCGACTTGGATATACAATTAAGAATTAAAATCAATAACACTATAAAGCAGTAAATACTATCCCAGCGAGAATGGGCCTGTTCCTCCTTATATCTCCACGGTGCATGTATAAATACTCCATCGCCGCTGTCAAGCTAAGGAGCAACCCGAAGCTCAACCATAATGAATTTTAGGAAAATGTGCAACGAATGCAACACCCACCATCGCTCCCAACCGTGGCTATCATCTCCTGACAGGCCACGATTGACGCTTAGTTTTGGGAGAAGCACCTCGGATTACACCCTGAACGCCCGTCCCCAGATGTAACCTTCGGATACCTTCCCGGGCCCAACTTGAAAATAGTCATGTATTTGCTCGCTTTAAAATAACCCATTTGAATGCCAACCGACACTCTGAGCAAGGGTGACGACAAAGGATTAACTCCTAAGTCAAACCGTCACGTAAAATAAATAGTTTTCTTGCCCTTTTGAAAACAAATCAATTTGGTTTACTAATGTATAATTTTGATATTAAATGATTTGAGGATAAAACATAAAAATATAAACTCGAAATATATAATATATTAATAAGGGATTAGGGGGTTCGCAATTGTATATATATATGTTCAAGCCCAGTTAAAAGTTTAAATCCTCACCTGGAATCAAAAAGAGAAAGCCTAGCTGCTAGACTCACTGGTCTCCCACGCCGGACTGATCTGGAGACAAGACAAGACCTAGACAAATCAATAACGACTACAACAACAATAAAAGCGCAAATAAGAAATTATTGGACGAACGGCTAACCAAACATGTTTCCAATCATGCATATGTCAATTATAATATGTAAAGAAGCTATCATGTAAATTTCACGCAATTCCGACAAGTTGTCAAAAATACACATAATTAGAATTACACTATTCATAGCCCGAACGAGGGCGAAATTAATTAAACATTCCAAAATATAAATCTACAAATTAAAAGGGTTCTATAGGTGAAAACGGTGTAATTTTTGGAGTCCGTATGCAAAAAGTCAACCAAAAATGGTGACCCGAAGACTCAATTGCCGAGAGCAAAGTTTGAAAAGGCTGGAAAAATTCACTAAGTGTTTCACACGGCCTAGTGCACGGTCTTGAACACGGTGTCAAGACCGTGCACGCACACACGGCCAAACACACGGGATAGGTGCCCGTGCTTGCAAATATAGCGGCACACGGGCTCCTGCACGGTCTTGCGCAAGACCGTGCGTTAGCCCGTGTGGTTCAACTGAACCCAGCAGAAACTTACGGGTTTTCAAATTTTCGAGCCAAAATTCCACAAAAATCATATTTTTAACGCAAATCAACACTCATAATTTATAACAATCAATAATCAACATCTAACTCACATATACATCCAATTAAATCACGAATTGACCAAGAAACGGGCTCGATCTAAGCATTTAACCTAAAAATCCCGAAATAACCAAATATTCTCAAAACCTCGAAAAAACGTAAAATAAATTGGGGAAATTGGTACCTAAAGAAAGGTATCGATGAACTGATCGTTTAAAAACGATTGGCGCGAAATTCCACGGAAATTCGAGCTCGGTACGATCGATTAGGGATTCGGGAGAAAAATTTTCTCTTTCTTCTTCTTCTCTCTCTCTCGAAAAAAAAAATAATGAAATGAATTTCGATACTTATCAAATATCTTCGAAATACCGAAAAATATGAAGGGTTATTTTAGTAATTTTAGAAAATCCAATTAAATACGCGTCGATCACATATAACGATTAAATATTTAATAAACGCAATATAGACACGTAATTAAAATACGCAAACAATATTATCACATTGGTCATTTACGACATAATATATTATAATTCACATATAATCGAGAATTTAGAGATTAAGAAAGATAATTAACGCGTAAAAATTACTCACAGTAATTCCCAGATTTCTGGGTCGTTACAATACCTCCCCCTTATGAGAATCTGGTCCCCAGATTCCATCTTCATCAGAAAAGCTCGGGATAAGCTTCCCTCATCTTAGCCTCCGTCTCCCAAGTAGACTGCTCGGTCGAACGGTTCCTCCAGAGAACTCTCACTAATGAAATCTGCTTGTGGCGAAGCTGCTGAACCTTACGATCCTGAATCTGAACCGGTTTCATCTCAATAGTCAAATCCGGCTCAAGCTGAACTCCGTCATCCTGGAGAATATGGGACTCGTCGGGGAAGTACTTGCGAAGCTGTGAGACATGGAAGACATTGTGGATCCCGGTAAGATAAGGTGGTAGGTCCAGACGATATGCGGTATTCCCGATCCGCTCGGTGATCTCAAATGGACCTAAATATCTCGGAGTAAGCTTCCCACCTCTACCGATCCTCGTGAATCCCTTCCTCGGGGAGGCCTTGAGAAAAACTCGGTCTCCCACTTCGAACTCCAAATGTCGACGCCTCTTGTCGGCGTAGCTCTTCTGGCGATCTTGAGCTGCTTTCATTCTTTGCCGAATGAGTTGAACCTTATCAATTGCTTCCTGAATGTGATCCGGTGGAGTAGCCCTCTCATGGCCATTAGCTGACCATTTCCAATCCTCCAATTCCCAATAAATTGGAGATCTGCACTTCCTCCCATAAAGAGCCTCATACGGTGGCATTCCAATCGAGGCTTGATAACTGTTGTTGTAAGCGAACTCGACCAAGGGCAAGTGTGAAATCCAACTCGTATGAAAATCGAGCGCACATGCCCGTAACATATCATTTAGAAACCTGATCGTTCGCTCGGATTGTCCATCAGTCTGAGGATGTGCTGCAGAGCTAAACTTTAGGGTCGTTCCCAAGTTCTTATGAAGTTCTTGCCACAACTGAGCTGTGAACTTAGGATCCCTGTCAGAAACGATACTTTCCGGAACACCATGAAGCCTAATAATTTCTTTCTGATACAATTCTGCGAGCTGTTTAACCTTTGCTGTTTTTCGAACTGGTAGAAAATGCGCTGACTTGGTCAATCGATCAACGATGACCCAAATACTATCGAAACCTCCACGAACGGCAGGCAATCCAGTCACGAAGTCCATAGTGATCTCCTGCCACTTGGAAGTGGGTACAGGAAGCGGCTGAAGAGTTCCTCCAGGCCTTTGATGCTCGGCCTTGACTCTCTGACATGTTAGACAATGTTTCACATAAGTAGCCACGTCCCTTTTCATACCATTCCACCAATACTGGGTTCTGAGATCACGATACATCTTGTTGCCTCCTGGGTGAACAACATAAGCAGACTTGTGTGCCTCGTCGAGAATTCCACGCTTCAGGTTCGTAGGAACACAAACTCGGATCCCAAAGCGAAGCAATCCGGTACCATCGATCCTGAATTTGGTGTTAGGATCATTCAGCATTCTAGCTTTGATCTTCTGAATACTGGCATCTGAATCTTGCTCGTCTCGAAGTTGTTGGACTAAATCGGGTTGGACTGAAAGGTTGGCAAGACGAGGATACGATTCAAATCGAGTCCTCCTGTCCTCTAAAGAGGTATCTGAAGATGTCCCCTCTAGGTGTGCCACGTGAGCCCTTCGGCTCAATGCATCGGCGACTACGTTCGCCTTCCCAGGGTGATACTGAATGCGGCAGTCATAATCTTCCAAGAATTCCATCCACCGTCTCTGTCTCCTGTTGAGATCCTTCTGAGTGAATAGATACTTCAAACTCTGGTGGTCCGTAAAGATGTCAAAAGTGACACCATACAGATAATGACGCCATTTGCCCAAGGCAAATATCACCGCTGCAAGTTCCAAGTCGTGAATGGGATAGTTCTTTTCGGCATCTTTTAACTTTTTAGAAGCATAAGCTACGACTTTCCCATTTTGCATCAACACGCACCCTAAACCTTCCTTGGACGCGTCAGTATAAACCGCGTAACCCTCGTGTCCGTCTGGAAGAACAAGTATAGGTGCAGTGGTCAATCTCTTCTTCAACTCTTTGAAACTGGCCTCACACTTGTCGTCCCACTGAAAAGACACATCTTTACAAGTTAACTTCGTGAGTGGGGCCGCTAGTGTGGAGAAATCCTTAACGAATCGTCTGTAATATCCAGCCAATCCAAGGAAACTCCTAACTTCTGTTGGCGTCTTAGGTTGACTCCAACTCGTCACTGCCTCAATCTTTGATGGATCCACAGCAATCCCATTCCCGGAGATGATGTGACCAAGGAATGAAACCTCGTTGATCCAAAATTCGCACTTGCTGAACTTGGCATATAGACTATGCTCTCGAAGCGTCTGTAGAACAATGCGAAGATGCTCGGCATGATCCTCGACTGTCTTGGAGAAAACCAGAATGTCGTCGATGAAGATAACCACAAACTTGTCGAGGTAAGGTCGGAAAATCCTGTGCATCATATCCATGAAAGCTGCAGGGGCATTCGTCAAACCAAACGGCATCACAACAAACTCGAAGTGGCCGTACCGAGTGTTAAACCCGGTCTTAGGTATATCCTGCTCTCGGATACGAAGCTGATAATATCCCTGACGAAGATCCAACTTCGAATATACCTTTGAGCCCTGCAATAAGTCGAATAACTCCTCTATGTGGGGTAGAGGGTATTTGTTCTTCACTGTCATCCGGTTCAACTCCCGGTAGTCGATGCACATTCTCAGCGTACCATCCTTCTTCTTTACAAACAAAACCGGGGCACCCCAAGGAGAAATGCTCGGTCTTATGTAACCATTCTCAAGCAACTCTTCCAGTTGCATCTTCAGTTCCTTCAACTCGGCTGGAGCCATCCTGTACGGAGTCTTCGAATAAGGCTCCGATCCCGGGGCAAGATCGACTACGAACTCAATGTCCCGATCAGGGGGTAGAGAATTCAAACTCTCGGGAAAGACATCAGGGAAGTCCTTAATCACTTCCGTATTCTCGAGCTTCCCTTGTTCCTTCGGTCGGTTAAGTAAATAAGCGACGAAGGCCTGAGCTCCCTCTCGGATCAAACGAGAAGCCTCAACGAAAGAAATCTTCGGTGCCAGAACTGACTCCTCAAGACTACCCTTCACAATTGTTGCCTCGGTCCCAATCTGAATAGTCTTCCTGAAAGAATCCACACTGACTCTATGCTGATAAAGCCAGTCCATTCCCAAAATAATCCCGTAGCGCTGCAGTGGTAACTCGATCAAATCGGCGGGATAGACGCGATCTCCTATCTTCAAAGGACAACCCTTGAAGATTCTATCCGTAACGTAAGAAGTCCCCAAAGGAGAACTGACTCGATACAAATAAGGCAGACTCTCCACGGGCATGCACAACTTAGCAGCAATATCAAGCGCAATAAACGAGTGTGTAGCACCCGGATCATATAATGCAGTAATAGGGATGTCATGAATATGCAGGGTACCTCCAATAACATCATGCGAATCGGGCTCAAGCTCCTCTCCTCCCAGTGCGAAGACTCTGGGCTGAACTCTCGGCTGACCGGCAGCCTGAATCGCCTTCAGTGGCGTGGCAAGAGTTCTCTTGTTCGGACAAGAGTCTATCAGGTGATCAGAAGATGCACAAATCAAACACTGTCCCAATCGCCTCCGGCAGGAATCGGCGGTGTGGTTCGGTCTGTGGCAGTAGGAACAAGTGATCGGTGCAACGGCAGTAATAGGAGCCCTATCAATATACTTGGGCCTCTTATCGCCCATAGAAGATCCAGAGCCAGCAGTGAAAGGCCTCTTGCCCTTCTGAGAAAAACCCTTAGGGCCAGCAGCAACAGGAACAGGAGCTCTACGACGAAGCTCTCGGAGATCGGACTCGATAGCCATAGCCCGTGTAACGGCCTCCTCATAAGTACGGAGGTCACTGCCTACCAACTCGGCCCTGATCTCGTCGCGAAGGCCCTCCTTGAACTTCCTGGCCATCCTCCTATCGTCGTCTGCTATATGAGAAGCATAGACGATCAGTCTGGTAAAGTTGGCCTCATACTGGCCCACAGTCGTACCTCCCTGAGTGAGGTTCATAAACTCCCTCTCTTGCTGATCACGGACGATCTCGGGCACATACTTCGCCCGGAACTCATGCAAAAACCTTCCCCAAGTGCGTGGGGTCTGTGCCGTAGTCCAACGCCTCTCAACTAGGCGCCACCAATCGAGGGCGGGACCCCTCATCAGAAATACAGAGAGCTCGATCCTCTGCAAATCCTCAATATCTAGAGCTCTGAACTTCTGCTCCAGCTCGGAAATCCAGGCCTCTGCCTTGATGTCGTCCGGCTCACCCTCGAAGACCGTAGGGCGATAGGACATAAATCGATCCATGGCTCGGGCAGTAACATCCCGAGGATTCGGTGGTGGTGGCTGTGGTGGCTGTTGCTCCTGCTGAGCCTGCTGTATAATCAGTCTAACAGCATCATAGAAGGCATTAGGCGGTGGAAAACCCTCTGGTGGTGGAGGCGGTTCCTGTCGGCCTCGAGGTCTAACCATTGTGCCTGCAAAGATAAGCTGAAATGCATGTGGGTTAATGATATGGCCAATTAATCAAGTAACAATAATATTTAAAAGCGCAAGTAAAGAAATAACACGAAACCTATAAATATAGCCGTACGACTTAGACACGACACTCTAGACAACAGAACCTAGGGAACCTATGGCTCTGATACCACTCCGGACTGTAGCGCCCCGCTCTACAGCCCCCGAACCTGCACGAATTCCCAAGCCGAGTACAGTGCCTCAACCCGAGAACCCACGCAAGCTAACGGGTCAATCCCGACACATGGCAACAGTGGATCCCCAAAATAAAACATTTAAATAAATCAGAGAATATATAGCGGAAGCATTTAAATCCATATTAACAAGAATGCCACTCCGGGGCCAATACATTAACAACAGCCCACTCAGGGCAACATCATTTAAATAACAATATTGGGGAACAATATAATATCATCAATCCAGGTTGACAAGAGTAATGAACGAGATCAAAAGACAACTAATGAGACTCGGCAAAACCAAAAAAACCCATCTGACACTGTTGCCCATCCGACACGTAAGACATGTCGGTCTCCCTCAAACCTGAGGCAAGAACAATTTAAAAGAGGGTGAGTCAAAATACTCAGTGAAGATGTGAGAACAAGTCGAGTCATGCTTCCGGGTATTTATAGAAAATACATATGCGATAATGAAGAAACCGGAATATGCTTCGACTTGGATATACAATTAAGAATTAAAATCAATAACACTATAAAGCAGTAAATACTATCCCAGCGAGAATGGGCCTGTTCCTCCTTATATCTCCACGGTGCATGTATAAATACTCCATCGCCGCTGTCAAGCTAAGGAGCAACCCGAAGCTCAACCATAATGAATTTTAGGAAAATGTGCAACGAATGCAACACCCACCATCGCTCCCAACCGTGGCTATCATCTCCTGACAGGCCACGATTGACGCTTAGTTTTGGGAGAAGCACCTCGGATTACACCCTGAACGCCCGTCCCCAGATGTAACCTTCGGATACCTTCCCGGGCCCAACTTGAAAATAGTCATGTATTTGCTCGCTTTAAAATAACCCATTTGAATGCCAACCGACACTCTGAGCAAGGGTGACGACAAAGGATTAACTCCTAAGTCAAACCGTCACATAAAATAAATAGTTTTCTTGCCCTTTTGAAAACAAATCAATTTGGTTTACTAATGTATAATTTTGATATTAAATGATTTGAGGATAAAACATAAAAATATAAACTCGAAATATATAATATATTAATAAGGGATTAGGGGGTTCGCAATTGTATATATATATGTTCAAGCCCAGTTAAAAGTTTAAATCCTCACCTGGAATCAAAAAGAGAAAGCCTAGCTGCTAGACTCACTGGTCTCCCACGCCGGACTGATCTGGAGACAAGACAAGACCTAGACAAATCAATAACGACTACAACAACAATAAAAGCGCAAATAAGAAATTATTGGACGAACGGCTAACCAAACATGTTTCCAATCATGCATATGTCAATTATAATATGTAAAGAAGCTATCATGTAAATTTCACGCAATTCCGACAAGTTGTCAAAAATACACATAATTAGAATTACACTATTCATAGCCCGAACGAGGGCGAAATTAATTAAACATTCCAAAATATAAATCTACAAATTAAAAGGGTTCTATAGGTGAAAACGGTGTAATTTTTGGAGTCCGTATGCAAAAAGTCAACCAAAAATGGTGACCCGAAGACTCAATTGCCGAGAGCAAAGTTTGAAAAGGCTGGAAAAATTCACTAAGTGTTTCACACGGCCTAGTGCACGGTCTTGAACACGGTGTCAAGACCGTGCACGCACACACGGCCAAACACACGGGATAGGTGCACGGGCTTGCAAATATAGCGGCACACGGGCTCCTGCACGGTCTTGCGCAAGACCGTGCGTTAGCCCGTGTGGTTCAACTGAACCCAGCAGAAACTTACGGGTTTTCAAATTTTCGAGCCAAAATTCCACAAAAATCATATTTTTAACGCAAATCAACACTCATAATTTATAACAATCAATAATCAACATCTAACTCACATATACATCCAATTAAATCACGAATTGACCAAGAAACGGGCTCGATCTAAGCATTTAACCTAAAAATCCCGAAATAACCAAATATTCTCAAAACCTTGAAAAAACGTAAAATAAATTGGGGAAATTGGTACCTAAAGAAAGGTATCGATGAACTGATCGTTTAAAAACGATTGGCGCGAAATTCCACGGAAATTCGAGCTCGGCACGATCGATTAGGGATTCGGGAGAAAAATTTTCTCTTTCTTCTTCTTCTCTCTCTCTCTCTCTCTCTCGAAAAAAAAAATAATGAAATGAATTTCGATACTTATCAAATATCTTCGAAATACCGAAAAATATGAAGGGTTATTTTAGTAATTTTAGAAAATCCAATTAAATACGCGTCGATCACATATAACGATTAAATATTTAATAAACGCAATATAGACACGTAATTTAAATACGCAAACAATATTATCACATTGGTCATTTACGACATAATATATTATAATTCACATATAATCGAGAATTTAGAGATTAAGAAAGATAATTAACGCGTAAAAATTACTCACAGTAATTCCCAGATTTCTGGGTCGTTACACGTTTTATGATTACCATTGCCATGGATGGCTTTTATTAATTGAACTGTTATTTATGAATTCGCTTCTGCATTTATTTGATTGTTGATGTTGTTGCTGGGGCGTCATGTTATTGTTGCCGGAGTTTTGATTGAGTGTCTTGCCATTCGCTGAAATGAGTTTTCAAGTAGGGCACCCTGTCATGCCTGGGAATTCATTTTGGTGCGGATGTGACATTCTTCTTCCTCCTACGAAGAGGGGCGCTACATACTTCATATTAACATTTAAAGTCCGCAAAAATGATGTCCAGGAAAATTCCATAACCTAATTTTTAAAATTAATACAACAAAATTTAAGTTTGGGTCCACATACACAACATATTATACGACAATGTATTATTTACATTCCACAGAAACAAACTGTAATGCAATATGTCAATTTTGCAAAATCACAAAATCGTACTACATATTGACAAATAAATTCCGCAATGTAGTTAAAATTTATATGCAGCGGAAAAGCTTGTATTCAGATTCTCTGAATGGGATTGCAGCTTTTCATATACCGCCGCTGCTAATGGTTGCGACCTCTTCCCTTTTATAAATAAAACTCATCGTCGTAATTGCAGAGAACACACAAACGACAATTCTTATCTTCTCTGTATCTAGCTTGCTCTCTCTCATTCTCAGTCCTTTCTTAATAAACAAGAAAATAAATAATGGATGATGAGTTCAGTAGGATTTTGCGGGAACCTATTGCTAGGCTTTCGGAATCAGAGACTGAGAGGCTATTTGTTAGCGTCCTGAAGAGTTACGCTAGACAAAACCGTGTCTACCTCTCTGAAGTGATGACATTGGCACCCAGTCATCTGAAAAGCGGACATGGACAAACGCATGAGAACTCATTTCAGTGAAGAACATATGAAATGGAAGGTGATTCAACTCCGCTACAAATTTGCCAGGTTCAGAAGATTCATCGATCAAATTGGGGTGTTCTATAATGAAGATACCAATAGAGTGACCATGGACCAAGGCTATTGGAATTTTATACAAAGTCCGCAAGTATATTGCATAAACCTCTCTCTAATATTCATAATAGTACCCCCTATTATTACATAAATTATTAATTCTGTTCGTCGTTTTCACTGCAATAGGCGGAAATTTTCGTGTCCGTGGATGTCCCCGCTTGTAATGCCCCAAAATTTTCGAGTTTGGAAATTGGTGCGTTTATCGAAATTCGAACCATTTATGGTCACGACATATTACACGATTTCACGTTTTTCCACATTAGCATTTAAAGATTTTTCATAAATCATCGATTTCTGTGTTTAAAACCTCAATGCATTAATAAGAATTCAATTTGCATCGCTTTGACACTAATTAGGGTCAATTTGGTAAATTTACATTTGAGCTCGAGTAATTTAATCTAGTAATTAACAGTGCAATTGGATTGGAGTCCCATATTTTAAAAGTACAAGTATTTCGAGGTCCCAAATATTTTCTAAAGTTCAAACATCTTTCGTTAAATCATATTTTCAAGAGAATTACATTTTAGCCCAAAACTGTAATGCCCCTTGGTTTTTGTACAAATAGAGCCGGTAAGAATTTCCTAAGATATCGGGACAAGTTTAGAAAATTCGAACATCTTTCGTTAAATCATATTTTCAAGAGAATTACATTTTAGCCCAAAACTGTAATGCCCCTTGGTTTTTGTACAAATAGAGCCGGTAAGAATTTCCTAAGATATCGGGACAAGTTTAGAAAATTCGATCGGGAAATATGTGCTTATGTGATATTATTTGCCTAATGTGTTTAATTTAAATTTATATGTGTATTAATTGTGATTAAATTGTCTAATGTGTGTCTAATTGACTTTTAAGTTTCTCGAATATTTTAAATTATGTGAACTTTGAGTTATTTGATACATGGCAAAATTTATGTTTATATGTAAACGTGTCTGGATACTTTTATTAAATTATGACACGTATTGTAACGACCCGAAAATTCCATAATTAATTCTTGGAATAATTATTCGACATTTAGTTGAATTTTATATGAAAAGATTTAACTTTGTTAGTTAATCTTAATTTATTATAATTATTTCAATATCTTTAACCTTTTATAATTATATTTTCTACCCTCGAATTATTCTAATCTATATAAACGAACCTACAATCTTCTAAAATACCCTTGCACTACCTTGAACACACCCACACTATCTTGAACACACTCACACCATCTTGAACACACCTCTTGCACCCTCTTGGTTACATATTCATTCGAGAGAGAGAGAGAGAGAGAGAGAGAGAGAGAGAAGAGAAGGAGAAGGGAGAGGAAGAAGGAGAAGAAAAGGAAATCTCGTTCCGAATTCGTTTCTCGACCAATTTAAATTCCGAGACCAGTTTTACGATCCTCATTCGATTCTTTATCGATAACCTTCTTTCTCCAATTCATTTCATCCATTAAATCTTTCAATTTTTATAGTTTTTATATTGAATAAATATTTGATGAATTTCTTGATTCGTAGGTTATAGTTTATCATTTTTGGTGTAGTTCGGATCAAATGATAGGTACTAATGTGTACGATGCATGAGTGTAAATTTCACATGTTAATTTTAGCCTTAGAATTCCCCATATTTGATTTTTGCATGAAACTCTCGTGAAAACCTTAAAAATCGCGTTTCTGCACCTGGGTGTTGGAACCACACGGTCCAACGCACGGTCTTGCTCAAGACCGTGCGCCAGACCGTGAACAACCATTTAACCTTGCACCGGCTTGCGCACGCCGGTGCAACAGGCCGTGTGCCTTTGTTTCAGCCTGCACGGTCTTGGTTGCATGCTCAAGACCGTGCACAAGGCCGTGCGTTAGCCCGTGTGAATGCTTTAGCCAATTTTCCAGCCTTTTTCCTTAGTTGCTCACGGTAATGGGGTCAAATGATCAAAAATAAAAGTTGACTTTTTGCATACGACCCCCTAAAATCGAGCCGTTTTCGCCTATAGCTTCCTTATGATTCAAGGATGAATATTTGGTAAAGTTTTCAAAATTCTGATCTCGTTCGGACCTTGAATCGAACCTTTTTCGTTTAGGGCTTTTTCCCCAATTTTTGAATGTTGTCCGAAAAATCCGAAAATCGCATGAGTGCTTCTTTATAATATTATATGCATGAATATGCAATTAGAATTTCAATTGAGCATGTTTATCATTGTTAATTTCGTATTTTTAGTTTAATTGATTTAATTGTATTTTAATTGTATATTCATAGGTTTTAATTGCAATGTAATCTTTGTGAGTCGTTGTCGTGTCTTGTCTTATGTGGTTTTGTCGTTTGTTAGTTTCAGGCTGTCTTGTCAGGACATTGCTTGGAGTGTCTTGTCGTTCCGTGTTTCCAGGTGAGGGTTTTAAAATATTTCAAACGGAGTAAGAATTCTTTTAATTTATTGCGAACTCCCCTTATGTGCTCATCTTGCTTTGTTTTCCTTCTCGTATATATATTAAATATTTAATTTATATTTTAAGGTTGCTCTCAAATGATTTAATATTAAATTGTACTTATGAGTAGCCCTAAATCATTTTATTTTATAAGGCAAGTAAAATTATTTATTTTAAGCGTGACGGTTTGACTTAGGATTTATAACCTTCATCGTCACTCAAACTTGCCCAAATTAAATTTATGTATGTTTTTCAAAGCGAGCAAATTCGTGACATTTCAAAATTGGGCCCGGGAAAGTATCCGGAGGTTATACCTGGGGACGAGCGTCTAGGGGTAATCCGAGGTGCTTCTCCCAAAATAAGCGTCAATCGTGGCCCGTCAGGAGTTGATAGCCACGGTTGGGAGTGATGGTGGACGTTGCATTCGTTGCACGTTTTCCTAAAATTCACAGTCGCCCGAAATAGCGATTCGGGGTCAGACACTGGTGATGGAGTACCAGAATGTGAAGGGGTTATAAGGAGGAACAGGACCATTCTCGCTGGGATATTAATTGCGTGCATGTTACTGCTTTAAATATTTATTATCATTATTTAATGTCACATATGCAAGTCGAAGCACGATCCGGATTTTCTTAAATTATGCAAATGTATTTTCATATATATATAATTAAAACCCGGACACGTGGCTCGTACTTGTTCCCTCTTGACCTTCACTGAGTGTTTTTACTCACCCCCACTATTTTAATTCTTACTTCAGGTCGACAGGTGGCGTTGTCACCTATCATGTCAGTCGGCAGCAGCAGGTCTAGGTTGGCTCGTGTGTCTTGTCTTGTCAGTGTCCCAACAACAGTCGTGTCCTTGATATGAATTTATTTAATTATGTATTTCGAATTATGCTTTATATTTACGTACTTATGTGCCCCTGATGTGGGATAGATTAGACGGGCCATGAATGGCAATTATTATATTATAATTGAGAATGATGTATGAATTACGTGGCCGTGGATGGCTTATATGTTATTTATATAATTGTTTATCTTCTGCAACTCTGATTTATTTAATTATTTATTGCTGTTGTTGTTGGGCTGTCGTTTGCTGTTGCTAGTTTTGTTTGATTGATTGCCGTTCGCTGGGATGGATTTTTAGATGGGGTACTTATACCTCGTTTGAGGGTTTGTCTCGGTGCGGATGTGGTGTCCTTTCTCCGGCCAAGGATTGGGGCGCTACACGTATGTATTTTACCCCTAAATACCAATATATAAGAGCGAAACTTCTTTTTTCAAATGCTTATATACGTATAAAGTAAAATATATTATTTGATTGAACTACCTAAATTTTCTATTAAGCATGAAATATGATTTTTCCTTAAATCTAATCATTTATACATCTATATTAAATATATATATGAACCCACATTTAAGTAAAACAAAAGAAAAAGGAATGATTAACTTGGTAGATCAAATCTCCTAGATTTGTGCGCCACCTTCAGATACATTCTAGTTAATGTATAAACAAGATATTATGTAACAATCCAAAATTTTGGAATAATTATTTGACGACTCGTTGAATTTTAATTGAAAAGGATTAGCTTCGTTAGCTAATTTTATTTCCAAACCCTTATTATATTGAATTTACCTTTTCACCCCTCGAATTTCCTTAAACTTCGCCTGAACCCCGCACCCCCTTGTGCACACTCTCGAATACACCCTTGCACCACCTTGCCTTACACACACCACCGTGTGCAAACTCTTGACCACACACACACCAAAACCGTGAGAGAGAAAGAGAAGGAAGGAGAAGGAAGAAGGAGAAAAGGGAGAAAGGAGGAAGAAGAGGAGAAAGCCCTCCCCGAGCCCGTCACTCGACCACCCGAGATTCCGAGACCACATCGACGATCCTCGTTCGATTCTCTACCGGTAACCTTCTTTCATCATTTCGTTTCACCCATTAAATCTCGAGATTTGCTAGCTTTTTCTTAGAATTATTTATTTTTGCAATTTTATGGGTTTGTATGTTTTAGTTCGTCATTTTGAGTGATTTTCGGATTAAATGATAGCTTTTAGTGTGTTTGATGCATGAGGAAATTTTAAGTGTTGATTTTAGCTCCATAATCCCCCATGAATGATTTTTATGTTGTTTCCACGAAGAACTTCTGAAAATCGCGTTTCTGCTCCAGCTATTTGAACCACACGGGCTTGCGCACGGTATTCGCAAGCCGGTGCGCAAGCCAGTGCGCTCCCTTACTCCTCTGCACCGGCCGCGCATCCCGGTGCGCAAGCTAGTGCGTAAGTTTTAAACCCTGCATGGTCTTGAGGATGTCTTCAAGACCGTGCGTAGCCCAGTGCGTGCGCCCGTGCGAATGCCTTAGAAGATTTTCAGCCCTATTTTCTTAGTTGCTCAGGGTAATATGGACAAATGGCCTAAAATAAAAGTTGACTTTTTGCAAACGACCTCCTAAAATCGAGCCGATTTCACATATAGCTTCCATATGATTCAAGGAATAATATTTTGTAAAGTTTTCAAAATTTCGACCTCGTACGGGCCTGGAATAGTGCCTTTTTCATTTGGGGCTTCTTCCCCAATTTTTGAATGTTGTCCGAATGATCCGAAATTCGCATGAGTACTTCCTTACGTTATATTATACATGAATGTGAAGTTAGATTTGCAATTGAGCATGTTTAGCATCTTTAATTTTGTATATTTCATTTAATGGATCTAATTGCATTCTACTTGTAATCCTTACTTGCTAAGTGATTTTATTTGATCTTTCACGAGTAGTAACGTCTCGAGAGTCGTGTGTCGTGTCTTGTCTTGATTGGTTTTGTCGTCTGTCAGTTTCAGACCATTCTCTCGAGGATTCGTTTGAGTCATCGTGTCTTGCTCCCCGTGCTTCCCAGGTGAGGGTTTTAAAATGTTTTCACTAGAGTAAGAATCCTTTTATTCATTGCGAAATAACTACCCGTACGTGCTCATATTGATTTGTTTTCTCATTTCTCGTATATCTTATTAGATATTTAATTATATCTTCATGATTTTGAATAAACCATTTGATATCAACTTATACCTATAAGTACCTCTAAACCGTTTTGTTTTCAAAGGTAAGTAAACTCTTTCTTTTCAACGTGGCACTTTGGCTTTGGTTGGGTCTATAAGGGAAGTCGTTAAGGGAGTCCGTCAGCACATCCCGACACGTATGGAACTTATGGTCACCCCCTTTGTCGTCACTCACTTGCTTACATGCCCGTTTGACACTCAACTTATAACTGCTTATTTATTGAAATGGAAGCAAAATTGTGGACTTTTCTTTGGGCCCTGGTGGGTATGTAGAGGTTTCACCTAGGGACGAGCGTCCAGGGTGTTTCCCGAGGTACTACTCCCAAAAATAAGTGTCGGTTGTGGCCTGTCAGGAGTTGGCAACCATGGTTGGTCCGATGGTGGGTGATGCATTCGTTGCACACTTTCCTAAAATTACATTTCGTCGCCCATGGTCGCGCTATGGGTTTGACACCGGAGATGGAGTATTTTCATGTCATGTAGGAGTTATAAGGAGGAACAGGCCCATTCTCACTGGGATATTAATTGCTCATTATTATTGCCTTTACTGTCATTATTGTTCATTGATTACTGGTATATTATCCAAGTCGAAGCACATTCCAGTTTCTTCATTATCGCATATGTATTTCCCTTATATATATATAAAACCCGGAAGTATGGCTCGAACTTGCTCCACCTTATGCCTTCACTAAGTATCCTTTATGCTCACCCCCTACTTTTGATTCTTACTTCAGGACGACAGGTGGCGGTGCCACCTCTCATGTCGGTTGGCAACAGCGTGTTGTGTGTCTCGAGTTTCGTGTCCATTGGTTGTATGTCGGTAGTGTCCAACAACAGTCTGTCATTTACTATTTGAATTATGTTTCTCCATTTACTGAACTCTCTTGTAGGATGATTATGATATTGATCTTTTGATTACCGTTTTATGATTATCGCTGCCCCGTGTGGCTTGAATTATTGAATCGTTAATTGTTTTAGCTTCTGCACTTTGTTGTTATTATTATTGTTGTTGATGTTGTTGTTGGGCCAGGGATGTTTGTAACGCCCCAAAAATTCGTGTTGTGAATCGGGAGCCCGAATCGATTTCCCTCGCGATTTATGATTTATTTTATTAATTATTATATGATTTTTTTTATAATAATTTTGTATATGAGTGAATTTTAATATTTAAATCACAAATTGTCAATGTGCGTTTAATAATATGAATTTTGACTGTAATTATGTGTTATTTAGACAACGTGAGTTTTTGAACTTATTTTGCGAAATTACAAAAATGCCCTTTCGTTTCTCAACCAAGTCAACTCCTTTGACTTAAGCCATCACTCTCTCTCCCTCACTCATTCACGCAGCAAAGAAGAAAGAAAAGAAAGGAGAAAAGAGAAAGAAGAAGAGGAAGGTCAATCGATCGTCCCGACTCCGTTTCTCGACGGATTTTCGAACCGCTTACGCCTACGAACTCCTCACGATCTCTTCTACGAGTAAGCCTTTCACATCCCTCTCGTTTAATGTCTCCTATGCCTCGTATTTCTCGATTTTGTTTATAGTTGAATAATATAGGGTTTATATGATTTTGGATGAATTTATGGATGGAATTTTATGATTTTAGACTCTATGTGTAGCTTAGATGTTGTAGATGATTATATGTGAAAATTAGGGTGTGACTTGCATGTTTAATTGGTTAATTATGGGATTTAGGATTGGATTTGCGAAGGTTTCGAGTTTCTGTGAGTTTCTGCTGTTTCTTGACGCACACGGGCTTTGCACACGGGGTGTTGCAAGGCCGTGTGGGTGCACACGGTCTCCCGCACGGCCGTGCAGGAGACCGTGCATGTTGTGGTTGTGCAAGGCCTTGTGCACACGGCCTTGAGGCCGTGTGCAAGAGGCCGTGCGTGTCTTTTAGGGTACACACGGCCTTGGTGCACACGGCCTCAAGGCCGTGTGCATGAGCCCGTGTGGCCCGTTTGATCAGGCCCTGACCTTCTGCAAGTCAGGGCCAATTTTGGCCTACGGGTCCCGCTTCGGCTCGTCTTTTCCGAATTCTTTCTTCGCTCGTGTATTCGATATATATGATATAGATATGAATTGCATGTTTTATGAATTTATAACATGTTCGGGTGTATGTATAGTGCGTTTTAAGTTTTCGTTAGATTTTCTAACTTTTGCATATGAAGTCCGATTTTCCCGAAATTCGAATACATACTTCTTTATGATAATTTAAGCATGTTCGTAAAGTTTCGTTGCATTTGGATTTGATTTGCATTTTTAAATGCATGAATTACTTCGTTATGTTTGATAATTGAACCTAAGTGTTTTATGTGATTGTATAACGTGCTTTTACGTGTTTCTATGCTTTCGTATGAGCCGTGCGTCGTCGTTTGTCTTATGTGGTTGTCGTTTGTCAGTTGCAGGTTCCACTCTCGTGGATTAGGTTGCCCGTTTCCGTTTTGGGCTTTCTTTTGGGTTGTCGCCAGGTGAGGTTTCTATTGTTATCCCGTATTATGTAGATATGTACTATTGAGCCTCACTAAATAAGCCTTGCATGTGTAATTTATGTTTTCATCCCGTATTACTATATTTAGTAAATACTTTATGCTTATTATCTTTATGGGGTTTAAGAACAACGGATTTGATATTAAATGAATAATATGTATATGATTTCGAAATGTTTTCAAAAAGAGACAAGCGAACTATGTTTCGATTTAAATGTAATTTTGGGTTTGGAAACCTTCTCGTTGAGTGAAGTCGTTAGGGCGGGTTTCTCCCCCAAGACGATGGAACATCCGGTTGTGTTTCCTACCGTTACATCGTTTGTCTCGAACGGCCCTTTTGGCCCTCCCCGAAATGTCTTGATTCCTATTTTAATAGGAAGATGATAGTTATGAAAATGCGAGATATGTTATGTGTATCTGTTTTGTCTTTGTGGGCCCGGGAGTATGGCGATCGGATGAAGCCGGATAGACAGCGGGTCTACGGTGGAGTTCGGTAGCTTGCTCCATGTATACCAGGAGCACGGGTGAGGCCGGAGTGGCAACCTTTGTGCTCCTGTGACGGAGACTTCGTGTCGTCCGAAGGATAGGCTATTATGTCTATAGAGCAGTTGGATTTAGCGGTCCTTCTGCTATGTGGGAGGAATAAGGTTGGTATGGTTTTCAGGTATGTTATGTTATGATATGAGGAGTTGAGGGCTCGACTCGCCGAGCAATATGATATGTCCCGTTATGTTATGTAATGATAAATCACCGAATATTTATAAAAATCCTTCTTCTACGTTGTTTTCTTTTAATTTAAAATGGTGATTTATTCCCGTATGCTATTACGTATGTACTCCCTTTTTCCCCTCACTTAGTCTTTTGACTAACCCTCCCTGCTTTAAACCTTATCTGTTTCAGGTGGTAACTAGGTGGGCATCGTCAGTCTTGTTTCGCGGGTTTTTCTTTCTTTTCGGTGATTGTTCCTTTCTAGATTATCTTAAGTTCATGATTAGGTTATATGTAATTGTTATCGGGATTGATATATTGAACCCGTATTTGTATATCTCCGGGATATTGTATCGAACCCGTTTATTATATTATTGTAATTGAATTTCGCTAGCCTTGGTGGGCTTTAACTATTTGTGCAATTGAGCTACTGCTTTGAATGTTGTTATATGGAATTTAATTTGGTTGTTGCTTCCGCTCCCGCATTGTTGTCGTTGTTGTGGTTTTACAAAAAGCCCCGCCTAGTGATTGAGTAAATCGGTTTGCCGTTTGCCGGGTTTCAATTTATTTCTGTTTCGGCTTCGGATTGAGACTCGGTGCGGGGCGTGCGTTACCCGTTTGGGGCGCCCGCTACAGTTGGTATCAGAGCTTCTTTGGTCCAATGGCCTAAGCTCTGAATCGTCGTGTTTTGTTTGTTTTGTCAGTCGTTGTGTGCCGGTGTAACTTAGGGAATTGCACTCACTAGTGTTCAAGAACACTTAGTGTTTGAATTGTGATGGATCTTTGTTGGATGATCAACAACAAAAGATCTTTTACAATCAAAACACTGGGATGGACTTGGATATAGGTGGATGTGAAACTCAAGGTTATACTTGCCGTGCCTGGTTGTTTGTCGTGTCCGGTTGTGTCTAGGTCGTACGGCTTAGGACTTCTGTGGAATTTGTGCAAATGTGCTAAGTGCTTATGTGAAATCTATTTGAACATTACTTGCCTATGTGTTTACAGCTTTGCATGCTCACTTACCAGTCATGCATAACTGCTAATGGCTTTGCAGGATGCCTCCACGTCGTCGTACATGTAAACCGCTCTCATCATCTCCATTGGCACCTCAGACCGATACACCGACTTCAGCCGAATTTGCGGAAACATTAAGACAGTTCATCGCTCAGGCCCCTAAAGGAAATGTTGAACAGGAAGCGTGGGCACAATTTCTCAGATTCGAACCACCACAGTTTGAAGGTGCCCCGGATGACGCTATTGCCGAGGCATGGATATCAGCCCTGGAAAAGATTTACAGAATAATGGAATATCCGGACCCTCAGAGAGTCGAGTATGCAATTTATCTGATGGTTGGAGCTGCACAGGATTGGTGGAAACAGATTGAGCAAAGGTGGACACGCGAGCATGTAGTCCCGACTTGGGATCAGTTCTTGACTGAGTTTCGGGCCAAGTACATTCCGTGGGTTGTTCGTCAGCAACGCGAAAGGGAATTTCTGGCTCTCAAACAGAACACATCTTCAGTTGATCAGTACGAGGCACTCTTCTCTCGCCTCATTAAGCATTGCCCATATATGGTTGCCGACGAGCAGAGGAAGACTCGCCAGTTTGTAGAGAGATTGACTTATGAGATCAGGAAGGCTATGATGGTGGTACGACATCAATGTTATACCGACGCAGTGGAAATGGCCCTGCATGTTGAGTCTGAACTCAGCCTAATGGGACCGAGTCCTATTCTTGCCACTACCACCGCCCGGTACCTTCCAGCGAGTTCTAAGAGGTCATTTACACCTTCAGGGCCATCTTCCGGAAAGAAGACCTCCCAAGTGTCTTCATCGAAGCAGAATGCACCTCCCCAACCACAGGGAGCCCTACGACCCGTATGTAGCTTTTGCCAAAGAGACCATCAAGAGTCAGAATGCCGAAAGAAAGCTGGACGTTGCTTCTCATGTGGAAGTCCCTTCCATTTCCGCGCAAATTGCACGAGGAAGAGAAGATCGAGACGGTCGAGGAAAACTTAGATCCGAATGCTTCGGTGCAAGGTACAATATATAAATTGTCATTCCATACCTTCATTTCATCATTCGAGTGGTTTACACTCACTTGTTGCGCTTTATTGACGTCTTTGCGCGTGCGCCTATTGAATTCTTTGTGTGCTTCTCATTTATTTTCGTTGCCGGATTGGAGGACCTTTGCGATTCGTGCGCGTGCTGCCGTTTATCACCGAAGGAACCGTTAGCAGCAGATTTGACTGAGCTGCCAGCAAAGGATTATCTTGGACTTGACTAAGTCCAGAGAACCAAGTTGATCATAGAATTCACAGACGTACTTCCCGAGAATCTGAGAGCTCTTGCGATCAGATCGGTATGGATGGTTTGTGATAGATCTAACCCTAAGAAGTCGAACCGTGATTGAAGTCGCCTAATCGAATGGATTCTGCCGATCTGACAAAATCGAAGAACCGACTTGATGAACTTCCCTCCCTTGAACGTGCCCGAACGAGTGTCTTGATCTGGGGTACTCCAACGTTGCTTGTAGAGAAAGAAGACAGTGCACTTCCTGAGTGTATTGTTCACCGAGAATTGCACAGAATATTAACGAAGGCAAGTATTCTCTACCATCGATGAAGAAATGTCCGATATGCTTTGAGATCGAGGATTTTGTCTGAACAACATTTGATTAGGGTATCATCAGCTTTGTGCTCGAGACGAATATGTTCTGAAGACAGCTTTCAGTGCCTGATGTAGACGTCTTGAATTCGTATGTCTGCCTCTAGTACTGACAAGTGCTTTGCGACTTGAGGGACCCCGTTCATATCGTAGTGAGTTAGTCGTTGCTTCCTAAGGAGTCATCTTGGTGTCCTCGAGGTTAGAGGAAGAACGCAGAACACCTCCGTATGGTACGCCAGAAAACAACGGGCACCTGCTCGTTGCCCCACCTAACGGATGTGAAATCTGGATCGACTTAGTGACCCCTTTTAAGTCATTTCGGATCCGGAGTGAGAAGAGAAGGAGGATCTTTGAAGATTTGAGCAGTACTGGAATGGGAACAAACCAAGACTTCGAGTGGAATTTCTCTAAGCTTGCAACCCTGTTGCTTGAGTCAACGGGAAAGAAAACGAACTCGAATGGACGATCTTTGTAAGACTTGTTCTTAGGAGTCGAGAAGAGATTAACTGCAACCTCAATATTAACCCTGCTCATGGGATTCTGAAGGAATCGGCGTGAGTGAGAATGCGTCACCTGAAAGGTTGAATTGGTGAATAGTACTAATGAAGAAACCATAGCTCATGCTCGGGAAGCTAAATCAACCAGAAAGTTGCCCCTCTTGACATTGCACTAGCTACTATAGGAGAGGATTGGTTGAAGCGTCGCCACTATCTCTTATGGAATTTGTTGACATCCCCACAGATTATGAGAGTTTAACAAGTGTTAACTCAGAAGGAGTGGAACCCACCCCAATGTCGTTAATGGAAAATGTTTGAGGACTCAGATTGCAAGGATCAGTGTTCCTGGAGAAAAGCGAATATTGTAGTTGGTACTTTGAACCAAGTCACGAACGTGTCACAAGTTTAGGCTAAACCGAGGTGGACTTGCATCATTTTGGATAATTTCATTTATAACCTTGCGACCCAGACAGAATTGGGTTGAATAATCTAAAATGCCTAGTCTGCAAAAGAATGGATCCCGAGTCAGACAATTCGAGCGAAGAATAATCCAAAGTTTTAGCTTTGTGGTGGTAACCCCAATACTTCCCAATATAAGCCTCGGACCCATGATTCGAAGGGTCGAAATAAAGAGACTTACTCGATTAAGTCAAGAGATACTTGACTCGTCAGCAGATCAAAGCCGAGTATCAAAGATTAAGGGGTTAGCTATGACTACTACATATCCCTATGTGGGATTGGGAATGGATTCACCATGGACTTCGTGTCCGGACTACTGGAGGTTTATGATGGTAACGACTGTTACAGGTTTATCTGGGATTTCTCCAAGGTGTTGTCGATCGGATTCAGGCCTTTCGACAATAAATGGTGATAGCTCAAGTTCTACTGAAAAGCTACTTGCAAGAACCCCGAACAGGCTTGGAGTTGTGCAATCCGCGAAATATCTCCTAACGAGTCCCTTGAATGAATCAGACAGTCGAAGAAGTTTCGTGAGAGATCCGAATGATGGCGCGTAAGTTTCATCCAGAGTTGTTTAACTCTAATCAGTAGAATCTGGGGACCAGATTCTCATAAGGAGGGGTGATTGTAATGCCCCAAAAATTCGTGTTGTGAATCGGGAGCCCGAATCGATTTCCCTCGCGATTTATGATTTATTTTATTAATTATTATATGATTTTTTTTATAATAATTTCGTATATGAGTGAATTTTAATATTTAAATCACAAATTGTCAATGTGCGTTTAATAATATGAATTTTGACTGTAATTATGTGTTATTTAGACAACGTGAGTTTTTGAACTTATTTTGCGAAATTACAAAAATGCCCTTTCGTTTCTCAACCAAGTCAACTCCTTTGACTTAAGCCATCACTCTCTCTCCCTCACTCATTCACGCAGCAAAGAAGAAAGAAAAGAAAGGAGAAAAGAGAAAGAAGAAGAGGAAGGTCAATCGATCGTCCCGACTCCGTTTCTCGACGGATTTTCGAACCGCTTACGCCTACGAACTCCTCACGATCTCTTCTACGAGTAAGCCTTTCACATCCCTCTCGTTTAATGTCTCCTATGCCTCGTATTTCTCGATTTTGTTTATAGTTGAATAATATAGGGTTTATATGATTTTGGATGAATTTATGGATGGAATTTTATGATTTTAGACTCTATGTGTAGCTTAGATGTTGTAGATGATTATATGTGAAAATTAGGGTGTGACTTGCATGTTTAATTGGTTAATTATGGGATTTAGGATTGGATTTGCGAAGGTTTCGAGTTTCTGTGAGTTTCTGCTGTTTCTTGACGCACACGGGCTTTGCACACGGGGTGTTGCAAGGCCGTGTGGGTGCACACGGTCTCCCGCACGGTCGTGCAGGAGACCGTGCATGTTGTGGTTGTGCACGGCCTTGTCCACACGGCCTTGAGGCCGTGTGCAAGAGGCCGTGCGTGTCTTTTAGGGTGCACACGGCCTCAAGGCCGTGTGCATGAGCCCGTGTGGCCCGTTTAATCAGGCCCTGACCTTCTGCAAGTCAGGGCCAATTTTGGCCTACGGGTCCCGCTTCGGCTCGTCTTTTCCGAATTCTTTCTTCGCTCGTGTATTCGATATATATGATATAGATATGAATTGCATGTTTTATGAATTTATAACATGTTCGGGTGTATGTATAGTGCGTTTTAAGTTTTCGTTAAATTTTCTAACTTTTGCATATGACGTCCGATTTTCCCGAAATTCGAATGCATACTTCTTTATGATAATTTAAGCATGTTCGTAAAGTTTCGTTGCATTTGGATTTGATTTGCATTTTTAAATGCATGAATTACTTCGTTATGTTTGATAATTGAACCTAAGTGTTTTATGTGATTGTATAACGTGCTTTTACGTGTTTCTATGCTTTCGTATGAGCCGTGCGTCGTCGTTTGTCTTACGTGGTTGTCGTTTGTCAGTTGCAGGTTCCACTCTCGTGGATTAGGTTGCCCGTTTCCGTTTTGGGCTTTCTTTTGGGTTGTCGCCAGGTGAGGTTTCTATTGTTATCCCGTATTATGTAGATATGTACTATTGAGCCTCACTAAATAAGCCTTGCATGTGTAATTTATGTTTTCATCCCGTATTACTATATTTAGTAAATACTTTATGCTTATTATCTTTATGGGGTTTAAGAACAACGGATTTGATATTAAATGAATAATATGTATATGATTTCGAAATGTTTTCAAAAAGAGACAAGCGAACTATGTTTCGATTTAAATGTAATTTTGGGTTTGGAAACCTTCTCGTTGAGTGAAGTCGTTAGGGCGGGTTTCTCCCCCAAGACGATGGAACATCCGGTTGTGTTTCCTACCGTTACATCGTTTGTCTCGAACGGCCCTTTTGGCCCTCCCCGAAATGTCTTGATTCCTATTTTAATAGGAAGATGATAGTTATGAAAATGCGAGATATGTTATGTGTATCTGTTTTGTCTTTGTGGGCCCGGGAGTATGGCGATCGGATGAAGCCGGATAGACAGCGGGTCTACGGTGGAGTTCGGTAGCTTGCTCCATGTATACCAGGAGCACGGGTGAGGCCGGAGTGGCAACCTTTGTGCTCCTGTGACGGAGACTTCGTGTCGTCCGAAGGATAGGCTATTATGTCTATAGAGCAGTTGGATTTAGCGGTCCTTCTGCTATGTGGGAGGAATAAGGTTGGTATGGTTTTCAGGTATGTTATGTTATGATATGAGGAGTTGAGGGCTCGACTCGCCGAGCAATATGATATGTCCCGTTATGTTATGTAATGATAAATCACCGAATATTTATAAAAATCCTTCTTCTACGTTGTTTTCTTTTAATTTAAAATGGTGATTTATTCCCGTATGCTATTACGTATGTACTCCCTTTTTCCCCTCACTTAGTCTTTTGACTAACCCTCCCTGCTTTAAACCTTATCTGTTTCAGGTGGTAACTAGGTGGGCATCGTCAGTCTTGTTTCGCGGGTTTTTCTTTCTTTTCGGTGATTGTTCCTTTCTAGATTATCTTAAGTTCATGATTAGGTTATATGTAATTGTTATCGGGATTGATATATTGAACCCGTATTTGTATATCTCCGGGATATTGTATCGAACCCGTTTATTATATTATTGTAATTGAATTTCGCTAGCCTTGGTGGGCTTTAACTATTTGTGCAATTGAGCTACTGCTTTGAATGTTGTTATATGGAATTTAATTTGGTTGTTGCTTCCGCTCCCGCATTGTTGTCGTTGTTGTGGTTTTACAAAAAGCCCCGCCTAGTGATTGAGTAAATCGGTTTGCCGTTTGCCGGGTTTCAATTTATTTCTGTTTCGGCTTCGGATTGAGACTCGGTGCGGGGCGTGCGTTACCCGTTTGGGGCGCCCGCTACAGTTGGTATCAGAGCTTCTTTGGTCCAATGGCCTAAGCTCTGAATCGTCGTGTTTTGTTTGTTTTGTCAGTCGTTGTGTGCCGGTGTAACTTAGGGAATTGCACTCACTAGTGTTCAAGAACACTTAGTGTTTGAATTGTGATGGATCTTTGTTGGATGATCAACAACAAAAGATCTTTTACAATCAAAACACTGGGATGGACTTGGATATAGGTGGATGTGAAACTCAAGGTTATACTTGCCGTGCCTGGTTGTTTGTCGTGTCCGGTTGTGTCTAGGTCGTACGGCTTAGGACTTCTGTGGAATTTGTGCAAATGTGCTAAGTGCTTATGTGAAATCTATTTGAACATTACTTGCCTATGTGTTTACAGCTTTGCATGCTCACTTACCAGTCATGCATAACTGCTAATGGCTTTGCAGGATGCCTCCACGTCGTCGTACATGTAAACCGCTCTCATCATCTCCATTGGCACCTCAGACCGATACACCGACTTCAGCCGAATTTGCGGAAACATTAAGACAGTTCATCGCTCAGGCCCCTAAAGGAAATGTTGAACAGGAAGCGTGGGCACAATTTCTCAGATTCGAACCACCACAGTTTGAAGGTGCCCCGGATGACGCTATTGCCGAGGCATGGATATCAGCCCTGGAAAAGATTTACAGAATAATGGAATATCCGGACCCTCAGAGAGTCGAGTATGCAATTTATCTGATGGTTGGAGCTGCACAGGATTGGTGGAAACAGATTGAGCAAAGGTGGACACGCGAGCATGTAGTCCCGACTTGGGATCAGTTCTTGACTGAGTTTCGGGCCAAGTACATTCCGTGGGTTGTTCGTCAGCAACGCGAAAGGGAATTTCTGGCTCTCAAACAGAACACATCTTCAGTTGATCAGTACGAGGCACTCTTCTCTCGCCTTATTAAGCATTGCCCATATATGGTTGCCGACGAGCAGAGGAAGACTCGCCAGTTTGTAGAGAGATTGACTTATGAGATCAGGAAGGCTATGATGGTGGTACGACATCAATGTTATACCGACGCAGTGGAAATGGCCCTGCATGTTGAGTCTGAACTCAGCCTAATGGGACCGAGTCCTATTCTTGCCACTACCACCGCCCGGTACCTTCCAGCGAGTTCTAAGAGGTCATTTACACCTTCAGGGCCATCTTCCGGAAAGAAGACCTCCCAAGTGTCTTCATCGAAGCAGAATGCACCTCCCCAACCACAGGGAGCCCTACGACCCGTATGTAGCTTTTGCCAAAGAGACCATCAAGAGTCAGAATGCCGAAAGAAAGCTGGACGTTGCTTCTCATGTGGAAGTCCCTTCCATTTCCGCGCAAATTGCACGAGGAAGAGAAGATCGAGACGGTCGAGGAAAACTTAGATCCGAATGCTTCGGTGCAAGGTACAATATATAAATTGTCATTCCATACCTTCATTTCATCATTCGAGTGGTTTACACTCACTTGTTGCGCTTTATTGACGTCTTTGCGCGTGCGCCTATTGAATTCTTTGTGTGCTTCTCATTTATTTTCGTTGCCGGATTGGAGGACCTTTGCGATTCGTGCGCGTGCTGCCGTTTATCACCGAAGGAACCGTTAGCAGCAGATTTGACTGAGCTGCCAGCAAAGGATTATCTTGGACTTGACTAAGTCCAGAGAACCAAGTTGATCATAGAATTCACAGACGTACTTCCCGAGAATCTGAGAGCTCTTGCGATCAGATCGGTATGGATGGTTTGTGATAGATCTAACCCTAAGAAGTCGAACCGTGATTGAAGTCGCCTAATCGAATGGATTCTGCCGATCTGACAAAATCGAAGAACCGACTTGATGAACTTCCCTCCCTTGAACGTGCCCGAACGAGTGTCTTGATCTGGGGTACTCCAACGTTGCTTGTAGAGAAAGAAGACAGTGCACTTCCTGAGTGTATTGTTCACCGAGAATTGCACAGAATATTAACGAAGGCAAGTATTCTCTACCATCGATGAAGAAATGTCCGATATGCTTTGAGATCGAGGATTTTGTCTGAACAACATTTGATTAGGGTATCATCAGCTTTGTGCTCGAGACGAATATGTTCTGAAGACAGCTTTCAGTGCCTGATGTAGACGTCTTGAATTCGTATGTCTGCCTCTAGTACTGACAAGTGCTTTGCGACTTGAGGGACCCCGTTCATATCGTAGTGAGTTAGTCGTTGCTTCCTAAGGAGTCATCTTGGTGTCCTCGAGGTTAGAGGAAGAACGCAGAACACCTCCGTATGGTACGCCAGAAAACAACGGGCACCTGCTCGTTGCCCCACCTAACGGATGTGAAATCTGGATCGACTTAGTGACCCCTTTTAAGTCATTTCGGATCCGGAGTGAGAAGAGAAGGAGGATCTTTGAAGATTTGAGCAGTACTGGAATGGGAACAAACCAAGACTTCGAGTGGAATTTCTCTAAGCTTGCAACCCTGTTGCTTGAGTCAACGGGAAAGAAAACGAACTCGAATGGACGATCTTTGTAAGACTTGTTCTTAGGAGTCGAGAAGAGATTAACTGCAACCTCAATATTAACCCTGCTCATGGGATTCTGAAGGAATCGGCGTGAGTGAGAATGCGTCACCTGAAAGGTTGAATTGGTGAATAGTACTAATGAAGAAACCATAGCTCATGCTCGGGAAGCTAAATCAACCAGAAAGTTGCCCCTCTTGACATTGCACTAGCTACTATAGGAGAGGATTGGTTGAAGCGTCGCCACTATCTCTTATGGAATTTGTTGACATCCCCACAGATTATGAGAGTTTAACAAGTGTTAACTCAGAAGGAGTGGAACCCACCCCAATGTCGTTAATGGAAAATGTTTGAGGACTCAGATTGCAAGGATCAGTGTTCCTGGAGAAAAGCGAATATTGTAGTTGGTACTTTGAACCAAGTCACGAACGTGTCACAAGTTTAGGCTAAACCGAGGTGGACTTGCATCATTTTGGATAATTTCATTTATAACCTTGCGACCCAGACAGAATTGGGTTGAATAATCTAAAATGCCTAGTCTGCAAAAGAATGGATCCCGAGTCAGACAATTCGAGCGAAGAATAATCCAAAGTTTTAGCTTTGTGGTGGTAACCCCAATACTTCCCAATATAAGCCTCGGACCCATGATTCGAAGGGTCGAAATAAAGAGACTTACTCGATTAAGTCAAGAGATACTTGACTCGTCAGCAGATCAAAGCCGAGTATCAAAGATTAAGGGGTTAGCTATGACTACTACATATCCCTATGTGGGATTGGGAATGGATTCACCATGGACTTCGTGTCCGGACTACTGGAGGTTTATGATGGTAACGACTGTTACAGGTTTATCTGGGATTTCTCCAAGGTGTTGTCGATCGGATTCAGGCCTTTCGACAATAAATGGTGATAGCTCAAGTTCTACTGAAAAGCTACTTGCAAGAACCCCGAACAGGCTTGGAGTTGTGCAATCCGCGAAATATCTCCTAACGAGTCCCTTGAATGAATCAGACAGTCGAAGAAGTTTCGTGAGAGATCCGAATGATGGCGCGTAAGTTTCATCCAGAGTTGTTTAACTCTAATCAGTAGAATCTGGGGACCAGATTCTCATAAGGAGGGGTGATTGTAATGCCCCAAAAATTCGTGTTGTGAATCGGGAGCCCGAATCGATTTCCCTCGCGATTTATGATTTATTTTATTAATTATTATATGATTTTTTTTTATAATAATTTCGTATATGAGTGAATTTTAATATTTAAATCACAAATTGTCAATGTGCGTTTAATAATATGAATTTTGACTGTAATTATGTGTTATTTAGACAACGTGAGTTTTTGAACTTATTTTGCGAAATTACAAAAATGCCCTTTCGTTTCTCAACCAAGTCAACTCCTTTGACTTAAGCCATCACTCTCTCTCCCTCACTCATTCACGCAGCAAAGAAGAAAGAAAAGAAAGGAGAAAAGAGAAAGAAGAAGAGGAAGGTCAATCGATCGTCCCGACTCCGTTTCTCGACGGATTTTCGAACCGCTTACGCCTACGAACTCCTCACGATCTCTTCTACGAGTAAGCCTTTCACATCCCTCTCGTTTAATGTCTCCTATGCCTCGTATTTCTCGATTTTGTTTATAGTTGAATAATATAGGGTTTATATGATTTTGGATGAATTTATGGATGGAATTTTATGATTTTAGACTCTATGTGTAGCTTAGATGTTGTAGATGATTATATGTGAAAATTAGGGTGTGACTTGCATGTTTAATTGGTTAATTATGGGATTTAGGATTGGATTTGCGAAGGTTTCGAGTTTCTGTGAGTTTCTGCTGTTTCTTGACGCACACGGGCTTTGCACACGGGGTGTTGCAAGGCCGTGTGGGTGCACACGGTCTCCCGCACGGTCGTGCAGGAGACCGTGCATGTTGTGGTTGTGCACGGCCTTGTCCACACGGCCTTGAGGCCGTGTGCAAGAGGCCGTGCGTGTCTTTTAGGGTGCACACGGCCTCAAGGCCGTGTGCATGAGCCCGTGTGGCCCGTTTAATCAGGCCCTGACCTTCTGCAAGTCAGGGCCAATTTTGGCCTACGGGTCCCGCTTCGGCTCGTCTTTTCCGAATTCTTTCTTCGCTCGTGTATTCGATATATATGATATAGATATGAATTGCATGTTTTATGAATTTATAACATGTTCGGGTGTATGTATAGTGCGTTTTAAGTTTTCGTTAAATTTTCTAACTTTTGCATATGACGTCCGATTTTCCCGAAATTCGAATGCATACTTCTTTATGATAATTTAAGCATGTTCGTAAAGTTTCGTTGCATTTGGATTTGATTTGCATTTTTAAATGCATGAATTACTTCGTTATGTTTGATAATTGAACCTAAGTGTTTTATGTGATTGTATAACGTGCTTTTACGTGTTTCTATGCTTTCGTATGAGCCGTGCGTCGTCGTTTGTCTTACGTGGTTGTCGTTTGTCAGTTGCAGGTTCCACTCTCGTGGATTAGGTTGCCCGTTTCCGTTTTGGGCTTTCTTTTGGGTTGTCGCCAGGTGAGGTTTCTATTGTTATCCCGTATTATGTAGATATGTACTATTGAGCCTCACTAAATAAGCCTTGCATGTGTAATTTATGTTTTCATCCCGTATTACTATATTTAGTAAATACTTTATGCTTATTATCTTTATGGGGTTTAAGAACAACGGATTTGATATTAAATGAATAATATGTATATGATTTCGAAATGTTTTCAAAAAGAGACAAGCGAACTATGTTTCGATTTAAATGTAATTTTGGGTTTGGAAACCTTCTCGTTGAGTGAAGTCGTTAGGGCGGGTTTCTCCCCCAAGACGATGGAACATCCGGTTGCGTTTCCTACCGTTACATCGTTTGTCTCGAACGACCCTTTTGGCCCTCCCCGAAATGTCTTGATTCCTATTTTAATAGGAAGATGATAGTTATGAAAATGCGAGATATGTTGGATGATCAACAACAAAAGATCATTTACAATCAAAACACTGGGATGGACTTGGATATAGGTGGATTTGAAACTCAAGGTTGCACTTGCCGTGCCTGGTTACCTGTCGTGTCCGGTTGTGTCTAGGTCGTACGGCTTAGGACTTCTATGGAATTTGTGCAAATGTGCTAAGTGATTATGTGAACTCTATCTGAACTCTAGTTGCCTACGTGTTTACAGCTTCGCATACTCACTTACCTGTCATGCATATTTGCTATTGGCCTTACAGGATGCCTCCACGTCGTCGTACACGTAAACCGCTCTCATCACCTCCGTTGGCACCTCAGACCGATACACCGACTTCAGCCGAAATTGCGGAAACATTAAGACAGTTCATCGCTCAGGCCCCTAAAGGAAATGCTGAGCAGGAAGCGTGGGCCCGATTTCTTAGATTCGAACCACCACAGTTTGAAGGTGCCCCGGATGACGCTATTGCCGAGGCATGGATATCAGCCCTGGAAAAGATTTACAGGATAATGGAATATCCGGACCCTCAGAGAGTTGAGTATGCAATCTATCTGATGGTTGGAGCCGCACAGGATTGGTGGAAACAGATTGAGCAAAGATGGACACGTGAGCATGTGGTCCCGACTTGGGATCAGTTCTTGACCGAGTTTCGGGCTAAGTACATTCCGTGGGTTGTTCGTCAGCAACGCGAAAGGGAATTTCTGGCCCTCAAACAGAACACATCTTCAGTTGTCCAGTACGAGGCACACTTCTCTCGCCTCATTACGCATTGCCCGTATATGGTCGCCGACGAGCAGAGGAAGACTCGCCGGTTTGTACAGGGATTGACTTATGAGATCAGAAAGGCTATGATGGTGGTCCGACCTCAATGTTATACCGACGCAGTGGAAATGGCTCTGCATATTGAGTCTGAACTCAACCTAATGGGACCGAGTCCTATTCTTGCCACTACCACCGTTCAGTACCTTCCAGCGAGTTCTAAGAGGCCATTTACACCTTCGGGGCCCTCTTCCGGAAAGAAGACCTCCCAAGTGTCTTCATCGAAGCAGAATGCACCTCCCCAACCGCAGGGAGCCCTACGACCCGTATGTGGCTTTTTCCAAAGAGACCATCAAGAGTCGGAATGCCGAAAGAAAGCTGGACGTTGCTTCTCATGTGGAAGTCCCTTCCATCTCCGTGCAAATTGCACGAGGAAGAAAAGATCGAGACAGTCGAGGAGAACTTAGATCCGAATGCTTCGGTGCAAGGTACAAATATTAATTGGCATTCCATACATGCATTTTATAATTTGAGTGGTTTACACTCACTTGTTGCGCTTTTCATTGCTGTACTTGTAACGACCCAGAAATCTGGGAATTACTGTGAGTAATTTTTACGCGTTAATTATCTTTCTTAATCTCTAAATTCTCGATTATATGTGAATTATATTATATTATGTCGTAAATGACCAATGTGATAATATTGTTTGCGTATTTAAATTACGTGTCTATATTGCGTTTATTAAATATTTAATCGTTATATGTGATCGACGCGTATTTAATTGGATTTTCTAAAATTACTAAAATAACCCTTCGTATTTTTCGGTATTTCGAAGATATTTGATAAGTGTCGAAATTCATTTCATTATTTTTATTTCGAGAGAGAGAGAGAGAGAGAAGAAGAAGAAAAGAGATATTTCTCCCGAATCCCTAATCGATCGTGCCGAGCTCGAATCTCTGTGGAATCTCGCACCAATCGTTTTTAAACGATCAGTTCATCGATACCTTTCTATAGGTACCAATTTCCCCAATTTATTTTACGATTTTTCGAGGTTTTGAGAATATTTGGTTATTTCGGGACTTTTAGGATAATTGCTTAGATCGAGCCCGTTTCTTGGTCAATTCGTGATTTTATTGGATGTATATGTGAATTAGATGTTGATTATTGATTGTTATAAATTATGAGTGTTGATTTGCGTTAAAAATATGATTTTTGTGGAATTTTGGCTCGAAAATTTGAAAACCCGTAAGTTTCTGCTGGGTTCAGTTGAACCACACGGGCTAACGCACGGTCTTGCGCAAGACCGTGCAGGAGCCCGTGTGCAGCTCATTGTGCTTGCACGGGCTTGAGCCCGTGCACCTATCCCGTGTGTTTGGCCGTGTGTGCGTGCACGGTCTTGACACCGTGTTCAAGACCGTGCACTAGGCCGTGTGAAACACTTAGTGAATTTTTCCAGCCTTTTCAAACTTTGCTCTCGGCAATTGAGTCTTCGGGTCACCATTTTTGGTTGACTTTTTGCATACGGACTCCAAAAATTACACCGTTTTCACCTATAGAACCCTTTTAATTTGTAGATTTATATTTTGGAATGTTTATTTAATTTCGCCCTCGTTCGGGCTATGAATAGTGTAATTCTAATTATGTGTATTTTTGACAACCTGTCGGAATTGCGTGAAATTTACATGATAGCTTCTTTACATATTATAATTGACATATGCATGATTGGAAACATGTTTGGTTAGCCGTTCATCCAATAATTGCTTATTTGCGCTTTTATTGTTGTTGTAGTCGTTATTGATTTGTCTAGGTCTTGTCTTGTCTCCAGATCAGTCCGACGTGGGAGACCAGTGAGTCTAGCAGCTAGGCTTTCTCTTTTTGATTCCAGGTGAGGATTTAAACTTTTAACTGGGCTTGAACATATATATATACAATTGCGAACCCCCTAATCCCTTATTAATATATTATATATTTCGAGTTTATATTTTTATGTTTTATCCTCAAATCATTTAATATAAAAATTATACATAAGTAAACCAAATTGATTTGTTTTCAAAAGGGCAAGAAAACTATTTATTTTACGTGACCGTTTGACTTAGGATTTAATCCTTTGTCGTCACCCTTGCTCAGAGTGTCGGTTGGCATTCAAATGGGTTATTTTAAAGCGAGCAAATACATGACTATTTTCAAATTGGGCCCGGGAAGGTATCCGAAGGTGACATCTGGGGACGGGCGTTCAGGGTGTAATCCGAGGTGCTTCTCCCAAAACTAAGCGTCAATCGTGGCCTGTCAGGAGATGATAGCCACGGTTGGGAGCGATGGTGGGTGTTGCATTCGTTGCACATTTTCCTAAAATTCATTATGGTTGAGCTTCGGGTTGCTCCTTAGCTTGACACCGGCGATGGAGTATTTATACATGCACCGTGGAGATATAAGGAGGAACAGGCCCATTCTCGCTGGGATCGTATTTACTGCTTTATAGTGTTATTGATTTTAATTCTTAGTTGTATATCCAAGTCGAAGCATATTCCGGTTTCTTCATTATCGCATATGTATTTTCTATAAATACCCGGAAGCATGACTCGACTTGTTCTCACATCTTCACTGAGTACTTTGACTCACCCTCTTTTAATTTGTTCTTGCCTCAGGTTTGAGAGAGACCGACATGTCTTACGTGTCGGATGGGCAACAGTGTCTGATAGGCTTTTTGGTTTTGCCGAGTCTCATTAGTTGTCTTTTGATCTCGTTCATTACTCTTGTCATCCTGGATTGATAATATTATATTGTTCCCCAATATTGTTATTTAAATGATGTTGCCCTGAGTGGGCTGTTGTTAATATATTGGCCCCGGAGTGGCAATTTTTGTTAATATGGATTTAAATGCTTCCGCTATATATTCTCTGATCTATTTAAATGCTTTATTTTGGGGATTCACTGTTGCCAAGTGTCGGGATTGACCCGTTAGCTTGCATGGGTTCTCGGGTTGAGGCACTGTATTCGGCTTGGGAATCCGTGCAGGTTCGGGGGCTGTAGAGCAGGGCGCTACAGTCCGGAGTGGTATCAGAGCCATAGGTTCCCTAGGTTCTGTTGTCTAGAGTGTCGTGTCTAAGTTGTACGGCTATTGTAACGCCCCGAAAATCCGAATAATTAATTTGGTATGTCCGAATCGAATATTTGTGTAATTTAATATTTATTTGATATTTATTATGTAATTTTAGAATTTATTTCGTATATGATTGAATTTATGTATTTAAATTACAAATCGTCAATGTGCGTTTAATAATATGAATTTTGACTGTAATTACATGTTATTTGGACATCGTGAGATTTCGAACTTATTTTGCAAAATTACTAAAATGCCCCTTCGATTTCTAAACCTTAGTCGATTTGACTAAGTCTCAATCTCTCTCTCTCACATTGCCATTCACGCTCAAACAAGAAAAAGAAAGAAAAGGAGAAGAAAGAAAAAGAAAGAAAAAAGAGAAGGAAGAAGAAAGATTCCAACGATTGTCCCGACTCCGATTCCCGACGGATTCTCGATCCGTTTTCGTCTACGAACTCCTCGCGAACTCTTCTACGAGTAAGCCTTTCACGATTCTTTCGTTTAATGTCTTCTTCGCTTCGTATTTCTTATTTTTGATAATAGTTATAGAATTTAGGTTTTATATGATTTTGATAGAAAATGTGGATGGATTTTCGTGTTTATCGTTTCTATATGAAGCATATATGTTGTAGATGATTATATGTGAGAATTAGGGTTTAATTTGCATGATTTAGTGATTATATGTTGGATTAGGGTTTGATTTTTCGCGAGTTTCTGAGCTTCTGCTTGTTCTGCGATTTTGGATCGCACACGGCCTGTTGCACACGGCCTTGAGGCCGTGTGCATGAGACCGTGTGCGAGGGATGAATTGCGCACGGGCTGTGCACACGGCCTTGAAGCCGTGTGCATGAGGCCGTGCGTGTTGCATGTTTGTGCACGGCCTCGCCACACGGCCGTGCACAAGGCCGTGTGGAAGGCTCGAACAGTGCCCTGACCTTCTGTAAGTCAGGGTACAAATTGGCCTACGGGTCCCGCTTCGGCTCGTCTTTTCCGAATTCTTTCTTCGCTCATGTATTCGATATGTATGATATAGATAGGAATTGCATGATTTATGAATTTACGACATGTTCGGGTATGTGAATAGTGCATTTTAAGTTTTCGTTAAATTTTCTAACTTTTGCATGTGAAGTCCGATTTTCCCGAAATTCGAATGCATGCTTCTTTATGATATTCTAAGCATGTCCGTAAAGTTTCGTTGCATTTGGAATTGAGTTACATTTTTAAATTTGCGATTTACTCCGTTTTCGTTTGAGAATTTGAACCTAAGTGATTTATTTAATTGTATAACGTGCTTCTATGTGTTCTAATTCTTTCGTATAAGCCGTGCGTCATCTTTAGTCTTATTTGGTTGTGTCTTGGTATTTTTGCAGACGATACTCCTGTAGAGTAGCGCCGGTTCTTGCTTCTTTTGATCATTTTGCATAGCCAGGTGAGGCTTTCCTTTTCTGATTCCAGTATTACTACGTATATATATATAAATATGCCTTTCCCCATATAAGCCACGTTTATGTTTTGTTTTCACACCGTTTATATATATACTTAGTAGATATTTATGATTATTATGTTCATCTGATTTATCGAAACTTATTTGATATGAAAAAGTATTACGTATAGTCTTCGAAATGTTTACGAAAGAGACATGTAAAACCTTTTTGTTTCTAAGGCGAACTTTGGCCTTCGGCCTCGCATATGACATGTCTCGAACGGTCTTTTGGCCACCCCGAAATGTTTGAAAAGCGAGTTATGAAATGTTTGCATGATCGTTTGGGCCCGGAGTAAGAGCGATAGGACGAAGTCGGTAGACGTCGGGTCTACGGCGTAAATCCTATGGTTTCCTCCATTTGGGAGCTCGGGGTGAGGCCGGAGTGGCAGCCCTTTGAGTACCTGAGTTATTCTAGTCAGTTATGAGTAGTTCGGATTTAGCGGTCCGTCTACATTGGAGGCATAAGGGTGGTTTCCGGTTTTTATGTTCGGATATTGGAGTTCAGGGCTCGACTCGCCGAGTCATAAGATATGTTTTGTTTTATGTTAAATCACCACCCGATTACGAAAACCTTTCTTTTATGTTGATTTCTTTTAATTTAAAATTGGTGATTTATTTTCCGTTTTGTTATATACCTTATTATTCCCTCCTCACTTAGTCGTTTGACTAACCCCCTCTGTTTTACCCCTGTACTGGTTTCAGGATACTAGGCGGGATCTGCGTCGTCGTCGTCGCGTCTTAGAGTTACATTCTTTTTGCTCATGTATAACTCTCATTCAGTATGGCTATGATTTATGTCTTTTGATTTTAGGATTTATTAGAATGTATTCGGGATTTTGTATTGAACCCGTTATTATATAATTATCGGGATATTGTACCGAACCCGTTTGTTATTTAATTAAGTGAATTTCGTTAGCCTTGGTGGGCTTTAATAATTGTGCAATTTATCATGCTTTAATGATTGATTATTTCGCTTCCGCACTTCTGTCTCGTCGTTTATTTAAAACCCCCGCCTAGTAATTGAGTAAATGCTTGCCGTTCGCCGGGTTTTGATTCGAGTCGGATCCCATTTCGGTTCCGGGTCGAAGCTCGGTGCGGGGCGTGCGTTACCCATTTGGGGCGCTCGCTACAGCTATATTTATAGGTTTCGTGTTATTCCTTTACTTGCGCTTTTAAATGTTATTGTTACTTGATTAATTGGTCATATCATTAATCCACATGCATTTCAGCTTATCTTTGCAGGCACAATGGTTAGACCTCGAGGCCGACAGGAACCGCCTCCACCACCAGAGGGTTTTCCACCGCCTAATGCCTTCTATGATGCTGTTAGACTGATTATACAGCAGGCTCAGCAGGAGCAACAGCCACCACAGCCACCACCACCGAATCCTCGGGATGTTACTGCCCGAGCCATGGATCGATTTATGTCCTATCGCCCTACGGTCTTCGAGGGTGAGCCGGACGACATCAAGGCAGAGGCCTGGATTTCCGAGCTGGAGCAGAAGTTCAGAGCTCTAGATATTGAGGATTTGCAGAGGATCGAGCTCTCTGTATTTCTGATGAGGGGTCCCGCCCTCGATTGGTGGCGCCTAGTTGAGAGGCGTTGGACTACGGCACAGACCCCACGCACTTGGGGAAGGTTTTTGCATGAGTTCCGGGCGAAGTATGTGCCCGAGATCGTCCGTGATCAGCAGGAGAGGGAGTTTATGAACCTCACTCAGGGAGGTACGACTGTGGGCCAGTATGAGGCCAACTTTACCAGACTGATCGTCTATGCTTCTCATATAGCAGACGACGATAGGAGGATGGCCAGGAAGTTCAAGGAGGGCCTTCGCGACGAGATCAGGGCCGAGTTGGTAGGCAGTGACCTCCGTACTTATGAGGAGGCCGTTACACGGGCTATGGCTATCGAGTCCGATCTTCGAGAGCTTCGTCGTAGAGTTCCTGTTCCTGTTGCTGCTGCCCCTAAGGGTTTTTCTCAGAAGGGCAAGAGGCCTTTCACTGCTGGCTCTGGATCTTCTATGGGCGATAAGAGGCCCAGGTATATTGATAGGGCTCCTATTACTGCCGTTGCACCGATCACTTGTTCCTACTGCCACAGACCGAACCACACCGCCGATTCCTGCCGGAGGCGATTGGGACAGTGTTTGATTTGTGCATCTTCTGATCACCTGATAGACTCTTGTCCGAACAAGAGAACTCTTGCCACGCCACTGAAGGCAATTCAGGCTGCCGGTCAGCCGAGAGTTCAGCCCAGAGTCTTCGCACTGGGAGGAGAGGAGCTTGAGCCCGATTCGCATGATGTTATTGGAGGTACCCTGCATATTCATGACATCCCTATTACTGCATTATATGATCCGGGTGCTACACACTCGTTTATTGCGCTTGATATTGCTGCTAAGTTGTGCATGCCCATGGAGAGTCTGCCTTATTTGTATCGAGTCACTTCTCCTTTGGGGACTTCTTACGTTACGGATAGAATCTTCAAGGGTTGTCCTTTGAAGATAGGAGATCGTGTTTATCCCGCAGATTTGATCGAGTTACCACTGCAGCGCTACGGGATTATTCTGGGAATGGACTGGCTTTATCAGCATAGAGTCAGTGTGGATTGTTTCAGGAAGACTATTCAGATTGGGACCGAGGCAACAATTGTGAAGGGTAGTCTTGAGGAGTCAGTTCTGGCACCGAAGATTTCTTTCGTTGAGGCTTCTCGTTTGATCCGAGAGGGAGCTCAGGTCTTCGTCGCTTATTTACTTAACCGACCGAAGGAACAAGGGAAGCTCGAGAATACGGAAGTGATTAAGGACTTCCCTGATGTCTTTCCCGAGAGTTTGAACTCTCTACCCCCTGATCGGGACATTGAGTTCGTAGTCGATCTTGCCCCGGGATCGGAGCCTTATTCGAAGACTTCGTATAGGATGGCTCCAGCCGAGTTGAAGGAACTGAAGATGCAACTGGAAGAGTTGCTTGAGAATGGTTACATAAGACCGAGCATCTCTCCTTGGGGTGCCCCGGTTTTGTTTGTAAAGAAGAAGGATGGTACGCTGAGAATGTGCATCGACTACCGGGAGTTGAACCGGATGACAGTGAAGAACAAATACCCTCTACCCCACATAGAGGAGTTATTCGACCTATTGCAGGGCTCAAAGGTATATTCGAAGTTGGATCTTCGTTAGGGATATTATCAGCTTCGTATCCGAGAGCAGGATATACCTAAGACCGGGTTTAACACTCGGTACGGCCACTTCGAGTTTGTTGTGATGCCGTTTGGTTTGACGAATGCCCCTGCAGCTTTCATGGATATGATGCACAGGATTTTCCGAACTTACCTCGACAAGTTTGTGGTTATCTTCATCGACGACATTCTGGTTTTCTCCAAGACAGTCGAGGATCATGCCGAGCATCTTCGCATTGTTCTACAGACGCTTCGAGAGCATAGTCTATATGCCAAGTTCAGCAAGTGCGAATTTTGGATCAACGAGGTTTCATTCCTTGGTCACATCATCTCCGGGAATGGGATTGCTGTGGATCCATCAAAGATTGAGGCAGTGACGAGTTGGAGTCAACCTAAGACGCCAACAGAAGTTAGGAGTTTCCTTGGATTGGCTGGATATTACAGGCGATTCGTTAAGGATTTCTCCACACTAGCGGCCCCACTCACGAAGTTGACTTGTAAAGATATATCTTTTCAGTGGGACGACAAGTGTGAGGCCAGTTTCAAAGAGTTGAAGAAGAGATTGACCACTGCACCTATACTTGTTCTTCCAGACGGACACGAGGGATACGCGGTTTATACTGACGCGTCCAAGGAAGGTTTAGGGTGCGTGTTGATGCAAAATGGGAAAGTCGTAGCTCATGCTTCTAAAAAGCTAAAAGATGCCGAAAAGAACTATCCCATTCACGACTTGGAACTTGCAGCGGTGATATTTGCCTTGGGCAAATGGCGTCATTATCTGTATGGTGTCACTTTTGACATCTTTACGGACCACCAGAGTTTGAAGTATCTATTCACTCAGAAGGATCTCAACAGGAGACAGAGACGGTGGATGGAATTCTTGGAAGATTATGACTGCCGCATTCAGTATCACCCTGGGAAGGCGAACGTAGTCGCCGATGCATTGAGCCGAAGGGCTCACGTGGCACACCTAGAGGGGACATCTTCAGATACCTCTTTAGAGGACAGAAGGACTCGATTTGAATCGTATCCTCGTCTTGCCAACCTTTCAGTCCAACCCGATTTAGTCCAACAACTTCGAGACGAGCAAGATTCAGATGCCAGTATTCAGAAGATCAAAGCTAGAATGCTGAATGATCCTAACACCAAATTCAGGATCGATGGTACCGGATTGCTTCGCTTTGGGATCCGAGTTTGTGTTCCTACGAACCTGAAGCGTGGAATTCTCGACGAGGCACACAAGTCTGCTTATGCTGTTCACCCAGGAGGCAACAAGATGTATCGTGATCTCAGAACCCAGTATTAGTGGAATGGTATGAAAAGGGACGTGGCTACTTATGTGAAACATTGTCTAACATGTCAGAGAGTCAAGGCCGAGCATCAAAGGCCTGGAGGAACTCTTCAGCCGCTTCCTGTACCCACTTCCAAGTGGCAGGAGATCACTATGGACTTCCTGATTGGATTGCCTGCCGTTCGTGGAGGTTTCGATAGTATTTGGGTCATCGTTGATCGATTGACCAAGTCAGCGCATTTTCTACCAGTTCGAAAAACAGCAAAGGTTAAACAGCTCGCAGAATTGTATCAGAAAGAAATTATTAGGCTTCATGGTGTTCCGGAAAGTATCGTTTCTGACAGGGATCCTAAGTTCACAGCTCAGTTGTGGCAAGAACTTCATAAGAACTTGGGAACGACCCTAAAGTTTAGCTCTGCAGCACATCCTCAGACTGATGGACAATCCGAGCGAACGATCAGGTTTCTAAATGATATGTTACGGGCATGTGCGCTCGATTTTCATACGAGTTGGATTTCACACTTGCCCTTGGTCGAGTTCGCTTACAATAACAGTTATCAAGCCTCGATTGGAATGGCACCGTATGAGGCTCTTTATGGGAGGAAGTGCAGATCTCCAATTTATTGGGAATTGGAGGATTGGAAATGGTCAGCTAATGGCCATGAGAGGGCTACTCCACCGGATCACATTCAGGAAGCAATTGATAAGGTTCAACTCATTCGGCAAAGAATGAAAGCAGCTCAAGATCGCCAGAAGAGCTACGCCGACAAGAGGCGTCGACATTTGGAGTTCGAAGTGGGAGACCGAGTTTTTCTCAAGGCCTCCCCGAGGAAGGGATTCACGAGGATCGGTAGAGGTGGGAAGCTTACTCCGAGATATTTAGGTCCATTTGAGATCACCGAGCGGATCGGGAATACCGCATATCGTCTGGACCTACCACCTTATCTTACCGGGATCCACAATGTCTTCCATGTCTCACAGCTTCGCAAGTACTTCCCCGACGAGTCCCATATTCTCCAGGATGACGGAGTTCAGCTTGAGCCGGATTTGACTATTGAGATGAAACCGGTTCAGATTCAGGATCGTAAGGTTCAGCAGCTTCGCCACAAGCAGATTTCATTAGTGAGAGTTCTCTGGAGGAACCGTTCGACCGAGCAGTCTACTTGGGAGACGGAGGCTAAGATGAGGGAAGCTTATCCCGAGCTTTTCTGATGAAGATGGAATCTGGGGACCAGATTCTCATAAGGGGGAGGTATTGTAACGATCCAGAAATCTGGGAATTACTGTGAGTAATTTTTACGCGTTAATTATCTTTCTTAATCTCTAAATTCTCGATTATATGTGAATTATAATATATGATGTCGTAAATGACCAATGTGATAATATTGTTTGCGTATTTAAATTACGTGTCTATATTGCGTTTATTAAATATTTAATCGTTATATGTGATCGACGCGTATTTAATTGGATTTTCTAAAATTACTAAAATAACCCTTCGTATTTTTCGGTATTTCGAAGATATTTGATAAGTGTCGAAATTCATTTCATTATTTTTATTTCGAGAGAGAGAGAGAGAGAGAAGAAGAAGAAAAGAGATATTTCTCCCGAATCCCTAATCGATCGTGCCGAGCTCGAATCTCTGTGCAATCTCGCACCAATCGTTTTTAAACGATCAGTTCATCGATACCTTTCTATAGGTACCAATTTCCCCAATTTCTTTTACGATTTTTCGAGGTTTTGAGAATATTTGGTTATTTCGGGACTTTTAGGATAATTGCTTAGATCGAGCCCGTTTCTTGGTCAATTCGTGATTTTATTGGATGTATATGTGAATTAGATGTTGATTATTGATTGTTATAAATTATGAGTGTTGATTTGCGTTAAAAATATGATTTTTGTGGAATTTTGGCTCGAAAATTTGAAAACCCGTAAGTTTCTGCTGGGTTCAGTTGAACCACACGGGCTAACGCACGGTCTTGCGCAAGACCGTGCAGGAGCCCGTGTGCAGCTCATTGTGCTTGCACGGGCTTGAGCCCGTGCACCTATCCCGTGTGTTTGGCCGTGTGTGCGTGCACGGTCTTGACACCGTGTTCAAGACCGTGCACTAGGCCGTGTGAAACACTTAGTGAATTTTTCCAGCCTTTTCAAACTTTGCTCTCGGCAATTGAGTCTTCGGGTCACCATTTTTGGTTGACTTTTTGCATACGGACTCCAAAAATTACACCGTTTTCACCTATAGAACCCTTTTAATTTGTAGATTTATATTTTGGAATGTTTATTTAATTTCGCCCTCGTTCGGGCTATGAATAGTGTAATTCTAATTATGTGTATTTTTGACAACCTGTCGGAATTGCGTGAAATTTACATGATAGCTTCTTTACATATTATAATTGACATATGCATGATTGGAAACATGTTTGGTTAGCCGTTCGTCCAATAATTGCTTATTTGCGCTTTTATTGTTGTTGTAGTCGTTATTGATTTGTCTAGGTCTTGTCTTGTCTCCAGATCAGTCCGACGTGGGAGACCAGTGAGTCTAGCAGCTAGGCTTTCTCTTTTTGATTCCAGGTGAGGATTTAAACTTTTAACTGGGCTTGAACATATATATATACAATTGCGAACCCCCTAATCCCTTATTAATATATTATATATTTCGAGTTTATATTTTTATGTTTTATCCTCAAATCATTTAATATCAAAATTATACATAAGTAAACCAAATTGATTTGTTTTCAAAAGGGCAAGAAAACTATTTATTTTACGTGACGGTTTGACAAAGGATTTAATCCTTTGTCGTCACTCTGGAGGAACCGTTCGACCGAGCAGTCTACTTGGGAGACGGAGGCTAAGATGAGGGAAGCTTATCCCGAGCTTTTCTGATGAAGATGGAATCTGGGGACCAGATTCTCATAAGGGGGAGGTATTGTAACGATCCAGAAATCTGGGAATTACTGTGAGTAATTTTTACGCGTTAATTATCTTTCTTAATCTCTAAATTCTCGATTATATGTGAATTATAATATATGATGTCGTAAATGACCAATGTGATAATATTGTTTGCGTATTTAAATTACGTGTCTATATTGCGTTTATTAAATTTTTAATCGTTATATGTGATCGACGCGTATTTAATTGGATTTTCTAAAATTACTAAAATAACCCTTCGTATTTTTCGGTATTTCGAAGATATTTGATAAGTGTCGAAATTCATTTCATTATTTTTATTTCGAGAGAGAGAGAGAGAGAGAAGAAGAAGAAAAGAGATATTTCTCCCGAATCCCTAATCGATCGTGCCGAGCTCGAATCTCTGTGCAATCTCGCACCAATCGTTTTTAAACGATCAGTTCATCGATACCTTTCTATAGGTACCAATTTCCCCAATTTCTTTTACGATTTTTCGAGGTTTTGAGAATATTTGGTTATTTCGGGACTTTTAGGATAATTGCTTAGATCGAGCCCGTTTCTTGGTCAATTCGTGATTTTATTGGATGTATATGTGAATTAGATGTTGATTATTGATTGTTATAAATTATGAGTGTTGATTTGCGTTAAAAATATGATTTTTGTGGAATTTTGGCTCGAAAATTTGAAAACCCGTAAGTTTCTGCTGGGTTCAGTTGAACCACACGGGCTAACGCACGGTCTTGCGCAAGACCGTGCAGGAGCCCGTGTGCAGCTCATTGTGCTTGCACGGGCTTGAGCCCGTGCACCTATCCCGTGTGTTTGGCCGTGTGTGCGTGCACGGTCTTGACACCGTGTTCAAGACCGTGCACTAGGCCGTGTGAAACACTTAGTGAATTTTTCCAGCCTTTTCAAACTTTGCTCTCGGCAATTGAGTCTTCGGGTCACCATTTTTGGTTGACTTTTTGCATACGGACTCCAAAAATTACACCGTTTTCACCTATAGAACCCTTTTAATTTGTAGATTTATATTTTGGAATGTTTATTTAATTTCGCCCTCGTTCGGGCTATGAATAGTGTAATTCTAATTATGTGTATTTTTGACAACCTGTCGGAATTGCGTGAAATTTACATGATAGCTTCTTTACATATTATAATTGACATATGCATGATTGGAAACATGTTTGGTTAGCCGTTCGTCCAATAATTGCTTATTTGCGCTTTTATTGTTGTTGTAGTCGTTATTGATTTGTCTAGGTCTTGTCTTGTCTCCAGATCAGTCCGACGTGGGAGACCAGTGAGTCTAGCAGCTAGGCTTTCTCTTTTTGATTCCAGGTGAGGATTTAAACTTTTAACTGGGCTTGAACATATATATATACAATTGCGAACCCCCTAATCCCTTATTAATATATTATATATTTCGAGTTTATATTTTTATGTTTTATCCTCAAATCATTTAATATCAAAATTATACATAAGTAAACCAAATTGATTTGTTTTCAAAAGGGCAAGAAAACTATTTATTTTACGTGACGGTTTGACAAAGGATTTAATCCTTTGTCGTCACTCTGGAGGAACCGTTCGACCGAGCAGTCTACTTGGGAGACGGAGGCTAAGATGAGGGAAGCTTATCCCGAGCTTTTCTGATGAAGATGGAATCTGGGGACCAGATTCTCATAAGGGGGAGGTATTGTAACGATCCAGAAATCTGGGAATTACTGTGAGTAATTTTTACGCGTTAATTATCTTTCTTAATCTCTAAATTCTCGATTATATGTGAATTATAATATATGATGTCGTAAATGACCAATGTGATAATATTGTTTGCGTATTTAAATTACGTGTCTATATTGCGTTTATTAAATATTTAATCGTTATATGTGATCGACGCGTATTTAATTGGATTTTCTAAAATTACTAAAATAACCCTTCGTATTTTTCGGTATTTCGAAGATATTTGATAAGTGTCGAAATTCATTTCATTATTTTTATTTCGAGAGAGAGAGAGAGAGAGAAGAAGAAGAAAAGAGATATTTCTCCCGAATCCCTAATCGATCGTGCCGAGCTCGAATCTCTGTGCAATCTCGCACCAATCGTTTTTAAACGATCAGTTCATCGATACCTTTCTATAGGTACCAATTTCCCCAATTTCTTTTACGATTTTTCGAGGTTTTGAGAATATTTGGTTATTTCGGGACTTTTAGGATAATTGCTTAGATCGAGCCCGTTTCTTGGTCAATTCGTGATTTTATTGGATGTATATGTGAATTAGATGTTGATTATTGATTGTTATAAATTATGAGTGTTGATTTGCGTTAAAAATATGATTTTTGTGGAATTTTGGCTCGAAAATTTGAAAACCCGTAAGTTTCTGCTGGGTTCAGTTGAACCACACGGGCTAACGCACGGTCTTGCGCAAGACCGTGCAGGAGCCCGTGTGCAGCTCATTGTGCTTGCACGGGCTTGAGCCCGTGCACCTATCCCGTGTGTTTGGCCGTGTGTGCGTGCACGGTCTTGACACCGTGTTCAAGACCGTGCACTAGGCCGTGTGAAACACTTAGTGAATTTTTCCAGCCTTTTCAAACTTTGCTCTCGGCAATTGAGTCTTCGGGTCACCATTTTTGGTTGACTTTTTGCATACGGACTCCAAAAATTACACCGTTTTCACCTATAGAACCCTTTTAATTTGTAGATTTATATTTTGGAATGTTTATTTAATTTCGCCCTCGTTCGGGCTATGAATAGTGTAATTCTAATTATGTGTATTTTTGACAACCTGTCGGAATTGCGTGAAATTTACATGATAGCTTCTTTACATATTATAATTGACATATGCATGATTGGAAACATGTTTGGTTAGCCGTTCGTCCAATAATTGCTTATTTGCGCTTTTATTGTTGTTGTAGTCGTTATTGATTTGTCTAGGTCTTGTCTTGTCTCCAGATCAGTCCGACGTGGGAGACCAGTGAGTCTAGCAGCTAGGCTTTCTCTTTTTGATTCCAGGTGAGGATTTAAACTTTTAACTGGGCTTGAACATATATATATACAATTGCGAACCCCCTAATCCCTTATTAATATATTATATATTTCGAGTTTATATTTTTATGTTTTATCCTCAAATCATTTAATATCAAAATTATACATAAGTAAACCAAATTGATTTGTTTTCAAAAGGGCAAGAAAACTATTTATTTTACGTGACGGTTTGACTTAGGATTTAATCCTTTGTCGTCACCCTTGCTCAGAGTGTCGGTTGGCATTCAAATGGGTTATTTTAAAGCGAGCAAATACATGACTATTTTCAAGTTGGGCCCGGGAAGGTATCCGAAGGTGACATCTGGGGACGGGCATTCAGGGTGTAATCCGAGGTGCTTCTCCCAAAACTAAGTGTCAATCGTGGCCTGTCAGGAGATGATAGCCACAGTTGGGAGCGATGGTGGGTGTTGCATTCGTTGCACATTTTCCTAAAATTCATTATGGTTGAGCTTCGGGTTGCTCCTTAGCTTGACACCGGCGATGGAGTATTTATACATGCACCGTGGAGATATAAGGAGGAACAGGCCCATTCTCGCTGGGATCGTATTTCCTGCTTTATAGTGTTATTGATTTTAATTCTTAATTGTATATCCAAGTCGAAGCATATTCCGGTTTCTTCATTATCGCATATGTATTTTCTATAAATACCCGGAAGCATGACTCGACTTGTTCTCACATCTTCACTGAGTACTTTGACTCACCCTCTTTTAATTTGTTCTTGCCTCAGGTTTGAGAGAGACCGACATGTCTTACGTGTCGGATGGGCAACAGTGTCTGATAGGCTTTTTGGTTTTGCCGAGTCTCATTAGTTGTCTTTTGATCTCGTTCATTACTCTTGTCATCCTGGATTGATAATATTATATTGTTCCCCAATATTGTTATTTAAATGATGTTGCCCTGAGTGGGCTGTTGTTAATATATTGGCCCCGGAGTGGCAATTTTTGTTAATATGGATTTAAATGCTTCCGCTATATATTCTCTGATCTATTTAAATGCTTTATTTTGGGGATTCACTGTTGCCAAGTGTCGGGATTGACCCGTTAGCTTGCATGGGTTCTCGGGTTGAGGCACTGTATTCGGCTTGGGAATCCGTGCAGGTTCGGGGGCTGTAGAGCGGGGCGCTACAGTACTTGTGCGTGTGCATGTTGGATTCTTTGCATGTTTCTATTTCTTTGCTGCCGGATTGGAGGACATTTGTGATTCGTGCGCGTGCTGCCGTTTATCATCGAAGGAACCGTTAGCAGCAGATTTGACCAAGTTTCCAGCAAAGGATTATTTTGGACTTGACTAAGTCCAGAGAACCAAGTTGATCATAGAATTCACAGACGTACTTCCCGAGAATCTGAGAGCTCTTGCGATCAGATCGGAATGGATAGTTTGTGATAGATCTAACTCTAAGAAGTCGAACCGTGATCGAAGTCGCCTAACCGAAGGGATTCTGCCGATCTGACAGAATCGAAGAACCGACTTGATGAACTTCCCTCCCTTGAACATGTCCAAACGAGTATCTTGATCTAGGGTACTCTAGCACTGCTTGTAGAGAAGAAGATAGTACACTTCCATGTGTATTGTTCACCGAGAATTGCTTAGTATATTAACGAAGGCAAGTATCCTCTACCGTCGATGAAGAATTGTCCGATATGCTTTGAGATTGAGGATTTTGTCTGAACAACCTTTGATTAGGGTATCATCAGCTCTGTGCCCGAGACGAATATGTTCTGAAGACAGCTTTCAGTGCCTGATGTAAACGTCTTGAATTTGTATGTCTGCCTCTAGTACTGACAAGTACTTTGCGACTTGATGGACCCCGTTCATATCGCAGTGAGTTAGTCGTTGCTTTCTAAGGAGTCACCTTGGTATCCTCGAGATTAGAGGAAGAACGCAGAGCACCTCCGTATGGTACTCCAGAAAACAAAGAGCACCCGCTAGTTGCCCAACCTAGTGAATGTGAAATCTGGATCGACTTAGTGACCTTTTAAGTCATTTTGGATCCGGAGTGAGAACTAAAGGAGGATCGTTGAAGATTTGAACAGTACTGGAATGGGATGTAGCGGGCACCCCAAACGGGTAACGCACGCCCCGCACCGAGACCCGACCCAGAACCGAAATGGAATTCGACCTGAATCGAAACCCGGCGAACGGCAAACCGATTTACTCAATCACTAGGCGGGGCTTTTTGTAAAAACAACAACTGACGACAACAATGCGGGAGCGGAAGCAACAACCAAATTAAATTCCATATAGCAACATTCCAAGCAGCAGCTCAATTGCACATATAGTTAAAGCCCACCAAGGCTAGCGGGATTCAATTACTATAATATAATAAACGGGTTCGATACAATATCCCGGTAACAAATACATATAACATAATCATGAACTTAAAACAATCTAGAAAGGAACAGTCACCGAAAAGAAAGAAAACCCGCGAGACAAGACTGACGATGCCCACCTAGTTACCACCTGAAACTGATAAGGTTTAAAGCAGGGAGGGTGTAACGGCACGTCCCCAAATACGGTGCGACGTGACGTCCCGAACCAATTCATAATCCATAACTAGAACTAAAGGTCCAGTTATGAACTACAACCTGGCGAACGGAAAATAATTACCAGGCGGATCTGCTTTAGAAAATAATAAGACAATGAACAATAATACAGCGGAAGCAAATTAGCACAACCTATCCCACTCAGGGAGCTAGAACAACCATAATCCAAAACACAATTTATAAAGCCCACCAAGGCCACTGAAAATAACCATATCAACATTCAAACTAATTTACATTATTTACATCTACAATCTCTAGGGTTTTAATTACTTATCCAGATACATAGGCGGAAAAGAAATCACCTAAACAAAAGTAAATGACTCCAAGGACACAACCTGAATCCGCCTAGCAACAAAACCTTGAAAAGACAACAACAGAGTAATGGGGTTAGTCAAAGCGACTAAGTGAGGGGGCTGTAATACGTATATATTATCGAAACAACCGAAAGATTCACCAGTTTGTAAAAGAGAAGAAAGCAAAGGAAAAATAAAGGTTTTCACAATTATGGGTGAATCGAATAATTTCGCATAAAAGTACAAGCTCGGCGAGTCGAGCCTCAACCACCTGTTTTGTAACGACCCGAATAATTTAATTATATTATTAATAATTACGCGAATTCTTTCTTTCCTAATTTCTCGATATATCCAATTGGATTAATCAATCTTGTGGAAGAGATTGATTTAACCTATCTTTTAAATACCCTCGATTACTTAAATTACATAAATGCCCTTAAAAGCCTAACTGACCATTTTACCCTCCCGAGTTATTTTCCTAAATATCTACCTATCTCTCTCATTCTCTCATAAAAGAAAGAAAGAAGAAAGAAAGAAGAAAGAAGGAAGAAAGAAAAGAAGAAAGAAAAGAGAAAAGAGAGAAAGATCTTCCCGACGCCCTACCGAGCTCGTTTCTCGCCCGATCGACGAGCCGTGAAAACCCAAACGATCCTCACTACATTATCTACCGGTAATCCTTTTACCCCATTTCATTCCGTTCGTTATTTCTTGCGATTTTCGTGACTTTAGATATAGAATTTTATAGTTTTAGGATTTTCGTGTTTAGGAAGATTTACTCGATCATTTTTCGTGATTCTTGTGTCTATGTGTAGCTTATATGATATATATGATTATATGTGAAAATTAGGATATTTTATGGTGTAAATTAAGAGATATATGAATTTACATTTTGAATTCGCGTGAGAGGTTCGCGATCTGCTGAGTCTGCTGCTCAGTAGATCCACACGGGCGAACGCACGGTCTTGAGCATGACCGTGCAGGAGCCCGTGTGCAGCCCTTTTCAGCCTGCACGGGCTTGAGCCCGTGCACAGGCCCGTGCGCATGGCCGTTTACACCTGCACGGTCTTGGCACCGTGCTCAAGACCGTGCTGGAGGCCGTGCAACCCCTTTTGTGCTTGGACCGGCTTGCCAAGCCCGTGTGTAAGCTCGTGCGTTGGCCGGTGCAACCCCTTTTAGTATTGTCGGTCTTGTTTTCATCCACTAGGCCCTGTGTATTACAGGTGGGTCCAACGAGGGAGAAACCTGACTACCGCTTGCTTTCATACTGTCTTGTCGAGCCAGGTAAGGGTTTTAAATTGTTTTCAACTGGAGTAAGAACATAGTTTATTTAGGCTTCGAAATAACTTATTTCCCCGCCTTTTCTTATTGCTTGTTGTACTGTCTTTAATATTTCTTACGTGCTTAGTCAAACCTTTTAGTAGCAAAACCAAAATGATTTGAAATGCTTCCAACTAGAGACAAGTAACTTATTTGTTTTAAAAGTAACTATTTGATCTCTGAGGCACTTATACGTAATGTCGTTAGGGACATCCGTCAGCATGCTCCCGAAGCGTACGACGCTTATGAGTATTTCCTAGATCGTTACATCAACTTGTCTCAAAAGCCCCTTTGACCATTCATACTTAACTACTTGCATCATATTTTCGAACGGCCCTTTTGCCCACCCAAACTATCATTAATTTCAAAAGCGAGCCATAGCCTGTTTTATGACTTGGGCCCGGAGTATACAGGAGGTGAGCCTGGGGACGAGCGTCTAGGGCAAATCCCAATGTGTACTTCTAGCGTGTTGACTTGGGCCGGCCAGGAGGTTGGTTAGCCTGAGTTGATGCGAACGGTGGTGCTAATCGCGTCTCCTTAATTCCTAACGGTGGTGCTAATCGCGTCTCCTTAATTCCTGATGGTGGTGCTAATCGCGTCTCCTTAATTCCTGATGGTGGTGCTAACAGCGTCTCCTTAAATCCTGTACAGTATCATTGGTGGTGGAGTACTTGATTATATGCCTGCATGTTTTTCAATTGGGAGTTATAAGGAGAAGGCCCGTTCTCGCCGGGACACATTCTTGCATGATATATCGCATTATTGCTTATCTAATTGTTTTATGGCTTTCGTGACAAGTCGAAGCACATTCCGGTTTTCTTCAGTTATCATATGTACTTCCCTATATATATATATATAAAACCCGGAAGTGTGACTCGTACTTGCTACCCTAAGCCTCCTTTATTACTCAACTAATATTCTTTCAATCGGCTTGATATTTCGTGCAAATGTTTTAAAGGATCCGGTTCGTCAACCTGTTGTGTTTTCAAATAAGCCGAACCCGAGTGTTGCCTTGTGTCAGTTTACAACTTATATTTCATTTTCGTATTCTTTCTCAAAACGGGCAACACTCACCACTTTTAGTTTTAAAAGATAAACGACGAACTGTGATAAAAAACCCCCTTACTGAGTATCCTTTATACTCACCCCTGCTATTTTTGGTTCTTGCTTCAGGTAGACAGGTGGCGACGTCACCTATCTTGTCAGTCGGCTTCAGCAGGTCTAGCTAGGCTCAGTCTTTCTGGTTTGTCTTGTCAGTGGTCCCAACAACCGTCGAGTCTTGTTTATTGTATTTATTTACTTTATGTACTTATGTGCCCCTGTTGTGGGATAGTTGACGATATCTAGGATTGCATAGGGTAGACTAGTTGAGCCATGGATGGCACTATCTGTTTATGAATATTTTGTATCTTGAATTATAAATGTTTCTTGATATTATGATAGCCTTGTAGGCTTTTATGAAATTTGATTGCTTTCATTAATCGCTTCCGCATTTCTCTGTTTTTTTTTTGTGGTTGTTGTTGGGATGTCGTTGCTGTTGCCGGTAGTGCTTGTTTGAGTGCCGTTCGCCGGAGTGGGTTTTTGAGTTGAGGCCCCTCGCTGAAGCTCGGGAATCCGTTTCGGTGCGGATGTGGCGGTCCTCCTTCAGGGGGCGCCACATGTTTCATAATATCAGAAATATCAAATAAACCTCCCTTATTCCTCCTTGTGTAGTCAGGTAGCTAGCCCGCTACTATATAATTATATATGCAAGGACAAATATCCAATACATCTTCGGCTGAGGATATAGACTAGATTCCGTCCGGCGCAGGTACTCAAAAGGGTTTCCACTCCGGTCATACCCCCGAGCTCCCAACAGTTTGGAGTCCAGAGCATTGAGATCCACTATAGACCCGACGTCTATCCGGCTTCACCCCATACCCTGAAGTCCGGGCCCAATAGTATAATGTGGCTCAATGGCCAGGCCGAAAGGCCAAGATAATTCCTCGCACTCCAAATGCTTGTGTGGTCAAAGGGACCAATTTCAAACTCATTTGTAACCCTTTCGAGCTAATAGAGCCTTCTAGGGGTTAATATGTAATAATTTGATATCAAAGCATTTTCCTTTAAACTCATTAATATACTATGGTTCAAATAGCTACTACGTATAATATAAATATGGGGAACGAAAACATAAAAGCATCAAACACAGGCTTCGGGTATATATGGAATATTTACATACGTATAAGAAAGACCGAATTCGGAAAAGAAACCCCACCTGGATAATCCTGCAAAAAGGGCAAAAGAAAGAAGACCAACTACTGCCCGGAAGAACTAACACCTGAAACCAAATATGACACAACCATGTAAGACGACAATACGACGCACGGCTTATTCTTAATGCAATAAACACTTAATTAAATCAAAGAAGGGCAATTAGGGCAATTATTCAATGAAACGAATGAAATATCAAACTTCAAAACTATAAATCGTGCTTAAACACAATTAGGTTTCATAGACATGCTTAAAATACTATAAAGAAGCATACATTCAAGTTTCGAAGCAATCGGAAAAGAATTGCGAAAAGCGTATAATTCCCTAAACGGAAATCGGTTCGTTTTACGATCAAACGGTATTGGAAAAATCCAAACTCTATGAATTATTAAGTTTTAAAGTATTACGGACTTAATGGCGAAGTCGGATTTTGAAAATAATATCAAACGAAGAAAGTAGGATTTGCAATTTTTGACTTCCAGAGACTTTTGAACTAAAATCGGGACACACGGCCTCTTGCACGGCCTTGTGCAAGGCCGTGTGCATGTTTGGAACACGCACGGCCTGTCCTGTAACGCCCCAAAAATTCGTATTATGAACCGGGGACCCGGATCGATTTTTCTTGCGCGATTCATTATTTATTTTATTAATTATTATATGATTTTTATAATAATTTCGTATATGAGTGAATTTTAATATTTAAATCACAAATTGTCAATGTGCATTAATTATATGAATTTTGACTGTAATTATGTGTTATTTGGACAATGTGAGTTTTCGAACTTATCTTGCGAAATTACAAAAATGCCCTTTCGTTTCTCGAATCAAGTCAATTATTGACTAAGTCTCACATCTCTCCCTCTCACCTCATTCATGCAAACAACATCAAAGGAGAAGAAAGAAAAGAAAGAAAAGGAGAAGGAAGAAGAAGGAGTTTCAAACGATCGTCCCGACTCCGTTTCTCGACGGATTTTCGAACCGCTTACGCCTACGAACTCCTCACGATCTCTTCTACGAGTAAGCCTTGCACGTCCCTCTCATTTAATGTCTCCTATGCCTTGTATTTCTCGATTTTGTTTATAGTTGATTAATATAGGGTTTATATGATTTTGGATGAATTTATGGACGGATTTTCGTGTTTATTGTTTCTATATGTAGATTATATGTTGTAGATGATTATATGTGAGAATTAGGGAGTGATTTGCATGATTTATCGATTAAATGTTGAATTTTGGTTTGAAATCGCGTATGTTTTTGCTGTCTGCGAGTTTCTGCTCAATCTGGACGCACACGGGCCTTGCACACGGGGTGTCGCAAGGCCGTGTGGGGTTACACGGCCTCTTGCACGGCCGTGCAAGAGACCGTGCGTATGTGTGTTGGTGCACGGCCTTGTGCACACGGCCATGAGGCCGTGTGCAACAAGCCGTGCGTGTTTCTCATGGTGTGCACGGCCTTGGCACACGGCCGTGCACAAGGCCGTGTGGCCTGGTCGAACAGTGCCCTGACCTTCTGTTAGTCAGGGCACATTTTGGCCTACGGGTCCCGCTTCGGCTCGTCTTTTCCGAATTCTTTCTTCGAGCGTGTATTCGATATATATGAAATAGATATGAATTGTATGATTTACGAATTTATAGCATGTTCGGGTCTATGAATAGTATGTTTTAAGTTTTCGTTAAATTTTCTAACTTTTGCATGTGAAGTCCGATTTTCCCGAAATTCGAATGCATACTTCTTTATGATATTTAAAGCATGTCTGTAAAATTTCATTGCAATTGGACTTGATTTGCATTTTTAAATTTGCGAATTACTTCGTTTCGTTTGATAATTGAACCTAAGTGCTTTATGTGATTGTATAACGTGCTTTTACGTGTTTCTATGCTTTCGTATGAGCCGTGCGTCGTCGTATGTCTTATGTGGTTGTCGTTTGTCAGTTGCAGGTTCCACTCTCGTGGATTAGGTTGCTCGTTTCCATTTTGGATTTTCTTTTGGTTATCGTCAGGTGAGGTTTCTATTGTTATCCCGTATTATGTAGATATGTACTATTGAGCCTCACTAAATAAGCCTCGCATGTGTAATTTATGTTTTCATCCCGTATTACTATATTTAATAAATACTTTATGCTTATTATCTTTATGAGGTTTAAGAACAACGGATTTGATATTAAATGAATAATATGTATATGATTTCGAAATGTTTTCAAAAAGAGACAAGCGAACTATGTTTCGATTTAAATGTAATTTTGGGTTTGGAAACCTTCTCGTTGAGTGAAGTCGTTAGGACGGGTTTCACCCCCAAGACGATGGAACATCCGGTTGCGTTTCCTACCGTTACATCGCCTGTCTCGAACGGCCCTTTTGGCCCTCCCCGAAATGTCTTGATTCCTATTTTAATAGGAAGATGATAGTTATGAAAATGCGAGATATGATATGTGTGTCCGTTATGTCTTTGTGGGCCCCGGAGTATGGCGATCGGATGAAGCCGGATAGACAGCGGGTCTACGGTGGAATTCGGTAGCTTGCTCCATGTTTACCAGGAGCACGGGTGAGGCCGGAGTGGCAACCTTTGTGCTCCTGCGACGGAGACTTCGTGTCAGCCGTGAGATAGGCTATTATGCCTATAGAGCAGTTGCATTTAGCGGTCCTTCTGCTTCATGGGAGGAATAAGGTTGGTATGGTTTTCAGGTATGTTATGATATGATATGAGGAGTTGAGGGCTCGACTCGCCGAGCAATATGATATGTCCCGTTATGTTATGTTATGATAAATCACCGAATGTTTATGAAAATCCTTCTCTTATGTTTGTTTTCTTTTAAGTTAAAATGGTGATTTATTCTTGTATGTTATTATGTATGTATTCCCATTTTTCCCCTCACTTAGTCATTTGACTAACCCTCCCTGCTTTTTACCTTATCTGTTTCAGGTGGTAACTAGGTGGGCATCGTCAGTCTTGTATCGCGGGTTTTCTTTCTTTTCGGTGATTGTCCCTTTCTAGATTATCTTAAGTTCATGATTAGGTTATATGTAATTGTTATCGGGATTGATATATTGAACCCGTATTTGTATATCACCGGGATATTGTATCAAACCCGTTTATTAAATTATATTATAGTAAGTGAATTCCACTAGCCTTGGTGGGCTTTAACTATTTGTGCCATTGAGCTGCTGCTTTGAATGTTATTATATAGAATTTAATTTGGTTGTTGCTTCCACTCCCGCTTTGTTGTCGTCAGTTGGTTTTACAAAAGCCCCGCCTAGTGATTGAGTAAATCGGTTTGCCGTTCGCCGGGTTTCAATTTAGGGTCGGATTTCTATTTCGGCTTCGGATTGGGGCTCGGTGCGGGGCGTGCGTTACCCGTTTGGGGCGCCCGCTACAGTTGGTATCAGAGCTTCTTTGGTCCAATGGCCTAAGCTCTGAATCGTCGTGTTTTGGGTGTTTTGTCAGTCGTTGTGTGCCGGTGTAACTTAGGGAATTGCGCTCACCAGTGTTCAAGAACGCTTAGTGTTTGAATTGTGATGGATCTTTGTTGGATGATCAACAACAAAAGATCTTTTACAATCAAAACACTGGGATGGACTTGGATATAGGTGGATACGAAACTCAAGGTTGTACTTGCCATGCCTGGTTGTCTGTCGTGTCCGGTTGTGTCTAGGTCGTACGGCTTAGGACTTTTGTGGAAATTGTGCAAATGTGCTAAGTGCTTATGTGAACTCTATCTGAAGATTACTTGCCTACGTGTTACAGCTTTTCATAATCACTTATCATCATGCATGTTTGGTACTGAATTTGCAGAATGCCTCCTCGCCGTGAACCGCCAGGTCCGCCTCCAGGTGTTCCGACACCAGCACAGTTTATGGAAGCCTTAGGGCAGTTTATGGTTAATACCAACCGAGCAACACCACCACCTGCCCCCGAGACAGAGATGAGCAGGTTCCTTAAACTCCACCCTCCACAGTTCGAGGGTGCCCCCGATGATGTTATTGCCGAATCTTGGATAGCGGCAATGGAGAAGAGGTTCAGAGTAATGGAATGTCCGGACCCTAAGAGAGTCGAATTAGCAGTGTATCAGATGACAGGAGCTGCACATGACTGGTGGGCCCGTATCGAGCAGCGATGGCAGCGAGAGCATGTGGTCCCAACTTGGGATCAATTCTTAGTTGAGTTTCGGGCCAAGTATATTCCGTTGGTGGTCCGACAGCGACGTGAGCGAGAGTTCCTGGCTCTCAAGCAGGGTACTTCATCCGTTGACTAGTACGAGGCTCATTTCTCTAGACTTATTATTCACTGCCCGTATATGGTCGCCGACGAGCAGAGGAAGACTCGCCAGTTTGTAGAGGGATTGACTTACAAGATCAGAAAGGCTATGATGGTGGTCCGACCTCAATGTTATACCGACGCAGTGGAAATGGCTCTGCATATTGAGTCTGAACTCAACCTAATAGGATCGAGTGCTATTCTTGCCACTACCACCGTTCAGTACCCTCCAGCGACTTCTAAGAGGCCATTTACACCTTCAGGGCCATCTTCCGGAAAGAAGACCTCCCAAGTGTCTTCATCGAAGCAGAATGCACCTCCCCAACCGCAGGGAGCCCTACGACCTGTGTGTGGCTTTTGCCAAAGAGACCATCAAGAGTCGGAATGCCGAAAGAAAGCTGGACGTTGCTTCTCATGTGGAAGTCCCTTCCATCTCCGCGCAAATTGCACAAGGAAGAAAAGATCGAGACAGTCGAGGAGAACTTAGATCCGAATGCTTCGGTGCAAGGTACAAATATTAATTGGCATTCCATACATGCATTTTATAATTCGAGTGGTTTACACTCACTTGTTGCGCTTTTCATCGCTGTACTTGTGCGTGTGCATGTTGGATTCTTTGCATGTTTCTCTTTCTATTTCTTTGTTGCCGGATTGGAGGACAATTGCGATTCGTGCGCGTGCTGCCGTTTATCATCGAAGGAACCGTTAGCAGCAGATTTGACCAAGTTGCCAGCAAAGGATTATTTTGGACTTGACTAAGTCCAGAGAACCAAGTTGGTCATATAATTCACAGACGTACTTCCCGAGAGTCTGAGAGCTCTTGCGATTAGATCGGAATGTATGGTTTGTGAAAGATCTAACTGTAATGCCCCGAAAATCCGAATAATTAATTTGGTATGTCCGAATCGAATATTTGTGTAATTTAATATTTATTTGATATTTATTATGTAATTTTAGAATTTTTTTCGTATATGATTGAATTTATGTATTTAAATTACAAATTGTCAATGTGCGTTTAATAATATGAATTTTGACTGTAATTACATGTTATTTGGACAACGTGAGTTTTTGAACTTATTTTACAAAATTACTAAAATGCCCCTTCGACTCTTTAAACCCTAGCCTGAATTGACTTAGTCAATCTCTCTCCCTCTCATTTCACTCACGCACAAAAAGAAAAAGAAAGCAAAGGAGAAGAAAGAAAAAGAGAGAAAAGAGAAGGAAGAAGAAAGATATTCCAACGATCGTCCCGACTCCGTTTCTCGACGGATTCTCGATCCGTTTTCGTCTACGAACTCCTCGCGAACTCTTCTACGAGTAAGCCTTTCGCGAATTTTTCATTTAATGCCTCTTATGCTTCGTATTTCTTATTTTTTATGATAGTTGTAGAATTTAGGTTTTTATATGATTTTGATAGAAAATGTAGATGGATTTTCGTGTTTATCGTTTCTATATGAAGATTATATGTTGTAGATGATTATATGTGAGAATTAGGGTTTGATTTGCATGTTTTAGTGATTAATTGTTGGATTAAGGTTTGAATTCGCGTAGGTTTTGTTTCTGCGAAATGTTTCTGCTCGAATTGGTGCACACGGCCTCGAGGCCGTGTGCATGAGGCCGTGCGCGTGGAAGAATTGCACACGGGCTGTGCACACGGCCTTGAGGCCGTGTGCATGAGGCCGTGCGCGTTTCTTGATCGTGCACGGCCTCACCACACGGCCGTGCACAAGGCCGTGTGGAAGGTTCGAACAGCACCCTCACCTTCTGTAAGTCAGGGTACAAATTGGCCTACGGGTCCTGCTTCGGCTCGTCTTTTCCGAATTCTTTCTTCGCTCGTGTATACAATATATATGATATAGATCGGAATTACATGATTTATGAATTTACGACATGTTCGGGTATATGAATAGTGCATTTTAAGTTTTCGTTAAATTTTCTAACTTTTGCATGTGAAGTCTGATTTTCCCGAAATTCGAATGCATGCTTCTTTATGATATTCTAAGCATGTCTGTAAAGTTTCGTTGCATTTGGAATTGATTTACATTTTTAAATTTGCGATTTACTCTGTTTTCGTTTGAGAATTTGAACCTAAGTGATTGATTTAATTGTATAACGTGCTTCTATGTGTTCTAATTCTTTCGTATAAGCCGTGCGCCGTCGTTAGTCTTATTTGGTTGTGTCTTGGTATTTTTGCAGACGATACTCCTGTGGAGTAGCGCCGGTTCTTGCTCCTTTTGTTCATTTTGCATAGCCAGGTGAAGCTTTCCTTTTCTGATTCCAGTATCACTACCTATATATATATAAATAAGCCTCTCCCCATATAAGCCTCGTTTATGTTTTGGTTTTCACACCGTTTATATATATATATACTTAGTAGATATTTATGATTATTATGTTCATTTGATTTATCGAAAATTATTTGATATGAAAAAGTATTACGTATAGTCTTCGAAATGTTTACGAAAGAGACATGTAAAACCTTTTTGTTTCTAAGGCAAACTTTGGTCTTCGGCCTCGCATATGACATGTCTCGAACGGTCTTTTCGCCAACCTGAAATGTTTGAAAAGCGAGTTATGAAATGTTTGCATGATCGTTTGGGCCCGGAGTAAGAGCGATAGGACGAAGTCGGTAGACGTCGGGTCTACGGCGTAAATCCTATGGTTTCCTCCATTTGGGAGCTCGGGGTGAGGCTGGAGTGGCAGCCCTTTGAGTACCTGAGTTATTCTAGTCAGTTACGAGTAGTTCGGATTTAGCGGTCCGTCTACATTGGAGGCAAAAGGGTGGTTTCCGGTTTTTATGTTTGGATATTGGAGTTCAGGACTCGACTCGCCGAGTCATTAGATATGTTATGTTTTATGTTAAATCACCACCCGATTACGAAAACCTTTCTTTTATGTTGATTTCTTTTAAGTTTAAAAAATTTGGTGATTTACTTCAGTTTTACGATATACCTTATTATTCCCTCCTCACTTAGTCGTTTGACTAACCCCCTCTGTTTTACCCCTGTACTGGTTTCAGGACACTAGGCGGGATCTGCGTCATCGTCGTCACGTCTTTGAGTTGCACTCTTTTGTTCATGTATAACTCTCATTCAGTATGACTATGATTTATGTCTTTTGATTTTAGGATTTATTAGAATGTATTCGGGATTTTGTATATTGAACCCGTTATTATATAGTTATCGGGATATTGTACCGAACCCGTTTGTTATTTAATTAAGTGAATTTCGTTAGCCTTGGTGGGCTTTAATAATTGTGTAATTTATCATGCTTTAATGTTTGATTATTTCGCTTCCGCACTTCTGTCTCGTTGTTTATTTAAAACCCCCGCCTAGTAATTGAGTAAATGCTTGCCGTTCGCCGGGTTTTGATTCGGGTCGGATCCCATTCCGGCTTCGGGTCGGGTCTCGGTGCGGGGCGTGCGTTACCCGTTTGGGGCGCCCGCTACAGTTGGTATCAAAGCTCTTGGTCCAATGGCCGAAGCTCTGAATTGTCGTGTCCAGTTGTGTCTAGGTCGTACGGCTTAGGATTACGTGTTTGTGGCTATGTGATTATTTGAATAAACTTCTCTACGTGTTACAGCTTTTCATAATCACTTATCGTCATGCATGTTTGGTATTAAATGTGCAGAATACCTCCTCGTCGTGAACCACCAGGTCCGCCTCCAGGTGTTCCTACTCCGGCACAGTTTATGGAAGCCTTAGGGCAATTCATGGTTCATACCAACAGAGCTACGCCACCACCTGCCCCCGAGAATGATATGGGAAGGTTTCTTAAGCTCAACCCTTCGCAGTTCGAGGGTGCACCTGATGATGTTATCGCCGAGGCTTGGATATCGGCGATGGAAAAGAGATTCTGAGTGATGGAATGTCCGGACCCTAAGAGGGTCGAGTTAGCAGTGTACCAGATGATTGGAGCTGCTCAGGACTGGTGGGCTCGTATAGAGCAGAGATGGCAGCGAGAGCATGTGGTCTCGTCTTGGGATCAGTTTTTGGTGGAGTTTCGGGCCAAGTATATTCCTTTGGTGGTCCGACAGAGACGTGAGCGAGAGTTCCTGGCTCTCAAGCAAGGTACTTCTACCGTTGACCAGTACGAGGCTCATTTCTCCAGGCTTATTATTCACTGCTCGTATATGGTTGACGACGAGCAAAGGAAGACTCGACAGTTCATCGAGGGATTGTCGAACGAGATTCGTATGCATATGCTCGGGAACAGACTTCAGTTCTACACAGATGCAGTCGAGACGGCCCTTTCTATAGAGTCCGATCTTCGACAGATGAGACCGACATTAGCACCTGCCCCTGCAGCCGCCAAGAGTTTTGCTTCTGGTTCGAAGAGGCCATTTATTCCGTCTGGGTCCTCTTCGGGGAAGAAGCCGTTCAGGAGCGCCATTCAGCCTGCTCCTCCCCGACCTCAGCTTGCTCCTCCTCGATCTCAGGGATTTCCACGACCTGTCTGTGGATTTTTTCAGGGCCCGCACTTAGAGGCCAAATGTTGGAGGAAGAACGGTCTTTGCTACGGATGCGGTAGCCCCGATCACAGAATTGGTGAATGTCCGAAGTGAAGACCGGTACAGCAGGGAGCCGCTCAGCCTCAGGCTTACGCTCGTGTTTACGCCTTGGAAGGCGATGCTGAGGATGCTGTTGCAGATCCGACAGATGTGGTGGAAGGTACTATATATATAAATGGCATCCCCATACATGCATTATACGACTCGGGTGCTTCACACTCATTTATTGCGCCTGCTGTTTCCTTATCTGTGCATGCGCCTGTTTCATTGCTTGATTATGTGCTAGTGGTTGGTTCGCCGTTGGGTTCGAAGGTCGTTGCGAACCGAGCACTTAAACGTTGTCCGATTGTCATCGAGGATATTGAGTATCTAGCAGATTTGATCGAGCTGCCGATGAAGAAACATGGAGTTATTCTCGGAATGGATTGGTTGTACGAGCATCGGGCGAAGGTTGATTGTTTCGAGAAGAAGGTTATTCTGGGCTCTAATGAGGTTAAGGGTTTCCGATCAGGAGAAGACCTGTATATCTCAATGATGGAAGCCAAGAAGCTCGTTCAGAAAGAAGAAGCGACGTGCTTTATAGCTTACATTCTCAACCGCCGAAAGGACCAGACAAAGATCGAAGAGACGCCCGTGGTCAATGAATTCGTCGATGTGTTTCCCGAGAATTTGGAATTCTTGCCACCAGATCGGGATATAGAGTTCGTGATTGATCTAGTTCCGGGAGCCGAGTCTTATTCGGAGTCTCCGTACCGAATGGCTCCTGCTGAGTTGAAAGAATTGAAGAATCAACTCGACGAACTTCTTTCTATTGGATATATCCGACCGAGTGCCTCGCCTTGGGGTGCTCCAGTCTTGTTCGTAAAGAAGAAAGATGGTACACTTCGCATGTGTATCGATTACCGAGAGTTGAACAGGATGACGGTGAAGAACAAATATCCTCTACCGCATATCGAGGAATTGTTCGATTTGCTACAAGGATCGAGGGTTTATTCCAAGCTCGATCTCAGACAGGGATATTACCAGCTCCGTATCCGATCAGAGGATATCCCGAAGACAGCTTTCAACACCCGATACGGACATTTCGAGTTTGTGGTCATGCCGTTTGGACTCTCGAATGCTCCAGCAGCTTTTATGGACATGATGCACAGAATTTTCCGTCCGTACCTCGATAAGTTCGTCGTTATTTTCATCGACGACATCTTAGTGTTCTCGAAGTCCGAAGAAGAACACGCTGAACACCTCCGGATTGTGCTCCAAGCTTTGAAAGAGCACCAGTTGTTTGCGAAGTTCAGCAAATGCGAATTCTGGATTGACCGAGTGACCTTCCTAGGTCATGTCATATCTGGAACGGGAATCGAGGTAGATCCTTCGAAGATTGAGACAGTGCTGGATTGGGAGAGACCTAAGACTCCTACCGAGATCCGTAGTTTCTTGGGATTAGCAGGATACTACAGACGTTTTGTCAAGGATTTCTCTAAACTTGCAGGTCCGTTAACAGCATTGACGAAGAAGGAAGCTAAGTTGGAGTGGTCAGCCAAATGTGAAGCTAGTTTTCAGGAGCTCAAGAAGAGATTGACCACAGCCCCAGTACTGACCCCTGCCAGAGGGTTCTGAAGGATTTGTCGTGTATGCAGATGCGTCACACGAAGGGTTAGGTTGTGTATTAATGCAGAATGGGAAAGTTATAGCTTATGCATCGAGGAAGCTAAAGCCAGCTGAAGAGAACTATCCCACACACGACCTTGAACTAGCCGCCGTGGTATTTGCATTATTGAAATGGCGTCATTACCTCTACGGCATCACATTCGACATCTTCACAGATCATAAGAGCCTTCAGTACTTGTTTACTCAGAAGGAATTGAACAAACGACAGCGCCGTTGGATGGAGTTATTTGAGGACTACGATTGCAAGATTCAGTACCATCCCAGGAAGGCGAATGTCGTAGCCGATGCATTGAGCCGGAAGGCAAGCATAGCCCAGCTAGAGGCTAAGTTAGAGGGAGTTCACATCAGTTCTCAGGCCCATGTTCACAGCATATCGATCCAGTCAGAGTTGGGTCGAAAGATTCGAGATGTTCAGGCTACTAATGAGTGGACTCAGAGACAGATAGTTCACATCGCAGCTGATTCTGAGACTCAGTTTGGTGTGGACGACACAGGAGTTCTCCGCTACAAGTCCCGAGTTTGTGTTCCGGAGAGTCTGAGGAAAGAGATTCTCGATGAGGCTCACAACACACCTTACACAGAGTTCATCCGGGAGGAAGTAAGATGTATCGAGATTTGAAGGAATTGTTCTGGTGGAGAGGTATGAAGAGAGACGTAGCTGATTACGTCAAGAGATGTTCGACTTGTCAACAAGTTAAAGCTGAACATCAGAGACCGGGAGGTTTGCTTGAGCCACTACCGATTCCTACATGGAATTGGGAGGGTATTGCCATGGACTTCGTGTCTGGTTTGCCTAAAGTTAGAGGTGGCTACGATCGCATTTGGGTGATTATCGACCGACTATCCAAGAGTGCTCATTTCCTACCGATCAACATGTCGTACAAAGTGGATAGGTTGGCAGAGATTTATCACCGAGAGATTGTCAAGCTTCATGGAATTCCGACTACGATAGTGTCTGACAGAGATGCTCGATTTACTTCCCGTTTGTGGCAACAACTTCAAGAACGAAAGGGAACGAAGCTGACTTTCAGTACAGCCGCACATCCGCAAACCGATGGTCAGTCAGAGAGGATGATCAGATATCTCTGTGATATGCTTCGAGCTTGTGCCCTGGATTTTCGCAACAATTGGCACGACCAGTTGCCTCTGATCGAGTTTGCTTACAACAACAGTCATCAGTCTACGATCGGAATGGCACCTTACGAAGCATTGTATGGCAGAAAGTGTAGATCCCCGTTGTTTTGGGATCTCGAAGATTGGCGATGGACGAAAGATGATAAGGATCGAGGAACTCCTCCAAAGTTTCTCCAAAATGCCATCGACCGAATTCAGATCATCCGGCAGAGAATGAAGGCAGCTCAGGATCGACAAAAGAGCTATGCCGACACCCGCCGCCGACCGTTGGAATTTGAGGTTGGTGACAGAGTATTCCTCAAAGCTTCTCCTCGAAAGGGTTTCACCCGAATTGGAAAAGGAGGAAAGTTAAGTCCGAGATTTTTGGGTCCTTATGAGGTTTTGGAGAGAATTGGGAACGCAGCGTACAGGTTAGACTTGCCGCCGAGTCTGACAGGGATTCACAACGTCTTTCATGTTTCCCAACTCCGAAAATACTTCCCGAATGAGTCTGAGATCCTTCCTGTTGAGGATATTGAACTAGAACCGGATTTGACTTTTGTTTCGAAGCCGGTGAAGATATTGGATAAGAAGACTCAAGCTCTGCGCAACCGAGAGATTTCTTTTGTCAAAGTCCTTTGGAGAAATCAGACAAACGAAGAAGCTACTTGGGAAACCGAGGACAAGATGCGCAAGTTTCATCCGGAATTATTTCAGTCGGACGAGTAGAATCTGGGGGCCAGATTCTCTTAAGGAGGGGTGATTGTAACGCCCCGAAAATCCGAATAATTAATTTGGTATGTCCGAATCGAATATTTGTGTAATTTAATATTTATTTGATATTTATTATGTAATTTTAGAATTTTTTTCGTATATGATTGAATTTATGTATTTAAATTACAAATTGTCAATGTGCGTTTAATAATATGAATTTTGACTGTAATTACATGTTATTTGGACAACGTGAGTTTTTGAACTTATTTTACAAAATTACTAAAATGCCCCTTCGACTCTTTAAACCCTAGCCTGAATTGACTTAGTCAATCTCTCTCCCTCTCATTTCACTTACGCACAAAAAGAAAAAGAAAGCAAAGGAGAAGAAAGAAAAAGAGAGAAAAGAGAAGGAAGAAGAAAGATATTCCAACGATCGTCCCGACTCCGTTTCTCGACGGATTCTCGATCCGTTTTCGTCTACGAACTCCTCGCGAACTCTTCTACGAGTAAGCCTTTCACGAATTTTTCATTTATTGCCTCTTATGCTTCGTATTTCTTATTTTTGATGATAGTTGTAGAATTTAGGTTTTTATATGATTTTGATAGAAAATGTGGATGGATTTTCGTGTTTATCGTTTCTATATGAAGATTATATGTTGTAGATGATTATATGTGAGAATTAGGGTTTGATTTGCATGTTTTAGTGATTAATCGTTGGATTAAGGTTTGAATTCGCGTAGGTTTTGTTTGTGCGAAATGTTTCTGCTCGAATCGGTGCACACGGCCTGGTGCACACGGCCTTGAGGCCGTGTGCATGAGGCCGTGCGCGTGGAAGAATTGCACACGGGCTGTGCACACGGCCTTGAGGCCGTGCGCGTTTCTTGATCGTGCACGGCCTCGCCACACGGCCGTGCACAAGGCCGTGTGGAAGGCTCGAACAGTACCCTCACCTTCTGTAAGTCAGGGTACAAATTGGCCTACGGGTCCCGCTTCGGCTCGTGTTTTCCGAATTCTTTCTTCGCTCGTGTATTCGATATATATGATATAGATAGGAATTACATGATTTATGAATTTACGACATGTTCGGGTATATGAATAGTGCATTTTAAGTTTTCGTTAAATTTTCTAACTTTTGCATGTGAAGTCCGATTTTCCCGAAATTCGAATGCGTGCTTCTTTATGATATTCTAAGCATGTCCGTAAAGTTTCGTTGCATTTGGAATTGATTTACATTTTTAAATTTGCGATTTACTCTGTTTTCGTTTGAGAATTTGAACCTGAGTGATTGATTTAATTGTATAACGTGCTTCTATGTGTTCTAATTCTTTCGTATAAGCCGTGCGCCGTCGTTAGTCTTATTTGGTTGTGTCTTGGTATTTTTGCAGACGATACTCCTGTGGAGTAGCGCCGGTTCTTGCTCCTTTTGTTCATTTTGCATAGCCAGGTGAGGCTTTCCTTTTCTGATTCCAGTATCACTACGTATATATATATAAATAAGCCTCTCCCCATATAAGCCTCATTTATGTTTTGGTTTTCACACCGTTTATATATATATATACTTAGTAGATATTTATGATTATTATGTTCATTTGATTTATCGAAAAGTATTTGATATGAAAAAATATTACGTATAGTCTTCGAAATGTTTACGAAAGAGACATGTAAAACCTTTTTGTTTCTAAGGCGAACTTTGGTCTTCGGCCTCGCATATGACATGTCTCGAACGGTCTTTTGGCCAACCCGAAATGTTTGAAAAGCGAGTTATGAAATGTTTGCATGATCGTTTGGGCCCGGAGTAAGAGCGATAGGACGAAGTCGATAGACGTCGGGTCTACGGCGTAAATCCTATGGTTTCCTCCATTTGGGAGCTCGGGGTGAGGCCGGAGTGGCAGCCCTTTGAGTACCTGAGTTATTCTAGTCAGTTACGAGTAGTTCGGATTTAGCGGTCAGTCTACATTGGAGGCATAAGGGTGGTTTCCGGTTTTTATGTTTGGATATTGGAGTTCAGGACTCGACTCGCCGAGTCATTAGATATGTTATGTTTTATGTTAAATCACCACCCGATTACGAAAACCTTTCTTTTATGTTGATTTCTTTTAAGTTTAAAAAATTTGGTGATTTACTTCTGTTTTACGATATACCTTATTATTCCCTCCTCACTTAGTCGTTTGACTAACCCCCTCTGTTTTACCCCTGTACTGGTTTCAGGACACTAGGCGGGATCTGCGTCGTTGTCGTCACGTCTTTGAGTTGCATTCTTTTGTTCATGTATAACTCTCATTCAGTATGGCTATGATTTATGTCTTTTGATTTTAGGATTTATTAGAATGTATTCGGGATTTTGTATATTGAACCCGTTATTATATAATTATCGGGATATTGTACCGAACCCGTTTGTTATTTAATTAAGTGAATTTCGTTAGCCTTGGTGGGCTTTAATAATTGTGTAATTTATCATGCTTTAATGTTTGATTATTTCGCTTCCGCACTTCTGTCTCGTTGTTTATTTAAAACCCCCGCCTAGTTATTGAGTAAATGCTTGCCGTTTGCCGGGTTTTGATTCGGGTCGGATCCCATTCCGGCTTCGGGTCGGGTCTCGGTGCGGGGCGTGCGTTACCCGTTTGGGGCGCCCGCTACACTAACTCTAAGAAGTCGAACCGTGATCGAAGTCGCCTAATCGAATGGATTCTGCCGATCTGACAGAATCGAAGAACCAACTTGATGAACTTCCCTCCCTTGAACGTGCCCGAACGAGTGTCTTGATCTGGGGTACTCCAACGCTGCTTGTAGAAAAGAAGACAGTACACTTCCTGTGTGTATTGTTCCCCGAGAATTGCACAGAATATTAACGAAGACAAATATTCTCTACCGTCGATGAAGAAACCGTAGCTCTTGCTCAGGGAGCTAAAATCAACCAGAAAGTTGCTCTCATGACGTCGAACTAGCTACTGTAGGAGAGGATCGGCTGAGCGTCGCCACTATCTCTTATGGAATTTGTTGACATCCCCACAGATTATGAGAGTTTAACAAGTGTTAACTCAGGAGGAGTTGAACCAACCCCAATGTCGTTAATGGAAAATGTTTGAGGACTAAGATTACAAGAATCAGAATATCTTAGTTGGTACTTTGAACCAAATCACGAGCGTGTCACAAATTGAGGCTAAACCGAATTGGACTTGCACCATTTTCGATAATTTCATTCATAGCCTTGCGACCCAGTCAGAATTGGGTTGAAGAACCTAAAATGCTTAGTCTGCAAAAGAATGGATCCCGAGTCAGACAAGTCGAGCGAAGAATAATCCAAAGTTTCAACTTTGTGTTGGTAACCCCAATACTTCCCAATATAAGCCTCGGACCCATGATTCGAAGAGTCGATAGAAAGAGACTTACCCGATTAAGTAAAGAGATACTTGACTTGAGAGCAAATCATAGCTGAGCATCAAAGATTAAGGGGTTAGCTATGACTACTACATATCCCTATGTGGATTTGGGAACGGATTCACCATGGACTTCGTGTCCGGACTACTGGAGGTTTAAGATGGTAATTACTGTTACAGGTTTATCTGGGATTTCTCCAAGGTGTTGTCGATCGGATTCAGGCTTTTCGACAATAAATGGTGATAGCTCAAGTTCTACTTGCAAGAACCCCGAACAGGCTTGGAGTTGTGCAATCCGCGAAATATCTCCTAGCGAGTCCCTTGAATGAATCAGACAGTCGAAGAAGTTTCGTGAGAGATCCGAATGATGATGCGTAAGTTTCATCCAGAGTTGTTTAACTCTAATCGGTAGAATCTGGGGACTAGATTCTCATAAGGAGGGGTGATTGTAACGCCCCAAAAATTCGTATTATGAACCGGGGACCCGGATCGATTTTTCTTGCGCGATTCATTATTTATTTTATTAATTATTATATGATTTTTATAATAATTTCGTATATGAGTGAATTTTAATATTTAAATCACAAATTGTCAATGTGCATTTAATTATATGAATTTTGACTGTAATTATGTGTTATTTGGACAATGTGAGTTTTCGAACTTATCTTGCGAAATTACAAAAATGCCCTTTCGTTTCTCGATCAAGTCAATTATTGACTAAGTCTCACATCTCTCCCTCTCACCTCATTCACGCAAACAACATAAAAGGAGAAGAAAGAAAAGAAAGAAAAGGAGAAGGAAGAAGAAGGAGTTTCAAACGATCGTCCCGACTCCGTTTCTCGACGGATTTTCGAACCGCTTACGCCTACGAACTCCTCACGATCTCTTCTACGAGTAAGCCTTTCACGTCCCTCTCGTTTAATGTCTCATATGCCTTGTATTTTTCGATTTTGTTTATAGTTGATTAATATAGGGTTTATATGATTTTGGATGAATTTATGGACGGATTTTCGTGTTTATTGTTTCTATATGTAGATTATATGTTGTAGATGATTATATCTGAGAATTAGGGAGTGATTTGCATGATTTATCGATTAAATGTTGAATTTTGGTTTGAAATCGCGTATGTTTTTGCTGTCTGCGAGTTTCTGCTCAATCTGGACGCACACGGGGTGTCGCAAGGCCGTGTGGGGTTACACGGCCTCTTGCACAGCCGTGCAAGAGACCGTGAGTGTGTGTGTTGGTGCACGGCCTTGTGCACACGGCCTTGAGGCCGTGTGCAACAAGCCGTGCGTGTTTCTCATGGTGTGCACGGCCTTGGCACACGGCCGTGCACAAGGCCGTGTGGCCTGGTCGAACAGTGCCCTGACCTTCTGTTAGTCAGGGCACATTTTGGCCTACGGGTCCCGCTTTGGCTTGTCTTTTCCAAATTCTTTCTTCGCTCGTGTATTCGATATATATGAAATAGATATGAATTGTATGATTTACGAATTTATAGCATGTTCGGGTCTATGAATAGTATGTTTTAAGTTTTCGTTAAATTTTCTAACTTTTGCATGTGAAGTCCGATTTTCCCGAAATTCGAATGCATACTTCTTTATGATATTTAAAGCATGTCCGTAAAATTTCATTGCAATTGGACTTGATTTGCATTTTTAAATTTGCGAATTACTTCGTTTCGTTTGATAATTGAACCTAAGTGCTTTATGTGATTGTATAACGTGCTTTTACGTGTTTCTATGCTTTCGTATGAGCCGTGCGTCGTCGTATGTATTATGTGGTTGTCGTTTGTCAGTTGCAGGTTCCACTCTCGTGGATTAGGTTGCTCGTTTCCATTTTGGATTTTCTTTTGGTTATTGCCAGGTGAGGTTTCTATTGTTATCCCGTATTATGTAGATATGTACTATTGAGCCTCACTAAATAAGCCTCGCATGTGTAATTTATGTTTTCATCCCGTATTACTATATTTAGTAAATACTTTATGCTTATTATCTTTATGAGGTTTAAGAATAACGGATTTGATATTAAATGAATAATATGTATATGATTTCGAAATGTTTTCAAAAAGAGACAAGCGAACTATGTTTCGATTTAAATGTAATTTTGGGTTTGGAAACCTTCTCGTTGAGTGAAGTCGTTAGGGCGGGTTTCACCCCCAAGACGATGGAACATCCGGTTGCGTTTCCTACCGTTACATCGCCTGTCTCGAACGGCCCTTTTGGGCGTCCCTGAAATGTCTTGATTCCTATTTTAATAGGAAGATGATAGTTATGAAAATGCGAGATATGATATGTGTGTCCGTTATGTCTTTGTGGGCCCCGGAGTATGGCGATCGGATGAAGCCGGATAGACAGCGGGTCTACGGTTGAATTCGGTAGCTTGCTCCATGTTTACCAGGAGCACGGGTGAGGCCGGAGTGGCAACCTTTGTGCTCCTGCGACGGAGACTTCGTGTCAGCCGTGAGATAGGCTATTATGCCTATAGAGCAGTTGGATTTAGCGGTCCTTCTCCTTCATGGGAGGAATAAGGTTGGTATGGTTTTCAGGTATGTTATGATATGATATGAGGAGTTGAGGGCTCGACTCGCCGAGCAATATGATATGTCCCGTTATGTTATGTTATGATAAATCACCGAATGTTTATGAAAATCCTTCTCTTATGTTTGTTTTCTTTTAAGTTAAAATGGTGATTTATTCTTGTATGTTATTATGTATGTATTCCCATTTTTCCCCTCACTTAGTCATTTGACTAACCCTCCCTGCTTTTAACCTTATCTTTTTCAGGTGGTAACTAGGTGGGCATCGTCAGTCTTGTATCGTGGGTTTTCTTTCTTTTCGGTGATTGTCCCTTTCTAGATTATCTTAAGTTCATGATTAGGTTATATGTAATTGTTATCGGGATTGATATATTGAGCCCGTATTTGTATATCACCGGGATATTGTATCGAACCCGTTTATTAAATTATATTATAGTAAGTGAATTCCACTAGCCTTGGTGGGCTTTAACTATTTGTGCAATTGAGTTGCTGCTTTGAATGTTATTATATAGAATTTAATTTGGTTGTTGCTTCCGCTCCCGCTTTGTTGTCGTCAGTTGTTTTTACAAAAGCCCCGCCTAGTGATTGAGTAAATCGGTTTGCCGTTCGCCGGGTTTCAATTTAGGGTCGGATTTCTATTTCGGCTTCAGATTGGGGCTCGGTGCGGGGCGTGCGTTACCCGTTTGGGGCGCCCGCTACATGTCCACACGGCCTGGTCAAGGCCGTGTGCAAATTTGAGAACACACACGGGCTTCCCACACGGCCTGATGCAAGGCCGTGTGAGGTGGAAAACACGCATGGTCTTGCTGCATGGCCTGTTGCAAGGTCGTGTGCACCTGTTTTCGCGAATTTTCAACAGAACGCGAAGAACTTCGCACAGAAGCAGCAAAACTTCGTCAAATCTTTACCAAAATACCATTTTCAATCATATTTTCATACTACAAACTTCAACAAACATCAAAGATCACAATGGCAACACATAGGATCAAGAATCATCGAAAACTACGGAGTATAACGATCAAACTACCGAAAAATCCAACTTCGAAACAATTTATCCAAAACATACTCAAACGACAACGGAATCGAATGGAACCTGAATAATACCTGTAGAGAATGTTACAAGGATCACGTAGGTTCTTATGGATCGAAATTTGGTTATGAAATGAACTCGAAAGATCGAATTGAAGCTTTAAAGAAAATTCTTTCTTTTTCTTTCTTTCTTTTCTTTTCCTTCGGCTGTTTAAGTGCAATTAAGAAAAAGAAAAGGAAAAGAGAATAAAAAGAAAACCTGAGGTTTAAATGAAAAATCGAAGGGGCATTTTCATAATTTCGCGAAACTTCATAAAAAGGACATATCAACGAAATATATCAATATTATAGTCAAAACTCATCATTTTAAACGCACATCAACATAGAATATTTTAAATTCACAAATTATTGCATTTACGAAAATTCATATAAAACACATAAATATCACATAAGCATATATATCCCGATCGAGTTTTCCAAACTTGTCCCGTTATCTTAGGAATTCTTACCGGCTTTAGTTTACCAAAAATTTAGGGCGTTACAATCTCTCCCCCTTATGAGAATCTGTCCTCAGATTCTATTCATTCGAAGCGAATAATTCAGGATAATGTTTCCTCATTTTCTCCTCTGTCTCCCAGGTAGCTTCTTCAGTTTTCTGATTCCTCCAAAGGACTTTTACAAGTGGGATTTGACGATTACGAAGTTCTTGGAATTTATGGTCCAAAATACTAATCGGTTGGGAAATGAATGTCAGATTCGGCTCTAACTTAATATCTTCCACTAGAATAATCTCGGACTCGTTTGGATGATACTTACGAAGTTGCGAGACGTGGAAAATATTATGAATACCTGTAAGAGCTAGCGGTAGATCTAATCTGTAGGCCATCTTCCCAATCCTCTCAAGAATCACATACGGACCCAAATATCTAGGGGCTAACTTTCCTCCTTTACCAATTCGGACAAATCCCTTTCTCGGAGAAGCTTTTTAAAAATACCTGATCCCCAACTTCGAACTCCAAATCACGTCGACGTCTATCAGCATAACTCTTTTGTCGATCCTGGGCAGCTTTCATTCTTTGTCGGATAACTTGCACTTTTTCGATAGCATCTTGAATAAATTTTGGAGCAATAGCACGATGAATACCATCTTTAGTCCATCTCCATTCCTCAATGTCCCAATATAGTGGCGATCGACATTTCCTTCCGTACAAAGCTTCGTATGGGGCCATCTGAATCGAGGACTGATAACTGTTATTATAAGCGAACTCGATCAATGGTAGCTGTTTATACCACGTGGTCTAAAAATCTAGGGCACAAGATCTCAGCATGTCTCCGAGGTATCTAATAGTCCTCTCTGATTGACCGTCTGTCTGGGGGTGAGCTGCGGTACTGAAGGTCAACTTTGTTCCCATACGATCCTGTAAGTTCTGCCACAAACGCGAAGTAAATCTAGTATCTCTGTCTGATACTATACTAGCCGGAACTCCGTGAAGTCTCACAATCTCCTCATGATAAACCTCTGCCAACTTCTCAACTGTATAGGATGTACGCACGGCCAAGAAATGAGCGGACTTCGTCAATCTGTCAACAATTACCTAAATGCTATCATAACCACCTCTGACTTTCGGTAAGCCCGAAACAAAATCCATCGCTATCTCTTCCCATTTCCAAGATGGAACGGGAAGTGGTTGTAGTAAACCTCCGGGTTTCTCATGATCTGCCTTGACTTGTTGACACGTCGCACACTGTCTGATATAATTGGCCACATCTCTCTTCAAACCATTCCACCAGAAGAACTCTTTCAAATCTCGATACATCTTAGTGCCTCCCGGATGAATAGTATAGGCTGATTTGTGAGCTTCATCTAAAATCTCTCTCCTTAAACTCTCTGGAACACAAACTCTTGTCTTATGTCTGAGAAGACCTGTGTCGTCAATACTGAACTGCATGTCTGGCTCATCCTTCATTCGAATAATCTGTCGCTGAATCCAATCATCCATAGCTTGAACTTCTTTAATTCTACGACCCAAATCTGACTGAATCGTGATATTAGAAACACGAGCCTGAGAAATAATACGAGCTCTCTCCGCACCTGATATGTCTGAACTCAGCTCTAGTTGTGATACACTCGCTTTTCTACTCAAGGCATCTGCAACCACATTCGCCTTCCCTGGATGGTACTGAATCTTACAATCGTAGTCTTCTAACAACTCCATCCAACGCCTATGACGTTTATTCAACTCCTTCTGCGTGAAAAGATACTGAAGGCTCTTATGATCAGTGAAAATATCAAAAGTAATGCCGTAGAGATAGTGACGCCACTTGCCCAAAGCAAATACAACCGCTGCTAACTCCAGATCATGTGTAGGATAATTCACTTCAGCAGGTTTAAGCTTTCTCGAGGCATAAGCTATAACCTTTCCATTCTGCATCAACACACATCCCAATCCTTCTTTCGATGCATCAGTATAAACCACAAATCCATCTGAACCTTCAGGCAAAGTAAGAATAGGAGCGGATGTTAATCTGTTCTTTAACTCCCGAAAACTGCTCACATTTATCAGTCCACACAAAAGAAACATTCTTCTTCGATAACTCTGTAAGCGGGGCTGCAAGTTTAGAGAAATCCTTCACAAATCGTCTGTAATAACCTGCCAATCCCAGAAAACTATGAACCTCTGTCGGAGTCTTAGGCTGCTCCCAATTTAATACCGAATCAATCTTCGAAGGATCAACCTCAATACCTGTCTTGGATATAACATGACCCAGAAATGCCACTTTCTCAATCCAGAACTCACACTTACTGAACTTGGCATACAACTGATGTTCTTTCAAAGTTTGTAACACGATCTTTAAATGCTCTGCATGCTCTTCCTCGGATTTTGAGAAAACCAGTATGTCATCGATGAAGATGACAACAAACTTATCAAGATAAGGTCGGAAGATTCTGTGCATCATATCCATAAATGCTGCAGGAGCGTTTGTCAAACCGAATGGCATAACCACAAACTCAAAATGACCATATCGAATGTTGAAAGCTGTCTTCGGTATGTCCTCTGCCTTGATACGTAACTGATAATATCCCTGTCTCAGATCGAGTTTAGAATAGACCCTCGATCCCTGCAATAAATCAAACAACTCCTCAATGTGGGGAAGAGGATACTTGTTCTTCACAGTCATCCGGTTCAACTCTCTGTAATCAACACAAAGTCTAAGAGAACCATCTTTCTTCTTTACAAACAATACTAGTGCACCCCAGGGAGATGTACTCGGCCTAATATAACCACTAGCTAGCAAATCATCTAACTGAATCTTCAACTCTTTTAACTCAGCTGGTGCCATTCTGTAAGGTGTCTTCGAATACGGCTCAGATCCCGGATATAGATCAATAACAAAATCGATATCACGGTCTAGAGGTAACGATTCTAACTGCTCAGGAAACACATCAGGGAAATCTTTAACTATCTCGGTATTTTCAAACTTCGACTGTTCTTTTGGCCTGTTAAGAAGATAAGCAACAAAACCTGAAGCTCCTTCTCGGACGAGCTTCTTTGCCTCTGTCATAGAAATAATCGGCCCATCTGTCAACTGAATACCCTGACTCGAATCGGATCCCAAACTAATCTTCTTCTCAAAACAACCAATCTTGGCCCTGTGCTCAAATAACCAATCCATACCCAAGATAACTCCGTACTTCTTCACTGACAACATGTAGCGGGCGCCCCAAACGGGTAACGCACGCCCCGCACCGAGTCCCGACCCGGAACCGAAATGGGATCCGACCCGAACCGAAACCCGGCGAACGGCAAACATTTACTCAATAACTAGGCGGGGGTTTCAAAACAACAGAAAGACAGAAGTGCGGAAGCGAAAATAACAAAACGTTAAAACATAAATAATTACACAAGTATTAAAGCCCACCAAGGCTAACGGAATTCAATAATTAATTAACAAACGGGTTCGATACAATATCCCGATAATAATAATAACGGGTTCAATATTTACATAATCCCGAATACAACTTAAAGTAATAAATTCTTAGAATCATAAAACATTTAAATAAAAGCCATACGGGAAAGAGTTATACATGAGCAAAAATAATGTAACTCTAAGACGCGACGACGACGACCCAGATCCCGCCTAGTATCCTGAAACCAGTACAGGGGTAAAACAGAGGGGGTTAGTCAAACGACTAAGTGAGGAGGGAATAATAATGTATATCATAAAACGGAAGTAAATCACCAAATTTTAAACTTAAAAGAAATCAACATAAAAGAAAGGTTTTCGTAACCGGGTGGTGATTTAACATAAAACATAACATATCATATGACTCGGCGAGTCGAGTCCTGAACTCCAATATCCAAACATAAAAACCGGAAACCACCCTTATGCCTCCAATGTAGACGGACCGCTAAATCCGAACTACTCGTAACTGACGGGAATAACTCAGGTACTCAAAAGGGCTGCCACTCCGGCCTCACCCCGAGCTCCCAAATGGAGGAAACCATAGGATTTACGCCGTAGACCCGAGTCTACCGACTTCGTCCTATCGCTCTTACTCCGGGCCCAAACGAACATGCGTACATTTCATAACTCGCTTTTCAAAACATTTCGGGTTGGCCAAAAGACCGTTCGAGACATGACATATGCGAGGCCGAAGGCCAAAGTTCGCCTTAGAAAACAAAAGGTTTTACATGTCCCTTTCGTAAACATTTCAAAGTCTATACGTAGTACTTTTCATATTAAATCATTTTCGATGAATCAAATGAACATAATAATCATAAATATCTATTAAGTATATATATATATATATAAACGGTGTGAAAACAAAACATAAACGTGGCTTATTTTGGGAGAGGCTTATTTATATATATACGTAATAATACTGGAAACAGAAACGGAAAGCCTCACCTGGCTATGCAAAAAGAAGAGCAAAAAGAGCAAGAACTGGCGCTACTCCACGGGAGTATCGTCTGCAAAATACCAAGACACAACCAAATAAGACTAAGGATGACGCACGGCTTATACGAAAGTACTAAAACACATAGGAGCACGTTATACAATTAAATCAATCACTTAAGTTCAAATTCTCAAACGAAAACAGAGTAATTCATGCATTTAAAAATGTAAATCAAGTCCAAATGCAACAAAACTTTACGGACATGCTTAAATTATCATAAAGAAGTATGCATTCGAATTTCGGGAAAATCGGACTTCACATGCAAAAGTTAGAAAATTTGACGAAAACTTAAAACACACTAATCATATGCCCGAACATGTCGTAAATTCATAAATCATGTAATTCCTATCTATTTCATATATATCGAATACACGAGCGAAGAAAGAATTCGGGAAAGACGAGCCGAAGTGGGACCCGTAGGCCAAATTGTGCCCTGACTAACAGAAGGTCAGGGCACTGTTCGACCAGGCCACACGGCCTTGTGCACGGCCGTGTGGCGAGGCCGTGCACGATTGAGCAACACGCACGGCCTCAAGGCCGTGTACACCATCCCGTGTGCGATTCCTCACGCGCACGGCCTCATGCACACGGCCTCGAGGCCGTGTGCACAAGCCCGTGTGCGATCAAAATGAGCAGAAACTCGCAGACAGAAAATCATACGCGAAAATCAAACCCTAATCCAACAATTAATCACTAAAACATGCAAATCAAACCCTAATTCTCACATATAATCATCTACAACATATAAGCTACACGTAGAAACAATAAACACGAAAATCCATCCACAATTTCTATCAAAATCATATAAAAACCTAAATTATTCAACTATATTCAAAAATCCAAAAATCGAAGTAATGAAGGCATTAATAGAGAAATTTCGTGAGAGCTTACTTGTAGATGAGATCGCGAGGAGTTCGTAGACGTAAACGGCTCGAAAATCCGTCGGGAAACGGGGTCGGAACGATCGTTGGAATCTCTTTCTTCTTTCTTCTCTTTTTCTCTCTTTTTCTTTCTTCTCTTTTTCTGTCCTTGTGCGTGAATGGAATAGAGAGGGAGAGAGATTGACTTAGTCAAATCTTGACTAAGGTTTAGAAATCGAAGGGGCAAAGTCGTAATTTTGCAAAATAAGTTCGAAAACTCACGTTGTCCAAAGAACTAATTACAGTCAAGATTCATATTATTAAACGCACATTGACAATTTGTAATTTAAATACATAATTCATTCATATACGAAATAATTCTAAAATTACATAATAAATATCAAATAAAATAATAATTGCGCAAATATTCGATTCGAACATACAGATTTATAATTCGGATTTTCGGGGCGTTACAATCACCCCTCCTTATGAGAATCTGGCCCCCAGATTCTACTCGTCCGGCTGAAATAATTCCGGATGAAACTTGCGCATCTTGTCCTCGGTCTCCCATGTAGCTTCTTCGGTTGTCTGATTTCTCCAAAGGACTTTGACAAGAGAAATCTCTCGGTTGCGCAGAGCTTGAGTCTTCTTATCCAATATCTTCACCGGCTTCGAAACAAAGGTCAAATCCGGTTCTAGTTCAATATCCTCAACAGGAAGGATCTCGGACTCATTCGGGAAGTACTTTCGGAGTTGGGAAACATGAAAGACGTTGTGAATCCCTGTCAGACTCGGCGGCAAGTCTAACCTGTAGGCTGCGTTCCCAATCCTCTCCAGAGTTTCATAAGGACCTAAAAATCTCGGGCTCAACTTTCCTCCTTTTCCAATTCGGGTGAAACCCTTTCGAGGAGAAGCTTTGAGGAATACTTTGTCACCAACCTCAAATTCCAACGGTCGGCGACGGGTGTCGGCAAAGCTCTTCTGTCGATCCTGAGCTGCCTTCATTCTCTGCCGAATGGTCTGAATACAGTCGATGGCATTTTGGAGAAACTTTGGAGGAGTTCCTCATTCCTTATCATCCTTCGTACAACGCCAATCCTCGAGATCCCAAAACAACGGGGATCTACACTTTCTGCCATACAACGCTTCGTAAGGTGCCATTCCGATCGTAGACTGATGACTGTTATTGTAGGCAAACTCGATCAGAGGTAACTGGTCGTGCCAATTGTTGCGAAAATCCAGGGCACAAGCTCGAAGCATATCACAGAGATATCTGATCATCCTCTCTGACTGACCATCGGTTTGTGGATGTGCGGCTGTACTGAAGGTCAGCTTCGTTCCCATTCGTTCTTGAAGTTGCTGCCACAAACGGGAAGTAAATCGAGCATCTCTGTCAGACACTATCGTAGACGGAATCCCATGAAGCTTGACAATCTCTCGATGATAAATCTCTGCCAACCTATCCACTTTGTACGACATTTTGATCGGTAGAAAATGAGCACTCTTGGACAGTCGGTCGATAATCACCCAAATGCTATCGTAGCCACCTCTAACTTTAGGCAAACCAGACACGAAGTCCATGGCAATACCTTCCCAATTCCATGTAGGAATCGGTAGCGGCTCAAGCAAACCTCCCGGTCTTTGATGTTCAACTTTAACCTGCTGACAAGTCGAGCATCTCTTGACGTAATCAGCTACGTCTCTCTTCATACCTCTCCACCAGAATAACTCTTTCAGATCCCCATACATCTTACTTCCACCTGGATGAACTATATAAGGTGTGTTGTGAGCCTCATCGAGAATCTCTTTCCTCAGACTCTCCGGAACACAAACTCGGGACTTGTAGCGGAGAATTCCTGTGTCGTCCACACCAAACTGAGTCTCAGAATCAGCTGCAATGTGAACTATCTGTCTCTGAGTCCATTCATCAGTAGCCTGAACATCTCGGATCTTTCGACCCAACTCTGACTGGATCGATATGCTGTGAACATGGGCCTGGGAACTGATGTGAACTCCCTCTAACTTAGCCTCTAGCTAGGCTATGCTTGCCTTCCGGCTTAGTGCATCGGCTACGACATTTGCCTTCCCGGGATGGTACTGAATCTTGCAGTCGTAGTCCTCAAATAATTCCATCCAACGGCGCTGTCGTTTGTTCAATTCCTTCTGAGTAAACAAGTACTGAAGGCTCTTATGATCTGTGAAGATGTCAAATGTGATGCCGTAGAGGTAATGACGCCATTTCAATAATGCAAATACCACGGCGGCTAGCTCAAGGTCATGAGTGGGATAGTTCTCTTCCGCTGGCTTTAGCTTCCTCGATGCATAAGCTATAACTTTCCCATTCTGCATTAACACACAACCTAATCCTTCGTGTGACGCATCTGCATACACGACAAATCCTTCAGAACCCTCTGGCAGGGTCAATACTGGAGCTGTGGTCAATCTCTTCTTGAGCTCCTGAAAACTAGATTCACATTTGGCTGACCACTCAAACTTAGCTTCCTTCTTCGTCAATGCTGTTAACGGACCTGCAAGTTTAGAGAAATCCTTGACGAAACTTTTGTAGTATCCTGCTAAACCCAAGAAACTACGGATCTCTGTAGGATTCTTAGGTCTCTCCCAATCCAGCACTGTCTCAATCTTCGAAGGATCTACCTCGATTCCCGTTCCGGATATGACATGACCTAGGAAGGTCACTCGGTCGATCCAGAATTCGCATTTGCTGAACTTAGCGAATAATTGGTGCTCTCTCAAAGCTTGGAGCACGATCCGGAGGTGTTCAGCGTGTTCTTCTTCGAACTTCGAGAACACTAAGATGCCGTCAATGAAAATAACGACGAACTTATCGAGGTGCGGACGGAAAATTCTGTGCATCATGTCCGTAAAAGCTGCTGGGGCATTCGAGAGTCCAAATGGCATGACCACAAACTCGAAATGTCCGTATCGGGTGTTGAAAGCTGTCTTTGGGATATCCTCTGACCGGATATGGAGCTGGTAATATCCTTGTCTGAGATCGAGCTTGGAATAAACCCTCGATCCTTGTAGCAAATCGAATAATTCCTCGATATGCGGTAGAGGATACTTGTTCTTCACTGTCATCCTGTTCAACTCTCGGTAGTCAATACACATGCGAAGTGTATCATCTTTCTTCTTCACGAACAAGACTGGAGCACCCCAAGGCGAGGCACTCGGTCGGATATATCCAATAGAAAGAAGTTCATCGAGTTGGTTCTTCAATTCTTTCAACTCTGCAGGAGCCATTCGGTACGGCGACTTCGAATAGGACTTGGCTCCCGGAACTAAGTCAATCACGAACTCGATATCCCGATCCGGTGGTAAGAATTCCAGATTCTCGGGAAACACGTCGATGAATTCATTGACCACGGACGTCTCTTCGATCTTCGTCTGGTCCTTCGGGTGGTTGAGAATATATGCTATAAAGCACGTCGCTTCTTCTTTCTGAACGAGCTTCTTGGCTTCCATCATTGAGATATACGGACCTTCTCCTGATCGGAAACCCTTAACCTCATTAGAACCCAGAATAACCTTCTTCTCGAAACAATCAACCTTCGCCCGATGCTCGTACAACCAATCCATTCTGAGAATAACCCCATATTTCTTCATCGGCAACTCGACCAAATCAGCCGGGTATTCGATACCCTCGATGATAACCGGACAACGCTTAAGTGCTCGGTTCGCAATAACCTTCGAACCCAACGGCGAACCAACCACTAACACATAATCAAGCAAGGAAACAGGCGCATGCACAGATAAGGAAACAGCAGGCGCAATAAATGAGTGGGAAGCACCCGAGTCGTACAATGCATGTATGGGGATGCCATTTATATATATAGTACCTTCCACCACGTCAGTCGGATCTGCAACAGCATCCTCTGCATCGCCTTCCAAGGCATAAACACGAGCATATGCCTGAGGCTGAGCGGCTCCCTGTTGTACCGGTCTCCTCTTCGGGCATTCACCTATCCGATGATCGGCGCTACCACAACCGTAGCAAAGACCGTTCTTCCTCCAACACTTGGCCTCTAAATGTGGGCCCTGACAAAATCCACATACTGGCCGTGGAAATCCCTGAGGTCGAGGAGGAGCAAGCTGAGGTCGGGGAGGAGCAGGCTGAATTGCGTTCCTGAACGGCTTCTTCCCAAAAGAGGACCCAGACGGAATAAATGGCCTCTTTGAACCAGAAGCAAAAATCTTGGCGGCTGCAGGGGCAGGTGCTAATGTCGGTCTCATCTGTCGAAGATCGGACTCTATAGAAAGGGCCGTCTCGACTGCCTCGGTGTAGAACTGGAGTCTGTTCCCGAGCATATGCATACGAATCTCATTCGACAATCCCTCAATGAACTGTCGAGTCTTCCTCTGTTCGTCGTCAACCATATACGAGCAGTGAATGATAAGCCTGGAGAAATGAGCCTCGTACTGGTCAACTGTAGAAGTACCCTGCTTGAGAGCCAGAACTCTCGCTCACGTCGCTGTCGGACCACCAATGGAATATACTTGGCCCGAAACTCAACCGCGAACTGATCCCAAGTCGGGACCACATGCTCACGCTGCCATCTCTGTTCAATACGGGCCCACCAATCCTGAGCAGCTCCTATCATCTGATACACTGCTAACTCAACCCTCTTAGGGTCCGGACACTCCAATACTCGGAATATCTTTTCCATCGCCGATATCCAAGCCTCGGCGATAACATCATCAGGTGCACCCTCGAACTGCGGAGGGTTGAGCTTAAGAAACCTTCCCAGATCATTCTCGGGGGCAGGTGGTGGCGTAGCTCTGTTGGTATGAACTATAAACTACCCTAAGGCTTCCATAAATTGTGCTGGAGTCGGAACACCTGGAGGCGAACCTGGCGGTTCACGGCGAGAAGGCATTCCGCACATTCAATACCAAACATGCATGATAATAAGTGATTATGGAAAGCTGTAACACGTAAAGAAATTAAATTCACATAATCACGTAGTCACAATCACATAACCCTAAGCCGTACGACCTAGACACAACTGGACACGACAATTCAGAGCTTCGGCCATTGGACCAAGCGCTCTGATACCAACTGTAGCGGGCGCCCCAAACGGGTAACGCACGCCCCGCACCGAGTCCCGACTCGGAACCGAAATGGGATCCGACCCGAACCGAAACCCGGCGAACGTCAAGCATTTACTCAATAACTAGGCGGGGGTTTCAAAACAACGGAAAGACAGAAGTGCGGAAGCGAAAATAACAAAACGTTAAAACATAAATAATTACACAAGTATTAAAGCCCACCAAGGCTAACGGAATTCAATAATTAATTAACAAACGGGTTCGATACAATATCCTGATAATAATAATAACGGGTTCAATATTTACATAATCCCGAATACAACTTAAAGTAATAAATTCTTAGAATCATAAAACATTTAAATAAAAGCCATACGGGAAAGAGTTATACATGAGCAAAAATAATGTAACTCTAAGACGCGACGACGACGACCCAGATCCCGCCTAGTATCCTGAAACCAGTACAGGGGTAAAACAGAGGGGGTTAGTCAAACGACTAAGTGAGGAGGGAATAATAATGTATATCATAAAACGGAAGTAAATCACCAAATTTTAAACTTAAAAGAAATCAACATAAAAGAAAGGTTTTCGTAATCGGGTGGTGATTTAACATAAAACATAACATATCATATGACTCGGCGAGTCGAGTCCTGAACTCCAATATCCAAACATAAAAACCGGAAACCACCCTTTTGCCTCCAATGTAGACGGACCGCTAAATCCGAACTACTCGTAACTGACGAGAATAACTCAGGTACTCAAAAGGGCTGCCACTGCGGCCTCACCCCGAGCTCCCAAATGGAGGAAACCATAGGATTTACGCCGTAGACCCGACGTCTACCGACTTCATCCTATCGCTCTTACTCCGGGCCCAAACGAACATGCGTACATTTCATAACTCGCTTTTCAAAACATTTCGGGTTGGCCAAAAGACCGTTCGAGACATGACATATGCGAGGCCGAAGGCCAAAGTTCGCCTTAGAAAACAAAAGGTTTTACATGTCTCTTTTGTAAACATTTCAAAGTCTATACGTAGTACTTTTCATATTAAATCATTTTCGATGAATCAAATGAACATAATAATCATAAATATCTATTAAGTATATATATATATAAACGGTGTGAAAACAAAACATAAACGTGGCTTATTTTGGGAGAGGCTTATTTATATATATACGTAATAATACTGGAAACAGAAACGGAAAGCCTCACCTGGCTATGCAAAAAGAAGAGCAAAAAGAGCAAGAACTGGCGCTACTCCACGGGACTATCGTCTGCAAAATACCAAGACACAACCAAATAAGACTAAGGACGACGCACGACTTATACGAAAGTATTAAAACACATAGGAGCACGTTATACAATTAAATCAATCACTTAAGTTCAAATTCTCAAACGAAAACAGAGTAATTCATGCATTTAAAAATGTAAATCAAGTCCAAATGCAACAAAACTTTACAGACATGCTTAAATTATCATAAAGAAGTATGCATTCGAATTTCGGGAAAATCGGACTTCACATGCAAAAGTTAGAAAATTTGACGAAAACTTAAAACGCACTAATCATATACCCGAACATGTCGTAAATTCATAAATCATGTAATTCCTATCTATTTCATATATATCGAATACACGAGCGAAGAAAGAATTCAGGAAAGATGAGCCGAAGCGGGACCCGTAGGCCAAATTGTGCCCTGACTAACAGAAGGTCAGGGCACTGTTCGACCAGGCCACACGGCCTTGTGCACAGCCGTGTGGCGAGGCCGTGCACGATTGAGCAACACGCACGGCCTTATGCACACGGCCTCAAGGCCGTGTGCACCATCCCGTGTGTGATTCCTCACGCGCACGGCCTCATGCACACGGCCTCGAGGCCGTGTGCACAAGCCCATGTGCGATCAAAATGAGCAGAAACTCGCAGACAGAAAATCATACGCGAAAATCAAACCCTAATCCAACAATTAATCACTAAAACATGCAAATCAAACCCTAATTCTCACATATAATCATCTACAACATATAAGCTACACGTAGAAACAATAAACACGAAAATCCATCCACAATTTCTATCAAAATCATATAAAAACCTAAATTATTCAACTATATTAAAAAATCCAAAAATCGAAGTAATGAACGCATTAATAGAGAAATTTCGTGAGAGCTTACTCGTAGATGAGATCGCGAGGAGTTCGTAGACGTAAACGGCTCGAAAATCCGTCGGGAAACGGGGTCGGAACGATCGTTGGAATCTCTTTCTTCTTTCTTCTCTTTTTCTCTCTTTTTCTTTCTTCTCTTTTTCTCTCTTTGTGCGTGAATGGAATAGAGAGGGAGAGAGATTGACTTAGTCAAATCTTGACTAAGGTTTAGAAATCGAAGGGGCAAAGTCGTAATTTTGCAAAATAAGTTGGAAAACTCACGTTGTCCAAATAACATGTAATTACAGTCAAAATTCATATTATTAAACGCACATTGACAATTTGTAATTTAAATACAGAATTCATTCATATACGAAATAATTCTAAAATTACATAATAAATATCAAATAAAATAATAATTGCGCAAATATTCGATTCGAACATACAGATTTATAATTCGGATTTTCGGGGCGTTACACAACACTATCAAATCTGCGGGGTAAACTTTATTCTCAATAACAACGGGACAACGTCGGTACACGCGGTCGGTAATCATACAAGATCCCAAAGGGGAACTCACAACAAAGCAATAATCAGACAAATCAACAGACGCATGCGCAAATAAGTCAATTTCAGGAGCAACAAAAGAATGCGTAGCACCCGGATCAAACAATGCATGTATGGGTATGTTATGTATATGTACAGTACCTTCCACCACGGTGGAAGCATCAGGCTCAGTACCCTCACTATTGCCCTCCAGTGCATACACACGAGCTGGAACAGAAGGCTTCGGCTTCAGCGGCATAGGCTGACTCGGGGGCTGCCTCCTAGGACAACTATCTATCTGATGAGTGGAACTCCCACAAGCTCTGCACAATCCCAACTTACTCCAACACTTAAACTCTGGGTGATTCCCTCCACAATAACCACAAATAACTGGACGATAACCTGACGGACGAGGGACTGAAGGAAAACCAGTCGGGCGAGGTGTAGAGTAAAATCCGGTCGGACGAGGTGCTGAAGTAAATCCCATAGGGCGAGGTATAGGAGGTCTGGGTCCACCAAAAGGTCTCTTGCCCTTAGGCTGCATAGGAGCACTCGGAATGAAAGGCCTCTTGAAACCTGATAAAGAAGAAGCAGGGGTAGTGCGACGAATAGCTCGATCAATACTGGCATACTCAGCCTCTAGAGATAAGGCTGCATCTACAGCTGCAACATAGGTAGTGGGACGGGAAGCTGCAAGACCCTGTCGAAGAGGAATACTCAAGCCCTCTAAAAACTTCTTGGTCTTCCTGCGCTCATTTGTAGCAATATGGGGAGATATACTGCAAGTCTAGTAAAGTTGGCCTCATAATCTGCCATAGTAGAAGTATCCTGGGATAACTCCATAAACTCCTGCTCCCGGCAATCCTGAACAGTAGGGGGAACATACTTAGCTCGAAACTCCTCAAGAAACCTATCCCATGATGACTCAACTCCGGTGGCCCTCCATCTCTGCTCAGTCATCTTCCACCAGGCCTCTGCAGGTCCTCGAAGAAGATAGATAGCAAACTCAACCTTCTCTAGATCAGTAGGCTGATGAACTCGATATATCCTCTCAAGAGATGAAATCCAACCCTCTGCCACAATATCATCTGTGGTACCAACAAACTGAGGTGGGTGGAAATCGAGGAATCTACGCAAGGACTGCTCACGAGCTCTATGCTCATCTACCTCAACATTCCTGTCTCTCTGATCCAGATAATCTTTAAAGAGACCAAATATCTGCTGAGCATCCACTACTGGTGCCTGTGGTGGTGCTGCTGGAGGAGTACGATCACGACGAGGCGGCATCCTACAATTAAATATAACAAATATGCATGTAGATTAATTATGGATGCAAAGCTGTAAACACATAAGCACGAAAGCACAATTTCCTAAGTCATAAGCCGTACGGACCTAGACTGACACGACTCACAGAGCTAAGGCCAATGAACCTCTAGCTCTGATACCAACTGTAACGGCACGTCCCCAAATACGGTGCGACGTGACGTCCCGCACCAATTCATAATCCTTAACCAGAACTAAAGGTCCAGTTATGAACTACAACATGGCGAACGGAAAATAATTACCAGGCGGATCTGCTTTAGAAAATAATAAGACAATGAACAATAATACAGCGGAAGCAAATTAGCACAACCTATCCCACTCAGGGAGCTAGAACAACCATAATCCAAAACACAATTTATAAAGCCCACCAAGGCCACTGAAAATAACCATATCAACATTCAAACTAATTTACATTATTTACATCTACAAGCTCTAGGGTTTTAATTACTTATCCAGATACATAGGCGGAAAAGAAATCACCTAAACAAAAGCAAATGACTCCAAGGACACAACCTGAATCCGCCTAGCAACAAAACCCTGAAAAGACAACAACAGAGTAATGGGGTTAGTCAAAGCGACTAAGTGAGGGGGCTGTAATACGTATATATTATCGAAACAACCGAAAGATTCACCAGTTTGTAAAAGAGAAGAAAGCAAAGGAAAAATAAAGGTTTTCACAATTATGGGTGAATCGAATAATTTTGCATAAAAGTAAAAGCTCGGCGAGTCGAGCCTCAACCACCTGTTTCATAATATCAGAAATATCAAATAAACCTCCCTTATTCCTCCTTGTGTAGTCAGGTAGCTAGCCCGCTACTATATAATTATATATGCAAGGACAAATATCCAATACACCTTCGGCTGAGGATATAGACTAGATCCCGTCCGGCGCAGGTACTCAAAAGGGTTGCCACTCCGGTCATACCCCCGAGCTCCCAACAGTTTGGAGTCCAGAGCATTGAGATCCACCGTAGACCCGACGTCTATCCGGCTTCACCCCGTACCCTGAAGTCCGGGCCCAATAGTATAATGTGGCTCAATGGCCAGGCCGAAAGGCCAAGATAATTCCTCGCACTCCAAATGCTTGTGTGGTCAAAGGGACCAATTTCAAACTCATTTGTAACCCTTTCGAGCTAATAGAGCCTTCTAGGGGTTAATATGTAATAATTTGATATCAAAGCATTTTCCTTTAAACTCATTAATATAGTATGGTTCAAATAGCTACTACGTATAACATAAATATGGGGAACGAAAACATAAAAGCATCAAACACAGGCTTCGGGTATATATGGAATATTTACATACGTATAAGAAAGACCGAATTCGGAAAAGAAACCCCACCTGGATAATCCTGCAAAAAGGGCAAAAGAAAGAAGACCAACTACTGCCCGGAAGAACTACCACCTGAAACCAAATATGACACAACCATGTAAGACGACAATACGACGCACGGCTTATTCTTAATGCAATAAACACTTAATTAAATCAAAGAAGGGCAATTAGGGCAATTATTCAATGAAACGAATGAAATATAAAACTTCAAAACTATAAATCGTGCTTAAACACAATTAGGTTTCATAGACATGCTTAAAATACTATAAAGAAGCATACATTCAAGTTTCGAAGCAATCGGAAAAGAATTGCGAAAACCGTATAATTCCCTAAACGGAAATCGGTTCGTTTTACGATCAAACGGTATTGGAAAAATTCAAACTCTATAAATTATTAAGTTTTAAAGTATTACGGACTTAATGGCGAAGTCGGATTTTGAAAATAATATCAAACGAAGAAAGTAGGATTTGCAATTTTTGACTTCCAGAGACTTTTTAACTAAAATTGGGACACACGGCCTCTTGCACGGCCTTGTGCAAGGCCGTGTGCATGTTTGGAACACGCACGGCCTTTCCACACGGCCTGGTCAAGGCCGTGTGCAACTTTGAGAACACACACGGCCTGATGCAAGGCCGTGTGAGGTGGAAAACACGCACGGTCTTGCTACACGGCCTGTTGCAAGACCGTGTGCACCTATTTTCGCGAATTTTCAACAGAAAGCGAAGAACTTCGTACAGAAGCAGCAAAACTTCGTCAAATCTTTACCAAAATACTATTTTCAATCAGATTTTCATACTACAAACTTCAACAAACATCAAAGATCACAATGGCAACACATAGGATCAAGAATCATCGAAAACTACGGAGTATAACGATCAAACTACCGAAAAATCCAACTTCGAAACAATTTATCCAAAACATACTCAAACGAAAACGGAATCGAATGGAACCTGAATAATAGCTTTAGAGAATGTTACAAGGATCACGTAGGTTCTTACGGATCGAAATTTGGTTAAGAAACGAACTCGAAAGATCGAATTGAAGCTTTAAAGAAAATTCTTTCTTTTTCTTTCTTTCTTTTCTTTTCCTTTGGCTGTTTAAGTGTAATTAAGAAAAAGAAAAGGAAAAGAGAATAAAAAGAAAACCTGAGGTTTAAATGAAAAATCGAAGGGGCATTTTCGTAATTTTGCGAAACTTCATAAAAAGGACATATCAACGAAATATATCAATATTATAGTCAAAACTCATCATTTTAAACGCACATCAACATAGAATAATTTAAATTCACAAATTATTGCATTTACGAAAATTCATATAAAATACATAAATATCACATAAGCACATATATCCCGATCGAGTTTTCCAAACTTGTCCCGTTATCTTAGGAATTCTTACCGGCTTTAGTTTACCAAAAATTTGGGGCGTTACAAAGGGTTAGTTAAAAGACTAAGTGAGGGTGAAAAGGGGGTACATACATAATAGCATACGGGAATAAATCACCATTTTAACTTAAAAGAAAACAAACGTAAAAGAAGGGTTTTCGTAAATTTTTGGTGATCTATCATAACATAACATAACGGGACATATCATATTGCTCGGCGAGACGAGCCCTCAACTCCTCATATCATATCATAACATACCTGAAAACCATACCAACCTTATTCCTCCCATGTAGCAGAAGGACCGCTAAATCCAACTGCTCTATAGGCATAATAGCCTATCTCACGGCTGACACGAAGTCTCCGTCATAGGAGCACAAAGGTTGCCACTCCGCCCTCACCCGTGCTCCTGGTAAACATGGAGCAAGCTACCGAATTCCACCGTAGACCCGCTATCTATCCGGCTTCATCCGATCGCCATACTCCGGGCCCATATAACATATCATACATATCGTATCTTGCATTTTCATAACTATCATCTTCCTATTAAAATTGGAATCAAGACATTTCGGGGAGGGCCAAAAAGGCCGTTCGAGACAGGCGATGTAACGGTAGGAAACGCAACCGGATGTTCCATCGTCTTGGGGGAGAAACCCGCCCTAACGACTTCACTCAACGAGAAGGTTTCCAAACCCAAAATTACATTTAAATCAAAACATAGTTCGCTTGTCTCTTTGTGAAAACATTTCGAAATCATATACATATTATTCATTTAATATCAAATCCATTGTTCTTAAACCTCATAAAGATAATAAGCATAAAGTATTTACTAAATATAGTAATACGGGATGTAAACATAAATTACACATGCGAGGCTTATTTAGTGAGGCTCAATAGTACATATCTACATAATACGGGATAACAATAGAAACCTCACCTGGCGACAACCCAACAGAAAGCCCAAAACGGAAGCGAGCAACCTAATCCACGAGAGTGGAACCTGCAACTGACAAATGACATAACCATATAAGACATACGATGACGAACGGCTCATACAAAAGCATAGGAACGCGTAAAAGCACGTTATACAATCACATAAAGCACTTAGGTTCAATTATCAAACGAAAACGGAGTAATTCATAATTTAAAAATGCAAATCAAGTCCAAATGCAACGAAACTTTACATACATGCTTTAAATACCATAAGGGAGCATGCATTCGAATTTTGGGAAAATCGAACTTCATATGCAAAAGTTAGAAAATTTGACGAAAACTTAAAACATACTATTCATAGATCCGAACATGCTATAAATTCATAAATCATACAATTCATATCTATATCATATATATCGAATACATAAGCGAAGAACGAATTCGGAAAAGACGAGCCGCGGTGGGACCCGTAGGCCAAAACAGCCCCTGACTTACAGAAGGTCAAGGGGCTGTTCACAGGTCCACACGGCCTTGTGCACGGCCGTGTGCCGAGGCCGTGCACAATCAAGCAACACGCACGGCCTCATGCACACGGCCTCAAGGCCGTGTGCACCAGCCCGTACCCAATGCACCACACGCATGGTCTCTTGCACGGCCGTGCAAGAGGCCGTGTATCACCACACGGCCTTGCAACACGCCGTGTGCAAAGCCCGTGTGCGTCCAGATTGAGCAGAAACATGCAGAACATTAAAACATACGCGAAATTCAAACTTAAATCAACATTTAAACGATTAATCATGCAAATCAATCCCTAAATCTCACATATAATCATCTACAACATATAATCTACATATAGAAACGATAAACACGAATATCCATCCACGAATACTATCAAAATCGAATAAAACCTAAATATTCAACTATTAACCAAAAAATGAGAAATACGAGGCATAGGGGACATTAAACGAAAGAATCATGAAAGGCTTACTCATAGAAGAGATCACGAGGAGTTCGTAGACGAAAACAATTCGAAAATCCGTTGGGAAACGGAGTCGGGACGATCGTTGAAGCTCCTTCCTTCCCTTTTCTCTTTTTCTTTCTGTTTCTTTCTTCTACTTTGCTGCTGCTGCTGATTTGGGCGAGAGTGAGATGAGAGAGAGACTTAGTCAATTAGTTGACTAGGGTTTAAAATCGAAAGGGCAAATTCGTAATTTCGCAAAATAAGTTCAAAAACTCACGTTGTCCAAATAATAAATAATTATAGTCAAAATTCATATTATTAAACGCACATTGACAATTCGTAATTAAAATATTAAAATTCATTCATTAATAAAATGTTATATAAATCACATAATAATTAATAAAATAAATCATAAATCGCGAGGGAAATCGATTCGGGCTCCCGGTTCATAATACGAATTTTCGGGGCGTTACATGGGAACAAACCAAGACTTCGAGTGGAACTTCTCTAAGCTTGCAACCCTGTTGCTTGGGTCGACGGAGATGTTGCTTGGGTCGACGGAGAAGAAACCGAGCTCGAATGGACAATCTATGTTGGACCTGTTCTTAGGAGCCGAAAAGAGATTAACTGCAACTTCAATATTAACCTTGCTCAAGGGATTCTGAAGGAATCGTCGTGAGTAAGAATGCATCACATGAAAGGTTGAATTGGTGAATGGTGCTAATGAAGAAACCATAGCTCATGCTCGGGAAGCAAAAATCAACCAGAAAGTTGTCACTCATGACATCGAACTAGCTGCCGTAGTAAAGGATTGGCTGAAGTGTCGCCACTATCTCTTATGGAAATTGTTGACATCCCCACAGATTATGAGAGTTAACAAGTGTTAACTCAGGAGGAGTTGAACTAACCCCAACGTCGTTAATGGAAAATGTTTGAGGACTAAGAGTACAAGAATCAGTGTTCCTTGGGAAAAGCGAATATCATAGTTGGTACTTTGAACCAAATCACGAACGTGTCACAAGTTGAGTCTAAACTGGATTGGACTTACACCATTTTGAATAATTTCATTCATAGCCTCGCGAACCAGTCAAAATTGAGTTGGAGAATCTAAAATGCCAAGACTGCAAAAGAATGGATTCCGAGTCAGACAATTCGAGCGAAGAATAATCCAAAGTTTCAGCTTTGTGTTGGTAACCCCAATACTTCCCAATATAAGCCTCGGACCCATGATTCGAAGAGTCGAAAGAAAGAGACTTACTCGATTAAGTCAAGAGATACTTGACTTGTCAGCAGATCAAAGCCGAGCATCAAAGATTAAGGGGTTAGCTATGACTACTACATATCCCTATGTGGGATTGGGAATGGATTCACCATGGACTTCGTGTCTGGACTACTGAAGGTTTAAGATGGTAATTACTGTTATACGTTTATCTGGGATTTCTCCAAGGTGCTGTCGATCGAATTCAGGCCTTTCGACAATAAATGGAGATAGCTCAAGTTCTACTAAAAAGCTACTTGTAAGAACCCCGAACAAGCTTGGAGTTGTGCAATCCGCGAAATATCTCCTAGCGAGTCCCTTGAATGAATCATACAGTCGAAGAAGCTTCGTGAGAGATCCGAATAAAGATGCATAAGTTTCACCCAGAGTTGTATAATTCTAATCAATAGAATCTGGGGACCAGATTCTCATAAGGAGGGGTGATTGTAACGCCCCGAAAATTCGTGTTATGAACCGGGAACCCGAATCGATTTTCTTCCGCGATTCATTATTTATTTTATTAATTATTATATGATTTTATAACAATTTCGTATATGAGTGAATTTTGATATTGAGAGAATTTATGGATGGATTTTCGTGTTTATTGTTTCTATGTGTAGCTAATATGTTGTAGATCATTATATGTAAATATTAGGGTGTGATTTTGCATGTTTAGATGATTAAATGTTGGATTTAGGATTGAATTTGCGAAGGTTTCTCGCTTCTGTGAATTTTCAGCTCTTTCTTGACGCACACGGGCTTTGCACACGGGGTGTGGCAAGCCCGTGTGGAGGTACACGGCCTCTTGCACGGCCGTGCAAGAGACCGTGCGCATGGTGCATGGTGCACGGCCTTGTGCACACGGCCTTGAGGCCGTGTGCAAGAGGCCGTGCGTGTCTTTTTGGTGTGCACACGGCGTTGGTGCACACGGCCTCAAGGCCGTGTGCATGAGCCCGTGTGGACCGGCATGAACAGCTCCCTGACCTTCTGTAAGTCAGGGGCTCTTTTGGCCTACGGGTCCCGCCTCGGCTCGTCTTTTCCGAATTCGTTCTTCGCTCGTGTATTCAATATATATGATATAGATATGAATTGCATGTTTTATGAATTTATAACATGTTCGGGTGTATGAATAGTGCGTTTTAAGTTTTCGTTAAATTTTCTAACTTTTGCATATGAAGTCCGATTTTCCCGAAATTCGAATGCATGCTCCCTTATGGTATTTAAAGAATGTCTGTAAAGTTTCGTTGCATTTGGACTTGATTTGCATTTTTAAATTATGAATAACTCCGTTTTCGTTTGATAATTGAACCTAAGTGCTTTATGTGATTGTATAACGTGCTTTTACGCGTTCCTATGCTTTCGTATGAGCCGTGCGTCGTCGTATGTCTTACGTGGTTATGTCTTTTGTCAGTTGCAGGTTCCACTCTCGTGGATTAGGTTGCTCGTTTCCGTTTTGGGCTTTCTTTTGGGTTGTCGCCAGGTGAGGTTTCTATTGTTATCCCGTATTATGTAGATATGTACCTTTGAGCCTCACTAAATAAGCCTCGCATGTGTAATTTATGTTTTCATCCCGTATTACTATATTTAGTAAATACTTTATGCTTATTATCTTTATGAGGTTTAAGAACAACGGATTTGATATTAAATGAATAATATGTATATGATTTCGAAATGTTTTCAAAAAGAGACAAGCGAACTATGTTTCGATTTAAATGTAATTTTGGGTTTGGAAACCTTCTCGTTGAGTGATGTCGTTAGGGCGGGTTTCTCCCCCAAGACGATGGAACATCCGATTGCGTTTCCTACCGTTACATCGCCTGTCTCGAATGGCCCTTTTTGGCCCTCCCCGAAATGTCTTGATTCCTATTTTAATAGGAAGATGATAGTTATGAAAATGCGAGATACGATATGTATGATATGTTATATGGGCCCGGAGTATGGCAATCGGATGAAGCCTGTAGCTCCCCCTGAAGAAGGACCGCCACATCCGCACCGAAATGGATTCCTGAGCTTCAGCGAGGGGCCTCAACTCAAAAACCCACTCCGGCGAACGACACTCAAACAAGCACTACTGGAAACAGCAACGACATCCCAACAACAACCACAATAAAACAGAGAAATGCGGAAGCGATTACAGAAAATAACAACTTAACCATAAAAGCCATCCATGGCAACATAATTCATAAAACAATTCGCAAGTAAATATCCAATTAATGCCATCAACGGCTCAACTACCTATCCCACATCAGGGGCACGTAAGTACGGAAATAAATCATAATATTAAATACAATAAGCTAAATCAATTCATAAAGTAAAGACTCGACTGTTGTTGGGACACTGACAAGACAAGAGACAAGAGCCGACCTAGACCTGCTGCTGCCGATTGACAAGATAGGTGACACCGCCACCTGTCTACCTGAAGCAAGAACTAAAATAGAAGGGGTGAGTATAAAGGATACTCAGTAAGGGGGGTAATACAATATAGGTATTGATCACAGTTCGTCGTTTATCGTTTAAAACCAAAAAGGGTGAATGTTACTCGTTTTGATAAAGATACATACAATAATATAAGTGGTAAAACTATAACACAAAGCAACATTCGGGTTCGGCTTTATTTGGAAACACAAAAGGTTGACGAACCGGATCCTTTGAAAACATTTGCACATAAGGTCAAGCCGATCATTTTGAAATAATATTAGTTGAGTCACGATGCCGTTACAAGTTCGAAAGACATGGCATAAATAAGTTGGAATCGATAAATAAACACGGCTCGTAATTCAACTAATTAATTGAATAATAAAGGAGGCTTACGGTGGCAAGCACGAGTCACACTTCCGGGTTTTATATATACATATATATAGGGAAATACATATGAAAAATGAAGAGAACCGAAATGTGCTTCGACTTGTAACGAAAGCCGTAAAACAATTAGACAAGCAACAAATGCAATAAATCATGCAAATAATGTGTCTCGGCGAGAACGGGCCCTCTCCTTATAACTCCCAATTGAAAAATCATGTAAGCAAGTACTCCACCACCAACAGTCGTGACCCACTCAGAATTTTATGGAAACGCGTGTTAACAACGTCACCCTTATCAGAATTTTATGGAAACGCGTGTTAACAACGTCACCCTATCAGAATTTTCTAGGAAGCGCGTAGCCTACAACGCCACCCTCGCACTAACTCAAGTTAGCCAACCTCCTGGCTGATCTAAGCAGATACGGATTGGAGTATCCATCGGGATTTGCCCTGGACGCACGTCCCCAGGCTCACCTCCTGAATACTCCGGGCCCAATAAAATACACAGTCTAGAACTCGCATTTGAAAACGATGATAGTTAAAGTGGCCAACAGAGCCATTCGAAAACAGGGAATCGGGACGTGGAAGGCAAAAGGGGCCATTCGAGACAAGGTTATATTTGCGAGGTCGAGAGACCAAAATTCGCATTTAAAACAAAAGGGTTTTCCCCTTGTCTCTAGTTGAAAGTATTTCAAATCATTTTGGTTTTGCTATTAAAAGGTTTAACTAAGCACATAAGGAATAGTAAAGGCAGTACAACAAGTAATAAGAAAAAGCAGGGTAATCATTTATTTCGCAACCTATAATAGTCTATGTCCTTGCCCCAGTTAAAAATAAGTTTAAACCCTTACCTGTAGCTCGACAAACGAGAAAAGCAAGCAAGCAACATGTATGATTCTCCCTCAGAGATCCCACCTGAAACACGGGGTCTAGAGGATGAATGACTGACACGAACAAGAAAACAGACACTGACGCTCGGCTATCAAAATACGAACATGCTTAAGGACATTCACTCAACATTTAAACATAAGAAAGCGAGTAGGGGCAATATAGTCAATTTATCCAAATGTATGCAATAATTAAATAAACGAATAACAATTAACATTTAATTAATAATAATATTTAAGCATAATCTAACCAGGGGTTAACCTTGCAATTAAACATCAAACATGTATATTTCATTTAAATCAACAACAATTAAGTACAACTTATAGCTTTTCCCAAAAGCTCAAAAGCTAACAAGTTCATATTAATCCTATCTCTAGCCTAATCGAACCGAAACCCATCCGTTCGACTACACAAGCATATATCATCAACAATCAACAGTTTACACAAGCTATAGTACAACAAATCCATGCCAAAACAATCCGAAAAGCTAAAAGCTAGAAGATACAATCAAAAGCTACCAATTAACACAATAATACGAAAAAATACGATAAAAGACAAACAACAAGTCGGATTCGAGTAATACCAGCGCCGTTAGAACTGTTGCGTCGAGGAGAACAATCTTCGTGAAGACTCCATCGTCGGAATCTGACTGGAACTGTAGCGCCGCTGCGTGCCGCCGCCGCGCCCCCACCGGACTTCCGTCGAAACACCTCCGATCGTCGAACCCTTATACAGAAATGATCCTCTCGACGAGCCCGTCACAACCATGGTGGTTTGCCGTCGTGACTCTGCCTGGAACCACCGGGAACCACCACTCCCGCCGCCACTCAACGTCGCCGCCCCTTCAAGTCGCCATCCGCCGTCCGTGGTCCGATTAAAGTGAAACCACCGCCAAAATGCTCCTCTCTTCATGGGCTTCAATTCCCAACCAACCCCAGGCATTGAAGTCGCCGGAGAACTGAGATCGGAAAGCATCACCGCCGCCTGAAAATCGTCGATTCCGTCGCCGTCGGTGGTCGGATAGCCACGAGACCACCACCGTTGGCTTCCTTGCGAAAAATCAGTCCAGAAGCACCCTTGCCCGCCGCCTGAAAGTTGCCGGAAAAGCCAGATCCACCACCCTTGCCGTCACCACCTTCGCGCCGCCGTAGCATCGCCGTCGCTGCTCCAATCGCCGGGAAACTTGTATGGTTGAGTTCGTCTCGTCGATACGGTCGTCTGGACATATGATTCATCGAATTCCGACAACGTTGCAAAAATCGTGTTTGGGAGAGAATGGCTCGTCGTTCGATGATTGTCGGTGTGTGTGTGGTTTCTAAATATGGAAGGTTACTATATATATTTTTCGAAAAACGAGACAAAAACGCAAAGTCTCAGAATTAGGCGTACGTAGTGTCAAAATGACCGTAATGAAAAGCTTAACAAGGTTTGAGGTTCGTTTCATAAAAATTCGGGCATTTATAAAAAGTCAATGTGGGGTGGGGTCAAAGTGTAAATAGTTTTGGGTCAAAAATGCAATTTCTTGAAAATATGATTTAATGAATAATATTTAGAATCTTATGAAAATATTTGGAACCTCGATAAAATATGCATTATTACATTGAACCCCAGTCCAATGTATGCCGTTAAATTACTACATTAAATTAAACGAGCTATAATTATAAATTTACCAAATTGACCCTAATTAGTGACAAAACGATGCAAATTAAATTCTAATTAATGCCTTGGGTTTTAAATACCAAATCAATGATTTATAAAATATTTAAATGCAAGAGTTGGAAAACATGCAATTATGAATGACGTCGGGACCGTAAATGGTCCGAATTCCGATAAATGCACTAATCTTGAACTTGGAGATTGCGTGTCGTTACAATACTCCCTCCTTCAAAAGAATCTGTCCTAAGATTCTACTCCTCACGTCGAACCGTTCTCTGCCAAATTTCTCTTTGGCTTCGGTTCTAAAATTTCGACCTGTCCAACTCAATACGTCTTCAGTACGTGGACAGACTCTTTTGTTTCCTGAAAATCTGTCGTCCATGTTCACTTCTGTTCTCAATTCGACCAGCTTCTGAAGTGTTCCTCTTCCAGGTGGATTTGATAAAGTCGACGCTAACCAGATCCGCATATCGAACTCGCAATAGAATCGCTCCTAGTCGACTAAGAACTCCTTGTCCTTAGCACTTTCTAATAGCGCATAACGAGGCTATCGAATTCTGCGCTATCCACACAGAGATCATATAAAGCCTAATCAACTAGTCATTCAATCAGCGCAAGTACGAATTAAAAGGCAGTTAAAGCACGTAGGTCACATGAAACACTTAACAATTATTTAAAGCAATTAAACACGTAAGCTCATCCGATCTGTAATGTGGTTTGAATTCCTCGAAATCTGCGATAACTCTGTCTAATCAGAAATTGAATCCTTCAAGGTTTTTGATCCCCAAACTCTATCCCAGCTCGATGTCTGACTCAGATCAACCTCTTTTACCCATTCTTCATTTCTCCATTCGGTTGCTCGATGTTTCATTTCCTTCACAAGTTTGCGCTGGCGACATCTGTTGGTTTCTAATACGTTTCCTTTACTGCCTCGTAGTCCGATTCCATGCTGACTTCATTCCTGCTGTCACCTCTGGTTCCACTGTACTCTGTCCGAAGTTAGTTCACGTATCTCATTGGATAGTATCTCTAGAGGGGTGAGATACTGATCATATTCCAAAGCTCGGTCGAGCTCGGTAGTGACTATCTGTGAGAAATCTTCCACATATATGGTTCCTTTGTTGATCTTGATCTGTTCCCACGCTCTGTCTGAAAGTGGAATGTGCATCCTGTCAGGTAGTATCTCTGGGGTAGTGAGATACGAATTACATTCCCAAGCCCGATCAAATCAGTAACAACTCCGTCTGCGAGCTACCTTTTACTGACATGGTTTTCTGATTAGTCATGAGATACTTCCATGCTCCATCCTTGAAAATAGAATATCTATACCGCGATCCCGATCTTCAAACTCAAATAATTCTTCATCTTCTGAATCTGTTTCGGAATCTGATTGTCGAATGTACTTCTGAAATCATGCTATCATCTATCTCGCTGCGCAAGGTAGCTGTCGTCAACTGGCTTTATCTTAATGGTGCTGGAATTGGTAACCATTGTTCTCCAGTAACTCTCTCTTTTACTGCCCTCGTACCACCATTAGTACCTCTGAGTTGATCGCGGTAACCGAGGAAGTAAAGTTCGAAAGGTCAAACAATTCATCTGTAGCACTCTGTTGATTCCGGTGCTCTTCAGGTCTGATAGTATCTTAGTCTGATTCTGACTCACAGTAGGTTCGGTTTCCGTGAGTTCTGTTCTGTCGTCGTCCTCGAAAATGGCACATCAGAACGATCCATCTCGACCCTCGGTTGATCCTGAAGATGCTCTGGAACTGGCTAAAGTATATGTTTCCTTTGCTTTCGTATAATCCAAACCCATCGTTCTCGTAGCTTATCAACACCCGAATACGACCCTCTGCTATTGTGTCGTTCTGTCTAATAAGTCTGCTTGTTGTCCTTGTTTACCACATTTACGGATGGAGCTCATAGGTTAAAGCGGTACCAACGCTAAAACCTGTAGAGAAACTCACACAAAGTAAAAGAACAACACGTAATAGCACAAATACATTTAAGACAAGTTACAAGCGATGTTATAATGCAACGCCTATTATGAGTTGCGTACCTTTCACCAATCCTTCTGAGTATAGGACCAATCTCGTAAGCTGTATCCACCAAGTTAGCATCTTTCCGTAGGGTCCTATCTCAAAGGAAGACAGTGTTTGATCATCTCTGCATCACAAAGTTTCAATATGCATGTCTGATGAGGTTAGTATGCAACCACACGAGGCATATTAACAAATAAATCGTTATCCTAAAGCCGCACGACCTATACGCTGAAACCAAATAAGACGCAACAAAGAATTCCACGCTCGGCTCGCGTTACGTCTTCCTTAGTACAAAAACTTGCAAAGGATCGCCAGTTGGTTAATTAAGCCAACCGTAATCCTTCACAATTTTAGGCACCTAGAAATGACAAACACTCATCGAACCACGAATTCGACACGGACTGACATAACCCATGCAGACACTAAAAGCAAGACAAGACGAGATACTAGAGCTTTTGGTTCCCTTTCAGGAACCTAAGCTCTTATACCACTGACTATAGCGCCCCCTGAAGAAGGACCGCCACATCCGCACCGAAATGGATTCCCGAGCTTCAGCGAGGGGCCTCAACTCAAAAACCCACTCCGGCGAAAGGCACTGTAACGCCCCAAATTTTTGGTAAACTAAAGCCGGTAAGAATTCCTAAGATAACGGGACAAGTTTCGAAAACTCGATCGGGATATATGTGCTTATGTGATATTTATGTGTTTTATATGAATTTTCGTAAATGCAATAATTTGTGAATTTAAATTATTCTATGTTGATGTGCGTTTAAAATGATGAGTTTTGACTATAATATTGATATATTTCGTTGATATGTCCTTTTTATGAAGTTTCGCGAAATTACAAAAATGCCCCTTCGATTTTTCATTTAAACCTCAGGTTTTCTTTTTATTCTCTTTTCCTTTTCTTTTTCTTAATTACACTTAAACAGCCGAAGGAAAAGAAAAGAAAGAAAGAAAAAGAAAGAATTTTCTTTAAAACTTCAATTCGATCTTTATGTTCGTTTCTTAACCAAATTTCGATCCGTAAGAACCTACGTGATCCTTGTAACATTCTCTACATGTATTATTCAGGTTCCATTCAATTCCGTTTTCTTTTGAGTATGTTTTGGATAAATTGTTTTGAAGTTGGATTTTTCGGTAGTTTGATCGTTATACTCCATAGTTTTCGATGATTCTTGATCCTATGTGTTGCCATTGTGATTTTTGATGTTTGTTGAAGTTTGTAGTATGAAAATCTGATTGAAAATGGTATTTTGGTAAAGATTTGACGAAGTTTTGCTACTTCTGTGCGAAGTTCTTCGCGTTCTGTTGAAAATTCGCGAAAATAGGTGCACACGGCCTTGCAACAGGCCGTGTAGCAAGACCGTGCGTGTTTTCCACCCCACACGGCCTTGCATCAGGCCGTGTGGGTAGGCCGTGCGTGTTCTCAAAATTTCACACGGCCTTAATCAGGCCGTGTGTGTAGATCGTGTGTCCCGATTTTAGTTCAAAAGTCTCTGGAAGTCAAAAATTTCAAATCCTACTTTATTCGTTTGATATTATTTTCAAAATCCAACTTCGCCATTAAGTCCGTAGTGCTTTAAAACTTAATAATCCATAGAGTGTGAATTTTTCCAATACCGTTTGATAGTGAAACGAACCGATTTCCGTTTAGGGAATTATACGCTTTTCGCAATTCTTTTCCGATTGCTTCGAAACTTGAATGTATGCTTCTTTATAGTATTTTAAGCATGTCCATGAAACCTAATTGTGTTTAAGCATGAATTATAAGCTTGAAGTTGGATATTTCATTAGTTTCATTGAATAATTGCCCTAATTGCCCTTCTTTGATTTAATTAAGTGTTTATTGCATTAAGAATAAGCCGTGCGTCGTATTGTCGTCTTACATGGTTGGTCGTATTTGGTTTCAGGTGGTAGTTCTTCCGGGCAGTAGTTGGTCTTCTTTCATTTGCCCTTTTTGCAGGATTATCCAGGTGGGGTTTCTTTTCCGAATTCGGTCTTTCCTTATACGTATGTAAATATTCCATATATACCCGAAGCCTGTGTTTTATGTTTTTATGTTTTCTTTCCCCATATTTATATTATACGTAGTAGCTATTTGAAACCATACTATATTAATGAGTTTAAAGAAAAATGCTTTGATATCAAATTATTACGTATAACCCCTCAAAAGCTCATTTAGCTCGAAAGGGTTAAAAATTGATTTATCAATCGGTCCCTTTGACCACATAAGCATTTGGAATGCGAGGAATTATCTTGGCCTTTCGGCCTGGCCATTGAGCCACGTTACACTATTGGGGCCGGACTTTAGGGTACGGGGTGAAGCCGGATAGACGTCGGGTCTACGGTGGATCTCAATGCTCTGGACTCCAAACTGTTGGGAGCTCGGGGGTATGACCGGAGTGGCAACCCTTTTGAGTACCTGCGCCGGACGGGATCTAGTCTATATCCTCAGCCGAAGATGTATTGGATATTTGTCCTTGCATTTATAATTATATAGTAGCGGGCTAGCTACCTGACTACACAAGGAGGAATAAGGGAGGTTTATTTGATATTTCTGATATTATGAAACAGGTGGTTGTTGCTCGTCTCGCCGAGCTTTTACTTTAATGCGAAATTATTCGATTCACCAATAATTGTGAAAACCTTTATTTTTCCTTTGCTTTCTTCTCATTTACAAACTGGTGAATCTTTTATGTTGTTTCGATAATATATACGTATTACAGCCCCTTCACTTAGTCACTTTGACTAACCCCATTACTCTGTTGTTGTCTTTTCAGGGTTTTGTTGCTAGGCGGATTCAGGTCGTGTCCTTGGAGTCATTTACTTTTGTTTAGGTGATTTCATTTCCGTCTATGTATCTGGATAAATACTTAAAACCCTAGAAGTTGTAGATGTAAATAATGTAAATGAGTTTGAATCGTGATATTGATGTTTTCAGTGGCCTTGGTGGGCTTTATAATTGTGTTTTGGATTATGGTTGTTCTAGCTCCCTGAGTGGGGTAGGTTGTGCTAATTTGCTTCCGCTGTATTATTGTTCATTGTCCTATTATTTTCTAAAGCAGATCCGCCTGGTATTTATTTTCCGTTCGCCAGGTTGTAGTTCATAACTGGACCTTTAGTTCTGGTTATGGATTATGACTTGGTGCGGGACGTCACGTCGTACCGTATTTGGGGACGTGCCGTTACAGTTGGTATCAGAGCTAGAGGTTCATTGGCCTTAGCTCTATGAGTCGTGTCAGTCTAGGTCCGTACGGCTTATGACTTAGGATTTGTGCTTTTGTGCTTATGTGCTTACAGCTTTGCATCCATAATTAATCTACATGCATATTTGTTATATTTAACTGTAGGATGCCGCCTCGTCGTGATCGTACTCCTCCAGCAGCACCACCACAGGCACCAGTAGTAGATGCTCAGCTGATATTTGGTCTCTTTTGGGATTATCTGGATCAGAGAGACAAGAATGTTGAGGTAGATGAGCATAGAGCCCGTGAACAGTCACTCGCCGATTCCTTGATTTCCACCCACCTCAGTTTGTTGGTACCGCAGATGATATTGTGGCAGAGGATTGGATTTCATCTCTTGAGAGAATATACCGAGTTCTTCAGCCTACTGATCTATAAAAAGTTGAGTTTGCTATCTATCTTCTTCGAGGACCTGCAGAGGCCTGGTGGAAGATGACTGAGCAGAGATGGAGGGCCACCGGAGTTGAGTCATCGTGGGATAGGTTTCTTGAGGAGTTTCGAGCTAAGTATGTTCCCCCTACTGTTCAGGATCGCCGGGAGCAAGAGTTTATGGAGCTATCTCAGGGTACTTCTACCGTGGCAGATTATGAGGCTAACTTTACCAGACTTGCAGTATATGCTCCACATATTGCTTTAGACGAGCGTAGGAAGACCAAGAAGTTTCTAGAGGGCTTGAGTATTCCACTTCGACAGGGTCTTGCAGCTTCCCGTCCCACTACCTATGTTACAGCTGTAGATGCAGCCTTATCTCTTGAGGCTGAGTATGCCAGTATTGATCGAGCTATTCATCGTACTACCCCCGCTTCTTCTTCATCGGGTTTCAAGTGGCCTTTCATTCCAAGTGCTCCTATGCAGCCTAAAGGCAAGAGACCTTTTGGTGGATCCAGACCTCCTATACCTCGCCCTATGGGATTTACTTCAGCACCTCGTCCGACCGGATTCTACTCTACACCTCGCCCGACTGGTTTTCCTTCAGTCCCTCGTCCGTCAGGTTATCGCCCAGTTACTTGTGGTTATTGTGGAGGGAATCATCCAGAGTTTAAGTGTTGGTCTAAGTTGGGATTGTGTACTAGATGTGGTAGCTCTGCCCACCAGAAGGATAGTTGTCCCAGGAGGCAGCCCCCGAGTCAGCCTATGCCGCCGAGGCCGAAGCCTTCTGTTCCAGCTCGTGTGTATGCACTGGAAGGCGATAATGAGGAGACTGAGCCTGATCCTTCCGCCGTGGTGGAAGGTACCATACATATACATAACATACCCATACATGCATTATTTGATCCGGGTGCTACGCATTCTTTTGTTGCTCCTGAAATTGGCTTATCTGCGCATGCGTCTGTTGATTTGTCTGATTATTGCTTTGTTGTGAGTTCCCCTTTGGGATCTTGTATGATTACCGACCGCGTGTACCGACGTTGTCCCGTTGTTATTGAGGATAAAGTTTACCTCGCAGATTTGATAGTGTTGTCAGTGAAGAAGTACGGAGTTATCTTGGGTATGGATTGGTTATTTGAGCACAGGGCCAAGATTGATTGTTTTGAGAAGAAGATTAGTTTGGGATCCGATTCGAGTCAGGGTATTCAGTTGACAGATGGGCCGATTATTTCTATGACAGAGGCAAAGAAGCTCGTCCGAGAAGGAGCTTCAGGTTTTGTTGCTTATCTTCTTAACAGGCCAAAAGAACAGTCGAAGTTTGAAAATACCGAGATAGTTAAAGATTTCCCTGATGTGTTTCCTGAGAAGTTAGAATCGTTACCTCCAGACCGTGATATCGAATTTGTTATTGATCTGTATCCGGGATCTGAGCCTTATTCGAAGACACCTTACAGAATGGCACCAGCTGAGTTAAAAGAGTTGAAGATTCAGTTAGATGATTTGCTAACTAGTGGTTATATTAGGCCGAGTACATTTCCTTGGGGTGCACTGGTATTGTTTGTGAAGAAGAAAGATGGTTCTCTTAGACTTTGTATTGATTACAGAGAGTTGAACCGAATGACTGTGAAGAACAAGTATCCTCTTCCCCACATTGAGGAGTTGTTTGATTTATTGCAGGGATCAAGGGTCTACTCTAAACTCGATTTGAGACAGGGATATTACCAGTTGCGAATCAGAGCAGAGGACATACCGAAGACAGCTTTCAACATTCGATATGGTCATTTTGAGTTTGTGGTTATGCCATTCGGTTTGACGAACGCTCCTGCAGCCTTTATGGATATGATGCACAGAATCTTCCGACCTTATCTTGATAAGTTTGTTGTCATCTTCATCGACGACATACTGGTTTTCTCAAAATCCGAGGAAGAGCATGCAGAGCATTTAAAGATCGTGTTACGAACTTTGAAAGAACATCAGTTGTATGAGTAAGTGTGAGTTTTGGATTAAGAAAGTGGCATTTCTGGGTCATGTTATATCCAAGACAGGTATTGAGGTTGATCCTTCGAAGATTGAGTCAGTGTCGAATTGGGTGCAGCCTAAGACTCCGACAGAGGTTCGTAGTTTTTTGGGATTGGCAGGTTATTACAGACGATTTGTGAAGGATTTCTCTAAACTTGCAGCCCCGCTTACAGAGTTAACGAAGAAGAATGTTTCTTTTGTGTGGACTGATAAATGTGAGAGCAGTTTTCGGGAGTTAAAGAACAGATTGACATCCGCTCCTATTCTTACTTTGCCTGAAGGTTCAGATGGATTCGTGGTTTATACTGATGCTTCGAAAGAAGGTTTGGGGTGCGTGTTGATGCAGAATGGAAAGGTTATAGCTTATGCCTCGAGAAAGCTTAAACCTGCTGAAATAAATTATCCTACACATGATCTTGAGTTAGCAGCTGTTGTGTTTGCTTTGGGCAAGTGGCGTCACTATCTCTACGGCGTTACATTTGATATTTTACTGATCATAAGAGCCTTCAGTATCTTTTCACGCAGAAGGAGTTGAATAAACGCCAGAGGCGTTGGATGGAGTTGTTAGAAGATTATGATTGTAAGATTCAGTACCATCCGCGGAAGGCGAACGTAGTTGCAGATGCCTTGAGCAGAAAAGCGAGTGTATCACAGCTAGAGCTGAGTTCAGATATATCAGGTGCAGAGAGAGCTCGTATTCTTTCTCAGGCTCATGTTTCTAGCATCACGATTCAGTCAGATTTGGATCGTAGAATTAAAGAAGCTCAAGCTACTGATGATTGGATTCAGCGACAAATTATTTGAATGAAAGATGAGCCAGACACGCAGTTCAGTATTGATGACACAGGTCTTCTCAGACATAAGACAAGAGTTTGTGTTCCAGAGAGTTTGAGGAGAGAGATTTTAGATGAAGCTCACAAATCAGCCTATACTATCCATCCGGGAGGCACTAAGATGTATCGAGATTTGAAAGAGTTCTTCTGGTGGAATGGTTTGAAGAGAGATGTGGCCAATTATATCAGACAGTGTGCGACGTGTCAACAAGTCAAGGCAGATCATCAGAAACCCAGAGGTTTACTACAGCCACTTCCCATTCCATTTTGGAAATGGGAAGAGATAGCGATGGACTTTGTTTCGGGTTTACCGAAAGTCAGAGGTGGTTATGATAGTATTTGGGTAATTGTCGACAGATTGACGAAGTCCGCTCATTTCTTGCCCGTGCGTAGATCCTATACAGTTGAGAAGTTGGCAGAGGTTTATCATGAGGAGATTGTGAGACGTCACGGAGTTCCGGCTAGTATAGTGTCAGACAGAGACACTAGGTTCACTTCACATCTGTGGCAGAACCTACAGGATCGTATGGGAACGAAGTTGACCTTCAGTACCGCAGCTCACCCTCAGACAGACGGTCAATCCGAGAGGACTATTAGATACCTCGGAGATATGTTGAGATCTTGTGCCCTAGATTTTCAGACTACGTGGTATAAACAGCTACCGTTGATCGAGTTCGCTTATAATAACAGTTATCAGTCCTCAATTCAGATGGCCCCATATGAAGCTTTGTACGGAAGGAAATGTCGATCGCCACTATATTGGGACATTGAGGATTGGAGATGGACTAAAGATGGTATTCATCGTGGCATTGCCCCGAAATTGATTCAGGATGCTATCGAGAAGGTGCAAGTTATCCGACAAAGAATGAAAGCTGTCCAGGATCGACAAAAGAGTTATGCTGATAGACGTCGACGTGATTTAGAGTTCGAAGTTGGGGATCAGGTATTTTTGAAAGCTTCTCCGAAAAAGGGATTTGTCCGAATTGGTAAAGGAGGAAAGTTTGCCCCGAGATATTTAGGTCCGTATGTGATTCTCGAGAGGATTGGGAAGATGGCCTACAGATTAGATCTACCGCCAGCTCTTACAGGTATTCATAATGTTTTCCACGTCTCGCAGCTTCGTAAGTACCATCCAGACGAGTCCGAGATTATTCCAGTGGAAGATATTAAGTTAGAGCCGAATCTGACATTCATTTCCCAACCGGTTAGTATTCTGGACCATAAATTCCAAGAACTTCGTAATCGTCAAATCCCACTTGTAAAAGTCCTTTGGAGGAATCAGAAAACTAAAGAAGCTACCTGGGAGACAGAGGAGAAAATGAGGAAACATTATCCTGAGTTATTTGCTTCGAATGAATAGAATCTGAGGACAGATTCTCACAAGGGGGAAAGATTGTAATGCCCCAAATTTTTGGTAAACTAAAGCCGGTAAGAATTCCTAAGATAACGGGACAAGTTTGGAAAACTCAATCGGGATATATGTGCTTATGTGATATTTATGTGTTTTATATGAATTTTCGTAAATGCAATAATTTGTGACTATAATATATGTGTTTTAAATTATTCTATGTTGATGTGCGTTTAAAATGATGAGTTTTGACTATAATATTGATATATTTCGTTGATATGTCCTTTTTATGAAGTTTCGCGAAATTATGAAAATGCTCCTTCGATTTTTCATTTAAACCTCAGGTTTTCTTTTTATTCTCTTTTCCTTTTCTTTTTCTTAATTACACTTAAACAACCGAAGGAAAAGAAAAGAAAGAAAGAAAAAGAAAGAATTTTCTTTAAAACTTCAATTCGATCTTTCGAGTTCGTTTCTTAACCAAATTTCGATCCGTAAGAACCTACGTGATCCTTGTAACATTCTCTACAGGTATTATTCACGTTCCATTCAATTCCATTGTCGTTTGAGTATGTTTTGGATAAATTGTTTTGAAGTTGGATTTTTCGGTAGTTTGATCGTTATACTCCGTAGTTTTCAATGATTCTTGATCCTATGTGTCGCCATTGTGATCTTTGATGTTTGTTGAAGTTTGTAGTATGAAAATCTGATTGAAAATGGTATTTTGGTAAAGATTTGATGAAGTTTTGCTGCTTCTGTGCGAAGTTCTTCGCGTTCTGTTGAAAATTCGCGAAAACAGGTGCACACGGCCTTGCAACAGGCCGTGTAGCAAGACCGTGCGTGTTTTCCACCCCACATGGCCTTGCATCAGGCCATGTGGGTAGGCCGTGCATGTTCTCAAAATTTCACACGGCCTTAATCAGGCCGTGTGTGTAGACCGTGTGTCCGGATTTTAGTTCAAAAGTCTCTGGAAGTCAAAAATTTCAAATCCTACTTTATTCGTTTGATATTATTTTCAAAATCCGACTTCGCCATTAAGTCCGTAGTGCTTTAAAACTTAATAATCCATAGAGTGTGAATTTTTCCAATACCGTTTGATAGTGAAACGAACCGATTTCCGTTTAGGGAATTATACGCTTTTCGCAATTCTTTTCCGATTGCTTCGAAACTTGAATGTATGCTTCTTTATAGTATTTTAAGCATGTCCATGAAACCTAATTGTGTTTAAGCATGAATTATAAGCTTGAAGTTGGATATTTCATTAGTTTCATTGAATAATTGCCCTAATTGCCCTTCTTTGATTTAATTAAGTGTTTATTGCATTAAGAATAAGCCGTGCGTCGTATTGTCGTCTTACATGGTTGGTCGTATTTGGTTTCAGGTGGTAGTTCTTCCGGGAAGTAGTTGGTCTTCTTTCATTTGCCCTTTTTGCAGGATTATCCAGGTGGGGTTTCTTTTCCGAATTCGGTCTTTCCTTATACGTATGTAAATATTCCATATATACCCGAAGCCTGTGTTTTATGTTTTTATGTTTTCTTTCCCCATATCTATATTATACGTAGTAGCTATTTGAAACCATACTATATTAATGAGTTTAAAGAAAAATGCTTTGATATCAAATTATTACGTATAACCCCTCAAAAGCTCATTTAGCTCGAAAGGGTTAAAAATTGATTTATCAATCGGTCCCTTTGACCACATAAGCATTTGGAATGCGAGGAATTATCTTGGCCTTTCGGCCTGGCCATTGAGTCACGTTACACTATTGGGCCCGGACTTCAGGGTACGGGGTGAAGCCGGATAGACGTCGGGTCTACGGTGGATCTCAATGCTCTGGACTCCAAACTGTTGGGAGCTCGGGGGTATGACCGGAGTGGCAACCCTTTTGAGTACCTGCGCCGGACGGGATCCAGCCTATATCCTCAGCCGAAGATGTATTATGAAACAGGTGGTTGTTGCTCGTCTCGCCGAGCTTTTACTTTAATGCAAAATTATTCGATTCACCAATAATTGTGAAAACCTTTATTTTTCCTTTGCTTTCTTCTCATTTACAAACTGGTGAATCTTTTCTGTTGTTTCGATAATATATACGTATTACAGCCCCCTCACTTAGTCGCTTTGACTAACCCCATTACTCTGTTGTTGTCTTTTCAGGGTTTTGTTGCTAGGCGGATTCAGGTCGTGTCCTTGGAGTCATTTACTTTTGTTTAGGTGATTTCATTTCCGTCTATGTATCTGGATAAATACTTAAAACCCTAGAAGTTGTAGATGTAAATAATGTAAATGAGTTTAAATAGTGATATTGATGTTTTCAGTGGCCTTGGTGGGCTTTATAATTGTGTTTTGGATTATGGTTGTTCTAGCTCCCTGAGTGGGGTAGGTTGTGCTAATTTGCTTCCGCTGTATTATTGTTCATTGTCCTATTATTTTCTAAAGTAGATCCGCCTGGTATTTATTTTCCGTTCGCCAGGTTGTAGTTCATAACTGGACCTTTAGTTCTGGTTATGGATTATGACTTGGTGCAGGACGTCACGTCGCACCGTATTTGGGGACGTGCCGTTACAGGCACTCAAACAAGCACTACCGGCAACAACAACGACATCCCAACAACAACCACAATAAAACAGAGAAATGCGGAAGCGATTACAGAAAATAACAATTTAACCATAAAAGCCATCCATGGAAACATAATTCATAAAACAATTCCCAAGTAAATATCCAATTAATGCCATCAACGGCTCAACTACCTATCCCACATCAGGGGCACGTAAGTATGGAAATAAATCATAATATTAAATACAATAAGCTAAATCAATTCATAAAGTAAAGACTCGACTGTTGTTGGGACACTGACAAGACAAGAGACAAGAGCCGACCTAGACCTGCTGCTGCCGACTGACAAGATAGGTGACACCGCCACCTGTCTACCTGAAGCAAGAACCAAAATAGAAGGGGTGAGTATAAAGGATACTCAGTAAGGGGGGTAATACAATATAGGTATTGATCACAGTTCGTCGTTTATCGCTTAAAACCAAAAAGGGTGAATGTTACTCGTTTTGATAAAGATACATACAATAATATAAGTGGTAAAACTATAACACAAAGCAACATTCGGGTTCGGCTTTATTTGAAAACACAAAAGGTTGACGAACCGGATCCTTTGAAAACATTTGCACATAAGGTCAAGCCGATCATTTTGAAATGATATTAGTTGAGTCACGGGGCCGTTACAAGTTCAAAAGACATGGCATAAATAAGTTGGAATCGATAAATAAACACGGCTCGTAATTCAACTAATTAATTGAATAATAAAGGAGGCTTACGGTGGCAAGCACGAGTCACACTTCCGGGTTTTATATATACATATATATAGGGAAATACATATGAAAAATGAAGAGAACCGGAATGTGCTTCGACTTGTAACGAAAGCCGTAAAACAATTAGACAAGCAACAAATGCAATAAATCATGCAAATAATGTGTCCCGGCGAGAACGGACCCTCTCCTTATAACTCCCAATTCAAAAATCATGTAAGCAAGTACTCCACCACCAACAGTCGTGACCCACTCAGAATTTTATGGAAACGCGTGTTAACAGCGTCACCCTTATCAGAATTTTATGAAAACGCGTGTTAAAAACGTCAGCCTATCAGAATTTTCTAGGAAGCGCGTAGCCTACAACGCCACCCTCGCACTAACTCAGGTTAGCCAACCTCCTGGCTGATCTAAGCAGATACGGATTGGAGTATCCATCGGGATTTGCCCTGGACGCACGTCCCCAGGCTCACCTCCTGAATACTCCGGACCCAACACAATACACAGTCTAGAACTCGCATTTGAAAACGATGATAGTTAAAGTGGCCAACAGAGCCATTCGAAAACAGGGAATCGGGACGTGGAAGGCCAAAGGGGCCATTCGAGACAAGGCTATATTTGCGAGGTCGAGAGACCAAAATTCGCATTTAAAACAAAAGGGTTTTCCTTGTCTCTAGTTGAAAGTATTTCAAATCATTTTGGTTTTGCTATTAAAAGGTTTAACTAAGCACATAAGGGATAGTAAAGGCAGTACAACAAGTAATAAGAAAAAGCAGGGTAATCATTTATTTCGCAACCTATAATAGTCTATGTCCTTGCCCCAGTTAAAAATAAGTTTAAACCCTTACCTGTAGCTCGACAAACGAGAAAAGCAAGCAAGCAACATGTATGATTCTCCCTTAGAGATCCCACCTGAAACACGGGGTCTAGAGGATGAATGACTGACACGAACAAGAAAACAGACACTGACGCTCGGCTATCAAAATACGAACATGCTTAAGGACACTCACTCAACATTTAAACATAAGAAAGCGAGTAGGGGCAATATAGTCAATTTATCCAAATGTATGCAATTATTAAATAAACGAATAACAATTAACATTTAATTAATAATAATATTTAAGCATAATCTAACCAGGGGTTAACCTTGCAATTAAACATCAAACATGTATATTTCATTTAAATCAACAACAATTAAGTACAACTTATAGCTTTTCCCCAAAGCTCAAAAGCTAACAAGTTCATATTAATCCTATCTCTAGCCTAATCGAACCGAAACCCATCCGTTCGACTACACAAGCATATATCATCAATAATCAACAATTTACACAAGCTATAGTACAAAAGATCCATGCCAAAACAATCCAAAAAGCTAAAAGCTAGAAGCTACAATCAAAAGCTACCAATTAACACAATAATACGAAAAAATACGATAAAAGACAAATGACAAGTCGGATTCGAGTAATACCAGCGCCGTTAGAACCGTTGCGTCGAGGAGAACAATCTTCGTGAAGACTCCATCTTCGGAATCTGACTGGAACTGTAGCGCCGCCTCACCGCTACCGGACTTCCGTCGAAACACCTCCGATCGTCGAACCCTTATACAGAAATGATCCTCTCGACGAGCCCGTCACAACCATGGTGGTTTGCCGTCGTGACTCCGCCTGGAACCACCGGGAACCACCACTCCCGCCGCCACTCAACGCCGCCGCCCCTTCAAGTCGCCATAACTCCGCCGTCCGTGGTCCGATTAAAGTGAAACCACCGCCAAAATGATCCTCTCTTCATGGGCTTCAATTCTCGACCAACCCCAGGCATTGACGTCGCCGGAGAATTGAGATCGGAAAGCATCACCGCCGCCTGAAAATCTTCGATTCCGTCGCCGTCGGTGGTCGGATAGCCACGAGACCACCACCGCTGGCTTCCTTGCAAAAAATCGGTCCAGAAGCACCCTTGCCCGACACCTGAAAGTCGCCGGAAAAGCCAGATCCACTACCCTTGCCGTCGCCACCTTCGCGCCGTCGTAGCGTCGCCATCGCTGCTCCAATCGCCGAGAAACTTGTATGGTTGAGTTCGTCTCGTCGATACGGTCGTCTGGACATATGATTCGTCGAATTCCGACAACGTTGCAAAAATCGTGTTTGGGAGAGAATGGCTCGTGGTTCGATGATTGTCGGTGTGTGTGCGGTTTCTAAATATGGAAGGTTACTATATATATTTTTTGAAAAACGAGACAAAAACGCAAAGTCTCGGTATTAGGCGTACTTAGTGTCAAAATGACCGTAATGAAAAGCTTAACAAGGTTTGAGGTTCGTTTCATAAAAATTCGGGCATTTACAAAAAGTCAATATCGAGTGGGGTCAGAGTGTAAATAGTTTTGGGTCAAAAATGCAATTTCTTGAAAATATGATTTAATGAATAATATTTAGAATCTTATGAAAATATTTGGAACCTCGATAAAATATGCATTATTACATTGAACCCCAGTCCAATGTACACCGTTAAATTACTACATTAAATTAAACGAGCTATAATTATAAATTTACCAAATTGACCATAATTAGTGACAAAACGATGCATATTAAATTCTAATTAATGCCTTGGGTTTTAAATACCAAATCGATGATTTATAAAATATTTAAATGCAAGAGTTGGAAAACATGCAATTATGAATGACGTCGGGACCGTAAATGGTCTGAATTCCGATAAATGCACTAATCTTGAACTTGGAGATTGCGGGTCGTTACAAAGCCGGATAGACAGCGAATCTACGGTGGAATTCGGTAGCTTGCTCCGTGTTTACCAGGAGCACGGGTGAGGCCGGAGTGGCAACCTTTGTGCTCCTGTGACGGAGACTTCGTGTCAGCCGTGAGATAGGCTATTATGCCTATAGAGCAGTTGGATTTAGCGGTCCTTCTGCTACATGGGAGGAATAAGGTTGGTATGGTTTTCAGGTATGTTATGATATGATATGAGGAGTTGAGGGCTCGTCTCGCCGAGCAATATGATATGTCCCGTTATGTTATGTTATGATAGATCACCAAAAATTTATGAAAACCCTTCTTTTACGTTTGTTTTCTTTTAAGTTAAAATGGTGATTTATTCCCGTATGCTATTATGTATGTACCCCCTTTTTCCCCTCACTTAGTCTTTTGACTAACCCTCCCTGCTTTAAACCTTATCTGTTTCAGGTGGTAACTAGGTGGGCATCGTCAGTCTTGTATCGCGGGTTTTCTTTCTTTTCGGTGATTGTTCCTTTCTAGATTGTTTTAAGTTCATGATTATGTTATATGTATTTGTTACCGGGATATTGTATCGAACCCGTTTATTATATTAGTAATTGAATCCCGCTAGCCTTGGTGGGCTTTAACTATTTGTGCAATTGAGCTGCTGCTTTGAACGTTGCTATATGGAATTTAATTTGATTGTTGCTTCCGCTCCCGCATTGTTGTCGTTATTGTTGTTTTTACAAAAAGCCCGGCCTAGTGATTGAGTAAATTGGTTTGCCGTTCGCCGGGTTTCGATTCAGTTCAGATTCCATTTCGGTTCTGGGTCGGGGCGTGCGTTACCCGTTTGGGGCGCCCGCTACAGTTGGTATCAGAGCTTCTTTGGTCCAATGGCCTAAGCTCTGAATCGTCGTGTTTTGGTTGTTTTTTCAGTCATTGTGTGCCGGTGTAACTTAGGGAATTGCACTCACCAGTGTTCAAGAACGCTTAGTGTTTGAATTGTGATGGATCTTTGTTGGATGATCAACAACAAAAGATCTTTTATAATCAAAACACTGGGATGGACTTGGATATAGGTGGATGTGAAACTCAAGGTTATACTTGCCGTGCCTGGTTGTCTGTCGTATCCGGTTGTGTCTAGGTCGTACGGTTTAGGACTTCTGTGGAATTTGTGCAAATGTGCTAAGTGCTTATGTGAACTCTATCTGAACTCTAACTGCCTACGTGTTTACAGCTTTGCATACTCACTTACCTATCATGCATATTTGCTATTGGCTTTACAGGATGCCTCCACATCATCGTACACGTAAACCGCTCTTATCACCTCCATTAGCACCTCAGACCGATACACCGACTTCAGCCGAAATGGCGGAGACATTAAGACAGTTCATCGCTCAGGCCCCTAAAGGAAATGCTGAACAGGAAGCGTGGGCCCAATTTCTCAGATTCGAACCACCACAGTTTGAAGGTGCCCCGGATGACGCTATTGCCGAGGCATGGATATCGGCCCTGGAAAAGATTTACAGAATAATGGAATATCCGGACCCTCAGAGATTCGAGTATGCAATCTATCTGATGGTTGGAGCCGCACAGGATTGGTGGAAACAGATTGAGCAAAGATGGACACGCGAGCATGTAGTCCTGACTTGGGATCAGTTCTTGACTGAGTTTCGGGCCAAGTACATTCCGTGGGTTGTTCGTTAGCAACGCGAAAGGGAATTTCTGGCTCTCAAACAGAACACATCTTCAGTTGGTCAGTACGAGGCACACTTCTCTCGCCTTATTAAACATTGCCCATATATGGTTACCGACGAGCAGAGGAAGACTCGCCAGTTTGTAGAGGGATTGACTTACGAGATCAGGAAGGCTATGATGGTGGTACGACATCAATGTTATACCGACGCAGTGGAAATGGCTCTGCATGTTGAGTCTGAACTAAGCCTAATGGGACCGAGTCCTATTCTTGCCACTACCACCGCCCAGTACCTTCCAGCGAGTTCTAAGAGGCCATTTACACCATCAGGGCCATCTTCCGGAAAGAAGACCTCCCAAGTGTCTTTATCGAAGCAGAATGCACCACCCCAACCGCAGGGAGCCCCCAGCAAAGGGTTATCTTGGACTTGACTAAGTCCAATGAACCAAGTTGATCATAGAATTCACAGACGTACTTCCCGAGAATCTGAGAGCTCTTGCGATCAGATCGGAATGGATGGTTTGTGATAGATCTAACTCTAAGAAGTCGAACCGAGATCGAAGTCGTCTAACCGAATGGGTTCTGCCGATCTGACAGAATCGAAGAATCGACTTAATGAACTTCCCTCCCTTGAACGTGCCCGAACGAGTGTCTTGATCTGGGGTACTCCAACGTTGCTTGTAGAGAATGAAGACAGTGCACTTCCTGTGAGTATTGTTCACCGAGAATTGCACAGAATATTAACGAAGGCAAGTATTCTCTACCGTCGATGAAGAAATGTCCGATATGCTTTGAGATCGAGGATTTTGTCTAAACAACATTTGATTAGGGTATCATCAGCTTTGTGCTCGAGACGAATATATTCTGAAGACAGCTTTCAGTGCCTGATGTAGACGTCTTGAATTCGTATGTCTGCCTCTAGTACTGACAAGTGCTTTGCGACTTGATGGACCCCGTTCATATCGTAGCGAGTTAGTCGTTGCTTCCTAAGGAGTCACCTTGGTGTCCTCGAGATTAGAGGAAGAACGCAGAATACCTCCGTATGGTACGCCAGAAAACAACGGGCACCCGCTAGTTGCCCCACCTAACGGATGTGAAATCTGGATCGACTTAGTGACCTTTTAAGTCATTTCGGATCCGGAGTGAGAAGAGAAGGAGGATCTTTGAAGATTTGAGCAGTACTGGAATGGGAACAAACCAAGACTTCGAGTGGAATTTCTCTAAGCTTGCAACCCTGTTGCTTGAGTCAACAGGAAAGAAAACGAACTCGAATGGACGATCTCTGTAAGACTTGTTCTTAGGAGTCGAGAAGAGATTAACTACAACTTCAATATTAACCCCGCTCAAGGGATTCCGAAGGAATCGTCGAAGGAATCGTCGTGAGTGGGAATGCGTCACATGAAAGGTTGAATTGGTGAATGGTACTAATGAAGAAACCATAGCTCATGCTCGGGAAGCTAAAATCAACCAGAAAGTATCCCCTCATGACATTGCACTAGCTACTGTAGGAGAGGATTGGCTGAAGCGTCGCCACTATATCTTATGGAATTTGTTGACATCCCCACAGATTATGAGAGTTTAACAAGTGTTAACTCAGGAGGAGTTGAACCAACCCCAATGTCTTTAATGGAAAATGTTTGAGGACTAAGATTACAAGAATCAGTGTTCCTTGGGAAAAGCGAATATTGTAGTTGGTACTTTGAACCAAATCACGAGCATGTCACAAATTGAGGCTAAACTGAATTGGACTTGCACCATTTTCGATAATTTCATTCATAGCCTTGCGACCCAGTCAGAATTGGGTTGAAGAATCTAAAATGCCTAGTCTGCAAAAGAATGGATCCCGAGTCAGACAATTCGAGCGAAGAATAATCCAAAGTTTCAGCTTTGTGTTGGTAACCCCAATACTTCCCAATATAAGTCCCGGACCCATGATTCGAAGAGTCGAAAGAAAGAGACTTACTCGATTAAGTCAAGAGATACCTGGCTTGCCAGCAGATCAAAGCCGAGCATCAAAGATTAAGGAGTTAGCTATGACTACTGTAACGACCCGAAAATCCGATTTATAATCCGGTATGTTTGAATCGAGTTATTTCGCAAATTATTATTTTAATTTGATATTTATTCTAAGATATTAGGATAATTTCGTAAATGAGTGAATTTTGATATTTAAATCACTAATTGTCAATGTGCGTTTAATTATATGAATTTTGACTGTAATTACGTATTATTTAGACAACGTGAGTTTTCAAACTTATTTTACAAAATTACGATTTTACCCCCTTCGATTTTAAACCTAGTCAACTTAATTGACTAAGTCAATCTCTCTCACCTCACACTCTCGTTCAAAAAAAAAAATCAACAAGGAAGAAAAAGAAAAGAAAAGAGGAGGAAAAAGAGAAAGAGAAGGAAGAGATTTCAATCGATCGTCCCGACTTCGTTTCCCGACGGATTTTCGAATCATTTACACCTACGAATTCCTCGCGATCTTTTCTACGAATGATACTCCTGTGGAGTAGCGCCGGTTCTTGCTTTTTGCTCTTATTTTGCATAGCCGCCAGGTGAGGCTTTCCTTTTCTGTTTCCAGTATTATTACGTATATATATAAATAAGCCTCTCTCGATATAAGCCACGTTTATGTTTTGTTTTCACACCGTTTATATATATACTTAATAGATATTTATGATTATTATGTTTATGTGATTTATCGAAAATGATTTGATATGAAAAAGTACTACGTATAGTCTTTGAAATGTTTACGAAAGAGACATGTAAAACCTTTTGTTTTCTAAGGCGAACTTTGGCCTTCGGCCTCGCATATGACATGTCTCGAACTGTAACGACCCAGAAATCCGAGAATTACTGTGAGTAATTTTTACGCGTTAATTATCTTTCTTAATCTCTAAATTCTCGTTATATGTGAATTATTATATATTATGTCGTATATGACCAATGTGATAATATTGTTTGCGTACTTAAATTACGTGTCTATATTGCGTTTGTTTAATATTTAATCGTTATATTTGATCGACGCGTATTTAATTGGATTTTCAAAAATTACTAAAATAACCCTTCGTATTTTTCGATATTTCGAAAATATTTGATAAAAGTATCAAAATTCATTTCATAAAACTATTATTTCAAATTGAGAGAGAGAGAGAAGAAGAAAAGAAAATTTTCTCCCGAAGCCCAAATCGATCGTGCCGAGCTCGAATCTCCGTGGAATTTCGTGTCAATCGTTTTTAAACGATCCTTTCTTCGATACCTTTCTATAGGTACCAATTTCCCCAATTTCTTTTACGGATTTTCGAAGTTTTGAGATTATTTGATTATTTCGGGATTTTTAGGATATATGCTTAGATCGAGCCCGTTTCTTGATCAATTCATGATTTTATTGGATGTAAATGTGAATTAGTTGATGATTAATGATTTTTATAATTTGTGAGTGTTAATTTGTGTTATAAATATTGTTTTGATGATTTTTGGCTCGAAAATTTGAATTCCCGTAAGTTTCTGCTGGGTTCAGTTAAACCACACGGGCTAACGCATGGTCTTGCGCAAGACTGTGCAGGAGCCCGTGTGCAGCTCATTTCTCTTGCACGGGCTTGAGCCCGTGCACCAAGCCAGTGTGTTTGGCTGTGTGTGCGTGCACGGTCTTGACACCGTGTTCAAGACCGTGCACCAGGCCGTGTGAAACACTTAGAGATTTTTCCAGCTTTTTCAAATTTTGCTCTCGGCAATTGAGTCCTCAAGTCAATATTTTCGGTTGACTTTTTGCATACGGACTCCAAAAATTACACCGTTTTCACCTATAGAACCCTTATATTTTGTAGATTAATATTTTGGAGTGTTTATTTAATTTCTCCCTCGTTCGGGCTGTGAATAGTGTAATTCTAACTATGTGTATTTTTGACAACTTGTCGGAATTGCGTGAAACTTACATGATAGCTTCTTTACATATTATAATTGGCATATGCATGATTGGAAACATGTTTGGTTAGCCGTTCGTCCAATAATTGCTTATTTGCGCTTAGTGTTTGTTGTCGTTATTGATTTGTCTAGGTCTTGTCTTATCTCCAGATCAGTCGAGCGTTGGAGATCAATGAGTCTAGCAGCTAGGCTTTCTCTTTTTGATTCCAGGTGAGGATTTAAACTTTTAACTGGGCTTGAACATATATATATATACAATTGCGAACCCCCTAATCCCTTATTAATGTATTATATATTTCGAGTTTATATTTTTATGTTTTATCCTCAAATCATTTAATATCAAAATTATACATTATTAAACCAAATTGATTTGTTTTCAAAAGGGCAAGAAAAATATTTATTTTACGTGATGGTTTGACTTAGGATTTAATCCTTCGTCGTCACCCTTGCTCAGAGTGTCGTTTGGCATTCAAATGTGTTTTTTTTAAAGCGAGCAAATACATGATTATTTTCAAGATGGGCCCGGGAAGGTATCCGAAGGTTACATCTGGGGACGGGCGTCCAGGGTGTAATCCGAGGTGCTTCTCCCAAAAATAAACGTCAATCGTGGCCCGTCAGGAGATGATAGCCACGGTTGGGAGCGATGGTGGGTGTTGCATTCGTTGCACATTTTCCTAAAATTCACTATGGTTGAGCTACAGGTTGCTCCTTAGCTTGACATCGGCGATGGACAATTTTTACATGAACCGTGGAGAAATAAGGAGGAACAGGCCCATTCTCGCTGGGATCGTATTTATTGCTTTATAGTGTAGCGACCCGAATATTTTAATTATATTATTAATAATTACGCGAATTCTTTCTTACCTAATTTCTCGATCTATCCAATTGGATTAATTAATCTTGTGGAAAAGATTGATTTAACCTATCTTCTAATACCCTCGATTACTTAAATTACATAAATGCCCTTGAAAGCCTAAATGACCATTTTACCCCCCCCGAGATATTTTCATAAATATCTATCTATCTCTCTCATTCTCTCATTTCACAAAAGGAGGAGGAAAGAAGAAAGAGAGGAAAGAAAAGAAGAAAGAAAAGAGAAAAGAGAGAAATCTTCCCGACGCCCTATCGAGCCCGTTTCTCGCCCGATCAACGAGCCGTGAAAACCCGAACGATCCTCACTACATTCTCTACCGGTAATCCTTTTACCTCATTTCATTCCGTTCGTTCTTTCTTGCGATTTTTCGTGATTTATATATAGAATTTTATTAAATTAGGATTTTCGTGTTTAGGAAGATTTACTCGACCATTTTACGTGATTCTTGTGTCTATATGTAGCTTATATGATATGTATGATTATATGTGAAAATTAGGATGATTTATGGTGTAAATTAGGGGATATATGAATTTATATTTTGAATTCGCGTGAGAGGTTCGCGATCTGCTGAGTCTGCTGCTCAGTAGATCCACACGGGCGAACGCACGATCTTGAGCAAGACCGTGCAGGAGCCCGTGTGCAGCTCTTTTCATCCTGCACGGGCTTGAGCCCGTGCACGAGCCTGTAGCGCCCCCTGAAGGAGGGCCGCCACATCCGCACCGAAACGGATTCCCGAGCTTCAACGAGGGGCCTCAACTCAAAAACCCACTTCGGCGAACGGCACTCACGCAAGCACTACCGGCAACAGCAACGACATCCCAACAACAACCAAAAAAGAGCAGAGTAGAGAAAATGCGGAAGCGATTTAAGCAAACAAATAAATAAATTCCATAAAAGCCTACAAACTTAACATAATAACAATTAAACATTTATAATTCAAGATACAAAATATTCATAAACAGATAGTGCCATCCATGGCTCAACTAGTCTACCCTATGCAATCCTAGATATCGTCAACTATCCCACAACAGGGGCACATAAGTACATAAAGTAAATAAAAACAATAACAAGACTCGACGGTTGTTGGGACCACTGATAAGACAAACCAGAAAGACTGAGCCTAGCTAGACCTGCTGAAGCCGACTGACAAGATAGGTGACGTCGCCACCTGTCTACCTGAAGCAAGAACCAAAATAGCAGGGGTGAGTATAAAGGATACTCAGTAAGGGGGGGTTTTGATCACCGTTCGTCATTTGTCTTTTTAAAACCAAAAGTGGTGAGTGTTGGCCGTTTTGAGAAAGAATTGAATACGAGATATAAGTTTTAAAATGACGCAAAGCAGCACTCGGGTTCGGCTTATTTGAAAACACAAAAGGTTGACGAACCGGATCCTTTAAAACATTTGCACATAATATCAAGCCGATAAATTGAAAGGGGTGTTAGTTGAGTTACGAGGCCGTTACGGTTCGAAAGACATGCTATGATTAAGTTAAAAAAAATAATTAAATACGGCTCATAATTCAACTAATTAATTGAATAATAAAGGAGACTTCAGTTGACAAGTACGAGCCACGCTTCCGGGTTTTGTATATATATTTATAGAGAAATACGTATACTAAAGGAAGAATACCGGAATGTGCTTCGACTCGTAACTAAAGCTGTAAAACAATTAGACAAGCAAGTAATGCAATAAATCATGCAGTAATGTGTCCCGGCGAGAACGGGCCCTCTCCTTATAACTCCCCATTGAAAAACATGCAAGCAAGTACTCCATCACCAAGATTCATATACAGGATTTAAGGAGACGCGATTAGCACTACCATCACGATTTAAGGAGACGCGATCAGCACCACCGTACAGGGTTTAAGGAGACGCGATTAGCACCACCGTTCGCATCAACTTAGGCTAGCCAACCTCCTAGCCGGCCCAAGTTAACGCGCTAGAAGTATACATCGGGATTTGCCCTAGACGCACGTCCCCAGGCTCACCTCTTGTATACTCCGGGCCCAAGTCATAAAACAGGCTATGGCTCGCTTTTGAAATCAATGATAGTTTAAGCGGCCAAAAGGGCCGTTCGAAAATATGATGCAAGTAGTTAAGTATGAATGGCCAAAGGGGCTTTTGAGACAAGTTGATGTAACGATCTAGGAAGTACTCATAAGCGTCGTACGCTTTGGGAGCATGCTGACGGATGTCCCTAACGACATTACTTATAAGTGCCTCAGAGATCAAATAGTTACTTTTAAAACAAATAAGTTACTTGTCTCTAGTTGGAAGCATTTCAAATCATTTTGGTTTTGCTATTAAAAGGTTTGACTAAGCACATAAGGAATAGTAAAGACAGTACAACAAGCAATAAGAAAAGGCGGGGAAATAAGTTATTTCGAAGCCTAAATAAACTATGTTCTTACTCCAGTTGAAAACAATTTAAAACCCTTACCTGGCTCGACAAGACAGTATGAAAGCAAGCGGTAGTCAGGTTTCTCCCTCGTTGGACCCACCTGTAATACACAGGGCCTAGAGGATGAAAACAAGACCGACAATACTAAAAGCAAGACACAAGACAACAGATGACGCACGGCAATTCATATAGAATCCAATCATGCAATAAACGCAATATGGGAAGTAAATCAATTAAACATGTAAATTACGGTACGACAATTAAAGAATATTAATAAAACGTTAAATAATGAAGGAACGTAAATAATAAATATTAAAGGCATGCTTAAACGCAATTAGGGCACGTAGACATGCTTGAAATAATATAACGGAACTCTCTCGCGAAAACGGGGTCAAACGGACAAGAAACGAAAAAGATGGAATAAATCCCTAAACGAGCAAGGTGTCAATTGACGGTCAATTAGGGTCGGGTAAATTACAAATTATGAAGAATATCGAATCCCAAGGCTCGAGGAAGCTATAGGTGAAATCAGATTGATATTCGGAGGTCGTATGAGAAAAGTCAACATTTAAATGAGTGAGGTTGACCAATTCCCGAAGTGTAAGAAAGGAAAAGGATGGAAAATACACTAAGTATGTTGCACCGGTCAACGCACGGGCTTGGCAAGCCGGTGCAAGCACAAAAGGGTTTGCACGGCCTCCCGCACGGTCTTGAGCACGGTGCCAAGACCGTGCAGGCGCAAACGGCCATGTGCACGGGCCTGTGCACGGGCTCAAGCCCGTGCAGGCTGAAAAGTGAAGCGCACGGGCTCCTGCACGGTCTTGCTCAAGACCGTGCGTTCGCCCGTGTGGATCTACTGAGCAGCAGACTCAGCAGATCGCGAACCTCTCACGCGAATTCAAAATATAAATTCATATATCTCCTAATTTATACCATAAAACACCCTAATTTTTACATATAATCATACATATCATATAAGCTACATTTAGACACAAGAATCACGTAAAATGGTCAAGTAAATCTTCCTAAACACGAAAATCCTAATATAATAAAAATTCTATATAAAACTCAATAAAATTGCAACGAAGAGGGAACGAAATGAAATGGGGTAAAAGGATTACCGGTAGAAAATGTAGTGAGGATCGTTCGAGTTTTTACGGCTCGTCGATCGGGCGAGAAACGGGCTCGGTAGGGCGTCGGGAAGATTCTTTCCTTTCCTCTCCTTCTTTCTCCTTTCTTTCTTCTTTCCTTCTTCCTTTTGTGAAATGAGAGAATGAGAGAGATAGATAGATATTTATGAAAATATCTCGGGGAGTAAAATGGTCATTTAGGCTTTTAAGGGCATTTAGGTCATTTAAGTAATCGAGGCTATTTAGAAGATAGGTTAAATCAATCTTCTCCACAAGATTAATTAATCCAATTGGATAGATCGAGAAATTAGGTAAGAAAGAATTCGTGTAATTATTAATAATATTATTAAAATATTCGGGTCGTTACAATACTCCCCTCTTCAAAAGAATCTGTCCTCAGATTCTCCTCCGGACTTCGGGGTTAGTTAAGAGAAGCATAATCAAAGAGTTCTAATAACGCGAATTAAAAACGAACATTTAGGAGCAATTAAAATACATTATAAAACATCAGGCATAACAAAATACTTACATGCAAATAACATTCCAAATAACTTCAAAGTCGTGCGAAAACGGGATTACAAAAACCCTAAACAAGGCTAACGACGAAGAAGAAATTCCCAATGTAAGGTCCTTCATCACTGTCATTATCTATTTCGTTCTTCCGACTGATTCTTGTACTCTTCGTATCCTCAATGACAATTGTCACATCCTTCTCCTGTTTCTTGATTAGAGTTCCTTTTACAGGAAGTAACGCCATCATCATTTCTCCTATTGTACTCCTCGTCTTTCTCACAATCTGTCTCTTCAAGATCACACTCTTTCTTATTCTTTCTACAGAGTGTTTTCTCATCTTCAAGGGTATTTGATGATTTCTCCTCTCCGCCTTCCATTAAACCATCATTTTCATCATTTCTTCGCTCGACTTCATACGAAACATCAGAGTCGTCATCATCAGAAGCCGATGTCGGCTCATCTCCCATATAATCATCATCGTTAGATAATTCATTATCCTCTTCACTAGTTGATTCATCTTCAGACATACCTTCAGAAGTCTACTCCTTCAGACTCGATTTGTCAACGTCGGTGCTATCCAGAACCGCATAACGTACTCGCAACAGAATCGATCCTAGTCGGCCAAGAACTCCCTGTCCTTAGCACTCTCTAATGGCGTATAATGAATTTATCAAATTCCACGCTATCCACACAGAGGCCACATAAATCTTAGCATCTAATCATTCAATGAGTGCAAGTGTGAATTTTGAAAGCAGTTAAAGCACGTAATTTATATAAAACACTTAACACATATTTAAAGCAATTATCATTCGAAATAAAATATTATGAATGAATGCAATGACAATGCAATGTACCTCTGCGAGTCGGTATCATGGTCGGGATCCCCTTCTCCTTCCCCGAGGGTTGCTTGAGTCGGGGCAGACTTGAACTCGATGCTTGCTACTCCCACATCTGAGGCAACGCTCCAGTTTCCTCCTACACCTTGCAGTCTCGTGATTTGTCTTCCCACAGTACTCGCAGGGAATGGGGTCCTCGTTCACTTCAGGTTCGATAGGTTTTGGCATCTCGTAGTGTGGTCTCGATGTCGGAAAAGTGCTCGGTCCGGCTGGTTCTCTTCTTGCCTTCTCGTTGAAAGAGGATCCTTTCATGTGAGGAATACCTCGTCTCATCTCTTGAAGATCAGACTCCACTCTCATAGCTCTGTTAACTGCCTCGTGATAAACTCGAATGTCCAATCCTACTAATCTTTCCAAGATCTCCGGCTGAAGTCCCTTGATGAACTTTCGCGCTCTCCTTCGATCGTCAGATGCAATGTGAGGAGCATAGACGATGAGGCGGCTGAAAAGTGCCTCGTATTGTGCAACAGGGAGAGCTCCTTGGGTGAGGGACATGAACTCTCTTTCTCGGCTGTCACGTACCACTTGCGGCACGTACTTCTCTCGGAAGTCGGATAGGAACCGTGACCAAGTGTACGGAATTCTCTCAGCGATCCATCTCTGTTCTATGTAACGCCACCAATCCTCAGCTGGTCCTCTCATGAGAAAGATGGCATACTCGACCCTCTCGGGGTCACCGCAGTGTATTACTCGAAAGATTCGCTCCAGATCGGCTATCCAAGCCTCGGCTTTCAGGTCATCTGGTTCACCCACGAAGCAAGGTGGGTGGTAGTGCAGAAATCTATCCAGGGATTGACCCTCGGTTTGTCTCGCAGGTATATGCTGCTGTTGTCGTTGTCTCTCTTGATGCACTTGCTCAGCAATCTGTCTTATAGCTGTCACTAACTCCCTTGCAATCGAATTCGGAGATAAGGGAGCGGTAGGGGGTCTTCGATGAGACATTATGTACCTGCGCTCAATAAACTAGAAAAAAGATGCATGTTCGGTTAATGGAATGGTCACGTAAGGCATATAAAATTTAATCAAAGCATACATATAGGATTCGGATAGCATGTAGACAAGTTAAGCATGAAACAAATCATAGAACAAGAAAACTCGATCCTATAGCCGTACGACCTAGACACGACAAGACCCAAGCAGAACACGACAAGACGACAAGACAAGACAGACGCTACCTCGAGTTCCACATCCACTTGCATTCGATCCCAACTCAGTACTACAATTGTAACAGATCAAACATTTGGTTGGCCATTCCAAAGGAAGATCAATCACAATTTCAATACTAAGGAGTTCTCAAGCACCTGTGACTGGAAACTCTAAGTCTCATTGACACGAAACGGGCAGACACAAGAGAAAAGACACGACGCGATTACAAAGCTTCGGTTCCTTTTGGGAACCTAGGCTCTGATACCACTGACTGTAGCGCCCCCTGAAGGAGGGCCGCCACATCCGCACCGAAACGGATTCCCGAGCTTTAGCAGGGGCCTCAACTCAAAAACCCACTCCGGCGAACGGCACTCACGCAAGCACTACCGGCAACAGCAATGACATCCCAACAACAACCAGAAAAGAGCAGAGTAGAGAAAATGCGGAAGCGATTTAAGCAAACAAATAAATAAATTCCATAAAAGCCTACAAAGTTAACATAATAACAATTAAACATTTATAATTCAAGATACAAAATATTCATAAACAGATACTGCCATCCATGGCTCAACTAGTCTACCCTATGCAATCCTAGATATCGTCAACTATCCCACAACAGGGGCACATAAGTACATAAAGTAAATAAAAACTATAACAAGACTCGACGGTTGTTGGGACCACTGATAAGACAAACCAGAAAGACTGAGCCTAGCTAGACCTGCTGAAGCCGACTGACAAGATAGGTGACGTCGCCACCTGTCTACCTGAAGCAAGAACCAAAATAGCAGGGGTGAGTATAAAGGATACTCAGTAAGGGGGGGTTTTGATCACTGTTCGTCATTTGTCTTTTTAAAACCAAAAGTGGTGAGTGTTGGCCGTTTTGAGAAAGAATATGAATACGAGATATAAATTTTAAAATGACGCAAAGCAACACTCGGGTTCGGCTTATTTGAAAACACAAAAGGTTGACGAACCGGATCCTTTAAAACATTTGCACGTAATATCAAGCCGATAAATTGAAAGGGGTGTTAGTTGAGTTACGAGGCCGTTACGGTTCGAAAGACATGCTATGATTAAGTTAAAAACAATAATTAAATACGGCTCATAATTCAACTAATTAATTGAATAATAAAGGAGACTTCAGTTGACAAGTTCGAGCCACGCTTCCGGGTTTTGTATATATATTTATAGAGAAATACGTATACTAAAGGAAGAATACCGGAATGTGCTTCGACTCGTAACTAAAGCTGTAAAACAATTAGACAAGCAAGTAATGCAATAAATCATGCAGTAATGTGTCCCGGCGAGAACGGGCCCTCTCCTTATAACTCCCCATTGAAAAACATGCAAGCAAGTACTCCATCACCAAGATTCATATACAGGATTTAAGGACACGCGATTAGCACCACCATCAGGATTTAAGGAGACGCGATCAGCACCACCGTACAGGGTTTAAGGAGACGCGATTAGCACCACCGTTCGCATCAACTTAGGCTAGCCAACCTCCTAGCCGGCCCAAGTTAACGCGCTAGAAGTATACATCGGGATTTGCCCTAGACGCACGTCCCCAGGCTCACCTCTTGTATACTCCGGGACCAAGTCATAAAACAGGCTATGGCTCGCTTTTGAAATCAATGATAGTTTAAGTGGCCAAAAGGGCCGTTCGAAAATATGATGCAAGTAGTTAAGTATGAATGGCCAAAGGGGCTTTTGAGACAAGTTGATGTAACGATCTAGGAAGTACTCATAAGCGTCGTACGCTTCGGGAGCATGCTGACGGATGTCCCTAACGACATTACTTATAAGTGCCTCAGAGATCAAATAGTTACTTTTAAAACAAATAAGTTACTTGTCTCTAGTTGGAAGCATTTCAAATCATTTTGGTTTTGCTATTAAAAGGTTTGACTAAGCACATAAGGAATAGTAAAGACAGTACAACAAGCAATAAGAAAAGGCGGGGAAATAAGTTATTTCGAAGCCTAAATAAACTATGTTCTTACTCCAGTTGAAAACAATTTAAAACCCTTACCTGGCTCGACAAGACAATATGAAAGCAAGCGGTAGTCAGGTTTCTCCCTCGTTGGACCCACCTGTAATACATAGGGCCTAGAGGATGAAAACAAGACCGACAATACTAAAAGCAAGACACAAGACAACAGATGACGCACGGCAATTCATATAGAATCCAATCATGCAATAAACGCAATATGGGAAGTAAATCAATTAAACATGTAAATTACGGTACGACAATTAAAGAATATTAATGAAACGTTAAATAATGAAGGAACATAAATAATAAATATTAAAGGCATGCTTAAACGCAATTAGGGCACGTAGACATGCTTAAAATAATATAACGGAACTCTCTCGCGAAAACGGGGTCAAACGGACAAGAAACAGAAAAGATGGAATAAATCCCTAAACGAGCAAGGTGTCAATTGACGGTCAATTAGGGTCGGGTAAATTACAAATTATGAAGAATATCGAATCCCAAGGCTCGAGGAAGCTATAGGTGAAATCAGATTGATATTCGGAGGTCGTATGAGAAAAGTCAACATTTAAATGAGTGGGGTTGACAAATTCCCGAAGTGTAAGAAAGGAAAAGGCTGGAAAATACACTAAGTATGTTGCACCGGCCAACGCACGGGCTTACGCACGGGCTTGGCAAGCCGGTGCAAGCACAAAAGGGTTTGCACGGCCTCCCGCACGGTCTTGAGCACGGTGCCAAGACCGTGCAGGCGCAAACGGCCATGCGCACGGGCCTGTGCACGGGCTCAAGCCCGTGCAGGCTAAAAAGTGAAGCGCACGGGCTCCTGCACGGTCTTGCTCAAGACCGTGCGTTCGCCCGTGTGGATCTACTGAGCAGCAGACTCAGCAGATCGCTAACCTCTCACGCGAATTCAAAATATAAATTCATATATCTCCTAATTTATACCATAAAACACCCTAATTTTCACATATAATCATACATATCATATAAGCTACATTTAGACACAAGAATCACGTAAAATGGTCAAGTAAATCTTCCTAAACACGAAAATCCTAATATAATAAAAATTCTATATAAAACTCAATAAAATCGCAACGAAGAGGGAACGAAATGAAATGGGGTAAAAGGATTACCGGTAGAAAATGTAGTGAGGATCGTTCGGGTTTTTACGGCTCGTCGATCGGGCGAGAAACGGGCTCGGTAGGGCGTCGGGAAGATTCTCTCCTTTCCTCTCCTTCTTTCTCCTTTCTTTCTTCTTTCCTTCTTCCTTTTGTGAAATGAGAGAATGAGAGAGATAGATAGATATTTATGAAAATATCTCGGGGGGTAAAATGGTCATTTAGGCTTTTAAGGGCATTTAGGTCATTTAAGTAATCGAGGCTATTTAGAAGATAGGTTAAATCAATCTTCTCCACAAGATTAATTAATCCAATTGGATAGATCGAGAAATTAGGTAAGAAAGAATTCGTGTAATTATTAATAATATTATTAAAATATTCGGGTCGTTACAGAGCCCGTGCGCATGGCCGTTTGCACCTGCACGGTCTTGGCACCGTGCTCAAGACCGTGCGGGAGGCCGTGCAACCCCCTTTGTGCTTGCACCGGCTTGCCAAGCCCGTGCGTTGGCCGGTGCAACATACTTAGTGTATTTTCTAGCCTTTTCCTTTCTTACACTTCGGGAATTGGTCAACCCCACTCATTTAAATGTTTACTTTTCTCATACGACCTCCGAATATCAATCCGATTTCACCTATAGCTTCCTTGAGCCTCGAGATTTGATATTCTTCATAATTTGCAATTTACCCGACCCTATTTGACCGTCATTTGACACCTTTGCTTGTTTAGGGCTTTTATCTCACCTTTTCCGTTTCTTGTCCGTTTGATCCCGTGTTCGCGAGAGAACGTCCTTATATTATTTTAAGCATGTCTACGTGCCCTAATTGCGTTTAAGCATGCCTTTAATATTTATTATTTACGTTCTTTCATTATTTAATATTTCATTAATATTCTTTAATTGTCGTACCGTAATTTATATGTTTAATTGATTTACTTTCCATATTTCGCCTGTAGCATGAGTGATGTTTATTTGAATTGCCTTGCATCGTCGGTTGTTCGTGTCTTGCTTTTTGTTATTGTCGGTCTTGTTTTCATCCTCTAGGCCCTGTGTATTACAGGTGGGTCCAACGAGGGAGAAACCTGACTACCGCTTACTTTCATACTGCCCTGTCGAGCCAGGTAAGGGTTTAAAGTTATTTTAACTGGGGCAAGGACATAGACTCTTATAGGTTTGCGAAATAAATGATTACCCCGCTTTTCTTATTTGTCGTACTGCCTTTACTATTCCTTACGTGCTTAGTCAAACCGTTTTGATAGCAAACCAAAATGATTTGAAATGCTTTCAACTAGAGACAAGGAAAACCCTTTTGTTTTAAATGCGAATTTTGGTCTCTCGGCCTCGCAAATATAACCTTGTCTCGAATGGCCCCTTTGGCCTTCCCCATCCCGATTCCCTAATTTTGAATGGCCCTTTTGGCCACCAACTATCATCGTTTTCAAATGCGAGCTCTGAACCGTGTATCATGTTGGGCCCGGAGTATTCAGGAGGTGAGCCTGGGGACGTGCGTCCAGGGCAGATCCCGATGGATATTCCAATCCGTATCTGCTTAGGTCAGCCAGGAGGTTGACTAACCTGAGTTAGTGCGAGGGTGGCGTTGTAGGCTACGCGCTTCCTAGAAAATTCTGTTAAGGGTGACGTTGTTAACACGCGTTTCCATAAATTCTGAGTGGTCCATGAACCTTGGTGATGGAGTACTTGCTTGCATGATTTTCAATTGGGAGTTATAAGGAGAGGGCCCGTTCTCGCCGGGACACATTCTTGCATGACATATCGCATTTATTGCTTGTCTAACTGTTTTACGGTTTTCGTTACAAGTAGAGGCACATTCCGGTTTTCTTCAATTATCATATGTATTTCCCTATATATATATAAAAACCCGGAAGCGTGACTCGTACTTGCTACCCTAAGCCTTCCTATATTATTCAATTAATTAGTTGAATTATGAGCCGTGTTATTTATCATTTCTAACTTATTAGATCGTACCTTTCGAATTAGTAACGGCCTCGTGACTCAACTAATACCCCGTTCAACTTATCGGCTTGACATTACGTGCAAATGTTTTTAAAGGATCCGGTTCGTCAAACTTTTCGTGTTTTCCAAGCAAGCCGAACCGAGTGTTGCCTTGTGTTATTGTTTTACAACTTATATTTCATTATTTAAATTCTTTCTCAAAATGGGCAACACTCACCATTTTTGGTTTTAAAAAGATAAACAACGAACTGTGATCAAAATCCCCTTACTGAGTATCGTTTATACTCACCCCTACTATTTTGGTTCTTGCTTCAGGTAGACAGGTGGCGACGTCACCTATCTTGTCAGTCGGCATCAGCAGGTCTAGATAGGCTCAGTCTTTCTGGTTTGTCTTGTCAGTGGTCCCAACAACCGTCGAGTCTTGTTTATTGTATTTATTTACATTACGTTACTGCTTTATTTACTTTACATACTTATGTGCCCCTGATGTGGGATAGTTGACGATATCTAGGATTGTATATGATAGAATAGTTGAGCCATGGATGGCATTACGTGTTGTTATTTTATTGTATTCTGATTTATAAATGTTTCTTGATATTATGATAGCCTTGTAGGCTTTTATGAAATTTGATTGCTTTCATTAATCGCTTCCGCATTTCTCTGTTTTATTGTGGTTGTTGTTGGGATGTCGTTGCTATTGCCGGTAGTGCTTGTTTGAGTGCCGTTCGCCGGAGTGGGTTTTTGAGTTGAGGCCCCTCGCTGAAGCCCGGGAATCCATTTCGGTGTGGATGTGGCGGTCCTTCTTCAGGGGGCGCTACATATAGTGTTATTGACTTTATTTTTAATTGAATATCCAAGTCGAAGCATATTCCGGTTTCTTCATTATCGCATATGTATTTTCTATAAAAAATCCGGAAGCATGACTCGACTTGTTCTCACATCTTCACTGAGTATTTTGACTCACCCTCTTTTAATTGGTTCTTGCCTCAGGTTTGATAGAGACCGACATGTCTTACGTGTCGGATGGGCAACAGTGCATAGATAGGCTTTTTGGTTTTGCCGAGTCTCGTTGGTTGTCTTTTATTCTCTCGTTCATTATTCTTTTCAACCTGGATTGTAGATAATATTATATTGATCCCCGTAATTTTTTAGTTAAATTATGTTGCCCCTGAATGGGCTGTTGTTGATAATTGTTAATGAATTGGCCCCGGAGTGGCATTTTTTTGTTAATATGAATTTAAATGCTTCCGCTATATATTCTCTGATTTATTTAAATGTTTTAATTTTTGGGGAATCATTGTTGCCAAGTGTCGGGATTGACCCGTTAGCTTGCATGGATTCTCGGGTTGAGGCACTGTACTCGGCTTAGGAGACAGTGCAGGTTCGGGGGCTGTAGAGCGGGGCGCTACACGAACGGTCTTTTGGCCAACCCGAAATGATTTGAAAAGCGAGTTATGATATGTATGCATGTTTGTTTGGGCCCGGAGTAAGAGCGATAGGACGAAGTCGGTAGACGTCGGGTCTACGGCGTAAATCCTATGGTTTCCTCCATTTGGGAGCTCGGGGTGAGGCCGGAGTGGCAGCCCTTTGAGTACCTGAGTTATTCCCGTATGATATGAGTAGTTCGGGTTTGCAGTCCGGCTACATTGGAGGAATAAGGGTGGTTTCCGGTTTTATGTTTTGGAAATTGGAGTTCAGGACTCGACTCGCTGAGTCATATGATAAGTTATGTTTTATGTTAAATCACCACCCGATTACGAAAACCTTTCTTTTATGTTGATTTCTTTTAATTATAAAATTGGTGATTTATTTTCCGTTTTATTATATACATTATTATTCCCTCCTCACTTAGTCGTTTGACTAACCCCCTCTGTTTTACCCCTATATTGGTTTCAGGATACTAGGCGGGATTCTTCGTCGTCGTCGTAGAGTTGTATTTATTTTCTCATGTATATTCCTTTTCCCCGTTTAGATATTATTTAAGTTTTACGATTTTTTAGAAAATTGTGATATTATGTTGTATTCGGGATTATATATACTTCGAACCCGTCATTATATTTATCGGGATATTGTATAGAACCCGTTAATTAACTATGTAATTGATTTTCGTTAGCCTTGGTGGGCTTTAATACTTGTGCATTTATTTATGTTTTAATGTTTGGTTTATTATTGCTTCCGCGTCTCTGTCGTTTTATTTTGTTGTTTTTGAAACCCCGCCTAATAATTGAGTAAATGCTTGCCGTTCGCCGGGTCTCGGTTCGGGTCGGATCCCATTTCGGCTCTGGGTCGGGGCTCGGTGCGGGGCGTGCGTTACCCGTTTGGGGTGCCCGCTACAGTTGGTATCAGAGCTTCTTTGGTCCAATGGCCTAAGCTCTGAATCGTCGTGTTTTGTTGGTTTGGTCGGTCGTTGTGTGCCGGTGTAACTTAGGGAATTGCACTCACCAGTGTTCAAGAACGCTTAATGTTTGAATTGTCACGTATCTTTGTTGGATGACCAACAACAAAAGATCTTTTACAATCAAAACACTGGGATGGGCTTGGATATAGGTGGATGTGAAACTCAAGGTTGTACTTGCCATGCCTGGTTGTCTGTCATGTCCAGTTGTGTCTAGGTCGTACGGCTTAGGACTTCTGTGAAATTGTGCAAATGTGTTAAGTGCTTATGTGAATACTATGTGAACATTACTTGCCTATGTGTTTACAGCTTTGCATGCTCACTTACCTGTCATGCATAACTGTTAATGACTTTACAGGATGTCTCCACGTCGTTGTCCCTGTAGACAGTCCTCGTTATCTTCATTGACACCTCAGACCGATCCACCGATTCCAGCCGAAATTTTGGAAACATTAAGACAGTTCATCGCTCATGCCCCTACAGGAAATGCTGAGCAGGAAGCGTGGGCTCAATTTCTCAGATTCGAACCACCGCAGTTTGAAGGTGCCCCGGATGAAGCTATTGCCGAGGCATGGATATCAGCTTTAGAAAAGATTTACAGGATTATGGAATATCCGGACCCTCTAAGAGTCGAGTTTGCTATCTATCTGATGATTGGAGCTGCACAGGATTGGCGGAAACAGATTGAGCAAAGATGGAAACACGAGCATGTAGTCCCGACTTGGGATCAGTTCTTGATCGAGTTCCGGACTGATTACATTCCGAGGATTGTTCGTCAGCAACACGAAAGTAAATTTCTGGCCCCTGTTCAGCCTATTCCTCCCCAACCTCAGGGATATCCACGACCCGTATGTGGGTTCTGTAAGGGCCTGCATTTAGAGGCCAAATGTTGGAAGAAGAACGGACTGTGCTACGGATGTGGTAGCGCCGACCACAGAGTGAATCTATGTCCGAAGAAGAGACCGGTACCGCGGGCAACAACTCAGCCTCAGACCTACGCTAGTATTGACGCCTTGGAAGGCGATACTGAGGTTGCACGTCCAGCGAGTTCTACGAGGCCATTTACACATTCAGGGTCTTCCTCCGGAAAGAAAACCTTCTCGGTATCTTTATCGAAACAGAATGTACCTCCTAAACCGCAAGGAACGCCAGTATGTGGCTTTTGCCAAAGAGATCATCAAGAGTCAGAATGTCGAAAGAAGCAGGGACGTTGCTTCTCATGTGGAAGTCCGTCTCATCTTCGTACAAATTGCACGAGAAAGAGAATGTCGAGACGAGCCAAGAGGGCGAAGCTTGATCTTGTGTGAACGATCCAGGTATATTGCATTGTCATGACATTCATCTTAAATTTATTTAATTTCATGTTATGTGGTTTTATTTAAAAAATTATGTGTGTTAGGCGTATAATATTATATATGTGATTTCGGTGTTATTTCTTCGTGTTTGAATTTTGTGAAGTTTGTGTGGTTTTAATCACATGAACTGCCCCTGTATGCCTTGCACGGTCTCGCCACACGCCGTGACGAGACCCTGCATACCTTTTTCACACGGCCTTCTTGCACCCGGTGCGAGAGACCGTGCGCATGAATACACACGAGCTCGTCACACGCCGTGACGAGAGCCTGTGCGTGTTTTTCCTCACGGGGTCGTCACACGCCGTGACGATACCCCGTACGTGTTTCTCACACGGCCTCGCCACACGCCGTGATGAGAGGCCTTGCGCATTTCTTCCAGGTTTTAAAATGGTCAGTAGCTCCTCATTCGCGCACAACCTCAATTTTTCTCCTCTTCTCATGCGAAAATTGCTCTAGTTTTTCCCCCAATTTTCTCCCCATTTTGATTTCGATTAATTCTCGATCTAGCTGACAGATTTTCGTGAGGTTTTGAAGGTGTATTTTCTGCAGCATGTTCTTTGGATTGTTGAAATTTGGGCTCGATCCGTTATACCGATCTCACACAATCTTCGCCCGAAGTAGCGCACGCCAAGTGTTCGGTAAAAGTCTCAAGTGAAAAATTACAACTTATCTCCTTCAACCCACATCAATTTAAACTCTACTATGGAAGGTGATCGTGAACCCGTAGCGGACATCGGGCAAGGGAATTACCCGACATAGCGGCACCAGAAGGTTACCAAGTGAATTTGGGTAATGAAGACGATCAAGATGTCTTCAACCGGTTCATGGAACGACCGGTTAGAGCTACGCAATTTCTCGACATGGAAGCTATGTACCAATTGGGCCTTGGCGAAGGGATCTCTCGTTACATCGACAACATAGGGTGGGCTAATTTTTGGAGTATCCAAAGGCCATCCTACCGCCGGCTCACTTGTGAATTTTTAAGCTCTCTTAGGGGCGCGGCATTCCCGGACGACATCGAGATGCCGATCGGAATCCACTTCCGAGCGTTCAACCGAGACTACACGCTTTCCTACCGGCAGTTGTCCGAGTATTTTCAGTTGGATGTTACGGCACCTAGAAGACGTGCCGACGGATGGAATCAAGCCGAGGCTTGGAGGCATATCTCTACCTCCACCGAAATATTTAACTCCGGCGTATCCAAGGCCACGACGCTCATCACCACTCAATTGAGAATTTTGCATAGAGCCGTTTCCCGATCGGTTCTAGCCAGAGGAGACAGTCCGGGAGCGGTGAACACCGAAGATTGTCTCATACTCGATCATATGGTACGAGGGGTCAGGTTCAACCCCATCTCGTACATGATGGACCATATGATGTATATCTCCACTCGGTCGAGAGGAGAGATTCGAGTTGGCTCCTACATCACCGCCATTCTGGAGTGTGCCCAAGTGGAAGGGCTCGATACCCAGGTTCCCGTTGGAGGTTCGACCTCGATTAGCTATGGCACTCTAGCTCAAATGACGATCTGCACGAAGGGTCCGAGACGGAACGACCCGTATGTTCTAGTAGATGGACTACCCTTATGGGAAGCTGACCAAGAGGATGCTCCCGAAGAAGGACCCTCAGACCCAGAGGTCCGCGAGCAGGCTCAGCATATCTACTCCCAGTTGTTGAGACATGATGCTTCTATACCTGAGTCTTCACACGGCAGAAGAAGCACTCAGAACCAGGAGTCGATAGACCTGCAACAATTTTATTCGGAGTTCACTGACTACCGACGTGTGACTGATGAGAGATTTGCCCAGTAGGAGAGGCAGATCAATGAGGGCTTTGCAGCTCAGCGTGCTCACATTGATAGTCAGTACACAGCCTTGCAGGCAGAGCTTCAGAGATCTATCTCGGAGATGCAGAGGTCATTATCAGAGCAGCTGGATCAGTATTTCCGGCGTGGTCCCGACGAGCATTGAGCTATCTACTTCTATTTTTATTTTCTTCTTTCCGTTAGCTTTGTTTAGGATTTGATGTAATTTTGTATTTTGTATGACTCTAAATTTTATTTGGAATATTAAGTGTTTTAAGTGGTTATTATGAATGACGTATTATTATGTGATTTAATTGCATTTGAATGTTCGATTTAATTTGAGTTATTAGCATTTATGTTATGCTCCTCTTAACTAACACCGACCGGAAGAGAATCTGAGGACAGATTCTTCTGAAGAGGGGAGTATTGTAACGACCCGAAAATCTGATTTATAATCCGGTATGTTTGAATCGAGTTATTTCGCAAATTATTATTTTAATTTGATATTTATTCTAAGATATTAGGATAATTTTGTAAATGAGTGAATTTGATATTTAAATCACTAATTGTCAATGTGCGTTTAATTATATGAATTTTGACTGTAATTACGTATTATTTGGACAACGTCAGTTTTCAAACTTATTTTACAAAATTACGATTTTACCCCCTTCGATTTTAAACCTAGTCAACTTAATTGACTAAGTCAATCTCTCTCACCTCACACTCTCGTTCAAAAAAAAAATCAACAAGGAAGAAAAAGAAAAGAAAAGAGGAGGAAAAAGAGAAAGAGAAGGAAGAGATTTCAATCGATCGTCCCGACTTCGTTTCCCGACGGATTTTCGAATCGTTTACGCCTACGAATTCCTCGCGATCTTTTCTACGAACGATACTCCTGTGGAGTGGCGCCGGTTCTTGCTTTTTGCTCTTATTTTGCATAGCCGCCAGGTGAGGCTTTCCTTTTCTGTTTCTAGTATTATTACGTATATATATAAATAAGCCTCTCCCGATATAAGCCACGTTTATGTTTTGTTTTCACACCGTTTATATATATACTTAATAGATATTTATGATTATTATGTTTATATGATTTATCGAAAATGATTTGATATGAAAAAGTACTACGTATAGTCTTTGAAATGTTTATGAAAGAGACATGTAAAAGCTTTTGTTTTCTAAGGCGAACTTTGGCCTTCGGCCTCGCATATGACATGTCTCAAACGGTCTTTTGGCCAACCCGAAATGATTTGAAAAGCGAGTTATGATATGTATGCATGTTTGTTTGGGCCCGGAGTAAGAGCGATAGGACGAAGTCGGTAGGTGTCGGGTCTACGGCGTAAATCCTATGGTTTCCTCCATTTGGGAGCTCGGGGTGAGGCCGGAGTGGCAGCCCTTTGAGTACCTGAGTTATTCCCATATGATATGAGTAGTTCGGGTTTCCAGTCCGGCTACATTGGAGGAATAAGGGTGGTTTCCGGTTTTATGTTTTGGAAATTGGAGTTCAGGACTCGACTCGCCGAGTCATATGATAAGTTATGTTTTATGTTAAATCACCACCCGATTACGAAAACCTTTCTTTTATGTTGATTTCTTTTAATTATAAAATTGGTGATTTATTTTCCGTTTTATTATATACATTATTATTCCCTCCTCACTTAGTCGTTTGACTAACCCCTTCTGTTTTACCCCTATATTGGTTTCTGGATACTAGGCGGGATTCGTCGTCGTCATCGTAGAGTTGTATTTATTTTCTCATGTATATTCCTTTTCCCCGTTTAGATATTATTTAAGTTTTACGATTTTTTAAAAAATTGTGATATTATGTTGTATTCGGGATTATATATACTTTGAACCCGTCATTATATTTATCGGAATATTGTATAGAACCCGTTAATTAACTATGTAATTGATTTTTGTTAGCCTTGGTGGGCTTTAATACTTGTGCATTTATTTATGTTTTAATGTTTTGTTTATTATTGCTTCCGCGTCTCTGTCGTTTTATTTTGTTGTTTTTGAAACCCCGCCTAGTAATTGAGTAAATGCTTGCCATTCGCCGGGTTTCGGTTCGGGTCAGATCCCATTTCGGCTCCGGGTCGAGGCTCGGTGCGGGGCGTGCGTTACCCGTTTGGGGCGCCCGCTACAACTACTGCATACCCCTATGTGGGATTGGGAAGGGATTCACCATGGACTTCGTGTCCGGACTACTGAAGGTTTAAGATGGTAATTACTGTTACAGGTTTATCTGGGATTTCTCCAAGGTGCTGTCGATCGGATTCAGGCCTTTCGACAATAAATGGAGATAGCTCAAGTTCTACTGAAAAGCTACTTGCAAGAACCCCGAACAGGCTTGGAGTTGTGCAATCCGCGAAATATCTCCTAGCGAGTCCCTTGAATGAATCAGACAGTCGAAGGAGCTTCGTGAGAGATCAGAATGAAGATGCATAAGTTTCACCCAGAGTTGTTTAACTCTAATCAGTAGAATCTGGGGACCAGATTCTCATAAGGAGGGGTGATTGTAACGCCCCGAAAATTCGTGTTATGAACCGGGAGCCCGAATCGATTTCCCTTGCAATTTATGATTTATTTTATTAATTATTATGTGATTTATATAACATTTTATGAATGAATGAATTTTAATATTTAAATCACGAATTGATAATGTGTGTTTAATTATATGAATTTTGACTGTAATTATGTATTATTTGGACAACATGAGTTTTTTTGAACTTATTTTGCGAAATTACGAAAATGCCCTTTCGTTTCTCGAATCAAGTCAATCATTTGACTAAGTCTCACATCTCTCCCTCTCACCTCACTCATGCAAACCACAGCAAAGGAGAAGAAAGAAAAGAAAGAAAAGGAGAAGGAAGAAGAAGGAGTTTCAAACGATCGTCCCGACTCCGTTTCTCGACGGATTTTCGAACCGCTTACGCCTACGAACTCCTCACGATCTCTTCTACGAGTAAGCCTTTCACGTCCCTCTCGTTTAATGTCTCCTATGCCTCGTATTTCTCAATTTAGTTTATAGTTGAATAAATTAGGTTTTATATGATTTTGAGAGAATTTATGGATGAATTTTCGTGTTTATTGTTTCTATGTGTAGCTAATATGTTGTAGATCATTATATGTAAATATTAGGGCATGATTTGCATGTTTAGATGATTAAATGTTGGATTTAGGATTGAATTTGCGAAGGTTTCTCGCTTCTGTGAATTTTCAGCTCTTTCTTGACGCACACGGGCTTTGCACACGGGGTGTGGCAAGCCCGTGTGGAGGTACACGGCCTCTTGCAAGGCCGTGCAAGAGACCGTGCGCATGGTGCATGGTGCACGACCTTGTGCACACAGCCTTGAGGCCGTGTGCAAGAGGTCGTGCGTGTCTTTTTGGTGTGCACACGGCCTTGGTTCACACGGCCTAGCCCGTGTGGACCGGCATGAACAGCTCCCTGACCTTCTGTAAGTCAGGGGCTGTTTTGGCCTACGGGTCCCGCCTCGGCTCGTCTTTTCCGAATTCGTTCTTCGCTCGTGTATTCGATATATATGATATGGATATGAATTGCATGTTTTATGAATTTATAACATGTTCGGGTGTATGAATAGTGCGTTTTAAGTTTTCGTTAAATTTTCTAACTTTTGCATATGAAGTCCGATTTTCCCGAAATTCGAATGCATGCTCCCTTATGGTATTTAAAGAATGTGTGTAAAGTTTTGTTGCATTTGGACTTGATTTGCATTTTTAAATTATGAATTACTCCGTTTTCGTTTGATAGTTGAACCTAAGTGCTTTATGTGATTGTATAACATGCTTTTACGCGTTCCTATGCTTTCGTATGAGCCGTGCGTCGTCGTATGTCTTACGTGGTTATGTCTTTTGTCAGTTGCAGGTTCCACTCTCGTGGATTAGGTTGCTCGTTTCCGTTTTGGGCTTTCTTTTGGGTTGTCGCCAGGTGAGGTTTCTATTGTTATCCCGTATTATGTAGATATGTACCATTGAGCCTCACTAAATAAGCTTCGCATGTGTAATTTATGTTTTCATCCCGTATTACTATATTTAGTAAATACTTTATGCTTATTATCTTTATGAGGTTTAAGAACAACGGATTTGATATTAAATGAATAATATGTATATGATTTCGAAATGTTTTCAAAAAGAGACAAGCGAACTATGTTTCGATTTAAATGTAATTTTGGGTTTGGAAACCTTCTCGTTGAGTGAAGTCGTTAGGGCGGGTTTCTCCCCCAAGACGATGGAACATCGGGTTGCGTTTCCTACCGTTACATCGCCTGTCTCGAACGGCCCTTTTTGGCCCTCCCCGAAATGTCTTGATTCCTATTTTAATAGGAAGATGATAGTTATGAAAATGCGAGATACGATATGTATGATATGTTATATGGGCCCGGAGTATGGCGATCGGATGAAGCCGGATAGACAGCGGGTCTACGGTGGAATTCGGTAGCTTGCTCCATGTTTACCAGGAGCACGGGTGAGGCCGGAGTGGCAACCTTTCTGCTCCTGTGACGGAGACTTCGTGTCAGCCGTGAGATAGGCTATTATGCCTATAGAGCAGTTGGATTTAGCGGTCCTTCTGCTACATGGGAGGAATAAGGTTGGTATGGTTTTCAGGTATGTTATGATATGATATGAGGAGTTGAGGGCTCGTCTCGCCGAGCAATATGATATGTCCCGTTATGTTATGTTATGATAGATCACCAAAAATTTATGAAAACCCTTCTTTTACATTTGTTTTCTTTTAAGTTAAAATGGTGATTTATTCCCGTATGCTATTATGTATGTACCCCCTTTTTCCCCTCACTTAGTCTTTTGACTAACCCTCCCTGCTTTAAACCTTATCTGTTTTAGGTGGTAACTAGGTGGGCATCGTCAGTCTTGTATTGCGGGTTTTCTTTCTTTTCGGTGATTGTTCCTTTCTAGATTGTTTAAGTTCATGATTATGTTATATGTATTTGTTACCGGGATATTGTATCGAACCCGTTTATTATATTAGTAATTGAATCCTGCTACCCTTGGTGGGCTTTAACTATTTGTGCAATTGAGCTGCTGCTTTGAACGTTGCTATATGGAATTTCATTTGGTTGTTGCTTCCGCTCCCGCATTGTTGTCGTTGTTGTTGTTTTTACAAAAAGTCCCGCCTAGTGATTGAGTAAATCGATTTGCCGTTCGCCGGGTTCCGATTCAGGTCGGATTCCATTTCGGTTCTGGGTCGGGCCTCGGTGCGGGGCGTGCGTTACCTGTTTTGGGGCGCCCGCTACAGTGCATGTCCCTCCTCGATGTGCACGGCCCTTGCACGGCCGTGTGGCCCGTTTGAACAGCGCCCTAACCTTCTGTAAGTCAAGGCCAATTTTACCCTGTAGGTCCGTCCGAGGCTCGTCTTTTCCGAATTCTTTCTTCGCTTGTGTATTCGATATATATGAAATAGATATGAATTGCATGATTTATGAATTTATAGCATGTTCGGGTCTATGAATAGTACGTTTTAAGTTTTCGTCAAATTTTCTAACTTTTGCATATGAAGTCCGATTCTTCCGAAATTCGAATGCATACTCTCTTATGGTACTTAAAGAATGTCCGTAAAGTCTCGTTGCATTTGGACATGATTTGCATATTTAAATTCATAAATTACTTCGTTTCGTTTGATAATTGAACCTAAGTGTTTTATGTGATTGTATAACGTGCTTTTACGTGTTTCTATGCTTTCGTATGAGCCGTGCGTCGTTGTATGTCTTACGTGGTTATGTCGTTTGTCAGTTGCAGGTTCCACTCTCGTGGATTAGGTTGCTCGTTTCTGTTTTGGGCTTTCTTTTGGTTGTCGCCAGGTGAGGTTTCCGTTGTTATTCCGTATTATGTAGATAAGTATTATTAAGCCTCACTAAATAAGCCTCGCATGTATAATTTATGTTTTCATCCCGTATTACTATATTTAGTAAATACTTTATTCTTATTACTTTTATGAGGTTTAAGAACAACGGATTTGATATCAAATGAATATTATGTATATGATTTCAAAATGTTTTCAAAAAGAGACAAGCGAACTATGTTTCAATTTAAATGTAATTTTGGGTTTGGAAACCTTCTCGTTGAGTGAAGTCGTTAGGGCGGGTTTCTCCCCCATGACGATGGAATACCCGGTTGCGTTTCCTACCGTTACATCGCCTGTCTCGAACGGCCCTTTTGGCCCTCCCCGAAAGGTCTTGATTCCTATTTTAATAGGAAAATGATAGTTATGAAAAATGCGAGATATGATATGTATGATATGATATGTGGGCCCCGGAGTATGGCGATCGGGTGAAGTCGGATAGACAGCGGGTCTACGGTGGAATTCGGTAGCTTACTCCATGTTTACCAGGAGCACGGGTGAGGCCGGAGTGGCAACCTTTGTGCTCCTATGACGGTTGACTTCGTGTCAACTGAGAGATAGGCTATTATGCCTATAGAGCAGTTGGATTTAGCGGTCCTTCTGCTATATGGGAGGAATAAGGCTGGTATGGTTTTCAGGTATGTTATGATATGATATGAGGAGTAGAGGGCTCGACTCGCCGAGCAATATGATATGTCCCGTTATGTTATGTTATGATAAATCACCTAATGTTTATGAAGACCTTTCTTTTACGTTTGTTTTCTTTTAAGTTAAAATGGTGATTTATTCCTGTATGCTATTATGTATGTACTCCCTTTTTCCCCTCACTTAATCTTTTGACTAACCCTCCCTGTTTTTAACCTTATCTGTTTCAGGTGGTTACTAGGTGGGCGTCGTCGGTCTTGTATTGCGGAATTATTCTGCTTTTGTCATTGTTCATTCCTAGGTTGTTTTAGGTACTTGACCGTTATATGTATTCTGTAGGTTATGATATGAGTTCAGGATTAATTAATGTTGAACCCGTTATGATTTGATTCAAGTTTTGTAAGTGAATTCCGCTAGCCTTGGTGGGCTTTAACTATTTGCGCAATTGGTTTATTGCTTTAATTTCCCGTTAGTAGAATTCATTTTGGTTGCTGTGGCTTCCGCTTCCGCATTGTTGTCGTTAGTAGTTTTACAAAAGCCCCGCCTAGTGATTGAGTAAATCGGTTTGCCGCTCGCCGGGTTTCAATTGAGGGTCGGATTTCTATTTCGGCTTTAGGTTGAGACTCGGTGCGGGGCGTGCGTTACCCGTTTGGGGTGCCCGCAACATAGATTTTCAGACTACGTGGTATAAACAACTTCCATTGATCGAGTTTGCTTATAATAGCAGTTATCAGTCCTCGATTCAGATGGCGCCATACGAAGCTTTGTACGGAAGGAAATGTCGATCTGTAACGGCACGTCCCCAAATACGGTGTGACGTGACGTCCCGCACCAAGTCACAATCCATAACAAGAACTAAAGGTCCGGTTATGAACTATAACCTGGCGAACGAAAGAATAAATACCAGGCGGATTTGCTTTAGAAAATAATAGAACAATGAACAATAATACAGCGAAAGCAAATTAACACAACCTATCTCACTCAGGGAGCTAGAACAACCAAAATTCAAAACGCAATTATAAAGCCCACCAAGGCTACTGAAAACATCAATATCACTATTTAAAATAATTTACACCATTTACACATACAAACTCTAGGGTTTTAGGTATTTATCCGGACAACATAGGCTATATGGAATCAGCTAAACAAAAGAAAGCAATCCCAACGACAAGACCTGAATCCGCCTAGTGACAAAACCTGAAAGAGACAACAAGGTAATGGGGTTAGTCAAAGCGACTAAGTGAGGGGGCTGTAATACGTATATATTATCGAAACAACCCAAAGATTCACCAGTTTGTAAATGAAAAGAAAGCAAAGGAAAATAAAGGTTTTCACAATTATTGGTGAATCGAATAATTTCGCAATAAAGTAAAAGCTCGGCGAGACGAGCATCAATCACCTGTTTCATAATATCAGATATATCAAATAAACCTCCCTTATTCCTCCTTGTGTAGTCAGGTAGCTAGCCCGCTACTATATAATCGTATATGCAAGGACAAATATCCAATACATCTTCGGCGGAGGACAAGTCTATACGACAAGATCCCGTCTGGCGCAGGTACTCAAAAGGGTTGCCACTCCGGTCACACCCCGAGCTCCCAGAAGTTTTGGAGACCAGAGCATTGAGATCCACCGTAGACCCAACGTCTATCCGACTTCACCCCGTACCCTGATGTCCGGGCCCAATAATATGATATGGCACAGAGGCCAGGATATATTTCTCGCATTTCGAAAGATTCGGTCAAAGGGACCAAATTGTGAAACCAATTTTAACCCTTTTCTGGCCAAAAGAGCCTTCGAGGGGCTAATATGTAATAATTTGATATCAAAATATTTTCCTTCAACTCATTAAAGTAATATGATTTTCAGGTAGCTACTACGTATAATATAAGTTTGGGGAAATAAAATATAAAAGCATAAAACACAGGCTTCGGGTATGTACGGAATATTTACATACGTATAAGAAAGACCGAATTCGGAAAAGAAACCCCACCTGGATAATACGGCAAAAAGGCAAAAGAAAGGGAACCAACTACTGCCCAGAAGAACTACCACCTGAAACCAAATACGACCAACCATGTAAGACGACAATACGACGCACGGCTTACTCTTAATGCAATACACACTTAATTAAATCAAAGGAGGGCAATTAGGGCAATTATTCAATGAAACTAATGAAATATCAAACTTCAAGCTTATAAATCATGCTTAAACACAATTAGGTTTCATAGACATGCTCAAAATACTATAAAGAAGTATACCTTCAAGTTTCGAAGCAATTGGAAAAGAATTGCGAAAAGCGTATAATTCCCTAAACGGAAATCGGTTCGTTTCATGATCAAACGGAATTGAAAAAATTCAAGCTCTATGAATTACTAAGTTTTAAAGCGCTACAGACTTAATGGTGAATTCGGATTTTGAAAATAATATCAAACGAAGAAAGTAGTATTTGCAATTTTTGACATCCAGAGACTTTTGAACTGAAATCGGGACACACGGTCTACACACACGGCCTGATCAAGGCCGTGTGAAATTTTGAGAACACGCACGGCCTACCCACACGGCCTGATGCAAGGCCGTGTGGGGTGGAAAACACGCACGGTCTTGCTACACGGCCTGTTGCAAGGCCGTGTGCACCTGTTTTCTCGAATTTTCAGCAGAAACGCGAAGAACTTCGCACAGAAGGTACGTATTTCGATCAAATCTTCCTCAAAACCTCATTTTCAATCATATTTTCATACTACAAACTTCAACAAATATCAAAGATCACAATGGCAACACATAGGATCAAGAATCATCGAAAACTACGGAGTATAGCGATCAAACTATCGAAAAATCCAACTTCGAAGAAATTTATCCAAAATATATTCAAACAACAACGGAATCAAATGGAACTTGAATAATACCTGTAGAGAATGTTATAAGGATCACGTAGGTTCTTACGGATCGAAATTTGGTTAAGAAACGAACTCGAAAGATCGAATTGAAGTTTTAAAGAAATTCTTTCTTTTTCTTTTCTTCGGCTGTTGTTGAGAAGAGGGGTGGAATGTAATTATAAAAAGGAGAAAGAAAGAATAAAAAGAAAACCTGAGGTTTAAATGAAAAATCGAAGGGGCATTTTCATAATTTCGCGAAACTTCATAAAAAGGACATATTAATGAAATATGTCAATATTATAGTCAAAACTCATCATTTTAAACGCACATCAACATAGAATAATTTAAATTCACAAATTATCACATTTACGAAAATTCATATAAAACACACAAATATCACATAAGCACATATGTACCGATCGAATTTTCCAAACTTGTCCCGTTATCTCAGGAATTCTTACCGGCTTTAGTTTACCAAAAATGTGGGGCGTTACAATCTCTCCCCCTGATAAGAATCTGTCCTCAGATTCTATTTATTTGAAGCAAACAATTCCGGGTAATGTTTTCTCATTTTCTCCTCTGTCTCCCAGGTAGCTTCTTCAGTTTTCTGATTCCTCCAAAGGACTTTTACAAGTGGGATTTGACGATTACGGAGTTCTTGGAATTTACGGTCCAGAATACTAACTGGTTGGGAAACAAATGTCAAATTCGGCTTTAATTCAATATCTTCCATGGGAATAATCTCGGACTCGTCTGGATGGTACTTACGAAGCTGCGAGACGTGGAAAACATTATGAATACCAGTAAGAGCTGGCGGTAAATCTAATCTGTAGGCCATTTTCCCAATCCTCTCGACAATCACATACGGACCCAAATATCTTGGGGCTAACTTTCCTCCTTTACCGATTCGAACGAATCCCTTTCTAGGAGAAGCTTTCAAGAATACCTGATCCCCAACTTCAAACTCCAAATCACGTCGACGCCTATCAACATAACTCTTTTGTCGATCCTGGGCAGCTTTCATTCTTTGTCGGATGACTTGCACCGTTTCGATAGCATCCTGAATCAATTTCGGAGCAATGCCACGATGAATACCATCTTTAGTCCATCTCCAATCCTCAATGTCCCAATATAGTGGCGATCGACACTTCCTTCCGTACAAAGCTTCGTATGGGGCCATCTGAATCGAGGACTGATAACTATTATTATAAGCGAAATCGATCAATGGAAGCTGCTTATACCACGTCGTCTGAAAATCTAGGGCACAAGATCTCAGCATGTCTCCGAGGTATCTAATAGTCCTCTCTGATTGACCGTCTGTCTGGGGGTGAGCTGCGGTACTGAAGGTCAACTTCGTTCCCATACGATCCTGTAGGTTCTGCCACAGATGTGAAGTAAACCTAGTGTCTCTGTCCGACACTATACTCATCGGAACTCCGTGAAGTCTCACAATCTCCTCGTGATAAACCTCTGCTAACTTATCAACTGTATAGGTTGTACGAACAGGCAAGAAATGAGCGGACTTCGTCAACCTGTCAATGATTACCCAAATGCTATCATAACCACCTCTGACTTTCGGTATACCTGAAACAAAGTCCATCGCTATCTCTTCCCATTTCCAAGATGGAACAGGGAGTGGTTGAAGTAAACCTCCGGGGTTCTGATGATCTGCTTTGACTTGTTGACACGTCACACACTGTATGACATAATCGGCCACATCTCTCTTCAAGCCATTCCACCAGCAGTATTCTTTCAAATCTCGATACATCTTAGTGCCTCCCGGATGAATAGTATAGGCTGATTTTTGAGCTTCATCCAAAATATTTTTCCTCAAACTCTCAGGAACACAAACCCTTATCTTATGTCTGAGAAGACCTATGTTGTCGATACTGAATTGCGTGTTTGGCTCATCCTTCATTCGAATAATCTGTCTCTGAATCCAATTATCAGTAGCTTGAGCTTCTTTAATTCTACGACCCAACTCTGATTGAATCGTAATATTAGAAATACGAGCATAAGAAATAATACGAGCTCTCTCGGCACCTGATATATCTGAACTCAGCTCTAGCTGTCAAGGCATCTGCAACCACGTTTGCCTTCCCTGGATGGTACTGAATCTTACAATCATAGTCCTCTAACAATTCCATCCAACGTCTCTGGCGTTTATTCAACTCCTTCTGCGTGAAAAGATACTGAAGGCTCTTATGATCAGTGAAAATATCAAAAGTAACGCCGTAGAGATAGTGACGCCACTCGCCCAAAGCAAATACAACGACTACTAACTCAAGATCATGTGTAGGGTAATTTATTTCAGCAGGTTTAAGCTTTCTCGAGGCATAAGCTATAACCTTTCCATTCTGCATCAACACGCATCCCAATCCTTCTTTCGATGCATCAGTATAAACCACGAACCCATCTGAACCTTCAGGCAAAGTAAGAATAGGAGCGTATGTCAATATGTTCTTTAACTCCCGAAAACTGCTCTCACATTTATCAGTCCACACAAAGGCAACATTTTTCTTCGTTAACTCAGTAAGCGGGGCTGCAAGTTTAGAGAAATCCTTCACAAGCCGTGTGTAATAACCTACCAATCCCAGAAAGCTACGAACCTCTGTCGGAGTCTTAGGCTGCTCCCAATTCAATACTGAATCTATCTTCGAAGGATCAACCTCAATACCTTTCTTGGATATAACATGACCCAGAAATGCCACTTTCTCAATCCAGAACTCACACTTACTGAACTTGGCATACAACTGATGTTCTTTCAAAGTTTGTAACACGATCTTTAAATGCTCTGCATGCTCTTCCTCTGACTTTGAGAAAACCAGTATGTCGTCGATGAAGATGACAACAAACTTATCAAGGTAAGGTCGGAAGATTCTGTGCATCATATCCATAAATGCTGCAGGAGCGTTCGTCAAACCGAAGGGCATAACTACAAACTCAAAGTGACCATATCGAATGTTGAAATCTGTCTTCGGTATGCCCTCTGCTCTGATTCGCAACTGGTAATATCCCTGTCTCAGATCAAGTTTAGAATAGATCCTCGATCCCTGCAATAAGTCAAACAACTCCTCGATGTGGGGAAGAGGATACTTGTTCTTCACAGTCATTCGGTTCAACTCTCTGTAGTCAACACAAAGTCTAAGAGAACCATCTTTCTTCTTCACAAACAATACTGGTACACCCCAGGGAGAAGTTGTAACGACCCGAAAATCCGATTTTTCAATTCGGTATATTTTAATCGAGTAATTATGCAATTTATTATTTTAATTTGATGTTTATTCTAAGATTTTAGGATAATTTCGTAAATGAGTGAATTTTGATATTTAAATCACAAATTGTAAATGTGCGTTTAATTATGTGAATTTTATCTGTAATTACGTATTATTTGGACAACGTGAGTTTTTAAACTTATTTTGCGAAACGATGATTTTGCCCCTTCGACTTTTAAACCCTAGTCAACTAATTTGACTAAGTCTCTCTCTCTCACCTCACTCTCGTTCAAAAGTAGCAAGGAAGAAGAAAGAAAAGAAAAGAGAAGGAAAAAGAGAAAGAGAAGGAAGAGATTTCAATCGATCGTCCCGACTTCGTTTCCCGACGGATTTTCGAATCGTTTACGCCTACGAATTCCTCGCGATCTTTTCTACGAGTAAGCTTCTAACAATTCTCTCGTTTAATGTCTTCTATACTTCGTTTTTCTCATTTTTGTGAATAGTTGTATAATTTAGGTTTTATATGATTTTGATAGTAATTGTGGATGGATTTTCGTTTTTATCGTTTCTATATGTAGATTATATGTTGTAGATGATTATATGTGAAAATTAGGGATTGATTTGCATGATTAATCGATTTAAGTTTGATTTATGTTTGATTTTCGCGTATTGGGTTTGATGTTCTGCATGTTCTGCTCAATTTTTACGCACACGGGCCATGCACACGGGGTGTGGCAAGCCCGTGTAGGTGTACACGGCCGTGTAAGAGACGGTGCGTGTTTGGGGATGGTGCACGGGCTGTGCACACGGCCTTGAGGCCGTGTGCATGAGGCCGTGCGCGTTGTTTGATTGTGAACGGCCTCGGCACACGGCCGTACACAAGGCCGTGTGGCCCGATCGCACAGTGCCCAGACCTTCTGTTAGTTAGGGCACATTTTACACTACGGGTCCCTCCGAGACTCGTCTTTTCCGAATTCTTTCTTCGCTCGTGTATTCGATATATATGAAATAGATATGAATTGCATGATTTATGAATTTACAACATGTTCGGATATATGAATAATGCGTTTGAAGTTTTCGTTAAATTTTCTATCTTTTGCATGTGAAGTCCGATTTTTCCGAAATTCGAATGTATACTTCTTTATGATAATTTAAGCATGTCCGTAAAGTTTCGTTGCATTTGGACTTGATTTGTATTTTTAAATGCATGAATTACTCTATTTTCGTTTGAGAATTTGAACTTAAGTGATTGATTTAATTGTGTAACGTGCTTCTATGTGTTCTAATATTTTCGTATAAGCCGTGCATCATCTTAGTCTTATTTGGTTGTGTCTTGAAATTTTTGCAGACGATACTCCCGTGGAGTAGCGCCGGTTCTAGTTTTTTTTTGCTCATATTTTGCATGGCAGTCAGGTGAGGCTTTCCGTTTCTGTTGCCAGTATTATTACGTATATATATAAATAAGCCTCTCCCAAGATAAGCCACGTTTATGTTTTGTTTTCACACCGTTTATATATATATACTTAATAGATATTTATGATTATTATGTTCATTTGATTTACCGAAAATGATTTGATATGAAAAGTACTACGTATAGACTTTGAAATGTTTACGAAAGAGACATGTAAAACCTTTTGTTTTCTAGGGCGAACTTTGGCCTTCGGCCTCGCATATGTCATGTCTCGAACGGTCTTTTGGCCAACCCGAAATGTTTTGAAAAGCGAGTTATGAAATGTATGCATGTTCGTTTGGGCCCGGAGTAAGAGCGATAGGACGAAGTCGGTAGTCGTCGGGTCTACGGCGGAAATCCTATGGTTTCCTCCATTTGGGAGCTCGGGGCGAGGCCGGAGAGGCAGCCCTTTGAGTACCTGAGTTATTCTAGTATGTTACGAGTAGTTCGGGTTTGCAGTCCGGTTACATTGGAGGAATAAGGGAGGTTTCCGGTTTTATGTTTTGGATATTGGAGTTCAGGGCTTGACTCGCCGAGTCATATGATAAGTTATGTTTTATGTTAAATCACCACCCGATTACGAAAACCTTTCTTTTATGTTGATTTCTTTTAAGTTTAAAATTGGTGATTTATTTCCCGTCTTATTATATACATTATTATTCCCTCCTCACTTAGTCGTTTGACTAACCCTCTCTGTCTTACCCTATATTGGTTTCAGGATACTAGGCGGGTTTCGTCGTCGTAGGGTTTTATTTATTTTATTCATGTATATCTCTCCTTTTCCCGTTTGACTTTTATTTAAGTTTTACGATATTAGGATGTATTCGGGATTATGTATTTATTGAGCCCGTTATTATATTTACCGGGATACTGTATCGAACCCGTTTGATATTATGTAATTGAATTTCGTTAGCCTTGATGGGCTTTAATAATTGTGTATTTATTATGTTCTATTGCTTTGATTATTTATATTGCTTCCGCGTCTCTGTCTTTTCGTTGTTTTTGAAACCCCGCCTAGTGATTGAGTAAATGCTTGCCGTTCGCCGGGTTTCGATTCGGGTTGGATCCCATTTCGGCTCCGGGTCGGGGCTCGGTGCGGGGCGTGCGTTACCCGTTTGGGGCGCCCGCTACAGAAGTACTCGGCCTAATATAACCACTGCCTAGCAAATCATCTAACTGAGTCTTCAACTCTTTCAATTCAGCTGGCGCATTCTGTAAGGTGTCTTCGAATAAGGCTCAGATCCCGGATACAAATCAATAACAAACTCGATATCACGGTCTAGAGGTAATGATTCTAACTTCTCAGGAAACACATCAGGGAAATCTTTAACTATCTTGGTAGTTTCAAACTTTGACTGTTCCTTCGGCCTGTTAAGAAGATAAGCAACAAAACCTGAAGCTCCTTCTCAGACGAGCTTCTTTGCTTCTGTCATAGAAATAATCGGCCCATCTGTCAACTGAATACCCTGACTCGAATCGGATCCCAAACTAATCTTCTTCTCAAAACAATCAATCTTGGCCTTGTGCTCAAATAACCAATCCATACCCAAAATAACTCCATACTTCTTCACAGACAACTCTATCAGATCTGCAGGGTAAACCTTATTCTCGAAAACGACGGGACAACGTCGATATATACGGTCGGTAACAATACACGATCCCAAAGGGGAACTCACAACAAAACAATAATCAGACAAATTAACAGGTACATGCGCTGATAAAGCATTCGCAAGCGCAATAAAAGAATGTGTCGCACCCGGATCAAATAATGCATGTATGGGTATGTCATGAGTATGTATAATACCTTCCACCACTGCAGTAGAATCGGGCTCGGTCTCCGTATCATCACCCTCCAAGGCATATACACGAGCATGAGTAGCAGGCTTGTTTTGGTTACTCTGATTCTGAAATCTCCTCCTGGGACAACTATCTATCTGATGAGTGGAACTCCCACAACCTCTGCACAATCCTAACTTACTCCAACATCTCTCCTCGGGGTGATTCCTCCCACAGAAGCCACAAATAACTGGAGAAAAACCCATCGGGCGAGGTGCTGAGGAAAAATCTATCGGACGAGGAACTGGAGGACGAGAAACTGGGGGACGAGGAACTGAAGGCCTAGGTCCTCCAAATGGTCTCTTGCCTCTGTCTTGCATAGGTGCACTGGAAGTAGAAGGCCTCTTAAATCCTGATGAAGATGAGGTAGAACGACCAGCAATACGATCAATCTCACGATACTCACTCTCAAGGCTGAGGGCTACGTCAACTGCTGTAGTAAAAGACTGTAACTGAAGGATAGCCATACTGTGACGAAGACCCAGTCGCAAACCATCAATAAACTTCTTAGTCTTCCTGCGCTCATCACCTGAAATATGAGGGGCATAGGCAGCAAGTCTAGAAAACTCAACCTCATAATCTGCTACTGATAAAGAACCCTGAATGAGTGCCATAAACTCTCGCTCTCTGCGATCTTGGACTGACTGAGGGATGTATTTAGCTCGAAATTCTTTCAGGAAATCCTCCCAAGTAGGTTTAACCCTATCAGCGGCAAATCTCCTCTCTGTAACTCTCCACCACTCATCGGCGGATCCCTGTAATAAGTATACTGCAAACTCTACTTTGTCAGCATCAGACGTCTGCTGGAGCCTAAAGATCTTCTCGAGAGAAGCAATCCAGCTATCTGCCACTCTATCATCAGTAGTACCATAGAATGAAGGGGGTTTATAATCCAGAAGTCCCTTCAAAACTACCTCTCGGGCTTTGGTTTCATCCTGGACTATATGGCGTTCAGCTCTCAGAATTTCTCTGACCGAATCCACCAAATCATGAGGGTTCAGTGGTACCATAGGTGGCTGAGGAGGATGACCAGGCGTACGATCACGACGGGGCGGCATCCTACAATCAAATACAATAGGTATGCATGAAGCTTAATTATGAATGTAAAGCTGTAACACAAAAGCACAATTCCTAAGTCGTAAGCCGTACGGACCTAGACTGACACGACTCACAGAGCTAAGGCCAATGAACCTCTAGCTCTAATACCAACTGTAACGGCACGTCCCCAAATACGGTGTGATGTGACGTCCTGCACCAAGTCACAATCCATAACAAGAAATAAAGGTCCGGTTATGAACTATAACCTGGCGAACGGAAGAATAAATACCAGGCGGATTTGCTTTAGAAAATAATAGAACAATGAACAATAATATAGAAAAAGCAAATTAACACAACCTATCCCACTCAGGGAGCTAGAACAACCAAAATTCAAAACGCAATTATAAAGCCCACCAAGGCCACTGAAAACATCAATATCACTATTTAAAATAATTTACACCATTTACACATACAAACTCTAGGGTTTTAGGTATTTATTCGGACAACATAGGCTATATGGAATCACCTAAACAAAAGAAAGCAATCCCAACGACAAGACCTGCCTAGTGACAAAACCTGAAAGAGACAACAAGGTAATGGGGTTAGTCAAAGGACTAAGTGAGGGGGCTGTAATACGTATATATTATCGAAACAACCCAAAGATTCACCAGTTGTAAATGAAAAGAAAGCAAAGGAGAATAAAGGTTTTCACAATTATTGGTGAATCGAATAATTTCGCAATAAAGTAAAAGCTCGGCGAGACGAGCATCAATCACCTGTTTCATAATATCAGAAATATAAAATAAACCTCCCTTATTCCTCCTTGTGTAGTCAGGTAGCTAGCCCGCTACTATATAATCGTATATGCAAGGACAAATATCCAATACATCTTCGGCGGAGGACAAGTCTATGCGACAAGATCCCGTCCGGCGCAGGTACTCAAAAGGGTTGCCACTCCGGTCACACCCCGAGCTCCCAGCAGTTTTGGAGACCAGAGCATTGAGATCCACCTTAGACCCATCGTCTATCCGGCTTCACCCCGTACCCTGATGTCCGGGCCCAATAATATGATATGGCACAGAGGCCAGGATATATTTCTCGCATTTCGAAAGATTCGGTCAAAGGGACCAAATTGTGAAACCAATTTTAACCCTTTTGTGGGCCAAAAGAGCCTTCGAGGGGCTAATATGTAATAATTTGATATCAAAATATTTTCCTTCAACTCATTAAAGTAATATGATTTTCAGGTAGCTACTACGTATAATATAAGTTTGGGGAAAGAAAATATAAAAGCATAAAACACAGGCTTCGGGTATGTACGAAATATTTACATAAGTATAAGAAAGACCGAATTCGGAAAAGAAACCCCAGCTGGATAATACGGCAAAAAGGCAAAAGAAAGGGAACCAACTACTGCCCGGAAGAACTACCACCTGAAACCAAATACGACCAACCATGTAAGACGACAATACGACGCACGGCTTACTCTTAATGCAATAAACACTTAATTAAATCAAAGGAGGGCAATTAGGGCAATTATTCAATGAAACTAATGAAATATCAAACTTCAAGCTTATAAATCATGCTTAAACACAATTAGGTTTCATAGACATGCTCAAAATACTATAAAGAAGTATACCTTCAAGTTTCGAAGCAATTGGAAAAGAATTGCGAAAAGCGTATAATTCCCTAAACGAAAATCGGTTCGTTTCACGATCAAACGGAATTGAAAAAATTTAAGCTCTATGAATTATTAAGTTTTAAAGCGCTACAGACTTAATGGTGAATTCGGATTTTGAAAATAATATCAAACGAAGAAAGTAGTATTTGCAATTTTTGACTTCCAGAGACTTTTGAACTGAAATCGGGACACACGGTCTACACACACGGCCTGATCAAGGCCGTGTGAAATTTTGAGAACACGCACGGCCTACCCACACGGCCTGATGCAAGGCCGTGTGGGGTGGAAAACACGCACGGTCTTGCTACATGGCCTGTTGCAAGGCCATGTGCACCTGTTTTCGCGAATTTTCAGCAGAAACGCGAAGAACTTCGCACAGAAGGTACGTATTTCGATCAAATCATCCTCAAAACCTCATTTTCAATCAGATTTTCATACTACAAACTTCAACAAATATCAAAGATCACAATGGCAACACATAGGATCAAGAATCATCGAAAACTACGGAGTATAGCGATCAAACTATCGAAAAATAATACCTGTAGAGAATGTTATAAGGATCACGTAGGTTCTTACGGATCGAAATTTGGTTAAGAAACGAACCCGAAAAATCGAATTGAAGTTTTAAAGAAATTCTTTCTTTTTCTTTCTTTTTCTTTTCTTCGGCTGTTGTTGAGAAGAGGGGTGGAATGTAATTATAAAAAGGAGAAAGAAAGAATAAAAAGAAAACCTGAGGTTTAAATGAAAAATCAAAGGGGCATTTTCATAATTTCGCGAAACTTCATAAAAAGGACATATTAATGAAATATGTCAATATTATAGTCAAAACTCATCATTTTAAACGCACATCAACATAGAATAATTTAAATTCACAAATTATCACATTTACGAAAATTCATATAAAACACACAAATATCACATAAGCACATATGTACCGATCGAATTTTCCAAACTTGTCCCGTTATCTCAGGAATTCTTACCGGCTTTAATATACCAAAAATGTGGGGCGTTACACGATCGCCACTATATTGGGACATTGAGGATTGGAGATGGACTAAAGATGGTATTCATCGTGGTACTGCTCCGAAATTGATTCAGGATGCTATCGAGAACGTGCAAGTTATCCGACAAAGAATGAAAGCTGCCCAAGATCGACAAAAGAGTTATGCTGATAGACGTCGACGTGATTTGGAGTTCGAAGTTGGGGATCAGGTATTTTTGAAAGCTTCTCTGAGAAAGGGATTCGTTCGAATCGGTAAAGGAGGAAAGTTAGCCCCGAGATATTTGGGTCCGTATGTGATTCTTGAGAGGATTGGGAAGATGGCCTACAGATTGGATTTACCGCCAGCTCTTATCGGTATTCATAACGTTTTCCATGACTCGCAACTTCGTAAGTATCATCCAGAAGAGTCCGAGATTATTCCAGTGGAAGATATTAAGTTAGAGCCGAATCTGACATTCACTTCTCAACCAGTTAGTATTCTGGACCGTAAATTCCAAGAACTTCGTAATCGATAAATTCCACTTGTAAAAGTCCTTTGGAGGAATCAGAAAAGCGAAGAAGCTACTTGGGAAACATAAGAGAAAACGAGAAAACATTATCTTGAGTTATTCGCTTCGAATAAATAGAATCTGAGGACAGATTCTCATCAGGGGGAGAGATTGTAACGCCCCACATTTTTGGGCAAACTAAAGCTGGTAAGAATTCCTAAGATAACGGGACAAGTTTGGAAAACTTGATCGGGATATATGTGCTTATGTGATATTTGTGTGTTTTATATGAATTTTCGTAAATGCAATAATTTGTGAATTTAAATTATTCTATGACAATGTGGGTTTAAAATGATGAGTTTTGACTATAATATTGACATATTTCATTAATATGTCCTATTTATGAAGTTTCGCGAAATTACGAAAATGCCCTTTCGATTTTTCACTTACACCTCAGGTTTTCTTTTTATTCTCTTTTCCTTCTATTTTTCTTAATTACACTTAGCCTCTTAAACATCAGCAGGAACGAGAAGAGAAAAGAAAGAATTTTTCCAAACTTTCAATTCGATCTTTTGAGTTCGTTTCTTAACCAAATTTCGATCCGTAAGAACCTACGCGACCCTTGTAACATTCTCTACAGGTACTATTCAGGTTCCATTTGATTCCATTGTCGTTCGAGTATGTTTTGTATAAATTGTTTCAAAGTTGGATTTTTCGGTAGTTTGATCGTTATACTCCGTAGTTTTCGATGATTCTTGATCCTATGTGTTGCCATTGTGATCTTTGATGTTTCTTGAAGTTTGTAGTATGAAAATCTGATTGAAAATGGGGTTTTGGTGAAAATTTGACGAAATTCTGATGCGTCTGTGCGAAGTTCTTCGCGTTCTGCTGAAAATTCGCGAAAACATGGTGCACACGGCCTTGCAACAGGCCGTGTAGCAAGACCGTGCGTTATTTTCAACTCACATGGCCTTGCATCAGGCCATGTGTGTAGGCCGTGCGTGTTCCCAAAAATGCACACGGCCTTGCACAAGGCCGTGCAAGAGGCCGTGTGTCCCGATTTCAGTTCAAAAGTCTCTGGAAGTCAAAAATTGCAAATTCTACTTTCTTCGTTTGATATTATTTTCAAAATCCGACTTCACCATTAAGTTTGTAGTGCTTTAAAACTTAATAATCCATAGAGTTTGAATTTTTCCAATTTCCGTTTGATCGTGAAACAAACCGATTTCCGTTTAGGGAATTATACGCTTTTCGCAATTCTTTTCCGATTGCTTCGAAACTTGAATGTATGCTTCTTTATAGTATTTTAAGCATGTCTATGAAACCTAATTGTGTTTAAGCATGATTATAAGTTTGAAGTTTGATATTTCATTCGTTTCATTGAATGATCGTTCTAATTGCCCTTCTTTGATTTAATTAAGTGCTTTATTGCATTAAGAATAAGCCGTGCGTCGTATTGTCGTCTTACATGGTTGTGTCGTATTTGGTTTCAGGTGGTAGTTCTTCTGGGCAGTAGTTGGTCTTCTTTCTTTTGCCCTTTTTGCAGGATTATCCAAGTGGGGTTCCGTTTCCAAATTCGGCTTTTCTTATACGTATGTAAATATTCCATATATACCCGAAGCCTGTGTTTTTATGCTTTTATGTTTTCTTTCCCCATATTTATATTATACGTAGTAGCTATTTGAAACCATACTATCTTAATGATTTTAAAGAAAAATGCTTTGATATCAAATTATTACGTATAACCCCTCAAAAGCTCCTTTAGCTCGAAAGGGTTAAAAGTTGATTTATCAATCGGTCCCTTTGACCACATAAGCATTTGGAGTGCGAGGAATTATCTTGGCCTTTCGGCTTGGCCATTGAGCCACATTATACTTTTGGGCCCACACATCAGGGTACGGGGTGAAGCCGGATAGACGTTGGGTCTACGGTGGATCTCAATGCTCTGGTCTCCAAACTGATGGGAGCTCGGGGGTATGACCGGAGTGGCAACCCTTTTGAGTACCTGCGCCGGACGGGATCTAGTCTATATCCCCAGCCGAAGATGTATTGGATATTTGTCCTTGCATGATTATATAGTAGCGGGCTAGCTGCCTGACTACACAAGGAGGAATAAGGGAGGTTTATTTGATATTTCTGATATTATGAAACAGGTGGTTGATGCTCGACTCGCCGAGCTTTTACTTTATTGCGAAATTATTCGATTCACCAATAATTGTGAAAACCTTTATTTTTCCTTTGCTTTCTTCTCATTTACAAACTGGTGAATCTTTCTGTTGTTTCGATAATATATACGTATTACAGCCCCCTCACTTAGTCGCTTTGACTAACCCCATTACTCTGTTGTTGTCTTTTCAGGGTTTTGTTGCTAGGCGGATTTAGGTCGTGTCCTTGGAGTCATTTACTTTCGATTAGGTGATTTCATTTCCGCCTATGTATCTGGATAAATAATTAAAACCCTAGAGGTTGTAGATGTAAATGATGTAAATTAGTTTGAATGTTGATATGGATGTTTTCAGTGGCCTTGGTGGGCTTTATAATTGTGTTTAGATTATGGTGGTTCTAACTCCCTGAGTGGGATAGGTTGTGTTAATTTGCTTCCGCTATATTATTGTTCATTGTCCTATTATTTTCTAAAGCAGATCCGCCTGGTATTTATTTTCCGTTCGCCAGGTTGTAGTTCATAACCGAACCTTTAGTTCTTGTTATGGATTGTGACTTGGTGCGGGACGTCACGTCGCACCGTATTAGGGGACGTGCCGTTACAGTATATCTAAATCGTTTTGTTTCAATAGGCAAGTAAACTCTTTCTTTTCAAACGTGACGCTTTGACTTTGGTAGGGTCTATGAGGGAAGTCGTTAGGGGAGGATGTCAGTGCTTCCCGACACGTATGAAACTTATAGTCACCCCCTCTGTCGTCACACACTTGCCTAAATGCCCGTTTGGCTTTCAACTTATAATGCTTCTTGAAACGCGAGCAAAATTGTGGACTTTTCTTTTAATGAGGGCCCGGGAGGGTATTCGAGGGTCTCACTTGGGGACGAGCGTCCAGGGTGTTGCCCGATGTACTTTTCCCAAAATTAAGCGTCAATCGTGGCCCGTCAGGAGTTGATAACCACGGTTGGGAGCGATGGTGGGCGTTGCATGTGTTGCACGTTTTCCTAAAATTCAATTAGTCGCCCATGGTCGCACTATGGGGTCAGACACCGGAAATGGAGTTTTATAATGACATGAAGGGGTTATAAGGAGGAACTGGCCCATTCTCGCTGGGATATTATTTGCTTCTATTTATGCTTTATTATTAATGCTCATTAATTATTGTTTTGCAAGTCGAAGCACATTCCGGGTTTTCTTAAATTCTGCACATGTATTTTCTATATATATATATATAAAATCCGGAATCGTGGCTCGTACTTGTTTCCTCTTTACCTTCACTGAGTATCATTTATACTCACCCCTTCGCTGTTTTAATTCTTACTTCAGGTTGACAGGTGGCGTTGTCACCTCTCATGTCGGTTGGCAACAGTAGGTCGTAGGTCTTGGTCTTCGTGTCCTTTGGTAATTGTCAGTAGTGTCCAACAACAGTCTGTCTTTTATTATTAAATTATTTTGTCAGTAGAAATGGATATATTAATGATGATTGATATTCGATGATGTGAAGGATATTTGTTGAGCATTGACTTGTTAATTATGTATTTGTTGGAATATTGATTTATGTTAATTGATGCCCCGTGTAGCTTTGCATGTTTAATTGATATATATAATTTATAGCTTCCGCACTCTGTTATCTCTGTTGGTTATTGTTGTTGGACTAGGTACGTTGTTGCCAGTATAGATTCAGTGCTTGCCGTTCACCGGGAGGGATTTTTAAATGGGGTACAGCTACCTCGTTTGGGAGTTCGTCTCGGTGCGGATGTGGTGTCCTTTCTCCGCCTACGGAAAGGGGCGCTACAATCAGTGGTATCAGAGCCTAGGTTCCCGAAAAGGAACCGAAATCTCTAGTATCTCGTCTATCTTGTCTTTTGTGTCTTTTGAATTGTGTCAGTCCGTGTCGAGTTCGTGTTTTGACGAGTGTTCGTCTTATCTTGGTGCTTAAAATTGTAGACGATTACGGTTGGCTTAATTAACCGACTGGCAATCTTTTACGAATTTTTGTACTAAGGAAGGTGTAACGCGAGTCCATCGAGGAACTCTTTGTGTGTTTTTGTGGCGCCCCTTTCCTTGGCCGGAGAAAGGACACCACATCCGCACCGAGACAAACCCTCAAACGAGATATAAGTACCCCATTTAAAAATTCATCCCGGCGAACGGCAATCAAGCAAAACTAGCAACAGCAAACGACAGCCCAACAACAACAGTAATAAAATAAATAAATCAGAGTTGCGGAAGTAGAAACAATTATATAAGTAACATATAAGCCATCCACGGCCACGTAATTCATACACCATTCTCAATCATAATATAATAATTGCCTTTCATGGCCAGTCTAATCTATCCCACATCAGGGCACGTAAGTACGTAATTTAAAGCATAATCCCAAAATACATAATTAAATAAATTCATAACCAGGACACGACTGTTGTTGGGACACAGACAAGACAAGACACACGAGCCAACCTAGACCTGCTGCTGCCGACTGACATGATAGGTGACAACGCCACCTGTCGACCTGAAGTAAGAATTGAAATAGGGGGGGTGAGTAAAAACACTCAGTGAAGGTTAAGAGGGATCAAGTACGAGCCACGTGTCCGGGTTTTAAATTATATATATATGAAAATACATTTGCATAATTGAAAAAAATCCGGATCGTGCTTCGACTTGCATTCACGACATTAAATAGATAATAAATAATTAAAGCAGTAACATGCACGCAAATAATATCCCAGCGACAATGGGCCTGTTCCTCCTTATAACCCCTTCACGTTCATATACTCCATCACCGGTGTCCGACCCCGAATCGCTACTTCGGGCTACTGTGAATTTTAGGAAAACGTGCAACGAATGCAACGTCCACCATCGCTCCCAACCGTGGCTATCAACTCCTGACGGGCCACGATTGACGCTTAGTTTTGGGGGAAGCACCTCAGATCACCCCTAGACGCTCGTCCCCAGGTATAACCTTCGGATACTTTCCCGGGCCCCATGTTGAAATGTCATGAATTTGCTCGCTTTGAAAACCGTACATAAATTAATTCGGGCAAGCTTGAGTGACGACGAAGGGTACGAGCCCTAAGTCAAACCGTCACGCTTAAAATAAATAATTTTACTTGCCATATAAAAATAAATATTTTAGGGATACTCATAAGTACAATTTAATATTAAATCATTTGAGAGCAACCTTAAAATATAGATTAAATATCTAATAGTTATACGAGAAAGGAAAACAAAGCAATATGAGCACATAAGGGGAGTTCGCAATAAATTAAAAGAATTCTTACTCCGTTGGAAATCGTTTTAAAACCCTCACCTGAGAATACGGGACGACAAGACACTCGAAGCAATGTCCTGACAAGACAGCCTGAAACTAACAGACGACAAAATCACATAAGACAAGACATGACAACGACTCTCAAAGACTACATTGCAATTAAAACCAATAAACAACATGTATCAATTGAATTTACAATAAAAATGTAATTAAATCAATTAAACTAAAAGTACGAAATTAACAATGCTAATCATGCTCAATTGAAATTCTAATTCCATATTCACTCATATAATATTATAAAGAGGCACTCATGCGATTTTCGGATTTTTCGGACAACATTCAAAAATTGGGGAAAAAGCCCTAAACGAAAAAGGCTCGATTCAAGGTCCGAACGAGATCGGAATTTTGAAAACTTTACCAAACATTCATCCTTGAATCATAAGGAAGCTATAGGTGAAAACGGCTCGATTTTAGGGGGTCGTATGCAAAAAGTCAACTTTTATTATTGTCTATTTGACCCCATTACCGAGAGCAACTAAGGAAAAAGGATGGAAAAATTGGCTAAGGCATTCGCACGGGCTAACGCACGGCCTAGTGCACGGTCTTGAGCACGCAACCAAGACCGTGCAGGCTGAAACAAAGGCACACGGCCTGTTGCACCGGCGTGCGCAAGCCGGTGCAAGGTTAAATGGCTGTGCACGGTCCGGCGCACGGTCTTGAGCAAGACCGTGCGTTGGGCCGTGTGGTTCCAACACCTAGGTGCAGAAACGCGATTTTTAAGGTTTTCTCGAGAGTTTCATGCAAAAATCAAATATGGGGAATTCTAAGGCTGAAATTAACATGTAAAATTCACACTCATGCATTGTACACATTAATATCTATCATTTGATCCGAACTACGCTAAAAATGATAAACTATAACCTACGAATCAAGAAATCCTTCAAATATTTATTCAATTCAAAAACTATAAAAATTGAAAGATTTAATGGACGAAACGAGTTGGAGAAAGAAGGTTACCGATAAATAATCGAACGAGGATCGTAAAACTGGCCTCGGAATTTCAATCGGTCGAGAAACGAATTCGGAACGGGATTTCCCTTTCTTCTCCTTCCTCTCTCTCTCTCTCTCTCTCTCTCAAATGAATATGTGGTCAAGAGGGTGCAAGGGGTGTGTTCAAGATAGTGTGGGTGTGTTCAAGGTAGTGCAAGGGTATTTTTAGAAGGTTGTAGGTTCGTTTATATAGATTAGAATAATTCGAGGGGTAGAAAATGTAATTATAAAAGGTTAAAGATATTGAAATAATTATAATAAATTAAGATTAACTAACAAAGTTAAATCTTTTCATATAAAATTCAACTAAATGTCGAATAATTATTCCAAGAATTAATTATGGAATTTTCGGGTCGTTACAGTTTTACTTGGTTTGGTCTGTCGTAGTTGTGTATCGATAGGATTTTCGTTGGGTGTCGAGCACGCTTTATGTGTATACAAATTATTGGCATTATTTCTTACAAGACATGCACCTATTTTGCCAATTAGTTGTGAACGCAGGTATGCCGCGCAAGAAAGCCCGATCAGACCCGTCACTACCACCAATCCAGACTGCTTCGAGATCTTCATACCCGTATCCGACGGGAGATATAGAAATAGCACAAGGAGGAGAGAGTGTAACCGAACACGAAGCTACGTTCGCTTACCTGACCAATTATTCTCCTAACCGAGAACCGGACCAAAGGAACAGAGCCGCAAGATTTATATCTGGGTTGAGGCACGAAATCCGCCAAATACTCATAGGACTCGGCTACTGTTCTTATGCGGAGGCTGTCGGCCGAGCTTTGCGGGCCGAAGCAGAATTTGAAATGAGATCTAGGAGTGCTCGATTGATTACCTCGGAGAACCGGCCACATGAATCCGGAACCCCAGTGGTTGTCCATACGACTTCTCGCAGTAAAGGGACAATGACTAGCGGATCCAGTGGAAGTATCATCCTCTGCACGTATTGCCAGAAACCGAACCACGTCGCCGAGGTATGTAGGAGGAGACTTGGGCTGTGCCTCATTTGTGGTGCCGCCAATCACCTCGTCGACCAATGCCCCAACAAGAGAAAGGGTAATTGAAGGAGTCGAGGAACTACCGAGATCGAAGGATGAAAAAAAAAAAAAAAAAAAAAAAAAAAGGAAAGAAAGAAAGAAAAGAAGGCTAGACCGGACTTCGTCTCTCGGAATAAAGGTACCGTGCATATTCATAACATTCATATTTTCTCGTCCTTTAATTTATTAATTATGTGATAGTATGTTTTATTGCTTAATTGAACTCCGGATTTAATCCGGGGTGTTTTGGTAATTTTTGCGCTTTTTAATTCAAGTCAGGGGCTCTTGCACGCCCCTGCGCACGGTCTTGCCCAAGCCGGTGCGCCCAGCTCAAGACCGTGCAGACCAGCCCAGCGTTAAACCGCTGAACCGGCTGAACCGCTCCACACGGGCCAGCGCACGCCTGTGCGTCAGGCCGTGCGCGCCCCTTCACCATTTAAAACATCATTTCACGAACAGAAACTGTCAGAAACCCCAAAAAATTTTTTCCCCTCACTTCCAGCAACAGCAACCCAAGATTTTTCCCCAAATTTCATCCTTCCCACTTTGCAAGCCTATAACTTCCGATCCGTCCGTCGGATCTTCGTAAAAATTGAAATGTATGTAGCTGGAATTGCACATTTTAATTGGTTGGTTTTTGGGGATGATCCGCCGAACCGATCGTATACAAATCACTGCTAAAAATACACGCCCGCCAAGTGTTCGACAAAATTCCCGAGTGAGGAATTTCACCAAATTCAACCCAACAAGCTTCAAGCAACCTTCTCACATGGCCGCCGAAGGTTCTCGACGAAGGAGGAGGCGAGATGACCCTCCATCCCCACTTCCTCTTGATGTGGAAATTCCAAATTCCACTCAAGCCAAGATTTTTCGCCGGATGCATGGACGCCCGGTCCTATCCACCAAATTTCTCGACATAGAAGCATTGGGAAGTTTGGGACTCGGCCATGGCATAGCCCGGTATATTGAAGATGTGGGTTGGACTACATTTTTGGATATCAGGAGGAATTCGTAACCTCGGCTTGTCTACGAATTCATTGCAACGCTTCAAGTGGTCCCTCATCAAGACGACGCCGAATTGCCATTCAAGATAGAATTCCGAGCTTTCAATGAAGAATATGAGCTCACATTACGGCAATTGACAATGCATTTTGGACTACCCATTCGGGGTATGATAGGCCGTGAAATAGGATGGTCCGAAGCCGAGGCGTGGAGAAATGTCTCCACTTCTAGAAGGTCCTTCCAACAAGGAAAGTCGAAGGCAACCGACCTCATCAATCCCACCGTGAGGACTTTCCATCGATTTCTCTCATGCACCGTCTTTGCCCGAGGAGATAGCTACGGCTCTATCAACTTAGATGAACTCTACATTCTGGATTGCGCGGTCCGGAGAGAGCCGGTCAACGGCATTATGTTTTTCTTGAGGTATGTAGAGTACGTGGGCACCCGTCCGAAGGGAGATATTAGGATTGGGTCCTACATTACCGCAATCGTCGAGTGTGCCGATGAAACCGGTATGAACCGAATGGCCCCAGCAGGGGGAGACGACGCAACCATCACCTACAAGCAATTCGCCCAAATGAAGCTATGCAATAAAGTTAGAGGGCATCATAGTAGGTATGTGCCAATGACGTCAGAGGAAGCTGCCGCCGAGAGTGACGACGATGTCGAGGAGGACATCCGAGCAGGAGGTCAACCTGAAAGGGATCAGCAAGAAATTGAGGAACAAATGCTTGAACAACTATACGAAGCAGGAGGCTTCGATCCTCAACAGGTCCCGTACGTTCCTGACCCTCCTAGAACCGAAGAGGGTCACTTCCAGCCGAGCTTCGACGACTACCCGACACAGCACCAGGCTGGATCCTCACAATGGGATAGACTAAGTGAGGAGCATTGGACTCGGTACCAACAATCGGAGTCGGAGACCCGAAATCGGTGGGAGGCCGATAGGTGGACGGTTTGGGGAAACCGCTTCACCACCTTCACTGAGCAGACTAACGAGCGACTGGACCGACTACCCGACACAGCACCAGGCTGGATCCTCACAATGGGATAGACTAACTGAGGAGCAGTGGACTCGGTACCAACAATCGGAGTCGGAGACCCGAAACCGGTGGGAGGCCGATAGGTGGACGGTTTAGGGAAACCGCTTCACCACCTTCACTGAGCAGACTAACGAGCGACTGGACCGACAGTCGGCCGACCTTCAGGAGGTTCGCTCTGACCTTCAGGAGGTTCGTACTGACCTTCGGGAGATCAGACTCGAGACCCGACGCAACCACACCAAGCTCCGGGAGCAGATTTCCGACCTTGAAAGGTCCATCACTGAGCAGCTTGCTAGTTATCTGAGCCATCTTGGCATGCCGCCTAGTTCTGGAGCATCCGATTCTTAGTCGGCATCATTATCCTCTATTTCTCGTCATTTTCGTTTTAATTGTAATTTGATTTTTATTTGAAACTATTATGTAAGAACTATGCGTTAATTGCTTATATGAATTTAAATGCTAATTGTTCGTTTTAATTAATTATTTATGTGTTAATGGCGCGTTTTCATATGAACAACTTTTAAATTCCGTAATATACTCCCTTTAACAAACCCCGAGGTTCGGAGGAGAATCTGAGAACAGATTCTTTTTAAGGGGGGAGTATTGTAACGACCCAAAATTTCAGAATATATTTTCGGAATAATTATTAGACACCTCATTGGATTTCAAATGAAAAGATTATCTTCGTTAGTTAATCTTAAATTATCTTAATTTATTTTAATCCATATCCTCAGCCAATTATAATTACCTTTTCTACCCCTCGAATTTATTTTAATCTCAAACGAACCCACACCCCCTAAATACACTTGCACCCTCTTGGACACACTTGCACCCTCTTGAACACACTTACACCCTTTTGTGCACACTCTCTTGCACACTTAAGAGAGTGTGTTCAAGATAGTGTGGGTATGTCCAAGATAGTGCAAAGGTGTTTCAAGGGGGTGTAGGTTTGTTTAGAGATTACAATTGGTATCAGGGTAACGCACGCCCCGCACCGAGCCCTGACCCGGAACCGAAATGGAATCCGACCCGAATCGAAACCCGACGAACGGCACACATTTACTCAATGACTAGGTGGGGATTTCAAAAACGAAAGAAAACGACAGAGGTGCGGAAGCGAAAATAAACCAAACAATAAAACATAATAATTGCACAAGTATTAAAGCCCACCAAGGCCAACGAAATTCAATTACATAATTAATAAACGGGTTCGATACAATATCCCGACAATGTACAATAATGGGTTCAACATATAAATCCCGAATACTAACTAAATAAAATCCTAGCATCATGAAACATAATTAATAGCCAAACGGGAAAAGAGTTATACATGAGAAAAATAAATGCAACTCTACGATGACGACTACGACGACGAAGATCCCGCCTAGTGTCCTGAAACCAATACAGGGGTGAAACAGAGAGGGTTAGTCAAACGACTAAGTGAGGAGGGAATAATAATGTATATTATAAAACGGAAATAAATCACCATTTTTAAACTTAAAAGAAATCAATAAAAGAAAGGTTTTCGTAAACGGGTGGTGATTTAGCATAAAACATAACTTATCATATGACTCGGCGAGTCGAGCCCTTAACTCCAATTTCCAAACATAAAACGGGAAACCGCCCTTATTCCTCCAATGTAGACGGACCGCTAAATCCGAACTACGCATAACATACAGTATAATCTCAGGTACTCAAAGGGCTGCCACTCCGGCCTCACCCCGAGCTCCCAAAGGTGGAGGGAACCATAGAATTTCCGCCGTAGACCCGATGTCTACCGACTTCGTCCTATAATCCTGACTCCGGGCCCAAACATACATACATACATATCATAACTCGCTTTTCAAATCATTTCGGGTTGGCCAAAAGACCGTTCGAGACATGTCATATGTGAGGCCGAAGGCCAAATTTCGCCTTAGAAATTAAAGAGGTTTTACATGTCTCTTTCGCGAACGTTTGAAAGAATATACGTAGTACTTTTTAATATCAAAACATTTTCGATAAATCGAATAAACATAATAGGCATAAATATTTACTAAGTATATATTGAGAAACGGTATGAAAACAAAACGTAAACGTGGCTTATATCGGGAGAGGCTTACTTATATATATACATAATAGTACTGGAATCAGAAACGGAAAGCCTCACCTATTGGCTATACAAAAAGAAGAGCAAAAGCAAGAACCGGCGCTACTCCACGGGAGTATCGTCTGCAAAAATACCAAGACACAACCAAATAAGACTAACGACGACACACGGCTTATACGAAAACATTAAAACATATTGAGGCACGTTATACAATCACACAAGGCACTTAGGTTCCCATTATCAAACAAAAATGGAGTAATTCGCAAATTTAAAAATGCAAATCAACTCCAAATGCAATGAAACTTTACGGACATGCTTTAAATATCATAAAGGAATATGCATTCGAATTTTGGGAAAATCGGACTTCATATACAAAAGTTAGAAAATTTGTTGAAAACTTATAAGGCACTATTCATAGACCCGAACATGCTATAAATTCATAAATCATGCAATTCATATCTATTTCATATATATCGAATACACGAGAGAAGAAACAATTCGGAAAAGACGAGCCTCGGAGGGACCTGTAGGCCAAAATGGGCCCTGACTTACAGAAGGTCAGGGCGGTGTTCAACCGGGCCACACGGCCTTGTGCACGGCCATGTGCCAAGGCCGTGCACACCAAGAGAGACACGCACGGCTGTGTGCACAAGGCCGTGCACCATGAACCATGCGCACGGTCTCTTGCACAGCCGTGCAAGAGGCTGTGTACCTCCACACGGCCTTGCCACACCCCGTGTGCAAAGCCCGTGTGCGTCAAGAAATAGCAGAAACTTCGCAGAACCAGAAAAACCACGCGAGTTAAATCCTAAAATCAACAAATGAATATCTAAACATGTAAATCTCATCCTAAAATTCATATATATCGATCTACAACATCTAAGCTACACATAGAGACAATAAAGACGAAATTCCATCCATACATTCTCTCAAAATCATTTAAAACCTAATTATTCAACTATTAACCAAAAACGAGAAAAATCAAGCATAAGAGGTATTAAATGAAAAAATCGGGAGAAGCTTACTCGTAGAAGAGATCGTGGGGAGTTCGTAGGCGTAAACGGTTCGAAAATCCGTCGAGAAACGAAGTCGGGACAATCGTTTGAATCTTCTTCCTTCTCTTTCTCTTTTTCTTTCTTTTCTTTTCTTTCTTCCTTGCTGTTGCGTTTGAACGAGAGTGAGGGAAGAGAAAGGGAGATGAGACTTAGTCAGTAGTTGACTTGATTCGAGAAACGAATGGGCATTTTCGTAATTTCGCAAAATAAGGTTGAAAACTCATGTTGTCCAAATAATACGTAATTACAGTCAAAATTCATATAATTAAACGCACATTGACAATTCGTAATTTAAATATAGAAATTCATTCATTTACGAAATTATTCTAAAATCTCATAATAAATATCAAATAAAATAATAATTTGCGCAATTGCCCGATTCGAGCATACCGGATTATAATTCGGATTTTCGGGGCGTTACAATACTCCCCTCTTCAAAAGAATCTGCCCTCAGATTCTCCTCCGGTCTCGGAGTTATTTAAGAGGGGCATAATCTTGTGGAATTCTAATAACGCGAATTAAATCGAACATTCATAAGCAATTAAATCATATAATAAAACATCATTCATAATAAACACTTAATGCACTTAACATTCCAAATAAAATCCAGAGTCATACCAAATACGGAATTACATCAATTCCTAAACAAAACTAGCGGTAAAGAAGAAAATAAGAATAGATAGATCATGTCTCATCGGGGCCACGACGGAAATACTGGTCGAGCTGCTCCGAAAGGGACCTCTGCATCTCGGAGATAGATCGCTGAAGCTCACACAGTAATGTTGTGTACTGTCTATCCATGTGAGCGCGCTGAGCTGCAAAGCGCTCATTGATCTGCCTCTCCTGCTGGGCAAACCTCTCATCGGTCACACGACGGTAGTCGGAGAACTCCGAATAAAATTGTTGCAGATCAATCGACTCCTGGTTCCGCGGGTTTCTTCTTCCGTGTGAAGACTCGGGTATCGAAGCATCCTGTCCCAACAACTGTGAGTAGATGTGCTGAGCCTGCTCGTGGACCTCTGGGTTCGGGGGTCCTTCATCGTGAGCATCATCTTGGTCAGCTTCCCATAAGGGTAGACCGTCTACCAGAACATACGGGTCGTTCCGCCTCGGACCCTTTGTGCAAATCGCCATCTGGGCTAGAGTGCCATAACTAATCGAGGCCGGACCTCCAACGGCAACCTGAGTATCGAGCCCTTCCACTTGGGCACACTCCAAAATGGCGGTGATATAGGAGCCCACTCGAATCTCTCCTCTCGACCGAGTGGAGATGTACATCATATGGTCCATCATATACGAAATGGGGTTGAACCTGACTCCCCTTACCATATGGTCGAGCATGAGACAATCTTCGGTATTCACCGCTCCCAGACTGTCTCCTCTAGCTAGAACCGATCGAGAAATGGCTCTATGCACAATTCTTAGCTGAGTGGTGAGAAGCGTTGTGGCCTTGGATACACCGGAGTTGAACATTTCGGTGGAGGTGGAGATACGTCTCCAAGCCTCGGCCTGATTCCATCCATCGGCACGTCTTCTAGGTGCCGTGACATCCAACTGAAAGTACTCCGACATCTGCCGATATGAAAGCGTGTAATCTTGGTTGAATGCTCGAAAGTGGATTCCGATTGGCATCTCGTGGTCGTCTGGAAATGCCGCGCCCTTGAGAGAACTCAAAAATTCACATGTGAGCCGGCGGTAGGATGGTCTTTGGATGCTCCAAAAATTAGTCCATCCTATGTTGTTGATATAACGGGATATGCCTTCGCCTAGGCCCAACTGATACATGGCTTCCATGTCGAGGAATTGTGTGGCCCTAACCGGTCGTTCCATTAACCGATTGAAGACATTTTGGTCGTCTTCGTTTCCCAAATTTACTTGATAACCTTCCGGTGCCGCTACGTCGGGTAACTCCCTTGCCCGACGCCCGCTACGAGTCTCGCGATCGCCTTCTATAATAGGGCTGGAGTTGGTTTGAGTTGAAGGAAAATAAGTTGCAAATTCCACTTGAGACTTTCACCGAACACTTGGCGTGCGCTACTTCGGGCGAAGATAATGTGAGATCGGTACAATGGATCGAGCCCAAAATTCCAACAATTTCAAGAACTTGCTGCAGACAATGCACCTTCAAAATCTCACGAAGATCCTTCGGCTGGATCGAGAAATATACGAACTCAAAGTTGGGTGGAAATTGAGGGAGAAAACAAGGGGAAATTTCGCAAGAGGAAGGGAGAAAAAGAAAAGGTTGTGCGCAAATCCGGAGTTACTGATCATTTTAAAAGCTGGAAGAGGTGCGCACGGCCTCTCGTCACGGCGTGTGATGAGGCCGTGTGGAAAAGACACGCACGGGCTCTCGTCACAGCGTGTGACGACCCCGTGTGGATGGATGCGCACGGTCTCTCGTACAGGGTGCGACAAGACTGTGTGGATAAGTGCACGGGGTCTCTTCACGGCGTGTGGCGAGACCGTGCAAGGCATGCAGGGGCAGTTCAGGTGTTTTAAACCACACAAACTTCACAAAATTCGTATAACGAATATATGTCACCAAAATCCTATAAATTCACATATATAATATTTTCACATATCATCAATTATACGTCTAACGCACATAATTTTAAAAAATTCAACATAAGACGAAATTAAATGAATTTTGGATGAATGTCATGACAATGCAATATACCTGGATCGTTCATACGTGCAAGCTCCGTATTCTTGACTCGTTTCGACTTTTTCTTCCTCGTGCAATTTGTGTGGAGATGGAAGGGACTTCCACATGAGAAGCAACGTCCAGACTTCTTTCGACATTCTGACTCTTGATGGTCTCTTTGGCAAAAGCTACATACTGGAGCTCCCTGCGGTTGGGGAGGTGCATACTGCTTCGATGAAGATACAGGGAAGGTCTTCTTTCCGGAAGAGGGCCCTGAATGTGTAATTGGCCTCGTGGAACTCGCTGGATGGTACTGAACGGTGGTAGTAGCAGGAATAGGACTCGGTCCCATTAGGTTGAGTTCAGACTCAATATGTAGAGCCACTTCCACTGTGTCGTTAGGATCAGCCACGGCATCCTCGGCATCGCCTTCCAAGGCGTAATTACGAGCATAGGCCTGACGTTGAGCTGCTCCCTGTTGTACCAGTCTTTTCTTCGGGCATACATTCACTCTGTGATCGGCGCTACCACATCCGTAGCACAGTCCATTCTTCTTCCAACATTTGGCCTCTAAATGCGGGCCCTTACAGAATCCACATACGGGTCGTGGATATCCCTGAGGTCGGGGAGGAGTAGGCTGAACGGGGGCCATGAACGGCTTCTTCCCAGAAGAGGACCCAGACTGAACAAATGGCCTCTTCGAACCAGAAGCGAAACTCTTGGCGGCTGCGGGGGCAGGTGCAGAAGTCGGTCTCACCTGTCGGAGATCGGACTCTAGAGATAGGGTCGCCTCAACTGCGTCTGTGTTCTGCTGGAGGGCCAGAAATTCCCTTTCGTGTTGCTGACGAACAATCCACGGAATATATTCAGCCCGAAACTCTGTCAAGAACTGATCCCAAGTCGGGACTACATGCTCGCGTTTCCAACTTTGCTCAATCCGTTTCCACCAATCATGTGCGGCTCCAATCATCTGATAGATAGCAAACTCGACTCTCAGAGGGTCCGGATATTCCATAATCCTATAAATCTTTTCCAGAGCTGATATCCATGCCTCGGCAATAGCGTCATCCGGGGCACCTTCAAACTGTGGTGGTTCGAATCTGAGAAATTGGGCCCACGCTTCCTGCTCAGCGTTTCCTTTAGGGGCATGAGCGATGAACTGTCTTAACGTTTCCGCAATTTCGGCTGGAATCGGTGTATCGGTCTGAGGTGTCGACGGAGGTGATGGGGGTTGTCTACCTGGACAACGACGTGGAGGCATCCTGTAAAGCCAATAGCAAATATGTATGACAGGTAAGTGAGTATGCAAAGTTGTAAACACATAGGCAAGTAATGTTTAGATATAGTTCACATAAGCACTTAGCACATTTGCACAAATTTCACAGAAGTCCTAAGCCGTACGACCTAGACACAACCGGACACGACAGACAACCAGGCACGACAAGTACAACCTTGAGTTTCACATCCACCTATATCCAAGCCCATCCCAGTATTTTGATTGTAAAAGATCTTTTGTTGTTGATCATCCAACAAAGATCCGTCACAATTCAAACACTAAGCGTTCTTGAACACTGGTGAGTGCAATTCCCTAAGTTACACCTGCACACAACGACTGACAAAACAAACAAAACACGACGATTCAGAGCTTAGGCCATTGGACGAAAGAGGCTCTGATACCAACTGTAGCGGTCGCCCCAAACGGGTAACGCACGCCCCGCACCGAGGCCCGACCCGAAACCGAAATGGAATCCGACCAGAATCGAAACCCGGCGAACGGCACACATTTACTCAATGACTAGGCAGGGATTTCAAAAACGAAAGAAAACGACAGAGGTGCGGAAGCGAAAATAAACCAAACAATAAAACATAATAATTGCACAAGTATTAAAGCCCACCAAGGCCAACGAAATTCAATTACATAATTAATAAACGGGTTCGATACAATATCCCGACAATGTACAATAACGGGTTCAACATATAAATCCCGAATACTAACTAAATAAAATCCTAGCATCATGAAACATAATTAATAGCCAAACGGGAAAAGAGTTATACATGAGCAAAATAAATGCAACTCTACGACGACGACTACGACGACGAAGATCCCGCCTAGTGTCCTGAAACCAATACAGGGGTGAAACAGAGAGGGTTAGTCAAACGACTAAGTGAGGAGGGAATAATAATGTATATTATAAAAAGGAAATAAATCACCATTTTTAAACTTAAAAGAAATCAACATAAAAGAAAGGTTTTCGTAAACGGGTGGTGATTTAGCATAAAACATAACTTATCATATGACTCGGCGAGTCGAGCCCTTAACTCCAATTTCCAAACATAAAACGGGAAACCGCCCTTATTCCTCCAATGTAGACGGACCGCTAAATCCGAACTACGCATAACATACAGTATAATCTCAGGTACTCAAAGGGCTGCCACTCCGGCCTCACCCCGAGCTCCCAAAGGTGGAGGGAACCATAGAATTTCCGCCGTAGACCCGATGTCTACCGACTTCGTCCTATAATCCTGACTCCGGGCCCAAACATACATACATACATATCATAACTCGCTTTTCAAATCATTTCGGGTTGGCCAAAAGACCGTTCGAGACATGTCATATGTGAGGCCGAAGGCCAAATTTCGCCTTAGAAATTAAAGAGGTTTTACATGTCTCTTTCGCAAACGTTTGAAAGAATATACGTAGTACTTTTTAATATCAAAACATTTTCGATAAATCGAATAAACATAATAGGCATAAATATTTACTAAGTATATATTCAGAAACGGTATGAAAACAAAACGTAAACGTGGCTTATATCGGGAGAGGCTTACTTATATATATACATAATAGTACTGGAATCAGAAACGGAAAGCCTCACCTGTTGGCTATACAAAAAGAAGAGCAAAAGCAAGAACTGGCGCTACTCCGCGGGAGTATCGTCTGCAAAAATACCAAGACACAACCAAATAAGACTAACGACGACGCACGGCTTATACGAAAACATTAAAACATATTGAGGCACGTTATACAATCACACAAGGCACTTAGGTTCCAATTATCAAACGAAAATGGAGTAATTCGCAAATTAAAAAATGCAAATCAAGTCCAAATGCAATGAAACTTTACGGACATGCTTTAAATATCATAAAGGAGTATGCATTCGAATTTTGGGAAAATCGGACTTCATATGCAAAAGTTAGAAAATTTGTCGAAAACTTAAAATGCACTATTCATAGACCCGAACATGCTATAAATTCATAAATCATGCAATTCATATATATTTCATATATATCGAATACACGAGCGAAGAAAGAATTCGGAAAAGACGAGCCTCGGAGGGACCTGTAGGCCAAAATGGGCCCTGACTTACAGAAGGTCAGGGCGCTGTTCAACCGGGCCACACGGCCTTGTGCACGGCCGTGTGCCAAGGCCGTGCACACCAAGAGAGACACGCACGGCCTCTTTCACACGGCCTCAAGGCCGTGCACCATGAACCATGCGCACGGTCTCTTGCACGGCCGTGCAAGAGGCCGTGTACCTCCACACGGCCTTGCCACACCCCGTGTGCAAAGCCCGTGTGCGTCAAGAAAGAGCAGAAACTTCGCAGAACCAGAAAAATCACGCGAGTTAAATCCTAAAATAAACAAATGAATATCTAAACATGTAAATCTCATCCTAAAATTCATATATATCGATCTACAACATCTAAGCTACACATAGAGACAATAAACACGAAATTCCATCCATACATTCTCTCAAAATCATTTAAAACCTAATTATTCAACTATTAACCAAAAACGAGAAAAACGAAGCATAAGAGGCATTAAATGAAAAAATCGTGAGAAGCTTACTCGTAGAAGAGATCTCGGGGAGTTCGTAGGCGTAAACGGTTCGAAAATCCGTCGAGAAACGAAGTCGGGACAATCGTTTGAATCTTCTTCCTTCTCTTTCTCTTTCTCTTTCTTTTCTTTTCTTTCTTCCTTGTTGTTGCGTTTGAACGAGAGTGAGGGAAGAGAGAGGAAGATGAGACTTAGTCAATAGTTGACTTGATTCTAGAAACGAAAGGGCGTTTTCATAATTTCGCAAAATAAGGTTGAAAACTCATGTTGTCCAAATAATACGTAATTACAGTCAAAATTCATATAATTAAACGCACATTGACAATTCGTAATTTAAATATAGAAATTCATTCATTTACGAAATTATTCCAAAATCTCATAATAAATATCAAATAAAATAATAATTTGCGCAATTGCCCGATTCGAGCATACCGGATTATAATTCGGATTTTCGGGGCGTTACAAATTGCCTTTATTCATGCTTTATTGTCATTACTGTTATTGCTCATTGATTGTGGTTATTGCAAGTCAAAGCACATTCCGGTTTTCTTCATTTAGCATATGTATTTTCTTATATATATATAAAACCCGGAAGCGTGGCTCGTACTTGTTCCAAATTATGCCTTCACTGAGTATCCTTTATGCTCACCCCTCGTTCTTTTGATTCTTACTTCAGGTCGATAGGTGGCATTGTCACCTTTCATGTCGGTTGGCAACAGCGGGTCGTGAGTCTTGAGTTTCGAGTCTATTGGTATTGTGGGTACTGTCCAACAACAGTTTGTCATTTATTATTTGAATTGAATCTCTCCATTAACTGAATTTCTACGTAGAATGGTTATATTACTGAATTATTGATTATGGTTTACGATAATTGATGCCCCGTGTGGCTTGAATTATTGAATTGATAATTGTTTTAGCTTCCGCACTCAGTTAGTATTTGTTTATTGGGTCAGGGACGTTGTTGCCAGTATAGATCGAGTGATTGCCGTTCGTCGGGATGAATTTTTGAATGGGGTACATTTACCTCGTTAGGGAGTTCGTCTCGGTGCGGATGTGGTGTCCTTTCTCCTCCTACGGAAAGGGGTGCTACAGTCAGTGGTATCAGAGCCTAGGTTTCCGAAAGGAAACCAAAAGCTCTAGTATCTCGTCTTATCTTGTCGTCAGTGTCTTTTGAGTTGTGTCAGTCCATGTCAAGTTCGTGTTTTGACGAGTGTTTGTCTCATCTTGGTGCTTAAAATTATAGACGATTACGATTGGCTTAATTAACCAACTGGCAATCCTTTATGAATTTTCGTACTAAGGAAGATGTAACACGAGTCGATCGTGGAACTCTTTGTTGTGTACTATTTGGTTTGGTCTGTCTTAGTTGTGTGTCGATAGGGCTTTATTAACTGTTAAGCATGCCTTATGTGCTTATGTGAAATATATGACATTCGGGTTTATCTTGGATTTAATTGGCATCATTTCTTACAAGACATGCATATATTTTGCCGATTAGTTGTGAACGCAGGTATATTTTGCTCGATTATGTATAACGAACGTTTAATTTCCATTTTATACTCCCTTTAACAAACCCCGTGATCCGGAGAAGAATCTGAATACAGATTCTTTTGAAGGGGGGAGTATTGTAACGACCCAAAATTTTGGAATATACTTTCGGAATAATTATTCGACACCTCGTTCAATTTTAAATGAAAAGATTATCTTTGTTAGCTAATTTTATTTTATTCTCAAATCCTTAATCTCCCATAATTACCTTTTCCACCCTTCGAATTTCCTTTAATCTCATTCGAACCCCACACCCTCTTCAATACACCTTGCACCCCCTTGACCTCACTTGCACCCCCTTATGCACACTCTTGAACCCACTTCCACACTCTTGCACATACACGCCAAAACCGAGACAGAGAAAGGAGAAGGAGAAAGGAAGAGGAAGAAGAAGGAAAGAGAAGGAGGAAGAGAGAAAAGCCAGCCCCGAACCCGTTGCTCGACCATTCGAAATTCCGAGACCACCTAGACGATCCTCATTGGATTCTCTACCCCCTTCTTCCATCATTTCATTTCATCCATTAAATCTCTCGATTTGCTAGCTTTTTCTTAGAATAGTATATTTGGTATATTTGATGGGTTTGCATGTTATAGTTCACCATTTTTCGTGTTGTTTGGATCAAATGATAGCTCTTAGTGTGTATAATCCATGAGTGAAAGTTTTATGTGTTGATTTTAACTCTAGAATCCGCCATGAATGATTTTTGGTTGAAACCCTCATGAAATATTTTGAAATTGCGATTCTGCACCTGAAACACGAGCTGCACGGTCTTGCGCACGGTCTTGGCAAGCCCGTGCACAAGCCAGTGCGCCCGCCCTAGCGCCTGCACCGGCCTGCGCACTCCGGTGGGCAAGCCAGTGTGCAAGCTTTTCAGCCTGCACGGTCTTGAGGGTGTCTTCAAGACCGTGCACAACCCCATGCCTGAGCCCGTGCAAATGCCTTAACCATTTTTCAGACCTCTTTCCTAAGTTGCTCACGGAAATTGGGTCAAATGGCCAAAAATAAAAGTTGACTTTTTGCATACGACCTCCTAAACTCGAGCCGATTTCACCTATAGCTTACATATGATTCAAGGATGAATATTCCGCAAAGTTTTCAAAATTCTGACCTCATTCGCACCTTGAATAGTACCTTTTTCCTTTAGGACTTTTTCCCCAATTTTTGAATGTTGTCCGAATGATCCGAAAATCGCATGAGTGCTTCTTTACATTATATTATGCATGAATGTGAACCTAAAATTGCAATTGAGCATGTTTAACATCTTTAATTTTGTATCTTTAGTTTAATGAATCCAATTGCATTTTAATTAAAATTCTTGATGACTATGTGTTTTAATTGGTCCTTCTTGAGTCGAACGTTCTATGAGTCGTGCGTCGTGTCTTGTCTTGATTGGTTTTGTCGTCTGTCAGTTTCAGGCCGTTCTCTCGAGGATTGCTTGAGTTATCTTAGCTTCCCGTGCTTCCAGGTGAGGGTTTAAAATATTTTCACTGGAGTAAGAATCCCTTTTATTCATTGCGAAATAACTACTTGTACGTGCTCATCATGATTTGTTTTCTCGTTCTCGTATATCCTATTAGATATTTGAATATATTTTCATGATTTTATTGAATAAACTCTTTGATATCAACTTATACTTATAAGTATCTCTAAACTGTTTTGTTTTCAAGAGGTAAGTAAAACTCTTTCGTTTCAACGTGTCACTTTGACTTTGGTTGGGTCTATAAGGGAAGTCATTAGGGGAGTCTGTCACACACTTGCCTAAATGCCTGTTTGGCACTCAACTTATAATGTTTCTTGAAATGCGAGCAAATTCATGTACTTTCTTTCATGGGGCCCGAGATGGTATTCGAGGGTCTCACCTGGGGACGAGCGTCCAGGGTGTTTCCCGAGGTACTACTCCCAAAACTAAGCGTCAATCGTGGTCTTTCAGGAGTTGATAACCACGGTTGGGAGCGATGGTGGGTGATGCATTCGTTGCACACTTTCCTGAAATTCATGTTCGTCGCCCATAGTCGCGCTATGGGGTCAGACACCGGTGATGGAGTATTTTTCATGACATGAAGGGGTTATAAGGAGGAACAGGCCCATTCTCGCTGGGATATTAATTGCCTTTATTCATGCTTTATTGTCATTACTATTATTGCTCATTGATTGTGGTTATTCCAAGTCGAAGCACATTCCGGTTTTCTTCATTTAGCATATGTATTTTCTTATATATATATACATATATAAAACCTGGAAGCGTGGCTCGTATTTGTTCCAAATTATGCCTTCACTGAGTATCCTTTATGCTCACCCCTCGTACTTTTGATTCTTACTTCAGGTCGACAGGTGGCATTGTCACCTGTCATGTCGGTTGGCAACAGCGGGTCATGAGTCTTGAGTTTCGAGTCTATTGGTATTGTCGGTAGTGTCCAACAAGTCTGTGATTTATTATTTGAATTGAATCTCTCCATTAACTGAATTCCTATGTAGAATTGTTATATTACTGAATTATTGATTATGGTTTATGATAATTGATGCCCCATGTCGCTTGAATTGTTGAATTGATAATTGTTTTACCTTCCGCACTCATGTTAGTATTTGTTGTTGTTGTTGGGTCAGGGACGTTGTTGCCAGTATAGATCGAGTGATTGCCGTTCGTTGGGATGAATTTTTGAATGGAGTACATTTACCTCGTTTGGGAGTTCATCTCGGTGCGGATCTGGTGTCCTTTCTCCTCCTACGGAAAGGGGCGCTACAGTGTGAATTTTCAATCACGAATCTCGCCATGTTGTTAAAAATTCAATTTCGGTCATTTTGACACTAAGTACGCTAAATTTCGATAGTTGCACTTTTAGCCCATTTTTCAAAATTGGGGTATATTTGTAATTTTCGGAAATTTTATGGGCAGAATTTGAAAAAATGCAGAAACGTGCAAAACACATAGTGGAGGTGCGAAAACATACACAAACTTCGATCCCTCGTAACTCTCTCGTTTCTTGACGGAATTGGATGAACTTTATATGAAAATTCATCTACTCGACGAAACGAACGCATAGGTACCAATATTTTTCTGGGTTTTGTGGACGACGGCGGCGCATCGGAGGTGTGACAGCTGCGACGTTGGTAGAGCTCCGACGAAGATTCCGGCGAAAGGATAGCCAAATAACTCAGAATCAGCCCCGCGAGGTCCCACCTGTAATACACAGGCCTCGAGGTAAGACACGACTCAATAAATCAACCAAGTAAGACGCACGGCTATGATATGCATTTTATGCTCAAAATAACATATTATGTACAAATGCACTTAAACACAATTAAGCTCATTCAAACACATTTGAACACAATCAAATACACATGATATTAAGCTAAATTAGGCATTCAAGTAATATGGAAGCTTGGGAACCAAAATTCAAAGGTTTGTACATATTACACAAACCACCCCTCGTTTAATACTTTTCATAGCAAAACAACTCCGATTAATCCGAAACTTTCGGCATCTCTTAGTTAATACATTTTAAGATTTTTGATGCCAAAAGAATCGAAAAACAAAGCCAAAAGCTCAAAAATCACTATTCATCAGCCCCTACATATTTTGCCAAACCTTCATTTTTCAACCCCAAACTCCATAAAACTTCACCTAATTGCTTAATATCATCAACTAATATGAAATCCTTAACCATTCAAGCATCTAAGACCATCAACCCAACATTGCAAATTGATCAAATTTAATGAAAAATCACAAGTGATGCTACATGCAACCAACAACCAAACCAAGCTCATCAATCATTCACTCTAGCATGCTTCTTCACTTTATCAACATATGAAACCTTAGAAACCAGAGAATTAAGAGAATCACAAACTTACCTTGAAGAAATGAAGTGGAGAGAATGAAGAAATAAGAACTTGATTGTAGCGGGCGCCCCAAACGGGTAACGCACGCCCCGCACCGAGCCCCGACCCGAAGCCGGAATGGGATCCGACCCGAATCGAAACCCGGCGAACGGCAAGCATTTACTCAATTACTAGGCGGGGGTTTTAAATAAACAACGAGACAGAAGTGCGGAAGCGAAATAAATCAACATTAAAGCATAATAAATTGCACAATTATTAAAGCCCACCAAGGCTAATGAAATTCACTTAATTAAATAACAAACGGGTTCGGTACAATATCCCGATAATTATATAATAACGGGTTCAATACAAAATCCCGAATACATTCTAATAAATCCTAAAATCAAAAGACATAAATCATAGCCATACTGAATGAGAGTTATACATGAGCAAAAAGAATGTAACTCTAAGACGCGACGACGACGACGCAGATCCCGCCTAGTATCCTGAAACCAGTACAGGGGTAAAACAGAGGGGGGTTAGTCAAACGACTAAGTGAGGAGGGAATAATAGTGTATATAACAAAACGGGAAATAAATCACCAATTTTTAAACTTAAAAGAAATCAACATAAAAGAAAGGTTTTCGTAATCGGGTGGTGATTTAACATAAAACAAAACATATCTTATGACTCGGCGAGTCGAGCCCTGAACTCCAATAACCAAACATAAAAACCGGAAACCACCCTTATTCCTCCAATGTAGACGGACCGCTAAATCCGAACTACGCGAAACTTACTAGAATAACTCAGGTACTCAAAGGGCTGCCACTCCGGCCTCACCCCGAGCTCCCAAATGGAGGAAACCATAGGATTTACGCCGTAGACCCGACGTCCACCGACTTCGTCCTATCGCTCTTACTCCGGGCCCAAACGATCATACAAACATTTCATAACTCGCTTTTTCAAACATTTCGGGTTGGCCAAAAGACCGTTCGAGACATGTCATATGCGAGGCCGAAGGCCAAAGTTCGCCTTAGAAACAAAAGGTTTTACATGTCTCTTCCGTAAACATTTCGAAGACTATACGTAATACTTTTTCATATCAAATAATTTTCGATAAATCAAATGAACATAATAATCATAAATATCTACTAAGTATATATATAAACGGTGTGAAAACAAAACATAAACGTGGCTTATATCGGGAGAGGTTTATTTATATATATATACGTAGTATTACTGGAAACAGAAACGGAAAGCCTCACCTGGCTATGCAAAAGATGAGCAAAAAGAGCAAGAACCGGCGCTACTCCACAGGAGTATCGTCTGCAAAATACCAAGACACAACCAAATAAGACTAAAGACGACGCACGGCTTATACGAAAGAATTAGAACACGTAGAAGCACGTTATACAATTAAATAAATCACTTAGGTTCAAATTCTCAAACGAAAACAGAGTAAATCGCAAATTTAAAAATGTAAATCAATTCCAAATGCAACGAAACTTTACGGACATGCTTAGAATATCATAAAGAAGCATGCATTCGAATTTCGGAAAAATCGGACTTCACATGCAAAAGTTAGAAAATTTAACGAAAACTTAAAATGCACTATTCACATACCCGAACATGTCGTAAATTCACAAATCATGTAATTCCTATCCATATCATACATATCGAATACACGAGCGAAGAAAGAATTCGGAAAAGACGAGCCGAAGCGGGACCCGTAGGCCAATTTGTACCCTGACTTACAGAAGGTCAGGGTACTGTTCGAGCCTTCCACACGGCCTTGTGCACGGCCGTGTGGCGAGGCCGTGCACACTCAAGAAACGCGCACGGCCTGATGCACACGGCCTCAAGGCCGTGTGTAGAGCCCGTGCGCAATCCTTCCACGCGCACGGCATCATGCACACGGCCTCAGGCCGTGTGCACAAGCCCGTGTGCGATCAAAATGAGCAGAAACTCGCAGACAGAAAATCATACGCGAAAATCAACCCCTAATCCAACAATTAATCACTAAAACATGCAAATCAAACCCTAATTCTCACATATAATGATCTACAACATATATGCTTCATATAGAAACGATAAACACGAAAATCCATCCACATTTTCTATCAAAATCATATAAAACCTAAATTCTATAACTATTATCAAAAATCCAAAAATCGAAGTAATGAAGGCATTAATCGAAAAATTTCGTGAGAGCTTACTCGTAGATGAGATCGCGAGGAGTTCGTAGACGTAAACGGCTCGAAAATCCGTCGGGAAACGGAGTCGGAACGATCGTTGGAATCTCTTTCTTCTTCCTTCTCTTTTTCTTTCTTTCCTTCTTCTCCTTTGCTTGTTTGTGCGTGAATGGCAAGTGTGAGAGAGAGATTGAGACTTAGTCAAATCTTGACTAAGGTTTAGAAATCGAAGGGGCATTTTAGTAATTTTGCAAAATAAGTTCGAAATCTCACGATGTCCAAATAACATGTAATTACAGTCAAAATTCATATTATTAAACGCACATTGACGATTTGTAAATTAAATACATAACTTCAATCATATACGAAATAAATTCTAAAATTGCATAATAAATATCAAATAAATATTAAATTACACAAATATTCGATTCGGACATACCAAATTAATTATTTGGATTTTCGGGGCGTTACAATCACCCCTCCTTATGAGAATCTGGCCCCCAGATTCTACTCGTCCGGCTGAAATAATTCCGGATGAAACTTGCGCATTTTGTCCTCGGTCTCCCATGTAGCTTCTTCGGTTGTCTGATTTCTCCAAAGGACTTTGACAAGAGAAATCTCTCGGTTGCGCAGAGCTTGAGTCTTCTTATCCAATATCTTCACCGGCTTCGAAACAAAGGTCAAATCCGGCTCTAGTTCAACATCCTCAACAGGAAGGATCTCAGACTTATTCGGGAAGTATTTTCGGAGTTGGGAAACATGAAAGACGTTGTGAATCCCTGTCAGACTCGGCGGCAAGTCTAACCTGTAAGCTGCGTTCCCAATTCTTTCCAGAATCTCATAGGGGCCCAAAAATCTCGGACTTAACTTTCCTCCTTTTCCAATTCGGGTGAAACCCTTTCGAGGAGAAGCTTTGAGGAATACTCTGTCACCAACCTCAAATTCTAACGGTCGGCGGCGGGTGTCGGCATAGCTCTTCTGTCGATCCTGAGCTGCCTTCATTCTCTGCCGGATGATCTGAATTCGGTCGATGGCATTTTGGAGAAACTTTGGAGGAGTTCCTCGTTCCTGATCATCTTTCGTCCATCGCCAATCTTCGAGATCCCAAAACAACGGGGATCTACACTTTCTGCCATACAATGCTTCGTAAGGTGCCATTCCGATCGTAGACTGATGACTGTTGTTGTAGGCAAACTCAATCAGAGGCAACTGGTCGTGCCAATTGTTACGAAAATCCAGGGCACAAGCTCGAAGCATATCACAGAGATATCTGATCATCCTCTCTAACTGACCATCGGTTTGCGGATGTGCGGCCGTACTGAAAGTCAGCTTCGTTCCCATTCGTTCTTGAAGTTGTTGCCACAAACGGGAAGTAAATCGAGCATCTCTGTCAGATACTATCGTAGACGGAATTCCATGAAGCTTGACAATCTCTCGGTGATAAATCTCTGCCAACCTATCCACTTTGTACGACATGTTGATCGGTAGGAAATGAGCACTCTTGGATAATCGGTCGATAATCACCCAAATGCTATCGTAGCCACCTCTAACTTTAGGTAAACCAGACACGAAGTCCATGGCAATACCCTCCCAATTCCATGTAGGAATCGGTAGTGGCTCAAGCAAACCTCCCGGTCTCTGATGTTCAGCTTTAACTTGTTGACAAGTCGAACATCTCTTGACGTAATCAGCTACGTCTCTCTTCATACCTCTCCACCAGAACAATTCCTTCAAATCCCGATACATCTTACTTCCTCCCGGATGAACTGTGTAAGGTGTGTTGTGAGCCTCATCGAGAATCTCTTTCCTCAGACTCTCCGGAACACAAACTCGGGACTTGTAGCGGAGAATTCCTGTGTCGTCCACAACAAACTGAGTCTCAGAATCAGCTGCAATGTGAACTATCTGTCTCTGAGTCCACTCATCAGTAGCCTGAACATCTCGAATCTTTCGACCCAATTCTGACTGGATCGATATGCTGTGAACATGGGCCTGAGAACTGATGTGAACTCCCTCTAACTTAGCCTCTAGCTGGGCTATGCTTGCCTTCCGGCTCAATGCATCGGCTACGACATTCGCCTTCCCGGGATGGTACTGGATCTTGCAATCGTAGTCCTCAAATAACTCCATCCAACGGCGCTGTCGTTTGTTCAATTCCTTCTGAGTAAACAAGTACTGAAGGCTCTTATGATCTGTGAAGATGTCAAATGTGATGCCGTAGAGGTAATGACGCCATTTCAATAATGCAAATACCACGGCGGCTAGTTCAAGGTCGTGTGTGGGATAGTTCTCTTCAGCTGGCTTTAGCTTCCTCGATGCATAAGCTATAACTTTCCCATTCTGCATTAATACACAACCTAACCCTTCGTGTGACGCATCTGCATACACGACAAATCCTTCAGAACCCTCTGGCAGGGTCAGTACTGGGGCTGTGGTCAATCTCTTCTTGAGCTCCTGAAAACTAGCTTCACATTTGGCTGACCACTCAAACTTAGCTTCCTTCTTCGTCAATGCTGTTAACGGACCTGCAAGTTTAGAGAAATCCTTGACAAAACGTCTGTAGTATCCCGCTAATCCCAAGAAACTACGGATCTCTGTAGGAGTCTTAGGTCTCTCCCAATCCAGCACTGTCTCAATCTTCGAAGGATCTACCTCGATTCCCGTTCCGGATATGACATGACCTAGGAAGGTCACTCGGTCAATCCAGAATTCGCATTTGCTGAACTTAGCAAACAACCGGTGCTCTCTCAAAGCTTGGAGCACAATCCGGAGGTGTTCAGCGTGTTCTTCTTCGGACTTCGAGAACACTAAGATGTCGTCGATGAAAATAACGACAAACTTATCGAGGTACGGACGGAAAATTCTGTGCATCATGTCCATAAAAGCTGCTGGGGCATTCGTAAGTCCAAACGGCATGACCACAAACTCGAAATGTCCGTATCGGGTGTTGAAAGCTGTCTTCGGGACATCGTCTGATCGGATACGGAGCTGGTAATATCCTTGTCTGAGATCGAGCTTGGAATAAACCCTCGATCCTTGTAGCAAATCGAACAATTCCTCGATATGCGGTAGAGGATACTTGTTCTTCACTGTCATCCTGTTCAATTCTCGGTAATCGATTCACATGCGAAGTGTACCGTCCTTCTTCTTTACGAACAAGACTGGAGCACCCCAAGGCGAGGTACTCGGTCGGATATATCCAATAGAAAGAAGTTCGTCGAGTTGATTCTTCAATTCTTTCAACTCGGCAGGAGCCATTCGGTACGGCGACTTCGAATAAGACTCGGCTCCCGGAACTAGATCAATCACGAACTCTATATCCCGATCCGGTGGCAAGAATTCCAAATTCTCGGGAAACACGTCGACGAATTCATTGACCACGGGCGTCTCTTCGATCTTTGTCTGGTCCTTCGGGCGGTTGAGAATGTAAGCTATAAAGCACGTCGCTTCTTCTTTCTGAACGAGCTTCTTGGCTTCCATCATTGAGATATACGGGCCTTCTCCTGATCGGAAACCCTTAACCTCATTAGAGCCCAGAATTACCTTCTTCTCGAAACAATCAACCTTCGCCCGATGCTCGTACAACCAATCCATTCCGAGAATAACTCCATATTTCTTCATCGGCAGCTCGATCAAATCTGCTAGATACTCGATATCCTCGATGACAATCGGACAACGTTTAAGTGCTCGGTTCGCAACGACCTTCGAACCCAACGGCGAACCAACCACTAGCACATAATCAAGCAACGAAACAGGCGCATGCACAGATAAGGAAACAGCAGGCGCAATAAATGAGTGTGAAGCACCCGAGTCGTATAATGCATGTATGGGGATGCTATTTATATATATAGTACCTTCCACTACATCTGTCGGATCTGCAACAGCATCCTCAGCATCGCCTTCCAAGGCGTAAACACGAGCGTGAGCCTGAGGCTGAGCGGCTCCCTGCTGTACCCGACCGAGTTAGAAATTCCGTCAATTATGTACCGATCTATAAAATTTGAAAATTTTCCGAATGCTGTTATCGACCCGGAATTTTGGATTGATTGAATCAGGAATCCAAATTTGGATTCGGTATGGATAAAAGAACTTCCTCTTCTCTTCGGACATTCACCAATTCTGTGATCGGGGCTACCGCATCCGTAGCAAAGACCGTTCTTCCGCCAACATTTGGCCTCTAAGTGTGGGCCCTGACAAAATCCACAGACAGGTCGTGGAAATCCCTGAGATCGAGGAGGAGCAAGCTGAGGTCGGGGAGGAGCAGGCTGAATGGCGCTCCTGAACGGCTTCTTCCCTGAAGAGGACCCAGAAGGAATAAATGGCCTCTTCGAACCAGAAGCAAAACTCTTGGCGGCTGCAGGGGCAGGTGCTAATGTCGGTCTCATCTGTCGAAGATCGGACTCTATAGAAAGGGCCGTCTCGACTGCATCTGTATAGAACTGAAGTCTGTTCCCGAGCATATGCATACGAATTTCGTTCGACAATCCCTCGATAAACTGTCGAGTCTTCCTTTGCTCGTCGTCAACCATATACGAGCAGTGAATAATAAGCCTGGAGAAATGAGCCTCGTACTGGTCAACGGTAGAAGTACCCTGCTTGAGAGCCAGGAACTCTCGCTCACGTCTCTGTCGGACCACCAAAGGAATATACTTGGCCCGAAACTCCACCAAAAACTGATCCCAAGACGGGACCACATGCTCTCGCTGCCATCTCTGCTCTATACGAGCCCACCAGTCCTGAGCAGCTCCAGTCATCTGGTACACTGCTAACTCGACCCTCTTAGGGTCCGGACACTCCATCACGCGGAATCTCTTTTCCATCGCCGATATCCAAGCCTCGGCGATAACATCATCAGGTGCACCCTCGAACTGCGGAGGGTTGAGCTTAAGAAACCTTCCCATATCATTCTCGGGGGCAGGTGGTGGCGTAGCTCTGTTGGTATGAACCATGAATTGCCCTAAGGCTTCCATAAACTGTGCCGGAGTAGGAACACCTGGAGGCGGACCTGGCGGTTCACGACGAGGAGGCATTCTGCACATTCAATACCAAACATGCATGACGATAAGTGATTATGAAAAGCTGTAACACGTAGAGAAGTTTATTCAAATAATTACATAGCCACAAACACGTAATCCTAAGCCGTACAACCTAGACACAACTGGACACGACAATTCAGAGCTTCGGCCATTGGACCAAGAGCTCTGATACCAACTGTAGCGGGCGCCCCAAACGGGTAACGCACGCCCCGCACCGAGCCCCGACCCGAAGCCGGAATGGGATCCGACCCGAATCGAAACCCGACGAACGGCAAGCATTTACTCAATTACTAGGCGGGGGTTTTAAATAAACAACGAGACAGAAGTGCGGAAGCGAAATAAATCAACATTAAAGCATAATAAATTGCACAATTATTAAAGCCCACCAAGGCTAACGAAATTCACTTAATTAAATAACAAACGGGTTCGGTACAATATCCCGATAATTATATAATAACGGGTTCAATACAAAATCCCGAATACATTCTAATAAATCCTAAAATCAAAAGACATAAATCATAGCCATACTGAATGAGAGTTATACATGAGCAAAAAGAAAGTAACTCTAAGACGCGACGACGACGACGCAGATCCCGCCTAGTATCCTGAAACCAGTACAGGGGTAAAACAGAGGGGGGTTAGTCAAACGACTAAGTGAGGAGGGAATAATAGTGTATATAACAAAACGGGAAATAAATCACCAATTTTTAAACTTAAAAGAAATGAACATAAAAGAAAGGTTTTCGTAATCGGGTGGTGATTTAACATAAAACAAAACATATCTTATGACTCGGCGAGTCGAGCCCTGAACTCCAATAACCAAACATAAAAACCGGAAACCACCCTTATTCCTCCAATGTAGACGGACCGCTAAATCCGAACTACGCGAAACTTACTAGAATAACTCAGGTACTCAAAGGGCTGCCACTCCGGCCTCACCCCGAGCTCCCAAATGGAGGAAACCATAGGATTTACGCCGTAGACCCGACGTCCACCGACTTCGTCCTATCGCTCTTACTCCGGGCCCAAACGATCATACAAACATTTCATAACTCGCTTTTTCAAACATTTCGGGTTGGCCAAAAGACCGTTCGAGACATGTCATATGCGAGGCCGAAGGCCAAAGTTCGCCTTAGAAACAAAAGGTTTTACATGTCTCTTCCGTAAACATTTCGAAGACTATACGTAATACTTTTTCATATCAAATAATTTTCGATAAATCAAATGAACATAATAATCATAAATATCTACTAAGTATATATATAAACGGTGTGAAAACAAAACATAAACGTGGCTTATATCGGGAGAGGTTTATTTATATATATATACGTAGTATTACTGGAAACAGAAACGGAAAGCCTCACCTGGCTATGCAAAAGATGAGCAAAAAGAGCAAGAACCGGCGCTACTCCACAGGAGTATCGTCTGCAAAATACCAAGACACAACCAAATAAGACTAAAGACGACGCACGGCTTATACGAAAGAATTAGAACACGTAGAAGCACGTTATACAATTAAATAAATCACTTAGGTTCAAATTCTCAAACGAAAACAGAGTAAATCGCAAATTTAAAAATGTAAATTAATTCCAAATGCAACGAAACTTTACGGACATGCTTAGAATATCATAAAGAAGCATGCATTCGAATTTCGGAAAAATCGGACTTCACATGCAAAAGTTAGAAAATTTAACGAAAACTTAAAATGCACTATTCACATACCCGAACATGTCGTAAATTCACAAATCATGTAATTCCTATCCATATCATACATATCGAATACACGAGCGAAGAAAGAATTCGGAAAAGACGAGCCGAAGTGGGACCCGTAGGCCAATTTGTACCCTGACTTACAGAAGGTCAGGGTACTGTTCGAGCCTTCCACACGGCCTTGTGCACGGCCGTGTGGCGAGGCCGTGCACACTCAAGAAACGCGCACGGCCTGATGCACACGGCCTCAAGGCCGTGTGTAGAGCCCGTGCGCAATCCTTCCACGCGCACGGCATCATGCACACGGCCTCGAGGCCGTGTGCACAAGCCCGTGTGCGATCAAAATGAGCAGAAACTCGCAGACAGAAAATCATACGCGAAAATCAACCCCTAATCCAACAATTAATCACTAAAACATGCAAATCAAACCCTAATTCTCACATATAATGATCTACAACATATATGCTTCATATAGAAACGATAAACACGAAAATCCATCCACATTTTCTATCAAAATCATATAAAACCTAAATTCTATAACTATTATCAAAAATCCAAAAATCGAAGTAATGAAGGCATTAATCGAAAAATTTCGTGAGAGCTTACTCGTAGATGAGATCGCGAGGAGTTCGTAGACGTAAACGGCTCGAAAATCCGTCGGGAAACGGAGTCGGAACGATCGTTGGAATCTCTTTCTTCTTCCTTCTCTTTTTCTTTCTTTCCTTCTTCTCCTTTGCTTGTTTGTGCGTGAATGGCAAGTGTGAGAGAGAGATTGAGACTTAGTCAAATCTTGACTAAGGTTTAGAAATCGAAGGGGCATTTTAGTAATTTTGCAAAATAAGTTCGAAATCTCACGATGTCCAAATAACATGTAATTACAGTCAAAATTCATATTATTAAACGCACATTGACGATTTGTAAATTAAATACATAACTTCAATCATATACGAAATAAATTCTAAAATTGCATAATAAATATCAAATAAATATTAAATTACACAAATATTCGATTCGGACATACCAAATTAATTATTTGGATTTTCGGGGCGTTACATTGATTGCATAAATAACAAGTAGAAGTTTGTTCCTTGGATGATGTAGCACACTTTTGTAGCAAGAAGGATTGAATTTCTTGGTGTTTTGAGAGGATGAAAGTGGCGGTGGAGAGAGGAGAGAGTGGCGGCAATGGTGTGAAGGAGAAGAGAGAGTTGTTGCTTGTTGGAATTGTGTAGAAAAGTAGAGAAGGATGAAGATGAGAATGAGATAATTAAATAAATATAAGATATTTTTGGAAAGTCAAAAATAACTAGCAATGTGTATATACTTGTATATATATTTGTATAGATATTTATGTATGTATTTGCATATATATATATATATATATTTCAAGAATAATATCATATAATTCAAATATAATGTGATAATTTTCATAAGATTTCAAATACAACAATTCAAATGTAAACATAGTATAAAGTAATTCGGATATAAGAATGGTATAAAATAATTCAAATATGAAAATTCTTATAAAATCTTCATATTATTCATATATTAAATCATATAAGTCACATAATCGCAAACAATGCAAACAAGAGCAATTAGTCGGTAAACTTACCGAAGCGCTATAAAAATAGCGGGGCGTGGCTGAAACAAATGCTATCATAACCGCCTCTGACTTTCGGTAAGCCCGAAACAAAATCCATCGCTATCTCTTCCCATTTCCAAGATGGAACGAGAAGTGGCTGAAGTAAACCTCCGGGTTTCTGGTGATCTGCCTTGACTTGTTGACAAGTCACACACTGTCTGATATAGTTAGCCACATCTCTCTTCAAACCATTCCACCAGAAGAACTCTTTCAAATCTCGATACATCTTAGTGCCTCCCGGATGGATAGTATAGGCTGATTTGTGAGCTTCATCTAAAATCTCTCTCCTCAAACTCTCTGGAACACAAACTCTTGTCTTATGTCTGAGAAGACCTGTGTCGTCAATACTGAACTGCGTGTCTGGCTCATCCTTCATTCGAATAGTCTGTCGCTGAATCAAATCATCAGTAGCTTGAGCTTCTTTAATTCTACGACCCAACTCTGACTGTATCGTAATATTAGAAATGCGAGCATAAGAAATAATACGAGCTCTCTCGGCACCTGATATATCTGAACTCAGCTCTAGCTGTGATACACTCGCTTTTCTGCTCAAGGCATCTGCAACTACGTTCGCCTTCCCTGGATGGTATTGAATCTTACAATCATAGTCTTCTAACAACTCTATCCAACGCCTCTGACGTTTATTCAACTCCTTCTGCGTGAAAAGATACTGAAGGCTCTTATGATCAGTGAAAATATCAAAAGTAACGCCGTAGAGATAGTGACGCCACTTGCCCAAAGCAAACACAACTGCTGCTAACTCAAGATCATGTGTAGGATAATTTTGTAGCGGGCGCCCCAAACGGGTAACGCACGCCCCGCACCGAGTCCCGACCCGGAACCGAAATGGCATCCAACCCGAACCAAAACTCGGCGAACGGCAGCATTTACTCAATAACTAGGCGGGGGTTTCAAAACAACGGAAAGAAAAAGGACAGAAGTGCGGAAGCGAAATAAACGAAACATTAAGGCATAAATAATTACACAAGTATTAAAGCCCACCAAGGCTAACAAAATTCAATTGATTAAATAACAAACGGGTTCGATACAATATCCCGATAATTATAATAACGGGTTCAATATATACATAATCCTGAATACAACTTAAAGTAATAAATCCCTAATATCATAAAACATATAAATAAAAGCCATATGGGAAAGAGTTATACATGAGCAAAAATAATGTAACTCTACGACGCCTACGACGACGAAGATCCCGCCTAGTATCCTGAAACCAGTACAGGGGTAAAATAGAGGGGGTTAGTCAAACGACTAAGAGAGGAGGGAATAATAATGTATATAATAAATCGGAAATAAATCACCAATTTTAAACTTAAAAGAAATCAACATAAAAGAAAGGTTTTCGTAATCGGGTGGTAATTTAACATAAAACATAACAGATTATATGACTCGGCGAGTCGAGCCCTTAACTCCAATTTCCAAACATAAAAACCAGAAACCACCCTTATGCCTCCAATGTAGACGGACCGCTAAATCCGAACTACTTATAACTGACGGGAATAACTCAGGTACTCAAAGGGCTGCCACTCCGGCCTCACCCCGAGCTCCCAAATGGAGGAAACCATAGGATTTACGCCGTAGACCCGACGTCTACCGACTTCGTCCTATCGTTCTTACTCCGGGCCCAAACAAACATGCATACTTATCATAACTCGCTTTTCAAATCATTTCGGGTTGGCCAAAAGACCGTTCGAGACATGTCATATGCGAGGCCGAAGGCCAAAGTTCGCCTTAGAAAACAAAAGGTTTTACATGTCTCTTTCGTAAACATTTCAAAGTCTATACGTAGTACTTTTCATATCAAATCATTTTCGATAAATCAAATGAACATAATAATCATAAATATCTATTAAGTATATATATTTAAACGGTGTGAAGACAAAACATAAACGTGGCTTATATCAGGAGAGGCTTATTTATGTATATACGTAATAATACTGGAAACAGAAACGAAAAGGCTCACCAGTGGCTATACAAAATATGACAAAAGCAAGACCGAATGCGCTACTCCACGGGAGTATCGCCTACAAAATACCAAGACACAACCAATTAAGACTAACGACGACGCACGGCTTATACGAAACTATTAAAACACATAGGAGCACGTTATACAATTAAATCAATCACTTAAGTTCAAATTCTCAAACGAAAACAGAGTAATTCATGCATTTAAAAATGTAAATGAAGTCCAAATGCAACGAAACTTTACGGACATGCTTAAATTATCATAAAGGAGTATGCATTCGAATTTCAGGAAAATCGGACTTCACATGCAAAAGTTAGAAAATTTGTCGAAAACTTAAAACGCACTATTCACATACCCGAACATGTTGTAAATTCATAAATCATGCAATTCCTATCTATTTCATATATATCGAATACACTAGCGAAGAAAGAATTCAGAAAAGATGAGCCGAAGCGGGACCCGTAGGCCAAATTGTGCCCTGACTTACAGAAGGTCAGGGCACTGTTCGACCAGGCCACACGGCCTTGTGCACTGCCGTGTGCCGAGGCCGTGCACAATCAAGCAACACGCACGGCCTCATGCACACGGCCTCAAGGCCGTGTGCACCAGCCCGTGTACAATTCACCACACGCACGGTCTCTTGCACGGCCGTGCAAGAGGCCGTGTAACCCCACACGGCCTTGCGACACCCCGTGTGCAAGGCCCGTGTGCGTCCAGATTGAGCAGAAACTCGCAGACAGCAAACACATACGCGATTTCAAACCAAAATTCAACATTTAATCGATTAATCATGCAAATCACTCCCTAATTCTCACATATAATGATCTACAATACATAAGCTACATGTAGAAACAATAAACACGAAAATCCATCCACGATTACTATCAAAATCGAATAAAACCTAAATATTCAACTATATTCAAAAATCCAAAAATCGAAGCAATGAAGGCATTAATCGAGAAAGGCGTGAGAAGCTTACTCGTAGAAGAGATCGCGGGGAGTTCGTAGACGTAAACAGCTCGAAAATCCGTCGGGAATTGAAGTCGGGACGATCGTTTTAATCTTCTTCTTCTTCCTTCTCTTTTTCTTTCTTTTCTTTCTCTTTTCTTGTTGCTACTTGTGATTTGGGCGAGAGTGAGGTGAGGTGAGAGAGAAATGAGAATTAGTCAATTAATTTGACTAGGGTTTAAAAATCGAAGGGGCATTTTAGTAATTTCGCCAAATAAGTGCAAAAATTCACGTTGTCCAAATAACATGTAATTACAGTCAAAATTCATATTATTAAACGCACATTGACATTTAAAAATTTAAATATAAAAATTCATTCATATACGAAATAATTCTAAAATTACATAATAAATATCAAATAAAATAATAAATTTCGCAAATATTCGATTCGGACGTACCATATTATAATTCGGATTTTCGGGGCGTTACAATCACCCCTCCTTATGAGAATCTGGCCCCCAGATTCTACTCGTCCGGCTGAAATAATTCCGGATGAAACTTGCGCATCTTGTCCTCGGTCTCCCATGTAGCTTCTTCGGTTGTCTGATTTCTCCAAAGGACCTTGACAAGAGAAATCTCTCGGTTGCGCAGAGCTTGAGTCTTCTTATCCAATATCTTCACCGGCTTCGAAACAAAGGTCAAATCCGGCTCTAGCTCAATTTCCTCAACAGGAAGGATCTCGGACTCATTTGGGAAGTACTTTCGGAGTTGGGAAACATGAAAGACGTTGTGAATCCCAGTTAGGCTCGGCGGCAAGTCTAACCTGTAAGCTGCGTTCCCAATCCTCTCTAGAATTTCATAGGGACCCAAAAATCTCGGGCTCAATTTTCCTCCTTTTCCAATTCGGGTGAATCCCTTTCGAGGAGAAGCTTTGAGGAATACTTTGTCACCAACCTCAAATTCCAACGGTCGGCGACGGTTGTCGGCATAGCTCTTCTGTCGATCCTGAGCTACTTTCATTCTCTGCCGAATAATCTGGATACGGTCGATGGCATTTTGAAGAAACTTTGGAGGAGTTCCTCGTTCCTTATCGTCTTTCGTCCAACGCCAATCTTCGAGATCCCAAAACAACGGGGATCTACACTTTCTGCCATACAATGCTTCGTAAGGTGCCATTCCGATCGTAGACTGATAACTGTTGTTGTAGGCAAACTCGATCAGAGGCAACTGGTCGTGCCAATTGTTGCGAAAATCCAAGGCACAAGCTCGAAGCATATCACAGAGATATCTGATCATCCACTCTGACTGGCCATCTGTCTGCGGATGTGCGGCTGTACTGAAAGTCAGCTTTGTTCCCATTCGTTCTTGAAGTTGTTGCCACAAACGGGAAGTAAATCGAGCGTCTCTGTCAGACACTATCGTAGTCGGAATTCCATGAAGCTTGACAATCTCTCGGTGATAAATCTCTACCAACCTATCCACTTTGTACGACATGTTGATCGGTAGAAAATGAGCACTCTTGGAGAGTCGGTCGATAATCACCCAGATGCTATCGTAGCCACCTCTAACTTTAGGCAAACCAGACACGAAGTCCATGGCAATACCCTCCCAATTCCATGTAGGAATCGGTAGCGGCTCAAGCAAACCTCCCGGTCTTTGATGTTCAACTTTAACCTGCTGATAAGTCGAGCATCTCTTGACATAATCAGCTACATCTCTCTTCATACCTCTCCACCAGAATAACTCTTTTAGATCCCTATACATCTTACTTCTACCCGGATGAACTGTGTAAGGTGTGTTGTGAGCCTCATCGAGAATCTCTTTCCTCAGACTCTCCGGAACACAAACTCGGGACTTGTAGCGGAGATTTCCTGTGTCGTCCACACCAAACTGAGTCTGAGAATCACCTGCGATGTGAACTATCTGTCTCTGAGTCCACTCATCAGTAGCCTGAACATCTCGAATCTTTTGACCCAACTCCGACTGGATCGATATGCTGTGAACATGGGCCTGGGAACTGATGTGAACTCCCTCTAACTTAGCCTCTAGCTGGGCTATGCTTGCCTTCCGGCTCAGGGCATCGGCTACGACATTCGCCTTTCCGGGATGATACTGAATCTTGCAATCTTAGTCCTCAAATAATTCCATCCAACGGCGCTGTCGTTTGTTCAATTCCTTCTGAGTAAACAATACTGAAGGCTCTTATGATCTGTGAAGATGTCGAACGTGATGCCGTAGAGGTAATGACGCCATTTCAATAATGCAAATACCACGGCGGCTAGCTCAAGGTCGTGAGTGGGATAGTTCTCTTCAGCTGGCTTTAGCTTCCTCGATGCATAAGCTATAACTTTCCCATTCTGCATTAACACACAACCTAATCCATCGTGTGACGCATCTGCATACACGACAAATCCTTCAGAACCCTCGGGCAGGGTCAATACTGGAGCTGTGGTCAATCTCTTCTTGAGCTCCTGAAAACTAGCTTCACATTTGGCTGACCACTCAAACTTAGCTTCCTTCTTCGTCAATGCTGTTAACGGGCCTGCAAGTTTAGAGAAATCCTTGACAAAACGTCTGTAGTATCCTGCTAAACCCAAGAAACTATGGATCTCTGTAGGAGTCTTAGGTCTCTCCCAATCCAGCACTGTCTCAATCTTCGAAGGATCTACCTCGATTCCCATTCCGGATATGACATGACCTAAGAAGGTCACTCGGTCAATCCAGAATTCGCATTTGCTGAACTTAGCGAATAATTGGTGCTCTCTCAAAGTTTGGAGCACAATCCGGAGGTGTAACGCCCCGAAAATCCGAATAATTAATTTGGTATGTCCGAATTGAATATTTGTGTAATTTAATATTTATTTGATATTTATTATGTAATTTTAGAATTTATTTCGTATATGATTGAAGTTATGTATTTAATTTACAAATCGTCAATGTGCGTTTAATAATATGAATTTTGACTGTAATTACATGTTATTTGGACATCGTGAGATTTCGAACTTATTTTGCAAAATTACGACTTTACCCCTTCGGTTTCTAAACCTTAGTCAATTTGACTAAGTCAATCTCTCTCCCTCACATTGCCATTCACGCTCAAACAAGAAAAAGGAGAAGAAAGAAAGAGAAAGAAAAAGAGAAGGAAGAAGAAAGGTTCCAACGATCGTCCCGACTCCGATTCCCGACGGATTCTCGAGCCGTTTACGTCCACGAACTCCTCGCGATCTCATCTACGTGTATGCTCTCTCGAAATTTTTCATTTAATGCCTTCATTACTTCGATTTTTTGGATTTTTGATTATAGTTGTATAATTTAGGTTTTATATGATTTTGATAGAAATTGTGGTTGGATTTTCGTGTTTATTGTTTCTACGTGTAGCTTATGTATTGTAGATCATTATATGTGAGAATTAGGGTTTGATTTGCATGTTTTAGTGATTAATTGTTGGATTAGGGGTTGATTTTCGCGTATGATTTTCTGTCTGCGAGTTTCTGCTCATTTTGATCGCACACGGGCTTGTGCACACGGCCTCGAGGCCGTGTGCATGATGCCGTGCGCGTGGAAGGATTGCGCACGGGCTCTACACACGGCCTTGAGGCCGTGTGCATGAGGCCGTGCGCGTTTCTTGAGTGTGCACGGCCTCGCCACACGGCCGTGCACAAGGCCGTGTGGAAGGCTCGAACAGTACCCTGACCTTCTGTAAGTCAGGGTACAAAATTGGCCTACGGGTCCCGCTTCGGCTCGTCTTTTCCGAATTCTTTCTTCGCTCGTGTATTCGATATGTATGATATGGATAGGAATTACATGATTTGTGAATTTACGACATGTTCGGGTATGTGAATAGTGCATTTTAAGTTTTCGTTAAATTTTCTAACTTTTGCATGTGAAGTCCGATTTTTCCGAAATTCGAATGCATGCTTCTTTATGATATTCTAAGCATGTCCGTAAAGTTTCGTTGCATTTGGAATTGATTTACATTTTTAAATTTGCGATTTACTCTGTTTTCGTTTGAGAATTTGAACCTAAGTGATTTATTTAATTGTATAACGTGCTTCTACGTGTTCTAATTCTTTCGTATAAGCCGTGCGTCGTCTTTAGTCTTATTTGGTTGTGTCTTGGTATTTTGCAGACGATACTCCTGTGGAGTAGCGCCGGTTCTTGCTCTTTTTGCTCATCTTTTGCATAGCCAGGTGAGGCTTTCCGTTTCTGTTTCCAGTAATACTACGTATATATATATAAATAAACCTCTCCCGATATAAGCCACGTTTATGTTTTGTTTTCACACCGTTTATATATATACTTAGTAGATATTTATGATTATTATGTTCATTTGATTTATCGAAAATTATTTGATATGAAAAAGTATTACGTATAGTCTTCGAAATGTTTACGGAAGAGACATGTAAAACCTTTTGTTTCTAAGGCGAACTTTGGCCTTCGGCCTCGCATATGACATGTCTCGAACGGTCTTTTGGCCAACCCGAAATGTTTGAAAAAGCGAGTTACGAAATGTTTGTATGATCGTTTGGGCCCGGAGTAAGAGCGATAGGACGAAGTCGGTGGACGTCGGGTCTACGGCGTAAATCCTATGGTTTCCTCCATTTGGGAGCTCGGGGTGAGGCCGGAGTGGCAGCCCTTTGAGTACCTGAGTTATTCTAGTAAGTTTCGCGTAGTTCGGATTTAGCGGTCCGTCTACATTGGAGGAATAAGGGTGGTTTCCGGTTTTTATGTTTGGTTATTGGAGTTCAGGGCTCGACTCGCCGAGTCATAAGATATGTTTTGTTTTATGTTAAATCACCACCCGATTTCGAAAACCTTTCTTTTATGTTGATTTCTTTTAAGTTTAAAAATTGGTGATTTATTTCCCGTTTTGTTATATACACTATTATTCCCTCCTCACTTAGTCGTTTGACTAACCCCCCTCTGTTTTACCCCTGTACTGGTTTCAGGATACTAGGCGGGATCTGCGTCGTCGTCGTCGCGTCTTAGAGTTACATTCTTTTTGCTCATGTATAACTCTCATTCAGTATGGCTATGATTTATGTCTTTTGATTTTAGGATTTATTAGAATGTATTCGGGATTTTGTATTGAACCCGTTATTATATAATTATCGGGATATTGTACCGAACCCGTTTGTTATTTAATTAAGTGAATTTCGTTAGCCTTGGTGGGCTTTAATAATTGTGCAATTTATTATGCTTTAATGTTGATTTATTTCGCTTCCGCACTTCTGTCTCGTTGTTTATTTAAAACCCCCGCCTAGTAATTGAGTAAATGCTTGCCGTTCGCCGGGTTTCGATTCGGGTCGGATCCCATTCCGGCTTCGGGTCGGGGCTCGGTGCGGGGCGTGCGTTACCTGTTTGGGGCGCCCGCTACAGTTGGTATCAGAGCTCTTGGTCCAATGGCCGAAGCTCTGAATTGTCGTGTCCAGTTGTGTCTAGGTTGTACGGCTTAGGATTACGTGTTTGTGGCTATGTAATTATTTGAATAAACTTCTCTACGTGTTACAGCTTTTCATAATCACTTATCGTCATGCATGTTTGGTATTGAATGTGCAGAATGCCTCCTCGTCGTGAACCGCCAGGTCCGCCTCCAGGTGTTCCTACTCCGGCACAGTTTATGGAAGCCTTAGGGCAATTCATGGTTCATACCAACAGAGCTACGCCACCACCTGCCCCCGAGAATGATATGGGAAGGTTTCTTAAGCTCAACCCTCCGCAGTTCGAGGGTGCACCTGATGATGTTATCGCCGAGGCTTGGATATCGGCGATGGAAAAGAGATTCCGCGTGATGGAATGTCCGGACCCTAAGAGGGTCGAGTTAGCAGTGTACCAGATGACTGGAGCTGCTCAGGACTGGTGGGCTCGTATAGAGCAGAGATGGCAGCGAGAGCATGTGGTCCCGTCTTGGGATCAGTTTTTGGTGGAGTTTCGGGCCAAGTATATTCCTTTGGTGGTCCGACAGAGACGTGAGCGAGAGTTCCTGGCTCTCAAGCAGGGTACTTCTACCGTTGACCAGTACGAGGCTCATTTCTCCAGGCTTATTATTCACTGCTCGTATATGGTTGACGACGAGCAAAGGAAGACTCGACAGTTTATCGAGGGATTGTCGAACGAAATTCGTATGCATATGCTCGGGAACAGACTTCAGTTCTATACAGATGCAGTCGAGACGGCCCTTTCTATAGAGTCCGATCTTCGACAGATGAGACCGACATTAGCACCTGCCCCTGCAGCCGCCAAGAGTTTTGCTTCTGGTTCGAAGAGGCCATTTATTCCTTCTGGGTCCTCTTCAGGGAAGAAGCCGTTCAGGAGCGCCATTCAGCCTGCTCCTCCCCGACCTCAGCTTGCTCCTCCTCGATCTCAGGGATTTCCACGGCCAGTATGTGGATTTTGTCAGGGCCCACACTTAGAGGCCAAATGTTGGAGGAAGAACGGTCTTTGCTACGGATGCGGTAGCCCCGATCACAGAATTGGTGAATGTCTGAAGAGAAGACCGGTACAGCAGGGAGCCGCTCAGCCTCAGGCTCACGCTCGTGTTTACGCCTTGGAAGGCGATGCTGAGGATGCTGTTGCAGATCCGACAGATGTGGTGGAAGGTACTATATATATAAATGGCATCCCCATACATGCATTATACGACTCGGGTGCTTCACACTCATTTATTGCGCCTGCTGTTTCCTTATCTGTGCATGCGCCTGTTTCGTTGCTTGATTATGTGCTAGTGGTTGGTTCGCCGTTGGGTTCGAAGGTCGTTGCGAACCGAGCACTTAAACGTTGTCCGATTGTCATCGAGGATATCGAGTATCTAGCAGATTTGATCGAGCTGCCGATGAAGAAATATGGAGTTATTCTCGGAATGGATTGGTTGTACGAGCATCGGGCGAAGGTTGTTTGTTTCGAGAAGAAGGTTATTCTGGGCTCTAATGAGGTTAAGGGTTTCCGATCAGGAGAAGGCCCGTATATCTCAATGATGGAAGCCAAGAAGCTCGTTCAGAAAGAAGAAGCGACGTGCTTTATAGCTTACATTCTCAACCGCCCGAAGGACCAGACAAAGATCGAAGAGACGCCCGTGGTCAATGAATTCGTCGACGTGTTTCCCGAGAATTTGGAATTCTTGCCACCGGATCGGGATATAGAGTTCGTGATTGATCTAGTTCCGGGAGCCGAGTCTTATTCGAAGTCGCCGTACCGAATGGCTCCTGCCGAGTTGAAAGAATTGAAGAATCAACTCGACGAACTTCTTTCTATTGGATATATCCGACCGAGTACCTCGCCTTGGGGTGCTCCAGTCTTGTTCGTAAAGAAGAAGGACGATACACTTCGCATGTGTATCGATTACCGAGAATTGAACAGGATGACGGTGAAGAACAAGTATCCTCTACCGCATATCGAGGAATTGTTCGATTTGCTACAAGGATCGAGGGTTTATTCCAAGCTCGATCTCAGACAGGGATATTACCAGCTCCGTATCCGATCAGACGATGTCCCGAAGACAGCTTTCAACACCCGATACGGACATTTCGAGTTTGTGGTCATGCCGTTTGGACTTACGAATGCTCCAGCAGCTTTTATGGACATGATGCACAGAATTTTCCGTCCGTACCTCGATAAGTTTGTCGTTATTTTCATCGACGACATCTTAGTGTTCTCGAAGTCCGAAGAAGAACACGCTGAACACCTCCGGATTGTGCTCCAAGCTTTGAGAGAGCACCAGTTGTTTGCTAAGTTCAGCAAATGCGAATTCTGGATTGACCGAGTGACCTTCCTAGGTCATGTCATATCCGGAACGGGAATCGAGGTAGATCCTTCGAAGATTGAGACAGTGCTGGATTGGGAGAGACCTAAGACTCCTCAGAGATCCGTAGTTTCTTGGGATTAGCAGGATACTACAGACGTTTTGTCAAGGATTTCTCTAAACTTGCAGGTCCGTTAACAGCATTGACGAAGAAGGAAGCTAAGTTTGAGTGGTCAGCCAAATGTGAAGCTAGTTTTCAGGAGCTCAAGAAGAGATTGACCACAGCCCCAGTACTGACCCTGCCAGAGGGTTCTGAAGGATTTGTAGTGTATGCAGATGCGTCACACGAAGGGTTAGGTTGTGTATTAATGCAGAATGGGAAAGTTATAGCTTATGCATCGAGGAAGCTAAAGCCAGCTGAAGAGAACTATCCCACACACGACCTTGAACTAGCCGCCGTGGTATTTGCATTATTGAAATGGCGTCATTACCTCTACGGCATCACATTTGACATCTTCACAGATCATAAGAGCCTTCAGTACTTGTTTACTCAGAAGGAATTGAACAAACGACAGCGCCGTTAGATGGAGTTATTTGAGGACTACGATTGCAAGATCCAGTACCATCCCGGGAAGGCGAATGTCGTAGCCGATGCATTGAGCCGGAAGGCAAGCATAGCCCAGCTAGAGGCTAAGTTAGAGGGAGTTCACATCAGTTCTCAGGCCCATGTTCACAGCATATCGATCCAGTCAGAATTGGGTCGAAAGATTCGAGATGTTCAGGCTACTGATGAGTGGACTCAGAGACAGATAGTTCACATTGCAGCTGATTCTGAGACTCAGTTTGTTGTGGACGACACAGGAATTCTCCGCTACAAGTCCCGAGTTTGTGTTCCGGAGAGTCTGAGGAAAGAGATTCTCGATGAGGCTCACAACACACCTTACACAGTTCATCCGGGAGGAAGTAAGATGTATCGGGATTTGAAGGAATTGTTCTGGTGGAGAGGTATGAAGAGAGACGTAGCTGATTACGTCAAGAGATGTTCGACTTGTCAACAAGTTAAAGCTGAACATCAGAGACCGGGAGGTTTGCTTGAGCCACTACCGATTCCTACATGGAATTGGGAGGGTATTGCCATGGACTTCGTGTCTGGTTTACCTAAAGTTAGAGGTGGCTACGATAGCATTTGGGTGATTATCGACCGATTATCCAAGAGTGCTCATTTCCTACCGATCAACATGTCGTACAAAGTGGATAGGTTGGCAGAGATTTATCACCGAGAGATTGTCAAGCTTCATGGAATTCCGTCTACGATAGTATCTGACAGAGATGCTCGATTTACTTCCCGTTTGTGGCAACAACTTCAAGAACGAATGGGAACGAAGCTGACTTTCAGTACGGCCGCACATCCGCAAACCGATGGTCAGTCAGAGAGGATGATCAGATATCTCTGTGATATGCTTCGAGCTTGTGCCCTGGATTTTCGTAACAATTGGCACGACCAGTTGCCTCTGATTGAGTTTGCCTACAACAACAGTCATTAGTCTACGATCGGAATGGCACCTTACGAAGCATTGTATGGCAGAAAGTGTAGATCCCCGTTGTTTTGGGATCTCGAAGATTGGCGATGGACGAAAGATGATCAAGAACGAGGAACTCCTCCAAAGTTTCTCCAAAATGCCATCGACCGAATTCAGATCATCCGGCAGAGAATGAAGGCAGCTCAGGATCGACAGAAGAGCTATGCCGACACCCGCCGCCGACCGTTGGAATTTGAGGTTGGTGACAGAGTGTTCCTCAAAGCTTCTCCTCGAAAGGGTTTCGCCCGAATTGGGAAAGGAGGAAAGTTAAGTCCGAGATTTTTGGGCCCCTATGAGATTCTGGAAAGAATTGGGAACGCAGCTTACAGGTTAGACTTGCCGCCGAGTCTGACAGGGATTCACAACGTCTTTCATGTTTCCCAACTCCGAAAATACTTCCCGAATAAGTCTGAGATCCTTCCTGTTGAGGATGTTGAACTAGAGCCGGATTTGACCTTTGTTTCGAAGCCGGTGAAGATATTGGATAAGAAGACTCAAGCTCTGCGCAACCGAGAGATTTCTCTTGTCAAAGTCCTTTGGAGAAATCAGACAACCGAAGAAGCTACATGGGAGACCGAGGACAAAATGCGCAAGTTTCATCCGGAATTATTTCAGCCGGACGAGTAGAATCTGGGGGCCAGATTCTCATAAGGAGGGGTGATTGTAACGCCCCGAAAATCCGAATAATTAATTTGGTATGTCCGAATTGAATATTTGTGTAATTTAATATTTATTTGATATTTATTATGTAATTTTAGAATTTATTTCGTATATGATTGAAGTTATGTATTTAATTTACAAATCGTCAATGTGCGTTTAATAATATGAATTTTGACTGTAATTACATGTTATTTGGACATCGTGAGATTTCGAACTTATTTTGCAAAATTACGACTTTACCCCTTCGGTTTCTAAACCTTAGTCAATTTGACTAAGTCAATCTCTCTCCCTCACATTGCCATTCACGCTCAAACAAGAAAAAGGAGAAGAAAGAAAGAGAAAGAAAAAGAGAAGGAAGAAGAAAGGTTCCAACGATCGTCCCGACTCCGATTCCCGACGGATTCTCGAGCCGTTTACGTCCACGAACTCCTCGCGATCTCATCTACGTGTATGCTCTCTCGAAATTTTTCATTTAATGCCTTCATTACTTCGATTTTTTGGATTTTTGATTATAGTTGTATAATTTAGGTTTTATATGATTTTGATAGAAATTGTGGTTGGATTTTCGTGTTTATTGTTTCTACGTGTAGCTTATGTATTGTAGATTATTATATGTGAGAATTAGGGTTTGATTTGCATGTTTTAGTGATTAATTGTTGGATTAGGGGTTGATTTTCGCGTATGATTTTCTGTCTGCGAGTTTCTGCTCATTTTGATCGCACACGGGCTTGTGCACACGGCCTCGAGGCCGTGTGCATGATGCCGTGCGCGTGGAAGGATTGCGCACGGGCTCTACACACGGCCTTGAGGCCGTGTGCATGAGGCCGTGCGCGTTTCTTGAGTGTGCACGGCCTCGCCACACGGCCGTGCACAAGGCCGTGTGGAAGGCTCGAACAGTACCCTGACCTTCTGTAAGTCAGGGTACAAAATTGGCCTACGGGTCCCGCTTCGGCTCGTCTTTTCCGAATTCTTTCTTCGCTCGTGTATTCGATATGTATGATATGGATAGGAATTACATGATTTGTGAATTTACGACATGTTCGGGTATGTGAATAGTGCATTTTAAGTTTTCGTTAAATTTTCTAACTTTTGCATGTGAAGTCCGATTTTTCCGAAATTCGAATGCATGCTTCTTTATGATATTCTAAGCATGTCCGTAAAGTTTCGTTGCATTTGGAATTGATTTACATTTTTAAATTTGCGATTTACTCTGTTTTCGTTTGAGAATTTGAACCTAAGTGATTTATTTAATTGTATAACGTGCTTCTACGTGTTCTAATTCTTTCGTATAAGCCGTGCGTCGTCTTTAGTCTTATTTGGTTGTGTCTTGGTATTTTTCAGACGATACTCCTGTGGAGTAGCGCCGGTTCTTGCTCTTTTTGCTCATCTTTTGCATAGCCAGGTGAGGCTTTCCGTTTCTGTTTCCAGTAATACTACGTATATATATATAAATAAACCTCTCCCGATATAAGCCACGTTTATGTTTTGTTTTCACACCGTTTATATATATACTTAGTAGATATTTATGATTATTATGTTCATTTGATTTATCGAAAATTATTTGATATGAAAAAGTATTACGTATAGTCTTCGAAATGTTTACGGAAGAGACATGTAAAACCTTTTGTTTCTAAGGCGAACTTTGGCCTTCGGCCTCGCATATGACATGTCTCGAACGGTCTTTTGGCCAACCCGAAATGTTTGAAAAAGTGAGTTACGAAATGTTTGTATGATCGTTTGGGCCCGGAGTAAGAGCGATAGGACGAAGTCGGTGGACGTCGGGTCTACGGCGTAAATCCTATGGTTTCCTCCATTTGGGAGCTCGGGGTGAGGCCGGAGTGGCAGCCCTTTGAGTACCTGAGTTATTCTAGTAAGTTTCGCGTAGTTCGGATTTAGCGGTCCGTCTACATTGGAGGAATAAGGGTGGTTTCCGGTTTTTATGTTTGGTTATTGGAGTTCAGGGCTCGACTCGCCGAGTCATAAGATATGTTTTGTTTTATGTTAAATCACCACCCGATTTCGAAAGCCTTTCTTTTATGTTGATTTCTTTTAAGTTTAAAAATTGGTGATTTATTTCCCGTTTTGTTATATACACTATTATTCCCTCCTTACTTAGTCGTTTGACTAACCCCCCTCTGTTTTACCCCTGTACTGGTTTCAGGATACTAGGCGGGATCTGCGTCGTCGTCGTCGCGTCTTAGAGTTACATTCTTTTTGCTCATGTATAACTCTCATTCAGTATGGCTATGATTTATGTCTTTTGATTTTAGGATTTATTAGAATGTATTCGGGATTTTGTATTGAACCCGTTATTATATAATTATCGGGATATTGTACCGAACCCGTTTGTTATTTAATTAAGTGAATTTCGTTAGCCTTGGTGGGCTTTAATAATTGTGCAATTTATTATGCTTTAATGTTGATTTATTCGCTTCCGCACTTCTGTCTCGTTGTTTATTTAAAACCCCCGCCTAGTAATTGAGTAAATGCTTGCCGTTCGCCGGGTTTCGATTCGGGTCGGATCCCATTCCGGCTTCGGGTCGGGGCTCGGTGCGGGGCGTGCGTTACCCGTTTGGGGCGCCCGCTACAGGAGGTGTTCAGCGTGTTCTTCTTCGGACTTCGAGAACACTAATATGTCGTCAATGAAAATAATGATGAACTTGTCGAGGTACGGACGGAAAATTCTGTGCATCATGTCCATAAAAGCTGCTGGGGCATTCGAGAGTCCAAATGGCATGACCACAAACTCGAAATGTCCGTATCGGGTGTTGAAAGCTGTCTTCGGGATATCCTCTGATCGGATACGGAGCTGGTAATATCCTTGTCTGAGATCGAGCTTAGAATAAACCCTCGATCCTTGTAGCAAGTCGAACAATTCCTCGATATGCGGTAGAGGATACTTGTTCTTCACTGTCATCCTGTTCAATTCTCGGTAATCGATACACATGCGGAGTGTACAGTCCTTCTTCTTTACGAACAAGACTGGAGCACCCCAAGGCGAGGCACTCGGTCGGATATATCCAATAGAAAGATGTTCATCGAGTTGGTTCTTCAATTCTTTCAACTCGGCAGGAGCCATTCGGTACGGCGACTTCGAATAGGACTCGGCTCCCGGAACTAGATCAATCACGAACTCTATATCCCGATCCGGTGGTAAGAATTCCAAATTCTCGGGAAACACGTCGACGAATTCATTGACCACGGACGTTTCTTCGATCTTCGTCTGGTCCTTCGGGCGGTTGAGAATGTATGCTATAAAGCATGTCGCTTCTTCTCTCTGAACGAGCTTCTTGGCTTCCATCATTGAGATATACGGACCTTCACCTGATCGGAAACCCTTAACCTCATTAGAACTCAGAATAACCTTCTTCTCGAAACAATCAACCTTCGCCCGATGCTCGTACAACCAATCCATTCCGAGAATAACCCCATATTTCTTCATCGGCAACTCAACCAAATCTGCCGGGTATTCGATACCCTCGATGATAACCGGACAACGCTTAAGTGCTCGGTTCGCAATAACCTTCGAACCCAACGGCGAACCAACCACTAACACATAATCAAGCAAGGAAACAGGCGCATGCACAGATAAGGAAACAGCAGGCGCAATAAACGAGTGTGAAGCACCCGAGTCGTACAATGCATGTATTGGGATGCCATTTATATATATAGTACCTTCCACCACGTCGGTCGGCTCTGCAACAGCATCCTCTGCATCGCCTTCCAAGGCGTAAACACGAGCATATGCCTGAGGCTGAGCGGCTCCCTGCTGTACCGGTCTCTTCCTCGGGCATTCACCTATCCGATGATCGGCGCTACCACAACCGTAGCAAAGACCATTCTTCCTCCAACACTTGGCCTCTAAGTGCGGGCCCTGACAAAATCCACATACAGGTCGTGGAAATCCCTGAGGTCGGGGGGGAGCAGGCTGAACGGCTGCCTTAAACGGCTTCTTTCCAGAAGAGGACCCAGACGGAATAAATGGCCTCTTCGAACCAGAAGCGAAACTCTTGGCGGCTGCAGGGGCAGGTGCAGATGTCGGTCTCATCCGTCGGAGGTCGGACTCTGTAGCGCCCCGCTCTACAGCCCCCGAACCTGCACGAATTCCCAAGCCGAGTACAGTGCCTCAACCCGAGAACCCACGCAAGCTAACGGGTCAATCCCGACACATGGCAACAGTGAATCCCCAAAATAAAGCATTTAAATAAATCAGAGAATATATAGCGGAAGCATTTAAATCCATATTAACAAAAATGCCACTCCGGGGCCAATACATTAACAACAGCCCACTCAGGGCATGTAACGCCCCGCTATTTTTATAACGCTTCGGTAAGTTTACCGACTAATTGCTCTTGTGTGCATTGTTTGCAATTATGTGAATTATATGAATTAATGGGTGATTCTATATGTGAATAATATGAAGACTTCATATTAAGAATCTTTATATTTGAATTACCCTACACTATGTTTATAGTTGAAGTGTTGTATTTGAAATTTTATGAAAATTGTGTCATTATATTTGAATCACATGATATTATATTTGAAATATATGCAATATATATATACAAACATATACAAATATATATGTATATATATATATATATATAAATATCTATATAAATTGCTAGCTAATTTTGACTTTTCAAAATAACTTATATTTATTTAATTATCTCATTTCTCTCCACATTTTTCTACACTATTCTCAAGCAACATTCTCTTCTTCTTCCTCTCATCTCTCGGCCCTCATTCCACCAGCCACCACCACCACTTTCAACCACCATCAAAGCACCAAAAATCATCCCCTCTCTTGCTACAAAAAGTTGCTCTTTCATCTAAGGAACAAGCCTCTACTTTCTATTTTTGCAAACAAGCTCTCTACATCTCCTTTCTCCTCCATTTTCTCCTTCAAGGTAAGGTTGCAAATCTCTTTAATCTTTGAGTTTCAATGTCTCATATGTTGATGAAGTGAAGAAGTAGGCTAGAATGAATGATTGATGAGCTTAGTTTGGTTGTTGATAGCATGTAGCATTACTTGTGATTTTTCATATAAATTTGATTATTATGCAATGTTGGATTGATGAATTTAGATGCTTAGATGCTCAAATGGATTGGTAATTCATGTTAGTTCATGATATTAAGCAAATTGGTGAAGTTTTGTGGAGTTTGGGATTGAAAAATGAAAGTTTGGCAAAAATAGGTAGGGGCTGATGAATAGTGATTTTTGAGCATTTGGCTTCATTTTTTGATTCTTTTGGCATTAAAAATCCTTAAATATAGTAGCTAAGAGATGCCGAAAGTTTCGGATTAATCGGAGTTGATTTGCTATGCAAAGTATTAAACGAGGGGTGGTTTGTGTAATATTTACAAACCTTTGAATTTTGGTTTCCAAGCTTCCATATTACTTGAATGCTTAGTTTAGCTTCATATCATGTATGTTTGATTGTGTTTGAATGAGTTTAGTTATGTTTAAATGCATTTATACATAATATGTTATTTTGAGCATAAATGCATTTCATAGCCGTGCGTCGTATTTGATTGTTTTATTGAGTCGTGTCTCACCTCGAGGCCTGTGTATTACAGGTAGGACCTCGCGGGACTGATCTCTGGTCGTTTGGATATCCTTTTTGTTAAGCCTACAGGTGAGGATGAAAAATGTTTTTAACTGAAGCTTGAACAAATATTTGCGAAAACCATATCCCTTATATTTCAATTATATATTGTCAATATTTGAAATAAAAAGGTTTTGATATAAAAATGATGTATATGTATATCTTTTCCAAAATGGTTTTAAAATAGAGACAAGAGAACTATTTTGTTTTTAAACGTAACATTTGGTCTCGGGACTTGCGCGTATGCCTCGAGTTATTCGGCAACGTGTCGAGAAACCCTAGACGGTTACATACCTTGTCTCGAACGACCCTTTTGGTCAATCAAAACATTTATAAAGCGAGATTATATTTCCTTTAACCCTATTGAGGGCGCTCTTAGGGTATATTTGGGCCCCGGATTATACTAGAGGTGGAACCCGGAGACGTGCGTCTAGGGGGAAGCCCATGGTATAATCCAGATTATATATATGGATGGAGACCCAGTGACGATCATCCAATATATATAATCCAGATTATATATATGGATGGAGACCCAGTGACGATCATCTAATATATAATCAAAGGGTATTACTCATTGCTAGTCGGAGGTAGTCTAGCTCGGGTAATACTTACACCGGCGCCATTAGTCGGTTATGGTGAAATCGTGGGTAGCTCCCTCGATAAGCCAAACGGTGTTATGGGATTTCATTATATTTGATATGTCTTTGGGAGTTATAAGGAGATGGCCCGTTCTCGCCGGGAATAAAAATGTTTTCTAAAATGTTTTACTTTAATATTTAATTCACAAAGCTTTGATGAATTATAAAGAGAAAGTATCGGCACTAGATTCGTTTCTCTATTAACCAAAGCGTGAATTAAATATGTTTTATGTTTTAATTATTATATATATTCCCCTCCTCACTGAGTTCGTTTGACTCACATCCCATTTTGGTTCATGCTTCAGGTTAGCGGTCAGGTACTGGCAGCAGTGTTGTAGGCTTGTACAGTCCTTGAAGTCGGTCTTATGCATTTACTTTTGTGGATCGAACTTATGATGTTGAATTACATGAAAACTTGAAATGTTATGCTGATGTAGAATACTTGATGAGTTGATGTTATAACTTGTGATAGATAATGAACTTATAAATGTTTATTTTGGCCACGGATGGCAGTGTGAATATAAATATGATCTTTTGCTCGTTGCTTCCGCTTGTTAGTGCTGTTGTTGTTGTTGGTGTTGGTACTGTTGTTGGGAGTCGCTGTTGCCAGGTTGTGGGAATCCCGTTGTCCGGGGCGGGTTTTCGAGTGGTGGTATTTAACTATCGCTCGAGAGCTCGTTTCGGTCCGGGGGTTGTGGCGTGGGGGACGTCACAGGGCAACATCATTTAAATAACAATATTGGGGAACAATATAATATTATCAATCCAGGTTGACAAGAGTAATGAACGAGATCAAAAGACAACTAATGAGACTCGGCAAAACCAAAAAGCCTATCTGACACTGTTGCCCATCCGACACGTAAGACATGTCGGTCTCTCTCAAACCTGAGGCAAGAACAAATTAAAAGAGGGTGAGTCAAAATACTCAGTGAAGATGTGAGAACAAGTCGAGTCATGCTTCCGGGTATTTATAGAAAATACATATGCGATAATGAAGAAACCGGAATATGCTTCGACTTGGATATACAATTAAGAATTAAAATCAATAACACTATAAAGCAGTAAATAATATCCCAGCGAGAATGGGCCTGTTCCTCCTTATATCTCCACGGTGCATGTATAAATACTCCATCGCCGGTGTCAAGCTAAGGAGCAACCCGAAGCTCAACCATAATGAATTTTAGGAAAATGTGCAACGAATGCAACACCCACCATCGCTCCCAACCGTGGCTATCATCTCCTGACAGGCCACGATTGACGCTTAGTTTTGGGAGAAGCACCTCGGATTACACCCTGAACGCCCGTCCCCAGATGTAACCTTCGGATACCTTCCCGGGCCCAACTTGAAAATAGTCATGTATTTGCTCGCTTTAAAAATAACCCATTTGAATGCCAACCGACACTCTGAGCAAGGGTGACGACAAAGGATTAAATCCTAAGTCAAACCGTCACGTAAAATAAATAGTTTTCTTGCCCTTTGGAAAACAAATCAATTTGGTTTACTTATGTATAATTTTGATATTAAATGATTTGAGGATAAAACATAAAAATATAAACTCGAAATATATAATATATTAATAAGGGATTAGGGGGTTCGCAATTGTATATATATATGTTCAAGCCCAGTTAAAAGTTTAAATCCTCACCTGGAATCAAAAAGAGAAAGCCTAGCTGCTAGACTCACTGGTCTCCCACGCCGGACTGATCTGGAGACAAGACAAGACCTAGACAAATCAATAACGACTACAACAACAATAAAAGCGCAAATAAGCAATTATTGGACGAACGGCTAACCAAACATGTTTCCAATCATGCATATGTCAATTATAATATGTAAAGAAGCTATCATGTAAATTTCACGCAATTCCGACAAGTTGTCAAAAATACACATAATTAGAATTACACTATTCATAGCCCGAACGAGGGCGAAATTAAATAAACATTCCAAAATATAAATCTACAAATTAAAAGGGTTCTATAGGTGAAAACGGTGTAATTTTTGGAGTCCGTATGCAAAAAGTCAACCAAAAATGGTGACCCGAAGACTCAATTGCCGAGAGCAAAGTTTGAAAAGGCTGGAAAAATTCACTAAGTGTTTCACACGGCCTAGTGCACGGTCTTGAACACGGTGTCAAGACCGTGCACGCACACACGGCCAAACACACGGCCTTGGTGCACGGGCTCAAGCCCGTGCAAGCACAAGGAGTTGCACACGGGCTCCTGCACGGTCTTGCGCAAGACCGTGCGTTAGCCCGTGTGGTTCAACTGAACCCAGCAGAAACTTACGGGTTTTCAAATTTTCGAGCCAAAATTCCACAAAAATCATATTTTTAACGCAAATCAACACTCATAATTTATAACAATCAATAATCAACATCTAATTCACATATACATCCAATAAAATCACGAATTGACCAAAAAAACGGGCTCGATCTAAGCATTTAACCTAAAAATCCCGAAATAACCAAATATTCTCAAAACCTCGAAAAAACGTAAAAGAAATTGGGGAAATTGGTACCTAAAGAAAGGTATCGATGAACTGATCGTTTAAAAACGATTGGCGCGAAATTCCACGGAGATTCGAGCTCGGCACGATCGATTAGGGATTCGGGAGAAATATCTCTTTTCTTCTTCTTCTCTCTCTCTCTCTCTCTCTCAATAAAAAATAATGAAATGAATTTCGATACTTATCAAATATCTTCGAAATACCGAAAAATATGAAGGGTTATTTTAGTAATTTTAGAAAATCCAATTAAATACGCGTCGATCACATATAACGATTAAATATTTAATAAACGCGATATAGACACTTAATTTAAATACGCAAACAATATTATCACATTGGTCATTTACGACATAATATATTATAATTCAAATATAATCGAGAATTTAGAGATTAAGAAAGATAATTAACGCGTAAAAAAATTACTCACAGTAATTCCCAGATTTCTGGGTCGTTACAGACTCTATAGAAAGTGTCGTCTCGACTGCATCGGTGTAGTACTGGAGTCGGTTCCCAAGCATATGCATACGAATCTCATTCGACAACCCCTCAATGAATTGTCGAGTCTTCCTCTGTTCGTCGTCAACCATATACGAGCAGTGAATAATAAGTCTGGAGAAATGAGCCTCGTACTGGTCAACGGTAGAAGTACCCTGCTTGAGAGCCAGGAACTCTCGTTCACGTCTCTGTCGGACCACCAATGGAATATACTTGGCCCGAAACTCAACCAAGAACTGATCCCAAGTCGGGACCACATGCTCTCGCTGCCATCGCTGGTTGATACGGGCCCACCAATCCTGAGCAGCTCCTATCATCTGATACACTGCTAACTCGACCCTCTTAGGGTCCGGACACTCCATTACTGGGAACCTCTTCTCCATCGCCGATATCCAAGCCTCGGCGATCACATCATCCGGTGCACCCTCGAACTGCGGAGGGTTGAGCTTAAGAAACCTTCCCATATCATTCTCGGGGGCAGGTGGTGGCGTGGCTCGGTTAGTATGAACCATGAATTGCCCTAAGGCTTCCATAAACTGTGCTGGTGTCGGAACACCTGGAGGCGGACCTGGCGGTTCTCGGCGATGAGGCATTCTGCAAATTCAATACCAAACATGCATGACGATAAGTGATTATGAAAAGCCGTAACACGTAGAGAAATTAAATTCACATAATCACGTTGTCACAATCACATAACCCTAAGCCGTACGACCTAAACAGACACGACAAAACGCGACGCTTCAGAGCCTAGGCCATTGGACCAAAGGGCTCTGATACCAACTGTAGCGGGCGCCCCAAACGGGTAACGCACGCCCCGCACCGAGTCCCGACCGGGAACCGAAATGGGATCCGACCCGAACCAAAACCCGGCGAACGGCAAGCATTTACTCAATAACTAGGCGGGGGTTTCAAAACAACGGAAAGAAAAAGGACAGAAGTGCGGAAGCGAAATAAACGAAACATTAAGGCATAAATAATTGCACAAGTATTAAAGCCCACCAAGGCTAACGAAATTTAATTAATTAAATAACAAACGGGTTCGATACAATATCCCGATAATTATAATAACGGGTTCAATATATACATAATCCCGAATACAACTTAAAGTAATAAATCCCTAATATCATAAAACATATAAATAAAAGCCATACGGGAAAGAGTTATACATGAGCAAAAATAATGTAACTCTACGACGCCTACGACGACGAAGATCCCGCCTAGTATCCTGAAACCAGTACAGGGGTAAAACAGAGGGGGTTAGTCAAACGACTAAGTGAGGAGGGAATAATAATGTATATAATAAATCGGAAATAAATCACCAATTTTAAACTTAAAAGAAATCAACATAAAAGAAAGGTTTTCGTAATCGGGTGGTGATTTAACATAAAACATAACAGATCATATGACTCGGCGAGTCGAGCCCTTAACTCCAATTTCCAAACATAAAAACCAGAAACCACCCTTATGCCTCCAATGTAGACGGACCGCTAAATCCGAACTACTCATAACTGATGGGAATGACTCAGGTACTCAAATGGCTGCCACTCCGGCCTCACCCCGAGATCCCAAATGGAGGAAACCATAGGATTTACGCCGTAGACCCGACGTCTACTGACTTCGTCCTATCGTTCTTACTCCGGGCCCAAACAAACATGCATACTTATCATAACTCGCTTTTCAAATCATTTCGGGTTGGCCAAAAGACCGTTCGAGACATGTCATATGCGAGGCCGAAGGCCAAAGTTCGCCTTAGAAAACAAAAGGTTTTACATGTCTCTTTCGTAAACATTTCAAAGTCTATACGTAGTACTTTTCATATCAAATCATTTTCGATAAATCAAATGAACATAATAATCATAAATATCTATTAAGTATATATATATAAACGGTGTGAAGACAAAACATAAACGTGGCTTATATCGGGAGAGGCTTATTTATATATATACGTAATAATACTGGAAACAGAAACGGAAAGCCTCACCTGTGGCTATACAAAATATGACAAAAGCAAGACCGGATGCGCTACTCCATGGGAGTATCGCCTGCAAAATACCAAGACACAACCAATTAAGACTAACGATGACGCACGGCTTATACGAAAGTATTAAAACACATAGGAGCACGTTATACAATTAAATCAATCACTTAAGTTCAAATTCTCAAACAAAAACAGAGTAATTCATGCATTTAAAAATGTAAATCAAGTCCAAATGCAACGAAACTTTACATACATGCTTAAATTATCGTAAAGGAGTATGCATTCGAATTTCGGGAAAATCGGACTTCACATGCAAAAGTTAGAAAATTTAGCGAAAACTTAAAACGCACTATTCACATACCCGAACATGTTGTAAATTCATAAATCATGCAATTCCTATCTATTTCATATATATCGAATACACGAGCGAAGAAAGAATTCGGAAAAGACGAGCCGAAGCGGGACCCGTAGGCCAAATTGTGCCCTGACTTACAGAAGGTCAGGGCACTGTTCGACCAGGCCACACGGCCTTGTGCACGGCCGTGTGCACCAGCCCGTGTGCAATTCACCACACGCACGGTCTCTTGCACGGCCGTGCAAGAGGCCGTGTAACCCCACACGGCCTTGCGACACCCCGTGTGCAAGGCCCGTGTGCGTCCAGACTGAGCAGAAACTCGCAGACAGCAAAAACATACGCGATTTCAAACCAAAATTCAACATTTAATCGATTAATCATGCAAATCACTCCCTAATTCTCACATATAATGATCTACAATACATAAGCTACACGTAGAAACAATAAACACGAAAATCCATCCACGATTACTATCAAAATTGAATAAAACCTAAATATTCAACTATATTCAAAAATCTGAAAATCGAAGCAATGAAGGCATTAATCGAGAAAGGTGTGAGAAGCTTACTCGTAGAAGAGATCGCGGGGAGTTCGTAGACGTAAACGGCTCGAAAATCCGTCGGGAATTGAAGTCGGGACGATCGTTTTAATCTTCTTCTTCTTCCTTCTCTTTTTCTTTCTTTTCTTTCTCTTTTCTTGTTGCTGCTTGTGATTTGGGCGACAGTGAGGTGAGGTGAGAGAGAAATGAGACTTAGTCAATTAATTTGACTACGGTTTAAAAATCGAAGGGGCATTTTAGTAATTTCGCCAAATAAGTTCAAAAATTCACGTTGTCCAAATAACATGTAATTACAGTCAAAATTCATATTATTAAACGCACATTGACAATTAAAAATTTAAATATAAAAATTCATTCATATACGAAATAATTCTAAAATTACATAATAAATATCAAATAAAATAATAAATTGCGCAAATATTCGATTCGGACGTACCATATTATAATTCGGATTTTCGGGGCGTTACAAATTTATTTCAGCAGGTTTAAGCTTTCTCGAGGCATAAGCTATAACCTTTCCATTCTGCATTAACACACATCCTAAACCTTCTTTCGAAGCATCAATATAAACCACGAATCCATCTGAACCTTCAGGCAAAGTAAGAATAGGAGCGGATGTCAATCTGTTCTTTAACTCCCGAAAACTGCTCTCACACTTATCTGTCCACACAAAAGAAACATTCTTCTTCGTTAACTCTGTAAGCGGGGCTGCAAGTTTAGAGAAATCCTTCACAAACCGTCTGTAATAACCTGGCAATCCCAGAAAACTACGAACCTCTGTCGGGGTCTTAGGCTGCTCCCAATTCAATACTGAATCTATTTTCGAAGGATCAACCTCAATACCTTTCTTAGATATAACATGACCCAAAAATGCCACTTTCTCGATCCAGAACTCGCACTTACTGAACTTGGCATACAACTGATGTTCTTTCAAAGTTTGTAACACGATCTTTAGATGTTCTGCATGCTCTTCCTCGGACTTTGAGAAAACCAGTATGTCGTCGATGAAGATGACAACAAACTTATCAAGATAAGGTCGGAATTCTGTGCATCATATCCATAAATGCTGCAAGGGCCTTCGTCAAACCGAATGGCATAACCACAAACTCAAAATGACCATATCGAATGTTGAAGGTTGTCTTCGGTATGTCCTCTGCCCTGATGCGTAACTGATAATATCCCTGTCTCAGATCGAGTTTAGAATAGACCCTCGATCCCTACAGTAAATCAAACAACTCCTCAATGTGGGGAAGAGGATACTTGTTCTTCACTGTCATCCGGTTCAACTCTCTGTAATCAACACAAAGTCTAAGAGAACCATCTTTCTTCTTCACAAACAATACTGGTGCACCCCAGGGAGAAGTACTCGGCCTGATATAACCACTGGTTAACAAATCATCTAACTGAGTCTTCAACTCTTTTAATTCAGCTGGTGCCATTCTGTAAGGTGTCTTCGAATAAGGCTCAGATCCTGGATACAGATCAATAACAAACTCGATATCACGGTCTGGAGGTAACGATTCTAACTTCTCAGGAAACACATCAGGGAAATCTTTAACTATCTCAGTATTTTCAAACTTCGACTGTTCCTTTGGCCTGTTAGGAAGATAAGCAACAAAACCTGAAGCTCCTTCTCGGACGAGCTTCTTTGCCTCTGTCATAGAAATAATCGGGCCATCTGTCAACTGAATACCCTGACTCGAATCAGATCCCAAACTAATCTTCTTCTCAAAACAATCAATCTTGGCCCTGTGCTCAAATAACCAATCCATACCCAAGATAACTCCGTACTTCTTTACTGACAACACTATCAAATCTGCGAGGTAAACTTTATCCTCAATAACAACGGGAGAACGTCGGTACACGCGATCGGTAATAATACAAGATCCCAAAGGGGAACTCACAACAAAGCAATAATCAGACAAATCAATAGACGCATGCGCAGATAAGTCAATTTCAGGAGTAACAAAAGAATGCGTAGCACCCGGATCAAACAATGCATGTATGGGTATGTTATGTATATGTATGGTACCTTCCACAGCGGAAGCATCAGGCTCAGTCTACTCATTATCGCCCTCCAGGGCATACACACGAGCTGGAATAGAAGGCTTCGGCTTCGGCGGCATAGGCTGACTCGGGGGCTGCATCCTGCGACAACTATCCTTCTGGTGGGTAGAACTACCACAACTAGTACACAATCCCAACTTATACCAACTGCAAAAAGGGCAAAAGAAAGAAGACCAACTATTGCCCGGAAGAACTACCACCTGAAACCAAATACGACACAACCATGTAAGACGACAATACGACGCACGGCTTAGTCTTAATGCAATAAACACTTAATTAAATCAAAGAAGGACAATTAGGGCAATTATTCAATGAAACGAATGAAATACCAAACTTTAAAACTATAAATCATGCTTAAACACAATTAGGTTTCATAGACATGCTTAAAATACTATAAAGAAGCATACATTCAAGTTTCAAAGCAATCGGAAAAGAATTGCGAAAAGCGTATAATTCCCTAAACGGAAATCAGTTCGTTTTACGATCAAACGGTATTGGAAAAATTCAAACTCTGCGAATTATTAAGTCTTAAAGTATTACGGACTTAATGGCGAAGTCTGATTTTGAAAATAATATCAAACGAAGAAAGTAGGATTTGCAATTTTTGACTTCCAGAGACTTTTGAACTAAAATCGGGACACACGGCCTCTTGCACGGCCTTGTGCAAGGCCGTGTGCATGTTTTAGAACACGCACGGGCTACACACATGGCCTGATGCAAGGCCGTGTGAGTTGAGAATTGCGCACGGTCTTGCTACACGGCCTGTTGCAAGGCCGTGTGCACCATGTTTTCGCGAATTTTCAGCAGAACACGAAGAACTTCGCGCAGAAGTAACAAAACTTTGTCAAATCTTCACCAAAATACCATTTTCAATCAGATTTCCTACTACAAACTTCAACAAACATCAAAGATCACAATGACAACACATAGGATCAAGAATCATCGAAAACTACGGAGTATAACGATCAAACTACCGAAAAATCCAACTTCGAAACAATTTATCCAAAACATACTCAAACAACAATAGAATCGAATAGAACCTGAATAATACATGTAGAGAATGTTACAAGGGTTGCGTAGGTTCTTACAGATCGAAATTTGGTTTAGAAACGAACTCGAAAGATCGAATTGAAGTTTTAAGAAAATTCTTTCTTTTTTTTTTTCTTCTTCTTTTCTTTTCTCTCGTTGGGGTTAAGTGTAATTAAGAAAAGGAAAGGAAAAGAGAATAAAAAGAAAACCTGAGGTTTAAATGAAAAATCGAAGGGGCATTTTCGTAATTTCACGAAACTTCATAAATAGGACATATTAATGAAATATATCAATATTATAGTCAAAACTCATCATTTTAAACGCACATTGACATAGAATAATTTAAATTCACAAATTATTGCATTTACGAAAATTCATATAAAACACACAGATATCACATAAGCACATATATCCCGATCGAGTTTTCCAAACTTGTCCCGTTATCTTAGGAATTCTTACCAGCTTTAGCTTACCAAAAATGTGGGGCGTTATTAGTAATCCATAGAGTTTGAATTTCTTGTCACGACCCCCGGGCGCGGAGAGGAGAACCCTCACGACGGCGCCCGTTGGATGCGCGGGTATAAGCTTCGAATCCACTTTGCACAACCCTAAAGTTTGGCTTAGGAAGCACTTGCCAAAAGGGATTAATCCATATTGGTTGTACATGAGTTCTAACTTATAAACCCTTCAAATTACATGTTCATTTCCGATGTGAGATGAGAAATGCACTCTCACGGCCTTGCGACACCCCGTGAGGGGAGGCCGTGCGTATCCCTTCCACACGGGCTTACGACACGCTGTGCAGTAGCCCGTGTGGCTCTCCTGAACCATTCTCTCTTACGCTGAATAGTTCGGGGCGTTACAATTGCCCTTCCTTCAAAGCATAATGTCCCCATTACGTCGTGACATAGGCCCATTGCTCCCCGTCAGTGGAGAAGCTGCCCTACTACACGCGGAGCGGAGCCCCTTTTAGAGGTGACTCATGACTCATGACGTGTGTGGAACATGTATTCTCACGACTGACGGTTGGCTCTGATACCACTTGTCACGACCCCCGGGCACGGAGAGGAGAACCCTCACGACGGCGCCCGTTGGACGCGCGGGTATAAGCTTCGAATCCACTTTGCACAACCCTAAAGTTTGGCTTAGGAAGCACTTGCCAAAAAGGATTAATCCATATTGGTTGTACATGAGTTCTAACTTATAAACCCTTCAAATTACATGTTCATTTCTGATGTGGGATGAGAAATGCACTCTCACGGCCTTGCGACACCCCGTGAGGGGAGGCCGTGCGTATCCCTTCCACACGGGCTTGCGACACGCCGTGCAGTAGCCCGTGTGGCTCTCCTGAACCATTCTCTCTTACGCTGAATAGTTTGGGGTGTTACAATACACCTTGCACCCCCTTGGCCTCACTTGCACCGCCTTATGCACACTCTTGAACCCACTTGCACACTCTTGCACATACACCCCAAAACTGAGAGAGAGAAAGGAGAAGGAGAAAGGCAGACGAAGAAGAAGGAAGGAAGAAGGAGGAAGAGAGAAAAGCGCGACCCGAACCCGTCGCTCGACCATTCGAAATTTCGAGACCACCTCGATGATCCTCGTTCGATTCTCTACCGGTAACCTTCTTCCATCATTTCATTTCGTCCATTAAATCTCTCGATTTGCTAGCTTTTTTTTAGAATTGTATATTTGGTATATTTGATGGGTTTGCATGTTTTTTCGTGTTGTTTGCATCAAATGATAGCTCTTAGTGTGTATAATGCATGAGTGAAAGTTTTATGTGTTGATTTTAACTCTAGAATCCGCCATGAATGATTTTTGGTTGAAACCCTCGTGAAATATTCTGAAATCGCGATTCTACACTTGAAACATGAGTTGCACGGTCTTCCGCACGGTCTTGGCAAGCCCGTGCGCAAGCCAGTGCGCCCACCCTAGCGCCTGCACCGGCCTGTGCACTCCAGTGCGCAAGCCAGTGCACAAGCTTTTCAGCCTGCGCGGTCTTGAAGGTGTCTTCAAGACCGTGCGCAACCCCGTGCCTGAGCCCGGTCAAATGCCTTAACCATTTTTCAGACCTCTTTCCTAAGTTGCTCATGACAATTGGGTCAAATGGCCAAAAATAAAAGTTGACTTTTTGCATACGACCTCCTAAAATCGAGCTGATTTCATCTATAGCTTCCATATGATTCAATGATGAATATTCCACAAAGTTTTCAAAATTCTGACCTCGTTCGGGCCTTGAATAGTACCTTTTTCGTTTAGGACTTTTTCCCCAGTTTTCGAATGTTGTCCGAATGATCCGAAAATCGCATGAGTGCTTCTTTACATTATATTATGCATGAATGTGAAGTTAGAATTGCAATTGAGCATGTTTAACATTTTTAATTTTGTATCTTTAGTTTAATGAATCCAATTGCATTTTAATTGAAATTGTTACGACCCAAAATTTCGGAATATATTTTCGGAATAATTATTCGACACCTCGTTGGATTTGAAATGAAAAGATTAGCTTCGTTAGTTAATCTTAAATTATCTTAATTTATTTTAATTTATTTCCATATCCTCAACCAATTATAATTACCTTTTCTACCCCTCGAATTTATTTTAATCTCAAACGAACCCACACCCCCTAAATACACTTGCACCCTCTTGGATACACTTGCACCCTCTTGAACACACTTACACCCTCTTGTGCACACTCTAGTGCACACTCTTGCTCACATTCAAAAATCGAGAGAGAGAAAGAGATAAGAGAAGGAGAAAGGAAGAAGAAGAAGAAAGGAAGGAGAAATTCCGTCCCGAATCCGTCGATCGATCAATCGAAATTCCCAGACCAAATATACGATCCTCATTCAATTCTCTACCGGTAACCTTCTTTCCACATTTCGATTCATCCATTAAATCCTTTGATTTTCTAGCTTTTAAATTGAAATGAATATTTGATAATTTGATGGGTTTTTAGGCTAGAGTTTACCATTTTTAGTGTAGTTCGGATCAAATGATAGCTATTAATGTGTACAATGCATGAGTGTGAATTTTACATGTTGATTTTAGCTATAGAATCCACCCTATATTTTAGGACGAAACCCTCGTGAGAAACCTTGAAATCGCATTTTCTGCACCTGGAAGATGAACCACACTGTCCAACGCACGGTCTTGGCAAGACCGTGCACCAGACCGTGTGCACCACCTTGAGCCTGCACCGGCCTGCGCACCCCGGTGCGCAAGCCAGTGCGCAGTTGTTTTAGCTTGCACGGTCTTGAGTGCGTGCTGAAGACCGTGCACAAGGCCGTGCGTTAGCCCGTGCGAATGGCTTAACCAAATTTTCAGCCTTTTTCCTTAGTTGCTCACGGTAATGGGGTCAAATGGCCAAAAATAAAAGTTGACTTTTTGCATACGACCCCCTAAAATCGAGCCGTTTTTACCTATAGCTTCCATATGATTCAAGGATGAATATTTCGTAAAGTTTTCAAAATTCCGACCTCGTTCGGACCTTGAATCGAGCCTTTTTTGTTTAGGGCTTTTTCCCCAATTTTTGAATGTTGTCCGAATGATCCGAAAATCGCGTGAGTGCTTCTTTATATATATTATGCATGAATGTGCAATTAGAATTTCAATTGAGCATGTTTAGGATCTTTAATTGCGTATCTTTCGTTTAATGGATTTAAATGCATTTTACTTGTAATTTCAATTACTACATGACTTTTAATTGGTCTTTCATGCGTTGTAGTCTTTGAGAGTCGTACGTCGTGTCTTGTCTTATTTGGTTTGTCGTCTGACAATTTCTGTAGAGACCCCTGAAGAAGGACCGCCACATCCGCACCGAAACGGATTCCCGAGCTTCGGCGAGGGGCCTCAACTCAAAAACCCACTCCGGCGAACGGCACTCAAGCAACAACCTTCGGCAACAGCAACAACCATCCTGTAGCGGGCGCCCCAAACGGGTAACGCACGCCCCGCACCGAGCCTCAATCCGAAGCCGAAACAAAAATCTGACCCTAAATTGAAACCCGGCGAACGGCAAACCGATTTACTCAATCACTAGGCGGGGCTTTTTGTAAAACGACAACTGACGACAACAATGCGGGAGCGGAAGCAACAACCAAATTAAATTCCATATAACAACATTCAAAGCAGTAGCTCAATTGCACAAATAGTTAAAGCCCACCAAGGCTAGCGAAATTCAATTACAATAATATAATAAACGGGTTCGATACAATATCCCGGTAACATATACATATAACCTAATCATGAACTTAAAACTATCTAGAAAGGGACAATCACCAAAAGAAAGAAAACCCGCGATACAAGACTGACGATGCCCACCTAGATACCACCTGAAACAGATAAGGTTTAAAGCAGGGAGGGTTAGTCAAAAGACTAAGTGAGGGAAAAAAAAGAGTACATACATAATAACATACGGGAATAAACCACCATTTTAACTTAAAAGAAAACAAACGTAAAAGAAGGGTTTTCATAAATATTTGGTGATTTATCATAATATAACATAACGGGGCATATCATATTGCTCGGCGAGTCGAGCCCTCAACTCCTCATATCATATCATAACATACCTGAAAACCATACCAACCTTATTCCTCCCACATAGCAGAAGGACCGCTAAATCCAAACTGCTCTATAGGCATAATAGCCTATTCTACGGCTGACACGAAGTCTCCGTCGCAGGAGCTCAAAGGTTGCCACTCCGGCCTCACCCGTGCTCCCGGTAAACATGGAGCAAGCAACCGAATTCCACCGTAGACCCGCTGTCTATCCGGCTTCCTCCGATCGCCGTACTCCGGGCCCAGCTAACATTACATACATATCATATCTCGCACTTTCATAACTATCATTTTCCTATTGAAATAGGAATCAAGACATTTCGGGGAGGGCCAAAAGGGCCGTTCGAGACAGGCGGTGTAACGGCAGGAAATACAACCGGGCATTCCATCGTCAGGGGAAAGTCCGCCCTAACGACTTCACTCAACGAGAAGGTTTCCAAGCCCAAAATTACATTTAAATCGTAATATAGTTCGCTTGTCTCTTTTTGAAAACATTTCGAAATCATATACATAATATTCATTTAATATCAAATCCGTTGTTCTTAAACCTCATAAAGATAATAAGCATAAAGTATTTACTAAATATAGTAATACGGGATGAAAACATAAATTACACATGCGAGGCTTATTTAGTGAGGCTCAATAGTACATATCTACATAATACGGGATAACAATAGAAACCTCACGTGGCGATAACCAAAAGAAAGCCCAAAACGGAAACGAGCAACCTAATCCAGGAGAGTGGAACCTGCAACTGACAACGACATAACCACGTAAGACATACGATGACGCACGGCTCATACGAAAGCATAGAAACACGTAAAAGCACGTTATACAATCACATAAAGCACTTAGGTTCAATTATCAAACGAAACGAAGTAATTCGCAAATTTAAAAATGCAAATCAAGTCCAAATGCAATGAAACTTTATGGACATGCTTCAAATATCATAAGAGAGCATGCATTCGAATTTCGGAAAAATCGGACTTCACATGCAAAAGTTAGAAAATTTGACGAAAACTTAAAACGCACTATTCATATACCCGAACATGTTGTAAATTCATAAATCATGCAATTCTTATCTATATCATATACATCGAATACACGAGCGAAGAAAGAATTCGGAAAAGATGGGCCGAGGCGGGACCCGTAGGCTAAAATGGGCCCTGACTTACAGAAGGTCAGGGCCCTGTTCAACCAGGCCACACGGCCTTGTGCACGGCCGTGTGCCAAGGCCGTGTACACCATGAGAAACACGCACGGCTTGTTGCACACGGCCTCAAGGCCGTGTGCACAAGGCCGTGCACCAACACACACACGTACGGTCTCTTGCACGGCCGTGCAAGAGGCCGTGTAACCCCACACGGCCTTGCGACACCCCGTGTGCAAGGCCCGTGTGCGTCCAGATTGAGCAGAAACTCGCAGACAGCAAAAACATACGCGATTCCAAACCAAAATTCAACATTTAATCGATAAATCATGCAAATCACTCACTAATTCTCACATATAATCATCTACAACATATAATCTACATATAGAAATGATAAACACGAAAATCCGTCCATAAATTCATCCAAAATCATATAAACCCTATATTATATAACTATAAACAAAATCGAGAAATACAAGGCATAGGAGACATTAAACGAGATGGACATGAAAGGCTTACTCGTAGAAGAGATCGTGAGGAGTTCGTAGGCGTAAGCGGTTCGAAAATCCGTCGAGAAACGGAGTCGGGACGATCGATTGACCTTCCTCTTCTTCTTTCTCTTTTCTCCTTTCTTTTCTTTCTTCGTTGCTGCGTGAATGAGTGAGGGAGAGAGAGTGATGGCTTAAGTCAAAGGAGTTGACTCGGTTGAGAAACGAAAGGGCATTCTTGTAATTTCGCAAAATAAGTTCAAAAACTCACGTTGTCTAAATAACACATAATTACAGTCAAAATTCATATTATTAAACGCACATTGACAATTCGTAATTTAAATATTAAAATCACTCATATACGAAATCGTTATAAAAATCATATAATAATTAATAAAATAAATAATAAATCGCGTGTGAAAAATCGATTCGGGTTCCCGGTTCATAATACGAATTTTCGGGGCGTTACAATCACCCCTCCTTATGGGAATCTGGTCCCCAGATTCTACTGATTAGAGTTATACAACTTTGGGTGAAACTCATGCATCTTCATTCGAATCTCTCACGAAGCTTCTTCGACTGTCTGATTCATTCAAGGGACTCACTAGGAGATATTTCGCGGATTGCACAACTCCAAGCTTGTTCGGGGTTCTTGCAAGTAGCTTTTCAGAAGAACTTGAGCTATCTCCATTTATTGTCGAAAGGCCTGAATTCGATCGACAGCACCTTGGAGAAATCCCAGATAAACATGTAATAGTAATTACCATCTTAAACCTTCAGTAGTCCAGACACGAAGTCCATGGGGAATCCGTTCCTAATCCCACATAGGGATATGTAGTAGTCATAGCTAACCCCTTAATCTTTGATGCTCAGCTTTGATCACTTGACAAGTCGAGTATCTCTTGCCCTAATCGAGTAAGTCTCTTTCTATCGACTCTTTGAATCATGGGTCCGAGGCTTATATTGGGATGTATTGGGGTTACCAACACAAAGCTGAAACTTTGGATTATTCTTCGCTCGAATTGTCTGACTCGGGATCCATTCTTTTGCAGACTAGGCATTTTAGATTCTTCAACCCAATTCTGACTAGGTCGCAAGGCTATGAATGAAATTATCCAAAATGATGCAAGACCACTTCGGTTTAGCCTCAATTTGTGACATGCTCGTGATTTGGTTCAAAGTACCAACTTCAATATTCGCTTTTCCCACGGAACACTGATTCTTGCAATCTTAGTCCTCAAACATTTTCCATTAGCGACATTGGGGTTGGTTCAACTCCTCCTGAGTTAACACTTGTTAAACTCTCATAATCTGTGGGGATGTCAACAATTCCCATAAGAGATAGTGGCGACACTTCAGCTAATCCTCTCCTACAGTAGCTCGTGCAATGTCCTAAGGGCAACTTTCTGATTGATTTAAGCTTCCCGAGCATGAGCTATGGTTTCTTCATTAGTATCATTCACCAATTCAACCTTTCAGGTGATGCATTCTCACTCATGACGATTCCTTCAGAATCCCTTGAGCAGGGTTAATATTGAAGTTGTAGTTAATCTCTTCTCGACTCCTAAGAACAAGTCTTACAGAGATCGTCCATTCGAGTTCATTTTCTTTCCCGTTGACTCAAGCAACAGGGTTGCAAGCTTAGAGAAATTCCACTCGAAGTCTTGGTTTGTTCCCATTCCAGTACCGTTCAAATCTTCAAAGATCCTCCTTCTCTTCTCACTCCGGATCCGAAATGACTTAAAAGGTCCCTAAGTCGATCCAGATTTCACATCCGCTAGGTGGGGCAACTAGCAGGTGCCCGTTGTTTTCTGGCGTACCATACGGAGGTGTTCTGCGTTCTTCCTCTAATCTCGAGGACACCAAGGTGACTCCTTAGGAAGCAACGACTAACTCACAACGATATGAACGGGGTCCAGCAAGTCGCAAAGCACTTGTCAGTACTAGAGGCAGACATACGAATTCAAGATGTCTACATCAGGCACTGAAAGCTGTCTTCAGAACATATTCGTCTCGGGCACAGAGCTGATGATATCCTAATCAAATGTTGTTCCGACAAAATCCTCAATCTCAAAGTATATCAGACAATTCTTCATCGAAGGTAGAGAATATTTGTCTTCGTTAATATTCTGTGTAATTCTCGGGAAACAATACACACAGGAAGTGTACTGTCTTCTTTTCTACAAGCAGTGCTGAAGTACCCTAGATCAAGATACTCGTTCGGGCACGTTCACGGGAGGGAAGTTCAACATGACGGTTCTTCAATTCTGTCAGATCGGCAGAATCCATTCGGTTAGGCGACTTCGATCACGGTTCGACTTCTTAGAGTTAGATCTATCACAAACCATCCATCCCGATCTGATAGCAAGAGCTCTCAGATTCTCGGAAAGTACGTCTGTGAATTCTATGATCAACTTGGTTCTCTGGACTTAGTCAAGTCCAAGATAATCCTTTGCTGGCAGCTCGGTCAAATCTGCTGCTAACGGTTCCTTCGGTGATAAACAACAGTACGCGCACGAATTGCAAAGGTCCTCCAATCCGCCAACGAAAATAAACGAGAAACACGCAAAGAATTCAACAGGCGCACGCACAAGGACGTCACTGAAAAGCGCAACAAGTGAGTGTAAACCACTCGAATGATGAAATGCAGGTATGGAATGACAGTTTATATCTTGTACCTTACACCGGAGCATTCGGATCTAGGTTCTCTTCGACTGTCTCGATCTTTTCTTCCTCGTGCAGTTTGCGCGGAAATGGGAGAGACTTCCACATGAGAAGCAACGTCCAGCTTTCTTTCGGCATTCTGACTCTTGATGGTCTCTTTGGCAAAAGCCACATACAGGTCGTAGGGCTCCCTGCGGTTGGGGAGGTGCATTCTGTTTCGATGAAGACGCTTGGGAGGTCTTCTTTCCGGAAGATGGCCCTGATGGTGTAAATGGCCTCTTAGAACTCGCTGGAAGGTACTGGGCGGAGGTAGTGGCAAGAATAGGACTCGGTCCCATTAGACTGAGTTCAGATTCAACATGTAGAGCCATTTCCACTGCGTCGGTATAACATTGATGTCGTACCACCATCATAGCCTTCCTGATCTCGTAAGTCAATCCCTCTACAAACTGGTGAGTCTTCCTCTGCTCGTCGGCAACCATATATGGGCAATGCTTAATGAGGCGAGAGAAGTGTGCCTCGTACTGCCCAACTGAAGATGTATTCTGTTTGAGAGACAAAAATTCCCTTTCGCGTTGCTGACGAACAACCCACGAAATGTACTTAGCCCGAAACTCAGTCAAGAACTGATCCCAAGTCGGGACTACATGCTCGCGTGTCCATCTTTGCTCAATCTGTTTCCACCAATCCTGTGCGGCTCCAACCATCAGATAGATTGCATACTCGACTCTCTGAGGGTGCGGATATTCCATTATTCTGTAAATCTTTTCCAGGGTTGATATCCATGCCTCGGCAATAACGTCATCCGGGGCACCTTCAAACTGTGGTGGTTCGAATCTGAGGAATTGGGCCCACGCTTCCTGTTCAGCATTTCTTTTAGGGGCCTGAGCGATGAACTGTCTTAATGTTTCCGCCATTTCGGCTGAAGTCGGTGTATCGGTCTGAGGTGCCAACGGAGGTGATGAGAGCGGTTTACGTGGACGACGACGTGGAGGCATCCTGTAGGGCCAATAGCAATATGCATGACAGGTAAGTGAGTATGCAAAGCTGTAAACACGCAGGCAACTAGAGTTCAGATAGAGTTCACATAAGCACTTAGCACATTAGTACGAACTCCACAGAAGTCCTAAGCCGTACGACCTAGACACAAACAAGCACGACAGACAACCAGGCATGGCAAGTACAACCTTGAGTTTCGCATCCACCTATATCCAAGTCCATCCCAGTGTTTTGATTGTAAAAGATCTTTTGTTGTTGATCATCCAACAAAGATCCGTCACAATTCAAACACTAAGCGTTCTTGAACACTGGTGAGTGCAATTCCTTAAGTTACACCGGCACACAACGACCGACAAACCAACAAAACACGACGATTCAGAGCTTAGGTCATTGGACCAAAGAAGCTCTGATACCAACTGTAGCGGGCGCCCCAAACGGGTAACGCACGCCCCGCACCGAGCCTCAATTCGAAGCCGAAACAAAAATCCGACCCTAAATTGAAACCCGGCGAACGGCAAACCGATTTACTCAATCACTAGGCGGGGCTTTTTGTAAAACGACAACTGACGACAACAATGCGGGAGCGGAAGCAACAACCAAATTAAATTCCATATAACAACATTCAAAGCAGTAGCTCAATTGCACAAATAGTTAAAGCCCACCAAGGCTAGCGAAATTCAATTACAATAATATAATAAACGGGTTCGATACAATATCCCGGTAACATATACATATAACCTAATCATGAACTTAAAACTATCTAGAAAGGGACAATCACCAAAAGAAAGAAAACCCGCGATACAAGACTGACGATGCGCACCTAGATACCACCTGAAACAGATAAGGTTTAAAGCAGGGAGGGTTAGTCAAAAGACTAAGTGAGGGGAAAAAAAGAGTACATACATAATAACATACGGGAATAAACCACCATTTTAACTTAAAAGAAAACAAACGTAAAAGAAGGGTTTTCATAAATATTTGGTGATTTATCATAATATAACATAATGGGGCATATCATATTGCTCGGCGAGTCGAGCCCTCAACTCCTCATATCATATCATAACATACCTGAAAACCATACCAACCTTATTCCTCCCACATAGCAGAAGGACCGCTAAATCCAAACTGCTCTATAGGCATAATAGGCTATTCTACGGCTGACACGAAGTCTCCGTCGCAGGAGCTCAAAGGTTGCCACTCCGGCCTCACCCGTGCTCCCGGTAAACATGGAGCAAGCTACCGAATTCCACCGTAGACCCGCTGTCTATCCGGCTTCCTCCGATCGCCGTACTCCGGGCCCAGCTAACATTACATACATATCATATCTCGCATTTTCATAACTATCATTTTCCTATTGAAATAGGAATCAAGACATTTCGGGGAGGGCCAAAAGGGTCGTTCGAGACAGGCGGTGTAACGGCAGGAAATACAACCGGGCATTCCATCGTCAGGGAAAAGTCCGCCCTAACAACTTCACTCAACGAGAAGGTTTCCAAGCCCAAAATTACATTTAAACCGAAATATAGTTCGCTTGTCTCTTTTTGAAAACATTTCGAAATCATATACATAATATTCATTTAATATCAAATCCGTTGTTCTTAAACCTCATAAAGATAATAAGCATAAAGTATTTACTAAATATAGTAATACGGGATGAAAATATAAATTACACATGCGAGGCTTATTTAGTGAGGCTCAATAGTACATATCTACATAATACGGGATAACAATAGAAACCTCACCTGGCGATAACCAAAAGAAAGCCCAAAACGGAAACGAGCAACCTAATCCACGAGAGTGGAACCTGCAACTGACAACGACATAACCACGTAAGATATACGATGACGCACGGCTCATACAAAAGCATAGAAACACGTAAAAGCACGTTATACAATCACATAAAGCACTTAGGTTCAATTATCAAACGAAACGAAGTAATTCGCAAATTTAAAAATGCAAATCAAGTCCAAATGCAGTGAAACTGTATGGACATGCTTTAAATATCATAAGAGAGCATGCATTCGAATTTCGGAAAAATCGGACTTCACATGCAAAAGTTAAAAAATTTGACGAAAACTTAAAACGCACTATTCATATACCCGAACATGTTGTAAATTCATAAATCATGCAATTCTTATCTATATCATATACATCGAATACACGAGCGAAGAAAGAATTCGGAAAAGACGGACCGAGGCGGGACCCGTAGGCTAAAATGGGCCCTGACTTACAGAAGGTCAGGGCCCTGTTCAACCAGGCCACACGGCCTTGTGCACGGCCGTGTGCCAAGGCCGTGTACACCATGAGAAACACGCACGGCTTGTTGCACACGGCCTCAAGGCCGTGTGCACAAGGCCGTGCACCAACACACACACGCACGGTCTCTTGCACGGCCGTGCAAGAGGCCATGTAACCCCACACGGCCTTGCGACACCCCGTGTGCAAGGCCCGTGTGCGTCCAGATTGAGCAGAAACTCGCAGACAGCAAAAACATACGCGATTCCAAACCAAAATTCAACATTTAATCGATAAATCATGCAAATCACTCCCTAATTCTCACATATAATCATCTACAACATATAATCTACATATAGAAACGATAAACACGAAAATCCGTCCATAAATTCATCCAAAATCATATAAACCCTATATTATATAACTATAAACAAAATCGAGAAATACAAGGCATAGGAGACATTAAACGAGATGGACATGAAAGGCTTACTCGTAGAAGAGATCGTGAGGAGTTCGTGGGCGTAAGCGGTTCGAAAATCCGTCGAGAAACGGAGTCGGGACGATCGATTGACCTTCCTCTTCTTCTTTCTCTTTTCTCCTTTCTTTTCTTTCTTCTTTGTTGCGTGAATGAGTGAGGGAGAGAGAGTGATGGCTTAAGTCAAAGGAGTTGACTCGGTTGAGAAACGAAAGGGCATTTTTGTAATTTCGCAAAATAAGTTCAAAAACTCACGGTGTCTAAATAACACATAATTACAGTCAAAATTCATATTATTAAACGCACATTGACAATTCATAATTTAAATATTAAAATCACTCATATACGAAATCGTTATAACAATCATATAATAATTAATAAAATAAATAATAAATCGCGTGTGAAAAATCGATTCGGGTTCCCGGTTCATAATACGAATTTTCGGGGCGTTACACATTCCAACAACAACCAGAGAATAGCAGAGAAATGCGGAAGCGATTTATATAAACAGATAAATTCCATAAATATCAATTAAACATGTGCAAATCGAAATACAACATAATAACAACACGTAGTGCCATCCATGGCTCAACTAGTCTAGCCTGTACAATCCTAGATATCGTCAACTATCCCACATCAGGGGCACTTAAAAATACATGAATTAAATAAAGCAATAAAAGGTTCGAAAGCGAATAAAGAATATAAACAGGACTCGACGGTTGTTGGGACCACTGACAAGACAAACCAGAAAGACTGAGCCTATCTAGACCTGCTGATGCCGACTGACAAGATAGGTGACGTCGCCACCTGTCAACCTGAAGCAACAACCAAAATAGCAGGGGTGAGTATAAAGGATACTCAATAAGGGGGTTTTCGATCACAGTTCGTCATTTATCTTTTAAAACTAAAAGTAGTGAATGTTGCCCGTTTTGAGAAAGAATTTAAATAATGAAATATAAGTTGTAAAACAATAACACAAGGCAACACTCGGTTCGGCTTGCTTGGAAAACACGAAAAGTTTGACGAACCGGTAAAAACATTTGCACGTAATATCAAGCCGATAAATTGAAAGGGCGTTAGTTGAGTTACGAGGCCGTTATGGGTTCGAAAGACATGCTATGAGTAAGTTAGCAACAATAATTAAATACGGCTCATAATTCAACTAATTAATTGAATAATAAAGGAGACTTCAGTTGGCGAGTTCGAACCACGCTTCCGAGTTTTGTTTATATATTTATAGGGAAATACGTAATAAATCATGCAATAATGTGTCCCGGCGAGAACGGGCCCTCTCCTTATAACTCCCAATTGAAAATCATGCAAGCAAGTACTCCACCACCAAGGTTCATGGACCACTCAGAATTTATGGAAACGCGTGTTAACAACGTCACCCTTAACAGAATTTTCTAGGAAGCGCGTAGCCTACAACGCCACCCTCGCACTAACTCAGGTTAGTCAACCTCCTGGCTGACCTAAGCAGATACGGATTGGAGTATCCATCGGGATCTGCCCTGGACGCACGTCCCCAGGCTCACCTCCTAAATACTCCGGGCCCAACACGATACACGGTTCAGAGCTCGCATTTGAAAACGATGATAGTTGGTGGCCAAAAGGGCCATTCAAAATTGGGGAATCGGGATGTGGAAGGCCAAAGGGGCCATTCGAGACAAGGTTATATTTGCGAGGCCGAGAGACCAAAATTCGCATTAAAAACAAAAGGGTTTTTCCTTATCTCTAGTTGAAAGCATTTCAAATCATTTTAGTTTGCTATCAAAACGGTTTGACTAAGCACATAAGGAATAGTAAAGGCAGTATAACAAGTAATAATAAAAGTTGGGTAGTCATTTATTTCGCAAACCTATAATAGTCCATGTCCTTGCCCCAGTTAAAATAAGTTTAAACCCTTACCTGGCTCGACAAGACAGTATGAAAGCAAGCGGTAGTCAGGTTTCTCCCTCGTTGGACCCACCTGTAATACACAGGGCTAGAGGATGAAAACGAGACCGACAATACTAAAAACAAGACACGAACAACAGACGACGCACGGCAATTCAATTATAACTTCACTCATGCTACAGATACAATATGGAAAGCCAGATAATTAAACACGTAAGGATATATAAATTATGGAACAATATTTAAAGGAATATTTAAAACAATTGTAATAATGGAAGAACATTAATAATAAATATGGAAAGCATACTAAAACGCAATTAGGGCACGTAGACATGCTTAAAATAATATAACGGAACTCTCTCGCGAAAACGGGGTCAAACGGACAAGAAACGGGAAAAATGGGAAATATCTCTAAATGACAAAGGTGTCAATTGACGGTCAATTAGGGTCGGGTAAATTGTAAATTATGAAGAATATCACATCCCGAGGCTCGAGGAAGCTATAGGTGAAATCGGATTGATATTCGGAGGTCGAACGGGAAAAGTCAACATTTAAATAAGTGGGGTTGACCAATTCCCGAAGTGAAAGAAAGAAAAAGGCTGGAAAATACACTAAGTATGTTGCACCGGCCAACGCACGGGCTTACGCACGGGCTTGGCAAGCCGGTGCAAGCACAAAAGGGGTTGCACGGCCTCCCGCACGGTCTTGAGCACGGTGCCAAGACCGTGCAGGTGCAAACGGCCATGCGCACGGGCTCGTGCACGGGCTCAAGCCCGTGCAGGTTGAAAAGGGTTGCACACGGGCTCCTGCACGGTCTTGCTATAGACCGTGCATTCGCCCGTGTGGATCTACTGAGCAGCAGACTCAGCAGATCGCGAACTTCTCACGCGAAAATCAATATATAAATTCATACATCTCCTAATTTACTCCATAAAATATCCTAATTTTCACATATAATCATATATATCATATAAGCTACACCTAGGCACAAGAATAACGTAAAATGGTCGAGTAAATCTTCCTAAACACGAAAATCCTAATATAATAAAATTCTATATATAAACCACCAAAAATCGCAAGAAAGAACGAACGGAATGAAATGAGGTAAAAGGATTACCGGTAGATAATGTAGTGAGGATCGTTCGGGTTTTCACGGCTCGTCGATCGGGCGAGAAACGGGCTCGGCAGGGCGTCGGGAAGATTTCTCTCTTTTCTCTCCTTCTTTCTCCTTTCTTTCTTCTTTCTTTCTTTTCTCTTTCTTTAATGAGAGAATGAGAGAGATAGATAGATATTTATGAAAATATCTTGGGGGGTAAAATGGTCATTTAGGCTTTCAAGGGCATTTATGTAATTTAAGTAATCGAGGGTATTAGAAGATAGGTTAAATCAATCTTTTCCACAAGATTAATTAATCCAATTGGATAGATCGAGAAATTAGGCAAGAAAGAATTCGCGTAATTATTAATAATATAATTAAAATATTCGGGAAGTTACAATTTCAGGCCGTCTTTCGAGGAATAGCTTAAGTGTCTTGTCGTTCCCGTGCTCCCAGGTGAGGGTTTTAAAATGCTTTCAACTGGAGTAAGGATTTCTTTTATTTATTGCGAACTACCCTTACGTGCTCATATCTATTAAATATTTCATTATATCTTCATTCTTCTTGTATATCTATTAAATATTTGATTTCCTTCTTGTATATCTATTAAATATTTAATTATATCTTCATGATTTTAATAACAAATGTTTTGATATTAACTCATACCTATTAGTATATGTGACGCCCCACATTTTTTGGTACACTAAAACTGGTAAGAATTCCTAAGATAACGGGACAAGTTTGGAAAACTCGATCGGGATATATGTGCTTATGTGATATTTGTGTGTTTTATATGAATTTTCGTAAATGCAATAATTTGTGAATTTAAATTATTCTATGACAATGTGCATTTAAAATGATGAGTTTTGACTATAATATTGACATATTTCATTAATATGTCCTATTTATGAAGTTTCGCGAAATTACGAAAATGCCCTTTCGATTTTTCATGTAAACCTCAGGTTTTCTTTTTGTTCTCTTTTCCTTCTCTTTTTCTTAATTACACTTAGCCTCTTAAACATCAGCAGCAACGAGAAGAAAAAAGAAAGAATTTCTCCAAACTTTCAATTCGATCTTTCGAGTTCGTTTCTTAACCAAATTTCGATCCGTAAGAACCTACACGACCCTTGTAACATTCTATACAGGTACTATTCAGGTTCCATTCGATTCCATTGTCGTTTGAGTATGTTTTGGATAAATTGTTTCGAAGTTGGATTTTTCGGTAGTTTGATCGTTATACTCCGTAGTTTTCGATGATTCTTGATCCTATGTGTTGCCATTGTGATCTTTGATGTTTGTTGAAGTTTGTAGTATGAAAATCTGATTGAAAATGGGGTTTTGGTGAAAATTTGACGAAATTCTGATGCGTCTGTGCGAAGTTCTTCGCGTTCTGCTGAAAATTCGCGAAAACATGGTGCACACGGCCCTGCAACAGGCCGTGTAGCAAGACCGTGCGTTATTTTCAACTCACACAGCCTTGCATCAGACCGTGTGTGTAGGCCGTGCGTGTTCCCAAAAATGCACACGGCCTTGCACAAGGCCGTGCAAGAGGCCGTGTGTCCCGATTTCAGTTCAAAAGTCTCTGGAAGTAAAAAATTGCAAATTCTACTTTCTTCGTTTGATATTATTTTTCAAAATCCGACTTCACCATTAAGTTCGTAGTGCTTTAAAACTTGATAATCCAAAGATTTTGAATTTTTCCAATTTCCGTTTGATCGTGAAACGAACCGATTTCCGTTTAGGGAATTATACGCTTTTCGCAATTCTTTTCCGATTGCTTCGAAACTTGAATGTATGCTTCTTTATAGTATTTTAAGCATGTCTATGAAACCTAATTGTGTTTAAGCATGATTATAAGTTTGAAGTTTGATATTTAATTTGTTTCATTGAATAATCGTTCTAATTGCCCTTCTTTGATTTAATTAAGTGCTTTATTGCATTAAGAATAAGCCGTGCGTCGTATTGTCGTCTTACATGGTTGTGTTGTATTTGGTTTCAGGTGGTAGTTCTTCTGGGCAGTAGTTAGTCTTCTTTCTTTTGCCCTTTTTGCAGGATTATCCAGGTGGGATTCCGTTTCCGAATTCGGCTTTTCTTATACGTATGTAAATATTCCATATATACCCGAAGCCTGTGTTTTTATGCTTTTATGTTTTCTTTCCCCATATTTATATTATACGTAGTAGCTATTTGAAACGATACTATCTTAATGATTTTAAAGAAAAATGCTTTGATATCAAATTATTACGTATAACCCCTCAAAAGCTCCTTTAGCTCGAAAGGGTTAAAAGTTGATTTATCAATCGGTCCCTTTGACCACATAAGCATTTGGAGTGCGAGGAATTATCTTGGCCTTTCGGCCTGGCCATTGAGCCACATTATACTATTGGGCCTGGACATCAGGGTACGGGGTGAAGCCGGATAGACGTTGGGTCTACGGTGGATCTCAATGCTCTGGTCTCCAAACTGACGGGAGCTCGGGGGTATGACCGGAGTTGCAACCCTTTTGAGTACCTGCGCTGGACGGGATCTAGTCTATATCCCCAGCCGAAGATGTATTGGATATTTGTCCTTGCATGATTATATAGTAGCGGGCTAGCTACCTGACTACACAAGGAGGAATAAGGGAGGTTTATTTGATATTTCTGATATTATGAAACAGGTGGTTGATGCTCGACTCGCCGAGCTTTTACTTTATTGCGAAATTATTCGATTCACCAATAATTGTGAAAACCTTTATTTTTCCTTTGCTTTCTTCTCATTTACAAACTGGTGAATCTTTCTGTTATTTCGATAATATATACGTATTACAGCTCCCTCACTTAGTCGCTTTGACTAACCCCATTACTCTGTTGTTGTCTTTTCAGGGTTTTGTTGCGAGGCGGATTCAGGTCGTGTCCTTGGAGTCATTTACTTTCGATTAGGTGATTTCATTTCCGCCTATGTATCTGGATAAATAATTAAAACCCTAGAGATTGTAGATGTAAATGAAGTAAATTAGTTTGAATGTTGATATGGATGTTTTCAGTGGCCTTGGTGGGCTTTATAATTGTGTTTGGATTATGGTGGTTCTAGCTCCCTGAGTGGGATAGGTTGTGTTAATTTGCTTCCGCTGTATTATTGTTCATTGTCCTATTATTTTCTAAAGCAGATCCACCTGGTATTTATTTTCCGTTCGCCAGGTTGTAGTTCATAACCGGACCTTTAGTTCTTGTTATGGATTGTGACTTGGTGCGGGACGTCACGTCGCACCGTATTAGGGGACATGTCGTTACAGTTGGTATCAGAGCTAGAGGTTCATTGGCCTTAGCTCTGTGAGTTGTGTCAGTCTAGGTCCGTACGGCTTACGACTTAGGAATTTGTGCTTTTGTGCTTATGTGCTTACAGCTTTGCATCCATAATTAATCTACATGCATACTTGTTATATTTAACTGTAGGATGCCGCCTCGTCGTGATCGTACTCCTCCGGCAGCACCACCACAGGCACCAGTGGTTGATGCTCAGCAGATATTTGGTCTTTTTCGGGATTATTTGGATCAGAGAGACAGGAATGTAGAGGTAGATGAGCATAGAGCCCGTGAGCAGTCCTTGCGTAGATTCTTCGATTTCCACCCACCTCAGTTTGTTGGTACTACAGATGATATTGTGGCAGAGGGTTGGATTTCATCTCTTGAGAGGATATACCGAGTTCATTAGCCTACTGATCTAGAGAAAGTTGAGTTTCCTATCTATCTTCTTCGAGGACCTGCAGAGGCCTGGTGGAAGATGACTGAGCAGAGATGGAGGGCCACCGGAGTTGAGTCATCATGGGATAGGTTTCTTGAGGAGTTTCGAGCTAAGTATGTTCCCCCTACTGTTCAGGATCGCCGGGAGCAGGAGTTTATGGAGCTATCTCAGGGTACTTCTACCGTGGCAGATTATGAGGCTAATTTTACCAGACTTGCAGTATATGCTCCCCACATTGCTTTAGACGAGCGTAGGAAGACCAAGAAGTTTCTAGAGAGCTTGAGTATTCCTCTTCGACAGGGTCTTGCAGCTTCCCGTCCCACTACCTATGTTGCAGCTGTAGATGTAGCCTTATCTCTTGAGGCTGAGTATGCCAGTATTGATCGAGCTATTCGTCGTACTACCCCCGCTTCTTCTTCATCGGGTTTCAAGAGGCCTTTCATTCCGAGTGCTCCTATGCAGCCTAAAGGCAAGAGACCTTTTGGTGGACCCAGACCTTCTATACCTCGCCCTATGGGATTTTCTTCATCACCTCGTCCGACCGGATTTTCTTCTACACGTCACCCAACTGGGTTTCCTTCAGTCCCTCATCCGTCAGGTTATCGTCCAGTTACTTGTGGTTATTGTGGAGGGAATCACCCAGAGTTTAAGTGTTGGTATAAGTTGGGATTGTGTACTAGTTGTGGTAGCTCTACCCACCAGAAGGATAGTTGTCCCAGGAGGCAGCCCCCGAGTCAGCCTATGCCGCCGAAGCTGAAGCCTTCTGTTCCAGCTCGTGTGTATGCACTGGAGGGCGATAATGAGGAGACTGAGCCTGATGCTTCCACCGTGGTGGAAGGTACCATACATATACATAACATACCCATACATGCATTGTTTGATCCCGGTGCTACGCATTCTTTTGTTGCTCCTGAAATTGACTTATCTACGCATGCGTCTATTGATTTGTCTGATTATTGCTTTGTTGTGAGTTCCCCTTTGGGATCTTGTATGATTACCGATCGCGTGTACCGACGTTGTCCCATTGTTATTGAGGATAAAGTTTACCCCGCAGATTTGATAGTGTTGTCAGTAAAGAAGTACGGAGTCATCTTGGGTATGGATTGGTTATTTGAGCACAGGGCCAAGATTGATTGTTTTGAGAAGAAGATTAGTTTGGGATCCGATTTGAGTCAGGGTATTTAGTTGACAGATGGCCCGATTATTTCTATGACAGAAGCAAAGAAGCTCGTCCGAGAAGGAGCTTCAGGTTTTGTTGCTTATCTTCTTAACAGGCCAAAAGAATAGTCGAAGTTTGAAAATACCGAGATTGTTAAGGATTTCCCAGATGTGTTTCCTCAGAAATTAGAATCGTTACCTCCAGACCGTGACGTCGAGTTTGTTATTGATTTGTATCCGGGATCTGCGCCGTATTCGAAGACACCTTACAGAATGGCGCCAGTTGAGTTAAAGGAATTGAAGACCCAATTAGATGATTTGCTAACCAATGGTTATATCAGGCCGAGTACTTCTCCCTGGGGTGCACCGGTATTGTTTGTGAAGAAGAAAGATGGTTCTCTTAGACTTTGTGTTGATTACAGAGAGTTGAACCGGATGACTGTGAAGAACAAATATCCTCTTCCCCACATTGAGGAATTGTTTGACTTATTGCAGGGATCGAGGGTCTATTCTAAACTCGATCTGAGACAGGGATATTATCAGTTACGTATCAAGGCAGAGGACATACCAAAGACAGCTTTCAACATTCGATATGGTCATTTTGAGTTTGTGGTTATGCCGTTCGGTTTGACAAACGCTCCTGCAGCATTTATGGATATGATGCACAGAATCTTTCGACCTTATCTTGATAAGTTTGTTGTCATCTTCATCGACGACATACTGGTTTTCTCAAAATCAGAGGAAGAGCATGCAGAGCATTTAAAGATCGTGTTACAAACTTTGAAAGAACATCAGTTGTATGCCAAGTTCAGTAAGTGCGAGTTCTGGATCGAAAAAGTGGCATTTTTGGGTCATGTTATGTAGCTCCCCCTGAAGAAGGACTGCCACATCCGCACCGAAATGGACTCCCGAGCTTCAGCGAGGAGCCTCAACTCAAAAATCCACTCCGACGAACGGCACTCAAACAAGCACTACCGGCAACAGCGACAACCATCCCAACAACCACCACAATAAAACAGAGATAAACGGCAATTCATATAAACCCCACTCATGCTACAGGTGCAATATGGAAAGCCAGGCAATTAAACATGTGAAGATATATAAAATACGGAATAACAACTAAGGAAAGGTAAACGACATTCTAGATAATGAAAGAATATAAATTAAATATTAAAGGCATGCTTAAACGCAATTAGGGCACGTAGGCATGTTTAAAATAATATAAAGACGTTCTCTCGCGAATACGGGATTAAACGGATAAGGAACGGGAAAGGTGGGATAAAATCCCTAAACGAGAAAGGTGTCAATTGACGGTTAAATAGGGTCAGATAATTGTAAATTATGAAGAATATCAAATCCCGAGGATCGAGGAAGTTATAAGTGAAATCGAATTGATATTCGGAGGTCGTATGTGAAAAGTCAACATTTAAATGAGTGGGGTTGACCAAATTCCCGAAGTGCATGAAAGGAAAAAGGCTGGAAAATGCACTAAGTATGTTGCACCGGCCAACACACGGGCTTGGCAAGCCGGTGCAAGCACAAATAGGGGTGCACGGCCTCACGCACGGTCTTGAGAACGGTGCCAAGACCGTGCAGGTGCAAACGGGCCTGCGCACGGGCCTGTGCACGGGCTCAAGCCCGTGCAGGTTGAAAAGGGCTGCGCGCGGGCTCCTACACGGTCTTGATCAAGACCGTGCGTTCGCCCGTGTGGATCTACTGAGCAGCAGACTCAGGAGATCGCGAAACCTCACACGCGAAACCAACATTTAATTTCATACATCTCCTAATTTACACCATAAATCGTCCTAATTCTCACATATAATCATATATATCATGTAAGCTACACATAGGCACAAGAAACACGTAAAATGGTCAAGTAAATCTCCCTAAACACAAAAATCCTAAAACTATAAAATTCTATATAAAACTCGCTAAAATCGCAACGAGGAAGGAACGAAATGAAATGGGGTAAAAGGATTACTGGTAGAGAATGTAGTGAGGATCGTTTGGGTTTTCACGGCTCGTCGATCGGGCAAGAAACGGGCTCGGTAGGGTGTCGGGAAGATTCCTTCCTTTCTTCTCCTTCTCTTCTCCTTCATTTCTTCTTTTTCCTTCTTTGTATGTAATGAGAGAATGAGAGAGATAGGTAGATATTTAGGAAAATATCTCGGGGGGGTAAAATAGTCATTTAGGCTTTTAAGGGCATTTAGGTAATTTAAGTAATTGAGGGCATTTAAAAGATAAGTTAAATCAATCTTTTCCATAAGATTAATTAATCCAATTGGATAGATCGAGAAATTAGGCAAGAAAGAATTCGCGTAATACTTAATAATATAATTAACATATTCGGATCGTTACAATACTCCCCTATTCAAGAGAATTTATCCTCAAATTCTCCTCCGGACTTCGGGGTTAGTTAAGAGGAGTATAATCTATAAAAATTCTGATAACGCGAATTAAAAATGAACATTTAAGCGTAATTAAAACACATTATAAACATCAGGCATAACAAAAATATTTACATGCAAATAACATTCCAAATAAACTTCAAAGTCATGCGAAAGACGGAATTACAAAACCCTAAGCAAAGCTAACGACGAAGAAGAAAGTAAAGATAAATAGCTCGTGGCTCATCCAAGACACACATTCTCGTCCATAACGACCAAGAATCAGAAAATCCCAATGTAAGGTCCACCATCACTGTCATTATCTATTTCGTTCTTCCGACTGATTCTTGCACTCTTCGTATCCTCAATGACAATTGTCACATCCTCCTCCTGTTTCTTGATTAGAGTTCCTTTTACAGGAAGTAACGCCATCATCATTTCTCCCATTGTACTCCTCGTCCCTCTCACAATCTGTTTCTTCAAGATCACACTCTTTCTTATTTTTTCTATATAGTGTTTTCTCATCTTCAATGGTACTGGATGATTTCTCCTCTCCGCCTTCCATTAAACCATCATTTTCATCATTTCTTCGCTCGACTTCATACGAAACATCAGGATCGTCATTATCAGAAGCCGATGTTGGCTCATCTCCCATATAATCATCATCGTCAGATAATTCATTATCCTCTTCACTAGTTGATTCATCTTCAGCCATACCTTCAGAAGTATACTCCTTCAGACTCGATTTGTCAACGTCGGTGCTATCCAGAACCGCATAACGTACTCGCAACAGAATCGATCCTAATCGGCCAAGAACTCCTTGTCCTTAGCACTTTCTAATAGCGTATAACGAATTTATCGAATTCCACGCTATCCACACTGTAGCGGGCGCCCCAAACGGGTAACGCACGCCCCGCACCGAGCCCCGACCCGGAACCGAAATGGAATCCTACCCGAATCGAAACCCGGCGAACGGCACACATTTACTCAATGACTAGGCGGGGGTTTCGAAAACGAAAGAAAACGACAGAGGTGCGGAAGCGAAAATAAGCAACACAATAATTCATAATAATTACACAAGTATTAAAGCCCACCAAGGCCAGCGAAATTTAATTACATAAATAATAAACAGGTTGATACATCCTTCCGGCTCAGTGCATCAACTACAACATTCGGCTTTCCGGGATGATACTGAATCTTGCAATCGTAATCCTCAAATAACTCCATCCAACGGCGCTGTCGTTTGTTCAATTCCTTCTGAGTAAACAAGTACTGAAGGCTCTTATGATCTGTGAAGATGTCAAACGTGATGCCATAGAGATAATGACGCCATTTCAATAAAGCAAATACAACGGCGGCTAGCTGAAGGTCGTGAGTGGGATAGTTCTCTTCAGCTAGCTTTAGCTTCCTCGATGTATAAGCTATAACTTTCCCATTCTTCATTAACACACAACCTAATCCTTCGGGTGACGCATCTGCATATACGACAAATCCTTCAGAACCCTCGGGCAGGGTCAATACTGGGGCTGTGGTCAGTCTCTTCTTGAGCTCCTGAAAACTAGTTTCACATTTGGCTGACCACTCAAACTTAGCTTCTTTCTTTGTCAACGCTGTTAACGGACTTGCAAGTTTAGAGAAATCCTTGACGAAACGTCTGTAGTATCCTGCTAAACCCAAGAAACTACGGATCTCTGTAGGAGTCTTAGGTCTCTCCCAATCCAGCACTGTCTCAATCTTCGAAGAATCTACCTCGATTCCCATTCCGGATATGACATGACCTAGGAAGGTCACTCGGTCAATCCAGAATTCGCATTTGCTGAACTTAACGAATAATTGGTGCTCTCTCAAAGCTTGGAGCACAATCCAGAGGTGTTCAGTGTAGCGGGCGCCCCAAACGGGTAACGCACGCCCCGCACCGAGCCCCGACCCGAAGCCGGAATGTGATCCGACCCGAATCGAAACCCGGCGAACGGCAAGCATTTACTCAATTACTAGGCGGGGGTTTTAAATAAACAACGAGACAGAAGTGCGGAAGCGAAATAATCAAACAATAAAGCATGATAAATTGCACAATTATTAAAGCCCACCAAGGCTAACGAAATTCACTTAATTAAATAACCAACGGGTTCGGTACAATATCCCGATAATTATATAATAACGGGTTCGATATACAAAATCCCGAATACATTCTAATAAATCCTAAAATCAAAAGACTTAAATCATAGCCATACAGAATGAGAGTTATACATGAACAAAAGAATGCAACTCAAAGACGCGACGACGACGACGCAGATCCCGCCTAGTGTCCTGAAACCAGTACAGGGGTAAAACAGAGGGGGTTAGTCAAACGACTAAGTGAGGAGGGAATAATAATGTATATAAGAAAACGGAAAATAAATCACCAATTTTAAATTAAAAGAAATCAACATAAAAGAAAGGTTTTCGTAATCGGGTGGTGATTTAACATAAAACATAACATATCTTATGACTCGGCGAGTCGAGCCCTGAGCTCCAATATCCAAACATAAAAAAAAAAACGGAAACCACCCTGATGCCTCCAATGTAGACGGACCGCTAAATCCGAACTACTCGTAACTGACGGGAATAACTCAGGTACTCAAAGGGCTGCCACTCCGGCCTCACCCCGAGCTCCCAAATGGAGGAAACCATAGGATTTACGCCGTAGACCCGACGTCTACCGACTTCGTCCTATCGCTCTTACTCCGGGCCCAAACGATCATGCAAACATTTCATAACTCGCTTTTCAAACATTTCGGGTTGGCCAAAAGACCGTTCGAGACATGTCATATGCGAGGCCGAAGGCCAAAGTTCGCCTTAGAACAAAAAGGTTTTACATGTCTCTTTCGTAAACATTTCGAAGACTATACGTAATACTTTTTCATATCAAATAATTTTCGATAAATCAAATGAACATAATAATCATAAATATCTACTAAGTATATATATATATAAACGGTGTGAAAACCAAAACATAAACGAGGCTTATATGGGGAGAGGCTTATTTATATATATACTTAATAATACTGGAAACAGAAACGGAAAGCCTCACCTGGCTATGCAAAAGATGAGCAAAAAGAGCAAGAACCGGCGCTACTCCACAGGAGTATCGTCTGCAAAAATACCAAGACACAACCAAATAAGACTAAAGACGACGCACGGCTTATACGAAAGAATTAGAACACATAGAAGCACGTTATACAATTAAATAAATCACTTAGGTTCAAATTCTCAAACGAAAACAGAGTAAATCGCAAATTTAAAAATGTAAATCAATTCCAAATGCAACGAAACTTTACGGACATGCTTAGAATATCATAAAGAAGCATGCACTCGAATTTCGGGAAAATCGGACTTCACATGCAAAAGTTAGAAAATTTAACGAAAACTTAAAATGCACTATTCACATACCCGAACATGTCGTAAATTCATAAATCATGCAATCCCTATCTATATCATACATATCGAATACACGAGCGAAGAAAGAATTCGGAAAAGACGAGCCAAAGCGGGACCCGTAGGCCAATTTGTACCCTGACTTACAGAAGGTCAGGGTACTGTTCGAGCCTTCCACACGGCCTTGTGCACGGCCGTGTGCCGAGGCCGTGCACAAACATGCAACACGCACGGCCTCATGCACACGGACTCAAGGCCGTGTGCACAGCCCGTGCGCAATTCATCCCTCGCACACGGTCTCATGCACACGGCCTCAAGGCCGTGTGCAACAGGCCGTGTGCGATCAAAAATCGCAGAACAAGCAGAAGCTCAGAAACTCGCGAAAATCAAACCCTAATCCAACATATAATCACTAAATCATGCAAATTAAACCCTAATTCTCACATATAATCATCTACAACATATATGCTTCATATAGAAACGATAAACACGAAAATCCATCCACATTTTCTATCAAAATCATATAAAACCTAAATTCTATAACTATTATCAAAAATCCAAAAAATCGAAGTAACGAAGGCATTAATCGAAAAATTTCGTGAGAGCTTACTCGTAGATGAGATCGCGAGGAGTTCGTAGACGTAAACGACTCGAAAATCCGTCGGGAAACGGAGTCGGAACGATCGTTGGAATTTCTTTCTTCTTTCTTCTCTTTTCTCTCTTTTTCTTTCTTCTCTTTTTCTTTCTTCTCTTTTTCTCTCTTGTTTGTGCGTGAATGGTAATGGAGAAGGAGAGAGATTGACTTAGTCAAATTGACTAAGGTTTAGAAATCGAAGGGGCAAAGTCGTAATTTCGCAAAATAAGTTCGAAATCTCACGATGTCCAAATAACATGTAATTATAGTCAAAATTCCTATTATTAAACGCACATTGACAATTTGTAATTTAAATACATAAACTCAATCATATACGAAAAAAATTCTAAAATTACATAATAAATATCAAATAAATATTAAATTACACAAATATTCGATTCGGACATACCAAATTAATAATTCGGATTTTCGGGGCGTTACATTCAGCGTGTTCTTCTTCGGACTTCGAGAACACTAAGATGTCGTCAATGAAAATAACGACGAATTTGTCGAGGTACGGACGAAAAATCCTGTGCATCATGTCCATGAAAGCTGCTGGGGCATTCGTGAGTCCAAACGGCATAACCACAAACTCGAAATGTCCGTATCGGGTGTTCAAAGCTATCTTCGGGATATCTTCTGATCGGATACGGAGCTAGTAATATCCTTGTCTGAGATCGAGCTTGGAATAAACCCTCGATCCTTGTAGCAAATCGAACAATTCCTCGATATGTGGTAAAGGATACTTGTTCTTCACTGTCATCCTGTTCAATTCTCGGTAATCGATACACATGCGAAGTGTGCCGTCCTTCTTCTTCACGAAGAAGACTGGAGCACCCCAAGGCGAGGCACTCGGTCAGATATATCCAATAGAAAGAAGTTCGTCGAGTTGGTTCTTCAATTCCTTCAACTCGGTAGGAGCCATTCTGTACGGCGACTTCGAATAAGGCTCGGCTCCCGGAACTAGGTCAATCACGAACTCTACATCCCGATCCGGTGGCAAGAATTCCAGATTCTCGGGGAATACGTCAGTGAATTCATTGACCACGGGCGTTTCTTCGATCTTCATTTGGTCCTTCGGGCGGTTGAGAAGGTAAGCTATAAAGCATGTAGCTTCTTTTTTCTGAACGAGCTTCTTAGCTTCCATCATTGAGATATATGAACCTTCTCCTAATCGGAAACCCTTAACTTCATTGGAACCCAGAATAACTTTCTTCTCGAAACAATCAACCTTCGCCCGATGTTCGTACAACCAATGCATTCCGAGAATAACCCCATATTTCTTCATCGCCAACTCGATCAAATCAGCCGGGTACTCGATACCCTCGATGATATCGGACAACGCTTAAGTGCTCGGTTCGCAATAACTTTCGAACCCAACGGCGAACCAACCACCAACACATAATCAAGCAAGGAAACAGGCGCATGCACAGATAAGGAAACAGCAGGCGCAATAAACGAGTGGGAAGCACCCGAGTCGTACAATGCATGTATGGGAATGCCATTTATATATATAGTACCTTCCACCACGTCGGTCGGATCTGCAACAGCATCCTCTGCGTCGCCTTCCAAGGCGTAAACACGGGCGTAGGCCTGAGGCTGAGCGGCTCCCTGCTGTACCGGTCTCCTCTTCGGGCATACGTCTACCCGATGATCGGCGCTACCACATCCGTAGCAGAGACCATTCTTCTTCCAGCATTTGGCCTCTAAGTGCGGGCCCTGACATAATCCACATACGGGTCGTGGAAATCCCTGGGGTCGGGGAGGAGCAGGCTGAACGGCTGTCTTGAATGGCTTCTTCCCAGAAGAGGACCCAGAATGAGTAAAGGGTCTCTTCGAACCAGAAGAGAAACTCTTGGCGGCTGCGGGGGCAGGTGCAGAAGTCGGTCTCATTTGTCGGAGATCGGACTCTATAGATAGTGCCGTCTCAACTTCGTCGGTATAGTACTGGAGTCTGTTACCGAGCATATGCATACGAATCTCATTCGACAACCCTTCAATGAACTGTCGAGTCTTCCTCTGTTCGTCGTCAACCATATACGAGCAATGAATAATAAGTCTGGAGAAATGAGCCTCGTACTGGTCAACTGATGAAGTACCCTGCTTGAGAGCCAGGAACTCTCGCTCATGTCGTTGTCGGACCACTAACGGAATATACTTGGCCCGAAACTCAACCAAGAACTGATCCCAAGTCGGGACCACATGCTCTCGCTGCCATCGCTGCTCCATACGGGCCCACCAGTCATGTGCAGCTCCTGTCATTTGATACACTGCTAATTCGACCCTCTTAGGGTCCGGACATTCCATTACTCTGAACCTCTTCTCCATTGCCGCTATCCGAGATTCGGCAATAACATCATCCGGTGCACTCTCGAACTATGGAGGGTGGAGTTTAAGGAATCTGCTCATCTCGGTCTCGGGGGCAGGTGGTGGCGTTGCTCGGTTGGTATTAACCATAAACTACCCTAAGGCTTCCATAAACTGTGCTGGTGTCGGAACACCTGGAGACGGACCTGGCGGTTCACGGCGAGGAGGCATTCTGCAAATTCAATACCAAACATGCATGATGATAAGCGATTATGAAAAGCTGTAACACGTAGGCAAGTAATGTTCAGATAGAGTTCACATAAGCACTTAGCATATTTGCACAAATTCCACAAAACTCCTAAGCCGTACGACCTAGACACAACCGGACACGACAGTTTAGAGCTTAGGCCATTGGACCAAGAAGCTCTGATACCAACTGTAGCGGGCGCCCCAAACGGGTAACGCACGCCCCGCACCGAGCCCCGACCCGGAACCGAAATGGAATCCGACCCGAATCGAAACCCGGCGAACGGCACACATTTACTCAATGACTAGGTGGGGGTTTCGAAAACGAAAGAAAACGACAGAGGTGCGGAAGCGAAAATAAGCAACACAATAATTCATAATAATTACACAAGTATTAAAGCCCACCAAGGCCAGTGAAATTTAATTACATAAATAATAAACGGGTTCGATACAATATCCCGACAAAATATAATGACGGGTTCAACATATAGATAATCCCAAATGCTAAATACGTAAATAAAATTCTAATATCACGTATCATAAATAATAGCCATACGGAATGAGAGTTATACATGAACAAATGAATGTAACTCTAAGACGCGACGACGGCGACGAAGATCCCGCCTAGTGTCCTGAAACCAATATAGGGGTGAAACAGAGAGGGTTAGTCAAACGACTAAGTGAGGAGGGAATAATAATGTATATTATAAAACGGAAATAAATCACCATTTTTAAACTTAAAAGAAATCAACATAAAAGAAAGGTTTTCGTAAACGGGTGGTGATTTAGCATAAAACATAACATATCATATGACTCCGCGAGTCGAGCCCTTAACTCCAATTTCCAAACATAAAACGGGAAACCACCCTTATTCCTCCAATGTAGACGGACCGCTAAATCCGAACTACGCATAACATACAGTATAATATCAGGTACTCAAAGGGCTGCCACTCCGGCCTCACCCCGAGCTCCCAGAGGTGGAGGGAACCATAGAATTTCTGCCGTAGACCCGATGTCTACCGACTTCGTCCTATCATCCTGACTCCGGGCCCAAACATACATACATACAGTTCATAACTCGCTTTTCAAATCATTTCGGGTTGGCCAAAAGACCGTTCGAGACATGTCATATGCGAGGCCGAAGGCCAAAGTTCGCCTTAGAAATTAAAGAGGTTTTACATGTCTCTTTCGCAACCGTTTGAAAGAATATACGTAGTACTTTTTCATATCAAAACATTTTCGATAAATCGAATAAACATAATAGGTATAAATATTTACTAAGTATATATATAGAAACGGTGTGAAAACAAAACGTAAACATGGCTTATATCGGGAGAGGCTTATTTATATATATACATAATAGTACTGGAATCAGAAACGGAAAGCCTCACCTGTTGGCTAAACAAAAAGAAGAGCAAAAGCAAGAGCCGGCGCTACTCCACGGGAGTATCGTCTGCAAAAATACCAAGACACAACCAAATAAGACTAAGGACGACGCACGGCTTATACGAAAACATTAGAACATATTGAGGCACGTTATACAATCACATAAGGCACTTAGGTTCAATTTATCAAACGAAAACGGAGTAATTCGCAAATTTAAAAATGCAAATCAAGTCCAATTGCAACGAAACTTTGTGGACATGCTTCAAATATTATAAAGGAGTATGCATTCGAATTTCGGGAAAATCGGACTTCATATGCAAAAGTTAGAAAATTTGACGAAAATTTAAAACGCACTATTCATAGACCCGAACATGCTATAAATTCATAAAACATGCAATTCATACCTATTTCATATATATCGAATACACGAGCGAAGAAATAATTCGGAAAAGACGAGCCTCGGAGGGACCCGTAGGCCAAAATTGGCCCTGACTTACAGAAGGTTAGGGCCTTGTTCAAACGGGCCACACGGCCTTGTGCACGGCCGTGTGCACCAAGGCCGTGCACACCAAGGGAGACACGCACGGCCTCTTGCACACGGCCTGAAGGCCGTGTGCACAAGGCCGTGCACCATGAACCATGCGCACGGTCTCTTGCACGACCGTGCAATAGGCCGTGTACCTCCACACGGCCTTGCCACACCCCGTGTGCAAAGCCCGTGTGCGTCAAGAAAGAGCAGAAACTTCGCAGAACCAGCAAAACCACGCGAATTAAATCCTAAATTCAACATTTGATCATCTAAACATGTAAATTACGCCCTAATATTTACATATAATGATCTACAACATATAAGCTACACATAGAATCCAAAAACACAAAAATCCATCCATAAATTCCTTCAAAATCACATAAACCCTAAATGATTCAACTATATACAAATGAGAGATACGAGGCATAGAAGACATTAAACGAGAGGGACGTGAAATTCTTACTCGTAGAAGAGATCGCGGGGAGTTCTTAGGCGTAAACGGTTCGAAAATCTGTTGGGAAACGAAGTCGGGACGATCGTTTGAACCTCCTTTCTTCTCTTTCTCTTTTTCTTTCTTTTATTTTCTTTTCTTCCTTTTCTTGCGCGAGAGTGAGGGAAGAGAGTGTGTTATGAGACTTAGTCAATAATTTGACTAAGGTTTAAAAATCGAAGGGGCAAATTCATAATTTTGCAAAATAAGTTTGAAAACTCATGTTGTCCAAATAATACATAATTACAGTCAAAATTCATATAATTAAACGCACATTGACAATTCATAATTTAAATATAGAAATTCATTCATTTACGAAATTATTCAAAAATCTCATAATAAATATCAAATAAAATAATAAATTGCGCGAATACTCGATTCGGACGTACCGGATTATAACTCGGATTTTCGGGGCGTTACACACACAGAGGTCACATAAATCTTAGCATCTAATCATTCAATCAGTGCAAGTGTGAATTTTGAAAGCAGTTAAAGCACGTAAGTTATATAAAACACTTAACACATATTTAAAGCAATTACCATTCGAAACAGAATATTATGAATGAATGCAATGATAATGCAATGTACCTCTGCGAGTCGGTATCAGGGTCGAGATCCCCTTTTTCTTCCCCGAGGGTTGCTTGAGTCGGGGCAGTCTTGAACTCGATGCTTGCTACTCCCACATCTGAGGCAACACCCCAGTTTTCTCCTACACTTTGCAGTCTTGTGATTCGTCTTTCCACAGTGCTCACAGGGAATGGGGTCCTCGTTCACTTCTGGTCTGGTAGGTTCCGGCATCTCGTAGTATGGTTCCCATGTCTGAAAAGTGCTCGGTCCGGTTGGATCTCTTCTTGCCTTCTCGTTGAAAGACGATCCTTTCATGTGAGGAATGCTTCGTCTCATCTCTTGAAGATCGGACTCCACTCTCATAGCTCGGTTAACTGCCTCGTGATAAACTCGAATGTCCAATCCCACTAATCTTTCCAAGATCTCCGGTTGAAGTCCCTCGATGAACTTTCGCGCTCTTCTTCGATCGTTAAATGCAATGTGAGGAGCATAGACGATGAGGCGGCTGAAAAGTGCCTCGTATTGTGCAACAGGGAGAGCTCCTTGGGTGAGGGACATGAACTCTCTTTCTCGGCTGTCACGTACCACTTGCGACACGTACTTCTCTCGGAAGTTGGATAGGAACCGCAACCAAGGGTACGGAATTCTCTCAGCGATCCATCTCTGTTCTATGTAGCGCCACCAATCCTCAGCTGGTCCTCTCATGAGAAAGATGGCATACTCGACCCTCTCGGGGTCACCACAGCGTATTACTCGAAAGATTCGCTCCAGATCGGCTATCCAAGCCTCGGCCTTAAGATCATCTGGTTCACCCATGAAGCAGGGTGGGTTGTAGTGCAGAAATTTGTCGAGGGATTGGCCCTCGGCTTGTCTCGCAGCTACATGTTGTTGTCTCTCTTGATGTACTTGTTCAGCAATCTGCCTCATAGCTGTCACTAAGTCTCTTGCAATCGAATTCGGAGATAAGGGAGCTGTAGGGGGTCTTCGATGAGACATTATATACCTGCGCTCAATAAACTAGGAAAAGATGCATGCTCGGTTAATGGAATGATCACATAAGGCATATAAAATTCAAACAGAGTATACATTTACGATTCAAATAACATGTAGACAAGTTAAGCATGAAACAAATCACAGAACAAGCAAAACTCGATCCTATAGCCGTACAACCTAGACACGACAAGACCCAAGCAGGACACGACAAGACGACAAGACAAGACAGACGCTACATCGAGTTCCACATCCACCTGCATTCGATCCCAACTCAGTACTACTGTAGCGCCCCTTTCCGTAGAAGGAGAAAGGACACCACATCCGCACCAAGACGAACTCCTAAACAAGGTAAATGTACCCCATTCAAAATTTCATCTCGGCGAATGGCAAGCACTCAATCAAACTCCGGCAACAACAACACAACGCCCCAACAACAACAACAACAATAATCAGAGAAATGCGGAAGCGAATTCATAAACAACAGTTTAATCATAAAAGCCATCAATGGCTCAATTAACTATCCCACATCAGGGGCACATTGGTACATAACGTAATCATAATGTTAAATACGGTAATTCGAATCAATTCAGAAAATAAAGACTCGACTGTTGTTGGGACACTGACAAGACAAGAGACAAGAGCCGACCTAGACCTACTGCTGTCGACTGACAAGATAGGTGACACCGCCACCTATCTACCTGAAGCAAGAACCAAAATAGAAGGGGTGAGTATAAAGGATACTCAGTAAAGGGGGGTAATACAATATAGGTATTTATCACAGTTCGTCATTTATTTGTTAAAACCAAAGAGGGGTGAATGTTACTCGTTTTCATAAAGATACATACAATAATGTAAGTTGTAAAACTATAACACAAAGCAACATTCGGGTTCGGCTTATTTGAAAACACAAAAGGTTGACGAACCGGATCCTTTGAAAACATTTGCACATAAGGTCAAGCCGATTATTTTGAAATGATATTAGTTGAGTCACGAGGCCGTTACAAGCTCGAAAGACATGGCATAAATAAGTTGGAAATGATAAGAAAATGGCTCGTAATTCAACTAAATAGTTTGAACAATAAGCAAGGCATAAGTTGGCGAGTTCGAGCCACGTTTCCGGGTTTTATATATATATATATATAGGGAAATACATATGCTAAATGAAGAAAACCGGAATGTGCTTCGACTTGTAACTAAAGCCGTAAATCATTTAGACAAACAAGTGAAGCAATAAGTCATACAATAATGTGTCCCGGCGAGAACGGGCCCTCTCCTTATAACTCCCAATCATGAAAAACATGCAAACATATAGTCAAGTACTCCACCACCAAAAGTCGTGATCCAGTCACAATTTAAGGAAACGAGTGGTGCCCCACAACGCTACCGTACAAAATTTAAGGAAACGCTCAAGGCGCTACCGTCGCATTAACTTAGGTCAGTCAAACCTCCCGACCGGCCTAAGTCAATACCTAGAGTACACATCGGGATTTCCCCTAGACGCTCGTCTCCAGGCTCACCTCCTGTATAACTCCTGGGCCCCAAGGTCATAAACCAGTCCATGGCTCGCTTGAAATTAATAATTTAAGTGGCCAAAAGGGCCATTTGAAAATAGGGAATCAGGGTGTGAGAGGCCAAAGGGGCCATTCGAGATAAGGTTATATTTGCGAGGTCGAGAGACCAAAGTTCGCATTTAAAACAAATTGGTTTTCCTTGCCTCTAGCTGAAAAGGTTTGTAAAATATTATACATATAGGTTTTGCTATTAAAAGGTTTGACTAAGCACATAAAGAAATAGTAAAGGCAGGTACAACAAGCAAGAAGAAAAGGCGGGATAATAATTTATTTCGCAAACCTATATATATCTATGATCTTGCCCCAGTTGAAAACATTTTAAACCCTTACCTGTAGCTCGACAACGAGAAAAGCAAGCAAGCAAGCAACAGATATGATTCTCCCTCAGAGATCCCACCTGAAAATACGAGAGCTAGAGGATGAATGACTGACACGAATGAGAAAACAGACACTGACGCTCGGCTATGAAAATGCAACATGCTTAGAGACGAAAATACAATATTTAAGCATAGAATGACAAGTAGGGGCAAATTGGTCATTCAGCATGAAAAACGTGGAATAAACGAATAACAAATAACATTTGATTAAATATAAACATTTAAGAATAAACTACTCAGATGGTATGATTGAAATTCCACAATAAACATACATAACCCATTCAAGTAAATCAATTAAATTACAACTTATCAACTTAACAACTTTTTCCAAAAGCTGAAAAGCTACAATCTAACATTCACTCATAATCCAAGTTTAATCGAACCCAAATCTCATCAATTCAACTATACCATCATACATCGACAATATTCATCAATATACAATCATGCTACAAGTTAAGGTACAAGCAAATTTAGCTTAATTGATTCGAAAAGCTAAAAGCTAGTGCGAAAGTTGACATATATACATAATCATACAAAAACGATCATAAAAGACAAACGGTAATCGGATTGAGGTAATACCAGCGCCGTTAGAACCGTTGCGTCGAGACGATGAATCTGTCCGAAGACACCATCGCCGGATTCCCGCCGAAACAGTGTCAAAACTGCCGACCACCGTCTGCCGCCGCCGGACCTCCGCCAATGCAATCGGACCCTTATACTCAAATGTTCCTCTCGTCGAGCCCATCACTTCCCCCAAGCCCGTTTCTCGATCCGGTCACTCATCGGAGTTTAATTTCAGTTTGAAGCTCCACTGAACCCTAAATCCCAGAATCAAAATTACTCAAAATCGGGCTATCGAATTCGCGAACGGAGTTCGTAGAAAGCTTAGCCACGTCGAGAAGGTTGGAAAGCACCTAAAGATCGACGAAAATGGCTACCGGAGCACGTCGGACCACCACCTCGGCCGTGGCTTCTCCGCGCGCCGCCTGAAAATGGTCGGAGCGCCGCCGTCTGGGGGAGTCACGCCACGAGACCACCGCCAATCTTCTCGTCTTGTCACGCCGGTCCGAACCTTGGTGGTCCGCGATGATGGCGCCGCCTGAAACGTCGCCGGAGCTCCGCCGACGCCGCGCCTGAAAATAGGCCGTATCTATGCCGTCGGTGGTCGGATGGACTCAATACCACCGCCAATGGATTCCTCTCGTCGAAACGGTTCAGACCCGACTGGTCCCAAGTCTCGCCGTCGCCGGAAAAGGCAGATCGAAAAATGTGCCGATCGGTTCTCCCGCCGCTACGCCATCGTCGCTGCTCCGATGGCCGGGAAAATAGTACGGTTGGATTCGTCTAGTCGATACGGTCGTCTGGACATATGATTCGTCGAATTCCGACAACGTTGCAAAAATCATGTTTGGGAGAGGATGGCTCGTCGTTCGATGATTGTCGGTGTGTGTGTGGTTTCTAAATATGGAAGGTTACTATATATATTTTTTTTTGAAAAACGAGACAAAAATGCAAAGTCTCTGGATTAGGCGTACTTAGTGTCAAAATGACCGTAATGGAGAGCTTAACAAGGTTTGAGGTTCGTTTCGTGAAAATTCGGGCATTTACAAAAAGTCAATATCGAGTGAGGTCAAAGTATAAATAATTTTGGGCCAAAAATGCAATATTTTGAAAATATAATTTTATGAATAATATTTGGAACCTCGATGAAATATATCTTTAAGACATTGGATTTCGGTCCAACGTGCACTGTTAAATTACTAGATTCGATTAAACGAGCTAAAAATATAAATTTACCAAATTGACCCTAGTTAGTGACAAAACGATGCAAATATAATTCTTATTAATGCTGTGAGTTTTAAAAGCCAAATTAATGGTTATGACAAATTCTTTAAATGCAAGAGTTGGAAAACGTGTAAATATGAAGGACGTCGGGACCGTAAACGGTCCGAATATCGATAAACGTGCTAATTCTGAGTTTAGGAATTATGGGTCGTTACAATACTCCCCTCTTCAAAAGAATCTGTCCTCAGATTCTACTTCTCACGTCAAACTATTCTCTATCAAACTTCTTCTTTCGTTTCGATTCTAGGAATTCGTTCTGTCCAATTTGTAATGTCTTCGGGGCTTGTACAGCCTCCTTTGATTCCTGAAGAATCATGTTCATTCGTCTGTTTCATCTAAACTTGGTGTCCTTCGTGTTGGTCTGATTAATTCTCAAGGCCGGTGCACGTTCAAAAGCACACATTCTCGTCCCTAATGACCAAGAACAGAAAATCCCAACGTAAGGTCTTCAGTTTGGTGTAGCTGAAAGCTCGGTGTTCTTCTAGTCGAGTTCGACATCCAGATTCATGTCGGTTCTCACTCCGACTATCTTCAGAAGTATTCTCCTTCAGACTCGATTTGTCAAAGTCGATGCTATCCAGAACCGCATAACGTACTCGCAACAGAAACGATCTTAGTCAGCCAAGAACTCCTTATCCTTAGCACCCTCTATTAGCGTATAACGAATTTATCGAATTCTACGCTATCCACACAGAGATCACATAAATCCGAACAACTAATCATTCAATTAGTGCAAGTGTGAATTTGAGAGCAGTTAAAGCACGTAAGTTATATAAAACACTTAATAGGTATTTATAGCAATTACCTTTCGAAACAGAATACGATGAATGAATGTTATGATAATGCAATGTACCTCCACCGGTCGATATCAAGATCGGGTGCCATCTCTCTTTCCCCACGACTTTCTTTTGTTGGTACATTCTCGGACTTGATGCTTGATGCTTCCACATGAGAAACAACGTCCCAAACTCCTCCTACACTTTGCAGTCTTGTGGTTCGTCTTCCCACAAAATTCACAAGGGACGGGGTCCTCATTCTGTCCAAGTTCGGTAGGCTCCGGTATCACGTTGGAAGAAGATCCTACTACAGGAGGGAGACTTCGACCCAACTCTCGAACATCGGACTCCACCCTCATAGCTCGGTTAACTGCATCGCGATAGAGGCGAATGTCCCACCCCACTAATCTTTCCCGAATCTCCAACTGAAGTCCCTCGATAAAATTCCGTGTTCTTATCCGCTCATCAGAAGCAATATGAGGGGCATAGGTGATGAGACGGCTGAAATGTACCTCGTACTGTGCTACGGGGAAAGCCCCTTGGGTGAGAGACATGAACTCTTTCTCTCGGTTGTCACGTACCACTTCCAGCACGTACTTCTCTCGGAAATCGGATAGGAACTGTGGCCAAGTGTACGGAATTCTCTCAGCGATCTATCTCTGTTCCGTGTAGCGCCACCAGTCCCGAGCTCCTCCTCTCATCAGGAAGGTAGCATATTCGACCCTCTCGGGGTCACCACAGTGTAACACTTGAAAGATTTGCTCCAGATCGGCTATCCAAGCCTCGGCCTTGAGGTCATCTGGTTCGCCCTCGAAGTATGGCGGCTGAAGGTACAAAAATCTCTCCAGGGATTGGCCCTCGGCCTGTCTCATATGTACGTGTGGCTGTTGTAGCATTTCTCGATGTACTTGCTCAGCGATCTGTCGCATAGCTGCCACGAGCTCACTTGCAATCGGATTCGGAGGTGTAGGAGCTGTACGGGGTCTTCGAGGAGCCATTATGCACCTGTGAACAAGAAACTAGAAAGAGGATGCATGTCGGTTAATGGCATGATGAAATAGGGCATATATGATTTAAATGAGACATATAAACATATAGAAGCACAAAAGTTCCACAATTCAAATTAATGCAAATCAAACACAGAAGCAGATAAGCACATAATCCTATAGCCGCACGACCTAAACACGACCTCGAAATTCCACATCCAACTTGCGTTTCAATCTCCCTTAGTACAAAAATTATAAGAGATCGCTAGCTAGTTGATCAGACCATCAGCGATCAATCAAAATTTAAGCACTAAGAAATCATAAACACTCATCAAAGCACGAATCTAGAACAAACTGACACCATGCAGACAGACACTACATGCAAGACAGACGAGATACCTGAGCTTTCGGTTCCTTTTCAGGAACCTAGGCTCTGATACCACTGACTGTAGCGCCCCTTTCCGTAGAAGGAGAAAGGACACCACATCCGCACCAAGACGAACTCCTAAACAAGGTAAATGTACCCCATTCAAAATTTCATCTCGGCGAACGGCAAGCACTCAATCAAACTCCGGCAACAACAACACAACGCCCCAACAACAACAACAACAATAATCAGAGAAATGCGGAAGCGAATTCATAAACAACAGTTTAATCATAAAAGCCATCAATGGCTCAATTAACTATCCCACATCAGGGGCACATTGGTACATAACGTAATCATAATGTTAAATACGGTAATTCGAATCAATTCAGAAAATAAAGACTCGACTGTTGTTGGGACACTGACAAGACAAGAGACAAGAGCCGACCTAGACCTGCTGCTGCCGACTGACAAGATAGGTGACACCACCACCTGTCTACCTGAAGCAAGAACCAAAATAGAAGGGGTGAGTATAAAGGATACTCAGTAAAGGGGGGTAATACAATATAGGTATTTATCACAGTTCGTCATTTATTTATTAAAACCAAAGAGGGGTGAATGTTACTCATTTTCATAAAGATACATACAATAATATAAGTTGTAAAACTATAACACAAAGCAACATTCGGGTTCGGCTTTATTTGAAAAAACAAAAGGTTGACGAACCGGATCCTTTGAAAACATTTGCACATAAGGTCAAGCCGATTATTTTGAAATGATATTAGTTGAGTCACGAGGCCGTTACAAGTTCGAAAGACATGGCATAAATAAGTTGGAAATGATAAGAAAACAGCTCGTAATTCAACTAAATAGTTTGAACAATAAGCAAGGCATAAGTTGGCGAGTTCGAGCCACGCTTCCGGGTTTATATATATATATATAGGGAAATACATATGCTAAATGAAGAAAACCGGAATGTGCTTCGACTTGTAACTAAATCCGTAAATCATTTAGACAAACAAGTGCAATAATGTGTCCCGGCATCATAAACCAGTCCATGGCTCGCTTGAAATTAATAATTTAAGTGGCCAAAAGGGCCATTTGAAAATAGGGAATCAGGGTGTGGGAGGCCAAAGGGGCCATTCGAGACAAGGTTATATTTGCGAGGTCGAGAGACCAAAGTTCGCATTTAAAACAAATGGGTTTTCCTTGCCTCTAGCTGAAAAGGTTTGTAAAATATTATACATATAGGTTTTGCTATTAAAAGGTTTGACTAAGCACATAAAGAAATAGTAAAGGCAGGTACAACAAGCAAAAAGAAAAGGCGGGATAATAATTTATTTCGCAAACCTATATATATCTATGATCTTGCCCCAGTTGAAAACATTTTAAACCCTTACCTGTAGCTCGCAACGAGAAAAGCAAGCAAGCAACAGATATGATTCTCCCTCAAAGATCCCACCTGAAAATACGGGATCTAGAGGATGAATGACTGACACGAATGAGAAAACAGACACTGACGCTCGGCTATGAAAATGCAACATGCTTAGAGACGAAAATACAATATTTAAGCATAAAATGACAAGTAGGGGCAAATTGGTCATTTAGCATGAAAAACGTGGAATAAACGAATAACAAATAACATTTGATTAAATATAAACATTTAAGAATAAACTACTCAGATGGTATGATTGAAATTCCACAATAAACATACATAACCCATTCAAGTAAATCAATTAAATTACAACTTATCAACTTAACAACTTTTTCCAAAAGCTCAAAACCTACAATCTAACATTCACTCATAATCCAAGTTTAATCGAACCTAAATCTCATCAATTCAACTATACCATCATACATCGACAATATTCATCAATTTACAATCATGCTACAAGTTAAGGTACAAGCAAATTTAGCTTAATTGATTCGAAAAGCTAAAAGCTAGTGCGAAAGTTGACATATATACATAATCATACAAAAATGATCATAAAAGACAAACGGTAAATCGGATTGAGGTAATACCAGCGCCGATAGAGCCGTTGCGTCGAGACGATGAATCTGTCCAAAGACACCGTCGCCGGATTCCCGCCGGAACAGTGTCAAAACTGCCGACCAGCGTCTGCCGCCGCCGGACCTCCGCCAATGCAGTTGGACCCTTATACTCAAATGTTCCTCTCGTCGAGCCCGTCACTTCCCCCAAGCCCGTTTCTCTATCCGGTCACTCACCGGAGTTTAATTTCAGTTTGAAGCTCCAATGAACCCTAAATCCAAGAATCAAAATTATTCAAAATCGGGCTATCGAATTCGCGAACGGAGTTCGTAGAAAGCTTACCCACGTCGAGAAGGTTGGAAAGCACCTAAAGATCGACGAAAATGGCTACCGGAGCACGTCGGACCACCACCTCAGCCGTGGCTCCTCCGCGCGCCGCCTGAAAATGGTCGGAGCGCCGCCATCCGGGGGAGTCATGCCACGAGACCACCGCCAATCTTCTCGTCTTGTCACGCCGGTCCGAACCTTGGTGGTCCGCGACGATGGCGCCGCCTGAAACGTCGTCGGAGCTCCGCCGACGCACCGCCTGAAAATGGGCCGTATCTCCGTCGTCGATGGTCGGATGGACTCAAGACCACCGCCAATGGATTCCTCTCGTCGAAACGGTTCAGACCCGACCGGTCCCAAGTCTCGCCGTCGCCGGAAAAGGCAGATCGGAAAATGTCCCGCCGATCGGTTCTCCCGCCGCTACGCTGTCGTCGCTGCTCCGATGGCCGGGAAAATAGTACGGTTGGATTCATCTCGTCGATACGGTCGTCTGGACATATGATTCGTCGAATTCCGACAACGTTGCAAAAATCATGTTTGGGAGAGGATGGCTCGTCGTTCGATGATTGTCGGTGTGTGTGTGGTTTCTAAATATGGAAGGTTACTATATATATTTTTTTTTGAAAAACGAGACAAAAACGCAAAGTCTCGGAATTAGGCGTACTTAGTGTCAAAATGACCGTAATGGAGAGCTTAACAAGGTTTGAGGTTCGTTTCGTGAAAATTCGGGCATTTACAAAAAGTCAATATCGAGTGGGGTCAAAGTGTAAATAATTTTGGGCCAAAAATGCAATATTTTGAAAATATAATTTTACGAATAATATTTGGAACCTCGATGAAATATATCTTTAAGACATTGGATTCCGGTCCAACGTGCACTGTTAAATTACTAGATTCTATTAAACGAGCTAAAAATATAAATTTACGAAATTGACCCTAGTTAGTGACAAAACGATGCAAATATAATTCTTATTAATGCTGTGAGTTTTAAAAGCCAAATTAATGGTTATGAAAAATTCTTTAAATGCAAGAGTTGGAAAACGTGTAATTATGAAGGACGTCGGGACCGTAACTTTCCCATTCTGCATGAACACACAACCTAACCCTTCGTGTGACGCATCTGCATACACGACAAATCCTTCAGAACCCTCGGGCAGGGTCAATACTGGAGCTGTGGTCAATCTCTTCTTGAGCTCCTGAAAACTAGCTTCAGATTTGGCTGACCACTCAAACTTAGCTTCCTTCTTTGTCAACGCAGTTAACAGACCTACAAGTTTAGAGAAATCCTTGACGAAACGTCTGTAGTATCCTGCTAAACCCAAGAAACTACGGATCTCTATAGGAGTCTTAGGTCTCTCCCAATCCAGCACTGTCTCAATCTTCGAAGGATCTACCTAGATTCCCGTTCCAGATATGACATGACCTAGGAAGGTCACTCGGTCAATCCAGAATTCACATTTGCTGAACTTAGCGAATAATTGGTGCTCTCTCAAAGCTTGAAGCACAATCCAGAGGTGTTCAGCGTGTTCTTCTTCGGACTTCGAGAACACTAAGATGTCGTCAATGAAAATAACGACGAAGTTGTCGAGGTACAGACGGAAAATTCTGTGCATCATGTCCATAAAGGCTGTTGGAGCATTCGTGAGTCCAAACGGCATGACCACAACCTCGAAATGTCCGTATCGGGTGTTGAAAGCTGTCTTCGGGATATCCTGTGATCGGATACGTAGCTGGTAATATCCTTGTCTGAGGTCGAGCTTGGAATAAACCCTCGATCCTTGTAGCAAGTCGAACAATTCCTCGATATGTGGTAGAGGATACTTGTTCTTCACTGTCATCCTGTTCAATTCTTGGTAATCGATACACGTGTGAAGTGTACCGTCCTTCTTCTTTACGAACAAGACTGGAGCACCCCAAGGCGAGGCACTCGGTCGGATGTATCCAATAGAAAGAAGTTCATCGAGTTGGTTTTTCAATTCTTTCAACTCGGCAGGAGCCATTCGGTACGGCGACTTCGAATAGGACTCGGCTCCCGGAACTAGATCAATCGCGAACTCTATATCCCGATCCGGTGGCAAGAATTCCAGATTCTCGGGAAACACGTTGATGAATTCATTGACCACGGACGTTTCTTCAATCTTCGTTTGGTCCTTCGGGCGATTGAGAAGGTAAGCTATAAAGCATGTAGCTTCCTCTTTCTGAACAAGCTTTTTGGCTTCCATCATTGAGATATACGGACCTTCTCCCGATCGGAAACCCTTAACTTCATTGGAACCCAGAATAACCTTCTTCTCGAAACAATCAACCTTCGCCCGATGCTCGTACAACCAATCCATTCTGAGAATAACCCCATATTTCTTCATCGGCAACTCAACAAAATCAGCCGGGTACTCGATACCCTCGATGATAACCGGACAACGCTTAAGTGCTCGGTTCGCAATAACCTTCGAACCCAACGGCGAACCAACCACTAACACATAATCAAGCAAGGAAACAGGCGCATGCACAGGTAAGGAAACAGCAGGCGCAATAAATGAGTGGGAAGCACCCGAGTCGTACAATGCATGTATGGGGATGCCATTTATATATATAGTACCTTCCACCACATCAGTCGGATCTGCAACAGCATCCTCTGCATCGCCTTCCAAGGCGTAAACACGAGCATATGCCTGAGGCTGAGCGGCTCCCTGCTGTACCGGTCTCCTGTTCGGGCATGCATCTATCCTGTGATCGGCGCTTCCACATCTGTAGCAAAGACCATTCTTCCTCCAACATTTGGCCTCTAAGTACAGGCCCTGACAAAATCCACATACAGGTCGTGGATATCCCTGAGTTCGGGGAGGAGCAGGCTGAACGGTTGTCTTGAATGGCTTCTTCTCAAAAGAGGACCCAGAATGAGTAAAGGGTCTCTTCGAACCAGAAGCGAAACTCTTGGCGGCTGTGTTCTGCTTGAGAGCCAGAAATTCCCTTTCATGTTGCTGACGAACAATCCTCGGAATGTATTCAGCCCGGAACTCGATCAAGAACTGATTCCAAGTCGGGACTACATGCTCGCGTTTCCAGCTTTGCTCAATCTGTTTCCACCCATCCTGTGCGGCTCCAATCATTAGATAGATAGCAAACTCAACTCTTAGAGGGTCTGGATATTCCATAATTCTGTGAATCTTTTCCAGAGTTGATATCCATGCCTCGGCAATAGTGTCATCCGGGGCACCTTCAAACCGTGGTGGTTCGAATCTGAGAAATTGGGCCCACGCTTCCTGCTCAGCGTTCCCTTTAGGGGCATGAGCGATGAACTGTCTTAACGTTTTCGAAATTTTGGCTGGAATCGGTGTATCGGTCTGACGTGTCAATGGAGGTGATGGGGGCTGTTTACATGGACAACGACATGGAGGCATCCTGTAAAGCCATTAGCAGTTATGCATGACAGGTAAGTGAGTATGCAAAGCTGTAAACACATTGGCAAGTAATGTTCAGATATAGTTCACATAAGCACTTAACACATTTGCACAAATTCCACAGAAGTTCTAAGCCATACGACCTAGACACAACCGGACACGACGGACAACCAGGCATGGCAAGTACAACCTTGAGTTTCACATCCACCTATATCCAAGCCCATCCCAGTATTTTGATTATAAAAGATCTTTTGTTGTTGATCATCCAACAAAGATCCGTCACAATTCAAACACTAAGCGTTCTTGAACAGTGGTGAGTGCAATTCCCTAAGTTACACCGGCACACAGCGACCAACCAAACCAACAAAACACGACAATTTAGAGCTTAGGCCATTGGACCAAAGAGGCTCTGATACCAATTGTAGCGGGCGCCCCAAACGGGTAACGCACGCCCCGCACCGAGCCCCGACCCAGGACCGAAATGGAATCCGACCCGAATCGAAACCCGGCGAACCGCACGCATTTACTCAATGACTAGGCGGGGATTTCAAAAACGAAAGAAAATGACAGAGATGCGGAAGCGAAATAAAACAAAATAATAAATCATAATAATTGCACAAGTATGAAAGCCCACCAAGGCCAACGAAATTCAATTACATAATTAATAAACGGGTTCGATACAATATCCCGACAATGTACAATAACGGGTTCAATATAGAAATCCCGAATACAACTAAACAAAATCCTAATATCATAAAACATGAATAATATCATACGGACAAGATTATACATGAACGAAATAAATACAACTCTAACGACGACGACGACGAAGATCCCGCCTAGTGTCCCGAAACCAATACAGGGATGAAACAGAGGGGGTTAGTCAAACGACTAAGTGAGGAGGGCATAATAATGTATATTATAAAACGGAAGTAAATCACCAATTTTTAAACTTTAAAAGAAATCAACATAAACGTAAGGTTTTCGTAAACGGGTGGTGATTTAGCATAAAACATAACTTATCATATAACTCGGCGAGTCGAGCCCTTAACTCCAATTTCTAAACATAAAACGGGAAACCCACCTTATTCCTCCTTATGTAGACAGACCGCTAAATCTGAACTACGCATAACATACTGTATAATCTCAGGTACTCAAAGGGCTGCCACTCCGGCCTCACCCCGAGCTCCCAAAGGTGGAGAGAACCATAGGATTTCCGCCGTAGACCCGATGTCTACCAACTTCGTCCTATCATCCTTTACTCCGGGCCCAAACATACATACATACATACATATCATAACTCGCTTTTCAAATCATTTCGGGTTGGCCAAAAGACCGTTCGAGACATGTCATATGCGAGGCCGAAGGCCAAAGTTCGCCTTAGAAAATAAAGGGGTTTTACATGTCTCTTTCGCAAACGTTTCAAAGACTATACGTAGTACTTTTTCATATCAAAACATTTTCGATAAATCGAATAAACATAATAGGCATAAATATTTACTAAGTATATATATAGAAATGGTGTAAAAACAAAACGTAAACGTGGCTTATATCGGGAGAGGCTTATTTATATATATACATAATAGTACTGGAATCAGAAACGGAAAGCCTCACCTGTGGCTATACAAAAAGAATGGAAAAATGCAAGACCGGATGCGCTACTCCACAGGAGTATCGTCTGAAAAATATAAAGACACAACCAAATAAGACTAAGGATGACGCACGGCTTATACGAAAATATTAAAACATATTGAGGCACGTTATACAATCACATAAGGCACTTAGGTTCAAATTATCAAACGAAAACGGAGTAATTCAGGAATTTAAATATGTAAATCAAATCCAAATGCAACGAAACTTTACGGACATGCTTTAAATATCATAAAGGAGTATGCATTCGAATTTCGGGAAAATCGGACTTCCTATGCAAAAGATAGAAAATTTGTCGAACACTTAAAACGCACTATTCATAGACCCCAACATGCTATAAATTCATAAATCATGCAATTCATATCTATTTCATATATATCGAATACACGAGTGAAGAAAGAATTCGAAAAAGACGAGCCTCGGAGGGACCCGTAGGCCAAAATGGGCCCTGACTTACAGAAGGTCAGGGCCCTGTTCAACCAGGCCACACGTCCTTGTGCACAACCGTGTGCCGAGGCCGTGCACAATCAAGCAACACGCACGGCCTAATGCACACGGCCTCAAGGCCGTGTGCACCAGCCCGTGTCCAATGCACCACACGCACGGTCTCTTGCACGGCCGTGCAAGAGGCCGTGTATCTCCACACGGGCTTGTCACACCCCGTGTGCAAAGCCCGTGTGCGTCAAAAACAGCAGAAAAATTTGCAGAACCAAAAACTTATGCGAAATCAATCCCAAATTCAACATTTGGCTAATTAATCATGCAAATCACACCCTAATATTTACATATAATCATCTACAACATATAAGCTACACATAGAAACAATAAACACGAAAATCCATCCACAATTTCTATCAAAATCATATAAAACCTAATTATTCAACTATATTCAAAAACGAGAAATATGAGGCATAGGAGACATTAAACGAGAGGGACGTGAAAGGCTTACTCATAGAAGAGATCGCGGGGAGTTCGTAGGCGTAAACGGCTCAAAAATCCGTCGGGAAATGAAGTCGGGACGATCGTCGAAACTCCTTCTTCTTCCTTCTCTTTTTCTTTCTTTTCTTTCTCTTTTCTTGTTGGTGGGTATTTGAACGAGAGTGAGGTGAGAGAGAGAGAACGGAGACTTAGTCAATTTGACTTGGGTTTAAAATCGAAGGGGCAAATTCGTAATTTCGCAAAATAAGTTTGAAAACTCATGTTGTTCAAATAATACATAATTACAGTCAAAATTCATATAATTAAACGCACATTGACAATTCGTAATTTAAATATAGAAATTCATTCATTTACAAAATTATTCTAAAATATCATAATAAATATCAAATAAAATTATAAATTGCGCAAATACTCGATTCGGACATACCGGAATATAATTCGGATTTTCGGGGCGTTACAGAACTTGTCTAATCTTGCAACCCTATCGCTTGAGCCGACAAGAAAGAAACCGAGTTCGAATGGACAATCTCTGTAAGACCTGTTCTTAGGAGCCGAAAAGAGATTAACTACAACTTTAATATTAACCCGGCTTAAGGGATTCTGAAGGAATCGTCGTGAGTAAGAATGCATCACATGAAAGGTTGAATTGGTGAATGGTGCAAATGAAGAAACCATAGCTCATGCTTGGGAAGCTAGAATCAACCAGAAAGTTGCCCTTATGACATTGAACTAGCTACCGTAGGAAAGAATTGGCTGAAACGTCACCCCCATCTTATGGAATCAGTTGACCTCTCTACAGATTATGGGATTTCAACACGTATTTACTCAGAAGGAGTGGAACGAACCCCAACGTCGTCGGGGGAAAATGTTTGAGGACTAACATTGCAAGAATCAGTGTTCCTTGGGAAAAGCGAATATCGTAGTTGGTACTTTGAACCAAATCACGAGCGTGTCACAAATTGAGGCTAAACCGAATTGGACTTGCACCATTTTGGATAATTTCATTCATAGCTTTGCGACCCAGTCAGAATTGGGTTGAAGAATCTAAAATGCCAAGACTGCAAAAGAATGGATCCCGAGACAGACAATTCGAGCGAAGAATAATCCAGAGTTTCAGCTTTGTGTTGGTAACCCCAATACTTCCCAATATAAGCCTCGGACCCATGATTCGAAGAGTCGAAAGAAAGAGACTTACTCGACTAGGTCAAGAGATACTCGACTTGCCAGCAGATCAAAGCCGAACATCAAAGATTAAAAGGTTAGCTACTACTATTATTTATCCCTATGTGGGATTGGGAATGAATTCATCATGGACTTCGTGTCCAGACTACTGAAGGACTAAGATGGTAATTACCGCTACTCGATTATCTAGGATTTCTCCAAGGTACACACGATCGAATTCAGGTCTTTCGACAATCAATGGAGATAGCTCAAGTTCTACTGAAATGATACTTATAGGATTTCGACAATCAATGGAGTTGTGCAATCCGTGAGATACCTCCTATACGTTCCTTCCAGGATCAGACTATCGAAGAAGCTTCGCGAGAGATCCGAATGAAGACGCGTAAGTTTCGCCCAGAGTTGTTTAACTCTATTCAGTAGAATCTGGGGGCCAGATTCTCATAAGGAGGGGTGATTGTAACGCCCCGAAAATCCGAATTATAATCCGGTATGTCCGAATCGGGTATTTGCACAATTTATTATTTTATTTGATATTTATTATGAGATTTTGGAATAATTTTGTAAATGAATGAATTTCTATATTTAAATTACGAATTGTCAATGTGCGTTTAATGATATGAATTTTGACAGTAATTATGTATTATTTGGACAACATGAGTTTTCAAACTTATTTTGCGAAATTACGAATTTGCCCCTGCGATTTTTAAACCCAAGTCAAGTTTTGGCTTAAGTCTCATTTCTCTCTCCCTCACCCCATTCACCCACAAATAAGAGAAGGAAAAGAAAGAAAAGAAAGAAAAAGAGAAAGAGAAGGAAGGAGGTTCAAATGATCGTCCCGACTCCGTTTCTCGACGGATTTTCGAACCGTTTACGCCTACGAACTCCTCACGATCTCTTCTACGAGTAAGCCTTTCACGTCCCTCTCGTTTAGTGTCTCCTCAGTCTCATATTTCTCATTTTTGTAAATAGTTGAATAATTTAGGGTTTATGTGATTTCGAGAGAATTTATGGATGGATTTTCGTGTTTTTGGATCCTATGTGTAGCTTGTATGTTGTAGATCATTATATGTAAATTTTAGGGCATGATTTGCATGTTTAGAGGATCAAATGTTGAAATTAGGATTGGTTTCGCTTGGTTTTTCTGGTTCTGCGAAGTTTCTGCTGTTTCTTGACGTGCACGGGCTTTGTACACGGGGTGTGGCAAGCCCGTGTGGGTGTACACGGTCTCCCGCACGGCCGTGCAGGAGACCGTGCGTGTTGTGGTTGTGCACGGCCTTGTGCACATGGCCTTGAGGCCGTGTGCAAGAGACCGTGCGTGTTCTTCTTTGATGTGCACGGCCTTGGCACACGGCCGTGCACAAGGCCGTGTGGCCCGTTTGAACAGGGCACTGACCTTCTGTAAGTCAGGGCCAATTTTGGCCTACGGGTCCCTCCGAGGCTCGTATTTTCCGAATTCTTTCTTCGCTTATGTATTCTATATATGTGAAATAGATATGAATTGCATGATATATGAATTTATAGCATCTTCGGGTCTATGAATAGTACGTTTTAAGTTTTCGTCAAATTTTCTAACTTTTGCATATGAAGTCCGATTCTTCCGAAATTCGAATGCATACTCTCTTATGGTATTTAAAGCATGTCCGTAAAGTCTCTTTTCATTTGGACGTGATTTGCATATTTAAATTCATAAATTACTTCATTTCGTTTGATAATTGAACCTAAGTGTTTTATGTGATTGTATAACGTGCTTTTACGTGTTTCTATGCTTTCATATGAGCCGTGCGTTGTTGTGTGTCTTACATGGTTATGTCGTTTGTCAGTTGCAGGTTCCACTCTCGTGGATTAGGTTGCTCGCTTCCATTTCTGGTTTTCTTTTGGGTTGTCACCAGGTGAGGTTTCCGTTGTTATCCCGTATTATGTAGATATGTACTATTAAGCCTCACTAAATAAGCCTCGCATGTGTGGTTTACGTTTTCATCACGTATTATTATATTTAGTAAATAATTTATGCTTATTACTTTTATGACGTTTAAGAACAACGGATTTGATATCAAATGAATATTATGTATATGATTTCGAAATGTTTTTAAAAAGAGACAAGCGAACTATGTTTCGATTTAAATGTAATTTTGGGTTTGGAAACCTTCTCGTTGAGTGAAGTCGTTAGGGCGGGTTTCTCCCCCATGACGATGGAACACCCGGTTGCGTTTCCTACCGTTACATCGCCTGTCTCGAATGGCCCTTTTGGCCCTCCCCGAAATGTCTTGATTCCTATTTTAATAGGAAAATGATAGTTATGAAAAATGCGAGATATGATATGTATGATATGATATGTGGGCCCCGGAGTATGGCGATCGGATGAAGCCGGATAGACAGCGGGTCTACGGTGGAATTCGGTAGCTTGCTCCATGTTTTTCGGGAGCACGGGTGAGGCCGGAGTGGCAACCTTTGTGCTCCTGCGACGGTTGACTTCGTGTCAACTAAGACATAGGCTATTATGCCTATAGAGCAGTTGGATTTAGCGGTCCTTCTGCTATATGGGAGGAATAAGGCTGGTATGGTTTTCAGGTATGTTATGATATGATATGAGGAGTTGAGGGCTCGACTCGCCGAGCAATATGATATGTCCCGTTATGTTATGTTATGATAAATCACCGAATGTTTATGAAAACCCTTCTTTTATGTTTGTTTTCTTTTAAGTTAAAATGGTGATTTATTCCTGTATGCTATTATGTATGTACTCCCTTTTTCCCCTCACTTAGTCTTTTGACTAACCCTCCCTGTTTTTAACCTTATCTGTTTCAGGTGATTACTAGGTGGGCATTCGTCGGTCTTGTATTGCGGAATTATTCTGCTTTTGTCATTGTTCATTCCTAGGTTGTTTTAGGTACTTGACCGTTATATATATTATGTAGGTTATGATTTGAGTCCGGGATTATTTAATGTTGAACCCATTACGATTTGATTCCAATTTTGTAAGTGAATTCCGCTAGCCTTGGTGCACTTTAACTATTTGCGCAATTGGATTATTGCTTAAATTTCCCGTTAGTAGAATTCGTGTTGTTTGTTGTTGCTTCCGCTTCTGCATATCGTCAGTTGTTTTACAAAAGCCCCGCCTAGTGATTGAGTAAATCGGTTTGCCGTTCGCTGGGTTTCAATTGAGGGTCGGATTTCTATTTCGGCTTTAGGTTAAGACTCGGTGCGGGGCATGCGTTACCCGTTTGGGGCGCCCGCTACAGTTGGTATTAGAGCTCTTCGGGTCCAATGGCCTAAGCTCTGAATCGTCGTGTTTTGTTTGTTTTGTCAGTCGTTGTGTACCGGTGTAACTTAGGGAATTGCACTCACTAGTGTTCAAAGAACGCTTAGTGTTTGAATTGTGATGGATCTTTGTTGGATGATCAACAACAAAAGATCTTTTACAATCAAAACACTGGGATGGATTCGGATATAGGTGGATGTGAAACTTAAGGTTGCACTTGTCGTGCCTGGTTGTCTGTCGTGTCCGGTTGTGTCCAGGTCGTACGGCTTAGGATTTCTGTGGAGTTTGTGCTAATGTGCTAAGTGATTATGTGAACTCTATTTGAACTCTAGTTGCCTACGTGTTTACAGCTTTGCATACTCACTTACCTGTCATACATATTTGCTATTGGCCTTACAGGATGCCTCCACATCGTCGTACACGTAAACCGCTCTCATCACCTCCGTTGGCACCTCAGACCGATACACCGACTTCAGCTGAAATTGCAAAAACCTTAAGACAGTTCATTGCTCATGCCCCTCAAGGAAATGCTGAGCAAGAAGCATGGGCCCGATTTCTCAGATTCGAACCACCACAGTTTGAAGGTGCCCCGGATGATGCTATTGCCGAGGCATGGATATCAGCTCTGGAAAAGATTTACAGGATAATGGAATATCCGGACCCTCAGAGAGTCAAGTATGCAATCTATCTGATGATTGGAGCCGCACAGGATTGGTGGAAACAGATTGAGCAAAGATGGAAACGCGAGCATGTAGTCCCGACTTGGGATCAGTTCTTGACCGAGTTTCGGGCTAAGTACATTCCATGGGTTGTTCGTCAGCAACGCGAAAGGGAATTTCTGGCTCTCAAACAGAACACATCTTCAGTTGGCCAGTACGAGGCACACTTCACCCGCCTCATTACGCATTGCCCGTATATGGTCGCCGACGAGCAGAGGAAGACTCGCCAGTTTGTAGAGGGATTGACTTACGAGATCAGGAAGGCTATGATGGTGGTCCGACATCAATGTTATACCGACGCAGTGGAAATGGCTCTGCATGTTGAGTCTGAACTCAGTCTAATGGGACCGAGTCCTATTCTGGCCACTACCACCGTTCAGTACCTTCCAGCAAGTTCCAGGAGGCCATTTACACCTTCGGGGCCCTCTTCCGGAAAGAAGACCTCCCAAGTGTCTTCATCGAAGCAGAATGCATCTCCCCAACCGCAGGGAGCCCTACGACCCGTATGTAGCTTTTGCCAAAGAGACCATCAAGAGTCGGAATGCCGAAAGAAAGCTGGACGTTGCTTCTCATGTGGAAGTCCCTTCCATCTCCGCGCAAATTGCACGAGGAAGAAAAGATCGAGACATTCGAGGAGAACTTAGATCCGAATGCTTCAGTGCAAGGTACAAATATTAATTGGCATTCCATACATGCATTTTATAATTCGAGTGGTTTACACTCACTTGTTGCGCTTTTCATTGCTGTACTTGTGCGTGCGCATGTTGGATTCTTTGCATGTTTCTCTTTCTATTTCATTGTTGCCGGATTGGAGGACAGTTGCGATTCGTGCCGTTTATCATCAAAGGAACCGTTAGCAGCAGATTTGACCAAGTTTCCAGCAAAGGATTATTTTGGACATGACTAAGTCCAGAGAACCAAGTTGATCATAGAATTCACAGACGTACTTCCCGAGAATCTGAGAGCTCTTGCGATCAGATCGGAATGAATGGTTTGTAATAGATCTAACACTAAGAAGTTGAACCGTGATCGTATTATCTTTATGAGTTTAAAGAAAAATGCTTTGATATCAAATTATTACGCATAACCCCTCAAAAGCTCATTTAGCTTGAAAGGGTTAAAATTTGATTTGTTAATCGGTCCCTTTGACCACATAAGTATTTTGAAATGCGAGGAATTATCTTGGCCTTTCGGCCTGGCCATTGAGCCACATGATATATATTGGGCCCCAGGAGACCAGGGTATGGGGTGAAGCCGGCTAGACGATGGGTTTACGGTGGATCTCGGTGCTCTGACTCTAAACCTGTGACGGGAGCTTGGGGTGAGGCCGGAGTGGTAGCCCTTTGAGTACCTATGACCGATGAGGTATATCCTATATCGAAGATGTGAGGGTGAAACTCTCCACATGATTATATAGTAGTTTGGGTTAGGTACCTGACTACATAAGGAGGAATAAGGGTGGTTTATTTGATATTTCTGATATTGTGAAACAGGTGGTTGTTGCTCGACTCACTGAGCTTTTATTATATTGCGAAATTATTCGATACACCAATAATTGTGAAAACCTTTATTTTTCCTTTGCTTTCTTCTTATTTAAAAACTGGTGAATCTTTCTGTTGTTTCAATAATATATATGTATTACAGCCCCCTCACTTAGTCGCTTTGACTAACCCCTCACTTTGTTTAGGTGATTTCATTTCCGCCTGTGTATCTGGATAAATACTTAAAACCCTAGAAGTTGTAGATGTAAATGATGAAAATTAGTTTGAATGCTGATATTGTTATTTTTAGTGGCCTTGGTGGGCTTTATACTTGTGTTTTGGATTTATCACTTTTCTAGCTCCCTGAGTGGGATAGGTTGTATTGATTTGCTTCCGCTGTATTATGGTTCGTTATCCTGTTATTTTCTAAAGCAGATCCGCCTGGTATTTATTTTTCGTTCGCCAGGTTATAGTTCATATCCGGACCTCAGCTCTTGTTATGGATTGTGACTTGGTGCGGGAGGTCACGTCGCGCTGTATTTGGGGACGTGTCGTTACAGTAGAGCTAGAGGTTCATTGGCCTTAGCTCTGTGAGTCATGTGAGTCTAGGTCCGTATGGCTTATGACTTAGGAATTTCTTCTTTTGTGTTTAAGTGTTTACAACTTTGCATCCATAACTAATCTACATGCATACTTGTTATATTTAATTGTAGGATGCCACCTCGTCACGATCGTATTCCTCCAGCAGCACCACCAGAGGCACCAGTAGTGGATGCTCAGCAGATATTTGGTCTTTTTAGAGATTATCTGGATCAAAGAGATAGGAATGTAGAGGTAGATGAGCATAGAGCCCGTAAGTAGTCATTGCATGGATTTCTCGACTTTCACCCACCGTAGTTCGTTGGTACTACAGATGATATTGTGGCAGAGAGTTGGGTTTCATCTCTTGAGAGGATTTATCGAGTTCATCAGCCTACTGATTTAGAGAAGGTCGAGTTTGCTATCTATCTTCTTCGAGGACCTGCAGAGGCCTGGTGGAAGATGACTGAGCAGAGATGGAGGGCCACCGGAGTTAAGTCATCGTGGGATAGGTTCCTTGAGGAGTTTTGAGCTAAATACATTCCCCCAACTATTTAGGATCGCAGGGAGCAGGAATTTATGGAGTTATCTCAGGGTACTTCTACTGTGGCTGACAATGAGGCCAATTTTACCAGACTTTCAGTATATGCTCCCCATATTGCTTTAGACGAGCACAGGAAGACCAAGAAGTTTCTGGAGGGCTTGAGTATTCCTCTTCGACAGGGTCTTGTTGCTTCCCGTCCTACTACCTATGTTGCAACTATAGATGCAGCCTTATCTCTTGAGGCTGAGTATGCCAGTATCGACCGAGCTATTCGTCGCGCAACTCATGCTTCTTCTTCATCGGGTTCCAAGAGGCCTTTCATTCCGAGTGCTCCTATGCAGCCTAGAGGCAAGAGACCTTTTAGTGGACCCAGACCTCCTGTACCTCGGCCGACCGGATTTTCTTCTGCACCTCACCCGACTGGATTTCCTTCAGCCCCTCGTCCGTCAGGTTATCCTTCTGTTATTTGTGGCTTTTGTCGGAAGAATCACCCAGAGTCTAAATGTTGGTATAAGTTCGGATTATGTACTGGTCGTGGTGACCCTAACCACAAGAGAGATAGTTGTCCGAGGAGGCAGCCCCCGAGTCAGCCTAGGCCGCCAAAGCATTCCATTCCAGCTCGTGTGTACGCCATGGAGAGCGATAGTGAGGGTACCGAGCCAGATGCTTCTGCCGTGGTGGAAGGTACTATACATATACATAACATACCCATACATGCATTATTTGATCCGCGTGCTACGCATTCTTTTGTTACTCCTGAAATTGACTTATCTGCGCATGCGTCTATTGACTTATCTGATAATTGTTTTGTTGTGAGTTCCCCTTTGGGCTCTTGTATTATTACCGATCAGATATACCGACGTTGTCCCATTGTTTTCGAGGATAAGATTTACCCCGCAGATTTGATAGAGTTGTCTGTGAAGAAGTACGGAGTTATCTTGGGTATGGATTGGTTATTTGAGCACAGGGCCAAGATTGATTGTTTTGAGAAGAAGATTAGTTTGGGATCCGATTCAAGTCAGGGTATTCAGTTGACAGATGGGTCGATTATTTCTATGATAGAGGCAAAGAAGCTCGTCCAAGAGGGAGCTTCAGGTTTTGTTGCTTATCTTCTTAACAGGCCGAAGGAACAGTCGAAGTTTGAAAATACCGAGATAGTTAAGGATTCTCCAGATGTGCTTCCTCAGAAGTTAGAATCGTTACCTCCAGACCGTGATATCAAGTTTGTGATTGATCTGTATCCGGGATCTGAGCCATATTCGAAGACACCTTATAGAATGGCACCAGCTGAATTAAAGGAGTTGAAGACTCAGCTAGATGATTTGCTAGCCAGTGGTTATATCTGGCCGAGTACTTCTCCCTGGGGTGCACCGGTATTGTTTGTGAAGAAGAAAGACGGTTCTCTCAGGCTTTGTGTTGATTACAGAGAGTTGAACCGGATGACTGTAAAGAACAAATATCCTCTTCCCCACATTAAGGAGTTGTTTGACTTATTGCAGGGATCGAGGGTCTATTCTAAACTCGATCTGAGACAGGGATATTATCAGTTATGTATCAGGGCAGAGGACATACCGAAGATAGCCTGCAACATTCGATATGGTCAATTTGAGTTTGTGGTTATGCCATTCGGTTTGACGAACGCTCCGGCTGCATTTATGGACATGATGCACAGAATTTTCCGACCTTATCTTGATAAGTATGTTGTCATCTTCATTGACGACATACTGGTTTTCTCAAAGTCCGAGGAAGAGCATGTAGAGCATCTAAAGATCGTGTTACAAACTTTGAAAGAACATCAATTGTATGCCAAGTTCAGTAAGTGTGAGTTCTGGATTGAGAGAGTAGCATTTTTGGGTCATGTTATATCCAAGAAAGGTATCGAGGTTGATCCTTCGACGATTGATTCAGTATTGAGTTGGGAGCAGCCTAAGACTCCAACAGAGGTTCGTAGTTTTCTAGGTTTGGCAGGTTATTACAGACGGTTTGTGAAGGATTTTTCTAAACTTGCAGCTCCGCTTACTGAGTTAACGAAGAAGAATGTTGCTTTTGTGTGGACTGATAAGTGTGAGACTAGTTTTCGGGAGTTAAAGAACAGATTGACATCCGCTCCTATTCTTACTTTGCCTGAAGGTTCAGATGGATTCGTGGTTTATACTGATGCTTTGAAAGAAGGTTTAGGATGTGTGTTGATGCAGAATGGAAAGGTTATAGAGCGCTTCCAGAAAGCTTAAACCTGCTGAAAAAAATTATCCTACACACGATCTTGAGTTAGCAGCAGTTGTATTTACTTTGGGCAAGTGGCATCACTATCTCTACGGCGTCACTTTTGATATTTTCACTAATCATAAGAGCCTTCAGTATCTTTTCACGCAGAAGGAATTGAATAAATGTCAGAGGCGTTGGATGGAGTTGTTAGAAGATTATGATTGTAAGATTCGGTATCATCTAGGGAAGGCGAATATGGTTGCAGATGCCTTGAGCAGAAAAGCGAGTGTATCACAGCTAGAGCTGAGTTCAGATATATCAGGTGCCGAGAGAGTTCGTATTATTTCTGATGCTTGATTTCTAATATTACGATTCAGTCAGAGTTGGGTCGTAGAATTAAAGAAGCTCAAGCTACTGATGATTGGATTCAGCGACAGATTATTCGAATGAAGAATGAGCCAGAAACGCAGTTCAGTATCGACGACACAGGTCTTCTCAGACATAAGACAAGAGTTTATGTTCCAGAGAGTTTGAGGAGAGAGATTTTGGATGAAGCTCACAAATCAGCCTATACTATCCATCCGGGAGGCACTAAGATGTATCGAGATTTGAAAGAGTTCTTTTGGTGGACCGGTTTGAAGAGAGATGTGTCCAACTATATTAGACAGTGTGTGACATGTCAACAAGTCAAGGCAGATCATCAGAAACCTGGAGGTTTACTTCAGCCGCTTCCCGTTCCGTCTTGGAAGTGGGAAGAGATAGCGATGGATTTTGTTTCCAGTTTACCGAAAGTCAGAGGCGGTTATGATAGTATTTGGGTAATCGTTGACAGGTTGACAAAATCCGCTCATTTCTTGCCCGTTTGTACATCTTACACCGTTGAAAAGTTAGCAGAGGTTTATCATGAGGAGATTGTGAGACTTCACGGAGTTCCAATGAGTATAGTGTCGGACAGAGACACTAGGTTTACTTCACATCTATGGCAGAACCTACAAGATCGTATGGGAAGAAAGTTGACCTTCAGTATTGCAGCTCACCCCCAGACAGATGGTCAATCCGAGAGGACTATTAGATACACTGGAGACATGCTGAGATCTTGTGCCCTAGATTTTCAGACTACGTGGTACAAACAGCTTCCACTGATCGAGGTTGCTTATAATAACAGTTATCAGTCCTCGATTAAGATGGCACCGTATGAGGCTTTATATGGTAGAAAGTGTCGATCATCGATTTATTAGGATATAGAAGATTGGAGATGGACTAAAGATAGTATTCATTGTGGTATTGCTCCGAAATTGATTCAGAATGCTATCGAGAAAGTGCAAGTTATGCTGATAGACGTCGATGTGATTTGGAGTTCGAAGTTAGGGATCGATTATTTTTGAAAGCTTCTCCTAGAAAAGGATTCGTTCGAATCGGTAAAGGAGGAATGTTAGCCCCGGGATATTTGGGTCCGTATGTAATTCTCGAGAGGATTGGGAAGATGGCCTACAGATTAGATTTACCGCCAGCTTTTACAGGTATTCATAATGTTTTCCACGTCTCGCAGCTTCGTAAGTATTATCCGGATGAGTCTGAGATTATTTCAGTAGAAGATATTAAGTTAGAGCCGAATCTGACGTTCGTTTCCCAACCTGTTAGTATTCTGGACCGTAAATTCCAAGAACTCCGTAATCGTCAAATCCCCCTCGTAAAAGTTCTTTGGAGGAATCAAAAAAGCGAAGAAGCTACTTGGGAAACAGAAGGGGAAATGAGGAAACATTATCCTGAATTATTCGCTTCGAATGAATAGAATCTGAGGACAGATTCTCATAAGGGGGAGAGATTGTAACGCCCCAAGTTTTCGTACAAATAAAGCCGGTAAGAATTCCTAAGATAATGGGACAAGTTTGGAAAATTAGATCGGTAAATATGTGCTTGTGTGATATTATTTGCCTAATGTGTTTAATTAAGAGTGATTTGCGCATTAATTGTGATTAAATTGTCTAATGTGTGTCTAATTTACTTTTAAGTTTCTCGAATATTTTGACTTATGTGAATTTCGAACTAGTTGATACGTGGCGAAATTTATGATTGCGCGTATAACTATCTACGTATTTTTATTAAATTATAGCATGTATATCTTTATCCCTAAATACGAATAAAAAAAAATGGAACCTTTTTATATAATACAAGTATATTGTTTAAATGAATTATTTTTTTTATATAAATTTCAGTTTAATTACAATTTTTTTCCAGAAATATTTGTGAAAGAAGTGAGGCGATCGGATTATATATATGTATATATACATGAGCCGCAAATAATGAGTTAAGAAGTAAATTAAATAAGAAAGAAAGAAATAGGCCGAGGCAGTGGATTGATAAGATCACTTTTACTTTGTTATTGGTATAATAGTATATATATATAGATGTATCTTCTTTCCCCCTTTCTCCCAGGTATAGTTCGCAGAACAGAACCCTTTTTTAGCCAAATTTGAGTTCCACGAAATAAGGTAAATAACGTGATTAAGTTCCTTCTATTATTTCACTTAGTTATGGCATGTCCTCAACTCCTAATTAATAGATCTAATGAGTTAAGGAATTGTAGCGCCCCTTTCCGTAGGAGGAGAAAGGACACCACATCTGCACCGAGACGAACTCCCAAACGAGGTAAAGGTACCCCATTCAAAAATCCATCCCGGCGAACGGTAATCACTCGATCAAAACTCCGGCAACAACAACATGACGCCCCAACAACAACAGCAACAATCAGAGAAATGCGGAAGCGATTTCAAAAAAATAACAATTTAATCACAAAAAGCCAACCATGGCAACATAATTCATACACTGGTTCAAATTAAACATTCAATTAATGCCATCCACGGCTCAACTAACTATCCCACATCAGGGGCACGTAAGTACGGAAAATAAATCATAATATTAAGTACAATAAATTAAATCAATTCATAATGTAAAGACTCGACTATTGTTGGGACTCTAACAAGACAATAACAAGAGCCAACCTAGACCTGCTGCTACCAACTGACAAGATAGGTGACACCGCCACCTGTCTACCTGAAGCAAGAACCAAAACAGAAAGGGTGAGTATAAAGGATACTCAGTAAGGGGGGGATACCGTATAGTATTGATCGTAGCTCGTCGTTTATCTTTTAAAACCAAAAGAGGTGAGTGTTGCTCGTTTTGATAAAGAAGTGTAAATAATAATATAAATTGTAAAACGTAATATAAGCAACACTCGAGTTCGGCTTTAGTTGAAGACCCAAAATTGACGAGCCGGATCCTTTGAAAACATTTTCACATAAGTCAAGCCGATCATTTTATAATGATATTAGTTGAGTCACAAAGCCGTTAAAATTTCGAAAGACATAGCATATATAATTTAGGAATGATAAATAAACGGCTCGTAATTCAACTAAAGTGTTTCCCAACAAAGGAGGCTTACTGTCGGTAAGTTCGAATCACGCTTCCGAGTTTTATACATATATAGGGAACTACGTATGCTAAAGGGAGAAAACCGGAAGGTGCTTCGACTTATAACGAAAGCCGAAATAATTAAAAGTAATAACAATAAAAGCAGTTACGATAGCATGTAATTATCCCGGCGAGAACGGGCCTATTCCTCCTTATAACCCCCTCAATCAATACAAGTAAACTCCATCTCCGGTGTCAAGCCAAGGAGCAACCCAAGGATCGACTATAGTGAATTTAAGGAAAGTGTGCAACACATGCAACACCCACCATCGCTCCCAACCGTGGCTATCAACTCCTGAGGGGCCACGATTGATGCTTAATTTTGGGAGAAGCACCTCGGGTTACACCCTGGATGCTCGTCCCCAGATGCAACCTCCGGATACCATCCCGAGGCCCCATAAAAAAATGTCCAATATTTACTCGCTTTTCAAGAAAGATTTGGGGTGCCAAACGGGCAATTGGGCAAGTGAGTGACGACAAAGGGGGTCACTACAAGTTTCATACGTGTCGGGATGTGCTGCGGACTCCCCTAACGACTTCCCTCATAGACCCAACCCAAGTCAAATTGTCACGTTTAAAACGAAGGAATTTACTTGCCCTTTTTAAAATAAATCAATTTGGATAATACAGTATAAGTTGATATCAAAAGGTTTGATAGGCACATAAGGAATTTTAGAGACAAGTATAGCAAGTAATAAAAATACGGGATGATAAGTTATTTCGAAACCTACATCTACATCCTTGCCCCAGTTGAAAACGTTTTAAACCCTTACCTGTAGCTCGACAAACGAGAAAAGCAAGCAGCAATTATAATTCGGCCTCAAAGATCCCACCTGAAAAACATGGGGTCCAGAGGATTAATGACTAACACAACAAGAAAACAGACATTGACGCTCGGCTATCAAAATACGAACATGCTTAAGGATAATCATTAAATATTTAAACACAAAAGAGCAACTAGGGGTAAATTGGTCATTTAACATGTAAAACGAGGAATAAACGAATAACAATTAACATTTGATTAATAATAACATTTAGGCATAAATTATTCAGGGGTAAGGCTTGTAATTAAACATCACATGTATATTTCATTTAAATCAACAATAATTAAAGTACAACTTATAGCTTTTCCCAAAAGCTCAAAAGCTAACAAGTTCATATTAATCCTATCTCTAGCCTAATCGAATCGAAACCCATCCTTTCGACAATACAAGCATATATCATCAACAATCAACAATTTACACAAGCTATAGTACAAATGATTCACGCTAAAACAATCCGAAAAGCTAAAAGCTAGAAGCTACAATCAAAAGCTACCAATTAACACAATAATACGAAAAATGCGATAAAAGACAAACAACAAGTCGGAATCGAGTAATACCAACGCCGTTAGAACCGTTGCGTCGAGGGGCACGATCTGTCTGAAGACTCCGTCACTGATTCCCGCTGGAACAGTGCCAAAAATGCCGGAAACCGCCTGCCATCCTGGACCACCTCCGATGGTTGAACCCTTATACAAAAATGTTCCTCTCGACGAGCCCGTCACTTCCCTCAAAACCGTTTCTCAATCGGATCATCCATCGGAATTTAATTTCACTATGAAGCTCCGAAACCCTAGAATCCAAGAATCAAAATTAACGACAATCGGCTCAACGAAATACGAAATTGACTTTGAAATTGGCTTACCCATGTCGAGAAGGTTGAAATCCATATAAAGCCCTTCGAAAATGGTGGCTGGAGGTAGCTCCGGCGCTACCTCGGCGGTGCGCCGCCCGCGCGCCGCCTACGCGCCACCTATGCGCCGCCATCCCGTCGAGTTAGGGCCAGAGGCCGGTGCCAAAAGCTTCATCTCCTCATGGCCGTTCCAAGCACGATGGTGTGCCATCAAGACGCCGCCGCACGCCACCGGAAAAGGCCCATCTCCACCACGCCGTCTCTTCCACGTTCTGCCGCCGTCTGGCCAAATCAGGTCGTGAGACCACCGCCAAAAGACTCCCCTTGACGAGGGCATTCATTTCCGACCAAGCCCAAGCCTCGCCGTGGCCGGAAAAGTCAGGACGAGCTCCATTGCCGCCGCCACCTTCGCGCCACCATAGTGCCACCATCGGTGCTCCAATTGCCACAAAAATGGTAGGGTTAAGTTCGTCTCGTCGAGACGGTCGATTCGACATATCATATGCGCGATTCCCAGAAGAATTGAGAAAAATCACAATTTGGGGGGGGGGAAGAGAGAGACGCAACGCTGCTGCTGCGTGTGAGTTCTTCATTTTTTCATTTTAGCCCCAAATCTTTCAATAATTGCATAATATACCCTATCCTCGAAAAGCATGCAAATTGTGTAAAGTGTCGGAATTAGGCGTACTTAGTGTCAAAATGACCGAAATTAAATGCTTAACAAAGATTGAGGTTCGTTTTACATGAGGTTACGAAAAGTCAATTCCGGGTTGGGCTAAAGTGTAAATAATTTGGGCCAAAAATGCAATTTTATTTAAAATATGATCTAATGAATAATATTTAGAACCTCGATAAAATATGCATTATTAAAACATTGAACCCCTGTCCAATATACACCGTTAAATTATTAAATTCGATTAAACGAGCTAAAAATATAAATTTACCGAATTAACCCTAGTTAGTGGCAAAACGATGCAAATTAAATTCTAATTAATGCCTTGGGTTTTAAATACCAAATCAATGATTTATAAAAGTATTTAAATGCAAGAGTTGGAAAACGTGCAATTGTGAAAGACGTCGGGACCGTAAACGGTCCGAATTCCAATAAATGCGCTAATCTTGAACTTGGAGATTGCGGGTCGTTACAATACTCCCTCCTTCAAAAGAATCTGTCCTCAGATTCTACTTTGCACGTCGAACCGTTCTCTGCCAAATTTCTCTTTGGCTTCGGTTCTAAAATTTCGACCTGTCCAACTCAATACGTCTTCAGTACGTGGACAGACTCCTTTGTTTCCTGAAAACCTGTCATTCATGTTCACTTCTGTTCTCAATTCGACCAGCTTCCGCAGTGTTCCTCTTCCAGGTCGATCTCATAAAGTCGACGCTAACCAGATCCGCATATCGAACTCGCAATAGAATCGCTCCTAGTCGACTAAGAACTCCTTGTCCTTAGCACTTTCTAATAGGGCATAACGAGGCTATCGAATTCTACGCTATCCACACAGAGATCATATAAAGCCTAATCAACTAATCATTCAATCAGCGCAATCACTAATTAAAAGGCAGTTAAAGCATGTAAGTCACACGAAACACTTAACAAATATTTAAAGCGATTAAACACATAAGCTCGTCCGATCTCTAATGTGGTTTGAATTCCTCAAAATTTGTGATGACTCTGTTTGATCAGAAATTGAATCCTTCAAGGTTTCTGATCCCCGAACTCTATCCCAGCTCGATGTCTGACTCAGGTCGAACTTCTTTACCCATTCTTCATTTCACCATTCGGTTGCTCGATGTTTCATTCCCCTCACACGTCTGCATTGGTGACATATATTGGTTTCTTATACTTTTCTTTTACTGTCTCGTAGTTCAAATCCATACTGACTTCATTTCTGCTGTCACCTCTGGTTCTACTGTACTCTGTCCGGAAGTAGGTCACGTAACTCATTGGATAGTATGTTTAAAGGGTGAGATACTGATCATATTCCAAAGCTCGGTCGAGCTCGGTAGTGACTCCATCTGTAGAAACCTTCCACTGAATTGGTTCCTTTGTTGATCCTGATCTGTTCCCATGCTCTGTCTGAAAGTAGGATACATATCCCGTCAGGTAGTATCTCTGGGGTAGTGAGATACTGATTACACTCCCAAGCCCAATCAAGTTTAGTAATAATTCCATATGCAAGCTGCCTTTTACTGAAATGGTTCTCTGATTGGTCTGGAGATGTTCCCGTGCCCTGTCCTCGAAAGTGGAACATCTGTATCACGATCCCGATCTTCAAACCCAAGTAACTCTTCATCTTCTGAATCTGTTTCGGAATCTGATTATCGAGTGTACTTCTGAAATCACACTTGTAGCGGGCGCCCCAAACGGGTAACGCACACCCCGCACCGAGCCCCGACCCGGAACCGAAATGGAATCCGACCCGAATCGAAACCCGGCGAAAGGCACACATTTACTCAATCACTAGGCGGGGGTTTCAAAAAAGAAAGAAAACGACAGAGGTGCGGAAGCGAAAATAAACAAAACAATAAATCATAATAATTGCACAAGTATTAAAGCCCACCAAGGCCAACGAAATTCAATTACATAAATAATAAACGGGTTCGATACAATATCCCGACAATATACAATAACGGGTTCAATATATAAATCCCGAATACTAAATACATAAATCCTAATAACATAAAACATAAATAATAGCCAAACGGAAATAGAGTTATACATGAGCAAAAGAATGCAACTCTAAAGACGCGACGACTACGACGACGAACAAATCCAGCCTAGTATCCTGAAACCAATACCAAGGGTGAAACAGAGAGGGTTAGTCAAACGACTAAGTGAGGAGGGAATAATAGCGTATATTATAAAACGGAAATAAATCACCAATTTTAACTTAAAAGAAATCAACATAAAAGAAAGGTTTTCGTAAACGGGTGGTGATTTAGCATAAAACATAAACATATCATGTAACGACCCGAAAATTCCATAATTAATTCTTGGAATAATTATTCGACATTTAGTTGAATTTTATATGAAAAGATTTAACTTTGTTAGTTAATCTTAATTTATTATAATTATTTCAATATCTTTAACCTTTTATAATTACATTTTCCACCCCTCGAATTATTCTAATCTATATAAACGAACCTACAATCTTCTAAAATACCCTTGCACTACCTTGAACACACTCACACCCTCTTGAACACACTTCTTGCACCCTCTTGGTTACATAATCCATCGAGAGAGAGAGAGAGAGAGAGAAGAGAAGGAGAAGGGAGAGGAAGAAGGAGAAGGAAAGGAAATCTCGTTCTGAATTCGTTTCTCGACCGATTTAAATTCCGAGACCAGTTTTACGATCCTCATTCGATTCTTTATCGGTAACCTTCTTTCTCCAATTCATTTCATCCATTAAATCTTTCAATTTTTATAGTTTTTATATTGAATATATATTTGATGAATTTCTTGATTCGTAGGTTATAGTTTATCATTTTTAGTGTAGTTCGGATCAAATGATAGATATTAATGTGTACAATGCATGAGTGTGAATTTTACTTGTTAATTTTAGCCTTACCATTCCCCATATTTGATTTTTGCACGAAACTCCCGAGAAAACCTTAAAAATCGCGTTTCTGCACCTGGGTGTTGGAACCACACGGCCCAACGCACGGTCTTGCTCAAGACCGTGCGCCGGACCGTGCACAGCCATTTAACCTTGCACCGGCTTGCGCACGCCGGTGCACCAGGCCGTGTGCTTTTATTTCAGCCTGCACGGTCTTGGTTTCGTGCTCAAGACCGTGCATTAGGCCGTGCGTTAGCCCGTGCGAATGCCTTAGCCAATTTTCCAGCCTTTTTCCTTAGTTGCTCACGGTAATGGGGTCAAATGATCAAAAATAAAAGTTGACTTTTTGCATACGACCCCCTAAAATCGAGCCGTTTTCACCTATAGCTTCCTTATGATTCAAGGATGAATATTTGGTAAAATTTTCAAAATTCCGATCTCGTTCGGACCTTGAATCGAGCCTTTTTCGTTTAGGGCTTTTTCCCCGATTTTTGAATGTTGTCCGAAAAATCCGAAAATCGCATGAGTGCCTCTTTATAATATTATATGAGTGAATGTACAATTAGAATTTCAATTGAGCATGTTTATCATTGCTAATTTCGTATTTTTAGTTTAATTGATTTAATTGCATTTTAATTGTACAATTCAATTGCTATGTGTTAATTACTGATTTTTCTGTCTCTGTAGTCTTCGTGAGTCGTTGTCGTGTCTTGTCTTATGTAGTTTTGTCGTCTGTTAGTTTCAGGCTGTCTTGTCAGGACTCAGCTTGGATTGTCTTGTCGTCCCGTGTTTCCAGGTGAGGGTTTTAAAATGATTTCAAACGGAGTAAGAATTCTTTTAATTATTGCGAACTCCCCTTATGTGCTCATCTTGCCTCGTTTTCCTTTCTCGTATAATTATTAGATATTTAATCTATACTTTAAGGTTGCTCTCAAATGATTTAATATTAAATTGTACTTATGAGTATCCCTAAAATATTTTATTTTCATATGGCAAGTAAAATTATTTATTTTAAGCGTGACGGTTTGACTTAGGATTTATACCCTTCGTCGTCACTCAAACTTGCTCAAATTTAATTTATGTACGGTTTTCAAAGCGAGCAAATTCATGACATTTCAACATGGGGCCCGGGAAAGTATCCAGAGGTTATACCTGGGGACGAGCGTCTAGGGGTAATCCGAGGTGCTTCTCCCAAAACTAAGCGTCAATCGTGGCCCGTCAGGAGTTGATAGCCACGGTTGGGAGTGATGGTGGGCATTGCATTCGTTGCACGTTTTCCTAAAATTCACAGTCGCCCGAAATAGCAATTCGGGGTCAGACACCGGTGATGGAGTATATGAACGTGAAGGGGTTATAAGGAGGAACAGGCCCATTCTCGCTGGGATATTATTTGCGTGCATGTTACTGCTTTAATTATTTATTATCTATTTAATATCGTGTATACAAGTCGAAGCACGATCCGGATTTTCTTCAATTATGCAAATGTATTTTCATATATATATAATTTAAAACCCGGACACGTGGTTCGTACTTGATCCCTCTTAACCTTCACTGAGTGTTTTTACTCACCCCCCTATTTTAATTCTTACTTCAGGTCGACAGGTGGCGTTGTCACCTATCATGTCAGTCGGCAGCAGCAGGTCTAGGTTGGCTCGTGTGTCTTGTCTTGTCAGTGTCCCAACAACAGTCGTGTTCTTGTTATGAATTTATTTAATTATGTATTTTGGATTATGCTTTAATTTAAGTACTTACGTGCCCCTGATGTGGGATAGATTAGACTGGCCACGAATGGCATTGATTATATTATGATTGAGACTGATGTATGAATTACGTGGCCATGGATGGCTTATATGATATTTTATATAATTGTTATTACTTCCGCAACTCTGATTTAATTATTATTTATTGCTGTTGTTGTTGGGCTGTCGTTTGCTGTTGCTAGTTTTGCCTGATTGATTGCCGTTCGTCGGGATGGATTTTTAAATGGGGTACTTATACCTCGTTTGAAGGTTTGTCTCGGTGCGGATGTGGTGTCCTTTCTCCGGCCAAGGAAAGGGGCGTTACATATCATATGACTCGGCGAGTCGAGCCCTTAACTCCAATTTCCAAACATAAAACGGGAAACCACCCTTATTCCTCCAATGTAGACGGACCGCTAAATCCGAACTACGCATAACATACAGGTATAACTCAGGTACTCAAAGGGCTGCCACTCCGGCCTCACCCCGAGCTCCCAAAGGTGGAGGGAACCATAGGGTTTCCGCCGTAGACCCGATGTCTACCAACTTCGTCCTATCATCCTTACTCCGGGCCCAAACATACATACATACAATTCATAACTCGCTTTTCAAATCATTTCGGGTTGGCCAAAAGACCGTACGAGACATGTCATATGCGAGGCCGAAGGCCAGAGTTCACCTTAGAAAACAAAGGGATTTTACATGTCTCTTTCGCAAACATTTCGAAGACTATACGTAGTACTTTTTTATATCAAAACATTTTCGATAAATCGAATAAACATAATAGGCATAAATATCTACTAAGTATATATATAGAAACGGTGTGAAAACAAAATGTAAACAAGGCTTATTTATATATACATAATAGTACTGGAATCAGAAACGGAAAGCCTCACCTGTTGGCTATACAAAAAGAATAGATAAATGCAAGACCGAATGCGCTACTCCACGGGGGTATCGTCTGCAAAATACAAAGACACAACCAAATAAGACTAACGACGACGCACGGCTTAGACGAAAGCATTAAAACACATAGAAGCACGTTAAACAGTCATTCATAACACTTAGGTTCACATTCTATCAAAGTACGTAAATTCAATAAGCAAATCAAATTAGAATGCGATTAAAGTTCATAATCATGCATAAAAGACATTAAGAAAGCATGCTTTCAAGTTTCGGAAGAAACGAACAACATTTGAAAAATAACCCAAAATGCCTAAACGAAAAACACGAGGAACGGGGCCCGAACGAAGTCGAAAAAATTCAAACTTCCTAAAATATGTATTTCATGATTTATAGGACCTATAGGTGAAATCAGATCTCAAACGAAGAAAGTCAACTTTTAAAAGTGCCCGTTGACTCACATTGCCGAGAGTAACATTCTGAAAATGGAGAAATTTTGGCTAAGGGGGACACACGGTCTTGGGGACGGGCAGACGCACGGGCTTGAACTCGTGCTCAAGTCGGTGCAAGCACTTGCACTGGCCTGCACACGGGCATGCGCACGGCCGTGCACAAGACCGTGCAAAGACTAAAGTGGACGCACGGTCTTGGCGCATGGTCTCAAGACCGTGCGCAAGGCCGTGCGGATTCTCAGAACAGCAAAAAATTGCAGAAATGAAGAAAACTCGCGGGAATGAACCAAAATTCGATATTTAATCAATCAATCATGCAAATCTCAAGTTAAGACTTACATATAGCGATATACAACATCTAATCTACCTATAAAACTAAGAACCACGTAAATTCATCCATAGAATCATTCAAAATCAACATTTAACCTAAATGTGCAACTATTCATCAAAATCAGAAAAGTGAAGCAATGGAGACATTAATCGAGAGAGACGTGAGAAGCTTACTCGTAGATAAGATCGAGAGGAGTTCATAGGCGTAAACGGTTCGAAAATCCGTCGAGAAACGAGTCCGGCACGATCGATTGAACCTTCCTCTTCTTCTTTCTCCTTTTTCTTTCTTTTTCTTCTCCTCTTCTCTTCTTTGTGCGTGAATGAGGTGAGAGAGAGAGATGAGACTTAAGTCAAAATTTGACTTGGGTTGAGAATCGAAGGGGCATTTTTGTAATTTTCATAAATAAGTTAAAAAACTCAAGTTATCCAAATAATATATAATTACAGTTAAAATTCATGAAATTAAACGCACATTGACATGTCGTGATTTAAATATCAAAATTCACTCATTTATGAAATTGTTATAAAATCACATAATAATTGTCAAATAAAATAATAAAATGCATAAATAAACGATTCGGGCATACCGGAATAAAATTCAGATTTTCGGGGCGTTACAACACTATCATCTGTCTCGCTGGCCAAGGTAGCTGCTGTCAACTGGCCTTACCTTAATGGTATTGGAATTGGTAACCATTGTCCTCCAGTAACTCTCTTTTACTACCCGCGTACCACGATTCGTACCTCTGAGTTGATTGCAGTAAACAAAAAGCAATGTCCGAAAAGTCGAACAATTCATCTGTAGCACTCTGCTGATCCCAGCGCTCCTCGTGTCTGATAGTGTCTTAATCTGATTCCGACTTACAGAAGATTTCAATCTCCGTGAGTTCTATTCTGTCATCGTTCTCAAAAATGTCACATCAAGACGATCTACCTCGACCCTCGGTTGACCCTGAAGATGCTCTGAAACTGGCTGAAGTATATGTTTCCTTTGCTGTCGTACAATGTAAACCCATCGCTCTTGTAGCTTGTCCACACCCGATTACGACCTTGTCCTATCGTGCCGTTCCGTCTGTCAAGTCTGGCTGTTGTCATTGCTTACCCACATTTACGGATGGAGCTCATAGGTTAAAGCAGTACCAACGCTAAAACTGTAGCGGGCGCCCCAAACGGGAACGCACGCCCCGCACCGAGCCCCGACCCGTGACCGAAATGGAATCCGACCCGAATCAAAACCCGGCGAACGGCACACATTTACTCAATGACTAGGCGGGGATTTAAAAAACGAAAGAAAATGACAGAGGTGCGGAAGCGAAAATAAACCAAACGATAAAACATAATAATTGCACAAGTATTAAAGCCCAGCAAGGCCAACGAAATTCAATTACATAATTAATAAACGGGTTTGATACAATATCCTGACAATGTAAATATATGGGTTCAACATATAAATCCCGAATTCTAACTAAATAAAATTACTAATATCATAAAGCATAATTAATAGCCAAACGGGAAAAGAGTTGTACATGAGCCAAAAATAAATGTAACTCTAAGATGCGACGACGACGACGATCCCGCCTAGTATCCTGAAACCAATATAGGGTAAAACAGAGGGGGTTAGTCAAACGACTAAGTGAGGAGGGAATAATAATGTATTTTATAAAACGAAAAATAAATCACAAATTTTAAACTTAAAAGAAATCAACATAAAAGAAAGGTTTTCGTAATCGGGTGGTGATTTAACACAAAACATAACTTATCATATGACTCGGCGAGTCGAGCCCTTAACTCCAATTTCCAAACATAAAAACGGGAAACCCACCTTATTCCTCCAATGTAGACGGACCGCTAAATCCGAACTACACATAACATATCATACGGTAACTCAGGTACTCAAAGGGCTGCCACTCCGGCCTCACCCCGAGCTCCCAAATGAAGGAAACCATAGGATTTACGCCGTAGACCCGACATCTACCGACTTCGTCCTATCGCTCTTACTCCGGGCCCAAACAAACATGCATACATATCATAACTCGCTTTTCAAATCATTTCGGGTTGGCCAAAAGACCGTTTGAGACATGTCATATCCGAGGCCGAAGGCCAAAGTTCGCCTTAGAAACAAAAGGTTTTACATGTCTCTTTCGTAAACATTTCAAAGACTATACGTAGTACTTTTCATATCAAATCATTTTGGATAAATCAAATGAACATAATACGCATAAATATCTACTAAGCATATATATAGAAACGGTGCGAAAACAAAACGTAAACTTGGCTTATATCGGGAGAGGCTTATTTATATATATAGATAATAGTATTGGAATCAGAAACGGAAATCCTCACCTGTGGCTATACAAAATAAGACAAAAGCAAGACCGGATGCGCTACTCCACGGGAGTATCGTCTGCAAAACACAAAGACACAACCAAATAAGACTAACGATGACACACGGCTTATACGAAAACATTAGAACATATAGAAGCACGTTATACAAATAAATCAATCACTTAAGTTCAAATTCTCAAACGAAAACAGAGTAATTCATGCATTTAAAAATGTAAATCAAGTCCAAATGCAACGAAACTTTACGGACATGCTTAAATTATCATAAAGGAGTATACATTCGAATTTCGGGAAAATCGGACTTCATATGCAAAAGTTAGGAAATTTGTCGAAAACTTAAAACGCACTATTCATAGACCCGAACATGCTATAAATTCATAAATCATGCAATTCCTATCTATTTCATATATATCGAATACACGAGCGAAGAAAGAATTCGGAAAAGACGAGCCGAGGTGGGACCCGTAGGCTAAAACTGTAACGCCCCTAAAAATCCGAATTATATTATGATATGTCCGAATCGAATATTTGCACAATTTATTATTTTATTTGATATTTATTATGTAATTTTAGAATTATTTCGTATATGAATGAATTTCTGTATTTAAATTACAAATTGTCAATGTGCGTTTAATAATATGAATTTTGACTGTAATTACATGTTATTTGGACAACGTGAGTTTTCGAACTTATTTTGCAAAATTACGACTTTGCCCCTTCGATTCTAAACCTTAGTCAAAATTTGACTAAGTCAATCTCTCATCTCACTCTCGCGACACTAAGCAAGAAAAAGAAAAGGAGAAGAAAGAAAAAGAGAGAAAAAGAGAAGGAAGAAGAAAGAGATTCCAACGATCGTTCCGACTCCGTTCCCGACGGATTTTCGAGCCGTTTACATCTACGAACTCCTCGCAATCTCATCTACGAGTAAGCCTTTCACGATTCTTTCATTTAATGTCTCGTATGCTTAGTATTTCTTATTTTTGATGATAGTTGTAGAATTTAGGTTTTATTCGATTTTGATAGTAATCGTGGATGGATTTTCGTGTTTATCGTTTCTATATGTAGATTATATGTTCTAGATGATTATATGTGAGAATTAGGGAGTGATTTGCATGATTTATCGATTAAATGTTGAATTTTGGTTTGAAATCGCGTATGTTTTTGCTGTCAGCGAGTTTCTGCTCAATCTAGACGCACACGGGCCTTGCACACGGGGTGTCGCAAGGCCGTGTGGGGTTATACGGCCTCTTGCACGGCCGTGCAAGAGACCGTGCGTGTTGTGAATTGCACACGGGCTGGTGCACACGGCCTTGAGGCCGTGTGCATGAGGCCGTGCGTGTTGCTTGATTGTGCACGGCCTCGGCACACGGTCGTGCACAAGGCCGTTTGGCCTGGTCGAACAGTGCCCTGACCTTCTATAAGTCAGGGTACATTTTGGCCTACGGGTCCCGCTTCGGATCGTCTTTTCCGAATTATTTCTTCGCTCGTGTATTCGATATATATGAAATAGATAGGAATTGCATGATTTATGAATTTACAACATGTTCGGGTATGTGAATAGTGCGTTTTAAGTTTTCGACAAATTTTCTAACTTTTGCATGTGAAGTCCGATTTTCCCGAAATTCGAATGCATACTCCTTTATGATAATTTAAGCATGTCCGTAAAGTTTCGTTGCATTTGGACTTGATTTACATTTTGAAATGCATGAATTACTCTGTTTTCGTTTGAGAATTTGAACTAAAGTGATTGATTTAATTGTATAACGTGCTCCTATGTGTTTTAATACTTTTGTATAAGCCGTGCGCCGTTGTTAGTCTTAATTGGCTGTGTCTTGGTATTTTGCAGACAATACTCCCGTGGAGTAGCGCATCCGGTCTTGCTTTTGTCTTATTTTGCATAGCCACAAGTGAGGCTTTCCGTTTCTATTTCCAGTATGATTACGGATATATATAAATAAGCCTCTCCCAAAATAAGCCACGTTTATGTTTTGTTTTCACACTGTTTATATATATATACCTAATAGATATTTATGATTATTATGTTCATTTGATTTATCGAAAATGATTTGATATGAAAAGTACTACGTATAGACTTTGAAATGTTTACGAAAGAGACATGTAAAACCTTTTGTTTTCTAAGGCGAACTTTGGCCTTTGGCCTCGCATATGTCATGTCTCGAACGGTCTTTTGGCCAACCCGAAATGTTTTGAAAAGCGAGTTATGAAATGTATGTATGTTCGTTTGGGCCCGGAGTAAGAGCGATAGGACGAAGTCGGTAGACGTCGGGTCTACGGCGTAAATCCTATGGTTTCCTCCATTTGGGAGCTCGGGGTGAGGCCGGAGTGGCAGCCCTTTGAGTACCTGAGTTACTCTAGTATGTTACGCGTAGTTTGGATTTAGCGGTCCGTCTACATTGGAGGAATAAGGGTGGTTTCCGGTTTTTATGTTTGGATATTGGAGTTCAGGACTCGACTCGCCGAGTCATATGATATGATATGTTTTATGTTAAATCACCACCCGATTACGAAAACCTTTCTTTTATGTTGATTTCTTTAAGTTTAAAATCTGGTGATTTATTTCCATTTTATGATATACATTATTATTCCCTCCTCACTTAGTCGTTTGACTAACCCCCTCTGTTTTACCCCTGTACTGGTTTCAGGATACTAGGCCGGATCTGCGTCGTCGTCGTCGCGCCTTAGAGTTGCATTTATTTTTGCTCATGTATAACTCTTTCCCCTATGGCTTTTATTTGTATGTTTTACGATATTAGGATTTAATTAGTTTGTATTCGGGATTATGTATAAATATTGAACCCGTTATTATATAATTATCGGGATATTGTATCGAACCCGTTTGTTATTTAATTATGGAATTTCGTTAGCCTTGGTGGGCTTTACTACTTGTGTAATTATTTATGTTTTAAATGTTTCGTTATTTTCGCTTCCGCACTTGTCTTTTCGTTGTTTTGTAACCCCCGCCTAGTTATTGAGTAAATGCTTGCCGTCAGCCGGGTTTCGGTTCGGGTCGGATCCCATTTCGGTTCGGGGTCGGGACTCGGTGCGGGGCGTGCGTTACCCGTTTGGGGCGCCCGCTACAGTTGGTATCAGAGCTCTTGGTCCACTGGCCGAAGCTCTGAATTGTCGTGTCTAGTTGTGTCTAGGTCGTACGGCTTAGGATTACGTGATTGTGACTACGTGATTATGTGAATTTAACTTCTCTACGTGTTACGGCTTTTCATAATCACTTATCATCATGCATGTTTGGTATTGAATTTGCAGAATGCCTCCTTGTCGTGAACCGCCAGGTCCGCCTCCAGGTGTTCCGACACCAGCGCAATTCATGGAAGCCTTAGGACAGTTTATGGTTCATACCAACCGAGCTACGCCACCACCTGCCCCCGAGAATGATATGGGAAGGTTTCTTAAGCTCAACCCTCCGCAGTTCGAGAATGATGTTATCGCCGAGGCTTGGATATCGGCGATGGAAAAGAGATTCCGAGTAATGGAGTGTCCGGACCCTAAGAGGGTCGAGTTAGAAGTGTATCAGATGATAGAAGCTGCTCAGGATTGGTGGGCCCGTATCGAACAGAGATGGCAGGGTGAGCATGTGGTCCCGACTTGGGATCAGTTCGTGATTGAGTTTCGGGCCAAGTATATTCCGTTGGTGGTCCGACAGCGACGTGAGCGAGAGTTCCTGGCTCTCAAGCAGGGTACTTCTACCGTTGACCAGTATGAGGCTCATTTCTCCAGGCTTATTATTCACTGCTCGTATATGGTTGACGACGAGCAAAGGAAGACTCGACAGTTCATCGAGGGATTGTTGAATGAGATTCGTATGCACATGCTTGGGAACCGACTCCAGAACTATACCGATGCAGTCGAGACGGCACTTTCTATAGAGTCCGATCTCCGACAGATGAGACCGACATTTGCACCTGCCCCTGCAGCCGCCAAGAGTTTTGCTTCTGGTTCGAAGAGGCCATTTATTCCGTCTGGGTCCTCTTCTGGAAAGAAGCCGTTCAGGAACGCTATTCAGCCTGCTCCTCCCCGACCTCAGCTTGCTCCTCCTCGATCTTAGGGATTTCCATGGCCAGTATGTGGATTTTGTCAGGGCCCACATTTAGAGGCCAAGTGTTGGAGGAAGAACGGTCTTTGCTACGGATGTGGTAGCGCCGATCACAGGATAGGTGAATGTCCGAAGAGGAGACCGGTACAGCAGGGAGCCGCTCAGCCTCAGGCATATGCCCGTGTTTACGCCTTGGAAGGTGATGCAGAGGATGCTGTTGCAGGTCCGACTGACGTGGTGGAAGGTACTATATATATAAATGGCATTCCCATACATGCATTGTACGACTCGGGTGCTTCACACTCGTTTATTGCACCTGCTGTTTCCTTATCTGTGCATGCGCCTGTTTTCTTGCTTGATTATGTGTTAGTGGTTGGTTCGCCGTTGGGTTCGAAGGTTATTGCGAACCGAGCACTTAAGCGTTATCCGGTTATCATCGAGGGTATCGAGTGCCCGGCTGATTTGGTTGAGTTGCCGATGAAGAAATATGCGGTTATTCTCGGAATGGATTGGTTGTACGAACATCGAGCGAAGGTTGATTGTTTCGAGAAGAAGGTTATTCTGGGTTCTAATGAGGTTAAGGGTTTCCGATCAGGAGAAGGTCCGTATATCTCAATGATGGAAGCCAAGAAGCTCGTTCAGAAAGAAGAAGCTACGTGCTTTATAGCTTACCTTCTCAACCGCCTGAAGGACTAGACGAAGATCGAAGAAACGCCCGTGGTCAATGAATTCATCGACGTGTTTCCTGAGAATCTGGAATTCTTGCCACCAGATCGGGATATAGAGTTCGTGATTGATCTAGTTCCGGGAGCCGAGTCCTATTCGAAGTCGCCGTACCGAATGACTCTTGCAGAGTTGAAAGAATTGAAGAACCAACTCGATGAACTTCTTTCTATTGGATATATCCGACCGAGTGCCTCGCCTTGGGGTGCTCCAGTCTTGTTCGTGAAGAAGAAAGATGGTACACTCCGCATGTGTATCGATTACCGAGAATTGAACATGATGACAGTGAAGAACAAGTATCCTTTACCGCATATCGAGGAATTGTTCGATTTGCTACAAGGATCGAGGATTTATTCCAAGCTCGATCTCAGACAAGGATATTACCAGCTCCGTATCCGATCAGAGGATATCCCGAAGACAGCTTTCAACACCCGATACGGACATTTCGAGTTTGTGGTCATGCCATTTGGACTCTCGAATGCCCTAGCAGCTTTTATGGACATGATGCACAGAATTTTTCGTCCGTACCTCAACAAGTTTGTCGTTATTTTCATCGACGACATCTTAGTGTTCTCGAAGTCCGAAGAAGAACACGCTGAACACCTCTGGATTGTGCTCCAAGCTTTGAGAGAGCACCAATTGTTTGCTAAGTTCAGCAAATGCGAATTCTGGATTGACCGAGTGACCTTCTTAGGTCATGTCATATCCGGAATGGGAATTGAGGTAGATCCTTCGAAGATTGAGACAGTGCTGGATTGGGAGAGACCTAAGACTCCTACAGAGATCCGTAGTTTCTTGGGTTTAGCAGGATACTACAGACGTTTTGTCAAGGATTTCTCTAAACTTGCAGGCCCGTTAACAGCGTTAACGAAGAAAGAAGCTAAGTTTGAGTGGTCAGCCAAATGTGAAGCTAGTTTTCAGGAGCTCAAGAAGAGATTGACCACAGCTCCAGTATTGACCCTGCCCGAGGGTTCTGAAGGATTTTTCGTGTATGCAGATGCGTCACACGAAGGATTAGGTTGTGTGTTAATGCAGAATGGGAAAGTTATAGCTTATGCATCGAGGAAGCTAAAGCCAGCTGAAGAGAACTATCCCACTGACGACCTTGAGCTAGCCGCCGTGGTATTTGCATTATTGAAATGGCGTCATTACCTGTACGGCGTCACGTTCGACATCTTCAAAGATCATAAGAGCCTTCAGTACTTGTTTACTCAGAAGGAATTGAACAAACGACAGCGCCGTTGGATGGAATTATTTGACGATTACGATTGCAAGATTCGGTATCATCCCGGAAAGGCGAATGTCGTAGCCGATGCACTAAGCTGAAAGGCAAGCATAGCCCAGCTAGAGGCTAAGTTAGAGGGAGTTCACATCAGTTCCCAGGCCCATGTTCACAGCATATCGATCCAGTCAGAGTTGGGTCGAAAGATTCGAGATGTTCAGACTACTGATGAGTGGACTCAGAGACAGATAGTTCACGTCGCAGCTGATTCTGAGACTCAGTTTGGTGTGGACGACACAGGAATTCTCCGCTACAAGGCCCGAGTTTGTGTCCCGGAGAGTCTGAGGAAAGAGATTCTCGGTGAGGCTCACAACACACCTTACACAGTTCATCCAGGTGGAAGTAAGATGTATCGGGATCTGAAAGAATTATTCTGGTGGAGAGGTATGAAGAGAGACGTAGCTGATTACGTCAAGAGATGCTCGACTTGTCAGCAAGTTAAAGTTGAACATCAAAGGCCGGGAGGTTTGCTTGAGCCACTACCGATTCCCACGTGCAATTGGGAGGGTATTGCCATGGACTTTGTGTCTGGTTTGCCTAAAGTAAGAGGTGGCTACGATAGCATTTGGGTGATTATCGACCGACTGTCCAAGAGTGCTCATTTTTTACCGATCAACATGTCGTACAAAGTGGATAGGTTGGCAGAGATTTATCACCGAGAGATTGTCAAACTTCATGGAATTCCGACTACGATAGTGTCTGACAGAGACGCTCGATTTACTTCCCGTTTGTGGCAGCAACATCAAGAACGAATGGGAACGAAGCTCACTTTCAGTACAGCCGCATATCCGCAGACAGATGGTCAGTCAGAGAGGATGATCAGATATCTCTGTGATATGCTTCGAGCTTGTGCCTTGGATTTTCGTGACAATTGGCACGACCAGTTGCCTCTGATCGAGTTTGCCTACAACAACAGTTATCAGTCTACGATCGGAATGGCACCTTACGAAGCGTTGTATGGCAGAAAGTGTAGATCCCCGTTGTTTTGGGATCTCGAAGATTGGCGTTGGACGAAAGACGATAAGGAACGAGGAACTCCTCCAAAGTTTCTCTAAAATGCCATCGACCGTATCCAGATTATTCGGCAGAGAATGAAAGCAGCTCAGGATCGACAGAAGAGCTATGCCGACACCCGTCGCCGACCGTTGGAATTTGAGGTTGGTGACAAAGTATTCCTCAAAGCTTCTCCTCGAAAGGGTTTCACCCGAATTGGAAAAGGAGGAAAGTTAAGTCCGAGATTTTTAGGTCCCTATGAGATTCAAGAAAGGATTGGGAACGCAGCTTACAGGTTAGACTTGCTGCCGAGCCTAACTGGGATTCACAACGTCTTTCATGTTTCCCAACTTCGAAAGTACTTCCCAAATGAGTCCGAGATCCTTCCTGTTGAGGATATTGAACTGGAACCGGATTTGACCTTTCTTTCGAAGCCGGTGAAGATATTGGATAAGAAGACTCAAACTCTGCGCAACCGAGAGATTTCTCTTGTCAAAGTCCTTTGGAGAAATCAGACAACCGAAGAAGCTACATGGGAAACCGAGGACAAGACGCGCAAGTTTCATCCGGAATTATTTTAGCCGGACGAGTAGAATCTGGGGGCCAGATTCTCATAAGGAGGGGTGATTATAACGCCCCTAAAAATCCGAATTATATTATGATATGTCCGAATCGAATATTTGCGCAATTTATTATTTTATTTGATATTTATTATGTAATTTTGGAATTATTTCGTATATGAACGAATTTCTGTATTTAAATTACAAATTGTCAATGTTCGTTTAATAATATGAATTTTGACTGTAATTACATGTTATTTGGACAACGTGAGTTTTCGAACTTATTTTGCAAAATTACGACTTTGCCCCTTCGATTCTAAACCTTAGTCAAAATTTGACTAAGTCAATCTCTCATCTCACTCTCCCGACACTCAGCAAGAAAAAGAAAAGGAGAAGAAAGAAAAAGAGAGAAAAAGAGAAGGAAGAAGAAAGAGATTCCAACGATCGTTCCGACTCCGTTCCCGACGGATTTTCGAGCCGTTTACGTCTACGAACTCCTCGCGATCTCATCTACGAGTAAGCCTTTCACGATTATTTCATTTAATGTCTCGTATGCTTAGTATTTCTTATTTTTGATGATAGTTGTAGAATTTAGGTTTTATTCGATTTTGATAGTAATCGTGGATGGATTTTCGTGTTTATCGTTTCTATATGTAGATTATATGTTGTAGATGATTATATATGAGAATTAGGGAGTGATTTGCATGATTTATCGATTAAATGTTGAATTTTGGTTTGAAATCGCGTATGTTTTTGCTGTCTGCGAGTTTTTGCTCAATGTGGACGCACACGGGCCTTGCACACGGGGTGTCGCAAGGCCGTGTGGGGTTACACGGCCTCTTGCACGGCCGTGCAAGAGACCGTGCGTGTTGTGAATTGCACGCGGGCTGGTGCACACGGCCTTGAGTCCGTGTGCATGAGGCCGTGCGTGTTGCTTGATTGTGCACGGCCTCGGCACACGGCCGTGTGGCCTGGTCGAACAGTGCCCTGACCTTCTGTAAGTCAGGGCACATTTTGGCCTACAGGTCCCGCTTTGGCTCGTCTTTTCCGAATTCTTTCTTCGCTCGTGTATTCGATATATATGAAATAGATAGGATTTGCATGATTTATGAATTTACAACATGTTCGGGTATGTGAATAGTACATTTTAAGTTTTCGACAAATTTTCTAACTTTTGCATGTGAAGTCCGATTTTCCCAAAATTCGAATGCATACTCCTTTATGATAATTTAAGCATGTCCGTAAAGTTTCGTTGCATTTGGACTTGATTTACATTTTTAAATGCATGAATTACTCTGTTTTTGTTTGAGAATTTGAACTAAAGTGATTGATTTAATTGTATAACGTGCTCCTATGTGTTTTAATACTTTCGTATAAGCCGTGCGTCATTGTTAGTCTTAATTGGTTGTGTCTTGGTATTTTGCAGACGATACTCCCGTGGAGTAGCGCATCTGGTCTTGCTTTTGTCTTATTTTGCATAGCCACAGGTGAGGCTTTCCGTTTCTGTTAAAGCCAAAGAAGGAGGCAAGATTCGGAGCTGCTCATACTCTAGGTCATAGCCTTTGAAGTTTTATCATCTTTTTCAAAGACAACAAAACTAAAGGGAAGACTCAGACTTTCGTTTTATCCACTCGTGGTTCTTCTATCCTTGCTGCTCGCTTCCTTCTTTGGATTTCCTGTATTATTACGGATATATATAAATAAGCCTCTCCCAAAATAAGCCACGTTTATGTTTTATTTTCACACCGTTTATATATATATACCTAATAGATATTTATGATTATTATGTTCATTTGATTTATCGAAAATGATTTGATATGAAAAGTACTACGTATAGACTTTGAAATGTTTACGAAAGAGACATGTAAAACCTTTTGTTTTCTAAGGCGAACTTTGGCCTTTGGCCTCGCATATGTCATGTCTCGAACGGTCTTTTGGCCAACCCGAAATGTTTTGAAAAGCGAGTTATGAAATGTATGCATGTTCGTTTGGGCCCGGAGTAAGAGCGATAGGACGAAGTAGGTAGACGTCGGGTCTACGGCGTAAATCCTATGGTTTCCTCCATTTGGGAGCTCGGGGTGAGGCCGGAGTGGCAGCCCTTTGAGTACCTGAGTTACTCTAGTATGTTACGCGTAGTTCGGATTTAGCGGTCCGTCTACATTGGAGGAATAAGGGTGGTTTCCGGTTTTTATGTTTGGATATTGGAGTTCAGGACTCGACTCGCCGAGTCATATGATATGATATGTTTTATGTTAAATCACCACCCGATTACGAAAACCTTTCTTTTATGTTGATTTCTTTAAGTTTAAAATCTGGTGATTTATTTCCGTTTTATGATATACATTATTATTCCCTCCTCACTTAGTCGTTTGACTAACCCACTCTGTTTTACCCCTGTACTGGTTTCAGGATACTAGGCGGGATCTGCGTCGTCGTCGTCGCGTCTTAGAGTTGCATTTATTTTTGCTCATGTATAACTCTTTCCCGTATGGCTTTTATTTTTATGTTTTACGATATTAGGATTTAATTAGTTTGTATTCGGGATTATGTATAAATATTGAACCCGTTATTATATAATTATCGGGATATTGTATCGAACCCGTTTGTTATTTAATTATGGAATTTCGTTAGCCTTGGTGGGCTTTACTACTTGTGTAATTATTTATGTTTTAAATGCTTCGTTATTTTCGCTTCCGCACTTGTCTTTTCGTTGTTTTGAAACCCCCGCCTAGTTATTGAGTAAATGCTTGCCGTTCGCCGGGTTTCGGTTCGGGGTCGGGACTCGGTGTGGGGCGTGCGTTACCCGTTTGGGGCGCCCGCTACAAAAGGTTAGGGGGCTGTTCACCGGTCCACACGGCCTTGTGCACGGCCGTGTGCCGAGGCCGTGCACAATCAAGCAACACGCACGGCCTCATGCACACGGCCTCAAGGCCGTGTGCACCATCCCGTGTCCAATGCACCACACGCACGGTCTCTTGCACGGCCGTGCAAGAGGCCATGTATCTCCACACGGCCTTGCAACACGCTGTGTGCAAAGCCCGTGTGCGTCCAGATTGAGCAGAAACATGCAGAACATCAAAACATACGCGAAATTCAAACTTAAATCAACATTTAAACGATTAATCATGCAAATCAATCCCTAATTCTCACATATAATCATCTACAACAGATAATCTACATATAGAAACGATAAACACGAAAATCCATCCACGAATACTATCAAAATCGAATAAAACCTAAATATTCAACTATTAACCAAAAACGAGAAATACGAGGCATAGGGGACATTAAACGAAAGAATCGTGAAAGGCTTACTCATAGAAGAGATCACGAGGAGTTCGTAGACAAAAACGATTCAAAAATCCGTTGGGAAACGGAGTCGGGACGATCGTTGAAGCTCTTTCCTTCCCTTTTCTCTTTTTCTTTCTTTTTCTTTCTTCTCTTTTGCTGCTGCTGCTGATTTGGGCGAGAGTGAGGTGAGAGAGAGACTTAGTCAATTAGTTGACTAGGGTTTAAAATCGAAAGGGCAAATTCATAATTTCGCAAAATAAGTTCAAAAACTCACGTTGTCCAAATAATACATAATTACAGTCAAAATTCATATTATTAAACGCACATTGACAATTCGTAATTTAAATATAGAAATCCATTCATTTACGAAATTATTCTAAAATCTCATATTAAATATCAAATAAAATAATAAATTGTGCAAATACTCGATTCGGACATACCGGATTATAATTCGGATTTTCGGGGTGTTACAATCACCCCTCCTCTGAGAATCTAGCCCCCAGATTCTACTCGTCCGACTGAAATAATTCCGGATGAAACTTGCGCATCTTGTCCTCGGTCTCCCATGTAGCTTCTTCGGTTGTCTGATTTCTCCAAAGGACTTTGACAAGAGAAATCTCTCGGTTGCGCAGAGCTTGAGTCTTCTTATCCAATATCTTCAGCGGCTTCGAAACAAAGGTCAAATCCGGCTCTAGTTCAATTTCCTCAACAGGAAGGGTCTCGGACTCATTCAGAAAGTACTTTCGGAGTTGGGAAACATGAAAGACGTTGTGAATCCCAGTTAGGCTTGGCGGCAAGTCTAACCTGTAAGCTGCGTTCCCAATCCTCTCTAGAATTTCATAGGGACCCAAAAATCTCGGACTCAGTTTTCCTCCTTTTCCAATTCGGGTGAAACCCTTTCGAGGAGAAGCTTTGAGGAATACTTTGTCACCAACCTCAAATTCCAACGGTCGGTGACGGTTGTCGGCATAGCTCTTCTATCGATCCTGAGCTGCTTTCATTCTCTGCCGAATGATCTGGATACGGTCGATGGCATTTTGGAGAAACTTTGGAGGAGTTCCTCGTTCCTTATCATCCTTCGTCCAACGCCAATCTTCGAGATCCCAAAACAACGGGGATCTACACTTTCTGCCATACAAAGCTTCGTAAGGTGCCATTCCGATCATAGACTGATAACTGTTGTTGTAGGCAAACTCGATCAAAGGCAATTGATCGTGCCAATTGTTGTGAAAATCTAAGGCACAAGCTCGAAGCATATCACAGAGATATCTGATCATCCTCTCTGACTGACCATCTGTCTGTGGATGTGCGGCTGTACTGAAAGTCAGCTTCGTTCCCATTCGCTCTTGAAGTTGCTGCCATAAGCGAGAAGTAAATCGAGCGTCTCTATCAGACACTATCGTAGACGGAATCCTATGAAGCTTGACAATCTCTTGGTGATAAATCTCTGCCAACCTATCCACTTTGTACGACATGTTGATCGGTAGAAAATGAGCACTCTTGGACAGTCGGTCGATAATCACCCAAATGCTATCGTAGCCACCTCTTACTTTAGGCAAACCAGACACGAAGTCCATGGCAATACCCTCCCAGTTCCACGTATGAATCGGTAGTGGCTCAAGCAAACCTCCCGGTCTTTGATGTTCAACTTTAACTTGCTGACAAGTTGAGCATCACTTGACGTAATCAGCTACGTCTCTCTTCATACCTCTCCACCAGAATAATTCTTTTAGGTCCCGATACATCTTACTTCCACCTGGATGAACGGTGTAAGGTGTGTTATGAGCCTCATCAAGAATCTCTTTCCTCAGACTCTCCGGAACACAAACTCGGGACTTGTAGCGGAGAATTCCTGTGTCGTCCACACCAAACTTAGTCTCTGGATCAGTTGCGATGTGAACTATCTGTCTCTGAGTCCACTCATCAGTAGCCTGAACATCTCGAACCTTTCGACTCAACTCTGACTGAATCGATATGCTGTGAACATGGGCCTGGGAACTGATGTGAACTCCCTCTAACTTAGCCTCTAGCTGGGCTATGCTTGCCTTCCGGCTCAGTGCATCGGCTACAACATTCGCGTTTCCGGGATGATACTGGATCTTGCAATCGTAATCCTCAAATAACTCCATCCAACGGCGCTGTCGTTTGTTCAATTCCTTCTGAGTAAACAAATACTGAAGGCTCTTATGATCTGTGAAGATGTCGAACGTGACGCCATTTCAATAATTCAAATACCACGGCGGCTAGCTCAAGGTCGTGAGTGGGATAGTTCTCTTCTGCTGGCTTTAGCTTCCTCGATGCATAAGCTATAACTTTCCCATTCTGCATTAACACACAACCTAACCCTTCGTGTGACGCATCTGCATACACGACAAATCCTTCAAAACCCTCGGGCAGGGTCAACACTGGAGCTGTGGTCAATCTCTTCTTGAGCTCCTGAAAACTAGCTTCACATTTGGCTGACCACTCAAACTTAGCTTCTTTCTTTGTCAACGCTGTTAACGGACCTGCAAGTTTAGAGAAATCCTTGACGAAACGTCTGTAGTATCCTGCTAAACCCAAGAAACTACGGATCTCTGTAGGAGTCTTAGGTCTCTCCCAATCCAGCACTGTCTCAATCTTCGAAGGATCTACCTCGATTCCCGTTCCGGATATGACATGACCTAGGAAGGTCACTCGGTCAATCCAGAATTCACATTTGCTGAACTTAGCGAATAATTGGTGCTCTCTTAAAGCTTGGAGCACAATCCGGAGGTGTTAAGCGTATTCTTCTTCGGACTTCGAGAACACTAAGATGTCGTCGATGAAAATAACAACGAACTTGTCGAGGTACGGACGGAAAATTATGTGCATCATATCCATAAAAGCTGCTGGGGCATTCGAGAGTCCGAATTGCATGACCACAAACTCGAAATGTCCGTATCGGGTGTTGAAAGCTGTCTTCGGGATATCCTGTGATCGGATACGTAGCTGGTAATATCCTTGTCTGAGGTCGAGCTTGGAATAAACCCTCGATCCTTGTAGCGAGTCGAACAATTCCTCGATATGGGGTAGAGGATACTTGTTCTTCACTGTCATCCTGTTCAATTCTCGGTAATCGATACACATGCGAAGTGTACCATCCTTCTTCTTCACGAACAAGACTGGAGCACCCCAAGGCGAGGCACTCGGTCGGATATATCCAATAGAAAGAAGTTCATCGAGTTGGTTCTTCAATTCTTTCAACTCGGCAGGAGCCATTCAGTACGGCGACTTCGAATAGGACTCGGCTCCCGGAACTAGATCAATCACGAACTCTATATCCCAATCCGGTGGCAAGAATTCCAAATTCTCGGGAAACACGTCGACGAATTCATTGACCACGGACGTTTCTTCGATCTTCGTCTGGTCCTTCGGGCGGTTGAGAATGTATGCTATAAAGCATGTCGCTTCTTCTTTCTGAACGAGCTTCTTGGCTTCCATCATTGAGATATACGGACCTTCTCCTGATCGAAAACCCTTAACCTCATTAGAACCTAGAATAACCTTCTTCTCGAAACAATCAACCTTCGCTCGATGCTCGTACAACCAATCCATTTCGAGAATAGCCCCATATTTCTTCATCGGCAACTCAACCAAATCAGCCGGGTACTCGATACCCTCGATGATAACCGGACAACGCTTAAGTGCTCGGTTCGCAATAACCTTCGAACCCAACAGCGAACCAACCACTAACACATAATCAAGCAAGGAAACAGGCGCATGCACAGATAAGGAAACAGCAGGCGCAATAAATGAGTGGGAAGCACCCTAGTCGTAAAATGCATGTATGGGGATGCCATTTATATATATAGTACCTTCCACCACGTCAGTCGGATTTGCAACAGTATCCTGTGCATCGCCTTCCAAGGTGTAAACATGAGCATATGCCTGAGGCTGAGCGGCTCCCTGTTGTACCGGTCCCCTCTTCGGGCATGCATCTATCCTGTGATCGGCGCTACCACATCCGTAGCAAAGACCATTCTTTCTCCAACATTTGGTCTCTAAGTGCGGGCCCTGACAAAATCCACATACAGGTCGTGGAAATCCCTGAGGTCGAGGGGGAGCAGACTGAACGACGCTCCTGAATGGCTTCTTTACAGAAGAGGACCCAGACGGAATAAATGGCCTCTTCAAACTAGAAGCGAAACTCTTGGCGGCTGCAGGGGCAGGTGCTAATGTCGGTCTCATCTGTCGGAGATCAGACTCTATAGAAAGTGCCATCTTGACTGCATCGGTGTAGTACTGGATTTTGTTCCCGAGCATATGCATACGAATCTCATTCGACAATCCCTCAATGAACTGTTGAGTCTTCCTCTGTTCGTCGTCAACCATATACGAGCAGTGAATGATAAGCCTGGAGAAGTGAGCCTCGTACTGGTCAACGGTAGAAGTACCCTGCTTGAGAGCCAGGAACTCTCGCTCACGTCGCTGTCGGACCACCAACGGAATATATTTGGCCCGAAACTCAACCAAGAACTGATCCCAAGTCGGGACCACATGCTCTCGCTGCCATCGCTGCTCTATACGGGCCCACCAGTCCTGTGTAGCTCCTATCATCTGATAAACTGCCAACTCGACCCTCTTAGGGTCCGGACACTCCATAACTCGGAACCTCTTCTCCATTGCCGATATCCAAGCCTCGGCGATCACATCATCAGGTGCACCCTCGAACTGCGGAGGGTTGAGCTTAAGAAACCTTCCCATATCATTCTCGGGGGCAGGAGGCGGTGTTGCTCGGTTAGTATGAACCATGAACTGCCCTAAGGCTTCCATAAACTATGCTGGTGTCGGAACACCTGGAGGCGGACCTGGCGGTTCACGACGAGGAGGCATTCTGCAAATTCAAAACCAAACATGCATGATGATAAGTGATTATGAAAAGCCGTAACACGTAGAGAAGTTAAATTCACATAATCACGTAGTCACAATCACGTAATCCTAAGCCGTACGACCTAAACAGACACGACAAAACACGACGCTTCAGAGCCTAGGCCATTGGACCAAAGACGCTTTGATACCAACTGTAGCGGGCGCCCCAAAGGGGTAACTCACGCCCCGCACCGAGCCCCGACCCGTGACCGAAATGGAATCCGACCCGAATCAAAACCCGGCGAACGGCACACATTTACTCAATGACTAGGCGGGGATTTCAAAAACGAAAGAAAATGACAGAGGTGCGGAAGCAAAAATAAACCAAACAATAAAACATAATAATTGCACAAGTATTAAAGCCCACCAAGGCCAACGAAATTCAATTACATAATTAATAAACGGGTTCGATACAATATCCCGACAATGTAAATATACGGGTTCAACATTTAAATCCCAAATTGTAACTAAATAAAATTACTAATATCATAAAGCATAATTAATAGCCAAACGGGAAAAGAGTTGTACATGAGCCAAAAATAAATGTAACTCTAAGACGCGACGACGACGACGATCCCGCCTAGTATCCTGAAACCAATACAGGGTAAAACAGAGGGGGTTAGTCAAACGACTAAGTGAGGAGGGAATAATAATGTATTTTATAAAACGGAAAATAAATCACCAATTTTAAACTTAAAAGAAATCAACATAAAAGAAAGGTTTTCAGAATCGGGTGGTGATTTAACATAAAACATAACTTATCATATGACTCGGCGAGTCGAGCCCTTAACTCCAATTTCCAAACATAAAAACGGGAAACCCACCTTATTCCTCCAATGTAGACGGACCGCTAAATCCGAACTACGCATAACATATCATACGGTAACTCAGGTACTCAAAGGGCTGCCACTCCGGCCTCACCCCGAGCTCCCAAATGGAGGAAACCATAGGATTTACGCCGTAGACCCGACGTCTACCGACTTCGTCCTATCGCTCTTACTCCGGGCCCAAACAAACATGCATACATATCATAACTCGCTTTTCAAATCATTTCGGGTTGGCCAAAAGACCGTTCGAGACATGTCATATGCGAGGCCAAAGGCCAAAGTTCGCCTTAGAAACAAAAGGTTTTACATGTCTCTTTCTTAAACATTTCAAAGACTATACGTAGTACTTTTCATATCCAATCATTTTCGATAAATCAAATGAACATAATACGCATAAATATCTACAAAGCATATATATAGAAACGGTGTGAAAACAAAACGTAAACTTGGCTTATATCGGGAGAGGCTTATTTATATATATACATAATAGTACTGGAATCAGAAACGGAAAGCCTCACCTGTGGCTATACAAAATAAGACAAAAGCAAGACCGGATGCGCTACTCCACGGGAGTATCGTCTGCAAAACATAAAGACACAACCAAATAAGACTAACGACAACGCACGGCTTATACGAAAACATTAGAACACATAGAAGCACGTTATACAAATAAATCAATCACTTAAGTTCAAATTCTCAAACGAAAACAGAGTAATTCATGCATTTAAAAATGCAAATCAAGTCCAAATGCAACGAAACTTTACGGACATGCTTAAATTATCATAGAGGAGAATACATTCGAATTTCGGGAAAATCAGACTTCATATGCAAAAGTTAGGAAATTTGTCGAAAACTTAAAACGCACTATTCATAGACCCGAACATGCTATAAATTCATAAATCATGCAATTCCTATCTATTTCATATATATCGAATACATGAGCGGAGAAAGAATTCGGAAAACATGAGCCGAGGTGGGACCCGTAGGCTAAAACAGCCCCTGACTTACAGAAGGTCAGGGGGCTGTCACCGGTCCACACGGCCTTGTGCACGGCCGTGTGCTGAGGCCGTGCACAATCAAGCAACACGCACGGCCTCATGCACACGGCCTCAAGGCCGTGTGCACCAGCCCGTGTCCAATGCACCACACGCACGGTGTCTTGCACGGCCGTGCAAGAGGCCGTGTATCTCCACACGGCCTTGCAACACGCCGTGTGCAAAGCCCGTGTGCGTCCAGATTGAGCAGAAACATGCAGAACATCAAAACATACGCGAAATTCAAACTTAAATCAACATTTAAACGATTAATCATCCAAATCAATCCCTAATTCTCACATATAATCATCTACAACATATAATCTACAATAGAAACGATAAACACGAAAATCCATCCACGAATACTATCAAAATCGAATAAAACCTAAATATTCAACTATTAACCAAAAATGAGAAATACGACGCATAGGGGACATTAAACGAAAGAATCGTGAAAGACTTACTCGTAGAAGAGATCACGAGGAGTTCGTAGACGAAAACGATTTGAAAATCCGTTGGGAAACGAAGTCGGGACGATCGTTGAAGCTCCTTCCTTCCGTTTTCTCTTTTTCTTTCTTTTTCCTTTTTCTCCTTTGCTGCTGCTGCTGATTTGGGCGAGAGTGAGGTGAGAGAGAGACTTAGTCAATTAGTTGACTAGGGTTTAAAATCGAAAGGGCAAATTCGTAATTTCGCAAAATAAGTTCAAAAACTCACGTTGTCCAAATAATACATAATTACAGTCAAAATTCATATTATTAAACGCACATTGACAATTTGTAATTTAAATATAGAAATCCATTCATTTACAAAATTATTCTAAAATCTCATATTAAATATCAAATAAAATAATAAATTGCGCAAATACTCAATTCGGACATACCGGATTATAATTCGGATTTTCGGGGCGTTACAAAAACCCATAGAGAAACTCACACGAAGTAAAAGGACAACACGTAATAGCATAAATACATTTAAGACAAGTTACAGGCGATGTTCTAATGCAATGCCTATTATGAGTTGCGTACCTTTCACCAATCCTTCTGAGTGTAGGACCAATCTCGTAAGCTGTATCCACCAAGTTAGTATCCTTCGGTAGGGTCCTATCTCGAAGGAAGATAGTGTTCGATCATCTCTGCATCACAAGGTTTCAATAAGTGTGTCTGATGAGGTTAGTATGCAACCACACGAGGCATATTAACAAATAAATCGCGATCCTAAAGCCGCAGGTGTAGCGGGCGCCCCAAACGGGTAACGCACGCCCCGCACCGAGCCCCGACCCGAAGCCGGAATGGGATCCGACCCGAATCGAAACCCGGCGAACGGCAAGCATTTACTCAATTACTAGGCGGGGGTTTTAAATAAACAACGAGACAGAAGTGCGGAAGCGAAATAAATCAACATTAAAGCATAATAAATTGCACAATTATTAAAGCCCACCAAGGCTAACGAAATTCACTTAATTAAATAACAAACGGGTTCGGTACAATATCCCGATAATTATATAATAACGGGTTCAATACAAAATCCCGAATACATTCTAATAAATCCTAAAATCAAAAGACATAAATCATAGCCATACTGAATGAGAGTTATACATGAGCAAAAAGAATGTAACTCTAAGACGCGACGACGACGACGCAGGTCCCGCCTAGTATCCTGAAACCAGTACAGGGGTAAAACAGAGGGGGGTTAGTCGAACGACTAAGTGAGGAGGGAATAATAGTGTATATAACAAAACGGGAAATAAATCACCAATTTTTAAACTTAAAAGAAATCAACATAAAAGAAAGGTTTTCGTAATCGGGTGGTGATTTAACATAAAACAAAACATATCTTATGACTCGGCGAGTCGAGCCCTGAACTCCAATAACCAAACATAAAAACCGGAAACCACCCTTATTCCTCCAATGTAGACGGACCGCTAAATCCGAACTACGCGAAACTTACTAGAATAACTCAGGTACTCAAAGGGCTGCCACTCCGGCCTCACCCCGAGCTCCCAAATGGAGGAAACCATAGGATTTACGCCGTAGACCCGACGTCCACCGACTTCGTCCTATCGCTCTTACTCCGGGCCCAAACGATCATACAAACATTTCATAACTCGCTTTTTCAAACATTTCGGGTTGGCCAAAAGACCGTTCGAGACATGTCATATGCGAGGCCGAAGGCCAAAGTTCGCCTTAGAAACAAAAGGTTTTACATGTCTCTTCCGTAAACATTTCGAAGACTATACGTAATACTTTTTCATATCAAATAATTTTCGATAAATCAAATGAACATAATAATCATAAATATCTACTAAGTATATATATAAACGGTGTGAAAACAAAACATAAACGTGGCTTATATCGGGAGAGGTTTATTTATATATATATACGTAGTATTACTGGAAACAGAAACGGAAAGCCTCACCTGGCTATGCAAAAGATGAGCAAAAAGAGCAAGAACCGGCGCTACTCCACAGGAGTATCGTCTGCAAAATACCAAGACACAACCAAATAAGACTAAAGACGACGCACGGCTTATACGAAAGAATTAGAACACGTAGAAGCACGTTATACAATTAAATAAATCACTTAGGTTCAAATTCTCAAACGAAAACAGAGTAAATCGCAAATTTAAAAATGTAAATCAATTCCAAATGCAACGAAACTTTACGGACATGCTTAGAATATCATAAAGAAGCATGCATTCGAATTTCGGAAAAATCGGACTTCACATGCAAAAGTTAGAAAATTTAACGAAAACTTAAAATGCACTATTCACATACCCGAACATGTCGTAAATTCACAAATCATGTAATTCCTATCCATATCATACATATCGAATACACGAGCGAAGAAAGAATTCGGAAAAGATGAGCCGAAGCGGGACCCGTAGGCCAATTTGTACCCTGACTTACAGAAGGTCAGGGTACTGTTCGAGCCTTCCACACGGCCTTGTGCACGGCCGTGTGGCGAGGCCGTGCACACTCAAGAAACGCGCACGGCCTCATGCACACGGCCTCAAGGCCGTGTGTAGAGCCCGTGCGCAATCCTTCCACGCGCACGGCATCATGCACACGGCCTCGAGGCCGTGTGCACAAGCCCGTGTGCGATCAAAATGAGCAGAAACTCGCAGACAGAAAATCATACGCGAAAATCAACCCCTAATCCAACAATTAATCACTAAAACATGCAAATCAAACCCTAATTCTCACATAAAATGATCTACAACATATATGCTTCATATAGAAACGATAAACACGAAAATCCATCCACATTTTCTATCAAAATCATATAAAACCTAAATTCTATAACTATTATCAAAAATCCAAAAATCGAAGTAATGAAGGCATTAATCGAAAAATTTCGTGAGAGCTTACTCGTAGATGAGATCGCGAGGAGTTCGTAGACGTAAACGGCTCGAAAATCCGTCGGGAAACGGAGTCGGAACGATCGTTGGAATCTCTTTCTTCTTCCTTCTCTTTTTCTTTCTTTCCTTCTTCTCCTTTGCTTGTTTGTGCGTGAATGGCAAGTGTGAGAGAGAGATTGAGACTTAGTCAAATCTTGACTAAGGTTTAGAAATCGAAGGGGCATTTTAGTAATTTTGCAAAAAATAAGTTCGAAATCTCACGATGTCCAAATAACATGTAATTACAGTCAAAATTCATATTATTAAACGCACATTGACGATTTGTAAATTAAATACATAACTTCAATCATATACGAAATAAATTCTAAAATTGCATAATAAATATCAAATAAATATTAAATTACACAAATATTCGATTCGGACATACCAAATTAATTATTTGGATTTTCGGGGCGTTACAATCACCCCTCCTTATGAGAATCTGGCCCCCAGATTCTACTCGTCCGGCTGAAATAATTCCGGATGAAACTTGCGCATTTTGTCCTCGGTCTCCCATGTAGCTTCTTCGGTTGTCTGATTTCTCCAAAGGACTTTGACAAGAGAAATCTCTCGGTTGCGCAGAGCTTGAGTCTTCTTATCCAATATCTTCACCGGCTTCGAAACAAAGGTCAAATCCGGCTCTAGTTCTACATCCTCAACAGGAAGGATCTCAGACTTATTCGGGAAGTATTTTCAGAGTTGGGAAACATGAAAGACGTTGTGAATCCCTGTCAGACTCGGCGGCAAGTCTAACCTGTAAGCTGCGTTCCCAATTCTTTCCAGAATCTCATAGGGGCCCAAAAATCTCGGACTTAACTTTCCTCCTTTTCCAATTCGGGTGAAACCCTTTCGAGGAGAAGCTTTGAGGAATACTCTGTCACCAACCTCAAATTCTAACGGTCGGCGGCGGGTGTCGGCATAGCTCTTCTGTCGATCCTGAGCTGCCTTCATTCTCTGCCGGATGATCTGAATTCGGTCGATGGCATTTTGGAGAAACTTTGGAGGAGTTCCTCGTTCCTGATCATCTTTCGTCCATCGCCAATCTTCGAGATCCCAAAACAACGGGGATCTACACTTTCTGCCATACAATGCTTCGTAAGGTGCCATTCCGATCGTAGACTGATGACTGTTGTTGTAGGCAAGCTCAATCAGAGGCAACTGGTCGTGCCAATTGTTACGAAAATCCAGGGCACAAGCTCGAAGCATATCACAGAGATATCTGATCATCCTCTCTGACTGACCATCGGTTTGCGGATGTGCGGCCGTACTGAAAGTCAGCTTCGTTCCCATTCGTTCTTGAAGTTGTTGCCACAAACGGGAAGTAAATCGAGCATCTCTGTCAGATACTATCGTAGACGGAATTCCATGAAGCTTGACAATCTCTCGGTGATAAATCTCTGCCAACCTATCCACTTTGTACGACATGTTGATCGGTAGGAAATGAGCACTCTTGGATAATCGGTCGATAATCACCCAAATGCTATCGTAGCCACCTCTAACTTTAGGTAAACCAGACACGAAGTCCATGGCAATACCCTCCCAATTCCATGTAGGAATCGGTAGTGGCTCAAGCAAACCTCCCGGTCTCTGATGTTCAGCTTTAACTTGTTGACAAGTCGAACATCTCTTGACGTAATCAGCTACGTCTCTCTTCATACCTCTCCACCAGAACAATTCCTTCAAATCCCGATACATCTTACTTCCTCCCGGATGAACTGTGTAAGGTGTGTTGTGAGCCTCATCGAGAATCTCTTTCCTCAGACTCTCCGGAACACAAACTCGGGACTTGTAGCGGAGAATTCCTGTGTCGTCCACAACAAACTGAGTCTCAGAATCAGCTGCAATGTGAACTATCTGTCTCTGAGTCCACTCATCAGTAGCCTGAACATCTCGAATCTTTCGACCCAATTCTGACTGGATCGATATGCTGTGAACATGGGCCTGAGAACTGATGTGCACTCCCTCTAACTTAGCCTCTAGCTGGGCTATGCTTGCCTTCCGGCTCAATGCATCGGCTACGACATTCGCCTTTCCGGGATGGTACTGGATCTTGCAATCGTAGTCCTCAAATAACTCCATCCAACGGCGCTGTCGTTTGTTCAATTCCTTCTGAGTAAACAAGTACTGAAGGCTCTTATGATCTGTGAAGATGTCAAATGTGATGCCGTAGAGGTAATGACGCTATTTCAATAATGCAAATACCACGGCGGCTAGTTCAAGGTCGTGTGTGGGATAGTTCTCTTCAGCTGGCTTTAGCTTCCTCGATGCATAAGCTATAACTTTCCCATTCTGCATTAATACACAACCTAACCCTTCGTGTGACGCATCTGCATACACGACAAATCCTTCAGAACCCTCTGGCAGGGTCAGTACTGGGGCTGTGGTCAATCTCTTCTTGAGCTCCTGAAAACTAGCTTCACATTTGGCTGACCACTCAAACTTAGCTTCCTTCTTCGTCAATGCTGTTAACGGACCTGCAAGTTTAGAGAAATCCTTGACAAAACGTCTGTAGTATCCCGCTAATCCCAAGAAACTACGGATCTCTGTAGGAGTCTTAGGTCTCTCCCAATCCAGCACTGTCTCAATCTTCGAAGGATCTACCTCGATTCCCGTTCCGGATATGACATGACCTAGGAAGGTCACTCGGTCAATCCAGAATTCGCATTTGCTGAACTTAGCAAACAACCGGTGCTCTCTCAAAGCTTGGAGCACAATCCGGAGGTGTTCAGCGTGTTCTTCTTCGGACTTCGAGAACACTAAGATGTCGTCGATGAAAATAACGACAAACTTATCGAGGTACGGACGGAAAATTCTGTGCATCATGTCCATAAAAGCTGCTGGGGCATTCGTAAGTCCAAACGGCATGACCACAAACTCGAAATGTCCGTATCGGGTGTTGAAAGCTGTCTTCGGGACATCGTCTGATCGGATACGGAGCTGGTAATATCCTTGTCTGAGATCGAGCTTGGAATAAACCCTCGATCCTTGTAGCAAATCGAACAATTCCTCGATATGCGGTAGAGGATACTTGTTCTTCTCTGTCATCCTGTTCAATTCTCGGTAATCGATACACATGCGAAGTGTACCGTCCTTCTTCTTTACGAACAAGACTGGAGCACCCCAAGGCGAGGTACTCGGTCGGATATATCCAATAGAAAGAAGTTCGTCGAGTTGATTCTTCAATTCTTTCAACTCGGTAGGAGCCATTCGGTACGGCGACTTCGAATAAGACTCGGCTCCCGGAACTAGATCAATCACGAACTCTATATCCCGATCCGGTGGCAAGAATTCCAAATTCTCGGGAAACACGTCGACGAATTCATTGACCACGGGCGTCTCTTCGATCTTTGTCTGGTCCTTCGGGCGGTTGAGAATGTAAGCTATAAAGCACGTCGCTTCTTCTTTCTGAACGAGCTTCTTGGCTTCCATCATTGAGATATACGGGCCTTCTCCTGATCGGAAACCCTTAACCTCATTAGAGCCCAGAATTACCTTCTTCTCGAAACAATCAACCTTCGCCCGATGCTCGTACAACCAATCCATTCCGAGAATAACTCCATATTTCTTCATCGGCAGCTCGATCAAATCTGCTAGATACTCGATATCCTCGATGACAATCGGACAACGTTTAAGTGCTCGGTTCGCAACGACCTTCGAACCCAACGGCGAACCAACCACTAGCACATAATCAAGCAACGAAACAGGCACATGCACAGATAAGGAAACAGCAGGCGCAATAAATGAGTGTGAAGCACCCGAGTCGTATAATGCATGTATGGGGATGCCATTTATATATATAGTACCTTCCACTACATCTGTCGGATCTGCAACAGCATCCTCAGCATCGCCTTCCAAGGCGTAAACACGAGCGTGAGCCTGAGGCTGAGCGGCTCCCTGCTGTACCGGTCTTCTCTTCGGACATTCACCAATTCTGTGATCGGGGCTACCGCATCCGTAGCAAAGACCGTTCTTCCGCCAACATTTGGCCTCTAAGTGTGGGCCCTGACAAAATCCACAGACAGGTCGTGGAAATCCCTGAGATCGAGGAGGAGCAAGCTGAGGTCGGGGAGGAGCAGGCTGAATGGCGCTCCTGAACGGCTTCTTCCCTGAAGAGGACCCAGAAGGAATAAATGGCCTCTTCGAACCAGAAGCAAAACTCTTGGCGGCTGCAGGGGCAGGTGCTAATGTCGGTCTCATCTGTCGAAGATCGGACTCTATAGAAAGGGTCGTCTCGACTGCATCTGTATAGAACTGAAGTCTGTTCCCGAGCATATGCATACGAATTTCGTTCGACAATCCCTCGATAAACTGTCGAGTCTTCCTTTGCTCGTCGTCAACCATATACGAGCAGTGAATAATAAGCCTGGAGAAATGAGCCTCGTACTGGTCAACGGTAGAAGTACCCTGCTTGAGAGCCAGGAACTCTCGCTCACGTCTCTGTCGGACCACCAAAGGAATATACTTGGCCCGAAACTCCACCAAAAACTGATCCCAAGACGGGACCACATGCTCTCGCTGCCATCTCTGCTCTATACGAGCCCACCAGTCCTGAGCAGCTCCAGTCATCTGGTACACTGCTAACTCGACCCTCTTAGGGTCCGGACACTCCATCACGCGGAATCTCTTTTCCATCGCCGATATCCAAGCCTCGGCGATAACATCATCAGGTGCACCCTCGAACTGCGGAGGGTTGAGCTTAAGAAACCTTCCCATATCATTCTCGGGGGCAGGTGGTGGCGTAGCTCTGTTGGTATGAACCATGAATTGCCCTAAGGCTTCCATAAACTGTGCCGGAGTAGGAACACCTGGAGGCGGACCTGGCGGTTCACGACGAGGAGGCATTCTGCACATTCAATACCAAACATGCATGACGATAAGTGATTATGAAAAGCTGTAACACGTAGAGAAGTTTATTCAAATAATTACATAGCCACAAACACGTAATCCTAAGCCGTACAACCTAGACACAACTGGACACGACAATTCAGAGCTTCGGCCATTGGACCAAGAGCTCTGATACCAACTGTAGCGGGCGCCCCAAACGGGTAACGCACGCCCCGCACCGAGCCCCGACCCGAAGCCGGAATGGGATCCGACCCGAATCGAAACCCGGCGAACGGCAAGCATTTACTCAATTACTAGGCGGGGGTTTTAAATAAACAACGAGACAGAAGTGCGGAAGCGAAATAAATCAACATTAAAGCATAATAAATTGCACAATTATTAAAGCCCACCAAGGCTAACGAAATTCACTTAATTAAATAACAAACGGGTTCGGTACAATATCCCGATAATTATATAATAACGGGTTCAATACAAAATCCCGAATACATTCTAATAAATCCTAAAATCAAAAGACATAAATCATAGCCATACTGAATGAGAGTTATACATGAGCAAAAAGAATGTAACTCTAAGACGCGACGACGACGACGCAGATCCCGCCTAGTATCCTGAAACCAGTACAGGGGTAAAACAGAGGGGGGTTAGTCAAACGACTAAGTGAGGAGGGAATAATAGTGTATATAACAAAACGGGAAATAAATCACCAATTTTTAAACTTAAAAGAAATCAACATAAAAGAAAGGTTTTCGTAATCGGGTGGTGATTTAACATAAAACAAAACATATCTTATGACTCGGCGAGTCGAGCCCTGAACTCCAATAACCAAACATAAAAACCGGAAACCACCCTTATTCCTCCAATGTAGACGGACCGCTAAATCCGAACTACGCGAAACTTACTAGAATAACTCAGGTACTCAAAGGGCTGCCACTCCGGCCTCACCCCGAGCTCCCAAATGGAGGAAACCATAGGATTTACGCCGTAGACCCGACGTCCACCGACTTCGTCCTATCGCTCTTACTCCGGGCCCAAACGATCATACAAACATTTCATAACTCGCTTTTTCAAACATTTCGGGTTGGCCAAAAGACCGTTCGAGACATGTCATATGCGAGGCCGAAGGCCAAAGTTCGCCTTAGAAACAAAAGGTTTTACATGTCTCTTCCGTAAACATTTCGAAGACTATACGTAATACTTTTTCATATCAAATAATTTTCGATAAATCAAATGAACATAATAATCATAAATATCTACTAAGTATATATATAAACGGTGTGAAAACAAAACATAAACGTGGCTTATATCGGGAGAGGTTTATTTATATATATATACGTAGTATTACTGGAAACAGAAACGGAAAGCCTCACCTGGCTATGCAAAAGATGAGCAAAAAGAGCAAGAACCGGCGCTACTCCACAGGAGTATCGTCTGCAAAATACCAAGACACAACCAAATAAGACTAAAGACGACGCACGGCTTATACGAAAGAATTAGAACACGTAGAAGCACGTTATACAATTAAATAAATCACTTAGGTTCAAATTCTCAAACGAAAACAGAGTAAATCGCAAATTTAAAAATGTAAATCAATTCCAAATGCGACGAAACTTTACGGACATGCTTATAATATCATAAAGAAGCATGCATTCGAATTTCGGAAAAATCGGACTTCACATGCAAAAGTTAGAAAATTTAACGAAAACTTAAAATGCACTATTCACATACCCGAACATGTCGTAAATTCACAAATCATGTAATTCCTATCCATATCATACATATCGAATACACGAGCAAAGAAAGAATTCGGAAAAGACGAGCCGAAGTGGGACCCGTAGGCCAATTTGTACCCTGACTTACAGAAGGTCAGGGTACTGTTCGAGCCTTCCACACGGCCTTGTGCACGGCCGTGTCGCGAGGCCGTGCACACTCAAGAAACGCGCACGGCCTCATGCACACGGCCTCAAAGCCGTGTGTAGAGCCCGTGCGCAATCCTTCCACGCGCACGGCATCATGCACACGGCCTCGAGGCCGTGTGCACAAGCCCGTGTGCGATCAAAATGAGCAGAAACTCGCAGACAGAAAATCATACGCGAAAATCAACCCCTAATCCAACAATTAATCACTAAAACATGCAAATCAAACCCTAATTCTCACATATAATGATCTACAACATATATGCTTCATATAGAAACGATAAACACGAAAATCCATCCACATTTTCTATCAAAATCATATAAAACCTAAATTCTATAACTATTATCAAAAATCTAAAAATCGAAGTAATGAAGGAATTAATCGAAAAATTTCGTGAGAGCTTACTCGTAGATGAGATCGCGAGGAGTTCGTAGACGTAAACGGCTCGAAAATCCGTCGGGAAACGGAGTCGGAACGATCGTTGGAATCTCTTTCTTCTTCCTTCTCTTTTTCTTTCTTTCCTTCTTCTCCTTTGCTTGTTTGTGCGTGAATGGCAAGTGTGAGAGAGAGATTGAGACTTAGTCAAATCTTGACTAAGGTTTAGAAATCGAAGGGGCATTTTAGTAATTTTGCAAAAAATAAGTTCGAAATCTCACGATGTCCAAATAACATGTAATTACAGTCAAAATTCATATTATTAAACGCACATTGACGATTTGTAAATTAAATACATAACTTCAATCATATACGAAATAAATTCTAAAATTGCATAATAAATATCAAATAAATATTAAATTACACAAATATTCGATTCGGACATACCAAATTAATTATTTGGATTTTCGGGGCGTTACAGCAGGACCTATACGCCGTAACCAAAAAAGACGCAACAGGAATTCCATGAACGACTCATGTTACAACGTACTTAATACAAGAAGTATAAAAGATCGCCAGTTGAGTGTACAGCTCCACCGTGTTTCGTTCTACAATTCCGGTACCAAGGATGACGAACACTCATCATACCACGAATCTGACACGGACTGACACGACCCATGCAGACACTGAAAGCAAGACAAGACAAGATATTAGAGCTTTCTGTTCCCTTTCAGGAACCTAGGCTCTGATACCACTGACTGTAGCGCCCCTTTCCGTAGGAGGTGAAAGGACACCACATCTGCACCGAGACGAACTCCCAAATGAGGTAAAGGTACCCCATTCAAAAATCCATCCCGGCGAACGGCAATCACTCGATCAAAACTCCGGCGACAACAACATGACGCCCCAACAACAACAGAAACAATCAGAGAAATGCGGAAGCGATTTCAAAAAAATAACAATTTAATCACAAAAAGCCAACCATGGCAACATAATTCATACACTGGTTCCAATTAAACATTCAATTAATGCCATCCACGGCTCAACTAAATATCCCACATCAGGGGCACGTAAGTACGGAAAATAAATCATAATATTAAGTACAATAAATTAAATCAATTCATAATGTAAAGACTCGACTGTTGTTGGGACACTAACAAGACAATAACAAGAGCCAACCTAGACCTGCTGCTGCCGACTGACAAGATAGGTGACACCGCCACCTGTCTACCTGAAGCAAGAACCAAAACAGAAAGGGTGAGTATAAAGGATACTTAGTAAGGGGGGATACCGTATAGTATTGATCGTAGCTCCTCGTTTATCTTTTAAAACCAAAAGAGGTGAGTGTTGCTTGTTTGGATAAAGAAGTGTAAATAATAATATAAATTGTAAAACATAATATAAGCAACACTCGAGTTTGGCTTTAGTTGAAGACCCAAAATTGACGAGCCGGATTGTAACGCCCCGCTATTTTATAGCGCTTTGGTACGTTAGCCGATTATGGCTCTTGTTTGCATTATCTGCAATTATGTGAAATATATGAATTAATGTGTGATTTTATATGTGAATAATATGAAGAGTTCATAAGAAATTTCATATTAGAACTATTTTGCAATTTCCAACTTCGTATTGCTACCGAGGGCTAAAAATCGGTCGTTTTGATTGTAATATTGACTTATTTCGATAAGTCGACCCTTTAGCCCGGAATAGCAATTTTCTGTATTCTCGGACTGGTTCGGGAATTAACCAGTATAATTATATACTAATAGCCAACAATTGTTGACTTTTCTAAATAATATCTATAATTATAATAAATATCCTTATTTCTTTTATTATTTCATTTCTTTTAATTATATAATTATACCATATTTCTCTCTCAAATTTTCTACACATTTCCAAACAAGCAACATTCTCTCATCTTCAACCTCTCTCTCTCGGCCCCTTTGCTCTCTCATCACCGCCATTGCCAACCACTTCAAGACACCAAGAAATTCAATCCTACTTGTTACAAAAGTGTGCTACATCATCCAAAGAACAAACTTCTACTTGCTATTTGTGCAAACAAACTTGTATTTCTTCTTTCTCTTCCATTTCTTCCTTCAAGGTAAGTTTGGAATTCTCTCAATTCTTTGGTTGTTATGGTTTTATATGTTAAGGAAATGATGAAGCATGCTAGAATGGTTGATTGATGAGCTTAGTTTGGTGATTGATTACATGTAGCATCTTTTGTGAAATTTTCATTGAATTTGATCAATTTGCAATATTGGCTTAATGAACTTAGATGCTTAAATGGTTAGGGAATTCATGTTAGTTCATGATATTAAGCAAATTGGTGAAGTTTTGTAACGACCCGAATATTTAATTATATTATTAATTATTACGCGAATTCTTTCTTGCCTAATTTCTCGATCTATCCAATTGGATTGATTAATCTTGTGGAAAAGATTGATTTAACCTATCTTTTAAATACCCTCAATTTCTTAAATTACCTAAATGCCCTTAAAAGCCTAAATGACCATTTTACCCCCCGAGATATTTTCCTAAATATCTACCTATCTCTCTCATTCTCTCATTTTCACACAAATAAGAAAGAGAGGAAAGAAAAGAAGAAAGAAAGGAGAAAAGAGAGAAATCTTCCCGACGCCCTATCGAGCCCGTTTCTCGCCCGATCGACGAACCGTGAAAACCCGAACGATCCTCACTACATTCTCTACCGGTAATCCTTTTACCCCATTTCATTTCGTTCCCTCTTCGTTGCGATTTTCGTGGCTTTTGTATAGGATTTTTATATATTAGCATTTTCGTGTTTAGGAAGATTTACTCGACCATTTTACGTGATTCTTGTGCCTATGTGTAGCTTAGATGATATATATGATTATATGTGGAAATTAGGATGTTTTATGGTGTAAATTAGGAGATGTATGAATTTATATATTGATTTTCGCATGTGAGGTTCGCGATGTGCTGAGTCTGCTGCTCAGTAGATCCACACGGGCGAACGCACAGTCTTGAGCAAGACCATGCAGGAGCCCGTGCGCAGCCCTTTTCAACCTGCACGGGCTCGTGCGCATGCCCGTTTGCACCTGCACGGTCTTGGCACCGTGCTCAAGACCGTGCGGGAGGCCGTGCAACCCCTTTTGTGCTTGCACCGGCTTGCCAAGCCCGTGCCTAAGCCCGTGCATTGGCCGGTGCAACATACTTAGTGTATTTTCCAGCCTTTTTCTTTCTTACACTTCGGGAATTGGTCAACCCCACTCATTTAAATGTTGACTTTTCTCATACGACCTCCGAATATCAATCCGGTTTCACCTATAGCTTCCTTGAGCCTCGGGATTTGATATTCTTCATAATTTGTAATTTACCCAACCCTATTTGACCGTCAATGGACACCTTTCTCGTTTAGGGATTTTTCCCACCTTTCCCGTTTCTTATCCAATTAACCCCGTTTTCGCGAGAGAGTTCCGTTATATTATTTTAAACATGTCTACGTGCCCTAACTGCGTTTTAGCATGCTTTCCATATTTATTATTAATGTTCTTCCATTATTACAATTGTTTTAAATATTCCTTTACATATTGTTCCATAATTTATATATCCTTACATGTTTAATTATCTGGCTTTCCATATTGTATTTGTAGCATGAGTGAAGTTACATTTGAATTGCCGTGCGTCGTCTGTGTTCGTGTCTTGCTTTTAGTATTGTTGGTCTTGTTTTCATCCTCTAGGCCCTGTGTATTACAGGTGGGACCAACGAGGGAGAAACCTGACTACCGCTTGCTTTCGTACTGTCGTGTCGAGCCAGGTAAGGGTTTAAACTTATTTTAACTGGGGCAAGGACATAGACTATTATAGGATTGCAAAACAAATGATTACCCTGCTTTTCTTATTACTTGTTGTACTGCCTTTACTATTCCTTATGTGCTTAGTCAAACCTTTTTATAGTAAAACGAAAATGATTTGAAATGCTTTCAACAAGAGATAAGGAAAACCCTTTTGTTTTAAATGCGAACTTTGGTCTCTCGACCTCGCAACTATAACCTTGTCTCGAATGGCCCTTTGGCCTCCCAATCCCCGATTTCCTGTTTTCGAATGGCCCTTTTGGCCACCCAAACTATCATTGATTTCAAAAGCGAGTCATAAACTGTTTAATGACTTGGGCCCGGAGTATCCAGGAGGTGAGCCTGGGGACGTGCGTCTAGGGCAAATCCCGATGTGTACTTCTAGCGTGTTAACTTGGGCCGGCTAGGAGGTTGGCTAGCCTAAGTTGATGCGAACGGTAGTGCTAACAGCGTCTCCTTAAAACTCTGTATGGTGGTGCTAATCGCGTTTCCTTAAAACTCTGTATAGTGAATCTTGGTGGTGGAGTACTTGCTTGCATGATTTTCAATTGGGAGTTATAAGGAGAGGGCCCGTTCTTGCCGGGACACATTATTGCATGATTTACTGCATTTATTGCTTGTCTAATTGTTTTATGGCTTTCGTGACAAGTCGAAGCACATTCCGGTTTTCTTCAGTTATCATATGTACTTCCCTATATATATATAAAACCCGAAAGTGTGACTCGTACTTGCTACCCTAAGCCTCCTTTATTACTCAACTAATATTCTTTCAATCGGCTTGATATTACGTGCAAATGTTTTAAAGGATCCAGTTCGTCAACCTTTTGTGTTTTCAAATAAGCCGAACCCGAGTGTTGCTTTGTGTCATTTTACAACTTATATTTCATATTCTTATTCTTTCTCAAAACGGGCAACACTCACCACTTTTAATTTCAAAAAGATAAATGATGAACGGTGAGGAAAACCCCCTTACTGAGTATCCTTTATACTCACCCCTTCTGTAACGACCCGAATATTTTAATTATATTATTAATAATTACGCGAATTCTTTCTTGCCTAATTTCTCGATCTATCCAATTGGATTAATTAATCTTGTGGAAAATATTGATTTAACCTATCTTTTAAATGCCTTAACTACTTAAATTACCCAAATACCCTTAAAAGCCTAAATGACCATTTTACCCCTGAGATACTTTTCTAAATATCTACCTATCTCTCTCATTCTCTCATTTCACAAAAGAAGGAGGAAAGAAGAAAGAGAAGAAAGAAAAGGAAAGAAAGGAGAAAAAGAGAGAAATCTTCCCGACGCCCTATCGAGCCCGTTTCTCGCCCGATCGACGAGCCGTGGAAACCCAAACGATCCTCACTACATTCTCTACCGGTAATCCTTTTACCCCATTTCAATTTGTTCCCTCTTCGTTGCGATTTTCGTGAGTTTTATATAGAATTTTATAGTTTTAGGATTTTCGTGTTTAGGAAGATTTACTCGACCATTTTACGTGATTCTTGTGTCTATGTGTAGCTTATATGATATATATGATTATATGTGAAAATTAGGATATTTTATGGAGTAAATTAGGAGATGTATGAATTTATATATTGATTTTTGTGGCGCCCCCTGAAGGAGGACCACCACATTCGCACCGAAATGGATTCCCGAGCTTCAGCGAGGGGCCTCAACCCAAAAACCCACTCCGGCGAACGGCACTCAAGCAATAACCTTCGGCAACAGCGACAACCATCCCAACAACGACCAGAAAAGAACAGAGAAATGCGGAAGCTAATTAAAAGATAATCAAATAAATCCATAAAAGCCTACGAAGCTAACATAATATCAATTAAACATTTATAATTCAAGATACAAAATATTCATAAACAGATAGTGCCATCCATGGCTCAACTAGTCTACCCTATGCAATCCTAGATATCGTCAACTATCCCACAACAGGGGCACATAAGTACATAAAGTAAATAAATACAATAAACAAGACTCGACGGTTGTTGGGACCACTGACAAGACAAACCAGAAAGACTGAACCTAGCTAGACCTGCTGAAGCCGACTGACAAGATAGGTGACGTCGCCACCTGTCTACCTGAAGCAAGAACCAAAAATAGCAGGGGTGAGTATAAAGGATACTCAGTAAGGGGGTTTTTGATCACAGTTCGTCGTTAATCTTTTAAAACTAAAAGTGGTGAGTGTTGCCCGTTTTGAGTAAGAATACGAAAACGAAATATAAGTTGTAAACTGACACAAGGCAACACTCGGGTTCGGCTTATTTGAAAACACAACAGGTTGACGAACCGGATCCTTTAAAACATTTGCACGAAATATCAAGCCGATTGAAAGAATATTAGTTGAGTAATAAAGGAGGCTTAGGGTAGCAAGTACGAGTCACACTTCCGAGTTTTATATATATATATAGGGAAGTACATATGATAACTGAAGAAAATCGGAATGTGCTTCGACTTGTCACGAAAGCCATAAAACAATTAGACAAGCAATAATGCGATATATCATGCAAGAATGTGTCCCGGCGAGAACGGGCCCTCTCCTTATAACTCCCAATTGAAAAACATGCAGGCATATAATCAAGTACTCCACCACCAATGATACTGTACAGGATTTAAGGAGACGCTGTTAGCACCACCATCAGGAATTAAGGAGACGCGATTAGCACCACCATCAGGAATTAAGGAGACGCGATTAGCACCACCGTCAGGAATTAAGGAGACGCGATTAGCACCATCGTTCGCATCAACTCAGGCTAACCAACCTCCTGGCCGACCCAAGTCAACACGCTAGAAGTACACATCGGGATTTGCCCTAGACGCTCGTCCCAAGGCTCACGTCCTGTATACTCTGGGCCCAAGTCATAAAACAGGCTATGGCTCGCTTTTGAAATTAATGATAGTTTGGGTGGCCAAAAGGGCTGTTCGAAAATATGATGCAAGTAGTTAAGTATGAATGGTCAAAAGGGGCTTTTGAGACAAGTTGATGTAACGATCTAGGAAATACTCATAAGCGTCGTACGCTTCGGGAGCATGCTGACGGATGTCCCTAGCGACATTACTTATAAGTGCCTCAGAGATCAAATAGTTACTTTTAAAACAAATAAGTTACTTGTCTCTAGTTGGAAGCATTTCAAATCATTTTGGTTGCTACTAAAAGGTTTGACTAAGCACGTAAGAAATATTAAAGACAGTACAACAAGCAATAAGAAAAGGCGGGGAAATAAGTTATTTCGAAGCCTAAATAAACTATGTTCTTACTCCAGTTGAAAACAATTTAAAACCCTTACCTGGCTCGACAAGACAGTATGAAAGCAAGCGGTAGTCAGGTTTCTCCCTCGTTGGACCCACCTGTAATACACAGGGCCTAGAGGATGAAAACAAGACCGACAATACTAAAAGCAAGACACAAGACAACAGATGACGCAAGGCAATTCATATAGAATCCAATCATGCAATAAACGCAATATGGGAAGAAAATCAATTAAACATGTAAATTACGGTACGACAATTAAAGAATATTAATGAAATGTTAAATAATGAAAGAACGTAAATAATAAATATTAAAGGCATGCTTAAACACAATTAGGGCACATAGACATGCTTAAAATAATATAAAGACGTTCTCTCGCGAATACAGGATTAAACGGATAAGAAACGGGAAAGGTGGAATAAATCCCTAAACGAGCAAGGTGTCAATTGACGGTCAATTAGGGTCGGGTAAATTGTAAATTATGAAGAATATCAAATCCCAAGGCTCGAGGAAGCTATAGGTGAAATCGGATTGATATTCGGAGGTCGTATGAGAAAAGTCAACATTTAAATGAGTGGGGTTGACCAATTCCCGAAGTGTAAGAAAGGAAAAGGCTAGAAAATACACTAAGTATGTTGCACCGGCCAACGCACGGGCTTACGCACGGGCTTGGCAAGCCGGTGCAAGCACAAAAGGGTTTGCACGGCCTCCCGCACGGTCTTGAGCACGGTGCCAAGACCGTCCAGGTGCAAACGGCCATGCGCACGGGCCTGTGCACGGGCTCCAGCCCGTGCAGGCTGAAAAGTGAAGCGCACGGGCTCCTGCACGGTCTTGCTCAAGACCGTGCGTTCGCCCGTGTGGATCTACTGAGCAGCAGACTCAGCAGATCGCGAACCTCTCACGCGAATTCAAAATATAAATTCATATATCTCCTAATTTATACCATCAAAACACCCTAATTTTCATATATAATCTGTAACGACCTGAAAATCCGAGTTTCAATTCGGTATATTTTAATCGAGTAATTTCGTTATTTATTATTTTATTTACTATTTATTCTAAGATTTTAGGATAATTTTATAAATGAGTGAATTTCATATTTAAATCACGAATTGTCAATGTGCGTTTAATTATGTGAATTTTAACTGTAATTACGTATTATTTGGACAACGTGAGTTTTCAAACTTAATTTGCAAATTACTAAAATACCCCTTCGACTTTTAGACCCTAGTCAACTAATTTGACTAAGTCTCTCTCTCACCTCTCTCTCTCGTTCACAATCAACAAGGAAGGAAAGAAAGAAAAGAAGAGAGAAGGAAGAAGAGAAAGAGAAGGAAGAGATTTCAATCGATCGTCCCGACTTCGTTTCCCGACGGATTTTCGAATCGTTTACGTCTACGAATTCCTCGCGATCTCTTCTACGAGTAAGCTTCTAACGATTCTCTCGTTTAATATCTCGTATGTTTCATTTTTGTCATTTTTGTGAATAGTTGACATTATTAGGTTTTATGTGTTTTGTATAGGATTTGTGGATGGATTTTCGTGTTTATCGTTTGTATATGTAGGTTACATGTTGTAGATGATTATATGTGAAAATTAGGGATTGATTTGCATGATTAATCGATTTAAGGTTGAATTATATTTGATTTTCGCGTATTGGGTTTGATGTTCTGCATGTTTCTGCTCATTTTTACGCACACGGGCCATGCACACGGGGTGTGGCAAGCCCGTGTGGGTGTACACGGCCTCTTGCACGGCCGTGCAAGAGACCGTGCGTGTTTGGGGATGGTGCACGGGCTGTGCACACGGCCTTGAGGCCGTGTGCATGAGGCCGTGCGCGTTCGTCCGATTGTGCACGGCCTCGGCACACGGCCGTGCACAAGGCCGTGTGGCCCGATCACACAGTGCCCTGACCTTCTGTAAGTCAGGGCCCGTTTTGCACTACGGGTCCCTCCGAGACTCGTCTTTTCCGAATTCTTTCTTCGCTCGTGTATTCGATATGTATGATATAGATAGGAATTGCATGATTTATGAATTTACGACATGTTCGGGTATGTGAATAGTGCATTTTAAGTCTTCGTTAAATTTTCTATCTTTTGCATGTGAAGTCCGATTTTCCCGAAATTCATATGCATACTTCTTTATGATAATTTAAGCATGTCCATAAAGTTTCGTTACATTTGGATTTGATTTGTATTTTTAAATGCATGAATTACTCTGTTTTCGTTTGATAATTTGAACTTAAGTGATTGATTTAATTGTATAACGTGCTCCTATGTGTTTTAATATTCTCGTATAAGCCGTGCGTCGTCTTTAGTCTTATTTGGTTGTGTCCTGGTATTTTTGCAGACGATACTCCTGTGGAGTAGCGCCGGTTCTAGCTTTTGCTCTTCTTTTTGCACGCGCCAGGTGAGGCTTTCCTTTTCTGTTCCAGTATTACTATGTATATGTATAAATAAGCCTCTCCCGAAATAAGCCACGTTTATGTTTTGTTTTCACACCGTTTCTATATATATACTTAGTAGATATTTATACTTATTATGTTTATTTGATTTATCGAAAATGATTTGATATGAAAAAGTACTATGTACAGTTTTCGAAATGTTTACGGAAGAGACATGTAAAACCTTTTGTTTCTAAGGCGAACTTTGGCCTTCGGCCTCGCATATGACATGTCTCGAACGGTCTTTTGGCCAACCCGAAATGTTTGAAAAGCGAGTTATGAACTGTATGCATGATCGTTTGGGCCCGGAGTAAGAGCGATAGGACGAAGTCGGTAGACGTCGGGTCTACGGCGTAAATCCTATGGTTTCCTCCATTTGGGAGCTCGGGGTGAGGCCGGAGTGGCAGCCCTTTGAGTACCTGAGTTATTCTAGTTAGTTACGAGTAGTTTGGGTTTGCAGTCCGGCTACATTGGAGGAATAAGGGAGGTTTCCGGTTTTATGTTTTTGGTTATTGGAGTTTCAGGGCTCGACTCGCCGAGTCATATGATAAGTTATGTTTTATGTTAAATCACCACCCGTTTACGAAAACCTTTCTTTTATGTTGATTTCTTTTAATTATAAAATTGGTGATTTACTTCCGTTTTATTATATACATTATTATTTCCCCCCTCACTTAGTCGTTTGACTAACCCTCTCTGTCTCACCCTGTATTGGTTTCAGGATACTAGGCGGGATTCGTCGTCGTCATAGGCGTCGTAGGTTTATATTTATTTTCTCATGTATATTCTTTCCCAGTTGTCTTTTATTTATGTATTATGTTATTATGTTGTATTTACGGGATTTATATACTGAACCCGTGGTTAGATTTGGTCGGGATATTGTATCGAACCCGTTTGATATTATGTAATTGAATTTCATTAGCCTTGGTGGGCTTTAATAATTGTGTTATTAGTTATGTTTTAAATATTTGGTTTATTATTGCTTCCGCACTTCTGTCTTTTCGTTGTTTATAAAAACCCCGCCTAGTAATTGAGTAAATGCTTGCCGTTCGCCGGGTTTCGGTTCGGGTCGGATCCCATTTCGGCTCCGGGTCGGGGCTCGGTGCGGGGCGTGCGTTACCCGTTTGGGGCGCCCGCTACAGTTGGTATCAGAGCCCTTTGGTCCAATGGCCTAAGCTCTGAATTGTCGTGTTTTGCTGGTTTGGTCGGTCGTTGTGCGCCTGTGTAACTTAGGGAATTGCACTCACCAGTGTTCAAGAACGCTTAGTGTTTGAATTGTCACGGATCTTTGTTGGATGATCAACAACAAAAGATCTTTTACAATCAAAATACTGGGATGGGCTTGGATATAGGTGGATGTGAAACTCAAGGTTGTACTTGCCATGCCTGGTTGTCTGTCGTGTCCGGTTGTGTCTAGGTCGTACGGCTTAGGACTTCTGTGGATTTGTGCAAATGTGCTAAGTGCTTATGTGAACACTAAGTGAACATTACTTGCCTATGTGTTTACAGCTTTGCATGCTCACTTACCTGTCATGCATAACTGTTAATGGCTTTACAGGATGCCTCCACGTCGTTGTCCCTGTGGACAGTCTTCGTCATCTTCATTGACACCTCAGACCGATCCACCGATTCCAGCCGGAATTTTGGAAACATTAAGACGATTCATCGCTCATGCCCCTAAAGGAAATGCCGAGCAGGAAGCATGTGGTCCCGACTTGGGATCAGTTCTTGATCGAGTTCCGGGCTGAATACGTTCCGAGGATTGTTCATCAACAACATGAAAGGGAATTTCTGGCTCTCAAACAGAACATATCTTCAGTTGGCCAGTACGAGGCACAGTTCTCTCACCTCATTAAGCATAGCCCGTATATGGTCGCAGACGAGCTGAGGAAGATTCGCCAGTTTGTAGAAGGATTGACTTATGAGATCAGAAAGGCTATGATGGTGGTCCGACCTCAATGTTATACCGACGCAGTGGAAATGGCTCTGCATATTGAGTCTGAACTCAGCCTAATGGGACCGAGTCCTACGCTTGACACTACCACCGTTCCGTACCTTCCAGCGAGTTCTAAGAGGCCATTTACACCTTCGGGGCCCTCTACCAGAAAGAAGCCTCCCAAGTGTCCTCATCGAAGCAGAATGCGTCTCCCCGAACTCAGGGACATCCGCGACCCGCATGTGGATTCTGTAAGGGCCCGCATTTGGAGGCCAAATGTTGGAAGAAGAATGGACTGTGCTACGGATGTGGTAGCGCCGACCACAGAGTGAGTGTATGTCCGAAGAAAAAGCCGAAACGAGTTGAGAAGACGGAGCTTGCACGTATGAACGATCCAGGTATATTGCATTGTCATGACATTCATCCAAATTCATCTAATTTCATCTTATGTGAATTTTAAATTATGTGCGTTAGGTTTATAATATTATACATGTGATTTCGATATTATTATTTGTGTTTGAGTTTCGTGAAGTTTGTGTGGTTTTAATCACACGAACTGCCCCTGTATGCCTTGCACGGTCTCGCCACACGCCGTGACGAGACCCTGTGCACCCTTTTTCACACGGCCCTGTTGCACCCTGTGCAAGAGGCCGTGCGCATGAATACACACGGGCTCGTCACACGCCGTGACGAGAGCCCGTGCGTGTTTATCCTCACGGGGTCGTCACACGCCGTGACGAGACCCCGTGCGTGTTTCTCACACGGCCTCGTCACACGCCGTGACGAGAGGCCGTGCGCGTTTCTCCCAGGTTTTAAAATGGTCAGTAGCTCCTCTTTTGCGCACACCCTCACTTTCTCTCCTTTTTCATGCGATAATTTGCTCTTGTTTTGCCCCCAATTTCATCCCAACTTTGAGCTCGATCAATTCTCGATCTACCCGACGGATTTTCAAGAAATTTTGAAGGTGTGTTGTCTGCAGCAAGTTCTTGGTACTGTTGAAGTTTGGGCTCGATCCGTTTTACCGATCTCACGCAATCTTCGCCCGAAGTAGCGCACGCCAAGTGTTCGGTAAAAGTCCCGAGTGAAAAGTTTGCAACTTACCTCCTTCAACCCACACAACTTGAACTCTAATATGGAAGGTGCTCGTGAAGCCCGTGGCGGACGTCGGGCAAGGGAATTACCCGACATAGTGGCCCCGGAAGGTTACCAAGTGGATTTGGGTAATGAAGACGATCAAGATATCTTCAACCGGTTAATGGAACGACCGGTTAGAGCCACGCAATTTCTAGACATGGAAGCTATGTACCAATTGGGACTTGGCGAAGGGATCTCCCATTACATCGACAACATTGGGTGGGCTAATTTTTGGAGTATTCAAAGGCCATCCTATCGCCGCCTTACTTGCGAATTTTTAAGCTCTCTTAAGGGCGCAGCATTTCCGGACGACAACGAGATGCCGATAGGAATCCACTTCAGAGCGTTCAACCAAGACTATACGCTCTCATACCGGCAGTTGACCGAGTATTTTCAACTGGATGTTATGGCACCGAGGAGACGTGCCGACGGATGGAATCAAGCCGAAGCGTGGAGACGTATCTCTACCTCCACCGAAATATTTAACTCCGGCGTATCCAAGGCCACGATGCTCATTTCCACTCAATTGAGAATTATGCATAGAGCCGTGTCTCGATCGGTTCTAGCCAGAGGAGACAGCCCGGGTGCGGTGAACACCGAAGACTGTCTAATACTCGATCATATGGTACGAGGAGAAAGGTTCAACCCCATCTCGTACATGATGGATCATATGAAGTATATCTCCACTCGGTCGAGAGGAGAAATTCGAGTTGGCTCATACATCACCGCCATTTTGGAGTGTGCCCAGGTGGAAGGGCTCGATACTCAGGTTCCTGTTGGAGGTTCGACCTCAATTAGCTACGGCACTCTAGCTCAAATGGCTATCTGCACGAAGGGTCCAAGGCGGAACGACCCATATATTCTTGTAGTACCCCTTTCCGTAGAAGGAGAAAGGACACCACATCCGCACCAAGACGAACTCCTAAACAAGGTAAATGTACCCCATTCAAAAATTCATCTCGGCGAACGGCAAGCACTCAATCAAACTCCGGCAACAACAACACAACGCCCCAACAACAACAACAACAATAATCAGAGAAATGCGGAAGCGAATTCATAAACAACAGTTTAATCATAAAAGCCATCAATGGCTCAATTAACTATCCCACATCAGGGGCACATTGGTATATAAGGTAATCATAATGTTAAATACGGTAATTCGAATCAATTCAGAAAGTAAAGACTCGACTGTTGTTGGGACACTGACAAGACAAGAGACAAGAGCCGACCTAGACCTGCTGCTGCCGACTGACAAGATAGGTGACACCGTCACCTGTCTACCTGAAGCAAGAACCAAAATAGAAGGGGTGAGTATAAAGGATACTCAGTAAAGGGGGGTAATACAATATAGGTATTGATCACAGTTCGTCATTTATTTATTAAAACCAAAGAGGGGTGAATGTTACTCGTTTTCATAAAGATACATACAATAATATAAGTTGTAAGACTATAACACAAAGCAACATTCGGGTTCGGCTTTATTTGAAAACACAAAAGGTTGACGAACCGGATCCTTTGAACACATTTGCACATAAGGTCAAGCCGATTATTTTGAAATGATATTAGTTGGGTCACGAGGCCATTACAAGTTCGAAAGACATGGCATAAATAAGTTGGAAACGATAAGAAAACGGCTCGTAATTCAACTAAATAGTTTGAACAATAAGCAAGGCATAAGTTGGCGAGTTCGAGCCACGCTTCCGGGTTTTATATATATATATATATATATATATAGGGAAATACATATGCTAATTGAAGACAACCGAAATGTGCTTCGACTTGTAACTAAAGCCGTAAATCATTTAGACAAACAAGTGATGCAATAAGTCATGCAATAATGTGTCCCGGCGAGAACGGACCCTCTCCTTATAACTCCCAATCATGAAAAAAACATGCAAACATATAGTCAAGTACTCCACCACCAGAAGTCGTGATCCATGCATAATTTAAGGAAACGAGTGGTGCCCCACAACGCTACCGTACAAAATTTAAGGAAACGCTCAAGGCGCTACCGTCGCATTAACTTAGGTCAGTCAAACCTCCCGACTGGCCTAAGTCAATACCTAGAGTACACATCGGGATTTGCCCTAGACGCTCGTCTCCAGGCTCACCTCCTGTATTACTCCTGGGCCCCAAGGTCATAAACCAGTCCATGGCTCGCTTGAAATTAATAATAATTTAAGTGGCCAAAAGGGCCATTTGAAAATAGGGAATCAGGGTGTGGGAGGCCAAATGGCCATTCGAGACAAGGTTATATTTGCGAGGCCGAGAGACCAAAGTTCGCATTTAAAAACAAATGGGTTTTCCTTGCCTCTAGCTGAAAATGTTTGTAAAATATTATACATATAGGTTTCGCTATTAAAAGGTTTGACTAAGCACATAAAGAAATAGTAAAGGCAGGTACAACAAGCAAGAAGAAAAGGCGGGATAATAATTTATTTCGCAAACCTATATATATCTATGATCTTGCCCCAGTTGAAAACAATTTAAACCCTTACCTGTAGCTCGACAACGAGAAAAGCAAGCAAGCAACCGATATGATTCTCCCTCAGAGATCCCACCTGAAAATACGGGATCTAGAGGATGAACGACTGACACGAAAGAGAAAATAGACACTGACGCTCAGCTATGAAAATGCAACATGCTTAGAGACGAAAATACAATATTTAAGCATAAAATGACAAGTAGGGCAAATTGGTCATTCAACATGAAAAACGTGGAATAACGAATAACAAATAACATTTGATTAAATATAAACATTTAAGAATAAACTACTCAGATGGTATGATTCAAATTCCACAATAAACATACATAACCCATTCAAGTAAATCAATTAAATTACAACTTATCAACTTAACAACTTTTTCCAAAAGCTCAAAAGCTACAATCTAACATTCACTCATAAACCAATTTTAATCGAACCCAAATCTCATCAATTCAACTATACCATCATACATCGACAATATTTATCAATTTACAATCATGCTACAAGTTAAGGTACAAGCGAATTTAGCTTAATTGATTCGAAAAGCTAAAAGCTAGTGCGAAAGTTGACATATATACATAATCATACAAAAATGATCATCAAAGACAAACGGTAAATCGGATTAAGGTAATACCAGCGCCGTTAGAACCGTTGCGTCGAGACGATGAATCTGTCCGAAGACACCGTCGCCGGATTCCCGCCGGAACAGTGTCAAAAAAGCCGACCACCGTCTGCCGCCGCCGGACCGCCGCCGGACCTCCGCCAATGCAGTCGGACCCTTATACTCAAATGTTCCTCTCGTCGAGCCCGTCACTTCCCCCAAGCCCGTTTCTCGATCCGGTCACTCACCGGAGTTTAATTTCAGTTTGAAGCTCCAATGAACCCTAAGTCCAAGAATCAAAATTACTCAAAATCGGGCTATCGAATTCGCGAACGGAGTTCGTAGAAAGCTTACCCACGTCGAGAAGGTTGGAAAGCACGTAAGGATCGACGAAAATGGTGACCGGAGCACGCCGGACCACCACCTCGGCCGCGGCTCCTCCGCGCGCCGCCTGAAAATGGTCGGAGCGCCGCCGTCCGGGGGAGTCACGCCACGAGACCACCGCCAATCTTCTCGTCTTGTCACGCCGGTCCGAACCTTGGTGGTCCGCGATGGTGGCGCCGCCTGAAACGTCGCCGGAGCTCCACCGACGCCGCGCCTAAAAATGGGCCGTAACTCCGCCGTCGGTGGTCGGATGGACTCAAGACCACCGTCAATGGATTCCTCTCGTCGAAACGGTTTAGACCCGACCGGTCCCAAGTCTCGCCGTCGCCGGAAAAGGCAGATCGGAGAATAGTGCCGCCGTTCGGTTCTCCCGCCGTTACGCCGTCGTCTCTGCTCCGATGGCCGGAAAAATAGTACGGTTGGATTCGTCTCGTCGATACGGTCGTCTGGACATATGATTCGTCGAATTCCGACAACGTTGCAAAAATCGTGTTTGGGAGAGAATGGCACGTCGTTCGATGAATGTCGGTGTGTGTGTGGTTTCTAAATATGGAAGGTTACTATATATATTTATCGAAAAACGAGACAAAAATGCAAAGTTTCGGAATTGGGCGTAGTTAGTGTCAAAATGACCGTAATGAAAAGCTTAACAAGGTTTGAGGTTCGTTTCATAAAAATTCGGGCATTTACAAAAAGTCAATATCGAGTGGGGTCAAAGTGTAAATAATTTTGGGCCAAAAATGCAATATTTCGAAAATATAATTTTACGAATAATATTTGGAACCTCGATGAAATATATGTTTAGAACATTGGATTCCGGTCCAACGTGCACTGTTAAATTACTAAATTCGATTAAACGAGCTAAAAATATAAATTTACCAAATTGACCCTAATTAGTGACAAAATGATGCAAAATAATTCTTATTAATGCTACGAGTTTTAAAAGCCAAATTAATGGTTTATGAAAAATTCTTTAAATGCAAGAGTTGGAAAACGTGTAATTATGAAGGACGTCGGGACCGTAAACGGTCCGAATATCGATAAACGTGCTAATTCTGAGTTTGGGAATTATGGGTCGTTACAATTCTGGTGGCTGGACTACCTTTGTGGGAAGCTGACCAAGGGAATGCTCCCGAAGAAGGACCTTCAGACCCAGAGGTCCGAGAGCAGGCTCAGCATATCTACTCCCAACTGATGAGACAGGATGATTCTATACCTGAGTCTTCACATGGCAGGAGAAGCACTCAGCACCAGGAATCGATAAACCTGCAACAGTTTTATTCAGAGTTTACTGACTACCGACGTGTGTCGGATGAGAGATTTGCCCAGTAGGAGAGGCAGATCAACGAGGGCTTTGCAGCTCAGCGGGCTCACATTGATAGTCAGTACACCGCCTTGCAGGCAGAGCTTCAGAGATCGATCTCGGATATGCAAAGGTCACTATCAGAGCAGCTGGATCAGTATTTCCGCCGTGGTCCGGACGAGCCTTGAGCTATCTAGTCTATTTTATTTTCTTCTTTTCCGTAAACTTTGTTTAGGATTTGATGTAATTTTCTATTTTGTATGAATTCGAATTTTAATTGGAATATTAAGTGCTTTAAGTGTTTATTATGAATTGCGTTTTATTATGTGAATTAATTTTATTTTAATGTTCGATTTAATTCGTATTATTAGAATTTCCGCTAGGTTATGCTCCGCTTAACTAACTCCGAGACCGGAAGAGAATCTGAGGACAGATTCTTCTGAAGAGGGGAGTATTGTAACGACCCGAAAATCCGAGTTTCAATTCGGTATATTTTAATCGAGTAATTTCGTTATTTATTATTTTATTTACTATTTATTCTAAGATTTTAGGATAATTTTATAAATGAGTGAATTTCATATTTAAATCACGAATTGTCAATGTGCGTTTAATTATGTGAATTTTAACTGTAATTACGTATTATTTGGACAACGTGAGTTTTCAAACTTAATTTGCAAATTACTAAAATACCCCTTCGACTTTTAGACCCTAGTCAACTAATTTGACTAAGTCTCTCTCTCACCTCTCTCTCTCGTTCACAATCAACAAGGAAGGAAAGAAAGAAAAGAACAGAGAAGGAAGAAGAGAAAGAGAAGGAAGAGATTTCAATCGATCGTCCCGACTTCGTTTCCCGACGGATTTTCGAATCGTTTACGTCTACGAATTCCTCGCGATCTCTTCTACGAGTAAGCTTCTAACGATTCTCTCGTTTAATATCTCTTATGTTTCGTTTTTCTCGTTTTTGTGAATAGTTGACATTATTAGGTTTTATGTGTTTTGTATAGGATTTGTGGATGGATTTTCGTGTTTATCGTTTCTATATGTAGGTTACATGTTGTAGATGATTATATGTGAAAATTAGGGATTGATTTGCATGATTAATCGATTTAAGGTTGAATTATATTTGATTTTCGCGTATTGGGTTTGATGTTCTGCATGTTTCTGCTCATTTTTACGCACACGGGCCATGCACACGGGGTGTGGCAAGCCCGTGTGGGTGTTCACGGCCTCTTACACGGCCGTGCAAGAGACCGTGCGTGTTTGGGGATGGTGCACGGGCTGTGCACACGGCCTTGAGGCCGTGTGCATGAGGCCGTGCGCGTTCGTCCGATTGTGCACGGCCTCGGCACACGGCCGTGCACAAGGCCGTGTGGCCCGATCACACAGTGCCCTGACCTTCTGTAAGTCAGGGCCCGTTTTGCACTACGGGTCCCTCCGAGACTCGTCTTTTCCGAATTCTTTCTTCGCTCGTGTATTCGATATGTATGATATAGATAGGAATTGCATGATTTATGAATTTACGACATGTTCGGGTATGTGAATAGTGCGTTTTAAGTCTTCGTTAAATTTTCTATCTTTTGCATGTGAAGTCCGATTTTCCCGAAATTCATATGCATACTTCTTTATGATAATTTAAGCATGTCCGTAAAGTTTCGTTACATTTGGATTTGATTTGTATTTTGAAATGCATGAATTACTCTGTTTTCGTTTGATAATTTGAACTTAAGTGATTGATTTAATTGTATAACGTGCTCCTATGTGTTTTAATATTCTCGTATAAGCCGTGCGTCGTATTTAGTCTTATTTGGTTGTGTCCTGGTATTTTTGCAGACGATACTCCTGTGGAGTAGCGCCGGTTCTAGCTTTTGCTCTTCTTTTTGCACGCGCCAGGTGAGGCTTTCCTTTTCTGTTCCAGTATTACTATGTATATGTATAAATAAGCCTCTCCCGAAATAAGCCACGTTTATGTTTTGTTTTCACACCGTTTCTATATATATACTTAGTAGATATTTATACTTATTATGTTTATTTGATTTATCGAAAATGATTTGATATGAAAACGTACTATGTATAGTTTTCGAAATGTTTACGGAAGAGACATGTAAAACCTTTTGTTTCTAAGGCGAACTTTGGCCTTCGGCCTCGCATATGACATGTCTCGAACGGTCTTTTGGCCAACCCGAAATGTTTGAAAAGCGAGTTATGAACTGTATGCATGATCGTTTGGGCCCGGAGTAAGAGCGATAGGACGAAGTCGGTAGACGTCGGGTCTACGGCGTAAATCCTATGGTTTCCTCCATTTGGGAGCTCGGGGTGAGGCCGGAGTGGCAGCCCTTTGAGTACCTGAGTTATTCTAGTTAGTTACGAGTAGTTCGGGTTTGCAGTCCGGCTACGTTGGAGGAATAAGGGAGGTTTCCGGTTTTATGTTTTTGGTTATTGGAGTTTCAGGGCTCGACTCGCCGAGTCATATGATAAGTTATGTTTTATGTTAAATCACCACCCGTTTACGAAAACCTTTCTTTTATGTTGATTTCTTTTAATTATAAAATTGGTGATTTACTTCCGTTTTATTATATACATTATTATTTCCCCCCTCACTTAGTCGTTTGACTAACCCTCTCTGTCTCACCCTGTATTGGTTTCAGGATACTAGGCGGGATTCGTCGTCGTCATAGGCGTCGTAGGTTTATATTTATTTTCTCATGTATATTCTTTCCCGGTTGTCTTTTATTTATGTATTATGTTATTATGTTGTATTTACGGGATTTATATACTGAACCCGTGGTTAGATTTGGTCGGGATATTGTATCGAACCCGTTTGATATTATGTAATTGAATTTCATTAGCCTTGGTGGGCTTTAATAATTGTGTTATTAGTTATGTTTTAAATATTTGGTTTATTATTGCTTCCGCACTTCTGTCTTTTCGTTGTTTATAAAAACCCCGCCTAGTAATTGAGTAAATGCTTGCCGTTCGCCGGGTTTCGGTTCGGGTCGGATCCCATTTCGGCTCCGGGTCGGGGCTCGGTGTGGGGCGTGCGTTACCCGTTTGGGGCGCCCGCTACATAATCATATATATCATATAAGCTACACATAGACACAAGAATCACGTAAAATGGTCAAGTAAATCTTCCTAAACACGAAAATCCTAATATAATAAAATTCTATATATAAATCACGAAAAATCGCAAGAAAGAACGAACGGAATGAAATGGGGTAAAAGGATTACCGGTAGAGAATGTAGTGAGGATCGTTCGGGTTTTCACGGCTCGTCGATCGGGCGAGAAACGGGTTCGGTAGGGCGTCGGGAAGATTTCTCTCCTTTCTCTCCTTCTTTCTTCTTTTCTTTCCTCTCTTTCTTCTTTCCTCCTCCTTTTGTGAAATGAGAGAATGAGAGAGATAGATAGATATTTATGAAAATATCTCAGGAGGGTAAAATGGTCATTTAGGCTTTCAAGGGCATTTATGTAATTTAAGTAATTGAGGGCATTTAAAAGATAGGTTAAATCAATCTTTTCCACAAGATTGATTAATCCAATTGAATAGATCGAGAAATTAGGCAAGAAAGAATTCGCGTAATAATTAATAATAATATTAAAATATTCGGGTCGTTACAATTTTCGCGTGTGAGGTTCGCGATCTGCTGAGTCTGCTGCTCAGTAGATCCACACGGGCGAACGCACGGTCTTGATCAAGACCGTGCAGGAGCCCGTGCGCAGCACTTTTCATCCTGCACGGGCTTGAGCCCGTACACAGGCCCGTGCGCATGCCCGTTTGCACCTGCACGGTCTTGGCACTGTGCTCAAGACCGTGCGGGAGGCCGTGCACCCCTTTTTGTGCTTGCACCGGCTTGCCAAGCCCGTGCGTAAGCCCGTGCGTTGGCCGGTGTAACATACTTAATGCATTTTCCAGCCTTTTCCTTTCTTACACTTCGGGAATTGGTTAACCCCACTCATTTAAATATTGACTTTTCACATACGAACTCCGAATATCAATCCGATTTCACCTATAGCTTCCTTGAGCCTCGGGATTTGATATTCTTCACAATTTGCAATTTACCCGACCTTATTTGACCGTCAATTGACACCTTTCTCGTTTAGCGATTTTTCCCATCTTTTCCGTTTCTTGTCCGTTTGACCCCGTTTTCGCGAGAGAGTTCCGTTATATTATTTTAAGCATGTCTACGTGCCCTAACTGCGTTCTAGCATGCTTTCCATATTTATTATTAGTGTTCTTCCATTATTACAATTGCTTTAAATATTCCTTTAAATGTTAGTTCATATGTCATATATCATTATATGTTTAATTATCTGGCTTTTCATATTGTATGTGTAGCATGAGTGAAGTTATATTTGAATTGTCGTGCGTCGTCTGTTGTTCGTGTCTTGCTTTTGTTATTGTAAGTCTCGTTTTCATCCTCTAGGCCCTGTGTATTACAGGTGGGTCCAACGAGGGAGAAACCTGACTACCGCTTGCTTTCATATTGTCGTGTCGAGCCAGGTAAGGGTTTAAACTTGTAGCGCCCCCTGAAGAAGGACCGCCACATCCGCACCGAAACGGATTCCCGAGCTTCGGCGAGGGGCCTCAACCCAAAAACCCACTCCGGCGAACGGCACTCAAGCAAGAACCTTCGGCAACAGCAACGACATCCCAACAACAACCAGAGAAGAGCAGAGAAAATGCGGAAGCGGTTTAAATAACAAGACAAATTCCATAAATGTCAATTAAACATGTGCAAATCGAAATATAACATAATAACAACACGTAGTGCCATCCATGGCTCAACTAATCTACCCTATGCAATCCTAGATATCTTCAACTATCCCACAGCAGGGGCACATAAGTACATAAAGTAAATAAATACAATAAACAAGACTCGACTGTTGTTGGGACCACTGACAAGACAAACCAGAAAGACTGAGCCTATCTAGACCTGCTGATGCCGACTGACAAGATAGGTGACGTCGCCACCTGTCTACCTGAAGCAAGAACCAAAATAGCAGGGGTGAGTATAAAGGATACTCAGTAAGGGGGTTTTGGTCACAGTTCGTCATTTATCTTTTTAACTAAAAGTGGTGAGTGTTGCCCGTTTTGAGAAAGAATACGAAATATAAGTTGTAAAATGACACAAAGCAACACTCGGGTTTGGCTTATTTGAAAACACAAAAGGTTGACGAACCGGATCCTTTAAAACATTTGCACGAAATATCAAGCCGATTGAAAGAATATTAGTTGGGTAATAAAGGAGGCTTAGGGTAGCAAGTACGAGTCACACATCCGGGTTTTATATATATATAGGGAAGTACATATGATAATTGAAGAAAACCGGAATGTGCTTCGACTTGTCACGAAAGCCATAAAACAATTAGACAAGCAATAAATGCAATAAATCATGCAGTAATGTGTCCCGGCGAGAACGGGCCCTCTCCTTATCACTCCCCATTGAAAAACATGCAAGCAAGTACTCCATCACCAAGATTCATAAACAGGGTTTAAGGAGACGCGATTAGCACCACCATCAGGATTTAAGGAGACGCGATCAGCACCACCGTACAGGGTTTAAGGAGACGCGATTAGCACCACCGTTCGCATCAACTTAGGCTAGCCAACCTCCTAGCCAGCCCAAGTTAACACGCTAGAAGTATACATCGGGATTTGCCCTAGACGCACGTCCCCAGGCTCACCTCTTGTATACTCCGGGCCCAAGTCATAAAACAGGCTATGGCTCGCTTTTGAAATCAATGATAGTTAAAGTGGCCAAAAGGGCCGTTCGAAAATATGATGCAAGTAGTTAAGTATGAATGGCAAAAGGTGCTTTTGAGACAAGTTGATGTAACGATCTAGGAAATACTCATAAGCGTCGTACGCTTCGGGAGCATACTGACGGATGTCCCTAACGACGTTACTTATAAGTGCCTCAGAGATCAAATAGTTACTTTTTAAAACAAATAAGTTACTTGTCTCTAGTTGGAAGCATTTCAAATCATTTTGGTTTTGCTACTAAAACGGTTTGACTAAGCAGGTAAGGAATATTAAAGACAGTACAACAAGCAATAAGAAAAAGGCGGGGAATAAGTTATTTCGAAGCCTAAATAAACTATGTTCTTACTCCAGTTGAAAACAATTTAAAACCCTTACCTGGCTCGACAAGACAGTATGAAAGCAAGCGGTAGTCAGGTTTCTCCCTCGTTGGACCCACCTGTAATACACAGGGCCTAGAGGATGAAAACAAGACCGACAATACTAAAAGCAAGACACAAGACAACAGACGACGCACGGCAATTCACATAGACATCACTCATGCTACAGGTGCAATGTGGAAAGTAAATCAATTAAACATATAAATTACGGTACGACAATTAAAGAATATTAATGAAATGTTAAATAATGAAAGAACGTAAATAATAAATACTAAAGGCATGCTTAAACGCAATTAGGGCACGTAGACATGCTTAAAATAATATAAGGACGTTCTCTCGCGAATACAGGATTAATCGGACAAGAAACGGGAAAGATGGGATAAAATCCCTAAACGAGCAAGGTGTCAATTGACGGTCAATTAGGGTCGGGTAAATTGTAAATTATGAAGAATATCAAATCCCAAGGCTCGAGGAAGCTATAGGTGAAATCGGATTGATATTCGGAGGTCGTATGAGAAAAGTCAACATTTAAATGAGTGGGGTTGACCAATTCCCGAAGTGCAAGAAAGGAAAAGGCTGGAAAATACACTAAGTATGTTGCACCGGCCAACGCACGGGCTTACGCACGGGCTTGGCAAGCCGGTGCAAGCACAAAAGGGGTTGCACGGCCTCCCGCACGGTCTTGAGCACGGTGTCAAGACCGTGCAGGTGCAAACGGCCATGCGCACGGGCCTGTGCACGGGCTCAAGCCCGTGCAGGCTGAAAAGTGAAGCGCACGGGCTCTTGCACGGTCTTGCTCAAGACCGTGCGTTCGCCCGTGTGGATCTACTGAGCAGCAGACTCAGCAGATCGCGAACCTCATACGCGAAAATCAAAATATAAATTCATATATCTCCTAATCTACACCATAAAACATCCTAATTTTCACATATAATCATATATATCATATAAGCTACATATAGACACAAGAATCACGTAAAATGGTCAAGTAATTCTTCCTAAACACGAAAATCCTAATATATATAATTCTATATATAAATCACAAAAATCGCAAGAAATAACGAACGGAATGAAATGGGGTAAAAGGATTACCGGTAGATAATGTAGTGAGGGTCGTTCGGGTTTTCACGGCTCGTCGATCGGGCGAGAAACGAGCTCGGTAGGGCGTCGGGAAGATCTTTCTCCTTTCTTCTCCTTTCTTTCTTCTTTCTTCTTTCTTTCTTCTTTGAAATGAGAGAATGAGAGAGATAGGTAGATATTTAGAAAAATATCTCGGGAGGGTAAAATGGTCATTTAGGCTTTTAAGGGCATTTATGTAATTTAAGAAATTGAGGGCATTTAAAAGATAGGTTAAATCAATCTTTTCCACCAGATTGATTAATCCAATTGGATAGATCGAGAAATTAGGCAAGAAAGAATTCGCGTAAATATTAATAATATAATTAAATATTCGGGTCGTTACAATACTCCCCTCTTCAAAAGAATCTGTCCTCAGATTCTCCTCCGGACTTCGGGGTTAGTTAAGGGGAGCATAATCTAAGAGCTCTAATAACGCGAATTAAAAACGAACATTTAGGAGCAATTAAAATACATTATAAAACATCATGCATAACAAAATATTTAAATGCAAATAACATTCCAAATAAAATTCAAAGTCAAGCGAAAGACAGAATTATAAAAACCCTAAACGAGGCTAACGTCGAAGAAGAAATTCCCAATGTAAGGTCCTTCATCACTGTCATTATCTATTTCGTTCTTCCGACTGATTCTTGTACTCTTCGTATCCCCAATGACAATTGTCACATCCTTCTCCTGTTTCTTGATTAGAGTTCCTTTTACAGGAAGTAACGCCATCATCATTTCTCCTATTGTACTCCTCGTCTTTCTCACAATCTGTCTCTTCAAGATCACACTCTTTCTTATTCTTTCTACAGAGTGTTTTCTCATCTTCAAGGGTATTTGATGATTTCTCCTCTCCGCCTTCCATTAAACATCATTTTCATCATTTCTTCGCTCGACTTCATACGAAACATCAGAGTCGTCATCATCAGAAGCCGATGTCGGCTCATCTCCCATATAATCATCATCGTCAGATAATTCATTATCCTCTTCACTAGTTGATTCATCTTCAGACATACCTTCAGAAGTATGCTTCTTCAGACTCGATTTGTCAACGTCGGTGCCATCCAAAACCGCATAACGTATTCGCAACAGAATCGATCCTAGTCGGCCAAGAACTCCTTGTCCTTAGCACTCTCTAATAGCGTATAACGAATTTATCGAATTCCACGCTATCCACACAGAGGCCACATAAATCTTAGCATCTAATCATTCAATCAGTGCAAGTGTGAATTTTGAAAGTAGTTAAAGCACGTAAATTCTATAAAACACTTAACACATATTTAAAGCAATTACCATTCGAAACAAAATATTATGAATGAATGCTATAATAATGCAATGTACCTCTGCGAGTCGGTATCATGGTCGGGACCCCCTTTTCCTTCCCCGAGGGTTGCTTGAGTCGGGGCAGTCTTGAACTCGATGCTTGCTACTCCCACATCTGAGGCAACGTCCCAGTTTCCTCCTACATCTTGCAGTCTCGTGATTTGTCTTCCCACAATATTCGCAGGGAATGGGGTCCTCGTTCACTTCAGGTTCGGTAGGTTTTGGCATCTCGTAGTGTGGTCTCGATGTCGGAAAAGTGCTCGGTCCGGCTGGTTCTCTTCTTGCCTTCTCGTTGAAAGAGGATCCTTTCATGTGAGGAATACCTCGTCTCATCTCTTGAAGATCGGACTCCACTCTCATAGCTCTGTTAACTGCCTCGTGATAAACTCGAATGTCCAATCCTACTAATCTTTCCAAGATCTCCGGCTGAAGTCCCTCGATGAACTTTCGCGCTCTTCTTCGATCGTCAGATGCAATGTGAGGAGCATAGACGATGAGGCGGCTGAAAAGTGCCTCGTATTGTGCAACAGGGAGAGCTCCTTGGGTGAGGGACATGAACTCTCTTTCTCGGCTGTCACGTACCACTTGCGGCACGTACTTCTCTCGGAAGTCGGATAGGAACCGTGACCAAGTGTACGGAATTCTCTCAGCGATCCATTTCTGTTCTATGTAACGCCACCAATCCTCAGCTGGTCCTCTAATGAGAAAGATGGCATACTCGACCCTCTCGGGGTCCCCGCAGTGTAAAACTCGAAAGATTCGCTCCAGATCGGCTATCCAAGCCTCGGCTTTAAGGTCATCTGGTTCACCCACGAAGCAAGGTGGGTTGTAGTGCAGAAATCTATCCAGGGATTGACCCTCGGTTTGTCTCGCAGGTATATGCTGCTGTTGTCGTTGTCTCTCTTGATGCACTTGCTCAGCAATCTGTCTCATCGCTGTCACTAACTCCCTTGCAATCGAATTCGGAGATAAGGGAGCGGTAGGGGGTCTTCGATGAGGCATTATGTACCGGCGCTCAATAAACTAGGAAAAAGATGCATGTTCGGTTAATGGAATGGTCACGTAAGGCATATAAAATTTAATCAAGGCATACATATATGATTCGGATAGCATGTAGACAAGTTAAGCATGAAACAAATCACAGAACAAGAAAAACTCGATCCTATAGCCGTACGACCTAGACACGACAAGACCCAAGCAGAACACGACAAGACGACAAGACAAGACAGACGCTACCTCGAGTTCCACATCCACTTGCATTCGATCCCAACTCAGTACTACAATTGTAAGAGATCAAACGGTTGGTTGGCCATTCCAAGAGAAGATCAATCACAATTTCAATACTAAGGAGTTCTCAAGCACCTGTGACTGGAAACTCTAAGTCTCATTGACACGAAACGGGCAGACACAAGAGACAAGACAGGACGCGATTACAAAGCTTCGGTTCCTTTTGGGAACCTAGGCTCTGATACCACTGACTGTAGCGCCCCCTGAAGAAGGACCGCCACATCCGCACCGAAACGGATTCCCGAGCTTCGGCGAGGGGCCTCAACCCAAAAACCCACTCCGGCGAACGGCACTCAAGCAAGAACCTTCGGCAACAGCAACGACATCCCAACAACAACCAGAGAAGAGCAGAGAAAATGCGGAAGCGGTTTAAATAACAAGACAAATTCCATAAATGTCAATTAAACATGTGCAAATCGAAATATAACATAATAACAACACGTAGTGCCATCCATGGCTCAACTAATCTACCCTATGCAATCCTAGATATCTTCAACTATCCCACAGCAGGGGCACATAAGTACATAAAGTAAATAAATACAATAAACAAGACTCGACTGTTGTTGGGACCACTGACAAGACAAACCAGAAAGACTGAGCCTATCTAGACCTGCTGATGCCGACTGACAAGATAGGTGACGTCGCCACCTGTCTACCTGAAGCAAGAACCAAAATAGCAGGGGTGAGTATAAAGGATACTCAGTAAGGGGGTTTTGGTCACAGTTCGTCATTTATCTTTTTAACTAAAAGTGGTGAGTGTTGCCCGTTTTGAGAAAGAATACGAAATATAAGTTGTAAAATGACACAAAGCAACACTCGGGTTTGGCTTATTTGAAAACACAAAAGGTTGACGAACCGGATCCTTTAAAACATTTGCACGAAATATCAAGCCGATTGAAAGAATATTAGTTGGGTAATAAAGGAGGCTTAGGGTAGCAAGTACGAGTCACACATCCGGGTTTTATATATATATAGGGAAGTACATATGATAATTGAAGAAAACCGGAATGTGCTTCGACTTGTCACGAAAGCCATAAAACAATTAGACAAGCAATAAATGCAATAAATCATGCAGTAATGTGTCCCGGCGAGAACGGGCCCTCTCCTTATCACTCCCCATTGAAAAACATGCAAGCAAGTACTCCATCACCAAGATTCATAAACAGGGTTTAAGGAGACGCGATTAGCACCACCATCAGGATTTAAGGAGACGCGATCAGCACCACCGTACAGGGTTTAAGGAGACGCGATTAGCACCACCGTTCGCATCAACTTAGGCTAGCCAACCTCCTAGCCGGCCCAAGTTAACACGCTAGAAGTATACATCGGGATTTGCCCTAGACGCACGTCCCCAGGCTCACCTCTTGTATACTCCGGGCCCAAGTCATAAAACAGGCTATGGCTCGCTTTTGAAATCAATGATAGTTAAAGTGGCCAAAAGGGCCGTTCGAAAATATGATGCAAGTAGTTAAGTATGAATGGCAAAAGGTGCTTTTGAGACAAGTTGATGTAACGATCTAGGAAATACTCATAAGCGTCGTACGCTTCGGGAGCATACTGACGGATGTCCCTAACGACGTTACTTATAAGTGCCTCAGAGATCAAATAGTTACTTTTTAAAACAAATAAGTTACTTGTCTCTAGTTGGAAGCATTTCAAATCATTTTGGTTTTGCTACTAAAACGGTTTGACTAAGCAGGTAAGGAATATTAAAGACAGTACAACAAGCAATAAGAAAAAGGCGGGGAATAAGTTATTTCGAAGCCTAAATAAACTATGTTCTTACTCCAGTTGAAAACAATTTAAAACCCTTACCTGGCTCGACAAGACAGTATGAAAGCAAGCGGTAGTCAGGTTTCTCCCTCGTTGGACCCACCTGTAATACACAGGGCCTAGAGGATGAAAACAAGACCGACAATACTAAAAGCAAGACACAAGACAACAGACGACGCACGGCAATTCACATAGACATCACTCATGCTACAGGTGCAATGTGGAAAGTAAATCAATTAAACATATAAATTACGGTACGACAATTAAAGAATATTAATGAAATGTTAAATAATGAAAGAACGTAAATAATAAATACTAAAGGCATGCTTAAACGCAATTAGGGCACGTAGACATGCTTAAAATAATATAAGGACGTTCTCTCGCGAATACAGGATTAATCGGACAAGAAACGGGAAAGATGGGATAAAATCCCTAAACGAGCAAGGTGTCAATTGACGGTCAATTAGGGTCGGGTAAATTGTAAATTATGAAGAATATCAAATCCCAAGGCTCGAGGAAGCTATAGGTGAAATCGGATTGATATTCGGAGGTCGTATGAGAAAAGTCAACATTTAAATGAGTGGGGTTGACCAATTCCCGAAGTGCAAGAAAGGAAAAGGCTGGAAAATACACTAAGTATGTTGCACCGGCCAACGCACGGGCTTACGCACGGGCTTGGCAAGCCGGTGCAAGCACAAAAGGGGTTGCACGGCCTCCCGCACGGTCTTGAGCACGGTGTCAAGACCGTGCAGGTGCAAACGGCCATGCGCACGGGCCTGTGCACGGGCTCAAGCCCGTGCAGGCTGAAAAGTGAAGCGCACGGGCTCTTGCACGGTCTTGCTCAAGACCGTGCGTTCGCCCGTGTGGATCTACTGAGCAGCAGACTCAGCAGATCGCGAACCTCATACGCGAAAATCAAAATATAAATTCATATATCTCCTAATCTACACCATAAAACATCCTAATTTTCACATATAATCATATATATCATATAAGCTACATATAGACACAAGAATCACGTAAAATGGTCAAGTAATTCTTCCTAAACACGAAAATCCTAATATATATAATTCTATATATAAATCACAAAAATCGCAAGAAATAACGAACGGAATGAAATGGGGTAAAAGGATTACCGGTAGATAATGTAGTGAGGGTCGTTCGGGTTTTCACGGCTCGTCGATCGGGCGAGAAACGAGCTCGGTAGGGCGTCGGGAAGATCTTTCTCCTTTCTTCTCCTTTCTTTCTTCTTTCTTCTTTCTTTCTTCTTTGAAATGAGAGAATGAGAGAGATAGGTAGATATTTAGAAAAATATCTCGGGAGGGTAAAATGGTCATTTAGGCTTTTAAGGGCATTTATGTAATTTAAGAAATTGAGGGCATTTAAAAGATAGGTTAAATCAATCTTTTCCACCAGATTGATTAATCCAATTGGATAGATCGAGAAATTAGGCAAGAAAGAATTCGCGTAAATATTAATAATATAATTAAATATTCGGGTCGTTACAAAACTTATTTTAACTGGGGCAAGGACATAGACTATTATAGGTTTGCAAAATAAATGATTACCCCGCTTTTCTTATTACTTGTTGTACTGCCTTTACAATTCCTTATGTGCTTAGTCAAACCTTTTAATAGCAAAACAAAAATGATTTGAAATGCTTTCAACTAGAGACAAGGAAAACCCCTTTTGTTTTAAATGCGAACATTGGTCTCTCGACCTCGCTACTATAACCTTGTCTCGAATGGCCCCTTTGGCCTCCCAATCCCCGATTTCCTGCATTCGAATGGCCCTTTTGGGCACCCAAACTATCATTGATTTCAAAAGCGAGTCATAAACTATTTAATGACTTGGGCCCAGAGTATACAGGAGGTGAGCCTGGGGACGAGCGTCTAGGGCAAATCCCGATGTGTACTTCTAGCGTGTTGACCTGGGCCGGCCAGGAGGTTGGTTAGCCTGAGTTGATGCGAACGGTGGTGCTAACAGCTTCTCCTTAAAACTTTGTATGGTGGTGCTAACAGCGTCTCCTTAAAACTCTGTATGGTGGTGCTAATCGCGTCTCCTTAAAACTCTGTATAGTGAATCTTGGTGGTGGAGTACTTGCTTGCATGATTTTCAATTGGGAGTTATAAGGAGAGGGTCCGTTCTCGCCGGGACACATCATTGCATGATTTACTGCATTTATTGCTTGTCTAATTGTTTTATGGCTTTCGTGAAAAGTCGAAGCACATTCCGGTTTTCTTCAGTTATCATATGTACTTCCCTATATATATAAAACCCGGAAGTGTGACTCATACTTGCTACCCTAAGCCTCCTTTATTACTCAACTAATATTCTTTCAATCGGCTTGATATTTCGTGCAAATGTTTTAAAGGATCCGGTTCGTCAACCTTTTGTGTTTTCAAATAAGCCGAACCCGAGTGTTGCTTTGTGTCATTTTACAACTTATATATCGTATTCGTATTCTTTCTCAAAACGGGCAACACTCACCACTTTTAGTTTTAAAAAGATAAATGACGAACTGTGATCAAAACCCCCTTACTGAGTATCCTTTATACTCACCCCTGCTATTTTGGTTCTTGCTTCAGGTAGACAGGTGGCGACGTCACCTATCTCGTCAGTCGGCTTCAGCAGGTCTAGATAGGATCAGTCTTTCTGGTTTGTCTTGTCAGTAGTCCCAACAACCGTCGAGTCTTATTTATTGTATTTATTTACTTTATGTACTTATGTGCCCCTGATGTGGGATAGTTGACGATATCTAGGATTGCATAGGGTAGACTAGTTGAGCCATGGATGGCACAATCTGTTTATGAATATTCTGTATCTTGATTATAAATGTTTAATTGTTTTATGTTGGCCTTGAAGGCTTTTATAAAATTTAATTGTTTACATTAATCGCTTTCGCATTTCTCTGTTATTTTCTGGTTGTTGTTGGGATGGTTGTCGCTGTTGCCGATGGTTATTGCTTGAGTGCCGTTCGCCAGAGTGGGTTTTTGAGTTGAGGCCCCTCGCTGAAGCTCGGGAATCCACTTCGGTACGGATGTGGCGGTCCTTCTTCGGGAGGGCGCTACAGTTAGTGGTATCAGAGCCTAGGTTCCCATAAGGAACCGAAGCTTTGTAATCGCGTCGTGTCTTATCTCTTGTGTCTGCCCGTTTTGTGTCAATGAGACTTAGAGTTTCCAGTCACAGGTGCTTGAGAACTCCTTAGTATTGAAATTGTGATTGATCTTCTTTTGGAATGGCCAACCAACCGTTTGATCTCTTACAATTGTATTACTGAGTTGGGATTGAATGCAAGTGGATGTGGAACTCGAGGTAGCGTCTGTCTTATCTTGTCGTCTTGTCGTGTTCTGCTTGGGTGTTGTCGTGTCTAGGTCGTACGGCTATAGGATCGAGTTTTGCTTGTTATGTGATTTATTTCATGCTTTAATTGATTACACGCTATTCGAATCGTAAATGTATGCCCTGTTTGAATTTTATATGCCTTATGTGATCATTCCATTAACCGAGCATGCATCTTTTCCTAGTTTATTGAGCGCAGGTACATAATGTCTCATCGACGACCCCCTACCGCTCCCTTATCTCCGAATTCGATTGCAAGAGAGTTAGCGACAGCTATGAGACAGATTGCTGAGCAAGTGCATCAAGAGAGACAACAACAACAGCAGCATGTGCCTGCGAGACAAGCCGAGGGCCAATCCCTGGACAGATTTCTGCACTACAACCCACCTTGCTTCGTGGGTGAACCAGATGACCTTAAGGCCGAGGCTTGGATAGCCGATTTGGAGTGAATCTTTCGAGTAATACACTGCGGTGACCCCGAGAGGGTCGAGTATGCCATCTTTCTCATGAGAGGACTAGCTGAGGATTGGTGGCGTTACAAAGAACAGAGATGGATCGCTGAGGGAATTCCGTACACTTGGTCACGGTTCCTATCCGACTTCCGAGAGAAGTACGTGCCGCAAGTGGTACGTGACAGCCGAGAAAGAGAGTTCATGTCCCTCACCCAAGGAGCTCTCCCTGTTGCACAATACGAGGCACTTTTCAGCCGCCTCATCGTCTATGCTCCTCACATTGCATCTGACGATCGAAGGAGAGCGCGGAAATTTCATCAAGGGACTTCAGCCGGAGATCTTGGAAAGATTAGTAGGATTGGACATTCGTGTTTATCATGATGCAGTTAACCGAGCTATGAGAGTGGAGTTCGATCATCAAGAGATGAGACGAAGTATTCCTCACATGAAAGGATCCTCTTTCAATGAGTTAGCAAGAAGAGTACCAGCCAGACCGAGCACTTTCCGACATGTGAACCACACTACGAGATGCCGGAACCTACCAAACCAGAAGTAATTGAGGACCTCATTTCCTGTGAGCACTTTGGAAAGACCAATCACGAGACTGCAAGGTGTAGGAGGAAACTGGGGCGTTGCCTCAAATGTGGGAGTAGCAAACATCGAGTTCACGACTGCCCCGACTCAAGCTACCCTCGGGGAAGAAAAAGGCGATCTCGACCATGATACCGACTCGCAGAGGTACATTGCATTGTCATTGCATTCATTCATAATATTTTGTTTCGAATGTTAATTGCTTCAAATATCTGTTTAGTGTTTTATATGATCTATGTGCTTTAACTGCTTTCAAAATTCATACTTGCACTGATTGAATGAGTAGACGCTAAGATTTATGTAACCTCTGTGTGGATAGCGTGGAATTCGATAACTTCGTTATACGCTATTAGAGAGTGCTAAGGACAAGGAGTTCTTGGCCGACTAGGATCGATTCTGTTGCGAGTACGTTATGCGGTTCTGGATAGTACCGACGTCGACAAATCGAGTCTGAAGGAGTATACTTCTGAAGGTATGTCTGAAGATGAATCAACTAGTGAAGAGGATAATGAATTATCTGACGATGATGATTATATGGGAGACGAGCCGACATCGGATTCTGATAATGACGACCCTGATGTTTCATATGAAGTCGAGCGAAGAAACGATGAAAATGATGGTGTAATGGAAGGCGGAGAGGAGAAATCATCCAATACCATTGAAGATGAGAAAACACTTTGTAGAAAGAATAAGAGAGAGTGTGATCTTGAAGAAACAGATTGTGAGAAGGACGAGGAGTACAATGGGAGAAATGATGATGACGTTACATCCTGTAAAAGGAACTCTAATCAAGAAACAGGAGGTGGAGGTGACAATTGTCATTGAGGATACGAAGAGTACAAGAATCAGTCGGAAGAACGAAATAGATAATGACAGTGATGATGGACCTTGCATTGGGATTTTCTGATTCTTCGTCGTTAGCTTTGTTTAGGGTTTTTTTGTAATTCCGTCCTTCGCATGACTTTGAAGTTTATTTGGAATGTTATTTGCATTTAAATATTTTGTTATGTCTGATGTTTTATAATGTATTTTAATTTCTCTTAAATGTTCGTTTTTAATTCGCATTATTAGAACTCTTAGATTATACTCCTCTTAACTAACCCCGAAGTCCGGACGAGAATCCGAGGACAGATTCTCTTGAAGAGGGGAGTATTGTAACAACCCGAATATTTTAATTATATTATTAATAATTACGCGAATTCTTTCTTGCCCAATTTCTCGATCTATCCAATTGGATTAATTAATCTTGTGGAAAGATTGATTTAACCTATCTTTTAAATGCCTTAACTACTTAAATTACCCAAATACCCTTAAAAGCCTAAATGACCATTTTACCCCCGAGATATTTTTCTAAATATCTAACTATCTCTCTCATTCTCTCATTTCACAAAAGAAGGAGGAAAGAAGAAAGAGAAGAAAGAAAAGGAAACAAAGGAGAAGAAGAGAGAAATCTTCCCGACGCCCTATCGAGCCCGTTTCTCGCCCGATCGACGAACCGTGGAAACTCAACCGATCCTCACTACATTCTCTACCGGTAATCCTTTTACCCCATTTCAATTCGTTCCCTCTTCGTTGCGATTTTCGTGAGTTTTATATAGAATTTTATAGTTTTAGGATTTTCGTGTTTAGGAAGATTTACTCGACCATTTTACGTGATTCTTGTGTCTATATGTAGCTTATATGTGAAAATTAGGATATTTTATGGAGTAAATTAGGAGATGTATGAATTTATATATTGATTTTCGCGTGTGAGGTTCGCGATCTGCTGAGTCTGCTACTCAGTAGATCAACACGGGCGAACGTACGGTCTTGATCAAGACCGTGCAGGAGCCCGTGCGCAGCACTTTTCATCTTGCACGGGCTCAAGCCCGTGCACAGGCCCGTGCGCATGCCCGTTTGCACCTGCACGGTCTTGGCACCGTGCTCAAGACCGTGCGGGAGGCCGTGCACCCCTTTTTGTGCTTGCACTGGCTTGCCAAGCCCGTGCGTAAGTGGAATTCCGTACACTTGGTCACGGTTCCTATCCGACTTCCGAGAGAAGTACGTGCCGCAAGTGGTACGTGACAGCCGAGAAAGAGAGTTCATGTCCCTCACCCAAGGAGCTCTCCCTGTTGCACAATACGAGGCACTTTTCAACCGGATCATCGTCTATGCTCCTCACATTGCATCTGACGATCGAAGAAGAGCGCGAAAGTTCATCGAGGGACTTCAACCGGAGATCTTGGAAAGATTAGTAGGATTGGACATTCGAGTTTATCACGAGGCAGTTAACCGAGCTATGAGAGTGGAGTCCGATCTTCAAGAGATAAGACGAGGTATTCCTCACATGAAAGGATCCTCTTTCAATGAGTTAGCAAGAAGAGTACCAGCCGGACCGAGCACTTTTCCGACATGGGAACCACACTACGAGATGCCGGAACCTACCAAACCAGAAGTGATTGAGGACCTCATTACCTGTGAGCACTGTGGAAAGACAAATCACAAGACTGCATGGTGTAGGAAGACATCGATACGTTGCTTCAGATGTGGGAGCAGCAAACATCAGGTTCAGGATTGCCCCGACTCAGAGAATCCTCGGGGAAGGAAAAAGGGATCCCGACCATGATACCGACTCGCAGAGGTACATTGCATTGCCATTGCATTCATTCATAATATTTTGTTTCGAATGATAATTGCTTCAAATATCTGCTTAGTGTTTTATATGATCTATGTGCTTTAACTGCTTTCAAAATTCACACTTGCACTGATTGAATGATTAGATGCTAAGTTTTATGTGGCCTCTGTGTGGATAGCGTGGAATTCGATAAATTCGTTATACGCTATTAGAGAGTGCTAAGGACAAGGAGTTCTTGGCCGACTTGGATCGATTCTGTTGCGAGTAAGTTATGCGGTTCTGGATAGCACCGACGTTAACAAATCAAGTCTGAAGGACTATACTTCTAAAGGTATGTCTGAAGATGAATCAACTAGTGAAGAGGATAATGAATTATCTGACGATGATGATTATATGGGAGACGAGCCGACATCGGATTCTGATAATGACGACCCTGATGTTTCATATGAAGTCGAGCGAAGAAACGATGAAAATGATGGTGTAATGGAAGGCGGAGAGGAGAAATCATCCAATACCATTGAAGATGAGAAAACACTTTGTAGAAAGAATAAGAGAGAGTGTGATCTTGAAGAAACAGATTGTGAGAAGGACGAGGAGTACAATGGGAGAAATGATGATGACGTTACTTCCTGTAAAAGGAACTCTAATCAAGAAACAGGAGGTGGAGGTGACAATTGTCATTGAGGATACGAAGAGTACAAGAATCAGTTGGAAGAACGAAATAGATAATGACAGTGATGATGGACCTTGCATTGGGATTTTCTGATTCTTCGTCGTTAGCTTTGTTTAGGGTTTTTTTGTAATTCCGTCCTTCGCATGACTTTGAAGTTTATTTGGAATGTTATTTGCATTTAAATATTTTTGTTATGTCTGATGTTTTATAATGTATTTTAATTGCTCTTAAATGTTCGTTTTTAATTCGCATTATTAGAACTCTTAGATTATACTCCTCTTAACTAACCCCGAAGTCCGGACGAGAATCCGAGGACAGATTCTCTTGAAGAGGGGAGTATTGTAACAACCCGAATATTTTAATTATATTATTAATAATTACGCGAATTCTTTCTTGCCCAATTTCTCGATCTATCCAATTGGATTAATTAATCTTGTGGAAAAGATTGATTTAACCTATCTTTTAAATGCCTTAACTACTTAAATTACCCAAATACCCTTAAAAGCCTAAATGACCATTTTACCCCCGAGATATTTTTCCAAATATCTAACTATCTCTCTCATTCTCTCATTTCACAAAAGAAGGAGGAAAGAAGAAAGAGAAGAAAGAAAAGGAAAGAAAGGAGAAAAAGAGAGAAATCTTCCCGACGCCCTATCGAGCCCGTTTCTCGCCCGATCGACGAACCGTGGAAACCCAAACGATCCTCACTACATTCTCTACCGGTAATCCTTTTACCCCATTTCAATTCGTTCCCTCTTCGTTGCGATTTTCGTGAGTTTTATATAGAATTTTATAGTTTTAGGATTTTCGTGTTTAGGAAGATTTACTCGACCATTTTACGTGATTCTTGTGTCTATATGTAGCTTATATGATATATATGATTATATGTGAAAATTAGGATATTTTATGGAGTAAATTAGGAGATGTATGAATTTATATATTGATTTTCGCGTGTGAGGTTCGCGATCTGCTGAGTCTGCTACTCAGTAGATCAACACGGGCGAACGTACGGTCTTGATCAAGACCGTGCAGGAGCCCGTGCGCAGCACTTTTCATCTTGCACGGGCTCAAGCCCGTGCACAGGCCCGTGCGCATGCCCGTTTGCACCTGCACGGTCTTGGCACCGTGCTCAAGACCGTGCGGGAGGCCGTGCACCCCTTTTTGTGCTTGCACTGGCTTGCCAAGCCCGTGCGTAAGTGGAATTCCGTACACTTGGTCACGGTTCCTATCCGACTTCCGAGAGAAGTACGTGCCGCAAGTGGTACGTGACAGCCGAGAAAGAGAGTTCATGTCCCTCACCCAAGGAGCTCTCCCTGTTGCACAATACGAGGCACTTTTCAACCGGATCATCGTCTATGCTCCTCACATTGCATCTGACGATCGAAGAAGAGCGCGAAAGTTCATCGAGGGACTTCAACCGGAGATCTTGGAAAGATTAGTAGGATTGGACATTCGAGTTTATCACGAGGCAGTTAACCGAGCTATGAGAGTGGAGTCCGATCTTCAAGAGATAAGACGAGGTATTCCTCACATGAAAGGATCCTCTTTCAATGAGTTAGCAAGAAGAGTACCAGCCGGACCGAGCACTTTTCCGACATGGGAACCACACTACGAGATGCCGGAACCTACCAAACCAGAAGTGATTGAGGACCTCATTACCTGTGAGCACTGTGGAAAGACAAATCACAAGACTGCATGGTGTAGGAAGACATCGATACGTTGCTTCAGATGTGGGAGCAGCAAACATCAGGTTCAGGATTGCCCCGACTCAGAGAATCCTCGGGGAAGGAAAAAGGGATCCCGACCATGATACCGACTCGCAGAGGTACATTGCATTGCCATTGCATTCATTCATAATATTTTGTTTCGAATGATAATTGCTTCAAATATCTGCTTAGTGTTTTATATGATCTATGTGCTTTAACTGCTTTCAAAATTCACACTTGCACTGATTGAATGATTAGATGCTAAGTTTTATGTGGCCTCTGTGTGGATAGCGTGGAATTCGATAAATTCGTTATACGCTATTAGAGAGTGCTAAGGACAAGGAGTTCTTGGCCGACTTGGATCGATTCTGTTGCGAGTAAGTTATGCGGTTCTGGATAGCACCGACGTTAACAAATCAAGTCTGAAGGACTATACTTCTAAAGGTATGTCTGAAGATGAATCAACTAGTGAAGAGGATAATGAATTATCTGACGATGATGATTATATGGGAGACGAGCCGACATCGGATTCTGATAATGACGACCCTGATGTTTCATATGAAGTCGAGCGAAGAAACGATGAAAATGATGGTGTAATGGAAGGCGGAGAGGAGAAATCATCCAATACCATTGAAGATGAGAAAACACTTTGTAGAAAGAATAAGAGAGAGTGTGATCTTGAAGAAACAGATTGTGAGAAGGACGAGGAGTACAATGGGAGAAATGATGATGACGTTACTTCCTGTAAAAGGAACTCTAATCAAGAAACAGGAGGTGGAGGTGACAATTGTCATTGAGGATACGAAGAGTACAAGAATCAGTTGGAAGAACGAAATAGATAATGACAGTGATGATGGACCTTGCATTGGGATTTTCTGATTCTTCGTCGTTAGCTTTGTTTAGGGTTTTTTTGTAATTCCGTCCTTCGCATGACTTTGAAGTTTATTTGGAATGTTATTTGCATTTAAATATTTTTGTTATGTCTGATGTTTTATAATGTATTTTAATTGCTCTTAAATGTTCGTTTTTAATTCGCATTATTAGAACTCTTAGATTATACTCCTCTTAACTAACCCCGAAGTCCGGACGAGAATCCGAGGACAGATTCTCTTGAAGAGGGGAGTATTGTAACAACCCGAATATTTTAATTATATTATTAATAATTACGCGAATTCTTTCTTGCCCAATTTCTCGATCTATCCAATTGGATTAATTAATCTTGTGGAAAAGATTGATTTAACCTATCTTTTAAATGCCTTAACTACTTAAATTACCCAAATACCCTTAAAAGCCTAAATGACCATTTTACCCCCGAGATATTTTTCCAAATATCTAACTATCTCTCTCATTCTCTCATTTCACAAAAGAAGGAGGAAAGAAGAAAGAGAAGAAAGAAAAGGAAAGAAAGGAGAAAAAGAGAGAAATCTTCCCGACGCCCTATCGAGCCCGTTTCTCGCCCGATCGACGAACCGTGGAAACCCAAACGATCCTCACTACATTCTCTACCGGTAATCCTTTTACCCCATTTCAATTCGTTCCCTCTTCGTTGCGATTTTCGTGAGTTTTATATAGAATTTTATAGTTTTAGGATTTTCGTGTTTAGGAAGATTTACTCGACCATTTTACGTGATTCTTGTGTCTATATGTAGCTTATATGATATATATGATTATATGTGAAAATTAGGATATTTTATGGAGTAAATTAGGAGATGTATGAATTTATATATTGATTTTCGCGTGTGAGGTTCGCGATCTGCTGAGTCTGCTACTCAGTAGATCAACACGGGCGAACGTACGGTCTTGATCAAGACCGTGCAGGAGCCCGTGCGCAGCACTTTTCATCTTGCACGGGCTCAAGCCCGTGCACAGGCCCGTGCGCATGCCCGTTTGCACCTGCACGGTCTTGGCACCGTGCTCAAGACCGTGCGGGAGGCCGTGCACCCCTTTTTGTGCTTGCACTGGCTTGCCAAGCCCGTGCGTAAGTGGAATTCCGTACACTTGGTCACGGTTCCTATCCGACTTCCGAGAGAAGTACGTGCCGCAAGTGGTACGTGACAGCCGAGAAAGAGAGTTCATGTCCCTCACCGAAGGAGCTCTCCCTGTTGCACAATACGAGGCACTTTTCAACCGCCTCGTCGTCTATGCTCCTCACATTGCATCTGACGATCGAAGAAGAGCGCGAAAGTTCATCGAGGGACTTCAGCCGGAGATCTTGGAAAGATTAGGAGGATTGGACATTCGAGTTTATCACGAGGCAGTTAACCGAGCTATGAGAGTGGAGTCCGATCTTCAAGAGATGAGACGAGGTATTCCTCACATGAAAGGATCCTCTTTCAATGAGTTAGCAAGAAGAGTACCAGCCGGACCGAGCACTTTTCCGACATGGGAACCACACTACGAGATGCCGGAACCTACCAAACCAGAAGTGATTGAGGACCTCATTCCCTGTGAGCACTGTGGAAAGACAAATCACAAGACTGCATGGTGTAGGAAGACATCGATACGTTGCTTCAGATGTGGGAGCAGCAAACATCAGGTTCAGGATTGCCCCGACTCAGAGAATCCTCGGGGAAGGAAAAAGGGATCCCGACCATGATACCGACTCGCAGAGGTACATTGCATTGCCATTGCATTCATTCATAATATTTTGTTTCGAATGATAATTGCTTCAAATATCTGCTTAGTGTTTTATATGATCTATGTGCTTTAACTGCTTTCAAAATTCACACTTGCACTGATTGAATGATTAGATGCTAAGTTTTATGTGGCCTCTGTGTGGATAGCGTGGAATTCGATAAATTCGTTATACGCTATTAGAGAGTGCTAAGGACAAGGAGTTCTTGGCCGACTTGGATCGATTCTGTTGCGAGTAAGTTATGCGGTTCTGGATAGCACCGACGTTAACAAATCAAGTCTGAAGGACTATACTTCTAAAGGTATGTCTGAAGATGAATCAACTAGTGAAGAGGATAATGAATTATCTGACGATGATGATTATATGGGAGACGAGCCGACATCGGATTCTGATAATGACGACCCTGATGTTTCATATGAAGTCGAGCGAAGAAACGATGAAAATGATGGTGTAATGGAAGGCGGAGAGGAGAAATCATCCAATACCATTGAAGATGAGAAAACACTTTGTAGAAAGAATAAGAGAGAGTGTGATCTTGAAGAAACAGATTGTGAGAAGGACGAGGAGTACAATGGGAGAAATGATGATGACGTTACTTCCTGTAAAAGGAACTCTAATCAAGAAACAGGAGGTGGAGGTGACAATTGTCATTGAGGATACGAAGAGTACAAGAATCAGTCGGAAGAACGAAATAGATAATGACAGTGATGATGGACCTTGCATTGGGATTTTCTGATTCTTCGTCGTTAGCTTTGTTTAGGGTTTTTTTGTAATTCCGTCCTTCGCATGACTTTGAAGTTTATTTGGAATGTTATTTGCATTTAAATATTTTTGTTATGTCTGATGTTTTATAATGTATTTTAATTGCTCTTAAATGTTCGTTTTTAATTCGCATTATTAGAACTCTTAGATTATACTCCTCTTAACTAACCCCGAAGTCCGGACGAGAATCCGAGGACAGATTCTCTTGAAGAGGGGAGTATTGTAACAACCCGAATATTTTAATTATATTATTAATAATTACGCGAATTCTTTCTTGCCCAATTTCTCGATCTATCCAATTGGATTAATTAATCTTGTGGAAAAGATTGATTTAACCTATCTTTTAAATGCCTTAACTACTTAAATTACCCAAATACCCTTAAAAGCCTAAATGACCATTTTACCCCCGAGATATTTTTCCAAATATCTAACTATCTCTCTCATTCTCTCATTTCACAAAAGAAGGAGGAAAGAAGAAAGAGAAGAAAGAAAAGGAAAGAAAGGAGAAAAAGAGAGAAATCTTCCCGACGCCCTATCGAGCCCGTTTCTCGCCCGATCGACGAACCGTGGAAACCCAAACGATCCTCACTACATTCTCTACCGGTAATCCTTTTACCCCATTTCAATTCGTTCCCTCTTCGTTGTGATTTTCGTGAGTTTTATATAGAATTTTATAGTTTTAGGATTTTCGTGTTTAGGAAGATTTACTCGACCATTTTACGTGATTCTTGTGTCTATATGTAGCTTATATGATATATATGATTATATGTGAAAATTAGGATATTTTATGGAGTAAATTAGGAGATGTATGAATTTATATATTGATTTTCGCGTGTGAGGTTCGCGATCTGCTGAGTCTGCTACTCAGTAGATCAACACGGGCGAACGCACGGTCTTGATCAAGACCGTGCAGGAGCCCGTGCGCAGCACTTTTCATCTTGCACGGGCTCAAGCCCGTGCACAGGCCCGTGCGCATGCCCGTTTGCACCTGCACGGTCTTGGCACCGTGCTCAAGACCGTGCGGGAGGCCGTGCACCCCTTTTTGTGCTTGCACCGGCTTGCCAAGCCCGTGCGTAAGTGGAATTCCGTACACTTGGTCACGGTTCCTATCCGACTTCCGAGAGACGTACGTGCCGCAAGTGGTACGTGACAGCCGAGAAAGAGAGTTCATGTCCCTCACCCAAGGAGCTCTCCCTGTTGCACAATACGAGGCACTTTTCAACCGGATCATCGTCTATGCTCCTCACATTGCATCTGACGATCGAAGAAGAGCGCGAAAGTTCATCGAGGGACTTCAACCGGAGATCTTGGAAAGATTAGTAGGATTGGACATTCGAGTTTATCACGAGGCAGTTAACCGAGCTATGAGAGTGGAGTCCGATCTTCAAGAGATAAGACGAGGTATTCCTCACATGAAAGGATCCTCTTTCAATGAGTTAGCAAGAAGAGTACCAGCCGGACCGAGCACTTTTCCGACATGGGAACCACACTACGAGATGCCGGAACCTACCAAACCAGAAGTGATTGAGGACCTCATTCCCTGTGAGCACTGTGGAAAGACAAATCACAAGACTGCATGGTGTAGGAAGAAATCGAGACGTTGCTTCAGATGTGGGAGCAGCAAACATCAGGTTCAGGATTGCCCCGACTCAGAGAATCCTCGGGGAAGGAAAAAGGGATCCCGACCATGATACCGACTCGCAGAGGTACATTGCATTGCCATTGCATTCATTCATAATATTTGGTTTCGAATGATAATTACTTCAAATATCTGCTTAGTGTTTTATATGATCTATGTGCTTTAACTGCTTTCAAAATTCACACTTGCACTGATTGAATGATTGGATGCTAAGTTTTATGTGGCCTCTGTGTGGATAGCGTGGAATTCGATAAATTCGTTATACGCTATTAGAGAGTGCTAAGGACAAGGAGTTCTTGGCCGACTTGGATCGATTCTGTTGCGAGTAAGTTATGCGGTTCTGGATAGCACTGACGTTAACAAATCAAGTCTGAAGGAGTATACTTCTGAAGGTATGTCTGAAGATGAATCAACTAGTGAAGAGGATAATGAATTATCTGACGATGATGATTATATGGGAGACGAGCAGACATCGGCTTCTGATAATGACGATCCTGATGTTTCGTATGAAGTCGAGCGAACAAATGATGAAAATGATGGTTTAATGGAAGGCGGAGAGGAGAAATCATCCAATACCATTGAAGATGAGAAAACACTTTGTAGAAAGAATAAGAGAGAGTGTGATCTTGAAGAAACAGATTGTGAGAAGGACGAGGAGTACAATGGGAGAAATGATGATGGCATTACTTCCTGTAAAAGGGACTCTAATCAAGAAGCAGGAGGAGAATGTGACAATTGTCATTGAGGATACGAAGAGTACAAGAATCAGTCGGAAGAACGAAATAGATAATGACAGTGATGATGAACCTTACATTGGGATTTTCTGATTCTTCGTCGTTAGCTTTGTTTAGGGTTTTGTAATCCCGTTTTTCGCATGACTTTGAATTTTATTTGGAATGTTAATTGCATTTAAATATTTTTGTTATGTCTGATGTTTTATAATGTATTTTAATTGCTCCTAAATGTTCGTTTTTAATTCGCGTTATTAGAACTCTTAGATTATACTCCTCTTAACTAACCCCGAAGTCCGGAGGAGAATCTGAGGACAGATTCTCTTGAAGAGGGGAGTATTGTAACGACCCGAATATTTAATTATATTATTAATTATTACGCGAATTCTTTCTTGCCTAATTTCTCGATCTATCCAATTGGATTGATTAATCTTGTGGAAAAGATTGATTTAACCTATCTTTTAAATACCCTCAATTTCTTAAATTACCTAAATGCCGTTAAAAGCCTAAATGACCATTTTACCCCCCGAGATATTTTCCTAAATATCTACCTATCTCTCTCATTCTCTCATTTTCACACAAAGAAGAAAGAGAGGAAAGAAAAGAAGAAAGAAAGGAGAAAAGAGAGAAATCTTCCCGATGCCCTATCGAGCCCGTTTCTCGCCCGATCGACGAACCGTGAAAACCCGAACGATCCTCACTACATTCTCTATCGGTAATCCTTTTACCGCATTTCATTTTGTTCCCTCTTCGTTGCGATTTTTGTGGCTTTTGTATAGGATTTTTATATATTAGGATTTTCGTGTTTAGGAAGATTTACTCGACCATTTTACGTGATTCTTGTGCCTATGTGTAGCTTAGATGATATATATGATTATTTGTGGAAATTAGGATGTTTTATGGTGTAAATTAGGAGATGTATGAATTTATATATTGATTTTCGCGTGTGAAGTTCGCGATCTGCTGAGTCTGCTGCTCAGTAGATCCACACGGGCGAACGCACGGTCTTGAGCAAGACCGTGCAGGAGCCCGTGCGCAGCCCTTTTCAACCAGCACGGGCTTGAGCCCGTGCACGGGCCCGTGCGCATGCCCGTTTGCACCTGCACGGTCTTGGCACCGTGCTCAAGACCGTGCGGGAGGCCGTGCAACCCCTTTTGTGCTTGCACCGGCTTGCCAAGCCCGTGCGTTGGCCGGTGCAACATACTTAGTGTATTTTCCAGCCTTTTCCTTTCTTACACTTCGGGAATTGGTCAACCCCACTCATTTAAATGTTGACTTTTCTCATACGACCTCCGAATATCAATCCGATTTCACCTATAGCTTCCTTGAGCCTCGGGATTTGATATTCTTTTACCCGTGCAACCCCTTTTGTGCGGGAGGCCGTGCAACCCCTTTTGTGCTTGCACCGGCTTGCCAAGCCCGTGCGTTGGCCGGTGCAACATACTTAGTGTATTTTCCAGCCTTTTCCTTTCTTACACTTCGGGAATTGGTCAACCCCGCTCATTTAAATGTTGACTTTTCTCATACGACCTCCGAATATCAATCCGATTTCACCTATAGCTTCCTTGAGCCTCGGGATTTGATATTCTTTTACCCGACCCTATTTGACAGTCAATGGACACCTTTCTCGTTTAGGGATTTTTCCCACCTTTCCCGTTTCTTATCCAATTAACCCCGTTTTCGCGAGAGAGTTCCGTTATATTATTTTAAACATGTCTACGTGCCCTAACTGCGTTTTAGCATGCTTTCCATATTTATTATTAATGTTCTTCCATTATTACAATTGTTTTAAATATTCCTTTAAATATTGTTCCATAATTTATATATCCTTACATGTTTAATTATCTGGCTTTCCATATTGTATTTGTAGCATGAGTGAAGTTATATTTGAATTGCCGTGCGTCGTCTGTGTCCGTATCTTGCTTTTAGTATTGTCGGTCTTGTTTTCATCCTCTAGGCCCTGTGTATCATAGGTGGGACCAACAAGGGAGAAACCTGACTACCGCTTGCTTTCGTACTGTCGTGTCGAGCCAGGTAAGGGTTTAAACTTATTTTAACTGGGGCAAGGACATAGACTATTATAGGATTGCAAAACAAATGATTACCCTGCTTTTCTTTATACTTGTTGTACTGCCTTTACTATTCCTTATGTGCTTAGTCAAACCTTTTTATAGTAAAACGAAAATGATTTGAAATGCTTTCAACAAGAGATAAGGAAAACCCTTTTGTTTTAAATGCGAACTTTGGTCTCTCGACCTCGCAATTATAACCTTGTCTCGAATGCCCTTTGGCCTCCCAATCCCCGATTTCCTGTTTTCGAATGGCCCTTTTGGCCACCCAAACTATCATTGATTTCAAAACCGAGTCATAAACTGTTTAATGACTTAGGCCCGGAGTATACATGAGGGGAGCCTGGGGACGTGCGTCTAGGGCAAATCCCGATGTGTACTTCTAGCGTGTTAACTTGGGCCGGCTAGGAGGTTGGCTAGCCTGAGTTGATGCGAACGGTGGTGCTAACAGCGTCTCTTTAAAACTCTGTATGGTGGTGCTAATCGCGTCTCCTTAAAACTCTGTATAGTGAATCTTGGTGGTGGAGTACTTGCTTGCATGATTTTCAATTGGGAGTTATAAGGAGAGGGTCCGTTCTCGCCGGGACACATCATTGCATGATTTACTGCATTTATTGCTTGTCTAATTGTTTTATGGATTTCGTGACAAGTCGAAGCACATTCCGGTTTTCTTCAGTTATCATATGTACTTCCCTATATATATATAAAACCTGGAAGTGTGACTCGTACTTGCTACCCTAAGCCTCCTTTATTACTCAACTAATATTCTTTCAATCGGCTTGATATTACGTGCAAATGTTTTAAAGGATCCAGTTCGTCAACGTTTTGTGTTTTCAAATAAGCCGAACCCGAGTGTTGCTTTGTGTCATTTTACAACTTATATTTCATATTCTTATTCTTTCCCAAAACGGGCAACACTCACCACTTTTAATTTCAAAAAGATAAATGACGAACGGTGAGCAAAACCCCCTTACTGAGTATCCTTTATACTCACCCCTACTATTTTGGTTCTTGCTTCAGGTAGACAGGTGGCGACGTCACCTATCTCGTCAATCGGCATGAGCAGGTCTAGATAGGCTTAGTCTTTCTGGTTTGTCTTGTCAGTGGTCCCAACAACCGTCGAGTCTTGTTAAATGTATTTATTTACTTTATGTACTTATGTGCCCCTGATGTTGGATAGTTGATGATATCTAGGATTGCATAGGGTAGACTAGTTTAGCCATGGATGGCACTATCTGTTTATGAATATTTTGTATCTTGCATTATAAATGTTGAATTGATTTTATGTTAGCCTTGTAGGCTTTTATGAAATTTGATTATTTACATTAATCGCTTCCGCTTTCCTCTGTTCTTTTCTGGTTGTTGTTGGGATGGTTGTCGCTATTGCCGATGGTTATTGCTTGAGTGCCGTTCGCCAGAGTGGGTTTTTGGGTTGAGGCCCCTCGCTGAAGCTCGGGAATCCATTTCGGTGTGGATGTGGCGTTCCTTCTTCAGGGGGCGCTACAAGTTTTATGGAGTTTGGGATTGAAAATCAAAAGTTGGGACAAAAAGGGGGGATGGCGGTTTGAATAGGGGATTTTTAGGTTTTTGATTCGAGCTTCGTTTTTCGATTCTTTTGGCATCAAAAATCTTAAAATGTATTAACTAAGAGATGCCGAAAGTTTCGGATTAATCGGAGTTGTTTTGGTATGAAAAGTATTAAACGAGGGGTGGTTTGTGTAATATGTACAAAACCTTTGAATTTTGGTTCCCAAGCTTTCATATGACTTGAATGCCTAATTTAGCTTAATATCATGTGTATTTGATTGTGTTTAAGTGCATTTATACATAATATGTTATTTTGAGCATAAAATGCATTTCGTAGCCGTGCGTCTTACTTGGTTGATTTATCGAGTCGTGTCTTACCTCGAGGCCTGTGTATTACAGGTGGGACCTCGCGGGGCTGATTCTGAGTTATTTGGATATCCTTTTTACTAAGCATACAGGTGAGGATGTAAAATGTTTTCTAACTGGGGCATGAACAAAAATTGCGAAAACCATATCCCTTATATTTCAATTATATATTATCAATATTTGAAATAAAAAGGTTTTGATATAAAAATGATATATGTGTATCTTTTCTAAAATGGTTTTAAAATAGAGACAAGAGAACTACTTTGATTTTAAAAGTAACATTTGGTCTCGGGACTTGCGCATATGCCTCGAGTTATGGGCAACGTGACGGGAAACCCTAGACGGTTACATGCCTTGTCTCGAAAGACCCTTTTGGTCCATTAAAATATTTTTAAAAGCGAGATTATACACATTTAACCCCTTTGAGGACGCTCTTGGGGGTGTTTGGGCCCTGGATTATGTGAGAGGCGGATACCCGGAGACGTGCGTCTAGGGTTGAAGCCGGGTTCATAATCCGCCGATTATAAGCAGATATTCTAGAACCTGACAAATAATCAAAGGGTATTGTTCATGGCTGGTCGGAGGTAGTCTAGCCTGAATAATACTTACACCAGCGCCATTAGTCGGGTATGGCGAAATCTCGGGTTGCTCCTTGATAAGCCAAACGGTGTTATGGGATTTCATTATATTTGATATGTTTTTGGGAGTTATAAGGAGATGGCCTGTTCTCGCCGGGAATAAAAATATTTCGAAAATGTTTTAATTAATATTTAATTCACAAAGCTTAGCTGAATTGTAAAAGAGCATATCGTCACTAGATTTGCTTTTATCAACCTAAACGTGGATTAAATATATGTTTTTATTATGTATACTCCCCTCCTCACTGAGTTCGTTTGACTCACATCCCTTTTTTGGTTCATGCTTCAGGTTAGCAGTTCGAGTGGTTGTTGGGTACTGGCAGCAGCAGTATAGGCTTACAGGTCTTTGGAGTCAGTCTATGTAGATATTTTGTTACGCCTGAACTCTTATTTATTTTGGCATGTTGACTTGATAGAAATTAATGGAAGTTGGGACATGGTGATATTTGGATATTTGAACTTGATGAGATTAGTGGATATATATATATATATATATATATATATATATGTTTGATATTTGCTTCCGTTGATGACCTGTTATTGCTATTGTTGCTGTTGATGTTGGTATTGTTGTTGGGGAGTTGCTGTTGCCAGATTGTGGGAATCCCGTTGTCCGGGGCGGGTTTTCGAGTGGTGGTATTTAACTATCGCTCGGGGCCTCATTTCGGTTAGGGGGTTGTGATGTTGGGGACGTCACACGGATCCTTTTAAAACATTTGCACATAAGTCAAGCCGATCATTTTATAATGATATTAGTTGAGTCACAAAGCCGTTAAAATTTCGAAAGACATAGGATATATAATTTAGGAATGATAAATAAACGGCTCGTAATTCAACTAAAGTGTTTCCCAACAAAGGAGGCTTATTGTCGGTAAGTTCAAATCACGCTTCCGGGTTTTATACATATATAGGGAACTACGTATGCTAAAGGGAGAAAACCGGAAGGTGCTTCGACTTATAACGAAAGCCGAAATAATTAACAGTAATAACGATAAAAGCAGTTACTGTAACGACCCGAAAATCCGATTTTCAATTCGGTATATTTTAATCGAGTAATTTCGTTATTTATTATTTTATTTAATATTTATTCTGAGATTTTGGAATAATTTCGTAAATGAGTGAATTTTATATTTAAATCACTAATTGTCAATGTGCGTTTAATTATATGAATTTTAACTGTAACTACGTATTATTTGGACAACGTGAGTTTTTAAACTTATTTTGCGAAATGACGATTTTACCCTTTCGACTTTTAACCCTAGTCAACCCATTGACTTAATCTCTCTCTCAACTCACACTCTCGCGCATCAGCAGCAAGAAAGAAAGAGAGGAAAAGAAAAGAGAAGGAAAAAGAGAAAGAGAAGGAAGCGATTTCATTCGATCGTCCCGACTCCGTTTCCCAACGGATTTTCGATCCGTTTACGTCTACGAATTCCTCGCGATGTCTTCTACAAGTAAGCTTCTAACGATTCTCTCGTTTAATGTCTTCTATACTTCGTTTTCTCGTTTTTGTGAATAGTTGTATAATTTAGGTTTTATATGATTTTGATAGTAATTGTGGATGGATTTTCGTGTTTATCGTTTCTATAGGTAGATTATATGTTGTAGATGATTATATGTGAAAATTAGGGATTGATTTCCATGATTAATCGATTTAATGTTGAATTAGGATTGATTTTCGCATATTGGGTTTGATGTTCTGCATGTTTCTGCTCATTTTTTACGCACACGGGCCATGCACACGGGGTGTGGCAAGCCCGTGTGGGTGTACACGGCCTCTTGCACGGCCGTGCAAGAGACCGTGCGTGTTTGGGGATGGTGCACGGGCTGTGCACACGGCCTTGAGGCCGTGTGCATGAGGCCGTGCGCGTTGTTTGATTGTGCACGGCCTCGGCACACGGCCGTGCACAAGGCCGTGTGGCCCGATCGCACAGTGCCCTGACCTTCTGTAAGTCAGGGCCCGTTTTGCACTACGGGTCCCTCCGAGACTCGTCTTTTCCGAATTCTTTCTTTGCTCGTGTATTTGATATATATGAAATAGATATGAATTGCATGATTTATGAATTTACAACATGTTCGGGTATATGAATACTATGTTTTATGTTTTCGTTAAATTTTCTATCTTTGGCATGTGAAGTCCAATTTTCCCGAAATTCGAATGCATGCTTCTTTATGATAATTTAAGCATGTCCGTAAAGTTTCGTTGCGATTGGACTTGATTTGTATTTTTAAATGCATGAATTACTCTATTTTCGTTTCAGAATTTGAACTTAAGTGATTGATTTAATTGTGTAACGTGCTCCTAGGTGTTTTAATATTTTCGTATAAGCCGTGCGTCGTCTTTAGTCTTATTTGGTTGTGTCCTGGTAATTTTGCAGACGATACTCCCGTGGAGTAGCGCCGGTTCTAGCTTTTTGCTCTTATTTTGCATAGCAGCCATGTGAGGTTTTCCGTTTCTATTTCCAGTATTATTATGTATATATATAAATAAGCCTCTCCCGATATAACCCATGTTTATGTTTTGTTTTCACACCGTTCATATATATATACTTAATAGATATTTATGATTATTATGTTCATTTGATTTATCGAAAATGATTTGATATGAAAAGTACTACGTATAGACTTCGAAATGTTTACGAAAGAGACATGTAAAACCTTTTGTTTTCTAAGGCGAACTTTGGCCTTCGGCCTCGCATATGACATGTCTCGAACGGTCTTTTGGCCAACCCAAAATATTTGAAAAGCGAGTTATGAACTGTATGCATGATCGTTTGGGCCCGGAGTAAGAGCGATAGGACGAAGTCGGTAGACATCGGGTCTACGGCGTAAATCCTATGGTTTCCTCCATTTGGGAGCTCGGGGTGAGGCCGGAGTGGCAGCCCTTTGAGTACCTGAGTTATTCTAGTTTGTTACGAGTAGTTCGGGTTTGCAGTCCGGCTACATTGGAGGAATAAGGGAGGTTTCCGGTTTTATGTTTTGGATATTGGAGTTCAGGGCTCGACTCGCCGAGTCATATGATAAGTTATGTTTTATGTTAAATCACCACTCGATTACGAAAACCTTTCTTTTATGTTGATTTCTTTTAAGTTTAAAATTGGTGATTTACTTCCCGTTTTTTTTATATACATTATTATTCCCTCCTCACTTAGTCGTTTGACTAACCCTCTCTGTCTCACCCTATATTGGTTTCAGGATACTAGGCGGGATTCGTCGTCGTCGTCGTAGAGTTGTATTTATTTTCTCATGTACATTCCTTTTTCCGTACGTTATGAATAGATTTTTAGGATGTTAGGATTATATTTAATTTGTATTCGGGATTATGTATTTATTGAGCCCGTTATTATATTTATCGGGGTACTGTATCGAACCCGTTTGATATTATGTAATTGAATTTTGTTAGCCTTGGTGGGCTTTAATAATTGTGTATTTATTATGTTCTATTGCTTTGATTATTTATATTGCTTCCGCGTCTCTGTCTTTTCGTTGTTTTTTAAAACCCCGCCTAGTGATTGAGTAAATGCTTGCCGTTCGCCGGGTTTCGATTCGGGTCGGATCCCATTTCGGTTCCGGGTCGGGGCTCGGTGCGGGGCGTGCGTTACCCGTTTGGGGCGCCCGTTACAGTTGGTATCAGAGCCCTTCTTGGTCCAATGGCCTAAGCTCTGAATCGTCGTGTTTTGGTTGTTTGTCGGTTGTTGTGGGCCGGTGTAACTTAGGGAATTGCACTCACCAGTGTTCAAGAACGCTTTATGTTTGAATTGTGACGGATCTTTGTTGGATGATCAACAACAAAAGATCTGTTACAATCAAAATACTGGGATGGGATTGGATATAGGTGGATGTGAAACTGAAGGTTGTACTTGCCATGCCTGGCTGTCTATCGTGTCCGGTTGTGTATAGGTCGTACGGCTTAGGAATTCTGTGGATTGTGCAAATGTGCTAAGTGCTTATGTGAACACTAAGTGAACATTACTTGCCTATGTGTTTACAGCTTTGCATGCTCACTTACCTGTCATGCATAACTGTTAATGGCTTTACAGGATACCTCCACGTCGTTGTCCCTGTGGACAGTCTTCGTCATCTTCATTGACACCTCAGACCGATCCACCAATTCCAGCCAGAATTTCGGAAACATTAAGACAGTTCATCGCTCATGCCCCTAAAGGAAATGCTGAGCAGGAAGCGTGGGCTCAATTTCTCAGATTCGAACCACCGCAATTTGAAGGTGCCCCGGATGAAGTTAGTGCCGAGGCATGGATATCGGCTCTAGAAAAGATTTTTAGGATTATGGAATATCCGGATCCTCTAAGAGTCGAATTTTCTATATACCTGTTGATTGGAGCTGCACAGGATTGGTGGAAACATAATGAACAAAGATGGAAACGCGAGCATGTGGTCCCGACTTGGGATCAGTTCTTGATCGAGTTCCGGGCTGAATACGTCCCGAGGATTGTTCATCAACAACATGAAAGGGAATTTCTGGCTCTCAAACAGAACGTATCTTCAGTTGGCCAGTACGAGGCACACTTCTCTCACCTCATTAAGCATAGCCCGTATATGGTCGCAGACGAGCAGAGGAAGATTCGCCAGTTTGTAGAAGGATTGACTAATGAGATCAGAAAGGCTATGATGGTGGTCCGACCTCAATGTTATACCGACGCAGTGGAAATGGCTCTGCATATTGAGTCTGAACTCAGCCTAATGGGACCGAGTCCTACGCTTGACACTACCACCGTTCAGTACCTTCCAGCGAGTTCTAAGAGACCATTTACACCTTCGGGGCCCTCTACCAGAAAGAAGACCTCCCAAGTGTCCTCATCGAAGCAGAATGCGTCTCCCCGAACTCAGGGACATCCGCGACCCGTATGCGGATTCTGTAAGGGCCCGCATTTGGAGGCCAAATGTTGGAAGAAGAATGTACTGTGCTACGGATGTGGTAGCGCCGACCACAGAGTGAGTGTATGTCCGAAGAAAAAGTCGAAACGAGTTGAGAAGACGGAGCTTGCACGTATGAACGATCCAGGTATATTGCATTGTCATGACATTCATCCAAATTCATTTAATTTCATCTTATGTGAATTTTAAAAAATTATGTGCGTTAAGCGTATAATATTATATATGTGATTTCGATGTTATAATTCGTGTTTAAATTTTGTGAAGTTTGTGTGGTTTTAATCACACGAACTACCCCTGTATGCCTTGCACGGTCTCGCCACACGCCGTGACGAGACCCTGTGCACTTATCTTACACAGCCTTGTTGCACCCTGTGCGAGAGGCCGTGCGCATGAATACACACGGGCTCGTCACATGCCGTGACGAGAGCCCGTGCGTGTTTGTCCTCACGGGGTCGTCACACGCCGTGACGAGACCCCGTGCCCGTGACGAGAGGCCGTGCGCGTTTGTTCCGGGTTTTAAAATGGTCAGTAGCTCCTCTTTTGTGCACAACCTCATTCTTCTCTCCTTTTTCATGCGAGAATTTACTCTTGTTTTGGCCCCAATTTCATCCCAACTTTGATTTCGATTAGTTCTCGATCTAGCCGAGGGATTTTAGTGAGATTTTGAAGGTGTGTTGTCTGCAGCAAGTCATTTGGATTATTGAAATTTGGGCTCGATCCGTTATACCGATCTCACACAATCTTCGCCCGAAGTAGCGCACGCCAAGTGTTCGGTAAAAGTCCCGAGTGAAAAATTTGCAACTTAATCCTTCAATTCACAACAACTCCAACTCTTCTATGGAAGGTGCTCGTGAAACCCGTGGCGGACGTCGGGCAAGGGAATTACCCGACATAGAGGCCCCGGAAGGGTACCAAGTGGATTTGGGTAATGAAGACGATCAAGATATCTTCAACCGGTTAATGGAACGACCGGTTAGAGCCACGCAATTTCTAGACATGGAAGCTATGTACCAATTGGGTCTTGGCGAAGGGACCTCCCGTTACATCGACAACATTGGGTGGGCTAATTTTTGGAGTATTCAAAGGCCATCCTATCGCCGCCTCACTTGCGAATTTTAAAGCACTCTTAAGGGCGCGGCATTTCCGGACGACAACGAGATGCCGATAGGAATCCACTTCAGAGCGTTCAACCGAGACTATACGCTCTCATACCGGCAGTTGACCGAGTATTTTCAATTGGATGTTACGGCACCGAGGAGACGTGCCGACGGATGGAATCAAGCCGAAGCGTGGAGACGTATCTCCACCTCCACCGAAATATTTAACTTCGGCGTATCCAAGGCCACGATGCTCCTTACCACTCAATTGAGAATTATGCATAGAGCCGTGTCTCGATCGGTTCTAGCCAGAGGAGACAGCCCGGGTGCGGTGAACACCGAAGACTGTCTAATACTCGATCATATGGTATGAGGGGAAAGGTTCAACCCCATCTCGTACATGATGGATCATATGAAGTATATCTCCACTCGGTCGAGAGGAGAAATTCGAGTTGGCTCATACATTACCGCCATTTTGGAGTGTGCCCAAGTGGAAGGGCTCGATACTCAGGTTCCCGTTGGAGGTTCGACCTCAATTAGCTATGGCACTCTAGCTCAAATGGCGATCTGCACGAAGGGTCCAAGGCGGAACGACCCATATATTCTGGTAGATGGACTACCTTTATGGGAAGCTGACCAAGGGGATGCTCCCGAAGAAGGACCTTCAGACCCAGAGGTCCGAGAGCAGGCTCAGCATATCTACTCCCAGCTGATGAGTCAGGATGCCTCTATTCCTGAGTCTTCACGTGGCAGAAGAAGCACTCAGCACCAGGAACCGATAGACCTGCAACAGTTTTATTCAGAGTTCACTGACTACCGACGTGTGTCTGATGAGAGATTTGCCCAGCAGGAGAGGTAGATCAATGAGGGGTTTGCAGCTCAGCGAGCTCACATTGATAGTCAGTACACAGCCTTGCAGGCAGAGCTTCAGAGATCCATATCAGAGATGCAGAGGTCGGTATCAGAGCAGCTGGATCAGTATTTCCGCCGTGGTCCGGACGAGCCTTGAGCTATCTATTCTATTTTATTTTCTTCTTTCCCGTTAACTTTGTTTAGGATTTGATGTAATTTTCTATTTTGTATGAATTCGAATTTTAATTGGAATATTAAGTGCTTTAAGTGTTTATTATGAATTGCATTTTACTATGTGAATTAATTTTATTTTTAATGTTCGATTTAATTCGTGTTATTAGAATTTCCGCTAGGTTATGCTCCTCTTAACTAACTCCGAGACCGGAAGAGAATCTGAGGACAGATTCTTCTGAAGAGGGGAGTATTGTAACGACCCGAAAATCCGATTTTCAATTCGGTATATTTTAATCGAGTAATTTCGTTATTTATTATTTTATTTAATATTTATTCTGAGATTTTGGAATAATTTCGTAAATGAGTGAATTTTATATTTAAATCACTAATTGTCAATGTGCGTTTAATTATATGAATTTTAACTGTAACTACGTATTATTTGGACAACGTGAGTTTTTAAACTTATTTTGCGAAATGACGATTTTACCCTTTCGACTTTTAACCCTAGTCAACCCATTGACTTAATCTCTCTCTCAACTCACACTCTCGCACATCAGCAGCAAGAAAGAAAGAGAGGAAAAGAAAAGAGAAGGAAAAAGAGAAAGAGAAGGAAGAGATTTCATTCGATCGTCCCGACTCCGTTTCCCGACGGATTTTCGATCCGTTTACGTCTACGAATTCCTCGCGATCTCTTCTACGAGTAAGCTTCTAACAATTCTCTCGTTTAATGTCTTCTATACTTCGTTTTCTCGTTTTTGTGAATAGTTGTATAATTTAGGTTTTATATGATTTTGATAGTAATTGTGGATGGATTTTCGTGTTTATCGTTTCTATAGGTAGATTATATGTTGTAGATGATTATATGTGAAAATTAGGGATTGATTTCCATGATTAATCGATTTAATATTGAAATAGGATTGATTTTCGCGTATTGGGTTTGATGTTCTGCATGTTTCTGCTCATTTTTTACGCACACGGGCCATGCACACGGGGTGTGGCAAGCCCGTGTGGGTGTACACGGCCTCTTGCACGGCCGTGCAAGAGACCGTGCGTGTTTGGGGATGGTGCACGGGCTGTGCACACGGCCTTGAGGCCGTGTGCATGAGGCCGTGCGCGTTGTTTGATTGTGCACGGCCTCGGCACACGGCCGTGTGGCCCGATCGCACAGTGCCCTGACCTTCTATAAGTCAGGGCCCGTTTTGCACTACGGGTCCCTCCGAGACTCGTCTTTTCCGAATTCTTTCTTCGCTCGTGTATTCGATATATATGAAATAGATATGAATTGCATGATTTACGAATTTACAACATGTTCGGGTATATGAATACTGTGTTTTAAGTTTTCGTTAAATTTTCTATCTTTGGCATGTGAAGTCCGATTTTCCCGAAATTCGAATGCATGCTTCTTATGATAATTTAAGCATGTCCGTAAAGTTTCGTTGCGATTGGACTTTATTTGTATTTTTAAATGCATGAATTACTCTATTTTCGTTTGAGAATTTGAACTTAAGTGATTGATTTAATTGTGTAACGTGCTCCTAGGTGTTTTAATGTTTTCGTATAAGTCGTGCGTCGTCTTTAGTCTTATTTGGTTGTGTCCTGGTAATTTTGCAGACGATACTCCCGTGGAGTAGCGCCGGTTCTAGCTTTTTGCTCTTATTTTGCATAGCAGCCAGGTGAGGTTTTCCGTTTCTGTTTCCAGTATTATTATGTATATATATAAATAAGCCTCTCCCGATATAAGCCACGTTTATGTTTTGTTTTCACACCGTTCATATATATATACTTAATAGATATTTATGATTATTATGTTCATTTGATTTATCGAAAATGATTTGATATGAAAAGTACTACGTATAGACTTCGAAATGTTTACGAAAGAGACATGTAAAACCTTTTGTTTTCTAAGGCGAACTTTGGCCTTCGGCCTCGCATATGACATGTCTCGAACGGTCTTTTGGCCAACCCAAAATATTTGAAAAGCGAGTTATGAACTGTATGCATGATCGTTTGGGCCCGGAGTAAGAGCGATAGGACGAAGTCGGTAGACGTCGGGTCTACGGCGTAAATCCTATGGTTTCCTCCATTTGGGAGCTCGGGGTGAGGCCGGAGTGGCAGCCCTTTGAGTACCTGAGTTATTCTAGTTTGTTACGAGTAGTTCGGGTTTGCAGTCCGGCTACATTGGAGGAATAAGGGAGGTTTCCGGTTTTATGTTTTGGATATTGGAGTTCAGGGCTCGACTCGCCGAGTCATATGATAAGTTATGTTTTATGTTAAATCACCACTCGATTACGAAAACCTTTCTTTTATGTTGATTTCTTTTAAGTTTAAAATTGGTGATTTATTTTCCCGTTCTTTTTATATACATTATTATTCCCTCCTCACTTAGTCGTTTGACTAACCCTCTCTGTCTCACCCTATATTGGTTTCAGGATACTAGGCGGGATTCGTCGTCGTCGTCGTAGAGTTGTATTTATTTTCTCATGTACATTCCTTTTTCCGTACGTTATGAATAGATTTTTAGGATGTTAGGATTATATTTAATTTGTATTCGGGATTATGTATTTATTGAGCCCGTTATTATATTTATCGGGGTACTGTATCGAACCCGTTTGATATTATGTAATTGAATTTTGTTAGCCTTGGTGGGCTTTAATAATTGTGTATTTATTATGTTCTATTGCTTTGATTATTTATATTGCTTCCGCGTGTCTGTCTTTTCGTTGTTTTTTAAAACCTCGCCTAGTGATTGAGTAAATGCTTGCCGTTCGCCGGGTTTCGATTCGGGTCGGATCCCATTTCGGTTCCGGGTCGGGGCTCGGTGCGGGGCGTGCGTTACCCGTTTGGGGCGCCCGTTACAGTTGGTATCAGAGCCCTTCTTGGTCCAATGGCCTAAGCTCTGAATCGTCGTGTTTTGGTTGTTTGTCGGTCGTTGTGGGCCGGTGTAACTTAGGGAATTGCACTCACCAGTGTTCAAGAACGCTTTGTGTTTGAATTGTGACGGATCTTTGTTGGATGATCAACAACAAAAGATCTGTTACAATCAAAATACTGGGATGGGATTGGATATAGGTGGATGTGAAACTCAAGATTGTACTTGCCATGCCTGGCTGTCTATCGTGTCCGGTTGTATCTAGGTCGTACGGCTTAGGAATTCTGTGGATTGTGCAAATGTGCTAAGTGCTTATGTGAACACTAAGTGAACATTACTTGCCTATGTGTTTACAGCTTTGCATGCTCACTTACCTGTCATGTATAACTGTTAATGGCTTTACAGGATGCCTCCACGTCGTTGTCCCTGTGGACAGTCTTCGTCATCTTCATTGACACCTCAGACCGATCCACCGATTCCAGCCGGAATTTCAGAAACATTAAGATAGTTCATCGCTCATGCCCCTAAAGGAAATGCTGAGCAGGAAGCGTGGGCTCAATTTCTCAGATTCGAACCACCGCAATTTGAAGGTGCCCCGGATGAAGTTAGTGCCGAGGCATGGATATCGGCTCTAGAAAAGATTTTTAGGATTATGGAATATCCGGATCCTCTAAGAGTCGAATTTTCTGTATACCTATTGATTGGAGCTGCACAGGATTGGTGGAAACATAATGAACAAAGATGGAAACGCGAGCATGTGGTCCCGACCTGGGATCAGTTCTTGATCGAGTTCCGGGCTGAATACGTCCCGAGGATTGTTCATCAACAACATGAAAGGGAATTTCTGGCTCTCAATCAGAACGTATCTTCAGTTGGCCAGTACGAGGCACACTTCTCTCACCTCATTAAGCATAGCCCGTATATCGTCGCAGACGAGCAGAGGAAGATTCGCCAGTTTGTAGAAGGATTGACTAATGAGATCAGAAAGGCTATGATGGTGGTCCGACCTCACTGTTATACCGACGCAGTGGAAATGGCTCTGCATATTGAGTTTGAACTCAGCCTAATGGGACCGAGTCCTACGCTTGACACTACCACCGTTCAGTACCTTCCAGCGAGTTCTAAGAGACCATTTACACCTTCGGGGCCCTCTACCAGAAAGAAGACCTCCCAAGTGTCCTCATCGAAGCAGAATGCGTCTCCCCGAACTCAGGGACACCCGCGACCCATATGCGGATTCTGTAAGGGCCCGCATTTGGAGGCCAAATGTTGGAAGAAGAATGGACTGTGCTACGGATGCGGATTTTGTGAAGTTTGTGTGGTTTTAATAACACGAACTACCCCTGTATGCCTTGCACGGTCTCGCCACACGCCGTGACGAGACCCTGTGCACTTATCTTACACGACCTTGTTGCACCCTGTGCGAGAGCCCGTGCGCATGAATACATACGGGCTCGTCACACGCCGTGACGAGGGCCCGTGCGTGTTTGTCCTCACGGGGTCGTCACACGCCGTGACGAGACCCCGTGCGCGTTTCTCACATGGCCTCGTCACACGCCGTGACGAGAGGCCGTGCGCGTTTGTTCCGGGTTTTAAAATGGTCAGTAGCTCCTCTTTTGCGCACAACCTCATTCTTCTCTCCTTTTTCATGCGAGAATTTACTCTTGTTTTGGCCCCAATTTCATCCCAACTTTGATTTCGATTAGTTCTCGATCTAGCCGACAGATTTTAGTGAGATTTTGAAGGTGTGTTGTCTGCAGCAAGTCCTTTGGATTATTGAAATTTGGGCTCGATCCGTTGTACCGATCTCACACAATCTTCGCCCGAAGTAGCGCACGCCAACTGTTCGGTAAAAGTCCCGAGTGAAAAATTTGCAACTTAATCCTTCAATTCACAACAACTCCAACTCTTCTATGGAAGGTGCTCGTGAAACCCGTGGCGGACGTCGGGCAAGGGAATTACCCGACATAGAGGCCCCGGAAGGGTACCAAGTGGATTTGGGTAATGAAGACGATCAAGATATCTTCAACCGGTTAATGGAACGACCGGTTAGAGCCACGCAATTTCTAGACATGGAAGCTATGTACCAATTGGGTCTTGGCGAAGGGATCTCCCGTTACATCCACAACATTGGGTGGGCTAATTTTTGGAGTATTCAAAGGCCATCCTATCGCCGCCTCACTTGTGAATTTTTAAACTCTCTTAAGGGCGCGGCATTTCCGGACGACAACGAGATGCCGATAGGAATCCACTTCAGAGCGTTGAACCGAGACTATACGCTCTCATACCGGCAGTTGACCGAGTATTTTCAATTGGATGTTACGGCACCGAGGAGACGTGCCGACGGATGGAACCAAGCCGAAGCGTGGAGACGTATCTCCACCTCCACCGAAATATTTAACTTCGGCGTATCCAAGGCCACGATGCTCCTTACCACTCAATTGAGACCATAAAAGCTGCTGGGGCATTCGAGAGTCCAAATGGCATGACCACAAACTCGAAATGTCCGTATCGGGTGTTGAAAGCTGTCTTCGGGATATCCTCTGACCGGATACGGAGCTGGTAATATCCTTGTCTGAGATCGAGCTTGGAATAAACCCTCGATCCTTGTAGCAAATTGAATAATTCCTCGATATGCGGTAGAGGATACTTGTTCTTCACTGTCATCCTGTTCAACTCTCGGTAGTCACTACACATGCGAAGTGTACCATCTTTCTTCTTCACGAACAAGACTGGAGCACCCCAAGGCGAGGCACTCGGTCGGATATATCCAATAGAAAGAAGTTCATCGAGTTGGTTCTTCAATTCTTTCAACTCTGCAGGAGCCATTCGGTACGGCGACTTCGAATAGGACTCGGCTCCCGGAACTAAGTCAATCACGAACTCGATATCCCGATCCGGTGGCAAGAATTCCAGATTCTCGGAAAACACGTCGATGAATTCATTGACCACGGACGTCTCTTCGATCTTCGTCTGGTCCTTCGGGCGGTTGAGAATATATGCTATAAAGCACGTCGCTTCTTCTTTCTGAACGAGCTTCTTGGCTTCCATCATTGAGATATACGGACCTTCTCCTGATCGGAAACCCTTAACCTCATTAGAACCCAGAATAACCTTCTTCTCGAAACAATCAACCTTCGCCCGATGCTCGTACAACCAATCCATTCCGAGAATAACCCCATATTTCTTCATCGGGAACTCGACCAAATCAGCCGGGTATTCGATACCCTCGATGATAACCGGACAACGCTTAAGTGCTCGGTTCGCAATAACCTTCGAACCCAACGGCGAACCAACCACTAACACATAATCAAGCAAGGAAACAGGCGCATGCACAGATAAGGAAACAGCAGGCGCAATAAATGAGTGGGAAGCACCCGAGTCGTACAATGCATGTATGGGGATGCCATTTATATATATAGTACCTTCCACCACGTCAGTCGGATCTGCAACAGCATCCTCTGCATCGCCTTCCAAGGCATAAACACGAGCATATGCCTGAGGCTGAGCGGCTCCGTGTTGTACCGGTCTCCTCTTCGGGCATTCACCTATCCGATGATCGGCGCTACCACAACCGTAGCAAAGACCGTTCTTCCTCCAACACTTGGCCTCTAAATGTGGGCCCTGACAAAATCCACATACTGGCCGTGGAAATCCTTGAGGTCGAGGAGGAGCAAGCTGAGGTCGGGGAGGAGCAGGCTGAATGGCGTTCCTGAACGGCTTCTTCCCAGAAGAGGACCCAGACGGAATAAATGGCCTCTTTGAACCAGAAACAAAACTCTTGGCGGCTGCAGGGGCAGGTGCTAATGTCGGTCTCATCTGTCGAAGATCGGACTCTATAGAAAGGGCCATCTCGACTGCCTCGGTGTAGAACTGGAGTCTGTTCCTGAGCATATGCATACGAATCTCATTCGACAATCCCTCAATGAACTGTCGAGTCTTCCTCTGTTCGTCGTCAACCATATACGAGCAGTGAATGATAAGCCTGGAGAAATGAGCCTCGTACTGGTCAACTGTAGAAGTACCCTGCTTGAGAGCCAGGAACTCTCGCTCACGTCGCTGTCGGACCACCAACGGTATATACTTGGCCCGAAACTCAACCGCGAACTGATCCCAAGTCGGGACCACATGCTCACGCTGCCATCTCTGTTCAATACGGGCCCACCAATCCTGAGCAGCTCCTATCATCTGATAGACTGCTAACTCGACCCTCTTAGGGTCCGGACACTCCAATACTCGGAATATCTTTTCCATCGCCGATATCCAAGCCTCGGCGATAACATCATCAGGTGCACCCTCGAACTGCGGAGGGTTGAGCTTAAGAAACCTTCCTAGATCATTCTCGGGGGCAGGTGGTGGCGTAGCTCTGTTGGTATGAACCATAAACTGCCCTAAGGCTTCCATAAATTGTGCTGGAGTCGGAACACCTGGAGGCGGACCTGGCGGTTCACGGCGAGGAGGCATTCTGCACATTCAATACCAAACATGCATGATAATAAGTGATTATGGAAAGCTGTAACACGTAAAGAAATTAAATTCACATAATCACGTAGTAACAATCACATAACCCTAAGCCGTACGACCTAGACACAACTGGACACGACAATTCAGAGCTTCGGCCATTGGACCAAGCGCTCTGATACCAACTGTAGCGGGCGCCCCAAACGGGTAACGCACGCCCCGCACCGAGTCCCGACCCGGAACCGAAATGGGATCCGACCCGAACCGAAACCCGGCGAACGGCAAGCATTTACTCAGTAACTAGGCGGGGGTTTCAAAACAACAGAAAGACGGAAGTGCGGAAGCGAAAATAACAAAACGTTAAAACATAAATAATTACACAAGTATTGAAGCCCACCAAGGCTAACGGAATTCAATAATTAATTAACAAACGGGTTCGATACAATATCCCGATAATAATAATAACGGGTTCAATATTTACATAATCCCGAATACAACTTAAAGTAATAAATTCTTAGAATCATAAAACATTTAAATAAAAGCCATACGGGAAAGAGTTATACATGAGCAAAAATAATGTAACTCTAAGACGCGACGACAACGACGCAGATCCCGCCTAGTATCGTGAAACCAGTACAGGGGTAAAACAGAGGGGGTTAGTCAAACGACTAAGTGAGGAGGTAATAATAATGTATATCATAAAACGGAAGTAAATCACCAAATTTTAAACTTAAAAGAAATCAACATAAAAGAAAGGTTTTCGTAATCGGGTGGTGATTTAACATAAAACATAACATATCATATGACTCGGCGAGTCGAGTCCTGAACTCCAATATCCAAACATAAAAACCGGAAACCACCCTTATGCCTCCAATGTAGACGGACCGCTAAATCCGAATTACTCGTAACTGACGGGAATAACTCAGGTACTCAAAAGGGCTGCCACTCCGGCCTCACCCCGAGCTCCCAAATGGAGGAAACCATAGGATTTACGCCGTAGACCCGACGTCTACCGACTTCGTCCTATCGCTCTTACTCCGGGCCCAAACGAACATGCGTACATTTCATAACTCGCTTTTCAAAACATTTCGGGTTGGCCAAAAGACCGTTCGAGACATGACATATGCGAGGCCGAAGGCCAAAGTTCGCCTTAGAAAACAAAAGGTTTTACATGTCTCTTTCGTAAACATTTCAAAGTCTATACGTAGTACTTTTCATATTAAATAATTTTCGATAAATCAAATGAACATAATAATCATAAATATCTATTAAGTATATATATATATAAACGGTGTGAAAACAAAACATAAACGTTGCTTATTTTGGGAGAGGCTTATTTATATATATACGTAATAATACTGGAAACAGAAACGGAAAGCCTCACCTGGCTATGTAAAAAGAAGAGTAAAAGAGCAAGAACTGGCGCTACTCCACGGGAGTATCGTCTGCAAAATACCAAGACACAACCAAATAAGACTAAGGACGACGCACGGCTTATACGAAAGTATTAAAACACATAGGAGCACGTTATACAATTAAATCAATCACTTAAGTTCAAATTCTCAAATGAAAACAGAGTAATTCATGCACTTAAAAATGTAAATCAAGTCCAAATGCAACAAAACTTTACGGACATGCTTAAATTATCATAAAGAAGTATGCATTCGAATTTCGGGAAAATCGGACTTCACATGCAAAAGTTAGAAAATTTGACGAAAACTTAAAACGCACTAATCATATACCCGAACATGTCGTAAATTCATAAATCATGTAATTCCTATCTATTTCATATATATCGAATACACGAGCGAAGAAAGAATTCGGGAAAGATGAGCCGAAGCGGGACCCGTAGGCCAAATTGTGCCCTGACTAACAGAAGGTCAGGGCACTGTTCGACCAGGCCACACGGCCTTGTGCACGGCCGTGTGGCGAGGCCGTGCACGATTCCAGCCCGTGTGCGATTCCTCACGCGCACGGCCTCATGCACACGGCCTCGAGGCCGTGTGCACAAGCCCGTGTGCGATCAAAATGAGCAGAAACTCGCAGACAGAAAATCATACGCGAAAATCAAACCCTAATCCAACAATTAATCACTAAAACATGCAAATCAAACCCTAATTCTAACATATAATCATCTACAACATATAAGCTACACGTAGAAACAATAAACACGAAAATCCATCCACAATTTCTATCAAAATCATATAAAAACCTAAATTATTCAACTATATTCAAAAATCCAAAAATCGAAGTAATGAAGGCATTAATCGAGAAATTTCGTGAGAACTTACTCGTAGATGAGATCGCGAGGAGTTCGTAGACGTAAACGGCTCGAAAATCCGTCGGGAAACGGGGTCGGAACGATCGTTGGAATCTCTTTCTTCTTTCTTCTCTTTTTCTCTCTTTTTCTTTCTTCTCTTTTTCTCTCTTTGTGCGTGAATGGAATAGAGAGGGAGAGAGATTGACTTAGTCAAATCTTGACTAAGGTTTAGAAATCAAAGGGCCAAAGTCGTAATTTTGCAAAATAAGTTCGAAAACTCACGTTGTCCAAATAACATGTAATTACAGTCAAAATTCATATTATTAAACGCACATTGACAATTTGTAATTTAAATACAGAATTCATTCATATACGAAATAATTCTAAAATTACATAATAAATATCAAATAAAATAATAATTGCGCAAATATTCGATTCGAACATACAGATTTATAATTCGGATTTTCGGGGCGTTACAGATCGCCATACTCCGGGGCCCACATATCATACCATACATATTATATCTCGCATTTTTCATAACTATCATTTTCCTATTAAAATAGGAATCAAGACATTTCAGGGAGGGCCAAAAGGGCCATTCGAGACAGGCGATGTAACGGTAGGAAACGCAACCGGGTGTTCCATCGTCATGGGGGAGAAACCCGCCCTAACGACTTCACTCAACGAGAAGGTTTCCAAACCCACCCAAAATTACATTTAAATCGAAACATAGTTCGCTTGTCTCTTTTTAAAAACATTTTGAAATCATATACATAATATTCATTTGATATCAAATCCGTTCTTCTTAAACCTCATAAAAGTAATAAGCATAAATTATTTACTAAATATAATAATATGGGATGAAAACGTAAACCACACATGCGAGGCTTATTTAGTGACGCTTAATAGTACAAATCTACATAATACGGGATAACAACGGAAACCTCACCTGGCGACAACCCAAAAGAAAACCAGAAATGGAAGCGAGCAACCTAATCCACGAGAGTGGAACCTGGAACTGACAAACGACATAACCATGTAAGACACACGATGACGCACGGCTCATACGAAAGTATAGAAACACGTAAAAACACGTTATACAATCACATAAAACACTTAGGTTCAATTATCAAACGAAACGAAGTAATTTATGAATTTAAATATGCAAATCAAGTCCAAATGCAACGAGACTTTACGGACATGCTTTAAATACCATAAGAGAGTATGCATTCGAATTTCGGAAGAATCAGACTTCATATGCAAAAGTTAGAAAATTTGACGAAAACTTAAAACATACTATTCATAGACCCGAACATGCTATAAATTCATATATCATGCAATTCATATCTATTTCACATATATAGATACATAAGCGAAGAAAGAATTCAGAAAAGACGAGCCTCGGAGGGACCCATAGGCTAAAATTGGCCCTGACTTACAAAAGGTCAGGGCCCTGTTCAAACGGGCCACACGGCCTTGTGCACGGCCGTGTGCCAAGGTCGTGCGCATCAAAGAAGAACACGCACGGTCTCTTGCACGGCCGTGCGGGAGACCGTGTACACCCACAACACGCACAACCACACGGTCTCCCGCACGGCCGTGCAGGAGATCGTGTACACCCACACGGGCTTGCCACACCCCGTGTGCAAAGCCCGTGCACGTCAAGAAACAGCAGAAACTTCGCAGAACCAGAAAAACCACGCGAAACCAATCCTAATTTTGACATTTGATCCTCTAAACATGCAACTCATTCCCTAAAATTTACTTATAATGATCTACAACATACAAGCTACATATAGGATCCAAAAACACGAAAATCCATCCATAAATTCTCTCGAAATCACATAAACCCTAAATTATTCAACTATTTACAAAAATGAGAAATACGAGGCTTAGGAAACATTAAACGAGAGGGACGTGAAAGGCTTACTCATAGAAGAGATCGTGAGGAGTTCGTAAGCGTAAACGGTTCGAAAATCCGTCGAGAAACGGAGTCAGGACGATCGTTTGAACCTCCTTCCTTCTCTTTCTCTTTTTCTTTCTTTTCTTTCTTTTCCTTCTCTTCTTTGTGCGTGAATGGGGTGAGGGAGAGAGAAATGAGACTTAAGTCAAAATTTGACTTGGGTTTAAATATCGCAGGGGCAAATTCGTAATTTCGTAAAATAAGTTTGAAAACTCATGTTGTCCAAATAATACATAATTACAGTCAAAATTCATATAATTAAACGCACATTGACAATTCGTAATTTAAATATAGAAATTCATTCATTTACGAAATTATTCCAAAATCTCATAATAAATATCAAATAAAATAATAAATTGCGCAAATACCCGATTCGGACATACCGGATTATAATTCGGATTTTCGGGGCATTACAGAACCCTTATTCGAAATAGAGAGAGAGAGAGAAGAAGAAAAGAGGATTTTCCCCCGAAGCCCTAATCGATCGTGCCGAGCTCGTTTCTCTGTGGAATTTCGCGCCGATTGAACCTAAACGATCCTCTCAATGATACCTTTCTTTAGGTACCAATTTCCCCAATTTATTTCACGAATTTACGATGTTTTGAGAATATTTTGTCATTTCGGGATTTTTAGGTTAAATGCTTAGATCGAACCCGTTTCTTGATCATTTCGTGAAATTATTGGATGTAAATGTTTATTAGATGATGATTGTTAATTGTTACGATTGTTGGGTGTTGATTTGCGCTATAAATACGATTTTTATGAGTTTTGGTTTGATTTTCGTGAAATCGCGTAACTTTCTGCTGTGTGCTGTTAAACCGCACGGGCTAACGCACGGTCTTCAGCAAGACCGTGCAGGAGCCCGTGTGCACCTCTTTGTGCCTACACGGGCTCAAGCCCGTGCGCCTAAACCGTGCAGATGGCCGTGTGTGAGTGCACGGTCTTGACACTGTGTTCAAGACCGTGCACAAGCCGGTGTGAAACACTTAGAAAATTTTCCAGCCTTTTTCAAATGTTGCTCTTAGCAAGTGAGTCCACGGGTCAACATTTTTGGTTGACTTTTTGCATACGGACTCCAAAAATTATACCGTTTTCATCTATAGAACCTTTATAACTTGTAGATTAATATTTTGAAATGTTTATTTAATTTCGCCCTCGTTCGGGCTGTGAATAGTGTAATTTTAAGTATGTGCATTTTTGGCAACTTGTCGGAATTTCGTGAAATTTACATGATAGCTTCCTTACATACTATAATTGGCATATGCATGATTGTGAACATGTTTGGTTAGCCGTTCGTCAAATAATTGCTTATTTGCGCTTTTATAGTCGTTATTAATTCGTCTAGGTCCTGTCTTGTCTACAGATCAGTCAGAGGTCGGTGACCAGTGAGTCTAGCTGCTAGGCTTCCTATTTTGACACCAGGTGAGGATTTAAATCGTTTTAATTGGGCTTGAACATATATGTATACTTGCGAAACCCCCTTAATCCCATATTGTTGTATTACATATTTCGAGCTTATACTTTTATGTTTTATCCTCAAATCCTTTGATATCAAAATTATATAATAGTAACCTAAATCGAATTGTTTTAAAAAAGGGCAAGAAAACTCTTTCCTTTACGTGACGGTTTGACTTAGCATTTACCCCATTCATCATCACCATTTGCCCAAATTGCCCGTTTGGCATTCAAAATCTTATTGCAAAGCGAGCAAAGTATTGTTATTTCAATGGGCTCGGGATGGTATCCGGAGGTTGCATTCGGGGACAAGCGTCCAGGGTGTAATCCGAGGTGCTTCTCCCAAAATTAAGCGTCAATCGTGGCCCGTCAGGAGTTGATAGCCACGGTTGGGAGCGATGGTGGATGTTGCATTCGTTGCACATTTTCTTGAAATTCACAATAGTCGAGCTTTGGGTTGCTCCTTGGCTTGACACCGGCGATGAAGATTTTTATATTGTATTGTGGACAAATAAGGAGGAATAGGCCCACTCTCGCAAGGATATTTATTTATCGCTTTATATCGTTATTGCTTTTATCGTTTTATTGAATATCCAAGTCGAAGCACATTCCGGTTTCTTCGTTATTGCATATATACTTTCTATAAAACCCGGAAACGTGACTCGACTTGCTCTAACATCTTCACTGAGTATTTTTGACTCACCCTCTTTCATTGGTTCTTGCCTCAAGTAGATTGAGAGACCGACATGTCTCACGTGTCGGATGGGCAACAGTGCTTAGATAGGCCTTTTTGGTTTTGCCGAGTCTCTATTGTTGTCTTTAACTCTCTAGATAGTTGTTCTTTTGTCCAGGCCTGTAGATAACGATATATTGATCCCCGTCCCTGTAGCGGGCGCCCCAAACGGGTAATGCACGCCCCGCACCGAGTCCCGACCCGGAACCGAAATGGGATCCGACCCGAACCGAAACCCGGTGAACGGCAAGCATTTACTCAATAACTAGGCGGGGGTTTCAAAACAATGGAAAAAAAAAAAGACAGAAGTGCGGAAGCGAAATAAACGAAACATGAAAACATAAATAATTACAAAAGTATTAAAGCCCACCAAGGCTAACGAAATTCAATTAATTAAATAACAAACGGGTTCGATACAATATCACGATAATTATAATAACGGGTTCAATATATACATAATCCCGAATACAACTTAAAGTAATAAATCCCTAATATCATAAAACATATAAATAAAAGCTATACGGGAAAGAGTTACACATGAGCAAAAATAATGTAACTCTACGACGCCTACGACGACGAAGATCCCGCCTAGTATCCTGAAACCAGTACAGGGGTAAAACAGAGGGGGTTAGTCAAACGACTAAGTGAGGAGGGAATAATAATGTATATTATAAATCGGAAATAAATCACCAATTTTAAACTTAAAAGAAATCAACATAAAAGAAAGGTTTTCGTAATCGGGTGGTGATTTAACATAAAACATAACATATCATACGACTCGGCGAGTCGAGCCCTTAACTCCAATTTCCAAACATAAAAACCGGAAACCACCCTTATGCCTCCAATGTAGACGGACCGCTAAGTCCGAACTACTCATAACAGACGGGAATAACTCAGGTACTCAAAGGGCTACCACTCCGGCCTCACCCCGAGCTCCCAAATGGAGGAAACCATAGGATTTACGCCGTAGACCCGACGTCTACCGACTTCGTCCTATCGCTCTTACTCCGGGCCCAAACAAACATGCATACATATCATAACTCGCTTTTCAAATCATTTCGGGTTGGTCAAAAGACCGTTCGAGACATGTCATATGCGAGGCCGAAGGCCAAAGTTCGCCTTAGAAAACAAAAGGTTTTACATGTCTCTTTCGTAAACATTTCAAAGTCTATACGTAGTACTTTTCATATCAAATCATTTTCGATAAATCGAATGAACATCATAATCATAAATATCTATTAAGTATATAAATATAAACGGTGTGAAAACAAAACATAAACGTGGCTTATATTGGGAGAGGCTTATTTATATATATACGTAATAATACTGGAAACAGAAACGGAAAGCCTCACCTGTGGCTATACAAAATAAGACAAAAAGCAAGACCGGATGCGCTACTCCACGGGAGTATCGTCTGCAAAATACCAAGACACAACCAATTAAGACTAACGATGACGCACGGCTTATACGAAAGTATTAAAACACATAGGAGCACGTTATACAATCAAATTAATCACTTAAGTTCAAATTCTCAAACGAAAACTGAGTAATTCATGCATTTAAAAATGTAAATCAAGTCCAAATGCAATGAAACTTTACGGACATGCTTAAATTATGATAAAGGAGTATTCATTCGAATTTCGGGAAAATCGGACTTCACATACAAAAGTTAGAAAATTTGTCGAAAACTTAAAGCGCACTATTCACATACCCGAACATGTTGTAATTTCATAAATCATGCAATTCCTATCTATTTCATATATATCGAATACACAATCGAAGAAAGAATTCGGAAAAGACGAGCCGAAGCGGGACCCGTAGGCTAAAATGTGCCCTGACTTACAGAAGGTCAGGGCACTGTTCGACCAGGCCACACGGCCTTGTGCACGGCCGTGTGCCGAGGCCGTGCACAATCAAGGAACACGCACGGCCTCATGCACACGGCCTCAAGGCAAAAACATACGCGAATTCAAACCAAAATCTAACATTTAATCGATTAATCAAGTAAATCAATCCCTAATTCTCACATATAATCATCTACAACATATAATCTACATATAGAAACGATAAAAACGAAAATCCATCCACGATTACTATCAAAATCGAATAAAACCTAAATTCTACAACTATTATCAAAAATAAGAAATACTAAGCATACGAGACATTAAACGAAAGAATCGTGAAAGGCTTACTCGTAGATGAGATCGCGAGGAGTTCGTAGACGTAAACGGATCGAAAATCCGTCGGGAAACGGAGTCGGGACGATCGTTGGAATCTCTTTCTTCTTCCTTCTCTTTTTTTTTCTTTTTCTTTCTTCCCCTTTGCTGTTGATTGCGTGAATGGAATGGAGAGGGAGAGATGAGACTTAGTCAATTTTGACTAGGGTTTAAAGTCGAAGGGGCATAGTCGTAATTTTGCAAAATAAGTTCGAAAATTCACGTCGTCCAAATAATATATAATTACAGTTAAAATTCATATTATTAAACGCACATTGACAATTCGTAATTTAAATATAGAAATTCATTCATATACGAAAAAATTCTAAAATTACATAATAAATATCAAATAAAATAATAAATTGCGCAAATATTCGATTCGGACATCCCATAATATAATTCGGATTTTAAGGGCGTTACAATCACCCCTCGTTATGAGAATCTGGCCCCCAGATTCTACTCGTCCGGCTGAAATAATTCCAGATGAAACTTGCGCATCTTGTCCTCGGTTTCCCATACATTGACAAGAGAAATCTCTCGGTTGCGCAGAGTTTGAGTCTTCTTATCCAATATCTTCACCGGCTTCGAAACAAAGGTCAAATCCGGTTCCAATTCAATATCCTCAACAGGAAGGATCTCAGACTCATTCGGAAAGTACTTTCGGAGTTGAGAAACATGAAAGACATTGTGAAACCCAGTTAGGCTTGGCGGAAAGTCTAACCTGTAGGCTGCGTTCCCAATCCTCTCCAGAATTTCATAGGGACCTAAAAATCTCGGGCTCAACTTTCCTCCTTTTCCAATTCGGGTGAAACCCTTTCGAGGAGAAGCTTTGAGGAATACTTTGTCACCAACCTCAAATTCCAACGGTCGGCGACGGTTGTCGGCATAGCTCTTCTGTCGATCCTGAGCTGCTTTCATTCTCTGCCGAATAATCTGAATACGGTCGATGGCATTTTGGAGAAACTTTGGAGGAGTTCCTCGTTCCATATCGTCTTTCCTGCCATACAATGCTTCGTAAGGTGCCATTCCGATCGTAGACTGATAACTGTTGTTGTAGGCAAAGTCGATCAGAGGCAACTGGTCGTGCCAATTGTTGCGAAAATCCAAGGCACAAGCTCGATGCATATCACAGAGATATCTGATCATCCTCTCTGACTGACCATCTGTCTGCGGATGTGCGGCTGTACTGAAAGTCAGCTTCGTTCCCATTCGTTCTTGAAGTTGCTGCCACAAACGGGAAGTAAATCGAGCATCTCTGTCAGATACTATCGTAGTCGGAATCCCATGAAGCTTGACAATCTCTCGGTGATAAATCTCTGCCAACCTATCCACTTTGTACGACATATTGATCGGTAGAAAATGAGCACTCTTAGATAGTCGGTGGATAATCACCCAAATGCTATCGTAGCCACCTCTAACCTTAGGCAAACCAGACACGAAGTCCATGGCAATACCCTCCCAATTCCATGTAGGAATCGGTAGTGGCTCAAGCAAACCTCCCAGTCTTTGATGTTCAACTTTAACTTGCTGACAAGTCGAGCATCTCTTGACGTAATCAGCTACGTCTCTCTTCATACCTCTCCACCAGAATAATTCTTTTAGATCCCGATACATCTTACTTCCTCCTGGATGAACTGTGTAAGGTGTGTTGTGAGCCTCGTCGAGAATCTCTTTCCTCAAACTCTCCGGAACACAAACTCGGGACTTGTAGCAGAGAATTCCTGTGTCGTCCACACCAAACTGAGTCTCAGAATCAGCTGCGATGTGAACTATCTGTCTCTGAGTCCACTCATCAGTAGCCTGAACATCTCGAATCTTTCGACCCAACTCTGACTGGATCGATATGCTGTGAACATGGGCCTAGGAACTGATGTGAACTCCCTCTAACTTAGCCTCTAGCTGGGCTATGCTTACCTTCCGGCTCAGGGCATCGGCTACAACATTCGCCTTTCCTGGATGATACTGGATCTTGCAATCGTAATCCTCCAATAACTCCATCCAACGGCGCTGTCGTTTGTTCAATTCCTTCTGAGTAAACAAATACTGAAGGCTCTTATGATCTGTGAAGATGTCGAACGTGATGCCGTAGAGGTAATGACGCCATTTCAATAATGCAAATACCACGGCGGCTAGCTCAAGGTCGTGAGTGGGATACTTCTCTTCAGCTGGCTTTAGCTTCCTCGATGCACAAGCTATAACTTTCCCATTCTGCATTAACACACAACCTAACCCTTCGTGTGACGCATCTGCATACACGACAAATCCTTCAGAACCCTCGGGCAGGGTCAATACTGGAGCTGTGGTCAATCTCTTCTTGAGCTCCTGAAAACTAGCTTCACATTTGGCTGACCACTCAAACTTAGCTTCCTTCTTTGTCAATGCTATTAACGTGCCTGCAAGTTTAGAGGAATCCTTGACGAAACGTCTATAGTATCCTGCTAAACCCAAGAAACTACGGATCTCTGTAGGAGTCTTAGGTCTCTCCCAATCCAGCACTGTCTCAATCTTCGAAGGATCTACCTCGATTCCCGTTTCGGATATGACATGACCTAGGAAGGTCACTCGGTCAATCCAGAATTCGCATTTGCTGAACTTAGCGAACAACTGGTGCTCTCTCAAAGCATGGAGTACAATCCGGAGGTGTTCAACGTGTTCTTCTTCGGACTTCGAGAACACTAATATGTCGTCAATGAAAATAACGACGAACTTGTCGAGGTACGGACGGAAAATTCTGTGCATCATGTCCATAAAAGTTGCTGGGGCATTCGAGAGTCCAAATGGCATGACCACAAACTCGAAATGTCCGTATCGGGTGTTGAAAGCTGTCTTCGTAATATCGTCTGATCGGATACGGAGTTGGTAATATCCTTGTCTGAGATCGAGCTTGGAATAAACCCTCGATCCTTGTAGCAAATCGAACAATTCCTCGATATGCGGTAGAGGATACTTGTTCTTCACTGTCATCCTGTTCAACTCTCGGTAGTCAATACACATGCGAAGTGTACCATCTTTCTTCTTCACGAACAAGACTGGAGCACCCCAAGGCGAGGCACTCGGTCGGATATATCCAATAGAAAGAAGTTCATCGAGTTGGTTCTTCAATTCTTTCAACTCTGCAGGAGCCATTCGGTACGGCGACTTCGAATAGGACTCGGCTCCCGGAACTAAGTCAATCACGAACTCGATATCCCGATCCGGTGGCAAGAATTCCAGATTCTCAGAAAACACGTCGATGAATTCATTGACCACGGACGTCTCTTCGATCTTCGTCTGGTCCTTCGGGCGGTTGAGAAGGTAAGTTATAAAGCACGTCGCTTCTTCTTTCTGAACGAGCTTCTTGGCTTCCATCATTGAGTTATACGGGCCTTCTCCTGATCTGAAACCCTTAACCTCATTAGAACCCAGAATAACCTTCTTCTCAAAACAATCAACCTTCGCCCGATGCTCGTACAACCAATCCATTCCGAGAATAACCCCATATTTCTTCATCGGCAACTCAACCAAATCTGCCGGGTATTCGATACCCTCGATGATAACCGGACAACGCTTAAGTGCTCGGTTCGCAATAACCCTCGAACCCAATGGCGAACCAACCACTAACACATAATCAAGCAAGGAAACAGGCGCATGCACAGATAAGGAAACAGCAGACGCAATAAACGAGTGTGAAGCACCCGAGTCGTACAATGCATGTATGGGGATGCCATTTATATATATAGTACCTTCCACCATGTCAGTCGGATCTGCAACAGCATCCTCTGCATCGCCTTCCAAGGCGTAAACACGAGCATATGCCTGAGGCTGAGCGGCTCCCGGCTGTACAGGTCTCTTCCTCGGGCATTCACCTATTCTGTGATCGGCGCTACCACATCCGTAGCAAAGACCATTCTTCCTCCAACACTTGGCCTCTAAGTGCGGGCCCTGACAGAATCCACATACGGGTCGTGGAAATCCCTGAGGTCGGGGAGGAGCAGGCTGAACGGCTGCCTTGAACGGCTTCTTCCCAGAAGAGGACCCATACGCAATAAATGGCCTCTTTGAGCCAGAAGCGAAACTCTTGGCGGCTGTGGGGGCAGGTGCAGATGTCGGTCTCATCTGTCGGAGATCGGACTCTATAGAAAGTGCCGTCTCAACTGCATCTGTGTAGTACTGGAGTCGGTTCCCAAGCATATGCATACGAATCTCGTTCGACAACCCCTCAATGAACTGTCGAGTCTTCCTTTGCTCGTCGTCAACCATATACGAGCAGTGAATAATAAGTCTGGAGAAATGAGCCTCGTACTGGTCAACGGATGAAGTACCCTGCTTGAGAGCCAGGATGTAGCGCCCCCTGAAGAAGGACCGCCACATCCGCACCGAAATGGATTTCCGAGCTTCAGCGAGGGACCTCAACTCAAAAACCCACTCCGGCGAACGGCACTCAAACAAGCACTACCGGCAACAGCAACGACATCCCAACAACAACCACAAAAAAAACAGAGAAATGCGGAAGTGAATTCAGAATAATAATCAATGCATAAAAGCCATCCATGGCAACAGTAATCATAACAAAATGAACCTAAAACAATTATACATTCAATGCCGTCCATGGATCAAGTATCTATCCCGCATCAGGGCACGTAAGTACGGAAAATAAATCATAATATTAAATATAATAAGCTAAAATAATTCATAGAGTAAAGACTCGACTGTTGTTGGGACACTGACAAGACAAGAGACAAGAGCCGACCTAGACCTGCTGCTGTCGACTGACAAGATAGGTGACACCACCACCTGTCTACCTGAAGCAAGAACAAAATAGCAGGGGTGAGTATAAAGGATACTTAGTAAGGGGGTTTTGATCACAGTTCGTCATTTATCGTTTAAAACTAAAAGTGATGAGTGTTGCCCGTTTTGAGAAATAAGATAAAGAACGAAATACAAATTGTAAAACAATAACACAAGGCAACACTCGGTTCGGCTTGCTTGGAAAACACGAAAGGGTTGACGAACCAGATCCTTTAAAAACATTTGCACGTAATGTCAAGCCGATAAGTTGAAAGGGGTATTAGTTGAGTCATGAGGCCGTACAAGTTCGAAAGGCACGATTCAATAAGTTAGAGACGATAAATAAACACGGCTCGTAATTCAACTAATTAAGTGAATAATAAAGGAGGCTTAGGGTAGCATGTACAAGTCACGTTTCCGGGTTTTATATATATATAGAGAAGTACATATGATAACTGAAGAAAACCGGAATGTGCTTCGACTTGTAACGAAAGCCATAAAATAATTAGACAAGCAATAAATGCAATAAATTATGCAATAATGTGTCCCGGCGAGAACGGGCCCTCTCCTTATAACTCCCAATTGAAAATCATGCAAGCATATAGTCAAGTACTCCACCACCAACGATGTTATACAGGATTTAAGGAGACGTTGTTAGCACCACCATCAGGATTTAAGGAGACGCGATTAGCACCACCGTACAGGGTTTAAGGAGACGCGATTAGCACCACTGTTCGCATCAACTCAGGCTAACCAACCTCCTGGCCGGCCCAAGTCAACACGCTAGAAGTACACATCGGGATTTACCCTAGACGCTCGTCCCCAGGCTCACCTCCTGTATACTCCGGGTCCAAGTCATTAAACAGTTTATGACTCGCTTTTGAAATCAATGATAGTTTGGGTGGCCAAAAGGGCCATTCGAAAGTAGGAAATCGGGGTGTGGAAGGCCAAAGGGGCCATTCGAGACAAGGTTATAATTGCGAGGTCGAGAGACCAAAGTTCACATTTAAAACAAATGGGCTTTCCTTGCCTCTAGTTGAAAGCATTTCAAATCATTTTCGTTTTGCTATTAAAAGGTTTGACTAAGCACATAAGGGATAGTAAAGGCAATACAACAAGTAATAAGAAAAGCGGGATAATCATTTATTTTGCAAACCTATAATAGTCTATGTCCTTGCCCCTAAGGGGAGTTCACAATAAATAAAAAGAATTCTTACTCCGTTTGAAATATTTTAAAACCCTCACCTGGGTACACGGAACGACAAGACACTCCAAGCTATGTCCTGACAAGACAGCCTGAAACTAACAGACGACAAAACCACATAAGACAAGACACGACAACGACTCACAAAGACTACATTGCAATCAAAACCAATAAACAACATGTATCAAATGAATATACAATTAAAATACAATTAAATCAATTAAACTAAAAAAAATACGAAATTAACAATGATAAACATGCTCAATTGAAATTCTAATTGCATATTCATGCATATAATATTATAAAGAAGCACTCATGCGATTTTCGGATTTTTCGGACAACATTCAAAAATTAGGGAAAAAGCCCTAAACGAAAATGGCTCGATTCAAGGTCCTAACGAGATCGAAATTTTGAAAACTTTACCAAATATTCATCCTTGAATCATAAGGAAGCTATAGGCGAAAACGGCTCGATTTTAGGGGGTCGTATGCAAAAAGTCAACTTTTATTTTTAATCATTTCACCCCATTACCGTGAGCAACTAATGAAAAAGGCTGGAAAAAATGGCTAAGGCATTTGCACGGGCTAACGCACGGCCTTGTGCACGGTCTTGAGCACGCAACCAAGACCGTACAGGCTGTATCAAGGGCACACGGCCTGTTGCACCGGCGTGCGCAAGCCAATGCAAGGTTAAAGGCTGCGCACGGTCTTTCGCACGGTCTTGAGCAAGACCGTGCGTTGGACCGTGTGGTTCCAACACAGAGGTGCAGAAACGCGATTTATAAGGTTTTCTCGAGAGTTTCATGCAAAAATCAAATATGGGGAATTCTAAGACTAAAATTAACATGAAAAATTCACACTCATGCATTGCACACATTAATATCTATCATTTGATCCGAACTACGCTAAAAATGATAAACTATAACCTACTGATGGGGAATATTCCGGAGAATACACGTAGCGCGATCTTAGAGAGTTAAATGCCACGTCTATCTAATTCAAGAACAAGCTCGGGGATCGACCACCTGGCTCGGCCTGATAGCTCGACCGTCATAAGGGCTCTGTGGAACCTCCAAGGTCTCTAGCTCGACCGTACCATGCTTGAGAATCGATACTCAACTCGCTATATCTCCCCAAGAGCGTGCCCCGAGGGTCGAGGTCTCAGGGCTCGAACCTGTCCCATCTCCACACGGTCGACCACACTGTAGCTGCATTAATTGCGCCGTATCCGTTCTGATTACATTCCGTACTCCGTACCCGCTGAAGTGACAGACAATCATTCCATTCATGCACATACAAACAGTTTATCCAGTGTGTGTGAAGCCATCCTATAAATACCCCCTCATTTATTATGGAGGGTAAGTTCTAATTAATTGCTCCAACCTCCCTTTGCGAATATTATATTCTAAAACTGACTTAATTCAGGGGAGGGGCTACGCCAGAGACAATCCCCTCCGGCCAAGTTACCCAGTGCTAGTGCTTTTCAGGTCGAAGTCGGACTCCCCTCTACAAATTCAACTGACAGGTCGAGGCCACGTGGTTGACTCTGATCACTTACCAAAAACCGACATCATCAGTTTGGCGCCGTCTGTGGGAATAACCACTTTCGACCTTTGAGCAATCGAGCGTTAGCCATGGTGAATAATAAAACAAAAAGCACCCACAACGCCATCAGGACTCGGTCTCAGGTCGAGGCCGATCGAGCCGCCGCGGCTGCTGAAGAGCAGGCGGTCTTCGCCGCCCAACTTGAAGACATCGACCGCCCTGAGGGGGCAAACCCTCCTAACGGGGCGGAGGAAGACGCTGTTTCATGCGCGGATCTACCCGCAGTCGTACTCCCGGCTCAACCATCAGCCCGGGACTTAGCCGCATATACCAGTCAGGTTTATGAGGAGGCTAGGCAGGCCCTCGAGGCTGGGAGGCCCATTAGGACGATTCCTCTCATAGTCAATGTCACTGAGCCTCCCCCAGTACAGTATCGACTGTCTCGACCCCCGCTACTCCCTCGAGCTCAAACTCATATAGGAAGGGGGAACTAGGGTCGGAGGCCTGAGGCTGCCCGACCTCCCCGCTACCCCATCGACCATTCCCCAGAGGGGGAAGATGAGAACAATGACCACACGGTCCAAAGGCCGGGAAAGGCGCGTGTCATCGAGCAGGAGAACGAGCCTGAAGAAGAAGGCTACTACGATGAGGAATATGATCGAGAGGAATACGACGATCAGATCAACGAAAGGGACTACGTCCCCCCACCTCCCGACCGCAGAAGGGCATATTCACAGCCCATACGACCCACACAACCACTTCCTGTCCGCCCTACGGGCAGACTCATGCGAGACGCTAGACGCCTCCCCCCCCCTCAACTTCCGGTCAGGGAGAGGTTAACGAACAAATATGCCGGCATCCCACCCTTTTTGACTTGAGAGACACGCTCCCCCCTCGACTCAACGTGGCGCGTAATGAGCAATGGGTACCCGAGCGTAACGCTCGAAGCCGGCGACAGAGGCTGTCACCGTTCACAGAGGAGATCCTCAGCGAGGACCCTGGGTCGACCGCCATACCTCGGGACCTTCCTATCTACGATGGGAAAACCGATCCTGGCGACCATATAACCAGCTTCGAGCTATCGATGAACTTGTTCCCCCATACTCCACACACATGGGCGAAGGTTCTGGTCACCACCTTCAAAGGGGCGGCGCTCGATTGGTTTCTCAGGCAGCCTCCTGCCTCCATAAAATCGTACGACGAGCTCTCCACAGCACTCGAAGGCCACTTCTCCCCTCTGATCCAAGATAGGCTCGGGGTGTCCCGTTTAGATTCCATCGTCCAAGGAGTGGACGAATCCCTAAGGGATTACTTCACTCGATTCAATGCAGAATTGGTCCGAGTCGCGCCGCCAGACCTGGCAGTCGTCCTCAGCGCCTTGGGAAAAAACTGTCATTGCCGAGACTTCACCAAGGATATCCTTGGTAGAGTTCCCGTAAACAGCCTGAGGGACATCCAAGACTGCGCTACAAAATGGATGGACTACGAGGAGATTGAGGGAAGCTACTAGGCAAACCACGGCCAAGCCATGTTGAGAAGCATCGGTCGAGCCCCAGCCCACAGTAACTACTACAATCGGTCCCGCAGCGCTCGAGATCAGAGTCCACCTACAAGTCGAGGGAAGAATAAGGGTCGACAGGAAAGCAATGCTCGATCTGAAGGAAGCTCGAATACTCGACGGCCAGACCGGGAGAAATATGAGCCCCTAATATGCGCGATAGGGGATATCCTTCCAAAAATCCCCGGGAAACTCCTCAACTACCCCAAGAAGCTGAAACTTAATCTACGGAAGGTGGATGACTCCAAATACTGTGAGTTCCACGATCATCCCGGACACGATACCAACGATTGTAACCAGCTGAAGGATGAGATAGAGAGGCTCATCCAAGGGGGGCATCTGGCCGAGTTTGTTAAAAGGCTGAAGCGGAATAGGGATCGAGGGCGCGAGCGACGTTGCAACGAGAAGGAAGATCGACAGTCGAGATCTGAGTCTCGATCACCCCCACCTAAGCGAAATCAACGTGAAGGGAAGCAGACCGCCACCCCTAGCGCGATCCAGAACGCACCAACCCACGGTCGAATTGATATGATTGTGGGGGGACCCGACGGTGGAGATACCAAGACTGCCAGGAAGAGAGGGATTCGTCGAGCCCAAACCAGTCTTCATGGCCCTCACGAGATGCTGCAAGTCGAGCCGGGGGAAGAGTGGAAGCAAAAAGAAGTAGCATTTAGCGATAGGGACTTTCATCTAGATCCCCATCGGGACGGTGTAACGCCGAGTTGTCCGATGGTGGTAACTTTAGATATCGCAAACTATGCTGTAAGTAAATGTTTGGTTGATACCGGAGCTAGCGCAAACATTGTTCTTTACTCGACTCTTGGGCGAATGCATTTGAGTAAATTAAGATACGAGCCAGTAAAAACAACACTGAAAGGCTTTGGTGGCTCGATCATCGCCCCAAAAGGCCAGATCAAGATGTTAACTTCCATGGGCATCCACCCCGCTCGAACGACGATGGAAATTAATAGGGTCGTCGTCGACATCCCCAACTTCTCTTACAACATGATTTTAGGTCGACCCGGCCTCATTGATTTCAAAGCCGTCATCTCGACCTACCACCAAAAGATCAAACTCCCGACTCCCTACGGGATCGGGGAGGTGTGCTACGATTTGGCCGAGTCATGGGCTTGCTACGCAATTGCTAACGAGGCTCGACCCCCCACAGAGAACGTGCTCAAACCAGGTGATCTCATCATGGATGATGCAGATGACGAAGAAAGAATCGTCGACCCGAAAGGGGATGGAGCCTCGCGCTCCAAAATAAGTACTCATGAAGCTCGAAAGAAAAGGAAGATGGACGAGTCCCAACTGTCGGCAGCGGAGGACACTCAGTTGGTCCAACTCGATCCTCAGGATCGGGAAAAAACCACCAGGGTCGGGGCGAGTCTCGAGGGAAGACAATTGGAGTGCCTCACCATCTTCCTTCAAGATAATGTGGATGTCTTTGCATGGAAAGCCAAAGATTTAGAAGGGGTCGACCCGAGAGTAATCTCACACTACCTGAACATCGACCCTGCCTTCAAACCCATAAAACAGAAGCTAAGGACCCAGAGTGTCGTTCGCAACTCGATCACCGAGGAGGAAGTCAACAAGTTGCTTGATGCTGGATACATCACTCCCGAGAAATACGTCGATTGGCTTTGCAATGTGGTCCTCGTGGCCAAAACAGGAGGTAAATGGCGGATGTGCAGTGATTTCACTGACCTCAATCGAGCGTGCCCTAAGGACCCTTACCCTTTGCCTCGGATCGACCAACTAGTCGACTCGACCGCCGGCTGCGAGCTAATGAGCATGATGGATGCCTTCCAAGGGTATTATCAGATTAGGATGGCTCCCCAAGACCAAAAACACACGGCGTTCATCGTCGTCAAGGGGATATATTGCTTTAAAGTAATGCCATTCGGGCTCAAGAATGCAGGGGCCACGTATCAAAGGCTGGTTAACCTCATATTTGATCCATTATTGGGAAAGACGGTCGAGGTTTATGTAGATGACATGATCGTCAAGAGTTTGAAAGCGGAGAATCATCAGGGTGACCTAAGCGAGATGTTTGCCTTGATAAGGAAGCATCGCCTCAAGCTCAACCCCTTGAAGTGTGTGTTCTGGGTTAAAGGAGGAAAGTTCCTGGGATACATGGTAAGTCAACGTGGGATCGAGGCCAACCCAGAGAAAATCTCGGCCATAATCAACATACCTCGACCAGAAACCATCAGAGGGGTCCAACAGTTGGTCGGACGAATCGTGGCGCTCAATAGGTTCATTTCTCGATCGTCCGAGCGTAACTTGCCCTTCTTCAAGATATTGAGAGATGTGAGGAAGTTTGAGTGGACGGAGGAGTGTGACCGAGCCTTCGAGGAAATGAAGAAATACCTGGCATCAGCTCCGCTGATCGCCAAGCCCGAGCAAGGGGAGATACTCTATCTCTACCTCGCCGTCTCAGATGAAACCATAAGCTCGGTTCTAGTAACCATCAGGGATCGGAAACACCTCCCAGTGTATTACGTTAGCAAGATCCTGCACGGAGCCGAAACTCGATACCTAGAAATCGAGAAGTTTGCACTGGCCCTAGTGGTCTCTTCAAGGAAGCTACACCCATATTTTCAAGCGCATGAGATCGTGGTCCTTACCGACCAACCACTGAAGCAAGTGATGGTTAGACCAGATAACTCGGGTCGACTGATCAAGTGGGCGATCGAGCTTGGGCAATTTGATATCACTTTCCAACCCAGGGTCGCCGCGCAAGCACAAGTCCTCGCGGACTTTCTGGTCGAAAAAACAACCGTAGCAAAGACACCCAAAAGCAAGAACACCCATTGGCTCCTGAAGGTCGACGGGTCGTCGACCGCCCTGGGCGGGGGCGCAGGGATCTCTTTAACAAATCCCGATGGATTGGATATGGACTTTGCCATTGGCCTAGACTTTCGGATCACCAATAATTAAGCAGAGTACGAGGCGCTCATCGCATGACTGAAAATTGCGCTCGAGAGCGGGGCCAAGTCGATCGCCGTTATCACTGATTCACAACTCGTGGCACACCAAGTCCAAGGACTCTACGAGGCCCGAGAGGAAAATATGGTCAAATACTTAGAAGAAGTGCGTAAACTAACGGCCCGATTCACCAGCTTCGCGATCAATCAAGTGCCTCGTGAAGAAAACACTAGAGCCGACATATTGTCAAAACTTGCAAGCAGCCTTAAGGGCACAGAAGAGCGCGAGATCACCTACAAAATCTCCAATCGATGAGCCATCGATGGGCCCGAGGCAGCCGTAATCACAATCGACCCTGAGGAGCCTTGTTGGCTCGACGAGGTCGTGCTATATTTAAGGGACGGGGTGCTACCCCAAGATCGAAATGTCGCTCGACGACTACGCCATCGAGCCTCCAGGTACACCCTTGATTCCGAAGGTCGACTTTACAAGCGTGGTAACCGTCGACCCCCAATGAGGTGTCTCCGACCCTCGCAAATTGAAGAAGTTCTCTACGAGATCCATGCAGGAAGTTGCGGCAACCATGTGGGAGGTCGATCTCTGGCCAGGAAAGTAACGCGAGCCGGCTATTTCTGGCCGACCCTCGAGCGAGACGCTGAAAAATATTCTAAGCGCTGCGTCAAGTGCCAAAAGACGGGAAATTATTCCCACAAGCATGCTGCTGAAATGATAGCGGTCGATGTTTCATGGCCGTTTGATCAATGGGGGATCGACATTGTGGGACCACTTCCAACGTCTACCGTACGACAGGCTGAATATTGCATTGTGGCCTGTGAATACTTCTCCAAGTGGGTCGAGGCAATAGCCGTTAGGAAGACAACCTCTAAGGTCATCCAAAACTTCGTATGGAGGAACTTAGTATGTCGGTTTGGAGTGCCCCGCATCCTAATTTGCGACAATGGACCTCAATTCCGAGCCGATGAGATGAAAGAATGGTGCAGGGATCACGGGATCGATCAGCGCTTCGCTTCAGTTGGATATCCACAAGCAAATGGGCAAGCGGAAGTGACCAACCGCACCATCCTCCGAAGTCTCAGCGCTCGACTTGACGCCAAAAAGAAGGCATGGGCAGACGAGCTCGACGAAGTTTTATGGGCCTATAGGACCACCCCGCGAACCACCACAGGCGAGACTCCCTTTGCTCTAGTCTATGGGTCGGAAGCCATGATTCCTACGGAGTTGGTCCACGAAACCGCTCGAGTCTCACACTTCCAGTTGGCCCAAAACAACGAAGGGCGAGCACTCGAGCTAGATCTCATTGAGGAGAAGCGCCATCGTGCGTTAGGACGAATGCCGCAACACAAGGCGGCTGCCGCTCGAAGCTACAACAAAAACGTTCGACCATTAAGCTTTCAAGTGGGCGATCTAGTCCTGAAAAAGGTTGAGGTATCTAGGAAAGTTAAGAAGCTCGAGGAGAAATGGAATGGACCGTACCGTGTTGCACGAATCGCCAAAAACAACGCATATAGGCTGAACACCTTAGGCTCGGAATCTGAGGAGTTGCCTCGACCGTGGAGTGCCTACAATTTAAAATTGTATTATCCTTAGAACCGATCCTTACAGGATTGGGATATGTAACTCCCCTCGAAGGGCCCTATTTGTAACAGCTATGCTTGTGTTGAATACATCATAAGAATTCTTGTTTGAGTAACAACTGTTACGTTAATCAACTCTTTGCTCGAAGCTACGCTTCAGCAAAGGAGCGGGGGACTTGGGCGCAAAGCTCGATCCCGCAAAGATAAATCAACTCTTTGCTTGTAGTAGTAAAAACAACCCTTTGCTCGAAGCTACGCTTCAGCGAAGGAGCCGGGAACTCGAGCGTGAAGCTCAAGCCCGCCGTTCAAATCAACCCATGGTTGGAGCTAAGTTTCAACGAGGAAATGAAGGATTCGAGTAAAAGATAAAGAGCAAGTGAATAGACAAGGAAACAACTAAATTTCATTATGTCAATACGAATTTACAACAAGACTCGAGCCTATCGCTCGAGGAAAGAATCCTATTACAAATAAAAAATGGGAAAAGGTTCAAGGATCGGCAGGGGCAGCCGACTCGCTCGGGCCAGCCTCGAGCGCCAGAGAGCTCAACCACTCGAGCTCCGCCGCAGACCACTCAGGATCGGCTTCGTTCGGATCGACAGAGGGGAATAGGCGATCCATAGTGGGCTCCAGCGGTTCGTCCTTCCCGTCGTAAGGCTTCTTCATGAGCTCGGCCAGGAGCCTTTGGACCACGAAGCCATACGGATGTTGATCAGGCTCGGAGGTTTCGATGGTAGTCTTTGTCACTACTGCTTGAGCCTCGGCGTTGGGGACGGCTTGCTTCTGAGGGCGAGGGTCGGCTGCAGCTATCCCGACCTTGGAGAGATCAGCCCCTGGGACGATCAGATTTTGGGCCTGTAATTGGGCCAGGCAGAGCGCATGGCCATCCTTGAAATCATCAAACGCCTTAATGGCGCTGGCCTTCTCAAACATGGGCCCTTCCACGAACTTGTTCACGGCCCATCGCCCCATCGCCATCTGGGCTTTTTGAAGGAAGCCCCAAGCCTTGCGGCAGTACCTGGCCTCCATTTCGCGCTCGGCCGCCGCTCGACCAGCCGCCTGCCCCTTTACAAAGCCCTCTTGGGCCTCGAGCCTGAGGGATCGGGCCTCACCCTCGAGCCTTGAGACTTAAAGGGTTCGCTCCTCAACAGCCCTCGAAAGCTCGACCGCCTTCGCCTTGAGCTCCTTGTTCTCCTCCTCCAGCAGTTGAGCCGACTGCTGAAATCCTTGGGCTTGTTTTTTCCAATCGCCGCCCTCCTTCTGCTCCTCGATTTCTTTCTTAAGCTCGAGGCACTTGCTCTTGTAAAAGTGCTTCCTCGAGCGGAGGGCCTTCGCATATTGCACCAATCCATGAGCGATCGGGGCTGTGCACTGCAAAGTCGACCAAAAGAAAGAAAGTTAGACCGAATCGAGTGAAGTCACTTGGGATTAATAAACCAAATGTAAGAATTACTTACAGACATAAAGGCGGTGGCAAGGTTACGCTCGAAGGTCTCTAACGACCATTCTGCCATGCGCTTGTGGTCGGGCACTGTCGCTACCGACCGCCAGATGGCCTTCACGGCCTCATAGTCCGACCCCGCGCTGAGAAGGGATCGGGGTTGTCCCCCGACCAGCTCGGGGACCCCTCCAGGGAAGTGTGGCTCGGCCACTGGAAGATAATCCTTGATGCGGCGTGCCAGGAACTCGGCGCTCGTCTCAGAGCCCGAGTCTTCCACTGGGAGGGCCTCGCTAGTCGACCCTTTGCCCTTCAACTTTTTGGATGGAGGGGTAGGTTTGCGGGCGGGCTTGGGAGCAGCTCTTTTGCGGGACAGAGGCTCGACCTCCTCCCCCTCTTCCTCTTCCAGATCGATCGTGGGGCAGTCGACCGCTCGGCTTGATTCCGCCGCGGGCCTCTTGAATAGACCCTTGCCGAGCCCGGGGCCCTGTCGGGGTGACGGTAGCCCCGCCCCTATGTCCGCGCCGAGGATCGGAGGCTCGGCTGTAGGAAGTTCAGGCCGGCTTTGAACGGCCTCGTTGAGTTCCGCCAGCTTTTCGGCGGTCGCCAGATCGTGCTCTGGCAGAAGAGCCTTACCCAAGCTCTGAAGGAAGGAAGTTCGGGATGCCATGAGGATGCTGGTATCTGCACAAAAAGCAGGTCGATTAGAAACAGTTAAGAAAAGTGTGCTCAGCATAAATAAAAGCAAAAATGATCTATACCCAAGACAAATCCCTCCCACACTCGTCCGCGACCGATCCCCGCGGCCGCTAGGTTTTCCTCACTGCAGAAAGTCTTGCAGTCGAGCAAGACTTGGTCGGAGCATATATCTCGACCCAAAAACCCCATTACCAGCTCGAGTGACTCCTCAAGGACCTCATCCTTCGCGGGTCGAAGGGTCGGGGGCCGATTGTCTTCCCATTGGGTCGGGATGAGAAACCCGTCAGGGTGCTGGACGATCACGAATTCCGTCTTCCATTGATCGCCATGGGATGAGGTCGGGATGGTGAATATTTTCTTACCCCTTTTCTGAGACAAGCTATAAAATCCCTCGCCCGAGGAAGAAGAGGCGGAGAGGGTGTACATATGGAAGAATCGAGCCAACGTCGGCTCGAGTCTCAAGACCCTCATCAGTATGAAGAAACAGGAGATAAGGGAGAAGCAATTGGCGGTCATCTGGCTTGGGTAAACCCGCAAAGCCCGGAACAAGCTGGTGTATTGGGTGTTCCCGACCAGACGAAAACCATTCATCACCGCATTATAGTTGACGGCAATCTCCCCACGAGCTTGTCGACCCAGGATGTCGTTCTTAGTCGCCGCTCGGATGGCGTATGGCTCGGGCAGGTTCAGTCGATCGGCAATCCTGTCGAATTGCTCCTCTGAAACTCCTCTGACTATGCTATCATCAGTAGGTACTGCCCTTTCCGACTGGTGGGGATTGACCCTGGCATCTCTCGATCCTCCCACCTTCGACTTTCCCTTAGCGGCGGCAGTAATCTTGCTACGATACCCACGTTGGGGCAAAGTTGCGGCCCGACCGTGCGACCGACTGATGGTCTCCTCTTCCCGACCACTGGTAGAGGTGGTTTTGTCCTCATTCAGTCCCGCGATCCTGCGGGACGTGACCTCATCCTCAGACTCCAACTCGGTATCAAACCCTAAGTCGACCACGTCAAAACCTGCGGCGTACTCCCTCGCCCTCTCACTCGACCCCTCAGACGCTCCAGACATTTTATAATTTTTAAATAAATGCAAGAGTTGAGGGTCGGGGATTACCTAGGGAGTGGACGATGTCTACGCTCGGATTAAGTTCCTTCGCTTGAACGATTTTTCTCGCTAAAAATTGCTTCCGCTCGGAGTGAATATTCAGAAAACGTAGGAAATGAGAGAGGGTTAGGCCCTTATTTATAGTACTCTAGCCTCGGAATACGAAACGTCGCCATAACTACTCTTTATAACTCTATCAGATCAAGCGCGCCTTTTGAGAACAAACTGACGGTATATCAACTTTATTGTCGGTGGCGTGTAACGGTAATACGGGGCTACGTGGCCCAACTAAAAGTAGCCACGTGTATCGAGCTTCAACTTGGCGGTCGATTTCAAATCCCGGTCGAATAAATTCTACCGAAATTTGGGGGACTCGTGATGGGGAATATTCCGGAGAATACACGTGGCGCGATCTTAGAGAGTCAAATGCCACGTCTATCTAATTCAAGCCAGAGTCAACTCACACGTGGGCCAAGAACAAGCTCGGGGATCGACCACCTGGCTCGGCCTGATAGCTCGACCGTCATAACGGCTCTGTGGAACCTCCAAGGTCTCTAGCTCGACCGTACCATGCTCGAGAATTGATACTCAACTCGCTATATCTCCCCAAGAGCGTGCCCCGAGGGTCGAGGTCTCAGGGCTCGAACCTGTCCCATCTCCACACGGTCGACCACACTGTAGCTGCATTAATTGCGCCGTATCCGTTCTGATTACATTCCGTACTCCGTACCCGCTGAAGTGACAGACAATCATTCCATTTAAGGAGTGAATCTGACTCGAGGCACAGGCATTAAATGCCCTTCGGTCGAGGCCATTAATGCACATACAAACAGTTTATCCAGTGTGTGTGAAGCCATCCTATAAATACCCCCTCATTTATTATGGAGGGTAAGTTCTAATTAATTGCTCCAACCTCCCTTTGCGAATATTATATTCTAAAACTGACTTAATTCAGTGGAGGGGCTACGCCGGAGACAATCCCCTCCGGCCAAGTTACCCAGTGCTAGTGCTTTTCAGGTCGAAGTCAGACTCCCCTCTACAAATTCAACTGACAGGTCGAGGCCACGTGGTTGACTCTGATCACTTACCAAAAACCGACATCATCACCTACGAATCAAGAAATTCATCAAATATTTATTCAATTTAAAAACTATAAAAATTGAAAGATTTAATGGATGAAACGAATTGGAGAAAGAAGGTTACCGATAAAGAATCGAATGAGGATCGTAAAACTGGTCTCGGAATTTAAATTGGTCGAGCAATAGATTCGGAATGGAATTTCTTTTCTTCTCCTTCTCTTCTCTCTTTTCTCCTTCTCTTCTCTCTCTCTCTCTCTCTCTCACTCTCGATTGAATATGTAACCAAGAGGGTGCAAGAGGTGTGTTCAAGAGGGTGTGAGTGTGTTCAAGATAGTGTGGGTGTGTTCAAGGTAGTGCAAGGGTATTTTAGAAGATTGTAGGTTCGTTTATATAGATTAGAATAATTCGAGGGTAGAAAATGTAATTATAAAAGGTTAAAGATATTGAAATAATTATAATAAATTAAGATTAACTAACGAAGCTAAATCTTTTCATATAAAATTCAACTAAATGTCGAATAATTATTCCAAGAATTAATTATGGAATTTTCGGGTCGTTACACCCAGCCGAAGATGCATTGGATATTTATCCTTGCATGATTATATAGTAGCGGGCTAGCTACCTGACTACACAAGGAGGAATAAGGGAGGTTTATTTGATATTTCTGATATTATGAAACATGTGGTTGATGCCCGACTCGCCGAGCTTTTACTTTAATGCGAAATTATTCGATTCACCAATAATTGTGAAAACCTTTATTTTTCCTTTGCTTTCTTCTCATTTACAAACTGGTGAATCTTTCTGTTGTTTCAATAATATATACGTATTACAGCCCCCTCACTTAGTCGCTTTGACTAACCCCATTATTCTGTGGTTGTCTTTTCAGGTTTTGTTGCTAGGCGGATTCAGGTCGTGTCCTTGGAGTCATTTACTTTTGTTTAGGTGATTTCATATCCGTCTATGCATCTGGATTAATAACTAAAACCTAGAAGTTGTTGATGTAAATAATGTAAATTAGTTTGAATGTTGATATGGTTGTTTTCAGTGGCCTTGGTGGGCTTTATAATTGTGTTTTGGATTATGGTTGTTCTAGCTCCCTGAGTGGGATAGGTTGTGCTAATTTGCTTCCGCTGTATTATTGTTCATTGTCCTATTATTTTCTAAAGCAGATCCGCCTGGTAGTTATTTTCCGTTCCCCAGGTTGTAGTTCATAACCGGACCTTTAGTTCTTGTTATGGATTGTGACTTGGTGCGGGACGTCACGTCGCACCGTATTTGGGGACGTGCCGTTACAAGTCACGAGGCCAATACAAGTTCGAAAAGCATGCATAAATAAGTTGGAAATGATAAGTAAAAACGGCTCGTAATTCAACTAAATAGTTTGAACAATAAAGGAGGCTTAAGTTGGGCAAGTTCGAGTTACGCTTCTGGGTTTTATATATATATGTAGGGAAATACATATGCTAAATGAAGAAAACTGGAATGTGCTTCGACTTGTAACGAAAGCCGTAAATCAGTTAGACAAGTAAATAATGCAATAAATCATGCAATAATGTATCCCGGCGAGAACGGGCCCTCTCCTTATAACTCCCAACCATGAAAAGCATGAAAGCATATAGACAAGTACTCCACCACCAAAAGTCATGATTCAATCACAATTTAAGGAAACGAGTGGTGCCCCACAACGCTACCATACACAAATTAAGGAAACGCTCAAGGCGCTACCGTCGCATTAACTTAGGTCAGTCAAACCTCCCGACCGGCCTAAGTCAATACCTAGAGTACACATCGGGATTTGCCCTAGACGCTCGTCTCCAGGCTCACCTCCTGTATAACTCCTAGGCCCCAAAGTCATAATCCAGTCCATGGCTCACTTGAAATCAATAACAATTTAGGTGGCCAAAAGGGTCATTTGAAAATAGGGAATCAGGGTGTGAGAGGCCAAAGGGGCCATTCGAGACAAGGTTATATTTGCGAGGTCGAGAGACCAAAGTTCGCATTTAAAACAAATGAGTTTTCCTTGCCTCTAGCTGAAAATGTTGTAAAATACTATACATATAGGTTTTGCTATTAAAAGGTTTGACTAAGCACATAAGGAAATAGTAAAGACAGGAACAATAAGCAAGAAGAAAAGGCGGGATAATAATTTATTTCGCAAACTTATATATATCTATGATCTTGCCCCAGTTGAAAACGTTTTAAACCTTTACCTGGCTCGACAAAACAAGAGAAGGAAAGCCAGCAGCAATTATAATTCGGCCTCAAAGATCCCACCTGAAAAACACGGGGTCGAGAGGATTAATGACTGACACGAACAAGAAAACAGACACTGACGCTCGGCTATCAAAATAAGAACACGCTTAAGGATAATCATTCAATATTTAAACACAAAAGAGCAAGTAGGGGTAAATTGGTCATTTAACATGTAAAATGGGGAATAAACGGATAATAATTAACATTTAATTAATAATAACATTTAAGCATAAACTACTCAGGGGTTAGGCTTGTAATTAAACATCAAACATGTATATTTCATTTAAATCAACAACAATTAAAGTACAACTTATAGCTTTTCTCAAAAGCTCAAAAGCAACAAGTTAAGATCAAAGCCTATCTCTAGCCTAATCGAACCGAAACCCATCCGTTCGACTACACAAGCATATATCATCAACAATCACCAATTTACACAAGTTATAGTACAATTCATTCATGCCAAAACAATTCGAAAAGCTAAAAGCTAGAAGCTACAATAAAAAAAGCTACCAATTAACACAATTATAGGAAAAATGCGATAAAAGACAAACGACAAGTCGGATTGAGTAATAGCAGCGCCGTTGGAACCGTTGCGACGAGGGGAACAATCTTTGTGAAGACTCTATCACCGGAATCTGACTGGAACTGTAGCGCCGTCGTGTGCCGCCACCGGACTTCCATCGAAACACCTCCGATAGTCGAACCCTTATACAGAAATGATCCTCTCGACGAGTCCGTCACAACCATGGTGGTTTGCCGTCATGACTCCACCTAGAACCACCGGGAATCACCACTCCCGCCGCCACTCAATGCCGCCGCCCCTTCAAGTCGCCATAACTCCGCTGTCCGTGGTCCGATTAAAGTGAAACCACCGCCAAAATGCTCCTCTCTTCATAGGCTTCAATTCTCGACCAACCCCAGGCATTGATGTCGCCGGAGAACTGAGATCGGAAAGCATCACCACTGCCTGAAAATTGTCGATTCTGCCGCCGTCGGTTGTCGGATGGCCACGAGACCACCACCGTTGGCTTGCTTGTGAAGAATCAGTCCAGAAGCACCATTGCCCGCCGCTTGAAAGTCGCTGGAAAAGCCACGACCACCACCATCTCAGCCGCGGAACTTTCGAGCTCCACCACGCCACCACCGTCGTCCAAATGCTAGCAATATTGGTACCTGTAGCGGGCGCCCCAAATGGGTAACGCACGCCCCGCACCGAGCCCCAACCCGGAGCCGGAATGGGATCCGAGCCGAATCGAAACCCGGCGAACGGCACACATTTACTCAATGACTAGGCGGGGATTTCAAGAACAACGAGATAAAACGACAGAGACGCGGAAGCAAAAATTAATCAAACAGTAAAACATAATAAATACACAAATATTAAAGCCCACCAAGGCCAACGAAATTCATAATTAATATACGGGTTCGCTACAATATCCCGACAATGTACAATAACGGGTTCAACATAGAAATCCCGAATACTAACTAAATACAATCCTAATCTCATAAAACATAAACAATACCATACGGACACGAGTTATACATGAGCAAAATAAATACAACTCTAACGACGACGACGACGAAGATCCCGCCTAGTGTCCTGAAACCAATACAGGGGTGAAACAGAGAGGGTTAGTCAAACGACTAAGTGAGGAGGGAATAATAATGTATATAATAAAACAGAAGTAAATCACCAATTTTAAACTTAAAAGAAATCAACATAAAAGAAAGATTTTCGTAATCGGGTGGTGATTTAGCATAAAACATAACTTATCATACGACTCGGCGAGTCGAGCCCTGAACTCCAATTTCCAAAACATAAAACCGGAAAACCACCCTTATTCCTCCAGTGTAGTCGGACTGCAAACCCCAACTACTCATAACATATCATACGGTAACTCAAGTACTCAAAGGGCTGCCACTCCGGCCTCACCCCGAGCTCCCAAATGGAGGAAACCATAGGATTTACGCCGTAGACCCAACGTCTACCGACTTTGTCCTATCGCTCTTACTCCGGGCCCAAACATACACACATACATAACATAACTCGCTTTTCAAATCATTTCGGGTTGGCCAAAAGACCGTTCGAGACATGTCATATGCGAGGCCGAAGGCCAAAGTTCGCCTTAGAAAATAAAAGGTTTTACATGTCCCTTTCGTAAATATTTCAAAGACTATACATAGTACTTTTTCATATCAAATCATTTTCGATAAGTCAATGAACATAATAAGCATAAATATCTACTAAGTATATATATATAGAAACGGTGTGAAAACAAAATGTAAACAAGGCTTATATCGGGAGAGGCTTATTTATATATATACATAATAGTACTGGAATCAGAAAAGGAAAGCCTCACCTGTTGGCTATTCAAAATAAGAGCAAAAATCAAGAACCGGCGCTACTCCACGGGAGTATCGTCTGCAAAAATACCGAGACACAACCAATTAAGACTAAGGACGACGCACGGCTTATACGAGAATATTAAAACACATAGGAGCACGTTACACAATCAAATCAAGCACTTAAGTTCAAATTATCAAACGAAAACAGAGTAATTCTCAAATTTATAAATGCAATTCAAGTCCAAATGCAACGAAACTTTACGGACATACTTAAATTATCATAAAGGAGTATGCATTCGAATTTCAGGAAAAGCGGACTTCACATGCAAAAGTTAGAAAATTTAACGAAAACTTAAAACGCACTATTCATAGACCCGAACATGTTATAAATTCGTAAAACATGCAATTCATATCTATTTCATATATATCGAATACACAAGCGAAGAAAGAATTCGGAAAAGACGAGTCTAGGAGGGACCCGCAGGCCAAAATGGGCCCTGACTTACAGAAGGTCAGGGCACTGTGCGATCGGGCCACACGGCCGTGTGCCAAGGCCGTGCACAATCAAATGAACACGCACGGCCTCTTGAGGCCGTGTGCACCAGCCCGTGCACCATGCAACACACGCACGGTCTCTTGCACGGCCGTGCAAGAGGCCGTGTACTCCCACACGGGCTTGCCACACCCCGTGTGCATGGCCCGTGTGCGTCAAGATTGAGCAGAACATGCAGAAACAACAAACCCATACGCGAAAATCAATTCTAATTCAACATTTAACTAATTAAACATGCAAATTAATCCCTGATTTTCACATATTATGATCTACAACATATATGCTACACATAGAAACGATAAACACGAAAATCCATCCACAAATTCTATAAAAATCACATAAAACCTAATAATATTGACTATTCACAAAAACGAGAAAAACAAAGTATAGGAGACATTAAACGTGAGAATCATGAGAAGCTTACTCATAGAAAAGATCGCGAGGAGTTCATAGACGTAAACGATTCGAAAATCCGTCGGGAAACGAAGTCGGGACGATCGTTGGAATCTCTTCCTTCTCTTTCTCTTTTTCTTCTCTTTTCTTTTCTTTTTCTTCCTTGCTCATGTTTGAACGAGAGTGAGGCGAGAGAGAGACTTAGTCAATTGAGTTGACTAGGGTTTAAAATCGAAGGGGGGTAAATTCGTAATTTTGCAAAATAAGTTTGAAAACTCACGTTGTCCAAATAATACGTAATTACAGTCAAAATTCATATAATTAAACGCACATTGACAATTCGTGAGTTAAATTTCAAAATGCACTCATTTATGAAATTATCCTAAAATGTCATAATAAGTATCAAATAAAAATAATAATTTGCGCAATTACTCGATTCAAACATACTGGATTATAAATCGGATTTTCGGGTCGTTACAGTACCATTGTGCTCCTCTCGTCGAGACGATCGATTTCCATATATCATTTGCTTGAATCGGTAGAGAAATGCAAAATCCCCATTTTGGGAGAAAGTGCTTCTCGTTCGCGCGACTGTGTGTGTGTGTTCTCTCAATTTTCATTTTGGCCCCAAATCTCTCAATAATTGCATAATGTACCTTATCCTCGAAAAACGTGCAAATTGTGTAAAGTGTCGGAATTAGGCGTACTTAGTGTCAAAATGACCGAAATTAAATGCTTAACAAAGATTGAGGTTCGTTTTCTTAAAATTTATGAGTTTATGAAAAGTCAATTCCGGGTTGGGCTAAAGTGTAAATAATTTTGGGCTAAAAATGCAATTTTATTTAAAATATGATTTAATGAATAATATTTAGAATTTCATGAAAATATTTGGAACCTCGACAAAAGATGCATTATTAAAACATTGAACCCTTGTCCAATGTACACCGTTAAATTACTAAATTCGATTAAACGAGCTAAAAATATAAATTTACCGAATTAACTCTAGTTAATGACAAAACGATGCAAATTAAATTCTAATTAATGCCTTGGGTTTTAAATGTCAAATCAATGATTTATAAAAATATTTGAATGCAAGAGTTAGAAAACGTGCAATTATAAAAGACGTTGGGACTGTAAACGGTCTGAATTCCGATAAATGCGCTAATCTTGAACTTGGAGATTGCGGGTTGTTACAGCTAAGGACTACTTTACAATTAATATCTTTAATAATAACGGATGGGGTTCACCTGAACTTCTATAATCTTCTAACTATATAAATTATATTTTACTTTTAGTCCACCATCACTTTTATGTTTGTCTCTGTACTCGAACACCTGAAGTGAAACCTCAATATTTTCGAGTTCTGGGTTGTCCCTTAAGGTCAAGTTAGATTTTTGCTTCATCAGTAATTCGTTTCTTTGCAAATAAGGGTATCTTGTCCTATTCTCAGTTAATCTTATGATGCTTTCTATTAATTATATATGTATATATGCTCAACTGATGCATTAAATAGGAAGTGGTCATATGAAATAAATAAAATCCGATTTTAAACAGGCTTTCATCCACTAAGTAGAAGTTATATGTTAATACATAGAGGATATAAGAAGGATTAATTGTGGTAAAGAAAAGGGTTGACGTGAGCATATTAGGTACTAGGCAAATTGTTTCATAATTCAAGACTGATTGTTGGTTATGGAGATGAAGAACTAATGTGCCTAATCAATTCATATTATTTAGTTCATTAATTATAAAGTTGGGCACGAATGTCTAGGTATGAAACCTGATGGAAATTTTGCTTTACATTACAATTGCATATGATGAAAAAAAATGGAATAATTAATTACCTAATATATGTTAGTAAACTCCATTAAAATATTATTGCTTTCTAAAATGTAATATAAACTAAGAACCGGTAACTTAGATTTCTAAACTTTTTCTTGAATTGTGAACTCTGAAGGGATTATCTTATCTGTGTTAAATTAATTGTTTAACTATTTATTTGATATGTGATTAATTTAAGTACTTTACTGCATTAATCATAAGCCGTGCGTTGTATTGTCGTCTTACGTGGTTGTGTCATAATTGGTTTCAGGTGATACTACTTCTGGGCAGTAGATTGGTCTTTCCTTTTTGTCCTTTTTGCTGTATTATGCAGGTGGGGTTTCTTTTCCGAATTCGGCTTTCTTATACGTTTGTAAATATTCCATATATACCCGAAGCCTGTGTTTTATGCTTTTATGATTTCTTTCCGCAAACTTATATTATACGTAGTAGCTATTTGAAAATCATATTACCTTGATGAGTTTAAGAAAAAATGCTTTGGTATCAAATTATTACATATTAACCCCTCGAAGGCTCCATTAGCTCGAAAGGGTTAAAATTGGGTTTGAAATCGGTACTTTTGACCAAATAAGCATTTTGAAATGTGAGGAATTATCTTGGCCTTTTGGCCTGGCCAATGAGCCACATTATCTATATTGGCCCCAGGACACCAGGGTATGGGGTGAAGCCGGCTAGATGATGGGTCTACGGTGGATCTCGGTGCTCTAACTCTAAACCCGTGATGGGAGCTTGGGGTGAGGCCGGAGTGGCAGCCCTTTGAGTACCTGTGACCAATAAGTATATCCTATATCGAAGATGTGAGGGTGAAACTCCCCACATGATTACCTAGTAGTTCGGGTTAGCTACCTGACTACATAAGGAGGAATAAGGGTGCTTTATTTGATATTTCTGATATTGTGAAACAGGTCGTTAATGCTCGACTCGCCGAGCTTTTATTATATTGCGAAATTATTCAATTCACCAATAATTGTGAAAACCTTTATTTTTCCTTTGCTTTCTTCTCATTTAAAAACTGGTGAATCTTTCTATTGTTACGATAATATATACGTATTACAACCCCCTCACTTAGTCACTTTGACTAACCCCATTACTCTACTTGTTGTCTTTTCAGGTTTTGTTGCTAGGCGGATTCAGGTCTCGTCCTTGGAGTCATTTACTTTTGTTTAGGTGATTTCATTTCCGCCTGTGTATCTGGATAACTACTTAAAAATAGTAGAAGTTGTAGATATAAATGATGTAAATTAGTTTGAATATTGATATTGTTGTTTTCAGTGGCCTTAGTGGGCTTTATACTTGTGTTTTGGATTTATTGCTTTTCTTAGCTCCCTGAGTGGGATAGGTTATATTGATTTGCTTCCGCCGTATTATGGTTCGTTGTCCTGTTATTTTCTAAAGCAGATACGCCTGGTATTTATGTTCCGTTCGCCAGGTTGTAGTTCATAACCGGACCTCGGTTCTTGTTATGGATGGTAACTTGGTGCGGGACGTCACGTCGCACCGTGTTTGGCGACGTGCCATTTCAGTTGGTATCAGAGCTAGAGGTTCTGTCACGACCCCCGGGCGCGGAGAGGAGAACCCTCACGACGGCGCCCGTTGGACGCGCGGGTATAAGCTTCGAATCCACTGTGCACAACCCTAAAGTTTGGCTTAGGAAGCACTTGCCAAAAGGGATTAATCCATATTGGTTGTACATGAGTTCTAACTTATAAACCCTTCAAATTACATGTTCATTTCCGATATGGGATGAGAAATACAGTCTCACGGCCTTGCGACACCCCGTGAGGGGAGGCCGTGCGTATCCCTTCCACACGGGCTTGCGACACGCTGTGCAGCAGCCCGTGTGGCTCTCCTGAACTATTCTTTTACGCTGAATATTTCGGGGTGTTACAGGTTCATTGGCCTTAGCTCTGTGAGTCGTGTCAGTCTAGGTCCGTACGGCTTACGAATTAGGAATTTGTGCTTTTGTGCTTATGTGTTTACAGCTTTGCATTCATAACTAATCTACATGCATACTTGTTATATTTAATTATAGGATGCCACCTCGTCGTGATCGTATTCCTCCAGCATCACCACCATAGGCACCAGTAGTGGATGCTCAACAGATATTTGGTCTTTTTAGGGATTATCTGGATCAGAGAGATAGGAATGTAGTGGTAGATGAGCATAGAGCCCGTGAGCAGTTATTGCGTAGATTTCTCGACTTTCACCCACCGCAGTTCGCTGGTACTACATATGATATTGTGGCAAAGAGTTGGGTTTCATCTCTTGAGAGGATATACCGAGTTCATCAGCCTACTGATTTAGAGAAGGTTGAGTTTGCTATTTAACTTCTTCGAGGACCTGCAGAAGCCTGATGGAAGATGACTGAGCAGAGATGGATCATGGGATAAGTTCCTTGAGGAGTTTCGAGCTAAATACATTCCCCCTACAGTTCAGGATCGCAGAGAGCAGGAATTTATGGAGCTATCTCAGGGTACTTCTACTGTGGCTGACTATGAGGCCAATTTTACCAGACTTGCAGTATATGCTCCCCATATTGCTTTAGACGAGCGCAGGAAGACCAAGAAGTTTCTGGAGGGCTTGAGCATTCCTCTTCGACAGGGTCTTGCAGCTTCCCGCCCCACTACCTATGTTGCAGCTATAGATGCAGCCTTATCTCTTGAGGCAGAGTGTGCCAGTATCGATCGGGCTATTCGTCGCGCTATCCCCGCTTCTTCTTCATCAGGTTCCAAGAGGCCTTTCATTCCGACTGCTCCTATGCAGCCTAGAGGCAAGAGACCTTTTGGTGGACCCAGACCCCCTGTACCTCGCCCGATCGGATTTTCTTCTGCACCTCGCCCGACTGGTTTTCCTTCAACCCCTCGTCTGTCAGGTTATCCTCCTGTTATTTGTGGCTATTGTGGGAAGAATCATCCAGAGTCTAAATGTTGGTATAAGTTGGGATTATGTACTAGTTGTGGTGGCTCTAACCACCAGAGAGATAGTTGTCTGAGGAGGCAGCCCCCGAGTCAGCCTACGCCGCCGAAGCCTTCTGTTCCAGCTCGTGTGTATGCCCTGGAGGGCAATAGTGAGGGTACTGAGCCAGATACTTCTGCCGTGGTGGAAGGTACTATATATATACATAACATACCCATACATGCATTATTTGATCCGGGTGCTACGCATTCTTTTGTTGCTCCTGAAATTGACTTAACTGCGCATGCGTCTGTTGACTTGTCTAACTATTGTTTTGTTGTGAGTTCCCTTTGGGGTCTTGTATTATTACCAACCGCGTGTACCGATATTGTCCCGTTGTTATTGAGGATAAGATTTACCCCGTAGATTTGATAGAGTTGTCTGTGAAGAAGTACAGAGTTATCTTGGGTATGGATTTGTTATTTGAGCACAAAACCAAGATTGATTGGTTTGAGAAGAAGATTAATTTGGGATCTGATTCGAGTCAAGGTATTCAGTTGACAGATGGGCCAATTATTTCTATGACAGAGGCAAAGAAGCTCGTCCGAGAGGGAGCTTCAGGTTTTGTTGCTTATCTTCTAAATAGGCCGAAGGAACAGTCGAAGTTTGAAAATACCGAGATAGTTAAGGATTTCCCAGATGTGTTTCCTGAGAAGTTAGAATCGTTACCCCCAGACTGTGACATCGAGTTTGTTATTGATTTGTATCCCGGAGCTGAGCCATATTCGAAGACACCTTATAGAATGGCTAAGTGGATTTTTACTCTCATAGGTGTCCCCAATCCTATATTGCAGTGTGAATGTTGGAATCCAGTGCTCAATTGGTTAGATTGGTGGTAGATAGGACGAGATTTGCATAGTTATCATGCACGAATACTTGAGTCTATTACTCCCAAGTAATTCTAGAATGAATACTAAATGGAGCTGTGTTGTGGGGGATTCAAACAACTAGAGTTAGAATTGTATTACAAAACGAACCATAATTTTAATTTAACTTTACAATATAATGTTTTGAATGGAAAAAAAAATCTGCACATACCTTTCTGACTGTCGGATTTTTTCTGTAATGGGTAGGGAATAATTCCAGTTACAGAGTTAAATATCACCAGAAAAGGAATGAACAAGGATAAATATATATAAGAAAGGAATAATGGACGAACAGGTTGGTTGGTTGATTAAATTTGAGGGGGGTGCGACGAAATATGTAGGATTGTGTACCGGGCGCCCCAAACGGGTAACGCACGCCCCGCACCGAGTCTCAATCCGAAGCCGAAAAAGAAATCCGACCCTAAATTGAAACCCGGCGAACGACAAACCGATTTACTCAATCACTAGGCGGGGCTTTTGTAAAACAACAGACGACAACAATGCGGGAGCGGAAGCACAAACCAAACCAAATTCTAGATAACAACATTCAAAGCAGCTCAATTGCTCAAATAATTAAAGCCCACCAAGGCTAGTGGAATTCAATTACTATAATATAATAAACGGGTTCGATACAATATCCCGATGACACCGAATAACGGGTTCAGTATATCAATCCCGATAACATATACATATAACCTAATCATGAACTTAAAACAATCTAGAAAGGAACAATCACCGAAAAGAAAGAAAACCCGCGAAACAAGACTGATGATGCCCACCTAGTTACCACCTAAAACAGATAAGGTTAAAAGCAGGGAGGGTTAGTCAAATGACTAAGTGAGGGGAAAAATGGGAATACATACATAATAACATACAAGAATAAATCACCATTTTAACTTAAAAGAAAACAAACGTAAGAGAAGGATTTTCATAAATATTCGGTGATTTATCATAACATAACATAACGGGACACATCATATTGCTCGGCGAGTCGAGCCCTCAACTCCTCATATCATATCATCACATACCTGAAAATCATACCAACCTTATTCCTCCCATGAAGCAGAAGGACCGCTAAATCCAACTGCTCTATAGGCATTATAGCCTATCTCACGGCTGACACGAAGTCTCCGTCACAGGAGCACAAAGGTTCCCACTCCGGCCTCACCCGTGCTCCTGGTAAACATGGAGCAAGCTACCGAATTCCACTGTAGACCCGCTGTCTATCCGGTTTCATCCGATCGCCATACTCCGGGACCCACAAAGACATAACGGACACACATATCATATCTTGCATTTTCATAACTATCATTTTCCTATTAGAATAGGAATCAAGACATTTAGGGGAGGGCCAAAAGGGCGGTTTGAGACAGGCGATGTAACGGTAGGAAACGCAACTGGGTGTTCCATCGTCCTGGAGGAGAAACCCGCCCTAACGACTTCACTCAACGAGAAGGTTTCCAAACCCAAAATTACATTTAAATCGAAACATAGTTCGCTTGTCTCTTTTTGAAAACATTTCGAAATCATATACATAATATTCATTTGATATCAAATCCGTTGTTCTTAAACGTCATAAAAGTAATAAGAATAAAGTACTTACTAAATATAGTAATACGGGATGAAAACGTAAATTATACATGTGAGGCTTATTTAGTGAGGCTTAACAATACATATCTACATAATACGGAATAACAACGGAAACCTCACCTGGCGACAACCCAAAAGAAAGCCCAAAACGGAAACGAGCAACCTAATCCACGAGAGTGGAACCTGCAACTGACAAATGACATAACCAAGTAAGACATACGACGACGCACGGCTCATACGAAAGCATAGAAACACGTAAAAGCACGTTATACAATCACATAAAACACTTAGGTTCAATTATCAAACATAACGAAGTAATTTATGAATTTAAATATGCAAATCAAGTCCAAATGCAACGAGACTTTATGGACATGCTTTAAATACCATAAGAGAGTATGCATTCGAATTTCGGAAGAATCGGACTTCATATGCAAAAGTTAGAAAATTTGACGAAAACCTAAAACGCACTATTCATATACCCGAACATGTTATAAATTTGTAAAACATGCAATTCATAACTATTTCATACATATCGAATACACGAGCGAAAAAAGAATTCGGAAAAGATGAGCCGAAGCAGGACCCGTAGGCCAAAATGTGCCTTGACTTACAGAAGGTCAGGGCACTGTTCGACCAGGCCACACGGCCTTGTGCACGGCCGTGTGCCGAGGCCGTGCACAATCAAGCAACACGCACGGCCTCATGTACATGGCCTCAGGGCCGTGTGCACCAGCCCGTGTGCAATTCACCACACGCACGGTCTCTTGGATGGCCGTGCAAGAGGCCGTGTAACCCCACACGGCCTTGCGACACCCCGTGTGCAAAGCCCGTGTGCGTCCAGATTGAGCAGAAACACGCAGACAGCAAAAACATACGCGATTTCAAACCAAAATTCAACATTTAATCGATAAATCATGCAAATCACTCCCTAATTCTCACATATAATAATCTACAACATATAATCTACATATAGAAACGATAAACACGAAAATCCATCCACAATTACTATCAAAATCGAATAAAATCTAAATTCTAAATCTATCATCAAAAATGAGAAATACTAAGCATACGAGACATTAAATGAAAGAATCGTGAAAGGCTTACTCGTAGAAGAGATCGCGGGGAGTTCGTAGGCATAAACGGTTCGAAAATCGGTCGGGAAACGGGGTCGGGACGATTGTTTGAATCTCTTCCTTCTCTTTCTCTTTTTCTTCTCTTTTCTTTTCTCTGTCCTTTGCTGTTTACGTGAATGAGGTGAGAGGGAGAGTGTTGAGAGTTAGTCAAATAATTTGACTAGGGTTTAAAATCGAAAGGGCAAATCCGTAATTTATAAAACTTAGTCAAAAATACAAGTTTTCCAAATAAAATAAAATTACAGTCAAAGTTCATGAAATTAAACGCACATTGACATGTCGTGGTTTAAATACCGAAATTCTCTCATTCATAAAAATGTTATATAAATCACATAATAATTAATAAAATAAATAATGAATCACGCAAGAAAATCGATTCGGGCTCCCGGTTCACAACACGAATTTTCGGGGCGTTACAATCACCCCTCCTTATGAGAATCTGGTCCCCAGATTCTACTGATTAGAGTTAAACAACTCCGGGTGAAACTTATGCATCTTCATTCGGATCTCTCACGAAGCTCCTTCGACTGTCTGATTCATTCAAGGGACTCGCTAGGAGATATTTCGCGGATTGCACAACTCCATGCCTGTTCGGGGTTCTTGTAAGTAGCTTTTCAGTAGAACTTGAGCTATCTCCATTTATTGTCGAAAGGCCTGAATCCGATCGACAGCACCTTGGAGAAATCCCAGATAAACCTGTAACAGTAATTACCATCTTAAACCTTCAGTAGTCCGGACACGAAGTCCATGGTGAATCCATTCCCAATCCCACATAGGGGTATGCAGTAGTCATAGCTAACTCCTTAGTCTTTGATGCTCGGCTTTGATCTGCTGGCAAGCCAGGTATCTCTTGACTTAATCGAGTAAGTCTCTTTCTTTCGACTCTTCGAATCATGGGTCCGGGACTTATATTGGGAAGTATTGGGGTTTCCAACACAAAGCTGAAACTTTGGATTATTCTTCGCTCGAATTGTCTGACTCGGGATCCATTCTTTTGCAGACTTGGCATTTTAGATTCTTCAACCCAATTCTGACTGGGTCGTAAGACTATGAATGAAATTATCCAAAATGGTGCAAGTCCAATTCAGTTTAGCCTCAATTTGTGACACGTTCGTGATTTGGTTCAAAGTACCAACTACGATATTCGCTTTTCCCAAGGAACACTGATTCTTGTAATCTTAGTCCTCAAACATTTTCCATTAACGACATTGGGGTTGGTTCAACTCCTCCTGATTTAACACTTGTTAAACTCTCATAATCGGTGGGGATGTCAACAAATTCCATAAGAGATAGTGGCGACGCTTCAGCAGTCCTTTACTACGGCAGCTAGTTCGATGTCATGAGTGACAACTTTCTGATTGATTTTAGCTTCCCGAGCATGAGCTATGGTTTCTTCATTAGCACCATTCACCAATTCAACCTTTCATCTGATGCATTCCTACTCACGACAATTCCTTCAGAATCTCATAAGCAGGGTTAATATTGAAGTTGTAGTTAATCTCTTCCCGACTCCTAAGAACAAGTCTTACAGAGATCGCCCATTCGAGTTCGTTTTCTTTCCTGTTGACTCAAGCAACAGGGTTGCAAGCTTAGAGAAGTTCCACTCGAAGTCTTGGTTTTTTCCCATTCCAGTACTGCTCAAATCTTCAACGATCCTCCTTCTCTTCTCACTCCGGATCCGAAATGACTTAAAAGGTCACTAAGTCGATCCAGATTTCACATCCGCTAGGTTGGGCAACTAGCGGGTGCCCTTTGTTTTCTGGAGTACCATACGGAGGTGCTCTGCGTTCTTCCTCTAATCTCGAGGACACCAAGGTGACTCCTTAGAAAGCAACGACCAACTCGCTGTGATATGAATGGGGTCCATCAAGTCGCAAAGTACTTGTCAGTACTAGGGGCAGACATACGAATTCAAGATGTCTACATCAGGCACTGAAAGCTATCTTCAGAACATATTAGTCTCGAGCACAGAGCTGACGATACCCTAATCAAAAGTCGTTCAGACAAAATCCTCGATCTCAAAGCATATCGGGCAATTCTTCATCGACGGTAGAGAATACTTACCTTCGTTAATATTCCGTGCAATTCTCGGTGAACAATACACACAGGAAGTGCACTGTCTTCTTTCTCTACATGCAACGTTGGAGTACCCCAGATCAAGACACTCGTTCGGGCACGTTCAAGGGAGGGAAGTTCATCAAGTCGGTTCTTCGATTCTGTCAGATCGGCAGAATCCATTCGGTTAGGCGACTTCGATCACGGTTCGACTTTTTAGAGTTAGATCTTTCACAAACCATACATTCCGATCTAATCGCAAGAGCTCTCAGACTCTCAGGAAGTACGTCTGTGAATTCTATGATCAACTTGGTTCTCTGGACTTAGTCAAGTCCAAAATAATCCTTTGCTGGCAACTTGGTCAAATCTGCTGCTAACGGTTCCTTCGATGATAATTGGCAGCACGCGCACGAATCGCAATTGTCCTCCAATCTGGCAACAAAGAAATAGAAAGAGAAACATGCAAAGAATCCAACAGGCACACGCACAAGTACAGCAATGAAAAGCGCAACAAGTGAGTGTAAACCACTCGAATTATAAAATGCATGTATGGAATGCCAATTAATATTTGTACCTTACACCGAAGCATTCGGATCTAAGTTCTCCTCGACTGTCTCGATCTTTTCTTCCTCGTCAATTTGCGCGGAGATGGAAGGGACTTCCACATGAGAAGCAACGTCCAGCTTTCTTTCGGCATTCCGAATCTTGATGGTCTCTTTGGCAAAAGCCACATACAGGTCGTAGGGCTCCCTGCGGTTGGGGAGGTGCATTCTGCTTCGATGAAGACACTTGAGAGGTCTTCTTTCCGGAAGATGGCCCTGAAGGTGTAAATGGCCTCTTAGAACTCGCTGGAGGGTACTGAACGGTGGTAGTGGCAAGAATAGGACTCGGTCCCATTAGGTTGAGTTCAGACTCAATATGCAGAGCCATTTCCACTGCGTCGGTATAACATTGAGGTCGGACCACCATCATAGCCTTTCTGATCTTGTAAGTCAATCCCTCTACAAACTGGCGAGTCTTCCTCTGCTCGTCGGCGACCATATACGGGCAGTGAATAATAAATCTAGAGAAATGAGCCTCGTACTGGTCAACGGATGAAGTACCCTGCTTGAGAGCCAGGAACTCTCGCTCACGTCGCTGTCGGACCACCAACGGAATATACTTGGCCCGAAACTCAACTAAGAATTGATCCCAAGTTGGGACCACATGCTCCCGCTGCCATCGCTGCTCGATACGGGCCCACCAGTCATGTGCAGCTCCTGTCATCTGATACACTGCTAATTCGACCCTCTTAGGGTCCGGACATTCCATTACTCTGAACCTCTTCTCCATTGCCGCTATCCAAGATTCGGCAATAACATCATCGGGGGCACCCTCGAACTCTGGAGGGTGGAGTTTAAGGAACCTGCTCATCTCTGTCTCGGGGGCAGGTGGTGGTGTTGCTCGGTTGGTATTAACCATAAACTGCCCTAAGGCTTCCATAAACTGTGCTGGTGTCAGAACACCTGGAGGCGGACCTGGCGGTTCACGGCGAGGAGGCATTCTGCAAATTCAGTACCAAACATGCATGATGATAAGTGATTATGAAAAGCTGTAACACGTAGGCAAGTAATCTTCAGATAGAGTTCACATAAGCACTTAGCACATTTGCACAATTTCCACAAAAGTCCTAAGTCGTACGACCTAGACACAACCGGATACGACAGACAACCAGGCATGGCAAGTACAACCTTGAGTTTCGTATCCACCTATATCCAAGTCCATCCCAGTGTTTTGATTGTAAAAGATCTTTTGTTGTTGATCATCCAACAAAGATCCATCACAATTCAAACACTAAGCGTTCTTGAACACTGGTGAGCGCAATTCCCTAAGTTACACCGGCACACAACGACTGACAAAACACCCAAAACACGACGATTCAGAGCATAGGCCATTGGACCAAAGAAGCTCTGATACCAACTGTAGCGGGTGCCCCAAACGGGTAACGTACGCCCCGCACCGAGTCTCAATCCGAAGCCGAAAAAGAAATCCGACCCTAAATTGAAACCCGGCGAATGGCAAACCGATTTACTCAATCACTAGGCGGGGCTTTTGTAAAACAACAGACGACAACAATGCGGGAGCGGAAGCACAAACCAAACCAAATTCTATATAACAACATTCAAAGCAGCTCAATTGCTCAAATAATTAAAGCCCACCAAGGCTAGCGGAATTCAATTACTATAATATAATAAACGGGTTCGATACAATATCCCGATGACACCCAATAACGGGTTCAGTATATCAATCCCGATAACATATACATATAACCTAATCATGAACTTAAAACAATCAAGAAAGGAACAATCACCGAAAAGAAAGAAAACCCGCGAAACAAGACTGACGATGCCCACCTAGTTACCACCTGAAACAGATAAGGTTAAAAGCAGGGAGGGTTAGTCAAATGACTAAGTGAGGGGAGAAACGGGAATACATACATAATAACATACAAGAATAAATCACCATTTTAACTTAAAAGAAAACAAACGTAAGAGAAGGATTTTCATAAACATTCGGTGATTTATCATAACATAACATAACGGGACATATCATATTGCTCGGCGAGTTGAGCCCTCAACTCCTCATATCATATCATAGCATACCTAAAAACCATACCAACCTTATTCCTCCCATGAAGCAGAAGGACCGCTAAATCCAACTGCTCTATAGGCATAATAACCTATCTCACGGCTGACACGAAGTCTCCGTCGCAGGAGCACAAAGGTTGCCACTCCGGCCTCACCTGTGCTCCTGGTAAACATGGAGCAAGCTACCGAATTCCACCGTAGACCCGCTGTCTATCCGGCTTCATCCGATCGCCATACTCCGGGGCCCACAAAGACATAACGGACACACATATCATATCTCGCATTTTCATAACTATCATTTTCCTATTAGAATAGGAATCAAGACATTTAGGGGAGGGCCAAAAGGGCCGTTTGAGACAGGCGATGTAACGGTAGGAAACGCAACCGGGTGTTCCATGGTCTTGGGGGAGAAACCCGCCCTAACGACTTCACTCAACGAGAAGGTTGCCAAATCCAAAATTACATTTAAATCGAATCATAGTTCGCTTGTCTCTTTTTGAAAACATTTCGAAATCATATACATAATATTCATTTGATATCAAATCCGTTGTTCTTAAACCTCATAAAAGTAATAAGAATAAAGTACTTACTAAATATAGTAATACGGGATGAAAACGTAAATTATACATGCGAGGCTTATTTAGTGAGGCTTAACAATACATATCTACATAATACGGAATAACAACGGAAACCTCACCTAGCGACAACCCAAAAGAAACCCCAAAAAAGAAACGAGCAACCTAATCCACGAGAGTGGAACCTGCAACTGACAAATGACATAACCAAGTAAGACATACGACGACGCACGGCTCATACGAAAGCATAGAAACACGTAAAAGCACGTTATACAATCAAGTCCAAATGCAACGAGACTTTACGGACATGCTTTAAATACCATAAGAGAGTATGCATTCGAATTTCAGAAGAATCGGACTTCATATGCAAAAGTTAGAAAATTTGACGAAAACCTAAAATGCACTATTCATATACCCGAACATGTTATAAATTCGTAAAACATGCAATTCATAACTATTTCATATATATCGAATACATGAGCGAAGAAAGAATTCGGAAAAGACGAGCAGAAGCAGGACCCGTAGGCCAAAATGTACCCTGACTTACAGAAGGTCAGGGCACTGTTCGACCAGGCCACATGGCCTTGTGCACGGCCGTGTGCCGAGGCCGTGCACAATCAAGCAACACGCACGGCCTCATGCACACGGCCTCAAGGCCGTGTGCACCAGCCCGTGTGCAATTCACCACACGCACGGTCTCTTGCACGGCCGTGCAAGAGGCCGTGTAACCCCACACGGCCTTGCGACACCCCGTGTGCAAAGCCCGTGTGCGTCCAGATTGAGCAGAAACACGCAGACAGCAAAAACATACGCGATTTCAAACCAAAATTCAACATTTAATCGATAAATCATGCAAATCACTCCCTAATTCTCACATATAATCATCTACAACATATAATCTACATATAGAAACGATAAACACGAAAATCCATCCACGATTACTATCAAAATCGAATAAAACCTAAATTCTACAACTATCATAAAAAATAAGAAATACTAAGCACACGAGACATTAAACGAAAGAATCGTGAAAGGCTTACTCGTAGAAGAGATCGCGGGGAGTTCGTAGGCGTAAACGGTTCGAAAATCGGTCGGGAAACGAGGTCGGGACGATTGTTTGAATCTCTTCCTTCTCTTTCTCTTTTTCTTCTCTTTTCTTTTCTCTTTCCTTTGCTGTTGACGTGAATGAGGTGAGAGGGAGAGTGTTGAGAGTTAGTCAAATAATTTGACTAGGGTTTAAAATCGAAAGGGCAAATCCGTAATTTATAAAACTTAGTCAAAAATACAAGTTTTCCAAATAAAATAAAATTACAGTCAAAGTTCATGAAATTAAACGCACATTGGCATGTCGTGGTTTAAATACCGAAATTCTCTCATTCATAAAAATGTTATATAAATCACATACTAATTAATAAAATAAATAATGAATCGCGCTAGAAAATCGATTCGGGCTCCCGGTTCACAACACGAATTTTCGGGGCGTTACAGATTGTGTCTTTTTGGGGAAGATAATCTTTTTCTGTTGACCGAAGAAATCCAATTCCACACTCAACCTCCAATTTTCCTGTAGGATTAATTAAGAGGACCGATTGCCAATGAGTTGATATGATGTGTAACGACCCGAAAATTCCAGAATATATTCTCGGAATAATTATTCGACATTTCATTGAATTTTATATGAAAAGATTAACTTTGTTAGCTAATCTTAATTTATTATAATTATTTCCATATCCTCAACCATTTATAATTACATTTTCTACCCCTCGAATTTATTTTAATCTCTAAACGAACCTACAACCCTTTTATAAATACCTTTGCACTATCTTGAACACAACCACACTATCTTGAACACACTCACACCCTCTTGAACACACTCTCTTACACCCTCTGGGATACATATACAAATCGAGAGAGAGAAAGAGAGAAGAGAAGGAGAAAGGAAGAAGAAGAAGGAGAAGAAAAGAAAATCCCGTTCCGAATCCGTTGCTCGACCAATCGAAATTCCGAGACCAGATTTACGATCCTCATTCAATTCTCTATCGGTAACCTTCTTCCTCTAATTCGTTTCATCCATTAAATCCTTCGTTTTTATAGTTTTTAAATTGAAATAAATATTTGATGATTTATTAGATTCGTAGGTTATAGTTTACCATTTTTAGTGTAGTTCGGATCAAATGGTAGATATTAATGTGTACAATGCATGAGTGTGAATTTTACATGTTGTTTTTAGCTTTAGAATCCTCCATAGTTCATTTTAGGTTGAAACTCTCAAGAAAAACCTTAAAATCGCGTTTCTGCACCTGTGTGATGGAACCACATGGTACAACGCACGGTCTTGGCATGACCGTGCGCCAGACCGTGCACACCCCTTTAAACTTGCACCGGCTTGCGCACGCCGGTGCAGAAGGCCGTGCGCCTTTGTTTCAGCTTGCACGGTCTTGAGTGCATGCTCAAGACTGTGCACAAGGCCGTGCGTTAGCCCGTGCGAATGCCTTAGCCAATTTTCCAGCCTTTTTCCTTAGTTGCTCTCGGTAATGGGGTCAAATGGCCAAAAATAAAAGTTGACTTTTTGCATACGACCCCCTAAAATCAAGCCATTTTCGCCTATAGCTTCCATATGATTCAATGATGAATATTTTGTAAAGTTTTCGAAATTCTGACCTCGTTCGGACCTTGAATTGAGCCTTTTTCGTTTAGGGTTTTTCCCCAAATTTTGAATATCGTCCGAAAAATCCGAAAATCGCATGAGTGCTTCTTTACAATATTATATGCATGAATGTGCAATTAGAATTTGAATTGAGCATGTTTAGCATCGTTAAAATCATACTTTTAATTTAATTGATTTAATTGCATTTTAATTGTAAATTCAATTGCTACATGACGTTTATTGGTTTTTCATGTGATGTAGTTTTCGTGAGTCGTTGTCGTGTCTTGTCTTATGTGGTTCTTGTCGTCTGTTAGTTTCAGGCCGTCTTTTCAGGACATAGCTTTGATTGTCTTGTCGTTCCCGTGTTTCCAGGTGAGGATTTTAAAATGCTTTCAAACGGAGTAAGAATTCTTTTAAATTATTGCGAACTCCCCTTATGTGCTTATCTTGCTTTGATTTTCCTTCTCGTATATCTATTAGATATTTAATCTATATTTTCATGATTCTCTCAAACATTTTAATATTAACTTGTACTTATGAGTATCTCTAAATCATTTTATTTTCATATGGCAAGTAAAATTCTTTCTTTTAAGCGTGACAGTTTGACTTAGGGTTTACCCCCTGCGTCGTCACCCAAACTTGCCCAAATTTCCTTTTGGCATCTATTTATGTATGTTTTTCAAAGCGAGCAAATTCGTGTTATTTCAAAATGGGCCCGGGAAAGAATCCGGAGGTTACAGCCGCGGACGAGCGTCCAGGGTGTAATCCGAGGTGCTTCTCCCAAAAATAAGCGTCAATTGTGGCCCGTCAGGAGTTGATAGCCACGGTTGGGAGCGATGGTGGGCGTTGCATTCGTTGCACGTTTTCCTGAAATTCACAGTCGCCCGGGGTCGCACTTCGGGGTCAGACACCGGTGATGGAGTTACATGTTATTGAGGGGGTTATAAGGAGGAACAGGCCCATTCTCGCTGGGATATTAATTGCTTGCATTTACCGCTTTAAATTCTTTATTATCGTTAATTATTATCGTGTATGCAAGTCGAAGCACGATCCGGATTTTCTTCAATTATGCAAATGTATTTTCCTATATACCTATAATCAAAACCTGGAAACGTGGCTCGTACTTGTTCCCTCTTTACCCTCACTGAGTATCTTTTGTACTCACCCCCACTATTTTGATTCTTACTTCAGGTTGACAGGTGGCGTTGTCACCTATCTTGTCAGTCGGCAGCAGCAGGTCTAGGTTGGCTTGTGTGTCTTGTCTTGTTAGTGTCCCAACAACAGTCGTGTCCTTATTTATGATTTGATTTAATTATGTATTTCGGATTATGCTTTATTTTCCGTACTTACGTGTCCCTGATGTGGGATAGGATAGACTGGCCATGAAAGGCATTTATTATATAATGATTGAGGATGATGTATAAATTACGTTGCCATGGAGGGCTTATGTGATTTGCTTTATATTTGAATTAGCTTCCGCAACTCTGTTATTTCTTTTATTGTTGTTGTTGTTGGGGTGTCGTTATGCTGTTGCTGGTTTTGCTTGATTGATTGCCGTTCGCCGGGATGGATTTTTAAATGGGGTACATCTATCTCGTTTGGGGATTCGTCTCGGTGCGGATGTGGTGTCCTTTCTCCGTTCAAGGAAAGGGGCGCTACATGATGTGAAGCTCCATTTCCATCGAACAGTCAAATCCGTCACACCTTTCTGTGTAGTGTATTTAAAACCAAAGGGGTGCATAAGTTAGATATCATAAACATGGTTAGTCATGAGAATTTTGAATTCTAAAGTATATATGTGAAATATGAAATCAATAGTTTACTATTCCTTTATAATTCCTTGATTAAAAACGATAAAAAACACAAAGCACATTCATTTTTTTCGGCCCATATTTTATTCACATAGGTTTTCAGAATATATTTTAATAACCATCAAAATAATTTACTGGATACAGTGACACCCCTCATCTTTCCCAAATAAAACAAAAGCATGACTGAGGTGACTGATAGAGAATTCTGCAGACGCACGTATTTTAACATGGTTCCCAGAATTAGCTTCCTCATCAAGCAACCATATCTGCAATCTTTGATTCCCCGTATCCAGCATGATGACGTTAGACTATATTTTTTTTGGACGAAACCTTTGAACCCTAAACCCAACCTTTGGACCTCGTAGTTACTACCATGGTTAATATTGGCCATATACAGCTATTTAAACACTATAGTTTGATTATACATGCACACAGAAGCCCTCTCACGAGTAAAAAGTAAAAACATAAATATTTTTTCTCAGTTAGATTTTTTACTGCAGTAGCTAGGGTTTTCTATTTCTAGTACTGTACTTAAAGGTTATTTGTGTAATACTTGTCCTAATGTTTTTGCAGTATAATCAACCTAAAAATGGCGGGCAACGGACCATTGCATCCACGATACGAGATGATACTTTAGGAGGACCTACCTCATCTGCATGGTGAGCTTGAAAGGGTGCTCCTCACACTATGTTGTCACTACGCCAGGGACAACGATGTCGAGTCATGGGTTGTTATTTACAGGATGTACAAAGCAGTGAAGAAAGATTTTAGTCGTAGAATGATACGCCGCTATTTGATGCATGACATACTCCACAGGTTGGTCCAAATAAGGGCCAGATTTGTGCGTTTTAGGCATTACATCAATCTCCCTACTGTGCATTATTACAAGGTGGGCAATGAGGTCGTCGTCACTGATGAATATAGTAGCGAATGGGGATGGGCAGGTGGTGAGGTACGGGTTTTTTCTACATATTATAGGTATATTACACTTTATATATCCCCCTTTGTATTTAAAAACTAACATGCATGGAAAATATAGAAGTCACTATGGGCGCTTGATTTTCGTCAGAATGGCGAGCCCAGATACGCTTTCTACAAGTACCTTTTCATCACACGCCGCGCTGCTCGTTACTGGTTCGAGCCCATATCACATGAAAGGTTTTTAATCCCGAGTCGTGATTCCAACGACGAGGACGACGATTTCAGTGATGTTGAAGAGGATGAAGAGGTTAATAATGAGTTGGATGACGATAATGAGGATTAGAAGGACGTTTGCTTGGTTGTGTGTTTTATGTGTTGATTATGGTGTTTTATTTAGTAATTCTATGTATTTTTAGCCCCCTGCACTGGTCAAGTTTATGTCTTTTATTATGGATCAAGTTGTACCAAGGATGGAAACCTAATTTGGTTTTAAAGGTTGTAAAATTTTGTTGTAACATGGCTAGTAACTCCGGCAGTATTAATGAATGTTGGTAGGATTTAACGTTATTCTGTTATACTTTAGTATTTTTCGATAAAATAATGAGACATACGTGAGAACTTTAAATATAGTATAAATAAACTAAATATAAATAACTTTTTCCTGCTAAGTATAAAAAACGTGATTTGAATTATATTCTACATACTTATTTTATTAGGGTTTGATATATGTTAATAATAGGCAATTATAATTATAAAAGCTAAATTTTATTCTACGATTTAAATAATATATATTTCCTTATATTTCAACCAAAATATTTTCTACCCTAAATTTAAGGAAAAATATTAAAAAATAACATATTAGTCAAGTTTATAAACGATTTTTAATTATGGATTAATATTGTAATTAATTATTTAAAATCATATTTCGTCAATCGGGATGGATAACTTACACGCTATGAAACTTTGTCTAATATAACAAATACACCACCAATTAGGGTTGCCTCTCAGATTTATGACTGGAAAAGGTGTGTATGTTTACGCCTTTTCACATCGTTGAATTGCAATTGTATAATACTGACTTTACACTTCATTGTATATATATGCAATACTATATTAGTATTTAAATTTAACTCAGTCTAAAACAGACCATAAATGTAGCCCAAGTACATTTTAACTTTATTTCATATCACTTATAAATGTTAGTCAAATTTTCTTCCTCCCATAAATAATGATCCACACACTTCTGCAGTAGCTGCTCCCATCTTCCAGAAGTTATCTTGCAGTCAGAGAACACTGAACAGGTTATTCTTCTAATCTTATTTAGATATTTTGCATATCTGTTGTCTGAAGTTTAAGTTTTCTTCTAACCTTGGTTGTTATTTAAAATTTTTGCAGAAACCAAAATCAATGGCTGTCGAAACTTACTACCAAATGGTACTGGCTGAAGATCTCCCCTACTTGGGTGGAGATGCGGAGGAAACCTTACTCACTTTGGCATGCACGTATGGATGGTACAATAATGTGCACCACACCTGTGTCATGTACCGTGCTTATCACCATCTCACCACTCTGTTAGAGCGTGAAACGCGGCAGGCATACACTGAAATCGATATCCTTTATAAGCTTGTCCAGTTGCGAAACAAGTGGGATCGTTTTAGGCGCTTCATCAACCTCCCATCCGTGGAATATATCTCAGAACTAAACCACGTCTATAACGGCTCTGGGTACGCAGCAGAGTGGGACGAGGAGGAGAATGTAGATGCTGTGGAATTCCGCATGCATGGCTTACCTTCATACGCCCTCTACAAATACTTTTTTTGTGACATGTCAGGTAGCTCTCTTCTACTTTGAGCCTAAAGAGTTAGCTCCCGATAGGGTGCCCTACTATTTATTCGACGACAAAGATGCAGGTTTTACCGACGGTGAGGAGAATGAGGAGGAGGACGATGGAGGTTTTATCGACGGTCATGACCCTGATGACAACTAGGGGAGGTTGGAAGTTTAGTGGGAAGTCTCTGTTTTCATTCTCTAGTTTTTGTTGTTTTATTTTCCTTCCTTTGTGTTGACATCTGGATTATATGGCCACTATTTTGTGTTTTTTGGATGCCCACAATCCCCATGCAGATTGGAATTGGCCTATATATTAGAAAGGAAGAAAATGTTGGGGATCTAATTAGCTAGGGATATATGAACTTTTTGTGAATCAGATCAGATTTGGACTTTCCAGGTAAATATTTTGAAGGCTAATGTAAAAGAAGGGCAACTCAAACTTGATGTCATCTCATATCTAATCGTCGTTTCTCTTCATGATCAGCATTCCCCATTCCCATTCCTATTTGTAATTTAATTTAAAAATTAGTGGCCTATTTGTAAACACATTATAATTTTAGGGGCCATATTTTATTTGTTCTAGAAGACTAGTGGCCTATTTGTTATATTCTTTGAAAAATAGTGGCCAATTTGTTTTAATGATAGAATTGAGTATACTTCTTGTAGTTAATAAACCATGGATAATCCAACCAATCACGGAATAATTAACAATAAAAATAGAACATCTTACTAATACTTTTTCCATGACATAATAATACATACTTGAAAACTTATCACGATGTCACCTACCATACAGCCGAGAAAAAAAAAAGAAAAAGAAGGAAAACTTAAACTTGATGTCATCTTATATCTAATTGTCGTTACTCGTCATGATCAGCATTCCCATTCCCATTCCCATTCCCGGCAGGATTATCATCCTCGTCTTCATACTCTTCAAAATCAGAGTATCCGTCATCTTTGTTATCTGAAGCACGCCGCGGCATAAACACGCAATCATGTTCTTGATGCTCGTACCAGTAGATAGCAACTCGATGTGTGACAAAAATGTACTTGCATTCGTAGTAATTTGAAAATCCATTCAAGCGAAAATTATGTGGTTCAGCTGGCTCCTACATTTTCTATTTATTGTTAGTTTCAATATATATAAGGGGGGTAAGTGTAATGCATTCGTGGACATAATCCGCAGTGACGATAACTTCATTGTTTTCTTTGTGATAATTAACACTGTATCGATTGATGTAACGCCTGAAGCTCATAAAATTATCACGGATTTGGACAAATTTGTATTGAAGATCACTATCCGCATAATAATGTAAAATTTTTTGGCAGAACACTGGCGCCACATGTGGGCACATCTGGATCATAATGCTCTGCGTTACGACTTCATGGCTCCTTGGGTACCTACAAAATAAAATCAGGAGGACATCACAATTCAAACACTATATCCACCTATATCCAAGTCCATCCCAGTGTTTTGATTGTAAAAGATCTTTTGTTGTTGATCATCCAACAAAGATCCGTCACAATTCAAACACTAAGCGTTCTTGAACACTGGTTAGTGCAATTCCCTAAGTTACACCGGCTCACAACAACTGACAAAACAAACAAAACACGACGATTCAGAGCTTAGGCCATTGGACCAAAGAAGCTCTAATACCAACTGTAGCGGGCACCCCAAACGGGTAACGCACGCCCCGCACCAAGCCCCGACCCGGAACCGAAATGGAATCCGACTCGAATCGAAACCCGGCGAACGACACACATTTACTCAATGACTAGGCGGGGTTTTCAAAAACGAAAGAAAACGACAGAGATGAGGAAGCGAAATTAAACCAAACAATAAATCATAATAATTGCACAAGTATTAAAGCCCACCAAGGCCAACGAAATTCAATTACTTAAATAATAAACGGGTTCGATACAATATCCCGACTACTACATAAATATAATCCTCATATCATAAACATAAAAAAAATCATACGGACAAGAGTTATACATGAACGAAATAAATGCAACTCTAACGACGACGACGATCAAATCCCGCCTAGTATTCTGAAACCAATACAGGGGTGAAACAGAGAGGGTTACTCAAACGACTAAGTGAGGAGGGAATAATAATTTATATTATAAAATGGAAATAAATCACCATTTTTAAACTTAAAAGAAATCAACATAAAAGAAAGGTTTTCGTAAACGGGTGGTGATTTAGCATAAAACATAACATATCATATGACTCGGCGAGTCGAGCCCTTAACTCCAATTTCCAAACATAAAACGGGAAACCACCCTTATTCCTCCAATGTAGACGGACCGCTAAATCCGAACTACGCATAACATATCTTATGGTAACTCAGGTACTCAAAGGGCTGCCACTCCAGCCTCACCCCGAGCTCCCAAAGGTGGAGGGAACCATAGAATTTCCGCCGTAGACCCGATATCTACCGGCTTCGTCTTATCATCCTGACTCCGGGCCCAAACATACATACATACAGTTCATAACTCGCTTTTCAAATCATTTCGGGTTGGACAAAAGACCTTTCGTGACATGTCATATGCGAGGTCGAAGGCCAAAGTTCGCCTTAGAAATTAAAGAGGTTTTACATGTCTCTTTCGCAAATGTTTGAAAGAATATACGTAGTACTTTTTCATATCAAAACATTTTCGATAAATCGAATAAACATAATAGGCATAAATATTTACTAAGTATATATATAGAAACGGTGTGAAAATAAAACGAAAACATGGCTTATATCGGGAGAGGCTTATTTATAGATATACATAATAGTACTGGAATTAGAAATGGAAAGCCTCACCTGTTGGCTATACAAAATAAGAGCAAAAGCAAGAACCGGCACTACTCCACGGGAGTATCGTCTGCAAAAATGCCAAGACACAACCAAATAAGACTAACGACGACACACGGCTTATACGAAAACATTAAAACATATAGAAGCACGTTAAACAATCAAATCAAGCACTTAAGTTCAAATTATCAAATGAAAACGGAGTAATTCGCAAATTTAAAAATGCAAATCAAGTCCAAATGCAACGAAACTTTATGCACATGCTTTAAATATCATAAGGGAGTATGCATTCAAATTTCGGAAAAATCGGACTTCATATGGAAAAGTTAGAAAATTTGACGAAAACTTAAAATGCACTATTCATGGACCCGAACATGCTATAAATTCATAAATCATGCAATTCATATCTATTTCATATATATCGAATACATGAGCGAAGAAAGAATTCAGAAAAGACGAGCCTCGGAGGGACCCGTAGGCCAAAATTGGCCCTGACTTACAGAAGGTCAGGGCCCTGTTCAAACGGGCCACACGGGCTCAAGCACGGCCGTGCAGGGGGGACCGTGCAGCCAAAGGGAGTGCGCACGGCTTCTCTACACGCCGTGTAGAGAGCCCGTGCATGCTTCAACAACACGCACGGCCTCCTGCACGGGCGTGCAGGGGGCCGTGTGCCCTCACACGGACTTGCCACGACCGTGTGTCAAGCCCGTGCATATCAGAAAAGAGCAGACGCGCAAAACAGCAAACATTTTACGCGAAATCAATCCTAAATCCAACATTTAATCATCTAAACATGCAAATCACGCCCTAATATTTACATATAATGATCTACAACATATAAGCTACACATAGGATCCAAAAACACGAAAATCCATCCATAATTTCTCTCGAAATCACATAAACCCTAAATTATTCAACTATTTCCGAAAAGGAGAAAAACGAAGTATAGGAGACATTAAACAAGAGGGACGTGAATGGCTTACTCGTAGAAGAGATCGTGAGGAGTTCGTAGGCGTAAACGGTTCGAAAATCCGTCGAGAAACGAAGTCGGGACGATCGTTTGAACCTCCTTCCTTCTCTTTCTCTTTTGCTTCTTTTTCTTTCTTCTCCTTTGCTGTTGAGTGGCATGAATGAGGTGAGAGGGAGAGATGTGAGACTTAGTCAAATAATTGACTTGATTCGAGAAACGAAAGGGCATTTTCGTAATTTCGTAAAATAAGTTTGAAAACTCATGTTGTCCAAATAATACATAGTTATAGTCAAAATTCATATAATTAAAGGCACATTGACAATTCGTAATTTAAATATAGAAATTCATTCATTTACGAAATTATTCTAAAATCTCATAATAAATATCAAATAAAATAATAAATTGCGCAAATACCCGATTCGGACCTACCGGATTATAATTCGGATTCTTGGGGCGTTACAAATGGCAACAGAAGAAGAAATAGCGGCGGCAGCAGCTGCGAGGAAGAAATTACTGGGAAAAGATAAGGTGAATCCAGATGGAACCATTGACATGAATGATGAAGATGGTATTGAGCACCATGATGAAGACCCAGATGATTCTGCAATAGTCTTTTCTGGAGATCTCACGAGGAGCGGCCTCAAAGCTATGCTCAAAAGTATGATGAACGAGCTCATGGTCGAACAAACAATGAAGCCGAAAGGGAGAAGCAAGGCTCTGAATGAACCTCGTGTTACCTTTCCATTCACCCATGAAGGCGCAACCCCAACTCCCATCAAGCCTCAAAACTTGGGGCCTAGCCTAGGTGATGGCATAGAAGCAGACGACGATTTTGCAACAAACCCAGCTAAATCGGAGAGGCTTGACCCTCAAAAACAGGTCCAGATGTTAAGCCTCCAAATGAAGAACCTAATAGAAACAAACCCCGCTGAAAAGAAGCTTGCCAAAAAGGGTTCACCCTTCGATGCTAAGATTCAGGCTCAAACCTTACCAACAGGCTTCCAAATTCCAGAACTGCCCAAATACAACGGGTCCAGCGATCCTCAGGAACATTGGATGTATGGATTGTATGACGAGTTGAATTACAAAATTTTCATAATCACCCTCATAGGTAAGGCTCAAGACTGGTTTGGTCAGTTGCTACCAGGAACGATATTCGACTGCGTACAATTACATCGAAAATTTGTGTACAACTTTGCTAGCAAAAAGAAATCCAAAAAGCTGGCGAGCCACATGTTCAACCTCAAATAAGGGGTCGAGGAGACCCTCAGACAATTCATGGATAGGTTCACTGACGCGCTCCTGGAAGTTCCCTAGCTGACAATCGATGTGGTCACGGGGATCCTAAGGCACGCTCTGCGCATCAGTCCCTTTGCATCGACCCTTGCAAGGGACCCTCCAACCGATCATGAATCTTTAAAATCGATGGCTGAAAGATACATGAACGACAAGGAGATGAACTTATCCAAAGACAGTGAGTGGAATGAGGCTCAAGGCTCCCGAAGCGGCAAAGGTCGAAACGACCTGCCAGTCGGACGGAGGCATAAGCCTAGGGTTGAGAATGACCGTTCTGAGCATAGTAGGTCAGGAGGATACAAAAATTATGAGTATTACACACCCTTACGTATTCCAAGGTAAGAGGTACTCCTAAACAATAATCATGACAAGAAATGGCATTGGCCTAGAAGAACGTGACCTACTTCAGAAAAAACAAACTTCAGAAAATACTGTGAGTTTCATCGTGAACCAGGCCACGACACGGAGGAGTGCAAAGTGTTGAAAAATAAAATTGAAAGGTTAGTCCACCAAGGGTACTTTAAAGACCTCATAAGAGATGAAAGAAGTTACGAAGGGTACAAAAAGAACCATAGACCTGACAACGATCGAAAGCATAATTTCAGGGCTAAGCGAGAGGCTCCACCAAGGATAGAAAATGAGGCTCGTGCGGAGGCTCATGACGAACCTCAAAAGATGGTCATAGATACCATTGCTGGGGGTCCTATCGACGGCGACACTAAGAATGCTCGGAGAAAATATGTGCGAGCCGAAAAGCAAACAAAGGCAGCCGACAACCTCGAAATCATGCTGCTTGGAAGCGAGCCAGATGTCCCGATCACCTTTGGGAATGCTGACCTGGAAGGGGTCATCTTACCATACAATGACCCAATCGTGGTATCTTCAGAGATTGGAATGTGCAAAATTCAAAGGGTGTTAGTTGATAGTGGCAGCTCTGCAGATATCATTAGGCTCGATGTTCTGAGAAGAATGGGCCTAGATGTGACAATAATTAAGCCTTGCAACACCTCACTCCGAGGCTTTGGAGATGGCAAAATCGTCCCTTTAGGAACCATCGACTTGTGCACAACCTTAGGGTCAGGCGAATGCCAAAAAACACTTAACATAAAATTCTTAGTGGTCGACACTCAGCACTCCTACAACGTTATCATCGGACGACTGGGACTAAATCTCTTCAAGGCCGTCATATCGACCAACCACATGAAAGTAAAATTCCTGACAAAGAACGGAGTGGGAGTGGTCAAGGGCAATCAAATTGTGGCTCGAGAGTGTTACGCACTCTCAGTAGGTGAAGGAAAGCTCAAGCCAAACAAGACTTACATATTGCAAAGACAAGCTGATGGATACACTAAGGCCGTGGCCAAGATACATGAAAAACCTGAGGTCAGGATCGACCCAGAAGAGCATAAAACCATAAGCATGGAAGAGGGAGACCCTTCCCGAAGCACGAGAATAGGGAGTCAATTGAACGAGACCCTTGAAATCAGCCTTGTTGAGTTTTTAAGAGCGAACAAAGATGTCTTTGCATGGTTACCCTCAGACTTTAAGGGTATCGACCCAAGCGTCATAGTACATCATTCGAACATAGACCCTAAAACGAAGCCAATGAAACAAAGAAAACGAAATCATGCCAAAGACCGAAATCAAGTGATTGAGGCCGAAGTTGCAAAACTCTTGGAGGCTGGTTACATCGTTGAAGTGCAATCTACGGACTGGCTGTCGAACATAGTTGTGGTACCAAAACCAAATGGCAAATGGCATATGTGTACGAATTTCATAGATTTAAACAAGGCATGCCCAAATGACTCTTACCCTCTACCGAATATTGATGCCCTCGTAGACTTAACAGCAGGCTGTGCACTTTTAAGCATCATAGATGCCTATCAAGGCTACCATCAAATCTTTATGGAAGAAGAGGACGGTATCCACACTTCGTTTATAGTAGATTTCGGGATCTACTGCTACCGAGTGATGCCTTTTGGTCTAAAAGATGCAGGTGCAACATACCAACGCTTGGTAAGCCACATGTTTAAGGATCAAATAGAAAAGACGATGGAGGTTTACGTGGACGAAATCCTTGTAAAGAGCATCAGTGAAGAGGATCACATTGGCCATCTGAGAGAAGCATTCGAAATAATGAGGAGGTACAAGAGGAAGCTCAACCCCGCAAAGTGCACCTTTGGGGTTTGAAGCGGGAAGTTCCTTGGGTATTTGGTCATGGAGAGAAGGATTCAAGCTAACCCCCAAAAAATCGAGGCTATATTGAACATGAAGTCACCGAAAAAGCATAAGGAAGTCCAAATATTAACTGGACGCATGGCTTCCTTAAACAGGTTCATTGCGAGATCTGCAGACTGAGGCTTGCCATTCCTCAAGACCTTACAAATATGAAAGATTTTACTTGGACAGAAGAATGCGAACAGGCTTTTCATGAACTCAAAAAATACTTAATATCACCTCCATTGCTGGCCCGACCCTTCAAGGGTGAACCCTTATATGTTTATTTGGCTAGATCAGAGGAAGCCATCAGCACAGTCTTCGTTAAAATTGAAGAAAAACAGTATAAACCTGTGTACTATGTAAATAAGATGTTGCATGGAGCAGAGAAAAGGTACATGAAATTGGAAAAATTAGCCTTAGCCTTAATCACAGCCGCAAAGCATTTAAGACCCTACTTTCAATCGCGAAGCATAACTGTATTCACCAATGAGCCTCTGCGACAAACGCTCTCCAAAGTGGAGGCTTTGGGTCGAATGGCAAAATAGGCAATTGAGCTTAGTGAATTTGAAATCGAGTTTAAGCATCGAATAGCCATACAGGCACAAACTCTGGCAGATTTAGTGGTCGAAATGACCCGAGAGCCAAGTGATGAGGAAAATGCAGCATGGGTCCTACATGTCGATGGATCCTCAGTTCAACAAAATGGTGGAGCAGGAATATTCTTGGAAGGGCCATAGAGCGTCGAATTGGAGGTCGCACCAAAAAATTGACTTCAAAATCACAAACAATGAGGCTGTATACGAAGCGTTTATCGCAGGCATGAAAATAGCCTCAGAGGTAGGAGCCCGACGCCTGATAGCCTTCACAGACTCTCAACTTGTGGCTAATCAATTTCAAGGGGAATACGCCGCTCGAGAGGAGGCCATGATCAAATATCTAGCCAAAGTCAAAGAACTAGCTGCAACCTTCACAAGTTTTGAGCTGAAATAAATTCCTTGTGCTGACAACATACGCGCCGATGCCCTATCGAAGTTTGCCAACTAGATGGATGCCATCAAGTCTCGAAAGATCTCCTACTGTGTGTTAAAAGAGCCTACAATTGAAGATAGAACTCCTGAAGTCCCTCAAGAAGTGCTCGCCATCATAGATGGGGAGCCGAGTTGGAAGGACGAATTGATGAAATATTTGCAGAACGAAACACTGCCTGAAAATGACGCCGAGGCTCGAAGGGTAATTTCAAAATGAAGCCCTTTCACCCTCATTGATGGTGAACTATACAAGTCTAGTTTTGAGGGTCCACTTTTACGATACATAATCCCAAGCCAAGAAAAGTACGTACTTGAAGAGGTACACGAGGGTGGATGTGGAAACTATTGCGCAGGAAGGGTACTAGTTGAAAAAATTATTCGAGCGAGCTATTTTTGGCCAACCCTTAGACAAGATGCCAAAGATTATGCCAAGCGGTGCGTACAATGCCAATTGCACGCCAAAATTCCTAGGATCCCGCCGAATTGGTCATCACCAGTTAAGATCTCATGCCCCTTCGATCAATGGGGCTTGGACGTTGTACGCCCATTTCCCTCACCTCGAGGTGCAGCCAAGAAGTTCATCATTGTCGCCGTAGAATACTTCACAAAATGGGTGGAGGCTGAAGCCGTTCTTCACGCCAACGAGGACGAGGTAATAAATTTCATACGCAAAATATCATTGTAATGCCCCAAATTTTTGGTAAACTAAAGCCGGTAAGAATTCCTAAGATAACGGGACAAGTTTGGAAAACTCGATCGGGATATATGTGCTTATGTGATATTTGTGTGTTTTATATGAATTTTCGTAAATGCCAAAATTTGTGAATTTAAATTATTCTATGTTGATGTGCGTTTAAAATGATGAGTTTTGACTATAATATTGATATATTTCGTTAATATGTCATTTTTATGAAGTTTCGCGAAATTACGAAAATGCCCCTTCGATTTTTCATTTAAACCTCAGGTTTTCTTTTTATTCTCTTTTCCTTTTCTTTTTCTTAATTACACTTAAACAGCCGAAGGAAAAGAAAAGAAAGAAAGAAAAAGAAAGAATTTTCTTTAAAACTTCAATTCGATCTTTCGAGTTCGTTTCTTAACCAAATTTCGATCCGTAAGAACCTACGTGATCCTTGTAACATTCTCTACAGGTATTATTCAGGTTACATTTGATTCCATTGTCGTTTGGGTATGTTTTGGATAAATTGTTTTGAAGTTGGATTTTTCGGTAGTTTGATCGTTATACTCCGTAGTTTTCGATGATTCTTGATCCTATGTGTTGCCATTGTGATCTTTGATGTTTGTTGAAGTTTGTAGTATGAAAATCTGATTGAAAATGGTATTTTGGTAAAGATTTGACGAAGTTTTTCTGCTTCTGTGCGAAGTTCTTCGTGTTCTGCTGAAAATTCGCGAAAACAGGTGCACACGGCCTTGCAACAGGCCGTGTAGCAAGACCGTGCGTGTTTTCCACCTCACACGGCCTTGCATCAGGCCGTGTGGGAAGCCCGTGTGTGTTCTCAAAGTTGCACACGGCCTTGACCAGGCCGTGTGGACAGGCCGTGCGTGTTCCAAACATGCACACGGCCTTGCACAAGGCCGTGCAAGAGGCCGTGTGTCCCGATTTTAGTTCAAAAGTCTCTGGAAGTCAAAAATTGCAAATACTACTTTCTTCGTTTGATATTATTTTCAAAATCTGACTTCACCATTAAGTTCGTAGTGCTTTAAAACTTAATAATCCATAGAGTTTGAATTTTTCCAATACCATTTGATCGTGAAACGAACCAATTTCCGTTTAGGGAATTATACGCTTTTCGCAATTCTTTTCCGATTGCTTCAAAACTTGAATGTGTGCTTCTTTATAGTATTTTAAGCATGTCTATGAAACCTAATTGTGTTTAAGCACGATTTATAGTTTTGAAGTTTGATATTTCATTCGTTTCATTGAATAATTGCCCTAATTGCCCTTCTTTGATTTAATTAAGTGTTTATTGCATTAAGAATAAGCCGTGCGTCGTATTGTCGTCTTACATGGTTGTGTCATATTTGGTTTCAGGTGGTAGTTCTTCCGGGTAGTAGTTGGTCTTCTTTCTTTTTCCCTTTTTGCAGGATTATCCAGGTGGGGTTTCTTTTCCGAATTCGGCTTTCCTTATACGTATGTAAATATTCCATATATACCCGAAGCCTGTCTTTTTATGTTTTTATGTTTCTTTCCCCATGTTTATATTATACGTAGTAGCTATTTGAACCATACTATATTAATGAGTTTAAAGAAAAATGCTTTGATATCAAATTATTATGTATAACCCCTCGAGAGCTCTATTAGCTCGAAAGGGTATAAAATGGATTGAAATTGGTCCCTTTGACCACATAAGTATTTGGAATGCGAGAACATTATCTTGGCCTTTCGGCCTGGCCATTGAGCCACATTATACAATTGGGCCCGGACTTCAGGGTACGGGGTGAAGCCGGATAGACGTCGGGTCTACGGTGGATCTCAATGCTTTGGACCCCAAACTGATGGGAGCTCGGGGGTATGACCGGAGTGGCAACCCTTTTGAGTACCTGCGCCGGACGGGATCTAGTCTATATCCCCAGCCGAAGATGTATTGGATATTTGTCCTTGCATATATAATTATATAGTAGCGGGCTAGCTACCTGACTACACAAGGAGGAATAAGGGAGGTTTATTTGATATTTCTGATATTATGAAACAGGTGGTTGAGGCTCGACTCGCCGAGCTTTTACTTTTATGCGAAATTATTCGATTCACCCATAATTGTGAAAACCTTTATTTTTCCTTTGCTTTCTTCTCTTTTACAAACTGGTGAATCTTCCGGTTGTTCCGATAATATATACTTATTACAGCCCCCTCACTTAGTCGCTTTGACTAACCCCATTACTCTGTTGTTGTCTTTTCAGGTTTTGTTGCTAGGTGGATTCAGGTCGTGTCCTTGGAGTCATTTACTTTTGTTTAGGTGATTTCATATCCGTCTATGTATCTGGATAAATACTTAAAACCCTAGAAGTTGTAGATGTAAATAATGTAAATTAGTTTGAATAGTGATATTGATGTTTTCAGTGGCCTTGGTGGGCTTTATAATTGTGTTTTGGATTATGGTTGTTCTAGCTCCCTGAGTGGGTGTAACGGCACGTCCCCAAATACGGTGCGACGTGTCGTCCCGCACCAAGTCACAATCCATAACAAGAACTAAAGGTCCGGTTATGAACTACAACCTGGCGAACGGAAAATAAATAACAGGCGGATCTGCTTTAGAAAATAATAGGACAATAAATAATAATACAGCGGAAGCAAATTAACACAACCTATCCCACTCAGGGAGCTAGAACAACCATAATCCAAAACACAATTATAAAGCCCACCAAGGCCACTGAAAACATCAGTATCACTATTCAAACTAATTTACATTATTTACATCTACAACTTCTAGGGTTTTAAGTATTTATCCATATACATAGGCGGAAATGGAATCACCTAATCAAAAGTAAATGACTCAAAGGACACGACCTGAATCCGCCTAGCAACAAAACCTGAAACGACAATCACAGAGTAATGGGGTTAGTCAAAGCGACTACGTGAGGGGGCTATAATACGTATATATTATCGAAACAACATAAAGATTCACCAGTTTGTAAATGAGAAGAAAGCAAAGGAAAAATAAAGGTTTTCACAATTATTGGTGAATCGGATAATTTCGCAATAAAGTAAAAGCTCGGCGAGTCGAGCATCAACCACTTGTTTCATAATATCAGAAATATCAAATAACCTCCCTTATTCCTCCTTGTGTAGTCAGGTAGCTAGCCCGCTACTATATAATCATGCAAGGACAAATATCCAATACATCTTCGGCTGGGGATATAGACTAGATCCCGTCCGGCGCAGGTACTCAAAAGGGTTGCCACTCCGGTCATACCCCCGAGCTCCCATCAGTTTGGAGACCAGAGCATTGAGATCCACCGTAGACCCTACGTCTATCCGGCTTCACCCCGTACCCTGATGTCCGGGCCCAATAGTATAATGTGGCTCAATGGCCAGGCTGAAAGGCCAAGATAATTCCTCGCATTCCAAATGCTTATATGGTCAAAGGGACCGATTTATAAATCAACTTTTAACCCTTTCGAGCTAAAGGAGCTTTTGAGGGGTTATACGTAATAATTTGATATCAAAGCATTTTTCTTTAAACTCATTAAGGTAATATGATTTTCAAGTAGCTACTACGTATAATGTAGGTTAGGGGAAAGAAAACATAAAAGCATAAAACGCAGGCTTCGGGTATATGTGGAATATTTACATACGTATAAGAAAACCGAATTCGGAAAAGAAACCCCACCTGGATTGTAACGACCCGAATATTTTAATTATAATATTAATAATTACGCGAATTCTTTCTTGCCTAATTTCTCGATCTATCCAATTGGATTAATTAATCTTGTGGAAAAGATTGATTTAACCTATCTTCTAATACCCTCGATTACTTAAATTACATAAATGCCCTTGAAAGCCTAAATGACCATTTTACCCCCCCCAAGATATTTTCATAAATATCTACCTATCTCTCTCATTCTCTCATTTCACAAAAGGAGGAAGAAAGAAGAAAGGGAAAAGAAAGAAAGGAGAAAGAAGGAGAAGAAAGGAGAAAGATCTTCCCGACGACCTACCGAGCTCGTTTCTCGCCCGATCGACGAGCCGTGAAAACCCGAACGATCCTCACTACATTATCTACCGGTAATCCTTTTACCTCATTTCATTCCGTTCGTTCTTTCTTGCGCTTTTTCGTGATTTATATATAGAATTTTATTATATTAGGATTTTCGTGTTTAGGAAGATTTACTTGACCATTTAACGCGATTCTTGTGTCTATGTGTACCTTATATGATATATATGATTATATATGAAGATTAGGATATTTTACGGAGTAAATTAGGAGAAGTATGAATTTATATATTGATTTTCGCGTGTGAGTTTCGCGATCTGCTGAGTCTGCTGCTCAGTAGATCCACACCGGCGAACGCACGGTGTTGAGCAAGACCGTGCAGGAGCCCGTGCGCTTCACTTTTCAGCCTGCACGGGCTTAAGCCCGTGCACGAGCCCGTGCGCATGGCCGTTTGCACCTGCATGGTCTTGGCACCATGCTCAAGACCGTGCGGGAGGCCGTGCAACCCCTTTTGTGCTTGCACCGGCTTGCCAAGCCCGTGCGTAAGCCCGTGCGTTGGCCGGTGCAACATACTTAGTGTATTTTCCAGCCTTTTCCTTTCTTACACTTCGGGAATTGGTCAACCCCACTCATTTAAATGTTGACTTTCCACATACGACCTCCGAATATCAATCCGATTTCACCTATAGCTTCCTCGAGCCTCGGGATTTGATATTCTTCATAATTTACAATTTATCCGACCTTATTTGACCGTCAACTGACACCTTTCTCGTTTAGGGATTTTTCCCATCTTTTCAGTTTCTTGTCCGTTTGACCCCGTTTTCGCGAGAGTGTTCTGTTATATTATTTTAAGCATACCTACGTGCCTTAACTGCGTTTTAGCATGCTTTCCATATTTATTATTAATGTTCTTCCATTATTACAATTGTTTTAAATATTCCTTTAAATATTGTTCCATAATTTATATATCCGTACATGTTTAATTATCTGGCTTTCCATATTGTATCTGTAGCATGAGTGAAGTTATATTTGAATTGCCGTGCCTCGTCTGTTGTTCGTGTCTTGCTTTTAGTATTGTCAGTCTTGTTTTCATCCTCTAGGCCCTGTGTATTACAGGTGGGTCCAACGAGGGAGAAACCTGACTACCGCTTGCTTTCATACTGTCTTGTCGAGCCAGGTAAGGGTTTAAACTTATTTTAACTGGGGCAAGGACATAGACTATTATAGGTTTGCGAAATAAATGATTACCCCGCTTTTCTTATTTGTCGTACTGCCTTTACTATTCCTTACGTGCTTAGTCAAACCTTTTTGATAGCAAACCAAAATGATTTGAAATGCTTTCAACTGGAGACAAGGAAAACCCTTTTGTTTTAAATGCGAACTTTGGTCTCTCGACCTCGCAAATATAACCTTGTCTCGAATGGCCCCTTTGGCCTTCCACATCCCGATTCCCCAATTTTGAATGGCCCTTTTGGCCACCAACTATCATCGTTTTCAAATGCGAGCTCTGAACCGTGTATCGTGTTGGGCCCGGAGTATTCAGGAGGTGAGCCTGGGGACGTGCGTCCAGGGCAGATCCCGATGGATATTCCAATCCGTATCTGCTTAGGTCAGCCAGGAGGTTGACTAACCTGAGTTAGTGCGAGGGTGGCGTTGTAGGCTACGCGCTTCCTAGAAAATTCTGTTAAGGGTGACGTTGTTAACACGCGTTTCCATAAATTCTGAGTGGTCCATGAACCTTGGTGATGGAGTACTTGCTTGCATGATTTTCAATTGGGAGTTATAAGGAGAGGGCCCGTTCTCGCCGGGATACATTCTTGCATGACATATCGCATTTATTGCTTGTCTAACTGTTTTACGGCTTTTGTTACAAGTAGAGGCACATTCCGATTTTCTTCAATTATCATATGTATTTCCCTATATATATAAAAACCCGGAAGCGTGACTCGTACTTGCTACCCTAAGCCTTCCTATATTATTCAATTAATTAGTTGAATTATGAGCCGTGTTATTTATCATTTCTAACTTATTAGATCGTGCCTTTCGAATTAGTAACGGCCTCGTGACTCAACTAATACCCCGTTCAACTTATCGGCTTGACATTACGTGCAAATGTTTTTAAAGGATCCGGTTCGTCAAACTTTTCGTGTTTTCCAAGCAAGCCGAACCGAATGTTGCCTTGTGTTATTGTTTTACAACTTATATTTCATTATTTAAATTCTTTCTCAAAACGGGCAACACTCACCATTTTTGGTTTTAAAAAGATAAACGACGAACTGTGATCAAAACCCCCTTACTGAGTATCCTTTATACTCACCCCTGCTATTTTGGTTCTTGCTTCAGGTAGACAGGTGGCGACGTCACCTATCTTGTCAGTCGGTATCAGCAGGTCTAGATAGGCTCAGTCTTTCTGGTTTGTCTTGTCAGTGGTCCCAACAATCGTCGAGTCTTGTTTATTGTATTTATTTACTTTACGTTACTGCTTTATTTACTTTACGTACTTATGTGCCCCTGATGTGGGATAGTTGACGATATATAGGATTGTATATGATAGACTAGTTGAGCCATGGATGGCATTACGTGTTGTTATTTTATTGTATTCTGATTTATAAATGTTTCTTGATATTGTGATAGCCTTGTAGGCTTTTATGAGATTTGATTGCTTACATTAATCGCTTCTGCATTTCTCTGTTTTATTTTGGTTGTTGTTGGGATGTCGTTGCTGTTGCCGGTAGTGCTTGTTTGAGTGCCGTTCGCCGGAGTGGGTTTTTGAGTTGAGGCCCCTCGCTGAAGCTCGAGAATCCATTTCGGTGCGGATGTGGCGGTCCTTCTTCAGGGGGCGCTACAGTCAGTGGTATCAGAGCCTAGGTTCCCAAAAGGAACCGAAGCTTTGTAATCGCGTCGTGTCTTGTCTCTTGTGTCTGCCCGTTTCGTGTCAATGAGACTTAGAGTTCCAGTCACAGGTACTTGAGAACTCCTTATTATCGAAATTGTGATTGATCTTCTTTTGGAATGGCCAACCAACCGTTTGATCTTTTACAATTGTAGTACTAAGTTGGGATTGAATGCAAGTGGATGTGAAACTCGAGGTAGCGTCTGTCTTGTCTTGTCGTCTGGTCGTGTCCTGCTTGGGTCTTGTTGTGTATAGGTTGTACGGCTATAGGATCGAGTTTTGCTTGTTCTGTGATTTGTTTCGTGCTTAAATTTATTACATGTTATTCGAATCATATATGTATGTTTTATTTGAATTTTACAGACTTTACATGATCATTCTATTAACCGAGCATGCATCATTTTCCAGTTTGTTGTTCACAGGTGCATAATGCCTCGCCGAAGACCCCCTACTGCTCCAACACCCCCGAACCCAATGGCTGAAGAATGGGTATCAATTATTCGACAGATCGACGTGCAAGTATGCGAAGGGATACAACAACAACAGCAGGACGTACCTGCCAGACAGACTGTTGGCCAAACCATGGATAGGTTTCTCTACTATCGCCCACCCTGCTTTGAGGGCGAACCAGATAATTTTAAGGCCAAGGCCTGGATATCCGACGTGGAGCAGATCTTTTGAGTACTACAGTGTGGTGACCCCGAGAGGGTCGAGTATGCTACTTTCCTTATGAGAGGATCCGCTCGAGATTGGTGGCACTTCACAGAACGGAGATGGATCGCCGAGAGAGTTCCCCTCACTTGGTCACGATTTGTAACTGACTTCCGAATGAAGTACGTGCCAGAAGTAGTACGCGCCAGCCGAGAGAGAGAATTTATGTATCTCAACCAAGGAGCATCTACCGTAGCCCAGTATGAAGCACAGTTCAACCGCCTCATCACTTATGCTCCTCACTATGCCGCGGACGAACGAAAGAGAGAACGCAAGTTTATCGAGGGACTTCAGCCGGAGATCCGAAGAGCATTGATGGCACTTGACATCCGTCTTTACCCCGATGCAGTTACCCGAGCAATGAGGGTGGAGTCCGAACTCCAAATAATGAACCAGAGTGCCCCTCCTATTATAGGATCCTCTTCCAACGAGATAGCAAGGAGAGAGCCAGCCGGACCGAGTACCTTTCGGACAAAGAGACCACACAACGAGGTGCCGGAACCTACAGAACCTGAAGTGAACGAGGACCCCATTCCCTGTGAGCACTGTGGGAAGACGAATCACAGGATAGAAAAGTGTAGGAAACAATTGGGACGTTGCTTTTCTTGTGGAAGCACCAAGCACCACATTCGGGACAGTCCCAACAGAGAGAACCCTGGGGGAAGAAGAAGTGGTTACCGATCTCGACATGCTCGTACAGGTATATTGCATTATCATAGCATTCATCCATAGTGTTCTGTTTCGAATGGTAATTGCTTTAAATATGTGTTAAGTGTTTTATATAACTTACGTGTTTTAACTGCTTTCAAAAAAATTCACACTTGCACTGATTGAATGATTAGTTGCTAGGATTTAGGTGACCTCTGTGTGGATAGCGGGGAATTTGATAACTTCGTTATACGCTATTAGAGAGTGCTAAGGACAAGGAGTTCTTGGCCGACTAGGATCGATTTTGTTGCGAGTACGTTATACGATTCTGGATAGCACCGACGTTGACAAATCGAGTCTAAAGAAGAATACTTCTGAAAGTATGTCTGAAGATGAATCAACTAGTGAAGAGGATAATGAATTATCTGATGATGAGGATTATATGGGAGACGAGCCAACATCGACTTCTGATGATGACGACTCTGATGTTTCGTATGAAGTCGAGCGAAGAAATGATGAAAATGATGGTTTAATGGAAGGCGGAGAGGAGAAATCATTCAATACCATTGAAGATGAGAAAACACTTTGTAGAAAGAATAAGAAAGAGTATGATCTTGAAGAAACAGATTGTGAGAAGGACGAGGGGTACAATGGAAGAAATGATGATGGTGTTACTTCCTGTAAAAGGAGTTCTAATCAAGAAACAGGAGGAGAATGTGACAATTGTCATTGAGGATACGAAGAGTGCAAGAATCAGTCGGAAGAACTAAATAGATAATGATAGTAATGAGGACCTTACATTAGGATTTTCTTCTTCGTCGTTAGCCTTGTTTAGGGTTTTCGTAATTCCGTCTTTCGCATGACTTTGAATTTTATTTGGAATGTTAATTGCATTTAAATATTTTGTTATGAATGATGTTTTATAATGTATTTTAATTGCTCCTATATGTTCGTTTTTAATTCGCGTTATTAGAATCCTTAGATTATACTCCTCTTAACTAACCCCGAAGTCCGGAGGAGAATCTGAGGACAGATTCTCTTGAAGAGGGGAGTATTGTAATGACCCGAATATTTTAATTATAATATTAATAATTACGCGAATTCTTTCTTGCCTAATTTCTCGATCTATCCAATTGGGTTAATTAATATTGTGGAAAAGATTGATTTAACCTATCTTCTAATACCCTCGATGACTTAAATTACATAAATGCCCTTGAAAGCATAAATGACCATTTTACCCCTCCCAAGATATTTTCATAAACATCTACCTATCTCTGTCATTCTCTCATTTCACAAAAGGAGGAAGAAAGAAGAAAGGGAAAAGAAAGAAAGGAGAAAGAAGGAGAAGAAAGGAGAAAGATCTTCCCGACGACCTACCGAGCTCGTTTCTCGCCCGATCGACGAGCCGTGAAAACCCGAACGATCCTCACTACATTATCTACCGGTAATCCTTTTACCTCATTTCATTCCGTTCGTTCTTTCTTGCGATTTTTCGTGATTTATATATAGAATTTTATTATATTAGGATTTTCGTGTTTAGGAAAATTTACTTGACCATTTTACGTGATTCTCGTGTCTATGTGTAGCTTATATGATATATATGATTATATATGAAAATTAGGATATTTTACGGAGTAAATTAGGAGATGTATGAATTTATATATTGATTTTCGCGTGTGAGTTTCGCGATCTGCTGAGTCTGCTGCTCAGTAGATCCACACGGGCGAACGCACGGTCTTGAGCAAGACCATGCAGGAGCCCGTGCGCTTCACTTTTCAGCCTGCACGGGCTTGAGCCCGTGCACGAGCCCGTGCGCATGGCCGTTTGCACCTGCACGGTCTTGGCACCGTGCTCAAGACCGTGCGGGAGGCCGTGCAACCCCTTTTGTGCTTGCACCGGCTTGCCAAGCCCGTGCGTAAGCCCGTGCGTTGGCCGGTGCAACATACTTAGTGTATTTTCCAGCCTTTTCCTTTCTTACACTTCGGGAATTGGTCAACCCCACTCATTTAAATGTTGACTTTCCACATACGACCTCCGAATATAAATCCGATTTCACCTATAGCTTCCTCGAGCCTCGGGATTTGATATTCTTCATAATTTACAATTTATCCGACCTTATTTGACCGTCAATTGACACCTTTCTTGTTTAGGGATTTTTCCCATCTTTTCCGTTTCTTGTCCGTTTGACCCTGTTTTCGCGAGAGAGTTCTGTTATATTATTTTAAGCATATCTACGTGCCTTAACTGCGTTTTAGCATGCTTTTCGTATTTATTATTAATGTTCTTCCATTATTACAATTGTTTTAAATATTCCTTTAAATATTGTTCCATAATTTATATATCCTTACATGTTTAATTATCTGGTTTTCCATATTGTATCTGTAGCATGAGTGAAGTTATATTTGAATTTCCGTGCGTCGTCTGTTGTTCGTGTCTTGCTTTTAGTATTGTCAGTCTTGTTTTCATCCTCTAGGCCCTGTGTATTACAGGTGGGTCCAACGAGGGAGAAACCTGACTACCACTTGCTTTCATACTGTCTTGTCGAGCCAGGTAAGGGTTTAAACTTATTTTAACTGGGGCAAGGACATAGACTATTATAGGTTTGCGAAATAAATGATTACCCCGCTTTTCTTATTTGTCATACTGCCTTTACTATTCCTTACGTGCTTAGTCAAACCGTTTTGATAGCAAACCAAAATGATTTGAAATGCTTTCAACTGGAGACAAGGAAAACCCTTTTGTTTTAAATGCGAACTTTGGTCTCTCGACCTCGCAAATATAACCTTGTCTCGAATTGCCCCTTTGGCCTTCCACATCCCGATTTCCCAATTTTGAATGGCCCTTTTCGCCACCAACTATCATCGTTTTCAAATGCGAGCTCTGAACCGTGTATCGTGTTGGGCCCGGAGTATTCAGGAGGTGAGCCTGGGGACGTGCGTCCAGGGCAGATCCCGATGGATATTCCAATCCGTATCTGCTTAGGTCAGCCAAGAGGTTGACTAACCTGAGTTAGTGCGAAGGTGGCGTTGTAGGCTACGCGCTTCCTAGAAAATTCTGTTAAGGGTGACGTTGTTAACACGCGTTTCCATAAATTCTGAGTGGTCCATGAACCTTGGTGATGGAGTACTTGCTTGCATGATTTTCAATTTGGAGTTATAAGGAGAGGGTCCGTTCTCGCCGGGACACATTCTTGCATGACATATCGCATTTATTGCTTGTCTAACTGTTTTACGGCTTTCGTTACAAGTAGAGGCACATTCCGGTTTTCTTCAATTATCATATGTATTTCCCTATATATATAAAAACCCGGAAGCGTGACTCGTACTTGCTACCCTAAGCCTTCCTATATTATTCAATTAATTAGTTGAATTATGAGCCGTGTTATTTATCATTTCTAACTTATTAAATCGTACCTTTCGAATTAGTAACGGCCTCGTGACTCAACTAATACCCCGTTCAACTTATCGGCTTGACATTATGTGCAAATGTTTTTAAAGGATCCGGTTCGTCAAACTTTTCGTGTTTTCCAAGCAAGCCGAACCGAATGTTGCCTTGTGTTATTGTTTTACAACTTATATTTCATTATTTAAATTCTTTCTCAAAACGGGCAACACTCACCATTTTTGGTTTTAAAAAGATAAACGACGAACTGTGATCAAAACCCCCTTACTGAGTATCCTTTATACTCACCCCTGCTATTTTGGTTCTTGCTTCAGGTAGACAGGTGGCGACGTCACCTATCTTGTCAGTCGGCATCAGCAGGTCTAGATAGGCTCAGTCTTTCTGGTTTGTCTTGTCAGTGGTCCCAACAATCGTCGAGTCTTGTTTATTGTATTTATTTACTTTACGTTACTGCTTTATTTACTTTACGTACTTATGTGCCCCTGATGTGGGATAGTTGACGATATCTAGGATTGTATATGATAGACTAGTTGAGCCATGGATGGCATTACGTGTTGTTATTTTATTGTATTCTGATTTATAAATATTTCTTGATATTATGATAGCCTTGTAGGCTTTTATGAGATTTGATTGCTTACATTAATCGCTTCCACATTTCTCTGTTTTATTGTGGTTGTTGTTGGGATGTCGTTGCTGTTGCCGGTAGTGCTTGTTTGAGTGCCGTTCGCCGGAGTGGGTTTTTGAGTTGAGGCCCCTCGCTGAAGCTCGGGAATCCATTTCGGTGCGGATGTGGCGGTCCTTCTTCAGGGGGCGCTACATGGATAATACTGCAAAAAGGACAAAAAGGGAAAGACCAATCTACTGTCCGGCAGAACTACCGCCTGAAACCAAATATGACACAGCCACGTAAGATGACAGCACGACGCACGACTTATGCTAAATGCAACAAAGTACTTAAGAAAACCACATCAAAAATAAGCTGTGAAATGAATTTATCAGACACAATAAACTAAAAGAGTACACGAGATAAGGTAATTCCATCAGAATTAACAATTCAAGAAGGACTTTAAGAATATAGATTGCCAGACCCTAATTCATTTTACCATTTAGAAAATAAAACCATTTCAATGGAGTTTACTGACACAAATTAGGTAATTAATCATTTTAATAAGGTTCAGTTATGCGCCAGGATATTCGTTCCTTATAATTAATGAACAAAGTAATCTGAATTAATTAGGATATATTGATACTTCATCTCAATAACCAACCACATGTCTAAACTATGAGACAAATTACCTAATGTTTAATCTGCCCACGTCAAACTTTTCTTTCACCATCATTAATACTTTTAATGTCTTTTATCCTTTAACCTATAACTTCTATTTGGTGGATAAAAGCTTGTTTAGTAATTAGATTCTAATCATTTCACACATGGCCGCCAGTTTCCATTTAATGCAATAGTTCAGCACATACACACATAATTAACAAAGAACACCACGATTAATTAATAATAAGACAAAGATACATTCACTTGCAAAGAAATAATTAAAAGTGGAGCATAACCCAACCTGACCTTAGCAGACAAACAAAGCTTGAAGATATTCAGATGTTCGTGCGCGGAGACGAAAAAATGAAAGTAGCGGTGGACTTAAAGTAAAAGGTAATTTATATAATTAGAAGATTATAGAAACTCAAGTAAATTCCATCCGCAATTGTTAAAGGTATTAATTATAATGTACTCCTTTGATATTTTTAATTTGCGAAAATACACTCCAACTTTCTTAAAGTTTCAGTTTAATCTTTTAGTTATTTAATTACATAACTAAATTATATAAGTATAGTTTAAGTAAGAAAATCACGCTCTTATCGATATTTAGGGATAAGGATATACGTATCATAATTTAATAAAAATACATAGACACTTATACACGTACTCATAAATTTTGTCACGTGTCAATTAACTCGAAATTCACATAATTTAGAATATCTGAGAAACTTAAAAAAAATCAATTATACACACATTAGGCAATTTAATCACAATTAACACACATACAAATTCAAATTAAACACATTAAGCAAATTATATCACATAAGCACATATTTTCCGATCGAGTTTTCCAACTTGTCCCGTTATCTTAGGAATTCTTACCGGCTTTATTTGTACGAAAACTTGGGGCGTTACAATCTCTCCCCCTTATGAGAATATGTCCTCAGATTCTATTCATTCGAAGAGAACAACTCAGGATAATGTTTTCTCATTTTCTCTTTTGTTTCCCAAGTAGCTTCTTCGCTTTTCTGATTTCTCCAAAGGACTTTTACGAAGGGGATTTGTCGATTACGAAGTTCTTGGAATTTACGGTCCAGAAGGGGATTTTGAATATTTAGGTTAAATATTGATTTTGAATGATTTTATGGATGGCTTTACGTGCTTCTTGGTTCTATAGGTAGATTAGATTATGTAGATCAATATATATAAGTATTAGCGTCGGGCAGTTTATTGACTTCTTCCTCAATGATCGAGTTCCTCACCACGCTCTTTATTAGCAGCTTCAAATTGATTGGTTTGAATGCGGGGTCCATGTTGAGGTAATGCGAGATTACGCTTGGATCAATGCCTTCGAGGTTGGTCGCCTTCCAAGCGATGACGTCCATATTATCTTGGAGAAAGATGGTCAGGCAATCCAGTTGCCTCCCTTTGAGGTTCGCTCCGACCCGAGTGGTTTTCTCACGGTTGTTTGGGTCGAGTTGAACCAACTGGGTATCCTCAGAGGCCAATAGCCTAGAATCATCCACTTTCCTTTTCTTTCGAGCCTCGTAAGTGCTCATCTTGGAGCGTCATGCTCCATCCCATTTTAGGTCGGGGATCCTTTCATCGTCATCCCCATCATCGAGTATGAGGTCTTGGGCCTAAGTTCGTCGTCTTTTGGTCGAGGCTTAGCCTCGTTTGCGATCGAATAGCAGGCCCACGTGAGGGGATCCCATCCGCTCCCCACTTTTGGGACGGCCTCCCGGGCGGCCCTTTGGGGGTTTTGGGCGCGGAGATGTGTGGATCTCTGCTTGTTGGGTGTTCGGGTTGGATGTGATGTGGTTGGTTTGTCGTTGCATGGCGATGTGGGGGTGGGTTTTACCTTTGGTGTGGCATCCTTCCCTTTTCGCCAGTCGAAGATTTAGAGTCGCCACCCACTTGGTTGAGGTTGAGAGGGAAACATGTATAGGCTCGTGTGTCCTTGTGTGTGTCCAGAGATTCGTATGATGGGTTCGGGAGCTAAGTTACGATGGGGGAAGGGGTTGCAACAACCTATCACCCCCTATCGCCCCTTTCAGGTCTTCTCATCGATACCAAATGACCGTGGTAGTTCCCCAAATGTGTAGACAAGTAAATGCAAGCAACTATCTATCTATATATATATATATGTGTGTGTGTGTGTGTGTGTATGTATGTGTGTGTACGTGTGTGCATGTGAGATATAGGGATTAGATCCCTTTGGCTTCGTTTCGGAAGGAGCCGGCTGCCTACGTATCCCAAGGATCTTGGGAATCAGAGCCAACGCAGTTAATACCTCCGAACTTTTGAGAGTGGGGTATGGAGTAGATATGTGGGGTTCGTCATGCCTCGTTTTGTGCTATTTTGTAGGTAAATGTTGTAAAAGGAAAGTTCCCTTATGGAAAGAGTGGCCTTTCTGGTATTTACGGGTAGGGAGGAGTAAAGCTCGAAGCCTTAGACCCTCACGCCGGGCTAGCCAGAGAAGGGTATTCTTTCATTAAGAGAAGGCTTTCGTGTTGATTTTGGAAGGTTTCTTACGAAAAGAGGAACCTTTCGGGTATTTACGGGTAGAGGAGGAGTAAAGCTCGAAGCTATAGACCCTCATGCCGGGTTAACAAAAGGATTCTATCTTTTCCTAAGAGGATTCTATTTTTGGAAAGTTCCTTAAAAGGAAGGTTTTATTTATGGAAATGTTGTTTTTGATGGGACCTTAGGTTTAATTCCTGGCTCTGAAGCCGTCCGGCCTTTGTTAAACCTATCGAGGGATTATAAGCCCTGCGCAAGGTGTCCGGCGAATCGGAAAAGGAACTAGACTTAGGTATATCTACCCTATACCCTATGTTGGGGAAGTTCTGGGTTTAGCACAGACATGTGTGGTGAGAAGTTTCATGCAAGAAAGCGATAAAGCACTTAGACAGGCAAGAAACTAAAGGGAAGGCTTCAAGCCCCGGTTGTAGCCTAGGTGGGGTCGAGAAAGGGGTGACCCTTCGCTCGTTGACCACCTAGACCCGACGGCCTTAGCCATGGGGCGTGTTCCGTCCCATAGGAGGACGGAACGGGGCTATTACTATCAACTAGGAAAGCAGAAAGTAAATAGATGCATGAAGGGCTAACAGGAGACTCACCCTCGTAGTCTTATCTTCACTTCACTTCAATCCTAGCTGCTGCTTCCCCCCTCGAACTCAAGAGCACGATCGCAGGGACCGGATAGAACTTCGACTCAGGACAAAAGTCCAGACACTCTATTGAGCAGAGTGTCGAACCTCCTTTCGGTTTTAGGGGTTAGGAATATAGACTTCCTAACCAAATACCGAGAAGAAAAGGACCGAAAAGGGACTAGAGTGGTCCGGGCTAAGGAAGCCCAGTCATCTCTTTTAGAATTCCTAAAATGAATACTCGAGCCATAGCAGAGTAGGAGGTGAAGAGTGAATGAGCATTTGAGAATGGGGGGTGAGGGGTCCTTTTATAGGTAGACTCTCGGGGATCGTTTGGGTGTCTGGAGTCTACCTAATGTCAGGCGGGGGTGAGTCATCAATTTCACAAAACGTCATCGCATGACGAGGTGAAAAATCGAGTTCTTCATAGAGCACCCCCATCGGCGGAGGCTCGAGAGAGGCGAACGCCGATGGTTCAATGAAGACCTGATTTTGCACAGAAAAAGTGCAAGCCGTAGCCTGGCCATGTCCGGCCGGCCGGCTGGCGAGATTTCGCGGGGCCGACCGGCCCGTGAAGTCGCGTTGGTCGGCCAGCCGTGTTGGGCCGGGCTAGGGTTTGCGCACTCCTTAGATTTTCCGCTGTTTTCTCCTTCGTCTCACGTCTGATTTGGGTGAGTCAAAGAACAAAATGCTGCTATCGCGATATCCTATCATAATATTGCATCGAATTCGGGATCCGACAAATACATGGAAGGATAGAGAGGCGATTGGGGGCTACTGAGGGTATGTCGTGGGATATGGTCCGTAGGGTTTGACTCTCGGGGATCGTTTAGGTGTCCGGAGTCTACCTAATGTCAGGCGGGGGTGAGTCATCAATTTCACAAAACATCATCGCATGACGAGATGAAAAATTGAGTTGTTCACAGAGCACCCCCATCGGCGGAGGCTCGAGAGAGGCGAACGCCGATGGTTCAATGAAGACCCGATTTTGCACAGAAAAAGTGCAAGCCGTAGCGGGTCTAGATGTTGGGACCTCTGGGGGTTGTCCTCTGTGGGGAATGACCATGGCCTCTGGGGGCCTACGAGTGACTATGGGTCTTGTGCCACCCTTGAATGTAGAGAAGGGTCTTGTGCCACCCTTGGTTGTAGAGAAGGGTCTTTGTCCACCCTTGGAATAAGGAGAAGGGTCTTATGCCACCCTTGGAATAAGGAGAAGGGTCCTGTGCCACCCTTGGATGTAGGGGAAGGGTCTTGTACCACCCTTGGTTGTAGGGAAGGGTCTTGTGCCACCCTTGGAATAAGGAGAAGGGTCATGTGTCACCCTTGGATGTAGGGAAGGGTCTTGTGCCACCCTTGGAAGATTTTGGGGCTAAAGGTTTTGAAGAGCTTGGTCGAGGATTTTTGGTAGGGCTTGTCGTTGCCCAAGGTTGTTGATTTTGGGATCAACATGTTGTAGATAGGAGGACTCAATGCCGAGGAGCTTTCGAGGCTTCGCAAGAGTTCTGTGGGGCTTTGAGATGCCGCAAGTCTGAAGATGAAGAGTTTCCTCCGTAGGAGGCTCTCTGGATAAGGTAGCACGAGGGGCTATCCTTCATGTGGGAGCTCATTTCGTATGTAGAACTCAGTCCGGAGGCTTTAGGAGAGGCCTGGGTTGTCCTACGTAGTGTTGGAGCACGAGAAATGGAAAAATGGATGTTGGGAGCTAGGCCAGAGAGGCGTCCGGCTGATCAGCCTAGCGCCAGGCTGGTCACCACTAGTCGACTGGCTAATCAGCCTGAGGCGCGCTTGTAGTACCCCCTGAAGAAGGAATGCCACATCCGTACCGAAACGAACTTCTGAGCTTTGGCCAGGGGCCTCTACTCAAAATCCACTCCGGCGAGTGGCACGCAAGCAATAAATACCGGCAACAACAACGATTTCCCAACAACAACCACAACAATACAGAGTAATGTGGAATCGATTTAAAAGGTAAACAGTTAAATTCCACAAAAGCCTACGAGGCTATCATAATATCATTAAATAGTTACAGTTCAAAATACAAAAGAATCATAAACACGTAGTGGCATCCATGGCTCAACTAGCCTATCCTGTGCAATCCTAGATATCTTCAACTATCCCACATCAGGGGCACATAAGGTACAGAAAGTAAATAAAGCAATAAATAGTACGAAAGGTAGGTGAATACAATAAAATAAGACTCGACAGTTGTTGGGACCACTGACAAGGCAAACCAGACTATAAGACTGAGTCTATCTAAACCTGCTAATGCCGACTGACAAGATAGGTGACGCCACCACCTATCTACCTGAAGCAAGAACCAAAATTGAAGGGGTGAGTTTAAATGATACTTAGTAAGGGGGTTTGATCATAGTTCATCGTTTATCTTTTAAAACCAAAAGTAGTGAATGTTGCCTGTTTTGAGAAAGGATACAAATAACAATATAAGTTGCAAAACAATAACACAAGGCAACACTCGGGTTCGACTTACTTTGAAAACACAAAAGGGTGACGAACCGGATGCTTTAAAATCATTTGCACATAATGCCAAGCCAATCAATTGAAAGGGTATTAGTTGAGTCACGAGGCCATTACAAGTTCGAAAGGCATGATATAAACAAGTTGGAAATGATAAGTAAACACGGCTCGTAATTCAACTAAGTAGTTTGAACAATAAAGAAGGCTTAAGTTGGGCAAGTTCGAGCCACACTTCTGGGTTTTATATATATATATAGGGAAATACATATGCTAAATGAAGAAAATCGGAAGGTGCTTCAACTTGCAACGAAAGCAGTAAATCAATTAGACAAGTAAATAATGCAATAAATCATGCAGTAATGTGTCCCGGCGAGAATGGGCCCTCTCCTTATAACTTCCAACCATGAAAATCATGAAAGCATGTAGTCAAGTGCACGGGCTCAAGCTAGTGCAGGTTAAAAGGGGGACACACGGGGCTATGCACGGGCTTGGCAAGACTGTGCGCAAGCCCGTGCAAATCTTTTGGGCAGCAGAAAACAGCAGTTCGCGAAGCTCTCACTCACACCCACCACATAAATCAATAGATCTCTCAAACGACTCCATAAAACATGCTAATTTTCACATATAAGCATATATATCACATTATCTACACATAGGTTCAAGAATCATGGAAAATGACCAAGTAAATCTTCCTAAACACAAAAACCCAAAATCTATAAAATTCTATCTAAAACCCACGAAAATAGAAACAAGGAATGAACGGAATGGCGTAAAAGGATTACTGGTAGAGAATGAAGCAAGAATCGTTCGGGTTTCCACGGCTTGTCGATCGGGCGAGAAACGGGCTCGGTAGGGCAATTCTTCTTTTCCTCCTTTCTCCTCTTCTCTCTCGCCCCTTTCTCTTTCTCTCTCTATCCTCCTTCTCGGTTTGGTGGGTGTGTGCTCAAGAGGGTGCATGTGGTGTGATTAAGAGGGTTCAAGGTTGTGCACAAGAGTGTGCAGGAGGTAGTGTAGAGGGTTCGTGTAGGTTCAAGCAAGTCCCGATGTCTTTCACACTTGCACGTTTTCCAACTCTTGCATTTAAAGATTTTTATAAATCATTGATTTGGTATTTAAAGCCCAAGGCATTAATTAGAAATTGATTTACATCGTTTTGCCACTAACTAGGGTCAATTTGGTAAATTTATATTTTTAGCTTGTTTAACTTGATTTAGTAATTTAACCGTGCACATTGGACTGGGGTTCAATGTTTTAATCATGAATATTTTATCGAGGTTCCAAATACTTTCATGAAATTCTAAATATTATTCATTAAGTCATATTTTAAATAAAATTGCATTTTAGCCCAAAATTATTTACACTTTAGCCCAACCCGACATTGACTTTTCGTAAACTCGTGAATTTTCATAACTGGAACCTCAATCTTTGTTAAGAATTTAATTTCGGTCATTTTGACACTAAGTACGCCTAATTCCGGCACTTTACACAATTTGCACATTTTTCGAGAAATAGGGTATATGATGCAAATATTGGATGTCTTGGGGCCAAAATGAAAATTGAGAGAAGAGGAAGAGCAGTGGATCGCACAACGCGAGAGCTTCTTCTCCAAAAATAGGGATTTTTCAATTCTCCACCAAATCGAGCAAATCATATATGGAAATCGATCGTCTCGACGAGAGGAGCACAATCGTACTGGTATTATGTTGATTTGACCAAAGGTGGAGGCGCTAGGGCAACTCGAAGGTGGCACAAAGTTGAGCTCCTCGTCGGAGGGTTTTCCGTCGACATCACGGCCTGGGCTTGGTCGGAAGTGAAAGCTCTTGTTGAGAGGAAGCTTTTGGTGGTGGTCTCCAGGCGTGGTTTGGCCGGACGACGGCAAATCGGAGAACGGAAGGCGCGGCGGTCAACGGCATTTTCCAGGGACTCCAGGTGGCGTCTCGATGGCGCACCACCGTGGCTGGAACGGCCTTGAAGAGACGAAAAGAATGGCGGTGGTCTCTGGCTCCAACTCGATGGGACGGCGGAGCACCAGCGGAGCACCAGCGGAGCAAGGGCGGCGCGCGGCTGAGGTGGCATCGGAGCTACCTCCGGCCATCATTTTCGATGGGCTTTACATGGGTTTCAACCTTCTCGACATGGGTAAGCCGATTTCGAAGTCAATTTCGTAATTCGTTGAGCGGATTTTCGTTAATTTCGATTCTTGGATTCTAGGGTTCCTTGGAGCTTCGGAGTGGAATTAAATTCCGATGGATGATCTGATTGAGAAATGGTTTTGAGGGAAGTGACGGGCTCATCGAGAGGAACATTTCGGTATAAGGGTTCGACCATCGGAGGTGGTCCGGCGGAGGTCCGGCAGTGGCAGGCAGTTTCTGGCAATTTTGGCACTGTTTTGGCTGGAATCCGGCGATGGAGTCTTCGAACAGATCGTTCCCCTCATTGCAACGGTTCTAACGGCGCTGGTATTACTCGAATCCAACTTGTCGTTTGTCTTTTATAGCATTTTTCATATAATTGTGGTGATTGTGGCTTTTTGGATTATAGCTTCTAGCTTTTAGCTTTTGAGCATGAATGGCTTGTAGTCTAGCTTGTGTAAATTGTTGAACATGGTTGTTGTATGATTGTGTAGTCGAACGGATGGGTTTCGGTTCGATTAGGCTAGAGATAGGATTAATATGAGCTTGTCGCTTTAGAGCTTTTGGGCTAATCGAACCGAAACCTATCCGTTCGACTACACAAGCATATATCATCAACAATCAACAATTTATACAATTAAGCCAAGCTAGGATCAAGTTATTCATGCTCAAAAGCTATAGGCTATAAGCTATAGTTCAAAAGCTACAAATTAACACAATAATACGAAAAATACGATAAAAGACAAACGACAAGTCGGATTTGAGTAATACCAGCGCCGTTAGAATCGTTGCGTCGAGGGGCACGATCTGTCCGAAGACTACGTCACCGGATTCCACTGGAACAGTGCCACCACCGGACCGCTGCCGGACCACCTCCGATGGTCGAACCCTTATATCGAAATCTTCCTCTCGATGAGCCTGTCACTTCCCTGAAAGCTGTTTCTCAATCGGATCATCCATCAAAATTTAATTTCACTTTGAAGCTCCAAAACCCTAGAATCCAAGAATCGAAATTAACGAAAATCGGCTCAACGAAATACGAAATTGACTTCGAAATCGGCTTACCCATATTGAGAAGATTGAAATCCATATAAAGCCCTCTGAAAATGGCGGCTCACTTCCAGGCCATGAGACCACCACCGAAATCTTCGTCTCTTCAAGGTCGTTCTAGCCATGGTGGTGCGCCGTCGAGACGCCGCCTGGACTTACGTTGACCGCCGCGCCGTCTCCTCCTCGATCCGCCGCTGTCTGGCCAAATCAGGTCGTGAGACCACCATCAAAAGACTCCCCTCGACGAGAGCTTCCATCTCTGACCAAGCCCAAGCCTCGCCGAGGCCGGAAAAGCCTCCGATGAGAAGCTCATTGCTGCGCCACCTTCTCGCCGCCACAGCGCCTCCACCGTCGCTCCAATCGCCACAATAATGGTACCAATGTGTTCCTCTCGTCGAGACGATCGATTTCCATATGTCATTTGCTTCAATCGGTGAAGAATTGCAAAATCCCCAATTTGGGAGAAAGTGCTTCTCGTTCGCGCGACTGTGTGTGTGTGTTCTCTCAATTTTCATTTGGCCCCAAATCTCTCAATAATTGCATAATATACCTTATCCTCAAAAAACGCGCAAATTGTGTAAAGTGTCAGAATTAGGCATACTTAGTGTCAAAATGACCGTAATCAAATGCTTAACAAAAATTGAGGTTCGTTTTCTTAAAATTTATGAGTTTACGAAAAGTCAATTCTGGGTTGGGCTAAAGTGTAAATAATTTTGGGCTAAAAATGCAATTTTATTTAAAATATGATTTAATGAATAATACTTAGAATTTCATGAAAATATTTGGAACCTCGACAAAAGATGCATTATTAAAACATTGAACCCCTGTCTAATGTACACCGTTAAATTACTAAATTCGATTAAACGAGCTAAAAATATAAATTTACCGAATTAACCCTAGTTAATGACAAAACGATGCAAATTAAATTCTAATTAATGCCTTGGGTTTTAAATGTCAAATCAATTATTTGTAAACATATTTAAATGCAAGAGTTGGAAAACGTGCAATTATAAAAGACGTTGGGACCGTAAATGGTCCGAATTCTGGTAACCGTGCTAATCTTGAACTTAGAGATTGCGGGTCGTTACAAGTTGTGAAGTTGTATTCAATTTGTTGATTTAATGAAATATACTTGTTGGTGTTGAATTACAATCTTACCCTGCTAAGCTTATATGTTTAGATGTTTTGTAATTAATTTAGTGTTTCTCGTTTATCTAATTGTTGCATGCTTTTGGATATAAATTGACCATATTGCCCCTACTTGCTTTCTTATGTTTAAATGTTGAATGATTATCCTTAAGCATGTTTGTATTTTGATAGCCGAGCGTCAGTGTCTGTTTCCTTGTCGTGTCGGTCATTCATCCTCTAGACCCTGTGTTTTTCAGGTGGGATCTTTGAGGCCGAATTATAATTGCTGCTTGCTTTCCTTCTCTTGTTCTGTCGAGCCAGGTAAGGTTTTAAAATGCTTTCAACTGGGGCAAGATCTTAGATATATATAGGTTTGCGAAGTAACTTATTATCCCGTCTTTCTTATTGCTTGTTGTTCCCGCCTTTACTATTCTCTTATGTGCTTAGTCAAACCTTTTGATAGCAAAAATTATGCACCTACAAATGATTTAAAATGCTTCCAACTAGAGACAAGTAACTTATTTGTTTTAAAAGTAACCATTTGATCTTAGAGACACTTATAAGCAATGCCGTTAGGGACATCCGTCAGCATGCTCCCGAAGCGTACGGCGCTTATGAGTATTTCTTAGATCGTTACACCAACTTGTCTCAAAAGCCCCTTTGGCAAATCATACTTAACTACTTGCATCATTTTTCGAATGGCCCTTGTGGCCACCTAAATTGTTCTTGCTTTCGAAAGCGAGCCCTGAACTGGATCATGACTTTGGGCCTGGAGTGTACAGGAGGTGAGCCTGGAGACGAGCGTCTAGGGAAAATCCCGACGTATACTTCTTTGCGTATTGACTTAGGCTGGTTAGGAGGTTGACTAGCCTAAGTTGATGCGAACAGTGGTGCTAACCGCGCCTCTTTAATTCACTATACGGTGGTGCTAATCGCGTCTCCTTAAATTACTAATTGCATGACTTTCGGTGGTGGAGTACTTGTCTACATGCTTTCATGATTTTCATGGTTGGGAGTTATAAGGAGAGGGCCCGTTCTGGCCGGTACACATTATTGCATGACTTATTGCATTATTTACTTGTCTAATTGATTTACTGCATTCGTTACAAGTCGAAGCACATTCCGGTTTTCTTCATTTGGCATATGTATTTCCTTTAGGATCGCGATTTATTTGTTAATATGCCTCGTGTTGTTGCATACTAACCTCATCAGACATGCATAGTGAAACTTTGTGATGCAGAGATGATCAAACACTGTCTTCCTTTGAGATAGGACCCTACGGAAGGATGCTAACATAGTCGATACAACTTACGAGATTGGTCCTATACTCAGAAGGATTGGTGAAAGGTACGCAACTCATAATAGGCATTGCATGAGAACATCGCTTATAACTTGTCTTAAAACATGTTGTGCTATTACGTGTTGTCCTTCTACTTCGTGTGAGTTTCTCTACCTTTTTTAGCATTGGTACCGCTTTAACCTATGATCTCCATCCGTAAATGTGGGTAAGCAAGGACAACAAGCTCACTTGACAGACAGAATGACACAATAGCACAGGGTAGTATTCGGGTGTTGACAAGCTACGAGAGTGATGAGTTCCGACTGTACTACAACAAAAGGAACCTTATGCTTCAGCCAGTTTCAGAGCATCTTCAGGGTCAACTGAGGGTCGAGACAGGTTGTTCTGATGTGCCATCTTCGAAAACGATGACGGAACTGAACTCACAGAAACTGAATCTACTGTGAGTCGGAATCGGACCAAGACACTATCAGACATGAAGAACACTGCGATCAGCAGAGTGCTACAAGTGAATTGTTCGACTTTTTGAATTTTACTTCTTTGTTGACCGCAATCAACTCAGAGGTACTAATGGTGGTACGAGGACCAATTCTAGTACGATTAAAGTAAGGCCAGTTGACAGCAGCTACCTTGAAGAGCGAGATAGATGATAGCATGATTTCAGAGGCACATTAGACGATTAGATTTCAAACAGATTCAGAAGATGAAGAGTTATATGGGTTTGAAGATCGGGATTGCGATGTAGATGTTCCACTTTCGAGGACAGGACATGAAAACATCTTAGGACTAATCAGAGAACCATGTCCGTAAAAGGTAGCTCGTAGATGGAGTTGTTACCGAACTTGATCGGGCTTGGGAATGTAATCAGTATCTCACTACCCCAGAGATAGTACCTGACAGGATACGTATTCCATCTTCTGACGAAGCGTGGGAACAAATCAGGATCGACGAAGGAACCATATCAGTGGAAGATTTCTTACAAATGGGGTCACTACCGAGCTCGACCGAGCCTTGGAATATGATCAGTATCTCACCCCTCCAGAGATACTACCCAATGAGTTACGTGATCTACTTTCAGACAGGGTACAGTAGAACCGGAGGTAACAGCAGAAATAAAGTCAGTATAGAACTGGACTACAAGACAGTAAAGGGAACGTATCAGAAACTAACAGATGTCACCATTACAGACTTATGAAGGAAATGAGACATCAAGCAACCGAATGGTGAAATGAGGTATGAGTAAAGGAGTTCGATCCGAGTCAGACATCGAGCTGGTGTAGAGTTCGGGGATCAGAACCTTGAAGGATTCAACTTCTGATCAGATAGTGTTATCACAGATTTCGAGAAATTTAAACCACATTAGAGATCGGATGAGCTTATGTGTTTAATTGCTTTAAATATCTTTTTGAGTGTTTCATGTGACTTACGTGCTTTAACTACCTTTTAATTCTTACTTGCGTTGATTGAATGATTAGTTGATTAGGCTTCATATGATCTCGGTGTGGATAGCGCAGAATTCGATAGCCTCGTTATGCGCTATTAGAAAGTGCTAAGGACAAGGAGTTCTTAGCCGACTAGGAGCGATTATGTTGCGAGTTCGATATGCAAATCTGGTTAGCGTCGACTTTATCAGATCGACCAGGAAGGAGAACACTTCGGAAGCTGGTCGAATTGAGAACCGAAGTGAGCATGGATGCCAGATTCTTCAGGAATCAATGGAGTCTGTCTACGCACTGAAGACGTTTTGACTTGGACAGAACGAAATTCTAAACCGAAGCCAAAGAGGAAATTTGGCAGAGAACGGTTTGACGTGAGAAGTAGAATCTAAGGACAGATTCTTTTGAAGGAGGGAGTATCGTGACGACCCGCAATCTACAAGTTCAAGATTAGAGCATTTATCGGAATTCAGACCGTTTACGGTCCCGACGTCTTTCACACTTGCACGTTTTCCAACTCTTGCATTTAATATTTTTTTATAAATCCTCGATTTGGTATTTAAAACCCAAGGCATTAATTAGAAATTGATTTGCATCATTTTGTCACTAACTAGGGTCAATTTGGTAAATTTATATTTTTAGCTCGTTTAACTTGATTTAGTAATTGTAACGATCCGAAATTTTGGATTTATTCTGAAATAATATTTTATTCGCGCCGAAGGCTTTTCGTGAGAATAAGTATATTCACGAATAAGTTTTATCCATGAACCCGCCTTTTACCCGAAATTCCCTATTTTACCCCGACCCCATTTAATATTCCTTTTTGCATACTTGCCCCTTTTATATTCCTTATCCCCACACAAACCCCAATTATTTGAGAAAGAAAGAGAAAGAGAAGAGAGAAGGAGAAAAAGGAGAAAGAAGGAGGAGAAGGAAGAATCGACCCCCCGTGCTCGTTTCTCATCGGATCGACGGGTCGTAAACGACTACGAGTTCCTCTCGATCTCCTCTACCGGTAATCCTTTTACCCCATTTCAATCCGTTGTTTCCTCATTGTGATTTTCATGATTTATATATGGATTTCATAGTTTTAGGATTTTTGTGTTTAGGAAGATTTACTTGACCATTTTACGTGTTTCTTGAACCTATGTGTAGCTTATATGATATATATGATTATATGTGGAAATTAGCGTGTTTTATGGTGTAATTTATGAGATCTATGGATTTATATGTTGGTGCCTGCGTGTGAGCTTCGTAGACCTGTAACGACCCGAAAATCCGATTTATAATTCGGTATATTTGAATCGAGTAATTTCGCAAATTACTATCTTAATTTGATATTTATTCTAAGATATTAGGATAATTTCGTAAATGAGTGAATTTTGATATTTAAATCACTAATTGTCAATGTGCGTTTAATTATATGAATTTTGACTGTAATTACGTATTATTTGGACAACGTGAGTTTTCAAACTTATTTTACAAAATTACGATTTTACCCCTTCGATTTTAAACCTAGTCAACTTAATTGACTAAGTCAATCTCTCTCACCTCACTCTCGTTCAAACGTAGCAAGGAGGAAGAAAGGAAAGAAAAGAGAAGAAAAAGAGAAAGAGAAGGAAGAAGATTCCAACGATCGTCCCGACTTCGTTTCCCGACGGATTTTCGAATCGTTTACGCCTACGAATTCCTCGCGATCTTTTCTACGAGTAAGCTTCTAACGATTTTCTCGTTTAATGTTTTCTATACTTCTTCTTTCTCGTTTTTGTGAATAGTAGGTATTATTAGGTTTTATGTGATTTTTATAGAATTTGTGGATGGAATTTTGTGATTATCGTTTCTATATGTAGATTATATGTTGTAGATGATTATATGTGAAAATCATAGATTAATTTGCATGTTTAATTAGTTAAATGTTGAATTAGGATTGATTTTCGTGTATTGGGTTTGATGTTCTGCATGTTCTGCTCAATTTTTACGCACACGGGCCATGCACACGGGGTGTGGGTGTGGCAAGCCCGTGTGGGTGTACACGGCCTCTTGCACGGCCGTGCAAGAGACCGTGCGTGTTTGGGATGGCGCACGGGCTGTGCACACGGCCTTGAGGCCGTGCGTGTTCATCCGATTGTGCACGGCCTCGGCACACGGCCAATGCACAAGGCCATGTGGCCTGGTCGAACAGTGCCCTGACCTTCTGTAAGTCAGGGCCCGTTTTGCACTACGGGTCCCTCCGAGACTCGTCTTTTCCGAATTCTTTCTTCGCTCGTGTATTCGATATATATGATATAGATATGAATTGCATGATTTATGAATTTACAACATGTTCGGGTATATGAATAGTACGTTTTAAGTTTTCGTTAAATTTTCTATTTTTTGCATGTGAAGTCCGATTTTCCCGAAATTTGAATGCATACTCCTTTATGATAATTTAAGCATGTCCGTAAAGTTTCGTTGCATTTGGACTTGATTTGCATTTTTAAATTTGAGAATTACTCTGTTTTCGTTTGATAATTTGAACTTAAGTGCTTGATTTAATTGTCTAACGTGCTCCTATGTGTTTTAATATTCTCGTATAAGCCATGCGTCGTCTTTAGTCTTATTTGGTTGTGTCCTGGTATTTTTGCAGACGATACTCTCGTGGAGTAGCGCCGGTTCTTGCTTTTTGCTCTTATTTTGCATAGCCAGGTGAGGCTTTCCTTTTTCTGTTTCCAGTATTATTACGTATATATATAAATAAGCCTCTCCCGATATAAGCCACGTTAATGTTTTGTTTTCACACCGTTTATATATATACTTAATAGATATTTATCATTATTATGTTTATGTGATTTATCGAAAATGATTTGATATGAAAAAGTACTACGTATAGTCTTTGAAATGTTTACACTAGAGACATGTAAAACCTTTTGTTTTCTAAGGCGAACTTTGGCCTTCGGCCTCGCATATGACATGTCTCGAACGGTCTTTAGGTCAACCCGAAATGTTTTGAAAAGCGAGTTATGATATGTATGCATGTTTGTTTGGGCCCGGAGTAAGAGCGATAGGACGAAGTCGGTAGACGTCGGGTCTACGGCGTATATCCTATGGTTTCCTCCATTTGGGAGCTCGGGGTGAGGCCAGAGTGGCAGCCCTTTGAGTACTTGAGTTATTCTCGTATGATATGAGTAGTTCGGGTTTGCAGTCCGGCTACATTGGAGGAATAAGGGTGGTTTCCGGTTTTATGTTTTGGAAATTGGAGTTCAGGGCTCCACTCGCCGAGTCATATGATAAGTTATGTTTTATGTTAAATCACCACCCGATTACGAAAACCTTTCTTTTATGTTGATTTCTTTTAATTATAAAATTGGTGATTTATTTTCCGTTTTATTATATACATTATTATTCCCTTCTCACTTAGTCGTTTGACTAACCCCCTTTGTTTTACCCCTATATTGGTTTCAGGATACTAGGCGGGATTCGTCGTCGTCGTCGTAGAGTTGTATTTATTTTCTCATGTATATTCCTTTCCCCGTTTAGATATTATTTAAGTTTTACGATTTTAGAAAATTGTGTTATTATGTTGTATTCGGGATTATATATACTTCGAACCCGTCATTATATTTATCGGGATATTGTATAGAACCTGTTAATTAACTATGTAATTGATTTTCGTTAGCCTTGGTGGGCTTTAATACTTGTGCATTTATTCTTGTAGGTCGGCGCGAATCTCCCGGAGATCGGCCGACTGTCGATCTAGATGTTCGGTGGTCTGCTCGGTGAAGGTGGTGAACCGGTTTCCCCACACCGTCCACCTATCGGTTTCCCACTGGTTACGGGTCTCCGTCTCGGATTGTTGATACCGACTCCATTGTTCCTCACTTAATCTGTCCCATTGACAAGATCTAGCCTGATGCTGTGTCGGGTAATCCTCAAAGCCCTGCTGGAATGGAACCTCTTCGGTTCTAGGAGGATCGGGTAAATACGGAACCTGATGAGGAGCGAAGCCTCCTGCTTCGTAAAGTTGTTCCATCATTTGCTCCTCCCTCTCTTGTCGGTCCTCCTCAGGATGACCTCCTAAATCGGCATCCTCTTCATCGTCGCCATCGCTCCCGGCGGCGGCTTCCTCGGCCGTCATTGGTACATAACGACCATGTCGCCCTCTAACTTTCCTACAAAGTTTCATTTGAGCAAGTTGCTTGTAGGAAATCATTGAATCCTCGGCTCCTGCCGGGGCCATTCGATCCATGCCGGTCACTCCGGCACACTCTAACATCGCGATAATGTAGGACCCAATTCTGATTTCTCCTTTAGGCCGGGTACCTACATATTCTACATATCGAAGGAAAAACATAGTGCCGTTGACTGCTTGCCTTCGAACCGCGCAATCAAGGACGTAGAGTTCCTCAATATTAATTGAACCGTAGCTATCTCCTCTAGCAAAAACGGTACATGAGAGGAACCGGTGGAAAGTCCTCAAAGCGGCATCACGAAGGTCGGTTGCCTTCGATTTTCCTTGTTGAAAGGGTCTCCTAGAAGTGGAGACATTTCTCCAAGCTTCGGCTTCGGACCATCCAACTTCACGGCTTATCATACCCCGGATGGGTAGTCCAAAATGCATTGTTAGTTGCCGAAGAGTGAGCTCATAATCTTCATTAAAAGCTCGGAACTCAATTTTGAATGGTAGCTCGGCATCGTCTTCATGGGGAAGTACTTGAAGTGTTGCAATGAATTCGTACACAAGCTGGGGGTACGATTCCTTCTTATGTCCAAGAATGTGGTCCATCCCACGTCTTCTATGTATCGAGCAATACCGGGGCCAAGTCCCAAATTTCCTAATGCTTCGATGTCGAGAAATTTGGTGGAGAACACTGGGCGTTCGTGCATTCGCCTAAATATTTTAGCTTGTAAGGAGTTTGAAATATCCACATTGAATGGAAGTGGAGATGGAGGGTCATCACGTCTCCTCCTTCGTCGACAACCTTCGGCGGCCATGTGAGAATGTTGTTGGAAGCTTGTAGGATTGAATTTGATGAAATTCCTCACTCGGGAATTTTGTCGAATACTTGGCGTGCGTGTATTTTGGGCAGAAATGTGTGTAAGATCGGCTCGGCGGATCGTCCTCAAAACCCAACTAATTGAAATACGTAATGTAGACTACGTACCTTCAGAAAATTAGAAAGATCCAACGGACGGATCGAAAGTTATTGGCTCGCAAAGATTGGAGAGAATTTTTGGGGAAAAATTCGTAGGTTTCAGCTGCTGAAAGTGGAGAGAAATGGGGGAAAAAGTTTCTGGAAGTGAGCTCGCGAAAATAGATTTAAAAAGAGCAAAATAGGAACACACGGCCGGACGCACGGGCGTGCGCTGGCCCGTGTGGATCGGTCCAGCCGGTTCAGCGGTTTAGCGCTGAACTGGCTTGCACGGGCTTTAGCTGAACCGCACGGTCTTGAGCAAGACCGTGCGTTAGGGCGTGCAAGCACCCCCGGATCGAATTAAAACGCGAAATTTTTTCGAAAACACCCCGGATTTAATCCGGAGTTCAATCAAATAGCATTTACATAATACCGCGCAATTAATAAATTGAATACGAGAAATATGAATGTTATGAAAATGCACGGTACCTTTTATTCCGAGTAATGAAGTCCGTTCTAGTCTCCCATTATTCCTTTTATTCCAGAATTTTTTTTGCTCAAGTCCTTCGATGTCGTAGCTTCTCATTTATTGTATGTCCCCAACACTGTCCCTTCACGCTTTATTCTCTTGTAGCCTCCCTCTCTGAATTAAGAACCCTGAATCCTAAGAATCATCATCCACTATCCTCTTCCTTAGGTGTCTTCTTCTTAGGGCAATTGTCGAGAAGATGGTCAGGGGATCCACACAGTAAACACTGTCCCATTCGTTTCCGGCAGTACTCTGCAAGATGATTTGGCTTATGGCAATACGAGCAAAGGATGGTGCTCTCCCTGGAGCCACTGGTCGTCGCCTCTTTTCTGTGAGAAGTTGTACGAACAGCCACTGGAATTCTCGATCCATAAGATGGGTTCGGTAAAATGATCGGTCGAGCATTCCTAGCTCTCATTTCAAACTCTGCTTCGGCCCGCAAGGCTCGGCCAACAGCTTCAGCATAAGAACAACAACCAAGACCTATGAGTACTTGGCGAATTTCATGCCTCAATCCAGATATAAATCTCGCAGCTCTGTTCCTTTGATCTGCTCCCGGTTTGGTGAGTAGTTAGTCAGGTAGGCAAATCTGGCCTCGTATTCAGTCACGCTATCTGTTCCCTGAGCTATTTCCAACTCTCCCGTCGAATACGAGTGCGTTGATCCTGACGTAGTCTGAAGTGGAGGTAGTGGCGGATCTGATCTAGCTTTCTTACGCGGCATACCTGCGTTCACAACTATTTGGAAAAATAGGTGCATGTCTTGTGAAAAATGATGCCAATAATTCATAAACACAGAAGCATGCTCAATCACTCAACAAAATCCTACCGACACACACTACGACAGACCAAACCATGTAAGACACTCACAGTGTTCCACGATCAACTCGCGTTACATCTTCCTTAGTACAAAAATTTATAAAAGATTGCCAGTCGGTTAATTAAGCCAACCGTAACCGTCTACAATTTTAAGCACCAAGATGAGATAAACACTTCTCAAAACACGAACTCGACACAAACTGACACCAAGTTGACAGAAACTCCATGCAAGACAGACGAGATACTAGATCTTTCGGTTCCTGTTCGGAAACCTAGGCTCTGATACCACTGACTGTAGCGCCCCTTTCCTTGGTCGGAGAAAGGACACCACATCCGCACCGAGACAAACCCTCAAACGAGGTATAAGTACCCCATTTAAAAATTCATCCCGGCGAAAGGCAATCAATCAAGCAAAACTAGCAACAGCAAACGACAGCCCAACAACAACAGCAATAAATAATTGAATAAATCAGAGTTGCGGAAGATAAACAATTATATAAATAACATATAAGCCATCCACGGCCACGTAATTCATACATCATTCTCAATCATAATATAATAATTGCCATTCATGGCCAGTCTAATCTATCCCACATCAGGGGCATGTAAGTACGTAAATATAAAGCATAATTCGGGATACATAATTAAATAAATTCATAACAAGGACACGACTGTTGTTGGGACACTGACAAGATAAGACACACGAGCCAACCTAGACCTGCTGCTGCCGACTGACATGATAGGTGGCAACGCCACCTGTCGACCTGAAGTAAGAATTAAAAATAGTGGGGGTGAGTAAAAACACTCAGTGAAGGTTAAGAGGGAACAAGTACGAGCCACGTGTCCGGGTTTTAATTATATATATATATATGAAGATACATTTGTATAATTGAAGAAAATCCGGATCGTGCTTCGACTTGCATATATGACATTAAATAATGATAAAAAATAATTAAAGCAGTAACATGCACGCAATTAATATCCCAGCGAGAATGGGCCTGTTCCTCCTTATAACCCCTTCACATTCTGGTACTCCATCACCGGTGTCTGACCCCGGATCGCTATTTCGGGCGACTGTGAATTTTAGGAAAACGTGCAACGAATGCAACGTCCACCATCACTCCCAACCGTGGCTATCAACTCCTGACGGGCCACGATTGACGCTTAGTTTTAGGAGAAGCACCTCGGATTACCCCTAGACGCTCGTCCCCAGGTATAACCTCCGGATACTTTCCCGGGCCCAATTTTAAAATGTCACGAATTTGCTCGCTTTGAAAACCGTACATAAATTAAATTTGGGCAAGTTTGGGTAACGACAAAGGGGTTGAATCCTAAGTCAAACTGTCACGCTTAAAATAAATAATTTTACTTGCCTTATTAAATAAAATAATTTAGGGCTACTCATAAGTACAATTTAATATTAAATCATTTGAGAGCAACCTTAAAATATAGATTAAATATCTAATAGATATACGAGAGGGAAAACAAAGCAAGATGAGCACATAAGGGGAGTTCGCAATAAATTAAAAGAATTCTTACTCCGTTTGAAATCATTTTAAAACCCTCACCTGGAAACACGGAACGACAAGACACTCCAAGCAATGTCCTGACAAGACAGCCTGAAACTAACAAACGACAAAACCACATAAGACAAGACACGACAACGGCTCACAAAGATTACATTGCAATTAAAACCAATAAACAACATGTATCAAATGAATATACAATTAAAATACAATTAAATCAATTAAACTAAAAATACGAAATTAACAATGATGAACATGCTCAATTGAAATTCTAATTGCATATTCATGCATATAATATTATAAAGAAGCACTCATGCGATTTTCGGATTTTTCGGACAACATTCAAAAAATTGGGGAAAAAACCCTAAACGAAAATGGCTCGATTCAAGGTCCAAACAAGATCGGAATTTTGAAAACTTTACCAAATATTTATCCTTGAATCATAATGAAATTATAGGCGAAAACGGCTCGATTTTAGGGGGTCGTATGCAAAAAGTCAACTTTTATTTTTGATCATTTGACCCCATTACCGTGAGCAACTAAGGAAAAAGGCTGGAAAATTGGCTAAGGCATTCACACGGGCTAACGCACGGCCTTGTGCACGGTCTAGAGCACACAACCAAGACCGTGCAGGCTAAAACAAAGGCACACGGCCTGGTGCACCGGTGTGCGCAAGCCGGTGCAAGGTTAAAGGGGTGTGCACGGTCTGGCGCACGGTCTTGAGCAAGACCGTGTGTTGGACCATGTGGTTCCAACACCCAGGTGCAGAAACGCGATTTTTAAGGTTTTCTCGAGAATTTCATGCAAAAATCAAATATGGGGAATTCTAAGGCTAAAATTAACATGTAAAATTCACACTCATGCATCGTACACCTTAGTATATATCATTTGATCCGAACTACACTAAAAATGATAAACTATAACCTACGAATCAAGAAATTCATCAAATATTTATTCAATTTAAAAACTATAAAAATTGAAAGATTTAATGGATGAAACGAATTGGAGAAAGAAGGTTACCGATAAAGAATCGAATGAGGATCGTAAATCTGGTCTCAGAATTTAAATTGGTCGAGAAACGAATTCGGAACGGAATTTCTTGTCTTCTCCTTCTCCTTCTTCTTCTCCTTCTCTTTCTCTTCTCTCTTTCTCTCTCTCGATTGTATAAGTATCCAAGAGTGTGCAATAGGGTGTGTTCAAGAGGGTGTGAGTGTGTTCAAGAGAGTGTGGGTGTGTTCAAGGTAGTGCAAGGGTATTTTAGAAGGTTGTAGGTTCGTCTAAATAGATTAGAATAATTCGAGGGTAGAAAAATGTAATTATAAAAGGTTAAAGATATTGAAATAATTATAATAAATTAAGATTAACTAACAAAGTTAAATCTTTTCATATAAAATTCAACTAAATGTCGAATAATTATTCCAAGAATTAATTATGGAATTTTCGGGTCGTTACACTCCAAATGGTCTCTTGCCTCTGCCCTGCATAGGTGCACTAGAAGTAGAAGGCCTCTTGAATCCTGATGAAGATGAGGTAGAACGACCAGCAATATGATCAATCTCACGATACTCACTCTCAAGGCTGAGGGCTACGTCAACTGCTGTGGTAAAAGACTGTAACTGAAGGATAGCCATACTGTAACGAAGACCCAGTCTCAAACCATTAATGAACTTCTTAGTCTTCCTGCGCTCATCACCCGAAATATGAGGGGCATAGGCAGCAAGTCTAGAAAACTCAACCTCATAATCAGCTACTGATAAAAGACCCTGAATGAGTGCAATAAACTGTCGCTCTCTGCGATCTTGGACTGACTGAGGGATGTATTTAGCTCGAAATTCCTTCAGGAAATCCTCCCAAGTAGGTTTAACCCTATCAGCTGCAAATCTCCTCTCTGTAACTCTCCACAACTCATCGGCGGATCCCTGTAATAAGTATACTGCAAACTCTACTTTGTCAGCATCGGAAGTCTGCTGGAGCCTAAAGATCTTCTCGAGAGAAGCAATCCAGCTATCTGCCACTCTATCATCAGTAGTACCATGAATGGAGATGGTTTATAATCCAGAAGTCCCTTCAGAACTACCTCTCGGGCTTTGACTTCATCCTGGACTGTGTGGCGCTCAGCTCTCAGAATTTCTCTGACCGAATCCACCAAATCCTGAGGGTTCAGTGGTGCCATAGGTAGCTGAGGAGGATGATCAGGCGTAAGATCGCGACTGGGCGGCATCCTACAATCAAATACCACAGGTATGCATGAAGCTTAATTATGGATGCAAAGCTGTAAACACATAAGCATAAAAGCACAACTCCTAAGCCATAAGCCGTATGGACTTAGACTGACACGACTCTCAGAGCTCCGTGAACCTATAGCTCTGATACCAACTATAACGACACGTCTCCAAATACGGTGCGACGTGACGTCCAGCACCAAGTCACAATCCATAACAAGAACTGGGGTCCGGTTATGAACCATAACCTGGCGAACGCAAAATAAATACCAGGCGGATCTGTTTTAGAAAATAATAGAACAACAACAAACCATAATACAGCGGAAGCAAATTAATACAATCTATCCCACTCAGGGAGCTAGAAAAGCATTAAATCCCAAAACAGAATTATAACGCCCACCAAGGCCACTGAAAACAACAATATCAACATTTAAACTAATTTACATCATTTACATATACAACTCTAGGGTTTTAATTATTGATCCAGATACACAAGCGAAAATGAAATTACCTAAACAAAACTTAAATAGTCCCAACGACAAGACCTGAATCCGCCTAGTGACAAAACCTGAAAGAGACAACGAGGTAATGGGGTTAGTCAAAGCGACTAAGTGAGGGGGTTGTAATACGTATATATTAATAAAACTAAATAAAAGTTTACCATTTTTAAATGAGAAGAAAGCAAATGAAAAATAAAGGTTTTCATAATGTTGGCGAAGTAATTAATGTTGTAATTAATAAATAAAAGCTCGGCGAGACGAGCAACAACCACCTATTTCACAATATGAAATTAATCAAGTAAACTGCCCTTATTCCTCCTTGTGTAGTCAGGTAGCTAACCCGAACTACTAATAATCAACTATACAAGGACAAGTATCCTTTACACCTTCGGCTAGGGACAAGTCTGTGTGATACCCATCCGGCGCAGGTACTCAAAAGGGTTGCCACTCCGGCCATACCCCGAGCTCCCAGCAGTTTGGAGACCAGAGCATTGAGATCCACCATAGACCCAACGTCTAACCGGCTTCACCCCGTACCCTGATGTCCGGGCCCCAATAGTATGAGATGGCCCAAAAGTCGGGCACAAAGGCCAAAGTATATTTCTCGCATTTCGAAGGATTCGGTCAAAGGGACCAATTGAGAAATCAATTTTAACAGGGGCTAATATGTAATAATTTGATATCAAAACGTTTTCCTCGAAATCATTAAGGTATTCTGGTTTTCAAATAGCTACTACGTATAATATAAGTTGGGGAAAGAAAACTTAAAAGCATAAAAGACAAGCTTCGGGTATATATGGAATATTTACATACGTATAAGAAAACCGAATTCAGAAAAGAAACCCCACCTGGATAATACTGCAAAAAGAGCAAAAGAAAGGAAACCAGACTACTGCCTGGAAGAACTACCACCTGAAACCAAATACGACACAACCATATAAGACGACAATACAACGCACGGCTATAACTCAAATCACTAGCCACATTGCAATTAAATTATTAACTAATTAATTAGACATAATAAGAAATACAAGAATCAAATAATATTTTAGTTGTTCCTAATAGCAATTACAATCCAACTTGATTAATTAATTAGTATCAAGCTTACTATCATTGCAAATCACTTTTAGAAATGAAATGAAGTAGTGCAATCAATATATAATTATGGATAATCATTAGTAATTCACGTATCAATTTAACTCATGAACTAAATAGGAAAGTGAACTAATTAACTAAATTCCTGTTCGTACAACATGTCTAACCCCATATACAATTCTATAATAATTTGATTCTTTAAAAAAACCTACCATTACCGTGTATAGTTGTATTAATTAGTGGTATTGTGACAATACCCACAATCATTTACATAGCTCTCTTAATAGAACTACTCAGATGAATTAGTTGATAGCTCTAACAAGCACATCGATCCAAGTAACTTCTAAAATTGTTACCACAATTAATTATTAATAGCAAGCAACATTCCCCACAGCTATATTAGTATATATATCTTGGAGACTTCAGACAAGTTTTACTCAGCAAAATCCATTTTATAAAGAAACTAATCTAATCGTACACAGATAATTAAATAAAACAAGGTAATAGATCAATTACACATGTAGAAGAAGGAAGATATTTACCTACTTTATCAAAGTTTGCAGAGTTCCATACGTTCTGTGGAGGAAAGGGGATAGAAGAAAATGAAATGAGGTTTATCCCTATATAATTAATATATTCTAACTTCTTGTCTATCCTAGTCTCGTATGAGTCGGCATGGTTCACCCTACTATTTTAATAAATTTATTTTTTTTTTAATCATTTGTCTAATTGTTGTTCACATAAAAGGGGATAGTGTCTGAGTTGGGTTAAAAGGGAATTGGGTAAATATAATATAATATTTTAGTTAGATGGAATTAGGCTTTCTTCATTTTTTTTTTTTCTTCTTGTCGGCATGTTGCTGATGAGGGAAGGAGATAAATGAAGAAAAGTAAAAGTGAAAAGAGTTTTAAAAGAAAGTGTCTGAGGTTTATCTAAAAGAAACGAAGGGGTAAATTTTTAATTACGTGAAATTTCATAAAAAGGGCACGTTTTCGTAATATATCAATATTATAGTCAAAACTCATCATTTTAAACGCACATTGACATAGAATAATTTAAGTTCACAATTTAGCACATTTACAAAAATTTATATAAAACATGTAAGAAAACACACAATTCGAGAAATGGGGAAAGAAAATCAGAAACGTAGGGCATGAAGGGTTACCAAACTAATCTCGAAAATCGGGTTGTTACACCCCCCTTACTGAGTATCCTTTATACTCACCCCTTCTATTTTGGTTCTTGCTTCAAGTAGACAGGTGGCGGTGTCACCTATCTTGTCAGTCGGCAGCAACAGGTCTAGGTTTGCTCATGTATTATTGTCTTGTCAGTGTCCCAACAACAGTCGAGTCTTTACTCTCTGATTTAATTTGAATTACTGTATTTAACATTATGATTTAATTTATTTACTTTCTGTACTTACGTGACCCTGATGTGGGATAGTTAGTTGAGACATGAACGGCATTGAATGGATAATTGTTTTAGATTCGTTTTATGAATTATGTTGCCATGGATGGCATTTACGAATTGATCTGTTATTTATGAAATCGCTTCCGCATTTATTTGATTGTTGCTATTGTTGTTGGGGCGTCATATTATTATTTCCGGAGTTTTGATTGAGTGTCCTGCCATTCGCTGAAATGAGTTTTCGAGTAGGGCACCTTGTCGTGCTCGGAAATTTATTTCGGTGTGGATGTGGCGTTCTTTGTCCTCCTATGGAGAGGGGTGATACAGTCTATGGTATCAGAGCCTAGGTTCCTAAAAGGGAACCGAAAGCTCTAGTATCTCGTCTTGTCTTCTTTTCAGTGTCTGCATGGGTTATGTCAGTCCGTGTCGAATTCGTGGTTCGATGAGTGTTTGTCTATTCTTGGTCCCTAAAATTGTGAAGGATTACGGTTGGCTTAATTAACCAATTGGCGATCCTTTACAAGTTTTTGTACTAACGAAGATGTAACGCGAGCCGATCGTGGAATTCTTTGTTGTGTCTTATTTGGTTTCGGCGTATAGGTCGTGCGGCTTTAGGATCGTGATTTATTTGTTAATATGCCTCGTGTGGTTGCATACTAACCTCATCAGACATGCATAGTGAAACTTTGTGATGCAGAGATGATCAAACACTGTCTTCCTTTGAGATAGGACCCTACGGAAGGATGCTAACTTAGTGGATACAACTTACGAGATTGGTCCTATACTTAGAAGGATTGGTGAAAGGTACGCAACTCATAATAGGCATTGCATGAGAATATCGCTTATACCTTGTCTTAAAATGTGTTGTGCTATTACGTGTTGTCCTTTTACTTCGTGTGAGTTTCTCTACGGGTTTTAGCGTTGGTACCGCTTTAACCTATGAGCTCCATCCGTAAATGTGGGTAAGCATGGACTGTAACGCCCCGAAAATCCGAATTATAATCCGGTATGTCCGAATCGAGTATTTGCGCAATTATTATTTTATTTGATATTTATTATGAGATTTTAGAATAATTTCGTAAATGAATGAATTTCAATAATTGAATTACGAATTGTCAATGTGCGTTTAATAATATGAATTTTAACTGTAATTATGTGTTGTTTGGACAATGTGAGTTTTTGAACTTATTTTACGAAATTACGAATTTGCCCCTTCGACTTTAAACCCTAGTCGAAATTGACTAAGTCTCATCTCCCTCTCTCTTCCCTCACTCTCGTTCAAACGCAACAGCAAGGAAGAAAGAAAAGAAAAGAAAGAAAAAGAGAAAGAGAAGGAAGAAGATTCAAACGATTGTCCCGACTTCGTTTCTCGACGGATTTTCGAACCGTTTACGCCTACGAACTCCCCGCGATCTCTTCTACGAGTAAGCTTCTCATGATTTTTTCATTTAATGCCTCTTATGCTTCATTTTTTTCGTTTTTGGTTAATAGTTGAATAATTAGGTTTTATATGATTTTGATAGAAATTGTGGATGGATTTTCGTGTTTATTGTTTCTATGTGTAGCTTATATGTTGTAGATCATTATATGTGAAAATTAGGGAAGGATTTGCATGTTTAATTAGTTAAATGTTGAATTTAGAACTGAACTCGCATGGTTTTCTGGTTCTGCGAAATGTTCTGCTCTTTCTTGACGCACACGGGCTTTGCACACGGGGTGTGGCAAGCCCGTGTAGGGGTACACGGCATCTTGCACGGCCGTGCAAGAGACCGTGCGTGTGATTCATGGTGCACGGCCTTGTGCACACGGCCTTGAGGCCGTGTGCAAGAGACCGTGCGTGTCCCTCTTTGGTGTGCACGGCCTTGGCACACGGCCGTGCACAAGGCCGTGTGGCCTGGTTGAACAGGGCCCTGACCTTCTGTAAGTCAGGGCCCATTTTGGCCTACGGGTCCCTCCGAGGCTCGTCTTTTCTGAATTCTTTCTTCGCTCGTGTATTTGATATATATGAAATAGATATGAATTGCATGATTTATGAATTTATAACATGTTCGGGTCTATGAATAGTGTGTTTTAAGTTTTCGTCAAATTTTCTAACTTTTGCATATGAAGTCCGATTTTCCCGAAATTCGAATGCATACTCCTTTATGATATTTAAAGCATGTCCGTAAGGCTTCATTGCATTTGGATTTGATTTGCATATTTAAATTCATGAATTACTCCATTCTCATTTGATAATTTGAACCTAAGTGCCTTATGTGATTGTATAACGTGCCTCAATATGTTATAATGTTTTCGTACAAGCCGTGCGTCCTCGTTAGTCTTATTTGGTTGTGTCTTTGTATTTTGCAGACGATACTCCCGTGGAGTAGCGCATCCGGTCTTGCATTATCTATTCTTTTTGGTATAGCCACAGGTGAGGCTTTCCGTTTTTGATCCCAGTACTATTATGTATATATATAAATAAGCTTCTCCCGATATAAGCCAATTTTACGTTTTGTTTTCACACCGTTTCTATATATATACTTAATAAATATTTATGCCTAGTATGTTTATTCGATTTATCGAAAATGTTTTGATATGAAAAAGTACTACGTATAGTCTTTGAAACGTTTGCGAAAGAGACATGTAAAACCCCTTTGTTTTCTAAGGCGAACTTTGGCCTTCGGCCTCGCGTATGACATGTCTCGAACGGTCTTTTAGCCAACCCGAAATGATTTGAAAAGCGAGTTATGATATGTATGTAAGTATGTTTGGTCCCGGAGTAAGGATGATAGGACGAAGTCGGTAGACATCGGGTCTACGGCGGAAATCCTATGGTTCCCTCCACCTTTGGGAGCTCGGGGTGAGGCCGGAGTGGCAGCCCTTTGAGTACCTGAGATTATACTGTATGTTATGCGTAGTTCAGATTTAGCGGTCCGTCTACATTGGAGGAATAAGGGCGGTTTCCCGTTTTTAAGTTTGGAAATTGGAGTTAAGGGCTCGACTCACCGAGTCATATGATAAGTTATGTTTTATGCTAAATCACCACCCCGTTACGAAAACCTTTCATTTATGTTGATTTCTTTTAAGTTTAAAATTGGTGATTTACTTCCGTTTTATAATATACATTATTATTCCCTCCTCACTTAGTCGTTTGACTAACCCCCTCTGTTTCACCCTGTATTGGTTTCAGGATACTAGGCGGGATCTTCGTCATCGTAGTCGTCGTCGTAGAGTTGCATTTATTTTGCTCATGTATAACTCTTTTCTCGTTTGGCTATTAATTATGTTTCATGATGCTAGGATTTTATTTAGTTACTATTCGGGATTTATATGTTGAACCCGTTATTGTACATTGTGGGGATATTGTATCGAACCCGTTTATTAATTATGTAATTGAATTTCGTTGGCCTTGGTGGGCTTTAATACTTGTGCAATTATTATGTTTTATTGTTTGGTTTATTTTCGCTTCCGCACCACTGTCATTTTCTTTCGTTTTTGAAATCCCCGCCTAGTGATTGAGTAAATGTGTGTCGTTCTCCGGGTTTCGGTTCGGTTCGGATTCCATTTCGGTTCTGGGTCGGGGCACGGTGCGGGGCGTGCGTTACCCGTTTGGGGCGCCCGCTACAGTTGGTTTCAGAGCTCTTTGGTCCAATGGCCTAGGCTCTGAATTGTCGTGTCAGTTTAGGTTGTACGGCTTAGGGTTATGTGATTGTGACAACGTGATTATGTGAATTTAACTTCTCTACGTGTTACGGCTTTTCATAATCACTTATCATCATGCATGTTTGGTTTTGAATTTTGCAGAATGCCTCCTCGCCGTGAACCGCCAGGTCCGCCTCCAGGTGTTCCGACACCAGCACAGTTTATGGAAGCCTTAGGGCAGTTTATGGTTAACACCAACCGAGCAACGCCACCACCTACACCCGAGACCGAGATGAGCAGGTTCCTTAAACTCCACCCTCCGCAGTTCGAGGGTGCACCGGACGATGTTATTGCCGAATCTTGGATAGCGGCAATGGAGAAGAGGTTCAGAGTAATGGAATATCAGGACCCTAAGAGGGTCGAATTAGCAGTGTATCAGATGACAGGAGCTGCACATGACTGGTGGCCCGTATCGAGCAGCGATGGCAGCGAGAGCATGTGGTCCCGACTTGGGATCAATTCTTAGTTGAGTTTCGGGCCAAGTATATTCCGTTGGTGGTCCGACAGCGACGTGAGCGAGAGTTCCTGGCTCTCAAGCAGGGTACTTCATCCGTTGACCAGTATGAGGCTCATTTCTCCAGGCTTATCATTCATTGCTCGTATATTGTGGACGACGAGCAGAGGAAGACTCGACAGTTCATTGAGGGGTTGTCGAATGAGATCCGTATGCATATGCTCGGGAACAGACTCCAGTACTACACCGATGCAGTTGAGACGGCCCTATCTATAGAGTCCAATCTCCGACAAATGAGACCGACTTCTGCACCTGCCCCCGCAGCCGCCAAGAGTTTCGCTTCTGGTTCGAAGAGACCCTTTACTCATTCTGGGTCCTCTTCTGGGAAGAAGTCATTCAAGACAGTTGTTCAGCCTGCTCCTCCCCGACCTCAGGGATTTCCACGACCCGTATGTGGATTCTGTCAGGGCCCGCACTTAGAGGCCAAATGTTGGAAGAAAAATGGTCTTTGCTACGGATGTGGTAGCGCCGATCACCGGGTAGATGTATGCCCGAAGAGGAGACCGGTACAGCAGGGAGCCGCTCAGCCTCAGGCCTATGCCCGTGTCTACGCCTTGGAAGGAGATGCAGAGGATGCTGTTGCAGATCCGACCGATGTGGTGGAAGGTACTATATATATAAATGGCATCCCCATACATGCATTGTACGACTCGGGTGCTTCACACTCGTTTATTGCGCCTGCTGTTTCCTTATCTGTGCATGCGCCTGTTTCCTTGCTTGATTATGTGTTAGTGGTTGGTTCGCCGTTGGGTTTGAAGGTTATTGCGAACCGAGCACCTAAGCTTTGTCCGATCATCATCGAGGGTATCGAATATCCGGCAGATTTGATTAAGTTGCCGATGAAGAAATATGGGGTTATTCTCGGAATGGATTGGTTGTACGAGCATCGGGCGAAGGTTGATTGTTTTGAGAAGAAGGTTATTCTGGGTTCTAATGAGGTTAAGGGTTTCCGATCAGGAGAAGGTCCATATATCTCAATGATGGAAGCCAAGAAGCTCGTTCAGAAAGAAGAAGCGACGTGCTTTATAGCTTACCTTCTCAACCGCCCGAAAGACCAGACGAAGATTGAAGAAATGTCCGTGGTCAATGAATTCATCGATGTGTTTCCCAAGAATTTGGAATTCTTGCCACCGGATCAGGATATAGAGTTCGTGATTGATCTAGTTTCGGGAGCCGAGTCCTATTCGAAGTCGCCGTACCAAATGGCTCCTGCCGAGTTGAAAGAATTGAAGAACCAACTCGATGAACTTCTTTCTATTGGATATATCCGACCGAGTGCCTCGCCTTGGGGTGCTCTAGTCTTGTTCGTGAAGAAGAAGGATGGTACACTTCGCATGTGTATCGATTACCGAGAATTGAACAGGATGACAGTGAAGAACAAGTATCCTCTACCGCATATCGAGGAACTGTTCGACCTGCTACAAGGATCAAGGGTTTATTCCAAGCTCGACCTCAGACAAGGATATTACCAGCTCCATATCCGATCAGAAGATATTTCAAAGACAGCTTTCAACACCCGATATGGACATTTCGAGTTTGTGGTCATGCCGTTTGGACTCACGAATGCTCCAGCAGCTTTTATGGACATGATGCACAGAATTTTCCGTCCGTACCTCGACAAGTTCGTCGTTATTTTCATCAACGACATCTTAGTGTTCTCGAAGTCGAAGAAGAACACGCTGAGCACCTCCGGATTGTGCTCCAAGATTTGAGAGAGCACCAGTTGTTCGCTAAGTTCAGCAAATGCGAATTCTGGATTGACCGAGTAACCTTCCTAGGTCATGTCATATCCGGAACGGGAGTCGAGGTAGATCCTTCGAAGATTGAGACAGTGCTGGATTGGGAGAGACCTAAGACTCCTACAGAGATCCGTAGTTTCTTGGGTTTAGCAGGATACTACAGACATTTCGTCAAGGATTTCTCTAAACTTGCAGGCCCGTTAACAGCATTGACGAAGAAAGAAGCTAAGTTTGAGTGGTCGGCCAAATGTGAAACTAGTTTTCAAGAGCTCAAGAAGAGATTGACCACAGCCCCAGTATTGACCCTGCCCGAGGGTTCTGAAGGATTTGTCGTGTATGCAGATGCGTCACACGAAGGATTAGGTTGTGTGTTAATGCAGAATGGGAAAGTTATAGCTTATGCATCGAGGAAGCTAAAGCCAGCTGAAGAGAACTATCCCACTCACGACCTTGAGCTAGCCGCCGTGGTATTTGCATTATTGAAATGGCGTCATTACCTCTACGGCATCACGTTCGACATCTTCACAGATCATAAGAGCCTTCAGTATTTGTTTACTCAGAAGAAATTGAACAAACGACAGCGCCGTTGGATGGAGTTATTTGAGGACTACCATTGCAAGATTCAGTACCATCCCGGAAAGGCGAATGTTGTAGCCGATGCACTGAGCCGGAAGGCAAGCATAGCCCAGCAAGAGGCTAAGTTAGAGGGAGTTCACATCAGTTCCCAGGCCCATGTTCACAGCATATCGATCCAGTCAGAGTTGGGTCGAAAGATTCAAGATGTTCAGGCTACTGATGAGTGGACTCAGAGACAGATAGTTCACATCGCAGCTGATTCTGAGACTCAGTTTGGTGTGGACGACACAGTAATTCTCTGTTACAAGTCCCGAGTTTGTGTTCCGGAGAGTCTGAGGAAAGAGATTCTCGATGAGGCTCACAACACACCTTACACAGTTCATCCAGGTGGAAGTAAGATGTATCGGGATCTAAAAGAATTATTCTGGTGAAGAGGTATGAAGAGAGACGTAGCTGATTACGTCAAGAGATGCTCGACTTGTCAGCAAGTTAAAGTTGAACATCAAAGATCGGGAGGTTTGCTTGAGCCACTACCGATTCCTGCATGGAATTGGGAGGATATTGCCATGGACTTCGTGTCTGGTTTGCCTAAAGTTAGAGGTGGCTACGATAGCATTTGGGTGATTATCGACCGACTGTCCAAGAGTGCTCATTTTCTACCGATCAACATGTCGTACAAAGTGGATAGGTTGGCAGAGATTTATCACCGAGAGATTGTCAAGCTTCATGTGATTCCGACTACGATAGTGTCTGACAGAGATGCTCGATTTACTTCTCGCTTATGGCAGCAACTTCAAGAGCGAATGGGAACGAAGCTGACTTTCAGTACAGCCGCACATCCGCAGACAGATGGTCAGTCAGAGAGGATGATCAGATATCTCTGTGATATGCTTCAAGCTTGTGCCTTGTATTTTCGCAACAATTGGCACGATCAGTTGCCGTTGATCGAGTTTGCCTACAACAACAGTTATCAGTCTACGATCGGAATGGCACCTTACGAAGCATTGTATGGCAGAAAGTGTAAATCCCAGTTGTTTTGGGATCTCGAGGATTGGCGTTGGACGAAAGATGATAAGGAACGAGGAACTCCTCCAAAGTTTCTCCAAAATGCCATCGACCGTATCTAGATCATTCGGCAGAGAATGAAAGCAGCTCAGGATCGACAGAAAAGCTATGCCGACAACCGTCGCCGACCGTTGAAATTTGAGGTTGGTGACAAAGTATTCCTCAAAGCTTCTCCTCGAAAGGGTTTCACCTGAATTGGAAAAGGAGGAAAGTTGAGCCCAAGATTTTTGGGTCCCTCTGAGATTCTAGAAAGGATTGGGAACGCCGCTTACAGGTTAGACTTGCCGCCAAGCCTAACAGGGATTCACAACGTCTTTCATGTTTCCCAACTCCGAAAATACTTTCCGAATGAGTCCGAGATCCTTCCTGTTGAGGATATTGAACTAGAACCGGACTTGACCTTTGTTTCGAAGCCGGTAAAGATATTGGATAAGAAGACTCAAGCTCTGCGCAACCGAGAAATTTCTCTTGTCAAAGTCCTTTGGAGAAATCAGACAACCGAAGAAGCTACATGGGAGACCGAGGACCAGATGCGCAAGTTTCATCCGGAATTATTTCAGTCGGACGAGTAGAATCTGGGGGCCAAATTCTCATAAGGAGGGGTGATTGTAACGCCCCGAAAATCCGAATTATAATCCAGTATGTCTGAATCGAGTATTTGCGCAATTTATTATTTTATTTGATATTTATTATGAGATTTTAGAATAATTTCGTAAATGAATGAATTTCAATAATTAAATTACGAATTGTCAATGTGCGTTTAATAATATGAATTTTGACTGTAATTATGTGTTGTTTGGACAATGTGAGTTTTTGAACTTATTTTGCGAAATTATGAATTTGCCCCTTCGACTTTAAACCCTAGTCAAAATTGACTAAGTCTCATCTCCGTCTCTCTTCCCTCACTCTCGTTCAAATGCAACAGCAAGGAAGAAAGAAAAGAAAAGAAAGAAAAAGAGAAAGAGAAGGAAGAAGATTCAAACAATTGTCCCGACTTCGTTTCTCGACGGATTTTCGAACCGTTTACGCCTACGAACTCCCCGCGATCTCTTCTACGAGTAAGCTTCTCAAGATTTTTTCATTTAATGCCTGTTATGCTTCATTTTTCTCATTTTTGGTTAATAGTTGAATAATTAGGTTTTATATGATTTTGATAGAAATTGTGGATGGATTTTCGTGTTTATTGTTTCTATGTGTAGCTTATATGTTGTAGATCATTATATGTGAAAATTAGGGAAGGATTTGAATGTTTAATTAGTTAAATGTTGAATTTAGAACTGAACTCGCATGGTTTTCTAGTTCTGCGAAATGTTATGCTCTTTCTTGACGCACACGGGCTTTGCACACGGGGTGTGGCAAGCCCGTGTGGGGGTACACGGCCTCTTGCACGGCCGTGCAAGAGACCGTGCGTGTGATTCATGGTGCACGGCCTTGAGGCCGTGTGCAAGAGGCCGTGCGTGTCCCTCTTTGGTGTGCACGGCCTTGGCACACGGCCGTGCACAAGGCCGTGTGGCCTGGTTGAACAGAGCCCTGACCTTCTGTAAGTCAGGGCCCATTTTGGCCTACGGGTCCCTCCGAGGCTCATCTTTTCCGAATTCTTTCTTCGCTCGTGTATTCGATATATATGAAATAGATATGAATTGCATAATTTATGAATTTATAACATGTTCTGGTCTATGAATAGTGTGTTTTAAGTTTTCGTCAAATTTTCTAACTTTTGCATATGAAGTCCGATTTTCCTGAAATTTGAATGCATACTCCTTTATGATATTTAAAGCATGTCCGTAAGGTTTCATTGCATTTGGATTTGATTTGCATATTTAAACTCATGAATTACTCCGTTTTCGTTTGATAATTTGAACCTAAGTGCCTTATGTGATTGTATAACGTGCCTCAATATGTTATAATGTTTTCGTACAAGCCATGCGTCCTCGTTAGTATTATTTGGTTGTGTCTTTGTATTTTGCAGACGATACTCCCGTGGAGTAGCGCATCCAGTCTTGCATTATCTATTCTTTTTGGTATAGCCACAGGTGAGGCTTTCCGTTTCTGATTCCAGTACTATTATGTATATATATAAATAAGCCTCTCCCGATATAAGCCATGTTTACGTTTTGTTTTCACACCGTTTCTATATATATACTTCATAAATATTTATGCCTATTATGATTATTCGATTTATCGAAAATATTTTGATATGAAAAAGTACTACGTATAGTCTTTGAAACGTTTGCGAAGGAGACATGTAAAACCCCTTTGTTTTCTAAGGTGAACTTTGGCCTTCGGCCTCGCATATGACATGTCTCGAACGGTCTTTTGGCCAACCCGAAATGATTTGAAAAGCGAGTTATGATATGTATGTATGTATGTTTGGGCCCGGAGTAAGGATGATAGGACGAAGTCGGTAGACATCGGGTCTACGGCGGAAATCCTATGGTTCCCTCCACCTTTGGGAGCTCGGGGTGAGGCTGGAGTGGCAGCCCTTTGAGTACCTGAGATTATACTGCATGTTATGCGTAGTTCGGATTTAGCGGTCCGTCTACATTGGAGGAATAAGGGCGGTTTCCCGTTTTTAAGTTTGGAAATTGGAGTTAAGGGCTCGACTCGCCGAGTCATATGATAAGTTATGTTTTATGCTAAATCACCACCCATTTACGAAAACCTTTCGTTTATGTTGATTTCTTTTAAGTTTAAAATTGGTGATTTACTTCCGTTTTATAATATACATTATTATTCCCTCCTCACTTAGTCGTTTGACTAACCCCCTCTGTTTCACCCTGTATTGGTTTCAGGATACTAGGCGGGATCTTCTTCATCGTAGTCGTCGTTGTAGAGTTGCATTTATTTTGCTCATGTATAACTCTTTTCCCGTTTGGCTATTAAATATGTTTCATGATGCTAGGATTTTATTTAGTTAGTATTCGGGATTTATATGTTGAACCCGTTATTGTACATTGTGGGGATATTGTATCGAACCCGTTTATTAATTATGTAATTGAATTTCGTTGGCCTTGGTGGGCTTTAATACTTTTGCAATTATTATGTTTTATTGTTTGGTTTATTTTCGCTTCCGCACCTCTGTCATTTTCTTTCATTTTTGAAATCCCCGCCTAGTAATTGAGTAAATCTGTGCCGTTCGCCGGGTTTCGGTTTGGGTCGGATTCCATTTCGGTTCCGGGTCGGGGAACGGTGCGGGCCGTGCGTTACCCGTTTCGGGCGCCCACTACATGGACAACAAGCAGACTTGACAGACAGAATGACACAATAGCACAGGGTCATATTCGGGTGTTGTAGCGCCCCGATAATCCGAATTACATTCCGGTATGCCCGAATCGTTTATTTGTGCAATTTATTATTTTATTTGATATTATTATGTGATTTTATAACAATTTTGTATATGAGTGAATTTCTATATTTAAATCACGAATTGATAATGTGTGTTTAATTATATGAATTTTGACTGTAATTATGACCTATTTGGATAACTTAGGTTTTGGGTTAAATTTTGCAAAATTACAAAAATGGCCTTTCATTCCTCGAATCAAGTCAATTCTTTGACTAAGTCTCACATCTCTCCCTCTCACCCCATTACGCCTACGAACTCCTCTCGATCTTATCTACGAGTAAGCTTCTCACGTCTTTCTCGATTAATGCCTCATATGCTTCATTTTTCTGATTTTGATGAATAGTTGAACATTTAGGTTAAATGATGATTTTGAATGATTTTATGGATGGAATTACGTGGTTCTTGGTTCTATAGGTAGATTAGATGTTGTAGATCAATATATGTGAGTTTTAACTGGAGATTTGCATGATTGATGGGTTTAATATCGAATTTTGGGTTGTTCCCGCGAAGCCCTCGCGATTCTGCAATTCTGCTGCTGTTCTTTAGATCCACACGGCCTTACGCATGGTCTTGAGACCGTGCGCCAAGACCGTGTGTGCCCCTTTTTAGCCTTGCACGGCCTTGTGCACCCCGTGCGCAAGCCGGTGTGCAGGCCAGTGCAAGTTTCTGCACCGACTTGAGCACGAGTTCAAGCCCGTGCGTCCGCCCGTCCCCAAGACCGTGTGTCCCCCTTAGCCAAAATTTCTCCATTTTCAGAATGTTGCTCTCGGCAATGTGAGTCAACGGGCACTTTTAAAAGTTAACTTTCTTCGTTTGACCTCCGATTTGAGATCCGATTTCACCTATAGGTCCTATAAATCATGAAATACATATTTTAGGAAGTTTAAATTTTTCCGACTTCGTTCGGGCCCCGTTCCTCGTGTTTTTCGTTTAGGCATTTTGGGCTATTTTTAAATGCTGTCCATTTCTTCTGAAACTTGAAAACATGCTTCCTTATTGCCTTTTATGCATGATTATGAACTTTTATCGCATTCTAATTTGATTTGCTTATTGAATTTAAGTACTTTGATAGAATGTGAACCTAAGTGTTATGAATGACTGTTTAACGTGCTTCTATGTGTTTTAATGCTTTCGTATAAGCCGTGCGTCGTCGTTAGTCTTATTTGGTTGTGTCTTTGTATTTTGCAGACGATACTCCCGTGGAGTAGCGCATCCGGTCTTGCATTTATCTATTCTTTTTGTATAGCCAACAGGTGAGGCTTTCCGTTTCTGATTCCAGTACTATTATGTATATATAAATAAGCCTCTCCCGATATAAGCCTTGTTTACGTTTTGTTTTCACACCGTTTCTATAGATATACTTAGTAGATATTTATGCATATTAGGTTTATTCGATTTATCGAAAACGTTTTGATATGAAAAAGTACTACGTATAGTCTTCGAAATGTTTGCGAAAGAGACATGTAAAACCCCTTTGTTTTCTAAGGCGAACTTTGGCCTTCGGCCTCGCATATGACATGTCTCGAACGGTCTTTTGGCCAACCCGAAATGATTTGACAAGCGAGTTATGAACTGTATGTATGTATGTTTGGGCCCGGAGTAAGGATGATAGGACGAAGTCGGTAGACATCGGGTCTACGGCGGAAACCCTATGGTTCCCTCCACCTTTGGGAGCTCGGGGTGAGGCCGGAGTGGCAGCCCTTTGAGTACCTGAGTTATACCTGTATGTTATGCGTAGTTCGGATTTAGCGGTCCGTCTACATTGGAGGAATAAGGGTGGTTTCCCGTTTTATGTTTGGAAATTGGAGTTAAGGGCTTGACTCGCCGAGTCATATGATATGTTTATGTTTTATGCTAAATCATCAACCGTTTACGAAAACCTTTCTTTTATGTTGATTTCTTTTCAGTTTCAAAATGGTGGTTTATTTCCGTTTTATAATATACATTATTATTCCCTCCTCACTTAGTCGTTTCACTAACCCTCTCTGTTTCACCCTCGGTATTGGTTTCAGGATACTAGGCGGGATTTGTTCGTCGTCATCGCGCCTTTAGAGTTGCATTCTTTTGCTCATGTATAACTCTATTTCTGTTTGGCTATTATTTATGTTTTATGTTATTAGGATTTATATATCTAGTATTCGGGATTTATATGTTGAACCCGTTATTTTATATTGTCGGGATATTGTATCGAACCCTTTTATTATTTATGTAATTGAATTTCGTTGGCCTTGGTGGGCTTTACTACTTGTGCAATTATTATGTTTTATTGTTTTGTTGTTTTTTGCTTCCACACCTCTGTCGTTTATTTCGTTTTGGAAACCCCCGCCTAGTGATTGAGTAAATGTGTGCCGTTCGCCGGGTTTTGGTTCGGGTCGGATTCCCTTTCGGATCCGGGTCGGGGCTCGGTGCGGGGCGTGCATTACCCGTTTGGGGCGCCCGCTACAGTTGGTATCAGAGCTCTTTAGGTCCAATGGCCTAGGCTCTGAAGTGTCGTGTTTTGTCGTGTCCGTTTAGGTCATACGGCTTAGGATTACGTGATTGTGACAATGTGATTATGTGAATAAACTTCTCTACGTGTTACAGTTTTTCATAATCACTTATCATCATGCATGTTTGGTATTGAATTTGCAGAATACCTCCTCGCCGTGAACCGCCAGGTCCACCTCCAGGTATTCCGACCCTAGTCAGTTTATGGAGGCTTTAGGGCAATTCATGGTTCATGCTAACCGAGCAACACCGCCTCCTGCCCCCGAGAATGATATGGGAAGGTTCCTTAAGCTCAACCCTCCGCAGTTCGAGGGTGCACCGGATGATGTGATTGCCGAAGCTTGGATTTCGGCTATGGAAAAGAGGTTTTGAGTTATGGAGTGTCCGGACCCTAAGAGGGTCGAGTTGGCAGTTTATCAGATGATAGGAGCTGCACAGGACTGGTGGACCCGTATAGAGCAGCGATGGCAGCGAGAGCATGTGGTCCCCACTTGGGATCAGTTCTTGGTCGAGTTTCGGGCCAAGTATATACCGTTGGTCGTACGTCAGCGGCGTGAGCGAGAGTTCCTGGCTCTCAAGCAGGGTACTTCATCCGTTGACCAGTATGAGGCTCATTTCTCCAGGCTTATTATTCATTGCTCGTATATGGTTGACGACGAGCAGAGAAAGACTCGACAGTTTATCGAGGGGGTGTCGAATGAGATCCGTATGCATATGCTCGGGAACAGACTTCAGTACTATACCAATGCAGTTGAGACGGTCCTATCTATAGAGTCCAATCTTCGACAGATGAGACCGACTTCGGCACCTGCCCCCCGCAGCCGCCAAGAGTTTCGCTTCTAGCTCGAAGAGGCCATTTGTTCCGTCTGGGACCTCTTCTGGGAAGAAGCCGTTCAAGGCCCCCGTTCAGCCTGCTCCTCCCCGACCTCAGGGACATCCACGACCTGTATGTGGATTTTGTCAAGACCCGCACTTAGAGGCCAAATGTTGGAGGAAGAATAGTCTTTGCTACGGATGTGGTAGCGCCGATCACCGAGTAGATGTATGCCCGAAGAGGAGACCGGTACCGCAGGGAGCAGCTCAGCCTCAGCCCTATGTCCGTGTCTACGCCTTGGAAGGCGATGCTGAAAACGCCGTGGCAGATCCGACCGATGTCGTGGAAGGTACTATATATATAAATGGCATCCCCATACATGTATTGTACGACTCGGGTGCTTCTGTAACGCCCCAAATTTTTTGTAAGCTAAAGCCGGTAAGAATTCCTAAGATAACGGGACATGTAACGACCCGAAAATTCCATAATTAATTCTTGGAATAATTATTCGACATTTAGTTGAATTTTATATGAAAAGATTTAACTTTGTTAGTTAATCTCAATTTATTATAATTATTTCAATATCTTTAACCTTTTATAATTACATTTTCTACCCCTCGAATTATTCTAATTTATGAACGAACCTACAACCTTCTAAAAATACCCTTGCACTACCTTGAACACACTCACACCCTCTTGGTTACATAATCCATCGAGAGAGAGAGAGAAGAGAAGGAGAAGGGAGAGGAAGAAGGAGAAGGAAAGGAAATCTCGTTCCGAATTCGTTTCTCGACCAATTGAAATTCCGAGACCAGTTTTACGATCCTCATTCGATTCTTTATCGGTAACCTTCTTTCTCCAATTCATTTCATCCATTAAATCTTTCAATTTTTATAGTTTTTATATTGAATATATATTTGATGAATTTCTTGATTCGTAGGTTATAGTTTATCATTTTTAGTGTAGTTCGGATCAAATGATAGATATTAATGTGTACAATGCATGAGTGTGAATCTTACATATTAATTTTGGCCTTAGAATCCCCCATATTTGATTTTTGCACGAAACTCCCGAGAAAACCTTAAAATCGCGTTTTCTGCACCTGGGTGTTGGAACCACACGGCCCAACGCACGGTCTTGCTCAAGACCGTGCGCCGGACCGTGCACAGCCATTTAACCTTGCACCGGCTTGCGCACGCCGGTGCACCAGGCCGTGTGCCTTTATTTCAGCCTGCACGGTCTTGGTTTCGTGCTCAAGACCGTGCACTAGGCCGTGCGTTAGCCCGTGCGAATGCCTTAGCCAATTTTCCAGCCTTTTCCCTTAGTTGCTCTCGGTAATGGGGTCAAATATCCAAAAATAAAAGTTGACTTTTTGCATACGACCCCCTAAAATCGAGCCGTTTCCGCCTATAGCTTCCTTATGATTCAAGGATGAATATTTGGTAAAGTTTTCAAAATTCCGATCTCGTTCGGACCTTGAATCGAGCCTTTTTCATTTGGGGCTTTTTCCCCAATTTTTGAATGTTGTCCGAAAAATCTGAAAATCGCATGAGTGCCTCTTTATAATATTATATGAGTGAATGTACAATTAGAATTTCAATTGAGCATGTTTATCATTGCTAATTTCGTATTTTTAGTTTAATTGATTTAATTGCATTTTAATTGTACAATTCAATTGCTATGTGTTAATTACTGATTTTTCTGTCTCTGTAGTCTTCGTGAGTCGTTGTCGTGTCTTGTCTTATGTAGTTTTGTCGTCTGTTAGTTTCAGGTTGTCTTATCAGGACTCAGCTTGGATTGTCTTGTCGTCCCGTGTTTCCAGGTGAGGGTTTTAAAATGATTTCAAACGGAGTAAGAATTCTTTTAATTTATTGCGAACTCCCCTTATGTGCTCTTATTGCTTCGTTTTCCTTTCTCGTATAATTATTAGATATTTAATCTATATTTTAAGGTTGCTCTCAAATGATTTAATATTAAATTGTACTTATGAGTATCCCTAAAATATTTTATTTTCATATGGCAAGTAAAATTATTTATTTTAAGCGTGACGGTTTGACTTAGGATTTATACCCTTCGTCGTCACTCAAACTTGCTCAAATTTAATTTATGTACGGTTTTCAAAGCGAGCAAATTCATGACATTTCAACATGGGGCCCGGGAAAGTATCCGGAGGTTATACCTGGGGACGAGCGTCTAGGGGTAATCCGAGGTGCTTCTCCCAAAACTAAGCGTCAATCGTGGCCCGTCAGGAGTTGATAGCCACGGTTGGGAGTGATGGTGGGCGTTGCATTCGTTGCACGTTTTCCTAAAATTCACAGTCGCCCGAAATAGCGATTCGGGGTCAGACACCGGTGATGGAGTATATGAACGTGAAGGGGTTATAAGGAGGAACAGGCCCATTCTCGCTGGGATATTATTTGCGTGCATGTTACTGCTTTAATTATTTACTATCTATTTAATATCGCGTATACAAGTCGAAGCACGATCCGGATTTTCTTCAATTATGCAAATGTATTTTCACATATATATAATTTAAAACCCGGACACGTGGCTCGTACTTGTTCCCTCTTAACCTTCACTGAGTGTTTTTACTCACCCCCCTATTTTAATTCTTACTTCAGGTCGACAGGTGGCGTTGTCACCTATCATGTCAGTCGGCAGCAGCAGGTCTAGGTTGGCTCGTGTGTCTTGTCTTGTCAGTGTCCCAACAACAGTCGTGTTCTTGTTATGAATTTATTTAATTATGTATTTTGGATCATGCTTTAATTTAAGTACTTACGTGCCCCTGATGTGGGATAGATTTGACTGGCCACGAATGGCATTGATTATATTATGATTGAGACTGATGTATGAATTACGTGGCCATGGATGGCTTATATGATATTTTATATAATTGTTATTACTTCCGCAACTCTGATTTAATTATTATTTATTGCTGTTGTTGTTGGGCTGTCGTTTGCTGTTGCTAGTTTTGCCTGATTGATTGCCGTTCGCCGGGATGGATTTTTAAATGGGGTACTTATACCTCGTTTGAAGGTTTGTCTCGGTGCGGATGTGGTGTCCTTTCTCCGGCCAAGGAAAGGGGCGCTACAGTCAGTGGTATCAGAGCCTAGGTTCCCAAACAGGAACCGAAAGCTCTAGTATCTCGTCTGTCTTGCATGGGGTGTCTGTCAGCTTGGTGTCAGTTCATGTCGAGTTCGTGTTTTGACAAGTGTTTGTCTCATCTTGGTGCTTAAAATTGTAGGTGATTACGGTTGGCTTAATTAACCGACTGGCAATCTTTTATAAATTTTTGTACTAAGGAAGATGTAACGCGAGTCGATCGTGGAACACTGTGCGTGTCTTACATGGTTTTGTCTGTCGTAGTGTGTGTCGGTAGGATTTTGTTGAGTGATTGAGCATGCTTATGTGTTTATGAATTGTTAGCATCATTTCTCACAAGACATGCACCTATTTTGCCAAATAGTTGTGAACGCAGGTATGCCACGTAAGAAAGCTAGATCAGATCCGCCACTACCTCCACTTCAGACTACGTCAGGATCAACGCACTCGTATTCGACGGGAGAGTTGGAAATAGCTCAGGGAGCAGAAAGCGTGACGGAATACGAGGCCAGATTTGCCTACCTGACTAACTACTCACCAAACCGGGAGCCAGATCAAAGGAACAGAGCTGCGAGATTTATATCTGGATTGAGGCATGAGATTCGCCAAGTACTCATAGGTCTTGGTTGTTGTTCTTATGCTGAAGCTGTTGGCCGAGCCTTGCGGGCCGAAGCAGAGTTTGAAATGAGAGCTAGGAATGCTCGACCGATCACTTTAACGAACCCGTCTTATGGATCGAGAACTCCAGTGGCTGTTCGTACAACTTCTCACAGAAAAGAGGCGACGACCAGTGGATCCAGGGAGAGCACCATCCTTTGCTCGTATTGCCATAAGCCAAATCATCTCGCAGAGTACTGCCGGAAACGACTGGGGCAGTGTTTACTGTGTGGATCCCCTGACCATCTTCTCGACAATTGCCCTATTAAGAAGACACCTAAGGAAGAGGACAGTGGATGAGGATTCTGGGGATTCAGGGTTCTTAATTCAGAAAGGGAGGCTACCGGAGAATAAAGCGTGAAGGGACAGTGTTGGGGACGTACCGTAAATGAGAAGCCACGACATCGAAGGACTTGAAAGGAATAATGGGAGACTAGAACGGACTTCATTACTCGGAATAAAGGTACCATGCATTTTCATAACATTCATATTTCTCGTATTCAATTTATTAATTGCGCGGTATTATGTAATTATTGCTTGATTGAACTCCGGATTAAATCCGGGGTGTTTTCGAAAATTTTTGCGCGTTTTTATTCGATCCAGGGGTGCTTGCACGCCCTAACGCACGGTCTTGCTCAAGACCGTGCGGTTCAGCTCAATCCCGTGCAAGCCAGTTCAGCGTTAAACCGCTGAACCGGCTGGACCGCTCCACACGGGCCAGCGCACGCCCGTGCGTCCGGCCGTGTGTCTCTATTTTGCCCTTTTTAAACCTATTTCGCGTGCAGACTTACAGCAGCTCTTTTCACCCCTTTTCTCTCCACTTCCAGCAACAGAAACTTGCGAATTTTTCCCCAAAATTTTCTTCAATCTTTGCAAGCCAATAACTTTCGATCCGTCCGTTGGATCTTCCTAATTTTCGGAAGGTACGTAGTCTACATTACGTATTTCAATTAGTTGGGTTTTGAGGACGATCCGTCGAGCCGATCTTACACACATTGCTGCCCAAAGTACACGCACGCCAAGTGTTCGACAAAATTCCCGAGTGAGGATTTTCATCAAATTCAATCTTACAAGCTTCCAACAACAATCTCACATGGCCACCGAAGGTTCTCGACGGAGGAGGAGACAAGATGACCCTCCATCTCCACTACCATTCAATGTGGATATTTCAAATGCATTCCAAGTTAAAATTTTTAGGAGAATGCATGAACGCCCGGTGTTTTCCACCAAATTTCTCGACATCGAAGCATTAGGAAATTTGAGACTTGGTCCTGGTATTGCTCGATACATAGAAGACGTGGGATGGACCACATTCTTGGACATAAGAAGGAATTCGTACCCTCGGCTTGTGTACGAATTCATTGCAACACTTCAAGTACTTCCTCATGAAGACGATGCCGAGCTACCATTCAAAATTGAGTTCCGAGCTTTTAATGAAGATTATGAGCTCACTCTTCGGCAACTAACTATGCATTTTGGACTACCCATCCGGGGTATGATAAGCCGTGAAATTGGATGGTCTGAAGCCGAAGCTTGGAGAAATGTCTCCACTTCTCGAAGACCCTTTCAACAAGGAAAATCGAAGGCAACCGACCTTCGTGATGCCGCTTTGAGGACTTTCCACCGGTTCCTCTCATGTACCGTTTTCGCTAGAGGAGATAGCTACGGTTCAATTAATATTGAGGAACTCTACGTCCTTGATTGCGCGGTTCGAAGGCAAGCAGTCAACGGCATTATGTTTTTCCTTCGATATGCAGAATATGTAGGTACCCGGCCTAAAGGAGAAATCAGAATTGGGTCCTACATTACCGCGATTTTAGAGTGTGCCGGAGTGACCGGCATGGATCGAATGGCCCCGGCAGGAGCCGAGGATTCAACAATTTCCTACAAGCAACTCGTCCAAATGAAACTTTGTAGGAAAGTTAGAGGACGACATGGTCGTTATGTGCCAATGACGGCCGAGGAAGCCGCCGCCGGTAGCGATGGCGACGATGAAGAGGATGCCGATTTAGGAGGTCATCCTGAGGAGGACCGACAAGAGAGGGAGGAGCAAATGATGGAACAACTTTATGAAGCAGGAGGCTTCGCTCCTCAGCAGGTTCCGTATGTACCCGATCCTCCTAGAACCGAAGAGGTTCCATTCCAGCAGGGCTTTGAGGATTACCCGACACAGCATCAGGCCGGATCTTCTCAATGGGACAGATCAAGTGAGGAACAATGGAGTCAGTATCTTCAAGCGGAGTCGGAAACCCAAAGCCGATGGGAGACCGACAGGTGGACGATTTGGGGAAACCGTTTCACCACTTTCGCCGAGCAGACCACCGAACGTCTTGATCGACAGTCGGCCGATCTCCGGGAAGTTCGCGCAGACCTACAAGAATTCAGACTCGAGACCCGACGCAACTAGACTGAGCTTCGGGAGCAGATTACCGGTCTCGAGAGATCCATCACTGATCAACTTGCCAACTATCTGAGCCGCCTTGGCAGGTCGCCTAACTCTGGAGCACCTGATTCTTAGTTGGCATCAGTTTTTCCCTAATTTCTCGTTGTTTTCGTTTTAATTGTAATTTGAATTTCAGCTAAACTATTATGTATGAACTATGTGTTAAATGTTTATTTGAATTTAACTGTTAACTGTTCATTTTAATTAATTGCTTATGTGTTAATTGCGCGATTTTCTATGATGAACTTTTAAATGTTGTGATATACTTCCTTTAATAAACCCCGAGGTTCGGAGTAGAATCTGAGGACAGATTCTTTTAAAGGAGGGAGTATTGTAACGACCCGAAAATTCCATAATTAATTCTTGGAATAATTATTCGACATTTAGTTGAATTTTATATGAAAAGATTTAACTTTGTTAGTTAATCTCAATTTATTATAATTATTTCAATATCTTTAACCTTTTATAATTACATTTTCTACCCCTCGAATTATTCTAATTTATGAACGAACCTACAACCTTCTAAAAATACCCTTGCACTACCTTGAACACACTCACACCCTCTTGGTTACATAATCCATCGAGAGAGAGAGAGAGAGAGAGAAGAGAAGGAGAAGGGAGAGGAAGAAGGAGAAGGAAAGGAAATCTCGTTCCGAATTCGTTTATCGACCAATTGAAATTCCGAGACCAGTTTTACGATCCTCATTCGATTCTTTATCGGTAACCTTCTTTCTCCAATTCATTTCATCCATTAAATCTTTCAATTTTTATAGTTTTTATATTGAATATATATTTGATGAATTTCTTGATTCGTAGGTTATAGTTTATCATTTTTAGTGTAGTTCGGATCAAATGATAGATATTAATGTGTACAATGCATGAGTGTGAATCTTACATATTAATTTTGGCCTTAGAATCCCCCATATTTGATTTTTGCACGAAACTCCCGAGAAAACCTTAAAATCGCGTTTTCTGCACCTGGGTGTTGGAACCAAACGGCCCAACGCACGGTCTTGCTCAAGACCGTGCGCCGGACCGTGCACAGCCATTTAACCTTGCACCGGCTTGCGCACGCCGGTGCACCAGACCGTGTGCCTTTATTTCAGCCTGCACGGTCTTGGTTTCGTGCTCAAGACCGTGCACTAGGCCGTGCGTTAGCCCGTGCGAATGCCTTAGCCAATTTTCCAGCCTTTTCCCTTAGTTGCTCTCGGTAATGGGGTCAAATATCCAAAAATAAAAGTTGACTTTTTGCATACGACCCCCTAAAATCGAGCCGTTTTCGCCTATAGCTTCCTTATGATTCAAGGATGAATATTTGGTAAAGTTTTCAAAATTCCGATCTCGTTCGGACCTTGAATCGAGCCTTTTTCATTTTGGGCTTTTTCCCCAATTTTTGAATGTTGTCCGAAAAATCCGAAAATCGCATGAGTGCCTCTTTATAATATTATATGAGTGAATGTACAATTAGAATTTCAATTGAGCATGTTTATCATTGCTAATTTCGTATTTTTAGTTTAATTGATTTAATTGCATTTTAATTGTACAATTCAATTGCTATGTGTTAATTACTGATTTTTCTGCCTCTGTAGTCTTCGTGAGTCGTTGTCGTGTCTTGTCTTATGTAGTTTTGTCGTCTGTTAGTTTCAGGCTGTCTTGTCAGGACTCAGCTTGGATTGTCTTGTCGTCCCGTGTTTCCAGGTGAGGGTTTTAAAATGATTTCAAACGGAGTAAGAATTCTTTTAATTTATTGCGAACTCCCCTTATGTGCTCTTATTGCTTCGTTTTCCTTTCTCGTATAATTATTAGATATTTAATCTATATTTTAAGGTTGCTCTCAAATGATTTAATATTAAATTGTACTTATGAGTATCCCTAAAATATTTTATTTTCATATGGCAAGTAAAATTATTTATTTTAAGCGTGACGGTTTGACTTAGGATTTATACCCTTCGTCGTCACTCAAACTTGCTCAAATTTAAATTATGTACGGTTTTCAAAGCGAGCAAATTCATGACATTTCAACATGGGGCCCAGGAAAGTATCCGGAGGTTATACCTGGGGACGAGCGTCTAGGGGTAATCCGAGGTGCTTCTCCCAAAACTAAGCGTCAATCGTGGCCCGTCAGGAGTTGATAGCCACGGTTGGGAGTGATGGTGGGCGTTGCATTCGTTGCACGTTTTCCTAAAATTCACAGTCGCCCGAAATAGCGATTCGGGGTCAGACACCGGTGATGGAGTATATGAACGTGAAGGGGTTATAAGGAGGAACAGGCCCATTCTCGCTGGGATATTATTTGCGTGCATGTTACTGCTTTAATTATTTACTATCTATTTAATATCGCGTATACAAGTCGAAGCACGATCCGGATTTTCTTCAATTATGCAAATGTATTTTCACATATATATAATTTAAAACCCGGACACGTGGCTCGTACTTGTTCCCTCTTAACCTTCACTGAGTGTTTTTACTCACCCCCCTATTTTAATTCTTACTTCAGGTCGACAGGTGGCGTTGTCACCTATCATGTCAGTCGGCAGCAGCAGGTCTAGGTTGGCTCGTGTGTCTTGTCTTGTCAGTGTCCCAACAACAGTCGTGTTCTTGTTATGAATTTATTTAATTATGTATTTTGGATCATGCTTTAATTTAAGTACTTACGTGCCCCTGATGTGGGATAGATTTGACTGGCCACGAATGGCATTGATTATATTATGATTGAGACTGATGTATGAATTACGTGGCCATGGATGGCTTATATGATATTTTATATAATTGTTATTACTTCCGCAACTCTGATTTAATTATTATTTATTGCTGTTGTTGTTGGGCTGTCGTTTGCTGTTGCTAGTTTTGCCTGATTGATTGCCGTTCGCCGGGATGGATTTTTAAATGGGGTACTTATACCTCGTTTGAAGGTTTGTCTCGGTGCGGATGTGGTGTCCTTTCTCCGGCCAAGGAAAGGGGCGCTATAGGACAAGTTTGGAAAACTCGATCGGGATATATGTGCTTATGTCATATTTGTGTGTTTTATATGAATTTTTGTAAATGCTATAATTTGTGAATTTAAATTATTCTATGTCAATGTGCGTTTAAAATGATGAGTTTTGAGTATAATATAGATATATTTCGTTGATATGTCCTATTTATGAAGTTTCGCGAAATTTTGAAAATGCCCCTTCGATTTTTCATTTAAACCTCAGGTTTTCTTTTTATTCTCTTTTCCTTTCCTTTTTCTTAATTACACTTAAACCCATAAACTTCAGCAGCAACCGAAGGAAAAAGAAAGAGAAAAAGAAAGAATTTCTCCAAACTTTCAATTCGATCTTTCGAGTTCGTTTCTTAACCAAATTTCGATCCGTAAGAACCTACGCGACCCTTGTAAAATTCTCTACAGGTATTATTCAGGTTCCATTCGATTCCGTTGTCGTTTGAGTATGTTTTGGATAAACTGTTTCGAAATTGGATTTTTCGGTAGTTTGATCGTTATACTCCGTAGTTTTCGATGATTCTTGATCCTATGTGTTGCCATTGTGATCTTTGATGTTTGTTAAAGTTTGTAGTATAAAAATCTGATTGAAAATGAGGTTTTGATGAAAATCTGTTGCTTCTGTGCGAAGTTCTTCGCGTTCTGCTGAAAATTCGTGAAAACATGGTGCACACGGCCTTGCAACAGGCCGTGAAGCAAGACCGTGCACCATTTTCCAACTCACACGGCCTTGCATCAGGCCGTGTGTGCAGCCCGTGCGTGTCTCTAAACATACACACGGCCTTGCACAAGGCCGTGCAAGAGGCCGTGTGTCCCGATTTCAAAACATAAGTCTCTGGAAGTCAAAATTTGGGAATTCTACTTTCTTCGTTTGATATTATTTTCAAAATCCGACTTCACCATTAAGTTCGTAGTGCTTTAAAACTTAGTAATCCATAGATTTTGAATTTTTCCAATACCGTTTGATCGTGAAACGAACCGATTTCCGTTTAAGAAATTATACGCTTTTCGCAATTCTTTTCCGATTGCTTCGAAACTTGAATATATGCTTCTTTATAGCATTTTACGCACGTCTATGAAACCTAATTGTGTTTAAGCATGATTTATAAGCTTGAAGTTTGATATTTCATTCGTTTCATTGAATAATCGTTCTAATTGCCCTTCTTTGATTTAATTAAGTGCTTTATTGAATTAAAAGTAAGCCGTGCGTCGTATTGTCGTCTTACATGGTTGTGTCGTATTTGGTTTCAGGTGGTAGTTCTTCTGGGCAGTAGTTGGTCTTCTTTCTTTTGCCCTTTTTGTAGGATTATCCAGGTGGGGTTTCTCTTCCGAATTCGGTTTTCTTATACGTATGTAAATATTCCATATATACCCGAAGCCTGTGTTTATGCTTTTATGTTTTCTTTCCCCAAACTTATATTATACGTAGTACCTACTTGAAAATCATATTACTTTAATGCGTTAAAGGAAAATGCTTTGATATCAAATTATTACATATTAACCCCTAGAAGGCTCTATTAGCTCGAAAGGGTTACAAACGAGTTTGAAATCGGTCCCTTTGACCACATAAGCATTTGAAATGTGAGGAATTATCTTGGCTTTTATGCCTGGCCATTGAGCCACATTATACTATTGGGCCCGGATGTCAGGGTACGGGGTGAAGCCGGATAGACGTTGGGTCTACGGTGGATCTCAATGGTCTGGTCTCAAAACTGATGGGAGCTCGGAGGTATGACCGGAGTCGCAACCCTTTTGAGTACCTGCGCCGGACGGGATCTAGTCTATATCCCCAGCCGAAGATGTATTGGATATTTGTCCTTGCATATATGATTATATAGTAGCGGGCTAGCTACCTGACTACACAAGGAGGAATAAGGGAGGTTTATTTGATATTTCTGATATTGTGAAACAGGTGGTTGATGCTCGACTCGCCGAGTTTTTACTTTATTGCGAAATTATTCGATTCACCAATAATTGGGAAAACCTTTATTTTTCCTTTGCTTTCTTCTCATTTACAAACTGGTGAATCTTTCTATTGTTTCGATAATATATACGTATTACAGCCCCCTCACTTAGTCGCTTTGACTAACCCCATTACTCTGTGGTTGTCTTTTCAGGTTTTGTTGCTAGGCGGATTCAGGTCGTGTCCTTGGAGTCATTTACTTTTGATTAGGTGATTTCATTTCCGCCTATGTATCTGGATAAATAATTAAACCTAAAGATTGTAGATGTAAATGATGTTAATTAGTGTGAATAGTGATATTGATGTTTTCAGTGGCCTTGGTGGGCTTTATAATTGTGTTTTGGATTATGGTTGTTCTAGCTCCCTGAGTGGGATAGGTTGTGTTAATTTGCTTCCGCTGTATTATTGTTCAATGTCCTATTTTTTTGTTCTAAAGCAGATCCGCCTGGTATTTATTTTCCGTTCGCCAGGTTGTTGTTCATTTACTTTTGATTAGGTGATTTCATTTCCGCCTATGTATCTGGATAAATAATTAAAGCCCTAAAGATTGTAGATGTAAATGATGTAAATTAGTGTGAATAGTGATATTGATGTTTTCAGTGGCCTTGGTGGGCTTTATAATTGTGTTTTGGATTATGGTTGTTCTAGCTCCCTGAGTGGGATAGGTTGTGTTAATTTGCTTCCGCTGTATTATTGTTCATTGTCCTATTTTTTTTTTCTAAAGCAGATCCGCCTGGTATTTATTTTCTGTTCGCCAGGTTGTAGTTCATAACCGGACGTTTAGTTCTTGTTATAGATTGTGACTTGGTGCGAGACGTCACATCGCACCGTATTTGGGGACGTGCCGTTACAGTTGGGGACAGTATGAAGAGAGACGTAGCTAATTATGTCAAGAGATGCTCGACTTGTCTGCAAATTAAAGTTGAACATCAAAGACCGGGAGGTTTGCTTGAGCCACTACCGATTCCAACATGGAATTGGGAGGGTATTGCCATGGACTTCGTGTCTGGTTTGCCTAAAGTTAGAAGTGGCTATGATAGCATCTGTGTAACAACCCGAATATTTTAATTATATTATTAAGTATTACGCGAATTCTTTCTTACCTAATTTCTCGATCTATCCAATTGGATTAATTAATCTTATGGAAAAGATTAATTTAACTTGTCTTTTAAATGCCCTCAATTACTTAAATTACCTAAATGCCCTTAAAAGCCTAAATGACTATTTTACCCCCCGAGATATTTTCCTAAATATCTACCTAGCTCTCTCATTCTCTCATTACATACAAAGAAGGAAATAGAAGAAAGGAAGGAGAAGAGAAGGAGAAGAAAGGAGGAAACTTCCCGACGCCCTACCGAGCCCGTTTCTCGCCCGATCGACGAGCCGTGAAAATCCAAATGATCCTCACTACATTCTCTACCGGCAATCCTTTTACCCCATTTCATTTCGTTCCCTCTTCGTTGCGATTTTCGTGAGTTTTATATAGAATTTTATAGTTTTAGGATTTTCGTGTTTAGGGAGATTTACTTGACCATTTTACGTGTTTATTGTGCCTCTATGTAGCTTATATGATATATATGATTATATGTGGAAATTAGGATGTTTTATGGTGTAAATTAGGAGATGTATGGATTTAAATGTTGGTTTCGCGATCTGCTGAGTCTGCTGCTCAGTAGATCCATACGGGCGAACGCACGGTCTTGATCAAGACCGTGCAGGAGCCCGTGCGCAGCCCTTTTTAACCTGCATGGGCTTGAGCCCGTGCACAGGCCCGTGCGCAGGCCCGTTTGCACCTGCACGGTCTTGGCACCGTGCTCAAGACCGTGCGTGAGGCCGTGCACCCCTATTTGTGCTTGCACCGGCTTGCCAAGCCCGTGCGTTGGCCGGTGCAACATACTTAGTACATTTTCCAGCCTTTTCCTTTCTTGCACTTCGGGAATTGGGTCAACCCCACTCATTTAAATATTGACTTTTCACATACGACCTCCGAATATCAATCCGATTTCACCTATAGCTTTCTCGAGCCTCGGGATTTGATATTCTTCATAATTTACAATTATCCGACCCTATTTGACCGTCAATTGACACCTTTCTCATGTAGGGGTTTTATTCCACCTTTCCCGTTTCTTATCCGATTAACCCCTGTATTCGCGAGAGAACGTCTTTATATTATTTTAAGCATGCCTACGTGCCCTAACTGCATTTTAGCATGCTTTTCATATTTATTATTAATGTTCTTCCATCATTATAATTGTTTTAAATATTCCTTTAAATATTGTTGCATAATTTATATATCCTTACATGTTTAATTATCTGACTTTCTATATTGCACCTGTAGCGCCCCTTTCCTTGGCCGGAGAAAGGACACCACATCCGCACCGAGACAAACCCTCAAACGAGGTATAAGTACCCCATTTAAAAATCCATCCCGGCGAACGGCAATCAATCAAGCAAAACTAGCAACAGCAAACGACAACCCAACAACAACAGCAATAAATAATTGAATAAATCAGAGTTGCGGAAGATAAACAATTATAAAAATAACATATAAGCCATCTATGGCCACGTAATTCATACATCATTCTCAATCATAATATAATAATTGCCATTCATGGCCAGTCTAATCTATCCCACACCAGGGGCACGTAAGTACGTAAATATAAAGCATAATTCGGGATACATAATTAAATAAATTCATAACAAGGACACGACTGTTGTTGGGACACTGACAAGACAAGACACACGAGCCAACCTAGACCTGCTGCTGCCGACTGACATGATAGGTGACAACGCCACCTGTCGACCTGAAGTAAGAATTAAAATAGTGGGGGTGAGTAAAAACACTCAGTGAAGATCAAGAGGGAACAAGTACGAGCCACGTGTCCGGTTTTTAATTATATATATAGATGAAAATACATTTGCATAATTGAAGAAAATATGGATCGTTCTTCGACTTGCATATATGACATTAGATAATGATAAAATAATTAAAGCAGTAACATGCACGCAATTAATATCCCAGCGAGAATGGGCCTGTTCCTCCTTATAACCCCTTCACATTCTGGTAACTCCATCACCGGTGTCTGACCCCGAATCGCTATTTCGGGCGACTGTGAATTTTAGGAAAACGTGCAACGAATGCAACGTCCACCATCACTCCCAACCGTGGCTATCAACTCCTGACGGGCCACGATTAACGCTTAGTTTTGGGAGAAGCACCTCGGATTACCCCTAGACGCTCGTCCCCAGGTATAACCTCCGGATACTTTCCCGGGCCCAATTTTGAAATGTCACGAATTTGCTCGCTTTGAAAACCATACATAAATTACTTTAGGCAAGTTTGAGTGACGATGAAGGGTATAAATCCTAAGTCAAACCGTTACGCTTAAGATAAATAATTTTACTTACCTTATGAAAATAAAATGTTTTAGAGATACTCATAAGTACAATTTAATATTAAATCATTTGAGAGCAACCTTAAAATATAGATTAAATATCTAATAGATATACGAGAAAGGAAAACAAAGCAATATTAGCACATAAGGGGAGTTCGCAATAAATTAAAAGAATTCTTACTCCGTTTGAAATCATTTTAAAACCGTCACCTGGAAACACGGAACGACAAGACACTCCAAGCAATGTCCTGACAAGATAGCCTGAAACTAACACACGACAAAACCACATAAGACAAGACACGACAACGACTCACAAAGACTACATTGCAATTAAAACCAATAAACAACATGTATCAAATGAATATACAATTAAAATACAATTAAATCAATTAAACTAAAAATACGAAATTAACAATGATGAACATGCTCAATTGAAATTCTAATTGCATATTCATGCATATAATGTTATAAAGAAGCACTCATGCGATTTTCGGATTTTTCGGACAACATTCAAAAATTGGGGAAAAAGCCCTAAATGAAAAAGGTTCGATTCAAGGTCTGAACGAGATCGGAATTTTGAAAACTTTACCAAATATTCATCCTTGAATCATAAGGAAGCTATAGGCGAAAACGGCTTGATTTTAGGGGGTCGTATGCAAAAAGTCAACTTTTATTTTTGATCATTTGACCCCATTACCGTGAGCAACTAAGGAAAAAGGGTGGAAAATTGGCTAAGGCATTCACACGGGCTAACGCACGGCCTTGTGCACGGTCTTGAGCACGCAACCAAGACCGTGCAGGCTGAAACAAAGGCACACGGCCTGGTGCACCGGCGTGCGCAAGCCGGTGCAAGGTTAAAGGGTTGTGCACGGTCTGGCGCACGGTCTTGAGCAAGACCGTGTGTTGGACCGTGTGGTTCCAACACCCAGGTGCAGAAACGCAATTTTTAAGGTTTTCTCGAGAGTTTCATGCAAAAATCAAATATGGGGAATTCTAAGGCTAAAATTAACATGTAAAATTCACATTCCTGCATCGTACACATTAATATCTATTATTTGATCCGAACTACACTAAAAATGATAAACTATAACCTACGAATCAAGAAATTCATCAAATATTTATTCAATATAAAAACTATAAAAATTGAAAGATTTAATGGATGAAACGAATTGGAGAAAGAAGGTTACCGATAAAGAATCGAATGAGGATCGTAAATCTGGTCTCGGAATTTAAATTGGTCGAGAAACGGATTCGGAACGGGATTTCCTCTTTCTCCTCCTCCTTCTTCTTCTTCTCCTTCTCTTTCTCTTCTCTCTTTCTCTCTCTCGATTGTATAAGTATCCAAGAGTGTGCAATAGGGTGTGTTCAAGAGGGTGTGAGTGTGTTCAAGAGAGTGTGGGTGTGTTCAAGGTAGTGCAAGGTTATTTTAAAAGGTTGTAGGTTCGTTTAAATAGATTAGAATAATTCGAGGGTGGAAAAATGTAATTATAAAAGGTTAAAGATAATGAAATAATTATAATAAATTAAGATTAACTAACAAAGTTAAATCTTTTCATATAAAATTCAACTAAATGTCGAATAATTATTCCAAGAATTAATTATGGAATTTTCGGGTCGTTACAGCACCTGTAGCATGAGTGGAGTTTATATGAACTGCCGTGCGTCGTCTGTTGTCTTGTGTCTTGCTTTTAGTATTTTCGGTCTTGTTTTCATCCTCTAGGCCCAGTGTATTACAGGTGGGACCAACGAGGGAGAAACCTGACTACCGCTTGCTTTCATACTGTCGTGTCGAGCCAGGTAAGGGTTTTAAATTGTTTTCAACTGGAGTAAGAACATAGTTACTTAGGTTTGCGAAATAAACCACGATCCCACTTTATTATTACTTGTTGTATTGCCTTTACTATTTCTCTATCTGCTTAGTCAAACCGTTTTGATAGCAAACCAAAATGTTTTAACTACTTTCAACTAGAGGCAAGGAAAACCCATTTGTTTTAAATGCGAACTTTGGTCTCTCGACCTCGCAATTATAACCTTGTCTCGAATGGCCCCTTTGGCCTCCCACACCCCGATTTCCTACTTTCGAATGGCCATTTTGGCCACCCAAACTATCATTGATTTCAAAAGCGAGTCATAAATTGTTTAATAACTTGGGCCCGGAGTATACAGGAGGTGAGCCTGGGGACGTGCGTCTAGGGCAAATCCCGACGTATACTTCTAGCGTGTTGACTTGGGTCGGCTAGGAGGTTGGCTAGCCTAAGTTGATGCGAACGGTGCTGCTAATTGCGTCTCCTTAAATTCTGATACGGTGGTGCTAATCGCGTCTCCTTAAATTCTGATGGTGGTGCTAACAGCGTCTCCTTAAATTCTGTATAGTATTGTTGGTGGTGGAGTACTTGACTATATGCTTACATGATTTTCAATTGGGAGTTATAAGGAGAGGGCCCGTTCTCGTCGGGACACATTATTTTGCATGATTTATTGCATTTGTTGCTTGTCTAATTGATTTACGGCTTTCGTTACAAGTCGAAGCACATTCCGGTTCTCTTCTTTTATCATATGTATTTCCCTATATATATATATATATATATAAAACCCGGAAGTGTGACTCGTGCTTGCCACCATAAGCCTCCTTTATTATTCAATCAATTAGTTGAATTACGAGCCGTGTTTATTTATCGTTTCTAACTTATTTATATCGTGCTTTTCGAACTTGTAATGGCCTCGTGACTCAACTAATATCCTTTCAATTCATCGGCTTGATATTACGTGCAAATGTTTTAAAGGATCCGGTTCGTCAACCTTTTGTGTTTTCAAATAAGCCGTACCCGTGTCTTGCTTTGTGTCATTTTACAATTTATATTTCGTTATTCGTATTCTTTCTCAAAACGGGAAACACTCACCACTTTTAGTTTTAAAAAGATAAATGACGAACTGTGACCAAAACCCCCTTACTGAGTATCCTTTATACTCACCCCTGCTATTTTGGTTCTTGCTTCAGGTAGACAGGTGGCGACATCACCTATCTTGTCAGTCGGTATCAACAGGTCTAGATAGGCTCAGTCTTTCTGGTTTGTCTTGTCAGTGGTCCCAACAACCGTCGAGTCTTGTTTATTGTATTTATTTACTTTACGTACTTATGTGCCCCTGATGTGGGATAGTTGACGATATCTAGGATTGTACAGGAGAGACTAGTTGAGCCATGGATGGCACTACGTGTTGTCATTTTATTGTATTTCGAATTTCACATGTTTAATTGATATTATGTTAGCTTCGTAGGCTTTTATGGAATTTATCTGTTTACTTTATAATCGCTTCCGCATATCTCTGTATTGTTGTGGTTGTTGTTGGGATGTCGTTGCTGTTGCCGGTAGTGCTTGTTTGAGTGCCGTTCGACGCAGTGGGTTTTTGAGTTGAGGCCCCTCGCTGAAGCTCGGGAATCCATTTTGGTGCGGATGTGGCGGTCCTTCTTCAGGGGGCGCTACAGTCAGTGGTATCAGAGCCTAGGTTCCCAAAATGAACCGAAGCTTTGTAATCGCGTCGTGTCTTGTCTCTTGTGTCTGCCCATTTCATGTCAATGAGATTTAGAGTTTCCAGTCACAGGTGCTTGAGAACTCCTTAGTATTGAAATTGTGATTGATCTTCTTTTGGAATGGCCAACCAACCGTTTGATCTTTTACAATTGTAGTACTGAGTTGGGATCGAATGCAGGTGGATGTGGAACTCGATGTAGCGTCTGTCTTGTCTTGTTGTCTTGTCGTGTCCTGCTTGGGTCTTGTCGTGTCTAGGTCGTACGGCTATAGGATCGAGTTTTGCTTGTTCTGTGATTTGTTTCATGCTTAACTTGTCTACATGCTATTCGAATCGTAAATGTATGCTCTGTTTGAACTTTATGTGCCTTATGTGATCATTCCATTAACCGAGCATGCATCTTTTCCTAGTTTATTGAGCGCAGGTACATAATGTCTCATCGAAGACCCCCTACAGCTCCCTTATCTCCGAATTCGATTGCAAGAGACTTAGTGACAGCTATGAGGCAGATTGCTGAACAAGTACATCAAGAGAGACAACAACAACAACAACATGTAGCTGCGAGACAAGCCGAGGGCCAATCCCTCGACAAATTTCTGCACTACAACTCACCCTGCTTCGTGGGTGAACCAGATGATCTTAAGGCCGAGGCTTGGATAGCCGATCTGGAGCGAATCTTTCGAATAATACTGTAACGACCCGAAAATCCGATTTTTCAATTCGGTATATTTTAATCGAGTAATTGTGCAAATTATTATATTATTTAATATTTATTCTAAGATTTCAGAATAATTTCGTAAATGAGTGAATTTAGATATTAAATCACGAATTGTCAATGTGCGTTTAATTATGTGAAATTTAACTATAATTACGTATTATTTGGACAACGTGAGTTTTTAAACTTATTTTGCGAAATTACTAAAATGCCCCTTCGACTTTTAAACCCTAGTCAACTAATTTGACTAAGTCTCTCTCTCACCTCACTCTCGTTCAAACCAACAAGGAAGAAGAAAGGAAAGAAAAGAGAAGAAAAAGAGAAAGAGAAGGAAGGAAGTTCAATCGATCGTCCCGACTTCGTTTCCCGACGGATTTTCGAATAGTTTACGTCTACGGATTCCTCGCGATCTTTTCTATGAGTAAGCTTCTAACGATTCTCTCGTTTAATGTCTTCTATACTTCATTTTTCTCGTTTTTGTGAATAGTTGTATAATTTAGGTTTTATATGATTTGGATAGTAATTGTGGATGGATTTTCGTGTTTATCGTTTCTATATGTAGATTACATGTTGTAAATGATTATATGTGAAAATTAGGGATTGATTTGCATGATTAATCGATTTAATGTTGATTTTAGAATGAATTCGCGTAGGTTTTGGTTCTGCGAAAATGTTTCTGCTCATTTTGGTGCACACGGCCTGGTGCACACGGCCTTGAGGCCGTGTGCATGAGACCGTGCGTGTGTGGGGATTGGGCACGGGCTGTGCACACGGCCTTGAGGCCGTGTGCATGAGGCCGTGCGCGTTGCATGATTGTGCACGGCCTCAGCACACGGCCATGCACAAGGCCGTGTGGCCCGATCGCACAGTGCCCTGACCTTCTGTAAGTCAGGGCCCGTTTTGCACTACGGGTCCCTCCGAGACTCGTCTTTTCTGAATTATTTCTTCGCTCGTGTATTCAATATATATGATATAGATATGAATTGCATGATTTATGAATTTACAACATTTTCGGGTATATGAATAGTGTGTTTTAAGTTTTCGTTAAATTTTCTACCTTTTGCATGTGAAGTCCGATTTTCCCGAAATTCGAATGCATACTCCTTATTGATATCTTAAGCATGTCCGTAAAGTTTCGTTACATTTGGACTTGATTTGTATTTTTAAATGCATGAATTACTCTATTTTCGTTTGAGAATTTGAACTTAAGTGATTGATTTAATTGTGTAACGTGCTCCTATGTGTTTATATATTTTCGTATAAGCCGTGCGTCGTCTTTAGTCTTAATTGGTTGTGTCTTGGTATTTTTGCAGACGATACTCCTGTGGAGTAGCGCCGGTTCTAGCTTTTTGCTCTTATTTTGCACACGCCAGGTGAGGCTTTCCGTTTCTGTTTCCAGTATTATTACGTATATATATAAATAAGCCTCTCCCGATGTAAGCCACGTTTATGTTTTGTTTTCACACCGTTTCTATATATATACTTAGTAGATATTTATGCTTATTATGTTCATTTGATTTATCGAAAATGATTTGATATGAAAAAGTAATATGTATAGTCTTCGAAATGTTTACGAAAGAGACATGTAAAACCTTTTGTTTTCTAAGGCGAACTTTGGCCTTCGGCCTCGCATGTGTCATGTCTCGAACGGTCTTTTGGCCAACCCGAAATGTTTTGAAAAGCGAGTTATGAAATGTATGCATGTTCGTTTGGGCCCGGAATAAGAGCGATAGGACGAAGTCGGTAGACGTCGGGTCTACGGCGTAAATCCTATGGTTTCCTCCATTTGGGAGCTCGGGGTGAGGCCGGAGTGGCAGCCCTTTGAGTACCTGAGTTATTCTAGTATGTTACAAGTAGTTCGGGTTTGTAGTCCGGCTACATTGGAGGAATAAGGGAGGTTTCCGGTTTTATGTTTTGGATATTGGAGTTAAGGGCTCGACTCGCCGAGTCATATGATAAGTTATGTTTTATGTTAAATCACCACTCGATTACGAAAACCTTTCTTTTATGTTTATTTCTTTTAAGTTTAAAATTGGTGATTTATTTCCTGTTTTATTATATACATTATTATTCCCTCCTCACTTAGTCGTTTGACTAACCCTCTCTGTCTCACCCTATATTAGTTTCAGGTTACTAGGCGGGATTCGTCGTCGTCGTAGTCGTTGTCGTTAAGTCGTATTTATTTTATTCATGTATATCTCTCTTTTTCTCGTTTGACTTTTATTTAAGTTTTAAGATATTAGGATGTATTCGGGATTTCTATATTGAACCCGTTATTGTACATTGTCGGGATATTGTATCGAACCCGTTTATTAATTATGTAATTGAATTTCGTTAGCCTTGGTGGGCTTTAATAATTGTGTATTTATTATGTTCTATTGCTTTGATTATTTATATGGCTTCCGCGTCTCTGTCTTTTCGTTGTTTTTGAAACCCCGCCTAGTGATTGAGTAAATGCTTGCCGTTCGCCGGGTTTCGATTCGGGTCAGATCCCATTTCGGTTCCGGGTCGGGGCTCGGTGCGGGGCGTGCGTTACCCGTTTGGGGCGCTCGCTAAAGTTGGTATCAGAGCTCTTCTTGGTCCAAATGGGCTTGGATATAGGTGGATGTGAAACTCAAGGTTGTACTTGCCATGCCTGGTTGTCTGTCGTGTCCGGTTGTGTCTAGGTCGTACGGCTTAGGACTTCTGTGGATTTGTGCAAATGTGCTAAGTGCTTATGTGAAATCTATTTGAACATTACTTGCCTAGGTGTTTACAGCTTTGCATGCTCACTTACCTGTCATGCATAACTGTTAATGGCTTTACAGGATGCCTCCACATCGTTGTCCCTGTGGACAGTCTTCGTCATCTTCATTGACACCTCAGACCGATCCACCGATTCCAGCCAAAATTTCGGAAACATTAAGACAGCTCATTGCTTATGCCCCTAAAGGAAATGCTGAGCAGGAAGCGTGGGCTCAATTTCTCAGATTCGAACCACCGCAATTTGAAAGTGCCCAGGATGAAGTTATTGCCGAGGCATGGATATCGGCTCTAGAAAAGATTTTTAGGATTATGGAATATCCGGATCCTCTAAGAGTCGAATTTGCTATATACCTGTTGATTGGAGCTGCACAAGATTGGTGGAAACAGAATGAGCAAAGATGGAAACGCGAGCACGTAGTCCCGACTTGGGATCAGTTCTTGACAGAGTTCCGTGTTGAATACGTTCCGAGGATTGTTCGTCAGCAACACGAAAGGGAATTTCTGGCTCTCAAACAGAACACATCTTCAGTTGGTCAGTACGAGGCACACTTCTCTCGCCTCTTTAAGCATTGCCCGTATATGGTCGTAGACGAGCAGAGGAAGATTCGCCAGTTCGTGGAGGGATTGACTTATGAGATCAGGAAGGCTATGATGGTGGTCCGACCTCAATGTTATGCCGACGCAGTGGAAATGGCTCTGCATATTGAGTCTGAACTCGGCCTAATGGAACCAAATCCTGTTCTTGCCACTACCACCGTTCAGTACCTTCCAGCGAGTTCTAAGAGGCCATTTACACCTTCGGGGCCCTCTACCAGAAAGAAGACCTCCCAAGTGTCCTCATCGAAGCAGAATGCACCTCCCCGAACTCAAGGACATCCACGACCCATATGTGGATTCTGTAAGGGCCCGCATTTGGAGGCTAAATGTTGGAAGAAGAATGGACTGTGCTACGGTTGTGGTAGCGCCGACCATAGAGTGAATGTATGTCCGAAGAGAAAGCCGAAACGAGTCGAGAAGACGGTGCTTGCACGTATGAACGATCCAGGTATATTGCATGGTCATGACATTCATCCAAATTAATTTAATTTCATATTATGTGAATTTAGAAATTATGTGTGTTAGCGTATTATATTATACATGGGATTTCGATGTTATTATTGTGTTTAAATTTCGTGAAGTTTGTGTGGTTTTAATCACACGAACTGCCCCTGTATGCCTTGCACGGTCTTGCCACACGCCGTGACGAGACCCTGTGCACTTATCTCACACGGCCTTGTTGCACCCTGTGCAAGAGGCCGTGCGCATGAATACACACGGGCTCGTCACACGCCGTGACGAGAGGCCGTGCGCATTTGTTCCAGGTTTTAAAATGGTCAGTAGCTCCTCATTCGCGCAACCCCTCTTATTTCTCTCCCTTTTTCTTGCGAGAATTTCCCCAATTTTTCCCCCAAATTCCTTCCAACTTTGAGCTCGAATTATTTTCGATCTAGCCGACGGATTTTCGTGAGATTTTGATAGTGTGTTGTCTGCAGCGAGTTCTTGGTATTGTTGAAATTTGGGCTCGATCTGTTATACCGATCTTACACAATCTTCGCCCGAAGTAGCGCACGCCAAGTGTTCGGTAAAAGTCCCAAGTAAAAATTTACAACTTATCTCCTTCAACCCACAACAATTTGAACTCTACTATGGAAGGTGCTCGTGAAACCCGTGGCGGATGTCGGGCAAGGGAATTACCCGACATAGCGGCCCCAGAAGGGTACCAAGTGGATTTGGGTAATGAAGACGATCAAGATATCTTCAACCGGTTAATGGAACGACCGGTTAATGGAACGACAACGAGATGCCGATAGGAATCCACTTCAGAGCGTTCAACCGAGACTATACGCTTTCATACCGGCAGTTGACCGAGTATTTTCAATTGGATGTTACGGCACCTAGGAGACGTGCCGACGGATGGAATCAAGCCGAAGCGTGGAGACGTATCTCTACCTCCACCGAAATATTTAACTCCGGCGTATCCAAGGCCACGATGCTCATTACCACTCAACTGAGAATTTTGCATAGAGCTGTGTCTCGATCGGTTCTAGCCAGAGGAGACAGCCCGGGTGCGGTGAACACCGAAGACTGTCTAATACTCGATCATATGGTACGAGGGGAAAGGTTCAACCCCATCTCGTACATGATGGACCATATGAAGTATATCTCCACTCGGTCGAGAGGAGAGATTCGAGTTGGCTCATACGTTACCGCCATTCTGGAGTGTGCCCAGGTGGAAGGGCTCGATACCCAGGTTCCTGTTGGAGGTTCGACCTCAATTAGCTACGGCACACTAGCTCAAATGGCGATCTGTACGAAGGGTCCGAGGCGGAACGACCCATATATTCTGGTAGATGGACTACCCTTATGGGAAGCTGACCAAGGGGATGCTCCTGAAGAAGGACCTTCAGACCCAGAGGTCCGAGAGCAGGCTCAGCATATCTACTCCCAGCTGATGAGACAGGATGCTTCTATACCTGAATCTTCACATGGCAGAAGAAGCACTCAGCACCAGGAATCGATAGACCTGCAACAATTTTATTCAGAGTTCACTGACTACCGACGTGTGTCTGATGAGAGATTTGCCCAGCAAGAGAGGCAGATCAATGAGGGCTTTGCAGCTCAGCGAGCTCACATTGATAGTCAGTACACAGCCTTGCAGGCAGAGCTTCAGAGATCCATATCAGAGATGCAGAGGTCACTATCTGAGAAGCTAGATCAGTATTTCCGCCGTGGTCCTGACGAGCCTTGAGCTATCTATTTTATTTTATTTTCTTTTTTCCCGTTAACTTTGTTTAGGATTTGAGGTAATTTTATATTTTGTATGACTCTGAATTTTATTTGGAATATTAAGTGCTTTAAGTGTTTATTAATAAGGACGTATTACTTTGTGATTTAATTGCATTTGAATATTCGATTTAATTCGCGTTATTAGAATTTCCTTTAGGTTATGCTCCTCTTAACTAACTCCGAGACCGGAAGAGAATCTGAGGGCAGATTCTTCTGAAGAGGGGAGTATTGTAACGACCCGAAAATCCAATTTTTCAATTCGGTATATTTTAATCGAGTAATTGTGCAAATTATTATATTATTTAATATTTATTCTAAGATTTCAGAATAATTTCGTAAATGAGTGAATTTAGATATTAAATCACGAATTGTCAATGTGCGTTTAATTATGTGAATTTTAACTGTAATTACGTATTATTTGACGTGAGTTTTTAAACTTATTTTGCGAAATTACTAAAATGCCCCTTCGACTATTAAACCCTAGTCAACTAATTTGACTAAGTCTCTCTCTCACCTCACTCTCGTTCAAACCAACAAGGAAGAAGAAAGGAAAGAAAAGAGAAGAAAAAGAGAAAGAGAAGGAAGGAAGTTCAATCGATCATCCCGACTTCGTTTCCCGACGGATTTTCGAATAGATTACGTCTACGGATTCCTCGCGATCTTTTCTACGAGTAAGCTTCTAATGATTCTCTCGTTTAATGCCTTCTATACTTCGTTTTTCTCATTTTTCTGAATAGTTGTATAATTTAGGTTTTATATGATTTGGATAGTAATTGTGGATGGATTTTCGTGTTTATCGTTTCTATATGTAGATTACATGTTGTAGATGATTATATGTGAAAATTAGGGATTGATTTGCATGATTAATCGATTTAATGTTGATTTTAGAATGAATTCGCGTAGGTTTTGGTTCTGCGAAAATGTTTCTGCTCATTTTGGTCGCACACGGCCTGGTGCACACGGCCTTGAGGCCGTGTGCATGAGACCGTGCGTGTGTGGGGATTGGGCACGGGTTGTGCACATGGCCTTGAGGCTGTGTGCATGAGGCCGTGCGCGTTGCATGATTGTGCACGGCCGTGCACAAGGCCGTGTGGCCCGATCGCACAGTGCCCTGACCTTCTGTAAGTCAGGGCCCGTTTTGCACTACGGGTCCCTCCGAGACTCGTCTTTTCCGAATTCTTTCTTCGCTCGTGTGTTCGATATATATGATATAGATATGAATTGCATGATTTATGAATTTACAAGATGTTCGGGTATATGAATAGTGTGTTTTAAGTTTTCGTTAAATTTTCTAACTTTTGCATGTGAAGTCCGATTTTCCCGAAATTCGAATGCATACTCCTTATTGATATCTTAAGCATGTCCGTAAAGTTTCGTTACATTTGGACTTGATTTGTATTTTTAAATGCATGAATTACTCTATTTTCGTTTGAGAATTTGAACTTAAGTGATTGATTTAATTGTGTAACGTGCTCCTATGTGTTTATATATTTTCGTATAAGCCGTGCGTCGTCTTTAGTCTTAATTGGTTGTGTCTTGGTATTTTTGCAGATGATACTCCTGTGGAGTAGCGCCGGTTCTAGCTTTTTGCTCTTATTTTGCACACGCCAGCTGAGGCTTTCCGTTTCTGTTTCTAGTATTATTACGTATATATATAAATAAGCCTCTCCCGATGTAAGCCACGTTTATGTTTTTTTTTCACACCGTTTCTATATATATACTTAGTAGATATTTATGCTTATTATGTTCATTTGATTTATCGAAAATGATTTGATATGAAAAAGTAATATGTATAGTCTTCGAAATGTTTACGAAAGTGACATGTAAAACCTTTTGTTTTCTAAGGCGAACTTTGGCCTTCGGCCTCGCATGTGTCATGTCTCGAACGGTCTTTTGGCCAACCCGAAATGTTTTGAAAAGCGAGTTATGAAATGTATGCATGTTCGTTTGGGCCCGGAGTAAGAGCGATAGGACGAAGTCGGTCGACGTCGGGTCTACAGCGTAAATCCTATGGTTTCCTCCATTTGGGAGCTCGAGGTGAGGCCGGAGTGGCAGCCCTTTGAGTACCTGAGTTATTCTAGTATGTTACGAGTAGTTCGGGTTTGCAGTCCGGCTACATTGGAGGAATAAGGGAGGTTTCTGGTTTTATGTTTTGGATATTGGAGTTCAGGGCTCGACTCGCCGAGTCATATGATAAGTTATGTTTTATGTTAAATCACCACTCGATTACGAAAACCTTTCTTTTATGTTGATTTCTTTTAAGTTTAAAATTGGTGATTTATTTCCCGTTTTATTATATACATTATTATTCCCTCCTCACTTAGTCGTTTGACTAACCCTCTCTGTCTCACCCTATATTGGTTTCAGATTACTAGGCGGGATTCGTCGTCGTCGTAGTCGTTGTCGTTAAGTCGTATTTATTTTATTCATGTATATCTCTCTTTTTCCCTTTTGACTTTTATTAGGATGTATTCGGGATTTCTATATTGAACCCGTTATTGTACATTGTCGGGATATTGTATCAAACCCGTTTATTAATTATGTAATTGAATTTCGTTAGCCTTGGTGGGCTTTAATAATTGTGTATTTATTATGTTCTATTGCTTTGATTATTTATATTGCTTCCGCGTCTCTGTCTTTTCGTTTTTTTTGAAACCCCGCCTAGTGATTGAGTAAATGCTTGCCGTTCGCCGGGTTTCGATTCGGGTCGGATCCCATTTTGGTTCCTGGTCGGGGCTCGGTGCGGGGTGTGCGTTACCCGTTTGGGGCGCCCGCTACAAATACGCTACGGTGACCCCGAGAGGGTCGAGTATGCCATCTTTCTCATGAGAGGACCAGCTGAGGATTGGTGGCGCTACATAGAACAGAGATGGATCGCTGAGAGAATTCCGTACACTTGGTCGCGGTTCCTATCCGACTTCCGATAGAAGTACGTGCCGCAAGTGGTACGTGACAGCCGAGAAAGAGAGTTAATGTCCCTCACCTAAGGAGCTCTCCCTGTTGCACAATACGAGGCACTTTTCAGCCGCCTCATCGTCTATGCTCTTCACATTGCATCTGACGATCAAAGAAGAGCGCGAAAGTTCATCGAGGGACTTCAACCGGAGATCTTGGAAAGATTAGTGGGATTGGACATTTGAGTTTGTCACGAGGCAGTTAACCTAGCTATGAGAGTGGAGTCCGATCTTCAAGAGATGAGACGAAGTATTCCTCACATGAAAGGATCCTCTTTCAACGACAAGGCAAGAAGAGATCCATCCGGATCGAGCACCTTTCCGACATGGGAACCACACTACGAGATGCCAGAACCTACCACACCAGAAGTGAAGGAGGACCTCATTCCCTGTGAGCACTGTGGAAAGACCAATCACAAGACTGCAAAGTGTAGGAGGAAACTGGGGCGTTGCCTCGGATGTGGGAATAGCAAGCATCGAGTTCAAGACTGCCTCGACTCAAGCAACCTTCGGGGAAGAAAAATGGGATCTCGACCCTGATACCGACTCGCAGAGGTACATTGCATTATCATTGCATTCACTCATAATATTCTGTTTCGAATGGTAATTGCTTTAAATATGTGTTAAGTGTTTTATGTAACTTACGTGCTTTAACTGCTTTCAAAATTCACACTTGCACTGATTGAATGATTAGATGCTAAGATTTATGTGACCTCTGTGTGGATAGCGTGGAATTCGATAAATTCATTATACGCTATTAGAGAGTGCTAAGGACAAGGAGTTCTTGGCCGACTAGGATCGATTCTATTGCGAGTACGTTATGCGGTTCTGGATAGCACCGACGTTGACAAATTGAGTCTGAAGGAGTATACTTCTGAAGGTATGTCCGAAGATGAATCAACTAGTGAAGAGGATAATGAATTATCTGACGATGATGATTATATGGGAGACGAGCCGACATCGGCTTCTGATAATGACGATCCTGATGTTTCGTATGAAGTCGAGTGAAGAAATGATGAAAATGATGGTTTAATGGAAGGCGGAGAGGAGAAATCATCCAATACCATTGAAGATAAGAAAACACTTTGTAGAAAGAATAAGAAAGAGTGTGATCTTGAAGAAACAGATTGTGAGAAGGACGAGGAGTACAATGGGAGAAATGATGATGGCATTACTTCCTGAAAAAGGAACTCTAATCAAGAAACAGGAGGAGGATGTGACAATTGTCATTGAGGATACGAAGAGTGCAAGAATTAGTCGGAAGACGAAATAGATAATGACAGTGATGATGGACCTTACATTGGGATTTTCTGATTCTTCGTCGTTAGCTTTGTTTAGGTTTTTTTGTAATGCCGTTTTTCGCATGACTTTAGATTCTATTTTGTTATGCCTGATGTTTTATAATGTATTTTAATTGCTCTTAAATGTTCGTTTTTAATTCGCGTTATTAGAACTCTTAGATTATACTCCTCTTAACTAACCCCGAAGTCCGGAGGAGAATCTAAGGGCAGATTCTTTTGAAGAGGGGAGTATTGTAACGACCCGAATATTTTAATTATATTATTAAGTATTACGCGAATTCTTTCTTACCTAATTTCTCGATCTATCCAATTGGATTAATTAATCTTATGGAAAAGATTGATTTAACTTATCTTTTAAATGCCCACAATTACTTAAATTACCTAAATGCCCTTAAAAGCCTAAATGACTATTTTACCCCCCGAGATATTTTCCTAAATATCTACCTATCTCTCTCATTCTCTCATTACATACAAAGAAGGAAAAAGAAGAAAGGAAGGAGAAGAGAAGGAGAAGAAAGGAGGAAACTTCCCGACGCCCTACCGAGCCCGTTTCTCGCCCGATCGACGAGCCGTGAAAACCCAAATGATCCTCACTACATTCTCTACCGGTAATCCTTTTACCCCATTTCATTTCGTTCCCTCTTCGTTGCGATTTTCGTGAGTTTTATATAGAATTTTATAGTTTTAGGATTTTCGTCTTTAGGGAGATTTACTTGACCATTTTACGTGTTTCTTGTGCCTATGTGTAGCTTATATGATATATATGATTATATGTGGAAATTAGGATGTTTTATGGTGAAAATTAGAAGATGTATGGATTTAAATGTTGGTTTCGCGTGAGAGGTTTCGCGATCTGCTGAGTCTGCTGCTCAGTAGATCCACACGGGCGAACGCACGGTCTTGATCAAGACCGTGCAGGAGCCCGTGCGCAGCCCTTTTTAACCTGCACGGGCTTGAGCCTGTGCACAGGCCCGTGCGCAGGCCCGTTTGCACCTGCACGGTCTTGGCACCGTGCTCAAGACCGTGCGTGAGGCCGTGCACCCTTATTTGTGCTTGCACCGGCTTGCCAAGCACGTGCGTTAGCCGGTGCAACATACTTAGTGCATTTTCCAGCCTTTTCCTTTCTTGCACTTCGGGAATTGGGTCAACCCCACTCATTTAAATATTGACTTTTCACATACGACCTCCGAATATCAATCCGATTTCACCTATAGCTTCCTCGAGCCTCGGGATTTGATATTCTTCATAATTTACAATTATCCGACCCTATTTGACCGTCAATTGACACCTTTCTCATGTAGGGGTTTTATTCCACCTTTCCCGTTTCTTATCCGATTAACCCCGTATTCGCGAGAGAATGTCTTTATATTATTTTAAGCATGCCTACGTGCCCTAACTGCATTTTAGCATGCTTTCCATATTTATTATTAATGTTCTTCCATCATTATAATTGTTTTAAATATTCCTTTAAATATTGTTCCATAATTTATATATCCTTACATGTTTAATTATCTGACTTTCTATATTGCACCTGTAGGATGAGTGGAGTTTATATGAACTGTCGTGCATCGTCTGTTGTCTTGTGTCTTGCTTTTAATATTGTCGGTCTTGTTTTCATCCTCTAGGCCCTGTGTATTACAGGTGGGACCAACGAGGGAGAAACCTGACTACCGCTTGCTTTCATACTGTCGTGTCGGGCCAGGTAAGGGTTTTAAATTGTTTTCAACTGGAGTAAGAACATCGTTACTTAGGTTTGCGAAATAAACCACTATCCCGCTTTATTATTACTTGTTGTATTGCCTTTACTATTTCTCTATCTGCTTAGTCAAACCGTTTTGATAGCAAACCAAAATGTTTTAAATACTTTCAACTAGAGGCAAGGAAAACCCATTTGTTTTAAATGCGAACTTTGGTCTCTCGACCTCGCAATTATAACCTTGTCTCGAATGGCCCCTTTGGCCTCCCACACCCCGATTTCCTACTTTCGAATGGCCATTTTGGCCAACCAAACTATCATTGATTTCAAAAGCAAGTCATAAATTGTTTAATAACTTGGGCCCGGAGTATACAGGGGGTGAGCCTGGGGACGTGCGTCTAGGGCAAATCCCGACGTATACTTCTAGCATGTTGACTTGGGTCGGCTAGGAGGTTGGCTAGCCTAAGTTCATGCGAACGGTGGTGCTAATCGCGTCTCCTTAAATTCTGATACGGTGGTGCTAATCGCGTCTCCTTAAATTCTGATGGTGGTGCTAACAGCGTCTCCTTAAATTCTGTATAGTATTGTTGGTGGTGGAGTACTTGACTATATGCTTACATGATTTTCAATTGGGAGTTATAAGGAGAGGGCCCGTTCTCGCCGGGACACATTATTTTGCATGATTTATTGCATTTGTTGCTTGTCTAATTGTTTTACGGCTTTCGTTACAAGTCGAAGCACATTCCAGTTCTCTTCTTTTATCATATGTATTTCCCTATATATATATAGGGAAGTGTGACTCGTGCTTGCCACCTTAAGCCTCCTTTATTATTCAATCAATTAGTTGAATTACGAGCCGTGTTTATTTATCGTTTCTAACTTATTTATATCGTGCTTTTCTAACTTGTAACAGCCTCGTGACTCAACTAATATCCTTTCAATTCATCGGCTTGATATTACGTGCAAATATTTTAAAGGATCCGCTTCGTTAACCTTTTGTGTTTTCAAATAAGCCGTACCCGAGTGTTGCTTTGTGTCATTTTACAATTTATATTTCGTTATTCGTATTCTTTCTCAAAACAGGCAACACTCACCACTTTTAGTTTTAAAAAGATAAATGACGAACCGTGACCAAAACCCCCTTACTGAGTATCCTTTATACTCACCCCTACTATTTTGGTTCTTGCTTCAGGTAGACAGGTGGCGACGTCACCTATCTTGTCAGTCGGCATCAGCAGGTCTAGATAGGCTTAGTCTTTCTGGTTTGTCTTGTCAGTGGTCCCAACAACCGTCGAGTCTTGTCTATTGTATTTATTTACTTTACGTACTTATGTGCCCCTGATGTGGGATAGTTGACGATATCTAGGATTGTACAGGAGAGACTAGTTGAGCCATGGATGGCACTACGTGTTTTCATTTTATTGTATTTCGAATTTCACATGTTTAATTGATATTATGTTAGCTTCGTAGGCTTGTATGGAATTTATCTGTTTACTTTATAATCGCTTCCCCATATCTCTGTATTGTTGTGGTGGTTGTTGAGATGTCATTGCTCTTGCCGGTAGTGCTTGTTTGAGTGCCGTTCGCCGGAGTGGGTTTTTGAGTTGAGGCCCCTCGCTGAAGCTCGGGAATCCATCTCGGTGCGGATGTGGCGGTCCTTCTTCAGCGTGCGCTACAATCTGGGTGATTATCGACCGACTGTCCAAGAGTGCTCATTTCCTACCGATCAACATGTCATACAAAGTGGATAAGTTGGCAGGGAGTTATCACCGGGAGATTGTCAAGCTTCATGGGATTCCGACTACGATAGTATCTGACAGAGATGCTCGATTTACTTCTCGTTTGTGGCAGCAACTTCAAGAATGAATGGGAATGAAGCTGACTTTCAGTACAGCCGCACATCTGCAGACAGATGGTCAGTCAGAGAGAATGATCAGGTACCTCTGTGATATGCTTCGAGCTTGTGCCTTGGATTTTCGCAATAATTGGCACGACCAGTTGCCATTGATCGAGTTTGCCTACAACAACAGTTATCAGTCTACGATCGAAATGGCACCTTATGAAGCATTGTATGGCAGAAAGTGTAGATCCCTGTTGTTTTGGGATCTCGAGGATTGGCGTTGGACGAAAGATGATAAGGAACGAGGAACTCCTCCAAAGTTTCTCCAAAATGCCATTGACCGTATTCAGATCATCCGGCAAAGAATGAGGGCAGTTCAGGATCGACAGAAGAGCTATGCCGACACCCGTCGCCTGTAGTAGGCGCCCCAAACGGGTAACACACGCCCCGCACCGAGCCCCGACCCGGAACCGAAATGGAATCCGACCCGAATCGAAACCCGGCGAACAGCACACATTTACTCAATCACTAGGCGGGGATTTCAAAAACGAAAGAAAATGACGGAGGTGCGGAAGCGAAAATAAACCAAACAATAAAACATAATAATTGCACAAGTATTAAAGCCCACCAAGGCCAACGAAATTCAATTATAATTAATAAACGGGTCCGATACAATATCCCGACAAAATATATTAACGGGTTCAACATATAAATCCCGAATACTAACTAAATACAATACTAATATCATAAAACATAATTAATAGCCAAACGGGAAAAGAGTTATACATGAGCAAAATAAATGCAACTCTACGACGACGACTACGATGACGAAGTTCCCGCCTAGTATCCTGAAACCAATACAGGGGTGAAACAGAGGGGGTTAGTCAAACGACTAAGTGAGGGGGGGATAATAATGTATATTATAAAACGGAAATAAATCACCAATTTTAAACTTAAAAGAAATCAACATGAACAAAAGGTTTTCGTAAACGGGTGGTGATTTAGCATAAAACATAACTTATCATATGACTCGGCGAGCCGAGCCCTTAACTCCAATTTCTAAACATAAAAACGGGAAAACCCACCTTATTCCTCCAATGTAGACGGACCGCTAAATCCGAACTACACATAACATACTGTATAATCTCAGGTACTCAAAGGGCTGCCACTCCGGCCTCACCCCGAGCTCCCAAAGGTGGAGAGAACCATAGGATTTCCGCCGTAGACCCGATGTCTACCGACTTCGTCCTATCATCCTTTACTCCGGGCAAACATACATACATACATACATACAAATCATAACTCGCTTTTCAAATTATTTCGGGTTGGCCAAAAGACCGTTCGAGACATGTCATATGCGAGGCCGAAGGCCAAAGTTTGCCTTAGAAAACAAAGGGGTTTTACATGTCTCTTTCGCAAACGTTTCAAAGACTATACGTAATACTTTTTCATATCAAAATATTTTCGATAAATCGAATAAACATAATAGGCATAAATATTTACTAAGTATATATATAGAAACGGTGTGAAATAAAACGTAAACATGGCTTATATAGGGAGAGGCTTATTTATATATATACATAATAGTACTGGAATCAGAAACGGAAAGCCTCACCTGTGGCTATACAAAAAGAATGGAAAAATGCAAGACCGGATGCGCTACTCCACGGGAGTATCGTCTGCAAAATATAAAGACACAACCAAAGAAGACTAAGGACGACGCACGGCTTATACGAAAACATTAAAACATATTGAGGCACGTTATACAATCACATAAGGCACTTAGGTTCAAATTATCAAACGAAAATGGGGTAATTCAGGGATTTAAATATGCAAATCAAATCCAAATGCAACGAAACTTTATGGACATGCTTTAAATATCATAAAGGAGTATGCATTCGAATATCGGGAAAATCGGACTTCATATGCAAAAGATAGAAAATTTGTCGAAAACTTAAAACGCACTATTCATAGACCCGAACATGCTATAAATTCATAAAACATGCAATTCATATCTATATCATATATATCGAATACATGAGCGAAGAAAGAATTCAGAAAAGACGAGTCTTGGAGGGACCCGTAGGCCAAAATGGGCCCTGACTTACAGAAGGTCAGGCCCTGTTCAACCAGGCCACACGGCCTTGTGCACGGCCGTGTGCCAAGGCCGTGTACACCATGAGAAACACTCATGGCCTGTTGCACACGGCCTCAAGGCCGTGTGCACAAGGCCGTGCACCAATATCACACGCACGCCGTGCACCCCCACACGGGCTTGCCGCACCCCGTGTGCAAAGCCCGTGTGCATCAAAAAGAGCAGAACATTTTCCAGAACCAAAAACCTACGCGAATTCATCCCTAAATTCAACATTTAACTAATTAAACATGCAAATCCTTCCCTAATATTTACATATGATAATCTACAACATATAAGCTACACATAGAAACAATAAACACGAAAATCCATCCACAATTTCTATCAAAATCATATAAAACCTAAATTATTCAACTATATTCAAAAATGAGAAATACGAGGCATAGGAGACATTAAACGAGAGGGACGTGAAAGGCTTACTCGTAGAAGAGATCGCGGGGAGTTCGTAGGCGTAAACGGCTCGAAAATCCATCGGGAAACGAAGTCGGGACGATCTTTTTAATCTTCTTCTTCTTCCTTTTCTTTTTCTTTCTTTTCCTTTCTTGTTCCTGCTTGTTTGAACGAGAGTGTAGTGAGAGAGGGAAAGATGAGACTTAGTCAAATTGACTTGGGTCAAAAAATCGAAGGGGCAAATTCGTAATTTCGCAAAATAAGTTTGAAAACTCATGTTGTCCAAATAATATATAATTACAGTCAAAATACATATAATTAAACGTACATTGACAATTTGTAATTTAAATATAAAAGTTCATTCATTTACGAAATTATTCAAAAATATCATAATAAATATCAAATAAAATAATAAATTGCGCAAATACTCGATTCGGACATACCGGACTATAATTCGGATTTTCGGGGCGTTACATCACCGATCGTTGGAATTTGAGGTTGATGAAAAAGTATTCCTCAAAGCTTCTCCTCGTAAGGGATTCACCCGAATTGGAAAAGGAGGAAAATTGAGTCCAAGATTTTTGGGTCCCTGTGAAATTCTGGAGAGGATTGGGAACATAGCTTACAGGTTAGACTTGCTGCCAAGTCTAACAGGGATTCACAACGTATTTCATGCTTCCCAACTCCGAAAGTACTTCCCGAATGAGTCCGAAATCCTTCCTGTTGAGGAAATTGAACTAGAACTGGATTTGACCTTTGTTTCGAAGCCGGTGAAAATATTGGATAAGAAGACTCAAGCTCTGCGCAACCGGGAGATTTCTCTTGTCAATGTCCTTTGGAGAAATAAGACAATCGAAGAAGCTACATTGGAGACCGAGGACAAGATGCGCAAGTTCCACCCAGAATTATTTCAGTCGGACGAGTAGAATCAGGGGACCAGATTCTCATAAGGAGGGGTGATTGTAGCGCCCCAAAAATCCGAATTACATTCCGGTATGCCCGAATCGTTTATTTGCGCAATTTATTATTTTATTTGATATTATTATGTGATTTTATAACAATTTTGTATATGAGTGAATTTCTATATTTAAATCACGAATTGATAATGTGCGTTTAATTATATGAATTTTGACTGTAATTATGACCTATTTGGATAACTTAGGTTTTGGGTTAAATTTTGCAAAATTACGAAAATGCCCTTTCGTTCCTCGAATCAAGTCAATTCTTTGACTAAGTCTCACATCTCTCCCTCTCACCTCATTCACGCAACTAACAGCAAGAGAAGAGAAGAAAAAGAAAGAAAAAGAGAAAGGGAAGGAGGAAGGTTCAATCGATCGTGCCGGACTCGTTTCTCGACGGATTTTCGAACCGTTTACGCCTACGAACTCCTCTCGATCCTATCTACGAGTAAGCTTCTCACGTCTTTCTTGATTAATGCCTCATATGCTTCATAAGCTTCTCACGTCTTTCTCGATTTTGATGAATAGTTGCACATTTAGGTTAAATGATGATTTTGAATGATTTTATGGACGAAATTACGTGATTCTTGGTTCTATAGGTAGATTAGATGTTGTAGATCAATATATGTGAGTTTTACTGGAGATTTTCATGATTGATGGGTTTGATATCGAATTTTGGGTTGTTCCCGCGAAGCCCTCGCGATTCTGCAATTCTGCTGTTGTTCTTTAGATCGACACGGCCTTACGCACGGTCCTCCGAAACTTGAAAGCATGCTTCCTTATTGCCTTTTATGCATGATTATGAACTTTTATCACATTCTAATTTGATTTGCTTATTGAATTTACATACTTTGATAGAATGTGAACCTAAGTGTTATGAATGACTGTTTAACGTGATTCTATGTGTTTTAATGCTTTCGTATAAGCCGTGCGTCGTCGTTAGTCTTATTTGTTTGTGTCTTTGTATTTTGCAGACGATACTCCCGTGGAGTAGCGCATCCGGTCTTGCATTTATCTATTCTTTTTGTATAGACAACAGGTGAGGCTTTCCGTGTCTGATTCCAGTACTATTATGTATATATAAATAAGCCTCTCCCGATATAAGCCTTGTTTATGTTTTGTTTTCACACTGTTTCTATATATATACTTAGTGGATATTTATGACTATTAGGTTTATTCGATTTATCAAAAACGTTTTGATATGAAAAAGTACTACGTATAGTCTTTGAAATGTTTGCGAAAGAGACATGTAAAACCCCTTTGTTTTCTAAGGCGAACTTTGGCCTTCGGCCTCGCTTATGACATGTCTCGAACGGTCTTTTGGCCAACCCGAAATGATTTGAAAAGTGAGTTATAAACTGTATGTATGTATGTTTGGGCCCGGAGTAAGGATGATAGGACGAAGTCGGTAGACATCGGGTCTACAGCAGAAACCCTATGGTTCCCTCCACCTTTGGGAGCTCGGGGTGAGGCCGGAGTGGCAGCCCTTTGAGTACCTGAGTTATACCTGTATGTTATGCGTAGTTCGGATTTAGCGGTCCGTCTACATTGGAGGAATAAGGATGGTTTTCCGTTTTATGTTTGGAAATTGGAGTTAAAGGCTCGACTCGCCGAGTCATATGATATGTTTATGTTTTATGCTAAATCACCAACCGTTTACGAAAACCTTTCTTTTATGTTGATTTCTTTTAAGTTCGAAAATGGTGATTTATTTCCGTTTTATAATATACATTATTATTCTCTCCTCACTTAGTCGTTTGACTAACCCTCTTTGTTTCACCCTCGGTATTGGTTTCAGGATACTAGGCGGGATTTGTTCGTCGTCGTCGCGTCTTTAGAGTTGCATTCTTTTGCTCATGTATAACTCAATTTCCGTTTGGCTATTATTTATGTTTTATGTTATTAGGATTTATGTATCTAGTATTCGGGATTTATATGTTGAACCCGTTATTGTATATTATCGGGATATTATATCGAACTCTTTTATTCTTTATGTAATTGAATTTCGTTGGCCTTGGTGGGCTTTACTACTTGTGCAATTATTATGTTTTATTGTTTTGTTGTTTTTCACTTCCGCACCTCTGTCGTTTATTTCGTTTTTGAAACCTCCGCCTAGTGATTGAGTAAATGTGTGCCGTTCGCCGGGTTTTGGTTCGGGTCGGATTCCATTTCAGATCTGGGTCGGGGCTCGGTGCGGGGCGTGCGTCACCTGTTTGGAGCGCCCGTTACAGGTGTTGACAAGCTACGAGAGTGATGAGTTCCGACTATACTACAACAAAGGGAACCTTATGCTTCAGCCAGTTTCAGAGCATCTTCAGGGTCAACTGAGGGTCGAGATAGGTTGTTCTGATGTGCCATCTTCGAAAACGACAATGGAACTGAACTCATGGAAACTAAATCTACTGTGAGTTGGAATCGGACCAAGACACTATCAGACATGAAGAACACTGGGATCAGCAGAGTGCTACAAGTGAATTGTTCGACTTTCTGAATTTAACTTCTTCGTTGACCGCAATCAACACAGAGGTACTAATGGTGGTACGAGGACCAATTCTAGTACCATTAAAGTAAGGCCAGTTGACAGCAGATACCTTGAACAGCGAGACAGAAGATAGCATGATTTCAGAGGCACATTAGACGATCAGATTTCAAACAGATTTAGACGATGAAGAGTTATTTGGGTTTGAAGATCGGGATTGCGATGTAGATGTTCCACTTTTGAGGACAGGACATGAGAACATCTCAGGACTAATCAGAGAACCATGTCCGTAAAAGGTAACTCGCAGATGGAGTTGTTACCGAACTTGATCGGGCTTGGGAATGTAATCAGTATCTCACTACCCCAGATATACTACCTGACAGGATCGATGAAGGAACCATATCAGTGGAAGGTTTCTTACAAATGGAGTCACTACCGAGCTCGACTGAGCCTTGGAATATAATTAGTATCTCACCCCTCCAGAGATACTACCTAATGAGTTACATGATCTACTTTCAAATAGGGTACAGTAGAATCGGAGGTGATAGCAGAAATGAAGTCAATATGGAACCGGACTACGAGACAGTAAAGGGAACGTATCAGAAACCAACAGATGTCAATAGTACAGACTTATGAAGGAAATGAGACATCAAGCAACCGAATGGTGAAATGAGGTATGAGCAAAGGAGTTCGATCCGAGTCAGACATCAAGCTGGTGTAGAGTTCGGGGATCAGAACCTTGAAGGATTCAACTTCTGATTAGATAGAGTCATCACAAATTTCGAGAAATTTAAACCACATTAGAGATCGGATGAGCTTATGTGTTTAATTGCTTTAAATATCTGTTGAGTGTTTCATGTGACTTACGTGCTTTAACTGCCTTTTAATTCTTACTTGCGCTGATTGAATGATTAGTTGATTAGGCTTTATATGATCTTGGTGTGGATAGCACAGAATTCGATAGCCTCGTTATGCGCTATTAGAAAGTGCTAAGGACAAGGAGTTCTTAGCCGACTAGGAGAGATTATGTTGCGAGTTCGATATGCGAATCTGGTTAGCGTCGACTTTATCAGATCGACCTGGAAGGAGAACACTTCGGAAGCTGGTCGAATTGAGAACCGATATGTATTAGGATACTTACGCTACTATGTATCTATATTCGGGATTATTATACTAAAACCATTATTCTAGATTGTCAGGATATTGTATTGAACCCGTGCATTTAATTGTGGTAGGTAGTAACTGAATTTCGCTGGCCTCGGTGGGCTTTAATAGTTGTGCAATGGTTTATTGGTTTGCTTTGTTTTTCGCTTACGCACTTTTGTTGTCTGTTTCGCCTTTGAAATCCCCGCCTACTGATTGAGTAAATGTGTGCCGTTCGCCGGGTTTTGATTTGGGGCAGGATTCTATTTCAGTTCCAGGTCGAGACTCGGTGTGGGGCGTGCGTTACCCGTTTGGGGCACCCGCTACAGCAGTACTGATAAGAGTATAAATCCCAATTTGATTGATTAAAGTAGCATATTACTTATTCTGTAGCGCCCCCTGAAGAAGGAACACCACATCCGCACCGAAATGGACTCCCGAGCTTCAGCGAGGGGCCTCAACTCAAAAACCCACTCCGGCGAACGGCACTCAAGCAATAACTATCGGCAACAGCGACAACATCCCAACAACAACCATAACCATGCAGAGCAATGCGGAAGCGATTTAAAAAGAAAATAAATAAATTCCATAGAAGCTTACATAATATCAATTAAACATTTGCAGTTTGAAATACAACAGAATCATAAACACACAGTGCCATCCATGGCTCAACTAGCCTATCCTATGCAATCCTAGATATCTTCAGTTATCCCACGTCAGGGGCACATAAGGTACATAAAGTAAATAAATCAATAAAGGGTACGAAAATAATAAGATACAATAAAAAGGACTCGACAGTTGTTGGGACCACTGACAAGACAAACCAGACGACAAGACTGAGCCTATCTAGACCTGTTGATGCCGACTCTGACAAGATAGGTGACGTCGCCACCTGTCTACCTGAAGCAAGAACCAAAATAGCAGGGGTGAGTATAAAGGATACTCAGTAAGGGGGTTTTGATCACAGTAAGTCATTATCTTTTAAAAATCAAATGTAGTGAATGTTGCCCGTTTTGAGAAAGACTATAAATAACGATATAAGTTGCAAAACTATAACACAAGGCAACACTCGGGTTTGGCTTGCTTGGAAAATACAAAAAGGTTGACGAACTAGATCCTTTAAAATCATTTGCACATAATGTCAACCCAATAAATTGAAAGAATATTAGTTGAGTTGCGAGGTCGTTACAAGTTCGAAAGGCATGATAGGAATACGTTAGAAATGATGAGTAAATACGGCTCGTAATTCAACTAAATAGTTTGAATAATAAAGGAGGCTTAAGTGAGGCAAGTTCGAGCCACGCTTCTGGATTATATATATATATATATATATATATATATATATATATACATAGGGAAATACATATGCTGAAGGAGGAAAACCGGAATGTGCTTCGACTTGTAACAAAAGCCGTAAATCGATTAGATAAATAAATAATGCAATAAGTCATGCAATAATGTGTCCCGGCGAGAATGGGCCCTCTCCATATGACTCCCAATTCATAAAAACCATGCAAACACATAGTCAAGTACTCCACCACCGAAAGTAAGGATCCAATCAGAATTTTTATGGAAACGCGTGTTAACAACGTCACCCTCATCAGAATTTTCTAGGAAGCGCGTAGCCTACAACGCCACCCTCGCACTAACTCAGGCTAGCCAACCTCCTGGCAGACCCAAGCGAATACGGATTGGAGTACACATCGGGATTTGCCCTAGACGCTCGTCTCCAGGCTCACCTCCTGTATACTCCGGGCCCACTTCGTTATACCGTCCAGGGCTCGCACTTGAAATCAATGACAGTTTAGGTGACCAAAAGGGCTATTCGAAAATAGGGAGTCGGGGTGTAGGAGGCCCAAGGGCCATTCGAGACAAGGCTATCTTTGCGAGGTCGAGAGACCAAAGTTCGCATTTAAAAACAAATGGGTTTTCCTTGCCTCTAGTTGAAAAATGTTTTGTAAAATATTATACGTATAGGTTTTGCCATTAAAAGGGGTTGACTAAGCACATGAGGAATAGTAAAGGCAGAACAACAACTAATAAGAAAAGCGGGGTAGTCATTTGTTTCGCAAACCTATATGAGACTATGTCCTTGCCCCAGTTAAAATAAGTTTAAACCCTTACCTGGCTCGACACGACAGTATGAAAGCAGGCAGTAGTCAAGTTTCTCCCTCGTTGGTTTAATACACAGGGCCTAGAGGATGAAAACGAGACCGACAATATGAAAAGCAAGACACAAGACAACAGACGATGCACGGAAATTCATATAGAACCCTAATCATGCTATAAACGTAACATGGAAAGTTAAATAACTAAACATACAAAGCCATATGAAATACGGAACGACAATTAAAGAATTACTACTGCAATACTAAATAATAAAAGAACAGAGATAATAAATGTTAAGGCATGCTAAAACACAATTAGGGCACGTAGACATGCTTAAAATAATATAACGAAGCTCTCTTGCGAAAACGGGATCGAACGGACAAGAAACGGGAAAAGTGGGAAAAATTCCTAAACGAGAAAGGTGTCAATTGACGGTCAAATAAGGTCGGATAAATTTTAAACTATGTAAAATATTTAATCCCGAGGCTCAAGGGAGCTATAGGTGAAATCGGATTAATTTTCGGAGGTCGTATGCGAAAGGTCAACATTTAAATAGGTGGGGTTGACCCAATTCCAGAAGTGCAAGAAAGGAAAAGGCTGGAAAATCCACTAAGTGTTTTGCACCGGCCTGTGCACGGTCTTGGACACACTGTCAAGACCGTGCATTGCACACGGCCAAGTGCACGGGGCAGTCGCACGGGCGCGAGCCCGTGCAGACAAAATGAGGCGCGCACGAGCTCCTGCACGGTCTTGATCAGGACCGTGCGTTAGCCCGTGCGGATCAATTGAGTGCAGAAAGCAGCAGGTCGCGAAGCTCACACGCGGGCACCAACATATAAATCCATAGATCTCATAATTTACACCACAAAACGCGCTAATTTTCACATATAATCATATATATCATATAAGCTACACGTAGGTTCAAGAATCACGTAAAATGGCCAAGTAAATCTTCCTAAACACAAAAATCCTAAAACTATAAAATTTCTATATAAAAGCCACGAAAATCATAATGAAGAGGGGACGAAATTAAATCGGGTAAAAGGATTACCGGTAGAGAATGAAGTAAGGATCGTTCGGGTTTTCATGGCGTCGATCGGGTGAGAAACGAGCTCGGTAGGGTGATTCTTCTCTTCTCTTCCTTATTTCTCCTTTTCTCCTTCTCTTCCTCTTTCTCTCTCTCTTTCTCAAATGATATGGGTTTATGTGAGAATATGGAATATAAGAGGGGTATGTATGCAAAAAGGGATATTAAATGAGGTCGGGGTAAAAATAGGGAATTTGGATAAAAGACGGGTTCAAGGGTAAAACTTATTCGTGAATATAAATATTCTCACGAAAAGCCTTCGGCGCGAATAAAATATTATTCCGGAATAAATCCGAAATTTCGGGTCCTTACAATACTCCCCTCTTCAAGAGAATCTGTCCTCAGATTCTCCTCCGGACTTCGGGGTTAGTTAAGAGGAGTATAATCTATAAGAATTTTAATAATGCGAATTAAAAATTTAACATTTAGGTGCAATTAAAACACATTATATAATATCATTAATAACAAAACGTTTAAATGCAAATAATATTCCAAATGAAGCTCAAAGTCACGCAAAAGACGGGATTACATCAAATCCTATCCAAAGCTAACGACGAGGAAGAAATAAAGATAAATAGATCATGGCCCATCGGGACCGCGACGGGAATACTGCTCGAGTTACTCCGAAAGTGACCTCTGCATCTCGGCAATAGATCTCTGAAGTGCTGAGTACTGGCTATCGATGTGAGCACGCTGGGCAGCGAAGCCCTCGTTGATCTATCTTTCCTGCTGAGCGAATCTCTCATCGTTCATACGGCGGTAATCAGAGAACTCCACATAGAATCGCTGCAGGTTAATAGGTTCCTGGTCCTGAGTGTTTCCTCTGGCGTGCGAAGACTCAGGTATTGATGCATCTTGTCCAAATAACTGCTGGTAGATATGCTGAGCCTGCTCGTGGACCTCTGGGATCGGGGGTCCTTCTTCGTGAGCATCGTCATGGACGTCTTCCCCTAAGGGCAGACCGTCTACCAGGACATACGGGTCGTTTTGTCTCGGACCCTTTGTACAGATCGCCATCTGGGCTAGAGTCCCATAACGGATCGAGGTCGAACCTCCTATGGCAACCTGAGTATCGAGCCCTCCCACTTGGGCACACTCCAAAATAGCGGTGATGTAAGAACCCACTCGAATTTCCCCTCTCGACTGAGTGGAGATATACATCATGTGATCCATCATATGTGAGATGGGGTTGAATCTAACTCCTCGCACCATGTGGTCTAGCATGAGACAATCTTCGGTGAATTCACCGCTCCTGGACTGTCTCCTCTGGCTAGAACCGATCAGGAAATGGCTCTATGCATAGTCCTCAACTGCATAGTAATGAGCGCTGTAGCTTTGGATACTCCGGAGTTGAACATTTCGGTGGAGGTGGAGATACGTCTCCAAGCCTCAGCTTGATTCCATCCGCTAGCACGCCTTCTAGGAGCCGTGACGCCAATTGGAAGTATTCTGGCATCTGCCTATATGATGGTATATAATCTCGGTTGAAGGCTCGGAAGTGGATTCCGATTGGCATCTCAGGGTCGTTCGGGAAAGCTGCGCCCTTAAGGGGTCTCAAAAATTCAAATGTGAGTCGACGGTAGAATGGCCTTTGGATGTTAAAGAAGTTAGCCCATCCTATGTTGTTGATGTACCTGGATATGCCTTCTCCTAGGCCCAATTGATACATAGCCTCCATGTCTAGAAATTGGGTGGGCCTAACCAGTCGTTCCATCAACCGATTGAAGACGTCTTGATCGTCCTCAGATTCTAACACATAAAGGAACGCGAAGTGGAACTTCTCATTCTACAAGCGCAAGCAAAGAAGAAACTAAATGGCAAACGCAAGTAGCATTTATCATTCGAAATATATATAATTACACATGCATGTTATGACAATGCAATATACCTGTGCGAGCATGTCGAGATCGATGACCACTTCTTCTTCCCCTAGGGTTCTCTCTGTTGGGGCAGTCCCGAATGTGATGCTTGGTGCTTCCACACGAAAAGCAACGTCCCAACTGCTTCCTACCTTTGCAGTCTTGTGATTCGTCTTTCCACAGTACTCACAGGGAATGCGGTCCTTGTTCACTTCAGGTTCTGTAGGTTCCAGCACCTCGTAGTGTGGTCTCTTTGTCTGATAGGTACCCGGTCCAGCTGGCTCTCTTCTTGCTATCTCGTTGGAAGAGGATCCTATCATAGCAGGGGCACTCTGGTTCATTATTTGGAGTTCGGACTCCACTCTCATAGCTCGAGTAACTGCATCAGGGTAAAGACGGATGTCAAGTGCCATCAATGCTCTTCAGATCTTCGGCTGAAGTCCCTCGATAAACTTGCGTGCTCTCTTTCGTTTGTCCGCGGCAAAATGAGGAGCATAGGTGATGAGACGGTTGAACTGTGCTTCATACTGAGCTACGGTAGATGCTCCTTAGTTGAGATACATGAATTCTTTCTCCCGGCTGTCACGTACCACTTCCAGCACATACTTCATTCGGAAGTCAGATACGAATCGTGACCAAGTGTGGGGGACTCTCTCGGCGATCCATCTCCGTTCTATGAAGTGCCACCAATCTCGAGCGGGTCCTCTCATAAGGAAGGTAGCATACTCGACCCTCTCGGGGTCACCACACTGTAGTACTCGAAAGATCTGCTCCACGTCGGATATCCAGGCCTCGGCCTTAAAATCATCTGGTTCGCCCTCGAAACAGGGTGGGAGATAGAAGAGAAACCTATCCAAGGTTTGGCCCACAGTCTGTCTGGTGGGTATGTCCTGCTGTTGTTGTTGTATCCCTTGACATACTTGCACGGCGATCTGTCGAATAATCGATACCCACTCTTCAGCCATTGGGTTCGGGGGTGTTGGAGCTGTAGGGGGTCTTCGGCGAGGCATTATGCACCTGTGAACAACAAACTAGAAAATGATGTATGTTCGGTTAAGGGAATGGTCACGTAAGGCATATAAAATTCAAACAAAGCATACATATATGATCGAACAGCATGTAAACAATTTAAGCACGAAACAATCATAGAACAAGTAAAACTCGATCCTATAGCCGTACGACCTAGACACGACAAGACCTAAGCAGGACACGGCCAGACGACAAGACAAGACAGACACTACCTCGAGTTCCACATCCACCTGCATTCGATCCCAACTCAGTACTACAATTGTAAAAGATAAAACGGTTGGTTGGCCATTCCAAAAGAAGATCAATCACAATTTCAATACCAAGGAGTTCTCAAGCACCTGTGACTGGAAACTCTAAGCCTCATTGACACGAAACGGGCAGACACAAGAGACAAGACACAACGTGATTACAAAGCTTCGGTTCCTTTTGGGAACCTAGGCTCTGATACCACTGACTGTAGCGCCCCCTAAAGAAGGAACGCCACATCCGCACCGAAATGGACTCTCGAGCTTCAGCGAGGGGCCTCAACTCAAAAACCCACTCCGGCGAACGGCACTCAAGCAATAACCATCGGCAACAGCGACAACATCCCAACAACAACCCTAACCATGCAGAGCAATGCGAAAGCGATTTAAAAAGAAAACAAATAAATTCCACAGAAGCTTACATAATATCAATTAAACATTTGCAGTTTGAAATACAACAGAAGCATAAACACACAGTGCCATCCATGGCTCAACTAGCCTATCCTACAATCCTAGATATCTTCAACTATCCCATGTCAGGGGCACATAAGGTACATAAAGTAAATAAAGCAATAAAGGGTACGAAAGTAATAAGATATAATAAAAAGGACTCGACAGTTGTTGCGACCACTGACAAGACAAACCAGACGACAAGATTGAGCCTATCTAGACCTGCTGATGCCGACTCTGACAAGATAGGTGACATCGCCACCTGTCTACCTGAAGCAAGAACCAAAATAGCAGGGGTGAGTATAAAGGCAACACTCGGGTTGACTAAGCACATAAGGAAATATTATACATATAGGTTTTGCCATTAAAAGGGGTTGACTAAGCACATAAGGAATAGTAAAGGCAGAACAACAAGTAATAAGAAAAGCGGGGTAGTCATTTGTTTCGCAAACCTATATGAGACTATGTCCTTGCCCCAGTTAAAATAAGTTTAAACCCTTACCTGGCTCGACACGACAGTATGAAAGTAGGCGGTAGTCAAGTTTCTCCCTCGTTGGTCCCACCTGTAATACACAGGGCCTAGAGGATGAAAACGAGACCGACAATATGAAAAGCAAGACACAAGACAACAGACGACGCACGGCAATTCATATAGAACCCTAATCATGCTATAAATGTAACATGGAAAGTTAAACAATTAAACAGACAAAGACATATGAAATACGGAACGACAATTAAAGAATTACTAATGCAATAGTAAATAATAAAAGAACATAGATAATAAATGTTAAGGCATGCTAAACGCAATTAGGGCACGTAGACATGCTTAAAATAATATAACGAAGCTCTCTCACGAAAACGGGATCGAACGGACAAGAAACAGGAAAAGTGGGAAAAATTCCTAAACGAGAAAGGTGTCAATTGACGGTCAAATAAGGTCGGATAAATTGTAAACTATGTAAAATATTTAATCCCAAGGCTCAAGGGAGCTATAGGTGAAATCGGATTAATTTTCGGAGGTCGTATGCGAAAGGTCAACATTTAAATAGGTGGGGTTAACCCAATTCCTGAAGTGCAAGAAAGGAAAAGGCTAGAAAATCCACTAAGTGTTTTGCACCGGCCTGTGCACGGTCTTGGACACACTGTCAAGACCGTGCACTGCACACGGCCAAGTGCACGGGCCAGGCGCACAGGCGCGAGCCTGTGTAGACAAAATGAGGCGCGCACGGACTCCTGCACAGTCTTGATCAGGACCGTGCGTTAGCCCATGCAGATCAACTGAGTGCAGAAAACAGCAGGTCGCGAAGCTCACACGCGGGCACCAACATATAAATCCATAGATCTCATAATTTACACCCTAAAATGCGCTAATTTTCACATATAATCATATATATCATATAAGCTACACGTAGGTTCAAGAATCACGTAAAATGGCCAAGTAAATCTTCCTAAACACGAAAATCCTAAAACTATAAAATTTCTATATAAAAGCCACGAAAATCATAATGAAGAGGGAACGAAATGAAATCGAGTAAAAGGATTACCGGTAGAGAATGAAGTAAGGATCGTTCGGGTTTTCACGGCTCGTCGATCGGGCGAGAAACGAGCTCGGTAGGGCGATTCTTTTCTTCTCCTCCTTATTTCTCCTTTTCTCCTTCTCTTCCTCTTTCTCTCTCTTTCTCAAATGACATGGGTTTATGTGAGAATAAGGAATATAAGAGGGGTATGTATGCAAAAAGGGATATTAAATGAGGTCGGGGTAAAAATAGGGAATTTGGATAAAAGGCGGGTTCAAAGGTAAAACTTATTCGTGAATATAAATATTCTCACGAAAAGTTTTCGGCGCGAATAAAATATTATTCCGGAATAAATACGAAATTTCGGGTCGTTACATATTCAATTCAAAACACATATTTAGACTAATTAATTAATGGAAGGTTTACTATTAAATTGAAAATCATTTCCAACTACGGAATGGATAGACCAATTATATAATCAATTAATACTTCATACATGTATTAAATTGAACTCATCGAAAATGAGAGTCTTTGCAAATTGTTACGCACACACATATATATGCCTTTATAACTTATATGTGTTTTGTCGTATTTGTGACTATGTGATTATGTGAATTTAACTTCTCTACGTGTTACAGCTTTCCATAATCACTTATCACTATGCATGTTTGATATTGATTTTGCAGAATGCCTCCTCGCCATGAACTGCCTGGTCCACCTACAGGTGTTCCGACCTGTAACGCCCCGTTATTTTTATAGCGCTTCGGTGAGTTTACCGACTAATTGCTCTTGTTTGCATTATCTGCAATTATGTGAATTATATGAATTAATGTGTGATTTTATATGTGAATAATATGAAGATTTCATAAGAAATTTCATATTAGAACTATTTTGCAATTTCCAACTTCGTATTGCTACCGAGGGCTAAAAATCGGTCGTTTTGACTGTAATATTGACTTATTTCGATAAGTCGACCCTTTAGCCCGAAATAGCAATTTTCTGTATTCTCGGACTGGTTCGGGAATTTACCAGTATAATTATATACTAATAGACCACAATTTTTGACTTTTCTAAATAATATCTATAAGTATAATAAATATCTTCATTTCTTTTATTATTTCATTTCTTTTAATTATATAATTATATCATATTTCTCTCCATTTTTCTACACTATTCCACAAGCAACACATTCTCTTCTCCTTCATCTCTCTCTCTCGGCCTTCACTCCCCTTCACCACCGCCATTGCCAACCACCTTGAAGCACCAAAAATCTTCATCATTTTGTTACAAAAAGTGTGCTACATCATCCAAAGAACAAACTTCTACTTGCTATTTGCGCAATCAAGCTCTTATTTCTTCATTCTCTTCACTTCATTTCTTCAAGGTAAGGTTGTGATTCTCTCTAATCTTTAAGTTTCAATGTCTCATATGTTGATGAAGTGAAGAAGTATGCTAGAATGGTTGATTGATGAGCTTAGTTTGGTGATTGATTACATGTAGCATCTTTTGTGAAATTTTCATTGAATTTGATCAATTTGCAATGTTGGGTTAATGGTCTTAGATGCTTGAATGGTTAAGGAATTCATATTAGTTGATGATATTAAGCAATTAGGTGAAGTTTTATGGAGTTTGGGGTTGAAAAATGAAAGTTTGGCAAAATATGGAGGGGCTGATGAATAGTAATTTTTGAGCATTTGGCTTCATTTTTCGATTCGTTTGGCATCAAAAATCCTTAAATATAGTAGTTAAAAGATGCCGAAAGTTTCGGATTAATCGGAGTTGTTTTGCTATGAAAAGTATTAAACGAAGGGTGGTTTATGTAATATTTGCTAAACCTTTGAATTATAGTTCCCAAACTCTCATAGGACTTGAATGCCTAATCTAGCTTAATATTATGTATATTTGATTGTTTGAATGCATTTGAATGAGTTTAATTGTGTTTAAGTACATTTATGCATAAGGTGTTATATTGAGTATAAATTGCATTTTATAGCCGTGTATCGTATTTGGTTGTTTTATTGAGTCGTGTCTTACCTCGAGGCCTGTGTATTACAGGTGGGACCTCGCGGGGCTGATTCTGAGTTATTTGGCTATCCTTTTTGTTAAGCCTACAGGTGAGGATGTAAAATGTTTTTAACTGAAGCTTGAACAAATATTTGCGAAAACCATATCCCTTATATTTCAATTATATATTATCAATATTTGAAATAAAAATGTTTTGATATAAAAATGATATATATGTATCTTTGTTAAAATGGTTTCAAAACAGAGACAAGGGAACTATTTTGATTTGAAAAGTAACATATGGTCTAGGGACTTACTCGTATGCTCGAGTTATTCGGCAACATGTTGAGAAACCCTAGGCGGTTACATATCTTGTCTCGAATGACCCTTTTGGTCAATTAAAACATTTATAAAGCGAGATTATATTTCCTTTAACCCTATTGAGGACGCTCTTAGGGTATATTTGGGCCCCGGATTATACTAGAGGTGGAAACCCGGAGACGTGCGTCTAGGGTGAAGCCCATAGTATAATCCAGATTATATATATGGATGGAGACCCAGTGACGATCATCTAATATATAATCCAGATTATATATATGGATGGAGACCCAGTGACGACCATCTAATATATAATCAATGGGTATTACTTGTAACTAGTCGGAGGTAGTCTAGTTCAAGTAGTACTTACACCGGTGCTATAATCGGTTATGGCGAAATCATGGGTAGCTCCTTTGATAAGCCAAACGGTGTTATGGGATTTCATTATATTTGATATGTTTTTGGGAGTTATAAGGAGATGGCCCGTTCTCGCCGGGAATAAAAATGTTTTCTAAAATGTTTTAATTAATATTTAATTCACAAAGCTTAGCTGAATTGTAAAAGAGCATATCGTCACTAGATTTGCTTTTATCAACTTAAGCGTGGATTAAATATATGTTTTTATTATGTATACTCCCCTCCTCACTGAGTTCGTTTGACTCACATCCCTTTTTGGTTCATGCTTCAGGTTAGCTATTCGAGTGGTTGTTGGGTACTGGCAGCAGCAGTGTAGGCTTTCAGGTCTTTGGAGTCCGTTTATATAGTTATTTTGTTACGACTGAACTCTTATTTATTTTGGCATATCAACTTGAAATTAATGGAAGTTGGGACATGATGATATTTGGATATTTGAACTTGATGAAATTAGTGGATATATATATATATATATATGTTTGATATTTGCTTCCGCTGATGACCTGTTATTGCTATTGTTGTTGTTGATGTTGGTATTGTTGTTGGGGAGTTGCTGTTGCCAGATTGTGGGAATCCCGTTGTCCGGGGCGGGTTTTCGAGTGGTGGTATCTAACTATCGCTCGGGGGCTCGTTTCGGTCCGGGGGTTGTGATGTTGGGGACGTCACACGACCCCAGCCCAATTCATGGAGGCCTTAGGACAATTTATGGTCCATACCCATAAAGTACATCAAAACGCTACTCCCGAGAAGGATATGGACCAATTTCTTAAGCTCAAACCCCCCGCAGTTTGAGGGTGCACCAGATGACGCTGTTTCTTAAGCTTGGATATCGGCTATGGAGAAGAGAATCAGAATTATGGAGTGTCCGAGACCCTAAGAGGGTCGAGTTTGCGGTTTATCAGATGATCGGGGCTGCACAAGATTGGTGGACACGGATCGAGCAAAGATGGCAGCGTGAGCGTGTAGTACCGACTTGGGATCAGTTCTTGATCCAGTTCAGGGCCAAGTATATTCCGTTGGTCGTACGTTAGCAGTGTGAGAGACAGTTTCTGGCTCTCAAGCAGGGTACTTCTTCTATCGATCAGTATGAGGCTCATTTCTCTAGGCTCATTATTCATTGCTCATATATAGTTGACGACGAGCAGAGGAAGACTCGCCAGTTCATTGAGGGGTTGTCCAATGAGATCAGGATGCACATACTCGGGAACCGACTCCAGTACTACACCGACGCAGTTGAGATAGCCCTTTCTATGGAGTCCGATCTCCGACAGATGAAACCGACTTCTACACCTGCCCTCGCAGCCACCAAGAGTTTCCCTTCTGGTTCTAAGAGGCCATTTCCTCATTCTGTGTCCTCTTCTAGGAAGAAGCCATTAAAGACCGTCGTTCAGCCTGCTCCTCCCCGACCTCAGGGATTTCCACGACCCGTATGTGGGTTCTGTCAGGGTAACCATGTAGAGGCCAAGTGCTGGAAGAAGAATGGACTTTGCTACGGATGTCGTAGATCCAAGCACCGAGTGGAGGTATGCCCGAGGAAGAGACCGGTACCGTAGGGAGCAGCTCAGCCTCAGGCCCATGCCCGTATCTACACCTTGGAAGGCGATGCTGAGGATGCCGTGGCAAATCAGACTGATGTGGTGGAACGTACTATATATATAAATGGCATCCCCATTTATGCATTGTACGACTCGGGTGCTTCACACTCATTTGTTGCGCCTGCTGTTTCTTTATCTGTGCTTGCGCCTGTTTCATCGCTTGATTATGAGCTATTAGTTCATTCACCATTGGGATCGAAGGTAGTTGTGAATCGTGCTCTTAAGCATTGTCCGATTATCATCGAGGGTATCGAATACCCGGAAGATTTGATCGAGTTGCCGATGAAGAAGTATAGGGTTATTCTCGGAATGGATTGGTTGTACGAGCATCGGGCAAAGGTTGATTATTTCGAGAAGAAGGTTATTCTAGGCTCCAACAAAGTTAAGGGTTTCCGATCAGGAGAAGGCCTGTATATCTCGATGACGGAAGCCAAGAAGCTCGTTCAGAAAGAAGAAGCTATGTGCTTTATAGCTTACCTTCTCAACCGCCTAAAAGACCAAATGAAGATCAAAGAAATGCCCGTGGTTAAAGAATTCACTAACGTGTTCCCCGAGAATCTGGAATTCTTGCCACCAGATTGGGATATAGAGTTCGTGGTTGACCTAGTTCTAGGAGCCGAGTCCTATTCGAAGTCGCCGTACAGAATGGCTCCTGCCGAGTTGAAAGAATTGAAGAACCAACTCGATGAACTCCTTTCCATTTGATACATCCGACCGAGTGCCTCGCCTTGGGGTGCTCCAGGCTTGTTCCTGAAGAAGAAGGATGGTACACTTCGCATGTGTATCGATTATCGAGAATTGAACAGGATGACAGGGAAGAACAAGTATCCTCTACCGCATATTGAGGAATTGTTTGACTTGCTACAAGGATCGAGGGTTTATTCCAAGCTCGACCTCAGACAAGGATATTACCAGCTCCGTATCCGATCAGAGGATATCCCGAAGACGACTTTCAACACCCGATACGGACATTTTGAGTTTGTGGTCATGCCGTTTGGACTCACGAACGCCCCAGCAGCATTTATGGACATGATGCACAGAATTTTCCATCTGTACCTCGACACGTTCGTCGTTATTTTCATTGACGACATCTTAGTGTTCTCGAAGTCCGAAGAAGAACACGCAGAACACCTCCGGATTGTGCTCCAAGCCTTGAGAGAGCACCAGTTATTTGCTAAGTTCAGCAAATGCGAATTTTGGATTGACCGAGTGACCTTCCTAGGTCATGTCATATCCAGAACGGGAATCGAGGTAGATCCTTCGAAGATTGAGACAGTATTGGATTGGGAGAGACCTAAGACTCCTACAGAGATCCGTAGTTTCTTGGGATTAGCAGGATACTACAGACGTTTCGTCAAGGATTTCTCTAAGCTTGCAGGCCCGTTAACAGCGCTGACGAAGAAAGAAGCTAAGTTCGAGTGGTCAGCCAAATGTGAAACCAGTTTTCAGGAGCTCAAGAAGAGATTGACCACAGCCCCAGTGTTGACCCTGCCCGAGGGTTCTGAAGGATTTGTCATGTATGCAGATGCGTCACACGAAGGATTAGGTTGTGTGTTAATGAAAAATGGGAAAGTTATAGCTTATGCGTCGAGGAAGCTAAAGCCAGCTGAACAGAACTATCCCATGCATGACCTTGAGCTAGCCACTGTCGTATTTCCTTTATTGAAATGGTGTCACTACCTCTACGGCATCACGTTCGACATCTTCACAGATTATAAGAGCCTTCAGTACTTGTTTACTTAGAAGGATCTGAACAAACGACAGCGTCATTTGATGGAGTTATTTGAGGACTACGATTGCAAGATTCAGTACCATCCCGGAAAGGCGAATGTTGTAGCCGATGCACTGAGCCGGAAGGCGAGCATCGCCTAGCTAGAGGCTAAGTTAGAGAGAGTTCACATCCGTTCTCAGGACCACGTTCACAGCATATCGATCCAGTCAGAGTTGGGTCGGAAGATTCGAGATGTTCAGGCTACTGATGAGTGGACTCAGAGACAGATAGTTCACATCGCAGCTGATCCTAAGACCACGTTCACAGCATATCTATCCAGTCAGAGTTGGGTCGGAAGATTCGAGATGTTCAGGCTACTGATGAGTGGACTCAGAGACAGATAGTTCACATCGCAACTGATCCTGAGACTCAGTTTGGTATGGACGACACAGGAATTCTCCGTTACAAGACCCCAGTTTGTGTTCCAGAGAGTTTGAGGAGAGAGATTCTGAATGAGGCTCACAACACACCATACACAGTTCATCCGGGACGAAGTAAGATGTACCGAGATTTGAAAGAATTATTCTGGTGGAGAGAAATGAAGAGAGACGTAGCTAATTACGTCAAGAGATGCTCGACTTGTCAGCAAGTCAAAGTTGAACATCAAAGACCGAGAGGCTTGCTTGAGCCACTACCAATTCCTACGTGGAATTGGGAGGGTATTGCCATGGACTTTATGTCTGGTTTGCCTAAAGTTAGAGGTGGCTATGATAGCATTTGGGTGATTATCGACCGACTATCCAAGAGTACTTATTTCCTACCGATCAACATGTCATACAAAGTGGATAAGTTGGCAAAGATTTATCACCAAGAGATTGTCAAGCTACATGGGATTCCGACTACTATAGTATCTGATAGAGATGCTCGATTTACTTCCCGTTTATGGCAGCAACTTCAAGATCGAATGGGAACGAAGCTGACTTTCAGTACAGCTGCACATCTGCAGACAGATGGTCAGTCGGAGAGAATGATCAGGTATCTCAGTGATATGCTTCGAGCTTGTGCCTTGGATTTTCGCAACAATTGGCACGACAATTGCCATTGATCGAGTTTGCCTACAATAACAGTTATTAGTCTACGATCAAAATGGCACCTTACGCAGCATTATATGGTAGAAAGTGTAGATCCCCGTTGTTTTGGGATCTCGAGGATTGGCGTTCGACGAAAGATGATAAGGGACGAGGAACTCCTCCAAAGTTTCTCCAAAATGCTATCGACCATATTCAGATTATCCGGCAGAGAATGAAAGCAGCTCTGGATCGACAGAAGAGCTATGCCGACACCCATCGCCGACCTTTGGAATTTGAGGTTGGTGAGAAAGTATTCCTCAAAGCTTCTCCTCGTAAGGGATTCACCCGAATTGGAAAAGGAAGAAAATTGAGCCCGAGATTTTTGGGTCCCTATGAGATTCTAGAGAGGATTGGGAATGCCGCCTACAGGTTACACTTGCCGCCAAGCCTAACAGGGATTCACAACGTCTTTCATGTTTCCCAACTCCGGAAATACTACCCGAATGAGTCCAAAATCCTTCCTGTTGACGAAATTGAACTAGAACCAGATTTGACCTTTGTTTCGAAGCCGGTAAAGATATTGGATAGGAAAACTCAAGTACTGCGCAACCGGGAGATTTCAGGTTTTGATGAATAGTTGAACATTTAGGTTATATGTTGATTTTGAATGACTTTGTGGATGGATTTACGTAATTCTTGATTCTATAGGTAGATTAGATGTTGTAGATCATTATATGTGAGTATTAGCTTGAGATTTGCATGATTGATTGGTTAAATGTTGGATTTGGTTCATTTCCGCAAAGGGTTCGCTGTTCTACGATTTTTTTGCTATTCTAATGATCCGCACGGTCTTGAGACCATGCGCCAAGACCGTGCGTCCCTTCTATGCTTTGCACTACCTTGCGCACCCCCGTGCGCAAGCCGGTGCGTAGGCCAGTGCGGGTGTTTGCACTGTCTTCAGAACGCACTCAAGACCGTGCGCACGCCCGTGCACAAGGCAGTGCATATGCCTTAACCAAAATTTCTCCATTTTCAAATTGTTGCTCTCGGCAATGGTAGTCAAATAGCTTTTATAAAAGTTGACTTTCTTCGTTTGACCTCTGATTTCAGATCCGATTTCACCCATAGCTCCTATAAATCATGAAATACATAATTTAGGGAGTTGGACTTTTCTGACTTCATTCGGGCCCCGTTCAGCGAGTTTTTCGTTTAAGCATTTTTTACTATTTTTCAAATGTTGCCCGTTTCTTCTGAAACTTGAATGCGTACTTTCTTATTGCCTTTTATGCATATTCATGAACTTTTATCGCATTCTAACTTGATTTGCTTATTGAATTTCTATATTTTGTTAGAATGTGAACCTAAGTGATATGAATGACTGTTTAACGTGCTTCTATGTGTTTTAATGCTTTCGTATAAGCCGTGCGTCGTCGTTAGTCTTATGTGGTTGTGTCCTTGTGTTTTGCAGGCGATACTCCCATGGAGTAGCGCACCGGTCTTGCTTTTACCCTCTTTTTGATTAGCCAACAGGTGAGACTTTTCGTTTCTGACTCCGATACTTATATGTATATATATAATTAAGCCTCTCCCCATATATGCCTTGATTTATGATTTGTTTTCATACCGTCTCTATATATTTAGTAAATATTTATGCCTATTACGTTTATTCGATTTATAGAAAATGTTTTGATATGAAAAATTACTACGTATACTCTTTTGAAACGTTTGCGAAAGAGACATGTAAAACCTCTTTGATTTCCTAAGGCGAAATTTGGCGTTCAGCCTCGCATATGACATGTCTCAAACGGTCTTTCGACCAACCCGAAAATGATTTGAAAAGCGAGTTATGAACTGTAAGCATGAATGTTTGGGCCCGGAGTAAGGATGACAGGATGAAACCGGTAGACGTCGGGGCTACGGCATACATCCTCTTGTTCCCTCCATCTTTGGGAGCTCGGGGTGAGGCCGGAGTGGCAGCCCTTTGTGTACCTGAGATTATACTGTTTGTTATGAGTAGTTCTGTAGCGCCCCTTTCCTTGGACGGAGAAAGGACACCACATCCGCACCGAGACAAACTCCCAAACGTGGTAGATGTACCCCATTTAAAAATCCATCCCGGCGAACGGCAATCAGTCCAACAAATACCAGCAACAGCATAACGACATCCCAACAACAACAACAATAAAAGAATAACAGAGTTGCGGAAGCTCAATTAAACATACAATTAGTCATATAAGTCATTCATGGCAACATAATTCATACATCATTCTCAATAAGCATATAATAAATGACATCCATGGCTCGTCTAATCTATCCCACATCAGGGGCACATAAGTACGGGAATTAAAACATAATATGGAATACATAAATTAAATCAAATCATAAATAAGGACACGACTGTTGTTGGGATACTGACAAGACAAGACATATGAGCCAACCTAGACCTGCTGCTGCCGACTGACAAGATAGGTGACAACGCCACCTGTCAACCTGAAGTAAGAATCAAAATAGTGGGGGTGAGTATAAAGGATACTCAATGAGGGTAAAGAGGGAATAAGTACGAGTCACGATTCCGGGTTTGGATTATATATATATATAAGAAATTACATTTGCATAATTGAAGAAAATTCGGATCGTGCTTCGACTTGCATACACGACAATAATAAGCCGTAATAATAAAGCATTAATGTAAGCAAGTAATATCCCAGCGAGAATGGGCCTATTCCTCCTTATAATCCCCTCAAGTTCAGTAAACTCCATCACCGGTGTCCGACCCCAGAGGTGCTACCCCCGGGCGACTGTTGAATTTTAGGAAAACGTGCAACGAATGCAACGCCCACTGTAGCGGGCGCCCCAAATGGGTAACGCACGCCCCGCACCGAGCCCCGACCCGGAACCGAAATGGGATCCGACCTGAATCGAAACCCGGCGAACGGCAAGCATTTACTCAATCACTAGGCGGGGTTTTCAAAAACAACGAAAAGACAGAAGTGCGGAAGCAAAATAAACCAAACATTAAAACATAAATAAATGCACAAGTATTAAAGCCCACCAAGGCTAACGAAATTCAATTACATAATTAATAAACGGGTTCGATACAATATCCCGAATACAACCTAAATAATAATTCCTAATAACATGAATCTTAATTAATATCTAAACGGGGAAAAAGATATACATGAGCGAAATAAATACAACTTAACGACAACGACTACGACGACGACGAATCCCGCCTAGTAACCTGAAACCAATATAAGGGTGAAAACAGAGGGGGTTAGTCAAACGACTAAGTGAGGAGGGAATAATAATGTATATAATATAACGGAAAATAAATCACCAATTTTATAATTAAAAGAAATCAACATAAAAGAAAGGTTTTCGTAATCGGGTGGTGATTTAACATAAAACATAACTTATCATATGACTCGGCGAGTCGAGCCCTTAACTCCAATTTCCAAAACATAAAACCGGAAACCTCCCTTATTCCTCCAATGTAGCTGGACTGCAAACCCGAACTACTCATAACATACGGTAATAACTCAGGTACTCAAAGGGCTGCCACTCCGGCCTCACCCCGAGCTCCCAAATGGAGGAAACCATAGGATTTATGCCGTAGACCCCACGTCTACTGACTTCGTCCTATCGCTCTTACTCCGGGCCCAAACAAACATGCATACATATCATAACTCGCTTTTCAAATCATTTCGGGTTGGCCAAAAGACCGTTCGAGACATGTCATATGCGAGGCCGAAGACCAAGGTTCGCCTTAGAAAACAAAAGGTTTTACATGTCTCTTTCGTAAACATTTCAAAGACTATACGTAGTACTTTTTCATATCAAATCATTTTCGATAAATCACATAAACATAATAATCATAAATATCTATTAAGTATATATATAAACGGTGTGAAAACAAAACATAAACGTGGCTTATATCGGGAGAGAGGCTTATTTATATACATACATAGTGATACTGGAATGAGAAAAGGAAAGCCTCACTTGGCGGCTATGCAAAATAAGAGCAAAAAGCAAGAACCGGCGCTACTCCATAGGAGTGTCGCCTGCAAGAATACCAGGACACAACCAAATAAGACTAAAGATGACGCACGGCTTATACGAGAATATTAAAACACATAAGAGCACGTTATACAATTACATCAAGCACTTAAGTTCAAATTATCAAACGAAAACAAAGTAATTCTAAAATTTAAAAATGCAAATCAAGTCCAAATGCAACGAAACTTTACGAACATGCTTTAATTATCATAAAGGAGTATGCATTAGAATTTCGGGAAAATCGGTCTTCACATGCAAAAGATAGAAAATCTAACGAAAACTTAAAACGCACTATTCATATACCCGAACATGTTGTAAATTCATAAATCATGCAATTCATATTTATTTCATATATATCGAATACACGAGCGAAGAAAGAATTTGGAAAAGACGAGTCTCGGAGGGACCCGTAGTGTAAAATGTGCCCTGACTTACAGAAGGTCAGGGCACTGTTCGACCAGGCCACACGGCCTTGTGCACGGCCGTGTGCCGAGGCCGTGCACAATCGGACGAACACGCACGGCCTCATTCACACGGCCTCAAGGCCGTGTGCATCAGCCCGTGTCCAATGCACACACACGCACGGCTTCATGCACACGGCCTCAAGGCCGTGTGCACCAGCCCGTGTGCGACCAGATTGAGCAGAAACATACAGAAGATCAAAAACATACGCAAAATTAAATCCTAATCCAACCTTTAATCACTAAAACATGCAAATCATACTCTAATTTTCACATATAATCATCTACAACATATAATCTACATATAGAAATGATAAACACGAAAATCCATCCACAAATCCTATACAAATCACATAAAACCTAATGATGTCAACTATTCACAAAAATGAGAAAAACGAAGTATAGAAGACATTAAACGAGAGAATTGTTAGAAGCTTACTCGTAGAAAAGATCGCGAGGAATTCGTAGACGTAAACTATTCGAAAATCGGTCGGGAAACGGAGTCGGGACGATCGATTGAACTTCCTTCCTTCTCTTTCTCTTTTTCCTTCTCTTTTCTTTTCTCTCCTTTCTTGCTGATGTTTGAACGAGAGTGTGAGGTGAGAGAGATTGACTTAGTCAATTAAGTTGACTAGGTTTAAAATCGAAGGGGTAAAATCATAATTTTGCAAAATATATTTGAAAACTCACGTTATCCAAATAATACGTAATTACAGTCAAAATTCACATAATTAAACGCACATTGACAATTCGTGATTTAAATATAAAATTCACTCATTTACGAAATTATCCTAAAATCTTATAATAAATATCAAATTAACATAATATTTTGCGAAATTACTCGATTCAAATATACCGAATTATAAATCGGATTTTCGGGTCTTTACAATACTCCCCTCTTCAGAAGAATTTGTCCTCAGATTCTCTTCCGGTCTCGGAGTTAGTTAAGAGGAGCATAACAGAAATTCTAATAACTCGAATTAAATCGAACATTCAAATGAAATTGAATCACATAATAAAACATCATTCATAATAAACACTTAAAGCACTTAATATTCCAATAAAATCCAGCGTCGTAAAAAATACAAAATTACTAACGGAAAAGAAGAAAATAAAATAAAAATAGATAGCTCAAGGCTCGTCCGGACCACGACGGAAATACTGGTCAAGCTGCTCTGATAGTGACCTCTGCATCTCTGAGATAGATCGCTGAAGCTCTGCCTGTAAGGCTGTGTACTGACTATCAATGTGAGCACGCTGAGCTGCAAAGCCCTCATTGATCTGCCTCTCCTACTGGGCAAATCTCTCATCAGTCACACGTCGGTAGTCAGTGAACTCCGAATAAAATTGTTGCAGGTCTATCGACTCCTGGTCCTGAGTGCTTCTTCTGCCGTGTGAAGACTCAGGTATAGAAGCATCCTGTCTCAACAGCTAGGAGTAGATGTGCTGAGCTTGCTCGCGGACCTCTGGGTCTGAGGGTCCTTCTTCGGGAGTATCCTCTTGGTCATCTTCCCATAAAGGTAGTCCATCTACCAGAACATACGGGTCGTTCCGTCTCGGACCCTTCGTGCAGATCGCCATTTGGGCTAGAGTGCCATAGCTAATCGAGGTCGAACCTCCAACAGGAACCTGGGTATCGAGCCCTTCCACTTGGGCACACTCCAGAATGGCGGTAATATAGGAGCCAACTCGAATCTCTCCTCTCGACCGAGTGGAGATATACATCATATGGTCCATCATGTACGAGATGGGGTTGAACCTGACCCCTCGCACCATATGATCGAGTATGAGACAATCTTCGGTGTTCACCGCTCCCGGACTGTCTCCTCTGGCTAGAACCGATCGAGACACGGCTCTATGCAAAATTCTCAATTGAGTGGTGATGAGCATCATGGCGTTGGATACGCCGGAGTTAAATATTTCGGTGGAGGTAGGGATACGTCTCCAAGCCTCGGCTTGATTCCATCCGTTGGCACGTCTTCTAGGTGCCGTAACATCCAACTGAAAATACTCGGACAACTGCCGATATGAAAGCGTGTAGTCTCGGTTGAACGCTCGGAAGTGGATTCCGATCGGCATCTCGATGTCGTCCGGAAATGCCGTGCCCTTAAGAGAGCTTAAAAATTCGCAAGTGAGCCGGCGGTAGGATGGCCTTTGAATACTCCAAAAATTAGCCCACCCAATGTTGTCGATGTAACGAGAGATCCCTTCGCCAAGGCCCAATTGGTACATAGCTTCCATGTCGAGAAATTGCGTAGCTCTAACCGGTCGTTCCATTAACCGGTTTAAGACATCTTGGTCGTCTTCATTATCCAAATTCACTTGGTAACCTTCCGGTGCCGCTATGTCGGGTAATTCTCTTGCCCGACGTCCGCTACGGGTTTCACGATCACCTTCCATAGTAGAGCTTAAATTGATGTGGGTTGAAGGAGATAAGTTGTAATTTTTCACTTGATACTTTTACCGAACACTTGGCGTGCGCTACTTCGGGCGAAGATTGTGTGAGATCAATATAACGGATAGAGCCCAAATTTCAACAATACCAAGAACTCACTGCAAACAACACACCTTCAAAATCTCACGAAAATCCGTCGGCTAGATCGAGAATTAATCAAGCTCAAAGTTGGTATGAAAATTGGGGAAAAACAAGGGGGATATTTTCGCATGAAAAAGGAGAAAAAGTGAGGGTTGCGCGAAAATGAGAAGCTACTGACCATTTTAAAACCTGGAAGAAATGCGCACGGCCTCTCGTCACGGCGTGTGGTGATACCGAGAAGGTCTTCTTTTCGAAAGAGGGTCCTGAATGTGTAAGTGGCCTCGTAGAACCCGTTGGATGTGCATCCTCAGTATCGCCTTCCAAGGCGTCAATACTAGCGTAGGTCTGAGGCTGAGCTGTTCCCCGAGGTACCGGTCTCTTCTTCGGGCATACATTCACTCTGTGATCGGGGCTACCGCATCCGAAGCACAGTCCATTCTTCCTCCAACATTTAGCCTCTACATGCGGGCCCTTACAAAATCCACATACTGGTCATGGATATCCCTGAGGTTGGGGAGGATTAGGCTGAACGAGGGCCTGAAATTTACTTTCGTGTTGCTGACGAACAATCCTCGGAATGTAATCAGTTCGGAACTCTGTCAAGAATTGATCCCAAGTCGGGACTACATGCTCGCGTTTCCATCTTTGCTCAATCTGTTTCTGTAACGCCCCGATTTGAGAGCACCCACACGGCCATGTAGAGAGGCCGTGACAATTGGTAGTCACGGCCTTGTGTCACGGCCATGTGGTGAGGCCGTGAGGATGATACTCACGGCCTTGCAACACATTGTGTGGACAGGCCGTGTGAGTTGATTTCCGTCCCACATCGGAAATTCAAATGTAATTCGAAGGGTTTATAAGTTAGAACTCATGTACAATCAATATGGATTAATCCCTTTTGGCAAGTGCTTCCTAAGCCAAACTTTAGGTTGTGCACAGTGGATTCGAAGCTTATACCCGCGCGTCCAATGGGCGCCGTAGTGAGGGTTCTCCTCTCCGCGCCCGGGGGTCGTGACAAGTGGTATCAGAGCCAGCCGTCAGTCGTGGGAATGCATGTTCTACACCGTCCGTGTCACCAAGAAAGGGGCAACGCGTGTAGTAGGGCAGCTTCTTCTCCACTGGCGGGGAGCAAGGGGCCTATGTCACGACGTAATGGGGACATTACGCTCCGAAGGAGGATCAACCTCAATACCTGTCTTGGATATAACATCACCCAGAAATGCCACTTTCTCAATCCAAAACTCACACTTACTAAACTTGGCACACAACTCATGTTCTTTCAAAGTTTGTAGCACGATCTTTAAATGCTCTGCATGCTCTTCCTCGGATTTTGAGAAAACCAGTATGTCGTCGATGAAGATGACAACAAACTTATCAAGATAAGGTCGGAAGATTCTGTGCATCATATCCATAAAGGCTGCAGGAGCGTTCGTCAAACCGAATGGCATAACCACAAACTCAAATTGACCATATCGAATGTTCAAAGCTGTCTTCGGTATGTCCTCTGCTCTGATTCGCAACTGGTAATATCCCTGTCTCAAATCGAGTTTAGAGTAGACCCTTGATCCCTGCAATAAATCAAACAACTCCTCAATGTGGGGAAGAGGATACTTGTTCTTCACAGTCATCTGGTTCAACTCTCTGTAATCAACACAAAGTCTAAGAGAACCATTTTTCTTCTTCACAAACAATACCGGTGCACCCCAGGGAGATGTACTCGGCCTAATATAACCACTGGCTAGCAAATCATCTAACTGAGTCTTCAACTCTTTTAACTCAGCTGGTGCCATTCTGTAAAGTGTCTTCGAATACGGCTCAGATCCCGGATACAGATCAATAACAAACTCGATATCACGGTCTGGAGGTAACGATTCTAACTTCTCAGGAAACACATCAGGGAAATCTTTAACTATCTCGGTATTTTCAAACTTCGACTGTTCTTTTGGCCTGTTAAGAAGATAAGCAACAAAACCTGAAGCTCCTTCTCGAACGAGCTTTTTTGCCTCTGTCATAGAAATAATCGGCCCATCTGTCAACTGAATACCCTGACTCGAATCAGATCCCAAACTAATCTTCTTCTCAAAACAATCAATCTTGGCCCTGTGCTCAAATAACCAATCCATACCCAAGATAACTCCGTACTTCTTCACGGACAACACTATCAAATCTGCGGGGTAAACTTTATCCTCAATAACAATGGGACAACGTCGGTACACGCGGTCGGTAATCATACAAGATCCCAAAGGGGAACTCACAACAAAGCAATAATCAGACAAATCAAAAGACGCATGCGCAGATAAGTCAATTTCAGGAGCAACAAAAGAATGCGTAGCACCCGGATCAAATAATGCATGTATGGGTATGTTATGTATATGTATGGTACCTTCCACCACGGGGGAAGCATCAGGCTCAGTTTCCTCATTATCGCCCTCCAGTGCATACACATGAGCTGGAACAGAAGGCTTCGGCTTCGGCGGCATAGGCTGACTCAGGGGCTGCCTCCTGGGACAACTATCCTTCTGGTGGGTAGAACTACCACAACTAGTACACAATCCCAACTTAGACCAACACTTAAACTCTGGATGATTCCCTCCACAATAACCACAAGTAACTGGGCGATAACCTGACGGACGAGGGACTGAAGGAAAACCAGCCGGGCGAGGTTTAGGAGGTCTGGATCCACCAAAAGGTCTCTTGCCTTTAGGCTGCATAGGAGCACTTGGCATGAAAGGCCTCTTGAAACCCGATGAAGAAGAAGCGGGGGTAGTACGATGAATAGCTCGATCAATACTGGCATACTCAGCCTCAAGAGATAAGGCTGCATCTACAGCTGCAACATAGGTAGTGGGACGGGAAGCTGCAAGACCCTGTCGAAGAGGAATACTCAAGCTCTCTAAAAACTTCTTGGTCTTCCTGCGCTCATCTGTAGCAATATGGGGAGCATATACTGCAAGTCTGGTAAAGTTAGCCTCATAATCTGCCACGGTAGAAGTACCCTGAGATAGCTCCATAAACTCCTGCTCCCGGCGATCCTGAACAGTAGGGGGAACATACTTAGCTTGAAACTCCTCAAGAAACCTATCCCACGATGACTCAACTCCGGTGGCCCTCCATCTCTGCTCAGTCATCTTCCACCAGGCCTCTGCAGGTCCTCGAAGAAGATAGATAGCAAACTCAACCTTCTCTAGATCAGTAGGCTGAAGAACTCGGTATATCCGCTCAAGAGATGAAATCCAACCCTCGGCCACAATATCATCTGTAGTACCCAACAAACTGAGGTGGGTGGAAATCGAGGAATCTACGCAAGGACTGCTAACGGGCTCTATGCTCATCTACCTCTACATTCCTGTCTCTCTGATCCAGATAATCCCGAAAGAGACCAAATATCTGTTGAGCATCTACTACTGGTGCCTGTGGTGGTGCTGCTGGAGGAGTACGATCACGACGAGGCGGCATCCTACAATTATATGTAACAAATATGCATGTAGATTAATTATGGATGCAAAGCTGTAAGCACATAAGCACAAAAGCACAAATCCTAAGTCGTAAGCCGTACGGACCTAGACTTACACGACTCACAGAGCTAAGGCCAATGAACCTCTAGCTCTGATACCAACTGTAACGGCACGTCCCCAAATACGGTGCGACGTGACGTCCCGCACCAAGTCACAATCCATAACAAGAACTAAAGGTCCGGTTATGAACTACAACCTGGCGAACGGAAAATAAATACCAGGCGGATCTGCTTTAGAAAATAATAGGACAATGAACAATAATACAGCGGAAGCAAATTAGCACAACCTATCCCACTCAGGGAGCTAGAACAACTATAATCCAAAACACAATTATAAAGCCCACCAAGGCCACTGAAAACATCAATATCAACATTCAAACTCATTTACATTATTTACATCTACAACTTCTAGGGTTTTAAGTATTTATCCAGATACATATATGGAAATGAAATCACCTAAAGAAAAGTAAATGACTCCAAGGACACGACCTGAATCCGCCTAGCAACAAAACCTGAAAAGACAACAACAGAGTAATGGGGTTAGTCAAAGCGACTAAGTGAGGGGGCTGTAATACGTATATATTATCGAAACAACCGGAAGATTCACCAGTTTGTAAAAGAGAAGAAAGCAAAGGAAAAATAAAGGTTTTCACAATTATGGGTGAATCGAATAATTTTGCATAAAAGTAAAAGCTCGGCGAGTCGAGCATCAACCACCTGTTTCACAATATCAGAAATATCAAATAAACCTCCCTTATTCCTCCTTGTGTAGTCAGGTAGCTAGCCCGCTACTATATAATTATATATGCAAGGACAAATATCCAATACATCTTCGGCTGAGGATATAGACTAGATCCCGTCCGGCGCAGGTACTCAAAAGGGTTGCCACTCCGGTCATACCCCCGAGCTCCCAACAGTTTGGAGTCCAGAGCATTGAGATCCACCGTAGACCCGACGTCTATCCGGCTTCACCCCGTACCCTGAAGTCCGGGCCCAATAGTGTAACGTGGCTCAATGGCCAGGCCGAAAGGCCAAGATAATTCCTCGCATTCCAAATGCTTATGTGGTCAAAGGGACCGATTGATAAATCAATTTTTAACCCTTTGGAGCTAAATGAGCTTTTGAGGGGTTATACGTAATAATTTGATATCAAAGCATTTTTCTTTAAACTTATTAATATAGTATGGTTTCAAATAGCTACTACGTATAATATAAATATGGGGAAAGAAAACATAAAAACATAAAACACAGGCTTTGGGTATATATGGAATATTTACATACGTATAAGGAAAGCCGATTTCGGAAAAGAAACCCCACCTGGATAATACGGCAAAAAGGGCAAAAGAAAGAAGACCAACTACTGCCCGGAAGAACTACCACCTGAAACCAAATACGACACAACCATGTAAGACGACGACACGACGCACGACTTATTCTTAATGCAATAACCACTTAATTAAATCAAAGAAGGGCAATTAGGGCAATTATTCAATGAAACGAATGAAATATCCAACTTCAACTTCAAGCTTATAATTCATGCTTTACACAATTAGGTTTCATGGACATGCTTAAAATACTATAAAGAAGCATACATTCAAGTTTCGAAGCAATCGGAAAAGAATTGCGAAAAGCGCATAATTCCCTAAATGGAAATCGGTTCGTTTCACTATCAAACGGTATTGGAAAAATTCACACTCTATGGATTATTAAGTTTTAAAGCACTACGGACTTAGCGGTGAAGTCGGATTTTGAAAATAATATCAAACGAATAAAGTAGGATTTGAAATTTTTGACTTCCAGAGACTTTTGAACTAAAATCGGGACACACGGCCTCTTGCACGGCCTTGTGCAAGGCCGTGTGCATGTTTGGAACACGCACGGCCTGTCCACACGGCCTGGTCAAGGCCGTGTGCAAGTTTGAGAACACACACGGGCTTCCCACACGGCCTGATGCAAGGCCGTGTGAGGTGGAAAACACGCACGGTTTTGCTACACGGCCTGTTGCAAGGCCGTGTGCACCTGTTTTCGCGAATTTTCAGCAGAACGCGAAGAACTTCGCACAGAAGCAGCAAAACTTCGTCAAATCTTTACCAAAATACCATTTTCAATCAGATTTTTATACTACAAACTTCAACAAACATCAAAGATCACAATGGCAACACATAGGATCAAGAATCATCGAAAACTACGGAGTATAACGATCAAACTACCGAAAAATCCAACTTCGAAACAATTTATCCAAAACATACTCAAACGACAATGGAATCAAATGGAACCTGAATAATACCTGTAGAGAATGTTATAAGGATCGCGTCGGTTCTTATGGATCGAAATTTGGTTAAGAAACGAACTCGAAAGATCGAATTGAAGTTTTAAAGAAAATTCTTTCTTTTTCTTTCTTTCTTTTCTTTTCCTTCGCCTGTTTAAGTGTAATTAAGAAAAAGAAAAGGAAAAGAGAATAAAAAGAAAACCTGAGGTTTAAATGAAAAATCGAAGGGGCATTTTCGTAATTTCGCGAAACTTCATAAAAAGGACATATCAACGAAATATATCAATATTATAGTCAAAACTCATCATTTTAAACGCACATCAACATAGATAATTTAAATTCACAAATTATTGCATTTACGAAAATTCATATAAAACACATAAATATCACATAAGCACATATATCCCTATCGAGTTTTCCAAACTTGTCCCGTTATCTTAGGAATTCTTACCGGCTTTAGTTTACCAAAAATTTGGGGCGTTACAGGCACTCAAGCAAAAACCATCGGCAACAGCGACAACATCCCAACAACAACCATAACCAAACAGAGCAATGCGGAAGCGATTTAAAAGAAAACCGATAAAGTTCATAAAAGCCTACGAAGCTAACATAATATCAATTAAACATTTATAAATCAAGATACAGAATGTTCATAAGCAGATAGTGCCATCCATGGCTCAACTAGCCTACCCTGTGCAATCCTAGATATGTTCAACTATCCCACATCAGGGCACATAAGATACATAAGGTAAATAAAGCAGTAAAGAGTACGAAAGTATTTAAATACAATAAATCAAGACTCGATAGTTGTTGGGACCACTGACAAGACAAACCAGACAACGAGACTGAGCCTATCTAGACCTGCTGATGCCGACTGACAAGATAGGTGACGTCGCCACCTGTCTACCTGAAGCAAGAACCAAAATAGCAGGGGTGAGTATAAAGGATACTCAGTAAGGGGTTTTGATCATAGTTCGTCATTTATCTTTTAAAAACCAAAAGTGGTGAGTGTTGCCCGTTTTGAAAAAGACTATAAGTAATGATATAAATTGTAAAACTATTACACTAGGCAACACTCGGGTTCGGCTTGCTTGGAAAATACAAAAAGGTTGACGAACGGATCCTTTAAAACCTTTACACATAAGGTCAAGCCGATAGTTTTGAAAGGATATTAGTTGAGTCACGAGGCCGTTACAATTCGAAAGGCATGATATGAATAAGTTAGAAACGATAAATAAACACGGCTCGTAATTCAACTAATTATTTGAATAATAAGGAGGCTTAGGTTATCAAGTACGAGTCACGCTTCCGGGTTTTTATATATATATATATAGGGAAATACATATGATAAATGAAGAAAACCGGAATGTGCTTCGACTTGTAACGAAAGCCGTAAAACAATTAGACAAATAAATAATGCAATAAGACATGAAATAGTGTGTCCCGACGAGAACGGGCCCTCTCCTTATAACTCCCAACCTTGAAAATCATACAAACAAGTACTCCACCACCAACAGTCATGACCCACTCAGAATTTTATGGAAACGCGTGTTAACAACGTCAGCCTATCAGAATTTTATGGAAACGCGAGTTAACAACTTCACCCGATCAGAATTTTCTAGGAAGCGCGTAGCCTACAACGCCACCCTCGCACTAACTCAGGCTAGCCAACCTCCTGGCTGACCTAAGCAGATACGGATTGGAGTATCCATCGGGATTTGCCCTGGACGCACGTCCCCAGGCTCACCTCCTGAATACTCCGGGCCCACCACAATACACAGTCCAGAGCTCGCATTTGAAAACGATGATAGTTTAAGTGGCCAAAAGGGCCATTCGCAATTGGGGAATCGGGGTGTGGAAGGCCAAAGGGGCCATTCGAGACAAGGTTATATTTGCAAGGTCAAGAGACCAAAATTCGCATTTAAAACAAAAGGGTTTTCCTTGTCCCTAGTTGAGAGCATTTCAAATCATTTTGGTTTTGCTATTCAAAGGTTTGACTAAGCACATAAGGAATAGTAAAGGCAGTACAACAAGTAATAAGAAAAAGCAGGGTAATCATTTATTTCGCAACCTATAATAGTCTATGTCCTTGCCCCAGTTAAAAATAAGTTTAAACCTTTACCTGGCTCGACACGACAGTATGAAAGCAACGGTAGTCAGGTTTCTCCCTCGTTGGTCCCACCTGTAATACACAGGGCCTAGAGGATGAAAACAAGACCGACAATACTAAAAGCAAGACACGAATAACAGACGATGCACGGCAATTCATATAAACTCCACTCATGCTACAAGTGCAATATGGAAAGTCAGATAATGAAACATGTAAGGATATATAAAATATGGAACAACCTTTAAAGGAGTATTAATGCAGTTATAATTGATGGGAGAAAATTAGAAATTAAATATCAAAGACATGCTAAAACGCAATTAGGGCATGTAGGCATGCTTAAAATAATATAACAGAACTCTCTCGCGAAAACGGGGTCAAACGGACAAGAAACGAGAAAGATGGGAAAAATCCCTAAACGAGTAAGGTGTCAATTGACGGTCAAATAAGGTCGGGTAAATCATAGCTTCGGGGATAAATAAGTTTTGAAACACTACGAAACTATAGGTGAAATCGGAATTCAAATCCGAGGTCAAATGGGAAAATAGCATTATTCAAAAGGTGCAAAAATGGTAATTAACGTGAGCAATATTCGAAATCAAGCTAGAAAAATGGTTAAGGGGGTTGCACCGGCCTGTGCACGGTCTTGAGACCGTGCAGTAGCCTGTGTGTGATCACGTAAGGGTGCACGGGCTTAAGACCGTGCGCAAGCCCGTGCGCGGGCCCGTACGGGTCTTCTGGGAGCAGAAAAGGTGCAGATCGCGAGTTTAACGCAAAAACCAACATTCAAGCTCATAGATCTCCTAATTTACACCATAAAACATCCTAATTTCCACATATAATCATATATATCATATAAGCTACACATAGGTCCAAGAAACACGTAAAATGGTCAAGTAAATCTCCCTAAACACGAAAATCCTAAAACTATGAAATTCCATATAAAACTCACGAAAATCGCAACGAGGAAGGAACAAAATGAAATGGGGTAAAAGGATTACCGGTAGAGAATGTAGTGAGGATCGTTCGGGTTTTCACGGCTCGTCGATCGGGCGAGAAACGAGCTCGGTAGGGCGTTGGGAAGATTTTCTCTCTTGTCTCCTTTCTTTCTTCTTTCCTTTCTTCTCTTTCTTCTTTGTGTGAAAATGAGAGAATGAGAGAGATAGGTAGATTGTAACGACCTGAAAATCCGAGTTTCAATTCGGTATATTTTAATCGAGTAATTTCGTTATTTATTATTTTATTTACTATTTATTCTAAGATTTTAGGATAATTTTATAAATGAGTGAATTTCATATTTAAATCACGAATTGTCAATGTGCGTTTAATTATGTGAATTTTAACTGTAATTACGTATTATTTGGACAACGTGAGTTTTCAAACTTAATTTGCAAATTACTAAAATACCCCTTCGACTTTTAGACCCTAGTCAACTAATTTGACTAAGTCTCTCTCTCACCTCTCTCTCTCGTTCACAATCAACAAGGAAGGAAAGAAAGAAAAGAAAAGAGAAGGAAGAAGAGAAAGAGAAGGAAGAGATTTCAATCGATCGTCCCGACTTCGTTTCCCGACGGATTTTCGAATCGTTTACGTCTACGAATTCCTCGCGATCTCTTCTACGAGTAAGCTTCTAACGATTCTCTCGTTTAATATCTCGTATGTTTCGTTTTTCTCGTTTTTGTGAATAGTTGACATTATTAGGTTTTATGTGTTTTGTATAGGATTTGTGGATGGATTTTCGTGTTTATCGTTTCTATATGTAGGTTACATGTTGTAGATGATTATATGTGAAAATTAGGGATTGATTTGCATGATTAATCGATTTAAGGTTGAATTATATTTGATTTTCGCGTATTGGGTTTGATGTTCTGCTCAATTTTTACGCACACGGGCCATGCACACGGGGTGTGGCAAGCCCGTGTGGGTGTACACGGCCTCTTGCACGGCCGTGCAAGAGACCGTGCGTGTTTGGGGATGGTGCACGGGCTGTGCACACGGCCTTGAGGCCGTGTGCATGAGGCCGTGCGCGTTCGTCCGATTGTGCACGGCCTCGGCACACGGCCGTGCACAAGGCCGTGTGGCCTGGTCGAACAGTGCCCTGACCTTCTGTTAGTCAGGGCACAATTTGGCCTACGGGTCCCGCTTCGGCCCGTCTTTTCCGAATTCTTTCTTCGCTCGTGTATTCGATATATATGATATAGATATGAATTCCATGATTTATGAATTTACAACACGTTCGGGTATATGAATAGTGCGTTTTAAGTCTTCGTTAAATTTTCTATCTTTTGCATGTGAAGTCCGATTTTCCCGAAATTCATATGCATACTTTTTTATGATAATTTAAGCATGACCGTAAAGTTTCGTTACATTTGGATTTGATTTGTATTTTTAAATGCATGAATTACTCTGTTTTCGTTTGATAATTTGAACTTAAGTGATTGATTTAATTGTATAACGTGCTCCTATGTGTTTTAATATTCTCGTCTAAGCCGTGCGTCGTCTTTAGTCTTATTTGGTTGTGTCCTGGTATTTTTCCAGACGGTACTCCTGTGGAGTAGCGCCGGTTCTAGCTTTTTGCTCTTATTTTGCATAGCAGCCAGGTGAGGTTTTCCGTTTCTGTTTCCAGTATTATTATGTATATATATAAATAAGCCCTCCCGATATAAGCCACGTTTATGTTTTGTTTTCACACCGTTCATATATATATACGTAATAGATATTTATGATTATTATGTTCATTTGATTTATCGAAAATGATTTGATATGAAAAGTACTACGTATAGACTTCGAAATGTTTACGAAAGAGACATGTAAAACCTTTTGTTTTCTAAGGCGAACTTTGGCCTTCGGCCTCGCATATGACATGTCTCGAACGGTCTTTTGGCCAACCCGAAATGTTTGAAAAGCGAGTTATGAACTGTATGCATGATCGTTTGGGCCCAGAGTAAGAGCGATAGGACGAAGTCGGTAGACGTCGGGTCTACGGCGTAAATCCTATGGTTTCCTCCATTTGGGAGCTCGGGGTGAGGCCGGAGTGGCAGCCCTTTGAGTACCTGAGTTATTCTAGTAAGTTACGAGTAGTTCGGGTTTGCAGTCCGACTACATTGGAGGAATAAGGGTGGTTTCCGGTTTTATGTTTTTGGATATTGGAGTTTCAGGGCTCGACTCGTCGAGTCATATGATAAGTTATGTTTTATGTTAAATCACCACCCGTTTACGAAAACCTTTCTTTTATGTTGATTTCTTTTAATTATAAAATTGGTGATTTACTTCCGTTTTATTATATACATTATTATTTCCCCCCTCACTTAGTCGTTTGACTAACCCTCTCTGTCTCACCCTATATTGGTTTCAGGATACTAGGCGGGATTCGTCGTCGTCATAGGCGTCGTAGGTTTATATTTATTTTCTCATGTATATTCTTTCCCGGTTGTCTTTTATTTACGTATTATGTTATTATGTTGTATTTACGGGATTTATATACTGAACCCGTGGTTAGATTTGGTCGGGATATTGTATCGAACCCGTTTGATATTATGTAATTGAATTTCATTAGCCTTGGTGGGCTTTAATAATTGTGTTATTAATTATGTTTTAAATATTTGGTTTATTATTGCTTCCGCACTTCTGTCTTTTCGTTGTTTATAAAAACCCCGCCTAGTAATTGAGTAAATGCTTGCCGTTCGCCGGGTTTCGGTTCGGGTCGGATCCCATTTCGGCTCCGGGTCGGGGCTCGGTGCGGGGCGTGCGTTACCCGTTTGGGGCGCCCGCTACAGTTGGTATCAGAGCTCTTTGGTTCAATGGCCTAAGCTCTGAATTGTCGTGTTTTGCTGGTTTGGTCGGTCGTTGTGCGCCTGTGTAACTTAGGGAATTGCACTCACCAGTGTTCAAGAACGCTTAGTGTTTGAATTGTCACGGATCTTTGTTGGATGATCAACAACAAAAGATCTTTTACAATCAAAATACTGGGATGGGCTTGGATATAGGTGGATGTGAAACTCAAGGTTGTACTTGCCATGCCTGGTTGTCTGTCGTGTCCGGTTGTGTCTAGGTCGTACGGCTTAGGACTTCTGTGGATTTGTGCAAATGTGCTAAGTGCTTATGTGAACACTAAGTGAACATTACTTGCCTATGTGTTTACAGCTTTGCATGCTCACTTACCTGTCATGCATAACTGTTAATGGCTTTACAGGATGCCTCCACGTCGTTGTCCCTGTGGACAGTCTTCGTCATCTTCATTGACACCTCAGACCGATCCACCGATTCCAGCTGGAATTTTGGAAACATTAAGACGATTCATCGCTCATGCCCCTAAAGGAAATGCCGAGCAGGAAGCATGGGCCCAATTTCTTAGATTCGAACCACCACAATTTGAAGGTACCCTGGATGAAGCTATTGCCGAGGCATGGATATCGGCTCTAGAAAAGATTTTTAGGATTATGGAATATCCGGATCCTCTAAGGGTCGAATTTGCTATATACCTGTTGATTGGAGCTGCACAGGATTGGTGGAAACAGAATGAGCAAAGATGGAAACGCGAGCATGTGGTCCCGACTTGGGATCATTTCTTGATCGAGTTCCGGGCTGAATACGTTCCGAGGATTGTTCATCAACAACATGAAAGGGAATTTCTGGCTCTCAAACAGAACATATCTTCAGTTGGCCAGTACGAGGCACAGTTCTCTCACCTCATTAAGCATAGCCCGTATATGGTCGCAGACGAGCTGAGGAAGATTCGCCAGTTTGTAGAAGGATTGACTTATGAGATCAGAAAGGCTATGATGGTGGTCCGACCTCAATGTTATACCGACGCAGTGGGAATGGCTCTGCATATTGAGTCTGAACTCAGCCTAATGGGACCGAGTCCTACGCTTGACACTACCACCGTTCAGTACCTTCCAGCGAGTTCTAAGAGGCCATTTACACCTTCGGGGCCCTCTACCAGAAAGAAGACCTCCCAAGTGTCCTCATCGAAGCAGAATGCGTCTCCCCGAACTCAGGGACATCCGCGACCCGCATGTGGATTCTGTAAGGGCCCGCATTTGGAGGCCAAATGTTGGAAGAAGAATGGACTGTGCTACGGATGTGGTAGCGCCGACCACAGAGTGAGTGTATGTCCGAAGAAAAAGCCGAAACGAGTTGGGAAGACTGAGCTTGCACGTATGAACGATCCAGGTATATTGCATTGTCATGACATTCATCCAAATTCATCTAATTTCATCTTATGTGAATTTTAAATTATGTGCGTTAGGTTTATAATATTATACATGTGATTTCGATATTATTATTTGTGTTTGAGTTTCGTGAAGTTTGTGTGGTTTTAATCACACGAACTGCCCCTGTATGCCTTGCACGGTCTCGCCACACGCCGTGACGAGACCCTGTGCACCCTTTTTCACACGGCCCTGTTGCTCCCTGTGCAAGAGGCCGTGCGCATGAATACACACGGGCTCGTCACACGCCGTGACGAGAGCCCGTGCGTGTTTATCCTCACGGGGTCGTCACACGCCGTGACGAGACCCCGTGCGTGTTTCTCACACGGCCTCGTCACACGCCGTGACGAGAGGCCGTGCGCGTTTCTCCCAGGTTTTAAAATGGTCAGTAGCTCCTCTTTTGCGCACACCCTCACTTTCTCTCCTTTTTCATGCGATAATTTGCTCTTGTTTTGCCCCCAATTTCATCCCAACTTTGAGCTCGATCAATTCTCGATCTACCCGACGGATTTTCAAGAAATTTTGAAGGTGTGTTGTCTGCAGCAAGTTCTTGGTACTGTTGAAGTTTGGGCTCGATCCGTTTTACCGATCTCACGCAATCTTCGCCCGAAGTAGCGCACGCCAAGTGTTCGGTAAAAGTCCCGAGTGAAAAGTTTGCAACTTATCTCCTTCAACCCACACAACTTGAACTCTACTATGGAAGGTGCTCGTGAAACCCGTGGCGGACGTCGGGCAAGGGAATTACCCGACATAGCGGCCCCGGAAGGTTACCAAGTGGATTTGGGTAACGAAGACGATCAAGATGTCTTCAACCGGTTAATGGAACGACCGGTTAGAGCTACGCAATTTCTAGACATGGAAGCTATGTACCAATTGGGACTTGGCGAAGGGATCTCCCATTACATCGACAACATTGGGTGGGCTAATTTTTGGAGTATTCAAAGGCCATCCTATCGCCGCCTTACTTGCGAATTTTTAAGCTCTCTTAAGGGCGCGGCATTTCCGGACGACAACGAGATGCCGATAGGAATCCACTTCAGAGCGTTCAACCGAGACTATACGCTCTCATACCGGCAGTTGACCGAGTATTTTCAACTGGATGTTATGGCACTGAGGAGACGTGCCGACGGATGGAATCAAGCCGAAGCGTGGAGACGTATCTCTACCTCCACCGAAATATTTAACTCCGGCGTATCCAAGGCCACGATGCTCATTTCCACTCAATTGAGAATTATGCATAGAGCCGTGTCTCGATCGGTTCTAGCCAGAGGAGACAGCCCGGGTGCGGTGAACACCGAAAACTGTCTAATACTCGATCATATGGTACGAGGAGAAAGGTTCAACCCCATCTCGTACATGATGGATCATATGAAGTATATCTCCACTCGGTCGAGAGGAGAAATTCGAGTTGGCTCATACATCACCGCCATTTTGGAGTGTGCCCAGGTGGAAGGGCTCGATACTCAGGTTCCTGTTGGAGGTTCGACCTCAATTAGCTACGGCACTCTAGCTCAAATGGCTATCTGCACGAAGGGTCCAAGGCGGAACGACCCATATATTCTGGTGGCTGGACTACCTTTGTGGGAAGCTGACCAAGGGAATGCTCCCGAAGAAGGACCTTCAGACCCAGAGGTCCGAGAGCAGGCTCAGCATATCTACTCCCAACTGATGAGACAGGATGCTTCTATACCTGAGTCTTCACATGGCAGGAGAAGCACTCAGCACCAGGAATCGATAAACCTGCAACAGTTTTATTCAGAGTTTACTGACTGCCGACGTGTGTCGTATGAGAGATTTGCCCAGCAGGAGAGGCAGATCAACGAGGGCTTTGCAGCTCAGCGAGCTCACATTGATAGTCAGTACACCGCCTTGCAGGCAGAGCTTCAGAGATCGATCTCGGATATGCAAAGGTCACTATCAGAGCAGCTGGATCAGTATTTCCGCCGTGGTCCGGACGAGCCTTGAGCTATCTAGTCTATTTTATTTTCTTTTTCCCGTAAACTTTGTTTAGGATTTGATGTAATTTTCTATTTTGTATGAATTCGAATTTTAATTGGAATATTAAGTGCTTTAAGTGTTTATTATGAATTGCGTTTTATTATGTGAATTAATTTTATTTTAATGTTCGATTTAATTCGTATTATTAGAATTTCCGCTAGGTTATGCTCCGCTTAACTAACTCCGAGACCGGAAGAGAATCTGAGGACAGATTCTTCTGAAGAGGGGAGTATTGTAACGACCCGAAAATCCGAGTTTCAATTCGGTATATTTTAATCGAGTAATTTCGTTATTTATTATTTTATTTACTATTTATTCTAAGATTTTAGGATAATTTTATAAATGAGTGAATTTCATATTTAAATCACGAATTGTCAATGTGCGTTTAATTATGTGAATTTTAACTGTAATTACGTATTATTTGGACAACATGAGTTTTCAAACTTAATTTGCAAATTACTAAAATACCCCTTCGACTTTTAGACCCTAGTCAACTAATTTGACTAAGTCTCTCTCTCACCTCTCTCTCTCGTTCACAATCAACAAGGAAGGAAAGAAAGAAAAGAAAAGAGAAGGAAGAAGAGAAAGAGAAGGAAGAGATTTCAATCGATCGTCCCGACTTCGTTTCCTGACGGATTTTCGAATCGTTTACGTCTACGAATTCCTCGCGATCTCTTCTACGAGTAAGCTTCTAACGATTCTCTCGTTTAATATCTCGTATGTTTCGTTTTTCTCGTTTTTGTGAATAGTTGACATTATTAGGTTTTATGTGTTTTGTATAGGATTTGTGGATGGATTTTCGTGTTTATTGTTTCTATATGTAGGTTACATGTTGTAGATGATTATATGTGAAAATTAGGGATTGATTTGCATGATTAATCGATTTACGGTTGAATTATATTTGATTTTCGCGTATTGGGTTTGATGTTCTCCAAGTTCTGCTCAATTTTTACGCACACGGGCCATGCACACGGGGTGTGGCAAGCCCGTGTGGGTGTACACGGCCTCTTGCACGGCCGTGCAAGAGACCGTGCGTGTTTGGGGATGGTGCACGGGCTGTGCACACGGCCTTGAGGCCGTGTGCATGAGGCCGTGCGCGTTCGTCCGATTGTGCACGGCCTCGGCACACGGCCGTGCACAAGGCCGTGTGGCCTGGTCGAACAGTGCCCTGACCTTCTGTTAGTCAGGGCACAATTTGGCCTACGGGTCCCGCTTCGGCCCGTCTTTTCCGAATTCTTTCTTCGCTCGTGTATTCGATATATATGATATAGATATGAATTCCATGATTTATGAATTTACAACACGTTCGGGTATATGAATAGTGCGTTTTAAGTCTTCGTTAAATTTTCTATCTTTTGCATGTGAAGTCCGATTTTCCCGAAATTCATATGCATACTTCTTTATGATAATTTAAGCATGACCGTAAAGTTTCGTTACATTTGGATTTGATTTGTATTTTTAAATGCATGAATTACTCTGTTTTCGTTTGATAATTTGAACTTAAGTGATTGATTTAATTGTATAACAAGCTCCTATGTGTTTTAATATTCTCGTATAAGCCGTGCGTCGTCTTTAGTCTTATTTGGTTGTGTCCTGGTATTTTTGCAGACGATACTCCTGTGGAGTAGCGCCGGTTCTAGCTTTTTGCTCTTATTTTGGATAGCAGCCAGGTGAGGTTTTCCGTTTCTGTTTCCAGTATTATTATGTATATATATAAATAAGCCCTCCCGATATAAGCCACGTTTATGTTTTGTTTTCACACCGTTCATATATATATACGTAATAGATATTTATGATTATTATGTTCATTTGATTTATCGAAAATGATTTGATATGAAAAGTACTACGTATAGACTTCGAAATGTTTACGAAAGAGACATGTAAAACCTTTTGTTTTCTAAGGCGAACTTTGGCCTTCGGCCTCGCATATGACATGTCTCGAACGGTCTTTTGGCCAACCCGAAATGTTTGAAAAGCGAGTTATGAACTGTATGCATGATCGTTTGGGCCCGGAGTAAGAGCGATAGGATGAAGTCGGTAGACGTCGGGTCTACGGCGTAAATCCTATGGTTTCCTCCATTTGGGAGCTCGGGGTGAGGCCGGAGTGGCAGCCCTTTGAGTACCTGAGTTATTCTAGTAAGTTACGAGTAGTTCGGGTTTGCAGTCCGACTACATTGGAGGAATAAGGGTGGTTTCCGGTTTTATGTTTTTGGATATTGGAGTTTCAGGGCTCGACTCGCCGAGTCATATGATAAGTTATGTTTTATGTTAAATCACCACCCGTTTACGAAAATCTTTCTTTTATGTTGATTTCTTTTAATTATAAAATTGGTGATTTACTTCCGTTTTATTATATACATTATTATTTCCCCCCTCACTTAGTCGTTTGACTAACCCTCTCTGTCTCACCCTATATTGGTTTCAGGATACTAGGCGGGATTCGTCGTCGTCATAGGCGTCGTAGGTTTATATTTATTTTCTCATGTATATTCTTTCCCGGTTGTCTTTTATTTACGTATTATGTTATTATGTTGTATTTACGGGATTTATATACTGAACCCGTGGTTAGATTTGGTCGGGATATTGTATCGAACCCGTTTGATATTATGTAATTGAATTTCATTAGCCTTGGTGGGCTTTAATAATTGTGTTATTAATTATGTTTTAAATATTTGGTTTATTATTGCTTCCGCACTTCTGTCTTTTCGTTGTTTATAAAAACCCCGCCTAGTAATTGAGTAAATGCTTGCCGTTCGCCGGGTTTCGGTTCGGGTCGGATCCCATTTCGGCTCCGGGTCGGGGCTCGGTGCGGGGCGTGCGTTACCCGTTTGGGGCGCCCGCTACATAGATATTTAGGAAAATATCTCGGGGGGTAAAATGGTCATTTAGGCTTTCAAGGGCATTTATGTAATTTAAGTAATTGAGGGGATTTAAAAGATATGTTAAATCAATCTTTTCCACAAGATTAATTAATCCAATTGGATAGATCGAGAAATTAGGCAAGAAAGAATTCGCGTAATAATTAATAATATAGTTAAATATTCAGGTCGTTACAATACTCCCCTCTTCAAAAGAATTTGTCCTCAGATTCTTCTCCGGACTTCGGGGTTAGTTAAGAGGAGTATAATCTATAAAAATTCTAATAACGCGAATTAAAAACGAACATTTAGGAGCAATTTAAATACATTATAAAACATCATTCACAACAAAATAGAATCCAAAGTCATGCGAAAAATGGGATTACAAAAACCCTAAACAAAGCTAACGACGAAGGAGAAAATAAAGGTAAATAGCTCGTGGTTCATCCGAGACACACATTCTCGTCCATAACGACCAAGAATCAGGAAATCCCAATGTAAGGTCCATCATCACTGTCATTATCTATTTCGTTCTTCCGACTGATTCTTGCACTCTTCGTATCCTCAATGACAATTGTCACATCCTCCTCCTGTTTCTTGATTAGAGTTCCTTTTACAGGAAGTAACGCCATCATCATTTCTCCCATTGTACTCCTCGTCCTTCTCACAACCTGTTTCTTCAAGATCACACTCTTTCTTATTCTTTCTACAAAGTGTTTTCTCATCTTCAATGGTATTGGGTGATTTCTCCTCTCCGCCTTCCATTAAACCATCATTTTCATCATTTTTTCGCTCGACTTCATACGAAACATCAGGGTCGTCATTATCAGAAGCCGATGTCGGCTCGTCTCCCATGTAATCATCATCGTCCGATAATTCATTATCCTCTTCACTAGTTGATTCATCTTCAGACATACCTTCAGAAGTATACTCCTTCAGACTCGATTTGTGAACGTCAGTGCTTTCCAGAACCGCATAACGTACTCGCAACAGAATCGATCCTAGTCGGCCAAGAACTCCTTGTCCTTAGCACTCTCTAATAGCGTATAACGAATTTATTGAATTCCACGCTATCCACATAGAGGTCACATAAATCTTAGCATCTAACCATTCAATCAATGCAAGTGTGAATTTTGAAAGCAGTTAAAGTACATAGGTCATATAAAACAGTTAACAGATATTTGAAGCAATTACCATTTGAAACAGAACACTATGAATGAATGCTATGATAATACAATATACCTGTATGAGCATGTCGAGATCGGTAGCCACTTCTTCTTCCCCCAGGGTTCTCTCTGTTGGGACAATCCCGAATGTGGTGCTTGGTGCTTCCACATGAAAAGCAACGTCCCAATTATTTCCTACACTTTGCTGTCTTGTGATTCGTCTTCCCACAGTACTCACAGGGAATAGGGTCCTCATTCACTTCAGGTTCTGCAGGTTCCGGCACCTCGTAGTGTGGTCTCTTTGTCCAAAAGGTACTCGGTCCGACTGGCTCTCTCCTTGCTGTCTCGTTGGAAGAGGATCCTATCATAGCAGGGGCACTCTGGTTCATTATTTGGAGTTCGGACTCCACTCTCATAGCTCGAGTAACTGCATCGGGGTAAAGACGGATGTCAAGTGCCATCAATGCTCTCTGGATCTCAGGCTGAAGTCCCTCGATAAACTTTCGTGCTGTCTTTCGTTCGTCCGCGGCATAGTGAGGAGCATAGGCGATGAGGCGATTGAACTGTGCTTCGTACTGAGCCACGGTAGATGCTCCTTGGTTGAGATACATAAATTCTCTCTCTCGGCTGTCGCGTACTACTTCTGGCACGTACTTCATTCGGAAGTCAGTTACAAATCGTGACCAAGTGTAATCCACGAGAGTGGAACCTGCAACTGACAAACGACATAACCATGTAAGACATACGATGACGTACGGCTCATACGAAAGCATAGAAACACACAAAAGCACGTTATACAATCACATAAAACACTTAGGTTCAATTATCAAACGAAACTAAGTAATTTATGAATTTAAATATGCAAATCAAGTCCAAATGCAACGAGACTTTACGGACATGATTTAAATACCATAAGAGAATATGCATTCGAATTTCGGAAGAATCGGACTTCATATGCAAAAGTTAGAAAATTTGACGAAAACTTAAAACGTACTATTCATAGACCCGAACATGTTATAAATTCATAAATCATGCAATTAATATCTATTTCATATATATCGAATGCACGAGCGAAGAAAGAATTTAGAAAAGACGAGCCTCGGAGGGACCTACAGGGTAAAATTGGCCCTGACTTACAGAAGGTCAGGGCCCTGTTCAAACGGGCCACACGGCCTTGTGCACGGCCATGTGCCAAGGCCGTGCACATCGAGGAGGGATACGCACGGCCTTGAGGCCGTGTGCACAAGGCTGTGCACAACCACAACACGCACGGTCTCCTGCACTGTAGCGGGCGCCCCAAACGAGTAACGCACGCCCCGCACCGAGCCCCGACCCAGAGTCGAAATGGGATCCGACCCGAAACGAAACCCGGCGAACGGCAAGCATTTACTCAAGTACTAGGCGGGGTTTCAAAAACAACAAAATAAAACGACAGAGACGCGGAAGCAATAATAAACCGAACATTAAAACATAAATAAATGCACAAGTATTAAAGCCCACCAAGGCTAACGAAAATCAATTACATAGTTAATTAACGGGTTCTATACAATATCCCGATAAATATAATGACGGGTTCGAAGTATATATAATCCCGAATACAACATAATAACACAATTTTCTAAAATCGTAAAACTTAAATAATATCTAAACGGGGAAAAGGAATATACATGAGAAAATAAATACAACTCTACGACGACGACGAAGAATCCCGCCTAGTATCCTGAAACCAATATAGAGGTAAAACAGAGGGGGTTAGTCAAACGACTAAGTGAGGAGGGAATAATAATGTATATAATAAAACGGAAAATAAATCACCAATTTTATAATTAAAAGAAATCAACATAAACGAAAGGTTTTCGTAATCGGGTGGTGATTTAACATAAAACATAATTTATCATATGACTCGGCGAGACGAGCCCTGAACTCCAATTTCCAAAACATAAAACCGGAAACCACCTTTATTCCTCCAATGTAGCCGGACTGCAAACCCGAACTACTCATATCATACGGGAATAACTCAGGTAGTCAAAGGGCTGCCACTCCGGCCTCACCCCGAGCTCCCAAATGGAGGAAACCATAGGATTTATGCCGTAGACCCTACGTGTACCGACTTCGTCCTATCGCTCTTACTCCGGGCCTAAACAAACATGCATACATATCATAACTCGCTTTTCATATCATTTCCGGTTGGCCAAAAGACCGTTCGAGACATGTCATATGCGAGGCCGAAGGCCAAAGTTCTCCTTAGAAAACAAAAGGTTTTACATGTCTCTTTCGTAAACATTTCAAAGACTATACGTAGTACTTTTTCATATCAAATCATTTTCGATAAATCACATAAACATAATAATCATAAATATCTATTAAGTATATATACAAACGGTGTGAAAACAAAACATAAACGTGGCTTATATCGGGAGAGGCTTATTTATATATATACGTAATAATACTGGAACAGAAAAGGAAAGCCTCACCTGGCTGCTATGCAAAATAAGAGTAAAAAGCTAGAACCGGCGCTACTCCACAGGAGTATCGTCTGCAAGAATACCAGGACACAAACAAATAAGACTAAAGACGACGCACGGCTTATACGAGAATATTAAAACACATAGGAGCACGTTATACAATTGTATTAAGCACTTAAGTTCAAATTATCAAAGGAGAACAGAGTAATTCTCAAATTTAAAAATGCAAATCAAGTCCAAATGCAACGAAACTTTACGGACATGCTTTAATTATCATAAAGGCGTATGCATTCGAATTTCGGGAAAATCGGACTTCACATGCAAAAGATAGAAAATTTAACGAAAACTTAAAACGCACTATTCATATACCCGAACATGTTGTAAATTCATAAATCATGCAATTCATATCTATTTCATATATATCGAATACACGAGCAAAGAAAGAATTCGGAAAAGACGAGTCTCGGAGGGACCCGTAGTGTAAAATGTGCCCTGACTTACAGAAGGTCAGGGCACTGTTCGACCAGGCCACACGGCCTTGTGCACGGCCGTGTGCCGAGGCCGTGCATAATCGGACGAACACGCACGGCCTCATGCACATGGCCTCAAGGCCGTGTGCACAACCCGTGCACCATCCCAAACACGCACGGTCTCTTGCACGGCCGTGCAAGAGGCCGTGTACACCCACACGGGCTTGCCACACCCCGTGTGCATGGCCCGTGTGCGTAAAAATTGAGCAGAACATGCAGAACATCAAACCCAATACGCGAAAATCAATCCTAATTCAACATTTAACTAAATAAACATGCGAATTAATCCCTGATTTTCACATATAATCATCTACAACATATAATCTACATATAGAAACGATAATCACAAAATTCCATCCACAAATTCTATAAAAATCACATAAAACCTAATAATACCTACTATTCACAAAAACGAGAAAAATGAAGTATAGAAGACATTAAACGAGAGAATCGTTAGAAGCTTACTCGTAGAAAAGATCGAGAGGAATTCGTAGGCGTAAACGATTCGAAAATCCGTCGGGAAATGAAGTCGGGATGATCGTTGAAATCTTCTTCCTTCTCTTTCTCTTTTTCTTCTCTTTTCTTTCCTTTCTTCCTCCTAGCTACGTTTGAACGAGAGTGAGGTGAGAGAGAGACTTAGTCAAATGAGTTGACTAGGGTTTAAAATCGAAGGGGTAAATTCGTAATTTTGTAAAATAAGTTTGAAAGCGCACGTTGTCCAAATAATATGTAATTATAGTCAAAATTCATATAATTAAATGCACATTGACAATTAGTGATTTATATATCAAAATTCACTCATTTACGAAATTATCCTAAAATCTTAGAATAAATATCAAATTAAAATAATACTTTGCGAAATTACTCGATTCAAATATACCGAATTATAAATCGGATTTTCGGGTCGTTACAATACTCCCCTCTTCAGAAGAATCTGTCCTCAGATTCTCTTCCGGTCTCGGAATTAGTTAAGAGCAGCATAACATAAATTCTAATAACTCGAATTAAATCGAACATTCAAATGCAATTAAATCACATAATAATACGTCATTCATAATAACCACTTAAAACACTTAATATTCCAAATAAAATTCAGAGTCATACGAAATACAAAATTACATCAAATCCTAAACAAAGCTAACGGAAAGAAGAAAATAAAAATAGAAATAGATAGCTCAAGGCTCGTCGGGACCACGGCGGAAATACTGATCCAGCTGCTCTGATAGTGACCTCTGCATCTCTGAGATAGATCTCTGAAGCTCTGCCTGTAAGGCTGTGTACTTATTATCAATGTGAGCACGCTGAGCTGCAAAGCCCTCATTGATCTGCCTCTCCTGCTGGGCAAATCTCTCATCAGTCACACGTCGGTAGTCAGTGAACTCTGAATAAAATTGTTGCAGGTCTATCGACTCCTGATTCTGAGTGCTTCTTTTGCCATGTGAAGGCTCAGGTATAGAAGCATCCTGTCTCAACAACTGGGAGTAGATGTGCTGAGCCTGCTCGCGGACCTCTAGGTCTGAAGGTCCTTCTTCGGGAGCATCCTCTTGGTCAGCTTCCCATAAGGGTAATCCATCTACTAGAACATACGGGTCGTTCCATCTCGGATCCTTCGTGCAGATCGCCATTTGGGCTAGAGTGCCATAGCTAATCGAGGTCGAACCTCCAACAGGAACCTGGGTATCGAGCCCTTCCACTTGGGCACACTCCAGAATGGCGGTGATGTAGGAGCCAACTCGAATCTCTCCTCTCGACCGAGTGGAGATATACATCATATGGTCCATCATGTACGAGATGGGGTTGAACCTGACCCCTCGCACCATATGATCGAGTATGAGATAATCTTCGGTGTTCACCGCACCCGGACTGTCTCCTCTGGCTAGAATCGATCGAGACACGGCTCTATGAAAAATTCTCAATTGAGTGGTGATGAGCATCGTGGCCTTGGATACGCCGGAGTTAAATATTTCGGTGGAGGTAGAGATACGCCTCCAAGCCTCGGCTTGATTCCATCCGTCGGCACGTCTTCTAGGTGCCGTAACATCCAACTGAAAATACTCGGACAACTGCCGATATGAAAGCGTATAGTCTCGGTTGAACACTCGGAAGTGGATTCCGATTGGCATCTCGATGTCGTCCGGAAATGCCGCGCCCCTAAGAGAGCTTAAAAATTCGCAAGTGAGCCGGCGGTAGGATGGCCTTTGGATACTCCAAAAATTAGCCCACCCAATGTTGTCGATGTAACGAGAGATCCCTTCGCCAAGACCCAATTGGTACATAGCCTCCATATCTAGAAATTGCGTAGCTCTAACCGGTAGTTCCATTAACCGGTTGAAGACATCTTGATCATCTTCATTACCCAAATTCACTTGGTAACCTTCCGGTGCCGCTATGTCGGGTAATTCCCTTGCCCAACGTCCACCACGAGCTTCACGAGCACCTTCCATATTAGAGTTGGAGTTGTTGTGAATTGAAGGAATAAGTTGCAAATTTTTCACTTGAGACTTTTACCGAACACTTGGCGTGCGGTACTTCGGGCGAAGATTGTGTGAGATCGGTATAACGGATCGAGCCCAAATTTCAACAATCCAAAGAACTCGCTGCAGACAACACACTTTCAAAATCTCACGAAAATTCGTCGGCTAGATCGAGAATAATTCGAGCTCAAAGATGGGATGAATTTGGGGAAAAAAAAAGGGGAACTTCTCGCATGAAAAAGGAGAAAGGAATGAGGGTTGTGCGCGAAATGAGAAGCTACTGACCATTTTAAAACCTGGAAGAAATGCACACGGCATCTCGTCACGGCGTGTGACGAGGCCGTGTGAGAAACACGCACGGGGTATCGTCACGGTGTGTGACGACCCTGTGAGGACAAACACGCACGGGCTCTCGTCACGGCGTGTGACGAGCCCGTGTGTATTCATGCGCACGGCCTCTCACACAGGGTGCAACAAGGCCGTGTGAGATAAGTGCACAGGGTCTCGCCACGGCATGTGGCGAGACCGTGCAAGGCATACAGGGGCAGTTCGTGTGATTAAAACCACACAAACTTCACAAAATTTAAACACGAATAATAACATCGAAATCACATGTATAATATTATAAACCTAACGCAAATAATTTTTAAATTCACATAATATGAAATTAAATTAATTTAGGATGAATGTCATGACAATGCAATATATCTGGATCATTCATACAGAATCAAGCTTCATCCTTTTGGCTCGTCTCGACATTTTCTTCCTCGTGCAATTTGTACGAAGATGAGACGGACTTCCACATGAGAAGCAACGTCCCTGCTTCTTTCGGCATTCTGACTCTTGATGATCTCTTTGGAAAAAGCCACATATTGGTGTTCCTTGCAGTTTCGGAAGTACATTCTGTTTCGATGAATATACCGAGAAGGTTTTCTTTCCGGAGGAAGACCCTGAATGTGTAAATAGCCTCGTAGAACTCGCTGGACGTGCATTCTCAGTATCCCCTTCCAAGGCGTCAATACTAGCGTAGGTCTGAGGCTGAGCTGTTCCCCGCGGTACCGGTCTCTTCTTCGGACATAGATTCACTCTGTGGTCGGCGCTACCACATCCGTAGCACAGTCCATTCTTCTTCAAACATTTGGCCTCTAAATGCGGGCCCTTATAGAAGCCACATACAGGTCGTGGATATCCCTGAGGTTGGGGAGGAATAGGCTGAACGGGGGCCTGAAATTTACTTTCGTGTTGCTGACGAACAATCCTCGTAATGTATTCAGCCCGGAACTCAGTCAAGAACTGATCCCAAGTCGGGACTACATGCTCGCGTTCCCATCGTTGTTCAATCTGTTTCCACCATTCCTGTGCAGCTCCAATCATCAAATAAATAGCAAACCCGACTCTTAGAGGGTCCGGATATTCCATAATCCTATAAATCTTTTCTAGTGCTGATATCCATGCCTCGGCAATAGTGTCATCCGGGGCACCTTCAAATTGTGGCGGTTTGAATCTGAGAAATTGAGCCCATGCTTCCTGCTCAGCATTTCCTTTAGGGGCATGAGCGATGAACTGTCTTAATGTTTTCAAAATTTTGGCTGAATCGGTGGATCGGTCTGAGGTGTCAATGAAGATAACGAGGACTGTCTACAGGGACAACGACGTGGAGACATCCTGTAAAGTCATTAACAATTATGCATGACAGGTAAGTGAGCATGCAAAGCTGTAAACACATAGGCAAGTAATGTTCACATAGTGTTCACATAAGCACTTAACACATTTGCACAATTCCACATAATTCCTAAGCCGTACGACCTAGACACAACCGGACACGACAGACAACCAGGCATGGCAAGTACAACCTTGAGTTTCACATCCACCTATATCCAAGCCCATCCCAGTGTTTTGATTGTAAAAGATCTTTTGTTGTTGATCATCCAACAAAGATCCGTGACAATTGAAACACTAAGCGTTCTTGAACACTGGTGAGTGCAATTCCCTAAGTTACACCGGCACACAACGACCGACCAAACCAACAAAACACGACGATTCAGAGCTTAGGCCATTGGACCAAAGAAGCTCTGATACCAACTGTAGCGGGCGCCCCAAACGGGTAACACACGCCCCGCACCGAGCCCCGACCCGGAGTCGAAATGGAATCCGACCCGAAACAAAACCCGGCGAATGGCAAGCATTTACTCAATTACTAGGCGGGGTTTCAAAAACAACAAAACAAAACGACAGAGACGCGGAAGCAATAATAAACCGAACATTAAAACATAAATAAATGCACAAGTATTAAAGCCCACCAAAGCTAACGAAAATCAATTACATAGTTAATTAACGGGTTCTATACAATATCCCGATAAATATAATGACGGGTTCGAAGTATATATAATCCCAAATACAACATAAAAACACAATTTTCTAAAATCGTAAAACTTAAATAATATCTAAATGGGGAAAAGGAATATACATGAGAAAATAAATACAACTCTACGACGACGACGACGAATCCCGCCTAGTATCCTGAAACCAATATAGGGGTAAAACAGAGGGGGTTAGTCAAACGACTAAGTGAGGAGGGAATAATAATGTATATAATAAAACGGAAAATAAATCACCAATTTTATAATTAAAAGAAATCAACATCAACGAAAGGTTTTCGTAATCGGGTGGTGATTTAACATAAAACATAACTTATCATATGACTCAGCGAGACGAGCCCTGAACTCCAATTTCCAAAACATAAAACCGGAAACCACCCTTATTCCTCCAATGTAGCCGGACTGCAAACCCGAACTACTCATATCATACGGGAATAACTCAGGTACTCAAAGGGCTGCCACTCCGGCCTCACCCCGAGCTCCCAAATGGAGGAAACCATAGGATTTACGCCGTAGACCCGACGTCTACCGAATTCGTCCTATCGCTCTTACTCCGGGCCTAAACAAACATGCATACATATCATAACTCGCTTTTCAAATCATTTCTGGTTGGCCAAAAGACCGTTCGAGACATGTCATATGCGAGGCCGAAGGCCAAAGTTCGCCTTAGAAAACAAAAGGTTTTACATGTCTCTTTCGTAAACATTTCAAAGACTATACGCAGTACTTTTTCATATCAAATCATTTTCGATAAATCACATAAACATAATAATCATAAATATCTATTAAGTATATATACAAATGGTGTGAAAACAAAACATAAACGTGGCTTATATCGGGAGAGGCTTATTTATATATTGTCGCAGGCCCGGGCGCGGAGAGGAGAACCCTCACGACGGCACCCGTTGGACGCGCGGGTATAAGCTTCACCACCACTGAGCACAACCCTAAAGTTTGGCTTGAAACCACTTGCCAAAAGGTGATGCACCACATGGTAGTTGTGCTTGGAAGATCACTTATAAACCCTTCACATTACTTATGTTTTTCCTATGTGGGACAAATGCCCACATGGTACATATTTCTCAAGTTTGGGGTGTTACATTCACCCCTCCTTGAGAGCGTAATGTCCTCATTACGCCGTCACATAGGATCGTGTCTTCCCGCCAGTGGAGAAGCTGCCCACAACACGCCGAGCGGAGCCCCTTTAGCGGTGACTCACGACTCATGTCATGTGTGGAACGTGCATTCCCATGGCTGACGGTTGGCTCTGATACCATTTGTCGTAGGCCCGGGCGCGGAGAGGAGAACCCTCACGACGACACCCGTTGGACGCGCGGGTATAAGCTTCACCACCACTGAGCACAACCCTAAAGTTTGGCTTGAAACCACTTGCCAAAAGGTGATGCACCACATGGTAGTTGTGCTTGGAAGATCACTTATAAACCCTTCACATTACTTATGTTTTTCCTATGTGGGACAAATGTCCACATGGTACATATTTCTCAAGTTTGGGGTGTTACATATATATACGTAATAATACTGGAACAGAAAAGGAAAGCCTCACCTGGCTGCTATGCAAAATAAGAGTAAAAAGCTAGAACCGGCGCTACTCCACAGGAGTATCGTCTGCAAGAATACTAGGACACAAACAAATAAGACTAAAGACGACGCACGGCTTATACGAGAATATTAAAACACATAGGAGCACGTTATACAATTAAATCAAGCACTTAAGTTCAAATTATCAAACGAGAACAGAGTAATTCTCAAATTTAAAAATGCAAATCAAGTCCAAATGCAACGAAAATTTACGGACATGCTTTAATTATCATAAAGGAGTATGCATTCGAATTTCGGGAAAATCGGACTTCACATGCAAAAGATAGAAAATTTAACGAAAACTTAAAACGCACTATTCATATACCCGAACATGTTGTAAATTCATAAATCATGCAATTCATATCTATTTCATATATATCGAATACACGAGCGAAGAAAGAATTCGGAAAAGACGAGTCTCGGAGGGACCCGTAGTGTAAAATGTGCCCTGACTTACAGAAGGTCAGGGCACTGTTCAACCAGGCCACACGGCCTTGTGCACGGCCGTGTGCCGAGGCCGTGCACAATCGGACGAACACGCACGGCCTCATGCACACGGCCTCAAGGCCGTGTGCACAGCCCGTGCACCATCCCAAACACGCACGGTCTCTTGCACGGCCGTGCAAGAGGCCGTGTACACCCACACGGGCTTGCCACACCCCGTGTGCATGGCCCGTGTGCGTAAAAATTGAGCAGAACATGCAGAACATCAAACCCAATACGCGAAAATCAATCCTAATTCAACATTTAACTAATCAAACATGCGAATTAATCCCTGATTTTCAAATATAATCATCTACAACATATAATCTACATATAGAAACGATAATCACAAAATTCTATCCACAAATTCTATAAAAATCACATAAAACCTAATAATACCTACTATTCACAAAAATGAGAAAAACGAAGTATAGAAGACATTAAACGAGAGAATCGTTAGAAGCTTACTCGTAGAAAAGATCGCGAGGAATTCGTAGGCGTAAACGATTCGAAAATCCGTCGGGAAACGAAGTCGGGATGATCGTTGAAATCTTCTTCCTTCTCTTTCTCTTTTTCTTCACTTTTCTTTCCTTTCTTCCTCCTTGCTACATTTGAACGAGAGTGAGGTGAGAGAGAGACTTAGTCAAATGAGTTGACTAGGGTTTAAAATCCAAGGGGTAAATTCGTAATTTTGTAAAATAAGTTTGAAAGCTCACGTTGTCCAAATAATACGTAATTACAGTCAAAATTCATATAATTAAACGCACATTGACAATTAGTGATTTATATATCAAAATTCACTCATTTACGAAATTATCCTAAAATCTTAGAATAAATATCAAATTAAAATAATACTTTGCGAAATTACTCGATTCAAATATACCGAATTATAAATCGGATTTTCGGGTCGTTACATGCACGGTCGTGCGGGAGACCGTGTACACCCACACGGGCTTGCCACACCCCGTGTGCAAAGCCCATGCACGTCAAGAAACAGCAGAAAATTCACAGCGACGCGAAACCTTCGCAAATCCAATTTAAAACCAACATTTAACCGATTAAACATGCAAATCCTTCCCTAATTTTCACATATAATGTTCTACAACATCTAAGCTACACATAGAGTCCAAAATCATGAAAATCCATCAAAACACTTATGTTCAATTATCAAACGGAACGAAGTAATTTATGAATTTAAATATGAAAATCAAGTCCAAATGCAACGAGACTTCACGGACATGCTTTAAATACCATAAGAGAGTATGCATTCGAATTTCAGAAGAATCGGACTTCATATGCAAAAGTTAGAAAATTTGACGAAAACTTAAAACGTACTATTCATAGACCCGAACATGTTATAAATTCATAAATCATGCAATTCATATCTATTTCATATATATCGAATACACGAGCGAAGAAAGAATTCGGAAAAGACGAGCCTCGGAGGGACCTACAGGGTAAAATTGGCCCTGACTTACAGAAGGTCAGGGCCCTGTTCAAACGGGCCACACGGCCTTGTGCACGGCCGTGTGCCAAGGCCGTCCACATCGAGGAGGGACACGCACGGTCTCAAGGCCATGTGCACAAGGTCGTGCACAACCACAACACGCACGGTCTCCTGCACGGCCTTGCGGGAGACCGTGTACACCCACACGGGCTTCCCACACCCCGTGTGCAAAGCCCGTGCACGTCAAGGAACAGCAGAAAATTCACAGCGACGCGAAACCTTCGCAAATCCAATTTAAAACCAACATTTAACTGATTAAACATGCAAATCCTTCCCTAATTTTCACATATAATGTTCTACAACATCTAAGCTACACATAGAGTCCAAAATCATGAAAATCCATCCATAATTTCTCTCGAAATCACATAAACCCTAAATTATTCAACTATTTATAAAAATGAGAAATACGAGGCATAGGAGACATTTAAACGAGAGGGACGTGAAAGGCTTACTCGTAGGTAAGATCGAGAGGAGTTCGTAGGCGTAAACGGTTCGAAAATCCGCCGAGACAAGAGTCCGGCACGATCGATTGAACCTTCCTCTTCTTCTTTCTCCTTTTCTTCTTCTTTTCTTTCTTCTTATGCTGTGGAGCGATGTGAGTGAGGTGAGAGGGAGGGATGGCTTAATTCAAAAGAGTTGACTCGGTTGAGAAACGAAAGGGCATTTTCGTAATTTACAAAATAAGTTCGAAAACTCATGTTGTCCAAATAATACATAATTACAGTCAAAGTTCATGAAATTAAACGCACAATGACATGTCGTGGTTTAAATACCGAAATTCACTCATTCATGAAAATGTTATATAAATCATATAATAATTAATAAAATAAATAATGAATCGTGCAAGAAAATCGATTCGGACATACCGGATTATAATTCGGATTTTCGGGGCGTTACAGAGTCTTAGGCTATTCCCAATTCAATACTGAATCTATCTTCGAAGGATCAACCTCAATACCTTTCTTAGATATAACATGACCCAAAAATGCCACTTTTTCGATCCAAAACTCGCACTTACTGAACTTGGCATACAACTGATGTTCTTTCAAAGTTTGTAGCACGATCTTCAGATGCTCTGCATGCTCTTCCTCGGATTTTGAGAAAACCAGTATGTCGTCGATGAAGATGACAACAAACTTATCAAGATAAGGTCGAAAAATTCTGTGCATCATATCCATAAATGCTGCAGGAGCGTTCGTCAAACCAAATGGCATAACCACAAACTCAAAATGACCATATCAAATGTTGAAGGTTGTCTTCGGTATGTCCTCTGCCCTGATACGTAACTGATAATATCCCTGTCTCAGATCGAGTTTAGAATAGACCCTTGATACCTGCAGTAAGTCAAACAACTCCTCAATGTAGGGAAGAGGATACTTGTTCTTCACGGTCATCCGGTTCAACTCTCTGTAATCAACACAAAGTCTAAGAGAACCATCTTTCTTCTTCACAAACAATACTGGTGCACCCCAGGGAGAAGTACTCGGCCTAATATAACCACTAGCTACCAAATCATCTAACTGAGTCTTCAACTCCTTTAACTCAGCTGGTGCCATTCTGTAAGGTGTCTTCGAATACGGCTCAGATCCCGGATACAGATTAATAACAAACTCGATATCACGGTCTGGAGGTAATGATTCTAACTTCTCAGGAAACACATCTGGGAAATCCTTAACTATCTCGGTATTTTCAAACTTCGACTGTTCCTTCGGTCTGTTAAGAAGATAAGCAACAAAACCTAAAGCTCCTTCTCGGACGAGCTTCTTTGCCTCTGTCATAGAAATAATCGGCCCATTCGTCAACCGAATACCCTGACTCGAATTAGATCCCAAACTAATCTTCTTCTCAAAACAATCAATCTTGGCCCTATGCTCAAATAACCAGTCCATACCCAAAATAACTCCGTACTTCTTCACTGACAACACTATCAAATTTGCGGGGTAAACCTTATCCTCAATAACAACGGGACAACGTCGGTACACGCGGTTGGTAATCATACAAGATCCCAAAGGGGAACTCACAACAAAGTAATAATCAGACAAATCAATAGACGCATGCGCAGATAAGTCAATTTCAGGAGCAACAAAAGAATGCGTAGCACCTGAATCAAACAATGCATGTATGGGTATGTTATGTATATGTATGGTACCTTCCACCACGGCGGAAGCATCAGGCTCAGTGTCCTCATTATCACCCTCCAGTGCGTACACACGAGCTGGAACAGAAGGCTTCGGCTTCGGCGGCATAGGCTGATTCGGGGGCTGCCTCCTGGGACAACTATCCTTCTGGTGGGTAGAGCTACCACAACTAGTACACAATCCCAACTTATACCAACACTTAAACTTTGGGTGATTCCCTCCACAATAACCACAAGTAACTGGGCGATAACCTGACGGACGAGGGACTGAAGGAAAACAAGTCGGGCGAGGTGTAGAAGAAAATCCGGTCGGACGAGGTGATGAAGAAAATCCCATAGGGCGAGGTATAGGAGGTCTGGGTCCACCAAAAAGTCTCTTGCCTTTAGGCTGCATAGGAGCACTCGGAATGAAAGGCCTCTTGAAACCCGATGAAGAAGAAATGGGGGTAGTACGACGAATAGCTCGATCAATACTGGCATACTCAGCCTCAAGAGATAAGGCTGCATCTACAGCTGCAACATAGGTAGTGGGACGGGAAGCTGCAAGACATTGTCGAAGAGGAATACTGAAGCCCTCTAGAAACTTCTTGGTCTTCCTACGCTCATCTAAAGCAATATGGGGAGCATATACTGCAGGTATGGTAAAATTGGCTTCATATTCAGCCACAGTAGAAGTACCCTGAGATAACTCTATAAATTCCTGCTCTCTGCGATCCTGAACTGTAGGGGGAATGTATTTAGCTCGAAACTCCTCAAGGAACCTATCCCACGGTGACTCATCTCCGGTGGCCCTCCATCTCTGCTCAGTCATCTTCCACCAGGCCTCTGCAGGTCCTCGAAGAAGATAGATAACAAACTCAACTTTCTCTAGATCAGTAGGCTGATGAACTCGGTATATCCTCTCAAGAGATGAAATCCAACCCTCTGCCACAATATCATCTGTGGTACCAACAAACTGAGGTGGGTGGAAATTGAGAAATCTGCGCAAGGACTGCTCACGGGCTCTATGCTCATCTACCTCAACATCCTTGCCTCTCTGATCCAGATAATCCTTAAAGAGACCAAATATCTGCTGAGCATCAACCACTAGTGCCTGTGGTGGTGCTGCTGGAGGAGTACGATTACGACGAGGTGGCATCCTACAATTAAATATACTATGTATGCATGTAGATTAGTTATGGATGCAAATCTGTAAACATATAAGCACAAAAGCACAAATTCCTAAGTCATAAGCCATACGGACCTAGACTGACACGACTCATAGAGCTAAGGCCAACGAACCTCTAGCTCTGATACCAACTGTAACGGCACGTCCCCTAATACGGTGCGACGTGACGTCCAGCACCAAGTCACAATCCATAACAAGAACTAAATGTCTAGTTATGAACTACAACCTGGCGAACGGAAAATAAATACCAGGCGGATCTGCTTTAGAAAATAATAGGACAATGAACAATAATACAGCGGAAGCAAATTAACATAACCTATCCCACTCAGGGAGCTAGAACAACCATAATCCAAAACACAATTATAAAGCCCACCAAGGCCACTGAAAACATCAATATCACTATTCACACTAATTTACATCATTTACATCTACAATCTCTAGGGTTTTAATTATTTATCCAGATACATAGGCGGAAACGCAATCACCTAATCAAAAGTAAATGACTCCAAGGACACGACCTGAATCCGCCTAGCAACAAAACCGGAAAAGACAACCACAGAGTAATGGAGTTAGTCAAAGCGACTAAGTGAGGGGGCTATAATACGTATATATTATCGAAACAACAGAAAGATTCACCAGTTTGTAAATGAGAAGAAAGCAAAGGAAAAATAAAGGTTTTCACAATTATTGGTGAATCGAATAATTTCGCAATAAAGTAAAAGCTCGGCGAGTCGAGCATCAACCACCTATTTCACAATATCAGAAATATCAAATAAACCTCCCTTATTCCTCCTTGTGTAGTCAGGTAGCTAGCCCGCTACTATATAATCATATATGCAAGGACAAATATCCAATACATCTTCGGCTGGGGATATAGACTAGATCCCGTCCGGCGCAGGTACTCAAAAGGGTTGCCACTCCGGTCATACCCCCGAGCTCCCATTAGTTTGGAGACCAGAGCATTGAGATCCACCGCAGACCCAACGTCTATCCGGCTTCACCCCGTACCCTGATGTTCGGGCCCAATAGTATAATGTGGCTCAATGGCCAAGCCGAAAGGCCAAGATAATTCCTCGCACTCCAAATGCTTATGTGGTCAAAGGGACCGATTTCAAACTCGTTTGTAACCCTTTCGAGCTAATAGAGCCTTCTAGGGGTTAATATGTAATAATTTGATATCAAAGCATTTTCCTTTAACTCATTAAAGTAATATGATTTTCAAGTAGCTACTACGTATAATATAAGTTTGGGGAAAGAAAACATAAAAGCATAAAAACACAGGCTTCGGGTATATATGGAATATTTACATATGTATAAGGAAAGCCGAATTCGGAAACGGAACCCCACCTGGATAATCCTGCAAAAAGGGCAAAAGAAAGAAGACCAACTACTGCCCAGAAGAACTACCCCCTGAAACCAAATATGACACAACCATGTAAGACGACAATACGACGCACGGCTTATTCTTAATGCAATAAAGCACTTAATTAAATCAAAGAAGGGCAATTAGGGCAATTATTCAATGAAACGAATGAAATATCAAGCTTCAAGCTTATAAATCATGCTTAAACACAATTAGGTTTCATAGACATGCTTAAAATACTATAAAGAAACATACATTCAAGTTTCGAAGCAATCGGAAAAGAATTGCGAAAAGCGTATAATTCCCTAAACGGAAATCGGTTCGTTTCACGATCAAACGGTATTGGAAAAATTCAAACTCTACGGATTACTAAGTTTTAAAGCACTACGAACTTAATGGTGAAGTCGGATTTTGAAAATAATATCAAACGCAGAAAGTAGAATTTGCAATTTTTGACTTCCAGAGACTTATGTTTTGAAATCGGGACACACGGCCTCTTGCACGGCGTTGTGCAAGGCCGTGTGCATTTTTGGGAACACACACGGGCTACACACATGGCCTGAGGCAAGGCTGTGTGAGTTGAAAATAGCGCACGGTCTTGCTACACGGCCTGTTGCAAGGCCTTGTGCACCATGTTTTCGCGAATTTTCAGCAGAACGCGAAGAACTTCGCACAGAAGCAACAGATTTTCGTCAAATCTTCATCAAAACCTCATTTTCAATCAGATTTTCATACTACAAACTTCGACAAACATCAAAGATCACAATTGCAACACATAGGATCAAGAATCATCGAAAACTACGGAGTATAACGATCAAACTACCGAAAAATCCAATTTCAAAACAATTTATCCAAAACATACTCAAACGACAACGGAATCGAATGGAACCTGAATAGTACCTGTAGAGAATGTTACAAGGGTCGCGTAGGTTCTTACGGATCGAAATTTGGTTAAGAAACGAACTCGAAAGATCAAATTGAAGTTTAGAGAAATTCTTTCTCTTTTTCTTCTCGTTGTTGCTGATGTTTAAGGGCTAAGTGTAATTAAGAAAAAGGAAAGGAAAAGAAAATAAAAAGAAAACCTGAGGTTTAAATGAAAAATCGAAGGGGCATTTTCATAATTTCGTGAAACTTCATACAAAGGACATATTAACGAAATATATCAATATTATAATCAAAACTCATCATTTTAAACGCACATTGACATAGAATAATTTAAATTCACAAATTATTGCATTTACGAAAATTTATATAAAACACACAAATATCACATAAGCACATATACCCCGGTCGAGTTTTCCAAACTTGTCCCGTTATCTTAGGAATTCTTACCAGCTTTAGTTTACCCAAAAATGTGGGGCGTTACACTACGTGTTTATGATTCTTTTGTAGTTTGAACTGCAACTATTTAATGATATTATGTTAGCCTCATAGGCTTTTATGGAATGGATTTGTTTATTGTTTAATCGCTTCCGCATTATGTTATATTGTTGTGGTTGTTATTGGGAAGTCGTCGCTGTTGCCGGTAGTTATTGGTTCCGTGCCGTTCGCCGGAGTGGGTTTTTGAGTTGAGGCCCCTCGCCAAAGCTTGGGAGTTCGCTTCGGTGCAGATGTGGCGTACCTTCTTCAAGGGGGCGCTACAGTAAGTGGTATCAGAGCCTAGGTTCCTGAAATGGAACCGAAGGTTTGTAATCACGTCGTGTCTTATCTCTTGTGTTTGTCCTCTTCGTGTCAGTGAGACTTAGAGTTTCCAGTCACAGGTGCTTGAGAACTCCTTAGTATTTAAATTGTGATTGATTTTCTTTTGGAATGGCCAACCAACCGTTAGATCTCTTACAATTGTAGTACTGAGTTGTGATCAAATGCAAGTGGATGTGGAACTCGAGGTAGCGTCTGTCTTGTCTTGTCATCTTGTCGTGTCCTGCTTAGGTCTTGTCGTGTCTTGGTCGTACGGCTATAGGATCGCGTTTAGCTTGTTCTGTGATTTGTATTGTGCTTAAATTGTCTACATGCTATTCGAATCATATATGTATGTCTTATTTGAACCCTATATGCCTTACGTGATCATTCCATTAACGAGCGTGCATCCTTTTCTAGTTTGTTGTTCACAGGTGTATAATGTCTCGCCGAAGACTGCCTACTGCCCCAAGACCCCTGAACCCAATGGCTGAAGAGTGGGTACCAGTTATTCGACAAATCACCGTGCAAGTATGTCGAGAGTTACAAAAACAACAACAGCAACAGGTACCCGCTAGACAGGCCGAGGGCCAAACCCTGGACAGATTTCTGTACTATCGCCCACCCTGCTTCGAGGGCGAACCAGATGATTTTCAGGCCGAGGCCTAGATATCCGATTTGGAGCAGATCTTTCGAGTACTGTAATGTGGTGACCCCGAGAGGGTTGAGTATGCTACCTTCCTTATGAGGGGACCAGCTCGAGATTGGTGGCACTTCACAGAACGGAGATGGATCGTCGAGGGAGTTCCCCTCACTTGGACAATCTGATTTCCGAATGAAGTATGTGCCGGAGGTGGTACGCGACAGCCGGGAGAGGGAATTCATGTATCTCAACCAAGGAGCATCTACCGTAGCTCAGTACGAAGCATAGTTCAACCGTCTCATCACCTATGCTCCTCATTATGCCGCGGACGAACGAAAGAGGGCAGGAAAGTTTATCGAGGGACTACAGCCAGAGATCCGAAGAGCATTGATGGCACTTGACCTCCGTCTTTATCCCGATGCAGTCACTCGAGCTATAAGAGTGGAGTCCGAACTCCAAATGATGAACCAAGATGCCCCTCTTATGATAGGATCCTCTTCCAACGAGATAGCAAGAAGGGAACCAGCCGGACCGAGTATCTTTCCGACATGGAGACCACAATTTGAGATGCCGAAACTTACCAACCCTGAATTGAACAAGGACCCCATCCTCTGTGAGTTCTGTGGGAAGACGAATCACAAGACTACAAAGTGTAGGAAGCAATTGGGACGTTGCTTTTCATGTGGAAGCACCAAACACCACATTCGGGACTACCCCAACAGAGAGAACCCTGGGGGAAGAAGAAGTGGTTACCGATCTCGACATGCTCGCACAGGTATATTGCATTATCATAACATGCATCCGTATTTATTTATTTCGAATGATAAGTGCTACTTGCGATTGCTATCTAGTTTCTCCATTACTTGTGTTTGTAGAACGGGAAGTTTTACTTCTCGTTCCTGTATGTGTTAGAATCTGAGGAGAGATTCTTTTGAAGGGGGGAGTATTGTAACGACCCGAAATTTTGGATTTATTCCGGAATTATATTTTATTCGTGCCAAAGGCTTTCCGTGAGAATATTTAAATTCACGAACACGTTTTTTATCCGTGAACCCACTTTTTACATGGAATTATCTATTTTACCCCCGACCCTCTTATATCCTTTATTTCACCAAGAATTACCATTTCACCCCGGACTCACTTGAACCTATACGAACCCTCCACACTACCTCGTGCACACTCTTGTGCACAACCTTGCACCCTCTTGACACCCCATGCACCCTCTTGAGCACACACCCACCAAGCCGAGAAGGAGGGTAGAGAGAGAGAGAAAGGAGCGAGAGAGTAGAGGAGAAAAGAAAGAAAAGAAGAATCGTCCTACCGAGCCCGTTTCTCGCCCGATCGTGAAAACCCGAACGATCGTTGCTTCATTCTCTACCGGTAATCCTTTTACCCAATTTCAATCCATTCACTCCTCGTTGCAATTTCCGTGGGTTTTCGATAGAATTTTATAAATTTGAAATTTTCGTGTTTAGGGAGATTTACTTGATCATTTTGCATGATTCTTGAACCTATGTGTAGCTAATGTGATATGTATGCATATATATGAAAATTAGCATGTTTTATCGGGTAGATTCAGAGATCTTTAAGTTTGTATGTTGTTGTGGGTGAGAACCTCACGAACTGCTATTTTTCTGCACCTAGAAGAACCGCACGAACTTGCGCACGGTCTTGTGCCCGTGCCCAAGCCCGTGCAAGCCTTTAACCCTTCACACGGGCTTGCCTTCCCCGTGCGCATGCCCGTGCACCCTGTACATGATTACGCACAAGCTATTGCATGGTCTCAAGACCGTGCATAGGCCCGTGCAACCCCCTTAACCATTTTTCTAGCTTGATTTCAAATATTGCTCACGTTAATTACTGTAACGCCCCACATTTTTGGTAAACTAAAGCCGGTAAGAATTCCTAAGATAACGGGACAAGTTTGGAAAACTCGATCGGGATATATGTGCTTATGTGATATTTATGTGTTTTATATGAATTTTCGTAAATGCAATAATTTGTGAATTTAAATTATTCTATGTTGATGTGCGTTTAAAATGATGAGTTTTGACTATAATATTGGTATATTTCGTTGATATGTCCTTTTTATGAAGTTTCGAGAAATTACGAAAATGCCCCTTCGATTTTTCATTTAAACCTCAGGTTTTCTTTTTATTCTCTTTTCCTTTTCTTTTTCTTAATTACACTTAAACAGCCGAAGGAAAAGAAAAGAAAGAAAGAAAAAGAAAAAATTTTCTTTAAAACTTCGATTTGATCTTTCGAGTTCGTTTCTTAACCAAATTTCGATCCGTAAGAACCTACGTTATCCTTGTAACATTCTCTACAGGTATTATTCAGGTTCCATTCGATTCCGTTGTCGTTTGAGTATGTTCTGGATAAATTGTTTTGAAGTTGGATTTTTTGGTAGTTTGATTGTTATACTCCGTAGTTTTCGATGATTCTTGATCCTATGTGTTGCCATTGTGATCTTTGATGCTTGTTGAAGTTTGTACTATGAAAATCTGATTGAAAATGGTATTTTGGTAAAGATTTGACGAAGTTTTGCTGCTTCTGTGCGAAGTTCTTCGCGTTCTGCTGAAAATTCGCGAAAACAGGTGCACACGGCCTTGCAACAGGCCGTGTAGCAAGACCGTGCGTGTTTTCCACCTCACACGGCCTTGCATCAGGCCGTGTGGGAAGCCCGTGTGTGTTCTCAAAGTTTCACACGGCCTTGACCAGGCCGTGTGGACAGGCCGTGCGTGTTCCAAACATGCACACGGCCTTGCACAAGGCCGTGCAAGAGGCCGTGTGTCCCGATTTTAGTTCAAAAGTCTCTGGAAGTCAAAAATTGCAAATCCTACTTTCTTCGTTTGATATTATTTTCAAAATTCGACTTCACCATTAAGTTCGTAGTGCTTTAAAACTTAATAATCCATAGAGTTTGAATTTTTCCAATACCGTTTGATCGTAAAACGAACCGATTTTCGTTTAGGGAATTATACGCTTTTCGCAATTCTTTTCCGATTGCTTCGAAACTTGAATGTATGCTTCTTTATAGTGTCTTAAGCATGTCTATGAAACCTAATTGTGTTTGAGCATGATTTATAAGCTTGAAGTTTGATATTTCATTCGTTTCATTGAATAATTGCCCTAATTGCCCTTCTTTGATTTAATTAAGTGTTTATTGCATTAAGAATAAGCCGTGCGTCGTATTGTCGTCTTACATGGTTGTGTCGTATTTGGTTTCAGGTGGTAGTTCTTCCGGGCAGTAGTTGGTCTTCTTTCTTTTGCCCTTTTTGCAGGATTATCCAGGTGGGGTTTCTTTTCCGAATTCGGCTTTCCTTATACGTATGTAAATATTCCATATATACCCGAAGCCTGTCTTTTATGTTTTTATGTTTCTTTCCCCATGTTTATATTATACTGTGGCAGATTATGAGGCCAACTTTACCAAACTTGCAGTATATGCTCCTCATATTGCTTTAGACGAGCGCAGGAAGACCAAGAAGTTTCTAGAGGGCTTGAGTATTCCTCTTCGACAGGGTCTTGCAGCTTCCCGTCCCACTACCTATGTTGCAGCTGTAGATGTAGCCTTATCTCTAGAGGCTGAGTATGCCAGTATTGATCGAGTTATTCGTAGTACTACCCCCGCTTCTTCTTCATCAGGTTTCAAGAGGCCTTTCATTCTGAGTGCTCCTATGCATCCTAAAGGCAAGAGACCTTTTAGTGGACCCATATCTCCTATACCTCGCCCTATGGGATTTTCTTCATCACCTCGTCCTATCGGATTTTCTTCTACACCTCGCCCGACTGGTTTTCCTACAGCCCCTCGTCCGTCAGGTTATCGTCCAGTTACTTGTGGTTATTGTGGGAAGAATCATCCAGAGTACAAGTGTTGGAGCAAGTTGGGATTGTTCAGAACTTGTGGGAGTTCCACTCATCAGATAGACAGTTGTCCCAAGAGACAGCCCCCGAGTCAGCCTATGCCGCCGAAGCCGAAGCCTGCTGTTCCAGCTCGTGTGTACGCCCTGGAGGGCGATTGTAGCGCCCCTTTCCTTGGCCGGAGAAAGGACACCACATCCGCACCGAGACAAACCTTCAAACGAGGTATAAGTACCCCATTTAAAAATCCATCCCGGCGAACGGCAATCAATTAGGCAAAACTAGCAACAGCAAACGACAGCCCAACAACAACAGCAATAAATAATAATTAAATCAGAGTTGCGGAAGTAATACAATTATATAAAATATCATATAAGCCATCCATGGCCACGTAATTCATACATCATTCTCAATCATAATATAATCAATGCCATTCATGGCCAGTCTAATCTATCCTACATCAGGGGCACTTAAGTACTTAAATTAAAGCATAATCCAAAATACATAATTAAATAAATTCATAACAAGAACACGACTGTTGTTGGGACACTGACAAGACAAGACACACGAGCCAACCTAGACCTGCTGCTGCCGACTGACATGATAGGTGACAACGCCACCTGTCGACCTGAAGTAAGAATTGAAATAGGGGGGTGAGTAAAAACACTCAGTGAAGGTTAAGAGGGATCAAGTACGAACCACGTGTCCGGGTTTTAAATTATATATATATGAAAATACATTTGCATAATTGAAGAAAATCCGGATCGTGCTTCGACTTGTATACACGATATTAAATAGATAATAGATAATTAAAGCAGTAACATGCACGCAAATAATATCCCAGCGAGAATGGGCCTGTTCCTCCTTATAACCCCTTCACGTTCATATACTCCATCACCGGTGTCCGACCCCGAATCGCTACTTCGGGCGACTGTGAATTTTAGGAAAACGTGCAACGAATGCAACGTCCACCATCGCTCCCAACCGTGGCTATCAACTCCTGACGGGCCACGATTGACGCTTAGTTTTGGGAGAAGCACCTCAGATTACCCCTAGACGCTCGTCCCCAGGTATAACCTTCGGATACTTTCCCGGGCCCCATGTTGAAATGTCATGAATTTGCTCGCTTTGAAAACCGTACATAAATTAAATTTGAGCAAGTTTGAGTGACGACGAAGGGTATAAATCCTAAGTCAAACCGTCACGCTTAAAATAAATAATTTTACTTGCCATATGAAAATAAAAGATTTTAGGGATACTCATAAGTACAATTTAATATTAAATCATTTGAGAGCAAACTTAAAGTATAGATTAAATATTTAATAATTATACGAGAAAGGAAAACGAGGCAAGATGAGCACATAAGGGAAGTTCGCAATAATTAAAAGAATTCTTACTCCGTTTGAAATCATTTTAAAACCCTCACCTGGAAACACAGAACGACAAGACAATCCAAGCTGAGTCCTGACAAGACAGCCTGAAACTAACAGACGACAAAACTACATGAGACAAGACACGACAACAACTCACGAAGACTACAGAGACATAAAAATCAGTAATTAACACATAGCAATTGAATTGTACAATTAAAATGCAATTAAATCAATTAACTAAAAATACGAAATTAGCAATGATAAACATGCTCAATTGAAATTCTAATTGTACATTCACTCATATAATATTATAAAGAAGCACTCATGCGACTTTCGGATTTTTCGGACAACATTCAAAAATTGGGGAAAAAGCCCTAAACGAAAAAGGTTCGATTCAAGGTCCGAACGAGTTCGGAATTTTGAAAACTTTACCAAATATTCATCCTTGAATCATAAGGAAGCTATAGGTGAAAACGGCTCGATTTTAGGGGGTCGTATGCAAAAAGTCAACTTTTATTTTTGATCATTTGACCCCATTACCGAGAGCAGCTAAGGAAAAAGGCTGGAAAATTGGCTAAGGCATACACACGGGCTAACGCACGGCCTAGTGCACGGTATTGAGCAAGAAACCAAGACCGTGCAGGCTGAAATAAAGGCACACGGCCTGTTGCACCGGCGTGCGCAAGCCGGTGCAAGGTTAAAGGGCTGTGCACGGTCCGGCGCACGGTCTTGAGCAAGACCGTGCGTTGGGCCGTGTGGTTCCAACACCCAGGTGCAGAAACGCGATTTTTAAGGTTTTCTCGGGAGTTCATGCAGAAATCAAATATGGGGGATTCTAAGGCTAAAATTAACATGTAAAATTCACACTCATGCATTGAACACATTAGTATCTATCATTTGATCCGAACTACGCTAAAAATGATAAACTATAACCTACGAATCAAGAAATTCATCAAATATATATTCAATATAAAAACTATAAGATTTAATGGATGAAATGAATTGGAGAAAGAAGGTTACCGATAAAGAATCGAATGAGGATCGTAAAACTGGTCTCGGAATTTAAATCGGTCGAGAAACGAATTCGGAACGAGATTTCCTTTCCTTCTCCTTCTTCCTCTCCCTTCTCCTTCTCTTCTCTCTCTCTCTCTCTCTCTCGATGGATTATGTAACCAAGAGGGTGCAAGAAGTGTGTTCAAGAGGGTGTGAGTGTGTTCAAGGTAGTGCAAGGGTATTTTAGAAGATTGTAGGTTCGTTTATATAGATTAGAATAATTCGAGGGGTGGAAAATGTAATTATAAAAGGTTAAAGATATTGAAATAATTATAATAAATTAAGATTAACTAACAAAGTTAAATCTTTTCATATAAAATTCAACTAAATGTCGAATAATTATCCCAAGAATTAATTCTGGAATTTTCGGGTCGTTACAATACTCCCTCCTTTAAAAGAATCTGTCCTCAGATTCTACTCCGAACCTCGGGGTTTATTAAAGGAAGTATATCACAACATTTAAAAGTTCATCATACAAAATCGCGCAATTAACACATAAGCAATTAATTAAAATGAACAGTTAACAGTTAAATTCAAATAAACATTTAACACATAGTTCATACATAATAGTTCAGCTGAAATTCAAATTACAATTAAAACGAAAACAACGAGAAATTAGGGAAAAACTAATGCCAACTAAGAATCAGGTGCTCCAGAGTTAGACGACCTGCCAAGGCGGCTCAGATAGTTGGCAAGTTGATCAGTGATGGATCTCTCGAGACCGGTAATCTGCTCCCGAAGCTCAGTCTGGTTGTGTCGGGTCTCGAGTCTGAATTCTTGTAGGTCAGCGCGAACCTCTCGGAGATCGGCCGACTGTCGATCTAGACGTTCGGTGGTCTGCTCGGCGAAAGTGGTGAAACGGTTTCCCCAAATCGTCCACCTGTCGGTCTCCCATCGGCTTCGGGCGTCCGACTCCGCTTGTAGAAACTGACTCCATTGTTCCTCACTTGATCTGTCCCATTGGGAAGATCCAGCCTGATGCTGTGTCGGGTAATCCTCAAAGCCCTGCTGGAATGGAACCTCTTCGGTTCTAGGAGGATCGGGTACATACGGAACCTGCTGAGGAGCGAAGCCTCCTGCTTCGTAAAGTTGTTCCATCATTTGCTCCTCTCTCTCTTGTCGGTCTTCCTCAGGATGACCTCCTAAATCGGCATCCTCTTCATCGTCGCCATCACTACCGGCAGCGGCTTCCTCGGCCGTCATTGGCACATAACGACCATGTCGTCCTCTAACTTTCCTACAAAGTTTCATTTGGGCGAGTTGCTTGTAGGAAATTGTTGAATCCTCGGCTCCTGCCGGGGCCATTCGATCCATGCCGGTCACTCCGGCACACTCTAAGATCGCGGTAATGTAGGACCCAATTCTAATTTCTCCTTTAGGCTGGGTACCTACATATTCTACATAACGAAGGAAAAACATAATGCCGTTGACTGCTTGCCTTCGAACCGCGCAATCAAGGACGTAGAGTTCCTCAATATTAATTGAACCATAGCTATCTCCTCTAGCGAAAACGGTACATGAGAGGAACCGGTGGAAAGTTCTCAAAGCGGCATCACGAAGGTCGGTTGCCTTCGATTTTCCTTGTTGAAAGGGTCTTCGAGAAGTGGAGACATTTCTCCAAGCTTCGGCTTCGGACCATCCAACTTCACGGCTTATCATACCCCGGATGGGTAGTCCAAAATGCCTTGTTAGTTGCCGAAGAGTGAGCTCATAATCTTCATTAAAAGCTCGGAACTCAATTTTGAATGGTAGCTCGGCATCGTCTTCATGGGGAAGTACTTGAAGTGTTGCAATGAATTCGTACACAAGCCGGGGGTACGAATTCCTTCTTATGTCCAAGAATGTGGTCCATCCCACGTCTTCTATGTATCGAGCAATACCGGGGCCAAGTCCCAAATTTCCTAATGCTTCGATGTCGAGAAATTTGGTGGAAAACACCGGGCGTTCATGCATTCTCCTAAATATTTTAACTTGGAATGCATTTGAAATATCCACATTGAATGGGAGTGGAGATGGAGGGTCATCTCGTCTCCTCCTACGTCGAGAACCTTCGGCGGCCATGTGAGATTGTTGTTGGAAGCTTGTAGGATTGAATTTGATGAAATTCCTCACTCGGAAATTTTGTCGAACACTTGGCGTGCGTGTACTTTGGGCAGCAATGTGTGTAAGATCGGCTCGACGGATCGTCCTCAAAACCCAACTAATTGAAATACGTAATGTAGACTACGTACCTTCCGAAAATTAGGAAGATCCAACGGACGGATCGAAAGTTATTGGCTTGCAAAGATTGGGGAAAAAATTTGGGGAAAAATCGCAAGTTTCTGTTGCTGGAAGTGGAGAGAAAAGGGGTGAAAAGAGCTGCTGCAAGTCTGCACGCGAAATAGGTTTAAAAAGGGCAAAATAGGGACACACGGCCGGACGCACGGGCGTGCGCTGGCCCGTGTGTAGCGGTCCAGCCAGTTCAGCGGTTTAGCGCTGAACTGGCCTGCACGGGCTTGAGCTGAACCGCACGGTCTTGAGCAAGACCGTGCGTTAGGGCGTGCAAGAACCCCTGGATCGAATAAAAACGCGCAAAAATTTTCGAAAACACCCCGGATTTAATCCGGAGTTCACACAAATAATAATTACATAATACCGCGCAATTAATAAATTGGATACGAGAAATATGAATGTTATGAAAATGCACGGTACCTTTTATTCCGAGTAATGAAGTCCGTTCTCGTCTCCCATTATTCCTTTCAAGTCCTTCGATGTCGTGGCTTCTCATTTACGGTACGTCCCCAAACACTGCCCCTTCATGCTTTATTCTACGGTAGCCTCCCTCTCTGAATTAAGAACCCTGAATCCCCAGAATCCTCATCCACAATCCTCTTCCTTAGGTGTCCTCTTATTAGGACAATTGTCGAGAAGGTGGTCAGGGGATCCACACAGCAAACACTGTCCCAGTCGTTTCCGGCAGTACTCTGCGAGATGATTTGGCTTATGGCAATACGAGCAAAGGATGGTGCTCTCACTGATTCCACTGGTCATCGCCTCTTTTCTGTGAGAAATTGTACGAACAGCCACTGGAATTCTCGATCCATAAGACGGGTTCGTTAAAGTGATCGGTCGAGCATTCCTAGCTCTCATTTCAAACTCTGTTTCTGCCCGCAAGGCTCGGCCAACAGCTTCAGCATAAGAACAACATCCAAGACCTATGAGTACTTGGCGAATTTCATGCCTCAATCCAGATATAAATCTCGCGGTTCTGTTCCTTTGATCTGGCTCCCGATTTGGTGAGTAGTTAGTCAGGTAGGCAAATCTGGCCTCGTATTCTGTCACGCTATCTGCTCCCTGAGCTATTTCCAACTCTCCCGTCGAATACGAGTGCGTTGATCCTGACGTAGTCTGAAGTGGAGGTAGTGGCGGATTCGATCTAGCTTTCTTACGCGGCATACCTGCGTTCACAACTATTTGGCAAGATAGGTGCATGTCTTGTGAGAGATGATGCCAACAATTCGTAAATACATAAGCATGCTCAATCACTCAACAAAATCCTACCGACACACACTACGACAGACCAAACCATGTAAGACACGCACAGTGTTCCACGATCGACTCGCGTTACATCTTCCTTAGTACAGAAATTTATAAAAGATTGCCAGTCGGTTAATTAAGCCAACCGTAATCGTCTACAATTTTAAGCACCAAGATGAGACAAACACTTGTCAAAACACGAACTCGACACGAACTGACACCAAGCTGACAGACACCCCATGCAAGACAGACGAGATACTAGAGCTTTCGGTTCCTGTTCGGGAACCTAGGCTCTGATACCACTGACTGTAGCGCCCCTTTCCTTGGCCGGAGAAAGGACACCACATCCGCACCGAGACAAACCTTCAAACGAGGTATAAGTACCCCATTTAAAAATCCATTCCGGCGAACGGCAATCAATCAGGCAAAACTAGCAACAGCAAACGACAGCCCAACAACAACAGCAATAAATAATAATTAAATCAGAGTTGCGGAAGTAATACAATTATATAAAATATCATATAAGCCATCCATGGCCACGTAATTCATACATCATTCTCAATCATAATATAATCAATGCCATTCATGGCCAGTCTAATCTATCCTACATCAGGGGCACTTAAGTACTTAAATTAAAGCATAATCCAAAATACATAATTAAATAAATTCATAACAAGAACACGACTGTTGTTGGGACACTGACAAGACAAGACACACGAGCCAACCTAGACCTGCTGCTGCCTACTGACATGATAGGTGACAACGCCACCTGCCGACCTGAAGTAAGAATTGAAATAGGGGGGTGAGTAAAAACACTCAGTGAAGGTTAAGAGGGATCAAGTACGAACCACGTGTCCGGGTTTTAAATTATATATATATGAAAATACATTTGCATAATTGAAGAAAATCCGGATCGTGCTTCGACTTGTATACACGATATTAAATAGATAATAAATAATTAAAGCAGTAACATGCACGCAAATAATATCCCAGCGAGAATGGGCCTGTTCCTCCTTATAACCCCTTCACGTTCATATACTCCATCACAGGTGTCCGACCCCGAATCGCTACTTCGGGCGACTGTGAATTTTAGGAAAACGTGCAACGAATGCAACGTCCACCATCGCTCCCAACCGTGGCTATCAACTCCTGACGGGCCACGATTGACGCTTAGTTTTGGGAGACGCACCTCAGATTACCCCTAGACGCTCGTCCCCAGGTATAACCTTCGGATACTTTCCCGGGCCCCTTGTTGAAATGTCATGAATTTGCTCGCTTTGAAAACCGTACATAAATTAAATTTGAGCAAGTTTGAGTGACGACGAAGGGTATAAATCCTAAGTCAAACCGTCACGCTTAAAATAAATAATTTTACTTGCCATATGAAAATAAAAGATTTTAGGGATACTCATAAGTACAATTTAATATTAAATCATTTGAGAGCAAACTTAAAGTATAGATTAAATATTTAATAATTATACGAGAAAGGAAAACGAGGCAAGATGAGCACATAAGGGAAGTTCGCAATAATTAAAAGAATTCTTACTCCGTTTGAAATCATTTTAAAACCCTCACCTGGAAACACAGAACGACAAGACAATCCAAGCTGAGTCCTGACAAGACAGCCTGAAACTAACAGACGACAAAACTACATGAGACAAGACACGACAACAACTCACGAAGACTACAGAGACATAAAAATCAGTAATTAACACATAGCAATTGAATTGTACAATTAAAATGCAATTAAATCAATTAACTAAAAATACGAAATTAGCAATGATAAACATGCTCAATTGAAATTCTAATTGTACATTCACTCATATAATATTATAAAGAAGCACTCATGCGACTTTCGGATTTTTCGGACAACATTCAAAAATTGGGGAAAAAGCCCTAAACGAAAAAGGTTCGATTCAAGGTCCGAACGAGTTCGGAATTTTGAAAACTTTACCAAATATTCATCCTTGAATCATAAGGAAGCTATAGGTGAAAACGGCTCGATTTTAGGGGGTCGTATGCAAAAAGTCAACTTTTATTTTTGATCATTTGACCCCATTACCGAGAGCAGCTAAGGAAAAAGGCTGGAAAATTGGCTAAGGCATACACACGGGCTAACGCACGGCCTAGTGCATGGTCTTGAGCACGAAACCAAGACCGTGCAGGCTGAAATAAAGGCACACGGCCTGTTGCACCGGCGTGCGCAAGCCGGTGCAAGGTTAAAGGGCTGTGCACGGTCCGGCGCACGGTCTTGAGCAAGACCGTGCGTTGGGCCGTGTGGTTCCAACACCCAGGTGCAGAAACGCGATTTTTAAGGTTTTCTCGGGAGTTCATGCAGAAATCAAATATGGGGGATTCTAAGGCTAAAATTAACATGTAAAATTCACACTCATGCATTGAACACATTAGTATCTATCATTTGATCCGAACTACGCTAAAAATGATAAACTATAACCTACGAATCAAGAAATTCATCAAATATATATTCAATATAAAAACTATAAGATTTAATGGATGAAATGAATTGGAGAAAGAAGGTTACCGATAAAGAATCGAATGAGGATCGTAAAACTGGTCTCGGAATTTAAATCGGTCGAGAAACGAATTCGGAACGAGATTTCCTTTCCTTCTCCTTCTTCCTCTCCCTTCTCCTTCTCTTCTCTCTCTCTCTCTCTCTCTCTCGATGGATTATGTAACCAAGAGGGTGCAAGAAGTGTGTTCAAGAGGGTGTGAGTGTGTTCAAGGTAGTGCAAGGGTATTTTAGAAGATTGTAGGTTCGTTTATATAGATTAGAATAATTCGAGGGGTGGAAAATGTAATTATAAAAGGTTAAAGATATTGAAATAATTATAATAAATTAAGATTAACTAACAAAGTTAAATCTTTTCATATAAAATTCAACTAAATGTCGAATAATTATCCCAAGAATTAATTCTGGAATTTTCGGGTCGTTACAGCGATAGTGAGAGTACTGAGCCTGATGCTTCCGCCGTGGTGGAAGGTACCATACATATCCATAACATACCCATACATGCATTGTTTGATTCGGGTGCGACGCATTCTTTTGTTGCTCCTGAAATTGACTTATCTGCGCATGCGTCTGTTGATTTGTCTGATTATTGTTTTGTTGTGAGTTCTCCTTTGGGATCTTATATGATTACCGACCGCGTGTACCGACGTTGTCCCGTTGTTATTGAGGATAAAGTTTACCCCACAGATTTGATAGTGTTGTCAGTGACGAAGTACGGAGTTATCTTGGGTATGGATTGGTTATTTGAGCACAGGGCCAAGATTGATTATTTTGAGAAGAAGATTAGTTTGGGATCCGATTCGAGTCAGGGTATTCAGTTGACAGATGGGCCGATTATTTCTATGACAGAGGCAAAGAAGCTCGTCCGAGAAGGAGCTTCAGGTTTTGTTGCTTATCTTCTTAACAGGCCGAAGGAACAGTCAAAGTTTGAAAATATCGAGATAGTTAAGGATTTCCCAGATGTGTTTCCTGAGAAGTTAGAATCGTTACCTCCAGACCGTGATATCGAGTTTGTTATTGATCTGTATCCGGGATTTGAGCCGTATTCGAAGACACCTTACAGAATGGCACCAGCCGAGTTAAAAGAGTTGAAGACTCAGTTAGATGATTTGCTAGCCAGTGGTTATATTAGGCCGAGTATTTCTCCCTGGGGTGCACCGGTATTGTTTGTGAAGAAGAAAGATGGTTCTCTTAGACTTTGTATTGATTACAGAGAGTTGAACCCGATGACTGTGAAGAACAAGTATCCTCTTCCCCACATTGAGGAGTTTTTGATTTATTGCAGGGATCGAGGGTCTATTCTAAACTCGATCTGAGACAGGGATATTATCAGTTACGTATCAAGGCAGAGGACATACCGAAGACAGCTTTCAACATTCTATATGGTCATTTTGAGTTTGTGGTTATGCCGTTCGGTTTGACGAACTCCCCTGCAGTATTTATGGATATGATGCACAGAATCTTCCGACCTTATCTTGATAAGTTTGTTGTCATCTTCATCGACGACATACTGGTTTTCTCAAAGTCCGAGGAAGAGCATGCAGAACATTTAAAGATCGTGCTACAAACTTTGAAAGAACATCAGTTGTATGCCAAGTTCAGTAAGTGCAAGTTCTGGATTGAGAAAGTGGCATTTCTGGGTCATGTTATATCCAAGACAGGTATTGAGGTTGATCTTTCGAAGATTGATTCAGTATTGAATTGGGAGCAGCCTAAGACTCCGACAGAGGTTCGTAGTTTTCTGGGTTTGGCAGGTTATTACAGACGATTTGTGAAGGATTTCTCTAAACTTGCAGCCCCGCTTACTGAGTTAACAAAGAGGAATGTCGCCTTTGTGTGGACTGATAAGTGTGAGAGCAGTTTTTGGGAGTTAAAGAACAGATTGACATCCGCTCCTATTCTTACTTTGCCTGAAGGTTCAGATGGATTTGTGGTTTATACTGATGCTTGGAAAGAAGGTTTAGGATGCGTGTTGATGCAGAATGGAAAGGTTATAGCTTATGCCTCGAGAAAGCTTAAACCTGCTGAAATAAATTATCCTACACATGATCTTGAGTTAGCAGCAGTTGTATTTGCTTTGGGCAAGTGGCGTCACTATCTCTACGGCGTTACATTTGATATTTTTACTGATCATAAGAGCCTTCAGTATCTTTTCACGCAGAAGGAGTTGAATAAACGCCAGAGGCGTTGGATGGTGTTGTTAGAAGACTATGATTGTAAGATTCAGTACCATCCAGGGAAGGCGAATGTGGTTGCAGATGCCTTGAGCAGGAAAGCAAGTGTATCACAGCTAGAGCTGAGTTCAGATATATCAGGTGCAGAGAGAGCTCGTATTATTTCTCAAGCTCGTGTTTCTAGCATCACGATTCAGTCAGATTTGGGTCGTAGAATTAAAGAAGCTCAAGCTACTGATGATTGGATTCAACGACAGATTATTCGAATAAAAGATGAGCCAGACACGCAGTTCAGTATTGATGACACAGGTCTTCTCAGACATAAGACAAGAGTTTGTGTTCCAGAGAGTTTGAGGAGAGAGATTTTAGATGAAGCTCACAAATCAGCCTATACTATTCATCCGGGAGGCACTAAGATGTATCGAGATTTGAAAGAGTTCTTCTGGTGGAATGGTTTGAAGAGAGATGTGACCAATTATATCAGACAGTGTGCGACGTGTCAACAAGTCAAGGCAGATCATCAGAAACCCGGAGGTTTACTACAGCCACTTCCCGTTCCATTTTGGAAATGGGAAGAGATAGCGATGGACTTTGTTTCGGGTTTACCGAAAGTCAGAGGTGGTTATGATAGTATTTGGGTAATTGTCGACAGATTGACGAAGTCCGCTCATTTCTTGCCCGTGCGTACATCCTATACAGTTGACAAGTTGGCAGAGGTTTATCATGAGGAGATTGTGAGACTTCACGGAGTTCCGGCTAGTATAGTGTCAGACAGAGACACTAGATTCACTTCGCGTTTGTGGCAGAACTTACAGGATCGTATGGGAACAAAGTTGACCTTCAGTACCGCAGCTCACCCCCAGACAGACGGTCAATCCGAGAGGACTATTAGATACCTCGGAGATATGTTGAGATCTTGTGCCCTAGATTTTCAGACTACGTGGTATAAACAGCTACCATTGATCGAGTTCGCTTATAATAACAGTTATCAGTCTTCGATTCAGATGGCCCCATATGAAGCTTTGTACGGAAGGAAGTGTCGATCACCACTATATTGGGACATTGAGGAATGGAGATGGACTAAAGATGGTATTCATCGTGGCATTGCTCCGAAATTGATTCAGGATGCTATCGAAAAGGTGCAAGTCATCCGACAAAGAATGAAAGCTGCCCAGGATCGACAAAAGAGTTATGCTGATAGGCGTCGACGTGATTTGGAGTTTGAAGTTGGGGATCAGGTATTTTTGAAAGCTTCTCCGAGAAAGGGATTTGTTCGAATTGGTAAAGAAGGAAAGTTAGCCCCGAGATATTTGGGTCCGTATGTGATTCTCGAGAGAATTGGGAAGATGGCCTACAGATTAGATTTGCCGCCAGCTCTTACAGGTATTCATAATGTTTTCCACATCTCGCAGCTTCGTAAATACCATCCAGACGAGTCCGAGATTATTCCAGTGGAAGATATTAAGTTAGAGCCGAATCTGACATTCATTTCCCAACCGGTTAGTATTCTGGACCATAAATTCCAAGAACTTCGTAATCGTCAAATCCCACTTGTAAAAGTCCTTTGGAGGAATCAGAAAAGCGAAGAAGCTACTTGGGAAACAGAAGAGAAAATGAGGAAACATTATCCTGAGTTGTTCGCTTCGAATGAATAGAATCTGAGGACAGATTCTCATAAGGGGGAGAGATTGTAACGCCCCACATTTTTGGTAAACTAAAGCCGGTAAGAATTCCTAAGATAACGGGACAAGTTTGGAAAACTCGATCGGGATATATGTGCTTATGTGATATTTATGTGTTTTATATGAATTTTCGTAAATGCAATAATTTGTGAATTTAAATTATTCTATGCTGATGTGCGTTTAAAATGATGAGTTTTGACTATAATATTGGTATATTTCGTTGATATGTCCTTTTTATGAAGTTTCGCAAAATTACGAAAATGCCCCTTCAATTTTTCATTTAAACCTCAGGTTTTCTTTTTATTCTCTTTTCCTTTTCTTTTTCTTAATTACACTTAAACAGCCGAAGGAAAAGAAAAGAAAGAAAGAAAAAGAAAGAATTTTCTTTAAAACTTCGATTTGATCTTTCGAGTTCGTTTTTTAACCAAATTTCGATCCGTAAGAACCTACGTTATCCTTGTAACATTCTCTACAGGTATTATTCTGGTTCCATTCGATTCCATTGTCGTTTGAGTATGTTTTGGATAAATTATTTCGAAGTTGGATTTTTTGGTAGTTTGATCGTTATACTCCGTAGTTTTCGATGATTCTTGATCCTATGTGTTGCCATTGTGATCTTTGATGCTTGTTGAAGTTTGTAGTATGAAAATCTGATTGAAAATGGTATTTTGGTAAAGATTTGACGAAGTTTTGCTGCTTCTGTGCGAAGTTCTTCGCGTTCTGCTGAAAATTCGCGAAAACAGGTGCACACGGCCTTGCAACAGGCCGTGTAGCAAGACCATGCGTGTTTTCCACCTCACACGGCCTTGCATCAGGCCGTGTAGGAAGCCCATGTGTGTTCTCAAAGTTTCACACGGCCTTGACCAGGCCGTGTGGACAGGCCGTGCGTGTTCCAAACATGCACACGGCCTTGCACAAGGCCGTGCAAGAGGCCGTGTGTCCAGATTTTAGTTCAAAAGTCTTTGGAAGTCAAAAATTGCAAATCCTACTTTCTTCATTTGATATTATTTTGAAAATTCGACTTCACCATTAAGTTCGTAGTTCTTTAAAACTCAATAATCCATAGAGTTTGAATTTTTCCAATACCGTTTGATCGTAAAACGAACCGATTTCCGTTTAGGGAATTATACGCTTTTCGCAATTCTTTTCCGATTGCTTCGAAACTTGAATGTATGCTTCTTTATAGTGTTTTAAGCATGTCTATGAAACCTAATTGTGTTTGAGCATGATTTATAAGCTTGAAGTTTGATATTTCATTCGTTTCATTGAATAATTGCCCTAATTGCCCTTCTTTGATTTAATTAAGTATTTATTGCATTAAGAATAAGCCGTGCATCATATTGTCGTCTTACATGGTTGTGTCGTATTTGGTTTCAGGTGGTAGTTCTTCTGGGCAGTAGTTGGTCTTCTTTCTTTTGCCCTTTTTGCAGGATTATCCAGGTGGGGTTTCTTTTCCGAATTCGGCTTTCCTTATACGTATGTAAATATTCCATATATACCCGAAGCCTGTCTTTTATCTTTTTATGTTTCTTTCCCCATGTTTATATTATACGTAGTAGCTATTTGAACCATACTATATTAATGAGTTTAAAGAAAAATGCTTTGATATCAAATTATTATGTATAACCCCTCGAGAGCTCTATTAGCTCGAAAGGGTATAAAATGGATTGAAATTGGTCCCTTTGACCACATAAGTATTTGGAATGCGAGAACATTATCTTGGCCTTTCGGCCTGGCCATTGAGCCACATTATACAATTGGGCCCGGACTTCAGGGTACGGGGTGAAGCTGGATAGACGTCGGGTCTACGGTGGATCTCAATGCTTTGGACTCCAAACTGATGGGAGCTCGAGGGTATGACCGGAGTGGCAACCATTTTGAGTACCTGCGCCGGACGGGATCTAGTCTATATCCCCAGCCGAAGATGTATTGGATATTTGTCCTTGCATGATTATATAGTAGCGGGCTAGCTACCTGTCTACACAAGGAGGAATAAGGGAGGTTTATTTGATATTTCTGATATTATGAAATAGGTGGTTGATGCTCGTCTCGCCGAGCTTTTACTTTTATGCAAAATTATTCGATTCACCCATAATTGTGAAAACCTTTATTTTTCCTTTGCTTTCTTCTCTTGTACAAACTGGTGACTCTTTCGGTTGTTTCGATAATATATACGTATTACAGCCCCCTCACTTAGTCGCTTTGACTAACCCCATTACTCTGTTGTTGTCTTTTCAGGGTTTTGTTGCTAGGCGGATTCAGGTCGTGTCCTTAGAGTCATTTACTTTTGTTTAGGTGATTTCATTTCCGCCTATGTATCTGGATGAATACTTAAAACCCTAGAAGTTGTAGATGTAAATAATGTAAATTAGTTTGAATGTTGATATGGTTGTTTTCAGTGGCCTTGGTGGGCTTTATAATTGTGTTTCGGATTATGGTTGTTCTAGCTCCCTGAGTGGGGTAGGTTGTGCTAATTTGCTTCCGCTGTATTACTGTTCATTGTCCTATTATTTTCTAAAGCAGATCCGCCTGGTATTTATTTTCCGTTCGCCAGGTTGTAGTTCATAACCGGACCTTTAGTTCTTGTTATGGGTTGCAACTTGGTGCGGGACGTCACGTTGCACCGTATTTGGGGACGTGCCGCTACAATTACCATTTTTACCCCTTATGAATAATGCCATTTTTCCGTTTGACCTCGGATTTGAATTCCGACTTCACCTATAGCTTCGCAGTGTTTCAAAACCTATTTATTTCAGAAGCTATAATTTATCCGGCTTCATTTGACTGTCAATTGACACGTTTCTCGTTTAGGATTTTTTTACCCACTTTTACCGTTTGATCTCGTATTCGCGTGAGAGCTTCCTTATATTATTTTAAGCATGTCTACGTACCCTAATTGCGTTGAAGCATATCTTCCATATTTAATTTTAATGTTTCTTTCGTTATTTAGAATTGCATTAATATTTCTTTAATTGTTGTTTCGTATTTTATACATCTCTATATGTTTAATTGATTAGCTTTTCATATTGCGTTTATAGCATGATTAACATTCTATTTATATTACCGTGCTTTGTTTGTTGTCTCGTTCTTAATTGTAATATTGTCGGTCTCGTTTTCATCCTCTAGGCACTGTGTATTACAGGTGGGACCAACGAGGGAGAAACTTGACTACCGCTTGCTTTCATACTGTCGTGTTGAGCCAGGTAAGGGTTTAAAATATTTTCAACTTGGGCAAGGACAAAGTTATGTAGGTTTGCGAAATAACTTATTATCCAGTCTTTCTAATTGCTTGTTGTTCTTCCTTTACTATTTCTTTATGTGCTTAGTCAAACCCTTTTGATAGCAAAACTTATGCACCTACAAAATGATTTAAAATGCTTTCAACTAGAGACAAGTAACCTATTTGTTTTCAAAGTAACCATTTGATCTCAGAGGTACTTATAAGTAATGTCGTTAGGGACGTCCGTCAGCATGCTCCCGAAGCGTACGACACTTATGAGTATTTCCTAGATCGTTACACCTTTGGCTATTCATACATAACTGCTTGCATCATCTTTTCGAATGAGCTTTTGGCCACCCAAATTGATATTGATTTCAAAAGCGAGCCATGGACTGGATCATGACTTTGGGCCCGGAATGTACAGGAGGTGAGCCTAGAGACGAGCGTCTAGGGCAAATCCCGATGTATGCTTCTATGCGCTTTGACTTAGACTGGTTAGGAGGTTGACTAGTCTAAGTTGATACGAACGGTGGTGCTAACCACATCTCCTTAATTCACTGTACGGTGGTGCTAACCGCGTCTCCTTAATTCACTGTACGGTGGTGCTAATCGCATCTCTTTAAATTCCTAACTGATTGGCTTTTGGTGGTGGAGTAATTGATTTCATGAATGACATTATTGGGAGTTATAAGGAGAGGGCCCGTTCTCGCCGAGACACATTATTGCATGGATTATTTACATTATTTACTTGTCTAATTGATTTACTGCTTTCGTTACTTAGTCGAATTACAATTTCGTCATTCATTTCTTATTCATGTATTATTAACTGTTCTTTTCTACCACTCGATGGATTGTGAATCGACTAAGCCCTCATTAAACTATCGGCTTGAATTACGTGCAAATGATTTTAAAGGATCCGGTTCGTCACCCTCTTGTGTTTTCAAAGTAAGCCGAACCCGAGTGTTGCCTTGTGTTATTGTTTTGCAACTTATATTGTTATTTGTATTCTTTCTCAAAACGGGCAACATTCACTACTTTGGTTTTAAAAGATAAACGACAAACTGTGATCAAACCCCCTTACTGAGTATCCTTTATACTCACCCCTTCTATTTTGGTTCTTTCTTCAGGTAGACAGGTGGCGGCATCACCTATCTTATCAGTCGGCATCAACATGTCTAGATAGGCTCAGTCTTGTAGTCTGGTTTGTCTTGTCAGTGGTCCCAACAACCGTCGAGTCTTGTTTATTGTATTTAATTGCTTTCGTACCATTTACTGATTTATTTTCTTTATGTACCTTATGTGCCCCTGATGTGGGATAGTTGAAGATATCTAGGATTGCACAGGGTACGCTAGTTGCACCATGGATGGCACTACGTATTTATTATTCTTTTGTATTTTGAACTGCAACTATTTAATGATATTATGTTAGCCTCGTAGGCTTTTATGGAATTGATTTGTTTATTGCTTAATCGCTTCCGCATTATGTTATATTGTTGTGGTTGTTGTTCGGAAGTCATCGCTGTTGCCGGTAGTTATTGCTTGCGTACCGTTCGCCGGAGTGGGTTTTTGAGTTGAGGCCCCTCGCCAAAGCTCGGGAGTTCGCTTCAGTGCGGATGTGGCGTTACTTCTTCAAGGGGCGTTACACCTAGTGACTCAGATGATGATATTTATGAGACCGTTGGTAGTCCTCGCTACGGTAGTGACAATAGCTCTGCTGACGGTTTGTATCAGGGGTGTATGGATAGGGTTTTTGCTGTTTTCTTAGCATTGTACTAATCAAACTCTAAACCTTATCTATGTGAATGAAAATGTGGTTCTTATTTCCATTGCGTGTGTGTGAGTGTCTTCAGGACTCGTGTGTATAGATGTATGAAATAGGAACTTCATGACATCTGACAGGTGTACACCACGGGCGTATTGGGAATTGGGGCCTTTGATATGCCCAAACCAAAGTGACTGGGTTTGATCACTAAGGTGACTGACAAGGGGGGCAGCCCTTGTGTTCGTGCATGCAAAATGGTATTTCTCGGGACACCAAGGTCAGAACCTAGACACTTATCGTACTTGCAGTACTCATCCCTTGCAACTGTTTACTCATTCTCTAGGCAGTGCCAGTCTCAGTGTAACAGGATAATTCGCTGGAGGTCGAGATTCGATTGCTGTAGGAGGGAACCATTTTTATGGCTCCCAAAGGGGTGCCTAGTAGGCGTATGTGAATATCGTCTCAGATGCTTCGCGTAGGACTTGCCTTTCCCAAAGGCAGCCCTAGTGTGAACTAGGTCGTGGCGCGGGGACCGAGTGATTTATGACGAGGCATTAGGTGCAGGACTTGACCAAGGTTAAGGGAGGAATTCTTTTCCTCTTTTGGGCATCCCCAGTGTAAGTTGATGAGGGTCGATCGGGTATGTCTGGTTCGGGGGACACATGAGGGTCAACCTCAGCGATATCTTGAACAAGTGGCTGGGGGTCTTGCCCAGCCGCAGTGTGTAGTTACGACGAAGGCGGTTTGGACCGGGACCTTCATGTGACTGCTCGAGCGAAGCATGAGGCTTGGGAACCTAGCTTCTTTCTAAGGAGGATCTAGGGTTTTCTCTACCAGCCCTAGTGTGGTTATGGGAAACCTAGACTCTCTGATAGCCTTGGTCCGCTTACAGCCCTCAAGGGTTAGTTATGATGCCAACTTATGTAGTTCTTATATCATTTTGGACTTCCTTAAGGGATGGACAGAGGACGCCCTTTCCTCTAGGAAGGAACACTTGTCTACTGTTTGCTAGCCTATACCAACTAAAGGTACAACTTTCCGTAGATGAGTATTTCCTTGGATGCCGTCCAAGGTAGGTCAGCAGAATGCGGTTGAAGCCCAGATAGAAAGGCTAGGGTGATTGATGCGGGTAGGTAAAAGTAAGAGCTCAGCGCGTGCGGCTTTTAGAACCTTGCTTAGTCCCTTTTTTTGCTCCCTTTTCCTCACCCTTTTTTTTTCTCTCTTTGTTATTTTTGTGTCCCTTCTTGCTTCGGGGGTCTTTTTTCTTGATGATTATTTTTATTTTGTTTTTTCCCTTTTTTGTTTCTTTTTCTTTTTCGGGTCTTTTTCTCTCATTTTTTTTTGGCTTTTCTGAGCTCTTGTACTTTTATGTGTGAAAGCCATTTTGCACTCAGAGGTGCTTTTCGAGCTCTTAGAAAGGCTAAGAAAGAAAGGGATTGTGATGAAATTGTGGTAGGGTCCCGTCACTTGGCTTAGAGGGGTTAAGGGAGGGAAAAATTTTATTAGAAATTGTAGCTGAACTCGAAGTAACTTCTTGAGCTGCCTACGTACCTCCATTTTCCTCGCAAAGATTCAGAAATTACAACCTTTGACTAGTGAGGTCAGTTTTTTGCCTAAGGCGTGGGTCTTTATAGTTTAGACCTAGACTTTTACAGGGATTTTTCACTCAAAGTTTTTCTCTCATGGAGGATCAAGCTACACTTAGTTCTTTTTACATGTGTAACAGGAGAACGGTAGTGGCTAAGAAAAGAAGAGGAGTTTGGGAACGGCATCCGCAGTCCTTCTTATGGCGTGTACTTCTTAAGTTGGTCTAGGTTTGTAGGGGAGGCAAACGCGACTCCGTCGAGGTCAGTTAACTACACTGTCCCTCCCGTTAGGATTTCTCTAATGAGGTGAGGCCCAGACCAGTTGGGGTTAAACTTCCCTCTCGAATCTCTCGGCTCGCCTCGGATCTCCTTAAGTAGTAGGTCGCTTACTGATAGTCCCCTAGCTTCTACTTCCCAGAGGTCCTAGCCCTTCTCGCTCTGAGGTACTATTTCGATGAATTTAAGGCACTCGTCCACCTTTTCTTCTGTGAGTCCGAACTCTTATAGGGTGCATATCATGCTAGACATCAGCTCTCTATTCTCCCACATGCGCCATTGAGGATTGTGCAGAGGGAGTTCTTCGATTTCGGTATCGGACTCGTGGAGACTGATGCCATTGATAGGTAGATTGGACGCCTCGGCATCAGATATGGCGAAGCAATCCCAAAACAAGAGGAAGAGGCCCGTTTCTTCCTGGTTTTCTCACATGCCCCATGCGGAGGGCCAGTATTCCGTACCTAGGAATTCCCCTTCTATGGCCCAGAGGTTCCCTACAGGGAGTGCATCCCTTGCTCTGAGGGCCTGATTTTCCTCGAAGGAGTAGGGGTGATCTTCCCCTAGTTTGACAAAGTGGGCATCGAAGTTTCCCTTTCTATTGGGTTTTTCTGGGCATAGCTTATATCCTAAGCTTAGCGGGCTCATGTGAGGTGTGAGTTTGACTTCGATCATGGTGGATCCTCTTCCGATGGGGGCACCAGGGAGATATCCTATCTTTTTCATCATTCTGTTAACTACGAGAGACCCATGGGGCGAATAGCTAGGGGGATATCTTTCATTGTTGGGGCACCAGCATATGGCAAGGATCCTGTTGACTAGGAAACCGTCCATCATGACGTCTTTCGAGGTGTCGGCTAGCTCGAGGATAGGTTGTTATGCGTCAGCCGATTGGGGCATGCCAGCATCCCTGTGGATGGTAACAACCTTATCATTCACAAACAGTTTTAGCTTATGATGTAGGGAGGACGCAATGGCCTTATTGTCATGGAGCCAGGGGCATCCGAGAAAGAGATTGAAGCAGGCTAGGACGTCCAACACTTGGAAGCTAGTGGGTGTTTCTATTGGTCCTACTTTGAGGGTAAGGACTACAGAACCCAGAACATCTCTTTTAGTGTTGTCATAAGCCCTGACATCCTGAACAGAGGATATGAGTTCTTTACGGGTAATACCCAACCTCTCCATGGTACGCAGGGGGTAGATGTTGATGGATGACCCATTATCTACTAGCGCGAGGGGTATCTTCATACCCTCAGCGACCACCGTGATGTTGAGGGCATTTTTGTGCCCATTCTTCTGTTTCAGTAAATCAGCGTCAGTGAAGGATATATTGGCGCCTGACTGGATTGAGCCTATGAGGTTGGCTAGATCAGTAGGTGAGGTGTCGGTTGGCACGTTAGCCTCTCCGAGCATCTTACTCACAGCTTTTTGGTGATCAGCCGAGGTCATGAGCAAGCCCCATATGCTGATTTGGGCTTAGGTTTTCTTCAGTTGTTTTATCACTGGGTCCTCTTCGGCTGGTAGGTTCTCGTTGTTCTGCTGCCTTACTGTAGCTGTTGGGTTATCAACCTCGACGTGTAGTGGTTTGAATGACATTGGCCCTTGAGTGACGTGGGATATCTCGGGGCTGTCATTCATTGGTTTAAGGAAACCATCCCAGTCTATGAATAGATAGTACTCGAGGGTCTCTGCATTTTCCCTTGACTTCAGCATCCTTGTCTTCGATGGTTCGGCATTGGATTTGTGGTGACATTGGGTTTGGGTGGCGTAGGCATTGATATCTTGCCTTCAGGGATGAGGCGGTTGATGACGCCTTTTAGGACGAAACATCGGTTGGTATCGTGACCTTTGCCCTGGTGATAGTCGTAGTAGGCATTTGGATCTTAGGAGCTGGATAGATTGGTTGGAGAAGGTGTTTGCCCTACGGGCTTGATTATTCCTCGTTCCTTGGTTCGAAGGAAGACTGTTTTGAGAGGAGCGAATAGCTCGTATCTCTTGGGCCCTCCCCTGGGTGCCTCGATCGTAGCATTAATAGAGATGGGTGGTATGTTATTGTAAGCCGGTGGATTCGGGTGGCTTCAAGGGGGAATGAACCTTATTTCCCCTTCAGCCCTCAGTGCTCCGCTGTTGGTGAGGTCTTCTATCCTTGACCAAGCCCCAATGAGTGCTTTCAAGGTAGGGAAGTATTGAGTCATCAGGTGACTTTGATACATGGGGAGGAGATTCTTTTGGACAATGGCGACCTGCTTCTCTTCGTTAGGTCTTGTCAACATTTGGGCAGCCTTGTTCCTTCAGCGAGTCACAAAGGCTACCAAGGTTTCCCTAGGTTCTTGCCTAGTGGTTTTGAGATCTCTCCCAGTGATGTCGATCTCAGTGTTGTATTGGTACTGTGCTACGAATTCTTTGCACAGTCGTTCCCAAGTATTGGTCCAAGAGGGGTTGATTGAGTTAAACCACCTTTGTGCGGCCCCAGTGAGGGAGGAGAGGAAGCTCTGGACCAATGCCTCATCTGATAGGTGGAATTGAGTCATCATCCTATAGAACATATTGAGGTAGACCTTCGGGCAGGTGGTGTCGTTGTATTGGTCCATCTTGGGCATTTTAAAGTTAGGTAGAAACATGGATGTTGCGTCTAGGGCGAGCCCATGTAAGGCAAGGAAGTCTTCTTCCTTGGTCAGCTTTTGGTAAGCTGTCTCCATGAGCTGGAGACGTTTCATCATCTCGCTTTCGTCAGGCTTAGGAATGTCCATAGCTTCTGGAATCCTTGTCCCATGCTCGCTGGTGAGGCTAGAGTCTGCAATGAATTTAGTCGTGTCAAACAAATGATTTTTCCTAATCCTCATGGGAGGAGGGGTCCTATCCCCTTCGTCCATCGGGTCTTTTCCTTTCCGTTCAGCCTGTACTGTCTGAATGTAGGAGGCCATTGGCCTCATGGTTAATTCTGCCTCCTCATTTTGCTTAACTACTGTCTGAAGGATTTGTTTGAGATCTTATGGAGCGATTCCGGACTCGGAACCGTCAGACTGATTGTCGTGACTGGTCATTTTTGGTTTCGTCTCGAGGTAAGCGATAGTCGCTCGGGATTCAACTGCAAGTATGATGGGTAGTCTAGTTTCAGGGTGGTGTCCCGGGCGGAGTCCCAGTCGGCACGACAGTAATACTCGGTATAGAATATCAATGTTGATAGACGGGGTCTTTTGAGAAGTTTGGTACCCATCTAAGCCAACATTGACACCCTTGTCTCATTCTTAGTCTTTTACTCAAAAGGAGTGCCACTAAGGGTCAAAGACAAAGTTTCTACCCTGGTCTCGGGTATAGTGTGCCTAGAGGCAGTCTTTATGTCAGAACGGTCCTCACGGGTTCGAGAAGTGGCTACCACTTGCCTAGAGTGCCAAAAATGTCCTCCTAGGGTCCTCCCCGAGTGACTCCTATGTGAGAACAAGTTTTTTTGACTCGTTAACGTACTTAGTTTAGTCTGCCGGAGGATTCCCAGTCGAGTTGGTGGGGCACGATCGGCCCTCTTAAATACCAACGACTTGACATAATCGTCTTAGGCGGCTTGCACTAAGTACTAGAGCAAGTGGGTGAGGGTCATAGTACCTTTGACAGGGGGTCATGACCTCCCCCCAATCTCCGAATACCATGCCTCGGGATTTAACTCTCGCGTTATGCAAGTGAAATGAAAGTTGTGAAGTGTCTGAGGTCTCTAGCGTGAGATCGAGATATGTATGTATATATATAGGTATATATATAGGGGAATGCTTGCAGAAAAATAAACACATAAGGGAATGGGTTTGTGGAACCCTTGGTCCTTCAGCTCGGCTGCGGTCGAAGTCTGGCTCTCTTAGTCATGCCCAGCAGAGTCGCCACTGTGGGCTGGCTGCCCGGCGAGGCGGTTTTGGTTGGTGTTCGTTTTAGTGGTTGTTGAATTTGTGTATAGGCTTAAAGGTTGGTTTTACCTTGTGTATTGTGTCCTTCCCTATTCGCCGTTTGAGGTTTAGAGTCGCCACCCACTCGGTTTAGTTTGACAGGGTTGACAGGGAAACCCATTGGTTCGTAGGTCCGTTTGTGTGTACCATAGATTCATGTGAAGGGTTCGAGAACCAATTTACGTTGGAGGAAGGGGTTGCAACAACCTATCACCCCCCACCGCCCCTTTCGGCTCTTCTCACTAATACCAAATGACCAAGCATTCCCCACATGTGTGTATAATTAAGCAAGCAAGCAATATATACATACATATATATATATATATATATATATATGGTCAATTACCTAGAGCCCCCTGAAGTATTCCCGGATTTTTAAAGCACCCACGCTAATGGAATTTATTACAAGTACACCACTGAAATATGATAGTGGTGTCAATTTTCAAATTCTGTTAATTAAGTGATGATGTCATCTTTAACTTTCCATTTTGCCCCTGGTTGACACTATTCACTTTACCCTTTCATTATTTTATTAATATATTTTTCAATTATTTTTTAGTTGTTATGTTTTTCCTTTCTTCAATAAATTTAATCTGCATATTGTGAGAGGACGAAAATACCCTCATTGGTGTAACTGTAACATTTAATATTTTCTTTGTTTTTGAATTATTTTTAATTGTTATATTTTTCCTTTCTTAAATACTTTTAATTTGCATATTGTGAGAAGACGAAAATACCCTTAGTGGTGTAACTATAACATTTAATATTTTCTTTAAATAAATAAAATCTGAAATAAATATATCTGACTGGACGAAAATGCTCCCAGGGGGGAAATTGTAATATATTCATACCTTGGTTTTTTAATCTCAGAAAATCTCATGTACATTCTCATTTTCACTGGATGAAAATGCCCCCAGGTGCGAAACTGTAATTTTTTAATTATTTGAAATTTTCATTTCCAAAAACTTAACTACATTCTAACTTTCACAGGATGAAAAACCCCCAGTCGGGAAATTTAAGTATATTCAAACATTTACTGGACAAAAATACCCCCTGGTGGAAAATTTAAATATTCTAACTTTCAATGGACGAAAATACCCCCTGGCGGGAAATTTGGAATATTCTAACTTTCAATGGATGAAAATATCCCTTGGCGGGAAATTTGGAATATTCTAACTTTCAACTGAGGAAAATACCCCCTAGCAGGAAATTTGGAATATTATGAATATCAATGTACGAAAATGCCCCAGGCGGGAAATTGAAATATTTTTTAATTTGATTTTTAATCCCCAAAAACTTAAGTATATTCTAATTTTCACTGGACAAAAATGCCCCCACGGGGAAAGATGTCATAATTTAAAAAATCTATAATTTTATCGAAAAATACTCAAGTATAACAGAAAAAAAATGTGAATGAAAGGCCAACTGAAAACGTTGTTGGTGGAAAACAAAATTTTATAAATTTTAGCTATCCAACTTTAACGTGTTATACAAATACACCCCTGTAGTCTCTACATTTAACCATCAATCATCCATGAAGATTAGATCTGTGAATGGAAAAGCCACTCTACATGTCTGGAATTTCACTTCGTTCCACATAATCCCTTTGCAACACTCCTCTATCTCGTTGGCCTTAGCAGGTAGATTTCCCATATTCTGAACCAAGTGTTAAACAAATATTTATTGACCCACTAAAGTTATAAAAGCCGTACATTTAGACCCCTGCTCTTGTCGCCCAGAATCAAATAACTGATTGGACTGCTTAATGTAAAATAACTCTAGATTAACCTAATCTGATTTTGCTGATAAGTTATATATTCAACCCACAATCCCCCTAGGGACTCGTATCTAATACCAGGGATTGTTTTCTCTTCTTCATCTATATAAACGCACAGTTTGGTTATACCTAACAAACACAAGGTTTCCTGCTATCATTGCAAAGAGGTGCACGATTGTCAATTTGATTTTGGTGGATTAATGTAATTCGAGATTAACGTTTTCTGTATTTCGCAATGAGGAATCTTTGACAAGCCAAAATGAATAACGGAGATATTGATCCTAGATACCTGTTAAAGTGTCTTGCTAAACCTTTAGATCAGAACAAGATTAATAATCGAAAATCTCCTAGAGATGGGTCACGTCCGAATAATGAGAGTCTTAATCCATTTTACATATAATACTGGGATGAATACATTGATTGGAAAAATAACTAAATACAGAAAATTTAAATGGGTTGACAGTTTTACAGCAAAAGGGAAAAGGCAGAAGGAAGGAATTTGTTGGAGAAGACTACTGAGTGAACTTGGTGGCTGCGCATGCTTTACTGTTCATGTTATAGTTAGGTTAAGCATTAGGCCACGTGGCGAGATCCTACGGCACCAAATGGACAGTCAAGATATACGGCTCTTTAGGGATTCCAAATGGTCTTGGAGCTACAAGGCTTTAATGATGGGCCGAATTACCAATAAGTCTTTTTCGAGCCCAATAGTGTTATAGAACTAAATAAGGAGAGGACTCATAAATATAAATATTTATCAGGTCATAACATAAGTCCCCCAGTTTTTCGAATATTTGGGTGAGGAGCTATTGAGAGATCAATTACCAAAAATATTCAAAAAACTTAAAAGATGTTATTTAGTTGGGGCTTAAAGGTTGCCTTTTGGGCTTGAACCATAGGTGAGGCCCAAATTCAACTTATTAATACTAAATGTAGGTCGAGAAAGTGGTCTTATAAGTGCAAAAGGAATCTGAGATTTTTGAATATCTTTTACGCGGCTACATGGCACAACTTGATAGGACTTATAGGTCCCATTGTGTGCACTCGCCCATATTGAATCATAGGCACTCTAGTAATAATTTGTTTGTTCTCGAAAAGACGCGGGCTGCAACAGATCTTTTAAAGTCATCAGACTTTTTGTTTCTTTATTTACGCAACTTTCAAATTTTCGCAGAGAAGCTCTTCAACCAGTCTTTCTATTCTTCTCAGGTAAGTGTTATGAAATTTTTTCTTCCTCTTCTAATTTTTGCTAATGGCAGTGATGTATTTGTGTTCTGTGGAGAATATGCGTCGTCCTTTTCTTCTATCTATTTGTGGGAGATATTTTGTCTTTTGAATTTTTAGTGTAGAAACTATTTGGGGAAATAGGTTTGGGATTTCTAGGTTTTCGCATGTTTTGTTCTGTAACTCGGGTAGTTTAGAAATATCGTTAGGGTTTTGCCTTCTTCAAAGATTTTTTCTCAGCATTTTTGACTGTGTGGTAAAATCGCTTGGGATTTTCCAATTTTTCCAAGGTTTCATCTTGAGATTTGTGAGTATAAAGGAATCGCTTGTGGATTTTTGTTTTCCTTTTGCGCTTTTGCTTTGCCGTTTTGAGGTTGCTCGACCTTCCGGTTCTGTGGCTTTGTTCTCTTTTGGATGTGTTTTCTTTTTGTTCCGAGAGAAATTGTTTCTCACATGGGTTTTCTGTGGTGAAATTCTTCATATACAGGCAAACTAACTTTTTAGCTTTTGATTTCTAGGTTTTTGCCGTTTGCTCTGTTTTGCTGTCATTTCGTCTTCTTTGCGAGTTTCTGTAAGTTTTGTCGGTTTCTCTTTTCTACGTTTCGAATGTTGTTCTCCACGAAAGATCAGATATTTATGAAGAAAGGATTTTCTTTCTCTGCTTTGTTTGTGGAAAAGGACTTTTCGGAATTTTTATATTCTCTTCTGATGTGACTTTTGTTGTTGTTCTGATTTCAAGCATTTGGGTTCCCTAAATTTTCGGTGCCATGGGTAAGAAAGAAAAAGCACAGAGAGATAAAGGGGCACGCAAGAATAAAGAGAAATTAGGTGAATCCTCTAAAGCGGGGTCGAAGCCTACTGTGAAGCCTGCTCCGTTGCTTCACCTCACCCGAATAGATTTCCTTCAGCCCCTTGTCCATCAGGTTATCCTTCTGTTATTTGTGGCTTTTGTGGGAAGAATCACCCAGAGTCTAAATGTTGGTATAAGTTGGGATTATGTACTGGTCGTGGTGACCCTAATCACAAGAGAGATAGTTGTCCGAGGAGGCGGCCCCCGAGTCAGCCTAGGCCGCCAAAGCCTTCCGTTCCAGCTCGTGTGTACGCCATGGAGGGCGATAGTGAGGGTACCGAGCCAGATGCTTCTGCCGTGGTGGAAGGTACTATACAGTTGACAGATGGGTCGATTATTTCTATGACAGAGGCAAAGAAGCTCGTCCAAGAGGGAGCTTCAGGTTTTGTTGCTTATCTTCTTAACAGGCCGAAGGAACAGTCGAAGTTTGAAAATACCGAGATAGTTAAGGATTTTCCAGATGTGTTTCCTGAGAAGTTAGAATCGTTACCTCCAGACCGTGATATCAAGTTTGTGATTGATCTGTATCCGGGATTTGAGCCATATTCGAAGACACCTTACAGAATGGCACCAGCTGAATTAAAGGAGTTGAAGACTCAGTTAGATGATTTGCTAGCTAGTGGTTATATCTGGCCGAGTACTTCTCCCTGGGGTGCACCGGTATTATTTGTGAAGAAGAAAGACGGTTCTCTCAGGCTTTGTGTTGATTACAGAGAGTTGAACCGGATGACTGTAAAGAACAAATATCCTCTTCCCCACATTGAGGAGTTGTTTGACTTATTGCAGGGATCGAGGGTCTATTCTAAACTCAATCTGAGACAGGGATATTATCAGTTATGTATCAGGGCAGAGGACATACCGAAGATAGCCTTCAACATTCGATATGTTCAATTTGAGTTTGTGGTTATGCCATTCAGTTTGACGAACGCTCCTGCTGCATTTATGGATATGATGCACAGAATTTCCGACCTTATCTTGATAAGTATGTTGTCATGTTCATTGACGACATACTGGTTTTCTCAAAGTCCAAGGAAGAGCATGCAGAGCATCTAAAGATCATGTTACAAACTTTGAAAGAACATCAGTTGTATGCCAAGTTCAGTAAGTGTGAGTTCTGGATCGAGAGAGTAGCATTTCTGGGTCATGTTATATCCAAGAAAGGTATCGAGGTTGATCCTTCGACGATTGATTCAGTATTGAGTTGGGAGCAGCCTAAGACTCCAACAGAGGTGTAGCGGGCGCCCCAAACGGGTAACGCACGCCCCGCACCGAGCCCCGACCCGGAACCGAAATGGGATCCGACCCGAACCAAAACCCGGCGAACGGCAAGCATTTACTCAACAACTAGGCGGGGGTTTCAAAACAACGGAAAGACAAAAGGACAGAAGCGCGGAAGCGAAATAAACGAAACAATAAAACATAAATAATTACACAAGTATTAAAGCCCACCAAGGCTAACGAAAATCAATTAATTAAATAATAAATGGGTTCGATACAATATCCCGAATACAACTTACAGTAATAACTTCTTAATATCATAAAACATATAAATAAAAGCCATACGGGAAAGAGTTATACATGAGCAAAAATAATGTAACTCTACGACGCCTACGACGACGAAGATCCCGCCTAGTAACCTGAAACCAGCATAGGGGTAAAACAGAGGGGGTTAGTCAAACGACTAAGTGAGGGGGGAATAATAATGTATATAATAAATCGGAAATAAATCACCAATTTTAAACTTAAAAGAAATCAACATAAAAGAAAGGTTTTCGTAATCGGGTGGTGATTTAACATAAAACATATCATATCATATGACTCGGCAAGTCGAGTCCTGAACTCCAATATCCAAACATAAAAACCGGAAACCACCCTTATTCCTCTAATGTAGACGGACCGCTAAATCCGAACTACGCGTAACATACTAGAGTAACTCAGGTACTCAAAGGGCTGCCACTCCGGCCTCACCCCGAGCTCCCAAATGGAGGAAACCATAGGATTTACGCCGTAGACCCGACGTCTACCGACTTCGTCCTATCGCTCTTACTCCGGGCCCAAAAGAACATGCATACATTTCATAACTCGCTTTTCAAAACATTTCGGGTTGGCCAAAAGACCGTTCGAGACATGACATATGCGAGGCCGAAGGCCAAAGTTCGCCTTAGAAAACAAAAGGTTTTACATGTCTCTTTCGTAAACATTTCAAAGTCTATACGTAGTACTTTTCATATCAAATCATTTTCGATAAATCAAATGAACATAATAATCATAAATATCTATTAAGTATATATATATAAACGGTGTGAAAACAAAACATAAACGTGGCTTATTTTGGGAGAGGCTTATTTATATATATACGTAATAATACTGGAAACAGAAACGGAAAGCCTCACCTGTGGCTATGCAAAAGAAGAGCAAAAAGAGCAAGAACTGGCGCTACTCCACGGGAGTATCGTCTGCAAAATACCAAGACACAACCAAATAAGACTAACGACGACGCACGGCTTATACGAAAGTATCAAAACACATAGGAGCACGTTATACAATTAAATCAATCACTTAAGTTCAAATTCTCAAACGAAAATAGAGTAATTCATGCATTTAAAAATGTAAATGAAGTCCAAATGCAACGAAACTTTACGGACATGCTTAAATTATCATAAAGGAGTATGCATTCGAATTTCAGAAAAATTGGACTTCACATGCAAAAGTTAGAAAATTTAACAAAAACTTAAAATGCACTATTCATATACCCGAACATGTCGTAAATTCATAAATCATGTAATTCCTATCTAATTCATATATATTGAATACACGAGCGAAGAAAGAATTCGAAAAAGATGAGCCAAAGCGGGACCCGTAGGCCAAAATGTGCCCTGACTAACAGAAGGTCAGGGCACTGTTCGACCAGGCCACACGGCCTTGTGCACAATCGAGAAACACGCACGGCCTCATGCACACGGCCTCAAGGCCGTGTGCACCAGCCCGTGTGCGAATTCACCATGCGCACGGCCTCATGCACACGGCCTCGAGGCCGTGTGCACAAGCCCGTGTCAATCAAAATGAGCAGAAACTCGCAGACAGCAAAAACATCGCGATAATCAAACCCTAATCCAACAATTAATCACTAAACATGCAAATCAAACCCTAATTCACACATATGATCATCTACAACATATAACTTCATATAGAAACGATAAACACGAAAATCCATCCACGATTACTATCATAATCGAATAAAAACCTAAATTCTACAACATTTATCAAAAATAAGAAATACGAAACATACGAGACATAAAACGAAATAATCCTGAAAGGCTTACTCGTAGATGAGATCGCGAGGAGTTCGTGGACGTAAACGGCTCGAAAATCCATCGGGAAACGGAGTCGGGACGATCGTTGGAATCCCTTTCTTCTTCCTTCTCTTTTTTTCTTTCTTTTTTTCTTTCTTCTCCTTTTCTTTCTTGCTGAGTGACGCGAGAGTGAGATGAGAGATTGACTTAGTCAAATTTTGACTAAGGTTTAGAAATCGAAGGGGCAAGTCTTAATTTTGCAAAATAAGTTCGAAAACTCACGTCGCCCAAATAACATGTAATTACAGTCAAAATTTATATTATTAAACGCACATTGACAATTAATAATTTAAATAAAAAAATTCATTCATATACGAAAAATTCTAAAATTACATAATAAATATCAAATAAAATAATAATTTGTGCAAATATTCGATTCGAACATACAGATTTATAATTCGGATTTTCGGGGCATTACAATCACCCCTCCTTATGAGAATCTGGCCCCCAGATTCTACTCGTCCGGCTGAAATAATTCCGGATGAAACTTGCGCATCTTGTCCTCGGTCTCCCATGTACCTTCTTCGGTTGTCTGATTTCTCCAAAGGACTTTGACAAGAGAAATCTCTCGGTTGTGCAGAGCTTGAGTCTTCTTATCCAATATCTTCACCGGCTTCGAAACAAAGGTCAAATCTGGCTCTAGTTCAATTTCCTTAACAGGAAGGATCTCGGACCCATTCGGGAAGTACTTTCGGAGTTGGGAAACATGAAAGACGTTGTGAATCCCAGTTAGGCTCGGCGGCAAGTCTAACCTGTAAGCAGCGTTCCCAATCCTCTCTAGAATTTCATAAGGACCTAAAAATCTCGGGCTTAACTTTCCTCCTTTTCCAATTCGGGTGAAACCCTTTCGGGGAGAAGCTTTGAGGAATACTCTGTCACCAACCTCAAATTCCAACGGTCGGCGACGGGTGTCGGCATAGCTCTTCTGTCGATCCTGAGCTACTTTCATTCTCTGCCGAATAATCTGGATACGGTCGATGGCATTCTAGAGAAACTTTTGAGGAGTTCCTCGTTCCTTATCATCCTTCGTCCAACGCCAATCTTCGAGATCCCAAAACAACGGGGACCTACACTTTCTGCCATACAATGCTTCGTAAGGTGCCATTCCGATCGTAGACTGATGACTGTTGTTGTAAGCAAACTCGATCAGAGGCAACTGGTCGTGCCAATTGTTGCGAAAATCCAAGGCACAAGCTCGAAGCCTATCACAGAGATATCTGATCATCCTCTCTGACTGACCATCGGTTTGCGGATGTGCGGCTGTACTGAAAGTCAGTTTCGTTCCCATTCGTTCTTGAAGTTGCTGCCACAAACGGGAAGTAAATCGAGCATCTCTGTCAGACACTATCGTAGACGGAATCCCATGAAGCTTGACAATCTCTCGATGATAAATCTCTGCCAACCTATCCACTTTGTACGACATGTTGATCGGTAGAAAATGAGCACTCTTGGACAGTCGGTCGATAATCACCCAAATGCTATCGTAGCCACCTCTAACTTTAGGCAAACCAGACACGAAGTCCATGGCAATACCCTCCCAATTCCATGTAGGAATCGGTAGTGGCTCAAGCAAACCTCCCGGTCTTTGATGTTCAACTTTAACTTGCTGACAAGTCGAGCATCTCTTGACGTAATCAGCTACATCTCTCTTCATACCTCTCCACCAGAATAACTCTTTCAGATCCCGATACATCTTACTTCCACCTGGATGAACTGTATAAGGTGTGTTGTGAGCCTCATCGAGAATCTCTTTCTTCAGACTCTCCGGAACACAAACTCGGGACTTGTAACGGAGAATTCCTGTGTCGTCCACACCAGACTGAGTCTCAGAATCAGCTGCGATGTGAACTATCTGTCTCTGAGTCCATTCATCAGTAGCCTGAACATCTCGGATCTTTCGACCCAACTCTGACTGGATCGATATGCTGTGAACATGGGCCTGGGAACTGATGTGAACTCCCTCTAACTTAGCCTCTAGCTGGGCTATGCTTGCCTTCCGGCTTAGTACATCGGTTACGACATTCGCCTTCCCGGGATGGTACTGAATCTTGCAATCGTAGTCCTCAAATAACTCCATCCAACGGCGCTGTTGTTTGTTCAATTCCTTCTGAGTAAACAAGTACTGAAGGCTCTTATGATCTGTGAAGATGTCGAACGTGATGCCATAGAGGTAATGACGCCATTTCAATAATGCAAATACCACGGCGGCTAGCTCAAGGTCGTGAGTGGGATAGTTCTCTTCAGCTGGCTTTAGCTTCCTCGATGCATAAGCTATAACTTTCCCATTCTGCATTAACACACAACCTAACCCTTCATGTGACGCATCTGCATACACAACAAATCCTTCAGAACCCTCTGGCAGGGTCAATACTGGAGCTGTGGTCAATCTCTTCTTGAGCTCCTGAAAACTAGCTTCACATTTGGCTGACCACTCAAACTTAGCTTCCTTCTTTGTCAATGCTGTTAACGGGCCTGCAAGTTTAGAGAAATCCTTGACAAAACGTCTGTAGTATCCTGCTAAACCCAAGAAACTACGGATCTCTGTAGGAGTCTTAGGTCTCTCCCAATCCAGCACTGTCCCAATCTTCGAAGGATCTACCTCGATTCCTGTTCCAGATATGACATGACCTAGGAAGGTCACTCGGTCAATCCAGAATTCGCATTTGCTGAACTTAGCAAACAATTGGTGCTCTCTCAAAGCTTGGAGCACAATCCGGAGGTGTTCAGCGTGTTCTTCTTTGGACTTCGAGAACACTAAGATGTCGTCGATGAAAATAACGATGAACTTGTCGAGGTACGGACGGAAAATTCTGTGCATCATGTCCATAAAAGCTGCTGGGGCATTCGTAAGTCCAAACGGCATGACCACAAACTCGAAATGTCCATATCGAGTGTTGAAAGCGGTCTTCGGGATATCCTCTGACCGGATACGGAGTTGGTAATACCCTTGTCTGAGATCGAGCTTGGAATAAACCCTCGATCCCTGTAGCAAGTCGAACAATTCCTCGATGTGCGGTAAAGGATACTTGTTCTTCACTGTCATCCTGTTCAACTCTCGGTAGTCGATACACATGCGAAGTGTACCATCTTTCTCCTTCACGAACAAGACTGGAGCACCCCAAGGCGAGGCACTCGGTCGGATATATCCAATAGAAAGAAGTTCATCGAGTTGGTTCTTCAATTCTTTCAACTCTGCAGGAGCCATTCGGTACGGCGACTTCGAGTAGGACTCAGCTCCCGGAACTAAGTCAATCACGAACTCTATATCCTGATCCGGTGGCAAGAATTCCAGATTCTCGGGAAACACGTCGATGAATTCATTGACCACGGACGTCTCTTCGATCTTCGTCTGGTCCTTCGGGCGGTTCAGAATATATGCTATAAAGCACGTCGCTTCTTCTTTCTGAACGAGCTTCTTGGCTTCCATCATCGAGATATACGGACCTTCTCCTGATCGGAAACCCTTTACCTCATTAGAACCCAGAATAACCTTCTTCTCGAAACAATCAACCTTCGCCCGATGCTCGTACAACCAATCCATTCCGAGAATAACCCCATATTTCTTCATCGGCAACTCGACCAAATCAGCCGGGTATTCGATACCCTCGATGATAACCGGACAACGCTTAAGTGCTCGGTTCGCAATAACCTTCGAACCCAACGGCGAACCAACCACTAACACATAATCAAGCAAGGAAACAGGCGCATGCACAGATAAGGAAACAACAGGCGCAATAAATGAGTGGGAAGCACCCGAGTCGTACCATGCATGTATGGGGATGCCATTTATATAGATAGTACCTTCCACCACGTCAGTCGGATCTGCAACAGCATCCTCTGCATCGCCTTCCAAGGCGTAAACACGAGCATAAGCCTGAGGCTGAGTGGCTCCCTGCTGTACCGGTCTCCTCTTCGGACATTCACCTATCCTGTGATCAGCGCTACCACATCCGTAAAGACCGGTCTTCCTCCAACACTTGGCCTCTAAATGCGGGCCCTAACAAAATCCACATACTGGCCGTGGAAATCCCTGAGGTCGAGGAGGAGCAAGCTGAGGTCGGGGAGGAGCAGGCTGAATGGCGTTCCTGAACGGCTTCTTCCCAGAAGAGGACCCAGACGGAATAAATGGCCTCTTTGAACCAGAAGCAAAACTCTTGGCGGCTGCAGGGGCAGGGGCAGGTGTCGGTCTCATCTGTCGGAGATCGGACTCTATAGAAAGTGCCGTCTCGACTGCATCGGTGTAGTACTGGAGTCTGTTCCCGAGCATATGCATACGGATCTCATTCGACAATCCCTCAATGAACTGTCGAGTCTTCCTCTGTTCGTCGTCAACCATATACGAGCAGTGAATGATAAGACTGGAGAAGTGAGCCTCGTACTGGTCAACGGTAGAAGTACCCTGCTTGAGAGCCAGGAACTCTCGCTCACGTCGCTGTCGGACCACCAACAGAATATACTTGGCCCGAAACTCAACCACGAACTGATCCCAAGTCGGGACCACATGCTCACGCTGCCATCTCTGTTCGATACGGGCCCACCAATCCTGAGCAGCTCCTATCATCTGATACACTGCTAACTCGACCCTCTTAGGGTCCGGACACTCCATTACTCGGAATATCTTTTCCATCGCCGATATCCAAGCCTCGGCGATAACATTATCAGGTGCACCCTCGAATTGCGGAGGGTTGAGCTTAAGAAACCTTCCCAGATCATTCTCCGGGGCAGGAGGCAGTGTTGCTCGGTTAGCATGGACCATGAACTGCCCTAAGGCTTCCATAAACTGAGCTGGAGTCGGAACACCTGGAGGCTGACCTTGCGGTTCACGGCGAGGAGGCATTCTGCAAATTCCATACCAAACATGCATGATGATAAGTGATTATGAAAAGCCGTAGCACGTAGAGAAATTAAATTCACATAATCACGTTGTCACAATCACATAATCCTAAGCCGTACGACCTAGACACAACTGGACACGACAATTCAGAGCTTCGGCCATTGGACCAAGAGCTCTGATACCAACTGTAGCGGGCGCCCCAAACGGGTAACGCACGCCCCGCACCGAGCCCCGACCCGGAACCGAAATGGGATCCGACCCGAAACCCGGCGAACGGCAAGCATTTACTCAACAACTAGGCGGGGGTTTCAAAACAACGGAAAGACAAAAGGACAGAAGCGCGGAAGCGAAATAAACGAAACAATAAAACATAAATAATTACACAAGTATTAAAGCCCACTAAGGCTAACGAAAATCAATTAATTAAATAACAAACGGGTTCGATACAATATCCCGAATACAACTTAAAGTAATAACTTCTTAATATCATAAAACATATAAATAAAAGCCATACGGGAAAGAGTTATACATGAGCAAAAATAATGTAACTCTACGACGCCTACGACGACGAAGATCCCGCCTAGTAACCTGAAACCAGTATAGGGGTAAAACAGAGGGGGTTAGTCAAACGACTAAGTGAGGAGGGAATAATAATATATATAATAAATCGGAAATAAATCACCAATTTTAAACTTAAAAGAAATCAACATAAAAGAAAGGTTTTCGTAATCGGGTGGTGATTTAACATAAAACATATCATATCATATGACTCGGCGAGTCGAGTCCTAAACTCCAATATCCAAACATAAAAACCGGAAACCACCCTTATTCCTCCAATGTAGACGGACCGTTAAATCCGAACTACGTAACATACTAGAGTAACTCAGGTACTCAAAGGGCTGCCACTCCGGCCTCACCCTGAGCTCCCAAATGGAGGAAACCATAGGATTTACGCCGTAGACCCGACGTCTACCGACTTCGTCCTATTGCTCTTACTCCGGGCCCAAAAGAACATGCATACATTTCATAACTCGCTTTTCAAAACATTTCGGGTTGGCCAAAAGACCGTTCGAGACATGACATATGCGAGGCCGAAGGCCAAAGTTCGCCTTAGAAAATAAAAGGTTTTACATGTCTCTTTCGTAAACATTACAAAGTCTATACGTAGTACTTTTCATATCAAATCATTTTCGATAAATCAAATGAACATAATAATCATAAATATCTATTAAGTATATATATATAAACGGTGTGAAAACAAAACATAAACGTGGCTTATTTTGGGAGAGCCTTATTTATATATATACGTAATAATACTGGAAACAGAAACGGAAAGCCTCACCTGTGGCTATGCAAAAGAAGAGCAAAAAGAGCAAGAATTGGCGCTACTCCACGGGAGTATCGTCTGCAAAATACTAAGACACAACCAAATAAGACTAACGACGACGCACAGCTTATACGAAAGTATCAAAACACATAGGAGCACGTTATACAATTAAATCAATCACTTAAGTTCAAATTCTCAAACGAAAATAGAGTAATTCATGCATTTAAAAATATAAATCAAGTCCAAATGCAACGAAACATTACGGACATGCTTAAATTATCATAAAGGAGTATACATTCGAATTTCGGAAAAATCGGACTTCACATGCAAAAGTTAGAAAATTTAACGAAAACTTAAAACGCACTATTCATGTACCCAAACATGTCGTAAATTCATAAATCATGTAATTCCTATCTAATTCATATATATTGAATACATGAGCGAAGAAGGAATTCGGAAAAGACGAGCCGAAGCGGGACCCGTAGGCCAAAATGTGCCCTGACTAACAGAAGGTCAGGGCACTGTTCGACCAGGCCACACGGCCTTGTGCACGGCCGTGTGCCGAGGCCGTGCACAATCGAGCAACACGCACGGCCTCATGCACACGGCCTCAAGGCCGTGTGCACCAGCCCGTGTGCGAATTCACCACGCGCACGACCTCATGCACACGGCCTCGAGGTCGTGTGCACAAGCCCGTGTGCGATCAAAATGAGCAGAAACTCGCAGACAGCAAAAACATCGCGATAATCAAACCCTAATCCAACAATTAATCACTAAAACATGCAAATCAAACCCTAATTCACACATATGATCATCTACAACATATAATCTTCATATAGAAACGATAAACAAGAAAATCCATCCACGATTACTATCATAATCGAATAAAAACCTAAATTCTACAACATTTATCAAAAATAAGAAATACGAAACATACGAGACATAAAACGAAATAATCGTGAAAGGCTTACTCGTAGATGAGATCGCGAGGAGTTCGTGGACGTAAACGGCTCGAAAATCCGTCGGGAAACGGAGTCGGGACGATCGTTGGAATCTCTTTCTTCTTCCTTCTCTTTTTTTCTTTCTTTTTTTCTTTCTTCTCCTTTTCTTTCTTGCTGAGTGACGCGAGAGTGAGATGAGAGATTGACTTAGTCAAATTTTGACTAAGGTTTAGAAATCGAAGGGGCAAAGTCGTAATTTTGCAAAATAAGTTCGAAAACTCACGTTGCCCAAATAACATGTAATTACAGTCAAAATTCATATTATTAAACGCACATTGACAATTAATAATTTAAATAAAAAAATTCATTCATATACGAAAAATTCTAAAATTACATAATAAATATCAAATAAAATAATAATTTGCGCAAATATTCGATTCGAACATACAGATTTATAATTCGGATTTTCGGGGCGTTACAAGAGGTTCGTAGTTTCTGGGTTTGGCAGGTTATTACAGACGGTTTGTGAAGGATTTTTCTAAACTTGCAGCTCCGCTTACTGAGTTAATGAAGAAGAATGTTGCTTTTGTGTGGACTGATAAGTGTGAGACTAGTTTTCGGGAGTTAAAGAACAGATTGACATTCGCTCCAATTCTTACTTTGCCTGAAGGTTCAGATGGATTCGTGGTTTATACTGATGCTTCGAAAGAAGGTTTAGGATGTGTTTTGATGCAGAATGGAAAGGTTATAGAGCGCTTCCAGAAAGCTTAAACCTGCTGAAGAAAATTATCCTACACACGATCTTGAGTTAGCAGCAGTTGTATTTGCTTTGGGCAAGTGGCGTCACTATCTCTACTGTAGCGCCCCCCTCTACAGCCCCCGAACCTGCACGGATTCCCAAGCCGAGTACAGTGCCTCAACCCGAGAACCCATGCAAGCTAACGGGTCAATCCCGACACTTGGCAACAGTGAATCCCCAAAGTAACATCTAAATAAATCAGAGTAAATATAGCGGAAGCATTTAAACTCATATTAACAAAAAAAATGCCACTCCGGGGCCAATTCATTAACAACAGCCCATTCAGGGGCAACATAATTTAAATAAAAATTTACGGGGATCAATATAATATTATCTACAATCCAGGTTGAAAAGAATAATGAACGAGAGAATAAAAGACAACCAACGAGACTCGGCAAAACCAAAAAAACCTATCTAGCACTGTTGCCCATCCGACACGTAAGACATGTCGGTCTCTCTCAAACCTGAGGCAAGAACAAATTAAAAGAGGGTGAGTCAAAATACTCAGTGAAGATGTGAGAACAAGTCGAGTCATGCTTCCGGATTTTTATAGAAAATACATATGCGTTAATGAAGAAACCGGAATATGCTTCGACTTGGATATACAATTAAAAATTAAAATCAATAACACTATAAAGCAGTAAATACGATCCCAGCGAGAATGGGCCTGTTCCTCCTTATATCTCCACGGTTCATGTATAAATACTCCATCGCCGGTGTCAAGCTAAGGAGCAACCCGAAGCTCAACCATAATGAATTTTAGGAAAATGTGCAACGAATGCAACACCCACCATCGCTCCCAACCGTGGCTATCATCTCCTGACGGGCCACGATTGACGCTTAGTTTTGGGAGAAGCACCTCGGATTACACCCTGAACGCCCGTCCCCAGATGTAACCTTCGGATACCTTCCCGGGCCCTTCTTGAAAATAGTCATGTATTTGCTCGCTTTAAAATAACCCATTTGAATGCCAACCGACACTCTGAGCAAGGGTGACGAGAAAGGATTAAATCCTAAGTCAAACCGTCACGTAAAATAAATAGTTTTCTTGCCCTTTTGAAAACAAATCAATTTCGTTTAATAATGTATAATTTTGATATTAAATGATTTGAGGATAAAACATAAAAATATTAACTCGAAATATATAATACATTAATAAGGGATTAGGGGGTTCGCAATTGTATATATATATGTTCAAGCCCAGTTAAAAGTTTAAATCCTCACCTGGAATCAAAAAGAGAAAGCCTAGCTGCTAGACTCACTGGTCTCCAACGCCGGACTGAGCTGGAGACAAGACAAGACCTATACGAATTAATAACGACTACAACAACAATATATGCGCAAATAAGCAATTATTGGACGAACGGCTAACCAAACATGTTTCGAATCATGCATATGCCAATTATAATATGTAAAGAAGCTATCATGTAAGTTTCACGCAATTTCGACAAGTTGTCAAAAATACACATAATTAGAATTACACTATTCACAGCCCGAACGAGGGCAAAATTAAATAAACACTCCAAAATATAAATCTACAAATTAAAAGGGTTCTATAGGTGAAAACGGTATAATTTTTGGAGTTCGTATGCAAAAAGTCAACCAAAAATGGTGACCCGAAGACTCAATTGCCGAGAGCAAAATTTGAAAAAGCTGGAAAAATTCTCTAAGTGTTTCACACGGCCTGGTGCACGGTCTTGAACACGGTGTCAAGACCGTGCACGCACACACGGCCAAATGCACGGTTTGGACACACGGGCTTGTGCCCGTGCGGGCAAAAGAGCTGCACACGGGCTCCTGCACGGTCTTGCTCAAGACCGTGCGTTAGCCCGTGTGGTTTAACAGCACCAGCAGAAAGTTACGGGTTTTTCAAAAATTCGAGCCAAAAATCATCGAAACACATATTTATAGCGCAAATTAACACTCACAAATTATAACAATCATTAATCATCAACTAATTCACATTTACATCCAATAAAATCATGAATTGATCAAGAAACGGGCTCGATCTAAGCATTTAACCTAAAAATCCCGAAATAAATAAATAATCTCAAATCATCAAAAATCCTAAAAGAAATTGGGAAAATTGGTCCCTATTAGAAAGGTATCGAAGAAAGGATCGTTTAAAAACGATTGGCGTGAAATTCCACGGAGATTCGAGCTCGGCACGATCGATTAGGGCTTCGGGAGAAATTTTCTCTTTTTCTTCTTCTCTCTCTCTCTCAAATTTGGAATAAAGTTTGAAATGAAACTTTGATACTTTTATCAAATATCTTCGAAATATCGAAAAATACGAAGGGTTATTTTAGTAATTTTAGAAAATCCAATTAAATACGCGTCGATCAAATATAACGATGAAATATTAAACAAACACAATATAGACACGTAATTTATATTCGAAATCAATATAATCACATTGGTCATATACGACATAATATATAATAGTTCAGATATAACGAGAATTTAGAGATTAAGAAAGATAATTAACGCGTAAAAATTACTCACAGTAATTTTCGGATTTCTGGGTCGTTACAATACACCCCCCTTATGAGAATCTGGTCCCCAGATTCCATCTTTATCAGAAAAGCTCGGGATAAGCTTCTCCCATCTTAGCCTCCGTCTCCCAAGTAGACTGCTCGGTCGAACGGTTCCTCCAGAGAACTCTCACTAATGAAATCTGCTTGTGACGAAGCTGCTGGACCTTGCGATCCTGAATTTGAACCGGTTTCATCTCAATAGTCAAGTCCGGCTCAAGCCGAACTCCGTCATCCTGGAGAATATGGGACTCGTCGGGGAAGTACTTGCGAAGTTGTGAGACATGGAAGACATTGTGGATCCCGGTAAGATAAGGTGGTAGGTCCAGACGATATGCGGTATTCCCAATCCGCTCTGTGATCTCAAATGGACCCAAATATCTCGGAGTAAGCTTTCCACCTCTACCGATCCTCGTGAATCCCTTTCTCGGGGAGGCCTTGAGAAAAACCTGGTCTCCCACTTCAAACTTCAAATGTCGACGTCTTTTGTCGGCGTAGCTCTTCTGACGATCTTGAGCTGCTTTCATTCTTTGCCGAATGAGTTGAACCTTATCAATCGCTTCCTGAATATGATCCGGTGGGGTAGCTCTCTCGTGGCCATTAGCTGACCACTTCCAATCCTCCAATTCCCAATAAATTGGAGATCTGCACTTCCTCCCATAAAGAGCCTCATACGGCGGCATCCCAATCGAGGCTTGATAACTGTTGTTGTAAGCGAACTCGACCAAGGGCAAGTGTGAAATCCAACTCGTATGAAAATCGATCGCACATGCCCGTAACATATCATTTAGAAACCTGATCGTCCGCTCGGATTGTCCATCAGTCTGAGGATGTGCTGCAGAGCTAAACTTTAAGGTCGTTCCCAAGTTCTTATGAAGTTCTTGCCAAAACTGAGCTGTGAACTTAGGATCCCTGTCAGAAACAATGCTTTCCGGAACACCATGAAGCCTAATAATTTCCTTCTGATACAATTCTGCAAGCTGCTTGACCTTTGCTGTTTTTCGAACTGGTAGAAAATGAGCTGACTTGGTCAATCGATCGACGATGACCCAAATACTGTCAAACCCACCACGAACTGTAGGCAATCCTGTCACAAAGTCCATAGTGATCTCCTGCCACTTGGAAGTAGGTACAGGAAGCGGCTGAAGAGTTCCTCTAGGCCTTTGATGCTCGGCCTTGACTCTCTGACATGTTAGACAATGTTTCACATAAGTAGCCACGTCCCTTTTCATACCATTCCACCAATACTGGGTTCTAAGATCACGATACATCTTGTTGCCTCCTGGGTTAACAGCATAAGCAGACTTGTGTGCCTCGTCGAGAATTCCACGCTTCAGATTCGTGGGAACACAAACTCGGGTCCCGAAGCGAAGCAATCCGGTATCATCGATCCTGAATTTGGTGTTAGGATCATTCTGCATTCTAGCCTTAATCTTCTAAATACCGGCATCTGAATCTTGCTCGTCTCGAAGCTGTTGGACTAAATCGGGTTGGACTGAAAGGTTGGCAAGACGAGGATACGATTCAAATCGAGTCCTCCTGTCCTCTAAAGAGGTATCTGAAGATGTCCCCACTAGGTGTGCCACGTGAGCCCTTCGGCTCAATGCATCGGCGACTACGTTCGCCTTCCCAGGGTGATACTGAATGCGGCAGTCATAATCTTCCAAGAATTCCATCCACCGTCTCTGCCTCCTGTTGAGATCCTTCTGAGTGAACAAATACTTTAAACTCTGGTGGTCAGTAAAGATGTCAAAAGTGACACCATACAGATAATGACGCCATTTGCCCAAGGCAAATATCACCGCTGCAAGTTCCAAGTCGTGAATGGGATAGTTCTTTTCGGCATCTTTTAGCTTTTTAGAAGCATAAGCAACGACTTTTCCATTTTGCATCAACACGCACCCTAAACCTTCCTTGGACGCGTCAGTATAAACCGCGTATCCCTCGTGTCCGTCTGGAAGAACAAGTATAGGTGCAGTGGTCAATCTCTTCTTCAACTCCTTGAAACTGGCCTCACACTTGTCGTCCCACTGAAAGGATACATCCTTACAAGTCAACTTCGTGAGTGGGGCCGCTAGTGTAGAGAAATCCTTAACGAATCGCCTATAATATCCAGCCAATCCAAGGAAACTCCTAACTTCTGTTGGTGTCTTAGGCTGACTCCAACTCGTTACTGCTTCAATCTTTGATGGATCTACAGCAATCCCATTCCCGGAGATGATATGACCAAGGAATGAAACCTCGTTGATCCAAAATTCGCACTTGCTGAACTTGGCATATAGACTATGCTCTCGAAGCGTCTGTAGAACAATGCGAAGATGTTCGGCATGATCCTCGACCGTCTTGGAGAAAACCAGAATGTCATTGATGAAGATAACCACAAACTTGTCGAGGTAAGGTCGGAAAATCCTGTGCATCATATCCATGAAAGCTGCAGGGGCATTCGTCAAACCAAACGGCATCACAACAAACTCGAAGTGGCCGTACCGAGTGTTAAACCCGGTCTTAGGTATATCCTGCTCTCGGATACGAAGTTGATAATATCCCTGACGAAGATCCAACTTCGAATATACCTTCGAGCCCTGCAATAAATCAAATAACTCCTCTATGTGGGGTAGAGGGTATTTGTTCTTCACTGTCATCCAGTTCAGCTCACGGTAGTCGATGCACATTCTCAACGTGCCATCCTTCTTCTTTACAAACAAAACCAGGGCACCCCAAGGAGAGATGCTCGGTCTTATGTAACCATTCTCAAGCAACTCTTCAAGTTGCATCTTCAGTTCCTTCAACTCGGCTGGAGCCATCCTGTACGGAGTCTTCGAATAAGGCTCCGATCCCGGGGCAAGATCGACTACGAACTCAATGTCCCGATCAGGGGGTAGAGAGTTCAAACTCTCGGGAAAGACATCAGGGAAGTCCTTAATCACTTCCGTGTTCTCGAGTTTCCCTTGTTCCTTCGGTCGGTTCAGTAAATAAGCAACGAAGGCCTGAGCTCCCTCTCGGATCAAACGAGAAGCCTCAACGAAAGAAATCTTCGGTGCCAAAACTGACTCCTCAAGACTACCCTTCACAATTGTTGCCTCGGTTCCAATCTGAATAGTCTTCCTGAAACAATCCACACTGACTCTATGCTGATAAAGCCAGTCCATTCCCAGAATAATCCCGTAGCGCTGCAGTGGTAACTCGATCAAATCTGCGGGATAAACACGATCTCCTATCTTCAAAGGACAACCCTTGAAGATTCTATCCGTAACGTAAGAAGTCCCCAAAGGAGAACTGACTCGATACAAATAAGGCAGACTCTCCACGGGCATGCACAATTTAGCAGCAATATCAAGCGCAATAAACGAGTGTGTAGCACCCGGATCATATAATGCAGTAATAGGGATGTCATGAATATGCAGGGTACCTCCAATAACATCATGCGAATCGGGCTCAAGCTCCTCTCCTCCCAGTGCGAAAACTCTAGGCCGAACTCTCGGCTGTTGCTCCTGCTGAGCCTGCTGTACAATCAATCTAACAGCATCATAGAAGGCATTAGGCGGTGGAAAACCCTCTGGTGGTGGAGGCGGTTCCTGTCGGCCTCTAGGTCTAACCATTGTGCCTGAAAAGATAAGCTGAAATGCATGTGGGTTAATGATATGTCCAATTAATCAAGTAACAACATCATATAAAAGCGCAAGTAAAGGAATAACACGAAACCTATAAATATAGCCGTACGACTTAGACACGACACTTCTAGACAACAGAACCTAAAGCTCTGATACCACTCCGGACTGTAGCGCCCCGCTCTACAGCACCCGAACCTGCACGGATTCCCCAGCCGAGTACAGTGCCTCAACCCGAGAACCCATGCAAGCTAACGGGTCAATCCCGACACTTGGCAACAGTGAATCCCCAAAGTAACATCTAAATAAATCAGAGTAAATATAGCGGAAGCATTTAAATTCATATTAACAAAAAAAATGCCACTCCGGGGCCAATTCATTAACAACAGCCCATTCAGGGGCAACATAATTTAAATAAAAATTTACGGGGATCAATATAATATTATCTACAATCCAGGTTGAAAAGAATAATGAACGAGAGAATAAAAGACAACCAACGAAACTCGGCAAAACCAAAAAAAACCTATCTAGCATTGTTGCCCATCCGAGACACGTAAGACATGTCGGTCTCTCTCAAACCTGAGGCAAGAACAAATTAAAAGAGGGTGAGTCAAAACACTCAGTGAAGATGTGAGAACAAGTCGAGTCATGCTTCCGGATTTTTATAGAAAATACATATGCGTTAATGAAGAAACCGGAATATGCTTCGACTTGGATATACAATTAAAAATTAAAATCAATAACACTATAAAGCAGTAAATACGATCCCAGCGAGAATGGGCCTATTCCTCCTTATATCTCCACGGTTCATGTATAAATACTCCATCGCCGGTGTCAAGCTAAGGAGCAACCCGAAGCTCAACCATAATGAATTTTAGGAAAATGTGCAACGAATGCAACACCCACCATCGCTCCCAACCGTGGCTATCATCTCCTGACGGGCCACGATTGACGCTTAGTTTTGGGAGAAGCACCTCGGATTACACCCTGAACGCCCGTCCCCAGATGTAACCTTCGGATACCTTCCCGGGCCCATCTTGAAAATAGTCATGTATTTGCTCGCTTTAAAATAACCCATTTGAATGCCAACCGACACTCTGAGCAAGGGTGACGACAAAGGATTAAATCCTAAGTCAAACCGTCACGTAAAATAAATAGTTTTCTTGCCCTTTTGAAAACAAATCAATTTGGTTTAATAATGTATAATTTTGATATTAAATGATTTGAGGATAAAACATAAAAATATAAACTCGAATTATATAATACATTAATAAGGGATTAGGGGGTTCGCAATTGTATATATATATGTTCAAGCCCAGTTAAAAGTTTAAATCCTCACCTGGAATCAAAAAGAGAAAGCCTAGTTGCTAGACTCACTGGTCTCCAACGCCGGACTGATCTGGAGACAAGACAAGACCTATACGAATTAATAACGAATACAACAACAATAAAAGCGCAAATAAGCAATTATTGGACGAACGGCTAACCAAACATGTTTTCAATCATGCATATGCCAATTATAATATGTAAAGAAGCTATCATGTAAGTTTCACGCAATTCCGACAAGTTGTCAAAAATACACATAATTAGAATTACACTATTCACAGCCCGAACAAGGGCGAAATTAAATAAACACTCCAAAATATAAATCTACAAATTAAAAGGGTTCTATAGGTGAAAACGGTATAATTTTTGGAGTTCGTATGCAAAAAGTCAACCAAAAATGGTGACCCGAAGACTCAATTGCCGAGAGAAAAATTTGAAAAAGCTGGAAAAATTCTCTAAGTGTTTCACACGGCCTGGTGCACGGTCTTGAACACGGTGTCAAGACCGTGTACGCACACACGGCCAAACGCACGGTTTGGACTCACGGGCTTGACCCCGTGCGGGCAAAAGAGCTGCACACGGGCTCCTGCACGGTCTTGCTCAAGACCGTGCGTTAGCCCGTGTGGTTTAACAGCACCAGCAGAAAGTTACGGGTTTTTCAAAAATTCTAGCCAAAAATCATCAAAACACATATTTATAACGCAAATTAACACTCACAAATTATAACAATCATTAATCATTAACTAATTCACATTTACATCCAATAAAATCATGAATTGATCAAGAAACGGGCTCGATCTAAGCATTTAACCTAAAAATCCCGAAATAAATAAATAATCTCAAATCATCGAAAATCCGTAAAAGAAATTGGGAAAATTGGTACCTATAGAAAGGTATCGAAGAAAGGATCGTTTAAAAACGATTGGCGTGAAATTCCACGGAGATTCGAGCTCGGCACGATCGATTAGGGCTTCGGGAGAAATTTTCTCTTTTTTTCTTCTCTCTCTCTCTCAAATTTGGAATAAAGTTTGAAATGAAACTTTGATAGTTTTATCAAATATCTTCGAAATATCGAAAAATACGAAAGGTTATTTTAGTAATTTTAGAAAATCCAATTAAATACGCGTCGATCAAATATAACGATGAAATATTAAACAAACACAATATAGACACGTAATTTAAATTCGAAATCAATATAATCACATTGGTCATATACGACATAATATATAATAGTTTAGAGATTAAGAAAGATAATTAACGCGTAAAAATTACTCACAGTAATTGTCGGATTTTTGGGTCGTTACATCTACGGCGTCACTTTTGATATTTTCACTGATCATAAGAGCCTTCAGTATCTTTTCACGCAGAAGGAATTGAATAAACGTCAGAGGCGTTGGATGGAGTTGTTAGAAGATTATGATTGTAAGATTCATTACCATCTGGGGAAGGCGAATGTGGTTGCAGATGCCTTGAGCAGAAAAGCGAGTGTATCACAGCTAGAGTTGAGTTTAGATCTATCAGGTGCCGAGAGAGTTCGTATTATTTCTGATGCTCGATTTCTAATATTACGATTCAGTCAGAGTTGGGTCATAGAATTAAAGAAGCTCAAGCTACTGATGATTGGATTCAGCGACAGATTATTCGAATGAAGAATGAGCCAGAAACGCAGTTCAGTATGGACGACACAGGTCTTCTCACACATAAGACAAGAGTTTATGTTCCAGAGAGTTTGAGGAGAGAGATTTTGGATGAAGCTCACAAATCAGCCTATACTATCCATCCGGGAGGCACTAAGATGTATCGAGATTTGAAAGAGTTCTTTTGGTGGAACGGTTTGAAGAGAGATGTGTCCAACTATATTAGACAGTGTGTGACATGTCAACAAGTCAAGGCAGATCATCAGAAACCTAGAGGTTTACTTCAGCCGCTTCCCATTCCGTGTTGGAAGTGGGAAGAGATAGCAATGGATTTTATTTCCAGTTTACCGAAAGTCAGAGGCGGTTATGATAGTATTTGGGTAATCGTTGACAGGTTACCAAAATCCGCTCATTTCTTGCCCGTTTGTACATCTTACACCGTTGACAAGTTAACAGAGGTTTATCATGAGGAGATTGTGAGACTTTACGGAGTTCCAATGAGTATAGTGTCGGACAGAGACACTAGGTTTACTTCACATCTATGGCAGAACCTACAAGATCGTATGGGAACAAAGTTGACCTTCAGTATTGCAGCTCACCCCCAGACAGATGGTAAATCCGAGAGGACTATTAGATACCTTAGATTCATGCTGAGATCTTGTGCCCCAGATTTTCAGACTACGTGGTACAAACAGCTTCCACTGATCGAGGTTGCTTATAATAACAGTTATCAGTCCTCGATTAAGATGGCACCGTATGAGGCTTTATATGGTAGAAAGTGTCGATCATCAATTTATTAGGATATAGAAGATTGGAGATGGACTAAAGATAGTATTCATCGTGGTATTGCTCCGAAATTGATTCAGAATGCTATCGAGAAAGTGCAAGTTATCCGACGAAGAATGAAAGCTGCCCAGGATCGACAAAAGAGTTATGCTGATAGACGTCAACGTGATTTGGAGTTCGAAGTTAGGGATCGAGTATTTTTTAAAGCTTCTCCTAGAAAAGGATTCGTTCGAATCGGTAAAGGAGGAAAGTTAGCCCCGAGATATTTGGGTCCGTATGTGATTCTCGAGAGGATTGGGAAGATGACCTACATATTAGATTTACCGCCAGCTTTTACATGTATTCATAATATTTTCCATGTCTCGCAGCTTCGTAAGTATTATCCGGATGAGTCTAAGATTATTTCAGTAGAAGATATTAAGTTAGAGGCGAATCTGACGTTCGTTTCCCAACTGGTTAGTATTCTGGACCGTAAATTCCAAGAACTCCATAATCGTCAAATCTCCCTCGTAAAAGTTCTTTGGAGGAATCAAAAAAGCGAAGAAGCTACTTGGGAAACAGAAGAGGAAATGAGGAAACATTATCCTGAATTATTTGCTTCGAATGAATAGAATCTGAGGACAGATTCTCATAAGGGGGAGAGATTGTAACGCCCCAAGTTTTCGTACAAATAAAGCCGGTAAGAATTCCTAAGACAATGGGACAAGTTTGGAAAATTAGATCGGTAAATATGTGCTTATGTGATATTATTTGCCTAATGTGTTTCATTAAGAGTGATTTGCGCATTAATTGTGATTAAATTGTCTAATGTGTGTCTAATTGACTTATGTGAATTTCAAACTAGTTGATACGTGGCGAAATTTATGATTGCGCGTATAACTATCTACGTATTTTTATTAAATTATAGCATGTATATCTTTATCCCTAAATACGAATAAGAAAAATGGAACCTTTTTATATAATACAAGTTTATTGTTTAAATGAATTATTTTTTTTATATAAATTTCAGATTAAATTACAATTTTTTTCCAAAAATATTTGTGAAAGAAGTGAGGCGATCGGATTATATATATGTATATATACATGAGCCGCAAATAATGAGTTAAGAAGTAAATTAGATAAGAAAGAAAGAAATAGGCCAAGATTGATAAGATCACTTTTACTTTGTTATTAGTATAATAGTATATATATATAGATGTATTTTCTTTCCCCCTTTCTCCCAGGTATAGTTCGCAGAACAGAACCCTTTTCTCAACTAAATTTGAGTTCCGCGAAATAAGGTAAATAACGTGATTAAGTTCCTTCTATTATTTCACTTAGTTATGGCATGTCCTCAACTCCTAATTAATAGATCTAATGAGTTAAGGAATTGTAGCACCCCTTTCTGTAGGAGGAGAAAGGACACCACATCTGCACCGAGACAAACTACCAAACGAGGTAAAGGTACCCCATTCAAAAATCCATCCCGACGAACGGCAATCACTCGATCAAAACTTCGGCAACAACAACATGACGCCCCAACAACAACAGCAACAATCAGAGAAATGCGGAAGCGATTTCAAAAAAATAACAATTTAATCACAAAAAGCCAACCATGGCAACATAATTCATACACTGGTTCCAATTAAACATTCAATTAATGCCATCCACGGCTCAACTAACTATCCCACATCAGGGGCACGTAAGTCTAGAAAATAAATCATAATATTAAGTACAATAAATTAAATCAATTCATAATGTAAAGACTCGACTGTTGTTGGGACACTAACAAGACAATAACAAGAGCCAACCTAGACCTGCTGCTGCCAACTGACAAGATAGGTGACACCGCCACCTGTCTACCTGAAGCAAGAACCAAAACAGAAAGGGTGAGTATAAAGGATACTCAGTAAGGGGGGATACCGTATAGTATTGATCGTAGCTCGTCGTTTATCTTTTAAAACCAAAAGAGGTGAGTGTTGCTCGTTTTGATAAAGAAGTGTAAATAATAATATAAATTGTAAAACGTAATACAAGCAACACTCGAGTTTGGCTTTAGTTGAAGACCCAAAATTGACGAGCCGGATCCTTTGAAAACATTTGGACATAAGTCAAGCCGATCATTTTATAATGATATTAGTTGAGTCACAAAGCCGTTAAAATTTCGAAAGACATAGCATATATAATTTAGGAATGATAAATAAACGACTCGTAATTGAACTAAAGTGTTTCCCAACAAAGGAGGCTTATTGTCGGTAAGTTCGAATCACGCTTCCGATTTTATACATATATAGGGAACTACGTATGCTAAAGGGAGAAAACCGGAAGGTGCTTCGACTTATAACGAAAGCCGAAATAATTAAAAGTAATAACAATAAAAGAAGTTACAATAGCATGTAATTATCCCGGCGAGAACGGGCCTATTCCTCCTTATAACCCCCTCAATCAATACAAGTAAACTCCATCTCCGGTGTCAAGCCAAGGAGCAACCCAAGGCTCGACTATAGTGAATTTAAGGAAAGTGTGCAACACATGCAACACCCACCATCGCTCCCAACCGTGGCTATCAACTCCTGACGGGCCACGATTGACGCTTAATTTTGGGAGAAGCACCTCGGGTTACACCTTGGACACTCGTCCCCAGATGCAACCTCCGGATACCATCCCGAGGCCCCATAAAAAAAATGTCCAATATTTACTCGCGTTTCAAGAAAGATTTGGGATGCCAAACGGGCAATTGGGCAAGTGAGTGACGACAAAGGGGGTCACTACAAGTTTCATACGTGTCGGGATGTGCTGACGGACTCCCCTAACGACTTCCCTCATAGACCCAACCCAAGTCAAATTGTCACGTTTAAAACGAAGGAATTTACTTGCCCTTTTTAAAACAAATCAATTTGGATAATACGGTATAAGTTGATATCAAAAGGTTTGATAGGCACATAAGGAATTTTAGAGACAAGTATAGCAAGTAATAAAAATACGGGATGATAAGTTATTTCGAAACCTACATCTACGTCCTTGCCCCAGTTGAAAACGTTTTAAACCCTTACCTGTAGCTCGACAAACGAGAAAAGCAAGCAGCAATTATAATTCGGCCTCAAAGATCCCACCTGAAAAACACGGGGTCCAGAGGATGAATGACTGACACAACAAGAAAACAGACATTGACGCTCGGCTATCAAAATACGAACATGCTTAAGGATAATCATTAATTATTTAAACACAAAAGAGCAAGTAGGGGTAAATTGGTCATTTAACATGTAAAACGAGGAATAAACGAATAAAAATTAACATTTGATTAATAATAACATTTAGGCATAAATTATTCAGGGGTAAGGCTTGTAATTAAACATCAAACATGTATATTTCATTTAAATCAACAATAATTAAAGTACAACTTATAGCTTTTCCCAAAAGCTCAAAAGCTAACAAGTTCATATTAATCCTATCTCTAGCCTAATCGAATCGAAACCCCTACGTTCGACTATACAAGCATATATCATCAACAATCAACAATTTACACAAGCTATAGTACAAATGATTCATGCCAAAACAATCCTAAAAGCTAAAAGCTAGAAGCTACAATCAAAAGCTACCAATTAACACAATAATACGAAAAATGCGATAAAAGACAAACAAGAAGTCGGAATTGAGTAATACCAGTGCCGTTAGAACTGTTGCGTCGAGGGACACGATCTGTCCAAAGACTCCGTCACCGGATTCCTGCCAGAACAGTGCCAAAAATGCCGGAAACTGCCTGCCATCCCGGACCGCCGCCGGACCACCTCCGATGGTCGAACCCTTATACCGAAATGTTTCTCTCGACGAGCCCATCACTTCCCTCAAAACCGTTTCTCAATCGGATCATCCATCGGAATTTAATTTCACTTTGAAGCTCCGAAACCCTAGAATCCAAGAATCAAAATTATTGACAATCGGCTCAACGAAATACAAAATTGACTTCGAAATTGGCTTACCCATGTCGAGAAGGTTGAAATCCATATAAAGCCCTTTGAAAATGGTGTCCGGAGGTAGCTCCGGCGCTACCTCGGCCGTGCGCCGCCCGCGCGCCGCCCATACGCCGCCGTACTGTCGAGTTAGGGCCTGAGGCCGGTGCCAAAAGCTTCGTCTCCTCATGGCCATTCCAACCACGGTGGTGTGCCGTCAAGACGCCGCCACACGCCACCGGAAAAGGCCCATCTCCGCCACGCCGTCTCTTCCACGTTCCGCCGTCGTCCGGCCAAATCAGGTCGTGAGACCGCCGCCAAAAGTCTCCCCTTGACGAGGGCTTTCATTTCCAACCAAGCCCACGCCTCACCGTGGCCTGAAAAGTCAGGACGAGCTCCATTGCCGCCGCCACCTTCGCGCCGCCGTAGCGCCACCACTGATGCTCCAATCGCCACAAAAATGGTAGGGTTGAGTTCGTCTCGTCGAGACGGTTGATTCGGCATATCATATGCGCGATTCCGAGAAGAATTGAGAAAAAATCACAATTTGGGGGGGGGGGGGGGGGGGAAGAGAGAGACGCGACGCTGCTGCTGCGTGTGAGTTCTTCATTTTTTCATTTTAGCCCCAAATCTTTCAATAATTGCATAATATACCCTATCTTTGAAAAACGTGCAAATTGTGTAAAGTGTCGGAATAAGGTGTACTTAGTGTCAAAATGACCGAAATTAAATCCTTAACAAAGATTGAGGTTCGTTTTATTAAAATTCATGAGTTTACGAAAAGTCAATTCCGGGTTGGGCTAAAGTCTAAATAATTTTGGGCCAAAAATGCAATTTTATTTCAAATATTATCTAATGAATAATATTTAGAACCTCGATAAAATATGCATTATTAAAACATTGAACCCTTGTCCAATGTACACCGTTAAATTACTAAATTCGATTAAACGAGCTAACAATATAAATTTACCGAATTAACCCTAGTTAGTGGCAAAACGATGCAAATTAAATTCTAATTAATGCCTTGGGTTTTAAATACCAAATCAATGATTTATAAAAATATTTAAATGCAAGAGTTGGAAAACGTGCAATTGTGAAAGACGTCGGGACCGTAAACAGTCTGAATTCCGATAAATGCGCTAATCTTCAACTTAGAGATTGCGGGTCGTTACAATACTCCCTCCTTCAAAAGAATCTGTCCTCAGATTCTACTCCGCACATCGAACCGTTCTCTGCCAAATTTCTCTTTGGCTTCGGTTCAAAAATTTTGACCTGTCCAACTCAATACGTCTTCAGTACGTGGACAGACTCCTTTGTTTCCTGAAAATCTGTCGTCCATGTTCACTTCTGTTCTCAATTCGACCAGCTTCCGAAGTGTTCCTCTTCCAGGTCGATCTCATAAAGTCGACGCTAACCAGATCCGCATATCGAACTCGCAATAGAATCGCTCCTAGTCGACTAAGAACTCCTTGTCCTTAGCACTTTCTAATAGAGCCACACGAAACAGAGATCATATAAAGCCTAATCAACTAATCATTCAATCAGCGCAATCACGAATTAAAAGGCAGTTAAAGCATGTAAGTCACACGAAACACTTAACAAATATTTAAAGCGATTAAACACATAAGCTTGTCCGATCTCTAATGTGGTATAAATTCTTCGAAATTCGTGATGACTCTGTTTGATCAGAAATTGAATCCTTCAAGGTTTGTGATCCCTGAACTTTATCCCAGCTCGATGTCTGACTCAGGTCGAACTTCTTTACCCATTCTTCATTTCACCATTCGGTTGCTCGATGTTTCATTCCCCTCACACGTCTGCATTGGTGACATATGTTGGTTTCTGATACTTTTCTTTTACTGTCTCGTAGTTCAATTCCATACTGACTTCATTTCTGCTGTCACCTCTAGTTCTACTGTACTCTGTCCGGAAGTAGGTCACGTAACTCATCGGATAGTATCTCTAGAGGGTGAGATAGTGATCATATTCCAAAGCTCGGTCGAGCTCGGTAGTAACTCCATCTGTAGAAACCTTCCACTGAATTGGTTCCTTTGTTGATCCTGATCCGTTCCCATGCTCTGTCTGAAAGTAGGATGCATATCCCGTCAGGTAGTATCTCTGGGGTAGTGAGATACTGACTACATTCCCAAGCCCGATTGTAACGACCCAGAAATCCGAGAATTACTGTGAGTAATTTTACGCGTTAATTATCTTTCTTAATCTCTAAATTCTCGTTATATGTGAACTATTATATATTATTTTAGTATAAGAACCAATGTGATAATATTAATTGCGAATTTAAATTACGTGTCTATATTGCGTTTGTTTAATATTTAATCGTTATATTTGATTGACGCGTATTTAATTGGATTTTCTGAAATTACTAAAATAACCCTTCGTATTTTTTCGATATTTCGAAGATATTTGATAAAAGTATCAAAGTTTCATTTCAAACTCTTATTTCAAATTCGAGAGAGAGAGAGAGAGAAGAAGAAAATGAAAATTTTCTCCCGAAGCCCTAATCGATCGTGCCGAGCTCGAATCTCCGTGGAATTTCGCGCCAATCGTTTTTAAAAGATCAGTTCATCGATACCTTTCTTTAGGTACCAATTTCCCCAATTTCTTTTACGGATTTTCGAGGTTTTGAGATTATTTGATTATTTCGGGATTTTTAGGATATATGCTTAGATCGAGCCCGTTTCTTGATCAATTCATGATTTTATTGGATGTAAATGTGAATTAGTTGATGATTAATGATTGTTATAATTTATGAGTGTAGATTTGCGTTATAAATATGATTTTTATGAATTTTTGGCTCGAAAATTGGAATTCCCGTAAGTTTTTGCTGGTTTCAGTTAAACCACACGGGCTAACGCACGGTCTTGCGAAAGACCGTGCAGGAGCCCGTGTGCAGCTCATTTCTCTTGCACGGGCTTGAGCCCGTGCACCTAGCCAGTGTGTTTGGCCGTGTGTGCGTGAACGGTCTTGACACCGTGTTCAAGACCGTGCACCAGGCCGTGTGAAACACTTAGAGATTTTTCCAGCTTTTTCAAATTTTGCTCTCGGCAATTGAGTCCTCAAGTCAATATTTTCGGTTGACTTTTTGCATACGGACTCCAAAAATTACACCGTTTTCACCTCTAGAACCCTTTTAATTTGTGGATTTATATTTTGGAATGTTTATTTAATTTCGCCCTCGTTCGGGCTGTGAATAGTGTAATTCTAATTATGTATATTTTTGACAACTTGTCGGAATTGCGTGAAACTTACATGATAGTTTCTTTACATATTATAATTGGCATATGCATGATTGGAAACATGTTTGGTTAGCCGTTCGTCCAATAATTGCTTATTTGCGCTTTTATTGTTGTTGTAGTCGTTATTAATTGGTATAGGTCTTGTCTTGTCTCCAGATCAGTCCGGCGTTGGAGACCAGTGAGTCTAGCGGCTAGGCTTTCTCTTTTTGATTCCAGGTGAGGATTTAAATCTTTTAACTGGGCTTGAACATATATATATACAATTGCGAACCCCCTAATCCTTTATTATTGTATTAATTATTTCGAGTTTATACTTTTATGTTTTTATCCTCAAATCATTTAATATCAAAATTATACCTTATTAAACCAAATTGATTTGTTTTCAAAAGGGAAAGAAAACTATTTATTTTACGTGACGGTTTGACTTAGGATTTAATTCTTTGTCGTCACCCTTGCTCAGAGTGTCGTTTGGCATTCAAATGGGTTTTTTTAAAGCGAGCAAATACATGATTATTTTCAAGATGGGCCCGGGAAGGTATTCGAAGGTTACATCTGGGGACGGGCATCCAGGGTGTAATCCGAGGTGCTTCTCCCAAAAATAAGCGTCAATCGTGGCCCGTCAGGAGATGATAGCCACGCTTGGGAGCGATGGTGGGTGTTGCATTCGTTGCACATTTTCCAAAAATTCAATATGGTTGAGCTTCGGGTTGCTCCTTAGCTTGACACCGGCGATGGAGTATTTTTACATGAACCGTGGAGAAATTAGGAGGAACAGGCCCATTCTCGCTGGGATCGTATTTAATGCTTTATAGTGTTATTGATTTTAATTTTTAATTGAATATCCAAGTCGAAGCATATTCCGGTTTCTTCATTATCGCATATGTATTTTCTATAAAAATCCGGAAGCATGACTCGACTTGTTCTCACATCTTCACTGAGTTTTTTTACTCACCCTCTTTTAATTGGTTCTTGCCTCAGGTTTGAGAGAGACCGACATGTCTTACGTGTCGGATGGGACAGTGCATAGATAGGCTTTTTGGTTTTGCCGAGTCTCGTTGGTTGTCTTTTATTCTCTCGTTCATTATTCCTTTCAACCTGGATTGTAGATGATATTATATTGATCCCCGTAACTTTTTATTTAATTATGTTGCCCCTGAATGGGTTGTTGTTGATAATTGTTAATGAAATGGCCCCGGAGTGGCATTTTTGTTTATATGAATTTAAATGCTTCCACTATATATTCTCTGATTTATTTAAATGTTTTAATTTTGGGGATTCACTGTTGCCAAGTGTCGGGATTGACCCGTTAGCTTGCATGGGTTCTCGGGTTGAGGAATTGTACTCGGCTTGGGAATCCGTGCAGGTTCGGGGGCTGTAGAGCGGGGCGCTACACCGATCAAGTTCAGTAATAATTCCATATGCAAGCTGCCTTTTACTGAAATGGTTCTCTGATTGGTTCGGAGATGTTCCCGTGCCCTGTCCTCGAAAGTGGAACATCTGTATTACGATCCCGATCTTCAAAGCCAAGTAACTCTTCATCTTCTGAATCTGTTTCGGAATCTGATTGTCGAGTGTACTTCTGAAATCACACTTGTAGCGGGCGCCCCAAACGGGTAATGCACGCCCCGCACCGAGCCCCGACCCGAAACCGAAATGAAATCCAACCCGAATCGAAACCCGGCGAACGACACACATTCACTCAATCACTAGGCGGGGGTTTCAAAAACGAAAGAAAACGATAGAGGTGCAAAAGAGAAAATAAACAAAACAATAAATCATAATAATTGCACAAGTATTAAAGCCCACCATGGCCAACGAAATTCAATTACATAAATAATAAACGGGTTCGATACAATATCCCGACAATATACAATAACGGGTTCAACATATAAATCCCGAATACTAAATACATAAATCCTAATAACATAAAACATAAATAATAGCCAAAGGAAATAGAGTTATACATGAGCAAAAGAATGCAACTCTAAAGACGCGACGACGACGATGACGAACAAATCTCGCCTAGTATCCTGAAACCAATACCGAGGGTGAAACAGACTAAGTGAGGAGGGAATAATAGTGTATATTATAAAACGGAAATAAATCACCAATTTTAACTTAAAAGAAATCAACATAAAAGAAAGGTTTTCGTAAACGGGTGGTGATTTAGCATAAAACATAAACATATCATATGACTCGGCGAGTCGAGCCCTTAACTCCAATTTCCAAACATAAAACGGGAAACCACCCTTATTCCTCCAATGTAGATGGACCGCTAAATTCGAACTACGCATAACATACAGGTATAACTCAGGTACTCAAAGGGCTGCCACTCCGGCCTCACCCCGAGCTCCCAAAGGTGGAGGGAACCATAGGGTTTCCGCCGTAGACCCGATGTCTACCGACTTCATCCTATCATCCTTACTCCGGGCCCAAACATACATACATAGAGTTCATAACTCGCTTTTGAAATCATTTCGGGTTGGCCAAAAGACCGTACGAGACATGTCATATGCGAGGCCGAAGGCCAAAGTTCGCCTTAGAAAACAAAGGGGTTTTACATGTCTCTTACGCAAACATTTCGAAGACTATACGTAGTACTTTTTCATATCAAAACATTTTCGATAAATCGAATAAACATAATAGGCATAAATATCTACTAAGTATATATATAGAAACGGTGTGAAAACAAAACATAAACAAGGCTTATATCGGGAGAGGCTTATTTATATATACATAATAGTACTGGAATCAGAAATGGAAAGCCTCACCTGTTGGCTATACGAAAAGAATAGATAAATGCAAGACCGGATGCGCTACTCCACGGGGGTATCGTCTACAAAATACAAAGACACAACCATATAAGACTAACGACGACGCACGGCTTATACGAAAGCATTAAAACACAGAGAAGCACGTTAAACAGTTATTCATAACACTTAGGTTCACATTCTATCAAAGTATGTAAATTCAATAAGAAAATCAAATTAGAATGCGATTAAAGTTCATAATCATGCATAAAAGGCAATAAGGAAGCATGCTTTCAAGTTTCGGAAGAAACGGACAACATTTGAAAAATAGCCAAAAATGCCTAAACGAAAAACATGAGGAACGGGGCCCGAACAAAGTCAGAAAAATTCAAACTTCCTAAAATATGTATTTCATGATTTATAGGACCTATAGGTGAAATCGGATCTCAAATCAGAGGTCAAACAAAGAAAGTCAACTTTTAAAAGTGTCCGTTGACTCACATTGCCGAGAGCAACATTCTGAAAATCGAGAAATTTTGGCTAAGGGGGACACACGGTCTTGGGGACGGGCGGACGCACGAGCTTGAACTCGTGCTCAAGTCAGTGCAAGACCGTGCAAAGACTAAAGTGGACGCACGGTCTTGGCGCATTGTCTCAAGACCGTGCGCAAGGCCGTGCGGATTCTCAGAACAGTAGAAAATTGCAGAAATGGAGAAAACTCGCAGGAATGAACCAAAATTCGATATTTAACCAATCAATCATGAAAATCTCAAGTTAAGACTTACATATAGCGATATACAACATCTAATCTACCAATAAAACCAAGAACCAAGTAAATCCATCCATAGAATCATTCAAAATCAATATTTAACCTAAATGTGCAACTATTCATCAAAATCAGAAAAGTGAAGCAATGGAGACATTAATCGAGAGAGACATGAGAAGCTTACTCGTAGATAAGATCGAGAGGAGTTTGTAGGCGTAAACGGTTCGAAAATCCATCGAGAAACGAGTCCGGCACGATCGATTGAACCTTCCTCTTCTTCTTTCTCCTTTTTCTTTCTTTTTCTTCTCCTCTTCTCTTCTTTGTGCATGAATGAGGTGAGAGAGAGAGATGAGACTTAAGTCAAAATTTGACTTGGGTTGAGAATCGAAGGGGCATTTTCATAATTTTCATAAATAAGTTCAAAAACTCAAGTTATCTGTAACGCCCCACATTTTTGGGTAAACTAAAGCTGGTAAGAATTCCTAAGATAATGGGACAAGTTTGGAAAACTCGATCGGGATATATGTAACACCCCGAATTTCCACAAGAAATATGTGGAAGAGACACGCATGGCCTCCCCTCACGGGGTGTTGCAAGGCCGTGTGTATCCATATTTGATCCCACATCGGAATTTAGGAATATGTTTGAAAGGTTTATAACCAAAAATCACCAAGTAACAACCACCTTGTGGTACCACCTTTTGGCAAGTGTTTCCAGCCAAACTTTAGGGCTGTGCTCGGTGGTGATCGGAGGTTATGCCCGCGCGTCCAACGGGCGCCGCCGTGAGGGTTCTCCTCTCCGCGCCCGGGGGGCCGCGACAATATATGTGCTTATGTGATATTTGGGTGTTTTATATGAATTTTCGTAAATGCAATAATTTGTGAATTTAAATTATTCTATGTCAATGTGCGTTTAAAATGATGAGTTTTGACTATAATATTGATATATTTCGATAATATGTCCTTTTTATAAAGTTTCGCGAAATTACGAAAATGCCCCTTCGATTTTTCACTTAAACCTCAGGTTTTCTTTTTATTCCGTTTTCCTTTCCTTTTCTTAATTACACTTAACCCCAACGAGAGAAAAGAAAAGAAGAAGAAAAAAAAGAAAGAATTTCTCCAAACTTTCAATTCGATCTTTCGAGTTCATTTCTTAACCAAATTTCGATCCGTAAGAACCTACGCTACCCTTGTAAAATTCTCTAAGGGTGTTATTCAGGTTCCATTCGATTCCATTGTCGTTTGAGTATGTATTGGATAAATTGTTTCGAAGTTGGATTTTTCGGTAGTTTGATCGTTATACCCCGTAGTTTTCGATGATTCTTGATCCTATGTGTTGCCATTGTGATCTTTGATGTTTGTTGAAGTTTGTAGTATGAAAATCTGATTGAAAATGGTATTTTGGTGAAAATTTGACGAACTTCTCATACTTCTGTGCGAAGTTCTTCGCGTTCTGCTGAAAATTCGCGAAAACATGGTGCACACGGCCTTGCAACAGGCCGTGTAGCAAGACCGTGCGCAATTCTCAACTCACACGGCCTTGCATCAGGCTGTGTGTATAGGCCGTGCGTGTTCTAAAACATGCACACGGCCTTGCACAAGGCCGTGCACGATGCCGTGTGTCCCGATTTTAGTTCAAAAGTCTCTGGAAGTCAGAAATTGCAAATCCTACTTTCTTCGTTTGATATTATTTTCAAAATCCAACTTCGCCATTAAGTTCGTAGTGTTTTAAAACTTAATAATCCATAGAGTTTGGATTTTTCCAATACCGTTTGATCGTAAAACGAACCGATTTCCGTTTAGGGAATTATACGCTTTTCGCAATTCTTTTCCGATTGCTTTGAAACTTGAATGTATGCTTCTCTATAGTATTTTAAGCATGTCTATGAAACCTAATTGTGTTTAAGCATGAATTATAAGCTTGAAGTTGGATATTTCATTCGTTTCATTGAATAATTGCCCTAATTGCCCTAATTGCCCTTCTTTGATTTAATTAAGTGTTTATTGCATTAAGAACAAGCCGTGCGTAGTATTGTCGTCTTACATGGTTGTGTCATATTTTGCTTCAGGTGGTAGTTCTTCCGGGCAGTAGTCTGGTTGTCTTTCTTTTGGTCCTTTTTGCAGGATTATCCAGGTGGGGTTTCTTTTCCGAATTCGGCTTTCCTTATACGTATGTAAATATTCCATATATACCCGAAGCCTGTGTTTTATGTTTTTATGTTTTCTTTCCCCATATTTATATTATACGTAGTAGCTATTTGAAACCATACTATCTTATTGAGTTTAAAGAAAAATGCTTTGATATCAAATTATTACGTATAACCCCTCAAAAGCTCCTTTAGCTCTAAAGGGTTAAAAGTTGAGTTATCAATCGGTCCCTTTGACCATATAAGCATCGGATCGGGCTTAGATTAGAGCATTTCATTTCACCGTCCTGGTCGAGAAGAATGCGGGAAGGATCCTGTAGGGAGGGAGTCAAAGAACAATGGCGATTGAGGATCCGCTGCTCATTAGTCTAACTACTACCACTATTGAAAAAGTGAAGTAAATCAGAAACTAGTTTGGGATGCGAGGAATTGTCTTGGCCTTTCGGCCTGGCCATTGAGCCACATTACAGTATTGGGCCCGGCATCAGGGTACGGGGTGAAGCCGGATAGACGTTGGGTCTACGGTGAATCTCAATGATCTGGTCTCCAAACTGATGGGAACTCGGGGGTATGACCGGAGTGGCAACCCTTTTGAGTACCTACGCCGGACGGGATCTAGTCTATATCCCCAGCCGAAGATGTATTGGATATTTGTCCTTGCATATACGATTATGTAGCGGGCGCCCCAAATGGGTAACGCACGCCCCGCACCGATCCCCAACCCGGGACCGAAATGGAATCCGACCCGAATCGAAACCCGGCGAACGGCACACATTTACTCAATGACTAGGCGGGGATTTCAAAAACGAAAGAAAATGACAGAGGCGCGGAAGCGAAAATAAACCAAACGATAAAACATAATAATTGCACAAGTATTAAAGCCCACCAAGGCCAACGAAATTCAATTACATAATTAATAAACGGGTTCGATACAATATCCCGACAATGTACAATAACGGGTTCAACATATAAATCCCGAATTCTAACTAAATAAAATTACTAATATCATAAAGCATAATTAATAGCCAAACGGGAAAAGAGTTGTACATGAGCCAAAAATAAATGTAACTCTAAGACGCGACGACGACGACGATCCCGCCTAGTATCCTGAAACCAATACAGGGTAAAACAGAGGGGGTTAGTCAAACGACTAAGTGAGGAGGGAATAATAATGTATTTTATAAAACGGAAAATAAATCACCAATTTTAAACTTAAAAGAAATCAACATAAAAGAAAGGTTTTCGTAATCGGGTGGTGATTTAACATAAAACATCTTATCATATGACTCGGCGAGTCGAGCCCTTAACTCCAATTTCCAAACATAAAAACGGGAAACCCAACTTATTCCTCCAATGTAGACGGACCGCTAAATCCGAACTACGCATAACATATCATACGGTAACTCAGGTACTCAAAGGGCTGCCACTCCGGCCTCACCCCGAGCTCCCAAATGGAGGAAACCATAGGATTTATGCCGTAGACCCGACGTCTACCGACTTCGTCCTATCGCTCTTACTCCGGGCCCAAACAAACATGCATACATATCATAACTCGCTTTTCAAATCATTTCGGGTTGGCCAAAAGACCGTTCGAGACATGTCATATGCGAGGCCGAAGGCCAAAGTTCGCCTTAAAAACAAAAGGTTTTACATGTCTCTTTCGTAAACATTTCAAAGACTATACGTAGTACTTTTCATATCAAATCATTTTCGATAAGTCAAATGAACATAATAGGCATAAATATCTACTAAGCATATATATAGAAACAGTGTGAAAACAAAATGTAAACTTGGCTTATATCGGGAGAGGCTTATTTATATATATACATAATAGTACTGGAATCAGAAACAGAAAGCCTCACCTGTGGCTATACAAAAAGAATAGATAATGCAAGATCGGATGCGCTACTCCACGGGAGTATCGTCTGCAAAAATACCAAGACACAACCAAATAAGACTAACGACGACGCACGGCTTATACGAAAGCATTAAAACACATAGAAGCACGTTAAACAGCGATTCATAACACTTAGGTTCACATTCTATCAAGGTACTTTAATTCAATAAGAAAATCAAATTAGAATGCGATAAAAGTTCATAACCATGCATAAAAGGTAATAAGGAAGCATGCATTCAAGTTTCGGAATAAACGGACAACATTTGAAAAATAGCCTAAAATGCCTATACGAAAAACACGAAGAACAGGGCCCGACCGAAGTCGGAAAAATTCAAACTTCCTAAAATATGTATTTCATGATTTATAGGACCTATAGGTGAAATCGGATCTCAAATCAGAGGTCAAACGAAGAAAGTCAACTTTTAAAAGTGCCCGTTGCCTCCCATTGCCGAGAGCAACATTCTGAAAATGGAGAAATTTTGGCTCAGGCATACACACGGTCTCGGGGACGGGCGGACGCACGGGCTTGAACTCGTGCTCAAGCCGGTGCAAGCACTTTGCACGGGCATACGCACGGGCGTGTGCACGGCCGTGCACAACACCGTGCACAGGCATAAGATGGACGCACGGTCTTGGCGCATGGTCTCAAGACCGTGCGGATTCTCAGAACAGCAGAAATTTGCAGAAATGAAAAAAACTCGCGGGAATGAGTCAGAATTCGATATTTACCCAATCAATCATGCAAATCTCATGTTAAGACTAATATATAACGATATACAACATCTAATCTACCTATAAAACCAAGAACCACGTAAATCCGTCCATAGAATCATTCAAAATCAACATTTAACCTAAATGTGCAACTATTCACAAAAACTAGAAAAACGAAGCAATTGAGGAATTAATCGCGAAAGGTGTGAGAATCTTACTCGTAGAAGAGATCGTGAGGAGCTCGTAGGCGTAAACGGTTCAAAAATCCGTTGGGAGACGAGTCCGGCACGATCGATTGAAACTTCCTCCTTCCCTTTCTCTTTTTCTTTCTTTTCTCCTTTTTCTTGAGGTTGAGCGTGAATGAGGTGAGAGAGAGAGATGAGAGACTTAAGTCCAAATTTGACTTGGGTTAAAAATCGAAAGGGCATTTTCATAATTTACAAAATAAGTTCAAAAGCTCATGTTGTCCAAATAATACATAATTACAGTCAAAATTCATATAATTCAACCCACATTAACAATTCGTAATTTAAATATAAAAATTCATTCATTTACGAAATTATTCTAAAATCCCGTAATAAATATAAAATAAAATAATAAATTGCACAAATACTCGATTCGAACATACCGAATTATAATTCGGATTTTCGGGGCGTTACAGATTATATAGTAGCGGGCTAGCTACCTGACTACACAAGGAGGAATAAGGGAGGTTTATTTGATATTTCTGATATTATGAAACAGGTGGTTGATGCTCGACTCGCCGAGCTTTTACTTTATTGCGAAATTATTCGATTCACCAATAATTGTGAAAACCTTTATTTTTCCTTTGCTTTCTTCTCATTTACAAACTGGTGAATCTTTCCGGTTGTTTCGATAATATATATGTATTACAGCCCACTCACTTAGTTGCTTTGACTAACCCCATTATTCTATTGTTGTCTTTTCAGGGTTTTGTTGCTAGGCGGATTCAGGTCGTGTCCTTGGAGTCATTTACTTTTGTTTAGGTGATTTCATATCCGTCTATGTATCTGGATAAATACTTAAAACCCTAGAAGTTATAGATGTAAATAATGTAAATTAGTTTGAATAGTGATATTGATATTTCAATGGCCTTGGTGGGCTTTATAATTGTGTTTTGGATTATGGTTGTTCTAGCTCCCTGAGTGGGATAGGTTGTGCTAATTTGCTTCCGCTGTATTATTGCTCATTGTCCTATTATTTTCTAAAGCAGATCCGCCTAGTATTTATTTTCCGTTCGCCAGGTTATAGTTCATAACCGGACCTTTAGTTCTTGTTATGGATTGTGACTTGGTACGGGACGTTACGTCGCACCGTATTTGGGGACGTGCCGTTACAGTTGGTATCAGAGCTAGAGGTTCATTGGCCTTAGCTCTATGAGTCGTGTCAGTCTAGGTCCGTACGGCTTATGACTTAGGAATTGTGCTTTTGTGCTTATGTGGTTACAGCTTTGCATCCATAATTAATCTACATGCATACTTGTTATATTTAACTGTAGGATGCCACCTCATCGTGATAGTACTCCTCTAGCAGCACCACCACAGGCACCAGTGGTTGTTGCTCAGCAGATATTTGGTCTTTTTTGGGATTATCTGGATCAGAGAGACAGGAATGTAGAGGTAGATGAGCATAGAACCCGTGAGCAGTCCTTGCGCAGATTCCTCGATTTCCACCCACCTCAGTTTGTTGGTACCACAAATGATATTGTGGCAGAGGGTTGGATTTCATCTCTTGAGAGGATATACCGAGTTCATCAGCCTACTGATCTAGAGAAGGGTGAGTTTGCTATCTATCTTCTTCGAGGACTTGCAGAGGCCTGGTGGAAGATGACTGAGCAGAGATGGAGGGCCACCGGAGTTGAGTCATCGTGGGATAGGTTTCTTGAGGAGTTTCGAGCTAAGTATGTTCCCCCTACTGTTCAGGATCGTCGAGAGCAGGAGTTTATGGACCTATCTCAGGGTACTTCTACCGTGGCAGATTATGAGGCTAATTTTACCAGACTTGCAGTATATGCTCCCCATATTGCTTTAGACGAGCGCAGGAAGACCAAGAAGTTTCTAGAGGGCTTGAGTATTCCACTTCGACAGAGTCTTGTAGCTTCCCGTCCCACTACCTATGTTGCAGCTGTAGATGCAGCCTTATCTCTTGAGGCTGAATATGCCAGTATTGATCGAGCTATTCGTCATACTACCCCCGCTTCTTCTTCATCGGGTTCAAGAGGCCTTTCATTCCGAGTGCTCCTATGCAGCCTAAAGGCAAGAGACCTTTTGGTGGACCCAGACCTTCTATACCTCGCCCTATGGGATTTACTTCAGCACCTCGTCTGACCGGATTTTACTCTGCACCTCGCCCGGCTGGTTTTCCTTCAGTCCCTCGTCCGTCAGGTTATTGCCCAGTTACTTGTGGTTATTGTGGAGGGAATCACCCAGAGTTTAAGTGTTGGTATAAGTTAGGATTGTGTACTAGTTGTGGTAGTTCTACCCACCAGAAGGATAGTTGTCCCAGGAGGCAGCCCCTGAGTCAGCCTATGCCGCCGAAGCCGAAGCCTTCTGTTCCAGCTCGTGTGTATGCACTGGAGGGCGATAATGAGCAAACTGAGCCTGATGCTTCCGCCGTGGTGGAAGGTACCATACATATACATAACATACCCATACATGCATTGTTTGATCCGGGTGCTACGCATTCTTTTGTTGCTCCTGAAATTGACTTATCTGCGCATGCGTCTGTTGATTTGTCTGATTATTGCTTTGTTGTGAGTTCCCCTTTGGGATCTTGTATGATTACCGATCGCGTGTACCGACGTTGTCCCGTTGTTATTGAGGATAAAGTTTACCCCGCAGATTTGATAGTGTTGTCAGTGAAGAAGTACGGAGTTATTTTGGGTATGGACTGGTTATTTGAGCATAGGGCTAAGATTGATTGTTTTGAGAAGAAAATTAGTTTGGGATCTGATTCGAGTCAGGATATTCAGTTGACGGATGGGCCGATTATTTCTATGACGGAGGCGAAGAAGCTCGTCCGAGAAGGAGCTTCAGGTTTTGTTGCTTATCTTCTTAATAGGCCAAAAGAATAGTTGAAGTTTGAAAATACCGAGATTGTTAAGGATTTCCTTGAGATGTTTCCTGAGAAGTTAGAATCGTTACCTCCAGACTGTGACATTGAGTTTGTTATTGATCTGTATCCGGGATCTGCACCGTATTCAAAGACACCTTACAGAATGGCACTAGCAGAATTAAAAGAGTTGAAGACTCAGTTAGATGATTTGTTAACCAGTGGTTATATCAGGCCGAGTACTTCTCCCTGGGGTGCACCGGTATTGTTTGTGAAGAAGAAAGATGGTTCTCTTAGTCTTTGTGTTGATTACAGAGAGTTGAACTGTAGTGCCCCCTGAAGAAGGACCGCCACATCCGCACCGAAATGGATTCCCGAGCTTCAGCGAGGGGCCTCAACTCAAAAACCCACTCCGGCGAACGGCACTCATGCAATAACCATCGGTAACAGCGACAACCATCCCAACAACAACCAGAAAAGAACAGAGGAATGCGGAAGCGATTAATGTAAACAATCAAATTCCATAAAAGCCTACAAGGCTAACAATAATAACAATTAAACATTTATAATCAAGATACAGAATGTTCATAAACAGATAGTGCCATCCATGGCTCAACTAGTCTACCCTATGCAATCCTAGATATCGTCAACTATCCCACATCAGGGGCACATAAGTACGTAAAGTAAATAATTACAATAAACAAGACTCGACGGTTGTTGGGACCACTGACAAGACAAACCAAAAAGACTGAGCCTATCTAGACCTGCTGAAGCCGACTGACGAGATAGGTGATGTCGCCACCTGTCTACCTGAAGCAAGAACCAAAATAGCAGGGATGAGTATAAAGGATACTCAGTAAGGGGGTTTTGATCACCGTTCGTCATTTATCTTTTTAAAACCAAAAGTGGTGAGTGTTGCCCGTTTTGAGAAAGAATACGAATACGAAATATAAGTTGTAAAATGACACAAAGCAACACTCGGGTTCGGCTTATTTGAAAACACAAAAGGTTGACGAACCGGCTCCTTTAAAACATTTGCACGAAATATCAAGCCAATTGAAAGAATATTAGTTGAGTAATAAAGGAGGCTTAGGGTAGCAAGTACGAGTCACACTTCCGGGTTTTATATATATATAGGGAAGTACATATGATAACTGAAGAAAACCGGAATGTGCTTCGACTTGTCACGAAAGCCATAAAACAATTAGACAAGCAATAAATGCAATAAATCATGCAATAATGTATCCCGGCGAGAACGGGCTCTCTCCTTATAACGACCCGAAAATCCGATTTATAATTCGGTATATTTGAATCGAGTAATTTCGCAAATTATTATTTTAATTTGATATTTATTCTAAGATTTTAGGATAATTTCGTAAATGAGTGAATTTTATATTTAAATTATGAATTGTCAATGTGCGTTTAATTATGTGAATTTTGACTGTAATTACGTATTATTTGGACAACGTGAGTTTTCAAACTTATTTTGCGAAATTACGATTTTACCCCTTCGATTTTAAACCTAGTCAACTTAATTGACTAAGTCAATCTCTCTCACCTCACACTCTCGTTCAAACATCAGCAAGAAAGGAGAGAAAAGAAAAGAGAAGGAAAAAGAGAAAGAGAAGGAAGGAAGTTCAATCGATCGTCCCGACTCCGTTTCCCGACCGATTTTCGAATAGTTTATGTCTACGAATTCCTCGCGATCTTTTCTACGAGTAAGCTTCTAACGATTCTCTCGTTTAATGCCTTCTATACTTCGTTTTTCTTGTTTTTGTGAATAGTTGACATCATTAGGTTTTATGTGATTTGTATAGGATTTGTGGATGGATTTTCGTGTTTATCGTTTCTATATGTAGATTATATGTTGTAGATGATTATATGTGAAAATTAGAGTATGATTTGCATGTTTTGGTGATTAAAGGTTGGATTAGGATTTAATTTCGCGTATGTTTTTGATCTTCTGTAAGTTTATGCTCAATCTGGTCGCACATGGGCTGGTGCACACGGCCTTGAGGCCGTGTGCATGAAGCCGTGCGTGTGTGTGCATTGGACACGGGCTGATGCACACGGCCTTGAGGCCGTGTGCATGAGGACGTTCGTGTTCGTCCGATTGTGCACGGCCTTGGCACACGGCCGTGCACAAGGCCGTGTGGCCTGGTCGAACAGTGCCCTGACCTTTTGTAAGTCAGGGCACATTTTACACTACGGGTCCCTCCGAGACTCGTCTTTTCCGAATTCTTTCTTCGCTCGTGTATTCGATATATATGAAATAGATATGAATTGCATGATTTATGAATTTACAACATGTTCGGGTATATGAATAGTGCGTTTTAAGTTTTCGTTAAATTTTCTATCTTTTGCATGTTAAGTCCGATTTTCCCGAAATTCGAATGCATACTCCTTTATGATAATTAAAGCATGTCCGTAAAGTTTCGTTGCATTTTTAAATTTGAGAATTACTCTGTTTTTGTTTGATAATTTGAACTTAAGTGCTTGATTTAATTGTATAACGTGCTCCTATGTGTTTTAATATTCTCGTATAAGTCGTGCGTCGTCTTTACTCTTATTAGGTTGTGTCCTGGTATTCTTGCAGACAATACTCCTGTGGAGTAGCGCCGGTTCTTGCTTTTTGCTCTTATTTTGAATAGCCAACAGGTGAGGCTTTCCGTTTCTGTTTCCAGTATTATTATGTATATATATAAATAAGCCTCTCCCGATATAAGCTACGTTTATGTTTTGTTTTCACACCGTTTATATATATATACTTAATAGATATTTATGATTATTATGTTCATTTGATTTATCGAAAATGATTTGATATGAAAAGTACAACGTATAGACTTTGAAATGTTTACGAAAGAGACATGTAAAACCTTTTGTTTTCTAAGGCGAACTTTGGCCTTCGGCCTCGCATATGACATGTCTCGAACGGTCTTTTGACCAACCCGAAATGATTTGAAAAGCGAGTTATGATATGTATGCATGTTTGTTTGGGCCCGGAGTAAGAGCGATAGGACGAAGTCGGTAGACGTCGGGTCTACGGCGTAAATCCTATGATTTCCTCCATTTGGGAGCTCGGGGTGAGGCCGGAGTGGCAGCCCTTTGAGTACCTGAGTTATTACCGTATGTTATGAGTAGTTTGGGTTTGCAGTCCGGCTACATTGGAGGAATAAGGGAGGTTTCCGGTTTTATGTTTTGGAAATTGGAGTTAAGGACTCGACTCGTCGAGTCATATGATAAGTTATGTTTTATGTTAAATCACCACCCGATTACGAAAACCTTTCTTTTATGTTGATTTCTTTTAATTATAAAATTGGTGATTTATTTTCCGTTATATTATATACATTATTATTCCCTCCTCACTTAGTCGTTTGACTAACCCCCTCTGTTTTCACCCTTATATTGGTTTCAGGTTACTAGGCGGGATTCGTCGTCGTCGTAGTCGTTGTCGTTAAGTTGTATTTATTTCGCTCATGTATATCTCTTTTCCCCGTTTAGATATTAATTAAGATTCATGATATTAGGAATTATTATTTAGGTTGTATTCGGGATATTGTATCGAACCCGTTTATTAATTATGTAATTGAATTTCGTTAGCCTTGGTGGGCTTTAATACTTGTGCATTTATTTATGTTTTAATGTTTGGTTTATTTTGCTTCCGCACTTCTGTCTTTTCGTTGTTTTTGAAAACCCCGCCTAGTGATTGAGTAAATGCTTGCCGTTCGTCGGGTTTCGATTCGGGTCGGATCACATTTCGGTTCCGGGTCGGGGCTCGGTGCGGGGCGTGCGTTACCCATTTGGGGCGCCCGCTACAACTCCCAATTGAAAATCATGCAAGCATATAGTCAAGTACTCCACCACCACCAACACTATACAGGATTTAAGGAGACGCTGTTAGCACCACCATCAGGATTTAAGGAGACGCGATTAGCACCACCGTACAGGGTTTAAGAAGACGCGATTAGCACCACCGTTCGCATCAACTCAGGCTAACCAACCTCCTTGCCGGCCCAAGTCAACACGCTAGAAGTACACATCGGGATTTGCCCTAGACGCTCGTCCCCAGGCTCACCTCCTGTATACTCCGGGCCCAAGTCAATAAACAGACTATGGCTCGCTTTTGAAATCAATGATAGTTTGGGTGGCCAAAAGGGCCATTCGAAAGTAGGAAATCGGGGTTTGGGAGGCCAAAGGGGCCATTCGAGACAAGGTTATATTTGCGGGGTCGAGAGACCAAGATTCGCATTTAAAACAAAAGGGTTTTCCTTGTCTGTAGTTGAAAGCATTTCAAATCATTTTGGTTTTGCTATTAAAAGGTTTGACTAAGCACATAAGGAATGGTAAAGGCAGTACAACAAGTAATAATAAAAGCGGGGTGGTCATTTATTTCGCAAACCTATATAAGACTATGTCCTTGCCCCAGTTAAAAGAAGTTTAAACCCTTACCTGGCTCGACACGACAGTATGAAAGCAAGCGGTAGTCAGGTTTCTCCCTCGTTGGTCCCACCTGTAATACACAGGGCCTAAAGGATGAAAACGAGACCGACAATACTAAAAACAAGACACGAACAACAGACGACGCACGGCAATTCAAATATAACTTCACTCATGCTACAGATACAATATGGAAAGGCAATTAAGCATATAAGGATATATAACATATGAATTAACATTTAAAGGAATACTTAAAGCAATTGTAATAATGGAAGAACATTAATAATAAATATGGAAAGCATGCTAGAACGCAGTTAGGGCACGTAGACATGCTTAAAATAATATAACGGAACTCTCTCGCGAAAACGGGGTTAATCGGATAAGAAACGGAAAAGGTGGGAAAAATCCCTAAACGAGAAAGGTGTCAATTAACGGTCAAATAGGGTCGGGTAAATTGCAAATTATGAAGAATATCAAATCCCGAGGCTCAAGGAAGCTATAGGTGAAATCGGATTGATATTCGGAGGTCGTATGAGAAAAGTCAACATTTAAATGAGTGGGGTTGACCAATTCCCGAAGTGTAAGAAAGGAAAAGGCTGGAAAATGCACTAAGTATGTTGCACCGGCCAACGCACGGGCTTACGCACGGGCTTGGCAAGCCGGTGCAAGCACAAAAAGGGGTGCACGGCCTCCCGCACGGTCTTGAGCACGGTGCCAAGACCGTGCAAGTGCAAACGGGCCTGCGCACGGGCCCGTGCACGGGCTCAAGCCCGTGCAGGTTGAAAACTGCTGCGCACGGGCTCCTGCACAGTCTTGATCAAGACCGTGCGTTCGCCCGTGTGGATCTTCTGAGCAACAGACTCAGTAGATCGCGAAACCTCACACACGAAATCAATATTTAAATTCATACATCTCCTAATTTACACCATAAAACATCCTAATTTCCACATATAATCATATATATCATCTAAGCTACACATAGGCACAAGAATCACGTAAAATGGTCGAGTAAATCTTCCTAAACACGAAAATCCTAATATAATAAAATTCTATATAAAACTCACGAAAATCACAACGAAGAGGGAACGAAATGAAATGGGGTAAAAGGATTACCGGTAGAGAATGTAGTGAGGATCGTTCGGGTTTTCACGGCTCGTCGATTGGGCGAGAAACGGGCTCGGTAGGGCGTCGGGAAGATTTTCTCCTTTCTTCCTTTCTTTCTTCTTTTCTTTCTCCTTCCTTTCTTCTTTAATGAGAGAATGAGAGAGATAGATAGATATTTAGGAAAATATCTCGGGGGGTAAAATGGTCATTTAGGCTTTTAAGGGCATTTATGTAATTTAAGTAATTGAGGGCATTTAGAAGTTAGGTTAAATCAATCTTTTCCACAAGATTAATTAATCCAATTGGATAGATCGAGAAATTAGGTAAGAAAGAATTCGTGTAATAATTAATAATATAATTAAAATATTCGGGTCGTTACAATACTCCCCTCTTCAAAAGAATATGTCCTCAGATTCTCCTCCGGACTTCGGGGTTAGTTAAGAGGAGCATAATCTAAGAGTTCTAATAACGCGAATTAAAACGAACATTTAGGAGCAATTAAAATACATTATAAAACATCAGACATAACAAAAATATTTAAATGCAATTAACATTCCAAATAAAATTCAAAGTCATGCGAAAGACGGCATTACAAAACCTTAAACAAGGCTAACGACGAAGAATTAGAAAATCCCAATGTAAGGTCCATCTTCACTGTCATTATCTATTTCGTTCTTCCGACTGATTCTTGTACTCTTCGTATCCTCAATGACAATTGTCACTTCCTCCTCCCGTTTCTTGATTAGAGTTCCTTTTACAGGAAGTAACGCCATCATCATTTCTCCCATTGTACTCCTCGTCCTTCTCACAATCTGTTTCTTCAAGATCACACTCTTTCTTATTCTTTCTACAAAGTGTTTTCTCATCTTCAATGGTATTGGATGATTTCTCCTCTCCGCCTTCCATTAAACCATCATTTTCATCATTTCTTCGCTCGAGTTCATACGAAACATCAGGATCGTCATTATCAGAAGCCGATGTCGGCTCGTCTCCCATATAATCATCATCATCAGATAATTCATTATCCTCTTCACTAGTTGATTCATCTTCAGACATACCTTCAGAAGTATACTCCTTCAGACTCGATTTGTCAACGTCGGTGCTATCCAGAACCGCATAACGTACTCGCAATAAAAATCGATCCTAGTCGGCCAAGAACTCCTTGTCCTTAGCACTTTCTAATAGTGTATAACGAATTTATCGAATTCCACGCTATCCACACAGAGGTCACATAAATCTTAGCATCTAATCATCTAATCAGTGCAAGTGTGAATTTTGAAAGCAGTTAAAGCACGTAAGTTATATAAAACACTTAACAGATATTTAAAGCGATTATCATTCGAAACAAAATACTATGAATGAATGCTATTGTAGCGGGCGCCCCAAACGGGTAACGCACGCCCCGCACCAAGCCCCGACCCGGAGTCGAAATGGGATCCGACCCGAATCGAAACCCAGCGAACGGCAAGCATTTACTCAATAACTAGGCGGGGGTTTCAAAAACAACGGAAAGACAGAAGTGCGGAAGCGAAATAAACGAAATATTAAAACATAAATAATTACACAAGTATTAAAGCCCACCAAGGCTAACGGAATTCAATAAATAAATAACAAATAGGTTCGATACAATATCCCGATAATTATAATAACGGGTTCACTATTTATATAATCTCGAATACAACTTAAGGTAAAAAATTCCTAGAATCATAAAACATATAAATAAAAGCCATACGGGAAGGAGTTATACATGAGCAAAAATAATGACACTCTACGACGCCTACGACGACGAAGATCCCGCCTAGTAACCTGAAACCAGTACAGGGGTAAAACAGAGGGGGTTAGTCAAACGACTAAGTGAGGAGGGAATAATAATGTATATAATAAATCAGAAATAAATCACCAATTTTAAACTTAAAAGAAATCAACATAAAAGAAAGGTTTTCGTAATCGGGTGGTGATTTAACATAAAACATAATATGTCGTATGACTCGGCGAGTCGAGTCCTGAACTCCAATATCCAAACATAAAACCCGGAAACCACCCTTATTCCTCCAATGTAGATGGACCGCTAAATCCGAACTACGCGTAACATACGAGAGTAACTCAGGTACTCAAAGGGCTGCCACTCCGGCCTCACCCCGAGCTCCCAAATGGAGGAAACCATAGGATTTACGCCGTAGACCCGACGTCTACCGACTTCGTCCTATCGCTCTTACTCCGGGCCCAAACGAACATGCATACATTTCATAACTCGCTTTTCAAAACATTTCGGGTTGGCCAAAAGACCGTTCGAGACATGACATATGCGAGGCCGAAGGCCAAAGTTCGCCTTAGAAAACAAAAGGTTTTATATGTCTCTTTCGTAAACATTTCAAAGTCTATACGTAGTACTTTTCATATCAAATCATTTTCAATAAATCAAATGAACATAATAATCATAAATATCTATTAAGTAAATATATATAAACGGTGTGAAAACAAAACATAAACGTGGCTTATTTTGGGAGAGGCTTATTTATATATATACGTAATAATACTGGAAACAGAAACGGAAAGCCTCACCTGTGGTTATGCAAAAGAAGAGCAAAAAGAGCAAGAACTGGCGCTACTCCACGGGAGTATCGTCTGCAAAATACTAAGACACAACCAAATAAGACTAACGACGACGCACGGCTTATACGAAAGTATCAAAACACATAGGAGCACGTTATACAATTAAATCAATCACTTAAGTTCAAATTCTCAAACGAAAATAGAGTAATTCATGCATTTAAAAATGTAAATCAAATCCAAATGCAACGAAACGTTACAGACATGCTTAAATTATCATAAAGGAGTATGCATTCGAATTTCGGAAAAATCGGACTTCACATGCAAAAGTTAGAGAATTTCACGAAAACTTAAAATGCACTATTCATATACCCGAACATGTCGTAAATTCATAAATCATGTAATTCCTATCTAATTCATATATATCGAATACACGAGCGAAGAAAGAATTCGGAAAAGACGAGCCGAAGCGGGACCCGTAGGCCAAAATGTGCCCTGACTAACAGAAGGTCAGGGCACTGTTCGACCAGGCCACACGGCCTTGTGCACGGCTGTGTGCCGAGGCCGTGCACAATCGAGAAACACGCACGGCCTCATGCACACGGACTCAAGGCCGTGTGCACCAGCCCGTGTGCGAATTCACCACGCGCACGGCCTCATGCACACGGCCTCGAGGCCGTGTGCGATCAAAATGAGCAGAAACTCGCAGACAGCAAAAACATCGCAATAATCAAACCCTAATCCAACAATTAATGACTAAAACATGCAAATCAAACCCTAATTAACACATATGATCATCTACAACATATAATCTTCATATAGAAACGATAAACACGAAAATCCATCCACGATTACTATCAAAATCGAATAAAAACCTAAATTCTACAACATTTATCAAAAATAAGAAATACGAAACATACGAGACATAAAAAGAAATAATCATGAAAGGCTTACTCGTAGATGAGATCGCGAGGAGTTCGTGGACGTAAACGGCTCGAAAATCCGTCGGGAAACGGAGTTGGGACGATCGTTGGAATCTCTTTCTTCTTCCTTCTCTTTTTCTTTCTTTTTCTTTCTTCTCCTTTTCTTTCTTGCTGAGTGACGCGAGAGTGAGATGAGAGATTGAGTTAGTCAAATTTTTACTAAGGTTTAGAAATCGAAGGGGCAAAGTCATAATTTTGCAGAATAAGTTCGAAAACTCACGTCGCCCAAATAACATGTAATTACAGTCAAAATTCATATTATTAAACGCACATTGACAATTTGTAATTTAAATGTAAAAATTCATTCATATACCTAGTATTCTAAAATTACATAATAAATATCAAATAAAATAATTATTTGCGCAAATATTCGATTCGAACGTACAGATTTATAATTTGGATTTTCGGGGTGTTACAATCACCCCTCCTTATGAGAATCTGGCCCCCAGATTCTACTCGTCCGGCTGAAATAATTCCGGATGAAACTTGCGCATCTTGTCCTCGGTTTCCCATGTAGCTTCTTCAGTTGTCTGATTTCTCCAAAGGACTTTGACAAGAGAAATCTCTCGGTTGCGCAGAGCTTGAGTCTTCTTATCCAATATCTTCACTGGCTTCGAAACAAAGGTCAAATCCGGCTCTAGCTCAATTTCCTCAACATGAAGGATCTCGGACTCATTTGGGAAGTTGTAGCGGGCGCCCCAAGCAGGTAACGCACGCCCCGCACCGAGCCCCGACCCGGAACCGAAATGGGATCCGACCCGAACCGAAACCTGGCGAACGGCAAGCATTTACTCAATAACTAGGCGGGGATTTCAAAACAACGAAAGGACAGAAGTGCGGAAGCGAAATAAACGAAACATAAATAATTACACAAGTATTAAAGCCCACCAAGGCTAACGAAATTCCATTAATTAAATAACAAACGGGTTCGATACAATATCCCGATAATAATATCATAACGGGTTCAATATTTATACATAATCCCGAATACAAACTAAGTAAATCCTAATATCGTAAAACATAAAAATAAAAGCCATACGGGAAAGAGTTATACATGAGCAAAAATTAATGCAACTCTAAGACGCGACGACGACGACGCAGATCCCGCCTAGTGTCCTGAAACCAGTACAGGGGTAAAACAGAGGGGGTTAGTCAAACGACTAAGTGAGGAGGGAATAATAATGTATATCGTAAAACGGAAGTAAATCACCTAATTTTTAAACTTAAAAGAAATCAACATAGAAGAAAGGTTTTCGTAATCGGGTGGTGATTTAACATAAAACATAACATATCTAATGACTCGGCGAGTCGAGTCCTGAACTCCAATATCCAAACATAAAAACTGGAAACCACCCTTATTCCTCCAATGTAGACGGACCGCTAAATCCGAACTACTCGTAACTGACTAGAATAACTCAGGTACTCAAAGGGCTGCCACTCCGGCCTCACCCCGAGCTCCCAAATGGAGGAAACCATAGGATTTACGCCGTAGACCCGACGTCTACCGACTTCGTCCTATCGCTCTTACTCCGGGCCCAAACGATCATGCAAACATTTCATAACTCGCTTTTCAAACATTTCGGGTTGGCCAAAAGACCGTTCGAGACATGACATATGCGAGGCCGAAGGCCAAAGTTCGCCTTAGAAAACAAAAGGTTTTGCATGTCTCTTTCATAAACATTTCGAAAACTATACGTAATACTTTTTCATATCAAATCATTTTCGATAAATCAAATGAACCTAATAATCATAAATATCTACTAAGTATATATATATATAAACGGTGTGAAAACCAAAACATAAACGAGGCTTATATGGGGAGAGGCTTATTTATATATATATATACGTAGTGATACTGGAATCAGAAAAGGAAAGCCTCACCTGGCTATGCAAAATGAACAAAAGGAGCAATAATCGGCACTACTCCACAGGAGTATCATCTGCAAAAATACCAAGACACAACCAAATAAGACTAAAGACGACGCACGGCTTATACAAAAGAATTAGAACACATAGAAGCACGTTATACAATTAAATCAGTCACTTAGGTTCAAATTCTCAAGCGAAAACAGAGTAAATCGCAAAATTTAAAAATGTAAATCAATTCCAAATGCAACAAAACTTTACGGACATGCTTAGAATATCATAAAGAAGCATGCATTCGAATTTCGGGACAATCGGACTTCACATGCAAAAGTTAGAAAATTTGACGAAAACTTAAAACGCACTATTCATATATCCGAACATGTCGTAAATTCATAAATCATGTAATTCCTATCTATATCATATATATCGAATACACGAGCAAAGAAAGAATTCGGAAAAGACGAGCCGAAGCGGGACCCGTAGGCCAAATTGTACCCTGACTTACAGAAGGTCAGGGCACTGTTCGAGCCTTCCACACGGCCTTGTGCACGGCCGTGTGGCGAGGCCGTGCACGATCAAGAAACACGCACGGCCTCATGCACACGGCCTCAAGTCCGTGTGCACAGCCCGTGTGCAATTCTTCCACGCGCAAGGCCTCATGCACACGGCCTCAAGGCCGTCTGCACCAGGCCGTGTGCACCGATTCGAGCAGAAACATTTCACAGAAACAAAACCTACGCGAATTCAAACCTTAATCCAACGATTAATCACTAAAACATGCAAATCAAACCCTAATTCTCACATATAATCATCTACAACATATAATCTTCATATAGAAACGACAAACACGAAAATCCATCCATATTTACTATCAAAATCGAATAAAAACCTAAATTCTACAACTATCATCAAAAATAAGAAATACGAAGCATAAGAGGCATTAAATGAAAAATTTGTGAAAGGCTTACTCGTAGAAGAGTTCGCGAGGAGTTCGTAGACGAAAACGGATCGAGAATCCGTCAAAAAACGGAGTCGGGACGATCGTTGGAATATCTTTCTTCTTCCTTCTCTTTTTCTTTCTTTTTCTTTCTTCTCCTTTGCTTTCTTTTTCTTTTTGTGCGTGAGTGAAATGAGAGGGAGAGAGATTGACTAAGTCAATTCAGGCTAGGGTTTAAAGAGTCGAAGGGGCATTTTAGTAATTTTGTAAAATAAGTTCAAAAACTCACGTTGTCCAAATAATATGTAATTACAGTCAAAATTCATATTATTAAACGCACATTGACAATTTGTAATTTAAATACATAAATTCAATCATATACGAAAAAAAAATTCTAAAATTACATAATAAATATCAAATAAATATTTAATTACACAAATATTCGATTCGGACATACCAAATTAATTATTCGGATTTTCGGGGCGTTACAATCACCCCTCCTTAAGGGAATCTGGCCCCCAGATTCTACTCGTCCGGCTGAAATAATTCTGGATGAAACTTGCGCATCTTGTCCTCAGTCTCCCGTATAGCTTCTTCGGTTGTCTGATTTCTCCAAAGGACTTTGACAAGAGAAATCTCTCGGTTGCGCAGAGCTTGAGTCTTCTTATCCAATATCTTCACCGGCTTCGAAACAAAGGTCAAATCCGGCTCTAGTTCAATTTCCTCAACAGGAAGGATCTCGGACTCATTTGGGAAGTATTTCCGGAGTTGGGAAACATGAAAGACGTTGTGAATCCCTGTCAGACTCGGCGGCAAGTCTAACCTGTACGCTGCGTTCCCAATTCTTTCCAGAATCTCATAGGGGCCCAAAAATCTCGGACTTAACTTTCCTCCTTTCCCAATTCGGGTGAAACCCTTTCGAGGAGAAGCTTTGAGGAATACTCTGTCACCAACCTCAAATTCCAACGGTCGGCGGCGGGTGTCGGCATAGCTCTTTTGTCGATCCTGAGCTGCCTTCATTCTCTGCCGGATGATCTGAATTCGGTCGATGGCATTTTGGAGAAACTTTGGAGGAGTTCCTCGTTCCTTATCATCTTTCGTCCATCGCCAATCTTCGAGATCCCAAAACAACGGGGATCTACACTTTCTGCCATACAATGCTTCGTAAGGTGCCATTCCGATCGTAGACTGATAACTGTTGTTGTAAGCAAACTCGATCAGAGGCAACTGGTCGTGCCAATTGTTGCGAAAATCCAGGGCACAAGCTCGAAGCATATCACAGAGATATCTGATCATCCTCTCTGACTGACCATCGGTTTGCGGATGTGCGGCTGTACTGAAAGTCAGCTTCGTTCCCATTCGTTCTTGAAGTTGTTTCCACAAACGGGAAGTAAATCGAGCATCTCTGTCAGATACTATCGTAGTCGGAATTCCATGAAGCTTGACAATCTCTCGGTGATAAATCTCTGCCAACCTATCCACTTTGTATGACATGTTGATCGGTAGGAAGTGAGCACTCTTGGATAGTCGGTCTATAATCACCCAAATGCTATCGTAGCCACCTCTAACTTTAGGCAAACCAGACACGAAGTCCATGGCAATACCCTCCCAATTCCATGTAGGAATCGGTAGTGGCTCAAGCAAACCTCCCGGTCTCTGATGTTCAGCTTTAACTTGTTGACAAGTCGAACATCTCTTGACGTAATCAGCTACGTCCCTCTTCATACCTCTCCACCAGAACAATTCCTTCAAATCCCGATACATCTTACTTCCTCCCGGATGAACTGTGTAAGGTGTGTTGTGAGCCTCATCGAGAATCTCTTTCCTCAGACTCTCCGAAACACAAACTCGGGACTTGTAGCGGAGAACTCCTGTGTCGTCCACACCAAACTGAGTCTCAGAATCAGCTGCGATGTGAACTATCTGTCTCTGAGTCCACTCATCAGTAGCCTGAACATCTCGAATCTTTCGACCCAACTCTGACTGGATCGATATGCTGTGAACATGGGCCGCCTGAGAACTGATGTGAACTCCCTCTAACTTAGCCTCTAACTGGGCTATGCTTGCCTTCCGGCTTAGTGCATCGGCTACGACATTCGCCTTTCCGGGATGATACTGGATCTTGCAATCGTAGTCCTCAAATAACTCCATCCAACGGCGCTGTCATTTGTTCAATTCCTTCTGAGTAAACAAGTACTGAAGGCTCTTATGATCTATGAAGATGTCGAATGTGATGCCGTAGAGGTAATGACGCCATTTCAATAATGCAAATACCACGGCGGCTAGTTCAAGGTCGTGTGTGGGATAGTTCTCTTCAGCTGGCTTTAGCTTCCTCGATGCATAAGCTATAACTTTCCCATTCTGCATTAATACACAACCTAACCCTTCGTATGACGCATCTGCATACACGACAAATCCTTCAGAACCCTTTGGCAGGGTCAGTACTGGGGCTGTGGTCAATCTCTTCTTGAGCTCCTGAAAACTAGCTTCACATTTGGCTGACCACTCAAACTTAGCTTCCTTCTTCGTCAATGCTGTTAATGGACCTGCAAGTTTAGAGAAATCCTTGACAAAACGTCTGTAGTATCCTGCTAATCCCAAGAAACTACGGATCTCTGTAGGAGTCTTAGGTCTCTCCCAATCCAGCACTGTCTCAATCTTCGAAGGATCTACCTCGATTCCCGTTCCAGATATGAAATGACCTAGGAAGGTCACTCGGTCAATCCAGAATTCGCATTTGCTAAACTTAGCAAACAACTGGTGCTCTCTCAAAGCTTGGAGCACAATCCGGAGGTGTTCAGCGTGTTCTTCTTCGGACTTCGAGAACACTAAGATGTCGTCAATGAAAATAACGACAAACTTGTCGAGGTACGAACGGAAAATTCTGTGCATCATGTCCATAAAAGCTGCTGGAGCATTCGAGAGTCCAAATGGCATGACCACAAACTCGAAATGTCCGTATCGGGTGTTGAAAGCTGTCTTCGGGACATCGTCTGATCGGATACGGAGCTGGTAATATCCTTGTCTGAGATCGAGCTTGGAATAAACCCTCGATCCTTGCAACAAGTCGAACAATTCCTCGATATGCGGTAAAGGATACTTGTTCTTCACCGTCATCCTGTTCAACTCTCGGTAATCGATACACATGCGAAGTGTACCATCTTTCTTCTTTACGAACAAGACTGGAGCACCCCAAGGCGAGGCACTCGGTCGGATATATCCAATAGAAAGAAGTTCGTCGAGTTGATTCTTCAATTCTTTCAACTCAGCAGGAGCCATTCGGTACGGCGACTTCGAATAAGACTCGGCTCCCGGAACTAGATCAATCACGAACTCTATATCCCGATCCGGTGGCAAGAATTCCAAATTCTCGGGAAACACATCGACGAATTCATTGACCACGGGCGTCTCTTCGATCTTTGTCTGGTCCTTCGGGCGGTTGAGAATGTAAGCTATAAAGCACGTCGCTTCTTCTTTCTGAACGAGCTTCTTGGCTTCCATCATTGAGATATACGGGCCTTCTCCTGATCGGAAACCCTTAACCTCATTAGAGCCCAGAATAACCTTCTTCTCGAAACAATCAACCTTCGCCCGATGCTCGTACAACCAATCCATGCCGAGAATAACTCCATATTTCTTCATCGGCAGCTCGATCAAATCTGCTAGATACTCGATATCCTCGATGACAATCGGCAACGTTTAAGTGCTCGGTTCGCAATGACCTTCGAACCCAACGGCGAACCAACCACTAGCACATAATCAAGCAACGAAACAGGCGCATGCACAGATAAGGAAACAGCAGGCGCAATAAATGAGTGTGAAGCACCCGAGTCGTATAATGCATGTATGGGGATGCCATTTATATATATAGTACCTTCCACCACATCTGTCGGATCTGCAACAGCATCCTCAGCATCGCCTTCCAAGGCGTAAACACGAGCGTAAGCCTGAGGCTGAGCGGCTCCCTGCTGTACCGGTCTTCTCTTCGGACATTCACCAATTCTGTGATCGGGGCTACCGCATCCGTAGCAAAGACCGTTCTTCCTCCAACATTTGGCCTCTAAGTGCGGGCCCTGACAAAATCCACAGACAGGTCGTGGAAATCCCTGAGGTCGAGGAGGAGCAAGCTGAGGTCGGGGAGGAGCAGGCTGAATGGCGCTCCTGAACGGCTTCTTCCCCGAAGAGGACCCAGACGGAATAAATGGCCTCTTCGAACCAGAAGCAAAACTCTTGGCGGCTGCAGGGGCAGGTGCTAATGTCGGTCTCATCTGTCGAAGATCGGACTCTATAGAAAGGGCCGTCTCGACTGCATCTGTGTAGAACTGAAGTCTGTTCCCGAGCATATGCATACGAATCTCGTTCGACAATCCCTCGATGAACTGTCGAGTCTTCCTTTGCTCGTCGTCAACCATATACGAGCAGTGAATAATAAGCCTGGAGAAATGAGCCTCGTACTGGTCAACGGTAGAAGTACCTTGCTTGAGAGCCAGGAACTCTCGCTCACGTCTCTGTCGGACCACCAAAGGAATATACTTGGCCCGAAACTCCACCAAAAACTGATCCCAAGACGGGACCACATGCTCTCGCTGCCATCTCTGCTCTATACGAGCCCACCAGTCCTGAGCAGCTCCAATCATCTGGTACACTGCTAACTCGACCCTCTTAGGGTCCGGACGTTCCATCACTCGGAATCTCTTTTCCATCGCCGATATCCAAGCCTCAGCGATAACATCATCAGGTGCACCCTCGAACTGCGGAGGGTTGAACTTAAGAAACCTTCCCATATCATTCTCGGGGGCAGGTGGTGGCGTAGCTCTGTTGGTATGAACCATGAATTGCCCTAAGGCTTCCATAAACTGTGCCGGAGTAGGAACACCTGGAGGCGGACCTGGCGGTTCACGACGAGGAGGCATTCTGCACATTCAATACCAAACATGCATTACGATAAGTGATTATGAAAAGCTGTAACACGCAGAGAAGTTTATTCAAATAATCACATAGCCACAAACACGTAATCCTAAGCCGTACGACCTAGACACAACTGGACACGACAATTCAGAGCTTCGGCCATTGGACCAAGAGCTCTGATACCAACTGTAGCGGGCGCCCCAAGCGGGTAACGCACGCCCCGCACCGAGCCCCGACCCGGAACCGAAATGGGATCCGACCCGAACCGAAACCCGGTGAACGGCAAGCATTTACTCAATAACTAGGCGGGGATTTCAAAACAACGAAAGGACAGAAGTGCGGAAGCGAAATAAACGAAACATAAATAATTACACAAGTATTAAAGCCCACCAAGGCTAACGAAATTCCATTAATTAAATAACAAACGGGTTCGATACAATATCCCGATAATAATATCATAACGGTTTCAATATTTATACATAATCCCGAATACAAACTAAGTAAATCCTAATATCGTAAAACATAAAAATAAAAGCCATACGGGAAAGAGTTATACATGAGCAAAAATTAATGCAACTCTAAGACGCGACGACGACGACGCAGATCCCGCCTAGTGTCCTGAAACCAGTACAGGGGTAAAACAGAGGGGGTTAGTCAAACGACTAAGTGAGGAGGGAATAATAATGTATATCGTAAAACGGAAGTAAATCACCAAATTTTTAAACTTAAAAGAAATCAACATAAAAGAAAGGTTTTCGTAATCGGGTGGTGATTTAACATAAAACATAACATATCTAATGACTCGGCGAGTCGAGTCCTGAACTCCAATATCCAAACATAAAAACCGGAAACCACCCTTATTCCTCCAATGTAGACGGACCGCTAAATCCGAACTACTCGTAACTGACTAGAATAACTCAGGTACTCAAAGGGCTGCCACTCCGGCCTCACCCTGAGCTCCCAAATGGAGGAAACCATAGGATTTACGCCGTAGACCCGACGTCTACCGACTTCGTCCTATCGCTCTTACTCCGGGCCCAAACGATCATGCAAACATTTCATAACTCGCTTTTCAAACATTTCGGGTTGGCCAAAAGACCGTTCGAGACATGACATATGCGAGGCCGAAGGCCAAAGTTCGCCTTAGAAAACAAAAGGTTTTGCATGTCTCTTTCATAAACATTTCGAAAACTATACGTAATACTTTTTCATATCAAATCATTTTCGATAAATCAAATGAACCTAATAATCATAAATATCTACTAAGTATATATATATATAAACGGTGTGAAAACCAAAACATAAACGAGGCTTATATGGGGAGAGGCTTATATATATATATATATACGTAGTGATACTGGAATCAGAAAAGGAAAGCCTCACCTGGCTGTGCAAAATGAACAAAAGGAGCAATAACCGGCACTACTCCACAGGAGTATCATCTGCAAAAATACCAAGACACAACCAAATAAGACTAAAGACGACGCACGGCTTATACAAAAGAATTAGAACACATAGAAGCACGTTATACAATTAAATCAGTCACTTAGGTTCAAATTCTCAAGCGAAAACAGAGTAAATCGCAAAATTTAAAAATGTAAATCAATTCCAAATGCAAGGAAACTTTACGGACATGCTTAGAATATCATAAAGAAGCATGCATTCGAATTTCGGGAAAATCGGACTTCACATGCAAAAGTTAGAAAATTTGACGAAAACTTAAAACGCACTATTCATATATCCGAACATGTCGTAAATTCATAAATCATGTAATTCCTATCTATATCATATATATCGAATACACGAGCAAAGAAAGAATTCGGAAAAGACGAGCCGAAGCGGGACCCGTAGGCCAAATTGTACCCTGACTTACAGAAGGTCAGGGCACTGTTCGAGCCTTTCACACGGCCTTGTGCACGGCCGTGTGGCGAGGCCGTGCACGATCAAGAAACGCGCACGGCCTCATGCACACGGCCTCAAGGCCGTGTGCACAGCCCGTGTGCAATTCTTCCACGCGCACGGCCTCATGCACACGGCCTCAAGGCCGTGTGCACCGATTCAAGCAGAAACATTTCGCAGAAACAAAACCTACGCGAATTCAAACCTTAATCCAACGATTAATCACTAAAACATGCAAATCAAACCCTAATTCTCACATATAATCATCTACAACATATAATCTTCATATAGAAACGACAAACACGAAAATCCATCCATATTTACTATCAAAATCGAATAAAAACCTAAATTCTACAACTATCATCAAAAATAAGAAATACGAAGCATAAGAGGCATTAAATGAAAAATTCGTGAAAGGCTTACTCGTAGAAGAGTTCGCGAGGAGTTCGTAGACGAAAACGGATCGAGAATCCGTCGAGAAACGGAGTCGGGACGATCGTTGGAATATCTTTCTTCTTCCTTCTCTTTTTCTTTCTTTTTCTTTCTTCTCCTTTGCTTTCTTTTTCTTTTTGTGCGTGAGTCAAATGAGAGGGAGAGAGATTGAATAAGTCAATTCAGGCTAGGGTTTAAAGAGTCGAAGGGGCATTTTAGTAATTTTGTAAAATAAGTTCAAAAACTCACGTTGTCCAAATAACATGTAATTACAGTCAAAATTCATATTATTAAATGCACATTGACAATTTGTAATTTAAATACATAAATTTAATCATATACGAAAAAAAAATTCTAAAATTACATAATAAATATTTAATTACACAAATATTCGATTCGGACATACCAAATTAATTATTCGGATTTTCGGGGCGTTACAGAAGTACTTTCGGAGTTGGGAAACATGAAAGACGTTGTGAATCCCAGTTAGGCTCGGCGGCAAGTCTAACCTGTAAGCTGCGTTCCCAATCCTCTCCAGAATTTCATAGGGACCCAAAAATCTCGGGCTCAGTTTTCCTCCTTTTCCAATTCGGGTGAAACCCTTTCGAGGAGAAGCTTTAAGGAATACTTTGTCACCAACCTCAAATTCCAACGGTCGCCGACGGGTGTCGGCATCGCTCTTCTGTCGATCCTAAGCTGCTTTCATTCTCTGTCGAATAATCTGGATATGGTCGATGGCATTCTGGAGAAACTTTGGAGGAGTTCCTCGTTCCTTATCATCCTTCGTCCAACGCCAATCTTCGAAATCCCAAAACAACGGGGACCTACACTTTCTGCCATACAATGCTTCGTAAGGTGCCATTCCGATCGTAGACTGATGACTGTTGTTGTAGGCAAACTCGATCAGAGGCAACTGGTCGTGCCAATTGCTGCGAAAATCCAAGGCACAAGCTCGAAGCATATCACAGAGATATCTGATCATCCTCTCTGACTGACCATCGGTTTGCGGATGTGCGGCTGTACTGAAAGTCAGCTTCGTTCCCATTCGTTCTTGAAGTTGCTGGCACAAACGGGAAGTAAATCGAGCATCTCTGTCAGACACTATCGTAGACGGAATCCCATGAAGCTTGACAATCTCTCGATGATAAATCTCTACCAACCTATCCACTTTGTACGACATGTTGATTGGTAGAAAATGAGCACTCTTGGACAATCGGTCGATAATCACCCAAATGCTATCGTAGCCACCTCTAACTTTAGGCAAACCAGACACGAAGTCCATGGCAATACCCTCCCAATTCATGGTAGGAATCGGTAGCGGCTCAAGCAAACCTCCCGGTCTTTGATGTTCAACTTTAACCTGCTGACAAGTCGAGCATCTCTTGACGTAATCAGCTACGTCTCTCTTCATACCTCTCCACCAGAATAACTCTTTCAGATCCCGATACATCTTACTTCCACCTGGATGAACTGTATAAGGTGTGTTGTGAGCCTCATCGAGAATCTCTTTCCTCAGATTCTCCGGAACACAAACTCGGGACTTGTAGCGGAGAATTTCGGTGATGTCCACACCAAACTGAGTCTTTGGATCAACTGCGATGTGAACTATCTGTCTCTGAGTCCATTCATCAGTAGCCTGAACATCTCGGATCTTTCGACCTAATTCTGATTGGATCGATATGCTGTGAACATGGGCTTGGGAACTGATGTGAACTCCCTCTAACTTAGCCTCTAGCTGGGCTATGCTTGCCTTCCGGCTTAGTGCATCGGCTACGACATTCGCCTTTCCGGGATGATACTGGATCTTGCAATCGTAGTCCTCAAATAATTCCATCCAACGGCGCTGTCGTTTGTTCAATTCCTTCTGAGTAAACAAATACTGAAGGCTCTTATGATCTGTGAAGATGTCGAACGTGATGCCATAGAGGTAATGACGCCATTTCAATAATGCAAATACCACGGCGGCTAGCTCAAGGTCGTGAGTGGGATAGTTCTCTTCAGCTGGCTTTAGGTTCCTCGATGCATAAGCTATAACTTTCCCATTCTGCATTAACACACAACCTAACCCTTCGTGTGACGCATCTGCATACATGACAAATCCTTCAGAACCCTCTGGCAGGGTCAATACTGGAGCTGTGGTCAATGTCTTCTTGAGCTCCTGAAAATTAGCTTCACATTTGGCTGACCACTCAAACTTAGCTTCCTTCTTTGTCAATGCTGTTAACGGGCCTGCAAGTTTAGAGAAATCCTTGACAAAACGTCTGTAGTATCCTGCTAAACTCAAGAAACTACGGATCTCTGTAGGAGTCTTAGGTCTCTCCCAATCCAGCACTGTCCCAATCTTCGAAGGATCTACCTCGATTCCTGTTCCAGATATGACATGACCTAGGAAGGTCACTCGGTCAATCCAAAATTCGCATTTGCTGAACTTAGCAAACAATTGGTGCTCTCTCAAAGCTTGGAGCACAATCCGGAGGTGTTCAGCGTGTTCTTCTTCGGACTTCGAGAACACTAAGATGTCGTCGATGAAAATAACGACGAACTTATCGAGGTACGGACGGAAAATTCTGTGCATCATGTCCATAAAAGCTGCTGGGGCATTCGTAAGTCCAAACGGCATGACCACAAACTCGAAATGCCCGTATCGGGTGTTGAAAGCGGTCTTCGGGATATCCTCTGACCGGATACGGAGCTGGTAATACCCTTGTCTGAGATCGAGCTTTGAATAAACCCTCGATCCTTGTAGCAAGTCGAACAATTCCTCGATATGCGGTAAAGGATACTTGTTTTTCACTGTCATCCTGTTCAACTCTCGGTAGTCGATACACATGCGAAGTGTACCATCTTTCTTCTTCACGAACAAGACTGGAGCACCCCAAGGCGAGGCACTCGGTCGGATATATCCAATAGAAAGAAGTTCATCGAGTTGGTTCTTCAATTCTTTCAACTCTGCAGGAGCCATTCGGTATGGCGACTTCGAATAGGACTCGGCTCCCGGAACTAAGTCAATCACGAACTCTATATCCCGATCCGGTGGCAAGAATTCCAGATTCTCGGGAAACACGTCGAGGAATTCATTGACCACGGACGTCTCTTCGATCTTCGTCTGGTCCTTCGGGTGGTTGAGAATGTATGCTATAAAGTACGTCGCTTCTTCTTTCTGAACGAGCTTCTTGGCTTCCATCATTGAGATATACGGACTTTCTCCTGATCGGAAACCCTTTACCTCATTAGAACCCAGAATAACCTTCTTCTCGAAACAATCAACCTTTGCCCGATGCTCGTACAACCAATCCATTCCGAGAATAACCCCATATTTCTTCATCGGCAACTCGACCAAATCAGCCGGGTATTCGATACCCTCGATGATAACCGGACAACGCTTAAGTGCTCGGTTCACAATAACCTTCGAACCCAACGGCGAACCAACCACTAACACATAATCAAGTAAGGAAACAGGCTCATGCACAGATAAGGAAACAGCAGGCGCAATAAATGAGTGGGAAGCACCCGAGTCGTACAATGCATGTATGGGGATGCCATTTATATATATAGTACCTTCCACCACATCGGTCGGATCTGCAACAGCATCCTCTGCATCGCCTTCGAAGGCGTAAACACGGGCATATGCTTGAGGCTGAGCGGCTCCCTGCTGTACCGGTCTCCTCTTCGGACATTCACCTATCCTGTGATCGGCGCTACCACATCCGTAGCAAAGACCGTTCTTCCTCCAACACTTGGCCTCTAAATGTGGGCCCTGACAAAATCCACATACTGGCCGTGGAAATCCCTGAGGTCGAGGAGGAGTAAGCTGAGGTCGGGAAGGAGCAGGCTGAATGGCGTTCCTGAACGGCTTCTTCCCAGAAGAGGACCCAGACGGAATAAATGGCCTCTTTGAACCAGAAGCAAAACTCTTGGCGGCTGCAGGGGCAGTTGCAGATGTCGGTCTCATCTGTCGGAGATCGGACTCTATAGAAAGTGCCGTCTCGACTGCATCGGTGTAGTACTGGAGTCTGTTCCCGAGCATATGCATACGAATCTCATTCGACAATCCCTCAATGAACTGTCGGGTCTTCCTCTGTTCGTCGTCAACCATATACGAGCAGTGAATGATAAGACTGGAGAAGTGAGCCTCGTACTGGTCAACGGTAGAAGTACCCTGCTTGAGAGCCAGGAACTCTCGCTCACGTCGCTGTTGGACCACCAACGGAATATACTTGGCCCGAAACTCAACCACGAACTGATCCCAAGTCGGGACCACATGCTCACTCTGCCATCTCTGTTCGATACGGGCCCACCAATCCTGAGCAGCTCCTATCATCTGATACACTGCTAACTCGACCCTCTTAGGGTCCGGACACTCCATTACTCGGAATATCTTTTCCATCGCCGATATCCAAGCCTCGGCGATAACATCATCAGGTGCACCATCGAACTGCGGAGGGTTGAGCTTAAGAAACCTTCCCAGATCATTCTCCGGGGCAGGAGCTGGTGTTGCTCGGTTAGCATGAACCATGAACTGCCCTAAGGCTTCCATAAACTGAGCTGGAGTCGGAACACCTGGAGGCGGACCTGGCGGTTCACGGCGAGGAGGCATTCTGCAAATTCAAAACCAAACATGCATGATGATAAGTGATTATGGAAAGCTGTAACACGTAGAGAAATTAAATTCACATAATCACGTTGTCACAATCACATAACCCTAAGCCGTACGACCTAGACACAACTGGACGCGACAATTCAGAGCTTCGGTCATTGGACCAAGAGCTCTGATACCAACTGTAGCGGGCGCCCCAAACGGGTAACGCACGCCCCGCACCAAGCCCCGACCCGGAGTCGAAATGGGATCCGACCCGAATCGAAACCCAGCGAACGGCAAGCATTTACTCAATAACTAGGCGGGGGTTTCAAAAACAACGGAAAGACAGAAGTGCGGAAGCGAAATAAACGAAATATTAAAACATAAATAATTACACAAGTATTAAAGCCCACCAAGGCTAACGGAATTCAATAAATAAATAACAAACGGGTTCGATACAATATCCCGATAATTATAATAACGGGTTCAATATTTATATAATCCCGAATACAACTTAAGGTAATAAATTCCTAGAATCATAAAACATATAAATAAAAGCCATACGGGAAGGAGTTATACATGAGCAAAAATAATGAAACTCTACGACGCCTACGACGACGAAGATCCCGCCTAGTAACCTGAAACCAGTACAGGGGTAAAACAGAGGGGGTTAGTCAAACGACTAAGTGAGGAGGGAATAATAATGTATATAATAAATCGGAAATAAATCACCAATTTTAAACTTAAAAGAAATCAACATAAAAGAATGGTTTTCGTAATCGGGTGGTGATTTAACATAAAACATAACATATCGTATGACTCGGCGAGTCGAGTCCTGAACTCCAATATCCAAACATAAAAACCGGAAACCACCCTTATTCCTCCAATGTAGACGGACCGCTAAATCTGAACTACGCGTAACATACTAGAGTAACTCAGGTACTCAAAGGGCTGCCACTCCGGCCTCACCCCGAGCTCCCAAATGGAGGAAACCATAGGATTTACGCCATAGACCCGACGTCTACCGATTTCGTCCTATCGCTCTTACTCCGGGCCCAAACGAACATGCATACATTTCATAACTCGCTTTTCAAAATATTTCGGGTTGGCCAAAAGACCGTTCGAGACATGACATATGCGAGGCCGAAGGCCCAAGTTCACCTTAGAAAACAAAAGGTTTTACATGTCTCTTTCGTAAACATTTCAAAGTCTATACGTAGTACTTTTCATATCAAATCATTTTCGATAAATCAAATGAACATAATAATCATAAATATCTATTAAGTATATATATATATAAACGGTGTGAAAACAAAACATAAACGTGGCTTATTTTGGGAGAGGCTTATTTATATATATACGTAATAATACTGGAAACAGAAACGGAAAGCCTCACCTGTGGCTATGCAAAAGAAGAGCAGAAAGAGCAAGAACTGGCGCTACTCCACGGGAGTATCGTCTGCAAAATATCAAGACACAACCAAATAAGACTAACGACGACGCACGGCTTATACGAAAGTATCAAAACACATAGGAGCACGTTATACAATTAAATCAATCACTTAAGTTCAAATTCGCAAACGAAAATAGAGTAATTCATGCATTTAAAAATGTAAATCAAGTCCAAATGCAACGAAACTTTACGGACATGCTTAAATTATCATAAAGGAGTATGCATTCGAACTTCGTAAAAATCGGACTTCACATGCAAAAGTTAGAAAATTTAACGAAAACTTAAAACGCACTATTCATATACCCGAACATGTCGTAAATTCATAAATCATGTAATTCCTATCTAATTCATATATATCGAATACACGAGCGAAGAAATAATTCGGAAAAGACGAGCCAAAGCGGGACCCGTAGGCCAAAATGTGCCCTGACTAACAGAAGGTCAGGGCACTGTTCGACCAGGCCACACGGCCTTGTGCACGGCCGTGTGCCGAGGCCGTGCACAATCGAGCAACACGCACGGCCTCATGCACACGGCCTCAAGGCCGTGTGCACCAGCCCGTGTTAGGCCGTGTGCGAATTCACCACGCGCACGGCCTCATGCACACGGCCTCGAGGCCGTGTGCACAAGCCCGTGTGCGATCAAAATGAGCAGAAACTCGCAGACAGAAAAAACATCGCGATAATCAAACCCTAATCCAACAATTGATCACTAAAACATGCAAATCAAACCCTAATTAACACATATGATCATCTACAACATATAATATTCATATAGAAACGATAAACACGAAAATCCATCCACGATTACTATCAAAATCGAATAAAAACCTAAATTCTACAACATTTATCAAAAATAAGAAATATGAAACATACGAGACATAAAACGAAATAATCGTGAAAGGCTTACTCGTAGATGAGATCGCGAGGAGTTCGTGGACGTAAACGGCTCGAAAATCCGTCGGGAAACGGAGTCGGGACGATCGTTGGAATCTCTTTCTTCTTCCTTCTCTTTTTCTTTCTTTTTCTTTCTTCTCCTTTTCTTTCTTGCTGAGTGACGCGAGAGTGAGATGAGAGATTGACTTAGTCAAATTTTGACTAAGGTTTAGAAATCGAAGGGGCAAAGTCGTAATTTTGCAAAATAAGTTCGAAAACTCACGTCGCCCAAATAACATGTAATTACAGTCAAAATTCATATTATTAAACGCACATTGACAATTTGTAATTTAAATGTAAAAATTCATTCATATACGAAAAATTCTAAAATAACATAATAAATATCAAATAAAATAATTATTTGCGCAAATATTCGATTCGAACATACAGATTTATAATTCGGATTTTCGGGGTGTTACAGCTATGATAATACAATATACCTCTGTGATTCGGTATCATGGTCGGGATCCCCTTTTCCTTCCCCGAGGATTCCCTGAGTCGGGGCAGTCTTGAACTCGATGCTTGCTACTCCCACATCTGAGGCAACGCCCCAGTTTCCTCCTACACCTTGCAGTCTCATGATTGGTCTTTCCACAGTGCTCACAGGGAATGAGGTCCTCGTTCACTTCTGGTCTAGTAGGTTCCGGCATCTCGTAGCATGGTTGCCATGTCGGAAAGGTGCTCGGTCCGGCTGGCTCTCTTCTTGTCTTCTCGTTGAAAGAGAATCCTTTCATGTGAGGAATACTTCGTCTCATCTCTTGAAGATCGGACTCCACTCTCATAGCTCGGTTAACTGCCTCGTGATAAACGCGAATGTCCAATCCTACTAATCTTTCCAAGATCTCCGGTTGAAGTCCCTTGATGAATTTCCGCGCTCTCCTTCGATCGTCAGATGCAATGTGAGGAGCATAGACGATGAGGCGGCTGAAAGTGCCTCGTATTGTGCAACAGGGAGAGCTCCTTGGGTGAGGGACATGAACTCTCTTTCTCGGCTGTCACGTACCACTTGCGGCACGTACTTCTCTCGGAAGTCGGATAGGAACCGTGACCAAGTGTACGGAATTCTCTTAGCGATCCATCTCTGTTCTATGTAATGCCACCAATCCTCAGCTGGTCCTCTCATGAGAAAGATGGCATACTCGACCCTCTCGGGGTCACCGCAGTGTATTACTCGAAAGATTCGCTCTAGATCGGCTATCCAAGCCTCGGCTTTAAGGTCATCTGGTTCGCCCACGAAGCAAGGTGGGTTGTAGTGCAGAAATCTGTCTAGGGATTGGCCCTCGGCTTGTCTCGCAGGCACATGCTGCTGTTGTTGTTGTCTCTCTTGATGCACTTGCTCAGCAATCTGTCTCATAGCTGTCACTAACTCCCTTGCAATCGAATTCGGGGATAAGGGAGCCGTAGGGGGTCTTCGATGAGACATTATGTACCTGCGCTCAATAAACTAGGAAAAGATGCGTGCTCGGTTAATGGAATGATCACATAAGGCATATAAAATTCAAACAGAGCATACATTGATGATTCGAATAGCGTGTAATCAATTAAAGCATGAAATAAATCACATAACAAGCAAAACTCGATCCTATAGCCGTACGACCTAGACACGACAAAACCCAAGCAGGACACGACGACAAGACAAGACAGACGCTACCTCAAGTTCCACATTCACTTGCATTCAATCCCAACTCAGTACTACCATTGTAAGAGATCAAGCGGTTGGTTGGCCATTCCAAAAGAAGATCAATCACAATTTCAATACTAAGGAGTTCTCAAGCACCTGTGACTGGAAACTTTAAGTCTCATTGACACAAAACGGGCAGACACAAGGGACAAGACACGACGCGATTACAAAGCTTCGGTTCCTTTTGGGAACCTAGGCTCTGATACCACTGACTGTAGCGCCCCCTGAAGAAGGACCGCCACATCCGCACCGAAATGGATTCCCGAGCTTCAGCGAGGGGCCTCAACTCAAAAACCCACTCCGGCGAACGGCACTCATGCAATAACCATTGGCAACAGTGACAACCATCCCAACAACAACCAGAAAAGAACAGAGGAATGCGGAAGCGATTAATGTAAACAATCAAATTCCATAAAAGCCTACAAGGCTAACAATAATAACAATTAAACATTTATAATCAAGATACAGAATGTTCATAAACAGATAGTGCCATCCATGGCTCAACTAGTCTACCCTATGCAATCCTAGATATCGTCAACTATCCCACATCAGGGGCAGATAAGTACGTAAAGTAAATAATTACAATAAACAAGACTCGACGGTTGTTGGGACCACTGACAAGACAAACCAAAAAGACTGAGCCTATCTAGACCTGCTGAAGCTGACTGACGAGATAGGTGACGTCGCCACCTGTCTACCTGAAGCAAGAACCAAAATAGCAGGGGTGAGTATAAAGGATACTCAGTAAGGGGGTTTTGATCACCGTTCGTCATTTATCTTTTTAAAACCAAAAGTGGTGAGTGTTGCCCGTTTTGAGAAAGAATACGAATACGAAATATAAGTTGTAAAATGACACAAAGCAACACTCGGGTTCGGCTTATTTGAAAACACAAAAGGTTGACGAACCGGATCCTTTAAAACATTTGCACGAAATATCAAGCCGATTGAAAGAATATTAGTTGAGTAATAAAGGAGGCTTAGGGTAGCAAGTACGAGTCACACTTCCGGGTTTTATATATATATAGGGAAGTACATATGATAACTGAAGAAAACCGGAATGTGCTTCGACTTGTCACGAAAGCCATAAAATAATTAGACAAGCAATAAATGCAATAAATCATGCAATAATGTGTCCCGGCGAGAACGGGCCGTCTCCTTATAACTCCCAATTGAAAATCATGCAAGCATATAGTCAAGTACTCCACCACCAACAACACTATACAGAATTTAAGGAGACGCTGTTAGCACCACCATCAGGATTTAAGGAGACGCGATTAGCACCACCGTACAGGGTTTAAGGAGACGCGATTAGCACCACCGTTCGCATCAACTCAGGCTAACCAACCTCCTGGCCGGCCCAAGTCAACACGCTAGAAGTACACATCGGGACTTGCCCTAGACGCTCGTCCCCAGGCTCACCTCCTGTATACTCCGGGCCCAAGTCATTAAACAGACTATGGCTCGCTTTTGAAATCAATGATAGTTTGGGTGGCCAAAAGGGCCATTCGAAAGTAGGAAATCGGGGTTTGGGAGGCCAAAGGGGCCATTCGAGACAAGGTTATATTTGCGGGGTCGAGAGACCAAAATTCGCATTTAAAACAAAAGGGTTTTCCTTGTCTCTAGTTGAAAGCATTTCAAATCATTTTGGTTTTGCTGTTAAAAGGTTTGACTAAGCACATAAGGAATGGTAAAGGCAGTACAACAAGTAATAATAAAAGCGGGGTAGTCATTTATTTCGCAAACCTATATAAGACTGTGTCCTTGCCCCAGTTAAAAGAAGTTTAAACCCTTACCTGGCTCGACACGACAGTATGAAAGCAAGCGGTAGTCAGGTGTAACGCCCCACATTTTTGTTAAACTAAAGCCGGTAAGAATTCCTAAGATAACGAGATAAGTTGGAAAACTCGATCAGAAAATACGTGCTTATGTGATATTATTTGGCTAATTTGTGTCTAATTGATATTTTAAATTTTCCCAAACACTTTGAATTATACGAACTTTAAGTTATTTGATACTTGGCGAAAATTATACTTATGTGTATCATTGTCTATGTACTTTTATTAAATTTTGACACGTATATCTTTATCCCTAAATATCGGATAAGAACTGAATTCAAAATATAATTTAAGTTACTCGAAATTTTTGATAATCTGAATAACTACATTAACCAGTAGATAAATTTAGAATTGTTTAGACCATAATAAAATATATTACTTTTTGGTCCAGCCGCTACTGAACCCACGAACTAAAATGAGGAAGAAATAAATATCATAATACATCATCAAATTTAACGGATAATGAGTCCTCTAGATTAGGCCAACTCAAACCTTATTATAACAACACCTCCTGCTTGGCTTTTTAAGTGTGATCTTCAACTGTATACATCCTCAAGCATCAACTCATTATTCAAATTATGAAATAAAAGAAAGAATACTCTCTGGTACTTGAAGTGAAGAAGAACGAAACTGGTAAGATACATGAGTCATGAATTTCCATTTGATAATTGATACACTACATGATTGTTTGAAGTATATTTTTAATATTTATTATGTGCTTAGTGTAAATTCTCTTCTAGTTGGAAGAATTAACACATATATGTTCGGTGGAGGCAATCTTACACAATTTGATTTTTTTGTAGAGATTTTAATTGTTGGTTGTGGTATTCAACCAAAGTTTTATTAAGCTTGTACATATAGTAATTAATAGTATCTCGTTAATTACAAAATTGTATGTTAAGCTTAAATAATAAATAAATAAGAATCTCTCTCAAATCTAGAAGCTTTTAAAATGCCATGGTTAGAAAGAAGTAAGAAATTTGATTGTGACCTCATTTGAATAGCCAATTACCTGCTAGAATGTTAATTATGCTTATTTAGGTTTCCTTTGTATTATCCAACTACACGAACATAGTATTACACAACCCCCTGTTACTTGAGTTAGTTGGAGAACACAAGAACTCAGAATTACCAACTTATTACAAACAATCTTTGTGATTACTGAAAATGAATTTTAGAAGAAAAGAAATTAAAATATAATCATCCGATGAATAAAAAAATATATATATATATATTACATGAATTTTGATTTAGAGGTTAGAGTATATGCGTCGGAATTAGTATTTAATGATAGGAACTTTATATGCGACTTGATTTAATTCTTGTTTATTGCAATATGATTATGTGATTTGGTTAAAGCCGTACATGCCAGTCACATCTTTGGTTTGTCGAGTTGAGTCTTACCCTTTTGTCATTTATATAACAGGTGATCCTACAGAGGAACCCTGATTGTGTTTGATCATCCTTTTTGCTATTTTCTTGGGATATCGAGGTGGGGTTTCTTTTCCGAATTCGATCTTTCTTATATGTATGTAAATATTCCATATATACCCGAAGCCTGTGTTTTATGTTGTTATGTTTTCTTTCCCCATATTTATATTATACATAGTAGCTACTTGAACCCATACTATCTTAATGATTTTAAAGAAAAATGCTTTGATTTCAAATTATTATGTATAACCCCTCGAGAGCTCTATTAGCTCGGAAGGGTATAAAATAGATTGAAATTGGTCCCTTTGACCACATAAGCATTTGAAGTGCGAGAACCTTATCTTGGCCTTTCGGTGGCCATTGAGCCAAATTATACTATTGGGCCCGGACATCAGGGTACGGGGTGAAGCCGGATAGACGTTGGGTCTACGGTGGATCTCAATGCTCTGGTCTCCAAAACTGCTGGGAGCTCGGGCTGTGACCGGAGTGTAACCCTTTTGAGTACCTGCGCCGGACGGGATCTTGTCGCATAGACTTGTCCTCCGCCGAAGATGTATTGGATATTTGTCCTTGCATATATGATTATATAGTAGCGGGATAGCTACCTGACTACACAAGGAGAAATAAGGAGGTTTATTTGATATTTCTGATATTGTGAAACAGGTGGTTGATGCTCGTCTCGCCGAGCTTTTACTTTACTGCGAAATTATTCAACTCACCAATAATTGTGAAAACCTTTATTTTTCCTTTGCTTTCTTTTCATTTACAAACTGGTGAATCTTTGGGTTGTGTCGATAATATATACGTATTACAGCCCCTCACTTAGTCGCTTCGACTAACCCCATTACTCTGTGGTTGTCTTTTCAGGTTTTGGTCACTAGGCGGATTCAGGTCTTGTCATTGGGATTGCTTTCTTTTGTTTAGGTGATTCCCTATAGCCTATGTTGTCTGGATAAATACCTAAAACCCTAGAGTTTGTATATGTAAATGGTGTAAATTATTTTAAATAGTGATATTGATGTTTTCAGTGGCCTTGGTGGGCTTTATAATTGTGTTTTGGATTATGGTTGTTCTAGCTCCCTGAGTGGGATAGGTCGTGGTAATTTGCTTCCGCTGTATTATTGTTTATTGTCCTATCATTTTCTAAAGCAGATCCGCCTGGTATTTATTTTCCGTTCGCCAAGTTATAGTTCATAACCGGACCTTTAGTTCTTGTTATGGATTGTGACTTGGTGCGGGGCGTCGCGTCGCACCGTGTTTGGGGACGTGCCGTCACAGTTGGTATCAGAGCTAGAGGTTCATTGGCCTTAGCTCTGTGAGTCGTGTCAGTCTAGGTTCGTACGGCTTATGACTTAGGAAATTGTGCTTTCGTGCTTATGTGTTTACAGCTTTGCATCCATAATTGACCTACATGCATACTTGTTATATTTAACTGTAGGATGCCGTCTCGTCGTGATCGTACTCCTCCAGTAGCACCACCACAGGCACCAGTAGTGGATGCTCAGCAGATATTTGGTCTCTTTAAAGATTATCTGGATCAGAGAGACATGAATGTTGAGGTAGATGAGCATAGAGCTCGTGAGCAGTCCTTGCGTAGATTCCTCGATTTCCACCCACCTCAGTTTGTTGGTACCACAGATGATATTGTGGCAGAGGGTTGGATTTCATCTCTTGAGAGGATATACCGAGTTCATCAGCCTACTGATCTAGGGAAGGTTGAGTTTGCTATCTATCTTCTTCGTGGACCTGCAGAGGCCTGGTGGAAGACGACTGAGCAGAGATGGAGGGCCACCGGAGTTGAGTCAACATGGGATAGGTTTCTTGAGGAGTTTCGAGCTAAGTATGTTCCCCCTACTGTTCAGGATCGCCGGGAGCAGGAGTGTATGGAGTTATCCCAGGGTACTTCTACTGTGGCAGATTATGAGGCCAACTTTACTAGACTTGCAGTATATGCTCCCCATATTGCTATAGATGAGCGCAGGAAGACCAAGAAGTTTTTAGAGGGCTTGAGTATTCCTCTTCGATAGGGTCTTGCAGCTTCCCGTCCTACTACCTATGTTGCAGCTGTAGATGCAGCCTTATCTCTAGAGGCTGAGTATGCCAGTATTGATCGAGCTATTCTTCGTACTACCCCCGCTTCTTCCTCATCAGGTTTCAAGAGGCCTTTCATTCCGAGTGCTCCTATGCAGCCTAAGGGCAAGAGACCTTTTGGTGGACCCAGACCTCCTATACCTCGCCCTATGGGATTTCCTTCAGCACCTTGTCTGACTGGTTTTCCTACAGCCCCTCGTCCGTCAGGTTATCGTCCAGTTACTTGTGGTTATTGTGGGAAGAATCATCCAGAGTCCAAGTGTTGGAGCAAGTTGGGATTGTGCAGAGCTTGTGGGAGTTCCACTCATCAGATAGACAGTTGTCCCAGGAGACAGCCCCCGAGTCAGCCTATGCCGCCGAAGCCGAAGCCTGCTGTTCCAGCTCGTGTGTACGCCCTGGAGGGCGATAGTGAGGGTACTGAGCCTGATGCTTCCGCCGTGGTGGAAGGTACCATACATATACATAACATACCCATACATGCATTGTTTGATCCGGGTGCTACGCATTCTTTTGTTGCTCCTGAAATTAACTTATCTGCGCATGCGTCTGTTGATTTGTCTGATTATTGCTTTGTTGTGAGTTCCCCTTTGGGATCTTGTACGATTACCGACCGCGTGTACCGATGTTGTCCCGTTGTTATTGAGGATAAAGTTTACCCCGCAGATTTGATAGTGTTGTCTGTGAAGAAGTACGGAGTTATCTTGGGTATGGATTGGTTATTTGAGCACAGGGCCAAGATTGATTGTTTTGAGAAGAAGATTAGTTTGGGATCCGATTCGAGTCAGGGTATTCAGTTGACAGATGGGCCGATTATTTCTATGACAGAGGCAAAGAAGCTCGTTCGAGAGGGTGCTTCAGGTTTTGTTGCTTATCTTCTTAACAGGCCAAAAGAACAGTCGAAGTTTGAAACAACCGAGATAGTTAAAGATTTCCCTGATGTGTTTCCTGAGAAGTTAGAATCGTTACCTCCAGACCGTGATATCGAGTTTGTTATTGATCTATATCCGGGATCTGCGCCGTATTTGAAGACACCTTACAGGATGGCACCAGCCGAGTTAAAAGAGTTGAAGATTCAGTTAGATGATTTGCTAGCCAGTGGTTATATTAGGCCGAGTACTTCTCCCTGGAGTGCACCGATATTGTTTGTGAAGAAGAAAGATGGTTCTCTTAGGCTTTGTGTTGATTACAGAGAGTTGAACCGGATGACCGTGAAGAATAAGTATCCTCTTCCCCACATTGAGGAGTTGTTTGATTTATTGCAGGGATCAAGGGTCTATTCTAAACTCGATCTGAGACAGGGATATTATCAGTTACGTATCAGGGCAGAGGACATACCGAAGATAGCTTTCAACATCCGATATGGTCACTTTGAGTTTGTGGTTATGCTATTCGGTTTGACGAACGCTCCTGCAGCATTTATGGATATGATGCACCGAATCTTCCGACCTTATCTTGATAAGTTTGTTGTCATCTTCATCGACGATATACTGGTTTTCTCAAAGTCCGAGGAAGAGCATGTAGAGCATTTAAAGATTGTGCTACAAACTTTGAAAGAACATCAGTTATATGCTAAGTTCAGTAAGTGTGAGTTCTGGATTGAGAAAGTGGCGTTTCTGGGTCATGTTATATCTAAGAAGGGTATCGAAGTTGATCCTTCGAAGATTGATTCAGTATTGAGTTGGGAGCAGCCTAAGACTCCGACAGAGGTTCGTAGCTTTTTGGGATTGGCAGGTTACTACAGACGGTTTGTGAAGGATTTCTCTAAACTTGCAGCCCCGCTTACTGAGTTAACAAAGAAGAATGTTTCCTTTGTGTGGACTGATAAGTGTGAGAGCAGTTTTCGAGAGTTAAAGAACAGATTGACATCCGCTCCTATTCTTACTTTGCCTGAAGGCCCAGATGGATTCGTGGTTTATACTGATGCTTCGAAAGAAGGTTTAGGATGTGTGTTGATGCAGAATGGAAAGGTTATAGATTATGCCTCGAGAAAGCTTAAACCTGCTGAAATAAATTATCCTACACATGATCTTAAGTTAGCAGCAGTTGTATTTGCTTTGGGCAAGTGCCGTCACTATCTCTATGGCGTTGCTTTTGATATTTTCACTGATCATAAGAGCCTTCAGTATCTTTTCACGCAGAAGGAGTTGAGTAAACGCCAGAGACGTTGGATGGAGTTATTAGAAGACTATGATTGTAAGATTCAGTACCATCCAGGGAAGGCGAATGTGGTTGCAGATGCCTTGAGCAGAAAAGCGAGTGTATCACAGCTGGAGCTGAGTTCAGATATATCAGGTGTTGAGAGAGCTCGTATTATTTCTTATGCTCGTATTTCTAATATTACGATACAGTCAGAGTTGGGTCGTAGAATTAAAGAAGCTCAAGCTACGGATGATTGGATTCAGCGACAGATTATCCGAATGAAAGATGAGCCAGACACGCAGTTCAGTATCGACGACACAGGTCTTCTCAGACATAAGACAAGAGTTTGTGTTCCTGAGAATTTGAGGAGAGAGATTTTGGATGAAGCTCACAAATCAGCCTATACTATCCATCCGGGAGGTACTAAGATGTATCGAGATTTGAAAGAGTTCTTCTGGTGGAATGGTTTGAAGAGAGATGTGGCCGATTATGTCAGACAGTGTGCGACGTGTCAACAAGTCAAGGCAGATCATCAGAAACCCGGAGGTTTACTACAGCCACTCCCCGTTCCATCTTGGAAATGGGAAGAGATAGCGATGGACTTTGTTTCGGGTTTACCGAAAGTCAGAGGTGGTTATGATAGCATTTGGGTAATCGTTGACCGATTGACGAAATCCGCTCATTTCTTGCCCGTTTGTACTACCTATACAGTTGACAAGTTGGCAGAGGTTTATCATGAGGAGATTGTGAGACTTCACGGAGTTCCGATGAGTATAGTGTCGGACAGAGACACTAGGTTCACTTCACATATGTGGCAGAACCTAAAGGATCGTATGGGAACGAAGTTAACCTTCAGTACCGCAGCTCACCCCCAGACAGATGGTCAATCAGAGAGGACTATTAGATACCTCGGAGATATGTTGAGATCTTGTGCTTTAGATTTTCAGACTACGTGGTATAAACAGCTTCCATTGATCGAGTTTGCTTATAATAATAGTTATCAGTCCTCGATTCAGATGGCCCCATACGAAGCTTTGTACGGAAGGAAGTGTCGATCGCCACTATATTGGGATATAGAAGACTGGAGATGGACTAAAGATGGTATTCATCGTGGTATTTCTCCGAAATTGATTCAGGATGCTATCGAAAAGGTACAAGTCATCCGACAAAGAATAAAAGCTGCCCAAGACCGACAAAAGAGTTATGCTGATAGACGCCGACGTGATTTGGTGTTTGAAGTTGGGGATCAGGTATTCTTGAAAGCTTCTCCTAGAAAGGGATTCGTCCGAATCGGTAAAGGAGGAAAGTTAGCCCCGAGATATTTGGGTCCGTATGTGATTCTCGAAAGGATTGGGAAAATGGCCTACAGATTAGATTTACCACCAGCTCTTACCGGTATTCATAATGTTTTCCACGTCTCGCAGCTTCGTAAGTACCATCCAGACGAGTCCGAGATTATTCCGGTAGAAGATATTAAGTTAGAGCCGAATCTGACATTCATTTCCCAACCGGTTAGTATTCTGGACCGTAAATATCAAGAACTCCGTAACCGTCAAATCCCCCTCGTAAAAGTCCTTTGGAGGAATCAGAAAACTGAAGATGCTACCTGGGAGACAGAAGAGAAAATGAGAAAACATTATCCTGAATTGTTTGCCTCGAATGAGTAGAATCCGAGGACAGATTCTCATAAGGGGGAGAGATTGTAACGCCCCACATTTTTGGTAAACTAAAGCCGGTAAGAATTCCTAAGATAACGGGATAAGTTGGAAAACTCGATCGGAAAATACGTGCTTATGTGATATTATTTGGCTAATTTGTGTCTAATTGATATTTTAAATTTTCCCAGACACTTTGAATTATACGAACTTTAAGTTATTTGATACTTGGCGAAAATTATACTTATGTGTATAATTGTCTATGTACTTTTATTAAATTTTGACACGTATATCTTTATCCCTAAATATCGGATAAGAACTGAATTCAAAATATAATTTAAGTTACTCGAAATTTTTGATAATCTGAATAACTACATTAACCAGTAGATAAATTTAGAATTGTTTAGACCATAATAAAATATATTACTTTTTGGTCTAGCCGCTACTGAACCCACGAACTAAAATGAGGAAGAAATAAATATCATAATACATCATCAAATTTAACGGATAATGAGTCCTCTAGATTAGGCCAACTCAAACCTTATTTTAACAACACCTCCTGCTTGGCTTTTTAAGTGGGGTCTTCAACTGTATACATCCTCAAGCATCAACTCATTATACAAATTATGAAATAAAAGAAAGAATACTCTCTAGTACTTGAAGTGAAGAAGAACGAAACTGGTAAGATACATGAGTCATGAATTTCCATTTGATAATTGATACACTACATAATTGTTTGAAGTATATTTTTAATATTTATTATGTGCTTAGTGTAAATTCTCTTCTAGTTGGAAGAATTAACACATATATGTTCGGTGGAGGCAATCTTACACAATTTGATTTTTTTGTAGAGATTTTAATTGTTGGTTGTGGTATTCAACCAAAGTTTTATTAAGCTTGTACATATAGTAATTAATAGTATCTCGTTAATTACAAAATTGTATGTTAAGCTTAAATAATAAATAAATAAGAATCTCTCTCAAATCTAGAAGCTTTTAAAATGCCATGGTTAGAAAGAAGTAAGAAATTTAATTGTGACCTCATTTGAATAGCCAATTACCTGCTAGAATGTTAATTATGCTTATTTAGGTTTCCTTTGTATTATCCAACTACATGAACATAGTATTACACAACCCCTTGTTACTTGGGTTAGTTGGAGAACACAAGAACTAAGAATTACCAACTTATTACAAACAATCTTTGTTATTACTGAAAATGAATTTGAGAAGAAAAGAAACTAAAATATAATCATCCGATGAATAAAAAAATATATATATATATATTACATGAATTTTGATTTAGAGGTTAGAGTATATGCGTCGGAATTAGTATTTAATGATAGGAACTTTATATGCGACTTGATTTAATTCTTTAATCGTTTATTGCAATATGATTACGTGATTTGGTTAAAGCCGTACATGCCAGTCACATCTTTGGTTTGTCGAGTTGAGTCTTACCCTTTTGTCATTTATATAACAGGTGATCCTACAGAGGAACCCTGATTGTGTTTGATCATCTTTTTTGCTATTTTCTTGGGATATCGAGGTGGGGTTTCTTTTCCGAATTCGGTCTTTCTTATATGTATGTAAATATTCCATATATACCCGAAGCCTGTGTTTTATGTTTTTATGTTTTCTTTCCCCATATTTATATTATACGTAGTAGCTACTTGAACCCATACTATCTTAATGATTTTAAAGAAAAATGCTTTGATATCAAATTATTATGTATAACCCCTCGAGAGCTCTATTAGCTCGAAAGGGTATAAAATGGATTGAAATTGGTCCCTTTGACCACATAAGCATTTAAAGTGTGAGAACCTTATCTTGGCCTTTCGGCCTGGCCATTGAGCCAAATTATATTATTGGGCCCGGACATCAGGGTACGGGGTGAAGCCGGATAGACGTTGGGTCTACGGTGGATCTCAATGCTCTGGTCTCCAAAACTGCTGGGAGCTCGGGGTGTGACCGGAGTAGTAACCCTTTTGAGTACCTGCGCCGGACGGGATCTTGTCGCATAGACTTGTCCTCCGCCGAAGATGTATTGGATATTTGTCCTTGCATATATGATTATATAGTAGCGGGCTAGCTACCTGACTACACAAGGAGAAATAAGGGAGGTTTATTTGATATTTCTGATATTGTGAAACAGGTGGTTGATGCTCGTCTCCCCGAGATTTTACTTTACTGCGAAATTATTCGATTCACCAATAATTGTGAAAACCTTTATTTTTTCTTTGCTTTCTTTTCATTTACATACTGGTGAATCTTTGGGTTGTTTCGATAATATATACGTATTACAGCCCCTCACTTAGTCGCTTTGACTAACCCCATTACTCTGTGGTTGTCTTTTCAGGTTTTGGTCACTAGGCGGATTCAGGTCTTGTCATTGGGATTGCTTTCTTTTGTTTAGGTGATTCCCTATAGCCTATGTTGTCTGGATAAATACCTAAAACCTTAGAGTTTGTATATGTAAATGGTGTAAATTATTTTAAATAGTGATATTGATGTTTTCAGTGGCCTTGGTGGGCTTTATAATTGTGTTTTGGATTATGGTTGTTCTAGCTCCCTGAGTGAGATAGGTCGTGGTAATTTGCTTCCGCTATATTATTGTTTATTGTCCTATCATTTTCTAAAGCAGATCCGCCTGGTATTTATTTTCCGTTCGCCAAGTTATAGTTCATAACCGGACCTTTAGTTCTTGTTATGGATTGTGACTTGGTGCGGGGCGTCGCTTCGCACCGTGTTTGGGGACGTGCCGTCACATCAGGTTTCTCCCTCGTTGGTCCCACCTGTAATACACAGGGCCTAGAGGATGAAAACGAGACCGACAATACTAAAAACAAGACACGAACAACAGACGACGCACGAAAATTCAAATATAACTTCACTCATGCTACAGATACAATATGGAAAGGCAATTAAGCATATAAGGATATATAACATATGAATTAACATTTAAAGGAATACTTAAAGCAATTGTAATAATGGAAGAACATTAATAATAAATATGGAAAGCATGCTAGAACGCAGTTAGGGCACGTAGACATGCTTAAAATAATATAACGGAACTCTCTCGCGAAAACGGGGTTAATCGGATAAGAAACGGGAAAGGTGGGAAAAATCCCTAAATTATGAAGAATATCAAATCCCGAGGCTCAAGGAAGCTATAGGTGAAATCGGATTGATATTCGGAGGTCGTATGAGAAAAGTCAACATTTAAATGAGTGGGGTTGACCAATTCCCGAAGTGTAAGAAAGGAAAAGGCTGGAAAATGCACTAAGTATGTTGCACCGGCCAACGCACGGGCTTACGCACGGGCTTGGCAAGCCGGTGCAAGCACAAAAAGGGGTGCACGGCCTCCCGCACGGTCTTGAGCACGGTGCCAAGACCGTGCAAGTGCAAACGGGCCTGCACACGGGCCCGTGCATGGGCTCAAGCCCGTGCAGGTTGAAAAGTGCTGCGCACGGGCTCCTGCACGGTCTTGATCAAGACCGTGCGTTCGCCCGTCTGGATCTTCTGAGCAACAGACTCAGCAGATCGCGAAACCTCACACGCGAAATCAATATTTAAATTCATACATCTCCTAATTTACACCATAAAACATCCTAATTTTCACATATAATCATATATATCATCTAAGCTACACATAGGCACAAGAATCACGTAAAATGGTCGAGTAAATCTTCCTAAACACGAAAATCCTAATATAATAAAATTCTATATAAAACTCACGAAAATCGCAACGAAGAGGGAACGAAATGAAATGGGGTAAAAGGATTACCGGTAGAGAATGTAGTGAGGATCATTCGGGTTTTCATGGCTCGTCGATTGCGCGAGAAACGGGCTCGGTAGGGCATCGGGAAGATTTTTTCCTTTCTTCCTTTCTTTCTTCTTTTCTTTCTCCTTCCTTTCTTCTTTAATGAGAGAATGAGAGAGATAGATAGATATTTAGGAAAATATCTCGGGGGGTAAAATGGTCATTTAGGCTTTTAAGGGCATTTATGTAATTTAAGTAATTGAGGGCATTTAGAAGTTAGGTTAAATCAATCTTCTACACAAGATTAATTAATCCAATTGGATAGATCGAGAAATTAGGTAAGAAAGAATTCGTGTAATAATTACTAATATAATTAAAATATTCGGGTCCTTACATGAACCGGATGACTGTAAAGAACAAGTATCCTCTTCCCCACATTGAGGAGTTGTTTGATTTATTGCAGGGATCGAGGGTCTATTCTAAACTCGATCTGAGACAGGGATATTATCAGTTACGTATCAAGGCAGAGGACATACCGAAGACAGCTTTCAACATTCGATATGGTCATTTTGAGTTTGTGGTTATGCCCTTCGGTTTGACGAACGCCCCTGCAGCATTTATGGATATGATGCACAGAATCTTCCGACCTTATCTTGATAAGTTTGTTGTCTTCTTCATCGACGACATACTGGTTTTCTCAAAATCCGAGGAAGAGCACGCAGAGCATTTAAAGATCATGTTACAAACTTTGAAAGAACATCAGTTGTATGCCAAGTTCAGTAAGTGCGAGTTCTGCATTGAAAAAGTGGCATTTCTGGGTCATGTTATATCCAAGAAAGGTATCGAGGTTGATCCTTCGAAGATTGATTCAGTATTGAATTGGGAGCAGCCTAAGACTCCGACAGAGGTTCATAGTTTTCTGGGATTGACAGGTTATTACAGACGGTTTGTGAAGGATTTTTCTAAACATGCAGCCCCGCTTACAGAGTTAACGAAGAAGAATGTTTCTTTTGTGTGGACATATAAGTGTGAGAGAAGTTTTCGGGAGTTAAAGAACAGATTGACATCCGCTCCTATTCTTACTTTGCCTGAAGGTTCAGATGGATTCGTGGTTTATACTGATGCTTCAAAAGAAGGTTTAGGATGTGTGTTGATGCAGAATGGAAAGGTTATAGCTTATGCCTCGAGAAAGCTTAAACCTGCTGAAATAAATTATCCTACACATGATCTTGAGTTAGCAGCAGTTGTGTTTGCTTTGGGCAAGTGGCGTCACTATCTCTACGGCGTTACTTTTGATATTTTCACTGATCATAAGAGCCTTCAGTATCTTTTCACGTAGAAGGAGTTGAATAAACGCTAGAGGCGTTGGATGGAGTTGTTAGAAGATTATGATTGTAAGATTCAGTACCATCCGGGGAAGGCGAACGTAGTTGCAGATGCCTTGAGCAGAAAAGCGAGTGTATCACAGCTAGAGCTGAGTTCAAACATGTCAGGTGCCGAGAGAACTCGTATTATTTCTTATGCCCGTATTTCTAATATTACGATTCAGTTAGAGTTGGGTCGTAGAATTAAAGAAGCTCAAGCTACTGATGATTGGATTCAACGACAGATTATTCGAATGAAGGATGAGCCAGACACGCAATTCAGTATTGATGACACAGGTCTTCTCAGACATAAGACAAGAGTTTGTGTTCCAGAGAGTTTGAGGAGAGAGATTTTAGATGAAGCTCACAAATCAGCCTATACTATTCATCCGGGAGGTACTAAGATGTATCGAGATTTGAAAGAGTTCTTCTAGTGGAATGGTTTGAAGAGAGATGTGGCCAACTATATCAGACAGTGTGCGACTTGTCAACAAGTCAAGGCAGATCATCAGAAACCCGGAGATCTACTACAGCCACTCCCCGTTCCATCTTGGAAATGGGAAGAGATAGCGATGGATTTTGTTTCGGGTTTACTGAAAGTCAGAGGTGGTTATGATAGCATTTGGGTAATTGTTGACAGATTGACGAAGTCCGCTCATTTCTTGCCCGTGCGTACATCCTATACAGTTGAGAAGTTGGCAGAGGTTTATCATGAGGAGATTGTGAGACTTCGCGGAGTTCCGGCTAGTATAGTGTCAGACAGAGACACTAGATTTACTTCGCGTTTGTGGCAGAACTTACAGGATCGTATGGGAACAAAGTTGACCTTCAGTACCACAGCTCACCCCTAGACAGACGGTCAATCAGAGAGGACTATTAGATACCTCGAAGACATGCTGAGATCTTGTGCCCTAGATTTTCAGACTACGTGGCACAAACAGCTACCATTGATCGAGTTCGCTTATAATAACAGTTATCAGTCCTCGATTCAGATGGCCCCATATGAAGCTTTGTACGAAAGAAAGTGTCGATCGCCACTATATTGGGACATTGAAGATTGGAGATGGACTAAAGATGGTATTCATCGTGGCATTGCTCCAAAATTGATTCAGGATGCTATCGAAAAGGTGCAAGTCATCCGACAAAGAATGAAAGCTACCCAGGATCGACAAAAGAGTTATGCTGATAGGCGTCGACGTGATTTGGAATTTGAAGTTGGGGATCAGGTATTTTTGAAAGCTTCTCCGAGAAAGGGATTCATTCAAATTGGTAAAGAAGGAAAGTTAGCCCCGAGATATTTGGGTCCGTATGTGATTCTTGAGAGAATTGGGAAGATGGCCTACATATTAGATTTGCCACCAGCTCTTACCGGTATTCATAATGTTTTCCACGTCTCGCAACTTCGTAAGTATCATCCAGACGAGTCTGAGATTATTCCAATGGAAGATATTAAGTTAGAGCCGAATCTAACATTCATTTCCCAACCGGTTAGTATTCTGGACCGTAAATTCCAAGAACTTCGTAATCGTCAAATCCCACTTGTAAAAGTCCTTTGGAGGAATCAGAAAAGCGAAGAAGCTACTTGGGAAACAGAAGAGAAAATGAGGAAACATTATCCTGAGTTGTTCGCTTCGAATGAATAGAATCTGAGGACAGATTGTCATAAGGGGGAGAGATTGTAACGCCCCACATTTTTGGGTAAACTAAAGCTGGTAAGAATTCCAAAGATAACGGGACAAGTTTGGAAAACTCAATCGGGATATATGTGCTTATGTGATATTTGTGTGTTTTATATGAATTTTCGTAAATGCAATAATTTGTGAATTTAAATTATTCTATGTCAATGTGCGTTTAAAATGATGAGTTTTGACTATAATATTGATATATTTCGATAATATGTCCTTTTTATGAATTTTCGCAAAATTACGAAAATGCCCCTTCGATTTTTCACTTAAACCTCAGGTTTTCTTTTTATTCTCTTTTCCTTTCCTTTTCTTAATTACACTTAACCCCAACGAGAGAAAAGAAAAGAAGAAGAAAAAAAAGAAAGAATTTCTCCAAACTTTCAATTCGATCTTTCGAGTTCATTTCTTAACCAAATTTCGATCCGTAAGAACCTACGTGACCCTTGTAACATTATCTACAGGTATTATTCAGGTTCCATTCGATTCTATTGTCGTTTGAGTATGTTTTGGATAAATTGTTTTGAAGTTGGATTTTTCGGTAGTTTGATCGTTATACCCCGTAGTTTTCGATGATTCTTGATCCTATGTGTTGCCATTGTGATCTTTGATGTTTGTTGAAGTTTGTAGTATAAAAATATGATTGAAAATGGTATTTTTGTAGCGGGCGCCCCAAACGGGTAACGCACGCCCCGCACCGAGACCCGACCCGAAGCCGGAATGGGATCCGACCCGAATCGAAACCCGGCGAACGGCAAGCATTTACTCAATTACTAGGCGGGGGTTTTAAATAAACAACGAGACAGAAGTGCGGAAGCGAAATAAATCAAACATTAAAGCATAATAAATTGCACAATTATAAAAGCCCACCAAGGCTAACGAAATTCACTTAATTAAATAACAAACGGGTTCGGTACAATATCCCGATAATTATATAATAACGGGTTCAATACAAAATCCCGAATACATTCTAATAAATCCTAAAATCAAAAGACATAAATCATAGCCACTGAATGAGAGTTATACATGAACAAAAGAATGCAACTCTAAGACGCGACGACGACAACGCAGATCCCGCCTAGTATCCTGAAACCAGTACAGGGGTAAAACAGAGGGGGTTAGTCAAACGACTAAGTGAGGAGGGAATAATAAGGTATATAACAAAACGGAAAATAAATCACCAATTTTAAATTAAAAGAAACCAACATAAAAGAAAGGTTTTCGTAATCGGGTGGTGATTTAACATAAAATAAAACATATCTTATGACTCGGCGAGTCGAGCCCTGAACTCCAATAACCAAACATAAAAACCGGAAACCACCCTTATTCCTCCAATGTAGACGGACCGCTAAATCCGAACTACGCGAAACTTACTAGAATAACTCAGGTACTCAAAGGGCTGCCACTCCGGCCTCACCCCGAGCTCCCAAATGGAGGAAACCATAGGATTTACGCCGTAGACCCGACGTCTACCGACTTCGTCCTATCGCTCTTACTCCAGGCCCAAACGATCATACAAACATTTCATAACTCGCTTTTTCAAACATTTCGGGTTGGCCAAAAGACCGTTCGAGACATGTCATATGCGAGGCCGAAGGCCAAAGTTCGCCTTAGAAACAAAAGGTTTTACATGTCTCTTCCGTAAACATTTCGAAGACTATACGTAATACTTTTTCATATCAAATAATTTTCGATAAATCAAATGAACATAATAATCATAAATATCTACTAAGTATATATATAAACGGTGTGAAAACAAAACATAAACGTGGCTTATATCGGGAGAGGTTTATTTATATATATATATACGTAGTAATACTGGAAACAGAAACGGAAAGCCTCACCTGGCTATGCAAAAGATGAGCAAAAGAGCAAGAACCGGCGCTACTCCACAGGAGTATCGTCTGCAAAAATACCAAGACACAACCAAATAAGACTAAAGACGACGTACGGCTTATACGAAAGAATTAGAACACATAGAAGCACGTTATACAATTAAATAAATCACTTAGGTTCAAATTCTCAAACGAAAACAGAGTAAATCGCAAATTTAAAAATGTAAATCAATTCCAAATGCAACGAAACCTTACGTACATGCTTAGAATATCATAAAGAAGCATGCATTCGAATTTCGGAAAAATCGGACTTCACATGCAAAAGTTAGAGAATTTAACGAAAACTTAAAATGCACTATTCACATACCCGAACATGTCGTAAATTCACAAATCATGTAATTCCTATTTATATCATACATATCGAATACACGAGCGAAGAAAGAATTCGGAAAAGACGAGCCGAAGCGGGACCCGTAGGCCAATTCTGTACCCTGACTTACAGAAGGTCAGGGTACTGTTCGAGCCTTCCACACGGCCTTGTGCACGGCCGTGTGGCGAGGCCGTGCACACTCAAGAAACGCGCACGGCCTTATGCACACGGCCTCAAGGCCGTGTGCACAGCCCGTGCGCAATCCTTCCACGCGCACGGCATCATGCACACGGCCTCGAGGCCGTGTGCACAAGCCCGTGTGCGATCAAAATGAGCAGAAACTCGCAGACAGAAAATCATACGCGAAAATCAAACCCTAATCCAACAATTAATCACTAAAACATGCAAATCAAACCCTAATTCTCACACATAATGATCTACAATACATAAGCTACACGTAGAAACAATAAACACGAAAATCCAACCACAATTTCTATCATAATCATATAAAACCTAAATTATACAACTATAATCAAAAATCCAAAAATCGAAGTAATGAAGGCATTAAATGAAAAATTTCGAGAGAGCATACACGTAGATGAGATCGCGACGAGTTCGTGGACGTAAACGGCACGAGAATCCGTCGGGAATCGGAGTCGGGACGATCGTTGGAACCTTTCTTCTTCCTTCTCTTTTTCTTTCTCTTTCTTTCTTCTCCTTTTTCTTGTTTGAGCGTGAATGGCAATGTGAGGGAGAGAGATTGACTTAGTCAAATGGACTAAGGTTTAGAAACCGAAGGGGCAAAGTCGTAATTTTGCAAAATAAGTTGGAAAACTCACGTTGTCCAAATAACATGTAATTACAGTCAAAATTCATATTATTAAGCGCACATTGACGATTTGTAAATTAAATGCATAAATTCAATCATATACGAAATAAATTCTAAAATTACATAATAAATATCAAATAAATATTAAATTACACAAATATTCGATTCGGACATACCAAATTAATTATTCGGATTTTCGGGGCGTTACAATCACCCCTCCTTAAGAGAATCTGGCCCCCAGATTCTACTCGTCCGGCTGAAATAATTCCGGATGAAACTTGCGCATTTTGTCCTCGGTCTCCCATGTAGCTTCTTCGGTTGTGTGATTTCTCCAAAGGACTTTGACAAGAGAAATCTCTCGGTTGCGCAGAGCTTGAGTCTTCTTATCCAATATCTTCACCGGCTTCGAAACAAAAGTCAAATCCGGCTCTAGTTCAATTTCCTCAACAGGAAGGATCTCGGACTCATTTGGGAAGTATTTCCGGAGTTGGGAGACATGAAAGACGTTGTGAATCCCTGTCAGACTCGGCGGCAAGTCTAACCTGTACGCTGCGTTCCCAATTCTTTCCAGAATCTCATAAGGACCCAAAAATCTCGGACTTAACTTTCCTCCTTTCCCAATTCGGGTGAAACCCTTTCGAGGAGAAGCTTTGAGGAATACTTTGTCACCAACCTCAAATTCTAACGGTCTGCGGCGGGTGTCGGCATAGCTCTTCTGTCGATCCTGAGCTGCCTTCATTCTCTGCCGGATGATCTGAATTCGGTCGATGGCATTTTGGAGAAACTTTGGAGGAGTTCCTCGTTCCTTATCATCTTTCGCCCATCGCCAATCCTCGAGATCCCAAAACAACGGGGATCTACACTTTCTGCCATACAATGCTTCGTAAGGTGCCATTCCGATCGTAGACTGATGACTGTTGTTGTAGGCAAACTCAATCAGAGGCAACTGGTCGTGCCAATTGTTGCGAAAATCCAGGGCACAAGCTCGAAGCATATCACAGAGATATCTGATCATCCTCTCTGACTGGCCATCGGTTTGCAGATGTGCGGCTGTACTGAAAGTCAGCTTCGTTCCCATTCGTTCTTGAAGTTGTTGCCACAAACGGGAAGTAAATCGAGCATCTCTGTCCGATACTATCGTAGACGGAATTCCATGAAGTTTGACAATCTCTCGGTGATAAATCTCTGCCAACCTATCCACTTTGTACGACATGTTGATCGGTAGAAAATGAGCACTCTTGGATAGTCGGTCAATAATCACCCAAATGCTATCGTAGCCACCTCTAACTTTAGGTAAACCAGACACGAAGTCCATGGCAATACCCTCCCAATTCCATGTAGGAATCGGTAGTGGCTCAAGCAAACCTCCCGGTCTCTGATGTTCAGCTTTAACTTGTTGACAAGTCGAACATCTCTTGACGTAATCGGCTACGTCTCTCTTCATGCCTCTCCACCAGAACAATTCCTTCAAATCCCGATACATCTTACTTCCTCCCGGATGAACTGTGTAAGGTGTGTTGTGAGCCTCATCGAGAATCTCTTTCCTCAGACTCTCCGGAACACAAACTCGGGACTTGTAGCGGAGAATTCCTGTGTCGTACACACCAAACTGAGTTTCAGAATCAGCTGCGATGTGAACTATCTGTCTCTGAGTCCACTCATCAGTAGCCTGAACATCTCGAATCTTTCGACCCAACTCTGACTGGATCGATATGCTGTGAACATGGGCCTGAGAACTGATGTGAACTCCCTCTAACCTAGCCTCTAACTGGGCTATGCTTTCCTTCCGGCTCAATGCATCGGCTACGACATTCGCCTTCCCGGGATGGTACTGGATCTTGCAATCGTAGTCCTCAAATAACTCCATCCAACGGCGCTGTCGTTTGTTCAATTCCTTCTGAGTAAACAAGTACTGAAGGCTCTTATGATCTGTGAAGATGTCGAATATGATGCCGTAGAGGTAATGACGCCATTTCAATAATGCAAATACCACGGCGGCTAGTTCAAGGTCGTGTGTGGGATAGTTCTCTTCAGCTGGCTTTAGCTTCCTCGATGCATAAGCTATAACTTTCCCATTCTGCATTAATACACAACCTAACCCTTCGTGTGACGCATCTGCATACACGACAAATCCTTCAGAACCCTCTGGCAGGGTCAGTACTGGGGCTGTGGTCAATCTCTTCTTGAGCTCCTGAAAACTAGCTTCACATTTGGCTGACCACTCAAACTTAGCTTCCTTCTTCGTCAATGCTGTTAACGGACCTGCAAGTTTAGAGAAATCCTTGACAAAACGTCTGTAGTATCCTGCTAATCCCAAGAAACTACGGATCTCTGTAGGAGTCTTAGGTCTCTCCCAATCCAGCACTGTCTCAATCTTCGAAGGATCTACCTCGATTCCCGTTCCGGATATGACATGACCTAGGAAGGTGACTCGGTCAATCCAGAATTCGCATTTGCTGAACTTAGCAAATAATTGGTGCTCTCTCAAAGCTTGGAGCACAATCCGGAGGTGTTCAGCGTGTTCTTCTTCGGACTTCGAGAACACTAAGATGTCGTCAATGAAAATAACGACGAACTTATCGAGGTACGGACGGAAAATTCTGTGCATCATGTCCATAAAAGCTGCTGGAGCATTCGAGAGTCCAAACGGCATGACCACAAACTCGAAATGTCCGTATCGGGTGTTGAAAGCTGTCTTCGGGACATCGTCTGATCGGATACGGAGCTGGTAATATCCTTGTCTGAGATCGAGCTTGGAATAAACCCTCGATCCTTGTAGCAAATCGAACAATTCCTCGATATGCGGTAGAGGATACTTGTTCTTCACTGTCATCCTGTTCAATTCTCGGTAATCGATACACATGCGAAGTGTACCGTCCTTCTTCTTTACGAACAAGACTGGAGCACCCCAAGGCGAGGTACTCGGTCGGATATATCCAATAGAAAGAAGTTCGTCGAGTTGATTCTTCAATTCTTTCAACTCGGCAGGAGCCATTCGGTACGGCGACTTCGAATAAGACTCGGCTCCCAGAACTAGATCAATCATGAACTCTATATCCCGATCCGGTGGCAAGAATTCCAAATTCTCGGGAAACACGTCGATGAATTCATTGACCACGGGCGTCTCTTCGATCTTTGTCTGGTCCTTCGGGCGGTTGAGAATGTAAGCTATAAAGCACGTCGCTTCTTCTTTCTGAACGAGCTTCTTGGCTTCCATCATTGAGATATACGAGCCTTCTCCTGATCGGAAACCCTTAACCTCATTAGAGCCCAGAATAACCTTCTTCTCGAAACAATCAACCTTCGCCCGATGCTCGTACAACCAATCCATTCCGAGAATAACTCCATATTTCTTCATCGGCAGCTCGATCAAATCTGCTAGATACTCGATATCCTCGATGACAATCGGACAACGTTTAAGTGCTCGGTTCGCAACGACCTTCGAACCCAACGGCGAACCAACCACTAGCACATAATCAAGCAAGGAAACAGGCGCATGCACAGATAAGGAAACAGCAGGCGCAATAAATGAGTGTGACGCACCCGAGTCGTATAATGCATGTATGGGGATGCCATTAATATATATAGTACCTTCCACCACGTCAGTCGGATCTGCAACAGCATCCTCTGCATCGCCTTCCAAGGCATAAACACGAGCATATGCCTGAGGCTGAGCGGCTCCCTGTTGTACCGGTCTTCTCTTCGGACATTCACCAATTCTGTGATCGGGGCTACCACATCCGTAGCAAAGACCGTTCTTCCTCCAACATTTGGCCTCTAAGTGTGGGCCCTGACAAAATCCACATACTGGCCGTGGAAATCCCTGAGATCGAGGAGGAGCAAGCTGGGGTCGGGGAGGAGCAGGCTGAATGGCGCTCCTGAACGGCTTCTTCCCTGAAGAGGACCCAGACGGAATAAATGGCCTCTTCGAACCAGAAGCAAAACTATTGGCGGCTGCAGGGGCAGGTGCTAATGTCGGTCTCATCTGTCGAAGATCGGACTCTATAGAAAGGGCCGTCTCGACTGCATCTGTATAGAACTAAAGTCTGTTCCCGAGCATATGCATACGAATTTCATTCGACAATCCCTCGATGAACTGTCGAGTCTTCCTTTGCTCATCGTCAACCATATACGAGCAGTGAATAATAAGCCTGGAGAAATGAGCCTCGTACTGGTCAACGGTAGAAGTACCCTGCTTGAGAGCCAGGAACTCTCGCTCACGTCTCTGTCGGACCACCAAAGGAATATACTTGGCCCGAAACTCCACCAAAAACTGATCCCAAGACGGGACCACATGCTCTCGCTGCCATCTTTGCTCTACACGAGCCCACCAGTCCTGAGCAGCTCCAGTCATCTGGTACACTGCTAACTCGACCCTCTTAGGGTCCGGACATTCCATCACGCGGAATCTCTTTTCCATCGCTGATATCCAAGCCTCGGCGATAACATCATCAGGTGCACCCTCGAACTGCGGAGGGTTGAGCTTAAGAAACCTTCCCATATCATTCTCGGGGGCAGGTGGTGGCGTAGCTCTGTTGGTATGAACCATGAATTGCCCTAAGGCTTCCATAAACTGTGCCGGAGTAGGAACACCTGGAGGCGGACCTGGCGGTTCACGACGAGGAGGCATTCTGCACATTCAATACCAAACATGCATGACGATAAGTGATTATGAAAAGCTGTAACACGTAGAGAAGTTTATTCAAATAATTACATAGCCACAAACACGTAATCCTAAGCCGTACAACCTAGACACAACTGGACACGACAATTCAGAGCTTCGGCCATTGGACCAAAGGCTCTGATACCAACTGTAGCGGGCGCCCCAAACGGGTAACGCACGCCCCGCACCGAGACCCGACCCGAAGCCGGAATGGGATCCGACCCGAATCGAAACCCGGCGAACGGCAAGCATTTACTCAATTACTAGGCGGGGGTTTTAAATAAACAACGAGACAGAAGTGCGGAAGCGAAATAAATCAAACATTAAAGCATAATAAATTGCACAATTATAAAAGCCCACCAAGGCTAACGAAATTCACTTAATTAAATAACAAACGGGTTCGGTACAATATCCCGATAATTATATAATAACGGGTTCAATACAAAATCCCGAATACATTCTAATAAATCCTAAAATCAAAAGACATAAATCATAGCCACTGAATGAGAGTTATACATGAACAAAAGAATGCAACTCTAAGACGCGACGACGACAACGCAGATCCCGCCTAGTATCCTGAAACCAGTACAGGGGTAAAACAGAGGGGGTTAGTCAAACGACTAAGTGAGGAGGGAATAATAAGGTATATAACAAAACGGAAAATAAATCACCAATTTTAAATTAAAAGAAACCAACATAAAAGAAAGGTTTTCGTAATCGGGTGGTGATTTAACATAAAATAAAACATATCTTATGACTCGGCGAGTCGAGCCCTGAACTCCAATAACCAAACATAAAAACCGGAAACCACCCTTATTCCTCCAATGTAGACGGACCGCTAAATCCGAACTACGCGAAACTTACTAGAATAACTCAGGTACTCAAAGGGCTGCCACTCCGGCCTCACCCCGAGCTCCCAAATGGAGGAAACCATAGGATTTACGCCGTAGACCCGACGTCTACCGACTTGGTCCTATCGCTCGTACTCCGGGCCCAAACGATCATACAAACATTTCATAACTCGCTTTTTCAAACATTTCGGGTTGGCCAAAAGACCGTTCGAGACATGTCATATGCGAGGCCGAAGGCCAAAGTTCGCCTTAGAAACAAAAGGTTTTACATGTCTCTTCCGTAAACATTTCGAAGACTATACGTAATACTTTTTCATATCAAATAATTTTCGATAAATCAAATGAACATAATAATCATAAATATCTACTAAGTATATATATAAACGGTGTGAAAACAAAACATAAACGTGGCTTATATCGGGAGAGGTTTATTTATATATATATACGTAGTAATACTGGAAACAGAAACGGAAAGCCTCACCTGGCTATGCAAAAGATGAGCAAAAGAGCAAGAACCGGCGCTACTCCACAGGAGTATCGTCTGCAAAAATACCAAGACACAACCAAATAAGACTAAAGACGACATACGGCTTATACGAAAGAATTAGAACACATAGAAGCACGTTATACAATTAAATAAATCACTTAGGTTCAAATTCTCAAACGAAAACAGAGTAAATCGCAAATTTAAAAATGTAAATCAATTCCAAATGCAACGAAACTTTACGGACATGCTTAGAATATCATAAAGAAGCATGCATTCGAATTTCGGAAAAATCGGACTTCACATGCAAAAGTTAGAGAATTTAACGAAAACTTAAAATGCACTATTCACATACCCGAACATGTCGTAAATTCACAAATCATGTAATTCCTATCTATATCATACATATCGAATACACGAGCGAAGAAAGAATTCGGAAAAGACGAGCCGAAGCGGGACCCGTAGGCCAATTGTGTACCCTGACTTACAGAAGGTCAGGGTACTGTTCGAGCCTTCCACACGGCCTTGTGCACGGCCGTGTGGCGAGGCCGTGCACACTCAAGAAACGCGCACGGCCTTATGCACACGGCCTCAAGGCCATGTGCACAGCCCGTGCGCAATCCTTCCACGCGCACGGCATCATGCACACGGCCTCGAGGCCGTGTGCACAAGCCCGTGTGCGATCAAAATGAGCAGAAACTCGCAGACAGAAAATCATACGCGAAAATCAAACCCTAATCCAACAATTAATCACTAAAACATGCAAATCAAACCCTAATTCTCACACATAATGATCTACAATACATAAGCTACACGTAGAAACAATAAACACGAAAATCCAACCACAATTTCTATCATAATCATATAAAACCTAAATTATACAACTATAATCAAAAATCCAAAAATCGAAGTAATGAAGGCATTAAATGAAAAATTTCGAGAGAGCATACACGTAGATGAGATCGCGAGGAGTTCGTGGACGTAAACGGCTCGAGAATCCGTCGGGAATCGGAGTCGGGACGATCGTTGGAACCTTTCTTCTTCCTTCTCTTTTTCTTTCTCTTTCTTTCTTCTCCTTTTTCTTGTTTGAGCGTGAATGGCAATGTGAGGGAGAGAGATTGACTTAGTCAAATGGACTAAGGTTTAGAAACCGAAGGGGCAAAGTCGTAATTTTGCAAAATAAGTTCGAAAACTCACGTTGTCCAAATAACATGTAATTACAGTCAAAATTCATATTATTAAGCGCACGTTGACGATTTGTAAATTAAATGCATAAATTCAATCATATACGAAATAAATTCTAAAATTACATAATAAATATCAAATAAATATTAAATTACACAAATATTCGATTCGGACATACCAAATTAATTATTCGGATTTTCGGGGCGTTACAATTTTGGTGAAAATTTGACGAACTTCTCATACTAACTTCTCATACTTTTGTGCGAAGTTCTTCGCGTTCTGCTTTTGGTTTCAGGTGGTAGTTCTTCCGGGCAGTAGTTGGTCTTCTTTCTTTTGGTCCTTTTTGCAGGATTATCCAGGTGGGATTTCTTTTCCGAATTCGGCTTTCCTTATACGTATGTAAATATTCCATATATACCCAAAGCCTGTGTTTTATGTTTTTATGTTTTCTTTCCCCATATTTATATTATACGTAGTAGCTATTTGAAACCATACTATCTTATTGAGTTTAAAGAAAAATGCTTTGATATCAAATTATTACGTATAACCCCACAAAAGCTCCTTTAGCTCGAAAGGGTTAAAAGTTGAGTTATCAATCGGTCCCTTTGACCATATAAGCATTTGGGATGCGAGGAATTATCTTGGCCTTTCGGCCTGGCCATTGAGCCACATTATACTATTGGGCCCGGACATCAGGGTACGGGGTGAAGCCGGATAGACGTTGGGTCTATGGTGAATCTCAATGCTCTGGTCTCCAAACTGATGGGAGCTCGGGGGTATGACCGGAGTGGCAACCCTTTTGAGTACCTGCGCCGGACGGGATCTAGTCTATATCCCCAGCCGAAGATGTATTGGATATTTGTCCTTGCATATATGATTATATAGTAGCGGGCTAGCTACCTGACTACACAAGGAGGAATAAGGGAGGTTTATTTGATATTTCTGATATTATGAAACAGGTGGTTGATGCTCGACTCGCCGAGCTTTTACTTTATTGCGAAATTATTCGATTCACCAATAATTGTGAAAACCTTTATTTTTCCTTTGCTTTCTTCTCATTTAAAAACATGTGAATCTTTTCGGTTGTTTCGATAATATATATGTATTACAGCCCCCTCACTTAGTCGCTTTGACTAACCCCATTATTCTATTGTTGTCTTTTCAGGGTTTTGTTGCTAGGCGGATTCAGGTCGTGTCCTTGGAGTCAGTTACTTTTGTTTAGGTGATTTCATATCCGTCTATGTATCTGGATAAATACTTAAAACCCTAGAAGTTATAGATGTAAATAACGTAAATTAGTTTGAATAGTGATATTGATATTTCAGTGGCCTTGGTGGGCTTTATAATTGTGTTTTGGATTATGGTTGTTCTAGCTCCCTAAGTGGGATATGTTGTGCTAATTTGCTTCCGCTGTATTATTGTTCATTGTCCTATTATTTTCTAAAGCAGATCCGCCTGGTATTTATTTTCCGTTCGCCAGGTTATAGTTCATAACCGGACCTTTAGTTCTTGTTATGGATTGTGACTTGGTGCGGGACGTCACGTCGCACCGTATTTGGGGACGCGTCGTTACATTATCCAAATAATATATAATTACAGTTAAAATTCATGAAATTAAACGCACATTGACATGTCGTGATTTAAATATCAAAATTCACTCATTTATGAAATTGTTATAAAATCACATAATAATTGTCAAATAAAATAATAAAATGCATAAATAAACGATTCGGGCATACCGGGATAAAATTCGGATTTTCGGGGCGTTGCAATCACCCCTCCTTATGAGAATCTGGTCCCTAGATTCTACTCGTCCAACTGAAATAACTCCAGGTGGAAGTTGCACATCTTGTCCTCGGTCTCCCATGTAGCTTCTTCGGTTGTCTGATTTCTCCAAAGAACTTTGACAAGAGAAATCTCCCGGTTGCGCAGAGCTTAAGTCTTCTTATCCAATATCTTGACCAGCTTCAAAACAAAGGTCAAATTCGGTTCCAGTTCAATTTCCTCAACAGGAAGGATTTCGGACTCATTCGGGAAGTACTTTCGAAGTGGGGAAACATGAATGACGTTGTGAATCCTTGTTAGACTTGGCGGTAAGTCTAACCTATAAGCTGCGTTCCCAATCCTCTCCAGAATTTCATAGGGACCCAAAAATCTCGGACTCAATTTTCCTCCTTTTCCAATTCGGGTTAATCCCTTACGAGGAGAAGCTTTGAGGAATACTTTGTCACCAACCTCAAATTCCAACGGTCGGCGACGAGTGTCGGCATAGCTCTTCTGTCGATCCTGAGCTGCCCTCATTCTCTGCCGGATGATCTGAATATGGTCAATTGCATGTTGGAGAAACTTTGGAGGAGTTCCTCGTTCCTTATCATCTTTCGTCCAACGCCAATCCTCGAGATCCCAGAACAACGGGGATCTACACTTTCTGCCATACAATGCTTCGTAAGGTGCCATTTCGATCGCAGACTGATAACTATTGTTGTAGGCAAACTCGATCAATGGCAACTGGTCGTGCCAATTGTTGCGAAAATCCAAGGCACAAGCTCGAAGCATATCACAGAGGTACCTGATCATTCTCTCTGACTGACCATCTGTCTGCGGATGTGCGGCTATACTGAAAGTCAGCTTCGTTCCCATTTGCTCTTGAAGTTGCTGCCATAAGCGAGAAGTAAATCGAGCGTCTCTGTCAGACACTATCGTAGTTGGAATCCCATGAAGCTTGACAATCTCTCGGTGATAAATCTCTGCCACCTTATCCACTTTGTATGACATGTTGATCGGTAGGAAATGAGCACTCTTGGATAGTCGGTCGATAATCACCCAAATGCTATCGTAGCCACCTCTAACTTTAGGCAAACAAGGCATGAAGTCCATGGCAATACCCTCCCAATTCCATGTAGGAATCGATAGTGACTCAAGCAAACCTCCCGGTCTTTGATGTTCAACTTTAACTTGCTGACAAGTCGAGCATCTCTTGACGTAATCAGCTACGTCTCTCTTCATACCTCTCCACCAGAATAATTCTTTTAGATCCCGGTACATCTTACTTCCTCCTGGATGAACTGTGTAAGGTGTGTTGTGAGCCTCATCGAGAATCTCTTTCCTCAGACTCTCCGGAACACAAACTCGGGACTTGTAGCGGAGAATTCCTATGTCGTCCACACCAAACTGAGTCTCAGAATCAACTGCGATGTGAACTATCTGTCTCTGAGTCCACTCATCAGTAGCCTGAACATCTCGAATCTTTCGAACCAACTCTGACTGGATCGATATGCTGTGAACATGGGCCTGGGAACTAATGTGAACTCTTTCTAACTTAGCCTCTAGCTGGGCTATGCTCGCCTTCCGGCTCAGTGCATCGGCTACAACATTCTCCTTTCTGGGATGGTACTGAATCTTGCAATCATAGTCCTCAAATAAGTGTAATTAACAAAAGGAAAGGAAAAGAGAATAAAAAGAAAACCTGAAGTTTAAGTAAAAAAATCGAAAGGGCATTTTCGTAATTTCGCGAAACTTCATAAATAGGACATATTAATGAAATATATCAATATTATAGTCAAAAATCATCATTTTAAACGCACATTGACATAGAATAATTTAAATTCACAAATTATTGTATTTACAAAAATTCATATAAAACACACAAATATCACATAAGCACATATATCCCGATCGAGTTTTCCAAACTTGTCCCATTATCTTAGGAATTCTTACCGGCTTTAGCTTACCAAAAATTTGGGGCGTTACAATCTCTCCCCCTTATGAGAATCTGTCCTCACATTCTATTCATTCGAAGCGAATAACTCAGGATAATGTTTTCTCATTTTCTCTTCTGTTTCCCAAGTAGCTTCTTCTTTTTTCTAATTCCTCCAAAGGACTTTTACGAGGGGAATTTTTCGATTACGGAGTTCTTGGAATTTACGGTCCAGAATACTAACCGGTTGGGAAATGAATGTCAGATTCGGCTCTAACTTAATATCTTCCACTGGAATAATCTCGGACTCGTCAGGATGATACTTACGAAGCTGCAAGACGTGGAAAACATTATGAATACCGGTAAGAGCTGGCGGCAAATCTAATATGTAGGCCATCTTCCCAATCCTCTCAAGAATCACATACGGACCCAAATATCTCGGGGCTAACTTTCCTCCTTTACCGATTCGGATAAATCCCTTTCTCGGAAAAGCGTTCGAAAATACCTGATCCCCAACTTCGAACTCCAAATCACGTCGACGTCTATCAGCATAACTCTTTTGTCGATCTTGGGCAACTTTCATTCTTTGTCGGATAACTTGCACTTTTTCGATAGCATCCTAAATCAATTTCGGAGCAGTACCATGATGAATACCATCTTTAGTCCATCTCCAATCCTCAATGTCCCAATATAGTGGCGATCGACACTTTCTTCCGTACAAAGCTTCGTATGGGGCCATCTGAATCGAGGAGTGATAACTGTTATTATAAGCAAACTCGATCAATGGAAGCTGCTTATACCATGTAGTCTGAAAATCTAGGGTACAAGATCTCAGCATGTCTCTGAGGTATCTGATAGTCCTCTCGGATTGAACGTCTGTCTGGGGGTGAGTTGCGGTACTGAAGGTCAACTTTGTTCCCATACGATCCTGTAAGTTCTGCCACAGATGTGAAGTGAAGCTAGTGTCTCTGTCTGACACTATACTCTTTGGAACTCCGTGAAGTCTCACAATCTCCTCATGATATACCTCTGCCAACTTGTCAATTGTATAGGATGTACGAACGGGCAAGAAATGAGCGGACTTCATCAATCTGTCAACAATTACCCAAATGCTATCATAACCACCTCTGACTTTCGGTAAACCCGAAACAAAATCCATCGCTATCTCTTCCCATTTCCAAGATGGAACGGGAAGTGGCTGTAGTAAACCTCCGGGTTTCAGATGATCTGCCTTGACTTGTTGACACGTCACACACTGTCTGATATAATCGGCCACATCTCTCTTCAAACCATTCCACCAGAAGTATTCTTTCAAATCTCGATACATCTTAGTACCTCTCGGATGAATAGTACAGGCTGATTTGTGAGCTTCATCTAAAATCTCTCTCCTCAAACTCTCAGGAACACAAACTCTTGTCTTATGTCTGAGAAGACCGGTGTCGTCAATACTGAACTGCGTGTCTGGCTCATCCTGGCTCATCCTTCATTTGAATAATCTGTCGTTGAATCCAATTATCAGTAGCTTGAGCTTCTTTAATTCTACGACCCAACTCTGACTGTATCGTAATATTAGAAATACGAGCATAAGAAATAATACGAGCTCTCTCGCCACTTGATATATCTGAACTCAGCTCTAGTTGTGACACACTTACTTTTCTGCTCAAGGCATCTGCAACTACGTTCGCCTTCCCTGGATGGTACTGAACCTTACAATCGTAGTCTTCTAACAACTCTATCCAACGCCTCTGGCGTTTATTCAACTCCTTCTGCGTGAAAAGATACTGAAGGCTTTTATGATCAGTGAAAATATCAAAAGTAACGCCGTAGAGATAGTGACGCCACTTGCCCAAAGCAAACACAACTGCTGCTAACTCAAGATCATGTGTAGGATAATTTATTTCAGCAGGTTTAAGCTTTCTCGAGGCATAAGCTATAACCTTTCCATTCTGCATCAACACACATCCTAAGCCTTCTTTCGAAGCATCAGTATAAACCACGAATCCATCTGAACCTTCAGCCAAAGTAAGAATAGGAGCGGATGTCAATCTGTTCTTTAACTCCCGAAAACTAGTCTCACACTTATCTGTCCATACAAAAGAAACATTCTTCTTTGTTAACTCTGTAAGCGGGGCTTCAAGTTTAGAGAAATCCTTCACAAACCGTCTGTAATAACCTGCCAAACCCAGAAAACTATGAACCTCTGTCGGAGTCTTAGGTTGCTCCCAATTCAATACTGAATCAATCTTCGAAGGATCAACTTCAATACCTTTCTTAGATATAACATGACCCAGAAATGCCACTTTCTCAATCAGAACTCACACTTACTGAACTTGGCATACAACTGATGTTCTTTCAAAGTTTGTAACACGATCTTCAGATGCTCTGCATGCTCTTCCTCGGATTTTGAGAAAACCAGTATGTCGTCGATGAAGATGACAACAAACTTATCAAGATAAGGTCAAAAAATTCTATGCATCATATCCATAAATGCTGCAGGGGCGTTCGTCAAACCGAATGGCATAACCACAAACTCAAAATGACCATATCGAATGTTGAAAGCTGTCTTCGGTATGTCCTCTGCCTTGATACGTAACTGATAATATCTCTGTCTCAGATCGAGTTTAGAATAGACCCTCGATCCTTGCAATAAATCAAACAACTCCTCAATGTGGGGAAGAGGACACTTGTTCTTCACAGTCATCCGGTTCAACTCTCTATAATCAATACAAAGCCTAAGAGAACCATCTTTCTTCTTCACAAACAATACCGGTGCACCCCAAGGAGATGTACTCGGCCTGATATAACCACTGGTTAGCAAATCATCTAACTGAGACTTCAAGTCTTTTAACTCAGCTGGTGCCATTCTGTAAGGTGTATTCGAATACGGCACAGATCCCGGATACAAATCAATAACAAACTCAATGTCACGGTCTGGAGGTAACGATTCTAACTTCTCAGGAAACACCTCAGGGAAATCCTTAACTATCTCGGTATTTTCAAACTTTGACTGTTCCTTCGGTCTGTTAAGAAGATAAGCAACAAAACCTGAAGCTCCCTCTCGAACGAGCTTCTTTGCCTCTGTCATAGAAATAATCGGCCCATCTGTCAACTGAATACCCTGACTCGAATCAGATCCCAAACTAATCTTCTTCTCAAAACAATCAATCTTGGCCCCGTGCTCAAATAACCAATCCATACCCAAGATAACTCCGTACTTCTTCACTGACAACACTATCAAATCTGCGGGGTAAATCTTATCCTCAATAACAACGGGACAACGTCGGTACACGCGATCGGTAATCATACAAGATCCCAAAGGGGAACTCAAAAAAAAGCAATAATCAGACAAATCAACAGATGCATGCGCAGATAAGTCAATTTCAGGAGCAACAAAAGAATACGTAGCACCCGGATCAAACAATGCATGTATGGGTATGTTATGTATATGTATGGTACCTTCCACCACCCTGGAAGCATCAGGCTCAGTGTCCTCATTATCGCCCTCCAGTGCATACACACGAGCTGGAACAGAAGGCTTCGGATTCGGCGGCATAGGCTGACTCGGGGGCTGCCTCCTGGGACAACTATCCTTCTGGTGGGTAGAGCTACCACAACTAGTACACAATACCAACTTATACCAACACTTAAACTATGGGTGATTCCCTCCACAATAACCACAAGTAACTGGACGATAACCTGACGGACGAGGGACTGAAGGAAAACCAGCCGGGCGAGGTGCAGAGTAAAATCTGGTCGGACGAGGTGCTGAAGTAAATCCCATAGGGCGAGGTATAGGAGATCTGGGTCCACCAAAAGGTCTCTTGCCTTTAGGCTGCATAGGAGCACTCGGAATGAAAGGCCTCTTGAAACCCAATGAAGAAGAAGCGGGGGTAGTACTACGAATAGCTCGATCAATACTGGCATACTCAGCCTCAAGAGATAAGGCTGCATCTACAGCTGCAACATAGGTAGTGGGACGCGAAGCTGCAAGACCCTGTCGAAGAGGAATACTCAAGCCCTCTAGAAACTTCTTGGTCTTCCTACGCTCGTCTAAAGCAATATGGGGAGCATATACTGCAAGTCTGGTAAAATTAGCCTCATAATCTGCCACGGTAGAAGTACCCTGAGATAGCTCCATAAACTCTTGCTCTCGGCGATCCTGAACAGTAGGGGGAACATAGTTAGCTCGAAACTCCTCAAGAAACATATCCCGCGATAACTCAACTCCGGTGGCCCTCCATCTCTGCTCATCATCTTCCACCAGGCCTCTGCAGGTCCTCGAAGAAGATAGATAGCAAACTCAACTTTCTCTAGATCAGTAGGCAGATGAACTCGATATATCCGCTCAAGAGATGAAATATAACCCTCTGCCACAATATCATCTCTAGTACCGGCGAACTGCGGTGGGTGAAAGTCGAGAAATCTGCGCAAGGACTGCTCACGGGCTCTATGCTCATCTACCTCAACATCCTTATCTCTTTGATCCAGATAATCCTTAAAGAGACCAAATATCTGCTGAGCATCAACCACTGGTGCCTGTGGTGGTGCTGCTGGAGGAGCACGATCACGACGAGGTGACATCCTACAATTAAATATACTAAGTATGCATGTAAATTAGTTATGGATGCAAAGCTGTAAGCACATAAGCACAAAAGCACAATTCCTAAGTCGTAAGCCGTACGGACCTAGACTGACACGACTCACAGAGCTAAGGCCAATGAACCTCTAGCTCTGATACCAACTGTAACGACACGTCCCCAAATACGGTGCGACGCGACGTCCCGCACCAAGTTACAATCCATAACAAGAACTAAAGGTCCGGTTATGAACTATAACCTGGCGAACGGAAAATAAATACCAGGCGGATCTGCTTTAGAAAATAATAGGACAATGAACAATAATACAGTGGAAGCAAATTAACAAAACCTGTAACGACCCGAAAATTCCAGAATATATTCTTCGAATACTTATTCGACATTTCGTTGAATTCTATATGAAAAGATTTAACTTCGTTAGTTAATCTTAATTTATTATAATTATTTCAATATCCTTAACCATTTATAATTACATTTTCTACCCCTCGGATTTATCCTAATCTTTAAACGAACCTACAACCTTTTAAAATAACCTTGCACTACCTTGAACACACCCACACTCTCTTGAACACACTCACACCCTCTTGAACACACCCTATTGCACACTCTTGGATACTTATACAATCAAGAGAGAGAAAGAGAGAAGAGAGAAGAGAAGGAGAAAGGGAGAAGAAGAAGGAGAAGAAAAGGAAATCTCGTTCCGAATCCGTTCGTCGACCAATCGAAATTCCGAGACCAGATTTACGATCCTCATTCAATTCTTTATCGGTAACATTCTTTCTCCAATTCGTTTCATCCATTAAATCATTCAATTTTATAGATTTTAAATTGGAATAAATATTTGTTGAATTACTTGATTCGTAGGTTATAGTTTATCATTTTTAGTGTAGTTCGGATCAAATGATAGATATTAATGTGTACGATGCATGAGTGTGAATTTTACATTTTAATTTTAGCCTTAGAATTTCCCATATTTGATTTTTGCATGAAACTCTCGAGAAAACCTTAAAAATCGCGTTTCTGCACCTGTGTGTTGGAACCACACGGTCCAACGCACGGTCTTGGCAAGACCGTGCGCCAGACCGTGCACAGCCCTTTAACCTTGCACCGGCTTGCGCACGCCGGTGCAACAGCCCGTGTGCCTTTGTTTCAGCCTGCACGGTCTTGGGTGCGTGCTCAAGACCGTGCGCTAGGCCTTGCGTTAGCCCATGCGAATGCCTTAGCCAATTTTCCAGCCTTTTTCCTTGGTTGCTCTCGGTAATGGGGTCAAATGGCCAAAAATAAAAGTTGACTTTTTGCATACGACCCCCTAAAATCGAGCCGTTTTCGCCTATAGCTTCCATATGATTCAAGGATGAATATTTTGTAAAGTTTTCAAAATTCCGATCTCGTTCGGGCCTTGAATCGAACCTTTTTCGTTTAGGGCTTTTTACCCAATTTTTGTATGTTATCCGAAAAATCCGAAAATCGCATGAGTGGTTCTTTATAATATTATAGGCATGAATGTGCAATTAGAATTTCAATTGAGCATGTTTAGCATTGTTAATTTCGTACTTTGACTTTAATTGATTTAATTACATTTTAATTGTAAATTCAATTGATACATGTCGTTTATTGGATTTTCTTATGATGTAGTCTTTGTGAGTCGTTGTCGTGTCTTGTCTTATGTGGTTTTGTCGTCTATTAGTTTCAGGCTGTCTTTTCAGGACATAGCTTGGATTGTCTTGTCCTTCCGTGTTTCCAGGTGAGGGTTTAAAATGATTTCAAACGGAGTAAGAATTCTTTTAATTTATTGCGAACTCCCCTTATGTGCTCATCTTGCTTTGTTTTCCTTCTTGTATATCTATTAGATATTTAATCTATATTTTCCTGGTGTTCTCAAAGGTTTTAATATTAACTTGTACTTATGAGTATCCTTAAATCATTTTATTTTCATAAGGCAGGTAAAATTCTTTCTTTTAAACGTGACGGTTTGACTTAGGATTCAACCCCCTTTGTCGTCACTCAAACTTGCCCAAATTCAATTTATGTATGTTTTTCAAAGCGAGCAAATTCGTGTTATTTCAAAATGGGCCCGGGAAACTATCCGGAGGTTATACCTGGGGACGAGCGTCTAGGGGTAATCCGAGGTGCTTCTCCCAAAATTAAGCGTCAATCGTGGCCCGTCAGGAGATGGTAGCCACGGTTGGGAGCGATGGTGGGCGTTGCATTCGTTGCACGTTTTCCTAAAATTCACAGTCGCCCGGAGTCGCAATTCGGGGTCGGACACCGGTGATGGAGATTACATGTTATTGAGGGGGTTATAAGGAGGAACAGGCCCAATTCTCGCTGGGACATTAATTGCTTGAATTTTACTGCTTTAATTATTTTCTTGTCGTTAATTAATGCCGTGTATGCAAGTCGAAGCACGATCCGGATTTCTTCAATTATGCAAATGTATTTTCTTATATATATAATAATCAAAACCCGGACACGTGGCTCGTACTTGTTCCCTCTTTACCTTCACTGAGTATTTTTTGTACTCACCCCCACTATTTTGATTCTTACTTCAGGTCGACAGGTGGCGTTGTCACCTCTCTTGTCAGTCGGCAGCAGCAGGTCTAGGTTGGTTCGTGAGTCTTGTCTTGTCAGTGTCCCAACAACAGTCGTGTCCTTATTTATGATTTTATTTAATTATGTTTCGGATTATACTTTACTGTACATACTTACGTGCCCCTGATGTGGGATAGATTAGACTGGCCATGAATGGCATTTTTTTATATAATGATTGCTACATGATGTATGAATTACGTTGCCATGGATGGATTGTATGAATTATTATATAATTGTTTTAACTTCCGCAACTCTGATATTTATTTTATTGCTGTCGTTGTTGGGTTGTCGTATGCTGTTGCTGGTTTTTGCTTGAGTGATTGCCGTTCGCCGGGATGGACTTTTAAATGGGGTACATCTACCTCCTTTGGGGGTTCGTCTCGGTGCGGATGTGGTGTCCTTTCTCCGGCCAAGGAAAGGGGCGCTACAGTCAGTGGTATCAGAGCCTAGGTTCCCGAAAAGGAACCGAAAGCTCTAGTATCTCGTCTGTCTTGTCTTTTGTGTCTTTTGAATTGTGTCAGTCCGTGTTGAGTTCGTGTTTTGACAAGTGTTCGTTTTATCTGGGTGCTTAAAATTGTAGACGATTACGGTTGGCTTAATTAACCGACTAGCAATCTTTTATGAATTTTTGTACTAAGGAAGATGTAACGCGAGTCGATCGTGGAACACTTTGCGTGTCTTACATGGTTTGGTCTGTCGTAGTGTGTCGGCAGGATTTTGTTGAGTGTTGAGCATGTTTATGTGTTTATAAATTGTTGGCATCATTTCTCACAAGACATGCACCTATTTTGCCAAATAGTTGTGAACGCAGATATGCCGCGCTAGAAAGCTAGATCAGATCCGCCACTACCACCACTCCAGACTATACCAGGATCATCGTACCCGTATCCGACGGGAGAGATAGAAATATCTCAGGGAGGAGATAGTGTGACAGAATACGAGGCCAGATTTACCTACATGACCAACTACTCTCCTAACCGGGAGCCAGACCAAAGGAACAGAGCCGCAAGATTTATATCCGGGCTGAGGCACGAAATCCGCCAAGTGCTCATAGGTCTTGGCTGTTGTTCTTATGCAGAAGCTGTCGGCCGAGCTTTGCGGGCCAAAGCAGAATTTGAAATGAGGGCTAGGAATGCTCAACCGACCACTTTGCAGAACCAGTCTCATGTATCGAGAACTCCAGCGGTTGGCCGTGCAAATTCTCACAGAAAAGAGGCGACGACCAGTGGATCCAGTGAGAGCACCATCCTTTGCTCATTTTGTCACAAGCCGAACCACCTCGCTGAGTACTGCCGGAAACGACTAGGGCAATGTTTATTATGTGGGTCCCCCGACCATCTTCTTGACAATTGCCCTAATAAGAAGAAACCTAAGGAAGAGGAAGGTGGATGCCGATCCTGAAGATTCAGGGTCATTATGACAGAGAGAGAGGCCAACAGAAATAAATCATGAAGGGACAGTGTTAGGGACGTACAATAAAGAAGAAGCTACAGGAATCGAAAGACTTGAGCTAAGGCACAAATAAGAGAAAACGGGAGACTAGACCGGATTTTGTTACTCGGAACAAAAGGTACCGTGCATGTTCATAACATTCATATTTCTCTTATTTAATTTATTACGTGCGCGATATTATGTAATTATTGTTTGGATGAACTCCGGATTAAATCCTGGGTGTTTTCGTAATTTTTGCGCGTTTTTATTCGATCCAGGGGTGCTTGCACGCCCTAACGCAAGGTCTTGCTCAAGACCGTGCGGTTCAGCTCAAGCCCGTGTAAGCCAGTTCAGCGTTAAACCGCTGAACCGGCTGGACCACTCCACACGGGCCAGCGCACGCCCGTGCGTCCAGCCGTGTGTCCCTTTTTTGTCCTTTTTAAAAATCCATTGTCGCGAGCAAACTTACAGAAACTTAATTTCTCTCTTTTCCCCACTTCCAGCAGCAGAAACCTCACAATTTTTCCCCAATTTCATCCTCCAATCTTTGCAAGCTTGTAACTTTTAATCCGTCCGTCGGATCTCCATAATTTTCGGAAGGTACGTTGTCGACATTGTGTATTTCAATTAGTTGGGTTTTGAGGACGATCCGCCGAGCCGATCTTACACACATTGCTGCCCAAAATACACGCACGCCAAGTGTTTGACAAAATTCCCGAGTGAGGAATTTCACAAATTCAATCCTACAAGCTTCAAACAACATTCCCACATGGCCGCCGAAGGTTCTCGACGTAGGAGAAGGCGAGATGACCCTCCATCTCCACTTCCATTCAATGTGGATATTTCAAATCCCTTCCAAGCCAAAGTATTTCGAAGGATGCACAAACGCCCGGTCTTCTCTACCAAATTTCTCGACATCGAAGCATTGGGAGATTTGGGACTTGGCGCCGGTATTGCTCGATATATTGAGGACGTTGGATGGACCACGTTCTTGGATATAAGAAGGAATTCGTACCCTCGGCTTGTATATGAATTCATCGCGACGCTTCAAATAATTCCCCACGAAGACGATGTCGAGCTACCCTTCAAGATTGAGTTCCGAGCTTTCAATGAAGATTATGAGCTCACTCTTCGACAACTAACGATGCACTTTGGACTACCCGTTCGGGATATGATAAGTCGTGAAGTTGGATGGTCAGAAGTCGAAGCTTGTAGAAACGTCTCCATTTCTAGGAGACCTTTTCAACAAGGAAAATCGAAGGCAACCGACCTTCGTGATGCCGCTTTGAGGACTTTCCACCGGTTCCTCTCGTTTACCGTTTTTGCTAGAGGAGATAGCTACGGTTCAATCAATATTGAGGAACTCTACGTTCTAGATTGCGCGGTTCGAAGGCAAGCAGTCAACGGCATCATGTTCTTCCTTCGATACGTGGAATATGTAGGCACCCGGCCTAAGGGAGAAATCAGAATTGGGTCCTACATTACAGCGATCCTCGAGTGTGCCGGAGTGACCGGCATGGATCGAATGGCCCCGGCAGGAGCCGAGGATTCAACAATTTCCTACAAGCAACTTGCTCAGATGAAACTTTGTAGGAAAGTGAGAGGGCGACATGGTAGATACGTACCAATGACGGCAGAGGAAGCCGCCGCCGGGAGTGATGGCGACGATGAAGAGGACGCCGAAATAGGAGGTCATCCTGAGGAGGACCGACGAGAGAGGGAGGAGCAAATGATGGAACAACTTTACGAAGCAGGAGGCTTCGCTCCTCAGCAGGTTCCGTACATACCCGACCCTCTAGAACCGAAGAGGTTCCATTCCAACAGAGTTTTGAGGATTACCCGACACAGCACCAGGCTGGATCCTCTCAATGGGACAGATTAAGTGAGGAACAGTGGACTCAGTATCAACAAGCGGAGTCGGACACCCGAAGCCGATGGGAGGCCGACAGGTGGACGGTTTGGGGAAACCGTTTCACAACTTTCGCAGAACAGACTACTGAGCGACTGAACCAACAGTCGGCAGACCTGAGGGAAATCAGACTCGAGACCCAACGCAACCACGCTGAAATTCGGGAGCAGATTTCCGATCTCGAGAGGTCCATCAATGAACAACTCGCTCGCTATCTCAGTCGTCTTGGCATGCCGCCTAGCTCCGGAGCCCCTGATTCTTAGTCGGCATCGATTTCTTTTATTTCTCGTCATTTTCGTTTTAATTGTAATTTGATTTTCAGTTGAAACTATTATGTATGAACTATGTGTTAAATGTTTATTTGAATTTAACTGTTAATTGTTCATTTTAATTCATTGCTTATGTGTTAATTGCGTGATTTTGTATGATGAACTTTTAAATGCTGTGATATACTTCTTTTAATAAAACCCAAGATTCGGAGTAGAATCTGAGGACAGATTCTTTTAAAGGAGGGAGTATTGTAACGACCCGAAAATTCCAGAATATATTCTTGGAATAATTATTCGACATTTCGTTGAATTCTATATGAAAAGATTTAACTTCATTAGTTAATCTTAATTTATTATAATTATTTCAATATCCTTAATCATTTATAATTATATTTTCTACCCCTCGGATTTATCCTAATCTTTAAACGAACCTACAACCTTTTAAAATAACCTTGCACTACCTTGAACACACCCACACTCTCTTGAACACACTCACACCCTCTTGAACACACCCTATTGCACACTCTTGGATACTTATACAATCGAGAGAGAGAAAGAGAGAAGAGAGAAGAGAAGGAGAAAGGGAGAAGAAGAAGGAGAAGAAAAGGAAATCTCGTTCCGAATCCGTTCGTCGACCAATCGAAATTCCGAGACCAGATTTACGATCCTCATTCAATTCTCTATCGGTAACATTCTTTCTCCAATTCGTTTCATCCATTAAATCTTTCAATTTTATAGATTTTGAATTGGAATAACTTTGATGAATTACTTGATTCGTAGGTTATAGTTTATCATTTTTAGTGTAGTTCGGATCAAATGATAGATATTAATGTGTGTTGGAACCACACGGTCCAACGCACGGTCTTGGCAAGACCGTGCGCCAGACCGTGCACAACCCTTTAACCTTGCACCGGCTTGCGCACGCCGGTGCAACAGCCCGTGTGCCTTTGTTTCAGCCTGCACGGTCTTGGGTGCGTGCTCAAGACCGTGCGCTAGGCCGTGCGTTAGCCCGTGCGAATGCCTTAGCCAATTTTCCAGCCTTTTTCCTTGGTTGCTCTCGGTAATGGGGTCAAATGGCCAAAAATAAAAGTTGACTTTTTGCATACGACCCCCTAAAATCGAGCCGTTTTTGCCTATAGCTTCCATATGATTCAAGGATGAATATTTTGTAAAGTTTTCAAAATTTCGATCTCGTTCGGGCCTTGAATCGAACCTTTTTCGTTTAGGGCTTTTTACCCAATTTTTGTATGTTGTCCGAAAAATCCGAAAATCGCATGAGTGATTCTTTATAATATTATAGGCATGAATGTGCAATTAGAATTTCAATTGAGCATGTTTAGCATTGTTAATTTCGTACTTTGAGTTTAATTGATTTAATTACATTTTAATTGTAAATTCAATTGATACATGTCGTTTATTGGTTTTTCTTATGATGTAGTCTTTGTGAGTCGTTGTCGTGTCTTGTCTTATGTGGTTTTGTCGTCTATTAGTTTCAGGCTGTCTTTTCAGGATATAGCTTGGATTGTCTTGTCGTTCCGTGTTTCCAGGTGAGGGTTTAAAATGATTTCAAACGGAGTAAGAATTCTTTTACTTTATTGCGAACTCCCCTTATGTGCTCATCTTGCTTTGTTTTCCTTCTCGTATATCTATTAGATATTTAATCTATATTTTCCTGGTGTTCTCAAAGGTTTTAATATTAACTTGTACTTATGAGTATCCTTAAATCATTTTATTTTCATAAGGCAGGTAAAATTCTTTCTTTTAAACGTGACGGTTTGACTTAGGATTCAACCCCCTTTGTTGTCACTCAAACTTGCCCAAATTCAATTTATGTATGTTTTTCAAAGCGAGCAAATTCGTGTTATTTCAAAACGGGCCCGGGAAAGTATCCGAAGATTATACCTGGGGACGAGCGTCTAGGGGTAATCCGAGGTGCTTCTCCCAAAATTAAGCGTCAATCGTGGCCCGTCAGGAGATGATAGCCACGGTTGGGAGCGATGGTGGGCGTTGCATTCGTTGCACGTTTTCCTAAAATTCACAGTCGCCCGGAGTAGCAATTCGGGGTCGGACACCGGTGATGGAGATTACATGTTATTGAGGGGGTTATAAGGAGGAACAGGCCCAATTCTCGCTAGGACATTAATTGCTTGAATTTTACTGCTTTAATTATTTTCTTGTCGTTAATTAATGCCGTGTATGCAAGTCGAAGCACGATCCGGATTTCTTCAATTATGCAAATGTATTTTCTTATATATATAATAATCAAAACCCGGACACGTGGCTCGTACTTGTTCCCTCTTTACCTTCATTGAGTATCTTTTGTACTCACCCCCACTATTTTGATTCTTACTTCAGGTCGACAGGTGGCGTTGTCACCTCTCTTGTCAGTCGGCAGCAGCAGGTCTAGGTTGGTTCGTCAGTCTTGTCTTGTAAGTGTCCCAACAACAGTCGTGTCCTTATTTATGATTTTATTTAATTATGTTTCGGATTATACTTTAATGTACATACTTACGTGCCCCTGATGTGGGATAGATTAGACTGGCCATGAATGGCATTTTTTTATATAATGATTGCTACATGATGTATGAATTACGTTGCCATGGATGGATTGTATGAATTATTATATAATTGTTTTAACTTCCCCAACTCTGATATTTATTTTATTGTTGTCGTTGTTGGGCTGTCGTATGCTGTTGCTGGTTTTTGCTTGAGTGATTGCCGTTCGCCGGGATGGATTTTTAAATGGGGTACATCTACCTCGTTTGGGGGTTCGTCTCAGTGCAGATGTGGTGTCCTTTCTCCGGCCAAGGAAAGGGGCGCTACACAACCTATCCCACTCAGGGAGCTAGAACCACCATAATCCAAACACAATTATAAAGCCCACCAAGGCCACTGAAAACATCCATATCAACATTCAAACTAATTTACATCATTTACATCTACAATCTCTAGGGTTTTAATTATTTATCCAGATACATAGGCGGAAATGAAATCACCTAATCGAAAGTAAATGACTCCAAGGACACGACCTGAATCCGCCTAGCAACAAAACCTGAAAAGACAACCACAGAATAATGGGGTTAGTCAAAGCGACTAAGTAAGGGGGTTGTAATACATATATATTATCGAAACAACCGAATGATTCACCAGTTTGTAAATGAGAAGAAAGAAAAGGAAAATAAAGGTCATACCCCCGAGCTCCCATCAGTTTGGAGACCAGAGCATTGAGATCCACCGTAGACCCAACGTCTATCCGGCTTCACCCCGTACCCTGATGTCCGGGCCCAATAGTATAATGTGGCTCAATGGCCAGGCCGAAAGGCCAAGATAATTCCTCGCATCCCAAATGCTTATATGGTCAAAGGGACCGATTGGTAAATCAACTTTTAACCCTTTCGAGCTAAAGGAGCTTTTGAGGGGTTATACGTAATAATTTGATATCAAAGCATTTTTCTTTAAACTCATTAAGATAGTATGGTTTCAAATAGCTACTACGTATAATATAAATATGGGGAAAGAAAACATAAAAACATAAAACACAGGCTTCGGGTATATATGGAATATTTACATACGTATAAGGAAAGCCGAATTCGGAAAAGAAACCCCACCTGGATAATACGGCAAAAAGGCAAAAGAAAGAAGACCAACTACTGCCCGGAAGAACTACCACCTGAAACCAAATATGACACAACCATGTAAGATGACAATACGACGCACGGCTTATTCTTAATGCAATTAAAGCACTTAATTAAATCAAAGAAGGGCAATTAGAGTAATTATTCAATGAAACGAATGAAATATCAAACTTCAAGCTTATAATCATGCTTACACACAATTAGGTGTCATAGACATGCTTAAAATACTATAAAGAAGCATACATTCAAGTTTCGAAGCAATCGGAAAAGAATTGCGAAAAGCGTATAATTCCCTAAACGGAAATCGGTTCGTTTTACGATCAAACGGTATTGAAAAAATTCAAACTCTATGGATTATTAAGTTTTAAAGCATTACAGACATAATGGTGAAGTCGGATTTTGAAAATAATATCAAACGAAGAAAGTAGGATTTGCAATTTTTGACTTCCAGAGACTTTTGAACTAAAATCGGGACACACGGCCTCTTGCACGGCCTTGTGCAAGGCCGTGTGCATGTTTTAGAACACGCACGGGCTATACACACGGCCTGATGCAAGGCCGTGTGAGTTGAAAATAACGCACAGTCTTGCTACACGGCCTGTTGCAAGGCCGTGTGCACCATGTTTTCGCGAATTTTCAGCAGAACGCGAAGAACTTTGCACAGAAGTATCAGAATCTCGTCAAATCTTCACCAAAACCCCATTTTCAATCAGATTTTCATACTACAAACTTCAACAAACATCAAAGATCACAATGGCAACACATAGGATCAAGAATCATCGAAAACTACTTTCTTCGAACTTGTAACGGCCTCGTGACTCAACTAATACCCCTTTCAACTTATCGGCTTGACATTACGTGCAAATGTCTAGATAGGCTCAGTCTTTCTGGTTTGTCTTGTCAGTGGTCCCAACAACCGTCGTGTAACGCCCCGAAAATTCGTGTATGAACCGGGAACCCGAATCGATTTCTCTCGCGATTTATGATTTATTTTATTAATTATTATGTGATTTATATAACATTTTTATGGATGAATGAGTTTCTATATTTAAATTATGAATTTTCAATGTGCGTTTAATAATATGAATTTTGACTGTAATTATGTGTTATTTGGACAACGAGAGTGACTGTAATTATGAGTTTTTGAACTTATTTTACGAAATTACGAATTTGCCCCTTCGATTTTAAACCCTAGTCAAATTATTTGACTAAATCTCTCTCTCACCTCACTCTCGTTCAAACACAACAGCAAAGGAAAAAGAAAAGAAAAGAAAAGAAAAAGAGAAAAAGAAAGAAGAAGATTCAAACGATCATCCCGACTCCGTTTCTCGACGGATTTTCGAACCGCTTACACCTACGAACTCCTCACGATCCCTTCTACGAGTAAGCCTTTCACATCCCTCTCGTTTAATGTCTCCTATGCCTCGTATTTCTCGATTTTGTTTATAGTTGAATCAATTAGGTTTTATATGATTTTGAGAGAATTTATGGATGGATTTTCGTTTTTATTGTTTCTATGTGTAGCTAATATGTTGTAGATCATTATATGTACATATTAGAGAGTGATTTGCATGTTTAGATGACTTAATGTTGGATTTAGGATTGAATTTGCGAAGGTTTCGAGTTTCTGTGAATTTTCTGCTGTTATCGCACGCACACGGCCTATGCACACAGGGTGTTGCAAGGCCGTGTGCATGTGCACGGGCTCTCTACACGGCCTGTAGAGAGGCCGTGCGTATTGGTTCTACACGGGCTCTCTACACGGCCTGTAGAGAGGCCGTGCGTGTCCCTTTGGTGTGCACACGGTCTTGGTGCACACGGCCTCAAGGCCGTGTGCATGAGCCCGTATGGACCGGCATGAACAGCTCCCTGACTTTCTGTAAGTCAGGGGCTGTTTTGGCCTACGGGTCCCACCTCGGCTCGTCTTTTCTGAATTCGTTCTTCGCTTGTGTGTTTGATATATATGAAATAGATATGAATTGTATGATTTATGAATTTATAGCATGTTCGGGTCTATGAATAGTATGTTTTAAGTTTTCGTCAAATTTTCTAACTTTTGCATATGAAGTCCGATTTTCCTGAAATTCGAATGCATACTTCTATATGATAATTTAAGAATGTCCGTAAAGTTTCGTTGCATTTGGACTTGATTTGCATTTTTAAATTATGAATTACTCCGTTTTCGTTTGATAATTGAACCTAAGTGCTTTATGTGATTGTATAACGTGCTTTTACACGTTCCTATGCTTTCGTATGAGCCGTGCGTCGTCGTATGTCTTAAGTAGTTATGTCGTTTGTCAGTTGCAGGTTCCACTCTCGTGGATTAGGTTGCTCGTTTCCGTTTTGGACCTTCTTTTGGTTGTCGCCAGGTGAGGTTTCTATTGTTATCCCGTATTATGTAGATATGTACTATTGAGCCTCACTAAATAAGCCTCGCATGTGTAATTTATGTTTTCATCCCGTATTACTATATTTAGTAAATACTCTATGCTTATTATCTTTATGAGGTTTAAGAACAACGGATTTGATATTAAATGAATAATATGTATATGATTTCGAAATGTTTTCAAAAAGAGACAAGCGAACTATGTTTCGATTTAAATGTAATTTTGGGTTTGGAAACCTTCTCGTTGAATGAAGTCGTTAGAGCGGGTTTCTCCCCCAAGACGATGGAACATCCGGTTGCGTTTCCTACCGTTACATCGCCTGTCTCGAATGACCCTTTTGGCCCTCCCCGAAATGTCTTGATTCCTATTTTAATAGGAAGATGATAGTTATGAAAATCCGAGATACGATATGTATGATATGTTATATGGGCCCGGAGTATGGCGATCGGATGAAGCCGGATTGTAGCGGGCGCCCCAAATGGGTAACGCACGCCCCGCACCGAGCCCCGACCCGGAACCGAAATGGGATCCGACCCGAATCGAAACCCGGCGAACGGCAAGCATTTACTCAATCACTAGGCGGGGTTTTCAAAAACAACGAAAAGACAGAAGTGCGGAAGAAAAATAAACCAAACATTAAAACATAAATAAATGCACAAGTATTAAAGCCCACCAAGGCTAACGAAATTCAATTACATAATTAATAAACGGGTTCGATACAATATCCCGAATACAACCTAAATAATAATTCCTAATATCATGAATCTTAATTAATATCTAAACGGGGAAAGGAGATATACATGAGCGAAATAAATACAACTTAACGACAATGACTACGACGACGACGAATCCCGCCTAGTAACCTGAAACCAATATAAGGGTGAAAACAGAGGGGGTTAGTTAAACGACTAAGTGAGAAGGGAATAATAATGTATATAATATAACGGAAAATAAATCACCAATTTTATAATTAAAAGAAATCAACATAAAAGAAAGGTTTTCGTAATCGGGTGGTGATTTATAACTTATCATATGACTCGGCGAGTCGAGCCCTTAACTCCAATTTCCAAAACATAAAACCGGAAACCTCCCTTATTCCTCCAATGTAGCCGGACTGCAAACCCGAACTACTCATAACATACGGTAATAACTCAGGTACTCAAACGGCTGCCACTCCGCCTCACCCCGAGCTCCCAAATGGAGGAAACCATAGGATTTACGCCGTAGACCCGACGTCTACCGACTTCGTCCTATCGCTCTTACTTCGGGCCCAAACAAACATGCATACATATCATAACTCGCTTTTCAAATCATTTCGGGTTGGTCAAAAGACTGTTCGAGACACGTCATATGCGAGGCCGAAGGCCAAAGTTCGCCTTAGAAAACAAAAGGTTTACATGTCTCTTTCATAAATATTTCAAAGTCTATACGTAGTACTTTTCATATCAAATCATTTTCGATAAATCAAATGAATATAATTATCATAAATATCTATTAAGTATATATATATATAAACGGTGTGAAAACAAAACATAAACGTGGCTTACATCGGGAGAGACTTATTTATATATATACGTAATAATACTGGAAACAGAAACGGAAAGCCTCACCTGTTCGCTATTCAAAATAAGAGCAAAAATCAAGAACCGGCGCTACTCCACGGGAGTATCGTCTGCAAAAATACCAAGACACAACCAATTAAGACTAAGGACGACGCACGGCTTATACGAGAATATTAAAACACATAGGAGCACGTTATACAATTAAATCAAGCACTTAAGTTCAAATTATCAAACGAAAACAGAGTAATTCTCAAATTTAAAAATGCAAATTAAGTCCAAATGCAACGAAACTTTACAGACATGCTTTAATTATCATAAAGGAGTATGCATTCGAATTTCGGGAAAATCGGACTTCACATGCAAAAGATAGAAAATTTAACGAAAACTTAAAACGCACTATTCATATACCCGAACATGTTGTAAATTCATAAATCATGCAATTCATATCTATTTCATATATATCGAATACACGAGCGAAGAAAGAATTCTGAAAAGACGAGTCTCGGAGGGACCCGTAGCGTAAAATGTGCCCTGACTTACAGAAGGTCAGGGCACTGTTCGACCAGGCCACACGGCCTTGTGCACGGCCGTGTGCCGAGTTCGTGCAAAATCGGACGAATCCTTTTGGTATTGGATTCAGGTTGGAGTTGCTAGGCGGCAGTAGAGTCAGTCATCTGTCTTGGAGTCGGAGTCTTATTTGTCTTTATGATTTTCCTTTCATTATGTTGTTTATGATTACTGTATAGATGAAATGATGTATGTTGTTTTACCCTTAATAGCTCTGGTAGAGTTTATAATTACATGATAAGAATATGAGAATTATGATTTTTGTTTGATAACCCCCCTGAGTGGGTTAGAATTATTTATTATTACTTTAAAACAGGTTTATAAGATTTAATTGCTTCCACACTTGGTCGTTTTGTTACCGCCTAGGCCGTGTGCACAGCCCGTGCACCATCCCAAACACGCACGGTCTCTTGCACGGCCGTGTACACCCACACGGGCTTGCCACACCCCGTGTGCATGGCCCGTGTGCGTAAAAATTGAGCAGAACATCAAACCCAATACGCGAAAATCAATCCTAATTCAACATTTAACTAATTAAACATGCGAATTAATCCCTAATTTTCACATATAATCATCTACAACATATAATCTACATATAGAAACGATAATCACAAAATTCCATCCACAAATTCTATAAAAATCACATAAAACCTAATAATACGTACTATTCACAAAACGAGAAAAATGAAGTATAGAAGAGATTAAACGAGAGAATCGTTAGAAGCTTACTCGTAGAAAAGATTGCGAGGAATTCGTAGGCGTAAACGATTCGAAAATCGGTCGGCAAACGGAGTCGGGACGATCGATTGAACTTCCTTCCTTCTCTTTCTCTTTTTCCTTCTCTTTTCTTTTCTCTCCTTTCTTGCTGATGTTTGAACGAGAGTGTGAGGTGAGAGAGATTGACTTAGTCAATTAAGTTGACTAGGTTTAAATCGAAGGGGTAAAATTGTAATTTCGCAAAATATGTTTGAAAACTGATGTTGTCCAAATAATACGTGATTACAGTCAAAATTCACATAATTAAACGCACATTGACAATTCGTGATTTAAATATAAAATTCACTCATTTACGAAATTATCTTAAAATCTTAGAATAAATATCAAATTAAAATAATAATTTGCGAAATTACTCGATTCAAATATACCGAATTATAAATCGGATTTTCGGGTCGTTATATGGATAGACAGCCGGTCTACGGTGGAATTCGGTAGCTTGCTCCATGTTTACCAGGAGCACGGGTGAGGCCGGAGTGGCAACCTTTGTGCTCCTGTGACGGAGACTTCGTGTCAGCCGTGAGATAGGCTATTATGCCTGTAGAGCAGTTGGATTTAGCGGTCCTTCTGCTACATGGGAGGAATAAGGTTGGTATGGTTTTCAAGTATGTTATGATATGATATGAGGAGTTGAGGGCTCGTCTCGCCGAGCAATATGATATGTCCCGTTATGTTATGTTATGATAGATCACCAAAAATTTATGAAAACCCTTCTTTTACGTTTGTTTTCTTTTAAGTTAAATTGGTGATTTATTCCCGTATGCTATTATGTATGTACCCCCTTTTTCCCCTCACTTAGTCTTTTGACTAACCCTCCCTGCATTTAACCTTATCTGTTTCAGGTGATTACTAGGTGGGCATTCGTCGGTCTTGTATTGCGGATTAGTCTGCTTTTGTCGTTGTTCATTCCTAGGTTGTTTTAGGTACTTGACCATTATATGTATCCTGTAGGTTATGATTTGTGTTCGGGATTATTTAATGTTGAACCCGTTATGATTTGATTCAAGTTTTGTAAGTGAATTCCGGTAGCCTTGGTGGGCTTTAACTATTTGCGCAATTGGTTTACTGCTTTAATTCCCGTTAGTAGAATTCGTTTGTTTGTTGTTGCTTCCGCTTCCGCATCGTTGTCGTTATTTGTTTTACAAAAGGCCCCGCCTAGTGATTGAGTAAATCGGTTTGCCGTTCCCCGGATTTCAATTTAGGGTCGGATTTCTATTTCGGCTTCGGATTGGGGCTCGGTGCGGGGCGTGCGTTACCCGTTTGGGGCGCCCGCTACAGTTGGTATCAGAGCTTCTTTGGTCCAATGGCCTAAGCTCTGAATCGTCGTGTTTTGGTTGTTTTGTCGGTCGTTGTGTGCCGGTGTAACTTAGGGAATTGCGCTCACCAGTGTTCAAGAACGCTTAGTGTTTGAATTGTGATGGATCTTTGTTGGATGATCAACAACAAAAGATCTTTTACAATCAAAACACTGGGATGGACTTGGATATAGGTGGATGTGAAACTCAAGGTTATACTTGCCGTGCCTGGCTGTCTGTCGTGTCCGGTTGTGTCTAGGTCGTACGGCTTAGGACTTCTATGAAATTTGTGCAAATGTGCTAAGTGATTATGTGAACTCTATCTGAACTCTAGTTGCCTACGTGTTTACAGCTTCGCATACTCACTTACCTGTCATGCATATTTGCTATTGGCCTTACAGGATGCCTCCACGTCGTCGTACACGTAAACCGCTCTCATCACCTCCATTGGCACCTCAGACCGATACACCGACTTCAGCCAAAATTGCGGAAACATTAAGACAGTTCATCGCTCAGGCCCCTAAAGGAAATGCTGAACAGGAAGCGTGGGCCCAATTTCTCAGATTCGAACCACCACAGTTTGAAGGTGCCCCGGATGACGCTATTGCCGAGGCATGGATATCGGCCATGGAAAAGATTTATAGAATAATGGAATATCTGGACCCTCAGAGAGTCGAGTATGCAATCTATCTAATGGTTGGAGCCGCACAGGATTGGTGGAAGTAGATTGAGCAAAGATGGACACGCGAGCATGTAGTCCCGACTTGGGATCAGTTCTTGACTGAGTTTCAGGCCAAGTACATTCCGTGGGTTGTTCGTCAGCAACGCGAAAGGGAATTTCTGGCTCTCAAACAGAACACATCTTCAGTTGGTCAGTACGAGGCACACTTCTCTCGCCTTATTAAACATTGCCCATATATGGTTACCGACGAGCAGAGGAAGACTCGCTAGTTTGTCGAGGGATTGACTTACGAGATCAGGAAGGCTATGATGGTGGTACGACATCAATGTTATACCGACGCAGTGGGAATGGCTCTGCATGTTGAGTCTGAACTCAGCCTAATGGGACTGAGTCCTATTCTTGCCACTACCACCGCCCAGTACTTTCCAGCGAGTTCTAAGAGGCCATTTACACCATCAGGGCCATCTTCCGGAAAGAAGACCTCCCAAGTGTCTTCATCGAAGCAGAATGCACCTCCCCAACCGCAGGGAGCCCTTCTGTAGCAGGCGCCCCAAACGGGTAACGCACGCCCCGCACCGAGCCCCGACCCGGAGCCGAAATGGGATCCGACCCGAACCGAAACCCGGCGAACGGCAAGCATTTACTCAATTACTAGGCGGGGTTTTTATAAACAACGAAAAGACAGAAGTGCGGAAGCAATAATAAACCAAATATTTAAAACATAATTAATAACACAATTATTAAAGCCCACCAAGGCTAATGAAATTCAATTACATAATATCAAACGGGTTCGATACAATATCCCGACCAAATCTAACCACGGGTTCGGTATATAAATCCCGTAAATACAACATAATAACATAATACGTAAATAAAAGACAACCGGGAAAGAATATACATGAGAAAATAAATATAAACCTACGACGCCTATGACGACGACGAATCCCGCCTAGTAACCTGAAACCAATATAGGGTGAGACAGAGAGGGTTAGCCAAACGACTAAGTGAGGGGGGGGGGGGGAAATAATAATGTATATAATAAAACGGAAGTAAATCACCAATTTTATAATTAAAAGAAATCAACATAAAAGAAAGGTTTTCGTAAACGGGTGGTGATTTAACATAAAACATAACTTATCATATGACTCGGCGAGTCGAGCCCTGAAACTCCAATATCCAAAAACATAAAACCGGAAACCACCCTTATTCCTCCAATGTAGTCGGACTGCAAACCCGAACTACTCATAACTTACTAGAATAACTCAGGTACTCAAAGGGCTGCCACTCCGGCCTCACCCCGAGCTCCCAAATGGAGGAAACCATAGGATTTACGCCGTAGACCCGACGTCTACCGACTTCGTCCTATCGCTCTTACTCCGGGCCCAAACGATCATGCAAACATTTCATAACTCGCTTTTCAAACATTTCGGGTTGGCCAAAAGACCGTTCGAGACATGTCATATGCGAGGCCGAAGGCCAAAGTTCGTCTTAGAAAACAAAAGGTTTTACATGTCTCTTTCGTAAACATTTCGAAGTCTATACGTAGTACTTTTCATATCAAATCATTTTCGATAAATCAAATGAACATAATAATCATAAATATCTATTACGTATATATATATGAACGGTGTGAAAACAAAACATAAACGTGGCTTATATCGGGAGGGCTTATTTATATATATACATAATAATACTGGAAACAGAAACGGAAAACCTCACCTGGCTGCTATGCAAAAGAAGAGCAAAACCTAGAACCGGCGCTACTCCACAGGAGTATCGTCTGCAAAAATACCAGGACACAACCAAATAAGACAAAAGACGACGCACGGCTTATACGAGAATATTAGAACACATAGGAGCACGTCACACAATTAAATCAAACACTTAAGTTCAAATTATCAAACGAAAATAGAGTAATTCATTCATTTAAAAATGCAAATCAATTCCAAAAGAAACGAAACTTTACGAACATGCTTAAGATATTATAAAGGAGCATGCATTCGAATTTCGGGAAAATCGGACTTCACATGCAAAAGTTAGAAAATTTAACGAAAACTTAAAACACACTATTCATATACCCGAACATGTCGTAAATTCATAACTCATGCAATTCATATCTATTTTATATATATCGAATACACGAGCGAAGAAAGAATTCGGAAAAGACGGGCCGAAGCGGGACCCGTAGTGCAAAACGGGCCCTGACTTACAGAAGGTCAGGGCACTGTGCGATCGGGCCACACGGCCTTGTGCACGGCCGTGTGCCGAGGCCGTGCACAATCGGACAAACGCGCACGGCCTCATGCACACGGCCTCAAGGCCGTGTGCACAGCCCGTGCACCATCCCCAAACACGCACGGTCTCTTGCACGGCCGTGCAAGAGGCCGTGTACACCCACACGGGCTTGCCACACCCCGTGTGCATGGCCCGTGTGCGTAAAAATTGAGCAGAACATGCAGAACATCAAACCCAATACGCGAAAATCAAATATAATTCAACCTTAAATCGATTAATCATGCAAATCACTCCCTAATTTTCACATATAATTATCTACAACATGTAACCTACATATAGAAACGATAAACACGAAAATCCATCCACAAATCCTATACAAAACACATAAAACCTAATAATGTCAACTATTCACAAAAACGAGAAAAATGAAACATACGAGATATTAAACGAGAGAATCGTTAGAAGCTTACTCGTAGAAGAGTTCGCGAGGAATCCGTAGACGTAAATTATTCGACAATCCGTCGGGAAACGAAGTCGGGACGATCGATTGAACTTCCTTCCTTCTCCTTCTCTTTTTCCTTCTCTTTTCTTTTCTTTCTTTCCTTCTTGTTGCTGATGTGCGAGAGTGTGAGTGGAGAGAGGGATTAAGTCAATGGGTTGTCTAGGGTTAAAAGTCGAAAGGGGCAAAGTCGTAATTTTACAAAATAAGTTCGAAGACTCACGTCGTCCAAATAATACGTAGTTACAGTTAAAATTCACATAATTAAACGCACATTGACAATTCGCGATTTAAATATGAAATTCACTCATTTATAAAATTATTCTAAAATCTTAGAATAAATAGTAAATAAAATATTAAATAACGAAATTACTCGATTAAAATATACCGAATTGAAACTCGGATTTTCGGGTCGTTACAATACTCCCCTCTTCAGAAGAATCTGTCCTCAGATTCTCTTCCGGTCTCGGAGTTAGTTAAGCGGAGCATAACCTAGCGGAAATTCTAATAATACGAATTAAATCGAACATTAAAATAAAATTAATTCACATAATAAAACGCAATTCATAATAAACACTTAAAGCACTTAATATTCCAATTAAAATTCGAATTCATACAAAATAGAAAATTACATCAAATCCTAAACAAAGTTTACGGAAAAGAAGAAAATAAAATAGACTAGATAGCTCAAGGCTCGTCCGGACCACGGCGGAAATACTGATCCAGCTGCTCTGATAGTGACCTTTGCATATCCGAGATCGATCTCTGAAGCTCTGCCTGCAAGGCGGTGTACTGACTATCAATGTGAGCTCGCTGAGCTGCAAAGCCCTCGTTGATCTGCCTCTCCTGCTGGGCAAATCTCTCATCCGACACACGTCGGTAGTCAGTAAACTCTGAATAAAACTGTTGCAGGTTTATCGATTCCTGGTGCTGAGTGCTTCTCCTGCCATGTGAAGACTCAGGTGTAGAAGCATCCTGTCTCATCAGTTGGGGGTAGATATGCTGAGCCTGCTCTCGGACCTCTGGGTCTGAAGGTCCTTCTTCGGGAGCATTCCCTTGGTCAGCTTCCCACAAAGGTAGTCCAGCCACCAGAATATATGGGTCGTTCCGCCTTGGACCCTTCGTGCAGATAGCCATTTGAGCTAGAGTGCCGTAGCTAATTGAGGTCGAACCTCCAACAGGAACCTGAGTATCGAGCCCTTCCACCTGGGCACACTCCAAAATGGCGGTGATGTATGAGCCAACTCGAATTTCTCCTCTCGACCGAGTGGAGATATACTTCATATGATCCATCATGTACGAGATGGGGTTGAACCTTTCTCCTCGTACCATATGATCGAGTATTAGACAGTCTTCGGTGTTCACCGCACCCGGACTGTCTCCTCGGGCTAGAACCGATCGAGACACGGCTCTGTGCAAAATTCTCAACTGGATAGTGATGAGCATCGTGGCCTTGGATACGCCGGAATTAAATATTTCGGTGGAGGTAGAGATACGTCTCCACGCTTCGGCTTGATTCCATCCGTCGGCACGTCTCCTCGGTGCCATAACATCCAGTTGAAAATACTCGGTCAACTGCCGGTATGAGAGCGTATAGTCTCGGTTGAACGCTCTGAAGTGGATTCCTATCGGCATCTCGTCGTCGTCCGGAAATGCCGCGCCCTTAAGAGAGCTTAAAAATTCGCAAGTAAGGCGGCGATAGGATGGCCTTTGAATACTCCAAAAATTAGCCCACCCAATGTTGTCGATGTAATGGGAGATCCCTTCGCCAAGTCCCAATTGGTACATAGCTTCCATGTCTAGAAATTGCGTGGCTCTAACCGGTCGTTCCATTAACCGGTTGAAGACATCTTGATCGTCTTCGTTACCCAAATCCACTTGGTAACCTTCCGGGGCCGCTATGTCGGGTAATTCCCTTGCCCGACGTCCGCCACGGGTTTCACGAGCACCTTCCATAGTAGAGTTCAAGTTGTGTGGGTTGAAGGAGATAAGTTGCAAACTTTTCACTCGGGACTTTTACCGAACACTTGGCGTGCGCTACTTCGGGCGAAGATTGTGTGAGATCGGTAAAACAGATCGGGCCCAAACTTTAACAGTACCAAGAACTTGCTGCAGACAACACACCTTCAAAATTTCTTGAAAATCCGTCGGGTAGATCGAGAATAATTCGAGCTCAAAGTTGGGATGAAATTTGGGGGAGAAAAATGGGGAAATTTCGCATGAAAGAGGGAGAGAAAGTGAGGGTGTGCGCGAGAATGAAAAGCTACTGACCATTTTAAAATCCGGAAGAAACGCGCACGGCCTCTCGTCACGGCGTGTGACGAGGCCGTGTGAGAAACACGCACGGGGTCTCGTCACGGCGTGTGACGACCCCGTGAGGATAAACACGCACGGGCTCTCGTCACGGCGTGTGACGAGCCCGTGTGTATTCATGCGCACGGCCTCTTGCACAGGGTGCAACGGGGCCGTGTGAAAAAGGGTGCACAGGGTCTCGTCACAGCGTGTGGCGAGACCGTGCAAGGCATACAGGGGCAGTTCGTGTGATTAAAACCACACAAACTTCACGAAATTCAAACACAAATAATAATATCGAAATCACATGCATAATATAATACGCTTAACGCACATAATTTAAATTCACATAATATGAAATTAAATTAATTTAGAATGAATGTCATGACAATGCAATATACCTGGATCGTTCATACAGAATCAAGCTTCATTCTTCTGGCTCGTCTCGACATTCTCTTTCTCGTGCAATTTGTACGAAGATGAAACGGACTTCCACATGAGAAGCAACGTCCCTGCTTCTCTCGGCATTCTGACTCTTGATGATCTCTTTGGCAAAAGCCACATATTGGCGTTCCCTGCCGTTTTGGAGGTACATTCTGCTTCGATGAAGATACCGAGAAGGTTTTCTTGCCGGAAGAAGACCCTGATTGTTTAAGTGGCCTCGTAGAACTCGCTGGATGTGCATCCTCAGTATCGCCTGTTATATCCCGCGGTACTTGCCTCTTCTTCGGACATAGATTCACTATGTGATCGGGGCTACCACATCCGAAGCACAGTCCATTCTTCCTCCAACATTTAGCCTCTACATGCGGGCCCTTACAAAATCCACATACTGGTCGTGGATATCCCTGAGGTTGGGGAGGATTAGGCTGAACGGGGGCCTGAATTTCACTTTCATTTTGCTGATGAACAATCCTCGTAATGTATTCAGCCCGGAACTCAGTCAAGAATTGATCCCAAGTCGGGACTACATGCTCGCGTTCCCATCGGTGTTCAATCTGTTTCCACCATTCCTGAGCAGCTCCAATCATCAAATAAATAGCAAACCCGACTCTTAGAGGATCCGGATATTCCATAATCCTAAAAATCTTTTCTAGAGCCGATATCCATGCCTCGGCAATAGCTTCATCTAGGGTACCTTCAAATTGTGGTGGTTCGAATCTAAGAAATTGGGCCCATGCATCCTGCTCAGCATTTCCTTTAGGGGCATGAGCGATAAATCGTCTTAATGTTTCCAAAATTCTGGCTGGAATCGGTGGATCGGTCTGAAGTGTCAATGAAGATGACGAAGACTGTCCACAGGGACAACGACGTGGAGGCATCCTGTAAAGTCATTAACAGTTATGCATGACAGGTAAGTGAGCATGCAAAGCTGTAAACACATAGGCAAGTAATGTTCACTTAGTGTTCACATAAGCACTTAGCACATTTGCACAAATTCACAGAAGTCCTAAGCCGTACGACCTAGACACAACCGGACCCGACAGACAACCAGGCATGGCAAGTACAACCTTGAGTTTCACATCCACCTATATCCAAGCCCATCCCAGTATTTTGATTGTAAAAGATCTTTTGTTGTTGATCATCCAACAAAGATCCGTGACAATTCAAACACTAAGCGTTCTTCAACACTGGTGAATGTAATTCCCTAAGTTACACAGGCGCACAACGACCGACCAAACCAGCAAAACACGACAATTCAGAGCTTAGGCCATTGGACCAAAGAGCTCTGATACCAACTGTAGCGGGCGCCCCAAACGGGTAACGCACGCCCCGCACCGAGCCCCGACCCGGAGCCGAAATGGGATCCGACCCGAACCGAAACCCGGCGAACGGCAAGCATTTACTCAATTACTAGGCGGGGTTTTTATAAACAACGAAAAGACAGAAGTGCGGAAGCAATAATAAACCAAATATTTAAAACATAATTAATAACACAATTATTAAAGCCCACCAAGGCTAATGAAATTCAATTACATAATATCAAACGGGTTCGATACAATATCCCGACCAAATCTAACCACGGGTTCGGTATATAAATCCCGTAAATACAACATAATAACATAATACGTAAATAAAAGACAACCGGGAAAGAATATACATGAGAAAATAAATATAAACCTACGACGCCTATGACGACGACGAATCCCGCCTAGTAACCTGAAACCAATATAGGGTGAGACAGAGAGGGTTAGCCAAACGACTAAGTGAGGGGGGGGGGAAATAATAATGTATATAATAAAACGGAAGTAAATCACCAATTTTATAATTAAAAGAAATCAACATAAAAGAAAGGTTTTCGTAAACGGGTGGTGATTTAACATAAAACATAACTTATCATATGACTCGGCGAGTCGAGCCCTGAAACTCCAATATCCAAAAACATAAAACCGGAAACCACCCTTATTCCTCCAATGTAGTCGGACTGCAAACCCGAACTACTCATAACTTACTAGAATAACTCAGGTACTCAAAGGGCTGCCACTCCGGCCTCACCCCGAGCTCCCAAATGGAGGAAACCATAGGATTTACGCCGTAGACCCGACGTCTACCGACTTCGTCCTATCGCTCTTACTCCGGGCCCAAACGATCATGCAAACATTTCATAACTCGCTTTTCAAACATTTCGGGTTGGCCAAAAGACCGTTCGAGACATGTCATATGCGAGGCCGAAGGCCAAAGTTCGTCTTAGAAAACAAAAGGTTTTACATGTCTCTTTCGTAAACATTTCGAAGTCTATACGTAGTACTTTTCATATCAAATCATTTTCGATAAATCAAATGAACATAATAATCATAAATATCTATTACGTATATATATATGAACGGTGTGAAAACAAAACATAAACGTGGCTTATATCGGGAGGGCTTATTTATATATATACATAATAATACTGGAAACAGAAACGGAAAACCTCACCTGGCTGCTATGCAAAAGAAGAGCAAAAGCTAGAACCGGCGCTACTCCACAGGAGTATCGTCTGCAAAAATACCAGGACACAACCAAATAAGACTAAAGACGACGCACGGCTTATACGAGAATATTAGAACACATAGGAGCATGTCACACAATTAAATCAAACACTTAAGTTCAAATTATCAAACGAAAATAGAGTAATTCATTCATTTAAAAATGCAAATCAATTCCAAAAGAAACGAAACTTTACGAACATGCTTAAGATATCATAAAGGAGCATGCATTCGAATTTCGGGAATCGGACTTCACATGCAAAAGTTAGAAAATTTAACGAAAACTTAAAACACACTATTCATATACCCGAACATGTCGTAAATTCATAACTCATGCAATTCATATCTATTTTATATATATCGAATACACGAGCGAAGAAAGAATTCGGAAAAGACGGGCCGAAGCGGGACCCGTAGTGCAAAACGGGCCCTGACTTACAGAAGGTCAGGGCACTGTGCGATCGGGCCACACGGCCTTGTGCACGGCCGTGTGCCGAGGCCGTGCACAATCGGACAAACGCGCACGGCCTCATGCACACGGCCTCAAGGCCGTGTGCACAGCCCGTGCACCATCCCCAAACACGCACGGTCTCTTGCACGGCCGTGCAAGAGGCCGTGTACACCCACACGGGCTTGCCACACCCCGTGTGCATGGCCCGTGTGCGTAAAAATTGAGCAGAACATGCAGAACATCAAACCCAATACGCGAAAATCAAATATAATTCAACCTTAAATCGATTAATCATGCAAATCACTCCCTAATTTTCACATATAATTATCTACAACATGTAACCTACATATAGAAACGATAAACACGAAAATCCATCCACAAATCCTATACAAAACACATAAAACCTAATAATGTCAACTATTCACAAAAACGAGAAAAACGAAACATACGAGATATTAAACGAGAGAATCGTTAGAAGCTTACTCGTAGAAGAGTTCGCGAGGAATCCGTAGACGTAAATTATTCGACAATCCGTCGGGAAACGAAGTCGGGACGATCGATTGAACTTCCTTCCTTCTCCTTCTCTTTTTCCTTCTCTTTTCTTTTCTTTCTTTCCTTCTTGTTGCTGATGTGCGAGAGTGTGAGTGGAGAGAGGGATTAAGTCAATGGGTTGTCTAGGGTTAAAAGTCGAAAGGGGCAAAGTCGTAATTTTACAAAATAAGTTCGAAGACTCACGTCGTCCAAATAATACGTAGTTACAGTTAAAATTCACATAATTAAACGCACATTGACAATTCGCGATTTAAATATGAAATTCACTCATTTATAAAATTATTCTAAAATCTTAGAATAAATAGTAAATAAAATATTAAATAACGAAATTACTCGATTAAAATATACCGAATTGAAACTCGGATTTTCGGGTCGTTACACCTTCGACTCGTATGTAGCTTTTTCCAAAGAGACCATCAAGAGTCAGAATGCCGAAAGAAAGTTGGACGTTGCTTCTCATGTGGAAGTCCCTCCCATTTCCGCGCAAACTGCACAAGGAAGAAAAGATCGAGACAGCCGAGGAGAACTTAGATCCGAATGCTTCAGTGTAAGGTACAATATATAAATTGTCATTCCATACCTGCATTTCATCATTCGAGTGGTTTACACTCACTTGTTGCGCTTTTCATTGACGTTCTTGCGCGTGCGCCAGTTGAATTCTTTGCGTGCTTCTCGTTTATTTTCGTTGGCGGATTGGAGGACCTTTGCGATTGTGCGTGTGCTGCCGTTTATCACCAAAGGAGCCGTTAGCAGCAGATTTGACCGAGCTTCCAGCAAAGGATTATCTTGGACTTGACTAAGTCCAGAGAACCAAGTTGATCATAGAATTCACAGACGTACTTCCCGAGAATCTGAGAGCTCTTGCGATTAGATCGGAATGGATGGTTTGTGATAGATCTAACTCTAAGAAGTCGAACCGAGATCAAAGTCGTCTAACCGAATGGGTTCTGCCGATCTGACAGAATCGAAGAACCGACTTGATGAACTTCCCTCCCTTGAACGTGCCCGAACAAGTGTCTTCCAACGTTGCTTGTAGAGAAAGAAGACAGTGCACTTCCTGTGTGTATTGTTCACCGAGAATTGCACAGAATATTAACGAAGGCAAGTATTCTCTACCGTCGATGAAGAAATGTCCGATATGCTTTGAGATCGAGGATTTTGTCTGAACAACATTTGATTAGGGTATCATCAGCTTTGTGCTCGAGACGAATATGTTCTGAAGACAACTTTCAGTGCCTGATGTAGACGTCTTGAATTCGTATGTCTGCCTCTAGTACTGACAAGTGCTTTGCGACTTGATGGACCCCGTTCATATCGTAGTGAGTTAGTCGTTGCTTCCTAAGGAGTCACCTTGGTGTCCTCGAGATTAGAGGAAGAACGCAGAACGCCTCCGTATGGTACGCCAGAAAACAACGGGCACCCACTAGTTGCCCCACCTAACGGATGTGAAATCTGGATCGACTTAGTGACCTTTTAAGTCATTTTGGATCCGGAGTGAGAAGAGAAGGAGGATCTTTGAAGATTTGAGCAGTACTAGAATGGGAACAAACCAAGACTTCAAGTGGAATTTCTCTAAGCTTGCAACCCTGTTGCTTGAGTCAACAGGAAAGAAAACGAACTCGAATGGACGATCTCTGTAAGACTTGTTCTTAGGAGTCGAGAAGAGATTAACTACAACTTCAATATCAAACCTGCTCAAGGGATTCTGAAGGAATCGTCGAAGGAATCGTCGTGAGTGGGAATGCGTCACATGAAAGGTTGAATTGGTGAATGGTACTAATGAAGAAACCATAGCTCATGCTCGGGAAGCTAAAATCCACCAGAAAGTATCCCCTCATGACATTGCACTAGCTACTGTAGGAGAGGATTGGCTGAAGCGTCGCCACTATCTCTTATGGAATTTGTTGACATCCCCACAGATTATGAGAGTTTAACAAGTGTTAACTTAGGAGGAGTTGAACCAACCCCAATGTCGTTAATGGAAAATGTTTGAGGACTAAGATTACAAGAATCAGTGTTCCTTGGGAAAAGCGAATATTGTAGTTGGTACTTTGAACCAAATCACGAGCATGTCACAAATTGAGGCTAAACCGAATTGGACTTGCACCATTTTCGATAATTTCATTCATAGCCTTGCGACCCAGTCAGAATTGGGTTGAAGAATCTAAAATGCCAAGACTGCAAAAGAATGGATCCCGAGTCAGACAATTTGAGCGAAGAATAATCCAAAGTTTCAGCTTTGTGTTGGTAACCCAATACTTCCCAATATAAGTCCCGGACCCATGATTCGAAGAGTCGAAAGAAAGAGACTTACTCGATTAAGTCAAGAGATACCTGGCTTGCCAGCAGATCAAAGCCGAGCATCAAAGATTAAGGAGTTAGCTATGACTACTGCATACCCCTATGTGGGATTGGGAATGGATTCACCATGGACTTCGTGTCCGGACTACTGAAGGTTTAAGATGGTAATTACCGTTACAGGTTTATCTGGGATTTCTCCAAGGTGTTGTCGATCGGATTTAGACCTTTCGACAATAAATGGAGATAGCTCAAGTCCTTCTGAAAAGTTACTTGCAAGAACCCCGAACAAGCTTGGAGTTGTGCAATCCGCGAAATATCTCCTTGCGAGTCCCTTGAATGAATCAGGCAGTCGAAGAAGTTTCGTGAGAGATCCGTATGATCACGCGTAAGTTTCACCCAGAGTTGTTTAACTCTAATCAGTAGAATCTGGGGACCAGATTCTCATGAGGGGTGATTGTAATGCCCCGAAAATTCGTGTATGAACCGGGAACCCGAATCGATTTCTCTCGCGATTTATGATTTATTTTATTAATTATTATGTGATTTATATAACATTTTTATGGATGAATGAGTTTCTAAATTTAAATTACGAATTGTCAATGTGCGTTTAATAATATGAATTTTGACTGTAATTATGTGTTATTTGGACAATGTGAGTTTTTGAACTTATTTTATGAAATTACGAATTTGCCCCTTCGATTTTAAACCCTAGTCAAATTATTTGACTAAGTCTCTCTCTCACCTCACTCTCGTTCAAACACAACAGCAAAGGAAAAAGAAAAGAAAAGAGAAGAAAAAGAGAAAAAGAAGGAAGAAGATTCAAACGATCGTCCCGACTCCGTTTCTCGACGGATTTTCGAACCGCTTACACCTACGAACTCCTCACGATCCCTTCTATGAGCAAGCCTTTCACATCCCTCTCGTTTAATGTATCCTATGCCTCATATTTCTCGATTTTGTTTATAGTTGAATAAATTAGGTTTTATATGATTTTGAGAGAATTTATGGATGGATTTTCGTGTTTATTGTTTCTATGTGTAGCTAATATGTTGTAGATCATTATATGTACATATTAGGGCGTGATTTGCATGTTTAGATGACTTAATGTTGGATTTAGGATTGAATTTGCAAAGGTTTCGAGTTTCTGTGAATTTTCTGCTGTTATCGCACGCACACGGCCTATGCACATGGGGTGTTGTAAGCCCGTGTGCATGTGCACGGGCTCTCTACACGGCCTGTAGAGAGGCCGTGCGTATTGGTTCTACACGGGCTCTCTACACGGCCTGTAGAGAGGCCGTGTGTGTCCCTTTGGTGTGCACACGGTCTTGGTGCACACGGCCTTAAGGCCGTGTGCATGAGCCCGTGTGGACCGGCATGAACAGCTCCCTGACTTTCTGTAAGTCAGGGGCTGTTTTGGCCTACGGCTCCCGCCTCGGCTCGTCTTTTCCGAATTCGTTCTTCGCTCGTGTATTCGATATATATGAAATAGATATGAATTGTATGATTTATGAATTTATAGCATGTTCGGGTCTATGAAAAGTATGTTTTAAGTTTTCGTCAAATTTTCTAACTTTTGCATATCAAGTCCGATTTTCCCGAAATTCGAATGCATACTTCTTTATGATAATTTAAGCATGTCCGTAAAGTTTCGTTGCATTTGGACTTGATTTGCATTTTAAATTATGAATTACTCCGTTTTCGTTTGATAATTGAACCTAAGTGCTTTATGTGATTGTATAACGTGCTTTTACGTATGAGCCGTGCGTCGTCGTATGTCTTACGTGGTTATGTCATTTGTTAGTTGCAGGTTCCACTCTCGTGGATTAGGTTTCTTGTTTCCGTTTTGGACCTTCTTTTGGTTGTCGCCAGGTGAGGTTTCTATTGTTATCCCGTATTATGTAGATATGTACTATTGAGCCTCACTAAATAAGCCCCGCATGTGTAATTTATGTTTTCATCCCGTATTACTATATTTAGTAAATACTTTATGCTTATTATCTTTATGAGGTTTAAGAACAACGGATTTGATATTAAATGAATAATATGTATATCATTTCGAAATGTTTTCAAGAAGAGACAAGCGAACTATGTTTCGATTTAAATGTAATTTTGGGTTTGGAAACCTTTTTGTTGAATGAAGTCGTTAGGGCGGGTTTCTCCCCCAAGACGATGGAACATCCGGTTGCGTTTCCTACCGTTACATCGCCTGTCTCGAATGGCCCTTTTGGCCCTCCCCGAAATGTCTTGATTCCTATTTTAATAGGAAGAATATAGTTATGAAAATGCGAGATACGATATGTATGATATGTTATATGGGCCCGGAGTATGGCGATCAGATGAAGCCGGATAGACAGCGGGTCTACGGTGGAATTCGGTAGCTTGCTCCATGTTTACCAGGAGCACGGGTGAGGCCGGAGTGGCAACCTTTGTGCTCCTATGACGGAGACTTCGTGTCAGCCATGAGATAGGCTATTATGCCTATAGAGCAGTTGGATTTAGCGGTCCTTCTGCTACATGGGAGGAATAAGGTTTGTATGGTTTTCAGGTATGTTATGATATGATATGAGGAGTTGAGGGCTCATCTCGCCGAGCAATATGATATGTCCCGTTATGTTATGTTATGATAGATCACCAAAAATTTATGAAAACCCTTCTTTTACGTCTGTTTTCTTTTAAGTTAAATTGGTGATTTATTCCCGTATGCTATTATGTATGTACCCCCTTTTTCCCCTCACTTAGTCTTTTGACTAACCCTCCCTGCTTTTAACCTTATCTGTTTCAGGTGATTACTAGGCGGGCATTCGTCGGTCTTGTATTGCGGATTAGTCTGCTTTTGTCGTTGTTCATTCCTAGGTTTTTTTAGGTACTTGACCATTAAAGACTAAGGACGACGCACGGCTTATACGACAACATTAGAACATATTGAGGCACGTTATACAATCACATAAGGCACTTAGGTTCAAATTATCAAACAAAAATGGAGAAATTCGTAAATTTAAAAATGAAAATCAAGTGCAAATGTAACGAAACTTTACGGACATGCTTTAAATATCATAATGGAGTACGCATTCGAATTTCGGGAAAATCGGACTTCATATGCAAAAGTTAGAAAATTTGACGAAAACTTAAAACGCACTATTCATAGATCCGAACATGCTATAAATTCATAAAACATGCAATTCATATCTATTTCATATATATCGAATACACGAGCGAAGAAAGAATTAGGAAAAGACGAGCCTCGGAGGGACCCATAGGCCAAAATTGGCCCTGACTTACAGAAGGTCAGGGCCCTGTTCAAACGGGCCACACGGCCTTGTGCACGGCCGTGTGCAAGGCCGTGCACACCAAGAGAGACAAGCACAGCCTCTTGCACACGGCCTCAAGGCCGTGTGCACAAGGCCGTGCACCATGAACCATGCGCACGGTCTCTTGCACGGCCGTGTAAGAGGCCGTGTACCTCTACACGGTCTTCCCACACCCCGTGTGCAAAGGAGACATTAAACGAGAGGGACGTGAAAGGCTTACTTGTAGAAGAGATCGCGGGGAGTTCGTAGACGTAAACGGTTTGAAAATCCGTTGGGAAACGAAGTCGGGATGATCGTTTGAACCTGCTTCCTTCTCTTTCTCTTTTTCTTTCTTTTCTTTTCTTTTCTTCCTTGCTTGCACGAGAGTGAGGGAAGAGAGAGTGTTATGAGACTTAGTCAATAATTTGACTAGGGTTTAAAAATCGAAGGGGCAAATTTGTAATTTCGCAAAATAAGTTTGAAAACTCATGTTGTCCAAATAATACATAATTATAGTCAAAATTCATATAATTAAACGCGCATTGACAATTCGTAATTTAAATATAGAAATTTATTCATTTACGAAAATTTTCTAAAATCTCATAATAAATATCAAATAAAATAATAAATTGCGTAAATACTCGATTCGGACGTACCGGATTATAACTCGGATTTTCGGGGCGTTACAGTCGTACGGCTATAGGATCTGTAGCACCCCGAATTTCCGCAAGAAAAACATGTTCAGGGAGTCCACACGGGCTTGCGACACGCCGTATAGCAACCCGTGTGGAAGAGACACGCACGGCCTCCCCTCACGGGGTGTTGCAAGGCCGTGTGTGTCCATATTTGATCCCACATCGGAATTTTAGAATATGTTTGAAGGGTTTATAACCAAAAATCACCAAGTAACAACCACCTTGTGGTACCACCTTTTGGCAAGTGTTTCCGGCCAAACTTTAGGGTTGTGCTCGGTGGTGATCGGAGGTTATGCCCGCGCGTCCAACGGGCGCCGCCGTGAGAGTTCTCCTCTCCGCGCCCAGGGGGCCGCGACAAGTGGTATCAGAGCCGACCGCCGGTTGGGGACACATGTTCACGGCTTGGATGTCTGCTCCGGGTCGAGCGCGTGGGCATGTGCCACGCGTATGGGTTACATGCGGTGGGAGTCCCACTGGCGGGTGGTACTGGGAAAGCTTTGTTGTGGCGCAATGGGGACATTGCAATCTGAAGGAGGGGTGATTGTAGCACCCCGAATTTCCGCAAGAAAAATATGTTCAGGGAGTCCACACGGGCTTGCGACACGCCGTGCAGCAGCCCGTGTGGAAGAGACATGCACGGCCTCCCCTCACGGGGTGTTGCAAGGCCGTGTGTGTCCATATTTGATCCCACATCGGAATTTCAGAATATGTTTGAAGGGTTTATAACCAAAAATCACCAAGTAACAACCACCTTGTGGTACCACCTTTTGGCAAGTGTTTCCGGCCAAACTTTAAGGTTGTGCTCGGTGGTGACCGGAGGTTATGCCCGCGCGTCCAACGGGCGCCGCCTTGAGGGTTCTCCTCTGCGCGCCCGGGGGGCCGCGACAGGATTGATTTTTGCTTGTCCCATGATTTGTTTTATGCTCGAAATTGATCATATGCTATTCGAATAAAATATGTATGCTTTATTTGAATTTTTATGCCTTACGTGGTCATTCACTTCACCGAACATGCATCCTTCTCTAGTTTGTTATTCACAGGTGCATAATGTCTCGCCGAAGACCCCCTACAGCTCCCCCATCTCCGAATTCAATTGCAAGAGAGTTAGTGACAGCTATGAGGCAGATTGCTGAGCAAGTACATCAAGAGAGACAACAACAACAACAGCATGTACCTGCGAGACAAGCCGAGGGCCAATCCTTGGATAGATTTTTGCACTACAACCCACCTTGCTTCATGGGTGAACTAGATGATCTTAAAGCCGAGGCTTGGATAGCCGATTTAGAGCGAATCGTCCGAGTAATACGCTGCGGTAACCCCGAGAGGGTCGAGTATGCCATCTTTCTCATGAGAGGACCAGCTGAGGATTGGTGGCGCTACATAGAACAGAGATGGATCGCTGAGGGAATTCCGTACACTTGGTCACGGTTCCAATCCGACTTCCGAGAGAAGTACGTGCCGCAAGTGGTACGTGACAGCCGAGAAAGAGAGTTCATGTCCCTCACCCAAGGAGCTCTCCCTGTTGCACAATACGAGACACTTTTCAGCCGCCTCATTGTCTATGCTCCTCACATTGCATCCGACGATCGAAGAAGAGCACGAAAGTTCATCGAGGGACTTCAACCGGAGATCTTGGAAAGATTAGTGGGATTGGACATGCGAGTTTATCACGAGGCAGTTAACCGAGCTATGAGAGTGGAGTCCGATGTTCAAGAGATGAGACGAAGTATTCCTCACATGAAGGATCCTCTTTCAACGAGAAGGCAAGAAGAGAGCCATCCGGACCGAGCACGTTTCCGACATGGGAACCACACTACGAGATGCCGGAACCTACCAAACCAGAAGTGAATGAGGACCTCATTCCCTGTGAGCACTGTGGAAAGATAAATCACAAGACTGCATGGTGTAGGAAGAAATCGAGACATTGCTTCAGATGTGGGAGCAGCAAACATCAGGTTCAGGATTGCCCCGACTCAGGAAATCCTCGGGGAAGGAAAAGGGGATCCCGACCCTGAAACCGAATCGCAGAGGTATATTGCATTATCATAGCATTCATTCATAGTATTCTGTTTCGAATAGTAATCGCTTTAAATATCTGTTAAGTGTTTTATACAACTTACGTACTTTAACTGCTTTCAAAATTCACACTTGCACTGATTGAATGATTAGATGCTAAGAATTATGTGACCTCTGTGTGGATAGCGTGGAATTTAATAAATTCGTTATACGCTATTAGAGAGTCCTAAGGACAAGGAGTTCTTGGCCGACTAGGATCGATTCTGTTGCGAGTATGTTATGCGGTTCTGGTTAGCACCGACATTGACAAATCGGGTTTAAAGGAGAATACTTCTGAAGATAGTCAGAGTGAGAACCGACATGAATCCGGATGTCGAACTCGACCAGAAGAGCACCGTGCTTTCAGCTACACCAAACTGAAGACCTTACACAGGGATTTTCTGTTCTTGGTCATTATGGACGAACGAACATAATTCTTCAGGAATCAAAGGAGTAAGTACATCTCCACTCGGCCGAGAGGGGAGATTCGAGTAGGCTCCTACATCACTGCTACTGTAACGACCCGCAATCTCCAAGTTCAAGATTAGTGCATTTATCGGAATTCGGACCATTTACGGTCCCGACTTCATTCATAATTGCATGTTTTCCAACTCTTCCATTTCAATATTTTATAAATCATCGATTTGGTATTTAAAACCCAAGGCATTAATTAGAATTTAATTTGCATCGTTTTGTCACTAATTAAGGTCAATTTGGTAAATTTATAATTATAGCTCGTTTAATTTAATGTAGTAATTTAACGGTGTACATTGGACTGGGGTTCAATGTAATAATGCATATTTTATCGAGGTTCCAAATATTTTCCTAAGATTCTAAATATTATTCATTAAATCATATTTTGAAGAAATTGCATTTTTGACCCAAAACTATTTACACTTTGACCCCACTCGATATTGACTTTTTGTAAATGCCCGAATTTTTATGAAACGAACCTCAAACCTTGTTAAACTTTTCATTACGGTCATTTTGACACTAAGTACGCCTAATTCCGAGACTTTGCATTTTTGTCTCGTTTTTTGAAGAATATATATAGTAACCTTCCATATTTAGAAACCACACACACACCGACAATCATCGAATGACGAGCCATTCTCTCCCAAACACGATTTTTGCAACGTTGTCGGAATTCGACGAATCATATGTCCAGACGACCGTATCGACGAGACGAACTCAACCATACAAGTTTCCCGGCGATTGGAGCAGCGATGGCGATGCTACGGTGGCGCGAAGGTGGCGACGGCAAGGGTGGTGGATCTGGCTTTTCCGGCGACTTTCAGGCGGCGGGCAAGGGTGCTTCTGGACTGATTTTTCGCAAGGAAGCCAACGGTGGTGGTCTCGTGGCTATCCGACCACCGACGGCGACGGAATCGACGATTTTCAGGCGGCGGTGATGCTTTCCGATCTCAGTTCTCTAGAGACGTCAATGCCTGGGGTTGGTCGGGAATTGAAGCCCATGAAGAGAGGAGCATTTTGGCGGTGGTTTCACTTTAATCGGACCACAGACGGCGGAGTTATGGCGACTTGAAGGGGCGGCGGCGTTGAGTGGCAGCGGGAGTGGTGGTTCCAGGCGGAGTCACGACGGAAAACCACCATGGTTGTGACGGGCTCGTCGAGAGGATCATTTCTGTATAAGGGTTCAACGATCGGAGGTGTTTCGACGGAAGTCCGGTGGCGGCGCGGCGGCGGCACGCGGCGGCGCTACAGTTCCAGTCAGATTCCGGCGATGGAGTCTTCACGAAGATTGTTCTCCTCGATCAACTCAGAGGTACTAATGGTGGTACGAGGGCAGTAAAAGAGAGAGTTACTGGAGAACAATGGTTACCAATTCCAGCACCGTTAAGATAAAGCCAGTTGACGACAGCTACCTTGCGCAGCGAGATAGATGATAGCGTGATTTCAGAAGTACATTCGACAATCAGATTCCGAAACAGATTCAGAAGATGAAGAATTATTTGAGTTTGAAGATCGGGATCGCGGTATAGATATTCTATTTTCGAGGATGGAGCATGGAAGTATCTCATGACTAATCAGAAAACCATGTCAGTAAAAGGTAGCTCGCAGACGGAGTTGATATTGATTTGATCGGGCTTGGGAATGTAATTCGTATCTCACTACCCCAGAGATACTACCTGACAGGATGCACATTCCACTTTCAAACAGAGCATGGGAACAGATCAAGATCAACAAAGGAACCATATATGTGGAAGATTTCTCACAGATAGTCACTACCGAGCTCGACCGAGCTTTGGAATATGATCAGTATCTCACCCCTCTAGAGATACTATCCGATGAGATACGTGAACTAACTCCGGACAGAGTACAGTGGAACCAGAGGTGACAGCAGGAATGAAGTCAGCATGGAATCGGACTACGAGGCAGTAAAGGAAACATATCAGAAACCAACAGATGTCGCCAGCGCAAACTTGTGAAGGAAATGAAACATCGAGCAACCGAATGGAGAAATGAAGAATGGGTAAAAGAGGTTGATCTGAGTTAGACATCGAGCTGGGATAGAGTTCGGGGATCAGAAACCTTGAAGGATTCAATTTCTGATTAGACAGAGTTATCGCAGATTTCGAGGAATTCAAACCACATTACAGATCGGATGAGCTTACGTGTTTAATTGCTTTAAATAATTGTTAAGTGTTTCATGTGACCTACGTGCTTTAACTGCCTTTTAATTCGTACTTGCGCTGATTGAATGACTAGTTGATTAGGCTTTATATGATCTCTGTGTGGATAGCGCAGAATTCGATAGCCTCGTTATGCGCTATTAGAAAGTGCTAAGGACAAGGAGCTCTTAGTTGACTAGCAGCGATTCTATTGCGAGTTCGATATGCGGATCTGGTTAGCGTCGACTTTATCAGATCGACCTGGAAAAGGAACACTTCAGAAGCTGGTCGAATTGAGAACAGAAGTGAACATGGACGATAGATTTTCAGGAAACAAAGGAGTCTGTCCACGTACTGAAGACATACTGAGTTGGACAGATCAAAATTTTAGAACCGAAGCCAAAGAGAAATTTGGCAGAGAACGGTTCGACGTGAGGAGTAGAATCTGAGGACAGATTCTTTTGAAGGAGGGAGTATTGTAACGACCCGCAATCTCCTAGTTCAAGATTAGTGCATTTATCGGAATTCGGACCATTTACGGTCCCGACGTCATTGATAATTGCATGTTTTCCAACTCTTGCATTTAAATATTTTATAAATCATCGATTTGGTATTTAAAACCCAAGGCATTAATTAGAATTTAATTTGCATCGTTTTGTCACTAATTAGGGTCAATTTGGTAAATTTATAATTATAGCTCGTTTAATTTAATGTAGTAATTTAACGGTGTACATTGGACTGGGGTTCAATGTAATAATGCATATTTTATCGAGGTTCCAAATATTTTCATAAGATTCTAAATATTATTCATTAAATCATATTTTCAAGAAATTGCATTTTTGACCCAAAACTATTTACACTTTGACCCCACTCGATATTGACTTTTTGTAAATGCCCGAATTTTTATGAAACGAACCTCAAACCTTGTTAAGCTTTTCATTACGGTCATTTTGACACTAAGTATGCCTAATTCCGAGACTTTGCGTTTTTGTCTCATTTTTCGAAAAATATATATAGTAACCTTCCATATTTAGAAACCACACACACACCGACAATCATCGAACGACGAGCCATTCTCTCTCAAATAAATTTTTGCAACGTTGTCGGAATTCGACGAATCATATGTCCAGACAACCGTATCGACGAGACAACTCAACCATACAAGTTTCCCGGCGATTGGAGCAGCGACGGCGACGCTACGGCAGCGCGAAGGTGGCGACGGCAAGGGTGGTCGATCTGGCTTTTCCGGCGACTTTCAGGCGGCAGGCAAGGGTGCTTCTGGACCAAATTTTCGTAAGGAAGCCAACGGTGGTGGTCTCGTGGCTATCCGACCACCGACGGCGACGGAATCGACGATTTTCAGGCGGCGGTGATGCTTTCCGATCTCAGTTCTCCGGCGACGTCGATGCCTGGGGTTGGTCGGGAATTGAAGCCCATGAAGAGAGGAGCATTTTGGCGGTGGTTTCACTTTAATCGGACCACGGACGGCGGAGTTATGGCGACTTGAAGGGGCGGCGGCGTTGAGTGGCGGCGGGAGTGGTGGTTCCCGGTGGTTCCAGGCGGAGTGACGACGGCAAACCACCATGGTTGTGACGGGCTCATCGAGTGGATCATTTCTGTATAAGGGTTCGATGATCAGAGGTGTTTCGACGGAAGTCCGGTATATACTTTTATTTTCAAATAAAGAATACAAGATAGAGATTTTCTAAAATTTAAGAAAAGGCAATACATATTTTTTCTTAATCAATTATCGAAAGCTTGCAAAGAAAGTTGAAACGTGCTCATTATATTATTAACTAGCAATTCTACATACTCAATTCGTGTATAAAATATAAATAAATTTAATGATTGAAAAATTTTGAATTAGAAGTGAGAAAAGTTAAATAATAAGAGAAATACAAGAATAAAAATACTCAATGGCAGAAAAAAAAACTATAAAAAAAATAAATGGAATTAAAAAATTAAAAAAAGTTGACTCATATAAAATGGAAACTCCCCTTATTAAAAAAGCAAGACAGAAGGGCTGGGTTAGCTACAACCGTTCTGGCATCACGCGGCGGCGGCACGCGGCGGCGCTACAGTTCCAGTCAGATTCCGGTGATGGAGTCTTCACGAAGATTGTTCTCCTCGACGCAACGGTTCTAACGGCGCTGGTATTACTCGAATCCGACTTGTCGTTTGTCTTTTATCGTATTTTTTTGTATTATTGTGTTAATTGGTCGCTTTTGATTGTAGCTTCTAGCTCTTAGCTTTTCGGATTGTTTTGGCATGGATCTTTTGTACTATAGCTTGTGTAAATTGTTGATTGTTGATGATATATCCTTGTGTAGTCGAACGGATGGGTTTCGGTTCGATTAGGCTAGAGATAGGATTAATATGAACTTGTTAGCTTTTGAGCTTTTGGGAAAAGCTATAAGTTGTACTTAATTGTTGTTGATTTAAATGAAATATACATGTTTGATGTTTAATTGCAAGGTTAACCCCTGGTTAGATTATGCTTAAATATTATTATTAATTAAATGTTAATTGTTATTCGTTTATTTAATTATTGCATACATTTGGATAAATTGACTATATTGCCCCTACTCGCTTTCTTATGTTTAAATGTTGAGTGAGTGTCCTTAAGCATGTTCGTATTTTGATAGCCGAGCGTCAGTGTCTATTTTCTTGTTCGTGTCAGTCATTCATCCTCTAGACCCCGTGTTTCAGGTGGGATCTCTGAGGGAGAATCATACATGTTGCTTGCTTGCTTTTCTCGTTTGTCGAGCTACAGGTAAGGGTTTAAACTTATTTTTAATTGGGGCAAGGACATAGACTATTATAGGTTGCGAAATAAATGATTACCCTACTTTTTCTTATTACTTGTTGTACTGCCTTTACTATTCCTTATGTGCTTAGTTAAACCTTTTAATAGCAAAACCAAAATGATTTGAAATACTTTCAACTAGAGACAAGGAAAACCCTTTTGTTTTAAATGCGAATTTTGGTCTCTCGACCTCGCAAATATAACCTTGTCTCGAATGGCCCCTTTGGCCTTCCACATCCCGATTCCCTATTTTCGAATGGCTCTGTTGGCCACTTTAACTATCATCGTTTTCAAATGCGAGTTCTAGACTGTGTATTGTGTTGGGCCCGGAGTATTCAGGAGGTGAGCCTGGGGACGTGCGTTCAGGGCAAATCCCGATGGATACTCCAATCTGTATCTGCTTAGATCAGCCAGGAGGTTGGCTAACCTGAGTTAGTGCGAGGGTGGCGTTGTAGGCTACGCGCTTCCTAGAAAATTCTGATAGGGTGACGTCGTTAACACGCGTTTCCATAAAATTCTGATAAGGGTGACGTTGTTAACACGCGTTTCCATAAAATTCTGAGTGGGTCACGACTGTTGGTGGTGGAGTACTTGCTTACATGATTTTTCAATTGGGAGTTATAAGGAGAGGGCCCGTTCTCGCCGGGACACATTATTTGCATAATTTATTGCATTTGTTGCTTGTCTAATTATTTTACGCTTTCGTTACAAGTCGAAGCACATTCTGGTTCTCTTCATTTTTCATATGTATTTCCCTATATATATGTATATATAAAACCCGGAAGTGTGACTCGTGCTTGCCACCGTAAGCCTCCTTTATTATTCAATTAATTAGTTGAATTACGAGCCGTGTTTATTTATCGATTCCAACTTATTTATGCCATGTCTTTCGAACTTGTAACGGCCTCGTGATTCAACTAATATCATTTCAAAATGATCGGCTTGACCTTATGTGCAAATGTTTTCAAAGGATCCGGTTCGTCAACCTTTTGTGCTTTCAAATAAAGCCGAACCCGAATGTTGCTTCGTGTTATAGTTTTACCACTTATATTATTGTATGTATCTTTATCAAAACGAGTAACATTCACCCTTTTTGGTTTTAAACGATAAACGACGAACTGTGATCAATACCTATATTGTATTACCCCCCTTACTGAGTATCCTTTATACTCACCCATTCTATTTTGGTTCTTGCTTCAGGTAGACAGGTGGCGGTGTCACCTATCTTGTCAGTCGGCAGCAGCAGGTCTAGGTCGGCTCTTGTCTCTTGTCTTGTCAGTGTCCCAACAACAGTCGAGTCTTTACTTTATGAATTGATTTAGCTTATTGTATTTAATATTATGATTTATTTCCGTACTTACGTGCCCCTGATGTGGGATAGGTAGTTGAGTCGTTGATGGCATTAATTGGATATTTACTTGGGAATTGTTTTATGAATTATGTTGCCATGGATGGCTTTTATGGTTAAATTGTTATTTTCTGTAATCGCTTCCGCATTTCTCTGTTTTATTGTGGTTGTTGTTGGGACAGGTAGTGCTTGTTTGAGTGCCGTTCGCCGGAGTGGCTTTTTGAGTTGAGGCCCCTCGCTGATGCTCGGGAATCCATTTCGGTGTGGATGTGGCGGTCCTTCTTCAGGGGGCGCTACAGCTACATTGGAGTGTGCCCAAGTGGAAGGGCTCGATACTCAGGTTGCCATTGGAGGTTCGACCTCGATTAGTTATGGGACTCTAGTCCAGATGGCGATCTGCACAAAAGGTACAAGGTGAAACGAACCGTACGTCTTAGTAGATGGTCTACCCTTAGGGGAAGTCGCCGAGGATGATGCACACGAAGAAGGACCCCGAACCTAGAGGCCCATGAGCAGGCTCGGCATATCTACCGACAGTTATGGGGACAGGATGCATCGATCCCTGAGTTTTCGCACGCCAGAGGAAACGCTCAGGACTAGGAACCTATTGATCTACAGCTATTCTATACGGAGTTTCCCGATTACCGCTATATGAACGACGAGAGATTCGCCCAGCAGGAGAGACCGATCAATGAGGGCTTTTGTAACGACCCGAAAATCCGATTTATAATTCGGTATATTTGAATCGAGTAATTTCGCAAATTACTATTTTAATTTGATATTTATTCTAAGATATTAGGATAATTTCGTAAATGAGTGAATTTTGATATTTAAATCACTAATTGTCAATGTGCGTTTAATTATATGAATTTTGACTGTAATTACGTATTATTTGGACAACATGAGTTTTCAAACTTATTTTACAAAATTACGATTTTACCCCTTCGATTTTAAACCTAGTCAACTTAATTGACTAAGTCAATCTCTCTCACCTCACTCTCGTTCAAACGTAGCAAGGAGGAAGAAAGGAAAGAAAAGAGAAGAAAAAGAGAAAGAGAAGGAAGAAGATTCCAACGATCGTCCCGACTTTGTTTCCCGACGGATTTTCGAATCGTTTACGCCTACGAATTCCTCGCGATCTTTTCTACGAGTAAGCTTCTAATGATTCTCTCGTTTAATGTTTTCTATACTTCACTTTTCTCATTTTTGTGAATAGTAGGTATTATTAGGTTTTATGTGATTTTTATAGAATTTGTGGATGGAATTTTGTGATTATCGTTTCTATATGTAGATTATATGTTGTAGATGATTATATGTGAAAATCAGGGATTAATTCGCATGTTTAATTAGTTAAATGTTGAATTATGATTGATTTTCGCGTATTGGGTTTGATGTTCTGCATGTTCTGCTCAATTTTTACGCACACGGGCCATGCACACGGGGTGTGGCAAGCCCGTGTGGGTGTACACGGCCTCTTGCACGGCCGTGCAAGAGACCGTGCGTGTTTGGGATGGTGCACGGGCTGTGCACACGGCCTTGAGGCCGTGTGCATGAGGCCGTGCGTGTTCGTCCGTTTGTGCACGGCCTCGGCACACGGCCGTGCACAAGGCCGTGTGGCCTGGTCGAACAGTGCCCTGACCTTTTGTAAGTCAGGGCCCGTTTTGCACTACGGGTCCCTCCGAGACTTGTCTTTTCCGAATTCTTTCTTCGCTCGTGTATTTGATATATATGAAATAGATATGAATTGCATGATTTATGAATTTACAACATGTTCGGGTATATGAATAGTGCGTTTTAAGTTTTCGTTAAAATTTCTAACTTTTGCATGTGAAGTCCGATTTTCCCGAAATTCGAATGCATACTTCTTTATGATAATTTAAGCACGTCCGTAAAGTTTCGTTGCATTTGGACTTGATTTTCATTTTTAAATTTGAGAATTACTCTGTTTTCGTTTGATAATTTGAACTTAAGTGATTGATTTAATTGTGTAACGTGCTTCTATGTGTTCTAATATTTTCGTATAAGCCGTGCGTCGTCTTTAGTCTTATTGGGTTGTGTCCTGGTATTTTTGCAGACGATACTCCCGTGGAGTAGCGCCGGTTCGTGCTTTTTGCTCTTATTTTGCATAGCCAGGTGAGGCTTTCCTTTTTCTGTTTCAAGTATTATTACGTATATATATAAATAAGCCTCTCCCGATATAAGCAACGTTTATGTTTTGTTTTCACACCATTTATATATATACTTAATAGATATTTATGATTATTATGTTTATGTGATTTATCGAAAATGATTTGATATGAAAAAGTACTACGTATAGTCTTTGAAATATTTACGAAAGAGACATGTAAAACCTTTTGTTTTCTAAGGCAAACTTTGGCCTTCGGCCTCGCATATGACATGTCTCGAACGGTCTTTTGGCCAACCCGAAATGATTTGAAAAGCGAGTTATGATATGTATGCATGTTTGTTTGGCCCGGAGTAAGAGCGATAGGACGAAGTCGGTAGACGTCGGGTCTACGGTGTAAATCCTATGGTTTCAACCGAGACTACACGCTTTCCTACCGGCAGTTGTCCGAGTATTTTCAGTTGGATGTTGCGGCACCTAGAAGACGTGCCGACGGATGGAATCAAGCCGAGGCGTGGAGGCGTATCTCTACCTCCACCGAAATATTTAACTCCGGCGTATCCAAGGCCACGACGCTCATCACCACTCAATTGAGAATTTTGCATAGAGCCGTGTCTCGATCGATTCTAGCCAGAGGAGACAGTCCGGGTGCGGTGAACACCGAAGATTATCTCATACTCGATCATATGGTGCGAGGGGTCAGGTTCAACCCCATCTCGTACATGATGGACCATATGATGTATATCTCCACTCGGTCGAGAGGAGAGATTCGAGTTGGCTCCTATATTACCGCCATTCTGGAGTGTGCCCAAGTGGAAGGGCTCGATACCCAGGTTCCCGTTGGAGGTTCGACCTCGATTAGCTATGGCACTCTAGCCCAAATGGTGATCTGCACGAAGGGTCCGAAACGGAACGACCCGTATGTTCTAGTAGATGGATTACCCTTATGGGAAGCTGACCAAGAGGATGCTCCCGAAGAAGGACCCTCAGACCCAGAGGTCCGCGAGCAGGCTCAGCACATCTACTCCCAGCTGTTGAGACAGGATGCTTCTATAGTTGAGTCTTCACACGGCAGAAGAAGCACTCAGAACCAGGAGTCAATAGACCTGCAACAATTTTATTCGGAGTTCACTGACTACCGACGTGTGACTGATGAGAGATTTGCCCAGCAGGAGAGGCAGATCAATGAGGGCTTTGCAGCTCAGCGTGCTCACATTGATAGTCAGTACACAGCCTTACAGGCAGAGCTTCAGAGGTCTATCTCAGAGATGCAGAGGTTACTATCAGAGCAGCTGGATCAGTATTTCCGTCGTGGTCCCGACGAGCCTTGAGCTATGGTTTTATCATGGGCTTAATGTACGCTATGGATAATTTTATTTTGTGGATGCAATATTAATTGTGGTTTTAAATCGAGAGCCTGTGAGCCTCTTATTCCAATATGTAATGCTTCGTTTTATTTTTCCACCAATGTATTTAAATTATTTGTAATTTGAGAGAGTTAGAATCATAGATTGGTGAGAAATTTCTAACTAGATTACGAGAAGGAGTTCAAGACGAAGTGGGCTTGGAAGAGAAGAGACAATCAAGGCCCAAATGAAACGGGTTACTTAAATTGTAATAGAATAGGATTCTATTTGCTCCTCGCATGATTTAAATTTATGTTATTATTGCATGAATAGAATATTGGTCCATAAAATGGCTCTATGGACCGAGCATAGGGAAAAGCCCATGATAAACCATTATTATTGCTAGGTAGTTTATTTAATTATTGTTATGTGTGATTTGTGGATGTTTATCTTCATATATTAATCACATAAACAAGATAATTAAATGATGAGGTTTTGGATAGATTTTTGAAATCTATAATTTTAATTTTTCGAAAATTAAACCCCAAAATTTTGAATGTCAAAATTTTCTTTAAAATATTAAGCCTTAATGGAAAATTATAAATAAGGATTTTAAATTTTCCAAGCATTCCGTTAATAGAAAATTCACTTCTAACCCTGCATAGTGGAGATGACCATTACAAGTGGGTCTCTATTATGTGGGCATTAGAAAGTAGGTAATTTTTTGAGTATACAAGATACAATTTTTCAATGGTTGCTGCAGCCGGGATGGCCATTACAAGTGGGTCTCTGTTGTACAAATTCGTTGAAATCTAATGATTAATGGGCCAGACTTTCTGCCAAAGTAACACAGATGTCGCACACAGTTGGGTCTATGTGAAGGAGGCAATGCAAAACATTATTAAGAGTTATATTAGATATAATTAATAAAAGATGTTTACCTTAAGGCTTGAATTGAATGGCCATTACAAGTGGGTTCAATTGCAAGAAGCTTTGGGATCTTAATACCCACTAAAGAAAAATTATTACTATTTTTCTCTAGCTTTATTGCATAGGGGTCAATAAAGTCTAAATAAATTAGTGGGAGACTGAATGATTAAAGACCACATCATTCTTTGATTTAAATTTCTATTATTTATCATTCATACGTTTTCTGCTTTATAATTGTAGACTTTCTGCTCAGTTAACATGACTAAAATCCGTTAATTGCTACCCTCGAGTCCAATAAATAGTATATATTTATTTTGAGTGAACGATGCAGAAAGATAAATATTAATAGTTAATATTATACCTTAATTAAATGTTAATTTAGGTTTATGGACTTGAGAATTAGTTTGAGAACTAATTCAAGTCTGCTGATTAATTACATCATTGAAAAACTTTCGAAGTTAATAAGGTGATTTGGGCTTAAAATTTATTAGAAATAGATTAAGCCCACATAATTAATTATTAAGGGGTTTGCTTAATTGTATGGACAATTAAGCAAATTTAGGCCTAAGAAAATTTAATCTAGCATTAAATTCAATAGGCACTATCCCTCTTTCTTTCTCGAAATTTCTCTTTCTATAAGAGAAACTTTTAAGACAAACTTAAGATGTCATATGGGATGATATAGAATAAGGGCAAATCGCACTAAGTAGCTAATAAACAAGGTGTCTATAGTAAGCTACTATTATCATGAAAGTGCATAATATACATATTGATGTAGCATGCACTTAAATTAAATCTATGAAACAGTAAATAAGATTAACTGTCTTCTCCGTATTGAGTAAGCTTAGCTTACTCAAAATGGAACTGAGAGTCTAGGTGTTTATGAACACTGAGTTAAGGTTTTGAACCTCAATGAGAAATTCATTTAATTTTGATTTGTCAGAAATAGTGAATTTGAATAGACCTGATCCTAAAATGTTGCCTGTGTCCTTCAATTGAAAACTTCATTACCAATGAAACTGGTATATCAGTTATTGAACTAAAAAGAAGCTCGTTTGGAACGAGGTTCAATAAAGGACACATTAATTGTCTTAATAATAAATCAGAATAAAGCTATGTTTTTCCATTATAAGAAATCAAGCACTGAAAGTGTAACGCCCCGCTATTTTATAGCGCTTCCGTACGTTAGCCGATTATTGCTCTTGTTTGCATTGTTTGCGATTATGTGAATTATGTGTCTTATATGACTTAATATATGAATAATGTGATGATTTCACAAGAATTTTCATATTTGAATTATTTTACACCATTCTTATATTTGAATTACTTTATACTATGTTTATATTTGAATTGTTGTATTTGAAATATTATGAAAATTATCACATTATATTTGAATTATATGATATTATTCTTGAAATATATGTAAATATATATGCAAATACATACATAAATATCTATACAAATATATATACAAGTATATACACATTGCTAGCTAATTTTGACTTTTCAAAATATCCTATATTTATTTTATATTCTCTCTTTTCTCTACATTTTTCTACACTATTCTCAAGCAACAACTCTCTCCCTTTCTTCTTCATCTCTCGGCCCTCACTTCCTCTCTCCCAACCGCCATTTTCATCCTCTCAAAACACCAAGAAATCTTCCTCATTTTGTTACAAAAAGTGTGCTACATCATCCAAGGAACAAACTTCTACTTGCTATTTGTGCAAACAAGCTTGTATTTCTTCTTTCTCTCCAATTTTCTTCCTTCAAGGTAAGTTTGGAATTCTCTCAATTCATTGGTTTTTATGGTTTCAAATGTTGATGAAGTGAAGAAGCATGCTAGAATGGTTGATTGATGAGCTTGGTTTGGTTGTTGGTTGCATGTAGCATTACTTGTGATTTTTCATTAAATTTGATCAATTTGCAATGTTGGGTTGATGGTCTTAGATGCTTGAATGGTTAAGGATTTCATATTAGTTGATGATATTAAGCAATTAGGTGAAGTTTTATGGAGTTTGGGGTTGAAAAATGAAAGTTTGGCAAAATATGTAGGGGCTGATGAATAGTGATTTTTTAGCTTTTGGCTTCGTTTTTCGATTCTTTTGGCATCAAAAATCCTTAAATATAGTAGTTAAGAGATGCCGAAAGTTTCGGATTAATCGGAGTTGTTTTGCTATGAAAAATATTAAAGGAAGGGGGGTTTATGTAATGTTTGCTAAACCTTTGAATTTTGGTTCCCAAGCTTCCATATTACTTGAATGCTTAATTTAGCTTAATATCATGTGTACTTGATTGTGTTTAAATGTGTTGAATGAGCTTAATTGTGTTTAAATGCATTTATACATAATATGTTATTTTGAGCATAAAATGCATCTCATAGCCGTGCGTCTTACTTGGTTGATTTATCGAGTCGTGTCTTACCTCGAGGCCTGTGTATTATAGGTGGGACCTCGCGGAGCTGATTTTTGAGTCCTCGAGTTATCTTTTTTTAAGCCTACAGGTGAGGATGTAAAATGTTTCTAACTGGGGCATGAACAAATATTGCGAAAACCATATCCCTTATATTTCAATTATATATTATCAATATTTGAAATAAAAGGGTTTTGATATAAAATGATATATGTGTATCTTTTCCAAAATGGTTTGAAAATAGAGACAAGAGAACTATTTTGTTTTTAAGAGTAACATTTGGTCTCGGGACTTGCGCGTATGCCTCGAGTTATTCGACAACGTGTTGAGAAACCCTAGACGGTTACATACCTTATCTCGAACGACCCTTTTGGTCAAATAAAACATTTATAAAGCGAGATTATATTTCCTTTAACCCTATTGAGGACGCTCTTAGGGTATATTTGGGCCCTGGATTATGTGAGAGGCGGATACCCGGAGACGTGCGTCTAGGGTTGAAGCCGGGTTCATAATCCAGATTATATATATGGATGGAGACCCAGTGACGATCATCTAATATATAATCAAAGGGTATTACTCATTGCTAGTCGGAGGTAGTCTAGCTCGGGTAATACTTACACCGGCGCCATTAGTCGGTTATGGTGAAATCGTGGGTAGCTCCCTCGATAAGCCAAACGGTGTTATGGGATTTCATTATATTTGATATGTTTTGGGAGTTATAAGGAGATGGCCCGTTCTCGCCGGGAATAAAAATGTTTTCTTAAATGTTTTACTTTAATAATTAATTCACAAAGCTTTTAAGGATTATAAAGAGAAAGTATCGGCACTAGATTCGTTTCTCTATTAATCAAAGCGTGGATTAAGTAATATTTAATTCACAAAGCTTAGCTGAATTGTAAAAGAGCATATCGTCACTAGATTTGCTTTTATCAACCTAAGCGTGGATTCAATATATGTTTTTATTATGTATACTCCCCTCCTCACTGAGTTCGTTTGACTCACATCCCCCTTTTGGTTCATGCTTCATGTTAGCGGTCAGGTACTGACAGCAGCGTTGTAGGCTTGTACAGTCCTTGAAGTCGGTCTTATGTATTTACTTTTGTGGATCGAACTTATGATGTTGGATTACATGAAAACTTGACATGTTATGCTGATGTTGGATACTTAATGAATTGATGTTATAACTTGTGATAGATAATGAACTTATAAATGTTTAATTTGGCCACGGATGGCAGTGTGAATATAAATATGATCTTTTGCTCATTGCTTCCGCTTGTTGGTGTTGTTGTTGTTGTTGTTGATGTTGGTACTGATGTTGGGAGTTGCTGTTGCCAGATTGTGGGAATCCCGTTGTCCGGGGCGGGTTTTCGAGTGGTGGTATCTAACTATCGCTCGGGGGCTCGTTTGGGTCCGGGGGTTGTGATGTTGGGGACGTCACAGCTTGAGGTGGTATCAGAGCCTAGGTTTGGTACTTAGGTTTTGATGTTGTGTCGAGTCTGTCTAGGTCGAACGGCTATAGGACAACGTGCTTTTATATGTCCATGATATGTGATTTTGTGCTAGCATGATCATGTGGCTAACAAAACATGCATATTATTCAGTCTTTTGATACAGGAAAATGAATTGTGCTCGTGGTAGACCGAGAACCAGAGCTGCTCCTCCTTCTCCTCCCCAGGAAGATAACAACAACATTAATGCTCCTCCGGCTCCTCAGCCCGAGCCAATACCGCCCGTGCAGCCGAATCCCCTAAATCCTGCCATGTTCTTTGAAGCCATGCAAAGGATGTTTCAACAGGGTATAGCTCCTGCACAACCGACCCCTGCTCAAAGGAAACAGGCAGAGGCAAGGGATTTTGACAGGTTCCTCAACCTCAATCCCCCTCGCTTTGAAGGACAACCTGATGATCTTAAGGCCACACAGTGGATTGCCGATCTCGAGCCTATGTTCAGAGTTATTGAGTGTCCCGATTCAAAGAAGGTTGAATATGCCGTGTTTCTCCTTAAAGGACCATCCAGGGACTGGTGGAGACTGACTGAAGCTAGATGGCGAGCTGATCAGACTGAGCTGACCTGGGCTAACTTTCTTGCGGCTTTCCGGAACAAATACATTCCCCTGGTTGTACAGGATAAACGAGAAGCCGTTCGAGCCTTAAAACAGGAGAATCTTTCCGTTGATCAATACGAGGCCGTGTTCTCCCGCCTCATTGTCTACTGTCCTCCTATACTTACAGACGAGAGAAGAAAGGTGAATCAATTCGTTCAGGGCCTGAATGAGGACATTCGAAGAGCACTTCTGGGAGCTCATCTCTCTACATACGAAGTTGCCGTCACAACTACACTGGAGATTGAGTCTCAGTTACAACAGATCAAAAAGGACTTCGCACCGAAGGATATAGCTCCACCACCTCGCAAATTCAAGAGGCCTTTTCCTCCTGCGGGTTCTTCATCTTCGAGCAAGAAGCAAAAGATCACAGGTCCTCAGATAACGGAGCCCCAGGTTAAATGTTCCTTCTGCAATAAACCGAGACATACCGAGGCAAACTTGTAATGCCCCGAAAATTCGTGTTATGAGCCGGGAACCCGAACCAATTTTCTTGCGCGATTCATTATTTATTTTATTAATTATTATGTGATTTATATAACATTTTTATGAATGAGAGAATTTCGGTATTTAAACCACGACATGTCAATGTGCGTTTAATTTCATGAACTTTGACTGTAATTTTATTTTATTTGGAAAACTTGTATTTTTGACTAAATTTTATAAATTACGGATTTGCCCTTTTGATTTTAAACCCTAGTCAAATTATTTGACTAACTCTCAACACTGTCCCTGTCACCTCATTCACGTAAACAACAAAGGAAAGAGAAAAGAAAAGAGAAGAAAAAGAGAAAGAGAAGGAAGAGATTCAAACGATCGTCCCGAGCCCGTTTCCCGACCGATTTTCGAACCGTTTACGCCTACGAACTCCCCGCGATCTCTTCTACGAGTAAGCCTTTCACGATTCTTTCGTTTAATGTCTCGTATGCTTAGTATTTCTTATTTTTGATGATAGTTGTAGAATTTAGGTTTTATTCGATTTTGATAGTAATCGTGGATGAATTTTCGTGTTTATCGTTTCTATATGTAGATTATATGTTGTAGATGATTATATGTGAGAATTAGGGAGTGATTTGCATGATTTATCGATTAAATGTTGAATTTTGGTTTGAAATCGCGTATGTTTTTGCTGTCTGCGTGTTTCTGCTCAATCTGGACGCACACGGGCTTTGCACACGGGGTGTCGCAAGGCCGTGTGGGGTTACACGGCCTCTTGCACGGCCGTGCAAGAGACCGTGCGTGTGGTGAATTGCACACGGGCTGGTGCACACGACCTTGAGGCCGTGTGCATGAGGCCGTGCGTGTTGCTTGATTGTGCACGGCCGTGCACAAGGCCGTGTGGCCTGGTCGAACAGTGCCCTGACCTTCTGTAAGTCAGGGCACATTTTGGCCTACGGGTCCCGCTTTGGCTCGTCTTTTCCGAATTCTTTCTTCGCTCGTGTATTCGATATATATGAAATAGTTATGAATTGCATGTTTTACGAATTTATAACATGTTCGGGTATATGAATAGTGCGTTTTAGGTTTTCGTCAAATTTTCTAACTTTTGCATATGAGGTCCGATTCTTCCGAAATTTGAATGCATACTCTCTTACAGTATTTAAAGTATGTCCGTAAAGTCTCGTTGCATTTGGACTTGATTTTCATATTTAAATTCATAAATTACTTCGTTATGCTTGATAATTGAACCTAAGTGTTTTATGTGATTGTATAACGTGCTTTTACGTGTTTCTATGCTTTTGTATGAGCTGTGCGTCATCGTATATCTTACTTGGTTATGTCATTTGTCAGTTGCAGGTTCCACTCTCATGGATTAGGTTGCTCGTTTCCGTTTTGGGCTTTCTTTTGGGTTGTCGCCAGGTGAGGTTTCCGTTGTTATTCCGTATTATGTAGATATGTATTGTTAAGCCTCACTAAATAAGCCTCGCATGTATAATTTACGTTTTCATCCCGTATTACTATATTTAGTAAATACTTTATTCTTATTACTTTTATGAGGTTTAAGAACAACGGATTTGATATCAAATGAATATTATGTATATGATTTCGAAATGTTTTCAAAAAGAGACAAGCGAACTATGTTTCGATTTAAATGTAATTTTGGGTTTGGAAACCTTCTCGTTGAGTGAAGTCGTTAGGGCGGGTTTCTCCCCTAGGACGATGGAACACCCGGTTGCGTTTCCTACCGTTACATCGCCTGTCTCAAACGGACCTTTTGGCCCTCCCCTAAATGTCTTGATTCCTATTCTAATAGGAAAATGATAGTTATGAAAATGCGAGATATGATGTGTGTGTCCGCTATGTCTTTGTGGGCCCCGGAGTATGGCGATCGGATGAAGCCGGATAGACAGCGGGTCTACGATGGAATTCGGTAGCTTACTCCATGTTTACCGGGAGCACGGGTGAGGCTGGAGTGGCAACCTTTGTGCTCCAGCGACGGAGACTTCGTGTCAGCCGTGAGATAGGCTATTATGCCTATAGAGCAGTTGGATTTAGCGGTCCTTCTGCTACATGGGAGGAATAAGGTTGGTCTGGTTTTCAGGTATGTTATGATATGATATGAGGAGTTGAGGGCTCGTCTCGCCGAGCAATATGATATGTCCCGTTATGTTATGTTATGATAAATCACCGAATGTTTATGAAAATCCTTCTCTTATGTTTGTTTTCTTTTAAGTTAAAATGGTGATTTATTCTTGTATGTTATTATGTATGTATTCCCATTTTTCCCTTCACTCAGTCATTTGACTAACCCTCCCTGCTTTTAACCTTATCTGTTTCAGGTGGTAACTAGGTGGGCATCGTCAGTCTTGTTTCGCGGGTTTTCTTTCTTTTCGGTGATTGTTCCTTTCTAGATTGTTTTAGGTTCATGATTAGGTTATATGTATATGTTATCGGGATTGATATTGAACCCGTTATTGGGTGTCTCCGGGATATTGTATCGAACCCGTTTATTATATTATAGTAATTGAATTCCGCTAGCCTTCGTGGGCTTTAATTATTTGTGCAATTGAGCTGCTTTGAATGTTGCTATATAGAATTTGGTTTGGTTGTTGCTTCCGCTCCTGCGTTGTTGTCGTCTGTTGTTTTACAAAAGCCCCGCCTAGTGATTGAGTAAATCGGTTTGCCGTTCGCCGGGTTTCAATTTAGGGTCGAATTTTTGTTTTGGCTTCGGATTGAGGCTCGGTGCGGGGCGTGCGTTACCCGTTTGGGGCGCCCGCTACAAAACTGCTGGAGGAAACAGGGTTTGTGTACTTGGTGTGGAGGCGGGGATCATCAAATCGAAAACTGCCCAAAGAAAAGGACTCCACCATTACAGAAGGAGCAACATAATAGAGGAAAAGGAAAGGTTGTAGCACGGGCCTATGCCATGCAGGGAGATGGAGGAGACGCTGATCCAAATGCCGTGATACAAGGTACAATACATTTGCATGACATATCCATAATTGCATTATATGATTCGGGTGCGACACATTCTTTCATCGCTCCCGAATATGCATCCAAATTATCATTATCTGTCGAGTCTTTACCATATGTGCTTGAGGTCAATTCCCCGTTGGGAATTTCTTATTTGTGTAATCGAGTCTTCCGAGACTGTCCGTTGAGGATAGACGATCGCGATTATCCTGCTGATCTCATTGAGCTTCCGATGAGTCACTACGGGATAATATTGGGAATGGACTGGCTATATCGGCATCAAGCTTATATTGATTGTTTCGGGAAAAAGATCGCTCTGGGAGCTGATAGCGAGATTTTGGGCAAAAGGTTTGACAAGATTCCTCGAGTTTCTTATGTTAAAGCCGCCCGAATGATTCGCAAGGGATCTCCGGCCTTTGTTGCTTATCTACTAAACCGTCCGAAAGAGCATGTTAAGCTTGAGGAGGTACCAGTAGATAGAGAATTCCCTGATGTGTTTCCCGAGAGTTTGAATTCTTTGCCTCCGGAACGAGAGATAGAGTTTGTGATCGATCTAGCTCTGGGTGCCGAACCGTATTCGAAGACTCCTTACCGAATGGCTCCGGCAGAGTTGAAAGAATTGAAGATACAGTTGGATGGACTGTTGGAGAGTGGGTACATTCGACCGAGTACTTCGCCGTGGGGTGCGCCTGTTCTTTTCGTGAAAAAGAAGGATGGGACGTTGAGGATGTGTATAGATTATCACGAGCTGAATCGGATGACGATAAAGAACAAATATCCTCTACCTCACATCGAAGAGTTGTTTGATATTTTGCAAGGGTCGAAAGTGTACTCCAAGCTAGATCTCCGATAGGGGTATTACCAGTTGCGAATCCGAGAATCAGACATTCCGAAGACTGGGTTTAATACTCGATATGGGCATTTTGAGTTCGTAGTTATGCCTTTCGGGTTAACGAATGCCCCAGCTGCTTTCATGGATTTGATGCATCGTACTTTCCGGACATATCTCGATAAGTTTGTGGTGATCTTCATTAATGATATCCTGGTTTTCTCAAAGACTAAGGAAGAACATGCCGAGCATCTTCGCGTCGTATTAAGAACTCTCCGAGAGCATCAGTTGTATGCCAAGTTTAGTAAATGCGAATTTTGGCTTGATAAAGTTACCTTCCTTGGTCATGTGATATCAGGAGATGGAATCGAAGTGGATCCATCGAAAATTGAGACCGTGATGAAATGGGAGCAGCCGAAGACTCCAACTGAAGTTAGAAGTTTTCTAGGGTTAGCTGGCTATTACAGGCGTTTCGTTCAAGATTTCTCCAAGATAGCCGCTCCGCTGACCAATTTAACTCGCAAGAACGTGCCTTTTAAGTGGGACGATAAATGCGAGGCAAGTTTCCAAGAGCTAAGGAAACGGTTGACTACTGCTCCGGTACTTGCATTACCTGAAGGTTCCGAAGGATTTACGGTTTATACCGATGCATCGAAAGAAGGGTTAGGATGTGTTCTGATGCAAAACTGCAAAGTGATTGCTTATGCTTCGCGCAAGTCAAAAGATGCTGAGAAGAACTATCCTATCCATGATCTTGAGCTAGCTGCTATTATCTTTGCCCTGGGGAAATGGCGACATTACTTACACGGCGTGACATTCGACATTTTCACCGACCACCAGAGTTTGAAATATCTGCATACTCAGAAGGATCTCAATCGCAGGCAACGTCGGTGGATGGAATTTCTTGAAGATTATGATTGCTAATGTAGTAGCCGATGCCTTAAGTAGACAGGCAAAGGTAGCTGTCTTGGAAGGAACCTCCTTGGAATTAATGTCTGAAGCAGGGAGATATCACTTAGTCTCTCAACCGCGGATTGCAAACCTCTCAGTGAGACCGGACTTGGTTCAGAGGCTTAAAGACGAGCAGAGTGCTGATGACTGGATTCAAAGACAGGTCGTGAGGATGCAAGATGATCCGAACTCCTCATTTGCTTTCGATGATATGGGTCTTCTTCGTTTTAAGAACCGAATTTGCGTGCCGAAGAATCTGAAGATCGAAATCATTTAGGAAGCACATAAATCTGCTTATGCCATCCATCCGGGAGGTAATAAGATGTACAGAGATCTCAATACTCAATATTGGTGGCATGGAATGAAATGAGAAGTTGCTGATTTCGTGAGACGGTGTTTAACTTGTCAACGAGTTAAAGCCGAACATCAGCAACCCGGCGGAACTCTACAGCCACTCCCTATTCCGGATTGGAAATGGGAAGATATTGCAATGGATTTCATGTCCGGATTACCGAGAGTCCGAGGCGGATATGATACGATTTGGGTGATTGTGGATCGTTTGACGAAATCCGCTCATTTCATTCCAATTCGAAAGACCACCAATGTCAAGAAACTGGCGGAGTTGTATATCGAGCAGATTGTAAAGCTACACGGAGTTCCGAAGAGTATTGTGTCCGATCGAGATCCCAAGTTTACTTCTCGACTTTGGCAAGAAATTCACAGAAACTTGGGAACGAATTTGAAATTCAGCACGGCCGCTCACCCGCAAACTGATGGTCAATCTGAGAGAACCATCAAGATTCTAGGCGATATGCTGCGAGCTTGTGCTCTCGACTTCTCCACGAGTTGGGACAAGCAACTGCCGCTTATTGAATTCGCCTACAACAACAACTACCAAGTAACAATTGGGATGCCCCCGTATGAAGCGCTTTACGGACGTAAATGCCGATCCCCTCTGTACTGGGAATTGCAAGATTGGCGAAGAACTATGAACGGAGTTGAACGAGCTCTACCTCCGAAGACGATCCAGGAAACTCTTGAAAAGATTGCAATCATTCGACAGAGAATGAAAGCTGCCCAGGATCGCCAAAAGAGTTATGCTGATAAGAGACGCCGGGATTTGGAATTTGAAGAGGGAGACAAAGTGTTCCTTAAGGCGACGTTGAGGAAAGGTTTCGCTAGAGTGGGAAAAGGTGGGAAGCTCAGTCCGAGATATTTGGGACCCTATGAGGTTATTGAACGGATTGGGAAGACTGCCTACCGCCTGAACCTACCCTCGACTCTAACTGGGATTCACAACGTCTTCCATGTTTCTCAATAGCGAAAATACTATCCCGACGAATCTCATATTCTCCGAGATGAAGAAGTCCAGGTAGAGCCTGACTTGACGATTGAGATGAAACCTGTTGAGAAACAGGATCGTAAGTTCAAGCAACTCCGCAACCGACAGATTCCCTTGGTTCGTGTGTTGTGGAGGAACCGAACCACCGAGCAAGTAACTTGGGGGACAGAAGAGAAGATGCAAACTCATTATCCCGAGTTATTTGCGGAGTCGAATTAGAATCTGGGGACCAGATTCTCCGAAGGGGGGGATAGTGTAACGCCCCGCTATTTTATAGCGCTTCGGTACGTTAGCCGATTATTGCTCTTGTTTGCATTGTTTGCGATTATGTGAATTATGTGTCTTATATGACTTAATATATGAATAATGTGATGATTTCACAAGAATTTTCATATTTGAATTATTTTACACCATTCTTATATTTGAATTACTTTATACTATGTTTATATTTGAATTGTTGTATTTGAAATATTATGAAAATTATCACATTATATTTGAATTTTATGATGTTATTCTTGAAATATATGTAAATATATATGCAAATACATAGATAAATATCTATACAAATATATATACAAGTATATACACATTGCTAGCTAATTTTGACTTTTCAAAATATCCTATATTTATTTTATATTCTCTCTTTTCTCTACATTTTTCTACACTATTCTCAAGCAACAACTCTCTCCCTTTCTTCTTCATCTCTCGGCCCTCACTTCCTCTCTCCCAACCGCCATTTTCATCCTCTCAAAACACCAAGAAATCTTCCTCATTTTGTTACAAAAAGTGTGCTACATCATCCAAGGAACAAACTTCTACTTGCTATTTGTGCAAACAAGCTTGTATTTCTTCTTTCTCTCCAATTTTCTTCCTTCAAGGTAAGTTTGGAATTCTCTCAATTCATTGGTTTTTATGGTTTCAAATGTTGATGAAGTGAAGAAGCATGCTAGAATGGTTGATTGATGAGCTTGGTTTGGTTGTTGGTTGCATGTAGCATTACTAGTGATTTTTCATTAAATTTGATCAATTTGCAATGTTGGGTTGATTGTCTTAGATGCTTGAATGGTTAAGGATTTCATATTAGTTGATGATATTAAGCAATTAGGTGAAGTTTTATGGAGTTTGGGGTTGAAAAATGAAAGTTTGGCAAAATATGTAGGGGCTGATGAATAGTGATTTTTGAGCTTTTGGCTTCGTTTTTCGATTCTTTTGGCATCAAAAATCCTTAAATATAGTAGTTAAGAGATGCCGAAAGTTTCGGATTAATCGGAGTTGTTTTGCTATGAAAAATATTAAAGGAAGGGGGGTTTATGTAATGTTTGCTAAACCTTTGAATTTTGGTTCCCAAGCTTCCATATTACTTGAATGCTTAATTTAGCTTAATATCATGTGTACTTGATTGTGTTTAAATGTGTTGAATGAGCTTAATTGTGTTTAAATGCATTTATACATAATATGTTATTTTGAGCATAAAATGCATCTCATAGCCGTGCGTCTTACTTGGTTGATTTATCGAGTCGTGTCTTACCTCGAGGCCTGTGTATTATAGGTGGGACCTCGCGGAGCTGATTTTTGAGTCCTCGAGTTATCTTTTTTTAAGCCTACAGGTGAGGATGTAAAATGTTTCTAACTGGGGCATGAACAAATATTGCGAAAACCATATCCCTTATATTTCAATTATATATTATCAATATTTGAAATAAAAGGGTTTTGATATAAAATGATATATGTGTATCTTTTCCAAAATGGTTTGAAAATAGAGACAAGAGAACTATTTTGTTTTTAAGAGTAACATTTGGTCTCGGGACTTGCGCGTATGCCTCGAGTTATTCGACAACGTGTTGAGAAACCCTAGACGGTTACATACCTTATCTCGAACGACCCTTTTGGTCAAATAAAACATTTATAAAGCGAGATTATATTTCCTTTAACCCTATTGAGGACGCTCTTAGGGTATATTTGGGCCCTGGATTATGTGAGAGGCGGATACCCGGAGACGTGCGTCTAGGGTTGAAGCCGGGTTCATAATCCAGATTATATATATGGATGGAGACCCAGTGACGATCATCTAATATATAATCAAAGGGTATTACTCATTGCTAGTCGGAGGTAGTCTAGCTCGGGTAATACTTACACCGGCGCCATTAGTCGGTTATGGTGAAATCGTGGGTAGCTCCCTCGATAAGCCAAACGGTGTTATGGGATTTCATTATATTTCATATGTTTTGGGAGTTATAAGGAGATGGCCCGTTCTCGCCGGGAATAAAAATGTTTTCTTAAATGTTTTACTTTAATAATTAATTCACAAAGCTTTTAAGGATTATAAAGAGAAAGTATCGGCACTAGATTCGTTTCTCTATTAATCAAAGCGTGGATTAAGTAATATTTAATTCACAAAGCTTAGCTGAATTGTAAAAGAGCATATCGTCACTAGATTTGCTTTTATCAACCTAAGCGTGGATTAAATATATGTTTTTATTATGTATACTCCCCTCCTCACTGAGTTCTTTTGACTCACATCCCCCTTTTGGTTCATGCTTCATGTTAGCGGTCAGGTACTGGCAGCAGCGTTGTAGGCTTGTACAGTCCTTGAAGTCGGTCTTATGTATTTACTTTTGTGGATCGAACTTATGATGTTGGATTACATGAAAACTTGACATGTTATGCTGATGTTGGATACTTAATGAATTGATGTTATAACTTGTGATAGATAATGAACTTATAAATGTTTAATTTGGCCACAGATGGCAGTGTGAATATAAATATGATCTTTTGCTCATTGCTTCCGCTTGTTGGTGCTGTTGTTGTTGTTGTTGATGTTGGTACTGACGTTGGGAGTTGCTGTTGCCAGATTGTGGGAATCCCGTTGTCCGGGGCGGGTTTTCGAGTGGTGGTATCTAACTATCGCTCGGGGGCTCGTTTCGGTCCGGGGGTTGTGATGTTGGGGACGTCACAGAAAGGTATTTAGTTCATTTTAGAGATATCAAACACAATTCGTCGTGTATGATTTATTTGAATACTGTTTTGACATTTCAATTGAGTATTTTCTGAAAATTCCTTTTGTGAAAATAGTTCTATTTATTTTGGAAATAATTTTTCTTCAAAAATTTCAAATGTCAAAATATGTTATTAAGTCTAAAATGAAAAGAATATGAATGATAATAAGGATTATCCATAAAATAAACCCATAAGAGTTATGGGCAATTAATTCGAATTTAGGTAGAAATTTGAAACATTCAGTGTTTAAGAATTATATTTGAGTATGATGATTTCAAATCCCATATTTAATGGTAAATATGAGAATTCCCAAATAAGTCTAAGAGACTAGCGGGGAGTATGAATTAGATTAGAAATCTAATTGATAAATGTTTGTAGAAAAATAAGTATTAATGGAATACTTATTTAAAGGTTTCATGAAGGACAAAATAGATTGTTTAAAAAGGAAAAACCACTTTTATTCAAGAAATTGTTTCTTGATGATAAAAGGAAAAACGACTTTTAGTCAAGAAATTGTTTCTTGATAATAAAAAGAAGAAAACAATAAGTTGAAAAGTTTAAACAAGAGACTACAAACAAACAAATAGTGGAACACCAAGGTCAATCCAAATCATAAAATAAAGTGTAAGACCTTACAGAAACAAGCAAGAGGATTAGTGAATCCGAAATATATCTTAGTGAAGATATTTGACAGTATATATAAGATATAGAAATTCTGTGAAGGCAAACAGAGTTCTGAAATTTAGTGGGAGCTGACCCAGAGTGGACGAAACTTAGAGAAGTTTATAGACTCCTACGAGAACTCAGATTAATCTTAAATGATTGGAACAATTGTTTAAATGAGAGTGTCAAAAATTGTTTTGACTACATTTAAAATATGATTAAGAGTAATCATATACATAAGATACAAAGAAAGTTGTATAGATGTATGATATTTTCGAACAATAGATGAGGTAGAATCCTGTCTAGTTAAAGAGTTAACGAAATCTATAGAGATAGATGGGGTAAAATCGAAAACTGAGAGGGTAATCCGATAGGATCGGAAATAAACAAGCAATTAATGAATAAGTATGGTAACTTATAAGATGAAGTACTAAATTGGGAAGTCTCAATAAGTGTAGTACACGAACGGATTAAGCTTATGAAGCAAAACACACTACTACATAAGATGTAGAAACAGAAGGAGTTTAGATGAGAAACATCATCCAAAAGTGTTGGATGTAATACCTAGCAATGCTCGAGCATTAGTTGTTTTTGAAACAACATAAATGTGATTGCGTAAGCAATGGAACCAAGATCTCATAGAATATCTAAACATATCCTTAAATGATTTAAGATTGTTAAATCAGAAGACAGAAGTTATATCTCAATGATATAAATCATCTAGGAAGAAAATGTAACGCCCCGAAAATCTGAATTTTTATTCCGGTATACCCGAATCGTTTATTTGCGTAATTTATTATTTTATTTGATATTATTATGTGATTTTATAACAATTTCATAAATGAGTGAATTTTGATATTTAAATCACGAATTGATAATGTGCATTTAATTATATGAATTTTGACTGTAATTATGTATTATTTGGACAACATGAGTTTTCGAACTTATTTTGTAAATTACGAAAATGCCCTTTCGATTCTCAACCCAAGTCAAATTTTGACTTAAGTCTCATCTCTCTCTCTCTCATCTCATTCACGCTCAACCTCAAAAGAAAAAGAAGGAGAAAAGAAAGAAAAAGAGAAAGGGAAGGAGGAAGCTTCAATCGATCGTGCCGGACTCGTTTCTCGACGGATTTTCGAATCGTTTACGCCTACGAACTCCTCACGATCTCTTCTATGAGTAAGCTTCTAACGTCTTTCTCGATTAATGCCTCCATTGCTTCGATTTTTGGATTTTTGGATATAGTTGAATATGTTAGGTTTTATATGATTTTGAGAGAAATTATGGATGGATTTACATGATTTTGAATTCTATGTGTAGCTTAGATGTTGTAGATCAATATATGTGAGTTTTAACTTGAGTTTTGCATGATTGATGGGTTTAATATCAAATTTTGGGTTGTTCCCGCAAATCCCTCGCGATTCTGCATATTTTCTGCTATTCTGAGAAACCGCACGGCCTTGCACACAGTTTTGAGACCATGCGCCAAGACCGTGCGTCCACTTTGGCCTTTGCACGGTTTTGTGCACGCCCGTGCGCAAGCCGGTGCGTAGGCCAGTGCAAGTGTCTGCACCGGCTTGAGCACGAGTTCAAGCCCGTGCGTCCGCCCGTCCCCGAGACCGTGTGTATGCCTTAACCAAAATTTCTCCATTTTCAGAATGTTGCTCTCGGCAATGTGAGTCAACAGGCACTTTTAAAAGTTGACTTTCTTCGTTTGACCCCCAATTTGAGATCCGATTTCACCTATAGGTCCTATAAATCATGAAATACATATTTTACGAAGTTTGAATTTTTTTGACTTCGTTCGGGCCCCGTTTCTCGAGTTTTTCGTTTAGGCATTTTGGGCTATTTTTCAAATGTTGTTCGTTTCTTCCGAAAATTGAATGCATACTTCCTTATTGCCTTTTATGCATGATTATGAACTTTTATCGCATTCTAATTTGATTTGCTTATTGAATTTACATACCTTGATAGAATGTGAACCTAAGTGTTATGAATGACTGTTTAACGTGCTTCTATGTGTTTTAATGCTTTCGTATAAGCCGTGCGTCGTCATTAGTCTTATTTGGTTGTGTCTTTGTATTGTGCAGACGATACTCCCGTGGAGTAGCGCATCCGGTCTTGCATTTATCTATTCTTTTTGTATAGCCAACAGGTGAGGCTTTCCGTTTCTGATTCCAGTACTATATGTATATATATATTAAGCCTCTCCAGATATAAGCCTTGTTTACGTTTTGTTTTCACACCGTTTCTATATATATACTTAGTAGATATTTATGCCTATTAAGTTTATTCAATTTATCGAAAATGTTTTGATATGAAAAAGTACTACGTATAGTCTTCGAAATGTTTGCGAAAGAGACATGTAAAACTCCTTTGTTTTCTAAGGCGAACTTTGGCCTTCAGCCTCGCATATGACATGTCTTGAACGGTCTTTTGGCCAACCTGAAATGATTTGAAAAGCGAGTTATGAACTGTATGTATGTATGTATGTTTGGGCCCGGAGTAAGGATGATAGGACGAAGTTGGTAGACGTCGGGTCTACGGCAGAAATCCTATGGTTCCCTCCACCTTTGGGAGCTCGGGGTGAGGACGAAGTGGCAGCCCTTTGAGTACCTGAGTTATTCATGTATGTTATGCGTAGTTCGGATTTAGCGGTCCATCTACATTGGAGGCATAAGGGTGGTTTCCCGTTTTATGTTTGGAAATTGGAGTTAAGGGCTCGACTCGCCGAGTCATATGATATGTTTATGTTTTATGCTAAATCACCACCCGTTTATGAAAACCTTTCTTTTATGTTGATATTTTTTAAGTTTAAAATTGGTGATTTACTTCCGTTTTATAATATACATTATTATTCCCTCCTCACTTAGTCGTTTGACTAACCCCCTCTGTTTCACCCCTGTATTGGTTTCACATTACTAGGCGGGATCGTCGTCGTTGTCGTCGTCTCTAGAGTTGCATTCTTTTGCTCATGTATAACTCTATTTCTGTTTGGCTATTATTTTATGTTATTAGGATTTATGATTTATGTATGTAGTATTCGGGATTTATATGTTGAACCCGTTATTGTATATTGTCGGGATATTGTTTCGAACCCGTTTATTATTTATGTAGTTGAATTTCGTTGGCCTTGGTGGGCTTTACTACTTGTGCAATTATTATGATTTATTGTTTTGTTTATTTTCGCTTCCGCACCTCTGTCGTTTTCTTTCATTTTTGAAACCCCGCCTAGTCATTGAGTAAATGTGTGCCGTTCGCCGGGTTTTGATTCGGGTCGAATTCCATTTCGGTTCCGGGTCGGGGCTCGGTGCGGGGCGTGCGTTACCCGTTTAGGGCGCCCGCTACAGTTGGTATCAGAGCTTCTTTAGGTCCAATGGCCTAGGCTCTGAAGCGTCATGTTTTGTCGTGTCACTCTAGGTCGTACGGCTTAGGATTATGTGAATGTGACAACGTGATTATGTGAATTTAACTTCTCTATGTGTTACAGCTTTTCATAATCGCTTATCATCATGCATGTTTGGTATTCAATTTGCAGAAAGCCTCTTCGCCGTGAACCGCCAGGTCTGCCTCCAGGTATTCCGACCCCAGCTCTGTTTATGGAGGCTTTAGAGCAATTCATGGTTCATACTAACCGAGCAACACCGCCTCCTGCCCCCGAGAATGATATGGGAAGGTTTCTTAAGCTCAACCCTCCGTAGTTCGAGGGTGCACCTGATGATGTTATCGCCGAGGCTTGGATATCAGCGATGGAGAAGAGATTCCGAGTTATGGAGTGCCCGGATCCTAAGAGGGTCGAGTTGGCAGTTTACCAGATGATAGGAGCTGCATAGGACTGGTGGACCCGTATAGAGCAGCGATGGCAGCGAGAGCATGTGATCCCGACTTGGGATCAGTTCTTAGTTGAGTTTCGGGCCAAGTATATTCCGTTGGTGGTCCGACAGCGACGTGAACGAGAGTTCCTGGCTCTCGAGCAGGGTACTTCATCCGTTGACCAGTATGAGGCTCATTTCTCCAGGCTTATTATTCATTGCTCGTATATGGTTGACGACGAGCAGAGGAAGACTCGACAGTTTATCGAGGGGTTGTCGACTGAGATCCGTATGCATATGCTCGGGAACAGACTTCAGTACTACACCGACGCAGTTGAGACGGAACTATCTATAGAGTCCGATCTCTGACAGATGAGACCTATTTCTGCACCTGCCCCCGCAGTCGCCAAGAGTTTCCCGTCTGGTTCGAAGAGGCCATTTGTTGCGTCTGGGTCCTCTTCTGGGAAGAAGCCGTTCAAGGCCCCCGTTCAGCCTACTCCTCTCCGACCTCAGGGACATCCACAACCAGTATGTGGATTTTGTCAGGGCCTGCACTTAGAGGCCAAATGTTGGAGGAAGAATGGTCTTTGCTACGGATGTGGTAGCGCCGATCACCGGGTAGATGTATGCCCGAAGAGGAGACCGGTACAGCAGGGAGCCGCTCAGCCTCAGGCCTATGCTCGTGTTTACACCTTGGAAGGCGATGCTGAGGATGCTGTTACAGATCCGACCGATGTGGTGGAAGGTACTATATATATAAATGGCATCCCCATACATGCATTGTACGACTCGGGTGCTTCACACTCATTTATTGCGCCTGCTATTTCCTTATCTGTGCATGCGCCTATTTCCTTGCTTGATTATGTGTTGGTAGTTGGTTCATCGTTAGGTTCGAAGGTTATTGCGAACCGAGCACTTAAGCGTTGTCCGATTATCATTGAGGGTATCGAATACCCGGCAGATTTGATCGAGCTGCCGATGAAGAAATATGGGGTTATTCTCGGAATGGATTGGTTGTACGAGCATCGGGCGAAGGTTGATTGTTTCGAGAAGAAAGTTATTCTGGGTTCTAATGAAGTTAAGGGTTTCCAATCAGGAGAAGGTCTGTATATCTCAATGATGGAAGCCAAGAAGCTTGTTCAGAAAGAAGAAGCTACGTGCTTTATAACTTACCTTCTCAACCGCCCGAAAGATCAGACGAAGATTGAAGAAACGGCCGTGGTCAATGAATTTACTGACGTGTTTCCCGAGAATCTAGAATTCTTGCCACCGGATCGGGATATAGAGTTCGTGATTGACTTAGTTCCGGGAGCCGAGTCCTATTCGAAGTCGCCGTACCGAATTTCCCCAGCAGCTTTTATGGACATGATGCTCAGAATTTTCCGTCCGTACCTCGACAAGTTCGTCGTTATTTTCATTGACGACATCTTAGTGTTCTCGAAGTCCGAAGAAGAACACGCTGAACACCTCCGGATTGTGCTCCAAGCTTTGAGAGAGCACCAGTTGTTTGCTAAGTTTAGCAAATGCGAATTCTGGATTGACCGAGTGACCTTCCTAGGTCATGTCATATCTGGAATGGGAATCGAGGTAGATCCTTCGAAGATTGAGACAGTGCTGGATTGGGAGAGACCTAAGACGCCTACAGAGATCCGTAGTTTCTTGGGTTTAGCAGGATACTACAGACGTTTCGTCAAGGATTTCTCTAAACTTGCAGGCCCGTTAACAGCGTTGCCGAAGAAAGAAGCTAAGTTTGAATGGTCAGCCAAATGTGAAACCAGCTTTCAAGAGCTCAAGAAGAGATTGACCACAGCCCCAGTATTGACCCGGCCCGAGGGTTCTGAAGGATTTGTCGTGTATATAGATGCATCACACGAAGGATTAGGTTTTGTGTTAATGTAGAATGGGAAAGTTATAGCTTATGCATCGAGGAAGCTAAAGCCAGCTGAAGAGAACTATCCCACTCACGACCTTGAGCTAGCCGCCGTTGTATTTGCTTTATTGAAATGGCGTCATTACCTCTACGGCATCACGTTCGACATCTTGATAGATCATAAGAGCCTTCAGTACTTGTTTACTCAGAAGGAATTGAACAAACGACAGCGCCGTTGGATGGAGTTATTTGAGGATTACTGTAGCGGGCGCCCCAAACGGGTAACGCACGCCCCGCACCGAGCCTCAATCCGAAGCCAAAACAGAAATCCGACCCTAAATTGAAACCCGGCGAATGGCAAACCGATTTACTCAATCACTAGGCGGGGCTTTTGTAAAAACAACAGACGACAACAACGCGGGAGCGGAAGCAATAACCAGATCAAATTCTATATAACAACATTCAAAGCAGCTCAATTGCTCAAATAATTAAAGCCCACCAAGGCTAGCGGAATTCAATTACTATAATATAATAAACGGGTTCGATACAATATCCCGGTGATACCCAATAACGGGTTCAATATATCAATCCCGATAACATATACATATAACCTAATCATGAACTTAAAACAATCTAGAAAGGAACAATCACCGAAAAGAAAGAAAACCCGCGAAACAAGACTGACGATGCCCACCTAGTTACCACCTGAAACAAATAAGGTTAAAAGCAGGGAGGGTTAGTCAAATGACTAAGTGAGGGGAAAAATGGGATTACATACATAATAACATACAAGAATAAATCACCATTTTAACTGAAAAGAAAACAAACGTAAGAGAAGGATTTTCATAAACATTCGGTGATTTATCATAACATAACATAACGGGACATATCATATTGCTCGGCGAGTCGAGCCCTCAACTCCTCATATCATATCAAAACATACCTGAAAACCATACCAGCCTTATTCCTCCCATGTAGCAGAAGGACCGCTAAATCCAACTGCTCTATAGGCATGATAGCCTATCCTACGGCTGGCACGAAGTCTCCGTCGCAGGAGCACAAAGGTCGCCACTCCGGCCTCACCCGTGCTCCCGGTAAACATGGAGCAAGCTACCGAATTCCACCATAGACCCGCTGTCTATCCGGCTTCATCCGATTGCCATACTCCGGGCCCAGATAACATTTCATACATATCATCTCGCATTTTCATAACTATCATTTTCCTATTAAAATAGGAATCAAGACATTTCGGGGAGGGCCAAAAGGGCCGTTCGAGAGAGGCGATGTAACGGCAGGAAACGCAACCGGATGTTCCATCGTCTTGGGGGAGAAGCCCGCGCTAACGACTTCATTCAACGAGAAGGTTTCCAAACCCAAAATTACATTTAAATCAAAACATAGTTCGCTTGTCTCTTTTTGAAAACATTTCGAAATCATATACATAATATTCATTTGATATCAATTCCGTTGTTCTTAAACCTCATAAAACTAATAAGAATAAAGTATTTACTAAATATAGTAATACGGGATGAAAACGTAAATTACACATGCGAGGCTTATTTAGTGAGGCTCAATAGTACATATCTACATAATACGGGATAACAATAGAAACCTCACCTGGCGATAACTAAAAGAAAGCCCAAAACGGAAACGAGCAACCTAATCCACGAGAGTGGAACCTGCAACTGAGAAACGACATAACCACATAAGACATACGACGACGCACGGCTCATATGAAGGCATAGAAACACGTAAAAGCACGTTATACAATCACATAAAGCACTTAAGTTCAAATTCTCAAACGAAAACAGAGTAATTCATAAATTTAAAAATGAAAATCAAGTCCAAATGCATTGAAACTTTACGGACATACTTAAATTATCATAAAGGAGTATGCATTCGAATTTTGGAAAAATCGGACTTCACATGCAAAAGTTAGAAAATTTGTCGAAAACTTAAAACATACTATTCATATACCCGAACATGTTGTAAATTCATAAATCATGCAATTCATATCTATATCATATATATCGAATACACGAGCGAAGAAAGAATTCAGAAAAGATGAGCCGAGGCGGGACCCGTAGGCTAAAATGGGCCCTGACTTACAGAAGGTCAGGGCACTGTTCGACCAGGTCACACGGCCTTGTGCACGGCCGTGTGCCGAGGACGTGCACAATCAAGGAACACGCACGGCCTCATGCACACGGCCTCAAGGCCGTGTGCACAGCCCGTGCACCAAGCAAGACACGCACGGTCTCTTGCACGGCCGTGCAAGAGGCCGTATACTCCCACACGGCCTTGCAACACCCCGTGTGCAAAGCCCGTGTGCGTCAAGAATGAGCAGAAACATGCAGACAGCAAAAACATCACGCGAAATTAAATCAAAATCCAACATTTAATCAATTAAACATGCAAATAACTCCCTAATTTTCACATATAATCATCTACAACATATAATCTACATATAGAAACGATAAACACGAATATCCGTCCATAAATTCATCCAAAATCATATAAACCCTATATTATTCAACTATAAACAAAATCGAGAAATACAAGGCATAGGAGACATTAAACGAGAGGGATGTGAATGGGTTACTCGTAGATGAGGTCGCGAGGAGTTTGTAGACGTAAACGATTCGAAAATCCGTCGAGAAACGGAGTCGGGACGATCGTCGGAATCTTCTTCCTTCTCTTTCTCTTTTTCCTTCTCTTTTCTTTTCTTTTTCTTGCTGAAGTGTTCGAGAGTGAGGTGAGAGAGAGAGTGTGAGAGTTAGTCAAATAATTGACTCAGGTTGAGAATCGAAAGGGCATTTTTGTAATTTCGTAAAATAAGTTCAAAAACTCACATTGTCTAAATAACACATAATTACAGTCAAAATTCATATTATTAAACGCACATTGACAATTCGTAATTTAAATATTAAAAATCACTCATGTACGAAATTGTTATAAAAATCATATAATAATTAATAAAATACATAATGAATCGCGTGAGAAAATCGATTCGGGTTCCCGGTTCATAATACGAATTTTCGGGGCGTTACAATCACCCCTCCTTATGAGAATCTGGTCCCCAGATTCTACTGATTAGAGCTAAACAGCTCTGGGTGAGACTTACGCGTCTTCATTCGGATCTCTCACGAAACTTCTTCGGCTGTCTGATTCATTCAAGGGACTCGCTAGGAGATATTTCGCGGATTGCACAACTCCAAGCTTGTTCGGGGTTCTTGCAAGTAGCTTTTCAGAAGAACTTGAGCTATCTCCATTTATTGTTGAAAGGCCTGAATTCGTCGACAACACCTTGGAGAAATCCCAGATAAACCTGTAACAGTAATTACAATCTTAAACCTTCAGTAGTCCGGACACGAAGTCCATGGTGAATCCATTCCCAATCCCACATAGGGGTATGCAGTAGACATAGCTAACTCCTTAATCTTTGATGCTCGGCTTTGATCTGCTGGCAAGCCAGGTATCTCTTGACTTAATCGAGTAAGTCTCTTTCTATCGAATCTGTAACGCCCCGAAAATTCGTATTATGAACCGGGAACCCGAATCGATTTTTCTCACGCGATTTATTATTTATTTTATTAATTATTATATGATTTTTATAACGATTTTGTATATGAGTGATTTTAATATTTAAATTACGAATTGTCAATGTGCGTTTAATAATATGAATTTTGACTGTAATTATGTGTTATTTAGACAACGTGAGTTTTTGAACTTATTTTGCGAAATTACAAAAATGCCCTTTCGTTTCTCAACCGAGTCAACTCCTTTGACTTAAGCCATCACTCTCTCTCCCTTACTCATTCACGCAGCAAAGAAGAAAGAAAAGAAAGGAGAAAAGAGAAAGAAGAAGAGGAAGGTCAATCGATCGTCCCGACTCCGTTTCTCGACGGATTTTCGAACCGCTTACGCCTACTGTAGCGGGCGCCCCAAACGGGTAACGCACGCCCCGCACCGAGCCCCGACCCGGAGCTGAAATGGGATCCGACCCGAACCGAAACCCGGCGAACGGCAAGCATTTACTCAATTACTAGGCGGGGTTTTTATAAACAACGAAAAGACAGAAGTGCGGAAGCAATAATAAACCAAATATTTAAAACATAATTAATAACACAATTATTAAAGCCCACCAAGGCTAATGAAATTCAATTACATAATATCAAACGGGTTCGATACAATATCCCGGCCAAATCTAACCACGGGTTCAGTATATAAATCCCGTAAATACAACATAATAACATAATACGTAAATAAAAGACAACCGGGAAAGACTATACATGAGAAAATAAATATAAACCTACGACGCCTATGACGACGACGAATCCCGCCTAGTATCCTGAAACCAATATAGGGTGAGACAGAGAGGGTTAGTCAAACGACTAAGTGAGGGGGGAAATAATAATGTATATAATAAAACGGAAGTAAATCACCAATTTTATAATTAAAAGAAATCAACATAAAAGAAAGGTTTTCGTAAACGGGTGGTGATTTAACATAAAACATAACTTATCATATGACTCGGCGAGTCGAGCCCTGAAACTCCAATATCCAAAAACATAAAACCGGAAACCTCCCTTATTCCTCCAATGTAGCCGGACTGCAAACCCGAACTACTCGTAACTAACTAGAATAACTCAGGTACTCAAAGGGCTGCCACTCCGGCCTCACCCGGAGCTCCCAAATGGAGGAAACCATAGGATTTACGCCGTAGACCCGACGTCTACCGACTTCGTCCTATCGCTCTTACTCCGGGCCCAAACGATCATGCATACAGTTCATAACTCGCTTTTCAAACATTTCGGGTTGGCCAAAAGACCGTTCGAGACATGTCATATGCGAGGCCGAAGGCCAAAGTTCGCCTTAGAAAACAAAAGGTTTTACATGTCTCTTCCGTAAACATTTCGAAGTCTATACGTAGTACTTTTCATATCAAATCATTTTCGATAAATCAAATGAACATAATAATCATAAATATCTATTACGTATATATATATGAACGGTGTGAAAACAAAACATAAACGTGGCTTATATCGGGAGGGCTTATTTATATATATACATAATAATACTGGAAACAGAAACGGAAACCTCACCTGGCTATGCAAAAGATGAGCAAAAGAGCAAGAACCGGCGCTACTCCACAGGAGTATCGTCTGCAAAAATACCAGGACACAACCAAATAAGACTAAAGACGACGCACGGCTTATACGAGAATATTAAAACACATAGGAGCACGTTATACAATTAAATCAATCACTTAAGTTCAAATTATCAAACGAAAACAGAGTAATTCATGCATTTAAAAATACAAATCAAATCCAAATGTAACGAAACTTTGCGGACATGCTTAAATTATCATAAAGAAGTATGCATATGAATTTCGGGAAAATCGGACTTCACATGCAAAAGATAGAAAATTTAACGAAGACTTAAAATGCACTATTCACATACCCGAACATGTCGTAAATTCATAAATCATGCAATTCCTATCTATATCATACATATCGAATACACGAGCGAAGAAAGAATTCGGAAAAGACGAGTCTCGGAGGGACCCGTAGTGCAAAACGGGCCCTGACTTACAGAAGGTCAGGGCACTGTGTGATCGGGCCACACGGCCTTGTGCACGGCCGTGTGCCGAGGCCGTGCACAATCGGACGAACGCGCACGGCCTCATGCACACGGCCTCAAGGCCGTGTGCACAGCCCGTGCACCATCCCCAAACACGCACGGTCTCTTGCACGGCCGTGCAAGAGGCCGTGTACACCCACACGGGCTTGCCACACCCCGTGTGCATGGCCCGTGTGCGTAAAAATGAGCAGAAACATGCAGAACATCAAACCCATTACGCGAAAATCAAATATAATTCAACCTTAAATCGATTAATCATGCAAATCAATCCCTAATTTTCACATATAATCATCTACAACATGTAACCTACATATAGAAACGATAAACACGAAAATCCATCCACAAATCCTATACAAAACACATAAAACCTAATAATGTCAACTATTCACAAAAACGAGAAAAACGAAACATACGAGATATTAAACGAGAGAATCGTTAGAAGCTTACTCGTAGAAGAGATCGCGAGGAATTCGTAGACGTAAACGATTCGAAAATCCGTCGGGAAACGAAGTCGGGACGATCGATTGAAATCTCTTCCTTCTCTTTCTCTTCTTCCTTCTCTTTTCTTTTCTTTCTTTCCTTCGTTGTTGATTGTGAACGAGAGAGAGAGGGGAGAGAGAGACTTAGTCAAATTAGTTGACTAGGGTCTAAAAGTCGAAGGGGTATTTTAGTAATTTGCAAATTAAGTTTGAAAACTCACGTTGTCCAAATAATACGTAATTACAGTTAAAATTCACATAATTAAACGCACATTGACAATTCGTGATTTAAATATGAAATTCACTCATTTATAAAATTATCCTAAAATCTTAGAATAAATAGTAAATAAAATAATAAATAACGAAATTACTCGATTAAAATATACCGAATTGAAACTCGGATTTTCGGGTCGTTACAATACTCCCCTCTTCAGAAGAATCTGTCCTCAGATTCTCTTCCGGTCTCGGAGTTAGTTAAGCGGAGCATAACCTAGCGGAAATTCTAATAATACGAATTAAATCGAACATTAAAATAAAATTAATTCACATAATAAAACGCAATTCATAATAAACACTTAAAGCACTTAATATTCCAATTAAAATTCGAATTCATACAAAATAGAAAATTACATCAAATCCTAAACAAAGTTTACGGAAAAGAAGAAAATAAAATAGACTAGATAGCTCAAGGCTCGTCCGGACCACGGCGGAAATACTGATCCAGCTGCTCTAATAGTGACCTTTGCATATCCGAGATCGATCTCTGAAGCTCTGCCTGCAAGGCGGTGTACTGACTATCAATGTGAGCTCGCTGAGCTGCAAAGCCCTCGTTGATCTGCCTCTCCTGCTGGGCAAATCTCTCATCCGACACACGTCGGTAGTCAGTAAACTCTGAATAAAACTGTTGCAGGTTTATCGATTCCTGGTGCTGAGTGCTTCTCCTGCCATGTGAAGACTCAGGTATAGAAGCATCCTGTCTCATCAGTTGGGAGTAGATATGCTGAGCCTGCTCTCGGACCTCTGGGTCTGAAGGTCCTTCTTCGGGAGCATTCCCTTGGTCAGCTTCCCACAAAGGTAGTCCAGCCACCAGAATATATGGGTCGTTCCGCCTTGGACCCTTCGTGCAGATAGCCATTTGAGCTAGAGTGCCGTAGCAAATTGAGGTCGAACCTCCAACAGGAACCTGAGTATCGAGCCCTTCCACCTGGGCACACTCCAAAATGGCGGTGATGTATGAGCCAACTCGAATTTCTCCTCTCGACCGAGTGGAGATATACTTCATATGATCCATCATGTACGAGATGGGGTTGAACCTTTCTCCTCGTACCATATGATCGAGTATTAGACAGTCTTCGGTGTTCACCGCACCCGGGCTGTCTCCTCTGGCTAGAACCGATCGAGACACGGCTCTATGCATAATTCTCAATTGAGTGGAAATGAGCATCGTGGCCTTGGATACGCCGGAGTTAAATATTTCGGTGGAGGTAGAGATACGTCTCCACGCTTCGGCTTGATTCCATCCGTCGGCACGTCTCCTCGGTGCCATAACATCCAGTTGAAAATACTCGGTCAACTGCCGGTATGAGAGCGTATAGTCTCGGTTGAACGCTCTGAAGTGGATTCCTATCGGCATCTCGTTGTCGTCCGGAAATGCCGCGCCCTCAAGAGAGCTTAAAAATTCGCAAGTAAGGCGGCGATAGGATGGCCTTTGAATACTCCAAAAATTAGCCCACCCAATGTTGTCGATGTAATGGGAGATCCCTTCGCCAAGTCCCAATTGGTACATAGCTTCCATGTCTAGAAATTGCGTGGCTCTAACCGGTCGTTCCATTAACCGGTTGAAGATATCTTGATCGTCTTCATTACCCAAATCCACTTGGTAACCTTCCGGGGCCGCTATGTCGGGTAATTCCCTTGCCCGACGTCCGCCACGGGCTTCACGAGCACCTTCCATATTAGAGTTCAAGTTGTGTGGGTTGAAGGAGATAAGTTGCAAACTTTTCACTCGGGACTTTTACCGAACACTTGGCGTGCGCTACTTCGGGCGAAGATTGCGTGAGATCGGTAAAACGGATCGAGCCCAAACTTCAACAGTACCAAGAACTTGCTGCAGACAACACACCTTCAAAATTTCTTGAAAATCCGTCGGGTAGATCGAGAATTGATCGAGCTCAAAGTTGGGATGAAATTGGGGGCAAAACAAGAGCAAATTATCGCATGAAAAAGGAGAGAAAGTGAGGGTGTGCGCAAAAGAGGAGCTACTGACCATTTTAAAACCTGGGAGAAACGCGCACGGCCTCTCGTCACGGCGTGTGACGAGGCCGTGTGAGAAACACGCACGGGGTCTCGTCACGGCGTGTGACGACCCCGTGAGGATAAACACGCACGGGCTCTCGTCACGGCGCTACCACATCTGTAGCACAGTCCATTCTTCTTCCAACATTTGGCCTCCAAATGCGGGCCCTTACAGAATCCACATGCGGGTCGCGGATGTCCCTGAGTTCGGGGAGACGCATTCTGCTTCGATGAGGACACTTGGGAGGTCTTCTTTCTGGTAGAGGGCCCCGAAGGTGTAAATGGCCTCTTAGAACTCGCTGGAAGGTACTGAACGGTGGTAGTGTCAAGCGTAGGACTCGGTCCCATTAGGCTGAGTTCAGACTCAATATGCAGAGCCATTTCCACTGCGTCGGTATAACATTGAGGTCGGACCACCATCATAGCCTTTCTGATCTCATAAGTCAATCCTTCTACAAACTGGCGAATCTTCCTCAGCTCGTCTGCGACCATATACGGGCTATGCTTAATGAGGTGAGAGAACTGTGCCTTGTACTGGCCAACTGAAGATATGTTCTATTTGAGAGCCAGAAATTCGCTTTCATGTTGTTGATGAACAATCCTCGGAACGTATTCAGCCCGGAACTCGATCAAGAAATGATCCCAAGTCGGGACCACATGCTCGCGTTTCCATCTTTGCTCATTCTGTTTCCACCAATCCTGTGCAGCTCCAATCAACAGGTATATAGCAAATTCGACCCTTAGAGGATCCGGATATTCCATAATCCTAAAAATCTTTTCTAGAGCCGATATCCATGCCTCGGCAATAGCTTCATCCAGGGTACCTTCAAATTGTGGTGGTTCGAATCTAAGAAATTGGGCCCATGCTTCCTGCTCGGCATTTCCTTTAGGGGCATGAGCGATGAATCGTCTTAATGTTTCCAAAATTCCGGCTGGAATCGGTGGATCGGTCTGAGGTGTCAATGAAGATGACGAAGACTGTCCACAGGGACAACGACGTGGAGGCATCCTGTAAAGCCATTAACAGTTATGCATGACAGGTAAGTGAGCATGCAAAGCTGTAAACACATAGGCAAGTAATGTTCACTTAGTGTTCACATAAGCACTTAGCACATATGCACAAATCCACAGAAGTCCTAAGCCGTACGACCTAGACACAACCGGACACGACAGACAACCAGGCATGGCAAGTACAACCTTGAGTTTCACATCCACCTATATCCAAGCCCATCCCAGTATTTTGATTGTAAAAGATCTTTTGTTGTTGATCATCCAACAAAGATCCGTGACAATTCAAACACTAAGCGTTCTTGAACACTGGTGAGTGCAATTCCCTAAGTTACACAGGCGCACAACGACCGACCAAACCAGCAAAACACGACAATTCAGAGCTTAGGCCATTGGACCAAAGAGCTCTGATACCAACTGTAGCGGGCGCCCCAAACGGGTAACGCACGCCCCGCACCGAGCCCCGACCCGGAGCCGAAATGGGATCCGACCCGAACCGAAACCCGACGAACGGCAAGCATTTACTCAATTACTAGGCGGGGTTTTTATAAACAACGAAAAGACAGAAGTGCGGAAGCAATAATAAACCAAATATTTAAAACATAATTAATAACACAATTATTAAAGCCCACCAAGGCTAATGAAATTCAATTACATAATATCAAACGGGTTCGATACAATATCCCGACCAAATCTAACCACGGGTTCAGTATATAAATCCCGTAAATACAACATAATAACATAATACGTAAATAAAAGACAACCGGGAAAGAATATACATGAGAAAATAAATATAAACCTACGACGCCTATGACGACGACGAATCCCGCCTAGTATCCTGAAACCAATATAGGGTGAGACAGAGAGGGTTAGTCAAACGACTAAGTGAGGGGGGAAATAATAATGTATATAATAAAACGGAAGTAAATCACCAATTTTATAATTAAAAGAAATCAACATAAATGTAGCGGGCGCCCCAAACGGGTAACGCACGCCCCGCACCGAGCCCCGACCCGGAACCGAAATGGGATCCAACCCGAATCGAAACCCGGCGAACGGCAAGCATTTACTCAATCACTAGGCGGGGTTTCAAAAACAACGAAAAGACAGAGACGCGGAAGCAACAAAATAATCAAAGCAATAGAACATAATAAATACACAATTATTAAAGCCCACCAAGGCTAATGAAATTCAATTACATAATTAATAAACGGGTTCGATACAATATCCCGACAATGTACAATAACGGGTTCAATATAGAAATCCCGAATACCAATTAAATAAATTCCTAATATTCTAAAACATAATTCATAACATACGGAAAAGGAATATACAAGAGAAAATAAATAAAACCCTACGACGACGACGACGACGAATCCCGCCTAGTATCCTGAAACCAATATAGGGTGAGACAGAGAGGGTTAGTCAAACGACTAAGTGAGGGGGGGGAAATAATAATGTATATAATAAAACGGCAGTAAATCACCAATTTTATAATTAAAAGAAATCAACATAAAAGAAAGGTTTTCGTAAACGGGTGGTGATTTAACATAAAACATAACTTATCATATGACTCGGCGAGTCGAGCCCTGAAACTCCAATATCCAAAAACATAAAACCGGAAACCACCCTTATTCCTCCAATGTAGTCGGACTGCAAACTCGAACTACTCGTAACTTACTAGAATAACTCAGGTACTCAAAGGGCTGCCACTCCGGCCTCACCCCGAGCTCCCAAATGGAGGAAACCATAGGATTTACGCCGTAGACCCGACGTCTACCGACTTCGTCCTATCGCTCTTACTCCGGGCCCAAACGATCATGCAAACATTTCATAACTCGCTTTTCAAACATTTCGGGTTGGCCAAAAGACCGTTCGAGACATGTCATATGCGAGGCCGAAGGCCAAAGTTCGCCTTAGAAAACAAAAGGTTTTACATGTCTCTTTCGTAAACATTTCGAAGTCTATACGTAGTACTTTTCATATCAAATCATTTTCGATAAATCAAATGAACATAATAATCATAAATATCTATTAAGTATATATATATGAACGGTGTGAAAACAAAACATAAACGTGGCTTATATCGGGAGGGCTTATTTATATATATACATAATAATACTGGAAACAGAAACGGAAAACCTCACCTGGCTGCTATGCAAAATAAGAGCAAAAAGCTAGAACCGGCGCTACTCCACGGGAGTATCATCTGCAAAAATACCAGGACACAACCAAATAAGACTAAGACGACGCACGGCTTATACGAAAATATTAAAACACATAGGGGCACGTTATACAATTAAATCAATCACTTAAGTTCAAATTATCAAACGAAAACAGAGTAATTCATACATTTAAAAATACAAATCAAGTCCAAATGCAACGAAACTTTACGGTCATGCTTAAATTATCATAAAGAAGTATGCATTCGAATTTCGGGAAAATCGGACTTCACATGCTAAAGATAGAAAATTTAACGAAAACTTAAAACACACTATTCATATAACCGAACATGTTGTAAATTCATAAATCATGCAATTCATATCTATATCATATATATCGAATACACGAGCGAAGAAAGAATTCGGAAAAGATGGGCCGAAGCGGGACCCGTAGGCCAAATTGTGCCCTGACTAACAGAAGGTCAGGGCACTGTTCGACCAGGCCACACGGCCTTGTGCACGGCCGTGTGCCGAGGCCGTGCACAATCGGACGAACGCGCACGGCCTCTTGCACACGGCCTCAAGGCCGTGTGCACAGCCCGTGCGCCATCCCCAAACACGCACGGTCTCTTGCACGGCCGTGCAAGAGGCCGTGTACACCCACACGGGCTTGCCACACCCCGTGTGCATGGCCCGTGTGCGTAAAAATGAGCAGAAACATGCAGAACATCAAACCCAATACGCGAAAATCAAATATAATTCAACCTTAAATCGATTAATCATGCAAATCAATCCCTAATTTTCACATATAATCATCTACAACATGTAACCTACATATAGAAACGATAAACACGAAAATCCATCCACAAATCCTATACAAAACACATAAAACCTAATAATGTCAACTATTCACAAAAACGAGAAAAACGAAACATACGAGATATTAAACGAGAGAATCGTTAGAAGCTTACTCGTAGAAGAGATCGCGAGGAATTCGTAGACGTAAACGATTCGAAAATCCGTCGGGAAACGAAGTCGGGACGATCGATTGAAATCTCTTCCTTCTCTTTCTCTTCTTCCTTCTCTTTTCTTTTCTTTCTTTCCTTCCTTGTTGATTGTGAACGAGAGAGAGGTGAGAGAGAGACTTAGTCAAATCAGTTGACTAGGGTTTAAAAGTCGAAGGGGTATTTTAGTAATTTGCAAATTAAGTTTGAAAACTCACGTTGTCCAAATAATACGTAATTACAGTTAAAATTCATATAATTAAACGCACATTGACAATTAGTGATTTAAATATAAAATTCACTCATTTACGAAATTATTCTAAAATCTCAGAATAAATATTAAATAGATTAATAAATAACGAAATTACTCGATTAATATATACCGAATTGAAACTCGGATTTTCGGGTCGTTACAATACTCCCCTCTTCAGAAGAATCTGTCCTCAGATTCTCTTCCGGTCTCGGAGTTAGTTAAGAGGAGCATAACCTAGCGGAAATTCTAATAATACGAATTAAATCGAACATTAAAATAAAATTAATTCACATAATAAAACGCAATTCATAATAAACACTTAAAGCACTTAATATTCCAATTAAAATTCGAATTCATACAAAATAGAAAATTACATCAAATCCTAAACAAAGTTAACGGGAAAGAAGAAAATAAATTAGAATAGATAGCTCAAGGCTCGTCCGGACCACGGCGGAAATACTGATCCAGCTGCTCTGATAGCGACCTCTGCATCTCTGATATGGATCTCTGAAGCTCTGCCTGCAAGGCTGTGTACTGACTATCAATGTGAGCTCGCTGAGCTGCGAAGCCCTCATTGATCTGCCTCTCCTGCTGGGCAAATCTCTCGTCAGACACACGTCGGTAGTCAGTGAACTCTGAATAAAACTGTTGCAGGTTTATTGATTCCTGGTGCTGAGTGCTTCTCCTGCCATGTGAAGACTCAGGTATAGAGGCATCCTGACTCATCAGCTGGGAGTAAATATGCTGACCCTGCTCTCGGACCTCTGGGTCTGAGGGTCCTTCTTCGGGAGCATCCCCTTGGTCAGCTTCCCACAAAGGTAGTCCATCTACCAGAATATATGGGTCGTTCCGCCTTGGACCCTTCGTGCAGATCACCATTTGAGCTAAAGTGCCGTAGCTAATTGAGGTCGAACCTCCAACAGGAACCTGGGTATCAAGCCCTTCCACCTGGGCACACTCCAGAATAGCGGTGATGTATGAGCCAACTCGAATCTCTCCTCTCGACCGAGTGGAGATGTACATCATGTGGTCCATCATGTACGAGATGGGGTTGAACCTGACTCCTCGCACCATGGGATCGAGTATGAGACAATCTTCGGTGTTCACCGCACCCGGACTGTCTCCTCGGGCTAGAACCGATCGAGACACGGCTCTGTGCAAAATTCTCAACTGGGTAGTGATGAGCATCGTGGCCTTGGATACGCCGGAATTAAATATTTCGGTGGAGGTAGAGATACGTCTCCACGCTTCGGCTTGATTCCATCCGTCGGCACGTCTCCTCGGTGCCGTAACATCCAATTGAAAATACTCGGTCAACTGCCGGTATGAGAGCGTATAGTCTTGGTTGAACGCTCTGAAGTGGATTCCTATTGGCATCTCGTTGTCGTCCGGAAATGCCGCGCCCTTAAGAGAGCTTAAAAATTCACAAGTGAGGCGGCGATAGGATGGCCTTTGAATACTCCAAAAATTAGTCCACCCAATGTTGTCGATGTAATGGGAGATCCCTTCGCCAAGTCCCAATTGGTACATAGCTTCCATGTCTAGAAATTGCGTAGCTCTAACCGGTCGTTCCATTAACCGGTTGAAGACATCTTGATCGTCTTCGTTACCCAAATCCACTTGGTAACCTTCCGGGGCCGCTATGTCGGGTAATTCCCTTGCCCGACGTCCGTCACGGGTTTCACGAGCACCTTCCATAGTAGAGTTCAAGTTGTGTGGGTTGAAGGAAATAAGTTGCAAACTTTTCACTCGGGACTTTTACCGAACACTTGGCGTGCGCTACTTCGGGCGAAGATTGCGTGAGATCGGTAAAACTGATCGAGCCCAAACTTCAACAGTACCAAGAACTTGCTGCAGACAACACACCTTCAAAATTTCTTGAAAATCCGTCGGGTAGATCGAGAATTGATCGAGCTCAAAGTTGGGATGAAATTGGGGGCAAAACAAGAGCAAATTATCGCATGAAAAAGGAGAGAAAGTGAGGGTGTGCGCAAAAGAGGAGCTACTGACCATTTTAAAACCTGGGAGAAACGCGCACGGCCTCTCGTCACGGCGTGTGACGAGGCCGTGTGAGAAACACGCACGGGGTCTCATCACGGCGTGTGACGACCCCGTGAGGATAAACACGCACGGGCTCTCGTCACGGCGTGTGACGAGCCCGTGTGTATTCATGCGCACGGCCTCTTGCACAGGGTGCAACAGGGCCGTGTGAAAAAGGGTGCACAGGGTCTCGTCACGGCGTGTGGCGAGACCATGCAAGGCATACAGGGGCAGTTCGTGTGATTAAAACCACACACACTTCACGAAACTCAAACACGAGCAACAACATCGAAATCACATGCATAATATAATACGCTTAACGCACATAATTTAAATTCACATAATATGAAATTAAATTAATTTAGGATGAATGTCATGACAATGCAATATACCTGGATCGTTCATACAGAATCAAGCTTCATTCTTCTGGCTCGTCTCGACATTCTCTTTCTCGTGCAATTTGTACGAAGATGAAACGGACTTCCACATGAGAAGCAACGTCCCTGCTTCCTTCGACATTCTGACTCTTGATGATCTATTTGGAAAAAGTCACATACTGGCGTTCCCTGCAGTTTTGGAGGTACATTCTGCTTCGATGAAGATACCGAGAAGGTTTTCTTGCCGGAAGAAGACCCTGATTGTTTAAGTGGCCTCGTAGAACTCGCTGGATGTGCATCCTCAGTATCGCCTGCTATATCCCGCGGTACTTGCCTCTTCTTCGGACATAGATTCAACATGTGATCGGGACTACCACATCCGAAGCACAGTCCATTCTTCCTCCAACATTTAGCCTCTACATGCGGGCCCTTACAAAATCCACATACTGGTCGTGGATATCCCTGAGGTTGGGGAGGATTAGGCTGAACGGGGGCCTGAATTTCACTTTCATTTTGCTGATGAACAATCCTCGTAATGTATTCAGCCCGGAACTCAGTCAAGAATTGATCCCAAGTCGGGACTACGTGCTCGCGTTCCCATCGTTGTTCAATCTGTTTCCACCATTCCTGTGCAGCTCCAAGCATCAAATAAATAGCAAACCCGACTCTTAGAGGGTCCGGATATTCCATAATCCTAAAAATCTTTTCTAAAGCAGATATCCATGCCTCGGCAATAACTTCATCCGGGGCACCTTCAAATTTCGGTGGTTCGAATCTGAGAAATTGAGCCCACGCTTCCTGCTCAACATTTCCTCTAGGGGCATGAGCGATGAACCGTCTTAATGTTTCCAAAATTCCGGCTGGAATCGGTGGATCGGTCTGAGGTGTCAATGAAGATGACGAAGACTGTCCACAGGGACAACGACGTGGAGGCATCCTGTAAAGTCATTAACAGTTATGCATGACAGGTAAGTGAGCATGCAAAGCTGTAAACACATAGGCAAGTAATGTTCACTTAGTGTTCACATAAGCACTTAGCACATTTGCACAAATCCACAGAATTCCTAAGCCGTACGACCTAGACACAACCGGACACGACAGACAACCAGGCATGGCAAGTACAACCTTGAGTTTCACATCCACCTATATCCAAGCCCATCCCAGTATTTTGATTGTAAAAGATCTTTTGTTGTTGATCATCCAACAAAGATCCGTGACAATTCAAACACTAAGCGTTCTTGAACACTGGTGAGTGCAATTCCCTAAGTTACACCGGCACACAACGACCGACCAAACCAGCAAAACACGACAATTCAGAGCTTAGGCCATTGGACCAAAGAGCTCTGATACCAACTGTAGCGGGCGCCCCAAACGGGTAACGCACGCCCCGCACCGAGCCCCGACCCGGAACCGAAATGGGATCCGACCCGAATCGAAACCCGGCGAACGGCAAGCATTTACTCAATCACTAGGCGGGGTTTCAAAAACAACGAAAAGACAGAGACGCGGAAGCAACAAAATAATCAAAGCAATAGAACATAATAAATACACAATTATTAAAGCCCACCAAGGCTAATGAAATTCAATTACATAATTAATAAACGGGTTCGATACAATATCCCGACAATGTACAATAACGGGTTCAATATAGAAATCCCGAATACCAATTAAATAAATTCCTAATATTCTAAAACATAATTCATAACATACGGAAAAGGAATATACAAGAGAAAATAAATAAAACCCTACGACGACGACGACGACGAATCCCGCCTAGTATCCTGAAACCAATATAGGGTGAGACAGAGAGGGTTAGTCAAACGACTAAGTGAGGGGGGGGAAATAATAATGTATATAATAAAACGGCAGTAAATCACCAATTTTATAATTAAAAGAAATCAACATAAAAGAAAGGTTTTCGTAAACGGGTGGTGATTTAACATAAAACATAACTTATCATATGACTCGGCGAGTCGAGCCCTGAAACTCCAATATCCAAAAACATAAAACCGGAAACCACCCTTATTCCTCCAATGTAGTCGGACTGCAAACCCGAACTACTCGTAACTTACTAGAATAACTCAGGTACTCAAAGGGCTGCCACTCCGGCCTCACCCCGAGCTCCCAAATGGAGGAAACCATAGGATTTACGCCGTAGACCCGACGTCTACCGACTTCGTCCTATCGCTCTTACTCCGGGCCCAAACGATCATGCAAACATTTCATAACTCGCTTTTCAAACATTTCGGGTTGGCCAAAAGACCGTTCGAGACATGTCATATGCGAGGCCGAAGGCCAAAGTTCGCCTTAGAAAACAAAAGGTTTTACATGTCTCTTTCGTAAACATTTCGAAGTCTATACGTAGTACTTTTCATATCAAATCATTTTCGATAAATCAAATGAACATAATAATCATAAATATCTATTAAGTATATATATATGAACGGTGTGAAAACAAAACATAAACGTGGCTTATATCGGGAGGGCTTATTTATATATATACATAATAATACTGGAAACAGAAACGGAAAACCTCACCTGGCTGCTATGCAAAATAAGAGCAAAAAGCTAGAACCGGCGCTACTCCACGGGAGTATCATCTGCAAAAATACCAGGACACAACCAAATAAGACTAAGACGACGCACGGCTTATACGAAAATATTAAAACACATAGGGGCACGTTATACAATTAAATCAATCACTTAAGTTCAAATTATCAAACGAAAACAGAGTAATTCATACATTTAAAAATACAAATCAAGTCCAAATGCAACGAAACTTTACGGTCATGCTTAAATTATCATAAAGAAGTATGCATTCGAATTTCGGGAAAATCGGACTTCACATGCTAAAGATAGAAAATTTAACGAAAACTTAAAACACACTATTCATATAACCGAACATGTTGTAAATTCATAAATCATGCAATTCATATCTATATCATATATATCGAATACACGAGCGAAGAAAGAATTCAGAAAAGACGGGCCGAAGCGGGACCCGTAGGCCAAATTGTGCCCTGACTAACAGAAGGTCAGGGCACTGTTCGACCAGGCCACACGGCCTTGTGCACGGCCGTGTGCCGAGGCCGTGCACAATCGGACGAACGCGCACGGCCTGTTGCACACGGCCTCAAGGCCGTGTGCACAGCCCGTGCGCCATCCCCAAACACGCACGGTCTCTTGCACGGCCGTGCAAGAGGCCGTGTACACCCACACGGGCTTGCCACACCCCGTGTGCATGGCCCGTGTGCGTAAAAATGAGCAGAAACATGCAGAACATCAAACCCAATACGCGAAAATCAAATATAATTCAACCTTAAATCGATTAATCATGCAAATCAATCCCTAATTTTCACATATAATCATCTACAACATGTAACCTACATATAGAAACGATAAACACGAAAATCCATCCACAAATCCTATACAAAACACATAAAACCTAATAATGTCAACTATTCACAAAAACGAGAAAAACGAAACATACGAGATATTAAACGAGAGAATCGTTAGAAGCTTACTCGTAGAAGAGATCGCGAGGAATTCGTAGACGTAAACGATTCGAAAATCCGTCGGGAAACGAAGTCGGGACGATCGATTGAAATCTCTTCCTTCTCTTTCTCTTCTTCCTTCTCTTTTCTTTTCTTTCTTTCCTTCCTTGTTGATTGTGAACGAGAGAGAGGTGAGAGAGAGACTTAGTCAAATCAGTTGACTAGGGTTTAAAAGTCGAAGGGGTATTTTAGTAATTTGCAAATTAAGTTTGAAAACTCACGTTGTCCAAATAATACGTAATTACAGTTAAAATTCATATAATTAAACGCACATTGACAATTAGTGATTTAAATATAAAATTCACTCATTTACGAAATTATTCTAAAATCTCAGAATAAATATTAAATAGATTAATAAATAACGAAATTACTCGATTAATATATACCGAATTGAAACTCGGATTTTCGGGTCGTTACAATACTCCCCTCTTCAGAAGAATCTGTCCTCAGATTCTCTTCCGGTCTCGGAGTTAGTTAAGAGGAGCATAACCTAGCGGAAATTCTAATAATACGAATTAAATCGAACATTAAAATAAAATTAATTCACATAATAAAACGCAATTCATAATAAACACTTAAAGCACTTAATATTCCAATTAAAATTCGAATTCATACAAAATAGAAAATTACATCAAATCCTAAACAAAGTTAACGGGAAAGAAGAAAATAAATTAGAATAGATAGCTCAAGGCTCGTCCGGACCACGGCGGAAATACTGATCCAGCTGCTCTGATAGCGACCTCTGCATCTCTGATATGGATCTCTGAAGCTCTGCCTGCAAGGCTGTGTACTGACTATCAATGTGAGCTCGCTGAGCTGCGAAGCCCTCGTTGATCTGCCTCTCCTGCTGGGCAAATCTCTCGTCAGACACACGTCGGTAGTCAGTGAACTCTGAATAAAACTGTTGCAGGTTTATTGATTCCTGGTGCTGAGTGCTTCTCCTGCCATGTGAAGACTCAGGTATAGAGGCATCCTGACTCATCAGCTGGGAGTAAATATGCTGAGCCTGCTCTCGGACCTCTGGGTCTGAGGGTCCTTCTTCGGGAGCATCCCCTTGGTCAGCTTCCCACAAAGGTAGTCCATCTACCAGAATATATGGGTCGTTCCGCCTTGGACCCTTCGTGCAAATCGCCATTTGAGCTAAAGTGCCGTAGCTAATTGAGGTCGAACCTCCAACAGGAACCTGGGTATCAAGCCCTTCCACCTGGGCACACTCCAGAATAGCGGTGATGTATGAGCCAACTCGAATCTCTCCTCTCGACCGAGTGGAGATATACATCATGTGGTCCATCATGTACGAGATGGGGTTGAACCTGACTCCTCGCACCATGGGATCGAGTATGAGACAATCTTCGGTGTTCACCGCACCCGGACTGTCTCCTCGGGCTAGAACCGATCGAGACACGGCTCTGTGCAAAATTCTCAACTGGGTAGTGATGAGCATCGTGGCCTTGGATACGCCGGAATTAAATATTTCGGTGGAGGTAGAGATACGTCTCCACGCTTCGGCTTGATTCCATCCGTCGGCACGTCTCCTCGGTGCCGTAACATCCAATTGAAAATACTCGGTCAACTGCCGGTATGAGAGCGTATAGTCTTGGTTGAACGCTCTGAAGTGGATTCCTATTGGCATCTCGTTGTCGTCCGGAAATGCCGCGCCCTTAAGAGAGCTTAAAAATTCACAAGTGAGGCGGCGATAGGATGGCCTTTGAATACTCCAAAAATTAGTCCACCCAATGTTGTCGATGTAATGGGAGATCCCTTCGCCAAGTCCCAATTGGTACATAGCTTCCATGTCTAGAAATTGCGTAGCTCTAACCGGTCGTTCCATTAACCGGTTGAAGACATCTTGATCGTCTTCGTTACCCAAATCCACTTGGTAACCTTCCGGGGCCGCTATGTCGGGTAATTCCCTTGCCCGACGTCCGCCACGGGTTTCACGAGCACCTTCCATAGTAGAGTTCAAGTTGTGTGGGTTGAAGGAAATAAGTTGCAAACTTTTCACTCAGGACTTTTACCGAACACTTGGCGTGCGCTACTTCGGGCGAAGATTGCGTGAGATCGGTAAAACGGATCGAGCCCAAACTTCAACAGTACCAAGAACTTGCTGCAGACAACACACCTTCAAAATTTCTTGAAAATCCGTCGGGTAGATCGAGAATTGATCGAGCTCAAAGTTGGGATGAAATTGGGGGCAAAACAAGAGCAAATTATCGCATGAAAAAGGAGAGAAAGTGAGGGTGTGCGCAAAAGAGGAGCTACTGACCATTTTAAAACCTGGGAGAAACGCGCACGGCCTCTCGTCACGGCGTGTGACGAGGCCGTGTGAGAAACACGCACGGGGTCTCATCACGGCGTGTGACGACCCCGTGAGGATAAACACGCACGGGCTCTCGTCACGGCGTGTGACGAGCCCGTGTGTATTCATGCGCACGGCCTCTTGCACAGGGTGCAACAGGGCCGTGTGAAAAAGGGTGCACAGGGTCTCGTCACGGCGTGTGGCGAGACCATGCAAGGCATACAGGGGCAGTTCGTGTGATTAAAACCACACAGACTTCACGAAACTCAAACACGAGCAACAACATCGAAATCACATGCATAATATAATACGCTTAACGCACATAATTTAAATTCACATAATATGAAATTAAATTAATTTAGGATGAATGTCATGACAATGCAATATACCTGGATCGTTCATACAGAATCAAGCTTCATTCTTCTGGCTCGTCTCGACATTCTCTTTCTCGTGCAATTTGTACGAAGATGAAACGGACTTCCACATGAGAAGCAACGTCCCTGCTTCCTTCGACATTCTGACTCTTGATGATCTATTTGGAAAAAGTCACATACTGGCGTTCCCTGCAGTTTTGGAGGTACATTCTGCTTCGATGAAGATACCGAGAAGGTTTTCTTGCCGGAAGAAGACCCTGATTGTTTAAGTGGCCTCGTAGAACTCGCTGGATGTGCATCCTCAGTATCGCCTTCTATATCCCGCGGTACTTGCCTCTTCTTCGGACATAGATTCAACATGTGATCGGGACTACCACATTCGAAGCACAGTCCATTCTTCCTCCAACATTTAGCCTCTACATGCGGGCCCTTACAAAATCCACATACTGGTCGTGGATATCCCTGAGGTTGGGGAGGATTAGGCTGAACGGGGGCCTGAATTTCACTTTCATTTTGCTGATGAACAATCCTCGTAATGTATTCAGCCCGGAACTCAGTCAAGAATTGATCCCAAGTCGGGACTACGTGCTCGCGTTCCCATCGTTGTTCAATCTGTTTCTACCATTCCTGTGCAGCTCCAAGCATCAAATAAATAGCAAACCCGACTCTTAGAGGGTCCGGATATTCCATAATCCTAAAAATCTTTTCTAAAGCAGATATCCATGCCTCGGCAATAACTTCATCCGGGGCACCTTCAAATTTCGGTGGTTCGAATCTGAGAAATTGAGCCCACGCTTCCTGCTCAACATTTCCTCTAGGGGCATGAGCGATGAACCGTCTTAATGTTTCCAAAATTCCGGCTGGAATCGGTGGATCGGTCTGAGGTGTCAATGAAGATGACGAAGACTGTCCACAGGGACAACGACGTGGAGGCATCCTGTAAAGTCATTAACAGTTATGCATGACAGGTAAGTGAGCATGCAAAGCTGTAAACACATAGGCAAGTAATGTTCACTTAGTGTTCACATAAGCACTTAGCACATTTGCACAAATCCACAGAATTCCTAAGCCGTACGACCTAGACACAACCGGACACGACAGACAACCAGGCATGGCAAGTACAACCTTGAGTTTCACATCCACCTATATCCAAGCCCATCCCAGTATTTTGATTGTAAAAGATCTTTTGTTGTTGATCATCCAACAAAGATCCGTGACAATTCAAACACTAAGCGTTCTTGAACACTGGTGAGTGCAATTCCCTAAGTTACACCGGCACACAACGACCGACCAAACCAGCAAAACACGACAATTCAGAGCTTAGGCCATTGGACCAAAGAGCTCTGATACCAACTGTAGCGGGCGCCCCAAACGGGTAACGCACGCCCCGCACCGAGCCCCGACCCGGAACCGAAATGGGATCCGACCCGAATCGAAACCCGGCGAACGGCAAGCATTTACTCAATCACTAGGCGGGGTTTCAAAAACAACGAAAAGACAGAGACGCGGAAGCAACAAAATAATCAAAGCAATAGAACATAATAAATACACAATTATTAAAGCCCACCAAGGCTAATGAAATTCAATTACATAATTAATAAACGGGTTCGATACAATATCCCGACAATGTACAATAACGGGTTCAATATAGAAATCCCGAATACCAATTAAATAAATTCCTAATATTCTAAAACATAATTCATAACATACGGAAAAGGAATATACAAGAGAAAATAAATAAAACCCTACGACGACGACGACGACGAATCCCGCCTAGTATCCTGAAACCAATATAGGGTGAGACAGAGAGGGTTAGTCAAACGACTAAGTGAGGGGGGGGAAATAATAATGTATATAATAAAACGGCAGTAAATCACCAATTTTATAATTAAAAGAAATCAACATAAAAGAAAGGTTTTCGTAAACGGGTGGTGATTTAACATAAAACATAACTTATCATATGACTCGGCGAGTCGAGCCCTGAAACTCCAATATCCAAAAACATAAAACCGGAAACCACCCTTATTCCTCCAATGTAGTCGGACTGCAAACCCGAACTACTCGTAACTTACTAGAATAACTCAGGTACTCAAAGGGCTGCCACTCCGGCCTCACCCCGAGCTCCCAAATGGAGGAAACCATAGGATTTACGCCGTAGACCCGACGTCTACCGACTTCGTCCTATCGCTCTTACTCCGGGCCCAAACGATCATGCAAACATTTCATAACTCGCTTTTCAAACATTTCGGGTTGGCCAAAAGACCGTTCGAGACATGTCATATGCGAGGCCGAAGGCCAAAGTTCGCCTTAGAAAACAAAAGGTTTTACATGTCTCTTTCGTAAACATTTCGAAGTCTATACGTAGTACTTTTCATATCAAATCATTTTCGATAAATCAAATGAACATAATAATCATAAATATCTATTAAGTATATATATATGAACGGTGTGAAAACAAAACATAAACGTGGCTTATATCGGGAGGGCTTATTTATATATATACATAATAATACTGGAAACAGAAACGGAAAACCTCACCTGGCTGCTATGCAAAATAAGAGCAAAAAGCTAGAACCGGCGCTACTCCACGGGAGTATCATCTGCAAAAATACCAGGACACAACCAAATAAGACTAAGACGACGCACGGCTTATACGAAAATATTAAAACACATAGGGGCACGTTATACAAATAAATCAATCACTTAAGTTCAAATTATCAAACGAAAACAGAGTAATTCATACATTTAAAAATACAAATCAAGTCCAAATGCAACGAAACTTTACGGTCATGCTTAAATTATCATAAAGAAGTATGCATTCGAATTTCGGGAAAATCGGACTTCACATGCTAAAGATAGAAAATTTAACGAAAACTTAAAACACACTATTCATATAACCGAACATGTTGTAAATTCATAAATCATGCAATTCATATCTATATCATATATATCGAATACACGAGCGAAGAAAGAATTCGGAAAAGACGGGCCGAAGCGGGACCCGTAGGCCAAATTGTGCCCTGACTAACAGAAGGTCAGGGCACTGTTCGACCAGGCCACACGGCCTTGTGCACGGCCGTGTGCCGAGGCCGTGCACAATCGGACGAACGCGCACGGCCTCTTCCACACGGCCTCAAGGCCGTGTGCACAGCCCGTGCGCCATCCCCAAACACGCACGGTCTCTTGCACGGCCGTGCAAGAGGCCGTGTACACCCACACGGGCTTGCCACACCCCGTGTGCATGGCCCGTGTGCGTAAAAATGAGCAGAAACATGCAGAACATCAAACCCAATACGCGAAAATCAAATATAATTCAACCTTAAATCGATTAATCATGCAAATCAATCCCTAATTTTCACATATAATCATCTACAACATGTAACCTACATATAGAAACGATAAACACGAAAATCCATCCACAAATCCTATACAAAACACATAAAACCTAATAATGTCAACTATTCACAAAAACGAGAAAAACGAAACATACGAGATATTAAACGAGAGAATCGTTAGAAGCTTACTCGTAGAAGAGATCGCGAGGAATTCGTAGACGTAAACGATTCGAAAATCCGTCGGGAAACGAAGTCGGGACGATCGATTGAAATCTCTTCCTTCTCTTTCTCTTCTTCCTTCTCTTTTCTTTTCTTTCTTTCCTTCCTTGTTGATTGTGAACGAGAGAGAGGTGAGAGAGAGACTTAGTCAAATCAGTTGACTAGGGTTTAAAAGTCGAAGGGGTATTTTAGTAATTTGCAAATTAAGTTTGAAAACTCACGTTGTCCAAATAATACGTAATTACAGTTAAAATTCATATAATTAAACGCACATTGACAATTAGTGATTTAAATATAAAATTCACTCATTTACGAAATTATTCTAAAATCTCAGAATAAATATTAAATAGATTAATAAATAACGAAATTACTCGATTAATATATACCGAATTGAAACTCGGATTTTCGGGTCGTTACAATAAAAGAAAGGTTTTCGTAAACGGGTGGTGATTTAACATAAAACATAACTTATCATATGACTCGGCGAGTCGAGCCCTGAAACTCCAATATCCAAAAACATAAAACCGGAAACCTCCCTTATTCCTCCAATGTAGCCGGACTGCAAACCCGAACTACTCGTAACTAACTAGAATAACTCAGGTACTCAAAGGGCTGCCACTCCGGCCTCACCCCGAGCTCCCAAATGGAGGAAACCATAGGATTTACGCCGTAGACCCGACGTCTACCGACTTCGTCCTATCGCTCTTACTCCGGGCCCAAACGATCATGCATACAGTTCATAACTCGCTTTTCAAACATTTCGGGTTGGCCAAAAGACCGTTCGAGACATGTCATATGCGAGGCCGAAGGCCAAAGTTCGCCTTAGAAAACAAAAGGTTTTACATGTCTCTTCCGTAAACATTTCGAAGTCTATACGTAGTACTTTTCATATCAAATCATTTTCGATAAATCAAATGAACATAATAATCATAAATATCTATTACGTATATATATATGAACGGTGTGAAAACAAAACATAAACGTGGCTTATATCGGGAGGGCTTATTTATATATATACATAATAATACTGGAAACAGAAACGGAAACCTCACCTGGCTATGCAAAAGATGAGCAAAAGAGCAAGAACCGGCGCTACTCCACAGGAGTATCGTCTGCAAAAATACCAGGACACAACCAAATAAGACTAAAGACGACGCACGGCTTATACGAGAATATTAAAACACATAGGAGCACGTTATACAATTAAATCAATCACTTAAGTTCAAATTATCAAACGAAAACAGAGTAATTCATGCATTTAAAAATACAAATCAAATCCAAATGTAACGAAACTTTACGGACATGCTTAAATTATCATAAAGAAGTATGCATATGAATTTCGGGAAAATCGGACTTCACATGCAAAAGATAGAAAATTTAACGAAGACTTAAAACGCACTATTCACATACCCGAACATGTCGTAAATTCATAAATCATGCAATTCCTATCTATATCATTCATATCGAATACACGAGCGAAGAAAGAATTCGGAAAAGACGAGTCTCGGAGGGACCCGTAGTGCAAAACGGGCCCTGACTTACAGAAGGTCAGGGCACTGTGTGATCGGGCCACACGGCCTTGTGCACGGCCGTGTGCCGAGGCCGTGCACAATCGGACGAACGCGCACGGCCTCATGCACACGGCCTCAAGGCCGTGTGCACAGCCCGTGCACCATCCCCAAACACGCACGGTCTCTTGCACGGCCGTGCAAGAGGCCATGTACACCCACACGGGCTTGCCACACCCCGTGTGCATGGCCCGTGTGCGTAAAAATGAGCAGAAACATGCAGAACATCAAACCCATTACGCGAAAATCAAATATAATTCAACCTTAAATCGATTAATCATGCAAATCAATCCCTAATTTTCACATATAATCATCTACAACATGTAACCTACATATAGAAACGATAAACACGAAAATCCATCCACAAATCCTATACAAAACACATAAAACCTAATAATGTCAACTATTCACAAAAACGAGAAAAACGAAACATACGAGATATTAAACGAGAGAATCGTTAGAAGCTTACTCGTAGAAGAGATCGCGAGGAATTCGTAGACGTAAACGATTCGAAAATCCGTCGGGAAACGAAGTCGGGACGATCGATTGAAATCTCTTCCTTCTCTTTCTCTTCTTCCTTCTCTTTTCTTTTCTTTCTTTCCTTCCTTGTTGATTGTGAACGAGAGAGAGAGGGGAGAGAGAGACTTAGTCAAATTAGTTGACTAGGGTCTAAAAGTCGAAGGGGTATTTTAGTAATTTGCAAATTAAGTTTGAAAACTCACGTTGTCCAAATAATACGTAATTACAGTTAAAATTCACATAATTAAACGCACATTGACAATTCGTGATTTAAATATGAAATTCACTCATTTATAAAATTATCCTAAAATCTTAGAATAAATAGTAAATAAAATAATAAATAACGAAATTACTCGATTAAAATATACCGAATTGAAACTCGGATTTTCGGGTCGTTACACCTACGAACTCCTCACGATCTCTTCTACGAGTAAGCCTTTCACGTCCCTCTCGTTTAATGTCTCCTATGCCTCATATTTCTCGATTTTGTTTATAGTTATATAATATAGGGTTTATATGATTTTGGATGAATTTGTGGACGGATTTTCGTGTTTATCGTTTCTATATGTAGATTATATGTTGTAGATGATTATATGTGAAAATTAGGGTGTGATTTGCATGTTTAATTGGTTAATTATGGGATTTAGGATTTGATTTGCGAAGGTTTCGAGTTTCTGTGAATTTTCTGCTGTTATCGCACGCACACGGCCTTTGCACACGGGGTGTTGCAAGCCCGTGTGCATGTGCACGGGCTCTCTACACGGCCTGTAGAGAGGCCGTGCGTGTTGGTCATACACGGACTCTCTACACGGCATGTAGAGAGGCCGTGCGTGTCCATTTGGTGCACACGGCCTCAAGGCCGTGTGCATGAGCCCGTGTGGCCCGATTGCACAGTCCTCTGACCTTCTGTAAGTCAGGGGCACATTTGGCCTACGGGTCCCTCCGAGACTCGTCTTTTCCGAATTCTTTCTTCGCTCGTGTATTCGATATATATGATATAGATAGGAATTGCATGATTTATGAATTTATAACATGTTCGGGTGAATGAATAGTATGTTTTAAGTTTTCGTTAAATTTTCTAACTTTTGCATAGGAAGTCCGATTTTCCCGAAATTCGAATGCATGCTCTCTTATGATATTTAAAGAATGTCCATAAAGTTTCATTGCATTTGGACTTGATTTGCATTTTTAAATTTGCGAATTACTTCGTTTTGTTTGATAATTGAACCTAAGTGCTTTATGTGATTGTATAACGTGCTTTTACGTGTTTCTATGCTTTCGTATGAGCCGTGCGTCATCGTATGTCTTACGTGGTTTTGTCGTTTGTCAGTTGCAGGTTCCACTCTCGTGGATTAGGTTGCTCATTTCCGTTTTGGGCTTTCTTTTGGTTATCGCCAGGTGAGGTTTCTATTGTTATCCCGTATTACGTAGATATGTACTATTGAGCCTCACTAAATAAGCCTCGCATGTGTAATTTATGTTTTCATCCCGTATTACTATATTTAGTAAATACTTTATTCTTATTACTTTTATGAGGTTTAAGAACAATGGATTTGATATTAAATGAATATTATGTATATGATTTCGAAATGTTTTCAAAAAGAGACAAGCGAACCATGTTTCGATTTAAATGTAATTTTGGGTTTGGAAACCTTCTCGTTGAGTGAAGTCGTTAGGGCGGCTTTCCCCTGACGATGGAATACCCGGTTGTATTTCCTGCCGTTACACCGCCTGTCTCGAACGGCCCTTTTGGCCCTCCCCGAAATGTCTTGATTCCTATTTTAATAGGAAAATGATAGTTATGAAAATGCGAGATTTGATATGTGTGCCTGTTTTGTCTTCGTGGGCCCGGGAGTATGGCGATCGGATGAAGCCGGATAGACAGCGGGTCTACGGTGGAGTTCGGTAGCTTGCTCCATGTATACCAGGAGCACGGGTGAGGCCGGAGTGGCAACCTTTGTGCTCCTGTGACGGAGACTTCGTGTCGTCCGAAGGATAGGCTATTATGCCTATAGAGCAGTTGGATTTAGCGGTCCTTCTGCTATGTGGGAGGAATAAGGATGGTATGGTTTTCAGGTATGTTATGTTATGATATGAGGAGTTGAGGGCTCGACTCGCCGAGCAATATGATATGTCCCGTTACGTTATGTTATGATAAATCACAGAATATTTATGAAAACCCTTCTTTTACATTTGTTTTCTTTTAAGTTAAAATGGTGATTTATTCCCGTATGCTATTATGTATGTATTCCCTTTTTCCCCTCACTTAGTCTTTTGACTAACCCTCCCTGTGTTAAACCTTATCTGTTTCAGGTGGTAACTAGGTGGGCATCGTCAGTCTTGTTTCGCGGGTTTTCTTTCTTTTCGGTGATTGTCCCTTTCTAGATTATCTTAAGTTCATGATTAGGTTATATGTAATGGTTATCGGGATTGATATATTGAACCCGTATTTGTATATCACCGGGATATTTTATCGAACCCGTTTATTTATTATATTATTGTAATTGAATTTTGCTAGCCTTGGTGGGCTTTAACTATTTGTGCAATTGAGCTACTGCTTTGAATGTTGTTATATGGAATTTAATTTGGTTGTTGCTTCCGCTCCCGCATTGTTGTCGTTGTTGTTGTTTTACAAAAAGCCCCGCCTAGTGATTGAGTAAATCGGTTTGCCGTTCGCCGGGTTTCAATTTAGGGTCGGATTTCTGTTTCGGCTTCGGATTGAGACCCGGTGCGGGGCGTGCGTTACCCGTTTGGGGCGCCCGCTACAGTTGGTATCAGAGCTTCTTTGGTCTAATGGCCTAAGCTCTGAATCGTCGTGTTTTGGGTGTTTTGTCCGTCGTTGTGTGCCGGTATAACTTAGGGAATTGCGCTCACCAGTGTTCAAGAACGCTTAGTGTTTGAATTGTGATGGATCTTTGTTGGATGATCAACAACAAAAGATCTTTTACAATCAAAACACTGGGATGGACTTGGATATAGGTGGATATGAAACTCAAGGTTGTACTTGCCATGCCTGGTTGTCTGTTGTGTCCGGTTGTGTCTAGGTCGTACGGCTTAGGACTTTTGTGGAATTGTGCAAATGTGCTAAGTGCTTATGTGAACTCTATCTGAACTCTAGTTGCCTACGTGTTTACAGCTTTGCATACTCACTTACCTGTCATGCATATTTGCTATTGGCTCTACAGGATGCCTCCACGTCGTCGTCCACGTAAACCGCTCTCATCACCTCCATTGGCCCCTCTGACCGATACACCGACTTCAGCCGAATTTGCGGAAACATTAAGACAGTTCATCGCTCATGCCCCTAAAGGAAATGTTGAACAGGAAGCGTGGGCACAATTTCTCAGATTCGAACCACCACAGTTTGAAGGTGCCCCGGATGACGCTATTGCCGAGGCATGGATATCAGCCCTGGAAAAGATTTATAGAATAATGGAATATCCGGACCCTCAGAGAGTCGAGTATGCAATCTATCTGATGGTTGGAGCTGCACATGATTGGTGGAAACAGATTGAGCAAAGGTGGACACGCGAGCACGTAGTCCCGACTTGGGATCAGTTCTTGACTGAGTTTCGGGCCAAGTACATTCCGTGGGTTGTTCGTCAGCAACGCGAAAGGGAATTTTTGGCTCTCAAACAGAACACATCTTCAGTTGATCAGTACGAGGCACACTTCTCTCGCCTCATTAAGCATTGCCCATATATGGTTGCCGACGAGCAGAAGAAGACTCGCCAGTTTGTAGAGGGATTGACTTACGAGATCAGGAAGGCTATGATGGTGGTACGACATCAATGCTATACCGACGCAGTGGAAATGGCCCTGCATGTTGAGTCTGAACTTAGCCTAATGGGACCGAGTCCTATTCTTGCCACTACCACCGCCCAGTACCTTCCAGCGAGTTCTAAGAGGTCATTTACACCTTCAGGGCCATCTTCCGGAAAGAGGACCTCCCAAGTGTCTTCATCGAAACAGAATGCACCTCCCCAACCGCAGGGAGCCCTACGACCCGTATGTAGCTTTTGCCAAGGAGACCATCAAGAGTCAGAATGCCGAAAGAAAGCTGGACGTTGCTTCTCATGTGGAAGTCCCTTCCATTTCCGCGCAAATTGCACGAGGAAGAGAAGATCGAGACGGTCGAGGAAAACTTAGATCCGAATGCTTCGGTGCAAGGTACAATATATAAATTGTCATTCCATTCCTTCATTTCATCATTCGAGTGGTTTACACTCACTTGTTGCGTTTTTTTTTATTGACGTCTTTGCGCGTGCGCCTGTTGAATTCTTTGTGTGCTTCTCGTTTATTTTCGTTGCCGGATTGGAGGACCTTTGCGATTCGTGCGCGTGCTGCCGTTTATCATCGAAGGAACCGTTAGCAGCAGATTTGACCGAGCTGCCAGCAAAGGATTATCTTGGACTTGACTAAGTCCAGGGAACCAAGTTGATCATAGAATTCACAGACGTACTTCCCGGGAATCTGAGAGCTCTTGCGATCAGATCAGAATGGATGGTTTGTGATAGATCTAACTTTAAGAAGTCGAACCGTGATCGATGTCGCCTAACCGAATGGAGTCTGCCGATCTCACAGAATCGAAGAACCGACTTGATGAACTTCCCTCCCTTGAACGTGCCCGAACGAGTATCTTGATCTAGGGTACTCCCGCACTGCTTGTAGAGAAAGGAGACAGTACACTCCCTGTGTGTATTGTTCCCCGAGAATTGCACAGAATATTAACGACGGCAAGTATTCTCTACCGTCGATGAAGAAATGTCCGATATGCTTTGAGATCGAGGATTTTGTTTGAACAACATTTGATTAGGATATCATCAGCTCTGTGCCCAAGACGAATATGTTCTGAAGACAGCTTTCAGTGCCTGATGTAGACATCTTGAATTCGTATGTCTGCCTCTAGTACTGACAAGTGCTTTGCGACTTGCTGGACCCCGTTCATATCGTAGTGAGTTAGTCGTTGCTTCCTAAGGAGTCACCTTGGTGTCCTCGAGATTAGAGGAAGAACGCAGAACACCTCCGTATGGTACGCCAGAAAACAACGGGCACCTGCTAGTTGCCCCACCTAACGGATGTGAAATCTGGATCGACTTAGGGACCTTTTAAGTCATTTCGGATCCGGAGTGAGAAGAGAAGGAGGATCTTTGAAGATTTGAATGGTACTGGAATGGGAACAAACCAAGACTTCGAGTGGAATTTCTCTAAGCTTGCAACCCTGTTGCTTGAGTCAACGGGAAAGAAAATGAACTCGAATGGACGATCTCTGTAAGACTTGTTCTTAGGAGTCGAGAAGAGATTAACTACAATTTCAATACTAACCCTGCTCAAGGGATTCTGAAGGAATCGTCGTGAGTGAGAATGCATCACATGAAAGGTTGAATTGGTGAATGGTACTAATGAAGAAACCATAGCTCATGCTCGGGAAGCTTAAATCAATCAGAAAGTTACCCTCAGGACATTGCACGAGCTACTGTAGGAGAGGATTAGCTGAAGCGTCGCCACTATCTCTTATGGGATTTGTTGACATCCCCACAGATTATGAGAGTTCAACAAGTGTTAACTCAGGAGGAGTTAAACCAACCCCAATGTCGCTAATGGAAAATGTTTGAGGACTAAGATTGCAAGAATCAGTGTTCCGTGGGAAAAGCGAATATTGTAGTTGGTACTTTGAACCAAATCACGTGCATGTCACAAATTGAGGCTAAACCGAAGTGGTCTTGCATCATTTTGGATAATTTCATTTATAGCCTTGCGACCCAGTCAGAATTGGGTTGAAGAATCTAAAATGCCAAGACTGCAAAAGAATGGATCTCGAGTCAGACAATTTGAACGAAGAATAATCCAAAGTTTCAGCTTTGTGTTGGTAACCCCAATACTTTCCAATATAAGCCACGGACCCATGATTCGAAGAGTCGATAGAAAGAGACTTACCCGATTAAGTAAAGAGATACTTGACTTGACAGCAAATCAAAGCTGAGCATCAAAGATTACGGGGTTAACTATGACTACTACATATCCCTATGTGGGATTGGGAACGGATTCACCATGGACTTCGTGTCCGGACTACTGAAGGTTTAAGATGGTAATTACTGTTACATGTTTATCTAGGATTTCTCCAAGGTGCTGTCGATCGAATTCAGGCCTTTCGACAATAAATGGAGATAGCTCAAGTTCTTCTGAAAAGCTACTTGCAAGAACCCCGAACAAGCTTGGAGTTGTGCAATCCGCGAAATATCTCCTAGCGAGTCCCTTGAATGAATCAGACAGTCGAAGAAGCTTCGTGAGAGATTCGAATGAAGATGCATGAGTTTCACCCAAAGTTGTAAAACTCTAATCAGTAGAATCTGGGGACCAGATTCTCATAAGGAGGGGTGATTGTAACGCCCCGAAAATTCGTATTATGAACCGGGAACCCGAATCGATTTTTCTCACGCGATTTATTATTTATTTTATTAATTATTATATGATTTTTATAACGATTTTGTATATGAGTGATTTTAATATTTAAATTACGAATTGCCAATGTGCGTTTAATAATATGAATTTTGACTGTAATTATGTGTTATTTAGACAACGTGAGTTTTTGAACTTGTTTTGCGAAATTACAAAAATGCCCTTTCGTTTCTCAACCGAGTCAACTCCTTTGACTTAAGCCATCACTCTCTCTCCCTTACTCATTCACGCAGCAAAGAAGAAAGAAAAGAAAGGAGAAAAGAGAAAGAAGAAGAGGAAGGTCAATCGATCGTCCCGACTCCGATTCTCGACGGATTTTCGAACCGCTTACGCCTACGAACTCCTCACGATCTCTTCTACGAGTAAGCCTTTCACGTCCCTCTCGTTTAATGTCTCCTATGCCTTATATTTCTCGATTTTGTTTATAGTTATATAATATAGGGTTTATATGATTTTGGATGAATTTGTGGACGGATTTTCGTGTTTATCGTTTCTATATGTAGATTATATGTTGTAGATGATTATATGTGAAAATTAGGGTGTGATTTGCATGTTTAATTGGTTAATTATGGGATTTAGGATTTGATTTGCGAAGGTTTCGAGTTTCTGTGAATTTTCTGCTGTTATCGCACGCACACGGCCTTTGCACACGGGGTGTTGCAAGCCCGTGTGCATGTGCACGGGCTCTCTACACGGCCTGTAGAGAGGCCGTGCGTGTTGGTCATACACGGACTCTCTACACGGCATGTAGAGAGGCCGTGCGTGTCCATTTGGTGCACACGGTCTTGGTGCACACGGCCTCAAGGCCGTGTGCATGAGCCCGTGTGGCCCGATTGCACAGTCCCCTGACCTTCTGTAAGTCAGGGGCACATTTGGCCTACGGGTCCCTCCGAGACTCGTCTTTTCCGAATTCTTTCTTCGCTCGTGTATTCGATATATATGATATAGATAGGAATTGCATGATTTATGAATTTATAACATGTTCGGGTGAATGAATAGTATGTTTTAAGTTTTCGTTAAATTTTCTAACTTTTGCATAGGAAGTCTGATTTTCCCGAAATTCGAATGCATGCTCTCTTATGATATTTAAAGAATGTCCATAAAGTTTCATTGCATTTGGACTTGATTTGCATTTTTAAATTTGCGAATTACTTCGTTTCGTTTGATAATTGAACCTAAGTGCTTTATGTGATTGTATAACGTGCTTTTACGTGTTTCTATGCCTTCGTATGAGCCGTGCGTCGTCGTATGTCTTACGTGGTTTTGTCGTTTGTCAGTTGCAGGTTCCACTCTCGTGGATTAGGTTGCTCGTTTCCGTTTTGGGCTTTCTTTTGGTTATCGCCAGGTGAGGTTTCTATTGTTATCCCGTATTACGTAGATATGTACTATTGAGCCTCACTAAATAAGCCTCGCATGTGTAATTTATGTTTTCATCCCGTATTACTATATTTAGTAAATACTTTATTCTTATTACTTTTATGAGGTTTAAGAACAATGGATTTGATATTAAATGAATATTATGTATATGATTTCGAAATGTTTTTAAAAAGAGACAAGCGAACCATGTTTCAATTTAAATGTAATTTTGGGTTTGGAAACCTTCTCGTTGAGTGAAGTCGTTAGGGCGGCTTTCCCCTGACGATGGAATACCCGGTTGTATTTCCTACCGTTACACCGCCTGTCTCGAACGGCCCCTTTTGGCCCTCCCCGAAATGTCTTGATTCCTATTTTAATAGGAAAATGATAGTTATGAAAATGCGAGATTTGATATGTGTGCCTGTTTTGTCTTCGTGGGCCCGGGAGTATGGCGATCGGATGAAGCCGGATAGACAGCGGGTCTACGGTGGAGTTCGGTAGCTTGCTCCATGTATACCAGGAGCACGGGTGAGGCCGGAGTGGCAACCTTTGTGCTCCTGTGACGGAGACTTCATGTCGTCCGAAGGATAGGCTATTATGCCTATAGAGCAGTTGGATTTAGCGGTCCTTCTGCTATGTGGGAGGAATAAGGATGGTATGGTTTTCAGGTATGTTATGTTATGATATGAGGAGTTGAGGGCTCGACTCGCCGAGCAATATGATATGTCCCGTTACGTTATGTTATGATAAATCACAGAATATTTATGAAAACCCTTCTTTTACATTTGTTTTCTTTTAAGTTAAAATGGTGATTTATTCCCGTTTGCTATTATGTATGTATTCCCTTTTTCCCCTCACTTAGTCTTTTGACTAACCCTCCCTGTGTTAAACCTTATCTGTTTCAGGTGGTAACTAGGTGGGCATCGTCAGTCTTGTTTCGCGGGTTTTCTTTCTTTTCGGTGATTGTCCCTTTCTAGATTATCTTAAGTTCATGATTAGGTTATATGTAATGGTTATCGGGATTGATATATTGAACCCGTATTTGTATATCACCGGGATATTGTATCGAACCCGTTTATTTATTATATTATTGTAATTGAATTTTGCTAGCCTTGGTGGGCTTTAACTATTTGTGCAATTGAGCTACTGCTTTGAATGTTGTTATATGGAATTTAATTTGGTTGTTGCTTCCGCTCCCGCATTGTTGTCGTTGTTGTTGTTTTACAAAAAGCCCCGCCTAGTGATTGAGTAAATCGGTTTGCCGTTCGCCGGGTTTCAATTTAGGGTCGGATTTCTGTTTTGGCTTCGGATTGAGACCCGGTGCGGGGCGTGCGTTACCCGTTTGGGGCGCCCGCTACAGAATCTTTGAATCATGGGTCCGAGGCTTATATAGGGAAGTATTGGGGTTACCAACACAAAGCTTAAACTTTGGATTATTCTTTGCTCAAATTGTCTGACTCGGGATCCATTCTTTTGCAGTCTATGCATTTTAGATTCTTCAACCCAATTCTGACTGGGTCGCAAGGCTATGAATGAAATTATCTAAAATGGTGCAAGTCCAATTCGGTTTAGCCTCAATTTGTGACATGCTCGTGATTTGGTTCAAAGTACCAACTAAGATATTCGCTTTTCCCAAGGAACACTGATTCTTGTATCTTAGTCCTCAAACATTTTCCTTTAACGGCATTGGGGTTGGTTCAACTCCTCTTGAGTTAACACTTGTTAAACTCTCATAATCTATGGGGAAGTCAACAAATTCCATAAGAGATAGTGGCGACACTTCAGCCAATCCTCTCCTACAGTGGCTAGTGCAATGTCATGAGGGGATACTTTCTGGTTGATTTTAGCTTCCCGAGCATGAGCTATGGTTTCTTCATTAGTACCATTCACCAATTCAACCTTTCATGTAACGCATTCCCACTCACGACGATTCCTTCGGAATCCCTTGAGCAGGGTTAATATTGAAGTTGTAGTTAATCTCTTCTCGACTCCTAAGAACAAGTCTTACAGAGATCGTCCATTCGAGTTCGTTTTCTTTCCTGTTGACTCAAGCAACAAGGTTGCAAGCTTAGAGAAATTCCACTCGAAGTCTTGGTTTGTTCCCATTCCAGTACTGCTCAAATCTTCAAAGATCCTCCTTCTCTTCTCACTCCGGATCCGAAATGACTTAAAAGGTCACTAAGTCGATCCAGATTTCACATCCGTTAGGTGGGGCAACTAGCGGGTGCCCGTTGTTTTCTGGCGTACCATACGGGGGTGTTCTGCGTTCTTCCTCTAATCTCGAGGACACCAAGGTGACTCCTTAGGAAGCAACGACTAACTCACTACGATATGAACGGGTCTATCAAGTCGCAAAGTACTTATCAGTACTAGAGGCAGACATACGTATTCAAGACGTCTACATCAGGCACTGAAAGCTGTCTTCAGACATATTCATCTCGGGCACAGAGCTGATGATACCTTAATCAAAGGTCATTCAGACAAAACCCTCGATCTCAAAGCATATCAGACAATTCTTCATCGACGGTAGAGAATGCTTGCTTTCATTAATATACTGAGCAATTCTCGGTGAACAATACACATGGAAGTGTACTGTCTTCTTCTCTACAAGTAGTGCTGGAGTACCCTAGATCAAGATACTCGTTCGGGCACATTCAAGGGAGGGAAGTTCAACAAGTCGGTTCTTCAATTTTGTCAGATCGGCAGAATCCATTCGGTTAGGCGACTTCGATCACGGTTCGACTTCTTAGAGTTAGATCTATCACAAACCATCCATCCCGATCTGATCGCAAGAGCTCTCAGATTCTCGGAAAGTACGTCTGTGAATTCTATGATCAACTTGGTTCTTTGGACTTAGTCAAGTCCAAGATAATCCTTTGCTGGCAGCTCGGTCAAATCTGCTGCTAACGGTTCCTTCGGTGATAAACAGCAGCACGCGCACGAATCGCAAAGGTCCTCCAATCCGCCAACGAAAATAAACGAGAAACACGCAAAGAATTCAACAGGCGCACGCGCAAGGACGTCAATGAAAAGCGCAACAAGTGAGTGTAAACCACTTGAATGATGAAATGCAGGTATGGAATGACAGTTTATATCTTGTACCTTACACCGGAGCATTCGGATCTAGGTTCTCTTCGACTGTCTCGATCTTTTCTTCCTCGTGCAATTTGCGCAGAAATGGGAGAGACTTCCACATGAGAAGCAACGTCCAGCTTTCTTTCGACATTCCGACTCTTGATGGTCTCTTTGGCAAAAGCCACATACAGGTCGTAGGGCTCCCTGCGGTTGGGGAGGTGCATTCAGCTTCGATGAAGACACTTGGGAGGTCTTCTTTCCGGAAGATGGCCCTGAAGGTGTAAATGGCCTCTTAGAACTCGCTGGAGGGTACTGAACGGTGGTAGTGGCAAGAATAGGACTCGGTCCCATTAGGCTGAGTTCAGACTCAATATGCAGAGCCATTTCCACGGCGTCGGTATAACATTGATGTCGTACCACCATCATAGCCTTCCTGATCTCGTAAGTCAATCCCTCTACAAACTGGCGAGTCTTCCTCTGCTCGTCGGCAACCATATATGGGCAATGCTTAATGAGGCGAGAGAAGTGTGCCTCGTACTGACCAATTGAAGATGTGTTCTGTTTGAGAGCCAGAAATTCCCTTTCGCGTTGCTGACGAACAACCCACGGGATGTACTTAGCCCGAAACTCAGTCAAGAACTGATCCCAAGTCGGGACTACATGCTCGCGTGTCCATCTTTGCTCAATCTGTTTCCACCAATCCTGTGCAGCTCCAACCATCAGATAGATTGCATACTCGACTCTCTGAGGGTCCGGATATTCCATTATTCTGTAAATCTTTTCCAGGGCTGATATCCATGCCTCGGCAATAACGTCATCCGGGGCACCTTCAAACTGTGGTGGTTCGAATCTGAGGAATTGGGCCCATGCTTCCTGTTCAGCATTTCCTTTAGGGGCCTGAGCGATGAACTGTCTTAATATTTCCGCCATTTCGGCTAAAGTCGGTGTATCGGTCTGAGGTGCCAATGGAGGTGATGAGAGCGGTTTACGTGTACGACGACGTGGAGGCATCCTGTAAAGCCAATAGCAAATATGCATGACAGGTAAGTGAGTATGCAAAGCTGTAAACACGTAGGCAGCTAGAGTTCAGATAGAGTTCACATAAGCGCTTAGCACATTTGCACAAATTCCACAGAAGTCCTAAGCCGTACGACCTAGACACAACCGGACACGACAGACAACCAGGCACGGCAAGTATAACCTTGAGTTTCACATCCACCTATATCCAAGTCCATCCCAGTGTTTTGATTGTAAAAGATCTTTTGTTGTTGATCATCCAACAAAGATCCATCACAATTCAAACACTAAGCGTTCTTGAACACTAGTGAGCGCAATTCCCTAAGTTACACCGGCACACAACGACTGACAAAACAACCAAAACACGACGATTCAGAGCTTAGGCCATTGGACCAAAGAAGCTCTGATACCAACTGTAGCGGGCGCCCCAAACGGGTAACGCACGCCCCGCACCGAGCCTCAATCCGAAGCCAAAACAGAAATCCGACCCTAAATTGAAACCCGACGAACGGCAAACCGATTTACTCAATCACTAGGCGGGGCTTTTGTAAAAACAACAGACGACAACAATGCGGGAGCGGAAGCAACAACCAGACCAAATTCTATATAACAACATTCAAAGCAGCTCAATTGCTCAAATAATTAAAGCCCACCAAGGCTAGCGGAATTCAATTACTATAATATAATAAACGGGTTCGATACAATATCCCGGTGATACCCAATAACGGGTTCAATATATCAATCCCGATAACATATACATATAGCCTAATCATGAACTTAAAACAATCTAGAAAGGAACAATCACCGAAAAGAAAGAAAACCCGCGAAACAAGACTGACGATGCCCACCTAGTTACCACCTGAAACAGATAAGGTTAAAAGCAGGGAAGGTTAGTCAAATGACTAAGTGAGGGGAAAAATGGGAATACATACATAATAACATACAAGAATAAATCACTATTTTAACTTAAAAGAAAACAAACGTAAGAGAAGGATTTTCATAAACATTCGGTGATTTATCATAACATAACATAACGGGACATATCATATTGCTCGGCGAGTCGAGCCCTCAACTCCTCATATCATGTCAAAACATACCTGAAAACCATACCAGCCTTATTCCTCCCATGTAGCAGAAGGACTGCTAAATCCAACTGCTCTATAGGCATGATAGCCTATCCTACGCCTGACACGAAGTCTCCGTCGCAGGAGCACAAAGGTTGCCACTCCGGCCTCACCCGTACTCCCGGTAAAAATGGTGCAAGCTACCGAATTCCACCGTAGACCCTCTGTCTATCCGGCTTCATCCGATCGCCATACTCCGGGCCCAGATAACATTTCATACATATCATCTCGCATTTTCATAACTATCATTTTCCTATTAAAATAGGAATCAAGACATTTCGGGGAGGGCCAAAAGGGTCGTTCGAGACAGGCGATGTAACGGCAGGAAACGCAACCGGATGTTCCATCGTCTTGGGGGAGAAGCCCACCCTAACGACTTCACTCAACGAGAAGGTTTCCAAACCCAAAATTACATTTAAATCAAAACATAGTTCGCTTGTCTCTTTTTGAAACATTTCGAAATCATATACATAATATTCATTTGATATCAATTCCGTTGTTCTTAAACCTCATAAAAGTAATAACAATAAAGTATTTACTAAATATAGTAATACGGGATGAAAACGTAAATTACACATGCGAGGTTTATTTAGTGAGGCTCAATAGTACATATCTACATAATACGGGATAACAATAGAAACCTCACCTGGCGATACCCAAAACGGAAACGAGCAACCTAATCCACGATAGTGGAACCTGGAACTGACAAACGACATAACCACATAAGACATACGACGACGCACGGCTCATATGAAAGCATAGAAACACGTAAAAGCACGTTATACAATCACATAAAGCACTTAAGTTCAAATTCTCAAACGAAAACAGAGTAATTCATAAATTTAAAAATGCAAATCAAGTCCAAATGCATTAAAACTTTACAGACATACTTAAATTATCATAAAGGAGTATGCATTCGAATTTTGGAAAAATCGGACTTCACATGCAAAAGTTAGAAAATTTGTTGAAAACTTAAAACATACTATTCATATACCCGAACATGTTGTAAATTCATAAATCATGCAATTCATATCTATATCATATATATCGAATACACTAGCGAAGAAAGAATTCAGAAAAGATGAGCCGAGGCAGGAGCCGTAGGCTAAAATGGGCCCTGACTTACAAAAGGTCAGGGCACTGTTCGACCAGGTCACACGGCCTTGTGCACGGCCGTGTGCCGAGGCCGTGCACAATCAAGGAACACGCACGGCCTCATGCACACGGCCTCAAGGCCGTGTGCACAGCCCGTGCACCAAGCAAGACACGCACGGTCTCTTGCACGGCCGTGCAAGAGGCCGTATACTCCCACACGGCCTTGCAACACCCCGTGTGCAAAGCCCGTGTGCGTCAAGAATGAGCAGAAACATGCAGACAGCAAAAACATCACGCGAAATCAAATCAAAATCCAACATTTAATCAATTAAACATGCAAATAACTCCCTAATTTTCACATATAATCATCTACAACATATAATCTACATATAGAAACGATAAACACGAATATCCGTCCATAAATTCATCCAAAATCATATAAACCCTATATTATTCAACTATAAACAAAATCGAGAAATACAAGGCATAGGAGACATTAAACGAGAGGGACGTGAATGGGTTACTCGTAGACGAGGTCGCGAGGAGTTTGTAGACATAAACGATTCGAAAATCCGTCGAGAAACGGAGTCGGGACGATCGTCGGAATCTTCTTCCTTCTCTTTCTCTTTTTCCTTCTCTTTTCTTTTCTTTTTCTTGCTGGAGTGTTCGAGAGTGAGGTGAGAGAGAGAGTGTGAGAGTTAGTCAAATAATTGACTCAGGTTGAGAATCGAAAGGGCATTTTTGTAATTTCGTAAAATAAGTTCAAAAACTCACATTGTCTAAATAACACATAATTACAGTCAAAATTCATATTATTAAACGCACATTGACAATTCGTAATTTAAATATTAAAAATCACTCATATACGAAATTTTTATAAAAATCATATAATAATTAATAAAATACATAATGAATCGCGTGAGAAAATCGATTCGGGTTCCCGGTTCATAATACGAATTTTCGGGGCATTACAATTACGATTGCAAGATTCAGTACCATCCCGGAAAGGCGAATGTTGTAGCCGATGCACTAAGCCAGAAGGCGAGCATAGCCCAGCTAGAGGCTAAGTTAGAGGGAGTTCACATCAGTTCCCAGGCCCATGTTCACAGCATATCGATCCAGTCAGAGTTGGGTCGAAAGATTCGAGATGTTCAGGCTACTGATGAGTGGACTCAGAGACAAATAGTTCACATCGCAGCTGATCCAGAGACTCAGTTTGGTGTGGACGACACAGGAATTCTCCGCTACAAGTCCCGAGTTTGTGTTCCGGAGAGTATGAGGAAAGAGATTTTCGATGAGGCTCACAACACACCTTACATAGTTCATCCAGGAGGAAGTAAGATGTACCGGGATCTAAAAGAATTATTCTAGTGGAGAGGTATGAAGAGAGACATAGCTGATTACGTCAAGAGATGCTCGACTTGTCAGCAAGTTAAAGTTCAACATCAAAGACCGGGAGGTTTGCTTGAGCCACTACCGATTCCTACATGGAATTGGGAGGGTATTGCCATGGACTTCGTGTCTGGTTTGCCTAAAGTTAGAGGTGGCTACGATAGCATTTGGGTGATTATCGACCGACTGTCCAAGAGTGCTCATTTTCTACCGATCAACATGTCGTACAAAGTGGATAGGTTAGCAGAGATTTATCACCGAGAGATTGCCAAGCTTCATGGGATTCCGACTATGATAGCGTCTGACAGAGACGCTCGATTTACTTCTTGCTTATGGCAGCAACTTCAAGAGCGAATGGGAACGAAGCTGACTTTCAGTACAGTCGCACATCCACAGACAGATGGTCAGTCAGAAAGAATGATCAGACATCTCTGTGATATGCTTCGAGCTTGTGCCTTAGATTTTCGCAACAATTGGCACGACCAGTTGCCATTGATCGAGTTTGCCTACAACAACAGTTATCAGTCTAGGATCGAAATGGCACCATACGAAGCATTGTATGGCAGAAAGTGTAGATCCCTGTTGTTTTGGGATCTCCAGGATTGGCGTTGGATGAAAGATGATAAGGAACGAGGAACTCCTCCAAAGTTTCTCCAAAATGCCATTGATCGTATTCAGATCATTCGGCAAAGAATGAGGGCAGCTCAGGATCGACAGAAGAGCTATGCCGACACCCGTCGCCGACCGTTGGAATTTGAGGTTGGTGACAAAGTATTCCTCAAAGCTTCTCCTCGAAAAGGATTCACCCGAATTGGAAAAGGAGGAAAACTGAGTCCGAGATTTTTGGGTCCCTATGAAATTCTGGAGAGGATTGGGAACGCAGCTTATAGGTTAGACTTGCCGCCAAGTATAACAGGGATTCACAACGTCTTTCATGTTTCCCAACTCCGAAAGTACTTCCAGAATGAGTCTGAGATCCTTCCTGTTGAGGAAATTGAACTAGAACCGGATTTGACCTTTGTTTCAAAGCTGGTGAAGATATTGGATAAGAAGACTGTAGCGGGAGCCCCAAACGGGTAACGCACGCCCCGCACCGAGTCTCGAGCCGGAACCGAAACGGGATTCGACCCGAACCGACACCCGGCGAACGACAAGCATTTACTCAATAACTAGGCGTGGGTTTCAAAACAATGGAAAGACAAAAGGACAGAATTGCGGAAGCAAAATAAACAAAACATTAAGGCATAAATAATTACACAAGTATTAAAGCCCACCAAGGCTAACAAAATTCAATTACATAATTAATAAACGGGTTCGATACAATATCCCGACAATGTACAATAACGGGTTCAATATAGAAATCCCGAATACTAATTAAATAAAATCCTAATATCCTAAAACATAATTCATATCATACGGAAAAGGAATATACATGAGAAAATAAATACAACTCTACGACGACGACGACGAATCCCGCCTAGTATCCTGAAACTAGTATAGGGTGAGACAGAGAGGGTTAGTCAAATGACTAAGTGAGGAGGGAATAATAATGTATATGTTAAAACAGAAAATAAATCACCAATTTTAGAATTAAAAGAAATCAACATAAAAGAAAGGTTTTCGTAATCGGGTGGTGATTTAACATAAAACATAACTTATCATATGACTCGGCGAGTCGAGCCCTGAACTCCAATTTCGAAAACATAAAACCGGAAACCACCTTTATTCCTCCAATGTAGCCGGACTGCAAACCTGAACTACTCATATCATACGAGAATAACTCAGGTACTCAAAGGGCTGCCACTTCGGCCTCACCCCGAGCTCCCAAATGGAGGAAACCATAGGATTTACGCCGTAGACCCGACGTCTACCGACTTCGTCCTATCGCTCTTACTCCGGGACCAAACAAATATGCATACATATCATAACTCGCTTTTCAAATCATTTCAGGTTGGCCAAAAGACCGTTCGAGACATGTCATATGCGAGGCCGAAGGCCAAAGTTCGCCTTAGAAAACAAAAGGTTTTACATGTCTCCTTCGTAAACATTTCAAAGACTATACGTAGTACTTTTTCATATCAAATCATTTTCAATAAATCACATAAACATAATAATCATAAATATCTATTAAGTATATATACAAACGGTGTGAAAACAAAACATAAACGTGGCTTATATCGGGAGAGGCTTATTTATATATATACGTAATAATACTGGAACAGAAAAGGAAAGCCTCACCTGGCTGCTATGCAAAATAAGAGCAAAAAGCTAGAACCGGCGCTACTCCACGGGAGTATCGTCTGCAAAAATACCAGGACACAACCAAATAAGACTAAAGACGACGCACGGCTTATACGAAAATATTAGAACACATAGAAGCACGTTACACAATTAAATCAATCACTTAAGTTCAAATTCTCAAACGAAAACAGAGTAATTCATGCATTTAAAAATACAAATCAAGTCCAAATGCAACGAAACTTTACGGACATGCTTAAATTATCATAACGAAGTATGCATTCGAATTTCGGGAAAATCGGAATTCACATGCAAAAGTTAGAAATTTTAACGAAAACTTAAAACGCACTATTCATATACCCGAACATGTTGTAAATTCATAAATCATGCAATTCATATCTATTTCATATATATCGAATACACGAGCGAAGAAAGAATTCGGAAAAGACGAGTCTCGGAGGGACCCGTAGTGCAAAACGGGCCCTGACTTACAGAAGGTCAGGGCACTGTTCGACCAGGCCACACGGCCTTGTGCACGGCCGTGTGCCGAGGCCGTGCACAATCGGACGAACACGCACGGCCTCATGCACACGGCCTCAAGGTCGTGTGCACAGCCCGTGCACCATTCCAAACACGCACGGTCTCTTGCACGGCCGTGCAAGAGGCCGTGTACTCCCACACGGGCTTGCCACACCCCGTGTGCGTAAAAATTGAGCAGAACATGCAGAAGATCAATCCAATACGCGAAATCCAAACATAAATCAACCTTAAATCGATTAATCATGCAAATCAAGCCCTAATTTTCACATATAATCATCTACAACATATAATCTACATATAGAAACGATAAACACGAAAATCCATCCACAATTACTATCAAAATCATATAAAACCTAAATTATACAACTATTCACAAAACGAGAAAAACAAAGTATAGAAGACATTAAACGAGAGAATCGTTAGAAGCTTACTCGTAGAAAAGATCGCGAGGAATTCGTAGGTGTAAACGATTCGAAAATCCGTCGGGAAACGAAGTCAGGACGATCGATTGAAATCTCTTCCTTCTCTTTCTCTTTTTCCTTCTCTTAAAATATTAAATAAAATAATAATTTGCACAATTACTCGATTAAAATATACCGAATTGAAAAATCGGATTTTCGGGTCGTTACAAAGACTCAAGCTCTGCGCAACCGGGAGATTTCTCTTGTCAAAGTCCTTTGGAGAAATCAGACAACCGAAGAAGCTACATGGGAGACTGAGGACAAGATGCGCAAGTTCCACCAAGAGTTATTTCAGTCGGACGAGTAGAATCTGGGGACCAGATTCTCATAAGGAGGGGTGATTGTAACGCCCCGAAAATCCAAATTTTTATTCCAGTATGCCCGAATCGTTTATTTGCGTAATTTATTATTTTATTTGATATTATTATGTGATTTTATAACAATTTCATAAATGAGTGAATTTTGATATTTAAATCACGAATTGATAATGTGCATTTAATTATATGAATTTTGATTGTAATTATGTATTATTTGGACAATATCAGTTTTCGAACTTATTTTGTAAATTACGAAAATGCCCTTTCGATTCTCAACCCAAGTCAAATTTTGACATAAGTCACATCTCTCTCTCTCTCACCTCATTCACGCTCAACCTCAAAAGAAAAAGAAGGAGAAAAGAAAGAAAAAGAGAAAGGGAAGGAGGAAGCTTCAATCGATCGTGCCGGACTCGTTTCTCGACGGATTTTCGAATCGTTTACGCCTACGAACTCCTCACGATCTCTTCTACGAGTAAGCTTCTCACGTCTTTCTCGATTAATGCCTCCATTACTTCGATTTTTAGATTTTTGTATATAGCTGAATATGTTAGGTTTTATATGATTTTGAGAGAAATTATGGATGGATTTACATGATTTTGAATTCTATGTGTAGCTTAGATGTTGTAGATCAATATATGTGAGTTTTAACTTGAGTTTTGCATGATTGATGGGTTTAATATCGAATTTTGGGTTGTTCCCGCGAAGCTCTCGCGATTCTGGATATTTTTTGCTGTTCTGAGAAACGGCACGGCCTTGCGCACGGTTTTCAGACCATGCGCCAAGATCGTGCATCCACTTTGGCCTTTGCATGGTCTTGTGCAAGCCGGTGCGCAAGCCGTTGCGCAGGCCAGTGCAAGTGTCTGCACCGGCTTGAGCACGAGTTCAAGCCCGTGCGTCCGCCCGTCCCCGAGACCGTGTGTATGCCTTAACCAAAATTTCTCCATTTTCATAATGTTGCTCTCGGCAATGTTAGTCAACAGGCAATTAAAATAGTTGACTTTCTTCGTTTGACCTCCGATTTGAGATCCGATTTCACCTATAGGTCCTATAAATCATGAAATACATATTTGAGGAAGTTTGAATTTTTCCGACTTCGTTCGGGCCCTGTTTCTCGTGTTTTTTGTTTAGGCATTTTGGGCAATTTTTCAAATGTTGTTCGTTTCTTCCGAAAATTGAATGCATACTTCCTTATTGCCTTTTATGCATGATTATGAACTTTTATCGTATTCTAATTTGATTTGCTTATTGAATTTACGTACCTTGATAGAATGTGAACCTAAGTGTTATGAATGACTGGTTAACGTGCTTCTATGTGTTTTAATACTTTCGTATAAGCCATGCGTCGTCGTTAGTCGTATTTGGTTGTGTCTTTGTATTTTGCAGACGATACTCCCGTGGAGTAGCGCATCGGGTCTTGCATTTATCTATTTTTTTTGTATAGCCAACAGGTGAGGCTTTCCGTTTTTGATTCCAGTACTATATGTATACATATATATTAAGCCTCTCCCGATATAAGCCTTGTTTACGTTTTGTTTTCACACCGTTTCTATATATATACTTAGTAGATATTTATGCCTATTAAGTTTATTCAATTTATCGAAAATGTTTTGATATGAAAAAGTACTACATATAGTCTTCGAAATGTTTGCGAAAGAGACATGTAAAACTCCTTTGTTTTCTAAGGCGAACTTTGGCCTTCAACCTCGCATATGACATGTCTCGAACGGTCTTTTGGCCAACCCGAAATGATTTGAAAAGCAAGTTATGAACTGTATGTATGTATGTTTGGGCCCGGAGTAAGGATGATAGGATGAAGTTGGTAGACGTCGGGTCTACAGCGGAAATCCTATGGTTCCCTCCACCTTTGGGAACTCGGGGTGAGGCCGGAGTGGCAGCCCTTTGAGAACCTGAGTTATTCCTGTATGTTATGCGTAGTTCAGATTTAGCGGTCCGTCTACATTGGAGGCATCAGGGTGGTTTCCCGTTTTATGTTTGGAAATTGGAGTTAAGGGCTCGACTCGCCGAGTCATATGATATGTTTATGTTTTATGCTAAATCACCACCCGTTTACGAAAACCTTTCTTTTATGTTGATTTCTTTTAAGTTTAAAATTGGTGATTTACTTCCGTTTTAAAATATACATTATTATTCACTCCTCACTTAGTCGTTTGACTAACCCCCTCTGTTTCACCCCTGTATTGGTTTCAGGATACTAGGCGGGATCGTCATCGTTGTCGTCGTCTTTAGAGTTGCATTCTTTTGCTCATGTATAACTCTATTTCCGTTTGGGTATTATTTTATGTTATTAGGATTTAGGATTTATGTATTTAGTATTCGGGATTTATATGTTGAACCCGTTATTGTATATTGTCGGGATATTGTATTGAACCCGTTTATTATTTATGTAGTTGAATTCGTTTGCCTTGGTGGGCTTTACTACTCGTGCAATTATTATGATTTATTGTTTTGTTTATTTTCGCTTCCGCACCTCTGTCGTTTTCTTTCGTTTTTGAAACCCCGCCTAGTCATTGAGTAAATGTGTGCCGTTCGCTGGATTTTGATTCGGGTCGGATTCCATTTCGGTTCCGGGTCGGGGCTCGGTGTGGGGCGTGCGTTACCCGTTTGGGGCACCCGCTACAGAAAATGTAGTGAACCCACATCCTTAGCCTTAGAGTCAAAAGGTCTTTCAAGAACATCTTTCGAAGATGTGTCTTCAGACAATGGGCAGTTGGCTTTAGGGCAAGTGGGAGATTGTTAGAGTTGTGCTCTGGAAGGCCGAACTGCTTAAAGGCATTTCCTCTAAAACTCTAGAGTAGAACAATCTAGTGATCCATAATAGAAAGACGTTAGTAGTCGTCTAATACTACTTTGGCCAAATTCATCATATTACATATATAAGTGATTGCATTCTGTTTATTTTTGTGTATGGATGAAACCCCAAGATCATAGTAAGCTAAGGGACTAGATTTCACCATTTGATGGGGGCCATGAAATAAGTACCCAATGGTGTGATCTAAAACACTCCAAGTCGAAGAGTTTAAAAGGCACAGGGCATGTCGATCAGATCGCTCGAGACTCGCTCATATGACATAGCTTTATGAAAATATGTCCCATTTTATGACATAGTGTTTTGACACTACTATGCATATGAGGGTGCTTAATGGAGATTAAGTTCACTGAGGATCTGTAACACCCCAAACTTGAGAAATATGTACCATGTGGGCATTTGTCCCACATAGGAAAAACATAAGTAATGTGAAGGGTTTATAAGTGATCTTCCAAGCACAACTACCATGTGGTGCATCACCTTTTGGCAAGTGGTTTCAAGCCAAACTTTAGGGTTGTGCTCAGTGGTGGTGAAGCTTATACCCACGCGTCCAACGGGTGCCATCGTGAGGGTTCTCCTCTCCGCGCCCGGGGCTGCGACAAATGGTATTAGAGCCAACCGTCAGCTATGGGAATGCATGTTCCACACATGACATGAGTCGTAAGTCACCGCTAAAGGGCCTCCGCTCGGCGTGTTGTGGGCAGCTTCTCCACTGGCAGGAAGCCACGATCCTATGTCACAGCGTAATGAGGACATTACGCTCTCAAGGAGGGGTGAATGTAACTGTAACGACCCGAAAATCCGAGTTTCAATTCGGTATATTTTAATCGAGTAATTTCGTTATTTATTATTCTATTTAATATTTATTCTGAGATTTTAGAATAATTTCGTAAATGAGTGAATTTTGATATTTAAATCACAAATTGTCAACGTGCGTTTAATTATATGAATTTTAACTGTAACTACGTATTATTTGGACAACGTGAGTTTTCAAACTTATTTTGTAAAATGACGACTTTGCCCCTTCGATTTCTAAACCTTAGTCAAGATTTGACTAAGTCTCAATCTTTCTCTCTCACATTGCCATTCACGCACAAACAAGGAAAAGGAGAAGAAAGAAAAAGAAAGAAAAAGAAAGAAAAAGAGAAGGAAGAAGAAAGATTCCAACGATCGTCCCGACTCCGATTCCCGACGGATTCTCGATCCGTTTTCGTCTACGAACTCCTCACGAACTCTTCTACGAGTAAGCCTTTCACGATTCTTTCAGTTAATGTCTTCTTCGCTTCGTATTTCTTATTTTGATAATAGTTATAGAATTTAGGTTTTATTCGATTTTGATAGTAATTGTGGATGGATTTTCGTGTTTATCGTTTCTATATGTAGATTACATGTTGTAGATGATCATATGTGTTAATTAGGGATTTATTTGCATGATTAAACGATTTAATGTTGATTTTAGATATGAATTCGAGTAGGTTTTGGTTCTGCGAAAATGTTTCTGCTCGAATCGGTGCACACGGGCTGGTGCACACGGCCTTGAAGCCGTGTGCATGAGGCCGTGCGCGTGGGTGGATCGCACACGGGCTGGTGCACACGGCCTTGAGGCCGTGTGCATGAGGCCGTGCGTGTTGCTCGATTGTGCACGGCCTCGCCACACGGCCGTGCACAAGGCCGTGTGGCCTGGTCGAACAGTGCCCTGACCTTCTGTTAGTCAGGGCACAATTTGGCCTACGGGTCCCGCTTCGGCCCGTCTTTTCCGAATTCTTTCTTCGCTCGTGTATTCGATATATATGATATAGATATGAATTGCATGATTTATGAATTTACAACATGTTCGGGTTTATGAATAATGCGTTTTAAGTTTTCGTTAAATTTGCTAACTTTTGCATGTGAAGTCTGATTTTCCCGAAATTCATATGCATGCTCCTTCATGATAATTTAAACATGTCCGTAAAGTTTTGTTTCATTTGGACTTGATTTGTATTTTTAAATGCATGAATTACTCTGTTTTCGTTTGAGAATTTGAACTTAAGTGATTGATTTGATTGTGTAACGTGCTCCTACGTGTTTAAATATTTTCGTATAAGCCGTGCGTCGTCTTTAGTCTTAATTGGTTGTGTCTTGGTACTTTTGCAGACGATACTCCTGTGGAGTAGCGCCGATCCTAGCTTTTGCTCTTATTTTGTGCACGCCAGGTGAGGCTTTCCTTTTCTGTTCCAGTAATACTATGTATATGTATAAATAAGCCTCTCCTGAAATAAACCACGTTTATGTTTTGTTTTCACACCGTTTCTATATATATACTTAGTAGATATTTATACTTATTATGTTTATTTGATTTATCGAAAATGATTTGATATGAAAAAGTGCTATGTATAGTTTTCGAAATGTTTACGGAAGAGACATGTAAAACCTTTTGTTTTCTAAGGCGAACTTTGGCCTTCGGCCTCGCATATGACATGTCTCGAACGGTCTTTTGGCCAACCCGAAATGTTTGAAAAGCGAGTTATGAACTGTATGCATGATCGTTTGGGCCCGGAGTAAGAGCGATAGGACGAAGTCGGTAGACGTCGGGTCTACGGCGTAAATCCTATGGTTTCCTCCATTTGGGAGCTCGGGGTGAGGCCGGAGTGGCAGCCCTTTGAGTACCTGAGTTATTCTAGTTAGTTACGAGTAGTTCGGGTTTGCAGTCCGGCTACATTGGAGGAATAAGGGAGGTTTCCGGTTTTATGTTTTGGATATTGGAGTTCAGGGCTCGACTCGCCGAGTCATATCATAAGTTATGTTTTATGTTAAATCACCACCCGATTACGAAAACCTTTCTTTTATGTTGATTTCTTTTAAGTTTAAAATTGGTGATTTATTCTCCGTTTATTTATATACAGTATTATTCCCTCCTCACTTAGTTGTTTGACTAACCCTCTCTGTCTCACCCTATATTGGTTTCAGGATACTAGGCGGGATTCGTCGTCGTCGTCGTCGTAGGGTTTTATTTAATTTATTCATGTATATTCCTCTTTCCGTATGATATGAGTTACGTTTTAGGGTATTAGGATTTTATTTAATTTGTATTCGGGATTATGTATTTATTGAGCCCGTTATTATATTTATCGGGATACTGTAGCGAACCCGTTTGATATTAGGTAATTGAATTTCGTTAGCCTTGGTGGGCTTTAATAATTGTGTATTTTTTTATGTTCTATTGCTTTAATTATTTATATTGCTTCCGCGTCTCTGTCTTTTCGTTGCTTTTAAAACCCCGCCTAGTGATTGAGTAAATGCTTGCCGTTCGCCGGGTTTCGATTCGGGTCGGATCCCATATCGGCTCCGGGTCGGGGCTCGGTGCGGGGCGTACGTTACCCGTTTGGGGCGCCTGCTATAGTTGGTATCAGAGCTCTTCTTGGTCCAATGGCCTAAGCTCTGAATTGTCGTGTTTTGTTTGTTCGTCGGTCGTTGTGGGCCGGTGTAACTTAGAGAATTGCACTCGCCAGTATTCAAGAACGCTTAGTGTTTGAATTGTCACGGATCTTTGTTGGATGATCAACAACAAAAGATCTTTTACAATCAAAACACTGGGATGGGCTTGGATATAGGTGGATGTGAAACTCAAGGTTGTACTTGCCATGCCTGGTTGTCTGTCGTGTCCGGTTGTGTCTAGGTCGTACGGCTTAGGACTTCTGTGGAATTTGTGCGAATGTGCTAAGTGCTTATGTGAAATCTAAGTGAACATTACCTGCCTATATGTCTGCAGCTTTGCATGCTCACTTACCTGTCATGCATAACTGCTAATGGCTTTACAGGATGCCTCCACGTTGTTGTCCCTGTGGACAGTCTTCGTCATCTTCGTTGACACCTCAGACCGATCCACTGATTCCAGCCGAAATTTTGGAAACATTAAGACGATTCATCGCTCATGCCCCGAAAGAAAATGTTGAGCAGGAAGCGTGGGCTCAATTTCTCATATTCGAACCACCGCAATTTGAAGGTGCCCCGGATGAAGCTATTGCCGAAGCATGGATATCGTCTCTAGAAAAGATTTTTAGGATTATGGAATATCCGGATCCTCTAAGAGTCGAATTTACTATATACCTTTTGATTGGAGCTGCACAGGATTGGTGGAAACAGAATGAGCAAAGATGGAAACGCGAGCATGTGGTCCCGACTTGGGATCAGTTCTTGATCGAGTTTCGGGCTGAATACGTTCCGAGGATTGTTCATCAACAACATGAAAGGGAATTTCTGGCTCTCAAACAGAACATATCTTCGGTTGGCCAGTACGAGGCACACTTCTCTCACCTCATTAAGCATAGCCCGTATATGGTTGCAGACGAGCAGAGGAAGATTCGCCAGTTTGTAGAAGGATTGACTTATGAGATCAGAAAGGCTATGATGGTGGTCCGACCTCAATGTTATACCGACGTAGTGGAAATGGCTCTGCATATTGAGTCTGAACTCAGCCTAATGGGACCGAGTCCTACGCTTGACACTACCACCGTTCAGTACCTTCCAGCGAGTTCTAAGAGGCCATTTACACCTTCGGAGCCTTCTACCAGAAAGAAGACCTCCCAAGTGTCCTCATCGAAGCAGAATGCGTCTCCCCGAACTCAGGGACATCCGCGACCCGTATGTGGATTCTGTAAGGGCCCGCATTTGGAGGCCAAATGTTGGAAGAAGAATGGACTGTGCTACGGATGTGGTAGCGCCGACCACAGAGTGAGTGTATGTCCGAAGAAAAAGCCGAAACGAGTTGAGAAGACGGAGCTTGCACGTATGAACGATTCAGGTATATTGCATTGTCATGACATTCATCCAATTAATTTAAATTTTATTATGTGAATTTAGAAATTATGTGTATTAAGTGTATTATTATTATGCATGTGATTTCGATGTTGTTATTCGTGTTTAAATTTTGTGAAGTTTGTGTGGTTTTAATCACACGAACTACCCCTGTATGCCTTGCACGGTCTCGCCACACGTCGTGACGAGACCCTGTGCACTTATCTTACACGGCCTTGTTGCACCCTGTGCGAGAGGCCGTGCGCATGAACACACACGGGGTCGTCACATGCCGTGACGAGAGCCCGTGCGTGTTTGTCCTCACGGGGTCGTCACACGCCGTGACGAGACCCCGTGCGCGTTTCTCACACGGCCTCGTCACACGCCGTGACGAGAGGCCATGCGCGTTTGTTCCGGGTTTTAAAATGGTCAGTAGCTTTTCATTCTCGCGCACACCCTCACTTTCTCTCCTTTTTCATGCGAGAATTTGCTCTTGTTTTGGCCCCAAATTCATCCCAACTTTGAGCTCGAATTATTCTCGATCTAGCCGGCGGATTTTCGTGCAATTTTAATACTGTGTTGTCTGCAGCAAGTTCTGGGGATTGTTGAAATTTGGGCTCGATCCGTTTTACCGATCTCACACAATTTTCACCCGAAGTAGCGCACGCCACGTGTTCGGTAAAAGTCTCAAGTGGAAAAATTTGCAAATTTTTCCTTCAACCTACTACAACCTCAACTCTTCTATGGAAGGTGCTCGTGAAACCCGTGGCGGACGTCGGGCAAGGGAATTACCCGACATAGCGGCCCCGGAAGGTTACGAAGTAGATTTGGGTAATGAAGACGATCAAGATATCTTCAACCTGTTAATGGAACGACCGGTTAGAGCTACGCAATTTCTAAACATGGAAGCTATGTATCAATTGGGACTTGGCGAAGGGATCTCCCATTACATCGACAACATTGGGTGGGCTAATTTTTGGAGTATCCAGAGGCCATCTTATCGCCGACTCACTTGCGAATTTTTAAGCTCTCTTAAGGGCGCGGCATTTCCGGACGACAACGAGATGCCGATAGGAATCCACTTCAGAGCGTTCAACCGAGACTATACGCTCTCATACCGGCAGTTGACCGAGTATTTTCAATTGGATGTTACGGCACCGAGGAGACGTGCCGACGGATGGAATCAAGCCGAAGCGTGGAGACGTATCTCTACCTCCACCGAAATATTTAACTCCGGCGTATCCAAGGCCACGATGCTCATTACCACTCAATTGAGAATTATGCATAGAGCAGTGTCTCGATCGGTTCTAGCCAGAGGAGACAGCCCGGGTGCGGTGAACACCGAAGACTGTCTAATACTCGATCATATGGTACGAGGGAAAAGGTTCAACCCCATCTCGTACATGATGGACCATATGAAGTATATCTCCACTCGGTCGAGAGGAGAAATTCGAGTTGGCTCATACATTACCGCCATTCTGGAGTGTGCCCAGGTGGAAGGGCTCGATACCCAGGTTCCTGTTGGAGGTTCGACCTCAATTAGCTACGGCACTTTAGCTCAAATGGCGATCTGCACGAAGGGTCCAAGGCAGAACGACCTATATATTCTGGTGGCTGGACTACCTTTGTGGGAAGCTGACCAAGGGGATGCTCCCGAAGGACCCTCAGACCCAGAGGTCCGAGAGCAGGCTCAGCATATCTACTCCCAACTGATGAGACAGGATGCTTCTATACCTGAGTCTTCACATGGCAGGAGAAGCACTCTGCACCAGGAATCGATAGACCTGCAACAATTTTATTCAGAGTTCACTGACTACCGACGTGTGTCCGATGAGAGATTTGCCCAGCAGGAGAGGCAGATCAACGAGGGCTTCGCAGCTCAGCGAGCTCACATTGATAGTCAGTACACTGCCTTGCAGGCAGAGCTTCAGAGATCGATCTCGGAGATGCAGAGGTCACTATCAGAGCAGTTGGATCAGTATTTCCGCCATGGTCCGGACGAGCCTTGAGCTATCTATTCTATTTTGTTTTCTTCTTTCCCGTTAACTTTGTTTAGGATTTGATGTAATTTTCTATTTTGTATGAATTCGAATTTTAATTGGAATATTAAGTGCTTTAAGTGTTTATTATGAATTGCGTTTTATTATGTGAATTAATTTTATTTTAATGTTCGATTTAATTCGTGTTATTAGAATTTCTGCTAGGTTATGCTCCTCTGAACTAACTCTGAGACCGGAAGAGAATCTGAGGACAGATTCTTCTGAAGAGGGGAGTATTGTAACGACCCGAAAATCCGAGTTTCAATTCGGTATATTTTAATCGAGTAATTTCGTTATTTATTATTCTATTTAATATTTATTCTGAGATTTTAGAATAATTTCGTAAATGAGTGAATTTTGATATTTAAATCACAAATTGTCAACGTGCGTTTAATTATATGAATTTTAACTGTAACTACGTATTATTTGGACAACGTGAGTTTTCAAACTTATTTTGTAAAATGACGACTTTGCCCCTTCGATTTCTAAACCTTAGTCAAGATTTGACTAAGTCTCAATCTCTCTCTCTCACATTGCCATTCATGCACAAACAAGGAAAAGGAGAAGAAAGAAAAAGAAAGAAAAAGAAAGAAAAAGAGAAGGAAGAAGAAAGATTCCAACGATCGTCCCGACTCCGATTCCCGACGGATTCTCGATCCGTTTTCGTCTATGAACTCCTCACGAACTCTTCTACGAGTAAGCCTTTCACGATTCTTTCGGTTAATGTCTTCTTCGCTTCGTATTTCTTATTTTGATAATAGTTATAGAATTTAGGTTTTATTCGATTTTGATAGTAATTGTGGATGGATTTTCGTGTTTATCGTTTCTATATGTAGATTACATGTTGTAGATGATCATATGTGTTAATTAGGGATTTATTTGCATGATTAAACGATTTAATGTTGATTTTAGATATGAATTCGCGTAGGTTTTGGTTCTGCGAAAATGTTTCTGCTCGAATCGGTGCACATGGGCTGGTGCACACGGCCTTGAAGCCTTGTGCATGAGGCCGTGCGCGTTGGTGGATCGCACACGGGCTGGTGCACACGGCCTTGAGGCCGTGTGCATGAGGCCGTGCGTGTTGCTCGATTGTGCACGGCCTCGCCACACGGCCGTGCACAAGGCCGTGTGGCCTGGTCGAACAGTGCCCTGACCTTCTGTTAGTCAGGGCACAATTTGGCCTACGGGTCCCGCTTTGGCCCAACTTTTCCGAATTCTTTCTTCGCTCGTGTATTCGATATATATGATATAGATATGAATTGCATGATTTATGAATTTACAACATGTTCGGGTTTATGAATAATGCGTTTTAAGTTTTCGGTAAATTTGCTAACTTTTGCATGTGAAGTCCGATTTTCCCGAAATTCATATGCATGCTCCTTCATGATAATTTAAACATGTTCGTAAAGTTTCGTTTCATTTGGACTTGATTTGTATTTTTAAATGCATGAATTACTCTGTTTTCGTTTGAGAATTTGAACTTAAGTGATTGATTTGATTGTGTAACGTGCTCCTACGTGTTTAAATATTTTCGTATAAGCCGTGCGTCGTCTTTAGTCTTAATTGGTTGTGTCTTGGTACTTTTGCAGACGATACTCCTGTGGAGTAGCGCCGGTTCTAGCTTTTGCTCTTATTTTGTGCACGCCAGGTGAGGCTTTCCTTTTCTGTTCCGGTAATACTATGTATATGTATAAATAAGCCTCTCCCGAAATAAACCACGTTTATGTTTCGTTTTCACACCGTTTCTATATATATACTTAGTAGATATTTATACTTATTATGTTTATTTGATTTATCGAAAATGATTTGATATGAAAAAGTACTATGTATAGTTTTCGAAATGTTTACGGAAGAGACATGTAAAACCTTTTGTTTTCTAAGGCGAACTTTGGCCATCGGCCTCGCATATGACATGTCTCGAACGGTCTTTTGGCCAACCCGAAATGTTTGAAAAGCGAGTTATGAACTGTATGCATGATCGTTTGGGCCCGGAGTAAGAGCGATAGGACGTAGTCGGTAGACGTCGGGTCTACGGCGTAAATCCTATGGTTTCCTCCATTTGGGAGCTCGGGGTGAGGCCGGAGTGGCAGCCCTTTGAGTACCTGAGTTATTCCAGTTAGTTACGAGTAGTTCGGGTTTGCAGTCCGGCTACATTGGAGGAATAAGGGAGGTTTCCGGTTTTATGTTTTGGATATTGGAGTTCAGGGCTCGACTCGCCGAGTCATATCATAAGTTATGTTTTATGTTAAATCACCACCCGATTACGAAAACCTTTCTTTTATGTTGATTTCTTTTAAGTTTAAAATTGGTGATTTATTCTCCGTTTATTTATATACAGTATTATTCCCTCCTCACTTAGTCGTTTGACTAACCCTCTCTGTCTCACCCTATATTGGTTTCAGGATACTAGGCGGGATTCGTCGTCGTCGTCGTCGTAGGGTTTTATTTAATTTATTCATGTATATTCCTCTTTCCGTATGATATGAGTTACGTTTTAGGGTATTAGGATTTGATTTAATTTGTATTCGGGATTATGTATTTATTGAGCCCGTTATTATATTTATCGGGATACTGTATCGAACCCGTTTGATATTATGTAATTGAATTTCGTTAGCCTTGGTGGGCTTTAATAATTGTGTATTTTTTTATGTTCTATTGCTTTAATTATCTATATTGCTTCCGCGTCTCTGTCTTTTCGTTGTTTTTAAAACCCCGCCTAGTGATTGAGTAAATGCTTGCCGTTCGCCGGGTTTCGATTCGGGTCGGATTCTATTTCGGCTCCGGGTCGGGGCTCGGTGCGGGGTGTGCGTTACCCGTTTGGGGCGCCCGCTACAGTAACACCCCAAACTTGAGAAATATGTACCATGTGGGCATTTGTCCCACATAGGAAAAACATAAGTAATGTGAAGGGTTTATAACTGATCTTCCAAGCACAACTACCATGTGGTGCATCACCTTTTGGCAAGTGGTTTCAAGCCAAACTTTAGGGTTGTGCTCAGTGGTGGTGAAGCTTATACCCGCGCGTCCAACGGGTGCCGTCGTGAGGGTTCTCCTCTCCGCGCCCGGGGCTGCGACAAATGGTATTAGAGCCAACCGTCAGCTATGGGAATGCATGTTCCACACATGACATGAGTCGTGAGTCACCGCTAAAGGGGCTCCGCTCGGCGTGTTGTGGGCAGCTTCTCCACTGGCGGGAAGCCACAATCCTATGTCACGGCGTAATGAGGACATTACGCTGTCAAGGAGGGGTGAATGTAACACCCCAAACTTGAGAAATATATACCATGTGGGCATTTGTCCCACATAGGAAATGTAACGACCCGCAAATCCGAGTTTCAATTCGGTATATTTTAATCGAGTAATTTCGTTATTTATTATTCTATTTAATATTTATTCTGAGATTTTAGAATAATTTCGTAAATGAGTGAATTTCATATTTAAATCACTAATTGTCAATGTGCGTTTAATTATATGAATTTTAACTGTAACTACGTATTATTTGGACAACGTGAGTTTTTAAACTTATTTTGCGAAATGACGATTTTACCCTTTCGACTTTTAGACCTAGTCAACTAATTGACTAAGTCACACACTCCCTCACCTCACTCTCGCACATCAACAACAAGGAAGAAAGGGGAGAAAAGAAAAGAGAAGGAAAAAGAGAAAGAGAAGGAAGAGATTTCAATTGATCGTCCTGACTCCGTTTCCCGACGGATTTTCGAATCGTTTACGTCTACGAATTCCTCGCGATCTCTTCTACGAGTAAGCTTCTAACGATTCTCTCGTTTAATATCTCGTATGTTTCGTTTTTGTCGTTTTTGTGAATAGTTGACATTATTAGGTTTTATGTGTTTTGTATAGGATTTGTGGATGGATTTTCGTGTTTATCGTTTCTATGTGTAGGTTACATGTTGTAGATGATTATATGTGAAAATTAGGGATTGATTTGCATGATTAATCGATTTAAGGTTGAATTATATTTGATTTTCGCGTAATGGGTTTGATGTTCTGCATGTTTCTGCTCATTTTACGCACACGGGCCATGCACACGGGGTGTGGCAAGCCCGTGTGGGTGTACACGGCCTCTTGCACGGCCGTGCAAGAGACCGTGCGTGTTTGGGGATGGTGCACGGGCTGTGCACACGGCCTTGAGGCCGTGTGCATGAGGCCGTGCGCGTTCGTCCGATTGTGCACGGCCTCGGCACACGGCCGTGCACAAGGCCGTGTGGCCCGATCACACAGTGCCCTGACCTTCTGTAAGTCAGGGCCCGTTTTGCACTACGGGTCCCTCCGAGACTCGTCTTTTCCGAATTCTTTCTTCGCTCGTGTATTCGATATGTATGATATAGATAGGAATTGCATGATTTATGAATTTACGACATGTTCGGGTATGTGAATAGTGCGTTTTAAGTCTTCGTTAAATTTTCTATCTTTTGCATGTGAAGTCCGATTTTCCCGAAATTCATATGCATACTTCTTTATGATAATTTAAGCATGTCCGTAAAGTTTCGTTATATTTGGATTTGATTTGTATTTTTAAATGCATGAATTACTCTGTTTTCGTTTGATAATTTGAACTTAAGTGATTGATTTAATTGTATAACGTGCTCCTATGTGTTTTAATATTCTCGTATAAGCCGTGCGTCGTCTTTAGTCTTATTTGGTTGTGTCCTGGTATTTTTGCAGACGATACTCCTGTGGAGTAGCGCCGGTTCTTGCTCTTTTGCTCATCTTTTGCATAGCCAGGTGAGGTTTCCGTTTCTGTTTCCAGTATTATTATGTATATATATAAATAAGCCCTCCCGATATAAGCCACGTTTATGTTTTTTTTTCACACCGTTCATATATATATACGTAATAGATATTTATGATTATTATGTTCATTTGATTTATCGAAAATGATTTGATATGAAAAGTACTACGTATAGACTTCGAAATGTTTACGGAAGAGACATGTAAAACCTTTTGTTTTCTAAGGCGAACTTTGGCCTTCGGCCTCGCATATGACATGTCTCGAACGGTCTTTTGGCCAACCCGAAATGTTTGAAAAGCGAGTTATGAACTGTATGCATGATCGTTTGGGCCCGGAGTAAGAGCGATAGGACGAAGTCGGTAGACGTCGGGTCTACGGCGTAAATCCTATGGTTTCCTCCATTTGGGAGCTCGGGGTGAGGCCGGAGTGGCAGCCCTTTGAGTACCTGAGTTATTCTAGTTAGTTACGAGTAGTTCGGGTTTGCAGTCCGGCTACATTGGAGGAATAAGGGAGGTTTCCGGTTTTATGTTTTTGGTTATTGGAGTTTCAGGGCTCGACTCGCCGAGTCATATGATAAGTTATGTTTTATGTTAAATCACCACCCGTTTACGAAAACCTTTCTTTTATGTTGATTTCTTTTAATTATAAAATTGGTGATTTACTTCAGTTTTATTATATACATTATTATTTCCCCCCTCACTTAGTCGTTTGACTAACCCTCTCTGTCTCACCCTATATTGGTTTCAGGATACTAGGCGGGATTCGTCGTCGTCGTCGTAGGGTTTTATTTATTCTCTCATGTATATTCCTTTTCCGTATGATATGGATTAGATTTGTAGGATATTAGAATTTTATTTAATTTGTATTCGGGATTATGTATTTATCGAACCCGTTTGTTATTATGTAATTGAATTTCGTTAGCCTTGGTGGGCTTTAATAATTGTGTATTTATTATGTTCTATTGCTTTGATTATTTATATTGCTTCCGCGCCTCTGTCTTTTCGTTGTTTTTAAAACCCCGCCTAGTGATTGAGTAAATGCTTGCCGTTCGCCGGGTTTCGACTCGGGTCGGATCCCATTTCGGTTCCGGGTCGGACTCGGTGCGGGGCGTGCGTTACCCGTTTGGGGCGCCCGCTACAGTTGGTATCAGAGCTCCTTGGTCCAATGGCCTAAGCTCTGAATTGTCGTGTATTACTGGTTTGGTCGGTCGTTGTGTGCCGGTGTAACTTAGGGAATTGCACTCACCAGTGTTCAAGAACGCTTAGTGTTTGAATTGTCACGGATCTTTGTTGGATGATCAACAACAAAAGATCTTTTACAATCAAAATACTGGGATGGGCTTGGATATAGGTGGATGTGAAACTCAAGGTTGTACTTGCCATGCCTGGTTGTCTGTCGTGTCCGGTTGTGTCTAGGTCGTACGGCTTAGGACTTCTCTGAAAGTGTGCAAATGTGCTAAGTGCTTATGTGAAATCTAAGTGAACATTACTTGCCTATGTGTTTACAGCTTTGCATGCTCACTTACCTGTCATGCATAACTGTTAATGGCTTTACAGGATGCCTCCACGTCGTTGTCCCTGTGGACAGTCTTCGTCATCTTCGTTGACACCTCAGACCGATCCACTGATTCCAGCCGAAATTTTGGAAACATTAAGACAGTTCATCGCTCATGCCCCTAAAGGAAATGCTGAGCAGGAAGCGTGGGCTCAATTTCTCATATTCGAACCACCGCAATTTGAAGGTACCCCGGATGAAGCTATTGCCGAAGCATGGATATCTGCTCTAGAAAAGATTTTTAGGATTATGGAATATTCGGATTCCCTAAGAGTCGGGTTTGCTATTTATTTGATGATTGGAGCTGCTCAAGAATGGTGGAAACAGATGGAACAACGATGGGAACGCGAGCATGTGGTCCCGACTTAGGATCAATTCTTGACTGAGTTCCGGGCTGAATACATTACGAGGATTGTTCATCAGCAAAATGAAAGTGAAATTCAGGCCCCCGTTCAGCCTAATCCTCCCCAACCTCAGGGATATCCACGACAGTATGTGGATTTTGTAAGGGCCCGCATGTAGAGGCTAAATGTTGGAGGAAGAATGGACTGTGCTTCGGATGTGGTAGCCCCGATCACATAGTGAATCTATGTCCGAAGAAGAGGCAAGTACCGCGGGATATAGCAGGCGATACTGAGGATGCACATCCAGCGAGTTCTACGAGGCCACTTAAACAATCAGGGTCTTCTTCCGGCAAGAAAACCTTCTCGGTATCTTCATCGAAGCAGAATGTACCTCCGAAACCGCAGGGAACGCCAGTATGTGGCTTTTGCCAAAGAGATCATCAAGAGTCAGAATGCCGAAAGAAGCAGGGACGTTGCTTCTCATGTGGAAGTCCGTTTCATCTTCGTACAAATTGCACGAGAAAGAGAATGTCGAGACGAGCCAGAAGAATGAAGCTTGATTCTGTATGAACGATCCAGGTATATTGCATTTTCATGACATTCATCCAATTAATTTAATTTCATATTATGTGAATTTAAATTATGTGCGTTAAGCGTATTATATTATGCATGTGATTTCGATGTTGTTGCTCGTGTTTGAATTTTGTGAAGTTTGTGTGGTTTTAATCACACGAACTACCCCTGTATGCCTTGCACGGTCTCGCCACACGCCGTGACGAGACCCTGTGCACTTATCTCACACGGCCTTGTTGCACCCCGTGCGAAAGGCCGTGCGCATGAATACACACGGGCTCGTCACACGCCGTGATGAGAGCCCGTGCGTGTTTGTCCTCACGGGGTCGTCACACGCCGTGACGAGACCCCGTGCGCGTTTCTCACACGGCCTCGTCACACGCCGTGACGAGAGGCCGTGTGCGTTTCTTCCGGATTTTAAAATGGTCAGTAGCTCCTCTTTTCCGCACACACTCACTTTCTCTCCCTTATTCATGCGAAAAATTTCCCCATTTTTCTCCCCAAATTCCTTCCAACTTTGATCTCGAATTATTCTCGATCTACCCGACGGATTTCCGTGAGATTTTGATAGTGTGTTGTCTACAGCGAGTTCTTGTTATTGTTGAAGTTTGGGCTCGATCCGTATTACCGATCTCGCACAATCTTCGCCCGACGTAGCGCACGCCAAGTGTTCGGTAAAAGTCCCGAGTGAAAAGTTTGCAACTTATTTCCTTCAATCCACACAACTCCAACTCTTAATAAGTAGGGCCTAGAGGATGAAAACGAGACCAACAATAACAAAAGTAAGACACTAGACAACAAACGACGCATGGCAATACAATTAGAACTCAAATCATGTAATAAACATAATATGGAAGTTAAACAATTAAACATACAAAGACATATATAAAATACGGAACGACAATCAAAGAAATACTAATGCAATACTAAATAATGAAAGAACATAGATAATAAATATTAAAGGCAGGCTAAAACGCAATTAGGGCACGCAGACATGCTTAAAATAGCATAACGAAGCTCTCTTGCAAAAACGGGATCGAACGGACAAGAAACGGGAAAAGTGGGAAAAATCCCTAAACGAGAAAGGTGTCAATTGACGGTCAAATAAGGTCGAATAAATTGCAAACTATGTGAAATATTTAATCCCGAGGCTCAAGGGAGCTATAGGTAAAATCAGATTAATTTTTGGAGGTCGTACGCGAAAGGTCAACATTTAAATAGGTGGGGTTGACCCAATTCCCGAAGTGCAAGAAAGAAAAAGGCTAGAAAATCCACTAAGGCACGTGCACCAGCCAACGCACGGTCTTGAGCACGTTGTCAAGACCGTGCAGGCGCACACGGCCTTGCGCACTGGCTATGCGCACGGGCGCAAGCCGGTGCAGGTCAAAATGGGTGCGCACGGGCTAACGCACGGTCTTCGCAAGACCATGCACGAGCCTGTGCTGGCTAAAGAGGGTCACACGGGGCCATGCACAGGCTTGGCAAGACCGTGCACAAGCCCGTGCGGCTCTTCTGGGTGCAGCGAACAACAGTTCGTGAAATCTCACGCGAACACCAACATATAAATTCATAGATCTCCTAATTTACTCCATAAAACATCCTAATTTTCACATATAATCATATATATCATATTAGCTACACATAGGTCAAAGAAACACGTAAAATGATCAAGTAAATCTCCCTAAACATGAAAATCCTAAAACTATAAAAATCCTATATAAAAGCCACGAAAATCGTAATGAAGAGGGAACGAAATGAAATGGGGTAAAAGGATTACCGGTAGAGAATGAAGTAAGGATCGTTCGGGTTTTCAGGCCTCGTCGATCGGGCAAGAAACGGGCTCGATAGGGCGATTCTCCTCCTCTTCCTTCTTCTTTCTCCTTTTCTCCTTCTCTCTTCGCTTCCTTCTTTCTCTCTCAAAGAATATGGGTTTGTGTGAGAATAATGGATATAAGAGGGGTATGTATGCAAAAAGGGATATTAAATGAGGTCGGGGTAAAAATAGGGAATTTGGATAAAAGGCGGGTTCAAGGGTAAAACTTTTTCGTGAATATAAATATTCTCACGAAAAGCCTTCGGCGCGATTAAAATATTATTCCGGAATAAATCCAAAATTTCGGGTCATTACAATACTCCCCTCTTCAAAAGAATCTGTCCTCAGATTCTAACACAAAAAGGAACGCGAAGTGGAACTTCCCATTCTACAAGCGCAAGAAAAGGAGAAACTGAATGGCATACGCAGGTAGCATTTATCATTCGAAATATATATAATTACACATGCATGTTATGACAATGCAATATACATGTGCGAGCATGTCGAGATCGATAACCACTTCTTCTTCCCCTAGGGTTCTCTCTGTTGGGGCAGTCCCGAATGTGATGCTTGGTGCTTCCACACGAAAAGCAACGTCCCAATTGCTTCTTACACTTTGCAGTCTTGTGATTCATCTTCCCACAGTAGTCACGGGGAATGGGGTCCTCGATCACTTCAGGTTCTGTAGGTTCCGGCACCTCGTAGTGTGGTCTCTTTGTTCGAAAGGTACTTGGTCCGGCTGGCTCTGTTCTTGCTATCTCGTTGGAAGAGGATGATCCTATCATAGCAGGGGCACTCTGGTTCATTATTTGGAGTTCGGAATCCACTCTCATAGCTCGAGTAACTGCATCGGGGTAAAGACGGATGTCAAGTGCCATCAATGCTCTTCGGATCTCCGGCTGAAGTCCCTCGATAAACTTGCGTGCTCCCTTTCGTTCGTCCGTGTAGCGGATGCCCCAAACGGGTAACGCACGCCCCGCACCGAGCCTCGACCCGGAACCGAAATGGAATCCGACCCGAATCGAAACCCGAAGAACGGCACACATTTACTCAATGACTAGGTGGGGGTTTCAAAAAAAAACGAAAGAAAACGACAGAGGTGCGGAAGCGAAATTAAACAAACAATAAATCATAATAAATGCACAAGTATTAAAGCCCACCAAGGCCAACGGAATTCAATTACTTAAATAATAAACTAGTTCGATACAATATCCCGGCAATAAATATTAACGGGTTCAACATATAATCCCGAATACTACATAAATAAAATCCTACTATCGTAAACATAAATATTAGCCAAACGGGAATAGAGTTTTACATGAGCAAAATAAATGCAACTCTAATGACGACGACTACGACGACGATCAAATCCCGCCTAGTATCCTGAAACCAATACAGGGGTGAAACAGAGGGGGTTAGTCAAACGACTAAGTGAGGAGGGAATAATAATGTATATTATAAAACGGAAATAAATCACCAATTTTAAACTTAAAAGAAATCAACATAAACGAAAGGTTTTCGTAATCGGGTGGTGATTTAGCATAAAACATAACTTATCATATGACTCGGCGAGTCGAGCCCTTAACTCCAATTTCCAAACATAAAACGGGAAACCACCCTTATGCCTCCAATGTAGACGAACCGCTAAATCTGAACTATGCATATCATACATACATAACTCAGGTACTCAAAGGGCTGCCACTCCGGCCTCACCCCGAGCTCCCAAAGGTGGAGGGAACCATAGAATTTCCGCCGTAGACCCGATATCTACTGACTTCGTCCTATCATCCTGACTCTGGGCCCAAACATACATACATACAGTTCATAACTCGCTTTTCAAATCATTTCGGGTTGGCCAAAAGACCGTTCGAGACATGTCATATGCGAGGCCGAAGGCCAAAGTTCGCCTTAGAAAACAAAGGGGTTTTACATGTCTCTTTCGCAAACGTTTTGAAGACTATACGTAGTACTTTTTCATATCAAAACATTTTCGATAAATCGAATAAACATAATAGGCATAAATATCTACTAAGTATATATATATAGAAACGATGTGAAAACAAAACGTAAACAAGGCTTATATCGGGAGAGGCTTATTTATGTATATACGTAATAGTAATGGAATCAGAAACGGAAAGCCTCACCTGTTGGCTATACAAAATAAGAACAAAAGCAAGAACCGGCGCTACTCCACGGGAGTATCGTCTGCAAAATACAAAGACACAACCAAATAAGACTAATGACGATGCACGGCTTATACAAAAACATCAAAACACATAGAAGCACGTTGAACAATCAAATAAGCACTTAAGTTCAAATTATTAAGCATAAACGGAGTAATTCGTGAATTCGAAAATGCAAATCAATTCGAAATACAATGAAACTTTACGGGCATGCTTTAAATTTCATAAAGGAGTATGCATTCGAATTTGGGGAAAATCGGACTTCATATGCAAAAGTTAGAAAATTTGACGAAAACTTAAAACGCGTAACTAAAATCCCGAACATGTTATAATTTCGTAAATCATGCAATTCATATCTATTTCATATATATCGAATACACGAGCGAAGAAAGAATTCGGAAAAGACGAGCCTCGGAGGGCCCCGTAGGCCAAAATTGGCCCTGACTTACAGAAGGTCAGGGCCCTGTTCAAACGGGCCACACGGCCTTGTGCACGGCCGTGTGCCAAGGCCGTGCGCATCAAATAAGGACACGCACGGTCTCTTGCACACGGCCTCCAGGCCATGTGCACAAGGTCGTGCACCATAAACCATGCGCACGGTCTCTGGCACGGCCGTGCAAGAGGCCCTGTACCTCCACACGGGCTTGCCGCACCCCGTGTGCAAAGCCCGTGCACGTCAAGAATGAGCAAAACACTTCGCAGAACCAGAAAAACCACGCGAATTCAATCCTAATTTCAACATTTGATCATCTAAATATACAAATCACGCCCTAATATTTACTTATAATGATCTACAACATATAAGCTACACATAGGATCCAAAAACACGAAAATCCATCCATAAATTCTCTCGAAATCACATAAACCCTAAATTATTCAACTATTAACAAAAATGAGAAATACGAGGCATATGAGACATTAAATGAGAGAGACGTGAAAGTCTTACTCGTAGAAGAGATCGTGAGGCGTTCGTAGGCGTAAACGGTTTGAAAATCGGTCGAGAAACGGGGTCGGGACGATCGTTTGAACCTTCTTCCTTCTCTTTCTCTTTTTTCTTTCTTTTCTTTTCTTTCTCCTTGCTGCTGCTGCGTTTTGGGCGAGAGTGAGGTGAGGGAGAGAGTGATGAGACTTAGTCAAAAGTTTGACTAGGGTTTAAAAATCAAAGGGGCATATTCATAATTTTGCAAAATAAGTTTGAAAACTCATGTTGTCCAAATAATACATAATTACAGTCAAAATTCATATAATTAAACGCACATTGATAATTCATAATCTAAATATAGAAATTCATTCATTTACGAAATTATTCTAAAATCTCATAATAAATATCAAATAAAATAATAAATTGCGCAAATACCCGATTCGGACACACCGGATTATAATTCGGTTTTTGGGGGCGTTACAATCACCCCTCCCTATGAGAATCTGGCCCCCAGATTCTACTCGTCCGACTGAAATAATTCCGGATGAAACTTGCGCATCTTGTCCTCGGTCTCCCATGTAGCTTCTTCGGTTGTCTGATTTCTCCAAAGAACTTTGACAAGAGAAATCTCCCGATTCCGCAGAGCTTGAGTCTTCTTATCCAATATCTTCACCGGCTTCGAAACAAAGGTCAAATTCGACTCTAGTTCAATTTCCTCAACAGGAAGGATCTCGGACTCATTCGGGAAGTACTTTCGGAGTTGAGAAACATGAAAGACATTGTGAATTCCTGTTAGGCTTGGCGGCAAGTCTAACCTGTAGGCGGTGTTCCCAATCCTCTCCAGAATTTCATAGGGACCCAAGAATCTGGGACTCAGTTTTCCTCCTTTTCCAATTGGGGTGAATCCCTTTCGAGGAGAAGCTTTGAGGAATACTTTGTCACCAACCTCAAATTCCAACGGTCGGTGACGGTTGTCGGCATAGCTCTTCTGTCGATCCTGAGCTGCTTTCATTCTCTACCGAATGATCTGGATACGGTCGATGGCATTTTGGAGAAACTTTGGAGGAGTTCCTCGTTCCTTATCATCTTTCGTCCAACGCCAATCCTCGAGATCCCAAAACAACGGGGATCTACACTTTCTGCCATATAATGCCTCGTAAGGTGCCATTTCGATCGAAGATTGATAACTGTTGTTGTAGGCAAACTCGATCAATGGCAACTGGTTGTGCCAATTGTTGCGAAAATCCAAGGCACAAGCTCGAAGCATATCACAAAGGTACCTGATCATTCTCTCTGACTGACCATCTATCTGTGGATGTGCGGCCGTACTGAAAGTCAGCTTCGTTCCCATTCGCTGTTGAAGTTGCTGCCATAAGCGAGAAGTAAATTGGGCATCTCTGTCAGACCTATCATAGTCGGAATCCCATGAAGCTTGACAATCTCTCGGTGATAAATCTCTGCCAACCTATCCACTTTGTATGACATGTTCATCGGTAGAAAATGAGCACTCTTGGATAGTCGGTCGATAATCACCCAAATGCTATCGTAGCCACCTCTAACTTTAGGCAAACCAGACACGAAGTCCATGGCAATACCCTCCCAATTCCATGTAGGAATCCGTAGTGGCTCAAGCAAACCTCCCGGTCTTTGATGTTCAACTTTAACTTGCTGACAAGTCGAGCATCTCTTGACATAATCAGCTACGTCTCTCTTCATACCTCTCCACCAGAATAATTCTTTTAGATCCCGGTACATCTTACTTCCACCTAGATGAACTGTGTAAGGTGTGTTGTGAGCCTCATCGAGAATCTCCTTCCTCAGACTCTCCGGAACACAAACTCGGGACTTATAGCGGAGAATTCCTGTGTCGTCCACACCAAACTGAGTCTCTGGATCAGTTGCGATGTGAACTATCTGTCTCTGAGTCCACTCATCAGTCGCCTGAACATCTCGAATCTTTCGACCCAACTCGGACTGGATCGATATGCTGTGAACATGGGCCTGGGAACTGATGTGAACTCCCTCTAACTTAGCCTCTAGCTGGGCTATGCTTGCCTTCCGGCTCAGTGCATCGGCTACAACATTCGCCTTTCCGGGATGGTATTGAATCTTGCAATCGTAATCCTCCAATAACTCCATCCAATGGCGCTGTCGTTTGTTCAATTCCTTCTGAGTAAACAAGTACTGAAGGCTCTTATGATCTGTGAAGATGTCGAACGTGATGTCGTAGAGGTAATGACGCTATTTCAATAAAGCAAATACAACGGCGGCTAGCTCAAGGTCGTGCGTGGGATAGTTCCCTTCAGCTGGCTTTAGCTTCCTCGATGCATAGGCTATAACTTTCCCATTCTGCATTAACACACAACCTAATCCTTCGTGTGACGCATCTGCATACACGACAAATCCTTCAGAACCCTCGGGCAGGGTCAATACTGGGGCTGTGGTCAATCTCTTCTTGAGCTTTTGAAAGCTGGTTTCACATTTGGCTGACCACTCAAACTTAGCTTCTTTCTTTGTTAACGCTGTTAACGGGCCTGCAAGCTTAGAGAAATCCTTGACGAAACGTCTGTAGTATCCTGCTAAACCCAAGAAACTATGGATCTCTGTAGGAGTCTTAGGTCTCTCCCAATCCAGCACTGTCTCAATCTTTGAAGGATCTACCTCGATTCCCTTTCCGGATATGACATGACCTGGGAAGGTCACTCGGTCAATCTAGAATTCACATTTGCTGAAATTAGCGAATAATTGGTGCTCTCTCAAAGCTTGGAGCACAATCCGGAGGTGTTCAGCGTGTTCTTCTTCGGACTTCGAGAACACTAAGATGTCGTCAATGAAGATAACGACGAATTTGTCGAGGTACGGACGGAAAATCCTGTGTATCATGTCCATGAAAGCTGTTGGGGCATTCGTGAGTCCAAACGGCATGACCACAAACTCGAAATGTCCGTATCGGGTGTTGAAAGCTATCTTCGGGATATCCTGAGATCAGATACAGAGCTGGTAATATCCTTGTCTGAGATCGAGCTTGGAATAAACCTTCGATCCTTGTAGCAAATCGAACAATTCCTCGATATGTGGTAAAGGATACTTGTTCTTCACTGTCATCCTGTTCAATTCTCGGTAATCGATACACATGCGAAGTGTACCATCCTTCTTCTTTACGAACAAGACTGCAGCACCCCAAGGTGAGGCACTCGGTCGGATATATCCAATAGAAAGAAGTTCATCGAGTTGGTTCTTCAATTCTTTCAACTCGGCAGGAGCCATTCGGTACGACGACTTCGAATAGGACTCGGCTCCCGGAACTAGGTCAATCACGAACTCTATATCCCGATCCGGTGGCAAGAATTCCAGATTCTTGAGGAACACGTCAGTGAATTCATTGACCACGGGCGTTTCCTCAATCTTCGTCTGGTCTTTCGGACGGTTGAGAAGGTAAGCTATAAAGCACGTAGCTTCTTCTTTCTGAACGAGCTTCTTGGCTTCCATCATCGAGATATACGGACCTTCTCCTGATCGGAAACCCTTAACCTCATTGGAACCCAAAATAACCTTCTTCTCGAAACAATCAACCTTCGCCCGATGTTCGTACAACCAATCCATTCCGAGAATAACCCCATATTTCTTCATCGGCAACTCGATCAAATCAGCCGGGTACTCGATACCCTCGATGATAATCGGACAACGCTTAAGTGCTCGGTTCGCAATAACTTTCGAACCCAACGGCGAACCAACCATTAACACATAATCAAGCAAAGAAACAGGCGCATGCACAGATAAGGAAACAGCAGGCGCAATAAATGACTGTGAAGCACCCGAGTCGTACAATGCATGTATGGGAATGCCATTTATATATATAGTACCTTCCACCACATCGGTCGGATCTGCAACAGCATCCTCTGCATCGCCTTCCAAGGCGTAAACACGGGCATAGACCTGAGGCTGAGCGGCTCCCTGCTGTATCAGTCTCCTCTTCGGGCATACATCTACCCAGTGATCGGCGCTACCACATCCGTAGCAAAGACCATTCTTCCTCCAACATTTGGCCTCTAAGTGCTGGCCCTGACAAAATCCACATACAGGTCGTGGATGTCCCTGAGGTCGGGGAGGAGCAGGTTGAATGGGGGTCTTGAATGGCTTCTTCCCAGAAGAAGACCCAGATGGAACAAATGGCCTCTTCGAACCAGACGGGAAACTCTTAGCGGCTGCGGGGGCAGGTGCAGAAGTCGGTCTCATCTGTCGGAGATCAGACTTTGTAGATAATGCCGTCTCAACTGCGTCGGTGTATTACTGAAGTCTGTTCCCGAGCATATGCATACGAATCTCATTCAACAACCCCTCAATAAACTGTCGAGTCTTCCTCTGTTCATCGTCAACCATATACGAGAAGTGAATAATAAGTTTGCAGAAATGAGCCTCGTATTGGTCAACTGATGAAGTACCCTACTTGAGAGCCAAGAACTCTCGCTCACGTCGCTGTTGGACCACCAACGGTATATCCTTGGCCCGAAACTCGACCAAGAAATGATCCCAAGTCGGGGCCACATGCTCTCGCTGCCATCTCTGCTCTATACGGGTCCACCAGTCATGTGCAGCTCCTGTCATCTGATACACTTCTAATTCGACCCTCTTAGGGTCCGGACATTCCATTACTCTAAACCTCTTCTCCATTGCCGCTATCCAAGATTCGGCAATAACATCGTCCGGTGCACCCTCGAACTGCGGAGGGTGGAGCTTAAGGAACCTGCTCATCTCGGTCTCGGGGGCAGGTGGTGGCGTTGCTCGGTTGGCATTAACCATAAACTGCCCTAAGGCTTCCATAAACTGTGCTGGTGTCGGAACACCTGGAGGCGGACCTGGCGGTTCACGGCGAGGTGGCATTCTGCAAAATCAATGCCAAACATGCATGATGATAAGTGATTATGGAAAGCTGTAACACATAGGCAAGTAATGTTCAGATAGAGTTCACATAAGCACTTAGCACATTTGCACAAATTCCACAGAAGTCCTAAGCTGTACGACCTAAACACAACCGGACACGACAGGCAACCAGGCATGGCAAGAATAACCTTGAGTTTCGCATTCACCTATATCCAAGCCCATCCCAGTGTTTTGATTGTAAAAGATCTTTTGTTGTTGATCATCCAAGAACGATCCGTCACAATTCAAACACTAAGCGTTCTTGAACACTAGTGAGTGCAATTCCCTAAGTTACACCGGCACACAACGACTGACAAAACAAATGAAACACGACGATTCAGAGCTTAGGCCATTGGACCAAAGAAGCTCTGATACCAACTGTAGCGGGCGCCCCAAACGGGTAACGCACGCCCCGCACCGAGCCCCGACCCGAAACCGAAATGGAATCCGACCCGAATCGAAGCCCGGTGAACGGCACACATTTACTCAATGACTAGGCGGGGGTTTAAAAAAAACAAAAGAAAACGACAGAGGTGCGAAAGCGAAATTAAACAAACAATAAATCATAATAAATGCACAAGTATTAAAGCCCACCAAGGCCAACGGAATTCAATTACTTAAATAATAAACGGGTTCGATACAATATCCCGGCAATAAATATTAACGGGTTCAACATATAATCCCGAATACTACATAAATAAAATCCTACTATCGTAAACATAAATATTAGCCAAACGGGAATAGAGTTTTACATGAGCAAAATAAATGCAACTCTAACGACAACGACTATGACGATGACCAAATCCCGCCTAGTATCCTGAAACCAATACAGGGGTGAAACAGAGGGGGTTAGTCAAACGATTAAGTGAGAAGGGAATAATAATGTATATTATAAAACGGAAATAAATCACCAATTTTAAACTTAAAAGAAATCAACATAAACGAAAGGCTTTCGTAATTGGGTGGTGATTTAGCATAAAACATAACTTATCATATGACTCGGCGAGTCGAGCCCTTAACTCCAATTTCCAAGCGTAAAACGGGAAACCACCCTTATGCCTCCAATGTAGACGGACCGCTAAGTCCGAACTACGCATATCATACATACATAACTCTGGTACTCAAAAGGCTGCCACTCCGGCCTCACCCCGAGCTCCCAAAGGTGGAGGGAACCATAGAATTTCCATCGTAGACACTATTTTCATAAAACGTTTCGAAGACTATACGTAGTACTTTTTCATATGAAAATATTTTTGATAAATCAAATAAACATAATAGGCATAAATATCTACTAAGTATATATATATAGAAACGGTGTGAAAACAAAACGTAAAGAAGGCTTATATCGGGAGAGGCTTATTTATATATATACGTAATAGTAATGGAATCAGAAACGGAAAGCCTCACCTGTTGGCTATACAAAATAAGAACAAAAGCAAGAACCGGCGCTACTCCACTGGAGTATCGTCTGCAAAATACAAAGACACAACCAAATAAGACTAACGACGACGCACGGCTTATACGAAAACATTAAAACACATAGAAGCACGTTGAACAATCAAATAAAGCACTTAAGTTCAAATTATCAAGCATAAACAGAGTAATTCGTGAATTCGAAAATGCAAATCAATTCCAAATACAATGAAACTTTACGGGCATGCTTTAAATATTAGGGGCAAATTCGTAATTTTGCAAAATTAGTTTGAAAACTCATGTTGTCCAAATAATACATAATTACAGTCAAAATTCATATAATTAAACGCACATTGACAATTCGTAATTTAAATATAGAAATTCATTCATTTACGAAATTATTCTAAAATCTCATAATAAATATCAAATAAAATAATAAATTGCGCAAATACCCGATTCGGACACAACGGATTATAATTCGGATTTTCGGGGCGTTACAGTCCGCGGCAAGATGAGGAGCATAGGTGATGAGACGGTTGAACTGTGCTTCATACTGAGCTGCGGTAGATGCTCCTTGGTTGAGATACATGCATTCTCTCTCCCGGCTGTCACGTACCACTTCCGGCACATACTTCAATCGGAAGTCAGATACGAATCGTGACCAAGTGTGGGGGACTCTCTCGGCAATCCATCTCCATTCTATGAAGTGCCACCAATCTCGAGCGGGTCCTCTCATAAGGAAGGTAGCATACTCGACCCTCTCGGGGTCACCACACTGTAGTACTCGAAAGATCTGCTCCACGTCGGATATCCAGGCCTCGGCCTTAAAATCATTTGGTTCGCCCTTGAAGCAGGGTGGGCGATAGAAGAGAAACCTATCCAAGGTTTGGCCCACAGTCTGTCTGGCGGGTATGTCCTGCTGTTGTTGTATCCCTTGACATACTTGCACGGCGATCTGTCGAATAATCGATACCCACTCTTCAGCCATTGGGTTCGGGGGTGTTGGAGCAGTAGGGGGTCTTCGGCGAGGCATTATGCGCCTGTGAACAACAAACTAGAAAATGATGCATGTTTGGTTAAGGGAATGATCACGTAAGGCATATAAAATTCAAACAAAGCATACATATATGATTGAACAGCATGTAAACAATTTAAGCACGAAACAATCATAGAACAAGCAAAACTCGATCCTATAGCCGTACAACCAAGACACGACAAGACCCAAGCAGGACACGACCAGACGACAAGACAAGACAGACACTACCTCGAGTTCCACATCCACCTGCATTCGATCCCAACTCAGTACTACAATTGTAAAAGATCAAACGGTTGGTTGGCCATTCCAAAAGAAGATCAATCACAATTTCAATACTAAGGAGTTCTCAAGTACCTGTGACTGGAAACTCTAAGCCTCATTAACACGAAACGGGCAGACATAAGGGACAAGACATGACGCGATTTCAAAGCTTCGGTTCCTTTTGGGAACCTAGGCTCTGATACCACTGACTGTAGCGCCCCCCGAAGACGGAACGCCACATCCACACCGAAATGGACTCCCGAGCTTCAGCGAGGGGCCTCAACTCAAAAACCCACTTCGGCGAACGGCACTCAAGCAATAACCATCAGCAACAGCGACAACATCCCAACAACAACCATAACCATGCAGAGCAATGCGGAAGCGATTTAAAAGGATAACAAATAAATTACATAGAAGCCTACAAAGCTAACATGATATCAATTAAACATTTGCAGTTTGAAATACAACAGAAGCATAAACACACAGTGCCATCCATGGCTCAACTAGCCTATCCTGTGCAATCTTAGATATCTTCAACTATCCCACATCAGGGGCACATAAGATACCTAAAGTAAATAAAGCAGTAAATAGTACGAAAATATTTAAATATAATAAACAAGACTCGACAGTTGCTGGGACCACTGACAAGACGAACCAGACGACAAGACTGAGCCTATCTAGACCTGCTGATGCCGACTGACAAGATACGTGACGTCGTCACCTGTCTACCTGAAGCAAGAACCAAAATAGCAGGGGTGAGTATAAAGGATACTCAGTAAGGGGGTTTTGATCACAGTTCGTTATTTATCTTTTAAAATCAAAGGTAGTGAATGTTGCCCGTTTTGAGAAAGACTATAAGTAACGATATAAGTTGCAAAACTATAACATAAGGCAACACTCGGGTTCGGCTTGCTTGGAAAATACAAAAAGATTGACGAACCGGATCCTTGAAAACATTTACACATAAGGTCAAGCCGATAGTTTTGAAAGGATATTAGTTGAGTCACGAGGCCATTACAATTCGAAAGCCATGATATGAATAAGTTAGAAAGGATAAAGAAACACGGCTTGTAATTCAACTAATTAATTGAATAATAAAGGAGGCTTAGGTTGGACAAGTTCGAGTCACGCTTCTAGATTATATATATATATATAGGGAAATACATATGCCAAATGAAGAAAACCGGAATGTGCTTCGACTTGTAATGAAAGCCGTAAAACAATTAGACAAGCAAGTAATGCAATAAATCATGAAATAGTGTGTCCCGGCGAGAACGGGCCCTCTCCTTATAACTCCCATTTATGAAAAGCATAAAAACATGTAGTCAATTACTCCACCACCAAAGTCAATGTCCAATCAGAATTTTTTGGAAACGCGTGTTAACAACGTCACCCTTATCAGAATTTTCTAGGAAGCGCGTAGCCTACAACGCCACCCTCGCACTAACTCATGCTAGCCAACCTCCTGGCCGACCTAAGCGAATATGGATTGGAGTATACATCGGGATTTGCCCTAGACGCTCGTCTCTAGGCTCACCTCCTGTACACTCTAGGCCCAAATCATTATTCAGTCCAGGGCTCGCATTTGAAATCAATAACAGTTTAGGTGGCCAAAAGGGCCATTCGATAATATGGAATCGGGGTGTAGCGGGCGCCCCAAACTGGTAACGCACGTCCCGCACCGAGCCCCGACCCGGAACCGAAATGGAATCCGACCCGAATCGAAACCCGGCGAACGGCACACATTTACTCAATGACTAGGCGGGGTTTTCAAAAACGAAAGAAAACGACAGAGGTGCGGAAGCGAAATTAAACCAAACAATAAATCATAATAATTGCACAAGTATTAAATGTAACGCCCCGAAAATCCGAATTATAAATCTGTATGTTCGGATCGAATATTTGCGCAATTATTATTTTATTTGATATTTATTATGTAATTTTAGAATTATTTCGTATATGAATGAATTCTGTATTTAAATTACAAATTGTCAATGTGCGTTTAGTAATATGAATTTTGACTGTAATTACATGTTATTTGGGCAACGTGAGTTTTCGAACTTATTTTGCAAAATTACGACTTTGCCCCTTCGGTTTCTAAACCTTAGTCAATATGACTAAGTCAATCTCTCTCCCTCTCTATTCCATTCACGCGCAAAGAGAGAAAAAGAGAAGAAAGAAAAAGAGAGAAAAAGAGAAGAAAGAAGAAAGAGATTCCAACGATCGTTCCGACTCCGTTTCCCGACGGATTTTCGAGCCGTTTACGTCTACGAACTCCTCGCGATCTCATCTACGAGTAAGCTCTCACGAAATTTTTCGATTAATGCCTTCATTACTTCGATTTTTGGATTTTTGATTATAGTTGAATAATTTAGGTTTTTATATGATTTTGATAGAAAATGTGGATGGATTTTCGTGTTTATTGTTTCTACGTGTAGCTTATGTATTGTAGATGATTATATGTGAGAATTAGGGTTTGATTTGCATGTTTTAGTGATTAATTGTTGGATTAGGGTTTGAATTCTCGTAGGTTTTGTTTCTGCGAAATGTTTCTGCTCGAATCGGTGCACACGGCCTTGAGGCCGTGTGCATGAGGCCGTGCGCGTGAGGAATCGCACACGGGCTGGTGCACACGGCCTTGAGGCCGTGTGCATGAGGCCGTGCGCGTTTCTTGATCGTGCACGGCCTCGCCACACGGCCGTGCACAAGGCCGTGTGGCCTGGTCGAACAGTGCCCTGACCTTCTGTTAGTCAGGGCACAAATTGGCCTACGGGTCCCACTTCGGCTCGTCTTTTCCGAATTCTTTCTTCGCTCGTGTATTCGATATATATGATATAGATAGGAATTACATGATTTATGAATTTACGACATGTTCGGGTATATGAATAGTGCATTTTAAGTTTTCGTTAAATTTTCTAACTTTTGCATGTGAAGTCCGATTTTTCCGAAATTCGAATGCATGCTTCTTTATGATATTCTAATCATGTCCGTAAAGTTTCGTTGCATTTGGAATTGATTTACATTTTTTAATTTGCGATTTACTCTGTTTTCGTTTGAGAATTTGAACCTAAGTGATTGATTTAATTATATAACGTGCTTCTATGTGTTCTAGTTCTTTCGTATAAGCCGTGCGTCGTCTTTAGTCTTATTTGGTTGTGTCTTGGTATTTTTGCAGACGATACTCCCGTGGAGTAGTGCCAGTTCTTGCACTTTTGTTCATTTTGCATAGCCAGGTGAGGCTCACCGTTTCTGTTTCCAGTATTATTAAGTATATATATAAATAAACCTCTCCCCATATAAGCCTCGTTTATGTTTTGGTTTTCACACCGTTTATATATATATATACTTAGTAGATATTTATGATTATTATGTTCATTTGATTTATCGAAAATTATTTGATATGAAAAAGTATTACGTATAGTCTTCGAAATGTTTACGAAAGAGACATGTAAAACCTTTTTGTTTCTAAGGCGAACTTTGGCCTTCGGCCTCGCATATGACATGTCTCGAACGGTCTTTTGGCCAACCCGAAATGTTTGAAAAGCGAGTTATGAAATGTTTGCATGATCGTTTGGGCCCGGAGTAAGAGCGATAGGACGAAGTCGGTAGACGTCGGGTCTACGGCGTAAATCCTATGGTTTCCTCCATTTGGGAGCTCGGGGTGAGGCCGGAGTGGCAGCCCTTTGAGTACCTGAGTTATTCTAGTAGTTCGGATTTAGCGGTCCGTCTACATTGGAGGCATAAGGGTGGTTTCTGGATTTTATGTTTGGATATTGGAGTTTAGGACTCGACTCGCCGAGTCATTAGATATGTTATGTTTTATGTTAAATCACCACCCGATTACGAAAACCTTTCTTTTATGTTGATTTCTTTTAAGTTTAAAAATTTGGTGATTTACTTCCGTTTTACGATATACATTATTATTCCCTCCTCACTTAGTCGTTTGACTAACCCCCTCTGTTTTACCCCTGTACTAGTTTCAGGACACTAGGCGGGATCTGCGTCGTCGTCGTCACGTCTTTGAGTTGCATTAATTTTGCTCATGTATAACTCTCTCCCGTATGGCTTTCATTTATATGTTTTAAGATTATTAGGATTTATTTAGTCTGTATTCGGGATTATGTAATTTTGAACCCGTTGTTATATTATTATCGGGATATTGTATCGAACCCGTTTGTTATTTAATTAATGGAATTTCGTTAGCCTTGGTGGGCTTTAATACTTGTGTAATTATTTATGTTTCGTTTATTTCGCTTCCGCACTTCTTGTCTTTTTGTTGTTTTGAAAACCCCCGCCTAGTAATTGAGTAAATGCTTGCCGTTCGCCGGGTTTCGATTCGGGTCGGATCCCATTCCGGCTTCGGGTCGGGGCTCGGTGCGGGGCGTGCGTTACCCGTTTGGGGCGCCCGCTACAGTTGGTATCAGAGCTCTTGGTCCAATGGCCGAAGCTCTGAATTGTCGTGTCCAGTTGTGTCTAGGTCGTACGGCTTAGGATTATGTGATTGTGACAACGTGATTATGTGAATTTAACTTCTCTACGTGTTACGGCTTTCCATAATCACTTATTATCATGCATGTTTGGTATGGAATGTGCAAAATGCCTCCTCGCCGTGAACCGCCAGGTCCGCCTCCGGGTGTTCCGACTCCAGCTCAATTTATGGAAGCCTTAGGGCAGTTCATGGTCCATGCTAACCAAGCAACACCGTCTCCTGCCCCGGAGAATGATCTGGGAAGATTTCTTAAGCTCAACCCTCCGCAGTTCGAGGGTGCACCTGATGATGTTGTCGCCGAAGCTTGGATATCGGCAATGGAAAAGATATTCCGAGTACTGGAGTGTCCGGACCCTAAGAGGGTCGAGTTAGCAGTGTATCAGATGATAGGAGCTGCTCAGGATTGGTGGGCCCGTATCGAACAGAGATGGCAGCGTGAGCATGTGGTCCCGACTTGGGATCAGTTCACGGTGGAGTTTCGGGCCAAGTATATTCCGTTGGTGGTCCGACAGAGACGTGAGCGAGAGTTCCTGGCTCTCAAGCAGGGTACTTCTACAGTTGACCAGTATGAGGCTCACTTCTCCAGGCTTATCATTCACTGCTCTGGGGTGAAGCCGGATAGACGTTGGGTCTACGGTGAATCTCAATGCTCTGGTCTTCAAACTGATGGGAGCTCGGGGGTATGACCGGAGTGGCAACCCTTTTGAGTACCTGCGCCGGACGGGATCTAGTCTATATCCCCAGCCGAAGATGTATTGGATATTTGTCCTTGCATGATTATATAGTAGCGGGCTAGCTACCTGACTACACAAGGAGGAATAAGGGAGGTTTATTTGATATTTCTGATATTATGAAACAGGTGGTTGATGCTCGACTCGCCGAGCTTTTACTTTATTGCAAAATTATTCGATTCACCAATAATTGTGAAAACCTTTATTTTCCTTTGCTTTCTTCTCATTTACAAACTAGTGAATCTTTCTGTTGTTTCGATAATATATATGTATTACAGCCGCCTCACTTAGTCGCTTTGACTAACCCCATTACTCTGTTGTTGTCTTTTCAGGGTTTTGTTGCTAGGCGGATTCAGGTCGTGTCCTTGGAGTCATTTACTTTTGTTTAGGTGATTTCATTTCCGCCTATGTATCTAGATAAATAATTAAAACCCTAGAAGTTGTAGATGTAAATAATGTAAATTAGTTTGAATGTTGATATGGTTGTTTTTAGTGGCCTTGGTGGGCTTTATAATTGTGTTTTGGATTATGGTTGTTCTAGCTCCCTGAGTGGGATAGGTTGTGTTAATTTGCTTCCGCTATATTATTGTTCATCGTCCTATTATTTTCTAAAGCAGATCCGCCTGGTATTTATTTTTTGTTCGCCAGGTTATACTTCATAACCGGACCTTTAGTTCTGGTTATGGATTGTGACTTGGTACGGGACGTCATGTCGCACCGTATTTCGGGACATGCCGTTACAATGTGATTATCATAAGGGCATGCTTATGTGATTTTTTTTTAAAACTCATTCCTAATTAGACATGCGTCTATCTTGCCAATTAGTTGTGATTGCAGACTACTCGGAATTCCATGCCACTAAACCTTATGGGAGAAATGGAAACGAGTCGAGAAGACGGAGCTTGATTTTCATATGAACGATCCAGGTATATTGCATTGTCATGACATTCATCCAAAATTCATTTAATTTCATCTTACGTTGAAGTTTTAAAATTATGTGCGTTAGACGTATAATTGATAATATGTGAAAATATTATATATGTGAATTTATATGATTTTTGGTGAAATATATTCCTTGTATGAATTTTGTGAAGTTTGTGTGGTTTAAAACACATGAACTGCCCCTGCATGCCTTGCACGGTCTCGCCACACCGCGTGACGAGACCCCGTGCACCTTTCCACACGGTCTTGCTGCACCCTGTGCGAGAGACCGTGCGCAAACCATCCACACGGGCTCGTCACACGCCGTGACGAGAGCCCGTGCATGTTTCTTCCACACGGGCTCGTCACACGCTGTGATGAGACCCCGTGCGTGTTTTTCCACACGGCCTCGTCACACGCCATGACGAGAGGCCATGCGCACCTCTTCCGGATTTTTAAATGATCAGAAGCTCCAGTTTTTCGCACAACACCTCAATTTTTTTTCTCTCTCGCGAGTTTCTCCCAAATTTTTCCCCCAAATTTCATCAGTTTTTGAGTTCGATTATTTCTCAATCCAGCCGACGGATTTTCGTGAAATTTTAAAGACGCATTTTCTGCAGCACGTCCTTCGACCAGTTGGAATTTTAGGCTCAATCCGTTGTACCGATCTCACATTATCTTCGCCCGAAGTAGCGCACGCCAAGTGTTTGGTGAAAGTCTCAAGAGGAATTTGCAACTTGTTTTCCTTCAACTCAAACCAACTCAAGCTCTATTATGGAAGGCAACCGCGAGACTCGTAGCGGGCGTCGGGCAAGGGAGTTACCTGACATAGCGGCACCGGAAGGTTATCAAGTGGATTTGGGAAACGTGGACGACCAAAATGTCTTCAAGCGGTTAATGGAACGACTGGTTAAGGCCACACAATTCCTCGATATGGAAGCCATGTATCAGTTGGGCCTAGGCGAAGGCATATCCCAATATATCGACAACATAGGATGGACTAATTTCTGGAGCATCCAAAGGCCATCCTACCACCGGCTCACATGTGAATTTTTGAGTTCTCTTAAGGGCACAGCATTTCCAGACGACCTCGAGATGCCAATCGGAATCCACTTCCGAGCATTCAACCAAGATTATACGCTCTCATACCGGCAGATGTCAGAGTACTTTCAGTTGGATGTCACGGCACCTAGAAGACGTGCCGATGGATGGAATCAGGCCGAGGCTTGGAGACGTATCTCCACCTCCACCGAAATGTTCAACTCCGGCGTATCCAAAGCCACAACGCTTATCACCACTCAGCTAAGGATTATGCATAGAGCCGTTTCCCGATCGGTTCTAGCTAGAGGAGACAGTCCGGGAGGGGTGAATACCAAAGATTGTCTCATGCTCGACCATATGGTGAGAGGGGTCAGGTTCAACCCCATTTCGTATATGATGGACCATATGATGTACATCTCCACTCAGTCGAGAGGAGAGATTCGAGTAGGCTCCTATATCACTGCCATTTTGGAGTGTGCCCAGGTGGAAGGGCTCGATACTCAGGTTGCCATTGGAGGTTCGACCTTGATTAGTTATGGCACTCTAGCCCAGATGGCGATTTGCACAAAGGGACCGAGGCGGAATGATCCGTATGTTCTGGTAGACGGTCTACCCTTGTGGGAAGCCGTCCAAGATGATGCTCACGAAGAAGGACCCCCGAATTCAGAGGTCCACGAGCAGGCTCAGCACATCTACCCACAGTCGTGGAGACACGATGCTTCGATACCTGAGTCTTCACATGGCAGAGGAAACACGCAGGACCAGGAGTCGATTGATCTGCAGCAATTGTATACGGAGTTCTCCGACTACCGTCGTGTGACCGATGAGAGATTTGCCCAGTAGGAGAGGCAGATCAATGAGGGCTTTGCAGCTCAGCGAGCTCACATGGATAGGCAATACACAGCATTACAGTCAGAGCTTCAGCGATCTATCTCCGAGATGCAGAGGTCACTTTCGGAGCAGCTCGATCAGTATTTCCGTCGTGGCCCCGATGAGCCATGATTTATCTATTCTTATTTTCTTCTTTACCATTAGCTTTGTTTAGGAATTGATGTAATTCCGTATTTGGTGTGACTATGAATTTTATTTGGAATGTTAAGTGCATTAAATGTTTTATTATGAATGATGTTTATTATGTGATTTAATTGCTTCTGAATGTTCGTTTTAATTCGCGTTATTAGAATTTCCATGATTATGCTCCTCTTAACTAACCCCGAGACCGGAGGAGAATCTGAGGACAGATTCTTTTGAAGAGGGGAGTATTGTAACGACCCGAATATTTTAATTATAATTATTATTTATTACACGAATTCTTTCTTGTCTAATTTCTCGATCTATCCAATTGGATTAATTAATTTTACGAAAAAGATTGATTTAACCTATCTTTTAAATACCCGCAATTGCTAAAAATTACATAAATGCCCTTAAAAGCCAAATGACCATTTTACCCCTCGATATATTTTCCCTAAATATCTAACACTCTCTCACATTCTCTCATATCAAAATAAGGAAGAAAGGAAGAAGGAAGGAGGAAGAGAGATTTTCGTGCCGAACCCGATTCTCGCCCGAATGGATTCCCGTCTTCGGCTACGTGACCCCCATTCCATAACCAACCGGTAACCTTCTAACCTCTTTTCGATTCATCCGACGAATATCGATTTTTATTGAATTTTATTAACTTAGGTTTTTATTGGGTTTATTCATTATAGTTGACGGTTTTGCATGATTCTTGTTTCTAATTGTTAATCATGTTTAGGAGAGTAATATATATGAATTTGAGCATGATTAGCCGAGTATAATTTGTGTAGGATGAATTTTGGTATTAGATTTATTGCTTCTGCGTCTGTTTCTCGCGAATCTGCTCATTTTAGAACCACACGGTCTCGCCACACGGCGTGACGAGACCCCGTGTGAACGTGCACGGCCTTGCGACAGGCCGTGCAGGAGGCCGTGCACCTCCATTTCTTGCACGCACGGCCTTGCAACAGGCCGTGCAACACCCCATGTGTACCCCTTAGCCAATTTTCAGCCATTTTCCAGACCGGACCTTCTGTATGTTTCAATCCAAAAACCTAAAATGTTCGTTTGATCTCGTTTTTGAATTCCGTCTTCACCAATAGCTTTATTTGGTCATTTATATCTTTATTATTCAAAGTAGGAATTTTTCCGACTTCGTTCGGGCATTGAATAGTGCGAATCTTGTTTAGGGCTTTTTAGCTATTTTCCATACATCGTCTATGTGATCCAAAACTTGTATGAATGCTTCCTTATTATGTCACGAACATGAATGTGAAATCTAAATTGTGTTCGAAGCATGTTTACATCTTTTAATCCTTATATCTCGTTTAATTGTTTTAAATGCAATTGTGAGTACTTCAATGGAAGTCGTGTCTATATGCTTTTACGGGTTTTATTACTTATCATACGCCGTGCGTCTTGTCAAGAGTCTTACCTGGTTATGTCGTGTCTTAGATTGCAGGCTTTACTCCCCGTGGAGTACTTGTCCGTTGCTTGCTTTCTTTTCTCGTTTGTCGAGCTACAAGTGAGGGTTTTAAAATGATTTCGAACGGAGTAAGAATTTCTTTTAAATTATTGCGAACTACCCTTATGTGCTCATGTGGCGCCCCATTCCTTGGCCAGAGAAAGGACACCACATCCGCACCGAGACAAACCTTCAAACGAGGTATAAGTACCCCATTTAAAAATCCATCCCGGCGAACGGCAATCAATCAGGCAAAACTAGCAACAGCAAACGACAGCCCAACAACAACAGCAATAAATAATAATTAAATCAGAGTTGCGGAAGTGATGCAATTATATAAAATATCATATAAGCCATCCATGGCCACGTAATTCATACATCAGTCTCAATCATAATATAATCAATGCCATTCGTGGCCAGTCTAATCTATCCCACATCAAGGGCACGTAAGTACTTAAATTAAAGCATAATCCAAAATACATAATTAAATAAATTCATAACAAGAACACGACTGTTGTTGGGACACTGACAAGACAAGACACACGAGCCAACCTAGACCTGCTGCTGCCGACTGACATGATAGGTGACAACGCCACCTGTCGACCTGAAGTAAGAATTAAAATAGGGGGGGGGTGAGTAAAAACACTCAGTGAAGGTTAAGAGGGATCAAGTACGAACCACGTGTCCGGGTTTTAAATTATATATATATGAAAATACATTTGCATAATTGAAGAAAATCCGGATCGTGCTTCGACTTGTATACACGATATTAAATAGATAATAAATAATTAAAGCAGTAACATGCACGCAAATAATATCCCAACGAGAATGGGCCTGTTCCTCCTTATAACCCCTTCACGTTCATATACTCCATCACCGGTGTCTGACCCCGAATCGCTATTTCGGGCGACCGTGAATTTTAGGAAAACGTGCAACGAATGCAACGCCCACCATCACTCCCAACCGTGGCTATCAACTCCTGACGGGCCACGATTGACGCTTAGTTTTGGGAGAAGCACCTCGGATTACCCCTAGACGCTCGTCCCCAGGTATAACCTCCGGATACTTTCCCGGGCCCCATGTTTAAATGTCATGAATTTGCTCGCTTTGAAAACCGTACATAAATTAAATTTGAGCAAGTTTGAGTGACGACGAAGGGTATAAATCCTAAGTCAAACCGTCACGCTTAAAATAAATAATTTTACTTGCCATATGAAAATAAAATATTTTAGGGATACTCATAAGTACAATTTAATATTAAATCATTTGAGAGCAACCTTAAAGTATAGATTAAATATTTAATAATTATACGAGAAAGGAAAACGAGGCAAGATGAGCACATAAGGGGAGTTCGCAATAATTAAAAGAATTCTTACTCCGTTTGAAATCATTTTAAAACCCTCACCTGGAAACACGGAACGACAAGACAATCCAAGCTGAGTCCTGACAAGACAGCCTGAAACTAACAGACGACAAAACTACATAAGACAAGACACGACAACGACTCTCAAAGACTACATTGCAATTAAAACCAATAAACAACACGTATCAAATGAATATACAATTAAAATACAGTTAAATCAATTAAACTAAAAATACGAAATTAACCATGATAAACATACTCAATTGAAATTCTAATTGTACATTCATGCATATAATATTAAAAAGAAGCACTCATGCGATTTTCGGATTTTTCGGACAACATTCAAAAATTGGGGAAAAAGCCCTAAACGAAAAAAGTTCGATTCAAGGTCCGAACGAGTTCGGAATGTTGAAAACTTTACCCAATATTCATCCTTGAATCATAAGGAAGCTATAGGTGAAAACGGCTCGATTTTAGGGGGTCGTATGCAAAAAGTCAACTTTTAGTATTGGCTATTTGACCCCATTACCGAGAGCAACTAAGGAAAAAGGCTGGAAAATTGGCTAAGGCATTCGCACGGGCTAACGCACGGCCTAGTGCACGGTCTTGAGCACGAAACCAAGACCGTGCAGGCTGAAATAAAGGCACACGGCCTGGTGCACCGGCGTGCGCAAGCCGGTGCAAGGTTAAATGGCTGTGCACGGTCCGGCGCACGGTCTTGAGCAAGACCGTGCGTTGGGCCGTGTGGTTCCAACACCCAGGTGCAGAAACGCGATTTTTAAGGTTTTCTCGGGAGTTTCATGCAAAAATCAAATATGGGGGATTCTAAGGCTAAAATTAACATGTAAAATTCACACTCATGCATTGAACACATTAGTATCTATCATTTGATCCGAACTACGCTAAAAATGATAAACTATAACCTACGAATCAAGAAATTCATCAAATATATATTCAATATAAAAACTATAAAAATTGAAAGATTTAATGGATGAAATGAATTGGAGAAAGAAGGTTACCGATAAAGAATCGAATGAGGATCGTAAAACTGGTCTCGGAATTTAAATCGGTCGAGAAACGAATTCGGAACGAGATTTCCTTTCCTTCTCCTTCTTCCTCTCCCTTCTCCTTCTCTTCTCTCTCTCTCTCTCTCTCTCTGGATTATGTAACCAAGAGGGTGCAAGAAGTGTGTTCAAGAGGGTGTGAGTGTGTTCAAGGTAGTGCAAGGGTATTTTAGAAGATTGTAGGTTCGTTTATATAGATTAGAATAATTCGAGGGGTGGAAAATGTAATTATAAAAGGTTAAAGATATTGAAATAATTATAATAAATTAAGATTAACTAACAAAGTTAAATCTTTTCCTATAAAATTCAACTAAATGTCGAATAATTATTCCAAGAATTAATTATGGAATTTTCGGGTCGTTACAATACTCCCTCCTTTAAAAGAATCTGTCCTCAGATTCTACTCCGAACCTCGGGGTTTATTAAAGGAAGTATATCACAACATTTAAAAGTTCATCATACAAAATCGCGCAATTAACACATAAGCAATTAATTAAAATGAACAGTTAACAGTTAAATTCAAATAAACATTTAACACATAGTTCATACATAATAGTTCAGCTGAAATTCAAATTACAATTAAAACGAAAACAACGAGAAATTAGGGAAAAACTAATGCCAACTAAGAATCAGGTGCTCCAGAGTTAGGCGACCTGCCAAGGCGGCTCAGATAGTTGGCAAGTTGATCAGTGATGGATCTCTCGAGACCGGTAATCTGCTCCCGAAGTTCAGTCTGGTTGCGTCGGGTCTCGAGTCTGAATTCTTGTAGGTCAGCGCGAACCTCTCGGAGATCGGCCGACTGTCGATCTAGACGTTCGGTGGTCTGCTCGGCGAAAGTGGTGAAACGGTTTCCCCAAATCGTCCACCTGTCGGTCTCCCATCGGTTTCGGGCGTCCGATTCCGCTTGTAGAAACTGACTCCATTGTTCTTCACTTGATCTGTCCCATTGGGAAGATCCAGCCTGATGCTGTGTCGGGTAATCCTCAAAGCCCTGCTGGAATGGAACCTCTTCGGTTCTAGGAGGATCGGGTACATACGGAACCTGCTGAGGAGCGAAGCCTCCTGCTTCGTAAAGTTGTTCCATCATTTGCTCCTCTCTCTCTTGTCGGTCTTCCTCATGATGACCTCCTAAATCGGTATCCTCTTCATCGTCGCCATCACTACCGGCAGCGGCTTCCTCGGCCGTCATTGGCACATAACGACCATGTCGTCCTCTAACTTTCCTACAAAGTTTCATTTGGGCGAGTTGCTTGTAGGAAATTGTTGAATCCTCGGCTCCTGCCGGGGCCATTCGATCCATGCCGGTCACTCCGGCACACTCTAAGATCGCGGTAATGTAGGACCCAACTCTGATTTCTCCTTTAGGCCGGGTACCTACATATTCTACATATCGAAGGAAAAACATAATGTCGTTGACTGCTTGCCTTCGAACCGCGCAATCAAGGACGTAGAGTTCCTCAATATTAATTGAACCGTAGCTATCTCCTCTAGCGAAAACGGTACATGAGAGGAACCGGTGGAAAGTCCTCAAAGCGGCATCACGAAGGTCGGTTGCCTTCGATTTTCCTTGTTGAAAGGGTCTTCGAGAAGTGGAGACATTTCTCCAAGCTTCGGCTTCGGACCATCCAACTTCACGGCTTATCATACCCCGGATGGGTAGTCCAAAATGCCTTGTTAGTTGCCGAAGAGTGAGCTCATAATCTTCATTAAAAGCTCGGAACTCAATTTTGAATGGTAGCTCGGCATCGTCTTCATGGGGAAGTACTTGAAGTGTTGCAATGAATTCGTACACAAGCCGGGGGTACGAATTCCTTCTTATGTCCAAGAATGTGGTCCATCCCACGTCTTCTATGTATCGAGCAATACCGGGGCCAAGTCCCAAATTTCCTAATGCTTCGATGTCGAGAAATTTGGTGGAAAACACCGGGCGTTCATGCATTCTCCTAAATATTTTAACTTGGAATGCATTTGAAATATCCACATTGAATGGGAGTGGAGATGGAGGGTCATCTCGTCTCCTCCTACGTCGAGAACCTTCGGCGGCCATGTGAGATTGTTGTTGGAAGCTTGTAGGATTGAATTTGATGAAATTCCTCACTCGGAAATTTTGTCGAACACTTGGCGTGCGTGTACTTTGGGCAGCAATGTGTGTAAGATCGGCTCGACGGATCGTCCTCAAAACCCAACTAATTGAAATACGTAATGTAGACTACGTACCTTCCGAAAATTAGGAAGATCCAACGGACGGATCGAAAGTTATTGGCTTGCAAAGATTGGGGAAAAATTTTGGGAAAAATCGCAAGTTTCTGTTGCTGGAAGTGGAGAGAAAAGGGGTGAAAAGAGCTGCTGCAAGTCTGCACGCGAAATAGGTTTAAAAAGGGCAAAATAGGGACACACGGCCGGACGCACGGGCGTGCGCTGGCCCGTGTGTAGCGGTCCAGCCGGTTCAGCGGTTTAGCGCTGAACTGGCCTGCACGGGCTTGAGCTGAACCGCACGGTCTTGAGCAAGACCGTGCGTTAGGGCGTGCAAGCACCCCTGGATCGAATTAAAACGCGAAAATTTTCAAAAACACCCCGGATTTAATCCGGAGTTCAATCAAATAATATTTACATAATACCGCGCAATTAATAAATTGAATACAAGAAATATGAATGTTATGAAAATGCACGGTACCTTTTATTCCGAGTAATGAAGTCCGTTCTCGTCTCCCATTATTCCTTTCAAGTCCTTCGATGTCGTGGCTTCTCATTTACGGTACGTCCCCAAACACTGCCCCTTCATGCTTTATTCTACGGTAGCCTCCCTCTCTGAATTAGGAACCCTGAATCCCCAGAATCCTCATCCACAATCCTCTTCCTTAGGTGTCCTCTTATTAGGACAATTGTCGAGAAGGTGGTCAGGGGATCCACACAGTAAACACTGCCCCAGTCGTTTCCGGCAGTACTCTGCGAGATGATTTGGCTTATGGCAATACGAGCAAAGGATGGTGCTCTCCCTGGATCCACTGGTCGTCGCCTCTTTTCTGTGAGAAGTTGTACGAACAGCCACTGGAGTTCTCGATCCATAAGACGGGTTCGTTAAAGTGATCGGTCGAGCATTCCTAGCTCTCATTTCAAACTCTGCTTCGGCCCGCAAGGCTCGGCCAACAGCTTCAGCATAAGAACAACAACCTAGACCTATGAGTACTTGGCGAATTTCATGCCTCAATCCAGATATAAATCTCGCAGCTCTGTTCCTTTAATCTGGCTCGCGGTTTGGTGAGTAGTTAGTCAGGTAGGCAAATCTGGCCTCGTATTCCGTCACGCTTTCTGCTCCCTGAGCTATTTCCAACTCTCCCGTCGAATACGAGTGCGTTGATCCTGACATAGTCTGAAGTGGAGGTAGTGGCGGATTCGATCTAGCTTTCTTACGCGGCATACCTGCGTTCACAACTATTTGGCAAGATAGGTGCATGTCTTGTGAGAGATGATGCCAACAATTCGTAAGTACATAAGCATGCTCAATCACTCAACAAAATCCTACCGACACACACTACGACAGACCAAACCATGTAAGACACGCACAGTGTTCCACGATCGACTCGCGTTACATCTTCCTTAGTACAGAAATTTATAAAAGATTGCTAGTCGGTTAATTAAGCCAACCGTAATCGTCTACAATTTTAAGCACCAAGATGAGACAAACACTTGTCAAAACACGAACTCGACACGAACTGACACCAAGCTGACAGACACCCCATGCAAGACAGACGAGATACTAGAGCTTTCGGTTCCTGTTCGGGAACCTAGGCTCTGATACCACTGACTGTGGCGCCCCTTTCCTTGGCCGGAGAAAGGACACCACATCCGCACCGAGACAAACCTTCAAACGAGGTATAAGTACCCCATTTAAAAATCCATCCCGGCGAACGGCAATCAATCAGGCAAAACTAGCAACAGCAAACGACAGCCCAACAACAACAGCAATAAATAATAATTAAATCAGAGTTGCGGAAGTGATGCAATTATATAAAATATCATATAAGCCATCCATGGCCACGTAATTCATACATCAGTCTCAATCATAATATAATCAATGCCATTCGTGGCCAGTCTAATCTATCCCACATCAGGGGCACGTAAGTACTTAAATTAAAGCATAATCCAAAATACATAATTAAATAAATTCATAACAAGAACACGACTGTTGTTGGGACACTGACAAGACAAGACACACGAGCCAACCTAGACCTGCTGCTGCCGACTGACATGATAGGTGACAACGCCACCTGTCGACCTGAAGTAAGAATTAAAATAGGGGGGGGGTGAGTAAAAACACTCAGTGAAGGTTAAGAGGGATCAAGTACGAACCACGTGTCCGGGTTTTAAATTATATATATATGAAAATACATTTGCATAATTGAAGAAAATCCGGATCGTGCTTCGACTTGTATACACGATATTAAATAGATAATAAATAATTAAAGCAGTAACATGCACGCAAATAATATCCCAACGAGAATGGGCCTGTTCCTCCTTATAACCCCTTCACGTTCATATACTCCATCACCGGTGTCTGACCCCGAATCGCTATTTCGGGCGACCGTGAATTTTAGGAAAACGTGCAACGAATGCAACGCCCACCATCACTCCCAACCGTGGCTATCAACTCCTGACGGGCCACGATTGACGCTTAGTTTTGGGAGAAGCACCTCGGATTACCCCTAGACGCTCGTCCCCAGGTATAACCTCCGGATACTTTCCCGGGCCCCATGTTGAAATGTCATGAATTTGCTCGCTTTGAAAACCGTACATAAATTAAATTTGAGCAAGTTTGAGTGACGACGAAGGGTATAAATCCTAAGTCAAACCGTCACGCTTAAAATAAATAATTTTACTTGCCATATGAAAATAAAATATTTTAGGGATACTCATAAGTACAATTTAATATTAAATCATTTGAGAGCAACCTTAAAGTATAGATTAAATATTTAATAATTATACGAGAAAGGAAAACGAGGCAAGATGAGCACATAAGGGGAGTTCGCAATAATTAAAAGAATTCTTACTCCGTTTGAAATCATTTTAAAACCCTCACCTGGAAACACGGAACGACAAGACAATCCAAGCTGAGTCCTGACAAGACAGCCTGAAACTAACAGACGACAAAACTACATAAGACAAGACACGACAACGACTCTCAAAGACTACATTGCAATTAAAACCAATAAACAACACGTATCAAATGAATATATAATTAAAATACAGTTAAATCAATTAAACTAAAAATACGAAATTAACCATGATAAACATACTCAATTGAAATTCTAATTGTACATTCATGCATATAATATTAAAAAGAAGCACTCATGCGATTTTCGGATTTTTCGGACAACATTCAAAAATTGGGGAAAAAGCCCTAAACGAAAAAAGTTCGATTCAAGGTCCGAACGAGTTCGGAATGTTGAAAACTTTACCCAATATTCATCCTTGAATCATAAGGAAGCTATAGGTGAAAACGGCTCGATTTTAGGGGGTCGTATGCAAAAAGTCAACTTTTAGTATTGGCTATTTGACCCCATTACCGAGAGCAACTAAGGAAAAAGGCTGGAAAATTGGCTAAGGCATTCGCACGGGCTAACGCACGGCCTAGTGCACGGTCTTGAGCACGAAACCAAGACCGTGCAGGCTGAAATAAAGGCACACGGCCTGGTGCACCGGCGTGCGCAAGCCGGTGCAAGGTTAAATGGCTGTGCACGGTCCGGCGCACGGTCTTGAGCAAGACCGTGCGTTGGGCCGTGTGGTTCCAACACCCAGGTGCAGAAACGCGATTTTTAAGGTTTTCTCGGGAGTTTCATGCAAAAATCAAATATGGGGGATTCTAAGGCTAAAATTAACATGTAAAATTCACACTCATGCATTGAACACATTAGTATCTATCATTTGATCCGAACTACGCTAAAAATGATAAACTATAACCTACGAATCAAGAAATTCATCAAATATATATTCAATATAAAAACTATAAAAATTGAAAGATTTAATGGATGAAATGAATTGGAGAAAGAAGGTTACCGATAAAGAATCGAATGAGGATCGTAAAACTGGTCTCGGAATTTAAATCGGTCGAGAAACGAATTCGGAACGAGATTTCCTTTCCTTCTCCTTCTTCCTCTCCCTTCTCCTTCTCTTCTCTCTCTCTCTCTCTCTCGATGGATTATGTAACCAAGAGGGTGCAAGAAGTGTGTTCAAGAGGGTGTGAGTGTGTTCAAGGTAGTGCAAGGGTATTTTAGAAGATTGTAGGTTCGTTTATATAGATTAGAATAATTCGAGGGGTGGAAAATGTAATTATAAAAGGTTAAAGATATTGAAATAATTATAATAAATTAAGATTAACTAACAAAGTTAAATCTTTTCATATAAAATTCAACTAAATGTCGAATAATTATTCCAAGAATTAATTATGGAATTTTCGGGTCGTTACAGCTCATCTTGCTTTGATTTCCTTTCTCGTATATCTATTAGATATTTAATATATATTTTATAACAAATGTTTTGATATTAACTTGTATCTATAGGTATCTCTAAATCATTTTGTTTTCAAAGGGCAAGAAAACTCTTTCCTTTTTCGTGACGGTTTGACTTAGGATTAACCCCCTTTGTCGTCAAATACACTTGCCTAAATGCCCTTTTGGCCTTAACTTATAATGTTCTTCAAACGCGAGCAAAGATAATGTATTGTTATTTAAAATGGGCCCGGGATGGTATCCGGAGGTTGCAACTGGGGACGAGCGTCCAGGGTGTAATCCGAGGTGCTTTTCCCAAAACTAAGCGTCAATCGTGGCCCGTCAGGAGTTGATAGCCACGGTTGGGAGTGATGGTGGGCGTTGCATTTGTTGCACGTTTTCCTAAAATTCAATAGTAGCCCGGGGGTAGGACCTCTGGGGTCGGACACCGGTGATGGAGTTTACTGAACTTGAGGGGGTTATAAGGAGGAACAGGCCCATTCTCGCTGGGATATTACTTGCTTCCATTAATGCTTTATTATTACTGCTTATTATTGTTGTGTATGCAAGTCGAAGCATGATCCGGATTTTCTTCAATTATGCAAATGTAATTTCTTATATATATAATCCAAACCCGGAATCGTGGCTCGTACTTGTTCCCTCTTTACCCTCATTGAGTATCCTTTATACTCACCCCCACTATTTTGATTCTTACTTCAGGTCGACAGGTGGCGTTGTCACCTATCTTGTCAGTCGGCAGCAGCAGTTCTAGGTTGGCTCGTTTGTCTTGTCTTGTCAGGGTCCCAACAACAGTCGTGTCTTTAATTATGAATTGATTTAATTTATGTATTCCATATTATGTTTTAATTCCCGTACTTATGTGCCCCTGATGTGGGATAGATTAGACGAGCCATGGATGGCATTTATTATATGCTTATTGAGAATGATGTATGAATTATGTTGCCATGAATGACTTATATGACTAATTGTATAATTTAATTTGGCTTCCGCAACTCTGTTATTCTTTTATTGCTGTTGTTGTTGGGGTGTCGTTATGCTGTTGCTGGTATTTGTTTGATTGATTGCCGTTCGCCGGGATGGATTTTTAAATGGGGTACATCTACCACGTTTGGGAGTTCGTCTCGGTGCGGATGTGGTGTCCTTTCTCCGCCTACGGAAAGGGGCGCTACATCTTATGTGGTGAATGGGACCCATTTATAAATCAACTTTTAAACCTTTCAAGCTAAAGGAGCCTTCGAGGGGTTAATACATAATAATTTGATATCACAGCCCTGTCTTCGAACTCATCAAAATAGTACGGTTTGCAACTAGCTACTATGTATAATCTAAGTTTGGGGAAAGAAGCATAAAAGCATAAAACATAGGTTTCAGGTTTATATGGAATATTTACATATGTATAAGAAAGCCGAATTTGGAAAAGAAACCTCACCTGGACAATAAAACAAAAGGACAAAGGAGAAAGACTAGACTACAGCTCAGGAACGATACCACATGAAAACATAGACAAGACATAACCACATAAGACGATAATACGGTGCACGGCTTATACTTAATGCAATAAAGAACTTAGACAGATTAAACAAAAATATGAAGGTAAATGGAATAACCAACTAATGAAATTCCCAAAAATCACAACTAGTATTAATGTCCATCCAATATTTATGAATTAGTATGATGACCAGTGTAGTACCCCTTTCCGTAGAAGGAGAAAGGACACCACATCCGCACCAAGACGAACTCCTAAACAAGGTAAATGTACCCCATTCAAAAATTCATCTCGGCGAACGGCAAGCACTCAATCAAACTCCGGCAACAACAACACAACGCCCCAACAACAACAACAACAATAATCAGAGAAATGCGGAAGCGAATTCATAAACAACAGTTTAATCATAAAAGCCATCAATGGCTCAATTAACTATCCCACATCAGGGGCACATTGGTACATAAGGTAATCATAATGTTAAATACGGTAATTCGAATCAATTTAGAAAGTCAAGACTCGACTGTTGTTGGGACACTGACAAGACAAGAGAAAAGAGCCGACCTAGACCTGCTGCTGCCGACTGACAAGATAGGTGACACCGTCACCTGTCTACCTGAAGCAAGAACCAAAATAGAAGGGGTGAGTATAAAGGATACTCAGTAAAGGGGGGTAATACAATATAGGTATTGATCACAGTTCGTCATTTATTTATTAAAACCAAAGAGGGGTGAATGTTACTCGTTTTCATAAAGATACATACAATAATATAAGTTGTAAGACTATAACACAAAGCAACATTCGGGTTCGGCTTTATTTGAAAACACAAAAGGTTGACGAACCGGATCCTTTGAACACATTTGCACATAAGGTCAAGCCGATTATTTTGAAATGATATTAGTTGGGTCACGAGGCCATTACAAGTTCGAAAGACATGGCATAAATAAGTTGGAAACGATAAGAAAACGGCTCGTAATTCAACTAAATAGTTTGAACAATAAGCAAGGCATAAGTTGGCGAGTTCGAGCCACGCTTCCGGGTTTTATATATATATATATATATAGGGAAATACATATGCTAATTGAAGACAACCGGAATGTGCTTCGACTTGTAACTAAAGCCGTAAATCATTTAGACAAACAAGTGATGCAATAAGTCATGCAATAATGTGTCCCGGCGAGAACGGGCCCTCTCCTTATAACTCCCAATCATGAAAAAAACATGCAAACATATAGTCAAGTACTCCACCACCAAAAGTCGTGATCCATGCATAATTTAAGGAAACGAGTGGTGCCCCACAACGCTACCGTACAAAATTTAAGGAAACGCTCAAGGCGCTACCGTCGCATTAACTTAGGTCAGTCAAACCTCCCGACTGGCCTAAGTCAATACCTAGAGTACACATCGGGATTTGCCCTAGACGCTTGTCTCCAGGCTCACCTCCTGTATTACTCCTGGGCCCCAAGGTCATAAACCAGTCCATGGCTCGCTTGAAATTAATAATAATTTAAGTGGCCAAAAGGGCCATTTGAAAATAGGGAATCAGGGTGTGGGAGGCCAAATGGGCCATTCGAGACAAGGTTATATTTGCGAGGCCGAGAGACCAAAGTTCGCATTTAAAAACAAATGGGTTTTCCTTGCCTCTAGCTGAAAATGTTTGTAAAATATTATACATATAGGTTTCGCTATTAAAAGGTTTGACTAAGCACATAAAGAAATAGTAAAGGCAGGTACAACAAGCAAGAAGAAAAGGCGGGATAATAATTTATTTCGCAAACCTATATATATCTATGATCTTGCCCCAGTTGAAAAGAATTTAAACCCTTACCTGTAGCTCGACAACGAGAAAAGCAAGCAAGCAACCGATATGATTCTCCCTCAGAGATCCCACCTGAAAATACGGGATCTAGAGGATGAACGACTGACACGAAAGAGAAAATAGACACTGACGCTCAGCTATGAAAATGCAACATGCTTAGAGACGAAAATACAATATTTAAGCATAAAATGACAAGTAGGGCAAATTGGTCATTCAACATGAAAAACGTGGAATAAACGAATAACAAATAACATTTGATTAAATATAAACATTTAAGAATAAACTACTCAGATGGTATGATTGAAATTCCATAATAAACATACATAACCCATTCAAGTAAATCAATTAAATTACAACTTATCAACTTAACAACTTTTTCCAAAAGCTCAAAAGCTACAATCTAACATTCACTCATAAACTAATTTTAATCGAACCCAAATCTCATCAATTCAACTATACCATCATATATCGACAATATTCATCAATTTACAATCATGCTACAAGTTAAGGTACAAGCGAATTTAGCTTAATTGATTCGAAAAGCTAAAAGCTAGTGCGAAAGTTGACATATATACATAATCATACAAAAACGATCATCAAAGACAAACGGTAAATCGGATTGAGGTAATACCAGCGCCGTTAGAACCGTTGCGTCGAGACGATGAATCTGTCCGAAGACACCGTCGCCGGATTCCCGCCGGAACAGTGTCAAAACTGCCAACCACCGTCTGCCGCCGCCGGACCGCCGCCGGACCTCCCCCAATGCAGTCGGACCCTTATACTCAAATGTTCCTCTCGTCGAGCCCGTCACTTCCCCCAAGCCCGTTTCTCGATCCGGTCACTCACCGGAGTTTAATTTCAGTTTGAAGCTCCAATGAACCCTAAATCCAAGAATCAAAATTACTCAAAATCGGGCTATCGAATTCGCGAACGGAGTTCGTAGAAAGCTTACCCACGTTGAGAAGGTTGGAAAGCACCTAAGGATCGACGAAAATGGTGACCGGAGCACGCCGGACCACCACCTCGGCCGCGGCTCCTCCGCGCGCCGCCTGAAAATGGTCGGAGCGCCGCCGTCCGGGGGAGTCACGCCACGAGACCACCGCCAATCTTCTCGTCTTGTCACGCCGGTCCGAACCTTGGTGGTCCGCGATGGTGGCGCCTCCTGAAACGTCGCCGGAGCTCCACCGACGCCGCGCCTGAAAATGGGCCGTAACTCCGCCGTCAGTGGTCGGATGGACTCAAGACCACCGCCAATGGATTCCTCTCGTCGAAACGGTTCAGACCCGACCGGTCCCAAGTCTCTCCGTCGCCGAAAAAGGCAGATCGGAGAATAGTGCCTCCGTTCGGTTCTCCCGCCGTTACACCGTCGTCGCTGCTCCGATGGCCGGGAAAATAGTACGCTTGGATTCGTCTCGTCGATACGGTCGTCTAGACATATGATTCGTCGAATTCCGACAACGTTGCAAAAATCGTGTTTGGGAGAGAATGGCACGTCGTTCGATGAATGTCGGTGTGTGTGTGGTTTCTAAATATGGAAGGTTACTATATATATTTATCGAAAAACGAGACAAAAACGCAAAGTTTCGGAATTAGGCGTAGTTAGTGTCAAAATGACCGTATGAAAAGCTTAACAAGGTTTGAGGTTCGTTTCATAAAAATTCGGGCATTTACAAAAAGTCAATATCGAGTGGGGTCAAAGTGTAAATAATTTTGGGCCAAAAATGCAATATTTCGAAAATATAATTTTACGAATAATATTTGGAACCTCGATGAAATATATCTTTAGAACATTGGATTCCGGTCCAACGTGCACTGTTAAATTACTAAATTCGATTAAACGAGCTAAAAATATAAATTTACCAAATTGACCCTAATTAGTGACAAAATGATGCAAAATAATTCTTATTAATGCTACGAGTTTTAAAAGCCAAATTAATGGTTTATGAAAAATTCTTTAAATGCAAGAGTTGGAAAACGTGTAATTATGAAGGACGTCGGGACCGTAAACGGTCCGAATATCGATAAACGTGCTAATTCTGAGTTTGGGAATTATGGGTCGTTACAATACACCCCTCTTCAAAAGAATCTGTCCTCAGATTCTACTTCTCATGTCAGACTGTTCTCTATCAAACTTCTTCTTTGGTTTCGATTCTAGAAATTCGTTCTGTCCAATTTGTAATGTCTTTGGGGCTTGTACAGACTCCTTTGATTCCTGAAGAATCATGTTCATTTGTCTGTTTCATTTAAACTTGGTGTCCTTCGTGTTGGTCTGATTGATTTTTTTTTTTTTTTTTTTTTTTTTTTTTTAAGGCCGGTGCGCGTTCAAAAGCACACATTCTCGTCCATAATGACCATGAACAGAAAATCCCAATGTAAGGTCTGCAGTTGGTGTAGCTTAAAGCTCGGTGTTCTTCTAGTTGAATTCGACATCAAGATTCATGTCGGTTCTTACTCCGACATATCTTCAGAAGTATTCACCTTCATACTCAATTTGTCAAAGTCGATGCTATCCAGAACCGCATGACGTACTCGCAACAAAAACAATCTTAGTCGGCCAAGAACTCCTTGTCCTTAGCACCCTCTATTAGCGTATAACGAATTTATCGAATTCTACGCTATCCACACAGAGATCACATAAATACTAACAACTAATCATTCAATCAGTGCAAGTGTGAATTTGAGAGCAGTTAAAGCACGTAAGTTATATAAAACACTTAATAGATATTTATAGCAATTACCATTCGAAACAGAATACGATGAATGAATGCTATGATAATGCAATGTACCTACATCGGTCGATGTCAAGATCGGGTGTCATCTCTCTTTCCCCAAGACTTTCTTTTGTTGGTACATTCTCGGACTTGATGCTTGATGCTTCCACATGAGAAACAACGTCCCAATCCCCTCCTACACTTTGCAGTCTTGTGGTTCGTCTTCCCACAAAATTCACAAGGAACGGGGTCTTCATTCTGTCCAAGTTCGATGGGCTCTAGTATCACGTTGGAAGAAGATCCTAATATAGGAGGGAGACTTCGACCCATCTCTCGAAGATCGGATTCCACCCTCATAGCTCGGTTAACTGCATCGCGATAGAGGCGAATGTCCAACCCCACTAATCTTTCCCGAATCTCCAACCGAAGTCCCTCGATAAACTTTCGTGCTCTTATCCGCTCATCAGAAGCAATATGAGGGGCATAGATGATGAGGCGGCTGAAATGTGCCTCGTATTGTGCTACGGGGAAAGCCCCTTGGGTGAGAGACATGAACTCTCTCTCTCGGTTGTCACGTACCACTTCCGGCACGTACTTCTCTCGGAAATCGGATAGGAACTGTGGCCAAGTGTACGGAATTCTCTCAGCGTTCCGTCTCTGTTCTGTGTAGCGCCAGCAGTCCCGAGCTGCTCCTCTCATCAAGAAGGTAGCATATTCGACCCTCTCGGGGTCACCACAGTGTAACACTTGAAAGATTTGCTCCAGATCGGCTATCCAAGCCTCGGCCTTGAGGTCATCTGGTTCGCCCTCGAAGTGTGGTGGCTGAAGGTACAAAAATCTCTCCAGGGATTGGCCCTCGGCCTGTCTCATATGTACATGTGGCTGTTGTAGCATTTCTCGATGTACTTGCTCAGCAATTTGTCGCATAGCTGCCACGAGTTCACTTGCAATTGGATTTGCAGGTGTAGGAGCTGTACGGGGTCTTCGAGGAGCCATTATGCACCTGTGAACAAGAAACTACAAAGAGGTTGCATGTCGGTTAATGGCATGATGAAATAGGGCATATATGATTTAAATGAGACATATAAACATATAGAAGCACAAAAGTTCCACAATTCAAATTAATGCAATTCAAACACAGAAGCAGATAAGCACATAATCCTATAGCCGCACGACCTAAACACGACCTCGAAATTCCACATCCAACTTGCGTTTCAATCTCCCTTGGTATAAAAATTATAAAAGATCGCTAGCTAGTTGATCAGACCATCAGCGATCAATCACAATTTAAGCACCAAGAAATCATAAACACTCATCAAAGTACGAATCCAGAACAAACTGACACCATGCAGACAGACACTACATGCAAGACAGACGAGATACCTGAGCTTTCGGTTCCTTTTCAGGAACCTAGGCTCTGATACCACTGACTGTAGTACCCCTTTCCGTAGAAGGAGAAAGGACACCACATCCGCACCAAGACGAACTCCTAAACAAGGTAAATGTACCCCATTCAAAAATTCATCTCGGCGAACGGCAAGCACTCAATCAAACTCCGGCAACAACAACACAACGCCCCAACAACAACAACAACAATAATCAGAGAAATGCGGAAGCGAATTCATAAACAACAGTTTAATCATAAAAGCCATCAATGGCTCAATTAACTATCCCACATCAGGGGCACATTGGTACATAAGGTAATCATAATGTTAAATACGGTAATTCGAATCAATTTAGAAAGTCAAGACTCGACTGTTGTTGGGACACGGACAAGACAAGAGAAAAGAGCCGACCTAGACCTGCTGCTGCCGACTGACAAGATAGGTGACACCGTCACCTGTCTACCTGAAGCAAGAACCAAAATAGAAGGGGTGAGTATAAAGGATACTCAGTAAAGGGGGGTAATACAATATAGGTATTGATCACAGTTCGTCATTTATTTATTAAAACCAAAGAGGGGTGAATGTTACTCGTTTTCATAAAGATACATACAATAATATAAGTTGTAAGACTATAACACAAAGCAACATTCGGGTTCGGCTTTATTTGAAAACACAAAAGGTTGACGAACCGGATCCTTTGAACACATTTCCACATAAGGTCAAGCCGATTATTTTGAAATGATATTAGTTGGGTCACGAGGCCATTACAAGTTCGAAAGACATGGCATAAATAAGTTGGAAACGATAAGAAAACGGCTCGTAATTCAACTAAATAGTTTGAACAATAAGCAAGGCATAAGTTGGCGAGTTCGAGCCACGCTTCTGGGTTTTATATATATATATATATATAGGGAAATACATATGCTAATTGAAGACAACCGGAATGTGCTTCGACTTGTAACTAAAGCCGTAAATCATTTAGACAAACAAGTGATGCAATAAGTCATGCAATAATGTGTCCCGGCGAGAACGGGCCCTCTCCTTATAACTCCCAATCATGAAAAAAACATGCAAACATATAGTCAAGTACTCCACCACCAAAAGTCGTGATCCATGCATAATTTAAGGAAACGAGTGGTGCCCCACAACGCTACCGTACAAAATTTAAGGAAACGCTCAAGGCGCTACCGTCGCATTAACTTAGGTCAGTCAAACCTCCCGACTGGCCTAAGTCAATACCTAGAGTACACATCGGGATTTGCCCTAGACGCTTGTCTCCAGGCTCACCTCCTGTATTACTCCTGGGCCCCAAGGTCATAAACCAGTCCATGGCTCGCTTGAAATTAATAATAATTTAAGTGGCCAAAAGGGCCATTTGAAAATAGGGAATCAGGGTGTGGGAGGCCAAATGGGCCATTCGAGACAAGGTTATATTTGCGAGGCCGAGAGACCAAAGTTCGCATTTAAAAACAAATGGGTTTTCCTTGCCTCTAGCTGAAAATGTTTGTAAAATATTATACATATAGGTTTCGCTATTAAAAGGTTTGACTAAGCACATAAAGAAATAGTAAAGGCAGGTACAACAAGCAAGAAGAAAAGGCGGGATAATAATTTATTTCGCAAACCTATATATATCTATGATCTTGCCCCAGTTGAAAAGAATTTAAACCCTTACCTGTAGCTCGACAACGAGAAAAGCAAGCAAGCAACCGATATGATTCTCCCTCAGAGATCCCACCTGAAAATACGGGATCTAGAGGATGAACGACTGACACGAAAGAGAAAATAGACACTGACGCTCAGCTATGAAAATGCAACATGCTTAGAGACGAAAATACAATATTTAAGCATAAAATGACAAGTAGGGCAAATTGGTCATTCAACATGAAAAACGTGGAATAAACGAATAACAAATAACATTTGATTAAATATAAACATTTAAGAATAAACTACTCAGATGGTATGATTGAAATTCCATAATAAACATACATAACCCATTCAAGTAAATCAATTAAATTACAACTTATCAACTTAACAACTTTTTCCAAAAGCTCAAAAGCTACAATCTAACATTCACTCATAAACTAATTTTAATCGAACCCAAATCTCATCAATTCAACTATACCATCATATATCGACAATATTCATCAATTTACAATCATGCTACAAGTTAAGGTACAAGCGAATTTAGCTTAATTGATTCGAAAAGCTAAAAGCTAGTGCGAAAGTTGACATATATACATAATCATACAAAAACGATCATCAAAGACAAACGGTAAATCGGATTGAGGTAATACCAGCGCCGTTAGAACCGTTGCGTCGAGACGATGAATCTGTCCGAAGACACCGTCGCCGGATTCCCGCCGGAACAGTGTCAAAACTGCCAACCACCGTCTGCCGCCGCCGGACCGCCGCCGGACCTCCCCCAATGCAGTCGGACCCTTATACTCAAATGTTCCTCTCGTCGAGCCCGTCACTTCCCCCAAGCCCGTTTCTCGATCCGGTCACTCACCGGAGTTTAATTTCAGTTTGAAGCTCCAATGAACCCTAAATCCAAGAATCAAAATTACTCAAAATCGGGCTATCGAATTCGCGAACGGAGTTCGTAGAAAGCTTACCCACGTTGAGAAGGTTGGAAAGCACCTAAGGATCGACGAAAATGGTGACCGGAGCACGCCGGACCACCACCTCGGCCGCGGCTCCTCCGCGCGCCGCCTGAAAATGGTCGGAGCGCCGCCGTCCGGGGGAGTCACGCCACGAGACCACCGCCAATCTTCTCGTCTTGTCACGCCGGTCCGAACCTTGGTGGTCCGCGATGGTGGCGCCTCCTGAAACGTCGCCGGAGCTCCACCGACGCCGCGCCTGAAAATGGGCCGTAACTCCGCCGTCGGTGGTCGGATGGACTCAAGACCACCGCCAATGGATTCCTCTCGTCGAAACGGTTCAGACCCGACCGGTCCCAAGTCTCTCCGTCGCCGAAAAAGGCAGATCGGAGAATAGTGCCGCCGTTCGGTTCTCCCACCGTTACGCCGTCGTCGCTGCTCCGATGGCCGGGAAAATAGTACGGTTGGATTCGTCTCGTCGATACGGTCGTCTAGACATATGATTCGTCGAATTCCGACAACGTTGCAAAAATCGTGTTTGGGAGAGAATGGCACGTCGTTCGATGAATGTCGGTGTGTGTGTGGTTTCTAAATATGGAAGGTTACTATATATATTTATCGAAAAACGAGACAAAAACGCAAAGTTTCGGAATTAGGCGTAGTTAGTGTCAAAATGACCGTAATGAAAAGCTTAACAAGGTTTGAGGTTCGTTTCATAAAAATTCGGGCATTTACAAAAAGTCAATATCGAGTGGGGTCAAAGTGTAAATAATTTTGGGCCAAAAATGCAATATTTCGAAAATATAATTTTACGAATAATATTTGGAACCTCGATGAAATATATCTTTAGAACATTGGATTCCGGTCCAACGTGCACTGTTAAATTACTAAATTCGATTAAACGAGCTAAAAATATAAATTTACCAAATTGACCCTAATTAGTGACAAAATGATGCAAAATAATTCTTATTAATGCTACGAGTTTTAAAAGCCAAATTAATGGTTTATGAAAAATTCTTTAAATGCAAGAGTTGGAAAACGTGTAATTATGAAGGACGTCGGGACCGTAAACGGTCCGAATATCGATAAACGTGCTAATTCTGAGTTTGGGAATTATGGGTCGTTACAACCAGCGTTTCTCAACTATTTCGAAAAGAAAATAGAAAACAAACAAATAAAACACACATTTATTGGGCTCATTTCCGATTATATCTTGCTGGGCCATTATATACATGTGACAATTGCCAAACTAATTTTCACTACCACTTAAGTTTCATAGCTTACAGGTTATATCAAGGGCTGAAGGTACATCATAAGAAGTAATGTATGATAATATGAATTTGACTAGGTGTTACTTACGCCGAGAACATGAAATTAATACATTGTCTTGTATAATGAAAGAAATAAACTTCTATTTGATTAATAAAAGCAACAAGTTTACCAATAAATTGACTCAGCGTATAATCACTATTCGAATTGTTTCTTATCACAATTTGTCCACATATAAATGAAACATCATTAAACATATTAGACATAATTAATAATAAAGGGAATTAAAGTTGATGAATTGGTTTTATCTTGCTGACACTCATAACAGTTGATTGAATACTACACATGTAATGATTTATAAAGAAAATTGAATTTCAAATAAGAAGTTACTGTTTACACAAAAGAAACCAAGTATATAAGGAAAAATCACCTCCTGGTAGACTTGGGCGGACGAAGTCTGGGTAATATGGTGTTCCTTCAATTTCAGTGTTTAAGTGGGTGCGAGAAAGATGAAAAAAATGTTGGGGCGGGGGCTTTGATGGATGAAACTATAAAGGTGAGTTTACAAGTTCCGATAGGGACTAAGTTTTCAAATTTGCAAAGTAATCCCTTATCCAATTTATTTTATTACATCATATATTGTATACGGTAATCAGTAGTATACATATATGTAGCTTTGTTATTATATATATATATATATATATATATATATATATATATATATATATTAGTTAAATAGTATCAATTAGTTGTCATTATATTATAGATTAAAATATTGAAAAATTACATATATACTAAATAACGTGTTAAATAAACTCTCAAAAATCTAGAGTAAAATTAGATTAAATTCAAAATATATTTCATTCTTATCGGTATTTAAGGATAAAAATATACGTGCTACAATTTAATAAAAACACGTAATCGTATTTTTGGCCACGTATCAAGTAACTCAAAGTTCACGTAATTCAAAGTATTCAGGAAAATTTAAAATATCAATTAGGAACGCATTAGACAAATAATATCATATAGGCACATAAAATAGCACATAATTCGAGAAATGAGGATAGAAGTGAGAAATGTAGGACGCAAAGCAATACCAAACTGATCTCGAAAAATCGGGTCGTTACACGCTATAGGCCCGGGATTTAAAATAGTTGTTATCCGACGCTTCTGCTGTGCCCGGGCCCCAATATTCCCAACACGTTGTCCCTTACGTGTTTACTTTATTTGCAAGCTTACCTATATATATGTACATACATACTCTGATCTCGCGCTAGAGACCTCACACATTTCACACTCTAACTTCCATTGCATCTGTATAAGTGAGATATAAACCCCAAGGCATGGTATCGGAGATTAGGGGGAGGTCATGACCCCCCGTCAAAGAAACTATGACCCTTAGCCATTAGCCCTAGTACTTAGTGCAAGCCGCCCAAGACGATTATATCAAGTTAGTATTTAAGCGGTGCCGCTTGTGCCCCACCAATTTAACTGGGAATCCTCGGGCAGACTACACTAAGTATATTAACGAGTCAATAAACTTGTTCTGACATAGGAGTCCCTTGGGGAGGACCCTGGGAGGATATTTTTTGCACTCTAGGCAAGTGGTAGCCTATTATCGAACTCGTGAGGACCGCTCTTGCATATAGATCGCTTCTACATACACTATACCAAAGACCAGAGTAGAAACTTTGCCTTTGACTCTTAGAGGCACTCCCTTTGAGTAAACTACTAAGAATGAGGTAGGGGTGTCAATGTTGCCTTAGGCGGGTATAAAACTTATTCTCAAAAACCCCGTCTATCAACATTGACATTCTACACCATTAACTTGGATATTTTCTGGGACATCTTATTAACCCTAAATTTTCTTTTGTACTTGCAGTCAGGGTCTGATCGTTCGCTACTTGTCTTATGCAGGTCACACTTAGCTAAGCAAAATGTCTTCAAAAAGGGATGCCGAGATAGCTGAGGTAACACACTGGTTGAAAATGATGGATGTAACGGCACGTCCCCAAATACGGTGCGTCGCAACGTCCCGCACCAAGTCACAATCCATAACAAGAACTGAGGTCCGGTTACGAACCATAACCTGGCGAACGGCAAATAAATACTAGGTAGATATATTTTAGAAATTAACAAGACAACGACAACCCACAACACGGAAGCGTAGAGCTAAAAATCATAAAACTATCCTACTCAGAGAGCTAGAAAAGCAGTAAATCCAAAACTCAAGTATAAAGCCCACCACGGGCAATGAAAGCAACAATATAAATATCCGAACTATCAAGACTAAAAGGTATATGTATATCATTGACATCCTACAACATTTATGGTTTTAAGTATATATTCATAACATAGGCTAGAATGGAATCACTAAAACAAAAGAAAGTAACTCCAATGACAAGACCTGAAATCCGCCTAGCGACAAAAACCTAAAATAAACAACGGGTAAAGCAGAGAGGTTAGTCAAAACGACTAAGTGAAGGGGCTGTAATACATATATATTATCAAAACAGCATAAAGATTCACCAATTTTTAAATTAAAGAAATCAAATGAAAAATAAAAGTCTTTGGTAAATGTTGGTGAATCGAATAATGTCATAATCATAATGAAAGCTCGGCGAGTCGAGCAACAACCTCCCTTTCACAACTGATAAATAATCAAGAAAATGACCTTATTCCTCCTTATGTAGTCGAGTAGCTAAACCGAACTACTAAACCATGCAAGAGAGTTTTACCCTATACATCTTCGATGTAGGACAAGCATCATCAGTCACAGGTACTCAAAGGGCTACCACTTCGGCTTGACCCTGAGCTCCCGGCTAAAACACATGGAGTCAGAGCACCGAGATCCACTTTAGATCCTGCGTCTATCCGGCTTTACCCCATACCCTGATCTCCGGGGCCCAACATACATATTAATGGCACAAAGGTCATGTAACGACACATCCCCAAATACGGTGCGATGCGACGTCCCGCACCAAGCCACAACCCATAACGACAATATGCTTCTAGCAATGGGTCGCAACATGTCGAACGACAAATATTACTAGGCGGATTGGTTTGAGAAAATCAACGACATAGCGAAAGCGCAGAGCATTAAGTAACGACCCGTAATTTTGGATTTATTCCGGAGTTATATTTATTCGTGCCGAAGGCTTTTTCGTGAGAATAATTATATTCATGAATAAGTTTCATCCATAAACCGCCTTTTGTCCAAAATTTCTTATTTTACCCCGACCCCATTTAATATCCCTGTTTACACAAATACTCCTCTTATATCCATTATTCTCACACAAGCCATATTATTTGAGAAAGAGAAGAGGAAGAGAAGAGAGAAGGAGAAAAGGGAGAAAGAAGGAGGAAAAGAGGAGAATCGCCCTACCGAGCCCGTTTCTCGCCCGATTGACGAGCCGTGAAAACCCGAACGATCCTCACTACATTCTCTACCGGTAATCCTTTTACCCCATTTCATTTCGTTCCCTCTTCATTACGATTTTCGTGGCTTTTGTATAGGAATTTTTTAATATTAGGATTCTCGTGTTTAGGAAGATTTACTTGACCATTTTACGTGATTCTTGAACCTACGTGTAGCTTATGTAATATATATGATTATATGTGAAAATTAACATGTTTTATGGTGTAAATTAGGAGATCTAAGTGTTTGAATGTTGTTGCCGCGTGAGAGCTTCGCGACCTGCTGCTGTTCTGCACCCAGATGATCCACACGGGCTCTTGCACGGTCTTGCCAAGACCGTGCGTTAGCCCGTACGCAGCCCTTTTCAACCTACATGGGCTTGAGCCCGTGCACGGGTCGGTGCGTAGGACCATTTGCAGCTGCACGGTCTTGGCAGCGTGCTCAAGACCGTGCGTGAGCCTGTGCTCCCTTATTTAAGCTTGCACCGGCTTGCCAAGCCCGTGCGCTAGCCGGTGCAACATACTTAGTGCATTTTACAGCCTTTTCCTTTCTTGCACTTCGGGAATTTGGTCAACCCCACCTATTTAAATATTGACTTTTCGCATACGATCTCCAAAAATCAATCCGATTTCACCTATAGATTCCTTGAGCCTTGAGATTTAATATTTTACATAGTTTGCAATTTATCCAACCCTATTTGACCGTCAATTGACACCTTTCTCGTTTAGGGATTTTTATCCACCTTTCCCGTTTATTATCCGTCTGATCCCGTATTCGCGAGAGAGTGTCCGTATATTATTTTAAGCATGCCTACGTGCCCTAATTGCGTTTTAGCATGTCTTTGATATTTAATTTCTAATGTTCTCCCATTAATTATAACTGCATTAATACTCCTTTAAATGTTGTTCCATATTTTATATATCCTTATATGTTTAATTATCTGACTTTCCATATTGCACGTGTAGCATGAGTGGAGTTTATATGAATTACCGTGCGTCTTCTGTTGTCTTGTGTCTTGCTTTTAGTATTGTTGGTCTTGTTTTAATCCTCTAGGCCCTGTGTATTACAGGTGGGACCAACGAGGGAGAAACTTGACTACCGCTTGCTTTCATACTGTCGTGTTGAGCCAGGTAAGGGTTTTAAATTGTTTTCAACTGGAGTAAGAACATAGTTACTTAGGTTTGCGAAATAAACCACTATCTCGCTTTCTTATTACTTGTTATATTGCCTTTACTATTTCTCTATCTGCTTAGTCAAACCGTTTTGATAGCAAACCAAAATGTTTTAAATACTTTCAACTAGAGGCAAGGAAAACCCATTTGTTTTTAATGCGAACTTTGGTCTCTCGACCTCGCAATTATAACATTGTCTCAGATGGCCCCTTTGGCCTCCCACACCCCGATTTTCTACTTTCGAATGGCCCTTTTGGCCACCCAAACTATCATTGATTTCAAAAGCGAGCCATAGATTGATTAATGATTTGGGCCCGGAGTATACAGGAGGTGAGCCTGGGGACGAGCGTTTAGGGCAAATCCCGATGTATACTTCTAGTGTGTTGACTTGGGCCGGCTAGGAGGTTGGCTAGCCTAAGTTGATGCGAACGGTGGTGCTAATCGCGTCTCTTGAAATTCTGATACGGTGGTGCTAATCGCGTCTCCTTAAATTCTGATACGGTGGTGCTAATCGCGTCTCCTTAAATTCAGATGGTACCAATTGTTGGTGGTGGAGTACTTGACTATATGCTTATATGATTTTCAAGTGGGAGTTATAAGGAGAGGGCATGTTCTCGCCGCGACACATTATTGCATGATTTATTGCATTTATTGCTTGTCTAATTGTTTTACGGCTTTCGTTACAAGTCGAAGTACATTCCGATTTTCTTCATTTAGCATATGTATTTCCCTATATATATATAAAAACCTAGAAGCGTGACTCGTACTTGCTACCCTAAGCCTCCTTTATTTTTCAATTAATTAGTTGAGTTACGAGCCGTGTTTATTTATCGTTTCTAACTTATTGAATCGTGCCTTTCGAACTAGATAGACTCAGTCTTTCTGATTTGTCTTGTCAGTGGTCCCAACAACCGTCGAGTCTTGTTTATTGTATTTATTTACTTTACGTACTTATGTGCCCCTGATGTGGGATAGTTGACGATATCTAGGATTGTACAGGATAGACTAGTTGAGCCATGGATGGCACTACGTGTTGTTATTCTGTTGTATTTCGAATTGCGCATGTTTAATTGATATTATGTTACCCTCGTAGGCGTTTATGGATTATTTGATTTTATCTTTTAAATCGCTTCCGCATATCTCTGTATTGTTGTGATTGTTGTTGGGATGGTTGTCGCTGTTGCCGATGGTTATTGCTTGAGTGTCGTTCGCCGGAGTGGATTTTTTAGTTGAGGCTCCTCGCTGAAGCTCGGGAATTTGCTTCGGTGCGGATGTGCCGGTCCTTCTTCAAGGGGCGCTACATAACAAAATCCCATCCCACTCAGGGAGATAGTAAAGCAGTAAATTTAGAGGTGCAAGTATAAAGCCCACCAAGGCCAATGAAAAGCGATAATCATAAATGATAAGTAAATCATAGGTATGCATCATTTACAGACTTCTAAGTCAATTTAAAATATAACGCAAGACAGGCCTACAAAGACCAAATAATGCAGCACCTTCCTAAGACTCGGCTTCTGCCTAGTAACCAAAACCTAAAATAAAACAGCAGAAGTAGAGGGGGTTAGTCAAAGCGACTAAGTGATGGGGCTGTAATAATATATATTATCGAAACAACATTAAAGATTCACTAGTTTTTAAATGAGCAGAAAGCAAATGGAAAATAAAATTTTTTAAGCAATCATTGGTGAATCGAAAGATTTCGCAACATAACATAAATGAAAGCTCGGCGAGTCGAGCACATATCTCTCATTTCACAAATGATAAATAATAATGAAACATACCACCTTATTCTTCCTCATATGTAGTCGGGGTACGAAGCCGAACTACTCATATCATACGCAAGGGAGTTTCACCCTGTACATCTACAGAGAAGATAAGTCTTCGACATACGTCCTCAGATCAAGTCCTATCCGGTCCTAGGTTCTCAAAGGGCTGCCTCTCCGGCCTCACCCCAAGTTCCTAGCATGTGGAGTAAGAGCACCAAGATCCACCATAGACCCGACGTCTAATTCGGCTTCACCTCATACCCTAGTCTCCGGACCCACATATATCATATGGCTCAAAGGCCTGGCCAACATAGTTTCTCGCTTCTAAAGATTTATGTGGTCAAAGGGACCCATTTACAAATCAACTTTTAACCCTTTCAAGCTAAAGGAGCCTTCGAGGGGCTAATACATAATAATTTGATATCAAAGCCCTGTCTTCGAACTCACCAATATAGTATGGTTTGCAAATAGCTACTATGTATAATATAAGTGTGGGGAAAGAAACATAAAAGCATAAAACACAGGCTTCGGGTTTATATGGAATATTTACATATGTATAAGAAAGCCGAATTCGGAAAAGAAAGCCCACCTGGACATCCAAAAGACTGTAAAATGATGACCCGACACGATCAGGACTCCTTTGTAGGATTACCTGCTATATAAATGATTGGAGGATAAGACTCAACTCGACAAACCAAATAAGACACCGACAAATATGTACGGCTATAAAGTGAATCAAGTAATCGCGTTATAACCAAGCGACCAAACAAATTAATTAAAAACCGAAATAATTATCAAATGTCAATAATTCAATTCAAATTCTTTTCACTAACCTTAATTAAAACAACTGTAAATTATTTCTTAAGAAATTTAATAATCATGTGTTTACTGCCCCAATAATTTAATCCTATGCGTACTAAATCAAATACGTTATATGTATACTTATAGTCATGTGAATGAAACTATTAGCTAAACACTTATTAAATTCATAACTACGGCTAAATAGACCACATAATTCAATTACGTAAGTTAAATCGTATTATTTAGCTAATTCCCCAAAAGAAACAGAAAGATAAGCACCCAACGCGTATACTTAGCCAGCTCGAAAATCATGGAATTAAAATTCATGCAGTAATGGTATGTACATAAAAGCGAACACTCAATTTATCTTAAATGAGCCAATTAAACACTTTTTATTAGCTAGTTTAGCGAACACTTCGAGTTTAAGTAAAAGACACTACCCATGAGTTGGTTCCAAAACTAATATAATATCTGATTTCCATTAAATTAAAACTCCTAACAGCACATGACAAAAAGGAGAGCAACACAAGCAAGAATTAAATAAAATAAAAACATATATAATGAAAAAGAAGTAATTGATACCTTCGTCACGTCTCTATAGCTGATTTGTAGAATTAACAGAAAATTAGAAAAAATTCACTTGGTCAATTTATGGCTATAAAGATGTATATAAGGTTGAGATAGTAGGTTACTTGATTGGAGAATGAACAGAAAATAAGTTTCCTCAAGGATTCTATACTCGCCAGAAGAAAGAGGCGGATGTTGGAGTACTGACGATATTCAAAGAATGAGGAAACAATATATATGATTATAATAGTATAGAGGGGTTTTAGACGGTGATGAAATGAGGTACAATTAATTAGATAAGCTCAAACTTTAGAATTTTGTGCCACTATATAGGTTAACAATATAAAAATATTTTTGTTACATTAGATACATTAGTAAATGATATTAAATTTAAGTAGTTGTATTTTTCTTTTAAATCTCACTGACAAAATAAATTATATGCAAAACTCACTTTCATACATGATACTACTAAAGCTTATTATTACTATTTGCTCGGATTGTTTAATTACAAGAAAGTTGGAGGCTTTGAATAAAGTTTAATGCTTAAATTAAAATTCTCCACCACTATTTATAAAAACAAAAATATATTTTAGATATACTTTTCATTAGAAAATTTTCATTTTAAACAGTATCATGGTATTTAGGGAAGATAACATAAGTGTAAAAATATAATGAAAATAATTATTCGACTGCGAAAATACGGGGCGTTACAGGCCAAGATTGATCCTCACATTTCAAAAGGTTTATGTGGTCAAAGGGACTGATCGACAAATCAAGTTTTATCCCTTTCAACTAAAAGAGTCTTCGAGGGACTAATACGTAATAATTTGATATCAAAGCATTTTCCTTAACTCATCAAGATAACACGATTTTCAATAGCTACTACGTATAATATAAGTTGGGCAAAGAAACATAAAAGCATAAAACATTATATGGAATATCTACATATGTATAAAAAAGCCAAATTCGGAAAAGAAATCCCACCTGAATAATAAGGCAAAAGGGACAAAAGAAAGAAGACTAGACTACTTCTTGAGAGTAACACCACCTAAAAACCAAATACGACACAACCACATAAGACAACAATACGACCCACGGCTATAACTTAAATCACATAATCATGTAACAAATAAATAATTAAACAAATTAATAAAACAATTCAACCTAATTGGTTAACAATTCAAGGAAATAAAAGAATCAAAACCCTTGTAATACTTTAGTTCCAAACCGAGAATACAATTCAACCTCATTGGCTGGTTACTACAGACGATTCGTCAAGGATTTCTCCAAGCTAGCAGCCCCACTCACGAAGTTGACTTGCAAAGATGTGCCCTTTCAGTGGGACGACGAGTGCAAGGCAAGCTTCAAGGAACTGAAGACAAGATTGACCACCGCACTATTCTTGTCCTACCAAGGAAGGTTTAGGGTGCGTGTTGATGCAAAATGGGAAGGTAGTTGCCTATGCTTCTAGGAAGTTGAAAGATGCCGAGAAGAACTACCCCATCCACGATCTGGAGCTTGCAGCAGTGATATTTGCCTTGGGCAAATGGCGTTATTATCTATACGGTGTCACCTTTCACATCTTTACGGACCACCAAAGTTTGAAGTACCTGTTCACACAGAAGGATCTCAACAGGAGGCAGAGAAGGTGAATGGAATTCTTGGAAGATTATGATTGCCGTATCCAGTATCACCCCGGGAAAGCGAACGTGGTCACCGATGCCTTGAGCCAGAGAGCTCATGTGGCACACTTGGAAGGGTCATCCTCCGATCTTCCTATAGAAGATAGAAAGACTCGAGTTTAGTCGTATACTCGTCTTGCCAACCTTACAGTCCAACCCGACTTAGTCCAACAGATCCGAGATGAGCATGTAACACAATTTTAAATAATTAAAACACGAAAAAGATCACAAATGATTTTAGTGAATTTCAATTCGAAAAATAGTGTTACAATCTCTACATTTTCCCTTTGATTCTTCCTTTGGAAATATTGATGTTGAAGATTCAAACACTTCCTTGATGGATTTGTCAGTTTCATCTTCACTTGATTTGATTTGAACTTCTATAACGTTAATTCGCAGGTCTTTTTAACTTGATGGCGAATTGAACGTTGAGATCTTGATGAACGCCGAAGAACACGCCGGGAACACCGTTGATCTTGATTTGGGTTTGATTTGGAATAACGCTGGATTCGCGGGTTTAACACCTTATCGCGAATCAAATGGCTTGATTTGATGATCTTCGAGAAGAACGCCTTGAATCTTGCTTTGATCGATTTGAATTTGATGAAGAATAACACCAAAACGCGGGTTTAGCACCTTGATTGCGGATTGGACACCTAGATTTGATGACTTCCGCGAACAATGCCGAGAACTTCGCTTTGAACACTTCAGAACGTTCTGAGACTCCTTTCAAGTTTAGCCTAGCTTGAAAGAGTTGTGTTCAGTGTGTCTAAACTTTGAGGGAGGACCCCTATTTATAGGTGTAACGCCCCGAAAATCCGAATTTTATTTCCGTATGCCCGAATCGTTTATTTGCGTAATTTATTATTTTATTTGATATTATTATGTGATTTTATAACAACTTCATAAATGAATGAATTTTGATATTTAAATCACGAATTGTTAATGTGCATTTAATTATATGAATTTTGACTGTAATTATGTATTATTTGGACAACATGAGTTTTCAAACTTATTTTGTAAATTACGAAAATGCCCTTTCGATTCTCAACCCAAGTCAAATTTTGACTTAAGTCTCATCTCTCTCTCTCTCTCACCTCATTCACGCTCAACCTCAAAAGAAAAGGAAGGAGAAAAGAAAGAAAAAGAGAAAGGGAAGGAGGAAACTTCAATCGATCGTGCCGGACTCGTTTCTCGACGGATTTTCGAATCGTTTACGCCTACGAACTCCTCACGATCTCTTCTACGAGTAAGCCTCTCACGTCTTTCTCGATTAATTCCTCCATTGCTTCGATTTTTGGATTTTTGTATATAGTTGAATATATTAGGTTTTATATGATTTTGAGAGAAACTATGGATGGATTTTCACGATTTTGGATTCTACGTGTAGCTTAGATGTTGTAGATCAATATATGTAAGTTTTAACTTGAGTTTTGCATGATTGATGGGTTTAATATCGAATTTTGCGTTATTCCCGTAAAGCCCTCGCGATTCTGCATATTTTCTGTTGTTCTGAGAAACCGCACGGCCTTGCGCACGGTCTTGAGACCATGCGCCAAGACCGTGCGTCCACTTTGGCCTGTGCACGGTCTTGTGCACGCTCGTGCGCAAGCCGGTGCGCAGGCCAGTGCAAGTGTCTGCACCGGCTTGAGCACGAGTTCAAGCCCGTGCGTCCGCCCGTCCCCGAGATCGTGTGTATGCCTTAGCCAAAATTTTTTCATTTTCAGAATGTTGCTCTCGGCAATGTGAGTCAACGGGCAATTAAAAAAGTTGACTTTCTTCGTTTGACCTCCGATTTGAGATCCGATTTCGCCTATAGATCCTATAAATGATGAAATATATATTTTAGGAATTTTGAATTTTTCCGACTTCGTTCGGGCCCCGTTGCTCGTGTTTTTCGTTTAGACATTTTGGGCTACATTTCTAATGTTGTCCGTTTCTTCCGAAACTTGAATGCATGCTTCCTTATCGCCTTTTATGCATGATTATGAACTCTTATCGCATTCTGACTTGATTTGCTTATTGAATTTAAGTACTTCGATAGAATGTGAACCTAAGTTTTATGAATGACTATTTAACGTGCTTCTATGTGTTTTAATGCTTTCGTATAAGCCGTGCGTCGTCGTTAGTCTTATTTGGTTGTGTCTTTGTATTTTGTAGACGATACTCCCGTGGAGTAGCGCATCCGGTCTTGCATTTATCTATTCTTTTTGTAAAGCCAACAGGTGAGGCTTTCCGTTTCTGATTCCAGGACTATTATGTATATGTATAAATAAGCCTCTCTCGATATAAGCCTTGTTTACGTTTTGTTTTCACACCGTTTCTATATATATACTTAGTAAATATTTATGCCTATTATGTTTATTCGATTTATCGAAAATATTTTGATATGAAAAAGCACTACGTATATTCTTTCAAACGTTTGCGAAAGAGACATGTAAAACCCCTTTGTTTTCTAAGGTGAACTTTGGCCTTCGGCCTCGCATATGACATGTCTCGAATGGTCTTTTGGCCAACCCAAAATTATTTGAAAAGCGAGTTATGAACTGTATGTATGTATGTTTGGGCCCGGAGTAAGGATGATAGGACGAAGTTGGTAGACGTCAGGTCTACGGCGGAAATCCTATGGTTCCCTCCACCTTTGGGAGCTCGGGGTGAGGCCGGAGTGGCAGCCCTTTGAGTACCTGAGTCATTCCTGTATGTTATGCGTAGTTCGGATTTAGCGGTCCGTTTACATTGGAGGAATAAGGGTGGTTTCCCGTTTTATGTTTGGAAATTGGAGTTAAGGGCTCGACTCGCCGAGTCATATGATATGGTTATGTTTTATGCTAAATCATCACATGTTTACGAAAACCTTTCTTTTATGTTGATTTCTTTTAAGTTTAAAAATTGTGATTTATTTCCGTTTTATAATATACATTATTATTCCCTCCTCACTTAGTCGTTTGACTAACCCCCTCTGTTTCACCCCTGTATTGGTTTCAGGATACTAGGTGGGATCGTCGTCGTTGTCGTCGTCTTTAGAGTTGCATTCTTTTGTTCATGTATAACTCTATTTCCCTTTGGCTATTATTTTATGTTATTAGGATTTAGGATTTATGTATTTAGTATTCGGGATTTATATGTTGAACCCGTTATTGTATATTGTCGGGATATTGTATCAAACTCGTTTATTATTTATGTAATTGAATTTCGTTGGCCTTGGTGGGCTTTACTACTTGTACAATTATTATGATTTATTATTTTGTTTATTTCGCTTCCGCACCTCTGTTGTTTTCCTTCGTTTTTGAAACCCTGCCTAGTCATTGAGTAAATGTGTGCCGTTCGCCGGGTTTCGATTCGGGTCGGATTCCATTCCGCTTCCGGGTCGGGGCTCGGTGCGGGGCGTGCGTTACCCGTTTGGGGCGCCCGCTACAGTTGGTATCAGAGCTTCTTTAGGTCCAATGGCCTAGGCTCTGAAGCGTCGTGTTTTGTCGTGTCAGTCTAGGTCGTATGGCTTAGGATTATGTGATTGTGACAACGTGATTATGTGAATTTAACTTCTCTATGTGTTACATCTTTTCATAATCACTTATCAACATGCATGTTTGGTATTGAATTTGTAGAATGCCTCCTTGCCGTTAACCGCTAGGTCCGCCTCGAGGTATTCCGACCCCAGCTCAGTTTATGGAGGCCTTAGGGCAGTTCATGGTTCATACTAACCGAGCAACACTGCCTCCTGCCCCCGAGAATGATATGGGAAGGTTTCTTAAGCTCAACCCTCCGCAGTTTGAGGGTGCACCGGATGATGTGATCGCCGAGGCTTGGATATCGGCGATGGAGAAAAGATTCCGAGTTATGGAGTGTCCGGACCCTAAGAGGGTCGAGTTGGCAGTTTATCAGATGATAGGAGCTGCACAGGACTGGTGGGCCCGTATAGAGCAGCGATGGCAGCGAGAGCATGTGGTCCCGACTTGGCATCAGTTCTTAGTTGAGTTTCGGGCCAAGTATATTCCGTTGGTGGTCCGACAGTGACGTGAGCGAGAGTTCCTGGCTCTCAAGCACGGTACTTCATCCGTTGACCAGTATGAGGCTCATTTCTCCAGGCTTATTATTCATTGCTCGTATATGGTTGACGACGAGCAGAGGAAGACTCGACAGTTTATCGAGGGGTTGTCGAATGAGATCCGTATGCATATGCTCGGGAACAGACTTCAGTACTACACCGACGCAGTTGAGACGGCACTATCTATAGAGTCCAATCTCCGACAAATGAGACCTACTTCTTCACCTGCCCCCGCAGCCGCCAAGAGTTTCGCTTCTGGTTCGAAGAGGCCATTTGTTCCGTCTGGGTCCTCTTCTAGGAAGAAGCCGTTCAAGACCGCCGTTCAGCCTCCTCCTCCCCGACCTCAGGCACATCCACGACCTGTATGTGGATTTTGTCAGGGCCTGCACTTAGAGGCCAAATGTTGGAGGAAGAATGGTCTTTGCTACGGATGTGGTAGCGCCGATCACCGGGTAGATGTATGCCCGAAGAGGAGACTGGTACATCAGGGAGCCGCTCAGCCTCAGGCCTATGCTCGTGTTTACGCCTTGGAAGGCAATGCTGAGCATGCTGTTGCAGATCCGACCGATGTGGTGGAAGGTACTATATATATAAATGGCATCCCCATACATGCATTGTACGACTCGTGTAACGACCCAGAAATCCGAGAATCATTGTGAGTATTTTCCCGCATTAATTATCTTTCTTAACCCTAAGTTCTCGTAATATGTGAATTATTATATATTATTTTCGTATACGACCCAATGTGATAATATGATTTGCGTATTTAAATTCCTTGTCTAATTTGCGTTTGTTTGATATTAAATAGATATATTTGGCCAACGTACATTTAATTGGACTTTTCAAACTTACCAAACTACCACTTCGTATTTTTCGACATTTCGAAATATTTGATAAAAGTCTCGAAACCCTCATTCGAACCCTTATTCGAAATAGAGAGAGAGAGAGAGAGAGAAGAAGAAAAGAGGATTTTCCCTCGAAGCCCTAATCGATCGTGCCGAGCTCGTTTCTCCGTGGAATTTCGCGCCGATCGAACCTAAACGATCCTCTCAACGATACCTTTCTTTAGGTACCAATTTCCCCAATTTCTTTCACAAATTTATGATGTTTTGAGAATATTTTGTCATTTCGGGATTTTTAGGTTAAATGCTTAGATCGAACCCGTTTCTTGATCATTTCTTGAAATTATTGGATGTAAATGTTTATTAGATGATGATTGTTGATTGTTACGATTGTTGGGTGTTGATTTGCGCTATAAATATGATTTTTATGAGTTTTGGTTCGATTTTCGTGAAATCGCGTAACTTTCTGTTGTGTGCTGTTAAACCGCACGGGCTAACGCACGGTCTTGAGCAAGACCGTGCAGGAGCCCGTGTGCACCTCTTTGTGCCTGCACGGGCTCAAGCTCGTGCGCCTAAACCGTGCAGATGGCCGTGTGTGAGTGCACGGTCTTGACACCGTGTTCAAGACCGTGCACAAGCCGGTGTGAAACACTTAGAAAATTTTCCACCCTTTTTCAAATGTTGCTCTCGGCAAGTGAGTCCACGGGTCAACATTTTTGGTTGACTTTTTGCATACGGACTCCAAAAATTATACCGTTTTCACCTATAGAGCCTTTATAACTTGTAGATTAATATTTTGAAATGTTTATTTAATTTTGCCCTCATTCGGGCAGTGAATAGTGTAATTTTAAGTATGTGCATTTTTGGCAACTTGTCGGAATTTCGTGAAATTTACATGATAGCTTCCTTACATACTATAATTGGCATATGCAATATTGTGAACATGTTTGGTTAGCCGTTCGTCAAATAATTGCTTATTTGCGCTTTTATAGTCGTTATTAATTTGTCTAGGTCCTGTCTTGTCTACAGATCAGTCAGAGGTCGGTGACCAGTGAGTCTAGCTGCTAGGCTTCCTATTTTTGTCACCAGGTGAGGATTTAAATCGTTTTAACTGGGCTTGAACATATATGTATACTTGCGAAACCCCTTAATCCCATATTGTTGTATTCCATATTTCGAGCTTATACTTTTATGTTTTATCCTCAAATCCTTTGATATCAAAATTATATAATAGTAACCTAAATCGATTTGTTTTCAAAAAGGGCAAGAAAACTCTTTCCTTTACGTGACGCTTTGACTTAGGATTTACCCCCTTCGTCGTCACCATTTGCCCAAATTGCCCGTTTGGCATTCAAAATCTTATTGCAAAGCGAGAAAAGTATTGTTATTTCAATGGGCCCGGGATGGTATCCGGAGGTTGCATCTGGGGACGAGCGTCCAGGGTGTAATCCGAGGTGCTTCTCCAAAAATTAAGCGTCAATCGTGGCCCGTCAGGAGTTGATAGCCACGGTTGGGAGCGATGGTGGATGTTGCATTTGTTGCACATTTTCCTGAAATTCACAATAGTCGAGCTTTGTGTTGCTCCTTGGCTTGACACCGGCGATGGAGATTTTTATAATGTATTGTGGAGAAATAAGGAGGAACAGGCCCACTCTCGCGGGGATATTTATTTATCGCTTTATATCGTTATTGCTTTTATCGTTTTATTGAATATCCAAGTCGAAGCACATTCCGGTTTCTTCCTTATTGCATATGTACTTTCTATAAAACCCGGAAACGTGACTCGACTTGCTCTAACATCTTCACTGAGTATTTTTGACTCACCCTCTTTCATTGGTTCTTGCCTCAGGTAGATTGAGAGACCGACATGTCTCACGTGTCGGATGGGCAACAGTGCTTAGCTAGGCCTTTTTGGTTTTGCCGAGTCTCTATTGTTGTCTTTAACTCTCTAGATAGTTGTTCTTTTGTCCAGGCCTGTTGATAACGATATATTGATCCCCGTCCCCTAATATTTACTTTATGTTGCCCCTTAATGGGCTGTGTTAATATATATATATTAGTTGAATTGGCCTCGGAGTGGCATTTATGTTATTATGATTTAAATTTGCTTCCGCTATTTATTCTGAGCTGTTTAGATGTTTTTACTTTGGGGATCCATTGTTGCCAAGTGTCGGGATTGACCCGTTGGCTTGTATGGGTTCTCGGGTTGAGGCGCCGTCCTCGGCTTGGGAATCCGTGCAGGTTCGGGGGCTGTAGAGCGGGGCACTATTGTCTAGAAGTATCGTGTCTAAGTCATACGGCTATATAGGTTTCGTGTTATTTTTCTTTACTTGCGCTTTTATATGTTATTGTTACGTGATTAATTGAACATATCATTAACCCACATGCATTCCAGCTCATTGTTTTAGGCACCATGGTCCGACCTCGAGGCCGACAGGAGCCACCCCCACCACCAGAGGGCTTTCCACCGCCCAACGCCTTATACGATGCCGTTAGGCTTATAGTACAGCAGGCTCAGCAGGAGCAGCAGCAGCATCAGCCGCCACCACCGAACCCTCGGGATGCTACCGCCCAAGCCATGGATCGATTCATGTCCTATCGCCCTACGGTCTTCGAGGGCGAGCCGGACGACCTCAAGGCCGAGGCCTGGATTTCGGAACTAGAGCAGAAGTTTAGAGCTCTGGAGATTGAGGACCTTCAGAGGATTGAGCTCGCTGTATTCTTGATGAGGGGACCCGCCCTCGATTGGTGGTGCTTTGTTGAGAGGCGATGGACCGCCGCACAGACCCCGCGTACTTGGGTACAGTTTCTTCATGAGTTCCGTGCGAAGTGTGTGCCCGAGATTGTTCGGGATCAGAGGGAGAGGGAGTTTATGAACCTCTCTCAGGGAGGCATGACCGTTGGCCAGTATGAGGCCAAGTTAACTAGATTGATCGTCTACGCTCCTCACATGGCAGACGATGACAGGAGGATGGCCAGGAAGTTCAAGGAGGGCCTTCGTGATGAGATTCGGGTCAAGTTGGTTGGCAGTGACCTCCGTACTTATGAGGAGGCCGTGACACGGGCTATGGCTATAGAGTCCGATCTTGGAGAGCTTCGTCGTAGGGCTCCTGTGCCTGTTGCTGCCGCCCCTAAGGCCTTTTCTCAGAAGGGCAAGAGGCCTTTCACTGCTGGATCTGGATCTTCTACGGGCAACAAGAGGCCCAGGTATATTGAGAGGGCCCCTATTACCGCCGTTGCACCGATCACATGCTCCTTCTGCCACAAGCCGAACCACACCACCGACATCTGCCGAAAGCGACTGGGACAGTGTTTACTTTGTGCATCCCCTGATCACATGCTAGACTCTTGTCCGATCAAGAGGGCTCCCGCCACACCTCCGAAGGCGATTCAGGCTGCCGGTCAGCCGAGAGTACAGCCCAGAGTCTTCGTACTGGGAGGAGAGGAGCTTGAGCCCGATTTGCACGACGTGATTGGAGGTACCCTACATATTCATGACATCCCTATTACTGCATTATATGATCCGGGTGCGACACACTCGTTTATTGCCCTTGATATTGCTGCTAAGTTGTGCATGCCCGTGGAGAGTCTGCCTTATCTGTATTGAGTCAGTTCTCCTTTGGGGACTTCATACGTTATGGATATGATCTTCAAGGGTTGCCCTTTGAAGATAGGAGATCGTGTTTATCCCACCAATTTGATCGAGTTGCTGCTACAGCATTATGGGATTTTTCTTGGAATGGACTGGCTTTATCAGCACAGAGTCAGTGTGGATTGTACAGATTGGAACCGAGGCGACAATTGTGAAGGGTATTCTTGTGAAGTCAGATTTGGCACCGAAGATTTCTTTCGTTGAGGCTTCTCGTTTGATCCGAGAGGGAGCTCAGGCCTTCGTCGCTTATTTACTTAACCGACCGAAGGAACAAGGGAAGCTCGAGAATACGGAAGTGATTAAGGACTTCCCGGATGTCTTTCGCGAGAGTTTGAACTCTCTACCCCCCGAGCGTGACATCTAGTTCGTAGTCGATCTTGCCCAGGGATCGGAGCCTTATTCGAAGACTCCGTACAGGATGGCTCCCGCCGAGTTGAAGGAACTTAAGATGCAACTTGAAGAGTTGCTAGAGAGTGGTTACATTAGACCGAGCATCTCTCCTTGGGGTGCACCGGTTTTGTTCATGAAGAATAAGGATGGCACGCTGAGAATGTGCATCGACTACCGAGAGCTGAACCGGATGACAGTGAAAAACAAATACCCTCTACCCCACATAGAGGAGTTATTTGACTTATTGCAGGGCTCGAAGGTATATTCGAAGTTGGATCTTCGACAGGGAGACTATCAGCTTCGTATCTGAGAGCAGGATATACCTAAGACCGGGTTTAACACTCGGTACGGCCACTTCGAGTTTGTTGTGATGCCGTTTGGTTTGACGAATGCCCGTGCAGCTTTCATGGATATGATGCACAGGATTTTCCGGCCTTACCCTGACAAGTTTGTGGTTATCTTCATCGACGACATTCTGGTTTTCTCCAAGACGGTCGAGGATCATGCTGAGCATCTTCGCATTGTGCTATAGACGCTTCGAGAGCATAGCCTATATGCTAAGTTTAGCAAGTGCAAGTTCTGGATCAACGAGGTTTCATTCCTTGGTCACATCATCTCCGGGAATGGGGTTGCTGTGGATCCATCAAAGATTGAGGCAGTGACGAGTTGGAGTCAGCCTAAGACGCCAACAGAAGTTAGGAGTTTCCTTGGATTGGCTGGATATTACAGGCGATTCGTTAAGGATTTCTCCAAACTAGCGGCCCCACTCACGAAGTTGACTTGTAAAGATGTGTCCTTTCAGTGGGACGATGAGTGCGAGGCCAGCTTCAAGAAGCTGAAAACGAGATTGACCACTGCACCTATACTTGTTCTCCCGGACGGACACGAGGGATACAAGGTTTATACCGACGCGTCCAAGGAAGGTTTAGGGTGCGTGTTGATGCAAAATGGGAAGGTCATTGCTTATGCTTCTAAAAAGTTAAAAGATGCCGAGAAGAACTATCCCATTCACGACTTGGAACTTGCAGCGGTGATATTTACCTTGGGCAAATGGCGTCATTATCTGTATGGTGTCACTTTAGACATCTTTACTGACCACCAGAGTTTGAAGTATCTGTTCATGCCGAAGGATCTCAACAGGAGACAGAGAAGGTGGATGGAATTCTTGGAGGATTATGACTGCCATATTCAGTATCACCGTGGGAAGGCGAACGTGGTCACCGACGCTTTGAGCCGGAGGGCTCACGTGGCACATTTGGAGGGATTATCTTCCGATATCCCTATAGAGGATAGGATGAATCGAGTTGAATCGTATCCTCGACTTGCCAACCTTATAGTCCAACCCGATCTAGTCCAACAAATCCGAGACGAGCAGATTTCGGATACCGGTATTCAGAAGATCAAGGCCAGAATGCAGAATGATCCCAACACCAAGTTCAGGATCGATGGTAAGGATTGCTTCGCTTCGGGACTCGAGTTTGTGTTCCCACGAACCTGAAGCGTGGAATTCTCGACGAGGCACATAAGTCTGCTTATGCTGTTCACCTAGGAGGCAACAAGATGTATCGTGATCTCAGAACCTAGTATTGGTGGAACGGTATGAAAAGGGATGTGGCTACCTATGTGAAACATTGTCTAACGTGTCAGAGAGTCAAGGCCGAACATCAAAGGCCTGGAGGTACTCTTCAGCCGCTTCCCGTACCTACTTCCAAGTGGCAGGAGATCACTATGGACTTCGTGACCGGATTGCCCACTGTTCGTGGAGGTTTCGACAGTATTTGGGTCATCGTCGATCGATTGACCAAGTCAGCTCATTTTCTTCCAGTTCGAAAGACAGCGAAGGTCAAGCAACTTGCAGAACTGTATCAGAAGGAAATCATCCGACTTCATGGTGTTCCGGAGAGTATCGTTTCAGACAGGGATCCTAAGTTCACAGCTCAGTTTTGGCAAGAACTTCACAAGAACTTGGGGACGACCCTGAAGTTTAGCTCTGTAGCACATCCCCAGACCGATGGACAATCCGAGCGAACGATCAGGTTTCTAAGTGATATGCTACGGGCATGTGCACTCGATTTTCATACGAGTTGCATTTCACACTTGCCCTTGGTCGAGTTCGCTTACAACAACAGTTATCAAGCCTCGATTGGGATGCCGCCGTATGAGGCTCTTTATGGGAGGAAGTGCAGATCTCCGATTTATTGGGAATTGGAGGATTGGAAGTGGTCATTCAATGGCCACGAGAGAGCTACTCCACCGGATCACATTCAAGAAGCGATCGATAAGGTCCAACTCATTCGACAAAGAATGAAAGCAGCCCAGGACCGTCAGAAGAGCTACGCCGACAAGAGACGTCGAGATTTGGAGTTCGAAACGGGAGATCGAGTTTTTCTCAAGGCCTCCCCGAGGAAGGGATTCACGAGGATCAGTAGAGGTGGGAAGCTTACTCCAAGATACTTAGGTCCATTTGAGATCATAGAGTGGATCGGGAACACCGCTTATCGCTTGGATCTACCACCACATCTTACCGGGATTCACAATGTCTTCCATGTCTCATAACTCCGCAAGTACTTCCCCGACGAGTCCCATGTTCTCCAGGATGACGGAGTTCAGCTTGAGCCGGATTTTACAATTGAGATGAAACCGGTTCAGATTCAGGATCGCAAGGTCCAGCAGCTTCGTCACAAGCAGATTCCATTAGTGAGAGTTCTCTGGAGGAACCGTTCAACCGAGCAGTCTACTTGGGAGACGGAGGCTAAGAAGAGAGAAGCTTATCCTGAGCTTTGATGATAAAGATGGAATCTGGGGACCAGATTCTCATAAGGGGGGAGTATTGTAACGACCTAGAAATCCGAGAATCATTGTGAGTATTTTCCCGCGTTAATTATCTTTCTTAACCCTAAGTTCTCGTAATATATGAATTATTATATATTATTTTCGTATACGACCCAATGTGATAATATTATTTGCGTATTTAAATTCCTTGTCTAATTTGCATTTGTTTGATATTAAATAGATATATTTGGCCAACGTACATTTAATTGGACATTCCAAACATACCAAACTACCCCTTCGTATTTTTTGACATTTCGAAATATTTGATAAAAGTCTCGAAACCCTCATTCGAACCCTTATTTGAAATAGAGAGAGAGAGAGAAGAAGAAAAGAGGATTTTCCCCCAAAGCCCTAATCGATAGTGCCTAGCTCGTTTCTCCGTGAAATTTCACGCCGATCGAACCTAAACGATCCTCTCAACGATACCTTTCTTTAGGTACCAATTTCCCCAATTTCTTTAACGAATTTATGATGTTTTGAGAATATTTTGTCATTTTGGGATTTTTAGGTTAAATCCTTAGATCGAACCCGTTTCTTGATCATTTCGTGAAATTATTGGATGTAAATGTTTATTAGATGATGATTGTTGATTGTTACGATTGTTGGGTGTTGATTTGCGCTATAAATACGATTTTTATGAGTTTTGGTTCGATTTTCGTGAAATCGCATAACTTTCTGCTGTGTGCTGTTAAACCGCACGGGCTAACGCACGGTCTTGAGCAAGACCGTGCAGGAGCCCGTGTGCACCTCTTTGTGCCTGCACGGGCTCAAGCCCGTGCGCCTAAACCGTGTAGATGGTCGTGTGTGAGTGCACGGTCTTGACACCGTGTTCAAGACCGTGCACAAGCCGGTGTGAAACACTTAGAAAATTTTCCAGCCTTTTTCAAATGTTGCCCTCGGCAAGTGAGTCCACGGGTCAACATTTTTGGTTGACTTTTTGCATACGGACTCCAAAAATTATACCGTTTTCAACTATAGAACCTTTATAACTTGTACATTAATATTTATCTAGGTCCTGTCTTGTCTACAGATCAGTCAGAGGTCGGTGACCAGTGAGTCTAGCTGCTAGGCTTCCTATTTTTGTCACCAGGTGAGGATTTAAATCGTTTTAACTGGGCTTGAACATATATGTATACTTGCGAAACCCCTTAATCCCATATTGTTAGATTACATATTTTGAGCTTATACTTTTATGTTTTATCCTCAAATCCTTTGATATAAATCGATTTGTTTTCAAAAAGGGCAAGAAAACTCTTTCCTTTACGTGACGGTTTGACTTAGGATTTACCCCCTTCGTCGTCACCATTTGCCCAAATTGCCCGTTTGGCATTCAAAATCTTATTGCAAAGCGAGCAAAGTATTGTTATTTCAATGGGCCCGGGATGGTATCCGGAGGTTGCATCTGGGGACGAGCGTCCAAGGTGTAATCCGAGGTGCTTCTCCCAAAATTAAGCGTCAATCGTGGCCCGTCAGGAGTTGATAGCCACGATTGGGAGCGATGGTGGATGTTGCATTCGTTGCACATTTTCCTGAATTTCACAATAGTCGAGCTTTGTGTTGCTCCTTGGCTTGACACCGGCGATATTGATTTTTATAATGTATTGTGGAGAAATAAGGAGGAACAGGCCCACTCTCGCGGGGATATTTATTTATCGCTTTATATCGTTATTGCTTTTATCGTTTTATTGAATATCCAAGTCGAAGCACATTCTGGTTTCTTCCTTATTGCATATGTACTTTCTATAAAACCCGGAAACGTGACTCGACTTGCTCTAACATCTTAACTGATTATTTTTGACTCACCCTCTTTCATTGGTTCTTGCCTCAGGTAGATTGAGAGACCGACATGTCTCACGTGTCGGATGGGCAACAGTGCTTAGATAGGCCTTTTTGGTTTTGCCGAGTCTCTATTGTTGTCTTTAACTCTCTAGATAGTTGTTCTTTTGTCCAGGCCTGTTGATAACGATATATTGATCCCCGTCCCCTGATATTTACTTTATCTTGCCCTTGAATGGGCTGTGTTAATATATATATATATTAGTTGAATTGGCCCCGGAGTGGCATTTATATTATTATGATTTAAATTTGCTTCCGCTATTTATTCTGAGCTGTTTAGATGTTTTTACTTTGGGGATCCACTGTTGCCAAGTGTCGGGATTGACCCGTTGGCTTGTATGGGTTCTCGGGTTGAGGCGCCGTCCTCGGCTTGGGAATCCGTGCAGGTTCGGGGGCTGTAGAGCAGGGCGCTACAACTCGGGTGCTTCACACTCATTTATTGCACCTGCTATTTTCTTATCTGTGCATGCGCCTGTTTCCTTGCTTGATTATGTGTTGGTGGTTGGTTCGCCATTGGGTTCGAAGGTTATTGCGAACTGAGCACTTAAGTGTTGTCCAATTATCATCGAGGGTATCGAATACCCGGCAGATTTGATCAAGCTGCCGATGAAGAAATATGGGGTTATTCTCGGAATGGATTGGTTGTACGAGCATCGGGCGAAGGTTGATTGTTTCGAGAAGAAAGTTATTCTGGGTTCTAATGAAGTTAAGGGTTTCCGATCAGGAAAAGGTCCGTATATCTCAATGATGGAAGCCAAGAAGCTTGTTCAGAAAGAAGAAGCCACGTGCATTATAGCTTACCTTCTCAACCGTCCGAAAGACCAGACGAAGATCGAAGAAACGCCCGTGGTCAATGAATTCACTGACGTGTTCCCCGAGAATCTAGAATTCTTGCCACTGGATCGTGATATGGAGTTCGTGATTGACTTAGTTCCGGGAGTCGAGTCCTATTCGAAGTCGCCGTACCGAATGGCTCCTGCCGAGTTGAAAGAATTGAAGAACCAACTCGATGAACTTCTTTCTATTGGATATATCCGACCGAGTGCCTCGCCTTGGGGTGCTCCAGTCTTGTTTGTGAAGAAGAAGGATGGTACACTTCGCATGTGTATCGATTACCGAGAATTGAACAGGATGACAGTGAAGAACAAGTATCCTTTACCGCATATCGAGGAATTGTTCGACTTGCTACAAGGATCGAGGGTTTATTCCAAGCTCGATCTCAGACAAGGATATTACCAGCTCCGTATCCGATCACAGGAAATCTCGGAGACAGCTTTCAACACCCGATACGAACATTTCGAGTTTGTGGTCATGTCGTTTGGACTCATGAACGCCCCAGCAGCTTTTATGGACATGATGCACAAAATTTTCCGTCCGTACCTCGACAAGTTCGTAGTTATTTTCATTGACGACATCTTAGTGTTCTCGAAGTCCGAAGAAGAACACGCTGAACACCTCCGGATTGTGCTCCAAGCTTTGAGAGAGCACCAGTTGTTCGCTAAGTTCAGCAAATGCAAATTCTGGATTGACGGAGTGACCTTCCTAGGTCATGTCATATCTGGAACGGGAATTGAGGTAGATCCTTCGAGGATTGAGACAGTGCTGGATTGGGAGAGTCCTAAGACGCCTACAGAGATCCGTAGTTTCTTGGGTTTAGCAGGATACTACAGACGTTTCGTCAAGGATTTCTCTAAACTTGCAAGCCCGTTAACAGCGTTGACGAAGAAAGAAGCTAAGTTTGAGTGGTCAGCCAAATGTGAAACCAGCTTTCAAGAGCTCAAGAAGAGATTGACCACAACCCCAATATTGACCCTGCCCGAGGGTTCTGAAGGATTTGTCATGTATGCAGATGCGTCACACGAAGGATTAGGTTGTGTGTTAATGCAGAATGGCAAAGTTATAGCTTATGCATCGAGGAAGCTAAAGCCAGCTGAAGAGAACTATCCCACTCTCGACCTTGAGTTAGTCGTCGTTGTATTTGCTTTATTGAAATGGCGTCATTACCTCTACGGCATCACGTTTGACATCTTCACAGATCATAAGAGCCTTCAGTACTTATTTACTCAGAAGGAATTGAACAAACGACAGCGCCGTTGGATGGAGTTATTTGAGGATTACGATTGCAAGATTCAGTACCATCCCAGACAGGCGAATGTTGTAGCCGATGCACTAAGCCAGAAGGTGAGCATAGCCCAGCTAGAGGCTAAGTTAGAGGGAGTTCACATCAGTTCCCAGGCCCATGTTCACAGCATATCGATCCAGTCAGAGTTGGGTCAAAAGATTCGAGATGTTCAGGCTACTGATGAGTGGACTCAGAGACAAATAGTTCACATCGCAGCTGATCCAGAGACTCAGTTTGGTGTGGATGACACAGGAATTCTCCGCTACAAGTCCCGAGTTTGTGTTCCGGAGAGTCTGAGGAAAGAGATTCTCGATGAGGCTCACAACACACTTTACACAGTTCATCCAGGAGGAAGCAAGATGTACCGGGATCTAAAAGAATTATTCTGGTGGAGAGGTATGAAGAGAGACGTATCATTACGTCAAGAGATGCTCGACTTGTCAGCAAGTTAAAGTTGAACATCAAAGACCGGGAGGTTTGCTTGAGCCGCTATCGATTCCTGCATGGAATTGGGAGGGTATTGCCATGGACTTCGTGTCTGGTTTGCCTAAAGTTAGAGGTGGCTACGATAGCATTTGGGTGATTATCGACTGACTATCCAAGAGTGCTCATTTCCTACCGATCAACATGTCGTACAAAGTGGATAGGTTGGTAGAGATTTATCACCAAGAGATTGTCAAGCTTCATGGGATTCCGACTACGATAGTTTCTGAGAGAGACGCTCGATTTACTTCTCACTTATGGCAGCAACTTCAAGAACGAATGGGAACAAAGCTGACTTTCAGTACAGCCGCACATCCCCAGACATATGGTCAGTCAGAGAGAATGATCAGGTACCTCTGTGATATGCTTCGAGCTTGTGCCTTGGATTTTCGCAACAACTGGCACGACCAGTTGCCATTGATCGAGTTTGCCTACAACAATAGTTATCAGTCTACGATCGAAATGGCACCTTACGAAGCATTATGTGGTAGAAAGTGTAGATTCCCGTTGTTTTGGGATCTCGAGGATTGGCGTTGGACGAAAGATGATAAGGAACGAGGAACTCGTCCAATGTTTCTCCAAAATGCCCATTGACCGTATTCAGATCATTCGGCAAAGAATGAGGGCAGCTCAGGATTGACAGAAGAGCTATGCCGCACCCGTCGCCGACCTTTGGAATTTGAGGTTGGTGACAAAGTATTCCTCAAAGCTTCTCCTCGAAAAGGATTCACCCGAATTGGAAAAGGAGGAAAACTGAGTCCGAGATTTTTGGGTCCCTATGAAATCTTGGAGAGGATTGGGAACGCAGCTTACAGGTTAGACTTGCCGCCAAGTCTAACAGGGATTCACAACGTCTTTCATGTTTCCCAACTCCGAAAGTTCTTCCCGAATGAGTCCGAGATCCTTCCTGTTGAGGAAATTGAACTAGAACCGGATTTGACCTTTGTTTCGAAGCCGGTGAAGATATTGGATAAGAAGACTCAAGCTCTGCGCAACCGGGAGATTTCTCTTGTCAAAGTCCTTTGGAGAAATCAGACAACCGAATAAGCTACATGGGAGACCGAGGACAAGATGCGCAAGTTCCACCCGGAATTATTTCAGTCGGGCGAGTAGAATCCGGGGACCAGATTCTCATAAGGAGGGGTGATTGTAACGCCCCGAAAATCCGAATTTTATTCCGGTATGCCCGAATCGTTTATTTGCGTAATTTATTATTTTATTTGATATTATTATGTGATTTTATAACAACTTCATAAATGAGTGAATTTTGATATTTAAATCACGAATTGATAATGTGCATTTAATTATATGAATTTTGACTGTAATTATGTATTATTTGGACAACAAGAGTTTTCAAACTTATTTTGTAAATTACGAAAATGCTCTTTCGATTCTCAATCCAAGTCAAATTTTGACTTAAGTCTCATCTCTCTCTCTCTCACCTCATTCACGCTCAACCTCAAAAGAAAAAGAAGGAGAAAAGAAAGAAAAAGAGAAAGGGAAGGAGGAAGCTTCAATCGATCGTGCCGGACTCATTTCTCGACGGATTTTCGAATCGTTTATGCCTACGAACTCCTCACGATCTCTTCTACGAGTAAGCTTCTCATGTATTTCTCGATTAATGCCTCCATTGCTTCGATTTTTGGATTTTTGTATATAGTTGAATATATTAGGTTTTATATGATTTTGAGAGAAACTATGGATGGATTTTCACGATTTTGGATTCTATGTGTAACTTAGATGTTGTAGATCAATATATGTGAGTTTTAACTTGAGTTTTGCATGATTGATGGGTTTAATATCGAATTTTGAGTTCTTCCCGTGAAGCCCTCGCGATTTTGCATATTTTCTGCTGTTCTGAGAAACCGCACGGCCTTCCGCACGGTCTTGAGACCATGCGCCAAGACCGTGCGTCCACTTTGGCCTTTGCACGGTCTTGTGCACGCCCGTGCGCAAGCCGGTGCGCAGGCCAGTGCAAGTGTCTGCACCGGCTTGAGCACGAGTTCAAGCCCGTGCGCCCGCCCGTCCCCGAGACCGTGTGTATGCCTTAGCCAAAATTTCTCCATTTTCAGAATGTTGCTCTCGGCAATGTGAGTCAACGGGCAATTAAAAAAGTTGACTTTCTTCGTTTGACCTCCGATTTGAGATCCGATTTCGCCTATAGGTCCTATAAATCATGAAATACATATTTTAGGAAGTTTGAATTTTTCTGACTTCGGTCGGGCCCTGTTCCTCGTGTTTTTCATTTAGACATTTTGGGCTACTTTTCTAATGTTATCCGTTTCTTCCGAAACTTGAATGCATGCTTCCTTATTGCCTTTTATGCATGATTATGAACTTTTATCGCATTCTAACTTCATTTGCTTATTGAATTTAAGTACTTCGATAGAATGTGAACCTAAGTGTTATGAATGACTGTTTAACGTGCTTCTATGTGTTTTAATGCTTTCGTATAAGTCGTGCGTCGTCGTTAGTCTTATTTGGTTGTGTCTTTGTATTTTGCAGACATACTCCCGTGGAGTAGCGCATCCGGTCTTGCATTTATCTATTCTTTTTGTAAAGCCAACAGGTGAGGCTTTCCGTTTCTGATTCCAGTACTATATAAATAAGCCTCTCCCGATATAAGCCTTGTTTACGTTTTGTTTTCACATTCTATATATATACTTGGTAAATATTTATGCCTATTATGTTTATTCGATTTATCGAAAATGTTTTGATATGAAAAAGTACTACATATATTCTTTCAAACGTTTGCGAAAGAGACATGTAAAACCCCTTTGTTTTCTAAGGCAAACTTTGGCCTTCGGCCTCGCATATGACATATCTCGAATGGTATTTTGGCCAACCCGAAATGATTTGAAAAGCGAGTTATGAACTGTATGTATGTATGTTTGGGCCCGGACTAAGGATGATAGGACGAAGTTGGTAGACGTCGGGTCTACGGCGAAAATCCTATGGTTCCCTCCACCTTTGGGAGCTCGGGGTGAGGCCGGAGTGGCAGCCCTTTGAGTACCTGAGTTAATCATGTATGTTATGCGTAGTTCGGATTTAGCGGTCCGCCTACATTGGAGGAATAAGGGTGGTTTCCCGTTTTATGTTTGGAAATTGGAGTTAAAGGCTCGACTCGCCGAGTCATATGATATGTTTATGTTTTATGCTAAATCACTACCCGTTTACGAAAACCTTTCTTTTATGTTGATTTCTTTTAAGTTTAAAAATGGTGATTTATTTCTGTTTTATAATATACATTATTATTCCCTCCTCACTTAGTCGTTTGACTAACCCCCTCTGTTTTACCCCTGTATTGGTTTCAGGATACTAGGCGGGATCGTCGTCGTCTTTAGAGTTGCATTCTTTTGTTCATGTATAACTCTATTTCCGTTTGACTATTATTTTATGTTATTAGGATTTAGGATTTTTGTATTTAGTATTCGGGATTTATATGTTGAACCCGTTATTGTATATTGCCGGGATATTGTATCGAACCCATTTATTATTTATGTAATTGAATTTCGTTGGCCTTGGTGGGCTTTACTACTTGTACAATTATTATGATTTATTGTTTTGTTTATTTTTGCTTCCGCACCTCTGTCGTTGTCCTTCATTTTTGAAACCCCGCCTAGTCATTGAGTAAATTTGTGCCGTTCGCCGGGTTTCGATTCGGGTCGGATTCCATTCCGGTTCCAGGTCGAAGCTCGGTGCGGGGCGTGCATTACCCGTTTGGGGCGCCCGCTACAATAGGTGTAGGAATTGAATCCTTACCTTATTTGACACTGAGAAGATGCAATTTGATTGATCCTTGTAATATCTTTCCATAATCACAAGATGTGAATTGATTACAAGAATATCAAACTATTTATTTGATTTAATTGATTTGATTTGGCTAGATTTGATTTCTATTACCAAATACAAATATTTTGACACCTTGTAATATATATATTAAAATATCAGTTATTTAACTATTTAATCTAGGAATTGTATTTGATTAAATTCCTAAAATTTAAATAGAAAAATATGATTTAACATTTAATATATATATATATATATATATAATTTCAACGTGTCGGCATTCCGTTGGACACAAATTTTGCTTGTCTACAAATGTGCCATCGCGACTTGTTCACGGACGATTCTTTAAGTGCGCCTTGGAGTGGATAAGTCGCGATGATTTGATCGAGCTTGAATTTGATGTAGACTTTGATTTGAGAAAGAAATGAATTTGGGCCAGATTTCAATTTGATTTGCGGCCCGTTTCATTTTCTTCTTTTCTTTCATTGATCACGGTCGAGCCTGCTAATTGGAGCCCAATCGGCTTGATCCAGGCACGGAAAGTGCAACCTTGAGTTTCACATCCACCTATGTCCAAGTCCATCCCAGTGTTTTGATTGTAAAAGATCTATTGTTGTTGATCATCCAATAGAGATCCGTCACAATTCAAACACTAAGCGTTCTTCAGCACTAGTGAGTGCAATTCCCTAAGTTACACCGGCACACAAAGACTGACAAAACAAACAAAACACGACGATTCAGAGCTTAGGCCATTGGACCCAAAGAGCTCTGATACCAACTGTAGCGAGCGCCCCAAACGGGTAATGCAAGCCCCGCACCGAGTCTCAATCCGAAGCCGAAATGGAAATTCGACCCTAAACTAAAACCCGACAAATGGCAAACTTAATTACTCAATCACTAGGCGGGGCTTTTTCTAAAAACGACCGACGACAACAATGCGGAAGCGGAAGCAACAACAACAAAACCTAGATCTTCATAAGGACAATTAAAGCAGTAAACCAATTGCGCAAATACTTAAAGCCCTCCAAGGCTAGCGGAATTCACATACATAAACTTAATCAAATCATAAACGGGTTCAACAATGAATATTCCCGAACGTTAATTACATAATTTCTCAATACAATTATCATAAACATGGATAGCTGATAAGTCATAAAAATTGACTAAAAACAAGACAAATATAATTCTGCAAAACCAGACCCGACAATGCCCACCTAGTAACCACCTGAATCAAATAAGGGTTGGAGCAGAGAGGGTTAGTCAAAAGACTAAGTGAGGGGGAAAAGGGGAGTACATACATAATGCCATACATAGAATAAATCACCATTTTAACTTAAAAGAAAACAAACATAAAAGAAGGGTTTTCATAATCGTTTGGTGATTTATCATAACATAACATAACGTGACATATCATATTGCTCGGCGAGTCGAGCCCTCAACTCCTCATATCATATCATACCTGAAAACATACCAACCTTATTCCTCCCATATAGCAGAAGGACCGCTAAATCCATACTGCACCGGATATAGGCATAACAACCTATGTCTCAGTTGACATGAAGTCAACCGCCACAGGAGCTCGAAGGTTGCCACTCCGGCCTCACCCCGTGCTCCTGGTAAACATGGAGCAGGCCACCGAATTCCACCGTAGACCCGCTGCCTATCCGGCTTCATCCGATCACCATACTCCGGGGCCCACATAACATAACGGACACGCATATTATATCTCGCATTTTCATAACTATCATTTTCCTATTAGAATAGGAATCAAGACATTTAGGGGGCCAAAGGGGCCGTCCGAAACAGGCGGTGTAACGGCAGGAAACACAACCGGGTATTCCATCGTCAAGGGGGAAGAAATCCGCCCTAACAACTTCACTCAACGAGAAGGTTTCCAAACCCAAAATTACATTTAAATCGAAACATAGTTCGCTTGTCTCTTTTTGAAAACCTTTCGAAATCGTATACATACGACATTTTTGATATCAAATTCGTTGTTCTTAAACTTCATAAATGTAATAAGCATAAAGTATTTACTAAATATAGTAATACGGGAGAACAACAGAAACCTCACCTGGCGACAACCAAAAGAGAGCCCAAAACGGAAGCGAACAACCTAATCCACGAGAGTGGAACTTGCAACTAACAAACAACATAACCACGTAAGACATACGACGACACATGGCTCATACCAAAGTATAGAAACACTTAAAAGCACGTTTAAACAACCACATATATCACTTAAGTTCAAATTATCAATAAACAAAGCAATTCATGAATTTAGATATGCAAACCAAGTTCAAATGCAACGAGATTTCATGAACATGCTTAATATACCATAAGACAATATGCATTCAAGTTTCGGAAGAAACGAACTTCATATGCAAAAGTTAGGAAATTTGTCAAAAACTTCGAATGCACTATTCACAATCCCGAACATGCGATAAATTCATAAATCATGCACTTCACATCCATTTCATATTTATAGAATACATGAACGAAGAAAGAATTCGGAAAAGATGAGTCTCGGGGGTACCCACAGTGCAAAGTAGCACTGCGGCTTACAGAAGGTCCGGGGGCCAAAAATGGCTCCACACGGCCTCTTCCACACGGGCTTGAGGCCGTGTGCAGCAGCCCGTGTGAAATCCTCAATGCGCACGGCCTTTCACACGGCCGTGAGAGAGCCTGTGCAAATTCACAAACACGTACGGCCTCTCACACGGCCGTGAGAGAGCCCATGCACATTCACAAACACGCATGGCCTCTCACACGGCCGTGAGAGAGCCCGTGCGCACACACACGGGCTTGCAACACCCCGTATGCAAAGCCCGTGCGGATGAAGAACAGCAGAGAATTCGCAGAAGTGAGAAACCTTCGCAAATTCCACCCAAAAACCAACATTTAACCAATTAATCATGCAAATCTCACCCTAATGTTCACATATAATGTTCTCCTACTTATGATCTATCTATAGAAACAAGAAACAAGAAATTCCATCGACAAAATCATCCAAAATCAACATATATACAATATTTGCACATTTTGGAGAAAATTTAGAAAAACGAGACATAGAGTGCATAAAAACGGATTGACATTAGAGTGTTACCGGTAGAGGAGATCGAGAGGGTCGCGCAGGTGTTGACATTAGAGAGTTTCCTCTTCTTCTCTTTTCTTTTCTTTCTTCTGTTGTTGCGCATGAATGAGTGAGGGAGAGAGAGAGAGAGAGAGAGAGAGACTAAGTCAAAAATTGACTTGGTCGAAGAAACGAAGGGGCATTTTCGTAATTTTATAAAATAGCACAAAAACATAAGTTATCCAAATAATACATAATTACAGTCAAAGTTCATGAAATTAAACGCACATTGACATGTCATGGTTTAAATACCGAAATTCACTCATTTATGAAAATGTTATATAATTCACATAATAATTAATAAAATAAATCATAAATCGCTTATGAAAATCGGTTTGGGTTCCCGGTTCATAACTTGAATTTTCGGGGCGTTACAATCACCCCTCTTTATGAGAATCTGGTCCCCAGATTCTACTGATTAGAGTTAAACAACTCTGGGTGAAACTTACGCGTCTTCATTCGGATCTCTCACGAAGCTTCTTCGATGGTCTGATCTGTGAAGGAACTAATAGGAGGTATCTCGTGGATTGCACAACTCCAAGCTTGTTCGGGGTTCTTATAAGTAGCATTTCAGTAGAACTTGAGCTATCTCCATTTATTGTAGAAAGGCCTGAATTCGATCGACAACAACTTGGAGAAATCCCAGATAAATGTGTAACAGTAATTACCCTCTTAGACCTTCAGTAGTCCGGACACGAAGTCCATGATGAATTCATTCCCAATCCCACATAAGGATAAGTAGTAGTCGTAGCTAACCTCTCAATCTTTGATGCTTGGCTTTAACCTGTTGGCAAGTCAGGTATCTCTTGACTTAATCGAGTAAGTCTCTTACTTCTGACTCTTCTGTACATAGGTCCAAGTCTTGTGCTGGAGGATACTGGTGTTACTAGCACAGTATTAGAACTCTGGATTATTCTTCGCTCGAACTCTCTGACTCGGGATCCATTCTTCTGCAATCTTGGCATTTCAGATTCCGTCGCAAGGCTATGAATGAAATTATTCAAAATGGTGCAAGTCCAATTCAGTGTAGCCTCAACTTGTGACACGCTCGTGATTTGGTTCAAAGTGCCAACTACGATGTTCGCTTTCCGAAAGAACACTGATTCTTGTAATCGTAGTCCTCAAACATTTTCTATTAACGGCGCTGGGGTTGGTTCACCTCCTTCTGAGTAAACACGTGTTGAAACTCTCATAATCTGTGGAGATATCAACTGATTCCATAAGATGGTGGCGACGTTTAAGCCAATCCTTTAATACGGCAGCTAGTTCGATGTCATGAGTGGCAACTTTCTGGTTGATTTTAGCTTCCCGAGCATAAACTATGGTTTATTCATTAGTACCATTCACTAAATTAACCTTTCATGTGATGCATTCTTACTCATGACGATTCCTTCAGAATCCCTTGAGCAGGGTTAATATTGAAGTTGTAGTTAATCTCTTGTCGGCTCGTAAGAACAAGCCTTACAGAGATTATCCATTCGAACTCGGTTTCTTTCCTGTCGACTCAAGCAATAGGGTTGCAAGCTTAGAGAAGTTCCACTTGAAGTCCTGGTTTGTTTACATACCTGTACTGTTCATGTCTCCAAAGATTCTACATCGATTCTTGTTCTGGATTTGAAATGACATAAAAGGTCACTCAGTCTATCCAGACTTCACATTTGCTAGGTTGGACAACTAGCGGGTGCCCTTTTGAGGTTTGGAGCACCATACGGAGGTGCTCTGCATTCTTCCTCGAATCTCAAGAACATCAAGGTGACTCCTTAGAAGGTAACGACTAACTCACTGTGATATGGACGGAGGTCCATCGAGTCGCAAGGTACTTGACCGCACTAGAGGAAGACTTACGAATTCAAGACGTCCACATCAGGCATTGAAGGCTGTCTTCAGAACATATTTGGCATCGGACATAGAGTTGATGATACCCTAATCAAAGGTCGTTCAGACAAAATCCTTGATCTCAAAGCATATCGGGCAATTCTTCAGCGACGGTAGGGAATACTTGTGTTCGATAATATTCTATGCAATTCTCAGTGAACAATATACATAGGAAGTGTACTGTATTCTTCCTACGAGAAGTGTTGGAGTACCCTAGATCAAGGTACTCTATTGGGCGCGTTCAAGGGAGAGAAGTTCATCAAGCCGGTTCTTCGATTCTGTCAGATCGGCAAAATCCATTCGGTTCGGCGACCTCGATCACGGTTCGGCTTCTGGAACTGGATCTATCACCAACCCTCTATTCCGATCTGATCACAAAAGCTCTCAGGTTCTCGGGGAGTACGTCTGTGAATTCTATGATCAACTTGATTCTCTAGACTTCACTCGGATCTTCAGGCGATTGAGACGGTAGGAGATAAGCCTATAGCTTCTCCCTTTCGGATAAGGTTCTCGGACCCCACCAACGTGGTGTACGGCCCTCGTCCATTCAAAAATCTCTGACTTAGTCAAGTCCAAAATAATCCTTTGCTGGCAACAGCTCCCTCGATGATAAACGGTAGCACGCGCATGAATCGCAAATGTCCTCCAATCCGACAATGAAGAATTAGAAAGATAAATACGCAAAGAATCCAACAAGCGCACGCGCAAGTACAGCAATGAAAAACGCAACAAGTGAGTGTAAACCACTCGAATTATAAAATGCATGTATGGAATGACAATTAATATTTTGCACCTTGCACCGAAGCATTCAGATCTAAGTTCTCCTCGACTGTCTCGATCTTTTCTTCCTCGTGCAATTTGCACGAAGATGGAAGGAACTTCCACATGAGAAGCAACGTCCAGACTTTTTTCGGCATTCTGACTCTTGATGGTCTCTTTGGAAAAAGCTACATACTGGTCGTAGTGCTCCCTGCGGTTGGGGAGGTGCATTCTACTTCGATGAAGATACCTGCAAGTTTTTCTTTCCGGAAGAGGGCCCTCAAGGTGCAAATGATCTCTTGGAACTCGCTGGACGGTACTGAACGGTGGTAGTGGCAAGAACAGGACTCGGTCCCATTAGGTCTAGTTCAGACTCAATATGCAGAGCCATTTCCACAGCGTCGGTATAACATCTATGTCGAACTACCATCATAGCCTTCCTGATCTCGTAAGTCAATCCCTTTACAAACTGGCGAGTCTTCCTCTGCTCGTCGGCGACCATATACGGGCAATGCGTAATGAGGCGGGAGAAGTGCGCCTCGTACTGATCAACTGAAGACGTGTTCTTCTTGAGAGCCAGAAACTCCCTTTCACGTTGCTGACGAACAACCAACAGAATGTACTTAGCCCGGAACTCGGTCAAGAACTGGTCCCAAGTTGGGGCTACATGCTCACGTTTCCATCTTTGCTCAATCTGTTTCCACCAATCCTATGCGGCTCCAATCATCAGATAGATTGCATACTCGACTCTCTGACGGTCCGGATATTCCATGATCCTATAAATTTTTTCCAGAGCTGATATCCATGCGTCGGCAATAGTGTCATCCGGGGCACCTTCGAACTGTGGTGGTTTGAATCTGAGAAATCGGACCCGCACTTCATGTTTAGCATTCCCCTGAGGGGCACGAGCAATGAGCTGTCTTAAGGTTTCCGCAATTTCGGCCGGAGTCGATGTATTGGCCTGAGGTGCCAACGGAGGTGATGGGAGCGGTTTACGTGCACGACAACGTGAAGACATCCTGTAAAGCCAATAGCAAATATGCATGATAAGTAAGTGAGTATGCAAAGCCGTAAACACATAGGCAAGTAAAGTTCAGATAAAGTTCATATAAGCACTTAGCACATTTGCACAAATTCCACAGAAGTCCTAAGCCGTACGACCTAGACACAACCTGACACGACAAACAACCAGGCACGGTAAGTGCAACCTTGAGTTTCACATCCACCTATGTCCAAGTCCATCCCAGTGTTTTGATTGTAAAAGATCTATTGTTGTTAATCATCCAACAGAGATTCGTCACAATTCAAACACTAAGCGTTCTTCAGCACAAGTGGGTGCAATTCCCTAAGTTACACCGGCACACAACGACTGACAAAACAAACAAAACACGACGATTCAGAGCTTAGGCCATTGGACCCAAAGAGCTCTGATACCAACTGTAGCGGGCGCCCCAAACGGGTAACGCACGCCCCGCACCGAGTCTCAATACGAGCTCAATATTAAAGGCATGAAGCATTGATTCATCGAGCTCAATATTCTGTTGGAGATATTTCTCCTGCTGTATTAATCTAGGAATTCCAATAAGGTTAAGATAGCTGGCCGGGGTAATTTTATGCTGGATTTTTATAATCCTGAAGTCATTTGGTCCCCTTAATGGAGGATCAAAAAAATTTTTATACATCCGCCAATTATAGAGATTGATGTCTGGACTTGTAGCGCCCCTTTCCTTGGCCGGAGAAAGGACACCACATCCGCACCGAGACAAATCCTCAAACGAGGTATGAGTACCCCATTTAAAAATCCATCCCGGCGAACGGCAATCAATCAAGCAAAACTAGCAACAGCAAACGACAGCCCAACAACAACAACAATAAATAATTAAATAAATCAGAGTTGCGGAAGATAAACATTTATAAAAATAATCATATAAGCCATCCATGGCCACGTAATTCATACATCATTCTCAGTCATAATATAAAATGCCATTCATGGCCAGTCCAATCTATCCCACGTCAGGGGTACGTAAATGCATAATATATAGCATAATCCAAAATACATAATTAAATAAATTCATAACAAGGACACGACTGTTGTTGGGACACTGACAAGACAAGACACACGAGCCAACCTAGACCTGCTGCTGCCGACTGACATGATAGGTGACAACGCCACCTGTCGACCTGAAGTAAGAATTAAAATAGTGGGGTGAGTAAAAACACTCAGTGAAGGTCAAGAGGGAACAAGTACGAGCCACTTGTCCGGGTTTTAATTATATATATATGAAAATACATTTGCAAAATTGAAGAAAATCCGGAACGTGCTTCGACTTGCATACATGACATTAAATAATGATAATAAATAATTAAAGTAGTAACATGCACGCAATTAATGTCCCAGCGAGAAATGGGCCTGTTCCTCCTTATAACCCCCTCAAGTTCTGGTAACTCCATCGCCGGTGTCTGACCCCGAATCGCTACTTCGGGCGACTGTGAATTTTAGGAAAACGTGCAACGAATGCAACGCCCACCATCACTCCCAACCGTGGCTATCAACTCCTGACGGGCCACGATTGACGCTTATTTTTGGGAGAAGCACCTCGGATTACCCCTAGACGCTCGTCCCCAGGTATAACCTCCGGATACTTTCCCGGGCCCAATTTTGAAATGACACGAATATGCTCGCCTTGAAAACATACATAAATTAAATTTGGGCAAGTTTGAGTGACGACGAAGGGTATAAATCCTAAGTCAAACCGTCACGCTTAAGATAAATAATTTTACTTGCCTTATGAAAATAAAATGATTTAGGGATACTCATAAGTACAATTTAATATTAAGACATTTGAGATCAACCTTAAAATATAGATTAAATATCTAATAATTATACGAGAAAGGAAAACAAAGCAATATGAGCACATAAGGGGAGTTCACAATAAATAAAAAGAATTCTTACTCCGTTTGAAATATTTTAAAACCCTCAACTGGGTACACGGAACGACAAGACACTCCAAGCTATGTCCTGACAAGACAGCCTAAAACTAACAGACGACAAAACCACATAAGACAAGACACGACAATGACTCACAAAGACTACATTGCAATCAAAACCAATAAACAACATGTATCAAATGAATATACAATTAAAATACAATTAAATCAATTAAACTAAAAAAAAATACGAAATTAACAATGATAAACATGCTCAATTGAAATTCTAATTGCATATTCATGCATATAATATTATAAAGAAGCACTCATGCGATTTTCGGATTTTTCGGCAACATTCAAAAATTGGGGACAAAGCCCTAAACGAAAATGGCTCGATTCAAGGTCCTAACGAGATCGGAATTTTGAAAACTTTACCAAATATTCATCCTTGAACCATAAGGAAGCTATAGGCGAAAACGGCTCGATTTTAGGGGGTCGTATGCAAAAAGTCAACTTTTATTTTTGATAATTTGACCCCATTACCGTGAGCAACTAATGAAAAAGGCTGGAAAAAATGGCTAAGGCATTCGCACGGGCTAACGCACGGCCTTGTGCACGGTCTTGAGCACGCAACCAAGACCGTGCAGGCTGTATCAAGGGCACACGGCCTGTTGCACCGGCGTGCGCAAGCCGGTGCAAGGTTAAAGGCTGCACACGGTCTTCCGCACGGTCTTGAGCAAGACCGTGCGTTGGACCGTGTGGTTCCAACACACAGGTGCAGAAATGCGATTTATAAGGTTTTCTCGAGAGTTTCATGCAAAAATCAAATATGGGGAATTCTAAGACTAAAATTAACATGAAAAATTCACACTCATGCATTGCACACATTAATATCTATCATTTGATCCGAACTACGCTAAAAATGATAAACTATAACCTATGAATCAAGAAATTCACCAAATATTTATTCAATTTAAAAACTATAAAAATTGAAAGATTTAATGGAGGAAATGAATTGGAGAAAGAAGGTTACCGATAAAGAATCGAATGAGGATCGTAAAACTGGTCTCGGAATTTAAATTGGTCGAGCAATGGATTCGGAATGGAATTTCTTTTCTTCTCCTTCTCTTCTCTCTTTTCTCCTTCTCTTCTCTCTCTCTCTCTTTCTCTCTCTCTCTCTCTCTCACTCTCGATTGAATATGTAACCAAGAGGGTGCAAGAGGTGTGTTCAAGAGGGTGTGAGTGTGTTCAAGATAGTGTGGGTGTGTTCAAGGTAGTGCAAGGGTATTTTAGAAGATTGTAGGTTCGTTTATATAGATTAGAATAATTCAAGGGTAGAAAATGTAATTATAAATGGTTAAAGATATTGAAATAATTATAATAAATTAAGATTAACTAACGAAGCTAAATCTTTTCATATAAAATTCAACTAAATGTCGAATAATTATTCCAAGAATTAATTATGGAATTTTCGGGTCGTTACAGGACTATTCTCCATTTGCCAACCTATCCTTTCAAGGATATTGTCTTTGTCCCTATAAACAGACATTCCATGAGAAACTATTCTGGTTAACCATATTTGGTCAAAATCATTCATTCTTGTAAATATTCTCTGGTAAAAAAATCAGGAAGATTATTATCAGTTCCTTTTTTATAAACTATTTCAAAATCAAAAGGGGCTAATTGAGCTTGCCACCTTGCAAATATTTGTTTGGAGATATCATGTTTAAAATATTTTTTGAACATATATTTTGCTGCTTGGCAATCAGTTTTGATTATAAATTTCTGGTTATATAAATCATCTTGGAATTTTAAAACACATTTAAGAATGGCTAAAATTTCTTTAGCTATCGTAGCATAATTCTTTTGACTATTATTCTATTTTCCTGAATGGAATCTAACAAGATATTCTTGTTTATCATTGGGAGAAACCTGTTTAAGGATACCTCCATATCCAATATCTGAGGCATCTGTCTCGATAATTTTTTCCCAGTTCGGGTTAGCTATCATGAGACAAGGTAAATTAGTGACACTGTTCTTAATTTTCTGGACAGCCTGAGTATGACTCTCAGTCCAAGGTTTTGGATTTTTCTTAAGCCTATCATACAAGATAGCAGTATCCTGGGCAAGATTCTTAATATAAGGAGAGATATAATTTAAACTGCCTAAAAATTTTTGAAGCTGAGTTTAATCAGTCAGTTGATCAGGGAATTTAGAAGCAAATTCAATACTTCTATTAATAGGGATAATTTTCCCTTTTTCAATATTATGACCAAGAAATCTAACTTTAGTTTGAAAAAGTTGCATTTTAGGTTTAGATATAACTAAACTGTTTTAAATAACAATTTTCTTGAATATATCCAAATGTTTAAAATGGGTTTCAATATTTTTAGAAAACACCAAAATATCATCAATATATACGATGATGAAGTCACTATAAGGATTAAAAATATCATTCATTCTATTTTGAAATTCTGAAGGGGCATACTTCAGACCAAAGGGCATAACTTTCCATTCATATTGTGCCAATGGGACATTAAATGTTGTTTTATAAACATCTTTTTCATGAATTTGGATTTGCCAATACCCTGACTTTAAATCAAATTTTGAAAATATTAAGGCATCATGAAGCCTACCAAGTAAATCCTTTTTATTAGGGTTGGGATATCTAATCCATTTTAAAGCAGTATTAAGATGTTTATAGTTAATAACTAACCTGAGAACACCTCTCTCTTGCTCAGCATGTTTATTAACATAAAAAGCTGTACAAGACCATGGAGATTTAGAGGGTTTTATTAACCATTTGTTTTGCAAAGCTTCAATTTCTTTTTTACAAAGCTCAAGATATTCCTTATTCATCTGACAAGGTCTGGCCTTTGTCGAAATTTTTTTCTCATCAAAATTATCCTCATAAGGAAGTGAAACAATATGTTTCTTTCTATCCCAAAAAGCATTTGGATGATCATTACAGATTTGCAAAGAAAACTGATTATTAAGCAATTTTATCTTATCCTGTAATTTAGGATTTTTAAGAGTGTCATCAATATTCAAAATATTTATCTCATTTTTAAGAAAATTGATTTGATTTTCTTTATTCTTTATAAAAGAATCTTTTATTTGATTTAAAATTATAGTAAAAGGTTCAGTGATAAAATGGAAAGTAATTTCTTTTCCTACAAAGGTTCCTATAAAACCTTGTTCATCAATCCTTTTTATTGGAAATATTTTCTTTAAAAAAGGGGTTCCAAGTATGACTTGGTTGGTAATATTTTTGACTAGTAAAAAACTAGTAGGGATGCAAGCTTTATTTTTGCAAATATAGGCTTTTGGAATCTTAAAATTTATTTCCATTTTCTGACCATGTGCAGAACTTAAAGAATGGGTTGTTTTATGAAAATACTTGGTAGGAATGATCCCTTCTTGAATGCAATTTAAATCTGCACCACTATCAACTAGTGCTGTAAAATCCTTTTTATAATTATGATCAATAAGAAGAGAAATTTTTATAAACCATTTTTGAGAAGTCACCATCTCCAATGTCCCTAAGAAATTATCATCCTCAGAGAAGGTATTTTGATTATCAGAATCGAAATTAATAAGAGGTTATTTTCCATTATTAAAAATTTCTAATTTGAAAACTCTTTTTTCAAGATTTTTATTAAAGCTTTTTAAATTTTTAATCTCATTTTTGAGATTATAAATCTCAATTACCTCTTTTAACCCCACGGTCTCTGGGCCGATTCTTGGTTAAAAAAAAGGTAACACATCTAATTATTTTATTGAGGGAGATATTTGTTACATTTCATAGTTCAAGGGGGTAAATGCGACCGGATATATAGTTCAGATTATAAGATCTTAAAAATGTTGAATACCGACATTCAAAACGACGCAGTTTAAAAAGGCTCCACCTTCTCCAGCAATAAAATCGCCAGTGTCTCCGTCAGATCTCAGTCAAAACCAAATACGATCCAAGTCATAGAAATGGCGACTCGACTCGTACTCCTCACCGCACTTCTCTCACTCCTCCTCTTCTCTCTCCTCTCCACCCCAGTCGTCTCCTCCGCTGCCGCCACTGACGATGACGACGAAGACCTCAGCTTTCTCGAGGAACCGGAATCCGGCGACGTCGGGTCCGACCATCACCATCATTCCGACGCCGAGTACTCCGAAAACGAAGATGAAGACTTCGAGAACTACGACGACTTTGAAGTCCCCTCGGACTTCAATCACCAAGACGAGGAGGATGATCAAGTCGCCAGCATTGATGAGAAGGACGTCGTTGTTTTGACGGATCGTAATTTCAGTAGTTTCGTTGACGACAATAAGTATGTGATGGTGGAGTTTTACGCCCCGTGGTGCGGGCACTGCAAATCCCTGGCGCCGGAGTATGCAGCGGCTGCCACCGAGCTGAAGGCGGAGAATGTGAAGCTCGCCAAGGTTGACGCCACGGAGGAGAATGAGCTGGCGGAGAACTATGAAGTTCAGGGTTTTCCAACTGTGCACTTCTTTGTGGATGGGGAACATAAACCTTACACCGGTCAACGCACCAAGTGAGTGTTTCCCCTGTTCCATTTAGTTTCATTCATTTATTTCAATCTCCTTTTTCTGACTTACGACGTTTTTTGTGATGATATCATTGTGTTATGTGATGATTAAACGCCTCAATTTATGAAATGTTCTGCAAACAATCGGTTTCAGGCTTGTTAGAGAAGAATGTTGACAGTGGTAGTACTTTCGTTTTTTAAGCATCAAATTAGGAATTGGATAGAATTCCTTCGATACTTAAGAACCCCCTTTGACAAACCCCAATTCCCGCTGAAGGATGCATGAGCCAATTTGGCTTGATAAGTTGGTTTTAAAATGTAGGTATCAGGACAATTTAGCTTCAGGCACTTAAACAATAAAGATATTAGAAAGATTTGATTTTTGTGGTTTCCTGCATCAAATAAGGCGTTGGAATTGAAATAAAGTTGGTTTCAGGAAAGATTTAAGCCTGATTCTCTTTGGCCTATAATTTGTTACTTTTGTCATTTGTTAACAAAGTGCGCACAGTTGAGTCTAAAGTGACAGATTTAAGTTGATTTTCAGTAGCTAATATTAAAAACATGTTTTGCTTTTTTAAATACCTAATTGCTGCAAGTAAAGTGCCGTTGCAGGGTATTGCTGAAATGACGTGATCAACTGTTGTACTTTTTGATAGTTCAGGTTTCACACTATAATTAAGAAAAACTTGGTTATTCTTCTGCCAAAAAGATGACAAAGAAATACTTCTGAAACAGGGACGGTATGGTCACTTGGATTAGGAAGAAAATCGGACCTGGTGTATCCAATATTACGACAACAGAGGATGCAGAGCGTTTATTAACATCTGAGGATAAGGTTGTCTTGGGCTTCCTTGACTCTTTGGTGGTAAGATAGCTCTTGTTTTGCCCTTAATTCTTAGTACTGTAATTAATTTTATGTCATGGTTCCGTGCTTTCATTTGTCAACATTCAATCCTATCCCCATTATTAAATTAACAGGTCTTAAAACTTAGTTGAATTTTTGTCTACTTAACTATTACAGGGTCCCCATAGTGAAGAGCTTGCTGCCTCATCAAAGCTTGAAGATGACGTTAACTTTTATCAAACTGCAAACCCCAACGTGGCTAAGTTGTTTCACTTGGAAGCTGATGTTAAACGCCCAGCCTTGGTATTGCTAAAGAAAGAGACAGAGAAAATTGCCCATTTCGGTTAGTTCCAAATGCATGCCATTTTAAGAAATCTTTTTGTTCCTTTTTCCAATTATTTTTTCAATCTGAGGTTTGGAAACCTGGGTTTGGACCCATTGATGTAATTTCAACAAAAGGCAGTGACTGTTAGCCTTCTTCTTGTCCATATCTTTCTGAAACATGTGCTCTTGATTCTTTGTGCAGATGGACAATTCAAAAAGTCTGAAATAGCTGAGTTTGTTTCTGCAAACAAGTGTCCATTAGTGACCACATTTAGCAGAGAAACTGCACCAATGATATTTGAGAGCTCAATTAAAAAGCAGGTTAGTAGCTAATAGCTTACTTTTAGTAACCGTTAAGGAGTCACTTCCTTTCACTAAATAAGTGCGCATTTCAATCCGATGTAATGTTTTCATTTGTGTGACTTTACATCGTCGTTGTAATATTAGTGATTCCCTACTTTTCATCTCTCAGATTTTGCTGTTTGCCACATTAAATGAGTCTCAAGAGGCCATCCCAACATTTCAAGAAGCTGCAAAGCTTTTCAAGGGGAAGGTACTGGAAATTGCTTTATCTTTTAGACATAATTGAGAGGGGTGATTGCTTGGATTTGAAAATCAATAGAATTAGGATGTTTCAAATCTATTTCTTAATTTCATGATATTTTAAGTTATTTAAGAACTTGTGACAAAGATTTTATCTACCAAGTTAAGAGGCTTTTGCTGAGGAACTACTGTAGTGTTTGCTATATAGCTATACAAAGCACCAACTATTGTCTATTCCAAATTTGTTGCAGCTTATATTCGTGTATGTGGAAATTGACAATGAAGAAGTAGGAAAGCCTGTGGCTGATTATTTTGGAATTGCTGGAGATACTCCAAAGGTGATACTTTTTTAACATTCTTCATCAAGTTAGCTCTATCATGATCTGTTGCTTGATTAAAACTCTATTATAATCTAAATATACAATCAGTTTCTTCAAGCAGATGATTGTTTTCTTGCAGGTTCTTGGCTACGTGGGAAATGATGATACTAAGAAATACATACTTGATGGGGAAGTTACACTTGAAAAGATCAAGGTGATGAATACTACTCTAACCTCTTTTTTTGGTTAAGAACTTCTTCTGTTGGTTCTATATGTCATGTTTTGAGTCTTTTACTCGTGGGATGTTGAAAATTCTATTATGTTGCTTCAGGCATTTGGGAAGGCCTTTTTGGAAGACAAGCTCAAACCGTTCTATAAATCAGATCCAATTCCTGAGCCCGTTAGTTGAATCCACTTTCTCCACTCTGATTGATTTTTCATTTAATGTGCTGATCAACATTCTGACATTCTGAATAATTTTTTATGTTCCAGAATGATGGCGATGTAAAAATAATCGTGGGGAATAATTTTGATGATATTGTCTTGGACGAATCAAAAGATGTTCTTCTCGAGGTACATGTGGGATTAATCTTGATCAGAATGTTCTTTATGGTAAATTTCTGATCTAATGTCATATGTTTGATACATGTAATAATCAGATATATGCACCATGGTGTGGCCATTGCCAATCTCTCGAACCAACATACAACAAACTTGCCAAGCACTTGCGTGGCATTGAATCTCTCACTATAGCCAAAATGGATGGAACCACAAACGAACACCCCAGAGCTAAGGTATTTCAAAACTTGACATCCTCAAATTGAAAAGGGTGAATTACATCTAAGCCCCCTGAATGTGGTTTCATTACACTTAAACCCCCTTTACTATGGGAAATTACACCTAGACCCCTTTTACTTTGACTCAGTCTTACAAATATCTCCTTTTGCTTGCTCTGGTTAGGACTCCTAATGTTTTCCGTCAGATTTATGGAGTAAAATACCCAAATTACCCCTACATGGGTAAGAAAAGTTTATTGTACCTAATTTAGTAGATTTTATGTGATTGGAAGTCTATGGAGGGGTTCAAAACTTTGCCCCCTAAAAGCATTTCAATCATACAAAATCTATCTAACCAAAGCGGACGGAAGGGGCAATTTGTAATACTGAGTCAAACACTCAAACTACAGGGCGTCTAGGGCCCTAGGTGTAATTTTCTGTAGTACAGGGGTTTGATTGTAATTAGATCAAATTCTAGGGGTCTAGATGTGTAACTCGCCCAATTAAAAAATAAAGAATAACATTTGACATCCTGAATATTAGAGTGTGTACAACATAGAGTTAAAGAAAAGATTCACTAGAACACTTTCCATTTGCAGGCTGATGGTTTCCCTACAATTCTCTTCTTCCCAGCAGGAAAAAAGAGTGTCGATCCAGTAAGCTACTTTTCATAACTATAGATTGGATATATCTTAAATTTCTGTGTTATTTGTGGATCCATTTATGTATGTTTGTATTATCTGGCAGATTACGGTTGACTGTGATCGAACAGTAAAGGCATTTTACAAGTTCATCAAGAATCATGCTACAATCCCATTTAAGCTCCAGAAACCAGATGCTGCATCTCCAGCTTCTGAGGATTCAAATGCCAAACAAGACACTGAGACCTCCACTACTAGTGATTTGAAGGATGAGCTATGAAGACTGTAATACTAAAACAGGAAATGAGAGAGAGAGAGATAGAGGAATGATGTAAGAAGAAAATATAATTTATTACAATTTCCATTTTTGGTATTATGCTTTCATTCTGGGACTATTACATAGTGAATTAGATGGGTGAGGGAAGTGATGGGTAAAATAATGGTGGGAAAAAGATATTAGTTTTTGTTTCCAACTAGTCATAGTAGCACGCTGTACCTGTGCACCTAAAATTCATCGGGTGTTAGAAGACCTATATTGAGACCCATGATACAATTGGATATCATAAAGTAGTGATGCTTAGCGTTTTGGCGGTATGCTAGCTTAATTAGAGCTCATGAGTTTCAGTACGAAGTAACACATCTATCATAGGTTCTGCGTTCTATACGTAAGTGCTCCAACTTAGCTCGACCCCAAAAAAATGATACAATTAGATTCAAACTTAAAGTATCTGTAACATTTTCTTTGAAAAGTACGTGTATTTGTAAATACAAAAACATAAATAAGAAGTGAAGTTCAATAAAAAATATATGAGTGAAATAGGAATACTAAAATATATCAAAATTTTCAATCCTAACTGAGAAGTATATAAAGTAAAACGCAACTATTACATAACAAAAAGAATAAATTAATCATTGATGAAGATTTTCTAGTGGACATTGCAACAAAAAAAGGAGTACTCATAGGTCCATCTGGCAGCCAAAGAACGTTAGGCCCTGGCTTGCTTGGATCTTGAATCCTATATGGATTTCTAGCACGAGAAAATATCTATTTTCGTCCCATAAAATATCTTATTTTTAATTTCATTCCATACATTTTAGAATTCTTATTTTTAGTTTCATAAAGTATAAATTTTCTTAAATTTCATCCCAAAGCCTCTTTTCCGTCAAATTTTTACGGAGAATGCACGTGAATTACACGTGCCCGTTAGTATATCAAACTTGAAGGAAAATTCTTATCCCCAACTACCAATTAGGGTTCAATTCTACAAAAATCATATTTCATGTTGCTACTACTATTTTCTTCAAATGTCTTCTGGTAGGGTTTTGTTTGGTATTAAAATGTAAAGTGTAACGATTTTCTTCCAAGTCTGATATACTAACAGACACGTGTAATTTACGTGCATTCTCCGTTAGAATTTGACGAAAATGAAACTCATCGACGAAATTAAAAAAATATGGTACTTTATGAAACTAAAGTTAAGAACTTCTAAAATATATGGGACGAAAATTCAAAATAGGATATCTATGACATGAAAATAGCAGTTTTCTCAGCACCATGACATGAGTGCTTCTTTTAATCACATGCTTCCAAAAATATACATATACATGAAAATAATTTTTCTTAGCACCATCGTGAAAGAGAAAGTTGGATTGTGTTATTTCATATACCCAATAGAGTTTCTACCAAAAAAAAAAAAAAATACCCAATAGAGTGATCTAATGCTTTAAAAAAATACTGAAAAACGGGGGGAGATTAAGTTCCCTAGATAAGAGAATTCTTAAGGGGAGCACTAAAGTTTTTGGATGAGAGTAGGACAGTGTCCTTCGATGATCACATGTGTCCACACCAAGTCACGACTCACGAGCCAACTGAACTGTCGAGAGTTAAGCTAGCATTTCGATATCGAGTTGCATTATTTGTAGCTTTAGTTATGTAAGTATCAAAACTTGAAGTAAAAGAAATTGTATTAAAATTAAATGAAAATGTATTTGAAAATGAAATTGTTTTTTATAAGTAAACCGGCACGTGTGTGCCGTATATTTTTACTGATTCCTCCACCTCATATTATAACGTCTCGAGACCGTAAACATGATCAAGGATAAGCTATTAGGAAATATTCTTGTAATATATTGTTTGATTGTGCATATATTTTGTGAGGGAAAATTGCATTTTTGGTACACGATCTTGTACCAATTGGACATTTTGGTACAAAATCTTGTCCATTCTGGAAAAGAACCACTATTTCGTACCAATGTGCAATTTAAGTACAATTTCACCCCAAATTAAAATTTGCCCTAATTCTCCAAAATCAGGCGTCTAAAAATACTGACATGGTACCGGAGCTCCAGCTGGCGAACATCCATAGGCCAAGTCACCAAGTGGTCTGCCATGTCAGACGACACATCAGAAATAAAAAAAATAAATTCCAACTAAATTTAATTTTGGAGGGTAAATTTCCTCCACATAATAAATAAAAGAAAAGATTAATCTGTGTTAAATATATACTCCTTCAGCTGAGTTTGTTGCACACACATTTTAACCTTTACATTGCAGACAAGAAATTTGTTTGTATCCTATTTTCCGATAAGAACTTATTCTCAGGTAGTTTGTTTTCTTGATAAAATTTCATGTAGTGTTTATGTAGAGTTAGACAATGGTACTCCTCCGTGAGCAGAAAAATGTACACTTGCCTCCACCTCTTTACCGTAAGTGATCCAACCATAAGATATTTCTATTTTTGGATTTGTGTGAGATGCCTTATATGCCACAAAGTATTTATTCTATGACATTATTCTGAGCTATTTAAAGTCCATTAAAGTGGTCGGATTTGTGGTGGGTGGGACTAATAAATGGGGTTGTTTGTAATATTTATCTCGTAATAAAGAATGGGGGTCCCTACGTTGCATGCTTTTCAGACAAAATGATCCCTCATATGTTCACGTGTGTTGTGTGGTGTGAAAAATAATTCCTAACCTGAATTTTTTTAAATTATTTTTTTATTAATAAAGATTTATAACTGTTTCTGGAAAATATGTTATGTTCTTGCAGATCCAAATAGCATCTCTGTATCCCTTGCTATATGCTATGGTAGTACATTTGTTATTTCTCTGTTTGAGGAACCCCGTTACTTGAATAGTCGTGTCAGATTATTTGATTTTGTGGACTCCGAGAAGCTGACATTAGCCACCATTGAAGAATTGTTCTCGTCTATAAGAACAATTAGAGGGGTTATAAAGTATCATACTACTTTAGAAGGGTGTTTTAAATTTCTGGTTAGTGATGAAGAAGTGAAAGGATATGCATTGAAGTTCAAAGAATTAAAGCTGGCATTCCCTGTTTTCATTGATGTTATACCAGAAGATGAAAATGAACCTGCTATAGAGCCTGCAGTTGTAAATATTGTTAATGAGAGATCATGATGCATAGTTGATCAAACAAAGATTGTTGGTGTTATCTATGACCTGAATGAACCTGTAGATGCAGCTGTTGGTTATACAGGACCAGTTGTGGAGTATGTAACTGACCATGAAGATGGCCTTGGTGAACCTAATTAGATGGAGGTAGAGGATGATCTAGAAGATTGTAATTATCAGGAGGGTGATGAAATAAACAGTGATGCTAATGTAACACCTGATGCACCTCGTAAGAAACCTAGTGAAAATGATGGTCAGATGCCCATTCTAGTTGTTCAACCTGTTGGAGATGAAGTTTTCTTAGGAAGTGAGGATGATTTTGTTACACCAGAAAATGCAGTTGCTGTATTTCCTGATGAATTTATTGATAAAGTGGTCTTCTATGTCAGAGAATATGTTAGGACACACCCTCAGAACTGTGTTGGTGATAAGAAGTTTGTTCAAATACAACTACAACAGATTGAGGTCTTACCTGCTAAGGCTATTGCACCACAAACTGTTTTAATTAGTGATAATGACTTTCAACAAAATCCACCAAGAAGTAAAGCCATTTCAGATGCAAAGAAACTATCTTTTGACACAAGTGATGATGATTTCCAAAGATACTGTAGCGGGCGCCCCAAACGGGTAACGCATGCCCCGCACCGAGCCCCGACCCGGAACCGAAATGGAATCCGACCCGAATCGAAACCCGGCGAACGGCACACATTTACTCAATCACTAGGGGGGGTTTCAAAAACGAAAGAAAACGACAGAGGTGCGGAAGCGAAAATAAACAAAACAATAAATCATAATAATTGCACAAGTATTAAAGCCCACCAAGGCCAATGAAATTCAATTACATAAATAATAAACGGGTTCGATACAATATCCCGACAATAGAAAATAACGGGTTCAACATATAATCCCGAATACTACATCAATAAAATCCTAATATCTTAAACATAAATATTAGCCAAACGGGAATAGAGTTATACATGAGCAAAATAAATGCAACTCTAACGACGACGACTATGACGACGATCAAATCCCGCCTAGTATCCTGAAACCAATACAGGGGTGAAACAGAGGGGGTTAGTCAAACGACTAAGTGAGGAGGGAATAATAATGTATATTATAAAACGGAAATAAATCACCATTTTTAAACTTAAAAGAAATCAACATAAAAGAAAGGTTTTCGTAAACGGATGGTGATTTAGCATAAAACATAAACATATCATATGACTCGGCGAGTCGAGCCTTTAACTCCAATTTCTAAACATAAAACGGGAAACCACCCTTATTCCTCCAATGTAGACGGACCGCTAAATCCGAACTATGCATAACATATCATACGGTAACTCAGGTACTCAAATGGCTGCCACTCCGGCCTCACCCCGAGCTCCTATGGTCCTTACTCCGGGCCCAAACATACATACATACAGTTCATAACTCGCTTTTCAAATCATTTCGGGTTGGCCAAAAGACCGTTCGAGACATGTCATATGCGAGGCCGAAGGCCAAAGTTCGCCTTAGAAAACAAAAGGTTTTACATGTCTCCTTCGTAAACATTTCAAAAGAATATACATAATACTTTTCATATCAAAACATTTTCGATAAATCGAATGAACATAATAGGCATAAATATCTACTAAGTATATATATAGAAACGGTGTGAAAACAAAACGTAAACAAGGCTTATCTCGGGAGAGGCTTATTTATGTACACATAATAGTACTGGAATCAGAAACGGAAAGCCTCACCTGTTGGCTATACAAAAAGAATAGATAATGCAAGACCGGATGCCCTACTCCACGGGAGTATCGTCTGCAAAATACAAAGACACAACCAAATAAGACTAACGATGACGCACGGCTTATACGAAAACATTAAAACACATAGAAGCACGTTGAACAATCAAATAAAGCACTTAAGTTCAAATTATCAAGCATAAACGGAGTAATTCGTAAATTAAAAAATGCAAATCAAATCCAAATGCAACGAAACTTTCCGGAAATGCTTTAAATATCATAAAGGAGTATGCATTCGAATTTTGGGAAAATCGGACTTCATATGCAAAAGTTAGAAAATTTGACGAAAACTTAAAACGCGTAATTAAAATCCCGAACATGTTATAAATTCGTAAATCATGCAATTCATATCTAATTCATATATATCGAATACACGAGCGAAGAAAGAATTCAGAAAAGATGAGCCTCGGAGGGACCTACAGGCCAAAATGGACCCTGACTTACAGAAGGTCAGGATCCTGTTCATACAGGTCCACACGGGCTCAAGCACGGTCGTGCAGCCCAAGGGAGTGCGCATAGCCTCTCTACACGCCATGTAGAGAGCCCGTTCAGGCTTCAAAAACACGCACGGCCTCCTGCACGGGCGTGCAGGGGGCCGTGTGCCCTCACACGGGCTTGCCACAGGCCGTGTGTCAAGCCCGTGCATATCAGAAAGGAGCAGACGCGCAAAACAACAAACCCATTTCGCGAAAAATCAATCTTAATCCAAAATATGATCAATTAAACATGCAAATCATGCCCTAATATTCACATATAATGATCTACAACACATAAGCTACATATAGAATCCAAAAACACGAAATTTCATCCATAAATTCCTTCAAAATCTCAAAAACCCTAACCTAAACAACTATTCAACAAAATAGAGAAATACGAGGCATAGGAGACATTAAACGAGAGGGACGTGAAAGGCTTACTCGTAGAAGAGATCCTGAGGAGTTCGTAGGCGTAAACGGTTTGAAAATCGGTCGGGAAACGGGGTCGGGACGATCGTTTGAACCTTCTTCCTTCTCTTTCTCTTTTTCTTTCTTTTCTTTTCTTTCTTCCTTGCTGTTGCACGAGAGTGAGGGAAGAGAGAGGTGTATGAGACTTAGTCAATTTTGACTTGGGTTAAGAATCGAGGAGGGTAATTTCGTAATTTTACAAAATAAGTTCGAAAACTCATGTTGTCCAAATAATACATAATTACAGTCAAAATTCATATAATTAAACGTACATTATCAATTCGTGATTTAAATATCATAATTCACTCATATACGAAATCGTTATAAAATCACATAATAATTATCAAATAAAATAATGAAACGCATAAGTAAACGATTCGGGCATACCAGAATATAATTCGGATTTTCGGGGCGTTACAGATACCCCCTCTTGATAGCATTGGAATATATAATCCAGATGAAGATGAGACATTTGTGGCTAAGGAACTTGGTAGTGATGGTGATTCTAGATTTTCTATTTATCTTGATGAATCTGTGGGCTTGGCTAACTTAGATGCAGATGATGATGACTTTGTTCAGCAGCCTCCACCAACTAATAATCCCATTAGTGCTCCACTCTTTGAGATAGCTTAGTGGATTTTCCAGTCTTTTCCTTTCTTGCACTTCGGGAATTTGGTCAACCCCACTTATTTAAATATTGACTTTTCGCATACGACCTCCTAAAATTAATCCGATTCCACCTATAGCTTCCTGAAGCCTCGAGATTTAATATTTTACATAGTTTGCAATTTATCCAACCTTATTTGACCGTCAATTGGCACCTTTCTCGTATAGGAATTTTTCCCACTTTTCCCGTTTCTTATCCGTTCGATCCCATTTTTGCTAAAGAGCTTCGATATATTATTTAAAGCATGTCTACGTCCCCTAATTGCGTTTAAGCATGCCTTTAACATTCATTATCTATGTTCTTTTATTATTTAGAATTTGAATTAATATTTCTTTAATTGTTGTCCCGTATTTTGTATATCTCTATATGTTTAATTGATTAGTTTTCCATATTGCGTTCATTGCATGATTGAGGTTCCATTTGAATTGTCGTGCGCCATTTGTTGTCTTGTGTCTTGCTTTTAGTATTGTCGGTCTCGTTTTCATCCTCTAGGCCCTATGTATTACAGGTGGGACCAACGAGGGAGAAACTTGACTACCGCTTGCTTTCATACTGTCGCGTCGAGCTAGGTAAGGGTTTAAACTTCTTTCAAATGGGGCAAGGACATAGTTACTTAGGTTTGCGAAATAACATACTATCCCGCTTTTCTTATTGCTTGCTGTACTGCCTTTACTATTTCCTTATGAGCTTAGTCAAACGTTTTGATAGCAAACCTATGCATCTACCAAAATGATTTGAAATGCTTTCAACTAGAGACAAGTAACTTGTTTGTTTTAAAAGTAACCATTTGATCTCGGAGGCACTTATAAGTAATGTCGTTAGGGACATCCGTTAGCATGCTCCCGAAGCGTACGGCTCTTATGAGTATTTCTTAGGTCATTACATCAACTTATCTCAAAGGCCCCTTTGGCCATCATACGTAACTGCTTGCATCATCTTTTCGAACGACCCTTTTGGCCACTCAAACTGTTACTGATTTTAAAAGCGAGCCATGGGCTGAATCATGACTTGGGCCCGGAGTATACAGGAGGTGAGCCTGGAGACGAGCGCCTAGGGCAAATCCCGATGTATACTCCAATCCGTATTCGCTTAGGTCGGCCAGGAGGTTGGTTAGCCTGAGTCAGTGCGAGGGTGGCATTGTAGGCTACGCGCTTCCTAGAAAATTCTGATAAGGGTGACGTTGTTAACACGCGTTTCCATAAAATTCTGACTGGATCATGACTTTTGGTGGTGGAGTACTTGACTACGTGTTTACATAATTTTCATGGTTGGGAGTGATAAGGAGAGGGCCCGTTCTCGCCGGGACATACTATTTCATGACTTATTTCATTACTTGCTTGTCTAATTGGTTTACGGCTTTCGTTACAAGTCGAAACACATTCCGATTTTCTTCATTTAACATATATATTTCCCCTATATATATATATAAAACCCGGAAGCGTGGCTCGGACTTGTCCAACTTAAGCCTCCTTTATTGTTCAAACTATTTAGTTGAATTACGAGCCGTATTTACTTATCATTTCCAACTTACTTATACCATGCCTTTCGAACTTGTAACGGCCTCGTGACTCAACTAATATCCTTTCAATTGATCGGCTTGAAATTATGTGTAAATGATTTTAAAGGATCCGGTTCGTCACCTTTTGTGTTTTCAAAGTAAGCCGAACCCGAGTGTTGCCTTGTATTATTGTTTTGTAATTTATATTGTTATTTGTATTCTTTATCAAAATGGACAACAATCACTACTTTTGGTTTTAAAAGATAAACGACGAACTGTGACAAACCTCTTACTGAGTATCCTTTATACTCACCCCTTCTATTTTGGTTCTTGCTTCAGGTAGACAGGTGGCGGCATCACCTATCTTGTCAGTCGGCATCAGCAGGTCTAGATAGGCTCAGTCCGGTCGTCTGGTTTGTCTTGTCAGTGGTCCCAACAACTATCGAGTCTTGATTTATTGTATTTCATTACTTTCGTACCCCTTTACTGCTTTATTTACTTTATGTATCTTATGTGCCCTTGATGTAGGATAGTTGAAGATACCTAGGATTGCACAGGGTAGGCTAGTTGAGCCATGGATGGCACTACGTGTTTATGATCCTTTTGTATTTCGAACTGCAAACACTTAATTGATATTATGTTAGCCTCGTAGGCTTTTATGGAATTTATCTGTTTCCTTTAAATCGCTTCCGCATTTCTCTGTATTGTTGTGGTTGTTGTTGGAATGTTGTCGCTGCTGCCAACGGTTACTGCTTACGTGCCGTTCGCCAGAGTGGGTTTTTGAGTTGAGGCCCCTAGCCAAAGCTCGGGAGTTCGCTTCGGTGCGGATGTGGCGTTCCTTCTTCAGGGGGCGCTACATGAATTGTTTGTACTATACCTTGTGTAAATTGTTGATTGTTGATGATATATGCTTGTGTAGTCGAACAGATGGGTTTCGGTTCGATTAGGCTAGGGATAGGCTTTGATCTTAACTTGTTAGCTTTTGAGCTTTTGGGAAAAGCTATAAGTTGTACTTTAATTATTTTTGATTTAAATGAAATATACATGTTTGATGTTTAATTGCAAGCCTAACCCTGAGTAGTTTATATGTTTTAATATTTTGTAATTAATTTAATATTTTTCGTTTATTCATTTATTCCATGCTTTTAGATGCAAGTTGACCATATTGCCCCTACTTGCTTTCTTATGTTTAAATGTTGATTGAGTATCTTTAAGCATGTTCGTATTTTGGTAGCCGAGCGTCAGTGTCCGTTTTCTTGTTGTGTCAGTCATTCATCCTCTGGACCCCGTGTTTTTCAGGAGGGATCTTTGAGGCAGAATTGTATTTGCTGCTTGCTGTCCTTCTCTTGTTCTGTCGAACCAGGTAAGGGTTTAAAATGCTTTCAACTGGGGCAAGATCATAGATATATATAGGTTTGCGAAATAACTTATCTTCCCTGTCTTTCTTATTGTTTGTTGTTCCTGCCTTTACTATTTCCTTATGTGCTTAGTCAAACCTTTTGATAGCAAAACCTATATGTATAATATTTTACAAACATTTTCAGCTAGAGGCAAGGAAAACCCATTTGTTTTTAAATGCGAACTTTGGTCTCTCGACCTCGCAAATATAACCTTGTCTCGAATGGCCCCTTTGGCCTCCCACACCCTGATTCTCCATATTCGAATGGCCCTTTTGGCCACCTAAATTGATATTGATTTCAAAAGTGAGCCATGAACTGGGTCATGACTTTGGGCCCAGGAGTTATACAGGAGGTGAGCTTGGAGACGAGCATCTAGGGCAAATCCCGATGTGTACTCTAGGTGTTAGCTTAGGCTGGTCGGGAGGTTTGGCTAGTCTAAGTTAATGCGACGGTAGCGCCTTGAGCGTTTCCTTAAATTGTGTACGGTAGCGTTGTGGGGCACCACTCGTTTCCTTAAATTGTGTCGTGCTTGACTTTTGGTGGTGGAGTACCTGACTACATGCCTACATGATTTTCATGGTTGGGAGTTATAAGGAGAGGGTCCGTTCTCGCCGGGACAAATTATGGCATTACTTGTTTGTCTAATTGATTTGCTGCATTCGTTACAAGTCAAAGCACATTCCGGTTTTCTTCATTTAGCATATGTATTTTCCATATATATATATAAAACCTGGAAGCGTGGCTCAAACTTGCCCAACTTATGCCTTCTTTATTGTTCAAACTACCTAGTTGAATTACGAGCCGTGTGTTCTTATCATTTCCAACTTGTTTATATCATGCCTTTCGAACTTGTAACGGTCTCGTGACTCAACTAATATTCTTTCAATTGATCGGCTTGACCTTATGTGCAAATATTTTCAAAGGATCCGGTTCGTCAACCTTTTGTGTTTTCAAATAAAGCCGAATCCGAATGTTGCTTTGTGTTATAGTTTTATTACTTATATTATTGTTTGTATCTTTATCAAAACGAGCAACATTCACCCCTTTTGGTTTTAAACGATAAACGAAGAACTGTGATCAATACCTATATTGTATAACCCCCTTACTGACTATCCTTTATACTCACCCCTTCTATTTTGGTTCTTGCATCAGGTAGACAGGTGGCGGTGTCACCTATCTTGTCAGTCGGCAGCAGCAGGTCTAGGTTGGCTCTTGTCTATTATCTTGTCAGTGTCCCAACAACAGTCGAGTCTTTACTTTCCGAATTGATTTGAATTGCTGTATTTAATATTATGATTTAATTTATCTACTTTCCGTACTTACATGCCCCTGATGTGGGATAGTTAGTTGAGCCGTGGACGGCATTGAATGGATAATTGTTTTAGATTCGCTTTGTGAATGATGTTGCCATGGATCGCTTTTATGAATTGATCTGTCATTTATGAATTCGCTTCCGCATCTCTCTGATTGTTGCTGTTGTTGTTGGGGCGTCGTGTTGTTGTTGCCGGAGTTTGATTGAGTGTCTTGTCGTTCGCCGAGATGAATTTTTGAATGGGGTTCGTCTTGGTGTGGATGTGGTGTCCTTTCTCCTCCTGCGGAAAGGGGCGCTACAGTTGAAACCCTTGAGCCAATTTTGATAAATGCCTGACCAATCGGATTTAATTTAAGTCTGGGGGAAAAATCCCCAATTCCGAACCATAGAACCTTCAAATCCATTAGTCGGATCTTTAAACTGTTTGCACCGTTGGATTCCTCTCGAAAAATCAGTCAAGGGACATGTGCTGATTCTCCGACAAAGTCTTTGAAGCTATAGCGCCGCCCCCAGCTGCTGACCACCGCCGGACCACCACCAAGGTGGTTGAACCATTACACCCAGACATTTCTCTCATCGAGTCCGTCATTTTCCTCAAGTCCATTTCTCCATCCGACCACCCACCGGAATTTAATTTCACTCCGAAGCTCTGAAAATCTTAGGATCTTAGATTCAAAATTCACAACAATTCGACCGTTGGATTTCTGATCAGACTTCACCATTAGCTTACCCATGAAATATACATCGAGAAACACACCTTGGTCACCGGAGTTCTTCGCCGGAAACCACCGCACCACCACTCCGCCTCTGCGACAACTTTGCACCACCGTATCTCCGCCATCGCTTCGAACCAAGGGTTGAGACCACCACCATTAGCTTCATCTCAACGAGGGCTACAAAACTCAGGCAGTCTCCACCTCCGCCGCTCGCCGGAATAACTCGCCAGAAACCTCAACTGCCGCGCAGCCTAGCATGGCCGCCAACGAGATTCAAGCTATCCTACAACCATAGTTAGCTCCGCCATGGAAAACCAGCCAGGACCCAAGCATTTCCCATCCAAGATTCCAGCCAAAATGCCGCTGTCAAGGGGTTCCTCCACCGTGCATCAAAATGCAGATTTATGGGTACCTATGTGTTCGTCTCGTTGAGTAGGTGAATTTTCATATAAATATTGTTCAATTCTATCAAGAAACGAGAGAGTTACGATGGATTGAAATTAGTGCATGAAATCACAACTTCACTGTGTGTGAAACGCGCTGAGTGTGTGTTATGCGGGTGTGTGCTATTTTTTTGGAAAATTACACTTTATACCCTATTTTGAAAAATGGGCCAAAAATGCAAAGTCTCAGAATTTAGCGTACTTAGTATAAAAAATGACCGAAATTGAATTCTTAACAAAGTGTGAAGTTCGTTTTTGTAAAAAATTAATCATTTATGAAAAGTTAACTTTTGGTTGGGGCCAAAGTGCAAATATGTTTGGTCTAAAAATACAATTTTATGAAAATATGATTTAACGAAAGATGTTTGAGCTTTAGAATATATTTGGAACCTCGAAATATTTGTATTGTTGGTTAGGATTTGGTAGAGGAATTTCTGGAGTAACTGACCCATATCATTGATTGCTAATCAACAAGATATAGAAGATTTCTAGGAGTAACTGATCTGCTATTAATATTTAATAGCAGATTTGTAGAGTTGAATAGTTTCCTTATTGATTTAAATTTTGTGTGTATATATATGCTAACAAACAGAAGAAACCAATGAGAATTATCTTTATTTCTTACCAAAATATTCTTCTCTATTTCTAACATGGTATAAGAGCCTCTGCCGATTAAAGGAGCAAATATTATTGTTGCTCGGCAGTAGAGTTTTTTTTTTTTTTTTTCTTTTTTGCCCTTTGGCGGCCACTAAAACCTTAGTAGATCCTGAGAGTGCAGTCTTTAAACATGGCTGCTGAAAACAAAAATTCTGTAACCAGTGAGAACACCTCTTTGCAAATCAATCCCATGAAGCTTGATGGAACAAATTAAATTATCTTCGTGGTCAAGATCTTGTTTATTTTTCATCTAGGCTAGAAGCTTGCATGGGTATGCCACTGGTGATAAAGTGAAACCAGGAGCTACAGATTCCAATTACAACAAGTGGGAATCTGAAAACTCTCTCGTCATAGCATGGCTCATTAATTCTATGCAGCCTCAAATTTTCAGAGGCTATATCTTACTGAACACTGCAGCTAAAATCTGGAATGCAGTATCCCAAACCAATTCTCAGATGGGAAATGATGCACAGATTTGTGAACTGCGCAGTAAGATAGATGCCACAAAACAAGGCCAGCTGACAATCACTCAATATTTTGCTGAATTGAGTGGCTTGTGGTGGGAACTTGATTATTATCAAGATTTTCAGGCCAAATGTTCCAAAGATGCATCCAAATTCCAGAATTTGGTAGAGAAAGAGTGCATTTATGATTTCCTTGCTAGTTTAAACATGGACTATGATCAAAAACAGGTTCAGGTACTTAGTAAGGATGCTTTGCCTTCATTAAGGCAAACGTATTCTTATATCCAGCAAGAGGAAAGTCGAAGAAATGCGATGGTACATGTTGTCCAAGTAGATAAAGCAGGGTTAGCTGCCAATACCTTTCATGAACAATTGAACGCGAGCAACCAAAGTGCATCAAGCAAAGATGAGATAAATGTGAAGTTTGCGGAAAGCCAAGACATACTATGGAGATTTATTGGAAAATACATAGACGACCACCAACGGGTCATGGAGGTAGACAAAATTGGCCAACAAGACCACAGGCAAACATATCTAAAACTGTAGAAATGCCTGTTTCAGGAGAAATAACTAATACTGGGGGATTTTTTAATGAGGAGATACAACTAAGGCGTATTTTGTAACAGCGTGATTTACAATCAACAATACAACCTCTTCCTCCAAGTTTTCTAGATCAGGTATTATTTTTATTGCCAATTTTGATACTTGAAATGATCCATGAGTTATAGATTTTGGAGCAAACAAACATTTGACATGCTCCTCTAAAAAATTCTCAACATATTTTCCATATTTGGGCAAGGATAAAGTCCGTATAGAGGATGGGTCTTTGGCCCCCATTTTCGGACCAGATTATGTTAAATGTACTTCCACCATTAATCTATCTTCAGTCCCTTATGTTCCCAGTCTTCCTACAAACTTTTTATCTGTTAGTGCCATCACCAAAGCTCTTAATTGCAAAGTTGAATATTTTCCATCACATTGTGTCTTTCAGGACCTGAACACGGGGAAAACGATTAGCAGTGGTAGGCTGCAATATGGCTTATGTCTACTAGAGGAAGGTTTTAAAGCTCTAATTCCTGGTATATATAACCCGAGCCGTGCTAGGTGAATCTCTTTCTATAAACCAACAAATAATACATTGGCATAGATAACTTGGACATCCATCTTTCTATGTATTAGGGATAATATATCCAAGTTTGTTTAAACAATGTAATTCAGAACTATCTTTCTGAGTTTGTGATGCATGTGAACTTGCAAAGCACACCAAAAGTTCTTATCCTTCAGTTAATAAATAAAGTTCAATTCCCTTTTTAACTATTCATTCTCATGTATGGGGCCCTACTCAAATTGTTTAATTGTCTGGCTATAGAAGGTTTGTCACCTTTATTGATTGTTGTACTAGGTTGACGTGGGTCTATTTATTGAAAACAAAGAGTGAGGTGTTTTCTTATTTCAAACTATTTCACAAAATGATTTGTACCCAATTTGATGCAAAGATAAAAGTTGTGACGACCTGCAATCTCCAAGTTCAGGATTAGCACGTTTACCGAAATTCAGACCGTTTACGGTCCCGAAATCTTTCACACTTGCACGTTTTTCCAACTCTTGCATTAAAGATTTTCATAAATCATCGATTTAGTATTTAAAACCCAAGGAATTAATTGGAATTTGATTTGCATCGTTTTGCCACTAACTAGGGTCAATTTGGTAAATTTATATTTTAGCTCGTTTAAATTGATCTAGTAATTTAGCGGTGCACATTGGACTGGGATTCAATGTTTTAATAATGCATATTTTATTGAGGTTCCCAATATTTTCATAAAATCCCAAATATCCTTCATTAAATCATATTTTCAAGAAATTGCATTTTTAGCCAAAACTATTTACACTTTAGCCTAACCCGGAATTGACTTTTCGTAAACTCATGAATCTTCATAAAATGAACCTCAATCTTTGTTAAGCATTTAACCTCATTTTGAAACTAAGTACGCCTAATTCCGACACTTTACACTATTTGCACGTTTTCTGGGGAATAGGGTATATTATGCAAATATTGGAAGTCTTGGGGCACAAATAAAAAATGGGAGAACACACACCACATGGACGGTCGCGCAAGCTCCATTTCTCTCAAATTGGGGATTTTCTATTTCATCACCGAATCAAGCGAATGATATGTCCAAATCGATCGTCTCGACGAGAGGAGCTCAATGGTACCAATATTTCCAGCATTTGGATGACGGTGGGGGCGCTGTGTCGGCTGGAAGTCACGCAACATCGGAGTTTCTTGTCAGAGGCTTTCTGGCAACTATCAACGGCAGGTAATGGTTGGTTTTGGACCAGTTTTTTGAGAGGAAGCTAACAGTGGTGGTCTCGTGGACATCCGACCACTGACGGCGGCGGAATTGCTGATTTTCAGGCGGCGGACCATTTTCCTGATCTGCCACCTCCGACAACAGCGACTCTGTGCACCACCCAGCGAAGATAGCTCTAGTCAAGAGGAGTATTTTTGCGGTGGTCTCACCTCCATCCGACCACCGACGGCGGAGTTATGGCGGCGAGAAGGTCGCGGTGGAGATGGACCTTTTCCGGCGACTCCAGGCGGCGTCTTGATCGCGCACCACTATGGCTGGGACGGCCTTGAAGAGACGAAGAGAATGGTGGTGATCTTGAGGCCTGGCGACTGACGGCGGCAGAGCAGCGGTGGTCGGCGGTGGCGCGCCGCTCCGGCCAGAATCCGGCGACGGACCCTACAAACAGATTGTTATGCTTGTCGCAAAGACTTTAACGGTGCTAGTATTACTCGAATCTGACTTGTCGTTTGTCTTTTATCGCATTTTTTGTATAATTGTATTAAATGGTAGCTTTTTGATTATAGCTTCTAGCTTCTGGCTTTTGAGCATGAATTACTTGTATTCTAACTTGGTTTAATTGTGTAAATTGATTGAATGTTAATGATGTAGGATTGTTTAGTCGAATTGATAGGTTTCGGTTCGATTAGGCTAGAGATAGGATTAGATGTTAGCTTGTAGTTTTAGAGCTTTTGAGAAAAGCTGTAAGTTGTACTTCATTTGTTGATTGAATGGAATGTATATGTTATTGTGGAATTACACGTACACCCCCTTAAGGATCTCTATGCTACGAGTTATGTAATTGATTTAAATGATTGTTCGTTAATTGTTATCCCCTCCTTCGAATATGAAATGACCATATTACCCTTCGAATGCTCATTTATGCTTAGTAACCAAATGTTTATCTTTAGGCATGTCTGGTACCTTTATAATTTTGATGCCTTGTTCATTTATTAAGAATATTATTGCATATTGCATATGTTGATTGTAAGTTTGTTTAGTTTGATTACCTTACGTGATTTACTTAACTCTCGTATGCCGTGCGTCTTGTCAGTGTCTTACATGGTTATGTCATGTCTTAGATTGCAGGCTTACTCCCGTGGCGTACTTGTTCGTTTGCTTGCTTTCCTTCTCTTGTTTTGTCGAGCTACAGGTAAGGGTTTAAAATGCTTTCAACAAGAGTAAGACCATTAGATATATATAGGAATTGCGAAACAACTTATCTCCCGCTTCCTTATTGTCTTTACTGCTGTCTTGCCCCTTTATTATATTGCATTATGTGTTTAGTCAAATCCTTCTGATAGCCAAACTTATATATATATATATATATATATATATATATACAAAATTATTTGAAAAGCTTTCATATAGAGACAAGTAAAACCTATTTGTTTTAAAGTAAGATTTGGATCTTGGGAGTGCTTATAAGTAATGTCGTTAGGTGCACACTCTTGAGCTCTCCTGACGCGTACGACACTTATGGGTATTTCTTAGATCGTTACACCAACTTGTCTCAAAAGCCCCTTTGGCCATTCATACTTAACTGTCTGCATCTTTTCGAACGGCCCTTTTGGCCACCCAAATTGATATTGATTTCAAAAGCGAGATATTGACTTTATTGATTTTGTGAGCCTGGAGACGAGCGTCTAGGAAAAATTCCGATGTATACTCCAATCCGTATCAGCTTAGGCCGGTCAGGAGGTTGGCTAGCCTAAGTCAGTGCGAAGGTGGCGTTGTAGGCTACGCGCTTCCTTGAAAATTCTTATTGAGGGTGAAGTTGTTAATACGCGTTTCCAGATAATTTCTAATTGATTGACCTTTCGGTGGTGGAGTAATTGATTTCATGATTGCCATGATTGAGAGTTATAAGGAGAGGGCCCATTCTCACCGGGACACATTATTGCATGATTTATTGCATTATTTACTTGTCTAATTGATTTACTACTTTCCTTACTTAGTCGAAGCACAATCCCGTCTTTCATTTCTTGTTCATGTATTATTGATAATTGTTCCTTTCATTTATTCTACGGATTGTGAATCGGCTAAGCCGTCATTTAACTATCGGCTTGACATTATGTGAAAATAATTTCAAATGCATCAGGTTCGTCAACCTTTTGTGTTTTCATAGTGAGCCGAACCCGAGTGTTGCTTTGTATTATAGTTTTACAACTTATATTATTATTTGTATCTTTTATTAAAATGAGCAACATTCACTACTTTTGGTTTTAAAAGATAAACGACGAACTGCGTTATATTGTATATTCCCCCCTTATTGAGTATCCTTTATACTCACCCCTTCTACTTTGGTTCTTGCATCAGGTAGACAGGTGGCGGTGTCACCTATCTTGTCTGTCTGTAGCAGCAGGTCTAGGTTAGCTAATGTATTATTGTCTTGTCAGTATCCCAACAACAGTCGGGTCTTTACTTTCTGAATTGATTTGGATTGTTGTATTTAATATTATGATTTACTTGATTTACTTTATGTACTTACGTGTCGCTGATGTGGGATAGTTTAGTTGAGCCGTGGACAGCATTGATTGGATAACTATTTTTAGATTCGTTTTATGAATTATGTTGCCATGGATGGCTTTTATGAATTGAACTATTATTTATGAATTCGCTTCCGCATTTATCTGATTGTTGCTGTTGTTGTTGGAGCGTTGTGTTGTTGTTGCTGGAGTTTTGATTGAGTGTCTTGCCGTTTGCTGAAATGAGTTTTCGAGTAGGGCACCTTGTCATGCTCCGGAATTTGTTTTGGTGCGGATGTGACATTCTTCTTCCTCCTACGGAGAGGGGCGCTACAAAAGTTTTAAGGTCTGATAATGGAAGAGAATACATTGATGGAGTATTTCGTGCATATTTATATTCTAATGGGATATTACATCAAACTAGTTGTGTTAACACTAGTTCTCAAAATGGAGTCTCTGAAAGGAAAAATAGGCATTTGTTAGAAGTAGTTCGATCTCTCATGTTTACTATGAATGTTCCTAAAGTTTAATGGGGCGATGCTGTGCTTTCAGCAGAATATATCTTATTAACAGAATGCCCTTGAAAACACTTAATTACAAGAGTCCTTTAGAAGTTCTACAAGGAAGTAATTCATTTACTGTCCCACCAAATTTTTTTGGCTGTGTACACTACAAAAAAAATTAGTTATCCCTACACTTTTCTCCCCACGCTTTTATATTAGTGTAGTAAGAATGATATTTCCCTACATTCTTTCATCAAGTGTAGTAACATAGAAACAACTCATTTTAATTTAGATTTTTGTGAATGAAAATCTTTTTTGGCGCTCAAATGAAAATTTAATTCCAACTTTTTTACCGCTAAAATAATCCAGCAGAACCAAAATATGCAAACTCCCAAAATTTCAAAAGTCTCAAAATATGTAAACTCCCCAAATCAAAACCGTTTCCACACAATCTCGTTCTCTGAGTCTCTCCTATTTTTCAATGGCTTCTCAAATTTTTGCACTCTTCATGATTTAATGTTTTGAGAAATAACAAGATTCAAGAATAAGAATTTTGCTTTTTCACTGTTTGCAAACTCTCGCTCGTCCTCATCAACTGCAAATGTAATCAGGTAATTGATTTCTCTTTTAATTATCAAATGGATATATAATAATTTCTGATTTATATTTTATTGTTTCTTGGTTTGGTGATTTTATTATGTAAAATGCGAATTGATATGTTTTGGTTTTGGATGTTCTTCTTTTGTTTTTCCCGTTTGTACTATGTTTTCGTTATTTGATTTTGTTTGTGTATCAGTGTGTAAACCTAAAAAGGATAGAAAAGGAATAAAATTTTAGGTTAATTGAGTAATGGGCTTTAACGAAAAAGCAAGAACTTGCTGCTCCGAGGGAGAAGAAATCTATAGAAAGGAATATGATTTACAACAAAGCTAAGCGGCGTGCTGCGGGTTACTAGGAGCAGGTGATGATACTCAAGATTTTGTTTCCTATTATTGTTTGTTTTGATACTATAGAGTTGTAAGATAAATTATATTGGATGGTTGGCTTGCACTTTAGGAAAAAGGAGCTGATTCCCTGATTCGATTGAAGTGTGGGGCACAATTGAAAGGAGGATTTTATGTGAGCTCTTAATAGAAGGAATAAGAATTAATATTTGAATGACCGTTTACTAAATTTGTTCGATGATTTGTGAAATTTGGTGCATATTATAACCTAAGGATTTTCTCTTGTGCCCTTTGAACTCAGGCAAACTATGGTTTGTTTGTGAAGTTTGTTTTTAGACATCCGACCAAGTCACTATTGGTCTCAGGTCCATACTTTCTTAGTTCAGGTATACTGCAATGCTCTCAATTTATGAGATTTATATTGTTTATCCTTTAAATGGGCTTTTCATAGGTAGGAAAGATAATCTTCTCAAGCTCTACGATGCCAAGTCAGGGAAAGAGCTCTGTTCATTATGAGTAAGTGTCATTATTATCCTAGTTTCTCAAATCATGACTCTGATTGATTCTTTTAGCTAAATTTAATTGCACAATCATTTTGGTATGTAGTTATTATTTATTTGTTTTTATTGTCTGTGAAATTTTATGATTTGTCTAAAAGTCACACAACTCTTCAAGCATATACTAATGATCTTTTGTTTTGATAAGTATTAGTAAATAATAATTACTGATGGAACTTATTCTTTTTTGTCGGACATATACATAAGCTTGTGCTGGGACTAGATGTCTGTCATGAGAAGAATTCTAAATGTTACTAAGGCTCCAACATGACAATTTTTGGTAGTTCTAAATGAGAAAGGATATGTGTTATGTAAAAAATGAAGTTAATGATATGTAATGGTATATTATATGAAATTAAACTTGTTCTTCATGTGACTGTTTCAAAAACACATCATACATACTGTATTTTCTTTTAAGCAACCTTAGACATATATACCTCCTGTTCTTCATTGCTCTGTAGGAAATGGAATAATTGTTTTTATCCCCTTCTCTTCAATGAACTTTTTGGTCCTGTATGTTCCCTATATTAATTCTAGAACAATATTGAGTTTGTGTTTTGTATTTTGCTTCCATGAGACGAGATAAAAAGAATGGGATTCATTTTAAAACAATTTCATTGAATCTAATTTGGCTCTAATTCAAGAGAGCTCCACATTGGACATATATATTTATGTTATATTATTGTAATTTTATATTTTGAATTTTCTTAACCTTGAGAATATTAACTTATGAACTATTTATTTTTTCTTTTTGTTCAAGGTTGTCCGTGATGAAGACTGAAATGAGGGAAAAGATATCACTGGTACTTGAGATGCAATGCAAGATAGAGAAGCAGAGGTCTTAATTGTTTAGAGATTTAGTTATGTAATTTTAGTAGTGAATTTTTATCAATTTTTTAGTTGTATTTTGAATAGATAGTATTTGAATGATTGGAGTCAGGTTGGATTATGTGAAAATTGTATATGATATTAAACATATTTGTAACTATAATTTTTACTTTTTTAGTGTGATTTGTTTATTAGTGCATCATGTTGGCAAACAATTAAGTACTATATTTCAATGCTTTAAAATACCTTTCAAAACTAAGTTTAGAGAATTATTTAAATCTAGTTTATAAATTAAATGGTACGGACAAAAATATAGAGAAATTTACTACAATTTTATGTGTAACAAATAAAATTTATTTGAAATATGTAAAATTCTAAATTCATTTTAAAGTGTAGCAAGGAATTCATATTACTACAGTTTAAAGTGTAAGTAAAGCAATATACGTTACTACTCTTTCATGTGTAGGAAGAGTTCTTACTACACCGCATGTTAATGCACAAAGAAAAACTGCAGTAAGATTCTATATGTAGTAAGAATATCACCTACCATATACTTTAAAGTGTAGGGATAACCATTTTTTTTTTTGTAGTGGTATGTTTTATTCATAACAAAAATGTTGGCAAATTAGAACCTAGGTCTCTCAAATGTGTTTTTGTTGTATACTCTGCTACTCAAAAATGATATAAGTGTTATCACCCACCCTTTAGGAAGTACTTTGTGAGTATGGATGGTAGAAGTGCTTACACATGCTCTTATACATCCTGCTAGTCCTATTCAAAATCTTACTAATGATGATGTACAACCTAGAAATCGGAGATTGAACAAATCAGATTTGAGAACCTACACTCGTAGGGATAAGGCCATCGAGCAGATCCTACCTAGCCAAGAGCCATCTCTAAGTTCAGTTTCTGAGAATCCAAGAGGTGAGTCTCCTTTAACTTCTAATGACCCTAATCATAATGTTAATGATCTTGATGTTCCTATTGCTCTCCGGAAAGGAGTTCAAACCTGCACCAGACATCTTATTTCTAACTTTGTCTCATATGATTCTTTGTCTCCCTCCTATAGAGCCTTTGTATAGTCTATTTCTTCTGTTTCTATACCATAGGGTTTGCAAGAAGCATATCATGATCTAAAATGGAAAGAGGCAATGGTTAAAGAGATGAAGGCTTTGGCAAAAAACGAGACATGGGACCTTGTTACTCTTCCATTGGGGAAGAAACCAGTTGGTTGTAAGTGGGTGTTTAATGTGAAACACAGGGCTGATGGATCAATTGTAGCGGGCGCCCCAAACAGGTAACGCACGCCCCGCACCGAGTCTCAACCTAAAGCCGAAATAGAAATCCGACCCTCAATTGAAACCCGGCGAACGGCAAACCGATTTACTCAATCACTAGGCGGGGCTTTTGTAAAACAACTGACGACAACAATGCGGAAGCGGAAGTAACAACAACCAAAACGAATTCTACTAACGGGAAATTAAAGCAATAAACCAATTGCGCAAATAGTTAAAGCCCACCAAGGCTAGCGGAAATTCACTTACAAAACTTGAATCAAATCATAACGGGTTCAACATTAAATAATCCCGAACTCATATCATAACCTACAGAATACATATAACGGTCAAGTACCTAAAACAACCTAGGAATGAACAATGACAAAAGCAAAATAATTCCGCAATACAAGACCGACGATGCCCACCTAGTAACCACCTGAAACAGATAAGGTTAAAAACAGGGAGGGTTAGTCAAAAGACTAAGTGAGGGGAAAAAGGGAGTACATACATAATAGCATACAGGAATAAATCACCATTTTAACTTAAAAGAAAACAAACGTAAAAGAAGGGTTTTCATAAACATTAGGTGATTTATCATAACATAACATAACGGGACATATCATATTTCTCGATGAGTCGAGCCCTCAACTCCTCATATCATATCATAACATACCTGAAAACCATACCAGTCTTATTCCTCCCATATAGCAGAAGGACTGCTAAATCCAACTGCTCTATAGGCATAATAGCCTATCTCTCAGTTGACACGAAGTCAACCGTCACAGGAGCACAAAGGTTGCCACTCCGGCCTCACCCGTGCTCCTGGTAAACATGGAGCAAGCTACCGAATTCCACCGTAGACCCGCTGTCTATCCGGCTTCATCCGATCGCCATACTCCGGGGCCCACATATCATATCATACATATCATATGTCGCATTTTTCATAACTATTATTTTCCTATTAAAATAGGAAGCAAGACATTTCGGGGAGGGCCAAAAGGGCCGTTTGAGACAGGCGATGTAACGGTAGGAAACGCAACCGGGTGTTCCATCGTCCTGGGGGAGAAACCCGCCCTAACGACTTCACTCAACGAGAAGGTTTCCAAATCCAAAATTACATTTAAATCGAAACATAGTTCGCTTGTCTCTTTTTGAAAACATTTCGAAATCACATACATAATATTCATTTGATATCAAATCCGTTGTTCTTAAACCTCATGAAAGTAATAAGAATAAAGTATTTACTAAATATAGTAATATGGGATGAAAACGTAAATTATACATGCGAGGCTTATTTAGTGAGGCTTAATAATACATATCTACATAATACGGAATAACAACGGAAACCTCACCTGGCGACAACCAAAAGAAAGCCCAAAACGGAAACGAGCAACCTAATCCACGAGAGTGGAACCTGCAACTGACAAACGACATAACCACGTAAGACATACAACGACGCACGGCTCATACGAAAGCATAGAAACACGTAAAAGCACGTTATACAATCACATAAAACACTTAGGTTCAATTATCAAACGAAACGAAGTAATTTATGAATTTAAATATGCAAATCAAGTCCAAATGCAACGAGACTTTACGAACATGCTTTAAATACCATAAGAGAGTATGCATTCGAATTTCGGAAGAATCAGACTTCATATGCAAAAGTTAGAAAATTTGACGAAAACTTAAAACGTACTATTCATAGACCCAAACATGCTATAAATTCCTAAATCATGCAATTCATATCTATTTCATATATATCGAATACACGAGCGAAGAAAGAATTAGGAAAAGACGAGCCTCGGAGGGACCTACAGGGTAAAATTGGCTTGACTTACAGAAGGTCAGGGCCCTGTTCAAACGGGCCACACGGCGAGGGACACGCACGGCCTCTTGCACACGGCCTCAAGGCCGTGTGCACAAGGCCGTGCACAACCACAACACGCACGGTCTCCTTCACGGCCGTGCGGGAGACCGTGTACACCCACACGGGCTTGCCACACCCCGTGTGCAAAGCCCGTGCACGTCAAGAAACAGCAGAAACTTCGCAGAACCAGAAAAACCACGCGAAACCAATCTTAATTTCAACATTTGATCATCTAACCATGCAAATCACGCCCTAATATTTACATATAAAGATCTACAACATATAAGCTACACATAGGATCCAAAAACACGAAAATCCATCCATAAATTCTCTCGAAATCACATAAACCCTAAATTATTCAACTATTTACAAAAATGAGAAATACAAGGAATAGGAGACATTAAACGAGAGGGATGTGAAAGGCTTACTCGTAGAAGAGATCGTGAGGAGTTCGTAGGCTTAAACGGTTTGAAAATCGGTCAGGAAACGGGGTCGGGACGATCAATTGAACCTTCCTCCTTCTCTTTTCCTTTCTTTTTCTTTCTTCTCTTCTTTTCTCCTCTATTGTTGCGTGAATGAGTGAGGGAGAGACAGTGATGGCTTAATTCAAAAGAGTTGACCCGGTTGAGAACGAAAGGGCATTTTTGTAATTTACAAAATAAGTTCGAAAACTCATGTTGTCCAAATAATACATAATTACAGTCAAAATGCATATAATTAAACGCACATTATCAATTCGTGATTTAAATATAAAAATTCACTCATATACGAAATTGTTATAAAATCATATAATAATTAATAAAATAAATAATGAATCGCGCAAGAAAATCGATTCGGGTTCCCGGTTCATAACACGAATTTTTGGGGCGTTACATCAATCGAAAGGTACAAAGCACGGTTGGTGGAAAAAGGTTTTACTCAAACCTATTGAGTAGATTATGAAGAGACATTTGCTCCTGTTGCAAAAATGAATACTATCAGCTTCATATTGTCATTTGCAGCTAATCTTGATTGGGAGCTCCACCAGTTTGACATCAAGAATGCTTTCCTACACGGAGATTTGGAGGAAGAAGTGTACATGGAAATCCCTCCGGGATTTGGTGATGAAAAATCAAGAGGGAAGGTTTGTAGGCTAAAGAAAGCATTATATGGTTTGAAACAGTCACCTAGGGCATGGTTTGATAAATTCATTAAGGCCATGATGTCATTTGGATATTATCAAAGTAATACAGGTCATACTTTGTTTATTAAACATTATAATGGTACGGTTGCATTACTTATTGTTTATGTTGATGTCATAGTTGTGACTGGCGATGATAACAATGAAATTGCCCAACCTCGACAACTTCTAGCTCGAGAGTTTGAGATCAAAGATTTGGGTAAGCTGAGATATTTTCTTGAAATAGAGGTTGCAAGATCAGATAAGGGGATCTTTATCTCTCAAAGGAAATATATTCTTGATCTCCTTATAGAACCAGGGATGCTAGGATGTAAACTTGCTGATCTGGAGTCGGTAATTTAATTGACACAAGGCGATATCAGAGGCTGGTTGGAAGATTGATTTATCTCTCACATACTAGGCCAGACATAGCCTATGCAGTGAGTTTGGTAAGTCAACACATGCATGATTGTAATGGCACATCCCCAAATACGGTGCGACGTGACGTCCCGCACCAAGTCACAATCCATAACAAGAACTGAGGTCCGATTATAAATCACAACCAGGCGAACAAAAAATAAATACTAGGTGGATATAAGCCCACCAAAGCTAATGAAAACAAAAATATCAACATTCAAACAAATTTACATCATTTACATCACTGCTATATGTAGGGTTTCAAATATCTATCCAGACAACATAAGCAAAATTGAATCACATAAACAAAAGAAAGTAACTCTAACGACCAGACCTGAAATTCGCCCAGTGACAAAACCTGAAACAGACAACAGGTAAAGCAATAGGGTTTAGTCAAAGAGACTACGTGAGGGGCTGTAATACATATATTATCAAAGCAACAAAAAGATTCACTAGTTTTTAAATGAGAAGAAAGGAAAGGAAAAATAAAGGTTTTAGCAAGTATTGGTGAATTGAATAATTTCGCAACACAATAAAAGCTCGACGAGTCGAGCAACATACCACCTGTTTCGCAATATGAGAAATATCAAATAAACCACCCTTATTGATATAGATAATGTAACGACCCGCAATCTCCGAGTTCAAGATTAGTGCATTTATCGGAATTCGGACCATTTACGGTCCCGACGTCATTCATAATTGCATGTTTTCCAACTCTTGCATTTAAATATTTTATAAATCATCGATTTGGTATTTAAAACCCAAGGCATTAATTAGAATTTAATTTGCATTGTTTTGTCACTAATTAGGGTCAATTTGGTAAATTTATAATTATAGCTCGTTTAATTTAATGTAGTAATTTAACGGTGTACATTGGACTGGGGTTCAATGTAATAATGCATATTTTATCGAGGTTCCAAATATTTTCATAAGATTCTAAATATTATTCATTAAATCATATTTTCAAGAAATTGCATTTTTGACCCAAAACTATTTACACTTTGACCCCACTCGATATTGACTTTTTGTAAATGCCCGAATTTTTATGAAACGAACCTCAAACCTTGTTAAGCTTTTCATTACGGTCATTTTGACACTAAGTACGCCTAATTCCGAGACTTTGCGTTTTTGTCTTGTTTTTCGAAAAATATATATAGTAACCTTCCATTTTTAGAAACCACAGACACACCGACAATCATCGAACGACGAGCCATTCTCTCCCAAACATGATTTTTGCAACGTTGTCGGAATTCAACGAATCATATGTCCAGACGACCGTATCGACGAGACGAACTCAACCATACAAGTTTCCCGGCGATTGGAGCAGCGACGGCGACGCTACGGCGGTGCGAAGGTGGCGACGGCAAGGGTGGTGGATCTGGCTTTTCCGGCGACTTTCAGGCGGCGGGCAAGGGTGCTTCTGGACCGATTTTTCGCAAGGAAGCCAACGGTGGTGGTCTCGTGGCTATCCGACCACCGACGGCGACGGAATCGACGATTTTCAGGCGGCGGTGATGCTTTCCGATCTCAGTTCTCTGGCGACGTCAATGCCTGGGGTTGGTTGGGAATTGAAGCCCATGAAGAGAGGAGCATTTTGGCGGTGGTTTCACTTTAATCAGACCACGGACGGCGGAGTTATGGCGACTTGAAGGGGCGGCGGCGTTGAGTGGCGGCGGGAGTGGTGGTTCCCGGTGGTTCTAGGCGGAGTCATGACTGCAAACCACCATGGTTGTGACGGGCTCGTCGAGAGGATCATTTCTGTATAAGGGTTCGACGATCGGAGGTGTTTCGACGGAAGTCCGGTGGCGGCGCGGCGGCGGCACGCGGCGGCGCTACAGTTCCAGTCAGATTCCGGTGATGGAGTCTTCACGAAGATTGTTCTCCTCGACGCAACGGTTCTAACGGCGCTGGTATTACTCGAATCCGACTTGTCGTTTGTCTTTTATCGTATGTTTTCGTATTATTGTGTTAATTGGTAGCTTTTGATTGTAGCTTCTAGCTTTTAGCTTTTCGGATTGTTTTGGCATGGATCTTTTGTACTATAGCTTGTGTAAATTGTTGATTGTTGATGATATATGCTTGTGTAGTCGAACGGATGGGTTTCGGTTCGATTAGGCTAGAGATAGGATTAATATGAACTTGTTAGCTTTTGAGCTTTTGGGAAAAGCTATAAGTTGTACTTAATTGTTGTTGATTTAAATGAAATATACATGTTTGATGTTTAATTGCAAGGTTAACCCCTGGTTAGATTATGCTTAAATATTATTATTAATTAAATGTTAATTGTTATTCGTTTATTTAATTATTGCATACATTTGGATAAATTGACTATATTGCCCCTACTCGCTTTCTTATGTGTAAATGTTGAGTGAGTGTCCTTAAGCATGTTCGTATTTTGATAGCCGAGCGTCAGTGTCTGTTTTCTTGTTCGTGTCAGTCATTCATCCTCTAGACCCCGTGTTTTAGGTGGGATCTCTGAGGGAGAATCATACATGTTGCTTGCTTGCTTTTCTCGTTTGTCGAGCTACAGGTAAGGGTTTAAACTTCTTTCAACTGGAGTAAGAACATAGTCTTATATAGGTTTGCGAAATAAATGACTACCCAGCTTTTATTATTACTTGTTGTACTGCCTTTACTATTCCTTATGTGCTTAGTCAAACCTTTTAATAGCAAAACCAAAATGATTTGAAATGCTTTCAACTAGAGACAAGGAAAACCCCCTTTTGTTTTAAATGCGAATTTTGGTCTCTCGACCCCGCAAATATAACCTTGTCTCGAATGGCCCCTTTAGCCTTCCACATCCCGATTCCCCAATTGCGAATGGCCCTTTTGGCCACCTAACTGTCATCGTTTTCAAAAGCGAGCCATAGATCGATTAATGTTTTGGGCCCGGAGTATTCAGGAGTTGAGTCTGGGGACGTGCGTCCAGGGCAAATCCCGATGGATACTCCAATCCGTATCTGCTTAGGTCAGCCAGGAGGTTGACTAACCTGAGTTAGTGCGAGGGTGGCGTTGTAGGCTACGCGCTTCCTAGAAAATTCTGTTAAGGGTGACGTTGTTAACACGCGTTTCCATAAAATTCTGAGTGGATCATGAATCTTGGTGGTGGAGTACTTGCTTGCATGATTTTCAAGGTTGGGAGTTATAAGCAGAGGGCCCGTTCTCGTCGGGACACACTATCGCATAATTTATTGCATTTGTTGCTTGTCTAATTGTTTTACGACTTTCGTTACAAGTCGAAGCACATTCCGGTTCTCTTCATTTTTCATATGTATTTCCCTATATATATGTATATATAAAACCCGGAAGTGTGACTCGTGCTTGCCATCGTAAGCCTCCTTTATTATTCAGTTAATTAGTTAAATTACGAGCCGTGTTTATTTATCGATTCCAACTTATTTATGCCATGTCTTTCGAACTTGTAACGGCCTCGTGACTCAACTAATATCATTTCAAAATGATCGGCTTGACCTTATGTGCAAATGTTTTCAAAGGATCCGGTTCGTCAACCTTTTGTGTTTTCAAATAAAGACGAACCCGAATGTTGCTTGGTGTTATAGTTTTACCACTTATATTATTGTATGTATCTTTATCAAAATGAGTAACATTCACCCTTTTTGGTTTTAAACGATTAACGACGAACTGTGATCAATACCTATATTGTATTACCCCCCTTACTGAGTATCCTTTATACTCACCCCTTCTATTTTGGTTCTTGCTTCAGGTAGACAGGTGGCGGTGTCACCTATCTTGTCAGTCGGCAGCAGCAGGTCTAGGTCGGCTTTTGTCTCTTGTCTTGTCAGTGTCCCAACAACAGTCGAGTCTTTACTTTATGAATTGATTTAGCTTATTGTATTTAATATTATGATTTATTTCCGTACTTACGTGCGCCTGATGTGGGATAGGTAGTTGAGCCGTTGATGGCATTAATTGGATATTTACTTGGGAATTGTTTTATGAATTATGTTGCCATGGATGGCTTTTATGGTTAAATTGTTATTTTCTGTAATCGCTTCCGCATTTCTCTGTTTTATTGTGGTTGTTGTTGGGATGTCGTTGCTGTTGCCGGTAGTGCTTGTTTGAGTGCCGTTCGCCGGAGTGAGTTTTTGAGTTGAGGCCCCTCGCTGAAGCTCGGGAATCCATTTCGGTGCGGATGTGGCGGCCCTTCTTCAGGGGGTGCTACAGATAAAGTTGTTCGCCTTTGGAAGTCATTGTGTGACCCCTCAGGTTCACCAATAGGACAGCAGTAGAATTACATTCTTAATGTAATAATTGTGACATTAATTAAATTCATTTAATTAAAGACTATTTGTGAATCAACTCATTGACTTCAAAAATACATTCCTACAGAGCATGGATAACATCTAGCAATATGTCCATGGCCACCCATCCATCGATGAAGTCGTATAAACCCTTCAGCCTCATGATGTTTTGTGAAATACGATCCTTCTATCATCTAATTCTCGACTGAGACCTAGGATATGGGAGATGGAACCCTAGTAGTCTGCAATACTATGAATAATATTCCTAGAGTAATGCTGTTTGATTTCATACTCTAGGAACTCTTTCCTAATTGAGATCAACCGAGCCTTGCAAGGATTTAATGGTGGAAATATACTACAATAGAACTCATAGGAATTCTTCTTGTTCTTATAACAAGTGACAGATCCAATATTGACCCTCATAGCCTCCATGCATAACTCGAGCATACCCAACGTACAACTTATGTGAAACTTAGAGATTCAGAAGTATATCAAAGTATGCCCTAGTTATACACAAGGCAACCATGGAGCCTCAAGTCAAATGATTAGTTAGACACGATCATGGCTAGGAAAATCTTCCTAATCACATGGCCAAGATACTCAACTTGCAACTCAGCAAATTGGCACTTGCTCTTCTTGACAAAGAGAGTGTCAGCTCTTAAAAGATCAAACACTTGTCTTAGGTGCAGAAAATGAGAAGTGACATCCTTACTATAAATAAGGATATCATCAAAGAAAACAAGCACAAACTTCCTAAGATATGGCTGAAAAACTTGATTCATGAGGCTTTGGAATGTTGAGGGGGCATTAGTTAAGCCAAAAGGGATAACTAAAAACTCAAAGTGTCCATGGTGTGTTCTAAATGCAGTTTTTGCCATATCACTCTCTTTCATTCTAATTTGGTGATACCCTGACCTAAGATCAAGCTTAGAAAACAGTTTGGACCCTCCTAACTCATCCAACAATTCTTCTATGACAGGAATAGGGAATTTGTCGTTGATAGTGTGCTTGTTCAATTCTCTATAATCAATGCACATTCTCCACGTGCCATCTTTCTTTTTAATCAACACAATAGGAGATGAAAATGGACTAGTAGTGTGCCTAATAACCCAGTGTCTAAAAGATCCTTGACAATCTTTTCTATCTCAGGTTTTTGCATTGCTGCATACCTATAACGCCTAACTGAGACAGATTTGATGCCTTCTTCTAATTCAATGCAGTGATTATGTGTTTTGTATGGAGGGAGAGATTTTGCTTCTTGGAATAAATCATCATACTCATGTAAAAGTTGTTGTAGTTGATTTATCCCTGAACTAGTGTCTTGTGCAGCAGATAAAGTATGCAATTCCCCACCCAGTGATGCATGAAAATTTGTGAAACAACCAACAGTCATCAAAGAAAGACTTCCAGTTTTGTTCAAAACTTTGTTCAACTTTTTGTTGTTTATAAGAGTCACAGATCTTGGCTTAATGCCTCTCATAGCTACTTTTTTATTTTCCACAGTAAATTCCATGCGAAGTTTATCAAAATTCCATTTAATATCTCCCAAGGTGACCAACCATTGCACCCCAAGTACCTTACTACACCCTCCCATGGGTAATATCATGATATCTGTGGTGAATGTTTGTCATTGAACTCTCCACTCAAAGTTTTTGCACACAAATTTACTAAATATCTTATGGCCATCAGCAATGGTTACAGGCAATGGTGTCACACTTTCAAGTTTACATCCTAGCAATTTAGCAGTGTCAGGATCAAGAAAATTGTGCGTGCTCCCTGTGTCTATGAGTATGTGAATCACTTCACCCTTGACAACCCCATTGACTCTCATGGTCCTAAAATCATGAGTGCCAGAAATAGCATGAACAGACACATGGTACATGGTGGATTCATCCTCCACCTGTTCCATCACTTCCTCACTCTCCTTAGTTTCTTCTTCTAACTCAGTTTCTTTTTCTTCCTCAACATCCATGAGGAAGATTTGTTTCCGTTTACTGCACACATGACCCCTTTCAAATTTCTCATCACTTGCAAATCATAACCCCTTTGCTCGTTTTTCTTCCACTTCTTGTGGAGTCAATCTCCTAGGAGGCACTAAGGGAACTGATCTAGGGTGATTAGAATAGTTAGTCCAAGCAGATCTATGAGTAGATTGCTGATTCACATGGGGACTGAAATTTCCAGAGTGGTTACCAGATCTGAAAGATGGTGTCTGAGTGGAAAGTGAATTGGATGCTTTGGATGGCAAAGGTGTAGGTTTGGTGCTGGGAATAGGAATGACAGTTCTCTTTTGATTTAGAGATAGTGCTTGTTCCTGGAGTTTAGCTAGACTAACAGCTTCAAGCAGTGTCTTAGGCCTAAACATGCGCACAGGTAATGAGATCTCACTCTTTAACACTCCTAAAAAATAACTTAAGGCATATGAATCAGTTAGAGTTAAACAGTTCAAGAGCTCATCAAACCTATCCAAAAACTCCCTAACACTCCCAATTTGTTTCAAGTTCACAAGCTCGGACATGGGGTCCTCAACCACTAGCGTACCAAACCTATCATTTAAATCCCTCACATAGTCTTCCCATACAGGCAACTCCCTAGTGACTCTACCCTTCACATACATTTGACGCCATTGTAATGCTTTACCTTCTAGATGCATAGATGCTATCCTTACTTTGGCATTGGTAGGGGTCTCATCTATGTCGAAAAATGGTTCTGCTTTGTACACCTATCCTCTGATATCATCACCCTCAAACATCAAAAAATCCAGATTAGTGCACCTTGTGGGATACTGATAGGCCCGTCCACCAAGCGATTCGCCCGAATTTCCATGTGAATCCACTGGATCTAGAACGAACGATCGAATATTGGGTTGGGTTCGTGGGAATTGATCGTGATCGCTTGATAGTCCTGGAGATGGCTGGTGATATGCATGGGCAGCTCGGTCTCCTGCTCTGAAACTTGCTTCCGCCTCTGGTTGATCCGATCCACGTGTCGCCATAGCTTTGATCAATGATCTAAGCTCCTCAATCGCCTTCCCTATTTGTTCTACATTCCGATCAGTTGCAGCTCGCATTTCCTCCATGGTTTTACTGTTCGATTCCTGACTCTTTCGTAATTGCTCTATCAGCCCATCAACTTCGCGCCTTAAATCAACAGTTGCCCGTGTACCATCTGCCATCTGGATTCAGTCTACCAAAGTCGCCGGTCCGAGGATCGACGGCTCTGATACCAAATGTTACAACCCAAATCCAATATAGGGAGAAGGAAAGGATTAGCTTGGAAGTCACAGCTATGAAACTGACTTCGAAGGTCTAGCCCACACTCAGATTCCAAGAGCTCAAAGGAAGAACAATACTAGACTCAATTAAATTACTGAAACTTGCCAAGATGGCCAAAGTACGTCAAAACGTGAGCAGCAAATACAAACGTCAAGGTATATATACCCAGATTCTGACAATCCTAACAAACTCACAGCCTCAGCAAATGCGTGATGAAGAAACGTAGTTAAAAGATAAAACGTGACTAAAATCCTATACGTCTATTACATGAGAAAACGTAAGCTAAGAAAATGTAAAATGTAAACTATTAAAAGTGTGGAACGATTTAAGTAATTGGTAGCACTTCTGCTTTTCAGCCCAAACACGAATGCGCCTTCGTAATTAAGTCCCGCGCTTCTTTAAGTAAACAGCACCTTCTTGTTAGTTGCTAAAATGAGATTTGGATCATAATACATACCTAGAAAATATTAGTTTCTATGTGTTCGTCTCATCGAGTAGATGAATTTTCATATAAAGTTCGTCCAATTCCGTCAAGAACCGAGAGAGTTATGAGGGATCGAAGTTTGTGTATGTTTTCGCACCTCCACTGTGTGTTTTGCACATTTCTGCATTTTTTTTCTGATTTTGCCCATAAATTTTCCAAAAATTACAAATAAACCCTAATTTTGAAAAACGGGCCAAAAGTGCAAAGTGTCAGAATTTAGCATACTTAGTGTCAAAATGACCGAAATTAATTTTTTAACAACATGGCAAGATTTGTGAGTGAAAATTCACACATTTACGAGAAGTCAATATCAAGTGGGGTCAAAGTGTAAATTATTTTGGGCCAAAATGCAATATCTTAAAAATATAATGTTATGAAATATATTTGGAACCTCGATGAAATACATCTTAAAATATTGGATTCCGGTTCAACGTGCACTGTTAATTGCTAGATTCGATTAAACGAGCTAAAAATATAAATTTACCAAATTGACCCTAGTTAGTGGTAAAAAGATGCAAATCAAATCCTTATTAATGCATGGAGTTTTTATATGCCAAATCAATGACTTATGAAAAATCTTTTAAATTCAAGAGTTGGAAAACGTGTAATTATGAAAGACGTCGGGACCATAAACGGTCCGAATCTCGATAAACGTGCTAATTCTAATATTGAGGATTCTGGGTCGTCACACCTTTTTGACTCAAAAGCTAAGTATGTGGGTTCACTATGTTTTCTGCCTAGACGATTTATATCACTGAGATATAACTCTTGTATTTTGATTTAACGACCTTAAATCATTTAAGGATATGTTTAGATACTCTATGAGATTTTAGTTCCTTTGCTTGCGCAATTACATTTATGTTGTTTCAAAAACAGCTAATGCCAGAGCATTGCTAGGTATTACATCCAACACTTTTGGATGAGATGTCTCATCTAAACTCCTTCTGTTTCTATATCTAATGTAGTAATTTGTTTTGCTTCAGTAGCTTAATTCGTTCGTGTAATATATTTATTGGAAATTTTCAATTTAGTACTTTATCCCATAAGTTTCCATACTTATTAATTAACTGCTTGTTTACTTCCGACCCTATCAGATTTTCCTCTGAGTTTTTCGATTTTACCCTATCTATCTCTATAGATCTTATTACATTTAATTAGACAGGCTTCTGCCTTATCTATTATTCGAAATGATCATACAACTATACAACTTTCCTTGTATCTTATGTATGTGATTACTCTTAGTCATACCTTAAATGTAGTCAAAATAATTTTTGATTGTCTCATTTAAACAATTGTTCCAATCATTTAAGATTAATTTGATTTCTAGTAAGAGTCCACAAATTTCTCTAAATTTCGTCCACTCTGGGCTAGCTCCCACTAAATTCCAGAATTCTATTTGCCTTCACAGAGTTTCTATATCTTATATGTACTGTTGTAATATCTTCACAAGATATATTTCGGATCACTTATCCTTTTATATGCATCTGTGTGACGCCCCGAAATTCGAAAATATCGGGTAAAAGTAAACTGAGAAGGAAACCATGTCGTAGCATGCATTCACGTTTACCTGGCATATTACTTGCGCAATCTAAATTTTGATTTTAATGTATAGTAGTGATTATTAATATTATATTAATATATATCCATGAATACTTGTGTATAATGTATACCATCACTAATATATATATATATATATATATATTAGATAAGTGTATGTGTAATATATGTATACACATTATACGTTTTAAAAAGAAAGAAAGAAAACAAATTAAGAAAATGAATACAATTAAAGGATTATCATTTCTAATATCAGTACACGGAATTGCTTTTATGAATCAACACTTGTCCCATAATCGTCCTACTCATTCACTTAGGTGTAGTAACTTTTATCACTCTTTCACCTTCTACACTAAAACAACTAAGTGGAAAAGCTATACTATCTCTTGTATTCACCTTCTTCTCTAATCGTCTGTAAAGCTTTCGAATTAAGGTATGATTTAATTTATTAATGAACGTACGGTCTAATTTTAATTTGTCATAAGTGTGTTGCTTTTCGTTTAGATACATGACAGTGGGAATTGAATTAATCAAGAAAGGATAGTACATAGTTGTGTTAGGGCTCGTAAGTATATAGCTTTTCTTTAATTGAAATAAGAGTGCTAATCGCTTTGGTTTAAACATGTTATGATCTTAACCACTATGCCTTATTTATTTATTTAGTTACTTTGTTTAAGTTTCTCTTTCTCGAGAGCATGATTAAGAAAGTGATTGTCTAATATAGGCTTAGCTAGTTTCTTCTTAATTGCCCAATAACTAGTATAATCATGTAGATTTATATATATTATATGTAGCGGGCGCCCCAAACGGGTAACGCACGCCCCGCACCGAGCCCCGACCCGGAGCCGAAATGGGATCCGACCCGAACCGAAACCCGGCGAAAGGCAAGCATTTACTCAATTACTAGGCGGGGTTTTTATAAACAACGAAAAGACAGAAGTGCGGAAGCAATAATAAACCAAATATTTAAAACATAATTAATAACACAATTATTAAAGCCCACCAAGGCTAATGAAATTCAATTACATAATATCAAACGGGTTCGATACAATATCCCGACCAAATCTAACCACGGGTTCAGTATATAAATCCCGTAAATACAACATAATAACATAATACGTAAATAAAAGACAACCGGGAAAGAATATACATGAGAAAATAAATATAAACCTACGACGCCTATGACGACGACGAATCCCGCCTAGTATCCTGAAACCAATATAGGGTGAGACAGAGAGGGTTAGTCAAACAACTAAGTGAGGGGGGGAAATAATAATGTATATAATAAAACGGAAGTAAATCACCAATTTTATAATTAAAAGAAATCAACATAAAAGAAAGGTTTTCGTAAACGGGTGGTGATTTAACATAAAACATAACTTATCATATGACTCGGCGAGTCGAGCCCTGAAACTCCAATATCCAAAAACATAAAACCGGAAACCTCCCTTATTCCTCCAATGTAGCCGGACTGCAAACCCGAACTACTCGTAACTAACTAGAATAACTCAGGTACTCAAAGGGCTACCACTCCGGCCTCACCCCGAGCTCCCAAATGGAGGAAACCATAGGATTTACGCCGTAGACCCGACGTCTACCGACTTCGTCCTATCGCTCTTACTCCGGGCCCAAACGATCATGCATACAGTTCATAACTCGCTTTTCAAACATTTCGGGTTGGCCAAAAGACCGTTCGAGACATGTCATATGCGAGGCCGAAGGCCAAAGTTCGCCTTAGAAAACAAAAGGTTTTACATGTCTCTTCCGTAAACATTTCGAAGTCTATACGTAGTACTTTTCATATCAAATCATTTTCGATAAATCAAATGAACATAATAATCATAAATATCTATTACGTATATATATATGAACGGTGTGAAAACAAAACATAAACGTGGCTTATATCGGGAGGGCTTATTTATATATATACATAATAATACTGGAAACAGAAACGGAAACCTCACCTGGCTATGCAAAAGATGAGCAAAAGAGCAAGAACCGGCGCTACTCCACAGGAGTATCGTCTGCAAAAATACCAGGACACAACCAAATAAGACTAAAGACGACGCACGGCTTATACGAGAATATTAAAACACATAGGAGCACGTTATACAATTAAATCAATCACTTAAGTTCAAATTATCAAACGAAAACAGAGTAATTCATGCATTTAAAAATACAAATCAAATCCAAATATAACGAAACTTTACGGACATGCTTAAATTATCATAAAGAAGTATGCCTATGAATTTCGGGAAAATCGGACTTCACATGCAAAAGATAGAAAATTTAACGAAGACTTAAAACGCACTATTCACATACCCGAACATGTCGTAAATTCATAAATCATGCAATTCCTATCTATATCATACATATCGAATACACGAGCGAAGAAAGAATTCGGAAAAGACGAGTCTCGGAGGGACCCGTAGTGCAAAACGGGCCCTGACTTACAGAAGGTCAGGGCACTGTGTGATCGGGCCACACAGCCTTGTGCACGGCCGTGTGCCGAGGCCGTGCACAATCGGACGAACGCGCACGGCCTCATGCACACGGCCTCAACGCCGTGTGCACAACCCGTGCACCATCCCCAAACACGCACGGTCTCTTGCACGGCCGTGCAAGAGGCCGTGTACACCCACACGGGCTTGCCACACCCCGTGTGCATGGCCCGTGTGCGTAAAAATGAGCCGAAACATGCAGAACATCAAACCCATTACGCGAAAATCAAATATAATTCAACCTTAAATCGATTAATCATGCAAATCAATCCCTAATTTTCACATATAATCATCTACAACATGTAACCTACATATAGAAACGATAAACACGAAAATCCATCCACAAATCCTATACAAAACACATAAAACCTAATAATGTCAACTATTCACAAAAACGAGAAAAAAGAAACATACGAGATATTAAACGAGAGAATCGTTAGAAGCTTACTCGTAGAAGAGATCGCGAGGAATTCGTAGACGTAAACGATTCGAAAATCCGTCGGGAAACGAAGTCGGGACGATCGATTGAAATCTCTTCCTTCTCTTTCTCTTCTTCCTTCTCTTTTCTTTTCTTTCTTTCCTTCCTTGTTGATTGTGAACGAGAGAGAGAGGGGAGAGAGAGACTTAGTCAAATTAGTTGACTAGGGTCTAAAAGTCGAAGGGGTATTTTAGTAATTTGCAAATTAAGTTTGAAAACTCACGTTGTCCAAATAATACGTAATTACAGTTAAAATTCACATAATTAAACGCACATTGACAATTCGTGATTTAAATATGAAATTCACTCATTTATAAAATTATCCTAAAATCTTAGAATAAATAGTAAATAAAATAATAAATAACGAAATTACTCGATTAAAATATACCGAATTGAAACTCGGATTTTCGGGTCGTTACAATACTCCCCTCTTCAGAAGAATCTGTCCTCAGATTCTCTTCCGGTCTCAGAGTTAGTTAAGCGGAGCATAACCTAGCGGAAATTCTAATAATACGAATTAAATCGAACATTAAAATAAAATTAATTCACATAATAAAACGCAATTCATAATAAACACTTAAAGCACTTAATATTCCAATTAAAATTCGAATTCATACAAAATAGAAAATTACATCAAATCCTAAACAAAGTTTACGGAAAAGAAGAAAATAAAATAGACTAGATAGCTCAAGGCTCGTCCGGACCACGGCGGAAATACTGATCCAGCTGCTCTGATAGTGACCTTTGCATATCCGAGATCGATCTCTGAAGCTCTGCCTGCAAGGTGGTGTACTGACTATCAATGTGAGCTCGCTGAGCTGCAAAGCCCTCGTTGATCTGCCTCTCCTGCTGGGCAAATCTCTCATCCGACACACGTCGGTAGTCAGTAAACTCTGAATAAAACTGTTGCAGGTTTATCGATTCCTGGTGCTGAGTGCTTCTCCTGCCATGTGAAGACTCAGGTATAGAAGCATCCTGTCTCATCAGTTGGGAGTAGATATGCTGAGCCTGCTCTCGGACCTCTGGGTCTGAAGGTCCTTCTTCGGGAGCATTCCCTTGGTCAGCTTCCCACAAAGGTAGTCCAGCCACCAGAATATATGGGTCGTTCCGCCTTGGACCCTTCGTGCAGATAGCCATTTGAGCTAGAGTGCCGTAGCTAATTGAGGTCGAACCTCCAACAGGAACCTGAGTATCGAGCCCTTCCACCTGGGCACACTCCAAAATGGCGGTGATGTATGAGCCAACTCGAATTTCTCCTCTCGACCGAGTGGAGATATACTTCATATGATCCATCATGTACGAGATGGGGTTGAACCTTTCTCCTCGTACCATATGATCGAGTATTAGACAGTCTTCGGTGTTCACCGCACCCGGGCTGTCTCCTCTGGCTAGAACCGATCGAGACACGGCTCTATGCATAATTCTCAATTGAGTGGAAATGAGCATCGTGGCCTTGGATACGCCGGAGTTAAATATTTCGGTGGAGGTAGAGATACGTCTCCACGCTTCGGCTTGATTCCATCCGTCGGCACGTCTCCTCGGTGCCATAACATCCAGTTGAAAATACTCGGTCAACTGCCGGTATGAGAGCGTATAGTCTCGGTTGAACGCTCTGAAGTGGATTCCTATCGGCATCTCGTTGTCGTCCGGAAATGCCGCGCCCTTAAGAGAGCTTAAAAATTCGCAAGTAAGGAGGCGATAGGATGGCCTTTGAATACTCCAAAAATTAGCCCACCCAATGTTGTCGATGTAATGGGAGATCCCTTCGCCAAGTCCCAATTGGTACATAGCTTCCATGTCTAGAATGTAGCGGGCGCCGCCAAACGGGCAGACGCACGCCCCGCACCGGATCCTGACCCGGAATCGAAAGGAGTCCGACCCGAACCAAAACCCGGCGAACGGCAAACCGGACATTTACTACTAGGCGGGAGTTTCAAAACAGAGACAAACCCAAAAGCGGAAGCAATATAAAACAAAACATAAAACCCATAATGATTGCGCAGATAGGTAAAGCCCACCAAGGCTAGCAAATTCCATTAAATATTAACAAATCTTTACAACGGGTTCTACAATATTATTCCCGGATTTTCATAAGCACAATCAAATCCTACATACATCATAAGTCAACAAGAAACAAGAGTTTACATAAGACAAAAACGTAACTCGATTGACAACGACTCAATACTACTGAAGCCCGCCTAGAATCCTGAAACCGAAGGGTGAAACGAATGGGGTTAGTCAAACGACTAAGTGAGGGGGAAAAAGACAGTACATAATAAAAACGAAAGTAGATCACCAGTTTAACAGAAAGAAAACAACAGAAGCAAAGGTTTTCGCAAACGATTGGTGAACTAGCTCAAAATGAAACATAACAAAGCGTATAACTCAGCGAGAAGAGTTCTGAACCACCAGTCAAATCATAAAAACAGAAACCCACCTTATTCCTCCAGTTGTAATCAGGGAGCAACCCCTAACTACACATATCATACATAAACAAGCTCAGGTACTCAAAGGGCTGCCACTCCGGCCTCACCCCGAGCTCCCAAAGGTGGAGGAAACCATAGAATTTCCGCCGTAGACCCGACGTCTACCGACTTCGTCCTATCGTCCTTACTCCGGGCCCATCAGAACAGGTCAAACATATTCATATACATAGCTCGCTTTTCAAACATTTCCATGTGGTCAAAAGACCGTTCGAGGCAAGTCGTGTGCGAGGCTATAATGCCAAAGTTCGCTTTCGGAAAACAAAGATTTGCTTGCCTCTTTCGTAAACATTTCACAAACTTATACATAATACTTTTCATATTAAATCGTTTTCAAGATCATAAAAGTATAAGCTTAAATATCTACTATATATACAGACGGATGTAAAACAAATCATAAAACGAGGCTTATCGGGTAGTAGGGTTGGTATTATGTACGTATTATCGTCTACTATAAGAAACTGAAAACCCCACCTGTTGGCTTGACAAAAACGAGAGCAAAATGCGAGACAGGCACACTACTCCACGGGAGTATCGTCTGCAAAAGACAAAGACACAACCAAATAAGACTAACGACGACGCACGACTTATACGAAAGATTTAAAACACATAGAAGCACGTTTAACAATCATTCATATCACTTAGGTTCACATTGTAACAAAACATAGAAATTCATAGAATTCGATAAGCAAAACAAGTTGGAATGCAATAAAAGCTCATAAACATGCATAAAATGCAATAAGGAAGCATGCATTCAAGTTTCGGAAGAAACGAACAACATTTGAAAAATAGCCAAAAAGGCTTAAACGAAAAACACGAGAAACGGGACCCAAACGAAGTCGGAAAAAATTCAAACTACTTAAAATATGTATTTCATGATTTATAGGACCTATAGGTGAAATCGGATCTCGAATCGGAGGTCAAACGAAGAAAGTCAACTTTTTAATTACCCCTTTGACCCTCAATGCCGAGAACAAGAAGTTGAAAATGGAGAAATTTTGGTTAAGGCATACACACGGTCTTGGGGACGGGCAAACGCACGGGCTTGAACACGTGCTCAAGCCGGTGCGGACAAACTTGCACTGGCCTGTGCACCGGCTTGCGCACGGCCGTGCGTTAGGCAGTGCAAGGCCAAAATATGCACACGGTCTTGGCGCATGGTCTCAAGACCGTGCGTCAGGCCGTGTGGATCATCAGAACAGCAGAAAATCGCGAGGGTTCTCGGGAATGAGCCAAAAATTAACATTTAAATCATATAAATCATGCAAAACCTCAAACTAAACTTACATATAATGATCTACAACATCTAATCTACTTATAGGACCAAGAAACACGTAAATCCATCCACAAAATCATTCATATTCACATTTTTCATATATTATTAAACTATTCACAAAATTCTATAAATCACAACCTAGGAAGCATTAAACGCGAAGGACGTGAGAAGCTTACTTGAAGAATAGATCGTGAGGAGTTCGAAAAGTTTCACGGATCGAAATTCGGTCGGAAAATGAAATCGGAATGAGCAATCGAAGCTTTCTCTCTTTTCTCTCTTCTTTTTCTCTTTTTTCTTCTCCTTTCTTTTCTTTCTTTACGTGAATGAGGTTTGAGGGAGAGAGAGAGTGGTCAAGTCAAACTTTGACTTGACTTCGAAACGAGGGGCAAAACCGTAATTACTCCGAACTTACTAAAAATAGCAGGTTGTCGGAATTAAACAATATTATAGTCAAAACTCATATAATTGAACACACGTTGACATGCAATGGTTTAAAAACCAAAATTCACTCATTTATGAAATTGTTAAAAATTCACATACTAACTATCAAATAAAATAATTAAATCGCGCAAAATAACAATTCGGTCGTACCGGATACTAATTCGGATTTTTCGGGGCGTTACATAGAAATTGCGTGGCTCTAACCGGTCGTTCCATTAACCGGTTGAAGATATCTTGATCGTCTTCATTACCCAAATCCACTTGGTAACCTTCCGGGGCCGCTATGTCGGGTAATTCCCTTGCCCGACGTCCGCCACGGGCTTCACGAGCACCTTCCATATTAGAGTTCAAGTTGTGTGGGTTGAAGGAGATAAGTTGCAAACTTTTCACTCGGGACTTTTACCGAACACTTGGCGTGCGCTACTTCGGGCGAAGATTGCGTGAGATCGGTAAAACGGATCGAGCCCAAACTTCAACAGTACCAAGAACTTGCTGCAGACAACACACCTTCAAAATTTCTTGAAAATCCGTCGGGTAGATCGAGAATTGATCGAGCTCAAAGTTGGGATGAAATTGGGGGCAAAACAAGAGCAAATTATCGCATGAAAAAGGAGAGAAAGTGAGGGTGTGCGCAAAAGAGGAGCTACTGACCATTTTAAAACCTGGGAGAAACGCGCACGGCCTCTCGTCACGGCGTGTGACGAGGTCGTGTGAGAAACACGCACGGGGTCTCGTCACGGCGTGTGACGACCCCGTGAGGATAAACACGCACGGGCTCTCGTCACGGCGTGTGACGAGCCCGTGTGTATTCATGCGCACGGCCTCTTGCACAGGGTGCAACAGGGCCGTGTGAAAAAGGGTGCACAGGGTCTCGTCACGGCGTGTGGCGAGACCGTGCAAGGCATACAGGGGCAGTTCGTGTGATTAAAACCACACAAACTTCACGAAACTCAAACACAAATAATAATATCGAAATCACATGTATAATATTATAAACCTTACGCACATAATTTAAAATTCACATAAGATGAAATTAGATGAATTTGGATGAATGTCATGACAATGCAATATACCTGGATCGTTCATACGTGCAAGCTCCGTCTTCTCAACTCGTTTCGGCTTTTTCTTCGGACATACACTCACTCTGTGGTCGGCGCTACCACATCCGTAGCACAGTCCATTCTTCTTCCAACATTTGGCCTCCAAATGCGGGCCCTTACAGAATCCACATGCGGGTCGCGGATGTCCCTGAGTTCGGGGAGACGCATTCTGCTTCGATGAGGACACTTGGGAGGTCTTCTTTCTGGTAGAGGGCCCCGAAGGTGTAAATGGCCTCTTAGAACTCGCTGGAAGGTACTGAACGGTGGTAGTGTCAAGCGTAGGACTCGGTCCCATTAGGCTGAGTTCAGACTCAATATGCAGAGCCATTTCCACTGCGTCGGTATAACATTGAGGTCGGACCACCATCATAGCCTTTCTGATCTCATAAGTCAATCCTTCTACAAACTGGCGAATCTTCCTCAGCTCGTCTGCGACCATATACGGGCTATGCTTAATGAGGTGAGAGAACTGTGCCTCGTACTGGCCAACTAAAGATATGTTCTGTTTGAGAGCCAGAAATTCCCTTTCATGTTGTTGATGAACAATCCTCGGAACGTATTCAGCCCGGAACTCGATCAAGAAATGATCCCAAGTCGGGACCACATGCTCGCGTTTCCATCTTTGCTCATTCTGTTTCCACCAATCCTGTGCAGCTCCAATCAACAGGTATATAGCAAATTCGACCCTTAGAGGATCCGGATATTCCATAATCCTAAAAATCTTTTCTAGAGCCGATATCCATGCCTCGACAATAGCTTCATCCAGGGTACCTTCAAATTGTGGTGGTTCGAATCTAAGAAATTGGGCCCATGCTTCCTGCTCGGCATTTCCTTTAGGGGCATGAGCGATGAATCGTCTTAATGTTTCCAAAATTCCGGCTGGAATCGGTGGATCGGTCTGAGGTGTCAATGAAGATGACGAAGACTGTCCACAGGGACAACGACGTGGAGGCATCCTGTAAAGCCATTAACAGTTATGCATGACAGGTAAGTGAGCATGCAAAGCTGTAAACACATAGGCAAGTAATGTTCACTTAGTGTTCACATAAGCACATAGCACATTTGCACAAATCCACAGAAGTCCTAAGCCGTACGACCTAGACACAACCGGACACGACAGACAACCAGGCATGGCAAGTACAACCTTGAGTTTCACATCCACCTATATCCAAGCCCATCCCAGTATTTTGATTGTAAAAGATCTTTTGTTGTTGATCATCCAACAAAGATCCGTGACAATTCAAACACTAAGCGTTCTTGAACACTGGTGAGTGCAATTCCTTAAGTTACACAGGCGCACAACGACCGACCAAACCAGCAAAACACGACAATTCAGAGCTTAGGCCATTGGACCAAAGAGCTCTGATACCAACTGTAGCGGGCGCCCCAAACGGGTAACGCACGCCCCGCACCGAGCCCCGACCCGGAGCCGAAATGGGATCCGACCCGAACCGAAACCCGGCGAACGGCAAGCATTTACTCAATTACTAGGCGGGGTTTTTATAAACAACGAAAAGACAGAAGTGCGGAAGCAATAATAAACCAAATATTTAAAACATAATTAATAACACAATTATTAAAGCCCACCAAGGCTAATGAAATTCAATTACATAATATCAAACGGGTTCGATACAATATCCCGACCAAATCTAACCACGGGTTCAGTATATAAATCCCGTAAATACAACATAATAACATAATACGTAAATAAAAGACAACCGGGAAAGAATATACATGAGAAAATAAATATAAACCTACGACGCCTATGACGACGACGAATCCCGCCTAGTATCCTGAAACCAATATAGGGTGAGACAGAGAGGGTTAGTCAAACGACTAAGTGACGGGGGAAATAATAATGTATATAATAAAACGGAAGTAAATCACCAATTTTATAATTAAAAGAAATCAACATAAAAGAAAGGTTTTCGTAAACGGGTGGTGATTTAACATAAAACATAACTTATCATATGACTCGGCGAGCACGTTATACAATTAAATCAATCACTTAAGCTCAAATTATCAAACGAAAACAGAGTAATTCATGCATTTAAAAATACAAATCAAATCCAAATGTAACGAAACTTTACGGACATGCTTAAATTATCATAAAGAAGTATGCATATGAATTTCGGGAAAATCGGACTTCACATGCAAAAGATAGAAAATTTAACGAAGACTTAAAACGCACTATTCACATACCCGAACATGTCGTAAATTCATAAATCATGCAATTCCTATCTATATCATACATATCGAATACACGAGCGAAGAAAGAATTCGGAAAAGACGAGTCTCGGAGGGACCCGTAGTGCAAAACGGGCCCTGACTTACAGAAGGTCAGGGCACTGTGTGATCGGGCCACACGGCCTTGTGCACGGCCGTGCACAATCGGACGAACGCGCACGGCCTCATGCACACGGCCTCAACGCCGTGTGCACAGCCCGTGCACCATCCCCAAACACGCACGGTCTCTTGCACGGCCGTGCAAGAGGCCGTGTACACCCACACGGGCTTGCCACACCCCGTGTGCATGGCCCGTGTGCGTAAAAATGAGCAGAAACATGCAGAACATCAAACCCATTACGCGAAAATCAAATATAATTCAACCTTAAATCGATTAATCATGCAAATCAATCCCTAATTTTCACATATAATCATCTACAACATGTAACCTACATATAGAAACGATAAACACGAAAATCCATCCACAAATCCTATACAAAACACATAAAACCTAATAATGTCAACTATTCACAAAAATGAGAAAAACGAAACATACGAGATATTAAACGAGAGAATCGTTAGAAGCTTACTCGTAGAAGAGATCGCGAGGAATTCGTAGACGTAAACGATTCGAAAATCCGTCGGGAAACGAAGTCGGGACGATCGATTGAAATCTCTTCCTTCTCTTTCTCTTCTTCCTTCTCTTTTCTTTTCTTTCTTTCCTTCCTTGTTGATTGTGAACGAGAGAGAGAGGGGAGAGAGAGACTTAGTCAAATTAGTTGACTAGGGTCTAAAAGTCGAAGGGGTATTTTAGTAATTTGCAAATTAAGTTTGAAAACTCACGTTGTCCAAATAATACGTAATTACAGTTAAAATTCACATAATTAAACGCACATTGACAATTCGTGATTTAAATATGAAATTCACTCATTTATAAAATTATCCTAAAATCTTAGAATAAATAGTAAATAAAATAATAAATAACGAAATTACTCGATTAAAATATACCGAATTGAAACTCGGATTTTCGGGTCGTTACATTATATATTAGCAATAGAAGCCCAGAACCTAGGATTAGAAGGAATTCTTGAATAATTTATGTTTTATAATATATAAGATGGATTAAACCTATGTCGTGTATCCTTGTTACCCCTAAACATAAGAATTCTTAGTTTAATTATTAGTTAATGCTTATAGTTCTTTTCTAGGTGTTTAGTTGAGCTTACTGTACTAGTTCCCACCCTACGAAATCAGTTGTAATTCATGTAGTTTCATTCATGAATTGAACTAAAACAATAATTAAGTAATAAATAAGGAAAATTGAGAGTAAAAAGAAGAATGAAATGTTGGCCGTAGATCAAGAACTGAAATCTAGTTCATTTAATTGTTTGAGCTCTACTTGCTTCTGTAATACAAATCTTGAGTGGTGATCTTTATCTGGATTTGTTAGAAAGAGTAATCCTCATGTTTGCTATACTTGTCCCAAATTGTTATGCTGTTGTTATATCTCTTGTGATCGCCTGATAAGGTATAAATCTGATACTCTCTTGTATAAGAATGCCTGGGTTTGAACAATGTGATTACTATTTGTTTAATTAGCTTTATTAGTTGAGTCGGGTTGGGTTTACCGTTAGATAGATTGAGTGTCGCTCTAAACTTTAATTGTCTATCTTGTTACTCAGGTGTAGCAGATCCCGAGCAATCCACTGGTAACAGTGAGGAAAAATCTTATTATTATTTTCTAAAACTGGAGTATTTATATATGTAAATATCTAATATATATGTAAGCCATTCGTAAGACCTTTACTTTATGACTTTTAATGTTTTCTCCCCAATCTGCTATTACCTATATATAGATACTTTAACTACTAATTTAATTGAATGTTTTAAGAAAATGATTTGATATCAAATGACTTTGTATCTATATGTACTGCATGAAATGAAATCTTTTATTTTAAAAAAAGAATTCCTCCTGTTCTGTTCTACGAGCTATTCTGTTCTGTACTGTCTATCTGTTGCACCTTTGGGGACGCCCAAGGGGAAGACTGGGGCCCAGGGGTTACTCTCAAACAGAGCGGCTGGGTGGCTCGGGCCGTCGGATAATTTGTGCGAGGTAGCGCCCATACTGTGGTTTGTCGTTTCGTTGGCTAGGAGGTTAGTCACGATAGCCGAACCAGTAGAGATGATCTCACGGGCATGTGGGACTCTCGCTACTGTTAGTCAGGGGGCACTCTGACATGGTGTGTTTGGGGTTTTTTTGTTTTATATTGTTTGGGAGCCATAAGGTTAACCGTTTGTCGTAGCTCGTATCATGTGCATGTATATAATCTGTATCATGTGATATATCTCGTCTGTTCATGCATCTGATTCTGAATTTAATGATTATCTGTTATTTTAATTCTCCAGTATTACCTCACTAAGTCAGTTTGATTTACTCCTTTCATATTTGACCTGTATTTCAGACATCCCGGAGCAGGAAACACTTTTAGGTGAGGAGCGACTGGGTTAAAGGGAATGTGCTACCTTACCTGCTTTTGTTTGCTGATATGTGGACCTACGTCAAAGTTGTAAACATATGTCGTTTTGTAAATTTAATGTTCCTCACCAGAGTAGGAGTGAGAGTGAACCTTACTTTTGGAAACTGTAACTTACAGGATATGTGTTGATATTACTTGTGGTCCCCGTGTTGGCGTTAGTCATATTAGACAGGACCTTACCCTCTCCCTTAGATCATTATTACTATTCTGCTATGATTTGAACTCTGATGTTTTATTTCATTTGAATTATGCCTTACTATATCTTTAGTTTCTGCTTAGCTTACGGCTAAGTCAAGGCAAGCTTTGCAAACCTCGGCGAAGTCGTGCGATCGGTGACCCTGCGGGCGTCGCAGTCTGTGAGGTCCGAGGTCCTCCGTGGGGGCGTCGCAGTCTGTGAGGTCATACACTTATCTTTTAATTGGATTGACATTGGTGTTCCACTATTTGTTTGTTTGTAGTATCTGTTAAATCTTTTCAACTTCTTTTTATTTCCTTTTGTTATCAAGAAATAATTTCTTGAATAAAAGTAGTTTTCTTTTTAAACAATTTATTGTGTCCTCTGGGAAACCTTTAAATAAGTATTAATACTTATTTTTCTGCAAATATTTATAAATTAAATTTCTTATCTAATTCTTACTCCCACTAGTCTCTTAAACTTATTTGAGAATTATTATATTTACTGTTTAAATAGAGTTTTGGTAATTTCATAATAAAATGTGGCTTTGCACATACTGGAATTTTGGAATTTTCCTTCTAAATTCGAATATGATTGTCCACAACTTTTGTGGATTCATTTTGTGAGATAATCTATATTATCTCCAAGTTTTATCTACTTTAGACGTGTATTTGACATTTAGATATTTGAAATAAAATATTTTATAAAACCAAAACAATTATCATAAGTTCTAAAACCATCCAAATATCCAAAATTCAAATGCCAAATAATAACCAACCAAATCACAACACACAGTGTTTGAAAAACTCAAAATGAAATAAATGTTTCTGAATAAATTTGTAACGACCCGAAATTTCGGAAAAACTATTCGACACCTCGTTGAGTTTTAATGAAAGGATTAGCTTTGTTAGCTAATTTTATTCGATTTTCAAATCCTTATTCTCTCATAATTACCTTTTCATTTTCCCTTTAATTTTATTCGAGCCCCACACCCACACCCTCTTGAACTCACTTGCACCCCCTTATGCACACTCTTGAACACCCTTGCACTATCTTACACACACAAGCTCTAACCAAGAGAGAGAAAGAGAAGGAAGGAGAGGAAGAAGAAGAGAAAAAAACCCGCCCCGAACCCGTCGCTCGACCATTCGAAATTCCGAGACCATATCGACGATGCTCGCTCGATTTCCTACCGGTAACCTTCTTTCAGCATTTCATTTCACCTATTAAATTTCGAAATATGCTATCTTTTGTAGAAATTTATTTTTTTGATGGGTTTGTACGATTTAGTTCACCATTTTTCGTGTTATTCGGATTAAATGATAGGCTGTGCTTAATGCATGAGTGGAATTTTAAGTGTTGAGTTTAGCCCTAGAATCCGCCATGAATGATTTTGTGTTAAAACCCTCGTGAGATACCTGAAAATCGCAATTCTGCACCTAAAAGAGGAACCGCACGGGCCTATGCACGGTTTTGGCAAGCCGGTGCGCTCCCTTTACCTTCTGCACCGGCCTCCGCACCCCGGTGCGTAAGCCAGTGCGCAAGCATTTCAGCCTGCACGGTCTTGAGGTTGTCTTCAAGACCGTGCATGGCCCCGTGATCGAGCTTGTGCAAATGCCTTAACCAATTTTCAGACCTCTTTCCTTAGTTGCTCACGGCAATTTGGTCAAATGGACAAAAATAAAAGTTGACTTTTTGCATCCGACCCCAAAAATCGAGCCGATTTCACCTATAGATTCCATATGATTCAAGGATTAATATTTTGAGAAGTTTTCAAAATTTTGGCCTCGTTCGGGCCTTGAATAGTGCCTTTTTCGTTTAGGACTTTTCCCCCAATTTTCAAACGTTGTCCGAATGATCCGAAATTTGCATGAGTACTTCTTTACATTATATTATGCATGAATGTGAAGTTAGAATTTCAATTGAGCATGTTTAGCACCTTTAATTTTATGCATTCCGTTTAATTGATCTAATTGCATTTTTTACTTGTAATTTTAATTGCTAAATGATTTTATTTGGCCTTTCATGTATTGTAACTTCCTGAGAGTCGTGTGTCGTGTCTTGTCTTGATTGGTTTTGTCGTCTGTCAGTTTCAAGCCATTCTCTCGAGGATTGCTTGAGTTGTCTTGTCTTTCCCCGTGCTTCCAGGTGAGGGTTTTAAAATGTTTTCACTGGAGTAAGAATTCTTTTATTCATTGCGAAATAACTACCTGTACGTGCTTATATGGATTTGTCTTTTCATTCGCGTATATCCTATTAGATATTTAAATACATCTTCATGATTTTTGGAATAAACCCTTTGATATCAACTTATACCTATAAGTATCTCTAAACCGTTTTGTTTTCAAGAGGCAAGTAAAACTCTTTCATTTCAACGTGGCACTTTGACTTTGGTTGGGTCTATATGGGAAGTCGTTAGGGGAGTCCGTCAGCGCACCCCAACACATATGAAACTTATGGTCACCCCCTTTGTCGTCACTCACTTGCCTAAATGCCCATTTGGCACTCAACTTATAATGTTTCTTGAAATGCGAGCAAATTCATGAACTTTTCATGGGGTCCGGGAGGGCATTTAGAGGTCTCACCTGGGATGAGCGTCCAGGGTGTTTCCCGAGGTATTACTCCCAAAACTAAGCATCAATCGTTGTCTGTCAGGAGTTGGCAACCATGGTTGGGAGCGATGGTGGGTGATGCATTCATTGCACACTTTCCTGAAATTACATTTCGTCGCCCATAGTCGCGCTATGGGGTCTGACACCGGTGATGGAGTATTTTCATGTCGTGAAGGGGTTATAAGGAGGAACAGACCCAGTCTCGCTCGGATATTACTTGCCTTACTAATGCTTTATTGTCATTACTGTTATTAATTATTGTTATTGCAAATGAAGCACATTCCGGTTTTCTTCATTTAGCATATGTATTTTCTTATATATATATAAAACCCGGAAGTGTGGCTCGAACTTGTTCCAACTTATGCCTTCACTGAGTATCCTTTATGCTCACCCCTCCTTATTTTGACTCTTACTTCAGGTCGACAGGTGGCATTGTCACCTTTCATGTCGATTGGCAACAATGGGTCGTGAGTCTTGAATTTCGTGTCCATTGGTTATGTCGGTAGTGTCCAACAACAGTCTGTCATTTACTATTTGAATTATATCTCTCCATTTACTGAATTCCAATGTAGAATTATTATGATATTGATTTGTGGATTACTGTTTTATGATTACGTTGCCCCGTGTGGCTTGAATTATTGAATCGCTAATTGTTTGAGCTTCCGCACTCTGTTATTAATATTTGTTGTTGTTGTTGTTGTTGGGCCAGGGACATTGTTTCCAGTATAGATCGAGTGCTTTCCGTTCGCTGGGATGAATTTTTAAATGGGGTACATTTACCTTGTTTGGGAGTTCGTCTCGGTGCGGATGTGGTGTCCTTTCTCCTCTTATGGAAAGGGGCGCTATAGTCAGTGGTATCAGAGCCTAGGTTTCCGGAAGGAAACCAAAAGCTCTAGCCTCTCGTCTTGTCTCGTCTTCAGTATCTTTTGAGGTGTGTCAGTCCATGTCGAGTTCGTGTTTTGACGAGTTTTTGTCTCATCTTGGTGCTTAAAATTGTGAACGATTACGGTTGGCTTAATTAACCAACTGGAAATCCTTTACGAATTTTTGTACTAAGGAAGATATAACGCGAGTCGATCGTGGAATTCTTTGTTGTGTCTTAACTGGTTTGGTCTATCTTAGTTGTGTGTCGATAGGGTTTGATTAACTGTTGAGCATGCCTTATGTGCTTATGTGAACTATATGACATTCAGGTTTATCGTGAATTTATTGGCATCATTTCTTACAAGACATGCACATATTTTGCCAATTAGTTGTGATCGCAGGTATGTCTCGCAAGAAATCCCGTTCGGACCCTCCACTACCACCACACCAGACTACTCCAGGATCCTTGCCCCTGTATCTGGCAGGAGACACAGAGATAGCCCAAGGGGAGGAAAGCGTGACCGAGTATGAGGCTAGGTTCGCCCATTAGACTAACTACTCTCCTAATTTGGATCCAGACCAGAGGGATTGAGCTGCGAGATTCATATCCGGATTGAGGCCCGAGATCCGCCAGAGCGTAATAGGGCTCGGCTGCTGTACCTGTAACGACCCGAATATTTTAATTATATTATTAATAATTACGCGAATTCTTTCTTACCTAATTTCTCGACCTATCCAATTGGATTAATCAATCTTGTGGAAAAGATTGATTTAACCTATCTTCTAAATGCCCTCAATTACTTAAATTACATAAATGCCCTTAAAAGCCTAAATGACCATTTTACCCTCCCGAGATATTTTTCTAAATATCTACCTATCTCTCTCATTCTCTCATTGAAGAAGAAGAAAGAAAGAAGAAAGAAAGGAGAAAGAAGGAGAAGAAAGGAGAGGATCTTCCCGACGCCCTACCGAGTCCGTTTCTCGCCCGATCGACGAGCCGTGAAAACCCGAACGATCCTCACTACATTCTCTACCGGTAATCCTTTTACCCCATTTCATTTCGTTCCCTCTTTGTTGCGATTTTCGTGGCTTTTGTATAGGATTTTTATATATTAGGATTTTCGTGTTTAGGAAGAATTACTTGACCATTTTACGTGATTCTTGTGCCTATGTGTAGCTTATATGATATATATGATTATATGTGAGAATTAGGATGTTTTATGGAGTAAATTAGGAGATGTATGAATTTATATGTTGATTCTCGCGTCAGAGGTTTCGCGATCTGCTGAGTCTGCTACTCAGTAGATCCACACGGGCGAACGCACGGTCTTGAGCAAGACCGTGTAGGAGCCCGTGCGCATCCCTTTTCAACCTGCATGGGCTTGAGCCCGTGCACAGGCCCGTGCGCAGGCCCGTTTGCACCTGCACGGTCTTGGCACCGTGCTCAAGACCACGCGGGAGGCCGTGCACCCCTTTTTGTGCTTGCACCGGCTTGCCAAGCCCGTGCATTGGCCGGTGCAACATACTTAGTGCATTTTCCAGCCTTTTCCTTTCTCGCACTTCGGGAATTGGTCAACCCCACTCATTTAAATGTTGACTTTTCACATACGACCTCCGAATATCAATCCGATTTCACCTATAGCTTCCTTGAGCCTCGGGATTTGATATTCTTCATAATTTACAATTTATCCGACCTTATTTGACCGTCAATTGACACCTTTCTCGTTAGGGATTTTTCCCATTTTTCCCATTTTTCCCGTTTCTTGTCCGTTTGACCCCGTTTTCGCGAGAGAGTTCCGTTATATTATTTTAAACATGTCTACGTGCCCTAACTGTGTTTTAGCATGCTTACCATATTTATTATTAATGTTCTCCCATTATTACAATTGCTTTAAATATTCCTTTAAATGTTAGTTCATATGTCATATATCATTATATGCTTAATTGCCTGGCTTTCCATATTGTATCTATAGCATGAGTGAAGTTATATTTGAAATTGCCGTGCGTCGTCTGTTGTTCGTGTCTTACTTTTGTTATTGTCGGTCTCGTTTTCATCCTCTAGGCCCTGTGTATTACAGGTGGGTCCAACGAGGGAGAAACCTGACCACCGCTTGCTTTCATACTATCTTGTCGAGCTAGGTAAGGGTTTAAACTTCTTTCAACTGGAGTAAGAACATAGTCTTATATAGGTTTGCGAAATAAATGACTACCCAGCTTTTCTTATTACTTGTTGTACTGCCTTTACTATTCCTTATGTGCTTAGTCAAACCTTTTAATAGCAAAACCAAAATGATTTGAAATGCTTTCAACTAGAGACAAGGAAAACCCCCTTTTGTTTTAAATGCGAATTTTGGTCTCTCGACCCCGCAAATATAACCTTGTCTCGAATGGCCCCTTTAGCCTTCCACATCCCGATTCCCCAATTGCGAATGGCCCTTTTGGCCACCTAACTGTCATCGTTTTCAAAAGCGAGCCATAGATCGATTAATGTTTGGGCCCGGAGTATTCAGGAGGTGAGTCTGGGGACGTGCGTCCAGGGCAAATCCCGATGGATACTCCAATCCGTATCTGCTTAGGTCAGCCAGGAGGTTGACTAACCTGAGTTAGTGCGAGGGTGGCGTTGTAGGCTACGCGCTTCCTAGAAAATTCTGCTAAGGGTGACGTTGTTAACACGCGTTTCCATAAAATTCTGAGTAGATCATGAATCTTGGTGGTGGAGTACTTGCTTGCATGATTTTCAAGGTTGGGAGTTATAAGCAGAGGGCCCGTTCTCGTCGGGACACACTATCGCATAACTTATTGCATTTCTTGCTTGTCTGTCTGATTTATGGCTTTAGTTACGAGTCGAAGCACATTCCGGTTTTCTTCCTTTAGTATACGTATTTCCCTATAAATATATATACAAAACCCGGAAGCGTGGTTCGAACTTGCCAACTGAAGTTTCCTTTATTATTCAATTAATTAGTTGAATTATGAGCCGTGTTTAATTATTGTTTCTAACTTACTCATAGCATGTATTTCGAAACCGTAACGGCCTCGTAACTCAACTAACGCCATTTTAATTCATCGGCTTGACATTACGTGCAAATGTTTTTAAAGGATCCGGTTCGTCAACCTCTTCGTGTTTTCCAAGCTAGCCGAACCGAGTGTTGCCTTGTGTTATTGTTTTACAGCTTATATTTCATTATTTATATTCTTTCTCAAAACGGGCAACATTCACTACTTTTGGTTTTAAAAAGATAAATGACGAACAGTGATCAAAACCCCTTTACTGAGTATCCTTTATACTCACCCCTGGTATTTTTGGTTCTTGCTTCAGGTAGACAGGTGGCGACGTCACCTATCTTGTCAGTCGGTATCAGCAGGTCTAGATAGGCTCAGTCTTTCTGGTTTGTCTTGTCTGTGGTCCCAACAACCGTCGAGTCTTGTTTCTTGTATTTATTTACTTTACGTACTTATGTACCCCTAATGTGGGATAGTTGACGATATCTAAGATTGCATAGGGTAGACTAGTTGAGCCATGGTTGGCACTATATGCTGATTAATCTTTTGTATCTTGAATTATAAATGTTTAATTGATATTATGTTAGCTTCGTAGGCTTTTATGGATTTATTTGATTATCTTTTAAATCGCTTCCGCATTTCTCTGCTCTTTTCTGGTCGTTGTTGGGATGGTTGTCGCTGTTGCCGAAGGTTATTGCTTGAGTGTCATTCGCCGGAGTGAGTTTTTGGGTTGAGGCCCCTCGCTGAAGCTCGGGAATCCATTTCGGTGCGGATGTGGCGGTCCTTCTTCAGGGGGCGCTACAGTACCTATGCAGTGGCTGTTGCTAGGACCTTACGGGCCGGATCCAAGCTGATGTTGAGGGCTAGCGGAGCCTGCCTAATTACCCTGGAGAACCGACCTCATGAGTTGGGGGGCCCGGCGATCATTCTTGAGACTTCTTATAGTGAAGGAACGGCGGCTAGCAGACCCAAATCAAGTGGAAGTGCCACTCTCCGCGCGCACTATAGAAAACCGAATCACACCGCCGATGTGTGCAGGAGAAGGCTTAGACAATGCCTATTCTGTGGTGCCCCCGGACACAACGTCAAGATTTGCCCTATCAAAGACAAACTCAACAAAAGGAACGATAGATGCGGGTCCTGAGGATTCAGGATCTGTACTGCAGGAAGGAGGGCCAAAAGGGAATTATTCATGGAGAGACAGTGTTAGGGTTGTGTGCAACGACCCAAATTCTGGGATATATTTTCGAAATAATTATTCGACACCTCGTTGAATTTTAAATGAAAAGATTAGCTTCGTTAGCTAATTTGAAATTATTCCATTTTATTCTCAAATCTTTAACCTCTCATAATTACTTTTCCAACCTTTGAATTTATTTTAATCCCGTTCGAACCCCACACCCTCTTGAATACACTTGCACCACCTTGACCCCTCTTGCACCCTCTTGGCTTCACTTGCACCCCCTCTTGCACACTCTTGCATACACCACAAAATCGAGAGAGAGAGAGAAGAGAAGGAGAAAGGAAGGAGAAGGAAGAAGGAGGAAGAGAAAATCCCGTCCTGAATCCGTCGCCTGACCAATCGAGATTCCAAGACGTCCTATACGATCCTCGTTCGATTCTCTACCGGTAACCCTCTTTCCCCATTTCATTTCGCCCATTAAATCCTTCGAATTTCTAGCTTTTATTTAAAATGAATATTTGGTATATTTGATGGGTTTGTAGGTTATAGTTTATCATTTTTCGTGTTGTTTGGATCAAATGGAAGCCCTTAGTGCATATAATGCATGAGTGAATTTTATGTGTTGATTTTAGCTCTAGAATCCCCCTTGGATGAATCCCTCATGAGAAACTGAAAATCGCGTTTTCTGCACCTGACAGTAGAACCACACAGTCCTACGCACGGTGTTGGCAAGACCGTGCGCAAGCCGGTGCGTCCATCTTTTAACTTGCACCGGCCTACGCATCCCGGTGCGCAAGCCCGTGCGCAGCAATATCAGCCTGCACGGTCTTGAGGGCGTTCTCAAGACCGTGCGCAACCCCGTGCCCAAGCCCGTGTGAATGCCTTAGCAAAATTTTCAGCCTTTTTCCTTAGTTGCTCTCGGGAATGTGGTCAATTGGCCAAAAATAAAAGTTGACTTTTTGCATACGACCTTCTAAAATCGAGTCGTTTTCACCTATAGCTTCCATATGATTTAAGGATGAATATTCCGCAAAGTTTTCAAAATTTCGACCTCGTTCGGGCCTTGAATTGAACCTTTTTTGTTTAGGGCTTTTTTCCCAATTTTCGAATATTGTCCGAATGATCCGAAAATCGCATGAGTGCTTCATTACATTATATTATGCATGAATGTGCACCTAGGATTTCAATTAAGCATGTTTAGTATCTTTAATTTCGTACATTCCGTTCAATTGATTTAATTGCATTTACTTGTGATTTTGATTGCTAAATGATATTATTTGGTCCTTCATGTGTTGTAATTCCATGAGAGTCATGTGTCATGTCTTGTCTTATTTGGTTTTGTCGTCTGTCAGTTTCAGGCCGTTCTTTTTAGGAATTGCTTGAGTTGTGTTGTCGTTGCCGTGCTTCCAGGTGAGGGTTTTAAAATGCTTTCAACTGGAGTAAGGATCCCTTTTATTTATTGTGAAATAACTACCCTTACGTGCTCCTATTGATTTGATTTCTCATTCTCGTATATCTACTAGATATTTAACTATATTTTCATGATTTTAATGAACAAACATTTTCATATCAACTTATACCTATAAGTATACCTAAATCGTTTTATTTTCAAGAGGCAAGTAAAACTCTTTCTTTTCAATCGCGGCTGCTGTTGCGTGAGGGTGTTCTTCATTTTTCATTTTGGCCCCAAATCTTCCAATAATCACATAATATAACCCTATCCTTGAAAAAAAACGTGTAAAAGTGCAAAGTGTCGGAATTAGGCGTACTTAGTGTCAAAATGACCGTAATTAAATGCTTAACAAAGATTGAGGTTCATTTTATTAAAATTTATGAGTTTACGAAAAGTCAATTCCGGGTTGGGCTAAAGTGTAAATAATTTTGGGCTAAAAATGCAATTTTATTTAAAATATGATTTAATGAATAATATTTAGAATTTCATGAAAATATTTGGAACCTCGACAAAAGATGCATTATTAAAACATTGAACCCCTGTCCAATGTACACCGTTAAATTACTAAATTCGATTAAACGAGCTAAAAATATAAATTTACCGAATTAACCCTAGTTAATGACAAAACGATGCAAATTAAATTCTAATTAATGCCTTGGGTTTTAAATGTCAAATCAATGATTTATAAAAATATTTAAATGCAAGTGTTGGAAAACGTGCAATTATAAAAGACGTTGGGACCGTAAACGGTCCGAATTTCGGTAACCGTGCTAATCTTGAACTTAGAGATTGCGGGTGGGTCGTTACAGTGCCTCTTTCGCTATTTTAAACTCATTTTGCGAGCAGACTTACAGAAACATTCAAACTCCATTTCTTTTCATCCAACAACAGCAAAAAACCCCTCAAAATTTCGCCCAAATTTTCTTCCCCACTTTGCAAGCCCATATCTTTCGATCCGGCCATCGGATCTTTGTGAAATTTGGAAGGTACGTAGCCCGCACTATGAATTTTCATTAGTTGGTATTTGGGGACGATCTGCCGAACCAATCATGCACAATTCTCTGCCCAAAATACACACCCGCCAAGTGTTCGATGAATTTCCCGAGTGAAGAATTTCATCAAATTCAACCAAGCAAACTTCAAACAACCTTCCCACATGGCCGCCGAAGGTTCTTGACGAAGGAGGAGGCAAGATGACCCTCCATCCCCGCTTCCTCTTGATGTGGAAATTCCAAACTCCACTCAAGCTAGAATTTTTCACCGAATGTCTGGCCGCCCAGTCCTCTCCCCCAAATTCCTTGACGTAGACGCCTTAGGGAGATTGGGACTCGGCCCCGAGGTAGCCCGGTACATCGAGAGTGTAGGTTGGCCTACATTCTTGGATTTTAGAAGAAACTCCTATTCACGGATCGTCTATGAATTCATTGGAACACTCGAAGTGCTTCCTCATCAAGACGATTCCGAGCTACCATTCAAAATTGAATTCCGGGCATTCAACGAAGAGTATGAGCTCACTCTATGGCAACTAACAACTCATTTCGGACTATCCATTGATGGGATGATGAGCCGAGGGATTGGATGGTCCGAAGCCGAAGCTTGGAGACGTGTCTCCACTTCTAGAAAGTCTTTCAAGCAAGGAAAATCAAAGGCTACCGACCTCATCAATCAAGCCTTGAGGACTTTCCACCGATTCCTCTCATGCACCGTATTTGCTCGAGGGGATAGTTATGGCTCCATCAACTTGGACAAGCTATACATTCTGGATTGCGCGGTCCTAGACAAGTTGGTCAACGACATTATGTTCTTCCTCAAGTACGCGGAGTACGTGGCTACCCGCCCAAAAGGAGAAATTAGGATTGGGTCCTACATCATAGCAATCCTTGAGTGTGCTGGTGTGATCGGAATGGACCGAATGGCCCCAACGGGGGGAGACGACGCTACCATTACCTACAAGCAATTCGCCCAAATGAAGCTCTCTAAGAAGACTAAGGGCGGCCATAGAGGAAGCCGCCGCCGAGAGCGACGACGACGACGACGAGGAGGATACTCATGCAGGAGGTCATCCTGAGGAGGACCGGCAAGAGATCGAGGAGCAAATGCTCGAACAACTCTACGAAGCAGGAGGCTTTGATCCTCAACAAACTCCTTACGTGCCCGATCCTCCTAGAGCCGACGAGACTCACTTCCAGCAGGGCTTCGCCGACTACCAGATGCAGCACCAGGCTGGATCCTCACAGTGGGATAGACTAAGTGAGGAGAAGTGGACCCAGTATCAACAATCGGATTCGGAGGTCCGAAATCAGTGGGAGACCGACAGGTGGACTATTTGGGGAGACCGCTTCACATCCTTCAGCGAGTGGACCACCGAGAAGCTGAACCAAGAGTCAGCCGACATTCGAGAGCTTATACCGGAGGTTCACGCCAACCTTCGAGAGCTCAGACAAGAGGTGTGACGCAACCACACCGAGATCCGAGAGCAGATTTCTGACCTTGAGAGGTCCATCTCTGAGCAGCTCGCCAGCTACCTGAGCCGTCTTGGCATGCCGCCTAGTTCTGGGGCATCCGACTCTTAAATGTCATTGCTTGTCTTTCCATTTCTTGTTATTTATTTCATTTTAATTGTAATTTGTTTATTAGGAACATTATGTATGAACTACTTGGTATTTGCCTATTTGAATTTAATTGCTAATTGTTCGTTTTAAATTAATTGTCTATGTGATAATTGTTCGATTTTGTATGACGAATGTTTAATCTTCGTAATATACTCCCTTTAACAAACCCCGAGGTCCGGAGGAGAATCTGAGGACAGATTCTTTTGAAGGGGGGAGTATTGTAACGACCCAAAATTCTGGAATATATTTTCGGAATAATTATTCGACACCTCGTTGAATTTTAAATGAAAAGATTAGCTTCGTTAGCTAATTTGAAATTATTCTATTTTATTCTCAAATCTTTAACCTCTCATAATTACTTTTCCAACCTTCGAACTTATTTTAATCCCGTTCGAACCCCATACCCTCTTGAATACACTTGCACCACCTTGACCCCTCTTGCACCCTCTTGACTTTACTTGCACCCCCTCTTGCACACTCTTGCATACACCACAAAATCGAGAGAGAGAGAGAGAGAGAAGAGAAGGAGAAAGGAAGGAGAAGGAAGAAGGAGGAAGAGAAAATCCCGTCCTGAATCCGTCGCCCGACCAATCGAGATTCCGAGACCTCCTATACGATCCTTGTTCGATTCTTTACCGGTAACCCTCTTTTCCCATTTCATTTCGTCCATTAAATCCTTCGAATTTCTAGCTTTTGTTTAAAATAAATATTTGGTATATTTGATGGGTTTGTAGGTTATAGTTTATCATTTTTCGTGTTGTTTGGATCAAATGGAAGCCCTTAGTGTATATAATGCATGAGTGTGAATTTTATGTGTTGATTTTAGCTCTAGAATCCCCCTTTCTGATCAGAAATTGAATCCTTCAAGGTTTCTGATCCCCGAACTCTATCCCAGCTCGATGTCTGACTTAGATCAACTTCTTTTACCCATTCTTCATTTCACCATTCGGTTGCTCGATGTTTCATTTCCTTCACAAGTTTACGCTAGCGACATCTGTTGGTTTCTGATACGTTCCCTTTACTGCCTCGTAGTCCGATCCCATACTGACTTCATTCCTGCTGTCACCTCTGGTTCCACTGTACTCTGTCCGGAGTTAGTTCATGTATCTCATCGGATAGTATCTCTAGAGGGGTGAGATACTGATCATATTCCAAAGCTCGGTCGAGCTCGGTAGTGACTATCTGTGAGAAACCTTCCACATATATGGTTCCTTTGTTGATCTTGATCTGTTCCCACGCTCTGTTTGAAAGTGGAATGTGCATCCTGTCAGGTAGTATCTCTAGGGTAGTGAGATACGAATTACATTCCCAAGCCCGATCAAATCAGTAACAACTCCGTCTGCGAGCTACCTTTTACTGACATGGTTCTCTGATTAGTCACGAGATATTTCCATGCTCCATCCTCGAAAATAGAATATCTGTATCGCGATCCCGATCTCCAAACTCAAATAATTCTTCATCTTCGGAATCCGTTTCGGAATCTGATTGTCGAATGTGCTTCTGAAATCACACTATCATCTATCTCGCTGTTCAAGGTAGCTGTCATCAACTAAATTTATCCTAACGGCGCTGGAATTGGTAACCATTGTCCTCCAGTAACTCTCTTTTACTGCCCTCGTACCACGATTAGTATCTCTGAGTTGATCGCGGTAACCGAGGAAGTAAAGTTCGAAAGGTCGAACAATTCATCTGTAGCACTCTGCTGATGCCGGTGCTCTTCAGGTCTGATAGTGTCTTAGTCTTATTCTGACTCATAGTAGATTCGGTCTCCGTGAGTTCTGTTCTGTCGTCGTCCTCAAAATGGCACATCAAAACGATCCGTCTCGACCCTCGGTTGATCCTGAAGATGCTCTGAAACTGGCTGAAGTATATGTTTCTTTTGCTGTCGTACAATCCAAACCCATCGTTCTCATAGCTTGTCAACACCCGAATACGACCCTGTGCTATTGTGCCGTTCTGTCTGTCAAGTCTGCTTGTTGTCCTTGTTTACCCACATTTACGGATGGAGCTCATAGGTTAAAGCGGTACCAATGCTAAAACCCGTAGAGAAACTCACACAAAGTAAAAGAACAACACGTAATAGCACAAATACATTTAAGACAAGTTACAAGTGATGTTCTAATGCAATCCCTATTATGAGTTGTGTACCTTTCACCAATCCTTTTGAGTATAGGACCAATCTCTTAAGCTGTATCCACCAAGTTAGCTTCCTTTGGTAGGGTCCTATCTCAAAGGAAGACAGTGTTTGATCATCTCTGCATCACAAAGTTTCAATATGCATGTCTGATAAGGTTAGTATGCAACCACACGAGACATATTAACAAGTAAATCGTTATCCTAAAGCCGCACGACCTATACGCCGAAACCAAATAACAAAGAATTCCACGCTCGACTCGCGTTACGTCTTCCTCAATACAAAAACTTGCAAAGGATCGCCAGTTGCTTAATTAAGCCAACCGTAATCCTTCACAATTTTAGGCACCCAGAAATGACAAACACTCATCGAACCACGAATTCGACACGGACTGACATTGTAACGCCCCGAAAATTCGTGTTATGAACCGGGAACCTGAATCGATTTTCTTGCGCGATTCATTATTTTCTTTATTAATTATTATATGATTTTATAACAATTTCGTATATGAGTGAATTTTGATATTTAAATCACGAACTGATAATGTGCGTTTAATTATATAAATTTTGACTGTAATTATGTATTATTTGGACAACATGAGTTTTCGAACTTATTTTGTAAATTACGAAAATGCCCTTTCGTTTCTCAACTGGGTCAACTCTTTTGAATTAAGCCATCACTCTCTCTCCCTCACTCATTCACGCAACAATAGAGGAGAAAAGAAGAGAAGAAAGAAAAAGAAAGGAAAAGAGAAGGAGGAAGGTTCAATCGATCATCCCGACCCCGTTTCCCGACCGATTTTCAAATCGTTTATGCCTACGAACTCCTCACGATCTCTTCTACGAGTAAGCCTTACGTCCCTCTCGTTTAATGTCTCCTAAGCCTCGTATTTCTCATTTTTGTAAATAGTTGAATAATTTAGGGTTTATGTGATTTCAAGAGAATTTATGGATGGATTTTCGTGTTTTTGGATCCTATGTGTAGCTTATATGTTGTAGATCATTATATGTAAATATTAGGGCATGATTTGCATGTTTAGATGATCAACTGTTGAAATTAGGATTGGTTTCGCTTGGTTTTTCTGGTTCTGCGAAGTTTCTGCTGTTTCTTGATGTGCACGGGCTTTGCACACGGGGTGTGGGAAGCCCGTGTGGGTGTACACGATCTCCCGCACGGCCGTGCAGGAGACCGTGCATGTTGTGGTGGTGCACGGCCTTATGCACACCGCCTTGAGGCCGTGTGCAAGAGACCGTGCGTGTCCTTCTTTGATGCGCACGGCCTTGGCACACGGCCGTGCACAAGGCCGTGTGGCCCGTTTGAACAGGGCCCTGACCTTCTGTAAGTCAGGGCCAATTTTACCCTGTAGGTCCCTCCGAGGTTCGTCTTTTCCGGATTCTTTCTTCGCTCGTGTATTCGATATATATGAAATAGATATGAATTGCATGATATATGAATTTATAGCATGTTCGGGTCTATGAATAATACGTTTTAAGTTTTCGTCAAATTTTTTAACTTTTGCATATGCAGTCCGATTCTTCCGAAATTCGAATGCATACTCCCTTATGGTATTTAAAATACGCTCGTAAAGTCTCGTAGCATTTGAACTTGATTTGCATGTTTAAATTCAAGAATTACTTTGTTTTTGTTTGTTAACTTGAACCTAAGTGCCGTATATGATTGCTTAACGTGCTTCTATGTGTTATAATGCTTTCGTATGTCTTACGTGGTTGTGTCGTTTGTCAGTTGTAGGTTCCACTCTCGTGGATTAGGTTGCTCGTTTCCGTTTTGGGCTTTCTTTTGGTTGTCGCCAGGTGAGGTTTCCGTTGTTATTCCGTATTATGTAGATATGTATAATTAAGCCTCACTAAATAAGCCTCGCATGTGTAATTTACATTTTCATCCCGTATTACTATATTTAGTAAATACTTTATTCTTATTACTTTTATGAGGTTTAAGAACAACGGATTTGATATCAAATGAATATTATGTATATGATTTCGAAATGTTTTCAAAAAGAGACAAGCGAACTATGTTTCGATTTAAATGTAATTTTGGGTTTGGAAACCTTCTCGTTGAGTGAAGTCGTTAGGGCGGGTTTCTCCCCCATGACGATGGAACACCCGGTTGCGTTTCCTACCGTTACATTGCCTGTCTCGAACGGCCCTTTTGGCCCTCCCCGAAATGTCTTGATTCCTATTTTAATAGGAAAATGATAGTTATGAAAAATGCGAGATATGATATGTATGACATGATATGTGGGCCCCGGAGTATGGCGATCGGATGAAGCCGGATAGACAGCGGGTCTACGGTGGAATTCAGTAGCTTTCTCCATGTTTACCGGGAGCACAGGTGAGGCCGGAGTGGCAACCTTTGTGCTCCTGCGACGGTTGACTTCGTGTCAACTAAGACATAGGCTATTATGCCTATAGAGCAGTTGGATTTAGCGGTCCTTCTGCTATATGGGAGGAATAAGGCTGGTATGGTTTTCAGGTATGTTATGATATGATATGAGGAGTTGAGGGCTCGACTCGCCGAGCAATATAATATGTCCCGTTATGTTATGTTATGATAAATCACCGAATGTTTATGAAAACCCTTCTTTTACGTTTGTTTTCTTTTAAATTAAAATGGTTATTTATTCCTGTATGCTATTATGTATGTACTCCCTTTTTCCCCTCACTTAGTCTTTTGACTAACCCTCCCTGTTTTTAACCTTATCTGTTTCAGGTGATTACTAGGTGGGCATTTGTCGGTCTTGTATTGCGGAATTATTCTGCTTTTTTCATTGTTCATTCCTAGGTTGTTTTAGGTACTTGACCGTTATATGTATTATGTAGGTTATGATTTGAGTCCGGGATTATTTAATGTTGAACCCGTTATGATTTGATTCAAATTTTGTAAGTGAATTCCGCTAGCCTTGGTGGGCTTTAACTATTTGCGCAATTGGTTTATTGCTTAAATTTCCTGTTAGTAGAATTCGTGTTGTTTGTTGTTGCTTCCGCTTCCGCATTGTTGTCGTCAGTTGTTTTACAAAAGCCCCGCCTAGTGATTGAGTAAATCGGTTTGCCGTTCGCCGGGTTTCAATTGAGGGTCGGATTTCTATTTCGGCTTTAGGTTGAGACTCGGTGTGGGGCGTGCGTTACCCGTTTGGGGCGCCCGCTACAGTTGGTATCAGAGCTCTTCGGGTCCAATGGCCTAAGCTCTGAATCGTCGTATTTTGTTTGTTTTGCCAGTCGTTGTGCGCCGGTGTAACTTAGGGAATTGCACTCACTAGTGTTCAAGAACGCTTAGTGTTTGAAATGTGATGGATCTTTGTTGGATGATCAACAACAAAAGCTCTTTTACAATCAAAACACTGGGATGGATTCGGATATAGGTGGGTGTGAAACTCAAGGTTGCACTTGCCGTGCCTGGTTGCCTGTCATGTCTGGTTGTGTCTAGGTCATACGGCTTAGGACTTCTATGGAATTTGTGTAAATGTGCTAAGTGATTATGTGAACTCTATCTGCACTCTAGTTGCCTACGTGTTTACAGCTTTGCAAACTCACTTACCTGTCATGCATATTTGCTATTGGCCTTATAGGATGCCTCCACGTCGTCGTACACGTAAACCGCTCTCATCACCTCCGTTGGCACCTCAGACCGATACACCGACTTCAGCCAAAATTGCGGAAACCTTAAGACAGTTCATCGCTCAGGCCCCTAAAGGAAATGCTGAGCAGGAAGCGTGGCCCGATTTCTCAGATTCGAACCACCACAGTTTGAAGGTGCCCCGGATGATGCTATTGCCGAGGCATGGATATCAGCCCTGGAAAAGATTTACAGAATAATGGAATATCCGGACCCTTAGAGAGTCGAGTATGCAATCTATCTGATGGTTGGAGCCGCACAGGATTGGTGGAAACAGATTGAGCAAAGATGGAAACGCGAGCATGTAGTCCCGACTTGGGATCAGTTCTTGACCGAGTTTCGGGCTAAGTACATTCTGTGGGTTGTTCGTCAGCAACGCGAAAGGGAATTTCTGGCTCTCAAATAGAACACATCTTCAGTTGGCCAGTACGAGGCACACTTCTCTCGCCTCATTACGCATTGCCCGTATATGGTCGCCGACGAGCAGAGGAAGACTCGCCAGTTTGTAGAGGGATTGACTTACAAGATCAGGAAGGCTATGATGGTGGTCCGACCTCAATGTTATACCGACGCAGTGGAAATGGCTCTGCATATTGAGTCTGAACTCAACCTAATGGGACCGAGTCCTATTCTTGCCACTACCACCGTTCAGTACCTTCCAGTGAATTCTAAGAGGCCATTTACACCTTCGGGGCCCTCTTCTGGAAAGAAGACCTCCTAAGTGTCTTCATCGAAGCAGAATGCACCTCCCCAACCGCAGGGAGCCCTACGACCCGTATGTAGCTTTTTCCAAAGAGACCATCAAGAGTCGGAATGCCGAAAGAAAGTTGGACGTTGCTTCTCATGTGGAAGTCACTTCCACCTCCGCGCAAATTGTACGAGGAAGAAAAGATCGAGATAGTCGAGGAGAACTTAGATCCGAATGCTTCGGTGCAAGGTACAAATATTAATTGGCATTCCATACATGCATTTTATAAATCGAGTGGTTTACACTCACTTGTTGCGCTTTCATTGCTGTACTTGTGCGTGCGCATGTTGGATTCTTTGCATGTTTCTCTTTCTATTTCTTTGTTGCCGGATTGGAGGACATTTGCGATTCGCGCGCGTGCTGCCGTTTATCATCGAAGGAATCGTTAGCAGCAGATTTGACCAAGTTGCCAGCAAAGGATTATTTTGGACTTGACTAAGTCCAGAGAACCAAGTTAATCATAGAATTCACAGACGTACTTCCCGAGAATCTGAGAGCTCTTGCGATCAGATCGGAATGGATGATTTGTAATAGATTTAACTCTAAGAAGTTGAACCATGATCCAAGTCGCCTAACCGAATGGATTCTGCCGATCTGACAGAATCGAAGAACCGACTTGATGAACTTCCCTCCCTTGAACGTGCCCGAACGAGTATCTTGATCGGGGGTACTCCAACGCTGCCTATAGAGAAAGAAGACAGTGCACTTCCTATGTGTATTATTCACCGAGAATTGCACAGAATATTAACGAAGGCAAGTATCCTCTACCGTCGATGAAGAATTGTCCGATATGCTTTGAGATTGAGGATTTTTTCTGAACAACCTTTGATTAGGGTATCATCAGCTCTGTGTCCGAGACGAATATGTTCTGAAGACAGCTTTCAGTGCCTGATGTAGACGTCTTGAATTCGTAAGTCTGCCTCTAGTACTGACAAGTACTTTGCGACTTGACGGACCCCGTTCATATCACAGCGAGTTGGTCGTTGCTTTCTAAGGAGTCACCTTGATATTCTCGAGGTTCGAAGAAGAACGCAATGCACCTCCGTATGGTGCTCCAGACCTCAAAAAGGGCACCTGCTGATTGCTAGCCTAGCAAATATGAAATCTAGATCGACTGAGTGACCTTTTGGGTCATTTCGGATTCGGAACGAGGACCGAAGTAGAATCTTTGAGGATTTGAACAATACTGGAATGGGAACAAGCCAAGACTTCATGTGGAACTTCTCTAATCTTGCAACCCTGTTGCTTGAGTCGACAGGAAATAAACCGAGCTCGAATGGACAATCTATGTTGGACCTATTCTTAGGAGCCGAAAAGAGATTAACTACAACTTCAATATTAACCCGACTTAAGGGATTCTGAAGGAATTGTCGTGAGTAAGAATGCATCACATGAAAGGTTGAATTGGTGAATGGTGCTAATGAAGAAACCATAGCTTATGCTCGGGAAGCTAAAATCAACCAGAAAGTTGTCACTCATGACATCGAACTAGCTGCCGTAGTAAAGGATTGGTTGAAGCGTCGCCACTATCTCTTATGGAATTTGTTGACATCCCCACAAATTATGAGAGTTTAACAAGTGTTAACTCAGGAGGAGTTGAACCAACCCCAATGTCTTTAATGGAAAATGTTTGAGGACTAAGATTGCAAGAATCAGTGTTCCTTGGGAAAAGCGAATATCGTAGTTGGTACTTTGAACCAAATCACGAGCGTGTCACAAATTGAGGCTAAACTGAATTGGACTTGCACCATTTTGGATAATTTCATTCATAGCCTTGCGACCCAGTCAGAATTGGGTTTTAGAATCTAAAATGTCAAGACTGCAAAAGAATGGATTCCGAGTCAGACAATTCGAGCGAAGAATAATCCAGAGTTTCAGCTTTGTGTTGGTAACCCCAATACTTCCCAATATAAGCCTCGGACCCGTGATTCGAAGAGTCGAAAGAAAGAGACTTACTCGATTAATTCAAGAGATACTTGACTTGTCAGCAGATCAAAGCCGAGCATCAAAGATTAAGGGGTTAGCTATGACTACTACATATCCCTATGTGGGATTGGGAATGGATTCACCATGGACTTCGTGTCCGGACTACTGAAGGTTTAAGATGGTAATTACTGTTACACGTTTATCTGGGATTTCTCCAAGGTGCTATCGATCGAATTCAGGCCTTTCGACAATAAATGGAGATAGCTCAAGTTCTACTGAAAAGCTACTTGCAAGAACCCCGAACAAGCTTGGAGTTGTGCAATCTGCGAAATATCTCCTAGCGAGTCCCTTGGATGAATCAGACAGTCGAAGAAGCTTCGTGAGAGATCCGAATAAAGATGCATAAGTTTCACCCACAGTTGTTCAACTCTAATCAGTAGAATCTGGGGACCAGATTCTCATAAGGAGGGGTGATTGTAACTCCCCGAAAATTCGTGTTATGAACCGGGAACCCGAATCGATTTTCTTGCGCGATTCATTATTTACTTTATTAATTATTATATGATTTTATAACAATTTCGTATATGAGTGAATTTTGATATTTAAATCACGAATTGATAATGTGCGTTTAATTATATGAATTTTGACTGTAATTATGTATTATTTGGACAACATGAGTTTTCGAACTTATTTTATAAATTACGAAAATGCCCTTTCGTTTCTCAACCGGGTCAACTCTTTTGAATTAAGCCATCACTCTCTCTCCCTCACTCATTCACGCAACAATAGAGGAGAGATGAAGAGAAGAAAGAAAAAGAAAGGAAAAGAGAAGGAGGAAGGTTCAATCGATCGTCCCGACCCCGTTTCCCGACCGATTTTCAAACCGTTTACGCCTACGAACTCCTCACGATCTCTTCTATGAGTAAGCCTTTCACGTCCCTCTCGTTTAATGTCTCCTAAGCCTTGTATTTCTCGTTTTTGTAAATAGTTGAATAATTTAGGGTTTATGTGATTTCGAGAGAATTTATGGATAGATTTTCGTGTTTTTGGATCCTATGTGTAGCTTATATGTTGTAGATCATTATATGTAAATATTAGGGCGTGATTTGCATGTTTAGATGATCAAATATTGAAATTAGGATTGGTTTTGCGTGGTTTTTCTGGTTCTGCGAAGTTTCTGCTGTTTCTTGACGTGCACGGGCTTTGCACACGGGGTGTGGCAAGCCCGTGTGGGTGTACACGGTCTCCCGCATGGCCGTGCAGGAGACCGTGCGTGTTGTGGTGGTGCACGGCCCTGTGCACACAGCCTTGAGGCCGTGTGCAAGAGACCGTACGTGTCCTTCTTTGATGCGCACCGCCTTGGCACACGGCCGTGCACAAGGCCGTGTGGCCCGTTTGAACAGGGCCCTGACCTTCTGTAAGTCAGGGCCAATTTTACCCTGTAGGTCCCTCCGAGGTTCGTCTTTTCCGAATTCTTTCTTCGCTCATGTATTCGATATATATGAAATAGATATGAATTGTGTAGCGCCCCGCTCTACAGCCCCCGAACCTGCACGGATTCCCAAGCCGAATACAGTGCCTCAACCCGAGAACCCATGCAAGCTAACGGGTCAATCTCGACAGTTGGCAACAGTGAATCCCCAAAATAAAGCATTTAAATAGATCAGAGAATATATAGCGGAAGCATTTAAATCCATATTAACAAAAATTGCCACTCCGGGGCCAATACATTAACAACAGCCCACTCAGGGCAACATCATTTAAATAACAATATTGGGGAACAATATAATATTATCAATCCAGGTTGACAAGAATAATGAACGAGATCAAAAGACAACTAATGAGACTCGGCAAAACCAAAAAGCCTATCTGACACTGTTGCCCATCCGACACGTAAGACATGTCAGTCTCTCTCAAACCTGAGGCAAGAACAAATTAAAAGAGGGTGAGTCAAAGTACTCAGTGAAGATGTGAGAACAAGTCGAGTCATGCTTCCGGGTATTTATGGAAAATACATATGCGATAATGAAGAAACCGGAATATGCTTCGACTTGGATATACAATTAAGAATTAAAATCAATAACACTATAAAGCAGTAAATACGATCCCAGCGAGAATGGGCCTGTTCCTCCTTATATCTCCACGGTGCATGTATAAATACTCCATCGCCGGTGTCAAGCTAAGGAGCAACCCGAAGCTCAACCATAATGAATTTTAGGAAAATGTGCAACGAATGCAACACCCACCATCGCTCCCAACCGTGGCTATCATCTCCTGACAGGCCACGATTGACGCTTAGTTTTGGGAGAAGCACCTCGGATTACACCCTGAACGCCCGTCCCCAGATGTAACCTTCGGATACCTTCCCGGGCCCAACTTGAAAATAGTCATGTATTGGCTCGCTTTAAAATAACCCATTTGAATGCCAACCGACACTCTGAGCAAGGGTGACGACAAAGGATTAAATCCTAAGTCAAACCGTCACGTAAAATAAATAGTTTTCTTGCCCTTTTGAAAACAAATCAATTTGGTTTACTTATGTATAATTTTGATATTAAATGATTAGAGGATAAAACATAAAAATATAAACTCGAAATATATAATATATTAATAAGGGATTAGGGGGTTCGCAATTGTATATATATATGTTCAAGCCCAGTTAAAAGTTTAAATCCTCACCTGGAATCAAAAAGAGAAAGCCTAGCTGCTAGACTCACTGGTCTCCCACGCGGGACTGATCTGGAGACAAGACAAGACCTAGACAAATCAATAACGACTACAACAACAATAAAAGCGCAAATAAGCAATTATTGGACGAACGGCTAACCAAACATGTTTCCAATCATGCATATGTCAATTATAACATGTAAAGAAGCTATCATGTAAATTTCACGCAATTCCGACAAGTTGTCGAAAATACACATGATTAGAATTACACTATTCATAGCCCGAACGAGGGCGAAATTAAATAAACATTCCAAAATATAAATCTACAAATTAAAAGGGTTCTATAGGTGAAAACGGTGTAATTTTTGGAGTCCGTATGCAAAAAGTCAACCAAAAATGGTGACCCGAAGACTCAATTGCCGAGAGCAAAGTTTGAAAAGGCTGGAAAAAATTCACTAAGTGTTTCACACGGCCTAGTGCACGGTCTTGAACACGGTGTCAAGACCGTGCACGCACACACGGCCAAACACACGGGATAGGTGCACGGGCTCAGGCCCGTGCAAGCAAATATAGCTGCACACGGGCTCCTGCACGGTCTTGCGCAAGACCGTGCGTTAGCCCGTGTGGTTCAACTGAACCCAGCAGAAACTTACGGGTTTTCAAATTTTCGAGCCAAAATTCCACAAAAATCATATTTTTAACGCAAATCAACACTCATAATTTATAACAATCAATAATCAACATCTAATTCACATATACATCCAATAAAATCACGAATTGACCAAGAAATGGGCTCGATCTAAGCAATTATGCTAAAAGTTCCGAAATAACCAAATATTCTCAAAACCTCGAAAAATCGTAAAAGAAATTGGGGAAATTGGTACCTATAGAAAGGTATCGATGAACTGATCGTTTAAAAACGATTGGTGCGAGATTCCACGGAGATTCGAGCTCGGCACGATCGATTAGGGATTCGGGAGAAATATCTCTTTTCTTCTTCTTCTCTCTCTCTCTCTCTCTCGAAATAAAAATAATGAAATGAATTTCGATACTTATCAAATATCTTCGAAATACCGAAAAATACGAAGGGTTATTTTAGTAATTTTAGAAAATCCAATTAAATACGCGTCGATCACATATAACGATTAAATATTTAATAAACGCAATATAGACACGTAATTTAAATACGCAAACAATATTATCACATTGGTCATTTACGACATAATATATTATAATTCACATATAATCGAGAATTTAGAGATTAAGAAAGATAATTAACGCGTAAAATTACTCACAGTGATTCTCAGATTTCTGGGTCGTTACAAATGAAATCTGCTTGTGGCGAAGCTGCTGAACCTTACGATCCTGAATCTGAACCGGTTTCATCTCAATAGTCAAATCCGGCTCAAGCTGAACTCCGTCATCCTGGAGAATATGGGACTCGTCGGGGAAGTACTTGCGAAGCTGTGAGACATGGAAGACATTGTGGATCCCGGTAAGATAAGGTGGTAGGTCCAGACGATATGCGGTATTCCCGATCCGCTCGGTGATCTCAAATGGACCTAAATATCTCGGAGTAAGCTTCCCACCTCTACCGATCCTCGTGAATCCCTTCCTCGGGGAGGCCTTGAGAAAAACTCGGTCTCCCACTTCGAACTCCAAATGTCGACGCCTCTTGTCGGCGTAGCTCTTCTGGCGATCTTGAGCTGCTTTCATTCTTTGCCGAATGAGTTGAACCTTATCAATTGCTTCCTGAATGTGATCCGGTGGAGTAGCCCTCTCATGGCCATTAGCTGACCATTTCCAATCCTCCAATTCCCAATAAATTGGAGATCTGCACTTCCTCCCATAAAGAGCCTCATACGGTGGCATTCCAATCGAGGCTTGATAACTGTTATTGTAAGCGAACTCGACCAAGGGCAAGTGTGAAATCCAACTCGTATGAAAATCGAGCGCACATGCCCGTAACATATCATTTAGAAACCTGATCGTTCGCTCGGATTGTCCATCAGTCTGAGGATGTGCTGCAGAGCTAAACTTTAGGGTCGTTCCCAAGTTCTTATGAAGTTCTTGCCACAACTGAGCTGTGAACTTAGGATCCCTGTCAGAAACGATACTTTCCGGAACACCATGAAGCCTAATAATTTCTTTCTGATACAATTCTGCGAGCTGTTTAACCTTTGCTGTTTTTCGAACTGGTAGAAAATGCGCTGACTTGGTCAATCGATCAACGATGACCCAAATACTATCGAAACCTCCACGAACGGCAGGCAATCCAGTCACGAAGTCCATAGTGATCTCCTGCCACTTGGAAGTGGGTACAGGAAGCGGTTGAAGAGTTCCTCCAGGCCTTTGATGCTCGGCCTTGACTCTCTGACATGTTAGACAATGTTTCACATAAGTAGCCACGTCCCTTTTCATACCATTCCACCAATACTGGGTTCTGAGATCACGATACATCTTGTTGCCTCCTGGGTGAACAGCATAAGCAGACTTGTGTGCCTCATCGAGAATTCCACGCTTCAGGTTCGTAGGAACACAAACTCGGATCCCAAAGCGAAGCAATCCGGTACCATCGATCCTGAATTTGGTGTTAGGATCATTCAGCATTCTAGCTTTGATCTTCTGAATACTGGCATCTGAATCTTGCTCGTCTCGAAGTTGTTGGACTAAATCGGGTTGGACTGAAAGGTTGGCAAGACGAGGATACGATTCAAATCGAGTCCTTCTGTCCTCTAAAGAGGTATCTGAAGATGTCCCCTCTAGGTGTGCCACGTGAGCCCTTCGGCTCAATGCATCGGCGACTACGTTCGCCTTCCCAGGGTGATACTGAATGCGGAAATCATAATCTTCCAAGAATTCCATCCACCGTCTCTGTCTCCTGTTGAGATCCTTCTGAGTGAATAGATACTTCAAACTCTGGTGGTCCGTAAAGATGTCAAAAGTGACACCATACAGATAATGACGCCATTTGCCCAAGGCAAATATCACCGCTGCAAGTTCCAAGTCGTGAATGGGATAGTTCTTTTCGGCATCTTTTAGCTTTTTAGAAGCATAAGCTACGACTTTCCCATTTTGCATCAACACGCACCCTAAACCTTCCTTGGACGCGTCAGTATAAACCGCGTATCCCTCGTGTCCGTCTGGAAGAACAAGTATAGGTGCAGTGGTCAATCTCTTCTTCAACTCTTTGAAACTGGCCTCACACTTGTCGTCCCACTGAAAGGATATATCTTTACAAGTCAACTTCGTGAGTGGGGCCGCTAGTGTGGAGAAATCCTTAACGAATCGCCTGTAATATCCAGCCAATCCAAGGAAACTCCTAACTTCTGTTGGCGTCTTAGGCTGACTCCAACTCGTTACTGCCTCAATCTTTGATGGATCCACAGCAATCCCATTCCCGGAGATGATGTGACCAAGGAATGAAACCTCGTTGATCCAAAATTCGCACTTGCTGAACTTGGCATATAGACTATGCTCTCGAAGCGTCTGTAGAACAATGCGAAGATGCTCGGCATGATCCTCGACTGTCTTGGAGAAAACCAGAATGTCGTCGATGAAGATAACCACAAACTTGTCGAGGTAAGGTCGGAAAATCATGTGCATCATATCCATGAAAGCTGCAGGGGCATTCGTCAAACCAAACGGCATCACAACAAACTCGAAGTGGCCGTACCGAGTGTTAAACCCGATCTTAGGTATATCCTGCTCTCGGATACGAAGCTGATAATATCCCTGACGAAGATCCAACTTCGAATATACCTTTGAGCCCTGCAATAAGTCGAATAACTCCTCTATGTGGGGTAGAGGGTATTTGTTCTTCACTGTCATCCGGTTCAACTCCCGGTAGTCGATGCACATTCTCAACGTACCATCCTTCTTCTTTACAAACAAAACCGGGGCACCCCAAGGAGAGATGCTCGGTCTTATGTAACCATTCTCAAGCAACTCTTCCAGTTGCATCTTCAGTTCCTTCAACTCGGCTGGAGCCATCCTATACGGAGTCTTCGAATAAGGCTCCGATCCCGGGGCAAGATCGACTACGAACTCAATGTCCCGATCAGGGGGTAGAGAGTTCAAACTCTCGGGAAAGACATCAGGGAAGTCCTTAATCACTTCCGTATTCTCGAGCTTCCCTTGTTCCTTCGGTCGGTTAAGTAAATAAGCGACGAAGGCCTGAGCTCCCTCTCGGATCAAACGAGAAGCCTCAACGAAAGAAATCTTCGGTGCCAGAACTGACTCCTCAAAACTACCCTTCACAATTGTTGCCTCGGTCCCAATCTGAATAGTCTTCCTGAAACAATCCACACTGACTCTATGCTGATAAAGCCAGTCCATTCCCAGAATAATCCCGTAGCGCTGCAGTGGTAACTCGATCAAATCTGCGGGATAAACACGATCTCCTATCTTCAAAGGACAACCCTTGAAGATTCTATCCGTAACGTAAGAAGTCCCCAAAGGAGAACTGACTCGATACAAATAAGGCAGACTCTCCACGGGCATGCACAACTTAGCAGCAATATCAAGCGCAATAAACGAGTGTGTAGCACCCGGATCATATAATGCAGTAATAGGGATGTCATGAATATGCAGGGTACCTCCAATAACATCATGCGAATCGGGCTCAAGCTCCTCTCCTCCCAGTGCGAAGACTCTGGGCTGAACTCTCGGCTGACCGGCAGCCTGAATCGCCTTCAGTGGCGTGGCAAGAGTTCTCTTGTTCGGACAAGAGTCTATCAGGTGATCAGAAGATGCACAAATCAAACACTGTCCCAATCGCCTCCGGCAGGAATCGGCGGTGTGGTTCGGCCTGTGGCAGTAGGAACAAGTGATCGGTGCAACGGCAGTAATAGGAGCCCTATCAATATACCTGGGCCTCTTATCGCCCATAGAAGATCCAGAGCCAGCAGTGAAAGGCCTCTTGCCCTTCTGAGAAAAACCCTTAGGGGCAGCAGCAACAGGAACAGGAGCTCTACGACGAAGCTCTCGAAGATCGGACTCGATAGCCATAGCCCGTGTAACGGCCTCCTCATAAGTACGGAGGTCACTGCCTACCAACTCGGCCCTGATCTCGTCGCGAAGGCCCTCCTTGAACTTCCTGGCCATCCTCCTATCGTCGTCTGCTATATGAGGAGCATAGACGATCAGTCTGGTAAAGTTGGCCTCATACTGGCCCACAGTCGTACCTCCCTAAGTGAGGTTCATAAACTCCCTCTCTCGCTGATCACGGACGATCTCGGGCACATACTTCGCCCGGAACTCATGCAAAAACCTTCCCCAAGTGCGTGGGGTCTGTGCCGTAGTCCAACGCCTCTCAACTAGGCGCCACCAATCAAGGGCGGGACCCCTCATCAGAAATACAGAGAGCTCGATCCTCTGCAAATCCTCAATATCTAGAGCTCTGAACTTCTGCTCCAGCTCGGAAATCCAGGCCTCTGCCTTGATGTCGTCCGGCTCACCCTCGAAGACCGTAGGGCGATAGGACATAAATCGATCCATGGTTCGGGCAGTAACATCCCGAGGATTCGTTGGTGGTGGCTGTGGTGGCTGTTGCTCCTGCTGAGCCTGCTGTATAATCAGTCTAACAGCATCATAGAAGGCATTAGGCGATGGAAAACCCTCTGGTGGTGGAGGCGGTTCCTGTCGGCCTCGAGGTCTAACCATTGTGCCTGCAAAGATAAGCTGAAATGCATGTGGATTAATGATATGACCAATTAATCAAGTAACAATAACATTTAAAAGCGCAAGTAAAGGAATAACATGAAACCTATAAATATAGCCGTACGACTTAGACACGACACTCCAGACAACAGAACCTAGGGAACCTATGGCTCTGATACCACTCCGGACTGTAGCGCCCCGCTCTACAGCCCCCGAACCTGCACGGATTCCCAAGCCGAATACAGTGCCTCAACCCGAGAACCCATGCAAGCTAACGGGTCAATCCCGACACTTGGCAACAGTGAATCCCCAAAATAAAGCATTTAAATAGATCAGAGAATATATAGCGGAAGCATTTAAATCCATATTAACAAAAATTGCCACTCCGGGGCCAATACATTAACAACAGCCCACTCAGGGCAACATCATTTAAATAACAATATTGGGGAACAATATAATATTATCAATCCAGGTTGACAAGAATAATGAACGAGATCAAAAGACAACTAATGAGACTCGGCAAAACCAAAAAGCCTATCTGACACTGTTGACAAGCAGATTCTTCCGAAATTCGAATGCATACTCCCTTATGGTATTTAAAATACGCTCGTAAAGTCTCGTAGCATTTGAACTTGATTTGCATGTTTAAATTCAAGAATTACTTCGTTTTTGTTTGTTAACTTGAACCTAAGTGCCGTATATGATTGCTTAACGTGCTTCTATGTGTTATAATGCTTTCGTATGAGCCGTGCGTCGTCGTATGTCTTACGTGGTTGTGTCGTTTGTCAGTTGCAGGTTCCACTCTCGTGGATTAGGTTGCTCATTTCCGTTTTGGGCTTTCTTTTGGTTGTCGCCAGGTAAGGTTTCCGTTGTTATTCCGTATTATGTAGATATGTATTATTAAGCCTCACTAAATAAGCCTCGCATGTGTAGTTTACATTTTCATCCCGTATTACTATATTTAGTAAGTACTTTATTCTTATTACTTTTATGAGGTTTAAGAACAACGGATTTGATATCAAATGAATATTATGTATATGATTTCGAAATATTTTCAAAAAGAGACAAGCGAACTATGTTTCGATTGAAATGTAATTTTGGGTTTGGAAACCGTCTCGTTGAGTGAAGTCGTCAGGACGGGTTTCTCCCCCATGGCGATGGAACACCCGGTTGCGTTTCCTACCGTTACATCGCCTGTCTCGAACGGCCCTTTTGGCCCTCCCCGAAATGTCTCGATTCCTATTTTAATAGGAAAATGATAGTTATGAAAAATGTGAGATATGATATGTATGATATGATATGTGGGCCCGGAGTATGGCGATCGGATGAAGCCGGATAGACAGCGGGTCTACGGTGGAATTCGGTAGCTTGCTCCATGTTTACCGGGAGCACGGGTGAGGCCGGAATGGCAACCTTTGTGCTCCTGCGACGGTTGACTTCGTGTCAACTAAGACATAGGCTATTATGCCTATAGAGCAGTTGGATTTAGCGATCCTTCTGCTATATGGGAGGAATAAGGCTGGTATGGTTTTCAGGTATGTTATGATATGATATGAGGAGTTGAGGGCTCGACTCGCCGAGCAATATGATATGTCCCGTTATGTTATGTTATGATAAATCACCGAATGTTTATGAAAACCCTTCTTTTACGTTTGTTTTCTTTTAAATTAAATGATTTATTCCTGTATGCTATTATGTATGTACTCCCTTTTTCCCCTCACTTAGTCTTTTGACTAACCCTCCCTGTTTTTAACCTTATCTGTTTCAGGTGATTACTAGGTGGGCATTCGTCGGTCTTGTATTGCGGAATTATTCTGCTTTTGTCATTGTTCATTCCTAGGTTGTTTTAGGTACTTGACCGTTATATGTATTATGTAGGTTATGATTTGAGTCCGGGATTATTTAATGTTGAACCCGTTATGATTTGATTCAAATTTTGTAAGTGAATTCCGCTAGCCTTGGTAGGCTTTAACTATTTGCGCAATTGGTTTATTGCTTAAATTTCCCGTTAGTAGAATAGTTGTTTGCTGTTGCTTACGCTTCCGCATTGTTGTCGTCAGTTGTTTTACAAAAGCCCCGCCTAGTGATTGAGTAAATCGGTTTGCCGTTCGCCGGGTTTCAATTGAGGGTCGGATTTCTATTTCGGCTTTAGGTTGAGACTCGGTGCGGGGCGTACGTTACCCGTTTGGGGCGCCCGCTACAGACATAACCCATGCAGACACTGAAAGCAAGACAAGACTAGATATTAGGGCTTTCGGTTCCCTTTCAGGAACCTAGGCTCTAATACCAAATACTGTAGCGCCCCTTTCCGTAGGAGGAGAAAGGACACCACATCCGCACCAAGACGAACTCCTAAACAAGGTAAATGTACCCCACTCAAAAATTCATCCCGGCGAACGGCAAGCACTCGATCAAAACTCCGACAACAATAATATGATGCCCCAACAACAACAGTAACAACAATCAGGGAAATGCGGAAGCGAATTCAGAATAATAAATCAATGCGTAAAAGCCATCCATGGCAACAGTAATCATAACAAAATGAATCTAAAATAATTATCCATTCAATGCCGTCCATGGCTCAACTATCTATCCCACATCAGGGGCACATAAGTACGGAAAATAAATCATAATATTAAATAAAATAAGCTAAAACAATTCATAAAGTAAAGACTCGACTGTTGTTGGGACACTGACAAGACAAGAGACAAGAGCTGACCTAGACCTGTTGCTGCCGACTGACAAGATAGGTGACACCGCCACCTGTCTACCTGAAGCAAGAACCAAAATAGAAGGGGTGAGTATAAAGGAGTAAGGGGGGGTAATACAATATAGGTATTGATCACAGTTCGTCGTTTATCGATTAAAACCAAAAATGGGTGAATGTTACTCGTTTTTATAAAGATACATACAATAATATAAGTTGTAAAACTATAACACAAAGCAACATTCGGGTTCGGCTTTATTTGAAAACACAAAAGGTTGACGAACTGGATCCTTTGAAAACATTTGCACATAAGGTCAAGCCGATCATTTTGAAATGATATTAGTTGAGTCACGAGGCCGTTACAAGTTCGAAAGACATGGCATACATAAGTTGGAAATGATAGGTAAAAACGGCTCGTAATTCAACTAAATAGTTTGAACAATAAAGAAGGCTTAAGTTGGGCAAGTTCGAGCCACGCTTCCGGGTTTTATATATATATATAGGGAAATACATATGCTAAATGAAGAAAACCAGAATGTGCTTCGACTTGTAACGAAAGCCGTTAATCAATTAGACAAGCAAGTAATGCAATAAGTCATGCAATAATGTGTCCCGGCGAGAACGGGCCCTCCCCTTATAACTCCCAATCATGAAAAACATGCAAGCATGTAGTCAAGTACTCCACCACCAAAAGTCACGATCCAATCACAATTTAAGGAAATGAGTGGTGCCCCACAACGCTACCGTACACAATTTAAGGAAACGCTCAAGGCGCTACCGTCGCATTAACTTAGGTCAGTCAAACCTCCCGACTGGCCTAAGTCAATACCTAGAGTACACATCGGGATTTGCCCTAGACGCTCGTCTCCAGGCTCACCTCCTGTATAACTCCTGGGCCCCAAAGTCATAATCCAGTCCATGGCTCGCTTGAAATCAATAACAACTTAGGTGGCTAAAAGGGCCATTTGAAAATAGGGAATTAGGGTGTGGGAGGCCAAAGGGGCCATTCGAGACAAGGTTATATTGCGAGGTCGAGAGACCAAAGTTCGCATTTAAAAACAAATGAGTTTTCTTTGCCTCTAGTTGAAAATATTTGTAAAATATTATACATATAGGTTTTGCTATTAAAAGGTTTGACTAAGCACATAAGGAAATAGTAAAGGCAGGAACAACAAGCAAGAAGAAAGGCGGGATAATAATTTATTTCGCAAACCTATATATATCTATGATCTTGCCCCAGTTGAAAACGTTTTAAACCCTTACCTGTAGCTCAACAAACGAGAAAAGCAAGCAAGCAACATGTATGATTCTCCCTCAGAGATCCCACCTGAAAACACGGGGTCTAGAGGATGAATGACTGACACGAACAAGAAAACAGACACTGACGCTCGGCTATCAAAATACGAACATGCTTAAAGATAATCATTCAATATTTAAACACAAAAGAGCAAGTAGGGGTAAATTGGTCATTTATCCAAAAGCATGCAATAATTAAATAAACGAATAACAATTAACATTTAATTAATAATAATATTTAAGCATAATCTAACCAGGGGTTAAGCTTGCAATTAAACATCAAACATGTATATTTCATTTAAATCAACAACAATTAAAGTACAACTTATAGCTTTTCCCAAAAGCTCAAAAGCTAACAAGCTAAGATCGATCCTATCTCTAGCCTAATCGAACCGAAACCTATCCGTTCGACTACACAAGCATATATCATCAACAATCAATAATTTATACAATTAAGCCAAGCTAGGATACAAGTTATTCATGCTCAAAAGCTATAAGCTATAAGCTATAGTTCAAAAGCTACAAATTAACACAATAATACGAAAAATATGATAAAAGACAAACGACAAGTCAGATTCGAGTAATACCAGCACCGTTAGAACCGTTGCATCGAGGGTCACGATCTGTCCGAAGACTCCATCACCGGATTCCAGCCGGAACAATGCCAAAACGCCAAAAAACCACCTGCCACCACCGGACCGCCGACGGGCCACCTTCGATGGTCGAACCCTTATACCGAAATGTTTCTCTCGATGAGCCCGTCACTTCCCTCAAAGCCGTTTCTCAATCGGATCATCCATCGGAATTTAATTTCACTTTTAAGCTCCAAAACCCTAGAATCCAAGAATCGAAATTAACAAAAATCGGCTCAACGAAATACGAAATTGACTTTGAAATCGGCTTACCCATATCGAGAAGATTGAAATCCATATAAAGCTCTTTGAAAATGGTGGCCGGAAAGTCCAGACCACCACGTCGCCGCCGCGGCTCCGCCACGCGCCCCGGAGCTCCGCGGCGGCTCACTTCCAGGCCATGAGACCACCACCAAAATCTTCGTCTCTTCAAGGTCATTCCAGCCACGGTGGTGCACCGTCGAGATGCCGCCTGGAGTCGCAAAATCCGCCGTTGACCGCCGCGCCGTCTCCTCCTCGATCCGTCGCCCTCCGGCCAAATCATGCCGTGAGACCACCGCCAAAAGACTCCTCTCGACGAGAGCTTCCATCTCCGACCAAGCCCAAGCTCATTTCCGTGCCACCTTCTCGCCGCCGTTGCGCCGCCGTCGCTGCTCCAATCGCTGGGAAAATGGTATGGTTGAGTTTGTCTCGTCGAGACGGTCGATTCGACATATCATACGCGCGATTCCGAGAAGAAATGAGAAAATTACATTTTTGGGGGGAGAGGGAGCCGCGGCTGCTGTTGTGCGTGTGTGTTCTCTCTTTTTTCATTTTGGCCCCAAATCTCCCAATAATTGCATAATATACCCTATCCTCGAAAAATTTGCAAATAGTGTAAAGTGTCGGAATTAGGCGTACTTAGTGTCAAAATGTTCGTAATTAAATGCTTAACAAAGATTAAGGTTCATTTTATTAAAATTCATGAGTTTACGAAAAGTCAACGCCGGGTAAGGTCAAAGTGTAAATAGTTTTGGGTCAAAAATGCAATTTCTTGAAAATATGATTTAATGAATAATATTTAGAATCTTATGAAAATATTTCGAACCTTGATAAAATATGCATTATTACATTGAACCCCAGTCTAATGTACACCGTTAAATTACTAAATTAAATTAAACGAGCTATAAATATAAATTTACCAAATTGACCTTAATTAGTGGCAAAACGATGCAAATTAAATTCTAATTAATGCCTTGGGTTTTAAATGCCAAATCAATGATTTATAAAAATATTTAAAATGCAAGAGTTGGGAAAATGTGCAATTGTTAAAGACGTCGGAACCGTAAACGGTCCGAATTCCGATAAATGCGCTAATCTTGAAATTGGAGATTGCGGGTCGTTACAGTTCTAATTTCAAAGAGCTAATTTGAAGTTGCATGAGTTGTTCATTCTTTGGTCTATGACGAGGGGAGTTAGGGTTAATTTGGGGTTCTGGATTGCACAAAGTTTCCAAAATGCTATGCCCCACAGTCGCTCCTTAGTTATGGGCCATGTTATCACATAGCTTGCCCTTTATGGGCGTGTGATCGACTGCGACTCTACCGGGATGCACACTGCTCGTTCCCTTGCACCCTTTAATTTGAAATCTCTTGATTTGATGTGTCTGTTGCAAGTTATGTTGGCATCGTAAACCCGGCAATAGCAAAATTTAAAAATTTTTATGCCGGAAAACAAAAACGAATTCTCCAGGAAGTTTATGAACCAATTAAAGATGTTTTCTAAAAACATGTGTTCAAAACAACCATCTTTGTAACGCCCCGAAAATTCGTATTAAGAACCGGGAACCCGAATCGATTTTGTTGCGCGATTCATTATTTATTTTATTAATTATTATATGATTTTATAACAATTTCGTATATAAATGAATTTCTACATTTAAATTACGAATTGTCAATGTGCGTTTCATTATATGAATTTTGACTGTAATTATGTGTTAATTGGACAATGTGAGTTTTTGAACTTATTTTGCGAAATTACGAAAATGCCCTTTCGTTTCTCGAATCAAGTCAATTATTTAACTAAGTCTCACATCTCTCTCTCACCTCACTCTCGAACACTTCAGCAAGAAAAGGAAAAGAAAAGAGAAGAAAAGAAAGAAAAGGAGAAGGAAGAAGAAGGAGTTTCAATCGATCGTCCCGAATCCGTTTCCCGACGGATTTTCGAATCTTTTACGTCTACGAACTCCTCGCGATCTCGTCTACAAGTAAGCCTTTCACGTCCATCTCGTTTAATGTCTCCTATGCCTTGTATTTCTCGATTTTGTTTATAGTTGAATAATATAGGGTTTATATGATTTTGGATGAATTTATGGACGGATTTTCGTGTTTATCGTTTCTATATGTAGATTATATGTTGTAGATGATTATACGTGAAAATTAGGGAGTGATTTGCATGATTAATCGGTCAAATGTTGGTTTTAGGATTGAATTTGCGAAGGTTTCGAGTTTCTGTGAATTTTCTATTGTTATCGCACGCACACGGCCTATGCACACGGGGTGTTGCAATCCCGTGTGCATGTGCACGGGCTCTCTACACGGCCTGTAGAGAGGCCGTGCGTATTGGTTCTACACGGGCTCTCTACACGGCCTGTAGAGAGGCCGTGCGTGTCCCTTTGGTGCACACGGTGTTGGTGCACACGGCCTCAAGGCCGTGTGCATGAGCCCGTGTGGCCCGATTGAACAGGCCCTGACCTTCTGCAAGTCAGGGCCAATTTTGGTCTACGGGTCCTGCTTCGGCTCGTCTTTTCCGAATTCTTTCTTCGCTTGTGTATTCGATATATATGAAATAGATAGGAATTGCATGATTTATGAATTTATAGCATGTTCGGGTCTATGAATAGTGCGTTTTAAGTTTTCGTTAAATTTTCTAACTTTTGCATATGATGTCCGATTTTCCCGAAATTTGAATGCATGCTCCCTTATGGTATTTAAAGCATGTCTGTAAAGTTTCGTTGCATTTGGACTTGATTTGCATTTTTAAATTATGAATTACTTCGTTTCGTTTGATAATTGAACCTAAGTGTTTTATGTGATTGTATAACGTGCTATTACGTGTTTCTATGCTTTCGTACGAGCCGTGCGTCGTCGTATGTCTTACGTGGTTATGTCGTTTGTCAGTTGCAGGTTCCACTCTCGTGGATTAGGTTGCTCGTTTCCCTTTTGGGCTTCCTTTTAGTTGTCGCCAGGTGAGGTTTCTATTGTTATCCCGTATTATGTAGATATGTACTATTGAGCCTCACTAAATAAGCTTCGCATGTGTAATTTATGTTTTCATCCCGTATTACTATATTTAGTAAATACTTTATGCTTATTATGTTTATGAGGTTTAAGAACAACGAATTTGATATTAAATGAATAATATGTATATGATTTCGAAATGTTTTCAAAAAGAGACAAGCGAACTATATTTCGATTTAAATGTAATTTTGGGTGTGGAAACCTTCTCGTTGAGTGAAGTCGTTAGGGCGGGTTTCTCCCCCAAGACGATGGAACATCCGGTTGCGTTTCCTGCCGTTACATCGCCTGTCTCGAACGGCCCTTTTGGCCCTCCCCGAAATGTCTTGATTCCTATTTTAATAGGAAAATGATAGTTATGAAAATGCGAGATATGATATGTATGAAATGTTATCTGGGCCCAGAGTATGGCGATCGGATGAAGCCGGATAGACAGCGGGTCTACGGTGGAATTCGGTAGCTTGCTCCATGTTTACCAGGAGCACGGGTGAGGCCGGAGTGGCAACCTTTGTGCTCTTGTGACGGTGACTTCGTGTCAAACTGAGGAATAGGTTATTATGCCTATAGAGCAGTTGGATTTAGCGGTCCTTCTGCTACATGGGAGGAATAAGGTTGGTATGGTTTTCAGTTATGTTATGTTATGATATGAGGAGTTGAGGGCTCGACTCGCCGAGCAATATGATAAGCCCCGTTATGTCAGGTTATGATAAATCACCAAATATTTATGAAAACCCTTCTTTTACGTTGTTTTCTTTTAAGTTAAAATGGTGATTTATTCCCGTATGCTATTATGTATGTACTCCCTTTTTCCCCTCACTTAGTCTTTTGACTAACCCTCCCTGCTTTAAACCTTATCTGTTTCAGGTGGTAACTAGGTGGGCATCGTCAGTCTTGTATCGCGGGTTTTCTTTCTTTTCGGTGATTGTCCCTTTCTAGATTGTTTTAGGTTCATGATTAGGTTATATGTATATGTTAACGGGATTGATATATTGAACCCGTCATTGTATATCACCGGGATATTGTATCGAACCCGTTTATTATATTATAGTAAGTGAATTTCGCTAGCCTTGGTGGGCTTTAACTATTTGTGCAATTGAGCTACTGCTTTGAATGTTGTTATATGGAATTTAATTTGGTTGTTGCTTCCGCTCCCGCATTGTTGTCGTTGTTATTGTTTTACAAAAAGCCCCGCCTAGTGATTGAGTAAATCGGTTTGCCGTTCGTCGGATTTCAATTTAGGGTCGGATTTCTGTTTCGGCTTCGGATTGAGGCTCGGTGCGGGGCGTGCGTTACCCGTTTGGGGCGCCCGCTATAGTTGGTATCAGAGCTTCTTTGGTCCAATGACCTAAGCTCTGAATCGTCGTGTTTTGTTGGTTTTGTCGGTCTTTGTGTGCCGGTGTAACTTAGGGAATTGCACTCACTAGTGTTCAAGAGCGCTTAGTTTTTGAATTGTGACGGATCTTTGTTGGATGATCAACAACAAAAGATCTTTTACAATCAAAATACTGGGATGGGCTTGGATATAGGTGGATGTGAAACTCAAGGTTATACTTGCCGTGCCTGGTTGTCTGTCATGTCCGGTTGTGTCTAGGTCGTACGGCTTAGGACTTCTGTGGAATTTGTGTGAATGTGCTAAGTGCTTATGTAAACTCTATCTGAACTCTAGTTGCCTACGTGTTTACAGCTTTTCATACTCACTTACCTGTCATGCATATTTGCTATTGGCTTTACAGGATGCCTCCACGTCGTCGTCCACGTAAACCGCTCTCATCACCTCCATTTGCACCTCAGACCGATACACCGACTTCAGCCGAAATGGCAGAAACATTAAGACACTTCATCGCTCAGGGCCCTAAAATAAATGCTGAACAGGAAGCGTGGGCCCAATTTCTCAGATTTGAACCACCACAGTTTGAAGGTGCCCCGGATGACGCTATTGCCGAGGCATGGATATCAGCCCTGGAAAAGATTTATAGAATAATGGAATATCCGGACCCTCAGAGAGTCGAGTATGCGATCTATCTGATGGTTGGAGCCGCACAGGATTGGTGGAAACGGATTGAGCAAAGATGTTAACGTGAGCATGTAGCCCCGACTTGGGATAAGTTCTTGATCGAGTTCCGGGCTAAGTACATTCCGTTGGTTGTTCGTCAGCAACGTGAAAGGGAATTTCTGGCTCTCAAGCAGAACACATCTTCAGTTGATCAGTATGAGGCACACTTCTCTCGCCTCATTAAGCATTGCCCATATATGGTTGCCGACGAGCAGAGGAAGACTCGCCAGTTTGTAGAGGGATTGACTTACGAGATCAGGAAGGCTATGATGGTGGTCCGACATCAATGTTATACTGACGCAGTGGAAATGGCTCTGCATGTTGAGTCTAAACTCAGCCTAATGGGACCGAGTCCTATTCTTGCCACTACCACCGCCCAGTATCTTCCAGCGAGTTCTAAGAGGCCATTCACACCTTTAGGGCCATCTTCTGGAAAGAAGACCTCCCAAGTGCCTTCATCGAAGCAGAATGCACCTTCCCAACCGCAGGGAGCCCTACGACCCGTATGTAGCTTTTGCCAAAGAGACCATCAAGAGTCAGAATGCCGAAAGAAAGCTGGCCGTTGCTTCTCATGTGGAAGTCCATTCCATTTCCGCGCAAATTGCACGAGGAAGAGAAGATCGAGACAGTCGAGGAGAACTTAGATCTGAATGCTTCGGTGCAAGGTACAAGATATAAATTGTTATCCATACCTGCATTTCATCATTTGAGTGGTTTACACTCACTTGTTGCGCTTTTCATTAACGTCCTTGCGCGTGCGCCTGTTGAATTCTTTGTGTGTTTCTCGTTTATTTTCGTTGGCGGATTGGAGGACATTTGCGATTCGTGCGCGCGCTGCCGTTTATCATCGAAGGAACCGTGAGCAGCAGATTTGACCAAGTTTCCAGCAAAGGATTATTTTGGACTTGACTAAGTCCAGAGAACCAAGTTGATCATAGAAGTCACAGACGTACTTTCCGAGAATCTGGGAGTTGTTGCGATCAGACCGGAATGGATGGTTTGTGATAGATCTAACTCTAAGAAGTCGAACCGTGATCGAAGTCGTCTAACCGAATGGATTCTGCCGATCTGACAGAATCGAAGAACCGACTTGATGAACTTCCCTCCCTTGAACGTGCCCGAACGAGTATCTTGATCTAGGGTACTCCAGCACTGCTTGAAGGGAAGAAGACAGTACACTTCCATGTGTATTGTTCACCGAGAATTGCAGAGAATATTAACGAAGGCAAGTATCCTCTACTGTCGATGAAGAATTGCCCGATATGCTTTGAGATTGAGGATTTTGTCTGAACAACCTTTGATTAGGGTATCATCAGCTCTGTGCCCGAGACGAATATGTTCTGAAGACAGCTTTCAGTGCCTGATGTAGACGTCTTGAATTCGTATGTCTGCCTCTAGTACTGACAAGTACTTTGCGACTTGATGGACCCCGTCCATATCACAGCGAGTTGGTTGTTGCTTCCGCTCCCGCATTGTTGTCGTTGTTATTGTTTTACAAAAAGCCCCGCTAGTGATTGAGTAAATCGGTTTGCCGTTCGTCGGGTTTCAATTTAGTGTCAGATTTCTGTTTCGGCTTCAGATTGAGGCTCGGTGCGGGGCGTGCGTTACCCGTTTGGGGCGCCCGCTACAGTTCGTTGCTTTCTAAGAAGTCACCTTGAGATTCTCGAGGTTCGAAGAAGAACGCAGTGCACCTCCGTATGGTGCTCCAGACCTCAAAAAGGGCACCTGCTGATTGCTAGCCTAGTAAATATGAAATCTGGATCGACTGAGTGACCTTTTAGGTCATTTCGGATTCGGAACGAGGACCGAAGTAGAATCTTTGAGGATTTGGACAGTACTGGAATGGGAACAAGCCAAGACTTCGAGTGGAACTTCTCTAAGCTTGCAACCCTGTTGCTTGGGTCGACGGAGAAGAAACTGAGTCGAACGGACGATCTCTGTAAGACTTTCTTAGGAGTCGAGAAGAGATTAACTGCAACTTCAATATTAACCCTGCTTAAGGGATTCTGAAGGAATTTTCGTGAGTAAGAATGCATCACATGAAAGGTTGAATTGGTGAATGGTGCTAATGAAGAAACCATAGCTCATGCTCGGGAAGCTAAAATCAACCAGAAAGTTGTCACTCATGACATCGAACTAGCTACTGTAGTAAAGGATTGGCTGAAGCGTCGCCACTATCTCTTATGGAAATTGTTGACATCCCCACAGATTATGAGAGTTTAACAAGTGTTAACTCATGAAGAGTTGAACCAACCCCAACGTCGTTAATGGAAAATGTTTGAGGACTAAGATTACAAGAATCAGTGTTCCTTGGGAAAAACGAATATCGTAGTTGGTACTTTGAAGCAAATCACGAGCGTGTCACAAATTGAGGCTAAACCGAATTGGACTTGCACCATTTTGGATAATTTCATTTATAGCCTTGCGACCCAGTCAGAATTGGGTTGAAGAATCTAAAATACCAAGACTGCAAAAGAATGGATCCCGAGTCAGACAATTCGAGCGAAGAATAATCCAAATTTTCAGCTTTGTGTTGGTAACGCCAATACATCCCAATATAAGCCTCGGACCCATGATTCAAAGAGTCGATAGAAAGAGACTTACTCGATTAGGGCAAGAGATACTCGACTTGTCAAGTGATCAAAGATGAGCATCAAAGATTAAGGGGTTAGCTATGACTACTACATATCCCTATGTGGGATTGGGAATGGATTCACCATGGACTTCGTGTCCGGACTACTGAAGGTTTAAGATGGTAATTACCGCTACACATTTATCTGGGATTTCTCCAAGGTGTTGTCGATCGAATTCAGGCCTTTCGAAAATAAATGGAGATAGCTCAAGTTCTTCTGAAAAGCTACTTGCAAGAACCCCGAACAAGCTTGGAGTTGTGCAATCCGCGAAATATCTCCGAGCGAGTCTCTTGAATGAATCAGACAGTCGAAGAAGCTTCGTGGGAGATCCGAATAAAGATGCGTAAGTTTCACCCAGAGCTGTTTAACTCTAATCAGTAGAATCTGGGGACCAGATTCTCATAAGGAGGGGTGATTGTAACGCCCGGAAAATTCGTATTAAGAACCGGGAACCCGAATCGATTTTGTTGCGCGATTCATTTTTTTTTTTATTAATTATTATATGATTTTATAACAATTTCGTATATAAATGAATTTCTACATTTAAATTACGAATTGTCAATGTGCGTTTCATTATATGAATTTTGACTGTAATTATGTGTTAATTGGACAATGTGAGTTTTTGAACTTATTTTGCGAAATTACGAAAATGCCCTTTCGTTTCTCGAATCAAGTCAATTATTTGACTAAGTCTCACATCTCTCTCTCACCTCACTCTCGAACACTTCAGCAAGAAAAAGAAAAGAAAAGAGAAGAAAAGAAAGAAAAGGAGAAGGAAGAAGAAGGAGTTTCAATCGATCGTCCCGACTCCGTATCCCGACGGATTTTCGAATCGTTTACGTCTACGAACTCCTCGCGATCTCGTCTACGAGTAAGCCTTTCACGTCCATCTCATTTAATGTCTCCTATGCCTTGTATTTCTCGATTTTGTTTATGGTTGAATAATATAGGGTTTATATGATTTTGGATGAATTTATGCACGGATTTTCGTGTTTATCGTTTCTATATGTATATTATATGTTGTAGATGATTATACGTGAAAATTAGGGAGTGATTTGCATGATTAATCGGTCAAATGTTGGTTTTAGGATTGAATTTGCAAAGGTTTCGAGTTTCTGTGAATTTTCTGTTGTTATCGCACGCACACGGCCTATGCACACGGGGTGTTGCAAGCCCGTGTGCATGTGCACGGGCTCTCTACACGACCTGTAGAGAGGCCGTGCGTATTGGTTCTACACGAGCTCTCTACACAGCCTGTAGAGAGGCCGTGCGTGTCCCTTTGGTGCACACGATCTTGGTGCACACGGCCTCAAGGCCGTGTGCATGAGCCCGTGTGGCCCCGATTGAACAAGCCCTGACCTTCTGCAAGTCAGGGCCAATTTTAGTCTACGGGTCCCGCTTTGGCTCGTCTTTTCCGAATTCTTTCTTCTCTCGTGTATTCGATATATATGAAATAGATAGGAATTGCATGATTTATGAATTTATAGCATGTTCGGGTCTATGAATAGTGCGTTTTAAGTTTTCGTTAAATTTTCTAACTTTTGCATATGAAGTCCGATTTTCCCGAAATTCGAATGCATGCTCCCTTATGGTATTTAAAGCATGTCTGTAAAGTTTCGTTGCATTTGGACTTGATTTGCATTTTTAAATTATGAATTACTTCGTTTCGTTTGATAATTGATCCTAAGTGTTTTATGTGATTGTATAACGTGCTATTACGTGTTTCTATGCTTTCGTACGAGCCGTGCGTCGTCGTATGTCTTACGTGGTTATGTCATTTGTCAGTTGCAGGTTCCACTCTCGTGGATTAGGTTGCTCGTTTCCGTTTTGGGCTTCCTTTTGGTTGTCGCCAGGTGAGGTTTCTATTGTTATCCCGTATTATGTAGATATGTACTATTGAGCCTCACTAAATAAGCTTCGCATTTGTAATTTATGTTTTCATCCCGTATTACTATATTTAGTAAATACTTTATGCTTATTATCTTTATGAGGTTTAAGAACAACGAATTTGATATTAAATGAATAATATGTATATGATTTTGAAATGTTTTCAAAAAGAGACAAGCGAACTATGTTTTGATTTAAATGTAATTTTGGGTTTGGAAACCTTCTCGTTGAGTGAAGTCGTTAGGGCGGGTGGGTTTCTCCCCCAAGACGATGGAACATCCGGTTGCGTTTCCTGCCGTTACATCGCCTGTCTCGAACGGCCCTTTTGGCCCTCCCCGAAATGTCTTGATTCCTATTTTAATAGGAAAATGATAGTTATGAAAATGAGAGATATGATATGTATGAAATGTTATCTGGGCCCGGAGTATGGCGATCGGATGAAGCCGGATAGACAGCGGGTCTACGGTGGAATTCGGTAGCTTGCTCCATGTTTACCAGGAGCACGGGTGAGGCCGGAGTGGCAACCTTTGTGCTCCTGTGATGGTGACTTCGTGTCAAACTGAGGAATAGGTTATTATGCCTATAGAGCAGTTGGATTTAGCGGTCCTTCTGCTACATGGGAGGAATAAGGTTGGTATGGTTTTCAGTTATGTTATGTTATGATATGAGGAGTTGAGGGCTCGACTCGTCGAGCAATATTGTCACGACCCCCAGGCTCGGAGAGGAGAACCCCCTCGCGGGCCCGTTGGACGCACGGGTATAAGCTTCGAATCCACTGTGCACAACCCTGAAGTTTGGCTTGGAAAGCAGTTGCCAAAAGGGATTAATCCATATTGGTTGTACATGGGTTCTAACTTATAAACCCTTTCAATATCAACTGACCTTCCGATGTGGGACGGAAATCAAGCTTCTCAAATTTGGGGTGCTAAAATTCGCCCCTCCTTCAAAGCGTAATGTCCTCATTACGCCGCGACATAGGCCCATTACTCCCCGCCAGTGGAGAATGTGGAGCGTGGCTCCCACACACGCGGAGCCCCTTTTAGAGGTGACACTAACGTGCGTGGAACATGCATTCCCACGACTGACGGTTGGCTCTGATACCATTTGTCACGACCCCCAGGCTCGGAGAGGAGAACCCCCTCGCGGGCCCGTTGGACGCGCGGGTATAAGCTTCGAATCCACTGTGCACAACCCTGAAGTTTGGCTTGGAAAGCACTTGCCAAAAGGGATTAATCCATATTGGTTGTACATGGGTTCTAACTTATAAACCCTTTCAATGTCAACTGACCTTCCGATGTGGGACGGAAATCAAGCTTCTCAAATTTGGGGTGCTAAAAATATGATAAGCCTCGTTATGTCAGGTTATGATAAATCACCAAATATTTATGAAAACCCTTCTTTTACGTTGTTTTCTTTTAAGTTAAAATGGTGATTTATTCTCGTATGCTATTATGTATGTACTCCCTTTTTCCCCTCACTTAGTCTTTTGACTAACCCTCCCTGCTTTAAACCTTATCTGTTTCAGGTGGTAACTAGGTGGGCATCGTCAGTCTTGTATCGCGGGTTTTCTTTCTTTTCGGTGATTGTCTCTTTCTAGATTGTTTCAGGTTCATGATTAGGTTATATGTATATGTTAACGGGATTGATATATTGAACCCATCATTGTATATCACCGGGATATTGTATCGAACCCGTTTATTATATTATAGTAAGTGAATTACGCTAGCCTTGGTGGGCTTTAACTATTTGTGCAATTGAGCTACTGCTTTGAATGTTGTTATATGGAATTTAATTTGGTTGTTGCTTCCGCTCCCGCATTGTTGTCGTTGTTATTGTTTTACAAAAAGCCCCGCCTAGTGATTGAGTAAATCGGTTTGCCGTTCGTCGGGTTTCAATTTAGGGTCGGATTTCTGTTTCGGCTTCGGATTGAGGCTCGGTGCGGGGCGTGCGTTACCCGTTTGGGGCGCCCGCTACAATCTTTAGCACGCCTGCTGAAGTAGGGATTGAAGTTCTCAAGAACTATGAATCTACCATTCGCCACACGAAGACTTCGAACACCGGAGTCCTCAGAGGATTAAGTCCACTAACTGAATCTGCTTAAACCCACAATTCAGTTGCTGCTAGATCTACAACTGAAAAGTGCTAGAACAATAATACTTTTGAAGTATAGAATGTTCTTAAATTTCTTACAGTTAAGAAATACAAGAACTTAGATTTACAGAAAGAATGAGAACGAAGAGAAAACAGTTTTTCAACTACGTTCAGAAAGAATCAGATTTTCAGGTTATGAGAATGATTAGCCAGCTGATCTATAAATAGACCAACTGGCCGAAAACCCTAAGCCTCATGGGCTAGGAATTTTCGCCAGTCTCATTGCTGGGCCAGGGCTTGATCCAGTTCTGGTCCAGTTCATTAATTGCTGTGTTTGGGCTTTTATTTAATTAAATCCTTTTCAGGCTTTTAATTAACAGTTCAGTCCAAGCTTATTTGAACTTAAACTTTATTTAATTGGATTAGGCTTATATGAATTAACTTACTTAATTAAAAGCCCAATCAATTAAATACCCAAACTTAATAAAACTTGATAAGCTATTTTATCTTAATTCAATTAACTGACTTAATTTATTTCTTTCTCAAATTATATATATCATATATATATAATTCCTTCTTCTTCTTAATTAAATTAACTTCATTAATTTTACATTAATCTAATATTGATCATTTGTTCTACGTTCAAGAAGACCAGTTCATTGTGTGACCCCTCAGGTCCACTAATTGAATAGCACCTAGCATTTAATTGAATGAACAATTCATACAATTATCATAACATGAATTACCCATATTCATGATATGACGCATAGCAAGATTCATAACGAACTACCACATTTAGAATCTACCTAGCCAATGGTGAAAGCATTTCTTAGATGAACCTTTTCGATCAGTGGCTTTAGTTGTGAGATACGATCTCTCCATCTTTAAATTCCCAATATAATCTAAGGCATGGGAACAAGAAACCTTATTAATTATGTAGCGCCTCTTTCCGTAGGAGGAGAAAGGACACCACATCCGCACCGAGATGAACTCTCAAACAAGGTAAGTGTACCCCATTCAAAATTTCATCCCAGTGAATGGCAAGCACTCGATCTATACTGGCAACAATGTCCCTAGTCCAACAACAACAACAATAACAACAGTAACAGAGTAGTGCGGAAGCATAAATAAATAACCAGCCAATTCGATGTCTCAAGCCACACGGGGTGAAAATACCATAGATAACATAAAAGCCACAGAAGGCAACAGTAACCACATCATGAGTATCGATATCATAATTATCCTACAAAAGGAATTTATAGATGGAAGGACATAATTCAATACAGTAAATGACAGTGTCACAGCCCCGGGCGCGGAGAGGAGAACCCTCACGACGGCACCCGTTGGACGCGCGGGTATAAGCTTCACCACCACTGAGCACAACCCTAAAGTTTGGCTTGAAACCACTTGCCAAAAGGTGATGCACCACATGGTAGTTGTGCTTGGAAGATCACTTATAAACCCTTCACATTACTTATGTTTTTCCTATGTGGGACAAATGCCCACATGGTACATATTTCTCAAGTTTGGGGTGTTACATTCACCCCTCCTTGAGAGCGTAATGTCCTCATTATGCCGTGACATAGGATCGTGGCTTCCCGCCAGTGGAGAAGCTGCCCACAACACGCCGAGCGGAGCCCCTTTAGCGGTGACTCACGACTCATGTCATGTGTGGAACATGCATTCCCATAGCTGACGGTTGGCTCTGATACCATTTGTCGCAGCCCCGGGCGCGGAGAGGAGAACCCTCACGACGGCACCCGTTGGACGCGCAGGTATAAGCTTCACCACCACTGAGCACAACCCTAAAGTTTGGCTTGAAACCACTTGCCAAAAGGTGATGCACCACATGGTAGTTGTGCTTGGAAGATCACTTATAAACCCTTCACATTACTTATGTTTTTCCTATGTGGGACAAATGCCCACATGGTACATATTTCTCAAGTTTGGGGTGTTACAGACAGACTGTTGTTGGACACTACCGATAAACCACCAAGGACACGAAACTCAGGACACATGACCCGCTGTTGCCAATCAACATGAAAGGTGACAATGCCACCTGTCGACCTGAAGTAAGAATCAAAAGTAGGAGGGGTGAGCATAAAGGATACTTAGTGAAGGCATAAGTTGGGCAAGTTCGAGCCACGCTTCTGGGTTTTATATATATATAAGAAAATACATATGCTAAATGAAGAAAGCCGGAATGTGCTTCGACTTGTAGTAAAGCAATAGTTAATAACAGTAATGAATAAGCAGTAACGACAATAAGGCAATAGTAAAGGCAATTAATATCCCAGCGAGAATGGGTCTGTTCCTCCTTATAACTCCTACATGACATGAAAATACTCCATCATCGGTGTCAGGCCCCATAGCGCGACCATGGGCGACGAAATGTAATTTCAGGAAAGTGTGCAACGAATGCATCACCCACCATCGCTCCCACCCGTGGTTGCCAACTCCTGACAGATCATAGTTGACGCTTAGGTTTTGGGAGTAGTACCTCGGGAAATACCCTGGACGCCAACCCTAGGTGAAACCTCTGTATACCCACGTGGACCCCAAGAAAAAATGTCCATGATTTTACTCGCGTGTCAAGAAGCATTTATAAGTTGAGTGCCAAACGGGCATTTAGGCAAGTGAGTGATGACAAATGGGGTGACCATAAGTTCCATACGCGTCGGGATGTGCTGACGGACTCACATAACGACTTCCCTTATAGACCCAACCAAAGTCAAAGTGCCATATTGAAATGAAAAAAATTACTTGCCTTTGAAAACAAATCGGTTTGGATAATATACATATAAGTTGATATCAAATGGTTTATTCAAAATCATGAAGATATAATTAAATATCTAATAAGATATACGAGTAATGAGAAAAAAAAAGCAATATGAGCCCGTACGGGTAGTTATTTCGCAATGAATAAAAGGATTCTTACTCCAGTGAAAATATTTTAAAACCCTCACCTGGGAGCAGGGGTAAAGACAAGACAATTCAAGAAAATCCTCGAAAGAATGGCATGGAACTGACAAACGACAAAACCAATCAAGACAAGACATGTAGCACCCCTTTCCATAGGCGGAGAAAGGACACCACATCCGCACCGAGACGAACTCCCAAACGTGGTAGATATACCCCATTTAAAAATCCATCCCGGCGAACGGCAATCAGTCAAACAAATACCAGCAACAACATAACGACACCCCAACAACAACAGCAATAAAAGAATAACAGAGTTGCGGAAGCTCAATTAAATTATTCAATTAGTCATATAAGCCATTAATGGCAACATAATTCATACATCATTCTCCATAATCATTTAATAAATGCCATCCATGGCTCGTCTAATCTATCCCACATCAGGGGCACGTAAGTACGAGAATTAAAACATAATATGGAATACATAAATTAAATCAATTCATAGATAAGGACACGACTGTTGTTGGGACACTGGCAAGACAAGACATACGAGCCAACCTAGACCTGCTGTTGCCAACTGACAAGATAGGTGACAACGCCACCTGTCGACCTGAAGTAAGAATCAAAATAGTGGGGGTGAGTATAAAGGATACTCAGTGAGGGTAAAGAGGGAACAAGTATGAGCCACGATTCCGGGTTTGGATTATATATATAAGAAATTACGTTTGCATAATGGAAGAAAATCCGGATCGTGCTTCGACTTGTATACACGACAATAATAAGCAGTAATAATAAAGCATGAATGGAAGCAAGTAATATCCCAGCGAGAATGGGCCTGTTCCTCCTTATAACCCCTTCAACTACAATAAACTCCATCACCGGTGTCCGACCCCAGAGGCGCTACCCCGGGCGACTGTTGAATTTTAGGAAAACGTGCAACGAATGCAACGCCCACCATCACTCCCAACCGTGGCTATCAACTCCTGACGGGCCACGATTGACGCTTAGTTTTGGGAAAAGCACCTCGGATTACACCCTGGACGCTTGTCCCCAGATGCAACCTCCGGATACCATCCCGGGCCCATTTAAATAACAATACATTATCTTTGCTCGCGTTTGAAGAACATTATAAGTTAAGGCTAAAAGGGCATTTAGGCAAGTGTGTATGACGACAAAGGGGGTAAATCCTAAGTTAAACCGTCACGTAAAGGAAAGAGTTTTCTTGCCCTTTGAAAACAAAATGATTTAGAGATACTTATAGATACAAGTTAATATCAAAACATTTGTTATAAAATCATGAAAATATAGATTAAATATCTAATAGATATACGAGAAGAGAAATCAAAGCAAGATGAGCACATAAGGGTAGTTCGCAATAATTTAAAAGAAATTCTTACTCCGTTTGAAAGCATTTTAATACCCTCACCTGTAGCCCGACAAACGAGAAAAGCAAGCAACGGACAAGTACTCCACGGGGAGTAAAGCCTGCAATCTAAGACACGACATAACCAGGTAAGACTCTTGACAAGATGCACGGCGTACGATAAGTAATTAAAACACGTAAAAGCATATAGACACGACTTCCATTGAAGTACTCACAATTGCATTTAAAACAATTAAACGAGATATAAGGATTAAAAGATGTAAACATGCTTCGAACACAATTTAGATTTCACATTCATGCTCGTGACATAATAAGGAAGCATTCATACAAGTTTTGGATCACATAGATGATGTATGGAAAATAGCTAAAAAGTCCTAAACAAGATTGGCACTATTCAATGCCCGAACGAAGTCGGAAAAATTCCTACTTTGAATATTAAAGATATAAATGACCAAATAAAGCTATTGGTGAAGACGGAATTCAAAAACGAGATCAAACGAACATTTTAGGTTTTTGGGTTGAAACTTACAGAGAGCAGGAGCTAGAAAATGGCTGAAAATCGGCTAAGGGGTACACACGGGTTGTTGCACGGCCTGTTGCAAGGCCGTGTGTGCAAGAAACGGAGGTGCATGGCCTCTTGCACGGCCGTGCGCAAGGCCGTGTGTGCAAGGAAAGTCCACACGGGGTCCTGCACGGCCTGATGCAAGGCCGTGCGTGTTCACACGGGGTCGCGTCACACCGTGTGGCGAGACCGTGTGTTTCTAAAATGAGCAGATCGCGAGAAACAGACGCAGAAGCAATAAATTTAACACCAAAATTCATCCTACACAATTTATACTCGGCCAATCATGCTCAAATTCATATATATTACTCTCCTAAACATGCTTAACAATTAGAAACGAAAATCAAACGAATCCATCAACTATAACCGATAAACCAATAAAAACATAATCTTAATAGAATTCAATAAAAATTGATATTCGTAGGATGAATCGAAAAGAGGTTAGAAGGTTACCGATTGGTTATGGAATGGGGTCGCGTAGCCAAAGACGGGAATCCATTCGGGCGAGAATCGGGTTCGGCATGAAAATCTTCTCTCTTCCTCCTTCCTTCTTCCTTTCATCTTTCTTTTGAAATGAGAGAATGTGAGAGAGAGAGGATAGATATTTAGAAAAATATCTCAAGGGGTAAAATAGTCATTTTGGCTTTTAAGGGCATTTATGTAATTTTAGCAATAGTGGTTATTTAAAGATAGGTTAAATCAATCTTTTCCGTAAGATTAATTAATTAAATTGGATAGATCGAGAAATTAGACAAGAAAGAATTCGCGTAATAAATATAATTATAATTAAAATATTCGGGTCGTTACAAGACACGACGCACGACTCACAAGATGTTACAACTCATGAAAGCTCAATTAAAATCACATAGCATTTAAGAAATACAAGTAAAATACAATTAGATCAATTAAACGAAATGTGTGAAACTAAATATGTTAAACATGCTCAATTGCAAATCTAATTTCATATTCATACATAATGTAACGACCCAAAATTCCAGAATATATTCTCGGAATAATTATTCGACATTTCGTTGAATTTTATATGAAAAGATTAGCTTCGTTAGCTAATTTTAAGTTATTTAATTTAATTCCCTATCCTCAACCATTTATAATTACATTTCCCACCCCTCGAAATTAATCTAATCTCTAAACGAACCCACACCCCCTTGATACACCTTTGCACCATCTTGAACACACCCACACTATCTTGAACACACTTACACCCTCTTGTGCACACTCTCTTGCACACTCTTGAGCACACCAAAAATCGAGAGAGAGAGAAGGAGAGAAGAGAAGGAGAAAGGGAGAAGAAGAAGGAGAGCAAGAGAAATTCTGTTCCGAATCCGTCGTTCGATGAATCGAAATTCCGAGACCAAATCTACGATCCGCATTCAATTCTCTACCGGTAATCTTCTTTCCCCATTTCGATTCACCCATTAAATTCTCCTATTTTCTAGTTTTTATATTGAAATGAATAATTGATAATTTGATGAATTTATAGGTTAGAGTTTACCATTTTTTGTGTAGTTCGGATCAAATGGTAGCTATTAATGTATACAACGCATGAGTGTGAATTTTATATGTTGATTTTAGCTATAGAATCCACCCTAGTTGATTTTATGACGAAACCCTCGTGAGAAACCTTGAAATCGCGTTTCTGCACCTGTTAGATAGAACCACACGGTCCAACGCACGGTCTTGGCAAGACCGTGCGCCAGACCATGCGCAACACTTTTTCATGCACCGGCCTGCGCATGCTGGTGCACAAGCCCGTGCGTGCTTGTTTCAGCTTGCACGGTCTTGAGTGCGTGCTCAAGACCGTGCACTAGGCCGTGCGTTAGGCCGTGTGAATGCCTTAACCAAATTTTCAGCCTTTTTCCTTAGTTGCTCACGGTAGTGGGGTCAATTGGCCAAAAATAAAAGTTGACTTTTTGCATACGACCCCCTAAAATCGAGCCGTTTTCACCTATAGCTTCCATATGATTCAAGGATGAATATTTTGTAAAGTTTTCAAAATTCCGACCTCGTTCGGACCTTGAATCGAGCCTTTTTCGTTTAGGGCTTTTTCCCCCAATTTTTGAATGTCGTCCGAAAAATCCGAAAATCGCATGAGTGCTTCTTTATAATATTATAAGCATGAATGCGCAATTAGAATTTCAATTGAGCATGTTTAGCAACGTTAATTGCATATTTCCGTTTAATTGATTTAATTGCATTTTAATTGTAAATTTAATTGCTACATGATGATTATTGGTTATTCATGTGTTGTAGTCTTCGTGAGTCGTTGTCGTGTCTTGTCTTAATTGGTTCTTGTCGTCTATTAGTTTCAGGCCGTCTTTTCAAGGCATAGCTTGGGTTGTCTTGTCATTTTTGTGCTTCCAGGTGAGGGTTTTAAAATGCTTTCAAACGGAGTAAGAATTTCTTTTAAATTATTGCGAACTACCCTTATGTGCTCATCTTGCTTTGATTTCCTTTCTCGTATATCTATTATGTAGCGGGCGCCCCAAACGGGTAACGTACGCCCCGCACCGAGTCCCGACCCGAAACCGAAATGGGATCCGACCCGAACCGAAACCCGGCGAACGGCAAGCATTTACTCAATAACTAGGCAGGGGTTTCAAAACAACGAAAAGACAAGTGCGGAAGCGAAAATAACGAAACATTAAAGCATAAATAATTACACAAGTATTAAAGCCCACCAAGGCTAACGAAATTCAATTAATTAAATAACAAACGGGTTCGATACAATATCCCGATAATTATAATAACGGGTTCAATATATACATAATCCCGAATACAACTTAAAGTAATTAATCCCTAATATCATAAAACATATAAATAAAAGCCATACGGGAAAGAGTTATACATGAGCAAAAATAATGTAACTCTACGACGCCTATGACGATGAAGATCCCGCCTAGTATCCTGAAACCAGTACAGGGGTAAAACAGAGGGGTTAGTCAAACGACTAAGTGAGAAGGGAATAATAATGTATATTATAAATCGGAAATAAATCACCAATTTTAAACTTAAAAGAAATCAACATAAAAGAAAGGTTTTCGTAATCGGGTGGTGATTTAACATAAAACATAACATATCATATGACTCGGCGAGTCGAGCCCTTAACTCCAATATCCGAACATAAAAACCGGAAACCACCCTTATGCCTCCAATGTAGACGGACCGCTAAATCCGAACTACTCATAACTGACGGGAATAACTCAGGTACTCAAAGGGCTGCCACTCCGGCCTCACCCCGAGCTCCCAAATGGAGGAAACCATAGGATTTACGCCGTAGACCCGACGTCTACCGACTTCGTCATATCGCTCTTACTCCGGGCCCAAACAAACATGCATACATATCATAACTCGCTTTTCAAATCATTTCGGGTTGGCCAAAAGACCGTTCGAGACATGTCATATTTCTCCTTAGAAACAAAAGGTTTTACATGTCTCTTTCGTAAACATTTCAAAGTCTATACGTAGTACTTTTCATATCAAATCATTTTCAATAAATCAAATGAATATAATAATCATAAATATCTATTAAGTATATATATATAAACGGTGTGAAAACAAAACATAAATGTGGCTTATATCGGGAGAGGCTTATCTATATATATACGTAATAATACTGGAAACAGAAACGGGAAGCCTCACCTGTGGCTATACAAAATATGACAAAAACAAGACCGGATGCGCTACTCCACGGGAGTATCATCTGCAAAATACCAAGACACAACCAATTAAGACTAACGATGACGCACGGCTTATACGAAAGTATTAAAACACATAGGAGCACGTTATACAATTAAATCAATCACTTAAGTTCAAATTCTCAAACGAAAACAGAGTAATTCATGCATTTAAAAATGTAAATCAAGTCCAAATGCAACGAAACTTTACAGACATGCTTAAATTATCATAAAGGAGTATGCGTTCGAATTTCGGGAAAATCGGACTTCACATGCAAAAGTTAGAAAATTTAACGAAAACTTAAAACGCACTATTCATAGACCCGAACATGCTATAAATTCATAAATCATGCAATTCCTACCTATTTCATATATATCAAATACACGAGCGAAGAAAGAATTCGGAAAAGACGAGCCGAAGCGGGACCCGTAGGCTAACATGTGCCCTAACTTACAGAAGGTCAGGGCACTGTTCGACCAGGCCACACGGCCTTGTGCACGGCTGTGTGCCGAGGCCGTGCAGAATCAAGGAACACGCACGACCTCATGCACATGGCCTCAAGGCCGTATGCACCAGCCCATGTCCAATGCACCACACGCACGGTCTCTTGCACGGCCGTGCAAGAGGCCGTGTATCCCCACACGGCCTTGCGACACCCCATGTGCAAAGCCCGTCTGCGTCCAGATTGAGCAGAAACGCGCAGACAGCAAAAACATACGCGATTTCAAACCAAAATTCAACATTTAATCGATAAATCATGCAAATCACTCCCTAATTCACACATATAATCATCTACAACATATAATCTACATATAGAAACGATAAACACGAAAATCCATCCACGATTACTATCAAAATCGAATAAAACCTAAATTCTACAACTATCATCAAAAATAAGAAATACTAAGCATACGAGACATTAAATGAAAGAATCGTGAAAGGCTTACTCGTAGAAGAGATCGCAATGAGTTCGTAGACGTAAACGGCTCGAAAATCCGTCGGGAATTGAAGTCGGGACGATCGTTTTAATCTTATTCTTCTTCCTTCTCTTTTTCTTTCTTTTCTTTCTCTTTTCTTGTTGCTGCTTGTTTGATTTGGGCGAGAGTGAGGTGAGAGAGAGACTTAGTCAATTAGTTGACTAGGGTTTAAAATCGAATGGGCAAATTCGTAATTTCGCAAAATAAGTTTGAAAACTCATGTTGTTCAAATAATACATAATTACAGTCTAAATTCATATAATTAAACGCACATTGACAATTCGTAATTTAAATATAAAAGTTCATTCATATACGAAATAATTCTAAAATTACATAATAAATATCAAATAAAATAATAAATTGCGCAAATTTTCGTTTCGGACATATCGGAATATAATTCAGATTTTCGGGGCGTTACATATTAGATATTTAATATATATTTTATGACAAATGTTTTGATATCAACTTGTACCTATAGGTATATCCAAATCATTTTGGTTTCAAAAGGGAAGAAAACTCTTTCCTTTTTCGTGACAGTTTGACTTAGGACTAACCCCTTTGTCGTCATATACACTTGCCTAAATGCCCTTTTGGCCTTAACTTATAATGTTCTTCGAACGCGAGCAAAGATAATGTATTGTTATTTAAAATGGGCCCGGGATGGTATCCGGAGGTTGCAGCCGGGGACGAGCGTCCAGGGTGTAATCCGAGGTGCTTTTCCCAAAATTAAGCGTCAATCGTGGCCCGTCAGGAGTTGATAGCCACGGTTGGGAGTGATGGTGGGTGTTGCATTCGTTGCACGTTTTCCTAAAATTCAACAGTCGCCCGGGGTAGCACCTTTGGGGTCGGACACCGGTGATGGAGTTACTGAACTTGAGGGGGTTATAAGGAGGAACAGGCCCATTCTCGCTGGGATATTACTTGCTTCCATTAATGTTTTATTATTACTGCTTATTATTGTTGTGTATGCAAGTCGAAGCACGATCCGGATTTTCTTCATTATGCAAATGTAATTTCTTATATATATATAATCCAAACCCGGAAATGTGTCTCGTACTTGTTCCCTCTTTTCCCTCACTGAGTATCTTTTATACTCACCCCCACTATTTTGATTCTTACTTCAGGTTGACAGGTGGCGTTGTCACCTCTCATGTCGGTTGGCAATAGCGGGTCGTAGGTCTTGGTATTCATGTCCTTGGGTAATTGTCAGTAGTGTCCAACAACAGTCTGTCTTTTATTATTAAATTGATTTGTCAGTAGAAATGGATATATTAATGATTAATGATATTCGATGATGTGATGGATATTTGTTGAGCATTGACTTGTTAATTATGCATTTGTTGGAATATGAATTTATGTTAATTGTTGCCCCGTGTGGCATTGCATGTTTAATGGATATATATAATTTATAGCTTCCGCACTCTGTTATCTCTGTTGGTTTTCGTTGTTGGACTAGGTACGTTGTTGCCGGTATAGATTGAGTGCTTGCCGTTCGCCGGGATGAATTTTTAAATGGGGTACATCTACCACGTTTGGGAGTTCGTCTCGGTGCGGATGTGGTGTCCTTTCTCCGCCCAAGGAAAGGGGCGCTACAGTCAGTGGTATCAGAGCCAGGTTCCCGAAAAGGAACCGAAAGCTCTAGTATCTCGTCTGTCTTGTCTTTTGTGTCTTTTGAATTGTGTCAGTTTGTGTCGAGTTCGTGTTTTGACGAGTGTTCATGTAACGACCCGAAAATTCCAGAATATATTCTTGGAATAATTATTCGACATTTCGTTGAATTCTATATGAAAAGATTTAACTTCGTTAGTTAATCTTAATTTATTATAATTATTTCCATATCCTTAACCATTTATAATTACATTTTCTACCCCTCGAATTTATCCTAATCTTTAAACGAACCTACAACCTTTTAAAATAACCTTGCACTACCTTGAACACACCCACACTCTCTTTAACACGCTCACACCCTCTTGAACACACCCTATTGCACACTCTTGGATACTTATACAAATCAAGAGAGAGAAAGAGAGAAGAGAAGGAGAAAGGGAGAAGAAGAAGGAGAAGAAAAGGAAATCCCGTTCCGAATCCGTTCGTCGACCAATCGAAATTCCGAAACCAGATTTACGATCCTCATTCAATTCTGTATCGGTAACCTTCTTTCTCCAATTCATTTCATCCATTAAATCCTTCATTTTTATAACTTTTAAATTGGAATAAATATTTGATGAATTACTTGATTCGTAGGTTATAGTTTATCATTTTTAGTGTAGTTCGGATCAAATGGTAGATATTAATGTGTACAATGCATGAGTGTGAATTTTACATGTTAATTTTAGCCTTAGAATCGTCCATATTTGATTTTGGCATGAAACTCTCGAGAAAAACCTTAAAATCGCGTTTCTGCACCTGTGTGTTGGAACCACACGGTCCGACGCACGGTCTTGGCACGACCGTGCGCCAGACCGTGCACAACCCTTTAACCTTGCACCGGCTTGCAAACGCCGGTGCAACAGCCCGTGCGCCTTTGATTCAGCCTGCACGGTCTTGAGTGCGTGCTCAAGACCGTGCACTAGGCCGTGCGTTAGCCCGTGCGTATGCCTTAGCCAAATTTCCAGCCTTTTTCCTTAGTTGCTCTCGGTAATGGGGTCAAATGGCCAAAAATAAAAGTTGACTTTTTGCATATAACCCCCTAAAATCGAGCTGTTTTCGCCTATAGCTTCCATATGATTCAAGGATGAATATTTTGTAAAGTTTTCAAAATTCCGATCTCGTTCGGACCTTGAATCAAGCCTTTTTCGTTTAGGGTTTTTCCCCAATTTTTGAATGTCGTCCGAAAAATCCAAAAATCGCATGAGTGCTTCTTTATAATATTATATGCATGAATGTGCAATTAGAATTTCAATTGAGCATGTTTAGCATTGTTAATTTCGTACTTTTAGTTTAATTGATTTAATTACATTTTAATTGTAAATTCAATTGATACATGTCGTTTATTGGTTTTTCTTATGATGTAGTCTTTGTGAGTCGTTGTCGTGTCTTGTCTTATGTGGTTTTGTCGTCTGTTAGTTTCAGGCTGTCTTTTCAAGGCTTAGCTTGGATTGTCTTGTCGTACCCGTGTTTCCAGGTGAGGGTTTTAAAATGATTTCAAACGGAGTAAGAATTCTTTTAATTTATTGCGAACTCCCCTTATGTGCTCATCTTGCTTTGTTTTCCTTCTCGTATATCTATTAGATATTTAATCTATATTTTCCTGATTCTCTCAAAGATTTTAATATTAACTTGTACTTATGAGTATCCTTAAATCATTTTATTTTCATAAGGCAAGTAAAATTCTTTCTTTTAAACGTGACGGTTTGACTTAGGATTCAACCCCTTTGTCGACACTGAAACTTGCCCAAATCCAATTTATGTATGTTTTTTTCAAAGCGAGCAAATTCGTGTTATTTCAAAATGGGCCCGGGAAAGTATCCGGAGGTTATACCTGGGGACGAGCGTCTAGGGGTAATCCGAGGTGCTTCTCCCAAAATTAAGCGTCAATCGTGGCCCGTCAGGAGATGATAGCCACGGTTGGGAGCGATGGTGGGCGTTGCATTCTTTGCACGTTTTCCTAAAATTCACAGTCGCCCGGAGTCGCAATTCGGGGTCAGACACCGGTGATGGAAATTACATGTTATTGAGGGGGTTATAAGGAGGAACGGGCCCAATTCTCGCTGGGACATTAATTGCTTGAATTTTACTGCTTTAATTCTTTATTGTCGTTAATTATTATTGTGTATGCAAGTCGAAGCACGATCCGGATTTTCTTCAATTATGCAAATGTATTTTCCTATATACATATAATCAAAACCCGGAAACGGGGCTCGTACTTGTTCCCTCTTTACCTTCACTGAGTATCTTTTGTACTCACGCCCACTATTTTGATTCTTACTTCAGGTCGACAGGTGGCGTTGTCACCTATCTTGTCCGTCGGCAGTAGCAGGTCTAGGTTGGCTCGTGTGTCTTGTCTTGTCAGTGTCCCAACAACAGTCGTGTCCTTATTTATGATTTGATTTAATTATGTATTTTGGATTATGTTTTATTTTCTGTATTTACGTGTCCCTGATGTGGGATAGATTAGACTGGCCATGGATGGCATTTATTACATGATGATTAAGTTTGATGTATGAATGACGTTGACATGGTTGACTTATATGATATATTATATAATTGTTTTAGCTTCCGCAACTCTGTTATTTCTTTTACTGCTGTTGTTGTTGGGATGTAGTTTATGCTGTTGCTGGGTTTTGCTTGATTGATTGTCGTTCGTCGGGATGGATTTTTAAATGGGGTATATCTATCTCGTTTGGGGGTTCGTCTCGGTGCGGATGTGGTGTCCTTTCTCCATCCAAGGAAAGGGGCGCTACAGTCAGTGGTATTAGAGCCTAGGTTCCCGAAAAGGAACCGAAAGCTCTAGTATCTCGTCTGTCTTGTATTTTGTGTCTTTTGAATTATGTCAGTCCGTGTCGAGTTTGTGTTTTGACGAGTGTTCGTCTTGTCTTGGTGCTTAAAATTGTAGACGATTACGGTTGGCTTAATTAACCGACTGGCAATCTTTTATAAATTTTTGTACTAAGGAAGATGTAACACGAGTCGATCGTGGAACACTTTGCGTGTCTTACATGGTTTGGTCTGTCGTAGTGTGTGTCGGCAGGATTTTGTTGAGTGTTGAGCATGCTTATGTGTTTGTGAATTATTGGCATCATTTCTCACAAGACATGCACCTATTTTGCCAAATAGTTGTGAACGCAGATATGCCGCGCAAGAAAGCTCGATCAGATCCGCCACTACCTTCACTCCAGACTACACCAGGATCATCGTACCCGTATCCGACGGGAGAGATAGAAATAGCCCAGGGAGGAGATAGCGTGACAGAATACGAGGCCAGATTTGCCTACATGACTAACTACTCTCCTAATCGGGAGCCCGACCAGAGGAACAGAGCCGCACGATTTATATCCGGGCTGAGGCACGAAATCCGCCAAGTGCTCATAGGTCTTGGCTGTTGTTCTTATGCAGAAGTTGTCGGCCGAGCTTTGCGAGCTGAAGCAGAATTTGAATTGAGAGCTAGGAGTGCTCGACCGATCGCTTTACAGAACCAGTCTTATGTATCGAGAACTCCAGCGGTTGTCCGTGCAACTTCTCACAGAAAAGAGGCGACGACCAGTGGACCCAGTGAGAGCACCATCCTTTGCTCGTTTTGCCACAAGCCGAACCATCTCGCCGAGTACTGCCGGAAACGACTGGGACAGTGTTTACTATGTGGTTCCCCCGACCATCTCCTCGACAATTGCCCTAATAAGAAGAAACCTAAGGAAGAGGATAGTGGATGCCGATCCTGAAGATTTAGGGTCTTTATTTCAGAGAGGGAGGCCACCAGAGAATAAATCATGAAGGGACAGTGTTAGGGTCATGCAATAAAGGAGAAGTTACCGGAATCGAAGGACTTGAGCTAAGACACAAAATAAAAGAAAACGGGAGACTAGACCGGACTTCGTTACTCGGAATAAAAGGTACCGTGCATGTTCATAACACTCATATTTTCCGTATTTAATTTATTACGTGCGCGATATTATGTAATTATTGTTTGGATGAACTCCGGATTAAATCCGGGGTGTTTTCATAATTTTTTGCGCGTTTTTATTCGATCCAGGGGTGCTTGCACGCCCTAACGCACGGTCTTGCTCAAGACCGTGCGGTTCAGCTCAAGCCCGTGCAAGCCAGTTCAGCGTTAAACCGCTGAACCGGCTGGACCGCTCCACACGGGCCAACGCACGCCCGTGCATCCGGCCGTGTGTGTCTCTTTTGCTCTTTTTAAACCTATTTCCATGAGAAACTTATAGAATCTTTTCACCCCCAATTTTTCTCTCGTTCCAGCAACAGAAACTTACAGTTTTTTCCCCAAATTTTTCTCCAATCTTTGCAAGCCTATAATTTTCGATCCGTCCGTTGGATCTTCATAATTTTCGGAAGGTACGTTGTCGACATTGTGTATTTCAATTAGTTTGGTTTTGAGGACGATCCGCCGAGCCAATCTTACATACATTGCTACCCAATATACACGCCCGCCAAGTGTTCGACAAAATTCCCGAGTGAGGAATTTCATCAAATTCAATCCTACCAGCTTCAAACAACATTCTCACATGGCCGCCGAAGGTTCTCGACGTAGGAGGAGGCGAGATGACCCTCCATCTCCACTTCCATTTAATGTGGATATTTCAAATCCTTTCCAAGCTAAAATATTTAGGCGAATGCACGAACGCCCGGTCTTCTCTACCAAATTTCTCGACATCGAAGCATTGGGAAATTTGGGACTTGGCGCCGGTATTGCTCGATACATTGAGGACGTTGGATGGACCACGTTCTTGGATATAAGAAGGAATTTGTACCCTCGGCTTGTGTACGAATTCATTGCGACGCTTCAAATAATTCCCCACGAAGACGATGCCGAGCTACCCTTCAAGATTGAGTTCCGAGCTTTCAATGAAGATTACGAGCTCACTCTTCGACAACTAACAATGCACTTTGGACTACCCGTTCAGGGTATGATAAGTCGTGAAGTTGGATGGTCCGAGGCCGAGGCATGGAGAAATGTCTCCATTTCTAGGAGACCTTTTCAACAAGGAAAGTCGAAGGCCACCGATCTTCGTGATTCCGCCTTGAGGACTTTCCACCGGTTCCTCTCATGTACTGTCTTTGCTAGAGGAGATAGCTACGGTTCAATCAACATTGAGGAACTTTACGTCTTGGATTGCGCGGTTCGAAGGCAAGCAGTCAATGGCATCATGTTCTTCCTTCGATACATGGAATACGTAGGCACCCGGCCTAAAGGAGAAATTAGAATTGGGTCCTACATCACCGCGATCCTCGAGTGTGCCGGCATGACCGGCATGGATCGAATGGCCCCGGCAAGTGCAGATGATGCGATAATTTCATACAAGCAACTCGCCCAGATGAAACTTTACCGGAAAGTTAGAGGGCGACACGGTAGATATGTACCAATGACGGCAGAGGAAGCCGCCGCCGGGAGTGATGGTGATGATGAAGAGGACGCCGAAATAGGAGGTCATCCTGAAGAGGACCGACAAGAAAGGGAGGAGCAAATGATGGAACAACTTTACGAAGCAGGAGGCTTCGCTCCTCATCAGGTTCCGTACATACCCGACCCTCCTAGAACCGAAGAGGTTCCATTCCAGCAGAGCTTTGAGGATTACCCGACACAGCACCAGGCTGGATCCTCTCAATGGGACAGATTAAGTGAGGAACAATGGAGTCGGTATCAACAATCGGAGTTGGAGACCCGAAGCCGATGGGAGGCCGACAGGTGGACGGTTTGGGGAAACCGTTTCACAACTTTTGCGGAACAGATTAACGAGCGACTGGACCGACAGTCGGCTGAGCTTCAAGAGATCAGACTTGCGACTCAACGGAACCACACTGAAATTCGGGAGCAGATTTCCGATCTCGAGAGGTCCATCAATGAACAACTCGCTCGCTATCTAAGCCGTCTGGGCATGTCGCCTAGTTCTGGAGCACCCGATTCTTAGTTGGCATTAGTTTTTCCTCTATTTTCTCGTTATTTTCGTTTTAATTGTAATTTGATTTCCAGTTGAACTATTATGTATGAACTATATGTTAAATGTTTATTTGAATTTAACTGTTGAGTGTTCGTTTTAATTAATTGTTTATGTGTTAATTGCGCAATTTTGTATAACGTCCTTTTAAATGCTGTAATATATTTCCTTTAATAAACCCCGAGGTTCGGAGTAGAATCTGAGGACAGATTCTTTTAAAGGAGGGAGTATTGTAACGACCCGAAAATTCCAGAATATATTCTTGGAATAATTATTCGACATTTCGTTGAATTCTATATGAAAAGATTTAACTTCGTTAGTTAATCTTAATTTATTATAATTATTTCTATATCCTTAACCATTTATAATTACATTTTCTACCCCTCGAATTTATCCTAATCTTTAAACGAACCTACAACCTTTTAAAATAACCTTGCACTACCTTGAACACACCCACACTCTCTTGAACACACTCACACCCTCTTGAACACACCCTATTGCACACTCTTGGATACTTATACAAATCAAGAGAGAGAAAGAGAGAAGAGAAGGAGAAAGGGAGAAGAAAAGGAAATCCCGTTCCGAATCCGTTCGTCGACCAATCGAAATTCCGAGACCAGATTTACGATCCTCATTCAATTCTCTATCAGTAACCTTCTTTCTCCAATTCATTTCATCCATTAAATCCTTCGTTTTTATAACTTTTAAATTGGAATAAATATTTGATGAATTACTTGATTCGTAGGTTATAGTTTATCATTTTTAGTGTAGTTCAGATCAAATGGTAGATATTAATGTGTACAATGCATGAGTGTGAATTTTACATGTTAATTTTAGCCTTAGAATCGTCCATATTTGATTTTGGCATGAAACTCTCGAGAAAAACCTTAAAATCGCATTTCTGCACCTGTATGTTGGAACCACACGGTCCAACGCACGGTCTTGGCACGACCGTGCGCCAGACCGTGCACAACCCTTTAACCTTGCACCGGCTTGCACACGCCGGTGCAACAGCCCGTGAGCCTTTGATTCAGCCTGCACGGTCTTGAGTGCGTGCTCAAGACCGTGCACTAGGCCGTGCGTTAGCCCGTGCGTATGCCTTAGCCAAATTTCCAGCCTTTTTCCTTAGTTGCTCTCGGTAATGGGGTCAAATGGCCAAAAATAAAAGTTGACTTTTTGCATACAACCCCCTAAAATCGAGCCGTTTTCGCCTATAGCTTCCATATGATTCAAGGATGAATATTTTGTAAAGTTTTCAAAATTCCGATCTCGTTTGGACCTTGAATCGAGCCTTTTTCGTTTAGGGTTTTTCCCGAATTTTTGAATGTCGTCCGAAAAATCCGAAAATCGCATGAGTGCTTCTTTATAATATTATATGCATGAATGTGCAATTAGAATTTCAATTGAGCATGTTTAGCATTGTTAATTTCGTACTTTTAGTTTAATTGATTTAATTACATTTTAATTGTTAATTCAATTGATACATGCCGTTTATTGGTTTTTCTTATGATGTAGTCTTTGTGAGTCGTTGTCGTGTCTTGTCATATGTGGTTTTGTCATCTGTTAGTTTCAGGCTGTCTTTTCAAGGCTTAGCTTAGATTGTCTTGTCGTACCCGTGTTTCCAAGTGAGGGTTTTAAAATGATTTCAAACGGAGTAAGAATTCTTTTAATTTATTGCGAACTCCCCTTATGTGCTCATCTTGCTTTGTTTTCCTTCTCGTATATCTATTAGATATTTAATCTATATTTTCCTGATTCTCTCAAATGTTTTAATATTAACTTGTACTTATGAGTATCCTTAAATCATTTTATTTTCATAAGGCAGGTAAAATTCTTTCTCTTAAACGTAACAGTTTGACTTAGGATTCAACCCCTTTGTCGTCACTCAAACTTGCCCAAATTCAATTTATGTATGTTTTTTTCAAAGCAAGCAAATTCGTGTTATTTCAAAATGGGCCCGGGAAAGTATCCGGAGGTTATACCTGGGGACGAGTGTCTAGGGGTAATCCGAGGTGCTTCTCCCAAAATTAAGCGTCAATCGTGGCCCTTCAGGAGATGATAGCCACGGTTGGGAGCGATGGTGGGCATTGCATTCGTTGCACGTTTTCCTAAAATTCACAGTCGCCCGGAGTCGCAATTCGGGGTCAGACACCGGTGATGGAAATTACATGTTATTGAGGGGGTTATAAGGAGGAACAGGCCCAATTCTCGCTGGGACATTAATTGCTTGAATTTTACTGCTTTAGTTCTTCATTATCGTTAATTATTATCGTGTATGCAAGTCGAAGCACGATCCGGATTTTCTTCAATTATGCAAATGTATTTTCCTATATACATATAATCAAAACCCGGAAACGTGGCTCGTACTTGTTCCCTCTTTACCTTCACTGAGTATCTTTTGTACTCACCCCCACTATTTTGATTCTTACTTCAGGTCGACAGGTGGCGTTGTCACCTATCTTGTTTGTCGGCAGCAGCAGGTCTAGGTTGGCTCGTGTGTCTTGTCTTGTCAGTGTCCCAACAACAGTCGTGTCCTTATTTTTGATTTGATTTAATTATGTATTTTGGATTATGTTTTATTTTCCATATTTACGTGCCCCTGATGTGGGATAGATTAGACTGGCCATGGATGGCATTTATTACATGATGATTAAGTTTGATGTATGAATGACGTTGACATGGTTGACTTATATGATATATTATATAATTGTTTTAGCTTCCGCAACTCTGTTATTTCTTTTACTGCTGTTGTTGTTGGGATGTAGTTTATGCTGTTGCTGGGTTTTGCTTGATTGATTGCCGTTCGCCGGGATGGATTTTTAAATGGGGTACATCTATCTCGTTTGGGGGTTCGTCTCGGTGCGGATGTGGTGTCCTTTCTCCATCCAAGGAAAGGGGCGCTACAGTTCGTCTTATCTTGGTGTTTAAAATTGTAGACGATTACGGTTGGCTTAATTAACCGACTGGCAATCTTTTATGAATTTTTGTACTAAGGAAGATGCAACGCGAGTCGATTGTGGAACTCTATGTGTGTTTTACTTGGTTTGGTCTGTCGTAGTGGGTGTCGATAGGATTTTCATTTGGTGTTGAGCATGCTTTATGTGTTTACAAATTATTGGCATCATTTCTCACAAGACATGCACCTACTTTGCCAAATAGTTGTAAACGCAGGTATGCCGCGCAAGAAAGCTCGATCAGATCCGTCACTGCCCCCACTCCAGACTACGCCAGGATCCTCGTACCCGTATCCGACGGGAGAGATAGAAATAGCTCAGGGAGGAGAGAGCGTGACAGAATACGAGGCCAGATTTGCCTACATGACTAACTACTCTCCTAACCGGGAGCCAGACCAAAGATACAGAGCCACCATATTTATATGCGGGTTGAGGCACGAAATCCACCAAGTGCTCATAGGACTCGACCGCTATTCTTATACGGAGGCTGTCGGCCGAGCTTTGCGAGCCGAAGCAGAATTTGAAATGAGAGCTAGGGATGCTCGATTGATTACCTCAGAGAACCGGCCACATGAATCTGTAACTCCAGTGGTCGTCCGTACGACTGCTCACAATGAAGGAACCACGACTAGCGGGTCCAGCGGGAGTATCATCCTCTGCACTCATTTCCGGAAGCCGAACCATGTCGCTGAGAGGTGTAGGAAGGGACTTGGGCTATGCCTCATTTGTGGTGCCGCCAATCACCTCGTCGACCACTGCCCCAACAAGAGAAAGGGTAATTGAAGGAGTAGAGAAACCACCGAGATCGAGGGATCGAAGGATAAAAAAAAAAAAAAAAAAAAAAAAAGAGCTACACCGGACTTCGTCTCTCGGAATAAAGGTACCGTGCATATTCATAACATTCATAATTTCTCGTCTTTCAATTTATTAAGTGCGCGATATTATGTAATTATTGTTTGGTTAACTCCGGATTTAATCCGGGGTATTTTAGTAATTTTTGCGCGTTTTAATTCGATTCTGGGGTGCTTGCACGCCCCAACGCACGGTCTTGATCAAGATCGTGCGGCCCAGCTCAAGACCGTGCAGACCAGTTCAGCATTAAACCGCTGAACCGGCCGAACCGCTCCACACGGGCCAGCGCACGCCCGTGCGTCAGGCCGTGTGTGCCCCTTCACCATTTAAAACATCAGTTCGCGGACAGAAACTTACAGCAACTCCCCATCCTCTTTTTCTCTCGCCCAACAACAGAAAAATACCCCAATTTTTCCCCCAAATTCATCCTCCCCACTTTGCAAGCCTATAACTTTCAATCCGTCCGGTGGATCTTCATAATTTTTGGAAGGTACGTAGTCGACATTGCAATCTTTCATTAGTTGGTTTTTGGGGACGATCATCCGAGCCGATCATACACAAATCGATGTCCAAAATACACGCCCGCCAAGTGTTCGACAAAATTCCCGAGTGAGGAATTTCACCCAATTCAACCCAACAACCCTCAAGCAACCTTCTTATATGGCCGCCGAAGGTTCCTGACGAAGGAGGAGGCGAGATGACCCTCCATCCCCACTTCCATTTAATGTGGGTATTTCAAATCCTATCCAAGCCAAGATATTTAGACGGATGCACGAACGCCCGGTTTTCTCTACCAAGTTCCTCGATATAGAAGCATTGGGGAATTTGGGACTTGGCGACGGTATCGCTCGGTACATTGAAGACGTGGGGTGGACCACGTTCTTGGATATGAGAAGGAATTCGTACCCCCGACTTGTATACGAATTCATTGCAACGCTTCAAATAATTCCCCACGAAGACGACGCCGAGCTACCTTTCAAGATAGAGTTCCGAGCTTTCAACTAGGATTATAAGCTCACTCTCCGACAATTAATGGTACATTTTGGGCTACCCATTGGGGGAATGATAAGCCGAGAAGTGGGTTGGTCCGAGGCCGAGGCTTGGAGAAATGTCTCCACTTCTAGGAGGCCCTTCCAACAAGGGAAATCAAAGGCAACCGACCTCCGTGATTCCGCCTTGAGGACTTTTCATAGGTTCCTCTCATGCACCGTCTTTGCTAGAGGAGATAGCTACTGTTCGATCAACATTAAGGAACTTTATGTCTTGGATTGCGCGGTCCGAAGGCAAGCAGTCAATGGCATCATGTTCTTCCTTCGATATATGGAGTACGTAGGCACCCAGCCAAAGGGAGAAATCAGAATTGGGTCCTACATCACCGCGATCCTCGAGTGTGCCGGCGTGACCGGCATGGATCGAATGGCCCCGGCAGGAGCCGAGGATTCGACAATTTCCTACAAGCAACTCGCCCAGATGAAGCTTTGCAGAAAAGTTAGAGGGCGACACGATAGATATGTACCGATGACGGCAAAGGAAGCCGCCGCTGAGAGTGATGATGATGTCGAAGAGGACATCCGAGCAGGAGGACAACCTGAAAGGGATCAACAAGAAATTGAGGAGCAAATGTTAGAACAACTCTACGAAGCAGGAGGCTTCGATCCTCAGCAGGTCCCTTACGTACCTGACCCTACTAGAAACGAAGAAGCTCACTTCCAGCCGAGCTTCGACGACTACCCGACTCAGCACCAGACTGGATCCTCACAATGGGATAGGCTAAGTGAGGAGCAGTGGACTCAATACCAACAATCTGAGTCGGAGACCCGAAGCCGATGGGAGACCGATAGGTGGACGGTTTGGGGAAACCGCTTCACAAGCTTCACGGAGCAAACTACTGAGCGACTGAACCAACAGTCGGCCGACCTGAGGGAGATCAGACTCGAGGCTCAACGCAACCACACTGAACTCCAGGAGCAGATTTCCGACCTCGAGAGGTCTATCATTGAGCAGCTCGCTAGGTACCTCAGTCGTCTTGGCATGCCGCCTAGTTCTGGAGCACCCGATTCTTAGTCGGCATCAATTTCCTTTATTTCTCTTCATTTTCGTTTAATTGTAATTGGATTTTTATTTGAACTATTATGTATGAACTATGTGTTAAATGCTTAATTGAATTTAACTGTTAATTGTCCGTTTTAATTAATTGCCTGTGTAGTAATTGCGCGATTTTTGTTTGAATAACTTTTAAATGCCATAATATACTCCCTTAATCAACCCCGAGGTTCGGAGGAGAATCTGAGGACAGATTCTTTTAAGGGGGGAGTATTGTAACGACCCAAAATTCCAGAATATATTCTCGGAATAATTATTCGACATTTCGTTGAATTTTATATGAAAAGATTAGCTTCGTTAGCTAATTTTAAGTTATTTAATTTAATTCCCTATCCTCAACCATTTATAATTACATTTCCCACCCCTCGAACTTAATCTAATCTCTAAACGAACCCACACCCCCTTGAAACACCTTTGCACCATCTTGAACACACCCACACTATCTTGAACACACTTACACCCTCTTGTGCACACTCTCTTGCACACTCTTGAGCACACCAAAAATCGAGAGAGAGAGAAGGAGAGAAGAGAAGGAGAAAGGGAGAAGAAGAAGGAGAAAAAGAGAAATTCCGTTTCGAATCCATCGTTCGATCAATCGAAATTCCGAGACCAAATCTACGATCCTCATTCAATTCTCTACCGGTAATCTTCTTTCCCCATTTCGATTCAACCATTAAATTCTCCTATTTTCTAGTTTTTATATTAAAATGAATAATTGATAATTTGATGAATTTATAGGTTAGAGTTTACCATTTTTTGTGTAGTTCGGATCAAATGGTAGCTATTAATGTATCAATGCATGAGTGTGAATTTTATATGTTGATTTTAGCTATAGAATCCACCCTAGTTGATTTTAGGACAAAACCCTCGTGAGAAACCTTGAAATCGTGTTTCTGCACCTGTTAGATAGAACCACACGGTCCAACGCACGGTCTTGGCAAGACCGTGCGCAACACTTTTTCATGCACCGGCCTGCGCACGCCGGTGCACAAGCCCGTGAGTGCTTATTTCAGCTTGCACGGTCTTGAGTGCGTGCTCAAGACCGTGCATCAGGCCGTGCGTTAGGCCGAGCGAATGCCTTAACCAAATTTTCAGCCTTTTTCCTTAGTTGCTCACGGTAATGGGGTCAATTGGCCAAAAATAAAAGTTGACTTTTTGCATACGACCCCCTAAAATCGAGCCATTTTCACCTATAGCTTCCATATGATTCAAGGATGAATATTTTGTAAAGTTTTCAAAATTCCGACCTCGTTCGGACCTTGAATCGAGCCTTTTTTGTTTAGGGCTTTTTCCCCCAATTTTTGAATGTCGTCCGAAAAATCCGAAAATCGCATGAGTGCTTCTTTATAATATTATAAGCATGAATGCGCAATTAGAATTTCAATTGAGCATGTTTAGCAACGTTAATTGCATATTTCCGTTTAATTGATTTAATTGCATTTTAATTGTAAATTTAATTGCTACATGATGATTATTGGTTATTCATGTGTTGTAGTCTTCGTGAGTCGTTTTCATGTCTTGTCTTAATTGGTTCTTGTCGTCTATTAGTTTCAGGCCGTCTTTTCAAGCCATAGCTTGGGTTGTCTTGTCGTTTTCGTGCTTCCATGTGAGGGTTTTAAAATGCTTTCAAACGGAGTAAGAATTTCTTTTAAATTATTGCGAACTACCCTTATGTGCTCATCTTGCTTTGATTTCCTTTCTCGTATATCTAATAGATATTTAATATATATTTTATAACAAATGTTTTGATATCAACTTGTACCTATAGGTATATCCAAATCATTTTGTTTTCAAAGGGCAAGAAAACTCTTTCCTTTTTCGTGACAGTTTGACTTAGGACTAACCCCTTTGTCGTCATATACACTTTCCTAAATGCCCTTTTGGCCTTAACTTATACTGTTCTTCGAACACGAGCAAAGATAATGTATTGTTATTTAAAATGGGCCCGGGATGGCATCCGGAGGTTGCAACCGGGGACGAGCGTCCAGGGTGTAATCCGAGGTGCTTTTCCCAAAATTAAGCGTCAATCGTGGCCCGTCAGGAGTTGATAGCCACGGTAGGGAGTGATGGTGGGCGTTGCATTCGTTGCACGTTTTCCTAAAATTCAACAGTCGCCCGGGGTAGCACCTTTGGGGTCGGACACCGGTGATGGAGTTACTGAACTTGAGGGGGTTATAAGGAGGAACAGGCCCATTCTCGCTGGGATATTACTTGCTTCCATTAATGTTTTATTATTACTGCTTATTATTGTTGTGTATGCAAGTCGAAGCACGATCCGGATATTCTTCATTATGCAAACGTAATTTCTTATATATATATAACCCAAACCCGGAAATGTGTCTCGTACTTGTTCCCTCTTTTCCCTCACTGAGTATCTTTTATACTCACCCCCACTATTTTGATTCTTACTTCAGGTTGACAGGTGGCGTTGTCACCTCTCATGTCGGTTGGCAACAACGGGTCGTAGGTCTTGGTATTCGTGTCCGTGGGTAATTGTCAGTAGTGTCCAACAACAGTCTGTCTTTTATTATTAAATTGATTTGTCAGTAGAAATGGATATATTAATGATTAATGATATTCGATGATGTGATGGATAATTGTTGAGCATTGACTTGTTAATTATGCATTTGTTGGAATATGAATTTATGTTAATTGTTGCCCCGTGTGGCTTTGCATGTTTAATGGATATATATAATTTATAGCTTCCGCACTCTGTTATCTCTGTTGGTTTTCGTTGTTGGACTAGGTACGTTGTTGCCGGTATAGATTGAGTGCTTGCCGTTCGCCGGGATGAATTTTTAAATGGGGTACATCTACCACGTTTGGGAGTTCGTCTCGGTGCGGATGTGGTGTCCTTTCTCCGCCCAAGGAAAGGGGCGCTACACACAATATAGTGTAAAAGAGCACTCATGCGAATTTTGGATCATTCGGACAACATTCAAAAATTGGGGAAAATGTCCTAAATGAAAAAGGCACTACTCAAGGCCCGAACGAGGTCAGAATTTTGAAAACTTTGCGAAATATTCATCCTTGAATTATAAGGAAGCTATAGGTGAAATCGGCTTGATTTTAGCAGGTCGGATGCAAAAAGTCAACTTTTATTTTTGGTCATTTGACCTCATTACCGTGAGCAACTAAGAAAAGAGGGCTGAAAAAATTCTAAGGCATGTGCACGGGCGCACGCAATGGGCTGCATACGGTCTTGAAGACACCCTCAAGACCGTGCAGGGCTTAAAGTTTGCGCACTGGCTTGCGCACCGGGGTGCGCGAACACCGTGTCCAAGCCCGTGCGGTTCCTCTTTCAAGTACAGAATCACGATTTTTAGGTATTTCACGAGGGTTTCAACACAAAATCATTCATGGCGGATTATAGAGCTAAAATCAACACTTAAAATTCCACTCATGCATTACACACATTAAGGGCTATCATTTAATTCGAACAACACTAAAAATGGTGAACTAAATCATACAAACCCATCAAATTGCAAAAATAACAACTCTAAGAAAAAGCTAACTTAACTCAAGATTTAATGGACACAATGAAATGGTGGAAGAAGGTTACTGGTAGAGAATCGAACGAGGATCGTCAATGTGGTCTAGGAATTTCGAATGGACAAGCGACGGGTTCGGGGAGGCCTTTTCTTTCTTCTTCCTCCTTTCTCCTTCTCTTCTTCTTCCCTTCCTTCGTTTCCTTCTCTCTCTCAAGGTTTTGGAGTGGGGTGTTCAAGAGGCTGGAAGGTGTATTCAAGAGGGTGTGGGGTGCGAATGAGATTAAAGGAAAGTCAAGGGGTGAAAAGGTAATTATGAGAGAATAAGGATTTGAAAATAAAATTAGCTAACGAAGCTAATATTTTCAATTAAAATTCAACAAGGCGTCGAATAATTATTCCGAAAATATATTCCGAAATTTTGGGTCGTTACAAATTATATCATATTAAGTCTGTTAGAGATAAGTGCCATTTGACTCAAAACTCAAGGATACTCTTTCCTCAGTTTGAATCTATTAATACTTCGGCCGAAGATTCCTTTGGCAGTTATTCTATTCAGAACAATATAGGAATTCTGCTTGATACAGTTATCAAGTAGATGGATCCTTTCTTGGCATTTTCTGATCTTCATATTCACTTGAATAGTCACCAACATGAAACTTATGTTCTCCTCTGAGCTCGATGTCATAGAGAGAAGAAACATACCAAATGACTCTCATAAATATAAGATGAGAAGAATCCTCAAGTCTAGGGATTATTAATCACATCACTGACCTTTGACTCAACTCAAATACTTAGAGGTTTTATCCTCTCCCATTTTGAGTGTCAAGGTTGGGATCCTCAGTGCAACTGTCAAACAGCCACCCGGTGTGAGTGTGAATGTCAACTTACATTCTCGTACTTAGAAACTTAGTACTAAACATAGTCACACTGCAAGTCTATATTTGAGTTCATGTTTGAGGCTCCCACTTGTCTCTTATGAACTCATTTGACTTGGAGTTTATTATTTAGAATTACACCTTAATCACATGTTTCATTCAACTAGCTCTTTAGTTAATGTGATACGGTTTATATAATTCAGGAGCTTCTTTATTTACATATCGGAAAAACATAAAAGCAAAACAAATATGTATATGAAATAAAGAATCTTGCCATTTGATATAAAATAATATATCAATTTATTACAAATCAAAGATTGTATTGCAAGAGATAGCTATTACAAATATTGGCTGTAGGGCACTATCTCTTTCAATCTCCCACTTGCCCTAAAGCCAATTTGCCCGTGTATCTAAGTCCCATATTCCCAACATGTTCTTCAAATACTCTTTGGTTTAGGGGCTTTGTCAGTGGATCTGCTATATTCTCTTTCGCGGTTACGCGTTCTACAACGACGTCTCCTCGTTCCACGATTTCTCTAATGAGATGATATCGTCTTAAGATGTGTTTGGATTTCTGATAAGATCTTGGCTCCTTTGCTTGTGCCACGGCTCCAGTATTGTCATAGTACATGACAACTGGTCCAACAATGCTAGGTACCACTTCCAATTCTTGGATGAAGTTTTTCGTCCACACACCTTCTTTCGCTGCCTCTGATGTAGCTATGTATTCTGCCTCACATGTCGAATCTGCAGTTGTAGCTTGTTTGGAACTTTTCCAACTTACTGCTCCACCATTCAATTGGAATATGAATCCAGAAACGGATTTCATATCATCCACATCTGACTGAAAACTTGAGTCAGAGTATCCTTCCAGTTTCAATTCTTTTTCACCGCCATACACGAGAAACATTTCCGTCGTATTTCTCAAATACTTCAGAATATATTTCACTGCTGACCAGTGTTGTTCTCAAGGATTAGATTGGAATCTACTTACGATGCCTAAGGCATGAGCAACATCCGGCCTTCTACATAGCATTGCATACATTATGCTTCCTATGGCGGACGCATAAGGGATCCTAGACATTCTATCGATCTCTTGTTGCGTTTTAGGAGACATCTTCTTGGATACTTTAAGTCCAGGTGTCATAGGGGTACAACCTCGACCACTTTTCTCCATTGAGAATCTAGCTAATATTTTGTCTATGTACATGGCTTGAGAGATGCCTATCATTCTCCTATAGACCTTAATGCCGAGAATGTAAGAAGCTTCTCCCAAGTCTTTCATTGAGAACCCCTTGGGTTGCTCCATGAAAATGTCTCTATCAATGTCTTCATTGAGAAAGGCAGTTTTCACATCCATTTGCCAAATTTCATAGTTATGAAATGCAGCAATTGCAAGTAGAATTCGAATGTACTTAGACATTGCTACAGGGGAGAAAGTTTCCTCGAAATCTATTCCAGGTCTTTGTCTGTATCCCTTAGCAACAAATCTAGCTTTAAAGGTTGCCACCTTTCCATCAGCTCCAAGTTTTCGCTTAAAGATTCATTTGCTCCCAACGGCTTGCTCGCCAGGAGGTAGATCAGTCAAGGTCCATACCTTGTTGGAGTACATGGAGTCCATTTCGAATTGCATGGCTTATAGCCATTCTCCCGAATCTTTGTCCTTTACTGCTTCCTCATAGGTCTTAGGATCATAATCGGTTTGACCTGTTTCTATTATGAAACCATAATATCTTTCGGGTTCCTTCGAAATCCTACTTGATCTTCGAGGTGCAGCTTGTACTATTGGAGGGTTTGTCTGCTCGAGTTCTTCTCTCAGTTCCTCTACTTGTAGGTTTTCCGCTTGATCTTGAATTTCTTCAAGTTGAACTGATGATCCGTTTCTGTCTGACAAAAATTCAATTTCCAGAAACTTAGTATTTCTGGAAACAAACACCTTTTGTTCACATGGATCATAAAAGTAGTATCCATTGGTTTCCTTTGGATATCCCATGAATTTACATAAGGTGGATCTAGAATCCAGCTTATCTCCCATTACCTTTTTGACATAGGCAGGAGACCCCATATTCTTAGATAAGAATAGTTTGGTGGTTTCTTAAACCATAGTTCAAATGGAGTGGTTGGCACTGATTTGGACGGTACGATATTAACAATCTTTACTGCTGCCTCTAAGGTGTATCCCCAAAAGGAGATCAGTGAAACTCATTATGGAACGAACCATGTCCATCAAGGTTCGATTCCTTCGCTCAGAAACTCCGTTGAGTTGTGGCATATATGGAGGAGTCTACTGTGAGAGAATTCCATTATCTTTCAAGAAATTCAAGAATTCTTCATTGAGGTATTCACCTCCTCGATCAACTTGATTTTCTACTTCATTCTTAAATTCTATAAACTTTTCATAGGCCTCAGACTTGTGTTTCATTAAATAAACATATCCATAATGACTAAAGTCGTCAGTGAATGTTATAAAATAAACACATCCATTTCGAGTACTACTACTTAATGGACCACATACATCTATGTGGATTAGATCTTGTAACGACCCGATTTTTTGAGAATCGTTTGGTAACGTTTCGCGTCTTCCGTTTCTCACTTCTTTCCCCATTTCTCAAATTTTGTTATATTTTGTGTGTTTTATATGAATTCTCATAAATGTGCTAATTTGTGAATTTAAATTATTCTATGTCAATGCGCACTTAAAATGATGAATTTTGGCTATAATTGATTCATAGTAATTAACTGGGTTCATGCGATGCCATACCAATTTTTAATTAATTGATCTTACTGTTCAATTAAATTTAAGATAAAATATGAATTTAGTTAATCACAATACCTTCTAAATTACAAAGGAAGATAATAATAAATAAAAAGAGAAAGAAACTGTAACGACCCGAATATTTTAATTATATTATTAATAATTACGCGAATTCTTTCTTACCTAATTTCTCGATCTATCCAATTGGATTAATCAATCTTGTGGAAAAGATTGATTTAACCTATCTTCTAAATGCCCTCAATTACTTAAATTACATAAATGCCCTTAAAAGCCTAAATGACCATTTTACCCTCTCGAGATATTTTTCTAAATATCTACCTATCTCTCTCATTCTCTCATTAAAGAAGAACAAAGAAAGAAGAAAGAAAGGAGAAAGAAGGAGAAGAAAGGAGAGGATCTTCCCAACGCCCTACAGAGTTCGTTTCTCGCCCGATCGACGAGTCGTGAAAACCCGAACGATCCTCACTACATTCTCTACCGGTAATCCTTTTACCCCATTTCATTTCGTTCCCTCTTCGTTACGATTTTAGTGGCTTTTGTATAGGATTTTATATATTAGGATTTTCGTGTTTAGCAAGAATTACTTGACCATTTTACGTGTTTCTTGTGCCTATGTGTAGCTTATATGATATATATGATCATATGTGGAAATTAGGATGATTTATGGAGTAAATTAGGAGATGTATGAATTTATATATTGATTTTCGCGTGAGAGTTTTCGCGATCTGCTGAGTCTGCTGCTCAGTAGATCCACACGGGCGAACGCACGGTCTTGAGCAAGACCGTGCAGGAGCCCGTGCGCATCCCTTTTCAACCTGCACGGGCTTGTGCCCTTGCACGGGCCTGTGCGCAGGCCCGTTTGCACCTGCACGGTCTTGCCACCGTGCTCAAGACCGTGCGGGAGGCCGTGCACCCCTTTTTGTGCTTGCACCGGCTTGCCAAGCCCGTGCGTAAGCCCGTGCGTTGGCCGGTGCAACATACTTAGTGTATTTTCTAGCCTTTTCCTTTCTCGCACTTTGGAAATTGGTCAACCCCACTCAATTAAATGTTGACTTTTCACATACGACCTCCGAATATCAATCCGATTTCACCTATAGCTTCCTCGAGCCTCGGGATTTGATATTCTTCATAATTTACAATTTACCCGACCCTAATTGACCGTTAATTGACACCTTTTTCGTTTAGGGATTTGTCCCATTTTTCCCATTTCTTGTCTGTTTGGCCCCGTTTTCACGAGAGAGTTCCGTTATATTATTTTAAGCATGTCTACGTGCCCTAACTGCGTTCTAGCATGCTTTCCATATTTATTATTAATGTTCTCCCATTATTACAATTGCTTTAAATATTTCTTTAAATGTTAGTTCATATGTCATATATCATTATATGCTTAATTGCCTGGCTTTCCATATTGTATCTGTAGCATGAGTGAAGTTATATTTGAATTGTCGTGCGTCGTCTGTTGTTCGTGTCTTGCTTTTGTTATTGTCGGTCTCGTTTTCATCCTCTAGGCCCTGTGTATTACAGGTGGGTCCAACGAGGGAGAAACCTGACTACCGCTTGCTTTCATACTGACTTGTCGAGCTAGGTAAGGGTTTTAAATTGTTTTCAACAGGAGTAAGAACATAGTTACTTAGGTTTGCGAAATAAACCACTATCCCGCTTTCTTATTACTTGTTGTATTGCCTTTACTATTCCTTATGTGCTTAGTCAAACCTTTTAATAGTAAAACCAAAATGATTTGAAATGCTTTCAACTAGAGACAAGGAAAACCCCCTTTTATTTTAAATGCGAATTTGGGTCTCTCGACCCTGCAAATATAACCTTATCTCGAATGGCCCCTTTGGCCTTCCACATCCCGATTCCTCAATTGCGAATGGCCCTTTTGGCCACCTAACTGTCATCGTTTTCAAAAGCGAGCCATAGATCGATTAATGTTTTGGGCCCGGAGTATTCAGGAGGTGAGTCTGGGGACGTGCGTCCAGGGCAAATCCCGATGGATACTCCAATCCGTATCTGCTTAGGTCAGCCAGGAGGTTGACTAACCTGAGTTAGTGCGAGGGTGGCGTTGTAGGCTACGCGCTTCCTAGAAAATTCTGTTAAGGGTGACGTTGTTAACACGCGTTTCCATAAAATTCTGAGTGGATCATGAATCTTGGTGGTGGAGTATTTGCTTGCATGATTTTCAAGGTTGGGAGTTATAAGCAGAGGGTCCGTTCTCGCCGGGACAGACTATCGCATAACTTATTGCATTTCTTGCTTGTCTGTCTGATTTACGGCTTTAGTTACGAGTCGAAGCACATTCCGGTTTTCTTCCTTTAGTATACGTATTTCCCTATAAATATAGATACAAAACCCGGAAGCGTGGCTCGAACTTGCCAACTGAAGTCTCCTTTATTATTCAATTAATTAGTTGAATTATGAGCCGTGTTTAATTATTGTTTCTAACTTACTCATAGCATGTCTTTCGGAACCGTAACAGCCTCGTAACTCAACTAACGCCATTTTAATTCATCGGCTTGACATTACGTTCAAATGTTTTTAAAGGATCCGGTTCGTCAACCTCTTCGTGTTTTCCAAGTAAGCCGAACCGAGTGTTGCCTTGTGTTATTGTTTTAAAACTTATATTTCATTATTTATATTCTTTCTCAAAACGGGCAACATTCACTACTTTTGGTTTAAAAAGATAAATGACGAACAGTGATCAAAACCCCCTTACTGAGTATCCTTTATACTCACCCCTGCTATTTTTGGTTCTTGCTTCAGGTAGACAGGTGGCGACGTCACCTATCTTGTCAGTCGGCATCAGCAGGTCTAGATAGGCTCAGTCTTTCTGGTTTGTCTTGTCAGTGGTCCCAACAACCATCGAGTCCTGTTTATTGTCTTTATTCGCTTTCGACCCTTTTACTGCTTTATTTAATTCATGTATTTTAAGTGCCCCTGCTGTGGGATAGTTGACGATATCTAGGATTGCACAGGGTAGACTAGTTGAGCCATGGATGGCACTATATGCTGATGAATCTTCTGTATCTTGAATTATAAATGTTTAATTGAGATTTTGTTAGCCTCGTAGGCTTTTATGGAATTTGATTGTTTACATAAATCGCTTCCGCATTTCTCTGCTCTTTTCTGGTCGTTGTTGGGATGGTTGTCGCTGTTGCCGAAGGTTATTGCTTGAGTGTCGTTCGCCGGAGTGGGTTTTTGGGTTGAGGCCCCCCGCTGAAGCTCGGGAATCCATTTCGGTGCGGATGTGGCGGTCCTTCTTCAGGGGGCGCTACAGTCAGTGGTATCAGAGCCTAGGTTCCCAAAAGGAACCGAAGCTTTGTAATCGCGTCGTGTCTTGTCTCTTGTGTCTGCCCGTTTCGTGTCAATGAGACTTAGAGTTTCCAGTCACAGGTGCTTGAGAACTCCTTAGTATTGAAATTGTGATTGATCTCCTTTTGGAATGGCCAACCAACCGTTTGATCTTTTACAATTGTAGTACTGAGTTGGGATCGAATGCAGGTGGATGTGGAACTCGAGGTAGCGTCTGTCTTGTCTTGTCGTCTTGTCGTGTCCTGCTTGGGTCTTGTCGTGTCTAGGTCGTACGGCTATAGGATCGAATCTTGCTTGTTCTTTGAATGTTTCGTGCTTAAATTGTCTATATGCTGTTTGATCATATATGTATGCTTTATTTGAATTTTATATGCCCTACGTGATCATTCCCTTAACCGAACATGCATCATTTTCCAGTTTGTTGTTCACAGGTGCAAAATTCCTCGCCGAAGACCCCCTACTGCTCCAACACCCCCGAACCTAATGGCTGAAGAGTGGGTATCAATTATTCGACAGATCGCCGTGCAAGTATGTCAGGGGATACAACAACAACAGCAGGACGTACCTGCCAGACAGACTGTGGGCCAAACCTTGGATAGGTTTATCTTTTATCGCCCACCCTGCTTCGAGGGCGAACCAGGTGACTTTAAAGCTGAGGCCTGGATATCTGCTGTGGAATAGATCTTTCGAGTACTACAGTGTGGTGACCCCGAGAAGGTCGAGTATGCTACCTTCCTTATGAGAGGACCCGCTCGAGATTGGTGGAACTTCACAGAACGGAGATGGATCGCCGAGGGAGTCCCCCACACTTGGTCACGATTCGTATCTGACTTCCGAATGAAGTATGTGCCGGAAGTGGTACGTGACAGCCGAGAGAGAGAATTCATGTATCTCAACCAAGGAGCATCTACCGTAGCCCAGTATGAAGCACAATTCAACCGTCTCATCACTTATGCTCCTTACTATGCTGCGGACGAACGAAAGAGAGCACGAAAGTTTATCGAGGGACTTCAGCCGGAGATCCGAAGAGCATTGATGGCACTTGACATCCGTCTTTACCCCGATGCAGTTACTCGAGCTATGAGAGTGGAGTCCGAACTCCAAATAATGAACCAGAGTGCCCCTGCTATGATAGGATCCTCTTCCAACGAGATAGCAAGGAGAGAGCCAGCCGGACCGGGTACCTTTCGGACAAAGAGACCACACTACGAGGTGCCGGAACCTACAGAACCTGAAGTGAACGAGGACCCCATTCCCTGTGAGTACTGTGGGAAGACGAATTAAATACTTAAAACCCTAGAAGTTGCAGATGTAAATGATGTAAATTAGTTTGAATGTTGATATTGTTGTTCTTAGTGGCCTTGGTGGGCTTTATACTTGTGTTTTGGATTTATTGCTTTTCTAGCTCCCTGAGTGGGATAGGTTGTACTGATTTGTTTCCGCTGTATTATGGTTCGTTGTCCTGTTATTTTCTAAAGCAGATTCGCATGGTATTTATTTTCCGTTCACTAGGTTATAGTTCATAACCGGACCACAGTTCTTGTTATGGATTGTGACTTGGTGCGGGACATCACGTCGCACCGTATTTCGGATGTGCCATTACAGATCTAAAAGATCATGGCTTCTCTCGACGTTGCCTTTGAAGGGAATCTTTGACATCTTCCCTTTCAAACAGGATTCACAGTTGCTAAGTTCCTAAAGTTCTTCCCTTCGGAAAGTTCCTAAGGAAGTCAACTGTTGAATTCTTTTCTTGGATATATGTCCAAGTCGAGAATGCCATATTTTGGCTGAGTCTTGATTGATTCTTTTTTTTTTTGTTTTGTACCATGTTGAATGTTAAGTAGGTTGTTTATAGAATTTGTAATGTAAAGACCATTTTGCAAAGATCCTAATAATATAGAAGAATTATCATTCAGCAAATAACAATTGTCTCTATAAAACTTGAAGGAAAAACCTTCAGAATCCAAAACAGAAATGAAAATAATATTCCTGACAATCTCAGGAACATACAAAACATTGTTCAACTTTAAATTAAAATTCTCTAAAGCTAATGATACACATCCTATTGCTTTTTCTTGGACTCTATCTCCATTTCCAAGCCTCAGAATGTGATCTCTTCCATCAACCTCTTGGATGTCACTCATTTCCTGCAAATCATTGCAAATATGAGCACCACATCCAGAGTCAATAACCCAGTTATTATGATTTAATGAAAGATTAACTTCAACTAGGAAAATACCTTTCTTCAGAGTAGCCAGGTACTCAGGGCAGTTTCTTTTCCAGTGTCCAGACTTCTTGCATTGGAAGCAGACATCCTCACTTTGGTTCCTTTTAGGAGCCTTGCCCTTCTTAGCAGTTATGGGGTGCTTGAAGGTTTCTTCTTCTTCTCAAACTTTCCCTTGACTTTCTTGGGGTTCTTTTTGTTCTTAGAAGAAGAGCTAACCATGAGAACAGTCTTGTCCTTCTTCATAGTCCTTTCGAAATTTGTAAGCATTCTCTTCAGTTCTTCAACTGATGTATCTACACCAGCCATGTTGTAGTTGACTATGAAGGGCTTGAATGAGGGAGGCAGAGTGGAAAGAAGTAAATCAATGTAGAGTCCAACATCCATCATTACATCAAGTCCCGCGAGCTTATTGATAAGCCCTAGAAACTTAATGCAATGTTCTTGGACACTTGATCCGTCAGACAGCTTGATAGTAAACAGTTCATATGCTGTTGAAAATCGATCAATCCTGTTAACAGGTTTGTAGATTTCATTTAGTTGATCATAAATGGATTTAGCAGTAGGCTTCTCAGCATGTTGCCTTTGAAGTTCGGGCGACATGGTGGCCAGCATGAGGCATTTGACCTGAAGGTCATCCTCTTTCCATTACTCAACAGTTGTTCTTTCCTCTTCACTGAGATCATCATCTATGACCTCAGGTGGGCCTCTCTCGAGAACATAGGACCGTTTCTCAGAGTTCAGGACAATTTTGAGGTTTTTGAGCCAGTCAGAAAAGTTTGGGCCAGTGAGTTTGTTTGAATCAAGGATAGCGCTGAGTGGATTTTTCAACATTGTAGGGAGTTGGTAAAGTTCTATAATGGCATAGAAAAAGAGAATATTTTAGTAGACTAAAAATATAATAACATACAAAAATGAGATGGACTACCATCATTAATGGCTCCTACTATCTTTTCGAGATTCACAGTTCCCTAAGCTGTTGAATTCGTGAAATCGATTTCTAATCAATTTCCTTAGTGGATGTCAAGATCCTAAAATTATAACTTGGACCCACACCTCGTGTGCCATCCAAATCATAACTCTAGGTTAATACGTTTATTATTTACATCACCATGTAATTCCCGACATATATTCTTTATTTTAGCATTACCTATTTTCATATGGACCCACGCCTCGTGTGCCATCTATATTAATTAGGTATTAGATCCAACCCATCAAAATCATCCAATTTTTCTTATTACATAATAAGGACCCTCGTCTCGAGTGCCATCCTTATTACATAATAACAAAAACGGTATGCTTTATATTCAGGACTGCTTGATTATAAAACATTGAATATGAACCCTCGACTCAAGTGCCATCCATATCCATCATCTTATAATCAATTAAGCCCTTTTGATGGAATCCCTTGGAAAACTCAAGTACTTTACTTGACAAAAAACTTTTTACTTTAACTGTATTTCCCATTAAGAACTAATATATACATATTCTAATATATGTATTAATTTTGTTTTGTAAAACAACAGGGTTTGATAAGGACCAAAATTTAAAAAAATTTGGCTGACACAAGCACACAAGATCTCATCATATTTAATATATATACATGCAATGTAGCGCCCCGCTCTACAGCCCCCGAACCTGCACGGTCTCCCAAGCTGAGTACAGTGCCTCAACCCGAGAACCCATGCAAGCTAACGGGTCAATCCCGACACTTGGCAACAGTGAATCCCCAAAATTAAAACATTTAAATAAATCAGAGAATATATATAGCGGAAGCATTTAAATTCATATTAACGAAAAATGCCACTCCGGGGCCAATTCATTAACAATTATCAACAACAGCCCATTCAGGGGCAACATAATTTAAATAAAAAGTTACGGGGATCAATATAATATTATCTACAATCCAGGTTGAAAAGAATCATGAACGAGAGAATAAAAGACAACCAACGAGACTCGGCAAAACCAAAAAGCCTATCTATGCACTGTTGCCCATCCGACACGTAAGACATGTCGGTCTCTCTCAAACCTGAGGCAAGAACCAATTAAAAGAGGGTGAGTCAAAATACTCAGTGAAGATGTGAGAACAAGTCGAGTCATGCTTCCGGATTTTTATAGAAAATCCATATGCGATAATGAAGAAACCGGAATATGCTTCGACTTGGATATTCAATTAAAAATTAAAGTCAATAACACTATAAAGCAATAAATACGATCCCAGCGAGAATGGGCCTATTCCTCCTTATTTCTCCACGGTTCATGTAAAAATTCTCCATCGCCGGTGTCAAGCTAAGGAGCCACCCGAAGCTCAACCATAGTGAATTTTAGGAAAATGTGCAACGAATGCAACACCCACCATCGCTCCCAACCGTGGCTATCATCTCCTGACGGGCCACGATTGACGCTTATTTTTGGGAGAAGCACCTCGGATTACACCCTGGACGCCCGTCCCCAGATGTAACCTTCGGATACCTTCCCGGGCCCATTTGAAAATAATCATGTATTTGCTCACTTTAAAAACACATTTGAATGCCAAACGACACTCTGAGCAAGGGTGACGACAAAGGATTAAATCCTAAGTCAAACCGTCACGTAAAATAAATAGTTTTCTTGCCCTTTTGAAAACAAATCAATTTGGTTTAATAATGTATAATTTTGATATTAAATGATTTGAGGATGAAACATAAAAATATAAACTCGAAATATATAATACATTAATAAGGGATTAGGGGGTTCGCAAATGTATATATATATGTTCAAGCCCAGTTAAAAGTTTAAATCCTCACCTGGAATCAAAAAGAGAAAGCCTAGCTGCTAGACTCACTGATCTCCAACGCTCGACTGATCTGGAGATAAGACAAGACCTAGACAAATCAATAACGACAACAACACTAAAAGCACAAATAAGCAATTATTGGACGAACAGCTAACCAAACATGTTTCCAATCATGCATATGCCAATTATAATATGTAAAGAAGCTATCATGTAAGTTTCACGCAATTCCGACAAGTTGTCAAAAATACACATAATTAGAATTACACTATTCACAGCCCGAACGAGGGCGAAATTAAATAAACACTCAAAAATATTAATCTACAAAATATAAGGGTTCTATAGGTGAAAACGGTGTAACTTTTGGAGTCCGTATGCAAAAAGTCAACCGAAAATATTGACTTGAGGACTCAATTGTCGAGAGCAAAATTTGAAAAAGCTGGAAAAATCTCTAAGTGTTTCACACGGCCTTGTGCACGGTCTTGAACACGGTGTCAAGACCGTGCATGCACACACGGCCAACACACTGGCTTGGTGCACGGGCTCAAGCCCGTGCAAGAGAAATAAGCTGCACACGGGCTCCTGCACGGTCTTGCGCAAGACCGTGCGTTAGCCCGTGTGGTTTAACTGAACCCAGCAGAAACTTACGGGAATTCAAAAATTCGAGCCAAAAATCATCAAAACTCATATTTATAACGCAAATCAACACTCACAAATTATAACAATCATTAATCATCATCTAATTCACATTTACATCCAATAAAATCACAAATTGATCAAGAAACGGGCTCGATCTAAGCATTTAACCTAAAAATCCCGATTTAATCAAATATTCTCAAAACCTCAAAAATCCGTAAAATAAATTGGGGAAATTGGTACCTATAGAAAGGTATCGAAGAAAGGATCGTTTAAAAACGATTGACACGAAATTCCACGGAGATTCGAGCTCGGCACGATCGATTTGGGCTTCGGGAGAAAATTTTCTTTTCTTCTTCTCTCTCTCTCTCTCTCAATTTGAAATAATAGTTTTATGAAATGAATTTTGATACTTTTATCAAATACCTTCGAAATATCGAAAAATACGAAGGGTTATTTTAGTAATTTTAGAAAATCTAATTAAACACACGTCGATCAAATACATTAATTAAATATTAAACAAACGCAATATAGACACGTAATTTAAGTACGCAAACAATATTATCACATTGGTCATATTCGACATAATATATAATAATTCACATATAATGAGAATTTAGAGATTAAGAAAGATAATTAACGCGTAAAAATTACTCACAGTAATTCTCGGATTTCTGGGTCGTTACAATACTCCCCCCTTATGAGAATCTGGTCCCCAGATGCCATCTTTATCAGAAAAGCTCGGGATAAGCTTCTCTCATCTTAGCCTCTGTCTCCCAAGTAGACTGCTCGGTCGAACGGTTCCTCCAGAGAACTCTCACTAATGAAATCTGCTTGTGACGAAGCTGCTGGACCCTGCGATCTTGAATCTGAACCGGTTTCATCTCAATAGTCAAATCCGGCTCAAGCTGAACTCCGTCATCCTGGAGAATATGGGAATCGTCGGGGAAGTACTTGCGAAGCTGTGAGACATGGAAGACATTGTGGATCCCGGTAAGATAAGGTGGTAGGTCCAGACGATATGCGGTATTTCCGATCCGCTCTGTGATCTCAAATGGACCTAAGTATCTCGGAGTAAGCTTCCCACCTCTACCGATCCTCGTGAATCCGTTCCTCGGGGAGGCCTTGAGAAAAACTTGGTCTCCCACTTCAAACTCCAAATGTCGACGTCTCTTGTCGGCGTAGCTCTTCTGGCGATCTTGAGCTGCTTTCATTCTTTGCCGAATGAGCTGTACCTTATCAATCGCTTCCTGAATGTGATTCAGTGGAGTAGCTCTCTCGTGGCCATTAGCTGACCACTTCCAATCCTCCAATTCCCAATAAATTGGAGATCTGCACTTCCTCCCATAAAGAGCCTTATACGGTGGCATCCCAATCGAGGCTTGATAACTGTTGTTGTAAGCAAACTCGACCAAGGGCAAATATGAAATCCAACTCGTATGAAAATCGAGCGCACATGCCCGTAACATATCACTTAGAAACCTGATCGTCCGCTCGGATTGTCCATCAGTCTGAGGATGTGCTGCAGAGCTAAACTTTAGGGTCGTTCCCAAGTTCGTATGAAGTTCTTGCCAAAACTGAGCTGTGAACTTAGGATCCCTGTCGGAAACGATGCTTTCCGGAACACCACGAAGCCTAATAATTTCCTTCTGATACAATTCTGCAAGCTGCTTAACCTTTGCTGTTTTTCGAACTGGTAGAAAATGCGCTGACTTGGTCAATCGATCGACGATGACCCAAATACTGTCGAAACCTCCACGAACGGCAGGCAATCCTGTCACGAAGTCCATAGTGATCTCCTGCCACTTGGAAGTGGGTACAGGAAGCGGCTGAAGAGTTCCTCCAGGCCTTTGATGCTCGGCCTTGACTCTCTGACATGTTAGACAATGTTTCACATAGGTAGCCACGTCCCTTTTCATACCGTTCCACCAATACTGGGTTCTGAGATCACGATACATCTTGTTGCCTCCTGGGTGAACAGCATAAGCAGACTTGTGTGCCTCGTCGAGAATTCCACACTTCAGATTCGTGGGAACACAAACTCGGGTCCCGAAGCGAAGGAATCCGGTACTATCGATCCTGAATTTGGTGTTAGGATCATTCTGCATTCTAACCTTGATCTTCTGAATACCGGCATCCGAATCTTGCTCGTCTCGGATCTGTTGGACTAAATCGGGTTGGACTGAAAGGTTGGCAAGATGAGGATACGATTCAAATCGAGTCCTCCTGTCCTCTAAAGAGGTATCTGAAGATGTCCCCTCTAGGTGTGCCAGGTGAGCCCTTCGGCTCAATGCATCGGCGACTACGTTCGCCTTCCCAGGGTGATACTGAATGCGGCAGTCATAATCTTCCAAGAATTCCATCCACCGTCTCTGTCTCCTGTTGAGATCCTTCTGAGTGAACAAATACTTCAAACTCTGGTGGTCCGTAAAGATGTCAAAAGTGACACCATACAGATAATGACGCCATTTTCCCAAGGCAAATATCACCGCTGCAAGTTCCAAGTCATGAATGGGATAGTTCTTTTCGGCATCTTTTAACTTTTTAGAAGCATAAGCAACGACTTTCCCATTTTACATCAACACGCACCGTAAACCTTCCTTGGACACGTCAGTATAAACCGCGTATCCCTCGTGTCCGTCTGGAAGAACAAGTATAGGTGCAGTGGTCAATCTCTTCTTCAGCTCCTTGAAACTGGCCTCGCAATTGTCGTCCCACTGAAAGGACACATCTTTACAAGTTAACTTCGTGAGTGGGGCCGCTAGTGTGGAGAAATCCTTAACGAAACGCCTGTAATATCCAGCCAATCCAAGGAAACTCCTAACTTCTGTTGGCGTCTTAGGCTGACTCCAACTCGTTACTGCCTCAATCTTTGATGGATCTACAGCAATCCCATTCCCGGAGATGATATGACCAAGGAATGAAACCTCGTTGATCCAAAACTCGCACTTGCTAAACTTAGCATATAAACTATGCTCTCGAAGCGTCTGTAGTACAATGCGAAGATGCTCGGCATGATCCTCGACCGTCTTGGAGAAAACCAGAATGTCATCGATGAAGATAACCACAAACTTGTCGAGGTAAGGTCGGAAAATCCTGTGCATCATATCCATGAAAGCTGCAGGGGCATTCGTCAAACGAAACGGCATCACAACAAACTCGAAGTGGCCGTACCGAGTGTTAAACCCGGTCTTAGGTATATCCTGCTCTCGGATACGAAGCTGATAGTAACCTTGTCGAAGATCCAACTTCGAATATACTTTCGAACCCTGCAATAAGTCAAATAACTCCTCTATATGGGGTAGAGGGTATTTGTTCTTCACTGTCATCCGGTTCAGCTCACGGTAGTCGATGCACATTCTCAGCGTGCCATCCTTCTTCTTTACAAACAAAACCGGGGCACCCCAAGGAGAGATGCTCGGTCTTATGTAACCATTCTCAAGCAACTCTTCAAGTTGCATCTTCAGTTCCTTCAACTCGGCTGGAGCCATCCTGTATGGAGTCTTCGAATAAGGCTCCGATCCCGGGGCAAGATCGACTACGAACTCAATATCCCGATCAGGGGGTAGAGAGTTCAAACTCTCGGGAAAGACATCAGGGAAGTCCTTAATCACTTCCGTATTCTCGAGCTTCCCTTGTTCCTTCGGTCGGTTAAGTAAATAAGCGACGAAGGCCTGAGCTCCCTCTCGGATCAAACGAGAAGCCTCAACGAAAGAAATCTTCGGTGCCAAAACTGACTTCTCAAGACTACCCTTCACAATTGTTGCCTCGGTTCCAATCTGAATAGTCTTCCTGAAACAATCCACACTGACTCTATGCTGATAAAGCAAGTCCATTCCCAGAATAATCCCGTAGCGCTGCAGTGGTAACTCGATCAAATCTGCGGGATAAACACGATCTCCTATCTTCAAAGGACAACCCTTGAAGATTCTATCCGTAACGTAAGAAGTCCCCAAAGGAGAACTGACTCGATACAAATAAGGCAGACTCTCCACAGGCATGCACAACTTGGCAGCAATATCAAGCGCAATAAACGAGTGTGTAGCACCCGGATCATATAATGCAGTAATAGGGATGTCATGAATATGCAGGGTACCTCCAATCACGTCATGCGAATCGGGCTCAAGCTCCTCTCCTCCCAGTGCGAAGACTCTGGGCTGAACTCTCGGCTGACCGGCAGCCTGAATCACCTTCGGTGGCGTGGCGAGAGCTCTCTTGTTCGGACAAGAGTCTATCAGGTGATCAGGAGATGCACAAATCAAACACTGCCCCAATTGCCTCCGGCAGGAATCGGCGGTGTGGTTCGGCTTGTGACAGTAGGAACAAGTGATCGGTGCAACAGCAGTAATAGGAACCCTATCAATATACCTGGGCCTCTTATCGCCCATAGAAGATCCAGAGCCAGCAATGAAAGGCCTCTTGCCCTTCTGAGAAAAACCCTTAGGGGCGGCAGCAACAGGAACAGGAGCTCTCCGACGAAGCTCTCGAAGATCGGACTCGATAGCCATAGCCCGTGTAACGGCCTCCTCATAAGTACGGAGGTCACTGCCAACCAACTCGGCCCTGATCTCGTCACGAAGGCCCTCCTTGAACTTCCTGGCCATCCTCCTATCGTCGTCTGCCATATGAGGAGCATAGACGATCAATCTGGTAAAGTTGGCCTCATACTGGCCCACAGTAGTACCTCCCTGAGTGAGGTTCATAAACTCCCTCTCTCGCTGATCACGGACAATCTCGGGCACATACTTCGCCCGAAACTCATGAAGAAATCATCCCCAAGTGCGTGGGGTCTGTGCTGTGGTCCAACGCCTCTCAACAAAGCGCCACCAATCGAGGGCGGGTCCCCTCATCAGAAATACAGAGAGCTCAATCCTCTGCAAGTCCTCAATATCTAGAGCTCTGAACTTCTGCTCTAGCTCTAAAATCCAGGCCTCTGCCTTGATGTCGTCCGACTCACCCTCGAAGACCGTAGGGCGATAGGACATAAATCGATCCATAGCTCGGGCAGTAACATCCCGAGGATTCGGTGGTGGTGGCTGTGGCGGTTGTTGCTCCTGCTGAGCCTGCTGTACAATCAATCTAACAGCATCATAGAAGGCATTAGGCAGTGGAAAACCCTCTGGTGGTGGAGGCGGTTCCTGTCGGCCTCTAGGTCTAACCATTGTGCCTGAAAAGATAAGCTGAAATGCATGTGGGTTAATGATATGTCCCATTAATCAAGTAACAACATCATATAAAAGCGCAAGTAAAGGAATAACACGAAACCTATAAATATAGTCGTACGACTTAGACACGACACTCTAGACAATAGAGCCTAAAGAACCTATTGGACAAACGGCTAACCAAACATGTCTCCAATCATGCATATGCCAATTATAATATGTAAAGAAGCTATCATGTAAGTTTCACGCAATTCCGACAAGTTGTCAAAAATACACATAATTAGAATTACACTATTCACAGCCCGAACGAGGGCGAAATTAAATAAACACTCCAAAATATTAATCTACAAAATATAAGGATTCTATAGGTGAAAACGGTGTAACTTTTGGAGTCCGTATGCAAAAAGTCAACCGAAAATATTGACTTGAGGACTCAATTGCCGAGAACAAAATTTGAAAAAGCTGTAAAAATCTCTAAGTGTTTCACACGGCCTTGTGCACGGTCTTGAACACGGTGTCAAGACCGTGCATGCACACACGGCCAAACACACTGGCTTGGTGCACCGGCTCAAGCCCGTGCAAGAGAAATGAGCTGCACACGGGCTCCTGCACGGTCTTGCGCAAGACCGTGCGTTAGCCCGTGTGGTTTAACTGAACCCAGCAGAAACTTACGGGAATTCAAAAACTCGAGCCAAAAATCATCAAAACTCATATTTATAACGCAAATCAACACTCACAAATTATAACAATCATTAATCATCATCTAATTCACATTTACATCCAATAAAATCACAAATTGATCAAGAAACGGGCTCGATCTAAGCATTTAACCTAAAAATCCCGATTTAATCAAATATTCTCAAAACCTCGAAAATCCGTAAAAGAAATTAGGGAAATGGGTACCTATAGAAAGGTATCAAAGAAAGGATCGTTTAAAAACGATTGACACGAAATTCCACGGAGATTCGAGCTCGGCACGATCGATTTGGGCTTCGGGAGAAAATTTTCTTTTCTTCTTCTCTCTCTCTCTCTCAATTTGAAATAATAGTTTTATGAAATGAATTTTGATACTTTTATCAAATACCTTCGAAATATCAAAAAATACGAAGGGTTATTTTAGTAATTTTAGAAAATCCAATTAAACACACGTCGATCAAATACATCGATTAAATATTAAACAAACGCAATATAGACACGTAATTTAAGTACGCAAACAATATTATCACATTGGTCATATACGACATAATATATAATAATTCACATATAACGAGAATTTAGAGATTAAGAAAGATAATTAACGCGTAAAAATTACTCACAGTAATTCTCGGATTTCTGGGTCGTTACATGCTAGACTTATATATGTCGTATGATAGTAAGTAAGTAAGAACTTAAATAAACCATACATTCAAGCATTCATTCATAAATTGGATGATCATAGGGCCTAATTATATTTTATGGGAGCCATCCATCAAATATAATTTTATTATAAGCATTAAATAAATAATTGGAATTAAATGGCAATTAAATGAGCACATAGATCCTATCTATTACATGATCAACCTTTGAACATAAGGTCTTCATGAGCCTGTCTTGGTGGTCCACTCCAGGGAACATCCTTGAACTCTTTCTTGTCTTCAACTCCTTCTCCTATCTAATAGGGATTCCTCACTAAAAAACTCAACTATTCTAGGGATTTACATTTAGGGGGAATAACATAAATGAAATAACTTACAAGAATCAAAAAGGCTCGCAGGCTCTCATTTAATAAGACCAAAACCATAAATTTAAATGCACATATAATAACAGTGAATAAAACACATAAGGCCCTTCTATGATCATCCCGCGCACATAACAATTATATGATAACAAACAATACAACACATTGTAGAGAGGCATAAATAACTTAAGAATGCAATTCTTAAGGTTTATTTGACTACAGTTAAATAATCTTGCTTAATATTTCCATCAAATATTCTATATTTGACTTGAAAATATTTTATTAAATTTTATATCAAGAATATTAAAACGAATATTAAAAACACAATGAAAAATTAATTATAATATTTAATTCGAAAAAGAATTATGAAATTAAACATTCAATTAATTTTCAACAAGACAAAATCAATTTAAATCATGTATCACAATATTGTATATTGGAGATATACTACAATTTTCGAAAATTCTAATTTAACTCATTAAATAATTTTAGAACTTGAAATTATTACTAAAATCAAATTTTTAAATAATGTCCAGATTTTAAAACTAATTTTAAAATCTAATATTAAAACAAATTTTAAAACTAAAGTTTTTTTTTTTGTTTTAATAAAATTGACCCACGGGTCGGGTTGACCCGTGGGCCGACCCGTTTCCAGAAACGGGTCTGGGCTGCGTCTTTGACCTCCCGCTAGGGTTTCATGGTGAAACCGTAGCGCCGTTGGCTGCGCGACTTAGCGGGTGGCAGGTTCCATGGCGTGCGCGAGGAAGGGCGGTGGTGACTGGAGACGCCACCACGGGGCGGCGACGGGAAATTCCACCACCCTATTTTTCTTCTCGCGATTTTCTGGCGAAGGCCGTGGCGGCCCGTCCACGCGACGGCGATTAGCTTTGGGACGGGAAACGACTTCGTCATTCTCGTCCGCGCTTCCTCTCACCGGCAGGATCCTTGGTGTTGGCCGAGGATGGCCAATGCCTCCTCTGCAATTTCTTCTCAGCGGCGATGGGCGGCGCTTCACGGTGGGTATGGGCGACGCGGCGAGCGCGACGGTGAGAAGCCTCCCCTGGTGGTTTCCGATTTGGTGGAGATGTTGTGCACCAGGCAGAGCACAACCTCTCCCTTCTCGATCTGAAAGGCCCTTCGCCGTGGGTTTTCAGGCGGCGTGTAACGCCCCAATTTGAGAGAGAGCCTCACGGCCTTGTGTGGCCATGTGGAGAGGCCGTGAGCAATTTGAGGCCTCACACGGCCTCATGTCACGGCCATGTGGTGAGGCCGTGAGGATGGTACTCACGGCCTTGCAGCAGGTTGTGTGGACAGGCCGTGTGTCTTGATATTCCGTCCCACATCGGAATTTCAAATGTAATTCGAAGGGTTTATAAGTTAGAACTCATGTACAATCAATATGGATTAATCCCTTTTGGCAAGTGCTTCCTAAGCCAAACTTTAGGGTTGTGCACAGTGGATTCGAAGCTTATACCCGAGCGTCCAACGGGCGCCGTAGTGAGGGTTCTCCTCTCCGCGCCAGGGGGTCGTGACAAGTGGTATCAGAGCCAGCCGTCAGTCGTGGGAATGCATGTTCCACACCGTTAGTGTCACCTCTAAAAGGGGCTCCGCGTGTGTGGGGAGCCGCGCTCCACATTCTCCACTGACGGGGAGCAAGGGGCCTATGTCACGACGTAATGAGGACATTACGCTCTCAAAGGAGGGACGAATTGTAACGCCCCAATTTGAGAGAGAGCCTCACGGCCTTGTGTGGCCATGTGGAGAGGCCGTGAGCAATTTGAGGCCTCACATGGCCTCATGTCATGGCCATGTGGTGAGGCCGTGAGGATGGTACTCACGGCCTTGCAGCAGGTTGTGTGGACAGGCCGTGTGTCTTGATATTCCGTCCCACATCGGAATTTCAAATGTAATTCGAAGGGTTTATAAGTTAGAACTCATGTACAATCAATATGGATTAATCCCTTTTGGCAAGTGCTTCCTAAGCCAAACTTTAGGGTTGTGCACAGTGGATTCGAAGCTTATACCCGCGCGTCCAACGGGCGCCGTAGTGAGGGTTCTCCTCTCTGCGCCCAGGGGTCGTGACACGGCGGTGCGGTTGCGGCTGTCTGACGGCAACCACCGCGCTGCTAAAACCGAGAAATAATTTTTTTTGAAATTTTTTGAAAATTTTAAACTCATCCAAGAACACGAAGAACAATTTTGGAAAACTTTAGCAAAAACCAATAAACAGATATCCCCAACAACAACAATCAATATACATAATTTAATTTGTCAAACAATATCAGGCACTAATTAAATTCATTAAAACATCGAATTAACCGGTGGCTATGATACCATTGTTGGAATCGTACACTCGGCAATAGCGAAAATTAAAAATTTTTATGCCGGGAAACAAAAACGAATTCCCCAGGAAGTTTATGAACCGATTAAAGATGTTTTCTTAAAACATGTGTTCAGAACAACCACCTTTAGCACGCCTGCTAAAGTAGGGATTGAAGTTCTCAAGAACTAAGAATCCATTGTTCGCCACACGAAGACTTCGAACTCCGGAGTCCTCTGAGGATTAAGTCCATGAACCGAATCTGCTTAAACCCACAATTCAGTTGCTGCTAGATCTACAACTGAAAAGTGCTAGAACAATAATACTTTTGAATTATAGAATGTTCTTGAATTTCTTACAGTTAAGAAATACAAGAACTTAGATTTACGGAAAGAATAAGAACGAAGAGAGAACATGTAGCGCCCCGAAAATCCGAGTTATTATCCGGTAAGTCTGAATCAATTATTTACGCGATTTATTATTTATTTGATAATTATTATGTGATTTATATAACAATTTTATAAATGAGTGAATTTTGGTATTTAAACCACGACATGTCAATGTGCGTTTAATTTCATGAACTTTTACTGTAATTATGTTTTATTTGGACAACTTATGTTTTTGAGCTATTTTTTTTAAAATTATGAAAATGCCCCCTTCGTTTCTGAACCCAAGTCAACTTTTTGACCTAGTCTCACTCTCACTCTCTCTCCCTCATTCACGCCTAAAAGAGAAAGGAAAAAATAGAGAAAGGAAAAAGACAAGAAGAAGAAAAGAGCTTAGATTGATCATTCCGACCTCGTTTCTCGACCAAATTACGAGCCGTGAGAACCTACGAACTCCTCGCGATCTCTTCTTCGAGTAAGCTTTTCAAACCTTCAGTTTTAATGCATCCTATGCCTCGTTTTTCAGGTTTTGATGAATAGTTGAACATTTAGGTTATATGTTGATTTTGAATGACTTTGTGGATGGATTTACGTGATTCTTGATTCTATAGGTAGATTAGATGTTGTAGATCATTATATGTGAGTATTAGCTTGAGTTTTGCGTGATTGGTTGGTTAAATGTTGGATTTTGGTTCATTTCCGCGAAGGGTTCGCTGTTCTGTGATTTTTCTACTGTTCTAATGATCCGTACGGTCTTATGGACCGTGCGTCCCTTTTATGCCTTACACTACCTTGCGCACCCCCTTACGCAGGCCAGTTTGGGTGTTTGCACCGTCTTGAGAATGTGCTCAAGATCGTGCGCGTGCCCGTGCACAAGGCAGTGCGTATGCCTTAACCAAAATTTCTCCATTTTCAGATTGTTGCTCTCGGCAATGGTAATCAAATGGCTTTTATAAAAGTTAACTTTCTTTGTTTGACCTCCGATTTGAGATCCCATTTCACCCATAGCTCCTATAAATCATGAAATACATATTTTAGGAAGTTTGGACTTTTCCGACTTCGTTCGGGCCCCGTTCATCTTGTTTTTCGTTTAGGCATTTTTGGCTATTTTTCAAATGTTGCCTGTTTCTTCCGAAACTTGAATGCATACTTCCTTGTTGCCTTTTTTTGCATATTTATGAACTTCTATCACATTCTAACTCGATTTGCTTATTGAATTTATATATTTTGTTAGAATGTGAACCTAAGTGATATGAATGACTGTTTAACGTGCTTCTATGTGTTTTAATGCTTTCGTATAAGCCGTGCGTCGTCGTTAGTCTTATGTGGTTGTGTCCTTGTGTTTTGCAAACGATACTCCCGTGGAGTAGCGCACTGGTCTTGCTTTTACTCTCTTTTTGATTAGCCAATAGGTGAGGCTTTCCGTTTCCGACTCCGATACTTATATGTATATATATAATTAAGCCTCTCCCCATATAAGCCTTGATTTATGATTTGTTTTCATACCGTCTCTATATATTTACTAAATATTTATGCCTATTACGTTTATTCGATTTATAGAAAATGTTTTGATATGAAAAATTACTACGTATACTCTTTTGAAACGTTTGCGAAAGAGACATGTAAAACCTCTTTGATTTCCTAAGGCGAACTTTGGCCTTCAGCCTCGCATATGACATGTCTCGAACGGTCTTTCGACCAACCCGAAAATAATTTGAAAAGCGAGTTATGAACTGTATGCATGAATGTTTGGGTGCGGAGTAAGGATGACAGGACAAAACCGGTAGACATCGGGTCTACGGCGTACATCCTCTTGTTCCCTCCACCTTTGGGAGCTCGGGGTGAGGCCGGAGTGGCAGCCCTTTGAGTACCTGAGATTATACTCTTTGTTATGAGTAGTTCGGATTTAGAGGTCCGTCTACATTGGAGGAATAAGGGTGGTTTCCTGTTTTATGTTTGGAAATTGGAGTTAAGGGCTCGTCTCGCCGAGTCATATGAAATATTATGTTATGTTTTATGCTAAATCACCAACCGTTTACGAAATCCCTTCTTTTATGTTGATTTCTTTTAAGTTTGAAAAATGGTGATTTATTTCCGTTTTATAATATACATTATTATTCCCTCCTCACTTAGTCGTTTGACTAACCCCCTCTGTTTCGCCCTTGGTGTTGGTTTCAGGATACTAGGCAGGATTGTTCGTCGTCGTCGCGTCTGTAGAGTTACATTTATTTTTTGCATATGTAAACTCTTATTCTTGTTTGGCATTTTATTATGATATATGTATTAGGATACTTACGCTACTATGTATTTATATTCAGGATTATTATACTGAACCCGTTATTCTAGATTGTCGGAATATTGTATTGAACCTGTGTATTTAATTGTGGTAGTTAGTAATTGAATTTCGCTGGCCTCGGTGGGCTTTAATAGTTGTGCAATGGTTTATTATTTTTCTTTGTTTTTCGCTTCTGCACTTTTGTCGTTTGTTTCGTCTTTGAAATCCCCGCCTAGTGATTGAGTAAATGTGCGCCGTTCGCCGGGTTTTGATGTGGGGCAGAATTCTATTTCAGTTCTGGGTCAAGACTCGGTACGAGGCGTGCTTTACCCATTTGGGGCTCCCGCTACAAAACAGCTTTTCAACTACGTTCAGAAAGAATCAGATTTTCAGGTTATTAGAATGATCAGCCAGCTGATCTATAAATAGACCAACTGGCCGAAAACCCTAAGCCTCATGGGTCAGGAATTTTCGCCAGTCTCTGTAACGCCCCAAAAAAATTCGAGTTATGAACCGGGAACCCGAACCGATTTTCTTACGCGATTTATAATTTATTTTATTAATTATTATGTGATTTATATAACATTTTCATGAATGAGTGAATTTCGGTATTTAAACCACGACATGTCAATGTGCGTTTAATTTCATGAACTTTGACTGTAATTATGTGTTATTTGGATAACTTAAGTTTTGTGCTATTTTATTAAATTATGAAAATGCCCCTTCGTTTCTCAACCCAAGTCAACTTTTGACTTAGTCTCACACACTCTCTCTCTCCCTAATTCACGCACAAAACAAGAAAAGAAAAGAGAGAAAAGAGAAAGAAGAAGAGGAAAAGAAGAGGAAAGCTTCAATCGATCGTGTCGGACTCGTTTCTCGACGAATTTTCAAACAGTTAACACCTACGCGATCCTCTCGACTTATTCTTTCGGTAATATTTTAACTCCATTTGATTTCGTCCACTCTATGCTTCGATTTATTGAGTTTTTAGCTTAGGTTTTCATTTGATGAAGATTTGATGGGTTTGTATGATTTAGTGGATCATTTTGCGTATTTCTTGTGCCTAAATGTCGAGAATGATTAGGAGAACATTATATGTGAATATTAACTTAGGATTTGCATGATTGGTGGGTTAAATGTTGATTTTTGGTTCACTCCCGCGAGTTTTCTTCGTTTCTGCGATTTTTTGCTGTTCTGAGAATCCGCACGGCCTTGCGCACGGTCTTGAGACCATGCGCCAAGACCGTGCATCCATTTTAGCCTTTGCACGGTCTTGCACACGCCTGTGCGCAAGCCAGTTCAAGTGCTTGCACCGGCTTGAGAACGCGCTCAAGCCCGTGCGCACGCCCGTCCCCAAAGCCGTGTGTATGCCTTAACCAAAATTTCTCCATTTTTAACTCGTTGCTCTCGGCAATGGGAGTCAAAGGGCACTTTTAAAAGTTGACTTCCTTCGTTTGACTTCCGATTCGAGATCCGATTTCACCCATAGTTCCTATAAATCATGAAATACATAATTTGGGAAGTTTGGATTTTTCCGACTTCGTTTGGGACCCGTTCCTCATGTTTTTCATTTAGGCATTTTTGGCCATTTTTCAAATGTTGTCCGTTTCTTCCGAAATTTAAATGCATACTTCCTTATTATCTCTTATGGATGATTATGAACTTTTATCGCATTCTAATTTGATTTACTTATTGAATTTGCGTACTTTGTAGAATGTGAACCTAAGTGATATGAACGACTGTTTAACGTGTTTTTACGTGTTTCTATGCTTTGGTATGAGCCGTGCGTCATCGTATGTCTTATGTGGTTATGTCGTTTGTCAGTTGCAGGTTCCACTCTCGTGGATTAGGTTGTTCGCTTCCGTTTTGGGCTTTCCTTTGGTTGTCGCCAGGTGAGGTTTCTATTGTTATCCCGTATTATGTAGATATGTACTATTAAGCCTCACTAAATAAGCCTCGCATATGTAGTTTATGTTTTCATCCCGTATTACTATACTTAGTAAATACTTTATGCTTATTACTTTCATGAGGTTGAAGAACAACGAATTTGATATCAAAATGTACTATGTATATGATTTCAAAAGGTTTTCAAAAAGAGACAAGCGAACTATGTTTTGATTTAAATGTAATTTTGGGTCTGGAAACCTTCTCGTTGAGTGAAGTCGTTAGGGCGGATTTCTCCCCCCTTGATGATGGAATACCCGATTGTTTTTCCTGCCGTTACACCGCCTGTCTCGAACGGTCCTTTTGGCCCTCCCCGAAAGGTCTTGATTCCTATTCTAATAGGAAAATGATAGTTACGAAATGCGAGATATGATATGTGTCGCGGCCCCGGGCGCGGAGAGGAGAACCCTCACGACGGCTCCCGTTGGACGCGCGGGTATAAGCTTCACCACCACTGAGCACAACCCTAAAGTTTGGCTTGAAACCACTTGCCAAAAGGTGATGCACCACATGGTAGTTGTGCTTGGAAGATCACTTATAAACCCTTCACATTACTTATGTTTTTCCTATGTGGGACAAATGCCCACATGGTACATATTTCTCAAGTTTGGGGTGTTACATTCACCCCTCCTTGAGAGCGTAATGTCCTCATTACGCCGTGACATAGGATCGTGGCTTCCCGCCAGCGGAGAAGCTGCCCACAACACGCTGAGCGGAGCCCCTTTAGCGGTGACTCACGACTCATGTCATGTGTGGAACATGCATTCCCATAGCTGACGGTTGGCTCTGATACCATTTGTCGCGGCCCCGGGCGCGGAGAGGAGAACCCTCACGACGGCACCCGTTGGACGCGCGGGTATAAACTTCACCACCACTGAGCATAACCCTAAAGTTTGGCTTGAAACCACTTGCCAAAAGGTGATGCACCACATGGTAGTTGTGCTTGGAAGATCACTTATAAACCCTTCACATTACTTATGTTTTTCCTATGTGGGACAAATGCCCACATGGTACATATTTCTCAAGTTTGGGGTGTTACAATATGTGTGTCCGTTATGTTATGTGGGCCCCAGAGTATGGCGATCAGATGAAGCCGGATAGACAGCGGGTCTATGGTGGAATTCGGTGGCTTGCTCCATGTTTATCGGGAGCACGGGTGAGGCCGGAGTGGCAACCTTTGTGCTCCTGCGGCGGTTGACTTCGTGTCAACTGAGACATAGGCTATGCCTATATCCTGAGCAGTTTGGATTTAGCGGTCCTTCTGCTATATGGGAGGAATAAGGTTGGTAAATTTTCAGGTATGTTTTGATATGAGGAGTCGAGGGCTCGACCCGCCGAGCAATATGATATGTCCCATTATGTTATGTTATGATAAATCACCGAATGTTTATGAAAACCCTTCTTTTACGTTTGTTTTCCTTTAAATTAAAATGGTGATTTATTCCTGTATGCTATTATGTATGTACTCCCCTTTTTCCCCCTCACTTAGTCTTTTGACTAACCCTCTCTGCTTTAACCCTTATCTGTTTTAGGTGGTTACTAGGTGGGCATTGTCGAGTCTGGTTTTGCGGTATTACATTCGTCTTATATTTAGTCAATTTTATTATGACTTCTTAGCTATCCATGTTATGATGATTGTATGGAAAAATTATGTAATTAACGTTCGGGATTATTTAATGTTGAACCCGTTTAAGCTTCTGCGAGTGAATTCCGCTAGCCTTGGTGGGATTTAACTATTTGCGCAATTGGTTTATTGCTTTAATTTCCCTTTTGTAGAATTCGTTTTGTTTGTTGTTCCTTCCGCTTCTACATTGTTGTCGTCAGTTGTTTTTACAAAAAGCCCTGCCTAGTGATTGAGTAAATGTAACGCCCCAAATTTTTAGGTAAACTAAAGCTGGTAAGAATTCCAAAGATAACGGGACAAGTTTGGAAAACTCGATCGGGATATATGTGTTTATGTGATATTTGTGTGTTTTATATGAATTTTTGTAAATGCAATAATTTGTGAATTTAAATTATTCTATGTCAATGTGCGTTTAAAATGATAAGTTTTGACTATAATATTAATATATTTCATTAATATGACCTTTTTATGAAGTTTCGTGAAATTACGAAAATGCCCTTTCGATTTTTCATTTAAACCTCAGGTTTTCTTTTTATTCTCTTTTCCTTTCCTTTTTCTTAATTACATTTAAACCATAAACTTCATCAGCCGAAGGAAAAAGAAAGAGAAAAAAGGAAGAATTTCTCCAAAACTTTCAATTCGATCTTTCGAGTTCGTTTCTTAACCAAATTTCGATCCGTAAGAACCTACGCGACCCTTGTAACATTCTCTACAGGTATTATTCAGGTTCCATTCGATTCCGTTGTCGTTTGAGTATGTTTTGGATAAATTGTTTCGAAGTTGGATTTTTCGGTAGTTTGATCGTTATACACCGTAGTTTTCGATGATTCTTGATCCTATGTGTTGCCATTGTGATCTTTGATGTTTGTTGAAGTTTGTAGTATGAAAATCTGATTGAAAATGGGGTTTTGGTAAAGATTTGACAAAATTTTATTGCTTCTGTGCGAAGTTCTTCGTGTTCTGCTGAAAATTCGCGAAAACATGGTGCACACGGCCTTGCAACAGGCCGTGTAGCTAGACCGTGCGCTATTTTCAACTCACATGGCCTTGAATCAGGCTGTGTGTGTATCCTGTGCGTGTTCCCAAAAATGCACACGGCCTTGCACAAGGCCGTGCAAGAGGCCGTGTGTCCCGATTTCAAAACATAAGTCTTTGGAAGTCAAAATTTGGGAATTCTACTTTCTTCGTTTGATATTATTTTCAAAATCTGACTTCACCATTAAGTTCATAGTGCTTTAAAACTTACTAATCCATAGAGTTTGAATTTTTCCAATTTCCGTTTGATCGTGAAACGAACCGATTTCCGTTTAGGAAATTATACGCCTTTCGCGATTCTTTTCCGATTGCTTCGAAACTTGAATGTATGCTTCTTTATAGTATTTTAAGCATGTCTATGAAACCTAATTGTGTTTAAGCATGATTTATAAGCTTGAATTTTTATATTTCGTTCGTTTCATTGAATAATTGCCCTAATTGCCCTTCTTTGATTTAATTAAGTGTTTATCGCATTAAGAATAAGCCGTGCGTCGTATTGTCGTATTACATGGTTGTGTCGTATTTGGTTTCAGGTGGTAGTTCTTCTGGGCAGTAGTTGGTCTTCTTTCTCTTGCCTTTTTGCAGGATTATCCAGGTGGGGTTTCTTTTCCGAATTCGGTTTCCTTATACGTATGTAAATATTCCATATATACCCGAAGCCTGTGTTTATGCTTTTATGTTTTCTTTCCCCAAACCTATATTATACGTAGCTACTTGAAAACCATATTATGTTAATGAGTTTAAAGAAAAATGCTTTGATATCAAATTATTACGTATAACCCCTCAAAAGCTCCTTTAGCTCGAAAGGGTTAAAAGTTGATTTATCAATCGATCCCTTTGACCATACAAGCATTTGAAGTGCGAGGAATTATCTTGGCCTTTCGGCCTGGCCATTGAGCCACATTACACTATTGGGCCCGGACATCAGGGTACGGGGTGAAGCCGGATAGACGTTGGGTCTACGGTGGATCTCAATGCTCTGGTCTCCAAACTGATGGGAGCTCGGGGGTATGACCGGAGTGGCAACCCTTTTGAGTACCTGTGCCGGACGGGATCTAGTCTATATCCCCAGCCGAAGATGTATTCGATATTTGTCCTTGCATATATGATTATATAGTAGCGGGCTAGCTACCTGACTACACAAGGAGGAATAAGGGAGGTTTATTTGATATTTCTGATATTGTGAAACAGGTGGTTGATACTCGACTCGCCGAGTTTTTACTTTATTGCGAAATTATTCGATTCACCAATAATTGTTAAAACCTTTATTTTTCCTTTGCTTTCTTCTCATTTAGAAACTGGTGAATCTTTATGTTGTTTCGATAATATATACGTATTACAGCCCCCTCACTTAGTCGCTTTGACTAACCCCATTACTCTGTTGTTGTCGTTTCAGGTTTTGTTGCTAGGCGGATTCAGGTCGTGTCCTTGGAGTCATTTACTTTGATTAGGTATTCCGCCTAGGTATTTGGATAAATAATTAAAACCCTAGGGATTGTAGATGTAAATGATGTCAATTAGTGTGCACAGTGATATTGATGTTTTCAGTGGCCTTGGTGGGCTTTATAATTGTGTTTTGAATTATGGTTGTTCTAGCTCCCTGAGTGCTAATTTGCTTCCGCTGTATTATTGTTCATTGTCCTATTATTTTCTAAAGCAGATCCGCCTGGTATTTATTTTCCGTTCGCCAGGTTGTAGTTCATAACCGGACCTTTAGTTCTTGTTATGGATTGTGACTTGGTGCGGGACGTCACGTCGCACCGTATTTGGGGACGTGCCGTTACAGTAAATGAGTTTGCCGTTCGCCGAGTTTCAGTTTAGGGTCAGATTTCCGTTTCGGCTTCGAATTGAGACTCGGTGCAGGGCATGCGTTACCCGTTTTGGGGCGCCCGCTACAGTCTCATTGCTGGGCCAGGGCTTGATCCAGTTCTGGTCCAGTTCATTAATAGCTGTGTTTGGGCTTTTATTTAATTAAATCCTTTTCAGGCTTTTAATTAACAGTTCAGCCCAAGCTTATTTGAACTTAAACTTTATTTAATTGGATAAGGCTTATATTAATTAACTTACTTAATTAAAAGCCCAATCAATTAAATACCCAAACTTAATAAACTTGATAAGCTATTTTATCTTAATTAAATTAAATGACTTAATTTATTTCTTTCTCAAATTATATATATCATAAATATATAATTCCTTCTTCTTCTTAATTAAATTAACTTCATTAATTTAACATCAATTTAGCAAGATTCATAACGAACTAGCACGTTTAGAATCTACCTAGGCAATGGTGAAAGCATTTCTTAGATGAACCTTTTTGATCAGTGACTTTAGTTGTGAGATACGAGCTCTCCATCTTTTAAATCCCGATATAATCTAAGGCATGCGATCAAGAAACCTTATTAATTATATCACATAAGTCTGTTAGAGATAAGTGCCATTTGACTCAAAACTCAAGGATAGTCTTTCCTCAGTTTGAATCTATTACTACTTCGACCGAAGATTCCTTTGGCAGTTATTCTATTCAGAACAATATAGGAATTCTGCTTGATACAGTTATCAAGTAGATGGATCCTTTCTTGGCATTTTCTGATCTTCATATTCACTTGAATAGTCACCAACATGAAACTTTTGTTCTCCTCTGAGCTCGATGTCATAGAGAGAAGAAACATACCAAATAACTATCTTATAAATATAAGATGAGAAGAATCCTCAAGTTTAGGGATTAGTAATCACATCACTGACCTTTGACTCAACTCAAATACTTAGAGGTTTTATCCTCTCCCATTTTGAGTGTCAAGGTTAGGATCCTGAGTGCAACTGTCAAACAGCTACCCAGTGTGAGTATGAACGTCAACTTACATTCTCGTACTTAGAAACTTAGTATTAAACATAGTCACACTGCAAGTCTATATTCGAGTTCATGTTTGATGCTCCCACTTGTCTCTTATGAACTCATTTCACTTGGAGTTTATTATTTAGAATTACACCTTAATCACATGTTTCATTTAATTAGCTCTTTAGTTAATATGATACAGTTTGTAGTAATTCAGGAGCTTCTTTATTTACATATCAGGAAAACATAAAAGCAAAACAAATATGCATATGAAATAAAGAATCTTGCCATTTGATATAAAACAATATATCAATTTATTATAAATCAAAGATTGTATCGCAAGAGATAGCTATTACAAATATTGGCTGCAGCGCACTAAGTTGGCCATGGTTGAAACTAGATAGGTTAGCCGGCATTCAGCCTTGAAGATATTGAAAGAATTGGAAAATCGGGCACCCCACGCCCCCGTACCAACCTCACCGGCCGCTATACCAGCTGTCGCACCTTCCGACCCCACAATCATTGCCCTTCGCGAGGACCTTCATCTCCACCAAGAGCAGTTCGCAGCCACACGCGCAGACATCCAGGCCATCCTTGCCATCGCAAGGAACCTCGCCCATGACCAATGATCCACATTTCTACACCCCTCGGGTTCAGGGAAGTCCTCCATACCATTCTCTTTATATTTAAAGTTGAGGACAACTTCGTTTCAAGGTGGGGGGGGGGGGGGGGGGGGTGGGAATTTAATTTTGATGAAGGGGCTGATTTTCAACTTTTTGGGCTGCATTTTGGTTGATTTTGAAGGCTGTATATTCATGAATTTGGGCAGATTTCTATTATGATGTTGAATTTTAGGAGTTGGCGATGTTTTGGTTGAAATTTTGATACATGTGTACATTTGTGAATAGGCTGATAATTTGACACATGTTGCATGTTTTTGAGCAGATTTCGTGATAATTTTTGATTTGGTGATGCCTTTGTTGAGAGTCGGATACATGTTTATGCTTGTGAATTATTTTGAATATATTTTGCATAAATATAGGCTGATAGTTGGTGTTCGAATGTATGTGGCTGATTTTCTGGAATTTTGGTGCTAAAAATTTTTGAATTTTGATTGAGATTTGGTAGTTGAATTGGGATTGACGAATTGACTTTCTCCCGATCGGTGAACTTACAACTTGAGATAATTTGATCAACACTTGAACTGCATGATAATCTGCTTCTCCTTATTTGAGCATTGTTCATTGTTTCATGTCTTCGAGTCATAGACGATTTTTGATTCTTAGGAATGCACTTTCAAATGTTCAAAAGTTTGTAAAAATTCCTCCCATCTTAAAGAGCACTAATCTAAGTAGTAAGTGAATAAACCTTTGATAGAGTTGAGCCATAGTCCTAGAATTCGTTTTCGCTACTACCGATGTATTTTAATTGCTCCTAAATGTTCGTTTTTAATTCGCGTTATTAGAACTCTTAGATTATGCTCCCCTTAACTAACCCCGAAGTCCGGAGGAGAATCTGAGGACAGATTCTCTTGAAGAGGGGAGTATTGTAACGACCCGAATATTTGTATTATATTATTAATATTTACGCGAATTCTTTCTTGCCTAATTTCTCGATCTATCCAATTGGATTAATCAATCTTGTGGAAAAGATTGATTTAACCTATCTTTTAAATACCCTTAACTACTTAAATTACATAAATGCCCTTGAAAGCCTAAATGACCATTTTACCCTCCCGAGATATTTTCTTAAATATCTACCCATCTCTCTCATTTTCTCATTACATAGAAAGAAAGAAAGAAAGAAGAAAGAAAGGAGAAAGAAGGAGAAGAAAAGAGAAAGATCTTCCCGACCCCCTACCGAGCTCATTTCTCGCCCGATCGACGAGCCGTGAAAACCCGAATGACCCTCACTACATTATCTACCGGTAATCCTTTTACCCCATTTCATTCCGTTCGTTATTTCTTGCGATTTTTCGTGAATTATATATAGAATTTTATATATTAGGATTTTCGTGTTTAGGAAGAATTACTTGACCATTTTACGTGATTCTTGTGTCTATATGTAGCTTATATGATATATATGATTATATGTGAAAATTAGGATGTTTTATGGTGTAGATTAGGAGTTATATGAATTTATATTTTGATTTTCGCGTATGAGGTTCGCGATCTGCTGAGTCTGCTGCTCAGTAGATCTACACGGGCGAACGCACGGTCTTGAGCAAGACCGTGCAAGAGCCCGTGCGCTTCTCTTTTCTGCCCGCACGGGCTTGAGCCCGTGCACAGGCCCGTGCGCATGGCCGTTTGCACCTGCACGGTCTTGACACCGTGCTCAAGACCGTGCGGGAGGCCGTGCAACCCCTTTTGTGCTTGCACCGGCTTGCCAAGCCCGTGCGTAAGCCCGTGCGTTGGCCGGTGCAACATACTTAGTGTATTTTCCAGCCTTTTCCTTTCTTGCACTTCGGGAATTGGTCAACCCCACTCATTTAAATGTTGATTTTTCTCATACGACCTCCGAATATCAATCCGATTTCACCTATAGCTTCCTCGAGCCTTGGGATTTGATATTCTTCATAATTTACAATTTACCCGACCCTAATTGACCGTCAATTGACACCTTGCTCGTTTAGGGATTTATTCCATCTTTTCCGTTTCTTGTCCGTTTGACACCGTATTCGCGAGAGAACGTCCTTATATTATTTAAGCATGTCTACGTACCCTAATTGCGTTTAAGCATGCCTTTAATATTTATTATTTACGTTCTTTCGTTATTTAACATTTCATTAATATTCTTTAATTGTCGTACCGTAATTTACATGTTTAATTGATTTACTTCCCATATTTCGTTTATTGCATGATTGGATTCTATTTGAATTGCCGTGCGTCGTCTGTTGTCTTGTGTCTTGCTTTTAGTATTGTTGGTCTTGTTTTCATCCTCTAGGCCCTGTGTATTACAGGTGGGTCCAACGAGGGAGAAACCTGACTACCGCTTGCTTTCATACTGTCTTGTCGAGCCAGGTAAGGGTTTAACTTATTTTTAACTGGGGCGAGGACATAGACTATTATAGGTTGCAAAATAAATGACTACCCAGCTTTTATTATTACTTGTTGTACTGCCTTTACTATTCCTTATGTGCTTAGTCAAACCTTTTAATAGCAAAACCAAAATGATTTGAAATGCTTCCAACTAGAGACAAGGAAAACCCTTTTGTTTTAAATGCGAATTTTGGTCTCTCGGCCTCGCAAATATAACCTTGTCTCGAATGGTCCCTTTTGGCCTTCCACATCCCGATTCCCCAATTACGAATGGCCCTTTTGGCCACTTAAACTGTCATCGTTTTCAAATGCGAGCTATGAACCGTGTATCGTGTTGGGCCCGGAGTATTTAGGAGGTGAGCCTGGGGACGTGCGTCCAGGGCAGATCCCGATGGATACTCCAATTCGTATCTGCTTAGGTCAGCCAGGAGGTTGACTAACCTGAGTTAGTGCGAGGGTGGCGTTGTAGGCTACGCGCTTCCTAGAAAATTCTGTTAAGGGTGACGTTGTTAACACGCGTTTCCATAAATTCTGAGTGGTCCATGAACCTTGGAGATGGAGTACTTGCTTGCATGATTTTCAATTGGGAGTTATAAGGAGAGGGCCCGTTCTCGCCGGGATACATTCTTGCATGACTTATTGCATTTCTTGCTTGTCTATCTGATTTACGGCTTTAGTTACGAGTCGAAGCACATTCCGGTTTTCTTCCTTTAGTATACGTATTTCCCTATAAATATATATACAAAACCCGGAAGCGTGGCTCGAACTTGCCAACTGAAGTCTCCTTTATTATTCCATTAATTAGTTGAATTATGAGCCGTGTTTAATTATCGTTCTAACTTACTCATAGCATGTCTTTCGAAACCATAACGGCCTCGTAACTCAACTAACGCCCTTTCAATTTATCGGCTTGATATTACGTGCAAATATTTTGAAAGATCCGGTTCGTCAACTATTTGTATTTTCAAATAAGCCGATCCTGAGCGTTGCCTTGCGTTATTTTATAACTTATATTTCATTATTCATATTCTTTCTCAAAACGGGCAACACTCACCACTTTTGGTTTTAAAAGATAAATGACGAACTGTGATCAAAACCCCTTACTGAGTATCCTTTATACTCATCCCTGCTGTTTTGGTTCTTGCTTCAGGTAGACAGGTGGCGACGTCACCTATCTTGTCAGTCGGCATCAGCAGGTCTAGATAGGCTCAGTCTTTCTGGTTTGTCTTGTCAGTGGTCCCAACAACTGTCGAGTCTTGTTTATTGTATTTATTTACTTTATGTACTTATGTGCCCCTGCTGTGGGATAGTTGACGATATCTAGGATTGTGTAGGATAGACTAATTGAGCCATGGATGGCACTATCTGCTTATGAACAGGTGTTGTTATTTTATTGTATCTTGATTATAAATGTTTAATTGTTATTACGTTAGCCTCGTAGGCTTTTATGAAATTTATATGTTTACCTTAATCGCTTCCGCATTTCTCTGCTCTTTTCTAGTTGTTGTTGGGATGGTTGTCGCTGTTGCCGATGGTTATTGCTTGAGTGCCGTTCGCCGGAGTGGGTTTTTGAGTTGAGGCCCCTCGCTGAAGCTCGGGAATCCATTTCGGTGCGGATGTGGCAGTCCTTCTTCAGGGGGCGCTACAGCAACAACCACAACAACCTAACAACGGAGCAGAAGAATAAAACAATAAAACATACCATATACTGGATCATAATCAAAGCTATAGATATGAACTATTCCCTCATCAGGGGCAAATGGTAAATTCCAAAATGACATAGTATCATTGTAGCGCCCCCTGAAGAAGGACCGCCACATCCGCACCGAAATGGATTCCCGAGCTTCAGCGAGGGGCCTCAACTCAAAAACCCACTCCGGCGAACGGCACTCAAGCAATAACCATCGGCAACAGCGACAACCATCCCAACAACAACTAAAAAAGAGCAGAGAAATGCGGAAGCGATTAAGGTAAACATATAAATTTCATAATAGCCTACGAGGCTAACGTAATAACCATTAAACATTTATAATCAAGATACAATAAAATAACAACACCTGTTCATAAGCAGATAGTGCCATCCATGGCTCAATTAGTCTATCCTACACAATCCTAGATATCGTCAACTATCCCACATCAGGGGCACATAAGTACGTAAAGTAAATAAATACAATAAACAAGACTCGACAGTTGTTGGGACCACTGACAAGACAAACCAGAAAGACTGAGCCTATCTAGACCTGCTGATGCCGACTGACAAGATAGGTGACGTCTCCACCTGTCTACCTGAAGCAAGAACCAAAATAGCAGGGGTGAGTATAAAGGATACTCAGTAAGGGGTTTTTTGATCATAGTTCGTCATTTATCTTTTAAAACCAACAGTGGTGAGTGTTGCCCGTTTTGAGAAAGAATATGAATAATGAAATATAAGTTATAAAATAACGCAAGGCAACGCTCAGGATCGGCTTATTTGAAAATACAAATAGTTGACGAACCGGATCTTTCAAAATATTTGCACGTAATATCAAGCCGATAAATTGAAAGGGCGTTAGTTGAGTTACGAGGCCGTTACGGTTTCGAAAGACATGCTATGAGTAAGTTAGAACGATAATTAAACACGGCTCATAATTCAACTAATTAATGGAATAATAAAGGAGACTTCAGTTGGCAAGTTCGAGCCACGCTTCCGGGTTTTGTATATTTATTTATAGGGAAATACGTATACTAAAGGAAGAAAACCGGAATGTGTTTCGACTCGTAACTAAAGCCGTAAAACAATTAGACAAGCAAGTAATACAATAAATCATGCAATAATGTGTCCCGGCGAGAACGGGCCCTCTCCTTATATCTCCCCATTGAAAAACATGCAAGCAAGTACTCCATCTCCAAGGTTCATGGACCACTCAGAATTTATGGAAACGCGTGTTAACAACGTCACCCTTAACAGAATTTTCTAGGAAGCGCGTAGCCTACAACGCCACCCTCGCACTAACTCAGGTTAGTCAACCTCCTGGCTGACCTAAGCAGATACGGATTGGAATATCCATCGGGATCTGCCCTGGACGCACGTCCCCAGGCTCACCTCCTGAATACTCCGGGCCCCAAGTCATACACGGTTCAGTGCTCGCATTTGAAAATGATGATAGTTTAAGTGGCCAAAAGGGCCATTCGTAATTGGGGAATCGGGATGTGGAAGGCCAAAAGGGCCATTCGAGACAAGGTTATATTTGCGAGGTCGATGGACCAAAGTTCGCATTTAAAACAAAAGGGGTTTCCTTGTCTCTATTTGAAAGCATTTCAAATCATTTTGGTTTGCTATCAAAACGGTTTGACTAAGCACGTAAGGAATAGTAAAGACAGTACAAAAAAACAATAAGAAAAGGCGGGGAAATAAGTTATTTCGAAGCCTAAATAAACTATGTTCTTACTCCAGTTGAAAACAATTTAAAACCCTTACCTGGCTCGACAAGACAGTATGAAAGCAAGCGGTAGTCAGGTTTCTCCCTCGTTGGACCCACCTGTAATACACAGGGCCTAGAGGATGAAAACAAGACCGACAATACTAAAAGCAAGACACAAGACAACAGATGACGCACGGCAATTCAAATAGAATCCAATCATGCAATAAACGCAATATGGGAAGTAAATCAATTAAACATGTAAATTACGGTACGACAATTAAAGAATATTAATGAAATGTTAAATAATGAAAGAACGTAAATAATAAATATTAAAGGCATGCTTAAACGCAATTAGGGCACGTAGACATGCTTAAAATAATATAAAGACGTTCTCTCGCGAATACGGGGTTAATCGGACAAGAAACAGGAAAGATGGGATAAGATCCCTAAACAAGCAAAGGTGTCAATTGACGGTCAATTAGGGTCAGGTAAATTGTAAATTATGAAGAATATCAAATCCCAAGGCTCGAGGAAGCTATAGGTGAAATCGGATTGATATCCGGAGGTCGTATGAGAAAAGTCAACATTCAAATGAGTGGGGTTGACCAATTCCCGAAGTGCAAGAAAGGAAAAGGCTGGAAAATACACTAAGTATGTTGCACCGGCCAACGCACGGGCTTACGCACGGGCTTGGCAAGCCGGTGCAAGCACAAAAGGGGTTGCACGGCCTCCCGCACGGTCTTGAGCACGGTGTCAAGACCGTGCAGGTGCAAACGGCCATGCGCACGGGCCTGTGCACGGGCTCAAGCCCGTGCAGGCTGAAAAGTGAAGCGCACGGGCTCTTGCACGGTCTTGCTCAAGACCGTGCGTTCGCCCGTGTGGATCTACTGAGCAGCAGACTCAGCAGATCGCGAACCTCATACGCGAAAATCAAAATATAAATTCATATAACTCCTAATCTACACCATAAAACATCCCAATTTTCACATATAATCATATATATCATATAAGCTACATATAGACACAAGAATCACGTAAAATGGTCAAGTAATTCTTCCTAAACACGAAAATCCTAATATATAAAATTCTATATATAATTCACGAAAAATCGCAAGAAATAACGAACGGAATGAAATGGGGTAAAAGGATTACCGGTAGATAATGTAGTGAGGGTCGTTCGGGTTTTCACGGCTCGTCGATCGGGCGAGAAACGAGCTCGGTAGGGCGTCGGGAAGATCTTTCTCCTTTCTTCTCCTTCTTTCTCCTTTCTTTCTTTTCTCTTTCTTTTCTCCTTCTTGTTATGAGAGAATGAGAGAGGTTGATATTTAGGAAAATATCTCGGAAGGGTAAAATGGTCATTTAGGTTTTAAGGGCATTTATGTAATTTAAGTAATCGAGGCTATTTAGAAGATAGGTTAAATCAATCTTTTCCACAAGATTGATTAATCCAATTGGATAGATCGAGAAATTAGGCAAGAAAGAATTCGCGTAAATATTAATAATATAATACAAATATTCGGGTCGTTACAATACTCCCCTCTTCAAGAGAATCTGTCCTCAGATTCTCCTCCGGACTTCGGGGTTAGTTAAGGGGAGCATAATCTAAGAGTTCTAATAACGCGAATTAAAAACGAACATTTAGGAGCAATTAAAATACATTATAAAACGTCATTCATAATAAAAACATTTAAATGCGAATAACATTCCAATAAAATTCAAAGTCATGCAAAAGACAGAATTGCAAAAACCCTAAACAAGGCTAACGACGAAGAAGAAAATCCCAAAGCAAGGTCCATCGTCACCGTCATTATCTATTTCGTTCTTCCGACTGATTCTTGTACTCTTTGTATCCTCAATGACAATTGTCACATCCTTCTCCTGTTTCTTGATTAGAGTTCCTTTTACAGGAAGTAACGCCATCATCATTTCTCCTATTGTACTCCTCGTCTTTCTCACAATCTGTCTCTTCAAGATCACACTCTTTCTTATTCTTTCTACAGAGTGTTTTCTCATCTTCAAGGGTATTTGATGATTTCTCCTCTCCGCCTTCCATTAAACCATCATTTACATCATTTCTTCGCTCGACTTCACACGAAACATCAGGGTCGTCATTATCGGAAGCTGATGTCGACTCGTCTCCCATATAATCCTCATCGTCAGATAATTCATTATCCTCTTCACTAGTTGATTCATCTTCAGACATACCTTCAGAAGTATACTCCTTCAGACTCGATTTGTCAACGTCGGTGCTATCCAGAATCGTATAATGTACTCGCAACAGAATCGATCCTAGTCGGCCAAGAACTCCTTGTCCTTAGCACTTTCTAATAGCGTATAACGAATTTATCGAATTCCACGCTATCCACACAGAGGTCACATAAATCTTAGCATCTAATCATTCAGTCAGTGCAAGTGTGAATTTTGAAAGCGGTTAAGGCACGTAAGTCATATAAAACACTTAGCACATATTTAAAGCAATTACCATTCAAAGCAAAACACTATGAATGAATGCTATGATAATGCAATGTACCTGTACGAGCATGTCGAGATCGGTAACCACTTCTTCTTCCCCCAGGGTTCTCTCTGTTGGGACAGTCCCGAATGTGGTGCTTGGTGCTTCCACAAGAAAAGCAACGTCCCAATTGTTTCCTACACTTTTCCGTCCTGTGATTCGTCTTCCCACAGTGCTCACAGGGAATGGGGTCCTCGTTCACTTCAGGTTCGGTAGGTTCCGGCACCTCGTAGTGTGGTCTCTTTGTTCGATAGGTACTCGGTCCGGCTGACTCTCTCCTTGCTATCTCGTTGGGAGAGGATCTTATCATAGCAGGGGCACTCTGGTTCATTATTTGGAGTTCGGACTCCACTCTCATAGCTCGAGTAACTGCATCGGGGTAAAGACGGATGTCAAGTGCCATTAATGCTCTTCGGATCTCCGGCTGAAGTCCCTCGATAAATTTTCGTGCTCTCTTTCGTTCGTCCGCGGCATAGTGAGGAGCATAAGTGATGAGACGGTTGAACTGTGCTTCATACTGGGCTACGGTAGATGCTCCTTGGTTGAGATACATGAATTCTCTCTCTCGGCTGTCACGTACCACTTCCGGCACATACTTCATTCGGAAGTCAGTTACGAATCGTGACCAAGTGTGGGGAACTCTCTCGGCGATCCATCTCCGTTCTGTGAAGTTCCACCAATCTCGAGCGGGTCCTCTCATAAGGAAGGTAGCATACTCGACCCTCTCGGGGTCACCACACTGTAGTACTCGAAAGATCTGCTCCACGTCGGATATCCAGGCCTCGGCCTTAAAATCATCTGGTTCGCCCTCAAAGCAGGGTGGGCGATAGAAGAGAAACCTATCCAAGGTTTGGCCCACAGTCTGTCTGGCAGGTACGTCCTGCTGTTGTTGTTGTTGTATCCCTTGACATACTTGCACGGCGATCTGTCGGATAATCGATACCCACTCTTCAGCCATTGGGTTCGGGGGTGTTGGAGCAGTAGGGGGTCTTCGGCGAGGCATTATGCACCTGTGAACAACAAACTGGAAAATGATGCATGCTCGGTTAATGGAATGATCATATAAGGCCTGTAAAATTCAAACAAAACCTACATATATGATTCGAATAGCATGTAATAAATTAAAGCATGAAATAAATCGCATAACAAGCAAAACTCGATCCTATAGCCGTACGACCTAGACACGACAAGACCCAAGCAGGACACGACAAGACGACAAGACAAGACAGACGCTACCTCGAGTTCCACATCCACCTGCATTCAATCCCAACTTAGTACTACAATTGTAAGAGATCAAACGGTTGGTTGGCCATTCCAAAAGAAGATCAATCACAATTTCAATACTAAGGAGTTCTCAAGCACCTGTGACTGGAAACTCTAAGTCTCATTGACACGAAATGGGCAGACACAAGAGACAAGACACGACGCGATTACAAAGCTTCGGTTCCTTTTGGGAACCTAGGCTCTGATACCACTGACTGTAGCGCCCCCTGAAGAAGGACCGCCACATCCGCACCGAAATGGATTCCCGAGCTTCAGCGAGGGGCCTCAACTCAAAAACCCACTCCGGCGAACGGCACTCAAGCAATAACCATCGGCAACAGCGACAACCATCCCAACAACAACTAAAAAAGAGCAGAGAAATGCGGAAGCGATTAAGGTAAACATATAAATTTCATAATAGCCTACGAGGCTAACGTAATAACCATTAAACATTTATAATCAAGATACAATAAAATAACAACACCTGTTCATAAGCAGATAGTGCCATCCATGGCTCAATTAGTCTATCCTACACAATCCTAGATATCGTCAACTATCCCACATCAGGGGCACATAAGTACGTAAAGTAAATAAATACAATAAACAAGACTCGACAGTTGTTGGGACTACTGACAAGACAAACCAGAAAGACTGAGCCTATCTAGACCTGCTGATGCCGACTGACAAGATAGGTGACGTCTCCACCTGTCTACCTGAAGCAAGAACCAAAATAGCAGGGGTGAGTATAAAGGATACTCAGTAAGGGGTTTTTTGATCATAGTTCGTCATTTATCTTTTAAAACCAACAGTGGTGAGTGTTGCCCGTTTTGAGAAAGAATATGAATAATGAAATATAAGTTATAAAATAACGCAAGGCAACGCTCAGGATCGGCTTATTTGAAAATACAAATAGTTGACGAACCGGATCTTTCAAAATATTTGCACGTAATATCAAGCCGATAAATTGAAAGGGCGTTAGTTGAGTTACGAGGCCGTTACGGTTTCGAAAGACATGCTATGAGTAAGTTAGAACGATAATTAAACACGGCTCATAATTCAACTAATTAATGGAATAATAAAGGAGACTTCAGTTGGCAAGTTCGAGCCACGCTTCCGGGTTTTGTATATTTATTTATAGGGAAATACGTATACTAAAGGAAGAAAACCGGAATGTGTTTCGACTCGTAACTAAAGCCGTAAAACAATTAGACAAGCAAGTAATACAATAAATCATGCAATAATGTGTCCCGGCGAGAACGGGCCCTCTCCTTATATCTCCCCATTGAAAAACATGCAAGCAAGTACTCCATCTCCAAGGTTCATGGACCACTCAGAATTTATGGAAACGCGTGTTAACAACGTCACCCTTAACAGAATTTTCTAGGAAGCGCGTAGCCTACAACGCCACCCTCGCACTAACTCAGGTTAGTCAACCTCCTGGCTGACCTAAGCAGATACGGATTGGAATATCCATCGGGATCTGCCCTGGACGCACGTCCCCAGGCTCACCTCCTGAATACTCCGGGCCCCAAGTCATACACGGTTCAGTGCTCGCATTTGAAAATGATGATAGTTTAAGTGGCCAAAAGGGCCATTCGTAATTGGGGAATCGGGATGTGGAAGGCCAAAAGGGCCATTCGAGACAAGGTTATATTTGCGAGGTCGATGGACCAAAGTTCGCATTTAAAACAAAAGGGGTTTCCTTGTCTCTATTTGAAAGCATTTCAAATCATTTTGGTTTGCTATCAAAACGGTTTGACTAAGCACGTAAGGAATAGTAAAGACAGTACAAAAAAACAATAAGAAAAGGCGGGGAAATAAGTTATTTCGAAGCCTAAATAAACTATGTTCTTACTCCAGTTGAAAACAATTTAAAACCCTTACCTGGCTCGACAAGACAGTATGAAAGCAAGCGGTAGTCAGGTTTCTCCCTCGTTGGACCCACCTGTAATACACAGGGCCTAGAGGATGAAAACAAGACCGACAATACTAAAAGCAAGACACAAGACAACAGATGACGCACGGCAATTCAAATAGAATCCAATCATGCAATAAACGCAATATGGGAAGTAAATCAATTAAACATGTAAATTACGGTACGACAATTAAAGAATATTAATGAAATGTTAAATAATGAAAGAACGTAAATAATAAATATTAAAGGCATGCTTAAACGCAATTAGGGCACGTAGACATGCTTAAAATAATATAAAGACGTTCTCTCGCGAATACGGGGTTAATCGGACAAGAAACAGGAAAGATGGGATAAGATCCCTAAACAAGCAAAGGTGTCAATTGACGGTCAATTAGGGTCAGGTAAATTGTAAATTATGAAGAATATCAAATCCCAAGGCTCGAGGAAGCTATAGGTGAAATCGGATTGATATCCGGAGGTCGTATGAGAAAAGTCAACATTCAAATGAGTGGGGTTGACCAATTCCCGAAGTGCAAGAAAGGAAAAGGCTGGAAAATACACTAAGTATGTTGCACCGGCCAACGCACGGGCTTACGCACGGGCTTGGCAAGCCGGTGCAAGCACAAAAGGGGTTGCACGGCCTCCCGCACGGTCTTGAGCACGGTGTCAAGACCGTGCAGGTGCAAACGGCCATGCGCACGGGCCTGTGCACGGGCTCAAGCCCGTGCAGGCTGAAAAGTGAAGCGCACGGGCTCTTGCACGGTCTTGCTCAAGACCGTGCGTTCGCCCGTGTGGATCTACTGAGCAGCAGACTCAGCAGATCGCGAACCTCATACGCGAAAATCAAAATATAAATTCATATAACTCCTAATCTACACCATAAAACATCCCAATTTTCACATATAATCATATATATCATATAAGCTACATATAGACACAAGAATCACGTAAAATGGTCAAGTAATTCTTCCTAAACACGAAAATCCTAATATATAAAATTCTATATATAATTCACGAAAAATCGCAAGAAATAACGAACGGAATGAAATGGGGTAAAAGGATTACCGGTAGATAATGTAGTGAGGGTCGTTCGGGTTTTCACGGCTCGTCGATCGGGCGAGAAACGAGCTCGGTAGGGCGTCGGGAAGATCTTTCTCCTTTCTTCTCCTTCTTTCTCCTTTCTTTCTTTTCTCTTTCTTTTCTCCTTCTTGTTATGAGAGAATGAGAGAGGTTGATATTTAGGAAAATATCTCGGAAGGGTAAAATGGTCATTTAGGTTTTAAGGGCATTTATGTAATTTAAGTAATCGAGGCTATTTAGAAGATAGGTTAAATCAATCTTTTCCACAAGATTGATTAATCCAATTGGATAGATCGAGAAATTAGGCAAGAAAGAATTCGCGTAAATATTAATAATATAATACAAATATTCGGGTCGTTACAATCATATCAAGAGCAATTATACACAAATGATTTCAATCCACAAAATAAATACAATACCGACTCGGGACAAAAGATAGAACCTATCTAGACTGTTGCTGCCGACAGGACCAAATATTGCCGACATCTCAACAACCTGAAGCAAGAACCATTAGCAAACGTGGCGTGAGTTCAAAACAACTCAGTAAAGGGGCTAGTACATAAGTAGATAAATCTTAGTCGATTCACACTTTTGTTTCAGAAGAAAAACAACAAAATACTAGATTTTCCTTTTGTCAAAACTTTAAAGTTTTTTTGTGAATCAACTTGATAATTAAAACATTTCAAAGATCTTTATTACCCGGTGAGAACGGGTTATCTCCTTATAACTCCTAAAACATTCTTAAATATCAATAATGAAATCTCCATCACCATTTAGCTTATCAAGGAGCAACCCGAGATTTGACCATAACCGATTACGACATTATACAATGAAATGCATAAGACCGGTAAGTATTATCTGAGCTAGACTACCTCCGACTAGCAATAAATAATACCCTTTTGATTATATATTAGATGACCGTGAGTGGGTCTCCATCTATATTATATATTAGATGATCGTCAGTGGGTCTCCATCTTTATTATATATTTATATATATACTAGATTATACAACGGACTTTACCCTAGACGCATGTCTCCAGGTTTCCACCTATCATATAATCCGGGCCCAATTCTCCCAAGGGCATCCCCAAGGGTTATCAAACGAACCCAAAAATCATTCCTTTTCTTGCTTACTCTTTCTTGAGACAAGAAGTAAAGTGACCAAATGGGTCTTTCGAGACAAGGTATATAACGGCCTAAGATTTCTCTCGTCATGTTGCCGAGTAAAGCTTCGAGGCGTACGCACAAAGTCCACAACCCAAAATTACTTTTTAAACCAAAATGTTTTCTTGTCTCTATTTAAAAACAAATTCAAGTTAATACGTATATGTATATCGTTTTGATATCAAACTGTTTGTTTAAATCCCAATAAGATAATCAATCGAAATATCTATATATGATAGGATAAACAAGAGAAAAATGATTAAACATCAAAAAGTAAAGCTCGGTAATTATTTTCGCAATCATATACATATTTACTACATATAGGTTCAAGCCCAGTTAAAAACGTTTTACAAACCCTCACCTGAAAGATCCAAAAGCTAGCAAAAAAAGCTCAATGAGCTAGGACTAATCCTCTTGGGTCCCACCTGTAATACACAGGGCCTCAAGGTAAGACACGACTCGACGAACTCGATACCAATTAAGACGAACTGCTTGACAAATGTAAAACATGCTTTAAGTGAAGAAATAAGTATAAAAACGCACTCAAACAAGCTCAATTACAAGTGATATTAAGCATAGGAGGCATATGAGTAATGTAGAAGCTTGGGCAATAAAAATCAAACATTTGTAAAAATTATAAAAACCACCCCTGTGACTATTCACGTCCTGAACAAGTCCGATCGCCCCGAAACTTTCAAATTTTCTTAGTCAAAATATTTTAAGAATGATGGGGGCGAAAGAAATGAGAAAAAATGAGGTTCGGGATGAGTTAGCCATCCAAAAATGGAATTCCAGACGATTCCACGACTGTGGTAGGGGTTCCACTGCTGGCCGTGAGGTCACCACGGTCATGGTCCTCGCCATGGCCGTGGCGAAGGTTCTGCACTTCATCTTCTTCGTGGCCCATTTTCAAAAATTGCCTAAAAATGCTATTTTTCGCCCAAAACTCCTCAAAAACCAACCTCTAATGCTCAATATTATCAATTATCATCAAAACACCAAAAAAACATGATTTACAACCACCAAACCACAAATTACAAATAAACACAAAAGTTTCAAATAGTAACAATGGAGAATTAATGGTTCTATGCCCATTCATGCTTCAACAAGTTGGAATAATCATTCATACAATTCCACAAAGTCATATTCTCAACAAATAAATCAACTTAAACCATAGAATACCAAGAAATGGCAAATACCTCAAAATAGAGAAATTGGTAAAGGAAGGAGAAATAGAGCTTCAATGGAGAACTTGTCAGAGCAAACTCTTCCTTGTTCAAAGAAGAAACTTGATTGACAAACGAGGAGTCTTGAAATTTAATGGTTGATGTTTGCTCAAACCTAGGTTTAATGGTTTCCAAGTGAGGAGAAGAAGAAGAGAAGAGATGAATGAGGGAAATGAGATATGAGAGGGAGACGTAACAGAGAAATAGAGTAAAGAATTACTGGCTCAAACTTGAGTCAGTCCGATAATGCTGTGATTTGCTAATCCGAGCTAAAATATTGACTTACCGAAATAAATCGATATTACAGTCAAAGCGAAGTAAATTTCGCCCCCGATAGCAATATGAGTTTTAAAACCTCAAACTCACACAATTGCAATTATTCTCCCAAACACATATCAAAATCTCACATATTTCACATATTTTACAAAATTCACATAATGGCAAATAACTCAAATAAGTTCAAATATTTGGTTAACGCACTGAAACATGCTCAAATATACGGGGCGTTACAGCATACCCTTGTAATTTTTGGAGAAATAAAGATATTTCGGACATTTTACACAAAAATGGATAGCAAAGTTAAAATTAAAACTTAGATTGGATACCTAAGATGACCATTGAAAAAATTGGGTAGCTATCCTAAATTTTTTGAGAAGATGGATATTTAAGATCAACTTACCCATATTTATACTAGAAGATAATCTATTTTATCTACAAAAAATCAATATACAATAATTTCATAATTACTTTGTTGTACAATAATTTTATGTATCAAACGATATTTTTTTTTCGAGTATAGGAAGTTTGTGTGATTTCCGTAGGAAGGGGCGTATCTGTAATTATGGAATGTATATTGGAAGAGTGAAGGGAAGATGTTTTCTGAGAATTCGACATTTCTGGAGAGGAAGATCTCGTTAGTTAGTGAGTAGATCAACTGAGTACGAATCCCTTCGTACCGGGTTTATGCCCAAGGGAAATGTGGTTTCTGGCCCTAAGAGTCAAACTTAGTTCTGTTTGCAAGAAGAGTAGAGACATCCAAATACAAAGATCCCTACAACTACAAAGACTCACCAACTTTATTCACTTCTTTATGCGCGGCTTAGACAATTTGGAACAACTAATCCAACATCTCTGTTACAAATTCACAATGAAGAAATCCCAACTGCAAGTTTGGCTGCGTGGCGTTTCCCTTTACCGTGTGCCCCCGTATGGATCTCGCTAGGGAACTTCACTTTACAGACATTACACTATAGCTCAACATTCTTCTCAACTCTTTCCTCAGTTTTCTTACGAGATCCTTCCCCGACTTATTTCTTGTTTGCCTCCTTTTGGCCCTGATTCCTTTTAAGGGACTCTAACATGGACTTATGCTTTTTGCCCTGAAGATGGGCATTTAGTGTTGTTTCACTTGTTGTTTTCACCTCACATAAAATGCAGGCCCATTCTTGGCGTATCTCTTGTGGTGGTGGTGGTGGTGTGACATTTTTAATCTTAGCAGCAGCCGCTTTTTTTCCATTCTGAACCTGCATTTTATGATTGAAATGTAATCATCATTCTTGCTCAACATTCCATTGGTTCCCACCAAATACAAGTTAAATGAAATTTGAGTACAAGTTAAAGTTGTAAGAAGTTAAGAGTTGTAAAGACTGGAAGTGTTTCGAGAAAACAAGTACAAAAGAGAAAACAAGTACAACTGCATTTTTAAATAATATAATAGTATTAGAGAAAAGAACCTTGAAGCTGAAAAAAGTACCCCCAAATTGCTTCTAGCTTATTTTAAGCACGAGCAGTAACAGAACACTCCATTTCTGCTAGAAGTAGATAATCACGTTTTTTTAGAGTTTGCAAACACTATCTTAGACCGGTAAAGAACTCCTAAAAAAACAAAAAAGTTTAACATCTAAGAATTACACTTGCCTGTTTTACCTCGGTTGATGCACTCTTCTCTGTGGCTTCTTCCACTTCATCACATTTCTGAGGGGCATCAGATTCTTTCAGCTATAAGAGAGAAAATAAAAGATCAAGTTTAATATTGCAAAAGAATTTAAAACATCAACCCTCTGTATCAATAGACAAATAAATTACCCATCAAAAATATACATTTCCAAATGTGTCTTTTACTGGCTCAATAGAAATAAATTTAGTCATATCTCCATATTCTCTTTTTTCGAAACTGTATTATATTACTAACCTTGATCGAAACAAGCTTCTCCAAAGCTTCGTATCCGTTCTCTTTGATGTATTTGTCAGCTACATCAAGAAAAGTTTCTATGTTGTGAAGTTTCTCCTTGTTTGGCTTGTAAAACCTGTTGGAAACTTCTTGTAGATTCAGAAGCAACCACCGATGAATCAAATTGAATGAAAAAACAAAAAGAAGTCCTGACATTGGTACTTGGAAATTGAGAGACAAAGAGAGAGAGAGAGAAAGACCGCGGCGCGGCGGCGGTAGGGATGAGCAGGGGCTGCACTTGCGTCTGCTTGTTCAGAGTTAGGTCTGTCGTTTGCTTTGAGTAATTCTGAAAGTTTGAAATCTCTCTCACAGAAAAAATTCAATTATTTACGAGTTTTGAATTGTTTTTATTTTTCTTTGTCTAAAAAAGAAAACCGTTATATTTCATAATACTTTGGGTGGGGAAGACACTTTCAGTCTCACTCAACATACCCAAATCAGCGGACTCCATTTAAAGTTGAAAGGCCCTCAAACGTTAGTTCATTCTATCAAACAACAACTTAATAGGAGCTGAACTCCTGTAAGTCAATTTAAATACCCTATCAAAAACGCCCTACGACTTCTTATTTTCGGCAGTTACCTGCCATTACAAGCCTTACTAAACAAAGCCTAAGAATGTATTTTTCTAGCTCCAATAGTAATTCAATTTTCATGCTCGAGATGAAGAAAACTATTGGGTCCAAAATGACATTTCCCTACAATTGAAGTACTTACTTGAAATATCTTAAAGGCCTCAATAAAATTTAGTTCTCGACAAGCCCTGGCGTCCTAATTCAAAACCTCGCACTTACGCTAAAAGCGAGCAACAGCCACCACTTTCCTTCACTTCTCAGCCCCGCCTCCACCTACTCCCGCCTTGCACAGGAACTGATAAAAGAAAGAGAAATGGCCGGAAAGTCAAGCGCGACGCCGGATACCTACTCGCCTTCTCTGAGCGGTCAGAAGAAGAAAAGGCCTCCAATTCTCACCGACTCCGATTTGGTCCGGCCGGATGGCCGTAGCCTCCACCAGTGCCGCCCTGCACGTACGTATTGTTATGTTCAATATTTTTAAATAACATTTATTGTTTTGTATGTGAATGTGGGATGTTTATTGCAAAACTATGGGGCACGGTCGTATTCTCGTGTACCTTATTTCATTACTATCTAGACCTTTAATAATTTGTGTTTTGGAATTGAGAACTTTAGTTTTTGTGCTTTCTTGATGAAATTTTAAATTGTTTTACTATGTGCTCTGTAGTACCTCTCAAGTTGATCCAATGATGCGGTAGCTACACAATCAATTTTTGCTGGATTTTTTGTTTATAGTCAGATATGAGGAATTGGACACTGAGTAATTTTATTAAGAACTCATCGAATTCGTGATTAGTTATTAGTTCATGTTGCCTGTGTATGTTATGTAGTACTCCTGGCACTTGCAAACTCGTATTTGAGTTTGGTATTTGCATGTAGACCATTACAAATATCAGATAATGCTTTCAACCATTTGGTCTTATATGGTGTTAGGAATCATTATTTCACTGATACTAAACAGAAAGATGTTAGGGAAGAATGTAGGTGGGGTTTGCCTCTATTAGATATATTAAATTACCTTATTTTACTTTGTTAATAACGAGGTTTGGTTTCAAAGCACAAGAATGGAATTACAAATATTTTGCATCTTAGAATTGACTAAAATATGATATCCTTAAACTGATGATTTTATTAGTTAAGTGGGATGAGCTTGGACTTGAGGGGCTTAAGTGCATGTGGGCTGTTAATCTTTAGTGGCTAGCAGTTCTGAAGTTGTTGCTGAGGATATGCGACTTCATTCAATGGAGAAGTTTATTCTTCAGAGTTGTTATGCTTCTGATTGGTTTTCTTGTTATCCATCTCTTTGTTCATCTTAGATCGCATCCCTTCTATGAAGCTTGATATCATTTCTTCTGGGGTATGGTTTACATGTTACTCTTACAGAAGGATTTATTGGTATATATTTTTATTTGGTGCAGTTCTAAGAACCGGAACTGTAAATTCTGCCTCAGGGTCTGCTTATGCAGAGATTGGAAACACTAAGGTCATTGTATCAGTGTAAGTACCTGCTTAAATTTGAGAAAAAGTTCTATTGTTGATGGTTGAGTTGCTAGACCTTCTCACCTGTCGAATATTTTCTTTTATAAAAAAATATTTGTTTTTAACATTATTCATTAGTTTGCCCCCTTTTTTGAACTGATTGTTCTTGAATTAGTTTTGCCACATAAACTTGTATATGGTTTGGAAGTTTTTAGTTGAAAGGGCAAGAAATATGTAATCATAAGAAGTGTGAAAAAACTTATGATCCCATCAATCTCTTTATAATATTATCTTCAATTTCTGTATTATGTCCATATATTATCTGCCCTAATGGAGTATGCTAAAGTTTATGATTTTGCCATTCAGATTCGGTCCCAGGGAAAGTAAGAAAGCAATGATGTATAGTGATACAGGGCGGTTAAATTGTAGTGTTAGTTATACAACGTTTGCTTCTCCAATTCGTGGTCAGGTTAATCAGTTGCTCTTTCTGAAGTTTTTCTACCCGTCTTCTTTACATTTATAACCCCATAATATTTTTATTTATGATTCTAAATTCAGTGCTATTCGTGTTCCAGACTCCAGAAAATAAGGATCTTTCCTCGATGCTCCATAAAGCTCTAGAAGGTTCCATTATACTGAAATCTTTCCCCAAGACGACTGTTGACGTCTTTGCTTTGGTATTGGAGTCTGGAGGAAGTAAGTGATTTTCACTTACCTTTGACAAACATTTTGTCTATACATTTAGTATTATTGAATGAAAATAATTTTTTTAACATTTTTACTTCTTTCTCTACTTCTTGCTATGCTTGTTAAAATAATATATTATTTCTGCAGGTGATCTCCCAGTAATTACAACATGTGCCAGTCTTGCTCTAGCAGATGCAGGAATCATGTTATATGACATGGTTGCCTCTGTTTCTGTGGTAGGCATAGTATGTTTTGTACTGTTTTCTATTTAGTAATATGAATGTGTTGGAAACAACACTGATAATTGGTTTGATGAAGTGGGAAATGAAAATATTTATAAAATGTATCCGTAAAAAGTTGTTTATGGGTAGTTGAATTGATCATGCAATCATTTTTGTCTAGTGTGAAATATTTTTACGGATCAATTACATCTATACACCTCGAAGATTGCAATATTATGATTGATAACCCACAAGTTTGAAAGATTTACAAACCACTCCCTGATATACTTTTTTTTTGTTTTTGTAATTTTAAACATTTTCGGAAATGGTTTGTAGTTTTTCCAAACTTGTGGGTACCAACTGTAATATGACAATCTACTGACGGGTGTACATGTAATTACTTCTTTTACTGTAAATTTTCTCATTTCACATTTGGTTCCCTCTCATTCCTTTTTTTCTCATACTCAGTCATGTATCGGGAAGAGTCTTCTGATTGACCCCGTAACAGAAGAAGAAAGCTACGAAGATGGGAGTTTAATGATAACTTGCATGCCATCACGTAATGAGGTTACACAAATGACTGTCACAGGAGAATGGTCTATACCAAAGATACATGAGGTATGGGAAACATGTTTACGTCATTTATTTTTCTGTCTAAATGCTTTTTATTTGTCTCAAGTTTCAACTTTACAGTATAGAACAGTTAGCAGGCCTTATCAGAAATTACCTTTTTGGATTAGATCTTCTAATGTTTGAAATTACTGCACTAGTTTGCTTGGCATTAGGGTGCTAAAAATAACATTTTTTTTCGTGCATCATTTTAACTTCTTTTTATACACATCTTTGCCCTTTTTCTTTTTCTTTTACAAGAATCTACAATATGGAAAGTAACTTTTAGGATTTTAAGAAGCTAATGTATTTATGTCGTATTCAGGCAATGCAGTTGTGTCTTGATGCTTGTTCCAAGCTAGGGAAGATCATGAGGTCATGTCTGAAAGAAGCTGTGCCACAAGATTAGGAAAATCTTAATTAGCTTTATCCGGGCCGTAAAATTATTAGAATTCTTATGTTTTGAGATGAATTATGCTCCTTAATTTTGCTTTTCAAAAAGTGAGCTCTTCTTTTTTCATTTTTAGAAAAAGTTGCTTCTACTTTGTATCCAATATAAGGGTTTTCTATTTTTGGTTTATAATTATAATATGCTGCTTTGCGGAAAGCGGGTGAGTTTTCATTATTCAACTTGTGATGTTCTTTTGTGAAAAGTGATTATGAGTGTGTAGATAAATCAATATGTGATGTTAAAAGTTGAGAGAATTCCACTTTTGGTACCATTTGATTGGGATGAGGTCAAATTTAATCACATTGTGTTCAAAAATTCAAATATAGTTTCATAAGATTTAAAAAGTTGCAAGTTTGAGTCTTTTTGTTAGTTTTTGGAAGGAAATTGCACACGTGACCGTTACTATGTTATTTTTTAGTTTTTTTTTTTTTTTTTTTTCCCAAAAGAAATATTTAACTTAATTAAATTTCGGTCCTATTCCTATAATTCTATAGCAAATTTGGTCCTTTAAGTTTTATAATTTCTCAATTTTGTCATATAACTGATAATTTAATAATATTTTTAAAAACTCTTTTATTTAATAATTATTTAAAATTATATTATTGTACAATAAATTATCTTAATTACACATATATTATATATATTTTCAATTTATATATATATATATATATATGATTATTACTTTATATTTATTTTTAAATACTAACTAATAAATAATTAAAATATACCAAAAAAACAAAAATTCCTCCCGTCTTTATCATCAACCCCAGCCCACCCACCGCCACATACATCCACCACCATCGCCTGCACGCCACCATCACCGCTCGCGCACACGCGCATACCACCACCACCACAAGTCCACCACCTTTGCTCTGCACCACACAACAACCATCGGCGCACGCACAAACCACCACCGCCGCACACTCAAATATCCAAAACACATACTAGATCCGGGTGGAAGTGAAGAACTTACCAACCTGCGAGGCTGTGACTGCACTCACTGGGAGGTGTGAAGGATGTGGGGGTGACGCTGCAGATCTGCGCTTCAAAAATTTTTTTAATCATATTTCCTTATTCTTGTATTTATTTAATACACTAATCGTATAAATTATATGAAATTTACAATCATATACTTTAAAATAAGCTATATTTACAAAATAATCCTAAGGGTATTTAAGGGATTTCATAATTTATCGGAAGTCTTGAAATAAAATCTAATTTTAACAAACTTTGAGGTATCTGGATGTAATTAGCCCTAATTTTAAATGATTATTAAATATAAGAGTTTTTAAAATATCATTAAATCATGAGTTATATTATAAAATTGAGAAGTTGCAAAATTTTAAGCACCAAATTTACTATAGAATTATAGTTATAGGACCGAAATATAATTAAGCTAAAATTTTTTTTGAAAAAAATAAGAAAAAATATTAAAAAATAATATAGTAACGGCCACATATGCAATTTCCGTTCAAAAACTAACAGAATGACTAAAACTGTTAACTTTTTGAATCGTATGAGAGTACATTTGATTTTTGAACATAATGAAACTAATTTTGACCTCGTCTTAATCAAACGGGACCAAATATGAAATTTTTCCTTAAAAGTTGCAGCTCATACCAACAGGGTTGATCCAAGTGGTTAAAGATTTTTTCTCTAAGGCAATGACTCTAAATTCGAATCCCTCTCACCACAGTCCTCTGTTGGTAGATCATCTGTAAATTTCAAAAAACCCGTATTGGTTAATAGTCTAAATAGGGTCCAGTAAATCCCAAAAGAACGGTGGTATGTCTTGACCTTGGAAATGGGATAGCCACCCTTACTCTAAATTTTATCTAAAAAGCAAACAAAAAAAAAAAAGAGAAAGTTGCAGCTCATACAGTGATGGAATATATTCAGATTTTGTTTGAATTATATATCAAAGTTAGAATTAATTAGATCTCAGTTAAGTTTAAATGATAATAAATCAATCTTTGATGAATTTTAATTAAGTTGACCGTGAATTAAGTTCGAACAACTTGGTACTTAAATGTACTTTATTATTGTATATTTTAATGTTGTCATTTCGAAATAATGTCATTTTTTGTTTATTATTGAATTAATAAATGTTTACGTATAAATGTATTAAATGGCATATACCGTGTCTTCCGTTAGGTTACAGGGCTTTAAATTGAGAGCATCTGTAAATGGGTCCTTGTCAGCTCATGGCTGCCGGATCTCATATCCGTTTACTTACTGCCGGCCTGCTTTCTATCATTTCTATCATATCATTGCTAACATTTCTATCATGTGATATCATGTAATCGTGTTCATATCATATCATGTCTATATTCGGACAAAATATCTTACATCACTCGAATGGAGAGAAAAACTCCAATTTTGGTCCAATAAAGTGGCATGTTGGCCAATTTGGTCTCCACATGTTCACAACTCGTCAATTTCGTCCCATAAAATGTATTTTGTAGCCAATTTCGTCTCAAATAATATTTTTCGTTAGTTTTGGTCTTTTGGATGAAAAATATCAATTTATGTTATTTCTTCAAAATTGAGGGAAAATAACATGAAAAGAGGAGAGACTATGGGTTGGGGAGCTTATTATTATCCAGCCTCTACTTCTAGAGGTTATTTTTAAAATAAAATATGACATATTATAAAGTATAAGAGCTTATAAGATCTTTAAAATAAGCTTACCCAAACACCCTCTAAGTTATGAAACATGGATACGGATACGACGATATGGACAAGACACGACACGACATGACGACACAAATTTGTTTTGATATTTTATATTAGAGAAGTGTCCGACACGATGTCAGATACGATATGACATGGCATAATAGAATTTTTAGAAATTTACATATTATCATATCCTCTTAAAATACAAAAAAATTCCAGCTTCTTTTGCACCACAACAGTAAATGAACCAATGATGGAACTCAATTCTTGGCATCTCTAAATGGTCAAGATATACTACTTGGAAAGTTCCAAATTCTAGAAGAAACCCTACTTTATTCCAATGAAATGACAATACAATAATCCAACTTTTTCAAGAAAAGATCTAATAGATGCCCTCTTTATCTTTTCTTGATGCAAAACCCTTAAAAATCTAATAGCTTATTCTTGTCTCTTTCCAAGAATAATACCGGAAAGTGGAAACCCTCAAATTAGTCTATTAGAAATTAACCATTTATATAATATTTGTTTGGCAAGTAACAATGTCAAATTTGAGTGTTAGCTTAATCAGAGTTTTGAGGTTTGGAATTCTTAGAAAGAAACTGCCATTAATAATTGAGAGAATTTTACGACTTAGTGATTCAACCTAACTCGATCCATATAAATATGCTAAGAAAAAAAGAAAAACAAGTGTCAAACCTAATCTAATAATTGAAGGGTTTTTGATTTTATGGACACTAACTATTCTCTTTTATTTCCAATACCGAACAATTTGTGTGTGTGTGTGTGTTCAAACTTCAAATTATGTTGAATTGTATATGAGGTACTCGTGCAGCGTTTTCAGCAGTCTTTTTTGTTTTGAGAATAGTTCAGAAGAGTCTTGATGCTGTATAAAATACGTTATACGTCCCTCTTTTTACGGCAAAAAAACTGATATATCCAAGTTGCACGTGGCAAGATGCCATAGGTTTAAAGTCCAATTAAGTCAACACCTCGGATCTTGACAAAAACTTAAATGTTTTATACTAAATTACTATAACTGGACAATTAATAAAACACAACTGCCCCCGACTTGCACCCCATTCTCAACCTTCTCTAGCCTGGACTGTACATTTTGTGTCATAATCTTATTCTCTCTCACACAATACACACACTTACATATATCAAACACACATACTGTCATTAAATTTGTTAATTAATTCTTCCTTATTTTTCTTCAAGAAAAATAAAAATAATATTTCTTCCTTATTTAAGCTCTTGTCTCTTCTTCAAAGAAAAAACTGATGAGCTTTTGGGGTGTCAAGAACAAGGAGAATTGAAAAGTGAAAACAAAAGTTTCCTTTTTCTTCTTTTCTTGGTCACAATATTACCGCTCCTTTTGTTTTCTTCTCTTTGGTAAGCTCTCAAAAAACAAAAAGAAAAAGAATATATTTTTTTATCATCAGGTACAGCAGAGCTGATCACCAAGAATTGGAAAAAGAGTAATTTGAGTGCGAAAAAATGTCTGTAAGTTTTCTGAATCCCTTTACTTGCTTTGTTATTTTCTGGGATTCTTCTGAAAATATGATTATGGTTATTTTTAATGTGTAACTGTTATTTTTTTAATGTAAAGATGCCATTTTTATTACTTATGTTCTACATTCAATGAAGGAGGAAATAGTTCGTGGCCTTTTTGACTGGCTATGGTTCAACTAAAGTTTGAATATTTGAATTTTTTTTTTTTTTTGAAGATGAATATTTGAAAATTTTGTCATCCTAGTAAATGGGTTTTGAGAATTGACCATAAAAATTTGAAGAAAATCAAAGAATTAGTCACATGTTTGACCTGACTTTTTGGTCTGAAAAAAGGCATAGAGGGTTTGATACTCCATGCTCAAAGTTGAAGATAGCTTTTTCTTTGATTTCTCACGTGATTTCTTCTGAATCAGAAAAAAAAAAAAAAAAAAAAAAAAAAAAAAAAACAGTTGTTTTCCTTTTCACTTGGTGGCTAATAATTCATCATCAGTCAATTTTCATGCCTGCTTTTGCCCTCATGTTATCATAGTACTCATGTCTTATACCATCCAACAGGTCAAATTAACCATTTATGACCTCCTCAAGTTTATGTGAGTATCAAACTGCCATGGCTTATACCAATTCAAGATCTGTCAGGTTTGTCCCTATTGCATTCCCGGTTTCCTGTTCGATCAAATGTCTGAGAGAAAGTTTGTTAACTATTGTTTCATTTCTTTCTCTCCATCAGATTTCAGGATGATGTTGAATTTGCAAAAATCCCAATGTCCAAAGGCGAAAATTTGATTAAAGTAAAATACAAAATTGATGTAGGTCGAGTAGCCGAGTCGAGCTCCAAGAATAGTGGAAAATCATTAAAAGCCAAAGTGTTATCCCGAGTATTTTCAGAAGATTACGACAGAGTGAAGAAAAAGATATTGGATCCTCGTGGCCCCACAATTCGTAGATGGAACAAGATTTTCTTAGTAGCATGTTTAGTTTCTTTGTTCGTCGACCCTCTATTCTTTTACTTGCCAACTGTGAAGAAAGATGTTTGCATAGAAATTGGATTCACTCTCGAACTTGTCCTAACAATTATAAGGTCAATAGCAGATGTATTTTACACAATTCAGATATATATTCAGTTTCGTACCGCATATGTTGCTCCTTCTTCTCGTGTCTTTGGAAGAGGAGAGCTTGTAATAGATTCCAACAAAATAGCTTCTAGATACTTCCGGAAGTTTTTCTGTCTCGATGCTCTTGCTGCACTTCCTCTTCCGCAGGTTTGTCAAAGAAAAAAATAATATATATATATATATATATATATATATATATATATATATATAATATGTGTGTGTGTGTGTGTGTGTGTTTTAATTCTTAATCATAATTGTTTGTAATTGTAGGTGTTGATTTGGATTATTATTCCTAACCTGAGGGGATCGACAATGACGAACACAAAAAATGTTCTTAGGTTCATAATTATATTCCAGTATATTCCGAGACTTTTTCTTATATTTCCACTTTCCTCACAAATCGTCAAGGCTACTGGTGTTGTTACAGAGACAGCATGGGCTGGAGCTGCTTATAATTTAATCCTCTACATGTTAGCAAGCCATGTAAGTCAAAATAATATATCTGGTGTCAATTTTCTACACTTAGTGCCATAAATTTTTGTGCTACAGATGTTAATTATTCAACGTTGGTCATTTTTCAAGCTAAGCTTTTAGATGAGACAAGGATTCAATAATTTTGAAAAAGAAAAACCTCTTTTGTGTTAAAATCCTACCATTATTTTGAAATATCAGATTTTAGGCGCTTCTTGGTATCTTCTATCAATTGAGAGGCAAGAAGCTTGCTGGAGACATGCCTGCAATCTTGAGAGTCCGTCTTGTCTGTACAAATACTTTGACTGCCGAAGGGTTGTGGACGATGTAAGAAAAGCATGGTTCGTGTCAAGCAATGTTCGAAATCAATGCAATCCCAACACTGCCCTTTATCCTTTCGGTATCTATGGAGATGCTGTAACTTCTGAGGTGACGTCAGCGAAGTTTTTCAATAAGTACTTCTACTGTCTGTGGTGGGGGTTGAAGAATCTAAGGTAAAATGCTTATCAAACTGTATTTTCATTTACAAATATTTAAAGTTTCTAAAATATACTTGAAAATATTAAGTTTGAATTTTTTTTTTTCAAAAAAAGCTGATTTGGTTTTAATTGCGACTGTGCAGTTCTTTGGGACAAAATCTTGGTACCACCACCTATGTTGGAGAAATAAGCTTCGCCATCATTATTGCAGTTCTTGGCCTAGTTTTATTTGCCTTGCTCATAGGCAATATGCAAGTGAGTCTTTGACATACCTAAATTAAATCTTGGGCGAATAACACAGTACCCTTAAGGTTTTCCATAATTACAAAATACCCTCTCTGGTTTCAAAAATGATATAAACCCCCTGAGGTTTCAAACAATTGCAAATTACCGGGGTGGTGGTGGTGTAAGATTTTGAATAATGTAAAGGGCTATTTTGTTAGATTTTGTAATTGTTTGAAACTCAGGGAGTTTTCTGTAATTTTTAAAACAGAGGGCGTATTTTGTAATAATATCAAACATTAGGTGTACTGTATGTAATTTACCCTTAAATCTTTTGTGATATCTTCTGTTACACTTACTAATAATATGATTTGAGAAATTTCGGTATGTTTTTTCATATGTTGGTTATTTTATTAGCTATTGAGATTGTAATTTAAATTGTTGATGTGCAGACATATCTTCAATCAACAACAGTTAGATTAGAGGAATGGAGAATCAGGAGAACCGATACTGAACAGTGGATGCATCATAGGCAGCTGCCTCAAGAGTTGAGGCAATCTGTGCGTAAATACGATCAATATAAATGGGTGGCGACCCGAGGAGTTGATGAAGAAAGTCTGCTCCAAGGACTTCCTTTAGATCTCCGAAGAGACATCAAACGCCACCTCTGTTATGATCTTGTTAGGCGGGTTAGTCATCAAATCTTTACATATCTGTCATAGTTTTCTAATCGAGTTAATTGCACCCAACCCCTGAGTTATGATAAAAAGCAAACTGATGAAGACCTTGTAAAAGAAAAAAATTTGCTCAGATCCCCTTGATTTTTGACTTGTATGAAAAAACTATAAATTTTTACCATATTACCCTCGTCGAAAGAAGAAACAAAAGAGGAACAAAAATAAAATTTGAGGGTGAAAAAATCTTACCATTAAAATTACTTGTATTTTTGCAGTCAATGCGCACAAAGGTCTTATTCAAAATTTCAAAGGCTCTTTATATAAAATTTTATTTATCTTTATGCTTATTAGCCATAGCACTAGGGGTTGTGTGCAATTCATTACTTTTTTTACAAGCCTCGACTCTGAATTTGATCAGAATAGACAATTTTTTCTCAACAAAACTTAAATAACATCAATCTTATATGTTGAAAAGGTCCCACTATTCGATCAAATGGACGAACGTATGCTGGACGCCATATGCGAGCGCCTCAAACCAGCATTATGCACTCACACCACGTGCCTCGTCCGCGAGGGGGATCCTGTGAACGAAATGCTATTCATAATCCGAGGCAACCTAGACTCCTACACCACAAATGGTGGCCGGACTGGTTTCTTCAACTCATGCCGCATCGGCCCCGGGGACTTTTGCGGTGAGGAGCTCCTCACGTGGGCCCTCGACCCACGTCCGAGCGTCATCCTTCCATCGTCCACCCGCACTGTAAAAGCCATTTCGGAAGTCGAGGCCTTTGCCCTGAGGGCCGAGGACCTCAAATTCGTGGCGGGTCAGTTTAGGAGGCTCCACAGCAAGCAATTGAGGCACAAGTTTAGATTCTACTCCCACCAATGGCGTGCGTGGGCCGCCTGTTTCATACAGGCTGCGTGGCGCCGGTACAAGAAGAGGAGAAGTGCAATGGAGCTCAGGGCTTTGGAGGCTGGCCTAGAGGCGGAGGCGGAGGAGGCCGAAAGGGTGGGAAGAGAAGGAGGTGGACCCGCATCAGGTTTTGCGGTTTATGCGGAGAGGTTGGCTAAGAGTAGGAGAGGGGCCCACAAACATAGGGATTCAAATGGAGCGGTGAGCTCGTTGCAGAAGCCGGCCGAGCCGGACTTTTCGTCGGCGGATTATGAGTGATTTTCTTTGGTGAGTATATATATATGGAGTATCATGAAATGATACATGTAAAGGTTGAATAATGTATGAATTATTGGGGACTATTCTTTTTAACTAAATGTTGAGATGAAGTTAAAGGGACTGTGACAAACATTGTGTGGTATGGAGTATATGGATTAATTCAAACGTCATTTGATCAAATTTAATAAAGTAACTAGTAATAAGCCGCGCCAAGGCACGGGATACATTCTTATAAAAAAAGGAGGATTGATACTATTTTTATTTATTTAAATAATATAATTGACAAAATTCAAATCATAATTAATTTATTAATTATTAATCAATTATCTAATATTTAATTAGATAAAAAAATTAATTCTTATCTCATGATGATTGTGTTAGTATAAAATATGAAATAATTACAATATTATTTTTTAATATAAATTACAATTGAATTTTCATAAATAAAATTGTAAAAGAATTTGTATTTTGTATTAAAATATGATAAAATAAATTTGAATTCAAATTTTTATAACAAACTTATCTTGAAGAATCTTAGATCTATGAGGATAAAAGTGAAAAAATATTTAGATTATTTTAAATAATCTTATTTTATATTTTAGTTAAAAATATTAGTTATATTTAATTTTATATGTGTCAAAATAGAGCATAATGAGGCTATCCACGTATAATGTTTAGGTAGATAGTCTCAAGATTTTTGAATTATATTATATAGAATAATTATATAATAAGGGTATATTTCCCTATTATGAGGAAGCCGGCTTCAAGAGGAAGCTATGTTGCACGGACACGGGGACACAGACACGACACGACACGGACACGGCGATACGAAATTTTTAAAAATTTTAGGACACGACACGGCTCCGACACGGCTGACTAATATAAATTTTAATAAAAATATAAATGTTCATATATAATATATGTACAAATATTAATTAAAAAATAAATGTATCACAATATAATATAATTATTAGTAAAACTTAAATATACGAATTGATTATTATGTTAAGAGAATATTATAATTTGTATATTATAATATTGTGAGAATCAATTAAAAATGATGAAAAAATAAATTTAAATTAATTTAATATACCGTTTCATTCATTTATAATTTTTTATTTTTTTTCAAATAAATTTTGACCCTTTTAAATAAGAAAATAAAAAAAAATAAAAAAAAATTGAGTTTGCCGTGTCGGACACTTCCCTCAGCCGTGTCCTAGCCGTGTCGGACACTCCCCAGCCGTGTCCAACACCGTGTCCAAATTTTTTTTTTTCGGACACTTTTTGCCGTGTCCGATACGTGTCGGACACTGCACGGCAAAAAAATTGTCGTGTTCGTGCTTTGTTGAGGAAGAGGTATGGGGGCTGATAGTGCACCAAAGAGCTAAGATTTTCTATAGTGGATCAAAGTGAATTACTTTAAGAGGCCATATAACCTATTATTTAGCACTCATTATCCGTGATATATGGATATGGATACGGAAACGTTATGGATACGGCGATACGGATTTTTTTTAAATATTTTATGCTAGAGAAGTATCCGACATGACACAACACGACATGAAAATAATATAATTTTTAGAAGTGTATGTCTATCTCATTATATAACCCAAATTGGAGTTCAATAGTAAACAAAGCATTATGGCCTAAGACTATCTTATATAATGTGTCTTCATTAAAGTTTATGCTATTAAGAAATAATTCAAAACCAAGAGTCAAGAGCTGTTACAAGTCGTTTATGACATGGTTTATGGCTTTGAACATGGACTGGAAGCACTACAGAATCGTTCCAGTTGTTCTGACATGGGCTAGAATCACCTCAGAAATGTTCCAGCAGTCCTGGTTTCAACACCATACGTTCCAGGCGTTATAGGTGTGATTATTTCTGTCTTAAATAGCTGAACTTATTGCTGTATTTATTGTCTATTTCAAACATGACAATAAACTACATTCAATGCCTTGACTCCTTCCTCACCTATATATAGTTGGGATCATTAGATTGGGAGTGGTACCAGATGCTACGAATTTTGAGTGGATAAACTATTGTGAAATACTTATATGTTTTGGAAAATACACTAAAACTTGTGTTTGGGAGAACAAACTTGTATTTGTGAAAACCCACTTAGATACCACTCTCATATAAGAGTCTGATTTAGTTTTCGAAGTGAGATATTGTCTTGTGATTGTGCGATCGGAAGTAGAGAATCTCTGGACTGTCTTATCCTGGAAGGAGTTTCGCTGTCCCAGCGCACCGGGTAGTGGGGTGAAGATTTCTTCAAGGCAAATCGGCTATGCCGGTGATTCAGTCAATCATGTTTGATAACGTTACTAACATATTCTTGTTGGTTTCTGTTCTGGTTCTATATTCTGGTATAATTCAGATTGCTGTTGGTTTCTACATGTGGTTCCGACTGGCTATATATGGTGCTGGTACCAACAATCACAATCATCTACCTATGTTATTCATCAAATATATATTACAAATATGGTTATCTATGATATTTGATAACCTGGTACCACTTGCTTCCAACAGTTTAATATAGGGGAAATCACGGTCAACCCCCAACCTATGGGTGTGTTAGCACTTTGCCCCCCAAGCTTTAAAAGTTAATATAAATAATACCTAATTTGTAGTGCCCCGAAAATCCGAATTATATTCCGGTATGCCCGAATCGTTTATTTATGCATTTTATTATTTTATTTGACAATTATTATGTGATTTTATAACAATTTCATAAATGAGTGAATTTTGATATTTAAATCACGACATGTCAATGTGCGTTTAATTTCATGAATTTTGACTGTAATTATGATTTATTTGGACAACTTGTATTTTTGAACTATTTTTATAAAATTATGAAAATGCCCTTTCGATTCTCAACCCAAGTCAAATTTTGACTTAAGTCTCTCATCTCTCTCTCTCACCTCATTCACGCTCAACCTCAAAAGAAAAAGAAGGAGAAAAGAAAGAAAAAGAGAAAGGGAAGGAGGAAGCTTCAATCGATCGTGCCAGACTCGTTTCTCGACGGATTTTCGAACCGCTTACGCCTACGAACTTCTCACGATCTCTTCTACGAGTAAGCTTCTCACACCTTTCGTGATTAATGCCTCCATTGCTTCGTTTTTCTAGTTTTTGTGAATAGTTGCACAGTTAGGTTAAATGTTGATTTTGAATGATTCTATGGATGAATTTACGTGGTTCTTGGTTTTATAGGGAGATTAGATGTTGTATATCGTTATATGTAAGTCTTAACGTGAGATTTGTTTGATTGATTGGGTAAATATCGAATTTTGACTCATTCCTGCGAGTTTTCTTCATTTCTGTAAATTTCTGCTATTCTGAGAATCCGCACGGCCTTGCGCACGGTCTTGAGACCATGCGCCAAGACCGTGCGTCCATCTTATGCCTGTGCACGGTCTTGTGCACGGCCGTGCACACGCCCGTGCGCACGCCAGTGCAAAGTGCTTGCACCGGCTTGAGCACGAGTTCAAGCACGTGCGTCCGCCCGTCCCCGAGACCGTGTGTATGCCTTAGCCAAAATTTCTCCATTTTCAGAATGTTGCTTTCGGCAATGTGAGTCAACGGGCAATTAAAAAAGTTGACTTTCTTCGTTTGACCTCGGATTTGAGATCCGATTTCACCTATAGGTCCTATAAATCATGAAATACATATTTTAGGAAGTTTGAATTTGTCCGACTTCGTTTGGGCCCCGTTCTTCGTGTTTTTCGTTTAGGCATCTTAGGTTATTTTTCAAATGTTGTCCAATTCTTCCAAAAATTGAATGCATGCTTCCTTATTGCCTTTTATGCATGATTATGAACTTTTATCGCATTCTAATTTGATTTGATTATTGAATGTACGTACTGTAACGACCTGAATATTTTAATTATATTATTAATAATTACGCGAATTCTTTCTTACCTAATTTCTCGATCTATCCAATTGGATTAATCAATCTTGTGGAAAAGATTGATTTAACCTATCTTCTAAATGCCCTCAATTACTTAAATTACATAAATGCCCTTAAAAGCCTAAATGACCATTTTACCCTCCCGAGATATTTTTCTAAATATCTACCTATCTCTCTCATTCTCTCATTGAAGAAGAAGAAAGAAAGAAGAAAGAAAGGAGAAAGAAGGAGAAGAAAGGAGAGGATCTTCCCGACGCCCTACCGAGCCCGTTTCTCGCCCGATCGACGAGCCGTGAAAACCCGAACGATCCTCACTACATTCTCTACCGGTAATCCTTTTACCCCATTTCATTCCGTTCGTTCTTTCTTGCGATTTTTGTGGCTTTTGTATAGGATTTTTATATATTAGGATTTTCGTGTTTAGGAAGAATTACTTGACCATTTTACGTGTTTCTTGTGCCTATGTGTAGCTTATATGATATATATGATTATACGTGGGAATTAGGATATTTTATGGAGTAAATTAGGAGATGTATGAATTTAAATGTTGGATTTGCGTGTGAGGTTTCGCGATCTGCTGAGTCTGCTGCTCAGTAGATCCACACGGGCGAACGCACGGTCTTGATCAAGACCATGCAGGAGCCCGTGCGCAGCACTTTTCAACCTGCACGGGCTTGAGCCCGTGCACAGGCCCGTTTGCACTTGCACGGTCTTGGCACCGTGCTCAAGACCGTGCGTGAGGCCGTGCACCCCTATTTGTGCTTGCATCGGCTTGCCAAGCCCGTGCGTTGGCCGGTGCAACATACTTAGTGCATTTTCCAGCCTTTTTCTTTCTTGCACTTCGGGAATTGGGTCAACCCCACTAATTTAAATGTTGACTTTTCACATACGACCTCCGAATATCAATCTGATTTCACCTATAGCTTCCTCGAGCCTCGGGATTTGATATTCTTCATAATTTACAATTTATCCGACCTTATTTGACAGTCAATTGACACCTTTCTCGTTTAGGGATTTTTCCCATCTTTTCCGTTTCTTGTCTGTTTGACCCCGTTTTCGCGAGAGAGTTCCGTTATATTATTTTAAGCATGTCTACGTGCCCTAATTGCGTTTAAGCATGCATTTAATATTTAATTTATATTCTTTCGTTATCTAGAATTTCATTTACCTTTCCTTAGTTGTTATTCTGTATTTTATATATCTTCACATGTTTAATTGCCTGGCTTTCCATATTGTATCTGTAGCATGAGTGAAGTTATATATGAATCGCCGTGCGCCATTATTGTTTCGTGTCTTGCTTTTGTTATTGTCGGTCTCGTTTTCATCCTCTAGGCCCTGTGTATTACAGGTGGGACCAACGAGGGAGAAACCTGACTACCGCCTGCTTTCATACTGTCGTGTCGAGCCAGGTAAGGGTTTAAACTTCTTTCAACTGGAGTAAGAACATAGTCTTATATAGGTTTGCGAAATAAATGACTACCCAGCTTTTATTATTACTTGTTGTACTGCCTTTACTATTCCTTATGTGCTTAGTCAAACCTTTTAATAGCAAAACCAAAATGATTTAAAATGCTTTCAACTAGAGACAAGGAGAACCCCTTTTGTTTTAAATGCGAATTTTGGTCTCTCGACCCCGCAAATATAACCTTGTCTCGAATGGCCCCTTTGGCCTTCCACATCCCGATTCCCCAATTGCGAATGGCCTTTTTGGACACCTAATTGTCATCGTTTTCAAAAGCGAGCCATAGATCGATTAATGTTTTGGGCCCGGAGTATTCAGGAGGTGAGTCTGGGGACGTGCGTCCAGGGCAAATCCCGATGGATACTCCAATCCGTATCTGCTTAGGTCAGCCAGGAGGTTGACTAACCTGAGTTAGTGCGAGGGTGGCGTTGTAGGCTACGCGTTTCCTAGAAAATTCTGTTAAGGGTGACGTTGTTAACACGCGTTTCCATAAAATTCTGAGTGGATCATGAATCTTGGTGGTGGAGTACTTGCTTGCATGATTTTCAATTGGGAGTTATAAGGAGAGGGCCCGTTCTCGCCGGGACACATTATTGCATGATTTATTGCATTTATTGCTTGTCTAATTGTTTTATGGCTTTCGTGACAAGTCGAAGCACATTCCGGTTTTCTTCAGTTATCATATGTACTTCCCTATATATATATAAAACCCGGAAGTGTGACTCGTACTTGCTACCCTAAGCCTCCTTTATTACTCAACTAACATCCTTTCAATTTATCGGCTTGATATTGCGTGCAAATGTTTAAAGGATCCGGTTCGTCAACCTTTTGTGTTTTCAAATAAGCCGAACCCGAGTGTTGCTTTGTGTCATTTTATAACTTATATTTCGTTATTCGTATTCTTTCTCAAAACGGGCAACACTCATCACTTTTAGTTTTAAAATGATAAATGACGAACTGTGATCAAAACCCCCTTACTGAGTATCCTTTATACTCACCCCTGCTATTTTGGTTCTTGCTTCAGGTAGACAGGTGGCGACGTCACCTATCTTGTCAGTCGGCATCAGCAGGTCTAGATAGGCTCAGTCTTTCTGGTTTGTCTTGTCAGTGGTCCCAACAACTGTCGAGTCTTGTTTATTGTATTTATTTACTTTACGCACTTATGTGCCCCTGATGTGGGATAGTTGACGATATCTAGGATTGCATAGGGTAGACTAGTTGAGCCATGGTTGGCACTATATGCTGATTAATCTTTTGTATCTTGAATTATAAATGTTTAATTGATATTATGTTAGCTTCGTAGGCTTTTATGGATTTATTTGATTATCTTTTAAATCGCTTCCGCATTTCTCTGCTCTTTTCTGGTCGTTGTTGGGATGGTTGTCGCTGTTGCCGAAGGTTATTGCTTGAGTGCCGTTCGCCGGAGTGGGTTTTTGGGTTGAGGCCCCTCGCTGAAGCTCGGGAATCCATTTCGGTGCGGATGTGGCGGTCCTTCTTCAGGGGGCGCTACACGTACTTTGATAGAATGTGAACCTAAGTGTTATGAATGACTGTTTAACGTGGTTCTATGTGTTTTAATGCTTTCGTATAAGCCGTGCGTCGTCGTTAGTCTTAATTGGTTGTGTCTTTGTATTTTGCAGACGATACTCCCGTGGAGTAGCGCATCCGGTCTTGCTTTTAGCTATTCTTTTTGTAAAGCCAACAGGTGAGGCTTTCCGTTTCTGATTCCAGTACTATTATCTATATATATAAATAAGCCTCTCCCGATATAAACCTTGTTTACGTTTTGTTTTCACACCGTTTCTATATATATACTTAGTAGATATTTATGCCTATTATGTTTATTCAATTTATTGAAAATTGTTTTGATATGAAAAAGTACTACGTATAGTCTTCGAAATGTTTGCGAAAGAGACATGTAAAACTCCTTTGTTTTCTAAGGCGAACTTTGGCCTTCGGCCTCGCATATGACATGTCTCGAACGGTCTTTTGGCCAACCCAAAATGATTTGAAAAGCGAGTTATGAACTGTATGTATGTATGTTTGGGCCCGGAGTAAGGATGATAGGACGAAGTTGGTAGACGTCGGGTCTACGGCGGAAATCCTATGGTTCCCTCCACCTTTGGGATCTCGGGGTGAGGCCAGAGTGGCAGCCCTTTGAGTACCTGAGTTATTACCGTATGTTATGCGTAGTTCGAATTTAGCGGTCCATCTACATTGGAGGAATAAGGGTGGTTTCCCGTTTTATGTTTGGAAATTGGAGTTAAGGGCTCGACTCGCCGAGTCATATGATATGTTTATATTTTATGCTAAATCACCACCCGTTTACGAAAACCTTTCTTTTATGTTGATTTCTTTTAAGTTTAAAATTGGTGATTTTTTTCCGTTTTATAATATACACTATTATTCCCTCCTCACTTAGTCGTTTGACTAACCCCCTCTGTTTCACCCCTGTATTGGTTTCAGGATACTAGGCCGGATCGTCGTCGTTGTCGCGTCCTTAGAGTTGCATTCTTTTGTTCTTGTATAACTCTATTTCCGTTTGGCTATTATTTATGTTTTATGATAATAGGATTGTATTTATGTAGTATTCGAGATTATATGTTGAACCCGTTATTATCTAGTGTCGGGATATTGTATCTGTAACGACCCGAATATTTGTATTATATTATTAATATTTACGCGAATTCTTTCTTGCCTAATTTCTCGATCTATCCAATTGGATTAATTAATCTTGTGGAAAAGATTGATTTAACCTATCTTTTAAATACCCTTAACTACTTAAATTACATAAATGCCCTTGAAAGCCTAAATGACCATTTTACCCTCCCGAGATATTTTCTTAAATATCTACCCATCTCTCTCATTTTCTCATTACATAGAAAGAAAGAAAGAAAGAAGAAAGAAAGGAGAAAGATCTTCCCGACGCCCTACCGAGCTCATTTCTCGCCCGATCGACGAGCCGTGAAAACCCGAGCGATCCTCACTACATTATCTACCGGTAATCCTTTTACCCCATTGCATTCCGTTCGTTATTTCTTGCGATTTTTGTGACTTTAGATATAGGATTTTATATATTAGGATTTTCGTGTTTAGGAAGATTTACTTGACCATTTTACATGATTCTTGTGTCTATATGTAGCTTATATGATATATATGATTATATGTGAAATTTAGGATGTTTTATGGTGTAGATTAGGAGATATATGAATTTATATTTTGATTTTCGCGTTTGAGGTTCGCGATCTGCTGAGTCTGCTGCTCAGTAGATCCACACGGGCGAACGCACGGTCTTGAGCAAGACCGTGCAAGAGCCCGTGCGCTTCTCTTTTCTGCCTGCACGGGCTTGAGCCCGTGCACAGGCCCGTGCGCATGGCCGTTTGCACCTGCACGGTCTTGACACCGTGCTCAAGACCGTGCGGGAGGCCGTGCAACCCCTTTTGTGCTTGCACCGGCTTGCCAAGCCCGTGCGTAAGCCCGTGCGTTGGCCGGTGCAACATACTTAGTGTATTTTCCAGCCTTTTCCTTTCTTGCACTTCGGGAATTGGTCAACCCCACTCATTTAAATGTTGACTTTTCTCATACGACCTCCGAATATCAATCCGATTTCACCTATAGCTTCCTCGAGCCTTGGGATTTGATATTCTTCATAATTTACAATTTACCCGACCCTAATTGACCGTCAATTGACACCTTTGCTTGTTTAGGGATTTTATCCCATCTTTCCCGTTTCTTGTCCGATTAATCCTGTATTCGCGAGAGAACGTCTTTATATTATTTTAAGCATGTCTACGTGCCCTAATTGCGTTTAAGCATGCCTTTAATATTTATTATTTACGTTCTTTCGTTATTTAACATTTCATTAATATTCTTTAATTGTCGTACCGTAATTTACATGTTTAATTGATTTACTTTCCATATTGCACCTGTAGCATGAGTGATGTTTATATGAATTGCCGTGCGTCGTCTGTTGTTCGTGTCCTGCTTTTGTTATTGTCGGTCTTGTTTTCATCCTCTAGGCCCTGTGTATTACAGGTGGGTCCAACGAGGGAGAAACCTGACTACCGCTTGCTTTCATACTGTCTTGTCGAGCCAGGTAAGGGTTTAACTTATTTTTAACTGGGGCAAGGACATAGACTATTATAGGTTGCAAAATAAATGACTACCCAGCTTTTATTATTACTTGTTGTACTGCCTTTACTATTCCTTACGTGCTTAGCCAAACCGTTTTGATAGCCAACCTATATGATTTGAAATGCTTCCAACTAGAGACAAGTAACTTATTTGTTTTAAAAGTAACTATTTGATCTCTGAGGCACTTATAAGTAATGTCGTTAGGGACATCCGTCAGCATGCTCCCGAAGCGTACGACGCTTATGAGTATTTCCTAGATCGTTACATCAACTTGTCCCAAAAGCCCCTTTGGCCATTCATACTTAACTACTTGCATCATATTTTCGAACGGCCCTTTTGGCCACCCAAACTATCATCATTTTCCAATGCGAGCACTGAACCGTGTATGACTTGGGGCCCGGAGTATTCAGGAGGTGAGCCTGGGGACGTGCGTCCAGGGCAGATCCCGATGGATATTCCAATCCGTATCTGCTTAGGTCAGCCAGGAGGTTGACTAACCTGAGTTAGTGCGAGGGTGGCGTTGTAGGCTACGCGCTTCCTAGAAAATTCTGTTAAAGGTGACGTTGTTAACACGCGTTTCCATAAATTCTGAGTGGTCCATGAACCTTGGTGATGGAGTACTTGCTTGCATGTTTTTCAATTGGGAGTTATAAGGAGAGGGCCCGTTCTCGCCGGGACACATTCTTGCATGACTTATTGCATTTCTTGCTTGTCTATCTGATTTACGGCTTTAGTTACGAGTCGAAGCACATTCCGGTTTTCTTCCTTTAGTATACGTATTTCCCTATAAATATATATACAAAACCCGGAAGCGTGGCTCGAACTTGCTAACTGAAGTCTCCTTTTTTATTCCATTAATTAGTTGAATTATGAGCCGTATTTAATTATTGTTTTTAACTTTCTCATAGCATGTCTTTCGAACCGTAACGGCCTCGTAACTCAACTAACACCCTTTCAATTTATCGGCTTGATATTACGTGCAAATATTTTGAAAGATCCGGTTCGTCAACTATTTGTATTTTCAAATAAGTCGATACTGAGCGTTGCCTTGCGTTATTTTATAACTTATATTTCATTATTCATATTCTTTCTCAAAACGGGCAACACTCATCACTTTTGGTTTTAAAAGATAAATGACGAACAGTGATCAAACCCCCTTACTGAGTATCCTTTATACTCACCCCCTGCTATTTTTGGTTCTTGCTTCAGGTAGACAGGTGGCGACGTCACCTATCTTGTCAGTCGGCATCAGCAGGTCTAGATAGGCTCAGTCTTTCTGGTTTGTCTTGTCAGTGGTCCCAACAACCGTCGAGTCCTGTTTACTGTCTTTATTTGCTTTCGAACCTTTTACTGCTTTATTTAATTCATGTATCTTATGTGCCCCTGATGTGGGATAGTTGACGATATCTAGGATTGTATAGGATAGACTAGTTGAGCCATGGATGGCATTACGTGTTGTTATTTTATTGTTTTCTGTTTTATAAATGTTTCTTGATATTATGATAGCCTTGTAGGCTTTTATGAAATTTGATTGCTTATATTAATCGCTTCCGCATTTTCTCTGCCCTGCTCTTTTCTGGTTGCTGTTGGGATGTCGTTGCTGTTGCCGGTAGTGCTTGCTTGAGTGCCGTTCGCCGGAGTGGGTTTTTGAGTTGAGGCCCCTCGCTGAAGCTCGGGAATCCGTTTCGGTGCGGATGTGGCGGTCCTTCTTCAGGGAGCGCTACAGTCAGTGGTATCAGAGCCTAGGTTCCCAAAAGGAACCGAAGCTTTGTAATCGTGTCGTGTCTTGTCTCTTGTGTCTGCCCGTTTCGTGTCAATGAGACTTAGAGTTTCCAGTCACAGGTGCTTGAGAACTCCTTAGTATTGAAATTGTGATTGATCTTCTTTTGGAATGGCCAACCAACCGTTTGATCTCTTACAATGGTAGTACTAAGTTGGGATCGAATGCTGGTGGATGTGGAACTCGAGGTAGCGTCTGTCTTGTCTTGTCGTGTCTAGGTCGTACGGCTATAGGATCGAGTCTTGCTTGTTCTATGAATGTTTCGTGCTTAAATTGTCTACATGCTGTTTGGTCATATATGTATGCTTTAATTGAATTTTATATGCCTTACGTGATCATTCCCTTGACCGAACATGCATCATTTTCCAGTTTGTTGTTCACAGGTGCATAATGCCTCGCCGAAGACCCCCTACTGCTCCAACACCCCCGAACCCAATGGCTGAAGAGTGGGTATCGATTATCCGACAGATCGCCGTGCAAGTATGTCAAGGGATACAACAACAACAACAGCAGGACGTACCTGCCAGACAGACTGTGGGCCAAACCTTGGATAGGTTTCTCTTCTATCGCCCACCCTGCTTTGAGGGCGAACCAGATGATTTTAAGGCCGAGGCCTGGATATCCGACGTGGAGCAGATCTTTCGAGTACTACAGTGTGGTGACCCCGAGAGGGTCGAGTATGCTACCTTCCTTATGAGAGGACCCGCTCGAGATTGGTGGAACTTCACAGAACGGAGATGGATCGCCGAGAGAGTTCCCCACACTTGGTCACGATTCGTAACTGACTTCCGAATGAAGTATGTGCCGGAAGTGGTACGTGACAGCCGAGAAAGAGAATTCATGTATCTCAACCAAGGAGCATCTACCGTAGCCCAGTATGAAGCACAGTTTAACCGTCTCATCACTTATGGTCCTCACTATGCCGCGGACGAATGAAAGAGAGCACGAAAATTTATCGAGGGACTTCAGCCGGAGATCCGAAGAGCACTAATGGCACTTGACCTCCGTCTTTACCCCGATGCAGTTACTCGAGCTATGAGAGTGGAGTCCGAACTCCAAATAATGAACCAGAGTGCCCCTGTTATGATAGGATCCTCTTCCAACGAGATAGCAAGGAGAGAGCCAGCCGGACCAAGTACTTTTCGGACAAAGAGACCACACTACGAGGTGCCAGAATCTATAGAACCTGAAGTAAACGAGGACCCCATTCCCTGTGAGCACTGTGGGAAGACGAATCACAGGACGGAAAAGTGTAGGAAACAATTGGGACGTTGCTTTTCTTGTGGAAGCACCAAGCACCACATTCGGGACTGTCCCAACAGAGAGAACCCTGGGGGAAGAAGAAGTGGTTACCGATCTCGACATGCTCGTACAGGTACATTGCATTATCATATCATTCATTCATAGTGTTCTGCTTTGAATGGTAATTGCTATAAATATGTGCTAAGTGTTTTAAATGACTTACGTGCCTTAACCGCTTTCAAAATTCACACTTGCACTGACTGAATGATTAGATGCTAAGATTTATGTGACCTCTGTGTGGATAGCGTGGAATTCGATAAATTCGTTATACGCTATTAGAGAGTGCTAAGGACAAGGAGTTCTTGGCCGACTAGGATCGATTCTATTGCGAGTACGTTATGCGGTTCTGGATGGCACTGACGTTGACAAATCGAGTCTGAAGGAGTATACTTCAAAAAGTATGTCTGATGATGAATCAACTAGTGAAGAGGATAATGAATTATCTGACGATGAGGATTATATGGGAGACGAGTCGACATCAGCTTCCGATAATGACGACCCTGATGTTTCGTATGAAGTCGAGCGAAGAAATGATGAAAATGATGGTTTAATGGAAGGCGGAGAGGAGAAATCATCAAATACCCTTGAAGATGAGAAAACACTCTGTAGAAAGAATAAGAAAGAGTGTGATCTTGAAGAGACAGATTGTGAGAAAGACGAGGAGTACAATAGGAGAAATGATAATGGCGTTACTTTCTGTGAAATGAACTCTAATCAAGAAAACAGGAGGAGGATGTGACAATTGTCATTGAGGATACGAAGAGTACAAGAATCAGTCGGAAGAACGAAATAGATAATGACAGTGATGATGGACCTTACATTGGGAGTTTCTTCTTCGACATTAGCCTTGTCTAGGGTTTTCGTAATTCCGTCCTTCGCATGACTTTGAATTTTATTTGGAATGTTATTTGCATTTAAATATTTTGTTATGCATGATGTTTATAATGTATTTTAATTGCTCCTAAATGCTCATTTTAATTCGCGTATTAGAATTTTTATAGATTATACTCCTCTTAACTAACCCCGAAGTCCGGAGGAGAATCTGAGGACAGATTCTTTTGAAGAGGGGAGTATTGTAACGACCCGAATATTTGTATTATATTATTAATATTTACGCGAATTCTTTCTTGCCTAATTTCTCGATCTATCCAATTGGATTAATTAATCTTGTGGAAAAGATTGATTTAACCTATCTTTTAAATACCCTTAACTACTTAAATTACATAAATGCCCTTGAAAGCCTAAATGACCATTTTACCCTCCCGAGATATTTTCTTAAATATCTACCCATCTCTCTCATTTTCTCATTACATAGAAAGAAAGAAAGAAAGAAGAAAGAAAGGAGAAAGATCTTCCCGACGCCCTACCGAGCTCATTTCTCGCCCGATCGACGAGCCGTGAAAACCCGAGCGATCCTCACTACATTATCTACCGGTAATCCTTTTACCCCATTTCATTCCGTTCGTTATTTCTTGCGATTTTTGTGACTTTAGATATAGGATTTTATATATTAGGATTTTCGTGTTTAGGAAGATTTACTTGACCATTTTACATGATTCTTGTGTCGATATGTAGCTTATATGATATATATGATTATATGTGAAATTTAGGATGTTTTATGGTGTAGATTAGGAGATATATGAATTTATATTTTGATTTTCGCGTTTGAGGTTCGCGATCTGCTGAGTCTGCTGCTCAGTAGATCCACACGGGCGAACGCACGGTCTTGAGCAAGACCGTGCAAGAGCCCGTGCGCTTCTCTTTTCTGCCTGCACGGGCTTGAGCCCGTGCACAGGCCCGTGCGCATGGCCGTTTGCACCTGCACGGTCTTGACACCGTGCTCAAGACCGTGCGGGAGGCCGTGCAACCCCTTTTCTGCTTGCACCGGCTTGCCAAGCCCGTGCGTAAGCCCGTGCGTTGGCCGGTGCAACATACTTAGTGTATTTTCCAGCCTTTTCCTTTCTTGCACTTCGGGAATTGGTCAACCCCACTCATTTAAATGTTGACTTTTCTCATACGACCTCCGAATATCAATCCGATTTCACCTATAGCTTCCTCGAGCCTTGGGATTTGATATTCTTCATAATTTACAATTTACCCGACCCTAATTGACCGTCAATTGACACCTTTGCTTGTTTAGGGATTTTATCCCATCTTTCCCGTTTCTTGTCCGATTAATCCTGTATTCGCGAGAGAACGTCTTTATATTATTTTAAGCATGTCTACGTGCCCTAATTGCGTTTAAGCATGCCTTTAATATTTATTATTTACGTTCTTTCGTTATTTAACATTTCATTAATATTCTTTAATTGTCGTACCGTAATTTACATGTTTAATTGATTTACTTTCCATATTGCACCTGTAGCATGAGTGATGTTTATATGAATTGCCGTGCGTCGTCTGTTGTTCGTGTCCTGCTTTTGTTATTGTCGGTCTTGTTTTCATCCTCTAGGCCCTGTGTATTACAGGTGGGTCCAACGAGGGAGAAACCTGACTACCGCTTGCTTTCATACTGTCTTGTCGAGCCAGGTAAGGGTTTAACTTATTTTTAACTGGGGCAAGGACATAGACTATTATAGGTTGCAAAATAAATGACTACCCAGCTTTTATTATTACTTGTTGTACTGCCTTTACTATTCCTTACGTGCTTAGCCAAACCGTTTTGATAGCCAACCTATATGATTTGAAATGCTTCCAACTAGAGACAAGTAACTTATTTGTTTTAAAAGTAACTATTTGATCTCTGAGGCACTTATAAGTAATGTCGTTAGGGACATCCGTCAGCATGCTCCCGAAGCGTACGACGCTTATGAGTATTTCCTAGATCGTTACATCAACTTGTCCCAAAAGCCCCTTTGGCCATTCATACTTAACTACTTGCATCATATTTTCGAACGGCCCTTTTGGCCACCCAAACTATCATCATTTTCCAATGCGAGCACTGAACCGTGTATGACTTGGGGCCCGGAGTATTCAGGAGGTGAGCCTGGGGACGTGCGTCCAGGGCAGATCCCGATGGATATTCCAATCCGTATCTGCTTAGGTCAGCCAGGAGGTTGACTAACCTGAGTTAGTGCGAGGGTGGCGTTGTAGGCTACGCGCTTCCTAGAAAATTCTGTTAAAGGTGACGTTGTTAACACGCGTTTCCATAAATTCTGAGTGGTCCATGAACCTTGGTGATGGAGTACTTGCTTGCATGTTTTTCAATTGGGAGTTATAAGGAGAGGGCCCGTTCTCGCCGGGACACATTCTTGCATGACTTATTGCATTTCTTGCTTGTCTATCTGATTTACGGCTTTAGTTACGAGTCGAAGCACATTCCGGTTTTCTTCCTTTAGTATACGTATTTCCCTATAAATATATATACAAAACCCGGAAGCGTGGCTCGAACTTGCTAACTGAAGTCTCCTTTTTTATTCCATTAATTAGTTGAATTATGAGCCGTATTTAATTATTGTTTTTAACTTTCTCATAGCATGTCTTTCGAACCGTAACGGCCTCGTAACTCAACTAACACCCTTTCAATTTATCGGCTTGATATTACGTGCAAATATTTTGAAAGATCCGGTTCGTCAACTATTTGTATTTTCAAATAAGTCGATACTGAGCGTTGCCTTGCGTTATTTTATAACTTATATTTCATTATTCATATTCTTTCTCAAAACGGGCAACACTCATCACTTTTGGTTTTAAAAGATAAATGACGAACAGTGATCAAACCCCCTTACTGAGTATCCTTTATACTCACCCCCTGCTATTTTTGGTTCTTGCTTCAGGTAGACAGGTGGCGACGTCACCTATCTTGTCAGTCGGCATCAGCAGGTCTAGATAGGCTCAGTCTTTCTGGTTTGTCTTGTCAGTGGTCCCAACAACCGTCGAGTCCTGTTTACTGTCTTTATTTGCTTTCGAACCTTTTACTGCTTTATTTAATTCATGTATCTTATGTGCCCCTGATGTGGGATAGTTGACGATATCTAGGATTGTATAGGATAGACTAGTTGAGCCATGGATGGCATTACGTGTTGTTATTTTATTGTTTTCTGTTTTATAAATGTTTCTTGATATTATGATAGCCTTGTAGGCTTTTATGAAATTTGATTGCTTATATTAATCGCTTCCGCATTTTCTCTGCCCTGCTCTTTTCTGGTTGTTGTTGGGATGTCGTTGCTGTTGCCGGTAGTGCTTGCTTGAGTGCCGTTTGCCGGAGTGGGTTTTTGAGTTGAGGCCCCTCGCCGAAGCTCGGGAATCCGTTTCGGTGCGGATGTGGCGGTCCTTCTTCAGGGAGCGCTACAGTATCGAACCCATTTATTATTTATGTAAATGAATTTCGTTGGCCTTGGTGGGCTTTAATACTTGTGCGATTATTATGATTTATTGTTTTGTTTATTTTCGCTTCCGCACCTCTGTCGTTTTCTTTCGTTTTTTTTGAAACCCCTGTCTAGTGATTGAGTAAATGTGTGCCGTTCGCCGGGTTTCGATTCGGGTCGGATTCCATTTCGGTTCCGGGTCGGGGCTCGGTGCGGGGCGTGCGTTACCCGTTTGGGGCGCCCGCTACATAATTTTTCCATTGTGTGCACCTTTACCACCTGAGCATTTTCAGACGGAATCTAAAGGAATATTCTGGTCTCAAATCACCACATGCTTCTTACGTGCATTTCTCCAGGATATTTTAGCTCATCCATAAAAATTCAAAACTAGGTTTTTTTTTAAGACAATTAACCTCCTATTCTTCCTAAATATTTCTTCAAAAAAGTAAGGATCGAATTGGTGAAAATATCTTGGAAAGTAAGGAATGATGGGAAGAATGCTCCAGAATTATTGTAGCGGGCGCCCCAAACGGGTAACGCACGCCCCGCACCGAGCCCCGACCCGGAGCCGAAATGGGATCCGACCCGAACCGAAACCCAGCGAACGGCAAGCATTTACTCAATTACTAGGCGGGGTTTTTATAACCAACGAAAAGACAGAAGTGCGGAAGCAATAATAAACCAAATATTTAAAACATAATTAATAACACAATTATTAAAGCCCACCAAGGCTAATGAAATTCAATTACATAATATCAAACGGGTTCGATACAATATCCCGACCAAATCTAACCACGGGTTCGGTATATAAATCCCGTAAATACAACATAATAACATAATACGTAAATAAAAGACAACCGGGAAAGAATATACATGAGAAAATAAATATAAACCTACGACGCCTATGACGACGACGAATCCCGCCTAGTATCCTGAAACCAATATAGGGTGAGACAGAGAGGGTTAGCCAAACGACTAAGTGAGGGGGGGGGGAATAATAATGTATATAATAAAACGGAAGTAAATCACCAATTTTATAATTAAAAGAAATCAACATAAAAGAAAGGTTTTCGTAAACGGGTGGTGATTTAACATAAAACATAACTTATCATATGACTCGGCGAGTCGAGCCCTGAAACTCCAATATCCAAAAACATAAAACCGGAAACCACCCTTATTCCTCCAATGTAGTCGGACTGCAAACCCGAACTACTCATAACTTACTAGAATAACTCAGGTACTCAAAGGGCTGCCACTCCGGCCTCACCCCGAGCTCCCAAATGGAGGAAACCATAGGATTTACGCCGTAGACCCGACGTCTACCGACTTCGTCCTATCGCTCTTACTCCGGGCCCAAACGATCATGCAAACATTTCATAACTCGCTTTTCAAACATTTCGGGTTGGCCAAAAGACCGTTCGAGACATGTCATATGCGAGGCCGAAGGCCAAAGTTCGTCTTAGAAAACAAAAGGTTTTACATGTCTCTTTCGTAAACATTTCGAAGTCTATACGTAGTACTTTTCATATCAAATCATTTTCGATAAATCAAATGAACATAATAATCATAAATATCTATTACGTATATATATATGAACGGTGTGAAAACAAAACATAAACGTGGCTTATATCGGGAGGGCTTATTTATATATATACATAATAATACTGGAAACAGAAACGGAAAAACCTCACCTGGCTGCTATGCAAAAGAAGAGCAAAAGCTAGAACCGGCGCTACTCCATAGGAGTATCGTCTGCAAAAATACCAGGACACAACCAAATAAGACTAAAGACGACGCACGGCTTATACGAGAATATTAGAACACATAGGAGCACGTCACACAATTAAATCAAACACTTAAGTTCAAATTATCAAACGAAAATAGAGTAATTCATTCATTTAAAAATGCAAATCAATTCCAAAAGAAACGAAACTTTACGAACATGCTTAAGATATCATAAAGGAGCGTGCATTCGAATTTCGGGAAAATCGGACTTCACATGCAAAAGTTAGAAAATTTAACGAAAACTTAAAACACACTATTCATATACCCGAACATGTCGTAAATTCATAACTCATGCAATTCATATCTATTTTATATATATCGAATACACGAGCGAAGAAAGAATTCGGAAAAGACGGGCCGAAGCGGGACCCGTAGTGCAAAACGGGCCCTGACTTACAGAAGGTCAGGGCACTGTGCGATCGGGCCACACGGCCTTGTGCACGGCCGTGTGCCGAGGCCGTGCACAATCGGACGAACGCGCACGGCCTCATGCACACGGCCTCAAGGCCGTGTGCACAGCCCGTGCACCATCCCCAAACACGCACGGTCTCTTGCACGGCCGTGCAAGAGGCCGTGTACACCCACACGGGCTTGCCACACCCCGTGTGCATGGCCCGTGTGCGTAAAAATTGAGCAGAACATGCAGAACATCAAACCCAATACGCGAAAATCAAATATAATTCAACCTTAAATCGATTAATCATGTAAATCACTCCCTAATTTTCACATATAATTATCTACAACATGTAACCTACATATAGAAACGATAAACACGAAAATCCATCCACAAATCCTATACAAAACACATAAAACCTAATAATGTCAACTATTCACAAAAACGAGAAAAACGAAACATACGAGATATTAAACGAGAGAATCGTTAGAAGCTTACTCGTAGAAGAGTTCGCGAGGAATCCGTAGACGTAAATTATTCGACAATCCGTCGGGAAACGAAGTCGGGACGATCGATTGAACTTCCTTCCTTCTCCTTCTCTTTTTCCTTCTCTTTTCTTTTCTTTCTTTCCTTCTTGCTGCTGATGTGCGAGAGTGTGAGTGGAGAGAGGGATTAAGTCAATGGGTTGTCTAGGGTTAAAAGTCGAAAGGGGCAAAGTCGTAATTTTACAAAATAAGTTCGAAGACTCACGTCGTCCAAATAATACGTAGTTACAGTTAAAATTCACATAATTAAACGCACATTGACAATTCGCGATTTAAATATGAAATTCACTCATTTATAAAATTATTCTAAAATCTTAGAACAAATAGTAAATAAAATATTAAATAACGAAATTACTCGATTAAAATATACCGAATTGAAACTCGGATTTTCGGGTCGTTACAATTATGGTGCATATTTTGAGCCCTTTTTAACTTTTTTTTTTTGTGATTTTTGAATCAATTTTGTTATGTCTCTTATATTCTTGGGTTTATTTAATCAATGTCAGGAATATTGAATTTCTTTATCTTGATTTCATCGTAAACGATAATCTTGAAACTAGTAAAGATTTGTCAAAGGTGTCTATGTAGATTTATGGATTTAGGAATTTTGTAAAATAGGAGTGTCTATTTAACAAAAAAAAAAGACTGATGAAATACATTTTCGCGAGCAAGGGATATAATTTGTAGCGCCTCGGAATTTCAGCATGCGTTGTGCTGCTTCCAGGTGAAGCACACGGGCTTCGTCCACGGGGTGTGCTAACCCCGTGTGTGTGTGGCGCACACGGCCTCCCCTCACGGGGTGTTGTAATGCCGTGTGTGTGTGGATTTGATCCCACATCGGAAATGCAAGCTTGGTTTGAAGGGTATATAATCTAATTCTCAAGTACAACCATCACAAGGTTACAACCTCTTTTGGCAAGTGGTTTTAAGCCAAACTTTAGGGTTGTGCTCGGTGGGGACGGAGGTTATACCCGTGCGTCCAACGGGTGCCCAAGCAAGGGGGTTCTCCTCTCCGTGCCCGGGGGTCGCGACATAATTACTTTCGAGCCCATGATTTTTATGTACACAAACTAAAATACACGAGAGAAATGCACGTGACAAGCATGTGGTGAATTGAGACAAGATATTCCTTTAGATTCCGTCTGAAAATAACTTGGGTGGTAAAGATGCACACAACCTAAAGGTTAGGTATTACTTATGTTAATTTTTAAAGATTGGAGAGCAAAGTGCTAACATACCCATGGGTTGGGGGCAGATCATGATTTTCCCTTATAGCAGGCGCCCCAAACGGGTAACGCACGCCCCGCACCTAGTCTCGATCTGAAGACAAAATAGAAATCTGACCCCAAACCGAAACCCGGCGAACGGTAAACTCATTTACTCAATCACTAGGTGGGGCTTTGTAGCGGGCGCCCCAAACGGGTAACGCACGCCCCGCACCGAGCCGAGCCCCGACCCGAAGCCGGAATGGGATCCGACCCGAATCGAAACCCGGCGAACGGCAAGCATTTACTCAATTACTAGGCGGGGGTTTTAAATAAACAACGAGACAGAAGTGCGGAAGCGAAATAAATCAACATTAAAGCATAATAAATTGCACAATTATTAAAGCCCACCAAGGCTAACGAAACTCACTTAATTAAATAACAAACGGGTTCGGTACAATATCCCGATAATTATATAATAACGGGTTCAATACAAAATCCCGAATACATTCTAATAAATCCTAAAATCAAAAGACATAAATCATAGCCATACTGAATGAGAGTTATACATGAGCAAAAAGAATGTAACTCTAAGACGCGACGACGACGACGCAGATCCCGCCTAGTATCCTGAAACCAGTACAGGGGTAAAACAGAGGGGGGTTAGTCAAACGACTAAGTGAGGAGGGAATAATAGTGTATATAACAAAACGGGAAATAAATCACCAATTTTTAAACTTAAAAGAAATCAACATAAAAGAAAGGTTTTCGTAATCGGGTGGTGATTTAACATAAAACAAAACATATCTTATGACTCGGCGAGTCGAGCCCTGAACTCCAATAACCAAACATAAAAACCGGAAACCACCCTTATTCCTCCAATGTAGACGGACCGCTAAATCCGAACTACGCGAAACTTACTAGAATAACTCAGGTACTCAAAGGGCTGCCACTCCGGCCTCACCCCGAGCTCCCAAATGGAGGAAACCATAGGATTTACGCCGTAGACCCGACGTCCACCGACTTCGTCCTATCGCTCTTACTCCGGGCCCAAACGATCATACAAACATTTCATAACTCGCTTTTTCAAACATTTCGGGTTGGCCAAAAGACCGTTCGAGACATGTCATATGCAAGGCCGAAGGCCAAAGTTCGCCTTAGAAACAAAAGGTTTTACATGTCTCTTCCGTAAACGTTTCGAAGACTATACGTAATACTTTTTCATATCAAATAATTTTCGATAAATCAAATGAACATAATAATCATAAATATCTACTAAGTATATATATATAAACGGTGTGAAAACAAAACATAAACGTGGCTTATATCGGGAGAGGTTTATTTATATATATATACGTAGTATTACTGGAAACAGAAACGGAAAGCCTCACCTGGCTATGCAAAAGATGAGCAAAAAGAGCAAGAACCGGCGCTACTCCACAGGAGTATCGTCTGCAAAATACCAAGACACAACCAAATAAGACTAAAGACGACGCACGGCTTATACGAAAGAATTAGAACACGTAGAAGCACGTTATACAATTAAATAAATCACTTAGGTTCAAATTCTCAAACGAAAACAGAGTAAATCGCAAATTTAAAAATGTAAATCAATTCCAAATGCAACGAAACTTTACGGACATGCTTAGAATATCATAAAGAAGCATGCATTCGAATTTCGGAAAAATCGGACTTCACATGCAAAAGTTAGAAAATTTAACGAAAACTTAAAATGCACTATTCACATACCCGAACATGTCGTAAATTCACAAATCATGTAATTCCTATCCATATCATACATATCGAATACACGAGCGAAGAAAGAATTCGGAAAAGACAAGCCGAAGCGGGACCCGTAGGCCAATTTGTACCCTGACTTACAGAAGGTCAGGGTACTGTTCGAGCCTTCCACACGGCCTTGTGCACGGCCGTGTGGCGAGGCCGTGCACACTCAAGAAACGCGCACGGCCTCATGCACACGGCCTCAAGGCCGTGTGTAGAGCCCGTGCGCAATCCTTCCACGCGCACGGCATCATGCACACGGCCTCGAGGCCGTGTGCACAAGCCCGTGTGCGATCAAAATGAGCAGAAACTCGCAGACAGAAAATCATACGCGAAAATCAACCCCTAATCCAACAATTAATCACTAAAACATGCAAATCAAACCCTAATTCTCACATATAATGATCTACAACATATATGCTTCATATAGAAACGATAAACACGAAAATCCATCCACATTTTCTATCAAAATCATATAAAACCTAAATTCTATAACTATTATCAAAAATCCAAAAATCGAAGTAATGAAGGCATTAATCGAAAAATTTCGTGAGAGCTTACTCGTAGATGAGATCGCGAGGAGTTCGTAGACGTAAACGGCTCGAAAATCCGTCGGGAAACGGAGTCGGAACGATCGTTGGAATCTCTTTCTTCTTCCTTCTCTTTTTCTTTCTTTCCTTCTTCTCCTTTGCTTGTTTGTGCGTGAATGGCAAGTGTGAGAGAGAGATTGAGACTTAGTCAAATCTTGACTAAGGTTTAGAAATCGAAGGGGCATTTTAGTAATTTTGCAAAATAAGTTCGAAATCTCACGATGTCCAAATAACATGTAATTACAGTCAAAATTCATATTATTAAACGCACATTGACGATTTGTAAATTAAATACATAACTTCAATCATATACGAAATAAATTCTAAAATTGCATAATAAATATCAAATAAATATTAAATTACACAAATATTCGATTCGGACATACCAAATTAATTATTTGGATTTTCGGGGCGTTACAGGCTTTTTCTTAAAACAACCGACGACAACAATGCGGAAGCGGGAGCAATACGAAGCAAGAACAACAAAACCTAATTCCACTTAAGGACAAATAAAGCAAAAAACCAATTGCAAAAATAGTTAAAGTCCTCTAAGGCTAGCGGAATTCACTTACAGAAACTTAATCAAATCTTAAGCGGGTTCAACATTAAATAATTCCGAACACAAATTCATAATCCAGAGGATATAAATAACATGATCATAAGTACCTAAAACAATCTAGGAATGAACAACGCACAAAAGAATATAACTCCGCAATACAAGACTGACGATGCCCACCTAGTAACCACCTGAAACAAATAAGGATTAAAGCAGAGAGGGTTAGTCAAAAGACTAAGTGAGGGGGAAAAGTGATTACAGTACATAATAGCATACATAGAATAAATCACCATTTTAACTTAAAAGAAGACAAACGTAAAAGAAGGATTTTCATAATCATTTGGTGATTTATCAGAACATAACATTTCATATTGCTCGGCGAGTCGAGCCCTCAACTCCTCATATCATATCATAACATACCTGAAAACATAACCATTCTTATTCCTCCGATATTGCAGAAGGACCGCTAAATCCAAACTGCACCATGTATAGGCATAACAACCTATGTCTCAGTTGACACGAAGTCAATCACCGCAGGAGCTCAAAGGTCGCCTCATATCATATAAAATGGCTCTTATATTTGATAGTGCCTAAGGAAATTTAATCTAGCATTAAATTCAATAGGCACTATCCCTCTTTCTTTCTCGAAATTTCTCTTTCTATAAGAGAAACTTTTAAGACAAACTTAAGATGTCACGACATAGAATATGTAACGACCCAGAAATCCAAGAATCATTGTGAGTTCATTTTCGCGATTAATTATCCTTCTCAACCCTATTTCTCGTATTATGTGAATTATATTATAATATTTCGTATACGACCTTACGTGATAATATTATGTGCATATTTAAATTTCTTAATTGTTTAGCTTTCGTTAATATTAATATTGTTATATCTTACCAAAATGATTTAATTGGACTTTCTAAAATTACTGAAATACCCCTTCGTATTTTTCGACATTTCGAAATATTTGATAAAAGTCTCGAAACCCTCATTTGAACCCTTATTCGAAATAGAGAGAGAGAGAGAAGAAGAAAAAGAGGATTTTTACTCCGAAGCCCTAATCGATCATGCCAAGCTCGTTTCTCCGTGGAATTCCGTGCCGATCGAACCTAAACGATCCTCTCAACGAGACCTTGCTTTAGGTACCTTTTTCCCCAATTCTTTCTACGAATTTTTTATGTTTTGAGCTTATTTTTATATTTCGGAATTTATAGGATTTTTAATGAAATCGAACCCGTTTCTTGGTCATTTCTTGTGATTCTTGGATAGAAATATTCCTTATATGTTGCTTATTGATTGTTATAAATTGTGGGTGTCGATTTGCGCTCAAAATATGTTTCAAATGGATTTTTGGCTCGGGTTCGCGTTGAAATCGCGACTTTCTGCTGGGGTCTGATAAACCGCACGGGCTAACGCACGGTCTTGATCAAGACCGTGCAGGAGCCCGTGTGCACCCCTTTTATGCTTGCACGGGTGCGGGACCGTGCGGATGGCCGTGTGTAGTGCACGGTCTTGACACCGTGTTCAAGACCGTGCACAAGCCTGTGCAAATACCTTAGGCAATTTTTTCAACTTTTTCACAAGTTGCTCTCGGGAAGTGAGTCAATGTGTCGCCATTTTTGGTTGACTTTTCGCATACGGACTCCAAAAATTATACCGATTTCACCAATAGATCCCTTTTAAATTGTAGATTAATATTTTGAAATGTTTGTTAAATTTCGACCTCGTTCGGACTGTGAATAGTATAATTTTACGTGTATGCATTTTTGGAAACTTGTCGAAATTATTTGAAATTTACGTGGTAGCTTCCATAAATATTATTATTGGCATATGCATGCTTGTTGATTCATTTGGTTAGCCGTTCGTCAAATAATTGCTTATTTGTACTTTTAGAGTCGTTATTAATTCGTCTAGGTCCTGTCTTGTCTACAGATCAGTCAGAGGTCGGTGAGCAGTGAGTTGTAGCTGCTAGGCTTTCTTTTTGGCACACCAGGTGAGGATTTAAATTATTTAAACTGGGCTTGAACATATATGTCTATGTATACTTGCGAAATCCCTGTATTCCCTTATTATTGGTATTAAGTATTTCGAGTATATACTTTTATGATTTTTACAAACAAATACTTTAATATCAAATTATACATTAGTACCGAAAATCGATTTGTTTTCAAAAGGGCAAGTAAACTCTTTCCTTTTTATGTGATGATTTGGCTTAGGATTGGGTCTGTGAGGAAAGTTGTTAGGGAAGTGCGCCAGTGCAACCCGACGCGTACGGAACTTGTAGTTACCCCGTTTGTCGTCACCACTTGCCCAATTGCCCGTTTGGCACTCAAACCCTTTTTGTAAAGCGAGTAAAATAAAGGACTTTTCATTTGGGCCCGGGATGGTATCCGGAGGTTGCATTTGGGGATGAGCGTCCAGAGTGTAACCCGAGGTGCTTCTCCCAAAATTAAGCGTCAATCGTGGCCCGTCAGGAGTTTGATAGCCACGGTTGGGAGCGATGGTGGGTGTTGCATGTGTTGCACACTTTCCTTAAATTCACTATAGTCGAGCCTTGGGTTGCTCCTTGTTTCGACACCGGAGATGGAGTTTTTATAATGTCTTGGGAAGAAATAAAGAGGAACAGGCCCACTCTCGCTGGGATATTTATTTATTGCTTTATATTATAATTGTCTTTATTACTTTATTAAATAATCAAGTCGAAGAACATTCCGGTGTCTTCCTTATTGCATATGTATTTTCTATTAAAACCCGGAAGCGTGACTCAACTTGCTCCACCTATATCTTCACTGAGTTCTTTGACTCACCCTCTTTTATTGGTTCTTGCCTCAGGTAGATTGAGAGACTGACATGTCTCACGTGTCGGATTGGCAACAGTTCATAGATAGGCCTTTTTGGTTTTGCCGTTGTCTAAAGTGTTGTCTATAACTCTCGTTAGGTTATTCTTGGTTCGGGCTTGTATTAATGCTATATTGATCCCCACCCCTATATATTTACTTTATGTTGGCCCTGAATGGGTTATGATGATATTAGATATTTAGATTGGCCCCGAAGTGGCATTTGTGTTACTATGTTTAATTCGCTTCCGGTACACATATATTCTGAACTATTTAATTGATGTGTCTTTGGGGATCCGCTGTTGCCAAGAGTCGGGATAGACCCGTTGGCTTGTATGGGTTCTCGGGTTGAGGCGCCGTTCTCGGCTTGGGAATCCGTGCAGGTTCGGGAGCTGTAGAGCGGGGCGCTACAGTCTGAAGTGGTATCAGAGCCTTAGGCTCTATTGTCTAGAAGTGTCGTGTCTCAGTCGTACGGCTATAGGTTTCATGTTACTTTTCTTTACTTGCGCTTTTATATGCTTATTGATACGTGATTACTTGAACATATCATTGACCCACATGCATTTTCAGCTCATTGTTCTCAGGTATAATGGTTCGACCACGTGGCCGACAGGATCCGCCTCCACCGCCCGAGGGCTTTCCTCCGCCCAATGCCTTCTATGATGCTGTTCGACTAATTGTTCAGCAGGCTCAGCAGGAGCAGCAGTAGCAACAGCCACCACCACCGAACCCTCGGGATGCGACCGCCCATACTATGGATCGCTTTATGTCGTATTGCCCTACAGTCTTCGAGGGCGAGCTAGATGACCTCAAGGCTGAGGCCTGGATTTCTGAACTGGAGCAGAAGTTTAGAGCTCTGGATGTCGAGAACTTACAGAGGATAGAGCTCGCCGTATTCCTGATGAGGGGACCCGTCCTTAACTGGTGGCGATTTGTCGAGAGGAGATGGACGGCCGCACAGACCCCGCGCACTTGGGCACAGTTCCTTTATGAGTTCCGTGCGAAGTATGTGCCCGAGATCGTTAGGGATCAGAGGGAGAGGGAGTTCATGAATCTCTCCCAGGGAGGTATGTCTATAGGCCAGTACGAGGCCAAGTTTACCAGATTTGTAGCGCCCCTTTCCGTAGGCGGAGAAAGGACACCACTCCGCACCGAGACGAACTCCCAGACGAGGTAAAGGTACCCCATTCAAAAATCCATCCCGGCGAACGGCAATCACTCGATCACAACTCCGGCAACAACAACATGACGCCCCAACAACAACAGCAACAATCAGAGAAATGCGGAAGCGATTTCAAAAAATAACAATTTAATCACAAAAAGCCAACCATGGCAACATAATTCATACACTGGTTCCAATTAAACATTCAATTAATGCCATCCATGGCTCAACTAACTATCCCACATCAGGGGCACGTAAGTACGGAAAATAAATCATAATATTAATTACAATAAATTAAATCAGTTCATAATGTAAAGACTTGACTGTTGTTGGGACACTAACAAGACAATAACGAGAGCCAACCTAGACCTACTGCTGCCGACTGACAAGATAGGTGACACCGCCACCTGTCTACCTGAAGCAAGAACCAAAACAGAAAGGGTGAGTATAAAGGATACTCAGTAAGGGGGGGATACCGTATAGTATTGATCGTAGCTCGTCGTTTATCTTTTAAAACCAAAAGAGGTGAGTGTTGCTCGTTTTGATAAAGAAGTGTAAATAATAATAAAAATTATAAAACGTAATATAAGCAACACTCGAGTTCGGCTTTAGTTGAAGACCCAAAATTGACGAGCCGGATCCTTTGAAAACATTTGCACATAAGTTAAGCCGATCATTTTATAATGGTATTAGTTGAATCACAAGCCGTTACAATTTCGAAGGACATCGCATAATTAAATTAGAAATGATAAATAAACGGCTCATAATTCAACTAAAGTGTTTCACAACAAAGGAGGCTTATTGTCGGTAAGTTCGAGTCACGCTTCCAGGTTTTATACATATATAGGGAACTACGTATGCTAAAGGGAGAAAACCGGAAGGTGCTTCGACTTATAACGAAAGCCGAAATAATTAACAGTAATAACAATAAAAGCAGTTATGATAGCATGTAATTATCCCGGCGAGAGCGTACCTATTCCTCCTTATAACCCCCTCAATCAATACAACTAAGCTCCATCTCCGGTGTCAAGCCAACGAGCAACCCAAACTCGACTATAGTGAATTTAAGGGAAATGTTCAACACATGCAACACCCACCATCGCTCCCAACCGTGGCTATCAACTCCTGACGGGCCATGATTGACGCTTAATTTTGGGAGAAGCACCTCGGATTACACCCTGGACGCTCGTCCCAGATGCAACCTCCGGATACCATCCCGGGCCCATTGAAATAACAATACTTTGCTCGCTTTGCAATAAGATTTTGAATGCCAAACGGGGAATTTTTTTCAAATGGTGACGACAAAGGGGGTAACTACAAGTTTCATATGTGTCGGTGTAGCGGGCGCCCCAAACGGGTAACGCACGCCCCGCACCGTGCCCCGACCCAAAGCCGGAATGGGATCCGACCCGAATCGAAACCCGGCGAACGGCAAGCATTTACTCAATTACTAGGCGGGGGTTTTAAATAAACAACAAGACAGAAGTGCGGAAGCGAAATAATCAAACATTAAAGCATGATAAATTGCATAATTATTAAAGCCCACCAAGGCTAACGAAATTCACTTAATTAAATAACAAACGGGTTCGGTACAATATCCCGATAATTATATAATAACGGGTTCAATATACAAAATCCCGAATACATTCTAATAAATCCTAAAATCAAAAGACATAAATCATAGCCATACTGAATGAGAGTTATACATGAACAAAAGAATGCAACTCAAAGACGCGACGACGACGACGCAGATCCCGCCTAGTGTCCTGAAACCAGTACAGGGGTAAAACAGAGGGGGTTAGTCAAACGACTAAGTGAGGAGGGAATAATAATGTATATAACAAAACGGAAAACAAATCACCAATTTTAAACTTAAAAGAAATCAACATAAAAGAAAGGTTTTCGTAATCGGGTGGTGATTTAACATAAAACGAAACGTATCTTATGACTCGGCGAGTCGAGCCCTGAACTCCAATATCCATATATAAAAACCGAAAACCACCCTTATTCCTCCAATGTAGACGGACCGCTAAATCCGAACTACGCGTAACTTACTAGAATAACTCAGGTACTCAAAGGGCTGCCACTCCGGCCTCACCCCGAGCTCCCAAATGGAGGAAACCATAGGATTTACGTCGTAGACCCGACGTCTACCGACTTCGTCCTATCGCTCTTACTCCGGGCCCAAACGATCATGCAAACATTTCATAACTCGCTTTTCAAACATTTCGGGTTGGCCAAAAGACCGTTCGAGACATGTCATATGCGAGGCCGAAGGCCAAAGTTCGCCTTAGAAACAAAAAGGTTTTACATGTCTCTTTCGTAAACATTTCGAAGACTATACGTAATACTTTTTCATATCAAATAATTTTCGATAAATCAAATGAACATAATAATCATAAATATCTACTAAGTATATATATATATAAACGGTGTGAAAACCAAAACATAAACGAGGCTTATATGGGGAGAGGCTTATTTATATATATACTTAATAATACTGGAAACAGAAACGGAAAGCCTCACCTGGCTATGCAAAAGATGAGCAAAAAGAGCAAGAACCGGCGCTACTCCACAGGAGTATCGTCTGCAAAAATACCAAGACACAACCAAATAAGACTAAAGACGACGCACGGCTTATACGAAAGAATTAGAACACATAGAAGCACGTTATACAATTAAATAAATCACTTAGGTTCAAATTCTCAAACGAAAACAGAGTAAATCGCAAATTTAAAAATGTAACTCAATTCCAAATGCAACGAAACTTTACGGACATGCTTAGAATATCATAAAGAAGCATGCATTTGAATTTCGGGAAAATCGGACTTCACATGCAAAAGTTAGAAAATTTAACGAAAACTTAAAATGCACTATTCACATACCCGAACATGTCGTAAATTCATAAATCATGCAATTCCTATCTATATCATACATATCAAATACACGAGCGAAGAAAGAATTCATAAAAGACGAGCCGAAGCGGGACCCGTAGGCCAATTTGTACCCTGACTTACAGAAGGTCAGGGCACTGTTCGAGCTTTCCACACGGCCTTGTGCACGGCCGTGTGGCGAGGCCGTGCACAATCAAGAAATGCGCACGGACTCATGCACACGGCCTCAAGGCCATGTGCACAGCCCGTGTGCAATTCATCCACGCGCACGGCCTCATGCACACGGCCTCAAGGCCGTGTGCACCAGGCCGTGTGCACCGATTCGAGCAGAAACATTTCGCAGAAACAAAACCTACGCGAATTCAAACCTTAATCCAACGATTAATCACTAAAACATGCAAATCAAACCCTAATTCTCACATATAATCATCTACAACATATAATCTTCATATAGAAACGATAAACACAAAAATCCATCCACATTTTCTATCAAAATCATATAAAAACCTAAATTCTACAACTATTATCAAAATAAGAAATACGAAGCATAAGAGGCATTAAATGAAAAATTCGTGAAAGGCTTACTCGTAGAAGAGTTCGCGAGGAGTTCGTAGACGAAAACGGATCGAGAATCCGTCGAGAAACGGAGTCGGGACGGTCGTTGGAATATCTTTCTTCTTCCTTCTCTTTTTCTCTCTTTTTCTTCCTTCTCCTTTGCTTTCTTTTTTTCTTTTTGTGCGTGAGTGAAATGAGAGGGAGAGAGATTGACTAAGTCAATTTAGGCTAGGTTTAAAAGAGTCGAAGGGGCATTTTAGTAATTTTGCAAAATAAGTTCGAAATCTCACGATGTCCAAATAACATGTAATTACAGTCAAAATTCCTATTATTAAACGCACATTGACAATTTGTAATTTAAATACATAAATTCAATCATATACGAAAAAAAATTCTAAAATTACATAATAAATATCAAATAAATATTAAATTACACAAATATTCGATTCGGACATACCAAATTAATAATTCGGATTTTCGGGGCGTTACAATCACCCCTCCTTATGAGAATCTGGCCCCCAGATTCTACTCGTCCGACTGAAATAGTTCTGGATGAAATTTGCGCATTTTGTCCTCGGTCTCCCAAGTAGCTTCTTCGGTTGTCTGATTTCTCCAAAGGACTTTGACAAGAGAAATCTCTCGGTTGCGCAGAGTTTGAGTCTTCTTATCCAATATCTTCACCGGCTTCGAAACAAAAGTCAAATCCGGTTCTAGTTCAATATCCTCAACAGGAAGGATCTCAGACTCATTCGGGAAGTATTTCCGGAGTTGGGAAACATGAAAGATGTTGTGAATCCCAGTCAGACTCGGCGGCAAGTCTAACCTGTACGCTGCGTTCCCAATTCTCTCCAAAACCTCATAAGGACCCAAAAATCTCGGACTTAACTTTCCTCCTTTTCCAATTCGGGTGAAACCCTTTCGAGGAGAAGCTTTGAGGAATACCCTGTCACCAACCTCAAATTCCAACGGTCGGCGGCGGGTGTCGGCATAGCTCTTCTGTCGATCCTGAGCTGCCTTCATTCTCTGCCGGATGATCTGAATTCGGTCGATGGCATTTTGGAGAAACTTTGGAGGAGTTCCTCGTTCCTTATCATCTTTCGTCCATCGCCAATCTTCGAGATCCCAAAACAACGGGGATCTACACTTTCTGCCATACAATGCTTCGTAAGGTGCCATTCCGATCGTAGACTGATGACTGTTGTTGTAAGCAAACTCGATTAGAGGCAACTGGTCGTGCCAATTGTTGTGAAAATCCAGGGCACAAGCTCGAAGCATATCACAGAGATATCTGATCATCCTCTCTGACTGACCATCGGTTTGCGGATGTGCGGCTGTACTGAAAGTCAGCTTCGTTCCCATTCGTTCTTGAAGTTGTTGCCACAAACGGGAAGTAAATCGAGCATCTCTGTCAGACACTATCGTAGTCGGAATTCCATGAAGCTTGACAATCTCTCGGTGATAAATCTCTGCCAACCTATCCACTTTGTACGACATGTTGATCGGTAGGAAATGAGCACTCTTGGATAGTCGGTCGATAATCACCCAAATGCTATCGTAGCCACCTCTAACTTTAGGTAAACCAGACACGAAGTCCATGGCAATACCCTCCCAATTCCATGTAGGAATCGGTAGTGGCTCAAGCAAACCTCCCGGTCTCTGATGTTCCGCTTTAACTTGTTGACAAGTCGAACATCTCTTGACGTAATCAGCTACGTCTCTCTTCATACCTCTCCACCAGAACAATTCCTTCAAATCCCGATACATCTTACTTCCTCCCGGATGAACTGTGTAAGGTGTGTTGTGAGCCTCATCGAGAATCTCTTTCCTCAGACTCTCCGGAACACAAACTCGGGACTTGTAGCGGAGAACTCCTGTGTCGTCCACACCAAACTGAGTCTCAGAATCAGCTGCTATGTGAACTATCTGTCTCTGAGTCCACTCATCAGTAGCCTGAACATCTCGAATCTTTCGGCCCAATTCTGACTGGATCGATATGCTGTGAACATGGGCCTGAGAACTGATGTGAACTCCCTCCAACTTAGCCTCTAGCTGGGCTATGCTTGCCTTCCGGCTCAATGCATCGGCTACGACATTCGCCTTCCCGGGATGGTACTGGATCTTGCAATCGTAGTCCTCAAATAACTCCATCCAACGGCGCTGTCGTTTGTTCAATTCCTTCTGAGTAAACAAGTACTGAAGGCTCTTATGATCTGTGAAGATGTCGAATGTGATGCCGTAGAGGTAATGACGCCATTTCAATAATGCAAATACCACGGCGGCTAGTTCAAGGTCGTGAGTGGGATAGTTCTCTTCAGCTGGCTTTAGCTTCCTCGATGCATAAGCTATAACTTTCCCATTCTGCATTAATACACAACCTAACCCTTCGTGTGACGCATCTGCATACACGACAAATCCTTCAGAACCCTCTGGCAGGGTCAGTATTAGGGCTGTGGTCAATCTCTTCTTGAGCTCCTGAAAACTAGCTTCACATTTGGCTGACCACTCAAACTTAGCTTCCTTCTTCGTCAATGCTGTTAACGGACCTGCAAGTTTAGAGAAATCCTTGACAAAACGTCTGTAGTATCCTGCTAATCCCAAGAAACTACGGATCTCTGTAGGAGTCTTAGGTCTCTCCCAATCCAGCACTGTCTCAATCTTCGAAGGATCTACCTCGATTCCCGTTCCGGATATGACATGACCTAGGAAGGTCACTCGGTCAATCCAGAATTCGCATTTGCTGAACTTAGCGAATAATTGGTGCTCTCTCAAAGCTTGGAGCACGATCCGGAGGTGTTCAGCGTGTTCTTCTTCGGACTTCGAGAACACTAAGATGTCGTCAATGAAAATAACGACAAACTTGTCGAGGTACGGACGGAAAATTCTATGCATCATGTCCATAAAAGCTGCTAGAGCATTCGTAAGTCCAAACGGCATGACCACAAACTCGAAATGTCCGTATCGGGTGTTGAAAGCTGTCTTCGGGACATCGTCTGATCGGATACGGAGCTGGTAATATCCTTGTCTGAGATCGAGCTTGGAATAAACCCTCGATCCTTGTAGCAAATCGAACAATTCCTCGATATGCGGTAGAGGATACTTGTTCTTCACAGTCATCCTGTTCAACTCTCGGTAATCGATACACATGCGAAGTGTACCATCCTTCTTCTTTACGAACAAGACTGGAGCACCCCAAGGCGAGGTACTCGGTCGGATATATCCAATAGAAAGAAGTTCGTCGAGTTGATTCTTTAATTCTTTCAACTCGGCAGGAGCCATTCGGTACGGCGACTTCGAATAAGACTCGGCTCCCGGAACTAGATCAATCACGAACTCTATATCCCGATCCGGTGGCAAGAATTCCAAATTCTCGGGAAACACGTCGACGAATTCATTGACCACGGGCGTCTCTTCGATCTTTGTCTGGTCCTTCGGGCGGTTGAGAATGTAAGCTATAAAGCACGTCGCTTCTTCTTTCTGAACGAGCTTCTTGGCTTCCATCATTGAGATATACGGGCCTTCTCCTGATCGGAAACCCTTAACCTCATTAGAGCCCAGAATAACCTTCTTCTCAAAACAATCAACCTTCGCCCGATGCTCGTACAACCAATCCATTCCGAGAATAACTCCATATTTCTTCATCGGCAACTCGATCAAATCTGCTAGATACTCGATATCCTCGATGACAATCGGACAACGTTTAAGTGCTCGGTTCGCAACGACCTTCGAACCCAACGGCGAACCAACCACTAGCACATAATCAAGCAAGGAAACAGGCGCATGCACAGATAAGGAAACAGCAGGCGCAATAAATGAGTGTGAAGCACCCGAGTCGTATAATGCATGTATGGGGATGCCATTTATATATATAGTACCTTCCACCACGTCAGTCGGATCTGCAACAACATCCTCTGCATCGCCTTCCAAGGCGTAAACACGGGCATAAGCCTGAGGCTGAGCGGCTCCCTGCTGTACTGGTCTTCTCTTCGGACATTCACCAATTCTGTGATCGGGGCTACCGCATCCGTAGCAAAGGCCGTTCTTCCTCCAACATTTGGCCTCTAAGTGTGGGCCCTGACAAAATCCACATACTGGCCGTGGAAATCCCTGAGATCGAGGAGGAGCAAGCTGGGGTCGGGGAGGAGCAGGCTGAACGACGTTCCTGAACGGCTTCTTCCCAGAAGAGGACCCAGACGGAATAAATGGCCTCTTCGAGCCAGAAGCGAAACTCTTGGCGGCTGCAGGGGCAGGTGCTAATGTCGGTCTCATCTGTCGAAGATCGGACTCTATAGAAAGGGCCGTCTCGACTGCATCTGTATAGAACTGAAGTCTGTTCCCGAGCATATGCATACGAATCTCGTTCGACAATCCCTCGATGAACTGTCGAGTCTTCCTTTGCTCGTCGTCAACCATATACGAGCAGTGAATAATAAGCCTGGAGAAGTGAGCCTCGTACTGGTCAACGGTAGAAGTACCCTGCTTGAGAGCCAGGAACTCTCGCTCACGTCTCTGTCGGACCACCAAAGGAATATACTTGGCCCGAAACTCCACCAAAAACCGATCCTAAGACGGGACCACATGCTCTCGCTGCCATCTCTGCTCTATACGAGCCCACCAGTCCGGAGCAGCTCCAGTCATCTGGTACACTGCTAACTCGACCCTCTTAGGGTCCGGACATTCCATCACGCGGAATCTCTTTTCCATCGCCGATATCCAAGCCTCGGCGATAACATCATCAGGTGCACCCTCGAACTGCGGAGGGTTGAGCTTAAGAAACCTTCCCATATCATTCTCGGGGGCAGGTGGTGGCGTAGCTCTGTTGGTATGAACCATGAATTGCCCTAAGGCTTCCATAAACTGTGCCGGAGTAGGAACACCTGGAGGCGGACCTGGCGGTTCACGACGAGGAGGCATTCTGCACATTCAATACCAAACATGCATGACGATAAGTGATTATGAAAAGCTGTAACACGTAGAGAAGTTTATTCAAATAATCACATAGCCACAAACACGTAATCCTAAGCCGTACGACCTAGACACAACTAGACACGACAATTCAGAGCATCGGCCATTGGACCAAGAGCTCTGATACCAACTGTAGCGGGCGCCCCAAACGGGTAACGCACGCCCCGCACCGAGCCCCGACCCGAAGCCGGAATGGGATCCGACCCGAATCGAAACCCGGCGAACGGCAAGCATTTACTCAATTACTAGGCGGGGGTTTTAAATAAACAACAAGACAGAAGTGCGGAAGCGAAATAATCAAACATTAAAGCATGATAAATTGCATAATTATTAAAGCCCACCAAGGCTAACGAAATTCACTTAATTAAATAACAAACGGGTTCGGTACAATATCCCGATAATTATATAATAACGGGTTCAATATACAAAATCCCGAATACATTCTAATAAATCCTAAAATCAAAAGACATAAATCATAGCCATACTGAATGAGAGTTATACATGAACAAAAGAATGCAACTCAAAGACGCGACGACGACGACGCAGATCCCGCCTAGTGTCCTGAAACCAGTACAGGGGTAAAACAGAGGGGGTTAGTCAAACGACTAAGTGAGGAGGGAATAATAATGTATATAACAGAACGGAAAACAAATCACCAATTTTAAACTTAAAAGAAATCAACATAAAAGAAAGGTTTTCGTAATCGGGTGGTGATTTAACATAAAACGAAACGTATCTTATGACTCGGCGAGTCGAGCCCTGAACTCCAATATCCATATATAAAAACCGGAAACCACCCTTATTCCTCCAATGTAGACGGACCGCTAAATCCGAACTACGCGTAACTTACTAGAATAACTCAGGTACTCAAAGGGCTGCCACTCCGGCCTCACCCCGAGCTCCCAAATGGAGGAAACCATAGGATTTACGTCGTAGACCCGACGTCTACCGACTTCGTCCTATCGCTCTTACTCCGGGCCCAAACGATCATGCAAACATTTCATAACTCGCTTTTCAAACATTTCGGGTTGGCCAAAAGACCGTTCGAGACATGTCATATGCGAGGCTGAAGGCCAAAGTTCGCCTTAGAAACAAAAAGGTTTTACATGTCTCTTTCGTAAACATTTCGAAGACTATACGTAATACTTTTTCATATCAAATAATTTTCGATAAATCAAATGAACATAATAATCATAAATATCTACTAAGTATATATATATATAAACGGTGTGAAAACCAAAACATAAACGAGGCTTATATGGGGAGAGGCTTATTTATATATATACTTAATAATACTGGAAACAGAAACGGAAAGCCTCACCTGGCTATGCAAAAGATGAGCAAAAAGAGCAAGAACCGGCGCTACTCCACAGGAGTATCGTCTGCAAAAATACCAAGACACAACCAAATAAGACTAAAGACGACGCACGGCTTATACGAAAGAATTAGAACACATAGAAGCACGTTATACAATTAAATAAATCACTTAGGTTCAAATTCTCAAACGAAAACAGAGTAAATCGCAAATTTAAAAATGTAACTCAATTCCAAATGCAACGAAACTTTACGGACATGCTTAGAATATCATAAAGAAGCATGCATTTGAATTTCGGGAAAATCGGACTTCACATGCAAAAGTTAGAAAATTTAACGAAAACTTAAAATGCACTATTCACATACCCGAACATGTCGTAAATTCATAAATCATGCAATTCCTATCTATATCATACATATCAAATACACGAGCGAAGAAAGAATTCATAAAAGACGAGCCGAAGCGGGACCCGTAGGCCAATTTGTACCCTGACTTACAGAAGGTCAGGGCACTGTTCGAGCTTTCCACACGGCCTTGTGCACGGCCGTGTGGCGAGGCCGTGCACAATCAAGAAATGCGCACGGACTCATGCACACGGCCTCAAGGCCATGTGCACAGCCCGTGTGCAATTCATCCACGCGCACGGCCTCATGCACACGGCCTCAAGGCCGTGTGCACCAGGCCGTGTGCACCGATTCGAGCAGAAACATTTCGCAGAAACAAAACCTACGCGAATTCAAACCTTAATCCAACGATTAATCACTAAAACATGCAAATCAAACCCTAATTCTCACATATAATCATCTACAACATATAATCTTCATATAGAAACGATAAACACAAAAATCCATCCACATTTTCTATCAAAATCATATAAAAACCTAAATTCTACAACTATTATCAAAATAAGAAATACGAAGCATAAGAGGCATTAAATGAAAAATTCGTGAAAGGCTTACTCGTAGAAGAGTTCGCGAGGAGTTCGTAGACGAAAACGGATCGAGAATCCGTCGAGAAACGGAGTCGGGACGGTCGTTGGAATATCTTTCTTCTTCCTTCTCTTTTTCTCTCTTTTTCTTCCTTCTCCTTTGCTTTCTTTTTTTCTTTTTGTGCGTGAGTGAAATGAGAGGGAGAGAGATTGACTAAGTCAATTTAGGCTAGGTTTAAAAGAGTCGAAGGGGCATTTTAGTAATTTTGCAAAATAAGTTCGAAATCTCACGATGTCCAAATAACATGTAATTACAGTCAAAATTCCTATTATTAAACGCACATTGACAATTTGTAATTTAAATACATAAATTCAATCATATACGAAAAAAAATTATAAAATTACATAATAAATATCAAATAAATATTAAATTACACAAATATTCGATTCGGACATACCAAATTAATAATTCGGATTTTCGGGGCGTTACAGTCGGGATGTCCAGGCAACGCCCCTAACGACTTCCCTCATAGACCCAACCCAAGCCAAATTGTCACGTTTAAAAAGAAGGAATTTACTTGCCCTTTTGAAAACAAATCAATTTTGGATACTATTGTATAAGTTGATATTAAAAGGTTTGATAGGCACATAAGGAATTTTAAAGACAAGTATAGCAAGTAATAAAAATACGGGATGATAAGTTATTTCGAAACCTACATCTACGTCCTTGCCCCAGTTGAAAACATTTAAAACCCTTACCTGTAGCTCGACAAATGAGAAAAGCAAGCAGCAATTATAATTCGGCCTCTAAGATCCCACCTGAAAAACACGGGGTCCAGCGGATGAATGACTGACACAACAAGAAAACAGACATTGACGCTCGGCTATCAAAATACGAACATGCTTAAGGATAATCATTCAATATTTAAACACAAAAGAGCAAGTAGGGGTAAATTGGTCATTTAACATGTAAAACGAGGAATAAACGAATAACAATTACCATTTGATTAATAATAACATTTAAGCATAAACTACTCAGGGGTTAGGCTTTTAATTAAACATCAAACATGTATATTTCATTTAAATCAACAATAATTAAAGTACAACTTATAGCTTTTCCTCAAAAGCTGAAAAGCTAACAAGTTCATATTAATCCTATCTCTAGCCTAATCGAACCGAAACCCATCCGTTTGACTACACAAGCATATATCATCAACAATCAACAATTTACACAAGCTATAGTACATATGATTCATGCCAAAACAATCCGAAAAGCTAAAAGGTAGAAGCTACAATCAAAAGCTACCAATTAACACAATAATACAAAAAATGCAATAAAAGACAAACGACAAGTCGGAATCAAGTAATACCAGCACCGTTAGAATCGTTGCGTCGAGGGGCACGATCTGTTCGAAGACTCCGTCGCCGGATTCCCGCCAGAACAGTGCCAAAATGCCAGAAAACCACCTGCCACCACCGGACCGCCGCCGGGCCACCTCCGATGGTCGAACCCTTATACCGAAATGTTCCTCTCGACGAGCCCGTCACTTCCCTCAAAGCCGTTTCTCAACCGGATCATCCATCAGAATTTAATTTCACTTTGAAGCTCCAAAACCCTAGAATCCAAGAATCGAAATTAACGAAGATCGGTTCAACGAAATACGAAATTGACTTCGAAATCGGCTTACCCATGTCAAGAAGATTGAAATCCATATAAATCCCTTTGAAAATGGTGTCTGGAAAGTCCGGACCGCCACGTCGCCGCCGCGGCTCCCCCACGCGCCACCGGAGCTCCGCCGTCCCGTGGAGTTAGGGCCTGAGACCGGTGCCATAATTTTCGTCTCCTCATGGCCATTCCAACCACGGTGGTGCGCCATCGAGACGCCGCTGCATGCCACCGGAAAGGCTCCATCTCCGCCGCACCACCTCTTCGTCGATCCGCTGCCGTCCGGCCAAGTCAGGTCGCGGGACCACCGCCAAAAGCTTTCCCTCATCAAGAGCTTCAATTTCCGACCAAGCCCATGCCGTGCCGTCGCCGGAAACGTCACCGACGAGAAGCTCCAAGCCGCGCCACCTTCGCACCACCATTGCGTCGCCGTTGCTGCTCCAATCGCTGGGAAACTTGTATGGTTGAGTTCATCTCGTCGAGACGGTCGATTCGGTATATCATACGCGCGATTCCGAGAAGAAATGAGAAAAATCACATTTTGGGGGAAGAGGGAGCTCGCGGCTCCTGTACGCGTGAGGTGTTCTTCATTTTTCATTTTGGCCCCAAATCTTTCAATAATTGCATAATATACCCTATCCTCGAAGAACGTGCTAATTGTGTAAAGTGTCAGAATTAGGCGTACTTAGTGTCAAAATGATCGTAGTTAAATGCTTAACAAAGATTGAGGTTCGTTTTATTAAAATTCATAAGTTTACGAAAAGTCAATTCCGAGTTGGGCTAAAGTGTAAATAATTTTGGGCCAAAAATGCAATTTTATTTAAAATATGATTTAATGAATAATATTTAGAACCTCGATAAAATATGAATTATTAAAACATTGAACCCCAGTCCAATGTACACCGTTAAATTACTAAATTCGATTAAACGAGCTAAAAATATAAATTTACCAAATTAACCCTAGTTAGTGGCAAAACGATGCAAATTAAATTCTAATTAATGCCTTGGGTTTTAAATACCAAATCGATGATTTATAAAAATATTTAAATGCAAGGGTTGGAAAACGTGCAATTATGAAAGACGTCGGGACCGTGAACGGTCCGAATTCCGATAAATGCACTAATCTTGAACTTGGAGATTGCGGGTCATTACAAGATTGATCGCCTATGCTCCTCACATGGCGACCGACGACAGGAGGATGACGACGAAGTTTAAGGAGGGTCTTCGTGATGAGATCCGAGCAGAGTTAGTTGGCAGTGACCTCCGTTCTTATGAGGAGGCTGTGACGCAGGCTATGGCTATCGAGTCTGATCTTGGAGAGCTCCGCCGTAGGGCTCCTATTCTTGCCGCCCCTAAGGGCTTTCCCCAGAGAAATAAGAGGCCTTTTTCTTCTGGATCTGGATCTTCCACGGGCGAGAAGAAGCCCAAGTATATTGACTCGGCCCCGATTGCCGCCATCGCACCAGTTCTATGCTCCCACTGCCGCAAGCCGAACCACACTGCCGAATTCTGCAGGAGACGTTTGGGACAGTGCTTATTATGTGGTTCCTCTGATCATATGCTGGACGTGTGTCCGAACAAGAGGATCACCACGCCTCAGAAGGCGATTCAGGCTGCCGGACATCAGGGTGGTTAGCCGAGAGTGCAGCTCAGAGTCTTCGCACTGGGAGGAGAGGAGCTTGAGCCCGACCAGCACGACGTGATTGGAGGTACCCTGCATATTCATGACATCCCTATTACTGCATTATATGATCCGGGTGCGACACACTCGTTTATTGCGCTTGATATTGCTGCTAAATTGTGCATGCCTATGGAGAGTCTGCCTTATTTGTATCGAGTCAGTTCTCCTTTGGGAACTTCATACGTTACGGATAGGATCTTCAAGGGTTGCCCTTTGAAGATAGGAGATCGTGTTTATCCCGCTGATTTGATCGAGTTGCCGCTACAGCGTTATGGGATTATTCTTGGAATGGACTGGCTTTATCAGCATAGAGTCAGTGTGGATTGTTTCAAGAAGACAATACAGATTGGAACCGAGGCGACAATTGTGAAGGGTATTCTTGAGAAGTCAGATTCGACACCGAAGATTTCTTATGCCGAGGCTTCGCGTATGATACGAGAGGGAGCTCAGGCTTTCGTCGCTTACCTGCTTAACCGACCGAAGGAACAACGGAAGCTTGAGGACACGGAAGTGCTTAAGAACTTCAAGGATGTCTTTCCCGAGAGTTTGAACTCTCTACCCCCCAATCGTGACATCGAGTTCGTAGTCGATCTTGCCCCGGGATCGGAGCCTTATTCGAAGACTCCGTACATGATTGCTCCCGCCGAGTTGAAGGAACTTAAGATGTAACTTGAAGAGTTGCTTGAGAGTGGTTACATTAGACCGAGCATCTCCCCTTGGGGTGCACCGGTTTTGTTCGTTAAGAAGAAGGATGGCACGCTGAGGATGTGCATCGACTACCGAGAGCTAAACCGGATGACAGTGAAGAACAAATACCCTCTACCCCACATAGAGGAGCTATTTGACTTATTGCAGGGAGCGAAAGTATATTCAAAGTTGGATCTTCGATAGGGATACTATCAGCTTCGTATCCGAGAGTAGGATATACCTAAGACCGGGTTTAATACTCGATACGGCCACTTCGAGTTCGTTGTGATGCCGTTTGGTTTGACGAATGCCCCTGCAGCTTTCATGGATATGATGCATCGAATTTTCCGGCCTTACCTCGACAAGTTCATGGTCATCTTCATCGACGATATTCTGGTTTTCTCCAAGACAGTCGAGGATCATGCCGAGCATCTTCACATTGTGCTACGGACGCTTAGAGAGCATAGCCTATATGCTAAGTTTAGCAAGTGCGAGTTCTGGATCAACGAGGTTTCATTCCTTGGTCACATCATCTCCGGGAATGGGGTTGCTGTGGATCCATTGAAGATTGAGGCAGTGACGAGTTGGAGTCAGCCTAAGATGCCGACAGAAGTTAGGAGTTTCCTCGGATTGGCTGGATATTACAGACGATTCGTTAAGGATTTCTCTAAACTAGCGGCCCCACTCACGAAGTTGACCTGCAAAGATGTGTCCTTTTAGTGGGATGACGAGTGCGAGGCCAGCTTCAAGGAGCTGAAGACGAGATTGACCACCGCACCTATACTTGTTCTCCCAAACGGACACGAGGGATATGCGGTTTATACCGACGCGTCCAAGGAAGGTTTAGGGTGTGTGTTGATGCAAAATGGGAAGGTCGTTGCTTATGCTTCTAGGAAGCTGAAAGATGCCGAGAAGAACTATCCCACCCACAACCTAGAACTGGCAGCGGTGATATTTGCCTTGGGCAAATGGCGTCATTATCTGTATGGTGTCAATTTTGACATCTTTACTAACCACCAGCGCTTGAAGTATCTTTTCACGTAGAAGGATCTCAACAGGAGACAGAGAAGGTGTAACGCCCCGCTATATTATAGCGTTTCGGTACGTTAACCGATTATTGCTTTTGTTTGCATTGTTTGCAATTATGTGAATTATATGAATTAATGTGTGATTTTATATATGAATAATATGATGATTTTATAAGAATTTTCATATTTGAATTATTTTACACCATTCTTATGTTTGAATTACTTTATACTATGTTTATATTTGAATTGTTGTATTTGAAATCTTATGAAAATTATCACATTATATTTGAATTACATGATATTATTCTTGAAATATATGTAAATATATATATGCAAATACATACATAAATATCTATACAAATATATATACAAGTATATACACATTGCTAGCTAATTTTGACTTTTCAAAATATCCTATATTTATTTTATATTCTCTCTTTTCTCTACATTTTTCTACACTATTCTCAAGCAACAACTCACCTCTTCTCTTCTTCAACCTCTCGGCCCTCACTCCCTCTCACCACCGCCATAGCCATCTTCAACAATCACCAAGAAATTCAATCATTTTTGTTATAAAAAGTGTGCTCTCTCATCCAAGGAACAAGCTACCACTTGCTATTTGTGCAAACAAGCTCTTATTTCTTCATTCTCTCCAATTCTCTTCTTCAAGGTAAGTTTGTGATTCTCTTAATTCTTTGGTTTTCATGGTTTCATATGTTGATAAAGTGAAGAAGCATGCTAGAGTGAATCATTGATGAGCTTGGTTTGGTTGTTGGTTGCATGTAGCATCACTTGTGATTTTTCATTAAATTTGATCAATTTGCAATGTTGGGTTGATGGTCTTAGATGCTTGAATGGTTAAGGATTTCATATTAGTTGATGATATTAAGCAATTAGGTGAAGTTTTATGGAGTTTGGGGTTGAAAAATGAAAGTTTGGCAAAATATGTAGGGGCTGATGAATAGTGATTTTTGAGCTTTTGGCTTCGTTTTTCGATTCTTTTGGCATCAAAAATCCTTAAATATAGTAGTTAAGAGATGCCGAAAGTTTCGGATTAATCGGAGTTGTTTTGCTATGAGAAGTATTAAACGAGGGGTGGTTTGTGTAATATGTACAAACCTTTAAACTTTGGTTCCCAAGCTTCCATATTACTTGAATGCCTAACTTAGCTTAATATCATGTGTATTTAATTGTGTTTAAATGTGTTTGAATGAGCTTAATTATGTTTAAGTGCATTTATACATAATGTGTTATGTTAAGCATAAATTGCATTTCATAGCCGTGCGTCGTATTTGGTTGATTATTGAGTCGTGTCTTACCTCGAGGCCTGTGTATTACAGGTGGGACCTCGCGGGGCTGATACTGCGTTATTTGGCTATCCTTTTGTTAAGCCTACAGGTGAGGATGTAAAATGTTTTTAACTGAAGCTTGAACAAATATTTGCGAAAACCCTATCCCTTTATATTTCAATTATATGTTATCAATATTTGAAATAAAAAGGTTTTAATATCACATGATATATACGTATCATTGTTAAAATGGTTTTAAAATAGAGACAAGAGAACTACTTTGATTTTAAAAGTAACATTTGGTCTCGGGACTTGCTCGTATGCCTCGAGTTATAGGCAACGTGTTGAGAAACCCTAGACGGTTACATACCTTGTCTCGAACGACCCTTTTGGTCAATTAAAACATTTATAAAGCGAGATTATAATTCCTTCAACCCTATTGAGGACGCTCTTAGGGTATATTTGGGCCCCGGATTATACTAGAGGTGGAAACCCGGAGACGTGCGTCTAGGGTAAAGCCCACAGTATAATCCAGATTATATATATGGATGGAGACCCAGTGACGATCATCTAATATATAATCAAAGGGTATTACTCATTGCTAGTCGGAGGTAGTCTAGCTCGGGTAATACTTACACCGGTGCTATTAATCGGTTATGGTGAAATCTTGGGTAGCTCCCTTGATAAGCCAAACGGTGTTACGGATTTCATAATGATTTATTATATATTTTGGGAGTTATAAGGAGATGGCCCGTTCTCGCCGGGAATAAAATGTTTTATAATATGTTTCGATTCAATATTTAATTCACAAAACTTAGATGAATTGTAAAAAAAAGCTTATCGGCACTAGATTTGCTTTTATCAACCTAAGTGTGAATTAAATATGCTTTTATTATATATATATATATTCCCTTCCTCACTGAGTTCGTTTGACTCACATCCCGTTTTGGTTCATGCTTCAGGTTAGCGGTCAGGTACTGGCAGCAGCATCGTAGGATTATCAGTCTTTGGAGTCAGTTATATATATAGTTTATTAGCTGAACTCTACTATATATTTTGTCATGTTAAATAGAATATGGAATTTGATGATACTTTGGGATGATGAATTTGGTAGGTTTATGAAATATATATATGTTAAGGCCACATAGTGGATTGCCGATCTCGAGCCTATGTTCAGGGTTATTGAGTGTCCCGATCCAAAGAAGGTCGAGTATGCTGTTTTTCTTCTTAAGGGTCCGGCACGGGATTGGTGGAGACTGACCGAGGCTAAGTGGAGAGCAGAACAGATTGAGCCGACTTAGGCTAATTTTCTCTCAGCCTTCCGAAGCAAATACATTCCCCTGGTTGTACAGGATAAACGAGAAGCCGAATTTCGAGCCTTAAAATAGGAGAATCTTTCCGTTGATCAATACGAGGCCGTGTTCTCCCGCCTCATTGTCTACTGTCCTTCTATACTTATAGACGAGAGAAGAAAGGTGAATCAATTTGTTCAGGGCTTGAATGAGGACATCCGAAGAGCACTTTTGGGAGCTCATCTCCCTACGTACGAAGTTGCCGTCACAACTGCACTGGAGATTGAGTCTCAGTTACAACAGATCAAAAAGGACTTCGCACCGAAGGATATAGCTCCACCACCTCGCAAATTTAAGAAGCCTTTTCCTCCTGCGGGTCCTTCATCTTTGAGCAAGAAGCAAAAGATCACAGGTCCTCAGATAACGGAGCCCCAGGTTAAATGTTCCCTCTGCAATAAACCAAGACATACCGAGGCAAACTGCTGGAGGAAACAGGGTTTGTGTACCCGGTGCTGAGGCGGGGATCATCAAATCGAAAACTGCCCAAAGAAAAGGACTCCACCATTACAGAATGAGCAATAGAATAGAGGAAAAGGAAAGGTTGAAGCACAGGCCTATGCCATGCAGGGAGATGGAGGAGACGCTGATCCAAATGCTATAGTAGAAGGTACTGTACATTTGCATAACATATCCATAATTGCATTATATGATTCGGGTGCGACACATTCTTTCATCGCTCCCGAATATGCATCCAAATTATCATTGTCTGTCGAGTCTTTACCGTATGTGCTTGAGGTCAATTCCCCGTTGGGAATTTCTTATTTGTGTAATCGAGTCTTCCGAGACTGTCCGTTGAGGATAGACGATCGCGATTATCCTGCTGATCTCATTGAGCTTCCGATGAGTCACTACGGGATAATATTGGGAATGGACTGGCTATATCGGCATCAAGCTTATATTGATTGTTTCGGGAAAAAGATCGCTCTGGGAGCTGATAGCGAGATTTTGGGCAAAAGGTTTGACAAGATTCCTCGAGTTTCTTATGTTAAAGCCGCCCGAATGATTCGCAAGGGATCTCCGGCCTTTGTTGCTTATCTACTAAACCGTCCGAAAGAGCATGTTAAGCTTGAGGAGGTACTAGTAGTTGGAGAATTCCCTGATGTGTTTCCTGAGAGTTTGAATTCTTTGCCTCCGGAACGAGAGATAGAGTTTGTGATCGATCTAGCTCCGGGTGCCGAACCGTATTCGAAGACTCCTTACCGAATGGCTCCGGCAGAGTTGAAAGAATTGAAGATACAGTTGGATGGACTGTTGGAGAGTGGGTACATTCGACCGAGTACTTCGCCGTGGGGTGCGCCTGTTCTTTTCGTGAAAAAGAAGGATGGGACGTTGAGGATGTGTATAGATTATCGCGAGCTGAATCGGATGACGATAAAGAACAAATATCCTCTACCTCACATCAAAGAGTTGTTTGATATTTTGCAAGGGTCGAAAGTGTACTCCAAGCTAGATCTCCGACAGGGGTATTACTAGTTGCGAATCCGAGAATCAGACATTCCGAAGACTGGGTTTAATACTCGATATGGGCATTTTGAGTTCGTAGTTATGCCTTTCGGGTTAACGAATGCCCCAGCTGCTTTCATGGATTTGATGCATCGTACTTTATGGCCATATCTCGATAAGTTTGTGGTGATCTTCATTGATGATATCCTGGTTTTCTCAAAGACTAAGGAAGAACATGTCGAGCATCTTCGCATCGTATTAAGAACTCTTCAAGAGCATCAGTTGTATGCCAAGTTCAGTAAATGCGAATTTTGGCTTGATAAAGTTACCTTCCTTGGTCATGTGATATCAGGAGATGGAATCGAAGTGGATCCCTCGAAAATTGAGACCGTGATGAAATGGGAGCAGCCGAAGACCCCAACTGAAGTTAGAAGTTTTCTAGGGTTAGCTAGCTATTACAGGCATTTCGTTCAAGATTTCTCCAAGATAGCCGCTCCGCTGACCAATTTAACTCGCAAGGACGTGCCTTTTAAGTGGGACGATAAATGCGAGGCAAGTTTCCAAGAACTAAGGAAACAGTTGACTACTGCTCCGGTACTTACACTACCAGAAGGTTCCGAAGGGTTTACGGTTTATACCGATGCCTCGAAAGAAGGGTTAGGATGTGTTCTTATGCAGAATGGTAAAGTGATAGCTTATGCTTCGCGTAAGCTAAAAGATGCTGAGAAGAACTATCCTATCCACGATCTTGATTTAGCTGCTATTATCTTTGCCCTGGGAAAGTGGCGACATTATTTATACGGCGTGACATTCGACATTTTCACCGACCACCAGAGTTTGAAATATCTGCATACTCAGAAGGATCTCAATCGCAGGCAACGTCGGTGGATGGAATTTCTTGAAGATTATGATTGCCGTATCCAATATCACCCAGGCAAAGCTAATGTAGTAGCCGATGCATTAAGTAGACAGGCAAAGGTAGCTGTCTTGGAAGGAACCTCCTTGGAATTAATGTCCGAAGCAGGGAGATATCATTTAGTCTCTCAACCGCGGATTGTAAACCTCTCAGTGAGACCAGACTTGGTTCAGAGCCTTAAAGACGAGCAGAGCGCTGATGACTGGATTCAAAGACAGGTCGTGAGGATGCAAGATGATCCGAACTCCTCATTTGCTTTTGATGATATGGGTCTTCTTCGTTTTAAGAACCGAATTTGCGTGCCGAAGAATCTGAAGACCGAAATCATGGAGGAAGCACATAAATCTGCTTATGCCGTCCATCCGAAAGGTAATAAGATGTACAGAGATCTCAAGACTCAATATTGGTGGCATGGAATGAAACGAGAAGTTGCTGATTTTGTGAGACGGTGTTTAACTTGTCAACGAGTTAAAGCCGAACATCAGCAACCCGGTGGAACTCTACAGCCACTCCCTATCCCGGATTGGAAATGGGAAGACATTGCCATGGATTTTATGTCCGGATTACCAAAAGTTCGAGGTGGATATGACACAATCTGGGTAATTGTGGATCGCTTGACGAAATTCGCCCATTTCATTCCAATTCGAAAGACCACCAACGTTAAGAAGTTAGCGGAACTGTACATCAAGCAGATTGTAAAGTTACACGGAGTTCCGAAAAGTATTGTATCCGATCGGGATCCCAAGTTCACTTCTAGACTTTGGCAAGAAATTCACAGAAACTTGGGAACGAATTTGAAATTCAGCACGGCCGCTCACCCGCAAACTGATGGTCAATCTGAGAGAACCATCAAGATTCTAGGCGATATGCTGCGAGCTTGTGCTCTCGACTTCTCCACGAGTTGGGACAAGCAACTGCCGCTCATTGAATTCGCCTAAACAACAGCTACCAAGTAACAATTGGGATGCCCCCGTATGAAGCGTTTTACGGACGTAAATGCCGATCCCCTCTGTACTGGGAATTGGAAGATTGGCGAAGAACTAAGAACGGAGTTGAATGAGCTCTACCTCCGAAGACGATCCAGGAAACTCTTGAAAAGATTGCAATCATTCGACAGAGAATGAAAGCTGCCCAGGATCGCCAAAAGAGTTATGCTCATAAGAGACGCCGGGATTTGGAATTTGAAGAGGGAGACAAAGTGTTTCTTAAGGCGACGTTGAGGAAAGGATTCGCTAGAGTGGGAAAAGGTGGGAAACTCAGTCCGAGATATTTGGGACCCTATGAGGTTATTGAACGGATTGGGAAGACTGCCTACCGCCTGAACCTGCCCTCGACTCTAACTGGGATTCACAACGTCTTCCATGTTTCTCAATTGCGAAAATACTATCCCGACGAATCTCATATTCTCCGAGATGAAGAAGTCCAGGTAGAGCCTGACTTGACGATCGAGATGAAACCTGTTGAGATTCAGGATCGTAAGTTCAAGCAACTCCGCAACCGACAGATTCCCTTGGTTCGTGTGTTGTGGAGGAACCGAACCACCGAGCAAGTAACTTGGGAGACAGAAGAGAAGATGCGAACTTATTATCCCGAGTTATTTGCGGAGTCGAATTAGAATCTGGGGACCAGATTCTCCGAAGGGGGGGATAGTGTAACGCCCCGCTATATTTTAGCGTTTCGGTACGTTAACCGATTATTGCTTTTGTTTGCATTGTTTGCAATTATGTGAATTATATGAATTAATGTGTGATTTTATATATGAATAATATGATGATTTTATAAGAATTTTCATATTTGAATTATTTTACACCATTCTTATGTTTGAATTACTTTATACTATGTTTATATTTGAATTGTTGTATTTGAAATCTTATGAAAATTATCACATTATATTTGAATTATATGATATTATTCTTGAAATATATGTAAATATATATATGCAAATATATACATAAATATCTATACAAATATATATACAAGTATATACACATTGCTAGCTAATTTTGACTTTTCAAAATATCCTATATTTATATTATATTCTCTCTTTTCTCTACATTTTTCTACACTATTCTCAAGCAACAACTCACCTCTTCTCTTCTTCAACCTCTCGGCCCTCACTCCCTCTCACCACCGCCATAGCCATATTCAACAATCACCAAGAAATTCAATCATTTTTGTTATAAAAAGTGTGCTCTCTCATCCAAGGAACAAGCTACCACTTGCTATTTGTGCAAACAAGCTCTTATTTCTTCATTCTCTCCAATTCTCTTCTTCAAGGTAAGTTTGTGATTCTCTTAATTCTTTGGTTTTCATGGTTTCATATGTTGATAAAGTGAAGAAGCATGCTAGAGTGAATGATTGATGAGCTTGGTTTGGTTGTTGGTTGCATGTAGCATCACTTGTGATTTTTCATTAAATTTGATCAATTTGCAATGTTGGGTTGATGGTCTTAGATGCTTGAATGGTTAAGGATTTCATATTAGTTGATGATATTAAGCAATTAGGTGAAGTTTTATGGAGTTTGGGGTTGAAAAATGAAAGTTTGGCAAAATATGTAGGGGCTGATGAATAGTGATGTTTGAGCTTTTGGCTTCGTTTTTCGATTCTTTTGGCATCAAAAATCCTTAAATATAGTAGTTAAGAGATGCCGAAAGTTTCGGATTAATCGGAGTTGTTTTGCTATGAGAAGTATTAAACGAGGGGTGGTTTGTGTAATATGTACAAACCTTTAAACTTTGGTTCCCAAGCTTCCATATTACTTGAATGCCTAACTTAGCTTAATATCATGTGTATTTGATTGTGTTTAAATGTGTTTGAATGAGCTTAATTATGTTTAAGTGCATTTATACATAATGTGTTATGTTAAGCATAAATTGCATTTCATAGCCGTGCGTCGTATTTGGTTGATTATTGAGTCGTGTCTTACCTCGAGGCTTGTGTATTATAGGTGGGACCTCGCGGGGCTGATTCTGCATTATTTGGCTATCCTTTTGTTAAGCCTACAGGTGAGGATGTAAAATGTTTTTAACTGAAGCTTGAACAAATATTTGCGAAAACCCTATCCCTTTATATTTTATATGTTATCAATATTTGAAATAAAAAGGTTTTAATATCAAATGATATATATGTATCATTGTTAAAATGGTTTTAAAATAGAGACAAGAGAACTACTTTGATTTTAAAAGTAACATTTGGTCTCGGGACTTGCTCGTATGCCTCGAGTTATAGGCAACGTGTTGAGAAACCCTAGACGGTTACATACCTTGTCTCAAACGACCCTTTTGGTCAATTAAAACATTTATAAAGCGAGATTATAATTCCTTCAACCCTATTGAGGACGCTCTTAGGGTATATTTGGGCCCCGGATTATACTAGAGGTTGAAACCCGGAGACGTGCGTCTAGGGTAAAGCCCACAGTATAATCCAGGTTATATATATGGATGGAGACCCAGTGACGATCATCTAATATATAATCAAAGGGTATTACTCATTGCTAGTCGGAGGTAGTCTAGCTCGGGTAATACTTACACCGGTGCTATTAATCGGTTATGGTGAAATCTTGGGTAGCTCCCTTGATAAGCCAAACGGTGTTACGGATTTCATAATGATTTATTATATGTTTTGGGAGTTATAAGGAGATGGCCCGTTCTCGCCGGGAATAAAATGTTTTATAAAATGTTTCGATTCAATATTTAATTCACAAAACTTAGATGAATTGTAAAAAAAAGCTTATCGGCACTAGATTTGCTTTTATCAACCTAAGTGTGAATTAAATATGCTTTTATTATATATATATATTCCCTTCCTCACTGAGTTCGTTTGACTCATATCCCGTTTTGGTTCATGCTTCAGGTTAGCGGTCAGGTACTGGCAGCAGCATCGTAGGATTATCAGTCTTTGGAGTCAGTTATATATATAGTTGATTAGCTGAACTCTACTATATATTTTGTCATGTTAAATAGAATATGGAATTTGATGATACTTTGGGATGATGAATTTGGTGGGTTTATGAAATATATATATGTTAATATTATGCTATTGAGATGATGATATTTGCTTCCGCTTCGTTAATGTTATATTGAATTGTTGTTGTTGATGTTGGTACTGCTGTTGGGGAGTTCCTGTTGCCAGGTTGTGGAATCCCGTTGTCCGGGGCGGGTTTTTCGAGTGGTGGTATCAAACTGTCGCTCGGAGGCTCATTTCGGTCCGGGGGTTGTGGCGTGGGGGACGTCACAGAAGGTGGATGGAATTCTTGGAGGATTATGACTATCGTATTCAGTACCACCCTGGGAAGGCGAACGTGGTCACCGACGTGTTGAGCCGGAGGGCTCACGTGGCACATTTGGAGGGATCATCTTTCGATATCCCTATAGAGGATAGAATGATTCGAGTTGAATCGTATCCTCGACTTGCCAACCTTACAGTCCAACCCGATCTAGTCCAACAAATCTGAGATGAGCAGATTTTGGATGCCGGTATTCAGAAGATCAAGGCCAGAATGCAGAATGATCTTGACACCAAGTTCAGGATCGATGGTACCGAATTACTTCGCTTCGGGACTCGAGTTTGTGTTCCCACGAACCTGAAGCGTGGAATTCTCGACGAGGCACACAAGCCTGCTTATGTTGTTCACCCAGGAGGCAACAAGATGTATCGTGATCTCAGAACCCAGTATTGGTGGAACGGTATGAAAAGGGACGTGGCTACCTATGTGAAACATTGTCTAACGTGTCAGAGAGTCAAGGCCGAACATCAAAGGCCTGGAGGAACTCTTCAGCCGCTTCCCGTACCTACTTCCAAGTGGCAGGAGATCACTATGGACTTCGTAACCGGATTGCCCACTGTTCGTGGAGGTTTCGACAGCATTTGGGTCATTGTCGATCGATTGACCAAGTCAGCTCATTTTCTTCCGGTTCGACAGCAACTTCCAGAACTGTATCAGAAGGAAATCATCAGACTTCATGGTGTTCTGGAGAGCATCGTGTCAGACAGGGATCCTAAGTTCACAGCTCAATTTTGGCAAGAACTTCACAAGAGCTTGGGAACGACCCTAAAATTTAGCTCTACAGCACATCCCCAGACTGATGGACAATCCGAGCGAACGATCAAGTTCTTAAGTGATATGCTACGGGCATGTGCACTAGATTTTCATACGAGTTGGATTTCACACTTGCCCTTGGTAGAGTTTGCATATAACAACAGTTATCAAGCCTTGATTGGGATGCCGCCGTATGAGGCTCTCTATGGGAGGAAGTGCAGATCTCCAATTTATTGGGAATTGGAGGATTGGAAGTGGTCAGCTGACGGCCACGAAAGGGCTACTCCGCCGGATGACATTCAGGCAGCTATTGATAAGGTTCAGACCATTCGGCAGAGAATGAAAGCAGCCCAGGACCAACAGAAGAGCTACGCCGACAAGAGACGTCGAGACTTGGAATTTGAAGTGGGAGACCGAGTGTTTCTCAAGGCCTCCCCGAGGAAGGGATTCACCAGGATCGGTAAAGGTGGAAAGCTTACTCCGAGATACTTAGGTCCCTTCGAGATCATAGAGCGGATCGGGAACACCGCTTACCGTTTGGATCTACCACATCTTACCGGGATCCACAATGTCTTCCATGTCTCACAACTCCGCAAGTACTTCCCCAACGAGTCCCATATTCTCCAGGATGACGGAGTTCAACTTGAGCCGGACTTGACTATTGAGATGAAACCGGTTCAGATTCAGGATCGCAAGGTCCAGCAGCTTCGTCACAAGTAGATTCCATTAGTGAGAGTTCTCTGGAGGAACCGTTCGACAGAGCAGTCTACTTGGGAGACTGAGTCTAAGATGAGAGAAGCTTATCCCGAGCTTTTCCAGTAAAGATAGAATCTGGGGACTAGATTCTCATAACGGGGGAGTATTGTAACGACCCAGAAATCCAAGAATCATTGTGAGTTCTTTTTCGCGATTAATTATCCTTCTCAACCCTATTTCTCGTATTATGTGAATTATATTATATTATTTCATATACGACCTTACGTGATAATATTATGTGCATATTTAAATTTCTTAATTGTTTAGCTTTCGTTAATATTAATATTGTTATATCTTACCAAAATGATTTAATTGGACTTTCTAAAATTACCGAAATACCCCTTCGTATTTTTCAACATTTCGAAATATTTGATAAAAGTCTCGAAACCCTCATTTGAACCCTTATTCGAAATAGAGAGAGAGAGAAGAAGAAAAAGAGGATTTTTACTCCGAAGCCCTAATCGATCATGCCGAGCTCGTTTCTCCGTGGAATTCCGTGCCGATCGAACCTAAACGATCCTCTCAACGAGACCTTGCTTTAGGTACCTTTTTCCCCAATTCTTTCTATGAATTTTTGATGTTTTGAGCTTATTTTTATATTTCGGGATTTATAGGATTTTTAATGAAATCGAACCCGTTTCTTGGTCATTTCTTGTGATTCTTGGATAGAAATATTCCTTACATGTTGCTTATTGATTGTTATAAATTGTGGGTGTCGATTTGCGCTCAAAATATGTTTCAAATGAATTTTTGGCTCGGGTTCGCGTTGAAATCGCGACTTTCTGCTGGGTTCTGATAAACCGCACAAGCTAACGCACGGTCTTGATCAAGACTGTGCAGGAGCCCGTGTGCACCCCTTTTATGCTTGCACAGGCTCGCGACCGTGCACCTAGACCGTGCGGATGGCCGTGTGTAGTGCACGGTCTTGACACCGTGTTCAAGACCGTGCACAGGCCGGTGCAAATGCCTTAGGCAATTTTTCCAACTTTTTCACAAGTTGCTCTCGGGAAGTGAGTCAATGTGTCGCCATTTTTGGTTGAATTTTCGCATACGGACTCCAAAAATTATACCGATTTCACGAATAGATCCCTTTTAAATTGTAGATTAATATTTTGAAATGTTTGTTAAATTTTGACCTCGTTCGGACTGTGAATAATACAATTTTACGTGTATGCATTTTTGGAAACTTGTCGGAATTATTTGAAATTTACGTGGTAGCTTCCATAAATATTATTATTGGCATATGCATGCTTGTTGATTCATTTGGTTAGCCGTTCGTCAAATAATTGCTTATTTGTGCTTTTAGAGTCGTTATTAATTCGTCTAGGTCCTGTCTTGTCTACAGATCAGTCAGATGTCGGTGAGCAGTGAGTTGTAGCTGCTAGGCTTTCTTTTTGGAACACCAGGTGAGGATTTAAATTATTTAAACTGGGCTTGAACATATATGTCTATGTATACTTGCGAAATCCCCGTATTCCCTTATTATTGGTATTAAGTATTTCGAGCATATACTTTTATGATTTTTACCAACAAATCCTTTAATATCAAATTATACATTAGTACCGAAAATTGATTTGTTTTCAAAAGGGCAAGTAAACTCTTTCCTTTTTATGTGATGATTTAGCTTAGGATTGCGTCTATGAGGAAAGTTGTTAGGGAAGTGCGCCAGTGCAACCCGACGCGTACGGAACTTGTAGTTACCCCTTTTGTCGTCACCACTTGCCCAATTGCCCGTTTGGCACTCAAACCCTTTTTGTAAAGCGAGTAAAATAAAGGACTTTTCATTTGGGCCCGGGATGGTATCCGGAGGTTGCATTTGGGGACGAGCGTCCAGAGTGTAACCCGAGGTGCTTCTCCCAAAATTAAGCGTTAATCGTGGCCCGTCAGGAGTTTGATAGCCACGGTTGGGAGCGATGGTGGGTGTTGCATGTGTTGCACACTTTCATTAAATTCACTATAGTCGAGCCTCGGGTTGCTCCTTGGTTCGACACCGGAGATGGAGTTTTTATAATGTCTTGGGAAGAAATAAGGAGGAACAGGCCCACCCTCGTTGGGATATTTATTTATTGCTTTTTAATATTATTGTCTTTATTGCTTTATTAAATAATCAAGTCGAAGCACATTGCGGTTTCTTCCTTATTGCATATGTATTTTCTATTAAAACCCGGAAGCGTGACTCGACTTGCTCCACCTATATCTTCACTGAGTTCTTTGACTCACCCTCTTTTATTGGTTCTTGCCTCAGGTAGATTGAGAGACCGACATGTCTCACGTGTCGGATTGGCAACAGTTCATAGATAGGCCTTTTTGGTTTTGCCGTTGTCTAAATTGTTGTCTATAACTCTCGTTAGGTTATTTTTTGTTCGGGCTTGTATTAATGCTATATTGATCCCCACCCCTATATATTTACTTTATGTTGCCCCTGAATAGGCTGTGATGATATTAGATATTTAGATTGGCCCCGAAGTGGCATTTATGTTATTATGTTTAATTCGCTTCCGCTACACATATATTCTGAACTATTTAATTGATGTGTCTTTGGGGATCCGCTGTTGCCAAGAGTCGGGATAGACCCATTGGCTTGTATGGGTTCTCGGGTTGAGGCGCCGTTCTCGGCTTGGGAATCCGTGCAGGTTCGGGGGCTGTAGAGCGGGGCGCTACAGAATAAGTTAAAAGGGCAAACCGCACAAGGTAGCTAATAGACAAGGTGTCTATAGTAAGCTACTATTATCATGAAAGTGCATAATATACATATTGATGTAGCATGCACTTAAATCAGATCTATGATACAGTAAATAAGATTAACTGTCTTCTCAGTATTGAGTAAGCTTAGCTTACTCAAAATGGAACTGAGAGTATAGGTGTTTATGAACACTAAGTTAAGGTTTTGAACCTCAATTAGAAATTCATCTAATTTTGATTTGTTAAAAATAGTGAATTTTGAATAGATCTGATCCTCAAATGTTGCCTGTGTCCTTCAATTGAAAACTTCATTACCAGTGAAACTGGTATGTCAGTTATTGAACTGAAAAGAAGCTCGTTTGGAACGAGGATTCAATAAAGAAGGACACATCCATTGTCTTAATAATACATCAGAATAAAACTATGTGTTCCCATTATAAGAAATCAAGCAGTGAGAGATATTTAGTTCATTTTAGAGATATCAAACACAATTGTTGTGTATGACTTATTTGAATATTGTTTTGACATTTGAATTGATTATTTCGAAAATTCTTTTTGTGAAAATAGTTCTATTTATTTTGGAAATAATTTTTCTTCAAAAAATTTCAAATGTCAAAATATGTTACTAAGTCTGAAATGAAAAGAATATAAATGATAATAAGGATTATCACATAAAATAAACCCATAAGAGTTATGGGCAATTAATTCGAATTTAGGTAGAAATTCGAAACATTCAGTGTTTAAGAATCATATTTGAGTATGATGATTTCAAATCCCATATTTAACAATAAATATGAGAATTTCCAAATAAGTCTAAGGGACTAGTGGGAGTATGAATTAGATTAGATATCTAATTGATAAGTGTTTGTAGAAAAATATGTATTAATGTAATACTTATTTAAAGGTTTCCTAAAGAACAAAATGGATTGTTTAAAAAGGAAAAACCACTTTTATTCAAGAAATTGTTTCTTGATAATAAAAGGAAGAAAACAAGAAGTTGAAAAGTTTCAACAAGAGACTACAGACAAACAAATAGTGGAACACCAAGGTCAATCCAAATCATAAGATAAGTGTAAGACCTTACAGAAACAAGCAAGAGGATTAGTGAATCCGAAATATATCTTAGTGAAGATATTTGACAGTATATATAAGATATATAAATTTTGAGAAGGAAAACAGAGTTCTGAAATTTAGTGGGAGCTAGCCAATAGTGGACGAAACTTAGAGAAGTTTACAAGCTCCTACCAAAACTCAGATTAATCTTAAATGATTGGAACAATTGTTTAAATGAGAGAGTCAAAAATTGTTTTGACTACATTTAAAGTATGATTAAGAGTAATCACATACATAAGATACAAAGAGAGCTGTATAGATGTATGATATTTTCGAAAATTAGATAAGGCAGTAACCTATCTAGTTAAAGAGTTAATAAAATCTATAGAGATAGATGGGGTAAAATCGAAAACTCAGAGGGCAATCCGATAGGATCGGAAATAAACAAGCAATTAATGAATAAGTATGGTAACTTATAAGATGAAGTACTAAATTGGGAAATCCCAATAAGTGTAGTACACGAACGGATTAAGCTTATGAAGCAAAACATATTACTGCATTAGATGTAGAAACATAAGGAGTTTAGATGAGAAACATCATTCCAAAAGTGTTGGATGCAATACCTAGCAATGCTTTGGCATTAGTTGTTTTCGAAACAACATAAATGTGATTGCGCAAGCAATGGAACCAAGATCTCATAGAATATCTAAACATATCCTTAAATGATTTAAGGTTGTTAAATCAGAAGACATGAGTTATATCTCAGTGATATGAATCGTCTAGGCAGAAAAACGTAGTGAACCCACAATCTTAGCCTTAGAGTCAAAAAGGTCTTTTGAAGGACATCTTTCGAAGATGGGTCTTGAGACAATGGGCAGTTGGCTTTAGGGCAAGTGGGAGATTGTTAGAGTTGTGCCCTGGAAAGACGAACTGCTTGAGGCATTTCCTCTAAAACTCTAGAGTAGAACAATCTAGTGATCCATAATAGAAAGACGTTGGTAGTCGTCTAATACTACTTTGGCCAAATTCATCATATTACATTTATAAGTTGTTGCATATTATTTATTTTTGTGTATGGATGAAACCCCAAGATCACAGTAAGCTAAGGGACATGGTTTCACCATGTGATGGGGGCCATGAAATAAGTACCCAATGGTGTGATCTAAAACACACCAAGTCGAAGAGTTTAAAAGGCACAGGGGATGTCGATCAGACTCGCTTGAGTCTTGCTCATATGACATAGCTTTATGAAAGTGTGTCCCATTTCATGACATTAGTGTTTTGACACTACTATGAATATGAGGGTGCTTAATGGAGATTAACTTCACTGAGGATCCCGCCGGAAATGCCTAAATGAGTTAAGACTTGTATAGAGTCTTAGAGATTATGAGGGTTTCCCTAGCCATGATCGTGTATAACTAATCCTTAGACTTGAGACTCCATGGTTGCCTTGTGTATGACTGGGTCATACTTTGACATACTGCTGAATCCCTCGAGTTTCACATAAGCTGTATGATTGGGTATGTTTGAGTTATGCATGGAGGTTGTGAGGGTCAATACAGGATCTATCACTTGTTATAAGAACAAGACGAATTCCTATGAATTCTATTGTAGTATATTCCACCACTAAATCCTTGCGCAAGGTACAGTTGGTCTTCACTAGGAAAGAGTTCCTAGAGAGCAAGATCAAATGGAATTACTATAGGAATGTTATTCATAGCATTGAAGACTACTGGGGTTCCATTTCTCATACCCTAGGTCTAAATCGGGAATTGGATGATAGAAGGATCGTATCTCACGGAGATCATGAGGCTGAAAGGTTCATACCACTTCATCGATGGATGGGTGGCCATGGACACGTTGCTAGACGTTATCTATGGTCTGTAGGAATGTATTTGTGAAGTCAATGAGTTGATTCACAAATAGTCTTTAATTAAAGTCACAGTTATGACATTAAGAATGTGTTCCTACTACTGTCCTATTGGTGAACCTGAGGGGTCACACAATGACTTCCAAAGTCGAACACATTTATCTATATCAACAGAGTTTGATAATAGTCAACTGGATTGACAAATGAATTAATTGGAATTAATTTATTAATAAGAGATCAAGATGTTACTTAAGTGTAATTAATATGTAAGAGTTAATTAAGAGTAATTAACAAGTATTTAATGTGATTAAATTCGAGAGACTTGTTATTTGATAACATATTAGACTTGAGGGTTAATTAGGAATTAATTGAAGTCTAAAGTAATTAAGAGTGAGTCTCAAAATTTATGTTGAAATTTGAGACTACTTAATTTAAGTAGGACAGAGCTTTATCAATTGAAGTGTTAATTGAAAGTTTACGACTTGAGAGTTAATTTGTATTAATTCAAGTCAAAATAATTAATTGAGAAACTTATGATTTATTTGGAATAAATCAAGTTCAATTAATAGAAGTGAAAATCTGTAGCAATTAAATGTTAATTGGGCTTTTTGGACTAGAGAATTAATTTGGAATTAATTTTAGCCCAAGCTGATCAATGATGGGGTTGTAATTTATTTGGAATAAATTAAAGCGCACTGTATGATATAATGGACTTGCTTATTAATTATGATTAATTAAATTGGGCCTGAAATATTTAATCTGATATTAAATTGAAAAGGCTTTTAGAAGGCCAAAATACTACTGGGCCTAATAGTAGCAGTGGCCGAAAATCCCAGCCCATCTAGGACTGGAATTTTCGGCCCACTCAAGTCTATTTAAGACAGATCTTGCAGAACACAGAATAATGCAACTTCACGTGAAAACAGAAAAGAAGAAAAATCAGATTTTTCCTAACCCTAATCTCTCTCTCTCTCTCTTCTGCGTTTTACCCTCTCTTTACAGGCAGTTCACGTGAACTGCAGAAAATTTTTCTGCAGTTCAACGTGAACCACCCTTCACAATTATTTCTTGATTCTCTTATTTATATTAGATAAATACTGATCTTAAATCTCTAGCAGGAATTAAGAGATTCAGAGTTCGTCTGCGAGAAGCCGTGGATCAACCTCAGAGGGTTTCGGTTAAAGATCGGACCTTGGTAGAATCAAGAAGCCTGCACTGATCAAGGCCTGAAGCTTTAGAAATCTTTCGTTCCTTATCTACTACAAAAGGAGTGTGTAAAGGTGCATATCTCCCAAGATATATAAACGTTTCAAAGTCACTAATTAATTGGATGAAGATTCACTGTAACTCCCCGGGACTAAAATTTTTGAAATCCATTACTTCCGCTGCGCCCGGGGGTGCGTGAATCCCAACAAATTGGGTCTTAGGAATTTAATCTGGTATTAAATTGAAAAGGCCTTTAGAAGGCCAAAATACTGCTGGGCCCAATAGTAGCAGTGGCAGAAAATCCCATCCCATCTAGGACTGGAATTTTCGGCCCACTCAAGTCTATTTAAGACAAATCTTACAGAACACATAACATGGGTTTTTACGTGGAAACAGAAAAGAAGAAAAATTAGATTTTTCCTAACCCTAATCTCTCTCTCTCTTCTGCGCCACTTTTCTCTCTGTCTACAGGCATTTCACGTGAACTGCAGAAAACTTTTCTGCAGTTCATCGTGAACCAGCTTTTACAATTATTTCTTGATTCTCTTATTTATATTAGATAAACACTGATCTTAAATCTCTAGCAGGAATTAAGAGATTCAGAATTCGTCTGCGAAAAGCCGTGGATCAACCTCAGAGGGTTTCGATTAAAGATCGGACCTCGGTAGAATCGAGAAGCCTGCGCTGTTCGAGGAGAGGCCTAAAGCTTTGGAAAGCTTTCGTTCCTTATCTACTACAAAAGGAGTGCGTAAAGGTGTGCTTCTTCAAAATATATAAACATTTCAGAGTTGAGAGTTCTTTGGATGAAGATTCATTGCAAGCCTCGGGACTAAAATTTTTGAAATTTACTACTTCCGCTGCGCCTGGGGTGCGTGAATCCCAACAATCCATGCCTCGGCAATAGTGTCATCTGGGGCACCTTCAAACTGTGGTAGTTCGAATATGAGAAATCGGTCTTAAGGTTTCCGCAATTTCGGCCAGAGTTGGGGCCAACAGAGGTGCAGAACGCGGTGTACGTGTACGACGACGTGAAGACATCCTGTAAGGACAAGTAGCAAATATGCATGACAGTAAGTGAGTATGCAAAGCTGTAAACAGGTATACTAATAGAATTCAATAGATTTCACATAATCACTTACGCACATAGCTCAAATTTCACAGAAGTCCTAAGCGGTACGACCTCGACACAACCGGACACGACAGACAATCAAGCATGGCAAGCGCAACCTTCAGTTTCACATCCACTTATGTCCAAGTCCATCCCAGTGTTTTAATTGTAAAAGATCTATTGTTGTTGATCATCCAACAGAGATCCGTCACAATTCAAACATTAAGCGTTCTTGAACACTAGCGAGTGCAATTCCCTAAGTTACACCGGCACATAATGACTAACAAAACCAACAAAATACGACGATTCAGAGCTTAGGCCATTGGACCCAAATCACTCTGATACCAACTGTAGCGGGCGCCCCAAACGGGTAACGCACACCCCACACCAAAGTCTCGATCCGAAACCGAAACAGAAATCTGACCCCAAACCGAAATCCGGTGAATGGCAAACTCATTTACTCAATCACTAGGTGGGGCATTTTCTTAAAACAACCGACGACAACAATGCGGAAGCGGAAGCAATACGACGCAACAACAACAGAACCTAATTCCACTTAAGGACAAATAAAGCAATAAACCACTTGCGAAAATAGTTAAAGTCCTCCGAGGCTAGCGGAATTCACTTACAGAAACTTAATCAAATCTTAAACGGTTCAATATTAAATAATCTCGAACACAAATTCATAATCCACAAGATACAAATAACATGATCATAAGTACCTAAAATAATATAGGAATGAACAACGCACAAAAGAATATAACTCCGCAATACAAGACTGACGATGCCCACCCAGTAACCACCTGAAACAAATAAGGATTAAAGCAGAGAGGGTTAGTCAAAAGACTAAGTTAAGGGGAAAAGAGAGAACAGTACATAATAGCATACATAGAATAAATCACTATTTTAACTTAAAAGAAGACAAACGTAAAAGAAGGTTTTTCATAATCATTTGGTGATTTATCAGAGCATAACTTTTCATATTGCTCGGCGAGTCGAGCCCTCAACTCCTCATATCATATCATAACATACCTGAAAACATTACCATCCTTATTCCTCCCATATTGCAGAAGGACCGCTCAATCCAAACTGCACCATGTATAGGCATAACAACCTTTGTCTCAGTTGACACGAAGTCAACCGCGGCAGGAGCTCAAAGGTTGCCACTCTGGCCTCACCCCGTGCTCCCGGTAAACGTGGAGTAAGCCACCGAATTCCACTGTAGACCCGCTGTCTATCTGGCTTCATCCGATGACCATATTCTGGGGCCCACAATGACAAAAATGGACGCACATATCAGGCATAACTCGAATTTTCATAACTATCATTTTCCTATCAAAATAGGAATCAAGACATTTAGGGGGCCAAATGAGCCATACGAGACAGGTGGTGTAACGGCAGGAAACACAACCGGGTATTCCATCATCAAGGGGGATACGCCCTAACGACTTCACTCAATGAGAAGGTTTCCAAACCCAAAATTACATTTAAACCCAAAATTACATTTAAATATAGTTCACTTGTCTCTTTTTGAAAATCTTTCAAAATCATATACATAGTACTCTTAATATCAAATTCATTTGTTCTTAAACTTCATAAAAGTAATAAGCATAAAGTATTTACTAAATATAGTAATACGGGGTGAAAACATTAAACTCACATACGAGGCTTATTTAATGATAGGGTTGGTACTACGTACTCATTATCGTATACAATAGCAAAAGAAACCTCACCTGGCGACAACTCAAAAGAAAGCTAGAAAGCGAAAGCGAACAATCTAATCCACGAGAGTGGAACCTGCAACTAACAAATGACATAATCACGTAAGACATACGATGACGCACGGCTCAACGAGAGCATAGAAACACGTAAACACATGTTAAACAATCATTCATATCACTTAAGTTCACATTGACAAAAAAATATAGAAAATCATGGAATTCAATAAGTAAAACAATTTGGAATGCGATAAAAGCTCACAAACATGCGTAAAATGCGATAAGGAAGCATGCATCCAAGTTTCGGAAGAAACGTGCTTCATATGCAAAAGTTAGAAAATTTATCGAAAACTTCGAATGCACTATTCACAATCACGAACATGCAATAAATTCATAAAGCATACAATTTGAATCTATCTCATAATTATAGAATACATGAGTGAAGAAGGAATTCAAAAAAGATGAGCCACGGACGGGGCCACAGTGCAAAATGCACTGTTCCTTCCAATGGCGAAAAACCCATTTTTTCTTACTATGGAACCCACACGGGGTTGCCACACCCCGTGACCGGAGGCCGTGAGAGCCACACACATGGCCTCTCAATAGGCCGTGATAGAAGCCCGTGCGTGCGCCACACCGGGTTGCGATACCCCGTGAGCATAGGCCGTTACGATCGCGATAACAGCAGAAAAATGCAAAACAGTAAACCCTTCGTGAAATCAAACCAAAAATTCATATTTCAACATCAAAATGTTAAACACTCATGCTAATCTTTACATATGATTTTCTCCTACTCATCATCTACCTATAGAACCAATAAACACGAAAAACCATCCACAATTTCATCCAAAATCACATATTTAGCACATTAAGAATACTATTCACAAAAATCAGAAAAATGAGGTAAAGAGTGCATAAAAACTGATTTGTATTAGAGACAGTAGAGGAGATCGAGAGGGTCACGTAAGCATTAATGGTTCGAAAATCCGTCAAGAAACGAGTCCGGAATGATCGATTGAAGTTTTTCCTCTTCTTTTCCTCTTCTTCTTTCTCTCTTCTTTTTCCTTCTCTTTTCTTTCTTCTTTTTGATGTGTGCGTGAATGAGGTGTAGGAGAGAGAGGGGAGACTAAGTCAAAAGTTGACTTGGCTTAGAAACGAAAGGGCATTTTCATAATTTTATAAAACTTACTCAAAAATACAAGTTTTCCAAATAAAACATAATTACAGTCAAAGTTCACAAAATTAAACACACATTGACATATCGTGGTTTAAATACCGAAATTCACTCATTTATGAAAATGTCATATAATTCACATAATAATTAATAAAATAAATCATAAATCGCGTAAGAAAATCGGTTCAGGTTCCCAGTTCACAACTCGAATTTTCGAGGCGTTACATCCCTTTTAACATATTCTTTAAGAGAATCTCTTGAGGCCCAAAACCTGACTCTAAACTTAATAATTTCTGCCCAAACATTTGGACCCGGTTCTCTCTTTTCCTTTGATCCACACGCATTTTTACATGTAAAGAAGTGTTTACTTTTGTTGTTGTTAATATGGGTAGGTTTATATTATGACGGGTTAATATAATTTTTGGTACCGTAACTATAGTTTAGTACAATTTCGGAACAAAATTATTCATTATTTTTAAATTTTGTTACCATAATTTATAATTTGTATCAATTCTGGTACATGCGGGCCTGAGCCATAATTTACTAACTAGTAATCCCGCACACTCAATGTGTGTGCAAAATACACATAAATATAATTTAATATTATGTTTGCTTTTGATATTCTAAAAGATAAATATATTTTTCGAATTTCTTCAAGGATTTTAAAATATATTTTATTAATATATATAAAACTTATGACATGTTAAAACATAATTTTTATAATTAAATAAATTAAAATTATAAACTAAAGTGAGGAGAATAAAGATTTTTGTTTTAAATCAATTAATTGTGAAATGACAGTCCAAATTAAGTGAGAGAGAAGTGCAGTTGTTTTATTAATAGTATAGATGATAGACTGTTAATGTCCGAAATCCGAATTTGAACGAATTATAGTGTTTTTCTCTGTCTATGAGAACTCGGGTATCCTCTCTATGAAGAATTAGTTGCATCTTCATGATTGCATTAGGTAGTAGAAACACATTGTTGGTGAGACTGGGTGAGTTTGAGTGCTTCCCAGTGAATTACAACAAGGATATATCTCAAGCGATCACAGAGTAGGAGAGACACGAGCGGTAAAGTCCGAGAGAATCAAGATCAGTCTCTTGGGGCCCCATTCTGCTTTGTCATCATCGACCTCTCTACCGATTCTTGGGCTACCCCATACACATCCCCTTCCCTATCACACTCTCTGTAGATTACCTCTGATTAATACTTTTTATTGCTACAAGTTTACATCGATCGAAGATTACAGGGATTGGCAACCAGTGTGAATCTAGTTACTGACTATCAACAACCCTCAACATATCACTTCTCTTATCGGTTGGACTCTATGGATGGCACATTGGGAAGATTCGACAGGGCTATTAACATATCTGAGAAAGAGGATATTGGGTTCCATATCCCGGACGAGACATGGCAGAACCAATGGGAAGACCTTTCTCTATGCCTTATCGGAACTGTCTTTACGAAAAAGCCAATTTATTTTGACTTCCTTCGAAAAATGCTGCTGAGAGCCATTAGCCCCGTTAAAATAATGGACATTACTAAAGTGGGAGATGACCGTTTCAAGCTTGTTTTCGAACATGAATTGGATATGCAACGAGTAGTTGATGGATCACCATGGACTTTTGACAAGTACCCCGTCATCCTAAGCCGTATAAGAGATCTCGAAGACCCAACAACTATCCTGCTGGAATTCTGTGAATATTATATCCACGCCCATAGGCTCCCTTTCAACAAGATGACTAATAATGGCGAAATTCATTGGGAATCGCATTAGCTTCTTTAGAGAAACAAACTTCAAACAGAATGGCAAAGCTATATCAGATACCCTCCGCATCCGCGTAGGCATTCCGATCACTTAACCCCTCCGTCGATGCCTAAAATTGAGAAGCTTAGGAGGAACCGAGATGATCATCGACATCACCTATGAAAGCCTACCAAACTTCTTCCACATATGCAGCCTCTGCAACCATATTGAAAGATTTTGTGAAGTGAAATTCAGTCCAGGCTTCATTGATCCAACCCCAGTTTACCCCTTTGGTCCATGGCTCAGAGTAGGGCTGCAAACGAATCAAATCGAGCCGAACCCTAGGATTTTTTCAAAGTTTGAGTTCGAACTCGAACCCGAGCCTAATGACCCCTAAAAATAAGGTTCGAGTTCGATTCAATCTCGGTTCGTCGGATCAATCGAACATGTTCGTTTCACTTTATAAGCTTGGGTTGAACTCGAGTTTGAACTCGGGTTCGAACTCGGGTTTGGATAGAACAGAGAAGAAATTCACAGATAAGCCTCTAGAGACCATTTCAGAAGACCAATGGTGCTGGGCTGCAGGAGGTCGCCGGTAGCCTCTGGTTCGTGGAGGACTGGAGGGCGGAGGAGCTTGTGGTGGGCGATAACGGTGCTTCTAGTGGTGGGCTGGTGGCTAATGGTACAGGACTGGAGGCAGCGTGACTTATGGTGGGCGGTAGGACTTCAGTGGCGGGGCTTCTGGTGGACGTCTGGTGGCGCTTGAGAGAGGCTGTGGCTGCCGGTGGTTGGAGGAGTGGAGGGCCTCCACTGGAGGCGATGGGTTTGAAGATTGCCCAGCAGAAGAGGTGAAGACTGTAGAATGAAGGATTAGGGTAAGTTAGATTTTAAAATTTAGAAATGTAATTAAATAAAAGTTTAAAACTAAAATTAAAATAATATAATATATATTATATATAATAATTTTTTTTAATAATATATTTAGGGTTCGCGAGCCGGTTCACGAACCTCGAATCAAGAAACAAAAGGTTCGAATTCGGTTCAATAAGCACTCGAATCGAAACTAGCTTCGATTCGGGTTCGAACATCGAATACGAGCTCGAACCTTTGTCGAACTGACTCGTTAGGCTCGCGAACCAGCTCGATTCGTTTGCAGCTCTAGCTTAGAGCCACCCTTATGAGCAAAGAAATCAATGAGAAGACGAAACTGGGCTTTTCAGATCAATCTCCACTGCGCCGCCCAATGCTCCACCCGCCTGCCACCGCCCGCACCGCCTGCTCCAGTGACCCTCAAGGTAACTCCGCTAACTTCCGTTCTTCCATTACTCCTCCCCCACATCAGCCGGCTAATCGTAACCCCCAAATCCCCCAAAATCAGCCCCTGTCCCACACCAATTACTCGCCACACACTCTGCACCGTTACCTCTCTGCCCAAATCCCCCAATCAACGCCCCGATATCAATACCAATCTTCTTCCTCAGGGGCGTTACAATCCAAACACGCCCACCCTATTGGATTCTCGCAAAAATCCACCCTAAAGGACTCTATGTGCAATGCCTCTCAAGCCATCATCCCATACACGGACCATTACCACAAACAGGCCCAAGAAAACATAGACCCATCAACTCACAACCCTAGCCCACTCCATGGTGATCAGCCTAACTACATTTATCCCAAATATGAACCTCAAGCCCAATAAGCTAATATGGACCTGATAATATACGAGCTCAATACCCACCATCCCCATAACAAGTCCCACACACCGACCCACCCCTTGACCCACCTAACTCTCTTCAAACGAACACATTCTCACCTCAACCTGACCCGCCACCACCCCCACCCGGCAGACACCACCGACCCCATGGACCTTGGATCCGAATCTGACATATCCCCGTCGGAACCGCCACCTGAAACTCTCAGCACTAAAAATACCACCACAGCTACACACCTTCTGAACCGCAACGCTCTGTCTGAGCATATCGACAGCCCTCGACCTCTGCCACCCAAACTGCCCAATTCCAACCCTACACCCTGAACTCCGACGATGTACGAAATTGCGGCACTCCTCACCAATAATACCCCTCTCCACGGTGTCCCCTTCTCTAGCACTATACCCCAAGAACTCTTACACTTCGATATAGATGATTATAGCAAGCTCCTTAGCAAGAAACAGAAAAATGTTACTGCCTCACCCATTGAACCCCCTGACCCTGACCTGGTGACCGTCCCTCTATCCATTACTCACTCTCTTCACCCAAACATGACCTCTCTGAAACCCAGGAAACTCAAAAATAAAAATTCCACTCTCACCAAAAACTCGCCCAGACAGAACCATATTACCGACCTTAGCCCTAAACAGAAACTCATGCAGGATGCTATTCTTTCAAACATCAAGAATTCAACGGCGGCAGCTGCGAGGCAGTCCCTGTTGATCACAATGAGTGCCATTAGCTGGAACTATTGGGGATTGAGGGTCCTCGACGAGTTCGATGTATCAGGTCGCTTATCTGTGACCATAACTGTAGTGCCCCCTTTCCTATGGGAATAAGGAACGCCACATCCGCATCGAAGCAAACCCTTGAGCATCGGCGCGGGGCCTCCACTCAAACATCTATCCCAGAGAATGGCACTCAATCAATCAACACTAGCAACAGTGACAACGCCTCAACAACAACCAAGACAGAGCAGCAGTAAAAGCGGAAGCAATAAAGCAATAAGCAGATCATTCTAATAGAAAGCCTACAAGGCTAAAGCGGTTTCATAAAACATTTGCAGTTTACAAGAACAAATATTCACGTAGTGCCATCACGGCTCAACTATCCTACCCCGTACAACCCTAATATAATCCACTACCCCACATCAGGGGCACGTAAGTTACGTAAAGTAAATAAAGCAGTAAAGATACATGAATCGAATAAATATAAATAAACAAGACACGACAGTTGTTGAGACCACTGACAGAAAAACCAGACAACAAGAACCGAGCCTATTTAGACTTGCTGATGCCGACCGACAAGATAGGTGATGCCGCCACCTGTCTACCTGAAGCAAGAACCAAAATAAGAGGGTGAGTGTAAAGGATACTCAGTAAGGGACTATATAATATAGATATTGATCACAGTTCGTCATTTATCGTTCAAAACCAAAAGGGTGGAATGTTGCACATTTTGTGAAATAAGGATAACAATAATATAAGTTATAAAACCTCGTATGAAAGTGCAACACGCCAATTCGGCTTACTTTAAAATAGTTAAAAGAGTGACGAACGGGTCATTTGAAATCGTTTTGGCACATAATTAAGCCGATCAGTTTAAAAGGAGTCTTAGTCGATTTACAACCCGTTGATAGTTGATAATATACAGTTCTAGCAGTTGAAAATAAATAATAAAGTGGAATTGTAATTCGATTAAGTAATTAAAGCAGTAAATCATTAAATCATTTGTTCATTCGTTATATGTCCTGGCAAGCATGGGTCCTCTTCTTATGACTCCCACAACAAGCATGTACAACAAAATACTCCACCACCATGTTATACAGAATTTGGGAGACGTCAACGCCACCATCAAGATACAGAATTTATGGAAACGTGATACGTGCCACCGTTCGCATCAACTTAGGCTAGCCAACCTCCTAACTGGCCTAAGTCAATACGCAAGAAGCATACATCGGGATTTGCCACATACGCTCGTCTCCAGGCTCACGGCCTCCTGTATAATTCCAGGCCCAAGATACGTTACCGTTTACTCACTTTGCAATCGTTACCTAATATTTTGGTGGCCAAAGGGGCCGTTCGAGATAAGGTTATTTGGGGGGCCAAAAGACCAAAGTCCGTCTTTTAAAACGAAATAGGTTTCCTTGCCTCTCGTTGGAAACATTGTGAAAAGCATATATACATATACAATTTGATATTAAAACGGTTTGATCAACATCATAAAGATAATAGTTAAATATCTAATATGATATAATAAAGGCTAGAAAACAATAAAATCATAAAGAAAGTAGGAAGATAAGTTATTTCACAAGTAATAGGGCTCTTACTCCAGTTGAAAATATTTTTAAACCCCTACCTGAAAAGAAGAGCAATAAAAGGAATGACAAGACAAGCAAGCTACTTCTCGGGAGTTACGCCTGCAATCTACTACGCGACTCAACCAAATAAGACACTGACAAGATGCATGGCGTACGAGAAATAAGCAAATCAATTAGGATCAATCAACTAAGCAATTTATAATCTACATATGCAACATAACAATATTCTTTTAATAAACGAACTAAGCATCCAAATTAAAAAGGGATGAACATGCTTAAAGAAAACATTCGGTTACTAAGCACAAACGAGCACTCAAGGGGTAGAATGGTCATTTTATATTCAAAGAGATAGAATAACGAATAACGAACATTTATTTAAATCAACTAAATAATATTTAACATAGAGATCATTTAGGATAGAACTGTAATTCCACATTATCATGCACATTCCATTTAAATCAAATCATTTGAATTACAACTTAACAACTTAACGGCTTTTTACAAAAGCCGAAAAGCAACAAGCTAATATTTAATCCTAATCCTAGTTAAATCAAACCAATTCCTACAATTCCGACTATACAATCATATAGCATTTATATTCAACAATCATAAATATGATTCAAGCTACAATACATGTAATTCAGGCCTAATTGGTTCGAAAAGCTAAAAGCTATCGCAAAAAGTTAAAATTATTAAACAATTATACCAATATCGTGATAAAAGACAAACGGTAGATCGGATTAGGGTAATACCAATGCCGTTTGAACCGTTGCATCGAGGCGGACAATCTGCATGAAGACTCCGTCGCCAGATTTTGACTGAAACAGTACCACCACCGCCAACCGCCGCTGCTCCGCTCCAGCTCCTTCGTCCGGTGGTTTCAAGGGGTGAGACCACCATCAAAAGATTCCTCTCGTCACGCCGTCCACAACTCTGGTGGTCAGTGATTGTGGCTCCGTCGGACGCCGGCTGAAAAAGCTCTGACACCATTTCCACCGTGCAACTGTTCATCGTCGTTTCGGCGCCACCACGCTCCGATGGCCAAAAAAATAGTATGGTTGGATTCGTCTGGACATATAATTTGTCCAATTCCGACATTGTTTGCAAAAATCGCATTTTTTTTAGAAAAGGTTAGATCATCCGTTTGTCGAGAAATAATGTTTCCGAAAATAAAAACTTTCATATTTATATGATTTTCGAAAAACGAGACAAAAATGCAAAGTCTCGTAATTAGGTGTACTTAGTGTCAAAATGACCATAATGAAAAGCTTAACAAGGTTCGAGGTTTGTTTCATGAAAATTCAGGCATTTACGAAAAGTCAATATCGGGTTGGGGTCAAAGCGTAAATAATTTTGGGCTAAAATGCAATTCATTGAAAATATGATTTTATGAAAGATATTTGGAACCTCGATGAAATACATCTTTAAAACATTGGATTCTGGTCCAACGTGCACTGTTACATTACTAGATTCGATCAAACAAGCTAACATTATAAATTTACCAAATTGACCCTAGTTAGTGGCAAATCAAATTCTTATAATGCTTGAAGTTTAAAATGTCAAATCGATGATTTATAAAAATCTTTAAGTGTAAGAGTTGGAAAATGTGCAATCGTGAAAGGCGTCAGGACCGTAAATAGTCCAAATTTCAATAAACGTGCCAATCTTGAGCTTGGAAATTATGGGGCATCACAATAAACCCTCAATTTTGTTTCTTTCGGAGACCAAATGCAAGAAACAAACTGTTGACACTTTGAAATGTGATCTTGATTGGAATGGGATTTCTGTTGATTGTGTTGGACGAAATTGTTGACTTGCTCTTGTTTGGAGAAAGGACATCTTGGTTACTATTCATAGCTTGTCCAAATATCATATCGATGTTACAGTAGAGGCTTTCGATGATCATGCCCTGTGGTGTTTCACAGGCTTCTATGGAGAACCTAAACAACAACTGAGGCTAAACTTATGGGACATACTCAACAGACTAAGCACTCAATCTAACTGTGTTTGGCTTGTCATGGGGGATTTCAATGCCATTCTGTCCAATGATGAAAAAAAAAGGAGGAAATGATCTCACATCTGGCCAATTGGCGGGATTTAGTAATGCGCTCCTGGTTTCGGTATTAGTTTATATTGGCTATCACGAAAACATCTACACATGGTGCAATAATCAGTCGGTTCCTTTTACCATTCATGAGAGACTTGATCGTGCAGTTGCAATAAAAAGATGGATTTCGGCTTTTCCCTTTTCGAAATTATAGCACCTTAAAGCTTCTTGTTCTGATTACGACCCGATTTTGCTTGACACTCGACAAAGCTTATAGATTCCCAGAAAGAAGACTTCTCAATTAAGATTTGAGGCGACTTGGGCAAAATCTAAGGAATGTCAGTCAACGCATTATCAGTGAATCATGGCCTAACAACCTCGCGTCCAACACGGTGGATAAGGTAATTCACTCCACTGAATCTTGTAAAATCAGTCTCTTGAATTGGTGCAAGAATATGAGGAAGAATGGGACTGAAATTGAGAAATTAGAGAAGTAGCTGAAAATCCTTAGGAGTGGGCCGATTAGAGTAGGCTCTAAAGCTGAGGAACCGATTCTCAAAACCAAATTAGATGACATAATTACAGAGGAAATTTTGTAGAAGCAACATGCTAAGGAGTATTGTCTAAAAGAGGGGGATCGTAATACACAATTTTTCCATGCCAAAGCATCTAGAAGGGTAAAAACGAACCAAATTACCTCACTGAAAGATGAAAATTGCATTAACTGCACGGATGATATTGCGATTAAAGGGATCATTAAGAGGTATTATGGGAGTCTTTTCAAGTCCGAAGCGTGTCCGGAAGATGAGATAAGTGATGTGTTGCAGGCCGTTGATCCTCAGGTAACTGAATCTATGCGGAAGAGTTTGCTTATCCCGTTCTCTTCAATTGAGGTAAAAAAAAGCTTTAAATTGAATGTACCCACTAAAATCCCCTGGACTGGATGGTCTCCCCCCATACTTCTTTCGAAAATATTGGTCTATCGTTGGGAATGATGTACCTATATGTGTGTAGGATTTTTTAAACTTCGGTATTTTTGAGCAAAAACTTAACTACACACATATTGTACTCATTCCCAAAGTTAGATGACCACAGGTAATCACCCAATTTAGACCAATTAGTCTTTGCAATGTGGTATATAAAATTGCCTCAAAAGCATTAATTAACCGCATAAAGCCTTTCCTTGATGATATTATTTCCCCATCGCAATCTGCTTTTGTCTCTAACTGCTTGATCACAGATAATGTCCTAGTAGCCTATGAACTTAACCATGCCCTGAAGCTTAAGAAAATAGGTAAAGAGGGATACTTTGCCCTAAAGATGGATATGAGTAAGGTGTATGACTGGGTCGAATGGCGCTTTCTCGAACGGATGCTTCACTTGTTATGTTTTCCTTCCCACTTTATTTCTCGTATAATGCAGTGTGTTTCTACTATTTCGTATTTGTTTATGTTGGATGGTGCTCAATTTGGTCACATAAATCCTGAAAGGGGAATCCGCCAAGGAGACCTCCTTTCGCCTTATCTATTTCTCTTCTGTGCAGAACTTCTTCCTTGTCTACTTCGTAAATAGGAACGAGATGGAGAACTTAAAGGAATTTCTTTTTGTGACTCCGCTCCTCGGGTGTCACACTTGTTCGCAGACGACACGCTGATTTGTGGTGTGGCTGATCAGAGATTGATGAACTACATCAAAGAGGTCCTCAATACATATTCGAGAGTCTCGGGACAACTTGTTAATTTTCAGAAATCCTTAGTGATCATTAGCCCGAACATCCCATTCACAACGAGGTATATTCTTACTTTCCAGTTGGGCGTTACTCTTTAGTTGGAAGATTAAAAGCGGATGTCTTTAAATCCATTCATGATCGAGTTTGGAAAAGAATACAGGGCTACTCCGAAAAGGTCCTCTCTCAAGCGGGAAAAAGAAGTGTTTATTAAAGCGGTCATTCAGGCTATCCCCACTTTCACGATGAGTTGCTTCCTCCTACCGAATTACTTCATTTGTGAATTGGATTCTATTATTTGTAACTTTTGGTGGAATAACGGGGACGAAAAGAAACTCCATCACCTAGCTTGGGACAAGATGTGTAAACGCAAAGACATAGGATGATTGGGATTTCAACGGTTGAAGGCCTTTAATCTTGCAATGCTTGCTAAGCAGGGATGGCAGATTGTTAAGAACCCGGACAACTTGTTAGCTTAGATCCTGAAAGCTAAATATTTTCTGGAATCTGAATTTTGTGATGCTTCTCTTGGGCGCTCGCCTTTCTATACTTGAAAGAGCATTCATCATGAAGCGAGCTTTCTAGTGGCTAATGGAACGAGATGGAGAGTCGGAGATGTAACTAATATTAATATATGGAGGGATAGATGGATGCCCCATAACCACATGTTTTGTCCATCCATGTAGCCTTTATTGGCTGATAAAATCACCAAGGTAAATGAGTTGATGATCCCTGGACGTCTACTGTGGAATAATGATTTTATTAATGCACACTTTCCCCCAAATGAGACTGCACATATCTTGGACATCCCATTACCTCAATCTCCAAGGCATGATACCATGATTTGGAATTACAACAAGAATGGTAACTTTTCTATTAAAAGTGATTACCACTTGGCATTTGATTTAGCTGTTGGAGACCGCCCCTCTGCTTCTGCTATGGATAATGAAAGGGTTTACAAAATTATTTGGAATATCCCGACAGCACCGAAGGTTTAAAAATTTTGTGTGGCAAGCATGTCATAACATCATTCCAACTGCGTTGAATCTTGCATTCCGACAGTGTGGTGATTCGACCCTTTGCCCGGTTTGCGAACCTTTGCCCAGTTTGCGAAAGTGATGGGGAAGACACTACTCACGCCCTCCTTATTTGCCCATATGCACGCCAAGTTTGGGCGCTTTCTAACTTACGATGGGATGTGGTTCACCGATTAGAGATCAATTTCAAAACAGCTGTTAGAGTATGCTTTTGAAAAACTTGAAGAAGATAGCGCCGGGCTGTTCGTTGCAATACTTTGGTCTCTTTGGTGGCATCGAAACAAGTGGCGCGCTGAAAGACTCTTGATGGCACCTCCGGAACTGATCAAATTTGCTTCAGCCTTAAACAAAGATTTTAGAACTATTGCTGGGAATTCTCATACAGACCGCAATGAAGAAGCTGGAGCAACGACAGACAAAATATGGGTCCCACCTGATGGTAATATCATTAAATCAATTTTGATGGGGTTGTTTTTGATGAAACTACAGAAACTGCATATATAACTTATGTCGCCAAATATAATTACTTGATTAATAAATTTAATAGGTTTGAAAAATTAGTACTTGTTCAAGCTGAAACTCTAAAATTCTACTGAGAATGACTGCTTTTGAAAATGAAAAGATTGCAGCTAGCAGCAGTCCCTCTGTTTGAAGTCTGAACAACTGAAACCATTTAACTTAGACATTTTAAATGCTATACAAATGTACTTTGAAATGCCTGTTGATCTCACAATCTAGATTTCAAGTGTTCCTATCTTATAGAGATTATCATGGTTTTTTATGGTCGAATTTCTCATATGAATTTCACATGTTACACTTTGTTTAAACTCCAAATTTTTTACAGGACTTCGAGAATCAACACATAAAAACTGAGAAAAACATGGATTGCACCTTACTGAAAGAGAAATTCAGAGTTTAGCAATTTAACCAACTCGTCTTTTGACAAGCGATATATTCAAGGTGAATTAACTAAAATTTGTCCTTTATATATTTTGTTTAGCGTTTCTACTAAAGTTATTTGAATACTTGTGAGATTGTAGCTGTTTGCATAAAGAAGTTTCGAAATGGACAAAAGTTAGATTCATTTAATAATCGTATATCTGATGAATATGTCCATGGAGTTGCTAAATTCTTAGAGTTTGTATTTTTAGGTAAAAAAATGGTTCTCGAATTTGTTGTCCATGTAAAAAATGTAGAATTCATTTTAGCATAACCGGTGAAGGTATCTATAACTATAATTGAAAGTTGATTATTTCTTTTATATAACTAAATGAAAAATTGTTACTAATATATGTTATTTGTTTTGTCATGGGATACCAAAACAAATTATGGCATTAGGTATTGTTGTAGCTATTGTAGAAGAAAAGGGTGTTGAACCTACATTTGTGAAGCTGTATATTGAAAAGGCGATAATACCTAAAGCAAAGTTAACAAAGTCTCAATAAGGACTTCGAAAGATTGGAGATACGGTTCATAATGGGAAATTGTGAACGTATTGACCTTGCGTATCTTTTTCTTTTCTTTTCTAACATGAATTTGTTGGGTTATATTTTATTGGATAAATTCTAAGTTTATTTGCGTTTTCTTTTTCAGGTCAAGGAGATTTAGATGATTACAATAGAAGATACACATTTCAATAAGCTACTTTCATGGTATCTTCCTGATGATTTATTTTTGGAACATAGATGATTTCTTTTTTGGAACTTGAGGGTTTGATAGTTTATTTTGGAAATAGAAGGTTATGATGGATTTTTTTGGAACATGAACGGTATGAGAGTTTTTTGGGAACTTGATGGTCGTTATGATGTTATTTAATTTGTTGCAATTTGAAGATGGTTGTGTAATTATTAGCTTATGTTGACTTAGGCGGTAGAAATTTGGGCGTGAATGATTATGTAACAGGTTATTTTGTAAACAAGAATGGTGATATGTTTATTGTTGATGGTGAATATATGAATGCTTTCAAATTGCTCATAGCAAAAAAATGTGTTTCAGGTTCAATTCTAAAAAGTTTGCTTGTAGTAAATACTAATTCAAATCCTAATAAATACTAATTGAAATAGTAGTTAAAACGAAAGTTTTTACTACAAATATAGTGTCGTAGCAAAAGATGCCCTATTTGTCTAGTTATTTGAATGTTGTATAGGCGTTGTAAATACTTCAAATCATCGTAGTGAAAGGAATTTTTTTCCCTACGGATAATCTTCCGTAGCAAAAGGTAGTCTTTTTTCCATTTATTTACTATGGAAAATTTGTTTGTTGTAAAAGGTGAAAATGCGTAGTAAAAAGTATTTACTATGCCATAAATTCGTAGCGTAGTATTTATGACACCCGTATTTACTAGGGGCAAAATTCGTAGTAATTGCGTAGCAAAAACTCATTTGCTACGAATTTTGGATTTTTACTACGAATTTGTGTTCATTACAAAAAGCCATTTTTCTTGCAGTGAATGCTATAGGAGATTGCTTGTGTTGGGAAACCGATTGAAAAATCGGGCCCCCAATAGCTGAGTATGCTGAAACTATGGCGGCCCTCTCTGCGACCCGCTTGGCCCGGGACTTTGGATGGCGCGACGTTGTGATTGAAGGGGACTGCCTTCCCCTGATTCAGAAACTCCAAGGTTCAGCTGAAGATTTATCTACAGTGGGGCATTTAATTGATGATATTAGAGACTTTTTTCATCACTTTAAGTCGATTTTGTTTTGTTTTACTCGTCGTGATGCAAATTATGTTGCACACACGCTTGCTTGTAATGCAGCTTCGGCCTGCCTTGGTGGGAACGACATTCCGATTTTGCTATAAACTTTGTTTTGGCGGATTTGTCCATTTAATTAATGCATCTCTTTTATCTCAAAAAAAAAGTATCAAATTTGAGAAATAATTAACGTTTTAGGCCAGAATGTATCAACATTGATACAAATTATAAATTATGGTACTATATTTGAAAATATTGATTAGTTTGGTACCAAAATTGTACTAGGTAGTTACGGTACCAAAAATGAGATTATCCCTATTATGGCAGATATGTAATACGTTAGATGTTGGTTTAGGATGTTTACTTTGGGCTTTTATTAGTTGGGTTAATTAAGTTATATTGTGGACTTTATTTACCTTGGCCCATTATAAGATATGTTAAGCTAGAATTGACAAAATTGCCCTTCATTTCTTAATTCAGCTTCTGAATCTTCTTCTTCCCTGACTTCTGTAAATTAGGGTTCTTCGGCTAATCCGCTAAAACACTTCTCCCACACTTATCACAATCCACCATTCCTTACCGTCGTCGAAATTCACCACAGAAAAGCAGTCCACCGTCCATGAACCGTCCCCCTAGTAGTCGTGGTGGGGTTCCGTTACCGGAAGTTAATATCTCACAACTTACCTTTTCAGGTGAGTTTCCTCCATGGACTTTTATCAAGGACACAAATTAAACTTCGAATTAGATGTTAAGAGACAAGACATACTTTCGGTAGCTATAATTAAATCTAGAATTTTGTTGAATTTCTTGATTTATTATTTTGCTTGAGAGAAGGCGAGCAGAACCAGAGGCGCTGCTACGAGAATATGGTATGTCAATTTATGTAAATAAAATGACTTTGAAGGGGAATTGCAAGTTATAGAGGAATGAGCTAAATAACAACTACTTTTTTGAATTACAATTTAACGCGTGAACAGTAAAGAATTTTGAAGAATCTCGTGGGTCTGATGGTTTAATTCGGGTTCCAGGCAAGAAAAGTAAACATCCTTATTTTGTTAAATCAGTGAGTTAACCTAGGTTATAAAACGAAGTAAACATCGCCAAAGTATGTTTGATGGCATAATATCATTAAGGGAAAATTTAAAATTACACTTATATCCCAAATGAGTTTGCTAAATTACGACTCATGATCCTCTTAGTCAAATAATTATAGTTACACTTCAAACAAAATTGAATAATTACAAAATACATCCAAGCATTAGGGTTCCGTTAGGAAATATTAGAGTTCCATTATTAATTAACGGAATATTCTCTTTTTAGTTTTAAAAAATTACACTCAGACCCCAAAATAGTATATAATATTACAAATAATATCCAAGTAAAATTTAGTAGCAACTCATGGTATAAAAAAAATAAGAATATTTTTGGTATTTACTATTTATTTTTTATGATGTCATCCAGTACATAATGGAACCCTAATGCTTGGTTGCATTTTATAGTTATTCAATTTCATGCGGAGTGTAACTATAATTATTTAATTAAGAGGGTTATGAATTGTAATTTAGCATACTCTTTTGTTGTGTAAATATAATTTTCCCTATCATTAATTAAGTGATTACTACTCTCCTAACTCAAAACTCATTGGATCCATAGAGAAATCTTCCAACCATCAAACAACACTACATTTTAGGCTTCACAAATATAGGTTTTCCAAATATGTTTGCTAGAGATGAAAATTGATAAAAAAAAATGTATTTATTTATTATTATTATATATATTTTTTTTTTATCTTAACTGATTCAAATTCGTGTCATCCCATGGAGACTCCTAAAAACACCATTGTCTCCTACAGTGTCGTGTCATGTACGTGGAACATCTTTCTAGTAATTAATATTGAAAAGAGATTCATATCAACATTTCCGTACCTGTATCTTCAACCTAATTAGATCGAAAATTTCCTGAATTAGAACCTCACCATGACATGTTTTAATTTATCCATCAGATGCTTTAAGACCATTGAATATGCCTTGAATCTACACGTCAATGGTGCAATGCCTTTGTCATTCCCCACCCTAAGACCAAGACTAGGGTGCAAATGGATACAGAAACGGACGGATATGTCACTATCCTTATCCTTATCCTTTTTATATATTTGGTATCCTTATTCTTTATCTTTCGGATAGTGACTATCCTTATCCAACGCATATTACTCGGATATAAGATTATCCTTATCTTTAAAGATATTTAATTAGTAAATATGCGATCCAAATTTCAAATCAATTTACCTGTTTTATATGCATATTTTACTAAAAAAAATAGAATAGACTTCTCAACACAATCAAATATTAATTCTATTTCATAAAAAAATATTTATATCTAAATAAATAAATAGGAAGATAATTTGATATAGTGTATACGACACATTGAGACTAATGGTGTATTATTACATAAGAAAATAAAGTTGCAGAAGTACTATCCAATCTGAGGATTGGATTAGAAATAGCGTGCTAATTTGAAATTACTGCCTGAATTTTACACCAAATATATAAATATAAGTATTAAGATCCTAACTCATATAAATTAATTATATTTATGCATATATAGATTAAATATGTTAGACACTTATATGACTCAAAACATATAAACTATAGTATATATTTATTAATATAACTATATAAGTAATAAGATCTTTTAACACATACAAAATTATGTTTATGCATATACTAACTGAACGGATAATTAAACGGATCAGATGTCTGATTACCATATCTTTATTCTTTTACTATTCGGATGTCTATAATCGAATACAGATAATATCCTCTTCAAAACGGATGCGGATAATATCCTCTCTAAACGAATAAATATATAGACGGATAACGGATTTTCGATTATCCATTTACAAGACTAACCAAGACCATAAAACCAAAGCCTAAACAAGAAAACAAAATAGAGGTTGGCAAAATATGTTATAAAGGCACTCTTTTAGGATGTACAATGATATAAAAAAGGGAAATTACTTAAAGTATCTTTTTTCTTTCCTAGACCAGGACTTCCACCGTTGACTATAGTGCATAATCCTCTCGCTGAATTGTAGACATTTCAAAGGATGAGACAACTGATTAAGAAATTTTAGATTACTCCATATAGTATCTTAAGGTTTGTTATAATTACGAAATTTCCTTCTATTTAAAAAATTTCTGAAATCTTTTTAGATTTCAAACAATTACAAATATCTAAATCTTACCCCCAAAAGTAAAAAATCCTATAATTTTTAATTATCTGAAATCTTAGACGATTTTTTGTAATTTCTGAAAATAGAAAGAGATATTTGTAATTATGATAAATCTCGTGTAATTCGCCCTATAAACAATGCTAACTTGTAAAGAGAACATTGCTGCATGTCTAACTAGGATGTGGATTAGTAGATGTGGATTAGTGGAAAAAACCCATCCATCCTTAATCAAATGTTAGGGATTCGAATCTTGGTTTTAGGAATGCTAACAACCTTAATTCTCCTGATTTTTGAATTACTTACAATTTAATTAAAAACTAATTTCGGTGAATACCTTGATCTAAAGAAGAAGGAAAAACAAGTTCTAAGATCATGTTGACTCTGGGTGCCCTAAATGCAGAGGTACTTTTTGAAGTACCATTCTTTGTGGGGACAAATAAGTGGGTAAAGAAAGTTGTTCTATTTTAGAAAGAGAAAAAAAGTTCTAAGATCATGTTGACTCTTGGTGCCCTAAGGCCCAAATGCAGAGGTACTTTTTTGAAGTACCATTCTTTGTGGGGATAAATAAGTGGGTAAAGAAAGTTGTTCTATTTTAGATGGCCCGTTGCGTAGGTGAAAGGCTTTTTGCTGTTGTGAGGCCCAAAGTTCCACAATCATATCTGCTTCGCCATAGCCCATTACAACCTTGTATACAACTATACATGCACGTCTTTTTCCTTTTCTTATTACTCCATAGTCAACCTTAAAATGTCTGAGAATTTTTTGTAATTTTTTTAAAAAATAAATGGACTAATTTACAATTCGATCAAATCTCTAGAGTCACGAGACCTCCTCCCCGCCACTAGGTTAATGAATCAATCGTAGTTATTTTAATGATAATTCAAATCAATCTAACTAATCAAACCAAAAGAAAGTCGTACAAATATGTATTTCAAGTTTAGATAAATTAAACAACATGCATGCATATAGGCCATTTATGCAGCATGCATATTAATTTTCTAATCCTAATGACTAGCTAATTGGCTATCAATACATCGCCAATGACTATTGGGATTTATTGTCATGGTTATCAGATATTACTTCAGATATTATGAAGGTTTGGGATTCGACTTCTTGCAATGATAAATATCGAATTTTTAAATGAAAAAAAAAAATACTTAGCCAATTAATTTAGTTATTTTTGATACACTATACTCAAGAAAGTACGTAACTATTTAAACTCGGTCCAAAAAAACTCACGAATCTTTCTGCTCACCAGAAAATAGAATCTTGCAAGAATTTTCAGCTCTATTTGTGCATAAAATTATCGCTAATAACCAAAAAATTGAGTAATTTTACGGACCAAAAAGTCTTAATAATATAATAATTTAACACGGAATTATTTCATAGAGAAGGGTCCAAAGCATGTGGTATTCCTCGAGAAAGTTCATTTAGGTATTACTCCATATTTCTGTAGACAGCCATCCAATTAAAGACTAGGATTCTTAGGGTTGACCAAATGTATAATAATTGATAAGAAGAACACGTACACCAGAGGGACATTTTTTAGCAACCTAACTATATATTCTAATAATCTTGATTTTAAGTTATATGATGCATGTACTAACTATATATTCTAATAATCTTGATTTTAAGTTATATGATGCATGTACATGAATATAACGATACATATTTTTTTTTATATTTATCATTACAGAAATATCAGACATGACTAGACATGGTGACGATAGGTTTTTTTAAAAGTATGAGTGCATTAGAGGTTATATATAATATTTGTTACTCACTAGAAAAATATCATACAATTGAATGCTAGTTTTGGGGTGTTGTATGATTGAGTAATTTTTTTGGGTTGATTACGTGTGCATCCCAATAGAGTTGGCTAACTACAAGTTGTGATCCTCTTATCAAACTATTACACTTACACTCTACTAAAGTTTCATAATTATAAAAAATACCAAATTTCTAGGTACCGTTAATATTTTGACGGAAACCCTAATAAAACTCTAAAAATAGGGTGTTTTTTTGTAACTCCTGCATGTAGGGTACTGTAAGTGTAATATCTTGACTAAAAGGATCACAACCTATAGTTTAACAAACTCTTTCCGGTCAAAATGTAACTAGCTCTTTTTATTATATATAGCGGTTACATATTAATTAAAAACATTAATATATCAATTCAAATACAAATTAAGTCTTCCACTTCTTGAATAAAGTTTTTTTAAAGTTATTGTTGAAGGAAAAGATTGTGTGTTTTCTTGATAAATTATTATCCTAATTATGCATTTTTTACACTTTACCACAAAATTGTAATTATATGTGTATCACTGATCATCAATGATGGAAACTTAAATACCATCATATCGACAAAATTAAATTTTTTGTCACTAAATGAATATATACAGCTAGTAATAAATTTAACATTGCCATAAAATATTTTTTTCACTAATTTTCATTATTATTATACTGAGAAAAAGGAGGATGAAATTAATATATGTACTCGTAGTTCCAATTAATTAGTTAAGTAATTTTAATATAAATAAATTTCTGATTTTTAGAATATGTTGTCTCTATTTCGGTCAAGTTTGGATTAATTGCCTTTAATTAAATTAAGGCAGAAGATTATTTCCCGCTCACCGTTTGAGATTTGCTATTTGAGTGCGTTTGGCACTTTTGGCTTTTTGATGAACTAATTAGCTGTGTGTACGCATAAAATAACTACGTTGGCTTCTTCCGAATCCTAAAACACGAGATTTGACTTTTGACCATGAAAGAATATAATTATTAAAAAGTTGGCTAGAGAATTAAAGAATTCGATCTGTAATAGATGTTGGATTTTCATGTGATTAAGAATGTAATTATTTCAGAATGATAAGCCGCCTGTTCACGTGAATCAGATCCGATCTGCACGCATATGTGAGTGTCAAAACTTGTAATAAATAGGTTTCTATGATAAATTGTTAATTAGAAATATGTTATGATATAGGGACGATATTTTTCTTTTAAAAAAATAATATAGTTTCGTATTGTGTCTAGTACCATATATCGAATATTATATTGTATCAAACTCTTTAGTATAGAATATTGAAAAATAAATTATATTTCCATATCCATATTGCTTCATCTCCGTTCCTTGTCCGTGCAATATTAGAGGCACAGCGTCTTCAATTTGAGTCGATAAAATGTGTGTTTCATTTATAATTCACTGTTAATTAGAATATTGTTAAATTAACAAGATAATATCATTTTTACCAAAAATCAATAAACAAATAAGAGGTAATTATGTCGAAAAAAAATTAAACATATTTTTTTTTGAAAAAAATTCGTTATGCATGAGTTGGCACATATTTCTAAATCCTTGCACCTGATAACCAGTGTGATATATATATATATATATATATATATATATATATATATATATAATAAATTATATTTATATGGGTCGAGTCGAGTTAGATCACTAAAATATAAAGCTCTTCTTATAGCTACTAATGACAGTTGTATTCCCATAAACACAAACATGAGACGTATATGTTAAGTTATCATAGTGAGAAACCGCTAAATTTAATTATATCTCCTTATTATATATCCAAAAGAAAATGGAAACAATGTGATTTTATTTATCATGATAATCCTTTGAATAATTTCTTTATTTTATTTTGTGTTTACAATTTACATCATGGGAAGGCCACTAAAAGAGATCAGTGGTTGGAGGACTGTGAAGTCAACCCTTGAAAGAATGGAGGGCCAAACAAGAAAGTTGACAGTTTTTAATTTTTTATCATCATATATGTACCATTTTAATATTATTATCAAGATACTAATTATCAATTTAATTTGTAGCATATCAATTTGATTAATGTTGAAAAGCCATTAGACAAAAGTGTCTTTCTCTATATATATAATTTTCCTTTTCTTTTGAATAAGTTTCTTATTTGATTATCCATCTTCATCTTCTATATTTTTCTTTTGTTTCTGGTAAAGATTGAAATCCCATGCTATGCATTTATGTACAAAAAAAAGAAGTAAAGTCCATATCATTCTGGAATCAAGAACCTTCAGATATGTATGCATAAGATCGCTTGGATTATCAGAAATTAATAATTTCTTGGAGAAATGGGAATTTGAATAAGAAAATGTTTAAAAAGACAGAATCCCAGATTTTGGTAAATTATTTTGAGTCAAATTTCAGATGCCTGGAGTAAAGAATAGTTAAACTTAGAAGTAATTGATTGAAAGCATATGTATTATTGCCCTTAAAATCAGATATAAAGAATTCCGATTTTATGCTAGCTTTACCTTCCTGGGAACACAATTGTCATTAGTAGAGAGAGTTTTATACTTTAGTGGTCTCTCATCTGACTCAATCCATACTTTAGGAAAAAAAAACAAAAAAAGGAAGAGCACTTAAATTAATTTTTCTTTAGCAATTTCCATCAAATAAATTATCAATTTATAATCATTTGAAAGGTGACAGCCATTTTTTTCAAAAAAAGTACGTTAATTTTGACGAGTACATTTCCAAAATATGTTAATTAATATAACTGATCGATTATAATAAATCCCTTCTCACGCTTTTCATAAAAGAAGTTACTAAACTAAAGTTATAAATATATGTATGCGTATCGATTTACGCCTCAATAAATCCGGTATTTATTTCGAGTGATTGATTGAGATTCGTGATTATCGAGATGCCTGACGATAGCTCATTCGATAATCGTGTATGATTTTAGGGTTTTTGTGGACTATTGAAGTGCTCGGACGACGCCCTTCAATAGCCGAGCAAGACTCTTTCGACAAAGTGTTTGAGAATCCTCGGGTATTCTCGATGGATACTTCGATGATCCTTTAATGGAGGTTCTGTCCCCTTTATATAAACTTATTCGTAGTCCAAATCGTATTAAGGTTAGAGTTCTTTACCGTTCCTTCAGGGTTTTATCAGATTAGGGCTCTATTTAATCTGAGTTTTTATATTAATTCAATTTATTAAGTCCAATTGGATTTTATTAAGTCCTCAGTCCAAAGGTCCTTTAGTACTATTGGACTTTTTGTCATATTGGGCTGGGCCCAAAATATCAGATACCATCAATCTGTCTATGTAATAATTTAATATCTTTTTGTCTCTCTTTTTTTTTTTTTTGGTTTTTCTTGTCTCATTTATTAATTACTTTGAATTTTGTTTCTACTCTTACATGGTGACATATGCATGCCTCCTACGAATTACGATACATGGATACATCTAAAAAATTTAGCCTATTGTGTCCGATACCGTGTTAGACACTTGTATCGGGCACTTTTCTAGTGTAAAATGTGAAAAAAAAATTCGTGTCACCGTGTCCGTGGTATCTATGTCTATGTTTCATGCATCTCTCCTATTCCCACTTTTTCCATGCATATAAAATATTTTTCCTTTTTGACATAAATATGATCATACACTTACAAAGACCTCAGAGCAATTGATATTTGAAATTTGGTTCAATGTAGCACTTGATTATTTTCATTAAATAAAAATCCAATGATTAATTGATCATAGGTTATAATTACATATAAGTTACCTAGTTCTTCATTTAATTTCCTTCTAATTGGTTCTTCCTACTTCCTAGCTCCTCCAACTCTTTACAGTGCTGACGTCCTCCACAAAATGTCAAGGAATCAACGTGTAAAGAGCAAAAAGTGATTATAATAACCTCAAAAATACTTCACAAGAACAGCACAAAAATTTCCAGCTTGTTAGGCATACAAGTTTGAATTCTCCATAATGCAAGCAAAAATTAAATTAGTCCTTATTTTTATTCTGCCAAAGTTTGGCAAAAAGCCATTAATTTTAAATATTGCAGCAACATTCATCTTCATTGCTATACAAGTTGAACATATGTAGACCTTCAAAGTCAAACCCTACATTTTTATTCCCTTGTTCCTACATATATAAGTTTTCTCCAATTCAATTTTCCATTCATTAATCTTGTAACTTACTACAAACTTATTACGTACGTGGCTTATCATTTTTCATTTAAATAAGCTGCATGTTCGCTAGCTTTTTTAAGGCTAAGCTTTCAGCTTAATTTGCTGAAGAAGAAAAGGGATTCGCCGGCTTGCATATTTTTCTTGAGTCATTATATATTTCTTTGTTATCAAGGTATTAATTTATGACTTTTATATGCTTTTTCAGCCTTGTTTTTGTGGTTAAAGATTAAGTAGAATAAATATGCCTGCAGTACTCATTAAGTTTCAGTAGTTTTTTTTCTGATTCTGTGGATTCAAGTTTGACAAATTTAAGATTATTAAATTGATGTGCCTATATTTCTGGGAAAATGGGAAGCTTTCTTTGAGTTGTCCTGAAGAGAAGTATATCAGATTCAATGCTCGAGTAGCATTATCATCATGGCAGCTTTTTGGTTGATCTAAGAATTAGAACTTGGAAGTATATTTATATTTTCTTTTCTGTTATATTACAGTACCGAATAGATTTTGTTACCTTAAATCACAGAATATTACATTTTTATAACATTGTATATAAATATAATTAAAATTTCATGCTGGGTTTAGCCTGTTTTCGCGGCGATTCTACAGGCTTTTCAATTAGTTCGTAATGGTGGATCGTATGTAAAGCAAGTGTGGGAAACTCGTTCATACTTAGTTTTTTATTTAGTTAAAATCGAATCCCATGTGACCCTTGCTGCATTTTCCATGGTGTCAAACACACTTTTATTACTTTACAATTTACTTCTTGAATTTACTATATATATGTCAATCACAGTTGCAACTATTCATCATAAGGACTTTTAACTAAATCTTCAATTTTTCAAGGTAAAGGCCAAAATATATGCAAGATCATCATTCTTGAGCCTACAAGTTTGCTTTCTGATTAACTCAAATTTTGTTAAAAATTGCAGGTTTTCCCGAGTGATTCCGTGATATGGGAAAAGCAAGAAGTGGAGAGTATTTAGAAGGAATGTTGAGTGACTACATGGGAGGAAAGGCTAATAAAGTGAGAGCACAAAAGAGCTCTTCGTCTCGTCTGGTGACGGTTCTAACATGCCTGCAGTTTGCATTTGCTGTCTATGCAACATTCTTGCTGTACTTCATGAGCCCGTCTCTCGATTTGCGATCCAAACCCGATTTCACGTGGGTGACCCGTATAGCGCAGCAATGGCGACAGTTCATGGTGACGACCCCCCCACACGTCGTCACCCACTATCAAGAATCCAACTCCCTCATCAGTGACGAAATAGTCCCACCAGTTAAACCATCGCAAGTTTGCGAGCACGAAAAGATAGATTTCGTCCAGAAGAAGTCGAACGATGCTGTCATGATAAAGCTCAAAAGAGATCTTTATCAAGAAGTGTTGGATTTTCAAAAGAAGAGTATCGCAACCGAGACGCTCAATGAGCTACTGGCGATGAAGTCGAAATGGGATTTACGGGGGCCAAGCAGTACCCCTAAAGTCACCGTGATTTTAAACCATTTCAAGCGTAAAACGTTGTGCGCCCAAATTGAGTCTTTGCTTCATCAAACGCTTCCGTTCCACCATGTTTGGGTGCTTTCTTTCGGGAGTCCCAACGAGCAATCCTTGAAGAGGATTGTCGAAAGCTATAATAACTCGAGAATAAGTTTCATAAGCTCCAGTTATGATTTTAAGTACTATGGGAGGTTTCAAATGGCTTTGCAGACAGAATCCGATCTCGTCTACATTGTCGATGACGATATGATACCTGGTACTAAGATGTTGCAGATTTTGTCTCATGTGGCAGGAACTGAGAAGTACAAGAACTCTGTACTAGGTAGTATTGGGAGGATCTTGCCTTTTAGACAGAAGGATTTTACTTTCCCGAGCTACAGGAAGTTTCGTTCAAAGGAGGCTGGCCTTTATTTGCCCGATCCGGCTTATGACATTACACTTGATAGAGTTGTGCAGGTTGATTTTCTGTCTAGCTCGTGGTTTTTATCGGCCGAGCTTGTTAAGACGCTTTTTATCGAGACACCGTTTACGTTCATGACCGGAGAAGATTTGCACTTGAGGTATGTGACTTGTTCTCTTGATTAATATATGTATTTCTTTTTGTGTCAATTATTAAAAGGGCGAATAGATATAGTATTCCAAAGGTTTCTCATAATTACAAAATACCCTCTATATTTGTTTAAAATTACAGAAAATCCCCTGAGGTTTCAAACAAGTACTTAAATCTAACAAAATACCCCCTGTACTTTATACAAAATCTTACCAAAAAAAAATAATATTGTACTTTGTAATTGTGTATGAAACCTCAAGGGATTTTGATCTGTAATTTTTTTATAACAGATGGGGTATTTTGTTATTATGGCAACACTTAGGGGTACTATTTATAATTCTCCCTTTATTAAACTGATTGTTTGCATACTTTCAACTTAAAATAAATTACAGCTTCTTGATTATTTTTTTCTATTATTTATAAGTGGTTTTGTACTTTTACTACTCAATTTTACAACTTTAACTTGTAATTTGATTTTTCAAACGCAGAAGTTTTTGCAAATTGCATGTTTTTATACTACACATTAGTTGGTTTGAAACAAGGTCTTAGTTACTATAGTTGAAACAAAAGTTTGCAGTTTGCTATAATTCTCTAATCAATGTTGTATAAACTATCTATCCATGCAGCTATCAGCTTCAGAAATATAGAAATGCCGGCTCGTTTGTCTTACCCGTTGATCCAAAGGACAAAGAAACATGGGGTGACAGCGAGCACCGTCTAGCTTACGTCTCCGAAACAACTGTAATTTTCAAAGATGTTGTTCAAGTACGAGACGACCAATGGTGGAAGGCCCTCTCGACCGGCTACATCACTCAGTGGGCAGCAATGTACCCTCAGAAGATAGATGCGCTCTTCTATGCCAACTCGGTTGATGAGGTTAAAGCATTAGCCCCTCTTCTCGAAAAATTCAGAACAACTGTCGGGAAGAAGGCTTACATTGTTGTCTCGGGTGGCAACTTCTGCCCGTGTGAGGAAGCAGCCGTATCTTTGAAATGGCCAAACGCAGTGTGTAGAGAGAGAAGGTTCAAGATTTTTGATCTGGGACTCGGTGCTCTCTCCGCGATTTCTAATTCTGAGGTGCCTGTTTTGCAAAGCGTGTATGCTAGCATGAAAGGGTTGATAAAGATTCACAACCCCAGCGTGGTGATCACTGTGTCGGATATTGATACGAACGTGAAGAAGGCTTTGAAGATGGCAACTGAGACTATGACCAATGGCACGACGTTGGTGATGCTGCCGAGGAAGTCAGTGACACGGGCGCTTTGGATGGCTGATCTTCGCTCTACGACCTTGCCAAGTAAGAAAAACTTGATTTTCTCTAGTGGTTTTCTTGTTTCTTTGATGGTGCTCACGAAACTTAAAAATAAGTGATTTCGAGCTTTTTTCCTTTAATAGTTTTTGAATAGTGTTTAATATGCCTGTTATACTTTTCTAAAAGTAGAAAAAATATTAGGATCAGTTACGAATACCTCTCAAGTTTATGCGGTTTATGAAATTTTTTCTGAAACTTTGAAAATGACGAAAAACACTGAGGTTTGGCAAAGCATAATGAATACACTCAAACTAACAAAAAGTCGTTGACTTAGGGTGTTTTTCGTAATTTTTAAGGTTTCAAATTTTTTCGTAAAGTCTCAAATCTCGGGGGGGGGGGGGGGGGGGGGGGGGTGTCTCGTAATTATTCCAAAATATTAAAAGCTGAAAGCACCTTTCACATGACATGTAACAATGCCTAGGCTTTTTTCTTCACGTTTAACATGTAATTGATTTTAAAGGTGCTTGCAAAAAATTAAAATAAGTGATTTCTAGCTTTTTTTTTACTTTTTCAGGCCAGTAAATAGTGTCTGAAATGTTTGTTTTTCTTTATGAAAAGCAGAAAAATATTAAAAACTAAAAGCACATGTACCCAACTTTTAACCGTTTGTAGTTTCTTTTGTTTAAATGTTTCTAATAGTTTCTCATTTACTATTTCTACGAACAGATTGGAACCGAATGAGGCTTACGATAAGCATCATCACACAAAACCGAGCTCCTTCTCTCACAAGACTCCTCAACTCCCTGAGCAATGCCTACTACCTAGGAGACGAGATCACCATCACCTTCAACATGGATAGCAGAGTCGACGAGGCAACCATAAAGCTCGTGAACTCATTCGACTGGCCCCACGGGCCCAAGATTTTCCGAAGAAGAATCATCCAAGGAGGCCTCATTCGTGCCGTGAGTGAAAGTTGGTACCCCACCTCAGACGACGATTTTGGCCTTTTACTAGAAGATGACATTGAAGTCTCTCCTTACTTCTATCTATGGATCAAATACGCCATTTTAGCCTACCACTACGATCCTCAAGTGTCTCTCCCTGAGCTCTCCTCCATCTCCCTCTACACGCCGCGTTTAGTTGAGGTAGTCAAAGAAAGGCCTAAGTGGAATGCAACCGACTACTTCAAGAGGATCCATCCAAACATGCCTTATCTCCACCAACTACCGTGCAGTTGGGGTGCCGTTTTCTTCCCAAAACATTGGAGGGAGTTCTACGTGTACATGAACATGAGATTCACCGAGGATGCGAAGCAAAATCCGGTCCAGATTCCGAAATCAAGAACAAATGGTTGGCAGGCTTCTTGGAAGAAGTTTCTAATCGACATGATGTACTTGAGAGGGTACGTTAGTCTCTATCCCAACTTCCCGAATCAACATAGCTTTTCGACCAATCATATGGAGCCGGGCGCGCATATAAGCGCGAAAGACAATGTTGTTAACCATGACAAGAGAGATTTCGAGGTGCCATTGTTGAAACAAGACTTCAAAACTTTGTTGCCTAATGGGAAAATGCCTCCAGCTTCAAGGTTGCCATCTCTGAACTTATTCAATCAGGCATTGTCTTTGAAAGGATTGAAAGCTGCAGGAGCAAAGTTGGGACAGGATGTTCTTGAGTGCAAACCTACTGAAACAGTGATGGTGCATCATGATACAGGTCTACCTTCACATTGTGCAAGGTTCTGATATATGATTTTGTTGTTTTAATTATTTATTATGACAATTTTATTTTTTTGTTTCATTTTCATACAAAATTTGTTTATTTTAGGTATAGTCATTGTCTTTGTAGGGAACATTGTGATCTCCAATTGTAAAAAAAAAACATGAATGAATGTGGTCAAAGGAAGTAACGAAAGATATATAAAAGATGAGAAAATGTTTTATCTTCAATCTGAATTGGCTAATCTATTAAATCAAATTCCTATTGCAAACATATCATAACCCTTCTTACCTGATCATTTAATTTTTTTTTCCTCATAAATAATATTAATTTACTGAACATATAAAAATAAGTTAAATTTCAATATAAAAAATGTAATCCATCCAAAAATTAAATCTAGAGATAATTAGACTTATACTCTCTCGACTTAATGGCAAATATAAAAATACCCCCTTGACTATTAGAAATTACATACATATCTCCTAATCTTAACGGAAACCTAAAAAAGTTAACGGAAAGTTACAAAATGACTAAATTATGCATAATAGTTTTGTTATAGTGTTTGCTAGCTATACGTGGAATGAGCGAAGTGATTGAGCTGTTGTCCAATTAATAAATGTTAGCGTCTACTTGGATATAAGAAAATGGCTAACGGCAAGAGGTGTTACACGAAGACGTAGTCGAGAGGATATCTATATAATTTTCAATACTCAAGGAGGTTTTCCTGTATTTTCCCCTAAGTCGAGTGGTAAATATAATTATTCATTAAATCTAATACACCAGGTGAAGTATCTCAAAGACCAAGACAATATGAACACGCATGATATTTATTTGAAAATCGCAAAAAAAAAGAGAAAATTAAATTAACTTAAATCAGTAATAACAAAGTCCAAAGTAAAACTGGATACATCAACCAAACCAACGTGAGTCGAAGCTGAATTTCTAGTTAAATGTGAGCTACTCTATTAGCATCACGACGAACAAAAGCAAATTGACAATCAACAAAACTATCAACTAAACTACGAATATCAGCAATTAAATTCCCTAATGGCGAGAAATCCTCTGTAGCACTTTGTAAATTCTGAATCACCATCAGACAATCCCCTTCAAAAACCACCATCCGCCAACCAAAGTCCCGAGCCAACTTAACCGCCACCAAGCACGCCTTTGTCTCAGTGAACTCCAGGTCTAGCAGCCCCATGAACCGATCCAGTTCCCACCCGACCGATGCCCTTTCCAAATCTCGTGCCACCACTCCGAACCCAATCTCCCCCGACTCGGCAAAGAGGGCCGCATCAAAATTAACTTTGAACCAACTCGGCAATGAATGCAACCACCGATTAGGAAACAACCTAGCCACCCGTGAAGCACTCACATCAATCGCTCGGCCCACTTCCGTCCCACACGATTTGGCAAAATTCACCACTTCGAACGGATTCCAAACACTGTCAGCCCGTTTCTTATTCCGATTCTCCCAAATTGCCCATATCACATTCCAAAACTCTCCCTGCTCCTCCACATCCAATGTCGATAGAACCCTTTCAAGTCCCGCTCCAAAGTCCTGCCGCAGCTTATCGACTTTTGCCAAAGCAATCCCCGTCAAGTCCCACACTTCCGGAACAAACGGGCAATCCACTAGCGCCTGAAGACTGTCCTCAAATTCCACCTCACAAACCGGATAGCTGGTTTCGCCAAATAGTGCTGCTGAAGCAGCATTCCGGTAGTCGGTAAGATATCATGCACCGCCCTCCATGCAAAGACCCAAACCTTTGGCACCGTTCTAGCACTCAAAATCCGATCCCACACCCTATCTTGACCCGCATCCATGACCGCACCTCTCTCACGCGCCACCAACTCTCGAGCCAAGTGATACGCACTTCTCACCGAGAATCTACCATTTTTTGCATAGTGCCATATCAAATAATCTGGCCTTGTCACCTTACCCAACAAATGCTCAAAATTATCGACACATCCTCCTGATTGAAGTTAGCTTGGACCACCTCCACATTCCAACTCCAACCGTCTGTCGTGATCAGGTCCACCACCTATTTAATCCCCCATAGTGGGCCCTATCATTGCCGGCTGAAACCGCGGCAGTTTAGGAAGCGAGCAGTGCCGCTAAATATGAATCCCTTCCACTGACTTGATCCGCCACCGAGACCCCAAAGCCACAAGGTATCGAGCCTCAAAGATCCCACTCCACGTAAACGGTAGATTAAGCCCCACACGAGTGTCGAGAAACTCCGAATAAAAGAAGTAGCGAGCTTTATAACTTCGGCTCAACAAGCTATTAGGAAACTGTAATATTCTCCAAGCCTGCTTCGCCAGTATTGCCAAAATAAAGAGCTTCGGTTCTCTAAATCACAAACCCCCCCTCCCGACTTCTTACTCCGACACATCTTATCCCAAGACAACTAAGGAAGCTTCCGATTACCCCAATTATCCCACCAAAACCCACAGATCATCGATTTCAGCTCCTTAATCACATAGTTTGGCAACAGAAAATAACTCATTGTATATGCCGGTATTGACTACAAAACCGCTTCGATTAACACTTCATTTCCCGCAGTCAAAAGAAATTTCTCAGAAAACCCCTGAACCATCTTCGTAATTTTATCCTTCAGTGAAGCAAATATAGTCCTTTTAGATTGCCCTACAATAAACGATAACCCCAAATACATATCAAAATTTTGAATGCGCTGAACCTCCAACACCTGCGCATACATGATATACCTAATAAATAAGAAAAGCGGCTTCCAATTAGACGAAATTAAACATAATTTGATAGAGACTTCGTCGTATTATATAAGTTAAACTGAGTTAGAGATGTAAATATAGATATTAAAAAAATATTGTGAAGATAGTATTTACAAATCAAATATATAAATACCAAATTGTGCTAATATAAAAAATTAAAAAGAAAAATTTATATTAATTAGAAACATTAGATTATATCACTCTAATGTAGATTATATAAAGCAAGAAGCTTGTAAGAATCAACTTCGTGCAACCACTATTCAACAATGAAGGAAAACCAAAAGTACCGTGCGACCTTGCTTTGATATATATTAACAAATTCAAAGTGAAAATTTGAGAAATACTATTAAGCAAAAGAAGATAGAATTTTACCAAAAAAATAAAGATAGAAGAAAAAGGAAATTGTTACTGTGTTCGAGGTGATGAATGTGGTGGTCGGCCTCGATATAAACCTCATTTTTCAGATATGGAATCACTAATAATATTTATTTCTTTTTCAAGATGGATATTTCAAATTTAAATTCAAAATTTAATCTTATGTTAATCCCATGCAATTGGTCTTTTAATTAAGATTGCTATAAATTACTACATAAGGTTTAACCAATGCCAATTTAAAATGAACCAACAACCGATAAACTGTTTTTCTTTTAATTAAAAATTAAAAAAAAAAAGTATTGAGTGAAAATCGCACAACAAGTATATTTCCAGTGACGACTTGAAGAAGACCAAGATTAGAGCAGAACTCAAAGATTGCAACAAATGATGATGATCAATTTCCTACACTCAAAGGGCGACATTTTCGCATGGAAACCACCAAATTTCAAAGGCATTGACCTGAACGTCATATTACGTAGGTAGAACGTAGATCTGTTTTTCAAACCCGTCAAACAAAAAGCCAGAAAGTTGGGTAAATAATGAAACGAGGTCATCGAAAAGGAGGTGTGAGTGAAATAGGCATTCCTAATTTTATTCTTAATCAATGATTTGTATAATTTAAGGTAAAGATTCATCGTTCCTTAAGGAATGGTTATTCCCTAATAAATGATGGAATTATTCATTCCTTACATAGATTATTAATAGATAAATATAGAAAATGATGGAAAAAGAATCTTATAATTGAAAATATACGTGAAGAAAGACTTTCATCCTCATGTCAACAACTATTTTTGGTCAATGGAGCACATAAAGTTGACTGAGAAATTGTAACCACAAAGCCATTCTATTAGATGGTAGGAAAGAAAAAAGAAATTTAAAAGAAAGAAACAAATAATGAGGAAATTATTAGAAAATAATGTGGTTAACTTGGTTTTTCGGGTTCTTTTTAAAAAAAAACAAGAATTGATATAATTATTAAGTCCATAAGGATAGTAAATTACAAAAGAAAAAAAAAAAGAAAAAAAAAAAGAAAATGAAAAGAAGAAATCATATTAGGGAATATAAGGATAGTAAATCAAGAGAACTAATGAGATTCCAAAAGTCATGTACCATTCAACCAACATATACAAGGACAATTACAAAAGAACCATGAAGTTTGTCACAATTACAAAGAACCCTCAAGTTTGTCATCTATTACTGAAGGTTTCTATCCCTATACAAGTTCTTTTTTTTTTGGTGATGATGAGAATATACATTGCAATACTCACAAGTTCATCAAGGTACTAAGATCATCTCTATTGATCTTCTTCTTATCTTTCTGATCTCTCCAACCAAAAGTTTTTCCTGCCAAAACTCCTTTGTTCTCTTGCAACTGCAATACTCTCTCCTCAATAGTATCTCTAGCAATCAATCTCACAATCTTCACATCTTTCTTTTGTCCGATGTCGTATGTATTGAGCTCATTCAACTCCCTGAATAGCTATGCAACATTGTCTTGTACCTACCTAACTAACCTTATGCCTTGCCTTAGATAGATTAGCTCATAGATACAACTGGATGTGAGCTCATAAGCATGATGAACGCCTTTTAAGGGTAATATCAGATCTTTATAGCTCACGAAGATCGAGGAAAGACCATTTTTGTGGTGGTCAACGGGGTTATGTCCTTTGGACTTAGAATGCGGGCGCGACCTACCAGAGGTTAGTCAACAGGATGTTACCCTCAGACATAGGCAATTCCATGAAAGTCCACGTGGACGATATGATCGTGAAGATCACTAAGGCATCAGATCACTTGAAAGATCTCGAGAAAATGTTCTCGATCCTTAGGAAATATGGAATGAAACTCAACCCCAATAAGGACACTTTTGGGTCGAATGAGGAAATTTCATTGGTTATGTGGTCAGTCAGCGCCAGATCGAGGCAAACCCAAAGAAGATCGAAGCTATACAATCCCTCGAACTCCCAAACATGTAACTGGCATGTACTTCATACATATTATAATCAAATTCTTGTTATACTGAATCATGTCACAGACATATCCATTTCATACACAACAAACTAGCAATAAAATTGAAGAATTTCATACAACAAGTTTCATATCCTAACATATGTCATTGCATAACAACTTCAAAATACAGCTCTAAGCAATAAACTCCAGTAATAGCAGTTCCAAAAATACGAAATATATATATATATATATATATATATATATATATATTCATCTACTTTTTCTACCATAAGAATGCAACTAGAACTAATTCAATCATAAGCTTAATGATAGCGAGCATGTAATCATCTCCATAAATATGAAAACCTATCAATGCTTGAGAAACTATAAATCTTCATTTAAAAAAACTAAGATTTTAAGAAATCTAATTTACGTGAACTGAATTATTGGAACTACTAACTTGGATAATCTTACATTGTTTAATTTATCACAAATACAACTTTAAGCTCATAAACCTCTCACAAATTAGATAAAAAATACATTTAAAATGTCCAATTTCTCTAACTGTTTCTAACTATGTGTTGGTTGCACTGCCTATTTAAACATGTAGCCAAATAAGTGTTGTAATAAAAACATATAACTGACATGTACTTCATACCTATTATAATCAAGTTTTTGCAATATTCAATCATGTCACATACATGTCGATTTTATACACAAAAAACTAGCAATAAAATTGAAATCATTCCATACAATAAATTTCATTTCCTAACATATGTAGGCATAATAACTTCAAAATAATCTTTGCCTTTCCTTTTTTGTTGTCTTTTATTTCCTTTCTCTTATATCTTTGCTTTGTCTTTGTCCTCTGAGAAACAAAAACATTTAAGGAAAAAGTTTGACAAATACCAAAAAAAAAAAAAGAAGAATTTCCAGTCATGCTTACGTACCCCGGTTGAGCGACATAATGTTCAATTACTCTGACCGCTGCTAAATGCGTGTTGGCTGATCTACTTATTTAAACATGTAGTCAAATAAGTATTATAATAAAAATATTTAACTTATATGTACTTCATACATATTGTAATCAAATTCTTACAATATCCAACCATGTCACAAACATGTCTATTTCATACACAAAAAACTAGCAATGAAATTGAAATCATTCCATACTACATGTTTAATTTCCTGATATATCTTACTGAATAACAACTTCAAACTAAGGCTCCAAGCAATACCAGCAACAGTAGACCCAAAAAATACCAATAATATATAATAATTAACTTTTTCTTCCATAAGAATACAATTAGAACTAATTCAATCATAAGCTTAATGATAGCAAAGATGTAATCATCTCCATAAATATGGAAACTTATCAATATTTGAAAAACTATAAATCTTTATTTTTCAAAGAAACAAGATTTTGAGAAATCTAATTTACTTCATACATATTGTAATAAAAAATTTGCAATATTCAATAATATCACAAACATGTCCATTTCAATTTTCATACACAAAAACTAGCAATGAAATTCAAATCATTCCATACAATAAGTTTCATTCCTAACATATATCATAGCATAACAACTTCACCAAGCAATAAATTCTAGCAATTATAGACCCAAAAATACCAAATATATATATTCATCAACTTTTTTTGCCATAAGAATACAACTAAAACTAATTCAACCATAAGCTTAATGATAGCAAACATGCAATCATCTCCATAAATATGAAAACCTATCAATGCTTGAGAAAATGTAAATCTTTATTTTTCAAAGAAACAAGAATATTTTGAGAAATCTAATTTACTAGAACCGAATTCTTGGAACTACTAACAGAGATAATCTTACATTGTTTAAGTTATCACAAATATAACTTAGAGCACATAAAGCTTTCACAAATCAGAGAATATACCTTTGTAATGTCTGATTTCTTTGACCATCGCTAAATGCGTGTTGGCTGACCTATTTAAATATGTAGTCAAATACGTATTGTAATAGAAACATGTAACTCATATGTACTTCATACATATTGTAATCAAGTTTTTGCAATATTCAATCATGTCACAGACATATCCATTTCATACACAAAAATTTAGCAATGAAATTGAAATTATTCCGTACAATATGTTTCATTTCCTAGCATTTGTAGACATAACAACTTCAAAATAAGCTTTGTCTTTTCCTTTTTCTTTGTCTTTTCTTTTTCCTTTCTCTTGTATCTTTATTTTGCCTTTGTCCTCTGAGAATAAAAATTATTGAAGGAAAAAGTTTGATTGAAACAAAAAAAAAAAAAAAAAAAAATCCCAGTCATGCATACGTTTCCCGGTTGGGCGGGATAATATCTAATTTCTCTGACTATTGCTAAATGGGTTTTGGCTGCACTGCCTATTTAAGATTGTAGCCAAATAAGTATTGTTTTCTTTATATAACAAATAAGTATTGTAATAAAAACATGTAACTGACATGTACTTCATACATATGTAATCAAGTTTTTGTAATATTTAATTATATTACAAACATGTCCATTTCATATACTATTATGGAAACCTAAAATTGGAGGATTTGTTCAATCCTATTTAAGGAACCGAGCAACATACAACTAATTAAAATTTGAGAGGGTTAACAAGCCTTCCTAATTTTTAAATCCTATTGTTAAATAAATAGATAAAATACATTAATCTTCAATATCTTTACCTAGTTAAATAATATATAACTAAGCGATTCGGTTTAAAATAACAAGTTGCTATAGAATCTACAAATTAACTACTTTCCACAATTGAATCAACCAATAATTTGTTACAAGACCATATGATTTAAATATTCTAAAGTTCTCTAAATGAAAAATGACAATTAATGAATTAATTGACCATTAATTAACTTGTCTAGATCTATATGGACGTACTCTAGGACCAGCTCCAATTTCCTGTCATCGAATTTGTAAAGTGTAAGAATATTAGGATGATCAACGACCATGTATGTTTTCTTCTCCTTCTGAAAAAAGAAAGAATAATAAATGGAAGGAGAAGAAAACATACATGGTCGTTGATCATCCTAATATTCTTACACTTTACAAATTCGATGACGGGGAATTGGAGCTGGTCCTAGAGTACGTCCATATAGATCTAGACAAGTTAATTAATGGTCAATTAATTCATTAATTGTCATTTTTCATTTAGAGAACTTTAGAATATTTAAATCATATGGTCTTGTAACAAATTATTGGTTGATTCAATTGTGGAAAGTAGTTAATTTATTATAAATAGGGACATTTATTATAACATTACAAAATATAACTTAGAAAAAACTTACATTGCATTGATGGCTCTACTCAGCTGCATGCATATCGTTTTACTGCTACACGGCATCCTTTTTCCATCTCACGATAGAAAATCATGTCGAGTGATCATTTCCTTTCAAATTTGTTGATTTGATCGCTATAGACTATAGTCAAATGTCATTGTTGCGATCTCATCATGTGTATATTCTTTGGGAGCTAGTCTGGTTTTTCCTATAATATTGTACCGTCTTTTTGTCTTAAGCAAGACAAACATATCGGAAAAATAAAAAATTAATTTTTTGCCAAAATATTAATCTTCCAAAACATCCAAATTATTATTCTTTATCAAATTTGCTACATGAAAATATTGCAATGATCATCCGATAGGTTTGACTTAGTATGAAATATGATACATGTCTTTTTAAATACTGGAATTGTAGTACACTACAAATGAAAAATTGGCAAATGTCGCACTTTTTTCACTAAAAATTACTATTCCATCAGAAAAGAACACGCGCTTATATAATCAAATATTAGAATGTCTCAAACATATGATATAAATTTAGAACATATCAAATACTAAATAAATAAAAAAATATTTTCAAAAAATACGAAGAAAATACTTGTAAAACCTCGAGATAAAATAATAAAAAATTAGAGTAATAGAAACTTGAAGTTAAGAAAAAAAAAGTAAAAATAAAGAATTCAAAGTTCAAACAATAAATAAAATACTATACAATATGCTGATTGATGATGCATATTAAGATACAAAAATATTATAAAGTTGTAAAGGATAAAAATAAACATAATGAAAGATCGGATATACAAACCATAGCAGTTATAAATCATTTAGATTACTTATATGTCAATGATATAATATGATTAACCATATACAAACAATACACTATGATTTTGTAATTAGTCATAGCACTTACAATTCATTTACAATACTTATTAATGGTTTCAGCCTTTCAGAAAAAATAGCCCAAAACATCTAAGAGAATATTTTATATATTTCGCATCTTGGTTTCAGCCTTTCAAAAAAAATAGCCCAAAACATCAAGAGAATATTTTATATATTTCGCATCTCTTTCAATAAATATACTGATCAATATATAAAAGAAATATTGAATCATAGTCTTGCTCGGATTGTGACTCTTTAACCCAATCAGGAAGAATATGACTACAATTAGGTTGGAGGCTAAAATCCCTCCAACTAAGTTATATGCACAATATCAAATATCCTAATTTGAAATATCATAAATTAATATCTCTGTAATGGCACGTCCTCAAATACGGTGCGACGCTCACGCACCAAACCACAACCCATAACGACAATAAACGTCTAGCAATGGGTCGCAACCTGGCGAACGGAAAATAATACTAGGCGGATTTATTTTTTTAGAAAAATAACAACACGACTACAACCAACGACAAAGCAAAAGCACATAGCATCAGTTATATAACTTATCCCACTCAGGGAGCTTGTAAAACAGTAAATTCAAAGCGCAAGTATAAAGCCCACCGAGGCCAGTGAAAAACAGATAATCATAAATAAGAAGTAAAACATAATTCTACAATATTTATGAAATCCTAAATGAATTTAAAAGACAGAATGACATAAATTTACAAAGACTAAAGAATATACATCCTGCCTAAGACTCGACTTCCGCCTAGTAACCAAAACCTGAAACAAAACCACAAAAGTAGATGGGGTTAGTCAAAGCGACTAAGTGAGGGGGCTGTAATACATATATATTAATAAAACAGAATAAAGATTCACCATTTTAAATGAGAAGAAAGCAAGTGGAAAAATAAAGGTTTTTAAGCAAATATTGGTGGATCGAAAGATTTCGCAACATAATAAGGCTCGGCGAGTCGAGCATCAACCACTTGTTTCACAATATCAGAAATATCAAATAAACCTCCCTTATTCCTCCTTATGTAGTCAGGTTGCGAACCCGATCTACTATATAATCATGTGGAGAGTTTCACCGTCACATCTTCGATATAGGATATACCTCATCGGTCACAGGTACTCAAAGGGCTGCTACTCCGGCCTCACCCCGAGGTCCCATCACGGGTTTAGAGTCAGAGCACTGAGATCCACCGTAGACCCATCGTCTAACCAGCTTCACCCCATACCCTGGTCTCTTGGGGCCCAATATATATCATGTGGCTCAATGGCCAGGCCGAAAGACCAAGATAATTCCTCGCATTTCAAAATACTTATGTGGTCAAAGGGACCAATTGACAAATCAACTTTTACCCTTTTGAGCTAAAGGAGCCTTCGAGGGGTTAATATGTAATAATTTGATATCAAAGCATTTTCCTTAAACTCATTAAGATAATATGGTTTCCAAATAGCTATTACGTATAATATAAGTTTTGGGAAAGAAAACATAAAAGCATAAAACATAGGCTTCGGGCATATATGAAATATTTACATACGTATAAGAAAGCCGAATTCGGAAAAGAAACCCCACCTGGATAATATGGCAAAAAGGACCAAGGAAAGAAAACCAGACTACTGTCCGAAAAAACTACCACCTGAAACCAAATAGGACACAACCATGTAAGACGACAATACGATGCATGGTTCTAGCCTAAGTCATATAACCACGTTGCAAAATAAATAATTATATAATTAATTAAGCATAAGATCAAATAAAAGAATCAAACAATTATAATTTCCAGCTACTACAAATAGAGAATAAAATTTCATTCTAAATCAGAATAGCATGTCATTTTGTATTCAAGAGCACATAATTAAGCATATGAAATCAATTAATTAAGTATCAGGTATATGGTTGGAGTTCGGAATAGAACTAAATAAGGTAATTCATAGTGCCTAATAAATAGTACTTGTTCGGAATGCAAGAAACTCCGCTATGTAATTCTTGTCATGAAATGTATTTTATTTATAATTATCAATCAATTCCATGAATGCTCTAGTGCTCTACACCAATCGGTTTTTAATTATTAGAGGAATAAGTAAGAAACTTGCAACTAGTACTCTTATAATATTAGATTGAGATTTATTACTATCTGAGTTAACAAATTTTCCAACTAAGTCACTAATCAATAATTAAAACAGGCAATATAAAATCTAATAGAGATTCTAGGCTATTCCCAAGGTTTCACCATAGTACAACTACTATATGTAATCTAATTTCCTTTTACCAACTGAACCTCAATTAATGGCAGACAAATAGAAAGCAAACAAAGATACTAATTTTTATTTCATAACATATTTTCTTTTGTACAACCTAGTTAATATGTTCACAGAGATGTGGTGTTTAGCTGAACATGAGTTACTCAAACGAAACAATTAATTAAAATTATTGGTTGATATCATGTTTGCTTAATAAGAGTAACAAACCTATGGAAACAAATAAAAAGAGAAAATATTAACTAAACTTCATAAAGAGAAAAGAAAGAGGTTTCACCTATTTTCGCTATTTCTTAAGGTTGCTGTTCTTCGTGAGTATGAACTTTTTGTCGGTTCAATGAAATGAAACTATTGTCTTTAATTTTGTTCTTTGTCAAAGTGCCAACAAATATGGTTACGTGTAATGCTATTAGTAATTTGATAAAAAAATAAAATCATCAATTAATAGGCGGTGGCTCACCTAATAGGAAAGGAAGTTATACATATATTTTATTATTATTTACCAAAGGGTAAGGATAGACGACTAATTGATCAAGGAAGAGAAAGACATTGTTTTACTATTATATTTGTGACGACCCGAAATTTTGAATTTATTCTGAAATTATATTTTATTTGCGCCGAATGCTGTTCGTGAGAATATTTAGTATCACGAATAAGTTTTACCCGAGAGTCCACTTTTTACCCAGAATTTTCTATTTTATCCCCGACCCTCTTATATCTTTTATTTCACCAAAAATTACCTTTTCACCCATCGAACCCTCCACACTACCTTGCACCCTCTTGACACCCTATACACTCTCTTGAGCACACACACTCCCCAAAACCGTGTGAATAGAGAGAGAAAGAGGAAAACCCGATCGATCCTTGCCGAGAGAGAGAAGGAGAAGAGGAAGAAAAGGAGAAGAAAGGGAGAATCGTCCTACCGAGTCCGTTTGTCGCCCGATCGACAAGCCGTGAAAACCCGAACGATCCTTGCTTCATCCTCTACCGGTAATCCTTTTACCCCATTTCAATCCGCCCATTCCTTGTTGCGATTTTCTTCATTTTTAGATGGAATTTTATAGTTTTAGGATTTTCGTGTTGAGGAAGATTTACTTGATCATTTTGCATGATTCTTGGACCTATGTGTAGCTAACGTGATATATATGCATATATGTAGAAATTAGCATGTTTTATGGAGTAAATTAGGAGATCTTTTGATTTATGTGTTGGGCGCGAGAGAGAACTTCGCAAACTGCTGTTGCTGCACCTAGAAGATCTGCACGGGCTTGCGCACGGTCTTGCCAAGCCCGTGCTGTGACGTCCCCCCCCCCCCCCCCCCCCACGCCACAACCCTCGGACCGAAATGAGCCTCCGAGCGACAGTTTGATACCACCACTCGAAAAACCCGCCCCCGACAACGGGATTCCACAACCTGGCAACAGCAACTCCCCAACAGCAGTACCAACATCATCAACAACAATTCAATATAACATTAACGAAGCGGAAGCAAATATCATCATCTCAATAGCATAATATCAACATATATATTTCATAAGCCCATCACATTCATCATCCAAAAGTATCATCAAATTTCATATTTCATTCATGTTTCATCCATATTCTATTTAGCATGACAAAATATATAATAGAGTTCAGCTAACAAACTATATAGAACTGACTCCAAAGACTGATAATCCTACGATGCTGCTGCCAGTACCTGACCGCTAACCTGAAGCATGAACCAAAACGGGATGTGAGTCAAACGAACTCAGTGAGGAAGGGAATATATGTATATAATAAAAGCATATTTAATTCACACTTAGGTTGATGAAAGCAAATCTAGTGCCGATAAGCTCTTTTACAATTCATCTAAGTTTTGTGAATTAAATATTGAATCGAAACATTTTATAAAACATTTTATTCCCGGCGAGAACGGGCCATCTCCTTATAACTCCCAAAACATATAATAAATCATTCTGAAATCCGTAACACCGTTTGGCTTATCAAGGGAGCTGCCCAATATTTCACCATAACCGATTAATGGCACCGGTGTAAGTATTACCCGAGCTAGACTACCTCCGACTAGCAATGAGTAATACCCTTTGATTATATTTTAGATGATCGTCACTGGGTCTCCATCCATATATATAATCTGGATTATACTATGGGCTTTACCCTAGACGCACGTCTCCGGGTTTCCACCTCTAGTATAATCTGGGGCCCAAATATACCCTAAGAGCGTCCTCAATAGGGTTAAAGGAATTATAATCTCGCTTTATAAATGTTTTAATTGACCAAAAGGGTCGTTCGAGACAAGGTATGTAACCGTCTAGGGTTTCTCAACACGTTGCCTATAACTCGAGGCATACGAGCAAGTCCCGAGACCAACTGTTACTTTTAAAATCAAAGTAGTTCTCTTGTCTCTATTTTAAAACCATTTTAACAATGATACATATATATCATTTGATATTAAAACCTTTTTATTTCAAATATTGATAACATATAATTGAAATATAAAGGGATAGGGTTTTCGCAAATATTTGTTCAAGCTTCAGTTAAAAACATTTGACATCCTCACCTGTAGGTTAACAAAAAGGATAGCCAAATAACTCAGAATCAGCCCCGCGAGGTCCCACCTGTAATACACAGGCCTCGAGGTAAGACACGACTCAATAAAACAACCGAATACGACGCACGGCTATGAAATGCAATTTATACTCAATATAACACCTTATGCATAAATGTACTTAAACACAATTAAACTCATTGAAATGCATTCAAACACAATCAAATATAGATAATATTAAGCTAGATTAGGCATTCAAGTCATATGAGAGCTTGGGAACTATAATTCAAAGGTTTAGCAAATATTACATAAACCACCCTTCGTTTAATACTTTTCATAGCAAAACAACACCGATTAATCCGAAACTTTCGGCATCTCTTAACTACTATATTTAAGGATTTTTTATGCCAAAAGAATCGAAAAATGAAGCTCGAATCAAAACCTCAAAAAAACCACTATTTATGCCGCCACTTCCCGTTTTTGCTCAAACATTTGATTTTCAATCCCAAACTCCATAAAACTTCACCAATTAGCTTAATATCATGAACTAACATGAATTCCCTAACCATTTAAGCATATGAGATCATTAAGCCAACATTGCACATTGATCAAATTTAATAGAAAAATCACAAGTGATGCTACATGCAACCAACAACCAAACCAAGCTCATCAATCATTCACTCTAGCATGCTTCTTCACTTTATCAACATATGAGACATTGAAACTTAAATATTAAAGAGAATCATGAACTCACCTTGTAAAAGAGAATTGGAGAGAAAGAGATGTAGATAACTTGTTTGCACAAATAAAAAGAAGAAGCTTGTTCCTTGGATGAGAGAGCACACTTTTTGTAACAAAATGATGATGATTTTTGGTGTTTTGAAGGTGATGACAATGGCGGTGGTGAAGAGAGAGAGATGGCCGAGGATGAGGTGAGTTGCTTGAGAATAGTGTAGAAGAATGTGGAGAATAATGAAGGAATTAAATAAATAAATAAAAGGTATTTATTTGAAAAGTCAAAATTAACATGCAACTATGTAGATATTTATATGTATATATTTACATATGTTTTCATATATATATGTATATATATCAAATATAATATCATGTTATTCAAATATAAGAATGGTATAGAATAATTCAAATATGAGAATTCTTATAAGATCATCATATTATTCACATATAAAATCATACATTAATTCATATAATTCACATAATTGCAGACAATGCAAACAAGAGCAATAATCGGCTAACGTACCCAAACGCTATAATATAGCGGGGCGTTACACTATCCCCCCCTTCGGAGAATCTGGTCCCCAGATTCTAACTCGACTCCGCAAATAACTCGGGATAATGAGTTCACATCTTCTCTTCTGTCTCCCACGTTACTTGTTCGGTGGTTCGGTTTCTCCACAACACACGAACCAAGGGAATCTGTCGGTTGCGGAGTTGCTTGAACTTACGATCCTGAATCTCAACAGGTTTCATCTCGATCCACAAGTCAGGCTCTACCTGAACTTCTTCATCTCGGAGAATATGAGATTCGTCGGGATAGTATTTTCGCAATTGAGAAATATGAAAGACGTTGTGAATCGCAGTTAGAGTCGAGGGCAGGTTCAGGCGGTAGGCAGTCTTCTCAATCCGTTCAATAACCTCATAGGGTCCCAAATATCTCGGACTGAGCTTCCCACCTTTTCCCACTCTAGCGAAACCTTTCCTCAACGTCGCCTTAAGGAACACTTTGTCTCCCTCTTCAAATTCCAAATCCCGGCGTCTCTTATCAGCATAACTCTTTTGGCGATCCTGGGCAGCTTTCATTCTCTGTCGAATGATTGCAATCTTTTCAAGAGTTTCCTGGATCGTCTTTGGAGGTAGAGCTCGTTCAACTCCGTTCTTAGTTCTTCGCCAATCTTCCAATTCCCAGTACAGAGGGGATCGGCATTTACGTCCGTAAAGCGCTTCATACGGGGGCATCCCAATTGTTGCTTGGTAGTTGTTGTTGTAGGCGAATTCAATGAGCGGCAGTTGCTTGTCCCAACTCGTGGAGAAGTCGAGAGCACAAGCTCGCAGCATATCGCCTAGAATCTTGATGGTTCTCTCAGATTGACCATCAGTTTGCGGGTGAGCGGCCGTGCTGAATTTCAAATTCGTTCCCAAGTTTCTGTGAATTTCTTGCCAAAGTCGAGAAGTAAACTTGGGATCTCGATCGGACACAATACTTTTCGGAACTCCGTGTAACTTTACAATCTGCTCGATATACAACTCTGCCAGTTTCTTGACATTAGTGGTCTTTCGAATTGGAATGAAATGAGCAGATTTCGTCAAACGATCCACAATCACCCAAATCGTATCATATCCGCCTCGAACTCTCGGTAATCCGGACATGAAATCCATTGCAATATCTTCCCATTTCCAATCCGGAATAGGGAGTGGCTGTAGAGTTCCACCGGGTTGCTGATGTTCGGCTTTAACTCGTTGATAAGTTAAACACCGTCTCACGAAATCAGCAACTTCTCGTTTCATTCCATGCCACCAATATTGAGTCTTGAGATCTCTGTACATCTTATTACCTCCCGGATGGACGGTATAAGCAGATTTATGTGCTTCCTCCATGATTTCGGTCTTCAGATTCTTCGGCACGCAAATTCGGTTCTTAAAACGAAGAAGACCCATATCATCGAAAGCAAATGAGGAGTTCGGATCATCTTGCATCCTCACGACCTGTCTTTGAATCCAGTCATCAGCACTCTGCTCGTCTTTAAGCCTCTGAACCAAGTCCGGTCTCACTGAGAGGTTTGCAATCCGCGGTTGAGAGACTAAGTGATATCTCCCTGCTTCGGACATTAATTCCAAGGAGGTTCCTTCCAAGACAGCTACCTTTGCCTGTCTACTTAAAGCATCGGCTACTACATTAGCTTTGCCTGGGTGATATTGAATACGGCAATCATAATCTTCAAGAAATTCCATCCACCGACGTTGCCTGCGATTGAGATCCTTCTGAGTATGTAAATACTTCAAACTCTGGTGGTCGGTGAAAATGTCGAATGTCACGCCGTATAAGTAATGTCGCCATTTCCCCAGGGCAAAGATAATAGCAGCTAGCTCAAGATCATGGATAGGATAGTTCTTCTCAGCATCTTTTAGCTTGCGCGAAGCATAAGCAATCACTTTGCCGTTTTACATCAGAACACATCCTAACCCTTCTTTCGATGCATCGGTATAAACTATAAATCCTTCGGAACCTTCAGGTAGTGCAAGTACCGGAGCAGTAGTCAACCGTTTCCTTAGCTCTTGGAAACTTCCCTCGCACTAATCGTCCTACTTAAAAGGCACGTTCTTGTGAGTTAAATTGGTCAGCGGAGCGGCTATCTTGGAGAAATCTTGAACGAAACGCCTGTAATAGCCAGCTAACCCTAAAAAACTCCTGACTTCAGTTGGAGTCTTCGGCTGCTCCCATTTCATCACGGCCTCAATCTTCAAGGGATCCACTTCGATTCCATCTCCTGATATCACATGACCAAGGAAGGTAACTTTATCAAGCCAAAATTCGCATTTACTGAACTTGGCATACAACTGATGCTCTCGGAGAGTTCTTAATACGATGCGAAGATGCTCGGCATGTTCTTCCTTAGTCTTTGAGAAAACTAGGATATCATCAATGAAGATCACCACAAACTTATCGAGATATGGCCGGAAAGTACGATGCATCAAATCCATGAAAGCAGCTGGGGCATTCGTTAACCCGAAAGGCATAACTACGAACTCAAAATGCCCATATCGAGTATTAAACCCAGTCTTCGGAATGTCTGATTCTCGGATTCGCAACTGGTAATACCCTTGTCGGAGATCTAGCTTGGAGTACACTTTCGACTCTTGCAAAATATCAAACAACTCTTCGATGTGAGGTAGAGGATATTTGTTCTTTATCGTCTTCCGATTCAGCTCGCGATAATCTATACACATCCTCAACGTCCCATCCTTCTTTTTCACGAAAAGAACAGGCGCACCCCACGGTGAAGTACTCGGTCGAATGTACCCACTCTCCAACAGTCCATCCAACTGTATCTTCAATTCTTTCAACTCTGCCGGAGCCATTCGGTAAGGAGTCTTCGAATACGGTTCGGCACCCGGAGCTAGATCGATCACAAACTCTATCTCTCGTTCCGGAGGCAAAGAATTCAAACTCTCGGGAAACACATCAGGGAATTCTCCAACTACTGGTACCTCCTCAAGCTTAACATGCTCTTTCGGACGGTTTAGTAGATAAGCAACAAAGGCCGGAGATCCCTTGCGAATCATTCGGGCGGCTTTAACATAAGAAACTCGAGGAATCTTGTCAAACCTTTTGCCCAAAATCTCGCTATCAGCTCCCAGAGCGATCTTTTTCCTGAAACAATTAATATAAGCTTGATGCCGATATAGCCAGTCCATTCCCAATATTATCCCGTAGTGACTCATCGGAAGCTCAATGAGATCAGCAGGATAATCGCGATCGTCTATCCTCAACGGATAGTCTCGGAAGACTCGATTACACAAATAAGAAATTCCCAACGGGGAATTGACCTCAAGCACATACGGTAAAGACTCGACAGACAATGATAATTTGGATGCATATTCGGGAGCGATGAAAGAATGTGTCGCACCCGAATCATATAATGCAATTATGGATATGTCATGTAAATGTATTGTACCTTGTATCACAGCATTTGGATCAGCGTCTCCTCCATCTCCCTGCATGGCATAGGCCCGTGCTTCAACCTTTCCTTTTCCTCTATTCTGTTGCTCCTTCTGTAATGGTGGAGTCCTTTTCTTTGGGCAGTTTTCGATTTGATGATCCCTGCCTCCGCACCGGGTACACAAACCCTGTTTCCTCCAACAGTTTGCCTCGGTATGTCTCGGTTTATTGCAGAAGGAACATTTAACCTGGAGCTCCGTTATCTGAGGACCTGTGATCTTTTGCTTCTTGCTCGAAGATGAAGGACCCGCAGGAGGAAAAGGCTTCTTAAATTTGCGAGGTGGTGGAGCTATATCCTTCTGTGCGAAGTCCTTTTTGATCTGTTGTAACTGAGACTCAATCTCCAGTGCAGTTGTGACGGCAACTTCGTATGTAGGGAGATGAGCTCCCAAAAGTGCTCTTCGAATTTCCTCGTTTAAGCCCTGAACAAATTGATTCACGTTTCTTCTCTCGTCTGTAAGTATAGAAGGACAGTAGACAATGAGGCGGGAGAACACGGCCTCGTATTGATCAACGGAAAGATTCTCCTGTTTTAAGGCTCGAAATTCGGCTTCTCGTTTATCCTGTACAACTAGGGGAATGTATTTGTTCCGGAAAGCCGCAAGAAAGTTAGCCCACGTCGACTCAGTCTGATCAGCTCGCCATCTAGCTTCAATCAGTCTCCACCAGTCCCTGGCTGGTCCTTTAAGGAGAAACACAGCATATTCAACCTTCTTTGGATCGGGACACTCAATAACTCTGAACATAGGCTCGAGATCGGCAATCCACTCTGTGGCCTTGAGATCATTAGGTTGTCCTTCAAAGCGAGGGGGATTGAGGTTGAGGGACCTGTCAAAATCCCTTGCCTCTGCCTGTTTCCTTTGAGCAGGGGTCGGTTGTGCAGGAGCTATACCCTGTTGAAACATCCTTTGCACGGCTTCAAAGAACGTGGCAGGATTTAGGGGATTCGGCTGCACGGGCGGTATTGGCTCGGGCTGAGGAGCCTGAGGAGCATTAATGTTGTTGTTGTCTTCCTGGGGAGGAGAAGGAGGAGCAGCTCTGGTTCTCGGTCTACCACGAGCACGATTCATTTTCCTGTATCAAAAGACTGAATAATATGCATGTTTTGTTAGCCACATGATCATGCTAGCACAAAATCACATATCATGGACATATAAAAGCACATCGTCCTATAGCCGTTCGACCTAGATAGACTCGACACAACATAAAAACCTAAGTACCAAACCTAGGCTCTGATACCACCTTAAGCTGTGACGTCCCCCCCCCCCCCCCCCCCCCCCACGCCACAACCCCCGGACCGAAACGAGCCTCCGAGCGACAGTTTGATACCACCACTCGAAAAACCCGCCCCGGACAACGGGATTCCACAACCTGGCAACAGCAACTCCCCAACAGCAGTACCAACATCATCAACAACAATTCAATGTAACATTAACGAAGCGGAAGCAAATATCATCATCTCAATAACATAATATCAACATATATATTTCATAAACCCATCACATTCATCATCCCAAAGTATCATCAAATTTCATATTTCATTCATGTTTCATCCATATTCTATTTAGCATGACAAAATATATAATAGAGTTCAGCTCACAAACTATATAGAACTGACTCCAAAGACTGATCATCCTACGATGCTGCTGCCAGTACCTGACCACTAACCTGAAGCATGAACCAAAACGGGATGTGAGTCAAACGAACTCAGTGAGGAAGGGAATATATGTGTATAATAAAATCATATTTATTTCACACTTAGGTTGATGAAAGCAAATCTAGTGCCGATAAGCTCTTTTACAATTCATCTAAGTTTTGTGAATTAAATATTGAATCGAAACATTTTATAAAACATTTTATTCCCGGCGAGAACGGGTCATCTCCTTATAACTCCCAAAACATATAATAAATCATTCTGAAATCCGTAACATCGTTTGGCTTATCAAGGGAGCTACCCAAGATTTCACCATAACCGATTAATAGCACAGGTGTAAGTATTACCCGAGCTAGACTACCTCCGACTAGCAATGAGTAATACCCTTTGATTATATATTAGATGATCGTCACTGGGTCTATCTATATATATAATCTGGATTATACTATGGGCTTTACCCTAGACGCACGTCTCCGGGTTTCCACCTCTAGTATAATCCGGGGCCCAAATATACCCTAAGAGCGTCCTCAATAGGGTTAAAGGAATTATAATCTCGCTTTATAAATGTTTTAATTGACCAAAAGGGTCGTTCGAGACAAGGTATGTAACCGTCTAGGGTTTCTCAACACGTTGCCTATAACTCGAGGCATACGAGCAAGTCCCGAGACCAACTGTACTTTTAAAATCAAAGTAGTTCTCTTGTCTCTATTTTAAAACCATTTTAACAATGATACATATATATCATTTGATATTAAAACCTTTTTATTTCAAATATTGATAACATATAATTGAAATATAAAGGGATAGGGTTTTCGCAAATATTTGTTCAAGCTTCAGTTAAAAACATTTTACATCCTCACCTGTAGGTTAACAAAAAGGATAGCCAAATAACTCAGAATCAGCCCCGCGAGGTCCCACCTGTAATACACAGGCCTCGAGGTAAGACACGACTCAATAAAACAACCAAATACGACGCACGACTATGAAATGCAATTTATACTCAATATAACACCTTATGCATAAATGTACTTAAACACAATTAACTCATTCAAATGTATTCAAACACAATCAAATATACATAATATTAAGCTAGATTAGGCATTCAAGTCATATGAGAGCTTGGGAACTATAATTCAAAGGTTTAGGAAATATTACATAAACCACCCTTCGTTTAATACTTTTCATAGCAAAACAACTCCGATTAATCCGAAACTTTCGGCATCTCTTAACTACTATATTTAAGGATTTTTGATGCCAAAAGAATCAAAAAACGAAGCTCGAATCAAAACCTCAAAAAAACCACTATTTATGCCGCCACTTCCCCTTTTTGCTCAAACATTTGATTTTCAATCCCAAACTCCATAAAACTTCACCAATTAGCTTAATATCATGAACTAACATGAATTCCCTAACCATTTAAGCATATGAGATCATTAAGCCAACATTGCACATTGATCAAATTTAATAGAAAAATCACAAGTGATGCTACATGCAACCATCAACCAAACCAAGCTCATCAATCATTCACTCTAGCATGCTTCTTCACTTTATCAATATATGAGACATTGAAACTTAAGGATTAAAGAGAATCATGAACTCACCTTGTAAAAGAGAATTGGAGAGAAAGAGATGTAGATAACTTGTTTGCACAAATAAAAAGAAGAAGCTTGTTCCTTGGATGAGAGAGCACACTTTTTGTAACAAAATGATGATGATTTTTGGTGTTTTGAAGGTGATGACAATGGCGGTGGTGAAGAGAGAGAGATGGCCGAGGATGAGGTGAGTTGCTTGAGAATAGTGTAGAAGAATGTGGAGAATAATGAAGGAATTAAATAAATAAATAAAAGGTATTTATTTGAAAAGTCAAAATTAACATGCAACTATGTAGATATTTATATGTATATATTTACATATGTTTTCATATATATATGTATATATATCAAATATAATATCATGTTATTCAAATATAAGAATGGTATAGAATAATTCAAATATGAGAATTCTTATAAGATCATCATATTATTCACATATAAAATCATATATTAATTCATATAATTCACATAATTGCAGACAATGCAAACAAGAGCAATAATCGGCTAACGTACCCAAACGCTATAATATAGCGGGGCGTTACACGTGCGTAGCCCCGTGTGTCCCCCTTTTTGACCTGCACCGGCTTGAGCCTGTGCATGAGCCTGTGCGTAAGCCCGTTTGCAGCTGCACGGTCTTGACAGCGCCCTCAAGACCGTGCGTAAGCCAGTGCACCCTTATTTGTGCTTGCACCGGCTTGCCAAGCCCGTGTGCTGGCCGCTGCAACATACTTAGAGCTTTTCCAACCTTTTTCCTTTCTTTCACTTCGAGAATTGAGTCAACCCCACTTATTTAAATGTTGACTTTTCGCAAACGACCTCCTAAAATCAATCCGATTTCACCTGTAGCTTCCTTATGATTCGAGATATAATATTTTGCAAAGTTTGTAATTTATCCGACCTTATTTAACTGTCAATTGACACCTTTCTCGTTTAGAGATTTTTACCCACTTTTCCCGTTTGTTATCCGTTTGATCTCGAATCTGCGTGAGAGCGTTCTTATATTATTTTAAGCATATCTACGTGCTCTAATTGCATTTAAGCATGTTTTTAATATTTAATTTTATGTTTCTTTCGTTATTTAGAATTGCGTTAATATTTCTTTAATTGTTGTTCCATGATTGTGTATCTTTATATGTTTAATTATTTGGCTTTCCATATTGCACCTGTAGTATGATCGAAGTTCTATTTGAATTGTCGTGCGTCGTTTGTTGTCTCATGTCTTGCTTTTAGTATTGTCGGTCTCATTTTCATCCTCTAGCCCTGTGTATTACAGGTGGGACCAACGAGGGAGAAACTTGACTACCGCTTGCTTCCATACTGTCGTGTCGAGCCAGGTAAGGGTTTAAAATACTTTCAACTGGAGCAAGGACATAGTTATATAGGTTTGCAAAATAAATCATTATCCCGCCTTTCTTATTGCTTGATGTACTGCCTTTACTATTCTTTATATGCTTAGTCAAACCCTTTTGATAGAAAAACTTATACCTCTACAAAATGATTTAAAATGCTTTCAACTAGAGACAAGTAACTTATCTGTTTTAAAGGTAACTATTTGATCTCAGAGGCACTTATAAGTAATGTCGTTAGGGACATCCGTCAGCATGCTCCAGAAGCGTACGTCGCTTATGAGTATTTCTTAGATCGTTACACCAACTTGTTTCAAAAGATCCTTTGGCCATTCATACTTAACTGCTTGCATCATCTTTCGAACGGTCCTTTTGGCCACCCAAACGGTTCTTGTTTTCAAAAGCGAGCCATGGACTGGATCGTGACTTAGGGCCCGGAGTATATAGGAGGTGAGTCTGGAGACGAGCGTCTAGGGCAAATCCCGATGTATACTCCAATCCGTATTCGCTTAGGTTGGCCAGGAGGTTGGCTAGCCTGAGTTAGTGCGAGGTGGCGTTGTAGGCTACGCGCTTCCTAAAAAATTTTGATTAGGGTGACGTTGTTAACACACGTTTCCATAAAATTCTGACTGGATCATGACTTTTGGTGGTGGAGTAATTGACTGCATGTTTTCATTATTTTCATGGTTGGAAGTTATAAGAAGAGGGCCCGTTCTCGCCGGGACACATTGCTGCATGACTTATTGCATTACTTACTTGTCTAATTGATTTACGGCTTTCGTTACAAGTCGAAACACATTCCGGTTTTCTTTATTTAGCATATATATTTTCCTATATATATATATATAAAACCCGGAAGCGTGACTCGAACTTGCCCTACTTAAGCCTCCTTTATTGTTCAAACTACCTAGTTGAATTAGGAGCCGTGTTTACTTATCATTTTCAACTTGTTTACATCATGCCTTTCGAACTTGTAACGGCCTCGTGACTCAACTAGTATTCTTTCAAAATGATCGGCTTGACATTATGTGCAAATGATTTCAAAGGATCCGGTTCGTCACCCTTTTGTGTTTTCAAAGTAAGCCGAACCCGAGTGTTGCCTTGTGTTATTGTTTTGCAACCTATATCATTATTTGTATTCTTTCTCAAAATGAGCAACATTCAATACTTTTGATTTAAAAAGATAAACGAAGAACTGTGATCAAAACCCCCTTACTGAGTATCCTTTATATTCACCCTTCTATTTTGGTTCTTGCTTCAAGTAGACAGGTGGCGGCGTCACCTATCTTGCCAGTCGGCATCAGCAGGTCTAGATAGGCTCAGTCTTGTAGTCTGGTTCATCTTGTCAGTGGTCCCAACAACCGTCGAGTCTTGATTTATTGTATTTAATTGCTTTCGTACCCTTTACTGCTTTATTTACTTTAAGTACTTTATGTGCCCCTGATGTAGGATGGTTGAAGATATCTAGGATTGCACAGGGTAGGCTAGTTGAGCCATGGATGAGGCCTAGATATCCGATTTTAGAGCAAATCTTTCGAGTACTACACTGTGGTGACCCCGAGAGGGTTGAGTATGCTACCTTCCTTATGAGAGGACCAGCTCGAGATTGGTGGCACTTCACAGAACGAAGATGAATCGCCAAGGGAGTTCCCCTCACTTGGACACGATTTGTATCTGATTTCCAAATGAAGTATGTGCCGGAAGTGGTACGTGACAGCCGGGAGAGGGAATTCATGTATCTCAACCAAGGAGCATCTACCGTAGCTCAGTATGAAGCACAGTTCAACCGTCTCATCACCTATGCTCCTCATTATGCCGTGGACGAACGAAAGAGGACATGAAAGTTTATCGAGGGACTTCAGCCAAAGATTCGGAGAGCATTGATCGCACTTGACATCCGTCTTTACCCCGATGCAGTTACCCGGGCTATGAGAGTGGAGTCCGAACTCCAAATAATGAACCAGAGTGCCCCTCCTATGATAGGATCCTCTCCAACGAGATAACAGAGTACATTTCGGTCATGGAGACCAGACTACGAGATGCCGGAACCTACCAAACCTGAAGTGAACGAGGACCCCATCCCCTGTGAGTACTGTGGAAAGACAAATCACAAGACTGCAAAGTGTAGGAGGAAATTGGGACGTTGCCTCAGATGTGGGAGTAGCAAGCATCAGGTTCAAGATTGCCCCGACTCAAGGAACCCTCGGGGAAGAAAAAGGGGATCCCGACCCTAATGCTGACTCACAGAGGTATACTGCATTATCATAACATGCATCCGTATTTATATATTTCGAATGATAAATGCTACTTGTGTTTGCTATTTAGTTTCTCCAATACTTGCATTTGTAGAAAGGGAAGTTTCACTTCCCGTTCCTTTATGTGTTAGAATCTGAGGACAGATTCTTTTGAAGACGGGAGTATTATAACGACCCGAAATTTCAGATTTATTCCGGAATTATATTTTATTCGCGCCGAAGGATTTCCGTAAGAATATTTAATATCATGAATAAGTTTTACCCGAGAACCCACCTTTTACTCGAAATTTCTATTTTTATCCCTTGCACCCTCTTGACCATCTTGCACCCTCTTGATCACACCCCCTTGCACCCTCTTGAGCACACTTCCCCCCCAAAACCGTGTGAATAGAGAAAGAAAGAAGAAAGAGCCGAGAGAGAGAAGGAGAAGAGGATGAAAAGGAGAATAAAGGGAGAATCGACCTACCGAGCTTGTTTCTCGCCCGATCGACGAGCCGTGAAAACCTTAAGGACCCTTGCTTCATTCTCTACCAGTAATCCTTTTACCCCATTTCAATCCGTTCATTCGTTGTTGCGATTTTTGTGGGTTTTTAGATAGAATTTTATAGTTTTAGAATTTTCGTGTCTAGGAAGAGTTACTTGATCATTTTGCATGATTCTTGAATCTATGTGTAGCTAATGTAACACCCCAAACTTGAGAAATATGTACCATGTGGGCATTTGTCCCACATAGGAAAAACATAAGTAATGTGAAGGGTTTATAAGTGATCTTCCAAGCACAACTACCATGTGGTGCATCACCTTTTGGCAAGTGGTTTCAAGCCAAACTTTAGGGTTGTGCTCAGTGGTGGTGAAGCTTATACCCGCGTGTCCAACGGGTGCCGTCGTGAGGGTTCTCCTCTCCGCGCCCGGGGCTGCGACAAATGGTATCAGAGCCAACCGTCAGCTATGGGAATGCATGTTCCACACATGACATGAGTCGTGAGTCACCGCTAAAGGGGCTCCGCTCGGCGTGTTGTGGGCAGCTTCTCCACTGGCGGGAAGCCACGATCCTATGTCACGGCGTAATGAGGACATTACGCTCTCAAGGAGGGGTGAATGTAACACCCCAAACTTGAGAAATATGTACCACGTGGGCATTTGTCCCACATAGGAAAAACATAAGTAATGTGAAGGGTTTATAAGTGATCTTCCAAGCACAACTACCATGTGGTGCATCACCTTTTGGCAAGTGGTTTCAAGCCAAACTTTAGGGTTGTGCTCAGTGGTGGTGAAGCTTATACCCGCGCGTCCAACGGGTGCCGTCGTGAGGGTTCTCCTCTCCGCGCCCGGGGCTGCGACAGCTAATGTGATATATATGCATATATGTGAAAATTAGCATGTTTTATGGAGTAAATTAGGAGATCTATGAGTTTGTATGTTGTTGTGCGTGTGAGAGCTTCACGATCTGCCATTTCTGCTGCCCACAAGATTTGCATGGGCTTGTGCACGGACTTGCCAAGCCCGGTGCGCACCCCTTTTGACCTGCACTGGCTTGAGCCCTTGCACAAGCCAGTGCGTAAGCCTGTTTGTACCTGCACGGTCTTGAGAATGAGCTGAAGACCGTGCGTTAGCCCGTGTGAATGCCTTAGAGACTTTTCCAGGCTTTTTCTTTCTTTCATTTCGGGAATTTGGTCAACCCCTCTTAATTAAAATGTTGACACTTGCAAACGACCTTCTAAAATCAATCCGATTTCACCTATAGCTTTCTTATGATTCGAGATTTAATATTTTGCACAGTTTGCAATTTTTCGGCCTTATTTGACCGTGAATTGACACCTTTCCCGTTTAGGGATTTTTACCCACCTTTACCGTTTGTTATCCGTTTGATCCCGTTATCGCGAGAGAGCCTACTTATATTATTTTAAGCATGTTTACGTGCCCTAATTGTGTTTAAGCATGTCTTTAATATTTAATTTTAATGTTTCTTCCCATTATTAGAATTGCATTAATATTTCCTTAATTGTCGTTTCGTATTTTATATATCTCTATATGTTTAATTGTTTAGTTTCCCATATCTCGTTTATAGCATGATTGAGATTCTATTTGTAATGCCGTGCGTCGTTTGTTGTCTCGTGTCTTGCTTTTAGTATTGTCGGTCTCGTTTTCATCCTCTAGGCCCTGTGTATTACAGGTGGGACCAACGAGGGATAAACTTGACTACCGCTTGCTTTCATTCTGTCTTGTCGAGCCAGGTAAGGGTTTAAAGTACTTTCAACTGGGGCAAGGACATAGTTATGTAGGTTTGCGAAATAACTTATTATCCCGCCTTTCTTATTACTTGTTGTTCTCACCTTTATTATTCTCTTGTGTGCTTAGACAAACCTTTTGATAGAAAATCCTATGCATCCAAAATGATTTAAACTGCTTTCGACTAGAGACAAGTAACTTATTTCTTTTAAAAGTAACCATTTGATCTCAGAGGTACTTACAAGTAATGTCGTTAGGGACATCCGTCAGCATGCTCCCGAAGCGTACGACGCTTATGAGTATTTCTTAGATCGTTACATCAACTTGTCTCAAACGCCCCTTTGGCCATTCATATATAACTGCTTGCATCTTTTCGAATGGCCCCTTTGGCCACCCAAACTGTTATGAATTTCAAAAGCGACCCATGGACTGGATCATGACTTTGGGTCCAGAATGTACTGGAGGTGAGCCTGAAGACGAGCGTCTAGGGCAAATCCCGATGTATGCTTCTATGCGTGTTGACTTAGGCTGGTTAGGAGGTTGACTAGTCTAAGTTGATGCGAACGGTGGTGCTAACTGCGTCTCCTTAATTCACTGTACGGTGGTGCTAATCGCGTCTCCTAAAATTACCAACTACTTGGCTTTTGGTGGTAGAGTAATTGATTTCATGAATGACATTATTAGGAGTTATAAGGAAAGGGCCCGTTCTCGCTGGGACACATTATTGCATGGATTATTTACATTATTTACTTGTCTAATTGATTTACTGCTTTCGTTACTTAGTCGAATTACAATTCCATCATTCATTTCTTATTCATGTATTATTAACTGTTCTTTTCTACCACTCGACGGATTGTGAATCGACTAAGCCCACATTAAACTAACGGCTAGAATTACGTGCAAATGATTTTAAAGGATCCGGTTCGTCACCCTCTTGTGTTTTCAAAGTAAGCCGAACCTGAGTGTTTCCTTGTGTTATTATTTTGCAACTTATATTGTTATTTGTATTATTTCTCAAAACGGGCAACATTCACTACTTTTGGTTTTAAATGATTAACGACGAACTGTGATCAAACTCCCTTACTGAGTATCCTTTATACTCACCCCTTCTATTTTGGTTCTTGCTTCAGGTAGACAGGTGGTGGTGTCACCTATCTTGTTAGTTGGCATCAGCAGGTCTAGATAGGCTCAGTCTTGTAGTCTGGTTTGTCTTGTCAGTGGTCCCAACAACCGTCGAGTCTTGTTTATTGTATTTAATCGCTTTCATACCATTTACTGCTTCATTTACTTTATGTATCTTATGTGCCCCTGATGTGGGATAGTTGAAGATATTTAGGATTGCACAGGGTAGGCTAGTTGAGCCTTGGATGGCACTATATGTGTATGACTAAATTGTATTTTGAACTGCAAATATTTAATGATATTATGTTAGCCTCGTAGGATTTTATAGAATTGAACTGTTTGCCTTTTAATCGCTTTTGCATTACTTTATATTGTCGTGGTTGTTGTTGGGAAGTCGTCGCTGTTGCCGGTAGTTATTGCTTGCGTACCGTTCGCCGGAGTGGGTTTTTGAGTCGAGGCCCCTCGCTGATGCTCGAGAGTTCGCTTCGGTGCGGATGTGGCGTTCCTTCTTCAAGGGGCGCTACAATTGAAATGGACTTGGTTGTGATATTATTAAATATTGCAAAAATTTTATTAGAATATGCATAAAGTACATGTCAGTTACATGTTTTTATTACAATACATATTTGGCTACATGTTCAAATATGTAGTGCAGCCAATACGAATTTAGCAACAGTCAGATAAATTGAATATTATGCTGTCAACAGGGGTACATATGTTTGACTGTAAATTATATTTTTGTATTTGTCAAACTTTTTCCTTAAATGATTTTGTTTCTTAGAAGACAAAGGCAAAACAAAGATATAAGAGAAAGGATAGGAATGACAAGGTAAAAGAGAAGGACAAAGCTTATTTTGACTTTGATATGCCTACATTAGGAAATGAAACTTGTTGTATGGGTGATTTCAATTTTATTGCCAGTTTTTTTGTGTATGAAATGGACATGTCTGTGACATGATTGAATATTGTAAAAACTTGATTACAATGTGTATGAAGTATATATTTTTATTACAATACTTATTTGGCTACATGTTTAAATAGGCAGTGCAACTAACAAGCATTCAGCAATAGTCAGAGAAATTGGACATTATCTTGCCCAATCGGGGTATGTATGCATGACTGGGAATTTTTTTTTTTTTTTTTTTTTGTATTAGTCAAACTTTTTCCTTAAATGTGTTTCTCAGATAACAAAGGCAAAGCAAAGATACGAAAGAAAGGAAAGGAAAATGAAAAGAAAAATGAATATACAAAGCTTATTTTGAAGTTATTATGCATACACATTTAGGAAATGAAACTTGTTGTATGGCATTATTTTAATTTCATTGCTAGTTTTTTGTGTATGAAATTGACCTATTTTTTTACATGAATGAATACTAAAAGAACATCATTACAATATGTATAAAATGTAGGTCAACTACATGTTTTTATTACAATATTTATTTGGGTACATGTTTAAATAATAGGCTGTGTACCCAACACGTATGTAACAAATAACTAATATTTTTTTCTGTAATAAAAACATGTAACTGACATGTCCTTCATACATATGTAATCATGTTTTTGCAATAGTCAATTATATCACAGATATGTCCATTTCATACATACAAAACTAGCAATGAAATTGAAATCATTCCATACAACAAGTTCCATTTCCTAACATACATAACAACTTCAAAATAAGCTTTGTCTTTCCTTTTTCTTTGTCTTTTATTTTCCTTTCTTTTGTTTCTTTGCTTTGCATTTGTCCTCTATGAAACAAAATCATTTATGGAAAAAGTTTGATACTATTTCATACACAAAAAACTAGCAATGAAATTGAAATCATTCTATATAATAATTTTTATTTCATGACAAGTCGCGGGCCATGAAATGTTCTCCTTCATGGATGGATTCCCAGGATACAACTGCACAACAACTTCAAAATAAGGCTCTAAGCAATAAGTTCCAGCAACAATAGACCCAAAAAATATCAAATATATATATTCATCAACTTTTTCTACCATAAAAATACAACTAGAACTAATTCAATCTTACATTATACAACTTATTTAAACACAGGAGCTAAGTGGTAAAGAGTCACAACCACGTGAGAGTGCCTTCAATTTCTAACAACACATATTTTTTTATGAAAAGATCTTATAATATAATGATTAAGTAAAGCTTGTAATATCATATCCAAGTTATCATAAAAGATGGACTAATCTAGAGAAGTTAAAGATTGATCAAGCTGGTTGAGAATCTGCATTAGGAAATTTGCAATCATGAAATTTAACGCACTTGATAATTTATTTCACCCTAAATATTAATACAAAATCCAATATGTCTTGTTGTACCTTTAGCTGCTTGGGGCATGATGGTGCCGTGAGAGACGTTGCGCAACGCGGGGGATTGGCAACTAAGGGGCGACAATTAGTCTCTTCTACGTTGAGCAGCGAAGCTTCTTGATTACCAAGATCTGTAATATTCGAACCCTCAAAATTCTTGTGTGCGTGATGCGGGGGAATAACAATAAAGGGGCGACAGTTAGCCTCTTCTATGTTGAACAATGAAGCTTCTTGATTACCAAGATCTGCAAGACTCACACTCAAAATCATTGCGTCGTTTCACTTTGTCGAAATCAAAAGATAAATTTTGAGATGGTAGCAACTTAGAGACCTCTTCTACAAAACACGAATGATAATGAATTAGCGTTTTCATCTTTACAAAGGGCAAAATTTTCTGCCGCAAAAGGGATGAAAGGTCTAAAATTTGAACAATTGAGTGAATTTCGAAGTCAAAAATTTTCACCTTCTATTCTTCAATTTCTTCAGTAGAATTGGGTCGATTTTTTCAGCATAGTTGAATGTTGGGTACTAAGTAGTGGCATTTCAAGTAATTTGGATCAACTTTCGGATAATATAATAATGCTTGAAAGCTGCGATAATTTATCTACTCAACTTTGAGCGGTTAAAATCAAAGTCCATAGCTGAAAATATAATGGCCTGGTCACTATAATGAGGGCACAATGGAATGTGAAGTAAACAATTAAAACATCATTTCAAGTAGGGATAGTTAGACTTACACCAATTAGCTTACTACAATAGATGCATCACAAAATGAATCAAGTATTAAACATAGAAGACACAAAATTTTTAATATTTTATTGTCGTAGTATGTTAGAACCTAAAAGTTGAAGTTTATTGATTAGTTTACCAAAATTAGGTTCATATAAAACTAATAGGATTTATTTACTAGATTACTATCCATTTGTTGTTTCAATTATAATCTCTAGAGTACACATAGCTTTCTTTATAATGCTTCGCGAGCCTTCACTGCCCCATTCTCTAACTTCCCTTCTTTCGTCCGTCCACGAGGAAAGATTGTTAGAGTTGTGCCCTGGAAAGCCGAACTGCTTGAGGCATTTCGTCTAAAACTCTAGAGTAGAACAATCTAGTGATCCATAATAGAAAGACGTTGGTAGTCGTCTAATACTACTTTGGCCAAATTCATCATATTATATTTATAAGTAGTTGCATATTATTTATTCTTGTGTATGGATGAAACCCCAAGATCACAGTAAGCTAAGGGACTTGGTTTCACCATTTGATGGGGGCCATGAAATAAGTACCCAATGGTGTGATCTAAAACACTCCAAGTCGAAGAGTTTAAAAGGCACAGGGGATGTCGATCAGACTCGCTTGAGACTTGCTCATATGAGATAGCTTTATGAAAGCGTGTCCCATTTCATGACATTAGTATTTTGACACTACTATGCATATGAGGGTACTTAATGGAGATTAAGCTCACTGAGGATCCCGCCGGGAATGCCTAAATGGGTTAAGACTTATATAGAGTTTTAGAGATTATGAGGGTTTCCCAAGCCATGATCGTGTCTAACTAATCCTTAGACTTGAGACTCCATGGTTGCCTTGTGTATGACTGGGGCATACTTTGACATACTACTGAATCCCTCGAGTTTCACATAAGCTGTATGATTGGGTATGTTCGAGTTATGCATGGAGGCTGTGAGGGTCAATACAGGATCTATCACTTGTTACAAGAACAAGAAGAATTCCTATGAATTCTATTGTATTATATTCCACCACTAAATCCTTGCGCAAGGTACGGTTGGTCTTCACTAGGAAAGAGTTCCTAGAGAGCAAGATCAAATGGAATTACTATAGGAATGTTATTCATAGCATTGAAGACTACTGGGGTGTAGCGGCGCCCCAAACGGGTAACGCACGCCCCGCACCGAGTCCCGACCCAGAACCGAAATGGGATCCGACCCGAACCGAAACCCGGCGAACGACAAGCATTTACTCAATAACTAGGCGGGGGTTTCAAAACAACGGAAAGACAGAAGTGCGGAAGCGAAATAAACGAAACATAAATAATTACACAAGTATTAAAGCCCACCAAGGCTAACGAAATTCCATTAATTTACTAACAAACGGGTTCGATACAATATCCCGATAATTATATAATAACGGGTTCAATATTTATATAATCCCGAATACAACTTAAAGTAATAAATCCCTAATAATCCTAAAACATAAAAATAAAAGCCATACGGGAAAGAGTTATACATGAGCAAAAATTAATGCAACTGTAATACGCGATGACGACGACGCAGATCCCGCCTAGTATCCTGAAACCAGTACAGGGGTAAAACAGAGGGGGTTAGTCAAACGACTAAGTGAGGAGGGAATAATAATGTATATCATAAAACGGAAGAAAATCACCAAATTTTAAACTTAAAAGAAATCAACATAAAAGAAAGGTTTTCGTAATCGGGTGGTGATTTAACATAAAACATAACATATCATATGACTCGGCGAGTCAAGCCCTTAACTCCAATATCCAAACATAAAAACCGGAAACCACCCTTATGCCTCCAATGTAGACGGACCGCTAAATCCGAACTACTCGTAACTGACGGGAATAACTCAGGTACTCAAAAGGGCTGCCACTCCGGCCTCACCCCGAGCTCCCAAATGGAGGAACCCATAGGATTTACGCCGTAGACCCGACGTCTACCGACTTCGTCCTATCGCTCTTACTCCGGGCCCAAACGAACATGCATACATTTCATAACTCACTTTTCAAAACATTTCGGGTTGGCCAAAAGACCGTTCGAGACATGACATATGCGAGGCCGAAGGCCAAAGTTCGCCTTAGAAAACAAAAGGTTTTACATGTCTCTTTCATAAACATTTCAAAGTCTATACGTAGTACTTTTCATATCAAATCATTTTCGATAAATCAAATGAACATAATAATCATAAATATCTATTAAGTATATATATATAAACGGTATGAAAAAAAAACATAAACGTGGTTTATTTTGGGAGAGGCTTATTTATATATATATGTAGTAATACTGGAAACAGAAACGGAAAGCCTCACCTGGCTATGCAAAAGATGAGCAAAAAGAGCAAGAACGGGCGCTACTCCACGGGAGTATCGTCTGCAAAATACCAAGACACAACCAAATAAGACTAAGAACGACGCACGGCTTATACGAAAGTATTAAAACACATAGGAGCACGTTATACAATTAAATCAATCACTTAAGTTCAAATTCTCAAACGAAAACAGAGTAATTCATGCATTTAAAAATGTAAATCAAGTCCAAATGCAACAAAACTTTACGGACATGCTTAAATTATCATAAAGAAGTATGCATTCGAATTTCGGGAAAATCGGACTTCACATGCAAAAGTTATAAAATTTGACGAAAACTTAAAACGCACTATTCATATACCCGAACATGTCGTAAATTCATAAATCATGCAATTCCTATCTATATCATATATATCGAATACACGAGCGAAGAAAGAATTCAGAAAAGACGAGCCGAAGCGGGACCCGTAGGCCAAATTGTGCCCTGACTAACAGAAGGTCAGGGCACTGTTCGACCAGGCCACACGGCCTTGTGCACGGCCGTGTGGCGAGGCCGTGCACGATTGAGCAACACGCACGGCCTCATGCACACGGCCTCAAGGCCGTGTGCACCAGCCCGTGTGCGATTCATCACGCGCACGGCCTCATGCACACGGCCTCAGGCCGTGTGCACCAGGCCGTGTGCGACCAAAATGAGCAGAAACTCGCAGACAGAAAATCATACGCGAAAATCAAACCCTAATCCAACAATTAATCACTAAAACATGCAAATCAAACCCTAATTCTCACATATAATCATCTACAACATATAATCTTCATATAGAAACGATAAACACGAAAATCCATCCACAATTTCTATCAAAATCATATAAAACCTAAATTATTCAACTATTTTCAAAAATCCAAAAATCGAAGTAATGAAGGCATTAAATGAAAAATTTCGAGAGAGCATACTCGTAGATGAGATCGCGAGGAGTTCGTAGACGTAAACGGCTCGAAAATCCGTCGGGAAACGGAGTCGGAACGATCGTTGGAATCTCTTTCTTCTTTCTTCTCTTTTTCTCTCTTTTTCTTTCTTCTCTTTTTCTTTTTGTGCTTGAATGGAATAGAGAGGGAGAGAGATTGACTTAGTCAAATTAACTTGGGTCAAAATAATAGAAGGGGCAAATTCGTAATTTTGCAAAATAAGTTCGAAAACTCACGTTGTCCAAATAACATGTAATTACAGTCAAAATTCATATTATTAAACGCACATTGACAATTTGTAATTTAAATGTAAAAATCCATTCATATACGAAAAATTCTAAAATTACATAATAAATATCAAATAAAATAATAATTGCACAAATATTCGATTCGAACATACAGATTTATAATTCGGATTTTCGGTGCGTTACATGGGGTTCCATTTCCCATACCCTAGGCCTCAATCGGGAATTGGATGATAGAAGGATCGTATCTCACGGAGATCATGAGGCTGAAAGGTTCATACCACTTCATCGATGGATGGGTGGCCATGGACACGTTGTTAGACGTTATCTATGGTCTGTAGGAATGTATTTGTGAAGTCAATGAGTTGATTCACAAATAATCTTTAATTAAATGAGTTAAATTAAAGTCACAATTATGACATTAAGAATGTGTTCCCACTACTGTCCTATTGGTGAACCTGAGGGGTCACACAATGACTTCCAAATGCGAACACATTTATCTATATCAACAGAGTTTGATAATAGTCAACTGGATTGACAAATGAATTAATTGGAATTAATTCATTAATAAGAGATCAAGATGTTAATTAAGTGTAATTAACGTGTAGGAGTTAATTAAGAGTAATTAACAAGTATTTAATGTGATTAAATTCGAGAGACTTGTTATTTGATAACATATTAGACTTGAGAGTTAATTGGGAATTAATTCAAGTCTAAAGTAATTAAGGGTAAGTCTCGAAATTCATGTTAAGATTTGAGACTATTTAATTTAAGTAGAAGAGAGCTTTTTCAATTAAAGAGTTAACTAAAAGTTTAAGACTTGAGAGTTAATTAGTATTAACTCAAGTCAAAATGATTAATTGTGAAACTTGTGATTTATTTAGAATAAATCAAGTACAATTAATAGAAGGAAAAATCTGTAACAATTAAATGTTAATTGGACTTATTGGACTAAAGAATTAATTTGGAACTAATTTTAGCCCAATTTGATTAACGATGGGCTTGTAGTTTATTTAGAATAAATTAAAGCCCACTTTAATATTAGACTTTTTTAATTAATAAGGATTAATTAAATTGGGCCTTAGAAATTTAATCTGTTATTAAATTGAAAAGGCCTTTAGAAGGCCAAAATACTGCTGGGCCCCAATAGTAGCAGAGGCCGAAAATCCCAGCCCATCTAGGACTGGAATTTTCGGCCCACTCAAGTCTATTTAAGACAGATCTTGCAGAACACAGAAAAAGGAGTTTTACATGAAAAATAGATTAGAAGAAAAATCAGATTTTTCCTAACCCTAATCTCTCTCTCTCTTCTGCGCCACTTTTCTCTCTCCCTACAGGCAGTTTACGTGAACTGCAGAAAACTTTTCTGCAATTCAACGTGAACCAGCCTTTACAATTGTTTCTTGATTCTCTTATTTATATTAGATAAATACCGATCTTAAATCTCTAGACGAATTAAGAGATTCAGAGTTCGTCAGCGAGAAGCCGTGGATCAACCTCAGAGGGTTTCGGTTAAAGATCGGACCTTGGTAGAATCAAGAAGCCTGCACTATTCGAGGAGTGGCCAGAAGCTTTAGAAAGCTTTCGTTCCTTACCTACTACAAAAGGAGTGCGTAAAGGTGCATATCTCTCGAGATATATAAACGTTTCAAAGTTACGAATTCATTGGATGAAGGTTCACTGTAATTCCCCGGGACTAAGATTTTTGAAATCTACTACTTCCATTACGACCGGGGGTGCATGAATCCCAACAAAGACCTCGTTCTTTTATTTTTAGATCTTTAGATTTGATAATGGTCCCTTTACTTTCAAAACTATATATTCTATTAGTCAAGCTCTAGCGCACTGTTTTATGATTGAGATGTGATTCGCACCTTCTCACATTTTTGCCTAACGAAAGAGGCCTCCCCATTAGCATGCATATAACGTATTGGAATCGTATACCCGGCACTAGCAAAATTTAAAAAATTTTACGCCAGAAAACTAAAACAAATTCCCCAGGAAGTTTAATAACCGATTAAAGATATTTTCTCATAAAACACAGTGATTAGGAAAATCACCTTTAGCACACCTGCTGATATAGGGATTGAAGTTCTCAAGAACTAGAAATCTACTCGTTTGCCAAACGAAGACTTCGAACTGGAAGCCCTCTGAGGATTGAGTCCACGAGCCGTATCTCCTTAAACAACAATCCAGTTATTGCCAGATCTACAACTAAATTGTTCAAGAATAATAATACCTTTGAGAGTATAGAATGTTCTTGAATTTCATACTATAAGAAATACAAGAACTGAGATGACAGAAATAAGGACAACGAAGAGAGAACAAATTCTCAAACTACGTTGAGAAAAAAATAATATTTCACTTAATGAGAATGATCAGCCAGGAGTCTATTAAATAGACCTATTGGCCGAAAATTCTGAACCTAATGGGCTCATAATTTTCGCCACTTTCCACTTGGACTGGGCTTGTTCTAGTGTTTAGTCCAGTTCATTATTACTAGGTTTGGGCTTTATTAATTAAATCCTTTCAGGCTTTAATTAACTTATACAATCCAAGCTTGTTTGGAATTAGTTTATTTAATTAGATCAAGCTTGTATTAATTAACTGATTAATTAACTAAAAACCCAATCAATAAAATACCCAGATTAATAAACTGATAAACTATTTATCTTTATAAATTAACTACCTTAATTTATTTCATTCTCAATATATATTTATCTTTCTTCTCCTCAATTAAATTAACTTCATTAATTTAACACCAATCTACTATTGATCATTTGTTCTACGTTCAAAAAGACCAATTCATTGTGTGACCTCTCAGGTCCACCAATTGTATAGTAGCTAGCATTTAATTGAATGATACAATTCATACAATTATCATAACATGAATTACCGTTATTCATGATACGACGCATAGCAAGAATTTTGAGCGAACCAGCACATTCAAAATCCTACCTAGCCAATGGTGAAAGCGTTTCAGAGATGAACCTTTTCGATCAGTGACTTTAGGTGTGAGATACGATATCTCCATCTTTTAATTCCCGATAAAGTCTAAGGCATGAGATTAAGAAACCTTATTAACTTTATCTTATATGTCTGTTAGTAATGAGTTCCATTTGATTCTAAACTTAAGGAGACCCTTTCCTTAGTTTGAACCTTTTAATACTTCGACCGAAGATTCCTTGGCAGTCATTCTATTCAGAACGATATAGAAATTCTACTCGCTATAAGCATTGACTAGATGGATCCTTTCTTGTCATTCTCTGATCTCCATATCCACTTGAATAGCCACCAGTATGAGACTTATGTTCTCTTCTGAGCATGTTGTCATAGAGCAAAGAAACATAGTGAATGACCATCTCATGAATATGAGATGAGACACTACCACTCGATTCGTACCGTATTCTCTTACGAAATAAGGTGCGTAGCCGCGAAAGGTAACTAGATCTAGATGCAGAGATTATCCTTAATGGTCGCCGACGAACCCTCAAGTCTAGGTATAATTAATCACATCACTGACCTTGACTTAACTCAATTACTTAGAGGTTATAGTCTCTCCCATTCGAGTGTCATGGTTGGGATCCTCAGTGCAACCGTCAAATAGCCACCGAGTGTGAGAATGAATGTTAACTTACATTCTCTTACTTAGAAACTCAGTACTATACATAGGCACACTGCAAGTCTATATTAGAGTTCATAGTGACACTCCCACTTGTCTTCTATGAACTCATTTGACTTGGAGTTGTATATTCGAACTACGCCTTAATTCACTTGTTTCAATAACTTCCAACGTAAGTTAAGTGACATGGCTTTGATGTAGTTTAGGAACTTCAAATATTTCATATCACACACATATAAAAAGACATAAGTATATGAAATAATGAAGAAGGCTATAAATGGATATTAAAATATCCCTTTATTATTATATAAAGATTGTGTAAAACTAGAGATAGCATATTACACAAGTTGGTTGCAGGGCACTATCTCTAACATAACAGAGCAACTAGCCCCCTTCAATATATCTCATAATTTGTTCTATGCTATTGAAAGCTAGATCCACATGAGGTGTGTAATGCATAGCTAAAAAAACGCTTTGACTTTTTTCATAATCCAGGCAAAGCCCCTCTCTGCTTACCTGAGCCACAACTATCCTGCCTCTCTAAAAAGAAGGTGCTAGAATTCACCCTAAAAGTCTCTTGTGACTATCTTCATGGCTTTTGTCCCCAGAGCAGAGGAAAGCGAAAGACCTTGACTTATTCGATTATCCTTCTTCACCGTTAAAAAGAAGTAGATTAGCGCACGTCTTCCTATGAAATAGATTCTCTTTCCCCGTCAACCCCGTTTACCTCAGGTCAACATTACGTCATTAGCCCAGTTGGAGTTCTGACTATAGCTGCAATCTATCTCATATTGGGGAGAATCAAATAGGCATCCCGAAATTATGCTAAAGTAAGAGGCCGGCTAAGGTAATGAAATTCAACACTAGACATCATACGGAAGTGATCGTAGAGAAAGACAGCAGGCTATGTCGCGACTCGAGCCCCGAAAGGAGGAACCCCAAGCGGGCCCTATTGGATGCGCGGGTATAAGCTTCACCACCACCGAGCACAACCCTAAAGTTTGGCCTGGGAAACAACTGCCAAAAGATGGTTCACCACATGTTGGTTAATGCTTGGTGATTAACTTATAAACCCATATATTTATACATGTTTTTCCGATGTGGGACAAGACTCACACCGGCTCCATGGCCTGTTGCACGGCGTGCATCATGCCGTATACCACTCCGGGGCGCATTTCCAGGTTGCAACTCTGAATATCGGGGGGCTACAATTCGCTCCTCCTACAGAGCGCAATGTCCTCATTGCGCCGGACAATAGGCCTATTACCGCCCGCCAGTGGAGAAACCCCACACACGCCGAGTCCCTAGAGCGGGTTGTCGGACGCGTATGGACCCGCACCAACAGTAGCCTCTGATACCATTTGTCGCGACCCGAGCCCCGAGAGGAGGACCCCTAAGCGGGCCCGTTGGACGCGCGGGTATAGGCTTCACCACCACCGAGCATAACCCTAAAGTTTGGCCTGGGAAACAACTGCCAAATGATGGTGCACCACATGCTGGTTAATGCTTGGTGATTAACTTATAAACCCATACATTTATACATGTTTTTCCGATGGCGGCTCCACGGCTTGTTGCACGGCATGCATTAGGCCGTGTACCACTCCTGGGCGCATTTCCAGGTTGCAGCTCTGAATATCAGGGCGCTATAAGAGCAGGGAGAGTGGGAGAAATTGTTGGAATTCTATGAAAGAGTCTCGAGAGCCAGGATGCATGCCAGTTTCATACGACCAAGTGGAGTGGCTCCGGAACCCTCTTTTCTAATAAATGAAAATGAATAAATAAGTAGAAAAGGTCAGCAAATCCCCCCGACTCATATCTCTCTCTCTCTCTCTCTATAAAAAATGCCCTTTCTCCAGAATGTGATGAAGCCTTCCAAAAGATCAAGAAAGATCTTCTAAACCCACTTCGTACTGTTGGAACCTGGCCAGCTACTACTTCTTTTTATATCCATTAAGAATACCCCCATAGGAGCTTCATACTTCTATCGGTGATGAAAGTAGCCTATTCACGCATTGGTAGATGTAACGCCCCGTATTTTCGAGGTATGTTTTGGTGCGTTAACCAAATATTTGAACTTGTTTGAATTATTTGCAATTATGTGAATTTTGTGAAATATCTGAGACTTTAGTGTGTGTTTGGTAGAATTTTTGTAATTTGATAAGGCTGAGGTTTTAAATACCATATGCTATCGAGGGCGAGATTTACTTCGTTTTCACTATAATATCGATATTTTTTAGTAAGTCAATATTTTAGCCCGTATTAGCAAATTGCAGTATTATCGGACTGACTCAAGTTTGAGCCAGTATTTCTTTTCCTCTATCTCTCTCTCACGTACCCTCTCTCATCTCTCATTTCTCACTTCTCCTTTTCTTCTTCATTCTTCTTCTCTTCCTCACTTCAACCCTATGTTCATAATCTATCCACCTTCATGTGTATATTCTTTGGGAACTTGTCTGTTTTTCCCATAATGTTGTACCGTCTTGTTGTCTGTTACCTTTGTCTGAAATAGAGGGTCCAAGAAAATCACTTCCAGAGACCATGAAACAATGTGAGAATGAAATCAAAAGAACATCTAGTTTCAAATTCCAATTGAAGAACATTTTACCTTTCTAATTCATAAGATAGAGATGCAATCTGAAACCAATGATAAAAATTATCAAATGTTAAGGAGAGGTATTCGTAAGTTTAAAAAATATTTGCCTAAAATTTTGGGCAAAGATAACTCACTTACAATTGAGTCATCCCATTCCTTTACAACAAACTTATCTATATCACGTAGCAATCAATGGAGGTATTCCTAAGTTGAAAATATATTTACTTAAAATTTTGGGCAAAGACAACTCACTCATAATTGAGTCATCCCATTCCTTTACACTATATCAATAGCAACCAAGGGATGTATTCGTAAGTTCAAAACATATTTACCTATAATTTTGGGCAAAGATATGAGTTATTCCATTTCTTTAGAACATCAACCTAATCTATATCAATAGCAACCAAGGGAGGTATTCATAAGTTTAAAACATATTTGCCTAAAATTTTTAAGATAACTCACTTAAAATTGAGTCATCCAAGTCCTTTACAACAAAGTTATCTATATCAAGATCAGTGGTTGCTCTTTACCTTCTCCATTGTCAATCAATCTTTATAAGGATAGACACTACAAATCTAAAAATCTTACATTATAGAACTAATTTAAACATGGGGGCTAAGTGGTAAAAGGTCACAACCACGTGAGAGTGCATCCACAACCTAACAACACATAATGTTTTAATTAAAAATTCTGACAATATTATGTTTAAGAAAAACTTGTAATTTCATATCTAAGTTATCATAAAAGATGGACTCATCTAGAGAAGCTAAAGACTGATCAAGCTAGTTGAGAATCTACACTAGGAAGTTCGCAATCTTGAAATATTAACGCACTTGACAATTTATGTCACCCTAAATATTAATATAATGAAAAATTTTATATTATTTAGAAACATTACATTATGCAATTTATTTCACTCCAAATATTAATATAATTTATTTGAAAATCTGAATTAGTGTTAGCCAATTGGTAATTTTTTGTATTCAAAAGTTCAAAAATTTAGAAGGAAGGACCTGTTTCATAGGTCTCCTTAGAAAAAAGGACCAACTTTAAAAAGTGTTTGGCAAAAGGACCTGAAATTGAAACTTCTTAGAAATAAGGACCTGTTTTGAATAAAATATTATTATTATTTTCCAAATCACATTTTATTTTCGTTTTTTTTCATTAATGTTAATTTATTTTGTAATTGTAATGTCCCGACTGAAAGAATGCGCCCAGGCCTTTCTCACGGCATTGCCCCACGGGGTGGCACAACCCCGTGGCGCGCTCACGAGCTCCCCTCATGGGGTGGCGCAAGGCCGTGAGCACATATCCCACATCGGAAACGCAAGATTGAACGGAAGGGTTAATAAGTTAACCCTCATGTCCAACCTTTAATGGATATATCCCTTTTTGGCACGTGCTTCCTAAGCCAAACTTTGCGGTTGTACACGGTGGGGGCGAAGCTTATTCCCGCGCGTCCAACGGGCGCCCAAGCAAGGGAGGTTCTCCTCTCCGCGCCCGGGGGTCGTGACAAATAGTATCAGAGCCAACTGTCGGTGCGGGTCCACCCACGCTGGAGTCTCCAACAAGGTGCTCAGCGCGCGTGGAGTTTCTCCACTGGCGAGGAGCGAGCGATCCTGATGTCACGGGGCAATGAGGACATTGCGATCTGAAGGAGGGGCATTTATAACACCCTGTCTGAAAGAATGCGCCCAGGCATTTCTCATTTCCTTGCCCCACGGGGTGGCGCAACCCCGTGGCGCACTCATGGGCTCCCCTCACAGGGTGGCGCAAGGCCGTGAGCACATATCCCACATCGGAAAGGCAAGATCGATGGAAGGGTTAATAAGTTAACCCTCATGTACAACCTTTAGTGGATATATCCCTTTTTGGCACGTGTTTCCCAAGCCAAACTTTGAGGTTGTACGCGGTGTGGGTGAAGCTTATTCCTGCGCGTCCAACAGGCGCCCAAGCATGGGGGGGTTCTCCTCTCCGCGCCCGGGGATCGTGACAGTAATTTTCTTTTTCTTTCATTAAATAAAATTTTCTTTTTCTGTATTTTTTTATCCTTCACTATAATTATACCTGCTTCATCATCTTCCCGCTAGTCTAGTTTAGCAGCGGCGATATTAACCATCAACGATCTTCACCATCCACGTTCTTGACCATTGGCATTGTTTGGGTGAAGTTCCCCATTGGTGGGCACTAATTTTCTGCAGTTAGGGTTTCTGATTTCTTGAATAATGGATTCCACTAGAAATTAAAGTGTGAGGGATGAACCCGAATACCTGCTTGTTTCTATCCAATAAAATAGCGACATGCATATCTTTAATATTAAGGGTGATATGACTCTATCTGAGCTCCACCGACTTTTCGGTTCAAGGTGGCCCATTTTCCAATCAACCAACGCACAATTGAGATACATCGCTCCTCAGTCCAAGGGACACGAGGTGTGTCTGTTTTACGATGAAGATGTTCGCAACATGTTCCGACTGCACAAGGTCCTGAAACTGAGTCTCATCGACATCAGGACATCTCATTGGGGTGAAAAAACCATGGAACAGGCCTCCACGAGTGCAGCGCAATAGGGCTCCAAGAGTAAAAGGTGTCGCAATTCCGATATTAATAGGTATTTTCAGTTCTATCCTCAGTTTGATTCATTTCCAATTATTAAGTGCAATTTTGTCTTTTCTTTTTCATTTTACTTCTTAATTCACTTAAGGGTCGATGAGGGGATAATAGTCGCTCACAGCCAAACCCAATTAGGAAATTCTAATTCTCGAGAAGCTTAGATTTATGCCATAACCAGTCCGAGACAGCTGTTTGATGATGCCGATGATTTTAGGATGAAAGTAAAAAATTATTGTGTTGCTATCAGTTGTACCTTCATATATTTGAAAATTAGTCCTTCACAAATCATAACCGATTGTTCCGAGGAAGGATGCGGTTGGCGAGTATATGCCAGTTTAAGTTTAAAACACATGAGGTTTGGCATGAGGAATTGCAATCTAATTCACAGTTGCGGTGTGGAGGTCTTCAGGATAAGGGACACCCTAGAGCCAATGCTAATTGGGTAGCAAAAATCGTGAGGGAGAAGAAGACAGATAATCCTGGTTATGGTCCTTGTGTAATGAAAAAAAGATATTGAAAGGGATTATAACGTAACGATTCGTTATCATAGGGTGTGGAATGGTAAGGAGATGGCATTGAAGGACATTCATGGAGAGGACTCTGAATCATATGACAAGATTAAAGTGTATTGCGATGCTTTAAAGTGAACAAACCTCGGGAGTTTGCCGAATATGAAGTTGATTCGGTGACTAATCAATTTACCCGGGTTTTTATATCCCTCTATGCATGTCTCATGGGATTCAAGGAAGGATGCAGGGATTCGATATTTCTGGATGGCACTTTCCTTAAAAACAAGTATAAAGTTTATTGTTTGTCTGCCGTTACCAAGGACGCTAACAACAGTGTTATTACCCTTGCATACTCCATTGTTAATGCCAAACGTAAAGAAAATTGGGAATGGTTCCTAAAGAATTTTAAAAAGGCATTGTTGTAGCGCCCCGGCTCTACAGCTCCCGAACCTGAATGAATCTCTAAGCGTTGACTATCGTCATCGCCCAAAAATCTATCCCGACCAACGGGTCAAACCATTCACTTGGAAACAGTGATTCCCAACCGACGACATCCAACAAAAGCAATTAAATGAATGAGAGAAACGGAAGCAATTAGACGATATATAACGTAATTCAAATGCCGTCCATGGCTAAATAGAATAACAATCCTAATATCAACTATACCACACAGGGCCGAATAAAATATTGTCAATCAACAATATAATAACAATACGAATCAACATCCTAATAACAAGAGCACGATGACAACAATCCTAGATAACTCGAATGACCAAAACAGCCTATCTAGACCTATAGCGCCCCGAAAATTCAGCGTGAAATTGGCCATATTCAGGAATGCCACACGGGCCTATGCACGGGCTCAAGCCCGTGTGGCCAGGGCCGTGTGTGCCTGGCATGGACACCTGGCGTGAATGCTGCACGGGTTGGCGCATGGGATCAAGCCCGTGCGCAGGACCATGCGTCCTAGGGGAGCTATCCCACATCGGAAATTCAAGCCTTGAATGAAGGGTTTATAATCAAATTCCCAAGTACACACCATCATAAGGTTGCAACCCTTTTGGCATGTGGTTTTAAGCCAAACTTTAGGGTTTGTACTCGGTGGGGACGAAGGTTATACCCGCGCGTCCAACGGGCGCCCAAGCAGGGGGGTTCTCCTTTCCGTGCCCGGGGGTCGCGACAAGACCCATTGTTGCCATTCCGACACGTGAAGCATGTCGACTTCTCATAACCTGGAGCAAGAACCAAAATTAAGGGATGAGTACAAAAATACTCAGTGAAGGTTGATATATATATAAAGCAAGTACGAGCTACAATCCGGTTTTTGGTAAAGTAGTAGGTTAACAGTTATATTATATCCCCGGATTGTACTTCGACTCGGTAAATGAACAATAATGATAAGCAGTAAATATCCCAGCGAGAATGGGTCTGTCTCTCCTTATAACTCCCTTCTATAATTTAAATACTCCTGCGCCATTTATCTAGTCAAGAAGCAACCCGAGACTGACAAGTAATGTAAGATTTTAGAAAAATAGGCAACAAATGGTCTATCCACCACTCATGCCTCCTTAGGTTTTCCAAACTCTGACAAGCCCTTGAAGACACTTCCAAGTTGAGTATTATACCTTGGGGTTTACCCTAGACGCACGTCTCCAGGCCTTGCCTCCGGTATAATCTCGGGCCCAAGTAAAGTAGTAATAATTTTGCTCGCTTTTAGTAAAGTAATGAAAGTGCAATTTTAGTGGCCAAATGGGCACTTAAGACAAGTTGAGTAATGATCTAGGATTAACTCGTAAGAGCCATACGCTTCAGGTTGCTTCTCCTAACGACATTTCTTATGAGTATTCGCCGAGATCAAATTGTTACTAAAACAAAAGGGTTTACTTGTCTTTCAAATCAAAATGTTTGAATTGATATATAAGTATATAAGTTGGATTTTGACCAAAAAAAAATATATAAGTTGGTATCAAAATGTTTGATCGAACTCATCAAAATATATCATTAAAATACTTACTATGATATACGAAGGAGATAAAGATAAAGCATATAAAGTAGGGGAAGAATAGGTTTGCATTTCGCAACTATATTTATACATGTAGGTTCAAGCCCAGTTGAAATCCTCACCTGGCTAGCCAAAAGAATGCCACGGACCCGTCAGACTCACAGACCCTCCTCCTCGGACTTATGAGTAACATTACAGAACCTAGAGGATCAAAGCGAGACTCTAGAAACACGAAAAATGCAATAAAAGATGAACGGCTAAACATATAGTTTCAAAATCATACACACGATGTTGTATACATGCAAGGAAGGTATCACATAAGTTTCGGGTCAATCGGACCTCATATGCAAAAGTTAGAAAATTTATCGAAAACTTAAAGTGTACTATTCACAGTCACAAACGTGTCATAAATTCATAAATCATGCAATTCATATCTATATCATAATTATTGAATACATGAGCGAAGAAAGAATTCAAAAAAGACGAGTCTTGAGTATACCTATACAAAGCGGCACTGTAGACTCCAGTGAGTTTTTGGCGAAAACTCTATTTTTTTTCTAAGTATGGACTCCACACGGGGTCAAGCACGGTGCACAGGCCATGAGGGAGTCCAAAATCACCATATGCACTGCCTCTCAGGACGTCGTGAGGATAGACTGTGCGCGCGCACACAGGGTACGGCACCTCGTGTGCACAGGCCGTGATGTTCTAAAAATCTCAGCAAAATTAGCGCGCAAAAGCAGAACAGCAGAACAACAACAAAAATCATCCTAACTGAAAATCTACTACACCAAACATGCTCAAATTTGAAACATAGATCAAGCATATCAAGAAGCACATTTACATCCAAGAATCATACAAAATGGACAAGAAATGTGAGAGATAATCACATAAACCCTTATATGCTCACTATTCATCAATATTGCTGAAAATCAATAAAAATGAAATGGAAATGGTTGAAACTTGTATCTACCCAAAGAGCATGATGAGAGGAGCACGTAGGTTTTCACGGATCGTAATTTGGTCGAGAAATGAGCTCGTGGAATCGATTCGAAGTTTGAATGTTAAACCCTCTTTTCTTCCTTCTCTCTCGGTGTGTTTAAGCACACAAAATAAAGTGGAAAAAGTAAAGTAAAAAGGATCTTTTATCAACTAATGAGTTTTAAACGAAGGGCCAAAACGGTAATTAACAAAATTCACCTAAAACCTCTAATTTCCAATTATAACAATATTACAGTCAATCAAAGCTAATCACGTAAGGAATAATAATACGCAAGTCAAACACTGATGGGACTTCATTTACAAAAATTCTTAAAACACATAATTCAAGTAATACGAGAAATCGAAATAAATGTGTATAATTACGCGAAAGGCTTACTTATAATTATCTCGAATAATCGGGTCGTCACAATAGTAAAGTATTTTTTCTACCCCTGTGGATTATAGATCCTGTGTATTCTTCTCTGATAGACACTTCGAGTTGGTCATGCACGTCCTACAGATCTTTCCCCGTTGCAATCATGCCTATTATTTGAGGCATTTGGTGGATAATTTCAAGGCTTAGGTAATAAATTATTGCTTGAATAATAATTATTGTTACTTTGTTATGAAGTATTAGTTGTATACTATGTAGTATTGTTACCAGTCATATGAGGTATTGTTACTGTCAGTTGAAGTATTTTGTTAAGTTGATGTGTATTGTTTGAATAATAAAAAGTAGGAAAAATTGCACAATTCATCCGTTAACTTTGATTGACTTGCGTTTTAGGGACATAAGTTTGAAAGTTACAAATTTCATCCTGTAAGTTTACAAATTTAGCAAAAAAGAGACAAAGCTCGCCAGAAAATTATTAACTCGCCGGAAAAATCCCAGTTGGCATCCAAGTTTGATTAAAAAAGAAAAAAAAATTTCACATCACCCACACTTAAAATTCCACATCAGCCCACTAAATATAACTAAATATAGTATAATTAGTCAACAGTTAGGATTTTCCACCGCAACATAAAATTGAAAGAGAATACATTCTATACCCACAAGAACCCTAGTTTAGCGTAAAAAAATTGGACAAGAAATCTGGAAAATTGTTGCGATTTAAAACTCATCCGCGGCTGAAAATTTGGAAGACAAAAAAGCAAACATATTGGCACTTGTATGAGTATTAGTTAGTTTTTATCTTTTAATAATGATGGCTTTCTCTGGAAGGTTCGGGTTATCATTGTGATAATGTGGATTGCTGAGATGGGATACAAAGAACATCTTATATGAGCTCTATCATAAACCATATTGATATGGAAATTACTAAAAATCATCAGGAGAACTTTGATTGGAACTCTTACACCAAGATAATGGGCAATGTACAGAAGTTGAGGAATTCGGACTTTAGAATGTTAGATAGTGCTTTTTCGTGCAATTATTCAGATAGCAATTGGTTCTTAATTTGTTTTATTAGGATTAGATTGCTAGATAGGCAATTACAACAAGGGAAAAAGCTGCTTTCCCTTGCAGGATAATTACTTAAGTGGTAACCATTGGGGTTTGGCCCAATGGCCACCAGATATTACTCTAGTGTGGGGGTCTGGGTTCGATTCTTTGTAATAATAAAGGTCGAATTGTGTGCGTGTGTTTAAAAAAAAAAAATAATTACTTAAGTGGTGAATTCTTGAAAATCACTAATTTTAGCAGGACCAAAGCCACACATCAGTCCTATATTGGAGTATTTGGACTTACTCTCATAGAGAAATTTGGGAGTACATGCCTGGAAAGCTCAAAAGCTGGTCCAAAACTTCTCAAAAGCAGCTCTGCAACTTCTCGAGTTTTCTTTGCCTTTTTTAAATTGTAAGGACTTCTGAAAGTCTTAAAAGTCTCAAGAAGCATATTGAGACTTGGAACGATGAAAACCTTCTTATGTTTTGGATTCTTGACACTTTGTGGAAGCAAAGGAGCAGCAGCAGCTTCTCTTGCAACTTTTGGGACAGCTTCTGTTGGAAATATTGTATTTCCAGGGAGAACATCAACCCTTGGAGCTTGGAGACAATTTTGCAGACTTGTACATACTAGTCATTTTTCTGATGAAATGCAGGGTCTCACTATGGGTTCTTTATTTTGCAAGCTGGAGGCTCTTAAAAGCTGGCCCATTACTTTCCAGAAGCAATCAACAAGCCGCATGCCTCAGCCCTATTTCCTTTGCTTGTTCATTTTGCTTATGTTTTTGTCATATGTGGAGGGTAGTAAATCGAATGGTAACAAGATGTTGATGTAGGTTTTATGCATTGTAAGAATTGCAATCACAGGAATATTTTCAACTATAAATCCTTGTACATGCGTTATTGTATTGTATCAACGTTATGTTCAAATCTTACGCTTTATTACAAAAAAGTCTAATTACATGAATTGTAAATTTAGATATTTGTATATTACAAACTCCGCCTGAAAATTCCACAAACATGACTTTTCTATATTACAAGTCAGCCCCTGAAAATTACAGAGACATACTCTTTATAAAATACAATTACCCCCCTGAATATTGCACAGACATGACCTCTTCCAAATTTTCAGCCGCGGATGAATTTTAAATCGCAACAATTTTCCAGATTTTTTGTCCAATTATTTTACACTAAATTAGGGTTCTTGAGGATATAGAACGTTTTCTCTCTTTCAATTTTGTGTTGCGGTAAAAAATCCTAAGTGTTGACTAATTAAACTATATTTAGTTATATTTAGTGGACTGATGTGGAATTTTTTTTCTTTTTTAATCCAACTTAGATGCCAATTGGGATTTTTCCGGCGAGCTTTATCTCTTTTTTGCTAAATTTGTAAAGATATGAGATGAAATTTGCAACTTTTCAAACTTAAGTCCTTAAAACCCAAGTCAATCAAAGTTAACGGATGAATTGTGCAATTTTCCCTAAAAAGTATTGCTACATGGTCTATAAGTATTAAGATTGTATTCACTGAAGGAAAAGACCTATTTGATAAATGAATTCAAGAATGCTGCATATGCGCCCACTGTGGCTGAGTTTCAAGCTCATTGCAAAAATATAACTGATAAAATGCCCAGAGCCAAAAATTGGTATGGACCCACATAAATGGGCAAACTCACTATTCATGGGTGAACGATTTGGGATAATTAACAATAACATGGAAGAATCTTGGAATAATTGGATTAAAAAAGCAAGGTCGCTGCCTATGTTACCTATGATTGACAAGATTCGGAACAGCATAATGGAGATGATGAGTTAGCGGAATAAATTAGGGAACACATACAATCCTAGAATTTTGTGTCCTAGTCCTGAAAAGACTTTGCAGGAACAATATTTTGCAAGTCGGTGTGTCACTGTGAAGACATCAAACGGGTGGGTGTTTGAAGTCACTGATAAAGGCACTACGTATTCGGTTGATTTGCAGTCAAAAACATTTGTAGCACTTGATTAGCATATGATTACACTTTTGGTCACATACTTTTGTATGTTGTCTAACCAATTGCGAATTCATAATTATTTCACAAGAAAAAAAGACCACGCGAGTCCTGGATTGGTGAAAGTGATGAATTGTGTAGCGCCCCTTTTCGTATGAGGAGAAATGACACCACATCCGCACCGAGACGAACTCCCAAACGAGGTAAATGTACCCCATTCGAAAATCCATCCCGGCGAACGGCAATCACTCGATCAAACTCTGGCAACAGCATCACGATGCCCCAACAACAACAGCAATAATCAGAATAGTGCGGAAGCGATTTCAGAAAATAACAATTTAATCATAAAAGCCATCCATGGAAACATAATTCGTAAAACAATTCCAAAATAAATATCAAATTAATGGTATCCACGGCTCAACTATCTATCCCACATCAGGGGCACGTAAGTACGGAAAATAAATCATAATATTAAATACAATAAGCTAAATCAATTCATAAAGTAAAGACTCGACTGTTGTTGGGACACTGACAAGACTAAAGACAAGAGCCAACCTAGACCTGCTGCTGCCGACTGACAAGATAGGTGACACCGTCACCTGTCTACCTGAAGCAAGAACTGAAATAGAAGGGGTGAGTATAAAGGATACTCAGTAAGGGGGTAATACAATATAGGTATTGATCACAGTTCGTCGTTTATCGTTTAAAACCAAAAAGGGGTGAATGTTACTCGTTTTGATAAAGATACATACGATAATATAAGTTGTAAAACTATAACACAAAGCAACAATCGGGTTCGGCTTTATTTGGAAACACAAAAGGTTGACGAACCGGATCCTTTGAAAATATTTGCACATAAGGTCAAGCCGATCATTTTAAAATGATATTAGTTGAGTCACGAGGCCATTACAAGTTCGAAAGACATGGCATAAATAAGTTGGAAATGATAAGTAAAAACGGCTCATAATTCAACTAAATAGTTTGAACAATAAAGGAGGCTTAAGTTGGGCAAGTTCGAGTCACGGTTCCGAGTTTTATATATATATATAGGGAAATACATATGCTAAATGAAGAAAACCGGAATGTGCTTCGACTTGTAACGAAAGCCGTAAACCAATTAGACAAGTAAATAATGCAAGAAGTCATGCAATATTGTATCCCGGCGAGAACGGGCCCTCTCCTTATAACTCCCATTCATGAAAATCATGCAAACACGTAGTCAAGTACTCCACCACCGAAAGTCGTGATCCAATCAGAATTTAAGGAGACGCGATTAGCACCACCGTACAGTGAATTAAGGAGACGCGGTTAGCACCACCGTTCGCATCAACTTAGGCTAGTCAACCTCCTAACTGGCCTAAGTCAACATGCATAGACGTATACATCGGGATTTGCCCTAGACGCTCGTATTCAGGCTCACCTCCTGTATACTCCGGGCCCAAATCATTATTCAGTCCAGGGCTCGCATTTGAAATCAATAACAGTTTAGGTGGCCAAAGGGGCCGTTCGAAAAGATGATGCAAGCAGTTATGTATGAATGGCCAAAGGGCCTTTGAGACAAGTTGATGTAACGATCTAAGAAATACTCATAAGCGTTGTACGCTTCGGAAGCATGCTAACGGATGTCCCTAACGACATTACTTATAAGTGCCTCAGAGATCAAATAGTTACTTTTAAAATAAATAAGTTACTTGTCTCTAGTTAAAAGCATTTCAAATCATTTTGGTAGATGCATAGGTTTTGCTATCAAAAAATTTGACTAAGCACATAAGGAAATAATAAAGACAGTACAACAAACAATAAGAAAAGGCGGGATATTAATTTATTTTGAAACCTAAGTAACTATGTCCTTGCCCCAGTTGAAAATAGTTTAAACCCTTACCTGTAGCTCGACAAACGAGAAAAGCAAGCAAGCAACATGTATGATTCTCCCTCAGAGATCCCACCTGAAAACAAGGGGTCTAGAGGATGAATGACTGACACGAACAAGAAAACAGACACTGACGCTCGGCTATCAAAATACAAACATGCTTAAGGACACTCACTCAACATTTAAACATAAGAAAGCAAGTAGGGGCAATATGGTCAATTTATCCAAAAGCATGCAATAATTAAATAAACGAATAACAATTAACATTTAATTAATAATAACATTTAAGCATAATCTAACCAGGGGTTAAGCTTGCAATTAAACATCAAACATGTATATTTCATTTAAATCAACAACAATTAAAGTACAACTTATAGCTTTTCCCAAAAGCTCAAAAGCTAACAAGCTAAGATTGATCCTATCTCTAGTCTAATCGAACCGAAACCTATCCGTTCGACTACACAAGCATATATCATCAACAATCAACAATTTATACAATTAAGCCAAGCTAGGATCAAGTTATTCATGCTCAAAAGCTATAAGCTATAAGCTATGGTTCAAAAGCTACAAATTAACACAATAATACAAAAAATGTGATAAAAGACAAACGACAAGTCAGATTCGAGTAATACCAGTGCCGTTAGAACCGTTGCGTCGAGGGGCACGATCTGTCCGAAGACTCCGTCACCGGATTCCCGCCGGAACAGTGCCAAAACGCCAGAAAACCACCTGCCACCATCGGACCGCCGCCTGGCCACCTCCGATGGTCGAACCCTTATACTGAAATGTTCATCTCGACGAGCCCATCACTTCCCTCAAAGCCGTTTCTCAATCGGATCATCCATCGGAATTTAATTTCACTTTGAAACTCCAAAACCCTAGAATCCAAGAATCGAAATTAACAAAAATCGGCTCAACGAAATAAGAAATTGACTTCGAAATCGGCTTACCCATGTCGAGAAGATTGAAATCCATATAAAGCACTTTGAAAATGGTGGCCGGAAAGTCCAGACCACCACGTCGCCGCCGCGGCTCCGCCACGCGCCGCCGGAGCTCCGCCGGAGCTCCGCCGCGGCTCACTTCCAGGCCATGAGACCACCACCAAAATCTTCGTCTCTTCAAGGGCATTCCAGCCACGGTGGTGCACCATCGAGACGCCGCCTGGAGTCGCCGGAATCCGCCGTTGACCGCCGCGCCGTCTCCTCCTCAATCCGCCGCCGTCTGGCCAAATCAGGTCGTGAGACCACCGCCAAAAGACTCCCCTCGATGAGAGCTTCCATCTCCGACCAAACCCAAGCCTCACCATGGCCAGAAAAGCCTCTGACGAGAAGCTCATTGCCGTGCCACCTTCTCGCCTCCACCGTCGCTCCAATCGCCACAATAATGGTACCAATGTGTTCCTCTCATCGAGACGATCGATTTCCATATATCATTTGCTTCAATCGGTGAAGAATTGCAAAATCCCCAATTTTGGAGAAAGGGGGTTCACGCGTTGCTGCTCCTCTGTCAATTTTCAATTCTGCCCCACATTCTTCAATAATTGCATAATATACCCTATCCCCGAAAAATGTGTAAATAGTGTAAAGTGTCGGAATCAGGCGTACTTAGTGTCAAAATAACCGTAATTAAATGCTTAACAAAGATTGAGGTTCGTTTTATTAAAATTCATGAGTTTACGAAAAGTCAATGCCGGGTAGGGTCAAAGTGTAAATAGTTTTGGGTCAAAAATGCAATTTCTTGAAAATATGATTTAATGAATAATATTTAGAATCTTATGAAAATATTTGGAACCTCGATAAAATATGCATTATTACATTGAACCCCAGTCCAATGTACACCGTTAAATTACTAAATTAAATTAAACGAGCTATAAATATGAATTTACCAAATTGACCCTATTTAGTGGCAAAACGATGCAAATTAAATTCTAATTAATGCCTTGTGTTTTAACTACCAAATCAATAATTTATAAAAATATTTAAAATGCAAGAGTTGGAAAACGTGCAATTGTGAAAGACGTCAGGACCATAAACAGTTCGAATTCCGATAAATGCACTAATCTTGAACTTGGAGATTGCGGGTCGTTACAAATTGCGTTCCTATAGAACCATATGATCCAATGTATCCCCAATTCCAGTGATGATGTGTTTCTGATGAATTTGTGAGGACTAGATTTGAGGGGGCTCATATGATCCAGTGTATCCCCAATTCCAGTGTTGATGTGTTTCGGATGAATTTGTGAGGATGACTAGATTTGAGGGGCTTTATTTGTTTCCTAATATATTAATTACAGTGATGAAAACATATATTCTGGTGATGAATTTAGTTTGATGGACATGCAAGGAGATTTGCGTGCATCTTGATTGACATTCTCAAACTTGTGATTTGTATTATCAATAAAGAGTTTTTCTATATATTGTTTATTATTATAAAATATACCACGTGCATGTCAAGAAAACGTCCTTCCAATTCGTGAAAATATACCACGTGTATCGCATTTATTTTTATATTTTTGTTACAGACCATGCCTGGAAAATAGAGAATCGAGTACAAGTTCGTGCGGCTAAAGTATTATCCTGAGAAATCAAGGTACTCTCTAGACTGGAATCAAAGTATAAGTTCCAATATAACAAGTTTTTCTTATATGTGGCAGAAATAGAGAATTGAGTACACAAATACAGTTATAAAGTACTATCTGCGAAGTAAAGGTACTCTACGTCGGAATCAAAGTATAAAATCCTAAATAAAGAGTTTTTCTATATATTATTTATTATTATAAAATATACCATGAGCATGTCAAGAAAACTTCCCTCCAATTCGTGAATTCCTAATATAAACTCCAATATTACATTTATTTTTAATATATTTTATTACAGACCACGCCTGGAAAATAGAGAATTGAGTACAGGTTCATGCGTCTAAAGTTTTATCCTGAGAAATCAAGGTACTCTCTAGACTGGAATCAAAGTATAATTTTGGACACTGCATACCTCAATTGTACAAGAAAATACTTTATAAGTAGGGATATGTACGTTAAGTTCAATAAATAAAATCTCACATTTCTTGGATTGTTGAGATTCATACTTGATTTTGGATTAGTCATACTTCAGTTATATACATCTATACCTTAATCGTAAGGATATGTACTCCACGTAAGTATTTCGCTCGTATCATGTTTGATTAAAATATTCAATGATATTTAATGTTTGACAAACTATGTTAAGTATGTCATAATATTGTTTCAGTCTTATAATCTAATTTCTCACTTAAGTCATTGGTATAGTCCATATTTTGGTTAACGTCCTAAGTTTGTAATATGTCTTATGCTAGTTGGAGAAGAATGATTGATCAATCCTTCAAATGCAATTAATACACTACGCTTTTTTCTATCTATTAATGTAACATTGGAAATATTCAAGAAATATTATGCTCATTTATATTGTAGTGATGTGTTAATGCAAACTTATTTACTTATTATGTCGGAATAGATATGACATCTTTTTCATCGAACATGATACGTGCGAAATACTTTCATTGAGTACATATCCTTCCTGATAAGGTATAGTGGTACATAACTCAGCTATTACGGGTCCAAAATCAAGTATAAATCTCAACAATCCAAGATATGTGAGATTTTCTTCACTGAACATAGAGTACATATTCCTACTTATAAGGTATTAGAACATACAATTGAGGTATGTGATGTCCGAAATCAAGTATTAATCTCACTAATACAAGAAATGTGAGATTTTGGATGCAGTAACATAGAGTATATATCCCCACTTATAACGTATTTTACTACACAGTTGAGGAATGTAGTGTCCATAATCAGGTACTAATCTCACTAATACAAGATATTTGTGTCAATTTTTCTAATTGCATGGAAATAAAACCAACCGACCCATAACATTGAGGGAGACTTAATTCCATTATTTTTGGGATTTTTTATACATATTTCTGGCCTACAACATGTACCAGCGACGCAGTAACGTAGAGTATATATCCCCACTTATAAGGTATTTTCCTGCACAGTTGAGGAATGTAGTGTCCGAAATCAGGTACTAATCTCACTAATACGAGATATTTGAGTCAATTTTTCTACTTGCGTGTATATAAAACCAACCGACCCATAACATTGAGGAAGACTTAATTCTATTATTTTTGGAATTTTTTATATTTATTTCTGGCCTACAACATGTAGCAGTGACGCAGTAATATAGAGTATATATCCCCAATTATAAGGTATTTTCCTGTACAATTTACGTATGTAGTGTCCGAAATCAGGTACTAATCTCACTAATACGAGATATTTGAGTCAATTTTTCTAATTGCGTGGATATAAAACCAATCAACCCATAACATTGAGGGAGACTTAATTCCATTATTTTTGGGATTTTTATATATATTTCTGGCCTACAACATGTACCAGCGACGCAGTAACATAGGGTATATATCCCCACTTATAAGGTATTTTCCTGTACAATTAAGGTATGTAGTGTCCAAAATCAGGTACTAATCTCACTAATACGATATATTTGAGTCAATTTTTCTAATTGTGTGGATATAAGACCAACCGACCCATAATATTGAGGGAGACTTAATTCCATTATTTTTGAGATTTTTTATATATATTTCTGGCCTACAACATGTACCAGCGACCCAGTAACACAGAGTATATATCCCCACTTATAAGGTATTTTCCTGCACGGTTGAGGTATGTAGTGTCCGAAATCTGGTACTAATCTCACTAATATGAGATATTTGAGTCAATTTTTCTAATTGCGTGGATATAAAACCAACCGACCCATAACATTTAGGGAGACTTAATTCCATTATTTTTGGGATTTTTTATATATATTCCAGGCCTACCACATGTACCAGCGACGCAGTAACATAGAGTATATATCCCCACTTATAAGGTATTTTTTTGTACAATTGAGGTATGTAGTATCCGAAATCAGGTATTAATCTCACTAATACGAGATATTTTGAGTCAATATTCCTAATTGCGTGGAGATAAAACCAAATTATCAGATAACATAAATCAGAAGTTTGAGAATGTCAATCAAAATGCACACAAATATCCTTACATGTCCATCAAGCACAATTCAACATTAGAATAATGTTTTCATCAAAGGAATTAAAATATTAGGAAATAAATAAAGTCTGCTTAATCATCGCCATCCGTGCTATCTTTTGCCTGCAGTATTTTTGCAGCCAGGTGCGGGCGATAATGTTCAATCTTCATCACCTTAGCTGTATTTCAGAATTCTGGTTCACCACGTGCCAGACATTCTATACAAAGGCAAAGATATACACCACAGTCGGTGCTCTCTTAATGTTGCTGCGGCAAGGCCAGCCACTTACCTTTTCATTCAGGATGGAATAGTCGATCAGTGCCTCCAAGTAGGTCTGCATGAATTTGGCAAAGAATCTGAAACTAGCTTTATGGAGGGAATTCTTCATGGAGTCATACTCCGTAAATTCTTTCGTCTCCGTGTCAAGCACCAACATATGTCAATGGTAGTGCATGTTCAACGGAAAGATTATGTACCAGTTCACCCTTAGGACCTCTTCAGTAAGGCGGCCTAACATAAAACGGACGTTTGACTTTAAATGTGTCGATACAAAGGTTTGGACTGCTTTTTTTGTTAGATGCTTCTTTTTAGCCGTGCGGAACGGGTGCTTTTTCAGTTGATCCACAGACTCTTTCACAGCATGGTAGGACAGATATTACACTTTATGATATGGTTCCCCTTTGTTCACAATCTCTACATATGCCTCAAAGATGTTGTTTTGCATGCTCTTTCCCCAAATCAACCAGTATAAATCAGTCTCAAATAACTGAGATTCACTACCATTATAAATAATCGCATCTGAGTCTTTGACTCCTCTCCTGATGAATGCATCAACTATTTGCTTTTCTTCTTCGCTTAAATCATCTTTTCCATCTTAATTAACATTCCCAACATAAGGAACACATTGTAGAGCGAGAGAGTTAGGCATGCCTTTCTTTTTGGGGACCGTTTTTCTTTTTGTTTTCTCCTCTTCTTAGGAGTTTCTGTAGGGGGGGTCATGAAATCGGTGTCTTTTCTTTTCGGTTTTCTGTTATGTCTGCCTATGACACTGTCTGCAATATTAATATCGGAAAGGACGTCAGATATAACTTTATCATAATCTAACTCATTCGATCTCTTGGATCGTACTTCTTTTCTACAACCCTTATTTGACTCCAACTCATCATCAGAAACATCTATACTCCCCGATTCTTTAGCTTCATGCTCACTGTCTGCATCCTTAGCAATGTGTTATCACTCTCTTCATCATCACCAACTTTCTCACTCACCTCTTTCTCACTAACCTCTTTATCACACACCTCCTTGTCACTCTCCTCTTTCTCACTCTCATTCTCAACAATTTTCTCACTCTCATTCTCACCATCTTTCTCTTTTCCCTCAGTCTCAGCAACTTTCTCTTTTCCTTCAGTCAAAGAAACTTTCTCTTTTCCCTGACCAACATTCTGAATAACCACATCAACTAAATGGTTCAACATGCCCTCCTCATTGTTCTTCTTTCTTTTGTCTCTCTCATCATGCTTGGAATCTTTCTCACTACTCCCAAGATCAACCCGAGGATGATCAATTGGTTTGGTTACCCTTGACTGAATAGCCCTAATCAAATCCCTCAACAAACCTTGCAGCGTTTCCAAATCTGCATTCCCTGTTGTCGCCATTGCTGGGGCTAGCAATTGCCTCTCTTATCAAAACTGGCAATGATGTCCATGAGCTTGAAAAATAAGAAAAAATAACTAAACTTAATACTATATAAAAATTTGGAATGAGTTTCAGTTAATTAAATGTTACACCCAAAAAAATACTTATGTCGATCTTGGTAATTCCATCCAACATGGAGTTGGCCATTACATTATCACTAGGGATGACAGGCTTTATCCCTTGCCATCTAAAAAAATGAGGGAAAGCTCACAACAAACTGAGCTGGCCATAACTAGGAAAATGCTCAGAAAAACATGCCTATTACATTAAACAATAAAAATATATTTCAAATCGCATGTAAAAGACAAGCACAATTAAAAATTAACAAACTACAATGAAATTTACCATCAATCATGTTGTAAACCCATCAATATAGGTATTTTTCCTCAAGGCATGTCGCCTCATACCCTGGAGCAAATATTTGTAGCCAGCAACACCCCAAGAATAATTACCAATTACTGGCAAATCATCGACATAACACAAAAGCCCCTACTGCACAGTGTACGTGCTCGTAGGAAACAACAAACAGACAAGAACAAATAATATATTCATGCGACAGAAATCCTCAAGATCGGAATCGTCTTCACTTCTGACCAATACATCCAATCTACTTAAAATATTTGTTCTTTTAAGCTGAATTACTTGGCTGTTAAAATATTTCTCAAATGTTTTAGATGGCAGCTTAATATCAGGATCAATATAGAGACTATAATGTTGAAAACTGGTTACTATTGAAAACTCAGACGTCGTGAAAGGAACAACAATTTCTTCACCGAACATAAACTCACATGTTTTCCAGGCAAACCTGGGTAATAGGGAACCAAGCCTATAGTACGACCCCTATCCTACAAGCATGGATATGCAATTATAAAAAGGGCAATGAGATATGGCTTCAAAATGCTTGTTCTTCATTTCTCTTCTAATAACTAACATTGAATTGGCAAAGTAGCTAGCGGAACATCAGGTACAGATGGGTGCTGACTCTTCTTTTTTACCGCCTAAGATTTACCAAAAATGTGGATCCTCTTCCTACCCATTTCTGTAATTAGGGTACGAAATTCCAATATTAATGCATAAATTTCATAAACTAAGGTAGATATATGGGACAGCAATATGCCGGTTAACACGATCTATGAAATTACTTTAACCAAACCAAAACATGCGAATTTAGGGTATAAAGTTTCAACAATACAGCATAAATTAGAGCAAAATAAGTGTGAAAAATATTCAAAAATTAGGGACAAATAATTTCAATTTTCGGGGAATGGAGATACCTTAAACTTGTCTCCTTCTCTTTCCCTGAAAATTGCTTGCATCTACTCGTTCAACGGGTGTGAGATGTGACCTGGTATTGTGTTCAGATAAGAAGAAGATGATAGTTTACTGAGCTGAGTGAGACTAATGTGATTTATGTATCTCTCTCGCTCCCGCCTGAAATATTTTCTTTCTTCTTCTGAGCTCTTCCTCAGTAGCTAGTCGCCTGAAAATCTCTCAGTCTTCACCTGAAAATATCTCAGTCTTGCCATCGTCATCGTTGTAAAGGGAGGGAGATCAAACTGGTTTTTTTCAGTAATATTTAACTTCTTCGAGGGTATTTTGGTATTTTCGCATCAAAATAGGTCCTTATTTCTAAGAAGTTTCAATTTCAGGTCCTTTGCCTAACACTTTTCCAAGTTGGTCCTTATTTCTAAGAAAAAAAAGAAGTTGGTCCTTCTCCCTAGTTTTCTCTCAAAATTGGTACAAGTATTGAGAAATCTGGAAAACATATTAAAAGAAATAAAGGGAACCAAGTAATTGCGCTTGATAAAAATAAACCTGGGTCGTACATCTTTTTTTTTTCGAAAATCTAGCCACAAGGACCTGTTTCACACACCTACTTAGAAATAAGGACCAACTTTAAAAAATGTTAGGCAAAAGTCCCTGAAATTGAAGCTTCTTAGAAATAAGAACATGTTTTGATTAAAATAATAATATTTGATTAAAATAATGATATTTCTGCCAACTCATCACCAAGTCATCAAAATAATTTCTTTTCTTTTCAATTTTCTTTTCTCCTCTCTTCTGTTTACTTACCAGATAAAAATATTTTATTTTCTAATTTTTTTTATTTTCTTTTCTGTTTTTACGTGAATTTTTTTTTCTATTTTCTTTCTCCTTAAATTCTTTTCATCTCGTTTTTCCTTTTGATCATATATTTTCGTTCCTTCACCGAATCGCGCAAATTTATAGTCTAATTTAATTCTCTCGACGAGACAAACAAAATGATATAAGAAAATCTAGGTTTCATTGTACGATGGAGGGTGCGACGACGGTGGGTGGTGGCGGGCGGCGGCGGCGGGTGGTTTCTGGCCATTTTCAGTGACGATCCTTGCGGTGGATTTTATAGTTTTCGACATGGGTGAGCTAATGGTGAGGTCAATTTCTGAAAATAATGGATGAATTGGGAGTAATTTTGATTCGAATTTTCCAAATAAGAATAGAATTTGAAGTACCCAAAATGATATTTGAGGTACTAAAATTATAAAACAAGGTATTTGTATCCCATAATAAAGTATAAATTTCATAATTTTAAGAAAACTTGTTATATTGGAATTTATACTTTGCTTCAGTCTAGGTAGTACCTTGATTTATAAGCCTAATACTTTATACGCACGAACATATACTCGATTCTCTAATTTTCAGGCATGGTTTGTAATAAAAATATATTGAAAATATATTCATATAGAAGTTTATTGGAGGAATTTCAGAGTTTTAGGAAATTTTTCTTGACATGCACGTGCTATATTTCGTAATAATTAAAAATATATAGAAAAAACTCTTTATATGGGAATTTATACTTTGACTCCGGCTCGGAGTACCTTGATTTTGTAAAATAGTACTTGATAAATGCGTCCGTGTACTCGATTCTCTATTCTGCCACAAATTATGAAAACTTGTTATATTGGAATTTATACTTTGGTCCAGTCTAGGTAGTACCTTGATTTGTAAGCCTAATACTTTATACAAATGTACTTGTACTCGATTCTCTATTTTTCTGGCATGGTCTGTAATAAAAATATATTTATATAGGAGTTTACTGGAGGAATTTCAGAGTTTTAGGGAACTTTTCTTGACATGCACGTGGTTTATTTCGTAATAATTAAAAATATATAGAAAAACTCTTTATATGTGAATTTATACTTTGATTCCTGCTCGGAGTACCTTGATTCTGTAAAATAGTACATGATAAATGCATTTGTGTACTCAATTCTCTATTTCTGCCACATATTATGAAAACTTGTTATACTGGAATTTATACTTTGGTCCAGTCTAGGTAGTATCTTGATTTCTAAGCCTAATACTTTATAAATTAGAAACTTAATTCTCTTGATTTTTTACTCTGAATTTTCATTGGAGTACCTTGATTTTTCAATGTAGTACTTGATAACTATTTATTTGTACTTTAATACAATGTTCTAAAATTCCTTACAAGTTTTTTAACGTATATCAACATTATAATATTCTACATGAGTAAATAGTTTATTGATCTTATTATATTGCATAACGTTAATTAAAGTATCAAATTGAGTGGAAAATGTACATTCATTGAGGAATTTCTAAATATAATATGTCAAACAATCATAAGTGTTCCACATATATGTCAACCATATGACAATTAACTTTTTTTTGGTCGGAACCATATGACAATTAACATTATTATACATGAGTAACAAAGTATATTGATCGTATTATAACGCATAACGTTAATTAAAGTATCAAATTGAGTGGAAAATGTACATTCGTTGAGGAATTGCTAAATATAATATGTGAAACAATCATAAGTATTCTACATATGTTAATTGCCATATGTTTGACATATATGTATTAACATATGTAGAATACTTATGATTGTTTCACACATTATATTTAGAAATTTCTCATCGAATTTATATTTTCCACTCGGTTTTATACTTTAATCAGCGTTATGCGATATAATACGATCAATAAACTATTTACTCATGTAGAATATTACAATGTTGATATACGTTAAAATATTTATAAAAAATTTTAGAACATTGTAAGAAAGTACAAATAAATAGTTATCAAGTACTACATTGAAAAATCAAGGTACTCCTATCAAAATTCAGAGTACAAAATCAAGAGAATTAAGTTTCTAATTTATAAAGTATTATGCTTAGAAATCAAGGTACTACCTAGACTGGACCAAAGTATAAATTTCAATATAACAAGTTTTCATAATATGTGGTAGAAATAGAGAATTGAGTACACAGATGCATTTATCAAGTACTAACTCTGAAATTCATCCAACAAACTCATATATAAATATATTTTCAATATATTTTTATTACAGGCCATACTTGGAAAATAGAGAGTCGAGTACAGGTTCATTTGTATAAAGTATTAGGCTTAGAAATCAAGGTACTACCTAGACTGGACCAAAGTATAAATTTCAATATAACAAGTTTTCATAATATGTAGCAGAATAGAGAATCGAGTACACGGACGCATTTATCAAGTACTATTTTACAAAATCAAGGTACTTCGAGCTGGAATCAAAGTTTAAATTCTCATATAAAGAATTTTTCTATATATTTTTAATTATTACGAAATATACCACGTGCATGTCAAGAAAAGTTCCCTAAAACTCTGAAATTCCTCCAATTAACTCCTATATAAATATATTTTCAATATATTTTTATTACAGACCATGCTTGGAAAATAGAGAATCGAGTACAGGTTTGTGCATATAAAGTATTAGGCTTAGAAATCAAGGTACTAGCTAGACTGGACCAAAGTATAAATTCCAATATAACAAGTTTATATAATATGTGGTAGAATAGAGAATCGAGTACACGGACGCATTTATCAAGTACTATTTTACAAAATCAAAGTACTCTGAGCCGGAATCAAAGTATAAATTCCCATATAAAGAGTTTTTCTATATATTTTTAATTATTACAAAATATAGCATGGACATGTCAAGAAAAATTCCCTAAAACTCTGAAATTCCTCTAATAAACTCCTATATAAATATATTTTCAATATATTTTTATTACAGACCATGCCTGAAAATTAGAGAATCGAGTACAGGTTCGTGCGTATAAAGTATTAGGCTTATAAATCAAGGTACTACCTAAACTGAACCAAAGTATTAGGCTTATAAATCAAGGTACTACCTAAACTGAACCAAAGTATAAATTCCAATATAACAAGTTTTCTTAAAATTATGAAATTTATACTTTATTATGGGATACAAGTACCTCGTTTTATAATTTTAGTACCTCAAATATCATTCTGGGTACTTCAAATGTCATTATGGGTACTTCAAATTCTATTCTTATTCGGGAAATTCGATTCAAAATTATTCCCAATTCATCCATTATTTTCAGAAATTGAGCTCACCATTAGCTTACCCATGTCGAAAACTATAAAATTCACCCCAAGGGTCGTCACTGAAAATGGCCGGAAACCACCCGCTGTGGCCACCCGCTACCACCCGCCGCCACCGCACCTCCATCGTACAATGAAACCTAGATTTCCTTATATCATTTTGTTTGTCTCGTCGAGAGGATTAAATTGGACTATAAATTTGCGGGATTCGGTGAAGGAACGAAAATATATGATCAAAAGAAAAAACGAGATGAAAAGAATTTAAGGAGAGAGAAAAAAGAAAAAAAAATTATGTAATAACAGAAAAGAAAATAAAAAAAATTAGAAAATAAAATATTTTTATCTGATAAGTAAACAGAAAAGAGTAGAAAAGAAAATTGAAAAGCAAAGAAATTATTTTGATGACTTGGTGATGAGTTTGCAGAAATAATTTTTTTTAATAAAACAGGTCATTAATACTAAGAAATCTTTATTTCAGGGATTTTTGCATGACTTTTAAAAACAGATCCTTATTTCTATAAAAAAATTAGGGCCTTCTGTCTAGTTTTCTCTTTTTTTTTCACAACTTAACTTTTTTTTTTAATTAAAATGCCCAAAACAGGCCCAATCCAAACCAAACAACAAAAATGTCAACTGAACAAATTAATTGGACTTAATTAACACTTATCAAAAGCAAACAAGTTAACCAAGAACAGCACACAAGTATTCACATCAAGAATTGTAAATCGTAATAGTTCTAACATATTTCTTGATCAAAAAAGAAAAAACGAAAGTTGTAATGCATTACACGTTAAAGAAGTATTTTGGTAATCTTCATCCATAAATTTACCTCTCATATTACAATTTATTAATCCAGTTTTATTCATCCATACAACTAAAAATAGAGAATCCCAATTTAGACAGGTTATTTTAAAAAACCTTGATTTGTTTTGAAAATTTTGTGAAATCTTATACCACAGCGGTTGAAATGTTTCATTTGGATGTTGATTTAATTGGAGTGAAGGGCCTATTAATAGATTATGTACCAAAAATAAAAAAAGATGTATCTTTGCATGTGGCAAATTATGAAGCAAAAGAAGCCCCATTAGCAGTAAGGAGGCGGCCACATAACTACCAAAATTATAATTTCGAATTTCACGATATTAGTTTTTTATATAGAAATTTAATCTATAATTTATTGTCATATAATTTTTATTATATAATGAGGCATTTAACATACTTATAATAATAAATAAAACTGTATATGCGCTTCCTTGGATATGATTAAATTCTTTTTTCCTTAATAAAAGTCCCATGAGCCGTAGTCGCTCTTTCTCCACTTGAAATAGGTTGGCAGAAGTGGGGTAGGTAAAAAGTCATTGTGCACCTTTAAAATGCTTGGTCTACAATGCAATCATGAATCATAGCGCCTCTAATTTTGCCACGTTAAAGTAAGTTTTGGGATTTTGCACTTCTTTCGTGGCACTTGTTTAATTGTTCGTACAGAATTATTAATATGGAAAGATTCATCAAAGAACTTACATATATTAATGGAGAAACTAGAAAGGAATTCTAGTTACCCCAAATTTCGTAATTTAGGAGTTCGTTATTACACTAACTTAACTAAAATCTTGGGTATATTTGTTATTTAGTTGATCATAGATCTCTTTAAAAATTGTTAAATCATTTCACACAAAAATTAAAGATAGTGTTCAATATATAATGGTTTGACAAACTTTCTCGAGTTTGCTTTTGGGGTTGAGTTAGGCTAAATTTCATTTCCTCAACATGATATCAGAACGAATTTTATTCTAGGCCAGTCTCCCCATCCCTATATATCTCTTCTTGCACATGTTCATTCATGCAAATTCTCCCATCTCTCCACCCAAATTCTCATATCTCTCCACTTCTATTTCTCATCGCATATGTTCATTAATTCATGTAAATTATCCCACATCGATTCTCTCATTTCTCTACTCATGTCTCTCCTCAAAGATTGTTCACTCCTGCAAATTCTCCCATATTGAAAAATAGAAAATATAGTATTCAATATATAATAATTTGACAAACATCTACTCTAAAACTAACTTTTGAAAGTTGATATATTTCCTTAACAAAACTTTACATAAATCAATAAAAAAAATATAAAACACTTAATGTGATTGATTTAACCGAATAAAAGACTAAATAAAATTACCCATTGTAATGAAAGTACATTTAGAATATGTGAAATTATTTCATAAATAAGTATTGTGTCTCTCCTCTTGGTACTTGGTACTTCGCCTTCGATGGTGTTATAACTGAACACATATGAGTACTACTGGTTATTAGCCATAGCATGTGAATATGTGATCATCATCATCAGATTTTGTTATTAAATTCTGAGTCCAAGATTTATCTCCTTTTTTTTTTTTTCTTTTCAATTATTTTGATTGAAGATTGCATATCTAGATTAGATTTAAAAGTTATAACTTATAAACCATTGGTCTGTGCCAATTTTCTGGATGACAGGGTGTAGCAACTAGCATAAAACTTAAGACAGGTCAATTCTGATGTCACCACGTGTTGTGGACATCTATTTTTATAACTTAGAACTACTTAAATTATTAGATTATTCTCCTAAATGTCAGAGTATCATGTCTATATATGTTTGGATTCATAAGAAAATAACCCTCGCATTTAATCTTGGAAATAACAAATTTCATTTGTTACATTTATTGAAAGTGACACTACATCTCTTTAAGTAAGGTTCAGAAGTTAAATCCTAACTTGTTCATTGAGCAATTTGGATGGAAGAGTCAACTCCAATTAGACATATACAGTATCTGAGCTAAAAAAAAAATCAAATGAAAAACAAAAAATAATATTAATCTTGAAAGCATTTGTTAATTCAACCATGTTTCTTTTTTCATATAACATTCGACTCTTTTTCAAAATCCTACTTCATATTTCCAATATTGGAGTAAGTTTTTCGTAACTTTCTTCAATTATTATAATGTTTTTCGAATTTTACTATCTAAATTTTATTTTTAATTAATCGCAATCTAAACTATGATTCTTTCGCAAGTTAATTACTACCTAAAAATCATTCAGATCAATTAAGTCATTACTCGGTTAACCATATATTCCATTAGATTGAATATTATGGTCTTATTTTTCTCATAATAATGGAAGGAAGCTATTCTTTTTAGAATTAATTACATCTAGACTCCTCAAAAATTTACTAAATTATTAATCCTTCATTTAATTATAGGTTTTACAAGATATGTCGAAAAATATTTTCAATATAGACGTACTCTTTTTTTTTTTTAAATCTATAATTTTGAAAACCAAAAAGGTGACGACCAAATCTCCATAAAGTAGGATGAAAAGCATCAAGAGGCAAGAGAACATTTTGCCTTCAACCTTTTTTTTCACTTTCTCTTTTTGCCTTTTACTTTCACTTCCTTTTAGGATAAGAATATATATATATATATATATATATATATATATATATATATATATATATCGATATATATATCGACATTCTAATTTGAAAAAGATGCGTGGCATTTTATTTTAAATTGTTTAAAAGAGGAATTGTCTACACACACGATATAACATTCGAATAACATATGTTTTAATTGAAATTAGTCACACCAATTCTACTAATTATCAAATGAAGAAACCATAGCTTAAATAATTTCGGGAGAATTGGGAGAGCTACAAATTAAAGGTATTGTAATTTACACATAAAACAAGACTTAATTTACTCATATACTTTAAATTACCACCGAAATCCTGTATTTTCAAAAAAATATACAAATAACACATTTGGGGAGAGTGTATCACACACACACTCTCTCTTTTTTAATTGGGTATTTGTGTTTTTGTCACACCCCAAACTCGCGGATCCGTTGGATGCAAGCATAAGTTTCAAACTCATTGAGTTAATTTGAAATTGGGCCTAAATCACTGCCCAAATGGGATACCCTTTGGTTACACTTGAATTCTAACGTATATACTAAACATATTTCTTGTACTTATCCGATGTGGAACACAGGGTATTACAATCACCCCTCCTTTAGAAGGCGACGTCCTCGTCGGGATGTGACATAGCCCATGACCGACCCGCCAGTGGGGACTTTAAAGGTGACTCTTACGGGCTCAAGAAGTGGTTCCCGCGCGTGTAGCACTTTGCTCAAGAATATGCTCGCTCAATGAGAAAAATTCAACCGTTGTACTTGGAAAACGATGGGTAGGTTGTTTTGCAGCAGTCGTGCCTTCGCAAGCCCATATTTTTGGCCTCATTTTTTTACCCTGGCGACAGTGGTTGAAATTTCTGGCCTTGGTTCGACGGAAAACTAATAGGGAGATTAGTGGCGTCTGGGTCATCTTGTATGGTGGCGTTTGGTATGTTATAGGGCTCGCGCGGCGTTTGACGGTGGCAATTGTTAATGGACGGCTGCTACTTTCATATTAGGGAAGAAACGGTCCAGTAAAATTGCTTGACCTAGTTTTTGTTCTACTATAACAAAATTCAAGTTTAGGTCCACAAACACCACATATTATACAACAAATATTTTATTTACATTCTACAGAAATATACTGTAACTAAAACTGTCAGTTCCTCAAAATCACAAACTCATACTTCATATTGACAAATAAATTCCGCAAACATGACGTTCGAATTGGGGAAGAAACGGTACAGGAAAATTACTTAACCTAACTTTTATAATTAATACAACAAAATTCAAGTTTGGATCCACAAACACGACATATTATACAACAAATGTGTAGCGCCCCTCTCCTTCAGAGGAAGAAGAACACCACATCCGCACCAAAACAGACTCCCGAGCAGCGAATGGCAAGCACTCAAGCAAAATTTCGGCAACAACAACACCATGTCCAAACAACAACAGAAAAATAAAAGAAATGCGGAAGCCATAAGCATCAATAACAATTAATCATAAAAGTCATCCATGGCATCATAATTCGTCAAACGAATCTAAAAGCAATTATCCAACTAATGTTATCCCACATAAGGGGCATGTAAGTACGGAAAGTAAATGAATCATGCAAGATAACACTAATATAAATACAGAATAAAAGACAAGACTGCTGTTGGGACAACCAAAATGAGCCAAACTAGACCTGCTATTGCCAACCGACAAGATAGGTGACACCGCCACCTGTCTACCTAAAGTAAGAACCAAAACAGAAGGGGTGAGTATAAAGGATACTCAGTAAGGGGCTGTATAATATAGATATTGATCACAGTTCGTCGTTCGTTATTTAAAACCAAAATGTTGAATGTTGCTTGTTTTGAGAAAAGATACAAATCATATATGTTATAAACTACACGACAAAGCAACACTCGGGTTCGGCTTATTTTAAAACAGTAAAAGATTGACGAATGGATCCTCTGAAATCATTTTGGCACATAATTAAGCCGATCAGTTTAAAAGGATTCTTAATCGATTTACAATCCGTTGACAGTTGATAATATGTAGTTCTAGCAGTTGTAAATAAATAATAAAGACAGCATTGTAATTCGACTAAGCGGTTAAAGTAGTAAAACGTTCATTCGTTATATGTCCCGGCGAGCACGGACCCTCTCCTTATGACTCCCACAACAAGCATGTACAAGAAAATACTTCACCACCCGGTCGTTACAGATTTTAGGAAACGCGTACAAAGTACAACATCACTATCATTACAAAGTTTTCTGGAAGCGCGTAACATACAATGCCACCCTACGCATATAGCTTAGGCTAGCCAACCTCCTGACCGGCCTAAGCTAACACGGAATGGAATATATATCGGGATATGCCCTAGACGCTCGTCTCTAGGCTCACCTCCTGTATATCCCAGGCCCAACAAGATACAAGATTGTTTACTCGCTTTGAAATCATTACTCTACATTTTTTTGTGGCCAAAGGGGCCGTTCGAGACAAGGTTATAATTGCGGGGCCAGAAGACCAAAGTCCGTCATTTAAAACAAAATAGGTTTCCTTGTCTCTAGTTGAAATCATTACAAAGCATTTTGTATATATATAGATTTTTCTATTAAAAGATTGACTAACACACAAGTAAAGCAGGAGGGATAAGTTGGTTCGCAATTCCTATATATATCTATGTTCTTACTCCAGTTGAAAGTATTTAAAACCCTTACCTGGCTCGACAAAGCAGAAGAAAGCAAGCAAGCAACAGATACGATCCTCCTTCAAAGGTCCCACTGAAAACACGGGGCCCAGAGGATGAATGACTGACAACCCAAAACAAGACATGAGACAACAAAGGACGCAAAGCAATTCAAGTAGTAGAACAATCATGCTAGGCATGAAAGAACAAGTAGCACCAAAACATATAGTTAAAACTTCATAAAGAAATAGATTTAAGGAAAAGCCAATAGGATTATAGATTGTGTCAACATAAATCGGGAAATAGTCATGGTAACAGCAATTAAGGTAATTCACGAATGAACTAGTTGCAAGGAGTATCTAATTATTTAATATCAAGTAAAAATGTACCATTCTTAATAAAACAACTGAACCTTAGGCTAAATGCAATATCAAATTGATTACTATCAGAAATGTTGCCAAGAAGATTATCTGCCACTACAAGAGTATCTAAACAATTATAATTCCTCAATTATAAAGGAAATAAAATGGAGGAAAAGAGAACAAATCGATCACTAATGTATAACTGAACCAGGTATGAGAAAGAGACAACTTATAGCTTCTTACAAAAGCTCAAAAGCTATAATCTAACATTCAATCCAGATCCTAGTTTAATCGAACCCAAAGCTCATCAATTCAACTATACAATCATACATCGTCAATAATCAATATTCACAAACATGCTACAAGCCAAGGTACAAGAAAATTTGGCTTAATCGATTCGAAAAGCTAAAAGCTAAAGCGAAAGTTGACATATATTCATAATCATACAAAAATGGCGATAAAATACAAACGGTAAATCAGATTGAGGTAATACCAGCGCCGTTAGAACCGTTGCAACGATACGAACAATCTGTCTGAAGACACCATCGCCAGATTCCTGCCAAAACAGTGCCTAAATCACCGGATTCCGTCTGCCACCACCGGACCGCCTCCAAGGTGATCGAACCCTTATACCCAAACGTTCCTCTCGTCGAGCCAGTTACTTCCCTGAAGCTCGTTTCTTGATCCATTCACCCCTTGGAGTATACTTTACCTCGAAACTCCAATGAACCCTAAAATCCAATAATCGAAATTACTAAAAATCGAGCTATCGAATTCCAAAGCGGACTTCGTAGAAAGCTTACGCACGTCGAGAAGGTCGAAAAACCCATAAAGTTGGCTGGAGAAGCTCGCCGGAAAAAGCCCAGCCACGCCTCTCCCGTCACGCCACCCACGCGCTACCACAGCGCCGCCGTCCAGCCAAGTCACGCCACAAGACTACCACCAATCAACTCATTTCCTCAAGCCGGTCAAAACCCAGGTGGTCGGCCATCATGACGTCGCCGGAATCTTCGTTGGAGCTCCACCAACGTCGCTGTCACACCGCCGATGCACCGCCGTCGTCCACCAAACCCAAAAAATATTGGTACGGTTGTGTTCGTCTCGTCGAGACGATCGATTTCGACTATGATATCGCTCGATTCGGTGAAGAATTGAAGAAATCACAATTTGGGGAAAATGGTCCCGCGCAACTCGTCCGATTGATCTCAGAATTTTCAGTTTTGCCCCAAAAGTTTCCTTAATTACAATATATACCATATTCCTTGAAAAACGTGCCAAAAGTATAAAGTGTAGGAATTATGTGTACTTAGTGTCAAAATGACCTTAATGAAAAGCTTAACAAGGTTCAAGGTTCGTTTCGTGAAGCAATTACGAAAAGTCAATATCGAGTTGGGTCAAAGTGTAAATAATTTTGGCCAAAAATGCAATATCTTGAAAATATGATTTTATGAAAGATATTTGGAACCTCGATGAAAAACATCTTTAAAACATTGGATCTCGGTCCAACATGCACTGTTAAATTACTAGATTTGATGTTTGGGGTAAACCTATACGATCCACATTTATAAACCCTTTCAGCTCATTCGGACAAGAATTGTTGTCAATAATATTGGAGTACATGGTATTACAGGCCAAATTTGCCAAATGATCTGCAGCACTATTACGATATAATATTAGGCCTACATATCTTATTAACTTACGACAAATTTTAAAATCCATCCATCATTTTATATTTCAGATAGGCCAAATACCCTTCGAGTGGATTTCAATCTGTACAATTACACAGACTTCATAATCAGGCACACATATCATATTTATTTACGATAGGTTTTAAAATCCGTCCATCATTTTAAATTTCAGATAGGCCAAAATACCCTTCGAGTGGATTTTAATCTATACAGTTACGCAGACTTCATAATCAGGCACACGTATCTTATTAATTTATGACATATTTTAAAATCCGTCCATCATTTTATATTTCAGATAGGCCAAAATATCATTCGAATAGATTTCAATCTGTACAGTTACGCAAACTTCATAATTAGGCACACATATCATATTTATTTACGACAAGTTTTAATTAGACACACATTTCATCTTAAGAATTCAAAGTTAGTTTTGCGTGATGTAGAAGGTAATTTATAGATCGCCTAATAAGGTAATACATACATACATATATATATATATATATATATGCTTTTTAGGTATAATAATATAAGTATTGTCCCATCAAAGTCCCCTCACCTTACCGCTTCCGATAAAGCCTGCAATATCTTTGATTTCCATGCAAAATTTTAATTTTACGGCCGATAACTCTTTGAATTCTTCTACCGTTTCATTACAACCCTAATTACCCATTAGAATTCTTCTTCTTCTCCCTCTATATAAACACATCTACTCAACTAACTCCTAACCATTGATAAAAAAAATATAATCAACTTGAAACCCAGATGTCGATCTGGGAAATGAAAATTTTGGATGTTTTGCTTTATCATGCAAGGGTTGAATACCAAGTGTACAAAAACAGAGCCAGGTCGCCCGATGATGTTTTCTTTTTCAAATGGAAGGTAAAAAAATCTCTGTTAAATCTTTCTTCGTATCATGCACTTTTTTTTTGTTACTGAAATCTACCTCCTTTTGGTTTCAGTGTCTTGCAAGTTTGGAGTGTGGTATGGTTGTTTTGGTTGATGGGATTGGAATGTTTAAAGACCAACTTGAGGCAAAAAGGCCGCAAACCACTTTGAGTGAAAAGCACAGCTTGGGGCAGAAAGGCCGATCCTAGTTGGAGCATGTTTCTCTGTACATGTCCGACGCCCTCCAATAAACTTGAATAGAACTTAACAAGTGCAGTTGCGCATCTGGGACTACATCCTGTAGTTGCTATCCAAGTTTATTAGGAGGTTTGGAACACTTTGGGTCGAGGAATTCACAGACACAGATCGTTGAACTCTTCAACTCCCAAAACCTACTAAAACGGGGAAAGGAGGAACCCACAAAAGATAGCATTCGATGTCCTCCCACCAAAGCGGGAACTGGAGCTGGATATAGTAATAGTGAGGAGGACACCAGATTCCTTACCTGGGTTGACATGTAATGTATTTACTGTTTTCTTCTTATTCCAACAAGATTAGAGGAAGATATGTTAGTGAGAATTAGTATGTTGTACTGATGTATAAAATTATCGAACTGGAACTTATAATAAAGAGCTAATTTCAAAATAGCGTATTCTTCTTGTATTATTTAAATATTAAATTTTTGAAATTGATGAATTAAAATCTAGAATGTGGATCTGAGTTAAGTATACGTAATTTTAGACACCTAACAATATCAGTGACACTAATTATCATCATCAATATGCCATTTTTACCATTCAGGGGCATCATCTTCTCTCAAAATTAAGCAGATTCATTTGTTAGATACGCATTCGATAGTATTGTTGTTAGACAACTTGCAATATCAGTGCCATAAAATCATATCACAAACAGGCCATTCAAGTGCATCATCTTGTCTCAAAGTTATGCAGATCCCTTTGTTAGATTCGCATTCGTTAGTATTGTCAGACAACTTACAATATCAGTGCCACAAAATCGTATCACAAAATTAGCAAATCCATATGTTAGATACGCATTCGATAATATTGTTAGACAACTTACAATATCAGTCCCACAAATTGGTATCATAAATAGGCCATTTTTACCATTTAAGTGCATCATCTCGTCTCAAAATTACACAGATCCCTTTGTTAAATACGCATTCATTAATATTATTAGACAACTTACAATATCAGTGTAACGACCCAAAATTCCAGAATATATTCTCGGAATAATTATTCGACATTTCGTTGAATTTTATATGAAAATATTAGCTTCGTTAGCTAATTTTAAGTAATTTAATTTAATTCCCTATCCTCAACCATTTATAATTACATTTTCTACCCCTCGAAATTGATCTAATCTCTAAACGAACCCACACCCCCTTGAAACACCTTTGCACCATCTTGAACACACCCACACTACCTTGAACACACTTACACCCTCTTGTGCACACTCTCTTGCACACTCTTGAGCACACAAAAATCGAGAGAGAGAGAAGGAGAGAAGAGAAGGAGAAAGGGAGAAGAAGAAGGAGAGAAAGAGAAATTCCGTTCCGAATCCGTCGCTCGATCAATCGAAATTCCGAGACCAAATATACGATCCTCATTCAATTCTCTACCGGTAATCTTCTTTCCCCATTTCGATTCACCCATTAAATCCTCCTATTTTCTAGTTTTTATATTGAAGTGAATCATTGATAATTTGATGGATTTGTAGGTTAGAGTTTACCATTTTTAGTGTAGTTCGGATCAAATGGTAGCTATTAATGTATACAATGCATGAGTGTGAATTTTATATGTTGATTTTAGCTATAGAATCCACCCTAGTTGATTTTAGGATGAAAACCTCGTGAGAAACCTTGAAATCGCGTTTCTGCACCTGTTAGATAGAACCACACGGTCCAACGCACGGTCTTGGCAAGACCGTGCGCCAGACCGTGCGCAATACTTTTAACTTGCACCGGCGTACGCACGCCGGTGCGCAAGCCCGTGCGCGCTTGTTTCAACTCGCACGGTCTTGAGTGTGTGCTCAAGACCGTGCACGAGGCCGTGCGTTAGCCCGTGCGAATGCCTTAACCAAATTTTCAGCCTTTTTCCTTAGTTGCTCACAGTAATGGGGTCAATTGGCCAAAAATAAAAGTTGACTTTTTGCATACGACCCCCTAAAATCGAGCCGTTTTCACCTATAGCTTCCATATGATTGAAGGATGAATATTTTGTAAAGTTTTCAAAATTCCGACCTCGTTCGGACCTTGAATCGAGTCTTTTTCGTTTAGGGGCATTTCCCCAATTTTTGAATGTCGTTCGAAAAATCCGAAAATCGCAAGAGTGCTTCTTTATAATATTATAAGCATGAATGCGCAATTAGAATTTCAATTGAGCATGTTTAGCATCGTTAATTGTATATTTTCTGTTTAATTGATTTAATTGCATTTTAATTGCTACATGATGTTCATTGGTTATTCATGTGTTGTAGTCTTCGTGAGTCGTTATCGTGTCTTGTCTTAATTGGTTCTTGTCGTCTATTAGTTTCAGGCCGTCTTTTCAAGGCATAGCTTGGGTTGTCTTGTCGTTTCGTGCTTCCAGGTGAGGATATTAAAATGCTTTCAAACGGAGTAAGAATTTCTTTTAAATTATTGCGAACTACCCTTATGTGCTCATCTTGCTTTGATTTCCTTTCTCATATATCTATTAGATATTTAATTTATATTTTCATGATTTTATAACAAATGTTTTGATATTAACTTGTATCTATAAGTATCTCCAAATCATTTTGTTTTCAAAGGGCAAGAAAACTCTTTCCTTTACGTGACGGTTTGACTTAGGATTTACCCCCTTTGTCGTCATACACACTTGCATAAATGCCCTTTTGGCCTTAACTTATAATGTTCTTCAAACGCGAGCAAAGATAATGTATTGTTATTTAAATGGGCCCGGGATGGTATCCGGAGGTTGCATCTGGGGACGAGCGTCCAGGGTGTAATCCGAGGTGCTTTTCCCAAAATTAAGCGTCAATCGTGGCCCGTCAGGAGTTGATAGCCACGGTTGGAAGTGATGGTGGGCGTTGCATTCGTTGCACGTTTTCCTAAAATTCCACAGTCTCCCGGGGTAGCGCCTCTGGGGTCGGACACCGGTGATGGAGTTTACTGAAATTGAGGGGGTTATAAGGAGGAACAGGCCCATTCTCGCTGGGATATTATTTGCTTCCATTTATGCTTATTATTACTGCTTATTGTTGTCGTGTATGCAAGTCGAAGAATGATCCGGATTTTCTTCAATTATACAAATGTAATTTCTTATATATATATAATCCAAACCCTAAAACGTGGCTCGTACTTGTTCCCTCTTTTCCCTCATTGAGTATCTTTTATACTCACCCCCACTATTTTGATTCTTACTTCAGGTTGACAGGTGGTGTTGTCACCTCTCATGTCGGTTGGCAACAACGGGTCGTAGGTCTTGGTATTTGTGTCCTTTGGTAATTGTCAGTAGTGTCCAACAACAGTCTGTCTTTTATTATTAATTTGTTTTGTCAGTAGAAATGGATATATTAATGATGATTGATATTCGATGATGTGATGGATATTTGTTGAGCATTGACTTGTTAATTATGTATTTGTTGGAATATTGATTTATGTTAATTGTTGCCCTGTGTGGCTTTGCATGTTTAATGGATATATATAATTTATAGCTTCCGCACTCTGTTATCTCTGTTGGTTTCGTTATTGGACTAGGTACGTTGTTGCCGGTATAGATTGAGTGCTTGCCGTTCGCCGGGATGGATTTTTAAATGGGGTACATCTACCACGTTTGGGAGTTCGTCTCGGTGCGGATGTGGTGTCCTTTCTCCGCCTATGGAAAGGGGCGCTACAGTCAGTGGTATCAGAGCCTAGGTTCCCGAAAAGGAACCGAAAGCTCTAGTATCTCGTCTGTCTTGTCTTTTGTGTCTTTTGAATTGTGTCAGTTCGTGTCGAGTTCGTGTTTTGACGAGTGTTCATCTTATCTTGGTGCTTAAAATTGTAGACGATTACGGTTGGCTTAATTAACTGACTGGCAATCTTTTATGAATTTTTGTACTAAGGAAGATGCAACGCGAGTCGATTGTGGAACTCTTTGTGTGTTTTACTTGGTTTGGTCTGTCGTAGTGTGTGTCGATAGGATTTTCATTGGGTGTCGAGCATGCTTTATGTGTTTATAATTTATTGGCATCATTTCTCACAAGACATGCACCTATTTTGCCAAATAGTTGTGAACTCAGGTATGCTGCGCAAGAAAGCTCGATCAGATCCGTCACTACCCCCACTCCAGACTACGCCAGGATCATCGTACCCGTATCCGACGGGAGAGATAGAAATAGCTCAGGGAGGAGAGAGCGTGACAGAATACGAGGCCAGATTTGCCCACATGACTAACTACTCTCCTAACCGGGAGCCAGACCAAAGGTACAGAGCCGCAAGATTTATATGCGGGTTGAGGCACGAAATCCGCCAAGTGCTCATAGGACTCCACCGCTGTTCTTATGCGGAGGCTGCCGGCCGAACCGCTCCACACGGGCCAGTGCACGCCCGTGCGTCAGGCCGTGCGTGCCCCTTCACCATTTAAAACATCAGTTCGCGGACAGAAACTTACAGCAACTCCCAATCCTCTTTTTCTCTCGCCCAACAGCAGAAAAATACCCCAATTTTTTCCCCAATTTCATCCTTCCAACTTTTTGCAAGCCTATAACTTTCAATCCGTCCGGTGGATCTTCGTAATTTTTGGAAGGTACGTAGTCGGCATTACACTCTTTCATTAGTTAGTTTTTGGGGACGATCCGCCAAGCCGATCATACACAAATCGTCGCCCAAAATACTCGCCCGCCAAGTGTTCGACAAAATTCCCGAGTGAGGAATTTCACCCAATTCAACCCAACAATCCTCAAACAACCTTCTTATATGGCCGCCGAAGGTTCTCGACGAAGGAGGAGGCGAGATGACCCTCCATCCCCACTTCCATTTAATGTGGATATTTCAAATCCCTTCCAAGCCAAGATATTTAGACGGATGCACGAACGCCCGGTTTTCTCTACCAAGTTCCTCGATATAGAAGCATTGGGGAATTTGGGACTTGGCGACGGTATTGCTCGGTACATTGAAGACGTGGGGTGGACCACATTCTTGGATATGAGAAAGAATTCGTATCCCCGGCTTGTCTACGAATTCATTGCAACGCTTCAAATAATTCCCCACGAAGATGACGCCGAGCTACCTTTCAAGATAGAGTTCCGAGCTTTCAACGAAGATTATGAGCTCACTCTCCGACAATTAACGGTACATTTTGGGCTACCCATTCGGGGAATGATAAGCCGAGAAGTACGTTGGTCCGAGGCCGAGGCATGGAGAAATGTCTCCACTTCTAGGAGGCCCTTCCAACAAGTTAAATCGAAGGCAACCGACCTCCGTGATTCCGCCTTGAGGACTTTTCATCGATTCCTCTCATGCACCGTCTTTGCTAGAGGAGATAGCTACGGTTCGATCAACATTGAGGAACTTTATGTCTTGGATTGCGCGGTCCGAAGGCAAGCAGTCAATGGCATCATGTTCTTCCTTCGATATGTGGAGTATGTAGGCACCCAGCGAAAGGGAGAAATCAGAATTGGTTCCTACATTACTGCGATCCTCGAGTGTGCCGGCGTGACCGGCATGGATCGAATGGCCCCGGCAGGAGCAGATGATTCGACAATTTCTTACAAGCAATTCACCCAAATGAAACTTTGCAAGAAAGTTAGAGGGCGACATGGTAGATATGTACCGATAACGGCAGAGGAAGCCGCCGCTGAGAGTGACGACGATGTCGAAGAGGACATCCGAGCAGGAGGTCAACCTGAAAGGGATCGACAAGAAATTGAGGAGCAAATGCTAGAACAACTATACGAAACAGGAGGTATAGATTGAGTGCTTGCCTTCGGACTAGGTACGTTGTTGTCGGTATAGATTGAGTGCTTGCCGTTCGCCGGGATGGATTTTTAAATGGGGTACATCTACCACGTTTGGGAGTTCGTCTCGGTGCGGATGTGGTGTCCTTTCTCCGCCTACGGAAAGGGGCGCTACAATCAGTGCCACAAAATCGTGTCACAAAATTACGCAAATTCATTTGTTAGATACGCATTCGATAGTATTGTTAGACAACTTACAATATCAGTCTCATAAATTGGTATCATAAATAGGCCATTTTTGCCATTTAAGTGCATCATCTCATCTCAAAATTACGCAGATCCCTTTGTTAGATACACATCCGTTAGTACAAAATTGTATCATAAACAGGCATTTTTACCATTCAAGTGCATCATCTCTTCTCAAAATTACGCAGATCCCTTTGTTAGATATGCATTCGTGAGTACAAAATCGTATTATAAACAGGTCATTTTAACCCTTCAATGGCATCATCTCATCTAAAATTTCGCATATCCCTTTGTTAGATACACATTTGTTAGTATTGTTAGACAACTTACAATATCAGTGCCACAAAATCGAATTACAAAAAGGCCATTTTTACCATTCAAGTGCATCATCTCGTCTAAAAATTACACATATCCCTTTGTTTGATACGCATTCGTTAGTACAAAATTGTGTCATAAACAAGCCATTTTAACCCTTCAATGGAATCATCTCGTCTAAAATTACGCATATCCCTTTGTTAGATACGCATTCGTTAGTATTGTTAGACAACTTACTATATCAGTGCCACAAAATCGTATTACAAACATGCCATTTTTACCATTCAAGTGCATCATCTCGTCTCAAAATTACGCAGATCCCTTTGTTAGATACGCATTCGTTAGTATTGTTAGACAACTTACAATATCAGTGCCACAAAATTGTATTACAAATAGGCCATTTTTACCATTCAAGGGCATCATCTTGTCTCAAAATTACGCAGATTCATTTGTTAGATACGCATTCGTTAGTATTGTTAGACAACTTACAATATCAGTGACAGAAATTGGTATCATCAATAGGCCAAATTACCCTTTAATGGCATCATCTTGTCTCAAAATTAGGCAGATCCTTTTGTTAGGTACGCATTCATTAGTATTTTTACACACTCTCGAATAATTTTATAACATATAGTGTTAAATTTGTTACACGAAGCGTAAAATAGAGATTAGAAATAAAATATTATGTAAACAAAACACTAATTTTAATACCACAAAACTTGAAGGTAAAACAACAAAACGAATATATGGTTCCACAAACAAACTGTTGAAAAAATATTCTGAAAAATTAATACAACGAGTAATTATTATTCTGTGAAAACAAAGACTTAATTACACAAAACGGAATTCAAATTTCTCCAGAACTATAGCTAATCAGTAATCTGTATTAGCCTCATGTTGATAATATATGTCTCCAGAAGCCTAAACAGTTCCATCATATTGTTAAAATCATTATTGGTGAGTAAACTAACCCATATTCCCGACTTTTGGGGAGCCCTGAACTGTACGGCGTGGATAACGGTTGAGAATTGAGGTCATTTTTCACTGACAAGCTCGAATAACTCAGAGATCTTCATTCCCTCCCTTAACGCTAATACATTCATTATTCTGTTGAATTCGACACAAACCGATTAGCTTGGCGGCACATCAAGTACCAGTAGGAGGCCTTGGAGCAGCAGCAGTAGTAGTAGTTTCCATTTAATCGCCCTGCTAATGCAAAGCTCCGACGTATTTAAGGTCTCAATCGTCTTCGGCGCCACCGCTGCCGTACAGTTTGTGTTTAGGTCTTGAAATGAAAAGCGAGGCTAAATGAATTTGGGGTTTGGAGGGTATGAAACTTAAGGAAAAATCGGTATTTTCACAAAAGAGGAGGCAAAGTTAAAATTGAAACTTAAACTGGTACCTAAAATGACCATTAAAAAAATGGGATACCAAACCTAAATTTTTTCAGCGAAAGATTATTTAAAGGCAATTTTCCCATGAAAATATTCATTAGTTCTTATTTCTTGCATCGCTCATGTAATTAATTTTCTGACTTATTAATTAGTGTGAAACTCAACTACATATTTAGAGCTTCATTATTCAGTTTTATAGGGCAAATAGATATCCAAATTTAGATCCCAAAAAATACCAAAGCATCAATACAAAAACTTGGAAAAATAACACATAAAAATAAATGAAGTAAATACATGACCATTTCATAAAAACTTTCACCGTCAAATATACAATAAATTTATATATATCTCGAATAATTTGTCAAGACACATAAAAATAAGTTTGATGGCTGATCGGAAACTAAGAGTGGCCCGAACAAGTATATATACAGCACAGAATTAGTAATACTAATTACAAACCGCAAGATTTTTTAATGCCAATTATCAAAATCATAGAGTTTGTGGGGTGCCTTGCGCGCGAATAAAATGTCATCAATTACTTTGTCATACATGGAAAAATATCAATAATATAAATGAAGAATAAGTCACGATCGGCCTTTAGTGTGAAATGGGAAAATTCTCGTAAAAACAAGTTGTATGAGTTCTACCTATAATGATTTAGATTCTATGTAACAAGATAAGGACACGGCGATATGTATACGACACGACACAAATACGGTAACATAATTTTTTTTTTAATATTTTATATTAGAGTAGTATCGGGCACGATACGATACGACATAATAAGATTTTTAGAAATGTTCGTATATCATAATTTAGATGAATCATAAATTTTATTTTGATTTTTTTAAGTGAATCATAGATATGACAGAATCTAAATCATTGGGTATATAAATTGATTGAGATTCGATGCATAGAAGAATTTTCCATGTGAAATGTTACATAAGGAATCTTAGCCTTTAAAAGAAATTTTTACTTTTTTTGATGAAATAAAATTTTACTTAAAAGGAATTTTTAGTTTAGGACGATAAAAAGTTAGTTCGAAGTGTTTTCCTATTGTATACCCTATACCCGTTAATGATACTAGTAAATATGGGTTATGACACATTCAATGCGTGTGCGATATAAATTAAAATGTTATTAATGATATATAAATTTAGATAGCATAAATTTATAAATACAAATAAATTTTTATTTATGATAATATTTAATTATTTTCAATATATTTTTAAAATTTATAACATGTTAAAAAGTAATTTTTATAGTTAAAGAAGTATAAAATTGAAACTATTGAGAAATTTAATTAGGAAGAGAGAGGAAGAGAGGATAGAAAAAAAAGAAAAGAGGAAAAAGAACGTGGAAAAGTGAAAAGAAGAGGGAGAAAATTATTTAAATTAATTAATAATTAAATGACAGTCCAAATTAAGGGAGAAACCAAAAACATTTACTTTAAGGGGAAGACGCTTTATATAATAGTATAGACGTGACCTTTAACTAATTCGTTGATATGGTTTTAGTATTCGTAATTACTATTACTGAATGTGGTCTAAGTGCCAAACTCTAGTATCCCACTTATTAAAAAGAACTTTCTACTTAAAATTTAATCATATTACAATCAAATAATATCATGTAAAATCTAATTAAATACATGCCGAATAATTTATTATATATGGAAATTTGCATACCAACAAATTAACAAACAAACTTCTATACATAATATTAATATCTGCAGTTGTGGGACTCGAACTCATAACCTTTCTAGTTATTTTCATATTTCAAGATGCTAATGAGTGAGAATTATTTAAATTATGTGATTATTGTACTTTAGTTATTTAGTACAATTCAATTCAAATACACTTTGTTGATTTTATTTTTCTTGTTTTTTCTTCAAATAGGTTACGTCTGATTGGACACTCTAACCACATGAGTATCAGTTTTCAAGTATAATAACTTTGTTTCCTATAAATTTATTTAAAATTGTATATGTAAGACAAGAATATAAGACAAGTTTACAAGGACAATTTTATGATTATGATGCACCATCAAATTCTTACAATTCAAGCAAAAAATAAAAAATAAAAAAATAAAAAATCTTACAACGATTTTCTCAATTTATGGACATTTGAACATTATAGGATTATATGATGTTTGCTAAGCTCAGTATTAAGATTATCCAAATATTAGTGATCTTCATTTCTAAAATAACATTATAATTTGTTATATAATATATGAATCTTGATCCAACAAGTAAATTTTCGAATATTACAGTGGTTATACATAGAAAATGACTAGAAATACTACGCATTAATTTTCATTTTTAAACACAAAAGTCCCCAATAAGAACTTTCATATCGAGTACGCTAAAAGAATTGCTAAGTAAGAATAATTCACATTTCGGAATATAGCTAATTCTAGTACAAATTTGGCTCGATTAAATCAAGTTAATCAAGGGAAGTGTTTTATATTTATTGTGGAATTAGGGTAAAATTTATGAAAATTGACCCATTAAATAGTAAGTATAGTACCTTTATTATATAATTGGTGGGTTCGGTTGATTCGGGTCTCGACTAAAAGTAACATTTAGGATTAATTATATTTTGATCCTAAAAGAGTTTATTAAACCATAAGCCGTGAACCCTCTTAGCTAGAATATTACACTTATTTTCCCAAGAGTTTTATAATTATAAAAAATACTCAAATTTTAGTATTTTCCTTAGAATTAGGGCAAAATTTTAACAAAATATTCCCAAAATGTGAAAGAGAATGCCTTTTTTAAGCGTAAAAACCTTTAACCAACACAAAAAGGGTAAAGGAAAAGATAATACTTTTTGACAAAGGGTGAAATTGTAATAAATAAAAGGTAACTTATTTTTCAGTTTTTGTTCCGGAAATCGCAATAATACCAAACATTCATGCGATCTCTCAGGAATGCTAAAGACCCCTCTCTCTCTCTCTCAGTCGGCGTGCCTAATTCGTAACCCTTCCAAATCCTGGTTGCGTTCGTTCTACCCTACAAGGTTTTTTAACCTTTGATTTCTTTATTGCTAAACCATTTCAAGTTTTTAAATAATTTTCTATGTCTATTCCGTTTATCATCTCCGGTATAATTTGAGAATTGGTTATGATCGATCTTAAAGAGACGAAGCGTAGTTTGGTATATACATGTACATTTATGAAGTTCTCTGTTAGTTTTGGTTTGCCATTTCCGTTATGTTCATTGCCAAGTCGAGGCGCAATTGGTTACTCCATTTTCCTAAATTGTGTTCTCTCGACCTGGGTTTAAGATTTGTTTAATGTTTGAACCGCTATTTACTTTAAATTTCAGACTGTGCTGTCTGTATTAAGTCTGTAGTAGGCACAGATCATTGTATGCTTAGTTTTCTATAATGGCGCTGGCAGCATGTGCATTAGTAGTTGTGGCTCAAAGCTCAAAATTTAAACAAATTTTCGTAAATCATATGTATTGTACAATTAGTTTTGGTTAATGGTGGAGTCATTGATTGAAGGATTTTGATTTTCTACTCTTTAGTTATTTTAGATTTTTAGGTTTAGTTCATTTTGCCAGTTTGCCTCCACGCTGTTGTTATCTGGGAAAAGTTTGAAATTGCTGGAATGTGACTGCTTAGTAATGAAGGTTTACATTGAAAAAGGAAAACTGATTGTTGGAAACTCAAGAGATTAAGATTTGGGCTGACCTCTTTGCTATATTAATAATTGCTTAACAACATGTTTTGTAGGGTTTGTCATTTTGTGGAAGGTGGAAATTCTGATTTGCAAAAGTGACCACTGACCAGCGCAGTATAGTTTTCTAAAGTTGCTCACGAAATTGGTTTCTGCCTAGTGCGTGACCTTTGAGTTGAGCAACTTCTGTTATAATCATGGGAACCTCGCACCGCAGGTTTGTCGAGCTTTTTTTATTTAAATATGGATGGACGGACTCTGCCCCTCCAGCTTGCTTATTTTTCCTTTTCTTGTCCATATGCAGTGGGGTTTTTAAGAAGTCAAATGATAGCGCAAGATTAATTATAACAACCATCACGGGAATGGTGTTTGGATATTTTGTAGGTGTTTCATTTCCTTCTGTGTCTCTGAGTAAGGTATGATGGCATAGATTCACGCATGCTCAATGGAGAACATTTATCACCCATTCATATAGTTGTATTTTTTAACGAATTTTATTTTAATTGCAGATTAATTTACCTTCAAGTCTAATATCATCTCTTGATATGGCATTTAATGACGATCATCGTACTTCTCCCAGTCGTAGTTTTCCTGAGAATCTTGGTTCAGGCAGTACTCCTTCAACACCAAAGGTAGTTAGTTTCCTCCTCATCGTTAATTTGGTATCTTATGTTGCTTTTATGGATGCTTGAAACTCTTAGTCATTTTAATGGTAAGTGATGATTGTTTCGTTAGCTCTATTGCTTTAATGTGAATGTCAGCCTAGTATGGAATATCATTAATTTAAGTCCTATTGAACAAGTAAGTGACTACATTTGTCAACATCCAGCATCTTGGTCGAGTGGATAGATAATCATTTAGCATATCACTATGAGATTCGCGGTACTGTACTGATACAATTAGAAACTGAGAAGAGAGTCATTATGTTCTTCACGCTTCAATTGAAAATGGTCTTCTCTCAGCGGAAAAGAATCAAATTCCTATTTTGAAATTGTCTTTTTTCATTTTTTTCTTATTATTCCAACCTTACAATCTTTGATTGGTCTGGGATTGGCCTAGTAGGTGTAGTATTTTGATGCAACAATTCGTTGATCTCATATGAGAATCTATTTGATCTGTTTTTCAACTTTATCTTGCGTGGATGGCATGTAAGTAGCAGGAGGCCATGGCTATTAGTAATGAGAAGAACTCACAGTTGATGAGTTTGAATAGAATCAGATTTGTGCACAAATTCTAAGTGCATGGTACTGCTACAAAAAAGGCTTTTACGAATATGCAAAGTGCTTGGGAAAATGTATTCTATAGTCAATACTAATGAGAGAGACTGTGGTGAGACCTGTGAACAAAATTCCATTCCATGGTTCTGATGTCAAAGTGTTACAAATGTGTAAAAGCAGCAATTTTTAGATACACTGTGAAATGATTAATGTGACTTTGTTTCGTGATACCGGTGAGCATTATCGTTAAATGGATATATTGGATCCTCATATAGATTTTAGTCGTGTATATCCTTAACGGAGGCAAGGACTTACAGATTTGTAGATATCCTTACCATTATAATTCAATCTTGGTTTTTGCTATTTTTTCTTTGAGCAAGGCCTTTTAGAGTGTTGTCTGCTCCAGTGTAGGTGTAGTTCCGCCTCGTTTCTTGTGTATATTTCATGTCATGGACATCAATGATACTCCTCGAATTAGTTGAAAAGAAAAGAATATTTTTGCTCCTTATTTTGGTTTTCTCATTAGTTGGGTCCTGCTCAGAACCTGCAAGGTTAAATCTATTTCAGTCCAGTGGTTGTTTACTTAATGTTTGGGATGATTTTCTCAGAGCTTTGGTCTAATTGGGCAATTTTTGGCCATGCTATTCTATGTACTCTATTTGCATCGCAATCAATCTTGCTTCGCAATTTTTTTTCCTGATTAGGATATTTTGGTATCTTCTGTCTTTCTTGGTCAAGTACTATTCTGATTAATTTGGTATGGACATTTATTATCACATTACCGTCTCTCTTTGGGTTTGCCGCAGTATAAGATTAATTTTATGATCATATTTTTTCCTTTCAGATATATGTTCCGACAAACCCTCGTGGTGCAGAGTCTTTACCGCCTGGTATTGTTGTCTCAGAATCAGATTTATATCTGAGAAGATTATGGGGTGAACCTAGTGAGGTAAGGTCTGAAGAATGTGAAAAATAGTGATAGGGTGTTCTAAGTTTGTTCTTCCCCTTTCTTTTGTCTGTATTAGAATCACCCTTCCATGGACGACAATGACTTTTTTTTCCTCTAGTAACAAAGTAACAAGGGACGATATTATGTGCTTCTTTACATGTTTTTTTTTTTTAATCTTAATGATTTACATTTATTGTCTTTCTCTTATGCTGTCTTAGTTGTTTGCTTCAGTATTTGTTATTTATTTTTTTAGTTTTCTATCTTCAATTTTGTGCTTGTAAAACGGATTGAAATTGTTAGGTTAGGGATGGACCGAATGGTTGCTTTCACTCCTTATTGTTGCCTTCAATGTATTGCCTGCTTTATTATCTCATCTTGGTTTGTTAGCTTTTAGGTGGGTGAGAAAAGAATTAGGAGTCTAAGCATGGTGCAGTTGTCCCTATGGCTTTTTACAAGAATTCTGATATTATGATGAGATTTCATGAAATTGGAGTATGCTTATAGCTATGTTGTGCAATTTTCAGGATCTGAAAAAGAAGCCGAAGTACCTTGTAACATTTACAGTTGGTTTGGGTCAAATGAACAACATTAATGAAGCTGTGAAGAAGGTTAAGCCTGTTTTGTAACTTTAATCATGCCCTAATAGATTTCCTTTTGTCAAAAGAAAGATTATACTTCAGACTAATTTTGCCATGTTTTTGTAGTTTTCTGAGGATTTTCAGATAATGCTTTTTCATTATGATGGCCACACAACTGAATGGGATCAACTTGAATGGTCACAGCGTGCTATTCATGTCAGTGTCAGAAAACAAACAAAATGGTAATGTTCATCAGGTCTTTTCCAGCTTTCTTTCTTATTTGATTGCTCGATGCTTGATCTTGTATCTAGACTTATGAAAACTATTTTAAAATGGATTCAAATTTTTTGTTGGTTGGTAATGGTTTTGAAATTAGATGTAGCAGACAACATTTGTAATATTGATGCTCAATTTAAAATAATCTTTTATAGTATGAGAAGCTTACCAAAATGATTGTGTAACTGAACTGAAAGATTGAACATGACCTACTTTGAGGTAAAAAAGCTTAATGTCATTCATGCAGATATATGACCATTCAGATACTTCACGTTTCCATGAGGCTTGGTTCAGAAGTATCTTCGGATATTTAAACTTAAAACTGTATTCTCTACATGTGATGACTTCTTTTGATGTCTGTTTCCTTAGGTGGTATGCAAAGAGATTCCTGCATCCTGATGTTATAGCTGCGTATGATTACATTTTCATTTGGGATGAAGATCTTGGAGTTGAGCACTTTAATGCTCAGAGGTAATTATTTTTCTGCATTCCCTAAACGGTTAACAGCCTGTCTTTTATTTCTGCGCAATGTTTATACTACTCAACTGATTCCGGACTTTCTCTACATGCTAGGTATATCGAATTGGTTAAGAAACATGGTTTAGAGATCTCCCAACCTGGTCTTGAACCTAATAATGGTCTGACATGGCAAATGACTAAGAGGCGAGGTGACAGAGAAGTGCACAAGTAAGTTTACTTATTTACTTACCAAAGCCACCTTTCTCTCTCATGCCTGTCCAGATCTGTAACCTAGAAGTGAATTATATTGAACAGAGATACAGAAGAGAAACCAGGCTGGTGCAGTGATCCACATTTGCCTCCATGTGCAGCGTATATTCTCTCTCTCTCTCTCTCTCTCTCTTTTTATATAGATGTACCTGTGTGGTTCTATATGTCTATATATACCACAAGAGTGTCTTCCACTCATTTGCTAATGCCATCAACTAATGTTGGTGTGTTCATAGATGAGGGGATCATGTTTATTAAACGTATTGCTTTTGCTTGAAAATCTTGTACCACTCAGAGGTATAAGAGGGCCCTTCACCAGGACAATAACCTGGAGTATCGGGATTGCTAGTTGTCTATTTTTTCTTGTGGTCTTTAAATTACATCGCTTAATGTGTCGATTCTTGGACGGCATCTTTGCCTTGCTTCCAAGTGCTTGACTGAATTTACGTCGACTTATTAGGACATATATCTACTATATAGCATTAAACTTATTTTATTAAGAACTAATGATATACAATTGGGAACCACTGATTGGATTTATTAAGTGGCAATCTGACGATGTATGATGTTCAAGTATTTTCAGTAATATATATCAAACATCATATACACAAGAAAATCCATGAGAAATTAACACATTTGGGCAAAAACAGGTTCAGTCGAACTGATAGTTATTTGGAGTCTAATAACTAATAGCAGGCTTAGAAGGAATATTAGGGTCTCATGGTCATTAGCCTAGACATATCGATTCGTTTATGATTATGGCTGGTTTATCAAGAAAACTAGTATTTTTAGTACCTTGACCTACTATATTTTGTTGGCCATTTCCTCAAGTTCTCTTCATTCACTGATTATCTTTATTTTGGTCTTCAGCTTTGTGGAGATTATGGCTCCAGTGTTTTCTCGTGAAGCTTGGAGATGTGTTTGGCATATGATTCAGGTAGCTCTCTCATTTGGGTGCACACAGTCTGCTTCACCCTGCTCTCATTTTTCTTATCAAAGGATGTGTTCATTCTCAGAGCTTTCTGCAATTCAGTTGCTTTTCGTGTTGGTTTTGTTTCATCCCTTGGCTCAACTCTCAACTTATTTGATCATATCTTATGTTTGCAGAATGATTTGGTCCATGGATGGGGATTGGATTTTGCATTGCGAAGATGTGTGGATGTTAGTTATTCTCTCTCTCTCTCTCTCTGGGGCATGTGTATGTATATGCACATGTAGTTGGCTTAGTACTCCCTGCACAAAACCCCACTCCCCACCTCACTTTAAAAATAGTAACTGAATTATTAGTAAAATGATTATACACAAATATTAAGGAGGATACACAGAATGCTAAGCAAGAAATGGGTTCATCTGTGTTAAGTCAGAGATATAAGGGGAGGTACGCTAGATGTCAATACTCCAACTTTCGACGTAATCTTGCATAAGCTAACCCAGGTCGGTAGTCAGCTTTTCCAAGTCTTCTAATCACTTGCTGTCTTGCAGCCTGCACATGAAAAAATTGGTGTTGTTGATTCCCAGTGGATTGTGCATCAAGTGATTCCATCACTTGGAAGTCAGGTCAGACATTAATAACTCGCTTTGCGTAGTCATTTGTTTAGAGCACTTTTAGATTTTTTTGCATGGTTCTTGCAATAAATTATACTCTTTGATGGTAACGATTCTTACATATGATCTTTCTCTAAGTACAACATCCATACATATATCTATCTATGTTGTTATCTATACGTACGTATGCATATATATATATATATATGTATATATATGTATATATATATATATATTGTACATATACTTGATTTGCTCTTTGTAAGTAAAACGTGCTTCATTGTACAGGGAAGCCAAGTTCAATATACAATAAATTAGAGATTTTGGTTGTGTGGAAATGAGAAATGAAACCGTACAGTTGAATTTGTATATTTTGGATAAACCATAACATAGATGAAAAAAGGCCACGCCCTTTTGAGAGTTCTCTGCACAGATTTTTTACCCGGTTAATGTATATCTTTTCAAATTCAAGTATCCTATCTGCACTTGGCAGCTTTTTGATGAGCTCGATCTAATCAGCTTACTCTTTGCTTAGTCAAGCTGCGTAATACTCCTAATACTTGGAAACTATTTACCTCATTTTTATTTAATTTCCCTTTCGTCATGCTGGTCATTTTTTATTTGTTTATCCACTTACTCTATTTTATTATTATTAAATTGTTCCTTTGCACTTGCTTGCATTCTTACGGGGTCAAATTCCTTCTTGCTCACTGACTCAAGCTTTGTTTGGAATGCTCAGGGCGAGGCTGAGAATGGGAAAGCTCCTTGGAAAGGGGTATGTATATCCAGAACTATACGTGTCTTGGTGTGAATAATGTCATAACTCTGCATATCTTGTTACTGCTAATTTTGTTCCCAATTACATTACGATAGGGATGTGTGACTTTTAATCTTTGAAATGTAAAAATTTGTTAGCTGTGTTTAGTTCATCTATAGCCGACCCAAAAAAATTAAGAATAGGGATTTTGGCTTCATATAGACAAACTAACCACACTGTCTTTTGGCTTTTAAGTGATTTATTATTGCTCATATTTGTTGCAGGTACGAGATAGATGCAAACACGAGTGGGCGCTTTTTCAGGATCGCCTGGCTAATGCAGACAAGACATATTTTTCACAGATTGAGAACCCTTAACTATGATTCGATCTTTGTTAGATCTTGTAAATTGCATACCCCCCCCCCCCCCCCCCCCCCCCCAACACACACAGTTTCTTCCAGTCCTCTTGAGTGACATTTCCCAGCCTTGATATATATATTTTTTGGTGCGAGTTGCTGTATTATTTTATCAGCTGTAGGATAGAGATACCTTATCGGTAGCATATGAAGTACGGTTAGATAACCTACTAATAACCGAAGCTGGAGGTCTTTTGTGCAGAAGTAGATATAGGGTTCGATTAGCTTTGTTGTACACGGATGGACATTACTAACCGGTTCTACTATTTCTCTTCTCGTTGCTTGTTTGCTAAAGAGTTGCAATTATACCCAAAAGAGGTAAAATTCAGATGCTATTCCGTGAACATCTTTTTTTTTTCTTCACAAAATTATTCAGTAAACATCAACATTGCCAGAATGGGGATATCTCGACATAATGTGGCAGGTAAACTTGCATATGTTAGTACCTAAAAAACTTGAGCAAGTATATATCTGTATGGGTCAATTATGAACAAATTTCTGCTGTTTGTGTTTTTTATTGAAAAATCATTAAACCTTGCTTTTGTAAGGATAGCTTCCCGAGGTTTGCAAAATATTCGCAAATGTTACTAAAACCTAGAAACATTACAATTAGTCTCAAAGTGAAAGTCAACAATTTCTTTTAGTTTCACTATTTTAGGGGTTATTTGCAACGTTTTACAAATTATAGGGTAAGTTTTGTAATGTCTCAAGATAAAAATGTAAATGGCCCAAAATTTAGGGAGTATTTGTAAAGGTTCAAAGTTTCCCACTTGGTTTCTTCCGATTTCAGAATATGAAAAGTTGAACCTTTCGAATTGATCGCTCTATTTAGATCTAATGTGAAAGGCGATCTTTTCAAACTGATTGTTCCATTTCCAAGCCTAGTATTTCAACATTGACCGGTTTATGGAATCCAACGTGTGATTTCACTAGATCAATTAATTTTTAATTTTGTTTAGTTAACTGACCAAAAAAAATAAAAAAATTGTTTAGTTAAATGTGGTTTCAAACCCGAGGCTACTAGAAGGAAACTTTGGAAAACCTAAGAAATTTCTTTTGTCAGTTAAGTGTTGGATTCCATGTCGTATTCTATAGTCATGATTTGTTTTATCCATTACTTTTAATATTTTCGATTAAGTAATTTAATGTTGAATAAATTGTTGATGTGATGCATATTTGAAATCTAACATCTCGTGTAAAAAATAATTGCCCAGGACTTTTAGGCATTATCACCAACCCAGTGAGGTCGAGGTCGATATACCTCATTTGGCACAGTACGGCCTTGGCCATGGCGCATAGCTCACTCCCTATGAAATACGGTGACACGACACGATACGGACACGGCGATACCGATGTTTTTAATATTTTATATTAGAGAAGTATCGGATATGAATACGGATACGGTATCGGACAAGACACGGCATGACAGAGTAGAATTTTTAGAAGTTTCCGTGCATCATAACTCACTCCTAAACTAAATATGATCTATCAGGCCCTAACCGGAAAAGGGTCAATGACAATATAAATTCTAAAATAGTAGTAGTTTCCAAATAGAGTTTGAATTATTTATAATTTTTTATTTCAAAAGCTCGTTTATGTGAGTGTGAGCCGGGCCGGATTATATATAGGTGTAAGACTCTTCTTACCAAGGAGATTTGCATTCTAGGGATTCGAACATGAAATCTCTAGTTAAGCTAGTATAACGTCGAATGGTTAAGTTACGACATTTGGTGGTTGAATTATTTATAATGGTAGTGTAAAGAATGTCAAATACCCAAGTTCAAATTCTAACTTGTGTATGAAGTAAATGAATTGAAAGAATTACCCCTAATTAGATTTCTACAATACTCGAACTTTAAAAAAATCGGGTAGGTAACAAAGAAATGGTAAAGAGTGTCACATGTCATGATATTAAGTTTTGGTAGCCATTAATTTAACTTGTCTACCGGAGATGCAATGGCCAATGAGATATTGGACGGACCTTAAACTTGGGATTTTTGGCCAATAATCAAGCGAGTGAATACCCTAATGATGCTATGCAAAAAAGTCTGATTCACTCTGAATTATATAGTTTCCTACCTTCCTTGTACTTCAAATAGTTTAAATTTTGCATTAAAGTCCATGAAGAAGTTGCTCCAATAGAAAAAAGTCAAATAAACAGTCTGTGCCCGGAAAAAAAAAAAGAAGCTTAATTATTTGTCATTTTCCTATAATTGTATTAAAAACTAGTTGGGTGAGTTAAAAGTTCTTCCTTCTCACCAAACGAATTGATCTAATGGGTTGTCAACATTTTGCTTATGCCTCAAGAAGTACCCATTCCACCTTCCTATCTTGTGTCCTAAGACAATAATATAAAACCCTTTTTTTAAAGAATTAGCAAAATTAATAATGCATATTTTACAGGATCTTCTTTTGGACTACATAAGTTTATTTATCTAAAGTTATTTATTCTTTTAAATGATATATAGAATAATGCGAGGATTTGGCCGATAACATGGATACTTTTAGAAGTTTTTTCATATATGTTTTAGCTTAATTAATAAATATTTATAGGTTGGTACGACTCATTAACTCTTATATTAATTGACAAAAAATTAATTGCATGAGATATTTGTAACGAAATACTATTTATTTTCAATTGTATTATTCAAAAGTTTAATTAGATTAGAGTTAGACTAAACATTTTTTGGAATAGCCAAGACGAGATGGCAGAGGCCCGCCGTTGCTTATAATGCCCGTTAGCTTGTTTCTGGAAGGACAAACCCAACAAAAACCAACACAATGTAGCACCAACCAAATGCTAATACCCAATAAAAGACTCCATTTTTTCGCATTCTAATTCAATCCCCTTCACCTTTCTCTCTCTTCTCTCTCTCTCATAAACCAACCTCACCACCACCACCACCAACCACTGTGCCGCCTCTCCGGGAAAAGTGAGAACAGCTTCATACAAGGTTTTTCTCTTATTTATCTTTGAGGTAGTGTGTATTTCTGCATGCATTAATTTATTTCTATATTAGTTCCTAATACTCAAGTCGATAATTAAAAGATAGAAACAAGGCATGATTACACTTACACCCCTCAACTATGGGATAAATACAATAACACCCCCTCGACTATTGGAAATTATAGAGACACCGTCTCAACTATGGCTCCGTCAAACACTTAGGTCCTTCCATTACGGTTACGGCTTATGTCAGTCAAAAAATTCCTTAGTTGAGGGCGTGTTGCTGTATTCACTCCTAAATCAAAGGGGTGTAAATGTAATTATTCCTAATTTCACAACTTTCTGTTGAATTTTTAGGTTTCTGTTAGGGTTAGGGGATCTGTATGTAATTTTCAATAGTCGAGGAGGTTTTACTGTATTTTCTCCTAAGTTGAGGGGGAAGTGTAATTATTACTAAGAAAAACACCCATCCCTTCAAAACAACTTGTGGGAAATAATTAAATATATAAATATGATGAGCTTATTATGCTATTTCTCACAATATCTTTCTTATTGGAAATGCATTTAATTTTGATATTTTTGTTTCTATCACTGCTTGATCATCACCTGCAGCATATTTTACTTGCTTTCTTATTCTATTTCCTGAAAAAGACTGATTTAATTTCATACCATATAATATTAGATAAAAATCACATGATTTCGCCAATAAATTAAAGAATGAGTGGCACTGAAGTATCCTGTCATTAGCATCTTAGTATCTGTGACCAACACTGGAAAAAACAAACATCTAGAATCATGAGGAAAACCATAAATTATAATTCTAATTATTCTCAATTTTCTTGTTTGTGTTCGAAATTTCAACAGAAGATGGGAGAGATTTCTGGGTTCCAGTTGGGTGTGATGGGTGCATTGTTTCTGTCTGTGGCATCATCTGTCTCCATTGTCATCTGCAACAAAGCCCTCATGACTAATCTTGGATTCCAGTTTGGTAAATAATAATAGGGTCAATTACATAGAACCCCTGAGATTTGCTAAAAAATCTGAAATATCATCGAAATCTTACATTTTCAGGGGTATTTGTAAAGTTTTCAGTTTTGGATGGTGTTTCGGATTTTTAAGCAAATCTCGGGGGTTTGGGTAATTATCCCATAATATTAATATTATTATTATTTCTGAGATCACCATTAGCTTAACTACTTTTTCTTTATTCGATTTCCAGCAACAACGCTTACTAGTTGGCACCTAATGGTGACATACTGCACCCTTTATGTGGCGTTGCGCTTAAATTTCTTCGAAAACAAACCGATCGAGATGAAGACAGTGATGTTGTTTGGCATTCTGAATGGAATTTCTATTGGACTTCTTAATCTCAGCTTGGGATTTAATTCCATTGGTTTCTACCAGGTTAACTCTATTATTCAATTCCACAAAATGAAATTATGTTAATTTGGTTTTACAAGAATAGTGAATTACTTAATTTTTTAAATATAAGAGAAGAGTAATTAATATATATGTTAATCTTTTCTGCAGATGACAAAACTTGCAATCATACCTTTCACTGTTCTGTTGGAAACTCTTTTCCTGAAAAAACAGTTCAGGTCAGTCAAATTTGCCCCTAAATACTCTAGTCCAAGGACGAAGATGGGGTCGACGCCCCTCTCAATTTCTTAAAATACAAAAGTTATAGATGAACTTATAAAACTTATATAATATGCTCCTTGAAATGACAACTTTATCCTTTATATATTCCATATTTGGGTGACTTACATCTAGATCCCCTTACCTTTTGCTTAATTACACTTAGACCCCTTGTACTATGGGAAATTACACCTAGACCTCCCTGTACTTTGACCAAGTCTTACAAATTGCTCATTTCATTTGCTTTAGTTGGGGTTGCTAACGGTTTATGTCAGATTTATGGAGTAAACTGCCCAAATTATCACTCCATAAACGGGAAAAGTTTCGTGCCCTAATTTAGTAGATTTTTTGTGATTGATGTTACATAATAGACCTCCTACAGGTATTTCGGTCACACAAAATCTACAACGTAAAACTTATCCAACCTATGGAGGGGTAGTTAGTCATTGTACTTAGTAATTCTGACAGAAAACGTTAGGAATTCTAATGAGAGTAGACGAAAGGGGCAATTTATAAGACGGATTCAAAGTACAGGGGTTCTAGGTGTATTAAATATTTTCCCTTGGAAACCAAACCTAAATAGACAAGAATCTTGGAAACGCCATACGATTTATATATACACATATGTATTGATGCTTCAATGTTTATATTTGCAGCCAGAAGATAAAATTCTCCTTATCTATTCTGCTGCTTGGAGTTGGCATAGCATCTGTAACTGATCTTCAGCTCAACTTTGTTGGAACAATTCTCTCGCTTCTCGCAATAGTAACCACTTGCGTCGGCCAAATTGTAAGCATTTTAAATCTCATCAACAATCTCATCATTTTGTACATTTTTTATATCCTAATATAATTAAGTTGTGACACTATACTTCAGCTGACAAATACAATACAAAAGAGGCTGAACGTATCGTCAACTCAATTATTGTATCAATCAGCCCCATTTCAGGCAGCCATACTATTGTTGACAGGACCTTTTGTGGATCAGTTCCTCACAAAACAGAGCGTATTTGCATACAATTATTCTCCTCTTGTTGTGGTATGTAATATTTATTTTTCTCTTCAAAGGTAGCTTCTTTTATTAACCAGTTTCCGAAACATAAGGGGACTTGTTTGGCAAAAAACTTAAAATAAGAGTTTTTCAACTTTTGTGTGCTTTCTCATGTTTTTTAAGCAGCAAGAAAAGCTAAAAGCTAAAGACACCTCCTACTCAACTTTAGCAACTTCTGTTCTCAAATAGTCCGAACTTTTACTACTTAGAACTTTTTCCCAAATTTAATAGGGATAATTACCAACTACCCCCTGAAGTATGGCCTAAACATGGGTTTTAAAAATTACTAACCCCCCCCAGGTTTCACTCTCTCACAAACATCACCAGTCGTAAGTAACAAAGATTCATTTAAAATTAAGGGTAATGTTGGTTTTTAAAAATCAACCTTTTTCTTTTTTTCATTCTGCTTTTCTGTTTCACAGGCAACATGTTAATTTTATCATCACCGTTAGCTTTTCCATTAGACTAAAAACATCAGGGGAGTTGGTAATTTCTGAAACCTCATTTTTTTTTTTCTTTTTGTATTTAGGCCATACCTCAAGGGGTAGTTGGTAATTATCCTGATTTTTAAAGATATTCTACGCTTGTATCTGAACACTGACAATTTTGCATTTGCAGGGATTCATATTACTGTCATGCTTGATAGCAGTATTTGTGAACTTCAGCACATTCTTGGTGATTGGCAAGACATCACCAGTTACATATCAAGTTCTTGGCCACCTCAAAACATGCCTTGTTCTCGCATTTGGATATACTCTCTTGCATGATCCTTTCACTTCACGAAATATCATCGGAATACTCATTGCCATCGTCGGGATGGGCTTGTACTCGTACTTCTGCACCTACGAGACCAAAAGAAAACAAGTTGTGGACGTTTCATCCTTGCCTCAGGTACATAAATACACAGGATAATTACAGTTAGACCCCCTAAGGTTAGGGATAAATACAACTAGTACCCCTGAGGAATGGGAAATTACATGTTGATGTTTAGGGTTCTCATAGTCGCTAGTCTGAGGGGGTGTAGATGTAATTTCCCAAAGTTCGGGGGTGCAGATGTAATTTTCCAAAGTTCGGGAGGCTAAATGTTTTTACTCCTAATATCACATAAATACACACACACACACAGATATACAAGATCTATGAAGTAGAATTAATGTTTCCTGATATTGGACTAATTACTAAAATACGTATTTTTCGTTTTTTTTATTTTTTTTCAGATTAATAAAGAGAGAGATACTAGTCCACTACTTATGTCAAGTCATGATGAGAAAGACTCCAAGGACTCTGGTGTTTGAAGTACTGTAGGAAGAATGTTTGATAAGTAAAGAGAAAAGAGTTTTGTTTTCTCAGTTCTATTGGATTCAGATATTGAATTATTTTTTTATTTTCTTAAGTGTTGTATCTCTTTGTATGGATTTTTATAGACCATTTCATGTAGCATTTACTTAGCTAAAATGAGAAGTTCTTTTTACATTGTGCTAGTAACTCCACCCTGTGTGGGAAAAATCTAGATAAAATTTGATTCGGTTAAAACTAAATATTAATAGGGAAAATTACACTTAAATCCTAAAGGAGTTTGCTAAATTACAATTTATAATCCTCTTAGTCAAACAATTACAGTTACAATCCACACGAAATTGAATAATTACAAAATACATCCAAGCATTAGGATTCCGTTATTAATTAATGGAATATTTCTTTTTTTTTTAAAGAATTATACTTACACCTCAAAAGAGTTTATAATATTACAAATAACACCAAAGTGAAATTTAGGAGCAACCTATAGTGTAAAAAAATAAGGATACTTTCGGTATCTACTATTTATTTTTTATGATGTTATCTAGTACATAACAAAATCCTAATGTATGTATGTATTTTGTAATTATTCAATTTTGTATGAAATATAACTGTATTTATTTGACTAGGAGGGTTATAAGTTGTAATTTACCCAATTTTTTTGGAATCTAAGTGTATTTTCCTTAATGTATATTGTATATATAATACGAAAAGGTATAAATTATAATATAGCATAGTACCGAAAAACTCCAAAACATTTAGGCCATTTTGGTGGCATGAGGTTGACGTTAAAATATACCAAAAATGACCATTGCCAACTGTAAAGAACATGAAATCAATTCTACACACTTTATAATCTGGAAAGTCAAGAGCGCTGAAGCTGAACACAAATGGTGAAGACAGAAGGAGAGGTGGTTTGCGTAACCGGCGGTAGCGGCTTCATTGGTTCTTGGATCGTTAACCTCCTCCTCCGCCGTGGGTACACCGTCCACGCCACCGTCCAAAACATCGGTTCCATCTCATTCTCGATGCATACAAATAGGCAATAGCAATATATTTTCTACTTATTTTACTTACTCTGGTTTTTTTCCCAGAGGATGAGAAGGAGACGAAGCACTTGGAAGCCATGGAAGGAGCCGGTTCCCGCCTCCGTCTTTTCCAGATGGATTTACTTCAGTATGATTCAATCATCGCCGCCGTCACTGGCGCCGCAGGCGTTTTCCACGTCGCTTCACCCTGCACCGATCAATTCGCTGATCCCCTGGTGCTTGCACTTTGCCCTATATGTTTCATATTGATTGACTAATCTATATTAGTATTTTAATTCACCATATGTCGGTCAATTTTTAGCGGGAACTGCTGGAACCGGCAATCAAGGGCACCATTAATGTGCTGACGGCGGCGAAAGAGGTTGGGGTTCGGCGCGTGGTTGTCACGTCCTCTATATCGGCTATGGCTCTCAGCCCTAATAGGCTGGCCGATGCTGTTAACGATGAAAATTGCTGGACTGATGAGGAATTCTGCAAGAGCAATGGGGTTGGTAACCACATTTTTTCATCAATTCATTAATAATTAGGGCGGCGAATTACATATGTTTCATCACGTTTGTCATATTTATATTTAGATCCACTTAAATGCGTTTATTACATTTAAGTCTCTGGACTGGACTACATTCGGTCAAATTTAATGTAAAAGATGGGTCCCTAGATACAAGTGATACTTAAGATCATTTAGTTTAATTTATATTGTATACATTTAAGTCCCACTACCGATTTAGATGCTAATGTTGACTAATTTAGAGATCTATATGTAAAAATATTGATCAATTTAAGGATCTATATATAATAAACGCATCTAAGTGGACCTAAATATAAATATGGTAAATGTCATGGACCCAAATGTAATTCACCCTAATAATTATCATTTGCATTTTCCATCGACTCAAGAAATATCCTTTGACTTGCCTGTTAGCTCTGGTATCCAGCTTCTAAAATCCTGGCTGAAAAAGCTGCTTGGAAATTTGCCGAGGAGAAAATTTTGGATATTGTGGTGGTGATTCCTGGATTGGTGTTTGGACCTATTCTCTCGCCATCGATAAATGCAAGCATGCTTCTTGCCCTTCGCCTTCTTCAAGGTAAAAACCCAATTCCAGACATTGAATCTTCTATGATTCCATCATCAAATCTATGTATAACTTTGCATTGATATAGAGTTTGCCATAATTTATATTTTTCTGGGATTTATTTGGGATGCATGTCAAAACTTGCTTATGATTGTTAACTTTGGATATATAGGTACTAAGGTCCCTGAAGATTTCTGTATGGGATTTGTGCATGTTAAAGATGTGGCTCTGGCACATATACTTGTATATGAAAACACATCTGCTAGAGGAAGGCACTTGTGCGTCGAAGCTTCATCTTATTATGATGACTTTGCTGCTATAACGGAAAAACTTTATCCCAAATACAAGTTGCACAGGTAAGATTATCTAAATGTTAAGATGAATATTGATTCCTACATCATGTGAATGAAATAGGAAACGAGGATTTTGCACATCTGTCAGATGTTGTTTCGGGCCAATTACATCTACTACTCTTGAGGCTTGAGCTAATTACAATTCGTTCCTTTGCTTTCAGAAATTACAAAAAACTCCTAGAAGGCTGAAACTGTACAACACGAAGCCAAAAATAAAAATAATCAGCCTATTTCAGGGACTTTTTCGTAATAAAGTGCAATGTCAGGGTTTTTTTTTGTTTTTTGTAATTACTGGAAACAGAGGGACAAAATTGTAATTTCACGAAAACTCGGGGGGGGGGGGGGGGGGGGGGGGGGTCGTAGATGTAGTTTGCCCTGTTGTTTATCAGTTGCAGAAATTGTTGCATTGTTGACATGGTACATTTTGTAGATCATCTGAGGATGTTCAACCTGGATTACTAAGAACCATATCAAAGAAGCTTAGAGACTTGGGTCTAGAATTTACTTCTCTGGACCAAATTATTAAGGATTCTGTTGAAAGTTTAAGAAGCAATGGATATCTTTGTTAAACTGATATGCTCTTCGTAAAGATATGATATCAGAGCAATCTGTTTTCTTTCCACGTTGTGTTGTAGATATATCTCTTTGTACTTCTAAATTTCTAATTCAGAATTCTTCCAGTCCTTCTATGTACGTTAATAAAATTTTGGACCCCATATCAATAATATTCTCATATCCGATCATAACATGCTTGATCTTATCATGTCGGCCAAAAGAGCCCTTGCGTCATCTTCATTATGTCATGATTGTTCTGTTAGCAAAAGTCACAGATGGTAAGGAGCAGGTTCAAATCTCTCGAATTCGACTCGCTCTGACTATTCAAATTAATTGATATTTCATTTTGAATCCTTTTATTTGCCAGGAGCTGGATGAAGTTTGAGCTTTGGGGCATTGCCCTAGCCCTGGTCGTAGCTGGCGTCGAACCCACATAAATTTTTTTCACTAGAAAAAAAACAAGTCATAAATTTTCCAAACTTAACTTCGTCATTCATAATGTTAATTCGAATGTTTTTTATATGAATTAAGCATAAAATTCTGATGATCGGCACTAAAAATGCCTTAGATTACCGATTTGCGGGTTTAACACCTTTATCACAAATCAAACGACTTAATTTGATGATGTCGCGGAAGAACAACTAGAATTTCGCCTTGTCAACGCCAATTCGTAGAGTATATCACTTTAATTTTACGACTCTGGAGAAGTACGCTTTGATGACTTCTAGGAAGAACGTCTAGAACTTTGCCTTGATAATGCCAATTCGCGAGATTGTTCAACACCTTCGTACTTGACGACTTTAGGAAATAAAGGCATGCCTTAATTTTGTGACTTTTTTTTTTTTTGAAGAAAACAAGTCTACTTTATTAAATTGAAAGAGAGTCCGACAACAAAATAGAATTAGCAAAATCAGGGTTATCAGAGTCCGCGGATCTGATGCTAGGACACTTCCTAGCAAGACAATGGGCTAAACAATTGCCCGAATGATGAACAAAAGAAAACTTATAAAACGGTATCAAGGAAAGAGCTTCTCTAATATCTCAAACAATATTACCAATGCTCGATCTGTCCACCTCCATGATAGCAATTCGGTTCAACAGCACTTCACAATCTCCCTCAATGATGACTCTATCCCGCCCTTTTCTCAAAATCATGAAATTGGCCTCACGTGTAGCAGTAGCTTCCGCTGCAATACCCTCTAACAATCTACGACGCCGTCCCGCGCACCACGCCATGCATGCACCGTATTTGTCCCTAGCAATAGCGCCGAATCCGTGGACTCCATCTTCTGCAAATGTAGAGCCATCGAAATTGATCTTAATCTAATCATTTTCCGGGATTAAGATCAGGGTCAGCCGGCGGCATTAGAGACAGATAATTGGCTACGAACTCCACAACTTCATGAGGCATCCAAGACTCCTCCTCCGCCCACTTCTTGTTCCTATTCCACCATATAGACCAAATAATAGTAAGGAACAAAGCCCATTCCGACTCCTTCAAAACCTTATGAACACGCCTAAACCAAACCTCCGTATCACCCTCCTAACATCCGACAACACTCCAAGGAATGCCCGAAGCATCTAAAAAGGGGACTTTGCCAAGAGCCATCATCTCTTGAACGAGTTTTCGGTGGAACCGGTGAACCACGCGAGCTGGTTAGATGAAAGAGCCCAAACATGCAGTGGCATATCACACCGAAGCAAGAAGTGCTCATCGTCCTCCTCCACTTCACCACAAAAAGGATAGCAACAATCCACTCTACAATGTCTCTTTTTCAAATTAACCGCCGAGGGATACGTACCTTTACATAATTTTCTTCCAAAAAGGCGAACCTTTAATGCCTCTGCCGCTGTCCCACATTCCTCATTATCTAACCCCTCCAAATCCAGTGCAACTTTATAACCACTTTTAACCAAGTAACGTACATTATTCGTGTAATGCCAAATAAGGACGTCCTGACTAGAAGCAGCTCCCAACGGGATTTTGAGAATCTCTTGCACATCAATCTGTCCAAACAAGTCCCCCACTAGCCTCTCATTCCACGATCCCCCCAATCAAAGCGATGCTCCGAAACCCTTGAGATAGCCGTTCCCGTCGGTTTCGGCGAGATAATCTTGAAAGTTCTGGCTCTCGGAACCCAAGGATCCTTCCAAATATCAATCTTGCTTCCCCTTCCAACTCTCCATCTAACACTCGCCTCAAGCACCCTCCGAGCCCCATGAATACTCCTCCAAGTGAGTGACGGGCGACTCCCCAATTTCGCATTCAGAAAGTTTGTTTCTGGGAAATAGCGGGCGTTAAGAATATGGCTAAGCAACGACCTTGGAGATGTAATGATCCGTCATCCTTGCTTACACAACATAGCATCAATAAAAGCTCTTAGATCCTTGAAACCCAAACCTCCAGCACCTTTACTCTTGCACAACTTTCGCCACGCCACCCAATGAATCTTACTAGCAGAGCCACTGTTCCAAAAAAACTCTGAAATCATAGATTCGATGTCCCTCAAGAGGAAGTCCGGTAACCTAAAGCAACCCATGGCATAAGTTGGGATAGCTTGAAGCACCGATTTGATAAGAACCTCCTTCCCAGCTTGAGAGAGTAGCTTTTCCAACCACCCATTGATCCTATCCCACACCTTGTCCAGGATAGAAGCAAACACCTCCCCCCTATTCTGACCCACAACCGAGGGTAGACCGAGATAAAGAGAATTTTCCATCTCAAGTCTGACCCCCAACCTCGAAGCAATCTGGTTCCTCATCACAAATCCACATTTCTAGAAAACACTACCGAGGATTTGAGATAGTTCACCTTCTGCCCAGAAATCTCCTTAGATAGCCTTAGCACCTCTAACACTGAATCCACAGCCCCCTCAGTCACCGTACATGTGATTAGCGTGTCATCAGCAAACAGCAAATGTGACACTTTTGAGAGCCCTTATACAGACCGCCACCCCTCGAATCCTTCCCCTCTCCTCCTCCACCTGCAAATGTCTACTAAACAGCTCTGCACATAACATAAACAAATAAGGTGAGAGAGGTCACCCTGGCGGATTCCCCTCTCCGGAATAATATGCCCAAAATTAACCCCACTCAAAATAAACGAATAAGAAATGTTTCTCACACAACTCATAATAAGCTCAACACACTCAATATGGAGTCCTAATTTCAATAATACCTTCTCGAGAGAAACTCATTCCACCCTGTCATAGGCTTTAGTCATGTCAAGCTTGAGGGCCATACTTACTCTTTAAAAAGTAATTAATTTCGAAAGCCATGAGTATGTTTGTAACGCCTCAAATTTTTGGTAAGTTAAAGCCGTAAGAATTTCTAAGATAACGGGACAAGTTTGGAAAATTCGATCGGTACATATGTGCTTATGTGATATTTGTGTGTTTTATATGAATTTTTGTAAATGTGATAATTTGTGAATTTAAATTATTCTATGTCAATGTGCGTTTAAAATGATGAGTTTTGACTATAATATTGACCTATTTCATTAATATGTCCTTTTTATGAAGTTTCACAAAATTATGAAAATGCCCCTTCGGTTTTTCATTTAAACCTCAGGTTTCCTTTTATTCTTTCTTTCCTTTTTATAATTACATTCCACCCCTCTTGTCTGCAACAGCCGAAGAAAAGAAAAAGAAAGAAAAAGAAAGAATTTCTTTAAAACTTCAATTCGATCTTTCGAGTTCGTTTCTTAACCAAATTTCGATCCGTAAGAACCTACGTGATCCTTATAACATTCTCTACAGGTATTATTCAGGTTCCATTTGATTCCATTGTCGTTTGAGTATGTTTTGGATAAATTGCTTCGAAGTTGGATTTTTCGATAGTTTGATCGCTATACTCCGTAGTTTTCGATGATTCTTGATCCTATGTGTTGCCATTGTGATCTTTGATATTTATTGAAGTTTTTAGTATGAAAATATGATTGAAAATAAGGTTTTGAGGAAGATTTGATCGAAATACGTACCTTCTGTGCGAAGTTCTTCGCGTTTCTGCTGAAAATTCGCGAAAACAGGTGCACACGGCCTTGCAACAAGCCGTGTAGCAAGACCGTGCGTGTTTTTCCACCCCACACGGCCTTGCATCAGGCCGTGTGGGTAGGCCGTACGTGTTCTCAAAATTTCACACGGCCTTGATCAGGCCGTGTGTGTAGACCGTGTGTCCCGATTTCAGTTCAAAAGTCTCTGGAAGTCAAAAATTACAAATACTACTTTCTTCGTTTGATATTATTTTCAAAATCCGACTTCACCATTAGGTTCGTAGTGCTTTAAAACTTAATAATTCATAGAGTTTGAATTTTTCCAATTCCGTTTGATCGTGAAACGAACCGATTTCCGTTTAGGGAATTATACACTTTTTGCAATTCATTTCCGATTGCTTCGAAACTTGAATGTAAGCTTCTTTATAGTATTTTAAGCATGTCTATGAAACCTAATTGTGTTTAAGCATGATGATAAGTTTGAAGTTTGGTATTTCATTCATTACATTGAATAATTGCCCTTCTTTGATTTAATTAAGTGTTTATTGCATTAATAGTAAGCCGTGCGTCGTATTGTCGTCTTACATGGTTGGTCGTATTTGGTTTCAGGTGGTAGTTCTTCTGGGTAGTAGTTGGTTCCCTTTCTTTCGCCTTTTTGCCGTATTATCCAGGTGGGGTTCCGTTTCCGAATTCGGCTTTTTTATACGCATGTAAATATTCCATATATACCCAAAGCCTGTATTTTATGCTTTTATGTTTTCTTTTCCCAAACTTATATTATACGTAGTAGCTACTTGAAAACCATATTATCTTAATGAGTTTAAGGAAAAATGCTTTGATATCAAATTATTAGGTATAACCCCTCAAAAGCTCCATTAGCTCGAAAGGGTTACAAACGAGTTTGAAATCGGTCCCTTTGACCGCACAAGCATTTGAAGTGCGAGGAATTATCTTGGCCTTTCGGCCTGGCCATTGAGCCACATTATACTATTGGGCCCGGACATCAGGGTACGGGGTGAAGCCGAATAGACGTTGGGTCTACGGTGGATCTCAATGCTCTGGTCTCCAAAACTGCTGGGAGCTCGGGGTGTGACCGGAGTGACAACCCTTTTGAGTACCTGCGCCGGACGGGATCTTGTCGCATAGACTTGTCCTCCGCCGAAGATGTAATGGATACTTGTCCTTGCATGTATGATTATATAGTAGCGGGCTAGCTACCTGACTACACAAGGAGGAATAAGGGAGGTTTATTTGATATTTCTGATATTATGAAACAGGTGGTTAATGCTCGTCTCGCCGAGCTTTTACTTTATTGCAAAATTATTCGATTCACCAATAATTGTGAAAACCTTTATTTTTCCTTTGCTTTCTTTTCATTTACAAACTGGTGAATCTTTGGGTTGTTTCGACAATATATACGTATTACAGCCCCCTCACTTAGTCGCTTTGACTAACCCCATTACCTTGTTGTCTCTTTCAGGTTTTGTCACTAGGCGGATTCAGGTCTTGTCGTTGGGATTGCTTTCTTTTGTTTAGGGGATTCCATATAGCCTATGTATCTGGATAAATACTTAAAACCCTAGAATTTGTAGATGTAAATAATGTAAATTAGTTTGAATGTTGATATGGTTGTTTTCAATGGCCTTGGTGGGCTTTATAGTTGTGTTTTGGATTATGGTTGTTCTAGCTCCCTGAGTGGGATAGGTTGTATTAATTTTCTTCCGCTGTATTATTGTTCATTGTCCTATTATTTTCTAAAGCAGATCCGCCTGGTATTTATTGTCCGTTCGCCAGGTTGTAGTTCATAACCGGACCTTTAGTTCTTGTTATGGATTGTGACTTGGTGCGGGACGTCACGTCGCACCGTATTTGGGGACGTGCCGTTACAGTTGGTATCAGAGCTAGAGGTTCATTGGCCTTAGCCCTGTGAGTCGTGTCAGTCTAGGTCCGTACGGCTTACGACTTAGGGGACGTGCCGTTACAATGTTATTCATAATCAACCGATCCGGAACAAAGACTGACTGGTACGATGAAACAATTTTTTCAAGAAAAGGGTTCAGCCTATTAGCTAATGCTTTAGATGTAATCTTATAGATTGCATTGCATAAACTAATAGACCTAAACTAAGTCATATTTTCTGGGTCAGAACATTTAGGAATCAGGACTATATGTGTAGAATGCAAATCAAGAAAAAATGAGTTATTGTTAAGAAAAACAAGAGCCGAAGTAGTCACATCATCACGAACAATATGCTAGTAATTCTGAAAGAAAACAGGAGGCATACGTTCAGGCCCAGGAGATTTGAGTGGGGACATCTGGGCCAGCGCGCGAGCAATATCCTCAGCAGAATATGGATGTTGGAGTTGTTCGTTGTCCTCGCGTGTGATTTTTGGCAACAAGCAGTCGAGAGCTTCATCAATAACATTATATGGTGGGCGAACTGAACTGAAGATAGAGCTGAAATACCTCGAGATAACTTAATTTTGTGATTTTTGAGAAGAACGTCTTGCTTTGTTTTGATGACTTCAGCGAAGAACGTCAAAACTTCTCCTTGATAATGCCAATTCGCAGGCCTTAACATCTCAATTATACTATTTTAGGGAGGCAAGTCTAGAACTTCGTCTTGATAACGTCAATTTGTGAGGTTCAACACATAAATTGACGACTTTGGAGAAGAACATCTTGTTGGAATTCACGCATGCCCCGAGCCCAGCGGAAGTAAGGGATTTAAAAAATTTTAATCCCGGGGCATTATTGTGAATATTCATCTAATGAATTCATAACTTTGAAACGTTTATACATACTAAGAAAATAGCACCTTTATGCACTCCTTTTGTAGTCGTTAAGGATAGAAAACTTTCCAAAGCTTGGTCCCGTTCCTAAATTGTGCAACAGGCTTCTCAATTCTACTAAGGATTCGATTTTCAACTGAATCCCTCTGAGCTTGATCCACGGCTTCTCGTAGACGAACTTTGAATCACTTAAATACTACTAGACAGATTTAAGACCAGTTTTTATCTATCGGGAACAAAAGAATTGAGAAGAGAATCGCCAAAAACTTGCTCACATGAAGCTGCAGAATTAATCTCTGCAGTTCACGTGAATTGTGGGAAAAGAGAGAGAAAAATAGGCGCAGAGAAGGAGAGAGAGATTAGGGTTAGAAAAAATCTAATTTTTCTCTTAATCTATTTTACGTAAAAACTGATTCTGTATAGAGAATAGACTTGAGTGCAGGGTTATTAATAACCCTGCACTGGCCGAAAATTCCAGTCTAAGATGGGCGGGGATTTTCGGCTATTGCTGCTATTGGGCCTCTAGCAGTATTGGGCCTTTTCAAGGCCCTTTTAATTTAATACCAGATTAAATGTTTCACGCCCAATTTAATTAATCATGATTAATTAAGCAAGTCTAATACATAATAAAGTGGGCTTTAATTTATTCTAAATAAATTACAAGCCCATCATTAATCAACTCGGGCTAAAATTAATTCCAAATAAATTCTCTAGTCCAATGAGCTCAATTAACATTTAATTGCTGCAGATTTTTCCTTCTATTAATTGTACTTGATTTATTCCAAATAAATCATAAGCAACTCAATTAATTAATTTGACTTGAATTAACATCAATTAATTCTCAAGTCAAAACATTCAATTATCCTCTAATTGAATTGTGTTTCTCCTGAATACTATTAACTCTTAATTACTTTAGACTTGAATTAATTTTCAATTAATTCTCAAGTCTAATTTAGGCAATATGTTATCAAATAACATGTCTTTTATATTTAATCATATTAAATACTTGTTAATTAGCTTTAATTAACTGTTACACGTTAGTTCCTTATAACTAACTTATTGGTATCTTGTTAATGAATTAATTATACTTAATTCATTTGTCAAACTAATTGACTGTTATCAAACTCTATGGATATAGATAAAGTAGTTCGTCTTTGGAAGTCATTGTGTGACCCCTCAGGTTCACCAATATGACAGTAGTAGGAACACATTCTTAATGTTTGTGAATTTAATTAAACTCATTTAATTAAAAACTATTTGTGAATCATCTCATTGATTTCACAAATACATTCTCACAGACCATGGATGACGTCTAGCAACATGTCCATGGCCACCCATCCATCGATGAAGTGGTATGAACCTTTCAGCCTCATGATCTATTGTGAAATACGATCCTTCTACCACCCAATTCCTGATTGAGACCTAAGGTATGGGAAATGGAACCCTAGTAGTCTTCAATTCTATGAATAATATTCCTATAGTAATTCCATTTGATCTCATACTCTAGGTACTCTTTCCTAATTGAGACAAACCGAACCTGTAGCGACCCATGAAGAAGGACCGCCACATCCGCACCGAAAAGGATTCCCGAGCTTCGGCGAGGGGCCTCAACTCAAAAACCCACTCCGGCAAACGGCACTCAAGCAATAACCTTCGGCAACAGCGACAACCATCCCAACAACGACCAGAGAAGAGCAGAGAAATGCGGAAGAGATTTAAATAAACAGATAAATTCCATAAATATCAATTAAACATGTGCAAATAGAAATACAACATAATAACAACACGTAGTACCATCCATGGCTCAACTAGTCTACCCTATGCAATCCTAGATATCGTCAACTATCCCACATCAGGGGCACTTAAAAATACATGAATTAAATAAAGCAGTAAAAGGTTCGAAAGCAAATAAAGACAAAAAAACAGGACTCGACGGTTGTTGGGACCACTGACAAGACAAACCAGAAAGACTGAGCCTATCTAGACCTGCTGATGCCGACTGACAAGATAGGTGACGTTGCCACCTGTCTACCTGAAGCAAGAACCAAAATAGCAGGGGTGAGTATAAAGTATACTCAGTAAGGGGGTTTTTGATCATAGTTCGTCATTTATCTTTTAAAACCAAAAGTGGTGAATGTTGCCCGTTTTGAGAAAGAATATAAATAATGAAATATAAGTTATAAAATAACGCAAGGCAACACTCAGGATCGGCTTATTTGAAAATACAAATAGTTGACGAACCGGATCTTTTAAAACATTTGCACGTAATATCAAGTCGATAAATTGAAAGGGCGTTAGTTGAGTACGAGGCCGTTATGGGTTCGAAAGACATGCTATGAGTAAGTTAGAAACAATAATTAAATACGGCTCATAATTCAACTAATTAATTGAATAATAAAGGAGACTTCAGTTGGCAAGTTCGAACCACGCTTCCGGGTTTTGTATATATATTTAGAGGGAAATACGTATACGAAAGGAAGAAAACTGGAATGTGCTTCGACTCGTAACTAAAGCCGTAAAACAATTAGACAAGCAAGTAATGCAATAAATCATGCAATAATGTGTCCCGGCGAGAACGGGCCCTCTCCTTATAACTCCCAATTCAAAATCATGCAAGCAAGTACTCCACCACCAAGGTTCATGGACCACTCAGAATTTATGGAAACGCGTGTTAACGACGTCACCCTTAACAAAATTTTATGGAAACGCGTGTTAACAACGTCACCCTATCAGAATTTTCTAGGAAGCGCGTAGCCTACAACGCCACCCTCGGACTAACTCAGGCTAGCCAACCTCCTGGCTGACCTAAGCAGATACGGATTGGAGTATCCATCGGGATTTGCCCTGGACGCACGTCCCCAGACTCACCTCCTGAATACTCCGGGCCCAAAACATACACATTCCAGAGCTCGCATTTGAAAACGATGATAGTTTTGTGGCCAAAAGGGCCATTCAAAATTGGGGAATCGGGATGTGGAAGGCCAAAGGGGCCATTCGAGACAAAGTTATATTTGCGAGGTCGAGAGACCAAAGTTCGCATTTAAAACAAAAGGGTTTTCCTTGTCTCCAGTTGAAAGCATTTCAAATCATTTTGGTTTGCTATCAAAACGGTTTGACTAAGCACGTAAAGAATAGTAAATGCAGTACGACAAATAAGAAAAGCGGGGTAATCATTTATTTAGCAACACTCGGGTTCGGCTTATTTGAAAACACAAAAGGTTGACGAACCGGATCCTTTAAAACGTTTGCACGAAATATCAAGCCGATTGAAAGAATATTAGTTGAATAATAAAGGAGGCTTAGGGTAGCAAGTACGAGTCACGCTTCCGGGTTTTATATATATATAGGGAAGTACATATGATAACTGAAGAAAACCGGAATGTGCTTCGACTTGTCACGAAAGCCATAAGACAATTAGACAAGCAATAGGTGCAGTAAATCATGAAATTAATGTGTCCCGGCGAGAACGGGCCCTCTCCTTATAACTCCCCATTGAAAAACATGCAAGCAAGTACTCCATCACCAAGATTCATATACAGGGTTTAAGGAGACGCTGTTAGCACCACCATCAGGATTTAAGGAGACGCGATCAGCACCACCGTACAGGAATTAAGGCGACGCGATTAGCACCACCGTTCGCATCAACTTAGGCTAGCCAACCTCCTAGCCGGCCCAAGTTAACACGCTAGAAGTATACATCGGGATTTGCCCTAGACGCACGTCCCCAGGCTCACCTCCTGTATACTCCGGGCCCAAGTCATAAAACAGGCTATGGCTCGCTTTTGAAATCAATGATAGTTTAAGTGGCCAAAAAGGGCCGTTCGAAAATATGATGCAAGTAGTTAAGTATGAATGGCCAAAGGGGCTTTTGAGACAAGTTGATGTAACGATTTAGGAAGTACTCATAAGCGTCGTACGCTTCGGGAGCATGCTGACGGATGTCCCTAACGAAATTACTTATAAGTGCCTCAGAGATCAAATAGTTACTTTTAAAACAAATAAGTTACTTGTCTCTAGTTGGAAGCATTTCAAATCATTTTGGTTTTGCTATTAAAAGGTTTGACTAAGCACATAAGGAATAGTACAGACAGTACAACAAGCAATAAGAAAAGACGGGGAAATAAGTTATTTCGAAGCCTAAATAAACTATGTTCTTACTCCAGTTGAAAACAATTTAAAACCCTTACCTGGCTCGACAAGACAGTACGAAAGCAAGCGGTAGTCAGGTTTCTCCCTCGTTGGACCCACCTGTAATACACAGGGCCTAGAGGATGAAAACAAGACCGACAATACTAAAAGCAAGACACAAGACAACAGATGATGCACGGCAATTCATATAGAATCCAATCATGCAATAAACGCAATATGGGAAGTAAATCAATTAAACATGTAAATTACGGTACGACAATTAAAGAATATTAATGAAACGTTAAATAATGAAGGAACGTAAATAATAAATATTAAAGGCATGCTTAAACGCAATTAGGGCACGTAGACATGCTTAAAATAATATAACGGAACTCTCTCGCGAAAACGGGGTCAAACGGACAAGAAACGGGAAAAAGGGGTTAACATCCCTAAACGAGGAAGGTGTCAATTGACGGTCAAATAGGGTCGGGTAAATTACAAATTATGAAGAATATCAAATCCCAAGGCTCAAGGAAGCTATAGGTGAAATCGGATTGATATTCGGAGGTCGTATGAGAAAAGTCAACATTTAAATGAGTGGGGTTGACCAATTCCCGAAGTGTAAGAAAGGAAAAGGCTGGAAAATACACTAAGTATGTTGCACCGGCCAACGCACGGGCTTACGCACGGGCTTGGCAAGCCGGTGCAAGCACAAAAGGGTTTGCACGGCCTCCCGCACGGTCTTGAGCACAGTGCCAAGACCGTGCAGGCGCAAACGACCATGCGCACGGGCCTGTGCACGGGCTCAAGCCCGTGCAGGCTGAAAAGTGAAGCGCACGGGCTCCTGCACGGTCTTGCTCAAGACCGTGCGTTCGCCCGTGTGGATCTACTGAGCAGCAGACTCAGCAGATCGCGAACCTCTCACGCGAATTCAAAATATAAATTCATATATCTCCTAATTTATACCATAAAACACCCTAATTTTCACATATAATCATACATATCATATAAGCTACATTTAGACACAAGAATAACGTAAAATGGTCAAGTAAATCTTCCTAAACACGAAAATCCTAATATAATAAAAATTCTATATAAAACTCAATAAAATCGCAATGAAGAGGGAACGAAATGAAATGGGGTAAAAGGATTACCGGTAGAAAATGTAGTGAGGATCATTCGAGTTTTTACGGCTCGTCGATCGGGCGAGAAACGGGCTCGGTAGGGCGTCGGGAAGATTCTCTCCTTTCCTTCTTCCTTTTGTGAAATGAGAGAATGAGAGAGATAGATAGATATTTATGAAAATATCTCGGGGGGGTAAAATGGTCATTTAGGTTTTTAAGGGCATTTAGGTCATTTAAGTAATCGAGGCTATTTAGAAGATAGGCTAAATCAATCTTTTCCACAAGATTAATTAATCCAATTGGATAGATCGAGAAACTAGGTAAGAAAGAATTCGTGTAATTATTAATAATAATATTAAAATATTCGGGTCGTTACAGGTAGAGAATGTAGTGAGGATCGTTCGGGTTTTCACGGCTCGTCGATCGGGCGAGAAACGAGCTCGGTAGGGCATCGGGAAGATCTTTCTCCTTTCTTCTCCTTCTTTCTCCTTTCTTTCTTTTCTCTTTCTTTTCTCCTTCTTGTTATGAGAGAATGAGAGAGATAGGTAGATATTTAGGAGAATATCTCGGGGGGTAAAATGGTCATTTAGGCTTTTAAGGGCATTTAGGTAATTTAAATAATCGAGGGTATTTAGAAGATAGGTTAAATCAATCTTTTCCACAAGATTAATTAATCCAATTGGATAGATCGAGAAATTAGGCAAGAAAGAATTCGTGTAATTATTAATAATATAATTAAAATATTCGGGTCGTTACAATACTCCCCTCTTCAAGAGAATCTGTCCTCAGATTCTCCTCCGGACTTCGGGGTTAGTTAAGAGGAGTATAATCCATAAAAATTCTAATAATGCGAATTAAAACAAACATTTAGGAGCAATTAGAATACATCATAAAACATCATTCATAATAAAAATATTTAATTGCAAATAACATTCGAATAAAATTCAAAGTCATGCGAAAGACGGAATTGCAAAAACCCTAAACAAAGCTAACGACGAAGAAGAAAATCCTAATGTAAGGTCCTCATCATTATCATTATCTATTTAGTTCTTCCGACTGATTCTTGCACTCTTCGTATCCTCAATGACAATTGTCACATCCTCCTCCTGTTTCTTGATTAGAACTCCTTTTACAGGAAGTAACGCCATCATCATTTCTTCCATTGTACCCCTCGTCCTTCTCACAATCTGTTTCTTCAAGATCACACTCTTTCTTATTCTTTCTACAAAGTGTTTTCTCATCTTCAATGGTATTGAATGATTTCTCCTCTCAGCCTTCCATTAAGCCATCACTTTCATCATTTCTTCGCTCGACTTCATACGAAACATCAGGATCGTCATTATCGGAAACCGATGTCGGCTCGTCTCCCATATAATCCTCATCGTCAGATAATTCATTATCCTCTTCACTAGTTGATTCATCTTCAGACATACCTTCAGAAGTATACTCCTTCAGGCTCGATTTGCCAACGTCGATGCTATCCAGAACCGTATAACAAACTTGCAACAGAATCGATCCTAATCGGCCAAGAACTCCTTGTCCTTAGCACTTTCTAATAGCGTATAATGAATTTATCGAATTCCACGCTATCCACACAGAGGTCACATAAATCTTAGCATCTAATCATTCAATTAGTGCAAGTGTGAATTCTGAAAGCAGTTAAAATATATAGGTCATATAAAACACTTAACAAATAATTAAAGCAATTACCATTCAAAGCAGAACACTATGAATGAATGCTATGATAATGCATTGTACCTGTACGAGCATGTCGAGATCGATAACCACTTCTTCTTCCCCCAGGGTTCTCTATGTTGGGACAGTCCCGAATGTGGTGCTTGGTGCTTCCACAAGAAAAGCAACGTCCCAATTGTTTCCTACACTTTGCTGTCTTGTGATTCGTCTTCCCACAGTACTCACAGGGAATGGGGTCCTCGTTCACTTCAGGTTCAATAGGTTCCGGCACCTCGTAGTGTGGTTTCTTTGTCCGAAAGGTACTCGGTCCGGCTGGCTCTCTCCTTGCTATCTCGTTGGAAGAGGATCCTATCATAGCAGGGGCACTCTGGTTCATTATTTGGAGTTCGGACTCCACTCTCATAGCTCGAGTAACTGCGTCGGGGTAAAGACGGATGTCAAGTGCCATCAATGCTCTTCGGATCTCCGGCTGAAGTCCCTCGATAAACTTTCGCGCTCTCTTTCGTTCGTTTGCGGCATAGTGAGGAGCATAGGTGATGAGACGGTTGAACTGTGCTTCGTACTGAGCTACGGTAGATGCTTCTTGGTTGAGATACATAAATTCTCTCTCTCGGCTGTCGCGTACTACTTCTGGCATATACTTCATTCGGAAGTCAGTTACAAATCGTGACCAAGTGAGGGGAACTCTCTCGGCGATCCATCTCTGTTCTGTGAAGTGCCACCAATCTCGAGCGGGTCCTCTCATAAGGAATGTAGCATACTCGACCCTCTCGGGGTCACCACACTGTAGTACTCGAAAAATCTGCTCCACGTCGGATATCCAGGCCTCGGCCTTAAAATCATCTGGTTCGCCATCGAAGTAGGGTGGACGATAGAAGAGAAACCTATCCAAGGTTTGGCCCACAGTCTGTCTGGCAGGTACGTCCTGCTGTTGTTGTATCCCCTGACATACTTGCACGGTGATCTGTCGAATAATCGATACCCATTCTTCAGCCATTGGGTTCGGGGGTGTTGGAGCAGTAGGGGGTCTTCGGCAAGGCATTATGCACCTGTGAACAACAAACTGAAAAAAGATGCATGTTCAGTTAATGGAATGGTCACGTAAGGCATATAAAATTCAAACAAAGCATACATTTATGATTCGAATAGCGTGTAATCAATTAAAGCATGAAACAAATCACAGAACAAGCAAAACTCGATCCCATAGCCGTACGACCTAGACACGACAAGACCCAAGCAGGACACGACAAGACGACAAGACAAGACAGACGCTACCTCGAGTTCCACATCCACCTGCATTCGATCCCAACTCAGTACTGCAATTGTAAAAGATCAAACGGTTGGTTGGCCATTCCAAAAGAAGATCAATCACAATTTCAATACTAAGGAGTTCTCAAGCACCTGTGACTGGAAACCCTAAGTCTCATTGGCACGAAACGGGCAGACACAAGAGACAAGACACGACGCGATTACAAAGCTTCGGTTCCTTTTGGGAACCTAGGCTCTGATACCACTGACTGTAGCGACCCCTGAAGAAGGACCGCCACATCCGCACCGAAACGGATTCCCGAGCTTCGGCGAGGGGCCTCAACTCAAAAACCCACTCCGGCAAACGGCACTCAAGCAATAACCTTCGGCAACAGCGACAACCATCCCAACAACGACCAGAGAAGAGCAGAGAAATGTGGAAGCGATTTAAATAAACAGATAAATTCCATAATATCAATTAAACATGTGCAAATCGAAATACAACATAATAACAACACGTAGTGCCATCCATGGATCAACTAGTCTACCCTATGCAATCCTAGATATCGTCAACTATCCCACATCAGGGGCACTTAAAAATACATGAATTAAATAAAGCAGTAAAAGGTTCGAAAGCAAATAAAGACAAAAAAACAGGACTCGACGGTTGTTGGGACCACTGACAAGACAAACCAGAAAGACTGAGCCTATCTAGACCTGCTGATGCCGACTGACAAGATAGGTGACATCGCCACCTGTCTACCTGAAGCAAGAACCAAAATAGCAGGGGTGAGTATAAAGGATACTCAGTAAGGGGGTTTTTTATCATAGTTCGTCATTTATCTTTTAAAACCAAAAGTGGTGAATGTTGCCCGTTTTGAGAAAGAATATAAATAATGAAATATAAGTTATAACATAACGCAAGGCAACACTCAGGATCGGCTTATTTGAAAATACAAATAGTTGACGAACCGGATCTTTTAAAACATTTGCACGTAGTATCAAGCCGATAAATTGAAAGGGCGTTAGTTGAGTACGAGGCCGTTATGGGTTCGAAAGACATGCTATGAGTAAGTTAGAAACAATAATTAAATACGGCTCATAATTCAACTAATTAATTGAATAATAAAGGAGACTTCAGTTGGCAAGTTCGAACCACGCTTCCGGATTTTGTATATATATTTATAGGGAAATACGTATACGAAAGGAAGAAAACCGGAATGTGCTTCGACTCGTAACTAAAGCCGTAAAACAATTAGACAAGCAAGTAATGCAATAAATCATGCAATAATGTGTCCCGGCGAGAACGGGCCCTCTCCTTATAACTCCCAATTCAAAATCATGCAAGCAAGTACTCCACCACCAAGGTTCATGGACCACTCAGAATTTATGGAAACGCGTGTTAACGACGTCACCCTTAACAGAATTTTATGGAAACGCGTGTTAACAACGTCACCCTATCAGAATTTTCTAGGAAGCGTGTAGCCTATAACGCCACCCTCGCACTAACTCAGGCTAGCCAACCTCCTGGCTGACCTAAGCAGATACGGATTGGAGTATCCATCGGGATTTGCCCTGGACGCACGTCCCCAGACTCACCTCCTGAATACTCCGGGCCCAAAACATACACAGTCCAGAGCTCGCATTTGAAAACGATGATAGTTTGGTGGCCAAAAGGGCCATTCAAAATTGGGGAATCGGGATGTGGAAGGCCAAAGGGGCCATTCGAGACAAAGTTATATTTGCGAGGTCGAGAGACCAAAGTTCGCATTTAAAACAAAAGGGTTTTCCTTGTCTCCAGTTGAAAGCATTTCAAATCATTTTGGTTTGCTATCAAAACGGTTTGACTAAGCACGTAAAGAATAGTAAATGCAGTACGACAAATAAGAAAAGCGGGGTAATCATTTATTTCGCAAACCTATAATAGTCTATGTCCTTGCCCCAGTTAAAATAAGTTTAAACCCTTACCTTGCTCGACACGTCAGTATGAAAGCAAGCGGTAGTCAAGTTTCTCCCTCGTTGGACCCACCTGTAATACACAGGGCCTAGAGGATGAAAACGAGACCGACAATAACAAAAGCAAGGCACGAACAACAGACGACGCACGGCAATTCAAATATAACTTCACTCATGCAACAGATACAATGTAGAAAGCCAGGCAATTAAACATGTGATGATATATAAATACGAAATAACATTTAAAGGGATATTTAAAGCAATTATATTAATGGAAGAACAATAAAATAAATATGTAAAGCATGCTAAAACGCAGTTAGGGCACGTAGACATGTTTAAAATAATATAACGGAACTCCCTCGTGAAAACGAGGTTAAACGAATGAGAAACGGAAAAGATGGAAAAAATCCCTAAATGAGAAAGGTGTCAATTGACGGTCAATTAGGGTCGGGTAGATTGTAAATTATGAAGAATATCAAATCCCGAGGCTCGAGGAAGCTATAGGTGAAATCGGATTCATATTCGGAGGTCGTATGTGAAAAGTCAACATTTAAATAAGTGGGGTTGACCAATTCCCGAAGTGAAAGAAAGGAAAAGGCTAGAAAATCCGCTAAGTAAGTTGCACCGGCCAACGCACGGGCTTGGCAAGCCGGTGCAAGCACAAAAAGGGGTGCACGGTCTTGAGCACGGTGCCAAGACCGTGCAGGTGCAAACGGGCATGCGCACGGGCTCAAGCCCGTGCAGGTTGAAAAGAGCTGCGCACGGGCTCCTGCACGGTCTTGATCAAGACCGTGCGTTTGCCCGTGTGGATCTACTGAGCAGCAGACTCAGCAGATCGCGAAACTCACACGCGAAAATCAATATATAAATTCATACATCTCCTAATTTACTCCGTAAAATATCCTAATTTTCACATATAATCATATATATCATATAAGCTACACATAGACACAAGAATCACGTAAAATGGTCGAGTAAATCTTCCTAAACACGAAAATCCTAATATAATAAAATTCTATATATAAATCACGAAAAATCGCAAGAAAGAACGAACGGAATGAAATGAGGTAAAAGGATTATCGGTAGAGAATGTAGTGAGGATCGTTCGGGTTTTCACGGCTCGTCGATCGGGCGAGAAACGAGCTCGGTAGGGTGTCGGGAAGATCTTTCTCCTTTCTTCTCCTTCTTTCTCCTTTCTTTCTTTTCTCTTTCTTTTCTCCTTCTTGTTATGAGAGAATGAGAGAGATAGGTAGATATTTAGGAGAATATCTCGGGGGGGTAAAATGGTCATTTAGGCTTCTAAGGGCATTTAGGTAATTTAAATAATCGAGGGTATTTAGAAGATAGGTTAAATCAATCTTTTCCACAAGATTAATTAATCTAATTGGAAAGATCGAGAAATTAGGCAAGAAAGAATTCGTGTAATTATTAATAATATAATTAAAATATTCGGGTCGTTACAATACTCCCCTCTTCAAGAGAATCTGTCCTCAGATTCTCCTCCGGACTTCGGGGTTAGTTAAGAGGAGTATAATCCATAAAAATTCTAATAATGCGAATTAAAACAAACATTTAGGAGCAATTAGAATACATTATAAAACATCATTCATAATAAAAATATTTAATTGCAAATAACATTCCAATAAAATTCAAAGTCATGCGAAAGACGGAATTGCAAAAACCCTAAACAATGCTAACGACGAAGAAGAAAATCCTAATGTAAGGTCCTCATCACTGTCATTATGTATTTAGTTCTTCCGACTGATTCTTGCACTCTTCGTATCCTCAATGACAATTGTCACATCCTCCTCCTGTTTCTTGATTAGAACTCCTTTTACAGGAAGTAACGCCATCATCATTTCCTCCATTGTACCCCTCGTCCTTCTCACAATCTGTTTCTTCAAGATCACACTCTTTCTTATTCTTTCTACAAAGTGTTTTCTTATCTTCAATGGTATTGAATGATTTCTCCTCTCCGCCTTCCATTAAGCCATCAATTTCATCATTTCTTCGCTCGACTTCATACGAAACATCAGGATCGTCATTATCGGAAACTGATGTCGGCTCGTCTCCCATATAATCCTCATCGTCAGATAATTCATTATCCTCTTCACTAGTTGATTCATCTTCAGACATACCTTCAGAAGTATACTCCTTCAGGCTCGATTTGCCAACGTCGATGCTATCCAGAACCGTATAACAAACTTGCAACAGAATCGATCCTAATCGGCCAAGAACTCCTTGTCCTTAGCACTTTCTAATAGCGTATAACGAATTTATCGAATTCCACGCTATCCACACAGAGGTCACATAAATCTTAGCATCTAATCATTCAATTAGTGCAAGTGTGAATTCTGAAAGCAGTTAAAATATATAGGTCATATAAAACACTTAACAAATAATTAAAGCAATTACCATTCAAAGCAGAACACTATGAATGAATGCTATGATAATGCATTGTACCTGTACGAGCATGTCGAGATCGATAACCACTTCTTCTTCCCCCAGGGTTCTCTCTGTTGGGACAGTCCCGAATGTGGTGCTTGGTGCTTCCACAAGAAAAGCAACGTCCTAATTGTTTCCTACACTTTGCTGTCTTGTGATTCGTCTTCCCACAGTACTCACAGGGAATGGGGTCCTCGTTCACTTCAGGTTCTATAGGTTCCGGCACCTCGTAGTGTGGTTTCTTTGTCTGAAAGGTACTCGGTCCGGCTGGCTCTCTCCTTGCTATCTCGTTGGAAGAGGATCCTATCATAGCAGGGGCACTCTGGTTCATTATTTGGAGTTCGGACTCCACTCTCATAGCTCGAGTAACTGCGTCGGGGTAAAGACGGATGTCAAGTGCCATCAATGCTCTTCGGATCTCCGGCTGAAGTCCCTCGATAAACTTTCGCGCTCTCTTTCGTTCGTCCGCGGCATAGTGAGGAGCATAGGTGATGAGACGGTTGAACTGTGCTTCGTACTGAGCTACGGTAGATGCTCCTTGGTTGAGATACATAAATTCTCTCTCTCGGCTGTCGCGTACTACTTCTGGCACGTACTTCATTCGGAAGTCAGTTACAAATCGTGACCAAGTGAGGGGAACTCTCTCGGCGATCCATCTCCGTTCTGTGAAGTGCCACCAATCTCGAGCGGGTCCTCTCATAAGGAATGTAGCATACTCGACCCTCTCGGGGTCACCACACTGTAGTACTCGAAAAATCTGCTCCACGTCGGATATCCAGGCCTCGGCCTGAAAATCATCTGGTTCGCCATCGAAGTAGGGTGGACGATAGAAGAGAAACCTATCCAAGGTTTGGCCCACAGTCTGTCTGGCAGGTACGTCCTGCTGTTGTTGTTGTATCCCCTGACATACTTGCACGGCGATCTGTCGAATAATCGATACCCATTCTTCAGCCATTGGGTTCGGGGGTGTTGGAGCAGTAGGGGGTCTTCGGCGAGGCATTATGCACCTGTGAACAACAAACTGGAAAATGATGCATGCTCGGTTAATGGAATGATCATATAAGGCATATAAAGTTCAAACAACGCATACATATATGATTCGAATAGCATGTAATAAATTGAAGCACGAAACAAATCACAGAACAAGCAAAACTCGATCCTATAGCCGTACGACCTAGACACGACAAGACCCAAGCAGGACACGACAAGACGACAAGACAAGACAGACGCTACCTCGAGTTCCACATCCACTTGCATTCGATCCCAACTCAGTACTGCAATTGTAAAAGATCAAACGGTTGGTTGGCCATTCCAAAAGAAGATCAATCACAATTTCAATACTAAGGAGTTCTCAAGCACCTGTGACTGGAAGCCCTAAGTATCATTGGCACGAAACGGGCAGACACAAGAGACAAGACACGACGCGATTACAAAGCTTCGGTTCCTTTTGGGAACCTAGGCTCTGATACCACTGACTGTAGAGACCCCTGAAGAAGGACCGCCACATCCGCACCGAAACGGATTCCCGAGCTTCGGCGAGGGGCCTCAACTCAAAAACCCACTCCGACGAACGGCACTCAAGCAATAACCTTCGGCAACAGCGACAACCATCCCAACAACGACCAGAGAAGAGAAGAGAAATGCGGAAGCGATTTAAATAAACAGATAAATTCCATAAATATCAATTAAACATGTGCAAATCGAAATACAACATAATAACAACACGTAGTGCCATCCATGGCTCAACTAGTCTACCCTATGCAATCCTAGATATCGTCAACTATCCCACATCAGGGGCACTTAAAAATACATGAATTAAATAAAGCAGTAAAAGGTTCGAAAGCAAATAAAGACAAAAAAACAGGACTCGACGGTTGTTGGGACCACTGACAAGACAAACCAGAAAGACTGAGCCTATCTAGACGTGCTGATGCCGACTGACAAGATAGGTGACGTCGCCACCTGTCTACCTGAAGCAAGAACCAAAATAGCAGGGGTGAGTATAAAGGATACTCAGTAAGGGGGTTTTTGATCATAGTTCGTCATTTATCTTTTAAAACCAAAAGTGGTGAATGTTGCCCGTTTTGAGAAAGAATATAAATAATGAAATGTAAGTTATAAAATAACGCAAGGCAACACTCAGGATCGGCTTATTTGAAAATACAAATAGTTGACGAACCGAATCTTTTAAAACATTTGCACGTAGTATCAAGCCGATAAATTGAAAGGGCGTTAGTTGAGTACGAGGCTGTTATGGGTTCGAAAGACATGCTATGAGTAAGTTAGAAACAATAATTAAATACGGCTCATAATTCAACTAATTAATTGAATAATAAAGGAGACTTCAGTTGGCAAGTTCGAACCACGCTTCCGGGTTTTGTATATATATTTATAGGGAAATACGTATACGAAAGGAAGAAAACTGGAATGTGCTTCGACTCGTAACTAAAGCCGTAAAACAATTAGACAAGCAAGTAATGCAATAAATCATGCAATAATGTGTCCCGGCGAGAACGGGCCCTCTCCTTATAACTCCCAATTGAAAATCATGCAAGCAAGTACTCCACCACCAAGGTTCATGGACCACTCAGAATTTGTGGAAACGCGTGTTAACAACGTCACCCTTAACAGAATTTTCTAGGAAGCGCGTAGCCTACAACGCCACCCTCGCACTAACTCAGGTTAGTCAACCTCCTGGCTGACCTAAGCAGATACGGATTGGAGTATCCATCGGGATTTGCCCTGGACGCACGTCCCCAGACTCACCTCCTGAATACTCCGGGCCCAAAACATACACGGTCCAGTGCTCGCATTTGAAAACGATGATAGTTTAGGTGGCCAAAAGGTCCATTCGTAATTGGGGAATCGGGATGTGGAAGGCCAAAAGGGCCATTCGAGACAAGGTTATATTTGCAAGGTCGATGGACCAAAGTTCGCATTTAAAACAAAAGGGTTTTCCTTGTCTCTAGTCGAAATCATTTCAAATCATTTTGGTTTTGCTATTGAAAGGTTTGACTAAGCACATAAGGAATAGTAAAGGCAGTACAACAAGTAATAATAAAAGCTGAGAAGTCATTTATTTCGCAAACCTATATAAGACTATGTTCTTACTCCAGTTGAAAGAAGTTTAAACCCTTACCTGGCTCGACAAGACAGTATGAAAGCAAGCAGTAGTCAGGTTTCTCCCTCGTTGGACCCACCTATAATACACAGGGCCTAGAGGATGAAAACAAGACCGACAATACTAAAAGCAAGACACAAGACAACAGATGACGCACGGCAATTCATATAGAATCCAATCATGCAATAAACGCAATATGGGAAGTAAATCAATTAAACATGTAAATTACGGTACGACAATTAAAGAATATTAATGAAATGTTAAATAATGAAAGAACGTAACTAATAAATATTAAAGGCATGCTTAAACGTAATTAGGGCACGTAGACATGCTTAAAATAATATAAAGACGTTCTCTCGCGAATACAGGATTAAACGGATAAGAAACGGGAAAGGTGGAATAAATCCCTAAATGAGCAAGGTGTCAATTGACGGTCAATTAGGGTCGGGTAAATTGTAAATTATGAAGAATATCAAATCCCAAGGCTCGAGGAAGCTATAGGTGAAATCGGATTGATATTCGGAGGTCGTATGAGAAAAGTCAACATTTAAATGAGTGGGGTTCACCAATTCCCGAAGTGTAAGAAAGGAAAAGGCTAGAAAATCCGCTAAGTAAGTTGCACCGGCCAACGCACGGGCTTACGCACGGGCTTGGCAAGCCGGTGCAAGCACAAAAGGGGTTGCACGGCCTCCCGCACGGTCTTGAGCACGGTGCCAAGACCGTGCAGGTGCAAACGGCCATGCGCACGGGCCTGTGCACGGGCTCAAGCCCGTGCAGGTTGAAAAGAGCTGCGCACGGGCTCCTGCACGGTCTTGATCAAGACCGTGCGTTTGCCCGTGTGGATCTACTGTGCAGCAGACTCAGCAGATCGCGAAACTCACACGCGAAAATCAATATATAAATTCATACATCTCCTAATTAACTCCGTAAAATATCCTAATTTTCACATATAATCATATATATCATATAAGCTACACATAGACAAAAGAATCACGTAAAATGGTCGAGTAAATCTTCCTAAACACGAAAATCCTAATATAATAAAATTCTATATATAAATCACGAAAAATCGCAAGAAAGAACGAACGGAATGAAATGAGGTAAAAGGATTACCGGTAGAGAATGTACTGAGGATCGTTCGGGTTTTCACGGCTCGTCGATCGGGCGAGAAACGAGCTCGGTAGGGCGTCGGGAAGATCTTTCTCCTTTCTTTCTTTTCTCTTTCTTTTCTCCTTCTTCTTATGAGAGAATGAGAGAGATAGGTAGATATTTAGGAGAATATCTCGGGGGGGTAAAATGGTCATTTAGGCTTTTAAGGGCATTTAGGTAATTTAAATAATCGAGGGTATTTAGAAGATAGGTTAAATCAATCTTTTCCACAAGATTAATTAATCCAATTGGATAGATCGAGAAATTAGGCAAGAAAGAATTCGTGTAATTATTAATAATATAATTAAAATATTCGGGTCGTTACAGAACCTTACAAGGATTTAATATTGGAATATACAATAGAACTTGTAACGCCCCGAAAATCCGAATTATAATCTGGTATGTCCGATTCGGTTATTTGCGCAATTTATTATTTTATTTGATATTTATTATGAGATTTTAGAATAATTTCGTAAATGAATGAATTTCTATATTTAAATTACGAATTGTCAATGTGCGTTTAATTATATGAATTTTGACTGTAATTATGTATTATTTGGACAACATGAGTTTTCAAACTTATTTTGCAAAATTACAAAATTACCCCTTCTCGATTCTCAAATCCAAGTCAAAATTGACTAAGTCTCATCACTCTCTCTCCCATCTCACTCTCGCCAAATGCAACAACAGCAGGGACTGAAGAAAAAGAAAAGAAAGAAAAAGAGAAAGAGAAGGAAGGAGGTTCCAACGATCATTCCGACTTCGTTTCCCAACGGATTTTCGAACCGTTTACGCCTACGAACTCCCCGCGATCTCTTCTACGAGTAAGCCTTTCACGTCCCTCTCGTTTAATGTCTCCTATGCCTTGTATTTCTCATTTTTGTATATAGTTGAATAATTTAGGGTTTATGTGATTTCGAGAGAATTTATGGATGGATTTTCGTGTTTTTGGATCCTATGTGTAGCCTATATGTTGTAGATCACCATATGTAAATATTAGGGTGTGATTTGCATATTAGATGATTAAATATTGGATTTAGGATTGATTTCGCGTAATGGGTTTGCTGTTTTGCGCGTCTGCTCTTTTCTGATATGCATGGGCTTGATACACGGCCTGTGGCAAGCCCGTGTGAGGGCACACGGCCCCCTGCACGCCCGTGCAGGAGGCCGTGCGTGTTGTTGAAGCATGCACGGGCTCTCTAAACGGCGTGTAGAGAGGCCGTGCGCACTCCCTTGGGCTGCACGGCCCCCCTGCACGGCCGTGCTTGAGCCTGTGTGGCCCATTTGAACAGGGCCCTGACCTTCTGTAAGTCAGGGCCAATTTTGGCCTACGGGTCCCTCCGAGGCTCGTCTTTTCCGAATTCTTTCTTCGCCCATGTATTCGATATATATGAAATAGATATGAATTGCATGTTTTATGAATTTATAGCATGTTCGGATCTATGAATAGTGCATTTTAAGTTTTCGTCAAATTTTCTAACTTTTGCATATGAAGTCCGATTTTCCCGAAATTCGAATGCATACTCCTTTATGATATTTAAAACATTTTCGTAAAGTTTCATTGCATTTGGAATTGATTTACATTTTCGAATTCACGAATTTCTCCGTTTATGCTTGATAATTTGAACTTAAGTGCTTGATTTGATTGTTTAACGTGCTTCTATGTGTTTTAATGTTTTCGTATAAGCTGTGCGTCGTCATTAGTCTTATTTGGTTGTGTCTTGGTATTTTTGCAGACGATACTCCCGTGGAGTAGCGCCGGTTCTTTCTTTTGCTATTCTTTTTGTATAGCCAACAGGTGAGGCTTTCCGTTTCTGATTCCAGTACTATTATGTATATATATAAATAAGCCTCTCCCGATATAAGCCATGTTTACGTTTTGTTTTCACACCGTTTGTATATATATACTTAGTAAATATTTATGCCTATTATGTTCATTCAATTTATTGAAAAGGTTTTGATATGAAAAAGTACTACGTATATTCTTTCAAACGTTTGCGAAAGAGACATGTAAAACCTCTTTATTTTCTAAGGCGAACTTTGGCCTTCGGCCTCGCATATGACATGTCTCGAACGGTTTTTTGGCCAACCCGAAATGATTTGAAAAGCGAGTTATGAACTGTATGTATGTATGTTTGGGCCCGGAGTCAGGATGATAGGACGAAGTCGTTAGACATCGGGTCTACGGCAGAAATTCTATGGTTCCCTCCACCTTTGGGAGCTCGGGGTGAGGCCGGAGTGGCAGCCCTTTGAGTACCTGAGATTATATTTTATGTTATGCGTAGTTCGGATTTAGCGGTCTGTCTACATTGGAGGAATAAGGGTGGTTTCCGTTTTTATGTTTGGAAATTGGAGTTAAGGGCTCGACTCACCGAGTCATATGATATGTTTATGATTTATGCTAAATCACCACCCGATTACGAAAACCTTTCTTTTATGTTGATTTCTTTTAAGTTTAAAATTGGTGATTTACTTCTATTTATAATATATATTATTACTCCCTCCTCACTTAGTCGTTTGACTAACCCCCTCTGTTTGACCCCTGTATTGGTTTCAGGATACTAGGCGGGATCTTCGTTGTCGTCGTCTCGTCTTAGAGTTACATTCTTTTGTTCATGTGTAACTCTCATTCCGTGTGGCTATTATTTATGTTTACGATAGTAGGATTTTATTTATGTAGTATTCGGGATTATATGTTGAACCCGTTATTATTTATTGTCGGGATATTGTATCGAACCCGTTTATTATTCAAGTAATTGAATTTCGTTGGCTTTGGTGGGCTGTAATACTTGTGCAATTATTATGATTTATTGTTTGGTTTAATTTCGCTTCCGCACCTCTGTCGTTTTCTTTTGTTTTTGAAAACCCCGCCTAGTCATTGAGTAAATGTGTGACGTTCGCCGGGTTTCGATTTGGGTCGGATTCCATTTCGGTTTCGGGTCAGGGCTCGGTGCGGGGCGTGCGTTACCCGTTTAGGGCGCCCGCTACAGTTCATAGGAATTCTTCTTGTTCTTGTAACAAGTGATAGATTCTGTATTGACCCTCACAACCTCCATGCATAGCTCGAACATACCCAACGTACAACTTATATGAAACTTAGAGATTCAGAAGTACATCAAAGTATGCCCCCGTTACGCACAAGGCAACCATGGAGCCTCAAGTCTAAGGATTAGTTAGACACGATCATGGCTAGAGAAATCCTCCTTATCTCTAAGACTCTATATGAGTCTTACCCCATTTAGGCATGCTCGGCCTCAGTGAACTTAATCTCCATGAAGCACCCTCATATGCATAGTAGTGTCAAGACACTAATGTCATGAAATGGGACTGTCACGGCCCCCATGAGCAACACCTGGATCAGTTTCTGCGCTGAATTATCGGGGCGCTACAATCGCCCCTCCTTTAGAGCGCAATGTCCTCATTGTGCCATGACTGTAGCACATTACCGCCCGCCAGTGGATATGGGGTGGAGCCAGGAGTGGCTCCCCACGCACGCCGAGCCCCTTAGAACTGTGACTCCGACACGCATGGAAACAGGACACCACCAACGGTTGGCTCTGATACCATCTGTCACGGCCCCCGGGCGTGGAGAGGAGAACCCTTACGACAGCGCCCGTTGGACGCGCGGGTATAACCTTTGAAACCACCGAGCACAACCCTAAAGTTTGGCTTATAATCCACATGCCCAAAGATGGTTAACCATTGGAACGACCCGCAATCTCCAAGTTCAAGAGTAGCGCATTTATCGAAATTCGGACCATTTACGGTCCCGACGTCTTTCATAATTGCACATTTTCCAACTCTTGCATTGAAATATTTTATAAATCGTCGATTTGGTATTTAAAACCCAAGGCATTAATTAGAATTTAATTTGCATCGTTTTGCCACTAACTAGGGTTAATCCGGTAAATTTATATTTTTAGCTCGTTTAATCGAATTTAGTAATTTGACGGTGTACATTGGACTGGGGTTCAATGTTTTAATAATGCATATTTTATCGAGGTTCTAAATATTATTCATTAAATCATATTTTAAATGAAATTGCATTTTTAGCCCAAAATTATTTACACTTTAGCCCAACACGGAATTGACTTTTCGTAAACTCATGAATTTTAATAAAACGAACCTCAATCTTTGTTAAGCATTTAATTTTGGTCATTTTGACACTAAGTACGCCTAATTCCGACACTTTACACAATTTGCACGTTTTTCGAGGATAGGGTATATTATGCAATTATTGAAAGATTTGGGGCCAAAATGAAAAATGGGAGAACACCCTCACGCAATAGCAGCCGCGATTCCCTCTCCCCCCAAAAGTGTGATTTTCTTATTTCTTCTCGGAATTGTGCATATGATATGTCGAATCGACCGTCTCGACGAGACGAACTCAACCATACCATTTTCCCGGCGATTGGAACAGCGACGACGGCGCAACGGCGACGAGAAGTTGACGTGGCAATGAGCTTCTCATTGGTGGCTTTTCCGGCGATGGCACGGCATGGGCTTGGTCGAAAATGGAAGCTCTTGACGAGGGGAAGCTTTTGGAGGTGGTCCCGCGACCTGACTTGGCCGGACGGCGGCGGATCGACGAAGAGGTGGCGCGGCGGAGATGGAGCTTTTCCGGTGGCATGCGGAGGCGTCTCGACGGCACACCACCATGGTTGGAACGGCCATGAGGAGACGAAACTTTTGGCACCGGTCTCAGGCCCTAACTCGACGGGACGGCGGAGCTCCGGTGGCACGTGGCGGAGCCGCGACGGCGACGTGGTGGTCTAGACTTTTTGGCCACCATTTTCAAAGGGCTTTATATAGATTTCAACCTCCTCGACATGGGTAAGCCAATTTTGAAGTCAATTTTGTATTTCGTTGAGCCGATTTTCGTTAATTCCGATTCTTGGATTCTAGTGTTTTGGAGCTTCAAAGTGAAATTTAATTCCGATGGATGATCCGATTGAGAAATGGCTTTGAGGGAAGTGACGGGCTCGTCGAGAGGAACATTTCGGTATAAGGGTTCGACCATCGGAGGTGGCCCGGCGGCGGTCCGGTGGTAGCAGGTGGTTTTCTGGCATTTTGGCACTGTTCCGGCAAGAATCTAGCGATGGAGTCTTCGGACAGATCGTGCCCCTCGATGCAACGGTTCTAATGGCGCTGGTATTACTCGAATCCGACTTGTCATTTGTCGTTTATCGCATTTTTTGTATTATTGCGTTCATTTGTAGCTTTTGAACTATAGCTTATAGCTTATAGCTTTTGAGCATGAATAACTTGTATCCTAGCTTGGCTTAATTGTATAAATTGTTGATTGTTGATGATATATTCTTGTGTAGTCGAACGGATAGGTTTCGGTTCGATTAGGCTAGAGATAGGATCGATCTTAGCTTGTTAGCTTTTGAGCTTTTGGGAAAAGCTATAAGTTGTACTTTAATTGTTGTTGTTTTAAATGAAATATACATGTTTTGTAACGACCCGAATATTTTAATTATATTACTAATATTTATGCGAATTCTTTCTTGCCTAATTTCTCGATCTATCCAATTGGATTAATCAATCTTGTGGAAAAGATTGATTTAACCTATCTTTTAAACACCCTCGATTACTTAAATTACATAAATGCCCTTAAAAGCCTAAATGACCATTTTACCCCCCGAGATATTTTCATAAATATCTATCTCTCTCTCTCTCATTCTCTCATTTCACAAAAGGAAGAAAGAAAGAAGAAAGAAAGGAGAAAGAAGGAGAGGAAAGGAGAGAATCTTCCCGACGCCCTACCGAGCCCGTTTTTCGCCCGATCGACGAGTCTTGAAAACCCGAACGATCCTCACTACATTTTCTACCGGTAATCCTTTTACCCCATTTCATTCCGTTCGTTCTTTCTTGTGATTTTCGTGAGTTTTATATAGAATTTTATTATATTAGGATTTTCGTATTTAGGAAGATTTTGATTCTTGTGTCTGTGTAGCTTATATGATATATATGATTATATGTGAAAATTAGAATATTTTACGGAGTAAAATAGGAGATGTATGAATTTATATATTGATTTTCGCGTGTGGGTTTCGCGATCTGCTGCGTCTTCTGCTCAGTAGATCCACAGGGGCGAACGCACGGTCTTGAGCAAGAGCGTGCAGGAGCCCGTGCGCAGCACTTTTCAGCCTGCACGGTGTAGCGCCCCCTGAAGAAGGACCGCCACATCCGCACCGAAATGGATTCCCGAGCTTCAGCGAGGGGCCTCAACTCAAAAACCCACTCCGGCGAACGGCACTCAAGCAATAACCATCGGCAACAGCGACAACCATCCCAACAACAACTAAAAAAGAGCAGAGAAATGCGGAAGCGATTAAGGTAAACATATAAATTTCATAATAGCCTACGAGGCTAACGTAATAACCATTAAACATTTATAATCAAGATACAATAAAATAACAACACCTGTTCATAAGCAGATAGTGCCATCCATGGCTCAATTAGTCTATCCTACACAATCCTAGATATCGTCAACTATCCCACATCAGGGGCACATAAGTACGTAAAGTAAATAAATACAATAAACAAGACTCGACAGTTGTTGGGACCACTGACAAGACAAACCAGAAAGACTGAGCCTATCTAGACCTGCTGATGCCGACTGACAAGATAGGTGACGTCTCCACCTGTCTACCTGAAGCAAGAACCAAAATAGCAGGGGTGAGTATAAAGGATACTCAGTAAGGGGTTTTTTGATCATAGTTCGTCATTTATCTTTTAAAACCAACAGTGGTGAGTGTTGCCCGTTTTGAGAAAGAATATGAATAATGAAATATAAGTTATAAAATAACGCAAGGCAACGCTCAGGATCGGCTTATTTGAAAATACAAATAGTTGACGAACCGGATCTTTCAAAATATTTGCACGTAATATCAAGCCGATAAATTGAAAGGGCGTTAGTTGAGTTACGAGGCCGTTACGGTTTCGAAAGACATGCTATGAGTAAGTTAGAACGATAATTAAACACGGCTCATAATTCAACTAATTAATGGAATAATAAAGGAGACTTCAGTTGGCAAGTTCGAGCCACGCTTCCGGGTTTTGTATATTTATTTATAGGGAAATACGTATACTAAAGGAAGAAAACCGGAATGTGTTTCGACTCGTAACTAAAGCCGTAAAACAATTAGACAAGCAAGTAATACAATAAATCATGCAATAATGTGTCCCGGCGAGAACGGGCCCTCTCCTTATATCTCCCCATTGAAAAACATGCAAGCAAGTACTCCATCTCCAAGGTTCATGGACCACTCAGAATTTATGGAAACGCGTGTTAACAACGTCACCCTTAACAGAATTTTCTAGGAAGCGCGTAGCCTACAACGCCACCCTCGCACTAACTCAGGTTAGTCAACCTCCTGGCTGACCTAAGCAGATACGGATTGGAATATCCATCGGGATCTGCCCTGGACGCACGTCCCCAGGCTCACCTCCTGAATACTCCGGGCCCCAAGTCATACACGGTTCAGTGCTCGCATTTGAAAATGATGATAGTTTAAGTGGCCAAAAGGGCCATTCGTAATTGGGGAATCGGGATGTGGAAGGCCAAAAGGGCCATTCGAGACAAGGTTATATTTGCGAGGTCGATGGACCAAAGTTCGCATTTAAAACAAAAGGGGTTTCCTTGTCTCTATTTGAAAGCATTTCAAATCATTTTGGTTTGCTATCAAAACGGTTTGACTAAGCACGTAAGGAATAGTAAAGACAGTACAAAAAAACAATAAGAAAAGGCGGGGAAATAAGTTATTTCGAAGCCTAAATAAACTATGTTCTTACTCCAGTTGAAAACAATTTAAAACCCTTACCTGGCTCGACAAGACAGTATGAAAGCAAGCGGTAGTCAGGTTTCTCCCTCGTTGGACCCACCTGTAATACACAGGGCCTAGAGGATGAAAACAAGACCGACAATACTAAAAGCAAGACACAAGACAACAGATGACGCACGGCAATTCAAATAGAATCCAATCATGCAATAAACGCAATATGGGAAGTAAATCAATTAAACATGTAAATTACGGTACGACAATTAAAGAATATTAATGAAATGTTAAATAATGAAAGAACGTAAATAATAAATATTAAAGGCATGCTTAAACGCAATTAGGGCACGTAGACATGCTTAAAATAATATAAAGACGTTCTCTCGCGAATACGGGGTTAATCGGACAAGAAACAGGAAAGATGGGATAAGATCCCTAAACAAGCAAAGGTGTCAATTGACGGTCAATTAGGGTCAGGTAAATTGTAAATTATGAAGAATATCAAATCCCAAGGCTCGAGGAAGCTATAGGTGAAATCGGATTGATATCCGGAGGTCGTATGAGAAAAGTCAACATTCAAATGAGTGGGGTTGACCAATTCCCGAAGTGCAAGAAAGGAAAAGGCTGGAAAATACACTAAGTATGTTGCACCGGCCAACGCACGGGCTTACGCACGGGCTTGGCAAGCCGGTGCAAGCACAAAAGGGGTTGCACGGCCTCCCGCACGGTCTTGAGCACGGTGTCAAGACCGTGCAGGTGCAAACGGCCATGCGCACGGGCCTGTGCACGGGCTCAAGCCCGTGCAGGCTGAAAAGTGAAGCGCACGGGCTCTTGCACGGTCTTGCTCAAGACCGTGCGTTCGCCCGTGTGGATCTACTGAGCAGCAGACTCAGCAGATCGCGAACCTCATACGCGAAAATCAAAATATAAATTCATATAACTCCTAATCTACACCATAAAACATCCCAATTTTCACATATAATCATATATATCATATAAGCTACATATAGACACAAGAATCACGTAAAATGGTCAAGTAATTCTTCCTAAACACGAAAATCCTAATATATAAAATTCTATATATAATTCACGAAAAATCGCAAGAAATAACGAACGGAATGAAATGGGGTAAAAGGATTACCGGTAGATAATGTAGTGAGGGTCGTTCGGGTTTTCACGGCTCGTCGATCGGGCGAGAAACGAGCTCGGTAGGGCGTCGGGAAGATCTTTCTCCTTTCTTCTCCTTCTTTCTCCTTTCTTTCTTTTCTCTTTCTTTTCTCCTTCTTGTTATGAGAGAATGAGAGAGGTTGATATTTAGGAAAATATCTCGGAAGGGTAAAATGGTCATTTAGGTTTTAAGGGCATTTATGTAATTTAAGTAATCGAGGCTATTTAGAAGATAGGTTAAATCAATCTTTTCCACAAGATTGATTAATCCAATTGGATAGATCGAGAAATTAGGCAAGAAAGAATTCGCGTAAATATTAATAATATAATACAAATATTCGGGTCGTTACAATACTCCCCTCTTCAAGAGAATCTGTCCTCAGATTCTCCTCCGGACTTCGGGGTTAGTTAAGGGGAGCATAATCTAAGAGTTCTAATAACGCGAATTAAAAACGAACATTTAGGAGCAATTAAAATACATTATAAAACGTCATTCATAATAAAAACATTTAAATGCGAATAACATTCCAATAAAATTCAAAGTCATGCAAAAGACAGAATTGCAAAAACCCTAAACAAGGCTAACGACGAAGAAGAAAATCCCAAAGCAAGGTCCATCGTCACCGTCATTATCTATTTCGTTCTTCCGACTGATTCTTGTACTCTTTGTATCCTCAATGACAATTGTCACATCCTTCTCCTGTTTCTTGATTAGAGTTCCTTTTACAGGAAGTAACGCCATCATCATTTCTCCTATTGTACTCCTCGTCTTTCTCACAATCTGTCTCTTCAAGATCACACTCTTTCTTATTCTTTCTACAGAGTGTTTTCTCATCTTCAAGGGTATTTGATGATTTCTCCTCTCCGCCTTCCATTAAACCATCATTTACATCATTTCTTCGCTCGACTTCACACGAAACATCAGGGTCGTCATTATCGGAAGCTGATGTCGACTCGTCTCCCATATAATCCTCATCGTCAGATAATTCATTATCCTCTTCACTAGTTGATTCATCTTCAGACATACCTTCAGAAGTATACTCCTTCAGACTCGATTTGTCAACGTCGGTGCTATCCAGAATCGTATAATGTACTCGCAACAGAATCGATCCTAGTCGGCCAAGAACTCCTTGTCCTTAGCACTTTCTAATAGCGTATAACGAATTTATCGAATTCCACGCTATCCACACAGAGGTCACATAAATCTTAGCATCTAATCATTCAGTCAGTGCAAGTGTGAATTTTGAAAGCGGTTAAGGCACGTAAGTCATATAAAACACTTAGCACATATTTAAAGCAATTACCATTCAAAGCAAAACACTATGAATGAATGCTATGATAATGCAATGTACCTGTACGAGCATGTCGAGATCGGTAACCACTTCTTCTTCCCCCAGGGTTCTCTCTGTTGGGACAGTCCCGAATGTGGTGCTTGGTGCTTCCACAAGAAAAGCAACGTCCCAATTGTTTCCTACACTTTTCCGTCCTGTGATTCGTCTTCCCACAGTGCTCACAGGGAATGGGGTCCTCGTTCACTTCAGGTTCGGTAGGTTCCGGCACCTCGTAGTGTGGTCTCTTTGTTCGATAGGTACTCGGTCCGGCTGACTCTCTCCTTGCTATCTCGTTGGGAGAGGATCTTATCATAGCAGGGGCACTCTGGTTCATTATTTGGAGTTCGGACTCCACTCTCATAGCTCGAGTAACTGCATCGGGGTAAAGACGGATGTCAAGTGCCATTAATGCTCTTCGGATCTCCGGCTGAAGTCCCTCGATAAATTTTCGTGCTCTCTTTCGTTCGTCCGCGGCATAGTGAGGAGCATAAGTGATGAGACGGTTGAACTGTGCTTCATACTGGGCTACGGTAGATGCTCCTTGGTTGAGATACATGAATTCTCTCTCTCGGCTGTCACGTACCACTTCCGGCACATACTTCATTCGGAAGTCAGTTACGAATCGTGACCAAGTGTGGGGAACTCTCTCGGCGATCCATCTCCGTTCTGTGAAGTTCCACCAATCTCGAGCGGGTCCTCTCATAAGGAAGGTAGCATACTCGACCCTCTCGGGGTCACCACACTGTAGTACTCGAAAGATCTGCTCCACGTCGGATATCCAGGCCTCGGCCTTAAAATCATCTGGTTCGCCCTCAAAGCAGGGTGGGCGATAGAAGAGAAACCTATCCAAGGTTTGGCCCACAGTCTGTCTGGCAGGTACGTCCTGCTGTTGTTGTTGTTGTATCCCTTGACATACTTGCACGGCGATCTGTCGGATAATCGATACCCACTCTTCAGCCATTGGGTTCGGGGGTGTTGGAGCAGTAGGGGGTCTTCGGCGAGGCATTATGCACCTGTGAACAACAAACTGGAAAATGATGCATGCTCGGTTAATGGAATGATCATATAAGGCCTGTAAAATTCAAACAAAACCTACATATATGATTCGAATAGCATGTAATAAATTAAAGCATGAAATAAATCGCATAACAAGCAAAACTCGATCCTATAGCCGTACGACCTAGACACGACAAGACCCAAGCAGGACACGACAAGACGACAAGACAAGACAGACGCTACCTCGAGTTCCACATCCACCTGCATTCAATCCCAACTTAGTACTACAATTGTAAGAGATCAAACGGTTGGTTGGCCATTCCAAAAGAAGATCAATCACAATTTCAATACTAAGGAGTTCTCAAGCACCTGTGACTGGAAACTCTAAGTCTCATTGACACGAAATGGGCAGACACAAGAGACAAGACACGACGCGATTACAAAGCTTCGGTTCCTTTTGGGAACCTAGGCTCTGATACCACTGACTGTAGCGCCCCCTGAAGAAGGACCGCCACATCCGCACCGAAATGGATTCCCGAGCTTCAGCGAGGGGCCTCAACTCAAAAACCCACTCCGGCGAACGGCACTCAAGCAATAACCATCGGCAACAGCGACAACCATCCCAACAACAACTAAAAAAGAGCAGAGAAATGCGGAAGCGATTAAGGTAAACATATAAATTTCATAATAGCCTACGAGGCTAACGTAATAACCATTAAACATTTATAATCAAGATACAATAAAATAACAACACCTGTTCATAAGCAGATAGTGCCATCCATGGCTCAATTAGTCTATCCTACACAATCCTAGATATCGTCAACTATCCCACATCAGGGGCACATAAGTACGTAAAGTAAATAAATACAATAAACAAGACTCGACAGTTGTTGGGACCACTGACAAGACAAACCAGAAAGACTGAGCCTATCTAGACCTGCTGATGCCGACTGACAAGATAGGTGACGTCTCCACCTGTCTACCTGAAGCAAGAACCAAAATAGCAGGGGTGAGTATAAAGGATACTCAGTAAGGGGTTTTTTGATCATAGTTCGTCATTTATCTTTTAAAACCAACAGTGGTGAGTGTTGCCCGTTTTGAGAAAGAATATGAATAATGAAATATAAGTTATAAAATAACGCAAGGCAACGCTCAGGATCGGCTTATTTGAAAATACAAATAGTTGACGAACCGGATCTTTCAAAATATTTGCACGTAATATCAAGCCGATAAATTGAAAGGGCGTTAGTTGAGTTACGAGGCCGTTACGGTTTCGAAAGACATGCTATGAGTAAGTTAGAACGATAATTAAACACGGCTCATAATTCAACTAATTAATGGAATAATAAAGGAGACTTCAGTTGGCAAGTTCGAGCCACGCTTCCGGGTTTTGTATATTTATTTATAGGGAAATACGTATACTAAAGGAAGAAAACCGGAATGTGTTTCGACTCGTAACTAAAGCCGTAAAACAATTAGACAAGCAAGTAATACAATAAATCATGCAATAATGTGTCCCGGCGAGAACGGGCCCTCTCCTTATATCTCCCCATTGAAAAACATGCAAGCAAGTACTCCATCTCCAAGGTTCATGGACCACTCAGAATTTATGGAAACGCGTGTTAACAACGTCACCCTTAACAGAATTTTCTAGGAAGCGCGTAGCCTACAACGCCACCCTCGCACTAACTCAGGTTAGTCAACCTCCTGGCTGACCTAAGCAGATACGGATTGGAATATCCATCGGGATCTGCCCTGGACGCACGTCCCCAGGCTCACCTCCTGAATACTCCGGGCCCCAAGTCATACACGGTTCAGTGCTCGCATTTGAAAATGATGATAGTTTAAGTGGCCAAAAGGGCCATTCGTAATTGGGGAATCGGGATGTGGAAGGCCAAAAGGGCCATTCGAGACAAGGTTATATTTGCGAGGTCGATGGACCAAAGTTCGCATTTAAAACAAAAGGGGTTTCCTTGTCTCTATTTGAAAGCATTTCAAATCATTTTGGTTTGCTATCAAAACGGTTTGACTAAGCACGTAAGGAATAGTAAAGACAGTACAAAAAAACAATAAGAAAAGGCGGGGAAATAAGTTATTTCGAAGCCTAAATAAACTATGTTCTTACTCCAGTTGAAAACAATTTAAAACCCTTACCTGGCTCGACAAGACAGTATGAAAGCAAGCGGTAGTCAGGTTTCTCCCTCGTTGGACCCACCTGTAATACACAGGGCCTAGAGGATGAAAACAAGACCGACAATACTAAAAGCAAGACACAAGACAACAGATGACGCACGGCAATTCAAATAGAATCCAATCATGCAATAAACGCAATATGGGAAGTAAATCAATTAAACATGTAAATTACGGTACGACAATTAAAGAATATTAATGAAATGTTAAATAATGAAAGAACGTAAATAATAAATATTAAAGGCATGCTTAAACGCAATTAGGGCACGTAGACATGCTTAAAATAATATAAAGACGTTCTCTCGCGAATACGGGGTTAATCGGACAAGAAACAGGAAAGATGGGATAAGATCCCTAAACAAGCAAAGGTGTCAATTGACGGTCAATTAGGGTCAGGTAAATTGTAAATTATGAAGAATATCAAATCCCAAGGCTCGAGGAAGCTATAGGTGAAATCGGATTGATATCCGGAGGTCGTATGAGAAAAGTCAACATTCAAATGAGTGGGGTTGACCAATTCCCGAAGTGCAAGAAAGGAAAAGGCTGGAAAATACACTAAGTATGTTGCACCGGCCAACGCACGGGCTTACGCACGGGCTTGGCAAGCCGGTGCAAGCACAAAAGGGGTTGCACGGCCTCCCGCACGGTCTTGAGCACGGTGTCAAGACCGTGCAGGTGCAAACGGCCATGCGCACGGGCCTGTGCACGGGCTCAAGCCCGTGCAGGCTGAAAAGTGAAGCGCACGGGCTCTTGCACGGTCTTGCTCAAGACCGTGCGTTCGCCCGTGTGGATCTACTGAGCAGCAGACTCAGCAGATCGCGAACCTCATACGCGAAAATCAAAATATAAATTCATATAACTCCTAATCTACACCATAAAACATCCCAATTTTCACATATAATCATATATATCATATAAGCTACATATAGACACAAGAATCACGTAAAATGGTCAAGTAATTCTTCCTAAACACGAAAATCCTAATATATAAAATTCTATATATAATTCACGAAAAATCGCAAGAAATAACGAACGGAATGAAATGGGGTAAAAGGATTACCGGTAGATAATGTAGTGAGGGTCGTTCGGGTTTTCACGGCTCGTCGATCGGGCGAGAAACGAGCTCGGTAGGGCGTCGGGAAGATCTTTCTCCTTTCTTCTCCTTCTTTCTCCTTTCTTTCTTTTCTCTTTCTTTTCTCCTTCTTGTTATGAGAGAATGAGAGAGGTTGATATTTAGGAAAATATCTCGGAAGGGTAAAATGGTCATTTAGGTTTTAAGGGCATTTATGTAATTTAAGTAATCGAGGCTATTTAGAAGATAGGTTAAATCAATCTTTTCCACAAGATTGATTAATCCAATTGGATAGATCGAGAAATTAGGCAAGAAAGAATTCGCGTAAATATTAATAATATAATACAAATATTCGGGTCGTTACACACGGGCTTGAGCCCGTGCACAGGCCCGTGTGCATGGCCGTTTGCACCTGCACGGTCTTGGCACCATGCTCAAGACCGTGCGGGAGGCCGTGCAACCCCTTTTGTGCTTGCACCGGCTTGCCAAGCCCGTGCGTTGGCCGGTGCAACATACTTAGTGTATTTTCTACCCTTTTCCTTTCTTACACTTCGGGAATTGGTCAACCCCACTCTTTTAAATGTTGACTTTTCTCATACGACCTCCGAATATCAATCCGATTTCACCTATAGCTTCCTTGAGCCTCGGGATTTGATATTCTTCATAATTTACAATTACCCGACCCTATTTGACCGTCAATTGACACCTTTATCGTTTAGGGATTTTATTCCACCTTTCCCGTTTCTTATCCGTTTGATCCCGTATTCGCGAGAGAACGTCTTTGTATTATTTTAAGCATGTCTATGTGCCCTAATTGCGTTCTAGCATGCTTTCCATATTTATTGTTAATGTTCTTCCGTCATTATAATTGCTTTAAATATTCCTTTAAATGTTAGTTCATATGTCATATATCATTATATGTTTAATTATCTGGCTTTCCATATTATATCTGTAGCATGAGTGAAGTTATATTTGAATTGCCGTGCGTCGTCTGTTGATCGTGTCTTGCTTTTGTTATTGTCGGTCTCGTTTTCATCCTCTAGGCCCTGTGTATTACAGGTGGGTCCAACGAGGGAGAAACCTGACTACCGCTTGCTTTCATACTGCCTTGTCGAGCCAGGTAAGGGTTTTAAATTGCTTTCAACTGGAGTAAGAACATAGTTTGTTTAGGCTTCGAAATAACTTATTTCCCCGCCTTTTCTTATTGCTTGTTGTACTATCTTTAATATTCCTTACGTGCTTAGTCAAACCGTTTTGATAGCAAACGAAAATGATTTGAAATGCTTTCAACTAGAGACAAGGAAAACCCATTTGTTTTAAATGCGAACTTTGGTCTCTCGACCTCGCAACTATAACCTTGTCTCGAATGGCCCCTTTGGCCTCCCAATCCCCGATTTCCTACTTTCGAATGGCCCTTTTGGCCACCCAAACTATCATTGATTTCAAAAGCGAGCCATAGTCTGTTTAATGACTTGGGCCCGGAGTATACAGGAGGTGAGCCTGGGGACGAGCGTCTAGGGCAAATCCCGATGTATACTTCTAGCTTGTTGACTTGGGCCGGCCAGGAGGTTGGTTAGCCTGAGTTGATGCGAACGGTGGTGCTAATCGCGTCTCCTTAAATCCTGACGGTGGAGCTAATCGCGTCTCCTTAATTCCTGATGGTGGTGCTAACAGCGTCTCCTTAAATCCTGTACAGTATCATTGGTGGTGGAGTACTTGATTATATGCCTGCATGTTTTTCAATTGGGAGTTATAAGGAGAGGGCCCGTTCTCGCCGGGACACATTAATTGCATGATTTATTGCATTTATTGCTTGTCTAATTGTTTTATGGCTTTCGTGACAAGTCGAAGCACATTCCGGTTTTCTTCAGTTATCATATGTACTTCCCTATATATATATAAAACCCGAAAGTGTGACTCGTACTTGCTACCCTAAGCCTCCTTTATTACTCAACTAATATTCTTTCAATCGGCTTGATATTTCGTGCAAATGTTTTAAAGGATCCGGTTCGTCAACCCTTTTGTGTTTTCAAATAAGCCGAACCCGAGTGTTGCTTTGTGTCATTTTACAACTTATATTTCGTATTCATATTCTTTCTCAAAATGGGCAACACTCACCACTTTTGGTTTTAAAAAGATAAATGACGAACGGTGATCAAAACCCCCTTACTGAGTATCCTTTGTACTCACCCCTGCTATTTTGGTTCTTGCTTCAGGTAGACAGGTGGCAACATCACCTATCTTGTCAGTCGGCTTCAGCAGGTCTAGATAGGCTCAGTCTTTCTGGTTTGTCTTGTCAGTGGTCCCAACAACCGTCGAGTCTCGTTTATTGTATTTATTTACTTTATGTACTTATGTGCCCCTGATGTGGGATAGTTGATGATATCTAGGATTGCATAGGGTAGACTAGTTGAGCCAAGGATGGCACTATCTGTTTATGAATATTCTGTATCTTGATTTTAAATGTTAGCCTCGTAGGCTTTTATGAAATTTAATTGTTTACATTAATCGCTTCCGCATTTTCTCTGCTCTTTTCTGGTTGTTGTTGGGATGTCGTTGCTGTTGCCGGTAGTGGTTGCTTGAGTGCCGTTCGCCGGAGTGGGTTTTTGAGTTGAGGCCCCTCGCTGAAGCTCGGGAATCCATTTCGGTGCTGATGTGGCGGTCCTTCTTCAGGGGGCGCTATATGTTTGATGTTTACTTACAAGCCTAACCCCTGAGTAGTTTATGCTTAAATGTTATTATTAATTAAATGTTAATTGTTATTCATTTATTTAATTATTGCATACTTTTGGATAAATTGACTATATTGCCCTTACTCGCTTTCTTATGTTTAAATGTTGAGTGAGTGTCCTTAAGCATGTTTGTATTTTGATCACTGAGCGTCAGTGTCTGTTTTCTTGTTCGTGTCAGTCTTCATCCTCTAGACCCCGTGTTTTCAGGTGGGATATCTGAGGGAGAATCATACATGTTGCTTGCTTGCTTTTCTCGTTTGTCGAGCTACAGGTAAGGGTTTTAAATTGTTTTCAACTGGAGTAAGAACATAGTTACTTAGGTTTGCGAAATAAACCACTATCCCGCTTTCTTATTTTGTATTGCCTTTACTATTTCTCTATCTGCTTAGTCAAACATTTTGATAGCAAAACCAAATGATTTGAAATGCTTTCAACTAGAGACAAGTAACTTATTTGTTTTAAAAGTAACTATTTGATCTCTGAGGCACTTATAAGTAATGTCGTTAGGGACATCCGTCAGCATGCTCCCGAAGCGTACGACGCTTATGAGTATTTCTTAGATCGTTACATCAACTTGTCTCAAAAGCCCCTTTGGCCATTCATACTTAACTGCTTGCATCATCTTTTCGAACGGCCCCTTTGGCCACCCAAACTTACATTGATTTCAAAAGCGAGCCATGGAATGGATTATGACTTTGGGGCCTAGGAGTTATACAGGAGGTGAGCCTGGAGACGAGCGTCTATGTCAAATCCCGATGTGTACTCTACGTATTGACTTAGGCCAGTCGGGAGGTTTGACTGACCTAAGTTAATGCGACGGTAGCGCCTTGAGCGTTTCCTTAAATTGTGTACGGTAGCGTTGTGGGGCACCACTCGTTTCCTTAAATTGTGATTGGACTACGACTTTCGGTGGTGGAGTACTTGACTACGTGTTTTCATGAATGGGAGTTAAGGAGAGGGCCCGCTCTCGCTGGGACACAATATTGCATGACATATCGCATTATTTACTTGTCTAATTAGTTTATGGCTTTCGTTACAAGTCGAAGCACATTCCGGTTTTCTTCATTTAGCATATGTATTTCCCTATATATATATAAACCCGGAAGCGTGACTCGAACTTGCCCAACTTAAGCCTCCTTTGTTGTTCAAACTATTTAGTTGAATTACGAGCCGTCTTACTTATCATTTCCCACTTACTTATGCCATGTCTTTCGAACTTATAACGGTCTCGTGACTCAACTAATATCATTTCAAAATGATCGGCTTGACCTTATGTGCAAATGTTTTCGAAGGATCCGGTTCGTCAACCTTTTGTGTTTTCAAATAAAGCCGAACCCGAATGTTGCTTTGTGTTATAGTTTTACAACTTATATTATTGTATGTATCTTTATCAAAACGAGTAACATTCACCCCTTTTTGGTTTTAAACGATAAACGACGAACTGTGATCAATACCTATATTGTATTACCCCCCTTACTGAGTATCCTTTATACTCACCTCTTCTATTTTGGTTCTTGCTTCAGGTAGATAGGTGGCGGTGTCACCTATCTTGTCAGTCGGCAACGGCAGGTCTAGGTCGGCTCTTGTCTCTTGTCTTGTCAGTGTCCCAACAACAGTTAAGTCTTTACTTTATGAATTGTTTTAGCTTATTGTATTTAATATTATGATTTATTTTCCGTACTTACGTGCCCCTGATGTGGGATAGATAGTTGAGCCATGGACGGCATTGAATGGATAATTGTTTTAGATTCATTTTGTTATGATTACTGTTGCCATGGATGGCTTTTACGCATTGATTTATTATTCAGAATTCGCTTCTGCATTTCTCTGATTGTTGTTGCTGTTGTTGTTGAGGCGTCATATTGTTGTTGCTGGAGTTTTGATCGAGTGCTTTCCGTTCGCCGGGATGAATTTTTGAATGGGGTACATTTACCTTGTTTAGGAGTTCGTCTTGGTGCGGATGTGGTGTCCTTTCTCCTCCTACGGAAAGGGGTGCTACAGTCTGTGGGATCAGAGCCTAGGTTCCTAAAAGGAAACCGAAAGCTCTAATATCTCGTCTTGTCTTGCTTTTAGTGTCTGCATGGGTTATGTCAGTCCGTGTCGAATTCGTGGTTCGATGAGTGTTTGTCATTTCTGGGTGCCTAAAATTGTGAAGGATTACGGTTGGCTTAATTAACCAACTGGCGATCCTTTGCAAGTTTTTGTACTAAGGAAGGCGTAACGCGAGCCGAGCGTGGAATTCTTTGTTGCGTCTTATTTGGTTTCGGCGTATAGGTCGTGCGGCTTTAGGATAACGATTTATTTGTTAATATGCCTCGTGTGGTTGCATACTAACCTCATCAGACATGCTTATTGAAACTTTGTGATGCAGAGATGATCAAACACTGTCTTCCTTTGAGATAGGACCCTACCGAAGGATGCTAACTTGGTGGATACAGCTTAAGAGATTGGTCCTATACTCAAAAGGATTGGTGAAAGGTACACAACTCATAATAGGGATTGCATTAGAACATCGCTTGTAACTTGTCTTAAATGTATTTGTGCTATTACGTGTTGTTCTTTTACTTTGTGTGAGTTTCTCTATAGGTTTTAGCGTTGGTACCGCTTTAACCTATGAGCTCCATCCGTAAATGTGGGTAAGTAATGACAACAGCCAGACTTGACAGACGGAACGGCACAATAGCACAAGGTCGTAATCGGGTGTGGACAAGCTACGAGAGCGATGGGTTTGCATTGTACGACAGCAAAGGAAACATATACTTCAGCCAGTTTCAGAGCATCTTCAGGGTCAACCGAGGGTCGAGGCAGATCGTCTTGATGTGATATTTCCGAGAACGACGACAGAATAGAACTCACGGAGATTGAAATCTTCTATGAGTCGGAATCAGACCAAGACACTATCAGACACGAGGAGCACTAGGATCAGCAAAGTGCTACAGATGAACTGTTCGACTTTTCGGACACTGCTTTTTGTTTACCGAGATCAACTCAGAGGTACTAATCGTGGTACGAGGGTAGTAAAAGAGAGTTACTGGAGGACAACGGTTACCAATTCCAGTACCATTAAGGTAAGGCCAGTTGACGGCAGCTACCTTTGCCAGTGAGACAGATGATAGAGTGATTTCAGAAGCACATTCGACAATCAGATTCCGAAACAGATTCAGAAGATGAAGAATTATTTGAGTTTGAAGATCGGGATCGCGATACAGATATTCTATTTTTGAGGATGGAGCATGGAAATATCTCGTGACTAATCAGAGAACCATGTCAGTAAAAGGTAGCTTGCAGACGGAGTTTTTACTGATTTGATCGGGCTTGGGAATGTAATTCGTATCTCACTACCCCAGAGATACTACATGACAGGATGCACATTCCACTTTCAGACAGAGCGTAGGAACAGATCAAGATCAACAAAGGAACCATATATGTGGAAGGTTTCTCACAGATAGTCACTACCGAGCTCGACTGAGCTTTGGAATATGATCAGTATCTCACCCCTCTAGAGATACTATCCGATGAGATACGTGAACTAATTCCGGACAGAGTATAGTGGAACCAGATGTGACAACAGGAATGAAGTGAGTATGGAATCGGACTACGAGACAGTAAAGTGAACGTATCAGAAACCAACAGATGTCACCAGCGCAAACTTGTGAAGGAAATGAAACATCGAGCAACCGAATGGTGAAATGAAGAATGGGTAAAAGAAGCTGATCTGAGTCAGACATCGAGCTGGGATAGAGTTCGGGGATCAGAAACCTTGAAGGATTCAATTCTGATCACACAGAGTCATCTTGAATTTCGAGAAATTCAAACTACATTAGAGATCGGACGAGCTTATGTGTTTAATCGCTTTAAATATTTGTTAAGTGTTTCGTGTGACTTACATGCTTTAACTGCCTTTTAATTCGCGATTAAGCTGATTGAATGATTAGTTGATTAGGCTTCATATGATCCCTGTGTGGATAGCGTAGAATTCGATAGCCTCGTTATGTGCTATTAGAAAGTTCTAAGGACAAGGAGTTCTTAGTCGACTAGGAGCGATTATGTTGCGACTTTGATATGCGGATCTGGTTAGCGTCGACTTTATCAGATCTACCTGGAAGAGGAACACTTCGAAAACTGGTCGAATTGAGAACAGAAGTGAGCATGGATGTCAGATTTTCAGGAATCAAGGAGTCTGTCCACGTACTGAAGACGTATTGAGTTGGACAGGTTGAAATTTTAGAACCGAAGCCAAAGAGAAATTTGGCAGAGAATGGTTCCACGTGAGGAGTAGAACCTGAGGACAGATTCTTTTGAAGGAGGGAGTATTGTAACGACCCGCAATCTCCATGTTCAAGATTAGCGTATTTATCGGAATTCGGACTGTTTACGGTCCCGACGTCTTTCATAATTGCACGTTTTCCAACTCTTGCATTTAAATATATTATAAATCATCGATTTGGTATTTAAAACCCAAGGCATTAATTAGAATTTAATTTGCATCGTTTTGCCACTAACTAGGATTAATTCAGTAAATTTATATTTTTAGCTCGTTTAATCGAATTTAGTAATTTAACGGTGTACATTGGACTGGGGTTCAATGTTTTAATAATGCATATTTTATCGAGGTTCTAAATATTATTCATTAAATCATATTTTAAATGAAATTGTATTTTTAGCCCAAAATTATTTACACTTTAGCCCAACATGGAATTGACTTTTCATAAACTCATGAATTTTAATAAAACGAACCTCAATCTTTGTTAAGCATTTAATTTCGGTCATTTTGACACTAAGTACGCCTAATTCCGACACTTTACACAATTTGCATGTTTTTCGAGGATAGGGTATATTATGCAATTATTGAAAGATTTGGTGCCGAAATGAAAAATGGGAGAACACCCTCACGCAACAGCAGCCGCGATTCCCTCTCCCCCCAAAACTGTGATTTTCTCATTTCTTCTCGGAATCGCGCGTATGATATGTCGAATCGACCGTCTCGACTAGACAAACTCAACCATACCCTTTTCCCGGTGATTGGAATAGCGACGGCGGCGAGAAGGTGGCGCGGTAATGAGCTTCTGGTCGGAGGCTTTTCCGGCGGTGGCACGGCATGGGCTTGGTCAGAAATGGAAGCTCTTGACGAGGGGAAGCTTTTGGACGTGGTCCCGAGACCTGACTTGGCCGGACGGCAGCGGATCGACGAAGAGGTGGCGCGGCGGAGATGGAGCTTTTCCGACGGCATGCGGCGGCGTCTCGACGGCACACCACCGTGGCTGGAACGACCATTAGGAGACGAAACTTTTGGCACCGGTCTCAGGCCCTAACTCGACGGGACAGCGGAGCTCCGGTGGCGCGTGGCGGAGCCGCAGCGGCGACGTGGTGGTCTGGACTTTCCGGCCACCGTTTTCAAAGGGCTTTATATGGATTTCAACCTCCGCGACATGGGTAAGCCAATTCAAAGTCAATTTCGTATTTCGTTGAGCCGATTTTCGTTAATTTCGATTCTTGGATTCTAGGGTTTTGGAGCTTCAAAGTGAAATTAAATTCCGATGGATGATCCGATTGAGAAACGGCTTTGAGGGAAGTGACGGGCTCGTTGAGAGGAACATTTCGGTATAAGGGTTCGACCATCGGAGGTGGCCCGGCAGCGGTCCGGTGGTGGCAGGTGGTTTTCTGGCATTTTGGCACTGTTCCGGAGGTAATCCGGCGACGGCGTCTTCGGACAGATCGTGCCCCTCTACACAACGGTTCTAACGGCTCTAGTATTACTCGAATCCGACTTATCGTTTGTCTTTTATCGCATTTTTCATATTACTGTGTTAATTTGTAGCTTTTGAACTATAGCTTATAGCTTATAGCTTTTGAGCATGAATAACTTGTATCCTAGCTTGGCTTAATTGTATAAATTGTTGATTGTTGATGATATATTCTTGTGTAGTCGAACGGATAGGTTTCGGTTCGATTAGGCTAGAGATAGGATCGATCTTAGCTTGTTAGCTTTTGAGCTTTTGGGAAAAGCTATAAGTTGTACTTTAATTGTTGTTGTTTTAAATGAAATATACATGTTTGATGTTTAATTACAAGCCTAACCCCTTAGTACTTTATGCTTAAATGTTATTATTAATTAAATGTTAATTGTTATTCGTTTATTTAATTATTGCATACTTTTGGATAAATTGACTATACTACCCCTACTCGCTTTCTTATGTTTGAATATTGAGTGAGTGTCCTTAAGCATGTTTGTATTTTGATAGCCGAGCGTCAGTGTCTATTTTCTTGTTCGTGTCAGTCATTCATCCTTTAGATCCCGTGTTTTCAGGTGGGATCTCTGATGGAGAATCATACATGTTGCTTGCCTGCTTTTCTCGTTTGTCGAGCTACAGGCAAGGGTTTTAAATTGTTTTCAACTGGAGTAAGAACATAGTTACTTAGGTTTGCGAAATAAATCACTATCCCGCTTTCTTATTACTTGTTGTATTGCCTTTACTATTTCTCTATCTGCTTAGTCAAACATTTTGATAGCAAAACCAAATGATTTGAAATGCTTTCAACTAGAGACAAGTAACTTATTTATTTTAAAAGTAACTATTTGATCTCTGAGGCACTTATAAGTAATGTCGTTAGGGACATCCGTCAGCATGCTCCCGAAGCGTACGGCGCTTATGAGTATTTCTTAGATCGTTACATCAACTTGTCTCAAAAGCCCCTTTGGCCATCCATACTTAACTGCTTGCATCATCTTTTCGAACGGCCCCTTTGGCCACCCAAACATACATTGATTTCAAAAGCGAGCCATGGAATGGATTGTGACTTTGGGGCCCAGGAGTTATACAGGAGGTGAGCCTGGAGACGAGCGTCTATGGCAAATCCCGATGTGTACTCTAGGTATTGACTTAGGCCAGTCGGGAGGTTTGACTGGCCTGAGTTAATGCGACAGTAGCGCCTTGAGCGTTTCCTTAAATTGTGTATGGTAGCGTTGTGGGGCACCACTCGTTTCCTTAAATTGTGTTGGATCACGACTTTCGGTGATGGAGTACTTGACTACGTGTTTTCATGAATGGGAGTTAAGGAGAGGGCCCGTTCTCGCCGGGATACAATATTGCATGACATATCGCATTATTTACTTGTCTAATTGGTTTATGGCTTTCGTTACAAGTCGAAGCACAATCCGGTTTTTTTCATTTAGCATATGTATTTCCCTATATATATATAAAACCCGGAAGCGTGACTCGAACTTGCCCAACTTAAGCCTCCTTTGTTGTCCAACCTATTTAGTTGAATTACGAGCCGTTTTACTTATCATTTCCAACTTATTTATGCCATGTCTTTCGAACTTGTAACGGCCTCGTGACTCAACTAATATCATTTCAAAATGATCGGCTTGACCTTATGTGCAAACATTTTCAAAGGATCCGGTTCGTCAACCTTTTGTGTTTTCAAATAAAGCCGAACCCGAATGTTGCTTTGTGTTATAGTTTTACAACTTATATTATTGTATGTATCTTTATCAAAACGAGTGACATTCACCCCTTTTTGGTTTTAAACGATAAACGACGAACTGTGATCAATACCTATATTGTATTACCCCCCTTACTGAGTATCCTTTATACTCACCTTTTCTATTTTGGTTCTTGCTTCAGGTAGACAGGTGGCGGTGTCACCTATCTTGTCAGTCGGCAGCAGCAGGTCTAGGTCGGGTCTTATGTCTTGTCTTGTCAGTGTCCCAACAACAGTCGAGTCTTTACTTTATGAATTGTTTTAGCTTATTGTATTTAATATTATGATTTATTTTCCGTACTTACGTGCCCCTGATGTGGGATAGATAGTTAACCCATGGACGGCATTGAATGGATAATTGTTTTAGATTCATTTTGTTATGATTACTGTTGCCATGGATGGCTTTTATGCATTGATTTATTATTCAGAATTCGCTTCCGCATTTCTCTGATTGTTGTTGCTGCTGTTGTTGGGGCGTCATATTGTTGTTGCCGGAGTTTTGATCGAGTGCTTGTTGTTCGCCCGGGATGAATTTTTGAATGGGGTACATTTACCTTGTTTAGGAGTTCGTCTTGGTGCGGATGTGGTGTCCTTTCTCCTCCTACGGAAAGGGGCGCTACAACCATAGTGATGGTTGTACTTGGACTCTAAGTTATAAACCCTTATATTTCACTTTGAAATTCCGATATGGGACGGAAATATAGGGGCTCACTGCCTCCAGTCACAGGTTGTAGGAGCCTGTGACCAAACCCCGTGAGCAACACCTGGATCAGTTTTTGCGCTGAATTATCGGGGCGCTACAATCGCCCCTCCTTCAGAGTGCAATATCCTCATTGTGCCATGACTGTAGCATATTACGACCCACCAGTGGATATGGGGTGGAGCCAGGAGCGGCTCTGCATGCACGCCGAGCCCCTTAGAACAGTGACTCCGACGCACATGGAAACAGGGCACCACCGACGGTTGGCTCTGATACCATCTGTCACGGCCCTCGGGCGCGGAGAGGAGAACCTTCACGACAGAACCCGTTGGATGCGCGGGTATAACCTTCAAAACCACCAAGCACAACCCTAAAGTTTGGCTTAAAATCCACATGCCAAAAGATGGTTAACCATAATGATGGTTGTACTTGGAATCTAAGTTATAAACTTTTACATTTCACTTTAAAATTCCGATGTGGAACAAAAATATAGGGTCATGGCCTTCAGTCACAGGCTGCAGGAGCTCGTGAGTAACACCTGGATCAGTTTCTGCGCTGAATTATCGGGGCGCTACAGGGACACACTTTCATAAAGATATGTCATACGAGCAAGTCTCAAGCGAGTCTGATCGACATTCTATGTGCCTTTTAAACTCTTCGACTTGAAGTGGTTTAGATCACACCATTTGGTACTTATTTCATGGCCCCCATCAAATGGTGAAACCAAGTCCCTTAGCTTACTGTGATCTTGGGGTTTCATCCATACACAAGAATAAATAATATGCAATTAAATATAAATGAAATATGATGAATTTGTCCAAAACAGTATTGGACGACTGCCAATGTCTTTCTATTATTGATCCTTGATCATGCCACTTTAGAGTTTCATGGGAAATGCCTGAAATAGTTCGACTTTCCAGGGCACAACTCTAACAATCTCCCACTTGACCTAAAGCCAACTGCCCATTGTCTCAAGACCTATCTTCGAAAAATGTCCTTCAAAAGACCTTTTTGACTCTAAGGCTAAGTATGTGGGTTCAGTACGTTTTCTGCCTAGATGATTTATATCATCGAGATATAACTCTTATCTTCTGATTTAACGACCTTAAATCATTTAAGGATGTGTTCAGATATTCTATGAGATCTTGGTTTCATTGCTTGCGCAATTGCATCCAACACATTTGGATGATGTTTTTCATCTAAACTCCCTCTGTTTCTACATCTTATGCAGTAATATGTTTTGCTTCACAAGCTTAATCTGTTTGTGTACTACACTTATTGGGATTTCCCAATTTAGCACTTTATCTTTTAAGTTATGACACTTATTGATTAATGGCTTGTTTATATCCGAGCCTATCGGATTACCCTCTTAGTTTTCTATTTTTACCTCATCTATCTCTGTAGATTTTGTTAACTCTTTAATTTAGCAAGGTTTCTACCTTATCTAATGTTCGAAAACATGATACATCTATACAATTCTCCTTGTATCTTATGTATGTGATTACTCTTAATCATACTTTAAATGCAGTCAAAACCAATTTTCGACTTTCTCATTTAAACAATTGTTCCAATCATGTAAGATTAATTTGAGTTCTGATAGGGGTCTACAAATTTCTCAAAATTTCGCCCACCCTGGGCTAGCTCCCACTAAATTTCAGAACTCTATTTGTCTTCACAGAATTCCTATATCTTATATATACTGTTCAAATATCTTCATAAGATATATTTCGGATTTACCAATCCTTTTGTTTATTTCTGTGAGGTCTTACACTAATATTATAATTTGGATTGACATTGGTGTTCCACTATTTGTATGTTTGTAGTCTTTGTTGAAACTTTTCAACTTCTTGTTATTTCCTTTTATCCTCAAAAAATAATTTCTTGAATAAAAGTGATTTTTTCTTTTATCATTAAGAAACAATTTCTTGAATAAAAGTGGTTTTTCCTTTTAAACAATCCATTTTGTTCTTTAGGAAACCTTTAAATAAGTATTCCTTTAATACTTATTTTTCTACAAACATTAATCAATTAGATGTCTAATCTAATTCACACTCCCACTAGTCTCTTAGACTTGTTTGAGAATTGTCATATTTACTGTTTAAATATGGCGTTTGAAATCATCATACTCAAATATGATTCTTAAACACCGAATGTTTCGAATTTCAACTTAAATTCGAATTAATTGCCCATAACTCTTATGGGTTTATTTTATGTGATAATCCTTATTATCTTTTATATTCTTTTCATTTCAGATTTCGTAACATATTTTAACATTTAAAATTTTTGAAGAAAAATTATTTCCAAAATAAATAGAACTATTTTCACAAAAGTAATTTTCCGGAAATACTCATAATCAAATGTCAAAATCGTATTTAAATAAATCATACACAATGAATTGTGTTTGATATCTCTAAAATGAACTAAATATCTTGCAGTGCTTGATTTCTTATAATGGAAACACATAGTTTTATTCTGATGTATTATTAAGACAATTAATGTGTCCTTCTTTATTGAACACTCATTACAAACGAGCTTCTTTCGAGTTCAATAACTGATATACCAGTTTCACTGGTAATGAAGTTTTTAATTGAAGGGCACGGGCAACATTTTAGGATCAGGTCTATTCAAATTCACTATTTCTGACAAATTAAAATTAAATGAATTTCTCATTGAGGTTCAAAACCTTAATTCAGTGTTCATAAACACCTATACTCTCAGTTCCATTTTGAGTAAGCTACGCTTACTCAATACTGAGAAGACAGTTAATCCTATTTACTGTTTTATAGATCTGATTAAAGTGCATGCTACATCAAATTTGTATATTATGCACTTTTATGATAATAGTAGCTTACTATAGACACCTTGTCTATTAGCTACTTAGTGTGGTTTGCCTTTTTAACTTATTCTATGTCATCCCATATTACATCTTAAGTTTGTCTTAAAAGTTTTTCTTATTAAAAAGAGAAAATCGAGAAAGAGAGGAATAATGCCCATTGAGTTTAATGCTAGATTAAATTTCCTTAGGCCTAAATTTGCTTAATTGTCCATACAAGTAAAACCCTTAATAATTAATTATGTGGGCTCAATCTATTTTTCTAATAAATTTTGAGCCCAAATCACCTAATGACTTCAAAAGTGTTTTCGGTGATTTAATTAATTAGTAGTCTTGAATTAGTTTCCCAAACTAATTCTCATGTCCAGAAACCTAAATTAATGTTTAATTAAGGTATAATATTAACTATTAATATTTATCTTTCTCCATTGTTCACTCAGAATAAATACATAATTTTTATTGGACTCGAGGGTAGCAATTAACAGATTATTAGTCATGTTGACCGAGTAAAAAGTCTACAATTATTAAAGCAGAAAACGTATGAGTGACAAATAATAGAATTTAAATAAAAGAATGAAGTGGTCTTTAATCATTCAGTCTCCCAGACCTCTATGCAACAAAGTGAGAGAAAAATAATATAATTTTCTTTAGTGGGTATTAAGATCCCAAAGCTTCTTGCAATTATACTCACGACTCGTGGCTATTTAATTCAAGTCTTAAGGTAAACATCTTTTGTTAATTATATCAAATATAACTCTTAATATTATTTTGCATTACCTCCTTCACATAGACCTAGCAACATCTATGTTACTTTGGTAGTAAGCCCAACCCATTAATCATTAAATTTCAATGAATTGGTTCAACGGAGACTCACGACTCATGGTCATCCCCAATTACTGACAACCATTGAAAAATTGTATCTTATATACTCAGAATGTAACGCCCCATTATTTTTATAACGCTTCGGTAAGTTTACCGACTAATAGCTCTTGTGTGTATTACTTGCAAATTATGTGACTATGTGAATTATATGAATTAATGTGTGATTCTATATGTGAATAATATGATGAATTCATAAGAATTTTCATATTTGAATTACTTCACACTATGCTTATATTTGAAGTGTTGTATTTGAAATCTTATGGAAATTATGCCATTATATTTGAATAACATGATATTGTATTTGATATATATACACATATATATATGAAAATATATACAAATATATACATATAAATATCTACATGGTTGCATACCAATTTTGACTTTTCTAAATAATATCTATAATTATAATAAATACCTTTTATTTATTTAATTATCTCATCTCTCTCCACATTTTTCCACACTATTCCACAACTCTCTCTCTTTCTCTCCTTCTTCACACCATTGCCGCCACTCTCACCTCTCTCTCTCGGCCATCTCCATCTTCAACAAGCATCAAGAAACCAACCTCTTTCTTGCTACAGAAAGTTGCTCTCTCATCCAAGGAACAACCTACCACTTGTGGTTTTTGCAAACAAGCTCTCTACATCTTTTTTTCTCCAATTCTTTCCTTCAAGGTAAGTTTATGAATCTCTCAATTCTTTGGGTTTTACGGTTTCAAATGTTGATGAAGTGAAGAAGCATGCTAGAATGAATGATTGATGAGCTTAGTTTGGTTGTTGATAGCATGTAGCATTATTTGTGAAATTTTCATTGAATTTGATCAATTTGCAATGTTGGGTTAATGGTCTTAGATGCTTGAATGGTTAAGGAATTCATGTTAGTTCATGATATTAAGCTAATTGGTGAAGTTTTATGGAGTTTGGGGTTGGAAAATGAAAGTTTGGCAAAATAGGTAGGGGCTGATGAATTGTGATTTTTGAGCATTTGGCTTCATTTTTTGATTCTTTTGGCATCAAAAATCCTTAAATATAGTAGCTAAGTGATGCCGGAAGTTTCGGATTAATCGGAGTTGTTTTGCTATGCAAAGTATTAAATGAGGGGTGGTTTGTGTAATATTCACAAACCTTTGAATTTTATTCCCCAAGCTTCCATATTACTTGAATGCTTAATTTAGCTTAATATCATGTGTATTTGATTGTGTTTAAATGTGTTTGAATGAGCTTAGTTGTGTTTAAATGCATTTATGCATAGTATGTTATTTTGAGCATAAAATGCATTTCATAGCCGTGCGTCGTATTTGGTTGATTTATCGAGTCATGTCTTACCTCGAGGCTTGTGTATTACAGGTGGGACCTCGTGGGACTGATCTCTGGTCGTTTGGATATCCTTTTTGTTAAGCCTACAGGTGAGGATGTAAAAATGGTTTTTAACTGAAGTGTGAACAAATATTGCGAAAACATATCCCCTTTAATATTTCAATTATATGATTTGCCAATATTTGTAACAAAAGGTTTTAATATCAAATGATATATATAAATATCTTTGTTAAAATGGTTTCAAAACAGAGACAAGGAAACTATTTTGATTTTAAAAGTAACATTTGGTCTCGGGACTTGCGCGTTTGCCTCGAGATAACTTGGCAACGTGACGGGATACCCTAGGCGGTTACATACCTTGTCTCGAAAGACCCTTTTGGTCCGCTAAAATATTTTGAAAAGCGAGATGACTTATACTTAACCCCATTGAGGACGCTCATGGGTATTTCTGTTTGGGCCCTGGATTATGTGACAGGCAGATACCCGGAGACGTGCGTCTAGGGTTGAAGCTGGGTTCATAATTCCACCGATTATAAACAGGTATTCATGAACCTGACCTATAATCAAAGGGTATTGTTCATGGCTGGTCGGAGGTAGTCTAGCCTGAATAATACTTACACCGGCGCCATTAGTCGGTTGTGGTGAAATCTTGGGTAGCTCCCTTGATAAGCCAAATGGTATTGAGGAGGAATTTCGTTATATTTGATATGTTTTGGGAGTTATAAGGAGATGGCCCGTTCTCGCCGGGAATAAAAATGTTTTTCTAAAATGTTTTACTTTGATATTTAATTCACAAAGCTTTGATGAATTATAAAGAGAAACTATCGGCACTAGATTCGTTTCTCTATTAACCAAAGCGTGAATTAAATATGTTTTATGTTTTAATTATTATAGATATATATTCTGTAGCGCCCCGCTCTACAGCCCCCGAACCTGCACGGATTCCCAAGCCGAATACAGTGCCTCAACCCGAGAACCCATGCAAGCTAACGGGTCAATCCCGACACTTGGCAACAGTGAATCCCCAAAATAAAGCATTTAAATAGATCAGAGAAAATATAGCGGAAGCATTTAAATCCATATTAACAAAAATTGCCACTCCGGGGCCAATACATTAACAACAGCCCACTCAGGAAAACATCATTTAAATAACAATATTGGGGAACAATATAATATTATCAATCCAGGTTGACAAGAATAATGAACGAGATCAAAAGACAACTAATGAGACTCAGCAAAACCAAAAAGCCTATCAGACACTGTTGCCCATCCGACACGTAAGACATGTCGGTCTCTCTCAAACCTGAGGCAAGAACAAATTAAAAGAGGGTGAGTCAAAGTACTCAGTGAAGATGTGAGAACAAGTCGAGTCATGCTTCCGGGTATTTATAGAAAATACATATGCGATAATGAAGAAACCGGAATATGCTTCGACTTGGATATACAATTAAGAATTAAAATCAATAACACTATAAAGCAGTAAATACGATCCCAGCGAGAATGGGCCTGTTCCTCCTTATATCTCCACGGTGCATGTATAAATACTCCATCGCCGGTGTCAAGCTAAGGAGCAACCCGAAGCTCAACCATAATGAATTTTAGGAAAATGTGCAACGAATGCAACACCCACCATCGCTCCCAACCGTGGCTATCATCTCCTGACAGGCCACGATTGACGCTTAGTTTTGGGAGAAGCACCTCGGATTACACCCTGAACGCCCGTCCCCAGATGTAACCCTCGGATACCTTCCCAGGCCCAACTTGAAAATAGTCATGTATTTGCTCGCTTTAAAATAACCCATTTGAATGCCAACCGACACTCTGAGCAAGGGTGACGACAAAGGATTAAATCCTAAGTCAAACCGTCACGTAAAATAAATAATTTTCTTGCCCTTTTGAAAACAAATCAATTTGGTTTACTTATGTATAATTTTGATATTAAAGGATTTGAGGATAAAACATAAAAATATAAACTCGAAATATATAATATATTAATAAGGGATTAGGGGGTTCGCAATTGTATATATATATGTTCAAGCCCAGTTAAAAGTTTAAATCCTCACCTGGAATCAAAAAGAGAAAGCCTAGCTGCTAGACTCACTGGTCTCCCACGCCGGACTGATCTGGAGACAAGACAAGACCTAGACAAATCAATAACGACTACAACAACAATAAAAGCGCAAATAAGCAATTATTGGACGAACGGCTAACCAAACATGTTTCCAATCATGCATATGTCAATTATAATATGTAAAGAAGCTATCATGTAAATTTCACGCAATTCCGACAAGTTGTCAAAAATACACATAATTCGAATTACACTATTCATAGCCCGAACGAGGGCGAAATTAAATAAACATTCCAAAATATAAATCTACAAATTAAAAGGGTTCTATAAGTGAAAACGGTGTAATTTTTGGAGTCCGTATGCAAAAAGTCAACCAAAAATGGTGACCCGAAGACTCAATTGCCGAGAGCAAAGTTTGAAAAGGCTGGAAAAATTCACCAAGTGTTTCACACGGCCTAGTGCACGGTCTTGAACACGGTGTCAAGACCGTGCATGCACACACGGCCAAACACACGGGATAGGTGCATGGGCTCAAGCCCGTGCAAGCAAATATAGCTGCACACGGGCTCCTGCACGGTCTTGCGCAAGACCGTGCGTTAGCCTGTGTGGTTCAACTGAACCCAGCAGAAACTTACGGGTTTTCAAATATTCGAGCCAAAATTCCACAAAAATCATATTTTTAACCCAAATCAACACTCATAATTTATAACAATCAATAATCAACATCTAATTCACATATACATCCAATAAAATCACGAATTGACCAAGAAACGGGCTCGATCTAAGCATTTAACCTAAAAATCCCGAAATAATCAAATATTCTCAAAACCTCGAAAAATCGTAAAAGAAATTGGGGAAATTGGTACCTATAGAAAGGTATCGATGAACTGATCGTTTAAAAACGATTGGTGCGAGATTCCACGGAGATTCGAGCTCGGCACGATCGATTAGGGATTCGGGAGAAAATTTTCTCTTTTCTCTTCTTCTCTCTCTCTCTCTCTCGAAATAAAAATAATGAAATGAATTTCGATACTTATCAAATATCTTCGAAATACCAAAAAATACGAAGGGTTATTTTAGTAATTTTAGAAAATCCAATTAAATACGCGTCGATCACATATAACGATTAAATATTTAATAAACGCAATATAGACACGTAATTTAAATACGCAAACAATATTATCACATTGGTCATTTACGACATAATATATTATAATTCACATATAACGAGAATTTAGAGATTAAGAAAGATAATTAACGCGTAAAATATACTCACAGTAATTCCCATATTTCTGGGTCGTTACATATTCCCCTCCTCACTGAGTTCGTTTGACTCACATCCCTTTTTGGTTCATGCTTCAGGTTAGCGGTCAGGTACTGGCAGCAGCGTTGTAGGCTTGTACAGTCCTTGAAGTCGGTCTTATGTATTTACTTTTGTGGATCGAACTCATGATGTTGGATTACATGAAAACTTGACATGTTATGCTGATGTAGAATACTTAATGAATTGATGTTATAACTTGTGATAGATGATGAACTTATAAATGTTTATTTTGGCCACGGATGGCAGTGTGAATATAAATATGATCTTTTGCTTATTGCTTCCGCTTGTTGGTGTTGTTGTTGTTGTTGTTGGTGTTGGTACTGTTGTTGGGAGTCGCTGTTGCCAGGTTGTGGGAATCCCGTTGTCCGGGGCGGGTTTTCGAGTGGTGGTATTTAACTAACGCTTGAGAGCTCGTTTCGGTCCGGGGGTTGTGGCGTGGCGGACGTCACAGCTTAAGGTGGTATCAGAGCCTAGGTTTGGTACTTAGGTTTTGATGTTGTGTCGAGTCTGTCTAGGTCGAACGGCTATAGGACAACGTGCTTTTATATGTTCATGGTATGTGATTTTGTGCTAGCATGATCATGTGGCTAACAAAACATGCATATTATTCAGTCTTTTGATACAGGAAATGGCTCGTGGACGCAGAACCAGAGCTGCTCCTCCTTCTCCTCCCTAGGAAGACAACAACATTAATGATCCTCCGGCTCCCGAACCTGAGCAGGTACCGCCGGCACAGCATAATCCATTTAATCCGGCAGTATTTATAGAGGCAATGCAGCAGTTTTTCAGACAAGGTTTAGCTCCGGCTCGGCCAACAGCCGCCCAGAGGAGACAGATAGAAGCTAAAGAGTTTGATCGGTTTCTTAGCCTTAATCCTCCTCATTTCGAGGGAGCCCCCGACGACTTAAAGGCTACGGAGTGGATCGCAGATTTAGAACCTATCTTCCGGGTCATTGAATGTGAGGACGCTAAAAAGGTTGAGTATGCAGTTTTTCTCCTTAAAGGACCAGCCAGGGACTGGTGGAGACTGACTGAGGCTAGATGGCGAGCTGATCAGATCGAGCCGACTTGGGCTAACTTCCTTTCAGCCTTCCGAAACAAATACATTCCCCTTGTTGTACAGGATAAACGAGAAGCTGAATTCAGGGCCCTAAAACAGGAGAATCTCACTGTTGATCAATACGAGGCCATGTTCTCCCGCCTCATTGTCTACTGTCCTTCCATCCTTACAGACGAAAGAAGGAAGGTGAATCAGTTTGTTCAGGGCCTGAATGAGGATATTCGAAGAGCACTTCTGGGAGCTCATCTCCCTACATACGAGGTTGCTGTCACTACTGCGCTGGAGATTGAGTCTCAGTTGCAACAGATCAAAAGGGACTTCGCACCGAAGGATATGGCTCCCCCACCTCGCAAATTCAAGAGGTCTTTTCCTCCTGCGGGTTCTTCATCTTCGAGCAAGAAGCAAAAGACCACAGGTTCACAGATAGCCGTGCCTCCGATCAAGTGTTCTTACTGTAATAAACCAAAACATACCGAGGCAAACTGCTGGAGGAAACAGGGTTTGTGTATCTGGTGTGGAGGCAGGGACCATCAAATCGGGAAGTGCCCAAAGAGAAGGCCACCTCCACAGTTCCAGAAGGAGCCACAGAATGCGGGGAAAGGAAAAGTTGTAGCTCGAGCGTATGCGATGACGGGGGATGGAGGGGAGACCGATCCTAATGCAGTGGTGCAAGGTACTGTACATTTGCATGACATATCCATAATTGCATTATATGATTCGGGTGCGACGCATTCTTTTATTGCACCTGAATATGCATCCAAATTATCATTGTCTGTTGAGTCTTTACCATATGTGCTTGAGGTCAATTCCCCGTTGGGAATTTCTTATTTGTGCAATCGAGTCTTCCGAGACTGTCCGTTGAGGATTAATGATCGCCATTATCCTGCTGATCTCATTGAACTTCCGATGAGTCACTACGAGATATAATTGGGAATGGACTGGCTATATCGGCATCAAGCTTATATTGATTGTTTCGGCAAAAGGATCACTTTGGGAGCTGATAGCGAGATTTTGGGCAAAAGGTTTGACAAGATTCCTCGAGTTTCTTATGTTAAAGCCGCCCGAATGATTCGCAAGGGATCTCCGGCCTTTGTTGCTTATCTACTAAACCGTCCAAAAGAGCATGTTAAGCTTGAGGAGGTACCAGTAGTTGGAGAATTCCCTGATGTGTTTCCCGAGAGTTTGAATTCTTTGCCTCCGGAACGAGAGATAGAGTTTGTGATCGATTTAGCTCCGGGTGCCGAACCGTATTCGAAGACTCCTTACCGAATGGCTCCGACAGAGTTGAAAGAATTGAAGATTCAGTTGGATGGACTGTTGGAGAGTGGGTACATTCGACCGAGTACTTCGCCGTGGGGTGCGCCTGTTCTTTTCGTGGAAAAAAAGGATGGGACGTTGAGGATGTGTATAGATTATCGTGAGCTCAATCGGATGACGATAAAGAACAAATATCCTGTACCTCACATCGAAGAGTTGTTTGATATTTTGCAAGGGTCGAAAGTATACTCTAAGCTTGATCTCCGACAGGGGTATTACCAGTTGAGGATTCGAGAGTCAGACATTCCGAAGACCGGGTTTAATACTCGATATGGGCATTTTGAGTTCGTAGTTATGCCTTTCGGGTTAACGAATGCCCCAGCTGCTTTCATGGACTTGATGCATCGTACTTTCCGGCCATATCTCGATAAGTTTGTGGTGATCTTCATTGAGGATATCCTGGTTTTCTCGAAGACTAAGGAAGAACATGCCGAGCATCTTCGCATTGTATTAAGAACTCTCCGAGAGCATCAGTTGTATGCCAAGTTCAGTAAATGCGAATTTTGGCTTGATAAAGTTACCTTCCTTGGTCATGTGATATCAGGAGATGGAATCGAAGTGGATCCCTCGAACATTGAGGCAGTGATGAAATGGGAGCAGCCGAAGACCCCAACTGAAGTCAGAAGTTTTCTAGGGTTAGCTGGCTATTATAGGCGTTTCGTTCAAGATTTCTCCAAGATAGCCGCTCCGCTGACCAATTTAACTCGCAAGGACGTGCCTTTTAAGTGGGACGATAAGTGCAAGGCAAGTTTCCAAGAGCTAAGGAAATGGTTGACTACTGCTCCGGTACTTGCACTACCTGAAGGTTCCGAAGGGTTTACGGTTTATATCGATGCCTCGAAAGAAGGATTAGGATGTGTTCTTATGCAAAACGACAAAGTGATAGCTTATGCTTCGCGTAAGTTAGAAGATGCTGAGAAGAACTATCCTATCCATGATCTTGAGCTAGCTGCTATTATCTTTGCCCTGGGGAAATGGCGACACTATTTATACGGCGTGACGTTCGACATTTTCACCGATCACCAGAGTTTGAAATATCTGCATACTCAGAAGGATCTCAATCGCAGACAACGTCGGTGGATGGAATTCCTTGAAGATTATGATTGCCGTATCCAATACCATCCCGGCAAAGCTAACGTAGTAGCCGATGCTTTAAGTAGACAGGCAAAGGTAGCTAGCTTGGAAGGAACCTCTACAGGAGTGGTGTCAGAAGCAGGGAGATATCACTTAGTCTCTCAACCGCGGATTGCAAACCTCTCAGTGAGACCGGACTTGGTTCAGAGGCTTAAAGACGAGCAGAGTGCTGATGACTGGATTCAAAGACAGGTCGTGAGGATGCAAGATGATCCGAACTCCTCATTTGCTTTCGATGATATGGGTCTTCTTCGTTTTAAGAATCGTATTTGCGTGCCGAAGAATCTGAAGACCGAAATCATGGAGGAAGCACATAAATCTGCTTATGCCGTCCATCCGGGAGGTAATAAGATGTACCGAGATCTCAAGACTCAATATTGGTGGCACGGAATGAAATGTGAAGTTGCTGATTTCGTGAGACGGTGTTTAACTTGTCAACGAGTTAAAGCTGAACATCAGCAACCCGGTGGAACTCTATAGCCACTCCCTATTCCGGATTGGAAATGGGAAGATATTGCAATGGATTTCATGTCCGGATTACCGAGAGTTCAAGGCGGATATGATACAATTTGGGTAATTGTAGATCGTTTGACGAAATCCGCCCATTTCATTCCAATTCGAAAGACCACTAATGTCAAGAAGTTAGCTGAACTGTACATCGAGCAGATTGTAAAGCTACACGGAGTTTCAAAGAGTATCGTGTCCGATCGAGACCCTAAGTTTACTTCTCGACTTTGGCAAGAAATTCACAGAAACTTGGGAACGAACTTGAAATTCAGCACGACCGCTCACCCGCAAACTGATGGTCAATCTGAAAGAACCATCAAGATTTTAGGCGATATGCTGCGAGCTTGTGCTCTCGACTTCTCCACGAGTTGGGACAAGCAACTGCCGCTCATTGAATTCGCCTACAATAACAGCTACCAAGCGACAATTGGGATGCCCCCATATGAAGCGCTTTACGGACGTAAATGCTGATCCCCTCTGTACTGGGAATTGGAAGACTGGCGAAGAACTAAAGACGGAGTGGAACGAGCTCTACCTCCAAAGACGATCCAGGAAACACTTGATAAGATTGCGATCATTCGACAGAGAATGAAAGCTGCCCAGGATCGTCAGAAGAGTTATGCTGATAAGAGACGCCGGGATTTGGAATTTTGAAGAGGGAGACAAAGTGTTTCTTAAGGCGATGTTGAGGAAAGGTTTCGCTAGAGTGGGAAAAGGTGGGAATCTCAGTCCGAGATATTTGGGACCCTATGAGGTTATTGAACGGATTGGGAAGACGGCCTACCGCCTGAACCTGCCCTCGACTCTAACTGGGATTCACAACGTCTTCCATGTTTCTCAATTGCGAAAATACTATCCCGACGAATCTCATATTCTCCGAGATGAAGAAGTCCAGGTAGAGCCCGACTTGACGATCGAGATGAAACCTGTTGAGATCCAGGATCGTAAGTTCAAGCAACTCCGCAACCGACAGATTCCCTTGGTTCGTGTGTTATGGAGAAACTGAACCACCGAACAAGTAACTTGGGAGACAGAAGAGAAGATGCGAACTCATTATCCCGAGTTATTTGCAGAGTTGAATTAGAATCTGGGGACCAGATTCTCCGAAGGGGGGGATAGTGTAACGCCCCATTATTTTTATAACGCTTCGGTAAGTTTACTGACTAATAGCTCTTGTGTGTATTACTTGCAAATTATGTGACTATGTGAATTATATGAATTAATGTGTGATTCTATATGTGAATAATATGATGAATTCATAAGAATTTTCATATTTGAATTACTTCACACTATGCTTATATATGAAGTGTTGTATTTGAAATCTTATGGAAATTATACCATTATATTTGAATAACATGATATTGTATTTGATATATATACACATATATATATGAAAATATATACAAATATATACATATAAATATCTACATGGTTGCATACCAATTTTGACTTTTCTAAATAATATCTATAATTATAATAAATACCTTTTATTTCTTTAATTATCTCATCTCTCTCCACATTTTTCTACACTATTCCACAACTCTCTCTCTTTCTCTCCTTCTTCACACCATTGCCGCCACTCTCACCTCTCTCTCTCGGCCATCTCCATCTTCAACAAGCATCAAGAAACCAACCTCTTTCTTGCTACAAAAAGTTGCTCTCTCATCCAAGGAACAAGCTACCACTTGTGGTTTTTGCAAACAAGCTCTCTACATCTTTTTTTCTCCAATTCTTTCCTTCAAGGTAAGTTTATGAATCTCTCAATTCTTTGGGTTTTACGGTTTCAAATGTTGATGAAGTGAAGAAGCATGCTAGAATGAATGATTGATGAGCTTAGTTTGGTTGTTGATAGCATGTAGCATTATTTGTGAAATTTTCATTGAATTTGATCAATTTGCAATGTTGGGTTAATGGTCTTAGATGCTTGAATGGTTAAGGAATTCATGTTAGTTCATGATATTAAGCTAATTGGTGAAGTTTTATGGAGTTTGGGGTTGGAAAATGAAAGTTTGGCAAAATAGGTAGGGGCTGATGAATAGTGATTTTTGAGCATTTGGCTTCATTTTTTGATTCTTTTGGCATCAAAAATCCTTAAATATAGTAGCTAAGTGATGCCGGAAGTTTCGGATTAATCGGAGTTGTTTTGCTATGCAAAGTATTAAATGAGGGGTGGTTTGTGTAATATTCACAAACCTTTGAATTTTATTCCCCAAGCTTCCATATTACTTGAATGCTTAATTTAGCTTAATATCATGTGTATTTGATTGTGTTTAAATGTGTTTGAATGAGCTTAGTTGTGTTTAAATGCATTTATGCATAGTATGTTATTTTGAGCATAAAATGCATTTCATAGCCGTGCGTCGTATTTGGTTGATTTATCGAGTCGTGTCTTACCTCGAGGCCTGTGTATTACAGGTGGGACCTCGCGGGACTGATCTCTGGTCGTTTGGATATCCTTTTTGTTAAGCCTACAGGTGAGGATGTAAAAATGGTTTTTAACTGAAGTGTGAACAAATATTGCGAAAACATATCCCCTTTAATATTTCAATTATATGATTTGCCAATATTTGTAACAAAAGGTTTTAATATCAAATGATATATATATATCTTTGTTAAAATGGTTTCAAAACAGAGACAAGGAAACTATTTTGATTTTAAAAGTAACATTTGGTCTCGGGACTTGCGCGTTTGCCTCGAGATAACTTGGCAACGTGACGGGATACCCTAGGCGGTTACATACCTTGTCTCGAAAGACCCTTTTGGTCCGCTAAACTATTTTGAAAAGCGAGATGACTTATAGTTAACCCCATTGAGGACGCTCATGGGTATTTCTGTTTGCGCCCTGGATTATATGACAGGCGGATACCCGGAGACGTGCGTCTAGGGTTGAAGCTGGGTTCATAATTCCACCGATTATAAACAGGTATTCATGAACCTAACCTATAATCAAAGGGTATTGTTCATGGCTGGTCGAAGGTAGTCTAGCCTGAATAATACTTACACCGGCGCCATTAGTCGGTTGTGGTGAAATCTTGGGTAGCTCCCTTGATAAGCCAAATGGTATTGAGGAGGAATTTCGTTATATTTGATATGTTTTGGGAGTTATAAGGAGATGGCCCGTTCTCGCCGGGAATAAAAATATTTTTCTAAAATGTTTTACTTTGATATTTAATTCACAAAGCTTTGATGAATTATAAAGAGAAAGTATCGGCACTAGATTCGTTTCTCTATTAACCAAAGCGTGAATTAAATATGTCTTATGTTTTAATTATTATAGATATATATTCCCCTCCTCACTGAGTTCGTTTGACTCACATCCCTTTTTGGTTCATGCTTCAGGTTAGCGGTCAGGTACTGGCAGCAGCGTTGTAGGCTTGTACAGTCCTTGAAGTCGGTCTTATGTATTTACTTTTGTGGATCGAACTCATGATGTTGGATTACATGAAAACTTGACATGTTATGCTGATGTAGAATACTTAATGAATTGATGTTATAACTTGTGATAGATGATGAACTTATAAATGTTTATTTTGGCCACGGATGGCAGTGTGAATATAAATATGATCTTTTGCTTATTGCTTCCGCTTGTTGGTGCTGTTGTTGTTGTTGTTGGTGTTGGTACTGTTGTTGGGATTCGCTGTTGCCAGGTTGTGGGAATCCCGTTGTCCGGGGCGGGTTTTCGAGTGGTGGTATTTAACTAACGCTTGAGAGCTCGTTTCGGTCCGGGAGTTGTGGCGTGGGGGACTTCACAGCTTAAGGTGGTATCAGAGCCTAGGTTTGGTACTTAGGTTTTGATGTTGTGTCGAGTCTGTCTAGGTCGAACGGCTATAGGACAACGTGCTTTTATATGTTCATGGTATGTGATTTTGTGCTAGCATGATCATGTGGCTAACAAAACATGCATATTATTCAGTCTTTTGATACAGGAAATGGCTCGTGGACGCAGAACCAGAGCTGCTCCTCCTTCTCCTCCCTAGGAAGACAACAACATTAACGATCCTCCGGCTCCCGAACCTGAGCAGGTACCGCCGGCACAGCATAATCCATTTAATCCGGCAGTATTTAAAGAGGCAATGCAGCAGTTTTTCAGACAGGGTTTAGCTCCGGCTCGGCCAACAGCCGCCTAGAGGAGACAGATAGAAGCTAAAGACTTTGATCGGTTTCTTAGCCTTAATCCTCCTCGTTTCGAGGGAGCCCCCGACGACTTAAAGGCTACGGAGTGGATCGCAGATTTAGAACCTATCTTCCGGGTCATTGAATGTGAGGACGCTAAAAAGGTTGAGTATGCAGTTTTTCTCCTTAAAGGACCAGCCAGGGACTGGTGGAGACTGACTGAGGCTAGATGTCGAGCTGATCAGATCGAGCCGACTTGGGCTAACTTCCTTTCAGCCTTCCGAAACAAATACATTCCCCTTGTTGTACAGGATAAACGAGAAGCTGAATTCAGGGCCATAAAACAGGAGAATCTCACTGTTGATCAATACGAGGCCATGTTCTCCCGCCTCATTGTCTACTGTCCTTCCATCCTTACAGATGAAAGAAGGAAGGTGAATCAGTTTGTTCAGGGCCTGAATGAGGATATTCGAAGAGCACTTCTGGGAGCTCATCTCCCTACATACGAGGTTGCTGTCACTACTGCGCTGGAGATTGAGTCTCAGTTGCAACAGATCAAAAGGGACTTCGCACCGAAGGATATGGCTCCACCACCTCGCAAATTCAAGAGGTCTTTTCCTCCTGCGGGTTCTTCATCTTCGAGCAAGAAGCAAAAGACCACAGGTTCACAGATAGCCGAGCCTCTGATCAAGTGTTCTTACTGTAATAAACCAAAACATACCGAGGCAAACTGCTGGAGGAAACAGGGTTTGTGTATCTGGTGTGGAGGCAGGGACCATCAAATCGGGAAGTGCCCAAAGAGAAGGCCACCTCCACAGTTCCAGAAGGAGCCACAGAATGCGGGGAAAGGAAAAGTTGTAGCTCGAGCGTACGCGATGACGGGGGATGGAGGGGAGACCGATCCTAATGCAGTGGTGCAAGGTACTGTACATTTGCATGACATATCCATAATTGCATTATATGATTCGGGTGCAACGCATTCTTTTATTGCACCTGAATATGCATCCAAATTATCATTGTCTGTCGAGTCTTTACCATATGTGCTTGAGGTCAATTCCCCGTTGGGAATTTCTTATTTGTGCAATCGAGTCTTCCGAGACTGTCCGTTGAGGATAAATGATCGCGATTATCCTGCTGATCTCATTGAACTTCCGATGAGTCACTACGAGATAATATTGGGAATGGACTGACTATATCGGCAAAAGGATCACTTTGGGAGCTGATAGCGAGATTTTGGGCAAAATGTTTGACAAGATTCCTCGAGTTTCTTATGTTAAAGCCGCCCGAATGATTCGCAAGGGATCTCCGGCCTTTGTTGCTTATCTACTAAACCATCCAAAAGAGCATGTTAAGCTTGAGGAGGTACCAGTAGTTGGAGAATTCCCTGATGTGTTTCCCGAGAGTTTGAATTCTTTGCCTCCGGAACGAGAGATAGAGTTTGTGATCGATTTAGCTCCGGGTGCCGAACCGTATTCGAAGACTCCTTATCGAATGGCTCTGGCAGAGTTGAAAGAATTGAAGATTCAGTTGGATGGACTGTTGGAGAGTGGGTACATTCGACCGAGTACTTCGCCGTTGTAACGCCCCGAAAATCCGAATTATAAATTTGGTATGTCCGAATCGAATATTTGTGTAATTTAATATTTATTTGATATTTATTATGTAATTTTAGAATTTTTTCGTATATGATTGAATTTATGTATTTAAATTACAAATTGTCAATGTGCGTTTAATAATATGAATTTTGACTGTAATTACATGTTATTTGGACAACGTGAGTTTTTAAACTTATTTTACAAAATTACTAAAATGCCCCTTCGACTCTTTAAACCCTAGCCTGAATTGACTTAGTCAATCTCTCTCCCTCTCATTTCACTCACGCACAAAAAGAAAAAGAAAGCAAAGGAGAAGAAAGAAAAAGAAAGAAAAAGAGAAGGAAGAAGAAAGATATTCCAACGATCGTCCCGACTCCGTTTCTCGACGGATTTTCGATCCGTTTTCGTCTACGAACTCCTCGCGAACTCTTCTATGAGTAAGCCTTTCACGAATTTTTCATTTAATGCCTCTTATGCTTCGTATTTCTTATTTTTGATGATAGTTGTAGAATTTAGGTTTTTATTCGATTTTGATAGTAAATACGGATGGATTTTCGTGTTTGTCGTTTCTATATGAAGATTATATGTTGTAGATGATTATATGTGAGAATTAGGGTTTGATTTGCATGTTTTAGTGATTAAACGTTGGATTAAGGTTTGAATTCGCGTAGGTTTTGTTTCTGCGAAATGTTTCTGCTCGAATCGGTGCACACGGCCTGGTGCACACGGCCTTGAGGCCGTGTGCATGAGGCCGTGTGCGTGAGGAATCGCACACGGGCTGGTGCACATGGCCTTGAGGCCGTGTGCATGAGGCCGTGCGCGTTTCTTGATCGTGCACGGCCTCGCCACACGGCCGTGCACAAGGCCGTGTGGAAGGCTCGAACAGTGCCCTGACCTTCTGTAAGTCAGGGTACAAATTGGCCTACGGGTCCCGCTTCGGCTCATCTTTTCCGAATTATTTCTTCGCTCGTGTATTCGATATGTATGAAATAGATAGGAATTGCATGATTTATGAATTTACGACATGTTCGGGTATGTGAATAGTGCATTTTAAGTTTTTGTTAAATTTTCTAACTTTTGCATGTGAAGTCCGATTTTTCCGAAATTCGAATGCATGCTTCTTTATGATATTCTAAGCATGTCCGTAAAGTTTCGTTGCATTTGGAATTGATTTACATTTTTAAATTTGCGATTTACTCTGTTTTCGTTTGAGAATTTGAACCTAAGTGATTGATTTAATTGTATAACGTGCTTCTATGTGTTCTAGTTCTTTCGTATAAGCCGTGCATCGTCTTAGTCTTATTTGGTTGTGTCTTGGTATTTTTGCAGACGATACTCCTGTGGAGTAGCGCCGGTTCTTGCTCCTTTTGTTCATTTTGCATAGCCAGGTGAGGCTTTCCGTTTCTGTTTCCAGTATTATTAAGTATATATATAAATAAGCCTCTCCCCATATAAGCCTCGTTTATGTTTTGGTTTTCACACCGTTTATATATATATACTTAGTAGATATTTATGATTATTATGTTCATTTGATTTATCGAAAATTATTTGATATGAAAAAGTATTACGTATAGTCTTCGAAATGTTTACGAAAGAGACATGTAAAACCTTTTTATTTCTAAGGCGAACTTTCGCCTTCGGCCTCGCATATGACATGTCTCGAACGGTCTTTTGGCCAACCCGAAATGTTTGAAAAGCGAGTTATGAAATGTTTGCATGATCGTTTGGGCCCGGAGTAAGAGCGATAGGACGAAGTCGGTAGACGTCGGGTCTACGGCGTATATCCTATGGTTTCCTCCATTTGGGAGCTCGGGGTGAGGCCGGAGTGGCAGCCCTTTGAGTACCTGAGTTATTCTAGTCAGTTACGAGTAGTTCGGATTTAGCGGTCCGTCTACATTGGAGGCATAAGGGTGGTTTCCGGTCTTTATATATGGATATTGGAGTTCAGGGCTCGACTCGCCGAGTCATAAGATATGTTATGTTTTATGTTAAATCACCACCCAATTACGAAAACCTTTCTTTTATGTTGATTTCTTTTACTTTAAAATTGGTGATTTATTTTCCGTTTTGTTATATACATTATTATTCCCTCCTCACTTAGTCGTTTGACTAACCCCCTCTGTTTTACCCCTGTACTGGTTTCAGGACACTAGGCGGGATCTGCGTCGTCGTCGTCACGTCTTTGAGTTGCATTAATTTTTGCTCATGTATAACTCTTTCCCGTATGGCTTTATTTTATGTTTTATGATATTAGGATTTAGATAGTTTGTATTCGGGATTATGTATAAATATTGAACCCGTTATTATATTATTATCGGGATATTGTATCGAACCCGTTTGTTATTTAATTAATGGAATTTCGTTAGCCTTGGTGGGCTTTAATACTTGTGTAATTATTTATGTTTCGTTTATTTCGCTTCCGCACTTCTTGTTTTTTTTTGTTGTTTTGAAAACCCCCGCCTAGTAATTGAGTAAATGCTTGCCGTTCGCCGGGTTTCGATTCGGGTCGGATCCCATTCCGGCTTCGGGTCGGGGCTCGGTGCGGGGCGTGCGTTACCCGTTTGGGACGCCGGCTACAGTCGTGGGGTGCGCCTATTCTTTTCGTGGAAAAAAAGGATGGGACGTTAAGGATGTGTATAGATTATCGTGAGCTGAATCGGATGACGATAAAGAACAAATATCCTCTACCTCACATCGAAGAGTTGTTTGATATTTTGCAAGGGTCGAAAGTATACTCTAAGCTTGATCTCCGACAGGAGCATTACCAGTTGAGGATTCGAGAGTCAGACATTCCGAAGACTGGGTTTAATACTCGATATGGGCATTTTGAGTTCGAAGTTATGCCTTTCGGGTTAACGAATGCCCCAGCTGCTTTCATGGAGTTGATGCATCGTACTTTCCGGCCATATCTCGATAAGTTTGTGGTGATCTTCATTGAGGATATCCTGGTTTTCTCGAAGACTAAGGAAGAACATGCCGAGCATCTTCGCATTGTATTAAGAACTCTCCGAGAGCATCAGTTGTATGCCAAGTTCAGTAAATGCGAATTTTGGCTTGATAAAGTTACCTTCCTTGGTCATGTGATATCAGGAGATGGAATCGAAGTGGATCCCTCGAAGATTGAGGCAGTGATGAAATGGGAGCAGCCGAAGACCCCAACTGAAGTCAGAAGTTTTCTAGGGTTAGCTGGCTATTATAGGCTTTTCGTTCAAGATTTCTCCAAGATAGCCGCTCCGCTGACCAATTTAACTCACAAGGACGTGCCTTTTAAGTGAGACGATAAGTGCGAGGCAAGTTTCCAAGAGCTAAGGAAATGGTTGACTACTGCTCCGGTACTTGCACTACCTGAAGGTTCCGAAGGGTTTACAGTTTATACCGATGCCTCGAAAGAAGGATTAGGATGTGTTCTTATGCAAAACGACAAAGTGATAGCTTATGCTTCGCGTAAGTTAGAAGATGCTGAGAAGAACTATCCTATCCATGATCTTGAGCTAGCTGCTATTATCTTTGCCCTGGGGAAATGGCGACACTATTTATACGGCGTGACGTTCGACATTTTCACCGATCACCAGAGTTTGAAATATCTGCATACTCAGAAGGATCTCAATCGCAGACAACGTCGGTGGATGGAATTCCTTGAAGATTATGATTGCCGTATCCAATACCATCCCGGCAAAGCTAACGTAGTAGCCGATGCTTTAAGTAAACAGGCAAAGGTAGCTAGCTTGGAAGGAACCTCTACAGGAGTGGTGTCAGAAGCAGGGAGATATCACTTAGTCTCTCAACCGCGGATTGCAAACCTCTCAGTGAGACCGGACTTGGTTCAGAGGCTTAAAGACGAGCAGAGTGCTGATGACTGGATTCAAAGACAGGTCGTGAGGATGCAAGATGATCCGAACTCCTCATTTGCTTTCGATGATATGGGTCTTCTTCGTTTTAAGAATCGTATTTGCGTGCCGAAGAATCTGAAGACCGAAATCATGGAGGAAGCACATAAATCTGCTTATGCCGTCCATCCGGGAGGTAATAAGATGTACCGAGATCTCAAGACTCAATATTGGTGGCACGGAATGAAACGTGAAGTTGCTGATTTCGTGAGACGGTGTTTAACTTGTCAACGAGTTAAAGCTGAACATCAGCAACCCGGTGGAACTCTACAGCCACTCCCTATTCCGGATTGGAAATGGGAAGATATTGCAATGGATTTCATGTCCGGATTACCGAGAGTTCAAGGCGGATATGCTACAATTTGGGTAATTGTAGATCGTTTGACGAAATCTACCCATTTCATTCCAATTCGAAAGACCACTAATGTCAAGAAGTTAGCTGAACTGTACATCGAGCAGATTGTAAAGCTACACGGAGTTCCGAAGAGTATCGTGTCCGATCGAGACCCTAAGTTTACTTCTCGACTTTGGCAAGAAATTCACAGAAACTTGGGAACGAACTTGAAATTCAGCACGACCGCTCACCCGCAAACTGATGGTCAATCTGAAAGAACCATCAAGATTTTAGGCGATATGCTGCGAGCTTGTGCTCTCGACTTCTCCACGAGTTGGGACAAGCAACTGCCGCTCATTGAATTCGCCTACAATAACAGCTACCAAGCGACAATTGGGATGCCCCCATATGAAGCGCTTTACGGACGTAAATGCCGATCCCCTCTGTACTGGGAATTGGAAGACTGGCGAAGAACTAAAGACGGAGTGGAACGAGCTCTACCTCCAAAGACGATCCAGGAAACACTTGATAAGATTGCGATCATTCGACAGAGAATGAAAGCTGCCCAGGATCGTCAGAAGAGTTATGCTGATAAGAGACGCCGGGATTTGGAATTTTGAAGAGGGAGACAAAGTGTTTCTTAAGGCGATGTTGAGGAAAGGTTTCGCTAGAGTGGGAAAAGGTGGGAATCTCAGTCCGAGATATTTGGGACCCTATGAGGTTATTGAACGGATTGGGAAGACGGCCTACCGCCTGAACCTGCCCTCGACTCTAACTAGGATTCACAACGTCTTCCATGTTTCTCAATTGCGAAAATACTATCCCGACGAATCTCATATTCTCCGAGATGAAGAAGTCCAGGTAGAGCCCGACTTGACGATCGAGATGAAACCTGTTGAGATCCAGGATCGTAAGTTCAAGCAACTCCGCAACCGACAGATTCCCTTGGTTCGTGTGTTATGGAGAAACCGAACCACCGAACAAGTAACTTGGGAGACAGAAGAGAAGATGCGAACTCATTATCCCGAGTTATTTGCAGAGTCGAATTAGAATCTGGGGACCAGATTCTCCGAAGGGGGGGATAGTGTAACGCCCCATTATTTTTATAATGCTTCGGTAAGTTTACCGAGTAATAGCTCTTGTGTGTATTACTTGCAAATTATGTGACTATGTGAATTATATGAATTAATGTGTGATTCTATATGTGAATAATATGATGAATTCATAAGAATTTTCATATTTGAATTACTTCACACTATGCTTATATATGAAGTGTTGTATTTGAAATCTTATGGAAATTATGCCATTATATTTGAATAACATGATATTGTATTTGATATATATACACATATATATATGAAAATATATACAAATATATACATATAAATATCTACATGGTTGCATACCAATTTTGACTTTTCTAAATAATATCTATAATTATAATAAATACCTTTTATTTATTTAATTATCTCATCTCTCTCCACATTTTTCTACACTATTCCACAACTCTCTCTCTTTCTCTCCTTCTTCACACCATTGCCGCCACTCTCACCTCTCTCTCTCGGCCATCTCCATCTTCAACAAGCATCAAGAAACCAACCTCTTTCTTGCTACAAAAAGTTGCTCTCTCATCCAAGGAACAAGCTACCACTTGTGGTTTTTGCAAACAAGCTCTCTACATCTTTTTTTCTCCAATTCTTTCCTTCAAGGTAAGTTTATGAATCTCTCAATTCTTTGGGTTTTATGGTTTCAAATGTTGATGAAGTGAAGAAGCATGCTAGAGTGAATGATTGATGAGCTTAGTTTGGTTGTTGATAGCATGTAGCATTATTTGTGAAATTTTCATTGAATTTGATCAATTTGCAATGTTGGGTTAATGGTCTTAGATGCTTGAATGGTTAAGGAATTCATGTTAGTTCATGATATTAAGCTAATTGGTGAAGTTTTATGGAGTTTGGGGTTGGAAAATGAAAGTTTGGCAAAATAGGTAGGGGCTGATGAATAGTGATTTTTGAGCATTTGGCTTCATTTTTTGATTCTTTTGGCATCAAAAATCCTTAAATATAGTAGCTAAGTGATGCCGGAAGTTTTGGATTAATCGGAGTTGTTTTGCTATGCAAAGTATTAAATGAGGGGTGGTTTGTGTAATATTCACAAACCTTTGAATTTTATTCCCCAAGCTTCCATATTACTTGAATGCTTAATTTAGCTTAATATCATGTGTATTTGATTGTGTTTAAATGTGTTTGAATGAGCTTAGTTGTGTTTAAATGCATTTATGCATAATATGTTATTTTGAGCATAAAATGCATTTCATAGCCGTGCGTCGTATTTGGTTGATTTATCGAGTCGTGTCTTACCTCGAGGCCTGTGTATTCCAGGTGGGACCTCGCGGGACTAATCTCTGGTCGTTTGGATATCCTTTTTGTTAAGCCTACAGGTGAGGATGTAAAAATGGTTTTTAACTGAAGTGTGAACAAATATTGCGAAAACATATCCCCTTTAATATTTCAATTATATGATTTGCCAACACTTGTAACAAAAGGTTTTAATATCAAATGATATATATATATATATCTTTGTTAAAATGGTTTCAAAACAGAGACAAGGAAACTATTTTGATTTTAAAAGTAACATTTGGTCTCGGGACTTGCGCATTTGCCTCGAGATAACTTGGCAACGTGACGGGATACCCTAGGCGGTTACATACCTTGTCTCGAAAGACCCTTTTGGTCCGCTAAAATATTTTGAAAAGCGAGATGACTTATACTTAACCCCATTGAGGACGCTCATGGGTATTTCTGTTTGGGCCCTGGATTATGTGACAGGCGGATACCCGGAGACGTGCGTCTAGGGTTGAAGCTGGGTTCATAATTCCACCGATTATAAACAGGTATTCATGAACCTGACCTATAATCAAAGGGTATTGTTCATGGCTGGTCGGAGGAGTCTAGCCTGAATAATACTTACACCGGCGCCATTAGTCGGTTGTGGTGAAATCTTGGGTAGCTCCCTTGATAAGCCAAATGGTATTGAGGAGGAATTTCGTTATATTTGATATGTTTTGGGAGTTATAAGGAGATGGCCCGTTCTCGCCGGGAATAAAAATGTTTTTCTAAAATGTTTTACTTTGATTTTTAATTCACAAAGCTTTGATGAATTATAAAGAGAAAGTATCGGCACTAGATTTGTTTCTCTATTAACCAAAGCGTGAATTAAATATGTCTTATGTTTTAATTATTATAGATATATATTCCCCTCCTCACTGAGTTCGTTTGACTCACATCCCTTTTTGGTTCATGCTTCAGGTTAGCGGTCAGGTACTGGCAGCAGCGTTGTAGGCTTGTACAGTCCTTGAAGTCGGTCTTATGTATTTACTTTTGTGGATCGAACTCATGATGTTGGATTACATGAAAACTTGACATGTTATGCTGATGTAGAATACTTAATGAATTGATGTTATAACTTGTGATAGATGATGAACTTATAAATGTTTATTTTGGCCACGGATGGCAGTGTGAATATAAATATGATCTTTTGCTTATTGCTTCCGCTTGTTGGTGCTGTTGTTGTTGTTGGTGGTGTTGGTACTGTTGTTGGGAGTCGCTGTTGCCAGGTTGTGGGAATCCCGTTGTCTGGGGCGGGTTTTCGAGTGGTGGTATTTAACTAACGCTCGAGAGCTCGTTTCAGTCCGGGGGTTGTGGCGTGGGGGACGTCACACAGAAAATTACCTACTTTCTAAGGCTACATAAAAGAGACCCACTTGTCATGGCCATCTCTATTATGCAAGGTTAGAAGTGAATTTTCTATTATTAGAATGCTTGAAAATTTTAAAATCCTTGTTTATAATTTTCCATTAAGGCTTAATATTAGGAAAAATTTTGACTTTCTAAATTTGGGGTAATTTTTCGAAAAAATTAAACTTATAGATTTCAAAAATCTATCAAAGACCTCATCATTTAATTATCTTATTTATGTGACTAATGCATGAAGATAAACATCCACAAAATGCACATAACAATAATTCAATAAAGTACCTAGCAATAATAATTGGCTTATCATGGGCTTTTCCTTACGATCGGTCCATAAGAGCCTTTTTATGGACCAAGATTCTATTCATGCAATAATAACATAAATTAAATCATGCGAGGAGCAAATAGAATCCTATTCTAGTACAATTTAAGCAACCCGTTACATTTGGGCCTTGATTGTCTCTTCTCTTCCAAGCTCACTTCGTCTTGAACTCCTTCTCCTAATCTAATTAGAAATATCTCACCAATCTATGATTCAAACTCTCTCAAATTACAAATCATTTAAATACATTGGTGGAGAAATAAAACAAAGCATTACAAATTGGAATAAGAGGCTCGCAGGCTCTCGATTTAAAACCACAGTTAAAATTACATCCATCAAATAAAACAATCCATAGCGCATATTAAGCCCATGATAAAACCAACATACATCCGATGCAATGTTTAAAATTAAATTTATCAAGTAAATAATTATTATGCAAAATTAAGTTACTTATTCAAAATAAAAAACTCAATTAAAGTAACTTTAATCTCTATTAAAATTAATCTAAAATTAAATTAAATTGAAAACTATCAATTTAATCTAATTTTCATAAGAGTGCCAAAACCCTAGTCTATGTGCAATATTAAATAAGTTCAAGTTGGGAGGAATCATAAATTTCCATGATTTTCGGAAAAAAGATTTTCTCAAAATCTCATGTTCTGTCCTGAATTTCAAAAATTCATAATAAATCAAAAGAATCAACCTTTTGACTCGATTCAAAATCCTAAACTCAAGAAACGTGTGAGAAATAATTTCTCAGAAAACTCCAAAGCAATCCAAGCAACTTAGAGTCCCTTTCTAATGTGATTTCTAAATACTCGCCAAAACGTGATCTGCAAGTTTTCTGTAAAATTAGGTTTTCGTTTTCTGATTTCCAAAAATCACATAAAATCAAAAACTAAAGCTTTTGAACTGATTCAAAATGTTAAGTTATACGAAATTGAATGTAGACTATTTCCTCAGAAGACACTAAAGTGATTTGAGAATTTTATAATATATTATAAATTCAATTTCTAAAACATTACCGAAAATCGCTGAACTGAAATTAGATTTTTCAAGATTGGACAGTTTTTCAAGATTAGGGTTTCGACTACCAACTTCAAGAAATCAGAACAAATCAAAAAATAAAGATTTTAACCCCAATCATAACTCTAAATTCAACTCTATTATGTTAACTTAAATTCTTCCAGAAATAGGAAAATCTATTAGAGGTAAGTAGGAACCCTTTCCAACTCATTTTCTAAAACATGACACCATAGCCCCTGTTTCATAAATGGTTTTCGACTACATAGTTCAAAAATTCATATAAAATCAAAACATAAAGTTTTTGAACCAATATAAAATCTTAGAGTTAATTTCAATGTGTCTAGAACATTTTCTCAGAAGACATCAAAGTCATCCAAGATCAGTAGGAAGGGTTTCAGACTCATTTTCCTAGACGTCGCCGGACTCAACTGCTGCAACACAATTTTCAGCAACGCAACACAACACCAAAATTCGTTTTTAGGTATTTAAAAAATACACTAATATTTAAAAAATATATAGATTCAAATTTCCAGATTCTCTTTTGATAAAAATCATGTTCACAATATTCCTTTCAATTTATCAAAACTCCCAACAACTTCTTATATACACATAAACTTAAAACGCACCTAACACCAATTTAATCCAAATAAAATGGTGAAACTATATATATAAACGTGATCAAAGCATGGCTCTGATACCATTGTTGGGATACGCATGCCCTGATTGCAGCGGAAGTAAGGGATTTCAAAATTTTTAGTCCCGGGGCATTATTGTGAATCTTCATCCAATGAATTCATAACTTTGAAACGTTTATACATATTAAGAAAATAGCACCTTTGCGCACTCCTTTTGTAGTCGTTATGGATAGAAAACTTTTCAAAGCTTGGTACTCATTCTTGAATTGCGCAACAGGCTTCTCAATTCTACCAAGGATTTGATTTTCAACCGAATCCCTCTGAGGTTGATCCACGGCTTCTCGCAGACGAAATCTGAATCACTTAAATCCTACTACAGAGATTTAAGACCAGTGTTTATCTATTGGGAACAAGAGAATTGAGAAGAGAATTTCCAAAAACTTGTTCACATGAAGCTGGAAAATTAATCTCTGCAGTTCACGTGAACTATGGGAAGGGACAGAGAAAAAGAGGCGCTGAGAGGGAGAGATAGATTAGAGTTAGGAAAAATCTAATTTTTTTAATCTGTTTTACGTAAAAACTGATTCTTTGTATAGAATATACTTGAGTGCAGGGTTATTAATAACCCTGCATTGGCCAAAAATTCTAATCCAAGATGGGCTGGGATTTTCGGCCATTGCTGCTATTGGGCTTCTAGCAGTATTGGGCCTTTTCAAGGCCCTTTTAATTTAATACCAGATTAAATAATCATGATTAATTAAGCAAGTCTAATACATAATAAAGTGGACTTTAATTTATTCTAAATAAATTACAAGCCGTCATTAATCAATTAACTTGGGCTAAAATTAATTCCAAATCAATTATGTAGTCCAATGAGCCCAATTAACATTTAATTGCTACAAATATTTTCTTCTATTAATTGTACTTGATTTATTCCAAATAAATCATAAGTAACTCAATTAATTAATTTGACTTGAATTAACATCAATTAATTCTCAAGTCAAAACATTCAATTGTCCTCTAATTGAATTGTGTTTCTCCTCAATACTATTAACTCTTAATTACTCTAGACTTGAATTAATTCTCAATTAATTCTGAAGTCTAATTTAAGCAATATATTATCAAATAACATGTCTCTTATATTTAATTATATTATATACTTGTTAATTAGCTTTAATTAATTGTTACACGTTAGTTCCTTATAACTAACTTATTGGTATCTTGTTAATGAATTAATTCTAATTAATTCATTTGTCAATCTAATTGACTATTGTCAAACTCTATTGATATAGATAAAGTAGTTCGTCTTTGGAAGTCATTGTGTGACCCCTCAGGTTCACCAATAGGACAGCAGTAGGAACACATTCTTAATGTTTGTGACTTTAATTAAACTCATTTAATTAAAGACTATTTGTGAATCATCTAATTGAATTCACAAATACATTCCCACAGACCATGGATGACGTCTAGCAACATGTCCATGGCCACCCATCCATCGATGAAGTGGTATGAACCTTTCAGCCTCATGATCTACTGTGAAAATGATCCTTCTACCACCCAATTTACGATTGAGACCTAAGGTATGGGAAATGGAACTCCAGTAGTCTTCAATTCTATGAATAATAATCCTATAGTAATTCCATTTGATCTCATACGCTAGGAACTCTTTCCTAGTTGAGACCAACCGAACCTTGCAAGGATTTAATGGTGGAATATACTACAATAGCACTCATATGAATTCTTCTTGTTCTTGTAACAAGTGATAGATTCTGTATTGACCCTTATAGCCTCCATGCATAACTCGAACATACCCAGCGTACAACTTATATGAAACTTAGAGATTCAGAAGTACATCAAAGTATGCCCCAGTTATGCACAAGGCAACCATGAAGCCTCAAGTCTAAGGATTAGTTAGACACGATCATGGCTAGGGAAATTTTCATAATCTCTAAGACTCTATTGTTGGGATTCATGCACCCCCAGGCGCAGCGGAAGTAATAGATTTCAAAAAATTTTAGTCCCAGGGCATTACAGTGAATCTTCATCCAATGAATTCGAAACTTTGAAACATTTATATATCAAGAACGATGTTCACCTTTACGCACTCCTTTTGTAGTCGTTAAGGATAGAAAGCTTTCCAAAGCTTCAGGCCACTCGTCGAATAGCGCAGGCTTCTCGGTTTTACTAAGGATCCAATCTTTAACCGAATCCCTCTGAGGTTGATCCATGGTTTCTCGCAGACGAACTCTGAATCACTTAGAACTTGTTACAGTTCTAAAACTAGTTTCTATCTAATGTTGAAACAAAAGAATCAAGAAGAGAAAGCCAAAACTTGTTCACATGAAACTGTAGAATTGCTTTCTGCAGTTCACATGAACTATATGAGAGAAGAGAGAAGGAGGCGCAAGAGAGGAGAAAGAGATTAGGGTTAGAAAAAATCTTATTTTTTTTCTTTTCTGTTTTACGTAAAACTAATCTGTTATGTGTTCTGAATAGATTTGGGTGTAGGGTTATTAATAACCCTGCACTGGCCGAAAATTCCAGTCCTAAATGGGCTGGGACTTTCGGCCATTGCTCCTTATTGGGCCTTCCTAAGGCCTAATTTATTTAATTCCAGATTAAATATTTCAGGCCCAATTTAATTAATCAAGATTAATTAAGCAAGTCTAATATATCATCATGTGGGCTTTAATTTATTCTAAATAAATTGCAAGCCGTTCAATAATCTACTTGGGCTAAAATTAATTCCCAATTAATTCTCTAGTCCAAGGAGCCCAATTAACACTTAATTGCTACAGATTTTCCCTCCTATTAATTGTATTTGATTTATTCCAAATAAATCATAAGTAACATCAATTAATTCTTAAGTCAAAACATTCAATTATCCTCTAATTGAATTATGTTTCTCCTCAATACTTTTAATTCTCAATTACTCTAGACTTGAATTAATCCAATTAATTTCTCAAGTCTAACTTAGGCAATATGTTATCAAATAACATGTCTCTTATATTTAATCATATTAAATACATGTTAATTACCTTTAATTAACTATTATATGTTAGTTCTATGTAATGAACTTATTTGTCTCTTTTATTAAAGAATTAATTCCAATTAATTCATTTGTCAATCTAATTGACTATTATCAAACTCTTATAGATAAATTAGTTCATCTTTGGAAGTCATTGTGTGACCCCTCAGGTTAACCAATAAGACAGCAGCAGGAATACATTATTAATGTCATAATTGTGACTTTAATTAAACTCATTTAATTAAAAACCATTTGTGAATCAACTCATTGACTTCACAAATACATTCCTATAGACCATGGATAACGTCTAGCAACATGTCCATGGCCACCTGTCTATCGATGAAGTGGTATGAACCTTTCAGTCTCATGATCTATTGTGAAATATGATCCTTCTATCATCCAATTCCCGATTGAGACCTAGGGTATGGGAAATGGAACCCCAGTAGTCTTTAATTCTATGAATAATATTCCCATAGTAATTCCATTTGATCTCATACTCTAGGAACTCTTTCCTAGTTGAGACCAATCGTACCTTGCAAGGATTTGATGGTGGAATGTACTACAATAGAACTCATAGGAATTCTTCTTATTCTTGCAACAAGTGACAGATTGTGTATTGACCCTCACAGCCTCCATGCATAACTCGAACATACCCAACGTACAACTTATATGAAACATAGGGATTCAAAAGTACATCAAAGTATGCCCCAGTTATGCACAAGGCAACCATGGAGCCTCAAGTCTAAGGATTAGTTAGACACGATCATGGCTATTGAAACCCTCATAATCTTTAACACTCTATATGAGTCTTACCCCATTTAGGCATTCGCGGCGGGATCCTCTGTGAACTTAATCTCCATTAAGCACCCTTATATGCATAGTAGTGTGAAAACACTAATGTCATGAAATGGGACACACTTTCATAAAGCTATGTCATATGAGCAAGTCTGAAGCGAGTCTGATCGACATCCCCTGTGCCTTTTAAAGTCTTCGACTTGGAGTGTTTTAGATCACACCATTGGGTACTTATTTCATGGCCCCCACCAAATGGTGAAACCGAGTCCCTTAGCTTACTGTGATCTTGGGGTTTCATCCATACACAAGAATAAACAATATGCAACCATTTATAAATGTAATATGATGAATTTGGCCAAAGTAGTATTAGAAGACTACTAATATCTTCCTATTATGGATTACTAGATTGTTCTACTCTAGAGTTTTTAGAGGAAATGCCTCATCTAGTTCGGCTTTCCAGGGCATAGCTCTAACATCTATATGAGTCTTACCCCATTTAGGCATTCCTGGCGGGATTGCTAGAGTTGTGCCCTGGAAAGCCGAACTACTTGAGGCATTTCCTCTAAAACTCTAGAGTAGAACAATCTAGTGATCCATAATGGAAAGACGTTAGTAGTCGTCTAATACTACTTTGGCCAAATTTATCATATTACATTTATAAATGGTTGCATATTATTTATTATTATGTATGGATGAAACCCCAAGATCACAGTAAGCTAAGGAACTTGGTTTCACCATTTGATGGGGGTCATGAAATAAGTACCCAATGGTGTGATCTAAAACACTCCAAGTCGAAGAGTTTAAAAGGCACAGGGGATGGCGATCAGACTCGCTTGAGACTTGCTCATATGACATAGCTTTATGAAAGTGTGTCCCATTTCATGACATTAGTGTTTTGACACTACTATGCATATGAGGGTGCTTAATGGAGATTAAGTTCACTGAGGATCCCGCCGGGAATGCCTAAATGGGTTAAGACATATATAGAGTCTTAAAGATTAGGAGGGTTTCCCTAGCCATGATTGTGTCTAACTAATCCTTAGACTTGAGGCTCCATGGTTGCCTTGTGCATAACTGGGGCATACTTTGGTGTGCTGCTAAATCCCTAAGGTTTCATATAAGTTGTATGTTGGGTATGTTCGAGTCATCCATGGAGGTTGTGAGGGTCAATACATAATCTATTACTTGTTACAAGAACAAGAAGAATTCCTATGAATTCTATTGTAGTATATTCCACCACTAAATCCTTGTGCAAGATCCGGTTGGTCTTTACTAGGAAGGAGTTCCTAGAGTGTAAGATCAAATGGAATTACTATAGAAATGTTATTCATAGCATTGCAGACTAATGGGGTTCCATTTCCCATACCCTAGGTCTCAATCGGGACTTGGATGATAGAAGGATCATATCTCACGGAGATCATGAGGCTGAAAGGTTCATACCACTTCATCGATGGATGGGTGGCCCCGGACACATTGCTAGACGTTATCCATGGTCTGTGGGAATGTGTTTGTGAAGTCAATGAGTTGATTCGCAAATAAGTCTTTAATTAAATAAGTTTAATTAAAGTCACAATTACGACATTAAGAATGTATTCCCACTACTGTCCTATTGGTGAGCCTGAGGGGTCACATAATGACTTCCAAGGGCAAACAAGATTATCTAATCAATGTGGATTGATGGATTGAATTAATTGGTTTAATTCAAAGTTGAAGTAGTTAATTAATTGTAATTAACTGAGAAGAAATTAATTAAATATATTTAAAGGATTTAATTAGATTAAGTCAAGAAGAGAAAGAAAATATTAATTTGGGAATTAATATTCAAGTGGGCTTGAGTTCTATTTCGAATAGGATAAGCCCAAAAGTTAGTTAAAACAATAATCTAGTTCTAATTAGGAGTAATTAGAAAATTGGGCTCTGGGGATTTAATCTAGTATTAAATCTAATGGGCCTTTTGAAAAAGCCCAAATCCTAATCCCATAAGGAGAAGATGGCCGAAAATCCAAGTCCCCATGGGCTTGAAATTTTCGGCCATAAGGAGTTCTTTATAACCCCTTGGACTGGTCTTTTACTTAGTAATCAAGTCATTCAATTGAGAATTGAAGGAGAAATCAAAACCTAAGACTCTCTTTTCTCTCTCTCTAATTAACGCCATTCTCTCTCTCTCTCTCTTTAGAGAATTGGTTTCTTCACTTCATACAATTAAGTCTTAATTCTATTAGACTTAATCAATGGATAATCTAACGTTCTTCGTTCTCTAGCAGGAATTAACAGATACGTGTTTGCCTGCGAGAAGTCGTGGACTATCCTCAGAGGGTTTTGGTTAAAGATTGAAGCCTTAGTGGAATCGAGAGGCCTGCGTGATCGAGGAATAGATCTAAGCTTTGGAAAGCTTTCATACCTTAACGACTACAAAAGGAGTGCGTAAAGGTGCATATCTTTCAAGATTTATAAACGTTTCAAAGTTATGAATTGATTGGATGAAGATTCACTGTAACTCCCCGGGACTAAAATTTTTGAAATCTATTACTTCCGCTGCGCCTGGGGATGTGTGAATCCCAACAGTGATATCAGAGCCATGCTTTGATCACGTTTATATATTCACCTCTACCCTTTTATTTGGATTAAATTGGTGTTTGATGCGTTTTTGTGTTTATGTGCATATATGAAGTTGTTGGGAGTTTTGATAAATTGAAAGAAATATTTTGAATATGGTTTTATAAAAAAGGAATCTGGAAATTTAAAGATACATATTTTGAAATATTGGTGTATTTTTTAAATACATGAAAAATGAATTTTGGTTGGTCAAAAACGAATTTTGGTGTTGAGTTGTGTTGCTGAAAATTGTGTTGCAGAAAGTTGAGTTTGGCGACATCTAGAAAACTGAGTCAGAAACCCTTCCTACTTATCTTTGATGACTTCGATGTATTCTGTGAAAATATTCTAGACACGTTAAACTTGATTTTAGGATTTTGGATTAGTTTAAAACCTTTATTTTTTGATTTTATATGGATTTTTGAAGTCTGTGGTCGAAAATTGTTTGTCAAACAGGGGCTGCGCTGTCATGTTTTAGAAAACGACTTGGAAAGGGTTCCTAATGACCTCTAATAGATTTTCCTATTTCTAGAAGAATTAGAGTTGACACACAATGGGGTTGAATTTGGAGTTTTGATTTGCATCAAAATCTTTATTTTTTGATTTGTTATGATTTTTTGAAATTGGAAGTCGAAACCCTAATCTTGAAAAACTGCCTTGTCTTGAAAATCTGTTTTCAGTTCAATGTTTTTCCGGCGACGTTTTAGAAATTGAATTTATAACCTATTATAAAGTTCTCAAATCACTTTGATGTCTTCTGAGAAAATGTTCTACATTCAATTTCAAACAATATGACATTTTGAATCAATTCAGAAGCTTTAGTTTTCGATTTTTTGTGATCTTTGGAAATCTGAAATCGAAACCCTAAAATTGTGCAAATCTTGAAAACGCGGTTTTGGGTGACTGTTTAGAAATCGTGTTAGAAGAGGAGTCTAACGTGCTCATATGAATTTGGAGTCTTCTGAAAAATTATTCTAAACTCATTTTTATTTAGTTTTGGCTTTTGAATTAGTTCAAAAACTCTATTTTTTGATTTTACATGATTTTTGAAAATCAGGAAACGAAAATCTAGTTTTACAGAAAACTTGCACATCACGTTTTTGGCGACTTTTTGGAAATCATATTGGAAAGGGACTCTAACTTGCTTGGATAATTTTGAAGTCTTGTGAGAAATTGTTCCTCACACGTTTTTATTGAGATTAGGATCTTGAATCAAGTCAAAAGGTTGTATTTTCAATTTATTATGAATTTTTGAAATTCAGAACAGAACATGAAATCTTGCGAAAAATTTGTTTTCGAAAATCATGGATATTTATGATTCCTCCCAACTTGAACTTGTTTATTGATGCACATAGACTAGAGTTTTGAAAATCTTATGAAATTAGATTAAATTGATAGTTTTTTAATTTAATTTAATTTTAGATTAATTTTAATAGTGATTAAGATTAATGAAGATTTAAGTAGTTTATTGAGAATAAACAACTTAAATATGCATATCATTAATTACTTGGTAAATTTAATTTTATGCATTGCATTGGATGTATGTTGGTTTTATCATGGGCTTAATATGCGCTATGGATGATTTTATTTTGTGGATGCAATATTAACTGTGGTTTTAAATCGAGAGTCTGCGAGCCTCTTATTCCAATATGTAATGCTTCGTTTTATTTTTCCACCAATGTATTTAAATGATTTGTAATTTGAGAGAGTTAGAATCATAGATTGGTGAGGATTTCTAATTAGATTAGGAGAAGGAGTTTGAGACGAAGTGGGCTTGGAAGAGAAGAGGCAATCAAGGCCCAAATGTAACGGGTTACTTAAATTGTAATAGAATAGGATTCTATTTGCTCCTCACATGATTTAAATTTATGTTATTGTTGCATGAATAGAATCTTGGTCCATAAAATGGCTCTTATGGACCGAGCGTAGGGAAAAGCCCATGATAAACCATTACTATTGCTAGGTAATTTATTTAATTATTGTTATGTGTGTTTTGTGGATGTTTATCTTCATGCATTAATCACATAAACAAGATAATTAAATGATGAGGTCTTGGATAGATTTTTGAAATCTTTAATTTTTTGAAAATTAAATCCCAGATTTTGAATGTCAAAATTTTCTTTAATATTAAACCTTAATGGAAAATTATAAATAAGGATTTTAAATTTTCCAAGCATTCCGTTAATAGAAAATTCACTTCTAACCCTGCATAGTGGAGATGGATCTAGCGCCCCGAAAATCTGAGCTATTATTCGGCAAGTCCGAATCGATTATTTACGCAATTTATTATTTATTTGATAATTATTATGTGATTTATGTAATAATTTCATAAATGAGTGAATTTTGGTATTTATACCACGACATGTTAATGTGCATTTAATTTCATGAACTTTGACTGTAATTATGTTTTATTTGGACAACTTATGTTTTTGAGCTATTTTTATAAAATTATGAAATTGCCCCCTCGTCTTTAGCCCAAAAATTAGATTTTTGACTTAAAGGTCAAAGCCTTCTCCTTCTTCTCCATTTCTCTTCTCACCTTAAACCCTTCCCCTCTCTCTACTATTCACTTTTCCTTCAAGCTCCAACCCTAGCTCTCGTCTTCGGTCACCGAATCAAGGATCGAGCTTCACGAAAAACGTTCCTCTCCTCGTCAAGAACAACATACTCCGAGCTCAAGATTTTTCATCCGGCGGATTCTCCTCAATCCTCATTTTCTCGTTTTGTTCATCTTTTGTAAGTTTTTGATTTTTCTTACTTTCGTATGGATTATATTGTGTTATGGAAGTATTAGAAATGTTCCTACGATATATATACATGATTTCTATGGATAGCCTTCGTGTTTTATGCTTGTTTTCGAAGTTGGCAAAAATGGAGTTTTGTGTAGTTTTTCGGGTTTGTTTTGTTCTCATCGGAACTTCGTAAAACTCTCAAAATATATTCTCTTATATGTTAATTGAAGATTTTGGGTGTTATTTGCTCGTTTGGGGGTGTCGGGACTCGAAAATTCGAATTTTTAGCCACGAATCGCGTGGAGAAGATGAAGTGCAGAGGCCACATGGCCGTGTGTTTGAAACCACGGCCGTGTGGAATGGGAAAATTCCTCCTAGTTCACTCCACGGCCCGTGGGTTTTTTCACACGGCCGTAGGTGTAACGACCCGAGTATTTTAATTATATTATTAATATTTACGCGAATTCTTTCTTGCCTAATTTCTCGATCTATCCAATTGGATTAATTAATCTTGTGGAAAAGATTGATTTAACCTATCTTTTAAATGCCCTCAATTTCTTAAATTACATAAATGCCCTTAAAAGCCTAAATGACCATTTTACCCTCCCGAGATATTTTCATAAATATCTATCTATCTCTCTCATTCTCTCATTTCACAAAAGGAAGAGAAAAGAAAGAAAGGAGGAAGAAAGAAGAAAGAAAGGAGAAAGATCTTCCCGACGCCCTACCGAGCTCGTTTCTCGCCCGATCGACGAGCCGTGAAAACCCGAACGATCCTCACTACATTATCTACCGGTAATCCTTTTACCCCGTTTCATTCCGTTCGTTAATTCGTGCGATTTTTCGTGATTTATATATATAATTTTATATATTAGGATTTTCGTGTTTAGGAAGATTTACTTGACCATTTTACGTGATTCTTGTGTCTATATGTAGCTTATATGATATGTATGATTATATGTGAAAATTAGGATGTTTTATGGTGTAGATTAGGAGATATATGAATTTATATTTTGATTTTCGCGTATGAGGTTCGCGATCTGCTAAGTCTGCTGCTCAGTAGATCCACACGGGCGAACGCACGGTCTTGAGCAAGACCGTGCAAGAGCCCGTGCGCTTCACTTTTCAGCCTGCACGGGCTTGAGCCCGTGCACAGGCCCGTGCGCATGGCCGTTTGCACCTGCACGGTCTTGACACCGTGCTCAAGACCGTGCGGGAGGCCGTGCAACCCCTTTTGTGCTTGCACCGGCTTGCCAAGCCCGTGCGTAAGCCCGTGCGTTGGCCGGTGCAACATACTTAGTGTATTTTCCAGCCTTTTCCTTTCTTGCACTTCGGGAATTGGTCAACCCCACTCATTTAAATGTTGACTTTTCTCATACGACCTCCGAATATCAATCCGATTTCACCTATAGCTTCCTCGAGCCTTGGGATTTGATATTCTTCATAATTTACAATTTACCCGACCCTAATTGACCGTCAATTGACACCTTGCTCGTTTAGGGATTTATTCCACCTTTTCCGTTTCTTGTCCGTTTGATCCTGTATTCGCGAGAGAACGTCCTTATATTATTTTAAGCATGTCTACGTGCCCTAATTGCGTTTAAGCATGCCTTTAATATTTATTATTTACGTTCTTTCATTATTTAGCATTTCATTAATATTCTTTAATTGTCGTACCGTCATTTACATGTTTAATTGATTTACTTCCCATATTGTGTTTATTGCATGATTGGATTCTATGTGAATTGCCGTGTGTCATCTGTTGTCTTGTGTCTTGCTTTTAGTATTGTCGGTCTTGTTTTCATCCTCTAGGCCCTGTGTATTACAGGTGGGTCCAACGAGGGAGAAACCTGACTACCGCTTGCTTTCATTCTGTCTTGTCGAGCCAGGTAAGGGTTTTAAATTGTTTTCAACTGGAGTAAGAACATAGTTTATTTAGGCTTCGAAATAACTTATTTCCCCACCTTTTCTTATCGCTTGTTGTACTGTCTTTACTATTCCTTATGTGCTTAGTCAAACCTTTTAATAGCAAAACCAAAATGATTTGAAATGCTTCCAACTAGAGACAAGTAACTTATTTGTTTTAAAAGTAACTATTTGATCTCTGAGGCACTTATAAGTAATGTCGTTAGGGACATCCATCAGCATGCTCCCGAAGCGTACGACGCTTATGAGTATTTCCTAGATCGTTACATCAACTTATCTCAAAAGTCCCTTTTGCCATTCATACTTAACTACTTGCATCATATTTTCGAACGGCCCTTTTGGCCACTTAAACTATCATTGATTTCAAAAGCGAGCCATAGCCTGTTTATGACTTGGGCCCGGAGTATACAAGAGGTGAGCCTGGGGACGTGCGTCTAGGGCAAATCCCGATGTATACTTCTAGCGCGTTAACTTGGGCCGGCTAGGAGGTTGGCTAGCCTAAGTTGATGCGAACGGTGGTGCTAATCGCGTCTCCTTAAACCCTGTACGGTGGTGCTGATCGCGTCTCCTTAAATCCTGATGGTGGTGCTAATCGCGTCTCCTTAAACCCTGTTTATGAATCTTGGTGATGGAGTACTTGCTTGCATGTTTTTCAATGGGGAGTTATAAGGAGAGGGCCCGTTCTCGCCGGGACACATTACTGCATGATTTATTGCATTTATTGCTTGTCTAATTGTTTTATGGCTTTCGTGACAAGTCGAAGCACATTCCGGTTTTCTTCAGTTATCATATGTACTTCCCTATATATATATATATAAAACCCGGAAGTGTGACTCGTACTTGCTACCCTAAGCCTCCTTTATTACTCAACTCATATTCTTTCAATCGGCTTGATATTTCGTGCAAATGTTTTAAAGGATCCGGTTCGTCAACCTTTTGTGTTTTCAAATAAGCCGAACCCGAGTGTTGCTTTGTGTCATTTTTACAACTTATATTTCGTATTCGTATTCTTTCTCAAAACGGGCAACACTTACCACTTTTAGTTTTAAAAAGATAAATGACGAACTGTAACCAAAACCCCCCTTACTGAGTATCCTTTATACTCACCCCTGCTATTTTGGTTCTTGCTTCAGGTAGACAGGTGGCGACGTCACCTATCTTGTCAGTCGGCATCAGCAGGTCTAGATAGGCTCAGTCTTTCTGGTTTGTCTTGTCCGTGGTCCCAACAACTGTCGAGTCTCGTTTATTGTATTTATTTACTTTACGTACTTATGTACCCCTGATGTGGGATAGTTGAAGATATCTAGGATTGCATAGGGTAGACTAGTTGAGCCATGGATGGCACTACGTGTTGTTATTATGTTGTATTTCGATTTGCACATGTTTAATTGACATTTATGGAATTTGTCTTGTTATTTAAATCGCTTCCGCATTTCTCTGCTCTTCTCTGGTTGTTGTTGGGATGTCGTTGTTGTTGCCGAAGGTTCTTGCTTGAGTGCCGTTCGCCGGAGTGGGTTTTTGGGTTGAGGCCCCTCGCCGAAGCTCGGGAATCCGTTTCGGTGCGGATGTGGCGGTCCTTCTTCAGGGGGCGCTACAGTAGGACCCCCTTTTCCCCCCAATTTCGTCCGTTTGTGCTCCGAACCTCGTTTTACGCCCCCGTTTCGTACTTAACCTATCCTATGACCCCAATACTCTTGTATTGATTCACATATAACATGAATGTATTGTATGTCATGAATTTTGGGATTATTTGGGGGGCTCGGGATATGAATAGTACTCTGGGGTAGTTTTTGTAATTTTTCCAGAACTTGAGATTTTGTTAATATTGCTTTGTAACCCCTCCCTTATGCCATTTTAAACTCATTGTGCACTTAAACTAAGCATGATTGGACTTCGGTACTTGCTTATTACATCGTTTCCTTGGAGAAATTGAACTTAAGCGCTTTATGTAATGACTCAATGTGCTTTTATGTGCTATATTGCTTTCGTTTAAGCCGTGCGTCGTATTTAGTCTTATTTGGTTGTGTCTTTGTCAGTTGCAGACGATACTCATGTGGAGTAGCGTACCAGTCTTGCTTTTGCACTCTCTTTTTGATTAGCCATCAGGTGAGGCTTTCCGTTTCTGACTCCGATACTTATATGTATATATATAACTAAGCCTCTCCCTATATAAGTCTTGATTTATGATTTGTTTTCATACCGTCTCTATATATTAGTAAATATTTATGCCTATTATGTTTATTCGATTTATAGAAACGTTTTGATATGAAAAATTACTACGTATACACTTTTGAAACTTTTGCGAAAGAGATATGTAAAACCTCTTTGATTTCCTAAGGCGAACTTTGGCCTTCGGTCTTGCATATGACATGTCTCGAACGGTCTTTCGACCAACCCGAAAATGATTTGAAAAGTGTGTTACGAACTATATGCATGAATGTTTGGGCCCGGAGTAAGGATGACAGGACGAAACCGGTAGACGTCGGGTCTACGGCGTACATCCTCTTATTCCCTCCACCTTTGGGAGCTCGGGGTGAGGCCAGAGTGGCAGCCCTTTGAGTAACTGAGATTATACTGTTTGTTACGAGTAGTTCGGATTTAGCGGTCCGTCTACATTGGAGGAATAAGGGTGGTTTCCTGTTTTATGTTTGGAAATTGGAGTTAAGGGCTCATCTCGCCGAGTCATATGAAATGTTATGTTATGTTTTATGCTAAATCACCAACCGTTTGTGAAAACCCTTCTTTTATGTTGATTTCTTTTAAGTTTGAAAAATGGTGATTTATTTTCATTTTATAATATACATTATTATTCCCTCCTCACTTAGTCGTTTTACTAACCCCCTCTGTTTCGCCCTTGGTGTTGGTTTCAGGATACTAGGCGGGATTGTTCGTCGTCGTCGCGTCTGTAGAGTTATTTATTTTTGGCATATGTAAACTCCTATTCCCGTTTGGCATTTTATTATGATATATGTATTAGGATACTTTCGCTACTATGTATTTATATTCGGGATTATTATACTGAACCCGTTATTCTAGATTGTCGGGATATTGTATTGAACCTGTGCATTTAATTGTCGTAGTTAGTAATTGAATTTCGCTGGCCTCGGTGGGCTTTAATAGTTGTGCAATGGTTTATTATTTTGCTTTATTTTCCGCTTCCGCACTTTTGTCGTTTGTTTCGTCGGTGAAATCCCCGCCTAGTGATTGAGTAAATGTGTGCCGTTCACCGGGTTTTGATTTGGGGTAGAATTCTATTTCAGTTCTGGATCGAGACTCCGTGCAGGGTGTGCGTTACCCGTTTGGGGCGCCCGCTACAGTTGGTATCAGAGCTCTTTGGGTCCAATGGCCTAGGCTCTGAAGCGTCGTGTTTTATCGTGTCTGTCTAGGTCTTACGACTTAAGATTATGTGATTTGTGACAATGTGATTATGTGAATCTAACTTTTCTACGTGTTACAGCTTTCCATAATCACTTATCGACATGCATATTTGGTATTGTCTTTGCAAAATGCATCCACGTTGTACCAATGACCAAACACCACCTGGTCCACCTACAGGTGTACCGACCCCAGCCCAATTCATGGAGGCCTTAGGGCAATCTATGGTCCATACCCATCAAGTATAGCAAAACCCTACTCCGAAAAGGATATGGATCGATTTCTTAAGCTCAAGCCCCCGCAGTTGAGGGTGCACCAGATGACACTATTGCCGAAGCTTAGATATCGGCTATGGAGAAGAGATTCACAATTATGGAGTGTCCGGACCCTAAAAGGGCCGAGTTTGCGGTTTATCTCATGATTGGAGCTGCACAAGATTGGTAAAAACGGATCGAACAAAGATGGCAGCGTGAGCGTGTAGTCCCGACTTGGGATCAGTTCTTCATCGAGTTTCGGGCCAAGTATATTCCGTTGGTCTTCCGTCAGCAGCGTGAGAGAGAGTTTCTGGCTCTCAAGCAAGGTACTTCTTCCATCGATCAGTACGAGGCTCATTTCTCTAGGCTCATTGTTCATTGCTCGTATATGGTGGACGACGAGTAGAGGAAGACTCGCCAGTTCATTGAGGGGTTGTCCAATGAGATTAGGATGCACATGCTCGGGAACTGACTCCAATACAACACCGACGCAGTTGAGATGGCCCTTTCTATAGAGTTCGATCTCTGACAAATGAGACCGACTTCTGCACCTGCCCCCGCAACCGCCAAGAGTTTCCCTTCTGGTTCGAATAGGCCATTTCCCGATTATGGGTCCTCTTTTGGGAAGAAGCCATTCAAGACCGCTGTTCAGCCTGCTCCTCCCCGGCCTAAGGGATTTCCATGACCCGTATGTGGATTCTATCAGGGTAACCACATAGAGGCCAAGTGCTGGAAGAAGAATGGACTTTGCTATGGATGTGGTAGTGCCGAGCACCGAGTGGAGGTATGCCCGAGGAAGAGACCGGTATTGCAGGGAGCAGCTCAGCCACAGGCCTATGCCCGTATCTATGCCTTGGAAGGCAATGCCGAGGACGCCGTTTCAAATCCAACCAATGTGGTGGAAGGTACTATATATATAAATGGCATTCCCATACATGCATTGTACGATTCGGGTGCTTCACACTCGTTTGTTGCACCTGCTGTTTCTTTATCTGTGCTTGCGCCTGTTTCATTGCTTGATTATGTGCTAGTAGTTAGTTCGCCATTAGGATCGAAGGTAATTGTCGTGCTCTTAAGCGTTGTCCGATTATCATTAAGGGTATCGAATACCCGACAGATTTGATCGAGTTGCCGATGAAGAAGTATGGGGTTATTCTTGGAATGGACTGGTTGTACGAGCATCAGGAGAAGGTTGATTGTTTCGAGAAGAAAGTCATTCTAGGCTCCAACGAAGTTAAGGGTTTTCGATCAGGAGAAGGCCCGTATATCTCGATGATGGAAGCCAAGAAGCTCGTTCAGAAAGAAGAAGCTACGTGCTTTATAGCTTACCTTCTCAACCGCCCGAAAAACCAAATGAAGATCGAAGAAATGCCCTTCGTCAAAGAATTCACTGACGTATTCCCTGAGAATCTGGAGTTCTTGCCACCGGATCGGGATATAGAGTTCGTGATTGACCTAGTTCCGGGAGCCGAGTCCTATTCGAAATCGCCGTACCGAATGGCTCCTACCGAGTTGAAAGAATTGAAGAACCAACTCGATGAACTCCTTTCCATTGGATACATCCGACTGAGTAGCTCGCCTTGGGGTGCTCTAGTCTTGTTCGTGAAGAAAAAGGATCGTACACTTCGCATGTGTATCGATTACCGAGAATTGAATAGGATGACAGTGAAGAACAAGTATCCTCTACCGCATATCGAGGAATTATTCGACTTGCAGCTTTCATAGATATGATGCACAGAATCTTCCGTCCGTACCTCGACAAGTTCGTCGTTATTTTCATTGATGACATCTTAGTGTTCTCGAAGTCTGAAGAAGAACACGCAGAACATCTCTGGATTGTGCTCCAAGCCTTGAGAGAGCACCAGTTATTTGCTAAGTTTAGCAAATGCGAATTCTGGATTGACCGAGTGACCTTCCTAGGTCATGTCATATCCGGAACGGGAATCGAGGTAGATCCTTCAAAGATTGAGACAGTGCTGGATTGGGAGACACTTAAGACTCCTACAGAGATCCGTAGTTTCTTCGAATTGGCAAGATACTATAGATGTTTCGTCGAGGATTTCTCTAAGCTTGCAGGCCCGTTAACAGCGCTGACGAAGAAAGAAGCTAAGTTCGAGTGGTCAGCCAAATGTGAAACCAGTTTACAGAAGCTCAAGAAGAGATTGACCACAGCCCCAGTGTTGACCCTGCCCAAGGGTTCTGAAGGATTTGTCGTGTATGCAGATGCGTCACACAAAGGATTAGGTTGTGTGTTAATGCAAAATGGGAAAGTTATAGCTTATGCGTCGAGGAAGCTAAAGCCAACTGAAGAGAACTATCCCACGCACGACCTTGAGCTAGCCGCCGTCGTATTTGCTTTATTGAAATGGCGTCACTACCTCTATGGCATCACGTTCGACATCTTCACAGATCATAAGTTGTACGTTGGGTATGTTCGAGTCATGCATGGAGGCTGTGAGGGTCAATACAGAATCTATCACTTGTTCCAAGAACAAGAAGAATTCCTATGAATTCTATTGTAGTATATTCCACCACTAAATCCTTGCGCAAGGTCCGGTTGGTCTTCACTAGAAAGGAGTTCCTAAAGTCTAAGATCAAATGGAATTACTATAGGAATGTTATTCATAGCATTGTAGACTACTGGGGTTCCATTTCCTATACCCTAGGTCTCAATCGGGAATTAGATGATAGAAGGATCGTATCTCACGGAGATCATGAGGCTAAAAGGTTCATACCACTTTATCGATGGATGGGTGGCCACGAACACGTTGCTAGACGTTTTCCATGGTATGTGGGAATGTGTTTGTGAAGTCAATGAGTTGATTCACAAATAAGTCTTTAATTAAATGAGTTTAATTAAAGTCACAATTACGACATTAAGAATGTATTCCCACTACTGCCCTATTAGTGAACCTGAGGGGTCACATAATGACTTCCAAGGGAAAACAAGATTATCTAATCAATGTGGATTGATGGATTGAATTAATTGGTTTAATTCAAAGTTGAAGTAGTTAATTAATTGTAATTAACTGAGAAGAAATTATTAAATGTAATTAAAGGATTTAATTAGATTAAGTCAAGAAGAGAAAGAAAATATTAATTTGGGAATTAATATTTAAGTGGGCTTGAGTTCTATTTGGAATAGGATAAGCCCAAAAGTTAGTTAAAAGAATAATCCAGTTCTAATTAGGAGTAATTAGAAAATTGGGCTCTGGGGATTTAATCTAGTATTAAATCTAACGGGCATTTTGAAAAAGCCCAAATCCTAATCCCATAAGGAGAAGATGGCCGAAAATCCAAGTCCCCATGGGCTTGGAATTTTTGGCCATAAGGGGTTCTTTATAACCCCTTGGATTTTTCTTTTACTTAGTAATCAAGTCATTCAATTGAGAATTGAAGGAGAAATCAAAACCTAAGACTCTCTTTTCTCTCTCTCTAATTAACGTCATTCTCTCTCTCTCTTTAGAGAATTGGTTTCTTCACTTCATACAATTAAGTCTTAATTCTATTAGACTTAATTAATAGATAATCTTGCATTCTTCGTTCTCTAGAAGGAATTAAGAGATACGTGTTTGCCTGCGAGAAGTCGTGGACTATCCTCAGAGGGTTTTGGTTAAAGATCGAAGCCTTGGTGGAATCGAGAGGCCTGCGTGATTGAGGAATAGATCTAAGCTTTGGAAAGCTTTCATACCTTAACAACTACAAAAGGAGTGCGTAAAGGTGCATATCTCTCAAGATATATAAACATTTCAAAGTTACGAATTCATTGGATGAAAATCCTCTGTACTCCCCGGTACTAAAATTTTGAAATCTATTACTTCCGCTGCGCCCGGGAATGCGTGAATCCCACTCAGGGATCCTCAGTGAACGTAATCTCGATTAAGCACCCTCATATGTATAGTAGTGTCAAGACACTAATGTCATGAAATGGGACATACTTTCATAAAGTTATGTCATATGAGCAAGCCTCAAGCGAGTCTGATCAACATCCCCTGTGCCTTTTAAACATTTCGACTTGGAGTGGTTTAGATCACACCATTGGGTACTTATTTCATGGCCCTCATCATATGGTGAAACCAAGTCCCTTAGCTTAGTGTGATCTTGGGATTTCATCCATACACAAGAATAAATAATATGCAATTAAATATAAATGAAATATGATGAATTTGGCCAAAGCAGTATTGGACGACTACCAACGTCTTTCTATTATTGATCACTTGATCATTCCACTCTAGAGTTTCATGAGAAATGGCTGAAACAGTTCGACTTTCTAGGGCACAACTCTAACACATCTTACCTTGATTTGATTACTTCGAGGAAAAAACATCTAAATGTTTCACCATGATAATGCCAATATGTGCGGGGTTTAACACCTTACTTTGACGATTTTGGAGAAGAACACCCTGAACTAGGAGCATGAGGGGCAATTCACAGGATTTAACACCTTAATTTGATGAATTTGGAGAATTTTTGTCATGCCTCGAACTCAAGGGTCTGTTGGATGCGATCATAAGCTTATGAATCCATTGAACGCAACTTGTCAAAATGATATCCATTAGTTATTGTTCCGATGTGGGATACTTTTTACAGAGGAGCGCTACAATCAGTCCTCCTTGAGAACGAGTCCTGAAATTGGGCCTAAACCACTGCCCAAAAGAATATACATTAATTACACTTAAATTATGATTTATAAATCACTTTCTTTTCTATTGAAATAAAAATCATAAAATATTCATAATGCAAATTAAAAATGAATAGAAAATTAATGAGTTGTCTTATCACTTTTCTATGTTTACAAAACAATTTGTTGTTTGTGTTGGAATCGTATACGCGGCATTAGCGGAATTTAAAATTTTTATGCCGGGAAACTAAAACGAATTTTCGAAGAAATTCATGAACCGATTAAATATATTTTCTCATAAAACATGGTGATTAGAAAAACACCTTTAGCAGGCCTGCTGATGTAGGGATTAGAGTTCTCAAGAACTATGAATCCACTCGTTCACCACACGAAGACTCGAACAGGAGCTCTCTGAGGATTGAGTCCACAAACCGTATCTCCTTAAACCACAATCCAGTTATTGCTAGATCTACAATTGAATTGTTCAAAAACTATAATACTTTAGAGAGTATAGAATGTTCTTGAATTTTTTTCACTTAAGAAATACAAGAATTGAGATTTAGAGAGTATAGAATGTTCTTGAATTTCTTACACTTAAGAAATACAAGAACTGACATTTCAGAAAGAAGGAGAACAAAGAGAGAATAGATTCTCAAACTACGTTCAGAAAGAAATAAGATTTCACACATTGAGAATGATCAGCCAACAGTCTATTAAATAGACTTGTATTGGCCAAAAACCCTGAGCCAGATGGGCCAGGAATTTTCACCAGTTTCATCTGGGCTAGGCTTGGTCCAGGTTAATTGCTATGTTTGGGCTTTATTAATTAAATCCTTTCAGGCTTTAATTAACTGTTCAGTCCAAGCCTGTTTGAACTTAAGTTTATTTAATTGGATCGGGCTTATACTAATTAACTGATTAACTAAAAGCCCAATCAATTAAATATCTAATTTAATAAACTGATAAACTATTTATCTTAATAAATTAACTACCTTAATTGATTCATTCTCAATAAATATATATATATATATATATATATATATATATCATTTAATTGAATGATACAATTCATACAATTATCATAACATGAATTATCCTTATTCATGATATGACGCATAGGAAGAATTCTGAGCAAACCAGCACATTCCAAATCCTACCTAGCCAATGGTGAAAGCGTTTCATAGATGAACATTTTCGATCAGTGACTTTAGTTGTGAGATACGATCTCTCCAGCTTATAATTTCCGATAAAGTCTAAAGCATGGGATTAAGAAACCTTATTAACTTTATCATATATGTATGTTAGTAATGAGTGTTATTCGATTCTAAACTTAAGGATACCCTTTCCTTAGTTTGAACCTATTCATACTTCAGCCAAAAATTCCTTGACAGTCATTCTATTCAGAACGATATAGGAATTCTACTCGCTATAAGCATTGATTAGATGGATCCTTTTTTGGCATTATCTGATCTCCATATTCACTTGAATACAGTGGCGGAGCCAAAAATTAAGTTGAGGGGGGTCATCCTAGAAAAATAATATACATCAAATTTAAGGTAAAAAAATTATTATCATGTGATTTTTGTATTTACTCTTACACCGATAGATTATAGGAGATAATATTTTTAATAACCACCAAGTGACGACATAGTTTAGCAGTTCAGCACTACGCTAGCTTAACCAAAAGTCTTGCATCGAATCCCTGAGAATGTAGCTACCTTGGTAGGGAAAACTTTAGTTGCAAAAACTTTACACCTTAGTGGTTTGACTCGACTCGATCCATATAAATGAGATGTAGAACCAAAAACAAAAATAAATTTATAATACCGTGAAAATACCTAAAGATTTGACAATGATTTTATATAAATAATAAAACTTAAGAAGAATCTTGAATAAAATTGAGGGAACACTTTGTAATTTCATCAACTTCATGGGCAGAAAACCAACACATTCTTGGGATAAGTCATAAGTGTGACCCCTTCTTTTGCAAATTTTGATTTTCCTAGGGGGTCAATAACCATGTTGTCACTTAGCAAACAAAGAAAATCATGAAAAATTTCCACAATCAGCCTATATCTATGAGGATCATTAGATGGCCACCCCCCTCAATTGAACGTGCCTCCGCCAGTGCTTGAATAGCCATTAATATGAAACTTATGTTCTCCTCTGAACAAGTTGTCATAGAGAGAAGAGACATACCGAATGACTATCTCATGAATATGAGATGAGACGAATCCTCAAGTCTAGGGATTATTAATCACATCACTGACTTTAACTTAACTCAATTACTTAGAGGTTATAGCCTCTCCCATTTGAGTGTCACAGTTGGGATCCTCAGTGCAACTGTCAAACAGCCACCCAGTGTGAATATGAATGTCAACTTACATTCTCTTACTTAGAAACTCAATACTTTACATAGTTACACTGCAAGTCTATATTCGAGTTCATGGTCGACGCTTCCACTTGTCTTTTATGAACTCATTTGACTTGGAGTTTGTTTATTAGAATTACACCATGATCACATGTTTCATTTAACTATTTTTTAGTTAATGTGATATGGTTATAGTAATTCAGGAGCTTCTTTATTTACATATCTAGAAAACATAAAAGCAAAACAAATATTTATATGAAATAAAGAATCTTGACATTAGATATAAAATAATATCTTATTTATTATAACTCAAAGATTTACTTTACAAAAGATAGGTATTACACTGCAGGCACTATCTCTTTCAGTTTGGATCAATTTGAAAGAAGTATCATAATAGAAGAAAGATGAAGAATTATGTTTCCAAACATATAAGAACTTCATGTGAATTTATGGGATAAAATGTGTACCTTTTCCACTAAAATTTCCTTGCAATTTTTGTGTCTGATAGGGGCCAATCCGACCGTGCCACATGTCCCGATCCTAGCGGTCGGCTAGAGCCACGTGACGTCGTCCGAAGCCCTTGACATGGACCCCGATCGGATATCTTTGACTGGACCTAGGTTTCCGGCCTACGTCACGATATGCCTTTGGGTCCGATCGAGCCTCGACCGCTGCCCAGGGATGCCGGCCAAGCAAGCCTTAAGGGATCGGTATCGCTCGATCGCCTCAAGGTCGGGCAAGTTTGCGGAGGTGGCACATCCCATACACGGCAACCAGATCCGTACCCAACCATGGATAATGCTGGCCCACCAGATCCCCTTTTTTAAGGATAGTATGAGATCTTCTGCAGACACTCTGAATCCAGCATTAAATACTTGCAGGTCAACGCTGACAGGCGTTAAGTGCACACTCCCCAAGGTGTACTTGGTGGATGTTATCAACCACTATATATACCTCCAGCATTTATTATTGTTGGTAAGCTCTCCTAATTGCTCCGATCGCATCTAGTATCCCGATCGCATTTCTTTACCTCGAATATCTTATTCCTAGTGCTGACTTAATTCATTGGAGGGGCTACGCCAGAGACAATACCCTCCGGCCAAGTGACCCATTGTTCTGTGTTTTCAGGTCAAAGTCGGATCCCCTCTACAAATTTAACTGTCGAGCAGGACACGTGGTCGACATCCGACCCCTAACCAAAAACCAACCTCATCAGTTTGGCGCCATCCGTGCCTTCGAAGACCTGAAGAGGTATCTAGCATCAGCTCTGCTGATCGCCAAACTAGAAAAGGGAGAGATCCTGTATCTTTACTTGGCCGTCTCAAACGAAACGATCAGCTCGGTCCTAGTGACCATCCGCGATCAGAAACACCTCCCAGTCTATTACGTCAACAAGATCCTCCATGGGCCTGAAACACGTTATTTGGAGATCGAGAAGTTTGCGCTTGCGCTAGTTATCTCATCGAGGAAACTTGGCCCATATTTCCAGGCGCATGAGATTGTGGTGCTGACCGACCAGCCTCTAAAACAGGTGATGGCTAAGCCTGACACCTCTGGGCGCTTAATCAAATGGGCGATCGAGCTCGGACAGTTTGATATCACCTTTCATCCAAGGGTAGCCATGCAGGCACAAGTATTAGCTGATTTTCTGGTCGAGAAGACTACGACGGTTAAAGTAGGAAAGAGTAAGGGTACCCATTGGTTTTTGAAGGTTGATGGATCCTCGACCGCCCAGGGCGGGGGAGCTAGAATATCGCTGACTAACCTCGATGGCCTGGACTTGGATTTCGCAGTCTGTCTTGACCTCCAGGTCACAAATAATGAGGCTGAATACGAAGCATTGATTGCCGGCCTACGTATCGCGCTCGAGATCGGGGCAAGAACGATCACCATTGTCACGGACTCCCAACTTGTGGCACATCAGGTCCAAGGCTTCTACAAAGCTCGAGAGGATAGCATGATCAGATACTTGGAGGAAGTACGCAATCTAACTGCAAAGTTTACCAGCTTCACCATCGATCAGGTCCCGAGGGAAGAGAACGTCCGAGCCGATGTGTTATCTAAGCTTGCCAATAGCCTTAAAGGCATGCAAGAGCGGGAGATCACTTTTAAGGTGTCCAACCGCTGAGCAATAGATGAGCCGGTCGAATCCCTCATGATGATCGATCCAGAGGAGCCTTGCTAGCTCGACGAAATCGTGCTATATCTCCGAGACGGTACCCTTCCACCAGATCGCAACGCCGCTCGACGGCTTAGACATCGTGCTACCAGGTACTTCCTCGACCCGCTGCAAAAATGATAGCGATCGATGTGTCCTGGTCCTTCGACCTGTAACGACCCAAAATTTCTAGAATATATTCTCGGAATAATTATTCGACATTTCGTTGAATTTTATATGAAAAGATTAGCTTCGTTAGCTAATTTTAAGTTATTTCAATTTAATTCCCTATCCTCAACCATTTATAATTACTTTTTCCACCCCTCGAAATTACTCTAATCTCTAAACGAACCCACACCCCCTTGAAACACCTTTACACCATCTTGGACACACCCACACTACCTTGAACACACTTACACCCCTTGTGCACACTCTCTTGCACACTCTTGAACATAACTCAAAATCGAGAGAGAGAAGGAGAGAAGAGAAGGAGAAAGGAAGAAGAACAAGGAGAGAAAGAGAAATTCCGTTCCAAATCCGTCGCTCGATTTTCGAGACCAAATATACGATCCTCATTCCATTCTCTACCGGTAATCTTCTTTCCCCATTTCGATTCATCCATTAAATCCTTCGATTTTCTAGTTTTTAAATTAAAATGAATATTTGATAATTTGATGGGTTTGTAAGTTAGACTTTACCATTTTTAGTGTAGTTCGGATCAAATGATAGCTATTAATGTGTACAATACATGAGTGTGAATTTTATATGTTGATTTTAGCTATAGAATCCACCCTAGTTGATTTTAGGACGAAACCCTCGTGAGAAACCTTAAAATCGCATTATCTGCACCTGAAAGACGAACCACGCGGTCCAACGCACGGTCTTGACAAGACCGTGCACCAGACCGTGTGCATCACCTTGAGCCTGCACCGGCCGGCGCACCCCGGTGCGCAATCCAGTGCGCACTTGTACTCAAGACCGTGCACAAGGCCGTGCGTTAGCCCGTGAGAATGCCTTAACCAAATTTTCAGCCTTTTTCCTTAGTTGCTCACGGTAATGGGGTCAAATGGCCAAAAATAAAAGTTGACTTTTTGCATACGACCCCCTAAAATCGAGCCGTTTGCACCTATAGCTTTCATATGATTCAAGGATGAATATTTTGTAAAGTTTTCAAAATTCCGATCTCGTTCGGACCTTGAGTCGAGCCTTTTTCGTTTAGGGCTTTTTCCCCAATTTTTAAATGTCGTTCGAAAAATTCGAAAATCGCATGAGTGTTTCTTTATAATATTATATGCATGAATGTGCAATTAGAATTTCAATTGAGCATGTTTAGCACCGTTAATTTCGTACTTTCCGTTTAATCGATTTAATTGCATTTTAATTGTAAATTTAATTGCTACATGACGTTTATTGGTTTTTCATGTGTTGTAGTCTTCGTGAGTCGTTGTCGTGTCTTGTCTTATTTGGTTCTTGTCGTCTATTAGTTTCAGGCCGTCTTTTCAAGGCATAGCTTGGTTTGTCTTGTCGTTCCCGTGCTTCCAGGTGAGGGTATTAAAATGCTTTCAAGCGGAGTAAGAATTTCTTTTAAATTATTGCGAACTACCCTTATGTGCTCATCTTGCTTTGATTTCCCTTCTCGTATATCTATTAGATATTTAACCTATATTTTCATGATTTTATAATAAATGTTTTGATATTAACTTGTACCTATAAGTATCTCTAAATCATTTGGTTTCATGAGGCAAGTAAAGCTCTTTCTTTTAAGCATGACGTTTTAACCTCGGTTGGGTCTATGAGGGAAGTCGTTAGGGGAAGACGTTGGTGTTTCCCGACACGTATGAAACTTGTAGTCACCCCCTTTGTCGTCACACACACTTGCCTAAATGCCCTTTTGGCCTTAACTTATAATGTTCTTCAAACGCGAGCAAAAGATAATATATTGTTATTTAAATGGGCCCGGGATGGTATCCGGAGGTTGCATCTGGGGACGAGCGTCCAGGGTGTAATCCGAGGTGCTTTTCCTAAAATTAAGCGTCAATCGTGGCCCGTCAGGAGTTGATAGCCACGATTGGGAGCGATGGTGGGCGTTGCATTCGTTGCACGTTTTCCTGAAATTCAACAGTCGCCCGGGGTCGCGCTCCGGGGTCAGACACCGGTGATGGAGTTATAAGGAGGAACAGGCCCATACTCGCTGGGATATTAATTGCTTGTATTTATCGCTTTAATTCTTTAGCGTACTGTTAATTATGGTCGTGTATGCAAGTCGAAGCACGATCCGGATTTTCTTCAATTATGCAAATGTATTTTCCTATATATATATAATCTAAACCCGGAAACGTGGCTCGTACTTGTTCCCTCTTTACCATCACTGAGTATCTTTTATACTCACCCCCACTATTTTGATTCTTACTTCAGGTCGACAGGTGGCGTTGTCACCTATCTTGTCAGTCGGGAGCAGCAGGTCTAGGTTGGCTCGTATGTCTTGTCTTGTCAGTGTCCCAACAACAGTCGTGTCCTTATTTATGAATTGATTTAATTTATGTTTTTCGTATTATGTTTTATTTACCGTACTTACGTGCCCCTGATGTGGGATAGATTAGACGAGCCATGGATAGCATTTATTAAATGATTATTGAGAATGATGTATGAATTATGTTGCCATGAATGGCTTATATGACTAATTGTATAATTTGATTTAGCTTCCGCAACTCTGTTATTCTTTTATTGCTGTTGTTGTTGGGGTGTCGTAATGTTGTTGCTGGTTTTTGATTGATTGATTGCCGTTCGCCGGGATGGATTTTTAAATGGGGTACATCTACCTAATTTGGGAGTTCGTCTCGGTGCGGATGTGGTGTCCTTTCTCCGCCTACGGAAAGGGGCGCTACAGTCAGTGGTATTAGAGCCTAGGTTCCCGAAAAGGAACCGAAAGCTTTAGTATCTCGTCTGTCTTGCCTTTTGTGTCTTTTGAATTGTGTCAGTCCGTGTCAAGTTCGTATTTTGACGAGTGTTCATCTTATCTTGGTACTTAAAATTGTAGACGATTACGGTTGGCTTAATTAACCGACTGGCAATCTTTTATGAATTTTTGTACTAAGGAAGATGCAACGCGAGTCGATCGTGGAACTCTTTGTGTGTTTTACTTGGTTTGGTCTATCGTAGTTGTGTGTCGATAGGATTTTCATTGGGTATCGAGCATGCTTTATGTGTATATAAATTATTGACATCATTTCTTACAAGACATGCACCTATTTTGCCAAATAGTTGTGAACGCAGGTATGCCACGCAAGAAAGCCCGATCAGACCCGTCACTACCACCACTCCAGACTGCTCTGGGATCTTCATACCCGTATCCGACGAGAGACATGGAAATAGCTCAAGGAGGAGAGAGTGTAACCGAATACGAGGCTAGATTTGCTTACCTGACCAATTACTCTCCTAACCGAGAACCGGACCAAAGGAACAGAGCCGCAAGATTTATATCTGGGTTGAGGCACGAAATCCGCCAAATACTCATAGGACTCGGCTACTGTTCTTATGTGGAGGCTGTCGGCCGAGCTTTGCGGGCTGAAGCAGAATTTGAAATGAGAGCTAGGAGTGCTCGATTGATTACCTCGGAGAACCGGCCACATGAATCAGGAATCCCAGTGGTTGTCCATACGACTTCTCGCAGTAAAGGGACAACGACTAGCGGATCCAGTGGAAGTATCATCCTCCGCACGCATTGCCAGAAACCGAACCACGTCGCCGAGATGTGTAGGAGGAGACTTAGGTTGTGCCTCATTTGTGGTGCCGCCAATCACCTCGTCGACCAATGCCCTAACAAGAGAAGGGGTAATTGAAGGAGTCGAGAAACTACCAAGATCGAAGGATGAAAAAAAAAAGAAAAAAAGAAGCTAGACCGGACTTCGTCTCTCAGAATAAAGGTACCGTGCATGTTCATAACATTCATAATTTCTCGTCTTTTAATTTATTAATTGCGCAATAGTATGTTTTATTGTTTAATTGAACTCCGGGTTTAATCCGGGGTATTTTGGTAATTTTCCTGCGTTTTAATTCAACTCAGGGGCGCTTGCACGCCCCAACGCATGGTCTTGGTCAAGACCGTGCGGCCCAGCTCAAGACCGTGCAGACCAGCCCAGCGTTTAAACCGCTAAACCGGTCGAACCGGCGCGTACGGCCCTGCGCACGCCCGTGCGTTAGACCGTGCAGGGCCCCTCGCCCATTTAAATCTCTCTTTCACGATCAGAAGCAGCAGCAACCCCTTTTCTTTTTTTTTCCACTTCCAGCAACTCCAATTCCCCAATCTTTCCCCCAATTTCATCCTTCCAATTTCACAAGCCTATAACTTTCGATCCGTCCGTCGGATCTTCGTAAAAATTGAAAGGTACGTAGCCGGCATTGCGTATTTCAATTAGTTGGTTTTTGGGGACGATCCGCCGAGCCGATCATACACAAATTGCCGCCCAAAATACGCGCCCGCCAAGTGTTCGACAAAATTCCCGAGTGAGGAATTTCACCAAATTCAACCCAACAAGCTTCAAGAAACCTTCTCACATGGCCGCCGAAGGTTCTCGACGAAGGAGGAGGCGAGATGACCCTCCATCCCCACTTCCATTTAATGTGGATATTTCAAACCCCTTTCAAGCGAAAATATTTCGCCGGATGCACGAACGCCCGGTTTTCTCTACCAAGTTCCTCGATATAGAAGCATTGGGAAATTTGGGACTTGGCGACGGTATTGCTCGGTATATTGAAGACGTTGGGTGGACCACATTCTTGGATATGAGGAGGAATTCGTACCCCCGGCTTGTCTACGAATTCATTGCAACATTTCAAGTAATTCCCCACGAAGACGACGCCGAGCTACCTTTTAAGATCGAGTTCCGAGCTTTCAATGAGGAATATGAGCTAACTCTCCGACAATTGACGACGCATTTTGGACTACCCATTCAGGGTATGATAAGCCGTGAAATAGGATGGTCCGAAGCCAAGGCGTGGAGAAATGTCTCCACTTCTAGAAGGTCCTTCCAACAAGGAAAGTCGAAGGCAACCGACCTCATCAATCCCGCCTTGAGGACTTTCCATCGATTTCTCTCGTGCACCATTTTTGCCCGATGAGATAGCTATGGCTCTATCAACTTGGATGAACTCTACATTCTTGATTGTGCGGTCCGGAGAGAGCCGGCCAATGGCATTATGTTTTTCTTGAGGTATGTAGAGTACGTGGGCACCCGCCCGAAGGGAGAGATTAGGATTGGGTCCTACATTACCGCAATCCTCGAGTGTGCCGGTGTAATCGGTATGGACCGAATGGCCCCAGCAGGGGGAGACGACACAATCATCACCTACAAGCAATTTGCCCAGATGAAGCTATGCAAGAAAGTTAGAGGGCGCATAGTAGGTATCTACCGATGACGGCAGAGGAAGCTGTCGCCGAGAGTGACGACGATGTCGAGGAGGACATCCGAGCAGGAGGTCAACCTGAAAGGGATCAACAAGAAATTGAGGAACAAATGCTTGAACAATTATACGAAGCAGGAGGCTTCGATCCTCAACAGGTCCCGTACGTACCTGACCCTTCTAGAACCGAAGAGGCTCACTTCCAGCCGAACTTCGAAGACTACCCGACTCAGCACCAGGATGGATCCTCACAATGGGATAGACTAAATGAGGAGCAGTGGACTCGGTACCAACAATCGGAGTCGGAGACCCGAAGCCGGTGGGAGGCCGATAGGTGGATGGTTTGGGGAAACCGCTTCACAACCTTCGCGGAGCAGACTACCGAGCGACTGGACCGACAGTCGGCCGACCTTCGGGAGATCAGACTCGAGGCCCAACGCAACCACACCGAGCTCCGGGAGCAGATTTCCGACCTTGAGAGGTCCATCACTGAGCAGCTCACTAGCTATCTGAGCCGTCTTGGCATGCCGCCTAGTTCTGGAGCATCCGATTCTTAGTCGGCATCATTTTCTTCTATTTCTCGTCATTTTCGTTTAATTGTAATTTGATTTTATTTGAACTATTATGTAAGAACTATGCGTTAATTGCTTATTTGAATTTAATTGTTAATTGTTCATTTTAATTAATTGCTTGTGTGTTAATTGCGCGATTTTGTTTGAACAACTTTTAAATGCCGTAATATACTTCCTTTAACAAACCCCGAGGTTCGGAGGAGAATCTGAGGACATATTCTTTTGAAGGGGGGAGTATTGTAACGACACAAAATTTCTAGAATATATTCTCGGAATAATTATTCGACATTTCGTTGAATTTTATATGAAAAGATTAGCTTCGTTAGCTAATTTTAAGTTATTTCAATTTAATTCCCTATCCTCAACCATTTATAATTACTTTTTCCACCCCTCAAAATTACTCTAATCTCTAAACGAACCCACACCCCCTTGAAACACTTTTGCACCATCTTGGACACACCCACACTACCTTAAACACACTTACACCCCTTGTGCACACTCTCTTGCACACTCTTGAACACAACTCAAAATCGAGAGAGAGAAGGAGAGAAGAGAAGGAGAAAGGAAGAAGAAGAAGGAGAGAAAGAGAAATCCCGTTCAGAATTCGTCGCTCGATCAATCGAAATTCCGAGACCAAATATACGATCCTCATTCAATTCTCTACCGGTAATCTTCTTTCCCCATTTCGATTCATCCATTAAATCTTTCGATTTTCTAGTTTTTAAATTGAAATGAATATTTGATAATTTGATGGGTTTGTAAGTTAGAGTTTACCATTTTTAGTGTAGTTCGGATCAAATGATAGCTATTAATGTGTACAATGCATGAGTGTGAATTTTATATGTTGATTTTAGCTATAGAATCCACCCTAGTTGATTTTAGGACGAAACCCTCATGAGAAACCATAAAATCGCATTTTCTGCACCTGAAAGACGAACCACACGGTCCAACGCACGATCTTGACAAGACCGTGCACCAGACCGTGTGCATCACCTTGAGCCTGCACCGGCCGGCGCACCCCGGTGCGCAAGCCAGTGCACACTTGTTGTAGCGGGCGCCGCCAAACGGGCAGACGCACGCCCCGCACCAGATCCTGACCCGGAATCGAAAGGAGTCCGACCCGAACCAAAACCCGGCGAACAGCAAACCGGACATTTACTACTAGGCGGGAGTTTCAAAACAGAGACAAACCCAAAAGCGGAAGCAATATAAAACAAAACATAAAACCCATAATGATTGCGCAGATAGGTAAAGCCCACCAAGGCTAGCAAATTCCATTAAATATTAACAAATGTTTACAACGGGTTCTACAATATTATTCCCGGCTATTCATAAGCACAATTCAAATCCTACATACATCATAAGTCAACAAGAAACGAGAGTTTACATAAGACAAAAGCTTGTAACTCGAACGACAAGACCCAATACTATGAATCCCGCCTAGAATCCTGAAACCAAAGGGTGAAACGAATGGGGTTAGTCAAACGACTAAGTGAGGGGGAAAAAGACAGTACATAATAAAAACGAAAGTAGATCACCAGTTTAACAGAAAGAAAACAACAGAAGCAAAGGTTTTCGCAAACGATTGGTGAACTAGCTCAAAATGAAACATAACAAAGCGTATAACTCAGCGAGAAGAGTTCTGAACCACCAGTCAAATCATAAAAACAGAAACCCACCTTATTCCTCCAGTTGTAATCAGGGAGCAACCCCTAACTACACATATCATACATAAACAAGCTCAGGTACTCAAAGGGCTGCCACTCCGGCCTCACCCCGAGCTCCCAAAGGTGGAGGAAACCATAGAATTTCCGCCGTAGACCCGACGTCTACCGACTTCGTCCTATCGTCCTTACTCCGGGCCCATCAGAACAGGTCAAACATATTCATATACATAGCTCGCTTTTCAAACATTTCCATGTGGTCAAAAGACCGTTCGAGGCAAGTCGTGTGCGAGGCTATAATGCCAAAGTTCGCATTCGGAAAACAAAGATTTGCTTGCCTCTTTCGTAAACATTTCACAAACTTATACATAATACTTTTCATATTAAATCGTTTTCAAGATCATAAAAGTATAAGCTTAAATATCTACTATATATACAGACGGATGTAAAACAAATGATAAAACGAGGCTTATCGGGTAGTAGGGTTGGTATTATGTACGTATTATCGTCTACTATAAGAAACTGAAAACCCCACCTGTTGGCTTGACAAAAACGAGAGCAAAATGCGAGACCGGCACGCTACTCCACGGGAGTATCGTCTGCAAAAGACAAAGACACAACCAAATAAGACTAACGACGACGCACGGCTTATACGAAAGATTTAAAACACATAGGAGCATGTTTAACAATCATTCATATCACTTAGGTTCACATTGTAACAAAACATAGAAATTCATAGAATTCGATAAGCAAAACAAGTTAGAATGTAATAAAAGCTCATAAACATGCATAAAATGCAATAAGGAAGCATGCATTCAAGTTTCGGAAGAAACGAACAACATTTGAAAAATAGCCAAAAAGGCTTAAACGAAAAACACGAGAAACGGGACCCAAACGAAGTCGGAAAAATTCAAACTACCTAAAATATGTATTTCATGATTTATAGGACCTATAGGTGAAATCGGATCTCGAATCGGAGGTCAAACGAAGAAAGTCAACTTTTTAATTACCCCTTTGACCCTCAATGCCGAGAGCAAGAAGTTGAAAATGGAGAAATTTTGGTTAAGGCATACACACGGTCTTGGGGACGGGCAAACGCACGGGCTTGAACACGTGCTCAAGCCGGTGCGGACAAACTTGCACTGGCCTGCGCACCGGCTTGCGCACGGCCGTGCGTTAGGCAGTGCAAGGCCAAAATATGCACACGGTCTTGGCGCATGGTCCCAAGACCGTGCGTCAGGCCGTGCGGATTATCAACACAGCAGAAAATCGCGAGGGTTCTCGGGAATGAGCCAAAAATTAACATTTAAATCATATAAATCATGCAAAACCTCAAACTAAACTTACATATAATGATCTACAACATCTAATCTACTTATAGGACCAAGAAACACGTAAATCCATCCACAAAATGATTCATAATCACATTTTTCATATATTATTAAACTATTCACAAAATTCTATAAATCATAGCCTAGGAAGCATTAAACGCGAAGGACGTGAGAAGCTTACTTGAAGAATAGATCGTGAGGAGTTCGAAAAGTTTCACGAGTCGAAATTCGGTCGGAAATCGAAGTCGAAATGAGCAATCGAAGCTTTCTCTCTTTTCTCTCTTCTTTTTCTCTTTTTTCTTCTTTCTTTTCTTCTTTCTTACGTGAATGAGGTTTGAGGGAGAGAGAGAGTGGTCAAGTCAAACTTTGACTTGACTTAGAAACGAGGGGCAAAACCGTAATTACTCCGAACTTACTAAAAATAGCAGGTTGTCGGAAATAAACAATTTTACAGTCAAAGCTCATATAATTGAACACACGTTGACATGCAATGGTTTAAAAACCAAAATTCACTCATTTATGAAATTGTTAAAAATTCACATACTAACTATCAAATAAAATAATAAAATCGCGCAAAATAACAAATCGGACGTACCGGATAATAATGCGGATTTTCGGGGCGTTACACTTGTTTTAGCTTGCACGGTCTTGAGTGCGTGCTCAAGACCGTGCACAAGGCCGTACGTTAGCCCGTGCGAATGCCTTAACCAAATTTTCAGCCTTTTTCCTTAGTTGCTCACGGTAATGGGGTCAAATGGCCAAAAATAAAAGTTGACTTTTTGCATACGACCCCCTAAAATCGAGCCGTTTGCACCTATAGCTTCCATATGATTCAAGGATGAATATTTTATAAAGTTTTCAAAATTCTGATCTCGTTTGGACCTTGAATCGAGCCTTTTTCGTTTAGGGCTTTTTCCCCAATTTTTAAATGTCGTCCGAAAATTAAGCGTCAATCGTGGCCCGTCAGGAGTTGATAGCCATGGTTGGGAGCGATGGTGGGCATTGCATTCGTTGCACGTTTTCCTGAAATTCAACAGTCGCCCGGGGTCGCGGTTCGGGGTCAAACACCGGTGATGGAGTTTATTGTAATTGAAGGGGTTATAAGGAGGAACAGGCCCATACTCGCTGGGATATTAATTGCTTGTATTTATCGCTTTAATTCTTTAGCGTACTGTTAATTATTGTCGTGTATGCAAGTCGAAGCACGATCCGGATTTTCTTCAATTATGCAAATGTATTTTCCTATATATATATAATCCAAACCCGGAAACGCGGCTCGTACTTGTTCCCTCTTTACCATCACTGAGTATCTTTTATACTCACTGTAACGACCCGAATATTTTAATTATATTATTAAGTATTACGTGAATTATTTCTTGCCTAATTTCTCGATCTATCCAATTGGATTAATTAATCTTATGGAAAAGATTGATTTAACCTATCTTTTAAATGCCCTCAATTACTTAAATTACCTAAATGCCCTTAAAAACCTAAATGACCATTTTACCCCCCGAGATATTTTCCTAAATATCTACCTATCTCTCTCATTCTCTCATTACATACAAAGAAGGAAAAAGAAGAAACGAAGGAGAAGAGAAGGAGAAGAAAGGAGGGAAACTTCCCGACGCCCTACCGAGCCCGTTTCTTGCCCGATTGACGAGTCGTGAAAACCCGAACGATCCTCACTACATTCTCTACCGGTAATCCTTTTACCCCATTTCATTTCGTTCCCTCTTCATTGCGATTTTCGTGAGTTTTATATAGAATTTTATTATATTAGGATTTTCGTGTTTAGGAAGATTTACTTGACCATTTTACGTGATTCTTGTGCCTACGTGTAGCTTATATGATATATATGATTATATGTGAGAATTAGGACGATTTATGGAGTAAATTAGGAGATGTATGAATTTAAATGTTGGTTTCGCGTGTGAGGTTTCACGATCTGCTGAGTCTGCTGCTCAGTAGATCCACACGGGCGAACGCACGGTCTTGATCAAGACCGTGCAGGAGCCCGTGCAGGAGCCCTTTTCAACCTGCACGGGCTTGAGCCCATGCACAAGCCCGTGCGTAGGCCCGTTTGCACCTGCACGGTCTTGGCACCGTGCTCAAGACCGTGCGTGAGGCCGTGCACCCCTATTTGTGCTTGCACCGGCTTGCCAAGCCCGTGCGTTGGCCAGTGCAACATACTTAGTGCATTTTCCATCCTTTTCCTTTCTTGCACTTCGGGAATTGGGTCAACCCCACTTATTTAAATGTTGACTTTTCACATACGACCTCCGAATATCAATCCGATTTCACCTATAGCTTCCTCGAGCCTCGGGATTTGATATTCTTCATAATTTACAATTTATCCGACCCTATTTGACCGTCAATTGACACCTTTCTCGTTTAGGGATTTTACCCCACCTTTCCCATTCCTTATCCGTTTGACCCCGTATTCGCGAGAGAACGTCTTTATATTATTTTAAACATGTCTACGTGCCCTAATTGCATTTAAGCATGCCTTTAATATTTAATTTATATCCTTTCATTATCTAGAATTTCATTTACCTTTCCTTAGTTGTTATTCCGTATTGTATATATCTTCACATGTTTAATTGCCTGGCTTTCCATATTGCAACTGTAGCATGATTGGGGTTCCATATGAATTGCCGTGCGTCGTCTGTTGTTCGTGTCTTGCTTTTAGTATTGTCGGTCTCGTTTTCATCCTCTAGGCCCTATGTATTACAGGTGGGACCAACGAGGGAGAAACCTGACTACCGCCTGCTTTCATACTGTCGTGTCGAGCCGGGTAAGGGTTTTAAATTGTTTTCAACTGGAGTAAGAACATAGTTACTTAGGTTTGCGAAATAAACCACTATCCCGCTTTCTTATTACTTGTTGTATTGCCCTTACTATTTCTCTATCTGCTTAGTCAAAACATTTTGATAGCAAAACCAAATGATTTGAAATGCTTCCAACTAGAGACAAGTAACTTATTTGTTTTAAAAGTAACTATTTGATCTCTGAGGCACTTATAAGTAATGTCGTTAGGGACATCCGTCAGCATGCTCCCGAAGCGTACTTAACTGCTTGCATCATATTTTCGAACGGCCCATTTGGCCACCCAAACTATCATTGATTTCAAAAGCGAGCCATAGGTTGATTAATGACTTGGGCCTGGAGTATACAGGAGGTGAGCCTGGGGACGAGCGTCTAGGGCAAATCCCAATGGGTACTTCTAGCGTGTTAACTTGGGCCGGCTAGGAGGTTGGCTAGCCTGAGTTGATGCAAACGGTGGTGCTAACAGCGTCTCCTTAAAACTCTGTATGGTGGTGCTAATCGCGTCTCCTTAAAACTCGATATAGTATTGTTGGTGGTGGAGTACTTGACTATATGCTTACATGATTTTCAATTGGGAGTTATAAGGAGAGGGCCCGTTCTCGCCGGGACACATTATTTGCATGATTTATTGCATTTGTTGCTTGTCTAAGTGTTTTACGGCTTTCGTTACAAGTCGAAGCACATTCCGGTTCTCTTCATTTATCATATGTATTTCCCTATATATATATATATATATATAAAACCCGGAAGTGTGACTCGTGCTTGCCACCGTAAGCCTCCTTTATTATTCAATTAATTAGTTGAATTACGAGCCGTGTTTATTTATCGATTCCAACTTATTTATATCGTGCTTTTCGTACTTGTAACGGCCTTGTGACTCAACTAATATCCTTTCAATTTACCGGCTTGATATTACGTGCAAAATGTTTTAAAGGATCCGGTTCGTCAACCTTTTGTGTTTTCAAATAAGCCGAACCCGAGTGTTGCTTTGTGTCATTTTACAACTTATATTTCGTTATTCGTATTTTTTCCAAACGGGCAACATTCACTACTTTTGGTTTTAAAAGATAAACGACGAACTATGATCAAACCCCTTACTGAGTATCCTTTATACTCACCCCTGCTATTTTGGTTCTTGCTTCAGGTAGATAGGTGCCGACGTCACCTATCTTGTCACTCGGCATCAGCAGGTCTAGATACGCTCAGTCTTTCTGGTTTGTCTTGTCAGTGGTCCCAACAACCGTCGAGTCTTGTTTATTGTATTTATTTACTTTACGTACTTATGTGCCCCTGATGTGGGATAGTTGACGATATCTAGGATTGTACAGGATATACTAGTTGAGTCATGGATGGCATTACGTGTTGTTATTCTGTTGTATTTCGAATTTCACATGTTTAATTGATATTATGTTAGCCTCGTAGGCGTTTATGAATTTATCTGTTTACTTTATAATCGCTTCCGCATTTCTCTGTTTTATTGTGGTTGTTGTTGGGATGGTTGTCGCTGTTGCCGAGGGTTATTGTTTGAGTGCCGTTCGCCGGAGTGGGTTTTTGAGTTGAGGCCCCTCGCTGAAGCTCGGGAGTTCGCTTCAGTGCGGATGTGGCGGTCCTTCTTCAGGGGGCGCTACACTCACCCCCACTATTTTGATTCTTACTTCAGGTCGACAGGTGGCGTTGTCACCTATCTTGTCAGTCGGCAGCAGCAGGTCTAGGTTGGCTCGTATGTCTTGTCTTGTCAGTGTCCCAACAACAGTCGTGTCCTTATTTATGAATTGATTTAATTTATGTTTTTCGTATTATGTTTTATTTACCGTACTTACGTACCCCTGATGTGGGATAGATTAGACGAGCCATGGATGGCATTTATTAAATGATTATTGAGAATGGTGTATGAATTATGTTTCCATGAATGGCTTATATGACTAATTGTATAATTTGATTTAGCTTCCGCAACTCTGTTATTCTTTTATTGATGTTGTTGTTGGGGTGTCGTAATACTGTTGCTGGTTTTTGATTGATTGATTGCCGTTCGCCGGGATGGATTTTTAAATGGGGTACATCTACCTCGTTTGGGAGTTCGTCTCGGTGAGGATGTGGTGTCCTTTCTCCACCCACGGAAGGGGGCGCTACACGACCAGTGGGGGATAGATATAATCAGACCACTCCCAACCTCGACCATCAGGCAGGCGGAATACTGCATCGTAGCCTGCGAATATTTTTCGAAGTGGGTGGAGGCGATCGCCGTTCGAAAACAACTACGAAAATCATCAAAAACTTCATATGGAGAAACATTGTGTGCCGGTTTAGGGTCCCACGGATTCTAATTTGTGACAACGGGCCACAATTCCGAGCAGAGGATATTAAGGAGTGGTGCATAGACCATGGGACCGACCAGCGCTTTGCTTCGGTCGAATACCCCCAGGCCAACGGGCAAGCTAAGGTGACAAACCGTACCATTATCAGAAGCCTCAATGCTCGACTCGACGCGAAAAAGAGGGCATGGGCGGACGAACTCGACGAGGTCCTGTGGGCCTATCACACCACTCCTCGAACCTCGACGGGCGAAACGCCCTTCGCCTTAGTCTACGGGTCGGAAGCTTTAATCCCAGCTGAGCTCGTCCACGAGACGGTCAGGGTGTCTCACTTTCAACTAGCACAAAACAATGAAGGGCGGGCGCTCGAACTCGACCTCATCGAGGAGAAGCGCCATAGAGCCCTAGGTCGGATGTTGCAACACAAGGCTGCGGCCGCCCAAAGCTATAACAAGAACATCTGACCGCTGAGCTTCTAGGTCGGGGATTTGGTCTTGAGAAAGGTCGAAGTGTTGAGGAAAGTGAAGAAGCTTGAAGAAAAGTGGGACGGTCCATACCGTGTTGCACGAATAGCCAAAAACAACGCTTACCGACTCGAGACACTTGGATCAGAGCCTGAAGAATTGCCCCGACCATGGAACGCATTCAATTTGAAATTATATTACCCATAGGTCGACCCCTCAGGGGTCCGACCGTTTAATTCCCCTCAGGGGCCCTCTTTTGTAAGTTGACTAGTTCAATGAAACACTTCTAGTATTGTTATTTTTTCTTCTGATTGCCTTACTTTAGCATTCGATGTCCCATCATGCTCGAAAAGGGGAGGGGGAACCCCGTATAAATATGAAAAATGATAATAAAAAATATACCTACCTATAAAACTAAGTCGCAAAACGGACTGGGGACTTGAGCGTAAAGCTCGAGCCCTCTCCGATCGTTTAGAGTTGGAAGTTAAGCTTCCACTCGCGGGCTGGGGACTCGAGCGTAAAGCTCGAGCCCTTTCCGATCGTCCAGAGTTGGAAGTTAAGCTTCCCGTCGCGGACTGGGGACTCGAGCATAAAGCTCGAGCCCTTTCCGATTATTCAGACTTGAAAACAAATAGACAACAAACTTTTCAAAAGAGCTTCATTAAATGAGGGTCGAAAAGCACGACCCATCGCATACAAAAGGACCCGATCAAGCTGGGTCTAATTACAATATATAGGGATTCGGCTAGTCCGATCCCGCGAACTTGGAAAATGAAATAAAAGAGGAAAACAATAAGACGACGACTCAATCGTGGATATTGTGTATGGTCAGGGCAGCAGAAGACTCCGGTCGGCCGGAAGAAGACGGCGGATCTGGCGAATCTGATCAATCTGGCTGATCGCAAAAGCTAAAGTCCAGGTCTTCAGGCCAACCGCTCCCATCATACGGAGGCCCATCGGGGGCCTCTGAAGCCATTTTCTTCACGATGAACCCAAAGGGGTAATCATCGGGCTCGGCGGCGTAGACCTCAGCCATCGGATCATCCTCTTTGGGCGGTCGGGGATCCAGCTCATCTGGGCCGATCCCAGAAAATTCGTTCTTAGGAATCTGGAGATAGCCGCGATGGAGGAGCTGGGCCAAGCACAGGTCGACGCTTGCCTGCATATGCCCATCACACTTATAGGCGGAGGCTTGATAGAACATGGGGCTCTCGAGGAAGTCGATCATGGCCCTTTTGGTGATCACCTCACGTGCTCGACATAGGTAGCGGTGAGCCTTGCGCTTATATTTATGTGCCAAGTCATCGACCGTAGAGGAGTATCCGATCACCCTAGCAGTGTCATACTGCTCTTGCTCCCGTTCGGAGGCCCACTTCAGCTGCGCCTCAAGGTCGGAGATTTTGACAGCCGATGAGTCGGCCTCCCTAGTCAGGCGCTCGACCTCCGACTGCAAGCGCACTTTTTTGGTTTTGAGATCATCTGCCGACCGCTTGAAGACCTCCACTTGTTGTTTCAACTCGGAGCTATCCCCGAGCTCAGCCGTCTCCTTCCTCTTCCCGAGCACAGTAGATTCTTGCCCTCTGGGCGACCGAAGCAAAAGCGTTCGGAAGTTTCTGCCACAAACAAAGGAAACTTTCGATCAGAGAGATAAGAAAATAAATTTATAATGAGCACGGAAATAAAGTAACGATTGTACCATGCTCATAAATTTGGCGCACATGATCTCTAGGTCCTTCCTCTTCTCGAGGAACTTATTTTTGTAGTGCTCCTTTCGAGCACAGTAGATTCTTGCCCTCTGGGCGACCGAAGCAAAAGCATTCGGAAGTTTCTGCCACAAACAAAGGAAACTTTCAATCAGAGCGATAAGAAAATAAATTTATAATGAGCGCGGAAATAAAGTAAAGATTGTACCATGCTCATGAATTTGGCGCCACATGATCTCCAGGTCGTCAATGGAGTGTTTCGCCAACTTCTTCTGATCAGGTAGATGCACACCCGACCGGTAAAGCGCGTAAGCTTTGCGCTCGTCGACCTTCCCATAAAAATGGGAGAATTCTTACCCCTCATGTGGCTCCTCGGGAGCTGTAAATTGGGGGAGGGCGACAGACATGCGCTCGAGGAACTCTTGGCTCCCCTCGCTGTCACTGTCGGTTTCAATGACTCTCTTCTGTTTGTCCCTGGGGGCGCCAGATCCTCGAGGAGTTGTGGCGAAGTTAGGTCTCTTCCTTTTTACTCCAGTCGAGGGGGAAGGGCCCTCATGACCCCTGACCGTGGAAGCGGGCTCAGCCAGAACGTCGGTCGGCGCGGGAGCATCGACCGTGACCCCTTAATAGGTCCTCCTATGTGTTGCCGCCATGTCGGCGGTCGGGGTGTAGGCCGCTGGGGGGTCGGGCAACACGTCGCGAGCGTTGATCGCCTCATTTAACTCTTGGAAGTTGGCGGAGTCCTGTTCTTCGCTAGCTCGACCAGCACATTTGTTCTTCAATTGAAAGGCTGTGCGAGCGGAGGCCATCATGCTTGTATCTGAAAAGGAAAGAAAGGGCCGATCAGCAACAGTTCAGAAGACGTACAAGGAAACATAAAAATATAAAATTCCCTCCCCCCCCCCCCCCCCCCCCCAACCATACCCAGCACACTCTTCCTAGAGTGCTGATCATAGCAGAGCCCCGCGCTCTCTATGTTCTGCTCCGTCAAAATGCTGCTCCAGTTCATTCGGGGCCGATCCATTCGCCCACTAGATCGAGCATATTTTCTAGGTCGGGGTCGGGATCGTGAAAAACTTCCGACCTTGCTTCTGGGAAATGGCATAGAACCCGACCCCCGATTTGGAAGACTCCGACACGGTGAGTAATTGTCGGAAGTGTCTGGGGTTGGGCTCAAACCTCAGAATCCTCATCAGCACGAGGTAGCATCCGATGAATCCTCATCAGCACCGTGAGTAATTGTCGGAAGTGTCTGGGGTTGGGCTCAAACCTCATAATCCTCATCAGCACGAGGTAGCATCCGATGAAGGCAAAGCTGTTAGGGACCAGTTGGGTTGGGCAAACCTCCAAGTCCCAGTAGGTGGAGTACATCTGATCATTGCCGATTACTCAAAAGCCGTTTGCGACGGCGTTGTAGTTAACGGCCAGCTCCGTTGGCCTCTGTTTGCCCATCAACTCATCTGGCCGAGGCCCTCGAATGGAATGAGATGGCGGGAAACGCAACATGGCGCGGGTCCTAGAAATCCGATCATCCGTGACCTTCGACCGGATCATAAAGCGGGTAAGCTTAACCCGCTCCTCCGGATCGTCGACCGCCTCATTCCCATGACCGGAAAGGCCGGCCGTCGGCTCCGTCTGTTCGACCACCCGCTGTGATCGGTGATGTTTCCTGCCCGGTCGGTGAGCCATCTGCTTCAACCGACCTTTGCCCATTTTGGCAACAGTGACAACTGGTTCCTGGACGACCTCCGACGGGCAGACGCTGCCCCCTTCCCGCCTAGAAAGCGGAACGGCCATCGGAGCCCGTTTTCACGCCACTGACTCTTGATCGGAATCGCCATCACGATCCGACCCCCAAAACTCCCCCTCTCCCTGGCCATAATCTCTCACGCTCTCCTTGGACCCCTCAGACTGGGAAGACATTATGTAAATAAGGGAAAATAGAAGGGGTCGAGGGTTACCTAGTGTTTAGTGAAGGGTTAAAGGTGTGTATGCACTCGGTCGGACAACTGCTACAGTCTCTCTCTCTAAAAACTGCTGGATCGGAGCTAAGCTTCACGTGCGCGTAAACAAATGAAAAGGACAAGACCCTTATTTATAGGAGCCCCTCATCGGAAGATGAAGCATCGCTTTGCTAGCGATGGCGGGAAGTGACGTGACGCATTGTGAGCTACACAATGCAATTAGGGCTGACGTGGCGACACGCATGCCCTGCAAAAAACTGCCCTGCTGACGTATCAAAGGAAGGCGGCTCTCGACCTCCTCTATCCAAACACTTCATCCCATCAAGACCTCCTAGCGAAATGGGCATCAGATCACAACTTCCAATCGAGTAAAACTCGATTAGAACTTGGGGGACTCGTGATAGGGGGCAATCCGACCGTTCCACGTGTCCCGATCCTAGCGGTCGGCTGGAGCCACATGACGCTGTCCGTAGCCCTTGACATGGACTCCAATCAGATATCTTCGACCGGACCTACGTCACGATATGCCTTTGGGTCCGATCGAGCCTCGACCGCTGCCCAGGGCCGCCGGCCAAGCAAGCATTAAGCGATCGGTATTGCTCGATCGCCTCAAGGTCGGGGAAGTTTGCTGAGGTGGCACATCCCATACATGGCAACCAGATCCGTACCCAACCATGGAGGATGCTGGCCCACCAGATCCCCTCTTTTAAGGATAGTACGAGATCTTCTGCAGACACTCTGAATCCTGCATTAAATACCTGCAGGTCAACGCTGACAGTCGTTAAGTGCATACTTCCCAAGGTGTACTAGGTGGATGTTATCAACTACTATATATACCCCTAGCATTTATTATTGTTGGTAAGCTCTCATAATTACTCCGATCGCATCTAGTATCCCGGTCGCATCTCTTTACCTTGAATATCTTATTCCTAGTGCTGACTTAATTCAGTGGAGGGGCTATGCCGGAGACAATCCCCTCCGGCCAAGTGACCCATTATTCTGTATTTTCAAGTCAAAGTCGGATCCCCTCTACAAATTTAACTGTCAAGCAGGACACGTGGTCGACATCCGACCCTCGACCAAAAACCCACCTCATTAGTGTCTACTATAAATTACAAATCTCATACTCTATAAAATCTCTAACATATTTCTTGTATGGAGTAGATAATTTATCACTACCATGAATTAATAAATGGACGAACTTCTTTTTTTTGTCTAGTTAGATCAAGATATTCACCGTCGACTACAGTTCAATTACTTGAATTTTAAGCATTTCAAAGTCCAGGATAGCTGTCCATAAAATTTAAGGGTGCTCAAATGGACGAGCTTCTAGAAATACATTGATGCAGAAATATTGTGCCGGAATATTTCATCCAAAATAGCTCTAGGGGTAAAGATGCACATATTTAAAAAGTTGAGGGGATAAATCGAACATTTTCAAATAATGGGAATCGTCTGCAATAATGCAATTAATCTAAAATGAAAACATTTGTACTCGAAGTCAACATTCAACAATTTCGTATGGTACAAAATGTGATTTTTTCTCGTATACTATGGACCATAATTGTAATTTTCCCGCAAATATCCCCTTGTCCAACGGTAAAAATCAAGACATCTTAGCTACACGCTTAATTTGGGAATACAAATGGTACCGAGAGAAGCAGAAGTGATATGCGTGACAGGCGGCAGCGGCTTCATTGGCTCTTGGATCGTTCATCTCTTCCTCCGCCGCGGCTACACCGTCCACGCCACCGTCAAAAACCTCGGTTTCACCTCTTTTCTCCATCACAGTCTCTTTGAAAAGCAATTTTCTTCTTGCTCTTTATTTTCATTACTTTGGTTTCTTTCCTTAATAATTATTATTAGAGGATGAGAGGGAGACGAAGCACTTGGAAGATCTGGAAGGAGCCGATTCCCGCCTCCGTCTTTTCCAGATGGATTTGCTCGACTACGATTCTGTCATCTCCGCCGTGCACGACGCAGCCGGCGTTTTCCACGTGGCTTCCCCCTGTACCGTCGATCAAGTCGGCGATCCGGAGGTGCTTGCCCTGTTTGTTCCGTATTTGAGCAATATATATTAGTGTTTAAATTGAGCAATTAGTCTCGTCGATTTACAGCGGGAACTGCTGGAACCGGCAATTAAGGGCACCATTAATGTGCTGACGGCTGCCAAAGAGGTTGGGGTTCGGCGCGTGGTTGTCACGTCTTCTATATCGGCTATGGCTCTTAGCCCTAGTAGCCTTGCAGATGCTGCTACGGATGAAAATAGCTGGCCTGATGAGGAATTCTGCAAGCACAATGGGGTAAGTAAACATATTTGTTCTTCGATTGATGAATAATTTGCATAGCTGATTGAAACAGAAACTAAATATCTCTAATACGCACATGTTTTGGGATCTTGCTACACCATATTCTAAAGATGATGAAAGAGTAATAGTATTACTTAAAATAACTCAATGTATTTTCTTAAGTGACAGAGCTCGATTGAGCTAGAATATTTTCGAAAACTCGATTGGAGCTCAACTTTTTTTGGAGAAATATGCTAAATTCCAGCATATGTATACTTTCTGCCTATTATCAGTTATCACACTATAAACCTCTGTGTGTTAAGCCATCCCACATCAAATAATCAAAGATGTGGTGCTCAATATATAATGGCTTGGCAAACCTCCCCTCTAGAGCTAGCTTTTGGGGGTTGAGTTAGTCCAAGTCCATTAATTCAACAATGTGATTTCATTTTTCGCTGTTAGCTTTGGTATCCACTTTCTAAAGTCCTGGCTGAAAAAGCTGCTTGGAAATTTGCTGAGGAGAACGGTTTGGATATTGTGGTGGTGAATCCTGGAACAGTGTTGGGACCTATGCTCTCTCCATCAATAAATGCAAGCATGCTTCTCGCCCTACGAATTCTTCGGGGTATGTAAAACCCAATTTCAGACATGAATCTTCTATATTTCCATCATTACATCTATATATAACTCTGCATTGATATAGAGTTTGCCTGAATTTATATTTTCTCTGGGTTTAATTGAAAGGGATAATTACACTCAGATACCGTGTGGTTTGCCCAATTACACACACATATGCTGAGGTTTGAAAACTTACAGAAACATACCCTAAACTCTAATTGTCGTTAGAGAACCTTAACGAAAAGAACACTTTCATGTAATGTTTGAGGTTTTTCTGTTAAAAAGTATAAACAAAATCAGGCTTTATTGAATGAATGTCCCCCAAAGCTATGCAGCCACTTAACAGATGTAATAAACTCTAATTCTTTGAGAGGGTATGTTTTTGTAATTTCAAAACCCTCGGGGTATGTTTGCGTAATTAGGTCAAACTTCCGGGTATTGATCCCTAATATAAATAGAAGTTGCTTATGGTTCTAACTTTGGATATATAGGTATTAAGGTCCCTGAAGAATTTTTTATGGGATTCGTGCATGTTAAGGATGTGGCTCTTGCACATGTACTGTTGTATGAAAACGTATCTGCCAAGGGAAGACACTTGTGTGTTGAATCTTCATCTTATTATGATGATTTTGCTGTTAAAACGGCACATCTTTACCCTGAATACAAGGTGCACAGGTAATACGAGTAAAATGTGAAGACAAATTTTTCATTCCTACCTCATGTGAATCTTATCTATGAAACATGATCAGAGAATTAAGAAACAAAGATTTTGCACATTTGTTATATGATCATGGTACATACTTTTGTAGGGTATCTAAGGATGTTCAACCTGGATTACTAAGGAGTAAGGATGCATCAAAGAAGTTGATAGACTTGGGTCTAGAGTTTACTTCTCTGGACCAAATTATTAAGGATTCTGTTGGAAGTTTAAGGAGCAATGGGTATCTTTCTTGAAATATTGGTGTAATGAACTTAGAGGGCATGCTTTGAGGCACTTGTAATTAATATTAGGGATAATTACACAAATCCCTAGAGATTTGCTTAAGAATCTAAAAAATCATCGGGATCTTACAAATACCCTCATTGAAAGATAAAAATATATACATAATATCCTCCTCAGTGGGTAAGTGTAAAGTTACAAGGTTCTGATAAAAAAATTGTGAAATTCGCATGGGGTTTTGTGTCATTGAACCTTATTATTATGTCATACAAAATCAGCTCATGCCTCATAGGAAGAAAACCTTTGGTGTTTTTTACTATGGCAAAGTACAATGGGTTTTTTTTTTTTCTTTTTTTTTTTGGAAGATGCAAAGTACAATGTGTTGACAGTTGGATAAATGAACTTTTATGGGTATTTGTAAACTTAATTAGTAAGCCAGATATTTCGTGTAGCTTAGTGTATTATTCTATGAGAAAACTAGGCAAGGGTACTATTTATTTATTTATTTATTTATTTTTTTTAGAAATAAGGAGCTGTTTTAAAAAGTTATAAGCAAAAGTCTCTGAAATGAAACCTATTAGAAATAAGGACCTGTTTTGATTAAAAAATTATTAAATCTGTGTCAAATTATTAAAATAATTTTTTTTTTTTTCCATTTTCTTTTCTGCTTTTTTATGCCAGCATATGAGATGAAATTATTTTCTTTTCTTTTCTTCTTTTACGTAGATTTTTTCTTTCGTTTTCTCTCTCTTCAGATTCTTTTCACCTTTTTTTTCTTTGATCATATGATTTCATTCTTTCATCAAATCACACGAATCTATAGTCAATTTTAATTCTCTCGATAAGACGAACACAATGATATAAATAAATCGAGGTTTCGTTGGACGTGGGAAGCACGACAATGCCTGTAAAATTTATGTTTATTTGAAGGTAATTTGGGATTCTAAATCATGGGTTTGTGTGTTCAGATGATGCGAAATAGAGATTAGTTTTGAAAGCTCCATGGTTCAAGTCGTGTAGAAAATTGTGTGCTTATATCAGTTGTGCTGCTTTAAGAGAAGTTGACACATAAAATATTGTCAGAAATTCTAAAGAATACGGATTAAAGTAATTTTTTCTTTTATTTTTCTTTTAATTGTTTATATGTTTTACACTTTATCATATCAAATTACTGCTTAATGTGTCTGGATAAATGTTATAGTACCTTCATCGAGAGCTGGTTCATATATGAAATGATATTTGATGTGGTTGTTTGGTTGATTAATTAATTTGATTGATTTATCAGTTACTTTGTCCACAAAATTAAAAATATTTTTTCACATTTCTTGGATTAGTGAGATTTGTACTTGATTTTGAATCAATCATACCTAAATTTTACATCAAAATACCTTATTAGTATATATATTTACTCTATATTCAATGAAAAAATCTCAAATTTCTTGGATTTTTGAAATTCGTACTTGATTTCGGACTAGACATACCTCAATTTTACATTCCAATACCTTAGACGTAAAGACATGTACTCCATGTTACTGCATCGCTTGTACATGGTCTAGGCCAGAAAAATATATAAATAAATCCTAATAATGATGAAATTAAGTCTCCCTTCATGTTTGATCGGTTGGTTTTATATCCACGCAATTAAAAATTTTTTCTCACATTACTTGAATTAGTGAGATACATACTTGATTTTGGACCAACGATACCTAAATTTTACATCATAATACCTCATTATTACATGTATTGTAACGCCTCGAACTTTCCGAGTTTGGAAATTGGTACGTTTATCGAAATTCGGACTGTTTACGATCCCAACGCATTTCATGATTTCATAATTTTCAACTTTAGCATTTAAAGATTTTTCATAAATCATTGATTTTTGGCATTTAAAACCTCAATGCATTAATAAGAATTCAATTTGCATCGCTTTGACACTAATTAGGGTTAGTTTGGTAAATTTATATCTGAGCTCGAGTAATTTAATCTAGTAATTAACAGTGCAATTGGACTGGAGTCCCATATTTTAAAAGTACAAGTATTTCGAGGTTCCAAATATTTTCTAAAGTTCAAACATCTTTAATTAAATTATATTTTCAAGAGAATTGCATTTTAGCCCAAAACTGTAATGCCCCTGGTTTTTGTACAAATAGAGTCGGTAAGAATTCCCTAAGATATTGGGGCAAGTTAGAAAATTTGATCGGGAAATATGTGCTTATGTGATATTAATTGTCTAATGTGTTTAATCTATCTATACTATTATAAAAGTGTGGATCTTTCAAGGTGTTTCTACCCTATTGTGAATGGACTAAAGTTGTAGCGCCCCTTTCCATATGAGGAGAAAAGACACCACATCCGCACCGAGACGAACTCCCAAACGAGGTAAAGGTACCCCATTCGAAAATCCATCCCGGCGAACGGCATTCACTCTATCAAACTCCGGCAACAGCATCATGACGCCCCAACAACAACAGCAATAATCAGAATAGTGCGGAAACGATTTCAAAAAATAACAATTTAACCATAAAATCCATCCATGGCAACATAATTCATAAAACAATTCCAAAGTAAATATCCAATTAATGTCATCCACGGCTCAACTATCTATCCCACATCAGGGGCACGTAAGTATGGAAAATAAATAATAATATTAAATACATTAAGCTAAATCAATTCATAAAGTAAAGACTCGACTGTTGTTGGGACACTGACAAGACAAGAGACAAGAGACAAGAGCCGACCTAGACCTGCTGTTGCCGACTGACAAGATAGGTGACACCGCCACCTGTCTACCTGAAGCAAGAACCAAAATAGAGGGGGTGAGTATAAAGGATACTCAGTAAGGGGGGTAATACAATATAAGTATTGATCACAGTTCGTCGTTTATCGTTCAAAACCAAAAAGGGGTGAATGTTACTCGTTTTGATAAAGATACATACAATAATATAAGTTGTAAAACAATAACACAAAGCAACATTCGGGTTCGGCTCTATTTGAAAACACAAAAGGTTGACGAACCGGATCTGTAACGACCCGAATATTTTAATTATATTATTAATAGTTACGCTGTAGCGCCCCCTGAAGAAGGACCGCCACATCCGCACCGAAACGGATTCCCGAGCTTCGGCGAGGGCCTCAACCCAAAAACCCACTCCGGCGAACGGCACTCAAGCAAGAACCTTCGGCAACAGCAACGACATCCCAACAACAACCAGAGAAGAGCAGAGAAATGCGGAAGCGGTTTAAATAATAAGACAAATTCCATAAATGTCAATTAAACATGTGCAAATCGAAATATAACATAATAACAACACGTAGTGCCATCCATGGCTCAACTAGTCTACCCTATGCAATCCTAGATATCTTCAACTATCCCACAGCAGGGGCACATAAGTACATAAAGTAAATAAATACAATAAACAAGACTCGACTGTTGTTGGGACCACTGACAAGACAAACCAGAAAGACTGAGCCTATCTAGACCTGCTGATGCCGACTGACAAGATAGGTGACGTCGCCACCTGTCTACCTGAAGCAAGAACCAAAATAGCAGGGGTGAGTATAAAGGATACTCAGTAAGGGGGTTTTGGTCACAGTTCGTCATTTATCTTTTTAACTAAAAGTGGTGAGTGTTGCCCGTTTTGAGAAAGAATACGAAATATAAGTTGTAAAATGACACAAAGCAACACTCGGGTTTGGCTTATTTGAAAACACAAAAGGTTGACGAACCGGATCCTTTAAAACATTTGCACGAAATATCAAGCCGATTGAAAGAATATTAGTTGGGTAATAAAGGAGGCTTAGGGTAGCAAGTACGAGTCACACATCCGGGTTTTATATATATATAGGGAAGTACATATGATAATTGAAGAAAACCGGAATGTGCTTCGACTTGTCACGAAAGCCATAAAACAATTAGACAAGCAATAAATGCAATAAATCATGCAGTAATGTGTCCCGGCGAGAACGGGCCCTCTCCTTATCACTCCCCATTGAAAAACATGCAAGCAAGTACTCCATCACCAAGATTCATAAACAGGGTTTAAGGAGACGCGATTAGCACCACCATCAGGATTTAAGGAGACGCGATCAGCACCACCGTACAGGGTTTAAGGAGACGCGATTAGCACCACCGTTCGCATCAACTTAGGCTAGCCAACCTCCTAGCCGGCCCAAGTTAACACGCTAGAAGTATACATCGGGATTTGCCCTAGACGCACGTCCCCAGGCTCACCTCTTGTATACTCCGGGCCCAAGTCATAAAACAGGCTATGGCTCGCTTTTGAAATCAATGATAGTTAAAGTGGCCAAAAGGGCCGTTCGAAAATATGATGCAAGTAGTTAAGTATGAATGGCAAAAGGTGCTTTTGAGACAAGTTGATGTAACGATCTAGGAAATACTCATAAGCGTCGTACGCTTCGGGAGCATACTGACGGATGTCCCTAACGACGTTACTTATAAGTGCCTCAGAGATCAAATAGTTACTTTTTAAAACAAATAAGTTACTTGTCTCTAGTTGGAAGCATTTCAAATCATTTTGGTTTTGCTACTAAAACGGTTTGACTAAGCATGTAAGGAATATTAGAGACAGTACAACAAGCAATAAGAAAAAGGCGGGGAATAAGTTATTTCGAAGCCTAAATAAACTATGTTCTTACTCCAGTTGAAAACAATTTAAAACCCTTACCTGGCTCGACAAGACAGTATGAAAGCAAGCGGTAGTCAGGTTTCTCCCTCGTTGGACCCACCTGTAATACACAGGGCCTAGAGGATGAAAACAAGACCGACAATACTAAAAGCAAGACACAAGACAACAGACGACGCACGGCAATTCACATAGACATCACTCATGCTACAGGTGCAATGTGGAAAGTAAATCAATTAAACATATAAATTACGGTACGACAATTAAAGAATATTAATGAAATGTTAAATAATGAAAGAACGTAAATAATAAATACTAAAGGCATGCTTAAACGCAATTAGGGCACGTAGACATGCTTAAAATAATATAAGGACGTTCTCTCGCGAATACAGGATTAATCGGACAAGAAACGGGAAAGATGGGATAAAATCCCTAAACGAGCAAGGTGTCAATTGACGGTCAATTAGGGTCGGGTAAATTGTAAATTATGAAGAATATCAAATCCCAAGGCTCGAGGAAGCTATAGGTGAAATCGGATTGATATTCGGAGGTCGTATGAGAAAAGTCAACATTTAAATGAGTGGGGTTGACCAATTCCCGAAGTGCAAGAAAGGAAAAGGCTGGAAAATACACTAAGTATGTTGCACCGGCCAACGCACGGGCTTACGCACGGGCTTGGCAAGCCGGTGCAAGCACAAAAGGGGTTGCACGGCCTCCCGCACGGTCTTGAGCACGGTGTCAAGACCGTGCAGGTGCAAACGGCCATGCGCACGGGCCTGTGCACGGGCTCAAGCCCGTGCAGGCTGAAAAGTGAAGCGCACGGGCTCTTGCACGGTCTTGCTCAAGACCGTGCGTTCGCCCGTGTGGATCTACTGAGCAGCAGACTCAGCAGATCGCGAACCTCATACGCGAAAATCAAAATATAAATTCATATATCTCCTAATCTACACCATAAAACATCCTAATTTTCACATATAATCATATATATCATATAAGCTACATATAGACACAAGAATCACGTAAAATGGTCAAGTAAATCTTCCTAAACACGAAAATCCTAATATATATAATTCTATATATAAATCACAAAAATCGCAAGAAATAACGAACGGAATGAAATGGGGTAAAAGGATTACCGGTAGATAATGTAGTGAGGGTCGTTCGGGTTTTCACGGCTCGTCGATCGGGCGAGAAACGAGCTCGGTAGGGCGTCGGGAAGATCTTTCTCCTTTCTTCTCCTTCTTTCTCCTTTCTTTCTTCTTTCTTCTTTCTTTCTTCTTTGAAATGAGAGAATGAGAGAGATAGGTAGATATTTAGAAAAATATCTCGGGAGGGTAAAATGGTCATTTAGGCTTTTAAGGGCATTTAAAAGATAGGTTAAATCAATCTTTTCCACCAGATTGATTAATCCAATTGGATAGATCGAGAAATTAGGCAAGAAAGAATTCGCGTAAATATTAATAATATAATTAAATATTCGGGTCGTTACAATACTCCCCTCTTCAAAAGAATCTGTCCTCAGATTCTCCTCCGGACTTCGGGGTTAGTTAAGGGGAGCATAATCTAAGAGCTCTAATAACGCGAATTAAAAACGAACATTTAGGAGCAATTAAAATACATTATAAAACATCATGCATAACAAAATATTTAAATGCAAATAACATTCCAAATAAAATTCAAAGTCAAGCGAAAGACAGAATTATAAAAACCCTAAACGAGGCTAACGTCGAAGAAGAAATTCCCAATGTAAGGTCCTTCATCACTGTCATTATCTATTTCGTTCTTCCGACTGATTCTTGTACTCTTCGTATCCCCAATGACAATTGTCACATCCTTCTCCTGTTTCTTGATTAGAGTTCCTTTTACAGGAAGTAACGCCATCTTCATTTCTCCTATTGTACTCCTCGTCTTTCTCACAATCTGTCTCTTCAAGATCACACTCTTTCTTATTCTTTCTACAGAGTGTTTTCTCATCTTCAAGGGTATTTGATGATTTCTCCTCTCCGCCTTCCATTAAACATCATTTTCATCATTTCTTCGCTCGACTTCATACGAAACATCAGAGTCGTCATCATCAGAAGCCGATGTCGGCTCATCTCCCATATAATCATCATCGTCAGATAATTCATTATCCTCTTCACTAGTTGATTCATCTTCAGACATACCTTCAGAAGTATGCTTCTTCAGACTCGATTTGTCAACGTCGGTGCCATCCAAAACCGCATAACGTATTTGCAACAGAATCGATCCTAGTCGGCCAAGAACTCCTTGTCCTTAGCACTCTCTAATAGCGTATAACGAATTTATCGAATTCCACGCTATCCACACAGAGGCCACATAAATCTTAGCATCTAATCATTCAATCAGTGCAAGTGTGAATTTTGAAAGTAGTTAAAGCACGTAAATTCTATAAAACACTTAACACATATTTAAAGCAATTACCATTCGAAACAAAATATTATGAATGAATGCTATAATAATGCAATGTACCTCTGCGAGTCGGTATCATGGTCGGGATCCCCTTTTCCTTCCCCGAGGGTTGCTTGAGTCGGGGCAGTCTTGAACTCGATGCTTGCTACTCCCACATCTGAGGCAACGCCCCAGTTTCCTCCTACACCTTGCAGTCTCATGATTTGTCTTCCCACAGTATTCGCAGGGAATGGGGTCCTCGTTCACTTCAGGTTCGGTAGGTTTTGGCATCTCGTAGTGTGGTCTCGATGTCGGAAAAGTGCTCGGTCCGGCTGGTTCTCTTCTTGCCTTCTCGTTGAAAGAGGATCCTTTCATGTGAGGAATACCTCGTCTCATCTCTTGAAGATCGGACTCCACTCTCATAGCTCTGTTAACTGCCTCGTGATAAACTCGAATGTCCAATCCTACTAATCTTTCCAAGATCTCCGGCTGAAGTCCCTCGATGAACTTTCGCGCTCTCCTTCGATCGTCAGATGCAATGTGAGGAGCATAGACGATGAGGCGGCTGAAAAGTGCCTCGTATTGTGCAACAGGGAGAGCTCCTTGGGTGAGGGACATGAACTCTCTTTCTCGGCTGTCACGTACCACTTGCGGCACGTACTTCTCTCGGAAGTCGGATAGGAACCGTGACCAAGTGTACGGAATTCTCTCAGCGATCCATCTCTGTTCTATGTAACGCCACCAATCCTCAGCTGGTCCTCTAATGAGAAAGATGGCATACTCGACCCTCTCGGGGTCCCCGCAGTGTAAAACTCGAAAGATTCGCTCCAGATCGGCTATCCAAGCCTCGGCTTTAAGGTCATCTGGTTCACCCACGAAGCAAGGTGGGTTGTAGTGCAGAAATCTATCCAGGGATTGACCCTCGGTTTGTCTCGCAGGTATATGCTGCTGTTGTCGTTGTCTCTCTTGATGCACTTGCTCAGCAATCTGTCTCATCGCTGTCACTAACTCCCTTGCAATCGAATTCGGAGATAAGGGAGCGGTAGGGGGTCTTCGATGAGGCATTATGTACCTGCGCTCAATAAACTAGGAAAAAGATGCATGTTCGGTTAATGGAATGGTCACGTAAGGCATATAAAATTTAATCAAGGCATACATATATGATTCGGATAGCATGTAGACAAGTTAAGCATGAAACAAATCACAGAACAAGAAAAACTCGATCCTATAGCCGTACGACCTAGACACGACAAGACCAAAGCAGAACACGACAAGACGACAAGACAAGACAGACGCTACCTCGAGTTCCACATCCACTTGCATTCGATCCCAACTCAGTACTACAATTGTAAGAGATCAAACGGTTGGTTGGCCATTCCAAGAGAAGATCAATCACAATTTCAATACTAAGGAGTTCTCAAGCACCTGTGACTGGAAACTCTAAGTCTCATTGACACGAAACGGGCAGACACAAGAGACAAGACAGGACGCGATTACAAAGCTTCGGTTCCTTTTGGGAACCTAGGCTCTGATACCACTGACTGTAGCGCCCCCTGAAGAAGGACCGCCACATCCGCACCGAAACGGATTCCCGAGCTTCGGCGAGGGCCTCAACCCAAAAACCCACTCCGGCGAACGGCACTCAAGCAAGAACCTTCGGCAACAGCAACGACATCCCAACAACAACCAGAGAAGAGCAGAGAAATGCGGAAGCGGTTTAAATAATAAGACAAATTCCATAAATGTCAATTAAACATGTGCAAATCGAAATATAACATAATAACAACACGTAGTGCCATCCATGGCTCAACTAGTCTACCCTATGCAATCCTAGATATCTTCAACTATCCCACAGCAGGGGCACATAAGTACATAAAGTAAATAAATACAATAAACAAGACTCGACTGTTGTTGGGACCACTGACAAGACAAACCAGAAAGACTGAGCCTATCTAGACCTGCTGATGCCGACTGACAAGATAGGTGACGTCGCCACCTGTCTACCTGAAGCAAGAACCAAAATAGCAGGGGTGAGTATAAAGGATACTCAGTAAGGGGGTTTTGGTCACAGTTCGTCATTTATCTTTTTAACTAAAAGTGGTGAGTGTTGCCCGTTTTGAGAAAGAATACGAAATATAAGTTGTAAAATGACACAAAGCAACACTCGGGTTTGGCTTATTTGAAAACACAAAAGGTTGACGAACCGGATCCTTTAAAACATTTGCACGAAATATCAAGCCGATTGAAAGAATATTAGTTGGGTAATAAAGGAGGCTTAGGGTAGCAAGTACGAGTCACACATCCGGGTTTTATATATATATAGGGAAGTACATATGATAATTGAAGAAAACCGGAATGTGCTTCGACTTGTCACGAAAGCCATAAAACAATTAGACAAGCAATAAATGCAATAAATCATGCAGTAATGTGTCCCGGCGAGAACGGGCCCTCTCCTTATCACTCCCCATTGAAAAACATGCAAGCAAGTACTCCATCACCAAGATTCATAAACAGGGTTTAAGGAGACGCGATTAGCACCACCATCAGGATTTAAGGAGACGCGATCAGCACCACCGTACAGGGTTTAAGGAGACGCGATTAGCACCACCGTTCGCATCAACTTAGGCTAGCCAACCTCCTAGCCGGCCCAAGTTAACACGCTAGAAGTATACATCGGGATTTGCCCTAGACGCACGTCCCCAGGCTCACCTCTTGTATACTCCGGGCCCAAGTCATAAAACAGGCTATGGCTCGCTTTTGAAATCAATGATAGTTAAAGTGGCCAAAAGGGCCGTTCGAAAATATGATGCAAGTAGTTAAGTATGAATGGCAAAAGGTGCTTTTGAGACAAGTTGATGTAACGATCTAGGAAATACTCATAAGCGTCGTACGCTTCGGGAGCATACTGACGGATGTCCCTAACGACGTTACTTATAAGTGCCTCAGAGATCAAATAGTTACTTTTTAAAACAAATAAGTTACTTGTCTCTAGTTGGAAGCATTTCAAATCATTTTGGTTTTGCTACTAAAACGGTTTGACTAAGCATGTAAGGAATATTAGAGACAGTACAACAAGCAATAAGAAAAAGGCGGGGAATAAGTTATTTCGAAGCCTAAATAAACTATGTTCTTACTCCAGTTGAAAACAATTTAAAACCCTTACCTGGCTCGACAAGACAGTATGAAAGCAAGCGGTAGTCAGGTTTCTCCCTCGTTGGACCCACCTGTAATACACAGGGCCTAGAGGATGAAAACAAGACCGACAATACTAAAAGCAAGACACAAGACAACAGACGACGCACGGCAATTCACATAGACATCACTCATGCTACAGGTGCAATGTGGAAAGTAAATCAATTAAACATATAAATTACGGTACGACAATTAAAGAATATTAATGAAATGTTAAATAATGAAAGAACGTAAATAATAAATACTAAAGGCATGCTTAAACGCAATTAGGGCACGTAGACATGCTTAAAATAATATAAGGACGTTCTCTCGCGAATACAGGATTAATCGGACAAGAAACGGGAAAGATGGGATAAAATCCCTAAACGAGCAAGGTGTCAATTGACGGTCAATTAGGGTCGGGTAAATTGTAAATTATGAAGAATATCAAATCCCAAGGCTCGAGGAAGCTATAGGTGAAATCGGATTGATATTCGGAGGTCGTATGAGAAAAGTCAACATTTAAATGAGTGGGGTTGACCAATTCCCGAAGTGCAAGAAAGGAAAAGGCTGGAAAATACACTAAGTATGTTGCACCGGCCAACGCACGGGCTTACGCACGGGCTTGGCAAGCCGGTGCAAGCACAAAAGGGGTTGCACGGCCTCCCGCACGGTCTTGAGCACGGTGTCAAGACCGTGCAGGTGCAAACGGCCATGCGCACGGGCCTGTGCACGGGCTCAAGCCCGTGCAGGCTGAAAAGTGAAGCGCACGGGCTCTTGCACGGTCTTGCTCAAGACCGTGCGTTCGCCCGTGTGGATCTACTGAGCAGCAGACTCAGCAGATCGCGAACCTCATACGCGAAAATCAAAATATAAATTCATATATCTCCTAATCTACACCATAAAACATCCTAATTTTCACATATAATCATATATATCATATAAGCTACATATAGACACAAGAATCACGTAAAATGGTCAAGTAAATCTTCCTAAACACGAAAATCCTAATATATATAATTCTATATATAAATCACAAAAATCGCAAGAAATAACGAACGGAATGAAATGGGGTAAAAGGATTACCGGTAGATAATGTAGTGAGGGTCGTTCGGGTTTTCACGGCTCGTCGATCGGGCGAGAAACGAGCTCGGTAGGGCGTCGGGAAGATCTTTCTCCTTTCTTCTCCTTCTTTCTCCTTTCTTTCTTCTTTCTTCTTTCTTTCTTCTTTGAAATGAGAGAATGAGAGAGATAGGTAGATATTTAGAAAAATATCTCGGGAGGGTAAAATGGTCATTTAGGCTTTTAAGGGCATTTAAAAGATAGGTTAAATCAATCTTTTCCACCAGATTGATTAATCCAATTGGATAGATCGAGAAATTAGGCAAGAAAGAATTCGCGTAAATATTAATAATATAATTAAATATTCGGGTCGTTACATACGCGAATTCTTTCTTACCTAATTTCTCGATCTATCCAATTGGATTAATTAATCTTATGGAAAGATTGATTTAACCTATCTTTTAAATGCCCTCAATTACTTAAATTACATAAATACCCTTAAAAGCCTAAATGACCATTTTACCCTCCCGAGATATTTTTCTAAATATCTACCTATCTCTCTCATTCTCTCATTGAAGAAGAGGAAAGAAAGAAGAAAGAAAGAAGAAAGAAAGGAGAAAGAAGGAGAAGAAAGGAGAGGATCTTCCCGACGCCCTACCGAGCCCGTTTCTCGCCCGATCGACGAGCCGTGAAAATCCGAACGATCCTCACTACATTCTCTACCGGTAATCCTTTTACCCCATTTCTTTCCGTTACCTCTTCGTTGCGATTTTAATGAGTTTTATATAGAATTTTATTATATTAGGATTTTCGTGTTTAGGAAGATTTACTTGACCATTTTACGTGATTCTTGTGCCTATGTGTAGCTTAGATGATATATATCATCATATGTGGAAATTAGGATATTTTATGGAGTAAATTAGGAGATGTATGAATTTATATATTGATTTTCGCGTGTGAGGTTTCGCGATCTGCTGAGTCAGTTGCTCAGAAGATCCACACGGGCGAACGCACGGTCTTGATCAAGACCGTGCAGGAGCCCGTGCGTAGCACTTTTCAACCTGCACGGGCTTGAGCCCGTGCACAGGCCCATGCGCATGGCCGTTTGCACCTGCACGGTCTTGGCACCGTGCTCAAGACCGTGCGGGAGGCCGTGCACCCCTTTTTGTGCTTGCATCGGCTTGCCAAGCCCGTGCGTAAGCCCGTACGTTGGCCGGTGCAACATACTTAGTGTATTTTCCAGCCTTTTCCTTTCTTACACTTCGGGAATTGGTCAACCCCACTCATTTAAATGTTGACTTTTCTCATACGACCTCCGAATATCAATCCGATTTCACCTATAGCTTCCTTGAGCCTCGGGATTTGATATTCTTCATAATTTGCAATTTGCTCGACCTATTTGATCGTCAATTGACACCTTTCTCGTTTAGGAATTTTTCCCATCTTTTCCGTTTCTTGTCCGTTTGACCCCGTTTTCGTGAGAGAGTTCCGTTATATTATTTTAAGCATGCCTACGTGCCCTAACTGCGTTCTAGCATGCTTTCCATATTTATTATTAATGTTCTTCCATTATTACAATTGCTTTAAATATTTCTTTAAATGTTAATTCATCTGTTATATATCCTTATATGCTTAATTGCCTGGCTTTCCATATTGTATCTGTAGCATGAGTGAAGTTATATTTGAATTTTCGTGCGTCGTCTTTTGTTCGTGTCTTGCTTTTAGTATTGTCGGTCTCGTTTTCATCCTCTAGGCCCTGTGTATTACAGGTGGGACCAATGAGGGAGAAACCTGACTACCGCTTGCTTTCATACTGTCGTGTCGAGCCAGGTAAGGGTTTAAACTTATTTTAACTGGGGCAAGGACATAGACTATTATAGTTTTGCAAAATAAATGATTACCCCGCTTTTCTTATTACTTGTTGTACTGCCTTTACTATTCCTTATGTGCTTAGTCAAACCCTTTTAATAGCAAAACGAAAATGATTTGAAATGCTTTCAAATAGAGACAAGGAAAACCCCTTTTGTTTTAAATGCGAACTTTGGTCTCTCGACCTCGCAACTATAACATTGTCTCGAATGGCCCTTTTGGCCTCCCAAACCCCGATTTCCTGCTTTCGAATGGCCCTTTTGGCCACCCAAACTATCTTTCATTTCAAAAGCGAGCCATAGTCTGTTTAATGACTTGGGCCCGGAGTATACAGGAGGTGAGCCTGGGGACAGGCGTCTAGGGCGAATCCCGATGTATACTTCTAGCGTGTTGACTTGGGCCGGCTAGGAGGTTGGTTAGTCTAAGTTGATGCGAACGGTGGTGCTAATCGCGTCTCCTTAAACCCTGTACGGTGGTGCTAATCGCGTCTCCTTAAATCCTGATGGTGGTGCTAACAGCGTCTCCTTAATTCCTGTATAGCATCGTTGGTGGTGGAGTACTTGATTATATGCCTGCATGATTTTCAATTGGGAGTTATAAGGAGAGGGCTCGTTCTCGCCGGGACACATTATTGCATGATTTATTGCATTTATTGCTTGTCTAATTGTTTTATGGCTTTCGTGACAAGTCGAAGCACATTCCGGTTTTCTTCAGTTATCATATGTACTTCCCTATATATATAAAGCCCGGAAGTGTGACTCGTACTTGCTACCCTAAGCCTCCTTTATTACTCAACTAATACCCTTTCAATTTATCGGCTTGATATTTCGTGCAAATGTTTTAAAGGATCCGGTTCGTCAACCTTTTGTGTTTTCAAATAAGCCGAACCCGAGTGTTGCTTTGTGTCATTTTACAACTTATATTTCGTATTCGTATTCTTTCTCAAAACGGGCAACACTCACCACTTTTGGTTTTAAAAAGATAAATGACGAACGGTGATCAAAACCCCCTTACTGAGTATCCTTTATACTCACCACCTGCTGTTTTGGTTCTTGCTTCAGGTAGACAGGTGGCGACGTCACCTATCTTGTCAGTCGGCATCAGCAGGTCTAGATAGGCTCAGTCTTTCTGGTTTGTCTTGTCAGTGGTCCCAACAACCGTCGGGTCTTGTTTATTGTAATTAGTTACTTTACGTAATTATGTGCCCCTGATGTGGGATAGTTGACGATATCTAGGATTGCATAAGATAGACTAGTTGAGCCATGGATGACACTATCTGTTTATGAACATTCTGTATCTTGATTATAAATGTTTAATTGTTATTATTGTTAGCCTTGTAGGCTTTTACGGAATTTGATTGTTTACATTAATCGCTTCCGCATTCCTCTGTTCTTTTCTGGTTGTTGTTGGGATGGTTGTCGCTGTTGCCGATGGTTATTGCATGAGTGCCGTTCGCCGGAGTGGGTTTTTGAGTTGAGGCCCCTCGCTGAAGCTCGGGAATCCATTTCGGTGCGGATGTGGCGGTCCTTCTTCAGGGGGCGCTACAGGATCCTTTGAAAACATTTGCACATAAGGTCAAGCCGATCATTTTGAAATAATATTAGTTGAGTCACGAGGCCGTTACAAGTTCGAAAGACATGGCATAAATAAGTTGGAAATGATAAGTAAAAACGGCTCGTAATTCAACTAAATAGTTTGAACAATAAAGGAGGCTTAAGTTGGGCAAGTTCGAGTCACTCTTCCGGGTTTTATATATATAGGGAAATACATATGCTAAATGAAGAAAACCGGAATGTACTTCAACTTGTAACGAAAGCCGTAAAGCAATTAGACAAGTAAATAATGCAATAAGTCATGCAATATTGTGTCCCAGCGAGAACGGGCCCTCTCCTTATAACTCCCATTCAAGAAAATCATGCAAACACGTAGTCAAGTACTCCACCACCGAAAGTCGTGATCCAATCAGAATTTAAGGAGACGCGATTAGCACCACTGTACAGTGAATTAAGGAGACGCGGTTAGCACAACCGTTCGCATCAACTTAGGCTAGTCAACCTCCTAACCGGCCTAAGTCAACACGCATAGAAGTATACATCGGGATTTGCCCTAGACGCTCGTCTCTAGGCTCACCTCCTGTATACTTCCGGCCCAAATCATTATTCAGTCCAGGGCTTGCATTTGAAATCAATAACAGTTTGGGTGGCCAAAGGGGCCGTTCGAAAAGATGATGCAAGCAGTTATGTAGAATGGCTAAAGGGGCCTTTGAGACAAGTTGATGTAATGATCTAAGAAATACTCATAAGCGTTGTACGCTTCGGAAGCATGCTAACAGATGTCCTAACGACATTACTTATAAGTGCCTCAGAGATCAAATAATTACTTTTAAAATAAATAAGTTACTTGTCTCTAGTTAAAAGCATTTCAAATCATTTTGGTAGATGCATAGGTTTTGCTATCAAAACATTTGACTAAGCACATAAGGAAGTAATAAAGACAGTACAACAAACAATAAGAAAAGGCGCGATATTAATTTATTTTGAAACCTAAGTAACTATGTCCTTGCCCCAGTTGAAAATAGTTTAAACCCTTACCTGTAGCTCGACAAATGAGAAAAGCAAGCAAGCAACATGTATGATTCTCCCTCAGAGATCCCACCTGAAAACACAGGGTCTAGAGGATGAATGACTGACACGAACAAGAAAACAGACACTGACGCTCGGCTATCAAAATACAAACATGCTTAAGGACACTCACTCAACATTTAAACATAAGAAAGCGAGTAGGGGCAATATAGTCAATTTATCCAAAAGCAGGCAAAAATTAAATAAACGAATAACAATTAACATTTAATTAATAATAACATTTAAGCATAATCTAACCAGGGGTTAAGCTTGCAATTAAACATCAAACATGTATATTTCATTTAAATCAACAACAATTAAAGTACAACTTATAGCTTTTCCCAAAAGCTCAAAAGCTAACAAGCTAAGATCGATCCTATCTCTAGCCTAATCGAACCGAAACCTATCCGTTCGACTACACAAGCATATATCATCAACAATCAACAATTTATACAATTAAGCCAAGCTAGGATCAAGTTATTTATGCTCAAAAGCTATAAGCTATAAGCTATAGTTCAAAAGCTACAAATTAACACAATAATATGAAAAATGCTATAAAAGACAAACGACAAGTCGGATTCGAGTAATACCAGCGCTGTTAGAACCGTTGCGTCGAGGGGCACGATCTGTCCGAAGATTCTTTCGCCGGATTCCTGCCGGAACAGTGCCAAAATGCCAAAAAACCACCTGCCACCACCGGACCACCGCCGGGCCACCTCCTCTCGACGAGCCAGTCACTTCCCTCAAAGCCATTTCTCAATCGGATCATCCATCGGAATTTAATTTCACTTTGAAGCTCCAAAACCCTAGAATCCAAGAATCAAAATTAACGAAAATCGGCTCAACGAAATACGAAATTGACTTCGAAATCGGCTTACCCATGTCGAGAAGATTGAAATCCATATAAAGCTCTTTGAAAATGGTGGCCGTAAAGTCCAGACGACCACGTCGCCGCCACGGATCCGCCACGCGCCGCCGGAGACGCGTTCATGAATTTAAGGAGACGCGATTAGCACCACCATACGGGAATTTTAAGGAGATGCAGTTAGCACCACCATACAGTGAATTAAGGAGATGCGGTTAGCACCACCGTTCGCATCAACTTAGACTAGTCAACCTCCTAACTAGCCTAAGTCAACACGCATAGAAGTATACATCGAGATTTGCCCTGGACGCTCGTCTCCAGGCTCACCTCCTGTATACTCCGGGCCCAAAGTCATGATTCAGTCCATGGCTTGCTTTTGAAAACAAGAACAGTTTGGGTGGCCAAAAGGGTTGTTCGAAAAATGATGCAAGCAGTTAAGTATAAATGGCCAATGGGGCTTTTGAGACAAGTTGGTGTAACGATCTAAGAAATACTCATAAGCGTCATACGCTTCGGGAGCATGCTAACGGATGTCCCTAATGAAATTACTTATAAGTGCCTCTGAGATCAAATGGTTACTTTTAAAACAAATAAGTTACTTGTCTCTAGTTGAAAGCATTTCAAATTATTTGGGAGATGCATAGGTTTTGCTATCAACAGGTTTGATTAAGCACATAAGAGAATAGTAAAGGCAGGAACAACAAGTAATAAGAAAGGCGGGATAATAATTTATTTCGCAAACCTATATAACTATGTCCTTGCCCCAGTTGAAAGCATTTTAAATCCTTACCTGGCATGACAGAACAAGAGAAGGAAAGGAAGCAGCAATTACAATTCTGCCTCAAGATCCCACCTGAAAAACACGGGGTCTACAGGATGAATGACTGACACAAACAAGAAAATAGACCCTGACAATCCAATGAACTCGCTGCAGACAACACACTTTCAAAATCTCACAAAAATCCGTCGGCTAGATCGAGAATAATTCGAGCTCAAAGATGGGATGAATTTAGGGAAAAAAAAATGGGGAACTTCTCGCATGAAAAATGAGAAAGGAATGAGGGTTTTGCGCGAAATGAGAAGCTACTGACCATTTTAAAACCTGGAAGAAATGCGCACGGCATCTCGTCACGGCGTGTAACGAGGCCGTGTGAGAAACACGCACGGGGTATCGTCACGGCGTGTGACGACCCCGTGAGGACAAACACGCACGGGCTCTCGTCACGGCGTGTGACGAGCCCGTGTGTATTCATGTGCAACAAGGCCGTGTGAGATAAGTGCACAGGGTCTCCTCACGGCGTGTGGCGAGACCGTGCAAGGCATACAGGGGCAGTTCGTGTGATTAAAACCACACAAACTTCACAAAATTTAAACATGAATAATAACATCGAAATCACATGTATAATATTATAAACCTAACGCACATAATTTTTAAATTCACATAATATGAAATTAAATTAATTTAGGATGAATGTCATGACAATGCAATATACCTGGATCGTTCATACAGAATCAAGCTTCATCCTTTTGGCTCGTCTCGACATTTTCTTCCTCGTGCAATTTGTACGAAGATGAGACGGACTTCCACATGAGAAGCAACGTCCCTGCTTCTTTCGGCATTCTGACTCTTGATGATCTCTTTGGCAGAAACCACATACTGGCGTTCGTTGCGGTTTCGGAAGTACATTCTGTTTCGATGAATATACCGAGAAGGTTTTTTTTCCGGAGGAAGACCCTGAATGTGTAAATGGCCTCGTAGAACTCGCTGGACGTACATTCTCAGTATCGCCTTCCAAGGCGTCAATACTAGCGTAGGTCTGAGGCTGAGCTGTTCCCCGCGGTACTGGTCTCTTCTTCGGACATAGATTCACTCTGTGGTCGGCGCTACCACATCCGTAGCACAGTCCATTCTTCTTCCAACATTTGGCCTCTAAATGCGGGCCCTTACAGAACCCACATACGGGTCGTGGATATCCCTGAGGTTGGGGAGGAATAGGCTGAACGGGGGCTTGAAATTTACTTTCGTGTTGCTGACGAACAATCCTCATAATGTATTCAGCCCGGAACTCAGTGAAGAACTGATCCCAAGTCGGGACTACATGCTCGCGTTCCCATCGTTGTTCAATCTGTTTCCACCATTCCTGTGCAGCTCCAATCATCAAATAAATAGCAAACCCGACTCTTAGAGGGTCCGGATATTCCATAATCCTATAAATCTTTTCTAGTGCTGATATCCATGCCTCGACAATAGTGTCATCCGGGGCACCTTCAAATTGTGGCGGTTCGAATCTGAGAAATTGAGCCCATGCTTCCTGCTCAGCATTTCCTTTAGGGGCATGAGCGATGAACTGTCTTAATGTTTCCAAAATTTCGGCTGAAATCGGTGGATCGGTCTGAGGTGTCAATGAAGATAACGAGGACTGTCTACAGGGACAACGGCGTGGAGACATCCTGTAAAGTCATTAACAGTTATGCATGACAGGTAAGTGATCATGCAAAGCTGTAAACACATAGGCAAGTAATGTTCACATAGTGTTCACATAAGCACTTAACACATTTGCACAATTCCACATAATTCCTAAGCCGTACGACCTAGACACAACCGGACACGACAGACAACCAGGCATGGCAAGTACAACCTTGAGTTTCACATCCACCTATATCCAAGCCCATCCCAGTGTTTTGATTGTAAAAGATCTTTTGTTGTTGATCATCCAACAAAGATCCTTGACAATTCAAACACTAAGCGTTCTTGAACACTGGTGAGTGCAATTCCCTAAGTTACACCGGCACACAACGACCGACCAAACTAACAAAACACGACGATTTAGAGCTTAGGCCATTGGACCAAAGAAGCTCTGATACCAACTGTAGCGGGCGCCCCAAACGGGTAAAGCACGCCCCGCACCGAGCCCCGACCCGGAGTCGAAATGGGATCCGACCCAAAACGAAACCAGGCGAACGACAAGCATTTACTCAATTACTAGGCGGGTTTCAAAAACAACAAAATAAAACGACAGAGACGCGGAAGCAATAATAAACCGAACATTAAAACATAAATAAATGCACAAGTATTAAAGCCCACCAAGGCTAACGAAAATCAATTACATAGTTAATTAACGGGTTCTATACAATATCCCGATAAATATAATGACGGGTTCGAAGTATATATAATCCCGAATACAACATAATAACACAATTTTCTAAAATCGTAAAACTTAAAAAATATCTAAACGGGGAAAAGGAATATACATGAGAAAATAAATACAACTCTACGACGACGACGACGAATCCCGCCTAGTATCCTAAAACCAATATAGGGGTAAAACAGAGGGGGTTAGTCAAACGACTAAGTGAGGAGGGAATAATAATGTATATAATAAAACGGAAAATAAATCACCAATTTTATAATTAAAAGAAATCAACATAAACGAAAGGTTTTCGTAATCGGGTGGTGATTTAACATAAAACATAACTTATCATATGACTCGGCGAGACGAGCCCTAAACTCCAATTTCCAAAACATAAAATCGGAAACCACCCTTATTCCTCCAATGTAGCCGGACTGCAAACCCGAACTACTCATATCATATGGGAATAAAAGGGCTGCCACTCCGGCCTCACCCCGAGCTCCCAATGGAGGAAACCATAGGATTTACGCCGTAGACCCGACGTCTACCGACTTCGTCCTATCGTTCTTACTCCGGGCCCAAACAAACATGCATACATATCCTAACTCGCTTTTCAAATCATTTCCGGTTGGCCAAAAGACCGTTCGAGACATGTCATATGCGAGGCCGAAGGCCAAAGTTCACCTTAGAAAACAAAAGGTTTTACATGTCTCTTTCGTAAACATTTCAAAGACTATACGTAGTACTTTTTCATATCAAATCATTTTCGATAAATCACATAAACATAATAATCATAAATATCTATTAAGTACATATACAAATGGTGTGAAAACAAAACATAAACGTGGCTTGTATCGGGAGAGGCTTATTTATATATATACGTAATAATACTGGAACAGAAAAGGAAAGCCTCACCTGGCTGCTATGCAAAATAAGAGTAAAAAGCTAGAACCGGCGCTACTCCACAGCAGTATCGTCTGCAAGAATACCAGGACACAAACAAATAAGACTAAAGACGACGCACGGCTTATACGAGAATATTAAAACACATAGGAGCACGTTATACAATTAAATCAAGCACTTAAGTTCAAATTATCAAACGAGAACAGAGTAATTCTCAAATTTAAAAATGAAAATCAAGTCCAAATGCAACGAAACTTTACGGACATGCTTTAATTATCATAAAGGAGTATGCATTCGAATTTCGGAAAAATCGGACTTCACATGCAAAAGATAGAAAATTTAACGAAAACTTAAAACGCACTATTCATATACCTGAACATGTTGTAAATTCATAAATCATGCAATTCATATCTATTTCATATATATCGAATACACGAGCGAAGAAAGAATTCGGAAAAGACGAGTCTCGGAGGGACCCGTAGTGTAAAATGTGCCCTGACTTACAGAAGGTCAGGGCACTGTTCGACCAGGCCACACGGCCGTGTGCCGAGGCCGTGCACAATCGGACGAACACGCACGGCCTCATGCACACGGCCTCAAGGCCGTGTGCACAGCCCGTGCACCATCCTAAACACGCACGGTCTCTTGCACGACCGTGCAAGAGGCCGTGTACACCCACACGGGCTTGCCACACCCCGTGTGCATGGCCCGTGTGCGTAAAAATTGAGCAGAACATGCAGAACATCAAATCCAATACGCGAAAATCAATCCTAATTCAACATTTAACTAATTAAACATGCGAATTAATCCCTGATTTTCACATATAATCATCTACAACATATAATCTACATATAGAAACGATAATCACAAAATTCCATCCACAAATTCTATAAAAGTCACATAAAACCTAATAATACCTACTATTCACAAAAACGAGAAAAATGAAGTATAGAAGACATTAAACGAGAGAATCGTTAGAAGCTTACTCATAGAAAAGATCGCGAGGAATTCGTAGGCGTAAACGATTCGAAAATCCGTCGGGAAACGAAGTCGGGATGATTGTTGAAATCTTCTTCCTTCTCTTTCTCTTTTTATTCTCTTTTCTTTCCTTTCTTCCTCCTTGCTACATTTGAACGAGAGTGAGGTGAGAGAGAGACTTAGTCAAATGAGTTGACTAGGGTTTAAAATCGAAGGGGTAAATTCGTAATTTTGTAAAATAAGTTTGAAAGCTCACGTTGTCCAAATAATACGTAATTACAGTCAAAATTCATATAATTAAACGCACATTGACAATTAGTGATTTATATATCAAAATTCACTCATTTACGAAATTATCCTAAAATCTTAGAATAAATATCAAATTAAAATAATACTTTGCGAAATTACTCGATTCAAATATACCGAATTATAAATCGGATTTTCGGGTCGTTACAGGTCCACACGTGGTTGCCACACGGGGTGTGGGTGAACCCTGTGTCGCAACCCCATGTCGCCCCTTTTCAGCTCTTTTTAGCCTAGTTACTGTCCCTTTTGTCATTTCAACCTCTACTCTCTTCGATTGACCTCGTTTTCAAAATCTGACTTCACCAATAGATTCATAGGGTCCGAAGACTTATGAATGTGTGGAGTTTGAATTTTTCCGACCCCGTTCGGGTGATGAATAGTGCGCTTTTCCAAAAGAGTATTTTTGTAATTTTACCCGATTGATCCGAAACTTATAGGAATGCTTTGTTTTGATTTTTAAGCATGAATATGAACTCAGTTTGTGCTTAAGCATGATTGTGCTTCTTTAATTTCAATATTTCCCTTGTTTTATTTGAAAACGTGAACTTATTTGCATCCTTTAGCATTCATTATCGAATTTGGACATGCATACATATTCATTGCATTGTTAAAGCCGTGCGTCTGAGTCATTGTCTTATGTGGTTGTGTCTTGCTTGGTTTTCAGGAGATACGGCCGAGGAGTAGCTAGCTTTCTATACTTTGCTCATTTTGCAATTTTGTCAGGTGAGGTTCTTTCAGCTTCTGTTTCAGTTATATATATGTATACGTATCTAAGCCTCACTCAAATAAGCCCTGTTTTTATGAAGTTTTATTTTATCCCGTCTCTATATCGTATATATAGATATTTGATTCAATTATCTTGATGATTTATAGAAAATGATTTGATATCAAAGATATATCGTATTAACTCTTCGATCACCGTTTGCGTGAAAAGAGGCAAACTGTTCTTTAAAGATAGGTCTGTTTGACCGATGCTAAATGTTTTGAAAATGTGAGACCTGTTTTGTTCGTTTGTTTGTTTGTTCGTGGATCCAAAGTAGGGGGTAATAGGGTTCGTCGGGTACACATGTAGCGCCCCCTGAAGAAGGACCGCCCCATCCGCACCGAAGCGAACTCCCGAGCTTCAGCGAGGAGCCTCAACTCAAAAATCCACTCCGGCGAACGGCACTCAAAGAACAACCATCGGCAACAGCGACAACCACCCCAACAACAATCACAACAATACAGAGATATGCGGAAGCGATAAAGTAAACAGATAAATTCATAAACGCCTACGAGGCTAACATAATATCAATTAAACATGTGACATTCTAAATACAATAGAATAAAAACACGTAGTGCCATCCATGGCTCAACTAGTCTATCCTGTACAATCCTAGATATCATCAACTATCCCACATCAGGGGCACATAAGTATGTAAAGTAAATAAATACAATAAACAAGACTTGACGGTTGTTGGGACCACTGACAAGACAAACCAGGAAGATTGAGCCTCACTAGACCTGCTGATGCCGACTGACAAGATAGGTGACGTCGCCACCTGTCTACTTGAAGCAAGAACCAAAATAGCAGGGGTGAGTATAAAGGATACTCAGCAAGGGGGTTTTGATCACAGTTCGTCATTTATCTTTCTAAAACTAAAAGTGGTGAGTGTTACCCATTTGGGAAAAATACGAATAATGAAATATAAGTTGTAAAATGACACAAAGCAACACTCGGGTTCGGCTTATTTGAAAACGCAAAAGGTTGACGAACCGGATCCTTTAAAACATTTTGCACGTAATATCAAGCCGATAAATTGAAAGGGGTATTAGTTGAGTCACGAGGCCGTTACAAGTTCGAAAGGCATGATTCAATAAGTTAGAAACGATAAATAAACACGGCTCGTAATTCAACTAATTAATTGAATAATAAAGGAGGCTTAGGGTAGCAAGTATGAGTCACGCTTCCAGGTTTTATATATATATAGGGAAATACATATGATAAATGAAGAGAACCGGAAGGTCCTTCGACTTGTAACAAAAGCCGTAAAACAATTAGAAAAGCACCAAATGAAATAAATCATGCAAATAATGTGTCCCGGCGAGAACGGGCCCTCTCCTTATAACTCCCAATTGAAAATCATGTAAACATATTGTCAAGTACTCCACCACCAACAATACTATACGGAGTTTTAAGGAGACGCGATTAGCACCACCATACAGAGTTTTAAGGAGACGCTGTTAGCACCACCGTTCGCATCAACTTAGGCTAGCCAACCTCCTAGCCGGCCGAAGTTAACACGCTACAAGTATACATCGGGATTTGCCCTAGACGCTCGTCCCCAGGGTGACCTCCTGTATACCCCGGGCCCAAATTATTAATCAATCTATGACTCGCTTTTGAAATCAATGATAGTTTGGGTGGCCAAAAGGGCCATTCGAAAGTAGGAAATCGGGGTGTGGGAGGCCAAAGGGGCCATTCGGGACAAGGTTATAATTGCGAGGTCGAGAGACCAAAGTTCGCATTTAAAACAAATAGGTTTTCCTTGCCTCTAGTGGAAAGTATTTAAAACATTTTGGTTTGCTATCAAAACGGTTTGACTAAGCAGATAGAGAAATAGTAAAGGTAATACAACAAGTAATAAGAAAGCGGGATAGTGGTTTATTTCGCAAACCTAAGTAACTATGTTCTTAGTCCAGTTGAAAACAATTTAAAGCCCTTACCTGGCTCAACACGATAGTATGAAAGCAGACGGTAGTCAGGTTTCTCCCTCGTTAGTCCCACCTGTAATACACAGGGCCTAGAGGATGAAAACGAGACCGACAATACTAAAAGCAAGACACGAACAATAGACGATGTACGGCAATTCAAATGGAACCTCAATCATGCTACAGTTGCAATATAGAAAGCCAGGCAATTAAACATGTGAAGATATATAAAATATGGAATAACAACTAAGGAAAGGTAAATGAAATTCTAGATAATGAAAGGATATAAATTAAATATTAAAGGCATGCTTAAATGCAATTATGGCACGTAGACATGCTTAAAATAATATAAAGACGTTCTCTCGCGAATACGGGATTAAACGGATAAGAAACGGGAAAGGTGGGAAAAAAATTCCTAAACGAGAAAGGTGTCAATTGACGGTCAAATAGGGTCGGATAATTGTAAATTATGAAGAATATCAAATCCCGAGGTTCGAGGGATCTATAGGTGAAGTCAGATTGATATTCGGAGGTCGTATGTGAAAAGTCAACATTTAAATGAGTGGGGTTGACCAAATTCCCGAAGTGCAAGTGTAACGCCCCACATTTTTGGTAAGCTAAAGCTGGTAAGAATTCCTAAGATAACGGGACAAGTTTGGAAAACTCGATCGGGATATATGTGCTTATGTGATATTTGTGTGTTTTATATGAATTTTCGTAAATGCAATAATTTGTGAATTTAAATTATTCTATGTCAATGTGCGTTTAAAATGATGAGTTTTGACTACAATATTGATATATTTCATTAATATGTCCTATTTATGAAGTTTCACAAAATTACGAAAATGCTCCTTCTATTTTTACTTAAACCTCAGGTTTTCGTTTTATTCTCTTTCCTTTCCTTTTCATAATTACACTTAACCCCAACGAGAGAAAAGAAAAGAAGAAGAAAAAAAAGAAAGAATTTTCTTAAAAACTTCAATTTGATCTTTCGAGTTCGTTTCTTAACCAAATTTCGATCCGTAGGAACCTAAGAGACCCTTGTAACATTCTCTACAGGTATTATTCAAGTTCCATTCGATTCCGTTGTCGTTTGAGTATGTTTTGGATAAATTGTTTCGAAGTTGGATTTTTCGGTAGTTTGATCGTTATACTCCGTAGTTTTCGATGATTCTTGATCCTATGTGTTGCCATTGTGATCTTTGATGTTTGTTGAAGTTTGTAGTATGAAAATCTGATTGAAAATGGGGTTTTGGTGAAGATTTGATGAAGTTTTGTTACTTCTGTGCGAAGTTCTTCGCGTTCTGCTGAAAATTCGCGAAAACATGGTGCACACGGCCTTGCAACAGGCCGTGTAGCAAGACCGTGCGCAATTCTCAACTCACACGGCCTTGCATCAGGCCGTGTGTGTAGGTCGTGCGTGTCCCAAAAATGCACACGGCCTTGCACAAGGCCGTGCAAGAGGCCGTGTGTCCCGAGTTTAGTTCAAAAGTCTCTGGAAGTCAAAAATTGCAAATCTTACTTTCTTCGTTTGATATTATTTTCAAAATCCGACGTCGCCATTAAGTCCGTAATACTTTAAAACCTAATAATTCGCAGAGTTTGAATTTTTCCAATACCGTTTGATCGTAAAACGAACCGATTTCCGTTTAGGGAATTATACGCTTTTCGCAATTCTTTTCCGATTGCTTTGAAACTTGAATGTATGCTTCTTTATAGTATTTTAAGCATGTCTATGAAACCTAATTGTGTTAAGCATGATTTATAGTTTTAAAATTTGATATTTCATTCGTTTCATTGAATAATTGCCCTAATTGCCCTTCTTTGATTTAATTAAGTGTTTATTGCATTAAGAATAAGCCGTGCGTCGTATTGTCGTGTTACATGGTTGTGTCGTATTTGGTTTTAGGTGGTAGTTCTTCCGGGCAGTAGTTGGTCTTCTTTCTTTTGCCCTTTTTGCAGGATTATCCAGGTGGGGTTTCTCTTCCGAATTCGGCTTTCCTTATATGTATGTAAATATTCCATATATACCCGAAGCCTGTGTTTTATGTTTTTATGTTTTCTTTCCCCATATTTATATTATACGTAGTAGCTATTTGAAACCATAATATCTTAATGAGTTTAAAGAAAAAATGCTTTGATATCAAATTATTACGTATAACCCCTCAAAAGCTCCTTTAGCTCGAAAGGGTTAAAAGTTGGTTTATCAATCAGTCCCTTTGACCATATAAGCATTTGGATTGCGAGGAATTATCTTGGCCTTTCGGCCTGGCCATTGAGCCACATTACATTATTGGGCCCGGACATCAGGGTACGGGGTGAAGCCGGATAGACGTTGGGTCTACGGTGGATCTCAATGCTCTGGTCTCCAAACTGATGGGAGCTCGGGCGTATGACCGGAGTGGCAACCCTTTTGAGTACCTGCGCCGGACGGGATCTAGTCTATATCCCCAGCCGAAGATGTATTGGATATTTGTCCTTGCATGATTATATAGTAGCGGGCTAGCTACCTGACTAAACAAGGAGGAATAAGGGAGGTTTATTTGATATTTCTGATATTATGAAAACTCGCCGGGATTTTACTTTATTGCGAAATTATTCGATTCACCAATAATTGTGAAAACCTTTATTTTCCTTTACTTTCTGCTCATTTACAAACTGGTGAATCTTTCGGTTGTTTCGATAATATATATGTATTACAGCCCCCTCACTTAGTCGCTTTGACTAACCCCACTATTCTGTGGTTGTCTTTTCAGGTTTTGTTGCTAGGCGGATTCAGGTCGTGTCCTTGGAGTCATTTACTTTTGTTTTGGTGATTTCATATCCGTCTATGTATCTGGATAATAATTAAAACCCTAGAAGTTGTAGATGTAAATAATGTAAATTTAGTTTGAATGTTGATATGGTTGTTTTCAGTGGCCTTGGTGGGCTTTATAATTGTGTTTTGGATTATGGTTGTTCTAGCTCCCTAAGTGGGATAGGTTGCGCTAATTTGCTTCCGCTGTATTATTGTTCATTGTCCTATTAATTTCTAAAGCAGATCCGCCTGGTATTTATTTTCCATTCGCCAGGTTGTAGTTCATAACCGGACCTTTAGTTCTTGTTATGGATTGTGACTTGGTGCGGGACGTCACGTCGCACCGTATTTGGGGACATGCCGTTACAGCACGACCCCCGGGCGCGGAGAGGAGAACCTTCACGACGGCGCCCGTTGGACGCGCTGGTATAAGCTTCTAATCCATGTGCACAACCCTAAAGTTTGGCTTACGAAGCACTTGCCAAAAGGTATTAATCCATATTGGTTGTACATGAGTTCTAACTTATAAACCCTTCAAATTACATGTTCATTTCCGATGTGGGATGAGAAATGCACTCTCACGGCCTTGCGACACCCCGTGAGGGGAGGCCGTGCGTATCCCTTCCACACGGGCTTGCGACACGCCGTGCAGAAGCCCGTGTGGCTCTCCTAAACCATTTTCTTTTTTACGCTGAATATTTCGGGGCGTTACAATTGCCCCTCCTTCAAAGCGTAATGTCCCCATTACGCCGTGACATAGGCCCATTGCTCCCCGTCAGTAGAGAAGCTGCCCTACTACACGCGGAGCGGAGCCCCTTTTAGAGGTGACTCATGACTCATGACGTGTGTGGAACATGTATTCCCACGACTGACGGTTGGCTCTGATACCACTTGTCACGACCCCCGGGCGCGGAGAGGAGAACCCTCACGACGGCGCCCGTTGGTCGCGCAGGTATAAGCTTCGAATCCACTGTGCACAACCCTAAAGTTTGGCTTACGAAGCACTTGCCAAAAGGTATTAATCCATATTGGTTGTACATGAGTTCTAACTTATAAACCCTTCAAATTACATGTTCATTTCCAATGTGGGATGAGAAATGCACTCTCACGGCCTTGCGACACCCCGTGAGGGGAGGCCGTGCATATCCCTTCCACACGGGCTTGCGACACGCCGTGCAGAAACCCGTGTGGCTCTCCTGAACAATTTTATTTTTTACGCTGAATATTTCGGGGCGTTACAACAAGAAAGGAAAAGGCTGGAAAATGCACTAAGTATGTTGCACCGGCCAACACACGGGCTTGGCAAGCCGGTGCAAGCACAAATAGAGGTGCACGGCCTCACGCACTGTCTTGAGCACAGTGCCAAGACCGTGCAAGTGCAAACGGGCCTGCGCACGGGCCTGTGCACGGGCTCAAGCCCGTGCAGGTTGAAAAGGGAAGCGCACGGGCTCCTGCACGGTCTTGATCAAGACCGTGCGTTCGCCCGTGTGGATCTACTGAGCAGCAGACTCAGCAGATCACGAAACCTCACACGCAAAACCAACATTTAAATCCATACATCTCCTAATTTACTCCATCAAACATCCTAATTCTCACATATATTCATCTATACCATATTAGCTACACAGAGGCACAAGAAACACGCAAAATGGTCAAGTAATTCTCCCTAAACACGAAAATCCTAAAACTATAAAATTCTATATAAAACTCACGAAAATCACAACGAGGAAGGAACGATATAAAATGGGGTAAAAGGATTACCGGTAGAGAATGTAGTGAAGATCGTTCGGGTTTTCACGACTCATCGATCGGGCGAGAAACGGGCTCGGTAGGGCGTCGAGAAGTTTCCTTCCTTTCTTCTCCTTCTCTTCTCCTTCCTTTCTTCTTTTTCCTTCTTTATATGTAATGAGAGAATGAGAGAGATAGGTGGATATTTAGGAAAATATCTCGGGGGGTAAAATGGTCATTTAGGTTTTTAAGGGCATTTATGTAATTTAAGTAATTAAGGCATTTAAAAGATAGGTTAAATCAATCTTTTCCACAAGATTAATTAATCCAATTGGGTAGATCGAGAAATTAGGCAAGAAAGAATTCGCGTAATACTTAATAATATAATTAAAATATTCGGGTCGTTACAATACTCCCCTCTTCAAGAGAATCTGTCCTCAGATTCTCCTCCGGACTTCAGGGTTAGTTAAGAGGAGTATAATCTATAAAAATTCTGATAACGCGAATTAAAAACGAACATTTAAGAGCAATTAAAATACATTATAAAACATCATTCACCACAAAAATAGAATCCAAAGTCATGCGAAAAACGGGATTACAAAAACCCTAAACAAAGCTAACGACGAAGAAGAAAATAAAGGTAAATAGCTCATGGCTCATCCAAGACACACATTCTCGTCCATAACGACCAAGAATCAGAAAATCCCAATGTAAGGTCCATCATCACTATCATTATCTATTTCGTTCTTCCGACTGATTCTTGCACTCTTCGTATCCTCAATGACAATTGTCACATCCTCCTCCTGTTTCTTGATTAGAGTTCCTTTTACAGGAAGTAACGCCATCATCATTTCTCCCATTGTACTCCTCGTCCTTCTCACAACCTGTTTCTTCAAGATCACACTCTTTCTTATTCTTTCTACAAAGTGTTTTCTCATCTTCAATGGTATTGGATGATTTCTCCTCTCCGCCTTCCATTAAACCATCATTTTCATCATTTCTTCGCTCAACTTCATACGAAACATCAGGGTCGTCATTATCAGAAGCCGATGTCGGCTCGTCTCCCATATAATCCTCATCGTTAGATAATTCATTATCCTCTTCACTAGTTGATTCATCTTCAGACATACCTTCAGAAGTATACTCCTTCAGACTCGATTTGTCAACGTCGGTGCTATCCAGAACCGCATAAATTACTCGCAACAGAATCGATTCTAGTCGGCCAAGAACTCCTTGTCCTTAACACTCTCTAATAGCGTATAACGAATTTATCGAATTCCACGCTATCCACACAGAGGTCACATAAATCTTAGCATCTAATCATTCAATCAGTGCAAGTGTGAATTTTGAAAGCAGTTAAAGCACGTAAGTTACATAAAACACTTAACACATATTTAAAGCAATTACCATTCAAAACAGAATATTATGAGTGAATGCAATGATAATGCATTGTACCTCTGCGAGTCGGTATCAGAGTCGAGATCCCCTTTTCCTTCCCCGAGGATTCCCTGAGTCGGGGCAATCCTGAACCTGATGTTTGCTGCTCCCACATCTGAAGCAACGTCTTGATTTCTTCCTACACCATGCAGTCTTGTGATTGGTCTTTCCACAATGCTCACAGGGAATGAGGTCCTCCTTCACTTCTGGTTTGGTAGGTTCTAGCATCTCGTATTGTGGTTCCCATGTCAGAAAAGTGCTCGGTCCGGCTGGATCTCTTCTTGCTATCTTGTTGAAAGAGGATCCTTTCATGTGAGGAATACCTCGACTCATCTCTTGAAGATCGGACTCCACTCTCATAGCCCGGTTAACTGCATTATGATAAACACGAATGTCCAATCCTACTAATCTTTCCAAGATCTACGGCTGAAGTCCCTTGATGAATTTCCGCACTCTCCTTTGATCGTCAGATGCAATGTGAGGAGCATAGACGATGAGGTGGCTGAAAAGTGCCTCGTATTGTGAAACAGGGAGAGCTCTCTGGGTGAGGGACATCAACTCTCTTTCTCGGCTGTCACGTACCACTTGCGGCATGTACTTCTCTCAGAAGTCAGATAGGAACCGTGACCAAGTGTACAGAATTCTCTCAGCGATCCATCTCTGTTCTATGTAGCGCCACCAATCTTCAGCTGGTCCTTTCATGAGAAAGATGGCATACTCGACCCTCTCGGGGTCACCGCAGCGTATTACTAGGAAGATTCGCTCTAAATCGGCTATCCAAGCCTCGGCCTTAAGATCATCTGGTTCACCCACGAAGCAGGGTGGGTTGTAGTGCAGAAATTTGTCGAGGGATTGGCCCTCGGCTTGTCTCGCAGCTACATGTTGTTGTTGTTGTTGTCTCTCTTGATGTACTTGTTCAGCAATCTGCCTCATAGCTGTCAGTAAGTCTCTTGCAATCGAATTCGGAGATAAGGGAGTTGTAGGGGGTCTTCGATGAGACATTATGTACCCGCGCTCAATAAACTAGGAAAAGATGCATGCTCGGTTAATGAAATGATCACATAAGGCATATAAAACTCAAACAGAGCATACATTTACGATTCGAATAGCGTGTAATCAATTAAAGCATGAAATAAATCACATAACAAGCAAAACTCGATCCTATAGCCGTACGACCTAGACACGACAAGACGACAAGACAAGACAGACGCTACCTCGAGTTCCACATCCAATTGCATTCAATCCCAACTCAGTACTACAATTGTAAGAGATCAAACGGTTGGTTGGCCATTCCAAAAGAAGATCAATCACAATTTTAATACTAAGGAGTTCTCAAGCACCGGTGACTGGAAACTCTAAGTCTCATTGACACGAAACGGGCAGACACAAGAGACAAGACACGACGCGATTACAAAGCTTCGGTTCCTTATGGGAACCTAGGCTCTGATACCACTGACTGTAGCGCCCCCTGAAGAAGGACCGCCACATCCGCACCGAAGCGAACTCCCGAGCTTCAGCGAGGATCCTCAACTCAAAAATCCACTCCGGCGAACGGCACTCAAACAACAACCATCGGCAATAGCGACAACCATCCCAACAACAATCACAACAATACAGAGATATGCGGAAGCGATAAAGTAAACAGATAAATTCATAAACGCCTACGAGGCTAACATAATATCAATTAAACATGTGACATTCTAAATACAATAGAATAACAACACGTAGTACCATCCATGGCTCAACTAGTCTATCCTGTACAATCCTAGATATCGTCAACTATCCCACATCAGGGGCACATAAGTATGTAAAGTAAATAAATACAATAAACAAGACTCGACGGTTGTTGGGACCACTGACAAGACAAACCAGAAAGACTGAGCCTCACTAGACCTGCTGATGCCGACTGACAAGATAGGTGACGTCGCCACCTGTCTACCTGAAGCAAGAACCAAAATAGCAGGGGTGAGTATAAAGGATACTCAGCAAGGGAGTTTTGATCACAGTTCATCATTTATCTTTTTAAAACTAAGAGCGGTGAGTGTTGCCCGTTTGGGAAAAATACGAATAACGAAATATAAGTTGTAAAATGACACAAAGAAACACTCGGGTTCGGCTTATTTGAAAACACAAAAGGTTGACGAACCGGATCCTTTAAAACATTTTGCACGTAATATCAAGCCGATAAATTGAAAGGGGTATTAGTTGAGTCACGTGGCCGTTACATGTTCGAAAGGCACGATTCAATAAGTTAGAAACGTTAAATAAACACGGCTCGTAATTCAACTAATTAATTGAATAATAAATGAGGCTTAGGGTAGCAAGTACGAGTCACGCTTCCGGGTTTTATATATGTAGCACCCCTTTCCTTGGACGGAGAAAGGACACCACATCCACACCGAGACGAACTCCCAAACGTGGTAGATGTACCCCATTTAAAAATCCATCCCGGCGAACGGCAATCAGTCCAACAAATACCAGCAACAGCATAACGACACCCCAACAACAACAGCAATAAAAGAATAACAGAGTTGCGGAAGCTCAATTAAATATACAATTAGTCATATAAGCCATTCATGGCAACATAATTCATACATCATTTTCCATAATCATTTAATAAATGCCATCCATGGCTCGTCTAATCTATCCCACATCAGGGGCACATAAGTACAGGAATTAAAACATAACATGGAACACATAAATTAAATCAAATCATAAATAAGGACACGATTGTTGTTGGGACACTGACAAGACAAGACATACGAGCCAACCTAGACCTGCTGCTGCCGACTGACAAGATAGGTGACAACGCCACCTGTCGACCTGAAGTAAGAATTAAAATAGTGGGGGTGAGTATAAAGGATACTCAATGAGGGTAAAGAGGGAACAAGTACGAGTCACGATTCCGGGTTTGGATTATATATATATATAAGAAATTACATTTGAATAATTGAAGAAAATTCGGATCGTGTTTCGACTTGCATACAGGACAATAATAAGCCGTAATAATAAAGCATTAATGTAAGCAAGTAATATCCCAGCGAGAATGGGCCTGTTCCTCCTTATAACCCCCTCAAGTTCAGTAACTCCATCACCTGTGTCTGACCCCAAACGTGCAACGAATGCAACGCCCACCATCACTCCCAACCGTGGTTATCAACTCCTGACGGGCCACGATTGACGCTTAGTTTTGGGAAAAGCACCCCGGATTACACCCTGGACGCTCGTCCCCAGTTGTAACCTCCGGATACCATCCCGGGCCCATTTTAAATTACAATACATTATCTTTGCTCGCGTTCGAAAAACATTATAAGTTAAAGCCAAAAGGGCATTTAGGCAAGTGTATTTGACGACAAATGGGTTAAATCCTAAGTCAAACCGTTACGAAAAAGGAAAGAGTTTTCTTGCCCTTTGAAAACAAAATGATTTAGAGATACCTATAGATACGAGTTAATATCAAAACATTTGTTATAAATATATATTAAATATTTAATAGATATACGAGAAAGGAAATCAAAGCAAGATGAGCACATAAGGGTAGTTCGCAATAATTTAAAAGAAATTCTTACTCCGGTTGAAAGTATTTTTTAAGACCGTCACCTGTAGCTCGACAACGAGAAAAGCAAGCAACGGACAAGTGCTCCACGGGGAGTAAAGCCTGCAATCTAAGACACGACATAACCAGGTAAGACTCTTGACAAGACGTATGGCGTATGATAAGAAATAAAACACGTAAAAGCATATAGACACGACTTCCATTGAAGTACTCACAATTGCGTTTAAAGATATAAATGACCAAATAAAGCTATTGGTGAAGACGGAATTCGAAAACGAGATCAAACGAACATTTTAGGTTTTTGGGTTGAAACATACAGGAGGTCCGGTCTGGAAAATGGCTGAAAATTTGCTAAGGGATACACACGGGGTGTTGCACGGCCTGTTGCAAGGCCGTGTGTGCAAGAAATGGAGGTGAACGGGGTCTCGCACGGCCGTGCGCAAGGCCGTGCGTGTTATCACAAGGCACACGGCCTCCTGCACGACCTGTCGCAAGGCCGTGCGCGTTCACACGGGGTCTCGTCACGCCGTGTGGCGAGACCGTGTGGTTCTAAAATAAGCTGATTCGCGAGAAACAGACGCAAAAGCAATAATTCTAATACCAAATTTCATCCTACACAAATTATACCCGGCCAATCATGCTCAAATTCATATATATTACTCTCCTAAACTTACTTAACAATTAGAAACAAGAATCATGCAAAACCGTCAACTATAACGAATAAACCCAATAAAAACCTAAGTTAATAAAATTCAATAAAAATCGATATTCGTCGGATGAATCGAAAAGAGGTTAGAAGGTTACCGGTTGGTTATGGAATGGGGGTCACGTAGCCGAAGACGGGATTCCATTTGGACGAGAATCGGGTTCGGCACGAAAATCTCTCTTCCTCCTTCCTTCTTCCTTTCTTCCTTCTTTGTGAATGAGAGAATGTGAGAGAGAGTTAGATATTTAGGGAAAATATCTCGAGGAGTAAAATGGTCATTTTGGCTTTTAAGGGCATTTATGTAATTTTAGCAATTGCGGGTATTTAAAAGATAGGTTAAATCAATCTTTTCCGTAAGATTAATTAATCAAATTGGATAGATCGAGAAATTAGACAAGAAAGAATTTGTATAATAAATATAATTAATTAAAATATTCAGGTCGTTACAATACTCCCCTCTTCAAAAGAATCTGTCCTCAGATTCTCCTCCGGTCTTGGGGTTAGTTAAGAGGAGCATAATCATGGAAATTCTAATAACGCGAATTAAAACGAACATTTAGAAGCAATTAAATCACATAATAAAACATCATTCATAATAAAACATTTAATGCACTTAACATTCCAATTAAAATTCATAGTCATCCAAATACAGAATTACATCAATTCCTAAACAATGCTAGCGGTAAAGAAGAAAATAAGAATAGATAGATCATGGCTCATCGGGGCCACGACGGAAATACTGATCGAGCTGCTCCGAAAGTGACCTCTGCATCTCGGAGATAGATCGCTGAAGCTCTGACTGTAATGCTGTGTATTGCCTATCCATGTGAGCGCGCTGAGCTGCAAAGCCCTCATTGATCTGCCTCTCCTGCTGGGCAAATCTCTCATCGGTCACATGATGGTAGTCGGAGAACTCCGTATACAATTGCTGCAGGTCAATCGACTCCTGATCCTGCGTGTTTCCTCTGCTGTGTGAAGACTCAGGTATCGAAGCATCCTGTCTCCACGACTGTGGGTAGATGTGCTGAGCCTGCTCGTGGACCTCTGAATTTGGGGGTCCTTCTTCATGAGCATCATCTTGGACGGCTTCCCACAAGGGTAGACCGTTTACCAGAACATACGGGTCGTTCCGTCTCGGACCCTTTCTGCAAATCGCCATCTGGGCTAGAGTGCCATAACTAATCATGGTTGAACCTCCAACGACAACCTGAGTATCGAGCCATTCCACCTGGGCACACTCCAAAATGGCGGTGATATAGGAGCCTACTCGAATCTCTCCTCTCGATCGAGTGGAGATGTACATCATATGGTCCATCATATACGAAATGGGGTTGAACCTGACCCCTCTCACCATATGGTCGAGCATGAGACAATCTTCAGTATTCACCGCTCCCGGACTGTCTCCTCTAGCTAGAACCGATCGGGAAACGACTCTATGCATAATCCCTAGCTGAGTGGTAATAAGTGTTGTGGCTTTGGATACGCCGGAGTTGAAAATTTCGGTGGAGGTGGTGATATGTCTCCAAGCCTCGGCCTGATTCCATCCATCGGCACGTCTTCTAGGTGCCGTGACATCCAACTGAAAGTACTCGGACATCTGCCGGTATGAGAGCGTATAATCTTGGTTAAATGCTCGGAAGTGGATTCCGATTGGCATTTCGAGGTCGTCTGGAAATGCTGCGCCCTTAAGAGAACTTAAAAATTCACATGTGAGCCGGCGGTAGGATGGCCTTTGGATGCTCCAGAAATTAGTCCATCCTATGTTGTCGATATATTGGGATATGCCTTCGCCTAGTCCCAACTGATACATGGCTTCCATATCGAGGAATTGTGTGGCCTTAACCGGTCGTTCCATTAACCGATTGATGACATTTTGGTCGTCCTCATTTCCCAAATCTACGTGATAACCTTCCGGTGCTGCTATGTCGGGTAACTCCCTTGCCCGATGCCCGCTACGAGTCTCGCGGTTGCCTTCCATAATAGAGCTTGAGTTGGTTTGAGTTGAAGGAAATCAAGTTGCAAATTCCACTTGAGACTTTTACCAAACACTTGGCGTGCGCTACTTCGGGCGAAGATAATGTGAGATCAGTACAAGGGATCTAGCCTAAAATTCCAACTGGTCGAAGGACGTGCTGCAGAAAATGCGTCTTCAAAATTTCACGAAAATCCGTCGGCTGGATTGAGAAATAATCGAACTCAAAAACATATGAAATTTGGGGGAGAAAATAAGGGAGATTTCGCAAGAGAGAAAGAAAAAATTTTGAGGTGTTGCGAAAAACTGGAGCTTCTGATCATTTAAAAATCCGGAAGAGGTGTGCACGGCCTCTCGTCACGGTGTGTGACGAGGCCGTGTGGGAAAACACGCACGGGGTATCGTCACGGCGTGTGACGAGCCCGTGTGGAAGAAACACGCACGGGCTCTTGTCACGGCGTGTGACGAGCCCGTGTGGAGGGTTTGCGCACGGTCTCTCGCACAGGGTGCGACAAGACCGTGTGGAAAGGAGCACGGGGTCTCGTCACGCGGTGTGGCGAGACCGTGCAAGGCATGCAGGGGCAGTTCATGTGTTTTAAACCACACAAACTTCACAAAATTCATACAAGGAATACATTTCACCAAAAATCATATAAATTCACTTATATAATATTTTCACATATTATCAATTATACGTCTAACGCACATGATTTTAAAACTTCAACGTAAGATGAAATTAAATGAATTTTGGATGAATGTCATGACAATGCAATATACCTGGATCGTTCATACGAAAATCAAGCTCCGTCTTCTCGACTCGTTTCCACTTCTCTCGTAAGATTTAGTTGCATGGAATTCCAAGTAGTCTGCAATCACAACTAAATGGCAAGATAGATGCATGTCTAATTAGGAATGAGTTTTGAAAAATATCACATAAGCATGCCCTTGTGACAATCACATGTAGCACGAAATCTCACTCATAGTATAGCATACGTAATTCAAACCATCAAATAAGATCCTAATGCCGTACAACCTAGACGAACCAAACCGAATAGGACACGACATCAAATCCCACGAGCGACTCGTGTTACGATGTACTTAATACAAGAAGTATAGAAGATCGCTAGTTGAGTTGCAGCTCAACCGTGGTCGTTCTACAATTCCGGCATCAAGCATGACGAACACTCGTCACGCTGCGAATTCAATACAAACTGACACCAAGCAGACAGACACTCCATGCATGACAAACGAGATACTAGAGCTTTCGGTTCCCTTTCAGGAACCTCGGCTCTGATACCACTGACTGTAGCGCCCCTTTCCTTGGACGGAGAAAGGACACCACATCCGCACCGAGACGAACTCCCAAACGTGGTAGATGTACCCCATTTAAAAATCCATCCCGGCGAACGGCAATCAATCCAAAAATTACCAGCAACAGCATAACGACACCCCAACAACAACAGCAATAAAAGAATAACAGAGTTGCGGAAGCTCAATTAAATATACAATTAGTCATATAAGCCATTCAAGGCAACATAATTCATACATCATTTTCCATAATCATTTAATAAATGCCATCCATGGCTCGTCTAATCTATCCCACATCAGGGGCACATAAGTACGAAAATTAAAACATAATATGGAATACATAAATTAAATCAAATCATAAATAAGGACACGATTGTTGTTGGGACACTGACAAGACAAGACATACGAGCCAACCTAGACCTACTGCTGCCGACTGACAAGATAGGTGACAACGCCACCTGTCGACCTAAAGTAAGAATCAAAATAGTGGGGGTGAGTATAACGGATACTCAATGAGGGTAAAGAGGGAACAAGTACGAGTCACGATTCCGGGTTTGGATTATATATATATATAAAAATTACATTTGCATAATTGAAGAAAATTCGGATCGTGCTTCGACTTGCATACACGACAATAATAAGCCGTAATAATAAAGCATTAATGTAAGCAAGTAATATCCCAGCGAGAATGGGCCTGTTCCTCCTTATAACCCCCTCAAGTTCAGTAACTCCATCACCTGTGTCTGACCCCAAAGGTGCTACCCCGGGCGATTGTTGACTTTTAGGAAAACGTGCAACGAATGCAACGCCCACCATCACTCCCAACCGTGGCTATCAACTCCTGACGGGCCACGATTGACGCTTAGTTTTGGGAAAAGCACCTCGGATTACACCCTGGACGCTCGTCCCTAGTTGTAACCTCCGGATACCATCCCGGGCCCATTTTAAATAACAATACATTATCTTTGCTCGCGTTCGAAGAACATTATAAGTTAAAGCCAAAAGCGTATTTAGGCAAGTGTATTTGACGACAAAGGGGTTAAATCCTAAGTCAAACCGTCACCAAAAAGGAAAGAGTTTTCTTCCCCTTTGAAAACAAAAATGATTTAGAGATACCTATAGATACGAGTTAATATCAAAACATTTGTTATAAAATATATATTAAATATTTAATAGATATACGAGAAAGGAAATCAAAGCAAGATGAGCACATAAGGGTAGTTCGCAATAATTTAAAAGAAATTCTTACTCCGGTTAAAAGTATTTTTTAAGACCCTCACCTGTAGCTCGTCAACGAGAAAAGCAAGCAACAGACAAGTACTCCACGGGGAGTAAACCCTGCAATCTTAGACATGACATAACCAGGTAAGACTCTTGACAAGATGCACGGCGTATGATAAGAAATAAAACACGTAAAAGCATATAGACACGACTTCCATTGAAGTACTCACCATTGCGTTTAAAACAATTAAACGAGATATAAGGATTAAAAGATGTAAACATGCTTCGAACACAGTTTAGATTTCACATTCATGCTCGTGACATAATAAAGAAGCATTCATACAAGTTTTGGATCAAATAGACGATGTATGGAAAATAGTTAAAAAACCCTAAACAAAATTGGCACTACTCAATGCCCGAATGAAGTCGGAAAATTCGTACTTCGAATATTAAAGATATAAATGACCAAATAAAGCTATTGGTGAAGACGGAATTCGAAAACGAGATAAAACGAACATTTTAGGTTTTTGGGTTGAAACATACAGGAGGTCCGGTCTGGAAAATGGCTGAAAATTTGCTAAGGGGTAAACACGGCCCCCTGCACGGCCTGTCGCAAGGCCGTGCGCGTTCACACGGGGTCTCGTCACGCCATGTGGCGAGACCGTGTGGTTCTAAAATGAGCAGATTCGCGAGAAACAGACGCAGAAGCAATAATTCTAATACCAAAATTCATCCTACACAAATTATACTCGGCCAATCATGCTCAAATTCATATATATTACTCTCCTAAACATGCTTAACAATTAGAAACAAGAATCATGCAAAACCGTCAACTATAACGAATAAACCCAATAAAAACCTAAGTTAATAAAATTCAATAAAAATTGATATTCGTCGGATGAATCGAAAAGAGGTTAGAAGGTTACCGGTTGGTTATGGAATGGGGGTCACGTAGCTGAAGACGGGATTCCATTCGGACGAGAATCGGGTTCGGCACGAAAATCTCTCTTCCTCCTTCCTTCTTCCTTTCTTCCTTCTTTGTGAATGAGAGAATGTGAGAGAGAGTTAGATATTTAGGGAAAATATCTCGAGGGGTAAAATGGTCATTTTGGCTTTTAAGGGCATTTATGTAATTTTAGCAATTGCGGGTATTTAAAAGGTAGGTTAAATCAATCTTTTCCGTAAGATTAATTAATCAAATTGGATAGATCGAGAAATTAGACAAGAAAGAATTCGTATAATAAATATAATTATAATTAAAATATTCGGGTCGTTACAATATATATATAGGGAAATACATATGATAAATGAAGAGAACCGGAAGGTGTTTCGACTTGTAACGAAAGCCGTAAAACAATTAGGCAAGCAACAAATGAAATAAATCATGCAAATAATGTGTCCCGGCGAGAACGGGCTGTCTCCTTATAACTCTCAATTGAAAATCATGTAAACATATAGTCAAGTACTCCACCACCAACAATACTATACAGAGTTTTAAGGAGACGCGATTAGCACCACCATACAGAGTTTTAAGGAGACGCTGTTAGCACAACCGTTCGCATCAACTTAGGCTAGCCAACCTCCTAGCCGGCCGAAGTTAACACGCTAGACGTATACATCGGGATTTGCCCTAGACGCTCGTCCCCAGGCTCACCTCCTATATACCCCGGGCCCAAATTATTAATCAATCTATGGCTCGCTTTTGAAATCAATGATAGTTTGGGTGGCCAAAAGGGCCATTCGAAAGTAGGAAATCGGGGTGTGGGAGGCCAAAGGGGCCATTCGGGATGTAACGACCCGAATATTTTAATTATATTATTAATAATTACGCGAATTCTTTCTTGCCTAATTTCTCGATGTATCCAATTGGATTAATTAATCTTGTGGAAAAGATTGATTTAACCTATCTTTTAAATGCCCTCAATTACTTAAATTACATAAATGCCCTTAAAAGCTTAAATGACCATTTTACCCCCTGAGATATTTTCCTAAATATCTACCTATCTCTCTCATTCTCTCATTACATACAAAGAAGGAAAAAGAAGAAAGGAAGGAGAAGAGAAGGAGAAGAAAGGAGGAAACTTCCCGATGCCCTACCGAGCCCGTTTCTCACCCGATCGACGAGCCATGAAAACCCAAACGATCCTCACTACATTCTCTACCGGTAATCCTTTTACCCCATTTCATTTCGTTCCCTCTTTCTTGCGATTTTCATGGCTTTTGTATAGGAATTTTATAGTTTTCGGATTTTCGTGTTTAGGAAGAATTACTTGACCATTTTACGTGATTCTTGTGCCTATGTGTAGCTTATATGATATATATGATTATATGTGAAAATTAGGATGTTTTATGGAGTAAATTAGGAGATGTATTGTAGCGCCCCTTTCCTTGGACGGAGAAAGGACACAACATCCGCACCGAGACGAACTTCCAAACGTGGTAGATGTACCCCATTTAAAAATCCATCCCGGCGAACGGCAATCAAATACCAGCAACAGCATAACGACACCCCAACAACAACAGCTATAAAAGAAAAACAGAGTTGCGGAAGCTAAATTAAATTATACAATTAGTCATATAAGCCATTCATGGAAACATAATTCATACATCATTCTCAATAATCATTTAATAAATGCCATCCATGGCTTGTCTAATCTATCCCACATCAGGGGCACATAAGTACGGGAATTAAAACATAATATGGAATACATAAATTACATCAAATCATAAATAAGGACACGACTATTGTTGGGACACTGACAAGACAAGACATACGAGCCAACCAAGACCTACTGCTGCCGACTGACAAGATAGGTGACAACGCCACCTGTCAACCTGAAGTAAGAATCAAAATAGTGGGGGTGAGTATAAAGGATACTCAATGAGGGTAAAGAGGGAACAAGTACGAGTCACGATTTTCGGGTTTGGATTATATATATATAAGAAATTACATTTGCATAATTGAAGAAAATCCGGATCGTGCTTCGACTTGCATACACGACAATAATAAGCCGTAATAATAAAGTATTAATGTAAGCAAGTAATATCCCAGCGAGAATGGGCCTGTTCCTCCTTATAACCCCCTCAAGTTCAATAACTCCATCACCGGTGTCCGACCCCAAAGGCGCTACCCCCGGGCGACTGTTGAATTTTAGGAAAACGTGCAACAAATGCAACGCCCACCATCTCTCCCAACCGTGGCTATCAACTCCTGACGGGCCACGATTAATGCTTAGTTTTGGAAAAAGCACCTCGGATTACACCCTGGACGCTCATCCCCAATTGTAACCTCCGGATACCATCCCGGGCCCATTTTAAATAACAATACATTATCTTTGCTCGCGTTCGAAGAACATTATAAGTTAAAGCCAAAAGGGCATTTAGGCAAGTGTATTTGACGACAAAGGGGGTTAATCCTAAGTCAAACCGTCACAAAAAAGGAAAGAGTTTTCTTGCCCTTTGAAAACAAAATGATTTAGAGATACCTATAGATACAAGTTAATATCAAAAAATTTGTTATAAAATATATATTAAATATCTAATAGATATATGAGAAAGGAAATCAAAGCAAGATGAGCACATAAGGGTAGTTCGCAATAATTTAAAGGAAATTCTTACTCCGTTTGAAAGTATTTTAAGACACTCACCTGAAGCTCGACAAACGAGAAAAGCAAGCAACGGACAAGTACTCCACGGGGAGTAAAGCCTGCAATCTAAGACACGACATAACCAGGTAAGACTCTTGACAAGACGCACGGCGTACGATAAGTAATTAAAACACGTAAAAGCAAATAGACACGACTTCCATTGAAGTACTCACAATTGCATTTAAAACAATTAAACGAGATATAAGGATTAAAAGATGTAAACATGCTTCGAACACAATTTAGATTTCACATTCATGCTCGTGACATAATAAAGAAGCATTCATACAAGTTTTGGATCAAATAGACGATGTATGGAAAATAGCTAAAAAGCCCTAAACAAAATTGTAGCGGGCGCTGTAGCGGGCGCTCCAAACGGGTAACGCACGCCCCGCACTGAGCCCCGACCCGGAGCCGAAATGGGATCCGACCTGAATCGAAACCCGGCGAACGGCAAGCATTTAATCAATCACTAGGCGGGGTTTTCAAAAACAACGAAAAGACAGTAGTGCGGAAGCAAAATAAACCAAACATTAAAACATAAATAAATGCATAAGTATTAAAGCCCAGCAAGGCTAACGAAATTCAATTACATAATTAATAAACGGGTTCGATACAATATCCCGAATACAACCTAAATAATAATTCCTAATATCATGAATCTTAATTAATATCTAAACGGGGAAAAGAGATATACATGAGCGAAATAAATACAACTTAACGACAACGACTACGACGACGACGAATCCCGCCTAGTAACCTGAAACCAATATAAGGGTGAAAACAGAGGGGGTTAGTCAAACGACTAAGTGAGGAGGGAATAATAATGTATATAATATAACGGAAAATAAATCACCAATTTTATAATTAAAAGAAATCAACATAAAAGAAAGGTTTTCCTAATCGGGTGGTGATTTAACATAAAAAACATAACTTATCATATGACTCGGCGAGTCGAGCCCTTAACTCCAATTTCCAAAACATAAAACCGGAAACCTCCCTTATTCCTCCAATGTAGCCGGACTGCAAACCCGAACTACTCATAACATACGGTAATAACTCAGGTACTCAAAGGGCTGCCACTCCGGCCTCACCCCGAGCTCCCAAATGGAGGAAACCATAGGATTTACGCCGTAGACCCGACGTCTACCGACTGCGTCCTATCGCTCTTACTCCGGGCCCAAACAAACATGCATACAGTTCATAATCTCGCTTTTCAAATCATTTCGGGTTGGCCAAAAGACCGTTCGAGACATGTCATATGCGAGGCCGAAGGCCAAAGTTCGCCTTAGAAAACAAAAGGTCTTACATGTCTCTTTCGTAAACATTTCGAAGACTATACATAGTACTTTTTCATATCAAATCACTTTCGATAAATCAATTAAACCTAATAATCTTAAATATCTACTAAGTATATATATAGAAACGGTGTGAAAACAAAACATAAACGTGGCTTATTTCGGGAGAGGCTTATTTATATATATACGTAATAATACTGGAAACAGAAAAGGAAATCCTCACCTGTTGGCTATTAAAAATAAGAGCAAAAAGCAAGAACCGGCGCTACTCTACAGGAGTATCGTCTGCAAGAATACCAGGACACAACCAAATAAGACTAAAGACGACGCACGGCTTATACGAGAATATTAAAACACATAGGAGCACGTTATACAATTAAATCAAGCACTTAAGTTCAAATTATCAAACGAAAACAGAGTAATTCTCAAATTTAAAAATGCAAATCAAGTCCAAATGCAACGAAACTTTACGGACATGCTTTAATTATCATAAAGGAGTATGCATTCGAATTTCGGGAAAATCGGACTTCACATGCAAAAGATAGAAAATTTAACGAAAACTTAAAACGCACTATTCATATACCCGAACATGTTGTAAATTCATAAATCATGCAATTCATATCTATTTCATATATATCGAATACACGAGCGAAGAAAGAATTCGGAAAAGAAGAGTCTCGGAGGGACCCGTAGTGTAAAATTTGCCCTGACTTACAGAAGGTCAGGGCACTGTTCGACCAGGCCACACGGCCTTGTGCACGGCCGTGTGCCGAGGCCGTGCACAATCGGACGAACACGCACGGCCTCATGCACACGGCCTCAAGGCCGTGTGCATCAGCCCGTGTCCAATGCAGACACACGCACGGCTTCATACACACGGCCTTGACCGTGTGCGACCAGATTGAGCAGAAACATACAGAAGATCAAAAACATACGCGAAATTAAATCCTAATCCAACCTTTAATCACTAAAACATGCAAATCATACTCTAATTTTCACATATAATCATCTACAACATATAATCTACATATAGAAACGATAAACACGAAAATCCATCCACAAATCCTATACAAATCACATAAAACCTAATGATGTCAACTATTCACAAAAATGAGAAAAACGAAGTATAGAAGACAGTAAATGAGAGAATCGTTAGAAGCTTACTCGTAGAAAAGATCGCGAGGACTTCGTAGACGTAAACTATTCGAAAATCGGTCGGGAAACGGAGTCGGGACGATCGATTGAACTTCCTTCCTTTTCTTTCTCTTTTTCCTTCTCTTTTCTTTTCTCTCCTTTCTTGCTGATGTTTGAACGAGAGTGTGAGGTGAGAGAGATTGACTTAGTCAATTAAGTTGACTAGGTTTAAAATCGAAGGGGTAAAATCGTAATTTCGCAAAATAAGTTTGAAAACTCACGTTGTCCAAATAATACGTAATTACAGTCAAAATTCACATAATTAAACGCACATTGACAATTCGTGATTTTAATATAAAATTCACTCATTTACGAAATTATCCTAAAATCTTAGAATAAATATCAAATTAAAATAATAATTTGCGAAATTACTCGATTCAAATATACCGAATTATAAATCGGATTTTCGGGTCGTTACAATACTCCCCTCTTCAGAAGAATCTGTCCTCAGATTCTCTTCCGGTCTCGGAGTTAGTTAAGAGGAGCATAACAGAAATTCTAATAACTCGAACTAAATCGAACATTCAAATGCAATTAAATCACATAATAGAACATCATTCATAATAAACACTTAAAGCACTTAATATTCCAATAAAATCCAGCCTCGTACAAAATACAAAATTACTAACGGAAAAGAAGAAAATAAAATAAAAATAGATAGCTCAAGGCTCATCGGGACCACGACGGAAATACTGGTCAAGCTGCTCTGATAGTGACCTCTGCATCTCTGAGATAGATCGCTGAAGCTCTGGCTGTAAGGCTGTGTACTGACTATCAATGTGAGCGCGCTGAGCTGCAAAGCCCTCATTGATCTGCCTCTCCTGCTGGGCAAATCTCTCATCGGTCACACGTCGGTAGTCAGTGAACTCCGAATAAAATTGTTGCAGGTCTATCGACTCCTGGTCCTGAGTGCTTCTTCTGCCGTGTGAAGACTCAGGTATAGAAGCATCCTATCTCAACAGCTGGGAGTAGATGTGCTGAGCTTGCTCGCGGACCTCTGGGTCTGAAGGTCCTTCTTTGGGAGCATCCTCTTGGTCAGCTTCCCATAAGGGTAGTCCATCTACCAGAACATACGGGTCGTTCCGTCTTGGACCCTTCGTGCAGATCGCCATTTGGGCTAGAGTGCCATAACTAATCGAGGTCGAACCTCCAACAGGAACCTGGGTATCGAGCCCTTCCACTTGGGCACACTCCAGAATGGCGGTAATATAGGAGCCAACTCGAATCTCTCCTCTCGACCGAGTGGAGATATACATCATATGGTCCATCATGTACGAGATGGGGTTGAACCTGACCCCTCGCACCATATGATCGAGTATGAGACAATCTTCGGTGTTCACCGCTCCCGGACTGTCTCCTCTGGCTAGAACTGATTGAGACACGGCTCTATGCAAAATTCTCAATTGAGTGGTGATGAGCATCGTGGCCTTGGATACGCCGGAGTTAAATATTTCGGTGGAGGTAGAGATACGTCTCCCAGCCTCGGCTTGATTCCATCCGTCGGCACATCTTCTAGGTGCCGTAACATCCAACTGAAAATACTTGGACAACTGCCGGTATGAAAGCGTGTAGTCTCAGTTGAACGCTCGGAAGTGGATTCCGATCGGCATCTCGATGTCGTCCGGAAATGCCGCGCCCTTAAGAGAGCTTAAAAATTCGCAAGTGAGCCTGCAGTAGGATGGCCTTTGAAAACTCCAAAAATTAGCCCACCCAATGTTGTCGATGTAATGAGAGATGCCTTCGCCTAGGCCCAATTGGAACATAGCGTCCATGTCGAGAAATTGCGTAGCTCTAACCGGTCATTCCATTAACCGGTTGAAGACATCTTGGTCGTCTTCATTACCCAAATTCACATGGTAACCTTCCGGTGCCGCTATGTCGGGTAATTCCCTTGCCCGACGTCCGCTACGGGTTTCACGATCACCTTCCATAGTAGAGTTTGAGTTGTTGTGAATTGAAGGAAATAAGTTGCAACTCCGCTTGAGACTTTTACCGAACACTTGGCGTGCGCTACTTCGGGCGAAGATAACGTGAGATCGGAATAACGGATCGAGCCCAAATTTCAACAATACCAAGAATTTGATGCAGACAATACACCTTCAAAACCTCACGAAGATCCGTCGGGTAGATCGAGAATTAATCGAGCTCAAAGTTGGGATGAATTTGGGGAAAAAATAAGAGGGATTTTCGCATGAAAAAGGAGAAAAGAATGAGGGTTGTGCGAAAATGAGAAGCTACTGACCATTTTAAAACCTGGAAGAAATGCGCACGGCCTCTCGTCACGGCGTGTGGCGAGGCCGTGTGAGAAACACGCACGGGGTATCGTCACGGCGTGTGACGACCCCGTGAGGAAAAACACGCACGGGCTCTCGTCACGGTGTGTGACGAGCCCGTGTGTATTTATGCGCACGGTCTCTCGCACCGGGTGCGACGAGGCCGTGTGAAAAAGTGCACAGGGTCTTGTCACAGCACGTGGCGAGACCGTGCAAGGCATGCAGGGGCAGTTCATGTGTTTTAAAACACACAAACTTCACAAAAATTCAAACACGAATAAATAACACCGAAATCACATATATAATATTATACGCCTAACACACATAATTTCTAAAATTCCACATAATATGAAATTAAATAAATTTAGGATGAATGTCATGACAATGCAATATACCTAGATCATTCATACGAAATCAAGCTTCGTCCTCTTGGCTCGTCTCGACATTCTCTTTCTCGTGCAATTTGTACGGAGATGAGACAGACTTCCACATGAGAAGCAACGTCCCTTCTTCTTTCGACATTCAGACTCTTGATGGTTTCATTGACAAAAGCCACATACTGCCGCTCCCTGCGGTTGAGGAGGTACATTCTGCTTCGATGAAGATACCGAGAAGGTCTTCTTTTCGAAAGAGGGTCCTGAATGTGTAAATGGCCTCGTAGAACTCGTTGGATGTGCATCCTCAGTATCGCCTTCCAAGGCGTCAATACTAGCGTAGGTCTGAGGTTGAGCTGTTCCCCGCGGTACCGGTCTCTTTTTCGGACATAGATGCAATATGTGATCGGGGCTACCACATCCGAAGCACAGTCCATTCTTCCTCCAACATTTAGCCTCTAAATGCGGGCCCTTACAGAATCCACATACGGGTCGTGAATATCCCTGAGGTCGGGGAGGAATAGGCTGAACGGGGGCCTGAAATTTACTTTCGTGTTGTTGTCGAACCATCCTCGGAATGTATTCAGCCCGGAATTCGGTTAAGAACTGATCCCAAGTCGGGACTACATGCTCTCGTTTCCATCTTTGCTCAATCTGCTTCCACCAATCCTGTGCGACTCCAATCATCAGATAGATAGCAAACTCGAGTCTTAGAGGGTCCGGATATTCCATAATCCTGTAACTCTTTTCTAAAGCTGATATCCATGCCTCGGCAATAGTGTCATCCGGGGCACCTTCAAATTGCGATGGTTCGAATCTGAGAAATTGAGCCCACGCTTCCTGCTAAACATTTCCTTTAGGGGCATGAGCGATGAACTGTCTTAATGTTTCCAAAATTCCGGCTGGAATCGGTGGATCGGTCTGAGGTGTCAATGAAGATGACGAGGGCTGTCCACAGGGGCAACAACGTGGAGGCATCCTGTAAAGCCATTAGCAGTTATGCATGACTGGTAAGTGAGCATCCAAGGCTGTAAACACATAGGCAAGTAATGTTCAAATAGATTTCACATAAGCACTTAGCACATTTGCACAATTCCACAGAATTCCTAAGCCGTACGACCTAGACACAACCGGACACGACAGACAACCAGGCATGGCAAGTACAACCTTGAGTTTCACATCCACCTATATCCAAGCCTATCCCAGTGTTTCGATTATAAAAGATCTTTTGTTGTTGATCATCCAACAAAGATCCGTCACAATTCAAACACTAAGCGTTCTTGAACACTGATGAGTGCAATTCCCTAAGTTACACCGGCACACAACGACCGACAAAACAAACAAAACACGACGATTCAGAGCTTAGGCCATTGGACCAAAGAAGCTCTGATACCAACTGTAGCGGGCGCCCCAAATGGGTAACGCACGCCCCGCACCAAGCCCCGACCCGGAACCGAAATGGGATCCGACCCGAATCGAAACCCGGCGAACGGCAAGCATTTACTCAATCACTAGGCGGGGTTTTCAAAAACAACGAAAAGACAGAAGTGCGGAAGCAAAATAAACCAAACAGTAAAACATAAATAAATGCACAAGTATTAAAGCCCACCAAGGCTAACGAAATTCAATTACATAATTAATAAACGGGTTCGATACAATATCCCGAATACAACCTAAATAATAATTCCTAATATCATGAATCTTAATTAATATCTAAACGGGGAAAAGAGATATACATGAGCGAAATAAATACAACTTAACGACAACGACTACGACGACGACGAATCCCGCCTAGTAACCTGAAACCAATATAAGGGTGAAAACAGAGGGGGTTAGTCAAACGACTAAGTGAGGAGGGAATAATAATGTATATAATATAACGGAAAATAAATCACCAATTTTATAATTAAAAGAAATCAACATAAAAGAAAGGTTTTCCTAATCGGGTGGTGATTTAACATAAAAAACATAACTTATCATATGACTCGGCGAGTCGAGCCCTTAACTCCAATTTCCAAAATATAAAACCGGAAACCTCCCTTATTCCTCCAATGTAGCCGGACTGCAAACCCGAACTACTCATAACATACGGTAATAACTCAGGTACTCAAACGGCTGCCACTCCGGCCTCACCCCGAGCTCCCAAATGGAGGAAACCATAGGATTTACGCAGTAGACCCGACGTCTACCGACTTCGTCCTATCGCTCTTACTCCGGGCCCAAACAAAAATGCATACAGTTCATAATCTCGCTTTTCAAATCATTTTTGGTTGGCCAAAAGACCGTTCGAGACATGTCGTATGCGAGGCCGAAGGCCAAAGTTCGCCTTAGAAAACAAAAGGTCTTACATGTCTCTTTCGTAAACATTTCGAAGACTATACATAGTACTTTTTCATATCAAATCACTTTCAATAAATCAATTAAACCTAATAATCTTAAATATCTACTAAGTATATATATAGAAACAGTGTGAAAACAAAACATAAACGTGGCTTATTTCGGGAGAGGCTTATTTATATATATACGTAATAATACTGGAAACAGAAAAGGAAAGCCTCATCTGTTGGCTATTCAAAATAAGAGCAAAAAGCAAGAACCGGCGCTACTCCATTGGAGTATCGTCTGCAAGAATACCAAGACACAACTAAATAAGACTAAAGACGATGCACGGCTTATACGAGAATATTAAAACATATAGGAGCACGTTATACAATTAAATCAAGCACTTAAGTTCAAATTATCAAACGAAAACAGAGTAATTCTCAAATTTAAAAATGCAAATCAAGTCCAAATGCAACGAAACTTTACGGACATGCTTTAATTATCATAAAGGAGTATGCATTCGAATTTCGGGAAAATCGGACTTCACATGCAAAAGATAGAAAATTTAACGAAAACTTAAAACGCACTATTCATATACCCGAACATGTTGTAAATTCATAAATCATGCAATTCATATCTATTTCATATATATCGAATACACGAGCGAAGAAAGAATTCGGAAAAGACGAGTCTCGGAGGGACCCATAGTGTAAAATTTGCCCTGACTTACAGAAGGTCAGGGCACTGTTCGACCAGGCCACACGGCCTTGTGCACGGCCGTGTGCCGAGGCCATGCACAATCGGACGAACACCCACGGCCTCATGCACACGGCCTCAAGGCAGTGTGCATCAGCCCGTGTCCAATGCAGACACACGCACGGCTTCATGCACACGGCCTCAAGGCCGTGTGCACCAGCCCGTGTGCGACCAGATTGAGCAGAAACATACAGAAGATCAAAAACATACGCGAAATTAAATCCTAATCCAACCTTTAATCACTAAAACATGCAAATCATACTCTAATTTTCACATATAATCATCTACAACATATAATCTACATATAGAAACGATAAACACGAAAATCCATCCACAAATCCTATACAAATCACATAAAACCTAATGATGTCAACTATTCACAAAAATGAGAAAAATGAAGTATAGAAGACATTAAACGAGAGAATCGTTAGAAGCTTACTCGTAGAAAAGATTGCGAGGAATTCGTAGACGTAAACTATTCGAAAATCGGTCGGGAAACGGAGTCGGGACGATCGATTGAACTTCCTTCCTTCTCTTTCTCTTTTTCCTTCTCTTTTATTTTCTCTCCTTTCTTGCTGATGTTTGAACAAGAGTGTGAGGTGAGAGAGATTGACTTAGTCAATTAAGTTGACTAGGTTTAAAATCGAAGGGGTAAAATCGTAATTTCGCAAAATAAGTTTGAAAACTCACGTTGTCCAAATAATACGTAATTACAGTCAAAATTCACATAATTAAACGCACATTGACAATTCGTGATTTAAATATAAAATTCACTCATTTACGAAATTATCCTAAAATCTTAGAATAAATATCAAATTAAAATAATAATTTGCGAAATTACTCGATTCAAATATACCGAATTATAAATCGGATTTTCGGGTCGTTACAAAAATTGGCACTACTCAATGCCCGAACGAAGTCGGAAAAATTCCTACTTCGAATATTAAAGATATAAATGAGCAAATAAAGCTATTGGTGAAGACGGAATTAAAAAACGAGATCAAACGAACATTTTAGGTTTTTGGGGGTGAAACATACAGAAGGTCCGGTCTGGAAAATGGCTGAAAATTGGCTAAGGGGTACACACGGGGTGTTGCACGGCCTGTTGCAAGGCCGTGCGTGCAAGAAATGGATGTGCACGGCCTCTTGCACGGCCGTACGCAAGGCCGTGCGTGCTATTCACAAGGCACACGGCCTCCTGCACAGCCTGTCGCAAGGCCGTGCACGTTCACACTGGGTCTCGTCACGCCGTGTGGCGAGACCGTGTGGTTCTAAAATGAGCAGATTCGCGAGAAACAGACGCAGAATTTATACTCGGCCAATCATGCTCAAATTCATATATATTACTCTCCTAAACATGATTAACAATTAGAAACAAGAATCATGCAAAACCGTCAACTATAACGAATAAACCCAATAAAACCTAAGTTATTAAAATTCAATAAAAATTGATATTCGTTGGATGAATCGAAAGGAGGTTAGAAGGTTACCGGTTGGTTATGGAATGGGGGTCACGTAGCCGAAGATGGGATTCCATTCGGACGAGGATGGGGTTAGACACGAAATTCTCTCTTCCTCCTTCCTTCTTCCTTTCTTCCTTCTTTCTGAAAATGAGAGAATGTGAGAGAGAGTTAGATATTTATGGAAAATATCTCAAGGGGTAAAATGGTCATTTTAGCTTTTAAGGGCATTTATGTAATTTTAGCAATTGCGGGTATTTAAAAGATAGGTTAAATCAATCTTTTCCGTAAGATTAATTAATCCAATTGGATAACTCCAGAAATTAGACAAGAAAGAATTCGCGTAATAAATATAAATATAATTAAAATATTCGGGTCGTTACAATACTCCCCTCTTCAAAAGAATCTGTCCTCAGATTCTCCTCCGGTCTCGGGTTAGTTAAGAGGAGCATAATCATGGAAATTCTAATAACGCGAATTAAAACGAACATTCAGAAGCAATTAAATCGCATAATAAAACATCATTCATAATAAAGCATTTAACGCACGTAACATTCCAAATAAAATTCGTAGTCATACCAAATACGGAATTACATCAATTCCTAAACAATGCTAGCAGTAAAGAAGAAAATAAGAATAAATAGATCATGGCTCATCGGGGCCACGACGGAAATACTGATCAAGCTGCTCCGAAAGTGACATCTGCATCTCGGAGATAGATCGCTGAAGCTCTGACTGTAATGCTGTGTATTGCCTATCCATGTGAGCGCGCTGAGCTGCAAAGCCCTCATTGATCTGCCTCTCCTGCTGGGCAGATCTCTCATCGGTCACATGACGGTGGTCGGAGAACTCCGTATACAATTGCTGCAGATCAATCGACTCCTGGTCCTGCGTGATTCTTTTGCCATGTGAAGACTCAGGTATCGAAGCATCCTATCTCCCCGACTGTGGGTAGATGTGCTGAGCCTGCTCATGGACCTCTGAATTCGGGGGTCCTTCTTCGTGAGCATCATCTTGGACGGCTTCCCACAAGGGTAGACCGTCTACCAGAACATACGGGTCGTTCCGCCTCGGACCCATTGTGCAAATCGCCATCTGGGTTAGAGTGCCATAACTAATCAAGGTCGAACCTCCAACGGCAACCTGAATATTGAGCCCTTCCACCTGGGCACACTCCAAAATGGCGGTGATGTAGGAGCCTACTCGAATCTCTCCTCTCGACCGAGTGGAGATGTACATCATATGGTCTATCATATACGAAATGGGGTTGAACCTGACCCCTCTCACCATGTGGTCGAGCATGAGACAATCTTCGGTATTCACTGCTCCCAAACTGTCTCCTCTAGCTAGAACCTATCGAGAAACAACTCTATGCACAATCCTTAGCTGAGTGGTGATAAGCGATGTGGCTTTGGATACGCCGGAGTTGAAAATTTCGGTGGAGGTGGAGATACGTCTCCAAGCCTCGGCCTGATTCCATCCATCGGCACGTCTTCTAGGTGCCGTGACATCCAACTGAAAGTACTCGGACATCTGCCGGTATGAGAGCGTATAATCTTGGTTAAATGCTCGGAAGTGGATTCCGATTGGCTTTTCGAGGTCGTCTGGAAATGCTGCGCCCTTAAGAGAACTTAAAAATTCACATGTGAGCCGGCGATAGGATGGCCTTTGGATGCTCCAGAAATTAGTCCATCCTATGTTGTCGATATATTGGGATATGCCTTCGCCTAGGCCCAACTGATACATGGCTTCCATATCGAGGAATTGGGTGGCCTTAACCAGTCGCTCCATTAACCGATTGAAGACATTTTGGTCGTCCTCGTTTCCCAAATCCACTTGAGAACCTTCCGGTGCCGCTATGTCGGGTAACTCCCTTGCCCGACGCCCGCTACGAGTCTCGCGGTTGCCTTCCATAATAGAGCTTGAGTTGGTTTGAGTTGAAGGAAAAACAAGTTGCAAATTCCTCTTGAGACTTTCACCAATCACTTGGCGTGCGCTACTTCGGGCGAAGATAATGTGAGATCGGTACAATGGATCGAGCCTAAAATTCCAACTGGTCGAAGGACGTGCTGCAGAAAATGCATCTTCAAAATTTCACAAAAATCCATCGGCTAGATCGAGAAATAATCGAACTCAAAAACTGATGAAATTTGGGGGAAAAATTTGGGAGAAATTCGCGAGAGAGAAAGAAAAAAATTGGGGTGTTGCGAAAACTGGAGCTTCTGATCATTTAAAAATCCGGAAGAGGTGCGCACGGACTCTCGTCATGGCGTGTGACGAGGCCGTGTGGGAAAACACGCACGGGGTATCGTCACGGCGTGTGACGAGCCCGTGTGGAAGAAACACACACGGGCTCTCATCACGGCGTGTGACGAGCCCTTGTGGAGGGTTTGCGCACGGTCTCTCGCACAGGGTGCGGCAAGACCGTGTGGAAAGGTGCACGGGGTCTCGTCACGCGGTGTGGCGAGACCGTGCAAGGCATGCAGGGGCAGTTCATATGTTTTAAACCACACAAACTTCACAAAATTCATACAAGGAATATATTTCACCAAAAATCATATAAATTCACATATATAATATTTTCACATATTATCAATTATACGTCTAACGCACATGATTTTAAAACTTCAACGTAAGATGAAATTAAATGAATTTTGGATGAATGTCATGACAATGCAATATACCTGGATCGTTCATACGAAAATCAAGCTCCGTCTTCTCGACTCATTTCCACTTCTCCCGTAAGGTTTAGTGGCATGGAATTCCGAGTAGTCTGCAATCACAACTAATTGGCAAGATAGATGCATGTCTAATTAGGAATGAGTTTTGAAAAAAAATCACATAAGCATGCCCTTATGATAATCACATGTAGCACGAAATCTCACTCATAGTATAAGTTACATAATTCAAACCATCAAGTAAGATCCTAATGCCGTACAACCTTGACGAACCAAACCGAATAGGACACGACATCAAATCCCATGAGCGACTCGTGTTACGACGTACTTAATACAAGAAGTATAGAAGATCGCCAGTTGAGTTGCAGCTTAACCGTGTTCGTTCAACAATTCCGGCATCAAGGATGACGAACACTTGTCACGCTGCGAATTTAATACAAACTGACACCAAGCAGACAGACACTCCATGCATGACAGACGAGATACTAGAGCTTTCGGTTCCCTTTCAGGAACCTAGGCTCTAATACCACTGACTGTAGCGCCCCTTTCCTTGGACGGAGAAAGGACACCACATCCGCACCGAGACGAACTCCCAAACGTGGTAGATGTATCCCATTTAAAAATCCATCCCGGCGAACGGCAATCAAATACCAGCAACAGCATAACGACACCCCAACAACAACAGCAATAAAAGAATAACAGAGTTGCGGAAGCTAAATTAAATTATACAATTAGTCATATAAGCCATTCATGGCAACATAATTCATACATCATTCTCAATAATCATTTCATAAATGCCATCCATGGCTCATCTAATCTATCCCACATCAGGGGCACATAAGTACGGGAATTAAAACATAATATGGAATACATAAATTACATCAAATCATAAATAAGGACACGACTGTTGTTGGGACACTGACAAGACAAGACATACGAGCCAACCTAGACCTGCTACTGCCGACTGACAAGATAGGTGACAACGCCACCTGTCAACCTGAAGTAAGAATCAAAATAGTGGGGGTGAATATAAAGGATACTCAATGAGGGTAAAGAGGGAACAAGTACGAGTCACGATTTCCGGGTTTGGATTATATATATATAAGAAATTACATTTGCATAATTGAAGAAAATCCGGATCGTGCTTCGACTTGCATACATGACAATAATAAGCCGTAATAATAAAGCATTAATGTAAGCAAGTAATATCCCAGCGAGAATGGGCCTGTTCCTCCTTATAACCCCCTCAAGTTCAGTAACTCCATCACCGGTGTCCGACCCCAGAGGTGCTACCCCCGGGCGACTGTTGAATTTTAGGAAAACGTGCAACGAATGCAACGCCCACCATCATTCCCAACCGTGGCTATCAACTCCTGACGGGCCACGGTTGACGCTTAGTTTTGGGAAAAGCACCTCGGATTACACCCTGGACGCTCGTCCCCAGTTGTAACCTCCGGATACCATCCCGGGCCCATTTTAAATAACAATACATTATCTTTGCTCGCGTTCGAAGAACATTATAAGTTAAAGCCAAAAGGGCATTTAGGCAAGTGTATTTGACGACAAAGGGGGTTAATCCTACGTCAAACCGTCACAAAAAAGGAAAGAGTTTTCTTGCCCTTTGAAAACAAAATGATTTAGAGGTACCTATAGATACAAGTTATCAAAACATTTGTTATAAAATATATATTAAATATCTAATAGATATATGAGAAAGGAAATCAAAGCAAGATGAGCACATAAGGGTAGTTCCTAATAATTTAAAAGAAATTCTTACTCCGTTTGAAAGTATTTTAAGACCCTCACCTGAAGCTCGACAAACGAGAAAAGCAAGCAATGGACAAGTACTCCACGGGGAGTAAAGCCTGCAATCTAAGACACGACATAACCAAGTAAGACTCTTGACAAGATGCACGGCGTACGATAAGTAATTAAAACACGTAAAAGCATATAGACACGACTTCCATTGAAGTACTCACAATTGCATTTAAAACAATTAAACGAGATATAAGGATTAAAAGATGTAAACATGCTTCGAACACAATTTAGATTTAACATTCATGCTCGTGACATAATAAAGAAGCATTCATACAAGTTTTGGATCAAATAGACGATGTATGGAAAATAGCTAAAAAGCCCTAAACAATATTGGCACTACTCAATGCCCGAACAAAGTCGGAAAAATTCCTACTTCGAATATTAAAGATATAAATGACCAAATAAAGCTATTGGTGAAGACGGAATTCAAAAACGAGATCAAACGAACATTTTAGGTTTTTGGGGGTGAAACATACAGAAGGTCCGGTCTGGAAAATGGCTGAAAATTTGCTAAGGGATACACACGGGGTGTTGCACGGCCTGTTGCAAGGCCGTGCGTGCAAGAAATGGATGTGCACAGCCTCTTGCACGGCCATGCGCAAGGCCGTGCGTGCTATTCACAAGGCACACGGCCTCGACAGGCCGTGCGCGTTCACACGGGGTCTCATCACGCCGTGTGGCGAGACCGTGTGGTTCTAAAATGAGAAGATTCACGAGAAACAGACGCAGAAGCAATAAATCTAAAATGCTTAACATATATATACTACACAATTTATACTCGGCCAATCATGCTCAAATTCATATATATTACTCTCCTAAACATGATTAACAATTAGAAACAAGAATCATGCAAAAACGTCAACTATAACGAATAAACCCAATAAAACCTAAGTTATTAAAATTCAATAAAAATTGATATTCGTCGGATGAATCGAAAGGAGGTCAGAAGGTTACCGGTTGGTTATGGAATGGGGGTCACGTAGCCGAAGACGGGATTCCATTCGGACAAGGATCGGGTTCGGCACGAAATTCTCTCTTCCTCCTTCCTTCTTCCTTTCTTCCTTCTTTGTGAAAATGAGAGAATGTGAGAGAGAGTTAGATATTTAGGGAAAATATCTCGAGGGGTAAAATGGTCATTTTAGCTTTTAAGGGCATTTATGTAATTTTAGCAATTGCGGGTATTTAAAAGATAGGTTAAATCAATATTTTCCGTAAGATTAATTAATCCGATTGGATAACTCGAGAAATTAGACAAGAAAGAATTCGCGTAATAAATATAAATATAATTAAAATATTCGGGTCGTTACATGTATGGATTTAAATGTTGGTATCGCGTGTGAGGTTTCGCGATCTGCTGAGTCTGCTGCTCAGTAGATCCACACGGGCGAACGCACGGTCTTGATCAAGACCGTGCAGGAACCCGTGCACAGCCCTTTTTAACCTGCACGGGCTCAGGCCCGTTTGCACCTGCACGGTCTTGGCACCGTGCTCAAGACCGTGCGTGAGGCCGTGCACCCCTATTTGTGCTTGCACCGGCATGCCAAGCCCGTGCGTTGGCCGGTGTAACATACTTCGGGAATTTGGTCAACCCCACTCATTTAAATGTTGACTTTTCACATACGACCTCCGAATATCAATCCGATTTCACTTATAGCTTCCTCGAGCCTCGGGATTTGATATTCTTCATAATTTACAATTATCGACCCTATTTGACCGTCAATTGACACCTTTCTCATGTAGGGATTTTATTCCACCTTTCCGGTTCTTATCCGTTTAATCCCGTATTCGCGAGAGAACGTCTTTATATTATTTTAAGCATGCCTACGTGCCCTAACTGCATTTTAGCATGCTTTCCATATTTATTATTAATGTTCTTCCATCATTATAATTGTTTTAAATATTCCTTTAAATATTGTTCCATAATTTATATATCCTTACATGTTTAATTATCTGACTTTCTATATTGCACCTGTAGCATGAGTGGAGTTTATATGAATTGTCGTGCGTCGTCTGTTGTCTTGTGTCTTGCTTTTAGTATTGTCGGTCTTGTTTTCATCCTCTAGGCCCTGTGTATTACAGGTGGGACTAACGAGGGAGAAACCTGACTACCGTCTGCTTTCATACTGTCGTGTCGAGCCAGGTAAGGGTTTTAAATTGTTTTCAACTGGAGTAAGAACATAGTTACTTAGGTTTGCGAAATAAACCACTATCCCGCTTTCTTATTACTTGTTGTATTACCTTTACTATTTATCTATCTGCTTAGTCGAATCGTTTTGATAGCAAACCAAAATGTTTTAAATACTTTCAACTAGAGGCAAGGAAAACCCATTTGTTTTAAATGCGAACTTTGGTCTCTCGACCTCGCAATTATAACCTTGTCTCGAATGGCCCCTTTGGCCTCCCACACCCCGATTTCCTACTTTCGAATGGCCATTTTGGCCACCCAAACTATCAAAAGCGATCCATAGATTGTTTAATAACTTGGGCCCGGAGTATACAGGAGGTGAGCCTGGGGGCGTGCGTCTAGGGCAAATCCCGATGTATACTCCTAGCGTATTGACTTGGTTCGGCTAGGAGGTTGGCTAGCCTAAGTTGATACGAACGGTGGTGCGAATCGCGTCTCCTTAAACTCTAATACGGTGGTGTTAATCGCGTCTCCTTAAACCCTGTATAGTGGTGCTAACAGCGTCTCCTTAAATCCTGTATAGTATTGTTGGTGGTGGAGTACTTGATTGTATGCTTACATGATTTTCAATTGGGAGTTATAAGGAGAGGGCCCGTTCTCGCCGGGACACATTATTTGCATAATTTATTGCATTTGTTGCTTGTCTAAGTGTTTTACGGCTTTCGTCACAAGTCAAAGCACATTCCGGTTCTCTTCATTTATCATATGTATTTCCCTATATATATATATATATAAAACCTGGAAGTGTGACTCGTGCTTGCCACCGTAAGCCTCCTTTATTATTCAATTAACTAGTTGAATTACGAGCCGTGTTTATTTATGGTTTCCAACTTATTTATATCGTGCTTTTCGAACTTGTAACGGCCTCGTGACTCAACTAATACCCTTTCAACTTATCGGCTTGATATTACGTGCAAAATGTTATAGAGGATCCGGTTCGTCAACCTTTTGTGTTTTCAAATAAGCCGAACCCGAGTGTTGCTTTGTGTCATTTTACAACTTATATTTCGTTATTCGTATTCTTTCTCAAAATGGGCAACACTCACCACTTTTAGTTTTAAAAAGATAAATTACGAACTGTGACCAAAACCCCCTTACTGAGTATCCTTTATACTCACCCCTGCTATTTTGGTTCTTGCTTCAGGTAGACAGGTGGCGACGTCACCTATCTTGTCAGTCGGCATCAGCAGGTCTAGATAGGCTTAGTCTTTCTGGTTTGTCTTGTTAGTGGTCCCAACAACCGTCGAGTCTTGTTTATTGTATTTATTTACTTTACGTACTTATGTGCCCCTGATGTGGGATAGTTGACGATATCTAGGATTGTACAGGATAGACTAGTTGAGCCATGGATGGCACTACGTGTTGTTATTCTGTTGTATTGCGAATTTCACATGTTTAATTGTTATTATGTTAGCCTCGTAGGCGTTATGGATTTATTTCATTATCTTTTAAATCGCTTCCGCATATCTCTGTATTGTTGTGATTGTTGTTGGGATATGGTCGCTGTTGCCGGTGGTTATTGTTTGAGTGCCGTTCGCCGGAGTGGATTTTTTAGTTGAGGCTCCTCGCTGAAGCGGGAGTCCATTTCGGTGCGGATGTAGCGTTCCTTCTTCAGGGGGCGCTATAGTCAGTGGTATCAGAGCCTAGGTTCCCAAACGGAACTGAAGCTTTGTAATCGCGTCGTGTCTTGTCTCTTCTGTTTGCCCGTTTCGTGTCAATGAGACTTAGAGTTTCCAGTCACAGGTGCTTGAGAACACCTTAGTATTGAAATTGTGATTGATCTTCTTTTGGAATGGCCAACCAACCTTTTGATCTTTTACAATTATAGTACTGAGTTGGGATCGAATGCAGGTGGATGTGGAACTCGATGTAGCGTCTGTCTTGTCTTGTCGTCTTGTCGTGTCGTGCTTGGGTCTTGTCGTGTCTAGGTCGTACGGCTATAGGATCGAGTTTTGCTTGTTCTGTGATTTGTTTCATGCTTAACTTGTCTACATGCTATTCGAATCGTAAATGTATGCCCTGTTTGAATTTTATATGCCTTATGTGATCATTCCATTAACCGAGCATGCATCTTTTCCTAGTTTATTGAGCACAGGTACATAATGTCTCCTCGAAGACCCCCTACAGCTCCCTTATCTCCGAATTCGATTGCAAGAGACTTAGTGACAGCTATGAGGCAGATTGCTGAACAAGTGCATCAAGAGAGACAACAACAACAACAACATGTAGCTGCGAGACAAGCCGAGGGCCAATCCCTCGATAAATTTCTGCACTACAACCCACCCTGCTTCGTGGGTGAACCAGATGATCTTAAGGCCGAGGCTTGGATAGCCGATTTAGAGCGAATCTTCCGAGTAATACACTGCGGTGACCCCGAGAGGGTCGAGTATGCCATCTTTCTCATGAGAGGACCAGCTGAAGATTGGTGGCGCTACATAGAACAGAGATGGATTGCTGACAGAATTCGGTACACTTGGTCACGGTTCCTATCCGAGTTCCGAGAGAAGTACGTGCCGCAAGTGGTACGTGACAGCCGAGAAAGAGAGTTCATGTCCCTCACCCAGGGAGCTCTCCCTGTTGCACAATACGAGGCACTTTTTAGCCACCTCATCGTCTATGCTCCTCACATTGCATCTGACGATCGAAGAAGAGCGCGAAAGTTCATCGAGGGACTTCAACCGGAGATCTTGGAAAGATTGGTAGGATTGGACATTCGTGTTTATCATGATGCAGTTAACCGGGCTATGAGAGTGGAGTCCGATTTTCAAGAGATGAGTCGAGGTATTCCTCACATGAAAGGATCCTCTTTCAACATGATAGCAAGAAGAGATCCAGCCGGACCGAGCACTTTTCCGACATGGGAACCACACTACGAGATGCCAGAACCTACCAAACCAGAAGTGAAGGAGGACCTCATTCCCTGTGAGCACTGTGGGAAGACCAATCACAAGACTGCATGGTGTAGGAAGAAATCGAGACGTTGCTTCAGATGTGGGAGCAGCAAACATCAAGTTCAGGATTGCCCCAACTTAGGGAATCCTTGGGGAAGGAAAAGGGGATCTCGACCCTGATACCGACTCGCAGAGGTACATTGCATTATCATTGCATTCACTCATAATATTCTGTTTCGAATGGTAATTGCTTTAAATATGTGTTAAGTGTATTATATAACTTACGTGCCTTAACTGCTTTCAAAATTCACACTTGCACTGATTGAATGATTAGATGCTAAGATTTATGTGACCTCTGTGTGGATAGCGTGGAATTCGATAAAGTCGTTATACGCTATTAGAAAGTGCTAAGGACAAGGAGTTCTTGGCCGACTAGGATCGATTCTGTTATGTATTTCCCTATATATATATATATATATATAAAACCCGGAAGTGTGACTCGTGCTTGCCACCGTAAGCCTCCTTTATTATTCAATTAATTAGTTGAATTACGATGTAACGACCCGAAAATCCGATTTTTCAATTCGGTATATTTTAATCGAGTAATTGTGCAAATTATTATATTATTTAATATTTATTCTAAGATTTTAGAATAAGTTCGTAAATGAGTGAATTTAGATATTAAATCACGAATTGTCAATATGCGTTTAATTATGTGAATTTTAACTGTAATTACGTATTATTTGCGAAATTACTAAAATGCCCCTTCGACTTTTAAACCCTAGTCAACTAATTTGACTAAGTCATCCTACCTCATCTCTCTCGTTCACTACAACAAGAAGGAAAGAAAGAAAAGAAAAGAGAAGGAAAAAGAGAAAGAGAAGGAAGGAAGTTCAATCGATCGTCCCGACTTCGTTTCCCGACGGATTTTCGAATAGTTTACGTCTACGGATTCCTCGCGATCTTTTCTACGAGTAAGCTTCTTACGATTCTCTCGTTTAATGTCTTCTATACTTCGTTTTTCTCGTTTTTGTGAATAGTTGTATAATTTAGGTTTTATATGATTTTGACAGTAATTGTGGATGGATTTTCGTGTTTATCATTTCTATATGTAGATTACATGTTGTAGATGATTATATGTGAAAATTAGGGATTGATTTGCATGATTAATCGATTTAATGTTGATTTTAGAATGAATTCGCGTAGGTTTTGGTTCTGTGAAAATGTTTCTGCTCATTGTGGGGATTGGGCACGGGCTGTGCACACGGCCTTGAGGCCGTGTGCATGAGGCCGTGCGCGTTGCATGATTGTGCACGGCCTCGGCACACGGCCGTGCACAAGGCCGTGTGGCCCGATCGCACAGTGCCCTGACCTTCTGTAAGTCAGGGCCCGTTTTGCACTACGTGTCCCTCCGAGACTCGTCTTTTCTGAATTCTTTCTTCGCTCATGTATTCGATATATATGATATAGATATGAATTGCATGATTTATGAATTTACAACATGTTCGGGTATATGAATAGTGTGTTTTAAGTTTTCATTAAATTTTCTATCTTTGGCATGTGAAGTCCGATTTTCCCGAAATTCGAATGCATACTTCTTTATGATAATTTAAGCATGTCTGTAAAGTTTCGTTGCATTTGGACTTGATTTGTATTTTTAATTGCATGAATTACTCTATTTTCGTTTGAGAATTTGAACTTAAGTGATTGATTTAATTGTGTAACGTGCTCCTATGTGTTTTAATATTTTCGTATAAGCCGTGCGTCGTCTTTAGTCTTATTTGGTTGTGTCCTGGTATTCTTGCAGACGATACTCCCGTGGAGTAGCGCCGGTTCTAGCTTTTTGCTCTTATTTTGCATAGCAGCCAGGTGAGGCTTTCCGTTTCTGTTTCCAGTATTATTATGTATATATATAAATAAGCCTCTCCCAAAATAAGCCACGTTTATGTTTTGTTTTCACACCGTTTATATATATACTTAATAGATATTTATGATTATTATGTTCATTTGATTTATCGAAAATGATTTGATATGAAAAGTACTACGTATAGACATTGAAATGTTTACGAAAGAGACATGTAAAACCTTTTGTTTTCTAAGGCGAAATTTGGCCTTCGGCCTCGCATATGTCATGTCTCGAACGGTCTTTTGGCCAACCCGACATGTTTTGAAAAGCGAGTTATGAAATGTATGCATGTTCGTTTGGTCCCGGAGTAAGAGCGATAGGACGAAGTCGGTAGACGTCAGGTCTACGGCGTAAATCCTATGGTTTCCTCCATTTGGGAGCTCGGGGTGAGGCCGGAGTGGCAGCCCATTGAGTACCTGAGTTATTCTAGTATGTTACGAGTAGTTCGGGTTTGCAGTCCGGCTACATTGGAGGAATAAGGGAGGTTTCTGGTTTTATGTTTTGGATATTGGAGTTCAGGCTCGACTCGCCGAGTCATATGATAAGTTATGTTTTATGTTAAATCACCACTCGATTACGAAACCCTTTCTTTTATGTTGATTTCTCTTAAGTTTAAAATTGGTGATTTATTTCCCGTTTTATTATATACATTATTATTTCCCCCCTCACTTAGTCGTTTAACTAACCCTCTCTGTCTCACCCTATATTGGTTTCAGGATACTAGGCGGGATTCGTCGTCGTCGTCGTAGAGTTGTATTTATTTTCTCATGTATATTCCTTTTTCCGTATGATATGAATTATGTTTTAGGATATTAGGATTTTATTTAATTTGTATTCGGGATTATGTATTTATTGAACCCGTTATTATATTTATCGGGATACTGTATCGAACCCGTTTGATATTATGTAATTGAATTTCGTTAGCCTTGGTGGGCTTTAATACTTGTGTAATTATTTATGTTTCGTTTATATTGCTTCCGCGTCTCTGTCTTTTCGTTGTTTTTGAAACCCCGCCTAGTGATTGAGTAAATGTGTGCCGTTCGCCGGGTTTCGATTCGGGTCGGATCCCATTTCGGTTCCGGGTTGGGGCTCAGTGCGGGGCGTGCGTTACCCGTTTGGGGTGCCCGCTACAGTTGGTATCAGAGCTCTTCTTGGTCCAATGGCCTAAGCTCTGAATCGTCGTGTTTTGTTGGTTTGGTCGGTCGTTGTGTGCCGGTGTAACTTAGGGAATTTCACTCGCCAGTATTCAAGAACGCTTAGTGTTTGAATTGTGACGGATCTTTGTTGGATGATCAACAACAAAAGATCTGTTACAATCAAAATACTGGGATGGGCTTGGATATAGGTGGATGTGAAACTCAAGGTTGTACTTGCCATGTCTGGTTGTCTGTCGTGTCCGGTTGTATCTAGGTCGTACGGCTTAGGACTTCTGTGGATTGTGTAAATGTGCTAAGTGCTTATGTGAAATCTATTTGAACATTACTTGCCTAGGTGTTTACAGCTTTGCATGCTCACTTACCTGTCATGCATAACTGTTAATGGCTTTACAGGATGCCTCCACGTCGTTGTCCCTGTGGACAGTCTTCGTTATCTTCATTGACACCTCAGACCGATCCACCGATTCCAGCCGGAATTTCGGAAACATTAAGACAGTTCATCGCTCATGCCCCTAAAGGAAATGCTGAGCAAGAAGCGTGGGCTCAATTTCTCAGATTCGAACCACCGCAATTTGAAGGTGCCCAGGATGAAGTTATTGCCGAGGCATGGGTATCGGCTCTAGAAAAGATTTTTAGGATTATGGAATATCCGGATCCTCTAAGAGTCAAATTTGCTATATACCTGTTGATTGGAGCTGCACAAGATTGGTGGAAACAGAATGAGCAAAGATGGAAACGCGAGCACGTAGTCCCGACTTGGGATTAGTTCTTGACAGAGTTCCGGGCTGAATACGTTCCGAGGATTGTTCGTCAGCAACACGGAAGGGAATTTCTGGCTCTCAAACAGAACACATCTTCAGTTGGTTAGTACGAGGCACACTTCTCTCGCCTCTTTAAGCATTGCCCGTATATGGTCGTAGACGAGCAGAGGAAGATTCGCCAGTTTGTAGAGGGATTGACTTATGAGATCAGGAAGGCTATGATGGTGGTCCGACCTCAATGTTATGCCGACGCAGTGGAAATGGCTCTGCATATTGAGTCTGAACTCGGCCTAATGGAACCGAATCCTGTTCTTGCCACTACCACCGTTCAGTACCTTCCAGCGAGTTCTAAGAGGCCATTTACACCTTCGGGGCCCTCTACCAGAAAGAAGACCTCCCAAGTGTCCTCATCAAAGCAGAATGCACCTCCCTGAACTCAAGGACATCCACGACCCATATGTGGATTCTGTAAGGGCCCGCATTTGGAGGCTAAATGTTGGAAGAAGAATGGACTGTGCTACGGTTGTGGTAGCGCCGACCATAGAGTGAATGTATGTCCGAAGAGAAAGCCGAAACGAGTCGAGAAGACGGTGCTTGCACGTATGAACGATCCAGGTATATTGCATGGTCATGACATTCATCCAAATTAATTTAATTTCATATTATGTGAATTTAGAAATTATGTGTGTTAGTGTATTATATTATGCATGTGATTTCGATGTTATTAATTGTGTTTAAATTTCGTGAAGTTTGTGTGGGTTTAATCACACGAACTGCCCCTGTATGCCTTGCACGGTCTCGCCACACGCCGTGACGAGACCCTGTGCACTTATCTCACACGGCCTTGTTGCACCCTGTGCAAGAGGCCGTGCGCATGAATACACACGGGCTCGTCACATGCCGTGACGAGAGCCCGTGCGTGTTTGTCCTCACGGGGTCGTCACACGCCGTGATGATACCCCGTGCGTGTTTCTCACACGGCCTCGTCACACGCCGTGACGAGAGGCCGTGCGCATTTGTTCTAGGTTTTAAAATGGTCAGTAGCTTTTCATTCTCGCGCACACCCTCACTTTCTCTCCTTTTTTCTTGCGAGAATTTCCCCAATTTTGCCCCCAAATTCCTTCCAACTTTGAGCTCGAATTATTTTCGATCTACCCGACGGATTTTCGTGAGATTTTGATAGTGTGTTGTCTGCAGCGAGTTCTTGGTATTGTTGAAATTTGGGCTCGATCCGTTTTACCGATCTCACACAATCTTCGCCCGAAGTAGCGCACGCCAAGTGCTCGGGAAAAGTCTCAAGTAAAAATTTGCAACTTATCTCCTTCAACCCACAACAACTCCAACTCTTCTATGGAAGGTGCTCGTGAAACCCGTGGCGGACGTCGGGCAAGAGAATTACCCGACATAGCGGCCCCGGAAGGGTACCAAGTGGATTTGGGTAATGAAGATGATCAAGATATCTTCAACCGGTTAATGGAACGACCGGTTAGAGCCACGCAATTTCTAGACATGGAAGCTATGTACCAATTGGGTCTTGGCGAAGGGATCTCCCGTTACATCGACAACATTAGGTGGGCTAATTTTTGGAGTATTCAAAGGCCATCCTATTGCCGTCTCACTTGCGAATTTTTAAGCTCTCTTAAGGGCGCGGCATTTCCGGACGACAACGAGATGCCGATAGGAATCCACTTCAGAGCGTTCAACCGTGACTATACGCTTTCATACCGGCAGTTGACCGAGTATTTTCAATTGGATGTTACGGCACCTAGGAGACGTGCCGATGGATGGAATCAAGCCGAAGCGTGGAGACGTATCTCTACCTCCACCGAAATATTTAACTCCGGCGTATCCAAGGCCACGATGCTCATTACCACTCAATTGAGAATTATGCATAGAGCCGTGTCTCGATCGGTTCTAGCCAGAGGAGACAGCCCGGGTGCGGTGAACACCGAAGACTGCCTAATACTCGATCATATGGTATGAGGAGAAAGGTTCAACCCCATCTTGTACATGATGGACCATATGAAGTATATCTCCACTCGGTCGAGAGGAGAGATCCGAGTTGGCTCATACATTACCGCCATTTTGGAGTGTGCCCAGGTGGAAGGGCACGATACCCAGGTTCCTGTTGGAGGTTCGACCTCAATTAGCTAAGGCACACTAGCTCAAATGGCGATCTGCACGAAGGGTCCGAGGCGGAACGACCCATATATTCTGGTAGATGGACTACCTTTATGGGAAGCTGACCAAGGGGATGCTCCCGAAGAAGGACCTTCAGACCCAGAGGTCCGAGAGCAGGCTCAGCATATCTACTCCCAGCTAATGAGTCAGGATGCTTCTATACCTGAGTCTTCACATGGCAGAAGAGGCACTCAGCACCAGGAACCGATAGACCTGCAACAGTTTTATTCAGAGTTCACGGACTACCGACGTGTGTCTGATGAGAGATTTGCCCAGCAGGAGAGGCAGATCAATGAAGGGTTTGCAGCTCAGCGAGCTCACATTGATAGTCAGTACACAGCCTTGCAGGCAGAGCTTCAGAGATCCATATCAGAAATGCAGAGGTCACTATCTGAGCAGCTGGATCAGTATTTCTGCCGTGGTCCTGACGAGCCTTGAGCTATCTATTTATTTTATTTCCTTCTTTCCCGCTACCTTGTTTAGAATTTGATGTAATTTTATATTTTGTATGACTCTGAATTTTAATTTGGAATATTAAGTGTTTTAAGTGTTTTAATGACGTATTATTTTGTAATTAATTGCATTTGAATATTCGATTTAATTCGCGTTATTAGAATTTCCTTTAGGTTATGCTCCTCTTAACTAACTCCGAGACCGGAAGAGAATCTGAGGACAGATTCTTCTGAAGAGGGGAGTATGGTAACGACCCGAAAATCCGATTTTTCAATTCGGTATATTTTAATCGAGTAATTGTGCAAATTATTATATTATTTAATATTTATTCTAAGATTTCAGAATAAGTTCGTAAATGAGTGAATTTAGATATTAAATCACGAATTGTCAATGTGCGTTTAATTATGTGAATTTTAACTGTAATTACGTATTATTTGGACAACGTGAGTTTTTAAACTTATTTTGCGAAATTACTAAAATGCCCCTTCGACTTTTAAACCCTAGTCAACTAATTTGACTAAGTCATCCTACCTCATCTCTCTCGTTCACTACAACAAGAAGGAAAGAAAGAAAAGAAAAGAGAAGGAAAAAGAGAAAGAGAAGGAAGGAAGTTCAATCGATCGTCCCGACTTCGTTTCCCGACGGATTTTCGAATAGTTTACGTCTACGGATTCCTCGCGATCTTTTCTACGAGTAAGCTTCTAACGATTCTCTCGTTTAATGTCTTCTATACTTCATTTTTCTCGTTTTTGTGAATAGTTGTATAATTTAGGTTTTATATGATTTTGACAGTAATTGTGGATGGATTTTCGTGTTTATCGTTTCTATATGTAGATTACATGTTGTAGATGATTATATGTGAAAATTAGGGATTGATTTGCATGATTAATCGATTTAATGTTGATTTTAGAATGAATTCGCATAGGTTTTGGTTCTGCGAAAATGTTTCTGCTCATTTTGGTCGCACACGGCCTGGTGCACACAGCCTTGAGGCCGTGTGCATGAGACCGTGCGTGTGTGGGGATTGGGCACGGGCTATGCACACGGCCTTGAGGCCGTGTGCATGAGGCCGTGCGCGTTGCATGATTGTGCACGGCCTCGGCACACGGCCGTGCACAAGGCCGTGTGGCCCGATCGCACAGTGCCCTGACCTTCTGTAAGTCAGGGCCCGTTTTGCACTACGGGTCCCTCCGAGACTCGTCTTATCCGAATTCTTTCTTCGCTCGTGTATTCGATATATATGATATAGATATGAATTGCATGATGTATGAATTTACAACATGTTCGGGTATATGAATAGTGTGTTTTAAGTTTTCATTAAATTTTCTATCTTTGGCATGTGAAGTCCGATTTTCCCGAAATTCGAATGCATACTTCTTTATGATAATTTAAGCATGTCCGTAAAGTTTCGTTGCATTTGGACTTGATTTGTATTTTTAATTGCATGAATTACTCTATTTTCGTTTGAGAATTTGAACTTAAGTGATTGATTTAATTGTGTAACGTGCTCCTATGTGTTTTAATATTTTCGTATAAGCCGTGCATCGTCTTTAGTCTTATTTGGTTGTGTCCTGGTATTTTTGCAGACGATACTCCCGTGGAGTAGCGCCGGTTCTAGCTTTTTGCTCTTATTTTGCATAGCAGCCAGGTGAGGCTTTCCGTTTCTGTTTCCAGTATTATTATGTATATATATAAATAAGCCTCTCCCAAAATAAGCCACGTTTATGTTTTGTTTTCACACCGTTTATATATATACTTAATAGATATTTATGATTATTATGTTCATTTGATTTATCGAAAATGATTTGATATGAAAAGTACTACGTATAGACTTTGAAATGTTTACGAAAGAGACATGTAAAACCTTTTGTTTTCTAAGGCGAAATTTGGCCTTCGGCCTCGCATATGTCATGTCTCGAACGGTCTTTTGGCCAACCCGAAATATTTTGAAAAGCGAGTTATGAAATGTATGCATGTTCGTTTGGGCCCGGACTAAGAGCGATTGGACGAAGTCAGTAGACGTCGGGTCTACGGCGTAAATCCTATGGTTTCCTCCATTTGGGAGCTCGGGGTGAGGCCGGAGTGGCAGCCCTTTGAGTACCTGAGTTATTCTAGTATGTTACGAGTAGTTCGGGTTTGCAGTCCAGCTACATTGGAGGAATAAGGGAGGTTTCTGGTTTTATGTTTTGGATATTGGAGTTCAGGGCTCGACTCGCCGAGTCATATGATAAGTTATGTTTTATGTTAAATCACCACTCGATTACGAAAACCTTTCTTTTATGTTGATTTCTCTTAAGTTTAAAATTGGTGATTTATTTCCCGTTTTATTATATACATTATTATTTCCCCCCTCACTTAGTCGTTTGACTAACCCTCTCTGTCTCACCCTATATTGGTTTCAGGATACTAGGCAGGATTCGTCATCGTCGTCGTAGAGTTGTATTTATTTTCTCATGTATATTCCTTTTTTCGTATGATATGAATTATGTTTTAGGATATTAGGATTTTATTTAATTTGTATTCGGGATTATGTATTTATTGAACCCGTTATTATATTTATCGGGATACTGTATCGAACCCGTTTGATATTATGTAATTGAATTTCGTTAGCCTTGGTGGGCTTTAATACTTGTGTAATTATTTAGGTTTCGTTTATATTGCTTCCGCGTCTCTGTCTTTTCGTTGTTTTTGAAACCCCGCCTAGTGATTGAGTAAATGCGTGCCGTTCGCCGGGTTTCGATTCGGGTCGGATCCCATTTCGGTTCCGGGTCGGGGCTCGGTGCGGGGCGTGCGTTACTCGTTTGGGGCGCCCGCTACATACGAGCCGTGTTTATTTATCGTTTCCAACTTATTTATATCGTGCTTTTCGAACTTGTAACGGCCTCGTGACTCAACTAATACCCTTTCAACTTATCGACTTGATATTACGTGCAAAATGTTTTAAAGGATCCGGTTCGTCAACCTTTTGTGTTTTCAAATAAGCCGAACCCGAGTGTTGCTTTGTGTCATTTTACAACTTATATTTCGTTATTCGTATTCTTTCTCAAAACGGGCAACACTCACCACTTTTAGTTTTAAAAAGATAAATGACGAACTGTGACCAAAACCCCCTTACTGAGTATCCTTTATACTCACCCCTGCTATTTTGGTTCTTGCTTCAGGTAGACAGGTGGCGACGTCACCTATCTTGTCAGTTGGCATCAGCAGGTCTAGATAGGCTTAGTCTTTCTGGTTTGTCTTGTCAGTGGTCCCAACAACCGTCGAGTCTTGTTTATTGTATTTATTTACTTTACGTACTTATGTGCCCCTGATGTGGGATAGTTGATGATATCTAGGATTGTACAGGATAGACTAGTTGAGCCATGGATGGCACTACGTGTTGTTATTCTGTTGTATTGCGAATTTCACATGTTTAATTGTTATTATGTTAGCCTCGTAGGCGTTATGGATTTATTTGATTATCCTTTAAATCGCTTCCGCATATCTCTGTATTGTTGTGATTGTTGTTGGGATATGGTCGCTGTTGCCGGTGGTTATTGTTTGAGTGCCGTTCGCCGGAGTGGATTTTTGAGTTGAGGCTCCTCGCTGAAGCTCGGGAGTCCATTTCGGTGCGGATGTGGCGTTCCTTCTTCAGGGGGCGCTACAGTCAGTGGTATCAGAGCCTAGGTTCCCAAAAGGAACTGAAGCTTTGTAATCGCGTCGTGTCTTGTCTCTTATGTCTGCCCCGTTTCGTGTCAATGAGACTTAAGAGTTTCCAGTCACAGGTGCTTGAGAACACCTTAGTATTGAATTGTGATTGATCTTCTTTTGGAATGGCCAACCAACCATTTGATCTTTTACAATTGTAGTACTGAGTTGGGATCGAATGCAGGTGGATGTGGAACTCGATGTAGCGTCTATCTTGTCTTGTCGTCTTGTCGTGTCGTGCTTGGGTCTTGTCGTGTCTAGGTCGTACGGCTATAGGATCGAGTTTTGCTTGTTCTGTGATTTGTTTCATGCTGAAGTTGTCTACATGCTATTCGAATCGTAAATGTATGCCCTGTTTGAATTTTATATGCCTTATGTGATCATTCCATTAACCGAGCATGCATCTTTTCCTAGTTTATTGAGCACAGGTACTTAATGTCTCCTCGAAGACCCCCTACAGCTCCCTTATTTCCGAATTCGATTGCAAGAGACTTAGTGACAGCTATTAGGCAGATTGCTGAACAAGTGCATCAAGAGAGACAACAACAACAACAACATGTAGCTGCGAGACAAGCCGAGGGCCAATCCCTCGATAAATTTCTGCACTACAACCCACCCTGCTTCGTGGGTGAACCAGATGATCTTAAGGCCGAGGCTTGGATAGCCGATTTAGAGCGAATCTTCCGAGTAATACACTGCGGTGACCCCGAGAGGGTCGAGTATGCCATCTTTCTCATGAGAGGACCAGCTGAAGATTGGTGGCGCTACATAGACCAGAGATGGATTGCTGAGAGAATTCGGTACACTTGGTCACGGTTCCTATCCGAGTTCCGAGATAAGTACGTGCCGCAAGTGGTACGTGACAGCCGAGAAAGAGAGTTCATGTCCCTCACCCAGGGAGCTCTCCCTGTTGCATAATACGAGGCACTTTTTAGCTACCTCATCGTCTATGCTCCTCACATTGCATCTGACGATTGAAGAAGAGCGCGAAAGTTCATCGAGGGACTTCAACCGGAGATCTTGGAAAGATTAGTAGGATTGGACATTCGTGTTTATCATGATGCAGTTAACCGGGCTATGAGAGTGGAGTCCGATTTTCAAGAGATGAGTCGAGGTATTCCTCACATGAAAGGATCCTCTTTCAACATGATAGCAAGAAGAGATCCAGCCGGACCGAGCACTTTTCCGACATGGGAACCACACTACGAGATGCCAGAACCTACCAAACCAGAAGTGAAGGAGGACCTCATTCCCTGTGAGCACTGTGGGAAGACCAATCACAAGACTGCATGGTGTAGGAAGAAATCGAGACGTTGCTTCAGATGTGGGAGCAGCAAACATCAGGTTCAGAATTGCCCCAACTTAGGGAATCCTCGGGGAAGGAAAAGGGGATCTCGACCCTGATACCGACTCGCAGAGGTACATTGCATTATCATTGCATTCACTCATAATATTCTGTTTCGAATGGTAATTGCTTTAAATATGTGTTAAGTGTATTATATAACTTACGTGCCTTAACTGCTTTCAAAATTCACACTTGCACTGATTGAATGATTAGATGCTAAGATTTATGTGACCTCTGTGTGGATAGCGTGGAATTCTATCAAGTCGTTATACGCCATTAGAAAGTGCTAAGGACAAGGAGTTCTTGGCCGACTAGGATCGATTCCGTTATGTATTTCCCTATATACATATATATATATAAAACCCGGAAGTGTGACTCGTGCTTGCCACCGTAAGCCTCATTTATTATTCAATTAATTAGTTGAATTACGAGCCGTGTTTATTTATCGTTTCCAACTTATTTATATCGTGCTTTTCGAACTTGTAACGGCCTCGTGACTCAACTAATACCCTTTCAACTTATCGGCTTGATATTACGTGGAAAATGTTTTAAAGGATCCGGTTCGTCAACCTTTTGTGTTTTCAAATAAGCCGAACCCGAGTGTTGCTTTGTGTCATTTTACAACTTATATTTCGTTATTCGTATTCTTTCTCAAAACGGGCAACACTCACCACTTTTAGTTTTAAAAAGATAAATGACGAACTGTGACCAAAACCCCCTTACTGAGTATCCTTTATACTCACCCCTGCTATTTTGGTTCTTGCTTCAGGTAGACAGGTGGCGACGTCACCTATCTTGTCAGTCGGCATCAGCAGGTCTAGATAGGCTTAGTCTTTCTGGTTTGTCTTGTCAGTGGTCCCAACAACCGTCGAGTCTTGTTTATCGCCGGAGTGGATTTTTAAGTTGAGGGTCCTCGCTGAAGCTCGGGAGTCCATTTCGATGCGGATGTGGCGTTCCTTCTTCAGGGGGCGCTACACGGGACAAGGTTATAATTGCGAGGTCGAGAGACCAAAGTTTGCATTTAAAACAAATAGGTTTTCCTTGCCTCTAGTTGAAAGTATTTAAAACATTTTGGTTTGCTATCAAAACGGTTTGACTAAGCAGATAGAGAAATAGTAAAGGCAATACAACAAGTAATAAGAAAGCGGGATAGTGGTTTATTTCGCAAACCTAAGTAACTATGTTCTTACTCCAGTTGAAAACAATTTAAAGCCCTTACCTGGCTCAACACGACAGTATGAAAGCAGACGGTAGTCAGGTTTCTCCCTCGTTGGTCCCACCTGTAATACACAGGGCCTAGAGGATGAAAACGAGACCGACAATACTAAAAGCAAGACACGAACAACAGACGACGCATGGCAATTCATATGGAACCTCAATCATGCTATAGTTGCAATATGGAAAGCCAGGCAATTAAACATGTGAAGATATATAAAATACGGAATAACAACTAAGGAAAGGTAAATGAAATTCTAGATAATGAAAGGATATAAATTAAAAATTAAAGGCATGCTTAAATGCAATTGTGGCACGTAGACATGCTTAAAATAATATAAAGACGTTCTCTCGCGAATACGGGATTAAACGGATAAGAAACGGGAAAGGTGGGAAAACAATCCCTAAACGAGAAAGGTGTCAATTAACGGTCAAATAGGGCCGGATAATTATAAATTATGAAGAATATCAAATCCCGAGGTTCGAGAGATCTATAGGTGAAGTCAGATTGATATTCGGAGGTCGTATGTGAAAAGTCAACATTTAAATGAGTGGGGTTGACCAAATTCCCGAAGTGCAAGAAAGGAAAAGGCTGGAAAATGCACTAAGTATGTTGCACCGGCCAACGCACGGGCTTGGCAAGCCGGTGCAAGCACAAATAGAGGTGCACGGCCTCACGCACGGTCTTGAGCACAGTGCCAAGACCGTGCAAGTGCAAACGGGCCTGCGCACGAGCCTGTGCACGGGCTCAAGCCCGTGCAGGTTGAAAAGGGAACCGCACGGGCTCCTGCACGGTCTTGATCAAGACCGTGCGTTCGCCCGTGTGGATCTACTGAGCAGTAGACTTAGCAGATCGCGAAACCTCACACGCGAAACCAACATTTAAATCCATACATCTCCTAATTTACTCCATAAAACATCCTAATTCTCACATATATTCATCTATACCATATTAGCTACACATAGGCACAAGAAACACGTAAAATGGTCAAGTAATTCTCCCTAAACACGAAAATCCTAAAACTATAAAATTCTATATAAAACTCACGAAAATCGCAACGAGGAAGGAACAATATGAAATGGGGTAAAAGGATTACCGGTAGAGAATGTAATGAGGATCGTTCGGGTTTTCACGGCTCGTCGATCGGGCGACGGGAAGTTTCCTTCCTTTCTTCTCCTTCTCTTCTCCTTCCTTTCTTCTTTTTCCTTCTTTGTATGTAATGAGAGAATGAGAGAGATAGGTGGATATTTAGGAAACTATCTCGGGGGGTAAAATGGTCATTTAGGTTTTTAAGGGCATTTATGTAATTTAAGTAATTGAGGCATTTAAAAGATAGGTTAAATCAATCTTTTCCACAAGATTAATTAATCCAATTGGGTAGATCGAGAAATTAGGCAAGAAAGAATTCGCGTAATACTTAATAATATAATTAAAATATTCGGGTCGTTACAACACATGGGTCTAAAGTGGATCACTTGCTCTCGCTCAACCTTTGGGAGTTCGGGGTGTGGCAGGAGTGGCAGCCCTTTGAGTACCTAAGCCGGCACTTGGCAGGGCCTATCCTGTGTGTGTCGAAGACCATGGGTGAAATTCCCAGAAGTATGTGATTTCTGTGGATCGGTGTTGCTCCTGATCTACAACTGGAGGAATAAGGCTGGTTTGTTTGATCATTTGTTTGTTTGATTTTAAGTTGGTAGGAGATTTGCTCGACTCGCCGAGATTTTGTTTGGTTTAATCTGATTTGTTATTAGAGTCATCACACATTGCGAAAACCTTGTTTTAATTGCCTTCTTTTGAATTTAGAATGATGATTTTATAATGTTTTGTAATATACACTACTATCTCCCCCTCACTTAGTCATTTGACTAACTCTCTCTGCCTTACCCTTTGATTTCAGGTTATTAGGCGGCGCTTTGGTCGAGTCTAGTTAGTTGCTTTATGTTATGTATTTTGATACTCGTAGTACTTGTTGTACATTAGTATGGATTTAGTCGTTATTATTATCGGTATTGTATTAGGATTCTCGTTCTACTTGCGCGTTGATTTACTACTTTCTAGCTCCTTGAGTGGTATAGGAATAATTTTTTTCACTTCCGCATTTATTATTTTTGTTGAGTTGATGTTTCAAACAGGTTGCAGCCTAGTGTTGAGTAAATTATCTCCGTTCATCGGATTATGGTCCGTAGGCGGACCTCCGTTCCGTTTATGGGTTATATTTCGGTGCGGGGTGTAGTGTTAAACCGTTTGGGGCGCTACAATATAATATAAGTTGGTGAAGGAAAACTTAAAAGCATAAAACACAGGCTTCAGGTTCATATGGAATATTTACATACGTATAAGAAAAATTAATTCGGAAAAGAAACCCCACTTGAATAATAAGGCAAAAAGGGACAAAATGAAAGACCAGACTACTACTCGGAAGGAGTGTCACCTGAAACCAAATAAGACTATAACACCCCGATTTTTCAAGATGGCATTTTGGTACGATTCGACATTTTGTTTCTCGTTTCTCATCTCTATTTCTCGAATTGTTTGATTTAATTTATGTATTTATTTAAGAATTTTCATAATTTTATGACTTATTTGTTTGTTTTATTATGTGACAACATGACTTTTCGTGAATGCCTCTGTTTGAATTTTATAACACCATCATTATGTTCATGATTTAATTAGCTTCGTAATGAATATTGTAGCGCCCCGCTCTACAGCCCCTGAACCTGCACGGATTCCCAAGCCGAGTACAGTGCCTCAACCCGAGAACCCATGCAAGCTAACGGGTCAATCCCGACACTTGGCAACAGTGAATCCCCAAAATTAAAATATTTAAATAAATCAGAGAATATATAGCGGAAGCATTTAAATTCATATAAACAAAAATGCCACTCCGGGGCCATTTCATTAACAATTATCAACAACAGCCCATTCAGGGGCAACATAATGTAAATAATAAAAAGTTACGGGGATCAATATAATATCATCTGTACTCCAGGTTGAAAAGAATAATGAACGAGAGAATAAAAGACAACCAACGAGACTCGGCAAAACCAAAAAGCCTATCTATGCACTGTTGCCCATCTGACACGTAAGACATGTCGGTCTCTCTCAAACTTGAGGCAAGAACCAATTAAAAGAGGGTGAGTAAAAAAACTCAGTGAAGATGTGAGAACAAGTCGAGTCATGCTTCCGGATTTTTATAGAAAATACATATGCGATAATGAAGAAACCGGAATATGCTTCGACTTGGATATTCAATTAAAATTAAAATCAATAACACTATAAAGCAATAACTACGATCCCACGAGAATGGGCCTGTTCCTCCTTATTTCTCCACAGTTCATGTAAAAAATACTCCATCGCCGGTGTCAAGCTAAGGAGCAACCCGAAGCCCAACCATAATGAATTTTAGGAAAATATGCAACGAATGCAACACCCACCATCGCTCCCAACCGTGGCTATCATCTCCTGACGGGTCACGATTGATGCTTATTTTTGGGAGAAGCACCTCGGATTACACCCTGGACGCCCGTCCCCAGATGTAACCTTCGAATACCTTCCCGGGCCCATCTTGAAAATAATCATGTATTTGCTCGCTTTAAAATAACCCATTTGAATGCCAACCGACACTCTGAGCAAGGGTGACGACAAATAATTAAATCCTAAGTCAAACCGTCACGTAAAATAAATAGTTTTCTTGCCCTTTTTAAAACAAATCAATTTTGGTTCAATAAGGTATAATTTTGATATTAAATGATTTGAGGATAAAAGCATAAAAATATAAACTCGAAATAATTAATACATTAATAAGGGATTAGGGGGTTTGCAATTGTATATATATATGTTCAAGCCCAGTTAAAAGTTTAAATCCTCACCTGGAATCAAAAAGAGAAAGCCTAGCCGCTAGACTCACTGGTCTCCAACGCCGGACTGATCTGGAGACAAGACAAGACCTATACCAATTAATAACGACAACAAACACTAAAAGTGCAAATAAGCAATTATTGGACGAACGGCTAACCAAACATGTTTCCAATCATGCATATGTCAATTATAATATGTAAAGAAGCTATCATGTAAGTTTCACGCAATTCCGACAAGTTGTCAAAAATACACATAATTAGAATTACACTATTCACAGCCCGAACGAGGGCGAAATTAAATAAACACTCCAAAATATTAATCTACAAAATATAAGGGTTCTATAGGTGAAAACGGTGTAATTTTTGGAGTCCGTATGCAAAAAGTCAACCAAAAATGGTGACCCGAAGACTCAATTGCCGAGAGCAAAATTTGAAAAAGCTGGAAAAATTCTCTAAGTGTTTCACACGGCCTGGTGCACGGTCTTGAACACGGTGTCAAGACCGTGCACGCACACACGGCCAAATGCACGGTTTGGACACACTGGCTTGAGCCCGTGCGGGCAAAAAGAGCTGCACACGGGCTCCTGCACGGTCTTGCGCAAGACCGTGCGTTAGCCCGTGTGGTTTAATAGCACCAGCAGAAAGTTACGGGTTTTTCAAAAATTTGAGCCAAAAATCATCAAAACACATATCTATAACGCAAATTAACACTCACAATTTATAACAATCATTAATCATCAACTAATTCACATTTACATCCAATAAAATCATGAATTGATCAAGAAACGGGCTCGATCTAAGCATATATCCTAAAAATCCCGAAATAATCAAATATTCTCAAAACCTCGAAAATCCGTAAAAGAAATTGGGGAAATTGGTACCTAGAGAAAGGTATCGAAGAAAGGATCATTTAAAAACGATTGGCACGAAATTCCACGTAGATTCGAGCTCGGCACGATCGATTAGGGCTTCGGGAGAAAATTCTCTTTTTCTTCTTCTCTCTCTCTCTCGAATTTGAAATAATAGTTTGAAATGAATTTCGATACTTTTATCAAATATCTTCGAAATATCGAAGAATACAAAGGGTTATTTTAGTAATTTTAGAAAATCCAATAAAATACGCGTCGATCAAATATAACGATTAAATATTAAACAAACGCTATGCACTCCGCTCCATCACCTGGGTCAGAAACGCAGTCACTCCTGTTTCGAGAACTGTCATCAAAGCAGGAGAGCAAAGAACTGGCCCATGCATCATTAACGGGATCAACAGCCAGCCCACGCGAAGACCTGTTCAAAACGAACCTCCTCATTTCACCTATGAGGGTTCACCAGCGGATGACCACGTTTGAGAGCTAGAAAAGTAGAACCTCAAGCTCCAAGAAGCTATCAACCGCTTGAGGAATGATATCGAGGTGGAGGAGCACCTCGAAATTCTAGAGGAATATGTCATGGAGCGAAGAAGAGAAGCACATTATCCGCCTCGTGATGAGGTAGATCATTACAGCAAGATCACAAGAGGATGTCCCCTCACAGAGAAAGTTTTGATGACTCGAGCCGGAAGAGATAAAGTTCCCTACCTCTCTCCCGAGGTACGACGGAACCACTGACCCAAAAAAACATCTCAACTCCCTCGAACATCTGGCGTATTTATACAAACACCCTGATGATTATTGGTGCAAGTTGTTCGTGATCACCCTCGAAGGCGTCGCCCAAGATTGGTACAAGAGACTCCCGTCGCGCTCCATCAATGGTTACCTCGACATCAAGAAGGCATTTTCCAGTCACTTCAGCCCCCTGAAATTGGTTAAACAGCCCACTACGAACCTGTTTAACATCAAACAAGGGTGAGACGAATCTCTTCAAGATTATTTCAGGAGATTCGGAACTGAACTTACCAAGGTGGAGACTCCTTCAGCAGATTTCCTGAGGCATGTTGTACACAACGGACTGAACGATTCCATAACTAGCCAAGAGTGCGCTAACGCCATAGTCAGAAAGGAGCCTCAAGATATGATCCAGCTGACTAATATCGCTAACTGATATATGGTACAAGAAGATTTTGCCAACATGAAATACTCACATGGTTCGAGCTCCAAAGGCAATCGAGAGGGGTCCTCTAGAGGTCATCGACGAGAAGACAAGCGGCAAAAGAAAGTACGAGTCCAACCGCCACCACGAAGGAGGAAGAGTGGAGTTGATCAAAAGCAATGCGGAAATATTAGCCATCAAAGGGGTGAAAGCCTTTACTCCCCCGAGGCCAATGAAACCTTCATATCACACCAAGCACTCTGACAGTTACTGTGCCTTCCACCAACAGTATGGCCACGAGACAGAAGACTGCCAGGCTCTCGAGGTAGAGATACAACGATTGGTAAGAGGAGGAAAACTGCAAGAATTTGTGAAGAGTTTAGACAAGCACTTTAAAAAGAAGAAGTACCGATCTCGAAGTCCTAGTGATCGTTCAAGAAGTCCCAGAAAAGACAACCATCCTCGAAAGGACAAACAGAAAGTCGATGACAACATGCCCATGAACGTGATCAATGTGATTGCAGGGGGAGCTACGAACGGTGACACAAAAACCTCTCGAAAGAAAGCTGGACTTCAATTCAACCAGGAGCCCAATGGGCCATCGATAGAGGTCTTGCACCTCGAGTCTTCCGAAGTGCTTGGGTTCACTAATCAGGATTATGATAATGTTGTCATTGGCCCGGATGGAGACTGTCTGGATTGCCCACTTGTAATAGCGGTAGACATATTTAATACCAGAGTCAAAAGAGTTCTGGTCGATACCGGAAGCCCAGTTAACATGATGCCCGCCTCTACTTTCAAAATGTTAGGCATTCCAAGCGAGTCCATGGCTGGGGTCGAGAGCCCTTTGCTCGGTTTTGGAGGACAACCTGTCTACCCGCTCTGCCAAATAATGTTAGTCATCTCAATGGGAACCGCTCTGAGGAGACAAACTATGAACCTGATCTACACAGTGCTTGATATTGACTTACCATACAATGTCATCTTGGGACAACCAGGTTTATCGAAGTTCAGGGCCATCCAATCCATTTTTCATAGAAAGCTGAAGTTTCCCACTCCTCGAGGAGTTAGCGAAGCCTGTTGCAATCTTAAAGAGGCCTGGGAATGCTATATGTTGTCTACCAACTTACCAAAACTCCCAGCAGAGCCAGCCCCCCTCGAAGCAACAGCGGAAGACGATGAAGAGATGCCCGACATCAAGGAGATCCCTGATCCAAAGAAAGTGAAGAAAGATAAAAAGAAACAATTGGAGCCCAAGGAGACAAGAGTTAAGCCAATAGGAGAATTCATGGAAATTGATCTCGTGCCCGGAGATGATTCAAAGAAAACTAAAATTGGAGCTCAACTCCAGGGTGCAGACGGAGTCATGATGATCAACTTTCTTTAGAAAAACAGTGACGTCTTCGCCTGGAAACCATCCAATTTCAAAGGAATCGATCCAAATGTGATAGTACATCGACTGAACGTTCATCCAGCCTTTAAGCCCGTCAAACAGAAAGTGAGAAAATTGGAAAAAGAGAGAAATGAAATAATTGAAGAAGAAGTGAACAGGCTTCTCGAAGCTGGTTACATCGAGTCGATCCAATTCCCTGATTGGCTCTGTAATGTAGTACTCGTGCCTTAGCCAAATGGAAAGTGGAGAATGTGCAATGACTTCACAGATCTGAACAAGGCCTGCCCAAAAGATCCTTATCCTTTACCACAAATTGATCAGCTCGTTGATTCAACTGCGGGATATGAGCTCATGAGTATGATGGATGCTTTCCAAGGCTATTATCAAATTTTCATGGCCCCTAGGACAGAACCAAGAACTCTTTCGTGGTGGTAAATGGAGTTTATTGCTTCAAAGTCAAGCCATTCGGCCTCAAAAATGCAGGAGCAACCTATCAACGCCTAGTTAACAGAATGTTCGCTGCAGAGATTGGAAAATCAATGGAAGTGTATGTTGACGACATGATCGTCAAGAGTGCAAAAGCAAAAGATCATCTGGATGATCTCGAAAAATCCTTCTCCATCCTGAGGAAATACGACATGAAGCTTAACCCTACCAAATGCACATTTGGAGTCGAGGGAGGAAAGTTCTTAGGATATGTGGTCAGTCAGAGAGGAATTGAAGCAAACCCAGAGAAAATCGAGGCCATCCAGGCCCTCGAAAAGCCAGATACTGTTCGTAAGGTACAAGTTCTTTTGGGTCGAGTTATTTCACTTAACAGATTCATTTCTAGATCTGCAGATAGGAATATTATTTTCTTTAAAATCCTGAGAAATGCAAAAGCCTTCGGATGGACAAAAGAATGCGATGAGGCCTTGGCCCACCTTAAATCTTACTTAGCTTCAGCTCCTCTCCTCGCCAAGCCTAACCAGAAGAAATGTTATATATTTACTTAGCAGTCTCAAAGGAAGCCATCTGCTCTGCAGTGGTGGTAATTTGAGAAAGAAAACACTTGCCAGTAACTACTTAAGCCAAATCCTTCAAGGAGCAGAGAAAAACTGCCTGGAAATTGAAAGGTTCGCGTTGGTGTTTGTAGCGGCGCCCCAAACGGGTAACGCACGCGCCGCACCGAGCCCCGACCTAGAACCGAAATGGAATCCGACCCGAATCGAAACCCGGCGAACGGCACACATTTACTCAATAACTAGGCGGGGTTTCAAAAACGAAAGAAAATGACAGAGGTGCGGAAGCAAAAATAAACAAAATAATAAATCATAATAATTGCACAAGTAGTAAAGCCCACCAAGGCCAACGAAATTCAATTACATAAATAATAAACGGGTTCGATACAATATCCCGACAATATACAATAACGGGTTCAACATATAAATCTCGAATACTAAATACATAAATCCTAAATCCTAATAACATAAAATAATAGCCAAACGGAAATAGAGTTATACATGAGCAAAAGAATGCAACTCTAAAGACGACGACAACGACGACGATCTTGCCTAGTATCCTGAAACCAATATAGGGGTGAAACAGATGGGGTTAGTCAAACGACTAAGTGAGGAGGGAATAATAATGTATATTATAAAACGGAAATAAATCACCATTTTTAAACTTAAAAGAAATCAACATAAAAGAAAGGTTTTCGTACGGGTGGTGATTTAGCATAAAACATAAACATATCATATGACTCGGCGAGTCGAGCCCTTTACTCCAATTTCCAAACATAAAACAGGAAACTACCCTTATTCCTCATATTTAGACAGACCGCTAACTCTGAACTACGCATAACATACAGGAATAACTCAAGGTACTCAAAGGGCTGCCACTCCGGCCTCGCCCCGAGCTCCCAAAGGTGGAGGGAACCATAGGATTTCCGCCGTAGACCCGACGTCTACCAACTTCGTCCTATCATCCTTACTCCGGGCCCAAACATACATCATACAGTTCATAACTCGCTTTTCAAATCATTTCGGGTTGGCCAAAAGACCGTTCGAGACATGTCATATGCGAGGCTGAAGGCCAAAGTTCGCCTTAGAAAACAAAGGGGTTTTACATGTCTCTTTCGCAAACATTTCGAAGACTATACGTAGTACTTTTTCATATCAAAACATTTCAATAAATCAAATAAACATAATAGGCATAAATATCTACTAAGTATATATATAGAAACGGTGTGAAAACAAAACGTAAACAAGGCTTATATCGGGAGAGGCTTATTTATATATACATAATAGTACTGGAATCAGAAACGGAAAGCCTCACCTATTGGCTATACAACAAGAATAGATAAATGCAAGACCGGATGCGCTACTCCACGGGAGTATCGTCTGCAAAATACAAAGACACAACCAAATAAGACTAACGACGACGCACGACTTATACGAAAGCATTAAAACACATAGAAGCACGTTAAACAGTCATTCATAACACTTAGGTTCACATTCTATCAAAGTACGTAAATTCAATAAGCAAATCAAATTAGAATGCGATAAAACTTCATAATCATGCATAAAAGGCAATAAGGAAGTATGCATTCAATTTTCGGAAGAAACGGACAACATTTGAAAAATAGCCCAGAATGCCTAAACGAAAAACACGAGAAACGGGGCCCGAACGAAGTCGGAAAAATTCGAACTTCCTAAAATATGTATTTCATGATTTATACGACCTATAGGTGAAATCGGATCTCAAATCGGAGGTCAAACGAAGAAAGTCAACTATTTTAATTGCCCGTTGACTCACATTGCCGAGAGCAACATTCTGAAAATGGAGAAATTTTGGCTAAGGCATACACACGGTCTCGGGGACGGGCGGACACACGGGCTTGAACTCATGCTCAAGCCGATGCAGACACTTGCATTGGCCTGCGCACCGGCTTGCGCACGGGCGTGCACAAGACCGTGCAAAGGCCAAAGTGGACGCACGGTCTTGGCGCGTGGTCTCAAGACCGTGCGGTTTCTCAGAATAGTAGAAAATATGCAGAATCGCGAAAGCTTCGCGGGAACAACCCAAAATTCGATATTAAACCCATAAATCATGCAAAACTCAAGTTAAAACTCACATATATTGATCTACAACATCTAAGCTACACATAGAATCCAAAATCATGAAAATCCATCCATAGTTTCTCTCAAAATCATATAAAACCTAATATATTCAACTATATACAAAAATCCAAAAATCGAAGCAATGGAGGCATTAATCGAGAAAGACGTGAGAAGCTTACTCGTAGAAGAGATCGTGAGGAGTTTGTAGGCGTAAACGATTCAAAAATCCGTCGAGAAACAAGTCCAGCACGATCGATTGAAGCTTCCTCCTTCCCTTTCTCTTTTTCTTTCTTTTCTCCTTTTTCTTTTGAGGTTGAGCGTGAATGAGGTGAGAGAGAGAAAGATGAGACTTAAGTCAAAATTTGACTTGGGTTGAGAATCGAAAGGGCATTTTCGTAATTTACAAAATAAGTTCGAAAACTCATGTTGTCCAAATAATACATAATTACAGTCAAAATTCATATAATTAAATGCACATTATCAATTCATGATTTAAATATCAAAATTCATTCATTTATGAAATTGTTATAAAATCACATAATAATATCAAATAAAATAATAAATTACGCAAATAAACGATTCGGGCATACTGCAATAAAATTTGAATTTTCGGGGCATTACAGTGTTGGTTCATGCCTCCAGAAAGCTGAAGCCGTATTTTCAATCTCACTCCATCACGGTACTCACTAATCAGCTGCTAAAACAAATGCTAGCAAAACCAAATGTTTCGGGAAGGTTAGTGAAGTGGGCAATCGAGCTCGGTCAGTTTGATATCAGTTACCAGCCTCGAATAGCTCAGCAAGCCCAAGTCTTGGCCGATTTCTTACTCGAAAGAGGAGACTTACCACACCAGACGGATGCCACGTAAATCCCTCGCCCATGGACTTTACATGTAGATGGATCTTCATCCAACCAAGGCGGCGGAACAGGGATTTCCCTAAGAAGTGAAGATGGAGAAGAGCTTGATTTTTCAATTCACCTCGAGTGGCTTCCAACAAACAACGAAGCATAATACGAAGCCATTCTCATAGGACTTGATATTGCGGCAAAAATAGGAGTAAAGCACTTGACAGCTTTCATAGATTCCCAATTAGTGGCCAGCCAGATCGAACGTTCGTACGAGGCGAAGGAAAGTACAATGATAAGGTACTTAGCAAGAGCAAAGGAGTTGATTGCAAAGTTCAAGACATTCACTTTGAGTCAGATTCCATGAGAAGAAAATCAGCAAGCGGATGCCCTGTCCAAGTTCACTAACAACTCAGAAGGTACAAAGGATCATACAATTTCTTTTCTAACAATAGATGCACCTATGATCTCTTCAGGTCAACCAGCCGAGGTGAACTCCATCGATCCAGCCGAACCTTGGTAGCTTGATAGCATTGTTGTGTACCTTCGAGATGGATCCTTGCCATCAGATCACGTTCTCGCCAGACAGATCCGGTACAAAGCCGCTCGTTACACTCTTGACAATGACTGAAGTCTTTTCCATAGATCTGACTACGGTCCGACCTCGAGATGCTTGCATCCTTCGCAAGCTAAAGAAGTAATAACTCACATTCACAGTGGTGCTCGAGATAGTACTTGCGGAAATCACACAGCTGGCAGAAATTTACACAAGAAAATCCTTCGAGCAGGATATTACTAGCCCACTATGCAAAAAGATTGTGTAAACTTTTCAAAGGCATGCCCACAATGCCAAAAGTTCACAAATGTCACAAAACAACCAGCAGTAGACATGGTCAGCCTCGATATAACATGGCCGTTCGATCAGTGGGGAATCAATATCATTGGCTCTTTTCCAAAGACTATGCACCAAAAACAATACGCAATCGTCGCTGTAGACTATTTTTCCAAATGGGTCGAGGCAGAAGCAGTAGGGCGCATTACATATGAAGTTGTTTGTAACTTTATGTGGAAAAACATTATCTGCTGGTTTGGAACTCCTCGACTTCTTGTGTCAGACAACGGACTCCAATTTATAAGCAAAAAAACAACAGAATAGTGCAAACAGAAAGGGATCGAGCAACGCTTCACCTCGGTAGGAAAACTGCAGTCAAAAGGTTAGGCAGAAGTTACGAACAGAACGCTGATAAAGAACTTGAAAACTGTTTTCGATGGAAAGAAAGGAGAATGTGCATAACAGCTCCCGAAAGTTCTCTGGGCTTACAGGACTTCACCATGAACCACGAGCAACAAAATTCTATACTCCTTGGTCTATGGATCTGAAGCAGTACTTCCCCGAGATTCTCCACGAAACCCTGCGAGTTGCGCATTTTGAGCCTCTCGAGAACAACGACTACACTCGTCTCGAGCTGGACATGCTGGAAGAAAATCGCAACAAGGCATGGCCTCGAATGAAACACTACCATTCCATCATGGCAAGACAATACAACAAAAGGGTAAAGGACAGAAGGTTTCAAATAGGAGATCTCGTACTGAAGAAAGTTGAAGTTTCAAAACACGTTGGAAAACTCGATCCAAATTGGGAAGGACCATATGAAGTGGTCGAGATAATGACTCGAAATGCATACAGGCTGGCGGATTCAAATAGAAGACAACTCCCAAGGCCCTGGAACACAGAAAACCTTAAGAAGTTCTATATTTGAAAATGTTCCTTTTTCATGAAAGTTATTTCATTTTAATCAAAAGTCGCTAATAGGTCCTCGAACCTAGCGCGGCCGATAGTTAGAAAGTCGCCAACGAGTCCCCGAGCTCGGCGCAAATGTATTTTCCCTTCCAAAAGTCGCTGGCAAGTTTTTACAACTCAGCGCAAGATGTAAACTTCAAACCGTCCACGAGATTTACACTCAGCGATGTTATCAATGTAGCGCCCCGAAAATCCGAATTACATTCCGGTATGTTCGAATCGTTTATTTATGCATTTTATTATTTTATTTGATAATTATTATGTGATTTTATAACAATTTCATATATGAGTGAATTTTGATATTTAAACCACGAATTGATAATGTGCGTTTAATTATATGAATTTTGACTGTAATTATGTATTATTTGGAGAACATGAGTTTTCGAACTTATTTTGTAAAAATTACGAAAATGCCCTTTCGATTCTCAACCCTAGTCAAATTTTGACTAACTCTCATGTTCTCTCACTCATTCTCACTCACGCAACATACAGCAAAGAAGAAAGAAAAGAAAGGAGAAAAAGAGAAAGAAGAAGAGGAAGGTTCGATTGATCGTCCCGACTCCGTTTCCCGACCGATTTCCGAGCCGTGAAATCCTACGAACTCCCCGCGATCTCTTCTACGAGTAAGCTTCTCACGTCTTTCTCGATTAATGCCTCCATTGCTTCGTTTTTCTGATTTTGATGAATAGTTGCACATTTAGGTTAAATGATGATTTCGAATGATTTTATGGATGGAATTATGTGATTCTTGGTTCTATAGGTAGATTAGATGTTGTAGATCAATATACGTGAGTTTTAACTTGAGATTTGCATGATTGATGGGTTTAATATCAAATTTTGGTTTGTTCCCGCGAAGCCCTCGCGATTCTGCATTTTTGCTGCTGTTCTTTAGATCCACACGGCCTTACGCACGGTCTTGAGACCGTGCGCCAAGACCGTGTGTGCCCCTTTTAAGCCTTGCATGGCCTTGTGCACCCCGTGCGCAAGCCGGTCCGCAGGCCAGTGCAAGTGTCTGCACCGGCTTGTGCACGGGTTCAGGCCCGTGCGTCCGCCCCTCCCCAAGACCGTGTGTCCCACTTAGCCAAAATTTCTCCATTTTTAGAATGTTGCTCTCGGCATTGTGAGTCAACGGGCACTTTTAAAAGTTGACTTTCTTCATTTGACCTCCGATTTGAGATCTGATTTCACCTATAGGTTTTATAAATCATGAAATACATATTTTAGGAAGTTTGAATTTTTCCGACTTCGTTCGGGCCCCGTTCCTCGTGTTTTTCGTTTAGACATTTTGGGCTATTTTTCAAATGTTGTCCGTTTTCTCCGAAACTTGAAAGCATGCTTCCTTATTGCCTTTTATGCATGATTATGAACTTTTATCGCATTCTAATTTGATCTACTTATTGAATTTACGTACTTTGATAGAATGTGAACCTAAGTGTTATGAATGACTGTTTAACGTGTTTGTATGTGTTTTAATGCTTTCGTATAAGCCGTGCGTCGTCGTTAGTCTTATTTGGTTGTGTCTTTGTATTTTTGTAGACGATACTCCCGTGGAGTAGCGCATCCGGTCTTGCATTATCTATTCTTTTTGTATAGCCAACAGGTGAGGCTTTCCGGTTCTAACTCCAGTACTATATGTATATATATATATATTAAGCCTCTCCCGATATAAACCTTGTTTTACGTTTTGTTTTCACACCGTCTTTATATATACCTAGTAAATATTTATGCCTATTATGCTCATTCGATTTATCGAAAATGTTTTGATATGAAAAAGTACTACGTATATTCTTTCAAACATTTGCGAAAAAGACATGTAAAACCTCTTTAATTTCTAAGACGAACTTTGGCCTTCAGCCTCGCATATGACATGTCTCGCACGGTCTTTTGACCAACCCGAAATGATTTGAAAAATGAGTTATGAACTGTATGTATGTATGTTTGGGCCCGGAGTAAGGACGATAGGACGAAGTTGGTAGACATTGGGTCTACGGCGGAAATCCTATGGTTCCTCCATTTGGGAGCTCGGGGTGAGGCCGGAGTGGCAGCCCTTTGAGTACCTGAGATTATACCGTATGTTATGCGTAGTTCGGATTTAGCGGTCCGTCTACATTGGAGGAATAAGGGTGGTTTCCCGTTTTATGTTTGGAAATTGGAGTTAAGGGCTCGACTCGTCGAGTCATATGATATGTTTATGTTTTATGCTAAATCACCACCCGTTTACGAAAATCTTTCTTTTATGTTGATTTCTTTTAAGTTTAAAATTGGTGATTTACTTCCGTTTTATAATATAGAATATTATTCCCTCCTCACTTAGTCGTTTGACTAACCCTCTCTGTTTAACCCTCGGTATTGGTTTCAGGATACTAGGCGGGATTTGTTCGTCGTCGTCGTCGTCGTCGCATCTTTAGAGTTGCATTCTTTTGCTCATGTATAACTCTATTTCCGTTTGGCTATTATTTATGTTTTATGTTATTAGGATTTATGTATTTTGTATTCGGGATTTATATGTTGAACCCGTTATTGTATATTGTCGGGATATTGTATCGAACCCGTTTATTATTTATGTAATTGAATTTCGTTGGCCTTGGTGGGCTTTACTACTTGTGCAATTGTTATGTTTTATTATTATGTTTTTTTTCGCTTCCACACCTCTGTCGTTTATTTCATTTTTGAAACCCCCGCCTAGTGATTGAGTAAATGTGTGCCGTTCGCCGGGTTTTGGTTCGGGTCGGATTCCATTTCGGATCCAGGTCGGGGCTCGGTGCGGGGCGTGCGTTACCCGTTTGGGGCGCCCGCTACAGTTGGTATCAGAGCTCTTGGGTCCAATGGCCTAGGCTCTGAAGCGTCATGTTTTGTCATGTCAGCCTAGGTCGTACGGCTTAGGATTACGTGATTGTCACAATGTGATTATGTGAATAAACTTCTCTACGTGTTACAGCTTCTCATAATCACTTATCATCATGCATGTTTGGTATTGAATTTGCAGAATGCCTCCTCGCCGTGAACCGCCAGGTCCGCCTCCAGGTGTTCCGACCCCAGCTCAGTTTATGGAGGCTTTAGGGCAATTCATGGTTCATACTAACCGAGCAACACCGCCTCCTGCCCCCGAGAATGATATGGGAAGGTTCCTTAAGCTCAACCCTCCGCAGTTCGAGGGTGCACCGGATGATGTTATCGCCGAGGCTTGGATATCGGCAATGGAGAAGAGATTCCGAGTTATGGAGTGTCCGGACCCTAAGAGGGTCGAGTTGGCAGTTTATCAGATGATAGGAGCTGCACAGGACTGGTGGACCTGTATAGAGCAGCGATGGCAGAGAGAGCATGTGGTCCCGACTTGGGATCAGTTCTTGGTCGAGTTCCGGGCTAAGTATATTCCGTTGGTGGTCTGACAGTGACGTGAGCGAGAGTTCTTGGCTCTCAAGCAGGGTACTTCATCAGTTGACCAGTACGAGGCTCATTTCTCCAGGCTTATTATTCATTGCTCGTATATGGTTGACGACGAGCAGAGGAAGACTCGACAATTTATCGAGGGGTTGTCGAATGAGATCCGTGTGCATATGCTCGGGAACAGACTTCAGTACTACACGGACGCAGTTGAGACGACAGTTTCTATAGAATCCGATCTCCGACAGATGAGACCGACTTCTACACCTGCCCCCGCAGCCACCAAGAGTTTCCCTTCTGGTTCGAAGAGGCCATTTACTCATTCTGGGTCCTCTTCTGGGAAGAAGCCATTCAAGACCCCCGTTAAGCCTGCTCCTCCCCGACCTCAGGGACATCCACGACCCGTATGTGGATTCTATCAGGGCCCGCACTTAGAGGCCAAATGTTGGAGGAAGAATGGTCTTTGCTACGGATGTGGTAGCGCCGATCACCGAGTAGATGTAAGCCCGAAGAGGAGACCGGTACCACAGGGAGCAGCTCAGCCTCAGGCCTATGCCCGTGTCTACGCCTTGGAAGGCGATACTGAGGACGCCGTGGCAGATCCGACCGATGTGGTGGAGGTACTATATATATAAATAGCATCCCCATACATGTATTGTACGACTCGGGTGCTTCACACTCATTTATTGCGCCTGCTATTGCCTTATCTGTGCATGCGCCTGTTTCGTTGCTTGATAATGTGCTAGTGGTTAGTTCACCGTTGGGTTCGAAGGTAGTTGCGAACCGTGCTTTTAAGCGTTGTCCGATTATCATCGAGGGTATCGAATACCCGGAAGATTTGATTGAGTTGCCGATGAAGAAATATGGGGTTATTCTCGGAATGGATTGGTTGTATGAGCATCGGGCAAAGGTTGATTATTTCGAGAAGAAGGTTATTCTGGGTACCAATGAGGTTAAGGGTTTCTAATCAGGAGAAGGTCCGTATATCTCGATGATGGAAGCCAAGAAGCTCGTTCAGAAAGAAGAAGCTACATACTTTATAGCATACCTTCTCAACCGTCCGAAAGACCAGACGAAGATCGAAGAAACGCCCGTGGTCAATGAATTCACTGATGTGTTCCTCGAGAATCTGGAATTCTTGCCACCGGATCGGGATATAGAGTTCGTGATTGACCTAGTTCCGGGAGCCGAGTCCTATTCGAAGTCGCCATACCGAATGGCTCCTGCCGAGTTGAAAGAATTGAAGAATCAACTCGATGAACTCTTTTCTATTGGATATATCCGACCGAGTGCCTCGCCTTGGGGTGCTCCAGTCTTGTTCATGAAGAAAAAGGATGGTACACTTCGCATGTGTATCGATTACCGAGAATTGAACAGGATGACAGTGAAGAACAAGTATCCTCTACCACATATCGAGGAATTGTTCGATTTGCTACAAGGATCGAGGGTTTATTCCAAGCTCGACCTCAGACAAGGGTATTACCAGCTCCGTATCTGATCAGAATATATTCCGAAGACAGCTTTCAACACCCAATACTGTAGCGGGCGCCCCAAACAGGTAACGCATGCCCCGCACCGAGCCCCGACCCGGACCGAAATGGAATCCAACCGGAATCGAAACCCGGCGAACGGCACACATTTACTCAATGACTAGGCGGGGGTTTCAAAAACGAAAGAAAACGACAGAGGTGCGGAAGCGAAAATAAACAAAACAATAAATCATAATAATTGCACAAGTATTAAAGCCCACCAAGGCCAACGAAATTCAATTACATAAATAATAAACGGGTTCGATACAATATCCCGACTATAGATAATAACGGGTTCAACATATAATCCCGAATACTACATAAATAAAATCCTAATATCATAAACATAAATAAAATCATACAAACAAGAGTTATACATGAACGAAATAAATGCAACTCTAACGACGACGACAACGACGACGATCCCGCCTAGTATCCTGAAACCAATACCGAGGGTGAAACAGAGAGGGTTAGTCAAACGACTAAGTGAGGAGGGAATAATAGGGTATATTATTAAAACGGAAGTAAATCACCAATTTTAAACTTAAAAGAAATCAACATAAAAGAAAGGTTTTCGTAAACGGGTGGTGATTTAGCATAAAACATAAACATATCATATGACTCGGCGAGCCGAGCCCTTAACTCCAATTTCCAAACATAAAACGGGAAACCACCCTTATTCCTGCAATGTAGACGGACCGCTAAATCCGAACTATGCATAACATACAGGTATAAGTCAGGTACTCAAAGGGCTGCCACTCCGGCCTCACCTCGAGCTCCCAAAGGTGGAGGGAACCATAGGATTTCCGCCGTAGACCCGATGTCTACCGACTTCGTCCTATCATCCTTACTCCGGGCCCAAACATACATACATACAGTTCATAACTCGCTTTTCAAATCATTTCGGGTTGGCCAAAAGACCGTTCGAGACATGTCATATGCGAGGCTGAAGGCCAAAGTTCGCCTTAGAAAACAAAGGGGTTTACATGTCTCTTTCGCAAACATTTCGAAGACTATACGTAGTAATTTTTCATATCAAAATATTTTCGATAAATCAAATAAACATAATAGGCATAAATATCTACTAAGTATATATATAGAAACAGTGTGAAAACAAAACGTAAACAAGGCTTATATCGGCAGAGGCATATTTATATATACATAATAGTACTGGAATCAGAAACAGAAAGCCTCACCTGTTGGCTATACAAAAAGAACAGATAAATGCAAGACTGGATGCACTACTCCACGGGTGTATCGTCTGCAAAATACAAAGACACAACCAAAGAAGACTAATGACGATGCAAGGCTTATACGAAAGCATTAAAACACATAGAAGCACGTTAAGCAATCATATACGGCACTTAGGTTCAAGTTAACAAACAAAAACGAAGTAATTCTTGAATTTAAACATGCAAATCAAGTTCAAATGCTACGAGACTTTACGAGCGTGCTTTAAATACCATAAGGGAGTATGCATTCGAATTTCAAAAGAGTCGGACTTCATATGCAAAAGTTAGAAAATTTGACGAAAACTTCGAACGCACTATTCATAGACTCGAACATGCTATAAATTCATAAATCATGCAATTCATATCTATTTCATACATATACAATACATGAGCGAAGAAAGAATTTGGAAAAGACGAGTTTCGGAGGGACCTACAGGCCAAAATGGACCCTGACTTACAGAAGCACAGGGTCCTGCTCATACTGCTCCACACGGCCTTGTGCATGGCCGTGCACCAAGTCCGTGCACATCAAAGAAGGACACGCACGGCCTCAAGTCCGTGTGCACAAGGTTGTGCACAACCACAACACGCACGGTCTCCTGCACGGCCGTGCGGGAGACCGTGTACACCCACACGGGCTTGCCACACCTCGTGTGCAAAGCCCGTGCACGTCAAAAAATAGCAAAAAATTCACAGAAGCGCGAAACCTTCGCAAATTCAATTTAAAAACCAACATTTAACTGATTAAACATGCAAATCCCACCCTAATATTCACATATAATGTTCTACAACATCTAAGCTACACATAGAATCCAAAATCATGAAAATCCATCCATAATTTCTCTCAAAATCATTTAAAACCTAATATATTCAACTATATACAAAAATCTAAAAATTGAAGCAATGGAGGCATTAATTGAGAGAGACGTGAGAAGCTTACTTGTAGATAAGATCGAGAGGAGTTCGTAGGCGTAAACGGTTCGAAAATCCGTCGAGAAACGAGTCCGGCACGATCGATTGAACCTCTTCTTCTTTCTCCTTTTCTTTTTCTTTTCTTTCTTCATTTGCTGTTGGGTGACGTGAGTGAGGTGAGAGGGAGGGATGTGAGACTAAGTCAAACATTGACTAGGGTTGAGAAAATGAAAGGGCATTTTCGTAATTTTATAAAACTTACTCAAAAATTCAAGTTGTCCAAATAATATATAATTACAGTCAAAATTCATGAAATTAAACGCACATTGACATGTCGTGATTTAAATATCAAAATTCACTCATTCATGAAAATGTTATATAAATCATATAATAATTAATAAAATAAATAATGAATCGTGCAAGAAAATCGATTCGGGTTCCCGGTTCATAACTCGAATTTTCGGGGCGTTACAATCACCCCTCCTTATGAGAATCTGGTCCTCAGATTCTTCTGATTAGAGGTAAACAACTCTAGGTGAAACTTTCGCGTCTTCATTCGGATCTCTCACGAAGCTTCTTCGATGGTTTGATCCTGGAAGGAACTTATAGGAGGTATCTCGCGGATTGCACAACTCCGAGCTTGTTCGGGGTTCTTATAAGTAGCATTTTAGTTGAACTTGATGTAGCGGGCGCCCCAAACGGGTAACGCACGCTCCGCACCAAGTCCCGACCCGGAACCGAAATGGGATCCGACCCGAACCGAAACCCGGCGAACGGCAAGCATTTACTCAATAACTAGGCGGGGGTTTCAAAACAACGGAAAGACAGAAGTGCGGAAGCGAAAATAACAAAACGTTAAAACATAAATAATTACACAAGTATTAAAGCCCACCAAGGCTAACGGAATTCAATAATTAATTAACAAACGGGTTCGATACAATATCCCGATAATAATAATAACGGGTTCAATATTTACATAATAAGTAATAAATTCTTAGAATCATAAAACATTTAAATAAAAGCCATACGGGAAAGAGTTATACATGAGCAAAAATAATGTAACTCTAAGACGCGACGACGACGACGCAGATCCCGCCTAGTATCCTGAAACCAGTACAGGGGTAAAACAGAGGGGGTTAGTCAAACGACTAAGTGAGGAGGTAATAATAATGTATATCATAAAACGGAAGTAAATCACCAAATTTTAAACTTAAAAGAAATCAACATAAAAGAAAGGTTTTCGTAATCGGGTGGTGATTTAACATAAAACATAACATATCATATGACTCGGCGAGTCGAGTCCTGAACTCCAATATCCAAACATAAAAACCGGAAACCACCCTTATGCCTCCAATGTAGACAGATCGCTAAATCCGAACTACTCGTAACTGACGGGAATAACTCAGGGACTCAAAAGGGCTGCCACTCCGGCCTCACCCCGAGCTCCCAAATGGAGGAAACCATAGGATTTACGCCGTAGACCCGACGAACATGCGTACATTTCATAACTCGCTTTTCAAAACATTTCGGGTTGGCCAAAAGACCGTTCGAGACATGACATATGCGAGGCCGAAGGCCAAAGTTCGCCTTAGAAAACAAAAGGTTTTACATGTCTCTTTCATAAACATTTCAAAGTCTATACGTAGTACTTTTCATATTAAATCATTTTCGATAAATCAAATGAACATAATAATCATAAATATCTATTAAGTATATATATATATATAAACGGTGTGAAAACAAATCATAAACGTGGCTTATTTTGGGAGAGGCTTATTTATATATATACGTAATAATACTGGAAACAGAAACGGAAAGCCTCACCTGGCTATGCAAAAAGAAGAGCAAAAGAGCAAGAACTGGCGCTACTCCACGGGAGTATCATTTGCAAAATACCAAGACACAACGAAATAAGACTAAGGACGACGCACAGCTTATACGAAAGTATTAAAACACATAGGAGCACGTTATACAATTAAATCAATCACTTAAGTTCAAATTCTCAAACGAAAACAGAGTAATTCATGCATTTAAAAATGTAAATCAAGTCCAAATGCAACAAAACTTTACGGACATGCTTAAATTATCATAAAGAAGTATGCATTCGAATTTCAGGAAAATCGGACTTCACATGCAAAAGTTAGAAAATTTGACGAAAACTTAAAACGCACTAATCATATACCCGAACATGTCGTAAATTCATAAATCATGTAATTCCTATCTATTTCATATATATCGAATACACGAGCGAAGAAAGAATTCGGGAAAGACGAGCCAAAGCGGGACCCGTAGGCCAAATTGTGCCCTGACTAACAGAAGGTCAGGGCACTGTTCGACCAGGCCACACGGCCTTGTGCACGGCCGTGTGGCGAGGCCGTGCACGATTGAGCAACACGCACGGCCTCATGCACACGGCCTCAAGGCCATGTGCACCAGCCCGTGTGCGATTCCTCACGCGCACGGCCTCATGCACACGGCCTCGAGGCCGTGTGCACAAGCCCGTGTGCGATCAAAATGAGCAGAAACTCGCAGACAAAAAATCATACGCGAAAATCAAACCCTAATCCAACAATTAATCACTAAAACATGCAAATCAAACCCTAATTCTCACATATAATCATCTACAACATATAAGCTACACGTAGAAACAATAAACACGAAAATCCATCCACAATTTCTATCAAAATCATATAAAAACCTAAATTATTCAACTATATTCAAAAATCCAAAAATCGAAGTAATGAAGGCATTAATCGAGAAATTTCGTGAGAGCTTACTCGTAGATGAGATCGTGAGGAGTTCGTAGACGTAAACGGCTCGAAAATCCGTCGGGAAACGGGGTCGGAACGATCGTTGGAATCTCTTTCTTCTTTCTTCTCTTTTTCTCTCTTTTTCTTTCTTCTCTTTTTCTCTCTTTGTGCGTGAATGGAATAGAGAGGGAGAGAGATTGACTTAGTCAAATCTTGACTAAGGCTTAGAAATCGAAGGGGCAAAGTCGTAATTTTGCAAAATAAGTTCGAAAACTAACGTTGTCCAAATAACATGTAATTACAGTCAAAATTCATATTATTAAACGCACATTGACAATTTGTAATTTAAATACAGAATTCATTCATATACGAAATAATTCTAAAATTACATAATAAATATCAAATAAAATAATAATTGTGCAAATATTCGATTCGAACATACAGATTTATAATTTGGATTTTCGGGGCGTTACAATCACCCCTCCTTATGAGAATCTGGCCCCCAGATTCTACTCGTCCGGCTGAAATAATTCCGGATGAAACTTGCGCATCTTGTCCTCGGTCTCCCATGTAGCTTCTTCGGTTGTCTGATTTCTCCAAAGGACTTTGACAAGAGAAATCTCTCGGTTGCGCAGAGCTTGAGTCTTCTTATCCAATATCTTCACCGGCTTCGAAACAAAGGTCAAATCCGGTTCTAGTTCAATATCCTCAACAGGAAGGATCTCGGACTCATTCGGGAAGTACTTTCGGAGTTGGGAAACATGAAAGACGTTGCGAATCCCTGTCAGACTCGGCGGCAAGTCTAACCTGTAGGCTGCGTTCCCAATCCTCTCCAGAATTTCATAAGGACCTAAAAATCTCGAGCTCAACTTTCCTCCTTTTCCAATTCGGGTGAAACCCTTTCGAGGAGAAGCTTTGAGGAATACTTTGTCACCAACCTCAAATTCCAACGGTTGGCGACGGGTGTCGGCATAGCTCTTCTGTCGATCCTGAGCTGCCTTCATTCTCTGCCGAATGATCTGAATACGGTCGATGGCATTTTGGAGAAACTTTGGAGGAGTTCCTCGTTCCTTATCATCCTTCGTCCAATGCCAATCCTCGAGATCCCAAAACAACGGGGATCTACACTTTCTGCCATACAACGCTTCGTAAGGTGCCATTCCGATCGTAGACTGATGACTGTTATTGTAGGCAAACTCGATCAGAGGCAACTGGTCGTGCCAATTGTTGCGAAAATCCAGGGCACAAGCTCGAAGCATATCACAGAGATATCTGATCATCCTCTCTGACTGACCATCGGTTTGTGGATGTGCGGCTGTACTGAAGGTCAGCTTTGTTCCCATTCGTTCTTGAAGTTGCTGCCACAAACGGGAAGTAAATCGAGCGTCTCTGTCAGACACTATCATAGTCGGAATTCCATGAAGCTTGACAATCTCTCGGTGATAAATCTCTGCCAACCTATCCACTTTGTACGACATGTTGATCGGTAGAAAATGAGCACTCTTGGATAGTCGGTCGATAATCACCCAAATGCTATCGTAGCCACCTCTAACTTTAGGCAAACCAGACACGAAGTCCATGGCAATACCTTCCCAATTCCATGTAGGAATCGGTAGCGGCTCAAGCAAACCTCCTGGTCTTTGATGTTCAACTTTAACTTGCTGACAAGTCGAGCATCTCTTGACGTAATCAGCTACGTCTCTCTTCATACCTCTCCACCAGAATAACTCTTTCAGATCCCGATACATCTTACTTCCACCTGGATGAACTGTATAAGGTGTGTTGTGAGCCTCATCGAGAATCTCTTTCCTCAGACTCTCCGGAACACAAACTCGGGACTTGTAGCGGAGAATTCCTGTGTCGTCCACACCAAACTGAGTCTCAGAATCAGCTGCGATGTGAACTATCTGTCTCTGAGTCCATTCATCAGTAGCCTGAACATCTCGGATCTTTCGACCTAACTCTGACTGGATCGATATGCTGTGAACATGGGCCTGGGAACTGATGTGAACTCCCTCTAACTTAGCCTCTAGCTGGGCTATGCTTGCCTTCCGGCTTAGTGCATCGGCTACGACATTTGCCTTCCCAGGATGGTACTGAATCTTGCAGTCGTAGTCCTCAAATAATTCCATCCAACGGCGCTGTCGTTTGTTCAATTCCTTCTGAGTAAACAAGTACTGAAGGCTCTTATGATCTGTGAAGATGTCGAATGTGATGCCGTAGAGGTAATGACGCCATTTCAATAATGCAAATACCACGGCGGCTAGCTCAAGGTCGTGAGTGGGATAGTTCTCTTCTGCTGGCTTTAGCTTCCTCGATGCATAAGCTATAACTTTCCCATTCTGCATTAACACACAACCTAATCCTTCGTGTGACGCATCTGCATACACGACAAATCCTTCAGAACCCTCTGGCAGGGTCAATACTGGAGCTGTGGTCAATCTCTTCTTGAGCTCCTGAAAACTAGCTTCACATTTGGCTGACCACTCAAACTTAGCTTCCTTCTTCGTCAATGCTGTTAACGGACCTGCATGTTTAGAGAAATCCTTGACGAAACGTCTGTAGTATCCTGCTAAACCCAAGAAACTACGGATCTCTGTAGGAGTCTTAGGTCTCTCCCAATCTAGCACTGTCTCAATCTTTCAAGGATCTACCTCGATTCCCGTTCCGGATATGACATGACCTAGGAAGGTCACTCGGTCGATCCAGAATTCGCATTTGCTGAACTTAGCGAATAATTGGTGCTCTCTCAAAGCTTGGAGCACGATCCGGAGGTGTTCAGCGTGTTCTTCTTCGGACTTCGAGAACACTAAGATGTCGTCAATGAAAATAACGACGAACTTATCGAGGTACGGACGGAAAATTCTGTGCATCATGTCCATAAAAGCTGCTGGGGCATTCGAGAGTCCAAATGGCATGACCACAAACTTGAAATGTCCGTATCGGGTGTTGAAAGCTGTCTTCGGCATATCCTCTGACCGGATACGGAGCTGGTAATATCCTTGTCTGAGATCGAGCTTGGAATAAACCCTCGATCCTTGTAGCAAATCGAATAATTCCTCGATATGCGGTAGAGGATACTTGTTCTTCACTGTCATCCTGTTCAACTCTCGGTAGTCAATACACATGCGAAGTGTACCATCTTTCTTCTTCACGAACAAGACTGGAGCACCCCAAGGCGAGGCACTCGGTCGGATATATCCAATAGAAAGAAGTTCATCGAGTTGGTTCTTCAATTCTTTCAACTTTGCAGGACCCATTCGGTACGGCGACTTCGAATAGGACTCGGCTCCCGGAACTAAGTCAATCACGAACTCGATATCCCGATCCGGTGGCAAGAATTCCAGATTCTCGGGAAACACGTCGATGAATTCATTGACCACGGACGTCTCTTCGATCTTCGTCTGGTCCTTCGGGCAGTTGAGAATATATGCTATAAAGCACGTCGCTTCTTCTTTCTGAACGAGCTTCTTGGCTTCCATCAGTGAGATATACGGACCTTCTCCTGATCGGAAACCCTTAACCTCATTAGAACCCAGAATAACCTTCTTCTCGAAACAATCAACCTTCGCCCGATGCTCGTACAACCAATCCATTCCGAGAATAACCCCATATTTCTTCATCGGCAACTCGACCAAATCAGCCGGGTATTCGATACCCTCGATGATAACCGGACAACGCTTAAGTGCTCGGTTCGCAATAACCTTCGAACCTAACGGCGAACCAACCACTAACACATAATCAAGCAAGGAAACAGGCGCATGCACAGATAAGGAAACAGCAGGCGCAATAAATGAGTCGGAAGCACCCGAGTCGTACAATGCATGTATGGGGATGCCATTTATATATATAGTACCTTCCACCACGTCAGTCGGATCTGCAACAGCATCCTCTGCATCGCCTTAAGGCATAAACACGAGCATATGCCTGAGGCTGAGCGGCTCCCTATTGTACCGGTCTCCTCTTCGGGCATTCACCTATCCGATGATCGGCGCTACCACAACCGTAGCAAAGACCGTTCTTCCTCCAACACTTGGCCTCTAAATGTGGGCCCTGACAAAATCCACATACTGGCCGTGGAAATCCCTGAGGTCGAGGAGGAGCAAGCTGAGGTCGGGGAGGAGCAGGCTGAATGGCGTTCCTGAACGGCTTCTTCCCAGAAGAGGACCCAGACGAAATAAATAGCCTCTTTGAACCAGAAGCAAAACTCTTGGCGGCTGCAGGGGCAGGTGCTAATGTCGGTCTCATCTGTCGAAGATCGGACTCTATAGAAAGGGCCGTCTGGACTGCCTCGGTGTAGAACTGGAGTCTGTTCCCGAGCATATGCATACGAATCTCATTCGACAATCCCTCAATGAACTGTCGAGTCTTCCTCTGTTCGTCGTCAACCATATACGAGCAGTGAATGATAAGCCTGGAGAAATGAGCCTCGTACTGGTCAACTGTAGAAGTACCCTGCTTGAGAGCCAGGAACTCTCACTCACGTCGCTATCGGACCACCAACGGTATATACTTGGCCCGAAAATCAACCGCGAACTGATCCCAAGTCGGGACCACATGCTCACGCTGCCATCTCTGTTCAATACGGGCCCACCAATCCTGAGCAGCTCCTATCATCTGATACACTGCTAACTCGACCCTCTTAGGGTCCGGACACTCCAATACTCGGAATATCTTTTCCATCGCCGATATCCAAGCCTCGGCGATAACATCATCAGGTGCACCCTCGAACTGCGGAGGGTTGAGCTTAAGAAACCTTCCCAGATCATTCTCGGGGGCAGGTGGTGGCGTAGCTCTGTTGGTATGAACCATAAACTGCCCTAAGGCTTCCATAAATTGTGCTGGAGTCGGAACACCTGGAGGTGGACCTGGCGGTTCACGGCGAGGAGGCATTCTGCACATTCAATACCAAACATGCATGATAATAAGTGATTATGGAAAGCTGTAACACGTAAAGAAATTAAATTCACATAATCACGTTGTCCCAATCACATAACCCTAAGCCGTACGACCTAGACACAACTGGACACGACAATTCAGAGCTTCGGCCATTGGACCAAGCGCTCTGATACTAACTGTAGCGGGCGCCCCAAACGGGTAACGCACGCCCCGCACCGAGTCCCGACCCGGAACCGAAATGGGATCCGACCCGAACCGAAACCCGGCGAACGGCAAGCATTTACTCAATAACTAGGCGGGGGTTTCAAAACAACGGAAAGACAGAAGTGCGGAAGCGAAAATAACAAAACGTTAAAACATAAATAATTACACAAGTATTAAAGCCCACCAAGGCTAACGGAATTCAATAATTAATTAACAAACGGGTTCGATACAATATCCCGATAATAATAATAACGGGTTCAATATTTACATAATAAGTAATAAATTCTTAGAATCATAAAACATTTAAATAAAAGCCATATGGGAAAGAGTTATACATGAGCAAAAATAATGTAACTCTAAGACGCGACGACGACGACGCAGATCCCGCCTAGTATCCTGAAACCAGTACAGGGGTAAAACAGAGGGGGTTAGTCAAACGACTAAGTGATGAGGTAATAATAATGTATATCATAAAACGGAAGTAAATCACCAAATTTTAAACTTAAAAGAAATCAACATAAAAGAAAGGTTTTCGTAATCGGGTGGTGATTTAACATAAAACATAACATATCATATGACTCGGCGAGTCGAGTCCTGAACTCCAATATCCAAACATAAAAACCGGAAACCACCCTTATGCCTCCAATGTAGACGGACCGCTAAATCTGAACTACTCGTAACTGATGGGAATAACTCAGGTACTCAAAAGGGCTGCCACTCCGGCCTCACCCGGAGCTCCCAAATGGAGGAAACCATAGGATTTACGCCGTAGACCCGACGTCTACCGACTTCGTCCTATCGCTCTTACTCCGGGCCCAAACGAACATGCGTACATTTCATAACTCGCTTTTCAAAACATTTCGGGTTGGCCAAAAGACCGTTCGAGACATGACATATGTGAGGCCGAAGGCCAAAGTTCGCCTTAGAAAACAAAAGGTTTTACATGTCTCTTTCGTAAACATTTCAATGTCTATACGTAGTACTTTTCATATTAAATCATTTTCGATAAATCAAATGAACATAATAATCATAAATATCTATTAAGTATATATATATATAAACGGTGTGAAAACAAAACATAAACGTGGCTTATTTTGGGAGAGGCTTATTTATATATATACGTAATAATACTGGAAACAGAAACGGAAAGCCTCACCTGGCTATGCAAAAAGAAGAGCAAAAGAGCAAGAACTGGCGCTACTCCACGGGAGTATCGTCTGCAAAATACCAAGACACAACGAAATAAGACTAAGGACGATGCACGGCTTATACGAAAGTATTAAAACACATAGGAGCACGTTATACAATTAAATCAATCACTTAAGTTCAAATTCTCAAACGAAAACAGAGTAATTCATGCATTTAAAAATGTAAATCAAGTCCAAATGCAACAAAACTTTACGGACATGCTTAAATTATCATAAAGAAGTATGCATTCGAATTTCAGGAAAATCGGACTTCACATGCACTAATCATATACCCGAACATGTCGTAAATTCATAAATCATGTAATTCCTATCTATTTCATATATATCGAATACACGAGCGAAGAAAGAATTCGGGAAAGATGAGCCGAAGCGGGACCCGTAGGCCAAATTGTGCCCTGACTAACAGAAGGTCAGGGCACTGTTCGACCAGGCCACACGGCCGTGTGGCGAGGCCGTGCACGATTGAGCAACACGCACGGCCTCATGCACACGGCCTCAAGGCCGTGTGCACCAGCCCGTGTGCGATTCCTCACGCGCACGGCCTCATGCACACGGCCTCGAGGCCGTGTGCACAAGCCCGTGTGCGATCAAAATGAGCAGAAACTCGCAGACAAAAAATCATACGCGAAAATCAAACCCTAATCCAACAATTAATCACTAAAACATGCAAATCAAACCCTAATTCTCACATATAATCATCTACAACATATAAGGTACACGTAGAAACAATAAACACGAAAATCCATCCACAATTTCTATCAAAATCATATAAAAACCTAAATTATTCAACTATATTCAAAAATCCAAAAATCGAAGTAATGAAGGCATTAATCGAGAAATTTCATGAGAGCTTACTCGTAGATGAGATCGCGAGGAGTTCGTAGATGTAAACGACTCGAAAATCCGTCGGGAAACGGGGTCGGAACGATCGTTGGAATCTCTTTCTTCTTTCTTCTCTTTTTCTCTCTTTTTCTTTCATCTCTTTTTCTCTCTTTGTGCGTGAATGGAATAGAGAGGGAGAGAGACTGACTTAGTCAAATCTTGACTAAGGTTTAGAAATCGAAGGGGCAAAGTCGTAATTTTGCAAAATAAGTTCGAAAACTCACGTTGTCCAAATAACATGTAATTACAGTCAAAATTCATATTATTAAACGCACATTGACAATTTGTAATTTAAATACAGAATTCATTCATATACGAAATAATTCTAAAATTACATAATAAATATCAAATAAAATAATAATTGTGCAAATATTCGATTCGAACATACAGATTTATAATTCGGATTTTCGGGGCGTTACACTTGAGCTATCTCCATTAATTGTCGAAAGGCCTGAATTCGATCATTTGCACCTTGGAGAAATCCTAGATAATCGAGTAGCGGTAATTACCATCTTAGTCCTTCAGTAGTCTGGACACGAAGTCCATGATGAATTCATTCCCAATCCCATATAGGGATAAATAATAGTAGTAGCTAACCTTTTAATCTTTGATGCTCGGCTTTGATCTGCTGACAAGTCGAGTATCTCTTGACCTAATCGAGTAAGTCTCTTTCTTTCGACTTGTAACGACCCGAATATTTTAATAATATTATTAATAATTACACGAATTCTTTCTTACCTAATTTCTCGATCTATCCAATTGGATTAATTAATCTTGTGGAAAAGATTGATTTAACCTATCTTTTAAATACCCTCGATTACTTAAATTACATAAATGCCCTTAAAAGCCTAAATGACCATTTTACCCCCCCGAGATATTTTCATAAATATCTATCTATCTCTCTCTCATTCTCTCATTTCACAAAAGGAAGAAAGAAAGAAGAAAGAAAGGAGAAAGAAGGAGAGGAAAGGAGAGAATCTTCCCGACGCCCTACCGAGCTCGTTTCTCGCCCGATTGACGAGCCGTGAAAACCCGAACGATCCTCACTACATTATCTACCGGTAATCCTTTTACCCCATTTCATTCCGTTCGTTCTTTCTTGCGATTTTGTGAGTTTTATATAGAATTTTATTATATTAGGATTTTCGTGTTTAGGAAGATTTACTTGACCATTTTACGTGATTCTTGTGTCTAAATGTAGCTTATATGATATGTATGATTATATGTGAAAATTAGGGTGTTTTATGGTATAAATTAGGAGATATATGAATTTATATTTTGAATTCGCGTGAGAGGTTCGCGACCTGCTGAGTCTGCTGCTCAGTAGATCCACACGGGCGAACGCACGGTCTTGAGCAAGACCGTGCAGGAGCCCGTGCGCTTCACTTTTCAGCCTGCACGGGCTAGAACCCGTGCACAGGCCGTGCGCATGGCCGTTTGCGCCTGCACGGTCTTGGCATCGTGCTCAAGACCGTGCGGGAGGCCGTGCAAACCCTTTTGTGCTTGCACCGGCTTGCCAAGCCCGTGCGTAAGCCCGTGCGTTGGCCGGTGCAACATACTTAGTGTATTTTCCAGCCTTTTCCTTTCGTACACTTCGGGAATTGGTCAACCCCACTCATTTAAATGTTGACTTTTCTCATACGACCTCCGAATATCAATCCGATTTCACCTATAGCTTCCTCGAGCCTTGGGATTCGATATTCTTCATAATTTGTAATTTACCCGACCCTATTTGACCGTCAATTGACAGCTTCCTCGTTTAGGGATGTTAACCCCTTTTTCCCGTTTCTTGTCCGTTTAACCCCGTTTTTGCGAGAGAGTTCCGTTATATTATTTTAAGCATGTCTACGTGCCCTAACTGCGTTCTAGCATGCTTTCCATATTTATTATTAATGTTCTTCCATTATTACAATTGCTTTAAATATTTCTTTAAATATTGTTCCATAATTTATATATCCTTACATGTTTAATTATCTGGCTTTCCATATTGTATCTGTAGCATGAGTGAAGTTATATTTGAATTGCCGTGCGTCGTCTGTTGTCTTGTATCTTGCTTTTAGTATTGTCGGTCTTGTTTTCATCCTCTAGGCCCTGTGTATTACAGGTGGGTCCAACGAGGGAGAAACCTGACTACCGCTTGCTTTCATACTGTCTTGTCGAGCCAGGTAAGGGTTTTAAATTGTTTTCAACTGGAGTAAGAACATAGTTTATTTAGGCTTCGAAATAACTTATTTCCCCGCCTTTTCTTATTGCTTGTTGTACTGTCTTTACTATTCCTTATGTGCTTAGTCAAACCTTTTAATAGCAAAACCAAAATGATTTGAAATGCTTCCAACTAGAGACAAGTAACTTATTTGTTTTAAAAGTAACTATTTGATCTCTGAGGCACTTATAAGTAATGTCGTTAGGGACATCCGTCAGCATGCTCCCGAAGCGTATGACGCTTATGAGTACTTCCTAGATCGTTACATCAACTTGTCTCAAAAGCCCCTTTGGCCATTCATGCTTAACTACTTGCATCATATTTTCGAACGGCCCTTTTGGCCACTTAAACTATCATTGATTTCAAAAGCGAGCCATAGCCTGTTTTATGACTTGGGCCCGGAGTATACAAGAGGTGAGCCTGGGGACGTGCGTCTAGGGCAAATCCCGATGTATACTTCTAGCGCGTTAACTTGGGCCGGCTAGGAGGTTGGCTAGCCTAAGTTGATGCGAACGGTGGTGCTAATCGCATCTCCTTAAACCCGGTACGGTGGTGCTGATCGCGTCTCCTTAAATCCTGATGGTGGTGCTAATCGCGTCTCCTTAAATCCTGTATATGAATCTTCTACTTGCTTGCATGTTTTTCAATGGGGAGTTATAAGGAGAGGGCCCGTTCTCGCCGGGACACATTACTGCATGATTTATTGCATTACTTGCTTGTCTAATTGTTTTACAGCTTTAGTTACGAGTGGAAGCACATTCCGGTATTCTTCCTTTAGTATACGTATTTCTCTATAAATATATATACAAAACCCGGAAGCGTGGCTCGAACTTGTCAACTGAAGTCTCCTTTATTATTCAATTAATTAGTTGAATTATGAGCCGTATTTAATTATTGTTTTTAACTTAATCATAGCATGTCTTTCGAACCGTAACGGCCTCGTAACTCAACTAACACCCCTTTCAATTTATCGGCTTGATATTACGTGCAAATGTTTTAAAGGATCCGGTTCGTCAACCTTTTGTGTTTTCAAATAAACCGAACCCGAGTGTTGCTTTGCGTCATTTTAAAACTTATATCTCGTATTCATATTCTTTCTCAAAACGGCCAACACTCACCACTTTTGGTTTTAAAAAGACAAATGCCGAACGGTGATCAAAACCCCCCCTTACTGAGTATCCTTTATACTCACCCCTGCTATTTTGGTTCTTGCTTCAGGTAGACAGGTGGCGACGTCACCTATCTTGTCAGTCGGCTTCAGCAGGTCTAGCTAGGCTCAGTCTTTCTGGTTTGTCTTGTCAGTGGTCCCAACAACCGTCGAGTTTTGTTATTATTTTTATTTACTTTATGTACTTATGTGCCCCTGTTGTGGGATAGTTGACGATATCTAGGATTGCATAGGGTAGACTAGTTGAGCCATGGATGGCACTATCTGTTTATGAATATTTTGTATCTTGAATTATAAATGTTTAATTGTTATTATGTTAACTTTGTAGGCTTTTATGGAATTTATTTATTTGTTTGCTTAAATCGCTTCCGCATTTTCTCTACTCTGCTCTTTTTTGGTTGTTGTTGGGATGTCGTTGCTGTTGCCGGTAGTGCTTGCGTGAGTGCCGTTCGCCGGAGTGGGTTTTTGAGTTGAGGCCCCTCGCTGAAGCTCGGGAATCCGTTTCGGTGCGGATGTGGCGGCCCTCCTTCAGGGGGCACTACACGACTCCTCGAAACATGGGTCCAAGGCTTATATTAGGAAGTATTGGTGTTACCAACACAAAGTTGAAACTCTAGATTATCCTTCGCTCTGATTGTCTGACTCGGTTTCCATTCTTTTGCAATCTTGGCATTTTAGATTCTCCAACTCAATTCTGACTGGTTCGCGAGGCTATGAATGAAATTATTCAAAACGGTGCAAGTCCAATCCAGTTTAGCCTCAACTTTTGACACGTTCGTGATTTGGTTCAAAGTACCAACTACGATATTCGCTTTTTCCAAGGAACACTGATTCTTGCAATCTTAGTCCTCAAACACTTTCCACCGACGACGTTGGGGTTCGTTCCACTCCTTTTGAGTAAATAAGTGTTGAAATCCCATAATCGGTAGAGATGTCAACTGATTCCAGAAGATGGTGGCGACGTTTCAGCCAAACCTTTCCTACGGTAGCTAGTTCTATGTCATGAGGGGAAACTTTCTGGTTGATTTTAGCTTCCCGAGCATGAGCTATGGTTTCTTCATTAGTACCATTCACCAATTCAACCTTTCATGTGATGCATTCTTACTCACGACGATTCCTTCAGAATCCCTTAAGCCGGGTTAATATTGAAGTTGTAGTTAATCTCTTTTCAGCTCCTAAGAACAGGTCTTATAGAGATTGTCCATTCGAACTCTGTTTCTTTCTTGTCGACTCAAGCGACAGGGTTGCAAGCTTAGAGGAGTTCCATATGAAGTCTTGGCTTGTTCCCATTCCAGTACTGTTCAAATTCTCAAAGATTCTACTTCGGTCCTCGTTCCGAATCCGAAATGACCTAAAAGGTCACTCAGTCGATCCAGATTTCATATTTGCTAGGCTGGCAATCAGCGGTTGCCCTTTTTTGAGGTCTGGAGCACCATACGGAGGTGCTCTGCGTTTTTCCTCGAGTCTCGAGGACATCAAGGTGTCCACATCAGGCGCTGAAAGTTGTCTTCAAAACATACTTGGCTCGGACACAGAGTTGATGATACCTTAATCAAAGATCGTTCAGGCAAAATCCTCGATCTCAAAGCATATCGGACAATTCTTCAACGGCGGTAGAGGATACTTGTCTTCGTTGATATTCTGAGCAATTCTCGGTGAACAATACACATGGAAGTGTACTGTCTTCTTCCCTACAAGCAGTGCTAGAGTACCCTAGATCAAGGTACTCGATTTGGTGCGTTCAAGGGACAGGAGTTCGACAAGCCGGTTCTTCGATTCTGTCAGATCGGCAGAATCCATTCGGTTCAGCGTATTCGATCATAGTTCGGCTCCTTAGAGTTTGATCTATCACGGACCATCCATATCGATCTGATCGCAAGAGCTCTTAGATTCTCGGGGAGTACGTTTGTGAATTCTATGATCAACTTGATTCTCTAGGCTTCTCTCGGATCTTCAAGCGGTTGAGACGGAAGGGGATAAGCCTATAACTTCTTCCTTTCAAATAAGGTTCTCGGCTTCCTCCAATGAGGTGTACGGTCCTCGTCCGTTCCAAATCTTCAGACTTAGCCAAGTCTAAAATAATCCTTTGCTGGCAACTTGGTCAAATCTGCTGGTAACGGTTCCTTCGATGATAAACAGCAGCACGCGCATGAATCACAAATGTCCTCCAATCCGGCAACGAAAATAAAAGAGAAACACGCAAAGAATCCAACAGGCGCACGCACAAGGACGTCAATGAAAAGCGCAACAAGTGAGTGTAAGCAACTCGAATGATAAAATGCATGTACGGAATGACAATTTATATCTTGTACCTTGCACCGGAGTATTCGGATCTAAGTTCTCCTCGACTGTCTCGACTTTTTCTTCCTCGTGCAATTTGCACGGAGATGGAAGGGACTTCCACATGAGAAGCAACGTCCAGCTTTCTTTCGGCATTCTGACTGTAACGACCCGCAATCTCCAAGTTCAAGATTAGCGCATTTATCGGAATTCGGACCGTGTACGGTCCCGACGTCTTTCACAATTGCACGTTTCCCAACTCTTGCATTTTAAATATGTTTAAAAAAATTATTGATTTGGCATTTAAAACCCAAGGCATTAATTAGAATTTAATTTGCATCGTTTTGCCACTAATTAAGGTCAATTTGGTAAATTTATATTTATAGCTCGTTAATTTAATTTTGTAATTTAACGGTGTACATTGGACTGGGGTTCAATGTAATAATGCATATTTTATCGAGATTCCAAATATTTTCATAAGATTCTAAATATTATTCATTAAATCATATTTTCAAGAAATTGCATTTTTGACCCAAAACTATTTACACTTTGACCCTACCCGGCACTGACTTTTCGTAAACTCATGAATTTTAATAAAACGAACCTCAATCTTTGTTAAGCATTTAATTACGGTGATTTTGACACTAAGTACGCCTAATTCCGACACTTTGCACTTTTACATGTTTTTCGAGGATAGGGTATATTATGCAATTATTGGGAGATTTGGGGTCAAAATGAAAAATGAAGAACACCTCACGCACAACAGCAGCCGCGAGCTCCCTCTCCCCCCAAAAATGTGATTTTCTCATTTCTTCTCGGAATCGCGCGTATGATATGTCGAATCAACCATCTCGACGAGACGAACTCAACCATACCATTTTCCCGGCGATTGGAGCAGCGACGGCGACGCAATGGTGGCGCGGCTTGGAGCTTCTCGTCGGTGACGTTTCCGGCGACGGCACGGCATGAGCTTGGTCGAAAATGGAAGCTCTTGACGAGGGGAAGCTTTTGGCGGTGGTCCCGCGACCTGACTTTGCTGGACGGCGGCGGAACGGCGAAGAGGTGGCGTAGCGGAGATGGAGCTTTTCCGGTGGCATGTCATGGCGTCTCGACGGCAAACCACCATAGTTGGAACGGCCATGAGGAGATGAAACTTTTGGCACCGGTCTCAAGCCCTAACTCGATGGGACGACAGAGCTCCGGTGGCGCGTGGCGGAGCCGCGGCGGCGACGTGGTGGTCTGGACTTTCCGGCCACCATTTTCAAGGGGCTTTATATGGATTTCAACCTTCTCGACATGGGTAAGCCAATTTCGAAGACAATTTCGTATTTCATTCAGCCGATTGTCGTTAATTTTGATTCTTGGATTCTAGGGTTTCGGAGCTTCAAAGTGGAATTAAATTCCGATGGATGATCCGATTGAGAAACGGTTTTGAGGGAAGTGACGGGCTCGTCGAGAGGAACATTTCGGTATAAGGGTTCGACCATCGGAGGTGGCCCGGCGGCAGTCCGGTGGTGGCAGGTGGTTTTTCGGCGTTTCGGCACTATTTCGGTGGGAATCTGTAACGACCCGATTTTTCCGTGACAAGTTTAGTACGCTTCGAACATGTCGTTTTTCACTTCTCGCCCCTATTCTCGTCTTATATGATTTAATTAATGTGTTTTACTAGGAATTTCTATATATGCATGAATTACATTTTTTTTTTTAAAATTATTCTATGCCAATGTGCGTTTGAAATGATGAATTTTGATTATAATATTGTTATATAGCGTGAAATTTTTTTCGCAATGTTTTATAAAATTTTGTAACGCCCCGTAATCTACTACAGTCGAATTACTCTTTTAAATATATTTTGACGCATAAATTCTATTTCCTAAATATTCATAAGAATTAGTTTCTTATTTTAATCTCAATTGATTAAAATAAAAGTTCATTAATAAGATATACCATCTAATTAAAATATAATATTTACTCGTCCTAAATACATCAACATTCGGTCAAAGAAGAAAAGAATAGAATTGTTAGTCCACATTTGCAACTACTGAACCTTAACCTTGAAGATTGCTTTGTTAAACAACTTTATCCAACCGACTTATCCTTGCCTTTCTTAGATAATTTATTAGCCGCTTTAGCTATTCCATAATTCATTAGTTTGCCAAGCCACGAATACAAAAACTTGGAAATCAGGAAAAGTAAGAGAAAATGGATTTTTAGAAAAAATCAACAGATCGTAGGTTGTGGAATCCTTATGCCATTTAAATCCTTTTTATTCAAGTGATAAATATCATACAAATATATACGTCTTATTCTTAGTAACTCATCCTCCATAAAATTTACTGTTCTTGGCCACTTTCCAACCGAGAGAGGCAGGGCAGGTGAACATCTTTTATATCTTTTCTTTCATTTAGTTTTAGTTAGCTTATCTATTGAGTTAATTGTTAATTGATACCTATAAATATTCTTTAAGGATAATTGACGGCCATATAAGAATTTAGTTTTTTAAACTTATTTTCTTTTCGGATAAACTTTCTTTTAACTATAAGAGGTGGAGAATTATGTGAATCTTGATTTGGGCATGAAGGCAGCAATCATGCTAATATGGTTGGATATGATATCTCGGATGAACTATACCAGTCAACTCTATGATGTTTCTTAATTCAATTGTTTTGTATATATATTGCTATAGTAATTAGTTCATTTAATAAGTTAGTGAGGTTTATAATTAGTTAGTTGATTACTAAGCAAATAAACTTCTTTTCAGATCTTTGGGAAATGGTATGTATATCTGATGTCTATAGTTCTCAACTCATGAATTCATTATCTGATCAATTTATTTAGTTAGTTAGTAACTCTAAATAATTATCTAAGTTTGTACCATAAATAATTAAGAATCGGGTTTATTATAACTACAGTTGATTAACAGTTAATTAAATAACTTTATTTTCCAATTCGTTTGTATGCCCGATACAAGTTTAACTAGTTGAAATATTTAATTAACTTGTTTATCTGTAATGTGGCTACGTGAATTATATTAAATCCGTACGTTGTACTGTCATCTTACGTAGTCGTGTCATATTTGGTTTCAGGTGGTAGTTCTTCCGGGCAGTAGATTGGTCTTTCCTTTTCGTCCTTTTGTAGTATTATCCAGGTGGGGTTTCTTTTTCGAATTCAGTTTTTTCTTATACGTATGTAAATATTCCATATATACCCAAAGCCTGCGTTTTATGCTTTCATGTTTTCCTTCCCCAAACTTATATTATACATAGTAGCTACTTGAAAACCATATTATCTTAATGAGTTTAAAGAAAAATGCTTTGATATCAAATTATTACGTATAACCCCTCAAAAGCTCCTTTAGCTCGAAAGGGTTAAAAGTTGATTTATCAATCGGTCCCTTTGACCACATAAGCATTTTGAAATGCGAGGAACTATCTTGGCCTTTGTGCCTGGCCATTGAGCCACATTATATTATTGGGCCCGGACATCAGGGTATGGGGTGAAGCCGGATAGACATCGGGTCTACGGTGGATCTCAATTCTCTGGTCTCCAAACTGTTGGGAGCTCCGGGGTATGACCGGAGTGGCAACCCTTTTGGGTACCTGCGCCGGACGGGATCTAGTCTATATCCCCAGCCGAAGATGTATTGGATATTTGTCCTTGCATATATGATTATATAGTAGCGGGCTAGCTACCTGACTACACAAGGAGGAATAAGGGAGGTTTATTTCATATTTCTGATATTATGAAACAGGTGGTTGATGCTCGACTCGCCGAGCTTTTACTTTGTTACGAAATTATTCGATTCACCAATAATTGTGAAAACCTTTATTTTTCTTCCTTTGCTTTCTTCTCATTTAAAAACTGGTGAATCTTCCTGTTGTTTCGATAATATATATGTATTACAGCCCCCTCACTTAGTCGCTTTGACTAACCCCATTACTCTGTTGTTGTCTTTTCAGGGTTTTGTTGCTAGGCGGATTCAGGTCGTGTCCTTGGAGTCATTTACTTTTATTTAGGTGATTTCATTTCCGCCTATGTATCTGGATAAATAATGAAAACCCTAGAGAGAGTAGATATGAATGATGTAAATTAGTTTGAATAGTGATATTGTTGTTTCCAGTGGCTTTGGTGGGCTTTATATTTGTGCTTTGAAATTATTGTTTTGTTTAGCTCCCTGAGTGGGATAGATTGTATTAATTTGCTTCCGCTGTATTATGGTTTGTTCTCCTGTTATTTTCTAAAGCCGATCCGCTTGGTATTTATTTTCCGTTTGCCAGGTTATAGTTCATAACCGGACCTTTAGTTCTTGTTGTGGATTGTGACTTGCTGCGGGACGTCGCGTCGCACCGTATTTGGGGACAAGGCCATGTGTACAACCCCGTGCACAACCACAACACGCACAGTCTCCTGCACGGCCGTGCGGGAGACCGTGTACACCCACATGGGCTTGCCACACTCCGTGCACGTCAAGAAACAGCAGAAAATTCACAGAAGCGCGAAACCTTCGCAAATTCAATTTAAAAACCAACATTTAACTGATTAAACATGCAAATTCCACCCTAATATTCACATATAATATTCTACAACATCTAAACTACACATAGAATCCAAAATCATGAAAATCCATCCATAATTTCTCTCAAAATCATTTAAAACCTAATATATTCAACTATATAAAAAAATCCAAAAATCGAAGCAATGGAGGCATTAATCGAGTGAGACGTGAGAAGCTTACTCGTAGATAAGATCGAGAGGAGTTTGTAGGCGTAAACGGTTCAAAATTTTGTCGAGAAACGAGCCCGACACGATCGATTGAACCTTCCTCTTCTTCTTTTCCTTTTCTTCTTCTTTTCTTTCTTCTTTTGTTGTTGGGCGACGTGAGTGAGGTGAGAGGGAGGGATGTGAGACTAAGTCAAACATTGACTAGGGTTGAGAAAACGAAAGGGCATTTTCATAATTTTATAAAACTTACTCAAAAATTCAAGTTGTCCAAATAATATATAATTACAGTCAAAATTCATGAAATTAAACGCACATTGAGATGTCGTGATTTAAATATCAAAATTCACTCATTCATGAAGATGTTATATAAATCATATAATAATTAATAAAATAAATAATGAATCGCGCAAGAAAATCGATTCGGGTTCCCGGTTCATAACTCGAATTTTCGGGGCGTTACAGATACGGACATTTCGAGTTTGTGGTCATGCCGTTTGGACTCCAATTTCCAAACATAAAACGGGAAACCACCCTTATGCCTCCAATGTAGACGGACCGCTAAATCCAAACTACGCATAACATATCATACGGTAACTCAGATACTCAAAGGGCTGCCACTCCGGCCTCACCCCGAGCTCCCAAAGGTGGAGGGAACCTTAGAATTTCCGCCGTAGACCCGATATCTACCGACTTCGTCCTATCATCCTGACTCCGGGCCCAAACATACATACATACAGTTCATAACTCGCTTTTCAAATCATTTCGGGTTGGCCAAAAGACCGTTCGAGACATGTCATATGCGAGCCGAAGGCCAAAGTTCACCTTAGAAAACAAAGGGATTTTACATGTCTCTTTCGCAAACGTTTCGGAGACTATACGTAGTACTTTTTCATATCAAAACATTTTCGATAAATCGAATAAATATAATAGGCATAAATATCTACTAAGTATATATATATAGAAATGGTGTGAAAACAAAATGTAAACAAGGCTTATATCGGGAGAGGCTTATTTATATATATACGTAATAGTACTGGAATCAGAAACAGAAAGCCTCACTTGTTGGCTGTACAAAAAGAAATAGATAAATGCAAGAACCGGCGCTACTGCACGGGAGTATCGTCTGCAAAAATATCAAGACACAACCAATTAAGACTAAGGACGACGCACGGCTTACACGAAAATATTAAAACACATAGAAGCACGTTAAACAATCAAATCAAGCACTTAAGTTCAAATTATCAAGCATAAACGGAGAAATTCGTGAATTCAAAAATGCAAATCAATTCCAAATACAATGAAACTTTATGGACATGCTTTATATATCATAAAGGAGTATGCATTCGAATTTCGGAAAAATCGGACTTCATATGCAAAAGTTAGAAAATTTGACGAAAACTTAAAATGCGTAATTAAAATCCCGAACATGTTATAATTTCGTAAATCATGCAATTCATATCTATTTCATATATATCGAATACACGAGCGAACAAAGAATTTGGAAGGGACGAGCCTCGGAGGGACCCGTAGGCCAAAATTGGCCCTGACTTACAGAAGGTCAGGGCCCTGTTCAAACGGGCCACACGGCCTTGTGCACGGCCGTGTGCCAAGGTCGTGCGCATCAAAGAAGGACACGCACAGTCTCTTGCACACGGCCTCAAGGCCATGTGCACAAGGCCGTGCACCATAAACCATGCGCACGGTCTCTTGCACGGCCGTGCAAGAGGCCGTGTACCTCCACACGGGCTTGCCACACCCCGTGTGCAAAGCCCGTGCACGTCAAGAATGAGCAGAACACTTCGCAGAACCAGAAAAACCATGCGAATTCAATCCTAATTTCAACATTTGATCATCTAAACATGCAAATCACACCCTAATATTTACATATAATGATCTACAACATATAAGCTACACATAGGATCCAAAAAGACGAAAATCCATCCATAAATTCTCTCGAAATCACATAAACCCTAAATTATTCAACTATTTACAAAAATGAGAAATACGAGGCATAGGAGACATTAAACGAGAGGGACGTGAAAGGCTTACTCGTAGAAGAGATCGTGAGGAGTTCGTAGGCGTAAACGGTTTGAAAATCGGTCGGGAAACGGGGTCGGGACGGTCGTTTGAACCTTCTTCCTTCTCTTTCTCTTTTTTCTTTCTTTTCTTTTCTTTCTCCTTGCTGCTGCTGCGTTTTGGGCGAGAGTGAGGTGAGAGAGAGAGTGATGAGACTTAGTCAAAAGTTTGACTAGGGTTTAAAAATCGAAGGGGCAAATTCGTAATTTCGCAAAATAAGTTTGAAAACTCATGTTGTCCAAATAATACATAATTACAGTCAAAATTCATATAATTAAATGCACATTGACAATTCGTAATTTAAATATAGAAATTCATTCATTTACGAAATTATTCTAAAATCTCATAATAAATATCAAATAAAATAATAAATTGCGCAAATACCCGATTCGGACACACCGGATTATAATTCGGATTTTTGGGGCGTTACAATCACCCCTCCTTATGAGAATCTGGCCCCCAGATTGTACTCGTCCGACTGAAATAATTCCGGATGAAACTTGCGCATCTTGTCCTCGGTCTCCCATGTAGCTTCTTCGGTTGTCTGATTTCTCCAAAGAACTTTAACAAGAGAAATCTCCCGGTTCCGCAGAGCTTGAGTCTTCTTATCCAATATCTTCACCGGCTTCGAAACAAAGGTCAAATCCGGCTCTAGTTCAATTTCCTCAACAGGAAGGATCTCGGACTCATTCGGGAAGTACTTTCGGAGTTGAGAAACATGAAAGACATTGTGAATTCCTGTTAGGCTTGGCGGCAAGTCTAACCTGTAGGTGGTGTTCCCAATCCTCTCCTGAATTTCATAGGGACCCAAAAATCTGGGACTCAGTTTTCCTCCTTTTCCAATTCGAGTGAATCCCTTTCGAGGAGAAGCTTTGAGGAATACTTTGTCACCAACCTCAAATTCCAACGGTCGGCGACGGTTGTCGGAATAGCTCTTCTGTCGATCCTGAGTTGCTTTCATTCTCTGCCGAATGATCTGGATACGGTCGATGGCATTTTGGAGAAACTTTGGAGGAGTTCCTCGTTCCTTATCATCTTTCGTCCAACGCCAATCCTCGAGATCCCAAAACAACGGTGATCTACACTTTCTGCCATATAATGCCTCGTAAGGTGCCATTTCGATCGAAGACTGATAACTGTTGTTGTAGGCAAACTTGATCAATGGCAACTGGTCGTGCCAATTGTTGCGAAAATCCAAGGCACAAGCTCGAAGCATATCACAAAGGTACCTGATCATTCTCTCTGACTGAACATCTGTCTGCGGATGTGCGGCCGTACTGAAAGTCAGCTTCGTTCCCATTCGCTCTTGAAGTTTGTAGCGGGCGCCCCAAACGGGTAACGCACGCCCCGCACCGAGACCCGACCCGGAGCCGGAATGGGATCCGACCCGAATCGAAACCCGACGAACGGCACACATTTACTCAATGACTAGGCGAGGATTTCAAGAACAACGAAATAAAACGACAGAGACGCAGAAGCAAAAATTAATCAAACAATAAACATAATAAATACAAAAATATTAAAGCCCACCAAGGCCAACGAAATTCAATTACATAATTAATATACGGGTTCGCTACAATATCCCGACAATGTACAATAACGAGTTCAACCTAGAAATCCCGAATACTAACTAAATACAATCCTAATCTCATAAAACATAAACAATACCATACGGACACGAGTTATACATGAACAAAATAAATACAACTCTAACGACGACGACGACGAAGATCCCGCCTAGTGTCCTGAAACCAATACAGGGGTGAAACAGAGAGGGTTAGTCAAACGACTAAGTGAGGAGGGAATAATAATGTATATTATAAGTCGGAAGTAAATCACCAATTTTAAACTTAAAATAAATCAACATAAAAGAAAGGTTTTCGTAATCGAGTGGTGATTTAGCATAAAATATAACTTATCATATGACTCGGCGAGTCGAGCCCTTAACTCCAATTTCCAAACCTAAAAATGGGAAACCCACCTTATTCCTCCAGTGTAGTCGGACTGCAAACCCGAACTACTCATAACATATCATACGGTAACTCAGGTACTCAAAGGGCTGCCACTCCGGCCTCACCCCGAGCTCCCAAATGGAGGAAACCATAGGATTTACGCCGTAGACCCAACGTCTACCGACTTCGTCCTATCGCTCTTACTCCGGGCCCAAACATACACACATACATAACATAACTCGCTTTTCAAATCATTTCGGGTTGGCCAAAAGACCGTTCGAGACATGTCATATGCGAGGCCGAAGGCCAAAGTTCGCCTTAGAAAACAAAAGGTTTTACATGTCTCTTTCGTAAACATTTCAAAGACTATACGTAGTACTTTTTCATATCAAATCATTTTCGATAAATCAATGAACATAATAAGCATAAATATCTACTAAGTATATATATATATAGAAACGGTGTGTAACGACCCGAAAATTCCATAATTAATTCTTGGAATAATTATTCGACATTTAGTTGAATTTTATATGAAAAGATTTAACTTTGTTAGTTAATCTTAATTTATTATAATTATTTCAATATCTTTAATCTTTTATAATTACATTTTCTACCCTCGAATTATTCTAATCTATATAAACGAACCTACAATCTTCTAAAATACCCTTGCACTACCTTGAACACACCCACACTATCTTGAACACACTCACACCCTCTTGAACACACCTCTTGCACCCTCTTGGTTACATATTCAATTGAGAGTGAGAGAGAGAGAGAGAGAGAGAGAAGAGAAGGAGAAAAGAGAGAAGAGGAGGAGAAGAAAAGAAATTCCATTCCGAATCCGTTGCTCGACCAATTTAAATTCCGAGACCAGTTTTACGATCCTCATTCGATTCTTCATCGGTAACCTTCTTTCTCCAATTCGTTTCATCCATTAAATCTTTCAATTTTTATAGTTTTTAAATTGAATAAATATTTGATGAATTTCTTGATTCGTAGGTTATAGTTTATCATTTTTAGCGTAGTTCGGATCAAATGATAGATATTAATGTGTGCAATGCATGAGTGTGAATTTTTCATGTTAATTTTAGTCTTAGAATTCCCCATATTTGATTTTTGCATGAAACTCTCGAGAAAACCTTATAAATTGCGTTTCTGCACGTATGTGTGGGAACCACACGGTCCAACCCACGGTCTTGCTCAAGACCGTGCGCAGCCTTTAACCTTGCACCGGCTTGCGCACGCCGGTGCAACAGGCCGTGTGGCCTTGATACAGCCTGCACGGTCTTGGTTGCGTGCTCAAGACCGTGCACAAGGCCATGCGTTAGCCCGTGCGAATGCCTTAGCCATTTTTCCAGCATTTTTCATTAGTTGCTCTCGGTAATGGGGTCAAATGATCAAAAATAAAAGTTGACTTTTTGCATACGACCCCCTAAATTCGAGCCGTTTTCGCCTATAGCTACCTTATGATTCATGGATGAATATTTGGTAAAGTTTTCAAAATTCCGATCTCGTTCGGACCTGGAATCTAGCCATTTTCGTTTAGGGTTTTTTCCCCAATTTTTGAATGTTGTCCGAAACATCCGAAAATCGCATGAGTGCTTCTTTATAATATTATATGCATGAATATGCAATTAGAATTTCAATTGAGCATGTTTATCATTGTTTATTTCGTATTTTTTTAGTTTAATTGATTTAATTGTATTTTAATTGTATATTCATTTGATACATGTTGTTTATTGGTTTTGATTGCAATGTAGTCTTTGTGACTCGTTGTCGTGTCTTGTCTTATGTGGTTTTGTCGTCTGTTAGTTTCCGGCTGTCTTGTCAAGACATAGCTTGGAGTGTCTTGTCGTTCCGTGTACCCAGGTGAGGGTTTTAAAATATTTCAAACGGAGTAAGAATTCTTTTTATTTATTGTGAACTCCCCTTATGTGCTCATATTGCTTTGTTTTCCTTTCTCGTATAATTATTAGATATTTAATCTATATTTTAAGGTTGATCTCAAATGTCTTAATATTAAATTGTACTTATGAGTATCCCTCAATCATTTTATTTTCATAAGGCAAGTAAAATTATTTATTTTAAGCGTGACGGTTTGACTTAGGATTTATACCCTTCGTCGTCACTCAAACTTGCCCAAATTTAATTTATGTATGTTTTCAAGGTGAGCAAATTCGTGTCATTTCAAAATTGGGCCCGGGAAAGTATCCGGAGGTTATACCTAGGGACGAGCGTCTAGGGGTAATCCGAGGTGCTTCTCCCAAAAATAAGCGTCAATCGTGGCCCGTCAGGAGTTGATAGCCACGGTTGGGAGTGATGGTGGGCGTTGCATTCGTTGCACATTTTCCTAAAATTTACAGTCGCCTGAAGTAGCGATTCGGGGTCAGACACCGGTGATGGAGTTACCAGAACTTGAGGGGGTTATAAGGAGGACCAGGCCCATTTCTCGCTGGGACATTAATTGCGTGCATGTTAATACTTTAATTATTTATTATCATTATTTAATGTCATGTATGCAAGTCGAAGCACGATCCGGATTTTCTTCAATTATGCAAATGTATTTTCATATATATATAATTAAAACCCGGACAAGTGGCTCGTACTTGTTCCCTCTTGACCTTCACTGAGTGTTTTTACTCACCCCACTATTTTAATTCTTACTTCAGGTCGACAGGTGGCGTTGTCACCTATCATGTCAGTCGGCAGCAGCAGGTCTAGGTTGGCTCGTGTGTCTTGTCTTGTCAGTGTCCCAACAACAGTCGTGTCCTTGTTATGAATTTATTTAATTATGTATTTTGGATTATGCTATATATTATGCATTTACGTGCCCCTGACGTGGGATAGATTGGACTGGCCATGAATGGCATTTTATATTATGACTGAGAATGATGTATGAATTATGTGGCCATGGATGGCTTATATGATTATTTTTATAAATGTTTATCTTCCGCAACTCTGATTTATTTAATTATTTATTGCTGTTGTTGTTGGGCTATCGTTTGCTATTGCTAGTTTTGCTTGATTGATTGCCGTTCGCCGGGATGGATTTTTAAATGGGGTACTTATACCTCGTTTGAGGGTTTGTCTCGGTGCGGATGTGGTGTCCTTTCTCCGGCCAAGGAAAGGGGCGCTATAGTCAGTGGTATCAGAGCCTATGTTCCCGAACAGGAACCGAAAGCTCTAGTATCTCGTCTGTCTTGCATGGAGGTCTGTCTGCTTGGTGTCAGTTCGTGTCGAGTTCGTGTTTTGACAAGTGTTTATCTCATCTTGGTGCTTAAAATTGTAGACGATTACGGTTGGCTTAATTAACCGACAGGCAATGTTTTATAAATTTTTGTACTAAGGAAGATGTAACGCGAGTCGATCGTGGAACACTATGCGTGTCTTACATGGTTTGGTCTGTCGTAGTGTGTGTCGGTAGGATTTTGTTGAGTGATTGAGCATGCTTATGTGTTTATGAATTGTTGGCATCATTTCTCACAAGACATGCACCTATTTTGCCAAATAGTTGTGAACGCAGGTATGCCGCGTAAGAAAGCTAGATCGGATCCGCCACTACCTCCACTTCAGACTACGTCAGGATCAACGCACTCGTATTCGACAGGAGAGTTGGAAATAGCTCAGGGAGCAGATAGCGTGACAGAATACGAGGCCAGATTTGCCTACCTGACTAACTACTCACCTAACCGGGTGCCAGATCAAAGGAACAGAGCTGCGAGATTTATATCTGGATTGAGGCACGAAATTCGCCAAGTACTCATAGGTCTTGGTTGTTGTTCTTATGCTGAAGCTGTTGGCCGAGCCTTGCGGGCCGAAGCAGAGTTTGAAATGAGAGCTAGGAATGCTCAACCGATCATTTTACTGAACCCATCTTATGGATCGAGAATTCCAGTGGCTGTTCGTACAACTTCTCACAGAAAAGAGGCGACGACCAGTGGATCCAGTGAGAGCACCATCCTTTGCTCGTATTGCCATAAGCCAAATCATCTTGCAAAGTACTGCCAGAAACGACTGGGACAGTGTTTACTGTGTGGATCCCCTGACCATCTTCTCGACAGTTGCCCTAATAAGAAGACACCTAAGGAAGAGGATAGTGGATGATGATTCTGAGGATTCAGGGTTCTTAATTCAGAGAGAGAGGCTACCAGAGAATAAAGCGTGAAGGGACAGTGTTGGGGACGTATAATAAATGAGAAGCTACGATATCGAAGGACTTGAGCAAAACTTCCGGAATAAAAGGAATAATGGGAGACTAGAATGGACTTCATTACTCGGAATAAAAGGTACCGTGCATTTTCATAACATTCATATTTCTCGTATTCAATTTATTAATTGTGCGATGTTATGTAATTATTGTTTGATTGAACTCCGGATTAAATCCGGGGTGTTTTCGAAATTTTTGTGCGTTTTTATTCGATTCAGGGGTGCTTGCACGCCCTAACGCACGGTCTTGGTCAAGCCCGGGCAAGCCAATTCAGCGTTAAACCGCTGAACCAGCTGGACCGCTCCACACGGGCCAGCGCACGCCCGTGCGTCCGGCCGTGTGTCCCTATTTTGTCCTTTTTGAAGCCTATTTCCGCGAGAAACTTACAGAAACTCTCCCCCTCTTTTTTTTTTTTTTTTTCTCCACTTCCAGCAGGTGAAACCTACGAAATTTTCCCCAAAAATTTTCTCCAATCTTTGCAAGCCAATAACTTTCGATCCGTCCGTAGGATCTTCCTAATTTTCGGAAGGTACGTAGTCTACATTACGAATTTTAATTAGTTGGGTTTTGAGGACGATCCGTCAAGCCGATCTTACACACATTGCTGCTCAAAATAAACGCACGCCAAGTGTTCGACAAAACTTCCGAGTGAAGAATTTCATCAAATTCAATTCTACAAGCTTCAAACAACTATAACACATGGCCGCCGAAGGTCCTCGACGTAGGAGGAGACGAGTTGACCCTCCATCTCCACTTCCATTCAATGTGGATACTTCAAATTCATTCCAAGCTAAAGTTTTTCGACGGATGCATGAACGCCCGGTCTTCTCTACCAAATTTCTCAACATTGAAGCATTGGGAAATTTGGGAATTGGCGAGGGAATTGCTCGGTACATTGAGAACGTTGGATGGACCACGTTCTTGGATATAAGGAGGAATTCGTATCCCCGTCTTGTATACGAATTCATTGCAACACTTCAAATAATTCCCCACGAAGACGACGCCGAGCTACCATTCAAGACTGAGTTCCGAGCTTTTAATGAAGATTATGAGCTCACTTTTCGGCAACTAACAATGCATTTTGGACTACCCATCCGGGGTATGATAAGCCGTGAAGTTGGATGGTCCGAAGCCGAAGCTTGGAGAAATGTCTCCACTTCTAGGAGACCCTTTCAACAAGGAAAATCGAAGGCAACCGACCTTCGTGATGCCACTTTGAGGACTTTCCACCGGTTCCTCTCATGTACCGTTTTTGCTAGAGGAGATAGCTACGGTTCAATTAATATTGAGGAACTCTACGTCCTTGATTGCGCGGTTCGAAGGCAAGCAGTCAACGGCATTATGTTTTTCCTTCGATATGTAGAATATGTAGGTACCCGGCCTAAAGGAGAAATCAGAATTGGGTCCTACATTACCGCGATCTTAGAGTGTGCCAGAGTGACCGGCATGGATCGAATAGCCCCGGCAGGAGCCGAGGATTCAATGATTTCCTACAAGCAACTCGCCCAAATGAAACTTTGTAGGAAAGTTAGAGGGCGACATGGTCGATATGTACCAATGACGGCCGAGGAAGCCGCCGCCGGGAGCGATGGAGACGATGAAGAGGATGCCGATATAGGAGGTCATCCTGAGGAGGACCGACAAGAGAGAGAGGAGCAAATGATGGAACAACTTTACGAAGCAGGAGGCTTCGCTCCTCATCAGATTCCGTATGTACCCGATCCTCCTAGAATCGAAGAGGTTCCATTCCAGCAGAGCTTTGAGGATTACCCGACACAGCACCAGGCTGGATCCTCTCAATGGGACAGATTAAGTGAGGAACAATGGAGTCGGTATCAACAATCGGAGTCGGAGACTCGAAGCTGATGGGAGGCCGACAGGTGGACGGTTTGGGGAAACCGTTTCACAACTTTCGCGGAACAGACTAACGAGCGACTGGACCGACAGTCGGCTGAGCTTCAAGAGATCAGACTTGCGACTCAACGCAACCACACTGAAATTCGGGAGCAGATTTCCGATCTCGAGAGGTCCATCAATGAACAACTCGCTCGTTATCTAAGCCGTCTTGGAATGCCACCGGATTCTGGAGCACCTGATTTTTAGTCGGCATTAGTTTTTCCCTAATTTCTCGTTGTTTTCGTTTTAATTGTAATTTGATTTCTAGTTGAACTATTATGTGTGAACTATATGTTAAATGTTTATTTGAACTTAACTGTTAATTGTTCGTTTTAATTAATTGCTTACGTGTTAGTTGCGCGATTTCTGTATGATGAATTCTTTTAAATGCTGTGATATACTTCCTTTAATAAACCCCGAGGTTCGGAGGAGAATCTGAGGACAGATTCTTTTAAAGGAGGGAGTATTGTAACGACCCGAAAATTCCATAATTAATTCTTGGAATAATTATTCGACATTTAGTTGAATTTTATATGAAAAGATTTAACTTTGTTAGTTAATCTTAATTTATTATAATTATTTCAATATCTTTAATCTTTTATAATTACATTTTCTACCCTCGAATTATTCTAATCTATATAAACGAACCTACAATCTTCTAAAATACCCTTGCACTACCTTGAACACACCCACACTATCTTGAACACACTCACACCCTCTTGAACACACCTCTTGCACCCTCTTGGTTACATATTCAATCGAGAGTGAGAGAGAGAGAGAGAGAGAGAGAGAGAACAGAAGGAGAAAAGAGAGAAGAGGAGGAGAAGAAAAGAAATTCCATTCCGAATCCGTTGCTCGACCAATTTGAATTCCGAGACCAGTTTTACGATCCTCATTCGATTCTTTATCGGTAACCTTCTTTCTCCAATTCGTTTCATCCATTAAATCTTTCAATTTTTATAGTTTTTAAATTGAATAAATATTTGATGAATTTCTTGATTCGTAGGTTATAGTTTATCATTTTTAGCGTAGTTCGGATCAAATGATAGATATTAATGTGTGCAATGCATGAGTGTGAATTTTTCATGTTAATTTTAGTCTTAGAATTCCCCATATTTGATTTTTGCATGAAACTCTCGAGAAAACCTTATAAATCGCGTTTCTGCACGTATGTGTTGGAACCACACGGTCCAACCCACGGTCTTGCTCAAGACCGTGCGCAGCCTTTAACCTTGCACCGGCTTGCGCACGCCGGTGCAACAGGCCGTGTGGCCTTGATACAGCCTGCACGGTCTTGGTTGCGTGCTCAAGACCGTGCACAAGGCCGTGCGTTAGCCCGTGCGAATGCCTTAGCCATTTTTCCAGCCTTTTTCATTAGTTGCTCTCGGTAATGGGGTCAAATGATCAAAAATAAAAGTTGACTTTTTGCATACGACCCCCTAAAATCGAGTCGTTTTCACCTATAGCTACCTTATGATTCGAGGATGAATATTTGGTAAAGTTTTCAAAATTCCGATCTCGTTCGGACCTTGAATCGAGCCATTTTCGTTTAGGGTTTTTTCCCCAATTTTTGAATGTTGTCCGAAAAATCCGAAAATTGCATGAGTGCTTCTTTATAATATTATATGCATGAATATGCAATTAGAATTTCAATTGAGCATGTTTATCCTTGTTAATTTCGTATTTTTGTAGTTTAATTGATTTAATTGTATTTTAATTTTATATTCATTTGATACATGTTGTTTATTGGTTTTGATTGCAATGTAGTCTTTGTGAGTCGTTGTCGTGTCTTGTCTTATGTGGTTTTGTCGTCTGTTAGTTTCAGGCTGTCTTGTCAGGACATAGCTTGGAGTGTCTTGTCAGGACATAGCTTGGAGTGTCTTGTCGTTCCGTGTACCCAGGTGAGGGTTTTAAAATATTTCAAACGGAGTAAGAATTCTTTTTATTTATTGTGAACTCCCCTTATGTGCTCATATTGCTTTGTTTTCCTTTCTCGTATAATTACTAGATATTTAATCTATATTTTAAGGTTGATCTCAAATGTCTTAATATTAAATTGTACTTATGAGTATCCCTAAATCATTTTATTTTCATAAGGCAAGTAAAATTATTTATTTTAAGCATGACGGTTTGACTTAGGATTTATACCCTTCGTCGTAACTCAAACTTGCCCAAATTTAATTTATGTATGTTTTCTTGTAGGAAAGTTAGAGGGCGACATGGTCGATATGTACCAATGACGGCCGAGGAAGCCGCCGCCGGGAGCGATGGAGACGATGAAGAGGATGCCGATATAGGAGGTCATCCTGAGGAGGACCGACAAGAGAGAGAGGAGCAAATGATGGAACAACTTTACGAAGCAGGAGGCTTCGCTCCTCATCAGATTCCGTATGTACCCGATCCTCCTAGAATCGAAGAGGTTCCATTCCAGCAGAGCTTTGAGGATTACCCGACACAGCACCAGGCTGGATCCTCTCAATGGGACAGATTAAGTGAGGAACAATGGAGTCGGTATCAACAATCGGAGTCGGAGACTCGAAGCTGATGGGAGGCCGACAGGTGGACGGTTTGGGGAAACCGTTTCACAACTTTCGCGGAACAGACTAACGAGCGACTGGACCGACAGTCGGCTGAGCTTCAAGAGATCAGACTTGCGACTCAACGCAACCACACTGAAATTCGGGAGCAGATTTCCGATCTCGAGAGGTCCATCAATGAACAACTCGCTCGTTATCTAAGCCGTCTTGGAATGCCACCGGATTCTGGAGCACCTGATTTTTAGTCGGCATTAGTTTTTCCCTAATTTCTCGTTGTTTTCGTTTTAATTGTAATTTGATTTCTAGTTGAACTATTATGTGTGAACTATATGTTAAATGTTTATTTGAACTTAACTGTTAATTGTTCGTTTTAATTAATTGCTTACGTGTTAGTTGCGCGATTTCTGTATGATGAATTCTTTTAAATGCTGTGATATACTTCCTTTAATAAACCCCGAGGTTCGGAGGAGAATCTGAGGACAGATTCTTTTAAAGGAGGGAGTATTGTAACGACCCGAAAATTCCATAATTAATTCTTGGAATAATTATTCGACATTTAGTTGAATTTTATATGAAAAGATTTAACTTTGTTAGTTAATCTTAATTTATTATAATTATTTCAATATCTTTAATCTTTTATAATTACATTTTCTACCCTCGAATTATTCTAATCTATATAAACGAACCTACAATCTTCTAAAATACCCTTGCACTACCTTGAACACACCCACACTATCTTGAACACACTCACACCCTCTTGAACACACCTCTTGCACCCTCTTGGTTACATATTCAATCGAGAGTGAGAGAGAGAGAGAGAGAGAGAGAGAGAACAGAAGGAGAAAAGAGAGAAGAGGAGGAGAAGAAAAGAAATTCCATTCCGAATCCGTTGCTCGACCAATTTGAATTCCGAGACCAGTTTTACGATCCTCATTCGATTCTTTATTGGTAACCTTCTTTCTCCAATTCGTTTCATCCATTAAATCTTTCAAATTTTATAGTTTTTAAATTGAATAAATATTTGATGAATTTCTTGATTCGTAGGTTATAGTTTATCATTTTTAGCGTAGTTCGGATCAAATGATAGATATTAATGTGTGCAATGCATGAGTGTGAATTTTTCATGTTAATTTTAGTCTTAGAATTCCCCATATTTGATTTTTGCATGAAACTCTCGAGAAAACCTTATAAATCGCGTTTCTGCACGTATGTGTTGGAACCACACGGTCCAACCCACGGTCTTGCTCAAGACCGTGCGCAGCCTTTAACCTTGCACCGGCTTGCGCACGCCGGTGCAACAGGCCGTGTGGCCTTGATACAGCCTGCACGGTCTTGGTTGCGTGCTCAAGACCGTGCACAAGGCCGTGCGTTAGCCCGTGCGAATGCCTTAGCCATTTTTCCAGCCTTTTTCATTAGTTGCTCTCGGTAATGGGGTCAAATGATCAAAAATAAAAGTTGACTTTTTGCATACGACCCCCTAAAATCGAGTCGTTTTCACCTATAGCTACCTTATGATTCGAGGATGAATATTTGGTAAAGTTTTCAAAATTCCGATCTCGTTCGGACCTTGAATCGAGCCATTTTCGTTTAGGGTTTTTTCCCCAATTTTTGAATGTTGTCCGAAAAATCCGAAAATTGCATGAGTGCTTCTTTATAATATTATATGCATGAATATGCAATTAGAATTTCAATTGAGCATGTTTATCCTTGTTAATTTCGTATTTTTGTAGTTTAATTGATTTAATTGTATTTTAATTTTATATTCATTTGATACATGTTGTTTATTGGTTTTGATTGCAATGTAGTCTTTGTGAGTCGTTGTCGTGTCTTGTCTTATGTGGTTTTGTCGTCTGTTAGTTTCAGGCTGTCTTGTCAGGACATAGCTTGGAGTGTCTTGTCAGGACATAGCTTGGAGTGTCTTGTCGTTCCGTGTACCCAGGTGAGGGTTTTAAAATATTTCAAACGGAGTAAGAATTCTTTTTATTTATTGTGAACTCCCCTTATGTGCTCATATTGCTTTGTTTTCCTTTCTCGTATAATTATTAGATATTTAATCTATATTTTAAGGTTGATCTCAAATGTCTTAATATTAAATTGTACTTATGAGTATCCCTAAATCATTTTATTTTCATAAGGCAAGTAAAATTATTTATTTTAAGCATGACGGTTTGACTTAGGATTTATACCCTTCGTCGTAACTCAAACTTGCCCAAATTTAATTTATGTATGTTTTCAAGGCGAGCAAATTCGTGTCATTTCAAAATTGTGCCCGGGAAAGTATCCGGAGGTTATACCTAGGGATGAGCGTCTAGGGGTAATCCGAGGTGCTTCTCCCAAAAATAAGCGTCAATCATGGCCCGTCAGGAGTTGATAGCCACGGTTGGGAGTGATGGTGGGCGTTGCATTCGTTGCACGTTTTCCTAAAATTCACAGTCGCCCGAAGTAGCGATTCGGGGTCAGACACCGGTGATGGAGTTACCAGAACTTGAGGGGGTTATAAGGAGGAACAGGCCCATTTCTCGCTGGAACATTAATTGCGTGCAACTACTTTAATTACTTATTATCATTATTTAATGTCATGTATGCAAGTCGAAGCACGATCCGGATTTTCTTCAATTATGCAAATGTATTTTCATATAATATAATTAAAACCCGGACAAGTGGCTCGTACTTTTTCCCTCTTGACCTTCACTGAGTGTTTTTACTCACCCCACTATTTTAATTCTTACTTCAGGTCGACAGGTGGCGTTGTCACCTATCATGTCAGTCGGCAGCAGCAGGTGTAGGTTGGCTCGTGTGTCTTGTCTTGTCAGTGTCCCAACAACAACCGTGTCCTTGTTATGAATTTATTTAATTATGTATTTTTGATTATGCTATATATTATGCATTTACGTACCCCTGACGTGGGATAGATTGGACTGGCCATGAATGGCATTTTATATTATGACTGAGAATGATGTATGAATTACGTGGACATGGATGGCTTATATGATTATTTTTATAAATGTTTATCTTCCGCAACTCTGATTTATTTAATTATTTATTGCTGTTGTTGTTGGGCTGTCGTTTTCTGTTGCTAGTTTTGCTTGATTGATTGCCGTTCGCCGGGATGGATTTTTAAATGGGGTACTTATACCTCGTTTGAGGGTTTGTCTCGGTGCGGATGTGGTGTCCTTTCTCCGGCCAAGGAAAGTGGCGCTACACAGTGTGAAAACAAAATGTGAAGAAGGCTTATATCGGGAGAGGCTTATTTATATATATACATAATAGTACTGGAATCAGAAAAGGAAAGCCTCACCTGTTGGCTACTCAAAATAAGAGCAAAAACAAGAACCGGCGCTACTCCACGGGAGTATCGTCTGCAAAAATACCAAGACACAACCAATTAAGACTAAGGACGACGCACGGCTTATACGAGAATATTAAAACACATAGGAGCACATTACACAATCAAATCAAGCACTTAAGTTCAAAATATCAAACAAAAACAGAGTAATTCTCAAATTTAAAAATGCAATTCAAGTCCAAATGCAACGAAACTTTACGGACATGCTTAAATTATCATAAAGGAGTATGCATTCGAATTTCGGAAAAATTGGACTTCACATGCAAAAGTTAGAAAATTTAATGAAAACTTAAAACGCACTATTCATAGACCCGAACATGTTATAAATTCGTAAAACATGCAATTCATATCTATTTCATATATATCGAATAAACGAGCAAAGAAAGAATTCGGAAAAGACGAGTCTCGGAGGGACCCATAGGCCAAAATGGGCCCTGACATACAGAAGGTCAGGGCACTGTGCGATCGGGCCACACGGCCTTGTGCACGGCCGTGTGCCAAGGCCGTACACAATCAAATGAACACGCACGGCCTCATGCACACGGCCTCAAGGCCGTGTGCACCAACCCGTGCACCATGCAACACACGCACAGTCTCTTGCACGGCCATGCAAGAGGCCGTGTACTCCCACACGGGCTTGCCACACCCCGTGTGCATGGCCCGTGTGCGTCAAGATTGAGCAGAACATGCAGAACATGCAGAAACAGCAAACCCATACGCGAAAATCAATTCTAATTCAACATTTAACTAATTAAACATGCAAATTAATCCCTGATTTTCACATATTATGATCTACAACATATATGCTACACATAGAAACGATAAACACGAAAATCCATCCACAAATTCTATAAAAATCACATAAAACCTAATAATATCGACTATTCACAAAAATGAGAAAAACGAAGTATAGCAGACGTTAAACGAGAGAATCGTGAGAAGCTTACTCGCAGAAAAGATTGCGAGGAGTTCGTAGACGTAAACGATTCGAAAATCCGTCGGGAAACGAAGTCGGGACGATCGTTGGAATCTCTTCCTTCTCTTTCTCTTTTTCTTCTCTTTTCTTTTCTTTTTCTTCCTTGCTCATGTTTGAGCGAGAGTGAGGCGAGAGTGAGGCGAGAGAGAGACTTAGTCAATTGAGTTGACTAGGGTTTAAAATCGAAGGGGGGTAAATTCGTAATTTCGCAAAATAAGTTTGAAAACTCACGTTGTCCAAATAATACGTAATTACAGTCAAAATTCATATAATTAAACGCACATTGACAATTCGTGAGTTAAATATCAAAATTCACTCATTTATGAAATTATCCTAAAATCTCAGAATAAGTATCAAATAAAAATAATAATTTGCGCAATTACTCGATTCAGACATACTGGATTATAAATCGGATTTTCGGGTCGTTAAAAAGTTGCTGGCATAAGCGAGAAGTAAATCGGGCATCTCTGTCAGACACTATCGTAGTCGGAATCCCATGAAGCTTGACAATCTCTCGGTGATAAATCTCTGCCAACCTATCCACTTTGTACGACATGTTGATCGGTAGAAAATGAGTACTCTTGGATAGTCGGTCGATAATCACCCAAATGCTATCGTAGCCACCTCTAACTTTAGGCAAACCAGACACGAAGTCCATGGCAATACCCTCCCAATTCCATGTAGGAATCGGTAGTGGCTCAAGCAAACCTCCCGGTCTTTGATGTTCAACTTTAACTTGCTGACAAGTCGAGCATCTCTTGACGTAATCAGCTACGTCTCTCTTCATACCTCTCCACCAGAATAATTCTTTTAGATCCTGGTACATCTTACTTCCACCTGGATGAACTGTGTATGCTGTGTTGTGAGCCTCATCGAGAATCTCCTTCCTCAGACTCTCCGGAACACAAACTCGGGACATGTAGCGGAGAATTCCTGTGTCGTCCACACCAAACTGAGTCTTTGGATCAGCTGCGATGTGAACTATCTGTCTTTGAGTCCACTCATCAGTAGCCTGAACATCTCGAATCTTTCGACCCAACTCTGACTGGATCGATATGCTGTGAACATGGGCCTGGGAACTGATGTGAACTCCCTCTAACTTAGCCTCTAGCTGGGCTATGCTTGCCTTCTAGCTCAGTGCATCAGCTACAACATTCGCCTTTCCAGGATGGTACTGAATCTTGCAATCGTAATCCTCCAATAACTCCATCCAACGGTGTAGCGGGCACCCCAAACGGGTAACGCACGCCCCGCACCGAGCCTCAATCCGAAGTCGAAACAGAAATCCGACCCTAAAGTGAAACCCGGCGAACAGCAAACCGATTTACTCAATCACTAGGCGGGGCTTTTGTAAAAACAACTGACGACAACAATGCGAAAGCGGAAGCAACAGCAAACAAAACAATTTCTGCTAACGGGAAATTAAAGTAATAAACCAATTGCGCAAATAGTTAAAGCCCACCAAAGCTAGCGGAATTCACTTACAAAAATTTAATCAAATCATAACGGGTCAACATAAATAATCCCGAACTCAATTCTTAACCTACATAATACATATAACGGTCAAGTACCTAAAACAACCTAGGAATGAACAATGACAAAAGCAGAATAATTCCGCAATACAAGACCGACAATGCCCACCTAGTAACCACCTGAAACAGATAAGGTTAAAAACAGGGAGGGTTAGTCAAAAGACTAAGTGAGGGGGAAAAAAGGGAGTACATACATAATAGCATATTGGAATAAATCACCATTTTAACTTAAAAGAAAACAACGTAAAAGAAGGGTTTTCATAAACATTCGGTGATTTATCATAACATAACGTAACGGGACATATCATATTGCTCGGCGAGTCGAGCCCTCAACTCCTCATATCATATCATAACATACCTGAAAACCATACCAGCCTTATTCCTCCCATATAGCAGAAGGACCGCTAAATCCAACTGCTCTAGAGGCATAATAGCCTATGTCTCAATTGACACGAAGTCAACCGCCGCAGGAGGACAAATTTTGCCACTCCGGCCTCACCCGTGCTCCCGGTAAACATGGAGCAAGCTACCGAATTCCACCGTAGACCCGCCGTCTATCCGGCTTCATTCGATCGCTACCGGGGCCCACATATCATATCATATCTCGCATTTTTCATAACTATCATTTTCCTATTAAAATAGGAATCAAGACATTTCGGGGAGGGCCAAAAGGGCCATTTGAGACAGGCGATGTAACGGTAGGAAAAGCAACCGGGTGTTCCATCGTTCTGGGGGAGAAACCCGCCCTAACGACTTCACTCAATGAGGAGGTTTCCAAACCCAAAATGACATTTAAATTGAAACATAGTTCTCTTGTCTCTTTTTGAAAACATTTCGAAATCACATACATAATATTCATTTGATATCAAATCCGTTGTTCTTAAACCTCATAAAAGTAATAAGAATAAAGTATTTACTAAATATAGTAATACGGGATGAAAACGTAAATTATACATGCGAGGCTTATTCAGTGAGGCTTAATAATACATATCTACATAATACGGAATAACAACGGAATCCTCACCTGGCGACAACCAAAAGAAAGCCCAAAACTGAAACAAGCAACCTAATCCACGAGAGTGGAACCTGCAACTGACAAATGACATAACCACGTAAGACATACGACGACGCACGGCTCATACAAAAGCATAGAAACACGTAAAAGCACGTTATACAATCACATAAAACACTTAGGTTCAATTATCAAACGGAACGAAGTAATTTATGAATTTAAATATGCAAATCATGTCCAAATGTAACGAAACTTTACGGACATGCTTTAAATACGCTAAGAGAGTATGCATTCGAATTTCGGAAGAATCGGACTTCATATGAAAAAGTTAGAAAATTTGACGAAAACTTAAAACGTACTATCCATAGACCCGAACATGTTATCAATTCATAAATCATGCAATTCATATCTATTTCATATATATCGAATACACGAGTGAAGAAAGAATTCGGAAAAGACGAGCCTCGGAGGGACCTACAAGGTAAAATTGGCCCTGACTTACAAAAGGTCAGGGCCCTGTTCAAACGGGCCACACGGCCTTGTGCACCGCCGTGTGCCAAGGCCGTGCACATCGAGGAGGGACACGCACGACCTCTTGCACACGGCCTCAAGGCCGTGTGCACAAGGCCGTGCACAACCACAACACGCACGGTCTCCTGCACGGCCGTGCGGTAGACCGTGTACACCCACACGGGCTTGCCACACCCCGTGTGCAAAGCCCGTGCACGTCAAGAAACAACAGAAAATTCACAGCAACGCGAAACCTTCACAAATCCAATTTAAAAACCAACATTTAACAGATTAAACATGCAAATCCTTCCCTAATTTTCACATATAATGTTCTACAGCATCTAAGCTACACATAGAGTCCAAAATCATGAAAATCCATCCATAAATTCTCTCGAGATCACATAAACCCTAAATTATTCAACTATTTATAAAAATGAGAAATACGAGACATAGGAGACATTAAATGAGCGGGACGTGAAAGGTTTACTCGTAGAAGGGATCGTGAGGAGTTCACAGTTCGAAAATCCGTCGAGAAACGGGTCCGGCACGATCGATTGAACCTTCCTCTTCTTCTTTCTCCTTTTCTTCTTCTTTTCTTTCTTCTTTTGTTGTTGAGCGACATGAGTGAGGTGAGAGGGAGGGATGGCTTAATTCAAAAGAGTTGACTCAGTTGAGAAACGAAAGGGCATTTTCGTAATTTATAAAATAAGTTCGAAAACTCATGTTGTCCACATAATACATAATTACAGTCAGAGTTCATGAAATTAAACGCACATTGACATGTCATGGTTTAAATACCGAAATTCACTCATTCATGAAAATGTTATATAAATCATATAATAATTAATAAAATAAATAATGAATCGTGCAAGAAAATCGATTCGGGTTCCCGGTTCATAACTCGAATTTTTGGGGCGTTACAATCACCCCTCCTTATGAGAATCTGGTCCCCAGATTCTACTGATTAGAGTTAAACAACTCTGGGTGAAATTTATGCGTCTTAATTCAGATCTCTCATGAAGCTTCTTCGACTGTCTAATTCATTCAAGGGACTCGCTAGGAGATATTTCGCGGATTGCACAACTCCAAGCTTGTTCGGGGTTCTTGCAAGTAGCTTTTCAGCAGAACTTGAGCTATCTTCATTTATTGTCGAAAGGCCTGAATTCAATCGATAGCACCTTGGAGAAATCCCAGATAAACGTGTAACAGTAATTACCATCTTAAACCTTCAGTAGTCCGGACACGAAGTCCATGGTGAATCCATTCCCAATCCCACATAGGGATATGTAGTAATCATAGCTAATCCCTTAATCTTTGATGCTTGGCTTTGATCTGCTGACAAGTCAAGTATCTCTTGACTTAATCGAGTAAGTCTCTTTCTTTCGACTCTTCGAATCATGGGTCCGAGGCTTATATTGGAAAGTATTGGGGTTACCAACACAAAGCTGAAACTTTGGATTATTCTTCGCTCGAATTGTCTAACTCGGGATCCATTCTTGCAGACTTGGCATTTTAGATTCTTCAACCCAATTCTGACTGGGTCGCAAGGCTATGAATGAAATTATCCAAAATGGTGCAAGTCCAATTCAGTTTAGCCTCAATTTGTGACACGCTCGTGATTTGGTTCAAAGTACCAACTACGATATTCACTTTTCCCAAGGAACACTGATTCTTGTAATCTTAGTCCTCAAACATTTTCCATTAACGACATTGGGGTTGGTTCAACTCCTCCTGAGTTAACACTTGTTAAACTCTCATAATCGGTGGGGATGTCAACAAATTCCCTAAGAGATAGTGGCGACGCTTCAGCCAATCCTTTACTACGGCAGCTAGTTCGATGTCATGAGTGACAACTTTTTGGTTGATTTTAGCTTCCCGAGCACGAGCTATGGTTTCTTCATTAGTACCATTCACCAATTCAACCTTTCATGTGATGCATTCTTACTCATGACGATTCCTTCAGAATCCCTTAAGCAGGATTAATATTGAAGTTGCAGTTAATCTCTTCTCGACTCCTAAGAACAAGTCTTACAGAGATCGTCCATTCGACTCAGTTTCTTCTCCGTCGACCCAAGCAACAGGGTTGCGAGCTTAGAGAAGTTCCACATGAAGTCTTAGCTTGTTCCCATTCCAGTACTGTTCAAATCCTCAAAGGTTCTACTTTGGTCCTCGTTCCGAATCCGAAATGACCTAAAAGGTCACTCAGTCGATCCAGATTTCATATTTGTTAGGCTGGCAACTAGCGGGTGCCCTTTGGTTTCTGGAGTACCATATGGAGGTGCTCTGCGTTCTTCCTCTAATCTCGAGGAAACCAAGGTGACTTCTTAGAAAGCAACGACCAACTCGCTGTGATATGAACGGGGTCCATCAAGTCGCAAAGTACTTGTCAGTACTAGAGGCAGACATACGAATTCAAGACGTCTACATCAGGCACTGAAAGCTGTCTTCAGAACATATTCGTCTCGAGCACAGAGCTGATGATACCCTAATCAAAAGTTGTTCAGACAAAATCCTGGATCTCAAAGCATATCGGACAATTCTTCATCGACGGTAGAGGATACTTGCCTTCGTTAATATACTGAGCAATTCTCGGTGAACAATACACATGGAAGTGTATTGTCTTCTTCTCTACAAGTAGTGCTGGAGTACCCTAGATCAAGATACTCGTTCGGGCACGTTCAAGGGAGGGAAGTTCATCAAGTCGGTTCTTCGATTCTGTCAGATCGGCAGAATCCATTCGGTTAGGCGACTTCAATCACGGTTCGACTTCTTAGAGTTAGATCTATCACAAACCATCCATTCCGATCTGATCGCAAGAACTCTCAGATTCTCGGGAAGTACGTCTGTGAATTCTATGATCAACTTGGTTCTCTGGACTTAGTCAAGTCCAAAATAATCCTTTGCTGGCAACTTGGTCAAATCTGCTGCTAACGGTTCCTTCGATGATAAACGGCAGCACGCGCACGAATCACAATTGTCCTCCAATCCGGCAACAAAGAAATAGAAAGAGAAACATGCAAAGAATCCAACATGCACACGCACAAGTACAGCAATGAAAAGCGCAACAAGTGAGTGTAAACCACTTGAATTATAAAATGCATGTATGGAATGCCAATTAATATTTGTACCTTGCACCGAAGCATTCGGATCTAAGTTCTCCTCGAATGTCTCGATCTTTTCTTCCTCGTGCAATTTGCGCGGAGATGGAAGGGACTTCCACATGAGAAGCAACGTCCAGCTTTCTTTCGGCATTCCGACTCTTGATGGTCTCTTTGGCAAAAGTTACATACGGGTCGTAGGGCTCCCTGCGGTTGGGAAGGTGCATTCTGCTTCGATGAAGACACTTGGGAGGTCTTCTTTCCGGAAGAGGGGCCCGAAGGTGTAAATGGCCTCTTAGAACTCGCTGGAAGGTACTGAACGGTGGTAGTGGCAAGAATAGGACTCGGTCCCATTAGGTTGAGTTCAGACTCAATATGCAGAACCATTTCCGCTGCGTCGGTATAACATTGAGGTCGGACCACCATCATAGCCTTTCTGATCTCGTAAGTCAATCCCTCTACAAACTGGCGAGTCTTCCTCTACTCGTCGGCGACCATATACGGGCAATGCGTAATGAGGCGAGAGAAGTGTGCCTCGTACTGGCCAACTGAAGATGTGTTATGTTTGGGAGCCAGAAATTCCCTTTCGCGTTGCTGACGAACAACCCACGGAATGTACTTAGCCCGAAACTCGGTCAAGAACTGATCCCAAGTCGGGACTACATGCTCGCGTTTCCATCTTTGCTCAATCTGTTTCCACCAATCCTGTGCGGCTCCAACCATCAGATAGATTGCATACTCGACTCTCTGAGGGTCCGGATATTCCATTATCCTGTAAATCTTTTCCAGAGCTGATATCCATGCCTCGGCAATAGCGTCATCCGGGGCACCTTCAAACTGTGGTGGTTGGAATCTGAGAAATCGGGCCCACGCTTCCTGCTCAGCATTTCCTTTAGGGGCCTGAGCGATGAACTGTCTTAATGTTTCCACAATTTCGGCTGAAGTCGGTGTATCGGTCTGAGGTGCCAACGGAGGTGATGAGTGTAGCGAGCGCCCCAAACGGGTAACGCACGCCCCGCACCGAGGTCCGACCCGGAGTCGAAATGGGATCCGAACCGAACCGAAACCCGGCGAACGGCGAACATTTACTCAATGACTAGGCGGGAGTTTCAAAAACAACGAAAACACAAGAGACAGAAGTGCGGAAGCGAAATAAACAAAACATTAAAACATAAATAATTACACAAGTATTAAAGCCCACCAAGGCTAACGAAATTCAATTAATTAAATAACAAACGGGTTCGATACAACATCCCGATAATTACAATAACGGGTTCAATATATACATAATCCCGAATACAACTTAAAGTAATAAACCTTCTTCTCGAAACAATCAACCTTCGCCCGATGCTCGTACAAGCAATCCATTCCGAGAATAACCCCATATTTTTTCATCGACAATGTAACGACCCGAAAATCCGAGTTTCAATTCGGTATATTTTAATCGAGTAATTTCGTTATTTAATATTTTATTTACTATTTGTTCTAAGATTTTAGAATAATTTTATAAATGAGTGAATTTCATATTTAAATCGCGAATTGTCAATGTGCGTTTAATTATGTGAATTTTAACTGTAACTACGTATTATTTGGACGACGTGAGTCTTCGAACTTATTTTGTAAAATTACGACTTTGCCCCTTTCGACTTTTAACCCTAGACAACCCATTGACTTAATCCCTCTCTCCACTCACACTCTCGCACATCAGCAGCAAGAAGGAAAGAAAGAAAAGAAAAGAGAAGGAAAAAGAGAAGGAGAAGGAAGGAAGTTCAATCGATCGTCCCGACTTCGTTTCCCGACGGATTGTCGAATAATTTACGTCTACGGATTCCTCGCGAACTCTTCTACGAGTAAGCTTCTAACGATTCTCTCGTTTAATATCTCGTATGTTTCGTTTTTCTCGTTTTTGTGAATAGTTGACATTATTAGGTTTTATGTGTTTTGTATAGGATTTGTGGATGGATTTTCGTGTTTATCGTTTCTATATGTAGGTTACATGTTGTAGATAATTATATGTGAAAATTAGGGAGTGATTTACATGATTAATCGATTTAAGGTTGAATTATATTTGATTTTCGCGTATTGGGTTTGATGTTCTGCATGTTCTGCTCAATTTTTACGCACACGGGCCATGCACACGGGGTGTGGCAAGCCCGTGTGGGTGTACACGGCCTCTTGCACGGCCGTGCAAGAGACCGTGCGTGTTTGGGGATGGTGCACGGGCTGTGCACACGGCCTTGAGGCCGTGTGCATGAGGCCGTGCGCGTTCGTCCGATTGTGCACGGCCTCGGCACACGGCCGTGCACAAGGCCGTGTGGCCCGATCGCACAGTGCCCTGACCTTCTGTAAGTCAGGGCCCGTTTTGCACTACGGGTCCCGCTTCGGCCCGTCTTTTCCGAATTCTTTCTTCGCTCGTGTATTCGATATATATAAAATAGATATGAATTGCATGAGTTATGAATTTACGACATGTTCGGGTATATGAATAGTGTGTTTTAAGTTTTCGTTAAATTTTCTAACTTTTGCATGTGAAGTCCGATTTTCCCGAAATTCGAATGCACGCTCCTTTATGATATCTTAAGCATGTTCGTAAAGTTTCGTTTCTTTTGGAATTGATTTGCATTTTTAAATGAATGAATTACTCTATTTTCGTTTGATAATTTGAACTTAAGTGTTTGATTTAATTGTGTGACGTGCTCCTATGTGTTCTAATATTCTCGTATAAGCCGTGCGTCGTCTTTAGTCTTATTTGGTTGTGTCCTGGTATTTTTGCAGACGATACTCCTATGGAGTAGCGCCGGTTCTAGCTTTTGCTCTTCTTTTGCATAGCAGCCAGGTGAGGTTTTTCCGTTTCTGTTTCCAGTATTATTATGTATATATATAAATAAGCCCTCCCGATATAAGCCACGTTTATGTTTTGTTTTCACACCGTTCATATATATATACGTAATAGATATTTATGATTATTATGTTCATTTGATTTATCGAAAATGATTTGATATGAAAAGTACTACGTATAGACTTCGAAATGTTTACGAAAGAGACATGTAAAACCTTTTGTTTTCTAAGACGAACTTTGGCCTTCGGCCTCGCATATGACATGTCTCGAACGGTCTTTTGGCCAACCCGAAATGTTTGAAAAGCGAGTTATGAAATGTTTGCATGATCGTTTGGGCCCGGAGTAAGAGCGATAGGACGAAGTCGGTAGACGTCGGGTCTACGGCGTAAATCCTATGGTTTCCTCCATTTGGGAGCTCGGGGTGAGGCCGGAGTGGCAGCCCTTTGAGTACCTGAGTTATTCTAGTAAGTTATGAGTAGTTCGGGTTTGCAGTCCGACTACATTGGAGGAATAAGGGTGGTTTCCGGTTTTATGTTTTTGGATATTGGAGTTTCAGGGCTCGACTCGCCGAGTCATATGATAAGTTATGTTTTATGTTAAATCACCACCCGTTTACGAAAACCTTTCTTTTATGTTGATTTCTTTTAATTATAAAATTGGTGATTTACTTCCGTTTTATTATATACATTATTATTCCCCCCCCCCCTCACTTAGTCGTTTGGCTAACCCTCTCTGTCTCACCCTATATTGGTTTCAGGATACTAGGCGGGATTCGTCGTCGTCATAGGCGTCGTAGGTTTATATTTATTTTCTCATGTATATTCTTTCCCGGTTGTCTTTTATTTACGTATTATGTTATTATGTTGTATTTACGGGATTTATATACCGAACCCGTGGTTAGATTTGGTCGGGATATTGTATCGAACCCGTTTGATATTATGTAATTGAATTTCATTAGCCTTGGTGGGCTTTAATAATTGTGTTATTAATTATGTTTTAAATATTTGGTTTATTATTGCTTCCGCACTTCTGTCTTTTCGTTGGTTATAAAAACCCCGCCTAGTAATTGAGTAAATGCTTGCCGTTCGCCGGGTTTCGGTTCGGGTCGGATCCCATTTCGGCTCCGGGTCGGGGCTCGGTGCGGGGCGTGCGTTACCCGTTTGGGGCGCCCGCTACAGACAACTCAACCAAATCTGCCGGGTATTCGATACCCTCGATGATAACCGGACAACGCTTAAGTGCTCGGTTCGCAATAACCTTCGAACCCAACGGCGAACCAACCACTAACACATAATCAAGCAAGGAAACAGGCGCATGCACAGATAAGGAAACAGCAGGCGCAATAAACGAGTGGTGAAGCACCCGAGTCGTACAATGCATGTATGAGGATGCCATTTATATATATAGTACCTTCCACCACGGCAGTCAGATATGCAACAACATCCTCTGCATCGCCTTCCAAGGCTTAAACACGAGCATATGCCTGAGGCTGAGCGGCTCCCTGCTGTACCGGTCTCTTCCTCGGGCATTCACCTATTCTGTGATCGGCGCTACCACATCCGTAGCAAAGACCATTCTTCCTCCAACACTTGGCCTCTAAGTGCGGGCTCTGACAGAATCCACATACGGGTCGTGGAAATCCCTGAGGTCGGGGAGGAGCAGGCTGAACGGCTGCCTTGAACAGCTTCTTCCCAGAAGAGGACCCAGACGGAATAAATGGCCTCTTCGAGCCAGAAGCGAAACTCTTGGCGGCTGCAGGGGCAGGTGCTAATGTTGGTCTCATCTGTCAGAGATCGGACTCTATAGAAAGTGTCGCCTTGACTGCATCGGTGTAGTACTGGAGTCTGTTCCCGAGCATATGCATACGAATCTCATTCGACAATCCCTCAATGAACTGTCGAGTCTTCCTCTGTTCGTCGTCAACCATATACGAGCAGTGAATGATAAGCCTGGAGAAGTGAGCCTCGTACTGGTCAACGGTAGAAGTACCCTGCTTGAGAGCCAGGAACTCTCGTTCACGTCTCTGTCGGACCACCAACGGAATATACTTGGCCCGAAACTCAACCAAGAACTGATCCCAAGTCGGGACCACATGCTCACGCTGCCATCTCTGTTCGATACGGGCCCACCAATCCTGAGCAGCTCCTATCATCTGATACACTGCTAACTCAACCCTCTTAGGGTCCGGACACTCCATTACTCGGAACCTCTTCTCCATCGCCGATATCCAAGCCTCGGCGATCACATCATCCGGTGCACCCTCGAACTGCGGAGGGTTGAGCTTAAGAAACCTTCCCATATCATTCTCGGGGGCAGGTGGTGGCGTTGCTCGGTTAGTATGAACCATGAATTGCCCTAAGGCTTCCATAAACTGTGCTGGTGTCGGAACACCTGGAGGCGGACCTGGCGGTTCACGGCGATGAGGCATTCTGCAAATTCAATACCAACCATGCATGATGATAAATGATTATGAAAAGCCGTAACACGTAGAGAAGTTAAATTCACGTAATCACGTTGTCACAATCACATAATCCTAAGCCGTACGACCTAAACAGACACGACAAAACGCGACGCTTCAGAGCCTAGGCCATTGGACCAAAGCGCTCTGATACCAACTGTAGCGGGCGCCCCAAACGGGTAACGCACGCCCCGCACCGAGGTCCGACCCAGAGTCAAAATGGGATCCGAACCGAACCGAAACCCGCGAACGGCAAACATTTACTCAATGACTAGGCGGGAGTTTCAAAAATAACGAAAAGACAAGAGACAGAAGTGCGGAAGCGAAATAAACGAAACATTAAAACATAAATAATTACACAAGTATTAAAGCCCACCAAGGCTAACGAAATTCAATTAATTAAATAACAAACGGGTTCGATACAATATCCCGATAATTATAATAACAGGTTCAATATATACATAATCCCGAATACAACTTAAAGTAATAAATCCCTAATATCATAAAACATATAAATAAAAGCCATACGGGTAAGAGTTATACATGAGCAAAAATAATGTAACTCTACGACGCCTACGACGACGAAGATCCCGCCTAGTATCCTGAAACCAGTACAGGGGTAAAACAGAGGGGGTTAGTCAAACGACTAAGTGAGGAGGGAATAATAATGTATATTGTAAATCGGAATCGGGTTTTCGTAAAAGAAATCAACATAAAAGAAAGGTTTTCGTAATCGGGTGGTGATTTAACATAAAACATAACATATCATATGACTCGGCGAGTCGAGCCCTTAACTCCAATTTCCAAACATAAAAAAAAACCGGAAACCACCCTTATGCCTCCAATGTAGACGGACCGCTAAATCCGAACTACTCATAACAGACGGGAATAACTCAGGTACTCAAAGGGCTGCCACTCCGGCCTCACCCCGAGCTCCCAAATGGAGGAAACCATAGGATTTACGCCGTAGACCCGACGTCTACCGACTTCGTCCTATCGCTCTTACTCCGGGCCCAAACAAACATGCATACATATCATAACTCGCTTTTCAAATCATTTCGAGTTGGTCAAAAGACCGTTCGAGACATGTCATATGCGAGGCCGAAGGCCAAAGTTCGCCTTAGAAAACAAAAGTTTTTACATGTCTCTTTCGTAAACATTTCAAAGTCTATACGTAGTACTTTTCATATCAAATCATTTTCGATAGATCAAATGAACATAATAATCATAAATATCTATCAAGTATATATATATAAACGGTGTGAAAACAAAACATAAACGTGGCTTATATCGGGAGAGGCTTATTTATATATATACATAATAATACTGGAAACAGAAACGGAAAGCCTCACCTGTGGCTATACAAAATAAGACAAAAGCAAGACCGGATGCGCTACTCCACGGGAGTATCGTCTGCAAAATACCAAGACATAACCAATTAAGACTAACGACGATGCACGGCTTATACGAAAGTATTAAAACACATAGGAGCACGTTATACAATTAAATCAATCATGTAACGCCCCGAAAATCCGAATAATTAATTTGGTATGTCCGAATCGAATATTTGTGTAATTTAATATTTATTTGATATTTATTATGCAATTTTAGAATTTATTTCGTATATGATTGAAGTTATGTATTTAATTTACAAATCGTCAATGTGCGTTTAATAATATGAATTTTGACTGTAATTACATGTTATTTGGACATCGTGAGATTTCGAACTTATTTTGCAAAATTACTAAAATGCCCCTTCGATTTCTAAACCTTAGTCAAGATTTGACTAAGTCTCAATCTCTCTCTCACACTTGCCATTCACGCACAAACAAGCAAAGGAGAAGAAGGAAAGAAAGAAAAAGAGAAGGAAGAAGAAAGAGATTCCAACGATCGTTCCGACTCCGTTTCCCGACGGATTTTCGAGCCGTTTACGTCTACGAACTCCTCGCGATCTCATCTACGTGTATGCTCTCTCGAAATTTTTCATTTAATGCCTTCATTACTTCGATTTTTGGATTTTTGATTATAGTTGTATAATTTAGGTTTTATATGATTTTGATAGAAATTATGGTTGGATTTTCGTGTTTATTGATTCTACGTGTAGCTTATGTATTGTAGATCATTATATGTGAGAATTAGGGTTTGATTTGCATGTTTTAGTGATTAATTGTTGGATTAGGGGTTGATTTTCGCGTATGATTTTCTGTCTGCGAGTTTCTGCTCATTTTGATCGCACACGGGCTTGTGCACACGGCCTCGAGGCCGTGTGCATGATGCCGTGCGCGTGGAAGGATTGCGCACGGGCTCTACACACGGCCTTGAGTCCGTGTGCATGAGGCCGTGCGCGTTTCTTGAGTGTGCACGGCCTCGCCACACGGCCGTGCACAAGGCCGTGTGGAAGGCTCGAACAGTACCCTGACCTTCTGTAAGTCAGGGTACAAATTGGCCTACGGGTCCCGCTTCGGCTCGTCTTTTCCGAATTCTTTCTTCGCTCGTGTATTCGATATGTATGATATGGATAGGAATTACATGATTTGTGAATTTACGACATGTTCGGGTATGTGAATAGTGCATTTTAAGTTTTCGTTAAATTTTCTAACTTTTGCATGTGAAGTCCGATTTTTCCGAAATTCGAATGCATGCTTCTTTACGATATTCTAAGCATGTCCGTAAAGTTTCGTTGTATTTGGAATTGATTTACATTTTTAAATTTGCGATTTACTCTGTTTTCGTTTGAGAATTTGAACCTAAGTGATTTATTTAATTGTATAACGTGCTTCTACGTGTTCTAATTCTTTCGTATAAGCCGTGCGTCGTCTTTAGTCTTATTTGGTTGTGTCTTGGTATTTTGCAGACGATACTCCTGTGGAGTAGCGCCGGTTCTTGCTCTTTTTGCTCATCTTTTGCATAGCCAGGTGAGGCTTTCCGTTTCTGTTTCCAGTAATACTACGTATATATATATAAATAAACCTCTCCCGATATAAGCCACGTTTATGTTTTGTTTTCACACCGTTTATATATATACTTAGTAGATATTTATGATTATTATGTTCATTTGATTTATCGAAAATTATTTGATATGAAAAAGTATTACGTATAGTCTTCGAAATGTTTACGGAAGAGACATGCAAAACCTTTTGTTTCTAAGGCGAACTTTGGCCTTCGGCCTCGCATATGACATGTCTCGAACGGTCTTTTGGCCAACCCGAAATGTTTGAAAAAGCGAGTTATGAAATGTTTGTATGATCGTTTGGGCCCGGAGTAAGAGCGATAGGACGAAGTCGGTGGACGTCGGGTCTACGGCGTAAATCCTATGGTTTCCTCCATTTGGGAGCTCGGGGTGAGGCCGGAGTGGCAGCCCTTTGAGTACCTGAGTTATTCTAGTAAGTTTCGCGTAGTTCGGATTTAGCGGTCCGTCTACATTGGAGGAATAAGGGTGGTTTCCGGTTTTTATGTTTGGTTATTGGAGTTCAGGGCTCGACTCGCCGAGTCATAAGATATGTTTTGTTTTATGTTAAATCACCACCCGATTACGAAAACCTTTCTTTTATGTTGATTTCTTTTAAGTTTAAAAATTGGTGATTTATTTCCCGTTTTGTTATATACACTATTATTCCCTCCTCACTTAGTCGTTTGACTAACCCCCCTCTGTTTTACCCCTGTACTGGTTTCAGGATACTAGGCGGGATCTGCATCGTCGTCGTCGCGTCTTAGAGTTACATTCTTTTTGCTCATGTATAACTCTCATTCAGTATGGCTATGATTTATGTCTTTTGATTTTAGGATTTATTAGAATGTATTCGGGATTTTGTATTGAACCCGTTATTATATAATTATCGGGATATTGTACCGAACCCGTTTGTTATTTAATTAAGTGAATTTCGTTAGCCTTGGTGGGCTTTAATAATTGTGCAATTTATTATGCTTTAATGTTGATTTATTTCGCTTCCGCACTTCTGTCTCGTTGTTTATTTAAAACCCCCGCCTAGTAATTGAGTAAATGCTTGCCGTTCGCCGGGTTTCGATTCGGGTCGGATCCCATTCCGACTTCGGGTCGGGGCTCGGTGCGGGGCGTGCGTTACCCGTTTGGGGCGCCCGCTACAGTTGGTATCAGAGCCCTTGGTCCAATGGCCGAAGCTCTGAATTGTCGTGTCCAGTTGTGTCTAGGTTGTACGGCTTAGGATTACGTGTTTGTGGCTATGTAATTATTTGAATAAACTTCTCTACGTGTTACAGCTTTTCATAATCACTTATCGTCATGCATGTTTGGTATTGAATGTGCAGAATGCCTCCTCGTCGTGAACCGCCAGGTCCGCCTCCAGGTGTTCCTACTCCGGCACAATTTATGGAAGCCTTAGGGCAATTCATGGTTCATACCAACAGAGCTACGCCACCACCTGCCCCCGAGAATGATATGGGAAGGTTTCTTAAGCTCAACCCTCCGCAGTTCGAGGGTGCACCTGATGATGTTATCGCCGAGGCTTGGATATCGGCGATGGAAAAGAGATTCCACGTGATGGAGTGTTCGGACCCTAAGAGGGTCGAGTTAGCAGTGTACCAGATGACTGGAGCTGCTCAGGACTGGTGGGCTCGTATAGAGCAGAGATGGCAGCGAGAGCATGTGGTCCCGTCTTGGGATCAGTTTTTGGTGGAGTTTCGGGCCAAGTATATTCCTTTGGTGGTCCGACAGAGACGTGAGCGAGAGTTCCTGGCTCTCAAGCAGGGTACTTCTACCGTTGACCAGTACGAGGCTCATTTCTCCAGGCTTATTATTCACTGCTCGTATATGGTTGACGACGAGCAAAGGAAGACTCGACAGTTTATCGAGGGATTGTCGAACGAAATTCGTATGCATATGCTCGGGAACAGACTTCAGTTCTATACAGATGCAGTCGAGACGGCCCTTTCTATAGAGTCCGATCTTCGACAGATGAGACCGACATTAGCACCTGCCCCTGCAGCCGCCAAGAGTTTTGCTTCTGGTTCGAAGAGGCCATTTATTCCTTCTGGGTCCTCTTCAGGGAAGAAGCCGTTCAGGAGCGCCATTCAGCCTGCTCCTCCCCGACCTCAGCTTGCTCCTCCTCGATCTCAGGGATTTCCACGGCCAGTATGTGGATTTTGTCAGGGCCCACACTTAGAGGCCAAATGTTGGAGGAAGAACGGTCTTTGCTACGGATGCGGTAGCCCCGATCACAGAATTGGTGAATGTCCGAAGAGAAGACCGGTACAGCAGGGAGCCGCTCAGGCTCAGGCTCACGCTCGTGTTTACGCCTTGGAAGGCGATGCTGAGGATGCTGTTGCAGATCCGACAGATGTGGTGGAAGGTACTATATATATAAATGGCATCCCCATACATGCATTATACGACTCGGGTGCTTCACACTCATTTATTGCGCCTGCTGTTTCCTTATCTGTGCATGCGCCTGTTTCGTTGCTTGATTATGTGCTAGTGGTTGGTTCGCCGTTGGGTTCGAAGGTCGTTGCGAACCGAGCACTTAAACGTTGTCCGATTGTCATCGAGGATATCGAGTATCTAGCAGATTTGATCGAGCTGCCGATGAAGAAATATGGAGTTATTCTCGGAATGGATTGGTTGTACGAGCATCGGGCGAAGGTTGATTGTTTCGAGAAGAAGGTTATTCTGGGCTCTAATGAGGTTAAGGGTTTCCGATCAGGAGAAGGCCCGTATATCTCAATGATGGAAGCCAAGAAGCTCGTTCAGAAAGAAGAAGCGACGTGCTTTATAGCTTACATTCTCAACCGCCCGAAGGACCAGACAAAGATCGAAGAGACGCCCGTGGTCAATGAATTCGTCGACGTGTTTCCCGAGAATTTGGAATTCTTGCCACCGGATCGGGATATAGAGTTCGTGATTGATCTAGTTCCGGGAGCCGAGTCTTATTCGAAGTCGCCGTACCGAATGGCTCCTGCCGAGTTGAAAGAATTGAAGAATCAACTCGACGAACTTCTTTCTATTGGATATATCCGACCGAGTACCTCGCCTTGGGGTGCTCCAGTCTTGTTCGTAAAGAAGAAGGACGGTACACTTCGCATGTGTATCGATTACCGAGAATTGAACAGGATGACAGTGAAGAACAAGTATCCTCTACCGCATATCGAGGAATTGTTCGATTTGCTACAAGGATCGAGGGTTTATTCCAAGCTCGATCTCAGACAAGGATATTACCAGCTCCGTATCCGATCAGACGATGTCCCGAAGACAGCTTTCAACACCCGATACGGACATTTCGAGTTTGTGGTCATGCCGTTTGGACTTACGAATGCTCCAGCAGCTTTTATGGACATGATGCACAGAATTTTCCGTCCGTACCTCGATAAGTTTGTCGTTATTTTCATCGACGACATCTTAGTGTTCTCGAAGTCCGAAGAAGAACACGCTGAACACCTCCGGATTGTGCTCCAAGCTTTGAGAGAGCACCAGTTGTTTGCTAAGTTCAGCAAATGCGAATTCTGGATTGACCGAGTGACCTTCCTAGGTCATGTCATATCCGGAACGGGAATCGAGGTAGATCCTTCGAAGATTGAGACAGTGCTGGATTGGGAGAGACCTAAGACTCCTACAGAGATCCGTAGTTTCTTGGGATTAGCAGGATACTACAGACGTTTTGTCAAGGATTTCTCTAAACTTGCAGGTCCGTTAACAGCATTGACGAAGAAGGAAGCTAAGTTTGAGTGGTCAGCCAAATGTGAAGCTAGTTTTCAGGAGCTCAAGAAGAGATTGACCACAGCCCCAGTACTGACCCTGCCAGAGGGTTCTGAAGGATTTGTCGTGTATGCAGATGCGTCACACGAAGGGTTAGGTTGTGTATTAATGCAGAATGGGAAAGTTATAGCTTATGCATCGAGGAAGCTAAAGCCAGCTGAAGAGAACTATCCCACACACGACCTTGAACTAGCCGCCGTGGTATTTGCATTATTGAAATGGCGTCATTACCTCTACGGCACCACATTTGACATCTTCACAGATCATAAGAGCCTTCAGTACTTGTTTACTCAGAAGGAATTGAACAAACGACAGCGCCGTTGGATGGAGTTATTTGAGGACTACGATTGCAAGATCCAGTACCATCCCGGGAAGGCGAATGTCGTAGCCGATGCATTGAGCCGGAAGGCAAGCATAGCCCAGCTAGAGGCTAAGTTAGAGGGAGTTCACATCAGTTCTCAGGCCCATGTTCACAGCATATCGATCCAGTCAGAATTGGGTCGAAAGATTCGAGATGTTCAGGCTACTGATGAGTGGACTCAGAGACAGATAGTTCACATTGCAGCTGATTCTGAGACTCAGTTTGTTGTGGACGACACAGGAATTCTCCGCTACAAGTCCCGAGTTTGTGTTCCGGAGAGTCTGAGGAAAGAGATTCTCGATGAGGCTCACAACACACCTTACACAGTTCATCCGGGAGGAAGTAAGATGTATCGGGATTTGAAGGAATTGTTCTGGTGGAGAGGTATGAAGAGAGACGTAGCTGATTACGTCAAGAGATGTTCGACTTGTCAACAAGTTAAAGCTGAACATCAGAGACCGGGAGGTTTGCTTGAGCCACTACCGATTCCTACATGGAATTGGGAGGGTATTGCCATGGACTTCGTGTCTGGTTTACCTAAAGTTAGAGGTGGCTACGATAGCATTTGGGTGATTATCGACCGATTATCCAAGAGTGCTCATTTCCTACCGATCAACATGTCGTACAAAGTGGATAGGTTGGCAGAGATTTATCACCGAGAGATTGTCAAGCTTCATGGAATTCCGTCTACGATAGTATCTGACAGAGATGCTCGATTTACTTCCCGTTTGTGGCAACAACTTCAAGAACGAATGGGAACGAAGCTGACTTTCAGTACGGCCGCACATCCGCAAACCGATGGTCAGTCAGAGAGGATGATCAGATATCTCTGTGATATGCTTCGAGCTTGTGCCCTGGATTTTCGTAACAATTGGCACGACCAGTTGCCTCTGATTGAGTTTGCCTACAACAACAGTCATCAGTCTACGATCGGAATGGCACCTTACGAAGCATTGTATGGCAGAAAGTGTAGATCCCCGTTGTTTTGGGATCTCGAAGATTGGCGATGGACGAAAGATGATCAGGAACGAGGAACTCCTCCAAAGTTTCTCCAAAATGCCATCGACCGAATTCAGATCATCCGGCAGAGAATGAAGGCAGCTCAGGATCGACAGAAGAGCTATGCCGACACCCGCCGCCGACCGTTAGAATTTGAGGTTGGTGACAGAGTATTCCTCAAAGCTTCTCCTCGAAAGGGTTTCACCCGAATTGGAAAAGGAGGAAAGTTAAGTCCGAGATTTTTGGGCCCCTATGAGATTCTGGAAAGAATTGGGAACGCAGCTTACAGGTTAGACTTGCCGCCGAGTCTGACAGGGATTCACAACGTCTTTCATGTTTCCCAACTCCGAAAATACTTCCCGAATAAGTCTGAGATCCTTCCTGTTGAGGATGTTGAACTAGAGCCGGATTTGACCTTTGTTTCGAAGCCGGTGAAGATATTGGATAAGAAGACTCAAGCTCTGCGCAACCGAGAGATTTCTCTTGTCAAAGTCCTTTGGAGATATCAGACAACCGAAGAAGCTACATGGGAGACCGAGGACAAAATGCGCAAGTTTCATCCGGAATTATTTCAGCCGGACGAGTAGAATCTGGGGGCCAGATTCTCATAAGGAGGGGTGATTGTAACGCCCCGAAAATCCGAATAATTAATTTGGTATGTCCGAATCGAATATTTGTGTAATTTAATATTTATTTGATATTTATTATGCAATTTTAGAATTTATTTCGTATATGATTGAAGTTATGTATTTAATTTACAAATCGTCAATGTGCGTTTAATAATATGAATTTTGACTGTAATTACATGTTATTTGGACATCGTGAGATTTCGAACTTATTTTGCAAAATTACTAAAATGCCCCTTCGATTTCTAAACCTTAGTCAAGATTTGACTAAGTCTCAATCTCTCTCTCACACTTGCCATTCACGCACAAACAAGCAAAGGAGAAGAAGGAAAGAAAGAAAAAGAGAAGGAAGAAGAAAGAGATTCCAACGATCGTTCCGACTCCGTTTCCCGACGGATTTTCGAGCCGTTTACGTCTACGAACTCCTCGCGATCTCATCTACGTGTATGCTCTCTCGAAATTTTTCATTTAATGCCTTCATTACTTCGATTTTTGGATTTTTGATTATAGTTGTATAATTTAGGTTTTATATGATTTTGATAGAAATTATGGTTGGATTTTCGTGTTTATTGATTCTACGTGTAGCTTATGTATTGTAGATCATTATATGTGAGAATTAGGGTTTGATTTGCATGTTTTAGTGATTAATTGTTGGATTAGGGGTTGATTTTCGCGTATGATTTTATGTCTGCGAGTTTCTGCTCATTTTGATCGCACACGGGCTTGTGCACACGGCCTCGAGGCCGTGTGCATGATGCCGTGCGCGTGGAAGGATTGCGCACGGGCTCTACACACGGCCTTGAGGCCGTGTGCATGAGGCCGTGCGCGTTTCTTGAGTGTGCACGGCCTCGCCACACGGCCGTGCACAAGGCCGTGTGGAAGGCTCGAACAGTACCCTGACCTTCTGTAAGTCAGGGTACAAATTGGCCTACGGGTCCCGCTTCGGCTCGTCTTTTCCGAATTCTTTCTTCGCTCGTGTATTCGATATGTATGATATGGATAGGAATTACATGATTTGTGAATTTACGACATGTTCGGGTATGTGAATAGTGCATTTTAAGTTTTCGTTAAATTTTCTAACTTTTGCATGTGAAGTCCGATTTTTCCGAAATTCGAATGCATGCTTCTTTACGATATTCTAAGCATGTCCGTAAAGTTTCGTTGCATTTGGAATTGATTTACATTTTTAAATTTGCGATTTACTCTGTTTTCGTTTGAGAATTTGAACCTAAGTGATTTATTTAATTGTATAACGTGCTTCTACGTGTTCTAATTCTTTCGTATAAGCCGTGCGTCGTCTTTAGTCTTATTTGGTTGTGTCTTGGTATTTTTCAGACGATACTCCTGTGGAGTAGCGCCGGTTCTTGCTCTTTTTGCTTATCTTTTGCATAGCCAGGTGAGGCTTTCCGTTTCTGTTTCCAGTAATACTACGTATATATATATAAATAAACCTCTCCCGATATAAGCCACGTTTATGTTTTGTTTTCACACCGTTTATATATATACTTAGTAGATATTTATGATTATTATGTTCATTTGATTTATCGAAAATTATTTGATATGAAAAAGTATTACGTATAGTCTTCGAAATGTTTACGGAAGAGACATGTAAAACCTTTTGTTTCTAAGGCGAACTTTGGCCTTCGGCCTCGCATATGACATGTCTCGAACGGTCTTTTGGCCAACCCGAAATGTTTGAAAAAGCGAGTTATGAAATGTTTGTATGATCGTTTGGGCCCGGAGTAAGAGCGATAGGACGAAGTCGGTGGACGTCGGGTCTACGGCGTAAATCCTATGGTTTCCTCCATTTGGGAGCTCGGGGTGAGGCCGGAGTGGCAGCCCTTTGAGTACCTGAGTTATTCTAGTAAGTTTCGCGTAGTTCGGATTTAGCGGTCCGTCTACATTGGAGGAATAAGGGTGGTTTCCGGTTTTATGTTTGGTTATTGGAGTTCAGGGCTCGACTCGCCGAGTCATAAGATATGTTTTGTTTTATGTTAAATCACCACCCGATTACGAAAACCTTTCTTTTATGTTGATTTCTTTTAAGTTTAAAAATTGGTGATTTATTTCCCGTTTTGTTATATACACTATTATTCCCTCCTCACTTAGTCGTTTGACTAACCCCCCTCTGTTTTACCCCTGTACTGGTTTCAGGATACTAGGCGGGATCTGCGTCGTCGTCGTCGCGTCTTAGAGTTACATTCTTTTTGCTCATGTATAACTCTCATTCAGTATGGCTATGATTTATGTCTTTTGATTTTAGGATTTATTAGAATGTATTCGGGATTTTGTATTGAACCCGTTATTATATAATTATCGGGATATTGTACCGAACCCGTTTGTTATTTAATTAAGTGAATTTCGTTAGCCTTGGTGGGCTTTAATAATTGTGCAATTTATTATGCTTTAATGTTGATTTATTTCGCTTCCGCACTTCTGTCTCGTTGTTTATTTAAAACCCCCGCCTAGTAATTGAGTAAATGCTTGCCGTTCGCCGGGTTTCGATTCGGGTCGGATCCCATTCCGGCTTCGGGTCGGGGCTCGGTGCGGGGCATGCGTTACCCGTTTGGGGCGCCCGCTACAAATCACTTAAGTTCAAATTCTCAAACGAAAACAGAGTAATTCATGCATTTAAAAACGTAAATCAAGTCCAAATGCAACGAAACTTTACGGACATGCTTAAATTATCATAAAGGAGTATGCATTCGAATTTCGGGAAAATCGGACTTCACATGCAAAAGTTAGAAAATTTATCGAAAACTTAAAACGCACTATTCACATACCCGAACATGTTGTAAATTCATAAATCATGCAATTCCTATCTGTTTCATATATATCGAATACATGAGCGAAGAAAGAATTCGGAAAAGACGAGCCAAAGCGGGACCCGTAGGCTAAAATGTACCCTGACTTACAGAAGGTCAGGGCACTGTTCGACCAGGCCACACGGCCTTGTGCACGGCCGTGTGCCGAGGCCGTGCACAATCAAGGAACACGCACGGCCTCATGCACACGGCCTCAAGGCCCTGTGCACCAGCCCGTGTCCAGTGCACCACACGCACGGTCTCTTGCACGGCCGTGCAAGAGGCCGTGTAACCCCACACGGCCCTGCGACACCCCGTGTGCGAAGCCCGTGTGCGTCCAGATTGAGCAGAAACACGCAGACAGCAAAAACATACGCGATTTCAAACCAAAATTCAACATTTAAATGATAAATCATGCAAATCACTCCCTAATTCTCACATATAATCATCTACAACATATAATCTACATATAGAAACGATAAACACGAAAATCCATCCACGGTTACTATCAAAATCGAATAAAACCTAAATTCTCAACTATTAACAAAAACATTAAAAACGAGGCACAGAAGACATTAAACGAAAGGCTCGTGAAAGGCTTACTCGTAGAAGAGATCGCGAGGAGTTCGTAGACGTAAACGGCTCAAAAATCCGTCGGGAATTGAAGTCGGGACGATCGTTTTAATCTTCTTCTTCTTCCTTCTCTTTTTCTTTCTTTTCTTTCTCTTTTCTTGTTGCTGCTTGTTTGATTTGGGCGAGAGTGAGGTGAGAGAGAGAGAAATGAGACTTAGTCAATTAGTTGACTAGGGTTGAAAATCGAAAGGGCAAATTCGTAATTTCGCAAAATAAGTTCAAAAACTCACGTTGTCCAAATAATACATAATTATAGTCAAAATTCATATTATTAAACGCACATTGACAATTCGTAATTTAAATATAGAAATCCATTCATATACGAAATTATTCTAAAATCTCATATTAAATATCAAATAAAATAATAAATTGCGCAAATACTCGATTCGGACATACCGGATTATAATTCGGATTTTCGGGGTGTTACAATGAGAGCGGTTTACGTGTACGACGACGTGGGGGCATCCTGTAAGGCCAATAGCAAATATGCATGACAGGTAAGTGAGTATGCAAAGCTATAAGCACGTAGGCAACTAGGGTTCAGATAGAGTTCACATAATCACTTAGCACATTTATACAAATTCCATAGAAGTCCTAAGCCGTACGACCTAGACACAACCTGTAACGCCCCGAAAATTCATGTTGTGAACCGGGAGCCCGAATCGATTTCCCTCGCGATTTATGATTTATTTTATTAATTATTATATGATTTTTATAACAATATCATGTATGAGTGATTTTAATAATTAAAATTATGAATTGTCAATGTGCGTTTAATAATATGAATTTTGACTGTAATTATGTATTATTTGAACAACCTGAGTTTTCAAACTTATTTTGCGAAATTACGACTTTGCCCCTTCGATTTCTAAACCTTAGTCAAAATTTGACTAAGTCAATCTCTCATCTCACTCTCGCGGCACTCAGCAAGAAAAAGGAAAGGAGAAGAAAGAAAAAGAGAGAAAAAGAGAAGGAAGAGGAAAGAGATTCCAACGATCGTTCCGACTCCGTTTCCTGACGGATTTTCGAGCCGTTTACGTCTACGAACTCCTCGCGATCTCATCTACGAGTAAGCCTTTCACGATCCTTTCGTTTTATATCTCGTATGCTTCGTATTTCTTATTTTTGATAATAGTTATAGAATTTAGGTTTTATTCGATTATGATAGTAATCGTGGATGGATTTTCGTGTTTATCGTTTCTATATGTTGATTATATGTTGTAGATGATTATATGTGAGAATTAGGGAGTGATTTGCATGATTTATCGATTAAATGTTGAATTTTTGGTTTGAAATCGCGTATGTTTTTGCTGTCTGCGAGTTTCTGCTCAACCTGGACGCACACGGGCTTTGCACACGGGGTGTCGCAAGGCCGTGTGGGGTTACACGGCCTCTTGCACGGCCGTGCAAGAGACCGTGCGTGTGGTGAATTGCACACGGGCTGTGCACACGGCCTTGAGGCCGTGTGCATGAGGCCGTGCGCGTTTCTTGATTGTGCACGGCCTTGGCACACGGCCGTGCACAAGGCCGTGTGGCCTGGTCGAACAGTGCCCTGACCTTCTGTTAGTCAGGGCACATTTTGGCCTACGGGTCCCGCTTCGGCTCGTCTTTTCCGAATTCTTTCTTCGCTCGTGTATTCGATATATATGAAATAGTTATGAAATTGCATGTTTTACGAATTTATAACATGTTCGGGTATATGAATAGTGCGTTTTAAGTTTTCGTTAAATTTTCTAACTTTTGCATGTGAAGTCCGATTTTCCCGAAATTCGAATGCATACTCCTTTATGATAATTTAAGCATGTCCGTAAAGTTTCGTTGCATTTGGATTTGATTTGCATTTTTAAATTTGCGAATTACTTCGTTTCGTTTGATAATTGAACCTAAGTGCTTTATGTGATTGTATAACGTGCTTTTACGTGTTTCTATGCTTTCGTATGAGCCGTGCGTCGTCGTATGTCTTATGTGGTTGTCGTTTGTCAGTTGCAGGTTCCACTCTCGTGGATTAGGTTGCTCGTTTCCGTTTTGGGCTTTCTTTTGGTTATCGCCAGGTGAGGTTTCTATTGTTATCCCGTATTATGTAGATATGTACTATTGAGCCTCACTAAATAAGCCTCGCATGTGTAATTTATGTTTTCACCCCGTATTACTATATTTAGTAAATACTTTATGCTTATTATCTTTATGAGGTTTAAGAACAACGGATTTGATATTAAATGAATAATATGTATATGATTTCGAAATGTTTTCAAAAAGAGACAAGCGAACTATGTTTCGATTTAAATGTAATTTTGGGTTTGGAAACCTTCTCGTTGAGTGAAGTCGTCAGGGCGGGTTTCACCCCAAGACGATGGAACACCCGGTTGCGTTTCCTACCGTTACATCGCCTGTCTCAAACGGCCCTTTTGGCCCTCCCCGAAATGTCTTGATTCCTATTCTAATAGGAAAATGATAGTTATGAAAAATGCGAGATATGATATGCGTGTCCGTCTTGTCTTTGTGGGCCCCGGAGTATGGCGATCGGATGAAGCCGGATAGACAGCGGGTCTACGGTGGAATTCGGTAGCTTGCTCCATGTTTACCGGGAGCACGGGTGAGGCCGGAGTGGCAACCTTTGTGCTCCTGCAGCGGTTGACTTCGTGTCAACTGAGACATAGGCTATGCCTATATGCTGAGCAGTTTGGATTTAGCGGTCCTTCTGCTACATGGGAGGAATAAGGCTGGTATGGTTTTCAGGTATGTTTCGATATGATATGAGGAGTTGAGGGCTCGACTCGCCGAGCAATATGATATGTCCCGTTACGTTATGTTATGATAAATCACAAAATATTTATGAAAACCCTTCTTTTACATTTGTTTTCTTTTAAGTTAAAATGGTGATTTATTCCCGTATGCTATTATGTATGTATTCCCTTTTTCCCCTCACTTAGTCTTTTGACTAACCCTCCCTGTGTTAAACTGTAACGCCCCGAAAATCCGAATAATTAATTTGGTATGTCCGAATCGAATATTTGTGTAATTTAATATTTATTTGATATTTATTATGCAATTTTAGAATTTATTTCGTATATGATTGAAGTTATGTATTTAATTTACAAATCGTCAATGTGCGTTTAATAATATGAATTTTGACTGTAATTACATGTTATTTGGACATCGTGAGATTTCGAACTTATTTTACAAAATTACTAAAATGCCCCTTCGATTTCTAAACCTTAGTCAAGATTTGACTAAGTCTCAATCTCTCTCTCACACTTGCCATTCACGCACAAACAAGCAAAGGAGAAGAAGGAAAGAAAGAAAAAGAGAAGGAAGAAGAAAGAGATTCCAACGATCGTTCCGACTCCGTTTCCCGACGGATTTTCGAGCCGTTTACGTCTACGAACTCCTCGCGATCTCATCTACGTGTATGCTCTCTCGAAATTTTTCATTTAATGCCTTCATTACTTCGATTTTTGGATTTTTGATTATAGTTGTATAATTTAGGTTTTATATGATTTTGATAGAAATTATGGTTGGATTTTCGTGTTTATTGATTCTACGTGTAGCTTATGTATTGTAGATCATTATATGTGAGAATTAGGGTTTGATTTGCATGTTTTAGTGATTAATTGTTGGATTAGGGGTTGATTTTCGCGTATGATTTTATGTCTGCGAGTTTCTGCTCATTTTGATCGCACACGGGCTTGTGCACACGGCCTCGAGGCCGTGTGCATGATGCCGTGCGCGTGGAAGGATTGCGCACGGGCTCTACACACGGCCTTGAGGCCGTGTGCATGAGGCCGTGCGCGTTTCTTGAGTGTGCACGGCCTCGCCACACGGCCGTGCACAAGGCCGTGTGGAAGGCTCGAACAGTACCCTGACCTTCTGTAAGTCAGGGTACAAATTGGCCTACGGGTCCCGCTTCGGCTCGTCTTTTCCGAATTCTTTCTTCGCTCGTGTATTCGATATGTATGATATGGATAGGAATTACATGATTTGTGAATTTACGACATGTTCGGGTATGTGAATAGTGCATTTTAAGTTTTCGTTAAATTTTCTAACTTTTGCATGTGAAGTCCGATTTTTCCGAAATTCGAATGCATGCTTCTTTACGATATTCTAAGCATGTCCGTAAAGTTTCGTTGCATTTGGAATTGATTTACATTTTTAAATTTGCGATTTACTCTGTTTTCGTTTGAGAATTTGAACCTAAGTGATTTATTTAATTGTATAACGTGCTTCTACGTGTTCTAATTCTTTCGTATAAGCCGTGCGTCGTCTTTAGTCTTATTTGGTTGTGTCTTGGTATTTTGCAGACGATACTCCTGTGGAGTAGCGCCGGTTCTTGCTCTTTTTGCTCATCTTTTGCATAGCCAGGTGAGGCTTTCCGTTTCTGTTTCCAGTAATACTACGTATATATATATAAATAAACCTCTCCCGATATAAGCCACGTTTATGTTTTGTTTTCACACCGTTTATATATATACTTAGTAGATATTTATGATTATTATGTTCATTTGATTTATCGAAAATTATTTGATATGAAAAAGTATTACGTATAGTCTTCGAAATGTTTACGGAAGAGACATGTAAAACCTTTTGTTTCTAAGGCGAACTTTGGCCTTCGGCCTCGCATATGACATGTCTCGAACGGTCTTTTGGCCAACCCGAAATGTTTGAAAAAGCGAGTTATGAAATGTTTGTATGATCGTTTGGGCCCGGAGTAAGAGCGATAGGACGAAGTCGGTGGACGTCGGGTCTACGGCGTAAATCCTATGGTTTCCTCCATTTGGGAGCTCGGGGTGAGGCCGGAGTGGCAGCCCTTTGAGTACCTGAGTTATTCTAGTAAGTTTCGCGTAGTTCGGATTTAGCGGTCCGTCTACATTGGAGGAATAAGGGTGGTTTCCGGTTTTTATGTTTGGTTATTGGAGTTCAGGGCTCGACTCGCCGAGTCATAAGATATGTTTTGTTTTATGTTAAATCACCACCCGATTACAAAAACCTTTCTTTTATGTTGATTTCTTTTAAGTTTAAAAATTGGTGATTTATTTCCCGTTTTGTTATATACACTATTATTCCCTCCTCACTTAGTCGTTTGACTAACCCCCCTCTGTTTTACCCCTGTACTGGTTTCAGGATACTAGGCGGGATCTGCGTCGTCGTCGTCGCGTCTTAGAGTTACATTCTTTTTGCTCATGTATAACTCTCATTCAGTATGGCTATGATTTATGTCTTTTGATTTTAGGATTTATTAGAATGTATTCGGGATTTTGTATTGAACCCGTTATTATATAATTATCGGGATATTGTACCGAACCCGTTTGTTATTTCATTAAGTGAATTTCGTTAGCCTTGGTGGGCTTTAATAATTGTGCAATTTATTATGCTTTAATGTTGATTTATTTCGCTTCCGCACTTCTGTCTCGTTGTTTATTTAAAACCCCCGCCTAGTAATTGAGTAAATGCTTGCCGTTCGCCGGGTTTCGATTCGGGTCGGATCCCATTCCGACTTCGGGTCGGGGCTCGGTGCGGGGCGTGCGTTACCCGTTTGGGGCGCCCGCTACAGTTGGTATCAGAGCCCTTGGTCCAATGGCCGAAGCTCTGAATTGTCGTGTCCAGTTGTGTCTAGGTTGTACGGCTTAGGATTACGTGTTTGTGGCTATGTAATTATTTGAATAAACTTCTCTACGTGTTACAGCTTTTCATAATCACTTATCGTCATGCATGTTTGGTATTGAATGTGCAGAATGCCTCCTCGTCGTGAACCGCCAGGTCCGCCTCCAGGTGTTCCTACTCCGGCACAATTTATGGAAGCCTTAGGGCAATTCATGGTTCATACCAACAGAGCTACGCCACCACCTGCCCCCGAGAATGATATGGGAAGGTTTCTTAAGCTCAACCCTCCGCAGTTCGAGGGTGCACCTGATGATGTTATCGCCGAGGCTTGGATATCGGCGATGGAAAAGAGATTCCACGTGATGGAGTGTTCGGACCCTAAGAGGGTCGAGTTAGCAGTGTACCAGATGACTGGAGCTGCTCAGGACTGGTGGGCTCGTATAGAGCAGAGATGGCAGCGAGAGCATGTGGTCCCGTCTTGGGATCAGTTTTTGGTGGAGTTTCGGGCCAAGTATATTCCTTTGGTGGTCCGACAGAGATGTGAGCGAGAGTTCCTGGCTCTCAAGCAGGGTACTTCTACCGTTAACCAGTACGAGGCTCATTTCTCCAGGCTTATTATTCACTGCTCGTATATGGTTGACGACGAGCAAAGGAAGACTCGACAGTTTATCGAGGGATTGTCGAACGAAATTCGTATGCATATGCTCGGGAACAGACTTCAGTTCTATACAGATGCAGTCGAGACGGCCCTTTCTATAGAGTCCGATCTTCGACAGATGAGACCGACATTAGCACCTGCCCCTGCAGCCGCCAAGAGTTTTGCTTCTGGTTCGAAGAGGCCATTTATTCCTTCTGGGTCCTCTTCAGGGAAGAAGCCGTTCAGGAGCGCCATTCAGCCTGCTCCTCCCCGACCTCAGCTTGCTCCTCCTCGATCTCAGGGATTTCCACGGCCAGTATGTGGATTTTGTCAGGGCCCACACTTAGAGGCCAAATGTTGGAGGAAGAACGGTCTTTGCTACGGATGCGGTAGCCCCGATCACAGAATTGGTGAATGTCCGAAGAGAAGACCGGTACAGCAGGGAGCCGCTCAGGCTCAGGCTCACGCTCGTGTTTACGCCTTGGAAGGCGATGCTGAGGATGCTGTTGCAGATCCGACAGATGTGGTGGAAGGTACTATATATATAAATGGCATCCCCATACATGCATTATACGACTCGGGTGCTTCACACTCATTTATTGCGCCTGCTGTTTCCTTATCTGTGCATGCGCCTGTTTCGTTGCTTGATTATGTGCTAGTGGTTGGTTCGCCGTTGGGTTCGAAGGTCGTTGCGAACCGAGCACTTAAACGTTGTCCGATTGTCATCGAGGATATCGAGTATCTAGCAGATTTGATCGAGCTGCCGATGAAGAAATATGGAGTTATTCTCGGAATGGATTGGTTGTACGAGCATCGGGCGAAGGTTGATTGTTTCGAGAAGAAGGTTATTCTGGGCTCTAATGAGGTTAAGGGTTTCCGATCAGGAGAGGGCCCGTATATCTCAATGATGGAAGCCAAGAAGCTCGTTCAGAAAGAAGAAGCGACGTGCTTTATAGCTTACATTCTCAACCGCCCGAAGGACCAGACAAAGATCGAAGAGACGCCCGTGGTCAATGAATTCGTCGACGTGTTTCCCGAGAATTTGGAATTCTTGCCACCGGATCGGGATATAGAGTTCGTGATTGATCTAGTTCCGGGAGCCGAGTCTTATTCGAAGTCGCCGTACCGAATGGCTCCTGCCGAGTTGAAAGAATTGAAGAATCAACTCGACGAACTTCTTTCTATTGGATATATCCGACCGAGTACCTCGCCTTGGGGTGCTCCAGTCTTGTTCGTAAAGAAGAAGGACGGTACACTTCGCATGTGTATCGATTACCGAGAATTGAACAGGATGACAGTGAAGAACAAGTATCCTCTACCGCATATCGAGGAATTGTTCGATTTGCTACAAGGATCGAGGGTTTATTCCAAGCTCGATCTCAGACAAGGATATTACCAGCTCCGTATCCGATCAGACGATGTCCCGAAGACAGCTTTCAACACCCGATACGGACATTTCGAGTTTGTGGTCATGCCGTTTGGACTTACGAATGCTCCAGCAGCTTTTATGGACATGATGCACAGAATTTTCCGTCCGTACCTCGATAAGTTTGTCGTTATTTTCATCGACGACATCTTAGTGTTCTCGAAGTCCGAAGAAGAACACGCTGAACACCTCCGGATTGTGCTCCAAGCTTTGAGAGAGCACCAGTTGTTTGCTAAGTTCAGCAAATGCGAATTCTGGATTGACCGAGTGACCTTCCTAGGTCATGTCATATCCGGAACGGGAATCGAGGTAGATCCTTCGAAGATTGAGACAGTGCTGGATTGGGGGAGACCTAAGACTCCTACAGAGATCCGTAGTTTCTTGGGATTAGCAGGATACTACAGACGTTTTGTCAAGGATTTCTCTAAACTTGCAGGTCCGTTAACAGCATTGACGAAGAAGGAAGCTAAGTTTGAGTGGTCAGCCAAATGTGAAGCTAGTTTTCAGGAGCTCAAGAAGAGATTGACCACAGCCCCAGTACTGACCCTGCCAGAGGGTTCTGAAGGATTTGTCGTGTATGCAGATGCGTCACACGAAGGGTTAGGTTGTGTATTAATGCAGAATGGGAAAGTTATAGCTTATGCATCGAGGAAGCTAAAGCCAGCTGAAGAGAACTATCCCACACACGACCTTGAACTAGCCGCCGTGGTATTTGCATTATTGAAATGGCGTCATTACCTCTACGGCACCACATTTGACATCTTCACAGATCATAAGAGCCTTCAGTACTTGTTTACTCAGAAGGAATTGAACAAACGACAGCGCCGTTGGATGGAGTTATTTGAGGACTACGATTGCAAGATCCAGTACCATCCCGGGAAGGCGAATGTCGTAGCCGATGCATTGAGCCGGAAGGCAAGCATAGCCCAGCTAGAGGCTAAGTTAGAGGGAGTTCACATCAGTTCTCAGGCCCATGTTCACAGCATATCGATCCAGTCAGAATTGGGTCGAAAGATTCGAGATGTTCAGGCTACTGATGAGTGGACTCAGAGACAGATAGTTCACATTGCAGCTGATTCTGAGACTCAGTTTGTTGTGGACGACACAGGAATTCTCCGCTACAAGTCCCGAGTTTGTGTTCCGGAGAGTCTGAGGAAAGAGATTCTCGATGAGGCTCATAACACACCTTACACAGTTCATCCGGGAGGAAGTAAGATGTATCGGGATTTGAAGGAATTGTTCTGGTGGAGAGGTATGAAGAGAGACGTAGCTGATTACGTCAAGAGATGTTCGACTTGTCAACAAGTTAAAGCTGAACATCAGAGACCGGGAGGTTTGCTTGAGCCACTACCGATTCCTACATGGAATTGGGAGGGTATTGCCATGGACTTCGTGTCTGGTTTACCTAAAGTTAGAGGTGGCTACGATAGCATTTGGGTGATTATCGACCGATTATCCAAGAGTGCTCATTTCCTACCGATCAACATGTCGTACAAAGTGGATAGGTTGGCAGAGATTTATCACCGAGAGATTGTCAAGCTTCATGGAATTCCGTCTACGATAGTATCTGACAGAGATGCTCGATTTACTTCCCGTTTGTGGCAACAACTTCAAGAACGAATGGGAACGAAGCTGACTTTCAGTACGGCCGCACATCCGCAAACCGATGGTCAGTCAGAGAGGATGATCAGATATCTCTGTGATATGCTTCGAGCTTGTGCCCTGGATTTTCGTAACAATTGGCACGACCAGTTGCCTCTGATTGAGTTTGCCTACAACAACAGTCATCAGTCTACGATCGGAATGGCACCTTACGAAGCATTGTATGGCAGAAAGTGTAGATCCCCGTTGTTTTGGGATCTCGAAGATTGGCGATGGACGAAAGATGATCAGGAACGAGGAACTCCTCCAAAGTTTCTCCAAAATGCCATCGACCGAATTCAGATCATCCGGCAGAGAATGAAGGCAGCTCAGGATCGACAGAAGAGCTATGCCGACACCCGCCGCCGACCGTTAGAATTTGAGGTTGGTGACAGAGTATTCCTCAAAGCTTCTCCTCGAAAGGGTTTCACCCGAATTGGAAAAGGAGGAAAGTTAAGTCCGAGATTTTTGGGCCCCTATGAGATTCTGGAAAGAATTGGGAACGCAGCTTACAGGTTAGACTTGCCGCCGAGTCTGACAGGGATTCACAACGTCTTTCATGTTTCCCAACTCCGAAAATACTTCCCGAATAAGTCTGAGATCCTTCCTGTTGAGGATGTTGAACTAGAGCCGGATTTGACCTTTGTTTCGAAGCCGGTGAAGATATTGGATAAGAAGACTCAAGCTCTGCGCAACCGAGAGATTTCTCTTGTCAAAGTCCTTTGGAGAAATCAGACAACCGAAGAAGCTACATGGGAGACCGAGGACAAAATGCGCAAGTTTCATCCGGAATTATTTCAGCCAGACGAGTAGAATCTGGGGGCCAGATTCTCATAAGGAGGGGTGATTGTAACGCCCCGAAAATCCGAATAATTAATTTGGTATGTCCGAATCGAATATTTGTGTAATTTAATATTTATTTGATATTTATTATGCAATTTTAGAATTTATTTCGTATATGATTGAAGTTATGTATTTAATTTACAAATCGTCAATGTGCGTTTAATAATATGAATTTTGACTGTAATTACATGTTATTTGGACATCGTGAGATTTCGAACTTATTTTGCAAAATTACTAAAATGCCCCTTCGATTTCTAAACCTTAGTCAAGATTTGACTAAGTCTCAATCTCTCTCTCACACTTGCCATTCACGCACAAACAAGCAAAGGAGAAGAAGGAAAGAAAGAAAAAGAGAAGGAAGAAGAAAGAGATTCCAACGATCGTTCCGACTCCGTTTCCCGACGGATTTTCGAGCCGTTTACGTCTACGAACTCCTCGCGATCTCATCTACGTGTATGCTCTCTCAAAATTTTTCATTTAATGCCTTCATTACTTCGATTTTTGGATTTTTGATTATAGTTGTATAATTTAGGTTTTATATGATTTTGATAGAAATTATGGTTGGATTTTCGTGTTTATTGATTCTACGTGTAGCTTATGTATTGTAGATCATTATATGTGAGAATTAGGGTTTGATTTGCATGTTTTAGTGATTAATTGTTGGATTAGGGGTTGATTTTCGCGTATGATTTTCTGTCTGCGAGTTTCTGCTCATTTTGATCGCACACGGGCTTGTGCACACGGCCTCGAGGCCGTGTGCATGATGCCGTGCGCGTGGAAGGATTGCGCACGGGCTCTACACACGGCCTTGAGGCCGTGTGCATGAGGCCGTGCGCGTTTCTTGAGTGTGCACGGCCTCGCCACACGGCCGTGCACAAGGCCGTGTGGAAGGCTCGAACAGTACCCTGACCTTCTGTAAGTCAGGGTACAAATTGGCCTACGGGTCCCGCTTCGGCTCGTCTTTTCCGAATTCTTTCTTCGCTCGTGTATTCGATATCTATGATATGGATAGGAATTACATGATTTGTGAATTTACGACATGTTCGGGTATGTGAATAGTGCATTTTAAGTTTTCGTTAAATTTTCTAACTTTTGCATGTGAAGTCCGATTTTTCCGAAATTCGAATGCATGCTTCTTTACGATATTCTAAGAATGTCCGTAAAGTTTCGTTGCATTTGGAATTGATTTACATTTTTAAATTTGCGATTTACTCTGTTTTCGTTTGAGAATTTGAACCTAAGTGATTTATTTAATTGTATAACGTGCTTCTACGTGTTCTAATTCTTTCGTATAAGCCGTGCGTCGTCTTTAGTCTTATTTGGTTGTGTCTTGGTATTTTGCAGACGATACTCCTGTGGAGTAGCGCCGGTTCTTGCTCTTTTTGCTCATCTTTTGCATAGCCAGGTGAGGCTTTCCGTTTCTGTTTCCAGTAATACTACGTATATATATATAAATAAACCTCTCCCGATATAAGCCACGTTTATGTTTTGTTTTCACACCGTTTATATATATACTTAGTAGATATTTATGATTATTATGTTCATTTGATTTATCGAAAATTATTTGATATGAAAAAGTATTACGTATAGTCTTCGAAATGTTTACGGAAGAGACATGTAAAACCTTTTGTTTCTAAGGCGAACTTTGGCCTTCGGCCTCGCATATGACATGTCTCGAACGGTCTTTTGGCCAACCCGAAATGTTTGAAAAAGCGAGTTATGAAATGTTTGTATGATCGTTTGGGCCCGGAGTAAGAGCGATAGGACGAAGTCGGTGGACGTCGGGTCTACGGCGTAAATCCTATGGTTTCCTCCATTTGGGAGCTCGGGGTGAGGCCGGAGTGGCAGCCCTTTGAGTACCTGAGTTATTCTAGTAAGTTTCGCGTAGTTCGGATTTAGCGGTCCGTCTACATTGGAGGAATAAGGGTGGTTTCCGGTTTTTATGTTTGGTTATTGGAGTTCAGGGCTCGACTCGCCGAGTCATAAGATATGTTTTGTTTTATGTTAAATCACCACCCGATTACGAAAACCTTTCTTTTATGTTGATTTCTTTTAAGTTTAAAAATTGGTGATTTATTTCCCGTTTTGTTATATACACTATTATTCCCTCCTCACTTAGTCGTTTGACTAACCCCCCTCTGTTTTACCCCTGTACTGGTTTCAGGATACTAGGCGGGATCTGCGTCGTCGTCGTCGCGTCTTAGAGTTACATTCTTTTTGCTCATGTATAACTCTCATTCAGTATGGCTATGATTTATGTCTTTTGATTTTAGGATTTATTAGAATGTATTCGGGATTTTGTATTGAACCCGTTATTATATAATTATCGGGATATTGTACCGAACCCGTTTGTTATTTAATTAAGTGAATTTCGTTAGCCTTGGTGGGCTTTAATAATTGTGCAATTTATTATGCTTTAATGTTGATTTATTTCGCTTCCGCACTTCTGTCTCGTTGTTTATTTAAAACCCCCGCCTAGTAATTGAGTAAATGCTTGCCGTTCGCCGGGTTTCGATTCGGGTCGGATCCCATTCCGGCTTCGGGTCGGGGCTCGGTGCGGGGCGTGCGTTACCCGTTTGGGGCGCCCGCTACATAAACCTTATCTGTTTCAGGTGGTAACTAGGTGGGCATCGCCAGTCTTGTTTCGCGGGTTTTCTTTCTTTTCGGTGATTGTCCCTTCTAGATTATCTTAAGTTCATGATTAGGTTATATGTAATGGTTATCGGGATTGATATATTGAACCCGTATTTGTATATCACCGGGATATTGTATCGAACCCGTTTATTTATTATATTATTGTAATTGAATTTTGCTAGCCTTGGTGGGCTTTAACTATTTGTGCAATTGAGCTACTGCTTTGAATGTTGTTATATGGAATTTAATTTGGTTGTTGCTTCCGCTCCCGCATTGTTGTCGTTGTTGTTGTTTTACAAAAAGCCCCGCCTAGTGATTGAGTAAATCGGTTTGCCGTTCGCCGGGTTTCAATTTAGGGTCGGATTTCTGTTTCGGCTTCGGATTGAGACCCGGTGCGGGGCGTGCGTTACCCGTTTGGGGCGCCCGCTACAGTTGGTATCAGAGCTTCTTTGGTCCAATGGCCTAAGCTCTGAATCGTCGTGTTTTGGGTGTTTTGTCCGTCGTTGTATGCCGGTGTAACTTAGGGAATTGCGCTCACCAGTGTTCAAGAACGCTTAGTGTTTGAATTGTGATGGATCTTTGTTGGATGATCAACAACAAAAGATCTTTTACAATCAAAACACTGGGATGGACTTGGATATAGGTGGATATGAAACTCAAGGTTGTACTTGCCATGCCTGGTTGTCTGTCGTGTCCGGTTGTGTCTAGGTCGTACGGCTTAGGACTTTTGTGGAATTGTGCAAATGTGCTAAGTGCTTATGTGAACTCTATCTGAAGATTACTTGCCTACGTGTTACAGCTTTTCATAATCACTTACCATCATGCATGTTTGGTACTGAATTTGCAGAATGCCTCCTCGCCGTGAACCGCCAGGTCCGCCTCCAGGTGTTCCGACACCAGCACAATTTATGGAAGCCTCAGGGCAGTTTATGGTTAATACCAACCGAGCAACACCACCACCTGCCCCCGAGACAGAGATGAGCAGGTTCCTTAAACTCCACCCTCCACAGTTCGAGGGTGCCCCCGATGATGTTATTGCCGAATCTTGGATAGCGGCAATGGAGAAGAGGTTCAAAGTAATGGAATGTCCGGACCCTAAGAGGGTCGAATTAGCAGTATATCAGATGACAGGAGCTGCACATGACTGGTGGGCCCGTATCGAGCAGCGATGGCAGCGAGAGCATGTGGTCCCAACTTGGGATCAATTCTTAGTTGAGTTTCGGGCCAAGTATATTCCGTTGGTGGTCCAACAGCAACGTGAGCGAGAGTTCCTGGCTCTCAAGCAGGGTACTTCATCCGTTGACCAGTACGAGGTTCATTTCTCTAGACTTATTATGCACTGCCCGTATATGGTCGCCGACGAGCAGAGGAAGACTCGCCAGTTTGTAGAGGGATTGACTTACAAGATCAGAAAGGCTATGATGGTGGTCCGACCTCAATGTTATACCGACGCCGTGGAAATGGCTCTGCATATTGAGTCTGAACTCAACCTAATGGGACCGAGTCCTATTCTTGCCACTACCACCGTTCAGTACCCTCCAGCGAGTTCTAAGAGGCCATTTACACCTTCAGGGCCATCTTCCGGAAAGAAGACCTCCCAAGTGTCTTCATCGAAGCAGAATGCACCTCCCCAACCGCAGGGAGCCCTACGACCTGTATGTGGTTTTTGCCAAAGAGACCATCAAGAGTCGGAATGCCGAAAGAAAGCTGGACGTTGCTTCTCATGTGGAAGTCCCTTCCATCTCCGCGCAAATTGCACAAGGAAGAAAAGATCGAGACAGTCGAGGAGAACTTAGATCCGAATGCTTCGGTGCAAGGTACAAATATTAATTGGCATTCCATACATGCATTTTATAATTCGAGTGGTTTACACTCACTTGTTGCGCTTTTCATTGCTGTACTTGTGCGTGTGCATGTTGGATTCTTTGCATGTTTCTCTTTCTATTTCTTTGTTGCCGGATTGGAGGACAATTGCGATTCGTGCGCGTGCTGCCGTTTATCATCGAAGGAACCGTTAGCAGCAGATTTGACCAAGTTGCCAGCAAAGGATTATTTTGGACTTGACTAAGTCCAGAGAACCAAGTTGGTCATAGAATTCACAGACGTACTTCCCGAGAGTCTGAGAGCTCTTGCGATTAGAGCGGAATGTATGGTTTGTGAAAGATCTAACTCTAAGAAGTCGAACCGTGATCGAAGTCGCCTAATCGAATGGATTCTGCCGATCTGACAGAATCGAAGAACCGACTTGATGAACTTCCCTCCCTTGAACGTGCCCGAACAAGTGTCTTGATCTGGGGTACTCCAACGTTGCTTGTAGAGAAAGAAGATAGTGCACTTCCAGTGTGTATTGTTCACCGAGAATTGCACAGAATATTAACGAAGCCAAGTATTCTCTACCGTCGATGAAGAAATGTCCGATATGCTTTGAGATCGAGGATTTTGTCTGAACAACATTTGATTAGGGTATCATCAGCTCTGTGCCCGAGACGAATATGTTCTGAAGACAGCTTTCAGTGCCTGATGTAGACATCTTGAATTCGTATGTCTGCCTCTAGTACTGACAAGTGCTTTGCGACTTGCTGGACCCCGTTCATATCGTAGTGAGTTAGTCGTTGCTTCCTAAGGAGTCACCTTGGTGTCCTCGAGATTAGAGGAAGAACGCAAAACACCTCCGTATGGTACGCCAGAAAACAACGGGCACCTGCTAGCTGCCCCACCTAACGGATGTGAAATCTGGATCGACTTAGGGACCTTTTAAGTCATTTCGGATCCGGAGTGAGAAGAGAAGGAGGATCTTTGAAGATTTGAACGGTACTGGAATGGGAACAAACCAAGACTTCGAGTGGAATTTCTCTAAGCTTGCAACCCTGTTGCTTGAGTCAACGGGAAAGAAAATAAACTCGAATGGACGATCTCTGTAAGACTTGTTCTTAGGAGTCGAGAAGAGATTAACTACAACTTCAATATTAACCCTGCTCAAGGGATTCTGAAGGAATCGTCGTGAGTGAGAATGCATCACATGAAAGGTTGAATTGGTAAATGGTACTAATGAAGAAACCATAGCTCATGCTCGGGAAGCTTAAATCAATCAGAAAGTTGCCCTGAGGACATTGCACGAGCTACTGTAGGAGAGGAATAGCTGAAGCGTCGCCACTATCTCTTATGGGATTTGTTGACATCCCCACCGATTATGAGAGTTTAACAAGTGTTAAATCAGGAAGAGTTGAACCAACCCCAATGTCGTTAATGGAAAATGTTTGAGGACTAAGATTACAAGAATCAGTGTTCTTTGGGAAAAGCGAATATCGTAGTTGGTACTTTGAACCAAATCACGAACGTGTCACAAATTGAGGCTAAACTGAATTGGACTTGCACCATTTTGGATAATTTCATTCATAGCCTTACGACCCAGTCAGAATTGGGTTGAAGAATCTAAAATGCCAAGTCTGCAAAAGAATGGATCCCGAGTCAGACAATTTGAGCGAAGAATAATCCAAAGTTTCAGCTTTGTGTTGGCAACCCCAATACTTCCCAATATAAGTCCCGGACCCATGATTCGAAGAGTCGAAAGAAAGAGACTTACTCGATTAAGTCAAGAGATACCTGGCTTGCCAGCAGATCAAAGCCGAGCATCAAAGACTAAGGAGTTAGCTATGACTACTGCATACCCCTATGTGGGATTGGGAATGGATTCACCATGGAGTACGTGTCCGGACTACTGAAGGTTTAAGATGGTAATTACTGTTACAGGTTTATCTGGGATTTCTCCAAGGTGTTGTCGATCGGATTCAGGCCTTTCGACAATAAATGGAGATAGCTCAAGTTGTACTGAAAAGCTACTTGCAAGAACCCCGAACAGGCTTGGAGTTGTGCAATCCGCGAAATATCTCCTAGCGAGTCCCTTGAATGAATCAGACAGTCGAAGGAGCTTCGTGAGAGATCCGAATGAAGATGCATAAGTTTCACCCAGAGTTGTTTAACTCTAATCAGTAGAATCTGGGGACCAGATTCTCATAAGGAGGGGTGATTGTAACGCCCCAAAAATTCGTGTTGTGAACCGGGAGCCCGAATCGATTTCCCTCGCGATTTATGATTTATTTTATTAATTATTATATGATTTTTATAACAATATCATGTATGAGTGATTTTAATAATTAAAATTACGAATTGTCAATGTGCGTTTAATAATATGAATTTTGACTGTAATTATGTATTATTTGAACAACCTGAGTTTTCAAACTTATTTTGCAAAATTACGACTTTGCCCCTTCGATTTCTAAACCTTAGTCAAAATTTGACTAAGTCAATCTCTCATCTCACTCTCGCGGCACTCAGCAAGAAAAAGGAAAGGAGAAGAAAGAAAAAGAGAGAAAAAGAGAAGGAAGAGGAAAGAGATTCCAACGATCGTTCCGACTCCGTTTCCTGACGGATTTTCGAGCCGTTTATGTCTACGAACTCCTCGCGATCTCATCTACGAGTAAGCCTTTCACGATCCTTTCGTTTTATATCTCGTATGCTTCGTATTTCTTATTTTTGATAATAGTTATAGAATTTAGGTTTTATTCGATTATGATAGTAATCGTGGATGGATTTTCGTGTTTATCGTTTCTATATGTAGATTATATGTTGTAGATGATTATATGTGAGAATTAGGGAGTGATTTGCATGATTTATCGATTCAATGTTGAATTTTTGGTTTGAAATCGCGTATGTTTTTGTTGTCTGCGAGTTTCTGCTCAACCTGGACGCACACGGGCTTTGCACACGGGGTGTCGCAAGGCCGTGTGGGGTTACACGGCCTCTTGCACGGCCGTGCAAGAGACCGTGCGTGTGGTGAATTGCACACGGGCTGTGCACACGGCCTTGAGGCCGTGTGCATGAGGCCGTGCGCGTTTCTTGATTGTGCACGCCCTTGGCACACGGCCGTGCACAAGGCCGTGTGGCCTGGTCGAACAATGCCCTGACCTTCTGTTAGTCAGGGCACATTTTGGCCTACGGGTCCCGCTTCGGCTCGTCTTTTCCGAATTCTTTCTTCGCTCGTGTATTCGATATATATGAAATAGTTATGAAATTGCATGTTTTACGAATTTATAACATGTTCGGGTATATGAATAGTGCATTTTAAGTTTTCGTTAAATTTTCTAACTTTTGCATGTGAAGTCCGATTTTCCCGAAATTCGAATGCATACTCCTTTATGATAATTTAAGCATGTCCGTAAAGTTTCGTTGCATTTGGATTTGATTTACATTTTTGAATTTGCGAATTACTTCGTTTCGTTTGATAATTGAACCTAAGTGCTTTATGTGATTGTATAACGTGCTTTTACGTGTTTCTATGCTTTCGTATGAGCCGTGCATCGTCGTATGTCTTATGTGGTTGTCGTTTGTCAGTTGCAGGTTCCACTCTCGTGGATTAGGTTGCTCGTTTCCGTTTTAGACTTTCTTTTGGTTATCGCCAGGTGAGGTTTCTATTGTTATCCCGTATTATGTAGATATGTAGTATTGAGCCTCACTAAATAAGCCTCGCATGTGTAATTTATGTTTTCACCCCGTATTACTATATTTAGTAAATACTTTATGCTTATTATCTTTATGAGGTTTAAGAACAACGGATTTGATATTAAATGAATAATATGTATATGATTTCGAAATGTTTTCAAAAAGAGACAAGCGAACTATGTTTCGATTTAAATGTAATTTTGGGTTTGGAAACCTTCTCGTTGAGTGAAGTCGTCAGGGCGGGTTTCACCCCCAAGACGATGGAACACCCGGTTGCGTTTCCTACCGTTACATCGCCTGTCTCAAACGACCCTTTTGGCCCTCCCCGAAATGTCTTGATTCCTATTCTAATAGGAAAATGATAGTTATGAAAAATGCGAGATATGATATGCGTGTCCGTCTTGTCTTTGTGGGCCCCGGAGTATGGCGATCGGATGAAGCCGGATAGACAGCGGGTCTACGGTGGAATTCGGTAGCTTGCTCCATGTTTACCGGGAGCACGGGTGAGGCCGGAGTGGCAACCTTTGTGCTCCTGCAGCGGTTGACTTCATGTCAACTGAGACATAGGCTATGCCTATATGCTGAGCAGTTTGGATTTAGCGGTCCTTCTGCTACATGGGAGGAATAAGGCTGGTATGGTTTTCAGGTATGTTTCGATATGATATGAGGAGTTGAGGGCTCGACTCGCCGAGCAATATGATATGTCCCGTTACGTTATGTTATGATAAATCACAAAATATTTATGAAAACCCTTCTTTTACATTTGTTTTCTTTTAAGTTAAAATGGTGATTTATTCCCGTATGCTATTATGTATGTATTCCCTTTTTCCCCTCACTTAGTCTTTTGACTAACCCTCCCTGTGTTAAACCTTATCTGTTTCAGGTGGTAACTAGGTGGGCATCGTCAGTCTTGTTTCGCGGGTTTTCTTTCTTTTCGGTGATTGTCCCTTCTAGATTATCTTAAGTTCATGATTAGGTTATATATAATGGTTATCGGGATTGATATATTGAACCCGTATTTGTATATCACCGGGATATTGTATCGAACCCGTTTATTTATTATATTATTGTAATTGAATTTTGCTAGCCTTGGTGGGCTTTAACTATTTGTGCAATTGAGCTACTGCTTTGAATGTTGTTATATGGAATTTAATTTAGTTGTTGCTTCCGCTCCCGCATTGTTGTCGTTGTTGTTGTTTTACAAAAAGCCCCACCTAGTGATTGAGTAAATCGGTTTGCCGTTCGCCGGGTTTCAATTAAGGGTCGGATTTCTGTTTCGGCTTCGGATTGAGACCCGGTGCGGGGCGTGCGTTACCCGTTTGGGGCGCCCGCTACAGTTGGTATCAGAGCTTCTTTGGTCCAATGGCCTAAGCTCTGAATCGTCGTGTTTTGGGTGTTTTGTCCGTCGTTGTGTGCCGGTGTAACTTAGGGAATTGCGCTCACCAGTGTTCAAGAACGCTTAGTGTTTGAATTGTGATGGATCTTTGTTGGATGATCAACAACAAAAGATCTTTTACAATCAAAACACTGGGATGGACTTGGATATAGGTGGATATGAAACTCAAGGTTGTACTTGCCATGCCTGGTTGTCTGTCGTGTCCGGTTGTGTCTAGGTCGTACGGCTTAGGACTTTTGTGGAATTGTGCAAATGTGCTAAGTGCTTATGTGAACTCTATCTGAAGATTACTTGCCTACGTGTTACAGCTTTTCATAATCACTTACCATCATGCATGTTTGGTACTGAATTTGCAGAATGCCTCCTCGCCGTGAACCGCCAGGTCCGCCTCCGGGTGTTCCGACACCAGCACAATTTATGGAAGCCTTAGGGCAGTTTATGGTTAATACCAACCGAGCAACACCACCACCTGCCCCCGAGACAGAGATGAGCAGGTTCCTTAAACTCCACCCTCCACAGTTCGAGGGTGCCCCCGATGATGTTATTGCCGAATCTTGGATAGCGGCAATGGAGAAGAGGTTCAAAGTAATGGAATGTCCGGACCCTAAGAGGGTCGAATTAGCAGTATATCAGATGACAGGAGCTGCACATGACTGGTGGGCCCGTATCGAGCAGCGATGGCAGCGAGAGCATGTGGTCCCAACTTGGGATCAATTCTTAGTTGAGTTTCGGGCCAAGTATATTCCGTTGGTGGTCCAACAGCGACGTGAGCGAGAGTTCCTGGCTCTCAAGCAGGGTACTTCATCTGTTGACCAGTACGAGGCTCATTTCTCTAGACTTATTATGCACTGCCCGTATATGGTCGCCGACGAGCAGAGGAAGACTCGCCAGTTTGTAGAGGGATTGACTTACAAGATCAGAAAGGCTATGATGGTGGTCCGACCTCAATGTTATACCGACGCCGTGGAAATGGCTCTGCATATTGAGTCTGAACTCAACCTAATGGGACCGAGTCCTATTCTTGCCACTACCACCGTTCAGTACCCTCCAGCGAGTTCTAAGAGGCCATTTACACCTTCAGGGCCATCTTCCGGAAAGAAGACCTCCCAAGTGTCTTCATCGAAGCAGAATGCACCTCCCCAACCGCAGGGAGCCCTACGACCTGTATGTGGTTTTTGCCAAAGAGACCATCAAGAGTCGGAATGCCGAAAGAAAGCTGGACGTTGCTTCTCATGTGGAAGTCCCTTCCATCTCCGCGCAAATTGCACAAGGAAGAAAAGATCGAGACAGTCGAGGAGAACTTAGATCCGAATGCTTCGGTGCAAGGTACAAATATTAATTGGCATTCCATACATGCATTTTATAATTCGAGTGGTTTACACTCACTTGTTGCGCTTTTCATTGCTGTACTTGTGCGTGTGCATGTTGGATTCTTTGCATGTTTCTCTTTCTATTTCTTTGTTGCTAACGGGAAATTAAAGTAATAAACCAATTGCGCAAATAGTTAAAGCCCACCAAAGCTAGCGGAATTCACTTACAAAAATTTAATCAAATCATAACGGGTCAACATAAATAATCCCGAACTCAATTCTTAACCTACATAATACATATAACGGTCAAGTACCTAAAACAACCTAGGAATGAACAATGACAAAAGCAGAATAATTCCGCAATACAAGACCGACAATGCCCACCTAGTAACCACCTGAAACAGATAAGGTTAAAAACAGGGAGGGTTAGTCAAAAGACTAAGTGAGGGGAAAAAAAAAGGGAATACATACATAATAGCATACAGGAATAAATCACCATTTTAACTTAAAAGAAAACAACGTAAACGAAGGGTTTTCATAAACATTCGGTGATTCATCATAACATAACGGAACGGGACATATCATATTGCTCGGCGAGTCGAGCCCTCAACTCCTCATATCATATCATAACATACCTGAAAACCATACCAGCCTTATTCCTCCCATATAGCAGAAGGACCGCTAAATCCAACTGCTCTATAGGCATAATAGCCTATGTCTCAGTTGACACGAAGTCAACCGCCGCAGGAGCACAAAGGTTGCCACTCCGGCCTCACCCGTGCTCCCGGTAAACATGGAGCAAGCTACCGAATTCCACCGTAGACCCGCTTTCTATCCGGCTTCATCCAATCGCCATACTTCGGGGCCCACATATCATATCATATCTCGCATTTTTCATAACTATCATTTTCCTATTAAAATAGGAATCAAGACATTTCGGGGAGGGCCAAAAGGGCCATTTGAGACAGGCGATGTAACGGTAGGAAACGCAACCGGGTGTTCCACCATTCTGGGGGAGAAACCCGCCCTAAAGAATTCACTCAACGAGGAGGTTTCCAAACCCAAAATTACATTTAAATCAAAACATAGTTCGCTTGTCTCTTTTTGAAAACATTTCGAAATCACATACATAATATTCATTTGATATCAAATCCGTTGTTTTTAAACCTCATAAAAGTAATAAGAATAAAGTATTTACTAAATATAGTAATACGAGATGAAAACGTAAATTATATATGCGAGGCTTATTTAGTGAGGCTTAATAATACATATCTACATAATACGGAATAACAACGGGAACCTCGCCTGGCGACAACCAAAAGAAAGCCCAAAACGGAAACGAGCAACCTAATCCACGAGAGTGGAACTTGCAACTGACAAACGACATAACCACGTAAGACATACGACGACGCACGGCTCATACGAAAGCGTAAAAACACGTAAAAGCACGTTATACAATCACATAAAACACTTAGGTTCAATTATCAAACGGAACGAAGTAATTTATGAATTTAAATATGCAAATCAAGTCCAAATGCAACGAGACTTTACGGAAATGCTTTAAATACCATAAGAGAGTATGCATTCGAATTTCGGAAGAATCGGACTTCATATGCAAAAGTTAGAAAATTTGACGAAAACTTAAAACGTACTATTCATAGACCCGAACATGATAAATTCATAAATCATGTAATTCATATATATTTCATATATATCGATGTAACACCCCAAACTTGAGAAATATGTACCATGTGGGCATTTGTCCCACATAGGAAAAACATAAGTAATGTGAAAGGTTTATAAGTGATCTTCCAAGCACAACTACCATGTGGTGCATCACCTTTTGGCAAGTGGTTTCAAGCCAAACTTTAGGGTTGTGCTTAGTGGTGGTGAAGCTTATACCCGTGCGTCCAACGGGTGCCGTCGTGAGGGTTCTCCTCTCCGCGCCTGGGGCTGCGACAAATGGTATCAAAGCAAACCGTCAGTCGTGGGAATGCATGTTCCACGCACGTTAGTGTCACCTCTAAAAGGGGCTCCGCGTGTGTGGGGAGCCGCGCTCCACATTCTCCACTGGCGGGGAGCAATGGGCCTATGTCGCGGCGTAATGAGGACATTACGCTCTCAAGGAGGGGTGAATGTAACACCCCAAACTTGAGAAATATGTACCATGTGGGCATTTGTCCCACATAGGAAAAACATAAGTAATGTGAAGGGTTTATAAGTGATCTTCCAAGCACAACTACCATGTGGTGAATCACCTTTTGGCAAGTGCTTTCCTATTTTGTCGCAGCCCCGGGCGCGGAGAGGAGAACCCTCACGACGGCACCCGTTGGACGCGCGGGTATAAGCTTCACCACCACTGAGCACAACCCTAAATTTTGGCTTGAAACCACTTGCCAAAAGGTGATGCACCACATGGTAGTTGTGCTTGGAAGATCACTTATAAACCTTTCACATTACTTATGTTTTTCCTATGTGGGACAAATGCCCACATGGTACATATTTCTCAAGTTTGGGGTGTTACATTCACCCCTCCTTGAGAGCGTAATGTCCTCATTACGCCGTGACATAGGATCATGGCTTCCTGCCAGTGGAGAAGCTGCCCACAACACGCCGAGCGGATCCCCTTTAGCGGTGACTCACGACTCATGTCATGTGTGGAACATGCATTCCCATAGCTGACGGTTGGCTATGATACCATTTGTCACGACCCCTGGGCGCGGAGAGGAGAACCCTCACTACGGCGCCCGTTGGACGCGCGGGTATAAGCTTCGAATCCACTGTGCACAACCCTAAAGTTTGGCTTAGGAAGCACTTGCCAAAAGGGATTAATCCATATTGGTTGTACATGAGTTCTAACTTATAAACCCTTCAAATTACATGTTCATTTCCGATGTGGGATGAGAAATGCACTCTCACGGCCTTGCGACACCCCGTGAGGGGAGGCCGTGCGTATCCCTTCCACACGGGCTTGCGACACGCCGTGCAGCAGCCCGTGTGGCTCTCCTGAACCATTCTCTTACGCTGAATATTTTGGGGTGTTACAATTGCCCCTCCTTGAAAGCGTAAGCCAAACTTTAGGGTTGTGCACAGTGGATTCGAAGCTTATACCCGCGCGTCCAACGGGCGCCATCGTGAGTGTTCTCCTCTCCGCGCCCGGGGGTCGTGACAAGTGGTATCAGAGCCAGCCGTCAGTCGTGGGAATGCATGTTCCACACATGACATGAGTCGTGAGTCACCGCTAAAGGGGATCCGCTCGGCGTGTTGTGGGCAGCTTCTCCACTGGCAGGAAGCCACGATCCTATGTCATGGCGTAATGAGGACATTACGCTCTCAAGGAGGGGTGAATGTAACACCCCAAACTTGAGAAATATGTACCATGTGGGCATTTGTCCCACATAGGAAAAACATAAGTCATGTGAAAGGTTTATAAGTGATCTTCCAAGCACAACTACCATATGGTGCATCACCTTTTGGCAAGTGGTTTCAAGCCAAACTTTAGGGTTGTGCTCAGTGGTGGTGAAGCTTGTACCCGCGCGTCCAACGGGTGCCGTCGTGAGGGTTATCCTCCCCGCGCCCGGGGCTGCGACAAGTGGTATCAGAGCCAACCGTCAGTCAGGGAATGCATGTTCTACACCGTCCGTGTCACCAAGAAAGGGGCAACGCGTGTAGTAGGACAGCTTCTCCACTGACGAGGAGCAATGGACCTATGTCACGGCGTAATGGGGACATTACGCTCCGAAGGAGGGACGAATTGTAACGCCCCAATTTGAGAGAGCCTCACACGGCCTTGTGTAGGCCATGTGGAGAGGCCGTGACAATGGGGAGTCACGGCCTTGTGACACGGCCTATGGGTGAGGCCGTGAGAGTGATACTCACGGCCTTGCACCAGGTGGTGTCTAGAGGCCGTGTGTGTCTTGATATTCTGTCCCACATCGGAATTTCAAATGTAATTCGAAGGGTTTATAAGTTAGAACTCATGTACAATCAATATGGATTAATCCCTTTTGGCAAGTGCTTCCTAAGCCAAACTTTAGGGTTGTGCACAGTGGATTCGAAGCTTATACCCGCGCGTCCAACGGGCGCCGTCGTGAGAGTTCTCCTCTCCGCGCCCGGGGGTCGTGACAAGTGGTATCAGAGCCAGCTGTCAGTCGTGGGAATGCATGTTCCACACCGTTAGTGTCACCTCTAAAAGGGGCTCCGCGTGTGTGGGGAGCCGCACTCCACATTCTCCACTGATGGGGAGCAAGGGGCCTATGCCACGACGTAATGGGGACATTACGCTCCGAAGGAGGGGCGAATTGTGTAACGCCCCGAAAATTTGAATTATTATCCGGTACGTCCGGATAGTTATATTGCGCGATTTGATTATTTTATTTGATAGTTAGTATGTGTATTTTAACAATTTCATAAATGAGTGAATTTTGGTTTTTAAACCATTTCATGTCAACGTGTGTTCAATTATATGAGCTTTGACTGTAATATTGTTTAATTCCGACAACCTGCTATTTTTAGTAAGTTCGGAGTAATTACGGTTTTGCCCCTCGTTTCGAAGTCAAGTCAAAGTTTGACTTGACCACTCTCTCTCTCCCTCAATCCTCATTCACGTAAGAAAGAAGAAAAGAAAGAAGAAAAAAGAGAAAAAGAAGAGAGAAAAGAGAGAAAGCTTCGATTGCTCATTCCGACTTCAATTTCCGACCGAATTTCGATCCGTGAAACTTTACGAACTCCTCACGATCTATTCTTCATGTAAGCTTCTCACGTCCTTCGCGTTTAATGCTTCCTAGGTTGTGATTTATAGGATTTTGTGAATAGTTGAATATTATATGAAAAATGTGATTTTGAATGATTTTGTGGATGGATTTACGTGTTTCTTGGTCCTATAAGTAGATTAGATGTTGTAGATCATTATATGTAAGTTTAGTTTGAGGTTTGCATGATTTATATGATTTAAATGTTAATTTTTGGCTCATTCCCGAGAACCCTCGCGATTTTCTGCTGTTTAGATAATCCGCACGGCCTGACGCACGGTCTTGAGACCATGCGCCAAGACCGTGTGCCTATTTTGTCCTTGACTGCCTAACGCACGACCGTGCGCAAGCCGGTGCGCAGGCCAGTGCAAGTGTTCGCGCACCGGCTTGAGCACATGTTCAAGCCCGTGCGTTTGCCCGTCCCCAAGACTGTGTGTATGCCTTAACCAAAATTTCTCCATTTTCAACTTCTTGCTCTCAACATTGTGAGTCAAAGGGGTAATTAAAAAGTTGACTTTCTTCGTTTGACCTCCGATTCGAGATCCGATTTCACCCATAGGTCCTATAAATCATGAAATACATATTTTAGGTAGTTTGAATTTTTCTGACTTCATTTGGGCCCCGTTTCTCGTGTTTTTCGTTTAAGCCTTTTTGTCTATTTTTCAAATGTTGTCCGTTTCTTCCGAAACTTGAATGCATGCTTCCTTATTGCCTTTTATGCATGTTTATGAGCTTTTATTGCATTCTAACTTGTTTTGCTTATCGAATTCTATGAATTTCTATGTTTTGTTACAATGTGAACCTAAGTGATATGAATGATTGTTAAATGTGTTTTAAATCTTTCGTATAAGCCGTGCGTCGTCATTAGTCTTATTTGGTTGTGTCTTTGTCTTTTGCAGACGATACTCCCGTGGAGTAGCGTGCCGGTCTCGCATTCCTACTCTCGTTTTTGTCAAGCCAACAGGTGGGGTTTTCAGTTTCTTATAGTAGACGATAATACGTACATAATACCAACCCTACTACCCGATAAGCCTCGTTTTATGATTTGTTTTACATCCGTTTGTATATATAGTAAATATTTAAGCTTATACTTTTATGATCTTGAAAATGATTTAATATGAAAAGTATTATGTATAAGTTTGTGAAATGTTTACGAAAGAGGCAAGCAAATCTTTGTTTTCCAAAAGCGAACTTTGGCATTATAGCCTCGCACACAACTTGCCTCGAACAGTCTTTTGACCACATGAAAATGTTTGAAAAGCGAGCTACGTATATGTATATGTTTGACCTGTTCTGATGGGCCCGGAGTAAGAGCGATAGGACGAAGTCGGTAGACGTCGGGTCTACGGCGTAAATCCTATGGTTTCCTCCATTTGGGAGCTCGGGTTGAGGCCGGAGTGGCAGCCCTTTGAGTACCTGAGCTTGTTTATGTATGATCTGTGTAGTTAGGGGTTGCTCCCTGATTACAACTGGAGGAATAATGAGGGTTTCTGTTTTTATGATTTGACTGGTGGTTCAGAACTCTTCTCGCTGAGTTATTCGTTTTGTTTTGTTTCATTTTGAGCTAATTCACCAATCGTTTGTGAAAAACTTTATTTCTGTTGTTTTCTTTTTGTTTAAACTGGTGATCTACTTTCGTTTATTTTATGTTCTGTCTTTTTCCCCCTCACTTAGTCGTTTGACTAACCCCATTCGTTTCACCCTTTGGTTTCAGGATTCTAGGCGGGCTTCAGTAGTATTGAGTCGTTGTCAATCGAGTTACAAGCTTTTGTCTGATGTAAACTCTTGTTTCTTGTTGACTTGTTATGTAGTATATATTTATGAATAGCCGGGAATAATATTGTAGAACCCGTTGTAAACATTTATTAATATTTTTGGGAATTTGCTAGCCTTGGTGGGCTTTACCTAACTGCGCAGCTATTATAATTTTTATATTTTATTTATATATTGCTTCCGCTTTTGGTTTGTCCTTGTTTTGAAACTCCCGCCTAGAAGTAAATGAGTCCGTTTTGCCGTTCGCCGGGTTTTGGTTCGGGTCGGACTACTTTTGATTCCGGGTCAAGATCCGGTGCGGGGCGTGCGTCTGCCCGTTTGGCGGCGCCCGCTACAAATTGTAACGCCCCCCAAATTGAGAGCCACCCACACGGCCTCATGTCACGGCCATGTGGTGAGGCCGTGAGAATGATGCTCACGGCCTTGCAACAGGTTGTGTGGACAGGCCGTGTGAATTGATTTCCGTCCCACATCGGAAATTCAAATGTAATTCGAAGGGTTTATAAGTTAGAACTCATGTACAATCAATATGGATTAATCCCTTTTGGCAAGTGCTGCCCAAGCCAAACTTTAGGGTTGTGCACAGTGGATTCCAAGCTTATACCCGCGCGTCCAACGGGAGCCGTCGTGAGGGTTCTCCTCTCCGCGCCCGGGGCTCGTGACAAGTCCTTAGGTGATGCACCACATGGTAGTTGTGCTTGGAAGATCACTTATAAACCTTTCACATTACTTATGTTTTTCCTATGTGGGACAAATGCCCACATGGTACATATTTCTCAAGTTTGGGGTGTTACATTCACCCCTCCTTGAGAGTGTAATGTCCTCATTACGCCGTGACATAGGATCGTGGCTTCCTGCCAGCGGAGAAGCTGCCCACAACATGCCGAGCGGATCCCCTTTAGCGGTGACTCACGACTCATGTCATGTGTGGAACATGCATTCCCACGACTGACGGCTGTCTCTGATACCACTTGTCACGACCCCCGGGCGCGGAGAGGAGAACCCTCACGACGGCACCCGTTGGACGCGCGGGTATAAGCTTCGAATCCACTGTGCAGAACCCTAAAGTTTAGCTTGGGAAGCACTTGCCAAAAGGGATTAATCCATATTGATTGTAAATGAGTTCTAACTTATAAACCCTTCGAATTACATTTGAATTTCCAATGTGGGACGGAAATCAATTCACACGGCCTGTCCACACAACCTGTTGCAAGGCCGTGAGCATCATTCTCACGGCTTCACCACATGGCCGTGACATGAGGCCGTGTGGGTGGCTCTCAATTTGGGGGGCATTACAATCGATTACACGAGCGAAGAAAGAATTCGGAAAAGACGAGCCTCGGAGGGACCTATAGGGTAAAATTGGCCCTGACTTACAGAAGGTCAGGGCCCTGTTCAAACGGGCCACACGGCCTTGTGCACGGCCGTGTGCCAAGGCCGTGCACATCGAGGAGGGACACGCACGGCCTCTTGCACATGGCCTCAAGGCCGTGTGCACAAGGCCGTCACAACCACAACACGCACGGTCTCCTGCACGGCCGTGCGGGAGACCGTGTACACCCACACGGGCTTACCACACCCCGTGTGCATAGCCCGTGCACGTCAAGAAACAGCTGAAAATTCACAGCAACGTGAAACCTTCGCAAATCCAATTTAAAAACCAACATTTAACCAATTAAACATGCAAATCCTTTCCTAATTTTCACATATAATGTTCTACAACATCTAAGCTACACATAGAGTCCAAAATCATGAAAATCCATCCATAAATTCTCTCGAAATCACATAAACCCTAAATTATTCAACTATTTATAAAAATGAGAAATAAGAGGCATAGGAGACATTAAATGAGAGGGGCGTGAAAGGCTTACTCGTAGAAGGGATCGTGAGGAGTTCGTAGGCGTAAACGGTTCAAAAATCCGTCGAGAAACGTGTCCGGCACGATCGATTGAACCTTCCTCTTCTTCTTTCTCCTTTTCTTCTTCTTTTCTTTCTTCTTTTGTTGTTGAGCGACGTGAGTGAGGTGAGAGGGAGGGATGGCTTAATTCAAAAGAGTTGACTCGGTTGAGAAACGAAAGGGCATTTTCGTAATTTATAAAATAAGTTCGAAAACTCATGTTGTCCAAATAATACATAATTACAATCAGAGTTCATGAAATTAAACGCACATTGACATGTCGTGGTTTAAATACCGAAATTCACTCATTCATGAAAATGTTATATAAATCATATAATAATAAATAAAATAAATAATGAATCGTGCAAGAAAATCGATTCGGGTTCCCGGTTCATAACTCGAATTTTTGGGGCGTTACAAACGGCGCTGTCATTTGTTCAATTCCTTCTGAGTAAACAAGTACTGAAGGCTCTTATGATCTGTGAAGATGTCGAACGTGATGCCGTAGAGGTAATGACGCCATTTCAGTAAAGCAAATACAACGGCGGCTAGCTCAAGGTCGTGAGTGGGATAGTTCTCTTCAGCTAGCTTTAGCTTCCTCGATGCATAAGCTATAACTTTCCCATTCTGCATTAACACACAACCTAATCCTTCGTGTGACGCATCTGCATACACGACAAATCCTTCAGAACCCTCGGGCAGGGTCAATACTGGGGCTGTGGTCAATCTCTTCTTGAGCTCTTGAAAGCTGGTTTCACATTTGGCTGACCACTCAAACTTAGCTTCTTTCTTCGTTAACGCTGTTAACGGGCCTGCAAGCTTAGAGAAATCCTTGACGAAACGTCTGTAGTATCCTGCTAAACCTAAGAAACTACGGATCTCTGTAGGAGTCTTAGGTCTCTCCCAATCCAGCACTGTCTCAATCTTCGAAGGATCTACCTCGATTCCCGTTCCGGATATGACATGACCTAGGAAGGTCACTCGGTCAATCCAGAATTCGCATTTGCTGAACTTAGCGTACAATCGGTGCTCTCTCAAAGCTTGGAGCACAATCCGGAGGTGTTCAGCGTGTTCTTCTTCGGACTTCGAGAACACTAAGATGTCGTCAATGAAAATAACGACGAATTTGTCGAGGTACGGACGGAAAATCCTGTGCATCATGTCCATGAAAGCTGCTGGGGCATTCGTGAGTCCAAACGGCATGACCACAAACTCGAAATGTCCGTATCAGGTGTTGAAAGCTGTCTTCGGGATATCCTGTGATCGGATACGGAGCTGGTAATATCCTTGTCTGAGATCGAGCTTGGAATAAACCCTCGATCCTTGTAGCAAATCGAACAATTCCTCGATATGTGGTAAAGGATACTTGTTCTTCACTGTCATCCTGTTCAATTCTCGGTAATCGATACACATGCGAAGTGTATCATCCTTCTTCTTTACGAACAAGACTGGAGCACCCCAAGGCGAGGCACTCGGTCGGATATATCCAATAGAAAGAAGTTCATCGAGTTGGTCTTCAATTCTTTCAACTCGGCAGGAGCCATTCGGTACGGCGACTTCGAATAGGACTCGGCTCCCGAAACTAGGTCAATCACGAACTCTATATCCCGATCCGGTGGCAAGAATTCCAGATTCTCGGGGAACACGTCAGTGAATTCATTGACCACGGGCATTTCCTCGATCTTCGTCTGGTCTTTCGGATGGTTGAGAAGGTAAGCTATAAAGCACGTAGCTTCTTCTTTCTGAATGAGCTTCTTGGCTTCCATCATCGAGATATACGGACCTTCTCCTGATCGGAAACCCTTAACCTCATTGGAACCCAAAATAACCTTCTTCTCGAAACAATCAACCTTCGTCCGATGTTCGTACAACCAATCCATTTCGAGAATAACCCCATATTTCTTCAACGGCAACTCGATCGAATCAGCCGGGTACTCGATACCCTCGATGATAATCGGACAATGCTTAAGTGCTCGGTTCGCAATAACTTTCGAACCCAACGGCGAACCAACCACTAACACATAATCAAGCAAAGAAACAGGCGCATGCACAGATAAGGAAACAGCAGGCGCAATAAATGAGTGTGAAGCACCCGAGTCGTACAATGCATGTATGAGGATGCGATTTATATATATAGTACCTTCCACCACATCAGTCGGATCTGCAACAGCATCCTCTGCATCGCCTTCCAAGGTGTAAACACGGGCATAGGCCTGAGGCTGAGCGGCTCCCTGCTGTACCGGTCTCTTCTTCGGGCATACATCTACCCGGTGATCGGCGCTACCACATCCGTAGCAAAGACCATTCTTCCTCCAACATTTGGCCACTAAGTGCGGGCCCTGACAAAATCCACATACAAGTCGTGAATGTCCCTGAGGTCGGGGAGGAGCAGGCTGAACGGGGGTCTTGAACGGCTTCTTCCCAGAAGAGGACCCAGACGGAACAAATGGCCTCTTCGAACCAGACGGGAAACTCTTAGCGGCTGCGGGGGCAGGTGCAGAAGTCGGTCTCATCTGTCGGAGATCAGACTCTATAGATAATGTCGTCTCAACTGCGTCGGTGTAGTACTGAAGTCTGTTCCCGAGCATATGCATACGAATCTCATTCGACAACCCCTCGATAAACTGTCGAGTCTTCCTCTGTTCGTCGTCAACCTTATACGAGCAGTGAATAATAAGTCTGGAGAAATGAGTCTCGTACTGGTCAACTGATGAAGTACCCTGCTTGAGAGCCAAGAACTCTGGCTCACGTCGCTGTCGGACCACCAACGGTATATACTTGGCCCGAAACTCGACCAAGAAATGATCCCAAGTCGGGGCCACATGCTCTCGCTGCCATCTCTGCTCTATACGGGTCCACCAGTCATGTGCAGCTCCTGTCATCTGATGCACTACTAATTCGACCCTCTTAGGGTCCGGACATTCCATTATTCTGAACCTCTTCTCCATTGCCGCTATCCAAGATTCGGCAATAACATCTTCCGGTGCACCCTCAAACTGCGGAGGGTGGAGCTTAAGGAACCTATTCATCTCGGTCTCGGGGGCAGGTGGTGGCGTTGCTCGGTTGGTATTAACCATAAACTGCCCTAAGGCTTCCATAAACTGTGCTGGTGTCGGAACACCTAGAGGCGGACCTGGCGGTTCACGGCGAGGTGGCATTCTGCAAAATCAATACCAAACATGCATGATGATAAGTGATTATGGAAAGCTGTAACACATAGGCAAGTAATGTTCAGATAGAGTTCACATCAGCACTTAGCACATTTGCACAAATTCCACAGAAGTCCTAAGCCGTACGACCTAGACACGACAGACAACCAGGAATGGCAAGAACAACCTTGAGTTTCGTATCCACCTATATCCAAGTCCATCCAGTGTTTTGATTGTAAAAGATCTTTTGTTGTTGATCATCCAACAAAGATCCATCACAATTCAAACACTAAGCGTTCTTGAACACTAGTGAGTGCAATTCCCTAAGTTACACTGGCACACAACGACTGACAAAACAAACAAAACATGACGATTCAGAGCTTAGGCCATTAGACCCATAGAGCTCTGATACCAACTGTAGCGGGCGCCCCAAACGGGTAACGCACGCCCTGCACCGAGCCCCGACCCGGAACTGAAATGGAATCCGACCTGAATCGAAACCCGGCGAACGGCACACATTTACTCAATGACTAGGCGGGGGTTTACGAAAAAACGAAAGAAAACGACAGAGGTGCGGAAGCGAAATTAAACAAACAATAAATCATAATAGATGCACAAGTATTAAAGCCTACCAAGGCCAACGGAATTCAATTACTTAAATAATAAACAGGTTCGATACAATATCCCGGCAATAAATATTAACGGGTTCAACATATAATCCTGAATACTACATAAATAAAATCCTGCTATCGTAAACATAAATATTATCCAAACGGGAATAGAGTTTTACATGAGCAAAATAAATGCAACTCTAACGACGATGACTACGACAACGATCAAATCCCGCCTAGTATCCTGAAACCAATACAGGGGTGAAACAGAGGGGGTTAGTCAAACGACTAAGTGAGGAGGGAATAATAATGTATATTATAAAACGGAAATAAATCACCAATTTTAAACTAAAAAGAAATCAACATAAACGAAAGGTTTTCGTAATCGGGTGGTGATTTAGCATAAAACATAACTTATCATATGACTCGGCGAGTCGAGCCCTTAACTCCAATTGCCAAACATAAAACGGGAAACCACCCTTATGCCTCCAACTTAGACGGACCGCTAAATAATTTCGGATGAAACTTGCGCATCTTCTCCTCGGTCTCCCATGTAGCTTCTTCGGTTGTCTGATTTCTCCAAAGAACTTTGACAAGAGAAATCTCCCGGTTCCGCAGAGCTTGAGTCTTCTTATCCAATATCTTCACCGGCTTCGAAACAAAGGTCAAATCCGGCTCTAGTTCAATTTCCTCAACAGGAAGGATCTCGGACTCATTCGGGAAGTACTTTCGGAGTTGAGAAACATGAAAGACATTGTGAATTCCTGTTAGGCTTGGCGGCAAGTCTAACCTGTAGGCGGTGTTCCCAATCCTCTCCAGAATTTCATAGGGATTTAAAAATCTGGGACTCAGTTTTCCTCCTTTTCCAATTCGGGTGAATCCCTTTCGAGGAGAAGCTTTGAGGAATACTTTGTCACCAACCTCAAATTCCAACGGTCGGCGACGGTTGTCGGCATAGCTCTTCTGTCGATCCTGAGCTGCTTCCATTCTCTGCCGAATGATCTGGATACGGTCGATGGCATTTTGGAGAAACTTTGGAGGAGTTCCTCGTTCCTTATCATCTTTCGTCCAACGCCAATCCTCGAGATCCCAAAACAAAGGGGATCTACACTTTCTGCCATATAATGCCTCGTAAGGTGCCATTTCGATCGAAGACTGATAACTATTGTTGTAGGCAAACTCGATCAATGGCAACTGGTTGTGCCAATTGTTGCGAAAATCCAAGGCACAAGCTCGAAGCATATCACAAAGGTACCTGATCATTCTCTCTGACTAACCATCTGTCTGCGGATGTGCGGCCGTACAGAAAGTCAGCTTCGTTCACATCGCAGCTGATTCTGAGACTCAGTTTGGTGTGGACAACACAGGAATTCTCCACTACAAGTCCCGAGTTTGTGTTCCGGAGAGTCTGAGGAAAGAGATTCTCGATGAGGCTCACAACACACCTTACACAGTTCATCCAGGAGGAAGTAAGATGTACCGGGATCTAAAAGAATTATTCTGGTGCAGAGGTATGAAGAGAGACGTAGTTGATTACGTCAAGAGATGCTCGACTTGTCAGCAAGTTAAAGTTGAACATCAAAGACCGGGAGGTTTGCTTGAGCCACTACCGATTTCTACATGGAATTGGGAGGGTATTACCATGGACTTCATGTCTGGTTTGCCTAAAGTTAGAGGTGGCTACGATAGCATTTAGGTGATTATCGACCGACTGTCCAAGAGTGCTCATTTTCTATCGATCAACATGTCGTACAAAGTGGATAGGTTGGCAGAGATTTATCACTGAGAGATTGTCAAGCTTCATGGGATTTCGACTACGATAGTGTCTGACAGAGACGCTCGATTTACTTCTCGCTTATGGCAGCAACTTCAAGAGCGAATGGGAACGAAGCTGACTTTCAGTACAACCGCACATCCGCAGACAGATGGTCAGTCAGAGAGGATGATCAGATATCTCAGTGATATGCTTCGAGCTTGTGCCTTGAATTTTCGCAACAATTGGCACGACCAGTTGCCATTGATCGAGTTTGCCTACAACAACAGTTATCAGTCTACGATCGAAATGGCACCTTACGAAGCATTCTATGGCAGAAAGTGTAGATCCCCGTTGTTTTGGGATCTCGAGGATTGGCGTTGGACGAAAGATGATAAGGAACGAGGAACTCCTCCAAAGTTTCTCCAAAATGCCATTGATCGTATTCAGATCATCCGGCAAAGAATGAGGGCAGCTCCGGATCGACAGAAGAGCTATGCCGACACCCGTCGCCGACCGTTGGAATTTGAGGTTGGTGACAAAGTATTCCTCAAAGCTTCCCCTCGAAAGGGATTCACCCCAATTGGAAAAGGAGGAAAACTGAGTCCGAGATTTTTGGGTCCCTATGAGATCTTGGAGAGGATTGGGAACGTAGCTTACAGGTTAGACTTGCCGCCAAGTGTAATAGGGATTCACAACGTCTTTCATGTTTCCCATCTCCGAAAGTACTTCCCGAATGAGTCTGAGATCCTTCCTGTTAAGGAAATTGAACTAGAACTAGATTTGACCTTTGTTTCGAAGCCGGTGAAGATATTGGATAAGAAGACTCAAGCTCTGCGCAACCGGGAGATTTCTCTTGTCAAAGTCCTTTGGAGAAATCAGACAACCGAAGAAGCTACGTGGGAGACCGAGGACAAGATGCGCAAGTTCCACCCGGAATTATTTCAGTCGGACGAGTAGAATCTGGGGACCAGATTCTCATAAGGAGGGGTGATTGTAGCGCCCCGAAAATCCGAATTACATTCCGGTATGTTCGAATCGTTTATTTATGCATTTTATTATTTTATTTGATAATTATTATGTGATTTTATAACAATTTCGTATATGAGTGAATTTTGATATTTAAACCACGAATTGATAATGTGCGTTTAATTATATGAATTTTGACTGTAATTATGTATTATTTGGAGAACATGAGTTTTCGAACTTATTTTGTAAAAATTACGAAAATGCCCTTTCGATTCTCAACCCTAGTCAAATTTTGACTAAGTCTCATGTTCTCTTCCTCATTCTCACTCACGCAACATACAGCAAAGAAGAAAGAAAAGAAAGGAGAAAAAGAGAAAGAAGAAGAGGAAGGTTCGATTGATCGTCCAGACTCCATTTCCTGACCGATTTCCGAGCCGTGAAATCCTACGAACTCCCTGCGATCTCTTCTATGAGTAAGCTTCTCATGTCTTTCTCGATTAATGCCTCCATTGCTTCGTTTTTCTGATTTTGATGAATAGTTGCACATTTAGGTTAAATGATGATTTCGAATGATTTTATGGATGGAATTACGTGATTCTTGGTTCTATAGGTAGATTAGATGTTGTAGATCAATATATGTGAGTTTTAACTTGAGATTTGCATGATTGATGGGTTTAATATCGAATTTTGGTTTGTTCCTGCGAAGCCCTCGCGATTCTTCATTTTTGCTGCTATTCTTTAGATCCACACGGCCTTACGCACGGTCTTGAGATCGTGCGCCAAGACCGTGTGTGCCCCTTTTGAGCCTTGCACGGCCTTGTGCACCCCGTGCGCAAGCCGGTGCACAGGCCAGTGCAAGTGTCTGCACCGGCCTGAGCATGAGTTCAAGCCCGTGCGTCCGCCCGTCCCCAAGACCGTGTGTCCCCCTTAGCTAAAATTTCTCCATTTTTAGAATGTTGCTCTCGGCATTGTGAGTCAACGGGCACTTTTAAAAGTTGACTTTCTTCGTTTGACCTCCGATTTGAGATCCGATTTCACCTATAGGTTCTATAAATCATGAAATACATATTTTAGGAAGTTTGAATTTTTCCGACTTCGTTCGGGCCCCGTTCCTCTTGTTTTTCATTTAGGCATTTTGGGCTATTTTTCAAATGTTGTCCGTTTCTTCCGAAACTTGAAAGCATGCTTCCTTATTGCCTTTTATGCATGATTATGAACTTTTATCGCATTCTAATTTGATCTGCTTATTGAACTTACGTACTTTGATAGAATGTGAACCTAAGTGTTTAACGTGTTTCTATGTGTTTTAATGCTTTCGTATAAGCCGTGCGTCGTCGTTAGTCTTATTTGGTTGTGTCTTTGTATTTTTGCAGACGATACTGTCGTGGAGTAGCGCATCCGGTCTTGCATTATTTATTCTTTTTGTATAGCCAACAGGTGAGGCTTTCCGTTTCTGACTCCAGTACTATATGTATATATATATATATATTAAGCCTCTCCCGATATAAGCCTTGTTTTACGTTTTGTTTTCACACCGTCTTTATATACCTAGTAAATATTTATGCCTATTATGTTTATTCGATTTATCGAAAATGTTTTGATATGAAAAAGTACTACGTATATTCTTTTAAACGTTTGCGAAAGAGACATGTAAAACCTCTTTAATTTCTAAGACGAACTTTGGCCTTCGGCCTCGCATATGACATGTCTCGAACGGTCTTTTGACCAACCCGAAATGATTTGAAAAGCGAGTTATGAATTGTATGTATGTATGTATGTTTGGGCCCAGAGTAAGGATGATAGGACGAAGTTGGTAGACATTAGGTCTACGGCAGAAATCCTATGGTTCCCTCCATTTGGGAGCTCGGGGTGAGGCCGGAGTGGCAGCCCCTTGAGTACCTGATATTATACCATATGTTATGCGTAGTTCGGATTTAGCGGTCCGTCTACATTGCAGGAATAAGGGTGGTTTCCCATTTTATGTTTGGAAATTGGAGTTAAGGGCTCGACTCGCCGAGTCATATGATATGTTTATGTTTTATGCTAAATCACCACCCGTTTACGAAAATCTTTCTTTTATGTTGATTTCTTTTAAGTTTAAAATTGGTGATTTACTTCCGTTTTATAATATACACTATTATTCCCTCCTCACTTAGTCGTTTGACTAACCTTCTCTGTTTCACCCTCGGTATTGGTTTCAGGATACTAGGCGGGATTTGTTCGTCGTCGTCGTCGTCGTCGCGTCTTTAGAGTTGCATTCTTTTTCTCACGTATAACTCTATTTCCGTTTGGCTATTATTTATGTTTTATGTTATTAGGATTTATGTATTTAGTATTCGGGATTTATATGTTGAACCCGTTATTGCATATTGTCGGGATATTGTATCGAACCCGTTTATTATTTATGTAATTGAATTTCGTTGGCCTTGGTGGGCTTTACTACTTGTGCAATTGTTATGTTTTATTGTTTTGTTGTTTTTCGCTTCCGCACCTCTATCGTTTATTTCGTTTTTGAAACCCCTGCCTAGTGATTGAGTAAATGTGTGCCGTTTGCCGGGTTTTGGTTCGGGTCGGATTCCATTTCGGATCCGGGTCAGGGCTCGGTGCGGGGCGTGTGTTACCCATTTGGGACGCCCGCTGCAATCAATGAATTCAAGTTCTTCAGCTTATTTTCTTTACTCTTATAATGCTTTTTATGTTATACATGTCTCAAAGTTTGTTATATTCTAAATTGTTTCTAAGTTATGGGCTCGAGAACCCCACTTCGAAGGAGGGGGGGGGGGGGGGTTAGAGCACTAAAATACTTGGGCAAAAGCAGAATTATAAACACAAACACTCGAGCACATACATAACCCAAACAAAACGCATTACAAGAAGTAAATACAAGCAACTTCGAAGCATAAGAGAAGAAAACATTCATTAAAGATAAAAGAATTTAAGTACAACGATTTCTCGAGTTACATACTACTCTCGAGAGATCTAAATTTGGATTTTCTTGTGGGAGCAAACCTTCCTCCTCGACTAAATACAAGCTCGAGGGCAACACTTAACAAAAACAATAAAAAAGAAGATAGCTGCTAACTGGCTCAATTCGCCTCCTGCCACTCCACAGTGGCAAACAACTCCTCCTGAGTTGGCACAACATTTTGGCCTTCCACTTGGCCACTCACATTCGTAGGCGCTTGGATAACTGGCTCACCAACGCCCATAACTTCCGCGACATTTGAGGCATCGTGACTTACTTGCGGAGGCACCTCGACTCCTCCCACTTCGGCCATAGGAATGAATATGGCTTCGTCCCGCTCCTCCTCATCACTCCCACCAGACTCCTCCTCAGCCTTGCGCCGCATCTCCTCAATCACTTGATTTTGGACAACTTCCACTGCGAAGGAGAACTCGGCGTTAGCGAAGTCAGTGGAAGCCTCATCTTCGCCCAAGGGACCCAAATCCTTCCCGAGATAAACTGCGGCCCTGCTGATATCATCGTCTTCTTCCAAAGCGTCAAGAGTTTGAAGTTGCCCAATAGCCCTGTCGAAAGCATCCTGAACTTGGGCAAAGGCTTTGGTTGTGGTCACACAGCTGAAAAAGATGAGTCTCAAGGAATCTGCGGATTGCTTCCTCCTCGTGCTTCTTCTTTGCAATAGGGAGAAGAACCTCCTTCCATTTCTTCTCCTCGAGATGCGTACCCACGTCGAAAGACTTCTGCTTCTCAGCAGTGATAGATCGGTTCAGCTCAGCCATCTCTTCATCCTTCTTCTCCAGCATTTCCTCATACCGGAGCTTCATAGACTTCTCACTCTTGGCTATCGACTTGGCACTCTGCAAGCTCGAAGATAGCTTCTCCTTTTCTTCCTCCAACTTGCCCTTCTCCTCCTCGCAACCCTTCAGCAAGGCCTCCTTCTTCTTCAACTCCACCTCTAAGCTAGCCTTTGATGCGTCTAATGTCTCGAACTCCTCAACATAAATGCCTTTTGAGGACAAATATAATCTCTTATATTTATCCTTGGAGATTTTGTAGCTCCAAAGGTGTCGTATCAAAGATTCGAGATGACAAGGAAAATCCTACAATAAAGCAAAGAGGAAAAGATCAAAATCAGTGACAGTTCGAAATGGGAACAAACTTATCAATATTACTTACCCCAATCAGCATTTTCCGCATGTCGCGGTAAAGCTTGAAGGAAGACTGGGTCCAAAGATGCTCGTGATCATGACTAAATTGGAGACCCGACCACAAGTCTCCCAATACATCGTCGTGTAGATCCACGGAAAATTTGGGGTCCAAGCTCACTTTTCAACCGTCTGTGCCCTTTAACTTCCTATCGTTAGACTGTTTGATGTGGATGATCTTACTCTCGCTATCTGAGTTGGAGACGTCCAAAGTGGCATCCCTCCCAGGGGAAGTATGATCAGGACCTACTCTCGCCTCGCGAGCAGGATCAGCGGCTGAACGGATGAAGCGAATTTTTGGGGCAGAAACTTCGGAAGGAACAACTTTCCCCTTCTCCTCGGGAGTAAACTTTCTCCCAGCAGCCAGGTCTCCTCGACTCTTCTTGGGAGGAGGAGCATCTTTGTTTCCCCGAGTTAGGCCTCTTTTCGGGCAGCTCTATGCCGGACTTCTCACCGGCCTTCGGATTCTTTGATTTCCCAGTTCCCTAGGATTTCTTCTCACTCGCCTTCCCAGAGGCAGAAGTTGTTGCTGTGGCCCCAGAAGCCCCCTTCTTCAAGGGGGAACCCTTCAGCAACCTAGAGCCGGATTGCTTTTGATGTTGTTGTTGTTGTGGTTGTTGTTGTTGTTGTTGTTGCTACTGCTCTTGTTGAGAGCTCGAGGACGAGACCTCGACCCCTGTTGCTCCCTTACTAGAGGAACCCTTCTTCTTCTTGGAAGACTTGGCGACAGAAGTCTTCGCCAACATAGCCATCTCCTTCATGGCTTTAGCGGACGACATCAACACATTTTTTGTCTGCAAGGAGAGATAATAAGATCAGCTACAAGCTAAAGTAATAAAGTACAGATAACACACACGCACATCTACCTAAAGACAACTCAATTCCTTCTGTTCGAGGCGACACACCCGCCGCTCGAAGATATGCATCTTTCACAAAGAAAGTCCCGCAAAGGAGACCTAAACCCTTCAAGTATAGCTCGTCGGCGGAAAGAAGGGAAGGTGGAGTATCACTCATAAAAGTGACCTTCTCTCGCTTCGTCCACGAAGTCAAGATGTGCTTCGAAGCCCAAGTCTCTCCACCACGATATTTTATGAAGAAGAACTGCTTTTTCCAAATTTCACCCCAAGAGCCAGGAGTTGCCACGAAACGTTTCTGAAACATTGATGTAACCTCCTCCGGAGGCAGCGGACGATGATCTCCAAGAGTTAGCTATCTTGTAGATCTTGAAGAAGTTTACAAGAGAAGCTGACCTCCCCAGGCACTTCATCATCACCACGAAGGAGGCTTTGAGCATATGTGAGTTGGGAGTTAGTTGACACAGGCTCACTCCAATCGCCCTATATATCTCCAAGCCCTCCTCGACTACAGGCACCCTAAAACCTGCCTCGAAATAAGCCAAATACACAGGAAGACATCCTTCAGGTGGACCAGTTATCCTCTCTCCTTCTCGAGGAACGAAAATCTCGTAGTCCTCACTGATGTTGTAATTTTTCCGTACCTCAACGAAATCAATTTTTCTCAAATCAGCCTCAATCTCGCTAGGTCCCTTAGTTGTCCTGTGAGGATGAACAGGCTTCTTCCCCTTTTTTCTGACATCCTGCACCTGTACCTCCGCCTCCGACTCCGTTGCTTCAAAATCTTTTTCTTCAACATCCTTGTCGACTGCATCTTGACCCTGAGAACCCCTACTTAACACCTCATCATCCTCTAAAACCATACGCCCTATACGCATAGTGTTCTCCTCACCGGACTCAGAGCAATCCTCAATACTAAGCCGCGAACGAGAAGACACCTTTCTCCAAAAAAAGGGAATGAAGCGAAAAGAATGAAGAAACAAAGAGAGCCGCAAAAGTATGAAAGATGATAGAAATAAACCACTCAAAATCTTAAAGGAAGAGTAGTTTGAGAAAGTTACCTAGAGTGTTTGGAAGATTGGAGTGTTTGGAAGATCTGAAGTGCGCCTCTCAAAGAGTTTCGACCTCAAAGTTCTTGCTGCGGATTCTCAGGAAGTGTGATGGTTGATAAAAGTTCTTCCAATCCATAAGAGGGGTTATTTATAGAAGAAATTCTACAGAAAACCTAAAAGAACACGCCGCTTCAATTCAATTGGGCGAAAAAGAGGCAGGCGCGTTGTTCACTCTGAACAGGCGCTTCGAACATTTAAGCGGACGCGACTGGAGGAAATAGCCATCATTACCTAGCAGACGTGTCTCTTACGCTCCTGGATTCCTGCCCCTAAATCAATCTGATGTGATTTGAAACGTCAGCTTGAAGCAAATCAACGACTGAAGAGTGGGGGGGGGCAACTGATGTGCCATAATCTCGTAATGCCACGTGGCCAATCCCTCTCTACTCGTCTCAAATAAAAGAGTGTTACTCTTTCAATGGATAAACGCTAAGTATCCTTCTCAAAGTTAAACATTCGAGGAGATATCTCAAGAAACAGCACGAAGTACACACTTCATTAAGTTCCTCCTCCAACAGGAATACCCTAGCTCGACCACATCCTCGAATTAGTCGTATTTCGCTTGTAAAACTACCCAACTATAAGTAACTTCCCACTACTCTTGGTGGCCTTAAAATTAGGGAAATAACTAATCCAACAATCACACTCGCTTCAAGATAACCGCCACGTTCAGAACGTGGTCCAAACCACATCTCACGATCCTGAAAATCTCTTATAAATATCCAGAAATGCAACTGGTCAAGGTACGCACAATTTACATACCGAAACTCTGCCACAATATCCTCTTAAGTGTTCTTGCACACTCGTTATTCTCTGATACCTGATTTAACTCAGAGGAGGATCAACATTAGCTTAAACCCCAGCTTGGTCTTAACATTAGAGTTCTTGGCTGTTTTTAGCAGGTAGAACCCACAAATCTCAACAGATCGCTGGTGAATTGGAGAAGTCCTCTCCTCGAAGTTTCAAACCATTTTTCAACATCATCAGATACATATCTCTATCTATATTAATTAATGAAACACCACTTCCTTAACCAAATAGCGCAACCGCAGGTAAAAGCCTATTTGTTCTCTTTCTCTGTCATTTCGTTTTATATATATATATATATATATATATAGTCTATTTAATTACTTAGTTGGTGCGTTGACCTCTCCACTACATGATATTATGGTTACTTATAATAATTCTTGTTGTTTTGATTATCTGGGATAAATAGTTGCCTATCTAAAATTGTAGCGCCCCTTTCCTTGGACGGAGAAAGGACACCACATCCGCACCGAGACGAACTCCCAAACGTGGTAGATGTACCCCATTTAAAAATCCATCCCGGCGAACGGCAATCAATCAAACAATTACCAGCAACAGCATAACGACACCCCAACAACAACAGCAATAAAAGAATAACAGAGTTGCGGAAGCACAATTAAATTATACAATTAGTCATATAAGCCATTCATGGCAACATAATTCATACATCATTTTCCATAATCATTTAATAAATGCCATCCATGGCTCGTCTAATCTATCCCACATCAGGGGCACATAAGTACGGGAATTAAAACATAATATGGAATACATAAATTAAATCAAATCGTAAATAAGGACACAACTGTTGTTGGGACACTGACAAGACAAGACATACGAGCCAACCTAGACCTGCTGCTGCCGACTGACAAGATAGGTGACAACGCCACCTGTCGACCTGAAGTAAGAATCAAAATAGTGGGGGTGAGTATAAAGGATACTCAATGAGGGTAAAGAGGGAACAAGTACGAGCCACGATTCCGGGTTTGGATTATATATATATAAGAAATTACATTTGCATAATGAAGAGAATCCGGATCGTGCTTCAACTTGCATACATGACAATAATAAGCCGTAATAATAAAGCATTAATGAAAGGAAGTAATATCCCAGCGAGAATGAGCCTGTTCCTCCTTATAACCCCCTCAAGTTCAGTAAACTCCATCACCGGTGTCTGACCCCAAAGGTGCTACCCCGGGCGACTGTTGAATTTTAGGAAAACGTGCAACGAATGCAACGCCCACCATCACTCCCAACCGTGGCTATCAACTCCTGACGGGCCACGATTGATGCTTAGTTTTGGGAAAAGCACCTCGGATTACACCCTGGACGCTCGTCCCCAGTTGTAACCTCCGGATACCATCCCGGGCCCATTTTAAATGACAATACATTATCTTTGCTCGCGTTCGAAGAACATTATAAGTTAAAGCCAAAAGGGCATTTAGGCAAGTGTCACGACCCCCGGGCGCGGAGAGGAGAACCCTCACTACGGCGCCCGTTGGACGCGCGGGTATAAGCTTCGAATCCACTGTGCACAACCCTAAAGTTTGGCTTACGAAGCACTTGCCAAAAGGGATTAATCCATATTGATTGTACATGAGTTCTAACTTATAAACCCTTCGAATTACATTTGAATTTCCGATGTGGGACAGAAATCAACTCACACGGCCTGTCCACACAACCTGCTGCAAGGCCGTGAGCATCACTCTCACGGCCTCACCACATGGCCGTGACACAAGGTCGTGACTACCAATTGTCACGGCCTCTCCACATGGCCGTGTGAGTGGCTCTCAAATCGGGGCGTTACAATTCGTCCCTCCTTCGGAGCGTAATGTCCCCATTACGCCGTGACATAGGCCCATGGCTCCCCGTCAGTGGAGAAGCTGTCCTACTACACGCGTTGCCCCTTTTTTGGTGACACGGACGGTGTAGAACTTGCATACCCTGCCTGACGGTTGGCTCTGATACCACTTGTCACGACCCCCGGGCGCGGAGAGGAGAACCCTCACTACGGCGCCCGTTGGACGCGCGGGTATAAGCTTCGGATCCACTGTGCACAACCCTAAAGTTTGGCTTAGGAAGCACTTTCCAAAAGGTATTAATCCATATTGATTGTACATGAGTTCTAACTTATAAACCCTTCGAATTATTGTTGAATTTCCGATGTGGGACGGAAATCAAGACACACGGCCTGTCCACACAATGTGTTGCAAGGCCGTGAGCATCACTCTCACGGCCTCACCCATAGACCGTGACACAAGGCCGTGAATACCAATTGTCACGGCCTCTCCACATGGCCGTGTGAGTGGCTCTCAAATCGGGGCGTTACAATTCGTCCTTCCTTCGGAGCGTAATGTCCCCATTACGCCGTGACATAGGCCCATGGCTCCCCGTCAGCGGAGAAGCTGTCCTACTACACGTGTTGCCCCTTTCTTGGTGACACGGACGGTGTAGAACATGCATTCCCTGACTGACGGTTGGCTCTGATACCTCTTGTCACGACCCCCGGGCGCGGAGAGGAGAACCCTTACTACGGCGCCCGTTGGACGCGCGGGTATAAGCTTCGAATCCACTGTGCACAACTGTAACGCCCCAAAGTTTTGGTAAGCTAAAGCCGGTAAGAATTCTTAAGATAACGGGACAAGTTTGGAAAACTCGATCGGGATATATGTGCTTATGTGATATTTATGTGTTTTATATGAATTTTCGTAAATGCAATAATTTGTGAATTTAAATTATTCTATGTTGATGTGCGTTTAAAATGATGAGTTTTGACTATAATATTGATATATTTCGTTGATATGTCCTTTTTATGAAGTTTCGCGAAATTACGAAAATGCCCCTTCGATTTTTCATTTAAACCTCAGGTTTTCTTTTTATTCTCTTTTCCTTTTCTTTTTCTTAATTACACTTAAACAGCCGAAGGAAAAGAAACGAAAGAAAGAAAAAGAAAGAATTTTCTTTTTAACTTCAATTCGATCTTTCGAGTTCGTTTCTTAACCAAATTTCGATCCGTAAGAACCTACGTGATTCTTGTAACATTCTCTACAGGTATTATTCAAGTTCCATTCGATTCCGTTGTCGTTTGAGTATGTTTTGGATAAATTGTTTCGAAGTTGGATTTTTCGGTAGTTTGATCGTTATACTCCGTAGTTTTCGATGATTCTTGATCCTATGTGTTGCCATTGTGATCTTTGATGTTTGTTGAAATTTGTAGTATGAAAATCTGATTGAAAATGATAGTTTGGTAAAGATTTGACGAAGTTTTGCTGCTTCTGTGCGAAGTTCTTCGTGTTCTGCTGAAAATTCGCAAAAACAGGTGCACACGGCCTTGCAACAGGCCGTGTAGCAAGTCCGTGCGTGTTTTCCACCTCACACGGCCTTGCATCAGGCCGTGTGGGAAGCCCGTGTGTGTTCTCAAAGTTGCACACGGCCTTGACCAGGCCATGTGGACAGGCCGTGCGTGTTCCAAACATGCACACGGCCTTGCACAAGGCCGTGCAAGAGGCCGTGTGTCCCGATTTCAGTTCAAAAGTGTCTGGAAGTCAAAAATTGCAAATCCTACTTTCTTCGTTTGATATTATTTTCAAAATCCGACTTCGCTATTAAGTCCGCAGTGCTTTAAAACTTAATAATCCATAGAGTTTGAATTTTTCCAATACCGTTTGATAGTGAAACGAACCGATTTCCGTTTAGGGAATTATACGCTTTTCGCAATTCTTTTCTGATTGCTTCGAAACTTGAATGTATGCTTCTTTATAGTATTTTAAGCATGTCTGTGAAACCTAATTGTGTTTAAGCATGATTATAAGTTTGAAGTTTGGTGTTTCATTCGTTTCATTGAATAATTGCCCTAATTGCCCTTCTTTGATTTAATTAAGTGTTTATTGCATTAAGAATAAGCCGTGCGTCGTATTGTCGTCTTACATGGTTGTGTCGTATTTGGTTTCAGGTGGTAGTTCTTCCGGGCAGTAGTCTGGTTGTCTTTCTTTTGGTCCTTTTTGCCGTATTATCCAGGTGGGGTTTCTTTTCCGAATTCGGCTTAACCGACCGAAGGAACAAGGGAAGCTTCAGAACACGGAAGTGATTAAGGACTTCCCAGATGTCTTTCCCGAGAGTTTGAACTCTCTACCCCCCGATCGTGACATCGAGTTCGTAGTCGATCTTGCCCCAGGATCGGAGCCTTATTCAAAGACTCCGTATAGGATGGCTCCCGCCGAGTTGAAGGAACTTAAGATGCAACTTGAAGAGTTGCTTGAGAGTGGTTACATTAGACCAAGCATCTCCCCTTGGGGTGCACCGGTTTTGTTCGTGAAGAAGAAGGATGGCACGCTGAGAATGTGCATCGACTACCGAGAGCTGAACCGGATGACAGTGAAGAACAAATACCCTCTACCCCACATAGAGGAGTTATTTGACTTATTGCAGGGGTCGAAGGTATATTCGATGTTGGATCTTCGACAGGGATACTATCAGCTTCGTATCCGAGAGCAGGATATACCTAAGACCGGGTTTAATACTCGATACGGCCACTTCGAGTTTGTTGTGATGCCATTTCGTTTGACGAATGCCCCTGCAGCTTTCATGGATATGATGCACAGGATTTTTCGACCTTACCTTGACAAGTTTGTGGTTATCTTCATCGACGACATTCTGGTTTTCTCCAAGACGGTCGAGGATCATGCCGAGCATCTTCGCATTGTGCTACAGACGCTTCGAGAGCATAGCCTATATGCTAAGTTTAGCAAGTGCGAGTTCTAGATCAACGAGGTTTCATTCCTTGGTCACATCATCTCCGGGAATGGGGTTGCTGTGGATCCATCAAAGATTGAGGCAGTGACGAGTTGGAGTCAGCCTAAGACGCCAACAGAAGTTAGGAGTTTCCTTGGATTGGCTGGATATTACAGGCGATTCGTTAAGGATTTCTCCAAACTAGCGGTCCCCACTCACGAAGTTGACTTGTAAAGATGTGTCCTTTTAGTGGGACGATGAGTGCGAGGCCAGCTTCAAGGAGCTGAAAACGAGATTGACCACTGCACCTATACGTGTTCTCCCGGACGGACACGAGGGATACGCGGTTTATACCGACGCGTCCAAGGAAGGTTTAGGGTGCGTGTTGATGCAAAATGGGAAGGTCGTTGCTTATGCTTCTAGAAAGCTAAAAGATGCCGAGAAGAACTATCCATTCACGACTTGGAACTTGCAGTGGTGATATTTGCCTTGGGCAAATGGTGTCATTATCTGTATGGTGTCACTTTTGACATCTTTACGGACCATCAGAGTTTGAAGTATCTGTTCACGCAGAAGGATCTCAACAGGAGACAGAGAAGGTGGATGGAATTCTTGAAGGATTATGACTGCTGTATTCAGTATCACCCTGGGAAGGCGAACATGGCCGCCAATGCGTTGAGCCGGAGGGCTCACGTGGCACATTTGGAGGGATCATCTTCCGATATCGCTATTGAGGATAGGATGATTCGAGTTGAATCGTATCCTCGACTTGCCAATCTTACAGTCCAACCCGATCTAGTCTAACAAATCCGAGACGAGCAGATTTTGGATGCCGGTATTCAGAAGATCAAGGCCAGAATGCAGAATGATCCCGACACCAAGTTCAGGATCGATGGGATCGGATTGCTTCGCTTCGGGACTCGAGTTTGTGTTCCCACGAACCTGAAGCGTGGAATTCTCGACGAGGCACACAAGTCTGCTTATGTTGTTCACCCAGGAGGCAACAAGATGTATCGTGATCTCAGAACCCAGTATTGGTGGAACGGTATGAAAAGGGACGTGGCTACCTATGTGAAACATTGTCTAACGTGTCAGAGAGTCAAGGCCGAACATCAAAGGCCTGGAGGTACTCTTCAGCCGCTTCCCATACCTACTTCCAAGTGGCAGGAGATCACTATGGACTTCATGACCGGATTGCCCACTGTTCGTGGAGGTTTCGACAGTATTTGGGTCATCGTCAATCGATTGACCAAGTCAGCTCATTTTCTTCCGGTTCGAAAGACAGCGAAGGTCAAGCAACTTGCAGAACTGTATCAGAAGGAAATCATCCGACTTCATGGTGTTCCGAAGAGTATCGTTTCAGACAGGGATCCTAAGTTCACAGCTCAGTTTTGGCAAGAACTTCACAAGAGCTTGGGAACGACCCTGAAATTTAGCTCTGCAGCACATCCCCAGACCGATGGACAATCCGAGCGAACGATCAGGTTTCTAAGTGATATGCTACGGGTATGTGCGCTCGATTTTCATACGAGTTGGATTTCACAATTGCCCTTGGTCGAGTTCGCTTACAACAACAGTTATCAAGCCTCGATTGGGATGCCGCCATATGAGGCTCTCTATGAGAGGAAGTGCAGATCTCCGATTTATTGGGAATTGGAGGATTGGAAGTGTTCAGCTGATGGCCACGAAAGGGCTACCCCGCCGGATGACATTCAAGCAGCTATTGATAAGGTTCAGACCATTCGGCAGAGAACGAAAGCAGCCCAGGATCGACAGAAGAGTTACGCCGACAAGAGACGTCGAGACTTGGAATTTGAAGTGCGAGACCGAGTGTTTCTCAAGACCTCCCCGAGGAAGGGATTCACCAGGATCGGTAAAGGTGGAAAGCTTACTCCGAGATACTTAGGTCCCTTCGAGATCATAGAGCGGATTGGGAACACCGCTTATCGCTTGGATCTACCACCACATCTTACCAGGATCCACAATGTCTTCCATGTCTCACAACTCCGCAAGTACTTCCCCGACGAGTCCCATATTCTCCAGGATGACGGAGTTCAGCTTGAGCCGGATTTGACTATTGAGATGAAACCGGTTCAGATTCAGGATCGCAAGGTCGAGCAGCTTCGTCACAAGCAGATTCCATTAGTGAGAGTTCTCTGGAGGAACCGTTCAACCGAGCAGTCTACATGGGAGACGGAGGCTAAGATGAGAGAAGCTTATCCTGAGCTTTTCTGATAATGATGGAATCTGGGGACCAGATTCTCATAAGGGGGGAGTATTGTAACGACCCAGAAATCCAAGAATCATTGTGAGTATTTTCCCGCGTTAATTATCTTTCTTAACCCTAAGTTCTCGTAATATGTGAATTATTATATATTATTTTCGTATACAACCCAATGTGATAATATTATTTGCGTATTTAAATTCCTTGTCTAATTTGTGTTTGTTTGATATTAAATAGATATATTTGGCCAACGTACATGTAATTGGACTTTCCAAAGTTACCAAACTACCCCTTCGTATTTTTTGATATTTTGAAATATTTGATAAAAGCCTCGAAACCCTCATTCAAACCCGTATTCGAAATAGAGAGAGAGAGAGAGAGAGAAGAAGAAGAAAAGAGGATTTTCCCCCGAAGCCCTAATCGATCGTGCCGAGCTCGTTTCTCCATGGAATTTCGCACCGATTGAACCTAAACGATTCTCTCAACATACCTTTCTTTAGGTACCAATTTTCCCAATTTATTTCACGAATTTATGATGTTTTGAGAATATTTTGTCATTTCGGGATTTTTAGGTTAAATGCTTAGATCGAACCCGTTTCTAGATCATTTCGTGAAATTATTGGATGTAAATGTTTATTAGATGATGATTGTTGATTGTTCCGATTGTTGGGTGTTGATTTGCGCTATAAATATGATTTTTATGAGTTTTGGTTCGATTTTCGTGAAATCGCGTAACTTTCTGCTGTGTGCTGTTAAACTGCACGGGCTAACGCACGGTCTTGCTAGGAGCCCGTGTGCACCTCTTTGTGCCTGCACGGGCTCAAGCCCGTGCGCCTAAACCGTGCAGATGGCCGTGTGTGAGTGCACGGTCTTGACACCGTGTTCAAGACCGTGCACAAGCCGGTGTAAAACACTTAGAAAATTTTCCAGCCTTTTTCAAATGTTGCTCTCGGCAAGTGAGTCCACGGGTCAACATTTTTGGTTGACTTTTTGCATACGGACTCCAAAAATTATACCGTTTTCACCTATAGAACCTTTATAACTTGTAGATTAATATTTTGAAATGTTTATTTAATTTCGCCCTCGTTCGGGCTGTGAATAGTGTAAATTTAAGTCTGTGCATTTTTGGCAACTTGTCGGAATTTCGTGAAATTTACATGATAGTTTCCTTACATACTATAATTGGCATATGCATGATTGTGAACATGTTTGGTTAGCCGTTCGTCAAATAATTACTTATTTGCGCTTTTATAGTCGTTATTAATTCGCCTAGGTCCTGTCTTGTCTACAGATCAGTCAGAGGTCGGTGACCAGTGAGTCTAGCTGCTAGGCTTCCTATTTTTGACACCAGGTGAGGATTTAAATCGTTTTAACTGGGCTTGAACATATATGTATACTTGCGAAACCCCTTAATCCCATATTGTTGTATTACATATTTCGAGCTTATACTTTTATGTTTTATCCTCAAATTTTTTGATATCAAAATTATATAATAGTTACCTAAATCGATTTGTTTTCAAAAAAAAAGGGCAAGAAAACTCTTTCCTTTACGTGACGGTTTGACTTAGGATTTACCCCCTATGTCATCACCATTTGCCCAAATTGCCCGTTTGGCATTCAAAATCTTATTGCAAAGCGAGCAAAGTATTGTTATTTCAATGGGCCCGGGATGGTATCCGGAGGTTGCATCTGGGGACAAGCGTCCAGGGTGTAATCCGAGGTGCTTCTCCCAAAATTAAGCGTCAATCGTGGCCCGTCAGGAGTTGATAGCCAGGGTTGGGAGCTATGGTGGATGTTGCATTCGTTGCACATTTTCCTTAAATTCACAATAGTCGAGCTTTGGGATGCTCCTTGGCTTGACACCGGCGATGGAGATTTTTATAATGTATTGTGGAGAAATAAGGAGGAACAGGCCCACTCTCGCGGGGATATTTATTTATCGCTTTATATCGTTATTGCTTTTATCCTTTTATTGAATATCCAAGTCGAAGCACATTCCGATTTCTTCCTTATTGCATATGTACTTTCTATAAAACCCAAACGTGACTCGACTTGCTCTAACATCTTCACTGAGTATTTTTGACTCACCCACTTTCATTGGTTCTTGCCTCAGGTAGATTGAGAGACCGACATGTCTCACGTGTCGGATGGGCAACAGTGCTTAGATAGGCCTTTTTGGTTTTGCCGAGTCTCTATTGTTGTCTTTAACTCTCTAGATAGTTGTTCTTTTGTCCAGGCCTGTAGATAACGATATATTGATCCCCGTCCCCTAATATTTACTTTATGTTGCCCCTGAATGGGCTGTGTTAATATATATATATATCTTAGATGAATTGGCCCCAGAGTGACATTTATGTTATTATGATTTAAATTTGCTTCCGCTATTTATTCTGAGCTGTTTAGATGTTTTAACTTTGGGGATTACCTGTTGCCAAGTGTCGGGATTGACCCATTGGCTTGTATGGGTTCTCGGGTTGAGGCGCCGTCCTCGGCTTGAGAATCCGTGCAGGTTCGAGGGCTGTAGAGCGGGGCGCTACACGTACATATCTATCAGCACCTGTATGTGTACGTGATAATCTGTTACTATTTGATTTGAATTGCCTTGATTCCATCTACTGAGTTCTTATAATGTGACATACGCATATACACATGAATGTTAGTTAAACTATGTCATAGAATTGAAATATTAAATTAAACATATCTATATTAATCTAAAGACAATTAATTTTCTCTGTGTATTGTCAATTTTATTTTAACTAAGATGAACTTTGATTTCTTCAGTGGAATTATAGTTGGCATAATTAATCGAATGCCACATTTGGATTCTTATTTATTTCTATACAAATAACTTAATTAATATGTAATTAATTGTTAATAAATATTGTGAATGTTCTTTTAACCCAACTGTTTGCTTTCTTTTATATCTCATGCCTAATCAATTTACTTGTTTCATTACGACATAGGTATATGATTTAAGTTATAGCCGTATATGTCAGTCGTGTCTTATTTGGTTTGTCGAGTCAAGTTTTACTCTTCAGTGATTTGTGTAGCATGTGCTTCTACGAAGGAGCCCTCATCATGTCGGGGTTGTCATTTTACAGTCTTTTTTGATATCCAGGTGAGAATTTTTTTAAATGTTTTCAACTGGGGCTAAAACCTATATATATAAATATAATCCTCTACCCCTAAACTATCTTTGTGAGTTTAATTATCTTCTTCCCGATAATATTATATTTAGTAGATAGTTGAACTATTATCTTGTTCAATTTAAAAGAAAATGATTTATTATACAAAAAAATCCTTTCGTACTTATAATTATGAAAAATCTGTTTTGTTTTCGAAAGATAAGCCACTTTGGCTTGTAAAGGAAAATCTGTCTTTTGAAATGCGAGAATATGTTCTTAGACCCTTGGGGACGCCCTTGGGGGATATGGGCCCGGGGTAACTGGAAGGTGAGGTCTGGAGGTGTGCGCCAAAGGCTGATCCCTACACATACCCCTTTTGTGAAGTGTTGTTCGTGCGTATCGTCGGAGTTATCAATAACACGAGCACATGAGTTGGGTGAATACATTTGCAGTGTAACCCCTATATGTCTGTTTGGTTAGTTCGGGGTTGCTCATCGGCTATCGTTTGGAGGGATAAGGTTGGTTTTTGTTTTCTGATTGCTTATGGGTGTTAAGGTTGGAGAATTGCCCGTTCTCGCCGGGTATCTGTTTGTTATTTGATTGCTTTATATTATATTGGTTCACTAATCCTTTGTTTTGTAGTTTGAAAAGTAAGTTTATGTTTATCTGTTTCTTTTGTATTCTTTTCTTTGAAAAGATAAAATAAGTGAACCAATAATGCTTTAAATATATATATATATATATATAAACCCCTCACTAAGTTTCCTTTAAACTCACCCCTCGTTTCTTTCTAGTTTTGGCTTCATGTAGCGGGCGCCCCAAACGGGTAACGCACGCCCCGCACCGAGGTCCGACCCGGAGTCGAAATGGGATCCGAACCGAACCGAAACCCGGCGAACGGCAAACATTTACTCAATGACTAGGCGGGAGTTTCAAAAACAACGAAAAGACAAGAGACAGAAGTGCGGAAGCGAAATAAACGAAACATTAAAACATAAATAATTACACAAGTATTAAAGCCCACCAAGGCTAACGAAATTCAATTAATTAAATAACAAACGGGTTCGATACAATATCCCGATAATTATAATAACAGTTCAATATATACATAATCCCGAATACAACTTCAAGTAATAAATCCCTAATATCATAAAACATATAAATAAAAGCCATACGGGAAAGAGTTATACATGAGCAAAAATAATGTAACTCTACGACGCCTACGACGACGAAGATCCCGCCTAGTATCCTGAAACCAGTAGGGGTAAAACAGAGGGGGTTAGTCAAACGACTAAGTGAGGAGGGAATAATAATGTATATTGTAAATCGGAAATAAATCACCAATTTTAAACTTAAAAGAAATCAACATAAAAGAAAGGTTTTCGTAATCGGGTGGTGATTTAACATAAAACATAACATATCATATGACTCGGCGAGTCGAGCCCTTAACTCCAATTTCCAAACAACAAAAAAAAAAGGGAACCACCCTTATGCCTCCAATGTAGACGGACCGCTAAATTCGAACTACTCATAACAGACGGGAATAACTCAGGTACTCAAAGGGCTGCCACTCCGGCCTCACCCCGAGCTCCCAAATGGAGAAAACCATAGGATTTACGCCGTAGACCCGATGTCTACCGACTTCGTCCTATCGCTCTTACTCCGGGCCCAAACAAACATGCATACATATCATAACTCGCTTTTCAAATCATTTTGGGTTGGTCAAAAGACCGTTCGAGACATGTCATATGCGAGGCCGAAGGCCAAAGTTCGCCTTAGAAAACAAAAGGTTTTACATGTCTCTTTCGTAAACATTTCAAAGTCTATACGTAGTACTTTTCATATCAAATTATTTTCGATAAATCAAATGAATATAATAATCATAAATATCTATTAAGTATATATATATAAACGGTGTGAAAAGAAAACATAAACGTGGCTTATATCGGGAGAGGCTTATTTATATATATACATAATAATACTGGAAACAGAAACGGAAAGCCTCACCTGTGGCTATACAAAATAAGACAAAAGCAAGACCGGATGTGCTACTCCACGGGAGAATCGTCTGCAAAATACCAAGACACGACCACTTAAGACTAACGACGACGCACGGCTTATACGAAAGTATTAAAACACATAGGAGCACGTTATACAATTAAATCAATCACTCAAGTTCAAATGTAAATCAAGTCCAAATGCAACGAAACTTTACAGACATGCTTAAATTATCATAAAGGAGTATGCATTCGAATTTCGGGAAAATCGGACTTCACATGCAAAAGTTAGAAAATTTATCGAAAACTTAAAATGCACTATTCACATACCCGAACATGTTGTAAATTCATAAATCATGCAATTCCTATCTATTTCATATATATCGAATACACGAGCGAAGAAAGAATTCGGAAAAGACGAGCCGAAGCGGGACCCGTAGGCTAAAATGTGCCCTGACTTACAGAAGGTCAAGGCACTGTTCGACCAGGCCACACGGCCTTGTGCACGGCCGTGTGCCGAGGCCGTGCACAATCAAGGAACACGCACGGCCTCATGCACACGGCCTCAAGGCCGTGTGCACCAGCCCGTGTCCAGTGCACCACACGCACGGTCTCTTGCACGGCCATGCAAGAGGCCGTGTAACCCCACAAGCCCTTGCGACACCCCGTGTGCAAAGCCCGTGTGCGTCCAGATTGAGCAGAAACACGCAGACAGCAAAAACATACGCGATTTCAAACCAAAATTCAACATTTAAACGATAAATCATGCAAATCACTCCCTAATTCTCACATATAATCATCTACAACATATAATCTACATATAGAAACGATAAACACGAAAATCCATCCACGATTACTATCAAAATCGAATAAAACCTAAATTCTCAACTATTAACAAAAACAATAAAAACGAGGCATAGAAGACATTAAACGAAAGGCTTGTGAAAGGCTTACTCGTAGAAGAGATCGCGAGGAGTTCGTAGACGTAAACGGCTCGAAAATCCGTCGGGAATTGAAGTCGGGACGATCGTTTTAATCTTCTTCTTCTTCCTTCTCTTTTTCTTTCTTTTCTTTCTCTTTTCTTGTTGCTGCTTGTGTGATTTGGGCGAGAGTGAGGTGAGAGAGAGAGAAATGAGACTTAGTCAATTAGTTGACTAGGGTTTAAAATCGAAAGGGCAAATTCGTAATTTCACAAAATAAGTTAAAAAACTCACGTTGTCCAAATAATACATAATTACAGTCAAAATTCATATTATTAAACGCACATTGACAATTCGTAATTTAAATATAGAAATCCATTCATATACGAAATTATTCTAAAATCTCATATTAAATATCAAATAAAATAATAAATTGCGCAAATACTCGATTCGGACATACCGGATTATAATTCGGATTTTCGGGCGTTACAATCACCCCTCCTTATGAGAATCTGGCCCCCAGATTCTACTCGTCCGGCTGAAATAATTCCGGATGAAACTTGCGCATCTTGTCCTCGGTTTCCCATGTAGCTTCTTCGGTGGTCTGATTTCTCCAAAGGACTTTGACAAGAGAAATCTCTCGGTTGCGCAGAGTTTGAGTCTTCTTATCCAATATCTTCACTGGCTTCGAAACAAAGGTCAAATCCGGTTCCAGTTCAATATACTCAACAGGAAGGATCTCAGACTCATTCGGGAAGTACTTTTGGAGTTGGGAAACATGAAAGACGTTGTGAATCCCTGTCAGACTCGGCGGCAAGTCTAACCTGTAAGGTCCGTTCCCAATCCTTTCCAGAATTTCATAGGGACCTAAAAATCTCGGGCTCAACTTTCCTCCTTTTCCAATTCGGGTGAATCCCTTTCGAGGAGAAGCTTTGAGGAATACTTTGTCACCAACCTCAAATTCCAACTGTCGGCGACAGTTGTCGGCATAGCTCTTCTGTCGATCCTGAGCTGCTTTCATTCTCTGCCGAATGATCTGGATACGGTCGATGGCATTTTGGAGAAACTTTGGAGGAGTTCCTTGTTCCTTATCATCCTTCGTCCAACGCCAATCTTCGAGATCCCAAAACAACGGGGATCTACACTTTCTGCCATACAACGCTTCGTAAGGTGCCATTCCGATCGTAGACTGATAACTGTTGTTGTAGGCAAACTCGATCAGAGGCAACTGGTCGTGCCAATTGTTGCGAAAATCCAAGGCACAAGCTCGAAGCATATCACAGAGATATCTGATCATCCTCTCTGACTGACCATCTGTCTGCGGATGTGCGGCTGTACTGAAAGTCAGCTTCGTTCCCATTCGCTGTTGAAGTTGCTGCCATAAGCGAGAAGTAAATCGAGCGTCTCTATCAGACACTATCGTAGACGGAATCCCATGAAGCTTGACAATCTCTCGGTGATAAATCTCTGCCAACCTATCCACTTTGTACGACATGTTGATCGGTAGAAATGAGCACTCTTGGATAGTCGGTCGATAATCACCCAAATGCTATCGTAGCCACCTCTAACCTTAGGCAAACCAGACACGAAGTCCATGGCAATACCCTCCCAATTCCATGTAGGAATCGGTAGTGGCTCAAGCAAACCTCCCGGTCTTTGATGTTCAACTTTAACTTGCTGACAAGTCGAGCATCTCTTGACGTAATCAGCTACGTCTCTCTTCATATCTCTCCACCAGAATAATTCTTTTAGATCCCGATACATCTTACTTCCACCTGGATGAACTGTGTAAGGTGTGTTCTGAGCCTCATCAAGAATCTCTTTCCTCAGACTCTCCGGAACACAAACTCGGGACTTGTAGTGGAGAATTCCTGTGTCGTCCACACCAAACTGAGTCTTAGAATCAGCTGCGATGTGAACTATCTGTCTCTGAGTCCACTCATCAGTAGCCTGAACATCTCGAATCTTTCGACCCAACTCTGACTGGATCGATATGCTGTGAACATGGGCCTGGGAACTGATGTGAACTCCCTCTAACTTAGCCTCTAGCTGGGTTATGCTTGCCTTCCGGCTTAGTGCATCGGCTACGACATTCGCCTTTCCGGGATGATACTGAATCTTGCAATCGTAATCCTCAAATAATTCCATCCAACGACGCTGTCGTTTGTTCAATTCCTTCTGAGTAAACAAATATTGAAGGCTCTTATGATCTGTGAAGATGTCGAACGTGATGCCGTAGAGGTAATGACACCATTTCAATAATGCAAATACCACGGCGGCTAGCTCAAGGTCGTGAGTGGGATAGTTCTCTTCAGCTGGCTTTAACTTCCTCGATGCATAAGCTATAACTTTCCCATTCTGCATTAACACACAACCTAACCCTTCGTGTGACGCATCTGCATACACGACAAATCCTTCAGAACCCTCGGGCAGGGTCAATACTGGAGCTGTGGTCAATCTCTTCTTGAGCTCCTGAAAACTAGCTTCACATTTGGCTGACCACTCAAACTTAGCTTCTTTCTTTGTCAACGCTGTTAACGGACCTGCAAGTTTAGAGAAATCCTTGACGAAACGTCTGTAGTATCCTGCTAAACCCAAGAAACTACGGATCTCTGTAGGAGTCTTAGGTCTCTCCCAATCCAGCACTGTCTCAATCTTCGAAGGATCTACCTCGATTCCCGTTCCAGATATGACATGACCTAGGAAGGTCACTCGGTCAATCCAGAATTCACATTTGCTGAACTTAGCGAATAATTGGTGCTCTCTCAAAGCATGGAGCACAATCCGGAGGTGTTCAGCTTGTTCTTCTTCGGACTTCGAGAACACTAATATGTCGTCAATGAAAATAACGACGAACTTGTCGAGGTACGGACGGAAAATTCTGTGCATCATGTCCATAAAGGCTGCTGGAGCATTCGTGAGTCCAAACGGCATGACCACAAACTCGAAATGTCCGTATCGGGTGTTAAAAGCTGTCTTCGGGATATCCTGTGATCGGATACAGAGCTGGTAATATCGTTGTCTGAGATCGAGCTTGGAATAAATCCTCGATCCTTGTAGCAAGTCGAACAATTCCTCGATATGCGGTAGAGGATACTTGTTCTTCACTGTCATCTTGTTCAATTCTCGGTAATCGATACACATGCGAAGTGTACCATCCTTCTTCTTCACGAACAAGACTGGAGCACCCCAAGGTGAGGCACTCGGTCGGATATATCCAATAGAAAGAAGTTCATCGAGTTGGTTCTTCAATTCTTTCAACTCGGCAGGAGCCATTCGGTACGGCGACTTCGAATAAGACTCGACTCCCGGAACTAGATCAATCACAAACTCTATGTCCCGATCTGGTGGCAAGAATTCCAGATTCTCGGGGAACACGTCCATGAATTTATTGACCACGGGCGTTTCTTCGATCTTCGTCTGGTCCTTCGGGCGGTTGAGAATGTATACTATAAAGCATGTCGCTTCTTCTTTCTGAACGAGCTTCTTGGCTTCCATCATTGAAATATACGGACCTTCTCCTGATCGGAAATCCTTAACCTCATTAGAACCCCGAATAACCTTCTTCTCGAAACAATCAACCTTCGCCCAATGCTCGTACAACCAATCAATTCCGAGAATAACCCCATATTTCTTCATCGGCAACTCAACCAAATCTGCAATACCCTCGATGATAACCGGACAACGCTTAAGTGCTCGGTTCGCAATAACCTTCGAACCCAACGGCGAACCAACCACTAACACATAATCAAGCAAGGAAACAGGTGCATGCACAGATAAGGAAACAGCAGGCGCAATAAATGAGTGTGAAGCACCCGAGTCGTACAATGTATGTATGGGGATGCCATTTATATATATAGTACCTTCCACCACGTCAGTCGGATCTGCAACAGCATCCTCTGCATCGCCTTCCAAGGCGTAAACACGAGCATATGCCTGAGGCTGAGCGGCTCCCTGCTGTACCGGTCTCTTCCTCGGGCATTCACCTATTCTGTGATCGGCGCTACCACATCCGTAGTAAAGACCATTCTTCCTCCAACACTTGGCCTCTAAGTGCGGGCCCTGACAAAATCCACATACGGGTCGTGGAAATCCCTAAAGTCGGGGAGGAGCAGGCTGAACGGCTTCTTCCCAGAAGAGGACCCAGACGGAATAAATGGCCTCTTCGAGCCAGAAGCGAAACTCTTGGCGGCTGCAGGGGCAGGTGCTAATGTCGGTCTCATCTGTCGGAGATCGGACTCTATAGAAAGTGTCGTCTCGACTGCATCGGTGTAGTACTGGAGTCTGTTCCCGAGCATATGCATACGAATCTCATTCGACAATCCCTCAATGAACTGTCGAGTCTTCCTCTGTTCGTCGTCAACCATATACGAGCAGTGAATGATAAGCCTGGAGAAGTGAGCCTCGTACTGGTCAACGGTAGAAGTACCCTGCTTGAGAGCCAGGAACTCTCGTTCACGTCTCTGTCGGACCACCAACGGAATATACTTGGCCCGAAACTCAACCAAGAACTGATCCCAAGTCGGGACCACATGCTCACGCTGCCATCTCTGTTCGATACGGGCCCACCAATCCTGAGCAGCTCCTATCATCTGATACACTGCTAACTCGACCCTCTTAGGGCCCGGACACTCCATTACTCGGAACCTCTTCTCCATCGCCGATAAAATGAAATCACCTAAACACTTATACATGTAAACATAAATTTTACCATATATCAATTAACTCAAAGTTCGCACAATTCAACGTATTCGGAAAAATTTAAAATATCAATTAGGCACACATAGTCATAATTAACACACATACCAATTCAAATTGAACACATTAAGCAAATTAATACAATTAACACATTTATCACTTAAATTAAATACATTAGGTAAATAATATCACATAGGCACATATTTCCCGATCGAGTTTTCCAACTTGTCCCGTTATCTTAGAAAATTCTTACGGGCTCTATTTGTACGAAAACTTGGGGCGTTACAATCTCTCCCCCTTATGAGAATCTGTCCTCGGATTCTTTTCAGTCGTGGCGAATAACTCCGGATAATATTTTCTCATTTTCTCTTCTGTTTTCTAAGTAGCTTCTTCGCTTTTATGATTCCTCCAAAGGACTTTTACGAGGGGGATTTGATGACTACGAAGTTCTTGGAATTTACGGTCTAGAATACTAACCGGTTGGGAAACGAATGTCAGATTCGGCTCTAACTTGATATCTTCTACTGAAATTATCTTAGACTCATCCGGATAATACTTACGAAGCTGCAAGACGTGAAAGACATTATGAATACCTGTGAGAGTCGGTGGCAAATCTAATCTGTAGGCCATCTTCCCAATTCTCTCGATAATTTCATATGGACCTAAATATCTCAGAGCTAACTTTCCTCCTTTACCAATTCGAATGAATCCCTTTCTAGGAGAAGCTTTCAAAATTACTCGATCTCCAACTTCGAACTCTAAATCACATTGGCGTCTATCAACATAACTCTTTTGTCGATCCTGAGCAGCTTTCATTCTTTGTCGGATAACTTGCACCTTCTCAATAGCATTTTGAACCAATCTCGGAGCAATACCACGATGAATACCATCTTTAGTCCATCTCCAGTCTTCTATATCCCAATAAAGCGGCGATCGACACTTTCTACCATATAAAGCCTCATACGGTGCCATCTTAATCGAGGAATGATAACTGTTATTATAAGCAAACTCGATCAATGGAAGTTGTTTATACCACGTAGTCTGAAAATCTAAGGCACAAGATCTCAGCATGTCTCCGAGGTATCTAATAGTCCTCTCGGATTGACCGTTTGTCTGGGGGTGAGCTGCAGTACTGAAGGTCAACTTTGTTCCCATACGATATTGTAGGTTCTGCCATAGATGTGAAGTAAACCTAGTGTCTCTGTCCGATACTATACTCATCGGAACTCCGTGAAGTCTCATAATCCCCTCATGATAAACCTCTGCCAACTTGTCAACTGTATAGGATGTACAAACGGGTAAGAAATGAGCGGACTTCGTCAATCTGTCAACGATTACCCAAATGCTATCATAACCACCTCTGGCTTTTGGTAAACCCAAAACAAAATCCATCGCTATCTCTTCCCATTTCCAAGATGGTACGGGAAGTGGCTGAAGTAAACCTCCAGGTTTCTGATGATCTGCCTTAACTTGTTGACACGTCACACACTGTCTGATATAGTTGGCCACATCTCTCTTCAAACCATTCCACCAGAATAACTCTTTCAAATCTCGATACATCTTAGTGCCTCCTGGATGGATAGTATAGGCTGATTTGTGAACTTCATCCAAAATCTCTCTCCTCAAACTCTCTGGAACACAAACTCTTGCCTTATGTCTGAGAAGACCTGTATCGTCGATACTAAATTTTGTTTCTGGCTCATCATTCATTCGAATAATCTGTCGTTCAATCCAATCATCATTAGCTTGAGCTTTTTTAATTCTGCGACCCAACTCTGACTGAATCGTAATATTAGAAATACGAGGATAAGAAATAATACGAACTCTCTCGGCACCCGATATATCTAAACTTAGCTCTAGCTGTTATACACTCGCTTTTCTGCTCAAGGCATATCTACAACCACATTTGCCTTCCCTGGATGGTACTGAATCTTACAATCATAATCTTCTAACAACTCCTTCCAAAGCCTCTGGTGTTTATTCAATTCCTTCTGAGTGAAAAGATACTGAAGGCTCTTACGATCAGTGAAAATATCAAAGGTAACGCCGTAGAGATACTGATGTCACTTGCCCAAAGCAAATACGACTGCTACTAACTCAAGATCATGTGTAGGATAATTTTCTTCAGCAGGTTTAAGCTTTCTGGAAGCGTAAGCTATAACCTTTCCATTTTGCATCAACACACATCCTAAACCTTCCTTTGAAGCATCGGTATAGACTACGAATCCATCTGAACCTTTAGGCAAAGTAAGAATTGGAGCGGATGTTAATTTGTTCTTTAACTCCCGAAAACTACTCTCACACTTATCAGTCCACACAAAAGCAACATTCCTCTTCGTTAACTCAGTAAGCGGGGCTGCAAGTTTAGAAAAATCCTTCACAAACCGTCTGTAATAACCTGCCAAACCTAGAAAACTACGAACCTCTGTCGGAGTCTTGGGCTGCTCCCAACTCAATACCGAATCAATCTTCGAAGGATCAACCTCGATACCTTTCTTGGATATAACATGACCTAGAAATGCCACTTTCTCAATCCAGAACTCACACTTACTGAATTTGACATATAACTGATGTTCTTTCAAAGTTTCTAATACAATCTTTAGATGCTCTGCATGCTCTTTCTCGGACTTTGAGAAAACCAGTATGTCGTCAATAAAGATGACAACAAACTTATCAAGATAAGGTCGGAAGATTCTGTGCATCATATCCATAAATGTTGCAGGAGCGTTCGTCAAACCGAATGGCATAACCACAAACTCAAAATAACCATATCGAATGTTGAAGGCTGTCTTCGGTATGTCCTCTACCCTGATACGTAACTGATAATATCCCTGTCTCAGATCGAGTTTAGAATAGACCCTCGATCCCTGCAATAAATCAAACAACTCCTCAATGTGGGGAAGAGGATATTTGTTCTTTATAGTCATCCGGTTCAACTCTCTGTAATCAACACAAAGCCTGAGGGAACCATCTTTCTTCTTCACAAACAATACCGGTGCACCCCAGGGAGAAGTACTCGGCCTGATATAACCACTGGCTAACAAATCATCTAACTGAGTCTTCAACTCCTTTAATTCAGCTGGTGCCATTCTGTAAGGTGTCTTCGAATATGGCTCAGATCCCGGATACAGATCAATCACAAACTCGATATCACGGTTTGGAGGTAACGATTCTAACTTCTTAGGAAACACATTTGGAAAATCCTTAACTATCTCATTATTTTAAAACTTTGACTGTTCCTTCGGCCTATTAAAAAGATAAGCAACAAAACCTGAAGCTCCCTCTCGAACGAGCTTCTTTGCCTTTGTCATAGAAATAATCGGCCTATCTGTCAACTGAATACCCTGACTCGAATCAGATCCCAAACTAATCTTCTTTTCAAAGCAATCACTCTTAGCCCTGTGCTCAAATAACCAATCCATACCCAAGATAACTCCACACTTCTTCACAGACAACTCTATCAAATCTGCGGGGTAAACCTTATCCTCAAAAACAACGGGACAATATCGGTATATACGATCGGTAATAATACAAGATCCCAAAGGGGAACTCACAACAAAACAGTAATCAGACAAGTCAACAGACGCATGCGCAGATAAGTCAATTTCAGGAGCAACAAAAGAATGCGTAGCACCCGGATCAAATAATGCATGTATGGGTATGTTATGTATATGTATAGTACCTTCCACCACGGTTGAAGCATCAGGCTCAATCTCCTCACTATCGCCCTCCAGGCATACACGCGAGCTGGAACGGAAGGCTTCGGCGGCCTAGGCTGACTCGGGGCCTACCTCCTCGGACAACTATCTCTCTTGTGGTTAGGGTCACCACAACCAGTACATAATCCCAACTTATACCAACATTTAGACTCTGGGTGATTCTTCTCACAAAAGCCACAAATAACAGAAGGATAACCTGACGGACGAGGGGCTGAAGGAAATCCAGTCGGGCGAGGTACAGAAGAAAATCCGGTGGCGCGAGGTACAGGAGGTCTGGGTCCACCAAAAAGTCTCTTGCCTCTAGGCTGCATAGGAGCACTCGGAGTGAAAGACCTCTTGGAACCCGATGAAGAAGAAGCAGGAGTAGCGCGACGAATAGCTCGGTCGATACTGGCATACTCAGCCTTAAGAGATAAAGCTGCATCTATAGCTGCAACATAGGTAGTGGGGCGGGAAGCTGCAAGACCCTGTCAAAGAGTAATACTCAAGCCCTCCAGAAACTTCTTGGTCTTCCTGCGCTCGTCTAAAGCAATATGGGGAGCATTTACTGCAAGTCTGGTAAAATTGGCCTCATAGTCGGCCACAGTAGAACTGCCCTGAGATAACTCCATAAATTCCTGCTCCCTACGATCCTGAACATAGGGGGAACATATTTAGCTTGAAACTCCTCAAGAAACCTATCCCACGATGACTCAACTCTGGTGGCCCTCCATCTCTGCTCAGTCATCTTCCACCGGGTCTCTGCAGGTCCTCGAAGAAGATAAATAGCAAACTCAACCTTCTCTAAATCAGTAGGCTGATGAACTCGGTATATCCTCTCAAGAGATGAAATCCAGTTCTCAGCCACAATATCATCAGTGGTACCAACGAACTGCGGTGGATGAAAATCAAGAAATCTACGAAGTGACTACTCACGGGCTCTATGCTCATCCACCAATACATTCCTATCTCTTTGATCCAGATAATCTCTAAAAAGATAAAATATCTGCTGAGCATCAACTACACGTGCCTGTGGTGATGCTACTGGAGGAGTGCGATCCCGACGAGGCGGCATCCTATAATTAAATATAAGAAATATGCATGAAGATTAATTATGAATGCAAAACTGTAAACACATAAGCACAAACACATAAATTTCTAAGTCATAAGCCGTACGGACCTAGACTGACACGACTCACAGAGCTAAGGTCAATGAACCTATAGCTCTGATACCAACTGTAACAGCATGTCCCCAAATACGGTGCCACGTGACGTCCCGCACCAAGTCACAATCCATAACAAGAACTGAGGTCCGGTTATGAAGCATAACCTGGCGAACGGAAAAGAAATACCAGGCGGATCTGCTTTAGAAAATAACAGGACAACGAACCACAATACAGCGGAAGCAAATCAATACAACCTATCCCACTCAGGGAGCTAGAAAAACAATAAATCCAAAACACAAGTATAAAGCCCACCAAGGCCACTGAAAATAACAATATCAGCATTCAAACTAATTTACATTATTTACATCTACAACTTCTAGGGTTTTAAGTATTTATCCAGATACACAGGAGGAAATGAAATCACCTAAACACTTATACATGTAAACATAAATTTTACCATATATCAATTAACTCAAAGTTCGCACAATTCAACGTATTCGGAAAAATTTAAAATATCAATTAGGCACACATAGTCATAATTAACACACATACCAATTCAAATTGAACACATTAATCAAATTAATCACAATTAACACATTTATCACTTAAATTAAACACATTAGGTAAATAATATCACATAGGCACATATTTCCTGATCGAGTTTTCCAACTTGTCCCGTTATCTTAGAAAATTCTTACCGGCTCTATTTCTACGAAAACTTGGGGCGTTACAGTACGTTTGCATACACGGCATGCATATACATTGCAATATTTTGTTATCATAATTTATTTTGAAATTGGTTAGAATCTGGAACCAGATTCTTTTAAGGGGGAGAGTGTAACGCCCCATAATTTATCATAGTCGAAATTCTCTTTTAATTATATTTTGGTGATAGATTCCCTTTCATAAATACTCTCGAGAATAAAATTTCTTTAATTTAAATACCAATTGTTTAAATAAAAATTGAAAAGTTATTTGTTGCCGTTTCACTTGTTAACTGATTTGGCCTTTTTTCAATTACAAAGAAATTAATTCAGATGGTAGGCGGGCGGTTGAATTATTTTTTTCATTTCTCTTATTTCAATTCAAAGTGATAAATATTATTAGTTGTCCTATTAATTATGAACCGACTCATCAGTCTTTTCTCGAACTCTTCCTTGCCTCTCTCTTTCTTCCAACCCAAAAAAGAACCATTTGAAGAAGATGAGTTATTCTCTATTTTCCTATTCAAATAACACTACAGCACCTAGCCATAGATACATATCTCTATCTATATTAATTAATGAAACACCACTTCCTTAACCAAATAGAGCAACAGCGGGTAAAAGCCTATTTGTTCTCTTTCTCTGTCATTTCGTTTTATCTATATATATATGTATATATATATAGTTTATTTAATTCTTAGTTGGTGCGTTGACCTCTCCACTACATGATATTATGGTTACTTATAATAATTCTTGTTGTTTTGATTATTTGGGATAAATAGTTGCTTATCTAAAATATATACATATAAATCGGTATGCCTGTGTACTGTATATACAAATACGTACATATATATCAGCTCATGTATGTGTACGTGATAATCTGTTACTATTTGATTTGAATTGCCTTGATTCCATCTACTGAGTTCTTATAATGTGACATACGCATATACACATGAATGTTAGTTAAACTATGTCATAGAATTGAAATATTAAATTAAACATATGAATATTAATCTAAAGACAATTAATTTTCTCTGTGTATTGTCAATTTTATTTTAACTAAGACGAACTTTGATTTCTTCGGTGAAATTATCGTCGGCATAATTAATGAATGCCACATTTGAATTCTTATTTATTTCTATACAAATTACTTAATTAATATGTAATTAATTGTTAATAAATATTGTGAATGTTCTTTTAACCCAACTGTTTGGTTTCTTTTATATCTCGTGCCTAATCAATTTAATTGTTTCATTACGACATAGTTATATGGTTTAAGTTATAGCCGTACATGTCAGTCGTTTCTTATTTGGTTTGTCGAGTCGAGTCTTACCCTTCGGTCATTTGTATTGCAGGTGGTCCTACGGAGGAGCCCTGATTGTGTCGGGTTGTCATTTTACAGTCTTTTTTGATATCCAGGTGAGGGTTTTAAAATGTTTTCAACTGGGGCTGAAACCTATATATATAAATATAATCCTCTACCCCTGAACTATCTTTATGAGTTTAATTGTCTTCTTCCCGATAATATTATATTTAGTAGATAGTTGAACTATTATCTTGTTCAATTTAAAAGAAAATTATTTAATATACAAAAAAATCCTTTCGTACTTATAATTATGAAAAATCTATTTTGTTTTCGAAAGATAAGCCACTTTGGCTTGTAAAGGAAAATCTGTCTTCTAAAATGCGAGAATATGTTCTTAGACCCTTGGGGACGCCCTTGGGGGATATGGCCCCGGGGTAACTGGAAGGTGAGGTGTAGCACCCCCTGAAGAAGAAACGCCACATCTGCACCAAAGTGGATTCCCGAGCTTCAGGGATGGACCTCCACTCAAAAATTCACTCTGGCGAACAGCACGCAAGCAATGACTACTGGCAACAGCGACGACTTCCCAACAACAACCACAACAATATAAAATAATGCGGAAGCGATTAAGCAATAAACAATTCAATTCCATAAAAGCCTATACGAGACCATCATAATATCATGAAACAGTTGCGATTTAGAATACAATTTAATAATAAACATATAGTGCCATCCATGGCTCAACTAACCTACCCTGTGCAATCCTAGATATCTTCAACTATCCCACAACAGGGGCACATAAGGAACATAAAGTAAATAAAGCAGTAAATGGTATGAAAGCAATTAAATACAATAAGCAAGACTCGACAGTTATGGGGACCACTAACAAGACAAACCAGACTACAAGACTGAGCCTATCTAGACCTGCTGATGTCGACTGACAAGTTAGGTGACGCCGCCACCTGTTTACCTGAAGCAAGAACTAAAAATAGAAGGGGTGAGTATAAAGGATACTCAGTATGGGGGTTTGATCACAGTTCGTCGTTTATCTTTTAAAACCAAAAGTAGTGAATGTTGCTCGTTTTGAGAAAGAATACGAATAACAATATAAGTTGCAAAATAATAACACAAAGCAACACTCGGGCTTGACTTACTTTGAAAACACAAAAAGGGTGACGAACCGGATCCTTTAAATCATTTGCACATAATATCAAGTCGAGAGTTCAATGAGGGCTTAGTCGATTCACAATCCGTCGAGTGGTAGAAATGAACAGTTATCAATACATGCATAAGTAATAAATGACGGGATTGTAATTCAACTAAGCATTTAAAGTAATAAATCAATTAAGAAAGTAAATAATGTAATAATTCATGCAATATTGTGTCCCGGTGAGAACGGGCCTATTCCTCCTTATGACTCCTCAATAATGGCAATCATGAAATCAATTACTCCACCACCAAAAGTCTATCAGTCAGGAATTAAGGAGATGCGATTAGCACCACCATACAGTATTTTAAGGAGACGCGGTTAGCACTACCGTTCGCATCAACTTAGACTAGCCAACCTCCTAACCAGCCGAAGTTAACACGCATAGAAGCATACATCGGGATTTACCCTACAAGCTCGTCTCTAGGGTCACCTCCTGTATACTCCGGGCCCAAAGTCATGATCCAGTCCATGGCTCTCTTTTGAAATCAATATCAATTTGGGTGGCCAAAAAGGCCATTCAAAAAGATGATGCAAGCAGTTATATATGAATGGCCAAAAGGGCTTTTGAGACGAGTTGGTGTAACGATCTAGGAAATACTCATAAGTGGTGTACGCTTCGGGAGCATGCTGACGGACGTCCCTAACGTAAGTACCTCTGAGATCAAATGGTTACTTTGAAAACAAATAGGTTACTTGTCTCTAGTTGAAAGCATTTTAAATCATTTTGTATATATATAGGTTTTGTTATCAAAAGAGTTGACTGAGCACATAAGGAAATAGTAAATTAGGAACGACAAGCAATAAGAAGGACAAGAATGATAAGTTATTTCGAAAACCTATATAACTATGTCTTTGCCCCAGTTGAAAGCATTTTAAACCCTTAACTGGCTCAATACGACAGTATGAAAGCAAGCGGTAGTCAAGTTTCTCCCTCGTTGGTCCCACCTGTAATACACAGGGCCTAAAGGATGAAAACAAGACCAACAACACTGAAAGCAAGACATGAGACAACAAACGACGCACGGCAATTTAAATAGAACCTCAATCATGTTTCAGGTGCAATATGGAAAGCCAGATAATTAAACATATAGAGATATGCAAAATACGGAACAACAATTATAGAAATATTAGTGCAACCCTAAATAATGGAAGAACATTAAAATTAAATATTAAAGGCATGCTTAAATGCAATTAGGGCACGTAGACATGCTTAAAATAATATAAGGATGCTCTCACGCAAAAACGGGATCAAACGGATAACAAACGGGAAAAGTGGAAAAAATTCCTAAACGAGAAAGGTGTCAATTGACGGTCAAATAAGGCCAGGTAAATAATAACTTCGAAAATAAATAGGTTTTGAAACACTACGAAGCTATAGGTGAAATCAGATTGATTTTAGGAGGTCGTTTGTAAAAGTCAACCTTTTAATTAAGGGGACCAAATTCCTGAAGTGAAAGAAAGAAAAAGGCTGAAAAAGTTTCTAAGGCATGCGCATTGGCCTACGCACGGGCTTGGCAAGTCGGTGCAAGCACAAAAGAGGACGCACTGGCCTACGCACCGGGTGCGCAAGCTGGTGCAAGCACAAAAGGGGCGCACAGGGCTACGCACCGGGTGCGGAAGCTGGTGCAAGCACAAAAGGGGCGCACAGGACTACGCACGGGATTGGCAAGACTGTGCGCAAGCCCGTGCAGATCTTCTGGGCAGCAGAAAAGTGCAGATCGCAGGGCTCTCACGCCCACAACAACATACAAACTCATAGATCTCTCAATCTACTCATTTAAGCATGCTAAATCTCACATATATGCATATATATCACATTAGCTACACATAGGTTCAAAAATCATGCAATGATCAAGTAAATCTCCCTAAACACGAAAATCTCAAATCTATAAAATTCTATCAAAAAACCCATGAAAATCGCAATGAGGAGTGAATGGAATGAAATGGGGTAAAAGGATTACCGGTTGAGAATGAAGCAAGGATCGTTCGGGTTTTTACGGCTCGTCGATCGGGCGAGAAATGGATTCGGTAGGACGACGGAAGATTTTCCCTTTCTTTTCTCCTTCTTCTCCTTTTCTCTTCTCCTTCACCCGCCTGTTGTCTCTCTCTCTCTCTCTCTCGTCCTCTCTGCTTCTCTTTCTCTTCCTTCTTTCTTTCTTTCTTCTTTTGTTTCCACTTTTCCTTTCCTCTTTCTTCTTCTTTCACAATAATAAAAGGGGCACAGGTAGAATATAAGAGATATAAGAGGGGTAAATGTTGAAAAATGATATTAAAGGGGGTCGGGGATAAAATAGGAAATTCTGGATAAAATGTAGGTTCTTGGATAAAACTTGTTCGTGAATTTAAATATTCCCAATAAATTTAAATATAATTTCAGAATAAATCCGAAATTTTGGGTTGTTACATGAGGCCTGGAGGTGTGCGCCAAAGGCTAATCCCCACACGTACCCCTTTTGTGAAGTGTTGTTCGTGCGTATCGTCGGAGTTGTCGATAACACGAGCACATGAGTTGGGTGATTACATTTGTAGTGTAAACCCTATATGTCTGTTTGGTTAGTTCGGGGTCGCTCCTCAGCTATCGTTTGGAGGGATAAAGTTGGTTTTTGTTTTCTGATTGCTTATGGGTGTTAAGGTTGGAGAATTGCCCGTTCTCGCCGGGTATCTGTTTGTTATTTGATTGCTTTGTATTATATTGGTTCAATAACCTTTGTTTTGCAGTTTGAAAAGTAAGTTTATGTTTATCTGTTTCTTTTGTATTCTTTTCTTTGAAAAGATAAAATAAGTGAACCAATAATGCTTTAAATATATATATATATAAACCCCTCACTGAGTTTCCTTTAAACTCACCCTCGTTTCTTTCTAGTTTTGGCTTCAGGTAGGTGTGGCCAGGTGGTGCGTCAGTCTAGGTTGTGTGTTGCTATCTAGAAAGGTTATTCCAGGGTTGTATTTTGGATTTACTTTTATATTGGGAATTGGAGATTAATTCTGTCATCGGCCTTGTCAGCCCTATCCTTATGTCTAGTATGTTGTTTACACTACTGTGGTGGTTACTTTTAATATTATTGCTTCCGCTTTGTCTTATTTGTTTGTTTGTTTTGCCGTTTACTGTTGGGCCTTCGAGTGTAAGCCGATGGCGAGCACTCGGGGTTTTCAGCAGTGCGGGATGTGGTGTTCCCTTTTTGGGGCACTACATTCTGAGTAGGAGATATGCTCATTTAAGTGCAAGTGCGCATATTTGAAATTTTCAATTAATTCAACACTTGAGTGTTGAGCATGTAAACGTGATATTTTGCTTAGACTTGCCTCGTAATTTCCCTCGTATTCTTCTGAACTTATTTCTCATTTATTCTAAGCATGATTGATGATTGGATATATGTGAATTATTATAAATGTTGTAGTACTTTGTGTTTTCACGTATTAAAGCCATGTTATGGGTGTTAACTTGCTTCGATTTGTAAAATTATGTAACATATATGTTTAATTGGTTTAGTACAAGCCGTGCGTCGTCGTTATCTTACATAGTTATGTCGTCTGTCAGTTGCAGGTGATACACCCGAGGAGTAGCTTGTGTTTGTCTTATTCCTTCTTTTGCACTTTTGTCAGGTGAGGTTTCTTTCAGCTTCTATTCCAGTTATATATATATATGTATATACGTATCTAAGCCCCACACAAATAAACATTGTTTATGAATTTTGGTTTTTCATCCCTTTTTTATATCGTATATATAGATATTTGATTCGATTATCTTGATGGTTTATAGAAAATGATTTGATATCAAAACTGTATCGTATTAACTCTTCGATCGTCGTTTGCGTGAGAAGAGGCAAACTATTCTTTAAAGATAGGTATGTTTGACCGAATGAATATTTTTCTTGAAAAATGCAAGAAATGTTTAATGAATGAATAATTATTGGGCCTCCGGAGTAGGGGGTAATAGGGTTCATCGGATAGACTCGGGTCTACGGCGGATCACTTTGCTCACACTCAAACGTTTGGGAGCTCGGGGTGTGGCCGGAGTGGCAACCCTTTGAGTACCTTAGCCGGCACTCGGCAGGGCCTATCCTATGTTTGCCGAAAACGATGGGTGAAATTCCCAAAGTATATGAATTGTGTAGCTCGGGGTTGCTCCTGAGTTACAACTGGAGGAATAAGGTTGGGTTATATAGTTTGATTGATCGATTGGTTTTCTAGAGGGAGATTGCTCTGTTGGAGCTGTGCCCTAGAAAGACGAACTGTTTTAGGCATTTTCCATAAAACTCCAGAGTAGAACAATCAAGTGAACCATAATAGAAAGACGCTAGTAGTCGTCCAATACTACTTCGGCCAAATTCATCATATTACATTTCTAAGTAGTTGCATATTATTTATTCTTGTGTATGGATAAAACCCCAAGATCACAGTAAGCTAAGGGACTTGGTTTCACCATTTGATGGGGGCCATGAAATAAGTACCCAATGGTGTGATCTAAAACACTCCAAGTCGAAGAGTCTAAAAGGCACAGGGGATGTCGACCAGACTCGCTCGAGACTTGCTCATATGACATAGCTTTATGAAAGTATGTCCCATTTTACGTGATTCTTGTGCCTATGTGTAGCTAATATGGTATAGATGATTATATGTGAAAATTAGGATGTTTTATGGAGTAAATTAGGAGATGTATGAATTTATATGTTAATTTTCGTGTGTGAGGTTTCGCGATCTGCTGAGTCTGCTGCTCAGTAGATTTGTAACGCCCCGAAAATCTGAATTATAATCCGGTATGTCCGAATCGGGTATTTGCGCAAATTATTATTTTATTTGATATTTATTATGAGATTTTAGAATAATTTCGTAAATGAATGAATTTCTATATTTAAATTACGAATTGTCAATGTGCGTTTAATTATATGAATTTTGACTGTAATTATGTATTATTTGGACAACATGAGTTTTCAAACTTATTTTGCGATATTACGAAAATACCCCTTCGATTCTCAACCCAAGTCAAATTTTGACTTAAGTCTCATCTCTCTCCCTCTCACCTCATTCACGCAATTAACAGCAAAAGAAAAGAAAGAAAAGAGAAAGAGAAGGAAGGAGGTTCAAACGATCGTCCCGACTTCGTTTCCCGACCGATTTTCAAACCGTTTATGCCTACGAACTCCTCACGATCTCTTCTACGAGTAAGCCTTTCATGTCCCTCTCGTTTAATGTCTCCTATGCCTCGTATTTCTCGTTTTTGTATATAGTTAAATAATTTAGGGTTTATGTGATTTCGAGGGTATTTATGGATGGATTTTCGTGTTTTTGGATTCTATGTGTAGCTTATGTGTTGTAGATCATTATATGTGACTATTAGGGCATGATTTGCATGTTTAATTGATCATATGTTGGATTAAGATTGATTTTTCGCGAAATGGGTTTGCTTTTTTGCGCGTCTGCTTCTTTCTGATATACACGGACTTGACACACGGCCTGTGGCAAGCCCGTGTGAGGGCACACGGCCCCCTGCACGCCGTGCAGGAGGCCGTGCGTGTTGTTGAAGCCTGCATGGGCTCTCTACATGCCGTGTAGAGAGGCCGTGCGCACTCCCTTAGGCTGCACGGTCTCCTGCACAGCCGTGCTTGAGCCCGTGTGGACCTGTATGAACAGGATCCTGACCTTCTGTTAGTTAGGGTCCGATTTGGCCTGTAGGTCCCTCCGAAGCTCATCTTTTCTGAATTCTTTCTTCGCTCGTGTATTCGATATATATGAAATAGATATGAATTGCATGTTTTATGAATTTATAGCATGTTCGGATCTATGAATAATGCATTTTAAGTTTTCGTCAAATTTTCTAACTTTGCATATGAAGTCCGATTTTCCCGAAATTCGAATCCATACTCATTTATGATATTTAAAGCATGTCCGTAAAGTTTCGTTGCATTTGGACTTGATTTGCATTTTTAAATTTGTGAATTACTCCATTTTCGTTTGATAATTTGAACCTAAGTCCCTTATGTGATTGTATAATGTGCCTCAATATGTTCTAATGTTTTCGTATAAGCCGTGCATCGCCCTTAGTCTTAATTGGTTGTGTCTTGGTATTTTTGCAGACGATACTCCCGTGGAGTAGCGTCGTTTCTTGCTTTTGCTCTTCTTTTTGTATAGCCAACAGGTGAGGCTTTCCGTTTCTGATTCCAGTACTATTATGTATATATATGAATAAGCCTCTCCCGATATAAGCCATGTTTGCGTTTTGTTTTCACACTGTTTCTATATATACACTTAGTAAATAATTATGCCTATTATGTTTATTCGATTTATCAAAAATGTTTTGATATGAAAAAGTATTACGTATATTCTTTCAAACGTTTGCGAAAGAGACATGTAAAACCTCTTTAATTTCTAAGGCGAGCTTTGGCCTTCGGCCTCGCATATGACATGTCTCGAACGGTCTTTTGGCCAACCCGAAATGATTTGAAAAGCGAGTTATGAACTGTATGTATGTATGTTTGGGCCCGGAGTTAGGATGATAGGACGAAGTCGGTAGACATCTGGTCTACGGCGGAAATTCTATGGTTCCCTCCACCTTTGGGAGCTTGGGGTGAGGCCGGAGTGGCAGCCCTTTGAGTACCTAAGATTATACGGTATGTTATGCGTAGTTCGGATTTAGCGGTCCGTCTACATTGGAGGAATAAGGGTGGTTTTCCCGTTTTATGTTTGGAAATTGGAGTTAAGGGCTCGACTCGCCGAGTCATATGATATGTTATGTTTTATGCTAAATCACCACCCGTTTACAAAAACCTTTCTTTTATGTTGATTTCTTTTAAGTTTAAAAATGGTGATTTATTTCCGTTTTATAATATACCTTATTATTCCCTCCTCACTTAGTCGTTTGACTAACCCTCTCTGTTTCACCCCTGTATTGGTTTCAGGATACTAGGCGGGATTTGACCGTCGTCGTCGTCGTAGTCGTCGTCGTTAGAGTTGCATTTATTTCGTTCATGTATAACTCTTGTCCGTATGATATTATTTATGTTTTATGATATTAGAATTTTATTTAGTTAGTATTCGGGATTTATATGTTGAACCCGTTATTGTACATTGTCGAGATATTGTATCGAACCCGTTTATTATTTAAGTAATTGAATTTCGTTGGCCTTGGTGGGCTTTAATACTTGTGCAATTATTATGATTTATTGTTTGGTTTAATTTCTCTTCCGCACCTCTGTCGTTTTCTTTTGTTTTTGAAAACCCCGCCTAGTCATTGAGTAAATGTGTGCCGTTCGCCGGGTTTCAATTCGGGTCAGATTCCATTTCGGTTCCGGGTCGGGGCTCGGTGCGGGGCGTGCGTTACCCGTTTGGGGCGCCCGCTACAGTTGGTATTAGAGATTCTTTGGTCCAATGGCCTAAGCTCTGAATTGTCGCGTTTTGTTTGTTTTGTCAGTCGTTGTGTGCGGTGTAACTTAGGGAATTGCACTCGCTAGTGTTCAAGAACGCTTAGTGTTTGAATTGTGATGGATCATTGTTGGATGATCAACAACAAAAGATCTTTTACAATCAAAACACTGGTGGGCTTGGATATAGGTGGATGTGAAACTCAAGGTTGTACTTGCCATGCCTGGTTGTCTGTCGTGTCCGGTTGTGTCTAGGTCGTACGGCTTAGGACCACTGTGGAATTTGTGCAAATGTGCTAAGTGCTTATGTGAACTCTATCTGAACATTACTTGCCTATGTGTTTACAGCTTTGCATGCTCACTTACCTGTCATGCATAACTGCTAATGGCTTTACAGGATGCCTCCACGTCGTTGTCCATGTAGACAGCCCCCATCACCTCCGTTGGCACCTCAGACCGATACACCGATTCCAGTCGAAATTGCGGAAACGTTAAGACAGTTCATCGCTCATGCCCCTAAAGGAAATGCTGAGCAGCAAGCGTGGGCCCAATTTCTCAGATTCGAACCACCACAGTTTAAAGGTGCTCCAGATGACGCTACTGCCGAGGCATGGATATCAGCTCTGGAAAAGATTTACAGGATTATGGAATATCCGGACCCTCTGAGAGTCGAGTTTGCTATCTATCTGATGATTGGAGCCGCACATGATTGGTGGAAACGGATTGAGCAAAGATGGAAATGCGAGCATGTAGTCCAGACTTGGGATCAGTTCTTGATCGAGTTCCGGGCCGAATACATTCCGTGGATTGTTCGTCAGCAACACGAAAGGGAATTTCTGGCTCTCAAGCCAAACACAGACGCAGTTGAGGCGACCCTATCTCTAGAGTCCGATCTCCGACAGGTGAGACCAACTTCTGCATCTGCCCCCGCAGCCGCCAAGGGTTTCCCGTTTGGTTCGAAGAGGCCATTTGTTCAGTCTGGGTCCTCTTCTGGGAAGAAGCCGTTCAAGGCCCCCGTTCAGCCTACTCCTCCCCGACCTCAGGGATATCCACGACCCGTATGTAGATTCTGTAAGGGCCCGCACTTAGAGGCCAAATGTTGGAGGAAGAATGGATTTTGCTACGGATATGGTAGCGCCGATCACAGAGTGAATGTATGCCTGAAGAAGAGACTGGTTCAGCAGGGAGCGCCAGTATGTAGCTTTTGCCAAAGAGACCATCAAGAGTCAGAATGTCGAAAGAAGTCTGGACATTGCTTCTCATGTGGAAGTCCCTTCCATCTCCGCACAAATTGCACGAGGGAGAAAAAGTCGAAACGAGTCGAGAAGACAGAGCTTGATTTTCGTGTGAACGATCCAGGTATATTGCATTGTCATGACATTCATCCATAATTCATTTAATATCATCTTATGTTGAAGTTTTAAAATTATGTGCGTTAGACGTATAATTGATGATATGTGAAAATATTATATATGTGAATTTATATGATTTTGGTTAAATATATTCCTTGTATGAATTTTGTGAAGTTTGTGTGGTTTAAAACACATGAACTGCCCATGCATGCTTTGCACGGTCTCGCCACACGCCGTGACGAGACCCCGTGCACCTATCCACACGGTCTTGTCGCACCCTGTGCGAAAGACCGCGCGCATCCACCCACACGGGCTCGTCACACGCCGTGACGAGAGCCCATGCGTTTTTCTTCCACACAGGGTCGTCACACGCCGTGACGATACCCCGTGCGTGTCTTTTCCACACGGCCTCGTCACACGCCGTATAGAGAGGTCGTGCGCACCTCTTCCAGCTTTTAAAATGATCAGTAACTCCAGTTTCACGCACAACCCCTATTTCTCCTTCCTCTTGCGAAAAATTTCCCCCTGTTTTATCCCCCAATTTCCACCCAACTTTGAGTTCGTATATTTCTCAATCCAGCCGACGGATCTTTGTGAGATTTTGAAGGTGCATTGTCTGCAGCATGTTCTTAGAGTTGTTGGAATTTTGGGCTCGATCCGGTGTACCGATCTCACATTATCTTCGCCCGAAGTAGAGCACGCCAAGTGTTCGGTGAAAGTCTCAAGTGGAATTTGCAACTTATTTTCCTTCAACTCAAACCAACTCCAGCTCTATTATGGAAGGCGACCGCGAGACTCATAGCGGGCGTCGGGCAAGGGAGTTACCCGACGTAGCAGCACCAGAAGGTTATCAAGTAAATTTGGGAAACGAGGACGACCAAAATGTCTTCAATCGGTTAATGGAACGACCGGTTAGGGCCACACAATTCTTCGATATGGAAGCCATGTATCAGTTGGGCCTAGGCGAAGGCATATCCCGATATATCGACAACATAGGGTGGACTAATTTCTGGAGCATCCAAAGGCCATCCTACCGCCGGCTCACATGTGAATTTTTGAGCTCTCTCAAGGGCGCGGCATTTCCAGACGACCACGAGATGCCAATCGGAATCCACTTCCGAGCATTCAACCAAGATTACACGCTTTCATACCGGCAGATGTCAGAGTACTTTCAGTTGGATGTCACGGCACCTAGAAGACGTGCCGATGGATGGAATCAGGCCGAAGCTTGGAGACGTATCTCCACCTCCACCGAAATGTTCAACTCCGGCGTATCCAAAGCCACAACGCTTATCACCACTCAGCTAAGAATTGTGCATAGAGCCGTTTCTCGATCGGTTCTAGCTAGAGGAGACAGTCCGGGAGCGGTGAATACCGAAGATTGTCTTATGCTCGACCATATGGTGAGAGGGGTCAGGTTCAACCCCATTTCGTATATGATGGACCATATGATGTACATCTCCACTCGGTCGAGAGGAGAAATTCGAGTAGGCTCCTATATCACCGCCATATTGGAGTGTGCCCAAGTGGAAGGGCTCGATACTCAGGTTGTCGTTGGAGGTCCGACCTCGATTGGTTATGGCACTCTAGCCCAGATGGCGATTTGCACAAAGGGTCCGAGGCGGAACGACCCGTATGTTCTGGTAGATGGTCTACCCTTGGGGGAAGTCGTCCAAGATGATGCTCACGAAGAAGGACCCTCGAACCTAGAGGTCCACGAGCAGGCTCAGCACATCTACTCACAGTTGTTGGGACAGGATGCTTCGATACCCGAGTCTTCACACGGTAGAAGAAACACGCAGAACCAGGAGTCGATTGATCTGCAGCAATTTTATTCGGAGTTCTCCGACTACCGTCGTGTGACCGATGAGAGATTTGCCCAGCAGGAGAGGCAGATCAATGAGGGCTTTACAGCTCAGCGCGCTCACATGGATAGTCAGTACACAACATTACAGTCAGAGCTTCAGCGATCTATCTCCGAGATGCAGAGGTCACTTTCGGAGCAGCTCGACCAGTATTTCCGTCGTGGCCCCGATGAGCCATGATCTATCTATTATTATATTCTTCTTTACCGCTAGCTTTGTTTAGGAATTGATGTAATTCCGTATTTGGTATGACTCTGGATTTTATTTGGAATGTTAAGTGCATTAAGTGTTTATTATGAATGATGTTTTATTATGTGATTTAATTGCTTATGAATGTTCGTTTTAATTCGCGTTATTAGAATTCCACAAGATTATGCTCCTCTTAACTAACTCCGAGACCGGAGGAGAATCTGAGGACATATTCTTTTGAAGAGGGGAGTATTGTAACGCCCCGAAAATCCGAATTATAATCCGGTATGTCCGAATCGGGTATTTGCGCAAATTATTATTTTATTTGATATTTATTATGAGATTTTAGAATAATTTCGTAAATGAATGAATTTATACATTTAAATTACGAATTGTCAATGTGCGTTTAATTATATGAATTTTGACTGTAATTATGTATTATTTGGACAACATGAGTTTTCAAACTTATTTTGCGATATTACGAAAATGCCCCTTCGATTCTCAACCCAAGTCAAATTTTGACTTAAGTCTCATCTCTCTCCCTCTCACCTCATTCACGCAATCAACAGCAAAGGAAAAGAAAGAAAAAGAAAAAAAAGAGAACGAGAAGGAAGGAGGTTCAAACGATCGTCCCGACTTCGTTTCCCGACCGATTTTCAAACCGTTTATGCCTACGAACTCCTCACGATCTCTTCTACGAGTAAGCCTTTCATGTCCCTCTCATTTAATGTCTCCTATGCCTCGTATTTCTCATTTTTGTATATAGTTAAATAATTTAGGGTTTATGTGATTTCGAGGGAATTTATGGATGGCTTTTCGTGTTTTTAGATTCTATGTGTAGCTTATGTGTTGTAGATCATTATATGTGACTATTAGGGCGTGATTTGCATGTTTAATTGATCATATGTTGGATTAAGATTGATTTTTCGCGAAATGGGTTTGCTGTTTTGCGTGTTTGCTTCTTTCTGATATACACGGACTTGACACACGGCCTGTGGCAAGCCCGTCTGAGGGCCCACGGCCCCCTGCACGCCGTGCAGGAGGCCGTGCGTGTTGTTGAAGCCTGCACGGGCTCTCTACACGCCGTGTAGAGAGGCCGTGCGCACTCCCTTGGGCTGCACAGCCTTGCTTGAGCCCGTGTGGACCTGTATGAACAGGATCCTGACCTTCTGTTAGTTAGGGTCCGATTTGTCCTGTAGGTCCCTCCGAGGCTCGTCTTTTCCGAATTATTTCTTCGCTCGTGTATTCGATATATATGAAATAGATATGAATTGCATGTTTTATGAATTTATAGCATGTTTGGATCTATGAATAATGCATTTTAAGTTTTCGTCAAATTTTCTAACTTTTGCATATGAAGTCCGATTTTCCCGAAATTCGAAAGCATACTCCTTTATGATATTTAAAGCATATCCGTAATGTTTCGTTGCATTTGGACTTGATTTGCACTTTTAAATTTGCGAATTACTCCATTTTCGTTTGATAATTTGAACCTTAGTGCCTTATGTGATTGTATAACGTGCCTCAATATGTTCTAATGTTTTCGTATAAGCCGTGCGTCGTCCTTAGTCTTAATTGGTTGTGTCTTGGTATTTTTGCAGACGATACTCCCGTGGAGTAGCGCCGTTTCTTACTTTTGCTCTTCTTTTTGTATAACCAACAGGTGAGGCTTTCCGTTTCTAATTCCAATACTATTATGTATATATATAAATAAGCCTCTACCGATAAATAATTATGTTTTGTTTTCACACTGTTTCTATATATATACTTAGTAAATAATTATGCCTATTATGTTTATTCGATTTATCGAAAATGTTTTGATATGAAAAAGTATTACGTATATTCTTTCAAATGTTTGCGAAAGAGACATGTAAAACCTCTTTAATTTCTAAGGCAAGCTTTGGCCTTCGGCCTCGCATATGACATGTCTCGAACGGTCTTTTGGCCAACCCGAAATGATTTGAAAAGTGAGTTATGAACTGTATGTATGTATGTTTGGGCCCGGAGTCAGGATGATAGGACGAAGTCGGTAGACATCGGGTCTACGGCGGAAATTCTATGGTTCCCTCCACCTTTGGGAGCTCGGGGTGAGGCCGGAGTGGCAGCCCTTTAAGTACCTGAGATTATACGGTATGTTATGCGTAGATCGGATTTAGCGGTCCGTCTACAGTGGAGGAATAAGGGTGGTTTTCCCGTTTTATGTTTGGAAATTGGAGTTAAGGGCTCGACTCGCCGAGTCATATGATATGTTATGTTTTATGCTAAATCACCACCCGTTTACAAAAACCTTTCTTTTATGTTGATTTCTTTTAAGTTTAAAAATGGAGATTTATTTCCGTTTTATAATATACCTTATTATTCCCTCCTCACTTAGTCATTTGACTAACCCTCTCTATTTCACCCTGTATTGGTTTCAGGATACTAGGCGGGATTTGATCGTCGTCTTCGTCGTAGTCGTCGTCTTTTATTTCATTCATGTATAACTCTTGTCCGTATGATATTATTTATGTTTTATGATATTAGGATTTTATTTAGTTAGTATTCGGGATTTATATGTTGAACCTGTTAATGTACATTGTCGGGATATTGTATCGAACCCGCTTATTATTTAAGTGATTGAATTTCGTTGGCCTTGGTGGGCTTTAATACTTGTGCAATTATTATGATTTATTGTTTGGTTTAATTTCGCTTCCGCACCTCTGTCGTTTTCTTTCGTTTTTGAAAACCCCGCCTAGTCATTGAGTAAATGTGTGCCGTTCGCCGGGTTTCAATTCGGGTCAGATTCCATTTCGGTTCCGGGTCAGGGCTCGGTGCGGGGCGTGCGTTACCCGTTTGGGGCACCCGCTACAAGATCCACACGGGCGAACGCACGGTCTTGATCAAGACCGTGTAGGAGCCCGTGCGCAACCCTTTTCAACCTGCACGGGCTTGAGCCCGTGCATAGGCCCGTGCGCAGGCCCATTTGCACCTGCACGGTCTTGGCACCGTGCTCAAGACCGTACGTGAGGCCGTGCACCTCTATTTGTGCTTGCACCGACTTGCCAAGCCCGTCCGTTGGCCGGTGCAACCTACTTAGTGGATTTTCTAGCCTTTTCCTTTCTTGCACTTCGGGAATTGGGTCAACCCCACTCATTAAAATGTTGACTTTTCACATACGACCTCCGAATATCAATCCGATTTCACCTATAGTTTCCTCGAGCCTCGGGATTTGATATTCTTCATAATAAACAATTTATCCGACCCTATTTGACCGTCAATTGACACCTTTCTCGTTTAGGGATTTTATCCCACCTTTCCCGTTCCTTATCCGTTTGATCCCGTATTCCCGAGAGAGCGTCCTTATATTATTTTAAGCATGCCTACGTACCCTAATTGCGTTTCAGCATGTCTTTGATATTTAATTTCTAATGTTCTCCCATTAATTATAACTGCATTAATACTCCTTCAAGTGTTGTTCCATATTTTATATATCCTTACGTGTTTAATTATCTGACTTTCTATATTGCACCTGTAGCATGAGTGGAGTTTATATGAATTGCCGTGCGTCATCTGTTGTCTTGTGTCTTGCTTTTAGTATTGTCGGTCTTGTTTTCATCCTCTAGGCCCTGTGTATTACAGGTGGGACCAACGAGGGAGAAACTTGACTACCGCTTGCTTTCATACTGTCGTGTTGAGCCACGTAAGGGTTTTAAATTGTTTTCAACTGGAATAAGAACATAGTTACTTAGGTTTGCAAAATAAACCACTATCCCGCTTTCTTATTACTTGTTGAATTGCCTTTACTATTTCTCTATCTGCTTAGTCAAACCGTTTTGATAGCAAACCAAAATGTTTTAAATACTTTCAACTAGAGGCAAGGAAAACCCATTTGTTTTAAATGCGAACTTTGGTTTCTCGAACTCGCAATTATAACCTTGTCTCGAATGGCCCCTTTGGCCTCCCACACCCTGATTTCCTACTTTCGAATGGCCCTTTTGGCCACCCAAACTATCATTGATTTCAAAAGCGAGTCATAGATTGATTAATAATTTGGGCCCGGGTTATACAGGAGGTGAGCCTGGGGACGAGCGTCTAGGGCAAATCCCGATGTATACTTCTAGCGTGTTAACTTGGGCCGGCTAGGAGGTTGGCTAACCTAAGTTGATGCGAACGGTGGTGCTAACCGCATCTCCTTAAATTCTGTACGGTGGTGTTAATCGCGTCTCCTTAAATTCTGATACGGTGGTGCTAACCGCGTCTCCTTAAATTTTGTACGGCGGTGCTAATCGCGTCTCCTTAAATTCTGCTAGGGTAGTGTTAATCGCATCTCCTTAAATTCTGATGGTACCAATTATTGGTGGTGGAGTACTTGACTATATGCTTGCATGATTTTCAATTGGGAATTATAAGGGGAGGGCCCGTTCTCGCCGGGACACATTATTGCATGATTTATTGCATTTATTGCTTGTCTAATTATTTTACGGCTTTCGTTACAAGTCGAAGCACATTCCAGCTTTCTTCATTTATGATACGTATTTCCCTATATATATAAAACCCGGAAGCGTGACTCGTACTTGCTACCCTAAGCCTCCTTTATTATTCAATTAATTAGTTGAATTACGAGCCGTGTTTATTTATCGTTTCTAACTTATTGAATCGTGCCTTTCGAACTTGTAACGGCCTCGTGACTCAACTAATACCCCTTTCAACTTATCGGATTGACATTACGTGCAAATGTTTTTAAAGGATCCGGTTCGTCAACCCTTTCGTGTTTTCCAAGCAAGCCGAACCGAGTGTTGCCTTGTGTTATTGTTTTACAACTTGTATTTCGTTATTTATCTTCTTTCTCAAAACGGGCAACACTCACCACTTTTAGTTTTAAAAGATAAATGACGAACTGTGATGAAAACCCCCTTACTGATTCCTTTACACTCACCCCTGCTATTTTGGTTCTTGCTTCAGGTAGACAGGTGGCGACGTCACTTATCTTGTCAGTCGGCATCAGCAGGTCTAGATAGGCTCAGTCTTTCTGGTTTGTCTTGTCAGTGGTCCCAACAACCATCGAGTCTTGTTTATTGTATTTATTTACTTTACGTACTTATGTGCCCCTGATGTGGGATAGTTGACGATATCTAGGATTGTATAGGATAGACTAGTTGAGCCATGGATGGCACTGCGTGTTGTTATTCTGTTGTATTTCGAATTGCACATGTTTAATTGATATTATGTTAGCCTCGTAGGCGTTTATGGATTTATTTGATTATCTTTTAAATCGCTTCCGCATATCTCTGTATTGTTGTGATTGTTGTTGGGATGGTTGTCGCTGTTGCCGATGGTTATTGCTTGAGTGCCGTTCGCCGGAGTGGATTTTTGAGTTGAGGCTCCTCGCTGAAGCTCGGGAGTTCGCTTCGGTGCGGATGTGGCGGTCCTTCTTCAGGGGGCGCTACAGTCAGTGGTATCAGAGCCTAAGTTCGCATAAGGAACCAAAGCTTTGTAATCGCGTCGTGTCTTGTCTCTTGTGTCTGCCCTTTTCGTGTCAATGAGACTTAGAGTTTCCAGTCACAGGTGCTTGAGAACTCCTTAGTATTGAAATTGTGATTGATCTTCTTACAATTGTAGTACTGAGTTGGGAAACAAAGCTTTGTAATCGCATAAGGAACCAACCGTTTGATCTCTTACAATTGTAGTACTGAGTTGGGATCGAATGCAGGTGGATGTGAAACTCGAGGTAGTGTCTGTCTTGTCTTGTCGTCTTGTTGTGTCCTGCTTGGGTCTTGTCGTGTCTAGGTCGTATGGCTATAGGATCGATTTTTGCTTGTTCCATGATTTGTTTTATGCTCTAAATTGATCATATGCTATTCGAATAAAATATGTATGCTTTATTTGAATTTTTATGCCTTACGTGATCATTCACTTAACCGAACATGCATCCTTCTCTAGTTTGTTATTCACGGGTGCATAATGTCTCGCCGAAGACCCCCTACAGCTCCCCCATCTCCGAATTCGATTGCAAGAGAGTTAGTGACAGCTATGAGGCAGATTGCTGAGGAAGTACATCAAGAGAGACAACAACAACAACAGCATGTACCTGCGAGACAAGCCGAGGGCCATTCCTTGGACAGGTTTCTGCACTACAACCCACATTGCTTCATCGGTGAACCAGATGATCTTAAAGCCGAGGCTTGGATAGCCGATTTAGAGCGAATCTTCTGAGTAATACGTTGCAGTGACCCCGAGAGGGTCGAGTATGCCATCTTTCTCATGAGAGGACCAGCTGAAGGTTGGTGGCGCTGCATAGAACAGAGATGGATCGCTGAGAGAATTCCATACACTTGGTCGCGGTTCCTATCCAACTTTCGAGAGAAGTACGTGCCAGAAGTGCGTGACCGCCGGGAAAGAGAGTTCATGTCCCTCACCCAAGGAGCTTTCCCTGTTGCACAATACGAGGCACTTTTCAGCCGCCTCATTGTCTATGCTCCTCACATTGCGTCAGACGATCGAAGAAGAGCACAGAAGTTCATCGAGGGACTTCAGCCGGAGATCTTGGAAAGATTGGTGGGATTGGACATTCGTGTTTATCATGATGCAGTTAACCGGGCTATGAGAGTGGAGTCCGATCTTCAAGAGTTGGGACGAAGTATTCCTCACATGAAAGGATCCTCTTTCAACGAGAAGGCAAGAAGAGAACCATCCGGACCGAGCACCTTTCAGACATGGGAACCACACTACGAGATGCCGGAACCTACCAGACCAGAAGTGAACGAGGACCCCATTCCCTGTGAGCACTGTGGAAAGACGAATCACAAGACTGCAAAGTGTAGGAGGAAACTGGGGCGTTGCCTCAGATGTGGGAGTATTAAGCATCGAGTTCAAGACTGCCCCGACTCAAGCAACCCTCGGGGAAGAAAAAGGGGATCTCGACCCTGATACCGACTCGCAGAGGTACATTGCATTATCATCGCATTCATTCATAGTATTCTGTTTCGAATGGTAATTGCTTTAAATATCTGTTAAGTGTTTTATATAACTTAAGTGCTTTAACTGCTTTCAAAATTCACACTTGCACTGATTGAATGATTAGATGCTAAGATTTATGTGACCTCTGTGTGGATAGCGTGGAATTCGATAAATTCGTTATACGCTATTAGAGAGTGCTAAGGACAAGGAGTTCTTGGCTGACTAGGATCGATTCTGTTGTGAGTACGTTATGCAGTTCTGGATAGCACCGACGTTGACAAATCGAGTTTAAAGGAGAATACTTCTGAAGATAGTCGGAGTGAGAACCGACATTAATCCGTATGTCGAACTCGACCAAAAGAACGCCGAGCTTTCAGCTACACCAAACTGAAGACCTTACACTGGGATTTTCTGTTATTGGTCATTATGGACGAACGAACATGATTCTTCAGGAATCAAAGGAGACGTACATCTCCACTCGGCCGAGAGGGGAGATTCGAGTAGGCTCCTACATCACTGCTACATTGGAGTGTGCCCAAGTGGAAGGGCTCGATACTCAGGTCGCCATTGGAGGTTCGACCTCGATTAGTTATGGGACTCTAGTCCAGATGGCGATCTGCACAAAAGGTCCGAGGCGAAACGACCCGTACGTCTTAGTAGATGGTCTACCCTTAAGGGAAGTCGCCGAGGATGATGCACACGAAGAAGGACCCCGAACCTAGAGGCCCATGAGCAGGCTCAGCATATCTACCGACATTTATTGGGACAGGATGCATCGACCCCTGAGTTTTCGCACGCCAGAGGAAACGCTCAGGACCAGGAACCTATTGATCTGCAGCGATTCTATACGGAGTTTCCCGATTACCGCCGTATGAACGACGAGAGATTCGCCCAGCAGGAGAGACCGATCAATGGGGGCTTTGTAGTTCAACACGCTCGCATCGACAGCCAGCACTCAGCACTTCATAGATCTATTGCCGAGATGCAGAAGTCACTTTCAGAGCAGCTCGAGTAGTATTCCTGTCGTGGTCCCGATGAGCCATGATCTATTTATCTTTATTTTCTTATCCATCGTTAGCTTTGTTTAGGGTTTTTGTAATGCCGTCTTTCGCATGACTTTGAATTTTATTTGGAATGTTATTTGCATTTAAATATTTTGTTAGGAATGATGTTTTTTTATGTATTTTAATTGCTCCTAAATGTTCGTTTTTTAATTCGCGTTATTAGAATTTTAATAGATTATACTTCTCTTAACTAACCCCGAAGTCCGAAGGAGAATCTGAGGACAGATTCTCTTGAAGAGGGGAGTATTGTAACGACCCGAATATTTTAATTATATTATTAATTATTACGCGAATTCTTTCTTGCCTAATTTCTCGATCTATCCAATTGGATTAATTAATCTTGTGGAAAAGATTGATTTAACCTATCTTTTAAATATCCTCAATTACTTAAATAACATAAATGCCCTTGAAAGCCTAAATGACCATTTTACCCCCCCGAGATATTTTCCTAAATATCTGCCTATCTCTCTCATTCTCTCATTACACACAAAGAAGGAATAAGAAGAAAGGAAGGAGAAAGAAGGAGAAAAAAGGAGGGAATCTTCCCGACGCCCTACTGAGCCCGTTTCTCGCCCGATCGACGAGCCGTGAAAACCCGAACGATCCTCACTACATTCTCTACAGGTAATCCTTTTACCCCATTTCATTCAGTTCGTTCTTTCTTGCGATTTTCGTGATTTAGATATAGGATTTTTATAGGATTGGGTTTTCGTGTTTAGGAAGATTTACTCTGCCGTTTTACGTGATTCTTGTCCCTATGTGTAGCTAATATGGTATAGATGATTATATGTGAAAATTAGGATGTTTTATGGAGTAAATTAGGAGATGTATGAATTTATATGTTAATTTTCGTGTGTGAGGTTTCGCGATCTGCTGAGTCTGCTGCTCAGTAGATCCACACGGGCGAACGCACGGTCTTGATCAAGACCATGCAGGAGCCTGTGTGCAACCCTTTTCAACCTACACGGGCTTGAGCCCATGCACAGGCCCGTGCGCAGGCCCATTTGCACCTGCACGGTCTTGGCACCGTGCTCAAGACCGTGCGTGAGGCCGTGCACCTCTATTTGTGCTTGCACCGGCTTGCCAAGCCCGTGCGTTGGCCGGTGCAACCTACTTAGTGGATTTTCTAGCCTTTTCCTTTCTTGCACTTCGGGAATTGGGTCAACCCCACCCATTTAAATGTTGACTTTTCACATACGACCTCCGAATATCAATCCGATTTCACCTATAGCTTCCTCGAGCCTCGGGATTTGATATTCTTCATAATAAACAATTTAGCCGACCCTATTTGACCATCAATTGACACCTTTCTCGTTTAGGGATTTTATCCCACCTTTTTCGTTCCTTATCCATTTGATCCCATATTCGCGAGAGAGCGTCCTTATATTATTTTAAGCATGCCTACGTGCCCTAATTGCGTTTCAGCATGTCTTTGATATATAATTTCTAATGTTCTCCCATTAATTATAACTACATTAATACTCCTTTAAGTGTTGTTCCATATTTTATATATCCTTACGTGTTTAATTATCTGACTTTCCATATTGCACCTGTAGCATGAGTGGAGTTTATATGAATTGTCGTGCGTCATCTGTTGTCTTGTGTCTTGCTTTTAGTATTGTCGATCTTATTTTCATCCTCTAGGCCCTGTGTATTACAGGTGGGACCAACGAGGGAGAAACTTGACTACCGCTTGCTTTCATACTGTCGTGTTGAGTCAGGTAAGGGTTTTAAATTGTTTTCAACTGGAGTAAGAACATAGTTACTTAGGTTTGCGAAATAAACCACTATCCCGCTTTCTTATTACTTGTTGTATTGCCTTTACTATTTCTCTATCTGCTTAGTCAAACCGTTTTGATAGCAAACCAAAATGTTTTAAATACTTTCAACTAGGGGCAAGGAAAACCCATTTGGTTTAAATGCGAACTTTGGTCTCTCGACCTCGCAATTATAACCTTGTCTCGAATGGCCCCTTTGGCCTCCCACACCCCGATTTCCTACTTTCGAATGGCCCTTTTGGCCACCCAAACTATCATTGATTTCAAAAGCGAGCCATAGATTTATTAATGATTTGGGCCCGGTGTATACAGGAGGTGAGCCTGGGGACGAGCGCCTAGGGCAAATCCCGATGTATACTTCTAGCGTGTTAACTTGGGCCGGCTAGGAGGTCGGCTAGCCTAAGTTGATGCGAACGGTGTGTAGCGGGCGCCCCAAACGGGTAACGCACGCCCCGCACCGAGGCCCGACCCGGGACCGAAATGGAATCCGACCCGAACCGAAACCCGGCGAACGGCACACATTTACTCAATTCACTAGGCGGGTATTTCAAAAACGAAAGAAAAAGACAGGGGTGCGGAAGCTAAAATAAACCAAACAATAAAACATAAATAATTACACAAGTATTAAAGCCCACCAAGGCTAACGAAATTCAATTAATTAAATACAAACGGGTTCGATACAATATCCCGATAATTATAATATAACGGGTTCAAAATACACATAATCCCGAATACAACCTAAACTAATATTACTAATATCATAAAACATAAAAATAGCCATACGGAAGTAGAGTTGTACATGAGCCAAAAATAAATGTAACTCTAAGATGCGACGACGACGACGATCCCGCCTAGTATCCTGAAACCAATACAGGGTAAAACAGAGGGGGTTAGTCAAACGACTAAGTGAGGAGGGAATAATAATGTATATTATAAAACGGAAAATAAATCACCAATTTTAAATTTAAAAGAAATCAACATAAAAGAAAGGTTTTCGTAATCGGGTGGTGATTTAACATAAAACATAACTTATCATATGATTCGGCGAGTTGAGCCCTTAACTCCAATTTCCAAACATAAATACGGGAAACCCACCTTATTCCTCCAATGCAGACGGACCGCTAAATCCGAACTACGCATAACATATCATACGGTAACTCAGGTACTCAAAGGGCTGCCACTCCGGCCTCACCCCGAGCTCCCAAATGGAGGAAACCATAGGATTTACGCCGTAGACCCGACGTCTACCGACTTCGTCCTATCGCTCTTACTCCGGGCCCAAACAAACATGCATACATATCATAACTCGCTTTTCAAATCATTTCGGGTTGGCCAAAAGACCGTTCGAGACATGTCATATGCGAGGCCGAAGGCCAAAGTTCGCCTTAGAAACAAAAGGTTTTACATGTCTCTTTCGTAAACATTTCAAATACTATACGTACTACTTTTCATATCAAATCATTTTCGATAAATCAAATGAACATAATACGCATAAATATCTACTAAGCATATATATAGAAACGGTGTGAAAACAAAACGTAAACTTGGCTTATATCGGGAGAGGTCTATTTATATATATACATAATAGTACTGGAATCAGAAAAGGAAAGCCTCACCTGTGGCTATACAAAATAAGACAAAAGCAAGACCGGATGCGCTACTCCACAGGAGTATCATCTGCAAAACACAAAGACACAACCAAATAAGACTAACGACGACGCACGGCTTATACGAAAACATTAGAACACATAGAAGCACGCTATAAAAATAAATCAATCACTTAAGTTCAAATTCTCAAACGAAAACAGAGTAATTCATGCATTTAAAAATGCAAATCAAGTCCAAATGCAACGAAACTTTACGAACATGCTTAAATTATCATAAAGGAGTATGCAATCGAATTTCAGGGAAATCGGACTTCACATGCAAAAGTTAGAAAATTTTATGAAAACTTAAAACGCACTATTCATATACCCGAACATGTTGTAAATTCAAAAATCATGCAATTCCTATCTATTTCATATATATCGAATACATGAGCGAAGAAAGAATTCAGAAAAGATGAGCCGAGGCGGGACCCGTAGGCAAAAACAACCCCTGACTTACAGAAGGTCAGGGGGCTGTTCACCGGATCCACACGGCCTTGTGCACGGTCGTGCGCCGAGGCCGTGCACAATCAAGCAACACGCACGGCCTCATGCACACGGCCTCAAGGCCGTGTGCACCAGCCCGTGTGCAATTCTCCACATGCACGGTCTCATGCACACAGCCTCAAGGCCGTGTGCACCAGCCCATGTGCGTCCAGATCAAGCAGAACAAACAGAACCTCAAAATCATACTCGAATTCAAACCAAAATCTAACATTTAATCAATTAAACATGCTAATCACTCCCTAATTCTCACATATAAACATCTACAACATATAATCTACATATAGAAACGATAAACACGAAAATCCATCCACGATTACTATCAAAATCGAATAAAACCTAAATATTCAACTAATAACAAAAATTGAGAAAAACAAGGCATAGGATACATTAAACGAAAGAATCGTGAAAGGCTTACTCGTAGAAGAGATCGCGAGGAGTTCGTAGACGTAAACGAATCGAAAATCCGTCCGGAAACGGAGTCGGGACGATCGTTGAAGCTCCTTCTTCTTCCTTCTCTTTTTCTTTCCTTTTCTTTCTTCTCCTTTGCTGCGTGTTTGCGTGAATGGAATTGAGAGGGAGAGATGAGACTTAGTCAATAGTTGACTAGGTCAAAAATCGAAGGGGCATTTTAGTAAGTTCGCCAAATAAGTTCAAAACTCACGTCGTCCAAATAACACATAATTACAGTCAAAATTCATATTATTAAACGCACATTGACAATTCGTAATTTAAATACAGAAATTCATTCATATACGAAATTATTTTAAAATTACATAATAATTGTCAAATAAATAATAAATTGCGCAAATACTCGATTCGGACATACCGAAATATAATTCGGATTTTCGGGGCGTTACACGGTGGTGCTAACCGCGTCTCCTTAAATTCTGTACGGTGGTGCTAATCGCGTCTCCTATGGTGGTGCTAACCGCATCTCCTTAAATTATGTACGGTGGTGCTAATCGCATCTCCTTAAATTCTGATACGGTGGTGCTAATCGCGTCTCCTTAAATTCTGATGGTACCAATTGTTGGTGGTGGAGTACTTGACTATATGCTTGCATGATTTTCAATTGGGAATTATAAAGGGAGGGCCCGTTCTCGCCGGGACACATTATTGCATTTATTGCTTGTCTAATTGTTTACGGCTTTCGTTACAAGTCGAAACACATTCTGGTTTTCTTCATTTATGATACGTATTTCCCTATATATATATAAAACCCGGAAGTGTGACTCGTACTTGCTACCCTAAGCCTCCTTTATTATTCAATTAATTAGTTGAATTTCGAGCCGTGTTTATTTATCGTTTCTAACTTATTGAATCGTGCCTTTCGAACATGTAACGGCCTCGTAACTCAATTAATACCCCTTTGAACTTATCGGCTTGACATTACGTGCAAATGTTTTTAAAGGATCCGGTTCGTCAACCCTTTCGTGTTTTCCAAGCAAGCCGAACCGTGTTGCCTTGTGTTATTGTTTTACAACTTGTATTTCGTTATTTATCTTCTTTCTCAAAACGGGCGACACTCACCACTTTTAGTTTGAAAAGATAAATGACGAACTGTGATCAAAACTCCCTTACTGATTATCCTTTATACTCACCCCTGCTATTTTGGTTCTTGCTTCAGGTAGACAAGTGGCGACGTCACCTATCTTGTCAGTCAGCATCAGCAGGTCTAGATAGGCTCAGTCTTTCTGGTTTGTCTTGTCAGTGGTCCCAACAACCATCGAGTCTTGTTTATTGTATTTATTTACTTTACGTACTTATGTGCCCCTGATGTGGGATAGTTGACGATATCTAGGATTGTATAGGATAGACTATGTAACGACCCAAAATTCTAGAATATATTCTCGGAATAATTATTCGACATTTCGTTGAAGTTTATGTGAAAAGATTAGCTTCGTTAGCTAATTTTAAGTTATTTAATTTAATTCCCTATCCTCAACCATTTATAATTACATTTTCCACCCCTCGAAATTAATGGGGTCAATTGGCCAAAAATAAAAGTTGACTTTTTGCATACGACCCCCTAAAATCGAGCCGTTTTCACCTATAGCTTCCATATGATTCAAGGATGAATATTTTGTAAAGTTTTCAAAATTTCGACCTCGTTCGGACCTTGAATCGAGCCTTTTTCGTTTAGGGCTTTTTCCCCAATTTTTTGAATGTCGTCCGAAAAATCCAAAAATCGCATGAGTGCTTCTTTATAATATTATAAGCATGAATGCGCAATTAGAATTTCAATTGAGCATGTTTAGCATCGTTAATTGCATAATTTCCATTAAATTGATTTAATTACATTTTAATTATAAATTTAGTTGCTACATGACGTTTATTGGTTATTCATGTGTTGTAGTCTTCGTGAGTCGTTGTCGTGTCTTGTCTTAATTGGTTCTTGTCGTCTATTAGTTTCAGGCCGTCTTTTCAAGGCATAGCTTGGGTTGTCTTGTCGTTTTCGTGCTTCCAGGTGAGGGTATTAAAATGCTTTCAAACGGAGTAAGAATTTCTTTTAAATTATTGCGAACTACCCTTATGTGCTCATCTTGCTTTGATTTCTCTTCTCGTATATCTATTAGATATTTAATCTATATTTTAATGATTTTATAACAAATGTTTTGATAATAACTTGTATCTATAAGTATCTCTAAATCATTTTGTTTTCAAAGGGCAAGAAAATTCTTTCCTTTACGTGATGGTTTTACTTAGGATTTACCCCCTTTGTCGTCATACACACTTGCCTAAATGCCCTTTTGGCCTTAACTTATAATGTTCTTCAGACGCGAGCAAAGATAATGTATTGTTATTTAAATGGGCCCGGGATGGTATCCGGAGGTTGCATCTGGGGACGAGCGTCCAGGGTGTAATCCGAGGTGCTTTTCCCAAAACTAAGCGTCAATCGTGGCCCGTCAGGAGTTGATAGCCACGGTTGGGAGTGATGGTGGGCGTTGCATTCGTTGCACGTTTTCCTAAAATTCAACAGTCGCCCGGGGTAGCGCCTCTAGGGTCGGACACCGGTGATGGAGTTTATTGAAAGTGAAGGGGTTATAAGGAGGAACAGGCCCATTCTCGCTGGGATATTACTTGCTTCCATTTATGCTTTAATTATTACTGCTTATTATTGTCGTGTATGCAAGTCGAAGCACGATCCGGATTTTCTTCAATTATGCAAATGTAATTTCTTATATATATATATATAATCCAAACCCGGAAACGTGGCTCGTACTTGTTCCCTCGTTACCCTCACTGAGTATCTTTTATACTCACCCCCACTATTTTGATTCTTACTTCAGGTTGACAGGTGGCGTTGTCACCTCTCATGTCGGTTGGCAACAGCGGGTCGTAGGTCTTGGTATTCGTGTCCTTGGGTAATTGTCAGTAGTGACCAACAACAGTCTGTCTTTTATTATTAAATTGTTTTGTCAGTAGAAATGGATATATTAATGATGATTGATATTCGATGATGTGATGGATATTTGTTGAGCATTGACCTGTTAATTATGTATTTGTTGGAATATTGATTTATGTTAATTGAGGTCTCGTGTGGCTTTGCATGTTTAATGGATATATATAATTTATAGCTTCCGCACTCTGTTATCTCTGTTGGTTTTTGTTGTTGGACTAGGTACGTTGTTGCCGGTATAGATTGAGTGCTTGCCATTCGCCGGGATGGATTTTTAAATGGGGTACATCTACTACGTTTGGGAGTTCGTCTCGGTGCGGATGTGGTGTCCTTTCTCCGCCTACGGAAAGGGGCGCTACAGACTAGTTGAGCCATGGATGGCACTACGTGTTGTTATTCTGTTGTATTTCGAATTGCACATGTTTAATTGATATTATGTTAGCCTCGTAGGCGTTATGGATTTATTTGATTATCTTTTAAATCGCTTCCGCATATCTCTGTATTGTTGTGATTGTTGTTGGGATGGTTGTCGCTGTTGCCGATGGTTATTGCTTGAGTGCCGTTCGCCGGAGTGGATTTTTGAGTTAAGGCTCCTCGCTGAAGCTTGGGAGTTCGCTTCGGTGCGGATGTGGCGGTCCTTCTTCAGGGGGCGCTACAGGGGCATACTTTTGTGTGCTGCTGAAACCCTAGAGTTTCACATAAGCTGTACATTGGGTATGTTCGAGTCATGCATGGAGGCTGTGAGGGTCAATATAGAATATGTCACTTGTTGCAAGAACAAGAAGAATTCCTATGAGTTCTATTGTAGTACATTCCACCATCAAATCCTTGCAAGGTATGGTTGGTTTCAACTAGGAAAGAGTTTCTAGAGTATGAGACCAAATGGAATTACTATAGGAATATAATTCATAGCATTGAAGACTACTGGGATTCCATTTCCCATACCCTAGGTCTCAATCGGGAATTGAATGATAGAAGGATAGTATCTCATAGAGATCATGAGGCTAAAAGGTAAGCACCACTTCATCGAAGGATGGGTGGCCATGGACACGTTGCTAGACGTCATCCATGGTCTGTATAAATGAGTTTGTGAGATCAAATGGGTTTTGACTCACAAACCTTCTTTGAATTGAAGAGGGTTCAATTAAAGATATGACTGTGACATTTGTAATGTGTTTCTACTGCTGTCCTGTTGGTGAACCTGAGGGGTCACACAATGACTTCCAAAGGCAAATAAGATTATCAAATCAATGTGGATTGATGGATTGAATTAATTGGTTTAATTCAAAATTGAAGTAGTTAATTAATTTTGGAGAATTTAATTAAGAGTAATTAAAGGATTTAATTGGATTAAATCAAATTGAGAAAGAAAACATTAATTCAGGAATTAATATTCAATTGGGCTTGAATTTTATTTGGAATGAAATGAAGCTCAAAAGTGGAATAAAAGATTAATCCAATTCTAATTAGGGGTAATTAGAAAATTGGGCTTTGATAATTTTTGAAAGGATTTAATTGGATTAAGTCAAGCTGATAAAGAAAATATTAATTTGGGAATTAATATTAAATTGAGCTTGAATTTTATTTGGAATAAAATAAAGCCCAAAAGTGGAATAAAAGATTAATCAAATTCTAATTTGGAGTAATTAGAAAATTGGGTTTCGATAATTTAATCTAGTATTAAATTTAATGGCCCTTTTCAAAAGGCCCAAATCCAAGTCCCAATTGAAGGTGATGGCCGAAAATCCAAGTCCTTCAGGGGCTTGGAATTTTCGGCCCTTTATGGGTTCTATATAACACTTAGATTAGTTATTTACGTAAAAAGACAAGAATTCATTCTCAAGAAACAATACAATCAGAAAACCTAATTTTCTGTTTTTCTCTCCTCTCTTTCTCACCCCACTCTCTCTCTCTCTCTCTCTCTTAGAGAATTGGCTTCTCTTCACTTCATAGATTATGTAACGACCCAAAATTCCAGAATATATTCTCGGAATAATTATTCGACATTTCGTTGAATTTTATACGAAAAGATTAGCTTCGTTAGCTAATTTTAAGTTATTTTAATTTAATTCCCTATCCTCAACCATTTATAATTACCTTTTCCACCCCTCGAATTTACTCTAATCTCTAAACGAACCCACACCCCCTTGAAACACCTCTGCACCATCTTGGACACACCCACACTACCTTGAACACACTTACACCACCTTGTGCACACTCTCTTGCACACTCTTGAACATAACTCAAAATCGAGAGAGAGAAGGAGAGAAGAGAAGGAGAAAGGAAGAAGAAGGAGAGAAAGAGAAATCCCGTTCCGAATCCGTCGCTCGATCAATCGAAATTCCGAGACCAACTATACGATCCTCATTCAATTCTCTATCGGTAACCTTCTTTCTCCAATTCATTTCATCCATTAAATCCTTCGATTTTCTAGCTTTTAAATTGAAGTGAATATTTGATAATTTGATGGGTTTGTAGGTTAGAGTTTACCATTTTTAGTGTAGTTCGGATCCAATGGTAGCTATTAATGTGTACAATGCATGAGTGTGAATTTTATATGTTGATTTTAGCTATAGAATCCACCCTAGTTGATTTTAGAACGAAACCCTTGTGAGAAACCTTAAAATCGCGTTTCTGCACCTGAAAGACGAACCACACGGTCCAACGCACGGTCTTGGCAAGACCGTGCACCAGACCGTGTGCACCACCTTGAGCCTGCACCGGCCGGCGCACCCCGGTGCGCAAGCCAGTGCGCACTTGTTTTAGCTTGCACGGTCTTGAGTGCGTGCTCAAGACCGTGCACAAGGCCATGCGTTAGCCCGTGCGAATGCCTTAACCAAATATTCAGCCTTTTTCCTTAGTTGCTCACGGTAATGGGGTCAAATGGCCAAAAATAAAAGTTGACTTTTTGCATACGACCCCCTAAAATCGAGCCGTTTGCACCTATAGCTTCCATATGATTCAAGGATGAATATTTCGTAAAGTTTTCAAAATTCCGACCTCGTTCGGACCTTGAATCGAGTCTTTTCCGTTTAGGACTTTTTCCCCAATTTTTGAATGTTGTCCGAATGATCCGAAAATCGCATGAGTGCTTCTTTATAATATGTTATGCATGAATGTGCAATTAGAATTTCAATTGAGCATGTTTAGCATCTTTAATTGCATATCTTTCGTTTAATGGATTTAATTGCATTTTAATTGTAAATTTAATTGCTACATGACGTTTATTGGTTTTTCATGTGTTGTAGTCTTCGTGAGTCATTGTCGTGTCTTGTCTTATTTGGTTCTTGTCATCTATTAGTTTCAGGCCGTCTTTTCAAGGCATAGCTTGGGTTGTCTTGTCGTTCCCGTGCTTCCAGGTGAGGGTATTAAAATGCTTTCAAATGGAGTAAGAATTTCTTTTAAATTATTGCGAACTACCCTTATGTGCTCATCTTGCTTTGATTTCCCTTCTCGTATATCTATTAGATATTTAACCTATATTTTCATGATTTTATAATAAATGTTTTGATATTTACTTGTACCTATAAGTATCTCTAAATCATTTTGTTTTCATGAGGCAAGTAAAGCTCTTTCTTTTAAGCATGACGTTTTGACCTCGGTTGGGTCTATGAGGGAAGTCATTAGGGGAAGACGTTAGTGTTTCCCGAAACGTATGAAACTTGTAGTCACCCCCTTTGTCGTCACACACACTTGCCTAAATGCCCTTTTGGCCTTAACTTATAATGTTCTTCAAACGCGAGCAAAAGATAATGTATTGTTCTTTTAATGAGGGCCCGGGAGGGTATTCGAGGGTCTCACTAGGGGACGAGCGTCCAAGGTGTTGCCTGAGGTACTTTTCCCAAAATTAACCGTCAATCGTGGCCCGTCAGGAGTTGATAGCCACGGTTGGGAGCGATGGTGGGCGTTGCATTATTGTTAATTATTGTCGTGTATGCAAGTCGAAGCACAATCCGGATTTTCTTCAATTATGCAAATGTATTTTCCTATATATATAGTCCAAACCCGGAAACGTGGCTCGTACTTGTTCCCTCTTTACCATCACTGAGTATCTTTTATACTCACCCCCACTATTTTGATTCTTACTTCAGGTCGACAGGTGGCGTTGTCACCTATCTTGTCAGTCAGCAGCAGCAGGTCTAGGTTGGCTCGTATGTCTTATCTTGTCAGTGTCCCAACAACAGTCGTGTCCTTATTTATGAATTGATTTAATTTATGTATTTCGTATTATGTTTTATTTCCCGTACTTACGTGCCCCTGATGTGGGATAGATTAGACGAGCCATGGATGGCATTTATTAAATGATTATTGAGAATGATGTATGAATTATGTTACCATGAATGGCTTATATGACTAATTGTATAATTTGATTTAGCTTCCGCAACTCTGTTATTCTTTTATTGCTGTTGTTGTTGGGGTGTCGTAATGTTGTTGCTGGTATTTGATTGATTGATTGCCGTTCGCCGGGATGGATTTTTAAGTGGGGTACATTTACCTCGTTTGGGAGTTCGTCTCGGTGCGGATGTTGTGCCCTTTCTCCGCCCACGGAAAGGGGCGCTACAGATTAAGTCTTACTCTCTAAGGCTTAATCAAAAGAAAATCAATCGTTCTTCATTCCCTAGCAGGAATTAAGAGATACGAGTTTGCTTGCGAGAAGCCGTGGACTATCTTCAGAAGGTTTCGGTTGAAAATCGAAACCTTGGTGGATCTTGAAGCCAGCGCCGTTGGAGGAGTGGCCAGAGGCTTTGGAAAGCCTTCGTTCCTTATCTACTACAAAAGGAGTGCGCAAAGGTGAACTCCTAAATAATATATAAACGTTTCAAAGTCACTTATTCATTGGATGAAGATTCACTATAACTCCCCGGGACTAAAATTTTTGAAATTCATTACTTCCGCTGCGCCCGGGGTGCATGAATCCCAACATGCTCGACTCGCCGAGATTCTGTTTGGTTTAAACTGATTTGTTAATAGAATCATCACCCATTGCAAAAATATTATTTTAATTACTTTCTTTTGATTTAAAATGATGATGCTATAATGTTTTGGTAATATACCTTGTTATCTCCCCCTCACTTAGTCATTTGACTAACCCTCTCTGCCTCACCCTTTGATTTCAGATAGCTAGGCGGTGCAGTGGTCGAGTCTAGTTAGTCGGTTATATATCTCTGTATTTTGAAACCTTATTGTACATTATCATGGATATAGTCACTCTTTATTATTGGTATTGTATTAGGATGATCATAATGTAAATGTTTGTTAGTTTATGGAATTTACGCTGGCCTTGGTGGGCTTTTCTATTTGCGTACTGATTTACGGTTTTCTTAGCTCCTATAGTGGGATAGGATTTAATTGTTTTCGCTTCCGCATTTATTGGTTTTTGTTGAGTTGTTGTTCAAATGGGTTACCGCCTAGTATTGAGTAAATTGTCTCCGTTCGCCGGGTCGTAGTCCGTAGGCGGACCTCCGTTCCGTTTATGGGTTATGATTCGGTGCGAGATGTAGTATTACCCGTTTGGACCGCTACAAAGATTCAACCACATAAGACGACAATACGACGCACGACTTAAGTTAAAGTAGTGAAACACTTAAGATCATGAAATGTGAATGAAATAAAGAAATCTGGAATTTGGACGATTCTTTAGAATTACAATGAACAACTATATATAAAGGTACTATTTAAAAGAGTATTGTTCCAGCATAATACTTAAGATAGTGAAATACGGACAATAGGTATTTCAAATTATTATACATGAAAGGAGCATTACCTTACCAATTAGTATAAGTTATTTAAACATACTTGGCAGATTAATTACTACTGATTGACATCAAACAAGGATAAAGATATTGGTGGCTTTTTAATCAACTTAGTCATGATAATAGTTATTCACCACTATTTTCAAAGTAAAATAACAAAAAAAAAACATGGTCAGCCTCAATTCGACAACCACCATCTTTCCAATGTATACATCGCCATTAGTGATCCAACCGAGCCTACATCACTAAAAGTGGTGTTGTTCCAAACTTGTCGTATATTTAGCCAGCATTAAGTGCAAGATCGGAGAGCTGAATTATGCCAGCACCGAGCTGAACATTCTAATTAAGATCAATATTTCCGAGTATAAACTTCCCCAATTTCTTCTTCAACAATTATTTACAAACACGTTTTACCGTCCATGGCAAGAACATCGCCTCAGCAGATTTCGAGCAATTCCAAGTAAACTAATTAACTAAAATCGCTGCTGCTAATATTCTTCGAAACAGTATATAAAAAAATTAACTCAATCAAACCAATTCATTCACTAGATAATTTAGTTACTGTAATAACTTGAGAGAGGAAAAGATATAAAGATCATTTACCTGCTTTATTCTTATGTTGAAAAGTGGCCGAGAAAAATAAATGTTGTGAACGAAGGTGGGTTATTAGTAGAGGTAATATATATTTGATAGTTATCATTTGGCACAAGACACTAACCGCCTCCCATCTTTGACTAATTTTCTTTTCTTTATTTAGTTTCTTTTAATCACATAAAAGGGTGGGGGCGGTGGTTTAATAAGAAATAGGAAATAGAACTTATCTTTTAATTTTAAAAGTTGAAGGGGAGAATTGGTAATTTTGTAAAACTTTATAAAAAGGGCACGTTTTTGGAATATAGCAATATAACAGTCAAAACTCTTCATTTTAAACGCACATTAACATAAAATAATTTAAATTCACAATTTAGCATATTTACGAAAATTCATATAAAATACACAAAATATCACAAAATTCAAGAAATGGAGAAAGAAGTGAGAAATGTAAGACGCGAAGCATTATCAAACTAATCTTGAAAAATCGGGTCGTTACACGCGATGAGAAGCAATTAACATAAATGTTTAACCATAAGACAACGACATTCACCACACCAAACATTGAAAGTACTAATTATTTTCACTGATTTTGAAATTAGAGGGTAACATACACTCTCGCTGATATAGAACTCTGCCCCTAGAAAATAGTTCTCAAAACACCCTGATTAACTATAAAAACTCATTTCAGAACTAACTCACCAAATCCCATCTCCTATTTCAATGGATTCTTCAACAAAACCCCAAACCTCCTCAACACATTAACATTCTTCTTCTTCAACAAATCATCTTCATCAAGATAATCTCCACAAAACATAAACGCGGCCGCCTCCGCCGCTTTCCTCCATTGATCACACTGTACTTTCAGCCTCCTCAACTCACCTTCCATCTCCCCATGTGCCGCTTCTAATTGCTCTTCCACACGAGCCGCCTTCTTCTTACACTTATCAACTTCTTCCAAATCACTCAATTTTTGCAATCTCAATATTTTGTTTTCCTCCAATACCTTACTCAACTCTTTCTCTTTTTCCGCCAAACGGGCTTTCAAATCTTCCATCTCTTTCCGGTTGGAAAACATGTTTTCGAGCTGAAATATAAGCCCATCATTCTCCTCACAAATAGATTGCAGTTCGTTTTCTTTATCCGTTAGATTTGCTTTCAGTTCCTCGATTTCGTACTTGGATTTTCTCAGCTCGGCCTCCAGCTCAGCTTCCCTCTGACCCCATGCAGATCTTAAATGTTCGTTTTCAGCTTTTTGCACTTGTGTTTCAGCCTCGTTCCGGTTCTTGACCTTGAGTTTGGCTACGAGATCTTCTAGAAATTCGACACGGGCCCTTGACTTTTCCAGCTCGGAAGCTAAGGCATCATAAGCTTTATTTCCATCTGATCTGAGAGTCACCATCGATTTTCTTGCTGTTTCTAGTTGCATTAGTGTTTGAGAAACGAGTTCGTGAGACTCAGCTTCGGATTTCTTGCAATTCTTCATTTCTTCAACAATTTCTGCAGATCCTCAGTTATTTAGATTCCTCTGCATCTTCCTGCTATTGGTTCTTAGATATTCCTGATCCTTAATAGTTTTTTGGTCTGCAAGTTTTTACAAGGAAAAATGTTCTTGGTAAATATCGATTTTTGATAAACAGAGAAGTTTGCACGAGCAAAATAAAGAAAGTTAATTACTGTATATTATCTTAAGGAGACATGAAAAATGTTCATCATATTGGATCAAAAGGCCCAACAACTTAACTTGTGAAACTGGATAGCAAGAAAATAAACAAAAAAAGGAGTTGCAAAAAAGCCAAAGTTTTTAAGAAGTTAAAAGTTGTTGCAAAAGTTATAAAAAGTGAAGTAATAAAAATGGGAAGTGTTTGAAGAATAACTTAGAAATAGAGAAAAAAAAAAGTTGGAAAAGCACCCTCACATTACTAGTACCATTTCTGTTTTAAGCTATAAGCAGAACAAGCACACTTTTTTCAGAAGTTGCAAATACCTCAGAGAGTGAGCTTCTAGGTGTTCCTGTGTAATTGCAACTGCACAAAACGCAAACTAAACATTAATCTTAAACATATGCTAAAAACTTTCAACGGTGACAAAAATGTAGGTTTCATGAAAGCAGCACATAAGAAGAGTTTGGAGTATTAAAAGATATTGCGATGGAAAAATCACTTTTAATAGAAAAAAGTTGATTGAACCAGTTGATTATTTAATAGTAAATTGCCTTTCAGTCTCAACAGACAGGATATATTTATTCTAGCATGATCACCGGATATTCACCTCAAATCATTAGAAAACGTGAAAATGATTAAATTACAAACCACTACTTTATATAATGAGATCACCTGATACAAGTTTTAAGTCAAATGACATAATCATTTCCGATCCATAAAAGATTCAAACTTTATTTCTTTTTCTTTCCTCAGGAAAATTACATATACCACCCTTGAGGTTTGCTTTAATTACAATTTAAGTCCTCCTTTTAGATATTACAAAACACTACCTGACATTTCACTTTTATTACAAAAACCTCCATAACAGTATAAGCAGGAAGCCAAAAAATACAAAGAATCAGCCTATTTGAAGGAGTTTTTTTTGTATTAAAGTGAATTATAAGGGAGTTTTTTATAATTTATAAAAACAAAGTGAGTAAATTATAATTAGCTCAGAGTTCCCACTTTGGTTCATAAAGGGCACCGAAAGTTTACCTTCTTTAGGAGTCTAGATATCTCAACTACCGGTATGGCGAAAAAGCCAAATTGGGATGAATTTATTTCTTGCTAATTGAATGCTTGCTGCCCACAACACCTGCAATATTAGATCAGAAACATCACAAATTTAATAGGATTAAAAAGAAAGAAATAAATATTCTTTTATAGAGTGATGTGGGGAATCCAATGAAATTAGTGCCCTATTGGATACACACTCAAAGAGAATAAAAAGTTAGGTAGAAGATATTATTATTATGATGCGAGTCCCATCAAACCACTAAAGTGCAAAATTTTTTCTACGAATGGAAGTTGTGCTCCCATACTTGAAAATTATTATGGCTCTTGTACTAATATGATTCTTGGCTTGGAAATTTTGAACTTTGAACTCATTTTTTGCAGAAGATTCTTGCACATAACCAAAACCAAGATCAACAGTACGTAGAATTAGGTGAAATGAAAAGTTGAAAACCAAACAACAAACATCAATAACAAACCTGAAACTAAAATAGTTTCAGATAAGCAACAAAAAAATTGAATTTCTTTGACTTTATCACGGAATTACAAGAAATTGATGATATTACTCCAAACCCTAATGGAATTCGAAATGCAGCAGCATTATTTCCAAACCATCTATTGAAATTTAAACATATTTTGATGGTTCCAAGAAGATAAGAAGAAAGAGAATCAACCATAAGAGCTCTGTTATAGGTTCTTTTTCAGGCCCAACTGCGGCAGTTTATGCATTTGTGGAGTGCGTACGTGTTGTACGACTGGGACGTTGAACACGAGTTGTTTTTTTTTAATACCCAAAAAAGAACAAGGTTTTTTTTTTTTTTTGTTTTTATCAGAAATAAATAAATAAGTGAAAAGAATTTAAATAAATATATTTATATTTAACTAGTAACCTTCGCAATAATTCGTAATTGTTTTAATTGGAGCTAGTTAAAAGAATTTAAATTGAATTAATGATAATTATTGTGATTTTTATTAATTTGTTTAATGGATTATTGCAACATGACTACGTGATTACATTATAGTCGTACGTGTCAGTATCCATACGCATAATTATTTTTAAATGTAATCAGAAAGATATTTATATTTTAATCTATATATAATATAAGTTTATAAATCATAATAATAGTAATGTTAATTTTCTAAATCATAAGTTTATATAGAAGTTATAAATATTGGTGAAAATTGTTAAAAGAAACGTGACTTTATTGAAGAATGAGAAATTATAGGAGATGGTGGGAAGTGGAATTCACGAAGGAAGAGAAATTGTAGGAGTTTCCAAAATATGATTATAATTTTATTCCTATCCTATTAGAAGAGACATGATAAACTAAAAATATATTTTTGGTTATATATTAATTTGGTGTGACAACTACTTTTTCCTACGGAATTCTTAATTTTACCCTTAGTTATATATTATTGTATTGACATTACAGAAAATTAAAGGGCTAAATATGTAAAAATACATTAAATAACTTCTATTCATGAGACAAAACAGGCTTTCTTTTTAACATACTATAGATAGAAGAAATTAAGGCCCTTAAAGCAATAAATTTTTAATCTAATTTGCATTCAATTGATTTTGGTCTAACTTAATTATCTCTCCCCTTTCTCAATAAATTTTGAAAATTTATATTCTTTTCTTTCTTTTTTTTTTAGAGAAGAGTTATGTTCTAATTCATAGTATTGAAAGTTCTTCTATGCACTCAATTTAGATCTCACTTATGCCTTGAATGGTTTAGATTTTTGTATATATTTATAATTTATTTAGATAAAAAAAATTTAAATTAAAAAGTGTGATTCGATCTAAATCATTAGATGCATAAGTAATGTCCATAAATCGAGTTCATATAAGAATTTTTGGTACTATAAAAGTCAACTGCCAATTACTTGTCAAGAGTTTCTAGCTAAGACAAATAATTGGCAAAATTGCATTTTTTGTCCTGTAAGTTAGGTTCGAGTCCAATTTTGGTCCTGTATGTTTTTTAGTTAACGCATTTAATCCTTTATGTTTCTAATTTTGACACATTTGATCCGATTTAACACATTTAGTCCTAGGGGTAACACATTTAGTCCGATTTTAGTAACACATTTAGTCATTTATATTCCCTCACTATTTTTCGGCCAAAATCTAACCGGAGCAACACATTTAGTCCTTTAAGTTTGCTAACAGATAAAAAAATTAAAATTAAAATATTTTTTACCGTTAGAGTGCAACGGCTCTTGTTGTAACATTTCAATTTTTATTTTTTTGGGAGAAATACTAAAAAGATTCCTAAAATGAACTTGTATATCCAAAAAACCCATGATTATTTTTGTTTATCTAAAATATCCCATTTGTATTTCTACAAATTGTTAATTCTAAAAAGCCCAAAGTTTAAGTTTTAGACTAAACCACCCCTAAATATATTTTAGATTTAAAACATAATTATTAGTTTTTATAATATTTCTTATCCTTATGTTTTTAATATAAATTTTATAAATAAAAATTTAATATATTAAATGTTTTTGGAATTTTTTTCAATAATATATACATATATATGTAAATATTTTCTTGAATTCGGTTCATAAAGTATAATAAATTGAGATAATATAAATTTTTCAAATTGAATAAAAAAACAAATTAAAATTTTGATAAATTAATTTTTTTTATTTTATAAATTAATATGTAAATAAAATTAATTTATAATAAAAAAAACTAATTTAAGAAATTAAAGGGTAAAATTGTCAAGAAAATAGGTCAAAGTCAACATTTGGGTTTTTTAGAATGATAAATTGATGGTACGGGTTTTTAGATTAACAAAAATATTCATGGATTTTTTGGATATAAAATTTATTTCAGGTTTTTTTTTTGTTGTATTTTTCCCTATTAGCAAACTTAAAGGACTAAATGTGTTGCTCTGATTAGATTTTGGCCGAAAAATGGTGAGAGAATATAAATGACTAAATGTGTTACTAAAATGACTAAATGTATTAAATCGGACCAAATGTGTTAAACTTAGAAACATGAAGGATTAAATGTGTTAACTAATAAACTTACAAGACTAAAATTGGACTAGACCCTAACTTACAGGACCAAAAATGCAATTTTGCCCAAATAATTAATACTAGTAAATATAACATACTCGATGCGTGTGTAATATAGAATAAAAAATATTATTAATAATATATAATATATAAATTTAGATAGTATAAATTTATAAATACTAATTATAAATTTATTTATGACAATATTAATTATATTTAATATATTTGTAAAATTTATGGCATATTAAAAAGTAATTTTTATAATTAAATAAATAAAAAATTTAAATTATTGAGGAATTTAGATAGGAAGAGAGAGGAAGATGAGAGAGAAAAGAAAAAAAAAAAGAAAAAACAGGAAAGAGAGAGAAAAATATTAATATTAGACAAAAAATAAACCGATGTGAAAGAGGAGAGAGAAAGAAACTGTAGCGCCCCATTGTTATATGTGGTGTGGTTGTCCCACATCGAAAAAGTGAAAGAAAAGAAATGACTTTATAAATTAGAATTCAAGTGTAACTAATGGATATCCTTTTGGGCAGTGGTTTAGGCTTAATTTTAGATTGCACTCAGTGGGTTTGAGACTTATATTCGCGTCCAATGGGCCCGCGGGTCCGGGGGCGTGACAAATGGTATCAGAGCTGACCGTCAGTCGCGGGAGCTAAGTGCCACACGCATGGGAGCCACCTCTTGAGCCTGTGGGGCAAAGTGTTATATGCGCGGGGGCCACCTCTAGAGTCCCCACGAGGACGTCGCGTTTCTAAAGGAGGGGTGATTGTAGCGCCTCGTTGTTATCTGTGGCGTGGTTGTCCCACATCGAAAAAGTGAAAGAAAAGAAATGACTTTATAAGTTAGAATTCAAGTATAAATAATGGATATCCTTTTGAGTAGTGATTTAGGCCAAATTTTAGGTTGCACTTAGTGGGTTCGAAACTTATATATATTCGCGTCCAACGGGCCCACGGGTCTGGGGCGTGACAGAAAAAATAATGAAGAAGAGAGATAATAAAAGAACGTGTGAAAAACTAATAAGAGTTTTTGAAAATAAAAAGAAAAAAAAGAAATTGGCAGTCCAAATTAAGTGAGAGACCAAAAGATAGTTACTCTAAGGGGAGGGGGAATTATATAATAATATAGATAATGTATTTGCATAAAAAAATTACACTAAGTAATTTCTAATTTATGATCATGCTCCTAGTAATATTTAGTTGTCTCAACTAATTGCCTTCTTTATCTCAAAATGTCAATAAAGGGGTGAATTCAACCGTCTAATGAGCAGTTTAAGTATATTTAAGGTACAAATATATAGTTAATATTTCAAAATATGCATATAATACTTATAGCCAGGTTTATCATGTGACTATAACCACAAAAAGATTTAATGATTTAATAATGTACAAATAGGAAAATTTGCGACTTCATCCGTGAATTTTGGAGAATTAAGATTTTTGGAACATAAGTTTCTCATATAATAATCCATCCCCTAACTTCAAAAAATGAGTTATTAGGGACAAAATTAGACGGAGTTAGATTTTCTCGCCTGAAAAAGTCACGTGACTATGTGACATTCAGTAAGCAATTTCCACTTGAAATCATTGTCAAGTAGTTAAAAAAAAAAAATTAAGCCAAAATTTTTTAGTTGTCGTAACTTTTTCAGACGAGAAAGTCTAATTTCGATAAATTTGTCCCTCATATACAACTTTTTTGTAGTTAGTTGATGAATTATCCATTTCTATAAACCTATGTACTAAAAATCCCAATTTTATAAAATTGACAGATGAAATAGCAAATATATATATATATATATATATATATATATATATATATATATATATATATATATATATTAATAACCTTAAACATAAATATAGTACGCACCTTATGATATTCTTATAAAAAAGCACTCTAATGTTCTCAAAGTTCATCCTCCTCTTTCGCAATACATGATTCTCAACTTGTATCAACTAATCACTCCATTGAACAAATGCATATATATATAGCGGAGCTTTTAACTCATAATAATTAGTACTTTAACCCAGTTAATTACAATGAACAATAAATACTTCACTTATAACCCTAGTTCATTAAACTTTCATATCCCATAACTTCATAAAATAATTGAAAAGTCATTGTCTTTCATTAAAACTTCATTAACTAGCCCTTATAATGTTATGAAATAAGTTAATAGAGACAATTTTACTGAATAAAATTCTAAATTCTTTTTTGTTCTACCAAGAAAAACAAAGAAAACGTAACTAATCAAACCGTATCTCAGCCCGGATATGATATAATCTATCACCTCATTAGAAGGATCGACCCACACCCTAACAAGAATTCCTATCTAACATGACTTAAACGGAAATGAAGCAAATTTTGACAATCCAAAATAATGTTACTTGAGGAATGAAATTCTAATAAACAAGTATTATATATATTCTTGGTTATTACAGAATTATTAAGTAAGTAATCAAATTTTATTTTGTTCTTTCTTATTTGGTACTACAAGATTTTTGCTGATGAATTTAATTTTCTCACACTAAAACGTGATAAATTTGATAAAACTGATTTTACCTTTTATTCTTCTACTGCATTAATAACCTTTTGGTCAATTCCCTTTCTTTTAATTTTTTTTACTTTAATTTTTTTTCCATTATCATTTTACTCATCAAAATATTTAAATATTTAATCATTCAAAGTTTAAGTATTTGTTTGACATTAACGTTTATTTTGCTCCATTAGTAGCAAAATAAACGAGTATGAGATAGAATTAACAATTAAGAATGAAATAAGGCACATTAGCGGTAATCGGCTTTTCAGATAAGTTCTTAGGTACCAGGCCCAACAGTGGGGTAGCCCAACATCCTATATATTAAGCCCATCAGCATTTGAATCCTTTTTGGTTTTTTAGGAAGATGGAACAATTCATCCGTCAATTTTTTCAAATTGAAGTTTTAAGGGACATTATTTTTGAAAATTAGATAATTCATCCCTTGATAATTTGGAAAATTACAGATAATTTTCGTCAAAAACTCAATTTTTTGTATGAAATTATCACGTGATTTACACGTGAGTGCATTTTCCGGCGACGGCGAATGAGTTGTTAGACAGTTTTAGTGCATCTTATGTGATAATTTTAGGCAAAAAATTAAATTTCCAGACGAAAATTATTTGTAACTTTTCAAAAAGGGAAAATTAAATTATACATCCACCAACTTTCAAAAATTTGGATTTTAGGGACACGAATTATAAAAGTGGGATATTACATCCAGAATTATTAAAAAAGTTGCAATTTTCATCCACCTCTTGCTGGAAAAAATTGAATTTCCGGCTAAATTTGTGCACGTGACCCGCGTGAAATATTTTTCGGCCAAATTATGGTGCTAGCTGCCACGTATTAAAAAAAATAAAAAATATGTCAGCGTAAGTTGGGGTTTCTAATCTATATGGCGGATGAGGTGGGTTTTTTTTATCTATATGGTATTCAACCGTACTAAATTTGGCCAGAAAATATTTCACGTGCACAAATTAGGTCGGAAATTCAATTTTCCGGCCACAGGTGGATGTCGTCAATTGCCAAATTTTTAGAAGTTCTGGATGAGATATCCCAATTTGATAATTGGTGTCCCTAAAATCCAAAATTTTAAAAGTTGGTGGACGTATAATTTAATTTTCTCTTTCAAAAATTAAAAATCAAGGGATGAATTATCAAAATTTTAAAAATAATATCCCTAAAACCCTAATTTGAAAAGGTTGGTAGATGAATTGTGATATTTTTTTAAGATCAGTATTTCTTTCTTGGTCGAGAAAGAAACAAAACAAAAACTAATCTGGGTTCATATCCGTTCGAATACAATCGATTGCCTCAGGGGGCCGATCATTCCAGTACACAATAGACTCCAATATGCCGTGTGTAATGCCCCGTAAATTTTTGTAGTCGAATAATTGTTTTATTTATATTTCGATACATATATCTTTATCCTAGATATCTACGAATTATTTATTTATTTATTTAAAGTACCTAATTATTTAAAATTGAAATGTTCTTAGGAAATACATTTAAATTTGTTTATCACGTTTAGAATATATTGTCATGTTAAATAGTTAAAAAACCTAAGAAGAAAGGCGGGAAAAAATGAGTCAAGGCCACGACAATTATCACTAGAGCACGAGGAAAGGAGTTGTCGAACAATACCCAAATTGTTATCCATGAATAATATATTGATTTGGAATATAAGGGGGTGCGACAGAGAGCCAAATGTCTCTACCTCAAACATTTGATTGATAAACACAAATTGAAGATTGTGGTGATTATTGAACCTAAAATTGCGGACGAGATGTGTCGGATTCTTGGTCTTCATCAGGTATTTCCAAATTCGTCTAATCATATTTGGGTTTTCTGTGCTGAAGAGATTAAAGTGGACATAATTATTAATCATGATCAATTATTGCATGTTAAATTGGCTAACAATGCGTGGGAAAGAGATGTACTGGCTAGCTTCGTCTATGGAAGACATTCCCGTTCAGCTCAGCGTGAGCTATGGAATGTCATGCGTGGGATATCGACAACTGAGCCGTGGTTTATAGGGGGAGATTTTAATGTAATTAAATCTTCGACTGAAGCTGAAGGATGTTCGAGAATTCTGAATAACGAGATGGAGGATTTCCGGAACTGCATTTCTGAGTGTGGCTTAGTCCGAGCCTCAAGTTAGAGGTCCTATATTTACATGGCACAAAGGCGTAAAAAGGAAAAGGCTCGATCGGATACTGGCGACACAAGAATGGTTTAATTTGTTCCCAAATGCATGCGTAGATCATCTACCAAAAGCTGCTTCTGATCATTGTCCAATGATGATTACATTTTCTAAGGAATGGACCACACAGGCTCCTCCCTTTCGATTTCAACACATGTGGACATTACATCATTCGTTCTTGGAGGAGGTTAAATCCAATTGGGATTTACCTGATCACTCTAAGGGTATGAGGAGATTCCAGAACAAAATGCAACGACTTAAAGGCAGACTGAAGGATTGGAATAAAATGGTGTTCGAAAATATTTTCAGCCGCAAGGATACGGCGGAGAAAGACCTAAGCATTGCCACAGAGCGATTTAATACTACTGGAACGGAAGAGGATCTGATTGAGGTTAACAGATTGACTGCAATTCTGAACCAAATGCTCCTTCAGGAGGAAATATTCTGGAAATAGAAAGCGGATTGCAAATGGCTCAAGGCACGGGATAGAAATACCAAATTCTTCCATAACAGGGTTAAGAAGAAACGGAGTAAAGGTCGGATTCACAAAATTGACGAGGATGGAGAGGAACTTACGGACCAAACTGAGATCACGGCATCAGGGGTTAAGTTCTTCGAGAGGCTTTTACAAGCTGAACCGATCGCAGCATCCGATAATGACTTTGAACACATTCAGGAAAATTTAACTCAGGCGGACTCAGATGCTCTCGCGCAGGCTCCATTAATGGCGTGCCCGGATGGGTATTCGGCACATTTTTATCATACATGTTGGGAGATCATCAAAGATGATCTGTATGGTGCAGTCTGTGAATTTTTTGATGGGATACCAATGCCTAAGGCATTTACATGCACTACAATGGTTCTGATACCGAAAACGGAGAATCCTTCGAGCTGGCGGTAATTCAGACCTATCAGCTTATGTAGTGTGTCCAATAAAGTTATGTCGAAGCTACTCGCCAATCGATTAGCTAAGATTTTGCATAAAATCATTTCCCCTGCGCAATCAGGTTTCTTGCCAGGCCGAGCTATTACTGATAACGTGTTACTTGCCCAAGAGCTGGCGCATGTTCTTAATGATAAAACAAGGGGATGCAGAGCTATTATTAAGCTGGACATGGAGAAAGCGTATGATCGGGTCAATTGGTCATTCTTATTTCGCATGCTCGACAAGTTGGGTTTTGGGTATAATGTTATTAAATTGATATCCAATTGTGTCACTAACTGCTTTTTTTTTTTTTGATAAATGGACAGGGTACCGGATTTTTCCAATCATCACGAGGTCTTAGACAGGGCGACCCTCTGTCTCCAGCATTGTTTATTATCGCAGCGGAATGGATAACGAGAAAACTCGACACTTTATTCCTTCAATTTCCTTTCATTCGGTATTCTCACCATAATAATGTTGTTTTGTCTCATTTGGCTTATGCAGATGATATGATAGTATTCAGCAATGGAAGCAGTGCTGCTATTTCTTGCATCATGAGAGTGCTGGAGATTTATGAGCAGGTTTTGGGACAATATATCAGTAGGCGTAAAACTTCATTCGTTATGTTGAAACACTGCTCGAACTATCACGCCAGGAAAATTACTCTCCGGACTGGTTTCTCTCGGGTTGATTTGCCCTTTAACTATCTTGGATGCCCTTTGTATGCTGGACGGAAAAAAGTTGCGCTGTTTGAGCCCTTGATTGGGAAAATTAGAGACAAACTTGAGGGATGGGATAGGTTAACGCTATCGGTGGGAGAAAGACTTCAATTGATAAAAAGTGTGTTAAGCTCTATTCCGGTTTACACTCTTCAGGTTCTTGAGCCTCCGAAGCCCATTGTGAAAAAGATGGAGACCGTATTTAACAGATTCCTTTGGGATTCGTATGGAGAAAATAAACATATCGTTTGGTGTAAATGGAAAGATGGCTTCTTCCTAACTGAAGAAGGAGGTTTGGGTAACAGGAGGATAGCTGATGTTATTAAAAGCTTTTCGTTTAAGCTATGGTTGAAGTTTCAAACCCATAATTCATTATGGGTAAAATTCCTGAGGGATAAATGTTGCATGGAATCCCGCCCATCCATTGCTGGAGCTGGCTTCCGTCACATGTTTGGCGGCGTATGCTCAGGGTGAGACAGGAAGCGGAGAGAAATATATACTGGAAGCTGGGGAAAGGGGATATTTCATTCTGGTTTGATAATTGGAATGGAGCTCAATCCTGGCCAGCCTACTTCTGAATTCAGTGTCCCATGCAAAGGTCAATGAATTCTGGAACAATGGCATGTGGGATAGAAACAAACTGATGAGTACGGTTCCCCCTCTTATTGTCGAGATGATAGCTGAGATCCCTAGAGAGGGAGACCTAGATTACCCTCTTTGGAAGCCGATGTCTGCTGGAAAGTTCTCTACTAAGTCATGCTGGAACCTGATTAGACAAAAACAGGAAATAATGCCGCTATACAGCAATATTTGGAGCCTTAGTGCCAGACTGAATATTTCAGTTTTCTGTTGGTGGTTTTTCCATCGTTGGATCCCTACAGATGATCGTATGACGGAGAAGGGCATTTATATGTGCTCACGGTGTCAATTTTGTCGGGAGACTGAAACCATGCCACACTTGTTTTTGGCCAGTAACAAGATTAGGAGAGTTTGGGAGTTCTTCGCTAAGATATTCAACATTACAAACCTTAACTCAGAAAGTACTGTGGTGAATTTTGCTCATTGGTTCTTTTCTATCAAGGGGCAAGGGAAATCGCATATCTGTACTATCATTCCGATTCTTGTCACTTGGTTCGCATGAGAAGCTAGGAATGCAGTGAAGTTCGAGGGAGCTAAGGTTTCAGCTGGCAATATTGTTCATAAAGTGGTGTTATATGTTCAGAATCTTGCCAGAAGTGGAATCATGAAGGAGGAGCATTGGAAAGGTGACCTGCACGCCATTGATTATTTTGGGGTTAAGGTGAGGCGGAAACGCCTTAAGCAAACTAAATTGGTCTTCTGGTGCAGGTCGAATGTTGGCTGGATTAAGTTGAACACAGACGGTGCCTCGCGGGGTAACCCTGGAACAGCTGGGACGGGGATCATTGCCCGTAATGATAAAGGGGAGGTGTTGTTCGGCATGTACAACTTCCTTGGCCAACAGACGAATAACATGGCGGAACTTTAGGCTATCTTTGAAGGTCTGCAATGTGCAATAAACAAGGGATATAGTAATATTTGGATTGAATCGGATTAAAAATTTTTGGTGGATCTCATTAACAGTGGTCAGAATACTTTTTGGGAGAGACAACACATTTTGAGTAAAATCCGAATTATGATGTTACAAGTGGAGGTTGTGATATCTCATAACTTTCGGGAGGCAAATACAGCTGCTGATTGTCTTGCTAATTATGCTTGCGATACCATATCTAACGGCATCCTGGGACAGCATGAATATGTTGGAAAGCCTCGAGGAATTGTTTGGATGGATGGTTTTAGATTACCTTATTTTCGTGAATGCTAACCCGTAATTGCTTTTATAATTTTGCATGGTGTGCAGGAGCGGGGCGACATTCATGCAGGAGTTTAGTTGCACTTGGACGTCATGATGGCTTGATCTTTATGTTTGCATGGCACATTCTTTTGATCATATTTGGACTAATTTTCATTTTGATGATTATCAGGTATCAGCAGGAGATTATGGATAACAAGGGGTGATCATATGCTGGAACCGGACTATACATACTTGGAGCCTCTGGGCGTGCTTTACTGATCGTGATCGCATCAACATTGTGGCCAATGCTGATTTTGAGAAGATTGTTGCTGGTCAACTTCGATATGAATTCTTCAGACTCCGCTTGGTGAGTGCGAAACTCGTGGCCATTATATGAATGGTCTGCTTGTATTTTATTGTGTGCTTTCAAGCTCATTTGTAGTAACTTACTGTGCTTATGGATGCACTTTTCGGATTTTCCGATGTGAGCCTTTATAATACGAGGGGGGGGGGGGTCCTCTCAACCCTCCGGTCAGTTGACCGGTTTCAGCAAAAAAAATAAAATGTTAAATAGTTAGACGTACTAATAAAATTTGTATCCAAATTATATTTTAAAAATAATTCAATTTCAATTGTGGTTGTTGAGAACTGTGAAATAAAACTTAATTGCAAGTCTAAAGTTTACCAAAACTTGCATTATAAATTTCATAAATTACATATTTTTTTTGGTGTTAATTACCGGTTCGGGTAATCCTATATTGAGTGCCCTTAATCCAGTTTGGGGCTTAGTCATAGTTAAAGCTCTTCAACCCTCCCAACGAATGTGTTTAGTGGGGGATCGAACTTGAGGCTCTTCCTACAAACTCAGCCTGTGTTGTCAACTTAGTGACACTACGTTGGTCTCATAAATTATATATAGATAAAAAAGAATAGGCAAAACAAGAACACTTGGCAAAAGTCGGATTAGCCGACCTATGCCTCATTATCCTTTTCTTTTTTTTTTTTTGAAGAAAAGGTGTTGTTATATTAACTTAAATCGGAAATTACATAATTCGTTACAAAAGTGGGAAAATCTCCCGATCCGACACAGGCGTAAGCCGCATTTCTAGCTAGTTCGTGAGCTACAATATTTGCTTCACGATGAACACAGTTAAAAGAACCAGAAGTAAACCTATCAGCTAAATCCTGAGCTTCGTCTACAAGGTTCCCTAGGTAACACAAGTCTTCCAATTTAGAAGAAATTTTCTTGATGACGTTGATGCAATCCCCTTAAATAATCACATCCCTCCAACCAAAATCCCTAGCGATACGAATATCTGCAAGGCAAGCCTCCAATTCAACATACTCTGGATCCGGGGGACCCTTGAACCTGTTTGTTTCCCATCCAATTACCGTTCCTTCATGGTTCCAAGCAACAACTCCCAAACCCAATTCCCCTGTTGGCTGGAATAATGCCCCATCAAAGTTCACTTTAACTTTTGGGTGTTGAGGTCGGATCCATTTTCCAGCCCCATTAACTCGAGCCATGCAAACACCAGCGGCTAAATTTCTGTTGATTTCCTCCTGGAGCACAACATCACTCCTAGTAGTTGTATAGCTGCCATAAATCAATTGATCAACATGGAATCTCTTCATTAAGTAGGTCCATTGGAGTAGTACTAGTACCTTCTGCCTTTTTTTTGTTCCTGTATTTCTAAATAATCCACAAGATGTAAAACAACTTGCTGCGATCATCAGCACTTAATTGATTTATAACAAATTCAACACCTTCACAAAACTCAGGTCCTAATCTGCTAACAACGTGCCAATGAATGTTCGATAAAGCCCACACTTGTCTCGCAAAGGGGCACGAAATTAAAGCATGATAAGCATCTCCCACATCAATTTGACAAATCGAACGATAAGGATCAATCCGACACTTACGCTTGAAAAGATTATTACCCGTCAGCAATATTTCATAACAAATCGTCCAAATAAACATTTTGACTTCAGGAATTAATTTGATTTTCCATAAAAGATTCCATACCTTGGAAAGGTTCCCTCCATTTGGTTGAGCAAAGTTTGGGAATTTAAGCTCCATGGCGAGATGATAAGCACTCTTAACCGAAAAAACACCATTTTGCGAGAAATGCCACATCAATACATCCGGTCGACGAACTTGGCTCAAGAGAATGCTTAAAAACTTTTTGCATCCTATTTAGTGAAAATTGACTTGACAAGATCATGATTCCATTTAATAACATTCGGACAAAACAAATCTGAAACTACCTCAACGTCAATCGATCGAGGCAAGGGAAAACCAGGGCGAAAGTCCGGCCCCCTTGGTAACCAATTATCACTCCAAATGCCAATATTCTCACCCGATCCAATTCTCCAATGCGAGCCCACCTGAATGAGATATAACGCAGCATAGATGCTTCATCACGTGTAGGAAGGCGAACGCCCAAGCTCGGCATTTCACAATTCTGTGTCCGGATAGTAACGGGCTTTTAAGATCCGTGCTAGCAAACTATTAGGCCTTTGAATTAATCTCCATGATTGTTTAGCTAACATGGCTAAGTTAAAAAACTTAAGACTCCGAAAGCCTAGACCTCCAATCCGTTTCCTCCTACATGCTTTCTCCCATGCAAGTCAGTGAATTTTTTTGTTTTCCCCATTATTCCACCAAAAATTTGCAATGAGCGAATCCAATTATCGAATAAAACAGTCAGGGAGCAAGAAGCAGCTCATAGTATAGGTAGGTATAGCTTGTAGAACAGCTTTGATTAAAACCTCCTTCCCCGCCAAAGACAGAAACTTTTTGGAGAACCCCTGTACTTTCTTCCAAATTCTATCTCGAATTGAAGAAAACACTTGTGCTTTAGATCTGCCAACAATCGCCGGAAGACTGAGGTAGAGATTGAACTTACTAATACACTTCACTCCAAGAATATCCAAGAACCTTTGTCTATCCCCAACTCCCACGTTTCCACTAAACACAATTGTCGATTTCTGGAAATTAGTAACTTGTCCCAAAACCTTCTAATACGCCTCAAGAGTATTACGAATACTCTCCATCGCCATTTCCGAGGCGGTACCACATATGAGTGTATCGTCAGCAAAAAGTAAATGAGACACACTTGGTGCTCCTCGACAAACAGTAATTCCTTTCAAATTTCCCAAACGTTCCCGTTCCTGTATCAAGCAAGAAAGCACCTCGGCACAGAAGAGGAATAGATAAGGAGACAACGGGTCCCCCTGCCGAATCCCCCTGCCTGGCTTAATATTCCCAAACTGTACCCCATCAAGCACGAACAAATATGACACAGATCGTACACAGTACATAATGAATTTAACAATACGACAAGGAAAGCCCAATCTCTCAAGTATAAGTTCAAGAAAATGCCATTCGACTCGATCGTACGCTTTGCTCATATCTAATTTCAACGCAAACAACCCCTCTTTTCCTTTATTCTTAGTTTTCAATGCATGATTAATCTCATAAGCAACTAATACATTATCCGTGATCAAACGAGAAGACACGAAAGCAGATTGAGTAGGCGAGACTAATACATCAAGAAAGGGTTTGATCCGAATTGCTAAAGCTTTAGACGTTATTTTATATACAACATTTCACAGGCTAATAGGTCGAAATTGTATTATAATCTCAGGATTTTTACACTTCGGAATCAGAACAATGTGAGTATAATTTAAACGATCATTAAAGTTACCATTGTTCAAGAAATCTAACACACAATTAACACCAACTATAGACCAATATCTCTTAAAGAAAAATGGGGGTAAACCATCAGGCCCTGGGGATTTCAATGGATAAAAATTTAAGAGCATTCTTTACCTCTTCAGAGCAAAATGGCCGAAGTAGCTGCTGTTGATTCTCGTCAAACAATCTAGGCTCAATCACTTGGAGAATTTCGGCCACGTCCTCCTCCTGAGTAGCTTGTGCAGTAAAAAGATTACCAAAGTAAGCTTCAATAATTTCTTTAATACCTTCTGCAGAAGTGCACTTATTTCCATTGTCATCAATCGAAAATTCAATTCGATTTGTTTCCTCTCTCTTATTTTCTTTTTCGTGGAAGAACTTCCTATTACGGTCACCTTCCCTCAACCAATGTTCTTTCGAACGCTGCTTCCATTTAATTTCTTCATCCTTGAGAATTCCATCAATTTGTTCTTTAATGTTCTTCTCGGCCTCTCTTGTCTCGTCAGTGATTCTTCCTTGTCGAAGCAACTCCAATTTTCTTTCCAGGTATTCAAGATCTCTATCCATCTGCTTCATCGTTCCACGCCACTTTAGGAGACCAATTTTGCATAAATTGGCGTTATACAAGATGGACTCCGTTGGGTTGCTTCATCTCACCTGCCACCAATTTTCGTTAATAATTTTTTCGCATTCTGTACACTACAACAAAAATAGCTTTTTGTTACAAAGGTTTTTACTATGCCTAACAACCCGTAATAAATAATACCTTTTATTACAAATATATGGCGTAGCAAAAGAAATAATGATACGACATCATTTTGAACATTTACTACGCTCCTACGCATAGTAAAAAGACGAATTTCTTACGCCATATTTTTCGTAGTAAAAAACTTATATAAGTTCAGAATATACTTAGTTAATCTGTAGTAAATAGATCGTAGTAAAAAGAATTGGCTCCAAAAATTGGAGCTAAATTAATTTCCCCCCAAAATATATTTCTTTTCTTTTTTTAAATAAATATTTTACAAGACAAGCCCACTTTCTTTTTTCTTTCTCCCAATTATTTTTCATTTCTTCACTTTCAAACACCCATTTCACTTTTCCCAAATCACTTCACTTCCCCTAAATTTGAAGCTCCACTACGACATTGCCTCTCAATCACCAAAGCTTTTACACGCCCACCACTCAAAATTTCCGTCAAGCACCATAGCTTCACAGGTATGTATCTCAGTTTCATTTTGCTGTCATTGTGGTGGAATAAGGGTTTATGTTTATGTGAAATTAATTTTATTTTTTTGGGCAAAATTAATTTTTTTCACCTTAAGAAGAGAAGAGGAGTGTGAGAAATGTCGTGAAGGTTTTCCTCAGTTTCACCATAGCTTAGTGACCTTGCTTCCCTCTCTCATTTCACTGGTGCGAAGTCGATCAAAGTTCAGGTGAGCTCTTCTCTCCTTCTCGCATGGTCACCTGATTTTGATATGCGAAAACCCACCAATTTTTTGTTCTCTCATTCTCGTGTGCAGGTGAGCAAAGTTCAAGTGCACACAATAACGAAACTTCACCTGATTTTGATACACAAAAACCCACCAATTTTTTCTTCTGGAGTGGACTTCGAATGTTCTACAGAGGGTAAGAAGATTATAAAATCACAATTTTTTGTTTGATTCTATCTATTTAGCATAATAATTCATCGAGGATTTCTGAATATATATTAGCATTTCTCATAGTAACTCCGGTTGAGAAACAACATTCTCATGTAATTGCCAAACAACATTCTCTTGTGAGATTGAGAACTATGGTTGACTTAAAATTATGTTGGTGGGTAATGATATGTGTTTTATTGTTTTATTTATGGTCAATTACAAACCCCCGAGGTTTGCGCCATTTATGGGAAAAAATCTCAAACCTTAAAAATTACAAAAAATAGCCCGCGGTTTTGAACATGTTAAAGAAAAATGCCCTCAAGAAGAAAATTATAGATTCATGATATTTTCCGTAATTTTCAAGCTTTCGGGGTATTTTTCGTAAACGGTGCAAGCCTCATGGTTTTTTTCATAAGTATTCCTTTTGTTACTTAAGTTTTCCCAAAATAACTATCTGTAGACATTTCAATTATGAGCAAAACATATTTAATCAAAACACACTAATTAGTTAATCAGTAAAGATTGAAAGTCCAAATGAAGGAGAAGGCATAAGTTCATATCAATTGCATGTCTGAGTCAGATTTGCATCATCATAAAACAAAGGTAAAGCAACCTTTGGTCTTCAACAATCTTCTTTAACACAAATTGCATCAAAAAGTTGGTATTTCCACCTTCTTTTTCTTTAGTAATTGTCTTTTGATATTTCTTTTATTTTCTTTTCCTATGGCAGATGCTTTCTGTGGACATAAAAGATTTGAGATCACCCCTTTTTTATTGTATTTATCGTCTTACTTTATCTTGGAAATAATAAAATGAACTGTTTCAAGATTCTATCCTCTACTTCCTTTTTTTTTTTCCATTTCTTTCTCCTTTTTGATGGTTAGCCTTTTTTGTACACAATTGATAGATGATATAGATTTTCATTGGTCAATCTACATATAATGAATTCTTGGGATAGAGTTAGAAAATCTCAGCTCTTTCTTTTTTGGATAGCTACATCCCTGAAGGTTACCATTTTAATCAAGTAATTATTATTTATTCATGCTTAAGTTGGAAAACCAGGAATGAGCTAACTGAAAATTTAACATTAGTCTCTTATCATTATTTTTGTATTAGGTGTATGTTTCCAAGTTTGATCAAGTGTGAGGGGTTTATTTTAAAGATTAAACTCCAATATGAACATTTATCTTATTTAATCTTAGTAGTGATCTAGATTTTTTCTTGTATACAAAAGCTCTTTGAATTGACTCTAATACATTTAAATATTTTTTAATCAGTTCTTATAATTTTCTTAAAGAATTTTAGTTCTCATCTTCAATGTGACAGATTAGAATCAAATATTTCCTATTAACTTATTAGAGTCTAATATTGGAATGCAATGATTATTTCTTTACCCTAGAATTTGATATCTTTTGTAAATGTAACTCCAAAATGTGTTACAGGGTTTCTGGAATCAGCATATAACAAAAGGATAAGAACTGAACTTTGGATTGCCCCTGAATCAAGGAAAGATCAGATTTTAGCAATTTAACCAACTAGTCTCTCGACAAAGTGATATTATTCAAGGTGAATTAATTAAACTTGTCCTTTATATATTTTGTTTAGCTTGTCTACTAAAGTTATTTGAATACTTGTGTATTGTAGCGGTGTGGATAAAGAAGTTTTGAAATGGACAAAAATTGGATAGATTTAGATGATCGTTCATCTGACCATATGTCCATAGAGTTGCTAAATTTTTACAGTTTGCATTTTCGGGCAAACAAAAGGGTTCTCGAATTTCTTGTCCATGTATCAAATGTAGAAATCATTTTAACATAATTCGTGAAGATGTGATGCTACATTGCCTCTGAGACGGATTTGATTCTACATACAGAAATTGGACATGTTATGGTGAAATGTATATCCCATTTCATATTAATAATGATGATGGCCAATCAAGTCTCGGTGATGATATAACTGGTATGCTCCATGATGCAATTGGAATTCCATAGGAAGATGCAAATACAGAATCTGCCCAACAATCTGGTTTTAATGAAGTGAATGGAGCCGATTTAGAAACAAAGAGGTTTCTTAAGTTGTTACGAGATGCCGAGACAGAATTATTTTCCGGATGCAAAAAACAAACAAAATTGTCTTTTATTGCTCGATTGTTGCAACTTAAGGTGCTTTGTCGTTGGTCTAACCACTCAATGAACTTACTACTTGAGTTATTGAGAGACTCTTTCCCAGATAACGTAAACCTACCAGCCAATTACTACGAAGCCAACAAAATAACCACTGAATTGGGTTTCACGTGTAAGATTATTGACGCATGTCCTAATAATTGCATGTTATTCAGAGATGAAGATGCAAAGTTGGATACATGTGAAATTTGTGGAGAAGCTAGATACAAGGATGCTGATAGGAAAATTGCAACAAAGCGAATGCGGTACTTTCCGTTAAAGCCAAGATTGCATAAATTGTTCATGTCATCAAAAACTGCTACTCTTATGAGGTGGCATGCTGAGGAACGTGTTGACGACGGGTTACTAAGGCATCCCACTAATAGTCAATCATGGAAAATTTTTGATGAGAGGCATCCCAATTTTACGAGTGACATTCGTAGTATCAGACTCGGCTTAGAAACAGATGGATTTAATCTATTTGGAACAATGAATGTCAATCATAGTGTTTGGCCGGTTGTGCTTATGACTTACAATCTCCCTCCTTGGCTTTGCATGAAACAACCTTCATTGATACTATCTGTTATAATTGATGGCCCTAAAGGACTTGGGAATAAGATTGATGTGTATCTCCAACCTTTGATTGAAGAATTGAAAGAATTATGGATTAGTGGAGTGGAGACGTATGATGCGGGTAGTAGTCAGATGTTCCAATTGTACGCAGCACTACTATGGACAATTAGTGATTTTCCAGGTCATGCTAACATAGATGGTTGGGGCACAAAAGGTGCTTTTGCTTGTCCTAATTGTGGGCGAGACACACGATCTGAATATTTGAAAAATGGGCACAAGTATTGTAACGACCCAGAAATCCAAGAATCATTGTGAGTTCTTTTTCGCGACTAATTATCCTTCTCAACCCTATTTCTCGTATTATGTGAATTATATTATATTATTTTGTATACGACCTTACGTGATAATATTATGTGCGTATTTAAATTCCTTAATTGTTTAGCTTTCGTGTAATATTAATGTTGTTATATCTTACCAAAATGATTTAATTGGACTTTCTAAACTTACCAAAATACACCTTCGTATTTTTTCGACATTTTGAAATATTTGATAAAAGTATCGAAACCCTCATTTGAACCCTTATTCGAAATAGAGAGAGAGAGAGAGAAGAAGGAAAAAAGGATTTTCACTCCGAAGCCCTAAACGATCGTGCCGAGCTCGTTTCTCTGTGGAATTCCGTGCCGATCGAACCTAAACGATCCTCTCAACGAGACCTTGCTTTAGGTACCTTTTTTCCCAATTCTTTCTACGAATTTTTGATGATTTGAGCTTATTTTTATATTTCAGGATTTATAGGATTTTTAATGAAATCAAACCCGTTTCTTGGTCATTTCTTGTGATTCTTGGATAGAAATATTCTTTACATGTTGCTTAATGATTGTTATAAATTGTGGGTGTCGATTTGCGGTAAAAATATGTTTTAAATGCATTTTTGGCTCGGATTCGCATTGAAATCGCGACTTTCTGCTGGGTGCTGTTAAACCGCACGGGCTAACGCACAGTCTTGATCAAGACCGTGCAGGAGTCCGTGTGCACCCCTTTGTGCCTGCAAGGGCTCACGCCTATGCACCTGGACCGTGTGGATGGCCGTGTGTAGTGCACTTGGACCGTGTGGATGGCCATGTGTAGTGCACGGTCTTGACACCGTGTTCAAGACCGTGCACAAGCCGGTGCAAATGCCTTAGGCGATTTTTCCAGCCTTTTTACAAGTTGCTCTCGGGAAGTGAGTCAACGTGTCGCCAGTTTTGGTTGACTTTTCGCATACGGACTCCAAAAATTACACCGATTTCACCCATAGATCCCTTTTAAGTTGTAGATTAATATTTTGAAATGTTTGTTGAATTTCGACCTCGTTCGGACTGTGAATAGTACAATTTTACGTGTATACATTTTTGGAAACTTGTCGGAATTATTTGAAATTTACGTGGAAGCTTTCATAAATATTATTATTGGCATATGCATGCTTGTTGATTCAATTGGTTAGCCGTTCGTCAAATAATTGCTTATTTGCGCTTTTAGAGTCGTTATTAATTCGTCTAGGTCCTGTCTTGTCTACAGATTAGTCAGAGGTTGGTGAGCAGTGAGTTGTAGCTGCTAGGCTTTCTTTTTGGCACACCAGGTGAGGATTTAAATTATTTAAACTGGGCTTGAACATATATGTCTATGTATACTTGCGAAATCCCCATATTCCCTTATTATTGGTATTAAGTATTTCGAGCATATACTTTTATGATTTACCAACAAATCCTTTAATATCAAATTATACATTAGTACCAAAAATCGATTTGTTTTCAAAAGGGCAAATAAACCCTTTTCTTTTAATGTGATGATTTGACTTAGGACTTGGTCTATGAGGAAAGTCGTTAGGGAAGTCCTTCAGTGCAACCCGACGCGTGCGGAACTTGTAGTTACCCCCTTTGTCGTCACCACTTGCCCAATTGCCCGTTTGGCACTCAAACCCTTTTTGTAAAGCGAGTAAAATAAAGGACTTTTCATTTGGGCCCGGGATGGTATCCGGAGGTTGCATTTGGGGACGAGCGTCTAGAGTGTAACCCGAGGTGCTTCTCCCAAAATTAAGCGTCAATCGTGGCCCGGCAAGAGTTTGATAGCCACGGTTGGGAGCGACGGTGGGTGTTGCATGTGTTGCACGCTTTCCTTAAATTCTTATAGTCGAGCCTCGGGTTGCTCCTTGGTTCGACACCGGAGATGGAGTTTTATAATGTCTTGAGAAGAAATAAGGAGAAACAGGTCCACTCTCGCTGGGATATTTATTTATTGCTTTATATTGTTATTGTCTTCTTGCTTTATGGAATATTCAAGTCGAAGCACATTCCGGTTTTCTTCCTTATTGCATATGTATTTTCTATTAAAACCCGGAAGCGTGACTCGACTTGCTCCACCCATATCTTCACTGAGTTCTTTGACTCACGCTCTTTTATTAGTTCTTGCCTCAGATAGATTGAGAGACCGACATGTCTCACGTGTCGGATTGGCAACAGTTCATAGATAGGCCTTTTTGGTTTTGCCGTTGTCTAAATTGTTGTCTATAACACTCTCGTTAGGTTATTCTTGGTTCGGGCTTGTATTTAATACTATATTGATCCCCACCCCTATATATTTACTTTATGTTGCCCCTGAATGGGCTGCGATGATATTAGATATTTAGATTGGCCCCGAAGTGGCATTTATGTTATTTTGTTTTAATTCGCTTCCGCTACATATATATTCTGAACTGTTTAATTGTTGTGTCTTTAGGGATCCGCTGTTGCCAAGAGTCGGGATAGACCCATTGGCTTGTATGGGTTCTCGGGTTGAGGCGCCATTCTCGGCTTGGGAATCCGTGCAGGTTCGGGGGCTATAGAGCGGGGCGCTACAGTCTGAAGTAGTATCAGAGCTTTAGGCTCTATTGTCTAGAAGTGTCGTGTCTAAGTCGTACGACTATAGGTTTCGTGTTACTTTTCTTTACTTGCGCTGTTATATGCTTATCGATACGTGATTACTTGAACATATCATTAACCCACATGCATTTTCAGCTCATTGTTTTCAGGTATAATGGTTCGACCATGTGGCCGACAGGATCCACCTCCACCGCTAGAGGGCTTTCCTCCGCCCAACGCCTTCTATGATGCTGTTCGATTAATTGTTCAGCAGGCTTAGCAGGAGCAGCAGCATCAGCAGCATCAGCCGCCACCACCGAACCCTCGGGATGCGGCCGCCCGTACTATGGATCGCTTTATGTCATATCGCCCTACGGTCTTCGAGGGCGAACCAGATGACCTCAAGGCTGAGGCCTGGATTTCTGAACTTGAGCAGAAGTTTAGAGCTCTGGATGTTGAGGACTTACAGAGGATAGAGCTCACCGTGTTTCTGATGAGGGGACCCGCCCTTGACTGGTGGCGATTTGTCGAGAGGAGATGGACGGCCGCACAGACCCCGCGCACTTGGGCACAGTTCCTTTATGAGTTCCGTGCAAATTATGTGCCCGAGATTGTTAGGGATCAGAGGGAGAGGGAGTTCATGAATCTATCTCTCCCAGGGAGGTATGTCCGTAGGCCAGTACGAGGCCAAGTTTACCAGGTTGATCGCATATGCTCCTCACATGGCGACCGACGACAGGAGGATGGCGAGGAAGTTTAAGGAGGGTCTTCGTGATGAGATCCGAGCAGAGTTAGTTGGCAGTGACCTCCGTTCTTATGAGGAGGCTGTGACGCGGGCTATGGCTATCGAGTCCTATTCGTGCCGCACCTAAGGGCTTTCCCCAGAGAAACAAGAGGCCTTTTTCTTCTGGATCTGGATCTTCCACGGGAGGAAGAAGCCCAAGTATATTGAGCCGGCCCCGATTGCCGCCATCGTACCAGTTCTATGCTCCCACTGCCGCAAGCCGAACCACACTGCCAAGTTCTGCAGGAGACGTTTGAGACAGTGCTTATTATGTGTTTCCTCTGATCATATGCTGGACGTGTGTTCGAACAAGAGGATCACCACGGCTCAGAAGGCGATTCAGGCTGCCGGACATCAGGGAGGTCAGCCGAGAGTGCAGCCCAGAGTCTTCGCACTGGGAGGAGAGGAGCTTGAGCCCGATCAGCACGACGTGATTGGAGATACCCTGCATATTCATGACATCCCTATTACTGCATTATATGATCCAGGTGTGACACACTCGTTTATTACGCTTGATATTGGTGCTAAATTGTGCATGCCTTTGGAGAGTCTGCCTTATTTGTATCGAGTCAGTTCTCCTTTGGGGACTTCATACGTTACGGATAGGATCTTCAGGGGTTTCCCTTTGAAGATAGGAGATCGTGTTTATCCCGCCGATTTGATCGAGTTGCCGCTACAGCGTTATGGGATTATTCTTGGGATGGACTGGCTTTATCAGCACAGAGTCAGTGTGGATTGTTTCAAGAAGACAGTACAGATTGGAATCGAGGCGACCATTGTGAAGGGTATTCTTGAGAAGTCAGATTCGACACCGAAGATTTCTTATGTCGAGGCTTCGCGTATGATACGAGAGGGAGCTCAGGCTTTCGCCGCTTACCTGCTTAACCTGCCGAATGAACAACGAAAGCTTGAGGACACGAAAGTGATTAAGGACTTTCAGGATGTCTTTCCCGATCATGACATCGAGTTCGTAGTCAATCTTGCCCCGGGATTGGAGCCTTATTTGAAGACTCCGTACAGGATGGCTCCCGTCGAGTTGAAGGAACTTAAGATGCAACTTGAAGAGTTGCTTGAGAGTGGTTACATTAGACCGAGCATCTCCCCTTGGGGTGCACCGGTTTTTTTTGTAAAGAAGAAGGATGGCACGCTGAGAATGTGCATCGACTACCGAGAGCTAAACCGGATGATAGTGAAGAACAAATACCCTCTACCCCACATAGAGGAGCTATTTGACTTATTGCAGGGAGCGAAAGTATATTCGAAGTTGGATCTTCGACAAGGATACTATCAGCTTCGTATCCGAGAGCAGGATATACCTAAGACCGGGTTTAATACTCGATACGGCCACTTCGAATTCGTTGTGATGCCGTTTGGTTTGACGAATGCCCCTGCAGCTTTCATGGATATGATGCATAGAATTTTCCGGCCTTACCTCGACAAGTTCGTGGTCATCTTCATCGACGATATTCTGGTTTTCTCTAAGACAGTCGAGGATCACGCCGAGCATCTTCGCATTGTGCTACAGATGCTTCGAGAGCATAGCCTATATGCTAAGTTTAACAAGTGCGAGTTCTGGATCAACGAGGTTTCATTCCTTGGTCACATCATCTCCGGGAATGGGGTTGCTGTGGATCCATCAAAGATTGAGGCAGTGACGAGTTGGAGTCAGCCTAAGACGCCGATAGAAGTTAGGAGTTTCCTTGAATTGGCTGGATATTACAGGCGATTCGTTAAGGATTTCTCCAAACTAGCGGCCCCACTCACGAAGTTGACTTGCAAAGATGTGTCCTTTCAGTGGGACGACGAGTGCGAGGCTAGCTTCAAGGAGCTGAAGACGAGATTGACCACAACACCTATACTTGTTCTCCCAGACGGACACGAGGGATATGCGGTTTATACCGACGCGTCCAAGGAAGGTTTAGGATGCGTGTTTATGCAAAATGGGAAGGTCGTTGCTTATGCTTCTAGGAAGCTGAAAGATGCCGAGAAGAACTATCCCACCCACGACCTGGAACTTGCAGCGGTGATATTTGCCTTGGGCAAATGGCATCATTATCTGTATGGTGTCACTTTTGACATCTTTACTGACCACCAGAGTTTGAAGTATCTATTCACGCAGAAGGATCTCAACAGGAGACAGAGACGGTGGATGGAATTCTTGGAGGATGATGACTGCCGTATTCAGTATCACCCTGGGAAGGCGAACGTGGTCGCCGACGCTTTGAGCCGGAGGGCTCACGTGGCACATTTGGAGGGATCATCTTCCGATATCCCTATAGAGGATAGAATGATTCGAGTTGAATCGTATCCTCGACCTGCCAACCTTACAGTCCAACCCGATCTAGTCCAACAAATCCGAGACGAGCAAATTTCGGATGTCGGGATTCACAAGATCAAAGTCAAAATGCAGAATGATCCTGACACCAAGTTCAGGATCGATGGTACCGGATTACTTCACTTCGGGACTCGAGTTTGTGTTCCCACGAACCTGAAGCGTGAAATTCTCGACGAGGCACACAAGTCTGCTTATGCTTTTTACCCAGGAGGCAACAAGATGTATCGTGATCTCAGAACCCAGTATTGGTGGAACGGTATGAAAAGGGACGTGGCTACCTATGTAAAACATTGTCTAACGTGTCAGAGAGTCAAGGCCGAACATCAAAGGCCTGGAGGAACTCTTCAGCCGCTTCCCGTACCTACTTCCAAGTGGCAGGAGATCACTATGGACTTCGTGACTGGATTGCCCACTGTTCGTGGAGGCTTCGACAGTATTTGGGTCATCGTCGATCGATTGACCAAGTCAGCTCATTTTCTTCCGGTTCGAAAGACAGCGAAGGTCAAGCAGCTTGCAGAACTGTATCAGAAGGAAATCATCAGACTTTATGGTGTTCCGGAGAGCATCGTTTCAGACAGGGATCCTAAGTTCACAGCTCAGTTTTGGCAAGAACTTCACAAGAGCTTGGGAACGACCCTAAAATTTAGCTCTGCAGCACATCCCCAGACTGATGGACAGTCCGAGCGAACGATCAAGTTCTTAAGTGATATGCTACGGGCATGTGCACTCGATTTTCATACGAGTTGGATTTCACACTTGCCCTTGGTAGAGTTCTATGGGAGGAAGTGCAGATCTCCAATTTATTGGGAATTGGAGGATTGGAAGTGGTCAGCTGACGACCACGAAAGGGCTACTCCGCTGGATGACATTCAGGCAGCTATTGATAAGGTTCAGACCATTCGGCAGAGAATGAAAGCACCCCAGGACCGACAGAAGAGTTACGCCGACAAGAGACGTCGAGACTTGGAATTTGAAGTGGGAGACCGAGTGTTTCTCAAGGCCTCCCCGAGGAAGGGATTCACCAGGATCGGTAAAGGTGGAAAGCTTACTCCGAGATACTTAGGTCCCTTCGAGATTATAGAGCGGATCGGGAATATCATCTGGATCTACCACCACATCTTATCGGGATCCACAATGTCTTCCACGTCTCACAACTCCGCAAGTACTTCCCCGATGAGTCCCATATTCTCCAGGCTGACGAAGTTTAGCTTGAGCCGGACTTGACTATTGAGATGAAACCGGTTCAGATTCACGATCGCAAAGTCCAGTAGCTTCATCACAAGCAGATTCCAATAGTGAGAGTTCTCTGGAGGAACCGTTCGACAGAGCAGTCTACTTGGGAGACGGAGGCTAAGATGAGAGAAGCTTATCCCGAGCTTTTTTGATAAAGATGGAATCTGGGGACCAGATTCTCATAAGGGGGGAGTATTGTAACGACCCAGAAATCCAAGAATCATTGTGAGTTCTTTTTCGCGACTAATTATCTTTCTCAACCCAATTCCTCGTATTATGTGAATTATATTATATTATTTCGTATACGACCTTACGTGATAATATTATGTGCGTGTTTAAATTCCTTAATTGTTTAGCTTTCGTTTAATATTAATGTTGTTATATCTTACCAAAATGATTTAATTGGACTTTCTAAACTTACCAAAATACACCTTCGTATTTTTTTGACATTTTGAAATATTTGTTAAAAGTATCGAAACCCTGATTTGAACCCTTATTCGAAATAGAGAGAGAGAGAGAGAAGAAGGAAAAAAGGATTTTCACTCCGAAGCCCTAAACGATCGTGCCGAGCTCGTTTCTCCGTGGAATTCCGTGCCGATCGAACCTAAACGATCCTCTCAATGAGACCTTGCTTTAGGTACCTTTTTTCCCAATTCTTTCTACGAATTTTTGATGATTTGAGCTTATTTTTATATTTCAGGATTTATAGTATTTTTAATGAAATCAAACCCGTTTCTTGGTCATTTCTTGTGATTCTTGGATAGAAATATTCCTTACATGTTGCTTAATGATTGTTATAAATTGTGGGTGGCGATTTCCGCTCAAAATATGTTTTAAATGCATTTTTGGCTCGGATTCGCGTTGAAATCGCGACTTTCTGCTGGGTGCTGTTAAACCGCACGGGCTAACGCACGGTCTTGATCAAGACCGTGCAGGAGCCCGTGTGCACCCCTTTGTGCCTGTACGGGCTCATGCCCGTGCACCTGGACCGTGCGGATGGCCGTGTGTAGTGCACAGTCTTGACACCGTGTTCAAGACCGTGCACAAGCCGGTGCAAATGCCTTAGGCAATTTTTCCAACTTTTTCACAAGTTGCTCTCGGGAAGTGAGTCAATGTGTCGCCATTTTTGGTTGACTTTTCGCATACGGACTCCAAAAATTACACCGATTTCACCCATAGATCTCTTTTAAGTTGTAGATTAATATTTTGAAATGTTTTTTGAATTTTGACCTCGTTCGGACTGTGAATAGTATAATTTTACGTGTATGCATTTTTGGAAACTTGTCGGAATTATTTGAAATTTACGTGGTAGCTTCCATAAATATTATTATTGGCATATGCATGCTTCTTGATTCAATTGGTTATCCGTTCGTCAAATAATTGCTTATTTGCGCTTTTAGAGTCGTTATTAATTCGTCTAGGTCCTGTCTTGTCTACGGATCAGTCAGAGGTCGGTGAGCAGTGAGTTGTAGCTGCTAGGCTTTCTTTTTGGCACACCAGGTGAGGATTTAAATTATTTAAACTAGGCTTGAACATATGTCTATGTATACTTCCAAAATCCCTGTATTCCCTTATTATTGGTATTATGTATTTCGAGCATATACTTTTATGATTTTACCAACAAATCCTTTAATATCAAATTATACATTAGTACCAAAAATCGATTTATTTTCAAAAGGGCAAGTAAACCCCTTTCTCTTAATGTGATGATTTGACTTAGGACTGGGTCTATGAGGAAAGTCGTTAGGGAAGTGCGCCAGTGCAACCCGACGAGTGCGGAACTTGTAGTTACCCCCTTTGTCGTCACCACTTGCCCAATTGCTCGTTTGGCACTCAAACCCTTTTTATAAAGAGAGTAAAATAAAGGACTTTTCATTTGGGCCCGGGATGGTATCCGGAGGTTGCATTTGGGGACGAGCGTCCAGAGTGTAACCCGAGGTGCTTCTCCCAAAATTAAGTGTCAATCGTTTCCCGTCAGGAGTTTGATAGCCACGGTTAGGAGCGATGGTGGGTGTTGAATGTGTTGCACGCTTTCCTTAAATTCACTATAGTCGAGCCTCGGGTTGCTCCTTGGTTCGACACCGGAGATGGAGTTTTATAATGTCTTGAGAAGAAATAAGGAGGAACAGGCCCACTCTCGCTGGGATATTTATTTATTGCTTTATATTGTTATTGTCTTCTTGCTTTATGGAATATTCAAGTCGAAGCACATTCCGGTTTTCTTCCTTATTGCATATGTATTTTCTATTAAAACCCGGAAGCGTGACTCGACTTGCTCCACCCATATCTTCACTGAGTTCTTTGACTCACCCTCTTTTGTTGGTTCTTGCCTCAGGTAGATTGAGAGATCGACATGTCTCACGTGTCGGATTGGCAACAGTTCATAGATGGCCTTTTTGGTTTTGCCGTTGTCTAAATTGTTGTCTATAACACTCTCGTTAGGTTATTCTTGGTTCGGGCTTGTATTTAATACTATATTGATCCCCACCCCTATATATTTACTTTATGTTGCCCCTGAATGGGCTGTGATGATATTAGATATTTAGATTGGCCCCGAAGTGGCATTTATGTTATAATATTTTAATTTGCTTCTACTACATATATATTCTGAACTGTTTAATTGTTGCGTCTTTGGGGATCCGCTGTTGCCAAGAGTCGGGATAGACCCGTTGGCTTGTATGGGTTCTCGGGTTGAGGCGCCGTTCTCGGCTTGGGAATCCGTGCCGGTTCAGGGGCTGTAGAGCGGGGCGCTACAAGTATTTTTACTGTGGTCATCGTCGCTTCTTACCTACTGGGCATAGACTACGCAGAGATAGAGTATCATTTGACGGGACGATGGAATTGAGTCAAAGGCCAGTTGCACTTTCGGAAATGGAGTTAAAACAACAAGTGGAGAGTGTACCTACTGAATACAAAAAAGAAGATGTGAGGAAGAGGTGGATAGAACAAAAAGACAAGCGTTTAGCAAAGAAAAGAAAACTAGATGAAAACGCTAAAAGTCTTTGGAAGAAGAGAAGTATATTTTTTAAGTTACCATATTGGGCTGGAAATCTTGTTCGACACAATCTTGATATCCTGCACATCGAGAAAAATGTGTGTGATAATATACTATTTACCTTGTTAGGCATTAAAGGTAAAACAAAGGATAATCTCAATGCCCGGAAGGATCTCAAACTTATGAGAATAAGGAGTTCTTTACACCCAATTCCAAGACCTTCTGGAGGTTTTTATCTACCCGCCTCATCATTTTCAATGAGTAGTAATGAGAAACATACTTTCTGTAGTGTGCTCAAAAATTTGAGACCTCTAGATGGGTATGCATCTAATATATCCCGCAATGTCCAATTAGAGAAACAAACCATTTAGGGTCTAAAGAGTCATGATAATCATGTTCTCATGCAAAAGCTACTTCCAATTGCTGCTAGTAGGGCATTGCCTAAGAATGTTGTTGAAGTTTTGATAGAACTAAGCAACTTCTTCAGAACACTATGCTCTAAGATGAACACTAAGCTTGATTTGGAAAAGATTCAAGATCGAATTGCAATCACCCTCTGCCATCTTGAGAAGATTTTCCCTCCATCATTCCTTGACATAATGGAGCACTTACTTATACATTTGGCAGAGGAGGCACTAATTGCTGGACCAGTACAATTTCGATGGATGTATCCTATTGAGAGGTAAGTTCTTAGTACTTGCCCCTCATTATTTTCCTTAATCAATAAAAAAGATTGTATGTCGCTTTCTACAACTAAAACATCTCTTATAAATGACTTAGGTATCTATGTACCCTTAAGAAGTATGGCGCAATCGAGCGCTTCCTGAAGGCTCAATTGCACAAGGGTATTTAATGGAAGAATGAATGAATTTTTGTTCAGTACCTTCATGATGTGGAAACTAAGGAAAACCGACCACCTCGTAATTATGAAGAAAATAATCTTAAAGGTCGCGGTTTAGGTTCGGGGATGAGGTGTATCCTTGATAAGGATACATTGCTAAAAATTCATTCTTATGTGCTTGCAAATAGTGACATGATAGCGCCGTATCATGAGTAAGCATCTATGGTCCTTCAAATTTGTTATATTAAACTTGAAGAATTGTATAAACATTTTGTATTCTAACTATGCAGAATGCATAAAGCAGCAATAAGAAGAGAAAAACCTCGAGCAACTCCTAGAGAAATCGAACGTACTCATAACCAAACATTCAATTTCTGGTTTAAATCCTATTTAAGTGTTTTACAATATAATAAGTTTGTAATAATAAATTAATATTTTTGCTAATCTAAGAATGACATTTTGAAATAAAATAGGTTCAAAGATTGCAAGAAGATCCTGAGTCACAAATTCCTATGGAAATAATTGCACTAGCTGGTGGCCCAATTCCACATGCAAAGAGATACAAATGCATGTATTTTTGGAGGATATCGATATCGTGTGAAAGGTAGAGACATCAATAAGAAGATTCAATGTAGCGGTATTGTTGTTCATGCTGATACAATGAGTTTTGCTAGTGTGAAAGACCAAAATCCTCGTTCTGGAAATGTCCTAGGTTCCCAAAAGGAACCGAAGCTTTGAAATCGCGTCGTGTCTTGTCCCTTGTGTCTGCTCGTGTCGTGTCAATGAGACTTAGAGTTTCCAGTCACAGGTGCTTGAGAACTCCTTAGTATTGAAATTGTGATTGATCTTCTTTTGGAATGGCCAACCAACCGTTTGATCTTTTACAATTGTAGTACTGAGTTGGGATTGAATGCAAGTGGATTAATTAATCTTATGGAAAAGATTGATTTAACCTATCTTTTAAATGCCCTCAATTACTTAAATTACATAAATGCCCTTAAAAGCCTAAATGATCATTTTACCCCCCGAGATATTTTCCTAAATATCTACCTATCTCTCTCATTCCCTCATTACATACAAAGACGGAAAAAGAAGAAAGGAAGGAGAAGAGAAGGAGAAGAAAGTAAGGAATCTTCCCGACGCCCTACCGAGCCCGTTTCTCGCCCGATCGACGAGCCGTGAAAACCCAAACGATCCTCACTACATTCTCTACCGGTAATCCTTTTACCCCATTTCATTTCATCCCTTCCTCATTGCGATTTTCGTGAGTTTTATATAGAATTTTATAGTTTTAGGATTTTTGTGTTTAGGAAGATTTACTTGGCCATTTTACGTGATTCTTGTGCCTATGTGTACCTTATATGATATATATGATTATATCTGAAAATTAGGATGTTTTATGGTGTAAATTAGGAGATGTATGAATTTAAATGTTGATTTCGCGTGAGAGGTTTCGCGATCTGCTGAGTCTGCTGCTCAGTAGATCCACAAGGGCAAACGCACGGTCTTGATCAAGACCGTGCAGGAGCCCGTGCGCAGCCGTTTTCAACCTGCACGGGCTTGAGCCCGTGCACAGGCCCGTGCGCAGGCCCGTTTGCACTTGCACAGTCTTGGCACCGTGCACAAGACCGTGCGTGAGGCCGTGCACCTTTATTTGTGCTTGCACTGGCTTGCCAAGCCCGTGCGTTGGCCGGTGCAGCATACTTAGTGCATTTTCCAGCCTTTTCCTTTCTTGCACTTCGGGAATTTGGTCAACCCCACTCATTTTAATGTTGACTTTTCACATACGACCTCCGAATATCAATCCGATTTCACTTATAGCTTCCACCAGCCTCGGGATTTGATATTCTTCATAATTTACAATTATCTGACCCTCTTTGACCGTCAATTGACACCTTTCTCATGTAGGGATTTTATTCCACCTTTCCGTTTCTTATTCGTTTAATCCCGTATTCGCGAGAGAACGTCTTTATATTATTTTAAGCATGTCTACGTGCCCTAATTGCATTTAAGCATGCCTTTAATATTTAATTTATATCCTTTCATTATCTAGAATTTCATTTACCTTTCCTTAGTTGTTATTCCGTATTTTATATATCTTCACATGTTTAATTGCCTGGCTTTCCATATTGCAACTGTAGCATGATTGAGGTTCCATATGAATTGCCGTGTGTCGTCTGTTGTTCGTGTCTTGCTTTTAGTATTGTCGGTCTTGTTTTCATCCTCTAGGCCCTGTGTATTACAGGTGGGACTAACGAGGGAGAAACTTGGCTACCGCTTGCTTTCATACTGTCGTGTTGAGCCAGGTAAGGGTTTTAAATTGTTTTCAACTGGAGTAAGAACATAGTTACTTAGGTTTGCAAAATAAACCACTATCCCGCTTTATTTTACTTGTTGTATTGCCTTTACTATTTCTCTATCTGCTTAGTCAAACCATTTTGATAGTAAACCAAAATGTTTTAAATACTTTCAACTAGAGGCAAGGAAAACCCATTTGTTTTAAATGCGAATTTTGGTCTCTCGACCTCGCAATTATAACGTTGTCTCGAATGGCCCCTTTGGCCTCCCACACCCCGATTTCCTACTTTCGAATGGCCCTCTTGGCCACCCAAACTATCATTGATTTCAAAAGCGAGCCATAGATTGTTTAATAACTTGGGCCCGGAGTATACAGGAGGTGAGTCTGGGGACGAGCGTCTAGGGCAAATCCCGATGTATACTTCTAGCGTGTTAGCTTGGGCCGGCTAGGAGGTTGGCTAGCCTAAGTTGATGCGAACAGTGGTGCTAATCGCGTCTCCTTAAATTCTGATACGGTGGTGCTAATCGCGTCTCCTTAAATTCTGATGGTGGTGCTAACAGCGTCTCCTTAAATCCTGTATAGTATTCTTGGTGGTGGAGTACTTGACTATATGCTTACATGTTTTTCAATTGGGAGTTATAAGGATAGAGCCCGTTCTCGCCGGGACACATTATTTGCATGATTTATTGCATTTGTTGCCTGTCTAAGTGTTTTACGGCTTTCGTTACAAGTCGAAGCACATTCCGGTTCTCTTCATTTATCATATGTATTTCCCTATATATATATATATAAAACCCGGAAGCGTGACTCGTACTTGCTACCCTAAGCCTCCTTTATTATTCAATTAATTAGTTGAATTACGAGCCGTGTCTATTTATCGATTACAACTTATTTATATCGTGCTTTTCGAACTTGTAACGGCCTCGTGACTCAACTAATATCCTTTCAATTTATCGGCTTGATATTACGTGCAAATGTTTTAAAGGATCCGGTTCGTCAATCTTTTGTGTTTTCAAATAAGCCGAACCCGAGTGTTGCTTTGTGTCATTTTACAACTTATATTTCGTTATTCGTATTCTTTCTCAAAACGGGCAACACTCACCACTTTTAGTTTTAAAAAGATAAATGACGAACTGTGATCAAAACCCCCTTACTGAGTATCCTTTATACTCACCCCTGCTATTTTGGTTCTTGCTTCAGGTAGACAGGTGGCGACGTCACCTATCTTGTCAGTCGGCATCAGCAGGTCTGGATAGGCTCAGTCTTTCTGGTTTGTCTTGTCAGTGGTCCCAACAACCGTCGAGTCTTGTTTATTGTATTTATTTACTTTACGCACTTATGTGCCCCTGATGTGGGATAGTTGACGATATCTAGGACTGTACAGGATAGACTAGTTGAGCCATGGATGGCTCTACGTGTTGTTATTTTATTGTATTTTGAATTTCACATGTTTAATTGATATTATGTTAGCCTCGTAGGCATTTATGGAATTTATCTGTTTACTTTATAATCGCTTCCGCATATCTCTGTTTTATTGTGGTTTTTGTTGGGATGGTTGTCGCTGTTGCCGGTGGTCTTTGCTTGAGTGCCGTTCGCCGGAGTGGGTTTTTGAGTTGAGGCCCCTCGCCAAAGCTCGGGAGTCCATTTCGGTGCGGATGTGGCGGTCCTTCTTCAGGGGGCGCTACAATTGTATTTCGAATTTCACATGTTTAATTGATATTATGTTAGCCTCGTAGGCGTTTATGAAATTATCTGTTTACTTTATAATCGCTTCTGCATATCTCTGTATTGTTGTGATTGTTGTTGGGATGGTTGTCGCTGTTGCCGATGGTTATTGTTTGAGTGCCGTTCGCCGGAGTGGATTTTTGAGTTAGAGGCTCCTCGCTGAAGCTCGGGAGTTCACTTCAGTGCGGATGTGGCGGTCCTTCTTCAGGGGGCGCTACAACAACACATGAAAAACCAATAAACGTCATGTAGCAATTAAATTTACAATTAAAATGCAATTAAATCGATTAAACAGAAAGTACAAAATTAACGATGCTAAACATGCTTAATTGAAATTCTAATTGCACATTCAGGCATATAATATTATAAAGAAGCACTCATGCGATTTTCGGATTTTTCGGACGACATTCAAAAATTGGGGAAAAAGCCCTAAACGAAAAAGGCTCGATTCAAGGTCCGAACGAGGTCGGAATATTGAAAACTTTACAAAATATTCATCCTTGAATCATATGGAAGCTATAGGTGAAAATGGCTCGATTTTAGGGGGTCGTATGCAAAAAGTCAACTTTTATTTTTGGCCATTTGACCCCATTACCATGAGCAACTAAGGAAAAAGGCTGAAAATTTGGTTAAGGCATTCTCACGGGCTAACGCACGGCCTTGTGCACGGTCTTGAGCATGCACTCAAGACCGTGCAAGCTTAAACAACTACGCATTGGCTTGCGCACCGGGGTGCGCCGGCCGGTGCAGGCTCAAAGTGGTGCACATGGTCTGGTGCACGGTCTTGCCAAGACCGTGCGTTGGACCGTGATATTCATCAAATTATCAAATATTCATTTCAATTTAAAAACTAGAAAATCGAAGGATTTAATTGATTAATTGAAATGGGGAAAGAAGATTACCGGTAGAGAATTGAATGAGGATCGTATATTTGGTCTCGGAATTTCGATTGATCGAGCGACGGATTCGGAACGGGATTTCTCTTTCTCTCCTTCTTCTTCTCCCTTTCTCCTTCTCTTCTCTCCTTCTCTCTCTCGATTTTGAGTTGTATTCAAGAGTGTGCAAGAGAGTGTGCACAAGGGGGTGTAAGTGTGTTCAAGGTAGTGTGGGTGTGTCCAAGATGGTGCAAAGGTGTTTCAAGGGGGTGTGGGTTCGTTTAGAGATTAGATTAATTTCGAGGGGTGGAAAAGGTAATTATAAATGGTTGAGGATAGGGAATTAAATTAAAATAACTTAAAATTAGCTAACGAAGCTAATCTTTTCATATAAAATTCAACGAAATGTTGAATAATTATTCCGAGAATATATTCTGAAATTTTGGGTCGTTACAATACTCCCCCCTTCAAAAGAATCTGTCCTCAGATTCTCCTCCGAACCTCGGAGTTTGTTAAAGGGAGTATATTACGGCATTTAAAAGTTGTTCAAACAAAATCGCGCAATTAACACACAAGCAATTAATTAAAACGAACAATTAACAGTTAAATTCAAATAAGCAATTAACGCATAGTTCTTACATAATAGTTCAAATAATATCAAATTACAATTAAAACGAAAATGATGAGAATTAGAGGAAAATGATGCCGACTAAGATTCGGATGCTCCAGAACTAGGCGGCATGCCAAGACGGCTCAGATAGCTAGCGAGCTGCTCAGTGATGGACCTCTCAAGGTCAGAAATCTGCTCCCGGAGTTCGGTGTGGTTGTGTGGGGCCTTGAGTCTGATCTCCAGAAGGTCGGCCGACTGTCGGTCCAGTCGCTCGGTAGTCTGCTCCGCGAAGGTTGTGAAGCGGTTTCCCCAAACCGTCCACCTATCGGCCTCCCACCGGCTTCGGGTCTCCGACTCCGATTGTTGATACCGAGTACACTGTTCCTCACTTAGTCTATCCCATTGTGAGGTTCCAGCCTGGTGCTGAGTCGGGTAATCGTCGAAGTTCGGCTGGAAGTGAGCCTCTTCGGTTCTAGGACGGTCAGGTACGTACGGGACCTGTTGAGGATCGAAGCCTCCTGCTTCGTATAGTTGTTCCAGCATTTGCTTCTCAATTTCTTGTTGATCCCTTTTAGGTCGACCTCCTGCTCGGATGTCCTCCTCGACATCGTCGTCACTCTCGGCGGCAGCTTCCTCTGCCGTCATCGGCACATACCTACTATGACGCCCTCTAACTTTCTTGCATAGCTTCATCTGGGCGAATTGCTTGTAGGTGATGATTGCGTCATCTCCCCCTGCTGGGGCCATTCGGTCCATACCGGTTACACCGGCACACTCGAGGATTGCGGTAATGTAGGACCCAATCCTAATCTCTCCCTTTGGGCGGGTGCCCACGTACTCTACATACCTCAAGAAAAACATAATGCCGTTGACCGGCTCTCTCCGGACCGCACAATCAAGAACGTAGAGTTCATCCAAGTTGATAGAGCCATAGCTATCTCCTCGGGCAAAAATGGTGCACGAGAGAAATCGATGGAAAGTCCTCAAGGCGGGATTGATGAGGTCGGTTACCTTCGACTTTCCTTGTTGGAAGGACCTTCTAGAAGTGGAGACATTTCTCCACGCCTCGGCTTCGGACCATCCTATTTCACGGCTTATCATACCCCACATGGGTAGTCCAAAATGCGCCGTCAATTGTCGGAGAGTGAGCTCATAATCCTCATTGAAAGCTCGGAACTCGATCTTAAAAGGTAGCTCGGCGTCGTCTTCGTCGGGAATTATTTGAAGTGTTGCAATGAATTCGTAGACAAGCCAGGGGTACGAATTCCTCCTCATATCCAAGAATGTGGTCTACTGTAGCGGGCGCCCCAAACGGGTAACGCACGCCCCGCACCGAGCCCCTACCCGGGACCGAAATGGAATCCGACCTGAATCGAAACCCGGCGAACGGCACACATTTACTCAATGACTAGGCGGGGATTTCAAAAACGAAAGATAATGACAGAGATGCGGAAGCGAAATAAAACAAAATAATAAATCATAATAATGGCACAAGTATTAAAGCCCACCAAGGCCAACGAAATTCAATTGCATAATTAATATACGGGTTCGATACAATATCCCGACAATGTACAATAACGGGTTCAACATAGAAATCCCGAATACTAACTAAATAAAATCCTAATCTCATAAAACATAAACAATACCATACGAACACGAGTTATACATGAACGAAAAATACAACTCTAACGACGACGACGACGAAGATCCCGCCTAGTGTCCTGAAACCAATACAGGGGTGAAACAGAGAGGGTTAGTCAAACGACTAAGTGAGGAGGGAATAATAATGTATATTATAAAACGGAAATAAATCACCATTTTTAAACTTAAAAGAAATCAACATGAAAGAAAGGTTTTCGTAAACGGGTGGTGATTTAGCATAAAACATAACTTATCATATGACTCGGCGAGTCGAGCCCTTAACTCCAATTTCTAAACATAAAAACGGGAAAACCCACCTTATTCCTCCTTATGTAGACGGACCGCTAAATCCGAACTACGCATAACATACTGTATAATCTCAGGTACTCAAAGGGCTGCCACTCCGGCCTCACCCCGAGCTCCCAAAGGTGGAGAGAACCATAGGATTTCCGCCGTAGACCCGATGTCTACCGACTTCGTCCTATCATCCTTTACTTCGGGCCCAAACATACATACATACATACATATCATAACTCGCTTTTCAAATCATTTCAGGTTGGCCAAAAGACCGTTCGAGACATGTCATATGCGAGGCCGAAGGCCAAAGTTCGCCTTAGAAAGCAAAAGGGGTTTTACATGTCTCTTTCGCAAACGTTTCAAAGACTATACGTAGTACTTTTTCATATCAAAACATTTTCGATAAATCGAATAAACATAATAGGCATAAATATTTATTAAGTATATATATAGAAACGGTGTGAAAATAAAACGTAAACATGGCTTATTTCGGGAGAGGCTTATTTATATATATATATAATAGTACTGGAATCAGAAACGGAAAGCCTCACCTGGCTATACCAAACAAGAGCAAAAGCAAGAACCGGCGCTACTCCACAGGAGTATCGTCTGCAAAATACCAAGACACAACCAAATAAGACTAAGGACGACGCACGGCTTATACGAAAACATTAAAACATATTGAGGCACGTTATACAATCACATAAGGCACTTAGGTTCAAATTATCAAACGAAAATGGAGTAATTCAGGAATTTAAATATGCAAATCAAATCCAAATGCAACGAAACTTTACGGAAATGCTTTAAATATCATAAAGGAGTATGCATTCGAATTTCGGGAAAATCGGACTTCATATGCAAAAGATAGAAAATTTGTCGAAAACTTAAAACGCACTATTCATAGACCCGAACATGCTATAAATTCATAAATCATGCAATTCATATCTATTCATATATATCAAATACACGAGCGAAGAAAGAATTCGGAAAAGACGAGCCTCGGAGGGACCCGTAGGCCAAAATGGGCCCTGACTTACAGAAGGTCAGGGCCCTGTTCAACCAGGCCACACGGCCTTGTGCACGACCGTGTGCCAAGGCCGTGTACACCATGAGAAACACGCACGGCCTGTTGCACACGGCCTCAAGGCCGTGTGCACAAGGCCGTGCACCAATATCACACACACGGTCTCTTGCACGGCCGTGTACCCCCACACGGGCTTGCCACACCCCGTGTGCAAAGCCCGTGTGCGTCAAGAAAGAGCAGAAACTTTGCAGAACCAAAACCTACGCGAATTCATCCATAAATTCAACATTTAACTAATTAAACGTGCAAATCATACCCTAATATTTACATATAATCATCTACAACATATAAGCTACACATAGAAATAATAAACACGAAAATCCGTCCACAATTTCTATCAAAATCATATAAAACCTAAATCATTCAACTATATTAAAAAACGAGAAATACGAGGCATAGGAGACATTAAACGAGAGGGACGTGAAAGGCTTACTCGTAGAAGAGATCGCGGGGAGTTCGTAGGCTTAAACGGCTCGAAAATCCGTCGGGAAATGAAGTCGGGACGATTGTCGAAACTCCTTCTTCTTCCTTCTCTTTTTCTTTCTTTTCTTCCTTCTCCTTTGCTATTGCATTTGAACGAGAATGAGGGAAGAGAGAGTGAGATGAGACTTAGTCAATTTTTTTAACTAGATTCGAGAAACGAAAGGGCGTTTTCGTAATTTCGCAAAATAAGGTTTGAAAACTCGTGTTGTCCAAATAATACATAATTACAGTCAAAATTCATATAATTAAATGCACATTGACAATTCATAATTTAAATATACGAAATTATTCTAAAATCTAATAATAAATATCAATTAAAAATAATAATTTGCGCAAATACCCGATTTGAGTATACCGGATTTTCGGGGCGTTACAATACTCCCCTCTTCAAAAGAATCTGCCCTCAGATTCTCCTCCGGTCTCGGAGTTAGTTAAGAGGAGCATAATTTTGTGGAATTCTAATAGTGCGAATTAAAATGAACATTTATAAGCAATTAAATCATATAATACAACATCATTCATAATAAACACTTAATGCACTTAACATTCCAAATAAAATCCAAAGTCATACAAAATACGGAATTACATCAATTCCTAAACAAGCTAGCGCTAAAGAAAAAAAACAAATAGATAGATCATGGCTCATCGGGGCCATGACGGAAATACTGGTCGAGCTGCTCCGAAAGTGACCTCTGCATCTCGGAGATAGATCGCTGAAGCTCAGACTGTAATGCTGTGTACTGTCGATCTATGTGAGCGCGCTGGGCTGCAAAGCCCTCATTGATCTGCCTCCCCTGTTGGGTAAACCTCTCATCAGTGACACGTCGGTAGTCGGAGAACTCTGAATAAAATTGCTGCAGATCAATCGACTCCTGGTTCCGAGTGTTTCTTCTGCCGTGTAAAGACTCGGGTATTGAAGCATCCTGTCCCAACAACTGAGAGTAAATGTGTTGAGCCTGCTCGTAGACCTCGGGGTTCGGGGGTTCTTCATCGTGAGCATCACCTTGGTCAGCTTCCCATAAGGGTAGACCGTCTACCAGAACACACGGGTCGTTCCGCCTCGGACCCTTTGTGCAAATCGCCATCTGGGCTAGAGTGCCATAACTAATCGTGGCCGAACCTCCAACGGCAACCTGAGTATCGAGCCCTTCCACTTGGGCACACTCCAGAATGGCGGTGATATAGGAGCCCACTCGAATCTCTCCTCTCGACCGAGTGGAGATGAACATCATATGGTCTATCATATACGAAATGGGGTTGAACCTGACCCCTCTCACCATATGGTCGAGCATGAGACAATCTTCTGTATTCATAGCTCCCAGACTTTCTCCTCTAGCTAGAACCGATCGAGAAATGGCTCTATGCAAAATTCTCAGCTGAGTGGTGATAAGCGTTGTGGCTTTGGATACGCCAGAGTTGAACATTTCGGTAGAGGTGGACATACGTCTCCAAGCCTCGGGTTGATTCCATCCATCGGCACGTCTTCTAGGTGCCGTGACATCCAGCTGAAAGTACTCCGACAACTGCCGGTATGAAAGCGTGTAATCCTGGTTGAATGCTCGGAAGTGGATTGCGACTGGTATCTCGTGGTCGTCCGGGAATGCCGCGCCCTTGAGAGAGCTCAAAAATTCATAGGTGAGCCGGCGGTAGGATGGCCTTTGGATGCTCCAAAAATTAGTCCATCCGATGTTGTCGATGTAACGGGATATGCCTTCGCCTAGGCCCAGTTGATACATAGCTTCCATGTCGAGAAATTGTGTGGCCCGAACCGGTCTTTCCATTAACCGATTGAAGACATTTTGGTCGTCTTCGTTTCCCAAATTTACTTGATACCCTTCCGGGGCCGCTACGTCGGGTAACACCCTTGCCCGACGGCCACTACGAGTTTCGCGATCGCCTTCCATAATAGAGTTGGAGTTGGATTGAATTTGAAGGAATATGAGTTGCAATTCCACTAGAGACTTTCACCGAACACTTGGCGTGCGCTACTTCGGGCGAAGATAACGTGAGATCGGTAGAACGGATCAAGCTCAAAATTTCAACAATCAAAGAACTTGCTGCAGATAATGCACCTTCAAAATTTCACGAAGATCCGTCGGCTGGATCGAGAATTAATCGAGCTCAAAGGTGGGAGGAATTTTGGGGGAGAAAACAAGAGAATTTTCGCAAGAGAAAGGGAGAGAAATAAGAGGTTGTGCGCAAATCCGGAGTTACTGACCATTTTAAAAACTGGAAGAGGTGCGCACGGCCTCTCGTCACGGCGTGTGACGAGGCCGTGTGGAAAAGGCACACACGGGGTATCGTCACGGCGTGTGACGACCCCGTGTGGGAGAAACACGCACGAGCTCTCGTCACGGCGTGTGATCGAGAATTAATCGAGCTCAAAGGTGGGAGGAATTTTGGGGGAGAAAACAAGAGAATTTTCGCAAGAGAAAGGGAGAGAAATAAGAGGTTGTGCGCAAATCCGGAGTTACTGACCATTTTAAAAACTGGAAGAGGTGCGCATGGCCTCTCGTCACGGCGTGTGACGAGGCCGTGTGGAAAAGGCACGCACGGGGTATCGTCACGGCGTGTGACGAGCCCGTGTGGGAGAAACACGCACGAGCTCTTGTCACGGCGTGTGACGAGCCCGTGTGTATTGATGCTGTAACGCCCCACATTTTTGGTAAGCTAAAGCTGGTAAGAATTCCTAAGATAACGGGACAAGTTTGGAAAACTAGATCGGGATATATGTGCTTATGTGATATTTGTGTGTTTTATATGAATTTTCGTAAATGCAATAATTTGTGAATTTAAATTATTCTATGTCAATGTGCGTTTAAAATGATGAGTTTTGACTATAATATTGACATATTTCATTAATATGTCCTTTTTATGAAGTTTCGCAAAATTACAAAAATGCCCTTTCGATTTTTCACTTAAACCTCAGGTTTTCTTTTTATTCTCTTTTCCTTTCCTTTTCCTTAATTACACTTAACCCCAACGAGAGAAAAGAAAAAAAAGAAAAATTTTTCTTAAAACTTCAATTCGATCTTTCGAGTTCGTTTCTTAACCAAATTTCGATCCGCAAGAACCTACGCGACCCTTGTAACATTCTATACAGGTATTATGTAGGTTCCATTTGATTCCGTTGTCGTTTGAGTATGTTTTGGATAAATTGTTTCGAAGTTGGATTTTTCGGTAGTTTGATCGTTATACTCCGTAGTTTTCGATGATTCTTGATCCTATGTGTTGCCATTGTGATCTTTGATGTTTGTTGAAGTTTGTAGTATGAAAATCTGATTGAAAATAGGGTTTTGGTGAAGATTTGACGAACTTCTGATACTTCTGTGCGAAGTTCTTCGTGTTCTGCTGAAAATTCGCGAATTCATGATGCACACGGCCTTGCAACAGGCCGTGTAGCAAGACCGTGCATTATTTCCAACTCACACGGCCTTGCATCAGGCCGTGTGTGTAGGCCGTGCGTGTCCCAAAAATTCACACGGCCTTGCACAAGGCCGTGCAAGAGGCCGTGTGTCCCGATTTCAGTTCAAAAGTCTCTGGAAGTCAAAAATTGCAAATCCTACTTTCTTCGTTTGATATTATTTTCAAAATCTGACTTCGCCATTAAGTCCGTAATGCTTTAAAACTTAGTAATCCATCGAGTTTGAATTTTTCCAATACCGATTGATCGTAAAACGAACCGATTTCCGTTTAGAGAATTATACGCTTTTCGCAATTCTTTTCCGATTGCTTCGAAACTTGAATGTATGCTTCTTTAAAGTATTTTAAGCATGTCTATGAAACCTAATTGTGTTTAGGCATGATTATAAGCTTGAAGTTTGATATTTCATTCGTTTCATTGAATAATTGCCCTAATTGCCCTTCTTTGATTTAATTAAGTGTTTATTGCATTAAGAATAAGCCATGCGTCGTATTGTCGTCTTACATGGTGGTGTCGTATTTGGTTTCAGGTGGTAGTTCTTCCGGGCAGTAGTCTGGTTGTCTTTCTTTTGGTCCTTTTTGCCGTATTATCCAGGTGGAGTTTCTTTTCCGAATTCGGTTTTCTTATATGTATGTAAATATTCCATATATACCCGAAGCCTGTGTTTTATGTTTTTATGTTTCTTTCCCCATGTTTATATTATACGTAGTAGCTATTTGAACCATACTATATTAATGAGTTTAAAGAAAAATGCTTTGATATCAAATTATTACGTATAACCCCTCAAAAGCTCATTTAGCTCGCAAGGGTTAAAAGTTGATTTATCAATTGGTCCCTTTGACCATATAAGCATTTGGGATGCGAGGAATTATCTTGGCCTTTCGGCCTGGCCATTGAGCCACATTATACTATTGGGCCCGGACATCAGGGTACGGGGTGAAGCCGGATAGACGTTGGGTCTACGGTGAATCTCAATTCTCTGGTCTCCAAACTGATGGGAGCTCGGGGGTATGACCGGAGTGGCAACCCTTTTGAGTACCTGCGCCGGATGGGATCTAGTCTATATCCCCAGCCGAAGATGTATTGGATATTTGTCCTTGCATGATTATATAGTAGCGGGCTAGCTACCTGACTACACAAGGAGGAATAAGGGAGGTTTATTTGATATTTCTGATATTATGAAACAGGTGGTTGATGCTCGACTCGCCGAGCTTTTACTTTAATGCGAAATTATTCGATTCACCAATAATTGTGAAAACCTTTATGTTTCCTTTGCTTTCTTCTCATTTACAAAATGGTGAATCTTTCTGTTGTTTCAATAATATATACGGATTACAGCACCCTCACTTAGTCGCTTTGACTAACCCCATTACTCTGTTGTTGTTTTTTCAGGGTTTTATTGCTAGGCGGATTCAGGTCGTCTCCTTAGAGTCATTTACTTTTGTTTAGGTGATTTCATATCCGTCTATGTATCTGGATAAATAATTAAAACCCTAGAAGTTGTAGATGTAAATAATGTAAATTAGTTTGAACGTTGATATGGTTGTTTTCAGTGGCCTTGGTGGGCTTTATAATTGTGTTTTGGATTATGGTTGTTCTAGCTCCCTGAGTGGGATAGGTTGTGCTAATTTGCTTCCGCTGTATTATTGTTCATTGTCCTATTATTTTCTAAAGCAGATCCGCCTGGTATTTATTTTCCGTTCGCCAGGTTGTAGTTCATAACTGGACCTTTAGTTCTGGTTATGGATTATGACTTGGTGCGGGACGTCACGTCGCACCGTATTTGGGGACGTGTCGTTACAGTTGGTATCAGAGCTAGAGGTTCATTGGCCTTAGCTCTATGAGTCGTGTCAGTCTAGGTCCGTACGGCTTATGACTTAAGAATTGTGCTTTTGTGCTTATGTGGTTACAGTTTTGCATCCATAATTAATCTACATGCATACTTGTTCTATTTAACTGTAGGATGCCACCTCGTGGTGATCGTACTCCTCCAGCAGCACCACCACCGGCACCAGTGGTTGATGCTCAGCAGATATTTGGTCTCTCTAAGGATTATCTGGATCAGAGAGATAGGAATGTAGAGGTAGATGAGCATAGAGCCCGTGAGCAGTCACTTCACCGATTCCTCGATTTCCACCCACCTAAGTTTGTTGGTACTACAGATGATATTGTGGCCGAGGGTTGTATTTCATCTCTTGAGAGGATATACCGAGTTCTTCAGCCTACTGATCTAGAGAAGGTTGAGTTTGCTATCTATCTTCTTCGAGGACCTGTAGAGGCCTGGTGGAAGATGACTGAGCAGAGATGGAGGGCCACCAGAGTTGAGTCATCGTGGGATAGATTTCTTGAGGAGTTTCAAGCTAAGTATGTTCCCCCTACAGTTCAGGATCGCAGGGAGCAGGAGTTTATGGAGCTATCTCAGGGTACTTCTACCGTGGCAGATTATGAGGCCAATTTTACTAGACTTGCAGTATATGCTCCCCATATTGCTTTAGACGAGCGCAGGAAGACCAAGAAGTTTTTAGAGGGCTTGAGTATTCCTCTTCGACAGGGTCTTGCAGCTTCCCGTCCCACTACCTATGTTGTAGCTGTAGATGCAGCCTTATCTCTTGAGGCTGAGTATGCCAGTATTGATCGAGCTATTCGTCATACTACCCCCGCTTCTTCTTCATCGGGTTTCAAGAGGCCTTTCATTCCGAGTGCTCCTGTGCAGCCTAAAGGCAAGAGACCTTTTGGTGGACCCAGACCTCCTATACCTCGCCCTATGGGATTTACTTCACCACCTCGTCCGACCAGATTTTCTTCTACACCTCGCCCGACTGGGTTTCCTTCAGTCCCTCGTCCGTCAGGTTATCGCCCAGTTACTTGTGGTTATTGTGGAGGGAATCACCCAGAGTTTAAGTGTTGGTCTAAGTTGGGATTGTGTACTAGTTGTGGTAGCTCTGCCCACCAGAAGGACAGTTGTCCCAGGAGGCAGCCCCCGAGTCAGCCTATGCCGCCGAGGCTGAAGCCTTCTGTTCCAGCTCGTGTGTATGCACTGGAAAGTGATAATGAGGAGACTGAGCCTGATGCTTCCGCTGTGGTGGAAGGTACCATACATATACATAACATACCCATACATGCATTGTTTGATCCGGGTGCTACGCATTCTTTTGTTGCTCCTGAAATTGACTTATCTGCGCATGTGTCTATTGATTCATCTGATTATTGTTTTGTTGTGAGTTCCCCTTTGGGATCTTGTATGATTACCGATCGCGTGTACCGACGTTGTCCCGTTGTTATTGAGGATAAAGTTTACCCCGCAGATTTGATAGTGTTGTCAATGAAGAAGTACGGAGTTATCTTGGTTATGGATTGGTTATTTGAGCACAGGGCCAAGATTGATTGTTTTGAGAAGAAGATTAGTTTGCGATCTGATTCGAGTCAGGGTATTCAGTTGACAGGTGGGCCGATTATTTCTATGACAGAGGCAAAGAAGCTCGTTCGAGAAGGAGCTTCAGGTTTTGTTACTTATCTACTTAATAGGCCAAAAGAACAGTCGAAGTTTGAAAATACTGAGATAGTTAAGGATTTCCCAGATGTGTTTCCTGAGAAGTTAGAATCGTTACCTCCAGACCGTGATATCGAGTTTGTTATTGATCTGTATCCGGGATCTGAGCCTTATCCGAAGACACCTTACAGAATGGCACCAGCTGAATTAAAAGAGTTGAAGACTCAATTAGATGATTTGTTAACCAGTGGTTATATCAGGCCAAGTACATCTCCCTAGGGTGCACCGGTACTGTTTGTGAAGAAGAAAGATGGTTCTCTTAGACTTTGTGTTGATTACAGAGAGTTGAACCGGATGACTGTGAAGAACAAGTATCCACTTCCCCACATTGAGGAGTTGTTTGATTTATTGCAGGGATCGAGGATCTATTCTAAACTCGATCTGAGACAGGGATATTATCAGTTACGTATCAAGGCAGAGGATATACCGAAGACAGCTTTCAACATTCGATATGGTCATTTTGAGTTTGTGGTTATGCCATTGGGTTTGACAAACGCTCCTGCAGCATTTATGGATATGATGCACAGAATTTTTCGACCTTATCTTGATAAGTTTGTTGTCATCTTCATGGACAACATACTGGTTTTCTCAAAATCCGAGGAAGAGCATGCAGAGCATTTAAAGATCGTGTTACAAACTTTGAAAGAACATCAGTTGTATGCCAAGTTCAGTAAGTGCGAGTTCTGGATTGAGAAAGTGGCATTTCTGGGTCATGTTATATCCAAGACAGGTATTGAGGTTGATCCTTCAAAGATTGATTCAGTATTGAATTGGGAACAGCCTAAGACTCCGACAGAGGTTCGTAGTTTTCTGGGATTAGCAGGTTATTACAGATGGTTTGTGAAGGATTTCTCGAAACTTGCAGCCCCGCTTACAGAGTTAACGAAGAAGAATGTTTCTTTTGTGTGGACAGTTAAGTGTGAGAGCAGTTTTCGGGAGTTAAAGAACAGATTGACATTCGCTCCTATTCTTACTTTGCCTGAAGGTTCAGATGGATTCGTGGTTTATACTGATGCTTCGAAAGAAGGTTTAGGATGCGTGTTGATGCAGAATGGAAAGGTTATAGCTTATGCCTCGAGAAAGCTTAAACCTGCTGAAATAAATTATCCTACACATGATCTTGAGTTAGCAGCAGTTGTGTTTGCTTTGGGCAAGTGGCGTCACTATCTCTACGGGGTTACTTTTGATATTTTCATTGATCAAAGAGCCTCCAGTATCTTTTCACGCAGAAAGAGTTGAATAAATGTCAGAGGCGTTGGATAGAGTTATTAGAAGACTATGATTGTAAGATTCAGTACCATCCAAGGAAGGCGAACGTAGTTGCAGATGCCTTGAGCAGAAAAGCGAGTGTATCACAGCTAGAGCTGAGTTAAGATATATCAGATGCCGAAAGAGCTCGTATTATTTCTTATGCTCGTATAATTTCTTATGCTCGTATTTCTAATATTACGATTCAGTCAGAGTTGGGTCGTAGAATTAAAGAAGCTCAAGCTACTGATAATTGGATTCAACGACAGATTATTCGAATGAAGGATGAGCCAGACATGCAATTCAGTATTGACGACACAGGTCTTCTCAGACATAAGACAAGACTTTGTGTTCCAGAGAGTTTGAGGAGAGAGATTTTAGATGAAGCTCACAAATCAGCCTATACTATCCATCCAGGAGGCACTAAGATGTATCGAGATTTGAAAGAGTTCTTCTGGTGGAATGGTTTGAAGAGAGATGTAGCCAATTATATCAGACAGTGTGTGACTTGTCAACAAGTCAAGGCAGATCATCAGAAACCCGGAGGTTTACTACAGCCACTTCCCGTTCCATCTTGGAAATGGGAAGAGATAGCGATGGACTTTGTTTCGGGCTTACCAAAAGTCAGAGGTGGTTATGATAGCATTTGGGTAATTGTTGACAGATTGACGAAGTCCGCTCATTTCTTGCCCGTTCGTACATCCTATGCAGTTGAGAAGTTGGCAGAGGTTTATCATGAGGAGATTGTGAGACTTCACGGAGTTCCGGCTAGTATAGTATCAGACAGAGACTGTAACGCCCCGAAAATTCGTGTTGTGAACCGGGAGCCCGAATCGATTTTCTTGCGCGATTCATTATTTATTTTATTAATTATTCTGTGATTTATATAACATTTTTATGAATGAGAGAATTTTGGTATTTAAACCACGACATGTCAATGTGCGTTTAATTTCATGAACTTTGACTGTAATTTTATTTTATTTGGAAAACTTGTATTTTTGACTAAGTTTTATAAATTACTGATTTGCCCCTTCGATTTTAAACCCTAGTCAAATTATTTGACTAACTCTCAACACTCTCCCTCTCACCTCATTCACTTATACAGCAAAGGAAAGAGAAAAGAAAAGAGAAGAAAAAGAGAAAGAGAAGGAAGAGATTCAAACGATCGTCCCGACCCCGTTTACCGACCGATTTTCGAACCGTTTAAGCCTACGAACTCCCCGCGATCTCTTCTACGAGTAAGCCTTTCACAATTCTTTCGTTTAATGTCTCGTATGCTTAGTATTTCTTATTTTTGATGATAGTTGTAGAATTTAGGTTTTATTCGATTTTGATAGTAATCGTGGATGGATTTTCGTGTTTATCATTTCTATATCTAGATTATATGTTGTAGATGATTATATGTGAGAATTAGGGAGTGATTTGCATGATTTATCGATTAAATGTTGAATTTTGGTTTGAAATCGCATATGTTTTTGCTGTCTGCGTGTTTCTGCTCAATCTGGACGCACACGGGCCTTGCACACGGGGTGTCGCAAGGCCGTGTGGGGTTACACGGCCTCTTGCACGGCCGTGAAAGAGACCGTGCGTGTGGTGAATTGAACACGGGCTGGTGCACACGGCCTTGAGGCCGTGTGCATGAGGCCGTGCGTGTTGCTTGATTGTGCACGGCCTCGGCACACGGCCGGTCAAAAGGCCGTGTGGCCTGGTCGAACAGTGCCCTGACCTTCTGTAAGTCAGGGCACATTTTGGCCTACGGGTCCCACTTCAGCTCGTCTTTTTTGAATTCTTTCTTCGCTCGTGTATTCGATATATATGAAATAGTTAGGAATTGCATGTTTTACGAATTTATAACATGTTCGGGTATATGAATAGTGCGTTTTAGGTTTTCATCAAATTTTCTAATTTTTGCATATGAAGTCCGATTCTTCCGAAATTCGAATGCGTACTCTCTTATGGTATTTATAGCATGTCCGTAAAGTCTCGTTGCATTTGGACTTGATTTGCATGTATAAATTCATAAATTACTTCGTTATGTTTGATAATTGAACCTAAGTGTTTTATGTGATTGTATAACGTGCTTATGTGTTTCTATGCTTTCGTATGAGCCGTGCGTCGTCGTATGTCTTACTTGGTTATGTCATTTGTCAGTTGCAGGTTCCACTCTCGTGGATTAGGTTGCTCGTTTCCGTTTTGGGCTTTCTTTTGGTTGTCGCCAGGTGAGGTTTCCGTTGTTATTCCGTATTATGTAGATATGTATTATTAAGCCTCACTAAATAAGCCTCGCATGTATAATTTACGTTTTCATCCCGTATTACTATATTTTTAGTAAATACTTTATTCTTATTACTTTTATGAGGTTTAAGAACAACGGATTTGATATCAAATGAATATTATGTATATGATTTCGAAATGTTTTCAAAAAGAGACAAGGGAACTATGTTTCGATTTAAATGTAATTTTAGGTTTGGAAACCTTCTCGTTGAGTGAAGTCGTAAGGGCGGGTTTCTCCCCCAGGACGATGGAACACCCGGTTGCATTTCCTACCGTTACATCGCCTGTCTCAAACGGCCCTTTTGGCCCTCCCCTAAATGTCTTGATTCCTATTCTAATAGGAAAATGATAGTTATGAAAATGCGAGATATGATATTTGTGTCCGTTATGTCTTTGTGGGCCCCGGAGTATGGCGATCGGATGAAGCCGGATAGACAGCGGGTCTACGGTGGAATTCGGTAGCTTGCTCCATGTTTACCAGGAGCACGGGTGAGGCCGGAGTGGCAACCTTTGTGCTCCTGCGACGGAGACTTCGTGTCAGCCGTGAGATAGGCTATTATGCCTATAGAGCAGTTGGATTTAGCGGTCCTTCTGCTACATGGGAGGAATAAGGTTGGTATGGTTTTCAGGTATGTTATGATACGATATGAGGAGTTGAGGGCTCGACTCGCCGAGCAATATGATATGTCCCGTTATGTTATGTTATGATAAATCACCGAATGTTTATGAAAATCCTTCTCTTACGTTTGTTTTCTTTTAAGTTAAAATGGTGATTTATTCTTGTATGTTATTATGTATGTATTCTCATTTTTTCCCTCACTTAGTCATTTGACTAACCCTCCCTGCTTTTAACCTTATCTGTTTCAGGTGGTAACTAGGTGGGCATCGTCAGTCTTGCTTCGCGGGTTTTCTTTCTTTTCGGTGATTGTTCCTTTCTAGATTGTTTTAAGTTCATGATTAGGTTATATGTATATGTTATCGGGATTGATATACTGAACCCGTTATTGGGTGTCATGGGGATATTGTATCGAACCCGTTTATTATATTATAGTAATTGAATTCCGCTAGCCTTGGTGGGCTTTAATTATTTGAGCAATTGAGCTGCTTTGAATGTTGTTATATAGAATTTGGTTTGGTTTGTGCTTCCGCTCCCGCATTGTTGTCGTCTGTTGTTTTACAAAAGCCCCGCTTAGTGATTGAGTAAATCGGTTTGCCATTCGCTGGGTTTCAATTTAGGGTCGGATTTCTTTTTCGGCTTCGGATTGAGACTCGGTGTGGGGCGTGCGTTACCCGTTTGGGGCGCCCGCTACAGTTGTTATCAGAGCTTCTTTGGTCCAATGGCCTAAGCTCTGAATCGTCGTGTTTTGGGTGTTTTGTCAGTCGTTGTGTGCCGGTGTAACTTAGGGAATTGCGCTCGCCAGTGTTCAAGAACGCTTAGTGTTTGAATTGTGATGGATCTTTGTTGGATGATCAACAACAAAAGATCTTTTACAATCAAAACACTGGGATGGACTTGGATATAGGTGGATACGAAACTCAAGGTTGTACTTGCCATGCCTGGTTGTTTGTCGTGTCCGGTTGTGTCTAGGTCGTACGGCTTAGGACTTTTGTGGAAATTGTGCAAATGTGCTAAATGCTTATGTGAACTCTATCTGAAGATTACTTGCCGACGTGTTACAGCTTTTCATAATCACTTATCATCATGCATGTTTGGTACTGAATTTGCAGAATGCCTCCTCGCCGTGAACCGCCAGGTCCGCCTCCAAGTGTTCCGACACCAGCATAGTTTATGGAAGCCTTAGGGCAGTTTATGGTTAATACCAACCGAGCAAAACCACCACCTGCCCCCGAGACAGAGATGAGCAGGTTCCTTAAACTCCACCCTCCACAGTTCGAGGGTGCCCCCGATGATGTTATTGCCGAATCTTGGATAGCGGCAATGGAGAAGAGGTTCAGAGTAATGGAATGTCCGGACCCTAAGAGGGTCGAATTAGCAGTGTATCAGATGACAGGAGCTGCACATGACTGGTGGGCCCGTATCGAGCAGCGATGGCAGCGAGACAATGTGGTCCCAACTTGGGATCAATTCTTAGTTGAGTTTCGGGCCATGTATATTCCGTTGGTGGTCCGACAGCGATGTGAGTGAGAGTTCCTGGCTCTCAAGCAGGGTACTTCATCCGTTGACCAGTACAAGGCTCGTTTCTCTAGACTTATTATTCACTGCCCGTATATGGTCGCCGACGAGCAGAGGAAGACTCGCCAGTTTGTAGAGGGATTGACTTACAAGATCAGAAAGGCTATGATGGTGGTCCGACCTCAATGTTATACTGACGCAGTGTAAATGGCTATGCATATTGAGTCTGAACTCAACCTAATGGGACCGAGTCCTATTCTTGCCACTACCACCGTTCAGTACCCTCCAGCGAGTTCTAAGAGGCCATTTACACCTTCAGGCCATCTTCCGGAAAGAAGACCTCCCAAGTGTCTTCATCGAAGCAAAATGCACCTCCCCAACCGCAGGGAGCCCTACGACCTGTATGTGGCTTTTTCCAAAGAGACCATCAAGAGTCGGAATGCCGAAAGAAAGCTGGACGTTGCTTCTCATGTGGAAGTCCCTTCCATCTCCGCGCAAATTGCACGAGGAAGAAAAGATCGAGACAGTCGAGGAGAACTTAGATCCGAATGCTTCGGTGCAAGGTACAAATATTAATTGGCATTCCATACATGCATTTTATAATTCGAGTGGTTTACACTCACTTGTTGCGCTTTTCATTGCTGTACTTGTGCGTGTGCCTGTTGGATTCTTTGCATGTCTCTCTTTCTATTTCTTGTTGCCAGATTGGAGGACAATTGCGATTCGTGCGCGTGCTTCCAATTATCATCGAAGGAACTGTTAGCAGCAAATTTGACCAAGTTGCCAGCAAAGGATTATTTTGGACTTGACTAAGTCCAGAGAACCAAGTTGATCATAGAATTCACAGACGTACTTCCCGAGAGTCTGAGAGCTCTTGCAATTAGATCGGAATGTATGGTTTGTGAAAGATCTAGCTAAGAAGTCGAACCATGATCGAAGTTGCCTAACCGAATGGATTCTGCCGATCTGACAGAATCGAAGAACCGACTTGATGAACTTCCCTCCCTTGAACGTGCCCGAACGAGTGTCTTGATCTGGGGTACTCCAACGTTGCTTGTAGAGAAAGAAGACAGTGCACTTCCTGTGTGTATTGTTCACCGAGAATTGCACGGAATATTAACGAAGGCAAGTATTCTCTACCGTCGATGAAGAATTGCCCGATATGCTTTGAGATCGAGGATTTTGTCTGAACAACTTTTGATTAGGGTATCATCAGCTCTGTGCTCGAGAAGAATATGTTCTGAAGACAGCTTTCAGTGCCTGATGTAGACGTCTTGAATTCGTATGTCTGCCCCTAGTACTGACAAGTACTTTGCGACTTGATGGACCCCGTTCACATCACAGCGAGTTGGTCGTTGCTTTCTAAGGAGTCACCTTGGTGTCCTCGAGATTAGAGGAAGAACGCAGAGCACCTCCATATGGTACTCCAGAAAACAAAGGGCACCCGCTAGTTGCCCAACCTAGCGGATGTGAAATCTGGATCGACTTAGTGACCTTTTAAGTCATTTCGGATCCGGAGTGAGAAGAGAAGGAGGATCGTTGAAGATTTGAGCAGTACTAGAATGGGAACAAACCAAGACTTTGAGTGGAACTTCTCTAAGCTTGCAACCCTGTTGCTTGAGTCAACAGGAAAGAAAACGAACTCGAATGGACGATCTCTGTAAGACTTGTTCTTTGGAGTCGAGAAGAGATTAACTACAACTTCAATATTAACCCTGCTTATGAGATTCTGAAGGAATTGTCGTGAGTAGGAATGCATCACATGAAAGGTTGAATTGGTGAATGGTGCTAATGAAGAAACCATAGCTCATGCTCGGGAAGCTAAAATCAATCAGAAAGTTGTCACTCATGACATCGAACTAGCTGCCGTAGTAAAGGACTGGCTGAAGCGTCGCCACTATCTCTGATGGAATTTGTTGACATCCCCACCGATTATGAGAGTTTAACAAGTGTTAAATCAGGAGGAGTTGAACCAACCCCAATGTCGTTAATGGAAAATGTTTGAGGACTAAGATTACAAGAATCAGTGTTCCTTGGGAAAAGCGAATATCGTAGTTGGTACTTTGAGCCAAATCACGAACGTGTCACAAATTGAGGCTAAACTGAATTGGACTTGCACCATTTTGGATAATTTCATTCATAGCCTTACGACCCAGTCAGAATTGGGTTGAAGAATCTAAAATGCCAAGTCTGCAAAAGAATGATTCCCGAGTCAGACAATTCGAGTGAAGAATAATCCAAAGTTTCAGCTTTGTGTTGGCAACCCCAATACTTCCCAATATAAGTCCCGGACCCATGATTCGAAGAGTCGAAAGAAAGAGACTTACTCGATTAAGTCAAGAGATACCTGGCTTGCCAGCAGATCAAAGCCGAGCATCAAAGACTAAGGAGTTAGCTATGACTACTGCATACCCCTATGTGGGATTGGGAATGGATTCACCATGGACTTCGTGTCCGGACTACTGAAGGTTTAAGATGGTAATTACTGTTATAGGTTTATCTGGGATTTCTCCAAGGTGCTGTCGATCGGATTCAGGCCTTTCGACAATAAATGGAGATAGCTCAAGTTCTACGGAAAAGCTACTTACAAGAACCCCGAACAGGCTTGGAGTTGTGCAATCTGCGAAATATCTCCTAGCGAGTCCCTTGAATGAATCAGACAGCCGAAGGAGCTTCGTGAGAGATCCGAATGAAGATGCATAAGTTTCACCCAGAGTTGTTTAACTCTAATCAGTAGAATCTGGGGACCAGATTCTCATAAGGAGGGGTGATTGTAACGCCCCGAAAATTCGTGTTGTGAACCGGGAGCCCGAATCGATTGTCTTGCGCGATTCATTATTTATTTTATTAATTATTATGTGATTTATATAACATTTTTATGAATGAGAGAATTTTGGTATTTAAACCACGACATGTCAATGTGCGTTTAATTTCATGAACTTTGACTGTAATTTTATTTTATTTGGAAAACTTGTATTTTTGACTAAGTTTTATAAATTACGGATTTGCCCTTTCGATTTTAAACCCTAGTCAAATTATTTGACTAACTCTCAACACTCTCCCTCTCACCTCATTCACGTAAACAGCAAAGGAAAGAGAAAAGAAAAAAGAAGAAAAAGAGAAAGAGAAGGAAGAGATTCAAATGATCGTCCCGACCCCGTTTCCCGACCGATTTTCGAACCGTTTACGCCTATGAACTCCCCGCGATCTCTTCTATGAGTAAGCCTTTCATGATTCTTTCGTTTAATGTCTCGTATGCTTAGTATTTCTTATTTTTGACGATAGTTGTAGAATTTAGGTTTTATTCGATTTTGATAGTACTCGTGGATGGATTTTCGTGTTTATCGTTTCTATATGTAGATTATATATTGTAGATGATTATATGTGAAAATTAGGGAGTGATTTGCATGATTTATCGATTAAATGTTGAATTTTGGTTTGAAATCGCGTATGTTTTTGCTGTCTGCGTGTTTCTGCTCAATCTGGACGCACACAGGCTTTGCACACGGGGTGTCGCAAGGCCGTGTGGGGTTAAACGGCCTCTTGCACGGCCGTGCAAGAGACCGTGCGTGTGGTGAATCGCACATGGGCTGGTGCACACGGCCTTGAGGCCGTGTGCATGAGGCCGTGCGTGTTGCTTGATTGTGCACGGCCTCGGCACACGGCCGTGCACAAGGCCGTGTGGCCTAGTCGAACAGTGCCCTGACCTTCTGTAAGTCAGGGCACATTTTGGCCTACGGGTCCCGCTTCGGCTCATCTTTTCCGAATTCTTTCTTCGCTCGTGTATTCGGTATATATGAAATAGTTATGAATTGCATGTTTTACGAATTTATAACATGTTCGGGTATATGAATAGTGCATTTTAGGTTTTCGTCAAATTTTCTAACTTTTGCATATGAAGTCCGATTCTTCCGAAATTCAAATGTATACTATCTTATGGTATTTAAAGCATGTCCGTAAAGTCTCGTTGCATTTGGACTTGATTTGCATATTTAAATTCATAAATTACTTCGTTATGTTTGATAATTGAACCTAAGTGTTTTATGTGATTGTATAACGTGCTTTTATGTGTTTCTATGCTTTCGTATGAGCCGTGCGTCGTCGTATGTCTTACTTGGTTATGTCATTTGTCAGTTGCAGGTTCCACTCTCGTGGATTAGGTTGCTCGTTTCCGTTTTAGGCTTTCTTTTGGGTTGTCGCCAGGTGAGGTTTCCGTTGTTATTCCGTATTATGTAGATATGTATTGTTAAGCCTCACTAAATAAGCCTCGCATGTATAATTTACGTTTTCATCCCGTATTACTATATTTAGTAAATATTTTATTCTTATTACTTTTATGAGGTTTAAGAACAACGGATTTGATATCAAATGAATATTATGTATATGATTTCGAAATGTTTTCAAAAAGAGACAAGCGAACTATGTTTCGATTTAAATGTAATTTCGGGTTTGGAAACCTTCTCGTTGAGTGAAGTCGTTAGGGCGGGTTTCTCCCCCAGGACGATGGAACACCCGGTTGCGTTTCCTACCGTTACATCGCCTGTCTCAAACGGCCCTTTTGGCCCTCCCCTAAATGTCTTGATTCCTATTCTAATAGGAAAATGATAGTTATGAAAATGCGAGATATGATATGTGTGTCCGTTATGTCTTTGTGGGCCCTGGAGTATGGCGATCGGATGAAGCCGGATAGACAGCGGGTCTACGGTGGAATTCGGTAGCTTGCTCCATGTTTACCAGGAGCACGGGTGAGGCCGGAGTGGCAACCTTTGTGCTCCTGCGACGGAGACTTCGTGTCAGCCGTGAGATAGGCTATTATGCCTATAGAGCAGTTGGATTTAGCGGTCCTTCTGCTACATGGGAGGAATAAGGTTGGTATGGTTTTCAGGTATGTTATGATATGATATGAGGAGTTGAGGGCTCGACTCGCCGAGCAATATGATATGTCCCGTTATGTTATGTTATGATAAATCACCGAATGTTTATGAAAATCCTTCTCTTACGTTTATTTTCTTTTAAGTTAAAATGGTGATTTATTCTTGTATGTTATTATGTATGTATTCCCATTTTTCCCCTCACTTAGTCATTTGACTAACCCTCCCTACTTTTAACCTTATCTGTTTCAGGTGGTAACTAGGTGGGCATCGTCAGTCTTGTTTCGCGGGTTTTCTTTCTTTTCGGTGATTGTTCCTTTCTAGATTGTTTTAAGTTCATGATTAGGTTATATGTATATGTTATCGGGATTGATATACTGAACCCGTTATTGGGTGTCATCGGGATATTGTATCGAACCCGTTTATCATATTATAGTAATTGAATTCCGCTAGCCTTGGTGGGCTTTAATTATTTGAGCAATTGAGCTGCTTTGAATGTTGTTATATAGAATTTGGTTTGGTTTGTGCTTCCGCTCCCGCATTGTTGTCGTCTGTTGTTTTACAAAAGCCCCGCCTAGTGATTGAGTAAATCGGTTTGCCGTTCGCCGGGTTTCAATTTAGGGTCGGATTTCTTTTTCGGCTTCGGATTGAGACTCGGTGCGGGGCGTGCGTTACCCGTTTGGGGTGCCCGCTACAGAGACACTAGATTTACTTCGCATTTGTGGCAGAACTTACAGGATCGTATGGGAACAAAGTTGACCTTTAGTACCGCAGCTCACCCCCAGACAGACGGTCAATCCGAGAGGACTATTAGATACCTCGGAGACATGCTGAGATCTTGTGCCCTAGATTTTCAGACTACGTGGTATAAACAGCTTCCATTAATCGAGTTTGCTTATAATAACAGTTATCAGTCCTCAATTCAGATGGCCCCATACGAAGCTTTGTACGGAAGGAAATGTCGATCGCCACTATATTGGGACATTGAGGATTGGAGATGGACTAAAGATGGTATTCATCGTGGCATTGCTCCGAAATTGATTCAGGATGCTATCGAAAAGGTGCAAGTAATCCGACAAAGAATGAAAGCTGCCCAGGATCGACAAAAGAGTTATCCTGATAGACGTCGACGTGATTTGGAGTTCGAAGCTGGGGATCAGGTATTTTTGAAAGCTTCTCCTAGAAAGGGATTTGTTCAAATCGGTAAAGGAGGAAAGTTAGCCCCGAGATATTTGGGTCCGTATGTGATTCTTGAGAGGATTGGGAAGATGGCCAACAGATTAGATTTACCGCCAGCTCTTACTGGTATTCATAATGTTTTCCACGTCTCGCAGCTTCATAAGTATCATCCAGACGAGTCTGAGATTATTCCAATGGAAGATATTAAGTTAGAGCCGAATCTGACATTCATTTCCCAACCGGTTAGTATTTTGGACCATAAATTTCAAGAACTTCGTAATCGTCACATCCCACTTGTAAAAGTCCTTTGGAGGAATCAGAAAAGCGAAGAAGCTACTTGGGAAACAGAAGAGAAAATGAGGAAACATTATCCTGAGTTATTCGCTTTGAATAAATAGAATCTGAGGATAGATTCTCATAAGGGGGAGAGATTGTAACGCCCCACATTTTTGGTAAGCTAAAGCTAGTAAGAATTCCTAAGATAACGGGACAAGTTTGGAAAACTCGATCGGGATATATGTGCTTATGTGATATTTGTGTGTTTTATATGAATTTTCGTAAATGCAATAATTTGTGAATTTAAATTATTCTATGTCAATGTGCGTTTAAAATGATGAGTTTTGACTATAATATTGACATATTTCATTAATATGTCCTTTTTATGAAGTTTCACAAAATTACGAAAATGCCCTTTCGATTTTTCACTTAAACCTCAGGTTTTCTTTTTATTCTCTTTTCCTTTCCTTTTCCTTAATTACACTTAACCCCAACGAGAGAAAAGAAAAAAAAGAAGAAAAAAAGAAAGAATTTTCTTAAAACTTTAATTCGATCTTTCGAGTTCGTTTCTTAACCAAATTTCGATCCGCAAGAACCTACACGACCCTTGTAACATTCTCTACAGGTATTATTCAGGTTCCATTTGATTCCGTTGTCGTTTGAGTATGTTTTGGATAAATTGTTTCGAAGTTGGATTTTTCGGTAGTTTGATCGTTATACTCCGTAGTTTTCGATGATTCTTGATCCTATGTGTTGCCATTGTGATATTTGATGTTTGTTGAAGTTTGTAGTATGAAAATCTGATTGAAAATGGGGTTTTGGTGAAGATTTAACGAACTTCTGATACTTCTATGCGAAGTTCTTCGCGTTCTGCTGAAAATTCGCGAAAACATGGTGCACACGGCCTTGCAACAGGCTGTGTAGCAAGACCGTGCATTATTTCCAACTCACATGGCCTTGCATTAGGCCGTGTGTATAGGCCGTGCATGTCCCAAAAATGCACACGGCCTTGCCAAGGCCGACGACGGAAGCTCGGGACGGAGCCGTATGAGGCGGAAGTCTCACGTACGGTTCTCTGATATAATCATGCCTAAACACAATTAGGTTTCATAGACATGCTTAAAATACTATAAAGAAGCATACATTCAAGTTTTGAAGCAATCGGAAAAGAATTGCGAAAAGCGTATAATTCCCTAAACGGAAATCGGTTCGTTTTACGATCAATCGGTATTGGAAAAATTCAAACTCTATGGATTACTAAGTTTTAAAGCATTACGGACTTAATGGCGAAGTCGGATTTTGAAAATAATATCAAACGAAGAAAGTAGGATTTGCAATTTTTGACTTCCAGAGACTTTTGAATTGAAATTGGGACACACGGCCTCTTGCACGCCGTGTGTCCCAATTTCAATTCAAAAGTCTCTGGAAGTCAAAAATTGCAAATCCTACTTTCTTCGTTTGATATTATTTTCAAAATCCGACTTCGCCATTAAGTCCGTAATGCTTTAAAACTTAGTAATCCATAGAGTTTGAATTTTTCCAATACCGATTGATCGTAAAACGAACCGATTTCCGTTTAGGGAATTATACGCTTTTCGCAATTCTTTTCCGATTGCTTCAAAACTTGAATGTATGCTTCTTTATAGTATTTTAAGCATGTCTATGAAACCTAATTGTGTTTAGGCATGATTATAAGCTTGAAGTGTGATATTTCATTCGTTTCATTGAATAATTGCCCTAATTGCCCTTCTTTGATTTAATTAAGTGTTTATTGCATTAAGAATAAGCCATGCGTCGTATTGTCGTCTTACATGGTGGTTTCGTATTTGGTTTCAGGTGGTAGTTCTTCCGGGCAGTAGTCTGGTTGTCTTTCTTTTGGTCCTTTTTGCCGTATTATCCAGGTGGGGTTTCTTTTCCGAATTCGGTTTTCTTATATGTATGTAAATATTCCATATATACCCGAAGCCTGTGTTTTATGTTTTTATGTTTCTTTCCCCATGTTTATATTATACGTAGTAGCTATTTGAACCATACTATTGTAACGACCCGAAAATCCGAGTTTCAATTCGGTATATTTTAATCGAGTAATTTCGTTATTTATTATTTTATTTACTATTTATTCTAAGATTTTAGGATAATTTTATAAATGAGTGAATTTCATATTTAAATCACGAATTGTCAATGTGCGTTTAATTATGTGAATTTTAACTGTAATTACGTATTATTTGGACAACGTGAGTTTTCAAACTTAATTTGCAAATTACTAAAATACCCCTTCGACTTTTAGACCCTAGTCAACTAATTTGACTAAGTCTCTCTCTAACTTCTCTCTCTCGTTCACAATCAACAAGGAAGGAAAGAAAGAAAAGAAAAGAGAAGGAAGAAGAGAAAGAGAAGGAAGAGATTTCAATCGACCGTCCGGACTTCGTTTCCCGACGGATTTTCGAATCGTTTACGTCTACGAATTCCTCGCGATCTCTTCTACGAGTAAGCTTCTAACGATTCTCTCGTTTAATATCTTGTATGTTTCGTTTTTCTCGTTTTTGTGAATAGTTGACATTATTAGGTTTTATGTGTTTTGTATAGGATTTGTGGATGGATTTTCGTGTTTATCGTTTCTATATGTAGGTTACATGTTGTAGATGATTATATGTGAAAATTAGGGATTGATTTGCATGATTAATCGATTTAAGGTTGAATTATATTTGATTTTCGCGTATTGGGTTTGATGTTCTGCATGTTCTGCTCAATTTTTACGCACACGGGCCATGCACACGGGGTGTGGCAAGCCCGTGTGGGTGTACACGGCCTCTTGCACGGCCGTGCAAGAGACCGTGCGTGTTTGGGGATGGTGCACGGGCTGTGCACACGGCCTTGAGGCCGTGTGCATGAGGCCGTGCGCGTTCGTCCGATTGTGCACGGCCTCGGCACACGGCCGTGCACAAGGCCGTGTGGCCTGGTCGAACAGTGCCCTGACCTTCTGTTAGTCAGGGCACAATTTGGCCTACGGGTCCCGCTTCGGCCCGTCTTTTCCGAATTCTTTCTTCGCTCGTGTATTCGATATATATGAAATAGATATGAATTGCATGAGTTATGAATTTACGACATGTTCGGGTATATGAATAGTGTGTTTTAAGTTTTCGTTAAATTTTCTAACTTTTGCATGTGAAGTCCGATTTTCCCGAAATTCGAATGCATGCTCCTTTATGATATCTTAAGCATGTTCGTAAAGTTTCGTTTCTTTTGGAATTGATTTGCATTTTTAAATGTATGAATTACTCTATTTTCGTTTGATAATTTGAACTTAAGTGTTTGATTTAATTGTGTGACGTGCTCCTATGTGTTCTAATATTCTCGTATAAGTCGTGCGTCGCCTTAGTCTTATTTGGTTGTGTCCTGGTATTTTTGCAGACGATACTCCTGTGGAGTAGCGCCGGTTCTAGCTTTTTGCTCTTATTTTGCATAGCAGCCAGGTGAGGTTTTCCGTTTCTGTTTCCAGTATTATTATGTATATATATAAATAAGCCCTCCCGATATAAGCCACGTTTATGTTTTGTTTTCACACCGTTCATATATATATACGTAATAGATATTTATGATTATTATGTTCATTTGATTTATCGAAAATGATTTGATATGAAAAGTACTACGTATAGACTTCGAAATGTTTACGAAAGAGACATGTAAAACCTTTTGTTTTCTAAGGCGAACTTTGGCCTTCGGCCTCGCATATGACATGTCTCGAACGGTCTTTTGGCCAACCCGAAATGTTTGAAAAGCGAGTTATGAAATGTTTGCATGATCGTTTGGGCCCGGAGTAAGAGCGATAGGACGAAGTCGGTAGACGTCGGGTCTACGACGTAAATCCTATGGTTTCCTCCATTTGGGAGCTCGGGGTGAGGCCGGAGTGGCAGCCCTTTGAGTACCTGAGTTATTCTAGTAAGTTACGAGTAGTTCGGGTTTGCAGTCCGACTACATTGGAGGAATAAGGGTGGTTTCCGGTTTTATGTTTTTGGATATTGGAGTTTCAGGGCTCGACTCGCCGAGTCATATGATAAGTTATGTTTTATGTTAAATCACCACCCGTTTACGAAAACCTTTCTTTTATGTTGATTTCTTTTAATTATAAAATTGGTGATTTACTTCCGTTTTATTATATACATTATTATTTCCCCCCTCACTTAGTCGTTTGGCTAACCCTCTCTGTCTCACCCTATATTGGTTTCAGGATACTAGGCGGGATTCGTCGTCGTCTTAGGCGTCGTAGGTTTATATTTATTTTCTCATGTATATTCTTTCCCGGTTGTCTTTTATTTACGTATTATGTTATTATGTTGTATTTACGGGATTTATATACTGAACCCGTGGTTAGATTTGGTCGGGATATTGTATCGAACCCGTTTGATATTATGTAATTGAATTTCATTAGCCTTGGTGGGCTTTAATAATTGTGTTATTAATTATGTTTTAAATATTTGGTTTATTATTGCTTCCGCACTTCTGTCTTTTCGTTGTTTATAAAAACCCCGCCTAGTAATTGAGTAAATGCTTGCCGTTCGCCGGGTTTCGGTTCGGGTCGGATCCCATTTCGGCTCCGGGTCGGGGCTCGGTGCGGGGCGTGCGTTACCCGTTTGGGGCGCCCGCTACAGTTGGTATCAGAGCTCTTTGGTCCAATGGCCTAAGCTCTGAATTGTCGTGTTTTGCTGGTTTGGTCGGTCGTTGTGTGCCGGTGTAACTTAGGGAATTGCACTCACCAGTGTTCAAGAACGCTTAGTGTTTGAATTGTCACGGATCTTTGTTGGATGATCAACAACAAAAGATCTTTTACAATCAAAATACTGGGACGGGCTTGGATATAGGTGGATGTGAAACTCAAGGTTGTACTTGCCATGCCTGGTTGTCTGTCGTGTCCGGTTGTGTCTAGGTCGTACGGCTTAGGACTTCTGTGGATTTGTGAAAATGTGCTAAGTGTTTATGTGAACACTAAGTGAACATTACTTGCCTATGTGTTTACAGCTTTGCATGCTCACTTACCTGTCATGCATAACTGTTAATGGCTTTACAGGATGCCTCCACGTCGTTGTCCCTGTGGACAGTCTTCGTCATCTTCATTGACACCTCAGACCGATCCACCGATTCCAGCCGGAATTTTGGAAACATTAAGACGATTCATCGCTCATGCCCCTAAAGGAAATGCCGAGCAGGAAGCATGGGCCCAATTTCTTAGATTCGAACCACCACAATTTGAAGGTACCCTGGATGAAGCTATTGCCGAGGCATGGATATCGGCTCTAGAAAAGATTTTTAGGATTATGGAATATCCGGATCCTCTAAGGGTCGAATTTGCTATATACCTGTTGATTGGAGCTGCACAGGATTGGTGGAAACAGAATGAGCAAAGATGGAAACGCGAGCATGTGGTCCCGACTTGGGATCATTTCTTGATCGAGTTCCGGGCTGAATACGTTCCGAGGATTGTTCATCAACAACATGAAAGGGAATTTCTGGCTCTCAAACATAACATATCTTCAGTTGGCCAGTACGAGGCACAGTTCTCTCACCTCATTAAGCATAGCCCGTATATGGTCGCAGACGAGCTGAGGAAGATTCGCCAGTTTGTAGAAGGATTGACTTATGAGATCAGAAAGGCTATGATGGTGGTCCGACCTCAATGTTATACCGACGCAGTGGAAATGGCTCTGCATATTGAGTCTGAACTCAGCCTAATGGGACCGAGTCCTACGCTTGACACTACCACCGTTCAGTACCTTCCAGCGAGTTCTAAGAGGCCATTTACACCTTCAGGGCCCTCTACCAGAAAGAAGACCTCCCAAGTGTCCTCATCGAAGCAGAATGCGTCTCCCCGAACTCAGGGACATCCGCGACCCGCATGTGGATTCTGTAAGGGCCCGCATTTGGAGGCCAAATGTTGGAAGAAGAATGGACTGTGCTACGGATGTGGTAGCACCGACCACAGAGTGAGTGTATGTCCGAAGAAAAAGCCGAAACGAGTTGAGAAGACGGAGCTTGCACGTATGAACGATCCAGGTATATTGCATTGTCATGACATTCATCCAAATTCATCTAATTTCATCTTATGTGAATTTTAAATTATGTGCGTTAGGTTTATAATATTATACATGTGATTTCGATATTATTATTTGTGTTTGAGTTTCGTGAAGTTTGTGTGGTTTTAATCACACGAACTGCCCCTGTATGCCTTGCACGGTCTCGCCACACGCCGTGACGAGACCCTGTGCACCCTTTTTCACACGGCCCTGTTGCACCCTGTGCAAGAGGCCGTGCGCATGAATACACACGGGCTCGTCACACGCCGTGACGAGAGCCCGTGCGTGTTTATCCTCACGGGGTCGTCACACGCCGTGACGAGACCCCGTGCGTGTTTCTCACACGGCCTCGTCACACGCCGTGACGAGAGGCCGTGCGCGTTTCTTCCATTTCGGCTCCGGGTCGGGGCTCGGTGCGGGGCGTGCGTTACCCGTTTGGGGCGCCCGCTACATAGACACAACCGGACACGACGGACAACCAGGCATGGCAAGTACAACCTTGAGTTTCACATCCACCTATATCCAAGCCCATCCCAGTATTTTGATTGTAAAAGATCTTTTGTTGTTGATCATCCAACAAAGATCCGTCACAATTCAAACACTAAGCGTTCTTGAACACTGGTGAGTGCAATTCCCTAAGTTACACCAGCACACAACGACCGACAAAAGCAATAAAACACGACGATTCAGAGCTTAGGCCATTGGACCAAAGAGGCTCTGATACCAACTGTAGCGGGCGCCCCAAACGGGTAACGCATGCCCCGCACCGAGCCCCTACCCAGGACCGAAATGGAATCCGACCCGAATCGAAATCCGGCGAACAGCACACATTTACTCAATGACTAGGCGGGGATTTCAAAAACGAAAGATAATGACAGAGATGCGGAGCGAAATAAAACAAAATAATAAATCATAATAATGGCACAAGTATTAAAGCCCACCAAGGCCAACGAAATTCAATTGCATAATTAATATACGGGTTCGATATAATATCCCGACAATGTACAATAACGGGTTCAACATAGAAATCCCGAATACTAACTAAATAAAATCCTAATCTCATAAAACATAAACAATACCATACGGACACGAGTTATACATGAACGAAAAATACAACTCTAACGACGACGACGACGAAGATCCCGCCTAGTGTCCTGAAACCAATACAGGGGTGAAACAGAGAGGGTTAGTCAAACGACTAAGTGAGGAGGGAATAATAATGTATATTATAAAACGGAAATAAATCACCATTTTTAAACTTAAAAGAAATCAACATGAAAGAAAGGTTTTTGTAAATGGATGGTGATTTAGCATAAAACATAACTTATCATATGACTCGGCGAGTCGAGCCCTTAACTCCAATTTCTAAACATAAAAACGAGAAAACCCACCTTATTCCTCCTTATGTAGACGGACCGCTAAATCCGAACTACGCATAACATACTGTATAATCTCCATTACTGAAAGGGCTGCCACTCCGGCCTCACCCTGAGCTCCCAAAGGTGGAGAGAACCATAGGATTTCTGCCGTAGACCCGATGTCTACCGACTTTGTCCTATCATCCTTTACTCCGGGCCCAAACATACATATCATAACTCGCTTTTCAAATCATTTCGGGTTGGCCAAAAGACCGTTCGAGACATGTCATATGCGAGGCCGAAGGCCAAAGTTCGCCTTAGAAAACAAAAGGGGTTTTACATGTCTCTTTCGCAAACGTTTCAAAGACTATACGTAGTACTTTTTCATATCAAAACATTTTCGATAAATCGAATAAACATAATAGGCATAAATATTTATTAAGTATATATATAGAAACGGTGTGAAAACAAAACGTAAACATGGCTTATTTCGGGAGAGGCTTATTTATATATATATATATATAATAGTATTGGAATCAGAAACGGAAAGCCTCACCTGGCTATACCAAACAAGAGCAAAAGCAAGAACCGGCGCTACTCCACAGGAGTATCATCTGCAAAATACCAAGACACAACCAAACAAGACTAAGGACGACGCACGGCTTATACGAAAACATTAAAACATATTGAGGCACGTTATACAATCACATAAGGCACTTAGGTTCAAATTATCAAACGAAAACGGAGTAATTCAGGAATTTAAATATGCAAATCAAATCCAAATGCAATGAAACTTCACGGACATGCTTTAAATATCATAAAGGAGTATGCATTCGAATTTCGGGAAAATCGGACTTCATATGCAAAAGATAGAAAATTTGTCGAAAACTTAAAACGCACTATTCATAGACCCGAACATGCTATAAATTCATAAATCATGCAATTCATATCTATTTCATATATATCGAATACACGAGCGAAGAAAGAATTCGGAAAAGACGAGCCTCGGAGGGACCCGTAGGCCAAAATGGGCCCTGACTTACAGAAGGTCAGGGCCCTGTTCAACCAGGCCACACGGCCTTGTGCATGACCGTGTGCCAAGGCCATGTACACCATGAGAAACACGCACGGCCTGTTGCACACGGCCTCAAGCACCAATATCACACGCACGGTCTCTTGCACGGCCGTGCAAGAGGCCGTGTACCCCCACACGGGCTTGCCACACCCCGTGTGCAAAGCCCGTGTGCATCAAGAAAGAGCAGAAACTTCGGAGAACCAAAACCTACGCGAATTCATCCCTAAATTCAATATTTAACTAATTAAACATGGAAATCATACCCTAATATTTACATATAATCATCTACAACATATAAGCTACACATAGAAACAATAAACACGAAAATCCGTCCACAATTTCTATCAAAATCATATAAAACCTAAATCATTCAACTATATTCAAAAATGAGAAATACGAGGCATAGGAGACATTAAACGAGAGGGACGTGAAAGGATTACTCGTAGAAGAGATCGCGGGGAGTTCGTAGGCGTAAACGGCTCGAAAATCCGTCAGGAAATGAAGTCGGGACGATCGTCGAAACTCCTTCTTCTTCCTTCTCTTTTTCTTTCTTTTCTTCCTTCTCCTTTGCTATTGCATTTGAACGAGAATGAGGGAAGAGACAGTGAGATGGGACTTAGTCAATTTTTTTGACTAGATTCGAGAAACGAAAGGGCGTTTTCGTAATTTCGCAAAATAAGGTTTGAAAACTCGTGTTGTCCAAATAATACATAATTACAGTCAAAATTCATATAATTAAACGCACATTGACAATTCGTAATTTAAATATGGAAGTTCATTCATTTACGAAATTATTCTAAAATCTAATAATAAATATCAATTAAAAATAATAATTTGCGCAAATACCCGATTTGAGCATACCGGATTATAATACCGGATTTTCGGGGCGTTACATCCACCCCACGTCTTCAATATACCGAGCAATACCGTCGCCAAGTCTCAAATTTCCCAATGCTTCTATATCGAGGAACTTGGTAGAGAAAACCGGGTGTTCGTGCATCCGGCGAAATATTTTGGCTTGAAAGGGATTTGAAATATCCACATTAAATGGAAGTGGGGATGGAGGGTCATCTCGCCTCCTCCTTCGTCGAGAACTTTCGGCGGCCATGTGAGAAGGTTGTTTGAAGCTTGTTGGGTTGAATTTAGTGAAATTTCTCACTCTGGAATTTTGTCGAACACTTGGCGGGCGTGTATTTTGGGCGGCGATTTGTGTATGATCGGCTTGGCGGATTGTCCCCAAAAACCAACTAATTGAAATATGCAATGCCGGCTACGTACCTTGCGAAAATTACGAAGATCCAACGGACGGATCGAAAGTTATAGGCTTGCAAAGTGGGGAGGATGAATTTGGGGAAAAATTGGGGCAATTTCTGCTGCTAGAAGTTGGAAAAAAAGGGAGAATTGGTTTCTGTTGCTTCTGTTCGCGAAAGAGGGGTTTAAATGGGCGAGGGGCCCTGCACGGTCTAACGCACGGGCGTGCGCAGGGCCGTGCGCTCCGGTTCGGCCGGTTTAGCGGTTTAAACGCTGAACTGGTCTGCACGGTCTTGAGTTGGGCCGCACGGTCTTGACCAAGACCGTGCGTTGGGGCGTGCAAGCGCCCCTGTAACGACCCGAAAATCCGATTTTTCAATTCGGTATATTTTAATCGAGTAATTATGCAATTTATTATTTTAATTTGATGTTTATTCTAAGATTTTAGGATAATTTCGTAAATGAGTGAATTTTGTATTTAAATCACGAATTTTCAATGTGCGTTTAATTATGTGACTTTTAACTGTAATTACGTATTATTTGGACAATGTGAGTTTTTAAACTTATTTTGCAAAATTACTAAAATGCCCCTTCGACTTTTAAACCCTAGTCAACTAATTTGACTAAGTCTCTCTCTCACCTCACTCTCGTTCAAAAGTAGCAAGGAAGAAGAAAGAAAAGAAAAGAGAAGGAAAAAGAGAAAGAGAAGGAAGGAAGTTCAATCGATCGTCCCGACTTCGTTTCCCGACGGATTTTCGAATCGTTTACGCCTACGAATTCCTCGCGATCTTTTCTACGAGTAAGCTTCTAACGATTCTTGTTTAATGTCTTCTATACTTTGTTTTTCTCATTTTTGTGAATAGTAGGTATTATTAGGTTTTATGTGATTTTTATAGAATTTGTGGATGGAATTTTGTGATTATCGTTTCTATATGTAGATTATATGGTGTAGATGATTATATGTGAAAATTAGGGATTGATTTGCATGATTAATCGATTTAAGGTTGATTTATGTTTGATTTTCGCGTATTGGGTTTGATGTTCTGCATGTTCTGCTCAATTTTTACGCACACGGGCCATGCACACGGGGTGTGGCAAACCCGTGTGGGTGTACACGGCCTCTTGCACGGCCGTGCAAGAGACCGTGCGTGTTTGGGGATCGTGCACGGGCTGTGCACACGGCCTTGAGGCCGTGTGCATGAGGCCGTGCGCGTTGTTTGATTGTGCACGGCCTCGGCACACGGCCGTGCACAAGGCCGTGTGGCCCGATCGCACAGTGCCCTGACCTTCTGTAAGTCAGGGCCCATTTTACACTACGGGTCCCTCCGAGACTCGTCTTTTCCGAATTCTTTCTTCGCTCGTGTATTCGATATATATGAAATAGATATGAATTGCATGATTTATGAATTTACAACATGTTCGGGTATATGAATAATGCGTTTTAAGTTTTCGTTAAATTTTCTATCTTTTGCATGTGAAGTCCGATTTTCCCGAAATTCGAATGCATATTTCTTTATGATAATGTAAGCATGTCCGTAAAGTTTCGTTGCATTTGGACTTGATTTGTATTTTTAAATGCATGAATTACTCTATTTTCGTTTGAGAAATTGAACTTAAGTGATTGATTTAATTGTGTAACGTGCTTCTATGTGTTCTAATATTTTCGTATAAGCCGTGCGTCGTCTTTAGTCTTATTTGGTTGTGTCTTGGAATTTTTTGCAGACGATACTCCCGTGGAGTAGCGCCGGTTCTTGATTTTGCTCTTATTTTGAATAGCCAACAGGTGAGGCTTTCCGTTTCTGTTTCCAGTATTATTACGTATATATATAAATAAGCCTCTCCCAAAATAAGCCACTTTTATGTTTTGTTTTCACACCGTTTATATATATATATACTTAATAGATATTTATGATTATTATGTTCATTTGATTTATCGAAAATGATTTGATAGGAAAAGTACTACGTATAGACTTTGAAATGTTTACGAAAGAGACATGTAAAACCTTTTGTTTTCTAAGGCGAACTTTGGCCTTCGGCCTCGCATATGTCATGTCTCGAACGGTCTTTTGGCCAACCCGAAATGTTTTGAAAAGCGAGTTATGAAATGTATGCATGTTTGTTTGGGCCCGGAGTAAGAGCGATAGGACGAAGTCGGTAGACGTCGGGTCTACGACGTAAATCCTATGGTTTCCTCTATTTGGGAGCTCGGGGTGAGGCCGGAGTGGCAGCCCTTTGAGTACCTGAGTTATTCTAGTATGTTACGAGTAGTTCGGGTTTGCAGTCCGACTACATTGGAGGAATAAGGGTGGTTTCCGGTTTTATGTTTTGGATATTGGAGTTCAGGGCTCGACTCGCCGAGTCATATGATAAGTTATGTTTTATGTTAAATCACCACCCGATTACGAAAACCTTTCTTTTATGTTGATTTATTTTAAGTTTAAAATTGGTGATTTATTTCCCGTTTTATTATATACATTATTATTCCCTCCTCACTTAGTCGTTTGACTAACCCTCTCTGTCTCACCCTATATTGGTTTCAGGATACTAGGCGGGATTCGTCGTCGTCGTCGTTGTCGTCGTCGTAGGGTTTTATTTATTTTATTCATGTATATCTCTCTGTTCCCGTTTGACTTTTATTTAAGTTTTACGATATTAGGATGTATTCGGGATTGTGTATTTATTAAGCCCGTTATTATATTTACCGGGATACTGTATCGAACCCGTTTGATATTATGTAATTGAATTTCGTTAGCCTTGGTGGGCTTTAATAATTGTGTATTTATTATGTTCTATTGCTTTGAATATTTATATTGCTTCCGCGTCTCTGTCTTTTTGTTGTTTTTGAAACCCCGCCTAGTGATTGAGTAAATGCTTGCCGTTCGCCGGGTTTTGATTCGGGTCGGATCCCATTTCGGTTCCGGGTCGGGGCTCGGTGCGGGGCGTGCGTTACCTGTTTGGGGCGCCCGCTACAACCCCTGAGACGAAATAAAATGCGCGAAAATTGCTAAAATACCCCGGATTAAACCCGGAGTTCAAGTAAGCAGTAAAACATGCTATCGCGCAAATAATAAATTAAAATACGATGAAATATGAATGTTATGAATATGCATGGTACCTTTATTCCGAGAGACGAAGTCCGGTCTAGCCTTCTTCTCTTTTTTTTTTTTTTTTTTTTTTTTCGATCTCGATAGTTTCCTCGACCCCTTCAGTTACCCTTTCTCTTGTTGGGGCATTGGTCGACGAGGTGATTGGCGACACCACAAATGAGGCACAGCCCATGTCTCCTCCTACACCTCTCGGCGACGTGGTTCGGCTTCTGGCAACGAGTGCAGAGGATGATACTCCCGCTGGATCCGCTAGTCGTGGTTCCTTCATTGTGAGAAGTCGTATGGACGACCACTGGAGTTCCTGATCCATATGACTGGCCCTCCAAGGTAATCAGTCGGGCATCTCTAGCTCTCATTTCAAATTCTGCTTCGGCCTGCAAAGCTCGGCCGAAAGCCTCCGCATAAGAATAGTAGCCGAGTCCTATGAGTATTTGGCGGATTTCGTGCCTTAATCCCGATATAAATCTTGCGGCTCTGTTCCTTTGGTCCGGTTCTCGGTTAGGAGAATAATTGGTCAGGTAAGCGAACCTAGCTTCGTATTCGGTTACGCTCTCTCCTCCTTGATCTATTTCCATGTCTCCCGTCGGATACGGGTATGAAGATCCCGGAGCAGTCTGGAGTGGGGGTAGTGGCGGATCTGATCGAGCTTTCTTGCGCGGAATACCTGCGTTCACAACTATTTGGCAAAATAGGTGCATGTCTTGTGAGAAATGATGTCAACAATTCATAAACACGTAAGCATGCTCGACACTCGACAAAAACCCTACCGACACTGTAGCGCCCCGCTCTACAGCCCCCGAACCTGCACGGATTCCCAAGCCGAATACTGTGCCTCAACCCGAGAACCCATGCAAGCTAACGGGTCAATCCCGACACTTGGCAACAATGAATCCCCAAAATAAAACATTTAAATAGATCAGAGAAAATATAGCGGAAGCATTTAAATCCATATTAACAAAAATTGCCACTCCGGGGCCAATACATTAACAACAGCCCACTCAGGGCAACATCATTTAAATAACAATATTGGGGAACAATATAATATTATCAATCCAGGTTGACAAGAATAATGAACGAGATCAAAAGACAACTAATGAGACTCAGCAAAACCAAAAAGCCTATCAGACACTGTTGCCCATCCGACACGTAAGACATGTCGGTCTCTCTCAAACCTGAGGCAAGAACAAATTAAAAGAGGGTGAGTCAAAGTACTCAGTGAAGATGTGAGAACAAGTCGAGTCATGCTTCCGGGTATTTATAGAAATTACATATGCGATAATGAAGAAACCGGAATATGCTTCGACTTGGATATACAATTAAGAATTAAAATCAATAACACTATAAAGCAGTAAATACGATCCCAGCGAGAATGGGCCTGTTCCTCCTTATATCTCCACGGTGCATGTATAAATACTCCATCGCCGGTGTCAAGCTAAGGAGCAACCCGAAGCTCAACCATAATGAATTTTAGGAAAATGTGCAACGAATGCAACACCCACCATTGCTCCCAACCGTGGCTATCATCTCCTGACAGGCCACGATTGACGCTTAGTTTTGGGAGAAGCACCACGGATTACACCCTGAACGCCCGTCCCCAGATGTAACCTTCGGATACCTTCCCGGGCCCAACTTGAAAATAGTCATGTATTTGCTCGCTTTAAAATAACCCATTTGAATGCCAACCGACACTCTGAGCAAGGGTGACGACAAAGGATTAAATCCTAAGTCAAACCGTCACGTAAAATAAATAGTTTTCTTGCCCTTTTGAAAACAAATCAATTTGGTTTACTTATGTATAATTTTGATATTAAAGGATTTGAGGATAAAACATAAAAATATAAACTCGAAATATATAATATATTAATAAGGGATTAGGGGGTTCGCAATTGTATATATATATGTTCAAGCCCAGTTAAAAGTTTAAATCCTCACCTGGAATCAAAAAGAGAAAGCCTAGCTGCTAGACTCACTGGTCTCCCACGCCGGACTGATCTGGAGACAAGACAAGACCTAGACAAATCAATAACGACTACAACAACAATAAAAGCGCAAATAAGCAATTATTGGACGAACGGCTAACCAAACATGTTTCCAATCATGCATATGTCAATTATAATATGTAAAGAAGCTATCATGTAAATTTCACGCAATTCCGACAAGTTGTCAAAAATACACATAATTCGAATTACACTATTCATAGCCCGAACGAGGGCGAAATTAAATAAACATTCCAAAATATAAATCTACAAATTAAAAGGGTTCTATAAGTGAAAACGGTGTAATTTTTGGAGTCCGTATGCAAAAAGTCAACCAAAAATGGTGACCCGAAGACTCAATTGCCGAGAGCAAAGTTTGAAAAGGCTGGAAAAATTCACCAAGTGTTTCACACGGCCTAGTGCACGGTCTTGAACATGGTGTCAAGACCGTGCACGCACACACGGCCAAACACACGGGATAGGTGCACGGGCTCAAGCCCGTGCAAGCAAATATAGCTGCACACGGGCTCCTGCACGGTCTTGCGCAAGACCGTGCGTTAGCCCATGTGGTTCAACTGAACCCAGCAGAAACTTACGGGTTTTCAAATTTTCGAGCCAAAATTCCACAAAAATCATATTTTTAACGTAAATCAACACTCATAATTTATAACAATCAATAACCAACATCTAATTCACATATACATCCAATAAAATCACGAATTGACGAAGAAACGGGCTCGATCTAAGCATTTAACCTAAAAATCCCGAAATAACCAAATATACTCAAAACCTCGAAAAATCGTAAAAGAAATTGGGGAAATTGGTACCTAAAGAAGGGTATCGATGAACTGATCGTTTAAAAACGATTGGCGCGAAATTCCACGGAGATTCGAGCTCGGCACGATCGATTAGGGATTCGGGAGAAAATTTTCTCTTTTCTTCTCTCTCTCTCTCTCGAATTTGAAATAAGATTATGAAATGAATTTCGATACTTTTATCAAATATCTTCGAAATATCGAAAAATATGAAAGGTTATTTTAGTAATTTAGAAAATCCAATTAAATACGCGTCGATCACATATAACGATTAAATATTAATAAATGCAATATAGACACGTAATTTAAATACGCAAACAATATTATCACATTGGTCATTTACGACATAATATATTATAATTAACATATAATCGAGAATTTAGAGATTAAGAAAGATAATTAACGCGTAAAAATTACTCACAGTAATTCCCAGATTTCTGGGTCGTTACAATACCTCCCCCTTATGAGAATCTGGTCCCCAGATTCCATCTTCATCAGAAAAGCTCGGGATAAGCTTCCCTCATCTTAGCCTCCGTCTCCCAAGTAGATTGCTCGGTCGAACGGTTCCTCCAGAGAACTCTCACTAATGAAATCTGCTTGTGGCGAAGCTGCTGAACCTTACGATCCTGAATCTGAACCGGTTTCATCTCAATAGTCAAATCCGGCTCAAGCTGAACTCCGTCATCCTGGAGAATATGGGACTCGTCGGGGAAGTACTTGCGAAGCTGTGAGACATGGAAGACATTGTGGATCCCGGTAAGATAACGTGGTAGGTCCAGATGATATGCGGTATTCCCGATCCGCTCGGTGATCTCAAATGGACCTAAATATCTCGGAGCAAGCTTCCCACCTCTACCGATCCTCGTGAATCCCTTCCTCGGGGAGGCCTTGAGAAAAACTCGGTCTCCCACTTCGAACTCCAAATGTCGACGCCTCTTGTCGGCGTAGCTCTTCTGGCGATCTTGTGCTGCTTTCATTCTTTGTCTAATGAGCTGTACCTTATCGATCGCTTCCTGAATGTGATCCGGTGGAGTAGCCCTCTCATGGCCATTAGCTGACCATTTCCAATCCTCCAATTCCCAATAAATTGGAGATCTGCACTTCCTCCCATAAAGAGCCTCATACGGTGGCATTCCAATCGAGGCTTGATAACTGTTATTGTAAGCGAACTCGACCAAGGGCAAGTGTGAAATCCAACTCGTATGAAAATCGAGCGCACATGCCCGTAACATATCATTTAGAAACCTGATCGTTCGCTCGGATTGTCCATCAGTCTGAGGATGTGCTGCAGAGCTAAACTTTAGGGTCGTTCCCAAGTTCTTATGAAGTTCTTGCCACAACTGAGCTGTGAACTTAGGATCCCTGTCAGAAACGATACTTTCCGGAACACCATGAAGCCTAATAATTTCTTTCTGATACAATTCTGCGAGCTGTTTAACCTTTGCTGTTTTTCGAACTGGTAGAAAATGCGCTGACTTGGTCAATCGATCAACGATGACCCAAATACTATCGAAACCTCCACGAACGGCAGGCAATCCAGTCACGAAGTCCATAGTGATCTCCTGCCACTTGGAAGTGGGTACAGGAAGCGGCTGAAGAGTTCCTCCAGGCCTTTGATGCTCGGCCTTGACTCTCTGACATGTTAGACAATGTTTCACATAAGTAGCCACGTCCCTTTTCATACCATTCCACCAATACTGGGTTCTGAGATCACGATACATCTTGTTGCCTCCTGGGTGAACAGCATAAGCAGACTTGTGTGCCTCATCGAGAATTCCACGCTTCAGGTTCGTAGGAACACAAACTCGGATCCCAAAGCGAAGCAATCCGGTACCATCGATCCTGAATTTGGTGTTAGGATCATTCAGCATTCTAGCTTTGATCTTCTGAATACTGGCATCTGAATCTTGCTCGTCTCGAAGTTGTTGGACTAAATCGGGTTGGACTGAAAGGTTGGCAAGACGAGGATACGATTCAAATCGAATCCTTCCGTCCTCTAAAGAGGTATCTGAAAATGTCCCCTCTAGGTGTGCCACGTGAGCCCTTCGGCTCAATGCATCGGCGACTACGTTCGCCTTCCCAGGGTGATACTGAATGCGGCAGTCATAATCTTCCAAGAATTCCATCCACCGTCTCTGTCTCCTGTTGAGATCCTTCTGAGTGAATAGATACTTCAAACTCTGGTGGTCCGTAAAGATGTCAAAAGTGACACCATACAGATAATGACGCCATTTGCCCAAGGCAAATATCACCGCTGCAAGTTCCAAGTAGTGAATGGGATAGTTCTTTTCGGCATCTTTTAGCTTTTTAGAAGCATAAGCTACGAGTTTCCCATTTTGCATCAACACGCACCCTAAACCTTCCTTGGACGCGTCAGTATAAACCGCGTATCCCTCGTGTCCGTCTGGAAGAACAAGTATAGGTGCAGTGGTCAATCTCTTCTTCAACTCTTTGAAACTGGCCTCACACTTGTCGTCCCACTGAAAAGATATATCTTTACAAGTCAACTTCGTGAGTGAGGCCGCTAGTGTGGAGAAATCCTTAACGAATCGCCTGTAATATCCAGCCAATCCAAGGAAACTCCTAACTTCTGTTGGCGTCTTAGGCTGACTCCAACTCGTCACTGCCTCAATCTTTGATGGATCCACAGCAATCCCATTCCCGGAGATGATGTGACCAAGGAATGAAACCTCGTTGATCCAAAATTCGCACTTGCTGAACTTGGCATATAAACTATGCTCTCGAAGCGTCTGTAGCACAATGCGAAGATGTTCGGCATGATCCTCGACCGTCTTGGAGAAAACCAGAATGTCGTCGATGAAGATAACCACAAACTTGTCGAGGTAAGGTCGGAAAATCCTGTGCATCATATCCATGAAAGCTGCAGGGGCATTCGTCAAACCAAACGGCATCACAACAAACTCGAAGTGGCCGTACCGAGTGTTAAACCCGGTCTTAGGTATATCCTGCTCTCGGATACGAAGCTGATAATATCCCTGACGAAGATCCAACTTCGAATATACCTTTGAGCCCTGCAATAAGTCGAATAACTCCTCTATGTGGGGTAGAGGGTATTTGTTCTTCACTGTCATCCGGTTCAACTCCCGGTAGTCGATGCACATTCTCAGCGTACCATCCTTCTTCTTTACAAACAAAACCGGGGCACCCCAAGGAGAGATGCTCGGTCTTATGTAACCATTCTCAAGCAACTCTTCCAGTTGCATCTTCAGTTCCTTCAACTCGGCTGGAGCCATCCTATACGGAGTCTTCGAATAAGGCTCCGATCCCGGGGCAAGATCGACTACGAACTCAAGGTCCCGATCAGGGGGTAGAGAGTTCAAACTCTCGGGAAAGACATCACGGAAGTCCTTAATCACTTCCGTTCGAGCTTCCCTTGTTCCTTCGGTCGGTTAAGTAAATAAGCGACGAAGGCCTGAGCTCCCTCTCGGATCAAACGAGAAGCCTCAACGAAAGAAATCTTCGGTGCCAAAACTGACTCCTCAAGACTACCCTTCACAATTGTTGCCTCGGTCCCAATCTGAATAGTCTTCCTGAAACAATCCACACTGACTCTATGCTAATAAAGCCAGTCCATTCCCAGAATAATCCCATAACGCTGCAGTGGTAACTCGATCAAATCTGCGGGATAAACACGATCTCCTATCTTCAAAGGACAACCCTTGAAGATTCTATCCGTAACGTAAGAAGTCCCCAAAGGAGAACTGACTCGATACAAATAAGGCAGACTCTCCACGGGCATGCACAACTTAGCAGCAATATCAAGCGCAATAAACGAGTGTGTAGCACCCGGATCATATAATGCAGTAATAGGGATGTCATGAATATGCAGGGTACCTCCAATAACATCATGCGAATCGGGCTCAAGCTCCTCTCCTCCTAGTGCGAAGACTCTGGGCTGAACTCTCGGCTGACCGGCAGCCTGAATCGCCTTCGGTGGCATGGCGAGAGCTCTCTTGTTCGGACAAGAGTCTATCAGGTGATCAGGAGATGCACAAATCAAACACTGCCCAATCGCCTCCGGCAGGAATCGGCGGTGTGGTTCGGCTTGTGGCAGTAGGAACAAGTGATCGGTGCAACGGCAGTAATAGGAACCCTATCAATATACCTGGGCCTCTAGGTCTAACCATTGTGCCTGAAAAGATAAGCTGAAATGCATGTGGGTTAATGGTATGACCAATTAATCAAGTAATAATAACATATAAAAGCGCAAGTAAAGGAATAACACGAAACCTATAACTATAGCCGTACGACTTAGACACAACACTCTAGACAACAGAACCTAGGGAACCTATGGCTCTGATACCACTCCGGACTGTAGCGCCCCGCTCTACAGCCCCCGAACCTGCACGGATTCCCAAGCCGAATACTGTGCCTCAACCCGAGAACCCATGCAAGCTAACGGGTCAATCCCGACACTTGGCAACAATGAATCCCCAAAATAAAACATTTAAATAGATCAGAGAAAATATAGCGGAAGCATTTAAATCCATATTAACAAAAATTGCCACTCCGGGGCCAATACATTAACAACAGCCCACTCAGGGCAACATCATTTAAATAACAATATTGGGGAACAATATAATATTATCAATCCAGGTTGACAAGAATAATGAACGAGATCAAAAGACAACTAATGAGACTCAGCAAAACCAAAAAGCCTATCAGACACTGTTGCCCATCCGACACGTAAGACATGTCGGTCTCTCTCAAACCTGAGGCAAGAACAAATTAAAAGAGGGTGAGTCAAAGTACTCAGTGAAGATGTGAGAACAAGTTGAGTCATGCTTCCGGGTATTTATAGAAACTACATATGCGATAATGAAGAAACCGGAATATGCTTCGACTTGGATATACAATTAAGAATTAAAATCAATAACACTATAAAGCAGTAAATACGATCCCAGCGAGAATGGGCCTGTTCCTCCTTATATCTCCACGGTGCATGTATAAATACTCCATCGCCGGTGTCAAGCTAAGGAGCAACCCGAAGCTCAACCATAATGAATTTTAGGAAAATGTGCAACGAATGCAACACCCACCATTGCTCCCAACCGTGGCTATCATCTCCTGATAGGCCACGATTGACGCTTAGTTTTGGGAGAAGCACCACGGATTACACCCTGAACGCCCGTCCCCAGATGTAACCTTCGGATACCTTCCCGGGCCCAACTTGAAAATAGTCATGTATTTGATCGCTTTAAAATAACCCATTTGAATGCCAACCGACACTCTGAGCATGGGTGACGACAAAGGATTAAATCCTAAGTCAAACCGTCACGTAAAATAAATAGTTTTCTTGCCCTTTTGAAAACAAATCAATTTGGTTTACTTATGTATAATTTTGATATTAAAGGATTTGAGGATAAAACATAAAAATATAAACTCGAAATATATAATATATTAATAAGGGATTAGGGGGTTCGCAATTGTATATATATATGTTCAAGCCCAGTTAAAAGTTTAAATCCTCACCTGGAATCAAAAAGAGAAAGCCTAGCTGCTAGACTCACTGGTCTCTCACGCCGGACTGATCTGGAGACAAGACAAGACCTAGACAAATCAATAACGACTACAACAACAATAAAAGCGCAAATAAGCAATTATTGGACGAACGGCTAACCAAACATGTTTCCAATCATGCATATGTCAATTATAATATGTAAAGAAGCTATCATGTAAATTTCACGCAATTCCGACAAGTTGTCAAAAATACACATAATTCGAATTACACTATTCATAGCCCGAACGAGGGCGAAATTAAATAAACATTCCAAAATATAAATCTACAAATTAAAAGGGTTCTATAAGTGAAAACGGTGTAGTTTTTGGAGTCCGTATGCAAAAAGTCAACCAAAAATGGTGACCCGAAGACTCAATTGCCGAGAGCAAAGTTTGAAAAGGCTGGAAAAATTCACCAAGTGTTTCACACGGCCTAGTGCACGGTCTTGAACACGGTGTCAAGACCGTGCACGCACACACGGCCAAACACACGGGATAGGTGAGCCCGTGCAAGCAAATATAGCTGCACACGGGCTCCTGCACGGTCTTGCGCAAGACCGTGCGTTAGCCCGTGTGGTTCAACTGAACCCAGCAGAAACTTACGGGTTTTCAAATTTTCGAGCCAAAATTCCACAAAAATCATATTTTTAACGTAAATCAACACTCATAATTTATAACAATCAATAACCAACATCTAATTCACATATACATCCAATAAAATCACGAATTGACCAAGAAACGGGCTCGATCTAAGCATTTAACCTAAAAATCCCGAAATAACCAAATATACTCAAAACCTCGAAAAATCGTAAAAGAAATTGGGGAAATTGGTACCTAAAGAAAGGTATTGATGAACTGATCGTTTAAAAATGATTGGCGCGAAATTCCACGGAGATTCGAGCTCGGCACGATCGATTAGGGATTCGGGAGAAAATTTTCTCTTTTCTTCTCTCTCTCTCTCTCGAATTTGAAATAAGATTATGAAATGAATTTCGATACTTTTATCAAATATCTTCGAAATATCGAAAAATATGAAAGGTTATTTTAGTAATTTTAGAAAATCCAATTAAATACGCATCGATCACATATAACGATTAAATATTAATAAACGCAATATAGACACGTAATTTAAATACGCAAACAATATTATCACATTGGTCATTTACGACATAATATATTATAATTCACATATAATCGAGAATTTAGAGATTAAGAAAGATAATTAACGCGTAAAAATTACTCACAGTAATTCCCAGATTTCTGGGTCGTTACAGACACATACTACGATAGACCAAGCCAAGTAAAACACACAAAGAGTTCCACGATCGACTCGCGTTACACCTTACTTAGTACAAAAATTCGTAAAAGATTGCTAGTCGGTTAATTAAGCCAACCGTAATCGTCTACAATTTTAAGCACCAAGATAAGACGAACACTCGTCAAAACACGAACTCGACACGGACTGACACAATTCAAAAGACACAAAAGACAAGACAGACGAGATACTAGAGCTTTCGGTTCCTTTTCAGGAACCTAGGCTCTGATACCACTGACTGTAGCGCCCCTTTCCATAGGCGGAGAACGGACACCACATCCGCACCGAGACGAACTCCCAAACGAGGTAGATGTACCCCATTTAAAAATCCATCCCGGCGAACGGCAATCAATCAATCAAATACCAGCAACAGCATTACGACACCCCAACAACAACAGCAATAAAAGAATAACAGAGTTGCGGAAGCTAAAGCAAATTATACAATTAGTCATATAAGTCATTCATGGCGACATAATTCATACATGATTCTCAATAATCATTTAATAAATGCCATCCATGGCTCGTCTAATCTATCCCACATCAGGGGCACGTAAGTACGGGAAATAAAACATAATACGAAATACATAAATTAAATCAATTCATAAATAAGGACACGACTGTTGTTGGGACACTGACAAGACAAGACAAACGAGCCAACCTAGACCTGCTGCTGCCGACTGACAAGATAGGTGACAACGCCACCTGTCGACCTGAAGTAAGAATCAAAATAGTGGGGGTGAGTATAAAAGATACTCAGTGATGGTAAAGAGGGAACAAGTACGAGCCATGTTTCCGGGTTTGAATTATATATATATAGGAAAATACATTTGTATAATTGAAGAAAATCCGGATCGTGCTTCGACTTGCATACACGACAATTAATAAGCAGTAACAATAAAACATAAATGGAAGCAAGTAATATCCCAGGGAGAATGGGCCTGTTCCTCCTTATAACCCCTTCATGTCATTATAAAACTCCATCTTCGGTGTCTGACCCCATAGTGCGACCATGGGCGACTAATTGAATTTTAGGAAAACATGCAACACATGCAACGCCCACCATCGCTCCCAACCGTGGCTATCAACTCCTGACGGGCCACGATTGATGCTTAATTTTGGGATGAGTATCTCGGGCAACACCCTGGACGCTCGTCCCCAAGTGAGACCCTCGAATACCCTCCCGGGCCCTCATTAAAAGAAAAGTCCACGATTTTGCTTGCATTTCAAGAAACATTATAGGTGAAGACCAAAAGGGTATTTAGGCAGGTGTGTGTAACGACCTAGAAATCCGAGAATTATTGTGAGTATTTTTCCCGCGTTAATTATCTTTCTTAACCCTAAATTCTCGTAATATGTGAATTATTATATATTATTTTTGTATACGACCCAATGTGATAATATTAATTGCGTATTTAAATTCCTTGTCTAATTGCGTTTGTTCAATAATAAATTGATATATTTGCCCGACGTGTATTTAATTGGACTTTCTAAAATTTCTAAAATAACCCTTCGTATTTTTCGACATTTCGAAATATTTGATAAAAGTCTTGAAAACTTTCATTCGAACCTTATTTCAAATTCGAGAGAGAGAGAGAAGAAGAAAAAGAGAATTTTCTCTCGAAGCCCTAATCGTTCGTGCCGAGCTCGTTTCTCCGTGGAATTTCGCGCCGATCGAACCTAAACGATCCTTTCGACGATACCTTTCTCTAGGTACCAATTTCCCCAATTTCTTTCACCAATTTTTGATGTTTTTAGAATATTTTATTAATTCGGGATTTATAAGTTAAATGCTTAGATCGAACCCGTTTCTTGATCATTTCGTGAAATTATTGGATGTAAATGCGTAATAGATGATGATTATTGATTGTTATAAATTATGAGTGTTGATTTGCGTTATAAATATAATTTTTATGAATTTTTGGTTCGAATTTTGTAAAAACCCGTAACTTTCTGCTGTGTTATGTTAAACCACACGGGCTAACGCACAGTCTTGAGAAGGACCGTGCAGGAGCCCGTGTGCAGCTCTTTTTGCGTGCACGGGCTCAAGCCCGTGCACCTATACCGTGTGTTTGGCCGTGTGTGCGTGCACGGTCTTGACACCGTGTTCAAGACCGTGCACAAGCCGGTGTGAAACACTTAGAATATTTTCCAGCCTTTTTCAAATATTGCTCTCGACAAGTGAGTCTTCGGGTCAACATTTTTGGTTGACTTTTTGCATACGGACTCCAAAAATTATACCGTTTTCACCTATAGAACCCTTATAACTTCTAGATTAATATTTTGAAATGTTTATTTAATTTCGCCCTCGTTCGGGCTATGAATAGTGTAATTTTAAATATATGCATTTTTGGCAAGTTGTCGGAATTTCGTGAAATTTACATGATAGCTTCCTTACATACTATAATTGACATATGCATGATTGTGAACATGTTTGGTTAGCCGTTCGTCCAATAATTGCTTATTTGTGCTTTTATAGTCGTTACTAATTCGTCTAGGTCCTATCTTGTCTTCAGATTAGTCGGGCGTCGGAGACCAGTGAGTCTAGCTGCTAGGCTTTCTATTTTTGATTACAGGTGAGGATTTAAATCTTTTAACTGGGCTTGAACATATATGTATATTTACGAAACCCCCTGAATCCCGTATTATTGTATTATATATTTCGAGCTTATACTTTTATGTTTTATCCTAAAATCCTTTAATATCAAAATTATACAATATTAAACCAAATCGATTTGTTTTCAAAAAAGGGCAAGAAAACTCTTTATTTTCGTGACGGTTTGACTTAGGATTTACTCCCTTCGTCGTCACCTTTGCCCAGATTGCCGTTTGGCATTCAAATCTTATTTTCAAAGCGAGCAAAGCAGTGTTATTTCAAATGGGCCCGGGAAAGTATCCGGAGGTTGCATCTGGGGTCGAGCGTCCAGGGTGTAATCCGAGGTGCTTCTCCCAAAAATAAGCGTCAATCGTGGTCTGTCAGGAGTTGATAGCCATGGTTGGGAGCGATGGTGGATGTTGCATTCGTTGCACGTTTTCCTAAAATTCACATTAGTCGAGCTTTGGGTTGCTCCTTAGCTTGACACCGGCGATGGAGATTTTTATAATGCATCGTGGAGAAATAAGGAGGAACAGGCCCACTCTCGCTGGGATATTTATTTATCGCTTTATATTATTATTGCTTTTATCGTTTTAATTGAATATCCAAGTCGAAGCATATTCCGGTTTTCTTCCTTATCGCATATGTATTTTCTATAAAACCCGGAAGCATGACTCGACTTGTTCTCACATCTTCACTGAGTATTTTTGACTCACCCTCTTTCATTGGTTCTTGCCTCAGGTAGAGAGAGAGACCGACATGTCTCACGTGTCGGATGGGCAACAGTGCATAGATAGGCTTTTTGGTTTTGCCGAGTATCTTTTGTTGTCTATTAACTCTCTAGTTAGTTGTCCTTTTGTCCTGTCATGTAGATATGATATTGATCCCCTTTCCCTTTTATCTTCTTGATGTTGCCCATGAATGGGCTTTTGATATACTTATTAGTTGAATTGGCCCCGGAGTGGCATTTATGATAATATGATTTACATTGCTTCCGTTGTTTCTTCTGAGTTGGTTAGATGTTTTAAATTTGGGTATCCACTGTTGCCAAGTGTCGGGATTGACCCGTTAGCTTGTATGGGTTCTCGGGTTGAGGCGCCGTTCTCGGCTTGGGAATCCGTACAGGTTCGGGGGCTGTAGAGCGGGGCGCTACAGTCCGGAGTGGTATCAGAGCCTTAGGTTCTATTGTCTAGAAGTGTTGTGTCTAAGTCGTACGGCTATTTATATAGGTTTCGTGTTATTTTCTTTACTTGTGCTTTTATATGATATTGTTTACTTGATTAATTGGACATATCATTAACCCACATGCATTTCAGCTTATTGTTTCAGGCACTATGGTCCGACCTAGAGGCCGACAGGAACCACCTCCACCACCAGAGGGCTTTCCACCGCCTAATGCCTTCTACGATGCTGTTAGATTGATACTACAGCAGGCTCAGCAGCAGCAACAGCCGCCTCAGCCACCACCACCGAACCCTCGGGATGCTACTGCCCGAGCCATGGATCGATTCATGTCCTATCGCCCTACGGTCTTCGAGGGCGAGCCGGACGACATCAAGGCCGAGGCCTGGATTTCAGAACTGGAGCAGAAGTTTAGAGCTCTATAGATTGAGGATCTTCAGAGGATTGAGCTCTCTGTATTCTTGATGAGGGGACCCGCCCTCGACTGGTGGCGCTTTGTTGAGAGACGATGGACAACTGCACAGACCCCACGTTCTTGGGTACGGTTTCTTCACGAGTTCCGGGCGAAGTATGTGCCCGAGGTTGTTCGAGATCAGAGGGAGAGGGAGTTTATGAACCTCACTCAGGGAGGCACGAGTGTGGGCCAGTATGAGGCCAATTTTACTAGATTGATCGTCTATGCTCCTCACATGGCAGACGACAACAGGAGGATGGCTAGGAAGTTCAAGGAGGGCCTTCGTGATGAGATCAAGGCCGAGTTAGTTAGCAGCGACCTCCGTACTTGTGAGGAGGCCGTGACACGGGCTATGACTATAGAGTCCGATCTTAGAGAGCTTCATCGTACGGCTCCTGTACCTGTTGCTGCCGCCCCTAGGGGTTTTTCTTAGAAGGGCAAGAGGCCTTTCACTGCTGGATCTGGATCTTCTATGGGCGATAAGAGGCCCTGGTATATTGAGAGGGCCCCTATTACTTCCGTTGCACCGATCACCTGCTCCTACTGCCACAAGCCGAACCACACTGCCGACCTCTGCCGGAAGCGATTGGGGCAGTGTTTACTTTGTGCATCCCCTGATCACCTGATAGACTCTTGTCCGAACAAGAGGGCTCTCGCCATGCCACCGAAGGCAATTCAGGCTGCCGGTCAGCCGAGAGTACAACCCAGAGTCTTTGCACTGGGAGGAGAGGAGCTTGAGCCCGATTTACACGACGTGATTGGAGGTACCTTGCATATTCATGACATCCCTATTACTGCATTATATGATCCGGGTGCTACACACTCATTTATTGCGCTTGATATTGCTGCTAAGTTGTGCATGCCCGTGGAGAGTCTGCCTTATTTGTATCGAGTCAGTTCTCCTTTGGGGACTTCATACGTTACAGATAGGATCTTCAAGGGTTGCCCTTTGAAGATAGGAGATCGTGTTTATCCTGCCGATTTGATTGAGTTGCCACTACAGCGTTATGGGATTATTCTTGGAATGGACTGGCTTTATCAGCACAGAGTCAGTGTGGATTGTTTCAAGAAGACAGTACAGATTGGAGCAGAGGCAACAATTGTGAAGGGTATTCATGAGAAGTCAGATTTGGCACCGAAGATTTCTTTCATTGAGGCTTCTCGTTTGATCCGAGAGGGAGCTCAGGCCTTCATCGCTTAGTTACTTAACCGACCGAAGGAACAAGGGAAGCTCGAGAACACGGAAGTGATTAAGGACTTCCCGGATGTCTTTCCCGAGAGTTTGAAGTCTCTACCCCCCGATCGTGACATTGAGTTCGTAGTCGATCTTGCCCCAGGATCGGAGCCTTATTCGAAGACTCCGTATAGGATGGCTCCTGCTGAGTTGAAGGAACTTAAGATGCAACTTGAAGGCTTGAGAGTGGTTACATTAGACCGAGCATCTCTCCTTGGGGTGCCCCAGTTTTGTTTGTTAAGAAGAAGGATGGTACGCTGAGAATGTGCATCGACTACCGAGAGCTGAACCGGATGACAGTGAAGAACAAATACCCTCTACCCCACATAGAGGAGTTATTTGACTTATTGCAGGGCTCGAAGATATATTCGAAGTTGGATCTTCAACAGGGTTACTATCAGCTTCGTATCAGAGAGCAGGATATACCTAAGACTGAGTTTAACACTCGGTACGGCCACTTCGAGTTTGTTGTGATGCCGTTTTGTTTGACGAATGCCCCTGCAGCTTTCATGGATATGATGCACAGGATTTTCCGACGTTACCTCGACAAGTTTGTGGTTATCTTCATTGACGACATTCTGGTTTTCTCCATGACGGTCGAGGATCATGCCGAGCATCTTCGCATTGTGCTACAGACACTTCGAGAGCATAGCCTATATGCTAAGTTTAGTAAGTGCGAGTTCTGGATCAACGAGGTTTCATTCCTTGGTCACATCATCTCCGGGAATGGGATTGCTGTAGATCCATCAAAGATTGAGGCAGTGACGAGTTGGAGTCAGCCTAAGACGCCAACAGAAGTTAGGAGTTTTCTTGGATTAGCTGGATATTACAGGCGATTTGTTAAGGATTTCTCCAAACTAGCGGCCCCACTCACGAAGTTGACTTGTAAAGATGTGTCCTTTCAGTGGGACGACGAGTGCGAGGCCATCTTCAAGGAGTTGAAGAAGAGATTGACCACTGAACCTATACTTGTTCTCCCAGACGGACACGAAGGATACGCGGTTTTTACTGACGCGTCCAAGGAAGGTTTAGGGTGCGTGTTGATGAAAAATGGGAAAGTCGTTGCTTATGCTTCTAAAAAGCTAAAAGATGCCGAAAAGAACTATCCCGTTCATGACTTGGAACTTCCAGCGGTGATATTTGCCTTGAGCAAATGGCGTCATTATCTGTATGGTGTCACCTTTGACATCTTTACTGACCACCAGAGTTTGAAGTATCTATTCACTCAGAAGGATCTCAACAGGAGACAGAGACGGTGGATGGAATTCTTGGAAGATTATGACTGCCGCATTCAGTATCACCCTGGGAAGGCGAACGTAGTTGCCGATGCATTGAGCCGGAGGGCTCACGTGGCACACCTAGAGGGGACATCTTCAGATATCTCTTTAGAGGACAGGAGGACTCGATTTGAATCGTATCCTCGTCTTGCCAACCTTACAGTCCAACCCGATCTAGTCCAACAGATCCGAGACGAGCAAAATTTGGATGCCGGTATTCAGAAGATCAAGGCCAGAATGTAGAATGATCCTGACACCAAATTCAGGATCGATGGTACCGGATTGCTTCGCTTCGGGACCCGAGTTTGGGTTCCCACGAACCTGAAGCGTGGAATTCTCGACGAGGTACATAAGTCTGCTTATGCTGTTCACCGAGGAGGCAACAAGATGTATCGTGATCTCAGAACCCAGTATTGGTGGAACGGTATGAAAAGGGACGTGGCTACCTATGTAAAACATTGTCTAACGTGTCAGAGAGTCAAGGCCGAACATCAAAGGCCTGGAGGAACTCTTCAGCCGCTTCCTGTACCCACTTCCAAGTGGCAGGAGATCACTATGGACTTCGTGACCGGATTGCCCACTGTTCGTGGAGGCTTCGACAGTATTTGGGTCATCGCCTATCGATTGACCAAGTCAGCTCATTTTCTTCCGGTTCGAAAAACAGCAAAGGTCAAGCAGCTTGCAGAACTGTATCAGAAGGAAATCATTAGGCTTCATGGTGTTCCGGAAAGTATCGTTTCTGACAGGGATCCTAAGTTCACAACTCAGTTTTGGCAAGAACTTCACAAGAACTTGAGAACGACCCTAAAGTTTAGCTCTGCAGCACATCCCCAGACCGATGGACAATCCGAGCGGACGATCAGATTTCTAAGTGATATGCTACGGGCATGTGCGCTCGATTTTCATACGAGTTGGATTTCACACTTGCCCTTGGTCGAGGTCGCTTACAACAACATTTATCAAGCCTCGATTGGGATGCCGCCATATGAAGCTCTTTATGGGAGGAAATGCAGATCTCCGATTTATTGGGCCGGATCACGTTCAGGAAGCGATCGATAAAGTCCAACTCATTCGGCAAAGAATGAAAGCAGCTCAAGATCGCCAGAAGAGCTACGCCGACAAGAGACGTCGACATTTAGAGTTTGAAGTGGGAGACCGAGTTTTTCTCAAGGCCTCCCCGAGGAAGGGATTCACGAGGATCAGTAGAGGTGGGAAGCTTACTCCGAGATACTTAGGTCCATTTGAGATCACAGAGCGGATCGGGAATACCGCATATCGTTTGGACCTACCACCTTATCTTACCGGGATCCACAATGTCTTCCATGTCTCGCAGCTCCGCAAGTACTTCCCCGACGAGTCCCATATTCTCCAGGATGACGGAGTTCAGCTTGAGCCGGACTTGACTATTGAGATGAAACCGGTTCAAATTCAGGATCGCAAGGTCCAGCAGCTTCGTCACAAGCAGATTTCATTAGTGAGAGTTCTCTGGAGAAACCATTCGACCGAGTAGTCTACATGGGAGACGGAGGCTAAGATGAGAGAAGCTTATCCTGAGCTTTTCTGATAAAGATGGAATCTGGGGACCAGATTCTCATAAGGGGGGAGTATTGTAACCACCTAGAAATCCGAGAATTATTGTGAGTATTTTTCCCGCGTTAATTATCTTTCTTAACCCTAAATTCTCGTAATATGTGAATTATTATATATTATTTTCGTATACGACCCAATGTGATAATAGTGATAATATTAATTGCGTATTTAAATTCCTTGTCTAATTGCGTTTGTTCGATAATAAATTGATATATTTGCCCAACGTGTATTTAATTGGACTTTCTAAAATTTCTAAAATAACCCTTCGTATTTTTCGACATTTTGAAATATTTGATAAAAGTCTTGAAAACTTTCATTCGAACCTTATTTCAAATTCGAGAGAGAGAGAGAAGAAGAAAAAGAGAATTTTCTCCCGAAGCCCTAATCGATCGTGCCGAGCTCGTTTCTCCGTGGAATTTTGCGCCAATCGAACCTAAACGATCCTTTCGACGATACCTTTCTCTAGGTACCAATTTCCCCAATTTCTTTCACCAATTTTCGATGTTTTCAGAATATTTTATTAATTCGGGATTTATAGGTTAAATGCTTAGATCGAACCCGTTTCTTGATAATTTCGTGAAATTATTGGATGTAAATGCGTAATAGATGATGATTATTGATTATTATAAATTATGAGTGTTGATTTGCGTTATAAATATGATCTTTATGAATTTTTGGTTCGAATTTTGTAAAAACCCGTAACTTTCTGCTGTGTTCTGTTAAACCACACGGGCTAACGTACGGTCTTAAGCAAGACCGTGCAGGAGCCCGTGTGCAGCTCTTTTTGCCTGCACGGGCTCAAGCCCGTGCACCTATACCGTGTGTTTGGCCGTGTGTGCGTGCACGGTCTTGACACCGTGTTCAAGACCGTGCACAAGCCGGTGTGAAACACTTAGAATATTTTCCAGCCTTTTTCAAATATTGCTCTCGGCAAGTGAGTCTTCGGGTCAACATTTTTGGTTGACTTTTTGCATACGGACTCCAAAAATTATACCGTTTTCACCTATAGAACCCTTATAACTTGTAGATTAATATTTTGAAATGTTTATTTAATTTCGCCCTCGTTCGGGATGTGACTAGTGTAATTTTAAATATATGCATTTTTGGCAAGTTGTCGGAATTTCGTGAAATTTACATGATAGCTTCCTTACATACTATAATTGATATATGCATGATTGTGAACATGTTTGGTTAGCCGTTCGTCCAATAATTGCTTATTTGCGCGTTTATAGTCATTACTAATTCGTCTAGGTCCTGTCTTGTCTTCAGATCAGTCGGGCGTCGGAGACCAGTGAGTCTAGCTGCTAGGCTTTCTATTTTTGATTCCAGGTGAGGATTTAAATCTTTTAACTGGGCTTGAACATATATGTATATTTGCGAAACCCCCTTAATCCCGTATTATTGTATTACATATTTCGAGCTTATACTTTTATGTTTTATCCTAAAATACTTTAATATCAAAATTATACAATATTAGACCAAATCGATTTGTTTTCAAAAAAGGGCAAGAAAACTCTTTATTTTCGTGACGGTTTGACTTAGGATTTACTCCCTTCGTCGTCACCTTTGGCCAGATTGCCGTTTGGCATTCAAATCTTATTTTCAAAGCGAGCAAAGAAGTGTTATTTCAAATGGGCCCAGGAAAGTATCCGGAGGTTGCATCTGGGGACGAGCGTCCACGGTGTAATCCGAGGTGCTTCTCCCAAAAATAAGCGTCAATCGTGGCCCGTCAGGAGTTGATAGCCACGGTTGGGAGCGATGGTGGATGTTGCATTCGTTGCACATTTTCCTAAAATTCACATTAGTCGAGCTTCGGGTTGCTCCTTAGCTTGACACCGGCGATGGAGATTTTTATAATGCATCGTGGAGAAATAACGAGGAACAGGCCCACTCTCGCTGGGATATTTATTTATCGCTTGATATTATTATTACTTTTATCGTTTTAATTGAATATCCAAGTCGAAGCATATTCCGGTTTTCTTCCTTATCGCATATGTATTTTCTATAAAACCCGGAAGCATGACTCGACTTGTTCTCACATCTTCACTGAGTATTTTTTACTCACCCTCTTTCATTGGTTCTTGCCTCAGGTAGAGAGAGAGACCGAGATGTCTCACGTGTCGGATGGGCAACAGTGCATAGATAGGCTTTTTGGTTTTGCCGAGTCTCTTTTGTTATCTATTAACTCTCTAGTTAGTTGTCCTTTTGTCCTGTCATGTAGATATGATATTGATCCCCTTTCCCTTTTATCTTTTTGATGTTGCCCATGAATGGGCTTTTGATATACTTATTAGTTGAATTGGCCCCGGAGTGGCATTTATGATAATATGATTTAAATTGCTTCCGTTGTTTCTTCTGACTTGGTTAGATGTTTTAAATTTGGGGATCCACTGTTTCCAAGTGTCGGGATTGACCCGTTAGCTTGTGTGGGTTCTCGGGTTGAGGCACCGTTCTCGGCTTGGGAATCCGTACAGGTTCGGGGGCTGTAGAGCGGGGCGCTACAGTGTGTGTGACGACAAAGGGGGTGACTACAAGTTTTGCACGCGTCGGGTTGCACTGGTGCACTTCCCTAACGACTTCCCTCATAGACCCAACCGAGGTCAAAACGTCATACTTAAAAGAAAGAGTTTTACTTGCCTCATGAAAACAAAATGATTTAGAGATACTTATAGATACAAGTTAATATCAAAACATTTATTATAAAAATCATGAAAATAAAGATTAAATATCTAATAGATATACGAGAAGGGAAATCAAAGCAAGATGAGCACATAAGGGTAGTTCGCAATAATTTAAAAGAAATTCTTACTCCGTTTGAAAGCATTTTAATACCCTCACCTGGAAGCACGAAAACGACAAGACAACCCAAGCTATGCCTTGAAAACACGGCCTGAAACTCATAGACGACAAGAACCAAATAAGACAAGACACGACAACGACTCACGAAAACTACAACACATGAAAAACCAATAAACGTCATGTAGCAATTAAATTTACAATTAAAATGCAATTAAATCGATTAAACGGAAAGTACAAAATTAACGATGCTAAACATGCTCAATTGAAATTCTAATTGCACATTCATGCATATAATATTATAAAGAAGCACTCATGCGATTTTCGGATTTTTCGGACGACATTCAAAAATTGGGGAAAAAGCCCTAAACGAAAAAGGCTCGATTCAAGGTCCGAATGAGGTCGGAATTTTGAAAACTTTACAAAATATTCATCCTTGAATCATATGGAAGCTATAGGTGAAAACGACTCGATTTTAGGGGGTCGTATGCAAAAAGTCAACTTTTATTTTTGGCCATTTGACCCCATTACCGTGAGCAACTAAGGAAAAAGGCTGAAAATTTGGTTAAGGCATTCGCACGGGCTAACGCACGGCTTTGTGCACGGTATTGAGCATGCACTCAAGACCATGCAAGCTTAAACAACTGCGCACTGGCTTGCGCACCGGGCTGCGCCGGCCGGTGCAGGCTCAAAGTGATGCACACGGTCTGGTGCACGGTCTTGCCAAGACCGTGCGTTGGACCGTGTGGTTCGTCTTTCAGGTGCAGAAAACGCGATTTTAAGGTTTCTCACGAGGGTTTCGTCCTAAAATCAACTAGGGTGGATTCTATAGCTAAAATCAACATATAAAATTCACACTCATGCATTGTACACATTAATAGCTATCATTTGATCCGAACTACACTAAAAATGGTAAACTCTAACCTACAAACCCATCAAATTATCAAATATTCATTTCAATTTATAAACTAGAAAATTGAAGGATTTAATGGATGAATCGAAATGGGGAAAGAAGATTACCGGTAGAGAATTGAATGAGGATCGTATATTTGGTCTCGGAATTTCGATTGATCGAGCGATGGATTCGGAACGGGATTTCTCTTTCTCTCCTTCTTCTCCCTTTCTCCTTCTCTTCTCTCCTTCTCTCTCTCGATTTTGAGTTGTATTCAAGAGTGTGCAAGAGAGTGTGCACAAGGGGGTGTAAGTGTGTTCAAGGTAGTGTGGGTGTGTCCAAGATGGTGCAAAGGTGTTTCAAGGGGGTGTGGGTTCGTTTAGAGATTAGATTAATTTCGAGGGGTGGAAAAGGTAATTATAAATGGTTGAGGATAGGGAATTAAATTAAAATAATTTAAAATTAGCTAACGAAGCTAATCTTTTCATATAAAATTCAACGAAATGTCGAATAATTATTCCGAGAATATATTCTGAAATTTTGGGTCGTTACAGTACCCATCTAAGGCAACATTGACACCCTTACCTCATTCTTAGTGTTTTACTCCGGTCTCGGGTCAAAGGCAAGGTTTCTACCCCGGTCTCAGGTATAATGTACCTAGGGGCAGTCTATATGCACGAGCGGTTCTCACGGGTTCGTGGCTACCACTTGCCTAGAGTGCCAAAAACGTCCTCCTAGGGTCCTCCCAGTGAGACTCCTATGTCAGAACAAGTTTGTTGACTCATTAACGCACTTAGTGTAGTCCGCCGGAGGATTCCCAGTTGAGTTGGTGGGGCACGAGCGACCCTCTTAAGTATCAATGACTTGACAGAATCGTCTTATGCGGCTTGCACTAAGCACTAGAGAAAGTGGTTAAGGGTCATAGTACATTTGACGAGGGGTCATGACCTCCCCCCAATCTCCGAATAACATGCCTCAGGGTTTAACACTCACGTTATGCAGAATGCAATGCAGTTTGTGGAGTGTGTGAGGTCTCTAGCGCAAGATCAGAATATGTATATACACGTATAGATATGTATTAGGAGGGGAGAGGGTTGAGAGTGAATGAGCGAGTTGAAAGAATGAGGGGAGCCATCAATTTATAGGAGTAGAAATGGCCTATCCGGGGAAGGTTAGGGCTGCATTCCACGGAAGGAAAGTTAGGGCAACGCCCAAGAGGGGTGACCGGCCGGCCAGGCTGCTGCGCCTGGCCATGACTGGCCGGCCGGCTGGTGGGACCAGCTAGAGGAGAAGTTTGCTGGCCGGCCGGCCCGCGAAGCCGTGTTGGCCGGCTGGCCGTGTTGGGCCGGGCCAGGGTTTGCGCGCGTCCGGGCTTTTTCGGTGTTTTCTTCTTAATTTGGGTGATTCGAAGACCGAAACGCTCCTATCATGACATCCTATCGTAATATTGTATCGAATTCGGGATCCAATGAATATATAGAAGGATGGAGAGGCAATTAGGGGCCACTGAGGGCATGTCACTGGATATGGACCCTAGGGTTTGGCTCTCGGGGATCGTCCGGGCGTCCGGAGTCTGCCTGATGTCTGACGAGGCTGAGTCATCAATTCTGGAAAATGTTATCGTGTGACTAGGTACATAATCGAGGTGTTCACAAAGCCCCGGGCCAGATGGTAGGCAATTTTTTTTCCAGAAATTTTGGTAATTTATTAAATCTGATATTGTTGATTGTTCGTTAGCGTTTTTAAATAATGGCCAATTTGATCAGGAAATGCATAATACTAACATTGTTTTAATTCCTAAGTGCGATAATCCTGAAACTATGTATCAACTTCGTCCTATAAGTCTTTGCAACGTCATGTATAAAATTGCCTCAAAAGCTATTTCGAATCATATTAAATTTGTGCTTAAAACGGTTATTTCACCGACTCAATCTACTTTTGTGCCGGGTCGTTTAATAACTGATAATGTTTTAGTGTCTTTTGAGGTTAACCATTTTATAAAGAAAAAGACGAAAGGCAAAGAGGGTTTCTTAGCTCTTAAATTAGATATGAGCAAAGCTTATGATAGGGTGGAATGGCTGTTTCTAGAAAGAGTTTTGTTGCAATTAGGTTTTGATCATACATCTGTTAGTTTAGTTATGTCATGTGTCAAGTCTGTCCGTTAGTCATTTGTGCTCAATGGTTGTCCTTTCGGTCGTACTATTTCGGAGAGGGGTCTTCGTCAAGGAGATCCCATCTCCCCATATTTATTTATAATTTGTGTGGAGGAGTTTAGTTTTCTTGTCCAGGAGGAGGAGCGTATTAGAGGTGTTTGGATCTGCCAGGGTGAGCCTGCTATTTCGCATCTTTTATTTGCGGATGATACGATGATTTTTTGTTCGGCTACGGATGAAGCAGTAAAGGGCATTCTTTTTGGATTGCAAAAATATGGGATGATTTCGGGCCAAATTGTAAATTATGATAAATCAACGGTGGTTTTTAGCCCGAACTTGGATGAGGAAACGAAGCAGAGATTGTCTATTAAGCTTGGAGTGCAGCGGGCAAAAAAACATGACAAATATTTGGGTCTCCCAGCCTTGGTTGGTGCATCGAAATGAGAAGTTTTTAGTTCGCTGAGAGATCGTATTAAGGGATGGTCAGGTAAAAATATTTCTCAAGTTGGTAAAGAGGTACTTATTAAGTCTATTCTTCAATCTATACCTGCTTATGCGATGAGTTTCTTTAAATTACCGGATTATCTATTGAATGAAATTGAATCTATGATTTCTTCATTTTGGTGGAGCGGAAATAATGGGGAAAAGATTCATTGGGTTTCTTGGAAACGATTGTGTATGTCGAAACAGAAGGGCGGTAAGGGTTTTAGGGATTTATGAGCTTTCAATCTTGCTCTTCTTGCAAAATAAGGCTGGCGGTTAATTACAGATCCTACGTGTTTGCTTAGTAAACTTTTGAAGGCTAGATATTTCAGGTACTTGTAACGCCCTAAAAATTCGTGTTATGAACCGGGAACCCGAATCGATTTTCTTGCGCGATTCATTATTTATTTTATTAATTATTATATGATTTATACAACATTTTCATGAATTAGTGAATTTCGGTATTTAAACCACGACTTGTCAATGTGCGTTTAATTATATGAATTTTGACTGTAATTATGTATTATTTGAACAACATGAGTTTTCAAACTTATTTTGCGAAATTACGAATTTGCCCTTTCGATTTTTGACCTAAGTCAAATTGACTAAGTCTCATTTCTCTCTCTCTCACCTCACTCTCGTTCAAACACACAGCAATAAGAGAAAGAGAAAGAAAAGAAAAGAAAGAAAAAGAGAAGGAAGAAGAAGGAGTTTCGACGATCATCTCGACTCCGTTTCTCGACAGATTTTCGAACTGTTTACGCCTACGAACTCCTCACGATCTGTTCTACGAGTAAGCCTTTCACGTCCCTCTCGTTTAATGCCTCCATTGCTTCGATTTTCGGATTTTTGTATATAGTTGTATAAATTAGGTTTTATATGATTTTGAGAGAATTTATGAATGGAATTTTATGATTTTGGACTCTATGTGTAGCTTAAATGATGTAGAACATTATATGTGATAATCAGGGAAGGATTTGCATGTTTAATCGGTCAAATGATGGTTTTTGAATTGGATTTGCGAAGGTTTCGCGTTTCTGTGAGTTTCTGCTGTTTCTTGACGCACACGGGCTTTGCACATGGGGTGTTGCAAGGCCGTGTGGGTGCACACGGTCTCCCGCACGGCCGTGCAGGAGACCGTGCGTGTTGTGGTTGTGCACGGACTTGTGCACACGGCCTTGAGGCCGTGTGCAAGAGGCCGTGCGTGTCTCTTTGGTGTGCACACGGTCTTGGTGCACACGGCCTCAAGGCTGTGTGCATGAGCCCGTGTGGCCCGATTGAACAGGCCCTGACCTTCTGTAAGTCAGGGCCAATTTTGGCCTACGGGTCCCTCCGAGGCTCGTCCTTTCCGAATTCTTTCTTCGCTCGTGTATTCAATATATATGAAATAGATATGAATTGCATGATTTATGAATTTATAGCATGTTCAGGTCTATGAATAGTATGTTTTAGGTTTTCGTCAAATTTTCTAACTTTTGCATATGAAGTCCAATTCTTCCGAAATTCGAATGCATACTCTCTTATGGTATTTAAAGCATGTCCGTAAAGTCTCGCTGCATTTGGTCTTGATTTGCATATTTAAATTCATAAATTACTTCGTTTTGTTTGATAATTGAACGTAAGTGTTTTATGTGATTGTATAACGTGCTTTTACGTGTTTCTATGCTTTCGTATGAGCCGTGCGTCGTCGTATGTCTTACGTGGTTATGTCGTTTGTCAGTTGCAGGTTCCACTCTCGTGGATTAGGTTGCTCGTTTCCGTTTTGGGCTTTCTTTTGGTTGTCACCAGGTGAGGTTTCCGTTGTTATTCCGTATTATGTAAATATGTATTATTAAGCCTCACTAAATAAGCCTCGCATGTGTAATTTACGTTTTCATCCCTATTACTATATTTAGTAAATACTTTATTCTTATTACTTTTATGAGGTTTAAGAGCAACGAATTTGATATCAAATGAATATTATGTATATAATTTCGAAATGTTTTCAAAAAGAGACAAGCGAACTATGTTTCGATTTAAATGTAATTTTGGGTTTGGAAACCTTCTCGTTGAGTGAAGTCGTTAGGGCGAGTTTCTCCCCCATGATGATGGAACATCCGGTTGCGTTTCCTACCGTTACATCGCCTGTCTCGAACGGCCCTTTTGGCCCTCCCCGAAATGTCTTGATTCCTATTTTTATAGGAAAATGATAGTTATGAAAATGCGAGATATGTTATGTATTATATGATATGTGGGCCCGGAGTATGCGATCAGATGAAGCCGGATAGACAGCGGGTCTACGGTGGAATTCGGTAGCTTGCTCCATGTTTACTAGGAGCACGGGTGAGGCCGGAGTGGCAACCTTTGTGCTCCTGTGTCGGAGACTTCGTGTCAGCCGAGAGATAGGCTTTTATGCCTATAGAGCAGTTGGATTTAGCGGTCCTTCTGCTACATGGGAGGAATAAGGCTGGTATGGTTTTAAGGTACGTTTTGATATGATATGAGGAGTTGAGGGCTCGACTCGCCGAGCAATATGATATGTCCCGTTATGTTATGTTATGATAAATCACCGAATGTTTATGAAAACCCTTCTTTTACGTTTATTTTCTTTTAAGTTAAAAATGGTGATTTATTCCTGTATGCTATTATGTATGTATTCCCCTTTTTCCCTCACTTAGTCTTTTGACTAACCCTCCCTGTTTTTAACCTTGTCTGTTTCAGGTGATTACTAGGTGGGCATTCGTCGGTCTTGTATTGCGGAATTATTCTGCTTTTGTCATTGTTCATTCCTAGGTTGTTTTAGGTACTTGACCATTATATGTATCCTGTAGGTTATGATTTGTGTTCGGGATTATTTAATGTTGCACCTGTTATGATTTGATTCAAGTTTTGTAAGCGAATTCCGCTAGCCTTGGTGGGCTTTAACTATTTGCGCAATTGGTTTACTACTTTAATTCCCGTTAGTATAATTCATTTGTTTGTTGTTGCTTCCGCTTCCGCGTCGTTGTCGTTATTTGTTTTACAAAAAGCCCCGCCTAGTGATTGAGTAAATCGGTTTGCCGTTCGCCGGGTTTCAATTTAGGGTCGGATTTCTATTTCGGCTTCGGATTGGGGCTTGGTGCGGGGCGTGCGTTACCCGTTTGGGGCGTCCGCTACAGTTGGTATCAGAGCTTCTTTGGTCCAATGGTTAGGGAATTGCAATCATTAGTGTTCAAGAACGCTTAGTGTTTGAATTGTGACGGATCTTTGTTGGATGATCAACAACAAAAGATCTTTTACAATCAAAACACTGAGATGGACTTGGATATAGGTGGATACGAAACTCAAGGTTGTATTTGCCATGCCTGGTTGTCTGTCGCGTCCGGTTGTGTCTAGGTCGTACGGCTTAGGACTTCTATGAAATTTGTGCAAATGTGCTAGGTGATTATGTGAACTCTATCTGAACTCTAGTTGCCTACGTGTTTACATCTTCGCATACTCTCTTACCTGTCATGCATATTTGCTATTGGCCTTACAGGATGCCTCCACGTCGTCGTACACGTAAACCGCTCTCATCACCTCCGTTGGCACCTCAGACCGATACACCGACTTCAGCCGAAATTGCGGAAACATTAAGACAGTTCATCGCTCAGGCCCCTAATGGAAATGCTGAACAGGAAGCGTGGGCCCAATTTCTTAGATTCGAACCACCACAGTTTGAAGGTGCCCCGAATGATGCTATTGCCGAGGCATGGATATCGGCCCTGGAAAAGATTTACAGAATAATGGAATATCCGGACCCTCAGAGAGTCGAGTATGCAATCTATCTGATGGTTGGAGCCGCACAGGATTGGTGGAAACATATTGAGCAAAGATGGACACGCGAGCATGTAGTCCCGACTTGGGATCAGTTCTTGACTGAGTTTCGGGCCAAGTACATTCCGTCGGTTGTTCATCAGCAACGCGAAAGGGAATTTCTGGCTCTCAAACAGAACACATCTTCAGTTTGTCAAATACGAGGCACACTTCTCTCACCTTATTAAACATTGCCCATATATGGTTACCGACGAGCAAAGGAAGACTCGCCAGTTTGTAGAGGGATTGACTTACGAGATCAGGAAGGCTATGATGGTGGTACGACATCAATGTTATACCGACTCAGTGGAAATGGCTCTACATGTTGAGTCTGAACTCAGCCTAATGGGACCGAGTCCTATTCTTGCCACTACCACCGCCCAGTACCTTCCAGCGAGTTCTAAGAGGCCATTTACACCATCAGGGCCATCTTCCGGAAAGAAGACCTCCCAAGTGTCTTCATCGAAGCAGAATGCACCTCCCCAACCGCAGGGAGCCCTACGACCCATATGTAGCTTTTGCCAAAGAGACCATCAAGAGTCAGAATGCCGAAAGAAAGCTGAACGTCGCTTCTCATGTGGATGTCCCTCCCATTTCCGCGCAAACTGCACAAGGAAGAAAAGATCGAGACAGTCGAGGAGAACTTAGATCTGAATGCTTCGGTGTAAGGTACAATATATAAATTGTCATTCCATACCTGCATTTCATCATTCGAGTGGTTTACACTCACTTGTTGCGCTTTTCATTGACGTTCTTGCGCGTGCGCCTGTTGAATTCTTTGCGTGTTTCTCGTTTATTTTCGTTGGCGGATTGGAGTACCTTTGCGATTGTGCGCGTGCTGCCGTTTATCACCGAAGGAGCTGTTAACAGCATATTTGACCGAGCTGCCAGCAAAGGATTATCTTGGACTTGACTAAGTCCAGAGAACCAAGTTGATCATAGAATTCACAGACGTACTTCCCGAGAATCTGAGAGCTCTTGCGATCAGATCAGAATGGATGGTTTGTGATAGATCTAACTCTAAGAAGTCGAACCGAGATCGAAGTCGTCTAACCAAATGGGTTCTGCCGATCTGACATAATCGAAGAACCGACTTGATGAACTTCCCTCCCTTGAACGTGCCCGAACGAGTGTCATGATCTGGGGTACTCTAACGTTGCTTGTAGAGAAAGAAGACAGTGCACTTCCTGTGTGTATTGTTCACCGAGAATTGCACAGAATATTAACGAAGGCAAGTATTCTATACCGTCGATGAAGAAATGTCCGATATGCTTTGAGATCGAGGATTTTGTCTGAACAACCTTTGATTAGGGTATCATCAGCTTTGTGCTCGAGACGAATATGTTCTGAAGACAGCTTTCAGTGCCTGATGTTGACGTCTTGAATTCGTATGTCTGCCTCTAGTACTGACAAGTGCTTTGCGACTTGATGGACCCCGTTCATATCGTAGTGAGTTAGTCGTTGCTTCCTAAGGAGTCACCTTGGTGTCCTCGAGATTAGAGGAAGAATGCAGAACACCTCCGTATGGTACGCCAGAAAATAAAGGGCACCCGCTAGTTGCCCCACCTAGCGGATGTGAAATCTAGATCGACTTAGTGACCTTTTAAGTCATTTCGGATCCGGAGTGAGAAGAGAAGGAGGATCTTTGAAGATTTGAGCAGTACTGGAATGGGAACAAACCAAGACTTCGAGTGGAATTTCTCTAAGCTTGCAACCCTGTTGCTTGAGTCAACAGGAAAGAAAACGAGCTCGAATGGACGATCTTTGTAAGACTTGTTCTTAGGAGTCGAGAAGAGATTAACTGCAACTTCAATATTAACCCTGCTCAAGGGATTCCGAAGGAATCATCGTAAGTGGGAATGCGTCACATGAAAGGTTGAATTGGTGAATGGTACTAATGAAGAAACCATAGCTCATGCTCGGGAAGCTAAAATCAACCAGAAAGTATCCCCTCATGACATTGCACTAGCTACTGTAGGAGAGGATTGGATGAAGCGTCGCCACTATCTCTTATGGAATTTGTTGACATCCCACAGATTATGAGAGTTTAACAAGTGTTAACTCAGGAGGAGTTGAACCAACCCCAATGTCGTTAATGGAAAATGTTTGAGGACTAAGATTACAAGAATCAGTGTTCCTTAGGAAAAGCGAATATCGTAGTTGGTACTTTGAACCAAATCACGAACGTGTCACAAGTTGAGTCTAAACTGGATTGGACTTGCACCATTTTGGATAATTTCATTTATCACCGTGTGACCCAGTCAGAATTGGGTTGAAGAATCTAAAATGCCAAGACTGCAAAAGAATGGATCCCGAGTCAGACAATTCGAGCGAAGAATAATCCAAAGTTTAAGTTTTGTGTTGGTAACCCCAATACTTCCCAATATAAGCCTTGGACCCATGTTTCGAAGAGTCGAAAGAAAGAAACTTACTCGATTAGGTCAAGAGATACTCGACTTGTCAACAAATCAAAGCCGAGCATCAAAGATTAAAAGGTTAGCTACTACTATTATTTATCCCTATGTGGGATTGGGAATGAATTCACCATGGACTTCGTGTCCGGACTACTGAAGGTTTAAGATGGTAATTACAGTTACACGTTTATCCGGGATTTCTCCAAGGTGCGGTCGATCGAATTCAGTCCTTTCGACAATAAATGAAGATAGCTCAAGTTCTACTGGAAAGCTACTTGCAAGAACCCCGAACAAGCTTGGAGTTGTGCAATCCACGAAATGTCTCCTAGCGAGTCCCTTGAATGAATCAGACAGTCGAAGAAGCTTCGTGAGAGATCCGAATAAAGATGCATAAGTTTCACCCAGAGTTGTTTAACTCTAATCAGTAGAATCTGGGGACCATATTCTCATAAGGAGGGGTGATTGTAACGCCCCAAAAACTCGTGTTATGAACCGGGAACCCGAATCGATTTTCTTGCGCGATTCATTATTTATTTTATTAATTATTATATGATATATACAACATTTTCATGAATTAGTGAATTTCGGTATTTAAACCACGACTTGTCAATGTGCGTTTAATTATATGAATTTTGACTGTAATTATGTATTATTTGAACAACATGAGTTTTCAAACTTATTTTGCAAAATTACGAATTTGCCCTTTCGATTTTTGACCTAAGTCAAATTGACTAAGTCTCATTTCTCTCTCTCTCTCACCTCACTCTCGTTCAAACACACAGCAACAAGAGAAAAAGAAAGAAAAGAAAAGAAAGAAAAAGAGAAGGAAGAAGAAGGAGTTTCGACGATCATCCCGACTCCGTTTCTCGACGGATTTTCGAACTGTTTACGCCTACGAACTCCTCACGATCTCTTCTACGAGTAAGCCTTTCACGTCCCTCTCGTTTAATGCCTCCATTGCTTCGATTTTTGGATTTTTGTATATAGTTGTATAAATTAGGTTTTATATGATTTTGAGAGAATTTATGGATGGAATTTTATGATTTTGGACTCTATGTGTAGCTTAGATGATGTAGAACATTATATGTGATAATTAGGGAAGGATTTGCATGTTTAATCGGTCAAATGATGGTTTTTGAATTGGATTTGCGAAGGTTTCGTATTTCTGTGAGTTTATGCTGTTTCTTGACGCACACGGGCTTTGCACACGGGGTGTTGCAAGGCCGTGTGGGTGCACACGGTCTCCCGCACGGCCGTGCAGGAGACCATGCGTGTTGTGGTTGTGCACAGCCATGTGCACACGGCCTTGAGGCCGTGTGCAAGAGGCCGTGCGTGTCTCTTTGGTGTGCACACGGTCTTAGTGCACACGGCCTCAAGGCCGTGTGCATGAGCCCGTGTGGCCCGATTGAACAGGCCCTGACCTTCTGTAAGTCAGGGCCAATTTTGGCCTACGGGTCCCTCCGAGGCTCATCCTTTCCGAATTCTTTCTTCGCTCGTGTATTCGATATATATGAAATAGATATGAATTGCATGATTTATGAATTTATAGCATGTTCGGGTCTATGAATAGTATGTTTTAGGTTTTCGTCAAATTTTCTAACTTTTGCATATGAAGTCCGATTCTTCCGAAATTCGAATGCATACTCTCTTATGGTATTTAAAGCATGTTCGTAAAGTCTCGTTGCATTTGGACTTGATTTGCATATTTAAATTCATAAATTACTTCATTTTGTTTGATAATTGAACCTAAGTGTTTTATGTGATTGTATAACGTGCTTTTACGTGTTTCTATGCTTTCGTATGAGCCGTCCGTCGTCGTATGTCTTACGTGGTTATGTCGTTTGTCAGTTGCAGGTTCCACTCTCGTGGATTAGGTTACTCGTTTCCGTTTTGGGCTTTCTTTTGGTTGTCACCAGGTGAGGTTTCCGTTGTTATTCCGTATTATGTAGATATGCATTATTAAGCCTCACTAAATAAGCCTCGCATGTGTAATTTACGTTTTCGTCCCGTATTACTATATTTAGTAAATACTTTATTCTTATTACTTTTATGAGGTTTAAGAGCAACGAATTTGATATCAAATGAATATTATGTATATGATTTCGAAATGTTTTCAAAAAGAGACAAGCGAACTATGTTTCGATTTAAATGTAATTTTGGGTTTGGAAACCTTCTCGTTGAGTGAAGTCGTTAGGGCGAGTTTCTCCCCCATGACGATGGAACATCCGGTTGCGTTTCCTACCGTTACATCGCCTGTCTCGAACGGCCCTTTTGGCCCTCCCCGAAATGTCTTGATTCCTATTTTTATAGGAAAATGATAGTTATGAAAATGCGAGATATGTTATGTATGATATGATATGTGGGCCCGGAGTATGCTATCGGATGAAGCCGGATAGACAGCGGGTCTACGATAGAATTCGGTAGCTTGCTCCATGTTTACTAGGAGCACGGGTGAGGCCGGAGTGGCAACCTTTGTGCTCCTGTGTCGGAGACTTCGTGTCAGCCGAGAGATAGGCTTTTATGCCTATAGAGCAGTTGGATTTAGCGGTCCTTCTGCTACATGGGAGGAATAAGGCTGGGATGGTTTTAAGGTACCTTTTGATATGATATGAGGAGTTGACGGCTCGACTCGCCGAGCAATATGATATGTCCCGTTATGTTATGTTATGATAAATCACCGAATGTTTATGAAAACCCTTCTTTTACGTTTGTTTTCTTTTAAGTTAAAAATGGTGATTTATTCCTATATGCTATTATGTATGTACGCCCCTTTTTCCCTCACTTAGTCTTTTGACTAACCCTCCCTGTTTTTAACCTTATCTGTTTCAGGTGATTACTAGGTGGGCATTCGTCGGTCTTGTATTGCGGAATTATTCTGCTTTTGTCATTGTTCATTCCTAGGTTGTTTTAGGTACTTGACCATTATATGTATCCTGTAGGTTATGATTTGTGTTCGAGATTATTTAATGTTGAACCCGTTATGATTTGATTCAAGTTTTGTAAGCGAATTCCGCTAGCCTTGGTGGGCTTTAACTATTTGCGCAATTGGTTTACTGCTTTAATTCCCGTTAGTAGAATTCGTTTGTTTGCTGTTGCTTCCGCTTCCGCGTCGTTGTCGTTATTTGTTTTACAAAAAGCCCCGCCTAATGATTGAGTAAATCGGTTTGCCGTTCGCCGGGTTTCAATTTAGGGTCGGATTTCTATTTCGGCTTCGGATTGGGGCTCGGTGCGGGGCGTGCGTTACCCGTTTGGGGCGCCCGCTACAGTACTCATCTCTTATGGAAGCAACTATTGGAAATGCTCCTTCTCTTACTTGGAGGAGTATTTTCGTGGCTAGAGACGTAATCAAACTTGGTTCTCGCTGGAGGATTGGTGATGGGAACAAGGTTCAAATTTGGGAAGACCGTTGGCTACCACGACCCGTTACGTTTCGGCCGGTCAGTAATGATACTTCTAATGGAGAACTTCGATGGGTTGCTCAGTTGCGTACAACAATTGGGCCTGGAATGAGGGGCTGATTCATGAGTTATTTTTGCCGGTGGATGCAGAGTGTATTTTGGAAATTTCGATAGGAAGTTGGGGTAGCAATGACAGACTTATTTGGCATTATGAAAAAAATGGTCGGTTCTCGGTCCGAAGTTCATATCACATTCTCATGAATGAATCTGAGGGTCGGGAGTCACTTGTTTCTTCTTCTAGTGTTAGTAATTGGGTTTTTATGTGGTGTAACGACCCGAACTTTCAGATTTATTCCGGAATAATATTTTATCCGCGCCGAAGGCTTTTCGTGAGAATATTTAGTATCACGAATAAGTTTTACCCGAGAACCCACTTTTTACCCAGAATTTCCTACTTTAACCCCGACCCTCTCATATCCTTTATTTCACCAAGGATTACCTTTTCACCCCTCAAACCTCCCGCCACCTTGTGCATTGTAACGCCCCGACTTTTCAAGATGAGTTCGGTAAACTTCGCGCCTTCGTATCTTGCTTCTTTATTCAATTCTCGAATTATGTGATTAATTGTTATATTTTATTATAAATTTTGTAAATGTGCTAATCGGTAAATTTAAATTATTCTATGTCAATGTGCGTTTAAAATGATGAACTTTGACTGTAATATTGTTTTATTTGAACAACATTTATTTTGAGTGAGTTTTATTAAATTACAAAAATGCCCCTTCTTTTCTAAGCCCTAGGTCGAACTTTGACTTAGACCTCATCTCTCCTCCTCACTCTCACTTCACGCACCAACAACCAAGGGAGAAAGAAGAAAAGGAGAAAAAGATAGAGATCTTCCCGAAGTCCTACCGAGCTCGTTTCTCTGCCGATTTTCGCACCGTTGGTACCCACGTGATCGTCTCGACGAGCTCTTTCTTTAGGTACCCGATTCACTACCTCTTTCCCCGAATGTATGAGCTTTTAATCACATTTATTGCTTCGTGGGTCGTTTATGAATTTTGATGATTTTGAGTTCATTCCTTGGTTATTTTGCATGCTACTTGGATCAAAATATTCGTTATGTGTTGCTTGATGTTCGTTGTAAGTCTTAGTTGTTGATTCTTGCTAGAAATTGAGATTTATTGATTTTTGGTTCGATTCCCGTCGAAATCGCGAATTGATGCTGTCTGTTGCTGATCTGCACGGGCTCGTGCACGGTCTTGCCAAGACTGTGCGTTGGCCTGTGCGCCGCCCATTTGACCTGCACTGGCTTGCACCCGTGCACGTTGCCAGTGCATAAGGCCATGTGCACCTGCACGGTCTTGACAGCGTGTTCGAGACCGTGCATTGCCCGGTGCACATGCTTTAGTGAATTTTTCAACCTTTTCCTTTCTTTCACTTCGGGAATTGGGTCAACCCCATTTATTTAAATGTTGACTTTTCCCAAACGACCTCGTAAAATCAATCCGATTCCACCTATAGCTTCCTTGAGCTTTGAGATTTAATATTTTACAAAGTTATGATTTATCCGACCCTATTTGACCGTTATTTGACACCTTTCTCGTTTAGGGATTTTTGTCCACTTTTCCTGTTTGTTACCCGTTTGATCCCGTATTCGCGTGAGAGCGCTCTTATATTATTTTAAGCATGCCTATGTGCCCTAATTACGTTTTAGCATGTCTTTAATATTAAATTCCAATGTTTCTTCCTTATTTAAAATTGCATTAATATTTCTTTAATTGGTGTTTCGTATTTTACATATCTCTATATGTTTAATTGTTAAGCTTTCCGTATCTCGTTTATAGCATGAATGAAGTTCAATTTGTATTGCCGTGCATCGCCTGTTGTCTCGTGTCTTGCTTTTCGTATTGTCGGTCTCATTTTCATCCTCTAGGCCCTGTGTATTACAGGTGGGACCAACGAGGGAGAAACTTGACTACCGCTTGCTTTCATTTTGTCGTGTCAAGCCAGGTAAGGGTTTAAAATGCTTTCAAATGGGCAAGGACATAGTTATATAGGTTTGCGAAACAAATCATTATCCCGCCTTTCTTATTGCTTGTTGTACTGCCTCTACTATTTCCTTATATGCTTAGTCAAACCTTTTGATAGCAAAACCTATATACATACAAATGATTTGCAAAGCTTTCAACTAGAGACAAGTAACCTATTTGTTTTCAAAGTAACCGTTTGATCTCAGAGGTACTTATAAGTAATGTCTTTAGGGACGTCCGTCAGCATGCTCCCGAAGCGTATGGCACTTATGAGTATTTCGTAGATCGTTACACCAACTTGTCTCGAACGCCCTTTGGTCATTCATATATAACTGCTTGCATCTTTTCGAACGGCCCCTTTGGCCACCCAAACTGTTATGAATTTCAAAAGTGAGCCCTGGACTGAATCATGACATTGGGCCCGGAGTATACAGGAGGTGAGCCTAGAGACGAGCGTCTAGGGCAAATCCCGATGTATACTTCTATGCGTGTTGACTTAGGCTGGTTGGGAGGTTGACTAGTCCAAGTTGATGCGAACGGTGGTGCTAACCGCGTCTCCTTAATTCACTGTACGATGGTGCTAATCGCGTCTCCTTAAATTACTGACTGCATGACATTCGGTGGTGGAGTACTTGACTACATGCGTTCATGATTTTAATGGTTGCGAGTTATAAGGAGAGGGCCCGTTCTCGCCGGGACACATTCGTGCATAACTTGTTGCATTACTTGCTTGTCTAATTGATTTATGGCTTTCGTTACAAGTCGAAGCACATTCTGGTTTTCTTCATTTAGCATATGTATTTCCCTATATATATATATAAAACCCGGAAGCGTGGCTCGAACTTGCCCAACTTAAGCCTCATTTATTGTTCAAACTACTTAGTTAAATTACGAACCGTGTTTACTTATCATTTCCGACTTGATTACATCATGCCTTTCGAACTTGTAACGGCCTCGTGACTTTCCTAATATCCTTTCAATTGATCGGCTTGACATTATGTGCAAATGATTTTAAAGGATCCGGTTCGTCAACCTTTTTGTGTTTTCCAAGCAAGCAGAACCCGAGTGTTGCCTTGTATTATTGTTTTGCAACTTATATCGTTATTTGTATTCTTTCTCAAAACGGGCAACATTCACTCCTTTTGGTTTTAAAAGATAAACGACGAACTGTGATCAAACCCCTTACTGACTATCCTTTATACTCACCTCTTCTATTTTGGTTCTTGTTTCAGGTAGACAGGTGGCGGCATCACCTATCTTATCAGTCGGCATCAGCAGGTCTAGATAGGCTCAGTCTTGTCATCTGGTTTGTCTTTCCAGTGGTCTTAACAACTGTCGAGTCCTGTTTATTATATTTAATTGCTTCCGTACCCCCTTTACTGCTTTATTTACTTTACGTACTTATGTGCCCCTAATGTGGGATAGTTGAAGATATCTAGGATTGCACAGGGTAGGCTAGTTGAGCCATGGATGGCACTATGTGTTTATGAATCTTCTGTATCTTGAACTGCAAATGTTTAAATGATATTATGTAAGCCTCGTAAGCTTTTATGGAATTTATTTGTTTACCTTTTAAATCGCTTCCGCATTACTCTGTATTGTTGTGGTTGTTGTTGGGAAGTCATTGATGTTGCCGGTGGTCATTGCTTGAGTGTCGTTCGCCGGAGTGGGTTTTTGAGTTGAGGCCCCTCGCCAAAGCTCGGGAGTTCACTTCCATGCGGATGTGGTGTTCCTTCTTCAGGGGGCGCTACATATGGAATCGAAATGTGAGTACTAAGGTAAAGGTCTTGATTTGGAGATTATGTAAAGAAGCATTACCAACTGGAGTGAATTTAAGGAAAAGGCATTGTGATTTTGTTGTTGCTTGTCCTTGGTGTAAAATTTTGGAGGAGGATTCAAAATACGTTTTTCTTCATTGTGCTTGCTCAAGACAAATTTGGGCAGTTGCTTATCTGCCTTGGGCAATTATTTCAGCTTGGCAGGGTACAGCAGAAGATTGGGTTCGTGCAGTGGTAAGTAAGTTGGGAAAAGAAGATGGTGATCTCTTTTATACTACTGTTTGGGCAATTTGGTCAAGTCACAATAAGAAATGGATGGAGGAAGAGTCTTATGAGCCATTGGAGGTCGCTTTATTTGCTCGAAATTTTCAGCCGGCGGTTCTTAATGGTAGGTGAGCAGAGGCGCCAGAAGTTACAGCAATTACTCAAAATCAGATTTGGGAGAAACTGACAACTGGTATTATAAAGATTAATTTTGATGGTTCCATTTTCGAGGAAATGGCGGAGCATGGTATTGGTATTGTGGCACGGGATAGCAGTGGTTATGTTGTTAGGTGGCTTAGTGAAAGACATCCACGACTGCTGCAACCGGAGCATGTCGAGACAAGTGCAACCAAACTTGCTATTGATTTTACAATTCGTCGTGGATGGGAGACTGTGATTTTTGAATTTGATTGCTGGAACTTGGTGCAGAAAATGTGTGCAGATGAGGAAGATTTTTCTAGTCTTGGTGCACTTACAGTTGATATTAAAGAAGCTCTTTCACAAATTCCATCTTATTCGTTCGCTTTTGTTAGACATAGTGCGAATAAAGTTGCTCATACTTTAGCTAGGCATTCTGCGTTGTTTGTTGAAGGGGACGATGTTGTCCCTGATGTTGTCTTTCCATTTATTGTTGAAGACTTTGCTTTGAATTAATAATAGTAGCTTTACCCCTCAAAAGAAAATGTGCAATTGATGTGGGGTTTCTCAACTAGAAGGTTCAAGAATGCTAATTGTGCATCCAATTTTCCGAAATAATGACATTTCCCTTTTTTTCCCTTTCCCATTTCGGCAAAATAAGGCAATTTCGCCCGATTTTTAAAATTGATGGATTCACCCATTACGAAATGTACAATTTATATTTCTAGAAGGTGCAATTAAGCTAATTGTGCATGCAATTTTCTGAAATGTCAAGTTTTGCCCTTTTTCCCTTTCCAATTCTAGCCAAAATAGGTCAATTTCATCTGATTTTCAAAATTGATTGATTCCATTATTACGAAATGTGCAATTGATGTGGGGTTTCTGAATTAAAAGGTTCAAGAAGGCTAATTGTGCATCCAATTTTCCGAAATAATGACATTTTCCTTTTTACCCTTTCCAATTGTGGGCAAAAAAGGCAATTTCGTCTTATTTTCAAAATTGATGGATTCATCCATTACGAAATGTACAATTGATATGGAACTTCTAATCTAGAAGGTGCAATTTAGCTACTTGTGCATGCAATTTTCCGAAATAACAAGTTTTGTCCTTTTTCCCTTTTCCAATTCCAGCTAAAATATGCCAATTTCCTTCCGATTTTCAAAATTGACTGATTCCATCATTACGAAATGTGAAATTCATATGGGGTTTCTCAACTAGAAGGTTTGTAGCACCCCTTTCCGTAGGAGGAGAAAGGACACCACATCCGCACCAAGACGAACTCCTAAACAAGGTAAATGTACCCCATTCAAAAATTCATCCCGGCGAACGGCAAGCACTCGATCAAAACTCCGGCAACAGCATAACGACACCCCAACAACAATAGTAATAATCAGAATAGTGCGGAAGCAATTTCAGAAAATAACAATTTAATCATAAAAACCATCCATGGCAACATTAATTCATAAAACAATTCCAAAGTAAATATCCAATGAATGCCATCCACGGCTCAACTATCTATCCCACATCACGGGCACGTAAGTATGGAAAATAAATCATAATATTAAATACAATAAGCTAAAACAATTCATAAAGTAAAGACTCGACTGTTGTTGGGACATTGACAAAACAAGAGACAAGAGCCGACCTAGACCTGCTGCTACCGACTGACAAGATAGGTGACACCGCCACCTGTCTACCTGAAGCAAGAACCGAAATAAAAGGGGTGAGTATCAAGGATACTCAGTAAGGGGGGTAAAACAATATAGGTATTGATCACAGTTCGTCGTTTATCGTTTAAAACCAAAAAGGGGTGAATGTTACTCGTTTTGATAAAGATACATACGATAATATAAGTTGTAAAACTATAACACAAGGCAACATTCGGGTTCGGCTTTATTTGAAAACACAAAAGGTTGACGAACCGGATCCTTTGAAAACATTTGCACATAAGGTCAAGCCGATCATTTTGAAATGATATTAGTTGAGTCACGAGGCCGTTACAAGTTCGAAAAGCATGTCATAAATAAGTTGGAAATGATAAGTAAAAACGGCTCGTAATTCAACTAAATAGTTTGAACAATAAAGGAGGCTTAAGTTGGGCAAGTTCGAGTCACGCTTCCGGGTTTTATATATATATAGGGAAATACATATGCTAAATGAAGAAAACCAGAATGTGCTTCGACTTGTAACGAAAGCCGTAAACCAATTAGACAAGTAACTAATGCAATAAGTCATGCAATATTGTGTCCGAGCGAGGACGGGCCCTCTCCTTGTAACTCCCATTCATGAAAATCATGCAAGCACGTAGTCAAGTACTCCACCACCAAAAGTCATGATCCACTCAGAATTTTATGGAAACGCGTGTTAACAACGTCACCCTTATCAGAATTTTCTAGGAAGCGCGTAGCCTACAACGCCACCCTCGCACTAACTCAGGCTAGCCAACCTCCTGGCCGACCCAAGCGAACACGGATTGGAGTACACATCGGGATTTTCCCTAGATGCTCGTCTCCAGGCTCACCTCCTGTATACTCCGGGCCCACTTTGTGTTTCAGTCCAGGGCTCGCATTTGAAATCAATAACAGTTTGGGTGGCCAAAGGGGCCGTTCGAAAAGATGATGCAAGCAGTTAAGTATGAATAGCCAAATGGGCCTTTGAGACAAGTTGATGTAACGATCTAAGAAATACTCATAAGCGTTGTACGCTTCGGGAGCATGCTAACGGATGTCCTTAACGACATTACGTATAAGTGCCTCAGAGATCAAATAGTTACTTTTAAAACAAATAAGTTACTTGTCTCTAGTTGAAAGCATTTCAAATCATTTTGGTAGATGCATAGGTTTTGCTATCAAAACATTTGACTAAGCACATAAGGAAATAATAAAGACAGTACAACAAACAATAAGAAAAGACGGGATATTAATTTATTTTGAAACCTAAGTAACTATGCCCTTGCCCCAGTTGAAAATAGTTTAAACCCTTACATGTAGCTCGACAAACGAGAAAAGCAAGCAAGCAACATGTATGATTCTCCCTCAGAGATCCCACCTGAAAACACGGGGTCTAGAGGATGAATGACTAACACGAACAAGAAAACAAACACTGACGCTCGGCTATCAAAATACAAACATGCTTAAGGACACTCATTCAACATTTAAACATAAGAAAGCAAGTAGGGGCAATATGGTCAATTTATCCAAAAGCATGCAATAATTAAATAAACGAATAACAATTAACATTTAATTAATAGTAACATTTAAGCATAATCTAACCAGGGGTTAAGCTTGCAATTAAACATCAAACATGTATATTTCATTTAAATCAACAACAATTAAAGTATAACTTATAGCTTTTCCCAAAAGCTCAAAAGCTAACAAGCTAAGATCGATCCTATCTCTAGCCTAATCGAACCGAAACCTATTCGTTCGACTACATAAGCATATATCATCAACAATCAACAATTTATACAATTAAGCCAAGCTAGGATACAAGTTCTTCATTCTCGAAAGCTAGAAGCTATAAGCTATAATCAAAAAGCTACCAATTAACACAATTATACGAAAAATGCGATAAAAGACAAACGACAAGTCGGATTCGAGTAATACCAGTGTCGTTGGAACCTTCGCGATGAGGAGAACAATCTTTGTGAAGACTCCATCGCTGGAACCTGACTGGATATAGCGCCGCCGCATGCCGCCACCGTGGTGGTTTGCCGTCGTGACTCCGCCTCGAACCACCAGGAATCACCACTCCCGCTGCCACTCAACACCGCCGCCCCTTCAAGTCGCTATAACTCCGCCGTCCGTGGTCCGATTAAAGTGAAACCACCACCAAAATGCTCCTCTCTTCATGGGCTTCAATTCCCGACCAACCCCAGGCATTGACGTCGCCGGAGAACTGAGATCGGAAAGCATCACCGCCACCTGAAAATCATCGATTCCGCCGCCGTCGGTGGTCGGATCGCCACGAGACCACCATCATTGGCTTCCTTGTGAAAAATCGGTCCAGAAGCACCCTTGCCCGCCGCCTGAAAGTCGCCGAAAAAGCCACGACCACCACCATCTCAGTCGTGGAACTTTCGAGCTCCACCGCGCCACCACCGTTGTCCAAATGCCAGCAATATTGGTACCATTGTGCTCCTCTCATCGAGACGATCGATTTCCATATATCATTTGCTTGAATCAGTAGAGAAATGCAAAATCTCCATTTTTGGAGAAATGGAGCTCACGCAATGCCCGCCTGCTTCTTCTCTCTCTCTCAATTTTCAATCCAGCCCCAAAACTCTCCAAAATTGCATCATATACCCTATCCTCGAAAAATGTGGAAATTGTGTAAAGTGTCAGAATTAGGCGTACTTAGTGTCAAAATGACCGAAATTAAATGCTTAATAAGAATTGAGGTTCATTTTCTTAAAATTCATGAGTTTATGAAAAGTCAACTCCGGGTTGGGCTAAAGTGTAAATAATTTTGGGCTAAAATGCAATTTTATTTAAAATATGATTTAATGAATAATATTTAGAATTTCATGAAAGTATTTGGAACCTCGTTAAAATATGCATTATTAAAACATTGAACCCCAGTCCAATGTACACCATTAAATTACTAAATTAAATTAAACGAGCTATAAATATAAATTTACCAAATTGACCCTAATTAGTGGCAAAACAATGCAAATTAAATTCTAATTAATGCTTTGGGTTTTAAATACCAAATGGATGATTTATAAAATATTTAAATACAAGTTGGAAAACGTGCAAGTGTGAAAGACGTCGGGACCGTAAACGGTCCGAATTCCGGTAACCGTGCTAATCTTGAACTTAGAGATTGCGGGTCGTTACAAGGTTAAATAAGGCTAACTGTGCATCCAATTTTCCGAAATAACGACGTTTGCCTCTTTTCCCTTTCCAATTCCGGCCAAAATCAGGCAATTTCGCTTGATTTTTAAAATTGATGGATTCACCTATTACGAAATGTACAATTGATATGAGATTTCTAATCTAGAAGATGCAATTAAGCTATTTGTGCATGCAATTTTCCGAAATGACGAGTTTTGTCCTTTTTTCCTTTCCAATTCTAGCCAAAATAGGTCAATTTCATCCGATTTTCAAAATTGATTGATTCCATCACTACGAAATGTTCAATTGATGTGGGATTTCTCAACTAGAATCTTCAAGAAGTCTAACTGTGCATCCAATTTTCTGAAATAACGACATTTGTCCTTTTTCCCTTTCCAATTCAGGCCAAAATCAGGTAATTTCGCCTGATTTTTAAAATTGATGGATTCACCCATTAGGAAATGTACATTTGATATGAGATTTCTAATCTAGAAGGTAAAATTAAGCTAATTGTGCAAGCAATTTTCTGAAATGATGAGTTTTGTCTTTTTTTCCTTTCCAATTCTAGCCAATTTCGAAAAACGGACGAAATTATCCGATTTTAGCTGGAAATGGAAAAAGAGAAAACTCTGTCATTTAAGAAAATCGCGCAGACAAATAGCTTCCTTGAACCTTATATTTGATTAACCCCACATCAATTATATATTTATTTTAGTTGGAATCGACCAATTTGGAAAAACAAACAAAATTGCCAGATTTTTGCCTGAAATAGAAAGGGGAAAGAGGAAAAACTCGTCGTTTCAGAAAATTGAGCTTGCAATTAGCTTTCTTGCACATTCTATATGTGAAACCCCACATTAATTGGATATTTCGGATAGACAGAATCGATCAATTTTGAAGAATCAAAGGACATTGCTAATTTTGATCGGAATTGAAAAGGGGAAAAAGGCAAAACTCATCTCTTAGAAATTTTAGGAACACAATTAGATTTGTTTCACCTTTTAGAAAAGAAATCCCACATCAATTTTACATTTCATATATATAGTATCGACTAATTTTGAGAAAATCATCTAGATTATGTCAACTTCACTTAACCAGCCAAATTCAATTGATTTTGAGACCAATTCTCTCGATTGGTGTTAGATTTTACCAGATAACACTTTGGTTGAACCTTCTAGATTAGGAAATCCACATCAATTGTAAATTATGTATAGATGGAATCGACCAATTTCGAAAAACAGACGAAATTATCCGATTTTAGCTGGAATTGGAAAAAGAAAAAAAGGAAAAACTCGTCAGTTAACAAAATTACACAGACAAATAGATTCCTTGAACTTTATATATGAGTAACCCCACATCAATTGTATATTTATTTTAGTTGGAATCGACCAATTTGGGAAAACGAACAAAATTTCCCTAATCTCCAAATATGCGGAGAGCTCAGGGTGTGGCCGGAGTGGCAACCTTTTTGAGTACCTGCGCCAGACTGGATCTTGTCGCATAGACTTGTCCTCAGCCGAATGTGTGTTGGTTTTAACCAATGCACAGAGTATTGTGTAGTTAGTCGGATTAGCTCTCGTTCTAACTTACATGGGAGGCATAAGGTGGGAATTTCAGTTATTTATTATTGCAAAATGGAGTAAGTGCTCGTCTCGCCGAGCTTTCATTATTTATTACATGGTTATTCGTTCACCAACTTTTTTAAAAAACTTTATTTTCGGTTGCTTTCTTTCATTTAAAATGGTGAACCTTTATTGTGTTTCATTGCTATATATGTATTATAGCCCCCTCACTTAGTCGCTTTGACTAACCCCGTTGCTTCCCCATGTTTTGTTTCAGGATTTCTGTGCTAGGCTGGAGTCGGTCTAGTTGTCGGGATTACTTCTTTTGTTTATGTAATTCCGTTTCATATTGTATATTCACGATTACCCTTACATTTATATCCTGTATCATTTAACTCTATTGTAGTAGTTGGATATATTTACATTTGGCTTTGATGGCCGTTTATGATTATCGCTTTTCATTGGCCTCGGTGGGCTTTTTATCTGCGTTATGGATTTATTGATTTACTAGCTCCCTGGGTGGGATAGGTTTTATTTGTTATTGCTCCTTGCTTCTAGTCTTGTTGTGTCGTTTTAAAATATCCGCCTAGTACTTATATTGCCGTTCGCCAGGTTACGGTCCGTAGCCGGACCTCTGTTCTCGTTAAGGACTGTAACATGGTGCGGGACGGTATGTCGCACCGTATTTGGGGATGTGCCGTTACATGGAGCCTCTCGCTTAGGCCTGAAATTATGCTTTCGATCATTGTCATGTCTATGGTTCTTTTTGTACCCTTCGTAACTTCTTTCATCTCTTATGAGGTCCTTAAAGTACCCTTGGCGGACTAACCTTTCAATTTCATTTTTCAGCACTTTGCACTCTTCCGTGTCGTGACCTAGTTTCACGATGAAACTCACAGTATTTTTTGGAGTTTCTCTTTTCTTGATAAGGTCGCGTTCTTCTAGGCCAATGCCATTTCTTGTCATGATAATTGTTTAGGAGTACCTCTTGCCTTGGAATGCGTAAGGGTGTGTAATACTCGTAATTTTTGTATCCTCCTGACCTACTATGTTCAGAACGGTCATTCTCAACCCCAGGCTTATGCCTTCGTCCGACTGGTAGGTCATTTCGACCTCTGCCACTTCGGGAGACGTGAACCTCATTCCACTCGTTGTCTTTTGATAAGTTCATCTCCTCGTCGTTCATGTATCTTTCAGCCATCGAGCTTAATGATTCACGATCGGCTGGAGTGTAGCGGGCGCCGCCAAACGGGCAGACGCACGCCCCGCACCGGATCCTGACCCGGAATCGAAAGGAGTCCGACCCGAACCAAAACCCGGCGAACGGCAAACCGGACATTTACTACTAGGCGGGAGTTTCAAAACAGAGACAAACCCAAAAGCGGAAGCAACATATAAACAAAACATAAATTTTATAATAGCTGCGCAGTTAGGTAAAGCCCACCAAGGCTAGCAAATTCCCAAAAATATTAATAAATGTTTACAACGGGTTCTACAATATTATTCCCGACTATTCATAAGCACAATTCAAATCCTACATACATCATAAGTCAACAAGAAAAGAGAGTTTACATAAGACAAAAGCTTGTAACTCGAACGACAAGACCCAATACTATGAATCCCGCCTAGAATCCTGAAACCAAAGGGTGAAACGAATGGGGTTAGTCAAATGACTAAGTGAGGGGGAAAAAGACAGTACATAAGAATAAACGAAAGTAGATCACTAGTTTAACAGAAAGAAAACAACAGAAGTAAAGGTTTTCGCAAACGATTGGTGAACTAGCTCAAAATGAAACATAACAAAGCGTATAACTCAGCGAGAAGAGTTCTGAACCACCAGTCAAATCATAAAAACAGAAACCCACCTTATTCCTCCAGTTGTAATCAGGGAGCAACCCCTAACTACACATATCATACATAAACAAGCTCAGGTACTCAAAGGGCTGCCACTCCGGCCTCACCCCGAGCTCCCAAAGGTGGAGGAAACCATAGAATTTCCGCCGTAGACCCGACGTCTACCGACTTCGTCCTATCGTCCTTACTCCGGGCCCATCAGAACAGGTCAAACATATACATATACATAGCTCTCTTTTCAAACATTTCCATGTGGTCAAAAGACCGTTCGAGGCAAGTCGTGTGCGAGGCTATAATGCCAAAGTTCGCTTTCGAAAAACAAAGATTTGCTTGCCTCTTTCGTAAACATTTCACAAACTTATACATAATACTTTTCATATTAAATCGGTTTCAAGATCATAAAAGTATAAGCATAAATATGTATTATATATACAAACGGATGTAAAACAAATCATAAAACAAGGCTTATCGGGTAGTAGGGTTGGTATTATGTACGTATTATCGTATACTATAAGAAACTGAAAACCCCACCTGTTGGCTTGACAAAAACGAGAGCAAAATGCGAGACAGGCACACTACTCCACGGGAGTATCGTCTGCAAAAGACAAAGACACAACCAAATAAGACTAACGACGACGCATGGCTTATACGAAAGATTTAAAACACATAGGAGCATATTTAACAATCATTCATATTACTTAGGTTCACATTGTAGCAAAACATAGAAATTCATAGAATTCGATAAGCAAAACAAGTTAGAATGTAATAAAAGCTCATAAACATGCATAAAATGCAATAAGGAAGCATGCATTCAAGTTTCGGAAGAAACGAACAACATTTGAAAAATAGCCAAAAAGGCCTAAACGAAAAACAAGAGAAACGGGGCCCAAACGAAATCGAAAAAATTCAAACTACCTAAAATATGTATTTCATGATTTATAGGACCTATAGGTGAAATCGGATCTCGAATCGGAGGTCAAACGAAGAAAGTCAACTTTTTAATTAACCCTTTGACCCTCAATGCCGAGAGCAAGAAGTTGAAAATGGAGAAATTTTGGTTAAGGCATACACACGGTCTTGGGGACAGGCAAACGCACGGGCTTGAACACGTGCTCAAGCCGATGCGCGAACACTTGCACTGGCCTGCGCACCGGCTTGCGCACGGCCGTGCGTTAGGCAGTGCAAGGCCAAAATAGGCACACGGTCTTGGCACATGGTCTCAAGACCGTGCGCAAGGCCGTGCGGGTCATCAACACAGCAGAAAATCGCGAGGGTTCTCGGGAATGAGCCAAAAATTAACATTTAAATCATATAAATCATGCAAAACCTCAAACTAAACTTACATATAATGATCTACAACATCTAATCTACTTATAGGACCAAGAAACACGTAAATCCATCCACAAAATCATTCATATTCACATTTTTCATATATTATTAAACTATTCACAAAATTCTATAAATCACAACCTAGGAAGCATTAAACGCGAAGGACGTGAGAAGCTTACATGAAGAATAGATCGTGAGGAGTTCGGAAAGTTTCACGGATGAAATTCGGTCGGAAATTGAAGTCGGAATGAGCAATCGAAGCTTTCTCTCTTTTCTCTCTTCTTTTTCTCTTTTTTTTCTTCTTTCTTTTCTTCTTTCTTATGTGAATGAGGTTTGAGGGAGAGAGAGAGTGGTCAAGTCAAACTTTGACTTGACTTAGAAACGGGGGGCAAAACCGTAATTACTCCAAACTTACTAAAAATAGCAGGTTGTCGGAATTAAACAATATTACAGTCAAAGCTCATATAATTGAACACACGTTGACATGAAATGGTTTAAAAACCAAAATTCACTCATTTATGAAATTGTTAAAAATTCACATACTAACTATCAAATAAAATAATTAAATCGCGCAAAATAACAATTCGGACGTACCGGATAATAATTCGGATTTTCGGGGCGTTACATGGAGGGTCCTTTGCAAGGGCCGATGCAAAGGGACTTATGTGTAGAGCGTGCATTAGGATCCCCGTGACCATGTCGATTGTTAGATCTGGAACTTCCAGGAGCGCGTCAGCGAACCTATCCATGTATTATCTGAGGGTCTCCCTGACCCCTTGTTTGAGGTTGAACATGTGGCTCCCCATCTTTTTGGATTTATTTTTTCTAGCGAAGTTGTTCACGAATTTTCGATGTAATTGCTCGTAGTCGACTATGGTTCCTGGTAGCAACTGACCAAACCAGTCTTGAGCCTTGCCTGTGAGAGTGATTACAAAAATTCTGCAATTCAGCTCGTCAGACAACCCGTACATCCTCATGATTTTTTCATAGGCTGTCCAATGTTCCTGAGGGTCGCTGGACCCATTGTATTTAGGCAGTTTTGGTATTTGGAAGCCTGTTGGTAAGGTTTGAGCCTGAATCTTGGCATCGAAGGGTGAGCCCTTTTTGGCAAGCTTCTTTTCAGCAGGGTTTGTTTCTGTTAGGTTCTTCATCTGGAGGCTTAACATCTGGACCTGTTTTTGGAGGTCAAGCCTCTCCCACTCAGCTGGATCTGTTGCAAAATCGTCGTCTGCTTCTATGCCTCACCTAGGTTAGACCCTAAGTTTCAAGGCTTGATGGGAGTTGGGGTTCGCCTTCAGGGGTGATTAGAAAGGTAACACGAGGTTCATTCAGAGCCTTGCTTCTCCCTATAGGCTTCATTGCCTGTTCGACCATGAGCTCGTTCATCATACTTTTGAGCATAGCTTTGAGGCTGCTCCTTGTGAGATCTCCAGAAAAGACTATTGCAGAATCGTCTGGGTCTTAATCACGGTGCTCAACACCATGTTCATCATTCATGTTAATAGTTCCATCCGGATTCACCTTATCTTTTCCCAGTAATTTCTTCCTTGCGGCTGCTGCCGCTGCCATTTCTTCTTCCGTCGCCATTGTTACCAAAGCTCAGACAGTGTGAGAAACAGAAAAATAGAAAATACACTTCTTAAAATCTTAAATTCCAAGAACAAGGAATACACGCTTTCAATGGTGTAAGCTCGAACACTTCGACGTGACCAATCTGGGGAGATTCCCACAGACAGTGCCAATATTAAAGTGTCTTGCTAAACCTTTAGATTAGAATAAGATTAATAATCAAAAATCTCCTTGAGATGGGTCATGTACGAATAAAGAAAATCTTACTCCATTTTATATATAATATTGAGTCGAATACATTGATTAGAAGAGTAAATAAATGCAGAAAAGATAAATGGTATGGTGTCTTCGCAGCAAAAGGGAAAGGCAGATGAGATGATATGTTGGGGAAGATGATGGAATGATCATGGCTGCTGCGCATGAGTTACTGTTCCATTTATACCTAGGTCAAGCACTGGGCCACGTGGCGAGATCCTACAGGTCCAAGTGGGTGCTCCAGATTTATAGCTCTTTAAGGGATTTAAATGGGCTTGAGGTCATTAAGCTTACACGATTTGGGCCTTTTTAAGCATATTCTGGATTTAATAAAGATGGGGCCCAAGACATTTAGTTTATTGGGCCATAACAACGACGAACTGCGATCAATACTTATATTGTATATTCCCCCCTTACTGAGTATTCTTTATACTCACCCCCTTCTCTTTGGTTCTTGCTTCAGGTAGACAGGTGGTGGTGTCACCTATCTTGTCCGTCGGCAGCAGCAGGTCTAGGTTGGCTCTTGTATTATTGTCTTGTCAGTGTCCCAACAACATTCGAGACTTTGCTTTCTGAATTGATTTGAATTATTGTATTTAATATTATGATATACTTTATTTACTTTCAGTACTTACGTGCCCCTGATGTGGGATAGTTTAGTTGAGCTGTGGATGTCATTGATTGGATAATTGTTTTTATATTCGTTTATGAATTATGTGCCATGGATGGCTTTTATGAATTGAACTATTTTTATGATTTCGTTTCCGCATTTATCTGATTGTTGCTGTTGTTGTTGGAGCGCCGTGTTGTTGTGCCGGAGTTTTGATTGAGCGTCTTGCCGTTCGCTTTCGAGTAGGGGACCCTGTCATGCTAGGGAATTCATTTTGGTGCGGATGTGGGGTTCTTCTTCCTTCTAAGGAGAGGGGCGCTACATCTTCGGTATGTCCTCCGCCTTGATACGCACCTGATAATATCCCTGTCTCAGATCGAGTTTAGAATAGACCCTCAATCCCTGCAATAAGTCGAACAATTCCTCAATGTAAGGAAGAGGATGCTTGTTCTTTATAGTCATCCGATTCAACTCCCTGTAATCAACACAAAGTCTGAGAGAACCGTCCTTCTTCTTCACAAACAATACCGGTGCACCCAGGGAGAGGTACTTGGCCTGATATAACTACTGCCTAGCAAATCATGTAACTGAGTCTTCAACTCCTTTAATTCAGCTGGTGCTTCTGTAGGGTGTCTTCAAATATGGCTCAAATCTCGGATACAAATCAATCACAAACTTGATGTCACAGTCTGGAGGTAAGGATTCTAACTTCTCGGGAAACACATCTGGGAAATCTTTAACTATATCGGTATTTTCAAACTTCGATTGTTCCTTCGGCCTGTGAAGAAGATAAGCAACAAAACATGAAGCTCCTTCTCGGACAAGCTTCTATCCCTCTGTCATAGAAATAATCGGCCTATCTGTCAACTGAATACCCTGACTCGAATGAGATCCCAAACTAATCTTCTTCTCAAAGCAATCAATTTTGGCCCTATGCTCAAATAACCAATCCATACCTAAGATAACTCCGTACTTCTTCACAGATAATTTCACCAAATCTGCGGGGTAAACCTTATTCTCGAAAATGACAGGACAACGTCGGTACACGCGGTCTGTAATAATACAAGATCCCAAAGGGGAACTCACAACAAGGCAATAATCAGACAAATCAACAGACGCATGCGCAGATAAGTCAATTTCAGGAGCAACAAAAGAATGCGTAGCACCCGGATCAAATAATGCATGTATGGGTATGTTATATATATGTATAGCACCTTCCACCACGGCGAAAGCATCTGACTCAGTACCCTTACTATCGCCCTCCAGGGCGTACACACGAGCTGGAACAGAAGGCTTTGGCTGTCCAGGTTGATTCGGAGACTGTCTCTTCAGACAAGTATCCCTCTGGTGGTCCCAACTACCACAAACACGACAAAGACCCAACTTGAACCAACATTTAGACTCTGGATGGTTCTTCCCACAAAAGCCATAGATAACTGGAGGATAACCTAACAGACGAGGGGCTGAAGAAAAGCCAATCGGGCGAGGTACAGGAGAAAAACCGGTCAGGCGAGGTACAGGGGGTCTGGGTCCACCAAAAGGTCTATTGCCTCTAGGCTGCATAGGAGCACTCGGAATGAAAGGCCTCCCAGAACCCGATAAAGAAGAAGCAGGAGTACCGCGACGAATAGCTAGGTCGATACTGGCATACTCAGCCTCAAGAGATAAGGCTGCATCTATAGCTGCAACATAGCTAGTGGTGTAGCGCCCCTTTCCGTAGGAGGAGAAAGGACACCACATCCGCACCGAGACGAACTCCCAAACGAGGTAGATGTACCCCATTTAAAAATCCATCCTGGCGAACGGCAAGCACTCAATCTACACCTGACAACGACGTACCTAGTACAACAACAACAACAACAGAAATAACAGAGTGTGAAAGCTTAACATATTCATAACAATTAAATATTCAAAGCCACACGGGGCATCAATTAACATAAATCAGTATTCAATAAAATACATAATTAATAAGTCAATGCGCAACGAATATCCATCACATCATCGAATATCAATCATCATTAATATATCCGTTTCTACAGACAAAATGATTTAATAATAAAAGACAGACTGTTGTTGGACACCACCGACAATTACCAAAGAACACGAAGACCAAGACTTACGACCCGCTGTTGCCAACCGACATGAGAGGTGACAACGCCACCTGTCGACTTGAAGTAAGAATTAAAACAGCGAGGGGGTGAGTATAAATGATACTTAGTGAAGGTAAAGAGGGAACAAGTACGAGCCACGCTTCCGGGTTTTATATATATATATAGGAAAGTACATGTGCAAAATTTAAGAAAATCCGGAATGTGCTTCGACTTGCATAACAATAATTAATAGGCAGTAATAATAAAGCATAAATAGAAGCAAATAATATCCCAGCGAGAATGGGCCTGTTCCTCCTTATAACCCCTTCATGTCATTATAAAACTCCATCTCCGGTGTCTGACCCCATAGTGCGACCATGGGCAACTAATTGAATTTTAGGAAAACGTGCAACGGATGCAATGCCCACCATCGCTCCCAACCGTGGCTATCAACTCCTGACGGGCCACGATTGACGCTTAATTTTGGGAAAAGTACCTCGGGCAACACCCTGGACGCTCGTCCCCATGTGAGACCCTCGAATACCGTCCTGGGCCCCAAGTAAAAGAAAAGTACATGAAGTTGCTCGCATTTTAAGAAACATTATACGTTGTATGCCAAGCGGGCATTTAGGCAAGTGTGTGACGACAGAGGGGGTGACTATAAGTTTCATACGTGTCGGGAAGCACTGGCGCCCTCCCCTAACGACTTCCCTTATAGACCCAGCCAAAGTCAAAGTATCACGTTGAAAAGAAAGAGTTTACTTGCCTTTGGAAACCAAAACGATTTAGATATACTAATAGGTAGGAGTTAATATCAAAACATTTGTTACTAAAATCATGAAAATATAATTAAATATTTAGTAGATATACAAGAAGGAAATCAAATCAATATAAGCACGTAAGGGTAGTTCGCAATAAATAAAAGAAATCCTTACTCCAGTTGAAAGCATTTTAAAACCCTCACCTGGGAGCACGGGAACGACAAGACACTTAAGCTATTCCTTGAAAGACGGCCTGAAACTGTCAGACGACAAACCAAATAAGACAAGACTCGACGTAAGACTCTCAAAGACTACAACACATGAAAGACTAAATAATTAATCATGTAGTAATTGAAATTACAAGTAAAATGCATTTAAATCCATTAAACGAAAGGTACGAAATTAAAGATGCTAAACATGCTCAATTGAAATTCTAATTGCACATTCATGCATAATATATTATAAAGAAGCACTCATGCAATTTTCGGATCATTCGATCAACATTCAAAAATTGGGGAAAAAGCCCTAAACAAAAAAGGCTTGATTCAAGGTCCGAACGAGGTCGGAATTTTGAAAACTTTACGAAATATTCATCCTTGAATCATATGGAAGCTACAGGTGAAAACGGCTCGATTTTAGGGGGCCGTATGCAAAAAGTCAACTTTTATTTTTGGCCAATTGACCCCATTACCGTGAGCAACTAAGGAAAAAGGCTGAAAATTTGGTTAAGGCATTCGCACGGACTAATGTACGGCCTTGTGCACGGTCTCGAGCACGCACTCAAGACCGTGCAAGTTAAAACAATTGCGCACTGGCTTGCGCACCGGGGTGCGCTGGCCGGTGCAGGCTCAAGGTGGTGCACATGGTCTGGTGCACGGTCTTGCCAAGACCGTGCGTTGGACCGTGTGGTTCATCTTCCAGGTCCAGAAAATGCGATTTCAAGGTTTCTCACGAGGGTTTCGTCCTAAAATCAACTAGGGAGGATTCTATAGCTAAAATCAACATATAAAATTCACACTCATGCATTGTACACATTAATAGCTATCGTTTGATCCGAACTATACTAAAAATGGTAAACTCTAACCTACAAACCCATCAAATTATCAAATATTCATTTCAATTTAAAAGCTAGAAAATCAAAGGATTTAATGGATGAATCGAAATGGGGAAAGAAGGTTACCGGTAGAGAATTGAATGAGGATCGTATATTTGGTCTGAGAATTTCGATTGATCGAGCGACGGATTCGGGACGGGATTTCTCCTTTCTTTCTTCTTCTTCTTCCTTTCTCCTTCTCTTCTCTCATTCTCTCTCTCGATTTTTGGTGTGAGCAAGAGTGTGCAAGAGAGTGTGCATAAGAAGGTGTAAGTGTGCTCAAGAGGGTGCAAGTGTGTTTAGGGGGTGTGGGTTCGTTTGAGATTAAAATAAATTCGAGGGGTAGAAAAGGTAATTATAATTGGTTGAGGATATGTAAGTAAATTAGAATAAATTAAGATAAATTAAGATTAACTAACGAAGCTAATCTTTTCATTTAAAATCCAACGAGGTGCCGAATAATTATTCCGAAAATATATTCCGGAAATTTTGGGTCGTTACAATACTCCCTCCTTCAAAAGAATCTGTCCTCAGATTCTCCTCCGAACCTCGGGGTTTGTTAAAGGGAGTATATTACGGAATTTAGAAATTCGTCACACAAAAATCGCGCAACTAACACGTAAGCAATTAATTAAAACGAACAATTAGATTTAAATTCAAATAAGCAATTAACGCATAGTTCTTACATAATAGTTTCAAATAAAAAAACTCAAATTACAATTATAACAAAGATGATGAGAAATAGAGGATAATGATGCCGACTAAGAATCGGATGCTCCAGAACTGGGCGGCATGCCAAGACGGCTCAGATAACTAGCGAGCTGCTCAGTGATGGACCTTTCAAGGTCGGAAATCTGCTCCTGGAGCTCGGTGTGGTTGCGTCGGGCCTCGAGTCTGATCTCCCGAAGGTCAGTGCGAACCTCCTGAAGGTCGGCCGACTGTCGATCCAGTCGCTTGGTAGTCTGCTCAGTGAAGGTGGTGAAGCGGTTTCCCCAAACCGTCCACCTATCGGCCTCCCACCGGTTTCGGGTCTCCGACTCCGATTGTTGGTACCGAGTCCACTGCTCCTCACTTAGTCTATCCCATTGTGAGGATCCAGCCTGGTGCTGAGTCGGGTAGTCGTCGAAGCTCGGCTGGAAGTGAGCCTCTTCGGTTCTAGGAGGGTCAGGTACGTACGGGACCTGTTGAGGACCGAAGCCTCCTGCTTCGTATAGTTGTTCAAGCATTTGTTCCTCAATTTCCTGTTGATCCCTTTCAGGTTGAACTCCTGCCCGGATGTCCTCCTCGACATCGTCGTCACTCTCGGCGGCAGCTTCCTCTGCCGTCATCGGCACATACCTGCTATGACGCCCTCTAACTTTCTTGCATAGCTTCATTTGGGCGAATTGCTTGTAGGTGATGGTTGCGTCGTCTCCCCCTGCTGGGGCCATCCGGTCCATACCGGTTACACCGGCCCACTCAAGGATTGCGGTAATGTAGGACCCAATCATAATATCTCCCTTCGGGCGGGTGCCCACGTACTCTACATACCTCAAGAAAAACATAATGCCGTTGACCGGCTCTCTCTCCGGACCGCACAATCCAGAATGTAGAGTTCATCCAAGTTGATAGAGTCGTAGCTATCTCCTCAGGCAAAAATAGTGCATGAGAGAAATCGATGGAAAGTCCTCAAGGCGGGATTGATGAGGTCGGTTGCCTTCGACTTTCCTTGTTGGTAGGACCTTCTAGAAGTGGAGACATTTCTCCACGCCTCGGCTTCGGACCATCCTATTTCACGGCTTATCATACCCCAAATGGGTAGTCCAAAATGCGTTGTCAATTGCCGTAATGTGAGCTCATATTCTTCATTGAAAGCTCGGAATTCTATCTTGAACGGAAATTCGGCGTCGTCTTGATGAGGGACTACTTGGAGGGTTGCAATGAATTTGTAGACAAGCCGGGGGTACGAATTCCTCCTAATATCCAAAAAATGTGGTCCAACCCACATCTTTGATATACCGGGCTATGCCATGGCCGAGTCCCAAACTTCCCAATGCTTCAATGCCGAGAAATTTGGTGGATAGGACCGGGCGTCCATGCATCCGGCGAAAAATCTTGGCTTGAGTGGAATTTGGGATTTCCACATCAAGAGGAAGTGGGGATGGAGGGTCATCTCGCCTCCTCCTTCGGCGGCCATGAGAGAAGGTTGCTTGAAGCTTGTTGGGTTGAATTTGGTGAAATTCCTCACTCGGGAATTTTGTCGAACACTTGGCGGGCGTGTATTTTGAGCAGCGATTTGTGTATGATCTGTTCGGCGGATCATCCCCAAAAACCAACTAATGAAAATACGTAGTGAGGGCAATGTACCTTCCAAAAATTACGAAGATCCGACGGCCGGATCAAAAGATACGAGCTTGCAAAGTTGGAAGGATGAAATTTGGGGAAAATTGGGGGTTTTAGAATTGCTGGAAGTGGGAGAAAAAGAGAAAAGGGGTTGCTGTGAGTTTCTGTTCGCGACATGAGTTTTAAATGGTGAAGGAGGCACGCACGGGCGTGCGCTGGCCCGTGTGGAGCGGTTCAGCCGGTTCAGCGGTTCAAACGCTAAACTGGTCTGCACGGTCTTGAGCTGGGCGCACCGGCTTGGCCAAGACCGTGCGCAGGGGCGTGCAAGCGCCCCTGACTTGAAATAAAACGCAGATATAAATCTTGCGGCTCTGTTCCTCTGGTCCGGTTCTCGGTTACTCAGGTAAGCGAACCTAGCTTCGTATTCGGTTACGCTCTGTCCTCCTTGTGCTATTTCTGTGTCTCCCATCGGATACGGGTATGAAGATCCCAGAGCAGTCTGGAGTGGTGGTAGCGACGGGTCTGATCGGGCTTTCTTGCGCGGCATACCTGCGTTCACAACTATTTGGAAAAATAGGTGCATGTCTTGTAAGAAGTGATGCCAATAATTTATAAACAGATAAGGCAAGCTCGACACCCAACGAAAATCCTATCGACGCACAACTACGACAGACCAAACCAAGTAAAACACACAAAGAGTTCCACGATCGACTCGCGTTACACCTTCGTTAGTACAAAAATTCATAAAAGATTGCCAGTCGGTTAATTAAGCTAACCGTAATCGTCTACAATTTTAAGTACCAAGATAAGACAAACACTCGTCAAAACACGAACTCGACACGGACTGACACAATTCAAAAGACACAAAAGACAAGATAGACGAGATACTAGAGCTTTCGGTTCCTTTTCGGGAACCTAGGCTCTGATACCACTGACTGTAGCGCCCCTTTCCGTAGGAGGAGAAAGGACATCACATCCGCACCGAGACGAACTCCCAAACGAGGTAGATGTACCCCATTTAAAAATCCACCCCGGCGAACGGCAAGCACTCAATCTATACCTGGCAACAACGTACCTAGTCCAACAACAACAACAACAGAAATAACAGAGTGCGGAAGCTTAACATATTCATAACAATTAAATATTCAAAGCCACACGGGGCATCATTTAACATAAATCAATATTCAATAAAATACATAATTAATAAGTCAATGCTCAACGAATATCCATCACATCATCGAATATCAATCATCATTAATATATCTGTTTCTATAGACAAAATGATTTAATAATAAAAGACAGACTGTTGTTGGACACTACCAATAATTACCAAAGAACACGAAGACCAAGACTTACGACCCGCTGTTGCCAACCGACATGAGAGCTGACAACGCCACCTGTCGACCTGAAGTAAGAATTAAAACAGCGAGGGGGTGAGTAATTAATGATACTCAGTGAAGGTAAAGAGGGAACAAGTACGAGCCTGTAGTGGGTGCCCCAAACGGGTAACGCACGCCCCGCACCGAGCCTCAATCCGAATCCGAAACAGAAATCCGACCCTAAATTGAAATCCGGCGAACGGCAAACTGATTTACTCAATCACTAGGCGGGGCTTTTGTAAAAACAACTGACGATAACAATGCGGAAGCGGTAGCAACAGCAAACAAAACAATTTCTACTAACATGAAATTAAAGTAATAAACCAATTGCGCAAATAGTTAAAGCCCACCAAGGCTAGCGGAATTCACTTACAAAATTTTAATCAAATCATAACAGGTTCAACATAGATAATCCCGAACTCAATTCTTAACCTACATAATACATATAACGGTCAAGTACCTAAAACAACCTAGGAATGAACAATGACAAAAGCAGAAAAACTCCGCAATACAAGACCGACGATGCCCACCTAGTAACCACTTGAAACAGATAAGGTTAAAAACAGGGAGGGTTAGTCAAAAGGCTAAGTGAGGGGAAAAAAGGGAGTACATACATAATAGCATACAGGAATAAATCACCATTTTTAACTTAAAAGAAAACAAACGTAAAAGAAGGGTTTTCATAAACATTCGGTGATTTATCATAACATAACGTAACGGGACATATCATATTGCTCGGCGAGTCGAGCCCTCAACTCCTCATATCATATCATAACATACCTAAAAACCATACCAGCCTAATTCCTCCCATATAGCATAAGAATCGCTAAATCCAACTACTCTATAGGCATAATAGCCTATGTCTCACTTGACACGAAGTCAACCGCCGCAGGAGCACAAAGGTTGCCACTCCGGCCTCACCCGTGCTCCCGGTAAACATGGAGCAAGCTACCGAATTCCACGGTAGACCTGCTGTCTATCCGGCTTCACCCGATCGCCATACTCCGGGGCCCACATATCATATCATACATATCATATCTCGCATTTTTCATAACTAGAATAGGAATCAAGACATTTCGGGGAGGGCCAAAAGGGCCATTCGAGACAGGCAATGTAACGGTAGGAAACGCAACCGGGTGTTCCATCGTCATGGGGGAGAAACCCGCCTTAACGACTTCACTCAACGAGAAGGTTTCCAAACCCAAAATTACATTTAAATCAAAACATAGTTCGCTTGTCTCTTTTTGAAAACCTTTCGAAATCATATACATAATATTCATTTGATATCAAATCCGTTGTCCTTAAACCTCATAAAAGTAATAAGCATAAATTATTTACTAAATATAATAATACGGGACGAAAACATAAATTATACATGCGAGGCTTATTTAGTGAGGCTTAATAATACATATCTACATAATACGGAATAACAACGGAAACCTCACCTGGCGACAACCAAAAGAAAGCCCAAAACGGAAACGAGCAACCTAATCCACGAGAGTGGAACCTGCAACTGACAAATGACATAACCACGTAAGACATACGATGACGCACGGCTCATACGACAGCATAGAAACACGTAAAAGCACGTTATACAATCACATAAAACACTTAGGTTCAATTATCAAACGAAATGAAGTAATTTATGAATTTAAATATGCAAATCAAGTCCAAATGCAACGAGACTTTACGGACATACTTTAAATACCATAAGAGAGTATGCATTCGAATTTTGGAAGAATCGGACTTCATATGCAAAAGTTAGAAAATTTGACGAAAACTTAAAATGCACTATTCATAGACCCGAACATGCTATAAATTCATAAATCATGCAATTCATATCTATTTCATATATATCGAATACATAAGCAAAGAAAGAATTCGGAAAAGACGAGCCTCAGAGGGACCTACAAGGTAAAATTGGCCCTGACTTGCAGAAGGTCAGGGCCCTGTTCAAACGGGCCACACGGCCTTGTGCACAGCCGTGTGCCAAGGCCGTGCACATCGAGGAGGGACACGCACGGCCTCTTGCACACATCCTCAAGGCCGTGTGCACAAGGCCGTGCACAACCACAACACGCACGGTCTCCTGCCCGGCCGTGCGGGAGATCGTGTAAACCCACACGGGCATGCCACACCCCGTGTGCAAAGCCCGTGCACGTCAAGAAACAGCAGAAAATTCACAGCAACGCGAAACCTTCGCAAATCCAATTTAAAAACCAACATTTAACCAATTAAACATGCAAATCCTTCCCTAATTTTCACATATAATGTTCTACAACGTCTAAGCTACACATAGAGTCCAAAATCGTGAAAATCCATCCATAATTTCTCTCAAAATCATATAAAACCTAATATATTCAACTATATACAAAAATCCGAAAATCGAAGCAATAAAGGCATTAATCAAGAGAGACGTGAGAAGCTTACTCATAGAAGAGATCGTGAGGAGTTCGTAGGCGTAAACGGTTTGAAAATCGGTCGGGAAACGGCGTCGGGACGATCGTTTGAACCTCCTTCCTTCTCTTTCTCTTTTTCTTTCTTTTTCTTTCTTTTCTTTCTCTTCCTTGCGCGTGAATGGGGTGAGGGAGAGAGAAATGAGACTTAAGTCAAAATTTGACTTGGGTTGAGAATCGAAAGGGCATTTTCGTAATTTACAAAATAAGTTCGAAAACTCATGTTGTCCAAATAATACATAATTACAGTCAAAATTCATATAATTAAACGCACATTATCAATTCGTGATTTAAATATCAAAATTCACTCATATATGAAGTTGTTATAAAATCATATAATAATTAATAAAATAAATAATGAATCGTGCAAGAAAATCGATTCGGGTTCCCGGTTCATAACTCGAATTTTTGGGGCGTTACAATCACCCCTCCTTATGAGAAGCTGGTCCCCAGATTCTACTGATTAGAGTTAAACAACTCTGGGTGAAACTTACGCATCTCCATTCGGATCTCTCACGAAGCTTCTTCGACTGTCTGATTCATTCAAGAGACTCGCTAGGAGAAATTTCGTGGATTGCACAACTCCAAGCTTGTTCGGGGTTCTTGCAAGTAGCTCTTCAGTAGAACTTAAGCTATCTCCATTTATTGTCGAGAGGCCTGAATTCGATCGGCAGCACCTTGGAGAAATCCCAGATAAACGTGTAACAGTAATTACCATCTTAAACCTTCAGTAGTCCAGACACGAAGTCCATGGTGAATCCATTCCCAATCCCACATAGGGAAATGTAGTAATCATAGCTAACCACTTAATCTTTGATGCTCGGCTTTGATCTGCTGACAAGTCAAGTATCTCTTGACTTAATCGAGTAAGTCTCTTTCTTTCGACTCTTCGAATCATGGGTCCGAGGCTTATATTGGGAAGTATTGGGGTTACCAACACAAAGCTGAAACTTTGGATTATTATTCGCTCGAATTGTCTAACTCGGGATCCATTCTTTTGCAGACTTGGCATTTTAGATTCTCCAACTCAATTCTGACTGGGTCGCAAGGCTATGAATGAAATTATCCAAAATGGTGCAAGTCCAATTCGGTTTAGCCTCAATTTGTGACACGCTCGTGATTTGGTTCAAAGTACCAACTACGAGATTCGCTTCTCCCAAGGAACACTAATTCTTGCAATCTTAGTCCTCAAACATTTTCCAACGACGACGTTGGGGTTCGTTCAATTCCTTCTGAGTAAACACTTGTTAAACTCTCATAATCTGTGGGGATGTCAACAAATTCCATAAGAGACAGTGGCGACGCTTCAGCCAATCCTTTACTACGGCAGCTAGTTCGATGTCATGTGTGACAACTTTCTGGTTGATTTTAGCTTCCCGAGCATGAGCTATGGTTTCTTCATTAGCACCATTCACCAATTCAACCTTTCATGTGATGCATTCTTACTCACGACAATTCCTTCAGAATCTCTTAAGCAGGGTTAATATTGAAGTTGTAGTTAATCTCTTCTCGACTCCTAAGAACAAGTCTTACAGAGATCGTCCATTCGAGCTCGGTTTCTTTCCTGTCGACTCAAGCAATAGAGTTGCAAGCTTAGAGAAGTTCCACTCGAAGTCTTGGTTTGTTCCTATTCCAGTACTGTTCAAATCCTCAAAGATTCTACTTCGGTCCTCATTCCGAATCCGAAATGACCTAAAAGGTCACTCAGTCGATCCAGATTTCATATTTGTTAGGCTGGCAACTAGCGGGTGCCCTTTGTTTTTTGGAGTACCATACGGAGGTGCTCTGTATTCTTCCTCGAATCACGAGGACACCAAGGTGACTCCTTAGAAAGCAACGACTAACTCACTGTGAAATGAACGGGGTCCATCAAGTCGCAAAGTACTTGTTAGTACTAGAGGCAGACATATGAATTCAAGACGTCTACATCAGGCACTGAAAGCTGTCTTCAGATCATATTCGTTTCAGACACAGAGCTGATGGTACCCTAATCAAAGGTTGTTCAGACAAAATCGTCAATCTCAAAGCATATCGGATAATTCTTCATCGACGGTAGAGGATACTTGCCTTCGTTAATATACTGAGCAATTCTCGATGAACAATACACATGGAAGTGTACTGTCTTCTTCTCTACAAGCAGTGCTGGAGTACCCTAGATCAAGATACTCGTTCGGGCACGTTCAAGGGAGGGAAGTTCATCAAGTCGGTTCTTCAATTATGTCAGATCGGCAGAATCCATTCGGTTAGGCGACTTCGATCACGGTTCGACTTCTTAGAGTTAGATCTATCACAAACCATCCATTCCGATCTAATCGCAAGAGCTCTCAGATTCTCGGGAAGTACGTCTGTGAATTCTATGATCAACTTGGTTCTCTGGACTTAGTCAAGTCCAAAATAATCCTTTGTTGGCAACTTGGTCAAATCTGCTGCTAACGGTTCCTTCGATGATAAACGGCAGCACGCGCACGAATCGCAAATGTCCTCCAATCCGGAAACAGACACATAGAAAGAGAAACATGCAAAGAATCCAACATGCACACGCACAAGTACAGCAATGAAAAGCGCAACAAGTGAGTGTAAACCACTCGAATTATAAAATGCATGAATGGAATGCCAATAAATATTTGTACCTTGCACCGAAGCATTCGGATCTAAGTTCTCCTCGACTGTCTCGATCTTTTCTTCCTCGTGCAATTTGCGCTAAGCTGGAAGGGACTTCCATATGAGAAGCAACGTCCAGCTTTCTTTCGGCATTCCGACTCTTGATGGTCTCATTGGCAAAAGCTACATACGGGTCGTAGGGCTCCCTGCGGTTGGGGAGGTGCATTCTGCTTCGATGAAGACACTTGGGAGGTCTTCTTTCCGGAAGAGGGCCCCGAAGGTGTAAATGGCCTCTTAGAACTCGCTGGAAGGTACTGAACGGTGGTAGTGGCAAGAATAGGGCTTGGTCCCATTAGGTTGAGTTCAGACTCAATATGCAGAGCCATTTCCACTGCGTCGGTATAACATTGAGGTCGGACCACCATCATAGCCTTTCTGATCTCGTAAGTCAATCCCTCTACAAACTGGTGAGTCTTCCTCTGCTCGTCGGCGACCATATACGGGCAATGCGTAATGAGGCGAGAGAAATGTGCCTCGTACTGGCCAACTGAAGATGTGTTCTGTTTTAGAGCCAAAAATTCCCTTTCGCGTTGCTGACGAACAACCCACGGAATGTACTTAGCCCGAAAATCGGTCAAGAACTGATCCCAAGTCGGGACTACATGCTCGCGTTTCCATCTTTGCTCAATCTGTTTCCACCAATCCTGTGCGGCTCCAACCATCAGATAGATTGCATACTCGACTCTCTGGCGGTCCGGATATTCCATTATCCTGTAAATCTTTTCCAGAGCTGATATCCATGCCTCGGCAATAGTGTCATCCGGGGCACCTTCAAACTGTGGTAGTTCGAATCTGAGAAATCGGGCCCACGCTTCCTGCTCAGCATTTCCTTTAGGGGCCTGAGCGATGAACTGTCTTAATGTTTCCTCAATTTCGGCTGAAGTCGGTGTATCGGTCTGAGGTGCCAACGGAGGTGATGAGAGCGGTTTACGTGTACGACGACGTGGGGGCATCCTATAAGGCCAATAGCAAATATGCATGACAGGTAAGTGAGTATGCAAAGCTATAAACACGTAGGCAACTAGGGTTCAGATAGAGTTCACATAATCACTTAGCACATTTATACAAATTCCATAGAAGTCCTAAGCCGTACGACCTAGACACAACCGGACACGACAGGCAACCAGGCACGGCAAGTGCAACCTTGAGTTTCACATCCACCTATATCCAAGTCCATCCCAGTGTTTTGATTGTAAAAGATCTTTTGTTGTTGATCATCCAACAAAGATCCATCACAATTCAACACTAAGCGTTCTTGAACACTAGTGAGTGCAATTCCCTAAGTTACACAGGCACACAACGACTGACAAAACAAACAAAACACGATGATTCAGAGCTTAGGCCATTGGACCCAAAAGCTTTGATACCAACTGTAGCGGGCGCCCCAAACGGGTAACGCACGCCCCGCGCCAAGCCTCAATCCGAAGCCGAAACAGAAATCCGACCCTAAATTGAAACCCGGCGAACGGCAAACCGATTTACTCAATCACTAGGCGGGGCTTTTGTAAAAACAACTGACGACAACAATACGGAAGCGGAAGCAACAACAAACAAAACAATTTCTACTAACGGGAAATTAAAGTAATAAACCAATTGCGCAAATAGTTAAAGCCCACCAAGGCTAGCGGAATTCACTTACAAAATTTTAATCAAATCATAACAGGTTCAACATAAATAATCCCGAACTCAATTCTTAACCTACATAATACATATAACGGTCAAGTACCTAAAACAACCTAGGAATGAACAATGACAAAAGCAGAATAACTCTGCAATACAAGACCGACGATCCCACCTAGTAACCACCTGAAACAGATAAGGTTAAAAACAGGGAGGGTTAGTCAAAAGGCTAAGTGAGGGGAAAAAAGGGAGTACATACATAATAGCATACAGAAATAAATCACCATTTTTAACTTAAAAGAAAACAAACGTAAAAGAAGGGTTTTCATAAACATTCGGTGATTTATCATAACATAACGTAACGGGACATATCATATTGCTCGGCGAGTCGAGCCCTCAACTCCTCATATCATATCATAACATACCTGAAAACCATACCAGCGTTATTCCTCCCATATAGCAGAAGGACTGCGAAATCCAACTGCTCTATAGGCATAATAGCCTATGTCTTAGTTGACACCAAGTCAACCGCCGCAGGAGCACAAAGGTTGCCACTCCGGCCTCACCCGTGCTCCCGGTAAACATGGAGCAAGCTACCGAATTCCACCGTAGACCCGCTGTCTATCCGGCTTCACCCGAGCGCCATACTCCGAGGCCCACATATCATATCATACATATCATATCTCGCATTTTTCATAACTATCATTTTCCTATTAGAATAGGAATCAAGACATTTCGGGGAGGGCCAAAAGGGCCATTCGAGACAGGCGATGTAACGGTAGGAAATGCAACCGGGTGTTCCATTGTCATGGGGGAGAAACCCGCCTTAACGACTTCACTCAACGAGAAGGTTTCCAAACCCAAAATTACATTTAAATCGAAACATAGTTCGCTTGTCTCTTTTTGAAAACCTTTCGAAATCATATACATAATATTCATTTGATATCAAATCCGTTGTTCTTAAACCTCATAAAAGTAATAAGCATAAATTATTTACTAAATATAATAATACGGGATGAAAACGTAAATTATACATGTGAGGCTTATTTAGTGAGGCTTAATAATACATATCTACATAATACGGAATAACAACGGAAACCTCACCTGGCGACAACCAAAAGAAAGCCCAAAAGGGGAACGAGCAACCTAATCCACGAGAGTGGAACCTGCAACTGACAAACGACATAACCACGTAAGACATACGACGACGTACGGCTCATACGACAGCATAGAAACACGTAAAAGCACGTTATACAATCTCATAAAACACTTAGGTTCAATTATCAAACGAAATGAAGTAATTTATGAATTTAAATATGAAAATCAAGTCCAAATGCAACGAGACTTTATGGACATACTTTAAATACCATAAGAGAGTATGCAATCGAATTTCGGAAGAATCGGACTTCATATGCAAAAGTTAGAAAATTTGACGAAAATGTAAAATGCACTATTCATAGACCCAAACATGCTATAAATTCATAAATCATGCAATTCATCTCTATTTCATATATATCGAATACATAAGTGAAGAAAGAATTCGGAAAAATCGAGCCTCGGAGGGACCTACAGGGTAAAATTGGCCCTGATTTACAGAAGGTCAGGGCCCTGTTCAAACGGGCCACACGGCCTTGTGCACGGCCGTGTGCCAAGGCCGTGCACATCGAGGAGGGACACGCACGGCCTCTTGCACACAGCCTCAAGGCCGTGTGCACAAGGCCGTGCACAACCACAACACGCACGGTCTCCTGCCCGGGCGTGCGGGAGATCGTGTAAACCCACACGGGCATGCCACACCCCGTGTGCAAAGCCCGTGCACGTCAAGAAACAGCAGAAAATTCACAGCAACGCGAAACCTTCGCAAATCCAATTTAAAAACCAACATTTAACCGATTAAACATGCAAATCCTTCCCTAATTTTCACATATAATGTTCTACAACATCTAAGCTACACATAGAGTCCAAAATCGTGAAAATCCATCCATAATTTCTCTCAAAATCATATAAAACCTAATATATTCAACTATTTACAAAAATCCAAAAATCGAAGCAATAGAGGCATTAATCGAGAGAGACGTGAGAAGCTTACTCATAGAAGACATCGTGAGGAGTTCGTAGGCATAAACGGTTTGAAAATCGGTCGGGAAACGGGGTCGGGACGATCGTTTGAACCTCCTTCCTTCTTTTTCTCTTTTTCTTTCTTTTTCTTTCTTTTCTTTCTCTTCCTTGCGCGTGAATGGGGTGAGGGAGAGAGAAATGAGACTTAAGTCAAAATTTGACTTGGGTTGAGAATCGAAAGGGCATTTTCATAATTTACAAAATAAGTTCGAAAACTCATGTTGTCCAAATAATACATAATTACAGTCTAAATTCATATAATTAAACGCACATTATCCATTCGTGATTTAAATATCAAAATTCACTCATATACGAAATTGTTATAAAATCATATAATAATTAATAAAATAAATAATTAATCGTGCAAGAAAATCGATTCGGGTTCCCGGTTCATAACTCAAATTTTCGGGGCGTTACAGAGCCATGCTTCCGGGTTTTATATATATGTATAGGAAAGTACATGTATAGAATTTAAGAAAATCCGGAATATGCTTCGACTTGCATAACAATAATTAATAGGCATTAATAATAAAGCATAAATAGAAGCAAATAATATCCCAGCGAAAATGGGCCTGTTCCTCCTTATAACCCCTTCATGTCATTATAAAACTCCATATCCGGTGTCTGACCCTATAGTGGGACCATGGTCGACTAACTGAATTTTAGGAAAACGTGCAACGGATGCAACGCCGACCATTGCTCCCAACCGTGGCTATCAACTCCTAACGGGCCACGATTGACGCTTAATTTTGGGAAAAATACCTCGGGCAACACCCCGGACGCTCGTCCCCATGTGAGACCCTCGAATACCCTCCCGGGCCCCAAGTAAAAGAAAAGTACATGAAGTTGCTCGCATTTCAAGAAACATTATAAGTTGTATGCCAAACTGGCATTTAGGCAAGTGTGTGACGACAGAGGGGGTGACTATAAGTTTCATACGTGTCGGGAAGCACTGGCGCCCTCCCCTAACGACTTCCCTCATAGACCCAGCCAAAGTCAAAGGATCACGTTGAAAAGAAAGAGTTTACTTGCCTTTGGAAACCAAAACGATTTAGATATACGAATAGGTAGGAGTTAATATCAAAACATTTGTTACTAAAATCATGAAAATATAATTAAATATTTAGTAGATATACAAGAAGGAAATCAAATCAATGTAAGCACGTAAGGGTAGTTCGCAATAAATAAAAGAAATCCTTACTCCAGTTGAAAGCATTTTAAAACCCTCGCCTGGGAGCACGGGAACAACAAGACACTTAAGCTATTCCTTGAAAGACGGCCTGAAACTGTCAGACGACAAACCAAATAAGACAAGACTCGACGTACGACTCTCAAAGACTACAACACATGAAAGACTAAATAATTAATCATGTAGTAATTGAAATTACAAGTAAAATGCATTTAAATCCATTAAACGAAAGGTAAAAAATTAAAGATGCTAAACATGCTCAATTGAAATTCTAATTGCACATTCATGCATAATATATTATAAAGAAGCACTCATGCAATTTTCGGATCATTCGATCAACATTCAAAAATTGGGGAAAAGGCCCTAAACGAAAAAGGCTCGATTCAAGGTCCGAACGAGGTCGGAATTTTGAAAACTTTACGAAATATTCATCCTTGAATCATATGGAAGCTATAGGTGAAAACGGCTCGATTTTAGGGGGTCGTATGCAAAAAGTCAACTTTTATTTTTGGCCAATTGACCCCATTACTGTGAGCAACTAAGGAAAAAGGCTGAAAATTTGGTTAAGGCATTCGCACGGGCTAACGCACGGCCTTGTGCACGGTCTCGAGCACGCACTCAAGACCGTGCAAGCTAAAACAATTGCGCACTGGCTTGCCGGTCTGGTGCACGGTCTTGCCAAGACCGTGCGTTGGACCGTGTGGTTCATCTTCCAGGTGCAGGAAATGCGATTTCAAGGTTTCTCACGAGGGTTTCGTCCTAAAATCAACTAGGGTGGATTCTATAGCTAAAATCAACATATAAAATTCACACTCATGCATTGTACACATTAATAGCTATCATTTGATCCGAACTACACTAAAAATGGTAAACTCTAACCTACAAACCCATCAAATTATCAAATATTCATTTCAATTTAAAAGCTAGAAAATCAAAGGATTTAATGAATGAATCGAAATGGGGAAAGAAGGTTACCGGTAGAGAATTGAATGAGGATCGTATATTTGGTCTCGGAATTTTGATTGATCGAGCGACGGATTCGGGACGGGATTTCTCCTTCCTTTCTTCTTCTTCTTCCTTTCTCCTTCTCTTCTCTCTTTCTCTCTCTCAATTTTTGGTGTGAGCAAGAGTGTGCAAGAGAGTGTGCACAAGAGGGTGTAAGTGTGCTCAAGAGGGTGCAAGTGTGTTTAGAGGGTGTGGGTTCGTTTGAGATTAAAATAAATTCGAGGGGTAGAAAAGATAATTATAATTGGTTGAGGATATGGAAATAAATTAGAATAAATTAAGATAAATTAAGATTAACTAACGAAGCTAATCTTTTCATTTAAAATCCAACGAGGTGTCGAATAATTATTCCGAAAATATATTCCGGAAATTTTGGGTCGTTACAAGTGGGGCGGGAAGTTGCAAAACCCTGTCGAAATGGAATACTCAAGCCCTCTAGAAACTTCTTGGTCTTCCTGCACTTATCTGTAGAAATATGGGGAGCATATACTGCAAGTCTGGTAAAATTGGCCTCATAGTCGGCCACAATAGAAGGGCCCTGAGATAACTCCATAAATTCTTGCTCCTTACGATCCTGAACATAAGGGGGAACATATTTAGCTCAAAACTACTCAAGAAACCTATCGCACGATGACTCAACTCTTGTGGCCCTCCATCTCTGCTCAGTCATCTTCGACCAGGCCTCTGCAGGTCCTCGAAGAAAATTAATAGCAAACTCAACGTTCTCAAAATCAGTAGGCTGATGAACTCGATATATCCTCTCAAGAGATGAAATCCAACTCTTTGCCACAATATCGTCTGTAGTACCAGCGAACTGCGGTGGGTGAAAGTCGAGACATCTACGCAAGGACTGCTCACGGGCTCTATGCTCATCTACTTCTATATTCCTGTCCCTCTGATCCAGATAATCCAAAAGAGACCAAATATCTGCTGAGCATAAACTACTGGTGCCTGTAATGGTGCTGCTGGAGGAGTACGATCCCGACGAGGTGGCATCCTACAATTAAATATAACAAGTATGCATGGAGATTAATTATGGATGCAAAGTTGTAAACACATAAACACAAAAGCACAAATTCCTAAGTCATAAGCCGTAAGGACCAAGACTGACACGACTCCCCTAAGGCCAATGAACCTCTGGCTCTGATAACAACTATAACGACCACGTCCCCAAATATGGTGCGACGTGACGTCCCGTACCAAGTCACAATCCATAACAAGAACTGGGGTCCGGTTATGAATTATAACCTGGCGAACGAAAAATAAATACCAGGCGGATCTGCTTTAGAAAATAACAGGACAACGAACCACAATACAACGGAAGCAAATCAATACAACCTATCCCACTCAGGGAGCTAGAAAAGCAATAAATTCAAAGCGCAAGTATAAAGCCCGCCAAGGCCACTGAAAATAACAATATTAAGTTTAAGCAACATTCAAACTAATTTACATCATTTACATTACTGTTATGTCTAAGTTTAAGTATTTATCTAGATACATAGTCAGAAATGCAATCACCTAACAAGTAAATGACTCCAAGGACAAGACCTGAATCCACCTAGCAACAAAAACCTGAAAAGACAACAAATAGAGTAATGGGGTTAGTCAAAGCGACTAAGTGAGGGAGCTGTAATACGTATATATTATCGAAACAACACAAAGATTCACCAGTTTTTAAATGAGAAGAAAGCAAAGGAAAAATAAAAGTTTTCACAAATATTGGTGAATCGAATAATTTTGTAATATAATAAAAGCTCGGCAAGTCAAGCATCAACCACCTATTTCACAATATCAGAAATATCAGATAAACTACCCTTATTCCTCCTTATGTAGTCAGGTAGCTAACCCGAACTACTAGATAATCATGTGGGGAGTTTCACCCTCACATCTTCGATATAGGATATTCCTCATCGGTCACAGGTACTCAAAGGGCTGCCACTCCGGCCTCACCCCGAGCTCCCGGCACAAATATAAAGTCAAAGCATCGAGATCCACTGTAGACCCATCGTCTAATCCAGCTTCACCCCATACCCTGATCTTCGGGGCCTAATATGTATCATGTGGCTCAATGGTCAGGCCAAAAGGCCAAACATAGTTCCTTGCATTTCAAAAGACTTATGTGGTCATAGGGACCGTTTTTAAACCAATTTTAAACCCTTTCAAGCTAAAGGAGCCTGCGAGGGGTTAATATGTAATAATTTGATATCAAAGCATTTTCTTTAAACTCATTAAGATAATATGGTTTCCAAGTAGCTACTACATATAATATAAATTTGGGAAAGAAAACATAAAAACATAAAACACAGGCTTCGGGTATATATGAAATATTTACATACGTATAAGAAAGTTGAATTCGGAAAAGAAACCCCACTTGGATAATACTGCAAAAGGACAAAAAAGAAAGACCAATCTACTGCCTGAAAGGAGTATCACCTGAAACCAATTATGACACAACCACGTAAGATGAAAATACGACGCACGGCTTACTTTTAATGCAATAAAGTACTTAATTAAATCAAAGAAGAGCAATTAAGGCAATTAGGTCAAATATTTAATGAAACGAATGAAATAGCGAACTTTGAATCATAAATCATACTTAAACACAATTAGATTTCATAAACATGCTCAAACCACTACAAAGAAGCATGCATTCAAGTTTCGAAGCAATCGGGAAAGAATTGCACAAAGCGTATAATTCTCTAAACGAAAAACAATTCGTTATTCGACCGAACAGAGTCAGAAAAATTCAAACTCTTCGAATTACTAAGTTTTACAACACTACGGATCTGTTGGTGAAATTGGATTTGAAAAATAATATCAAACAAAGAAAATAGCATTTTGAATTTTCTGAAGTACAAAAGTTTTCTTCAAGGACCAACTACTAAACTTAAAAAATTTTATAAACAAACATCAAAATTTCGCCCAAATGAAATGAATGCATTTCCTGACAAATTATATATGATCGTGGTTGCCTAGGATAGTGAGCATAATGTTAAAATTTGATATGCAATTAACCACAAAGTACATATATGTATCCACACCTTATATATATACTTAATACACTTTTTTATCCTTCTAAATCCTTCTATATATATTTAATACACTTAATACGTGTACTTAATACATATACATATACTTCTATATACATAATACATATACGTTTTACTACTGAATAAACTAGTTCTGATCCTATATAATATATATATCCACTTTCTAACTCTAACAACCCACTTATGAAAGTGGAAATTGACAAACAATCATCAATTTGTTCATGAAGATCAAAAATTAAAATTCTTCGATACCTGTTCTATTCTTCTGTTGAAGAATGGCCGAGAAAATGAAAGTTGTGAACGACAGGTTATTAAAGATAATATATATATATCTGATAGTTATCGCTTGGCACAAAGCAGTAGCCGCTTACCATCTTTGACTAATTTTCTTCTTTATTTAACTTCTTATTCAAATAAAAGGGTGGGGCTGGTTTAATAAGAAATAGGAAATAGAAGTTATGTATTAATTTTAAAAGACGAAGTGCGAATTCGTAATTTTGCTAAATTTCATAAAAAGGGCACGTTTTCGGAATATAACAATATTATAGTCAAAACTCATCATTTTAAACGCACATTGACATAGAGTAATTTAAATTCACAAATTAGCACATTTACGAAAATTCACATAAAATACACAAAATATAACAAAATTCGAGAAATGGGGAAAGAAGTGAGAAATGTAAGACGCGAAGCGTTACCAAACTGATCTAAAAAAACAGGTCGTTACAGTTGTTCGACTTATTGCAGGGATCGAAAGTTTATTCTAAACTCGATCTCAGACAAGGATACTATCAGCTTCGCATTCGAGCCGAGGATATTCCAAAGACGGCTTTCAACATGAGATACGGTCACTACGAGTTTGTAGTAATGCCGTTTGGCTTGATGAATGCCCCTACAGTGTTTATGGACATGATGCATCAGATATTTCGCCCATTCCTTGACAAGTTTGTTGTCATTTTCATTGACGATATATTGGTGTTCTCGAAGACAATCGAGGAGCATTATGAAAAGTACTACGTATATCCTTTTGAAATGTTTACGGAAGAGACATGTAGAAACCCTTTGATTTTCTAAGGCGAACTTTGGCCTTCGGCCCCGCATATGACATGTCTCGAACGGTCTTTCGACCAACCCAAAATGACTTGAAAAGAGAGTTATGAACTGTATGTATGTATGTATGTTTGGGCCCGGAGTCAGGATGATAGGACGAAGTCGGTAGACATCGGGTCTACGGTGGAAATTCTATGGTTCCCTCCACCTTTGGGAGCTCGGGGTGAGGCCGGAGTGGCAGCCCTTTGAGTACCTGAGATTATACTGTATGTTATGCGTAGTTCGGATTTAGCGGTCCGTCTACATTGGAGGAATAAGGGTGGTTTCCCGTTTTTATTTTTGGAAATTGGAGTTAAGGGCTCGACTCGCCGAGTCATATGATATGTTTATGATTTATGCTAAATCACCACCCGATTACGAAAACCTTTCTTTTATGTTGATTTATTTTAAGTTTAAAAATGGTGATTTACTTCCATTTATAATATATATTATTACTCCCTCCTCACTTAGTCGTTTGACTAACCCCCTCTGTTTCACCCCTGTATTAGTTTCAGGATACTAGGCGGGATCTTCGTCGTCACCTTCGCGTCTTAGAGTTACATTCTTTTGTTCATGTATAACTCTCATTCCGTGTGGCTATTATTTATGTTTACGATAGTAGGATTTTATTTATGTAGTATTCGGGATTATATGTTGAACCCGTTATTATTTATTGTCAGGGATATTGTATCGAACCCGTTTATTATTCAAGTAATTGAATTTCGTTGGCCTTGGTGGGCTTTAATACTTGTGCAATTATTATGATTTATTGTTTGGTTTAATTTCGCTTCCGCACCTTTGTCATTTTCTTTCGTTTTTGAAAACCCTGCCTAGTCATTGAGTAAATGTGTGTCGTTCGCCGGGTTTCGATCCGGGTCGGGGCTCGGTGCGGGGCGGGCGTTACCTGTTTGGGGCGCCCGCTACAGTTGGTATCAGAGCTTCTTTGGTCCAATGGCCTAAGCTCTGAATCGTCGTGTTTTGTTTGTTTTGTCAGTCGTTGTGTGCCGGTGTTCAAGAACGTTTAGTGTTTGAATTGTGACAGATCTTTGTTGGATGATCAACAACAAAAGATCTTTTACAATCAAAACACTGGGATGGACTTGGATACGAAACTCAAGGTTGTACTTGCCATGCCTGGTTGTCTGTCGTATCCGGTTGTGTCTAGGTCGTAAGGCTTAGGACTTCTGTGGAATTTGTGCAAATGTGCTAAGTGCTTATATAGCGGGCGCCCCAAATGGGTAACGCACGCCCAGCACCGAGTCCCGACCCGGAGCCGAAATGGGATCCGACCCGAACCGAAACCCGGCGAACGGCAAGCATTTACTCAATAACTAGGCGGGGGTTTCAAAACAACGAAAAGACAAGTGCGGAAGCAAAAATAACGAAACATTTAAACATAAATAATTACACAAGTAGTAAAGCCCACCAAGGCTAACGAAATTCCATAATTAAATAACAAACGGGTTCGATACAATATCCCGATAATTATATAATAACGGGTTCAATATTTATACATAATCCCGAATACAAACTAATTAAATCCTAATATCGTAAAACATAAAAATAAAAGCCATACGGGAAAGAGTTATACATGACAAAAATAAATGCAACTCAAACACGCGACGACGACGACGCAGATCCCGCCTAGTATCCTGAAACCAGTACAGGGGTAAAACAGAGGGGGTTAGTCAAACGACTAAGTGAGGAGGGAATAATAATGTATATCATAAAACGGAAATAAATCACCAAATTTTTAAACTTAAAGAAATCAACATAAAAGAAAGGTTTTCGTAATCGGGTGGTGATTTAACATAAAACATAACATATCATATGACTCGGCGAGTCGAGCCCTTAACTCCAATATCCAAACATAAAAACCAAAAACCACCCTTATGCCTCCAATGTAGACGGACCGCTAAATCCGAACTACTCATAACAGACGGGAATAACTCAGGTACTCAAAAGGGCTGCCACTCCGGCCTCACCCCGAGCTCCCAAATGGAGGAAACCATAGGATTTACGCCGTAGACCCGACGTCTACCGACTTCGTCCTATCGCTCAAACAAACATGCATACATTTCATAACTCGCTTTTCAAAACATTTCGGGTTGGCCAAAAGACCGTTCGAGACATGTCATATGCGAGGCCGAAGGCCAAAGTTCGCCTTAGAAAACAAAAGGGTTTTACATGTCTCTTTCGTAAACATTTCAAAGTCTATACATAGTACTTTTCATATCAAATCATTTTCGATAAATCAAATGAACATAATAATCATAAATATCTATTAAGTATATATATATAAACGGTGTGAAAACAAAACATAAACGTGGCTTATATCGGGAGAGGCTTATTTATATATATACGTAATAATACTGGAAACAGAAACGGAAAGCCTCACCTATGGCTATGCAAAATAAGACAAAAGCAAGACCGGATGCGCTACTCCACGGGAGTATCGTCTGCAAAATACCAAGACACAACCAATTAAGACTAACGACAACGCACGGCTTATACGAAAACATTAAAACACATAGGAGCACGTTATACAATTAAATCAATCACTTAAGTTCAAATTCTCAAACGAAAACAGAGTAATTCATGCATTTAAAAATGTAAATCAAGTCCAAATGCAACGAAACTTTACGGACATGCTTAAATTATCATAAAGGAATATGCATTCGAATTTCGGGAAAGTCGGACTTCACATGCAAAAGTTAGAAAATTTGTCGAAAACATAAAACGCACTATTCACATACCCGAACATGTTGTAAATTCATAAATCATGCAATTCCTATCTATTTCATATATATTGAATACACGAGCGAAGAAAGAATTTGGAAAAGACGATCCGAAGCGGGACCCGTAGGCCAAATTGTGCCCTGACTTACAGAAGGTCAGGGCACTGTTCGACCAGGCCACACGGCCTTGTGCATGGCCGTGTGCCGAGGCCGTGCACAATCAAGCAACACGCACGGCCTCATGCACACGACCTCAAGGCCGTGTGCAATTCACCACACGTACGGTCTCTTGCACGGCCGTGCCAGAGGCCGTGTAACACCACACGGCCTTGCGACACCCCGTGTGCAAAGCCCGTGTGCGTCCGGATTGAGCAGAAACTCGCAAACAGCAAAAACATACGCGATTTCAAACCAAAATTCAACATTTAATCGATAAATCATGCAACTCACTCCCTAATTCTCACATATAATCATCTACAACATATAATCTACGTATAGAAACGATAAACACGAAAATCCATCCACGATTACTATCAAAATCGAATAAAACCTAAATTCTACAACTATATTCAAAAATCTGAAAATCGAAGCAATGAAGGCATTAATCGAGAAAGGCGTGAGAAGCTTACTCATAGAAGAGATCGCGAGGAGTTCGTAGACATAAACGGCTCAAAAATCCGTCGGGAAACGGAATCGGAACGATCGATTGAATCTTCTTCCTTCTTTTTCTCTTTTTCTTCTCTTTTCTTTTCTTTCTCTTTTGCTGTAGTGTTCGAACGAGTGAGATGAGAGAGAAAGAAATAAGACTTAGTCAATTTGACTAGGGTTTAAAGTCGAAGGGGCATTTTAGTAATTTTGCAAAATAAGTTCGAAAACTCACGTTGTCCAAATAACATGTAATTACAGTCAAAATTCATATTATTAAACGCACATTGACAATTTGTAATTTAAATACAGAAATTCATTCATATACGAAATAATTCTAAAATTACATAATAAATATCAAATAAAATAATAAATTCCGCAAATATTCGATTCGGACATACCATAATATAATTCGGATTTTAGGGGCGTTACAGCTTATGTGAACTCTATCTGAACATTACTTGCCTACGTGTTACAGCTTTTCATAATCGCTTATCATCATGCATGTTTGGTATTGAATTTGCAGAATGCCTCCTCGCCGTGAACCGCCAGGTCCGCCTCCAGGTGTTCCGACACCAGCACAGTTTATGGAAGCCTTAGGGCAGTTTATGGTTAATACCAACTGAGCAACGCCACCACCTGCCCCCGAGACCGAGATGAGCAAGTTCCTTAAGTTCCACCCTCCGCAGTTCAAGGGTGCACCGGACGATGTTATTGCCGAATCTTGGATAGCGGCAATGGAGAAGAGGTTCAGAGTAATGGAATGTCCGGACCCTAAGAGGGTCGAATTAGCAGTGTATCAGATGACAGGAGCTGCACATGACTGGTGGGCCCGTATAGAGCAACGATGGCAGCGAGAGCATGTGGTCCCGACTTGGGATCAGTTCTTGGTTGAGTTTCGGGCCAAGTATATACCGTTAGTGGTCCGACAGCGACGTGAGCGAGAGTTCTTGGCTCTCAAGCAGGGTACTTCATCAGTTCTTGGCTAATTTCTCCAGACTTATTATTCACTGCTCATATATGGTTGACGACGAGCAGAGGAAGACTCGACAGTTCATTGAAGGGTTGTCGATGAGATTCGTATGCATATGCTCGGGAACAGACTCCAGTACTATACCGATGCAGTTGAGACGGCCCTATCTATAGAGTCCGACCTCCGACAGATGAGACCGACTTCTGCACCTGCCCCCGCAGCCGCCAAGAGTTTCGCTTTTGGTTCGAAGAGACCCTTTACTCATTCTGGGTCCTCTTCTGGGAAGAAGCCATTCAAGACAGCCGTTCAGCCTGCTCCTCCCCGACCTCAGGGATTTCCACGACCTGTATGTGGATTCTGTCAGGGCCCGCACTTAGAGGCCAAATGTTGGAGGAAGAATGGTCTTTGCTACGGATGTGGTAGCGCCGATCACCGGGTAGATGTATGCCCGAAGAGGAGACCGGTACAGCAGGGAGCCGCTCAGCCTCAGGCCTATGCCCGTGTTTACGCCTTGGAAGGCGATGCAGAGGATGTTGTTGTAGATCCGACCGACGTGGTGGAAGGTACTACATATATAAATGGCATCCCCATACATGCATTGTACGACTCGGGTGCTTCACACTCATTTATTGCGCCTGCTGTTTCCTTATCTGTGCATGCGCCTGTTTCCTTGCTTGATTATGTGTTGGTGGTTGGTTCGCCGTTGGGTTCGAAAGTTATTGCGAACCGAGCACTTAAGCTGTAGCGGGCGCCCCAAACGGGCAACGCACGCCCCGCACCGAGCCCCGACCCGGAGCCGAAATGGGATCCGACCAGAATCGGAACCCGGTGAACGGCAAGCATTTACTCAATCACTAGGCGGGGTTTCAAAAACAACGAAAAGACAGAGACGCGGAAGCAATATAAATAATCAAAGCAATAGAACATAATAAATACACAATTATTAAAGCCCACCAAGGCTAACGAAATTCAATTATATAATATCAAACGGGTTCGATACAGTATCCCGATAAATATAATAACGGGCTCAATAAATACATAATCCCGAATACATCCTAATATCGTAAAACTTAAATAAAAGTCAAAGGGGAAAAAGAGAGATATACATGAATAAAATAAATAAAACCCTACGACAACGACAACAACGACGACGACGAATCCCGCCTAGTATCCTGAAACCAATATAGGGTGAGACAGGGAGGGTTAGTCAAACGACTAAGTGAGGAGGGAATAATAATGTATATAATAAAACAGAAATAAATCACCATTTTAAACTTAAAAGAAATCAACATAAAAGAAAGGTTTTCATAATCGGGTGGTGATTTAACATAAAACATAACTTATCATATGACTCGGCGAGTCGAGCCCTGAACTCCAATATCCAAAACATAAAACCGGAAACCTCCCTTATTCCTCCAATGTAGCCGGACTGCAAACCCGAACTACTCGTAACATACTAGAATAACTCAGGTACTCAAAGGGCTGCCACTCCGGCCTCACCCCGAGCTCCCAAATGGAGGAAACCATAGGATTTACGCCGTAGACCCGACGTCTACCGACTTCGTCCTATCGCTCTTAGTCCGGGCCCAAAAGAACAAGCATACATTTCATAACTCGCTTTTCAAAACATTTCAGGTTGGCCAAAAGACCGTTCGAGACATGACACATGCAAGGCCGAAGGCCAAAGTTCGCCTTAGAAAACAAGAGGTTTTACATGTCTCTTTCGTAAACATTTCGAAGACTATACATAGTCCTTTTTCATATCAAATCATTTTCGATAAATCAAATGAACATAATAAGCATAAATATCTACTAAGTATATATATAGAAACGGTGTGAAAACAAAACATAAACGTGGCTTATGTCGGGAGAGGCTTATTTATATATATACATAATAATACTGGAAACAGAAACGGAAAGCCTCACCTGGCTGCTAAGCAAAATAAGAGCAAAAGCTAGAACCGGCGCTACTCCACGGGAGTATCGTCTGCAAAAATACCAGGACACAACCAAATAAGACTAAAGATGATGCACGGCTTATACGAAAATATTAAAACACATAGGAGCACGTTACACAATTAAATCAATCACTTAAGTTCAAATTCTCAAACGAAAATAGAGTAATTCATGCAATTAAAAATACAAATCAAGTCCAAATGCAACGAAACTTTACGGACATGCTTAAATTATCATAAAGAAGTATGCATTCGAATTTCGGGAAAATCGGACTTCACATGCAAAAGATAGAAAATTTAACGAAAACTTAAAACGCATTATTCATATACCCGAACATGTTGTAAATTCGTAAATCATGCAATTCATATCTATATCATATATATCGAATACACGAGTTAAGAAAGAATTCGGAAAAGACGAGTCTCGGAGGGACCCGTAGTGCAAAATGGGCCCTGACTTACAGAAGGTCAGGGCACTGTGCGATCGGGCCACACGGCCTTGTGCACGGCCGTGTGCCGAGGCCGTGCACAATCAAACAACGCGCACGGCCTCATGCACACGGCCTGAAGGCCGTGTGCACAGCCCGTGCACCATCCCCAAAGACGCACGGTCTCTTGCACGGCCGTGCAAGAGGCCGTGTACACCCACACGGGCTTGCCACACCCCGTGTGCATGGCCCGTGTGCGTAAAGATTGATCAGAACATGCAGAACATCAAACCCAATACGCGAAAATCAATCCTAAATCAACATTAAATCGATTAATCATGCAAATCAATCCCTAATATTCACATATAATCATCTGCAACATGTAATCTACATATAGAAACAATAAACACGAAAATCCATCCACAATTACTATCAAACTCATATAAAACCTAAATTATACAACTATTCACAAAAACGAGAAAAACGAAGTATAGAAGACATTAAACGAGAGAATCTTTAGAAGCTTACTCGTAGAAGAGATCGCGAGGAATTCGTAGACGTAAACGATTCGAAAATCCGTCGGGAAACGAAGTCGGGACGATCAATTGAACTTCCTTTCTTCTCTTTCTCTTTTTCTTTCTCTTTTCTTTTCTCTCTTTATTTCTTGCTGGTTTCAACGAGAGTGAGGTGAGAGAGAGACTTAGTCAAATTAGTTGACTAGGGTTTAAAAGTCGAAGGGGCATTTTAGTAATTTCGCAAAATAAGTTTGAAAACTCACGTTGTCCAAATAATACGTAATTACAGTTAAAATTCACATAATTAAACGCAAATTGACAATTCGTGATTTAAATATAAAATTCACTCATTTACGAAATTATCCTAAAATCTTAGAATAAATATTAAATAAAATAATAATTTGCACAATTACTCGATTAAAATATACCGAATTGAAAAATTGGATTTTCGGGTCGTTACATAAGCGTTGTCCGATTATCATCGAGGGCATCGAATTCCCGGCTGATTTGATCGAGTTGCTGATGAAGAAATATGGGGTTATTCTCGTAATGGATTGGTTGTACGAGCATTGGGCGAAGGTTGATTGTTTCGAGAAGAAAGTTATTCTGGGTTCCAATGAAGTTAGGGGTTTCAGATCAGGAGAAGGTCCGTATATCTCAATGATGGAAGCCAAGAAGCTCGTTCAGAAAGAAGAAGCTACATGCTTTATATCTTACCTTCTCAATCGTCCGAAAGACCATACGAAGATCGAGGAAACGCCCGTGGTCAATGAATTCACTGACGTATTCCCCGAGAATCTGGAATTCTTGCCACCGGATCGGGATATAGAGTTCGTGATTGACCTAGTTCCGGGATCCGAGCCTTATTCAAAGTCGCCGCATCGAATGGCTCCTGCCGAGTTGAAAGAATTGAAGAACCAACTCGACGAACTCCTTTCCATTGGATACATCTGACCGAGTGCCTCGCCTTGGGGTGCTCCAGTCTTGTTCGTGAAGAAGAAGGATGGTACACTCCGCATGTGTATCGATTACCGAGAACTGAACAGGATGACAGTGAAGAACAAGTATCCTTTACCACATATCGAGGAATTGTTCGATTTGCTACAAGGATCGAGGGTTTATTCCAAGCTCGATCTCAGACAAGGATATTACCAGCTCCGTATCCGATCAGAGGATATCCTGAAGACAGCTTTCAACACCCAATACGGACATTTCGAGTTTGTGGTCATGCCGTTTGGACTCACGAATGCCCCAACAGCTTTCATGGACATGATGCACAGGATTTGTCGTCCGTACCTCGACAAGTTCGTCGTTATTTTCATTGACAACATCTTAGTGTTCTCGAAGTCCGAAGAAGAACACGCTGAACACCTCCGGATTGTGCTCCAAGCTTTGAGAGAGCACCAATTATTCGCTAAGTTCAGCAAATGCGAATTCTGGATTGACCGAGTGACCTTCCTAGGTCATGTCATATCCAGAACGGGAATCGAGGTAGATCCTTCGAAGATTGAGACAGTGCTGGATTGGGAGAGACCTAAGACTCCTATAGAGATCCGTAGTTTCTTGGGTTTAGCAGGATACTACAGACGTTTCGTCAAGGATTTCTCTAAACTTGCAGGCCCGTTAACAGCGTTGACAAAGAAAGAAGCTAAGTTTGAGTGGTCAGCCAAATGTGAAACTAGTTTTCAGGAGCTCAAGAAGAGATTGACCACAGCCCCAGTATTGACCCTGCCTGTAGCGGGCGCCCCAAACGGGTAACGCACGCCCCGCACCGAGCCCCGACTCGGAACCGAAATGGAATCCGACCCGAATCGAAACCCGGCGAATGGCACACATTTACTCAATGACTAGGCGGGGTTTTCAAAAACAAAAGAAACGACAGTGGTGCGGAAGCGAAATTAAACCAAACAATAAATCATAATAATTGCACAAGTATTAAAGCCCACCAAGGCCAACGAAATTCAATTACTTGAATAATAAACGGGTTCGATACAATATCCCGACAATAAATAATAACGGGTTCAACATATAATCCCGAATACTACATAAATAAAATCCTACTATCGTAAACATAAATAATAGCCATACGAAATGAGAGTTATACATGAACAAAAGAATGTAACTCTAAGACGCGACGACGACGACGAAGATCCCGCCTAGTATCCTGAAACCAACACAGGGGTGAAACAGAGGGGGTTAGTCAAACGACTAAGTGAGGAGGGAATAATAATGTATATTATAAAACGGAAATAAATCACCATTTTTAAACTTAAAAGAAATCAACATAAAAGAAAGGTTTTCGTAAACGGGTGGTGATTTAGCATAAAACATAACATATCATATGACTCGGCGAGTCGAGCCCTTAACTCCAATTTCCAAACATAAAAACGGGAAACCACCCTTATTCCTCCAATGTAGACGGACCGCTAAGTCCGAACTACGCATAACATACAGTATAATCTCAGGTACTCAAAGGGCTGCCACTCCGGCCTCACCCCGAGCTCCCAAAGGTGGAGGGAACCATAGGATTTCCGTCGTAGGCCCGATGCCTACCAACTTCGTCCTATCATCCTGACTCCGGGCCCAAACATACATACATACAGTTCATAACTCGCTTTTCAAATCATTTTAGGTTGGTCGAAAGACCGTTCGAGACATGTCATATGCGGGAATGACGGCCAAAGTTCGCCTTAGAAAATCAAAGGGTTTTTACATGTCTCTTCCGTAAACATTTCAAAAGGATATACGTAGTACTTTTCATATCAAAACATTTTCTTATAAAACGAATAAACATAATAGGCATAAATATTTACTAAGTATATATATAGAAACAGTGTGAAAACAAAACGTAAACATGGCTTATATCGGGAGAGGCTTATTTATATATATACATAATAGTACTGGAATCAGAAACGGAAAGCCTCACCTGTTGGCTATACAAAAAGAAGAGCAAAACCAAGAACCGGCGCTACTCCACGGGAGTATCGTCTGCAAAAATACCAAGACACAACCAATTAAGACTAAGGACGACGCACGGCTTATACGAAAACGTTAGAACATATTGAAGCACGTTATACAATCACATAAGGCACTTAGGTTCAATTTATCAAACGAAAACGGAGTAATTCACAAATTTAAAAATGCAAATCAAGTCCAAATGCAACGAAACTTTACAGACATGCTTTAAATATCATAAGGGAGTATGCATTCGAATTTTGGAAAAATCGGACTTCATATGCAAAAGTTAGAAAATTTGACGAAAACTTAAAATGCACTATTCATAGATCCGAACATGCTATAAATTCATAAAACATGCAATTCATATCTATTTCATATATATCGAATACACGAGCGAAGAAAGAATTCGGAATAGACGAGCCTCGGAGGGACCCGTAGGCCAAAATTGGCCTTGACTTATAGAAGGTCAGGGCCCTGTTCAAACGAGCCACACGGCCTTGTGCACGGCCGTGTGCACCAAGGCCGTGCACACCAAAGAGAGACACGCACGGCCTCTTGCACACGAACTCAAGGCCGTGTGCACATGGCCGTGCACCATGAACCATGCGCACGGTCTCTTGCACGGCCGTGTAAGAGGTCGTGTACCTCCACTCGGCCTTGCCACACCCCGTGTGCGTCAAGAAAGAGCAGAAACTTTGCAGAACCAGAAAAACCACGCGAATTAAATCCTAAATTCAATATTTGATCATCTAAACATGCAAATCACGCCCTAATATTTACATATAATGATCTACAACATATAAGCTACACATAGAATCCAAAAACACGAAAATCCATCCATAAATTCCCTCGAAATCACAAAAACCCTAAATTATTCAACTATATACAAAAATGAGAAATACGAGGCATAGGAGACATTAAACGAGAGGGACGTGAAAAGCTTACTCGTAGAAGAGATCGTGGGGAGTTCGTAGGCGTACGGTTCGAAAATCCGTTGGGAAACGAAGTTGGAATGATCGTTGGAACCTCCTTCCTTCTCTTTCTCTTTTTTCTTTCTTTTCTTTTCTTTCTTTTGCTGTTGTTGTGTTTTGGGCGAGAGTGAGGTGAGAGAGAGAGTGATGAGACTTAGTCAATTTTGACTTGGGTTGAGAATCGAGAAGGGTAATTTCGTAATTTTGCAAAATAAGTTTGAAAACTCATGTTGTCCAAATAATACATAATTACAGTCAAAATTCATATAATTAAACGCACATTGACAATTCGTAATTTAAATATAGAAATTGTAGCGCCCCTTTCCTTGGCCGGAGAAAGGACACCACATCCGCACCGAGACGAACCCCCAAACGTGGTAGATGTACCCCTTTTAAAAATCCATCCCGGCGAATGGCAATCACTCAAGCAAAAACCAGCAACAGCATACGACAGCCCAACAACGACAGCAATAAAACAAATATCAGAGTTGCGGAAGTTAAAATAATTATATAATAAATCATATAAGCCATCCATGGCAACGTAATTCATACATCATGTAGCAATCATTATATATAAAAATGCCATTCATGGCCAGTCTAATCTATCCCACATCAGGGGCACGTAAGTACGTAAAGTAAAGCATAATCCGAAATACATAATTAAATAAGATCATAAATAAGGACACGACTGTTGTTGGGACACTGACAAGAGAGGTGACAACGCCACCTGTCGACCTGAAGTAAGAATCAAAATAGTGGGGGTGAGTACAAAAGATACTCAGTGAAGGTAAAGAGGGAACAAGTACCAGCCACGTGTTCGGGTTTTGATTATTATATATATAAGAGAATACATTTGCATAATTGAAGAAATCCGGATCGTGCTTCGACTTGCATACACGGCATTAATTAACGACAAGAAAATAATTAAAGCAGTAAAATTCAAGCAATTAATGTCCCAGCGAGAATTAGGCCTGTTCCTCCTTATAACCCCCTCAATAACATGAAATCTCCATCACCGGTGTCTGACCCCGAATTGCGACTCCGGGCGACTGTGAATTTTAGGAAAACGTGCAACGAATGCAACGCCTACCATCGCTCCCAACCGTGGCTATCATCTCCTGACGGGCCACGATTAACGCTTAATTTTAGGTGAAGCACCTCGGATTACCCCTAGACGCTCGTCCCCAGGTATAACCTCCGGATACTTTCCCGGGCCCATTTTGAAATAACACGAATTTGCTCGCTTTGAAAAACATACATAAATTGAATTTGGGCAAGTTTGAGTGACGACAAAGGGGTTGAATCCTAAGTTAAACCGTCACGTTTAAAAGAAAGAATTTTACCTGCCTTATGAAAATAAAATGATTTAAGGATACTCATAACTACAAGTTAATATTAAAACCTTTGAGAGAATCAGGAAAATATAGATTAAATATCTAATAGATATACGAGAAGGAAAACAAAGCAAGATGAGCACATAAGGGAATTCGCAATAAATTAAAAGAATTCTTACTCTGTTTGAAAGTATTTTAAAACCCTCACCTGGAAACACGGAACGACAAGACAATCCAAGCTATGTCCTGAAAAGACAGCCTCAAACTAACAGACGACAAAACCACATAAGACAAGACACGACAACGACTCACAAAGACTACATCATAAGAAAAACCAATAAACGACATGTATCAATTGAATTTACAATTAAAACGTAATTAAATCAATTGAACTAAAAATAAGAAATTAACAATGCTAAACATGCTCAATTGAAATTCTAATTGCACATTCATGCCTATAATATTATAAAGAAGCACTCATGCTATTTTCGGATTTTTCGGACAACATTCAAAAATTGGGGAAAAATCCTAAACGAAAAAGGCTCGATTCAAGGTCCGAACGAGATCGGAATTTTGAAAACTTTACAAAATATTCATCCTTGAATCGTATGGGAGCTATAGGCGAAAACGGCTCGATTTTAGGGGGTCGTATGCAAAAAGTCAACTTTTATTTTTGGCCATTTGACCCCATTACCGAGAGCAACTAAGGAAAAAGGCTGGAAAATTGGCTAAGGCATACGCACGGGCTAACGCACGGCCTAGCGCACGGTCTTGAGCACGCACCCAAGACCGTGCAGGCTGAAACAAAGGCACACGGGCTGTTGCACCGGCGTGCGCAAGCCGGTGCAAGGTTAAAGGGATGTGCACGGTCTGGCGCACGGTCTTGCCAAGACCGTGCGTTGGACCGTGTGGTTCCAACACACAGGTGCAGAAACGCGATTTTTAAGGTTTTCTCGAGAGTTTCATGCAAAAATCAAATATGGGAAATTCTAAGGCTAAAATTAACATGTAAAATTCACACTCATGCATCGTACACATTAATATCTATCATTTGATCCGAACTACACTAAAAATGATAAACTATAACCTACGAATCAAAGAAATCATCAAGTATTTATTCCAATTTAAAATCTATAAAATTGAAAGATTTAATGGATGAAACGAATTGGAGAAAGAAGGTTACCGATAAAGAATCGAATGAGGATCGTAAATCTGGTCTCGGAATTTCGATTGGTCGACGAACGGATTCGGAACGGGATTTCCTTTTCTTCTCCTTCTTCTTCTCACTTTCTCCTTCTCTTCTCTCTTTCTCTCTCTCGATTTGTATAAGTATCCAAGAGTGTGCAATAGGGTGTGTTCAAGAGGGTGTGAGTGTTTTCAAGAGAGTGTGGGTGTGTTCAAGGTAGTGCAAGGTTATTTTAAAAGGTTATAGGTTCGTTTAAAGATTAGGATAAATTCGAGGGCTAGAAAATGTAATTATAAATGGTTAAGGATATTGAAATAATTATAATAAATTAAGATTAACTAACGAAGTTAAATCTTTTCATATAGAATTCAACGAAATGTCGAATAATTATTCCAAGAATATATTCTGGAATTTTTGGGTCGTTACAATACTCCCTCCTTTAAAGGAATCTGTCCTCAGATTCTACTCCGAACCTCGGGGTTTATTAAAGGAAATATATTACAGCATTTAAAAGGACGTTATACAAAATTAAGAATTAACACATAAACAATTAATTAAAACGAACACTCAACAGTTAAATTCAAATAAACATTTAACATATAGTTCATACATAATAGTTCAACTGGAAATCAAATTACAATTAAAACGAAAATGACGATAAATAAAAGAAATCGATGCCGACTAAGAATCAGGGGCTCCGGAGTTAGGCGGCATGCCAAGACGACTGAGATAGTTGGCGAGCTGCTCCGTGATGGACCTCTCGAGGTCAGAAATTTGCTCCCAGATTTCAGTGTGGTTGTGTTGAGCCTCGAGCCTGATCTCCCTCAGGTCGGCCGACTGTTGGTTCAGTCGCTCGTTAGTCTGTTCCGCGAAAGTTGTGAAACGGTTTCCCCAAACCGTCCACCTATCGGCCTCCCATCGGCTTCGGGTCTCCGACTCAGATTGTTGATACTGAGTCCACTGTTCCTCACTTAATCTGTCCCACTGTGAGGATCCAGCCTGGTGCTGTGTCGGGTAATCCTCAAAGCTCTGCTGGAATGGAACCTCTTCGGTTCTAGGAGGGTCGGGTATGTACGGAACCTGATGAGGAGCGAAGCCTCCTGCTTCGTAAAGTTGTTCCGTCATTTGCTCCTCCCTTTCTTGTCGGTCCTCTTCAGGATGACCTCCTATTTCGGCGTCCTCTTCATCATCGCCATCACTCCCGGCGGCGGCTTCCTCTGCCGTCATCGGTACATTTCTACCGTGTCGCCCTCTAACTTTCCTGCAAAGTTTCATCTAGGCGAGTTGCTTGTAGGAAATTGTCGAATCATCTGCTCCTGCCGGGGCCATTCGATCCATGCCGGTCACGCCGGCACACTCGAGGATCGCAGTAATGTAGGACCCAATTCTAATTTCTCCTTTAGGCCGGGTGCCTACGTATTCCACGTATCGAAGGAAGAACATGATGCCATTGACTGCTTGCCTTCGAACCGCGCAATCTAGAACGTAGAGTTCCTCAATATTGATTGAACGTAGCTATCTCCTCTAGCAAAAACGGTACACGAGAGGAACCGGTGGAAAGTCCTCAAAGCGGCATCACGAAGGTCGGTTGCCTTCGATTTTCCTTGTTGAAAAGGTCTCCTAGAAATGGAGACGTTTCTCCATGCCTCGGCTTCTGACCATCCAACTTCACGACTTATCATACCCCGAACGGGTAGTCCAAAGTGCATCGTTAGTTGTCGAAGAGTGAGCTCGTAATCTTCATTGAAAGGTCGGAACTCAATCTTGAAGGGTAGCTCGGCATCGTCTTCGTGGGGAATTATTTGAAGCGTCGCGATGAATTCATATACAAGTTGAGGGTACGAATTCCTTCTTATATCCAAGAACGTGGTCCATCCAACGTCCTCAATGTATCGAGCAATACCGGCACCAAGTCCCAAATTTCCCAATGCTTCGATGTCGAGAAATTTGGTAGAGAAGACCAAGCGTTCGTGCATCCTTCGAAATACTTTTTGAAATATCCACATTGAATGGAAGTGGAGATGGAGGGTCATCTCGCCTCCTCCTACGTCGAGAACCTTCGGCGGCCATGTGAGAATGTTGTTTGAAGCTTGTAGGATTGAATTTGATGAAATTCCTCACTCGGGAATTTTGTCGAACACTTGGCATGCGTGTATTTTGGGCAGCAATGTGTGTAAGATCGGCTCGGCGGATCGTCCTCAAAACCCAACTAAATGAAATACACAATGTCGACAACGTACCATCCGAAATTTATGAAGATCCAACGGACGGATCGAGAATTATAGGCTTGCAAAGTTTAGAGAAAATTTTGGCAAAAAACTGTAAGTTTCTGATGCTGGAACGAGAGAAAAATTGGGGGTGAAAAGTTTCTGTATGTTTCTCGCGGAAATAGGTTTGAAAAGAGCAAAAGAGACACACATGGCCGGACGCACGGGCGTGCACTGGCCCGTGTGGAGCGGTCCAGCCGGTTCAGCGGTTTAACGCTGAACTGGCTTGCACGGGCTTGAGCTGAACCGCACGGTCTTGAGCAAGACCGTGCGTTAGGGCGTGCAAGCACCCCTGGATCGAATAAAAATACGCAAAAAATACGAAAATACCCCGGATTTAATCCGGAGTTCAACCAAACAATAATTACATAATATTGCGCACGTAATAAATTAAATACGGAAAATATGAGTGTTATGAACATGCACGGTACCTTTTATTCCGAGTAACAAAATCCGGTCTAGTCTCCCGTTTTCTCTTATTTCTGTCTTAGCTCAAGTCCTTCGATTCCTGTAGCTTCTCCTTTATTGTACGTCCCTAACACTGTCCCTTCATGATTTATTTCTGGTGGCCTCTCTCTCTGTCATAATGACCCTGAATCTTCAGGATCGGCATCCACCTTCCTCTTCCTTAGGTTTCTTCTTATTAGGACAATTGTCGAGAAGATGGTGGGGGGACCTACATAGTAAACATTGCCCTAGTCGTTTCCGGCAGTACTCGGCGAGGTGGTTCGGCTTGTGACAAAACGAGCAAAGGATGGTGCTCTCACTGGATCCATTGGCCGTCGCCTCTTTTCTGTGAGAAGTTGCACGGACAACCGCTGGAGTTCTCGATACATGAGACTGGTTCTGCAAAGTGGTCGGTTGAGCATTCCTAGTCCTCATTTCAAATTCTGCTTCGGCCCGCAAAGCTCGGCCAACAGCCTCAGCATAGGAACAACAGCCGAGACCTATGAGCACTTGGCGGATTTCGTGCCTCAGCCCGGATATAAATCGTGCGGCTCTGTTCCTCTGGTCTGGCTCCCGGTTAGGAGAGTAGTTGGTCATGTAGGCAAATCTGGCCTTGTATTCTGTCACACTATCTCCTCCCTAAGATATTTCTATCTCTCCCGTCGGATACGGGTACGATGATCCTGGCATAGTCTGGAGTGGTGGTAGTGGCGGATCTGATCTAACTTTCTTGCGCGGCATATCTGCGTTCACAACTATTTGGCAAAATAGGTGCATGTCTTGTGAGAAATGATGCCAACAATTTATAAACACATAAACATGCTCAACACTCAACAAAATCCTGCGACACACTACGACAGACCAAACCATGTAAGACACGCAAAGTGTTCCACGATCGACTCGCGTTACATCTTCCTTAGTACAAAAATTCATAAAAGATTGCCAGTCGGTTAATTAAGCCAACCGTAATCGTCTACAATTTTAAGCACCCAGATAAAACGAACACTTGTCAAAACACGAACTCGACACGGACTGACACAATTCAAAAGACACAAAAGACAAGACAGATGAGATACTAGAGCTTTCGGTTCCTTTTCGGGAACCTAGGCTCTGATACCATTGACTGTAGCGCCCCTTTCCTTGGCCGGAGAAAGGACACCACATCCGCACCGAGACGAACCCCCAAACGAGGTAGATGTACCCCATTTAAAAGTCCATCCCGGCGAACGGCAATCACTCAAGCAAAAACCAGCAACAGCATACGACAGCCCCACAACGACAGCAATAAAATAAATATCAGAGTTGCGGAAGTTAAAACAATTATATAATAAATCATATAAGCCATCCATGGCAACGTAATTCATACATCATGTAGCAATCATTATATATAAAAATGCCATTCATGGCCAGTCTAATCTATCCCACATCAGGGGCACGTAAGTACGTACAGTAAAGCATAGTCCGAAATACATAATTAAATAAGATCATAAATAAGGACACGACTGTTGTTGGGACACTGACAAGAGAGGTGACAACGCCACCTGTCGACCTGAAGTAAGAATCAAAATAGTGGGGGTGAGTACAAAAGATACTCAGTGAAGGTAAAGAGGGAACAAGTACCAGCCACGTGTCCGGGTTTTGATTATTATATATATAAGAGAATACATTTGCATAATTGAAGAAATCCGGATCGTGCTTCAACTTGCATACACGGCATTAATTAACATGAAATTAGTGTCCCAGCGAGAATTGGGCCTGTTCCTCCTTATAATCCCCTCAATAACATGACATCTCCATCAACGGTGTCTAACCCCGAATTGCGACTCCGGGCGACTGTGAATTTTAGGAAAACGTGCAACGAATGCAACGCCCACCATCGCTCCCAACCGTGGCTATCATCTCCTGACGGGCCACGATTGACGCTTAATTTTGGGAGAAGCACCTCGGATTACCCCTAGACGCTCGTCCCCAGGTATAACCTCTGGATACTTTCCCGGGCCCATTTTGAAATAACACGAATTTGCTCGCTTTGAAAAACATACATAAATTGAATTTGGGCAAGTTTGAGTGACGACAAAGGGGTTGAATCCTAAGTCAAACCGTCACGTTTAAAAGAAAGAATTTTACCTGCCTTATGAAAATAAAATTGTAACGACCCAAAAATTCCATAATTAATTCTTGGAATAATTATTCGACATTTAGTTGAATTTTATATGAAAAGATTTAACTTTGTTAGTTAATCTTAATTTATTATAATTATTTCAATATCTTTAACCTTTTATAATTACATTTTCTACCCCTCGAATTATTCTAATCTTTATAAACGAACCTACAATCTTCTAAAATACCCTTGCACTACCTTGAACACACCCACACTATCTTGAACACACTCACACCCTCTTGAACACACCCCTTGCACCCTATTGAGTACATAATCATTCGAGAGAGAGAGAGAGAGAAGAGAAGGAGAAAAGAGAGAAGAGAAGGAGAAGAGAGAAATTCCATTCCGAATTCGTTTCTCGACCGATTTAAATTCCGAGACCAGTTTTACGATCCTCATTCGATTCTTTGTCGGTAACCTTCTTTCTCCAATTCATTTCATCCATTAAATCTTTCAATTTTTATAGTTTTTATATTGAATAAATAGTTGATGAATTTCTTGATTCGTAGGTTATAGTTTATCATTTTTAGCGTAGTTCGGATCAAATGATAGATATTAATGTGTACAATGCATGAGTGTGAATTTTACATGTTAATTTTAGCCTTAGCATTCCCCCTATTTGATTTTTGCATGAAACTCTCGAGAAAACCTTAAAAATCGCGTTTCTGCACCTGGGTGTTGGAACCACACGGCCCAACGCACGGTCTTGCTCAAGACCGTGCGCAGGACCGTGCACAGCCATTTAACCTTGCACCGGCTTGCGCACGCCGGTGCACCAGGCCGTGTGCCTTTATTTCAGCCTGCACGGTCTTGGTTTCGTGCTCAAGACCGTGCACTAGGCCGTGCGTTAGCCCCGTGCGAATGCCTTAGCCATTTTTTCAGCCTTTTTCCTTAGTTGCTCTCGGTAATAGGGTCAAATGATCAAAAATAAAAGTTGACTTTTTACATACGACCCCCTAAAATCGAGCCGTTTTCACCTATAGCTTCCTTATGATTCAAGGATGAATATTTGGTAAAGTTTTCAAAATTCCGAAATCGTTCGGACCTTGAATCGAACCTTTTTTGTTTAGGGTTTTTTCCCCAGTTTTTGAATGTTGTCCGAAAAATCCAAAAATCGCATGAGTGCTTATTTTTAATATTATATGCATGAATGTACAATTAGAATTTCAATTGAGTATGTTTATCATTGTTAATTTCGTATTTTTTAGTTTAATTGATTTAATTGTATTTTAATTGTATATTCATTTGATACATGTTGTTTATTGGTTTTAATTGCAATGTAGTCTTTGAGAGTCGTTGTCGTGTCTTGTCTTATGTGATTTTGTCGTCTGTTAGTTTCAGGCTGTCTTGTCAGGACATTGCTTGGATTGTCTTGTCGTTCCGTGTTTCCAGGTGAGGGTTTAAAATGATTTCAAACGGAGTAAGAATTCTTTTAATTTATTGCGAACTCCCCTTATGTGCTCTTATTGCTTCGTTTTCATTTCTCGTATAATTATTAGATATTTAATATATATTTTAAGGTTGCTCTCAAATGATTTAATATTAAATTGTACTTATGAGTATCCCTAAAATATTTTATTTTCATATGGCAAGTAAAATTATTTATTTTAAGCGTGACGGTTTGACTTAGGATTTATACCCTTCGTCGTCACTCAAACTTGCTCAAATTTAACTTATGTACGGTTTTCAAAGCGAGCAAATTCATGACATTTCAACATGGGGCCCGGGAAAGTATCCGGAGGTTATACCTGGGGACGAGCGTCTAGGGGTAATCCGAGGTGCTTCTCCCAAAACTAAGCGTCAATTGTGGCCCGTCAGGAGTTGATAGCCACGGTTGGGAGTGATGGTGGGCGTTGCATTCGTTGCACGTTTTCCTAAAATTCACAGTCGCCCGAAATAGCGATTCGGGGTCAGACACCGGTGATGGAGTGTATGAACGTGAAGGGGTTATAAGGAGGAACAGGCCCATTCTCGCTGGGATATTATTTGCGTGCATGTTACTGCTTTAATTATTTATTATCTATTTAATGTCGTGTATGCAAGTCGAAGCACGATCCGGATTTTCTTCAATTATGCAAATGTATTTTCATATATATATAATTTAAAACCCGGACACGTGGCTCGTACTTGATCCCTCTTAACCTTCACTGAGTGTTTTTACTCACCCCCCTATTTTAATTCTTACTTCAGGTCGACAGGTGGCGTTGTCACCTATCATGTCAGTCGGCAGCAGCAGGTCTAGGTTGGCTCGTGTGTCTTGTCTTGTCAGTGTCCCAACAACAGTCGTGTTCTTGTTATGAATTTATTTAATTATGTATTTTGGATTATGCTTTAATTTAAGTACTTACGTGCCCCTGATGTGGGATAGATTAGGCTGGCCATGAATGGCATTGATTATATTATGATTGAGAATGATGTATGAATTACGTGGCCATGGATGGCTTATATTATATTTTATATAATTGTTACTACTTCCGCAACTCTGATTTAATTATTATTTATTGCTGTTGTTGTTGGGCTGTCGTTTGCTGTTGCTAGTTTTGCCTGATTGATTGCCGTTTGCCGGGATGGATTTTTAAATGGGGTACTTATACCTCGTTTGAGGGTTTGTCTCTGTGCGGATGTGGTGTCCTTTCTCCGGCCAAGGAAAGGGGCGCTACATTCAGTGGTATCAGAGCCTAGGTTCCCGAACAGGAACCGAAAGCTCTAGTATCTCGTCTGTCTTGCATGGAGTGTCTGTCAGCTTGGTGTCAGTTCGTGTCGAGTTCGTGTTTTGACAAGTGGTTGTCTCATCTTGGTGCTTAAAATTGTAGACGATTACGGTTGGCTTAATTAACCGACTGGCAATCTTTTATAAATTTCTGTACTAAGGAAGATGTAACGCGAGTCGATCGTGGAACACTGTGCGTGTCTTACATGGTTTTGTCTGTCGTAGTGTGTGTCGGTAGGATTGAGCATGCTTATGTGTTTATGAATTGTTAGCATCATTTCTCACAAGACATGCACCTATTTTGCCAAATAGTTGTGAACGCAGGTATGCCGCGTAAGAAAGCTAGATCAGATCCGCCACTACCTCCACTTCAGACTACGTCAGGATCAACGCACTCGTATTCGACGGGAGAGTTGGAAATAGCTCAGGGAGCAGATAGCGTGACGGAATACGAGGCCAGATTTGCCTACCTGACTAACTACTCACCAAACCGGGAGCCAGATCAAAGGAACAGAGCTGCGAGATTTATATCTGGATTGAGGCATGAAATTCGCCTAGTACTCATAGGTCTTGGTTGTTGTTCTTATGCTGAAGCTGTTGGCCGAGCCTTGCGGGCCGAAGCAGAGTTTGAAATGAGAGCTAGGAATGCTCGACCGATCACTTTAACGAACCAGTCTTATGGATCGAGAACTCCAGTGGCTGTTCGTACAACTTCTCACAGAAAAGAGGCGACGACCAGTGGATCCAGGGAGAGCACCATCCTTTGCTCGTATTGCCATAAGCCAAATCATCTCGCAGAGTACTGCCGGAAACGACTGGGGCAGTGTTTACTGTGTGGATCCCCTGACCATCTTCTCGACAATTACCCTATTAAGAAGACACCTAAGGAAGAGGATAGTGGATGATGATTCTGGGGATTCAGGGTTCTTAATTCAGAGAGGGAGGCTACCGTATAATAAAGCGGGAAGGGACAGTGTTGAGGACGTACAATAAATGAGAGGCTACGACATCGAAGGACTTGAGCAAAAATTATGGAATAAGAGGAATAATGGGAGACTAGAACGGACTTCATTACTCGGAATAAAGGTACCGTGCATTTTCATAACATTCATATTTCTCGTATCCAATTTATTAATTGCGCGGTATTATGTAATTATTATTTGTGTGAACTCCGGATTAAATCCGGAGTGTTTTCGAAAATTCTTCGCGTTTTAATTCGATCCAGGGGTGCTTGCACGCCCTAACGCACGGTCTTGCTCAAGACCGTGCGGTTCAGCTCAATCCCGTGCAATCCAGTTCAGCGTTAAACCGCTGAACCGGCTGGACCGCTCCATACGGGCCAGCGCACGCCCGTGCGTCCGGCCGTGTGTACCTCTTCGCCCATTTAAACTCCATTTTCGCAAACAGAAACTTTCCACCCCATTTTTCCCCACTTCCAGCAGCAGAAACCTCTCAAATTTTTCCCCAAAATTTTTCCCCAATCTTTGCAAGCCAATAACTTTCGATCCGTCCGCTGGATCTTCCTAATTTTCGGAAGGTACGTAGTCTACATTACGTATTTCAATTAGTTGGGTTTTGAGGACGATCCGTCGAGCCGATCTTACACACATTGCTGCCCAAAGTACACGCACGCCAAGTGTTCGACAAAATTCCCGAGTGAGGATTTTCATCAAATTCAATCCTACAAGCTTCCAACAACAATCTCACATGGCCGCCGAAGGTTCTCGACGTAGGAGGAGACGAGATGACCCTCCATCTCCACTCCCATTCAATGTGGATATTTCAAATGCATTCCAAGTTAAAATATTTAGGAGAATGCATGAACGCCCGGTGTTTTCCACCAAATTTCTCGACATCGAAGCATTAGGAAATTTGGGACTTGGCCCTGGTATTGCTCGATACATAGAAGATGTGGGATGGACCACATTCTTGGACATAAGAAGGAATTCGTACCCCCGGCTTGTGTACGAATTCATTGCCACACTTCAAGTACTTCCCCATGAAGACGATGCCGAGCTACCATTCAAAATTGAGTTCCGAGCTTTTAATGAAGATTATGAGCTCACTCTTCGGCAACTAACAATGCATTTTGGACTACCCATCCGAGGTATGATAAGCCGTGAAGTTGGATGGTCCGAAGCCGAAGCTTGGAGAAATGTCTCCACTTCTCGAAGACCCTTTCAACAAGGAAAATCGAAGGCAACCGACCTTCGTGATGCCGCTTTTAGGACTTTCCACCGGTTCCTCTCATGTACCGTTTTCGCTAGAGGAGATAGCTACGGTTCAATTAATATTGAGGAACTCTACGTCCTTGATTGCGCGGTTCGAAGGCAAGCAGTCAACGGCATTATGTTTTTCCTTCGATATGTAGAATATGTAGGTACCCGGCCTAAAGGAGAAATCAGAATTGGGTCCTACATTACCGCGATCTTAGAGTGTGCCGGAGTGACCGGCATGGATCGAATGGCCCCGGCAGGAGCCGAGGATTCAACAATTTCCTACAAGCAACTCGCCCAAATGAAACTTTGTAGGAAAGTTAGAGGACGACATGGTCGTTATGTGCCAATGACGGCCGAGGAAGCCGCCGCCGGTAGCGATGGCGACGATGAAGAGGATGCCGATTTAGGAGGTCATCCTGAGGAGGACCGACAAGAGAGGGAGGAGCAAATGATGGAACAACTTTACGAAGCAGGAGGCTTCGCTCCTCAGCAGGTTCCGTATGTACCCGATCCTCCTAGAACCGAAGAGGTTCCATTCCAGCAGGGCTTTGAGGATTACCCGACACAGCATCAGGCCGGATCTTCTCAATGGGACAGATCAAGTGAGGAACAATGGAGCCAGTATTTACAAGCGGAGTCGGAAACCCGAAGCCGATGGGAGACCGACAGGTGGACGATTTGGGGAAACCGTTCCACCACTTTCGCTGAACAGACCACCGAACGTCTAGATCGACAGTCGGCCGATCTCCGAGAGGTTCGCGCCGACCTACAAGAATTCAGACACGAGACCCGACGCAACCAGACTGAGCTTCGGGAACAGATTACCGGCCTCGAGAGATCCATCACTGATCAACTTGCCAACTATCTGAGCCGCCTTGGCAGGTCGCCTAACTCTGGAGCACCTGATTCTTAGTTGGCATTAGTTTTTCCCTAATTTCTCGTTGTTTTCGTTTTAATTGTAATTTGAATTTCAGTTGAACTATTATGTATGAACTATGTGTTAAATGTTTATTTGAATTTAACTGTTAACTGTTCATTTTAATTAATTGCTTATGTGTTAATTGCGCGATTTTGTATGATGAACTTTTAAATGCTGTGATATACTTCCTTTAATAAACCCCGAGGTTCGGAGTAGAATCTGAGGACAGATTCTTTTAAAGGAGGGAGTATTGTAACGACCCAAAAATTCCATAATTAATTCTTGGAATAATTATTCGACATTTAGTTGAATTTTATATGAAAAGATTTAACTTTGTTAGTTAATCTTAATTTATTATAATTATTTCAATATCTTTAACCTTTTATAATTACATTTTCTACCCCTCGAATTATTCTAATCTTTATAAACGAACCTACAATCTTCTAAAATACCCTTGCACTACCTTGAACACACCCACACTATCTTGAACACACTCACACCCTCTTGAACACACCCCTTGCACCCTCTTGAGTACATAATCATTCGAGAGAGAGAGAGAGAGAAGAGAAGGAGAAAAGAGAGAAGAGAAGGAGAAGAGAGAAATTCCATTCCGAATTCGTTTCTCGACCGATTTAAATTCCGAGACCAGTTTTACGATCCTCATTCGATTCTTTATCGGTAACCTTCTTTCTCCAATTCATTTCATCCATTAAATCTTTCAATTTTTATAGTTTTTATATTGAATAAATAGTTGATGAATTTTGTAACGCCCCGAAAAATCCGAATCATTATTTTACGCGATTTAATTATTTTATTTGACAGTTATTATGTGTATTTTAACAATTTCATAAATGAGTGAATTTTGGTTTTTAAACCATTTCATGTCAACGTGTGTTCCATTATATGAGCTTTGACTGTAATATTGTTTAATTCCGACAACCTGCTATTTTTAGTAAGTTCGGAGTAATTACGGTTTTGCCCCTCGTTTCGAAGTCAAGTCAAAGTTTGACTTGACCACTCTCTCTCTCCCTCAAACCTCATTCACGTAAGAAAGAAGAAAAGAAAGAAGAAAAAAGAGAAAAAGAAGAGAGAAAAGAGAGAAAGCTTCGATTGCTCATTCCGATTTCGTTTTCCGACCGAATTTCGATCCGTGAAACTTTTCGAACTCCTCACGATCTATTCTTCTAGTAAGCTTCTCACGTCCTTCGCGTTTAATGCTTCCTAGGTTATGATTTATAGAATTTTGTGAATAGTTTAATAATATATGAAAAATGTGAATATGAATGATTTTGTGGATGGATTTACGTGTTTCTTGGTCCTATAAGTAGATTAGATGTTGTAGATCATTATATGTAAGTTTAGTTTGAGGTTTTGCATGATTTATATGATTTAAATGTTGATTTTTGGCTCATTCCCAAGAACCCTCGCGATTTTCTGCTGTGTTGATAATCCGCACGGCCTGACGCACGGTCTTGAGACCATGCGCCAAGACCGTGTGCATATTTTGGCCTTGCACTGCCTAACGCACGGCCGTGCGCAAGCCGGTGCGCAGGCCAGTGCAAGTTTGTCCGCACCGGCTTGAGCACGTGTTCAAGCCCGTGCGTTTGCCCGTCCCCAAGACCGTGTGTATGCCTTAACCAAAATTTCTCCATTTTCAACTTCTTGCTCTCGGCATTGAGGGTCAAAGGGTAATTAAAAAAGTTGACTTTCTTCGTTTGACCTCCGATTCAAGATCCGATTTCACCTATAGGTCCTATAAATCATGAATTACATATTTTAGGTAGTTTGAATTTTTCCGACTTCGTTTGGGTCCCGTTTCTCGTGTTTTTCGTTTAAGCCTTTTTGGCTATTTTTCAAATGTTGTTCGTTTCTTCCGAAACTTGAATGCATGCTTCCTTATTGCATTTTATGCATGTTTATGAGCTTTTATTACATTCTAACTTGTTTTGCTTATCGAATTCTATGAATTTCTATGTTTTGCCACAATGTGAACCTAAGTGATATGAATGATTGTTTAACGTGCTTCTATGTGTTTTAAATCTTTCGTATAAGCCGTGCGTCGTCGTTAGTCTTATATGGTTATGTCTTTGTCTTTTGCAGACGATACTCCCGTGGAGTAGTGTGCCTGTCTCGCATTTTGCTCTCGTTTTTGTCAAGCCAACAGGTGGGGTTTTCAGTTTCTTATAGTAGACGATAATACGTACATAATACCAACCCTACTACCCGATAAGCCTCGTTTTATGATTTGTTTTACATCCGTTTGTATATATAGTAGATATTTAAGCTTATACTTTTATGATCTTGAAAATGATTTAATATGAAAAGTATTATGTATAAGTTTGTGAAATGTTTACGAAAGAGGCAAGCAAATCTTTGTTTTCCGAAAGCGAACTTTGGCGTTATAGCCTCGCACACGACTTGCCTCGAACGGTCTTTTGACCACATGGAAATGTTTGAAAAGCGAGCTATGTATATGAATATGTTTGACCTGTTCTGATGGGCCCGGAGTAAGGACGATAGGACGAAGTCGGTAGACGTCGGGTCTACGGCGGAAATTCTATGGTTTCCTCCACCTTTGGGAGCTCGGGGTGAGGCCGGAGTGGCAGCCCTTTGAGTACCTGAGCTTGTTTATGTATGATATGTGTAGTTAGGGGTTGCTCCTTGATTACAACTGGAGGAATAAGGTGGGTTTCTGTTTTTATGATTTGACTGGTGGTTCAGAACTCTTCTCGCTGAGTTATACGCTTTGTTATGTTTCATTTTGAGCTAGTTCACCAATCGTTTGCGAAAACCTTTACTTCTGTTGTTTTCTTTCTGTTAAACTGGTGATCTACTTTCGTTTATTCTTATGTACTGTCTTTTTCCCGCTCACTTAGTCATTTGACTAACCCCATTCGTTTCACCCTTTGGTTTCAGGATTCTAGGCGGGATTCATAGTATTGGGTCTTGTCGTTCGAGTTACAAGCTTTTGTCTTATGTAAACTCTCGTTTCTTGTTGACTTATGATGTATGTAGGATTTGAATTGTGCTTATGAATAGCCGGGAATAATATTGTAGAACCCGTTGTAAACATTTGTTAATATTTAATGGAATTTGCTAGCCTTGGTGGGCTTTACCTATCTGCGCAATCATTATGGGTTTTATGTTTTGTTTTATATTGCTTCCGCTTTTGGGTTTGTCTCTGTTTTGAAACTCCCGCCTAGTAGTAAATGTCCGGTTTGCCGTTCGCCGGGTTTTGGTTCGGGTCGGACTCCTTTCGATTCCGAGTCAGGATCCGGTGCGGGGCGTGCGTCTGCCCGTTTGGTGGCGCCCGCTACAGTTGGTATCAGAGCCCTATGGGTTCAATGGCCTATGCTCTGAAGCGTCGAGTCTGTCTAGGTCCGTACGGCTTAGGAACTATGTGAATTGCGTGATTGTGCTTAAGTGATTGTGTGAATTTGAATTCCTTACGTGTTAATGCTTTACATGATCACTTACCGTCATGCATATTTGTACAGTTTTGCAGGATGCGTCGTGGTAGAGGTCCTCCTCCGCCTCCTCCCCCGCCAGAGGGACCTACGCCAGCCCAATTTATGGCGGCGTTACAGCAGTATGCTCTTCATGCACCTCAGGAGACGCCGGAACAAACGGCTATGAAAGCAATGAATCAGTTTCTCAATCGTAATCCGCCACAGTTTGTGGGAGCACCGGATGATGTGGCTGCAGAGGCCTGGATATCGGCCTTGGAGAAGATATTCAGACTGATGCACACTACGGATCCACAGAGGGTCGAGTATGCTGCCTACCTGATGATTGGGGCAGCACAGGACTGGTGGACACGGATCGATCAGCGTTGGACGCGTGATCGGGTGGTTCTGACATGGGCTCAGTTTTTGGTGGAGTTCAGGGCTAAGTACATACCGTTGGTAGTCAGACAACAGCGGGAAAGGGAGTTTTTGAACTTGAAATAGGGCACGTCCTCGGTAGATCAGTATGAGGCACATTTCTCTCGCCTCATTGTTCACTGTTCCTATATGGTTGAGGACGAGGAGAGAAAGACACGCCAGTTCGTGGAGGGTTTGTCTCACAGCATTCGACTGCATATGATGGCTGTCCGCCCCCGATTTTATTCCGATGCAGTTGACATGGCTCTTGCTATAGAGTCAGAGATGAGACAAATGAGGCCTACGTCAGCACCTGCCCCCGCAGCCGCTAAGGGTTTTCTGTCGGGTCCGAAGAGGTCTTTTCCTTCTGTAGGACCATCTTCTTCTTCAGCTGGGAAGAAACCATTTCAGCAGGCTCCGAAGCCGAACGTTCCTCCCCAAGCTCAGGGTTTTCCACGACCAGTTTGTGGATATTGTGGAGGTCCCCATTTGGAGTCTAAGTGTCGAAGGAAGTTAGGGCTTTGCTTTGGATGTGGTAGCTCCGATCATCTTATGAATGCATGCCCGATGAAGAGAGGTCAGAAGCAGCCAGCTCAGCCTCAAGCCCAGGCCCGACTTTACGCCTTGGAAGGCAATGCTGAAGATGTCGCGCCGGATGCGAATGCCGTGGTGGAAGGTACGATATATATACATGGCATTCCCATTCATGCATTGTACGACCCGGGTGCTTCTCACTCGTTTATTGCGCCTGCCGTTGCTTTATCTGTGCATGTGCCTGTTGAGTTGCTTGAGTATGTGTTAGTTGTTAGCTCGCCGATGGGTTCTAGAGTAGCTACGAACCGCATTCTCAAGCGTTGTCCGATGATGATTGAAGGTACCGAATACCTCGGGGATTTAATCGTACTGCCGATGAAGGATTATGGGGTTATTCTTGGGATGGATTGGTTATTTGAGCACTGAGCGAAGATCGACTGCTATGAGAAGAAAGTTGTGCTTGGTTCCAGTGAAGTTAGAGGTTTTAGAATGGGTGAAGGCCCGTATATCTCTATGATGGAAGCCAAGAAGCTTATTCAGAAGGGAGAAGCAACTGGTTTTCTAGCTTATCTTCTCAACCGTCCGAAAGAGCAGACGAAGATCGAGGATACCGATGTGGTTAAGGAATTCATGGATGTGTTTCCCGAGAACTTGGAGTTTCTGCCCCCTGATAGGGACATTGAGTTCGTTATTGATCTAGTCCCGGGTGCCGAGCCGTACTCGAAGTCTCCGTACCGTATGGCTCCTGCCGAGTTGAAGGAATTGAAGAATCAGCTCGACGAACTCCTTTCGATTGGATATATCCGCCCGAGTACCTCGCCTTGGGGTGCTCCAGTCCTGTTCGTGAAGAAGAAGGACGGTACACTCCGTATGTGTATCGATTATCGCGAGTTGAACAGGATGACGGTGAAGAATAAGTATTCTTTGCCGCATATTGAGGAGTTGTTTGATTTACTCCAGGGATCGAGAGTTTATTCTAAGCTTGATCTCAGACAAGGGTATTACCAGCTCCGTATCCGAGCCGAGGATATTCCGAAGACAGCGTTCAACTCCAGATACGGTCACTTTGAGTTCGTGGTCATGCCGTTTGGACTCACGAATGCTCCTGCCGCTTTTATGGATATGATGCACAGGATCTTTCGTCCGTACCTCGATAAGTTTGTTGTGATCTTTATCGATGACATTCTAGTGTTCTCGAAGTCAGAGGAAGAGCACGCAGAACACCTCAAGATTGTTCTTCAGGCTTTGAGAGAGCATCAGTTATTTGCTAAGTTTAGCAAATGCGAATTCTGGATCGACAGAGTGACTTTTCTAGGTCATGTCATATCCGGAACGGGAGTTGAGGTAGATCCGTCGAAGATCGAGACTGTGTTGGATTGGGAGAAACCTAAGACTCCTACAGAGATTCGCAGTTTCTTGGGATTAACAGGATACTATAGACGTTTTGTCAAGGACTTTTCCAAGCTTGCTAGTCCGTTGACTGCGTTGACAAAGAAGGATGCCAAGTTTGAGTGGTCAGACAAATGTGAAGCAAGTTTCCAAGAGCTCAAGAAGAGATTAACTACAGCCCCAGTGTTAGCTATGCCTAATGGATTGGAGGGACTCGTTGTGTACACAGATGCGTCACACGAGGGATTGGGTTGTGTGTTGATGCAAAATGGGAGAGTTATAGCTTACGCCTCGAGGAAGCTAAAGCCAGCCGAAGAGAACTATCCCACGCATGATCTTGAACTAGCAGCCGTTGTGTTTGCTTTGCTAAAGTGGCGTCATTATCTGTATGGCACTACGTTCGATATCTTCACTGATCACAAGAGTCTTCAGTATTTGTTTACTCAGAAGGATTTGAACAAGAGACAGCGTCGATGGATGGAATTGTTTGAGGATTATGATTGCAAGATTCAATACCATCCTGGAAAGGCGAATGTGGTAGCCGATGCATTGAGTCGTAAGGCGAGTGTAGCTCTGCTAGAGGCTAAGTTTGAGCGAGTTCATATCACCTCGCAGGCTCACGTTCACAGTATATCGATTCAGTCAGAATTGGGTCGTAAGATTCGAGATGTTCAGGCTACTGACGAATGGACTCAGAGGCAGATAGTTCATATTTCAGATGATTCAGAGTCCCAGTTTCGTGTTGATGATTCTGGTATTCTCCGCTTCGAGACTCGAGTTTGTGTTCCTGAGAGTCTTAAGAAGGAGATTCTTGCTGAGGCGCATAATACGCCTTATACAGTACATCCTGGTGGAAGTAAGATGTACCGGGATCTAAAAGAGTTGTTCTGGTGGAGAGGTATGAAGAGAGACGTAGCTGATTACGTCAAGAGATGTCAGACATGTCAGCAGGTCAAGGTAGAGCACCAGAGACCTGGAGGATTGCTACAGCCACTACCGATTCCTACGTGGAATTGGGAGCAGATTGCGATGGACTTTGTGTCCGGTTTACCAAAAGTTAAAGGTGGCTATGATAGTATTTGGGTGATAATTGACCGACTTTCCAAGACTGCTCACTTTCTGCCGGTCAAGAAGTCATTCAAGGTAGAGAAGTTGGCAGAGATTTATCACCGAGAGATTGTCAGGCTTCATGGAGTTCCTGTGAGTATTGTGTCTGACAGAGATGCTAGATTCACTTCTCAATTATGGCAGCATCTTCAGGAGAAAATGGGAACGAAACTGACATTCAGTACAACAGCACATCCGCAGACCGATGGCCAATCTGAGAGAACGATTCGATATCTCAGTGATATGCTTCGTGCGTGTGCCTTAGACTTTCGCACCAATTGGCACGACCAATTACCGTTGATTGAGTTCGCCTACAACAACAGTTATCAGTCTATAATCAAGATGGCACCTTATGAAGCTCTGTATGGAAGGAAGTGCAGATCCCCGTTGTTTTGGGATCTTGAGGATTGGCGTTGGACAAGGGATAACAAAGGAAGAGGAGATTCTCCGCAGTCTCTTCAGAGAGCGATTGACCGAATTCAGATCACCGTCAGAGGATGAAAGCAGCCCAGGATCGCCAGAAAAATTATGCCGATACACGCCGCCGACCTTTGGAGTTCGAGGTTGGTGACCGAGTGTTTCTTAAAGCTTCACCTCGAAAGGGATTCACTCGTATTGGCAAAGGTGGTAAGTTAGGTCCGAGATTCTTAGGACCTTTTGAGATTCTGGAGAAGATTGGAGAAGCTGCTTACAGATTAGACTTGCCACCGAGTCTGACAGGAATCCACAACGTTTTCCACGTTTCACAGCTCCGGAAGTATCACCCGAGTGATTCACACATTCTTCCTATCGAAGATGTTGAGATAGAGCCGGACTTGACCTTCGTTTCACAGCCGGTGAAAATTTTAGACAAAAAGACTCAAGCACTGCGTAACAGAGAGATTCCTATGGTTAAAGTGCTTTGGAGGAGTCAGTCGGTTGAAGAAGCTACATGGGAAACCGAAGAGAAAATGCGCAAGTTTCATCCCGCATTATTTGTAGCAGACGAGTAGAATCTGGGGACAGATTCTCATAAGGAGGGGTGATTGTAACGCCCCGAAAAATCCGAATCATTATTTTGCGCGATTTAATTATTTTATTTGATAGTTATTATGTGTATTTTAACAATTTCATAAATGAGTGAATTTTGGTTTTTAAACCATTTCATGTCAACTTGTGTTCCATTATATGAGCTTTGACTGTAATATTGTTTAATTCCGACAACCTGCTATTTTTAGTAAGTTCAGAGTAATTACGGTTTTGCCCCTCGTTTCGAAGTCAAGTCAAAGTTTGACTTGACCACTCTCTCTCCCTCAAACCTCATTCACGTAAGAAAGAAGAAAAGAAAGAAGAAAAAAGAGAAAAAGAAGAGAGAAAAGAGAGAAAGCTTCGATTGCTCATTCCGATTTCGTTTTCCGACCGAATTTCGATCCGTGAAACTTTTCGAACTCCTCACGATCTATTCTTCTAGTAAGCTTCTCACGTCCTTCGCGTTTAATGCTTCCTAGGTTATGATTTATAGAATTTTGTGAATAGTTTAATAATATATGAAAAATGTGAATATGAATGATTTTGTGGATGGATTTACGTGTTTCTTGGTCCTATAAGTAGATTAGATGTTGTAGATCATTATATGTAAGTTTAGTTTGAGGTTTTGCATGATTTATATGATTTAAATGTTGATTTTTGGCTCATTCCCAAGAACCCTCGCGATTTTCTGCTGTGTTGATAATCCGCACGGCCTGACGCACGGTCTTGAGACCATGCGCCAAGACTGTGTGCATATTTTGGCCTTGCACTGCCTAACGCACGGCCGTGCGCAAGCCGGTGCGCAGGCCAGTGCAAGTTTGTCCGCACCGGCTTGAGCACGTGTTCAAGCCCGTGCGTTTGCCCGTCCCCAAGACCGTGTGTATGCCTTAACCAAAATTTCTCCATTTTCAACTTCTTGCTCTCGGCATTGAGGGTCAAAGGGTAATTAAAAAAGTTGACTTTCTTCGTTTGACCTCCGATTCAAGATCCGATTTCACCTATAGGTCCTATAAATCATGAAATACATATTTTAGGTAGTTTGAATTTTTCCGACTTCGTTTGGGTCCCGTTTCTCGTGTTTTTCGTTTAAGCCTTTTTGGCTATTTTTCAAATGTTGTTCGTTTCTTCCGAAACTTGAATGCATGCTTCCTTATTGCATTTTATGCATGTTTATGAGCTTTTATTGCATTCTAACTTGTTTTGCTTATCGAATTCTATGAATTTCTATGTTTTGCCACAATGTGAACCTAAGTGATATGAATGATTGTTTAACGTGCTTCTATGTGTTTTAAATCTTTCGTATAAGCCGTGCGTCGTCGTTAGTCTTATATGGTTATGTCTTTGTCTTTTGCAGACGATACTCCCGTGGAGTAGTGTGCCTGTCTCGCATTTTGCTCTCGTTTTTGTCAAGCCAACAGGTGGGGTTTTCAGTTTCTTATAGTAGACGATAATACGTACATAATACCAACCCTACTACCCGATAAGCCTCGTTTTATGATTTGTTTTACATCCGTTTGTATATATAGTAGATATTTAAGCTTATACTTTTATGCTCTTGAAAATGATTTAATATGAAAAGTATTATGTATAAGTTTGTGAAATGTTTACGAAAGAGGCAGGCAAATCTTTGTTTTCCGAAAGCGAACTTTGGCGTTATAGCCTCGCACACGACTTGCCTCGAACGGTCTTTTGACCACATGGAAATGTTTGAAAAGCGAGCTATGTATATGAATATGTTTGACCTGTTCTGATGGGCCCGGAGTAAGGACGATAGGACGAAGTCGGTAGACGTCGGGTCTAAGGCGGAAATTCTATGGTTTCCTCCACCTTTGGGAGCTCGGGGTGAGGCCGGAGTGGCAGCCCTTTGAGTACCTGAGCTTGTTTATGTATGATATGTGTAGTTAGGGGTTGCTCCTTGATTACAACTGGAGGAATAAGGTGGGTTTCTGTTTTTATGATTTGACTGGTGGTTCAGAACTCTTCTCGCTGAGTTATACGCTTTGTTATGTTTCATTTTGAGCTAGTTCACCAATCGTTTGCGAAAACCTTTACTTCTGTTGTTTTCTTTCTGTTAAACTGGTGATCTACTTTCGTTTATTCTTATGTACTGTCTTTTTCCCCCTCACTTAGTCATTTGACTAACCCCATTCGTTTCACCCTTTGGTTTCAGGATTCTAGGCGGGATTCATAGTATTGGGTCTTGTCGTTCGAGTTACAAGCTTTTGTCTTATGTAAACTCTCGTTTCTTGTTGACTTATGATGTATGTAGGATTTGAATTGTGCTTATGAATAGCCGGGAATAATATTGTAGAACCCGTTGTAAACATTTGTTAATATTTAATGGAATTTGCTAGCCTTGGTGGGCTTTACCTATCTGCGCAATCATTATGGGTTTTATGTTTTGTTTTATATTGCTTCCGCTTTTGGGTTTGTCTCTGTTTTGAAACTCCCGCCTAGTAGTAAATGTCCGGTTTGCCGTTCGCCGGGTTTTGGTTCGGGTCGGACTCCTTTCGATTCCGGGTCAGGATCCGGTGCGGGGCGTGCGTCTGCCCGTTTGGTGGCGCCCGCTACAAATTTCTTGATTCGTAGGTTATAGTTTATCATTTTTAGCGTAGTTCGGATCAAATGATAGATATTAATGTGTACAATGCATGAGTGTGAATTTTACATGTTAATTTTAGCCTTAGCATTCCCCCTATTTGATTTTTGCATGAAACTCTCGAGAAAACCTTAAAAATCGCGTTTCTGCACCTGGGTGTTGGAACCACACGGCCCAACGCACAGTCTTGCTCAAGACCGTGCGCAGGACCGTGCACAGCCATTTAACCTTGCACCGGCTTGCGTACGCCGGTGCAACAGGCCGTGTGCCTTTGTTTCAGCCTGCACGATCTTGGTTTCGTGCTCAAGACCGTGCACTAGGCCGTGCGTTAGCCCGTGCAAATGCCTTAGCCATTTTTTCAGCCTTTTTCCTTAGTTGCTCTCGGTAATAGGGTCAAATGATCAAAAATAAAAGTTGACTTTTTACATACGACCCCCTAAAATCGAGCCGTTTTCACCTATAGCTTCCTTATGATTCAAGGATGAATATTTGATAAAGTTTTCAAAATTCCGAACTCGTTCGGACCTTGAATCGAACCTTTTTTGTTTAGGGTTTTTTCCCCAATTTTTGAATGTTGTCCGAAAAATCCGAAAATCGCATGAGTGCTTCTTTTTAATATTATATGCATGAATGTACAATTAGAATTTCAATTGAGTATGTTTATCATTGTTAATTTCGTATTTTTTAGTTTAATTGATTTAATTGTATTTTAATTGTATATTCATTTGATACATGTTGTTTATTGGTTTTAATTGCAATGTAGTCTTTGAGAGTCGTTGTCGTGTCTTGTCTTATGTGATTTTGTCGTCTGTTAGTTTCAGGCTGTCTTGTCAGGACATTGCTTGGATTGTCTTGTCGTTCCGTGTTTCCAGGTGAGGGTTTAAAATGATTTCAAACGGAGTAAGAATTCTTTTAATTTATTGCGAACTCCCCTTATGTGCTCTTATTGCTTCGTTTTCCTTTCTCGTATAATTATTAGATATTTAATCTATATTTTAAGGTTGCTCTCAAATGATTTAATATTAAATTGTACTTATGAGTATCCCTAAAATATTTTATTTTCATATGGCAAGTAAAATTATTTATTTTAAGCGTGACGGTTTGACTTAGGATTTATACCCTTCGTCGTCACTCAAACTTGCTCAAATTTAACTTATGTACGGTTTTCAAAGCGAGCAAATTCATGACATTTCAACATGGGGCCCGGGAAAGTATCCGGAGGTTATACCTGGGGACGAGCGTCTAGGGGTAATCCGAGGTGCTTCTCCCAAAACTAAGCGTCAATCGTGGCCCGTCAGGAGTTGATAGCCACGGTTGGGAGTGATGGTGGGCGTTGCATTCGTTGCACGTTTTCCTAAAATTCACAGTCGCCCGAAATAGCGATTCGGGGTCAGACACCGGTGATGGAGTGTATGAACGTGAAGGGGTTATAAGGAGGAACAGGCCCATTCTCGCTGGGATATTATTTGCGTGCATGTTACTGCTTTAATTATTTATTATCTATTTAATGTCGTGTATGCAAGTCGAAGCACGATCCGGATTTTCTTCAATTATGCAAATGTATTTTCATATATATATAATTTAAAACCCGGACACGTGGCTCGTACTTGATCCCTCTTAACCTTCACTGAGTGTTTTTACTCACCCCCCTATTTTAATTCTTACTTCAGGTCGACAGGTGGCGTTGTCACCTATCATGTCAGTCGGCAGCAGCAGGTCTAGGTTGGCTCGTGTGTCTTGTCTTGTCAGTGTCCCAACAACAGTCGTGTTCTTGTTATGAATTTATTTAATTATGTATTTTGGATTATGCTTTAATTTAAGTACTTACGTGCCCCTGATGTGGGATAGATTAGGCTGGCCATGAATGGCATTGATTATATTATGATTGAGAATGATGTATGAATTACGTGGCCATGGATGGTTTATATGATATTTTATATAATTGTTATTACTTCCGCAACTCTGATTTAATTATTATTTATTGCTGTTGTTGTTGGGCTGTCGTTTGCTGTTGCTAGTTTTGCCTGATTGATTGCCGTTTGCCGGGATGGATTTTTAAATGGGGTACTTATACCTCGTTTGAGGGTTTGTCTCTGTGCGGATGTGGTGTCCTTTCTCCGGCCAAGGAAAGGGGCGCTACAGTCAGTGGTATCAGAGCCTAGGTTCCCGAACAGGAACCGAAAGCTCTAGTATCTCGTCTGTCTTGCATGGAGTGTCTGTCAGCTTGGTGTCAGTTCGTGTCGAGTTCGTGTTTTGACAAGTGGTTGTCTCATCTTGGTGCTTAAAATTGTAGACGATTACGGTTGGCTTAATTAACCGACTGGCAATCTTTTATAAATTTCTGTACTAAGGAAGATGTAACGCGAGTCGATCGTGGAACACTGTGCGTGTCTTACATGGTTTTGTCTGTCGTAGTGTGTGTCGGTAGGATTGAGCATGCTTATGTGTTTATGAATTGTTAGCATCATTTCTCACAAGACATGCACCTATTTTGCCAAATAGTTGTGAATGCAGGTATGCCGCGTAAGAAAGCTAGATCAGATCCGCCACTACCTCCACTTCAGACTACGTCAGGATCAACGCACTCGTATTCGACGGGAGAGTTGGAAATAGCTCAGGGAGCAGATAGCGTGACGGAATACGAGGCCAGATTTGCCTACCTGACTAACTACTCACCAAACCGGGAGCCAGATCAAAGGAACAGAGCTGCGAGATTTATATCTGGATTGAGGCATGAAATTCGCCAAGTACTCATAGGTCTTGGTTGTTGTTCTTATGCTGAAGCTGTTGGCCGAGCCTTGCGGGCCGAAGCAGAGTTTGAAATGAGAGCTAGGAATGCTCGACCGATCACTTTAACGAACCAGTCTTATGGATCGAGAACTCCAGTGGCTAATCGTACAACTTCTCACAGAAAAGAGGCGACGACCAGTGGATCCAGGGAGAGCACCATCCTTTGCTCGTATTGCCATAAGCCAAATCATCTCGCAGAGTACTGCCGGAAACGACTGGGGCAGTGTTTACTGTGTGGATCCCCTGACCATCTTCTCGACAATTACCCTATTAAGAAGACACCTAAGGAAGAGGATAGTGGATGATGATTCTGGGGATTCAGGGTTCTTAATTCAGAGAGGGAGGCTACCGTATAATAAAGCGGGAAGGGACAGTGTTGAGGACGTACAATAAATGAGAGGCTACGACATCGAAGGACTTGAGCAAAAATTATGGAATAAGAGGAATAATGGGAGACTAGAACGGACTTCATTACTCGGAATAAAGGTACCGTGCATTTTCATAACATTCATATTTCTCGTATCCAATTTATTAATTGCGCGGTATTATGTAATTATTATTTGTGTGAACTCCGGATTAAATCCGGAGTGTTTTCGAAAATTCTTCGCGTTTTAATTCGATCCAGGGGTGCTTGCACGCCCTAACGCACGGTCTTGCTCAAGACCGTGCGGTTCAGCTCAATCCCGTGCAAGCCAGTTCAGCGTTAAACCGCTGAACCGGCTGGACCGCTCCACACGGGCCAGCGCACGCCCGTGCGTCCGGCCGTGTGTACCTCCTCGCCCATTTAAACTCCATTTTCGCAAACAGAAACTTTCCACCCCATTTTTCCCCACTTCCAGCAGCAGAAACCTCTCAAATTTTTCCCCAAAATTTTTCCCCAATCTTTGCAAGCCAATAACTTTCGATCCGTCCGCTGGATCTTCCTAATTTTCGGAAGGTACGTAGTCTACATTACGTATTTCAATTAGTTGGGTTTTGAGGACGATCCGTCGAGCCGATCTTACACACATTGCTGCCCAAAGTACACGCACGCCAAGTGTTCGACAAAATTCCCGAGTGAGGATTTTCATCAAATTCAATCCTACAAGCTTCCAACAACAATCTCACATGGCCGCCGAAGGTTCTCGACGTAGGAGGAGACGAGATGACCCTCCATCTCCACTCCCATTCAATGTGGATATTTCAAATGCATTCCAAGTTAAAATATTTAGGAGAATGCATGAACGCCCGGTGTTTTCCACCAAATTTCTCGACATCGAAGCATTAGGAAATTTGGGACTTGGCCCCGGTATTGCTCGATACATAGAAGATGTGGGATGCACCACATTCTTGGACATAAGAAGGAATTCGTACCCCCGGCTTGTGTACGAATTCATTGCCACACTTCAAGTACTTCCCCATGAAGACGATGCCGAGCTACCATTCAAAATTGAGTTCCGAGCTTTTAATGAAGATTATGAGCTCACTCTTCGGCAACTAACAATGCATTTTGGACTACCCATCCGGGGTATGATAAGCCGTGAAGTTGGATGGTCCGAAGCCGAAGCTTGGAGAAATGTCTCCACTTCTCGAAGACCCTTTCAACAAGGAAAATCGAAGGCAACCGACCTTCGTGATGCCGCTTTTAGGACTTTCCACCGGTTCCTCTCATGTACCGTTTTCGCTAGAGGAGATAGCTACGGTTCAATTAATATTGAGGAACTCTACGTCCTTGATTGCGCGGTTCGAAGGCAAGCAGTCAACGGCATTATGTTTTTCCTTCGATATGTAGAATATGTAGGTACCCGGCCTAAAGGAGAAATCAGAATTGGGTCCTACATTACCGCGATCTTAGAGTGTGCCGGAGTGACCGGCATGGATCGAATGGCCCCGGCAGGAGCCGAGGATTCAACAATTTCCTACAAGCAACTCGCCCAAATGAAACTTTGTAGGAAAGTTAGAGGACGACATGGTCGTTATGTGCCAATGACGGCCGAGGAAGCCGCCGCCGGTAGCGATGGCGACGATGAAGAGGATGCCGATTTAGGAGGTCATCCTGAGGAGGACCGACAAGAGAGGGAGGAGCAAATGATGGAACAACTTTACGAAGCAGGAGGCTTCGCTCCTCAGCAGGTTCCGTATGTACCCGATCCTCCTAGAACCGAAGAGGTTCCATTCCAGCAGGGCTTTGAGGATTACCCGACACAGCATCAGGCCGGATCTTCTCAATGGGACAGATCAAGTGAGGAACAATGGAGCCAGTATTTACAAGCGGAGTCGGAAACCCGAAGCCGATGGGAGACCGACAGGTGGACGATTTGGGGAAACCGTTCCACCACTTTCGCTGAACAGACCACCGAACGTCTAGATCGACAGTCGGCCGATCTCCGAGAGGTTCGCGCCGACCTACAAGAATTCAGACACGAGACCCGACGCAACCAGACTGAGCTTCGGGAACAGATTACCGGCCTCGAGAGATCCATCACTGATCAACTTGCCAACTATCTGAGCCGCCTTGGCAGGTCGCCTAACTCTGGAGCACCTGATTCTTAGTTGGCATTAGTTTTTCCCTAATTTCTCGTTGTTTTCGTTTTAATTGTAATTTGAATTTCAGTTGAACTATTATGTATGAACTATGTGTTAAATGTTTATTTGAATTTAACTGTTAACTGTTCATTTTAATTAATTGCTTATGTGTTAATTGCGCGATTTTGTATGATGAACTTTTAAATGCTGTGATATACTTCCTTTAATAAACCCCGAGGTTCGGAGTAGAATCTGAGGACAGATTCTTTTAAAGGAGGGAGTATTGTAACGACCCAAAAATTCCATAATTAATTCTTGGAATAATTATTCGACATTTAGTTGAATTTTATATGAAAAGATTTAACTTTGTTAGTTAATCTTAATTTATTATAATTATTTCAATATCTTTAACCTTTTATAATTACATTTTCTACCCCTCGAATTATTCTAATCTTTATAAACGAACCTACAATCTTCTAAAATACCCTTGCACTACCTTGAACACACCCACACTATCTTGAACACACTCACACCCTCTTGAACACACCCCTTGCACCCTCTTGAGTACATAATCATTCGAGAGAGAGAGAGAGAGAAGAGAAGGAGAAAAGAGAGAAGAGAAGGAGAAGAGAGAAATTCCATTCCGAATTCGTTTCTCGACCGATTTAAATTCCGAGACCAGTTTTACGATCCTTATTCGATTCTTTATCGGTAACCTTCTTTCTCCAATTCATTTCATCCATTAAATCTTTCAATTTTTATAGTTTTTATATTGAATAAATAGTTGATGAATTTCTTGATTCATAGGTTATAGTTTATCATTTTTAGCGTAGTTCGGATCAAATGATAGATATTAATGTGTACAATGCATGAGTGTGAATTTTACATGTTAATTTTAGCCTTAGCATTCCCCCTATTTGATTTTTGCATGAAACTCTCGAGAAAACCTTAAAAATCGCGTTTCTGCACCTGGGTGTTGGAACCACACGGCCCAACGCACAGTCTTGCTCAAGACCGTGCGCAGGACCGTGCACAGCCATTTAACCTTGCACCGGCTTGCGTACGCCGGTGCAACAGGCCGTGTGCCTTTGTTTCAGCCTGCACGATCTTGGTTTCGTGCTCAAGACCGTGCACTAGGCCGTGCGTTAGCCCGTGCGAATGCCTTAGCCATTTTTTCAGCCTTTTTCCTTAGTTGCTCTCGGTAATAGGGTCAAATGATCAAAAATAAAAGTTGACTTTTTACATACAACCCCCTAAAATCGAGCCGTTTTCACCTATAGCTTCCTTATGATTCAAGGATGAATATTTGGTAAAGTTTTCAAAATTCCGAACTCGTTCGGACCTTGAATCGAACCTTTTTTATTTAGGGTTTTTTCCCCAATTTTTGAATGTTGTCCGAAAAATCCGAAAATCGCATGAGTGCTTCTTTTTAATATTATATGCATGAATGTACAATTAGAATTTCAATTGAGTATGTTTATCATTGTTAATTTCGTATTTTTTAGTTTAATTGATTTAATTGTATTTTAATTGTATATTCATTTGATACATGTTGTTTATTGGTTTTAATTGCAATGTAGTCTTTGAGAGTCGTTGTCGTGTCTTGTCTTATGTGATTTTGTCGTCTGTTAGTTTCAGGCTGTCTTGTCAGGACATTGCTTGGATTGTCTTGTCGTTCCGTGTTTCCAGGTGAGGGTTTAAAATGATTTCAAACGGAGTAAGAATTCTTTTAATTTATTGCGAACTCCCCTTATGTGCTCTTATTGCTTCGTTTTCCTTTCTCGTATAATTATTAGATATTTAATCTATATTTTAAGGTTGCTCTCAAATGATTTAATATTAAATTGTACTTATGAGTATCCCTAAAATATTTTATTTTCATATGGCAAGTAAAATTATTTATTTTAAGCGTGACGGTTTGACTTAGGATTTATACCCTTCGTCGTCACTCAAACTTGCTCAAATTTAACTTATGTACGGTTTTCAAAGCGAGCAAATTCATGACATTTCAACATGGGGCCCGGGAAAGTATCCGGAGGTTATACCTGGGGACGAGCGTCTAGGGGTAATCCGAGGTGCTTCTCCCAAAACTAAGCGTCAATCGTGGCCCGTCAGGAGTTGATAGCCACGGTTGGGAGTGATGGTGGGCGTTGCATTCGTTGCACGTTTTCCTAAAATTCACAGTCGCCCGAAATAGCGATTCGGGGTCAGACACCGGTGATGGAGTGTATGAACGTGAAGGGGTTATAAGGAGGAACAGGCCCATTCTCGCTGGGATATTATTTGCGTGCATGTTACTGCTTTAATTATTTATTATCTATTTAATGTCGTGTATGCAAGTCGAAGCACGATCCGGATTTTCTTCAATTATGCAAATGTATTTTCATATATATATAATTTAAAACCCGGACACGTGGCTCGTACTTGATCCCTCTTAACCTTCACTGAGTGTTTTTACTCACCCCCCTATTTTAATTCTTACTTCAGGTCGACAGGTGGCGTTGTCACCTATCATGTCAGTCGGCAGCAGCAGGTCTAGGTTGGCTCGTGTGTCTTGTCTTGTCAGTGTCCCAACAACAGTCGTGTTCTTGTTATGAATTTATTTAATTATGTATTTTGGATTATGCTTTAATTTAAGTACTTACGTGCCCCTGATGTGGGATAGATTAGGCTGGCCATGAATGGCATTGATTATATTATGATTGAGAATGATGTATGAATTACGTGGCCATGGATGGTTTATATGATATTTTATATAATTGTTATTACTTCCGCAACTCTGATTTAATTATTATTTATTGCTGTTGTTGTTGGGCTGTCGTTTGCTGTTGCTAGTTTTGCCTGATTGATTGCCGTTTGCCGGGATGGATTTTTAAATGGGGTACTTATACCTCGTTTGAGGGTTTGTCTCTGTGCGGATGTGGTGTCCTTTCTCCGGCCAAGGAAAGGGGGGCTACAGTCAGTGGTATCAGAGCCTAGGTTCCCGAACAGGAACCGAAAGCTCTAGTATCTCGTCTGTCTTGCATGGAGTGTCTGTCAGCTTGGTGTCAGTTCGTGTCGAGTTCGTGTTTTGACAAGTGGTTGTCTCATCTTGGTGCTTAAAATTGTAGACGATTACGGTTGGCTTAATTAACCGACTGGCAATCTTTTATAAATTTCTGTACTAAGGAAGATGTAACGCGAGTCGATCGTGGAACACTGTGCGTGTCTTACATGGTTTTGTCTGTCGTAGTGTGTGTCGGTAGGATTGAGCATGCTTATGTGTTTATGAATTGTTAGCATCATTTCTCACAAGACATGCACCTATTTTGCCAAATAGTTGTGAACGCAGGTATGCCGCGTAAGAAAGCTAGATCAGATCCGCCACTACCTCCACTTCAGACTACGTCAGGATCAACGCACTCGTATTCGACGGGAGAGTTGGAAATAGCTCAGGGAGCAGATAGCGTGACGGAATACGAGGCCAGATTTGCCTACCTGACTAACTACTCACCAAACCGGGAGCCAGATCAAAGGAACAGAGCTGCGAGATTTATATCTGGATTGAGGCATGAAATTCGCCAAGTACTCATAGGTCTTGGTTGTTGTTCTTATGCTGAAGCTGTTGGCCGAGCCTTGCGGGCCGAAGCAGAGTTTGAAATGAGAGCTAGGAATGCTCGACCGATCACTTTAACGAACCAGTCTTATGGATCGAGAACTCCAGTGGCTGTTCGTACAACTTCTCACAGAAAAGAGGCGACGACCAGTGGATCCAGGGAGAGCACCATCCTTTGCTCGTATTGCCATAAGCCAAATCATCTCGCAGAGTACTGCCGGAAACGACTGGGGCAGTGTTTACTGTGTGGATCCCCTGACCATCTTCTCGACAATTACCCTATTAAGAAGACACCTAAGGAAGAGGATAGTGGATGATGATTCTGGGGATTCAGGGTTCTTAATTCAGAGAGGGAGGCTACCGTATAATAAAGCGGGAAGGGACAGTGTTGAGGACGTACAATAAATGAGAGGCTACGACATCGAAGGACTTGAGCAAAAATTATGGAATAAGAGGAATAATGGGAGACTAGAACGGACTTCATTACTCGGAATAAAGGTACCGTGCATTTTCATAACATTCATATTTCTCGTATCCAATTTATTAATTGCGCGGTATTATGTAATTATTATTTGTGTGAACTCCGGATTAAATCCGGAGTGTTTTCGAAAATTCTTCGCGTTTTAATTCGATCCAGGGGTGCTTGCACGCCCTAACGCACGGTCTTGCTCAAGACCGTGCGGTTCAGCTCAATCCCGTGCAAGCCAGTTCAGCGTTAAACCGCTGAACCGGCTGGACCGCTCCACACGGGCCAGCGCACGCCCGTGCGTCCGGCCGTGTGTACCTCTTCGCCCATTTAAACTCCATTTTCGCAAACAGAAACTTTCCACCCCATTTTTCCCCACTTCCAGCAGCAGAAACCTCTCAAATTTTTCCCCAAAATTTTTCCCCAATCTTTGCAAGCCAATAACTTTCGATCCGTCCGCTGGATCTTCCTAATTTTCGGAAGGTACGTAGTCTACATTACGTATTTCAATTAGTTGGGTTTTGAGGACGATCCGTCGAGCCGATCTTACACACATTGCTGCCCAAAGTACACGCACGCCAAGTGTTCGACAAAATTCCCGAGTGAGGATTTTCATCAAATTCAATCCTACAAGCTTCCAACAACAATCTCACATGGCCGCCGAAGGTTCTCGACGTAGGAGGAGACGAGATGACCCTCCATCTCCACTCCCATTCAATGTGGATATTTCAAATGCATTCCAAGTTAAAATATTTAGGAGAATGCATGAACGCCCGGTGTTTTCCACCAAATTTCTCGACATCGAAGCATTAGGAAATTTGGGACTTGGCCCCGGTATTGCTCGATACATAGAAGATGTGGGATGGACCACATTCTTGGACATAAGAAGGAATTCGTACCCCCGGCTTGTGTACGAATTCATTGCCACACTTCAAGTACTTCCCCATGAAGACGATGCCGAGCTACCATTCAAAATTGAGTTCCGAGCTTTTAATGAAGATTATGAGCTCACTCTTCGGCAACTAACAATGCATTTTGGACTACCCATCCGGGGTATGATAAGCCGTGAAGTTGGATGGTCCGAAGCCGAAGCTTGGAGAAATGTCTCCACTTCTCGAAGACCCTTTCAACAAGGAAAATCGAAGGCAACCGACCTTCGTGATGCCGCTTTTAGGACTTTCCACCGGTTCCTCTCATGTACCGTTTTCGCTAGAGGAGATAGCTACGGTTCAATTAATATTGAGGAACTCTACGTCCTTGATTGCGCGGTTCGAAGGCAAGCAGTCAACGGCATTATGTTTTTCCTTCGATATGTAGAATATGTAGGTACCCGGCCTAAAGGAGAAATCAGAATTGGGTCCTACATTACCGCGATCTTAGAGTGTGCCGGAGTGACCGGCATGGATCGAATGGCCCCGGCAGGAGCCGAGGATTCAACAATTTCCTACAAGCAACTCGCCCAAATGAAACTTTGTAGGAAAGTTAGAGGACGACATGGTCGTTATGTGCCAATGACGGCCGAGGAAGCCGCCGCCGGTAGCGATGGCGACGATGAAGAGGATGCCGATTTAGGAGGTCATCCTGAGGAGGACCGACAAGAGAGGGAGGAGCAAATGATGGAACAACTTTACGAAGCAGGAGGCTTCGCTCCTCAGCAGGTTCCGTATGTACCCGATCCTCCTAGAACCGAAGAGGTTCCATTCCAGCAGGGCTTTGAGGATTACCCGACACAGCATCAGGCCGGATCTTCTCAATGGGACAGATCAAGTGAGGAACAATGGAGCCAGTATTTACAAGCGGAGTCGGAAACCCGAAGCCGATGGGAGACCGACAGGTGGACGATTTGGGGAAACCGTTCCACCACTTTCGCTGAACAGACCACCGAACGTCTAGATCGACAGTCGGCCGATCTCCGAGAGGTTCGCGCTGACCTACAAGAATTCAGACACGAGACCCGACGCAACCAGACTGAGCTTCGGGAACAGATTACCGGCCTCGAGAGATCCATCACTGATCAACTTGCCAACTATCTGAGCCGCCTTGGCAGGTCGCCTAACTCTGGAGCACCTGATTCTTAGTTGGCATTAGTTTTTCCCTAATTTCTCGTTGTTTTCGTTTTAATTGTAATTTGAATTTCAGTTGAACTATTATGTATGAACTATGTGTTAAATGTTTATTTGAATTTAACTGTTAACTGTTCATTTTAATTAATTGCTTATGTGTTAATTGCGCGATTTTGTATGATGAACTTTTAAATGCTGTGATATACTTCCTTTAATAAACCCCGAGGTTCGGAGTAGAATCTGAGGACAGATTCTTTTAAAGGAGGGAGTATTGTAACGACCCAAAAATTCCATAATTAATTCTTGGAATAATTATTCGACATTTAGTTGAATTTTATATGAAAAGATTTAACTTTGTTAGTTAATCTTAATTTATTATAATTATTTCAATATCTTTAACCTTTTATAATTACATTTTCTACCCCTCGAATTATTCTAATCTTTATAAACGAACCTACAATCTTCTAAAATACCCTTGCACTACCTTGAACACACCCACACTATCTTGAACACACTCACACCCTCTTGAACACACCCCTTGCACCCTCTTGAGTACATAATCATTCGAGAGAGAGAGAGAGAGAAGAGAAGGAGAAAAGAGAGAAGAGAAGGAGAAGAGAGAAATTCCATTCCGAATTCGTTTCTCGACCGATTTAAATTCCGAGACCAGTTTTACGATCCTCATTCGATTCTTTATCGGTAACCTTCTTTCTCCAATTCATTTCATCCATTAAATCTTTCAATTTTTATAGTTTTTATATTGAATAAATAGTTGATGAATTTCTTGATTCGTAGGTTATAGTTTATCATTTTTAGCGTAGTTCGGATCAAATGATAGATATTAATGTGTACAATGCATGAGTGTGAATTTTACATGTTAATTTTAGCCTTAGCATTCCCCCTATTTGATTTTTGCATGAAACTCTCGAGAAAACCTTAAAAATCGCGTTTCTGCACCTGGGTGTTGGAACCACACGGCCCAACGCACAGTCTTGCTCAAGACCGTGCGCAGGACCGTGCACAGCCATTTAACCTTGCACCGGCTTGCGTACGCCGGTGCAACAGGCCGTGTGCCTTTGTTTCAGCCTGCACGATCTTGGTTTCGTGCTCAAGACCGTGCACTAGGCCGTGCGTTAGCCCGTGCGAATGCCTTAGCCATTTTTTCAGCCTTTTTCCTTAGTTGCTCTCGGTAATAGGGTCAAATGATCAAAAATAAAAGTTGACTTTTTACATACGACCCCCTAAAATCGAGCCGTTTTCACCTATAGCTTCCTTATGATTCAAGGATGAATATTTGGTAAAGTTTTCAAAATTCCGAACTCGTTCGGACCTTGAATCGAACCTTTTTTGTTTAGGGTTTTTTCCCCAATTTTTGAATGTTGTCCGAAAAATCCGAAAATCGCATGAGTGCTTCTTTTTAATATTATATGCATGAATGTACAATTAGAATTTCAATTGAGTATGTTTATCATTGTTAATTTCGTATTTTTTAGTTTAATTGATTTAATTGTATTTTAATTGTATATTCATTTGATACATGTTGTTTATTGGTTTTAATTGCAATGTAGTCTTTGAGAGTCGTTGTCGTGTCTTGTCTTATGTGATTTTGTCGTCTGTTAGTTTCAGGCTGTCTTGTCAGGACATTGCTTGGATTGTCTTGTCGTTCCGTGTTTCCAGGTGAGGGTTTAAAATGATTTCAAACGGAGTAAGAATTCTTTTAATTTATTGCGAACTCCCCTTATGTGCTCTTATTGCTTCGTTTTCCTTTCTCGTATAATTATTAGATATTTAATCTATATTTTAAGGTTGCTCTCAAATGATTTAATATTAAATTGTACTTATGAGTATCCCTAAAATATTTTATTTTCATATGGCAAGTAAAATTATTTATTTTAAGCGTGACGGTTTGACTTAGGATTTATACCCTTCGTCGTCACTCAAACTTGCTCAAATTTAACTTATGTACGGTTTTCAAAGCGAGCAAATTCATGACATTTCAACATGGGGCCCGGGAAAGTATCCGGAGGTTATACCTGGGGACGAGCGTCTAGGGGTAATCCGAGGTGCTTCTCCCAAAACTAAGCGTCAATCGTGGCCCGTCAGGAGTTGATAGCCACGGTTGGGAGTGATGGTGGGCGTTGCATTCGTTGCACGTTTTCCTAAAATTCACAGTCGCCCGAAATAGCGATTCGGGGTCAGACACCGGTGATGGAGTGTATGAACGTGAAGGGGTTATAAGGAGGAACAGGCCCATTCTCGCTGGGATATTATTTGCGTGCATGTTACTGCTTTAATTATTTATTATCTATTTAATGTCGTGTATGCAAGTCGAAGCACGATCCGGATTTTCTTCAATTATGCAAATGTATTTTCATATATATATAATTTAAAACCCGGACACGTGGCTCGTACTTGATCCCTCTTAACCTTCACTGAGTGTTTTTACTCACCCCCCTATTTTAATTCTTACTTCAGGTCGACAGGTGGCGTTGTCACCTATCATGTCAGTCGGCAGCAGCAGGTCTAGGTTGGCTCGTGTGTCTTGTCTTGTCAGTGTCCCAACAACAATCGTGTTCTTGTTATGAATTTATTTAATTATGTATTTTGGATTATGCTTTAATTTAAGTACTTACGTGCCCCTGATGTGGGATAGATTAGGCTGGCCATGAATGGCATTGATTATATTATGATTGAGAATGATGTATGAATTACGTGGCCATGGATGGTTTATATGATATTTTATATAATTGTTATTACTTCCGCAACTCTGATTTAATTATTATTTATTGCTGTTGTTGTTGGGCTGTCGTTTGCTGTTGCTAGTTTTGCCTGATTGATTGCCGTTCGCCGGGATGGATTTTTAAATGGGGTACTTATACCTCGTTTGAGGGTTTGTCTCGGTGCGGATGTGGTGTCCTTTCTCCGGCCAAGGAAAGGGGCGCTACAAAAATGATTTAAGGATACTCATAAGTACAAATTAATATTAAAACCTTTGAGAGAATCAGGAAAATATAGATTAAATATCTAATAGATATACGAGAAGGAAAACAAAGCAAGATGAGCACATAAGGGGAGTTCGCAATAAATTAAAAGAATTCTTACTCCGTTTGAAAGTATTTTAAAACACTCACCTGGAAACACGGAACGACAAGACAATCCAAGCTATGTCCTGAAAAGACAGCCTGAAACTAACAGACGACAAAACCACATAAGACAAGACACGACAACGACTCACAAAGACTACATCATAAGAAAAAATAAATAAACGACATGTATCAATTGAATTTACAATTAAAACGTAATTAAATCAATTGAACTAAAAATAAGAAATTAACAATGCTAAACATGCTCAATTGAAATTCTAATTGCACATTCATGCCTATAATATTATAAAGAAGCACTCATGCTATTTTCGGATTTTTCGGACAACATTCAAAAATTGGGGAAAAACGCTAAACGAAAAAGGCTCGATTCAAGGTCCGAATGAGATCGGAATTTTGAAAAATTTACAAAATATTCATCCTTGAATCATATGCAAGCTATAGGCGAAAACGGCTCGATTTTAGGGGGTCGTATGCAAAAAGTCAACTTTTATTTTTGGCCATTTGACCCCATTACCGAGAGCAACTAAGGAAAAAGGCTGGAAAATTGGCCAAGGCATACGCACGGGCTAACGCACGGCCTAGCGCATGGTCTTGAGCACGCACCCAAGACCGTGCAGGCTGAAACAAAGGCACACGGGCTATTGCACTGGCGTGCGCAAGCCGGTGCAAGGTTAAAGCGCTGTGCATGGTCTGGCGCACGGTCTTGCCAAGACCGTGCGTTGGACCGTGTGGTTCCAACACACAGGTGCAGAAACGCGATTTTTAAGGTTTTCTCGAGAGTTTCATGCAAAAATCAAATATGGGAAATTCTAAGGCTAAAATTAACATGTAAAATTCACACTCATGCATCGTACACATTAATATCTATCATTTGATCCGAACTACACTAAAAATGATAAACTGTATCAAATATTTATTCCAATTTAAAATCTATAAAATTGAAAGATTTAATGGATGAAACGAATTGGAGAAAGAAGGTTACCGATAAAGAATCGAATGAGGATCGTAAATCTGGTCTCGGAATTTCGATTGGTCGACGAACGGATTCGGAACGGGATTTCCTTTTCTTCTCCTTCTTCTTCTCCCTTTCTCCTTCTCTTCTCTCTTTCTCTCTCTCGATTTGTATAAGTATCCAAGAGTGTGCAATAGGGTGTGTTGAAGAGGGTGTGAGTGTGTTCAAGAGAGTGTAGGTGTGTTCAAGGTAGTGCAAGGTTATTTTAAAAGGTTATAGGTTCGTTTAAAGATTAGGATAAATTCGAGGGGTAGAAAATGTAATTATAAATGGTTAAGGATATTGAAATAATTATAATAAATTAAGATTAACTAACGAAGTTAAATCTTTTCATATAGAATTCAACGAAATGTCGAATAATTATTCCAAGAATATATTCTGGAATTTTCGGGTCGTTACAGAAATTCATTCATTTACGAAATTATTCTAAAATCTCATAATAAATATCAAATAAAATAATAAATTGCGCAAATACTCGATTCGGACAAACCGGATTATAATTCGGATTTTCGGGGCGTTACACTGCCCGAGGGTTCTGAAGGATTTGCCATGCAGATGCGTCACACGAAGGATTAGGTTGTGTGTTAATGCAGAATGGGAAAGTTATAGCTTATGCATCGAGGAAGCTAAAGCCAGCTGAAGAGAACTATTCCACTCACGACCTTGAGCTAGCCGTCGTTGTATTTGCTTTACTGAAATGGCGTCATTACCTCTACGGCATCACGTTCGACATCTTCACAGATAATAAGAGCCTTTAGTACATGTTTACGCAGAAAGAATTGAACAAACGACAGCGCCGTTAGATGGAGTTATTTGAGGACTACGATTGCAAGATTCAGTACCATCCCGGAAAGGCGAATGTTGTAGCCGATGCACTGAGTCGGAAGGCGAGCATAGCCCAGCTAGAGGCTAAGTTAGAGGGAGTTCACATCAGTTACCAGGCCCATGTTCATAGCATATCGATTCAGTCAGAGTTGGGTCGAAAGATTCGAAATGTTCAGGCTACTGATGATTGGACTCAGAGACAGATAGTTCACATCGCAGTTGATTCTGAGACTAAGTTTGGTGTGGACGACACAGGAAATCTCCGCTACAAGTCCCGAGTTTGTGTCCCGGAGAATCTAAGGAAAGAGATTCTCGATGAAGCTCACAACACACCTTACACAGTTCATCCAGGAGGAAGTAAGATGTATCGGGATCTAAAGAATTATTCTGGTGGAGAGGTATGAAGAGAGACGTTGCTGATTACGTCAAGAGATGCTCGACTTGTCAACAAGTTAAAGTTGAACATCAAAGACCGGGAGGTTTGCTTGAGCCACTACCGATTCCTAATGGAATTGGGAGGGTATTGCCATGGACTTCGTGTCTGGTTTGCCTAAAGTTAGAGGTGGCTACGATAGCATTTGGGTGATTATCGACCGACTATCCAAGAGTGCTCATTTTCTACCGATCAACATGTCGTACAAAGTGGATAGGTTGGCAGAGATTTATCACCGAGAAATTGTCAAGCTTCATGGGATTCCGACTACGAAAGTGTCTGACAGAGACGCTCGATTTACTTCTCGCTTATGGCAGCAACTTCAAGAGCGAATGGGAACGAAGCTGACTTTCAGTACAGCCGCACATCCGCAGACAGATGGTGTAACGCCCCTTTCCTTGGCCGGAGAAAGGACACCACATCCGCACCGAGACAAACCTTCAAACGAGGTATAAGTACCCCATTTAAAAATCCATCCCGGCGAACGGCAATCAATCAGGCAAAACTAGCAACAGCAAACGACAGCCCAACAACAACAGCAATAAATAATAATTAAATCAGAGTTGCGGAAGTAATAACAATTATATAAAATATCATATAAGCCATCAATGGCCACGTAATTCATACATCAGTCTCAATCATAATATAATCAATGCCATTCGTGGCCAGTCTAATCTATCCCACATCAGGGGCACGTAAGTACTTAAATTAAAGCATAATCCAAAATACATAATTAAATAAATTCATAACAAGAACACGACTGTTGTTGGGACACTGACAAGACAAGACACACGAGCCAACCTAGACCTGCTGCTGCCGACTGACATGATAGGTGACAACGCCACCTGTCGACCTGAAGTAAGAATTAAAATAGGGGGTGAGTAAAAACACTCAGTGAAGGTTAAGAGGGATCAAGTACGAACCACGTGTCCGGGTTTTAAATTATATATATATGAAAATACATTTGCATAATTGAAGAAAATCCGGATCGTGCTTCGACTTGTATACACGATATTAAATAGATAATAAATAATTAAAGCAGTAACATGCACGCAAATAATATCCCAGCGAGAATGGGCCTGTTCCTCCTTATAACCCCTTCACGTTCATATACTCCATCACCGGTGTCTGACCCCGAATCGCTATTTCGGGCGACTGTGAATTTTAGGAAAACGTGCAACGAATGCAACGCCCACCATCACTCCCAACCGTGGCTATCAACTCCTGACGGGCCACGATTGACGCTTAGTTTTGGGAGAAGCACCTCGGATTACCCCTAGACGCTCGTCCCCAGGTATAACCTCCGGATACTTTCCCGGGCCCCATGTTGAAATGTCATGAATTTGCTCGCTTTGAAAACCGTACATAAATTAAATTTGAGCAAGTTTGAGTGACGACGAAGGGTATAAATCCTAAGTCAAACCGTCACGCTTAAAATAAATAATTTTACTTGCCATATGAAAATAAAAGATTTTAGGGATACTCATAAGTACAATTTAATATTAAATCATTTGAGAGCAACCTTAAAGTATAGATTAAATATTTAATAATTATACGAGAAAGGAAAACGAGGCAAGATGAGCACATAAGGGAAGTTCGCAATAATTAAAAGAATTCTTACTCCGTTTGAAATCATTTTAAAACCCTCACCTGGAAACACAGAACGACAAGACAATCCAAGCTGAGTCCTGACAAGACAGCCTGAAACTAACAGACGACAAAACTACATGAGACAAGACACGACAACGACTCACGAAGACTACAGAGACATAAAAATCAGTAATTAACACATAGCAATTGAATTGTACAATTAAAATGCAATTAAATCAATTAAACTAAAAATACGAAATTAGCAATGATAAACATGCTCAATTGAAATTCTAATTGTACATTCACTCATATAATATTATAAAGAGGCACTCATGCGATTTTCGGGTTTTTCGGACAACATTCAAAAATTGGGGAAAAAACCCTAAACGAAAAAGGTTCGATTCAAGGTCCGAACGAGTTCGGAATTTTGAAAACTTTACCAAATATTCATCCTTGAATCATAAGGAAGCTATAGGTGAAAACGGCTCGATTTTAGGGGGTCGTATGCAAAAAGTCAACTTTTATTTTTGATCATTTGACCCCATTACCGTGAGCAACTAAGGAAAAAGCTGGAAAATTGGCTAAGGCATTCGTACGGGCTAACGCACGGCCTAGTGCACGGTCTTGAGCACGAAACCAAGACCGTGCAGGCTGAAATAAAGGCACACGGCCTGGTGCACCGGCGTGCGCAAGCCGGTGCAAGGTTAAATGGCTGTGCACGGTCCGGCGCACGGTCTTGAGCAAGACCGTGCGTTGGGCCGTGTGGTTCCAACACCCAGGTGCAGAAACGCGATTTTTAAGGTTTTCTCGGGAGTTTCGTGCAAAAATCAAATATGGGGAATGGTAAGGCTAAAATTAACAAGTAAAATTCACACTCATGCATTGTACACATTAATATCTATCATTTGATCCGAACTACACTAAAAATGATAAACTATAACCTACGAATCAAGAAATTCATCAAATATATATTCAATATAAAAACTATAAAAATTGAAAGATTTAATGGATGAAATGAATTGGAGAAAGAAGGTTACCGATAAAGAATCGAATGATGATCGTAAAACTGGTCTCGGAATTTAAATCGGTCGAGAAACGAATTCGGAACGAGATTTTCTTTCCTTCTCCTTCTTCCTCTCCCTTCTCCTTCTCTTCTCTCTCTCTCTCTCTCTCTCTCTCTCTCTCGATGGATTATGTAACCAAGAGGGTGCAAGGAGTGTGTTCAAGAGGGTGTGAGTGTGTTCAAGGTAGTGCAAGGGTATTTTAGAAGATTGTAGGTTCGTTTATATAGATTAGAATAATTCGAGGGGTGGAAAATGTAATTATAAAAGGTTAAAGATATTGAAATAATTATAATAAATTAAGATTAACTAACAAAGTTAAATCTTTTCATATAAAATTCAACTAAATGTCGAATAATTATTCCAAGAATTAATTATGGAATTTTCGGCTCGTTACAGATGGTCAGTCAGAGAGGATGATCAGATATCTCTGTGATATGCTTCGAGCTTGTGCCTTGGATTTTCGCAACAATTGGCACGACCAGTTGCCATTGATCGAGTTTTCCTACAACAACAGTTATCAGTCTTCAATCGAAATTTCACCTTACGAGGCATTATATGGCAGAAAGTGTAGATCCCCGTTGTTTTGGGATCTCGAGGATTGGCGTTGGATGAAAGATGATAAGGAACGAGGAACTCCTCCAAAGTTTCTCCAAAATTCCATCGACCGTATCCAGATCATTCGGCAGAGAATGAAAGCAGCTCAGGATCGACAGAAGAGCTATGCCGACAATCGTCGCCGACCGTTGGAATTTGAGGTTGGTGACAAGGTATTCCTCAAAGCTTCTCCTCGAAAGGGATTCACCCGAATTGGAAAAGGAGGAAAACTGAGTCCCAGATTTTTGGGTCCCTATGAAATTCTGGAGAGGATTGGGAACGACAACCGTCGCCGACCGTTGGAATTTGAGGTTGGTGACAAAGTATTCCTCAAAGCTTCTCCTCGAAAGGGATTCACCCGAATTGGAAAAGGAGGAAAATTGAGTCCCAGATTTTTGGGTCCCTATGAAATTCTGGAGAGGATTGGGAACGCCACCTACAGGTTAGACTTGCCGCCAAGCCTAACAGGAATTCACCATGTCTTTCATGTTTCTCAACTCCGAAAGTACTTCCCGAATGAGTCCGAGATCCTTCCTGTTGAGGAAATTGAACTAGAGCCGGATTTGACCTTTGTTTCGAAGCCGGTGAAGATATTGGATAAGAAGACTCAAGCTCTGCGGAACCGGGATATTTCTCTTGTCAAAGTTCTTTGGAGAAATCAGACAACCGAAGAAGCTACATGGGAGACCAAGGACAAGATGCGCAAGTTTCATTCCGGAATTATTTCAGTCGGACGAGTAGAATCTGGGGGCCAGATTCTCATAAGGAGGGGTGATTGTAACGCCCCGAAAATCGGAATTATAATCCGGTATGTCCGAATCGAGTATATGCGCAATTTATTATTTTATTTGATATTTATTATGAGATTTTAGAATAATTTCGTAAATGAATGAATTTCTATATTTAAATTACGAATTGTCAATGTGCATTTAATTATATGAATTTTGACTGTAATTATGTATTATTTGGACAACATGAGTTTTCAAACTTATTTTGCGAAATTACGAAATTACCCTTCTCGATTCTCAAATCCAAGTCAAAATTGACTAAGTCTCATCACTCTCTCTCCCACCTCACTCTCGCCAAACGCAACAACAGCAGGGAAGAAAGAAAAAGAAAAGAAAGAAAAAGAGAAAGAGAAGGAAGGAGGTTCCAACGATCATTCCGACTTCGTTTCCCAACGGATTTTCGAACCGTTTACGCCAACGAACATCCCGCAATCTCTTCTATGAGTAAGCCTTTCACGTCCCTCTCGTTTAATGTCTCCTATGCCTCGTATTTCTCATTTTTGTATATAGTTGAATAATTTAGGGTTTATGTGATTTCGAGAGAATTTATGGATGGATTTTCGTGTTTTTGGATCCTATGTGTAGCTTATATGTTGTAGATCATTATATGTAAATATTAGGGCGTGATTTGCATGTTTAGATGATCAAATGTTGAATTTAGGATTTGATTTCGCGTGGTTTTCTGGTTCTGCGAAGTTTCTGCTGTTTCTTGACGTGCACGGGCTTTGCATACGGGATGTGGCAAGCCCGTGTGGGTGTACACGGTCTCCCGCACGGCCGTGCAGGACACCGTGCGTGTTGTGGAGGTGCACGGCCTTGTGCACACGGCCTTGAGGCCGTGTGCAAGAGGTCGTGCGTGTCCCTCTTTGGTGTGCACGGCCTTGGTGCACACGGCCGTGCACAAGGCCGTGTGGCCCGTTTGAACAGGGCCCTGACCTTCTGTAAGTCAAGGCCAAGTTTGGCCTACGGGTCCTCTGAGGCTCGTCTTTTCTGAATTCTTTCTTCGCTCGTGTATTCAATATTTATGAATTTATAGCATGTTCGGGTCTATGAATAGTGCGTTTTAAGTTTTCGTCAAATTTTCTAACATTTGCATATGAAGTCCGATTTTCCCGAAATTCGAATGCATACTCCTTTATGATATTTAAAGCATGTCCGTAAAGTTTCGTTGCATTTGGACTTGATTTGCATTTTTAAATTTGCGAATTACTCCATTTTCGTTTGATAATTTGAACCTAAGTGCCTTATGTGATTGTATAACGTGCCTCAATATGTTCTAATGTTTTCGTATAAGCCGTGCGTCGTCCTTAGTCTTAATTGGTTGTGTCTTGGTATTTTTGCAGATGATACTCCCGTGGAGTAGCGCCGGTTCTTGCTTTTTCTCTTCTTTTTGTATAGCCAGCAGGTGAGGCTTTCCGTTTCTGATTCCAGTACTACTATGTATATATATATAAATAACCCTCTCCCAATATAAGCCTATTTTACGTTTTGTTTTCAGACCATTTTTATATATACTTAGTAAATATTTATGCCTATTATGTTTATTCGTTGTATAAGAAAATGTTTTGATATGAAAAGTACTACGTATATCCTTTTGAAATGTTTACGGAAGAGACATGTAAAAACCCTTTGATTTTCTAAGGCGAACTTTGGCCTTCGGCCCCGCATATGACATGTCTCGAACGGTCTTTCGACCAACCCAAAATGATTTGAAAATCGAGTTATGAACTGTATGTATGTATGTTTGGGCCCAGAGTCAGGATGATAGGACGAAGTCGGTAGACATCGGGTCTACGACGGAAATTCTATGGTTCCCTCCACCTTTGGGAGCTCGGGGTGAGGCCGGAGTGGCAGCCCTTTGAGTACCTGAGATTATACTGTATGTTATGCGTAGTTCGGATTTAGCGGTCCGTCTACATTGGAGGAATAAGGGTGGTTTCCCGTTTTTATGTTTGGAAATTGGAGTTAAGGGCTCGACTCGCCGAGTCATATGATATGTTTATGATTTATGCTAAATCACCACCCGATTACGAAAACCTTTCTTTTATGTTGATTTATTTTAAGTTTAAAATTGGTGATTTACTTTCGTTTATAATATATATTATTACTCCCTCCTCACTTAGTCGTTTGACTAACCCCCTCTGTTTCACCCCTGTATTGGTTTCAGGATACTAGGCGGGATCTTCGTCGTCGTCGTCGCGTCTTAGAGTTACATTCTTTTGTTCATGTATAACTCTCATTCCGTATGGCTATTATTTATGTTTACGATAGTAGGATTTTATTTATGTAGTATTCGGGATTATATGTTGAACCCGTTATTATTTATTGTCGGGATATTGTATCGAACCCGTTTATTATTCAAGTAATTGAATTTCGTTGGCCTTGGTGGGCTTTAATACTTGTGCAATTATTATGATTTATTGTTTGGTTTAATTTCGCTTTCGCACCTCTGTCGTTTTCTTTCGTTTTTGAAAACCCCGCCTAGTCATTGAGTAAATGTGTGCCGTTCGCCGGGTTTCGATTCGGGTCGGATTCCATTTTGGTTCCGGGTCGGGGCTCGGTGCGGGGCGTGCGTTACCCATTTGGGGCGCCCGCTACAAAACTTGACTACCGCTTGCTTTCATTCTGTCGTGTCGAGCCAGGTAAGCGTTTTAAAATGCTGTCAACTGGGGCAAGGACATATATATGTAGGTTGTGAAATAACTTAATATCCCACCTTTCTTAAGGAGAAAATCTTCAATGGATGGGCAGCAAAAGAAAATAGCAGAAAGTGTATACGCTCGAGAAGATGAGCTGCGGGAGGCATGCACTGTTCATTTTATACCTAGGTTTTGAGTGCGCTCCACATGGTAGTATTCGGTGGTCTCAGCGAAGGGTGGAGATTTGATGGGCCTGTTTGGGTAACTTTAGGCGTTTGGGCTTCTTCTAGGTTAATAAGTTTAATGGGCCGTGAATATTAAGTAATCAACTTACGAAGGGAAGGCCTATAAATATAAAATATTTACGGTCATAACATAATCACGGTTCGCCATTTTCAAGTTTGAAACTAAAAGATTGACATGTTGCTCATTTGAGAAAAGATAGGACTATAAATACAATATATAAACTTTCATGAAAGGAGTAACACATCGGGATCGGCTTATTTTCAACAACAGAAGGGTTAGCGAACCAGACTTTCTTTCAAAATAATTTGCACATAATTCAAGCCGAATATTTCATAACAAAAGGGTTGTGTCGACTGACAGATTGAGTTTGAAAATATGGGAGAATATAAATAACAACCTCTTTGCAAAAAAAGGATGCAATAGGTAATTCAGCACAGTACATAAAACAGATAACTGACAAAACATAAATAGGCTAACATGTGTCCTGGCGAGAACGTGTCATCTCCTTATAACTTCTAGCAGGTTCAGACAAGCAAATACTCCAAATCCGGTTAGGTGGGCCTACTGGTAAAATCTCAATCCCACTCACCCGCATAGACATATATCTCAACCGAGTAGCTACCCCGATTGAGTCATCAGGCGTCCCCAATGCATAACAGACATGCCCATCCCAAGACAGCCGAACCTCCCAACTGACCTAGGACAGCAAGATATGGGCAGCATATCGGGATCCGCCCTAGCGCACGTCTCTAGGCTTTACCTCCTATACTACCCTGGGCCCCATAAACGAACATGAACATAACTCGCTTTTCAAAACAGGGTTAAGCTTTAGGTGGCCAAAGGGGCCGTTCGAGACAAGCGGCGTAGTGGTAGGAACACAACCGGCCCTTACACTATTAGGGGGGATCCACCCTAACAGTTTCATTCCACGAGAAGTGTCCTGATCCAAATAATCCCAAAAAAAACGTAGTTCGCTTGTCTCTAGTTAAACATTTCAAAAAATCATTTACATAAAACCCGATCCCACAAACCAAACAAACACAAAATGAAATCCAGAAGATAACTTGGTTTGCAAATACATACGGTTCTTCTTCAGTTGAAAACATTTCAAACCCTTACTTGGCTCGACAAGACAGAAGAAAGCAAGCACGCTAGTCAGGTTCCTCCCCATCCGTCCCACCTGTAATACACAGGGCCTAGAGGTTGAAAACGTGACTGAAAAACCTAAAACAAGACACAAGAAAAAAGACAACCAAGAAACAGGCAAACGATGCATGGCTTATCAAAACATAAACATGCTTAGAGATAATAATCAATATTTAAGCATAAGAGAGCAAGTAGGGGCAAAATGGTAATTTATATCCAAAAGCACACGATAAATAATAAATGAATAACTTTTAAAAATAGAAATTATTTAGGGGTAAAGTGTCATTTCAAATCAAACATGTATAATTCATTTCGCATCAAACAATTGAATTACAACTTAGCAACTTTTTACAAAAGCTCTAAAGCTACAAGCTAAATTCATTCCTAATTCTAGTTTAATTGAGCCAAATCCTATAATCCCGGCTACACAAACTCAAAACATCAATATTTAACAATATACACAATTAAATCAAGCTAGAGTACAAGTAATTCATGCTTAAAAGCCAAAAACTAGAAGCTATAATCAAAAAGCTATCATTTAACACAATTCATACAAATATTGCGATAAAACATAAACGGTAAATCGGATTAGAGTAATACGAACGCTGTTAGAACAGTTGCGATGAGGCGGATTTTCTGACTGAAATCACAGTTGCCGGAAAACCAGCGCCACCATAGCTCCGCCCTAGCTCCACTGCGTGACCTTCCTAACGCCATAACTCCATCGTCGGTGATCAGATGGAGGTGAAACCACTGCCAAATTATTCCTCTCGTTGAGGGCTTCCTTCGCCGGGTAGTGCGCTGCCTCGCCGTTGCCGGAATTGTCAAATCGGTGATCATCACCGCCGCGGCTTCGTGCCACTGTAGCGCCGCCGTAAGCCATTTCCAAGCCCAGCAACCACCACAAAAAGCTTCCTCGTGGCCAGAGCTTCTAGCCCATAAAATTTCAGCCCAAAACTCCGACGGGAAGACCATCATCGGAGCTCCTCCACCACCGCGCGAAACTGGCGGCGCCACCCTGCCTCAACCACTTGTCAAACCCTGACAATATCAGTACCTATGCGTTTGCTCGTCCAGTAGATGAATTTTTATATAAAGTTCGTCGAATTCCGTCAAGAAACGAGAGAGATATGGAGGTTTGAAATGTGTGCATGAAATCCCACCTTTTAGTGCATGTTTTGCGATTTTTGTGTTTTTCAGATTATGCCCAAAAATTTTCAAAAATTACAAATATACCCCAATTTTGAAAAACGGGCCAAATACGTAAAATGTCTGAATTTAGTGTACCTAGTGTCAAAATAACCGAAACTAAATTTTTAACAACATTGCGAGGTTCGTGAGTGAAAATCCACACATTTACGAAAAGTCAATTATTTGAGTTGGGGTCAAAGTAAATATATTTTGGGCTAAAATACAATTCTTGAAAATATGATTTACCGAAAAATATTTCGAACTTTAAAATATTTGGAACCTCGATACAAATGCACTTTTAAAACATTGAACTCCAATCCAATGTGCACTGTTAAATTACTAGATTAAATTAAACGACTAAAAATGTAAATTTACCAAATTGACCCTAATTAGTGGTAAGACGATGCAAATCAAATTCTTATTAATGCTTTGAGGTTTGAAATGTCAAATCAATGATTTATGAAAATCTTGAATGCTAAGTTTGAAAAACGTGAAACGCGTCGGGATCGTAAACGATTTGAATTTCGGTAAAACACACCAATTTCTGAACTCAGAAATTTTAGGGCGTTACAATCTTCCCCCTTATGAGAATCTGGTCCCCAGATTCTACCGCTCGGATAAAACCATCCTCTGTAAAACTTTTACGCTTGACATCAGTTCCAAAATTCATTTTCCACATCAGGATGTTGAGGACTTGGACAGGTGCAATCTTATTTGATTTCTAAAAATCGTTCCCGCACGTACGTTTCACCCAAACTTGGTGTTCTTCATGTTAGTCTGATCAATTCTCAAGACCGATGCACCTTTAAAGCGCACCTTCTTGTCCGTAATGACCATGAATAGAAAATCCCGATACAAGGTCTCCAGTTTGGTGTAGCCGATGGCTTGGAGTTCGTCTAGTCATATCTGATATCCTCGTCCACGTCACTTCTCAACTTGACTGTCTTCAGGAGTATTCTTCTTCCAGCCTGATCTGTCAAAGTCGATGCCATCTCGTTCTGCATATCGAAATCATACGAAAAACGCTCCTAGTTGGCCAAGAACTCCTTGTCCTTAGCACTCTTAGATAACGTGTATCGAGTCTATTGAGTTCTACGCTATCCACATAGAATTCATATAAAGTCCTAGCAACTAAACATTCAATTAGCGCAAGTAGGAATTTTAAAAGCAGTTAAAGCAAGTAAGTCATATGAAACACTAAACTGATATTTAAAGTAATTAAACACACAAGCTCGTCCGATCTCTGGATGTGGTCTGAACTCCTCATATCCCGTAGTGGTTCTTTTGGATCATAAGTGGAACTCTTTAAGATGTCTGACCTCGAACTCTATCTCATCTTGACATCTGATTCAGGTTGAGCTTCTGTATCCACTCTCCGGTTTACAACTGGCTTGCCTGTTGTTTTGTTTCCTCCACTGGTAACCTCCGTTGGTTTCTGATAAGTTTCCTCATCACTGTCTCGAAATCTGATCCCAAAGTGATTCTATTTCTGCTGCCACTTCGAGTTTCACTGTGCCACGTCTGAAAGTAGATTGCGTAGTCCATCAGGTAGTATCTCTGGAGTGACAAGATATTAATTACATTCTGATGTCCGATCAAGTTTGATAATGTCTTTATCTACAAGCAACCTTTCACTGACATAGTTTCCTTGTTGGTCTCGAGTTGTCCTTGCAATCTGTCCTTCGAATTAAAGTACCCATATGGTGACCCTGAGTTTGGAACCCATATTGCGTTCTAGTTTTCTGAATATGTTCCTGAACCCAACTATTGAACGTATCTATTCTGAATTCATGCTATCATCTGTCTCTACGTCATCATAACTCGCAGCTTCTACATGCATGTTTCCTCTTACGCAGATTAGATATCCCCTTTCTAATCTCCTGACTACACTCTGGCAGGATCATAGTGCTCGCTATAATGTGTCTCAAAATTTTCTTAATCTTCTCTGGATTGCTCGGCATTGAAGTAGATATTTCTGTCAATTGAATTACGTTGGTATCTCTGTTCAAGGTATCTGCTGCCAAACTTGCTTTGCCTGAATGGTGCTGACATTGGTAATTGTAGTCTCTTACCATCTTTCCTTTACTGACCCAGTATCACTGTTAGTTCCTCTGAGTTGATTGTGGTAAACGACGAAGTGCAATTCAAAAAGTCTCTAACAAACTGACTGCAGCACTCCGGTGATCCTAGTGCTCCCCCTGTCTGACTGTGTCTTGTTTGATTTTAATTCTTAGTAAACTCAGCCTCCATAGAACCTGTGCTGGCACCATTCTCGAAAGTAGTGTATCCGAAGAGAATGGCTCCTTGTAATCTTTGGCTGATCCTGAAGACGCTCTGAAACTCGTTGAAGCATAAGGTTGCTTTTGTTGAAGTACGGTCCAAAAGCTAGTCACTCTTGCAACTGATCAATACCCTAATACAATCCTATGCCATTATGTCATAACACCTGTCAAGCCTGTCGGTTATTGTAGCACCCCGAATTTCCCGCAAGAAATATGTTCAGGGGGTCCACACGGGCTTCCGACATGCCGTGCAGCAGCCCGTGTGGAAGAGACACGCACGGCCTCCCCTCACGGGGTGTTGCAAGGCCGTGTGTGTCCATATTTGATCCCACATCGGAATATGATATGTAATTTGAAGGGTTTATAACCAAAAATCACCAAGTAACAATCACCTTGTGGTACCACCTTTTGGCAAGTGTTTCCGGCCAAACTTTAGGGTTGTGCTCGGTGGTGATCGGAGGTTATGCCCGCGCGTCCAACGGGCGCCGCCGTGAGGGTTCTCCTCTCCGCGCCGGCCTGGGTTTAGGGTTTAGGGTTTAGGGTTTAGGGTTTAGGGTTTAGGGTCAAGTTCAGTAACTCCATCACCGGTGTCTGACCCCAAAGGTGCTACCCCGGGCGACTATTGAATTTTAGGAAAATGTGCAACGAATGCAACGTCCACCATCACTCCCAACCGTGGCTATCAACTCCTGACGGGCCACGATTGACGCTTAGTTTTGGGAAAAGCACCTCGGATTACACCCTGGACGCTCGTCCCCGGTTGTAACCTCCGGATACCATCCCGGGCCCATTGAAAGAACAATACTTTGCTCGCTTTCGAAGAACATTATAAGTTAAGGCCAAAAGGGCATTTAGGCAAGTGTATATGACGACAAAGGAGTAAATCCTAAGTCAAACCGTCACGGAAAAGAAAAGAGTTTTCTTGCCCTTCGAAAACAAAATGATTTGGATATACCTATAGGTACAAATTGATATCAAAACATTTGTTATAAAATATATATTAAATATCTAATAGATATATGAGAAAGGAAATCAAAGCAAGATGAGCACATAAGGGTAGTTCGCAATAATTTAAAAGGAATTCTTACTCCGTTTGAAAGCATTTTAAAACCCTCACCTGGAAGCACAAAAACGACAAGACAACCCAAGCTATGCCTTGAAAAGACTGCCTGAAACTAATAGACGACAAGAACCAATTAAGACAAGACACGACAACGACTCACGAAGACTACAACCCATGAACAACCAATAATCATCATGTATCAATTAAATTTATAATAAAATGCAATTAAATCAATTAAACGGAAATATGCAATTAACGATGCTAAACATGCTCAATTGAAATTCTAATTGCGCATTCATGCTTATAATATTATAAAGAAGCACTCATGCGATTTTCGGATTTTTCGGACAACATTCAAATATTGGGGAAAAAGCCCTAAACGAAAAAGGCTCGATTCAAGGTCCGAACGAGGTCGGAATTTTGAAAACTTTACAAAATATTCATCCTTGAATCATAAGGAAGCTATAGGTGAAAACGGCTCGATTTTAGGGGGTCGTATGCAAAAAGTCAACTTTTATTTTTGGCCAATTGACCCCATTACCGTGAGCAACTAAGGAAAAAGGCTGAAAATTTGGTTAAGGCATTCGCACGGCCTAACGCATGGCCTTGTGCACGGTCGTGAGTAACTCCAGATTTGCGCACAAGCTTTTCTTTTTCTCCCTTCCTCTTGCGAAATTTCCCCTTGTTTTCTCCCCCAATTTCCACCCAACTTTGAGTTCGTATATTTCTCAATCCAGCCGACGGATTTTCGTGAGATTTTGAAGGTGCATTGTCTACAGCAAGTTCTTGAAATTGTTGGAATTTTGGGCTCGATCCGTTGTATCGATCCCACATTATCTTCGCCCGAAGTAGCGCACGCCAAGTGTTCGGTGAAAGTCTCAAGTGGAATTTGCAACTTATTTTCCTTCAACTCAAACCAACTCCAGCTCTATTATGGAAGGCGATCGCGAGACTCGTAGCGGGCGTCAGGCAAGGGAGTTACCCTACGTAGCGGCACCGGAAGGTTATCAAGTAAATTTGGGAAACGAAGATGACCAAAATATCTTCAATCGGTTAATGGAACGACCGGTTAGGGCCACACAATTCCTCGACATGGAAGCCATGTATCAGTTGGGCCTAGGCGAAGGCATATCCCGATATATCGACAACATAGGATGGACTAATTTTTGGAGCATCCAAAGGCCATCCTACCGCCGGCTCACATGTGAATTTTTGAGCTCTGTAACACCCCAAACTTGAGAAATATGTACCATGTGGGCATTTGTCCCACATAGGAAAAACATAAGTAATGTGAAGGGTTTATAAGTGATCTTCCAAGCACAACTACCATGTGGTGCATCACCTTTTGGCAAGTGGTTTCAAGCCAAACTTTAGGGTTGTGCTCAGTGGTGGTGAAGCTTATACCCGCGCGTCCAACGGGTGCCGTCGTGAGGGTTCTCCTCTCCGCGCCCGGGGCAGCTTAAAATGGTATCAGAGCCAACCGTCAGCTATGGGAATGCATGTTCCACACATGACATGAGTCGTGAGTCACCGCTAAAGGGGCTCCGCTCGGCGTGTTGTGGGCAGCTTCTCCACTGGCGGGAAGCCACGATCCTATGTCACGGCGTAATGAGGACATTACGCTCTCAAGGAGGGGTGAATGTAACACCCCAAACTTGAGAAATATGTACCATGTGGGCATTTGTCCCACATAGGAAAAACATAAGTAATGTGAAGGGTTTATAAGTGATCTTCCAAGCACAACTACCATGTGGTGCATCACCTTTTGGCAAGTGGTTTCAAGCCAAACTTTAGGGTTGTGCTCAGTGGTGGTGAAGCTTATACCCGCGCGTCCAACGGGTGCCGTCGTGAGGGTTCTCCTCTCCGCGCCCGGGGCTGCGACAAGCTCTCTCAAGGGCGCGGCATTTCCAGACGACCACGAGATGCCAATCGGAATCCACTTCCGAGCATTCAACCAAGATTACACGCTTTCATACCGGCAGATGTCGGAGTACTTTCAGCTGGATGTCACGGCACCTAGAAGACGTGCCGATGGATGGAATCAGGCCGAGGCTTGGAGACGTATCTCCACCTCCACCGAAATGTTCAACTCCGGCGTATCCAAAGCCACAACGCTTATCACCACTCAGCTGAGAATTGTGCATAGAGCCGTTTCTCGATCGGTTCTAGCTAGAGGAGACAGTCTGGGAGCGGTGAATACCGAAGATTGTCTCATGCTCGACCATATGGTGAGAGGGGTCAGGTTCAACCCCATTTCGTATATGATGGACCATATGATGTACATCTCCACTCGGTCGAGAGGAGAGATTCGAGTGGGCTCCTATATCACCGCCATTTTGGAGTGTGCCCAATTGGAAGGGCTCGATACTCAGGTTGCCGTTGGAGGTCCGGCCTCGATTAGTTATGGCACTCTAGCCCAGATGGCGATTTGCACAAAGGGTCCGAGGCGGAACGACCCGTATGTTCTGGTAGACGGTCTACCCTTAGGGGAAGCTGACCAAGATGATGCTCACGAAGAAGGACCCCCGAACCCAGAGGTCCACGAGTAGGCTCAGCACATCTACTCACAGTTGTTGGGACAGGATGCTTCGATACCCGAGTCTTCACACAGCAGAAGAAACCCGCGGAACCAGGAGTCGATTGATCTGCAGCAATTTTATTCAGAGTTCTCCGACTACCGTCGTGTGACCGATGAGAGGTTTGCCCAGCAGGAGAAGCAGATAAATGAGGGCTTTGCAGCTCAGCGCGCTCACATGGATAGACAGTACACAGCATTACAGTCTGAGCTTCAGCGATCTATCTCCGAGATGCAGAGGTCACTTTCGGAGCAGCTCGACCAGTATTTCGGTCGTGGCCCTGATGAGCCATGATCTATCTATTCTTATTTTCTTCTTTACCGCTAGTTTTGTTTAGGAATTGATGTAATTCCGTATTTTGTATGACTCTGGATTTTATTTGGAATGTTAAGTGCATTAAGTGTTTATTATGAATGATATTTTATTATGTGATTTAATTGCTTATGAATGTTCGTTTTAATTCACGTTATTAGAATTCCACAAGATTATGCTCCTCTTAACTAACTCCGAGACCGGAGGAGAATCTGAGGACAGATTCTTTTGAAGAGGGGAGTATTGTAACGCCCCGAAAATCCGAATTATAATCCGGTATGCTCGAATCGAGTATTTGCGCAATTTATTATTTTATTTGATATTTATTATGAGATTTTAGAATAATTTTGTAAATGAATGAATTTCAATAATTAAATTACGAATTGTCAATGTGCGTTTAATAATATGAATTTTGACTGTAATTATGTGTTGTTTGGACAATGTGAGTTTTTGAACTTATTTTGCAAAATTACGAATTTGCCCCTTTGACTTTAAACCCTAGTCAAAATTGACTAAGTCTCATCTCCCTCTCTCTCACCTCACTCTCGCCCAAAACACACAGCAACAAGAGAAAGAAAAGAAAAGAAAGAAAAAGAGAAGGAAGAAGAAGGAGTTTCGACGATCATTCCGACTTCGTTTCCCGACGGATTTTCGAACCATTTACGCCTACGAACTCCCCGCGATCTCTTCTACGAGTAATCCTTTCACGTCCCTCTCATTTAATGTCTCCTATGCTTCGTTTTCCTCATTTTTGTGAATAGTCGATTATGTTAGGGTTTAAATGATTTTGAGAGAATGTATGGATGAAATTTCGTGTTTATTGTCTCTATGTGTAGCTTAGATGTTGTAGATCGATATATATGAATTTTAGGATGAGATTTACATGTTTAGATATTCATTTGTTGATTTTAGGATTGATTTCGCGTAAGTTTTCTAGTTCTGCGAAGTTTCTGCTCTTTCTTGGCGCACGCGGGCTTTGCACACGGGGTGTGGCAAGGCCGTGTGGGGGTACACGGCCTTTTGCACGGCCGTGCAAGGGACCGTGCGTGTGATTCATGGTGCACGGTCTCTCTTGCTGTGCACGGCCTTGGCACACGGCCGTGCACAAGGCCGTGTGGCCTGGTTGAACAGGGCCCTGACCTTCTGTAAGTCAGGGCCCATTTTGGCCTACGGGTCCCTCCGAGGCTCGTCTTTTCCGAATTCTTTCTTCGCTCGTGTATTCGATATATATGAAATAGATATGAATTGCATGATTTATGAATTTATAGCATGTTCGGGTCTATGATTAGTGCGTTTTAAGTTTTCGACAAATTTTCTAACTTTTGCATATGTAGTCCGATTTTCCTAAAATTCGAATGCATACTCAATTATGATATTAGGATTATATGTATGTAGTAGTCGGGATATTGTATCGAACCCGTTTATTATTAAGTAATGGAATTTCGTTGGCCTTGGTGGGCTTTAATAGTTGTGCAATTATTATGATTTATTATTTTGTTTTATTTCGCTTCCGCACCTCTGTCGCTTTTCTCATTTTTGAAACCCCCGCCTAGTCATTGAGTAAATGTGTGCCATTCGCCGGGTTTCAATTCGGGTCGGATTCCATTTCGGTCCCGGGTGCGTTACCCGTTTGGGGCGCCCGCTACAGACCAAGTAGTAACCATAAGTGCCATACGCTTCGAGAGAGCTCTAAGAGTGTGCACCTAACGACATTACTTATAATCACGTCCCAAAGCGTCACTTTTTAAAGCAAAAGGTTTTACTTTCCTTATAAATCAAAACATTTTGAATAATATAGGTACAATTTGATATCAAATGTTTTGATCAAAAATCATAAAAATAATCATTCAAATACCTAATAAGATATACAATAGACGGGAAAAAAAATCAATATGAGCAAGTACGAAGATAAGTTATTTCGCAATAAATAAACGAGATTCTTACACCAGTTGAAACCATTTTATAACCCACTTGGAAAGCACGAAGGGAAAGACACGACAATTCAAGCAAATCCTCGAGACAATAGCCCGAAACTGACAGACGACAATACCAATTGAGACAAGACATGACGCACGATTTACTAGAAGTCATAACAACCTAAAGGATCAAGTAAAACCACATAACAAGTAAGAATTGCAATAAAATGCATTTATGTTAATTAAACGAAATATAAGACATTAAAGATGCAAAACATGATCGAATGCAAATTTAAGTTCATATCCATGCATAATGTAATGTAAGGAAGCACTCATGCGAATTTCGGATCATTTGGAAACATTCAAAAATTGGGAAAAGTCCTAAACGAAAAAGGTACTATCCACGGCCCAAACGAAGTCGGAAAATCATAAACTTTGCAAAAATATTGAGTTTAGAATTTATGGAAGTTATAGGTGAAGTCGGGTTGAATTTAGGGGGTCGAACGGAAAAAGCCAACTTTTATTTTTGGCCATTTGACTAAATTCCTGAAGCAAGCTAAGAAAGAGGGCTGAAAAACTGGCTAAGGCATGCGCACTGGCAGACACACGGTCTTGAGAGTGTTCTCAAGCCCGTGTAGGGCTCAAAAGGAGCTGCGCACTGGGCTGCACACCGGGGTGCACAAGCCGGTGCAAGCATAAAAGAGGGCGCACTGGCTTACGCACAGGCTTGAGCACACCATGCACAAGCCCGTGCGGTTCCTAAAACAGGAGCAGGAATCGCGTTTTCAGAGTTTTCTCGCGGGATTCAACATATAACCAATCATGGCGGGTTATTGATCAATAATCAACACACAAAACTTCACTCATGCATTAAACACATTAAGAGCTACAATTTAATCTGAACAACACTCGAAATGGTGGCCTAAAACATCCTAACCCACCAAAAATACATAAATGAACAATTACTATAAAAGATAGCATAATTCGCGATTTAATGGATGAAATGGAATTGTGGAAGAAGGTTACCGGTAGAGAATTGAACGAGGATCGTTCATGTGTTCTCGAAATTTTGAATGGATGAGCGACGGGTTTAGGACGAGCCTTTCTTCCTTCTTCCTTCTTTCTTCCTCTCCTTCCTTCTTCCTCTTCTTTCTCCTTTCTCTCGCACGGTGATAGAGTGTTGTGAGCAAGGCATGAGGTGGTGTGGGTAAAGAGAGATGGTGCAAGGTGGTGTGTTCAAGAGGGTGCTTAGGGTAGTGTGGGAGGTTCGAATATAATCAACGAAGTTAGGGGGTGTAATGGTAATTTTTATAGAATAAGGGTTTGGGAAAAAAATTAGCTAACGAAGCTAATCTCTTACATTTAAAATTCAATGAGGTGTCGAATATTATTCCAAAATTTCGGGTCGTTACAGCTCGTGTGTCCTTGTGTGTGTCCAGAGATTCGTGTGAAGGGTTCGGGAGCTAATTTACGATGGGGGAAGGGGTTGAGACAATCTATCACCCCCCATCGCCCCTTTCGGGTGTTCTCACCAATAACAAATTACTATAGTAGTTCCCCAAGTGTGTAAATAAGTTGTGCAAGCAAATATATATATATATGTGTATATGTGTGTGTATGTGGAGTATTGGATTAGATCCTTTTGGCTTTGTACTGGAAGGAGCCGGGTGCCTACGTATTCCAAGAAGCTTAGGAATCAGAGCCAACGTAGTTCATACCCCGAATTTCTGAGAATGGGGTATGGAGTAGACATATGAGGTTCGTCACGACTCGTTTTGAAGAGTTTTTGTATTGATTTTGTAAAAGAGTGAATTATAACAAAAAAGCTTTATGTGAAATGTAACGCCCCGACTTTTCAAGATGAGTTCGGTAAGCTTCGCGCCTTTCGTTTCTCGCTTCTTTCCTAATTTCTCGAATTATGTGATTTACTTACGATGCTTTATTATGAATTTTTATAAATGAACTACTTGTTGAATTTAATTTACTCTATTCAACATTTATGTGCCGTAATTGTTTATTAGATGTCAATATGTTTTATTCCTAAATGTGCAATCATATATTTTATTTAATCAATTGCATTATTTATCTTTTGTTTAATTATTAGATTCTATAAATTCTATTAATAAAACATGAGTGTGTGTTAGTGAGTGTAGAGATTTAGTGTGTGTAGAAGGTGTAGTGTGTGAATTTGACATCATTATTATTTAAACCCAAGTCAAGCCTATTTTAAATAATTACAGTTCAACCCCCAACCCACAAGCTTTACATTTAACAAATTTTCATCTCATTTTACTCACACACTCACATTTACGTAAAGAGAGAGAGAGAGAGAGTTGGGGAGATAGGAAGAAAAGAAACCCTTCACTATTCATCATCTTCCCCAACTTTCGGACCACCATTTTTGTTGCTTGGAAGCTCATTTTTCTTGCATTTCCTTCCACCTAAGGTAATATATCATCCATCTCATGAGTCTTCTCTTCCAATGTATTGTGAATATTTGGAGTTTTCATATTTGGGCTTGAAGAACAACTTGATGGGTTATGAAGTTTGATGAAGTTTTAAGCTTCTATACATTTATATTTTCATTATCTTACCTATTTCTTCCTAAATGAGTTTGGTGTTTCAAGATTTTGTTACTATGATGAAGATTCAAAACCTAGCTGTGATTTTTGATGATTTAGTGATACTGGGTGATAGAAATTAGTTGATTTAAGCATGGTTAAGTGAATTATAGGTTTAGATAAATGATTGTGCTAAATTCTAATTTTTTGTGTTTATACATTCACTTCTTGAAAATGGGATTTTGGGCTGAAATGTTGGAGTTTCTTGAAAATGTTTTAACTGGAGCTTCTCAACATATTAAGAATCATGTCCTCCATGTTTGGTGTTAATCGGAGCTGATTTAATCCCTAAGAAATTATAAAAATGACCCTGTTGTCCCCTGTTTCAGTTTTGAGGCAGAAGCTTCAGTAAATGGGGCAAACGATGGAATTATAAATAAATGTTTCACAGTAATATTTATCAATATGTGGGGAGTGTTTCTATAAAGTTTTAGATCATTTGGACTTCATTTTCTTAGGTAACGAAATTTTCTTCCAAAATGTGTTGCTGCAATGTATTTTCTGTTTTATGCCTACTTTGGACAAAAAAATGATTTCACCCGGAATGAACCAGATTTTGGGCCTTATATCGCTGGAAAGATATGTTTGTCTAGTTTATTAAAAATTTTGCGGTTTATTAAAACACATTTCGAGGAGAGAGATATGCTAATTTTAGTGCAACGTGCGAATACTTGGAATTTTCTGCTATGTCATGTTCATGTGCTTTGTACTTTGAATTTGTAGCCGTGCGTCTTCGTTGTTGTCTTATTTGATTGTGTCTTATTTAGTTTCAGGTGGTGCTACTCCCGAGGAGTAACTTGGTCCTCGTTCTCTTTTCTTTTTTGTCGCTTTGTCCAGGTGGGGTTTCTTTTCCGAGTTCAGTTTCCTTATACATAATAGATATTCAATATAAACCCGAAGCCTTGTTTTCATGCTTTTGTGATTTTCTCCCCAACTTATATTATACGTATTAGCTACTTGAAACCATATTATTTTGATGAGTTCGAGAAAAATATTTTGATATCAAATTACTATATAATAACTCTTTGAGAGCCTTTTAGCTCGAAAAGAGGCAAAACTTGGATTTATAAATCGGTCCTTTTTGTTGGGATTCACGTACCCCTGCCTAAATATTCCATTGTCTCTCAAATGACCAAGAAACTCATCGCTTAAATATTCGTCTCCTCGATCAGATTGAAGTGCTTTTATTTTGCATTCGAGTTGGTTCTCAACCGAATTTTCTTGAATTGGCTGGATATTATAGGCGATTCGTTAAGGATTTCTCCAAACTAGCGGCCCCACTCACGAAGTTGACTTGCAAAGATGTGTCCTTTCAGTGGGACGACGAGTGCAAGGCCAGCTTCAAGGAGCTGAAGACGAGATTGACCACCGCACCTATACTTGTTCTCCCAGACGGACACGAGGGATACGCGGTTTATACTGACGCGTCCAAGGAAGGTTTAGGGTGCGTGTTGATACAAAATGGGAAGGTCGTTGCTTATGCTTCTAGGAAGCTAAAAGATGCCGAGAAGAACTATCCCACCCACGACCTAGAACTTGCAGCGGTGATATTTGCCTTGGGCAAATGGCGTCATTATCTGTATGGTGTCACTTTTGACATCTTTACTGACCACCAGAGTTTGAAGTATCTGTTCACGTAGAAGGATCTCAACAGGAGACAGGGAAGGTGGATGGAATTCTTGGAGGATTATGGCTGCCGTATTCAGTATCAACCTGGGAAGGCGAACGTGGTCGCCGACGCTTTTAGCCGGAGGGCTCACGTGGCACATTTGGAAGGATCATCTTCCGATATCCCTATAGAGGATAGAATGATTCGAGTTGAATCGTATCCTCGACTTGCCAACCTTACAGTCCAACCCGATCTAGTCCAACAAATCCGAGACGAGCAGATTTCGGATGCCGGTATTCAAAAGATCAAGGCCAGAATGCAGAATGATCCCAACACCAAGTTCAGGATCGATGGTACCGGATTGCTTTGCTTCGGGACTCGAGTTTGTGTTCCCACGAACCTGAAGTGTGGAATTCTTGACGAGGCACACAAGTCTGCGATCTCAGAACCCAGTATTGGTGGAACGGTATGAAAAGGGACGTGACTACCTACGTGAAACATTGTCTAACGTGTCAGAGAGTCAAGGCCAAACATCAAAGGCCTGGAGGTACTCTTCAGCCGCTTCCCATACCTACTTCCAAGTGGCAGGAGATCACTATGGACTTCGTGACCGGATTGCCCACTGTTCGTGGAGGCTTCGACAGTATTTGGGTGTCGATCGATTGACCAAGTCAGCTCATTTTCTTCCGGTTCGAAAGACCGGAAAGGTCAAGCAGCTTGCAGAACTATATCAGAAGGAAATCATTCGACTTCATGGTGTTCCGGAGAGTATCGTTTCAGACAGGGATCCTAAGTTCACAGCTCAATTTTGGCAAGAACTTCACAAGAGTTTGGGAATGACCCTAAAATTTAGCTCTGCAGCACATCCCCAGACTGATGGACAATCCGAGCGAACGATCAAGTTCTTAAGTGATATGCTACGGGCATGTGCACTCGATTTTCATACGAGTTGGATTTCACACTTGCCCTTGGTAGAGTTCGCATATAACAACAGTTATCAAGCCTCGATTAGGATGCCGCCGTATGAGGCTCTCTATGGGAGGAAGTGCAGATCTCCGATTTATTGGGAATTGGAGGATTGGAAGTGGTCAGCTGACGGCCACGAAAGGGCTACTCCGCCGGATGACATTCAGGCAGCTATTGATAAGGTTCAGATCATTCAGCAGAGAATGATAGCAGCCCAGGACCGACAGAAGAGTTACGCCGACAAGAGGCGTCGAGACTTGGAATTTGAAGTGGGAGACCGAGTGTTTCTCAAGGCCTCCCCGAGGAAGGGATTCACCAGGATCAGTAAAGGTGGAAAGCTTACTCCGAGATACTTAGGTCCCTTCGAGATCATAGAGCGGATCGGGAATACCGCTTATCGTTTGGATCTACCACCACATCTTACCGGGATCCACAATGTCTTCCATGTCTCACAGCTCTGCAAGTACTTCCCCGACGAGTCCCATATTCTCCAGGATGACGGAGTTCAGCTTGAGCCAGACTTGACTATTGAGATGAAACCGGTTCAGATTCAGGATCGCAAGGTCCAACAGCTTCGTCATAAGCAGATTCCCTTAGTGAGGGTTCTCTGGAGGAACCATTCGACCGAGCAGTCTAATTGGGAGACGGAGGCTAAGATGAGAGAAGCTTATCCCGAGCTTTTCTGATAAAGATGGAATCTGGGGACCAGATTCTCATAAGGGGGGAGTATTGTAACGACCTAGAAATCCGAGAATCATTGTGAGTTCTTTTTCGCGATTAATTATCCTTCTCAACCCTATTTCTCGTATTTTGTGAATTATATTATATTATTTCGTATACAACCTTACGTGATAATATTATGTGCATATTTAAATTCCTTAATTGTTTAGCTTTCGTTTGATATTAATATTGTTATATCTTACCAAAATGATTTAATTCGACTTTCAAAAATTACCGAAATACCCCTTCGTATTTCCGACATTTCAAAATATTTGATAAAAGTCTCGAAACCCTCATTTGAACCCTTACTCGAAATAGAGAGAGAGAGAAGAAGGAAAAGAGGATTTTCACTCCGAAGCCCTAAAGGATCGTGCCGAGCTCGTTTCTCCGTGGAATTTCGTGCTGATCGAACCTAAACGATCCTCTCAACGAGACCTTGCTTTAGGTACCTTTTTCCCCAATTCTTTCTACGAATTTTTGGTGTTTTGAGCTTATTTTTATATTTCGGGATTTATAGGATTTTTAATGAAATCGAACCCGTTTCTTGGTCATTTCTTGTGATTCTTGGATAGAAATATTCCTTACATGTTGCTTAATGATTGTTATAAATTATGGGTGTCGATTTGCGCTCAAAATATATTTTAAATGCATTTTTGGCTCGGGTTCGTGTTGAAATCGCGACATTCTGCTGTGTGCTGTTAAACCGCACGGGCTAACGCACGGTCTTGATCAAGACCGTGCAGGAGCCCGTGTGCACCCCTTCATGCCTGCACGGGCTCACGCCCGTGCACCTGGACCGTGCGGATGGCCGTGTGTAGTGCACGGCCTTGACACCGTGTGCAAGACCGTGCACAAGCCGGTGCAAATGCCTTAGAACATTTTCCAGCATTTTTCTTTGGTTGCTCTCGGGAAGTGGGTCAACTCTTCGCTATTTTTGGTTGACTTTTCGCATACGGACTCCAAAAATTATACCGATTTCACCGATAGATCCCTTATAAGTTATAGATCAATATTTTGAAATGTTCGTTGAATTTCGACCTCGTTTAGACTGTGAATAGTGCAATTTTACGTGTATGCATTTTTGGAAACTTGTCGGAATTATTTGAAATTTACGTGGTAGCTTCCATAAATATTATTATTGGCATATGCATGCTTGTTGATTCATTTGGTTAGCCGTTCGTCAAATAATTGCTTATTTGCACTTTTGGAGTCGTTATTAATTCGTCTAGGTCCTGTCTTGTCTACAGATCAGTCAGAGGTCGGTAAGCAGTGAGTTGTAGCTGCTAGGCTTTCTTTTTGGCACACCAGGTAAGGATTTAAATTATTTAAACTGGGCTTGAACATATATGTCTATGTATACTTGCGAAATCCCTGTATTCCCTTATTATTGGTATTAAGTATTTCAAGCATATACTTTTATGATTTTACCAACAAATCATTTAATATCAAATTATACATTAGTACCGAAAATCGATTTGTTTATTAAAAGGGCAAGTAAACTCGTTCCTTTTAATATGATGATTTGACTTAGGATTAGGTCTATGAGGAAATTCATTAGGGAAGTGCGCCAATACAACCCGACGCGTACAGAACATGTAGTTACCCCCTTTGTCGTCACCACTTGCCCAATTGCCCGTTTGGCGCTCAAACCCTTATTGTAAAGCGAGTAAAATAAAGGACTTTTCATTTGGGCCCGGGATGGTATCCGGAGGTTGCATCTGGGGACGAGCGTCCAGGGTGTAATCCGAGGTGCTTCTCCCAAAATTAAGCGTCAATCGTGGCCCGTCAGGTGTTTGATAGCCACGGTTGGGAGCGATGGTGGGTGTTGCATGTGTTGCACGCTTTCCTAAAATTCACTATAGTCGAGCCTCGGGTTGCTCCTTGGTTCGACACCGGAGATGGAGTTTTTATTATGTCTTGAGAAGAAATAAGGAGGAACAAGCCCAGTCTCGCTGGGATATTTATTTATTGCTTTATATTGTTATTGTCTTCTTGCTTTATTGAATCTTTAAGTCGAAGCACATTCCGGTTTCTTCCTTATTGCATATGTATTTTATATTAAAACCCGGAAGCGTGACTCGACTTGCTCCACCTACATCTTCACTGAGTTCTTTGACTCACCCTCTTTTATTGGTTCTTGCCTCAGGTAGATTGAGAGACCGACATGTCTCACGTGTCGGATTGGCAACAGTTCATAGATAGGCCTTTTTGGTTTTGCCGTTGTGTAAATTGTTGTCTATAACACTCTCGTTAGGTTATTCTTGGTTCAGGCTTGTATTTAATGTTATATTGATCCCCACCCCTATATATTTACTTTATGTTGCCCCTGAATGGGCTGTGATGATATTAGATATTTAGATTGGCCCCGAAGTGGCATTTATGTTATTATGTTTTAATTCACTTCCGCTATATATATATATTCTGAACTGTTTAATTGTTGTGTCTTTGGGGATCCGCTGTTACCAAGAGTCGGGATAGACCCGTTGGCTTGTATGGGTTCTCGGGTTGAGGCGCCGTTCTCGGCTTGGGAATCCGTGCAGGTTCGGGGCTGTAGCGCGGGGCGCTACAGACTGGAACAAAGTATAAATTCTAATAAAACAAGTTTTCATAATACGTGGCAGGAACAGAGAATCGAGTACTGGAAAATGGGTATCAAGTACTTATGTGAAAAATCAGAGTTCTCGTTTGCGGAATCAAAGTATAAATTCCTATATTACAAGTTTTCATAATATGTGCCAGAAATAGAGAATCGAGTACTGGGTACCAACGCCATCATTTTCATTTTTCTTATATATAATCTTATTACAAACGAATCTTGAAATTTATGATTTACAGTCCAAATAAACGGTTATAAAGTATCCCATGGCCTAATCAAGGTACCACAATAAAGATTCAAAGTATAAAATAAAATATTTAGAATTTATTCGGTAGCAGAAGAATCTGGAAATATAAAAATTCAAGTACAAACTAACAGTTATTGGTCCAAGATTTAGAGTACAAAATCCAATATTTACAGTTTTTATTCAAACCAAACGTATAAACAAACAAGAAAAATAAACTTATTTCAACAATATACTTATTTGATAATATGAAAAATATACATAAACTTGAAAACAATTGGAATCCGAATTGTTTAAACAACTAGAATAAGAAAAAATTGCGCCACACAGAAAAACAAAAAGGTCAACCCTAAATGTTCAAAAGATCGTATCGTATTAGGCAGAAACAGATGTTGAAGAATTAAGCCCAAGCAGAAGTTGAAGACGCGACAAGAAGAAGTCCCTGATTTACTTTTCCAATTCAGAGGCATCAAGGATAAGGAGAAGAAGAAAATAAAATGTATCAAAAAAAAAGAAAAGAAATAAAAATTTCTGAAAAGTTAGAAAAATAAATGGAAAAGAAAAATTAATTTTTTTGATGAGTTGGAAATTAATATCAATTTTTTTTTCAAACTGGGTCCTTAATAATAAGAGGTTGTTATTTCAGGTCATTTTAACTATAACTTTTAAAAATAGATCATTTTCTCTAAGAAAAAAGATGAGTTGGTCCTTGTGTGTAGTTTTCCATAAGATAAAATGTGAGCCCAAATGGGCTTGAATTACTTGTGCCCAATTTACGTCATTGCTAAGACCCCCACTGATGGGTTGCTTAAAGAAAAAAGATTTGAAGATACAAAGTTTCATTTCATTTTTTTCGGCCCAAATATATTAAAGGAAAAAGCCCAACCCAATTCATTTAATATACAAAGCTCAGCCCCACTTAAATCAATCAATTAAAACCCTAAGAACTAATAGATCCCTAACCCCATTTCTGATCATCAGCGCCGCGCAGCATCTTCAAACTTCTCTAGTCTCCACCATTTTCGGACTTCTCTAGTCTTCACCACCCTGAAAAAACGGACTCTCTCCCCCACCACTCCAACGGACGGAATTGTCACTCTACCGTCGGAACTTTCGGGGTCTCTCTCTCAGGCCCCTTCTCGACGGTCGACGCCGCCCTTAAACCGCCTTCGGGCCTCACCCACGTGATGAAATCACCACCGTACTCCGCTCCTCCTCCGTCGCCTGCTATTGTGCCGTATGAAACGAAGTCTTCTCTTGTTCTCGTCGCTGAGAAAACGCGCAGATCGGCCGAGAAAAAAAAATGACAAATGGGGCTGCGGATGGAAGTTCGGAGTTTTTTAAAGAGGTCTTCGATGGCGGCGTGTGACCCACACGCGCCCCTCTCGGTGTTTTCTGATGGGTAAACGATTTTCAATTTGTTTTCTGAAAAAGAAAAACTGGTGGTGGAGCTAGGGTTCCGCCGCCACTAAGGCGAGGGAGTTTTCTGGGGTCAGCCGCCACAGAGGCGCTGGTAGTGCAATTTCCGGCTGATGAATAACAGTGAGGTATAATTCTATGTTTCAACAGGTAAAAATAGCAGTGGGATCTAATTCTAAGTTCTTCGGAGATTTAGTGATTCTATTGATTCATGAGATAATCCTCTGCTAAGTTCAACGTGTAATCAACTGCCAAGTGCAATAATGTACCAAAAATATCATTAATGTACACAACATAAAAAATTTGCCAAAACAGTACAAAAGAAAATCACTAAGCACGTAAATTAACAGCAGCAGTATCTGTATGATTTTCTCAAAACATCTGGTATGTTTTTCTCAACATTAAACAATAGTGATAAAAAGGATTTTTCTTGTTGTTTCACAAGGAAAAACATAATAAGAACATTAATTAACACATAATTAATATAATCCATGAGATTTAAACGGATATTGACAGAGGTTTAAAAAGAACAATATAAGTTCTGATACACTGTAGAACAATTAAGGATTAACTTTAATGCGGATTAACCTTAATGCGAATGCAGAAGCGGATCGCAATATCGCTTTTTAAGTCTACTACTAGAGTAGCCATTGGATTCTCACACCTTAAATTTCCAATCACTCAATTCTCACACCTTAAATCTGGAAGACTGTATTAGTAAACCCATTAGGGGGCCAAATAGGGACCCAATAGAATAGGCCCAATCATTTACAAAAACTAGTGGCCATTATCTAATTTCTAATTACAATTATAAATTAATGGACGATCAATATTTTGCTTACTTTGTAACTTCAACTTTATTAAAATGAATAATTACACTTACATCCTCTCGAATTAGGGAAAAATACTGTAAGACCTTTAAACTATTAGAAATTACAGATAGATTTTCTAACGGAATCCTAAAAGCTTAACAAAAAGTTGTGAAATTACAATTTTATTCTTAATGAGCGTTAACTTAAAAGAAGGATAATTACATTTACTGTAACGACCCGCAATCTCCAAGTTCAAGATTAGCGCATTTATCGGAATTCGGACAGTTTACGGTCCCGACGTCTTTCATAATTGCACGTTTTCCAACTCTTGCATTTAAATATTTTATAAATCATCGATTTGGTATTTAAAACCCAAGGCATTAATTAGAATTTAATTTGCATCGTTTTGCCACTAACTAGGGTTAATTCGGTAGATTTATATTTTTAGCTCGTTTAATCGAATTTAGTAATTTAACGGTGTACATTGGACTGGGGTTCAATGTTTTAATAATGCATATTTTATCGAGGTTCTAAATATTATTCATTAAATCATATTTTAAATGAAATTGCATTTTTAGCCCAAAATTATTTACACTTTAGCCCAACACGGAATTGACTTTTTGTAAACTCATAAATTTTAATAAAACGAACCTCAATCTTTATTAAGCATTTAATTTCGGTCATTTTGACACTAAGTACGCCTAATTCCGACACTTTACACAATTTGCACGTTTTTCGAGGATAGGGTATATTATGCAATTATTGAAAGATTTGGGGCCAAAATTAAAAATGGGAGAACACCCTCACGCAACAGCAGCCGCGATTCTCTCCCCCAAAATGTGATTTTTCTCATTTCTTCTCGGAATCGCGCGTATGATATACCGAATCGACCGTCTCGACGAGACGAACTCAACCATAAAGTTTCCCGACGATTGGAGCAGCAACGGCGACGCAATGGTGGCGCGAAGGTGGCGCGGCTTGGAGCTTCTCGTCGGTGACGTTTCCGGCTACAGCACGGCATGGGCTTGGTCGGAAATGGAAGCTCTTGATGAGGGGAAGCTTTTAGCGGTGGTCCCGTGACCTGACTTGGCTGGACGGCGGCGGATCGACGATGAGGTGGCGCGGCGGAGATGGAGCTTTTCCGGCAGCATGCGGCGGCATCTCAACGGCACACCATCGTGGTTGGAACGGCCATGAGGAGACGAAACATTTGGCACCAGTCTCAGGACCTAACTCGACGGGACGGCGGAGCTCCAGTGGCGCGTGGCGGAGCCGCGGCGGCGACGTGGTGGTCTGGACTTTTCGGCCACCATTTTCAAAGGGATTTATATGGATTTCAACCTTCTCGACATGGGTAAGCCAATTTCGAAGTCAATTTCGTATTTCGTTGAGCCGATTTTCGTTAATTTCGATTCTTGGATTCTAGGGTTTTGGAGCTTCAAAGTGAAATTAAATTCCGATGGATGATCAGATTGAGAAACGGCTTTGAGGGAAGTGACGGGCTCGTCGAGAGGAACATTTCGGTATAAGGGTTCGACCATCGGAGGTGGCCCGGCAGCGGTCCGGTGGTGGCAGGTGGTTTTTCGGCATTTTGGCACTATCTCGGCGGGAATCCGGCGATGGAGTCTTTGGACAGATCGTGCCCCTCGATGCAACGGTTCTAACGGCGCTGGTATTACTCGAATCCGACTTGTCGTTTGTCTTTTATCGCATTTTTCGTATTATTGTGTTAGTTTGTAGCTTTTGAACTATAGCTTATAGCTTATAGCTTTTGAGCATGAATAACTTGATCCTAGCTTGGCTTAATTGTATAAATTTTTGATTGTTGATGATATATGCTTGTGTAGTCGAACGGATAGGTTTCGGTTCGATTAAGCTAGAGATATGATCGATCTTAGCTTGTTAGCTTTTGAGCTTTTGAGAAAAGCTATAAGTTGTACTTTAACTGTTGTTGATTTAAATGAAATATACATGTTTGATGTTTAATTGCAAGCTTAACTCCTGGTTAGATTATGCTTAAATATTATTATTAATTAAATGTTAATTGTTATTCGTTTATTTAATTATTGCATGCTTTTGGATAAATGACCAATTTACCCCTACATGCTCTTTTGTGTTTAAATATTGAGTGATTATCTTTAAGCATGTTCGTATTTTGATAGCCGAGCGTCAGTGTATGTTTTCTTGTTCGTGTCAGTCATTCATCCTCTAGACCCCGTGTTTTCAGGTGGGATCTCTGAGGGAGAATCATACATGTTGCTTGCTTGCTTTTCTCGTTTGTCGAGCTATAGGTAAGGGTTTTAAATTGTTTTCAACTGGAGTAAGAACATAGTTACTTAGGTTTGCGAAATAAACCACTATCCCGCTTTCTTATTACTTGTTGTATTGCCTTTACTATTTCTCTATCTGCTTAGTCAAACATTTTGATAGCAAAACCAAATGATTTGAAATGCTTTCAACTAGAGACAAGTAACTTATTTGTTTTAAAAGTAACTATTTGATCTCTGAGGCACTTATAAGTAATGTCGTTAGGGACATCCGTCAGCATGCTCCCGAAGCGTACGGCGCTTATGAGTATTTCTTAGATCGTTATATCAACTTGTCTCAAAAGCCCCTTTGGCCATTCATACTTAACTGCTTGCATCATCTTTTCGAGCGGCCCCTTTGGCCACCCAAACTATCATTGATTTCAAAAGCGAGCCATAGATTGATTAATGATTTGGGCCCGGAGTATGCAGGAGGTGAGCCTGGGGACGAGCGTCTAGGGCAAATCCCGATGTATACTTCTAGCGTGTTAACTTGGGTCGGCTAGGAGGTTGGCTAGCCTAAGTTGATGCGAATGGTGTGCTAATCGCGTCTCCTTAAATTCTGATACGGTGGTGCTAATCGCGTCTCCTTAAATTCTGATGGTACCAATTGTTGGTGGTGGAGTACTTGACTATATGCTTGCATGATTTTCAATTGGGAGTTATAAAGATAGGGCCCATTCTCTTATTGCATGACTTATTGCATTATTTGCTTGTCTAATTGATTAACGGCTTTCGTTACAAGTTGAAGTACATTCAGGTTTTCTTCATTTAGCATATGTATTTCCCTATATATATATAAAACCCGGAAGTGTGGCTCCAACTTGCCCAACTTAAGCCTTCTTTATTGCTCAAACTATTTAGTTGAATTACGAGCCGTTTTTACTTATCATTTCCAACTTATTTATGCCATGTCTTTCGAACTTGTAACGGCCTCGTGACTCAACTAATATCATTTCAAAATGATCGGCTTGACCTTATGTGCAAATATTTTCAAAGGATCCGGTTCGTCAACCTTTTGTGTTTTCAAATAAAGCCGAACCCGAATGTTGCTTTGTGTTATAGTTTTACAACTTATATTATTGTATGTATCTTTATCAAAACGAGTAACATTCACCCCTTTTGGTTTTAATCGATAAACGACGAACTGTGATCAATACATATATTGTATTACTCCCTTACTGAGTATCCTTTATACTCACCCCTTCTATTTTGGTTCTTGCTTCAGGTAGACAGGTAGCGGTGTCACCTATCTTGTCAGTCGGCAACAGCAGGTCTAGGTCGGCTCTTGTCTCTTGTCTTGTCAGTGTCCTAACAACAGTCGAGTCTTTACTTTATAAATTGTTTTAGCTTATTGTATTTAATATTATGATTTATTTTCCGTACTTACATGCCCCTCATGTGGGATAGATAGTTGAGCCATGGACGGCATTGAATGAATAATTGTTTTAGATTCATTTTGTTATGATTACTGTTGTCATGGATGGTTTTTATGCATTGATTTATTATTCTGAATTCGCTTCCGCATTTCTCTGATTGTTGTTGCTGCTGTTGTTGGGGCGTCATATTGTTGTTGCCGGAGTTTTGATCGAGTGCTTGCCGTTCGCCGGGATGAATTTTTGAATGGGGTACATTTACCTTGTTTAGGAGTTCGTCTTGGTGCGGATGTGGTGTCCTTTCTCCTCCTACGGAAAGGGGCGCTACAATTACACTCCCTCAACTTAGGGGTAAATACAGCAACACGCCTTCAATTTAGAATTTTTTTTGCTTGACATAAGCTCTAACCCTAACAGCAGGACCTAAATGTTAGATGAAACCATAGTTGAGGGGGTGTCTTTGTAATTTTCAATAGTTGAGGAAGTGTTAGCTGTATTTATTCATAAGTCGAGGATGTAAGTGTAATTATCTATTATTAATAACTCATTAATAATATCTTCTTGTATTGTAATGTTTGCTCTTGGCTTGTTTTTCTTTTTTTAATCAAAAAGGGGCCAGTACCCCACCTCCTTATAAAAGAAGCCCACCAAAGGAGCACAATGTTACAATGTCAATTACAGTCCAAAGCTCAGGCCACAATGAAACCAAAGCATCCTACCCATGGGTATTGCTGTTTATATTTAGCATACCAATTTTTTTTTTTTTTTTTTTTTTTTTTTTTTTTGAGGGGATTTGGCATAACAATTATTAACGAACAACATTTGGAATTTGTAATCACCATGGATTTTTTGTAATTGCCACACATGCAGGCACTATAACCAGGACAGTTTGATATCTTATTAGAGTTATCCAAATATCAGATCAAAATCTACATTGCTTGGTTACTGAAAGCTATTGAAAGTTATGCACAATGGTTCGTCTGTTACTGAGAAGTGAAAAGAACAACATAAAGAGATAAAAACATACTTAACATAAAGATGTTCCTTCTCTTCGTGTTAACAAAAACACACACAGCAAGCGAGCGAAAGTTTACCTATACCATTCTCGAAATATAATGCTAAGATAAATATATATATATATATATTAATTTTTATTATATATTCATATATATTAGGCTTCTACTGCTTCCACATTCACTGGATACTGCTGTACTTATACTTCTTATATGCAGTAGCAGAGCCAAGTGGCAAATTTATCCTCTCCAAAACCATAAAACTGACTGAAATAAAACCCCACAAGTTTCACAAAGCTAAATTATTTGTTTTTACATTTGGAACAACAGAATCTGGAGCAAGTTTATTCATCTCTTCAGAAAATTTCAAAGCCAACTCCATCTTCCCCGTCTTCTTTAAACTAGAAACTAGAGCACGGTAAATATGGATTGATGGCTGGAACCCCCTAAGTTTCATCTCAGAGAAAATTCCCAAAGCTTGTTTAATGTGCCCTGATCTGCCTAAGCTCTCGATCAAAGCTTTGAAAGTCAACATATCTGGTTGAATCCCTTTCTCAGTCATCTCCTTGAAATACACAATGGACAAATCTAATCTACCCTTCTTCCTCAAGCCGTTTAACACGGTGTTGTATGTCACAATATCGGGACTAAGATCAACACTTTTCATAAAAGATAATTCGCAAAGCATGTCATGAACTCGCCCAATACGAACCAAAATGGCCAAAACTGTATTATAGGTAACCAAATTGGGTTTACATTGCGAATCCTTCATGCAAGCAAACACCAGCAAGGCATTGTCGACATGTCCACATTTAGCAAAGGCAAAAATGAGCCTGTTTAAAACTATGTCATTACGGGGTAATTCCATTTCGCAGAGTTCTCTGATAAAACCCGACAGCTTATTATTCTTTCCAAAAGCTCTAGCAACAATATGATATGAACTCAAACTTATAGAGCCGCAAGAAACCAGAAGATCCTTGAAAACTTGAGAAACTATATCGGTGTCATTCTTCCTGTCAGCAGCTACCAGAAGGTAATTATAAGCACGAGGACCGAGGAAAATGTGATCACCTTGTAATTTTTTTGGTAGCTTAGAAGCGGTTTGAAGATCTCCAGCAGCACAAAGCTTCTGAATATATCTGATCGAGAGTTCTTCTCTAGAAACAGAAGGGTCCTCTGCGTCTGCAAGGATTTTATTCAGGATTTCACCGGTGGTTTCTTCAGGAGAAGCTTGTGTTGATAACAATAGCCAATTCCCAATTGAATTACTAAGAACGGGTAACGACTGAAGTCTGGATACTCTACAGGGGATGTAATTAAGTAAATACTTTACGAGAAATACAGCCATTAATTATCAATTAATCAGCAAAACTTATCACAGACATTATGAGGCGACTGTTTAATGCTTTGCCTTCTCAAAGAATTATGCCATACTTCATCTAAAAGCTCTTCCAAATTCCAGTATAAAAATTTCACTTGTCCAGTACAGCTTCAACCTAAAGCCACAATGCACAGAAATCAGAACATTACTTAGTATGTCATGTGACAGAAATAGGTTGGTGGAGACAAGTTGTTGATGAACAAGAACAAGAGCATATTGCAGGCACATAACAGTGTGCAAGTTTATATTTATGTCCAGAGAGCCTTAAACTAGAGGTTTAGATACATTTTATCTTTCAAGCCAACCAAATGAGACTTGAGTCACTTGACAAACTAGACAACCTATAGAGCCATCTTCGTGCTACCTTGTCGTAAAGCCAAGCAGAGGTGAGACAAAACTTAAATAATCTCAATAAACTTCTTTAATGATAAAACAAAAAGAGGCCCAGATACTCAGACTCAAAAGCTAAAGAACCTGGTCCTAGACTGAGCTAGTTTAATAATTTGATCGGACAAGCTATTGACCAACTCAAACATGACGAGCCTAACCCATCACGGCCAAAAATTATTTTTTTTTGGTCGAAAAAATGTAAACATATTATTACGAAACAGCTTCAGAGTTTACACAATCAATGACCTCAATAGGAGGCTCCAACCAAAAATCGAAATCCAAAACTAGGCAATGACCAAGCTTAGCTAAAATATTAGCACTATTATTACCACACTTACGAGCATGATTAAAGCGAATAACCCAGGGGAGGCGCAAAAATTCCCTGCAATCACTAATAATATTCCCGAGAGGGTGGCAGGACATGTCTGCCGACTTCACCAAATTAAGTACCACTTCGGGTGGCAGGACGTGTCCGCCGATATCATCCAAAGAATAATGTAAAAAGGAATAACATAATACCTTGATATTCATAAAGCAGTCTTCAAGCAATTCAGCCAACTCTATTCTAACCTACAATTGAGAATTTATTTATCTATCGATCATACAAAATCATTTATCCTAGTGCTCTCAAGTAGCAAATATATCTAAAAGGAGATACATTCCACATATAAGGAAATGGTTACAAGAAATTTCCATGTTTATAAATGATTTTTTTTATTAATTACCATGTTTACTTTTTTTGTAACTGTAATTCCATATGTATCTTGCCGATACATTTTTTGGAATCTGAGATCACCAAGCATTTGTGCCAGTGCCACACACATGCACTGCAACCAGGACAGTCTAAAGAGTGATCCAAATGCCAGATCAAAATCTACAATGTTTGGCGACTGAAAACTGCTGAAACTTATGACTTATGCGGCTATGCCCAACTGGTTTCAACAATTCTATGCTGAAATGGACAGTAATACAATGCAAAACATAACGAGATCCAGAAATGTATCCGTTCTTTCTCTTTGTGTTTCCCCGATTGACAGACTGACCGAAGAACCAACAGCATTTCGAGCTATCCAAATTACAACCAATCACTGGCGTAGTTAATCATGGCAAAAATGTCAAGTCCCTCAGTTCCCCACATATAATGCTACCGCAGATCAATTGATTGCAAATGTGAAACTCTAAAGTCTAAAACAAAAAAATATTCAAAAACGACATTGCTGTTTGCACTGGAGAAAAGCAAAAGCCCTCGGCTTAAGTTTCCAAAAAGAAATTTCACGCCAAAAACTGCATTACAAATCACATAATTCAACACTTACAGGAGAGGAGGCCAACAGAGCGGTGAGCTTCGGAACATACCGTCAGAGGGCGCGTGCGTCTATGGCGCGGAGTGATAAATGAAAACCGGTTAATTTGGGAGAAATTGGAGCTAAACAAGAGCTCGTGGGGAAGAAAAACCCTAATTTCCGATAATTATCCCCTTTTGTGGGGGAAATTGCAATATATGTCCGGTTGATTATGTCTAGTTGCAAAAGTAGTTCTATTATTTTAGAAATTATAAGTATAGTCTTGTCGCGACCCCCGGACGCGGAAAGGAGAACCCTCACGACGGCGCCCGTTGGGCGTGCGGGTATAAGCTTCGAATCCACTGTGCACAACCCTAAAGTTTGACTTAGGAAGCACTTGCCAAAAGGGATTAATCCATATTGGTTGTACATGAGTTCTAACTTATAAACCCTTCAAATTACATGTTCATTTCCGATGTGGGATGAGAAATACACTCTCACGGCCTTGCGACACCCCGTGAGGGGAGGCCATGCATATCCCTTCCACACGGGCTTGCGACACACTGTGCAGCAGCCCATGTGGCTCTCCTAAACCGAATTCTCACGCTGATATTTCGGGGTGTTACAAGTCTCATTATTTAGCAAATGTTATAAGCATTGTTCCACCGTTAACCTAAAATGGGAATGACATAGGAATAACACATGTCTGTTAAATATGAGTTGAATAGAGTTTGACACGTACAATAGAGAAAAAATTAATTTGAATCGGCTCATTTTTAGTATTTTTTAGTCAATTTGTGTGAGAAAAAAAGAAGGCCTAGGATTTTATTTTTTTCCAAATTGATAAATGAGCTGATTCAGACGAATTTTTTATCTATCACAGGTGTCAAACTCCACCCAAATTAGATTTAACATTGGGTTAAAATGATGGGAAGAACCTTGTAATATTTGTATAAATAATGAGACTATGCATATAATTTCTGAAATAATGGAATCACGGTTGCAACTAGACACATTCACTGAGAGATGAATTGCAATTTTCCCCTATTTGTGTTTAGGAGGAGTTTGATTATTATTATTATTATTATTATTTGGGTTATCTACGAGGTCACCGCCTCTTTATTAAATAATAGGAAAAAAAATCAGGTTGGGAAGCTCCCAAAGTACATAAATAGCTTAATAAGAGCAAAATTCTTATGAAGTTTTAAATAAGGAGTATTGTAACGCCCCGATTTTTCGAGACGAGTTCGGTAACGCTCCCGCCCTACGTTTCTCACTTCTTACCTAACTTCTCGAAATATGTGTTATTTTATGTGCTTATGTGATATTATTTGTCTAATGTGTTTCTAATTAATATTTTAAATTTTCCCGAATACTTTGAATTACATGAATTTCGAGTTAATTGATACGTAGCAAAATTTATATTTATGTGTAAAGGTGTCTAAGTGCTTTTATTAAATTATGACACGTATATTTTTATCCCTAAATGTCGATAAGAATTAAATTTTATAAATTAAAATATATTTTCTACAAAAAAAATATATGTATATACAAATATTCATATATAGTCCGATTACATACATATATCAAAGACTAGATTAGTAATTTCATAAAGTCTGGAGTATATTATTATAGACTAAACATAATAGAGGGGCTACGTTACAATTAATTTCTTTTGAGTTAAGTAAAATCGAATAGCAGTAATCCAATTTCTATAATCTTCCATTTTATACTTTATCACTGCCACACCAAACTTCATCTTCACTCCGCGAACACTTCGAACCAAAATACTTAATACCCCCTGCTTCGCTTACTAAGGTCAGTCGAATTAGCCTCCATCTTGAATTATTTTCTTCTTGCGAATGAAGTTGTTCCGCCTTTAATGAATTCCGTGAGATTGGTTGATAATTAATTTTTACTTTCTGTGTGCTATAATTATGTAAGGTAGTGGGTTGTCAGAATTAATTGAAAGTGGACACATATATATATGAGAATTAGTTTGGTCATGGATTCGGAATAGGTTATCAATCAAATTATGAAAGCAAGTGTAAGAAATAATACTTAGTCTTGTTGACTTTTGCTCTAACGAAGGTTATGATCAGTTGTGAGGTTGTAATTGTTTTGTTAAAGAGAAGTAAAGTAATTAATGAAGAGATGTCCTAGACATTCTATCAGTTGTCGTCACTCTTTCTTAGTTGTTGTGTTGGTATTAAAATTGAAATCCTTAGCATCATCGAAATGTACTTGTATATATTTCTCCATTTAATGATCAAAGTTTCAGCAATTAGTGCAATTAGTTGAATATAGGAAACTTAATTCAACCAGTTGTCGGTTAAGTTAATGTTATAACTACATTAATTGCCTATCATTTTCGGAAGCTTTTCCCTAATTAAGTTAGACTAGTTGAAGTATTAAATAATTTAATCCATCTAAAACAGTTAGCTTATATCTTTTAATTTTTGTTTACATGATTAGCCGTTCTTAGTTAATCAATTTGTTAATGAAAAACCTTACATTCAATCAATTATTCTTTAATGGATTAGGTGTAATTAGTATAGGTTCTGTAAGACATTTTAATGGTTGTGAACCTCCATTAGCTGATATATTATATGTTTATTTAATTTGTTTAAGTGCTTTATTGCATTAAGCATAAGCCGTGCGTCGTATTGTCGTCTTATGTGGTTGTGTCCTAATTGGTTTCAGGTGATACTCCTTCCGGGCAGTAGATTGGTCTTTCCTTTTTGTCCTTTTTGCAGTATTATCCAGGTGGGGTTTCTTTTCCGAATTCGGTTTTCTTATACGTATGTAAATATTCCATATATACCCGAAGCCTGTATTTTATGCTTTTATGTTTTCTTTCCCCAAACTTATATTATACGTAGTAGCTACTTGAAAATCATATTACTTTAATGAGTTGAAGGAAAATACTTTGATATCAAATTATTACATATTAACCCCTAGAAGGCTCTATTAGCTCGAAAGGGTTACAAACGAGTTTGAAATTGGTCCCTTTGACCACAGAAGCATTTAGAGTGCGAGGAATTATCTTGGCCTTTCGGCCTGGCCATTGAGCCACATTATACTATTGGGCCCGGACATCAGGGTACGGGGTAAAGCCGGATAGACGTTGGGTCTACGGTGGATCTCAATGCTCTGGTCTCCAAACTGATGGGAGCTCGGGGGTATGACCGAAGTGGCAACCCTTTTGAGTACCTGCGCCGGACGGGATCTAGTCTATATCCCCAGCCGAAGATGTATTGGATATTTATCCTTGCATGATTATATAGTAGCGGGCTAGCTACCTGACTACACAAGGAGGAATAAGGGAGGTTTATTTGATATTTCTGATATTATGAAACAGGTGGTTGATGCTCGACTCGCCGAGTTTTACTTTATTGCGAAATTATTCGATTCACCAATAATTGTGAAAACCTTTATTTTCCTTTGCTTTCTTCTCATTTACAAACTGGTGAATCTTTCGGTTGTTTCGATAATATATATGTATTACAGCCCCCTCACTTAGTCACTTTGACTAACCCCATTACTCTGTGGTTGTCTTTTCAGGTTTTGTTGCTAGGCGGATTCAGGTCGTGTCCTTGGAGTCATTTACTTTTGATTAGGTGATTTCATATCCGTCTATGTATCTGGATAAATACTTAAAACCCTAGAAGTTGTAGATGTAAATAATGTAAATTAGTTTGAATGTGGATATGGTTGTTTTCAATGGCCTTGGTGGGCTTTATAATTGTGTTTTGGATTATGGTTGTTCTAGCTCCCTGAGTGGGATAGGTTGTGCTAATTTGCTTCCGCTGTATTATTGTTCATTGTCCTATTATTTTCTAAAGCAGATCCGCCTGGTATTTATTTTTCGTTCGCCAGGTTGTAGTTCATAACCGGACCTTTAGTTCTTGTTATGGATTGTAACTTGGTGCGGGACGTCACGTCGCACCGTATTTGGGGACGTGCCGTTACAACTACTCCCTTTATAAGTTAAAACCTAATGCATGGATACTTTGAAATTTTATTCTATGCAGTGTCGGACACAGACACACCTCGAACACGACTCTAACACGTATCTGATACGGTAAAACCGTGTCCGAAATTTAAAAAAAAAAAGAAAAAAAATTAGGACACGGTGTCAGACACAGCTGGCAGAGTGTCCGACACGGCTAAGACACGGTTGAGGGAAATGTCCGACAAAGCGGGGTAAATTTTATTGGCTTTTTTTGAATTTTTTATGCACTTCCTCCCCCTTCTCTCTCTCTCATCTCCTTCTCCCTTTTTTTTTTCTTTTTTGTATTTTTCTTTTGATTTTTGCTATTCAATTTTAATTAATAATTGATGGAAAATTCAACTCTAATATATTGATTTTATTCCTTTATTTTAATATTGAATAATTGTACATATATAGTTTATATATTACACAAATTAGTAAATAATAAATAAATAATATAGCCGTATCAGAGCCGTATTTTATCCTAAAGTTTTGAAAAAATTCATATCGCCGTGTCCATATTGTACCGTGTTCGTGTCGCCGTGTTCGTGTATATGCATCATTGGTTAAAACCAAACAATAGATATTATGCAAGTCAAGATTCCTGTTGTAGTTATCAATATACTGGGTGTAACACCCCGAAATTTCGAATCGATAACTGGAAGCTCTAACCTTTTCGTTCTACGCCATTTGTGATGAGTTGGCATGCCTCATGCCTTGCGTTTCTCAAATTTTTTCTAATTTCTCGTATTTTGTGTTATTTTAATATGATTTATTAAGAAATTTTGTAAATGTGCTAATTGGTAAATTTAAATTATTCTATGTCAACGTGCTTTTAATATTATGAACTTTGACTATGATATCGCCTAAATCTGACAACTTGCATTTTTGGTCAAGTTTGATAAAATTACCGAAATACCCCTTTGTTTCTCAACCCAAGTCAAACCTTTTGACTTAACCCCTCTATCTTCCCCCACTTCTACCATTTCTCACGTGAAGCAGCAGAGGAAGGAAAAGAAGAGAAAAGAAGAAGAAAAAGAGGGAAAGAAGGGAGAAGCTTCAAATCGATCCCACGATCTTGTTTCTTGTCTGATCGACCTTCCGTAAACGACTACGAGTTCCTCTCGTCTCCCTCTACCAGTAATCTTTTCACCCCATTCGATTTCATTCGCTCGTTGTTTCAATTTTTAGAGTTTTGTACTTAGGGTTAAATGTTTTGATTTTTGATGGGTTTGTGCTCTATAGTTGATCATTTCTCGAATTTTTTGAACCTAAATGACGAGTATGAGTGATAGATTTAAATACTTGAATATTAGCATGATTGACCGATTAGAATTTGAGTTAGGATGGATTTTTTGGCTGTCGCGAAAGCTTCTCCCGCTGCTCTGTAATTTTTCTGCAAATTTGGAACTACACGGCCTTCTGCACGTGCGAGCACACAGGCTGCTGCACACCGTGCAGCACTTAGTGGGGCCAATATTTGCTTCACACAGCCTTGTGCAAGCCGTGCGCAGGCCCGTGTGGCCCCCTTAGCCAATTTTTAGCTCTTTTCTCCGACCGAGCTAATACTAGTCCCAATTTCAAAACCTCAATTTCTTCGTTTGATCTCGTTTTTTAAATTCGACTTCACCAATAGATCTGTATAGGTTTAAAATTTATTATTTTGTAAAGTTTGAATTTTTTCGATGTTGTTCAGGCTGTGAATAGTGCACTTTTCCGAGGGGCATTTTTTTAATTTTATCCAATGATTGATCCGAAACGTGAATGAATGCTTTCTTATGTTATTTTAAGCATGCATATGAACTCCGGTTGCGCTTAAGCATGCTTATGATCCTCAATTCCCATATTTCCTTCGTTTTAGTTGAAAATATGACCATAATTGCATTTATCGATATTGTTTGCTAGATTTGAAGGCATGCTTCTTTATAGTGTATTAAACATGAATGAGAACTTTCATTTTTACTTGAATATGATTTACATGCCGGAATTACGATTTTACTTAATTCTTGAGAATTTGATATGAATGCCCTAATTGCTCGTTTGTGATTATCCTATGTGGTCATTTGTTTTAACTTAAGTCGTGCGTCGTCGTTTGTCTTATGTGGTTGTGTCGTGATTGTGCTTTTCAGGTGCTATTCCTCTTGAGGGATAGTTGGGACGTTCTTGCCCCTTTTGCCTCTTTTGTCCAGGTGGGGTTCCTTTTCCGAATTCGGTTTTCTTACCTATATGAAGCTATTCCGTATATAAACCCGAAGCCTTGCTTGATGATTTTATATTTTTCCCTAACTTATATTATACGTAGTAGCTATTTGAAAACCGTACTATCTTGATGAGTTCAAGAAAAATATTTTAATATCAAATTAGTATCAATTAACTCTTCGAGAGCCCCTTTGGCTCGAGAAGAGACAAACAATGACTTTATCAATCGGTCCCTTTGACCACACAAATCTTTTTGAAAAGCGAGATTTATCTTGGCCTATGTGCCTGGCCTTTGTGCCACATGTTATGACTATGTTGGGCCTAGAGAATAGGGTACGATGTGAAGCCGGATTAGACGTCGGGTCTACGGTGGATCTTAGTGCTCTTATTTCACATACTTGGAGCTCGGGGTGAGGCCGGAGTGGCAGTCCTTTGAGTACCTTGGACCGGATAAGACTTTGTCTGAGGACATATGTCAAAGGCTTGTCTCATTCCGTATGTGTATTAGGTGAAATTCCCGTGCACAAATACAACAGTGTGAGTGTATCAGCTTTGCTATCTGGTCACGAACACGGGAGGTATAAGGTGGTATATTTGGATATTATTCATATTGTAAAATTGGAGATAAGTACTCGTCTCGCCGAGCTTTTAATTATTCTTGCAATGTTATTCGGTTCACCAAGTTATTCAGAACCTTTAGTTTTTCGTTTGTTTTCTTTAAGCTTACAAATGGTGAATCTCTACTCCGCATGATTTATATATATGTATTATAGCCCCCTCACTTAGTCACTTTGACTAACCCCCGTTGCTTTCCATATTTAGTTTCAGGATTTTGTGCTAGGCGGAAATCGAGTCTAGTTCATCGGAGTTGCATCTTTTCTTATTTATGTACTTCCGTTTCTATCTTTTCCTTTGGATATTAGCATCGGAATTTATTTGCATATTTATTATTGTAGTTGTTGACATATATTACATTTGGCTTGATGGCCCTGTGGGGCTGTGTGACGTCTTTCACACTTGCACGTTTTCCAACTCTTGCATTTAAAGATTTTTATAAATCATCAATTTGACATTTAAAACCCAAAGCATTAATTAGAATTTGATTTGCATCGTTTACCACTAACTAGGGTTAATTCGATAAATTTATATTTTAGCTTGTTTAACTCGATTTAGTGATTTTACGGTGTACATTCGACTGGGGTTCAATGTTTTAATAATGCATATTTTATCGAGTTTCCAAATATTTTCATAAGATTCTAAATATTATTCATTAAGTCATATTTTAAAGAAAATTATATTTTAGCCCAAAACTATTTACACTTTAGCCCAACCCGGAATTAATTTTTCGTAAACTCATGAATTTAGATAAAACGAACCTCAATCTTTGTTAAGCATTTAATTTCGGTCATTTTGATACTAAGTACACTAAATTCCGACACTTTACACTATTTGTACATTTTTCGAGGAATAGGGTATATTATGTACTTTTAGAGAGTTTTGGGGAAGAAATGAAAATGGAGAGAACACCCGCAGTAGCAGCGACGCACGCGCGACACCCCTCTTCTTCAAAATGGGGTTTTTCTGATTCTTCACCGATTGAAGGAAATGATATATGGAAATCGATCGTCTCGACGAGAGGAACACATTGGTACCATTATTTCTGGCATTTGGCCGACGGTGGAGGCGCAACCGCGATGAGAAGATGGCGACGGAAGAGGGATGGTGATCTGCCATCTTCGGCCACGGCGAGGCCTGGTCTTGGTCGGAAATGGAAGCTCTCGTCGAGGGGAGTCTGTTGGTGGTAGTCCCACGACCTGGTTTGGTCGGACGGCGGCGGAACGACAAAATGAAGGCACGCTAGTCAGCGGCGGTCAACGGTATTTACCGGCGACTCTAGGCGGCGTCTCGATAGCACACCACCATAGCTGGGTCGGCCTTGAAGAGACGAAGAGAATGGTGGTTATCTCATGGCCTGGGAATGAGCCACGGCGGAGCTACGGTGGAGTAAAGGTGGCGCGATGGTGGTGACGCGGCGGAGATGGTGGCTGAGCTATCTCCGGCCTTCATTTTCGTCGGGCTTTATATGGGTTTCAATCCTCTCGACATGGGTAAGCTAATTTCGAAGTCAATTTCGTAATTCGTTGAGCGAATTGTCGTTAATTTGGGATTTTCAATTCTAGGGTTCCACCGAGGCTTTGAAGTGGAATAACTTTTCAGTGGAGGGTCCGATGGAGAAATGGTTTTGAGGGAAGTGACGGGCTCGAAGAGAGGAACATTTTGGTATAAGGGTTCGACAATTAGAGGTGGTCCGGCTGCGGTCCGGCTATGACAGGCGGTTTTTGGTGATTTTGACACTGTTCCGGCCGGAATCTAGCGACAGTGTCTTCGGACAGTTTGTTCCCCTTGTCGCAAGGGTTCCAACGGTGCTAGTATTACTTGAATCTAAATTGTTGTTTGTCTTTTATCGCATTTTTCATATAATTGTGGTGAATTGTAGCATTTTGATTATAGCTTATTACTTTTAGCTTTTGAGCATGAATGACTTGTACTTTAGCTTGTGTAAATTGTCGAATATTGTTGATGCATGATTGTGTAGTCGAACAGATGAGTTTTGATTCGATTAGGCTAGAGATGTGATTAGATATGAGCTTGTAGCTTTAGAGCTTTTGAGAAAAGTCGTAAGTTGTGAAGTTGTATTTCAAATTGTTGATTTAAATGGAAAATATTTGATTGATTTCAATTACAATCATATACCCTGATTAGCATCTATGCTTAAGTGTTTTATATTTAATTAAAAGCTTTTCGTTATTCGTTTATTCCATGCTTTTCATATTAGATGACCATGTTGCCCCTACTTGCTCTTTTATGTCTAAATGTCGAATGAGTATTTTAAGCATGTTCGTAATTTGGTAGCCGAGCGTCAGTGTCTGTTTTCTTGTTCTTGTCAGTCATTCATCCTCTAGACCTTGTGTTTTTCAGGTGGGATCTTTGAGGAAGAATTATAATTGCTGCTTGCTTTCCTTCTCTTGTTCTGTCGAGCCAGGTAAGGGTTTAAAATGCTTTCAACTGGAGCAAGGACATAGAATCATAGGCTTGCGAAATAACTAATAATCCCGTTTTTCTTATTGCTTGCTATTCTTGTCTTTACTATTTCCTTATGTGCTTAGTCAAATCATTTGATAGCAAAACCCGTACTTATATTATCAAAACCGTTTTGTTTTCAAAGGCAAGAAAATGATTTGTTTTGGTGACACCATGATCTAGGAAATATTTATAAGTAATGTCGTTAGGTGTAATCTGTTACGGCTCTAGCCGAAGCGCACGACACTTATGATTAGGACTTAGATTGTCACTCTACTTGCCTAAAATGCCCGCTTGGCAATCAACTTATAACTGCTTTATCTGCATCATTCTTGGAAACGCGAGCAAAATCATGGACTTTTCTTGGGGCTCTGGTGGGTATACAGAGGTTTCACCTAGGGACAAGTGTCCAGGGTGTTTCCCGAGGTACTACTCCCAAAAACTAAGCGTCAGCTGTGGTCTGTCAGGAGTTGGAAACCATGGTTGGGAGCGATGGTGGGTGATGCATTCGTTGCACACTTTCCTTAAATTCACTATAGTCGAGCCTTGGGTTGCTCCTTGGCTTGACACCGGAGATGGAGTTACTTGCATTATAGAGGGGGTTATAAGGAGGAATAGGCCCATTCTCGCTGGGATAATTATTTGTTATTGTCATTTCTTATTGATTATTGTTTATGTTACTGTTACCAATTATTGCTATACTACAAGGCGAAGCACATTCCGGTTTTCTTCCTTTTGCATATGTAGTTTCCTTATATATATATATATATATATATATATATATATATATAACCCGGAAGCGTTGCTCGAACTTGCCCAACTTATGCCTTCTTTATTGTTCAAACTATTTAGTTGAATTACGAGCCGTGTTTACTTATCATTTCCAACTTGTTTATGTCATGTCTTTCGAACTTGTAACGGCCTCGTGACTCAACTAATATCATTTCAAAATGATCGGCTTGACTTTAGGTGCAAATGTTTTCAAAGGATGCGATTCGTCAACTTTTTTTGTTTTCAAAGTAAACCGAACCCGAGTGTTGCTTGTGTTACGTTTTACAACTTATATTATTATTTGTACTCCTTCTTAAAATGAGCGACATTCACTGCTTTTGGTTTTAAAAGATAAACGACGAATTGCGATCAATACTTATATTGTTATTCCGCCCTTACTAGTATCCTTTATACTCATCCCTTCTATTTTGGTTCTTGCTTCAGGTAGACAGGTGGCGGTGTCACCTATCTTGTCAGTCGGCAGCAGCAGGTCTAGGTTGGCTCTTGTCTATTGTCTTGTCAGTGTCCCAACAACAGTTGAGTCTTTACTCTTTGATTTAATTTGGAATTGCTGTATTTAACATTATGATTTAATTTATTTACTTTCTGTACCTACGTGCCCCTGATGTGGGATAGTTAGTTGAGCCATGGACGACATTAATTGGATAATTATTTCAGATTCTTTTTATGAATAATGTTGCCATGGATGACTTTTATGAATTGATCTGTCATTTTTGAATTCGTTTCCGCATTTATCTGATTGTTGCTGTTGTTGTTGGGGCGTCGTGGTATTGTTGGCAGAGTTTTGATTGAGTGTCTTGCCGTTCGTTGAAATGAGTTTTCGAGTAGGGCACCCTGTCGTGCTCGGGAATTTATTTTGGTGCGGGTGTGGCGTTCTTCTTCCTCCTACGGAGAGGGGTGCTACAGTCTCTGGTTTCAGAGCCTAGGTTCCCAAAAGGAACCGAAAGCTCTAGTGTGTCATCTTGTCTTGGTTTCAGTGTCTGCATGGGTTATGTCAGTCCGTGTCAAATTCGTGGTTCGATGAGTGTTTGTCCTTTCTTGGTGCCTAAAATTATGAATGATTACGGTTGGCTTAATTAACCAACTGGCGATCCTTTATAAGTTTTTTGTACTAAGGAAGATGTAAGGCGAGTTGATCGTTGAATTCTGTGTTGTGTCTTATTTGGTTTCGGCGTATAGGTCGTGCTGCTTTAGGATCGCGATTTATTTGTTATGATGCCTCGTGTGGTTGGATACTAACCTCATCAGACATGCATATTGAAACTTTGTTATGCAGAGATGATCAAACACTATCTTCCTTTGAGGTAGGACCCTACCGAAGGATGCTAACTTGGTGGATACAGCTTAACGAGATTGGTCCTATACTCAGAAGGATTGTTGAAAGGTACGCAACTCATAATAGGCATTGCATTAGAACATCGCTTGTAACTTGTCTTAAATGTGTTGTGCTATTACGTGTTGTCCTTTTACTTCGTGTGAGTTTCTCTTCAGGTTTTAGCATTGGTACTGCTTTAACCTATGAGCCTCATCCGTAAATGTGGGTAAGTAAGGACAACAAGCAGACTTGACAGACAGAACGATACAATAATATAGGGTCGTATTCGGGTGTTGACAAGCTACAAGAATGATGAGTTCCGACTGTACTACAACAAAGGGAATCCTATACTTCAGCTAGTTTCAGAGCATCTTCAGGGTCAACCGAGGGTCGAGGCAGATCGTTCTGATGTGCCATTCTCAACAACGCTGACAGAATAGAACTCAGGGAGACTGAATCTACTGCGAGTCGGAATCAGACAAAGACACTATCAGACATGAAGAGCATTGGGATCAGCAGAGTGCTACAGATAAATTGTTTGAATTTCCGGATTTTACTTCCTCGATTACCGCACTCAACTCAGAGGTACTAATTGTGGTACGAGGACAGCAAAAGGAAATTATTAAGAGACGATGGTTACCAATTCTAGTACCATTAAAGTAACGCCAATTGACAGTAGCTACCTTGAACAGCGAGACAGATGATAGCGTCATTTCAGAAGTACACTCGACAATCAGATTCCGAAATAGATTTAGAAGATGAAGAGTTATTTGAGTTTGAAGATCGGGATTGCGATACAGATGTTCCACTTTCGAGGACAGGGCATGGGAACATCTCAAGACTAATCAGAGAACCATATCAGTAAAAGGCGGCTAGAAGATGGAGTTGTTACTGAACTTGATTGGGCTTGGGAATGTAATCAGTATCTCATTACCCCAGAGATACTACCTGACGGGATACGCTTTCCATTTTCAGACAGAGCATGGGAACAGATCAGGATCAACAAAGGAACCATATCAATGGAAGGTTTCTTACAGATGGAGTCACTACCGAGCTCGACCGAGCTTTGGCATATGATCAGTATCTCACCCTTGAGAGATACTATCCAATGAGTTACGTGATCTACTATCGGACAGAGTACAGTAGAACCGGATGTGACAACAGAAATGAAGTCAATGTGGAACCGGACTACGGGACAGTAAAGGGAACATATCAGAAACCAACAGATGTCACCAGTGCAGTCTTGTAAGGGAAATGAGATATCGAGCAACCGAATGGTGAAATGAAGAATGGGTAAAGGAATTCGATCCGAGTCAGACATCGAGCTGGGATAGAGTTCGGGGATCAGAAACCTTGCAGGATTCAACTTCTGATCAGATAGAGTCACCACGGATTTCGAGGATCTTAAACCACACCAGAGATCGGATGAGCTTATGTGTTTAATTGCTGTAAATATTTGTTAAGTGTTCCATGTGACTTACGTGCTTTAACTGCCTTTTAATTCTTACTTGCGCTAATTGAACGATTAGTTGCTTAGGCTTATATGATCTCTGTGTGGATAGCGCAGAATTCGATAGCCTCGTTATGCGCTATTAGAAAGTGCTAAGGACAAGGAGTTCTAGCTGGGATAATTATTTGTTATTGTCATTTCTGATTGATTATTGTTTATGTTACTGTTACCAATTATTGCTATACTACAAGTCGAAGCACATTCCGGTTTTCTTCATTTTACATATGTATTTTCCTTATATATATATATAAAACCCGGAAGCGTGGCTCGAACTTGCCCAACTTATGCCTTCTTTAATGTTCAAACTATTTAGTTGAATTACGAGTCGTGTTTACTTATCATTTCCAACTTGTTTATGTCATGTCTTTCGAACTTGTAACGGCCTCGTGACTCAACTAATATCATTTTAAAATGATCGGCTTGACTTTATGTGCAGATGTTTTCAAAGGATCCGCTTCGTCAACCTTTTGTGTTTTCAAAGTAAACCGAACCCGAGTGTTGCTTGTGTTACGTTTTACAACTTATATTATTATTTGTACTCCTTCATAAAATGAGCGACATTCACTGCTTTTGGTTTTAAAAGATAAACGACGAACTACGATCAATACTTATATTGTTATTTCCCCCTTACTAGTATCCTTTATACTCACCCCTTCTATTTTGGTTCTTGCTTCAGGTAGACAGGTGGCGGTGTCACCTATCTTGTCAGTCGGCAGCAGCAGGTCTAGGTTGGCTCTTGTCTATTGTCTTGTCAGTGTCCCAACAACAGTTGAGTCTTTACTCTTTGATTTAATTTGGAATTGCTGTATTTAACATTATGATTTAATTTATTTACTTTCTGTACCTACGTGCCCCTGATGTGGGATAGTTAGTTGAGCCATGGACGACATTAATTGGATACTTATTTCAGATTCTTTTTATGAATTATGTTGCCATGGATGGCTTTTATGAATTGATCTGTCATTTTTGAATTCGCTTTCGCATTTATCTGATTGTTGCTGTTGTCGTTGGGGCATCGTGCTGTTGTTGCCGGAGTTTTGATTGAGTGTCTTGCCCTTCGCTGAAATGAGTTTTCGAGTAGGGTACCCTGTCGTGCTCGGTTATTTGTTTTGGTGCGGGTGTGGCATTCTTCTTCCTCCTACGGAGAGGGGTGCTACAGGCTGGCTGCCCGGAGGGGGTGGTTTTTTGGGTTGTTGTGTTTTTCTTTTCTGTGTGTTTGTTTTGGTTGATGGGTATGTGTATAGGCTTAAGGGTTGGTTTTACCTTTGTATGGTTAAATCTCCGGTTCGGTTTCGGTTCATATATATGTTCCTTCGATTTTTCCAGTTCATTCGGTTTAAAACCGACGGTGAACCGGACCGAACCGAAAAACCGAAATATTAGACGTGGTTTGGTTATTGGTCCGGTTAACCGGAACCGAACCGAGATTTTAAAATTAAAAAAAATAAAAATTACCTTTTATGTTTTAGGGTTACGAGTTTTCTCTTGGAGAATCAGAACACATTCGTAAATTGTAAATCCCTAACCCCCACCCCAACCATGCTGTCGCCCCTCCCACTCCTTGGCTCCCTCACGGTCCCCCGTCACTGACCACCAGTCCACCACCACCCAATACCAGGATGAGGAGTCTCCAGCCACCGGCCACCGCTAGGCGCCAACCGTCAGCCATTTCAGGAGTCACCCGTCGCTCGTCACCCACCTGCCCACAACCTGTCGCAGCTTGCAGTCTTGCACCATCACTATCTTCAATTTCTTGAGCCGTCAGAAGGTAGCAGTTGATGAAGTCATGAAGATGAAGGATGAAGGTGTCTTGAAAAAGATGACATGAAGGTAGGAGGTAATAGTGTAGGTATTTTTTCTATTAGGGATTTAGGGTTTGTATTAGTAATTTGGGCTTGGGCCCATTTTTAAATTTTTTTAAAAAAAAATAAAACATCGGTTTCCGGTCGGTTAACCGAAACCGAACCGGGATTTTCCGGTTCAAACCGAACCGATCCCATAAGGTCCTCGGTTCGGTTTCGGTTTAACATCTCCAGAAATTCCGGTTCGGTTAACCGAACCGAACATCCAGTTCAGTTCGGTTTTGGACCGATACACATCCCTACCGGGCGCAGTGGAAGTAAGGGATTTCAAATTTTTTTTATCTCGGGGCATTAATCCAATTAATGTGAAACTTCATCTAATGAATTTATAACTTTGAAACGTTTATATATCTGAAATATAACACACCTTTACGCACTCCTTTTGTAGTCGTGAAGGATAGAAAGCTTTCCAAAGCTTCGGTCCGTCCCTCGAACAGCACAGACTTTTCGATTCTACCAAGGCTCCGATCTATAACCGAAACCCTCTGAGGTTGATCCACGGCTTCGCGTAGACGAACTCTAAATCACTTAAAACTTGCTAGAGTTCTAAGACCAGATTTAATCTATTGTTAGACAAGAGAATCAAGAAGAGAAAAGCCAAAAACTTGTTCACATGAAACTACAGAATAACTTTTTGCAGTTCACGTGAACTGTATAAAGAAAAAGAGAAGGAGGCGCAGAGAGGGAGAGAGATTAGGGTTAGGAAAAATCAAATTTTTCTTATTCTGTTTTTATGTAAGTTCTCTGTACAGAATAAACTTGAGTGCAGGGTTATTAATAACCCTGCACTGGCCGAAAATTCTAGTCCTAGATGGGCTGGGATTTTCGACCATTGCTGCCTTTTGGGCCTAGCAGTCTTGGGCCTTCTCAAGGCCCTATTAATTTAATTCTAGATTAATTATTTCAGGCCCAATTTAATTAATCATAATTAATTAAGCAAGTCTAATATATCATAAAGTGGGCTTTAATTTATTCTAAGTAAATTATAAGCCCATGATTAATCAACTTGGGCTAAAATTAATTCCAAATCAATTCTCTAGTCCAATAAGCCCAATTAACATTTAATTGCTACAGATTTTTCCTCATATTAATTGTGCTTGATTTATTCCAAATAAATCGTAAGTAACTCAATTAATTAATTTGACTTGAATTAACATCAACTAATTCTCAAGTCAAAACATTCAATTATCCTCTAATTGAATTGTGTTTCTCCTCAATACTATTAACTCTTAATTACTTTAGACTTGAATTAATTCTCAAGTCTAATTTAGGCAATATGTTATCAAATAACATGTCTCTTATATTTAATCATATTAAATACTTGTTAATTAGCTTTAATTAACTGTTACACGTTAGTTCCTTACAACTAACTTATTGGTCTATTGTTAATGAATTAATTCTAATTAATTCATTTGTCAATCTAATTGACTGTTATCAAACTCTATTGATATAGATAAAGTTGTTCGCCTTTGGAAGTCATTATGTGACCCCTCAGGTTCACCAATAGGACAGTAGTAGGAATACATTCTCAATGTTTGTGACTTTAATTAAACTCATTTAATTAAAGACTATTTGTGAATCATCTCATTGACTTCACAAATACATTCCCACAGACCATGGATGACGTCTAGCAACATGCATGTCCATGGCCACCCATCCATCGATGAAGTGGTATGAACCTTTCAGCCTCATGATCTACTGTTAAATATGATCCTTCTATCATCCAATTCCCGATTCAGACCTAGGGTATGGGAAATGGAATCCCAGTAGTCTTCAATTCTATGAATAATATTCCTATAGTAATTCCATTTGATCTCATACTCTAGGAACTCTTGTTAGAGTTGTGCCCTAGAAAGCTGAACTGTTTCAGGCATTTCCTATGAAACTCTAGAGTGATCAATAATAGAATGACGTTAGTAGTCGTCTAATACTTCTTTGGCCAAATTCATCATATTTCATTTATAAGTGACTGCATGTGTAACGCTCCTAAAATCCGAATTATATTATGGTATGTCCGAATCGAATATTTGCGCAATTTATTATTTTATTTGATATTTATTATGTAATTTTAGAATTATTTCGTATATGAATGAATTTCTATATTTAAATTACGAATTGTCAATGTGCGTTTAATAATATGAATTTTAACTGTAATTATATATTATTTGGACGACGTGAATTTTTGAACTTATTTTGCAAAATTACGACTATGCCCCTTCGACTTTAAACCCTAGTCAAAATTGACTAAGTCTCATCTCTCCCTCTCAATTCCATTCACGCAATCAACAGCAAAGGGGAAGAAACAAAAAGAAAGAAAAAGAGAAGGAAGAAGAAAGAGATTCCAACGATCGTCCCGACTCCGTTTCCCGACGGATTTTCGATCCGTTTACGTCTACGAACTCCTCGCGATCTCATCTACGAGTAAGCCTTTCACGAATCTTTCGTTTAATGTCTCGTATGCTTAGTATTTCTTATTTTTGATAACAGTTGTAGAATTTAGGTTTTATTCGATTTTGATAGTAATCGTGGATGGATTTTCGTTTTTATCGTTTCTATATGTAGATTATATGTTGTAGATGATTATATGTGAGAATTAGGGATTGATTTACTTGATTAATCGATTAAATGTTAGATTTTGGTTTGAATTCGCGTATGTTTTTGCTGTTCTGCATGTTCTGCTCAATCTGGTCGCACACGGCTGGTGCACACGGCCTGAGGCCGTGTGCATGAGACCGTGCGTGTGTGTGGAGAATTGCACACGGGCTGTGCACACAACCTTGAGGCCATGTGCATGAGGCCGTGCGTGTTCCTTGATTGTGCACGGCCTCGGCACACGGCCGTGCACAAGGCCGTGTGGCCTGGTCGAACAGTGCCCTGACCTTCTGTAAGTCAGGGCACATTTTAGCCTACGGGTCCCGCTTCGACTCGTCTTTTCCGAATTCTTTCTTCGCTTGTGTATTCGATATATATGAAATAGATAGGAATTGCATGATTTATGAATTTACAACATGTTCGGGTATGTGAATAGTGCGTTTTAAGTTTTCGACAAATTTTCTAACTTTTGCATGTGAAGTCCGATTTTCCCGAAATTCGAATGCATACTCCTTTATGATAATTTAAGCATGTCCGTAAAGTTTCGTTGCATTTGGACTTGATTTACATTTTTAAATGCATGAATTACTCTGTTGTCGTTTGAGAATTTGAACTTAAGTGATTGATTTGATTGTATAACGTGCTCCTATGTGTTTTAATACTTTCATATAAGCCGTGCGTCGTCGTTAGTCTTAATTGGTTGTGTCTTGGTATTTTGCAGACGATACTCCCGTGGAGTAGCACATCCGGTCTTGCTTTTGTCTTATTTTGTATAGCCACAGGTGAGGCTTTCCGTTTCTGTTTCCAGTATTATTACGTATATATATAAATAAGCCTCTCCTGATATAAGCCACGTTTATGTTTTGTTTTCACACCGTTTATATATATATATATATATATATATACTTAATAGATATTTATGATTATTATGTTCATTTGATTTATCGAAAATGAGTTGATATGAAAAGTACTACGTATAGACTTTGAAATGTTTACGAAAGAGACATGTAAAACCTTTTGTTTTCTAAGGCGAACTTTGGCCTTCGGCCTCGCATATGGTATGTCTCGAACGGTCTTTTGATCAACCCGAAATGATTTGAAAAGCGAGTTATGATATGTATGCATGCTTTTTGGGCCCGGAGTAAGAGCGATAGGACGAAGTCGGTAGTCGTCGGGTCTACGACGTAAATCCTATGGTTTCCTCCATTTGGGAGCTCGGGGTGAGGTCGGAGTGGCAGCCCTTTGAGTTCCTGAGTTATTCCCGTCTGTTATGAGTAGTTCAGATTTAGCGGTCCGTCTACATTGGAGGCATAAGGGTGGTTTTTGGTTTTTATGTTTGGAAATTGGAGTTAAGGGCTCGACTCGCCGAGTCATATGATATGTTATATTTTATGTTAAATCACCACCCAATTACGAAAACCTTTCTTTTATGTTGATTTCTTTTAAGTTTAAAATTGGTGATTTATTTCCGATTTACAATATACATTATTATTCCCTCCTCACTTAGTCATTTGACTAACCCCCTCTGTTTTACCCCTGTACTAGTTTCAGGATACTAGGCGGGATCTTTGTCGTCGTAGGCATCGTAGAGTTACATTATTTTTGCTCATGTATAACTCTTTCCCGTATGGCTTTTATTTATATGTTTTATGATATTAGGGATTTATTACTTTAAGTTGTATTCCGGATTATGTATATATTGAACCCGTTATTATAATTATTGGGATATTGTATCGAACCCGTTTGTTATTTAATTAATTGAATTTCGTTAGCCTTGGTGGGCTTTAATACTTGTGTAATTATTTATGTTTTAATGTTTCGTTTATTTCGCTTCCGCACTTCTGTCTTTTTTTTCCGTTGTTTTGAAACCCCCGCCTAGTTATTGAGTAAATGCTTGCCGTTTGCCGGGTTTCGGTTCGGGTCGGATCCCATTTCGGTTCCGGGTCGGGACTCGGTGCGGGGCGTGCGTTACCCGTTTGGGGCGCCCGCTACAGCATGTTATTTATTCTTGTATATGGATGAAACCCCAAGATCACAGTAAGCTAAGGGACTTAGTTTCACCATTTGATGGGGGCCATGAAATAAGTACCCAATGGTGTGATCTAAACCACTCCAAGTCAAAGAGTTTAAACGGCACAGGGGATGTCAATCAGACTCGCTCGAGACTTGCTAATATGACATAACTTTATGAAAGTGTGTCCCATTTCATGACATTAGTGTTTTGACACTACTATGAATATGAGGGTGCTTAATGGAGATTAAGTTCACTGAGGATCCCGCCGGGAATGCCTAAATGGGGTAAGACTCATATAAGAGTCTTAGAGATTAGGAAGGTTTCCCTAGCCATGATCGTGTCTAACTAATCCTTAGAATTGAGACTCAATGATTGCCTTGTGTATGACTGGGGCATGCTTTGATGTACTTCTGAATCTCTAAGTTTCACATAAGTTGTACGTTGGGTATGTTCGAGTTATGCATGGAGGATGTGAGGGTCAATACAGGATCTATCACCTGTTATAAGAACAAGGGAATTCCTATGAATTCTATTGTAGTATATTCCACCACTAAATCCTTGCGCAAGGTCCGGTTGGTCTTCACTAGGAAAGAGTTCCTATAGTGTAAGATCAAATGAAATTACTATAGGAATGTTATTCATAGCATTGCAGACTACTGGGGTTCCATCTCCCATACCCTAGGTCTCAATCGGGAATTGGATGATAGAAGGATCGTATCTCACGGAGATCATGAGGCTGAAAGGTTCATACCACTTTATCGATAGATGGGTGGCCATGGACATGTTGCTAGACGTCATCCATGGTCTGTAGGAATTTATTTGTGAAGTCAATGAGTTGATTCACAAATAGTCTTTAATTAAATGAGTTTAATTAAAGTCACAATTATGACATTAAGAATGTGTTCCTACTGCTATCCTATTGGTGAACCTGAGGGGTCACACAATGACTTCCACAGGCGAACACATTTATCTATATCAATAGAGTTTGATAATAGTCAACTAGATTGACATATGAATTAATTAAAATTAATTCATTAATAAGAGATCAAGATGTTAATTAAGTGTAATTAACGTGTAAGAGTTAATTAAGAGTAATTAACAAGTATTTAATGTCATTAAATTCGAGAGACTTTTTATTTGATAATATATTGCCTAAATTAGATTTGAGGATTAATTAGGAATTAATTCAAGTCTAAAGTAATTAAGAGTGAGTCTCGAAATTTTATGTTGAAATAAATTTGAGACTACTTAATTTAAGTAGGAGAGAGCTTTATCAATTAAAGTGGTAATTGAAAGTTTAAGACTTGAGAGTTAATTGGTTTTAATTCAAGTCAAAATGATTAATTAAGAAACTTGTAATTTATTTAGAAGAAATCAAGTACAATTAATAGAGGGAAAAATCTGTAGCAATTAAATGTTAATTGGGCTCATTGGACTAGAGAATTAATTTGGAATTAATTTTAGCCCAACTTGATTAATGATGGGCTTATAATTTATTTAGAATAAATTAAAGTCCACTTTAATAATATATTGGACTTGTTTAATTAATAAGGATTAATTAAATTGGGCCTTAGGAATTTAATCTGGTATTAAATTGAAAAGGCCTTGAGAAAACCTAAAACTCCTAGGCCCAATAAGTGACATGGTTATTAATAACCCTGCACTCAAGTCTATTTCAGAAGACAGAAATCAACGCAATAAGCAGAACATAAATTCCATGAATTGGATTTTTCTTAACCCTATTCTCTCTCTATTTTTACGCCTCTTACTCTTTCTCTACAAGCAGTTCACGTGAACTGCAGAAAAGTTTTCTGCAGTTCAACGTGAACCAGCCTTTGCTATTACTTCTTGATTCTTTTATTTTATATTAGATAAATACTGATCTTAAATCTCTACCAGGAATTAAGAGATTCAGAGTTCGTCTGCGAGAAGCCGTGGATCAACCTCAGAGGATTTTGGTTAAAGATCGAAACCTTGGTGGAATCAAGCAGCCTGCATGATCAAGGAGTGGATCTAAGCTTTGGAAAGCTTTCATACCTTAACGACTACAAAAGGAGTGCGTAAAGGTGTGCAATTTCTTGATATATAAACGTTTCAAAGTTTTTGTATTCATTGGATGAAGATTCATGTTAATTTGATTAAGGCCCCGAGACTAATTTTTTTGAAATCCCTTACTTCCGCCCGGGGCACCATGAATCCCAATAGTGGTATCAGAGCCATGCTATGGATCATGTTTATATATATACTTCCACCCTTTTATTTGGATTAGATTGGTGTTGGATGCGGTTTGGTGTTTATGTTCATATAAGAAGTTGTTGGGAGTTTTGATAAATTGAAAGGAATATTTTGAATATGGTTTTATCAAAAAGGAATCTGGAAATTTGAAGATAGATATTTTTGAAATATTGTTGTATTTTTGAAATACATGAAAAAAGAATTTTGGTTGGTCAAAAACGAATTTTGGTGTTGAGTTGTGTTGCTGAAAATTGTGTTGCAGCAGTTGAGTCCGGCGACGTCTAGAAAACTGAGTCGGAAACCCTTCCTACTGATCTTGGATGACTTCGATGTCTTCTAAGAAAATGTTCTAGACATGTTGATCTTGACTTTAGGCTTTTGAATTGGTTCAAAACCTTTAGTTTTCATTTTTTTTATGGATTTTTGAAATCTGTAGTTGAGAATAGTTTATGAAACAGGGGCTCCGCTGTTATGTTTTAGAAAACGAGTTGGAAAAAGTTCCTAATGACCTCTAATAGATTTTCCTATTTCTGGAAGAATTAAAGGTAACACAATGGAGTTGAATTTAGAGTTTTTTTTGTTTTTTTTCAATAAAACAACATATATTAACACAAAGCCCAAAGGGAACAAGAGTACAAAGGCAAGAGTATAACAGTCGGCCCACAAACCGGCCCAACTGATTCGGCCCACAAACTGGCCCAACTGATTCGAAAAAAATGAAGGCAAAGTAGCTAAACTAACATTGTAATACAAAAAAACATCACAACCAGTAGCAGACAGCAATCCGTAGCAACAAGCTTCAACAATGAACTAGCAAGCAGCTAAACCAACAGCTAACCAGAGCAACCAGCTTCAGCACCAACTTGTAACTTCTCAAAGAGCGGCAAAGCACCTCAAAGGCCACAACATCCAGTAGCAAGAAGCTGAACCAATGAACTAACTGACGACCAACATAAATACTTCCCAGCAACAAGAAGCTGAACAAATGAACTAACTGACAACCAACAGAAATACTTCCAGCAACATCCCTAAGTCTGAAGCTCTACATATAAGTGAGGGAACTGTTTGGATTCACTCGTTTACTACCACTTAACTCTCTGGCACGTAATGAACACACCCGTACCACACTCAAAACAAATAAAGCAAGACCATCCAGCAACATCCCTAAGTCTGAAGCTCTACATATAAGTGAGGGAACTGTTTAGATTCACTCGTGTTTTACCACTCAACTCTCCGGCACGTAATGAACACACCCTCACCACACTCATCAATACATCCATGCAGCCCCTATCTCTGAGGCTCTACATATATAATTGAGGGTAAGTGTCTAGATGCGCTCTTATTTTAAACTCATGGCTCACAGGGTCAGAATAAACAACACAAAACAACAAATTTTATGCACGACACCCCTTCCAAAACTCATAAATCTTCACAGAAAAGGAAGAGATTCCAAGACTTTGAAATGAAACACAACACACCACAGATCCAATTCTCAGATTCCCATCCTCATTAAATGAGATCCTAGTGGCTGTCAATTGCTCTTATGCCAAATATAAGGCAATTGACACTTATCCAATTTAAGCAAACCAACCACCTGCCTATGTACAACGCACCTATCAAACATAGAAAGAGATTTATCCACACATCCCAAATTTGCATAAAAATCAGCAATTTAGTTCCCCTCCCTATAAATGTGAGTCACAACCACCTCCAATTTGGAACACAACTGTTCAATACGAAGTAAGATATGAACCAAATCCCAAGCTGCCTGCAGAGGGTGTTTAAGTAGCGACAGAACAACAGCAGCATCTGTCTCAATCCAAACCTTCAGAAATCCCTTCTCCAAACAAAGATTCAATCCAAACCACACAACAAACAGTTCAGCATACACATTAGTTGTCAAACCCAAAGGATGAGAAAAAGCCCACAAAAAAGACCCAGAAGAATCCCTAATCACTCCCCCAACACCAGCACACCCAGGATTCCCCTTAGAGGCCCCATCAGTATTACACTTCACCCAACCCACACTAAACCATCTCACCAGCAAGGTTCTCCCAACAGTCTCATTTACAAAATCCCACCCCCACTTATGAGCTAAGCCTACATCCCCAAGCCAATGTTTCTTAACTAACACTCTACCCTTCATCAAAAGACATATATAATTCCACACATTCCAAACAATATGTGTAGCAAAAAAAGGCTTACCAGTATGCTTTGAATTATTTCTTTCCAGCCAGCTAAACCATAAGATCAGGAAAGGAACAATCATTCTCACATGACCACTAAAAGGACTTTTAGTGTGAGACTTCCAAAAATTCAATAACTCCTACACATAATCAACTTGAGGAATAGTTAAGCCAAGAACATATCCAAAGTATTCCCAAACACTCCTAACCTTAACATTTTCAAGAAAGACATGATTAAAAGTCTCTAGATTCTGACAGCAATAGCATTTAGACACCACTACAAAAAGTCCTTCTGAATAAGTTTCTCATAAGTAGGCAACCACTGCCTTAGGACCCTCAACAAGAAGACATAAATAGTAGGTTTGAAGGCCTTACACCAAATAATTCTATACCAAACAGACCTAGTAGTTTTCTGTCTAAGTTTCTCCCAAGCAAACAAGGTAGAGAACTTGGAAGAGGCAGTCAATTTCCACAACAATTTATCCCCACCCTCTATAAGAGGAATCTCACATATTTCAACCACTAAACTTTGAGGAAGGACCTGAGACAGTTTTACATAATCCCACCTACCATTAGACCAAAATGTATTGACCTTATCAGCCCTACAATGATTGATAAGCCAACAAATACTTCAAACAGCAATTCCCAAACCAATTATCATACCATGACAAGTACCCTCACCCAACTGCCAAAAATAGGACTTTTCTACCTTATCCCTAACATTACACATCCTTTTCCAAACAGCAGAATGAGAAGGTTTAACAACAGCAAAGGTAGGAAGAAGATGACATACTTACAATGCATGTAGCAAGCCCATAAGAATTTCTGTTGTCTAAAGTTCCACCAAAGCTTCCATGAAAAGGACTCCACCACATCTCCAAGTCTTCTAGCTCCAATGCCACCCTCCTCTGTTGGATAGGCTAGCCTAGCCCAAGAGGTCCAATGAAGTTTCCTCTGGGCACCAAAATTCCCCCAGAAGAACTTATTCAACAGTTTCTCCAATTTATCCAATGTTCCCTTACTAGGTTGAAGCACCTGAAATAAGAAAACAGGAAGTGAACACAGAACACTTTGAATGAGACACAATCTTCCCCCATGAGACAAAGAAGCCCCCTCCCAACCACACATAAGATCCCTAACTCTACGCAAAATAGGGGCATAATAGATATCCCTCTTTTTCCCCACATGCAAAGGAGCTCCTAAGTACCTTATAGGTAACTGAGACAAGGAAAACCCTGTGGTTCGCTTTAAGGATGCAAGGTTGGATCTGGTACAGTGCTTAGATATAATTAACTCACTCTTATCCCTACTAACAGACTATCCAGAAACCAGCTCATAAGTATGTAAAACATCCATCAAAGCATAAATCTTATCCCCCAAAGAGCATGCAAAAACAATGACAGCATCAGCATAGGCTACGTGAGAAATACAAACCTGATTATAAGGATCAAACCTAAGAGAGGGGACCCTTATATACAAAGAATCCTAACTCCTAGACAGCCATTCTGCAGCAAGGATAAAAAGTGCAGGGGATAAGGCATCACCTTGTCTAAGACCTCTAAATGATTGAAAAAACCCAAATGGCACCCCATTAACCAGGACAGAAAAATGGCAGCCCTCAACACATCTTTTGACTAAACTAATCCATCTCTCAGTAAAGCCCATAGCACCCAAAATCTTGTATAAGAATGGCCACTGCACCTTATCATATACCTTAGCCATGTCTAGTTTTAAGATAAGTTTTTGCCCCTTACATTTTTTATTGAGACTGTAGACCAATTCTTTAGCCAACAAAATATTGTCCTGGATTCCTCTACCAGCTACAAACCACTTTGGGAAGGAGATATCAATCTGGGTAGCACAGAGGATAACCTAACCAATACCAGATTACTAATGATTTTGTTGGTGGTATTACATAGACTTATTGGTCTAAGGTGTGCCCATGAAAGGGGATTAACTCTTTTGGGAATCAAGGAGATTGTAGTGGATTTGAACCCCAAAGGCATATCAGCTCCTTTAAAGAAATCCTAAACAGCTAAGATTACATCCTCCCAACAATCTCCCAGGATACTTGAAAGAATTTTGCATTAAACCCATCAGGACCAGCTACCCCATCAGAGTTAATATCAAACACCACCTACCTAACTTCCTCAGCAGAAGGTATTTTACACAAATCATCAGATTCAAAAGGAGAGATCAAGGAAGGGATACATAAACACTCATCAGGCAATAGAGACACATCACCTTTCCCCAATATTTTTTCAAAAAACCTAACAGCTGAGTTTCCAATTTCTGGTTTATCAGAAATAAGCACATCATTTTCATAAATCTGATGAATAGCAAATTTAATTCTTTTATGCTTAACCATTGAATGAAAAAACCTAGAATTCCTCTCACCTTCCAATAAGGATTTAAGGCATGCCTTTCGTTTCCAAAATTCTGACTCTCTACTTAAAACTACAGCAAGTTTAGCAGCACATTTATTCATATCAGCTGTATTAAACTCAGAAGGATCATCTTGAAAGCGTTTTTCACTAGAACTAAGAAGACTAGTCTTTTCCTTAATCAATGCAAAAATGTTACCAAAAGCATGGTAATTCCAGTTTTTCAGGCATACCTTTAACCTTTCGAGTTTTAATTGCAATAAAAGCATACCATAGCCATGAATAGGAGCATTCCAATTGGCTTTTACCACAGGCAGGAAACCCTGATGGGAGCACCACATGTTCTGAAATCTGAAGGAGCTTGGGATTTTCACCTGAGAAAAGTTTAGTGAAATTAGCAAAGGAACATGATCAGAACGAAACATAGGAAGATGAGTGACAGTAGAGACATGAAATAAATCAGCCCAAGCAGCAGAAACTAGCATCCTATCCAATGTCTGAAACCTTTTCTTTTTATTAGTCCAAGTAAACTGTGACCCTAAATAACCAGAATCAAACAACTCACAGTCATGGATCATAGTACTAAAGTCCTCCATCTCACCAATTTTGGGAGGTCCACAACCTTTTCTTTCAACACTATCTATAACAATGTTAAAATCCCTGACAACCATCCAAGGAGCAAAAGTGCAAACATTCCTAAGACAATCCCATAGCTCCCTTCTGGCTACCCCAGTACATTTTGCATAAACAAAAGAACAATAGAAGGTAGAGGGAAGTAAAGGACTTTGTACCTTAAAGTGAAGCAGTTGTTCATGGTCCACTAACAATGTAACAGAAAGGGAATGATCAAATAACACCCAAATCTTATTTAAAACATTAGCAAGAACACAAGAAAATCCAAATCTTTTTAACATAAATCTACTATCTAAATCTATCCAAGGTTCCAAAATAACCAGGAAACATAATCTTTTTGTTTTTTTCAAATTATAGAGGTATTCTTGCTTTTTAGCATTAGAGTTACCTCTAGTGTTCCAAACTAGTGCAGACATGTTCATTATTGAGTTAATTTGTTTGAGGTAGCTTTAGTACCTTTACCTCTGCCTCTACCTCTAGTTTTCCTGACTGACTTGTGTGGAGGTGGGCTGCTATTATCCACCACTAGAGTAGTAACCACCAATGGCATGGAGACTTGAATGGCTTCCTGAAGATCTGTATCAACTGACTTAGATCTGGGAAGAGCAACCAAGATTTTAGCATCTGCAAAAACAAGGTCCTGAGGAGAAGAAATAATATCAGTATTGTGAAATTGATATCATCAGCTCCCCCCAAAACAGAAGGAATACATGAGTTAGGAGTGTTAAGGATACAAGATCCACCAGGATCAGGTGAAACAGGTCCTTTAGGAGCAGAAGAGAACAAGCCAAGGTCAGGGGGTTCTCCAGTAAGGTTTTGGTCCCCAACCAGCCTATCATCTTCTCTATGATCCATAGTCTCCTCAAGATTGTGGAGCACTACAATAGACATGCCAGCAACATCATATCCTGACATGGTAAGGTCAAGTTTTAAAGATTCACAGCCAGCCTGAGTGTCAGTTGCTAGAATCCTTTTGGCTCGTCGTAATCGCAATTGGAAGACTTTGTCTTGCATTTCCTACTACTCACAGAGCTTCGATGGAACACAACGCCGCCCGCCTCTCGCTTGAGCTCACCATCGGACGAGATCACCGAATTTCGGATAGCCCATCCTTTTGGGTCGTCGCCCTCGCAATCAGAAGACTTTGTCATGCCCTTCCTACAACTCACAGAGGTTTGGTTTCGCTCGACATTGTCGGCCTCTTGCTCAAACTCACCATCGAAAGAGATCACCAAATGCCGGATAGCCCATCCTTTTGGGTCGTCGCCCTTGCAATCAGAAGACTTTGTCATGCCCTTCCCACAACTCATTGAGATCGGTCGGCTTCACGACGCTGCCCGCCTCTTGCTTTGGCTCACCATCGGACGGGGTCACCGAATTTCGGATAGCCCATCCTTTTGGGTCGTCGCCACGCAATCGGAAGACTTTATCTTGCCTTGTCCGGACCTCGTAGAGCCTCGGTCGAACACAACGGCGCCCGCATCTCGCTCAGGCTCACCATTGGAAGAGATCACCGAAAATCCGCGGGGACTATCGTCGAAGCATTGTCAACAAAAACCCGTGAACGGACACCGAAAATCACCAATCCATCGCCCGCCTTCGCGATTGGAAGACTTTGTTGTGCCAGCCGACTCCTTGTGGGTCATCGGCCGCACACAACGCAGCCCACCGCTCGTTCGGACGCACACTGAAAAAGTTCGCCGGAGCATTGTCAACTAAAACCCGTGAACGGACACCGAAAATCACCAATCCATTGCCCGCCTTCGCGATTGGAAGACTTTGTTGTGCCAACCGACTCGATGCTAGCCATAGTTTTTCTAATATCTTCCTGACTGGATGGCTTTTCAGTTGGTGAAGCAGATTCCAACACTTTTGTTCCAATTCTGTCCAGCTCTAGATTAACCACTTGATCCACAATGTAGGCAATTTTATCAAGTGTCTGATCCTCAATAGCAGTGTCCTTGTTTCCATCTAATTCACTCATAACTCCTTCAGCATTTATCTTTTTCAACACAAAAGAATTGCTCATTTCTTCCAGAATTACATCATTCTCTTTCTTCTTCTTCTTTTGTTTCCAAGAGGGAGCTGGAGATGGAGTAGCAGCAGTGTCTCTTCTCTTAGTTATTTCCTCTTCGGGCAAGTCTGGATCACTATCCTGACCATCAAGAGCAGCAAAGGGGTGTAAGGTTTCAGCAATATGGTTATCAACCCCTTCCTCCTCAGGCTCTCCATCATTCTCTTGAAGTATGGTACCTTCCCTAGATCTTTTTTCCCTTTTCTTATTCAAAACGTCTCTCAAATCTTGATCCTTATCTCGACCTATAATACTATTTGGGAGGACCTTTACAGAATCGATAAAGGTTACTTGCTTCTTCTTTTTTTCTTTCCTCACCTTCTGTACATCATCATCAGGTGTCCGCTTCTTATTAAGAGTGGCCTCGCTATGCAGCACCTCAGTAGAATCTGTGACATTTTGCACTAGTTCATCAAGATTATTTTGCTCTGTACTAGTACCCTTCCCTTTCACAGTATCCTTAAGGTTCTGTCTATTGTGATCCATAGGAGAATGACCAGGTTCCTTACAAATAGGGCAGTAAGGAGGCAAGTTCTCGTAGACCAGGGGTTGAATCACTGTTCCACCCTTTCCATGTTCAATATCTATTTCGCTGATCCTATTCTGAGATAAGTCCAGCTCAACACATACCCTAGCATTACTCGGGCGAGTGCGGTCAACAGTCGTCTCATCAAGTCGTAAAGGAGCTGCTACCATCTTAGAGATACAATGGATCATACCTTTGTCAAAAAGGTGAATAGATAAGCCGGGAAGGTTGATCCACACTGAAACGATCGGTAATCTTGTTTTTGGATCAAAAGTTGGAGACCACTTCTCCACACGCATTGGAGCTCTTTGGAAATACCAAAGGGGACGAGATCACAATCTGGCATAATCCTCAGGACAGGAGAAGTGTATAATCGCAGTGCTGTTGTTAAGGACTCCAAATTGGTATGGCTTATCGAAGCCAATTTTGTGAAATAGAGATCGGACAGTATTCCACGACGGACCGCCGGCAGGGAATTTGCCTATCAATGTGTACTTATACGGTTTCACCAATTCCTCTACCTCTTCTTTAGAGAGTTTCAACGTCATTCTTCCTTTCTTCTCACCGACAACACCAAATTTCCTAACATTCTCAGGAAAAAACTTATTCATATCTCTCTCAGATTGTCCGAAGAAATTGGCTGATTCTGAACCCGTAATTTCAACGAAGGTTCGTCAAGGAGGGGGAATACCGTAGGGAGCACCATTCCCAGGATTGACGGAAGAATTCACCCCTGGATTACCAGCTCAAGAAATGTTTCCACGAATGGGGGGAACTCTAGTGTTCTGACCGGTAGGCTTTGGGGGGAAAGCCAGCGGCTGTTTTCTAAGCTCAGGTGGAGGGCCTCTGCCGGCCACCGCCGTCGGAGCGGACGACGGAGCCTCCGCCATAAAAGCGGAATGTGGGTTGTGGAACATAGTAGAATGTGAATATGTGTGAGCTATGTGTAAAATTGAAGGCAAAAAAACACACAGTAAACGTGAAAAACTAAAAAAAGGAAATCACGCTAATTAGAGAGAAGAACCATAGAGAGAGAAATTTTGACTTGACTTTAGACTTTAGTTGAATTTAGAGTTTTGATTGGGGTAAAAATCTTTAGTTTTCGATTTGTTATGAGTTTTTGAAGTTGGAAGTTGAAACCCTAATCTTGAAAAATTGCCCAATCTTGAAAAACCTAATTTCAGTTCAGCGATTTTCGGCGACATTTTAGAAATTAAATTTATAAACTGTTATAAAATTCTCAAATCACGTTGGTATCTTCTGAAAAAATCTTCTACATTCAATTCTGTACAATTTGACATTTTGAATTGGTTAAAATCTTTAGTTTTCGATGTTGTATGATTTTTGGAAATCAAAAAATGAAAACCTAATTTTATAGAAAACTTGCACGTTACGTTTTGGCGACTGTTTTGAAATCACATTGGAAAGGGACTCTAACATGCTTGGATCACTTTAGAGTCTCCTGAGAAATTGTTCCTCACACTTTTTTCTTGAATTTAGGATTTTAAATCAGGTTAAAAGATTGATTTTTCGATTTATTATGAATTTTTGAAATTCAGAATAAAACATGAAATTTTGAGAAAATCTGTTTTCCGAAAATCATGGATATTTATGATTCCTCCCAAATTGAACTTGTTTAATGATGCAAATAGACTAGGGTTTTGGAACTCTTATGAAAATTAGATTAAATTAATAGTTTTTCAATTTAATTAATTTTAGATTAATTTTAATGGAGATTAAAGTTAATTTATTTAGTTGTTTATTTTGAATAAATAACTTAATTTCGCATAATAATTATTTACTTGGTAAATTTAATTTCATTCATTGCATTGGATGTATGTTGGTTTTATCATAGGCTTAATATGCACTATGGATGGTTTTATTTTGATGGATGCAATATTAACTGTGGTTTTAAATCGAGAGCTTGCGAGCCTCTTATTCCAATTTGTAATGCTTCGTTTTATTTTTCACCAATGTATTTAAATGATTTGTAATTTGAGAGAATTAGAATGATAGATTGGTGAGGATTTCTAATTAGATTAGGAGAAGGAGTTCAAGACAAAGTAGGCTTGGAAGAGAAGAGACAATCAAGGCCCAAATGAAACGGGTTACTTAAATTGTAATAGAATAGGATTCTATTTGCTTCTTGCATGATTTAAATTTATGTTATTATTGCATGAATAGAATCTTGGTCCATAAAATGGCTATTATGGACCGAGCATAAAGAAAAGCCCATGATAAACCATTTTATATTGCTAGGTACTTTATTTAATTATTGTTATGTGTGTTTTGTGGATGTTCCTCTTCATGCATTAATCACATAAACAAGATAATTAAATGATGAGGTCTTTGATAGATTTTTGAAATCTATAACTTTAATTTTTTTGAAAAATGACCGCAAATTTTAAAAATAAAAAATTTTCTAATATTAAGCCTTAATGGAAAATTATAAACAAGGATTTTAAATTTTTCAAGCATTCCATTAATAGAAAATTAACTTCTAACCTTGGATAATAGAGATGGCCATGAGTCGTGGGTCTCTATTATGTGGCCTTAGAAAGTAGGTAATTTTTTGAGTATACAAGATACAATTTTTCGATGGTTGTTGAAACCGGGATGGCCATGAGTCATGGGTCTCCGTTGAACAAATCATTGAAATCTAATGATTAATGGGTTGGGCTTACTACCAAAGTAACATAGATGTCGCACGAGTCGTGGGTTTATGCGAATGAGGTAATGCAAAACATTATTAAGAGTTATATTTGATATAATTAACAAAAGATGTTTACCTTAAGACTTGAATTAAATGGCCATGAGTTGTGGGTTTAATTGCAAGAAGCTTTGGGATCTTAATACCCACTAAAGAAAAACTATATTATTTTTCTCGAACTTAATTGCAAGGGGTCAATAAGTTTGAATAAATTAGTGGGAGACTGAATGATTAAAGACCACATCATTCTTTTATTTAAATTCTATTATTTGACACTCATAAGCCCAATCAGACCCGCCACTACCACCACTCCAGACTGCTCCGGGATCTTCGTACCCGTATCCGACGGGAGATACAGAAATAGCTCAAGGAGGAGAGAGCGTAACCGAATACGAGGCTAGGTTCGCTTACCTGACCAATTATTCTCCTAACCGAGAGCCGGACCAAAGGAACAGAGCCGCAAGATTTATATCCAGGTTGAGGCACGAAATCTGCCAAATACTCATAGGACTCGGCTGCTGTTCTTATGCGGAGGCCGTCAGCCGAGCTTTGCGGGCCGAAGCAGAAATTCGAAATGAGAGCTAGGAGTGCCCGACTGATTACCTCGGAAAACCAGCCATATGAATCAGGAACCCCAGTGGTTGTCCTTACGACTTCTCGCAGTGAAGGGACAACGACTAGCGGATCCAGTGGAAGTATCATCCTCTGCACGCACTGCCGGAAACCGAACCACGTCGCCGAGATGTGTAGGAGAAGACTTGGGCTGTACCTCCTCTGTGGCGCCGCGAATCACCTCGTCGACAAATGCCCCAACAAGAGCAAGGGTAACTGAAGGAGTCGAGGAACTACCGAGATCGAAGGATTAAAAAAAAAAAAAAAAAAAAAAAAAAAAACGAGAGAAGAAGGCTAGACCGGACTTCGTCTCTCGGACTAAAGGTACCGTGCATATTCATAACATTCATATTTCCTCGTCTTTTAATTTATTAATTGCGCGATAGTATGTTTTTATTGCTTAATTGAACTCCGGGTTTAATCCGGGGTGTTTTGGTAATTTTTGCGCGTTTTATTTCAAGTTAGGGGCGGGCACGGTCTTGGCCAAGCCGGTGCACCCAGGTCAAGACCGTGCAGACCAGTTCAGCGTTTGAACCGCTGAACCGGCCGAACCGTTCCACACGGCCCAACGCACGCCCGTGCGTGCCCTTTTCGCTATTTTTAAACCCAGTTCGCGAACAGAACATACAGCAACTCCCAATCCCTCATTTCTCTCACCCAGCAACAGAAAAATACCCCAAAAATTTTCCCAATTTCATCCTCTCCACTTTGCAAGCTCGTATCTTTCGATCCGGCCGTGGACTCTTCGTAAATTTTGGAAGGTACATTGCCCTCACTACGCATTTTAATTAGTTGGTTTTTGGGGACGATTCGCCGAACCGATCGTACACAAATCGCTGCTCAAAATACACGCCCGCCAAGTGTTCGACAAAATTCCCGAGTGAGGAATTTCACCAAATTCAACCCAACAAGCTTCAAGCAACCTTCTCACATGGCCGCCGAAGGTTCTCGACGAAGGAGGAGGCGAGATGACCCTCCATCCCCACTTCCTCTTGATGTGGAAATTCCAAATTCCATTCAAGCTAAGATTTTTCGCCGGATGCACGAACGCCCGGTTCTATCTACCAAATTCCTTGATATAGAAGCCTTGGGAAGTTTGGGACTCGGCCACGATATAGCCCGGTATATTGAAGATGTGGGTTGGACCACATTTTTGGATATTAGGAGGAATTCGTACCCCCGGCTTGTCTACGAATTTATTGCAACACTCCAAGTAGTCCCTCATCAAGACGACGCCGAATTGCCATTCAAGATCGAGTTCCGATCCTTCAATGAAGAATATGAGCTACGGCAATTAACGACGCATTTCGGACTACCCATTCGGGGAATGATAAGCGGAGAAATAGGATGAAGAGGGATGACGAAGGCAAACAGGGGGAAGAATATTAGTGCAGACATTTGAAAGAATTCAAAAGATGGGCCTAGTATATTAATGGATGAAATTGTTCGCTACAACTGCAAGGAATTTTTGGTTTCTAATACTGCCTTGATAATAACCAGGTGAAGTTATTTTAATTTACGTAAATAGCGTTGTTTATAAAAATAAAATTTAACGCTATTACAAAGTTAGTAAACGAAAAATTCCATATAATTTCTATATATAGACTGCAACAATCAATTTTTTTTAAAATTAGAGCACATTATGTCATTTTTTTTGTTACGTGACATTTAGATGCATAAGTTCATATCTCACTAGATTGTCACTTATAATATCTATATATATATATATATATAAAAGTTGTTTATTACTTACATAATGGTCCGAAGCCGAGGCGTGGAGAAATGTCTCCACTTCTAGAAGGTCCTTCCAACAAGGAAAGTCGAAGGTAACCGACCTCATCAATCCCGCCTTGAGAACTTTCCATCGATTTCTCTCATGCACCGTTTTTGCCCGAGGAGATAGCTACGGTTCTATCAACTTGGATGAACTCTACACTTTGGATTGTGCGGTCCGAAGAGAGCCGATCAACGGCATTATGTTTTTCCTGAGGTACGTGGAGTACGTGGGCACACGCCCGAAGGGAGAAATTAGGATTGGGTCCTACATTACCGCAATCCTTGAGTGTGCCGGCGTGACTGGTATGGACCGAATGGCCCCAGCGGGGGGAGATGATGCAACTATTACCTACAAACAATTCGCCCAGATGAAGCTTTGCAAGAAAGTTAAAGGGCATCATAGTAGGTATGTGCCGATGACGGCAGAGGAAGCTGCCGCCGAGAGTGACGACGATGTCGAGGAGGACATCCGAACAGGAGGTCATCCTGAAGAGGACCAATGAGAGATTGAGGAACAAATATTCGAGCAACTATACGAAGGAGGAGGCTTCGATCCTCAACAGGTCCCGCACGTACCTGATCCTCCTAGAGCCAAAGAGGCTCACTTCCAGCAGAGTTTCGACGACTACCCGACACAGCACCAGGCTGGATCCTCACAATGGGATAGGCTGAGTGAGGAGCAGTGACCCGGTACCAACAATCGGAGTCATAGACCCGAAACCGGTGGGAGGCCGATAGGTGGACGGTTTGGGGAAACCGCTTCACAACCTTCACCGAGCAGACTACCGAGCGGCTGGACAGACAGTCGGCCGACCTTCAGGAGGTTCGCACCAACCTTCGGGAGATCAGACTTGAGACCTGACGCAACCACATCGAGCTTCGGGAGCAGATTTCCGACCTGGAGAGGTTCATCTCTGAGCAGCTCGCTAGCTATCTGAGCTCTCTTGGCATGCCGCCCAGTTCTGGAGCATCCGATTCTTAGTCGGCATCGTTATCTTCCATTTCTCATCATTTTTCGTTTTAATTGTAATTTGATTTTATTTGGAACTATTATGTAAGAACTATGCGTTAATTGCCTATTTGAATTTAAATGCTAATTGTTCGTTTTAATTAATTGCTTATGTGTTAATTGTGCGATTTTGTATGACGAACTTCTAAAGTCCGTAATATACTCCCTTTAACAAACCCCGAGGTTCGGAGGAGAATCTGAGGACAGATTCTTTTGAAGGGGGGAGTATTGTAACGACCCAAAATTCCGGAATATATTTTAGAAATAATTATTCGACACCTCGTTGGATTTAAATGAAAAGATTAGCTTCGTTAGCTAATTTTAATTTATTCTAATTTATTTCCATATCCTCAACCATTTATAATTACCTTTTCTACCCCTCGAATTTATTTTAATCTCAAACGAACCCACACCCCCTAAACACACTTGCACCCTCTTGGACACACTTGCACCACCTTGAACACACTTACACCCTCTTGTGCACACTCTCTTGCACACTCTTGCTCACACACCAAATCGAGAGAGAGAAAGAGAGAAGAGAAGGAGAAAGGAAGAAGAAGGAAGAAGGAGGAAGAAAATCCCGTCCCGAATCCGTCGCTCGATCAATTGAGATTCCGAGACCAACTATACAATCTTCGTTCGATTCTCTATCGGTAACCTTCTTTCCCCAATTCATTTCGTCCATTAATTCCTTCGATTTTCTAGCTTTTATTTTTAAATGAATATTTGATAATTTGATGGGTTTGTAGGTTAGAGTTTACCATTTTTAGTGTAGTTCGGATCAAATGGTAGCTATTAATGTGTACAATGCATGAGTGTGAATTTTATGTGTTGATTTTAGCTATAGAATTCACCCTAGTTGATTTTAGGATGAAATCCTCGTGAGAAAAATGAGAATCGCGTTTTCTGCACCTGCAAGTTGAACCACACGGTCCAACACACGGTCTTGGCAAGACCGTGCACCAGACCGTGCGCACCACTTTAAGCCTGCACCGGCCTGCGCACACCGGTGCGCAAGCCAGTGCGCACCTGTTATAGCTTGCACGGTCTTGAGTGTGTGCTCAAGACCGTGCACAAGGCCGTGCATTAGCCCGTGCGAATGCCTTAACCAAATTTTCAGCCTTTTTGCTTAGTTGCTCACGGTAATGGGGTCAATTGGCCAAAAATAAAAGTTGACTTTTTACATACGATCCCCTAAAATCGAGCCGTTTTCACCTATAGCTTCCATATGATTCAAGGATGAATATTTCGTAAAGTTTTCAAAATTCCGACCTCGTTCGGACCTTGAATCGAACCTTTTTCGTTTAGGACTTTCTCCCCAATTTTTGAATGTTGCCCGAATGATCCGGAAATCACATGAGTGCTTCTTTATAATATATTATGCATGAATGTGCAATTAGAATTTCAATTGAGCATGTTTAGCATCTTTAATTTCGTATCTTTCGTTAAATGGATTTAATTGCATTTTACTTGTAATTTTAATTACTACATGATTATTAATTGGCCTTTCATGTGTTGTAATCTTTAAGAGTCGTGCGTCGTGTCCTGTCTTATTTGGTTATCGTCTGACAGTTTCAGGCCGTCCTTTCAAGGAATAGCTTGAGTGTCTTGTCATTCCCGTGCTTCTAGGTGAGGGTTTTAAAATGCTTTCAACTGGAGTAAGGATTTCTTTTATTTATTGCGAACTACCCTTACGTGCTCATATTGATTTGATTTCCTTTCTTGTATATCTATTAAATATTTAATTATATTTTCATGATTTTAATAACAAATGTTTTGATATCAACTCATACCTATAAGTATATCTAAATCGTTTTGTTTTCAAGAGGCAAGTAAAACTCTTTCGTTTCAAGCGTGACGCTTTGACTTAGGATTTGGGTCTATGGGGGAAGTCGTTAGGGGAGTCCGTCAGCACATCCCGACACGTGTGAAACTTATAGTGACCTCCTCAGTCGTCACACACTTGCCTAAATGCCCGTTTGACATAGAACTCATAATGTTTCTTGAAATGCGAGCAACTTCATGTACTTTTCTTTTACTGAGGGCCCGGGAGGGTATTCGAGGGTCTCACTTGGGGACGAGCGTTCAGGGTGTTGCCCGAGGTACTTTTCCCAAAATTAAGCGTCAATCGTGGCCCGTCAGGAGTTGATAGCCATGGTTGGGAGCGATGGTGGGCGTTGCATCCATTGCACGTTTTCCTGAAATGCAATTCGTCACCCATGGTCGCACTATGGGGTCGGACACCGGAGATGGAGTTTTATAATGACATGAAGGGGTTATAAGGAGGAACTGGCCCATTCTCGCTGGGATATTACTTGCTTCTATTTTATGCTTTATTGTTACTACTTGTTAATTATTGTTATGCAAGTCGAAGCACATTCCGGATTTTCTTAAATTCAGCAAATGTACTTTCCTATATATATATATAAAACCCAGAAGCGTGGCTCGTACTTGTTCCCTCTTTACCTTCACTGAGTATCGTTTATACTCACCCCTCGTTATTTTAATTCTTACTTCAGGTCGACAGGTGGCGTTGTCACCTCTCATGTCGGTTGGCAACAGCGGGTCGTAAGTCTTGGTCCTCGTGTTCTTTGGTAATTGTCGGTAGTGTCCAACAACAGTCTGTCTTTTATTATTGAATCGTTTTGTTTAGTAGAAATGGATATATTAATGATTATTGATATTCGATGATGTTGATGGATATTCGTTGAGCATTGACTAGTTAATTATGTAATTGTTGAATATTGAATTATGTTAATTAATACCCCGTGTGGCTTTGAATGTTAATTGATATGGATATGTTAAGCTTCCGCACTCTGTTATTTCTGTTGGTTGTTGTTGTTGGACTAGGTACGTTGTTGCCGGTATAGATTGAGTGCTTGCCGTTCGCCGAGATGGACTTTTAAATGGGGTACATCTACCTCGTTTGGGAGTTCGTCTCGGTGCGGATGTGGTGTCCTTTCTCCTCCTATGGAAAGGGGCGCTACAGATTATCTTTAAGCATGTTCGTATTTTGATAGCCGAGCGTCAGTGTCTGTTTTCTTGTTCGTGTCAGTCATTCATCCTCTAGACCCCGTGTTTTCAGGTGGGATCTCTGAGGAAGAATCATACATGTTGCTTGCTTGCTTTTCTCGGTTTTCGAGCTACAGGTGAGGGTTTAGAATGTTTTCAACTGGGGCAAGATCATAGATATATATAGGTTTGCGAAATAACTTATTATCCCGCCTTTTCTTCTTGCTTGGTGTACTGTCTTTATTATTTCCTTATGTGTTTAGTCAAACCTTTTAATAGCAAAACCTATATGTATAATATTTTACAACATTTTCAACTAGAGGCAAGGAAAACCCATTTGTTTTAAATGCGAACTTTGGTCTCTCGACCTCGCAAATATAACCTTGTCTCGAATGGCCCCTTTGGCCTCCCACACCCTGCTTCCCTATTTTCGAATGGCCCTTTTGGCTACCTAAATTGTTATTGATTTCAAAAGCGAGCCATGGACTCGATCATGACTTTGGGGCCCAGAAGTTATACAGGAGGTGAGCCTGGAGACGAGCGTCTAGGGAAAATCCCGATGTGTACTCTATGTAACGACCCAAAATTCCGGAATATATTTTCGAAATAATTATTCGACACCTCGTTGGATTCTAAATGAAAAGATTAGCTTCGTTAGCTAATTTTAATTTATTCTAATTTATTTCCATACCCTCAACCATTTATAATTATCTTTTCTACTCCTCGAATTTATTTTAATCTCAAACGAACCCCCACCCCTTAAACACACTTGCACCCTCTTGGACACATTTGCACCATCTTGAACACACCTACACCCCCTTGTGCACACTCTCTTGCACACTCTTTCTCACACCCCAAAATCGAGAGAGAGAAAGAGAGAAGAGAAGGAGAAGGGAGGGAGAAGGAAGAAGGAGGAAGAAATCCCGTCCCGAATTCGTCGCTCGACCAATCGAGATTCCGAGACCAACTATACAATCCTCGTTCGATTCTCTACCGGTAACCTTCTTTCCCCAATTCATTTCGTTCATTAAATCTTTCAATTTCTAGATTTTATTTTGAAATGAATATTTGATATATTTGATGGGTTTGTAGGTTAGAGTTTACCATTTTTAGTGTAGTTCGGATCAAATGATAGCTATTAATGTGTATAATGCATGAGTATGAATTTTATGTGTTGATTTTAACTATAGAATCCGCCCTAGTTGATTTTAGGACGAAACCCTCGTGAGAAAACCTTAAATCGCATTTTTCTGCACTTGTAAGTTGAACCGCACGGCCCAATGCGCGGTATTGGCAAGACCGTGCGCCAGGCCGTGCACCACCCTTTATGCCTGCACCGGCCTGCGCACCCCGGTGCGCAAGCCAGTGCCCTCTTGTTTTAGCTTGCACAGTCTTGAGTGCGTGCTCAAGACCGTGTACCAGGCCGTGCGTTAGCCCGTGCGAATGTCTTAACCAAATTTTCAGCCTTTTTCCTTAGTTGCTCACGGTAATGGGGTCAATAGGCCAAAAACAAAAGTTGACTTTTTGCATACGACCCCCTAAAATCGAGCCGTTTTCACCTATAGCTTTCATATGATTCAAGGATGAATATTTCGTAAAGTTTTCAAAATTCCGACCTCATTCGGGCTTTGAATCGAGCCTTTTTCATTTAGGACTTTTTCCCCAATTTTTGAGTATTGTCCGAATGATCCGAAAATCACACAAGTGCTTCTTTATAATATAGTATGCATGAATGTGCAATTAGAATTTCAATTGAGCATGTTTAGCATCTTTAATTTAGTATCTTTCGTTTAATGGATTTAATTGCATTTTACTTGTAATTTTAATTCCTAAATGATTATTATTTGGTCTTTCATGCGTTGTAGTCTTTGAGAGTCGTGTGTCGAGTCTTGTCTTATTTGGTTGTCATCTGTCAGTTTCAGGCCGTCCTTTCAAGGAATAGCTTGAGTGTCTTGTCGTTCCCGTGCAACCAGGTGAGGGTTTTAAAATGCTTTCAACTGGAGTAAGGATTTCTTTTATTTATTGCAAACTACCCTTACGTGCTCATATTGATTTGATTTCTCATTCTTGTATATCTATTAGATATTTAACTATATTTTCATGATTTTAATAACAAATGTTTTGATATCAACTTATACCTATAAGTATATATAAATCGTTTTGTTTTCAAGAGGCAAGTAAAACTCTTTCGTTTCAAGCGTGACGCTTTGACTTAGGATTTGGGTCTACGGGGGAAGTCGTTAGGGGAGTCCGTCAGCACATCCCGACACGTATGAAACTCATGGTTACCCCCTTTGTCGTCACACCCTTGCCTAAATGCCCGTTTGGCTTTCAACTTATAATGTTCTTGTAACGACCCGAATATTTATAATTATATCGCGAATTCTTATCTCGCCTAATTTCTCGATTTATCCAATTGGATTAATTAATCTTATGGAAAAGATTGATTTAACCTATCTTTTAAATACCCTCAATTACCTAAATTACATAAATACCCCTAAAAGCCTAAATGACCATTTTACCCCCAAGATATTTTCTAAATATCTATCTCTCTCACACTCTCATAACCCACAAGAAGAAGAAGGAGGAAGGAAAGAAAGGAGAAGGAGAGAAGAGTTCCGGACCGAACTCGATTTCCGACCGAATGGACTCCCGTCTTTGACTACATGAGCCTCATTCCATAATTTATTGGTAACCTTTTAACCTCGTCTCGTTTAGTCCGTCGATTCTCGGTTTATTGTAGATTATTTAGTTAGGTTTTTATTTGAGAATTAATTGGGTTTGTTAGTTATAGTTGATGGTTTCGTACAATTCTTGTCTCTAAATGTTAAGCATGTTTAGGAGAGTAACATATCCGAATTTGAGCATGATTGACCGAGTAGAAATTTCGTAGGATGAATTTTGGTGTTGAATTTCTTGTTTCTGCATCTGTAAACTCGCGACCTGCTGTTTATAGAACCACACGGTCTCGCCACACGGTGTGACGAGACCCCGTGTGAACGCGCACTGCCCAACCTCACACCATGCATGAGACAGTGCGTGTTTTGAAACATGCACGGCCTCACCACACCCCGTGCAGGAGGCCGTGTCTCTTCTGAGTGGCGCGCACGGCCTTGGCACACCCCGTGCCGCAGGCCGTGCACTCCTTATTGGCACGCACGGGCTTCGCACACCGGGTACAGGCCATGTGTTGTACCCTGTGTGTACGCATTAGGCGTTTTTCAGCCATTTTCCAGACCCTGCCTTCTGTCCATTTTCACCCCGAAAACCCAAAATGTTTATTTGATCTCGTTTTTTATTTCCGTCTTCACCAATAGCTTTATATGGTCCTTTAAATCCTTAATTATCAAAGTGGGAATTTTTCCGACTTCTTTCGGGTATTGAATAATGCCAATTTCGTTTAGGGCTTTTTAGCTATTTTTCCATATATCGTTTGTATGATCCAAAACTTGCATGAATGCTTCCTTATTATGTTACGAGCATTAATGTGAAATCTAAACTGTGTTCGAAGCATGTTTACATCTTTTAATCCTTATATCTCGTTTAATTGTTTTAAATGCATTTGTGACTACTTCAATGGAAGTCGTGTCTATATGCTTTTACATGCTTTAATTACTTATCGTACGCCGTGCGTCTTGTCAAGAGTATTACCTGGTTATGTCGTGTCTTAGATTGCAGGCTTTACTCCCGTGGAGTACTTGTCCGTTGCTTGCTTGCTTTTCTCATTTGTCGAGCTACAGGTAAGGGTTTTAAATGTTTTCAACTGGGGCAAGGACGTAGATGTAGGTTTCGAAATAACTTATCATCCCGTATTTTTATTACTTGCTATACTTGTCTTTAAAATTCCTTATGTGCCTATCAAACCTTTTGATATCAACTTATAATGTATTATCCAAATTGATTTGTTTTCAAAAGGGCAAGTAAATTCCTTCTTTTTAAACGTGACAATTTGACTTGGGTTGGGTCTATGAGGGAAGTCGTTAGGGGAGTCCGTCAGCACATCCCGACACGTATGAAACTTGTAGTTACCCCCATTGTCGTCACTCACTTGCCTAATTGCCCGTTTGGCACCCCAAACCTTTCTTGAAAAGCGAGTAAATATTGGACAATTTTATGGGGCCTCGGGATGGTATCCGGAGGTTGCATTTGGGGGCGAGCGTCCAGGGTGTAACCCGAGGTGCTTCTCCCAAAATTAAGCGTCAATCGTGGCCCGTCAAGAGTTGATAGCACGGTTGGGAGCGATGGTGGGTGTTGCATTTGTTGCACGATTTCCTTAAATTCACTAGTCGAGTCTTGGGTTGCTCCTTAGCTTGACACCGGTGATGGAGTTTACTTGTATTGATTGAGGGGGTTATAAGGAGGAATAGGCCCGTTCCCGCCGGGATAATTACATGCTCTTGTAATTGCTTTTAATGTTATTACTGTTAATTATTTCGGCTTTCGTTATAAGTCGATGCACCTTCCGGTTTTCTCCCTTTAGCATACGTAGTTCCCTATATATGTATAAAACCCGAAAGCGTGATTCGAACTTACCGACAATAAGCCTCCTTTGTTGGGAAACACTTTAGTTGAATTACGAGCCGTTTATTTATCATTTCTAATTTATATATGCTATGTCTTTCAAAATTGCAACGGCTTTGTGACTCAACTAATATCATTATAAAATAGATTCCATGTGACTCCGTTTATTTACAAGCCATTTATTTTCCATACTTACGTGCCCCTGATGTGGGATAGATAGTTGAGCCATGGACGGCATTTAATGGATAATTGTTTTAGATTCATATTGTTATGATTACCGTTGCCATGGATGGCTTTTACGCGTTGATTTATTATTCTGAATTCGCTTCCGCATTTCTCTGATTGTTGTTGCTATTGTTGTTGGGGCGTCATATTGTTGTTGTCGGAGTTTTGATCGAGTGTTTGCCGTTCGCCGGGATGAATTTTTGAATGCGGTACATTTACCTTGTTTAGGAGTTCGTCTTGGTGCGGATGTGGTGTCCTTTCTCCTCCTACGGTGTAACACCCCAAACTTGAGAAATATGTACCATGTGGGCATTTGTCCCACATAGGAAAAACATAAGTAATGTGAAGGGTTTATAAGTGATCTTCCAAGCACAACTACCATGTGGTGCATCACCTTTTGGCAAGTGGTTTCAAGCCAAACTTTAGGGTTGTGCTCAGTGGTGATGAAGCTTATACCCGCGCGTCCAACGGGTGCCGTCGTGAGGGTTCTCCTCACCGCGGCCGGGGCTGCGACAAATGGTATCAGAGCCAACCGTCAGCTATGGGAATGCATGTTCCACACATGACATGAGTCGTGAGTCACCGCTAAAGGGGCTCCGCTCGGCGTGTTGTGGGCAGCTTCTCTACTGGCGGGAAGCCACGATCCTATGTCACGGCGTAATGAGGACATTACGCTCTCAAGGAGGGGTGAATGTAACACCCCAAACTTGAGAAATATGTACCATGTGGGCATTTGTCCCACATAGGAAAAACATAAGTAATGTGAAGGGTTTATAAGTGATCTTCCAAGCACAACTACCATGTGGTGCATCACCTTTTGGCAAGTGGTTTCAAGCCAAACTTTAGGGTTGTGCTCAGTGGTGATGAAGCTTATACCCGCGCGTCCAACGGGTGCCGTCGTGAGGGTTCTCCTCACCGCGGCCGGGGCTGCGACATACGGAAAGGGGCGCTACAATTAATGTGTCATTCTTTATCGAACCCTCGTTACAAACGAGCTTCTTTTCAGTTCAATAACTGATATACCAGTTTCACTGGTAATGAAGTTTTCTCTTGAAGGACACAGGCAACATTTTAGGATCAGGTCTTTTCAAATTCACTATTTTTAATACATCAAAATTAGATGAATTTCTTATTGAGGTTCAAAACCTTAACCCAGTGTTCACAAACACTTACACTCTTACTTCCATTTTGAGTAAGCTAAGCTTACTCAATATTGAGAAGACAGTTAATCCTATTTACTGTTTCATAGATCTGATTTAAGTGCATGCTACATCGAATATGTATATTATGCACTTGTATGATGATAATAGCTTACTATAGACACCTTAATTATCAGCTACTTAGTGTGATTTTCCCTTTTAACTTATTCTATGTCTTCCCATATGACGTCTTAAGTTTGTCTTAAACGTTTCTCTTATTGAAAAGAGAAATTCGAGAAAGAGAGTGGAATAGTGCCGATTGAATTTAATGCTAGATTGAATTTCCTTCGGCCTAAATTTGCTTAATTGTCCATACAATTAAGTAAACCCCTTAATAATTAATTATGTGGTTTTAATCAATTTTCAATAAATTTTAAGCCCAAATCACCTAATAACTTCGAAAGTTTTTCAGTGATCTAATTAATCAACAAACTTGAATTAGTTTCCCAAACTAATTCTCAAGTCCAGAAACCTAAATTAACGTTTAATTAAGGTGTAGTATTAACTATTAATATTTATCTTTCTTCATCGTTCACTCAGAATAAATACATACTATTTATTGGACTCGAGGGTAGCAATTAATGGATTATTAGTCATGTTGACCGAGCAGAAAGTCTACAATTATAAAGCAGAAAAGTATGAGTGACAAATAATAGAATTTAAATAAAAGAATGAAGTGGTCTTTACTCATTCAGTCTCCCAGTAATTTATTCAAACTTTATTGACCCCTATGCAATAAAGCTAGAGAAAAATAATATAATTTTCTTTAATGGGTATTTAGATCCAAAGCTTCTTGCAATTGAACCACTTGTCATGGCCATCCAACTCAAGTCTTAAGGTAAACATCTTTTGTTAATTATATATAATATAACTCTTAATAATGTTTTGCATTGCCTCCTTCACATAGACACAACTGTTGGACGCGTGGGTATAAGCTTCAGCACAACCGAGCACAACCCTAAAGTTTGGCCTGAAAAGCAACTGCCAAAAGATGGTGCATCACATGGTGATTGTACTTGGAAGATCACTTATAAACCCTTACATTCCACTTGGTTTTTACGATGTCGGACTGATTATAGGGACTCACGGCCTCCAGACACGGGTTGTAGGAGCCCGTGACCAGACCCCGTGAGCAACACCTGGATAAGTTTTTGCGCTAAATTTTCGGGGCTCTACAATCGCCTCTCCTTCAGAGTGCAATATCCTCATTGCGCCATGACTGTAGTACTTTACCGCCCGCCAGTGGATATGGGGTGGAGCCAAGAGCGGCTCCCCACACACGCCGATCCCCTTAGAATGGTGACTCCGACGCGCATGGAAACAAGACACCACCGACGGTTGGCTATGATACCATCTGTCACAGCCCTTGGGCGCGGAGAGGAGAACCCTCACGATGGCGCCCGTTGGACACGCGGTATAAGCTTTTCCATCACCGAGCACAACCCTAAAGTTTGGCCTGAAAAGTAATGGCCAAAAGATGGTGCACCACATGGTGATTGTACTTGGAAGATCACTTATAAACCCTTACATTCCACTTGGTTTTTTCGATGTGGGACTGATTATAGGGATTCACGGCCTCCAGACACGGGCTGTAGGAGCCCGTGATGAAACCCCGTGAACAACACCTAGATCAGTTTCTACGCTGAATTTTCAGGGTGCTACATAATTTTTCTGAAAATTAAACTTATAGATTTCAAAAATCTATCCAAGACCTCATCATTTAATTATCTTGTTCATGTGATTAATGCATGAAGATAAACATCCACAAAACACACATAACAATAATTAAATAAATTACCTTGCAATAATAATGACTTATCATGGGCTTTTTCCTACGCTCAGTGCATAAGAGCCTTTTTATGGACCAAGATTCTGTTCATGCAATAATAACATAAATTAAATCATGCGATGAGCAAATAGAATCCTATTCTATTACAATTTAAGTAACCCGTTTCATTTGGACCTTGATTGTCTCTTCTCTTCCAAGCCCACTTCGTCTTGAACTCCTTCTCCTAATCTAATTGGAATATCTCACCAATCTATGATTCTAACTCTCTCAAATTACAAATCATTGAAATACATTGGTGGAAAATAAAACGAAGCATTACAAATTGGAATAAGAGGCTCGCAGGCTCTCGATTTAAAACCACAGTTAATATTGCATCCATCAAAATAAAATCATCCATAGTGCACATTAAGCCCATGATAAAACCAGCATACATCCAATGCAATGCAGAAATTAAATTTACCAAGTAAATAATTATTATGCGAAATTAAGTTATTTATTCAAAATAAACAACTCAATTAAATTAACTTTAATCTCTATTGAAATTAATCTGAACTCAAATTAAATTGAAAACTATCAATTTAATCTAATTTTCATAACAGTTCCAAAACCCTAGTCTATGTGCATCATTAAACAAGTTCAAGTTAGGAGGAATCGTAAATAACCATGATTCTCAGAAAATAGATTTTCTCAAAATTTTATGTTCTGCTCTGAATTTCAAAAATTCGTAGTAAATCGAAACGTCAACCTTTTGACCCGATTCAAAATCCTAAACTTAAAGAAAACGAATGAGGAACAATTTCTCAGAAAACTCTAAAGTGATCCAAGCATGTTAGAGTCCCTTCCTAGCATGGTTTCCAAACAGTCGCCAAAAACGTGATGTGCAAGTTTTCTGTAAAATTAGGTTTTCGTTTCCTGATTTCCAAAACTCATATAAAATTGAAAAATAAAGCTTTTGAACCGATTCAAAACATCAAGTTGTAAAAATTGAATGTAGAAGATTTTCTCAGAAGATACTAAAGTGGTTTGGGAATTTTATAACAGATTATAAATTTAATTTCCAAAACATCGCCGAAAATTGTTGAACTAAAATTAGGTTTTTCAAGATTGGGCAGTTTTTCAAGACTAGGGTTTCGACTTTCAACTTCAAAAAATCAGAACAAACCGAAAAATAATGATTTTGACATCAATAAAAACTCCAAATTCAACTCCATTGTGTTAACTTCAATTCTTCGAGAAATAGGAAAATCCATTAGAGGTTGTTACAAACCCTTTCCAAGTCATTTTCTAAAACGTGACAGCGCAGCCCCTGTTTCATAAACGGTTTTCGACTACAGACTTCAAAAATCCATATAAAATTAAAAAATGAAAGTTTTGAACCAATTCAAAAGCCTAGAGTCAAATTCAACCCAATTTTCTCTCTCTAGAGAGATTCTCTCTCGAATTAGCGTGCTTTTCAAATTGGTTCACGTTTCACTGTGTGATTCTAAACGATTTTTACACACAGAACACACTCACACGCTCACTGTGTGTTTGATAACCGTCGTTCCTCCTCTATGCAGAAGGCTCCGCCACTGTCTGCAGTGGCGGTGGCCGGTAGGGGCCCTCCCCCGGCCCTTAGACGTCATCCGATGATCTCTCCTTCCAAACTCCCCGGTGAAAATTCGCGCTTCCCCCAGCGCCAAACCAATCAGAATTTAGGGCTGGGGCTCCTCGCCCTTTTTCTATGATAAATCCTAGGGATGGAGAGAACGCTGGTATCCCTCCTCCCAGGCATATGTTTGCGGACATTATAGGAGCTGAATTTGCTACTGGATTCAGACAAACTAAGAGAGACTCGAAATTTTTTTTTCCGAAAAACATTAGAAATTTTGGAACAGTTGGCGAGAAGAAAGGCCGCATCCCATTGAAGCTCTCTGAAGATGAGGTTGATGAGCTGATTAAGCCTTACAAATATACCCTAATTCAAAAATTTCCAGTTGGTGGCCTATCATGGATTGTTGTGAGAAATCTGTTCCACAAAGTTGGATTTGAAAAACCATACCAATTTGGTATTCTGAACGATAGCACTACAATCATACGTTTCTCGTGCCCTAAGGATTATGCTAGACTATGGTCGAGGCAACTTTGGTATGTTCAGCGTGCGCCGATGAGGGTGGAGAAATGGAGCCCTACATACAACCCAAACACAAGATCTCCCATCGTCCCTGCCTAGGTTAATCTTGTTGGAGTTGTACCCTGGAAAGCTGAACTGTTTAAGGCATTTCCCATAAAACTCCAGAGTAGAACAATCAAGTGAACCATAATAGAAAGACGCTAGTAGTCGTCCAATACTACTTCGGCCAAATTCATCATATTACATTTATAAGTAGTAGCATATTATTTATTCTTGTGTATGGATGAAACCCCAAGATCACAGTAAGCTAAGGGACTTGGTTTCACCATTTGATGGGGACCATGAAATAAGTACCTAATGGTGTGATATAAACCACTCCAAGTCGAAGAGTTTAAAAGGCACAGGGGATGTCGACCAGACTCGCTTGAGACTTGCTCATATGACATAGCTTTATAAAAGTGTGTCCCATTTCATGACATTAGTATTTTGACACTATGCATATGAAGGTGCATATAATTCATAGCATTGAAGACTACTGGGGTTCCATTTCCCATACCCTAGGTCTGAATCGACAATTGGATGATAAAAGGATTGTATCTCATGGAGATCATGAGGCTGAAAGGTAAACACCACTTCATTGAAGGATGGGTGGCCATGGACACGTTGCTAGACGTCATCCATGGTCTGTAGAAATGAGTTTTTGAGCTCAAATGGGTTTTGACTCACAAACCTCCTTTGAATTGAAAAGGGTTCAATTAAAGATATGACTGTAACATTTGGAATGTGTTTCTACTGCTGTACTTTTGGTGAACTTGAGGGGTCACACAATGACTTCCAAAGGCAAATAAAATTATCAAATCAATGTGGATTGATGAATTGAATTAATTAGTTTAATTCAAAATTGAAGTAGTTAATTAATAGTTAATTAACTTTGGAGAATTTAATTAAGAGTAATTAAAGGATTTAATTGGATTAAATAAAATTGAGAAACAAAATATTAATTTAGGAATTAATATTAAATTGGGATTAAATTTTATTTGGAATGAAATGAAGCCCAAGAGTTGATTGAAAGGATTTAATTGGATTAAATCAAACTGAGAAAGAAAATATTAATTTAGGAATTAATATTAAATTGGGTGATGATGTCGGTTTTTGGTAAGTGATTTGGATCAACCACGTGGCCCCGACAGACAGTTGAATTTGTAGAAGGGAGTTCGACTATGACCTGAAAAGCACTAGCACGGGGTTACTTGGCCGGAGGGGGTTGTCTCCGGCGTAGCCTCTCCACTGAATTGAGTCAGTTTAGAATAGGATATTCGTAAAGAGAGGATGGAAGTCAGAGCAATTAATTAGAAGAGCTTACCTACCATAATAAATGATGGGGGTATTTATAGGGAGACTTCCCACCTACTGGGTATGGCCTCGATCGTGGGGCATTTAATGCCTGTGCCTCGGGTCTGATTCATTCCCTGACAGGAATGATTGCCTGTCACTTCTGGAGATACAGAGTACGGAAGGCAATCAGAGCAGATACGGGCGCAATTAATGCGGCTACAGCGGGGTCGACCGTGTGGGGATGGGACAGATTCGAGCCTTCGGAGGTCGACCCCCAAGCCACGCTCTTGGAGGTGTAGTGAGTCGAATATCGATCCTCGAGCATGGAGGGGTCGATCTAGGGCCCCCGGGAGGTTCTATAGTTGTTATGACGGTCAAGGTATCAGGATGAGCCACATGCTCGATGATCGAGCATGTTCTTGAGCCAAACGTGGGTTGACCCTGGTTTAGATACACGTGGCGTTTGACTCTCTTAAGATTGTGCCACGTGTATTCTCCAAGATATTCCCCATCACGAGTCCCCCAGGTTTCGGTCGAATTTATTCGACCGGGATCTGAGATCGACCGCCACCTTGAAGCTCGATACACGTGGCCTCTTTTGGTTGGGCCACGCAACCCGTTTTTACCGTTGCACGCAACCGACAATAAAGTAGGTCGACCGCCAGTTCGTTCTTGGGAAGGCGCACTTGATTCGTCAGCCTAATAAAGAGTAATTATGGTGACGTTCCGTATTCCGAGGCCTAACTACTATAAATAAGGGCCTAACCCTTTCTCATTTCTCACGTTTCTTGAATATTCGCTCCGAGCAGAAGCAATTTTAGCGAGAAAATCACAGGCGAAGGAATTTGATTCGAGCGTAAAACACCGTCCACTCTTTAGGTAATCCCCGACCCTCAACTCTTGCATTTTATTTACAATTATAAAGAATGTCGGGAGCGTCTGAGGGATCGAGTGAGAGGTTGAGAGAGTATGAAGCCCGCTTCGAAGTAGTCGACTTAGGGTTTGACACCGACTCAGAGTCCGAGGTTGAGGTTACATCCCGTAGGGCCGCAGGACTCAACGAGAACAGGGCCACCTCCACCAATGGTCGCGAGGAGACGACCACCGTTCGGTCGCACTGTCGGGCTGCAGCTTTGCCCCAGCGCGCGTACCGCAGCAAGACTCCCGCCGCTCCCGCGGAAAAGTCGGCGGGAGGATCGAGAGACGCTGGGGTCGAGCCCCAACAGTCGGAGAGGGGAGCCCCTGCTCCCTATGATAGCATAGTGGGAGGAGTTTCTGGTGAGCAGTTCGAGAGGATCGTAGATCGATTGAACCTACCTGCGCCGTACACTATCCGAGCGGCAACAAAGGACGATGTCCTGGGCAGGAAAGCTCACGGGGAGATATCCGTCAATTACAACGTGGTCATGAACGGCTTCCGCTTGGTCGGGAACACTCAATATACCAGCTTGTTCCGGAGCTTGCGAGTTTGCCCGAGCCAAATGACTGCCAACTGCTTCTCCCTCATCTCCTGCTTCTTCATTTTGATGAGGATCCTGAGGCTCGAGCCGACTCGGGCTCGGTTCTTCCAGATGTTCACCCTCTCCGCTTCTTCCCCTTCGGGCGAGGGCTTCTACAGTTTATCCCAGAAGAGGGGTAAAAAGATATTCTCCATTCCCACATCCTCTCACGGCGATCAATGGAAGGCAGAGTTCGTGATCGTCCAACACCCGGAGGGTTTCCTAATCCCGACCCAATGGGAAGACAATAGGCCTCCGACCCTCCGACCCTCAAAGGATGAGGACCTTGAGGAGTCGATTGAGTTGATCATGGGGTTCTTGGGTCGGGAGGTTTGCCCCGACCAAGTCCTGCTCGACTGTAGGACTTTCTGCCGCGAGGAAAATTTAGCGGCCGTGGGTATCAGTTGTGGGAGAGTGCGAGAGGGGTTTGTCCTGGGTACATGTCCTTTTTCTTCTGTTCCTTTACTTTAAGCTAATCATATATTTCTCCAACTGTTTCTAATCGATTTGCTGTTTTTGCAGATACCAGCATCCTCATGGCATCCAGAACCTCTTTCCTTCAAAGCTTGGGCAAGGCTATGTTGCCTGAGCACGAGCTGGCGGCCGAGGAGAAGCTGACCGAGCTCAACGAGGCCGTCCGGAGCCGGCCCGAGCTTCCCGCGGTCGAGCCTGCGATCCTCGGCGCGGATACAGGGGCAGGTCTGTCGCTACCCCGCCAAGGCCCCGGACTCGGCAAGGGGCTATTCAAGAGGCCCTCGGAGGGATCCAGCCGAGCGGTCGACCCCGCCCCGGTCGACCTAGAAGAGGAAGAAGGGGAGGAGGCCGAGCCTCTGTCCCGAAAAAGAGCTGCTCCCAGGCCCGCCCGCAAACCTGCTCCTCAGTCCAAAAAGATGAAGGGCAAAGGGTCGACTAGCGAGGCCCTCCCGGCGGACGACTCGGGCTCCGAGACGAGCGCCGATTTTATGGCGCGCCGCATAAGGGATTACCTTCCCGTGGCCGAGCCCCACTTCCCGGGGGAGGTCCCGGAGCTAGTCGAGGGGCAACCCCGATCCCTTCTTAACGTGGGATCAGATTTTGAGGCCGTGAGGGCCATCTGGCGGTCGGTGGCGACCGAGCCCGACCACAAGCGCATGGCCGAATGGTCGTTAGAGACCTTCGAGCGTAATCTCGCCACCGCCTTTATGTCTGTAAGTGATTATCGTATTTCATTTATTAATCTCAAGTTTCTTTACTCGATTTTGAACTGATTTACTCTCTTTGTGTCGACCTTGCAACGCACGGCCCCGATCGCTCATGGCCTAGTGCAATACGCTAAGGCCCTCCGGTCGAGGAAGCAATTTTACAAGAGGCGGTGGGTCGACCTCAGGAAGGAGGTCGAGGAGCAGAAGGAGGGCGATTGGAAGAGGCAAGCCCAAGGGTTTCAGCAGTCTGCCCAACTGCTGGAGTCGGAGAACAAAAAGCTCAAGGAGAGGGAGGTTGAGCTTCTGGGGGCTGTCGAGGAGCGAACCCTCGAAGTCTCTAGGCTCGAGGGGGAGGCTCGATCCCTCAGGCTCGAGGCCCAGGAGGGTTTCGTGAAGGGGCAGGCTGCTGGTCGAGCGGCGGCCGAGCGGGAAATGGAGGCCAAGTACTGCCGCAAGGCTCGGGGCTTCCTCCAAAAAGCCCAGAATGCAATGGGGCGATGGGCCGTGAAGAAATTCGTGGAGGGGCCCATGTTCGAGAAGGCCAGCGCCATTAAGGCGTTTGATGATTTTAAAGAAGGCCATGCGCTCTGCCTGGCCCAATTACAGGCCCAGAATTTGATCGTCCCAGGGGCTAATCTCTCCAAGGTCGGGATAGCCGCAGACGACCCTCGCCCTCAGAAGCAGGTTGCCCCCAACGCCGAGGCTCAAGCGGTAGTGACGAAGACTACCGTTGAAACGTCCGAACCTGACCAGCATCCGTATGGCTTCGTGGTCCAAAGGCTCCTTGCCGAGCTCATGAAGAAGCCGTACGACGGGAAGGACGAACCGCTGGTGCCCACTATGGATCGCCTGTTCCCTTCTGTTGATCCAAATGAGGCCGATCCTGAGTGGTCCGCGGCGGAGCTCGAGTGGTTGAGCTCTTTGGCGCTCGAGGCTGGTCCGAGCGAGCCGGCTGCCCCTGCCGATCCTTGAACTTTTTTCCATTTTTGAATTGTAATAGGACTCTTTCCTCGAGCAATAGGCTCGAGCCTTGTTGTAATACTTCTATTGACCTTAATGAAATTTAGTAATTTTTCATTTGTGTCTTCCTTTGCTATTAAATTTCACTCGAATCCTTACTTTACTTGTTGAAACTTAGTTCCCACCAAGGGTTCGGGCTCGAGTTTCATGCTCGAGTTCCAGCTCCTTCGCTGAAGCGTAGCTCCAACAAAGGATTGTTCCAACTTTGTGGGCTCGAGTTTTACGCTCGAGTCCCAACTCCTTTGCTGAAGCGTAGCTTCAACAAAGGATTGTTCCAACTTTGTGGGCTCGAGTTTTACGCTCGAGTCCCAACTTCTTTGCCGAAGCGTAGCTTCAACAAAGGATTGTTCCAACTTTGTGGGCTCGAGTTTTACGCTCGAGTCCCAACTTCTTTGCTGAAGCGTAGCTTCAACAAAGGATTGTTCCAACTTTGTGGGCTCGAGTTTGACGCTCGAGTCCCCCACTCATTTGTTGAAGCGTAGCTTCAATAAAGGATTGTTTTTGTGGGCTCGAGTTTTACGCTCGAGTCCCTAGCTTCGTTGCTAAAACGCTGATTGATCGTAGATGCTGCTAAAACAAGAGTTCTTATGATGTATTCAACACAAACACAGCTATTACAAGTAGGGCCCTTCGAGGGGAGTTACACGTCCGAATCCCGTAAGGATCGGTTCTAAGGATAATACAATTTTAAATTGTAGGCATTCCACGGTCGAGGCAACTCTTCGGATTCCGAGCCTAAGGTTTCCAGCCTATATGCGTTGTTTTTGGCGATTCGTGCAACACGGTACGGTCCATCCCATTTCTCCTCGAGCTTCTTAACTTTTCTAGACACCTCAACCTTTTTTAGGACTAGATCGCCCACTTGAAAGCTTAATGGTCGAACGTTTTTGTTGTAGCTTCGAGCGGCAGCCGCCTTGTGTTGCTGCATTCATCCCAACGCACGATGGCGCTTCTCCTCAATAAGATCTAGCTCGAGCGCTCGCCCTTCGTTGTTTTATGGCCAACTGGAAGTGTGAGACTCGAGCAGTTTCGTGGAGCAACTCCGTGGGAATCATGGCTTCCGACCCATAGACGAGAGCAAATGGAGTTTCGCCTGTGGCGGTCCGCGGGGTGGTCCTGTAGGCCCATAAAACCTCATCGAGCTCATCTGCCCACGCCTTCCTTTTGGCGTCAAGTCGAGCGCTGAGACTTCGAAGGATGGTGCGATTGGTCACTTCCGCCTGCCCATTTGCTTGTGGGTATCCGACCGAAGCGAACCGCTGATCGATCCCATGGTCCTTGCACCATTCTTTCATGTCATCGGCTCTGAATTGAGGCCCATTGTCGCAAATTAGGATTCGAGGCACTCCGAACCGACATACTATGTTCTTCCATATGAAGTTTTGGATGACCTTAGAGGTTGTCTTCCTAACGGCTATTGCCTCGACCCACTTGGAGAAGTACTCGCAGGCCACGATGCAATATTCAGCCTGTCGCACGGTGGACGTTGGGAGTGGCCCCACTATGTCGATCCCCCATTGATCAAATGGCCATGAAACATCGATCGCTATCATTTCTGCGGCATGCTTGTGGGAATAATTTCCTGTTTTTTGGCACTTGACGCAACGCCTGGAACATCTTTCGGCGTCTCTCTCGAGGGTCGGCCAGAAGTAGCCGGCTCGTGTTACTTTCCTAGCCAGAGATCGGCCTCCCGCATGGTTGCCGCAGCTTCCTGCGTGGATCTCGTAGAGAACCTCTTCAACTTGCAAGGGTCGGAGACACCTCATTGGGGGTCGGCGGTTACCACGCTTGTAGAGTCGACTTTCGGGATCTAAGGTGTATCTTGTGGCCCGGTGACGTAATCGTCGAGCGGCGTTTCAATCCTGTGGCAGCACTTCGTCTCTTAGATATAGCACAATTTCATCGAGCCAACAGGGCTCCTCGGGGTCGATCGTGACTATGGCTGCCTCGGGCCCGTCGATGGCTCGATGACTGGCGATTTTGAAGGTGATTTCGCGTTCTTCGGTGCCCTTGAGGCCGTTGGCAAGCTTTGACAACACGTCGGCCCTTGTGTTTTCCTCCCGGGGCACTTGGTTGATCGCGAAGCTGGTGAGCCGGGCGGTTAGCTTGCGTCGTAGAGTCCTTGGACTTGGTGTGCAACGAGTTGCGAATCGGTGATAACCGCGATCGACTTGGCGCTGCTTTCGAGTGCGGTTTTCAGTCCTGCGATGAGTGCTTCATACTCTGCTTCGTTATTGGTGACCCGAAAGTTCAGACCGATGGCAAAGTCCAGATCTAACCCCTCCGGGTTTGTTAAAGAAATCCCCGCACCCCCGCCCTGGGCGGTCGACGAACCGTCGACCTTCAGGAGCCAATGAGTGTTCTTGCTTTTAGGTGTCTTTGCCATGGTTGTTTTCTCGACCAGAAAGTCTGCGAGGACTTGAGCTTGTATGGAGACCCTGGGTTGGAAAGTGATATCAAATTGCCCAAGCTCAATAGCCCACTTGATCAGTCGACCTGAGTTATCTGGTTTTGCCATCACCTGCTTCAGTGGCTGGTCGGTCAGGACGACGATCTCGTACGCTTGAAAATATGGGCGTAGCTTCCTTGAAGAGACCACTAAGGCTAGCGCAAACTTCTCGATCTCCAGGTATCGAGTTTCTGCTCCGTGTAGGATCTTGCTGACATAATATACCGGGAGATGTTTCCGATCCCTGATGGTTACTAGAACCGAGCTTATGGTTTCGTCTGAGACGGCGAGGTAGAGATAGAGTATCTCCCCTTGCTCGGGTTTGGCGATCAGCGGAGCGGATGCCAGGTATCTCTTCATTTCTTCAAAGGCTCGGTCGCACTCCTCCGTCCACTCAAACTTCTTCACATCTCTCAATATTTTGAAGAAGGGCAAATTACGCTCGGCTGATTGAGATATGAACCTGTTGAGTGCTTCGATTCGCCCGACTAATTGCCGGACCCCCCTGATGGTTTCCGGTCGTGGTATGTTAATAACGGCCGAGATTTTTTCCGGGTTGGCCTCGATCCCTCGTTGGCTTACCATGTATCCCAGAAACTTCCCTCCTTTAACCCCGAACACACATTTCAGGGGATTGAGCGTGAGGCGATGCTTTCTTAACAAGGCAAACATCTCACTAAGGTCGTTTTGATGATTTTCCGCCTTCAAACTCTTGAAGATCATGTCGTCAACATAAACTTCTACCGTTTTTCCAATCAAGGGATCAAATATCAGGTTAACCATCCTTTGATAGGTGGCTCCTGCGTTTTTGAGCCCGAATGACATTACTTTGAAGCAATATATCCCCTTGACAACGATGAACGCCGTGTGTTTTTGGTCTTGGGGAGCCATCCTAATCTGATAATACCCTTGGAAGGCATCCATCATGCTCATTAGCTCACATCCGGCGGTCGAGTCGACTAGTTGGTCGATCCGAGGTAAAGGGTAAGGGTCCTTAGGACACGCCCGATTTAGGTCAGTGAAGTCGTTGCACATCCTCCATTTGCCTCCCGTTTTGGCCACGAGGACCACATTGCAGAGCCAATCGACATACTTTTCTGGAGTGATATATCCGGCATCGAGCAATTTGTTGACTTCATCTTCGATGATCGAGTTGCGGACGACACTTTGGGTCCTTAGTCTTTGTTTTATGGGTTTGAAGGCAGGGTCAATGTTTAGGTAGTGCGAGATTACCCTTGGATCGACCCCCTCTAGATCTTTGGCTTTCCAGGCAAAGACGTCCGCATTCTCCTGCAGGAAGATGGTGAGGCACTCCAACTGTTTTTCCTCGAGACTTGCTCCGACCCTGGTGGTTTTTTCTCGATCCTGAGGATCGAGTTGGACCAACCGAGTGTCCTCCGCTGCCGACAGTCGGGACTCGTCCACCTTCCTTTTCTTTCGAGCTTCATGGGTACTCATTTTGGAGCGCGAGGCTCCATCTCCTTCTGGGTCGGGGATCCTTTCGTCTTCGTCTGCATCATCCATGATGAGATCGCCAGGTTTAAGCACATCCTCTGTGTCAGGTCGAGCCTCGTTAGCAATTGCGTAGCAAGCCCAAAACTCGGCCAAATCACAGCACACTTCCCCGATCCCGTAGGGAGTCGGGAGTTTGATCTTTTGGTGGTAGGTCGAGATGACGGCCTTGAAGTCAATGAGGCCGGGTCGACCCAAAATCATGTTATAAGGGAAGTCGGGGATATCGACGACGACCTAATTAATTTCCATCGTCGTTCGAGCGGGATAGACGCCCATGGAAGTGAGCATTTTAATCTGGCCTTTTGGGGTGATGATCGAGCCACCAAAGCCTTTGAGAGTTGTTTTTACTGGTTCATATCTTAATTTACTCAAATGCATTCGCTGAAGAGTCGAGTAAAGAACAATGTTCGAGCTAGCTCCAGTATCAACCAAACATTTACTTACAGCGTACTTTGCAATATCTAAAGTTACCACCATCGGACAACTCGGCATTACGCCATCCCGATGGGGATCTAGATGAAAGTCCCTACCGCTGAAAGCCACTTCCTTTTGCGTCCATTCTTCCCCAGGCTCTACTTGCAGCACTTCGTGGGGGCCATGAAGGCTGGTTTGAGCGCGGCGAATTCCTCTCTTTCTGGACGTCCTGGTATCTCCCCCGTCGGGGCCCCCCACGTTTGGGATCGTGTTAGGGGAGATGGCCTGTTTTCCATCCCGTTGATCCCGTCTGGGTGGGGGCGATCGAGACCTAGACCTCGACCGCCTGTCCCCGTTCTCATTGCAGCGCCGTTCTCGCCCCCGATCCCTATTCCTCTTCAATCTCTTGACAAACTCGGCCAGATGCCCCCCTTGGATGAGCCTCTCGATTTCATCCTTCAGCTGGTTACAGTGGTTTGTATCATGCCCCGGCTGATTGTGGAACTCACAGTATTTAGAGTCATCGATCTTCCGCAGGTTAAGCTTCAGCTTCTTGGGGTAATTGAGGAGTTTCCCAGGGATTTTGGGAAGGATATCCCCTACCGCGCATATCAGGGGCTCGTACTTTTCCCGGTTGGGCCGCCGAGTGTTCGAGCTTCCTTCTGGTCGAGCGCCGCTCTCTTGACGACCCTTATTCTTCCCTCGACTGGACGCAGGGGGACTCCGTTCTTCAGGGCCGCGAGATCGATTGTAGTAATTGTTGTGGGCGGGGGCTCGACCAATGCTTCGCAGCATGGCTTGACCGTGATTTGCCCAGTAGCTCCCTTCGATCTCCTCATAGTCCATCCACTTCGTGGCGCAGTCCTGGATGTCCCTTACGCTGTTTATGGGAACTCGGCCAAGGATATCCTTGGTGAAGTCCCGGCAGTGACAGTTTTTCCCCAAGGCGCTGAGAACGACTGCCAGGTCCGGCGGTGCGACACGGACCAGTTCTGCATTGAATCGAGTGAAGTAATCCCGTAGGGATTCGCTCACTCCCTGGACAATGGAATCCAACCGCGACACCCCAAGCCTATCTTGGATTAGGGGGGAGAAGTGGCCTTCGAGCACTGTGGAGAGCTCGTCATAAGACCTTATGGAGGCGGGAGGTTGCCTGAGGAACCAGTCGAGCGCCGCCCCTTTGAAGGTAGTGGCTAGAACCTTGGCCCATGTGTGCGGGGTATGGGGGAACAGGTTCATTGACAGCTCGAAGCTGGTTATGTGGTCACCGGGGTCGGTTTTCCCATCGTAGATAGGAAGGTCCCGAGGAATGGCGGTCGACCCTGGATCCTCGCTGAGGATTTCCTCTGTAAATGGCGACAGCCTCTGTCGCCGGCTTCGCGCATTACGCTCGGGTTCCCATTGCTCGTTACGAGCCGCGTCACGTCGGGGGGGAAGTCTGTCTCTCAAATCCCCGAATGGTGGGACGCTGGCGTATTTGTTTGTTAACCTCTCCCTGACTGGAAGTCGGGGAGGAGGGGGACGTCTAGCGTCCTGCATGAGTCCGCCCGTAGGGCGGACATGATGTGGATGTACGGGTTGGATAGGCTGTGAATATGCCCTCCGACGGATGGGAGGTGGGGGGACGTAGTCCCTTTCGTTGATTTGATCGTCGTATTCCTCTCGATCATATTCGTCATCATAGTAGCCCTCTTCTTTCGGCTCGTTTTCTTGCTCGGCGACATGCGCCTTTTCTAGCCTTTGGACCGTGTGGCCATTATTCTCATCTTCCCCTTCTGGGGAATGGTCAGCAGGATATCGCGGAGGTCGGGCGGCTTCAGGCCTGCGGCCCCCGTTCCCCCTTCCTGCATGAGTTTGAGCTCGCGGGACTGGTGGAGGTCGAGATAGCCGATATTGTATGGGAGAGGGCTCAGTGACATTGACTGTGAGAGGAATTACCCTTATGGGCCTTCCCGCCTCGAGAGCCTGCCTAGCTTCTTCGTAAACCTGACTGGTGTACGCGGCTAAGTCTTGGGCTGATGGCTGAGCCGGGAGTATGACCGCGGGTAGGTCCGCACGTGAGATAGCGTGCTCCTCGACCTCGTCGAGAGGGTTTGCCCCCTGAGGGCGGTCGATCTCTTCGAGTCGGGCGGCGAAGGCCGCCTGTTCTTCAGCAGCGGCAGTGGCTCGATCGGCCTCGATTTGAGATCGAGTCCTGACGATGCTGTGGGTGCTTTTTGTTTTCTTGTTCACCATGGCTGGCGCTTGATTGCTCAAAGGTCGAAAGTACTTTTCCCACAGACGGCGCCAAACTGATGATGTCGGTTTTTGGTAAGTGATCTGGATCAACCACGTGGCCCCGACAGACAGTTGAATTTGTAGAAGGGAGTTCGACTATGAGCTGAAAAGCACTAGCACGGGGTTACTTGGCCGGAGGGGGTTGTCTCCGGCGTAGCCTCTCCACTGAATTGAGTCAGTTTAGAATAGGATATTCGTAAAGAGAGGATGGAAGTCAGAGCAATTAATTAGAAGAGCTTACCTACCATAATAAATGATGGGGGTATTTATAGGGAGACTTCCCACCTACTGGGTATGGCCTCGATCGTGGGGCATTTAATGCCTGTGCCTCGGGTCTGATTCATTCCCTGACAGGAATGATTGCCTGTCACTTCTGGAGATACAGAGTACGGAAGGCAATCAGAGCAGATACGGGCGCAATTAATGCGGCTACAGCGGGGTCGACCGTGTGGGGATGGGACAGATTCGAGCCTTCGGAGGTCGACCCCCAAGCCACGCTCTTGGAGGTGTAGTGAGTCGAATATCGATCCTCGAGCATGGAGGGGTCGATCTAGGGCCCCCGGGAGGTTCTATAGTTGTTATGACGGTCGAGGTATCAGGATGAGCCACATGCTCGATGATCGAGCATGTTCTTGAGCCAAACGTGGGTTGACCCTGGTTTAGATACACGTGGCGTTTGACTCTCTTAAGATTGTGCCACGTGTATTCTCCAAGATATTCCCCATCATTGGGCTTGAATTTTATTTGGAATAAAATAAAGCCCAAAAGTGGAATAAAAGATTAATCCAATTGTAATTAGGAGTAATTAGAAAATTGGGCTTTGATAATTTAATCTAGTATTAAATTTAATCAAAAGGCCCAAATCCTAGTCCCAATTGAAGGTGATGGCCGAAAATCCAAGTCCTTAATGGGCTTGGAATTTTCGGCCCTTTTGGGATTTTATATAACCCCTTGGATTAGTTCTTTACGTAAGACAAGAATTCATTTTCAAGAAACAACACAATCAGAAAAACCCTAGTTTTCTGTTTTCTCTCCTCTCTCTCTCACGCCACTTTCTCTCTCTCCCTTAGAGAAGTGGCTTCTCTTCACTTCATAGATTAAGTCTTACTCTCTAAGGCTTAATCAAAAGATAATCAATCGTTCTTTGTTCCCTAGCAGGAATTAAGAGATACGAGTTTGCTTGCGACAAGCCGTGGACTATCTTCAGAGGGTTTCGGTTGAAAATCGAAACCTTGGTGGATCTTGAAGCCAGCGCCGTTGGAGGAGTGGCTAGAGGCTTTGGAAAGCGTTCGTTCCTTATCTACTACAAAAGGAGTGCGTAAAGGTGAACTTCTTTATAATATATAAACATTTCAAAGTTACATATTCATTGGATGAAGATTCACTGTAACTCCCCAGGACTAAAATTTATGAAATCTACTACTTCCGCTGTGCCTCGAGGGTGCATGAATCCTAACAGTGGTATCGGAGCCACGCTTTGATTACGTTTATATATTCGCCTCTACCCTTTTTATTTGGATTAATTGGTGTTAGATGCGTTTTTGTGTTTATGTGCATATATGAAGTTGTTGGGAGTTTTGATAAATTAAAAGGAATATTTTGAATATGACATTATCAAAAAGGGAATCTAGAAATTTGAAGATGTATATTTTGAAATATTGGTGCATTTTTAAAATACATGAAAAATGAATTTTGGTTGTTCAAAAACGAATTTTGGTGTTGAGTTGTGTTGCTGAAAATTGTGTTGCGGAGAATCGAATTTGGCGACGCCTAGAAAACTGAGTCGGAAACCCTTCCTACTGAGTTGGATGACTTTGATGTCTTCTGAGAAAATATTCTAGACACGTCAAACTTGATTTTAGGCTTTTGAATTAGTTCAAAACCTTAATTTCTCGATTTTATATGGAATTTCGAAGTCTGTAGTCGAAAACTGTTTGAGAAACAGGGGCTGCGCTGTCACGTTTTAGAAAATGAGTTGGAAAGGGTTCCTAATGACCTCTAATGGATTTTTCTATTTCTGGAAGAATTAGAGTTAACACAATGGGAATGAATTTATAGTTTTGTTTGCATCAAAATCTTTATTTTTCGATTTGTTCTGAGTTTTTGAAGTTGGAAGACGAAACCCTAATCTTGAAAAACTGCCTTATCTTGAAAATCTGTTTTCAGTTTAATGTTTTTCCAGCGACGTTTTAGAAATTGAATTTATAACCTGTTATAAATTTCTCAAATTACTTTGGTGTCTCTTGATAAAATCTTCTACATTTAATTTCAAACAACTTGAAGTTTTGAATCAGTTCAAAAGCTTTAGTTTTCGATTATTTATGATTTTTGGAAATCTGAAATCGAAACCCTAAATTTGTGCAAATCTTGAAAAATGCTTTTTTGGCGACGGTTTAGAAATCACATTAGAAGAGGAATCTAACATGCTCATATGACTTCAGAGTCTTCTGAGAAATTATTCTAAACTCATTTCTCATTAATATTGGCTATGGAATTAGTTCAAAAGATTTTTTTTCGATTTTATATGATTTTTGGAAATCAGATAACGAAAATCTAGTTTGCAGAAAACTTGCACATTATGTTTTTGGCGACTGTTTGTAAGTCGCATTGTAAAGGGATCCTAACATGCTTAGATCACTTTGGAGTCTTCTAAGAAATAGTTCCCCACACGTGTTTCTTGAGTTTAGGCTTTTGAATCGGGTCAAAAGGTTTATTTTTCAATTTATTATGAATTTCTTAAGTTCGACTGAACATGAGATTTTGCGAAAATCTGTTTTACGAAAATCATGGATATTTATGATTCCTCCCAACTTGAACTTATTTGATAATGCACATAGACTAGGGTTTTGGAACTCTTATGATAATTAGATTGAATTGATAGTTTTTCAATTTAATTTAATTTAATTTTAATAGAGATTAAGGTTATTTAATTAAGTTGTTTATTTCGAATAAATGACTTAATTACGCATAATAAATATTTACTTGGTAAATTTAATTGTATGCATTGCATTGGATGTATGTTGGTTTTATCATGGGCTTAATATGCGCTGTGGATGATTTTATTTTGTGAATGCAATTTTAACTGTGGTTTTAAATCGAGTGCCTGCGAGCCTCTTATTCTAATTTGTAATGCTTCGTTTTATTTTTCCACCAATATATTTAAATGATTTGTAATTTGAGAGAGTTAGAATCATAGATTGGTGAGGAATTTTTAATTAGATTAGGAGAAGGAGTTCAAGACGAAGTGGGCTTGGAAGAGAAGAGACAATCAAGGCCCAAATGAAACAGGTTACTTAAATTGTAATAGAATAGGATTCTATTTGCTCCTCGTATGATTTAAATATATGTTATTTTTGCATGAATCTTGGTCCATAAAATGGCTCTTATGGACCGAGCGTAGGGAAAAGCCCATGATAAACCATTTTAATTCCTAGGTATTGTTATTTAATTATTCATTAATCACATAAACAAGATAATTAAATGATGAGGTCTTGGATAGATTTTTGAAATCTATAAAGTTTTAATTTTTCGAAAATTAGACCCCATAATTTTGAATGTCAAAATTTTCTTTAATATTAAGCCTTAATGGAAAATTATAAACAAGGATTTTAAATTTTCCAAGCATTCCATTAATAGAAAAATTCACTTCTAACCTTGCATAATAGAGATAACCATGAGTCGTGGGTCTCTATTATGTGGCCTTAGAAAGTAGGTAATTTTTTGAGTATAAAAGATACAATTTTTTGATGGTTGCCTTCAACCGGGATGGCCATGAGTCGTGGGTCTCCGTTGAACCAATCATTGAAATCTAATGATTAATGGGCTGGGCTTACTACCAAAGTAACATAGATGTCGCACGAGTCATGGGTCTATGTGAAGGAGGTAATGCAAAACATTATTAAGAGTTATATTTGATGTAATTAAAAAAAGATGTTTACCTTAAGACTTGAATTAAATAGCCACGAGTCGTGGGTTTAATTGCAAAAAGCTTTGGGATCTTAATACCCACTAAAGAAAAATTACACTATTTTTCTCTAACTTTATTGCATTGAGTCAATAAGTTTGAATAAATTAGTGGGAGACTGAATGATTAAAGACCACTTCATTCTTTTATTTAAATTCTATTATTTTTCACTCATACATTTTCTATATTACAATTGTCGACTTTCTACTCGGTCAACATGTCTAAAAATCTGTTAACTGCTATCCTCGAGTCCAACAAGTTGACTGGTCCTAACTATAGCAATTGGCTTCGAAATCTGAAAATCGTTTTAGATTCTAAGAAAAGAACCTATGTGCTCAGAGAGACTCCCCCTGATGTTATACCTGATAATTTGGGAGCTGAGGAAAGAGAGAATGCTCTCAAGTGGGAGAATGATGATCTACAGGCTGGATGTCTCATGCTCGCCACAATGTCTCCTGAGTTGAAAAGACATCATGCTAGAATGCGTCATGCAAGTGAGATCCATCTTCACTTAGAGAAAATCTACAAGCCGGTCCACAGGATTGACCAATTCTCTGCATCTAGTGAGCTCTATTCACTCAAGATGGCTGAAGGATCAAGTGTTCTTGAACACAGTGTGTAACGGCACGTCCCCAAATACGGTGCGACGTGACGTCCCGCACCAAGTCACAATCCATAACAAGAACTAAAGGTCCGGTTATGAACTACTACCTGGGGAACTGAAAATAAATACCAGGCGGATCTGCTTTAGAAAATAATAGGACAATGAACAATAATACAGCGGAAGCAAATTAGCACAACCTATCCCACTCAGGGAGCTAGAACAACTATAATCCAAAACACAATTATAAAGCCCACCAAGGCCACTGAAAACATCAATATCAATATTCAAACTAATTTACATTATTTACATCTACAACTTCTAGGGTTTTAAGTATTTATCCAGATACATAGGCGGAAATGAAATCACCTAAACAAAAGTAAATGACTCCAAGGACACAACCTGAATCCGCCTAGCAACAAAACCCTGAAAAGACAACAACAGAGTAATGGGGTTAGTCAAAGCGACTAAGTGAGGGGGCTGTAATACGTATATATTATCGAAACAACAGAAAAGATTCACCAGTTTGTAAATGAGAAGAAAGCAAAGGAAAAATAAAGGTTTTCACAATTATTGGTGAATCGAATAATTTCGCATTAAAGTAAAAGTTCGGCGAGACGAGCAACAACCACCTGTTTCATAATATCAGAAATATCAAATAAACCTCCCTTATTCCTCCTTGTGTAGTCAGGTAGCGAGCCCGCTACTATATAATTATATATGCAAAGACAAATATCCAATACATCTTCGGCTGAGGATATAGACTAGATCCCGTCCGGCGCAGGTACTCAAAAGGGTTGCCACTCCGGTCATACCCTCGAGCTCCCATCAGTTTGGAGACCAGAGCATTGAGATCCACCGTAGACCCAACGTTTATCCGGCTTCACCCCGTACCCTGATGTCCGGGCCCAATAGTGTAACGTGGCTCAATGGCCAGGCCGAAAGGCCAAGATAATTCCTCGCATTCCAAATGCTTATGTGGTCAAAGGGACCGATTGATAAATCAATTTTTAACCCTTTCGAGCTAAATGAGCTTTTGAGGGGTTATACGTAATAATTTGATATCAAAGCATTTTTCTTTAAACTCATTAATATAGTATGGTTTCAAATAGCTACTACGTATAATATAAATATGGGGAAAGAAAACATAAAAACATAAAACACAGGCTTCGGGTATATATGGAATATTTACATACGTATAAGGAAAGCCGAATTCGGAAAAGAAACCCCACCTGGATAATACGGCAAAAAGGACCAAAAGAAAGACAACCAGACTACTGCCCGGAAGAACTACCACCTGAAACCAAATACGACACAACCATGTAAGACGACAATACGACGCACGGCTTATTCTTAATGCAATAAACACTTAATTAAATCAAAGAAGGGCAATTAGGGCAATTATTCAATGAAACGAATGAAACACCAAAATTCAAACTTATAATCATGCTTAAACACAATTAGGTTTCACAGACATGCTTAAAATACTATAAAGAAGCATACATTCAAGTTTCGAAGCAATCAGAAAAGAATTGCGAAAAGCGTATAATTCCCTAAACGGAAATCGGTTTGTTTCACTATCAAACGGTATTGGAAAAATTCAAACTCTATGGATTATTAAGTTTTAAAGCACTACGGACTTAATGGAGAAGTCGGATTTTGAAAATAATATCAAACGAAGAAAGTAGGATTTGCAATTTTTGACTTCCAAAGACTTTTGAACTGAAATCGGGACACACGGCCTCTTGTACGGCCTTGTGCAAGGCCGTGTGCATGTTTGGAACACGCACGGCCTGTCCAAACGGCCTGGTCAAGGCCGTGTGCAACTTTGAGAACACACACGGGCTTCCCACACGGCCTGATGCAAGGCCGTGTGAGGTGGAAAACACGCACGGTCTTGCTACACGGCCTGTTGCAAGGCCGTGTGCACCTGTTTTCGCGAATTTTCAGCAGAACGCGAAGAACTTCGCACAGAAGCAGCAAAACTTCGTCAAATCTTTACCAAACTACCATTTTCAATCAGATTTTCATACTACAAATTTCAACAAACATCAAAGATCACAATGGCAACACATAGGATCAAGAATCATCGAAAACTACGGAGTATAACGATCAAACTACCGAAAAATCCAACTTCGAAACAATTTATTCAAAACATACTCAAACGACAACGGAATCGAATGGAACCTGAATAATACCTATAGAGAATGTTACAAGGATCACGTAGGTTCTTACGGATCGAAATTTGGTTAAGAAACGAACTCGAAAGATCGAATTGAAGTTAAAAAGAAAATTCTTTCTTTTTCTTTCTTTCTTTTCTTTTCCTTCGGCTGTTTAAGTGTAATTAAGAAAAAGAAAAGGAAAAGAGAATAAAAAGAAAACCTGAGGTTTAAATGAAAAATCGAAGGGGCATTTTCGTAATTTCGCGAAACTTCATAAAAAGGACATATCAACGAAATATATCAATATTATAGTCAAAACTCATCATTTTAAACGCACATCAACATAGAATAATTTAAATTCACAAATTATTGCATTTACGAAAATTCATATAAAACACATAAATATCACATAAGCACATATATCCCGATCGAGTTTTCCAAACTTGTCCCGTTATCTTGAGAATTCTTACTGGCTTTAGCTTACCAAAACTTTGGGGCGTTACAATCTCTCCCCCTTATGAGAATCTACCCTCAGATTCTATTTATTCGAAGCAAAAATTCTGGATAATGTTTTCTCATTTTCTCCTCTGTCTCCCAGGTAGCTTCTTCCGTTTTCTGATTCCTCCAAAGGACTTTTATAAGTGGAATTTGACGATTACGGAGTTCTTAGAATTTACGGTCCAGAATACTAACCGGTTGGGAAATGAACGTCAAATTCGGCTCTAACTTAATATCTTCCACTGGAATAATCTCGGCCTCGTCTGGATGATACTTACGAAGCTCCCAGACGTGGAAAACGTTATGAATACCGGTAAGAGCTGGCGGTAGATCTAATATGTAGGCCATCTTCCCAATCCTCTCGAGAATCACATACGGACCTAAATATCTCGGGGCTAACTTTCCTCCTTTACCAATTCGAACGAATCCCTTTCTTGGAGAAGCTTTCAAAAATACCTGATCCCCAACTTCGAGCTCTAAATCACGTCGACGTCTATCAGCATAACTCTTTTGTCGATCCTGGGCAGCTTTCATTTTTTGTCGGATAACTTGCACCTTCTCGATAGCATCCTGAATCAATTTCGGAGCAATGCCACGATGAATACCATCTTTAGTCCATCTCCAATCCTCAATGTCCCAATATAGTGGCGATCGACATTTCCTTCCGTACAAAGCTTCATAGGGGGCCATCTGAATCGAGGACTGATAACTGTTATTATAAGCGAACTCGATCAATGGTAGCTGTTTATACCACGTAGTCTGAAAATCTAGCGCACAAGATCTTAACATATCTCCGAGGTATCTAATAGTCCTCTCGGATTGACCGTCTGTCTGGGGGTGAGCTGCGGTACTGAAGGTCAACTTTGTTCCCATACGATCTTGTAAGTTCTGCCACAAACGCGAAGTGAATCTAGTGTCTCTGTCTGACACTATACTAGCCGGAACTCCGTGAAGTCTCACAATCTCCTCATGATAAACCTCTGCCAACTTGTCAACTGTATAGGATGTACGCACAGGCAAGAAATGAGCGGACTTCGTCAATTTGTCGACAATTACCCAAATACTATCATAACCACCTCTGAGTTTCGGTAAACCCGAAACAAAGTCCATCGCTATCTCTTCCCATTTCCAAAATGGAATGGGAAGTGGCTGTAGTAAACCTTCGGGTTTCTGATGATCTGCCTTGACTTGTTGACAATTTACACACTGTCTGATATAGTTAGCCACATCTCTCTTCAAACCATTCCACCAGAAGAACTCTTTCAAATCTCGATACATCTTAGTGCCTCCCGGATGAATAGTATAGGCTGATTTGTGAGCTTCATCTAAAATCTCTCTCCTCAAACTCTCTGGAACACAAACTCTTGTCTTATGTCTGAGAAGACCTGTGTCATCAATACTGAACTGCGTGTCTGGCTCATCTTTCATTCGAATAATTTGTCGCTGAATCCAATCATCAGTAGCTTGAGCTTCTTTAATTCTACGACCCAAATCTGACTGAATCGTGATGCTAGAAACACGAGCCTGAGAAATAATACGAGCTCTCTCTGCACCTGATATATCTGAACTCAGCTCTAGCTGTGATACACTTGCTTTCCTGCTCAAGGCATCTGCAACCACATTCGCCTTCCCTGGATGGTACTGAATCTTACAATCATAGTCTTCTAACAACTCCATCCAACGCCTCGGACGTTTATTCAACTCTTTCTGCGTGAAAAGATACTGAAGGCTCTTATGTTCAGTGAAAATATCAAAAGTAACGCCGTAGAGATAGTGACGCCACTTGCCCAAAGCAAATACAACTGCTGCTAACTCCAGATCATGTGTAGGATAATTCACTTTAGCAGGTTTAAGCTTCCTCGAGGCATAAGCTATAACCTTTCCATTCTGCATCAACACGCATCCTAAACCTTCTTTCGAAGCATCAGTATAAACCACGAATCCATCTGAACCTTCAGGCAAAGTAAGAATAGGAGCGGATGTCAATCTGTTCTTTAACTCCCAAAAACTGCTCTCACACTTATCAGTCCACACAAAGGCGACATTCTTCTTTGTTAACTCAGTAAGCGGGGCTGCAAGTTTAGAAAAATCCTTCACAAACCGTCTATAATAACCTGCCAATCCCAAAAAACTACGAACCTCTGTCGGAGTCTTAGGCTGCTCCCAATTCAACACTGACTCAATCTTCGAAGGATCAACCTCAATACCTGTCTTGGATATAACATGACCCAGAAATGCCACTTTCTCAATCCAGAACTCACACTTACTGAACTTGGCATACAACTGATGTTCTTTCAAAGTTTGTAACACGATCTTTAGATGCTCTGCATGCTCTTCCTCGGATTTTGAGAAAACGAGTATGTCGTCGATGAAGATGACAACAAACTTATCAAGATAAGGTCGGAAGATTCTGTGCATCATATCCATAAAGGCTGCAGGAGCGTTCGTCAAACCGAATGGCATAACCACAAACTCAAAATGACCATATCGAATGTTGAAGGCTGTCTTCGGTATGTCCTTTGCCCTGATACGTAACTGGTAATATCCCTGTCTCAGATCAAGTTTAGAATAGACCCTCGATCCCTGCAATAAATCAAACAACTCCTCAATGTGGGGAAGAGGATACTTGTTCTTCACAGTCATCCGGTTCAATTCTCTGTAATCAACACAAAGTCTAAGAGAACCATCTTTCTTCTTCACAAACAATACCGATGCACCCCAGGGAGAAGTACTCGGCCTGATATAACCACTGGTTAACAAATCATCTAACTGAGTCTTCAACTCCTTTAATTCAACTGGTGCCATTCTGTAAGGTGTCTTCGAATAAGGCTCAGATCCCGGATACAGATCAATAACAAACTCGATATCACGGTCTGGAGGTAACGATTCTAACTTCTCAGGAAACACATCAGGGAAATCTTTAACTATCTCGGTATTTTCAAACTTCGACTGTTCTTTTGGCCTGTTAAGAAGATAAGCAACAAAACCTGAAGCTCCTTCTCGGACGAGCTTCTTCGCCTCCGTCATATAAATAATTGGCCCATCCGTCAACTGAATACCCTGACTCGAATCAGATCCCAAACTAATTTTCTTCTCAAAACAATCAATCTTAGCCCTGTGCTCAAATAACCAATCCATACCCAAGATAATTCCGTACTTCTTCACTGACAACACTATCAAATCTGCGGGGTAAACTTTATCCTCAATAACAACGGGACAACGTCGGTACACGCGGTCGGTAATCATACAAGATCCCAAAGGGGAACTCACAACAAAGCAATAATCAGACAAATCAACAGACGCATGCGCAGATAAGTCAATTTCAGGAGCAACAAAAGAATGCGTAGCACCCGGATCAAACAATGCATGTATGGGTATGTTATGTATATGTATAGTACCTTCCACCACGGAGGAAGCATCAGGCTCAGTCTCCTCATTATCGCCTTCCAGTGCATACACACGAGCTGGAACAGAAGGCTTCGGCCTCGGCGGCATAGGCTGACTCGAGGGCTACCTCCTGGGACAACTATCCTTCTGGTGGGTAGAGCTACCACAACTAGTACACAATCCCAACTTATACCAACACTTAAACTCTGGGTGATTCCCTCCACAATAACCACAAGTAACTGGGCGATAACCTGACGGACGACGGACTGAAGGAAAACCAGCCGGGCGAGGTGCAGAAGAAAATCCGGTCGGATGAGGTGCTGAAGTAAATCCCATAGGGCGAGGTATAGGAGGTCTGGATCCACCAAAAGGTCTCTTGCCTTTAGGCTGCATAGGAGCACTCGGAATGAAAGGCCTCTTGAAACCCAATGAAGAAGAAGCGGGGGTAGTACGATGAATAGCTCGATCAATACTGGCATACTCAGCCTCAAGAGATAAGGCTGCATCTACAGCTGCAACATAGGTAGTGGGACGGGAAGCTGCAAGACCCTGTCGAAGTGGAATACTCAAGCCCTCTAGAAACTTCTTGGTCTTCCTACGCTCGTCTAAAGTAATATGTGGAGCATATACTGCAAGTCTGGTAAAGTTAGCCTCATAATCTGCCACGGTAGAAGTACCCTGAGATAGCTCCATAAACTCCTGCTCCCGGCGATCCTGAACAGTAGGGGGAACATACTTAGCTCGAAACTCCTCAAGAAACCTATCCCACGATGACTCAACTCCGGTGGCCCTCCATCTCTGCTCTGTCACCTTCCACCAGGCCTCTGCAGGTCCTCGAAGAAGATAGATAGCAAACTCAACCTTCTCTAGATCAGTAGGCTGAAGAACTCGGTATATCCGCTCAAGAGATGAAATCCAACCCTCGGCCACAATATCATCTGTAGTACCAACAAACTGAGGTGGGTGGAAATCGAGGAATCTACGCAAGGACTGCTCACGGGCTCTATGCGCATCTACCTCTACATTCCTGTCTCTCTGATCCAGATAATCCCGAAAAAGACCAAATATCTGCTGAGCATCTACTACTGGTGGCTGTGGTGGTGCTGCTGGAGGAGTACGATCACGACGAGGCGGCATCCTACAATTAAATATAACAAGTATGCATTGCCCAAATTCAATTTATGTATATTTTTCAAAGCGAACAAATTCGTGACATTTCAAAATTGGGCCCGGGAAAGTATCCGGAGGTTATACCTGGGGACGAGCGTCTAGGGGTAATCCGAGGTGCTTCTCCCAAAAATAAGCGTCAATCGTGGCCCGTCAGGAGTTGATAGCCACGGTTGGGAGTGATGGTGGGCGTTGCATTCGTTGCACGTTTTCCTAAAATTCACAGTCGCCCGAAATAGCGATTCGGGGTCAGACACCGGTGATGGAGTTACCAGAACTTGAGGGGGTTATAAGGAGGAACAGGCCCATTTCTCGCTGGGATATTAACTGCGTGCATGTTACTGCTTTAATTATTTTTATCATTATTTAATGTCATGTATGCAAGTCGAAGCACGATCCGGATTTTCTTCAATTATGCAAATGTATCTTCATATATATATATAATTAAAACCCGGACACGTGGCTCGTACTTGTTCCCTCTTGATCTTCACTGAGTGTTTTTACTCACCCCCACTATTTTAATTCTTACTTCAGGTCGACAGGTGGCGTTGTCACCTATCATGTCAGTCGGCAGCAGCAGGTCTAGGTTGGCTCGTGTGTCTTGTCTTGTCAGTGTCCCAACAACAATCGTGTCCTTGTTATGAATTTATTTAATTATGTATCCCGAATTATGCTTCATATTTACGTACTTACGTGCCCCTGATGTGGGATACATTAGACTGGCCATGAATGGCAATTATTATATTATGATTGAGAATGATGTATGAATTACGTGGCCGTGGATGGCTTATATGTTATTTATATAATTGTTTATCTTCCGCAACTCTGATTTATTTAATTATTTATTGCTGTTGTTGTTGGGCTGTCGTTTGCTATTGCTAGTTTTGCTTGATTGATTGCCGTTCGCCGGGTTGAATTTTTAAATGGGGTATTTATACCTCGTTTGAGGGTTTGTCTCGGTGCGGATGTGGTGTCCTTTCTCCGGCCAAGAAAAGGGGCGCTACATATTTGTTCAAGGGCTGTGCTCCGTATCCGAAATGAAGAAGGAGGTCGAAGTGATAGAAGAAATGCTTTATTTTTATTAATGCACTTAGTTAGTTTATATTTATAAAACTCAAGTTTATCTATTTGCACAAAGATTAAGAAAGAGTTGGGATGAAGGATAAATATAGCCGCCTACCATTTCATTTTCTCAACCAAATTCCATTTTTATTTTATTTTTGTCTTTTGCTTTGATTAAACTTTTTAAATTTTGCTATTCAAGTCCCAGAATAATTAAACTTTGATTTTCAACAACCACAAACGAAATTAAGCACACTCTTTTAGGGAAGAAAATATACATATCAAAATATATTTAAATGCAATTCAAATATGGTAAAATATGAGGCGTTATAGTTTTGGGCTAAAATGCAATTGTCTTAAAAATATAATTTAACAAAAGATGTTCGAACTTTAGAAAATATTTGGAATCTCGAAATACTTACTTTAAAATTATGGGACTCCAGTCCAATTGCACTGTTAAATTACTAGATTAAATTACTCGGACTAAGAAAAATATATATTTACCGAATTGACCTTAATTAGCGTCACAGTGATGCAAATCATATTCTTATTAATGCATTGAGGTTTAAAATGCCAAAATCAATAATTTATGAAAACTCTTTAAATGCTAATGTCGAAAAACGTAAAGTCGTGAAATGCGTCGGAACCGTAAACAGTCCGAATTTCAATAAACACACCAATTTCCAAACTTGAAAATTTCGGGGAATTACAAATTAATAGAGGGAAAATCTGTAGCAAGTAAATATTAATTGGGCTCATTGGTCTAGAGAGTTAATTTGGAATTAATGTTAGCCTAGGATGATTAATGATGGGCTTGTAATTTATTTAGAATAAATTAAGGCCCACTTTATGATATATAGGACTTGCTAAATTAATTATGATTAATTAAATTGGGCCTAAAATATTTAATCTGCAATTAAATAAATAAAGCCATGAGAAGGCCCCAGACTGCCAGGCCCAATAAGCAGCAATGGCCGAAAATCGAAGACTGGAATTTTCGGCCAGCGCAAGATATTAATAACCCTGCACTCAAGTCTATTCAGTATGTGAGAACTTACGTAAAATAGATTTTCAGAAAAATAAGATTTTTCCTAACCCTAATCTCTCTCTCCTCTCGTGCGCCTCCTTTTATCTTTTCTCATACAGTTCACGTGAACTGCAGAAAGTGATTCTGCAGTTTCATGTGAACAAGTTTTAGCTCTTCTCTTCTTGATTCTTTTGTTTCAACATTAGATAGAAGCTGGTTTTAGAACTCTAGCAAGTTCTAAGTGATTCAGAGTTCGTCTGCGTGAAGCCGTGGATCAACCTCAGAGGGATTCGGTTAAAGATCGGAACCTTGGTAGAATCGAGAAGCCTGCGCTGTTTGAGGAGCGGACCGAAGCTTTGGAAAGCTTTCAATCCTTAACGACTACAAAAAGAGTGTGTAAAGATGAACATCTTTCTTGGTATAGCCGGAAAAGCCTCCGACGAGAAGCTCATTGCCGCGCCACCTTCTCGCCGCCACAGCACCTCCACCGTTGCTCCAATCGCCACAATTTAATGGTACCAATGTGTTCCTCTTGTCGAGACGATCGATTTCCATATTTCATTTGCTTCAATCGGTGAAGAATTGCAAAATCCCCAATTTTGGAGAAAGGGGGTTCACGCGTTGCTGCGTCTTCTCTCTCAATTTTCAATTCTGCCCCACATTCTTCAATAATTGCATAATATACCCTATCCTCAAAAAATGTGCAAATAATGTAAAGTGTCGGAATTAGGCGTACTTAGTGTCAAAATGACCATAATTAAATGCTTAACAAAGATTGAGGTTCCTTTTCTTAAAATTCATGAGTTTACAAAAAGTCAATTCTGGGTTAGGCTAAAGTGTAAATAATTTTGGGCTAAAATATAATTTCTTGAAAATATGATTTAATGAATAATATTTAGAATTTCATGAAAGTATTTGGAACCTCGATAAAATATACATTATTAAAACATTGAACCCCAGTCCAATGTACACCGTTAAATTACTAAATTAAATTAAACGAGCTAAAATATAAATTTATCAAATTAACCTAGTTAATGACAAAAAGATGCAAATTAAATTCTAATTAATGCCTTGGGTTTTAAATACCAAATTCGATGATTTATAAAAATATTTAAATGCAAGAGTTGGAAAACGTGCAACTGTGAAAGACGTCGGGACCGTAAACGGTCTGAATTTCGATAAATGCGCTAATCTTGAACTTGGAGATTGCGGGTCGTTACAATACTCCCTCCTTCAAAAGAATCTGTCCTCAGATTCTACTTCTCAAGTCAAACCGTTCTCTGCCAAACTTCCTCTTTGGCTTCGGTTTCAGGATTTCGTTCTGTCCAACTCAAAGCGTCTTCAGTACGTGGACAGACTCCTTTGATTCCTGAAAATCTGACATCCGAAGTGCATAGTGCTCAATTCGACCAGCTTCCGAAATGCTCTTCTTCCAGGTCGATCTGACAAAGTCGACGCTAACCAGATCCGCATATCGAACTCGCAACAGAATTGCTCCTAGTCGACTAGGAACTCCTGGTCCTTAGCACTTTCTAATAGCGCATAATGAGGCTATCGAATTATGTGCTATCCACACAGAGATCATATATAGCCTATCAACTAATCATTCAATTAGCGCAAGTAAGAATTAAAAGGTAGTGAAAGCACGTAAGTCACACGAAATACTTAACAAATATTGAAAGCCATTAAACACATAAGCTCATCCGATCTCTAATGTGATTTGAGATCCTCGAAATCCGTGGTGACTCTGCCTTAGCAGAAGTTGACTCCTTTAAGGTATCTGATCTTCGAACTCTACCACAGCTCGATGTCTGACTCAGAGCAACTTCTTTTACCCATTCTTCGTTTCACCATTCGGTTGCTCGATGTTTCATTTCCTCACGAGTTTGTGCTGGCGACATCAGTTGGTTTCTGATACGTTCCCTTTATTGTCTCGTAGTCCGATTCCATACTGACTTCATTCCTGCTGTCATCTCTGGTTCCACTGTACTCTGTCCGAAATTAGTTCACGTATCTCATCGGATAGTATCTCTAGAGGGGTGAGATACTAATCATATTCTAAAGCTCGGTCGAGCTCGGTAGTGACTATCTATGAGAAACCTTCCACATATATGGTTCCTTTGTTGATCTTGATTTTTTCCCACGCTTTGTCTGAAAGTGGAATGTGCATACTGTCAGGTAGTATCTCTGGGATAGTGAGATACTAATTACATTACCAAGCCAGATCAAATCAGTAACAACTCCGTCTGCGAGCTACCTTTTACTGATATGGTTCTCTAATTAGTCCCGAGATATTTCCATGCTCCATCCTCGAAAATAGAATGTATGTATCATTCAAACTCAAATAAGTCTTCATCTTTTGAATCTGTTTCGGAATCTGATTGTCGAATGTGCTTCTGAAATCACGCTATCATCTATCTCGCTGTGCAAGGTAGCTGTCGTCAACTGGCTTTATCTTAACGGTGCTGGAATTGGTAACCATTGTTCTCCAGTAACTCTCTCTTTTACTGCCCTCGTACCATGATTAGTACCTCTAAGTTGATCGCGGTAACAGAGGAACTAAAGTTTGAAAGGTCGAACAATTCATCTGTAGCACTCTGCTGATTCCGGTGCTCTTCAGGTCTGATAGTGTCTTAGTCTGATTCCGACTCACAGTAGATTTCAATCTCCGTGAGTTCTGTTCTGTCATCGTTTTCGAAAATGACACATCAGAACGATCTTCCTCGACCTCGGTTGATCCTGAAGATGCTCTAAAACTGGCTGAAATATAAAGTTCCCTTTGCTGTAGTACAGTCCAAACCCATCATTCCCGTAGTTCGTCAACATTCGAGTACGACCCTGTGCTATTGTGCCGTTCCGTCTGTCAAGTCTGCTTGTTGTCCTTGTTTACCCACATTTACGGATGGAGCTCATAGGTTAAAGCGGTACCAACGCTAAAACCCATAGAGAAACTCACACGAAGTAAAAGAACAACACGTAATAGCACAAATGCATGTAAGAGAAGTTACAAGCGATGTTCTAATGCAATGCCTATTATGAGTTGTGTACCTTTCACCAATCCTTCTGAGTATAGGACCAATCTCGTAAGCTGTATCCCCCAAGTTAGTATCCCTCGGTAGGGTCCTATCTCGAAGGAAGACAGTGTTTGATCATCTCTGCATCACAAAGTTTCAATATGCATGTCTGATGAGGTTCGTATGCAACCACACGAGGCATATCCACAAATAAATCGTGATCCTAAAGCCGCACGACCTATACGCCGTAACCAAATAAGACGCAACAAAGAATTCCACGATCGGCTCGCGTTACGTCTTCCATAGTACAAAAACTTGCAAAGGATCGCTAGTTGGTTAATTAAGACAACCATAATCCTTCACAATTTTAGGCACCCAGAAATGACAAACACTCCTCGAACCACGAATTCGACAGGGACTGACATAACCCATGCAGACACTGAAAGCAAGACAAAACTAGATACTAGAGCTTTCGGTTCCCTTTCAGGAACCTAGGCTCTGATACCAAAGACTGTAGCGCCCCTTTCTGTATGAGGAGAAAGGACACCACATCCGCACCGAGACGAACTCTCAAACGAGGTAAAGGTACCCCATTCAAAAATCCATCCAGGCGAACGACAATCACTCAATCAAACTCCGGCAACAGCATCACGATGCCCCAACAACAACAGCAATAATCAGAATAGTGCGGAAGCGATTTCAGAAAATAATTATTTAATCATAAAAGCCATACATGGCAACATAATTCATAAAACAATTCCAAAGTAAATATCCAATTAATGCCATCCACGGCTCAACTATCTATCCCACACCAGGGGCACGTAAGTACGGAAAATAAATCATAATATTAAATACAATAAGCTAAATCAATTCATAAAGTAAAGACTCGACTGTTGTTGGGACACTGACAAGACAAGAGACAAGAGCCGACCTAGACCTGTTGCTGCCGACTGATAAGATAGGTGACACCGTCACCTGTCTACCTGAAGCAAGAACCAAAATAAAGGGGTGAGTATAAAGGATACTCAGTAAGGGGGGTAATACAATATATGTATTGATCACAGTTCGTCGTTTATCGTTTAAAACCAAAACGGGGTGAATGTTACTCGTTTTGATAAAGATACATACAATAATATAAGTTGTAAAACTATAACACAAAGCAACATTCAAGTTCAGCTTTATTTGAAAACACAAAAGGTTGACGAACCGGATCCTTTGAAAACATTTGCACATAAGGTCAAGCCGATCATTTTGAAATGATATTAGTTGAGTCACGAGGCCGATACAAGTTCGAAAAGCATGGCATAAATAAGTTGGAAATGATAAGTAAAAACGGCTCGTAATTCACTAAATAGTTTGAACAATAAAGAAGGCTTAAGTTGGGCAAGTTCGAGCCACGCTTCCGGGTTTTATATATATATAGGGAAATACATATGCTAAATGAAGAAAACCGGAATGTGCTTCGACTTGTAACGAAAGCCGTAAATCAATTACACAAGCAAGTAATGCAATAAGTCATGCAATAATGTGACCCGGCGAGAACGTGCCCTCTCCTTATAACTCCCAACCATGAAAATCATGAAAGCATGTAGTCTAGTACTCCACCACCAAAAGTCACGATCCAATCACAATTTAAGGAAACGAGTGGTGCCCCACAACGCTACCGTACACAATTTAAGGAAACTCTCAAGGCGCTACCGTCGCATTAACTTAGACTAGCCAAACCTCCCGACCAGCCTAAGTTAACACCTAGAGTACACATGTAACGCCCCGAAATATTCAGCGTAAAAAGAAAATGGTTCAGGAGAGCCACACGGGCTGCTGCATGGCGTGTCGCAAGCCCGTGTGGAAGGGATACGCACGGCCTCCCCTCACGGGGTGTCGCAAGGCCGTGAGAGTGCATTTATCATCCCACATCGGAAATGAACATGTAATTCGAACGGTTTATAAGTTAGAACTCATGTACAACCAATATGGATTAATCCCTTTTGGCAAGTGCTTCCTAAGCCAAACTTTAGGGTTGTATACAGTGGATTCGAAGCTTATACCCGCGCCTCCAACGGGCGCCGTCGTGAGGGTTCTCCTCTCCGCGCCCGGGGGTCGTGACAAGTGGTATCAGAGCTAACCGTCAGTCGTGGGAATACATGTTCCGCACACGTCATGAGTCATAAGTCACCTCTAAAAGGGGCTCCGCTCCGCGTGTAGTAGGGCAGCTTCTCCACTGACGGGGAGCAATGGGCCTATGTCACGGCGTAATGGGGACATTACGCTTTGAAGGAGGGGCAATTGTAACGCCCCGAAATATTCAGCGTAAAAAGAAAATGGTTTAGGAGAGCCACACGGGCTGCTGCACGGTGTGTCGCAAGCCCGTGTGGAAGGGATACGCACGGCCTCCCCTCACGGGGTGTCGCAAGGCCGTGAGAGTGCATTTCTCATCTCACATCGGAAATGAACATGTAATTCGAAGGGTTTATAAGTTAGAACTCATGTACAACCAATATGGATTAATCCCTTTTGGCAAGTGCTTCCTAAGCCAAACTTTAGGATTGTACACAGTAGATTCGAAGCTTATACCCGCGCGTCCAACGGGCGCCGTCGTGAGGGTTCTCCTCTCCGCGCCTGGGCGTCGTGAAAACACATTGGGATTTGCCCTAGACGCTCGTCTCTAGGCTCACCTCCTGTATAACTCCTGGGCCCCAAAGTCATGATCCAGTCCATGGCTCGCTTTTGAAATCAATAACAATTTAGGTGGCCAAAAGGGTCATTCCAAAATAGGGAATCAGGGTGTGGGAGGCCAAAGGGGCCATTCGAGACAAGGTTATATTTGCGAGGTCGAGAGACCAAAGTTCGCATTTAAAACAAATGGGTTTTCCTTGCCCGTAGTTGAAAATGTTGTAAAATATTATTATACATATAGGTTTTGCTATTAAAAGGTTTGACTAAGCACATAAGGAAATAGTAAAGGCAGGAACAACAAGTAAGAAGAAAAGGCGGGATAATAATTTATTTTGCAAACCTATATATATCTATGATCTTGCCCCAGTTGAAAACGTTTTAAACCCTTACCTGTAGCTCGACAAACGAGAAAAGCAAGCAAGCAACAGATATGATTCTCCCTCAGAGATCCCACCTGAAAACACGGGGTCTAGAGGATGAATGACTGACACGAACAAGAAAACAGACACTGACGCTCGGCTATGAAAATACGAACATGCTTAAAGATAATCATTCAATATTTAAACACAAAAGAGCAAGTAGGGGTAAATTGGTCATTTAACGTGTAAAACGGGGAATAAACGGATAACAATTAACATTAAATTAATAATAACATTTAAGTATAAACTAATCAGGGGTTAAGCTTGTAATTAAACATCAAACATGTATATTTCATTTAAATCAACAACAATTAAAGTACAACTTATAGCTTTTCCCAAAAGCTCAAAAGCTAACAAGCTAAGACCAAAGCCTATTTCTAGCCTAATCGAACTGAAACCCATCCGATCGACTACATAATCATAAACAACCATATTCAACAATTTACACAATTAAACCAAGCTAGGATACAAGTTATTCATGCTCAAAAGCTAGAAGCTATAAGCTATAATTCAAAAAGCTACAATTCACCACTATTAAACGAAAAATGCGATAAAAGACAAACGACAAATCGAATTTGAGTAATACCAGCGCCGTTAGAACTGTTGCGTCGAGGGGCACGATCTATCCCACGACTCCGTCACCGGATTCCCGCTGGAACAATGCCAAAAATGCCAGAAAATTGTCTGCCACTGTCGGACCGTCGCTGGACCACCTCCGATGGTCGAACCCTTATACCGAAATGTTCCTCTCGACGAGCCCGTCACTTCTCTCAAAACCGTTTCTCAATCGGATCATGCATCGGAATTTAATTTCACTTTGAAGCTCCAAAACCCTAGAATCCAAGAATCGAAATTAATGAAAATCGGCTCAACGAAATACGAAATTGACTTCAAAATCGGCTTACCCATGTCGAGAAGACTAAAATCCATATAAAGTAGTTTGAAAATGGTGGCCGGAGGTAGCTCCGGCGCTACCTCGGCCGTGCGCCGCCCACGTGCCGCCCACGCGCTGCCCACGCGCCGCCGTCCCGTCGAGTTAGGGCCTTAGACCGGTGCCAAAGTTTCGTCTCCTCAAGGCTGTTCCAGCCACGGTGGTGCGCCATCGAGACTCCGCCTGGAGTCGCCAGAATCCTCCGTTGACCGCCGCGCCGTCTCCTCCTCGATCCGCTGCCGTCCGGCCAAATCAGGCCGTGAGACCACCGCCAAAAGACTCCCCTCGACGAGATCTTCCATCTCCGACCAAGCCCAAGCCTCGCCATGGCCGGAAAAGCCTCGAATGAGAAGCTCATTGCCGCGCCACCTTCTCGCCTCCACAACGCCTCTACCGTTGCTCCAATCGCCACAATAATGGTACCAATGTGTTCCTCTTGTCGAGACGATCGATTTCCATATATCATTTACTTCAATCGGTGAAGAATTGCAAAATCCCTAATTTTGGAGAAAGGAGGTTCACGCGTTGCTGCTCCTTCTCTCTCAATTTTCAATTCTGCCCCACATTCTTCAATAATTGCATAATATACCCTATCCTCAAAAATTGTGCAAATAGTGTAAAGTGTCGGAATTAGGCGTACGTAGTGTCAAAATGACCGTAATTAAATGCTTAACAAAGATTGAGGTTCATTTTCTTAAAATTCATGAGTTTACAAGAAGTTAATTCCGGGTTGGGCTAAAGTGTAAATAATTTTGGGCTAAAATACAATTTCTTGAAAATATGATTTAATGAATAATATTTAGAATTTCATGAAAGTATTTGGAACCTCGATAAAATATGCATTATTAAAACATTGAACCCCAGTCCAATGTACACCGTTAAATTACTAAATTAAATTAAACGAGCTAAAATATAAATTTACCAAATTAACCCTAGTTAATGACAAAATGATGCAAATTAAATTCTAATTAATGCCTTGGGTTTTAAATACCAAATTAATGATTTATAAAAATATTTAAATGCAAGAATTGGAAAACGTGCAAGTGTGAAAGACGTCGGGACCGTAAACGGTCCGAATTCCGATAAATGCGCTAATCTTGAACTTGGAGATTGCGGATCGTTACATACCTACATTGCAAAGTTGCACTGCGGCTTACAGTAGGTTCAAGGCCAAAAATGGCTCCACACGGGCTTGAGGCCGCGTGCAGCAGCCCGTGTTCACACACACACGCACGGCCTGTCACACGGCCGTGAGAGAGCCCGTGCACATGTACAAACACGCACGGCCTGTCACACGGCCGTGAAAGAGACTGTGCACATGCACACGGGCTTGCAACACCCCGTGTGCAAAGCCCGTGCGGATGAAGAACAGTAGAAAAATTCGCAGAACAGAAACCTTGCGCGAAACCAATTCAAAAATCAACATTTCAACACCAAAACGTTAATTACTTATGCTGATCTTCACATATGATGATCTACAACATCTAATCTACGCATAAAATCCATAAACACGAAAAACCATCCACAAAATCATCTAAAATCAACATTTAACCTAACTATTCAACTATTCACCAAAAATTAGAAAAATGAATCATAGAAGGCGTTAAACGCGAAAGGCGTGAGAAGGTTACTCAAAGAAGATATCGTGACGAGTTCGTAGGTTTTCACGGCTCAGAATTTGGTCGGGAAACGGAGCCGGGAGGATCAATCAAAGTTCTTCTTCTTCTTCTCTTTTTTTTCTTTCTTTTCTTCTTCTCCTTTCTTGTGTTTGAACGTGAATGAGGGAGGGAGAGAGAGAGAGAGAGTGAGAGACTAAGTCAAAAGAGTTGACTCGGTTTGAGAAACGAAGGGGCATTTTTGTAATTTTATAAATTAGTTCATAAACTCAAGGTGTCCAAATAAATCATAATTACAGTCAAAGTTTATGAAATTAAACGCACATTAACATGTCGTGGTTTAAATACCAAAATTCACTCATTCATAAAATTGTTATAAAAAAAATCACATAATAATTATCAAATAAATAATAAAATCGCGTAATTAAACGACTTGGACATACCGGATAATAATTCGGATTTTTGGGGTGCTACAATTCGGGTTCGGCTTTATTTAAAAACACAAAAGGTTGACGAACCGGATCCTTTGAAAACATTTGCACGTAATGTCAAGCCGATAGTTTTGAAAGGATATTAGTTGAGTCACGAGGCCGTACAAGTTAGAAAGACATGAGGTAAACAAGTTGGAAATGATAAGTAAACACGGCTCATAATTCAACCAAGTAGTTTGAACAATGAAGGAGGCTTAAGTTGGGCAAGTTAGAGCCACGCTTCCGGGTTTTATATATATATATATAGGGAAATACATATGCTAAATGAAGAAAACCGGAATGTGCTTCGACTTATAACGAAAGCCGTAAATCAATTAGACAAGCAAGTAATGCAATAAGTCATGCAATAATGTGTCCCAGCGAGAACGGGCCCTCTCCTTACAACTCCCAACCATGAAAATCATGAAAGCATCTAGTCAAGTACTCCACCACCAAAAGTCAAGCACGTCACAATTTAAGGAAATGAGTGGTGCCCCATAACGCTACCGTACAAAATTTAAGGAAACGCTCAAGATGCTACCATCGCATTAACTTAGGTCAGTCAAACCTCCCGACCGGCCTAAGTCAATACCTAGAGTACACATCGGGATTTGCCCTAGACGCTCGTCTCCAGGCTCGCCTCCTGTATAACTCTTGGGCCCTAAAATCATGATCCACTCCATGGCTTGCTTTGAAATTAATAAAGCATTAAAATATATAAAGCAGTTATAAGTTGGTTGCCCAAAAGGGGCGATTCGAGACAAGCGATGTCACGGTTGGGGAGGCAACTGGTATTCCATCATTAGGAAGGATCTGCCCTAACGACTTCACTCAACAAGAAGTGTAACGGGCGCCCCAAACGGGTAACGCACGCCCCGCACCGAGCCCCGACCCGGAGCCGAAATGGGATCCGACCCGAACCGAAACCCGGCGAACGGCAAGCATTTACTCAATTACTAGGCGGGGTTTTTATAAACAACGAAAAGACAGAAGTGCGGAAGCAATAATAAACCATATATTTAAAACATAATTAATATCACAATTATTAAAGCCCACCAAGGCTAATGAAATTCAATTACACAATATCCAACGGGTTCGATACAATATCCCGACCAAATCTAACCACGGGTTCGGTATATAAATCCCGTAAATACAACATAATAACATAATACGTAAATAAAAGGCAACCGGGAAAGAATTTACATGAGAAAATAAATATAAACCTACGACGCCTATGACGACGACGAATCCCGCCTAGTATCCTGAAACCAATATAGGGTGAGACAGAGAGGGTTAGCCAAACGACTAAGTGAGGGGGGAAATAATAATGTATATAATAAAACGGAAGTAAATCACCAATTTTATAATTAAAAGAAATCAACATAAAAGAAAGGTTTTCGTAAACGGGTGGTGATTTAACATAAAACATAACTTATCATATGACTCGGCGAGTCGAGCCCTGAAACTCCAATATCCAAAAACATAAAACCGGAAACCACCCTTATTCCTCCAATGTAGTCGGACTGCAAACCCGAACTACTCATAACTTACTAGAATAACTCAGGTACTCAAAGGGCTGCCACTCCGGCCTCACCCCGAGCTCCCAAATGGAGGAAACCATAGGATTTACGCCGTAGACCCGACGTCTACCGACTTCGTCCTATCGCTCTTACTCCGGGCCCAAACGATCATGCATACAGTTCATAACTCGCTTTTCAAACATTTCGGGTTGGCCAAAAGACCGTTCGAGACATGTCATATGCGAGGCCGAAGGCCAAAGTTCGTCTTAGAAAACAAAAGGTTTTACATGTCTCTTTCGTAAACATTTCGAAGTCTATACGTAGTACTTTTCATATCAAATCATTTTCGATAAATCAAATGAACATAATAATCATAAATATCTATTACGTATATATATATGAACGGTGTGAAAACAAAACATAAACGTGGCTTATATCGGGAGGGCTTATTTATATATATACATAATAATACTGGAAACAGAAACGGAAAACCTCACCTGGCTGCTATGCAAAATAAGAGCAAAAAAAGCTAGAACCGGCGCTACTCCACAGGAGTATCGTCTGCAAAAATACCAGGACACAACCAAATAAGACTAAAGACGACGCACGGCTTATACGAGAATATTAAAACACATAGGAGCACGTTATACAATTAAATCAATCACTTAAGTTCAAATTATCAAACGAAAACAGAGTAATTCATGCATTTAAAAATACAAATCAAATCCAAATGTAACGAAACTTTACGGACATGCTTAAATTATCATAAAGAAGTATGCATATGAATTTCGGGAAAATCGGACTTCACATGCAAAAGATAGAAAATTTAATGAAAACTGAAAATACACTATTCATATACCCGAACATGTCGTAAATTCATAACTCATGCAATTCATATCTATTTCATATATATCGAATACACGAGCGAAGAAAGAATTCGGAAAAGATGGGCCGAAGCGGGACCCGTAGGCCAAATTGTGCCCTGACTAACAGAAGGTCAGGGCACTGTTCGACCAGGCCACACGGCCTTGTGCACGGCCGTGTGCCGAGGCCGTGCACAATCGGACGAACGCGCACGGCCTCATGCACACGGCCCGTGCACCAACCCCAAACACGCACGGTCTCTTGCACGGCCGTGCAAGAGGCCGTGTACACCCACACGGGCTTGCCACACCCCGTGTGCATGGCCCGTGTGCGTAAAAATTGAGCAGAACATGCAGAACATCAAACCCAATACGCGAAAATCAAATATAATTCAACCTTAAATCGATTAATCATGCAAATCAATCCCTAATTTTCACATATAATCATCTACAACATGTAACTTACATATAGAAACGATAAACACGAAAATCCATCCACAAATCCTATACAAAACACATAAAACCTAATAATGTCAACTATTCACAAAAACGAGAAAAACGAAACATACGGGATATTAAACGAGAGAATCGTTAGAAGCTTACTCGTAGAAGAGTTCGCGAGGAATCCGTAGACGTAAACGATTCGAAAATCCGTCGGGAAACGAAGTCGGGACGATCGATTGAAATCTCTTCCTTCTCTTTCTCTTCTTCCTTCTCTTTTCTTTTCTTTTCTTTCTTTCCTTCCTTGTTGATTGTGAACGAGAGAGAGAGGTGAGAGAGAGACTTAGTCAAATTAGTTGACTAGGGTCTAAAAGTCGAAGGGGTATTTTAGTAATTTGCAAATTAAGTTTGAAAACTCACGTTGTCCAAATAATACGTAATTACAGTTAAAATTCACATAATTAAACGCACATTGACAATTCGCGATTTAAATATGAAATTCACTCATTTATAAAATTATCCTAAAATCTTAGAATAATTAGTAAATAAAATATTAAATAACGAAATTACTCGATTAAAATATACCGAATTGAAACTCGGATTTTCGGGTCGTTACAATACTCCCCTCTTCAGAAGAATCTGTCCTCAGATTCTCTTCCGGTCTCGGAGTTAGTTAAGCGGAGCATAACCTAGCGGAAATTCTAATAATACGAATTAAATCGAACATTAAAATAAAATTAATTCACATAATAAAACGCAATTCATAATAAACACTTAAAGCACTTAATATTCCAATTAAAATTCAAATTCATACAAAATAGAAAATTACATCAAATCCTAAACAAAGTTTACGGAAAAGAAGAAAATAAAATAGACTAGATAGCTCAAGGCTCGTCCGGACCACGGCGGAAATACTGATCCAGCTGCTCTGATAGTGACCTTTGCATATCCGAGATCGATCTCTGAAGCTCTGCCTGCAAGGCGGTGTACTGACTATCAATGTGAGCTCGCTGAGCTGCAAAGCCCTCGTTGATCTGCCTCTCCTGCTGGGCAAATCTCTCATCCGACACACGTCGGTAGTCAGTAAACTCTGAATAAAACTGTTGCAGGTTTATCGATTCCTGGTGCTGAGTGCTTCTCCTGCCATGTGAAGACTCAGGTATAGAAGCATCCTGTCTCATCAGTTGGGAGTAGATATGCTGAGCCTGCTCTCGGACCTCTGGGTCTGAAGGTCCTTCTTCGGGAGCATTCCCTTGGTCAGCTTCCCACAAAGGTAGTCCAGCCACCAGAATATATGGGTCGTTCCGCCTTGGACCCTTCGTGCAGATAGCCATTTGAGCTAGAGTGCCGTAGCTAATTGAGGTCGAACCTCCAACAGGAACCTGAGTATCGAGCCCTTCCACCTGGGCACACTCCAAAATGGCGGTGATGTATGAGCCAACTCGAATTTCTCCTCTCGACCGAGTGGAGATATACTTCATATGATCCATCATGTACGAGATGGGGTTGAACCTTTCTCCTCGTACCATATGATCGAGTATTAGACAGTCTTCGGTGTTCACCGCACCCGGGCTGTCTCCTCTGGCTAGAACCGATCGAGACACGGCTCTATGCATAATTCTCAATTGAGTGGAAATGAGCATCGTGGCCTTGGATACGCCGGAGTTAAATATTTCGGTGGAGGTAGAGATACGTCTCCACGCTTCGGCTTGATTCCATCCGTCGGCACGTCTCCTCGGTGCCATAACATCCAGTTGAAAATACTCGGTCAACTGCCGGTATGAGAGCGTATAGTCTCGGTTGAACGCTCTGAAGTGGATTCCTATCGGCATCTCGTCGTCGTCCGGAAATGCCGCGCCCTTAAGAGAGCTTAAAAATTCGCAAATAAGGCGGCGATAGGATGGCCTTTGAATACTCCAAAAATTAGCCCACCCAATGTTGTCGATGTAATGGGAGATCCCTTCGCCAAGTCCCAATTGGTACATAGCTTCCATGTCTAGAAATTGCGTAGCTCTCACCGGTCGTTCCATTAACCGGTTGAAGACATCTTGATCGTCTTCGTTACCCAAATCCACTTGGTAACCTTCCGGGGCCGCTATGTCGGGTAATTCCCTTGCCCGACGTCCGCCACGGGTTTCACGAGCACCTTCCATAGAAGAGTTCAAGTTGTGTGGGTTGAAGGAGATAAGTTGCAAACTTTTCACTCGGGACTTTTACCGAACACTTGGCGTGCGCTACTTCGGGCAAAGATTGCGTGAGATCGGTAAAACGGATCGAGCCCAAACTTTAACAGTACCAAGAACTTGCTGCAGACAACACACCTTCAAAATTTCTTGAAAATCCGTCGGGTAGATTGAGAATTGATCGAGCTCAAAGTTGGGATGAAATTGGGGGCAAAACAAGAGCAAATTATCGCATGAAAAAGGAGAGAAAGTGAGTGTGTGCGCAAAAGAGGAGCTACTGACCATTTTAAACTCCGGAAGAAACGCGCACGGCCTCTCGTCACGGCGTGTGACGAGGCCGTGTGAGAAACACGCACGGGGTCTCGTCACGGCGTGTGACGACCCCGTGAGGATAAACACGCACGGGCTCTCGTCACGGCGTGTGACGAGCCCGTGTGTATTCATGCGCACGGCCTCTTGCACAGGGTGCAACGGGGCCGTGTGAAAAAGGGTGCACAGGGTCTCGTCACGGCGTGTGGCGAGACCGTGCAAGGCATACAGGGGCAGTTCGTGTGATTAAAACCACACAAACTTCACGAAATTCAAACACAAATAATAATATCGAAATCACATGCATAATATAATACGCTTAACGCACATAATTTAAATTCACATAATATGAAATTAAATTAATTTAGGATGAATGTCATGACAATGCAATATACCTGGATCGTTCATACAGAATCAAGCTTCATTCTTCTGGCTCGTCTCGACATTCTCTTTCTCGTGCAATTTGTACGAAGATGAAACGGACTTCCACATGAGAAGCAACGTCCCTGCTTCTTTCGGCATTCTGACTCTTGATGATCTCTTTGGCAAGAGCCACATACTGGCGTTCCCTGCCGTTTTGGAGGTACATTCTGCTTCGATGAAGATACCGAGAAGGTTTTCTTGCCGGAAGAAGACCCTGATTGTTTAAGTGGCCTCGTAGAACTCGCTGGATGTGCATCCTCAGTATCGCCTGTTGTATCCCGCGGTACTTGCCTCTTCTTCGGACATAGATTCACTATGTGATCGGGGCTACCACATCCGAAGCACAGTCCATTCTTCCTCCAACATTTAGCCTCTACATGCGGGCCCTTACAAAATCCACATACTGGTCGTGGATATCCCTGAGGTTGGGGAGGATTAGGCTGAACGGGGGCCTGAATTTCACTTTCATTTTGCTGATGAACAATCCTCGTAATGTATTCAGCCCGGAACTCAGTCAAGAATTGATCCCAAGTCGGGACTACATGCTCGCGTTCCCATCGGTGTTCAATCTGTTTCCACCATTCCTGAGCAGCTCCAATCATCAAATAAATAGCAAACCCGACTCTTAGAGGATCCGGATATTCCATAATCTTAAAAATCTTTTCTAGAGCCGATATCCATGCCTCGGCAATAGCTTCATCCAGGGTACCTTCAAATTGTGGTGGTTCGAATCTAAGATATTGGGCCCATGCTTCCTGCTCGGCATTTCCTTTAGGGGCATGAGCGATGAATCGTCTTAATGTTTCCAAAATTCCGGCTGGAATCGGTGGATCGGTCTGAGGTGTCAATGAAGATGACGAAGACTGTCCACAGGGACAACGACGTGGAGGCATCCTGTAAAGCCATTAACAGTTATGCATGACAGGTAAGTGAGCATGCAAAGCTGTAAACACATAGGCAAGTAATGTTCACTTAGTGTTCACATAAGCACTTAGCACATTTGCACAAATTCACAGAAGTCCTAAGCCGTACGACCTAGACACAACCGGACACGACAGACAACCAGGCATGGCAAGTACAACCTTGAGTTTCACATCCACCTATATCCAAGCCCATCCCAGTATTTTGATTGTAAAAGATCTTTTGTTGTTGATCATCCAACAAAGATCCGTGACAATTCAAACACTAAGCGTTCTTGAACACTGGTGAGTGCAATTCCCTAAGTTACACAGGCGCACAACGACCGACCAAACCAGCAAAACACGACAATTCAGAGCTTAGGCCATTGGACCAAAGAGCTCTGATACCAACTGTAACGGGCGCCCCAAACGGGTAACGCACGCCCCGCACCGAGCCCCGACCCGGAGCCGAAATGGGATCCGACCCGAACCGAAACCCGGCGAACGGCAAGCATTTACTCAATTACTAGGCGGGGTTTTTATAAACAACGAAAAGACAGAAGTGCGGAAGCAATAATAAACCATATATTTAAAACATAATTAATAACACAATTATTAAAGCCCACCAAGGCTAATGAAATTCAATTACACAATATCCAACGGGTTCGATACAATATCCCGACCAAATCTAACCACGGGTTCGGTATATAAATCCCGTAAATACAACATAATAACATAATACGTAAATAAAAGGCAACCGGGAAAGAATTTACATGAGAAAATAAATATAAACCTACGACGCCTATGACGACGACGAATCCCGCCTAGTATCCTGAAACCAATATAGGGTGAGACAGAGAGGGTTAGCCAAACGACTAAGTGAGGGGGGAAATAATAATGTATATAATAAAACGGAAGTAAATCACCAATTTTATAATTAAAAGAAATCAACATAAAAGAAAGGTTTTCGTAAACGGGTGGTGATTTAACATAAAACATAACTTATCATATGACTCGGCGAGTCGAGCCCTGAAACTCCAATATCCAAAAACATAAAACCGGAAACCACCCTTATTCCTCCAATGTAGTCGGACTGCAAACCCGAACTACTCATAACTTACTAGAATAACTCAGGTACTCAAAGGGCTGCCACTCCGGCCTCACCCCGAGCTCCCAAATGGAGGAAACCATAGGATTTACGCCGTAGACCCGACGTCTACCGACTTCGTCCTATCGCTCTTACTCCGGGCCCAAACGATCATGCATACAGTTCATAACTCGCTTTTCAAACATTTCGGGTTGGCCAAAAGACCGTTCGAGACATGTCATATGCGAGGCCGAAGGCCAAAGTTCGTCTTAGAAAACAAAAGGTTTTACATGTCTCTTTCGTAAACATTTCGAAGTCTATACGTAGTACTTTTCATATCAAATCATTTTCGATAAATCAAATGAACATAATAATCATAAATATCTATTACGTATATATATATGAACGGTGTGAAAACAAAACATAAACGTGGCTTATATCGGGAGGGCTTATTTATATATATACATAATAATACTGGAAACAGAAACGGAAAACCTCACCTGGCTGCTATGCAAAATAAGAGCAAAAAAAGCTAGAACCGGCGCTACTCCACAGGAGTATCGTCTGCAAAAATACCAGGACACAACCAAATAAGACTAAAGACGACGCACGGCTTATACGAGAATATTAAAACACATAGGAGCACGTTATACAATTAAATCAATCACTTAAGTTCAAATTATCAAACGAAAACAGAGTAATTCATGCATTTAAAAATACAAATCAAATCCAAATGTAACGAAACTTTACGGACATGCTTAAATTATCATAAAGAAGTATGCATATGAATTTCGGGAAAATCGGACTTCACATGCAAAAGATAGAAAATTTAACGAAAACTGAAAATACACTATTCATATACCCGAACATGTCGTAAATTCATAACTCATGCAATTCATATCTATTTCATATATATCGAATACACGAGCGAAGAAAGAATTCGGAAAAGATGGGCCGAAGCGGGACCCGTAGGCCAAATTGTGCCCTGACTAACAGAAGGTCAGGGCACTGTTCGACCAGGCCACACGGCCTTGTGCACGGCCGTGTGCCGAGGCCGTGCACAATCGGACGAACGCGCACGGCCTCATGCACACGGCCTCAAGGCCGTGTGCACGGCCCGTGCACCAACCCCAAACACGCACGGTCTCTTGCACGGCCGTGCAAGAGGCCGTGTACACCCACACGGGCTTGCCACACCCCGTGTGCATGGCCCGTGTGCGTAAAAATTGAGCAGAACATGCAGAACATCAAACCCAATACGCGAAAATCAAATATAATTCAACCTTAAATCGATTAATCATGCAAATCAATCCCTAATTTTCACATATAATCATCTACAACATGTAACTTACATATAGAAACGATAAACACGAAAATCCATCCACAAATCCTATACAAAACACATAAAACCTAATAATGTCAACTATTCACAAAAACGAGAAAAACGAAACATACGGGATATTAAACGAGAGAATCGTTAGAAGCTTACTCGTAGAAGAGTTCGCGAGGAATCCGTAGACGTAAACGATTCGAAAATCCGTCGGGAAACGAAGTCGGGACGATCGATTGAAATCTCTTCCTTCTCTTTCTCTTCTTCCTTCTCTTTTCTTTTCTTTTCTTTCTTTCCTTCCTTGTTGATTGTGAACGAGAGAGAGAGGTGAGAGAGAGACTTAGTCAAATTAGTTGACTAGGGTCTAAAAGTCGAAGGGGTATTTTAGTAATTTGCAAATTAAGTTTGAAAACTCACGTTGTCCAAATAATACGTAATTACAGTTAAAATTCACATAATTAAACGCACATTGACAATTCGCGATTTAAATATGAAATTCACTCATTTATAAAATTATCCTAAAATCTTAGAATAATTAGTAAATAAAATATTAAATAACGAAATTACTCGATTAAAATATACCGAATTGAAACTCGGATTTTCGGGTCGTTACAAGAAGGGTCCCCAACTAGGAATGCAAGCACTCCCGTTAAAGTTACGTTTAAAAGAAAATGGTTTAACTTGTCTCTAGTTGAAACATTTCAAATCATTTTGGTTTTGCTATCAAAAGGTTTGACTAAGCACATAAAGAAATAGTAAAGGCAGGAACAACAAGTAATAAGAAAGACAAGGATGCTAAGTTATTTCGCAAACCTATATATATCTGTGATGTTTCCCCAGTTGAAAGCATTTTAAACCCTTACCTGACACAATAGAACAAGAGAAGGAAAGCAAGCAACAATTATAATTCGGCCTCAAAGATCCCACCTAAAAAACACGGGGTCTAGAGGATGAATGACTGACACGACAAGGAAACAGACGCTGATGCTCGGCTATCAAAATACAAACATGCTTAAGGACACTCATTCAACATTTAAATATAACAAAGCAAGTAGGGGCAATATGGTCAATTTATATCCAAAAGCATGCAATAATTAAATAAACGAGAAACACTAAATTAATTACAAAATATCTAAACATATAAGCTTAGCAGGGTAAGATTGTAATTCAACACCAACAAGTATATTTCATTAAAACAATAATTTGAAATATAACTTCACAACTTATAGCTTTTCCCAAAAGCTCTAAAGCTACAAGTTCATATTAATCCTATCTCTAGCCTAATCGAACCGAAACCCATCCGTTCGACTACATAATTATACACCAACCATATTCAACAACTTACATGAGCTAGAGTACAAGTAATTCATGCCCAAAAGGTAAAAGCTAGAAGCTATATTCAAAAAGCTATCAATTCACCACAATTATACGAAAAATGCAATAAAAGATAAACGACAACTCGGATTCAAGTAATACTAGTTCCGTTAGAACCTTTCCGTCAAGGGGCACGATCTGTCCGAAGACACCGTCGCCGGATTCCCGCCGAAAAGGTGCCAAAAATGCCAAAAACTGCCTGCTATCCCGGACCGCCGCCAGACCACCTCCGATGGTCGAACCCTTATACCAAAATGTTCCTCTCGTGGAGCCCGTCACTTACCTCAAAACCGTTTCTCAATCGGATCACCCATCGGAATTTAATTTCACTTCGAAGCTCCAAAGCCCTCGAATCCAATAATCAAAATTAATGAAAATCAGCTCAACAAAATACAAAATTAACTTCGAAATCGGCTTAGCCATGTCGAGAAGGTTGGAATTCATGTAAAGCCCTTTGAAAATGGTGGCCGGAGGTAGCTCCGATGCTACCTCGGGCGGCGCCGCCGGTGCTCTGCCGTCCCATGGAGTTGGGGCCTGAGACCGGTGCCAAAAGTTTCATCTCTTCAAGGCCGTTCCAGCCATGGTGGTGCGCCGTCAAGACGCCACCGTACGCCGCTGGAAAAAGCCCATCTCCGCCGCGCCTTCTCATCCTCGTTCCGCCTCCGTCTGGCCAAATCAGGCAGTGAGACCACGGCCAAAAGACTCCCCTCGATGAGAGCTTTCATTTCCGACCAAGCCCAGGCCGTGGCGTCGCCGGAAACGTCAGAACCACCACCTTCGCACCGCCGTAGCGCCACCAGTGCTCCAATCGCCGCAATAATGGTATGGTTGAGTTCGTCTCATCGAGACGGTCGATTCAACATATCATACGCGTGATTCCGAGAAGAAATGAGAAAATCATATTTTGGGGAGGAGAGAGCTCGCGGCTGCTGTTGTGCGTGTATGTGTTCTCTCTTTTTTCATTTTGCCCCTGAATCTCTCAATAATTGCATAATATACCCTATCCTCGAAAAATGTACAAATTGTGTAAAGTGTCGGAATTAGGCATACTTAGTGTCAATGTAGCGCCCCTTTCCTTGGCCGGAGAAAGGACACCACATCCGCACCGAGACAAACCCTCAAACGAGATATAAGTACCCCATTTTAAAATCCATCCCGGCGAACGGCAATCAATCAAGCAAAACTAGCAACAGCAAACGATAGCCCAACGACAACAGCAATAAATAATTAAATAAATCAGAGTTGCGGAAGATAAACAATTATATAAATAACATATAAGCCATCCACAGCCACGTAATTCATACATCATTCTCAATCATAATATAATAATTGCCATTCATGGCCAGTCTAATCTATCCCACATCAGGGGCACGTAAGTACGTAAATATAAAGCATAATTCGGGATACATAATTAAATAAATTCATAACAAGGACACGACTGTTGTTGGGACACTGACAAGACAAGACACACGAGTCAACCTAGACCTGCTGCTGCCGACTGACATGATAGGTGACAACGCCACCTGTCGACCTGAAGTAAGAATTAAAAATAGTGGGGGTGAGTAAAAACACTCAATGAAGGTTAAGAGGGAACAAGTACGAGCCACGTGTCCGGGTTTTAATTATATATATATATGAAGATAGATTTGCATAATTGAAGAAAATCCGGATCGTGCTTCGACTTGCATATATGACATTAAATAATGATAAAAATAATTAAAGCAGTAACATGCACGCAATTAATATCCCAGCGAGAATGGGCCTGTTCCTCCTTATAACCCCTTCACATTCTGGTACTCCATCACCGGTGTCTGACCCCGAATCGCTATTTCGGGCGACTGTGAATTTTAGGAAAACGTTCAACGAATGCAACGTCCACCATCACTCCCAACCGTGGCTATCAACTCCTGACGGGCCACGATTGACGCTTAGTTTTGGGAGAAGCACCTCGGATTACCCCTAGACGCTCGTCCCCAGGTATAACCTCCGGATACTTTCCCGGGCCCAATTTTGAAATGTCACGAATTTGCTCGCTTTGAAAACCGTACATAAATTAATTTAGGCAAGTTTGAGTGACGACGAAGGGTATAAATCCTAAGTCAAACCGTCACGCTTAAAATAAATAATTTTACTTACCTGATGAAAATAAAATGTTTTAGGGATACTCATAAGTACCATTTAATATTAAATCATTTGAGAGCAACCTTAAAATATAGATTAAATATCTAATAGATATATGAGAAAGGAAAACAAAGCAATATTAGCACATAAGGGGAGTTCGCAATAATTTAAAAGAATTCTTACTCCGTTTGAAATCATTTTAAACCCTCACCTGGAAACACGGAACGACAAGACACTCCAAGCAATGTCCTGACAAGATAGCCTGAAACTAACACACGATAAAGCCACATAAGACAAGACACGACAACGACTCACAAAGACTACATTGAAATTAAAACCAATAAACAACATGTATCAAATGAATATACAATTAAAATACAATTAAATCAATTAAACTAAAAATACGAAATTAACAATGATAAACATGCTCAATTGAAATTCTAATTGTATATTCATGCATATAATGTTATAAAGAAGCACTCACGCGATTTTCGGATTTTTCGGACAACAATCAAAAATCAGGGAAAAAGCCCTAAACGAAAAAGGTTCGATTCAAGGTCCGAACGAGATCGGAATTTTGAAAACTTTACCAAATATTCATCCTTGAATCATAAGGAAGCTATAGGCGAAAACGGCTCGATTTTAGGGGGTCGTATGCAAAAAGTCAACTTTTATTTTTGATCATTTGACCCCATTACCGTGAGCAACTAAGGAAAAAGGCTGGAAAATTGGCTAAGGCATTCACACGGGCTAACGCACGGCCTTGTGCACGGTCTTGAGCACGCAACCAAGACCGTGCAGGCTGAAACAAAGGCACACGGCCTGGTGCACCGGCGTGCGCAAGCCGGTGCAAGGTTAAAGGGTTGTGCACGGTCTGGCGCACGGTCTTGAGCAAGACCGTGCGTTGGACCGTGTGATTCCAACACCCAGGTGCAGAAACGCGATTTTTAAGGTTTTCTCGAGAGTTTCATGCAAAAATCAAATATGGGGAATTCTAAGGCTAAAATTAACATGTAAAATTCAAACTCATGCATCGTACACCTTAGTATCTATCATTTGATGCGAACTACACTAAAAATGATAAACTATAACCTACGAATCAAGAAATTCATCAAATATTTATTCAATTTAAAAACTATAAAAATTGAAAGATTTAATGGATGAAACGAATTGGAGAAAGAAGGTTACCGATAAAGAATCGAATGAGGATCGTAAATCTGGTCTCGGAATTTAAATTGGTCGAGAAACGAATTCGGAACGGAATTTCTTTTCTTCTCCTTCTCTTCTCTCTTTTCTCCTTCTCTTCTCTCTCTCTCTCTCTCGATTGAATATGTAACCAAGAGGGTGCAAGAGGTGTGTTCAAGATGGTGTGAGTGTGTTCAAGATAGTGTGGGTGTGTTCAAGGTAGTGCAAGGGTATTTTAGAAGATTGTAGGTTCGTTTATATAGATTAGAATAATTCGAGGGTAGAAAATGTAATTATAAAAGGTTAAAGATATTGAAATAATTATAATAAATTAAGATTAACTAACAAAGTTAAATCTTTTCATATAAAATTCAACTAAATGTCGAATAATTATTCCAAGAATTAATTATGGAATTTTCGGGTCGTTACAATACTCCCTCCTTTAAAAGAATCTGTCCTCAGATTCTACTCCGAACCTCGGGGTTTATTAAAGGAAGTATATCACAGCATTTAAAATTCGTCATACAAGAATCGCGCAAATATCACTTAAGCAATTAATTAAAATGCACAATTAACAGCTAAATTCAAATAAACATTTAACACATAATTCGTACATAAAAGTTCAACTGGAAATCAAATTACAATTAAAACGAAACAACGAGAAATTAGGGAAAAACTAATGCTAACTAAGAATCGGGTGCTCCCGAACTAGGCGGCATGCCAAGACGGCTTAGATAGCGAGCGAGTTGTTCATTGATGGACCTCTCGAGATCGGAAATCTACTCCCGAATTTCAGCGTGGTTGCGTTGGTTCTCTAGTCTGATCTCCCTCAGGTCTGCCGACTGTTGGTTCAATCACTCAGTAGTCTGTTCTGCGCAAGTGGTGAAACGGTTTCCCCAAACCGTCCACCTGTCGGCCTCCCATCGGCTTCGGGTTTCCGACTCCGCTTGTTGATACTGAGTCCACTGTTCCTCACTTAATTTGTCCCATTGAGAGGATCCAGCCTGGTGCTGTGTCGGGTAATCCTCAAAACTCTGTTGGAATGGAACCTCTTCGGTTCTAGGAGGATCGGGTACATACGGAACCTGATGAGGAGCGAAGCCTCCTGCTTCGTAAAGTTGTTCCATCATTTGCTCCTCCCAATCTTGTCGGTCCTCCTCAGGATGACCTCCTATATCGGCATCCTCTTCATCGTCGCCATCGCTCCCGGCGGCGGCTTCCTCGGCCGTCATTGGTACATATCGACCATGTCGCCCTCTAACTTTCCTACAAAGTTTCATTTGGGCAAGTTGCTTGTAGGAAATCATTGAATCCTCGGCTCCTGCCGGGGCCATTCGATCCATGCCGGTCACTCCGGCACACTCTAAGATCGCGGTAATGTAGGACCCAATTCTGATTTCTCCTTTAGGCCGGGTACCTACATATTCTACATATCGAAGGAAAAACATAATGCCGTTAACTGCTTGCCTTCGAACCCCCCAATCAAGGACGTAGAGTTCCTCAATATTAATTGAACCGTAGCTATCTCCTCTAGCAAAAACGGTACAAGAGAGGAACCGGTGGAAAGTCCTCAAAGCGGCATCACGAAGGTCGGTTGCCTTCGATTTTCCTTGTTGAAAGGGTCTCCTAGAAGTGGAGACATTTCTCCAAGCTTCGGCTTCGGACCATCCAACTTCACGGCCTATCATACCCCAGATGGGTAGTCCAAAATGCATTGTTAGTTGCCAAAGAGTGAGCTCATAATCTTCATTAAAAGCTCGGAACTCAATTTTGAATGGTAGCTCGGCATCGTCTTCATGGGGAAGTACTTGAAGTGTTGCAATGAATTCGTACACAAGCCGGGGGTACGAATTCCTTCTTATGTCCAAGAATGTGGTCCATCCCACGTCTTCTATGTATCGAGCAATACCGGGGCCAAGTCCCAAATTTCCTAATGCTTCGATGTCGAGAAATTTGGTGGAGAACACCGAGCGTTCGTGCATTCGCCTAAATATTTTGGATTGGATAGGATTTGAAATATCCACATTGAATGGGAGTGGAGATGGAGGGTCATCTCGTCTCCTCCTTCGTCGAGAACCTTCGGCGGCCATATGAGAATGTTGTTTGAAGCTTGTAGAATTGAAATTGATGAAATTCTTCACTCGGGAATTTTGTCGAACACTTGGCGTGCGTGTAATTTGGGCAGCAATGTGTGTAAGATCGGCTCGGCGGATCGTCCTCAAAACCCAACTAATTAAAGTACGTAATGTAGACTACGTACCTTCCAAAAATTAGGAAGATCCGACGGACGGATCGAAAGTTATTGGCTTGCAAAGATGGGGGGATGAAATTGGGGAAAATTATAAGTTTCTGCTGCTGGAAGTGGAGAGAAAATTGGGGTGAGAGTTTCTGTATGTTTTCTCGCGGAAATAGGTTTAAAAAGAACAAAATAGGGACATACAGCCGGACGCACGGGCGTGCGCTGGCCCGTGTGGAGCGGTTCAGCCGGTTCAGCGGTTTAACGCTGAACTGGCTTGCACGGGCTTGAGCTGAACCACACGGTCTAGAGCAAGACCGTGCATTAGGGCGTGCAAGCACCCCTGGATCGAATTAAAACGCGAAAATTTTTCGAAAACACCCCGGATTTAATCCGGAGTTCACTCAAATAATATTTACATAATACCGCGCAATTAATAAATTGAATACGAGAAATATGAATGTTACGAAAATGCACGGTACCTTTTATTCCGAGTAATGAAGTCCGTTCTAGTCTCCCATTATTCCTTTTATTCCAGAATTTTTGCTCAAGTCCTTCGGTGTCGTAGCTTCTCATTTATTGTACGTCCCCAACACTGTCCCTTCCCGCCTTATTCTCCGGTAGCCTCCCTCTCTGAATTAAGAACCCTGAATCCTCAGAATCATCATCCACTATCCTCTTCCTTAGGTGTCTTCTTATTAGGGCAATTGTCGAGAAGATGGTCAGGGGATCCACACAGTAAACACTGTCCCAGTCGTTTCCGGCAGTACTCTGCGAGATGATTTGGCTTATGGCAATACGAGCAAAGGATGGTGCTCTCACTGGATCCACTAGTCGTCGCCTCTTTTCTGTGAGAAGTTGTACGAACAGCCACTGGAGTTCTCGATCCATAAGATGGGTTCGGTAAAATGATCGGTCGAGCATTCCTAGCTCTCATTTCAAACTCTGCTTCGGCCCGCAAGCCTCGGCCAACAACTTCAGCATAAGAACAACAACCAAGACCTATGAGTACTTGGCGAATTTCATGCCTCAATCCAGATATAAATCTCGCAGCTCTGTTCCTTTGATCTGGTTCCCGGTTAGGTGAGTAGTTAGTCAGGTAGGCAAATCTGGCCTCGTATTCTGTCACGCTATCTGCTCCCTGAGCTATTTCCAACTCTCCCGTCGAATACGAGTGCGTTGATCCTGACGTAGTCTGAAGTGGAGGTAGTGGCGGATCTGATCTAGCTTTCTTACGCGGCATACCTGCGTTCACAACTATTTGGCAAAATAGGTGCATGTCTTGTGAGAAATGATGCCAACAATTCATAAACACATAAGCATGCTCAATCACTCAACAAAATCCTACCGACACACACTACGACAGACCAAACCATGCAAGACACGCACAGTGTTCCACGATCGACTCGCGTTACATCTTCCTCAGTACAAAAGTTTATAAAAGATTGCCAGTCGGTTAATTAAGCCAACCGTAATCGTCTACAATTTTAAGCACCAAGATGAGATAAACACTTGTCAAAACACGAACTCGACATGAACTGACACAAAGCAGACAGACACTCCATGCAAGACAGACGAGATACTAGAGCTTTCGGTTCCTGTTCGGGAACCTAGGCTCTGATACCACTGACTGTAGCGCCCCTTTCCTTGGCCGGAGAAAGGACACCACATACGCACCGAGACAAACCCTCAAACGAGGTATAAGTACCCCATTTTAAAATCCATCCCGGCGAACGGCAATCAACCAAGCAAAACTAGCAACAGCAAACGACAGCCCAACAACAACAGTAATAAATAATTAAATAAATCAGAGTTGCGGAAGATAAACAATTATATAAATAACATATAAGCCATCCACGGCCACGTAATTCATACATCATTCTCAATCATAATATAATAATTGCCATTCATGGCCAGTCTAATCTATCCCACATCAGGGGCACGTAAGTACGTAAATATAAAGCATAATTCGGGATACATAATTAAATAAATTCATAACAAGGACACGACTCTTGTTGGGACACTGACAAGATAAGACACACGAGTCAACCTAGACCTGCTGCTGCCGACTGACATGATAGGTGACAACGCCACCTGTCGACCTGAGGTAAGAATTAAAAATAGTGGGGGTGAGTAAAAACACTCAGTGAAGGTTAAGAGGGAACAAGTACGAGCCACGTGTCCGGGTTTTAATTATATATATATATGAAGATACATTTGCATAATTGAAGAAAATCCGGATCGTGCTTCGACTTGCATATATGACATTAAATAATGATAAAAATAATTAAAGCAGTAACATGCACGCAATTAATATCCCAGCGAGAATGGGCCTGTTCCTCCTTATAACCCCTTCACATTCTGGTACTCCATCACCGGTGTCTGACCCCGAATCGCTATTTCGGGCGACTGTGAATTTTAGGAAAACGTGCAACGAATGCAACGTCCACCATCACTCCCAACCGTGGCTATCAACTCCTGACGGGCCACGATTGACGCTTAGTTTTGGGAGAAGCACCTCGGATTACCCCTAGACGCTCGTCCCCAGGTATAACCTCCGGATACTTTCCCGGGCCCAATTTTGAAATGTCACGAATTTGCTCGCTTTGAAAACCGTACATAAATTAATTTAGGCAAGTTTGAGTGACGACGAAGGGTATAAATCCTACGTCAAACCGTCACGCTTAAAATAAATAATTTTACTTACCTTATGAAAATAAAATGTTTTAGGGATACTCATAAGTACCATTTAATATTAAATCATTTGAGAGCAACCTTAAAATATAGATTAAATATCTAATAGATATACGAGAAAGGAAAACAAAGCAATATTAGCACATAAGGGGAGTTCGCAATAATTTAAAAGAATTCTTACTCCGTTTGAAATCATTTTAAACCCTCACCTGGAAACACGGAACGACAAGACACTCCAAGCAATGTCCTGACAAGATAGCCTGAAACTAACACACGACAAAGCCACATAAGACAAGACATGACAACGACTCACAAAGACTACATTGAAATTAAAACCAATAAACAACATGTATCAAATGAATATACAATTAAAATACAATTAAATCAATTAAACTAAAAATACGAAATTAACAATGATAAACATGCTCAATGGAAATTCTAATTGTATATTCATGCATATAATGTTATAAAGAAGCACTCATGCGATTTTCGAATTTTTCGGACAACAATCAAAAATTGGGGAAAAAGCCCTAAACGAAAAAGGTTCGATTCAAGGTCCGAACGAGATCGGAATTTTGAAAACTTTACCAAATATTCATCCTTGAATCATAAGGAAGCTATAGGCGAAAACGGCTCGATTTTAGGGGTCGTATGCAAAAAGTCAACTTTTATTTTTGATCATTTGACCCCATTACCGTGAGCAACTAAGGAAAAAGGCTGGAAAATTGGCTAAGGCATTCACACGGGCTAACGCACGGCCTTGTGCACGGTCTTGAGCACGCAACCAAGACCGTGCAGGCTGAAACAAAGGCACACGGCCTGGTGCACCGGCGTGCGCAAGCCGGTGCAAGGTTAAAGGGTTGTACACGGTCTGGCGCACGGTCTTGAGCAAGACCGTGCGTTGGACCGTGTGGTTCCAACACCCAGGTGCAGAAACGCGATTTTTAAGGTTTTCTCGAGAGTTTCATGCAAAAATCAAATATGGGGAATTCTAAGGCTAAAATTAACATGTAAAATTCACACTCATGCATCGTACACCTTAGTATCTATCATTTGATCCGAACTACTCTAAAAATGATAAACTATAACCTACGAATCAAGAAATTCATCAAATATTTATTCAATTTAAAAACTATAAAAATTGAAAGATTTAATGGATGAAACGAATTGGAGAAAGAAGGTTACCGATAAAGAATCGAATGAGGATCGTAAATCTGGTCTCGGAATTTAAATTGGTCGAGAAACGAATTCGGAACGGAATTTGTTTTCTTCTCCTTCTCTTCTCTCTTTTCTCCTTCTCTTCTCTCTCTCTCTCTCGATTGAATATGTAACCAAGAGGGTGCAAGAGGTGTGTTCAAGATGGTGTGAGTGTGTTCAAGATAGTGTGGGTGTGTTCAAGGTAGTGCAAGGGTATTTTAGAAGATTGTAGGTTCGTTTATATAGATTAGAATAATTCGAGGGTAGAAAATGTAATTATAAAAGGTTAAAGATAGTGAAATAATTATAATAAATTAAGATTAACTAACAAAGTTAAATCTTTTCATATAAAATTCAACTAAATGTCGAATAATTATTCCAAGAATTAATTATGGAATTTTCGGGTCGTTACAGTCAAAATGACCGAAATTAAATGCTTAACAAGGATTGATGGTCATTTTCTTAGGTTTACAAAAAGTCAATTCCGGGTTGGGCTAAAGTATAAATAATTTTTGGCTAAAAATACAATTTCTTGAAAATTTGATTTAATGAATAATATTTAGAATTTCATGAAAGTATTTGGAACCTCGACAAAATATGCATTATTAAAACATTGAACCCCAATCCAATATACACCGTTAAATTACTAAATTCGATTAAACGAGCTAAAAATATAAATTTACCGAATTAACCCTAGTTAATAACAAAACTATGCAAATTTAACCCTAGTTAATAACAAAACACTAAAGCCATAAAGTGAAAGCGAACAACCTAATCCACGAGAGTGGAACCTGCAACTAACAAACGACATAACCACATAAGACACACGATGACGCACGGCTCATACGAAAGCATTAAAACACATAGAAACACGTTAAACAGTCATTCATATCACTTAGGTTCACATGCTAACAAAATATATAAATTCAATAAGAAAATCAAGTTAGAATGCGATAAAAGCTCATAAATATGCATAAAAGGCAATAAGAAAGTATGCATTCAAGTTTTGGAAGAAATGGACAACATTTGAAAAATAGCCAAAAATGCCTAAATGAAAAACACGAGGAACGGGGCCCGAACGAAGTCGGAAAAGTCCAAACTTCCTAAAATATGTATTTCATGATTTATAGGAACTAGGGGTGAAATCGGATCGCAAATCGGAGGTCAAACGAAGAAAGTCAACTTTTAAAAATGGCCTTTGACTTCCATTGCCGAGAGCAACAAGTTGAAAATGGAGAAATTTTCGTTAAGGCATACACACGGCCTAGGGCACGGGCGGGCGCACGGTCTTGGGCGCGTTCTCAAAACCGTGCAGACACTTGCACTGGCCTGCGCACCGGCGTGCGCACGGGGGTGCGCAAGACCGTGCAAAGCACAAAAAGGACGCACAGTCTTGCGCATGGTCTCAAGACCGTGCATAAGACCATGTGGATCCTAAGAACAACAGAAAATTGCAGAAACGAAAAAAACTCGCGGGAATGAACCAAAAATCAACATTAAACCAATCAATCATGCAAATCTCAAGCTAATATTCACAGATGATGTTCTCCTCATCATTCTCGACATTTAGGCACAAGAAACACACAAAATGATCCACTAAATCATACAGACCCATCAAATTTTCATCAAATGAAAACCCAAGCTAAATCTCAATAAATCGAAGCATAGAGTGGACGAAATCAAATGGAGTTAAAATATTACCAGAAGAATAAGTCGAGAGGATCATGTAGGAGTTAACGGTATCTTAATCCGACGAGAAACGAGGGCGGTAGAGCAATCCAAAGCTTTCTTCCTCTTCTTTCTCCTTTTTCTCCTTCTCTCTTCTTTTGAGCGTGAATGAGGGAGAGAGAGTGAGAGTGAGACGAAGTCAAAAAGTTTGACTTGGCTCAGAAACGAAAGGGCATTTTCGTAATTTATAAAACTTACTCAAAATACAAGTTTTCCAAATAAAATATAATTACAGTCAAAGTTCGTGAAATTAAACGCCCATTGACATGTCGTGGTTTAAATACCGAAATTCACTCATTTATGAAAATGTTATATAAATCGCATAATAATTAATAAAATTAATCATAAATCGCATAAGAAAATCAGTTCGGGTTCCCGGTTCATAACTTGAATTTTCGGGGCATTACAGTCTTCGTGCGAATGTGGTGTCCTTTCTCCTCCTACGGAAAGGGGCGCTACAAACTGCCCCACAACTTGTCTGCAACTGCATCTTGTACAAAGAAACGTGCTCCAAGATAAACCAATGACAAACTTCCACTAGATCTGCAATATCAGGATATAGAATATATCAGTAAAAGAGAATAAATCATACAGATCAGGGTATAGAATCTATGCAGAAGGGAGTATAAATCACGAATTCTAGGGTTACATATAACACAAATCAGGGTATAAATAACGATTTGCAGGGTGTCAGCCAGTAATAACAATGTGTATACAAAAAATACAGATCAGGGTACAGATCTCTGCAGAAATGGAGTATAAACCACGATTTCGAGGGTTATATATAACACAAATCAGGGAATAAATAACGATTTACAGGGTATGAGCCAGCAATAACAATCTGTGTACAAAAACCACAGATCAGGGTACAGATATCTGCAGAAGGGAGTATACATCACGATTTTGAGGGTTAAATATAACACAAATCAGGGTATAAATAACGATTTATAGGGTATGAGCCAGCCATAACAATGTGTACAAAAAACCACAGATTAGGGTACAAATATTTGCAAAACGGAGTATAAACCACAATTTCAAGGGTATAAACAACACGATATGTGTATAAATTTTTGTAAAACACAGGAAACAACTTAAAATCGAAAAAAAAGGGTATACAATTTCAAATAAATCAAGATTCACAACATAACGAGAATACAAAAATATCTTTTCCATTCCATTCCACAATGGTATTTTTCACAGTGGTGGTGTTGGGTGGTCTGACGCGACGGTGGGCTTGGTGGTGGTGGTGTCTTGACGCGACGGTCGGAGGTTGGGCGTGTTGGTAGTGAGGTATAGACTCTGGACGCGACGGTGGGATGTTGGGCCTGCCTGCTGGTGGCTTCGTCTGGAAGCTATGGTGGACGGTGAGAGGTTGGATGTGGTGGTGAGCCTGCTGGCTTCGTCTGGACGCCAAGAGGTTCGCGGCAAGGTGGTGCCGTAAGTAACCTCAACCAAGTCTCCGTATCTTTTTCTCTCTTCCTCTCTCATTTATCTCGCTTTCCATCAACCACAGTCTCTTCTATTTATGGCATTGAAGAGACCTTGGATTCTTGGAATGAATTTCTCTCTTCAACCGTCTCTGCAACTCCCGATGTAAGTCGAGAGAGACCTTTGGTATTCTCTGTAATTTTTTTCTTCTTTGAGGGCATTTCGTACCAAAATAGGTCCTTATTTCTAAAGGATCTCTATTTCAGAGACTTTTTCCTATATCTTTTTAAAACAGGTCCTTATTTCTTAAGTCCGGAATGAAGATTGAAGAGGTACAATCCACCCCAAAGAAGTAGAGAATAGCCACTCACATTCATATTAAAGGCCTTGGCCTTGAAGTATTTCTCCAGTAATTTCTTATTTTTTCTTCCTTTTCTATGGAATCACGTTTCTAGTTCCTACTCCTACTGCACTGCAGCGTAGAGCTTTTCGCTTTTATAGTTTTGGAGCTTAAGTTTTAGGGTTTTGCTTTCATGAGGATCATGTTTTCCGGTTTACAGCACCATAAGTTTTAAACTTGTTCGTTGCACTCTGAAAAATGGGTAAATTAAAAGAAAAGAAATTCGGCTGACAAGAGTTTTTTAATTTAGTTTTTGGAAAATAAATTAAGGATTGGATTCGTACAAGTAAGGATTCACCTCGAAATGACTAATAATTCCTTTGAACATCTATGTATCTCTTTTAAAAAAAAATGTGGATCAGTTTTTCATTGTCTTCATATCATACAGTGAGCATAAAAAATGTTCCTTTATTAACTACTGTGTTTCGTGCTGATTGTCTTGTAAGAGCGATAGAAAAGCAATACCTTTGGCTTCTGGGTTTGTTGGTCAGGCATGTGCAAGGGAAGCCGGTGGGCTTGTGGTTGATATGGTTAGGCAAAAGAAGATGGCTGGGCGTGAACTATTACTTGCTGGTCCTCCTGGTACTGGAAAAACTGCTCTTGCTCTAGGAATTTCTCAAGAACTTTGTAGCAAGGTAATATAGTGGACTAATCTTGTATTCATTGATGTCTGTGTATGTAATTTTATTGAATGCTACTGAGTTATTCACGAGGAGAAATATATTGTATATTCACTGTAGGAAAATCTCATTTCATTTATTGGTCTGTGCTGTATTTTAGCAACAAATTGTACGCAAAATACACTTAACAAGTGTTAATTATATTTTCTTTCTTGTAACATACAGGTCCCGTTTTGCCCAATGGTTGGATCAGAAGTGTATTCATCAGAAGTAAAGAAGACTGAGGTTCTAATGGAGAACTTTTGACGTGCTATTGGTCTAAGTATTAAGGAAAACAAGGAGGTTTATGAAGGAGAGGTAATTACTCCTTAATGAAAAAGTTGATTGAACAATTGTCCCTCTGGTACCAGGTTTATTTGTAGGTTCTTGAAGAATTCTTGAATTTGGTATGTTATATTCTTTTAGCTCAAATTTCACATTATATACCTTGCTTAATTACAGCTGACTGAACTATCTCCTGAAGAAACAGAGAGTGTTACTGGTGGATATGGCAAGAGTATAAGCCATGTCATAATTGGGTTAAAAACTGTAAAAGGAACCAAACAATTGAAGTTGGATCAAACAATATATGACGCCTTGATTAAGGAAAAGGTTTGTTTTCATGAAACCTAGCTTTGTGTTTTTTTTTTTTCTTTTTTCGTTCATATCTTTTGCTTCAAACAATGAAATTGGAACACAAAAATGTCATTTTTTCTACATATTGGATTTCATTGACTGGGTCATGGTAAACTTATTGTAAAGGATGTGTCTGAATAATCATCAATCTTAAAATCACTATTTTGCCATGCTCTTTCCTTATCAGTGTATTATAACATGAAGCTGCAAGTATAATCAATAATGAAACTGCAGGTAGCTGTTGGTGATGTTATATATATTGAAGCAAATAATGGAGCTATTAAAAGGGTTGGAAGGAGTGATGCATTTGCTACGGAGTTTGATCTCGAGGCAGAAGAATATGTTTCACTTCCCAAAGGAGAGGTTCACAAAAAGAAGGAGATAGTACAGGTGTGTCTCTATGCTACGTAAGGTTATTGTTTTGAGTTGGTTTCTCATAATAATGTTTGGAGTTGAGACAACATGTGGAGTTTGATTCTTATCCCCTCTCTGTGTTATTCAAAAAATTCATACCTCCCTGTAATAATTTTATTCCTAATAAACTCCCTATATTGTAATAAAATTTTCACACAACCTCCTGCTTGTTGTGCACGCGTTGTAGATATTATATTGACAAAAATACCCCCATGTAATTAACAGGAATTCATTGTTCTTTCCCTCCGAAAGTTGAACCCTAATTTCCTAAAAAATCCCAAAATGAAGTTGGAAATCAAGAGTTTCTTATGTAAATTTCAATCAATGCTTCACATAGAAACTTGAATTGATTGCTGAAACTTTTGTGTGACTTCCGTTTTTTCAAGTGGTGCACACCGGAGAGTAGCAGCGGCAAGAAAAACAAAAAAGAAGAAGATGATGAAATCAGAAAGAGGATCAGAGAGAGATGACGAAAAGGGAAAAGGAAGAGAGTGCCCAGCCCCTTAACTGACCGACGGTGGCGTCGCGCGGCGGAGCGACGACGAGCTGCGGCGGATCTGGAATCTCCGGCAAGAAAACCTGCAACAATCGAAAAAAAAAAGAAGAAGAAGGGGATGTGCAAACCAGGCTGTTAAAGAGAGAAGGAGAAGATAAGACTAAGAAGAAGAGCAAAGGTTAAGAGAAGAAACCTGACCGGCGGTGACGAATGCCGGTGATCGGTGGTCGGATGGCAGCGGCGGGAAGAAAGTGGCGTGATTTGTGAGTGAAGAATTGTTTCTTTTTAATGTTGTTTATTTTTTTTTCTAATTACTAAATATATATTATTTAGGTTTTATTCTTTAATTTATTAAATCATAGGGGTATTTCAGTATTTTTGCCTGTTTTAGGAGAAATATAAGCTATACCAATCACACTGAACGCGCTTGTGATACACATTTTGCGTCAGGGGGTTATGAGACTTTTTTAAAAATATATAAGAGGGTAATAAAGAATAAAAATATGGCAGGGAGGTTATGTGAAATTTGGAAATTTCATTGGGAGTTCCCTGGTGAATCTCTCACAATATGTGCGATTCTCATCTCAAACTTCTGAAATTAGATTTTATCTTCTTCAAGAAAAATATATATATAAGTAACAAAAAAGTTCTAATTGCATGGCTTCTCTTTTCACGTGTAGATGGTTTATTAAGAAATTAAATGTAAGAGTTAAATTAAAAAGTCAAATTTCTCTTATGATATTAGTACTTGTTTATTGGGTATCTCATAGGAATATAATGCTAAAGTGTTCTCTTTTCAATTACCAAAAGACACTTAAAGAAGTACTTCCAAATAAAAATTCATAGACGGTAATTTTAGTTATTCACAACTGAAAATCAGCTCAAAAGTTATTTGTGCTTTTGTAATATACATGTCTATAAAATCATGCTTGGGAGATCGTTTATTCTTTTTTTTTTTTTTTGGTTAGATCGTTTATTCAATGTGGATATTTTATTGCCTTTTAAGGATGTTACGTTGCATGATCTTGATGCTGCAAATGCACGAGCACAAGGAGGACAAGATATATTGTCTCTGATGGGGCAGATGATGAAGCCGAGGAAAACTGAAGTTACGGACAAGCTAAGGCAGGAAATAAACAAGGTTTGTATTATGAATTTGAAAATTTGAATATCCTTATAACATAGAGTATTTAAATTATTTTTACACGTATGTGGTTAAAACGAATGCAGGTTGTTAACCGGTATATAGACGAACTTGTTGCAGAACTCGTTCCTGGTGTCTTATTTATTGACGAGGTCTGTTTCTTACATATACATTTCAAATTTTACTATAAACGTTATGCTTTTTATTTTTTCTTGACCCTTATTAAGAATAACTCAGGTTCATATGCTGGATATTGAGTGTTTTTCTTATTTAAATCGTGCTTTAGAAAGTTCACTTTCTCCTATAGTGATTTTTGCCACAAATCGAGGAATTTGTAACGTCAGGTATGGTTCATCACAAATTGATGGTTTTGAAAATTTTAGAGCTTGATTTATTTACATCATTATTTGTAGAAATAGTTTGATTTATTTTTTTATCTTGATGATTACATTGCTTTACAGAGGAACAAACATGGCTAGTCCTCATGGTATTCCAGTTGATTTATTGGATCGATTGGCAATTATTATAACAGAAACTTATGGTCCGGCTGAAATGATACAGGTTAAAAACCTTATCTTACACTGAACTTTGGACTTTGAAAAATTCCAATTAGTCTTATCTTAGCTGTATTTCTTAAAAATATTTATGTTGGTTTATGAACAAATATTAGCTATACGAGCACAAGTAGAGGAACTGAAAATAGATGAAGAAAGTTTAGCTTATCTTGGAGAGATTGGCAACAAACATCTTTAAGGTTTCTTACTCTAGCGCCCATTTCCGTAGGAGGTGAAATGACACCACATCCGTACCGAGACGAACTCTCAAACAAGGTAAGTGAAACCCATTCAAAATTTCATCCCGGCGAACGGCAAGCACTCGATCTATACTGGCAACGACGTCCCTGGTCCAACAACAACAACAATAACAACAATAACAGAGTAATGCAGAAGCATAAATAAATAACCAGCCAGTTCGATGTCTCAAGCCACATGGGGCGACAATACCATAAATAACATAAAAGCCACACAAGGCAACAATAACGACATCATGAGTAGCAATATCATAATTATCCTACAAAAGGAATTCATAGATCAAAGGACATAATTCAATACAGTAAATGATAGACTGTTGTCGGACACTACCAACAAACCACAAAGGACACAAAACTCGGGACACATGACCCGCTGTTGCCAACCGACATGAAAGGTGACAACGCCACCTGTCGACTTGAAGTAAGAATCAAAAGTAGGAGGGGTGAGCATAAAGGATACTTAGTGGAGGCATAAGTTGGGCAAGTTCGAGCCACGCTTCTGGGTTTTATATATATATAAGAAAATACATATGCTAAATGAAGAAAATCGGAATGTGCTTCGACTTCTAGTAAAGCAATAATTAATAACAGTAATGAATAAGCAGTAACGACAATAAGGCAATAGTAAAGGCAATTAATATCCCAGCGAGAATGAGCCTGTTCCTCCTTATAACTCCTACATGACATGAAAATACTCCATCACCGGTGTCAGACCCCATAGCGCGACCATGGGCGACGAAATATAATTTTAGGAAAGTGTGCAACGAATGCATCACCCACCATCGCTCCCAACCGTGGTTGCCAACTCCTGACAGACCATAGTTGTAACGCCCCGTTATTTTTCGAGGTACGTTTCGGTGCGTTAGCCGATTTATTTATGATTATTTATGTAATTATTTGAATTATATGAATTATGTGATTTAATTGTGATTTATGTGAGGATTTTGGTAAATTTTCATAATTCTGACTTTTTGGAATTTCTAACCTCGTATTGTTATCGAGGGCTAAGTTTGGGTCATTTTGACTGTAATATCGATTTATTTCGATAAGTCGACCTTTTAGCCCGGAATGACAATTTTCGGTATTCACGGACTGGCTCGAATTTGAGCCGGTATTCTTTTGTTGCTTTTTGACTTTCACGCCATCTCTCTCTCCTTCACTATTCAACTTTTTAATTTCTCAAACACATTCAACATCTCTTCATCCCTTTCTTCTCTGCATCTCACGCCAAGAGCAAGAAACCTAGATTTCTCAATCTCACCCAAACTTTAAGATCTAAAATTATCATTCCATATCAAGTTCTTTCATCTTCAAGGAAGAAGTGCCAACTCGTAGCTTGTCCATTAAAGTCATCCTCCTTCTTCTTTCACCATTTTCCTTACTTGAGGTGAGTTTGTATAACTTGGTATTTCTTGGATTTTATTGAGTTAGTAGTTGATGAGATGATGGAAATATGATGGAATAAATGTTATTAAGTACTTGAAAGCATGAGATAGGTGATAAGCCATTGAACTCCATTAACACTATTTGAAGCTTAAATGGGTTTAATTTTAATATTGATTTCATGGCTCCAAATGCTTGTTTTCTTGAGGTTTTCATGCTATATGATGATATTGAGCATTTAGGTAGAGTTTTATGAAGTTTGGGAGTGAAAAACTTGAATTTTGGGATGGAAAAACACCCTGTTAGTAGGCTGTTCGTTTTTTTTTCATTTTTGCCATTTTGCTTCGAGCTTCGTTTTTCGATTCTTTTTCCACCAAAAATCTTAAAATATTATAACTAAGAAATTCTGAAAGTTTCGGGACAATTGGAGATGTTTATTACCCAAACCTTTATGCTAAATTCCAATTTTTGTGTTTATTCATTCACTTCTTGAAAATGGGATTTTGGGCCGAAACGTTAGAATTTCTCAAAACTGTTTTAAATGGAGTTTTTCAACATATTAAGACTCATGTTCTCCAATTTTGGTGTTAAACGGAGCTGATTTGATCACTGAAAAATTATAAAAATGACCCTGCTGCCCCCTGTTTCAGTTTTGGGGCAGAAGCTTCGGCAAATAGGGAAAACGATGGAATTTTCAAAAACTGTTTCACAATAGTATTTATCAATGTGTTTGAAGTGCCTCCATAAATATTTAGATCATTTTGACTCCATTTGCTTAGGTAACGAAATTTTCTTCCAAAATGTGTTGCTGTGACGTATTTTCTATTTTAAGCCTACTTTGGACAAAAATCTGATTTTTCTTAGAATGAACCAAATTTTGGGCCTTATACCTATGGAAAGATATGTTTGTCTAGTTTACTAAGAATTTTGAGGTTTGTTAAAAATCGTTCCGAGGAGAGAGATATGCTAGTTTTAGTGCAACGTGCGCATACTTGAATTTCCATATCACTTGTATGTCTTTTCTATGCTTAATATCTCGTGCATTTGAACGTGTTTAAGTGCGTTTATACATGATTTTTCCATTTTATAAACATGTTTTACATTTTCATAAAGCCGTTCGTCTATTTGGTTGGTTTGTCGAGTCGTGTCTTACCTCGAGGTCCTGTATGTTACCGGTGGAAACCAAGAGGCTAGGACTTAGGTCGTCGAGCCTTCGTTTTGTCAGCTTTAAGCCTACAGGTGAGGTTTTAAATTCTTTTAACTGGAGCATTGAACAAACAATTGCTAAAATGATCCCTTTTTATATTTCAATTATATGCTTTGCCGATATTGGAGATAAAAGGATTTGATAGCAAATGTTATATATGTATTTTGCTAAAATAATTGTAAAATAGAGACAAGTAAATGTTTTTGATTTATAAACTAACTTTTGGTCACGGGATACGCGCGTATGCCTTGGAATTGCTCGGCAACGTGGCGGAAACCCTAGGCGGTTACATAGCTTGTCTCGAACGACCCTTTTAGTCAATTTGCTCCTTTGCTCGAGAAAGAGAAAGGAGAACTAAGTATTTTTACAAATCGAAAAATATTACATTTTACCCATTGAGGACGCTCTTGGGGATATTGGGCCCGGATTATGTAGACGGTGGAGACCCGGAGACGTGCGTCTAGGGTGAAGCCCAGGCATAATCCACAGATTGTGAAGGGTTTGACTAGCAACCCGACGGACAATCGAAGGGTATTACTTGTGGCTAGTCGGAGGTAGTCTAGCTGAGGTAATACTTTCACCGGTTACGGTTATGGCAAAATCTTGAGTTGCTACTTGATAAGCCAAATGGTGTTTGGATTTATAATCATATAAAATGATATTTCTTTGGGAGTTATAAGGGGATGGCCCGTTCTCGCCGGGAATAAAAACCGAGTTTCATAAATGTTTTATTTTTAAGTTTAATTCACAAAACTTTGTTGAATTGTAAATAGAATGTATCGTCATTAGATTCATATCTATCGAACCAAAGTGTGGATTAAATAAGCTTTTAAATATTACGTATATCCCCCTTCCTCACTGAGTTCGTTTAACTCACCCTCTTTTGGTTCATGCTTCAGGTTAGAAGTTCGACCGTCCATGGTCGATTAATGGCAGCAGCAGTCGTAGGCTTTTGAGTGTTTGATGTCGGTCTATTTGCAGATATTTTGTTGGATCGAATCATGTTGAGGCTTGGATATTTGTTAGCTTTCTTCACGTTGTCTATATCTGTTGAATCATGCTTCATGAATATTGTCGATGAATATAAATGATGAAATATGGATATATTTGAGCCTTTGATGGGCGTATTCGATATAATGACAATGGTTTGGATTTAGCTTCCGTTGGTGTTGTTGTTTTGTTGAGTTTTGTTGGGAATTGCTGTTGCCAGGTTGTGGAAATCCCGTTGTCCGGGGCGGGCTTTCGGGTGGAGGTAATTAACCGTCACTCGGGGGCTCGTTCCGGTCCGGGGGTTGTGATGTGGGGGCGTCACAACAGTTGATGCTTCATTTTTGGGAGTAGTACCTCGGAAAACACCCTGGACGCTCGCCCCTATGTGAAACCTCTGTATACCCACCTGAGCCCAAGAAAAAATGTCCATGATTTTACTCGCGTGTCAAGAAGCATTTATAAGTTGAGTGTCAAACGGGCATTTAGGCAAGTGAGTGACGACAAAGGGGGTGACCATAAGTTCCATACGTGTTGGGATGTGTTGACGGACTCCCCTAACGACTTCCCTTATAGACCCAACCAAAGTCGAAGTGCCACGTTGAAATGAAAGAATTTACTTGCCTTTGAAAACAAATCGGTTTGGATAATATAGATATAATTTGATATCAAATGGTTTATTCAAAATCATGAAGATATAATTAAATATCTGATAAGATATACGAGTAATAAGAAAACAAATCAATATGAGCACGTACGGGTAGTTATTTCGCAATGAATAAAAGAATTCTTACTCCAGTGAAAACATTTTAAAACCCTCACCTGGGAGCACGGGGAAAGACAAGACAATTCAAGAAAATACTTGAAAGAATGGCCTGAAACTGACAGACGATAAAACCAATCAAGACAAGATACGTTGCACGACTTACAAGACGTTACAACTCATGAAAGATCAATTAAAATCACATAGCATTTAAGAAATATAAGTAAAATGCAATTAGTTCAATTAAATGAAATGTGTGAAATTAAATATGCTAAACATGCTCAATTTCAAATCTAATTTCATATTCATACATAATATAGTGTAAAGGAGCACTCATACAAATTTCGGATCATTCGGACAACATTCAAAAATTGGGGAAAAAGTCATAAAAGAAAAAGGCTAACTATTCAATGCCCGAACGAGGTTGGAATTTTGAAAACTTCGCGAAATAGTCATCCTTGAATCATAAGAAAGCTATAGGTGAAATCGGCTTGATTTTAGGAGGTCGGATGCAAAAAGTCAACTTTTATTTTTGGTCATTTGACCTCATTACCGTGAGCATCTAAGAAAAGACGGCTGAAAAAATGCTAAGGCATGCGCACGAGCGCACGCACTGGGCTGCGCACGGTCTGGAAGACACCCTCAAGACCGTGCAGGGCTTAAAGTTTGCGCACTGGCTTGCGCATCGGAATGCGTAGGCCGGTGCAGGCACCAATGAAGGCGCACTGGCTTGTGAACACCGTGCGCAAGCCCCTGCGGTTCGTCTTTCAGGTGCAGAATCGCAATTTTCAGGTATTTCATGAGGGTTTCAACACAAAATCATTCATGGCGGATTCTAGAGCTAAACTCAACACTAAAAATTCCACTCATGCATTACACACATTATGGGCTATCATTTAATCCGAACAACACTAAAAATGGTGAACTAAATCATACAAACCTATCAAATTACAAAAATAACAACTCTAAGAAAAAGCTAGCTTAACTCAAGATTTAATGGACTAAATAAAATGGTGGAAGAAGGTTACCGGTAGAGAATCGAACGAGGATCGTTGATGTGGTCTCGGAATTTCGAATGGACAAGCGACGGGTTCGGGGCGGCCTTTTCTTTCTTCTTCCTCCTTTCTCCTTCTCTTCTTCTCCCCTTCATTCTCTTCCTTCTCTCTCTCTCACGGTTTTGGAGTGGGGTGTTCAAGAAGGTGCCAGGTGTATTCAAGAGGGTGTGGGGGTGCGAATGAGATTAAAGGAAATTCGAGGGATGAAAAGGTAATTATGAGAGAATACGGATTTGAAAATAAAATTAGCTAACATAGCTAATCTTTTCAATTAAAATTCAACGAGTCATCGAATAATTATTCAGAAAATATATTCCAAAATTTTGGGTGGTTACACTTACCCTTTCAATGGTATATAACGATCTTCATGGCTATGTTATAGATATTTTACACTGAGTCTTGTTATTTTTATCAGACATGCTGTCCAGCTGTTGTCTCCTGCCAGTATCGTTCCCAAAATGAATGGTCGTGATAATTTTTGCAAGGTATGATGATGATAGTTAACTTTGTCGAGGATATGCGAAGTACTTAAATTTAATGGAAATTGGAATAAAAATATATCAATTGACTTGATGTTAAAATTCAAACACGTGGCAAGTACTTGGAAAGATTTACTAAAATGCGAAACTTAATTATCATTTTAATTGTGATGATTGGTGTGTAATAATCAACAAAGGGGGGTAATTGTAAGGTAAAATGTGTTAGAAGGGAAGTATATGTAAATTCGAAAGCATTAGGGGATAATTGTGTACTTGTATTGCTTTTGCAGGCGGATCTCAAAGAAGTGAATACTCTTTATCTGGATGCTAAATCTTCAGCAAAGCTTCTCCAAGAGCAGCAGGATAGATATATATCATGACAAAATTTGGGTGAAATCTATTCAATTCCTTGAGCTGTGAATCAATTCGTGCTAGTTCATTGTTTTACTTATGAAGCCTCTAATTTGGATATGCTATAAGCAACTCAAATTAGATTTTATTGTCAAATCAACAAGTTTGAAGTGAATTAGTATGATAAGTGTAATGTATTAAAATAGATTTTATAGTCAAATCAACAGTTTTGAAGTGAATTAGTATGATAAGTGTAATGTATTATGAGAGTAGATTTCAAGAAGACAAAATGTCAAATTGCAATTTCGTCCCAGAAAATACAAAAATTTGAACACTCACTAGATTCATATTTATGTTAATGGGGAGACTTTAATTCATGACTTTGCATTCCGAATTTAAATGGGCATCACGTTTATAAATCTTTTAGGGCCCATTTGGATTCACGGAACTGAGTATGATGGATTTTAAATCTACCATCCAAATCCATCTAAATTGTTTTGATGAAAATGAAAGAAAAATCTAGACAGAATGACTTGTTGGAGGGGAAGAGTTGAGAGAATTTTGAATCAGAGTTCTGGATTTTTGTTCACTAGCAGCTAGTTTAGGACTCCATTTGCAAGACAAACTTGAGAGTTGCGAGCCAAGGTAAGGCCGGCTCGGGATTAATATTCCACCCGAAAGTTTTCTTTTAGTTCAAAACGATCAATATGTAGAATCAGAACAAGTGATTGCTGAAATTCGCATAGGAAAATCCACTTTGAATTTTAAAGAAAAGCTTTGAAAATATATTTTTTCTGACTTAGACGGAGAAACGCAGTGGAGCACCGATGTATAGAGTAGGAAAATGCGAGTTTAGGGAAAGAATAAAAGATCTTTAACTGAAATAACATCCTTCGAATTGAAATATAATTTCGAAATTATTGTCTTATTTATTCTTTTCTTTGGCTTTGCTTTGATTTATTATTACTTTATTGATAGCTCTTTTCTTATTCTTATGCCACTTTAAAGAGAGAAGCCCTATAAAATGAATCAAATAAAATGAAAATTTGAAAAACAAAATTGGATAATTTTCATTTCTTCATTCTTCTTCGTTGCTTGGAACTGACAGGTTGGTTTATCGAAACCCAATTTTTCCTAGAAACTCACTCGCAGGAATTGTTAAGAACGTGGTTAGCTAGAGAAATGTGGAAACTTGGGACTATCTTAACGGTTTTGTCCCCCTCTTTCGAGAAATGGTTATTTGCATCAAAGTTTTCAATTCTATCCAGCCAGCCAAGCAACCTAGGTAGTTTCGAGTTTTCTCCCTTTTTCTTACTCAATAGATCTATCTGGTCTAATACGGTATTCGCAGAGTACGTCCTGTTTAGCTGGGAGTTTTCGGCGGCTCGACCACTCCCCCTTTCCTTTTCCCATGCTAGCCTAGTCTAGAACTAGGCGCTTCGCTTTCCTATCGTTGGATGAACTGCATTGAGGATATTGACCCCAAAAAAAAGATAGTAGGTACCACTAGGCCTTGAATGGTGAATAACTTAGAGTTAGAACAGATCTACGAACCCTTGCTGCGAAGCTAGCATACACGGCACATTCAGTTGCCGACAGACAAAGCCGGAACATCGACCGCAAATGAAGCAGGCCCCGTTTCCATCGGGAGGAATGGATCTTCCGAGGCGCGTGGCTCGATGAGAATTCCTCCAAGAAATTCATATAAGCAAGAAAACCTTCTACTGACAGGCGATCGTGTTTTTAATATGAATTCTCGTTACTCATATCAGCATTCTCACTTTTTAGTGGGTTGGTATGGTGTAGCGCCCCCTGAAGAAGGACCGCCACATCCGCACCGAAATGGATTCCCGAGCTTCAGCAAGGGGCCTCAACTCAAAAACCCACTCCGGCGAACGGCACTTAAATAAGCACTACCGGCAACAACAACGACCATCCCAACAACAACCACAACAAAACAGAGAAATGCGGAAGCGATAATAAAGAAAATAAATAAATTCCATAAATGCCTACGAGGCTAACATAATATCAATTAAACATGTGAAATTCGAAATATAATAAAATGACAACACGTAGTGCCATCCATGGCTCAACTAGTCTATCCTGTACAATCCTAGATATCGTCAACTATCCCACATCAGGGACACATAAGTACGTAAAGTAAATAAATACAATAAACAAGACTCGACGGTTGTTGGGACCACTGACAAGACAAACCAGAAAAACTGAGCCTATCTAGACCTGCTGATGCTGACTGACAAGATAGGTGACGTCGCCACCTGTCTACCTGAAGCAAGAACCAAAATAGCAGGGGTGAGTATAAAGGATACTCAGCAAGGGGGTTTTGGTCACAGTTCGTCATTTATCTTTTTAAAACTAAAAGTGGTGAGTGTTGCCCGTTTTGAGAAAGAATACGAATAACGAAATATAAGTTGTAAAATGACACAAAGCAACACTCGGGTACGGCTTATTTGAAAACACAAAAGGTTGACGAACCGGATCCTTTAAAACATTTGCACGTAATATCAAGCCGATAAATTGAAAGGATATTAGTTGAGTCACGAGGCCATTACATGTTCGAAAAGCACGATATAAATAAGTTGGAATCGATAAATAAACACGGCTCGTAATTCAACTAAATAATTGAATAATAAAGGAGGCTTACAGTGGCAAGCACGAGCCACACTTCCGGATTTTATATATATATATATAGGGAAATACATATGATAAATGAAGAGAACCGGAATGTGCTTCGACTTGTAACGAAAGCCGTAAAACACTTAGACAAGCAACAAATGCAATAAATCATGTAAATAATGTGTCCCGGCAAGAACGGGCCCTCTCCTTATAACTCCCAATTGAAAATCATGAAAGCATATAGTCAAGTACTCCACCACCAACAATACTGTACAGAATTTAAGGAGACGCTGTTAGCACCACCATCAGAATTTAAGGAGACGCGATTAGCACCACCGTGTCAGAATTTAAAGAGACGCGATTAGCACCACCGTTCGCATCAACTTAGGCTAGCCAACCTCCTAGCCGGCCCAAGTTAACACGCTAGAAGTATACATCGGGATTTTCCCTAGACGCTCGTCCCCAGGCTCACCTCCTATATACTCCGGGCCCAAGTTATTAAACAATCTATGGCTTGCTTTTGAAATCAATGATAGTTTGGGTGGCCAAAAGGGCCATTCGGAAGTAGGAAATCGGGGTGTGGGAAGCCAAAGGGGCCATTCGAGACAAGGTTATAATTGCGAGGTCGAGAGACCAAAGTTCGCATGTAAAACAAATGGGTTTTTCTTGCCTCTAGTTGAAAGTACTTAAAATATTTTGGTTTGCTATCAAAACGGTTTGACTAAGCAGATAGAGAAATAGTAAAGGCAATACAACAAGTAATAATAAAGCGGAATAGTGGTTTATTTTGCAAACCTAAGTAACTATGTTCTTACTCCAGTTGAAAACAATTTAAAACCCTTACCTGGCTCGACACGACAGTATGAAAGCAAGCGGTAGTCAGGTTTCTCCCTCGTTGGTCCCACCTGTAATACATAGGGCCTAGAGGATGAAAACAAGACCGACAATACTAAAAGCAAGACACAAGACAACAGACGATGCATGGCAGTTCATATAAACTCCACTCATGCTACAGGTGCAATATAGAAAGTCAGATAATTAAACATGTAAGGATATATAAATTAAGGAACAATATTTAAAGGAATATTTAAAACAATTATAATGATGGAAGAACATTAATAATAAATATGGAAAGCATGCTAAAATGCAGTTAGGGCACGTAGGCATGCTTAAAATAATATAAAGACGTTCTCTCGTGAATACGGGGTTAATCGGATAAGAAACGGAAAAGGTGGAATAAAACCCCTACATGAGAAAGGTGTAATTGACAGTCAAATAGGGTCGGATAATTGTAAATTATGAAGAATATCAAATCCTGAGGCTCGAGGAAGCTATAGGTGAAATCGCATTGATATTCGGAGGTCGTATGTGAAAAGTCAATATTTAAATGAGTGGGGTTGACCCAATTCCCGAAGTGCAAGAAAGGAAAAGGCTGGAAAATGCACTAAGTATGTTGCACCGGCCAACGCACGGGCTTGGAAAGCCGGTGCAAGCACAAATAGGGGTGCACGGCCTCACGCACGGTCTTGAGCACGGTGCCAAGACCGTGCAGGTGCAAACGGGCCTGCGCACGGGCCTGTGCACGGGCTCAAGCCCGTGCAGGTTAAAAAGGGCTGCGCACGGGCTCCTGCACGGTCTTGATCAAGACCGTGCGTTCGCCCGTGTGGATCTACTGAGCAGCAGACTCAGCAGATCGCGAAACCTCTCACGCGAAACCAACATTTAATTCGTACATCTCCTAATTTACACCATAAAACATCCTAATTTCCACATATAATCATATATATCATATAAGCTACACATAGGCACAAGAAACACGTAAAATGGTCAAGTAAATCTTCATAAACACGAAAATCCTAAAACTATAAAATTCTATATAACACTCACTAAAATCGCAACGAGGAAGGAACGAAATGAAATGGGGTAAAAGGATTACCGGTAGAGAATGTAGTGAGGATCGTTTGGGTTTTCACGGCTCGTCGATCGGGCGAGAAACGGGCTCGGTAGGGCATCGGGAAGTTTCCTCCTTTCTTCTCCTTCTCTTCTCCTTCCTTTCTTCTTTTTTTTTTTTGTCTTTGTGTGTAATGAGAGAATGAGAGAGATAGGTAGATATTTAGGAAAATATTTCGGGGGGTAAAATAGTCATTTAGGCTTTTAAGGGCATTTAGGTAATTTAAGTAATTGAGGGCATTTAAAAGATAAGTTAAATCAATCTTTTCCATAAGATTAATTAATCCATCTGGATAGATCGAGAAATTAGGTAAGAAAGAATTCGCGTAATTATTAATAATATAATTAAAATATTCGGGTCGTTACAATACTCCCCTCTTCAAGAGAATCTGTCCTCAGATTCTCCTCCGGACTTCGGGGTTAGTTAAGAGGAGTATAATCTATAAATTCTGATAACGCGAATTAAAAAGATGAACATTTAAGAGCAATTAAAATACATTATAAAACATCATTCACAACAAAAATGGAATCCAAAGTCATGCGAAAAACGGGATTACAAAAACCCTAAACAAAGCTAACGACGAAGAAAATAAAGTTAAATAGCTCATGGCTCATCCAAGACACACATTCTCGTCCATAACGACCAAGAATCAGGAAATCCCAATGTAAGGTCCATCATCACTGTCATTATCTATTTCGTTCTTCCGACTGATTCTTGCACTCTTCGTATCCTCAATGACAATTGTCACATCCTCCTCCTGTTTCTTGATTAGAGTTCCTTTTACAGGAAGTAACGCCATCATCATTTCTCCCATTGTACTCCTCGTCCTTCTCATAATCTATTTCTTAAAGATCACACTCTTTGTTATTCTTTCTACAAAATGTTTTCTCATCTTCAATGGTATTGGATGATTTTTCCTCTCCGCCTTCCATTAAACGATCATTCTCATCATTTCTTCGCTCGACTTCATACAAAACATCAGGATCATCATTATCAGAAGCCGATGTCGGCTCGTCTCCCATATAATCATCATCGTCAGATAATTCATTATCCTCTTCACTAGTTGATTCATCTTCATACATACCTTTAGAAGTATACTCCTTCAGACTCGATTTGTCAACGTCGGTGCTATCCAGAACCGCATAACGTACTCGCAACAGAATCGATCCTAGTCAGCCAAGAACTCCTTGTCCTTAGCACTCTTTAATAGCGTATAACGAATTTATCGAATTCCACGCTATCCACACAGAGGTCACATAAATCTTAGCATCTAATCATTCAGTCAGTGCAAGTGTGAATTTTGAAAGCAGTTAAAGCACGTAAGTTATATAAAACACTTAACACATATTTAAAGCAATTACCATTCGAAACAGAATATTATGAGTGAATGCTATGATAATGCAATGTACCTCTGCGAGTCGGTATCAGGGTCGAGATCCCCTTTTTCTTCCCTGAGGGTTGCTTGAGTCGGGGCAGTCTTGAACTCGATGCTTGCTACTCCCACATCTGAGGCAACGCCCCAGTTTCCTCCTACACTTTGCAGTCTTGTGATTTGTAACGACCCGAATATTTTAATTATAATTATTATTTATTACGCGAATTCTTTCTTGTCTAATTTCTCGAGTTATCCAATTGGATTAATTAATCTTACGGAAAAGATTGATTTAACCTATCTTTTAAATACCCGCAATTGCTAAAATTACATAAATGCCCTTAAAAGCCAAAATGACCATTTTACCCCTCGAGATATTTTCCCTAAATATCTAACTCTCTCTCACATTCTCTCATTTTCACAAAGAAGGAAGAAAGGAAGAAGGAAGGAGGAAGAGACAATTTCGTGCCGAACCCGATTCTCGTCCGAATGGAATCCCGTCTTCGGCTACGTGACCCCCATTCCATAACCAACCGGTAACCTTCTAACCTCTTTTCGATTCATCCGACGAATATCGATTTTTATTGAATTTTAATAACTTAGATTTTTATTGGGTTTATTCGTTATAGTTGACGGTTTTGCATGATTCTTGTTTCTAAATGTTAAGCATGTTTAGGAGAGTAACATATATGAATTTGAGCATGATTGGCCGAGTATAATTTGTGTAGGATGAATTCTGGTATTAGATTTATTGCTTCTGCGTTTGTTCTCGCGAATCTGCTCATTTTAGAACCACACGGTCTCGCCACACGGCGTGACGAGACCCCGTGTGAACGCGCACGGCCTTGCGACAGGCCGTGCAGGAGGCCGTGTGCCTTGTGTATAGCACGCACGGCCTTGCACACGACCGTGCAAGAGGCCGTGCATCTCCATTTCTTGCACGCACGGCCTTGCAACAGGCCATGCAACACCCCGTGTGTACCCCTTAGCCAATTTTCAGCCATTTTCCAGACTGGACCTTCTGTATGTTTCACCCCCAAAAAACCTAAAATGTTCGTTTGATCTCGTTTTTGAATTCCGTCTTCACCAATAGCTTTATTCGGTCATTTATGTCCTTAATATTCGAAGTAGGAATTTTTCCGACTTCGTTCGGGCATTGAATAGTGCCAATCTTGTTTAGGGCTTTTTAGCTATTTTCCATACATCGTCTATTTGATCCAAAACTTGTATGAATGCTTCCTTATTATGTCACGAGCATGAATGTGAAATCTAAATTGTGTTCGAAGCATGTTTACATCTTTTAATCCTTATATCGTTTAATTGTTTTAAATGCAATTGTGAGTACTTCAATGGAAGTCGTGTCTATATGCTTTTACGTGTTTTAATTACTTATCGTACGCCGTGCGTCTTGTCAAGAGTCTTACCTGGTTATGTCGTGTCTTAGATTGCAGGCTTTACTCCCCGTAGAGTACTTGTCCGTTGCTTGCTTTTCTCGTTGTCGAGCTACAGGTGAGGGTCTTAAAATACTTTCAACCGGAGTAAGAATTTCTTTTAAATTATTGCGAACTACCCTTATGTGCTCATCTTGCTTTGATTTCCTTTCTCGTATATCTATTAGATATTTAATATATATTTTATAACAAATGTTTTGATATTAACTTGTATCTATAGGAATCTCTAAATCATTTTGTTTTCAAAGGGCAAGAAAACTCTTTCCTTTTTTGTGACGGTTTGACTTAGGATTAACCCCCTTTGTCATCATATACACTTGCCTAAATGCCCTTTTGGCTTTAACTTATAATGTTCTTCGAACGCGAGCAAAGAATATATTGTTATTTAAAATGGGCCCGGGATGGTATCCGGAGGTTGCAACTGGGGACGAGCGTCCAGGGTGTAACCCGAGGTGCGTTTCCCAAAACTAAGCGTCAATCGTGGCCCGTCAGGAGTTGATAGCCACGGTTGGGAGTGATGGTGGGCGTTGCATTCGTTGCACGTTTTCCTAAAATTCAACAGTCGCCCGGGGGTAGCACCTCTAGGGTCGGACACCGGTGATGGAGTTACTGAACTTGAGGGGGTTATAAGGAGGAACAGGCCCATTCTCGCTGGGATATTACTTGCTTACATTAATGCTTTATTATTACGACTTATTATTGTCGTGTATGCAAGTCGAAGCACGATCCGGATTTTCTTCAATTATGCAAATGTAATTTCTTATATATATATAATCCAAACCCGGAAATCGTGACTCGTACTTGTTCCCTCTTTACCCTCACTGAGTATCCTTTATACTCACCCCTACTATTTTGATTCTTACTTCAGGTCAACAGGTGGCGTTGTCACCTATCTTGTCAGTCGGCAGCAGCAGGTCTAGGTTGGCTCGTATGTCTTGTCTTGTCAGTGTCCCAACAACAATCGTGTCCTTATTTATGATTTGATTTAATTTATGTATTCCATATTATGTTTTAATTCCCATACTTATGTGCCCCTGATGTGGGATAGATTAGACGAGCCATGGATGTCATTTATTATATGCTTATTGAGAATGATGTATGAATTATGTTGCCATGAATGGCTTATATGACTAATTGTATAATTTAATTGTGCTTCCTCAACTCTGTTATTCTTTTATTGCTGTTGTTGTTGAGGTGTCGTTATGCTGTTGCTGGTATTTGATTGCCGTTCGCCGGGATGGATTTTTAAATGGGGTACATCTACCACGCTTGGGAGTTCGTCTCGGTGCGGATGTGGTGTCCTTTCTCCACCCTACGGAAATGGGCGCTACATGATTCGTCTTTCCACAGTGCTCACAGGGAATGGGGTCCTCATTCACTTCTGGTCTGGTAGGTTCCGGTATCTCGTAGTATGGTTCCCATGTCCGAAAAGTGCTCGGTTCGGCTGGATCTCTTCTTGCCTTCTCGTTGAAAGAGGATCCTTTCATGTGAGGAATACCTCGACTCATCTCTTGAAGATCGGACTCCACTCTCATAGCCCGGTTAACTGCATCATGATAAACACGAATGTCCAATCCTACTAATCTTTCCAAGATCTCCGGCTGAAGTCCCTTGATGAATTTCTGCGCTCTCCTTCGATCGTCAGATGCAATGTGAGGAGCATAGACGATGAGGCGGCTGAAAAGTGCCTCGTATTGTGCAACAGGGAGAGCTCCTTGGGTGAGGGACATGAACTCTCTTTCTCGGCTGTCACGTACCACTTGCGGCACGTACTTCTCTCGGAAGTCGGATAGGAACCGTGACCAAGTGTACGGAATTCCCTCAGCGATCCATCTCTGTTCTATGTAGCGCCACCAATCCTCAGCTGGTCCTCTCATGAGAAAGATGGCATACTCGACCCTCTCGGGGTCACCGCAGCGTATTACTCGAAAGATTCGCTCCAGATCGGCTATCCAAGCCTCGGCCTTAAGATCATCTGGTTCACCCACGAAGCAGGGTGGGTTGTAGTGCAGAAATTTATCGAGGGATTGTCCCTCGGTTTGTCTCGCAGCTACATGTTGTTGTTGGTGTTGTCTCTCTTGATGTACTTGTTCAGCAATCTGCCTCATAGCTGTCACTAAGTCTCTTGCAATTGAATTCGGAGATAAGGGAGCTGTAGGGGGTCTTCGATGAGATATTATGTACCTGTGCTCAATAAACTAGGAAAAGATGCATGCTCGGTTAATGGAATGATCACATAAGGCATATAAAATTCAAACAGAGCATACATATATGATTCGGATAGCAGGTAGACAAGTTAAGCATGAAACAAATCACGGAACAAGCAAAACTCGATCCTATAGCCGTACGACCTAGACACGACAAGACCCAAGCAGGACACGACAAGACGACAAGACAAGACAAACGCTACCTCGAGTTCCACATCCACTAGCATTCAATCCCAACTCAGTACTACAATTGTAAAAGTTCAAACGGTTGGTTGGCCATTCCAAAAGAAGATCAATCACAATTTCAATACTAAGGAGTTCTCAAGCACCTGTGACTGGAAACTCTAAGTCTCATTGACACGAAACGGACAGACACAAGAGATAAGACACGACGTGATTACAAAGCTTCAGTTCCTTTTGGGAACCTAGGCTCTGATACCACTGACTGTAGCGCCCCCTGAAGAAGGACCGCCACAACCCCACCGAAATGGATTCCCGAGCTTCAGCGAGGGGCCTTAACTCAAAAACCCACTCCGGCGAACTGCACTCAAACAAGCACTACCGCCAATAGCAACGACCATCCCAACAACAACCATAATAAAACAGAGAAATGCGGAAGCGATAATAATGTAAACAGATAAATTCCATAAATGCCTATGAGGCTAATATAATATCAATTAAACATGTGAAATTCGAAATACAAAAAAATGACAACACGTAGTGCCATCCATGTCTCAACTAGTCTATCCTGTACAATCCTAGATATCGTCAACTATCCCACATCAGGGACACATAAGTACGTAAAGTAAATAAATACAATAAACAAGACTCGACGGTTGTTGGGACCACTGACAAGACAAACCAGAAAGACTGAGCCTATCTAGACCTGCTGATGCCGACTGACAAGATAGGTGACGTCGCCACCTGTCTACCTGAAGCAAGAACCAAAATAGCAGGGGTGAGTATAAAGGATACTCAGCAAGGGGTTTTTGGTCATAGTTCGTCATTTATCTTTTTAAAACTAAAAGTGGTGAGTGTTGCCCGTTTTGAGAAAGAATACGAATAACGAAATATAAGTTGTAAAATGACACAAAGCAACACTCGGGTACGGCTTATTTGGAAACACAAAAGGTTGACGAACCGGATCCTTTAAAACATTTGCACGTAATATCAAGCTGATAAATTGAAAGGATATTAGTTGAGTCACGAGGCCATTACAAGTTCGAAAAGCACGATATAAATAAGTTGGAATCGATAAATAAACACGGCTCGTAATTCAACTAATTAATTGAATAATAAAGGAGGCTTACGGTGGCAAGCACGAGCCACACTCCCAGATTTTTTATATATATATATAGGGAAATACATATGATAAATGAAGAGAACCGGAATGTGCTTCGACTTGTAACGAAAGCCGTAAAACACTTAGACAAGCAACAAATGCAATAAATCATGCAAATAATGTGTCCCGGCGAGAACGGGCCCTCTCCTTATAACTCCCAATTGAAAATCATGAAAGCATATAGTCAAGTACTCCACCACCAACAATACTGTACAGAATTTAAGGAGACGATGTTAGCGCCACGATCAGAATTTAAGGAGACGCGATTAGCACCACCGTATCAGAATTTAAGGAGACGCGATTAGCACCACCATTCGCATCAACTTAGGCTAGCCAACCTCCTAGCCGGCCCAAGTTAACACGCTAGAAGTATACATCGGGATTTGCCCTAGACGCTCGTCCCCAGGCTCACCTCCTGTATACTCCGGGCCCAAGTTATTAAACAATCTATGGCTCGCTTTTGAAATCAATGATAGTTTGGGTGGCCAAAAGGGCCATTCGAAAGTAGGAAATCGGGGTGTGGGAGGCCAAAGGGGCCATTCGAGACAAGGTTATAATTGCGAGGTCGAGAGACCAAAGTTCGCATTTAAAACAAATGGGTTTTCCTTGCCTCTAGTTGAAAGTACTTAAAACATTTTGGTTTTCTATCAAAACGATTTGACTAAGCAGATAGAGAAATAGTAAAGGCAATACAACAAGTAATAATAAAGCGGAATAGTGGTTTATTTTGCAAACCTAAGTAACTATGTTCTTACTCCAGTTGAAAACAATTTAAAACCCTTACCTGGCTTGACACGACAGTATGAAAGCAAGCGGTAGTCAGGTTTCTCCCTCGTTGGTCCCACCTGTAATACACAGGGCCTAGAGGATGAAAACAAGACCGACAATACTAAAAGCAAGACACAAGACAACAGACGATGCACGGCAGTTCATATAAACTCCACTCATGCTACAGGTGCAATATAGAAAGTCAGATAATTAAACATGTAAGGATATATAACTTATAGAACAATATTTAAAGGAATATTTAAAATAATTATAATGATGGAAGAACATTAATAATAAATATGTTCTTACTCCAGTTGAAAACAATTTAAAACCCTTACCTGGCTCTACACGACAGTATGAAAGCAAGCGGTAGTCAGGTTCCTCCCTCGTTGGTCCCACCTGTAATACACAGGGCCTAGAGGATGAAAACAAGACCGACAATACTAAAAGCAAGACACAAGACAACAGACGGCGCACGACAGTTCATATAAACTCCACTCATGCTACAGGTGCAATATAGAAAGTCAGATAATTAAACATGTAAGGATATATAACTTATAGAACAATATTTAAAGGAATATTTTAAATAATTATAATGATTGAAGAACATTAATAATAAATATGGAAAGCATGCTAAAATGCAGTTAGGGCACGTAGGCATGCTTAAAATAATATAAAGACGTTCTCTCGCGAAAACGGGGTTAATCGGATAAGAAACGGGAAAGGTGGAATAAAACCCCTACATGAGAAAGGTGTCAATTGACGGTCAAATAGAGTCGGATAATTGTAAATTATGAAGAATATCAAATCCCGAGGCTCGAGGAAGCTATAGGTGAAATCGGACTGATATTCGGAGGTCGTATGTGAAAAGTCAATATTTAAATGAGTGGGGTTGACCCAATTCCCGAAGTGCAAGAAAGGCAAAGGCTGGTAAATGCACTAAGTATGTTGCACCAGCCAACGCATGGGCTTGGCAAGCCGGTGCAAGCACAAATAGGGGTGCACGGCCTCACGCACGGTCTTGAGCACGGTGCCAAGACCGTGCAGGTGCAAACGGGCCTGCGCACTGGCCTGTGCACGGGCTCAAGCCCGTGTAGGTTAAAAAGGGCTGCGCACGGGCTCCTGCACGGTCTTGATCAAGACCGTGCGTTCGCCCGTGTGGATCTACTGAGCAGCAGACTCAGCAGATCGCGAAACCTCTCACGCGAAACCAACATTTAAATTCATACATCTCCTAATTTACACCATAAAACATCCTAATTTCCACATATAATCATATATATCATATAAGCTACACATAGGCACAAGAAACACGTAAAATGGTCAAGTAAATCTTCCTAAACACGAAAATCCTAAAACTATAAAATTCTATATAAAACTCACTAAAATCGCAACGAGGAAGGAACGAAATGAAATGGGGTAAAAGGATTACCGGTAGAGAATGTAGTGAGGATCGTTTGGGTTTTCACGGCTCGTCGATCGGGCGAGAAACGGGCTTCGGAGGGCGTCGGGAAGTTTCCTCCTTTCTTCTCCTTCTCTTCTCCTTCCTTTCTTTTTTTTTTCTCTTTGTGTGTAATGAGAGAATGAGAGAGATAGGTAGATATTTAGCAAAATATCTCGGGGGGTAAAATAGTCATTTAGGCTTTTAAGGGCATTTAGGTAATTTAAGTAATTGAGGGCATTTAAAAGATAAGTTAAATCAATCTTTTCCATAAGATTAATTAATCCAATTGGATAGATCAAGAAATTAGGTAAGAAAGAATTCGCGTAATTATTAATAATATAATTAAAATATTCGGCTCGTTACTTCTGGTATGAGAAGTTATGTGAAAGAGTATATTACAGCATCTCTAAGAGGTATTCGCAATCGTGGCCTTTACCGTATGGTGGGTATTATCTTCATTCGATTTTATCCAACTCGAAATATCGTAAGAGAAGAAGAAGAATCTGACATGCCTTTCTTCCAGTCACTCAAAATCTTTTCCGGTAGAGTTCTAGAGGTCAGTTATGAACAGGAAAAACAACACTCGGTCGAAGACTTGCTAGGGCAGATCGGGGTTGGCAATCCCAAAGGGAGAGCGTATGATTCCTCAATCTTGGCTTAGGTTTAATAAAATAAGGAAGCCCGAGCCAGCCCCTGTTTCACATCGATAATCGGAAATGGGGGTACAAATTAGATCAAATAGGGAAATGTAGGTCTAGAGTAGACAAATTAGCAAAAGTACTATCTCCTTGAAATTATATGGCTAATATGATGCCATGAAATTCTGAATCACTTGGTGTGGGCGTCGCAAAACCAACCCTAGCTAGCAGCAATCCAAACCTCCACAGTCTTCTTTTGGAGTTAAACTCCCATTTTTCCATTAGATCTATGATTAGCTCTCATTCAGGATGGACCTATCAAAGAACATGATTTATGCAAAGAAAGGAAGTGCTCTGCTGCTCTCATTAAAGCTCTTGTAGTGGCTCCTGCCAAAAGACCAAATCACCACTACTCAACTAAGTAAATCCGAAGAGTTAGAAAGTGCATAACTCTTTCTATGTCCACGAAAATTAGAAGTAGGTACAAATTCTCCTAATTTATGACCTACCACACAATCTGTTATATAAAATTCCAATCGTGACACTAGTAATCCCGCATCTGAGATGAATAAGACTAGGAATTTGAACAAAGAAAAAGAGACAAAGTGTTCATTTTGGATCTCTTTCCTCCGTTCGCTCGACATTATTCAAGCAGGCCACGTGGATTGGATAGGGTCTTCTTCGGCTAATGAGACCTCAATCCCGAAGTCTTGTTTGGGAAGGTTATGAGAAAACTTGGGGATGAGTTGGGATTTTAGCTTTCTCTATAGAAAAAAGGACCTACTTTTTAAATCCACACTCAAAAGGACCCCAAATACACATCTCTTAGTTTAAAGGACATGTTTTGAATAAAAAATTATTAAATCTGCCAAATCATCGCCAAGTGATCAAAGTAATTTTTTTTTCTTGTTCATTTTCATTTCTTCTCTTTTCTACCAAGTTATCAGATAGAAATATTTTATTTTATTTTATTTTTTTTATTTCATGTTCTTCTTTAACGTTAATTTTATATTTCTTTCTCTTTCTTCTATAGTTATTTTTATCTCTTTCTTCTATAGTTCTTTTTATCTCTTTCTTTCTTTTGTTCATATATTTTCGTTCCTTCACTAAATCACCCGAATTTATAGTCCAATTTAATTTTTTGGATGAGATGAATAAAATAATATAAAGAAATTGAGTTTTCGTTGGACGACGGAGGCGCAACTGTAACAACCCGTTATTTGAATATTGATCCGGTAGATCGATTTATTTTATTTTACATCTTTCGTGAATTTTGTGGTTATGTATTATTACATTTTACAAGGATTTATATGTATGAGTGAATTTTGGTTTTTAAACCATTTCATGGCAACGTATGTTCAATTGCATGAATTGCGACTGTAATATTGCTTAATTCCGACAACATGCTATTTTTAGTAAGTTTGGTGTAATTACGGTTTTGCCCCTTCGTCTCTAAGCCAAGTCAACTTTTGACTTAACCATCCCTCCTCTCTCTCCCTCATCTCACTTTATGTAAAGAAGAAAAATAGAGAAGAAGAAAGAAGAGAAAAAGAGAAGAAGAAGAAGAAGCTAGGATTGAACATTTCGACTCCGTTTCTTGACCGAATTCTAAGACGTGAAATCCTACGAACTCCTCACGATCTTTTCTTCGAGTGAGCTTCTCACGTCTTTCGTGTTTAATGCTTCCTATCCTTCGATTTTCAAGATTTGATGAATAGTTGAATAATGTATGAAATATATGATTTTAGGTGAATTTGTGGATTGCTTTTCGTGTTTATTGATTCTATACGTAGATGTTGAGTAGGAGAACATCTTATGTAAAGATTAATATGAGTGATTAACTTTTTGAGGTTGATATATGAAATTTTGGTTTGAAATCGTGTAGGGTTTATTTTCTGCGAATTTTTCTGCTGTTTCTTGATCCACACGGCCTTTGCACACGGGGTGTTGCAAGCCCGTGTGCAGGTGCACGGGTCCTCTCACGGCCTGGTGAGAGGCCGTGCGTGTTGGTGTGTTTGTGCACGGGCTCTAGTCATGGCCTCAAGCCCGTGTGCAAGAGCCCGTGTGAGGCCATTTTCAGCCCAAAACCTACTGTAAGCCGCAGTGCTACTTTGCAATGTAGGTACCACCGAGACTCGTCTTTTCCGAATTCTTTCCTCACTCATGTATTCTGTGATTATGAGATAGATACTAATTGCATGATTTACGAATTTATCGCATGTTCGTGATTGTGAATAGTGCGTTTGAAGTTTTTGACCAATTTCCTAACTTTTGCATATGATGTCCGTTTCTTTCGAAACTCAAATGCATATCTTCCTATGGTATATTAAGCACGCTCATGAAATTCCGTTGCATTTGAACATGATTAGCATATCTAAATTCGAGAATTACGTTATTTATTTGATAATTTGAGCCTATGTGATTGTTTAAACGTGCTCCTATATGTTTTACTGATTTGGTATTAGCCGTGCGTCGTCGTTAGTCTTATGTGGTCGTGTCCTTGTGTTTTGCAGACGATACTCCCGTGGAGTAGCGTGCCTGTTTCGCACTTGCTCTCTTCTTTTGTTAAGCCAACAGGTAGGGTTTTTAGTTTCTATTAGTATACGATAATACGTACATAATACCAACCCTACTACTCGATAAGCCTCGTTTGACGATTTGTTTTACATCCGTTTATATATATAGTAGATATTTAAGCGTATACATTTATGATCTTGAAAATATTATAATATGAAAAGTATTACGTATAAGTTTTTGAAATGTTTACGAAAGAGGCAAGTAAACCTTTGTTTTCTAAAAGCGAACTTTGACATTGTAGCCTGGCACACGAGTTGCCTCGAACGGTCTTTTTACCACATGAAAATGTTTGAAAAGCGAGCTATGTATATGTATGTGTATGAACTATTTTGATGGGCCCAGAGTAAGGACGATAGGACGAAGTCGGTAGACATCGGGTCTACGGCGGAAATCATATGGTTTCCTCCACCTTTGGGAGCTCGGGGTGAGTTCGGAGTGGCAGCCCTTTGAGTACCTGAGTTGTTTATCTTTGATCTGTGTAGTTAGGGGTTGCTCCCTGATTACAACCGGAGGAATAATGAGGGTTTCTGTTTTATGATTTGACTGGTGGTTCAGAACTCTTCTCGCTAAGTTATAAGTTTCATTTTATTTCATTTTGAGCTAGATCACCAACCGTTTGCTAAAACCTTTACTTATGTTGTTTCCTTTCTGTTTAAAATTGGTGATTTACTTTCGTTTTTCATATATACTATTATTCCCCCTCACTTAGTCGTTTGACTAACCCCCTTTGTCTCACCCTTGGTTTCAGGATTCTAGGCTGGCTTCATAGTTTGTGTTGTCGTCGTCGATCGAGTTGCATTCCTTTTGTTTTCGTAAACTCGTGTCCTAGTTAGCCCGTAGCTTGAGATGTATGTTATGTAGGATTTGATGTAACTTATGTATTGTCGGGAATAATATTGTAGAACCCGTTGCTCTATTATTATAAAACTTTTGGAATTTCACTAGCCTTGGAGGGCTTTACCTAACCGCGCAACTGTCTTATGATATTATGTTTCATTTGTTTTATTGCTTCCGCTTTCGTTTATCTCTGTTTTAAAACTCCCACCTAGTAAATGAGTTTCCTTTCCGTTCGCCGGGTTTTGGCTTGGGTCGGATTCCTTTCGAATCCGGGTCAGGACTCGGTGCGGGGCGTGCGTTGGCCCGTTTGGCAGCGCTCGCTACAGTTAGTATCAGAGCTATTTGGGTTCAATGGCCTATGCTCTGAAGCGTCGAGTCTGTCTAGGTCGTACGGCTTAGGGATTATGTGAATTGCGTGATTGTGCTTAAGTGATTGTGTGAATTTAACTTCCTTACGTGTTAATGTTTTACATAATCACTTATCGTCATGCATATTTTGTATAGTTTTGCAGGATGCGTCGTGGTAGAGGTCCTCCTCCTCCTCCTCTCCCGCCAGTAGGACCTACGCCAGCTCAATTTATGGCGGCATTACAGCAGTTTGCTCTCCATGCACCTCGAGAGACTCTGGAACAAGCTGCTTTGAAAGCCATGAATCAGTTTCTAAAACGTGATCCACCACAGTTTGTGGGAGCACCTGATGATGTGGTTGCAGAGTCCTGGATATTGGCTTAAGAGAAGATATTCAGATTGTTGCACACTACGGATCCTCAGAGGGTTGAGTATGCTGCCTACTTGATGACTGGGGCAGCACAGGATTGGTGGACACGGATTGATTATCGTTAGACGCGTGATCAGGTGGTTCCAACTTGGGCTCAGTTCTTGGTGGAGTTTAGGGCGAAATACATTCCGTTGGTAGTCAGACAATAGTAGGAAAGGGAGTTTTAGAGCTTGAAGCAGGGCACGTCTTCGGTAGATCAGTACGAGGCGCATTAATCTCGCCTCATTGTTCACTGTTCGTACATCGTAGAGGACGAAGAGAGGAAGACTTGTCAGTTTGTGAAGGGTTTGTCTCACAGATTCGACTGCACATGATGGCTATTCGTCCCCGACTTTATTCAGACGCAGTTGACATGGCTCTTGCCATTGAGTCAGAGCTGAGACAGATGAGGCCTACACCAGCACCTGCTCCCGCAGCCGCTAAGGGTTTTCCTTCGAGTCCGAAGAGGTCCTTTCCTTCTGCAGGACCATCTTCTTCTTCAGCTGGGAAGAAGCCTTTTCAGCAGGCTCCAAAGCCGAATGTTCCTCCCCATGCTCAGGGCTTTCCACGACCAGTTTGTGGACATTGTGGAGGTCCCCATTTGGAGTCTAAGTGTCAAAGGAAGTTGGGACTTTTCTATGAATGTGGTAGCTCCGATCATCTTATGAATGCATGCCCGGTGAAGAGAGGTCAGAAGCAGCCAGCTCAGCCTCAGGCCCAGGCCCATCTCTATGCCTTGGAAGGCGATGCCGAGGATGTCGCGCCAGACATGAATGCCATGGTGGAAGGTACGATATATATACATGGCATTCCCATTCATGCATTGTACGACCCGGGTGCTTCTCACTCGTTTATTGCGCCTGTCATTGCCTTATCTGTGCATGCGCCTGTTGAGTTGCTTGAGTATGTGTTAGTTGTTAGCTCGCCGATGGGTTCTAGAGTAGCTATGAACCGCGTTCTCAAGCGTTGTCCGATGGTGATCGAGGGTACCGAGTACCTAGAGGATTTGATTGTGTTGCCGATGAAGGAGTATGGAGTTATTCTTGGGATGGATTGGTTGTTCGAGCACCGAGCTAAGATCGACTGCTATGAGAAGAAGGTTGTGCTTGGTTCCAGTGAAGATAGAGGTTTCAGAACGGGTGAAGGCCCGTATATCTCTATGATGGAAGCCAAGAAGCTTATTCGGGAGGGAGAAGCAACTGGTTTTCTAGCTTATCTTCTCAACCGCCTGAAAGAGCAAAGGAAGATTGAGGATACTGAGGTGGTTAAGGAATTCATGGATGTGTTTCCCGAGAAATTGGAGTTTCTGCCCCCTGATAGGGACATTGAGTTCGTTATTGATCTAGTCCCGGGAGCCGAGCCGTACTCGAAGTCTCCGTACCATATAGCTCCTGCCGAGTTGAAGGAATTGAAGAATCAACTCGATGAACTCCTTTCGATTGGATACATCCGCCCGAGTACCTCGCCTTGGGGTGCTCCAGTCCTGTTCGTGAGAAAGAAGGATGGTACACTCCGCATGTGTATCGATTATCGCGAGTTTAACAGGATGACGGTGAAGAATAAGTATCCTTTGCCGCATATTGAGGAGTTGTTTGATTTACTCCAGGGATCGAGAGTTTATTCTAAGCTTGATCTCAGACAAGGGTATTACCAGCTCCGTATCCGAGCCGAGGATATTCCAAAGACAACGTTTAACACCAGATACGGTCATTTCGAGTTCGTGGTGATGCCGTTTGGACTCACGAACGCTCCTACCGCTTTTATGGATATGATGCACGGGATCTTTCGTCCCTACCTCGATAAGTTTGTCGTTATCTTTATTGATGACATTCTAGTGTTCTTGAAGTCAGAGGAAGAGCACTCAGAACACCTCAGGATTGTTCTTCAAGCGTTGAGAGAGCACCAGTTATTTGCTAAGTTTAGCAAATGCGAGTTCTGGATCGACAGGGTGACTTTTCTAGGTCATGTCATATCAAGAACAGGAGTCGAGGTAGATCCATCGAAGATCGAGACTGTGTTAGATTGGGAGAAACTAATCCGCAGTTTCTTGGGTTTAGCAGGATACTATAGACGTTTCATCAAGGACTTTTCCAAGCTTGCTAGTCCGTTGACAGCGTTGACAAAGAAGGATGCCAAGTTTGAGTGGTCAGACAAATGTGAAGTAAGTTTCCAAGAGCTCAAGAAAAGATTGACTACAGCCGCAGTGTTAGCTTTGCCTAATGGATCAGAGGGACTCGTTGTGTATACAGATGCGTCACACGAGGGATTCCGTTGTGTGTTAATGCAAAATGGGAGAGTTATAGCTTACGCCTCGAGGAAGCTAAAGCCAGCCGAAGAGAACTATCCCACGCATGATCTTGAGCTAGCAGCCGTTGTGTTTGCTTTGCTAAAGTGGCATCATTATCTTTATAGCACTACGTTTGATATCTTCACTGATCACAAGAGTCTTCAGTACTTGTTCACTTAGAAGGATTTGAACAGGAGACAGCGTCGTTGGATGGAATTGTTTGAGGATTACGATTGCAAGATTCAGTGCCATCCTGGAAAGGCGAATGTTGTAGCCGATGCATTGAGTCGTAAGGCGAGTGTAGCTCACCTAGAGGCTAAGCTTGAGCGAGTTCATATCACTTGCAGGCTCACGTTCAAAGTATGTCAATCCAGTCAGAATTGGGTCGTAAGATTCCAGATGCTCAGGCTACTGACGAGTGGACTCAGGGACAGATAGTCCATATTTCAGATGATCCAGAGTCCCAGTTTCGTATTGATGATTCTGGCATTCTCCACTTCGAGATACGAGTTTGTGTTCCTGAGAGTCTTAAGAAGGAGATTCTTGCTGAGGCGCATAATACGCCTTATACAGTACATCCTGGTGGAAGTAAGATGTATCGGGATCTGAAAGAGTTGTTCTGGTGGAGAGGTATGAAGAGAGACGTAGCCAATTATGTCAAGAGATGTCAGACATGTCAGCAGGTCAAGGTAGAGCACCAGAGACCTGGTGGATTGCTACAGCCACTACCGATTCCTACGTGGAATTGGGAGCAGATTGCGATGGACTTTATGTCTGGTTTGCCGAAAGTCAAAGGTGGCTATGATAGTATTTGGGTGATCATTGACCTACTCTCCAAGACTGCTCACTTTCTGCCGATCCAGAAGTCATTCAAGGTGGAGAAGTTGGCAGAAATTTATCTCCGAGAGATTGTCAGGCTTCATGGAGTTCCCGCGAGTATTGTTTCTGACAGAGATGTTATATTTACTTCTCAATTATGGCAGCATCTTCAGGAGAAAATGGGAACGAAGTTGACATTCAGTACAGCAGCTCACCCGCAGACCGATGGCTAATCTGACAGGATGATTCGATATCTCAATGATATGCTTCGCGCGTGTGCCTTAGATTTTCGCATCAATTGGCACGACCAGCTACCGTTGATCGAGTTTGCCTACAACAACAGTTATCAGTCTACGATCAAGGCGGCACCTTATGAAGCATTATATGGAAGGAAGTGTAGATCCCCGTTGTTTTGGGATCTCGAAGATTGGCATTGGGTGCGAGATAACAAAGGAAGAGGAGATTCTCCGCAGTCTCTTCAGAGAGCAATTAACCGAATTCAGATCATCCGTCAAAGGATGAAAGCAGCCCAGGATCACCAAAAAAGTTATGCCGATACACGCCGCCGACCTTTGGAGTTCGAGGTTGGTGACCGAGTGTTCCTTAAAGCTTCACCTCGAAAGGGATTCACTCGTATTGGCAAAGGTGGTAAGTTAGGCCCGAGATTCTTAGGGCCGTTTCAGATTCTGGAGAAGATTGGAGAAGCTACTTACAGATTAGACTTGCCGCCGAGTCTTACCGGAATCCACAACCTTTTCCATGTTTCTCAGCTCCGAAAGTATCACCCGAGTGATTCACACATTCTTCCTATCGAAGATGTTGAGATAGAGCCGGACTTGATCTTCGTTTCACAACCGGTAAAAATTTTAGATAAGAAGACTCAAGCACTGCGTAACAGAGAGATTCCCATGGTCAAAGTGCTTTGGAGGAATCAGTAGATTGAAGAAGCTACATGGGAAACCGATGATAAGATGCGCAAGCTTCACCCAGAGTTATTTGAAGCAGACGAGTAGAATCTGGGGACAGATTCTCATAAGGAGGGGTGATTGTAACTACCCGTTATTTGAATATTGATCCGGTAGACCGATTTGTTTTATTTTACGCCTTTCGTGAATTTTGTGGTTATGTATTATTATATTTTACAAGGATTTATATGTATGAGTGAATTTTGGTTTTTAAACCATTTCATGGCAACGTGTGTTCAATTGCATGAATTTCGACTATAATATTGCTTAATTCCGAAAACATACTATTTTTAGTAAGTTTGGTGTAATTACGGTTTTGCCCCTTCGTCTCTAAGCCAAGTCAACTTTTGACTTAACTATCCCTCCTCTCTCTCCCTCATCTCACTTTACGTAAAGAAGAAAAATAGAGAAGAAGAAAGAAGAGAAAATGAGAAGAAGAAGAAGAAGCTAGGATTGAACATTACGACTCCGTTTCTCGACCGAATTCCGAGCCGTCAAATCCTACGAAATCCTCACAATCTTTTCTTGGAGTAAGCTTCTCATGCCTTTCGTTTTTAATGCTTCCTATGCTTCGATTTCAAGATTTGATGAATAGTTGAATAATGTATGAAATATATGATTTTGGGTGAATTTTTGGATTGCTTTTCATGTTTATTGGTTCTATAGGTAGATGTTGAGTAGGAGAACATCTTATGTGAAGATTAATATGAGTGATTAACGTTTTGAGGCTGATATATGAAATTTTGGTTTGAAATCATGTAGGGTTTGTTTTCTGCGAATTTTTCTGCTGTTTCTTGATCCACACGGCCTTTGCACACGGGGTGTTGCAAGCCCGTGTGCAGGTGTACGGGCTCTCTCACGGCCTGGTGAGACCTGTACACGGGCTCTCTCACGGCCTGGTGAGAGGCCGTGCGTGTTGGTGTGTTTGTGCACGGGCTCTAGTCACAGCCTCAAGCCCGTGTGCAAGAGCCCGTGTGAGGCCATTTTCAGCCCAAATCCAACTGTAAGCCGCAGTGCTACTTTGCACTGTAGGTACCACCGAGACTCGTCTTTTCCGAATTCTTTCTTGTAACGACCCAAAATTCCGGAATATATTTTCGGAATAATTATTCGACCTCTCGTTAGATTCTAAATGAAAAGATTAGCTTCGTTAGCTAATTTTAATTTATTCTAATTTATTTCCATATCCTCAACCATTTATAATTACCTTTTCTACCCATCGAATTTATTTTAATCTCAAACGAACCCACACCCCTTAAACACACTTGCACCCTCTTGGACACATTTGCACCATCTTGAACACACCTACACCCTCTTGTGCACACTCTCTTGCACCCTCTTGCTCACACCCCAAAATCGAGAGAGAGAAAGAGAGAAGAGAAGGAGAAAGGAATAAGAAGAAAGGAGAAGGAGAAATCTCGTCCCGAATCCGTCGCTCGACCAATCGAGATTCCGAGACCAACTATACAATCCTCATTCGATTCTCTACCGGTAACCTTCTTTCCCCATTTCGTTTCATCCATTAAATCCTTCATTTTGTTAGTATTTATTAAGTTTGAATATTTGAATATTTGATGGGTTTGTAGGTTAGAGTTTACCATTTTTAGTGTAGTTCGGATCAAATGGTAGCTATTAATGTGTACAATGCATGCGTGTGAATTTTATGTGTTGATTTTAACTATAGAATCCGCCCTAGTTGATTTTAGGATGAAACCCTCATGAGAAAACCTTAAATAGCATTTTTCTGCACCTGTAAGTTGAACCACACGGTCGAACGCACGGTCTTGGCAAGACTGTGCGCCAGGCCGTGCACCATCCTGCGCACCGGCGCCCTTGTTTTAGCTTCCACGGTCTTGAGTGCGTGCTCAAGACCGTGCTCCAAGCCGTGCGTTAGCCTGTGCGAATGCCTTAACCAAATTTTCAGCCTTTTTCCTTAGTTGCTCACGGTAATGGGGTCAATTGGCAAAAAATAAAAGTTGACTTTTTGCATACGACCCCCTAAAATCGAGCCGTTTTCACCTATAGCTTCCATATAATAAAAGGATGAATATTTCGTAAAGTTTTCTAAATTCCGACCTCGTTCGGGCCGTGCATGGCCCCTTCGCCATTTAAATCTCATTTCAGCAAACAGAAACTCAGCAACCCCAATTTCCCTCATTTCTCTCGCCCAGCAACAGATTTCTCCCCCAATTTTCCCCAAATTTCATCCTCTCAACTTTGTAAGCTTGTATCTGTCGATCTGGCCGTCGGATTTTCGTAATTTTTGGAAAGTACATTGTCTCTACTACGAAGTTTCATTAGTTGGTTTTTGGGGACGATCCGCCAAACCGATCGTACACAAATCGCTGCTCAAAATACATGCCCGCCAAGTCTTCGAAAAAATTCCCGAGTGAAGAATTTCACCAAATTCAACCAAGGAAGCTTCCAACAACCTTCTCACATGGCCACCGAGGGTTCTCGATGAAGGAGGAGGCGAGATGACCCTCCATCCCCGCTTCCTCTTGATTTGAAAATTCCCAATTCCATTCAAGCCAAGATTTTTCGCCGGATGCATGAACGCCCGGTTCTCTCTACCAAATTCCTCAGTATAGAGGCGTTAGGAAGCTTGGAACTCGGCCACGGTATAGCCCGGTACATTGAAGACTTGGATTGGACCACATTTTTGGATATTAGGAGGAATTCGTATCCACGGCTCGTCTATGAATTCAGTGCAACACTCCAAGTAGTCCCTCATCAAGACGATGCCGAACTACCATTCAAGATCGAATTTCGAGCTTTCAATGAAGAATATGAGCTTACACTACGGCAATTGACAACGCATTTCGGACTAACCATTCGGGGGATGATAAGTCGAGAGATAGGATGTCCGAAGCCGAAGCGTGGAGAAATGTCTCCACTTCTAGAAGGCCCTTCCAACAAGGAAAGTTAAAGGCAACCGACCTCATCAATCCCGCCGTGAGAACTTTCCATCGATTCCTCTCATGCACCATTTTTGCCCGAGGAGATAGCTACGGTTCTATCAACTTGGATGAACTCTATGTTTTAGATTGTGAGGTCCGAAGAGAGCCGGTCAACGGCATTATGTTTTTCCTGAGATACGTGGAGTACGTGGGCACCCGCCTGAAGGGAGAGATTAGGATTGGGTCCTACATTACCGCAATCCTTGAGTGTGCCGGCCTGACCGGTATGGACCGAATGGCCCCAGCAAGAGGAGACGACGCGACCATTACCTACAAACAATTCGCTTAGATGAAGCTTTGCAAGAAAGTTAAAGGGTGTCATAGTAGGTATGTGCCGATAACGGTAGAGAAGCCGCCGCCAAGAGTGACGACGGTGTCGAGGAGGATATCCGAGCAGGAGGTCTTCCTGAAGAGGACCAACAAGAGATTCAGGAACAAATGCTCGAGCAACTATACGAAGCTGGGGGCTTCGATCCACAATAGATCCTGTACGTGCCTGATCCTCCAAGAGCCGACGAGGCTCACTTCCAGTAGAGTTTCGACGACTACCCGACACAGCACCAGACTGGATCCTCACAATGGGATTGACTCAGTGAGGAGCAGTGGACCCGGTACCAACAATCGGAGTCGAAGACCCGAAACCAGTGGGAGGCCGATAGGTGGACGGTTTGGGGAAACCGCTTCACATCCTTCACTAAGCAGGCTACCGAGTGACTGGACCGACAGTCGGCCGACCTTCAGGAGGTTTGCACCGACCTTCGGGAGATCAGACATGAGGCCCGAGGCAACCACACCGAGCTCCAGGAGCAGATTTCCGACCTTGAGAGGTCCATCTCTGAGCAGGTCGCTAGCTACCTGAGCCGTCTGGGCATACCGCACAGCTCTGGAGCATCCGATTCTTAGACGACATCGTTATCTTTCCATTTCTCATTATTTATTTCAATTTAATTATAATTTGTTTTATTTTGAATGTTATGTATGAACTATTTGACATTTGCCTATTTGAATTTAAATGTTAATTATTTGTTTTAATTAATTGCTTATGTGTTAATTGCGCGATTTTGTATGACGAACTTCTAAATTTCGTGATATACTCCCTTTAACAAACCCCGAGGTTCGGAGGAGAATCTGAGGACAAATTCTTTTGAAGGGGGGAGTAGTGTAACGACCCAAAATTTCGGAATATATTTTCGGAATAATTATCCGACCCCTCGTTGGATTCTAAATGAATAGATTAGCTTCGTTAGCTAATTTTAATTTATTCTAATTTATTACCATATCCTCAACCATTTATAATTACCTTTTCTACCCCTCGAATTTATTTTAATCTCAAACGAGCCCACACCCCTTAAACACACTTGCACCCTCTTGGACACATTTGCACCATCTTGAACACACCTACACCCCCTTGTGCACACTCTCTTGCACACTCTTGCTCACACCCCAAAATCGAGACAGAGAAAGAGAGAAGAGAAGGAGAAAGGAATAAGAAGAAAGGAGAAGGAGAAATCTCGTCCCGAATCCGTCGCTCGACCAATCGAGATTCCGAGACCAACTATACAATCCTCATTCGATTCTCTACCGGTAACCTTCTTTCCCCATTTCGTTTCATCCATTAAATCCTTCATTTTGTTAGTATTTATTAAGTTTGAATATTTGAATATTTGATGGGTTTGTAGGTTAGAGTTTACCATTTTTAGTGTAGTACGGATCAAATGGTAGCTATTAATGTGTACAATGCATGAGTGTAAATTTTATGTATTGATTTTAACTATAGAATCCGCCCTAGTTGATTTTAGGACGAAACCCTCATGAGAAAACCTTAAATCGCATTTTTCTGCACCTGTAATTTGAACCACACGGCCCAACGCACGGTCTTGCCAAGACCGTGCGTCAGGCCGTGCACCACCCTTTATGCCTGCACTGGCCTGCGCACCCCGGTGCGCAAGCCAGTATGCCCTTGTTTTAGCTTGCACGGTCTTGAGTGCGTGCTCAAGACCGTGTGCCAGGTCGTGCGTTAGCCCGTGCGAATGCCTTAACCAAATTTTCAGCCTTTTTCCTTAGTTGCTCACGGTAATGGGGTCAATTGGCAAAAAATAAAAGTTGACTTTTTGCAGACGACCCCCTAAAATTGAGTCGTTTTCACCTATAGCTTCCATATGATACAAGGATTAATATTTCGTAAAGTTTTCCAAATTCCGACCTCGTTTGGGACTTGAATCGAGCCTTTTTCGTTTAAGACTTTTTCCCCAATTTTTGAATGTTGTCCGAATCATCCGAAAATCGCATGAGTGCTTCTTTATAATATATCATGCATGAATGTGCAATTAGAATTTGAATTGAGCATGTTTAGCATCTTTAACTTCGTATCTTTCGTTTAATGGATTTAATTGCATTTTACTTGTAATTTCAATTGCTACATGATTATTATTTGGTCTTTCATGTGTTGTAGTCCTTAAGAGTCGTGCGTCCTATCTTGTCTTATTTAGTTTGTCATCTGACAGTTTTAGGTCGTTCTTTCAAGGAAGTACTTGAGTTGTCTTGTCGTTCCCGTGCTTCCAGGTGAGGGTTTTAATTTGCTTTCAACTGGAGTAAGAATTTTTTTTAATTATTGCGACCAACCCTTAACGTGCTCATATTGATTTGATTTCCTTTCTTGTATATCTATTAAATATTTAATTATATTTTCATGATTTTAATAACAAACGTCTTGATATCAACTTATACCTATGAGTATATCTAAACCGTTTTGTTTTCAAGAGGTAAGTAAACTCTTTCGTTTCAAGCGTGACGCTTTGACTTAGGATTTGGGTCTATGGGGGAAGTCGTTAGGGGAGTACGTCAGCACATCCCGACACGTATGAAACTCATGGTTACCCCCTTTGTCGTCACACCCTTGCCTAAATACCCGTTTAGCTTTCAACTTGTAATGTTCTTCAAACGCGAATAAGATATTGGACTTTTCTTTTATTGAGGCCCGGGAGGGTATTTGTAGCGGGCGCCGCCAAACGGGTAGACGCATGCCCCGCACCGGATCCTAACCCGGAATCGAAAGTAATCCGACCCGAATCAAAACCCGGCGAACGGCAAACCGGACTCATTTACTACTAGGCGGGAGTTTCAAAACAGGGACAAACCAAAAGTGGAAGCAATATATAGACAAACATAAAATTCATAATGGTTGCGCAGTTAGGTAAAGCCCACCAAGGCTAGCAAATTCCCATAAATACGAATAAATGTTTACAACGGGTTCTACAATATTATTCCCGGCTATACATAAGTATAATCCTACATAACAAATATCAAGTCAACAAGAAACAAGAGTTTACATAAGACAAAAGCGTAACTCGACTGACCACGACTCAATACTATGAAGCCCGCCTAGAATCCTGAAACCAAAGGGTGAAACGAATGGGGTTAGTCAAACGACTAAGTGAGGGGGAAAAAGACAGTACATAAGAATAAACGAAAGTAGATCACCAGTTTAAACAGAAAGAAAATAACAGAAGTAAAGTTTTTCGCAAACGATTGGTGAACTAGCTCAAAATGGAACAAAACAAAACGTATAACTCAGCGAGAAGAGTTCTGAACCACCAGTCAAATCATAAAAACAGAAACCCTCCTTATTCCTCCAGTTGTAATCAGGGAGCAACCCCTAACTACACAGATCATACATAACCAGCTCAGGTACTCAAAGGGCTGCCACTCCGGCCTCACCCCGAGCTCCCAAAGGTGGAGGAAACCATAGGATTTCCGCCGTAGACCCGACGTCTACCGACTTCGTCCTATCATCCTTACTCCGGGCCAATCAGAACAGGTCAAACATATACATATACATAGCTGGCTTTTCAAACATTTTCATGTGGTCAAAAGACCGTTCGAGGCAAGTCGTGTGCGAGGCTATAATGCCAAAGTTCGCCTTCGGAAAACAAAGATTTTCCTGCCTCTTTCGTACACATTTCACAAACTTATACATAATACTTTTCATATTAAATCATTTTCAAGATCATAAAAGTATAAGCATAAATATCTACTATATATACAAACGGATGTAAAACAAATCATAAAACAAGGCTTATCGGGTAGTAGGGTTGGTATTATGTACGTATTATCGTATACTATAAGAAACTGAAAACCCCACCTGTTGGCTTGACAAAAACGAGAGCAAGAATGCGAGACCGGCACGCTACTCCACGGGAGTATCGTCTGCAAAAGACCAAGACACAACCAAATAAGACTAATGACGACGCACGGCTTATACGAAAGATTTAAAACACATAGAAGCACGTTAAACAATCATTCATATCACTTAGGTTCATATTGTAACAAAACATAGAAATTCATAGAATTCGATAAGCAAAACAAGTTAGAATGCAATAAAAGCTCATAAACATGCATAAAAGGCAATAAGGAAGCATGCATTCAAGTTTCGGAAGAAACGGACAACATTTGAAAAATAGCCAAAAAGGCCTAAATGAAAAACACGAGAAACGGGGCCCAAACGAAGTCCGAAAAATTCAAACTACCTAAAATATGCATTTCATGATTTATAGGACCTATAGGTGAAATCCGATCTCAAATCGGAGGTCAAACGAAGAAAGTCAACTTTTATATTGCTCCTTTGACCCACAATGCCGAGAGCAAGAAGTTGAAAATGGAGAAATTTTGGTTAAGGCATACACACGGTATTGGGGACGGGTGGACGCACGGGCTTGAACGCGTGCTCAAGCCGGTGCGCGAACACTTGCACTGGCCTGCGCACCGGCGTGTGCACGGCCGTGCATAAGGCCATGCAAGGCAAAAATAGGCACACGGTCTTGGCGCATGGTCTCAAGACCCTGCGTAAGGCCGTGCGGATTATCAGAACAGCAGAATCGCGAGGGGTTCTCGGGAATGAGCCAAAAATCAACATTTAAATCATTTAAATCATGCAAACCTCAAACTAAAACTTACATTTAATGATCTACAACATCTAATCTACCTAAAGGACCAAGAACCACTTAAATCCATCCACAAAATCATTCAAAATCACATTTTTCATATATTATTCAACTATTCACAAAATCCTATAAATCACAACCTAGGAAGCATTAAACGCGAAGGACGTGAGAAGCTTACATGAAGAATAGATCGTGAGGAGCTCGTAAAGTATCACGGATCGAGATTTGGTCGGGAATCGAAGTCGGAATGAGCAATCCAAGCTTCCTCTCATTTTCTCTTCTTTTTCTCTTTTTCTTTCTTCTTCTCTTTTCTTTTAACGTGAAGTGAGGATTGAGGGAGAGAGAGAGTTGGTCAAGTCAAACTTTGACTTGACTTAAAAACAAGGGGCAAAACCGTAAAAACAAGCAGGTTGTCGGAATTACACAATGTTACAGTCAAAACTCGTACAATTGAACACACGTTGACATGACATGGTTTAAAAACCAAAATTCACTCATTTATGAAATTGTAAAGAAAATTCACATACTAACTATTAAATAAAATAATTAAATCGCGCAAAATAACGATTCGGACGTACCGGATAATAATTCGGATTTTCGGGGCGTTACAATCACCCCTCCTTATGAGAATCTGTCCCCAGATTCTTCTCGTCCGCTACAAATAACGCAGGGTGAAACTGACTCCTCCAAAGCACTTTGACCATGGGAATCTCTCTGTTACGTAGTGCTTGAGTCTTCTTGTCTAAAATTTTCACCGGCTGTGAAACGAAGGTCAAGTCCAGCTCTATCTCAACATCTTCGATAGGAAGAACGTGTGAATCACTCGGGTGATACTTCCGGAGCTGTGAAATGTGGAAAACGTTGTGGATTCCTGTCAGACTCGGTGGCAAATCTAATCTGTAAGCAGCTTCTCCAATCTTCTCCAGAATCTCAAAAGGTCCTAAGAATCTCGGACCTAACCACCATTGCCAATACGAGTGAATCCCTTTCGAGGTGAAGCTTTAAGAAACACTCGGTCACCAACCTCGAACTCCAAAGGTCGGCGGCGTGTATCGGCATAACTTTTCTGGCGATCCTGGGCTGCTTTCATCCTCTGACGGATGATCTGAATTCGGTCAATCGCTCTCTGAAGAGAGTGCGGAGAATCTCCTCTTCCTTTGTTATCCCTTGTCCAACGCCAATCCTCAAGATCCCAAAACAACGGGGATCTACACTTCCTTCCATACAGAGCTTCGTAAGGTGCCGTCTTGATCGTAGATTGATAACTGTTGTTGTAGGCGAACTCAATCAACGATAACTGGTCGTGCCAATTGGTGCGAAAGTCTAAGGCACACGCACGAAGCATATCACTGAGATATCGAATCGTCCTCTCAGATTGGCCATCGGTCTGCGGATGTGCTGCTGTACTGAATGTCAGCTTCGTTCCCATTTTCTCCTGAAGATGCTGCCATAATTGAGAAGTGAATCTAGCATCTCTGTCAGACACAATGCTCACGGGAACTCCATGAAGCCTGACAATCTCTCGGTGATAAATCTCTGCCAACTTCTCCACCTTGAATGACTTCTTGACCGGCAGAAAGTGAGCAGTCTTGGAAAGTCGGTCAATTATCACCCAAATACTATCATAACCACCTTTAACTTTTGGTAAACCGGACACAAAGTCCATCGCAATCTGCTCCCAATTCCACGTAGGAATCGGTAGTGGCTGTAGCAATCCTCCAGGTCTCTGGTGCTCTACTTTGACCTGCTGACATGTCTGACATCTCTTGACGTAATCAGCTACGTCTCTCTTCATACCTCTCGACCAGAACAACTCTTTTAGATCCCGGTACATCTTACTTCCACCAGGATGTACTGTATAAGGCGTATTATGCGCCTCAGCAAGAATCTCCTTCTTAAGACTCTCAGGAACACAAACTCGATTCTCGAAGTGGAGAATGCCAGAATCATCAACACGAAACTAGGACTCTGAATCATCTGAAATATGAACTATCTGCCTCTGAGTCCACTCGTCAGTAGCCTGAACATCTCGAATCTTACGACCCAACTCTGACTGAATCGATATACTGTGAACGTGAGCCTGCGAGGTGATATAAACTCGCTCAAACTTAGCCTCTAGCTGAGCGACACTCGCCTTACGACTCAATGCATCGGCTACCACATTCGCCTTTCCAGGATGGTATTGAATCTTGCAATCATAATCCTCAAACAATTCCATCCATCGACGCTGTCTCTTGTTCAAATCCTTCTGAGTGAACAAATACTGAAGACTCTTGTGATCAGTGAAGATATCGAACGTAGTGCCATACAGATAATGACGCCACTTTAGCAAAGCAAACACAACGGCTGCTAGCTCAAGATCATGCGTGGGATAGTTCTCTTCGGCTGGCTTTAGCTTCCTCGAGGTGTAAGCTATAACTCTCCCATTTTGCATCAACACACAACCCAATCTGTAGCGGGCGCCCCAAACGGGTAACGCACGCCCCGCACCGAGCCCCGACCTGGAACCGAATGGGATCCGACCCGAACCGAAACCCGGCGAACGGCAAGCATTTACTCAATCACTAGGCGGGGTTTTAAAAACAACGAAAAGACAGAGACGCGGAAGCAATATAAATAATCAAAGAAATAGAACATAATAAATACACAATTATTAAAGCCCACCAAGGCTAACGAAATTCAATTATATAATATCAAACGGGTTCGATAAATACATAATCCCGAATGCAAATTAAATTAAATCCTAACATCCTAACAAAAATCTAATTCATATCATACGGAAAAAAAAGAATATACATGAGAAAATAAATACAACTCTACGACGACGACGACGAATCCCGCCTAGTATCCTGAAACCAATATAGGGTGAGACGGAGAGGGTTAGTCAAACGACTAAGTGAGGGGGAAAATAATAATGTATATAATAAAACGGAAGTAAATCACCAATTTTATAATTAAAAGAAATCAACATAAAAGAAAGGTTTTCGTAAACGGGTGGTGATTTAACATAAAACATAACTTATCATATGACTCGGCGAGTCGAGCCCTGAAACTCCAATAACCAAAAACGTAAAACCAGAAACCTCCCTTATTCCTCCAATGTAGCCGGACTGCAAACCCGAACTACTCGTAACTAACTAGAATAACTCAGGTACTCAAAGGGCTGCCACTCCGGCCTCACCCCGAGCTCCCAAATGGAGGAAACCATAGGATTTACGCCGTAGACCCCACGTCTACCGACTTCGTCCTATCGCTCTTACTCCGGGCCCAAACGATCATGCATACAGTTCATAACTCGCTTTTCAAACATTTCGGGTTGGCCAAAAGACCGTTCGAGACATGTCATATGCGAGGCCGAAGGCCAAAGTTCGCCTTAGAAACAAAAGGTTTTACATGTCTCTTCCGTAAACATTTCGAAAACTATACATAGTACTTTTTCATATCAAATCATTTTCGATAAATCAAATAAACATAATAAGTATAAATATCTACTAAGTATATATATAGAAACGGTGTGAAAACAAAACATAAACGTGGCTTATTTCGGGAGAGGCTTATTTATACATATACATAGTAATACTGGAACAGAAAAGGAAAGCCTCACCTGGCGCGTGCAAAAGAAGAGCAAAAGCTAGAACCGGCGCTACTCCACAGGAGTATCGTCTGCAAAAAATACCAGGACACAACCAAATAAGACTAAAGACGACGCACGGCTTATACGAGAATATTAAAACACATACGGGCACGTTATACAATTAAATCAATCACTTAAGTTCAAATTATCAAACGAAAACAGAGTAATTCATGCATTTAAAAATACAAATCAAATCCAAATGTAACGAAACTTTACGGACATGCTTAAATTATCATAAAGAAGTATGCATATGAATTTCGGGAAAATCGGACTTCACATGCAAAAGATAGAAAATTTAACGAAGACTTAAAACGCACTATTCATATACCCGAACGTGTAGTAAATTCATAAATCATGGAATTCATATCTATTTCATATATATCGAATACACGAGCGAAGAAAGAATTCGGAAAAGACGAGTCTCGGAGGGACCCGTAGTGCAAAACGGGCCCTGACTTACAGAAGGTCAGGGCACTGTGTGATCGGGCCACACGGCCTTGTGCACGGCCGTGTGCCGAGGCCGTGCACAATCGGACGAACGCGCACGGCCTCTTGCACACGGCCTCAAGGCCGCGTGCACAGCCCGTGCACCATCCCCAAACACGCACGGTCTCTTGCACGGCCGTGCAAGAGGCCGTGTACACCCACACGGGCTTGCCACACCCCGTGTGCATGGCCCGTGTGCGTAAAAATTGAGCAGAACATGCAGAACATCAAACCCAACACGCGAAAATCAAATATAATTCAACCTTATATCGATTAATCATGAAAATCAATCCCTAATTTTCACATATAATCATCTACAACATGTAATCTACATATAGAAACGATAAACACGAAAATCCATCCACAATTACTATCAAAATCATATAAAACCTAAATTATACAACTATTCACAAAAACGAGAAAACGAAGTATAGAGGACATTTTACGAGAGAATCGTTAGAAGCTTACTCGTAGAAGAGTTCGCGAGGAATCCGTAGACGTAAATTATTCGACAATCCGTCGGGAAACGAAGTCGGGACGATCGATTGAACTTCCTTCCTTCTCCTTCTCTTTTTCCTTCTCTTTTCTTTTCTTTCTTTCCTTCTTGCTGCTGATGTGCGAGAGTGTGAGTTGAGAGAGAGATTAAGTCAATGGGTTGACTAGGGTTTAGAAATCGAAGGGGCAAAGTCGTAATTTTACAAAATAAGTTTAAAAACTCACGTTGTCCAAATAATACGTAGTTACAGTTAAAATTCATATAATTAAACGCACATTGACAATTAGTGAGTTAAATATAAAATTCACTCATTTACAAAATTATTCCAAAATCTCAGAATAAATATTAAATAAAATAATAAATAACGAAATTACTCGATTAAAATATACCGAATTGAAAATCGGATTTTCGGGTCGTTACAATACTCCCCTCTTCAGAAGAATCTGTCCTCAGATTCTCTTCCGGTCTCGGAGTTAGTTAAGAGGAGCATAACCTAGCGGAAATTCTAATAATACGAATTAAATCGAACATTAAAATAAAATTAATTCACATAATAAAACGCAATTCATAATAAACACTGAAAGCACTTAATATTCCAATTAAAATTCGAATTCATACAAAATAGAAAATTACATCAAATCCTAAACAAAGTTTACGGGAAAAAAGAAAATAAAATAGACTAGATAGCTCAAGGCTCGTCCGGACCACGGCGGAAATATTGATCCAGCTGCTCTGATAGTGACCTTTGCATATCCGAGATCGATCTCTGAAGCTCTGCCTGCAAGGCGGTGTACTGACTATCAATGTGAGCTCGCTGAGCTGCAAAGCCCTCGTTGATCTGCCTCTCCTGCTGGGCAAATCTCTCATCCGACACACGTCGGTAGTCAGTAAACTCTGAATAAAACTGTTGCAGGTTTATCGATTCCTGGTGCTGAGTGCTTCTCCTGCCATGTGAAGACTCAGGTATAGAAGCATCCTGTCTCATCAGTTGGGAGTAGATATGCTGAGCCTGCTCTCGAACCTCTGGGTCTGAAGGTCCTTCTTCGGGAGCATTCCCTTGGTCAGCTTCCCACAAAGGTAGTCCAGCCACCAGAATATATGGGTCGTTCCGCCTTGGACCCTTCGTGCAGATAGCCATTTGAGCTAGAGTGCCGTAGCTAATTGAGGTCGAACCTCCAACAGGAACCTGAGTATCGAGCCCTTCCACCTGGGCACACTCCAAAATGGCGGTGATGTATGAGCCAACTCGAATTTCTCCTCTCGACCGAGTGGAGATATACTTCATATGATCCATCATGTACGAGATGGGGTTGAACCTTTCTCCTCGTACCATATGATCGAGTATTAGACAGTCTTCGGTGTTCACCGCACCCGGGCTGTCTCCTCTGGCTAGAACCGATCGAGACACGGCTCTATGCATAATTCTCAATTGAGTGGAAATGAGCATCGTGGCCTTGGATACGCCGGAGTTAAATATTTCGGTGGAGGTAGAGATACGTCTCCACGCTTCGGCTTGATTCCATCCGTCGGCACGTCTCCTCGGTGCCATAACATCCAGTTGAAAATACTCGGTCAACTGCCGGTATGAGAGCGTATAGTCTCGGTTGAACGCTCTGAAGTGGATTCCTATCGGCATCTCGTTGTCGTCCGGAAATGCCGCATCCTTAAGAGAGCTTAAAAATTCGCAAGTAAGGCGGCGATAGGATGGCCTTTGAATACTCCAAAAATTAGCCCACCCAATGTTGTCGATGTAATGGGAGATCCCTTCGCCAAGTCCCAATTGGTACATAGCTTCCATGTCTAGAAATTGCGTGGCTCTAACCGGTCGTTCCATTAACCGGTTGAAGATATCTTGATCGTCTTCATTACCCAAATCCACTTGGTACCCTTCCGGGGCCGCTATGTCGGGTAATTCCCTTGCTCGACGTCCGCCACGAGCTTCACGAGCACCTTCCATATTAGAGGTGGAGTTGTGTAGGTTGAAGGAAATAAGTTGCAAACTTTTCACTCAGGACTTTTACCGAACACGTGGCGTGCGCTACTTCGGGCGAAGATTGTGTGAGATCGGTAAAACGGATCGAGCCCAAACTTCAACAATAATAAGAACTCGCTGCAGACAACACACTATCAAAATCTCACGGAAATCCGTCGGGTAGATCAAGAATAATTCGAGCTCAAAGTTGGAAGGAATTTGGGGAGAAAAATGGGGAAATTTTTCGCATGAAAGAGGGAGAGAAAGAGAGGGTGTGCGCAAAAGAGGAGCTACTGACCATTTTAAAATCCGGAAGAAACGCGCACGGCCTCTCGTCACGGCGTGTGACGAGGCCGTGTGAGAAACGCGCACGGGGTCTCGTCACGGCGTGTGACGACCCCATGAGGACAAACACGCACGGGCTCTCGTCACGGCGTGTGACGAGCCCGTGTATATTCATGCGCACGGCCTTTCGCACGGGGTGCAACAAGGCCGTGTGAGATAAGTGCACAGGGTCTCGTCACGACATGTGGCGAGACCGTGCAAGGCATACAGGGGTAGTTCGTGTGATTAAAACCACACAAACTTCACAAAATTTAAACACGAGCAACAACATCGAAATCACATGCATAATATAACACGCTTAATGCACATAATTTCTAAATTCGCATAATATGAAATTAAATTAATTTGGATGAATGTCATGACAATGCAATATACCTGGATCGTTCATACAGAATCAAGCTTCATCCTTCTGGCTCGTCTCGCCATTCTCTTTCTCGTGCAATTTGTACGAAGATGAAACGGACTTCCACATGAGAAGCAACGTCCCTGCTTCCTTCGACATTCTGACTCTTGATGATCTATTTGGCAAAGGTCACATACTGGCGTTCCCTGCAGTTTTGGAGGTACATTCTGCTTCGATGAAGATACCGAGAAGGTTTTCTTGCCGGAAGAAGACCCTGATTGTTTAAGTGGCCTCGTAGAATTCGCTGGATGTGCATCCTCAGTATCGCCTGCTATATCCCGCGGTACTGGCCTCTTCTTCGGACATAGATTCAACATGTGATCAGGGCTACCACATCCGAAGCACAGTCCATTCTTCCTCCAACATTTAGCCTCTACATGCGGGCCCTTACAAAATCCACATACTGGTCGTGGATATCCCTGAGGTTGGGGAGGATTAGGCTGAACGGGGGCCTGAATTTCACTTTCATTTTGCTGATGAACAATCCTCGTAATGTATTCAGCCCGGAACTCAGTCAAGAATTGATCCCAAGTCGGGACTACAGGCTCGCGTTCCCATCGTTGTTCCAACTGTTTCCACCATTCCTGAGCAGCTCCAATCATCAAATAAATAGCAAACCCGACTCTTAGAGGATCCGGATATTCCATAATCCTAAAAATCTTTTCTAGAGCAGATATCCATGCTTCGGCAATAGCTTCATCCGGGGTACCTTCAAATTGCGGTGGTTCGAATCTGAGAAATTGAGCCCACGCTTCCTGCTCAGCATTTCCTTTAGGGGCATGAGCGATGAACTGTCTTAATGTTTCCAAAATTTCGGCTGGAATCAGTGGATCGGTCTGAGGTGTCAACGAAGATGACGAGGACTGTCCACAGGGACAACGATGTGAAGGCATCCTGTAAAGCCATTAACAGTTATGCATGACAGGTAAGTGAGCATGCAAAGCTGTAAACACATAGGCAAGTAATGTTCACTTAGATTTCACATAAGCACTTAGCACATTTGCACAATTTCACAGAAGTCCTAAGCCGTACGACCTAGACACAACCGGACACGACAGACAACCAGGCATGGCAAGTACAACCTTGAGTTTCACATCCACCTATATCCAAGCCCATCCCAGTATTTTGATTGTAAAAGATCTTTTGTTGTTGATCATCCAACAAAGATCCGTGACAATTCAAACACTAAGCGTTCTTGAACACTGGTGAGTGCAATTCCCTAAGTTACACAGGCGCACAACGACCGACCAAACCAGCAAAACACGATAATTCAGAGCTTAGGCCATTGGACCAAAGAGCTCTGATACCAACTGTAGCGGGCGCCCCAAACGGGTAACGCACGCCCCGCACCGAGCCCCGACCCGGAACCGAAATGGGATCCGACCCGAACCGAAACCCGGCGAACGGCAAGCATTTACTCAATCACTAGGCGGGGTTTTAAAAACAACGAAAAGACAGAGACGCGGAAGCAATATAAATAATCAAAGCAATAGAACATAATAAATACACAATTATTAAAGCCCACCAAGGCTAACGAAATTCAATTATATAATATCAAACGGGTTCGATAAATACATAATCCCGAATGCAAATTAAATTAAATCCTAACATCCTAACAAAAATCTAATTCATATCATACGGAAAAAAAAGAATATACATGAGAAAATAAATACAACTCTACGACGACGACGACGAATCCCGCCTAGTATCCTGAAACCAATATAGGGTGAGACGGAGAGGGTTAGTCAAACGACTAAGTGAGGGGGAAAATAATAATGTATATAATAAAACGGAAGTAAATCACCAATTTTATAATTAAAAGAAATCAACATAAAAGAAAGGTTTTCGTAAACGGGTGTTGATTTAACATAAAACATAACTTATCATATGACTCGGCGAGTCGAGCCCTGAAACTCCAATAACCAAAAACATAAAACCGGAAACCTCCCTTATTCCTCCAATGTAGCCGGACTGCAAACCCGAACTACTCGTAACTAACTAGAATAACTCAGGTACTCAAAGGGCTGCCACTCCGGCCTCACCCCGAGCTCCCAAATGGAGGAAACCATAGGATTTACGCCGTAGACCCGACGTCTACCGACTTCGTCCTATCGCTCTTACTCCGGGCCCAAACGATCATGCATACAGTTCATAACTCGCTTTTCAAACATTTCGGGTTGGCCAAAAGACCGTTCGAGACATGTCATATGCGAGGCCGAAGGCCAAAGTTCGCCTTAGAAACAAAAGGTTTTACATGTCTCTTCCGTAAACATTTCGAAAACTATACATAGTACTTTTTCATATCAAATCATTTTCGATAAATCAAATAAACATAATAAGTATAAATATCTACTAAGTATATATATAGAAACGGTGTGAAAACAAAACATAAACGTGGCTTATTTCAGGAGAGGCTTATTTATACATATACATAGTAATACTGGAACAGAAAAGGAAAGCCTCACCTGGCGCGTGCAAAAGAAGAGCAAAAGCTAGAACCGGCGCTACTCCACAGGAGTATCGTCTGCAAAAAATACCAGGACACAACCAAATAAGACTAAAGACGACGCACGGCTTATACGAGAATATTAAAACACATAGGGGCACGTTATACAATTAAATCAATCACTTAAGTTCAAATTATCAAACGAAAACAGAGTAATTCATGCATTTAAAAATACAAATCAAATCCAAATGTAACGAAACTTTACGGACATGCTTAAATTATCATAAAGAAGTATGCATATGAATTTCGGGAAAATCGGACTTCACATGCAAAAGATAGAAAATTTAACGAAGACTTAAAACACACTATTCATATACCCGAACGTGTAGTAAATTCATAAATCATGGAATTCATATCTATTTCATATATATCGAATACACGAGCGAAGAAAGAATTCGGAAAAGACGAGTCTCGGAGGGACCCGTAGTGCAAAACGGGCCCTGACTTACAGAAGGTCAGGGCACTGTGTGATCGGGCCACACGGCCTTGTGCACGGCCGTGTGCCGAGGCCGTGCACAATCGGACGAACGCGCACGGCCTCTTGCACACAGCCTCAAGGCCGTGTGCACAGCTCGTGCACCATCCCCAAACACGCACGGTCTCTTGCACGGCCGTGCAAGAGGCCGTGTACACCCACACGGGCTTGCCACACCCCGTGTGCATGGCCCGTGTGCGTAAAAATTGAGCAGAACATGCAGAACATCAAACCCAACACGCGAAAATCAAATATAATTCAACCTTATATCGATTAATCATGCAAATCAATCCCTAATTTTCACATATAATCATCTACAACATGTAATCTACATATAGAAACGATAAACACGAAAATCCATCCACAATTACTATCAAAATCATATAAAACCTAAATTATACAACTATTCACAAAAACGAGAAAACGAAGTATAGAGGACATTTTACGAGAGAATCGTTAGAAGCTTACTCGTAGAAGAGTTCGCGAGGAATCCGTAGACGTAAATTATTCGACAATCCGTCGGGAAACGAAGTCGGGACGATCGATTGAACTTCCTTCCTTCTCCTTCTCTTTTTCCTTCTCTTTTCTTTTCTTTCTTTCCTTCTTGCTGCTGATGTGCGAGAGTGTGAGTTGAGAGAGAGATTAAGTCAATGGGTTGACTAGGGTTTAGAAATCGAAGGGGCAAAGTCGTAATTTTACAAAATAAGTTTAAAAACTCACGTTGTCCAAATAATACGTAGTTACAGTTAAAATTCATATAATTAAACGCACATTGACAATTAGTGAGTTAAATATAAAATTCACTCATTTACGAAATTATTCCAAAATCTCAGAATAAATATTAAATAAAATAATAAATAACGAAATTACTCGATTAAAATATACCGAATTGAAAATCGGATTTTCGGGTCGTTACACAATCCCTCGTGGGACGCATCTGTGTACACAACGAATCCCTCCAATCCATTAGGCATAGCTAACACTGGGGCTGTAGTTAATGTCTTCTTGAGCTCTTGGAAACTTGCTTCACATTTTTCTGACCACTCAAACTTGGCATCCTTCTTTGTCAACGCAGACAACGGACTCGCAAGCTTGGAAAAGTCCTTGACAAAACGTCTATAGTATCCTGCTAGACCCAAGAAACTGCGAATCTCTATAGGAGTCTTAGGTTTCTCCCAATCCAACACAGTCTCGATCTTCGAAGGATCTACCTCAACTCCCGTTCCGGATATGACATGACCTAGAAAAGTCACTCTGTCGATCCAGAACTCGCATTTGCTAAACTTAGCAAATAACTGATGCTCTCTCAAAGCCTGAAGAACAATCCTGAGGTGTTCTGCGTGCTCTTCCTCTGACCTCGAGAACACTAGAATGTCATCGATAAAGATCACAACGAACTTATCGAGGTACGGACGAAAGATCCTGTGCATCATATCCATAAAAGCGGCAGGAGCATTTGTGAGTCCAAACGGCATGACTACGAACTCAAAGTGACCGTATCTGGTGTTGAACGCTGTCTTCGGAATATCCTCGGCTCGGATACGGAGCTGATAATACCCTTGTCTGAGATCATGCTTAGAATAAACTCTCGATCCCTGGAGTAAATCAAACAACTCCTCAATATGCGGCAAAGGATACTTATTCTTCACCGTCATCCTGTTCAACTCGCGATAATCGATACACATACGGAGTGTACCGTCCTTCTTCTTCACAAACAGGACTGGAGCACCCCAAGGCGAGGTACTCGGGTGGATATATCCAATCGAAAGGAGTTCGTCGAGCTGATTCTTCAATTCCTTCAACTCGGCAGGAGCCATACGGTACGGAGACTTCGAGTACGACTCGGCACCCGGGACTAGATCAATAACGAACTCAATGTCCCTATCAGGGGGCAGAAACTCCAAGTTCTCGGGAAACACATCCATGAATTCCTTAACCACATCGGTATCCTCGGTCTTCACCTGCTCTTTCGGGCGGTTGAGAAGATAAGCTAGAAAACCAGTTGCTTCTCCCTTCTGGATGAGCTTCTTGGCTTCCATCATAGAGATATACGGGCCTTCACCCATTCTGAAACCTCTAATTTCACTGTAACCAAGCACAACTTTCTTCTCATAGCAGTCGATCTTCGCTCGGTGCTCAAATAACCAATCCATCCCAATAATAACTCCATAATCCTTCATCGGCAGCACGATCAAATCCCCGAGGTACTCGGTACCCTCAATCATCATTGGACAACGCTTGAGAATGCGGTTCGTAGCTACTCTAGAACCCATCGGCGAGCTAACAATTAACACATACTCAAGCAACTCAACAGGCACATGCACAGATAAGGCAACGGCAGGTGCAATAAACGAGTGAGAAGCACCCGGGTCGTACAATGCATGAATGGGAGTCCCATGTATATATATCGTACCTTCCACCACGGCATTCGCATCCGGCGCGACATCTTCAGCATCGCCTTCCAAGGCGTAAAGTCGGGCCTAGGCTTGAGGCTGAGCTGGCTGCTTCTGACCTCTCTTCATCGGGCATGCATTCATAAGATGATCGGAGCTACCACATCCAAAGCAAAGCCCTATCTTCCTTCGACACTTAGACTCCAAATGGGGACCTCCACAATATCCACAAACTAGTCGTGGAAAACCCTGAGCTTGGGGAGGAACGTTCGGCTTCAGAGCCTGCTGAAACGGTTTCTTCCCAGCTGAAGAAGAAGATGGTCCTACAGAAGGAAAATACCTCTTCGGACCCGACGGAAAACCCTTAGCGGCTGCGGGGGCAGGTGCTGACGTAGGCCTCATCTGTCTCAGCTCTGACTCTATAGCAAGAGCCATGTCAACTGCATCGGAATAAAATCGGGGGCGGACAGCCATCATATGCAGTCGAATGCTGTGAGACAAACCCTCCAAGAACTGGCGTGTCTTCCTCTCCTCATCCTCAACCATATAGGAACAATGAACAATGAGGCGAGAGAAATGTGCCTCATATTGATCTACCGAGGACGTGCCCTGCTTCAAGCTCAAAAACTCCCTTTCCCGCTGTTGTCTGACTACCAACGGGATGTACTTAGCCCTGAACTCCACCAAATACTGAGCCCATGTCGGAACCACCCGATCACGCGTCCAACGCTGATCAATCCGTGTCTACCAGTCCTGTAGCGGGCGCCCCAAACGGGTAACGCACGCCCCGCACCAAGACCCGACCCGGAGCCGGAATGGGATCTGACCCGAATCGAAACCCGGCGAACGGCACACATTTACTCAATGACTAGGCGGGGATTTCAAGAACAACGAAATAAAATGACAGAGACGCGGAAGCAAATTAATCAAACAATAAACATAATAAATACACAAATATTAAAGCCCACCAAGGGCAACAAAATTCAATTACATAATTAATATACGGGTTCGCTACAATATCCCGACAATGTACAATAACGGGTTCAACCTAGAAATCCCGAATACTAACTAAATACAATCCTAATCTCATAAAACATAAACAATACCATACGGACACGAGTTATACATGAACAAAATAAATACAACTCTAACGATGACGACGGCGAAGATCCCGCCTAGTGTCCTGAAACCAATACAGGGGTGAAACAGAGAGGGTTAGTCAAACGACTAAGTGAGGAGGGAATAATAATGTATATTATAAGTCGGAAGTAAATCACCAATTTTAAACTTAAAAGAAATCAACATAAAAGAAAGGTTTTCGTAATCAAGTGGTGATTTAGCCTAAAACATAACTTATCTTATGACTCGGCGAGTCGAGCCCTTAACTCCAATTTCCAAACATAAAAACGGGAAACCCACCCTATTCCTCCAGTGTAGTCGGACTGCAAACCCGAACTACTCATAACATATCATACGGTAACTCAGGTACTCAAAGGGCTGCCACTCCGGCCTCACCCCAAGCTCCCAAATAGAGGAAACCATAGGATTTATGCCGTAGACCCAACGTCTACCGACTTCGTCCTATCGCTCTTACTCCGGGCCCAAACATACACACATACATAACATAACTCGCTTTTCAAATCATTTCGGGTTGGCCAAAAGACCGTTCGAGACATGTCATATGCGAGGCCGAAGGCCAAAGTTCGCCTTAGAAAAAAAAAGGTTTTACATGTCTCTTTCGTAAACATTTCAAAGACTATACGTAGTACTTTTTCATATCAAATCATTTTCGATAAATCAATGAACATAATAAGCATAAATATCTACTAAGTATATATATATAGAAACGGTGTGAAAACAAAATGTAAACAAGGCTTATATCGGGAGGGGCTTATTTATATATATACATAATAGTACTGGAATCAGAAAAGGAAAGCCTCACCTGTTAGCTATTCAAAATAAGAGCAAAAATCAAGAACCGGCGCTACTCCACGGGAGTATCGTCTGCAAAAATACCAAGACACAACCAATTAACACTAAGGACGACGCACGGCTTATACGAGAATGTTAATACACATAGGAGCACGTTACATAATCAAATCAAGCACTTAAGTTCAAATTATCAAACGAAAACAGAGTAATTCTCAAATTTAAAAATGCAAATCAAGTCCAAATACAACGAAACTTTACGGACATGCTTAAATTATCATAAAGGAATATACATTCGAATTTCGGGAAAATCGGACTTCACATGCAAAAGTTAGAAAATTTAACGAAAACTTAAAACGCACTATTCATAGACCCGAACATGTTATAAATTCGTAAAACATGCAATTCATATCTATTTCATATATATCGAATACACGAGCGAAGAAAGAATTCGGAAAAGACGAGCCGAGGCGGGACCCGTAGGCTAAAACAACCCCTAACTTACAGAAGGTCAGGGGGCTGTTAATCGGATCCACACGGCTTTGTGCACGGCCGTGTGCCGAGGCCGTGCACAATCAAGAAACACGCACGGCCTCATGCACATGGCCTCAAGGCCGTGTGCACCAGCCCGTGTGCAATTCTCCACACGCACGGTCTTATGCACACGGCCTCAAGGCCGTGTGCACCAGCCCGTGTCCGTCCAGATCGAGCAGAACAAGAGAACCTCAAAATCATACGCGAATTCAAACCAAAATCTAACATTTAATCAATTAAACATGCTAATCACTCCCTAATTCTCACATATAAACATCTACAACATATAATCTAGATATAGAAACGATAAACACGAAAATCCATTCACAATTACTATCAAAATCGAATAAAACCTAAATATTCAACTAATAACAAAAATTGAGAAAAACAAGGCATATGATACATTAAACGAAAGAATCGTGAAAGGCTTACTCGTAGAAGAGATCGCGAGGAGTTCGTAGACGTAAACGAATCGAAAATCCGTCGGGAAACGAAGTCGGGACGATCGTTGAAATCTCTTCCTTCTTTTTCTCTTTTTCTTCTCTTTTCCTTTCTTTTTCTTCCTTGCTGATGTTTGAATGAGAGTGAGGTGAGAGAGACACTTAGTCAATTGAGTTGACTAGGGTTTAAAATCGAAGGGGCATTTTAGTAATTTTGCAAAATAAGTTCAAAAACTCACGTTGTCCAAATAATACGTAATTACAGTCAAAATTCATATAATTAAACGCACATTGACAATTTGCGATTTAAATATCAAAATTCACTCATTTACGAAATTATCCTAAAATCTCAGAATAAATATCAATTTAAAATAATAATTTGCGCAATTACTCGATTCCGATATACCGGATTATAAATCGGATTTTCGGGTCGTTACAAGTCCTGTGCTGCCCCAATCATCAGGTAGGCAGCATACTCGACCCTCTGTGGATCCGTAGTGTGCATTAGTCTGAAAATCTTCTCCAAGGCCGATATCCAGGCCTCTGCGGCCATATCATCCGGTGCTCCCACAAACTGTGGTAGATTACGATTAAGAAACTGATTCATTGCCTTCATAGCCGTCTGTTCCGGCGTCTCCTGAGGAGCATGAAGAGCATACTGCTGTAACGCCGCCATAAATTGGGCTGGCGTAGGTCCCTCTGGCGGGGGAGGAGGTGGCGGAGGACCTCTACCACGGCGCATCCTACAAAACTCTACAATTTTGCATGACGTTAAGTGATCATGTAAAGCATTAACACGTAAGGAAGTCAAATTCACACAATCACTTAAGCACAATCACGCAATTCACATAGTTCCTAAGCCGTACAGACCTAGACAGACTCGACGCTTCAGAGCATAGGCCATTGAACCCATAGGGCTCTGATACCAACTGTAGCGGGCGCCGCCAAACGGGCAGACGCACGCCCCGCACCGGATCCTGACCCGAAATCGAAAGTAATCCGACCCGAATCAAAACTCGGCGAACGGCAAACCGGACTCATTTACTACTAGGCGGGAGTTTCAAAACAGGGACAAACCAAAAGCGGAAGCAATATATAGACAAACATAAAATTCATAATGGTTGCGCAGTTAGGTAAAGCCCACCAAGGCTAGCAAATTCCCATAAATACGAATAAATGTTTACAACGGGTTCTACAATATTATTCCCGGCTATACATAAGTATAATCCTACATAACAAATATCAGGTCAACAAGAAATAAGAGTTTACATAAGACAAAAGCGTAACTCGACTGACCACGACTCAATACTATGAAGCCCGCCTAGAATCCTGAAACCAAAGGGTGAAACGAATGGGGTTAGTCAAACGACTAAGTGAGGGGGAAAAAGACAGTACATAAGAATAAACGAAAGTAGATCACCAGTTTAAACATAAAGAAAATAACAGAAGTAAAGTTTTTCCCAAACGATTGGTGAACTAGCTCAAAATGGAACAAAACAAAATGTATAACTCAGCGAGAAGAGTTCTGAACCACCAGTCAAATCATAAAAACAGAAACCCTCCTTATTCCTCCAGTTGTAATCAGGGAGCAGCCCCTAACTACACAGATCATACATAACCAGCTCAGGTACTCAAAGGCCTGCCACTCCAGCCTCACCCCGAGCTCCCAAAGGTGGAGGAAACCATAGGATTTCCGCCGTAGACCCGACGTCTACCGACTTCGTCCTATCGTCCTTACTCCGGGCCCATCAGAACAGGTCAAACATATACATATACATAGCTCGCTTTTCAAACATTTTCATGTGGTCAAAAGACCGTTCGAGGCAGGTTGTGTGCGAGGCTATAATGCCAAAGTTCGATTTCGGAAAACAAAGATTTTCCTGCCTCTTTCATACACATTTCACAAACTTATACATAATACTTTTCATATTAAATCGTTTTCAAGATCATAAAAGTATAAGCATAAAAATCTACTATATATACAAATGGATGTAAAACAAATCATAAAACAAGGCTTATCGGGTAGTAGGGTTGGTATTATGTACGTATTATCGTATACTATAAGAAACTGAAAACCCCACCTGTTGGCTTGACAAAAACGAGAGCAAGAATGCGAGACCAGCACGCTACTCCACGGGAGTATCGTCTGCAAAATACCAAGACACAACCAAATAAGACTAATGACGACGCACGGCTTATACGAAAGATTTAAAACATATAGAAGCACGTTAAACAATCATTCATATCACTTAGGTTCATATTGTAACAAAACATAGAAATTCATGGAATTCGATAAGCAAAACAAGTTACAATGCAATAAAAGCTCATAAACATGCATAAAAGGCAATAAGGAAGCATGCATTCAAGTTTCGGAAGAAACGGACAACATTTGAAAAATAGCCAAAAAGGCCTAAATGAAAAACACGAGAAACGGGGCCCAAACGAAGTCTGAAAAATTAAAACAACCTAAAATATAAATTTCATGATTTATACGACCTATAGGTGAAATCCGATCTCAAATCAGAGGTCAAACGAAGAAAGTCAACTTTTATATTGCTCCTTTGACCCACAATGCCGAGAGCAAGAAGTTGAAAATGGAGAAATTTTGGTTAAGGCATACACACGGTATTGGGGACGGGCGGACGCACGGGCTTGAACGCGTGCTCAAGCCGGTGCGCAAACACTTGCACTGGCCTGCGCACCGGCGTGCGCACGGCCGTGCAAGGCAAAAATAGGCGCACGGTCTTGGCGCATGGTCTCAGGACCGTGTGTAAGGCCGTGCGGATTATCAGAACAACAGAATCGTGAGGGGTTCTCGGGAATGAGCCAAAAATCAACATTTAAATCATTTAAATCATGCAAACCTCAAACTAAAACTTACATTTAATGATCTACAACATCTAATCTACCTAAAGGACCAAGAACCACTTAAATCCATCCACAAAATCATTCAAAATCACATTTTTCATATATTATTCAACTATTCACAAAATCCTATAAATCACAACCTAGGAAGCATTAAACGCGAAGGACGTGAGAAGCTTACATGAAGAATAGATCGTGAGGAGTTTGTAAAGTATCACGGATCGAGATTTGGTCGGGAATCGAAGTCGGAATGAGCAATCCAAGCTTGCTCTCCTTTTCTCTTCTTTTTCTCTTTTTCTTTCTTCTTCTCTTTTCTTTTAACGTGAAGTGAGGACTGAGGGAGAGAGAGAGAGTTGGTCAAGTCAAACTTTGACTTGACTTAAAAATGAGGGGCAAAACCGTAATTACTCCGAACTTACTAAAATTAGCAGGTTGTCGGAATTACACAATATTACAGTCAAAACTCGTACAATTGAACACACGTTGACATGAAATGGTTTAAAAACAAAAATTCACTCATTTATGAAATTGTAAAGAAAATTCACATACTAACTATCAAATAAAATAATTAAATCGCGCAAAATAACGATTCGGACGTACCGGGTAATAATTCGGATTTTCGGGGCGTTACAGTATTCGAGGGTCTCACTTGGGGACGAGCGTCCAGGGTGTTGCCCGAGGTACTTTTCCTAAAACTAAGCGTCAATCGTGGCCCGTCAGGAGTTGATAGCCACGGTTGGGAGCGATGGTGGGCGTTGCATTCGTTGCACATTTTCCTATAATTCAATTCGTCGCCCGTGGTCGCACTATGGGGCCAGACACCGGAGATGGAGTTTTATATTGACTTGAAGGGGATATAAGAAGGAACAGGCCCATTCTCGCTGGGATATTACGTGATTGTATTTATGCTTTAATTTCATTATTGTACTGTTAATTATCGTTGAGAATGCAAGTCGAAGCACATTCCGGATTTTCTTCAATTCTGCAAATGTATTTCCCTATATATATATTCAAAACCCGAAAGCGTGGATCGTATTATTTGAACCGAATTTCTAGATAGATTGGATATATTGATGAATTATGGAGATTCGTTATTGATGATAATTTGTTGAGCATTGGCTAGATAAATATATAATTGATGGATATTGATTTATGTTAATTGATGCCCCGTGTGGCTTTGAATGTCTAATTGATATATATATTTTAAGCTTCCGCACTCTGTTATTTATGTTGGTTGTTGTTGTTGGACTAGGTTCGTTGTTGCCAATATAGATTGAGTGCTTGCCGTTCACCGGGATGGATTTTTAAATGGGGTATATCTACCTCGTTTGGGAGTTCGTCTCGGTGCGGATGTGGTGTCCTTTCTCCTCCTACGAAAAGGGGCGCTATAGTCAGTGGTATTAGAGCCTAGGTTCCTGAAAGGGAACTGAAAGCTCTAGTATCTTGTCTGTCTTGTCCTTTGTGTTTTTTGAATTGTGTTAGTCCGTGTCGAGTTCGTGTTTTGACGAGTGTTCGTCTCATCTTGGTGCTTAAAATTGTAGACGATTACGGTTGGCTTAATTAACCGAGTGGCAATCCTTTATGAATTTTTGTACTAAGGAAGATGTAACGCGAGTCAATCGTGGAACTCTTTGTTGTGCACTATGTGGTTTGGTCTGCCGTAGTTATGTGTCGATAGGACTTTTTGAGTGTCTAGCATGCCGTATGTGTTTATAATTGTTGGCATCACTTCTTACAAGACATGCACCTATTTTGCCAAGTAGTTGTGAACGCAGGTATGCTGCGCAAGAAAGCCCGATCCGAACCTCCACTACCACCACTCCAGATTGCTCCAGGATCATCGTACCCGTATCCGACGTGTAGCGGGCGCCCCAAACGGGTAACGCACGCCCCGCACCGAGCCCCGACCCGGGACCGAAATGGAATCCGACCTGAACTGAAACCCGGCGAACGGCAAGCATTTACTCAATAACTAGGCGGGGGTTTCAAAAACGAAAGAAAATGACAGAGGTGCAGAAGCGAAAATAAACCAAACGGTAAAACATAAATAATTACACAAGTATTAAAGCCCACCAAGGCTAACGAAATTCAATTAATTAAATAACAAACGGGTTCGATACAATATCCCGATAATTATAATAACGGGTTCAATATATATACATAATCCCGAATACAACTTAAAGTAATAAATCCCTAATATCATAAAACATATAAATAAAAGCCATACGGGAAAGAGTTATACATGAGCAAAAATAATGTAACTCTACGACGCCTACGATGACGAAGATCCCGCCTAGTATCCTGAAACCAGTACAGGGGTAAAACAGAGGGGGTTAGTCAAACGACTAAGTGAGGAGGGAATAATAATGTATATTATAAATCGGAAATAAATCACCAATTTTAAACTTAAAAGAAATCAACATAAAAGAAAGGTTTTCGTAATCGGGTGGTGATTTAACATAAAACATAACATATCATATGACTCGGCGAGTCGAGCCCTTAACTCCAATTTCCAAACATAAAAACCGGAAACCACCCTTATGCCTCCAATGTAGACGGACCGCTAAATCCGAACTACTCATAACAGACGGGAATAACTCAGGTACTCAAAGGGCTGCCACTCCGGCCTCACCCCGAGCTCCCAAATGGAGGAAACCATAGGATTTACGCCGTAGACCCGACGTCTACCGACTTCGTCCTATCGCTCTTAGTCCGGGCCCAAACAAACATGCATACATATCATAACTCGCTTTTCAAATCATTTCGGGTTGGTCAAAAGACTGTTCGAGACATGACATATGCGAGCCTGAAGGCCAAAGTTCGCCTTAGAAAACAAATGGTTTTACATGTCTCTTTCGTAAACATTTCAAAGTCTATACGTAGTACTTTTCATATCAAATCATTTTCGATAAATCAAATGAACATAATAATCATAAATATCTATTAAGTATATATATATATAAACAGTATGAAAACAAAACATAAACGTGGCTTATATCGGGAGAGGCTTACTTATATATATACGTAATAATACTGGAAACAGAAACGGAAAGCCTCACCTGTGGCTATACAAAATATGACAAAAGCAAGACCGGATGCGCTACTCCACGGGAGTATCGTCTGCAAAATACCAAGACACAACCAATTAAGACTAACGATGACGCACGGCTTATACGAAAGTATTAAAACACATAAGAGCACGTTATACAATTAAATCAATCACTTAAGTTCAAATTCTCAAACGAAAATAGAGTAATTCATGCATTTAAAAATGTAAATCAAGTCCAAATGCAACGAAACTTTACGGACATGCTTAAATTATCATAAAGGCGTATGCATTCGAATTTCAGGAAAATTGGACTTCACATGCAAAAGTTAGAAAATTTGTCGAAAACTTAAAACGCACTATTCACATACCCGAACATGTTGTAAATTCATAAATCATGCAATTCCTATCTATTTCATATATATCAAATACACGAGCGAAGAAAGAATTCGGAAAAGACGAGCCGAAGCGGGACCCGTAGGCTAAAATGTGCCCTGACTTACAGAAGGTCAGGGCACTGTTCGACCAGGCCACACGGCCTTGTGCACGGCCGTGTGCCGAGGCCGTGCACAATCAAGCAACACGCACGGCCTCATGCACACGGCCTACCAGCCCGTGTGCAATTCACCACACGCACGGTCTCTTGCACGGCCATGCAAGAGGCCGTGTAACCCCACACGGCCTTGCGACACCCCGTGTGCAAGGCCCGTGTGCGTCCAGATTGAGCAGAAACTCACAGACAGCAAAAACATACGCGATTTCAAACCAAAATTCAACATTTAATCGATAAATCATGCAAATCACTCCCTAATTCTCACATATAATCATCTACAACATATAATCTACATATAGAAACGATAAACACGAAAATCCATCCACGATTACTATCAAAATCGAATAAAACCTAAATTCTACAACTATCATCAAAAATAAGAAATACTAAGCATACAAGACATTAAACGAAAGAATCGTGAAAGGCTTACTCGTAGATGAGATCGCGAGGAGTTCGTAGACGTAAATGGCTCGAAATCCGTCGGGAATTGAAGTCGGGACGATCGTTGGAATCTCTTTCTTCTTCCTTCTCTTTTTCTTTCATTTTCTTTTCTCTTCTTTCTTTCTTGCTGAGTGTTGCGTGAATGGAATTGAGAGGGAGAGATGAGACTTAGTCAATCTTGACTAGGGTTTAAAGTCGAAGGGGCATTTTAGTAGTTTCGCCAAATAAGTTCAAAAACTCACGTTGTCCAAATAACATGTAATTACAGTCAAAATTTATATTATTAAACGCACATTGACAATTAAAAATTTAAATATAAAAATTCATTCATATACGAAATAATTCTAAAATTTCATAATAAATATCAAATAAAATAATAAATTGCGCAAATATTCGTTTCGGACGTACCATATTATAATTCGGATTTTCGGGGCGTTACATGACGGGAGACACAGAAATAGCTCAAGGAGGAGAGAGCGTAACCGAATACGAGGCTAGGTTCGCCTACCTGACCAACTATTCTCCTAACCCGGAGCCAGACCAATAGAAAAGAGCCGCAAGATTTATATCCGGGTTGAGGCACGAAATCCGCCAAATACTTATAGGACTCGGCTGCTGTTCTTATGTAGAGGCCGTCGGCCGAGCTTTACGGGCCGAAGCAGAATTCGAAATGAGAGCTAGAAGTGCCCGACTGATTACCTCGGAGAACCAGCCATATGCATCAGAAGCTCCAGTAGTTGTCCTTACGACTTCTCGCAGTGAAGGGACAACGACTAACGGATCCAGTGGAAGTATCATCCTCTGCACGCACTGCCGAAAACTGAACCACATCGTCAAGGTGTGTAGGAGAAGACTTGGGTTGTGCCTCCTCTGTGGTGCTGCCGATCATGTCATCGACAACTGCCCCAACAAGGGTAGAGGCAACTGAAGGAGACGAGAAAGCTACCGGGATCAAAGGACTCGAGCGAAGGCAAGGAATAAAAGAAAAGGAAGGCTAGACCGGACCTCGCCTCTCGGAATAAAGGTACCGTGCATGTTTATAACATTCATATTCCACATATTTTAATTTATTATTTGCGCGATGGTATGTTTTTATTGTTTAATTGAACTCCGGGTTTAATCCGAGGTGTTTTGGTAATTTTATTTCGAATCAGGGGCGCTTGCACGCCCCTACGCATGGCCTTGGCCAAGCCGGTGCGCCCAACTCAAGACCGTGCAGACCAGTTCAGCGTTTGAACCGCTGAACCGGGCGAACCGCTCCACACGGGCCAGCGCACGCCCGTGCGTCAGGCCGTGCGTGGCCCCTTCGCCATCTAAACCTCATTTCAGCGAACAGAAACTCAGCAACCCCAATTTCACTCATTTCTCTCGCCCAGCAAGAGATTTCTCCCCCAATTTTCCCCAAATTTCATCCTCTCAACTTTGCAAGCTCGTATCTTTCGATCTGGCCGTCGGATCTTTGTAATTTTTGGAAGGTACATTGTCTCTACTACAAAGTTTCATTAGTTGGTTTTTGGGGATGATCCGCGAAACTGATCGTACACAAATCGCTGCTCAAAATACACGCCTGCCAAGTATTCGAAAAAATTCCCCGAGTGAAGAATTTCACCAAATTCAACCAAGGACGCTTCCAACAACCTTCTCACATGGCCGCCGAAGGTTCTCGACAAAGGAGGAGGCGAGATGACCCTCCATCCCCGCTTTCTCTTGATGTGGAAATTCTAAATTCCATTCAAGCCAAGATTTTTCGCCGGATGCATGAACGCCCGGTTCTCTCTACCAAATTCCCCATCAATCCCGCCTTGAGAACTTTCCATTGATTCCTCTCATGCACCATTTTTGCCCAAGGAGATAGCTACGGTTTTATCAACTTGGATGTACTCTACGTTTTGGATTGTGCGGTCCGAAGAGAGCCGATCAACAGCATAATGTTTTTCCTGAGATACGTAGAGTACATGGGAACCCGCCCGAAGGGAGAGATTAGGATTGGGTCCTACATTACCGCAATCCTTGAGTGTGCCGGCGTGACCGGTATGGACCGAATGGCCCCAGCAGGGGGAGACGACGCGACCATTACCTACGAACAATTCGCCTAGATGAAGCTTTGAAAGAAAGTTAAAGGGCGTCATAGTAGGTATGTGCCGATGACAGCAGAGGAAGCCGCCGCCAAGAGTGACGACGGTGTCGAGGAGGATATCCAAAACTAAGCGTCAATCGTGGCCCGTCAGGAGTTGATAGCCACGGTTGGGAGCAATGGTGGGCGTTGCATTCGTTGCACGATTTTCTAAAATTCAATTCGTCGCCCGTGGTCGCACTATGGGGTCAGACACCGGAGATGGAGTTTCATATTGACTTGAAGGGGATATAAGAAGGAACAGGCCCATTCTCGCTGGGATATTACGTGATTGTATTTATGCTTTAATTTCATTATTGTACTGTTAATTATCGTTGAGAATGCAAGTTGAAGCACATTCCGGATTTTCTTCAATTCTGCAAATGTATTTCCCTATATATATATTCAAAACCCGGAAGCGTGGCTCGTACTTGTTCCCACTTTACCTTCACTGAGTATCGTTTATACTCACCCCTCGTTATTTTTAATTCTTACTTCAGGTCGACAGGTGGCGTTGTCACCTCTCATGTCGGTTGGCAATAGCGGGTCGTGAGTCTTGGTCTTCGTGTCCTTTGGTAATTGTCGGTAGTGTCCAACAACAGTCTGTCTTTTATTATTTGAACCGAATTTCTAGGTAGATTGGATATATTGATGAATTATGGAGTTTCGTTATTGATGATTATTTCTTGAGCTTTGGCTAGATAAATATATAATTGATGGATATTGATTTATGTTAATTGATGCCCCGTGTGGCTTTCAATGTTTAATTGATATATATATTTTAAGCTTCCGCACTCTGTTATTTTGTTGGTTGTTGTTGTTGGACTAGGTTCGTTGTTGCCGGTATAGATTGAGTGCTCGCTGTTCGCCGGGATGGATTTTTAAATGGGGTACATCTACCACGTTTGGGAGTTCATCTCGGTGCGGATGTGGTGTCCTTTCTCCTCCTACGGAAAGGGGCGCTACATTTCTTCACTCATGTATTCTATGATTATGAGATAGATACGAATTGCATGATTTACGAATTTATCGCATGTTCGTGATTGTGAATAATGCGTTCGAAGTTTTCGACCAATTTCCTAACTTTTGCATACGATGTCCGTTTCTTTCAAAACTCAAATGCATATCTTCCTATGGTATATTAAGCACGCTCATGAAATTGCATTGTATTGGAACATGATTAGCATATCTAAATTCAAGAATTACGTTATTTATTTGATAATTTGAGCCTATGTGATTGTTTAAACGTGCTCCTATATGTTTTACTGATTTGGTATTAGCCGTGCGTCATCGTTAGTCTTATGTGGTTGTGTCCTTGTGTTTCGCAGACAATACTCCCGTGCAGTAGCGTGCCGGTTTTGCACTTGCTCTTTTCTTTTGTTAAGCCAATAGGTGGGGTTTTCAGTTTCTATTAGTATACGATAATACGTACATAAAACCAACCCTACTACTCGATAAGCCACATTTTACGATTTGTTTTACATCCGTTTATATATATAGTAGATATTTAAGCTTATACTTTTTTGATCTTGAAAACATTTTAATATGAAAAGTATTACGTATAAGTTTGTGAAATGTTTACGAAAGAGGCAAGTAAACCTTTGTTTTCTACAAAGCGAACTTTGGCATTATAGCCTTGCACACGACTTGCCTCGAACGGTCTTTTGACCACATGAAAATGTTTGAAAAGCGAGCTATGTATATGTATGTGTACGATCTGTTCTGATGGGCCCGGAGTAAGGACGATAGGACGAAGTCGGTAGACATCAGGTCTACTGCGGAAATCCTATGGTTTCCTCCACCTTTGGGAGCTCGGGGTGAGGCCGGAGTGGCAGCCCTTTGAGTACCTGAGCTGTTTATGTTTGATCTGTGTAGTTAGGGGTTGCTCCCTGATTACAACCGGAGGAATAAGGAGGGTTTCTATTTTATGATTTGACTGGTGGTTCAGAACTCTTCTCGCTGAGTTATAAGTTTCGTTTTATTTCATTTTCAGCTAGATCACCAACCGTTTGCTAAAACCTTTACTTCTGTTGTTTTCTTTCTGTTTAAAATTAGAGATTTACTTTTGTTTTTCATATATACTATTATTCCCCCTCACTTAGTCGTTTGACTAACCCCTTTTGTCTCACCCTTGGTTTCAGGATTCTAGGCGGGCTTCATAGCTTGTGTCGTCATTGTCGGTCGAGTTGCATTCCTTTTGTTTTCGTAAACTCGTGTACTAGTTGGCTCGTAGCTTGAGATGTATGTTATGTAGGATTTGATGTAACTTATGTATTGTCGAGAATAATATTGTAGAACCCGTTACTCTATTATTATAAAACTTTTGGAATTTCATTAGCCTTGGAGGGCTTTACCTAACCGCGCAACTGTCTTATGATATTATGTTTCGTTTGTTTTATTGCTTCCGCTTTCGTTTGTCTCTGTTTTAAAACTCCCGCCTAGTAAATGAGTTTCCTTGCCGTTTGCCGGGTTTTGACTCGGGTCGGATTCCTTTCGAATCTGGGTCAGGACTCGGTGCGGGGCGTGCATTGGCCCGTTTGGCGGTGCCCGCTACAGCAACGGCGGTAGGCGTGCCGATGACCCTTAGTGTGGGTTTTATAGTGTTCCATATGTGTAAGCTAATGGTGAGCTCAATTTCTAAAAGTAATGAATGAATTGGGAGTAATAGGGATTGGAAGATTTTGATGGTTTATGCAGAAAATTATTTTTTAATCTGAAATTAAATATCCAATTGTGCGATCAATTCAGAAAATAGAAAAAAGAAAAATAACAAGCTTGATAAGACAATCTTTTTGATATATTGGGTCAACCACTTCAATGGTGATTTGGTCACGGCAGCCGATCGGTGGAGACGTGCTATCCCATCCATATTTGACATTGAAAACCAAACACATGCCCTGCAATGATTTATATCTCAATGTTTTGTACAGTGCAAATAATTATGGAAAGCAAAATGAAAGAAAAATCTAGACAAAATAACATTTTTTAGCTTTCTCTATAGAAAAAAGGACCTACTTTTTAAATCCACACTCAAAAGGATCTCCAATACACATCTCTTAGTTTAAAGAACCTATTTTGATTAAAAAATTATTAAATATGCCAAATCATCAAATATTTTTTTTCTTTTTCATTTTCTTTTCATCTCTTTTCTGCCAAGTTATTTTCTGTTAATAATTGTTAAATCTGCCAAATATATATTTTTTTTATTTTGTGTTCTTCTTTAACATTAATTTTATATTTTTTTCTCTTTTATTAAGGTTCTTTTTATCTCTTTCTTTCTTTTAATCATATCTTTTCATTCCTTTACCGAATCGCGTGAATTCATAGTCTAATCTAATTATCTCGACGAGACGAACAAAATGATATAAAGAAATCGAGGTTTCATTGGACGACAGAGGCAGGCCGTGGCAGCGGGCAATTTCTGGTCATTTTCTTTGATGACCTTTGGGGTGGGTTTCATAGTGTTTGAATTGGGAGAAATTTGAACTGGAAAATTTTGATGGTTTATGTATAAAATTATTTTTTTTATCTGAAATTAAATATCCGGTTGTTTGATTAATTGAGTAAATGGATAAAAGAAAAATGACGAGCTTGATGAGATTATCGTTTTGATATATTAGGTCGACCACTTCAATGGTGATTTGGTCGTGGCGGCCAATCCGTGGACATGAGATGCCCCATCCATATTTGACATTGAAAACCCAAGATTGTTGGGAAAATTTCGCCAGACTAACGGTATAAACCGATGCTCTTGAAAATATTTTACCAGAGTATCGGTATAAAAATATTTCTTAAATATTTTAGTTTGCAGCGGAATATAAAATATAGGAGGATCGACTCTAATTTATACAAGTGCTACAAAAATGGAATTTTAAATCAACAATAATACGGGCAGTATAACGAAAAGCTTAAATAACATTTATGAAAGCAAATAGCAAAGTAATTTTAGTGTTATCGACATCGAGGAAAAAATAGAATGTAAAGAACTCCTTCGTGATACTCGGTAGACCTTCTTCGTAATAACCCCGGTAGAACCCTAGCAGTGTGGACTCCAAATGTTTTCTCCAAAATATTGAAAACTAGAAAAATATTTTATTTTGAAAAGTTAATAAACTTTTCAAAGATTTTTTTTTAGAAAAACTAATTTTTCTAAGCTATAGAAAAACTATATATATAGTGTGACAACTCGAATACTCAAGCAATATTTAAGTATGTGATAATTTCCAATTTAGAATTGGCATGTTTATCGAGATTCGGACAGTTTACGATCCCGACGTCTTTTACAATTTCAAGTTTTCCAACTCTTGCATTAAAGATTTTCATAAGTCATCGATTTGGCCTTTTAAACCTCCAAGCATTAATAAGAATTTGATTTGCATAGTTTTGCCCTAACTACAGTCAATTTAGTAAATTTATGAAACGAACCTCAAACCTTGTTAAGCTTTTAATTACGGTCATTTTGACACTAAGTATGCCTAATTCCGAGACTTTGCATTTTTGTCTCATTTTTCTTAATCATATAGAAATGAAAGTTTCTATTTTTAGAAACCGCACACACACAACGATGAACATCGAGTGACGAACCCCGTTTCTCTCCAAAATGCAATTTTTGCAAATGTTGTTCGAATTGGACGAATGATATGTCCAGACGACCGAATTGACGAGACGAACTCAGCCATGCTATTATTTTGGCGATCGGAGTAGCGGTGGTGCTACTATGGCGACACGAAGACCGTGGCAGAGGAGAGGTGGCGATCCGCCATCTCCGGTCACGGCAAGGGTGGATACCGGTCGGGTCTGAACTGCCTTGACGAGAGGAGTCATTTAGTGGTGGTCTCGTCCCCTGATTCGGCCGGACGATGGAGAAACGATTATGAACAGCCGCGACAGTCGATGGTGGTTTTCAGTGGTTCAAGGCGATGGTTTGGTCGCGGACCACCAGGGTGTGATGGCTTTGACAAGACAAGATGATTGGTGGTAGTCTCGTGGCCTGGAAGTGGACATACCTTTTTTAGAGCAGAGGTGGCGCGCGGCGGAGATGATGGCTGGGCTATATTTTCGTCGTCCAACATACCTTTTTCAATGTACTCGATATGGGTAAGCTATATTTGGGATCAATTTCGGATTTCTTTGAATGAATCATCGTTAATTTCAGATTTACGATTCTAGGGTTTATCGAGGCTTTGAAGAGGAATAATTTTTCGGTGGATGATCGGATTGGGAAACAATCTTGAGAGAAGTGACGGGCTCGATGAGAGGAACATCTGGGAATAAGGGTTCGACTACTGGAGGTGGTCCGGCTGTGGCAGATGGCGGCTAGAATCCGGTGACGATGTCTTCAGACAGATCGTCCGCCTCGTCACAACGGTTCCAACGGCATTGGTATTACTCTAATCCGATCTACAGTTAATCTTTTATCGTGATTTTTGTGTGATTATATTTATATGTCAACTTGTCGTGATAGCTTGTAGCATGTTGAACCTATTAGGTGCGAATTACCTGTAGCTCGACTCGAAGCATGTTTGTAATTGTTGATTATTGATATTGTATGATTGTATAGTTCAGATTATAAAAATCGGTTTGATTTAACTAGGATTATAACTTAATCTTAGCTGGTTAGCCTTTGAGCTTTTGGGAAAAGCTGTTAAGTTATTTGTTGAAATGCTTATATGTGATTTAAATGGCTATATATGACTTTTGTGGATTTCTTTCTTGTTTTGTATGTTAAACCGATTTTTGCTCAATTCTTAGAATCCACACAGTATCCTGCATAGCGTGCAGCAGGCCGGGTGGAGCCACACGCAATCCTACATGCCGTGCTGCATGGCGTGCGTGTTGCCCTTTTTTGTTCCACACGGGCTTTTCACACAGGCTCTAGACCGTGCCCTATCCCGAAATATCCAACTTCTATGTTTGACCTCGTTTTTTAAATCCGACTTCACCAATAGCTCCGTAGGGTTTCAAAATCTATTAATACTCGAATTTAGAATTTTTCTGACTTCGTTCGGGCTATGACTAGTGCATTTTCCGTTTAGGGTTTTTAGCCTATCTTTAGAAACTTGTCCGATTGATCCGATATTCGCATGAGGACTTCCTTATACTATATTAAGCATATTTATGAACTTTGTAATGCCCCACATCTCGTACGAAACCTCAGTTACAAATATTTCCATTCTTTTTATTTAAATTTCATTCTCGCCGTTGAATTCGTGAGAATATTTTGATCTAAACCCTATAATTTTCCCAAAATGCCATTTTTAACCCCGAAGAGATTCCTGCGAGTGGCTGATTGAATTTCTTTCTAAGACAGCTTCTGACAACCTCACAGTAATAGCAAATTATGTACATAACAAAAGAAGAAGAAGAAGAAGGAAGAGAAGAAGACCTTGGCAATTTGATCTTCAACCTGGAATTCCGATCTTGTTTCCCGTCCGATTTTCGATCCGTAAATTCCTACACGATCCTTCCAACGAGTTCTTCAGGTAGCCACCAAATTTCCCTCGATTTTGCCCCGTTTTGATTAGTTATGTAAAAGATGATGAATAGTATATTGAATATGAATTTTGCTGATTTACATGTTTTACGTGGTAGTTTTGTGTGATTTTCATGTCCATGTGACGAGCATGAGTTGTAGATTAACATATATGAATCTTGTTGCAATTCATGGCTTAATTCTCGCATTATATGAATTTGTATGAAATTTGATGTTTCTGCGTGAAGAGCTCGAACTGCACTGATCAGAGCATCCTCACAGTATATTACATACCGTGATCGATACCGCGAGAATATTGCAACATACCGTGAGTACTTAACTGTGAGATTTTTACCTCACGATAAGATACTGACCGTGAACAACTTACCGTGAATCATGCATCTAACCGTGAGCCATACTTAGAGAAATTTTTAGCTTTTTCACTTGGTTGCTCACGTATATTGCGGTCAATGTTTTTCATTAAATGTTAACTTTTATCGTTTTACCTCGTTTTTGAAATCCGACTTCGCCGATAGCTCCGATAAATAGCGAAACTTATACTTCGCAAAATTTAGAATTTTCCGACCTCGTTCGGGCCATGAATAGTAGCTTTTCCGTTTAGAGTTTTTAGCCTATTTCCCGTAATTCGTTAGATTGATCTGAAACTCGCATATGAATGCTTTCTTTCATTGTTATAAGCATGAATACGACATCTAATCTGCGTTTTCGCATTTTTACCTTAGTTATTATCACTTTTCGTTTAATTGATTTAAATGCATTCTTGTGAGTACTTCAATAGAAGTCGTGCTTTGTGTGCTTTTAACTGCTTTACATATCTCCCGTAAGCCGTGCATCTTGTCAGTCCCTTATGTGGTTTTGTCGGATGTTAGTTTTAGGTGTTCATAGAGGATTCCTTGATCGTTGTACCTCTTTCACCAAGCCTTCCAGGTGAGGGTTTAAAATGCTTTCAACTGGAGTAAGAATCGTATATATTGCGAACCAACTTATCGTCCTGCTTTCATTATTGCTTTATTGTTTGCCAGCTTCATTATATTATAATAAATATTGCATTATTATCTTTATGATGTTAATCAACTGTTTAAATATCAAATGGTATAATTATGTATATTTCGTAAATGGTTTCAACTAGAGGCAAGAAAAACCCGATTTGTTTTGAAAGGCAGACTTTGGTCTTTTCGCCCCGCAATTAATCTTATCTCGAACGGCCCCTTTGGCCAAACGTAGTGTAACGATTGCGAAGCGAGATAACAATACCGATAATGAATGAACGAAATAGGCCCGAAGGTTATATGGAGGGTGAGTGTAGCGGGCGCCCCAAACGGGTAACGCACGCCCTGCACCGAGTCTCGACCCGGAACCGAAATAGAATTCTACCCCAAATCAAAACCTGGTGAACGGCACACATTTACTCAATCACTAGGCGGGGATTTCAAAACGAAATAAACGACAAAGGTGCGGAAGCGAAAACAAAATAAAACAATAAATCATTGCACACATATTAAAGCCCACCGAGGCCAACGGAATTCTAATACCATAAATAAATACACGGCTTCAATACAATATCCCGAATTCTATAGTGACGGTTTCAGTATAATAATCCCGATAAAAAATACATACAATCCTAGTACATATGACTTAATGAAATGCCAAACGGGACGAGAGTTTACATATGCCAAAAATAAATGCAACTTATTAGACGCGACGACGCCGACGACGCCGACGTACAATCCCACCTAGTATCCTGAAACCAACACCAAGGGTGAAACAGAGGGGGTTAGTCAAACGACTAAGTGAGGAGGGAATAATAATGTATATTATAAAACGGAAGTAAATCACCATTTTTCAAACATAAAAGAAATCAACATAAAAGAAAGGTTTTCGTAAAACGGTTGGTGATTTAGCATAATACATAAACATTTCATATGACTCGGCGAGACGAGCCCTTAACTCCAATTTCCAAACATAAAAACGGGAAACCACCCTTATTCCTCCAATGTAGACAGACTGCTAAATCCGAACTACTCATAACATACGGTATAATCTCAGGTACTCAAAGGGCTACCACTCCGGCCTCACCCCGAGCTCCCAAAGGTGGAGGGAACAAGAGGAGTTACGACGTAGACCCGACGTCTACTGGTTTTGTCCTGTCATCCTTACTCCGGGCCCAAACATACATACATACAGTTCATAACTCGCTTTTCAAATCATTTTCGGGTTGGTCGAAGGACCGTTCGAGACATGTCATATGCGAGGCCGAAGGCCAAAGTTTGCCTTAGGAAATCAAAGAGGTTTTACATGTCTCTTTCGCAAACGTTTCAAAAGAATATACATAGTACATTTTCATATCAAAATATTTTTCTATAAATCGAATAAACATAATAGGCATAAATATTTACTAAGTATATATATAGAGACGGTATGAAAACAAAACGTAAATCAAGGCTTATATGGGAGAGGCTTAATATATATATATATACGTATAAGTACCGGAGTCAGAAATGGAAAGCCTCACCTGTTGGCTAATCAAAAGAATAAAAGCAAGACCGGTGCTACTCCACGGGAGTATCGTCTGCAAAAATACAAAGACACAACCACATAAGACTAATGACGACGCACGGCTTATACGAAAGCATTAAAACACATAGAAGCACGTTAAACAATCAAATACGACACGTAGGTTCAAATTAGCAAAAGAAAACGAAGCAATTCATGAATTTAGATATGCAAATCTAGTCCAAATGCAACAAGATTTCATGGACATGCTTATAATACCATAGGAAAGTATGCATTCAAGTTTCGGAAGAATCAGACTTCATATGCAAAAGTTAGGAAATTTGTCGAAAACTTCGAACGCACTATTCACAGTCCCGAACATTCAATAAATTCATAAATCATACAATTCACATTCATATCACAGATAAAGAATACACGAGCGAAGAAAGAATTCGGAAAAGATGAGTCCCGGAGGAACCTACAGTGCAAAATGCACTGAAACATACAGAAGGTTCATGCCGCAAAACAGCTCCACACGGCCTCTTGCACACGGCCTTCAGGCCGTGCACAACAAAACTTCACGCACGGTCTCCTACACGGCAGTGCGAGAGACCGTGCACCCTCACACGGGCTCGCCACACCCCGTATGCAGAGCCCGTGCACGTCATGAAACAGCAGAACACTTCGCAGAACAGAAAAACCACGCGATTCAAACCAAAAATACAACATTTAATCCACAAAATATTAATCACTCATGTTAATTTTCATATATGATCATCTACGACATCTAGGCTACGTATAGAAATAATAATCACGAAAAACCATCCATAATCTCATTCAAAATCATATAAAACCTAACATATTCAACTATACACAAAAATCTAAAAATCGAAGCAAATAAGGCATTAATCGAGAAAGATGTGAGAAGCTTACTCGTAGATAAGATCGAGAGGAGTTCGTAGGATTTCACGGCTCGAAATTCGGTCGAGAAACGGAGTCGGGACGATTGATTGAACTCCTTCTTCTTCTTTCCTTTTCTTTTCTTTCTTCTCTTCTTTTCTCCTCTGTTGTTTCGCGTGAATGGGGTGAGAGAGAGAGATATGAGACTTAAGTCAAAAAGTTGACTTGGTTTGAGAAACGAAGGGGCATTTTCGTAATTTTATAAAATAGCTCAAAAACATAAGTTGCCCAAATAAATCATAGTTATAGCCAAAGTTCATGAAATTAAACGCACATTGACATGTCGTGATTTAAATATCAAAATTCACTCATTTATGAAATTGTTATAAAATCACATAATAATTATCAAATAAATAATTAAATTGCACAAATAAATGATTCGGAGTTACCGGATAATAACTCGGATTTTCAGGGCGCTAAAATCACCCCTCCTTATGAGAATCTGGTCCCCAGATTCTACTCGTCCGACTTAAATAACTCCGGGTGGAACTGGCGCATCTTCTCTTCGGTCTTCCTGTCCAATATCTTCACCGGCTTCGAAACAAAGGTCAAATCCGGCTCTAGTTCAATTTTGTCAACAGGAAGGATTTCGGACTCATTCGGGAAGTACTTTCGGAGTTGGGAAACATGAAAGACGTTGTGAATCCCTGTTAGGCTTGGCGGCAAGTCTAACCTGTAGGCTGCGTTCCCAATCCTCTCCAGAATTTCATAGGGGCCCAAAAATCTCGGACTCAATTTTCCTCCTTTTCCAATTCGAGTGAATCTCTTACGAGGAGAAGCTTTGAGGAATACTTTCTCACCAACCTCAAATTCCAAAGGTCGGCGACGGGTGTCGGCATAGCTCTTCTGTCGATCCTGAGCTGCTTTCATTCTCTACCGAATAATCTGAATACGGACGATGGCATTTTGGAGAAACTCTGGAGGAGTTCCTCGTACATTGTCATCTTTCATCCAACGCCAATCCTCGAGATCCCAAAATAACGGGGATCTACACTTTCTGCCATACAACACTTCGTATGGTGCCATCTTGATCGTAGACTGATAACTGTTGTTGTAGGCAAACTCGATCAATGGCAACTGGTCGTGCCAATTGTTGCGAAAATCCAAGGCACAAGCTCGAAGCATATCACAGAGATATCTGATCATCCTCTCTGATTGACCATCTGTCTGCGGGTGTGCGGCTGTACTGAAAGTCAGTTTCGTTCCCATTCGCTCTTGAAGTTGCTGCCATAAACGGGAAGTAAATCGAGCATCTCTGTCAGATACTATAGTAGTCGGAATTCCATGAAGCTTGACAATCTCTCGGTGATAAATCTCTTCCAACTTATCCACTTTGTATGACATGTTGATCAGTAGGAAATGAGCACTCTTGGATAGTCGGTCGATAATCACCCAAATTCTATCGTAGCCACCTTTAACTTTAGGCAAACTAGACACGAAGTCCATGGCAATACCCTCCTAATTCCACGTAGGAATTGGTAGTGGCTCAAGCAAACCTCCCGGTCTTTAATGTTCAAGTTTGACTTGTTGATAAGTCGAGCATCTCTTGACGTAATCAGCTACGTCTCTCTTCATTCCTCTCCACCAGAATAATTCTTTCAAATCCCGGTACATCTTACTTCCACCTGGATGAACTGTGTAAGGTGTGTTGTGAGCCTCATTGAGAATCTCTTTCCTCAAACTCTCCAGAACACAAACTCGGGTCTTGTAACGGAGAATTCCTATGTCGTCCACACCAAACTGAGTCTCTGGGTCAGCTGCGATGTGAACTATCTGTCTCTGAGTCCACTCATCAGTGGCCTGAACATCTCGAATCTTTCGACCCAACTCTAACTTGATCGATATGCTGTGAACGTGGGCCTGAGAACTGATGTGAACTCCCTTTTACTTAGCCTCTAGCTGGGCGATGCTCGCCTTCCGGCTCAGTGCATCAGCTACAACATTCGCCTTTCCGGGATGGTACTGAATCTTGCAATCGTAATCCTCAAATAACTCCATCCAATGGCGCTGTCGTTTGTTCAATTCCTTCTGAGTAAACAAGTACTGAAGGCTCTTATGATCTGTGAAGATGTCGAACGTGATGCCGTAGAGGTAATGATGCCATTTCAATAAAGCAAATACAACAGCGGCTAGCTCAAGGTCATGCGTGGGATAGTTCTCTTCAGCTGGCTTTAGCTTCCTCGATGCATAAGCTATAACTTTCCCATTTTGCATTAACACACAACCTAATCCTTCGTGTGACGCAGCTGCATACACGAAAAATCCTTCAGAACCCTCGGGCAGGGTCAATACTGGGGCTGTGGTCAATCTCTTCTTGAGCTCCTGAAAACTGGTTTCACATTTGGCTGACCACTCGAACTTGGCTTCTTTCTTCATCAACGTTGTTAACGGGCCTACAAGCTTAGAGTAATCCTTGACGAAACATCTGTAGTATCCTGCTAATCCTAAGAAACTACGGATCTCTGTAGGAGTCTTAGGTCTCTCCAGGTCCAGCACTGTCTCAATCTTCGAAAGATCTACCTCGATTCCCGTTCCGGATATGACATCACCTAGGAAGGTCACTCGGTCAATCCAGAATTCGCATTTGCTGAACTTAGCGAACAATTGGTCCTCTCTCAAAGCTTAGAGCACAATCCGGAGGTGTTCAGCGTGTTCTTTTTCGGACTTCGAAAACACTAAGATGTCGTCAATGAAAATAACGACGAACTTGTCGAGGTACGGACGGAAAATTCTATGCATCATGTCCATAAAAGCTGCTGGGGCGTTCGTGAGTCCAAACGGCATGACCACAAACTCGAAATGTCCGTATCGGGTGTTGAAAGCTGTCTTCGGGATATCCTCTGATCGGATACGGAGCTGGTAATACCCTTGTCTGAGGTCGAGCTTGGAATAAACCCTCGATCCTTGTAGCAAGTCGAACAATTCCTCGATATGCGGTAAAGGATACTTGTTCTTCATTGTCATCCTGTTCAACTCTCGGTAATCGATGCACATGCGAAGTGTGCCATCCTTCTTCTTCACGAACAAGACTGGAGCACCCCAAGGCGAGGCACTGGGTTGGATGTATCCAATGGAAAGGAGTTCATCGAGTTGGTTCTTCAATTCTTTAAACTCGGCAGGAGCCATTCGGTATGACGACTTCGAATAGGACTCGGCTCCCGGAACTAAGTCAATCACGAACTCTATATCCCGATCTGGTGGCAAGAATTCCAAAGTCTCGGGAAACACATCGGTGAATTCATTGACCACGGGCGTTTCTTCGATCTTCGTTCGGTCCTTCGGGCGGTTGAGAAGGTAAGCTATAAAGCACGTGGCTTCTTCTTTCTGAACAAGCTTCTTGGCTTCCATCATTGAGATATACGGACCTTCTCCTGATCGGAAACCCTTAACTTCATTGGAACCCAGAATAACCTTCTTCTCAAAACAATCAACCTTTGCCCGATGCTCGTACAACCAAACCATTCTGAGAATAACCCCATATTTCTTCATCGGCAACTCAATCAAATTTGTCGGGTATTCGATACCCTCGATGATAATCGGACAACGCTTAAAAGCACGGTTCGCAACGACGTTCAAACCCAATGGTGAACTAACCACTAGCACATAATCAAGCAACGAAACAGGCGCATGCACAGATAAGGAAACAGCAGGCGCAATCAATGAGTGTGAAGCACCCGAGTCGTACAATGCATGTATGGGGATGCCATTTATATATATAGTACCTTCCACCACATCGGTTGGATCTGCCACGGCGTCCTCAACATCGCCTTCCAAGGCGTAGACACGGGCATAGGCTTGAGGCTGAGCTGCTCCCTGCGGTACCGGTCTCCTCTTCGGGCATACGTCCACTCGGTGATCGATGCTACCACATCCGTAGCAAAGTCCATTCTTCTTCCAGCACTTAGCCTCTAAGTGCGGACCCTGACAGAATCCACATACGGGTCGTGGATGTCCCTGAGATTGGGGAGGAGCAGCCTGAACGGCGGTCTTGAATGGCTTCTTCCCAGAAGAGGACCCAGAATGAGTAAATGGCCTCTTCGAACCAGAAGCGAAACTCTTGGCGGCTACGGGGGCAGGTGCAGAAGTCGGTCTCATCTGTCGGAGATCGGACTCTATAGAAAGGGCCGTCTCAACTGCGTCGGTGTAGTACTAGAGTCGGTTCCCGAGCATGTGCATACGGATCTCATTCGACAACCCCTCAATGAACTGGCGAGTCTTCCTCTGCTCGTCGTCAACCATATACGAGCAATGAATAATAAGTCTAAAGAAATGAGCCTCGTACTGATCGACGGATGAAGTACCCTGCTTGAGAGCCAGAAACTCTCGCTCACGCTGCTGACGGACAACCAACGGAATATACTTGGCCCGAAACTCGACCAAGAACTGATCCCAAGTCGGGACCACATGCTCACGCTGCCATCTCTGCTCGATCTGTGTCCACCAATCTTGTGTAGCTCCAATCATCTGATAAACTGCCAACTCGACCCTCTTAGGGTCCGGACACTCCATGACTCGGAATCTCTTCTCCATAGCCGAAATCCAAGCTTCGGCGATAACATCATCCGGTGCACCCTCAAACTGCAGGGGATTAAGCTTAAGGAATCGGTCCATATCCTTGTTGGGAGCAGGATTTTGTTGTACTTGCTGAGTATGGACCATAAACTGCCCTAAAGCCTCCATGAATTGGGCTGGGGTCGGTACACCAGTAGGCGGACCAGGCGGTTCACGGCGAGGAGGCATTCTGTAAAAATCAATACCAACATGCATGATGATAAGTGATTGTAGCGGGCGCCCCAAACGGGTAACGCACGCCCCGCACCGAGCCCCGACCCGAAGCCGGAATGGGATCCGACCCGAATCGAAACCCGGCGAACGGCAAGCATTTACTCAATTACTAGGCGGGGGTTTTAAATAAACAACGAGACAGAAGTGCGGAAGCGAAATAAATCAACATTAAAGCATAATAAATTGCACAATTATTAAAGCCCACCAAGGCTAACGAAATTCACTTAATTAAATAACAAACGGGTTCGGTACAATATCCCGATAATTATATAATAACGGGTTCAATACAAAATCCCGAATACATTCTAATAAATCCTAAAATCAAAAGACATAAATCATAGCCATACTGAATGAGAGTTATACATGAGCAAAAAGAATGTAACTCTAAGACGCGACGACGACGACGCAGATCCCGCCTAGTATCCTGAAACCAGTACAGGGGTAAAACAGAGGGGGGTTAGTCAAACGACTAAGTGAGGAGGGAATAATAGTGTATATAACAAAACGGGAAATAAATCACCAATTTTTAAACTTAAAAGAAATCAACATAAAAGAAAGGTTTTCGTAATCGGGTGGTGATTTAACATAAAACAAAACATATCTTATGACTCGGCGAGTCGAGCCCTGAACTCCAATAACCAAACATAAAAACCGGAAACCACCCTTATTCCTCCAATGTAGACGGACCGCTAAATCCGAACTACGCGAAACTTACTAGAATAACTCAGGTACTCAAAGGGCTGCCACTCCGGCCTCACCCCGAGCTCCCAAATGGAGGAAACCATAGGATTTACGCCGTAGACCCGACGTCCACCGACTTCGTCCTATCGCTCTTACTCCGGGCCCAAACGATCATACAAACATTTCATAACTCGCTTTTTCAAACATTTCGGGTTGGCCAAAAGACCGTTCGAGACATGTCATATGCGAGGCCGAAGGCCAAAGTTCGCCTTAGAAACAAAAGGTTTTACATGTCTCTTCCGTAAACATTTCGAAGACTATACGTAATACTTTTTCATATCAAATAATTTTCGATAAATCAAATGAACATAATAATCATAAATATCTACTAAGTATATATATAAATGGTGTGAAAACAAAACATAAACGTAGCTTATATCGGGAGAGGTTTATTTATATATATATACGTAGTATTACTGGAAACAGAAACGGAAAGCCTCACCTGGCTATGCAAAAGATGAGCAAAAAGAGCAAGAACCGGCGCTACTCCACAGGAGTATCGTCTGCAAAATACCAAGACACAACCAAATAAGACTAAAGACGACGCACGGCTTATACGAAAGAATTAGAACACGTAGAAGCACGTTATACAATTAAATAAATCACTTAGGTTCAAATTCTCAAACGAAAACAGAGTAAATCGCAAATTTAAAAATGTAAATCAATTCCAAATGCAACGAAACTTTACGGACATGCTTAGAATATCGTAAAGAAGCATGCATTCGAATTTCGGAAAAATCGGACTTCACATGCAAAAGTTAGAAAATTTAACGAAAACTTAAAATGCACTATTCACATACCCGAACATGTCGTAAATTCACAAATCATGTAATTCCTATCCATATCATACATATCGAATACACGAGCGAAGAAAGAATTCGGAAAAGACGAGCCGAAGCGGGACCCGTAGGCCAATTTGTACCCTGACTTACAGAAGGTCAGGGTACTGTTCGAGCCTTCCACACGGCCTTGTGCACGGCCATGTGGCGAGGCCGTGCACACTCAAGAAACGCGCACGGCCTCATGCACACGGCCTCAAGGCCGTGTGTAGAGCCCGTGCGCAATCCTTCCACGCGCACGGCATCATGCACACGGCCTCGAGGCCGTGTGCACAAGCCCGTGTGCGATCAAAATGAGCAGAAACTCGCAGACAGAAAATCATACGCGAAAATCAACCCCTAATCCAACAATTAATCACTAAAACATGCAAATCAAACCCTAATTCTCACATATAATGATCTACAATACATAAGCTACACGTAGAATCAATAAACACGAAAATCCAACCATAATTTCTATCAAAATCATATAAAACCTAAATTATACAACTATAATCAAAAATCCAAAAATCGAAGTAATGAAGGCATTAAATGAAAAATTTCGAGAGAGCATACACGTAGATGAGATCGCGAGGAGTTCGTAGACGTAAACGGCTCGAAAATCCGTCGGGAAACGGAGTCGGAACGATCATTGGAATCTCTTTCTTCTTCCTTCTCTTTTTCTTTCTTTCCTTCTTCTCCTTTGCTTGTTTGTGCGTGAATGGCAAGTGTGAGAGAGAGATTGAGACTTAGTCAAATCTTGACTAAGGTTTAGAAATCGAAGGGGCATTTTAGTAATTTTGCAAAATAAGTTCGAAATCTCACGATGTCCAAATAACATGTAATTACAGTCAAAATTCATATTATTAAACGCACATTGACGATTTGTAAATTAAATACATAACTTCAATCATATACGAAATAAATTCTAAAATTGCATAATAAATATCAAATAAATATTAAATTACACAAATATTCGATTCGGACATACCAAATTAATTATTCGGATTTTCGGGGCGTTACAATCACCCCTCCTTATGAGAATCTGGCCCCCAGATTCTACTCGTCCGGCTGAAATAATTCCGGATGAAACTTGCGCATTTTGTCCTCGGTCTCCCATGTAGCTTCTTCGGTTGTCTGATTTCTCCAAAGGACTTTGACAAGAGAAATCTCTCGGTTGCGCAGAGCTTGAGTCTTCTTATCCAATATCTTCACCGGCTTCGAAACAAAGGTCAAATCCGGCTCTAGTTCAACATCCTCAACAGGAAGGATCTCAGACTTATTCGGGAAGTATTTTCGGAGTTGGGAAACATGAAAGACGTTGTGAATCCCTGTCAGACTCGGCGGCAAGTCTAACCTGTAAGCTGCGTTCCCAATTCTTTCCAGAATCTCATAGGGGCCCAAAAATCTCGGACTTAACTTTCCTCCTTTTCCAATTCGGGTGAAACCCTTTCGAGGAGAAGCTTTGAGGAATACTCTGTCACCAACCTCAAATTCTAACGGTCGGCGGCGGGTGTCGGCATAGCTCTTCTGTCGATCCTGACCTGCCTTCATTCTCTGTCGGATGATCTGAATTCGGTCGATGGCATTTTGGAGAAACTTTGGAGGAGTTCCTCGTTCCTGATCATCTTTCGTCCATCGCCAATCTTCGAGATCCCAAAACAACGGGGATCTACACTTTCTGCCATACAATGCTTCGTAAGGTGCCATTCCGATCGTAGACTGATGACTGTTGTTGTAGGCAAACTCAATCAGAGGCAACTGGTCGTGCCAATTGTTACGAAAATCCAGGGCACAAGCTCGAAGCATATCACAGAGATATCTGATCATCCTCTCTGACTGACCATCGGTTTGCGGATGTGCGGCCGTACTGAAAGTCAGCTTCGTTCCCATTCGTTCTTGAAGTTGTTGCCACAAACGGGAAGTAAATCGAGCATCTCTGTCAGATACTATCGTAGACGGAATTCCATGAAGCTTGACAATCTCTCGGTGATAAATCTCTGCCAACCTATCCACTTTGTACGACATGTTGATCGGTAGGAAATGAGCACTCTTGGATAATCGGTCGATAATCACCCAAATGCTATCGTAGCCACCTCTAACTTTAGGTAAACCAGACACGAAGTCCATGGCAATACCCTCCCAATTCCATGTAGGAATCGGTAGTGGCTCAAGCAAACCTCCCGGTCTCTGATGTTCAGCTTTAACTTGTTGACAAGTCGAACATCTCTTGACGTAATCAGCTACGTCTCTCTTCATACCTCTCCACCAGAACAATTCCTTCAAATCCCGATACATCTTACTTCCTCCCGGATGAACTGTGTAAGGTGTGTTGTGAGCCTCATCGAGAATCTCTTTCCTCAGACTCTCCGGAACACAAACTCGTGACTTGTAGCGGAGAATTCCTGTGTCGTCCACAACAAACTGAGTCTCAGAATCAGCTGCAATGTGAACTATCTGTCTCTGAGTCCACTCATCAGTAGCCTGAACATCTCGAATCTTTCGACCCAATTCTGACTGGATCGATATGCTGTGAACATGGGCCTGAGAACTGATGTGAACTCCCTCTAACTTAGCCTCTAGCTGGGCTATGCTTGCCTTCCGGCTCAATGCATCGGCTACGATATTCGCCTTCCCGGGATGGTACTGGATCTTGCAATCGTAGTCCTCAAATAACTCCATCCAACGGCGCTGTCGTTTGTTCAATTCCTTCTGAGTAAACAAGTACTGAAGGCTCTTATGATCTGTGAAGATGTCAAATGTGGTGCCGTAGAGGTAATGACGCCATTTCAATAATGCAAATACCACGGCGGCTAGTTCAAGGTCGTGTGTGGGATAGTTCTCTTCAGCTGGCTTTAGCTTCCTCGATGCATAAGCTATAACTTTCCCATTCTGCATTAATACACAACCTAACCCTTCGTGTGACGCATCTGCATACACGACAAATCCTTCAGAACCCTCTGGCAGGGTCAGTACTGGGGCTGTGGTCAATCTCTTCTTGAGCTCCTGAAAACTAGCTTCACATTTGGCTGACCACTCAAACTTAGCTTCCTTCTTCGTCAATGCTGTTAACGGACCTGCAAGTTTAGAGAAATCCTTGACAAAACGTCTGTAGTATCCTGCTAATCCCAAGAAACTACGGATCTCTGTAGGAGTCTTAGGTCTCTCCCAATCCAGCACTGTCTCAATCTTCGAAGGATCTACCTCGATTCCCGTTCCGGATATGACATGACCTAGGAAGGTCACTCGGTCAATCCAGAATTCGCATTTGCTGAACTTAGCAAACAACTGGTGCTCTCTCAAAGCTTGGAGCACAATCCGGAGGTGTTCAGCGTGTTCTTCTTCGGACTTCGAGAACACTAAGATGTCGTCGATAAAAATAACGACAAACTTATCGAGGTACGGACGGAAAATTCTGTGCATCATGTCCATAAAAGCTGCTGGAGCATTCGTAAGTCCAAACGGCATGACCACAAACTCGAAATGTCCGTATCGGGTGTTGAAAGCTGTCTTCGGGACATCGTCTGATCGGATACGGAGCTGGTAATATCCTTGTCTGAGATCGAGCTTGGAATAAACCCTCGATCCTTGTAGCAAATCGAACAATTCCTCGATATGCGGTAGAGGATACTTGTTCTTCACTGTCATCCTCTTCAATTCTCGGTAATCGATACACATGCGAAGTGTACCGTCCTTCTTCTTTACGAACAAGACTGGAGCACCCCAAGGCGAGGTACTCGGTCGGATATATCCAATAGAAAGAAGTTCGTCGAGTTGATTCTACAATTCTTTCAACTCGGCAGGAGCCATTCGGTACGGCGACTTCGAATAAGACTCGGCTCCCGGAACTAGATCAATCACGAACTCTATATCCCGATCCGGTGGCAAGAATTCCAAATTCTCGGGAAACACGTCGACGAATTCATTGACCACGGGCGTCTCTTCGATCTTTGTCTGGTCCTTCGGGCGGTTGAGAATGTAAGCTATAAAGCACGTCGCTTCTTCTTTCTGAACGAGCTTCTTGGCTTCCATCATTGAGATATACGGGCCTTCTCCTGATCGGAAACCCTTAACCTCATTAGAGCCCAGAATAACCTTCTTCTCGAAACAATCAACCTTCGCCCGATGCTCGTACAACCAATCCATTCCGAGAATAACTCCATATTTCTTGATCGGCAGCTCGATCAAATCTGCTAGATACTCGATATCCTCGATGACAATCGGACAACGTTTAAGTGCTCGGTTCGCAACGACCTTCGAACCCAACGGCGAACCAACCACTAGCACATAATCAAGCAACGAAACAGGCGCATGCACAGATAAGGAAACAGCAGGCGCAATAAATGAGTGTGAAGCACCCGAGTCGTATAATGCATGTATGGGGATGCCATTTATATATATAGTACCTTCCACCACATCTGTCGGATCTGCAACAGCATCCTCAGCATCGCCTTCCAAGGCGTAAACACGAGCGTGAGCCTGAGGCTGAGCGGCTCCCTGCTGTACCGGTCTTCTCTTCGGACATTCACCAATTCTGTGATCGGGGCTACCGCATCCGTAGCAAAGACCGTTCTTCCTCCAACATTTGGCCTCTAAGTGTGGGCCCTGACAAAATCCACATACTGGCCGTGGAAATCCCTGAGATCGAGGAGGAGCAAGCTGAGGTCGGGGAGGAGCAGGCTGAATGGCGCTCCTGAACGGCTTCTTCCCTGAAGAGGACCCAGAAGGAATAAATGGCCTCTTCGAACCAGAAGCAAAACTCTTGGCGGCTGCAGGGGCAGGTGCTAATGTCGGTCTCATCTGTCGAAGATCGGACTCTATAGAAAGGGCCGTCTCGACTGCATCTGTATAGAACTGAAGTCTGTTCCCGAGCATATGCATACGAATTTCGTTCGACAATCCCTCGATAAACTGTCGAGTCTTCCTTTGCTCGTCGTCAACCATATACGAGCAGTGAATAATAAGCCTGGAGAAATGAGCCTCGTACTGGTCAACGGTAGAAGTACCCTGCTTGAGAGCCAGGAACTCTCGCTCACGTCTCTGTCGGACCACCAAAGGAATATACTTGGCCCGAAACTCCACCAAAAACTGATCCCAAGACGGGACCACATGCTCTCGCTGCCATCTCTGCTCTATACGAGCCCACCAGTCCTGAGCAGCTCCAGTCATCTGGTACACTGCTAACTCGACCCTCTTAGGGTCCGGACACTCCATCACGCGGAATCTCTTTTCCATCGCCGATATCCAAGCCTCGGCGATAACATCATCAGGTGCACCCTCGAACTGCGGAGGGTTGAGCTTAAGAAACCTTCCCATATCATTCTCGGGGGCAGGTGGTGGCGTAGCTCTGTTGGTATGAACCATGAATTGCCCTAAGGCTTCCATAAACTGTGCCGGAGTAGGAACACCTGGAGGCGGACCTGGCGGTTCACGACGAGGAGGCATTCTGCACATTCAATACCAAACATGCATGACGATAAGTGATTATGAAAAGCTGTAACACGTAGAGAAGTTTATTCAAATAATTACATAGCCACAAACACGTAATCCTAAGCCGTACAACCTAGACACAACTGGACACGACAATTCAGAGCTTCGGCCATTGGACCAAGGGCTCTGATACCAACTGTAGCGGGCGCCCCAGACGGGTAACGCACGCCCCGCACCGAGCCCCGACCCGAAGCCGGAATGGGATCCGACCCGAATCGAAACCCGGCGAACGGCAAGCATTTACTCAATTACTAGGCGGGGGTTTTAAATAAACAACGAGACAGAAGTGCGGAAGCGAAATAAATCAACATTAAAGCATAATAAATTGCACAATTATTAAAGCCCACCAAGGCTAACGAAATTCACTTAATTAAATAACAAACGGGTTCGGTACAATATCCCGATAATTATATAATAACGGGTTCAATACAAAATCCCGAATACATTCTAATAAATCCTAAAATCAAAAGACATAAATCATAGCCATACTGAATGAGAGTTATACATGAGCAAAAAGAATGTAACTCTAAGACGCGACGGCGACGACGCAGATCCCGCCTAGTATCCTGAAACCAGTACAGGGGTAAAACAGAGGGGGGTTAGTCAAACGACTAAGTGAGGAGGGAATAATAGTGTATATAACAAAATGGGAAATAAATCACCAATTTTTAAACTTAAAAGAAATCAACATAAAAGAAAGGTTTTCGTAATCGGGTGGTGATTTAACATAAAACAAAACATATCTTATGACTCGGCGAGTCGAGCCCTGAACTCCAATAACCAAACATAAAAACCGGAAACCACCCTTATTCCTCCAATGTAGACGGACCGCTAAATCCGAACTACGCGAAACTTACTAGAATAACTCAGGTACTCAAAGGGCTGCCACTCCGGCCTCACCCCGAGCTCCCAAATGGAGGAAACCATAGGATTTACGCCGTAGACCCGACGTCCACCGACTTCGTCCTATCGCTCTTACTCCGGGCCCAAACGATCATACAAACATTTCATAACTCGCTTTTTCAAACATTTCGGGTTGGCCAAAAGACCGTTCGAGACATGTCATATGCGAGGCCGAAGGCCAAAGTTCGCCTTAGAAACAAAAGGTTTTACATGTCTCTTCCGTAAACATTTCGAAGACTATACGTAATACTTTTTCATATCAAATAATTTTCGATAAATCAAATGAACATAATAATCTTAAATATCTACTAAGTATATATATAAACGGTGTGAAAACAAAACATAAACGTGGCTTATATCGGGAGAGGTTTATTTATATATATATACGTAGTATTACTGGAAACAGAAACGGAAAGCCTCACCTGGCTATGCAAAAGATAAGCAAAAAGAGCAAGAACCGGCGCTACTCCACAGGAGTATCGTCTGCAAAATACCAAGACACAACCAAATAAGACTAAAGACGACGCACGGCTTATACGAAAGAATTAGAACACGTAGAAGCACGTTATACAATTAAATAAATCACTTAGGTTCAAATTCTCAAACGAAAACAGAGTAAATCGCAAATTTAAAAATGTAAATCAATTCCAAATGCAACGAAACTTTACGGACATGCTTAGAATATCGTAAAGAAGCATGCATTCGAATTTCGGAAAAATCGGACTTCACATGCAAAAGTTAGAAAATTTAACGAAAACTTAAAATGCACTATTCACATACCCGAACATGTCGTAAATTCACAAATCATGTAATTCCTATCCATATCATACATATCGAATACACGAGCGAAGAAAGAATTCGGAAAAGACGAGCCGAAGCGGGACCCGTAGGCCAATTTGTACCCTGACTTACAGAAGGTCAGGGTACTGTTCGAGCCTTCCACACGGCCTTGTGCACGGCCGTGTGGCGAGGCCGTGCACACTCAAGAAACGCGCACGGCCTCATGCACACGGCCTCAAGGCCGTGTGTAGAGCCCGTGCGCAATCCTTCCACACGCACGGCATCATGCACACGGCCTCGAGGCCGTGTGCACAAGCCCGTGTGCGATCAAAATGAGCAGAAACTCGCAGACAGAAAATCATACGCGAAAATCAACCCCTAATCCAACAATTAATCACTAAAACATGCAAATCAAACCCTAATTCTCACATATAATGATCTACAATACATAAGCTACACGTAGAATCAATAAACACGAAAATCCAACCATAATTTCTATCAAAATCATATAAAACCTAAATTATACAACTATAATCAAAAATCCAAAAATCGAAGTAATGAAGGCATTAAATGAAAAATTTCGAGAGAGCATACACGTAGATGAGATCGTGAGGAGTTCGTAGACGTAAACGGCTCGAAAATCCGTCGGGAAACGGAGTCGGAACGATCGTTGGAATCTCTTTCTTCTTCCTTCTCTTTTTCTTTCTTTCCTTCTTCTCCTTTGCTTGTTTGTGCGTGAATGGCAAGTGTGAGAGAGAGATTGAGACTTAGTCAAATCTTGACTAAGGTTTAGAAATCGAAGGGGCATTTTAGTAATTTTGCAAAATAAGTTCGAAATCTCACGATGTCCAAATAACATGTAATTACAGTCAAAATTCATATTATTAAACGCACATTGACGATTTGTAAATTAAATACATAACTTCAATCATATACGAAATAAATTCTAAAATTGCATAATAAATATCAAATAAATATTAAATTACACAAATATTCGATTCGGACATACCAAATTAATTATTCGGATTTTCGGGGCGTTACAGTGATCATGGAAAGCGGTCACACATAGAGAAGTTAAATGCACATAATCATGTTGCGACAATCACGTAATCCTAAGCCGTACGACCTAGACAGACACGACAAAACACGACACTTCAGAGCCTAGGCCATTGGACCCAAAGATGCTCTGATACCAACTGTAGCGGGCGCCCCAAACGGTTAACGCACGCCCCGCACCGAGTCTCGACCCTGAACCGAAATAGAATTCTGCCCCAAATCAAAACCCGGTGAACGGCACACATTTACTCAATCACTAGGCGGGGATTTCAAAACAAAATAAACGACGAACGTGCGGAAGCAAAAACAAAATAAAACAATAAATCATTGCACACATATTAAAGCCCACCGAGGCCAACGGAATTCTAATACCATAAATAAATACACGGGTTCAATACAATATCCCGAATTCTACAGTGATGGGTTCAGTATAATAATTCCGATAAAAAATACATACAATCCTAGTACATATGACTTAATGAAATGCCAAACGGGAGGAGAGTTTACATATGCCAAAAATAAATGCAACTTAATAGACGCGACGACGACGACGACGACGTACAATCCCGCCTAGTATCCTGAAACCAACACCAAGGGTGAAACAGAGGGGGTTAGTCAAACGACTTAGTGAGGAGGGAATAATAATGTATATTATAAAACTGAAGTAAATCACCATTTTTCAAACATAAAAGAAATCAACAAAAAAGAAACGTTTTCGTAAAACGATTGGTGATTTAGCACAAAACATAAACATTTCATATGACTCGGCGAGACGAGCCCTTAACTCCAATTCCAAACATAAAAACGGGAAACCACCCTTATTCCTCCAATGTAGATGGACCGCTAAATCCAAACTACGCATAACATACGGTATAATCTCAGGTACTCAAAGGGCTGCCACTCCGTCTACTGGTTTCATCTTGTCATCCTTACTCTTGGCCCAAACATACATACATACAGTTCATAACTCGCTTTTCAAATCATTTTCAGGTTGGTCGAAAGACCGTTCGAGAAATGTCATATGCGAGGCCGAAGGCCAAAGTTCGCCTTAGGAAATCAAAGAGGTTTTACATGTCTCTTTCGCAAACGTTTCAAAAGAATATACATAGTACCTTTTCATATCAAAATATTTTTCTATAAATCGAATAAACATAATAGGCATAAATATTTACTAAGTATATATATAGAGACGGTATGAAAACAAAATGTAAATCAAGGCTTATATGGGATAGGCTTAATATATATATATATATATATACGTATAAGTACCGGAGTCAGAAACGGAAAGCCTCACCTGTTGGCTAATCAAAAGAATAAAAGCAAGACCAGTGCTACGCCACGGGAGTATCGTCTGCAAAAATACAAAGACACAACCACATAAGACTAATGACGACGCACGGCTTATATGAAAGCATTAAAACACATAGAAGCACGTTAAACAATCAAATACGACACGTAGGTTCAAATTAGCAAAAGAAAACGAAGCAATTCATGAATTTAGATATGCAAATCTTTTCCAAATGCAACGAGATTACATGGACATGCTTATAATACCATAGGAAAGTATGCATTCAAGTATCGGAAGAATCGGACTTCATATGCAGAAGTTAGGAAATTTGTCGAAAACTTCGAACGCACTATTCACAGTCCCGAACATTCAATAAATTCATAAATCATGCAATTCACATTCATATCATAGATAGATAATACACGAGCAAAGAAAGAATTCAGAAAAGACGAGTCCCGGAGGGACCTACAGTGCAAAATGCACTGAAACATACAGAAGGTTCAGGCCACAAAACAGCTCCACACGGCCTCATGCACACGGGCTCAAGGCCGTGTGCACCAGGCCGTGCACATTCAAAAGAACATGCACGGTCTCCTTCACGACAGTGCGAGAGACCGTGCACCCTCACACGGGCTCGCCACACCCCGTGTGCAGAGCCCGTGCACGTCATGAAATAGCAGAACACTTCGCAGAACAGAAAAACCACGCGATTCAAACCAAAAATACAACATTTAATCCGCAAAACGTTAATCACTTATGCTAGTTTTCATATATGATCATCTACAACATCTAGGCTACGTATAGAAACAATAATCACGAAAACCATCCATAATCTCATTCAAAATCATATAAAACCTAACATACTCAACTATATACAAAAGTCCAAAAATTGCAGAAAATAAGGCGTTAATCGAGAAAGACATGAGAAGCTTACTCATAGATAAGATTGAGAGGACTTTGTAGGATTTCACGGCTCGGAATTCGGTCGAGAAACGGAGTCGGGACGATCGATTGAACTCCTTCTTCTTCTTTCCTTTTCTTTTCTTTCTTCTCTTCTTTTCTCCTCTGTTGTTTCGCGTGAATGGGGTGAGAGAGAGAGAGATGAGACTTAAGTCAAAAAGTTGACTTGGTTTGAGAAATGAAGGGGCATTTTCGTAATTTTATAAAATAGCTCAAAAACATAAGTTGCCCAAATAAATCATAGTTACAGTCAAAGTTCATGAAATTAAACGCACATTGACATGTCGTGATTTAAATATCAAAATTCACTCATTTATGAAATTGTTATAAAATCACATAATAATTATCAAATAAATAATTAAATCGCACAAATAAACGATTCGGACTTACCGGATAATAACTCGGATTTTCTGGGTGCTACAGTGAGATTTGGAGACAAGCGTCTAGGATATAGATCCCAAAGTATAACTTCCAAATTGTAATTTCCAATGGGAGACCGGTCGGTGGTTGGCTAGTCTTTTGTTGGAGAGATGGTGGGCGATTGCATGTGTTGCACGCTTTTCCTAAAACTTACATGATCGATCGGTTGAATATTCGGGTAGCCTCGGAATTCGATAAATGGCACAGGAGTATTTATTACTTGTGGAGATATAAGGAGGAATGGGCCCGTGCTCGCCGGTACAATAGTGTATCGAACATGTTTACTGCTTTAATTCAATTTAGTTAAATTATAAGTCTCATCATTTATTTACCGTTTGATTATGTTAACGTTATTGTAATGCTGATTAAACAAGCTTATAAATTAACTAGATTACCTTTTAAAATGCCGGCTGAATTATGTGCTAAAATGATTTCAAAGGATCTGTTCGTCAATCTTTGACTGTTTCGAAATAAGCCGAGACCGGGTGTTGCTTTGACGTATAGTGTTACAACTTATATTATTATTTATGTAATTTCTTAAAACAAGCAACATTCACTATTTTGGTTTTAAAAGACAAATGACTAACTGTGATCAATACTTATATTATATAACCCCTCGCTGAGTATCCTTTATACTCACCCTCATGTTTTGATTCTTGCTTCAGGTTCCTTTGGACAGACGGGTGGCGATGTCACCTTTGTGGTTTGGCAACAACAATCCTGTTATGTATAGGGTTTGTCCAACAACAACAGTCTGCTCTGACGTTGATTTTACTTCTATATTTCTGTTACAGTTGAAGAATCATGCTAATTATGTTATATCTCACACTATGTTAGTTGAACCTCTGGAAGGGCGTAGGCAAACATTTCTAACTACTTGAGGACTATTGTGTTATATGGTTATATATGTCTCGTTTGGTTTCTTATATTTTACTACTTCTGCACTCTGATTAGTTTTAGTATTATTGTTGTTGTTGTTGGACTAGTCGTTGTTGCCAATTGGCTTGCTTGAATGCCGTTTGCTGGGATGGGTTTTCGAGTAGGGCGTATGTCGTGCTCGGGAGTCTATCTCGGTTCGGGTGCGGAGTTCTTCTTGCCAGCCTTGGAGAAGGGCCCCACAAACTTTAATTGCATTTAAGCATGTGTAATAGTCCTTGATTTCTATACTTTGTTTAATTGCACAAAATTGTTCTTTGATATTTTCAAGAATCATGATATATAGGTGAGTAGAAAGGATACTCACTAACTAACCAAAGAGTAAACTAAATCTAGACTTGCTGCTGCCAACTGACGAGATATGTGACACCGCCACCTGTCTACCTAACGTAAGAATCAAAAGCAGGAGGGTGATTATAAAGGATACTAACTGTGGGGTCATACAGTAATATACATCACGGTTCGTCATTTAATAATTTGAAAGCAAAATGTGGATATTGCTCGTTTTATGAAATAACATAATATGTTTTAACAAAATATACAAGCTAGAGCAACACCCGTTTTTGGCTTTTTTTAAAATGAGAAGTTCAACGAACCTGATATTTTATAAATCATTTGCACGAAATTCAAGTCATTTTGTTTAAAGTGACTGTTATGGGCCAAATAATATTTTTATAGTTAAGTACAACTATTAGCCCAATTCTACTTAATTGATTGTGGCCCATTTGGGCCCAATGGGGGATTCCCTTTGAACTATCTTTTATTTGGTTTAACCTAGATATAAATAGACAAGAAACCGAAGAGACATGGGGGCCATCAACACAAAATCAACTGCTACACTCTTTCTTCTTCAGATTTCTCTCTTCTTCTTCTTCAAATATTCTCCCTCCCTATTCCAACTTGACATTTTCTAGCTTTTCAATTGGAATTTCCCGGAGAAAACCCGAACTAATCTTGTATTTTCCTAAACCGGAAACTCGACCCCCGTTTTCATTGGCGCCGTCTGTGGGAATTCTTCCCAAAACTCTCTGATCGTGTGGCTTAAAGTTGAATCAAGTTCCAATAAAAAGAAAAGAGAAGGAGAAATAAAAAAAGCAGCAGCAAAATGTGACGACCCGTAATCTCTAAGTTCAGGATTAGCGCGTTTACCGGAATTCGGACCGTTTATGGTCCCGACGTCTTTCATAATTGCACGTTTTCCAACTCTTGCATTTAAGGATTTTTATACATCATCGATTTGGCATTTAAAACCCAAGGCTTTAGTTAGAATTTAATTTGCATCGTTTTGTCATTAACTAGCGTTAATTTGGTAAATTTATATTTTAACAGTGTACATTGGACTGGGGTTCAATGTTTTAATAATGCATATTTTATCGAGGTTCCAAACATTTCCATAAAATCCTAAATATTATTCGTTAAGTCATATTTTAGAGAAAATTGCATTTTTAGCCCAAAACTATTTACACTTTAGCCCAACTCGGAATTGACTTTTCGTAAACTCAAGAATTTTAATAAAACGAACCTCAATCTTTGTTAAGCATTTAATTTCGGTCATTTTGACACTAAGTACACTAAATTCCGACACTTTGCACTTTTGCACATTTTTCGAGGATATGGTATATTATGCAATTATTGAGAGATTTGGGGCCAAAATGAAAAAGGAGAGAACACACACACATGCAACCGACGCGAGCTCTCTCCACCCCCAAAATCTGATTTTTCTCATTTCTTCTCGGAATCGCGCGTATGATATGTCGAATCGACCGTCTCGATGAGACGAACTCAACCATACCATTATCCTAGTGATTGGAGCAGCGACGGCAGCACAATGGTGGAGCGAAGATCCGCGACGTCGGAGCTCACCATCACGACTTTCCGGCAACGTTCGACATGGCCAGGCAAGGGTCTTGACTAGTTTTTCACAAGGTTTCTGATGGTGGTGGTGCTGCGGCCTGAAACCCAGCCACGATGGCGCTAGGGTGTCCGACGGCCGCGACGGTGCGAGGGTGGTGGTGATGGCATGACCAGGGGTGGCGCGGCGTTGGCGCTACGAACCTCCAATGGAAGCGCAGTGGTGAGGTGGTGGTTGGCCACTTTTCGGCGACCATTTCCGTTGACCAAGAGACGATTTCCAACCTTATCGACATGGCTAAGCTAATTTCGAAGTCCATTTCGTAATTCGTTGATCCGACTTTCGTTAATTTTGAATCTTGGAATTCTAGGGTTTCGGAGCTTCGGAGTGGAATTAAATTCCGATGGATGATCCGATTGAGAAACGGTTTTGGGGGAAGCGACGGGCTGGTTGAGAGGAACATTTCGGTATAAGGGTTCGACCATCGGAGGTGGCGATAGACTTTTCAAAGATGGCTGAATGTGGTGCTTGATCTGATTCAAAGTTTGAAGGTGTTGGTGAAGAAGGAATTTATTATTTCAACAATAATGGAAACACTCGATCTCGGCAACAATGATTTATTGGTGAGAAAGAATTTTTTGAAGGATAAAAAAATGGATTGATGAAATCAACTAGTTATCGGGTTAACATAATGACTCAATTTTAGGAGATATTGTTGCTGATGAGGTAAGAGACTTTTCTATGAGAAGATTTTGAGAATTTTATATTGATAGAGGTCAAAATGCATGATAATGATATGGGATCTTAGATTGCAATAGGAGACTGTTTCAAAAGTCGATGAAGCGAGTTTTGTCTTTTCAAGTGGAACCGTTTGAAGCGCATCTTCATGGGTTCAAAGTGGAAGAACTCTTGCATTTTCTTGTGACATAAGGAGGCATCGAGGCGATCCGGCTAAAATATCAACAATCGTGGATACGGTCTTGCCAAATAAACATAGAAAGAGTTATTGACGAGTCAACAACGAAGGAGAAATGACGAAGAAGAATAATTGGTAAAAACAGCTCAACAACCAACCAAGTGAACTACCAATCCAAAAAAGTACGCAGGGTTCACAGCAAAAAAAAAAAAAAAAAAAAACAAAATGCATGAAGGAGCCAGTGAGGCTATCAAGCAACTAAGAAGGACGAATAATGAAAATGGCTCAACGACCTGCCATCTGAATTGCACATCTAAAGAAGTATGCATGCTCGCGGAGAAAAGGTTTTATATTTTTAACATACTACTCATTGACTATCTTGTTATTTTGCTCTTATTAAAAGTAAAATTTGCACAATCTTATATGTTGAAGTTTTCTTGGAAATAATATGAGGCAGTAGTTGATTTCTCGATGTATTTGATAGATAGTTCCGACTTTTAATACCGTGTTAACTTGTGGGTTTATTTGTAATTTTCATTATTTTTGATATGTAGTCTTTATATTTTTTTTCTCAGCTTTTATTTCCTTTCCTTATTTGGGCAGAACACGCTTTTAGGAGTCTTTCTTTGCCTATATATATAGTGTTCCTAACGGCTTTGTAAATTAATTCAATCCATTCAATAAAAACTTTCAGATTATTTACGCTACTTCTCTCTTTTCTCTCTCTGGATTTCTTCCATTGTTTACATTGTATCTTGAGCAAGAATTGATCCTGTGATTCTTTCGCATATCATACCATCTTCTGTTTCAATTTTATATCGATTTCTTTGAATTGAATCTGGTGATTTTTCTTATTATTCTAATCTTACAAAACACTATCTTTTCGCATCTTTTGATTTCTCGCTATGACGAAAACTGATTCGAAGGAAGAGGTTGATGAATCTTATACGATTTACAGTAATGATTACTCTACTCACAATCTCGTGAATCTTCTCATGAATGGTAAGAATTTCCTTGCCTGGCGTAGAGCCATGATTATTGCGCTAGAGGCGAAAGTCAAGCTTAGCTTTGTCGATGGATTGATTGTTGTTCCTATAACCACAGACACGAATTACAAGATCTGGAAGCGCGCTGATAGTATCGTCCGATTGTGGATCATCAACTCATTTTCTCTACTTATTTCCCAAGGCTTCAAATACGCGAAGACTGCTAGACAAATCTGGCTTAACTTGGAAAGCACATACGGTCAATGCAACGGACCTCTTCTCTTTCAACTTAAAAAGGATGTGTACTCAATCAAACAGGGTAATATCTCTTACCTAACTATTATAGCAAGATTAAAGGTCCTTGGGATGAACTTGAAGGATTGGATAATATTCTTGTATGTGCTGCTGGTGATAATTGCGCTGTTTTGAAACATCTGATCCGTACTCAAAGTGTTGATATGTTGATTCCATTTTTGAATGGTTTAAATTAGTCGTTTGAGGCTGTCAAAGATTCTCTGTTGCTTCTTGATCCCTTACCTGATGCAAGAAAGGCTCACTCAATGGCTCTTAGAGTCGAATCTTAGAGAGACACTCAGATTACCACTGCTGAGGATAACACTGCTATGATGACCAGAAATGGTAAAAGGCCAGCATCTGGAAGGGGAGCCCCTAGAAAATTTGATAAAGTGGATAGATACTGTGAGAACTGTGTTTCGACCACTCATAACACATATATGTGCTTCAAATTGACCGGACAGCTAGATTGGTATAAGGAATTAAAGGCTAAACAAGGTTGTAGCGCCCCTTTCCGTAGGAGGAGAAAGGACACCACATCCGCACCGAGACGAACTCCCAAACGAGGTAAAGGTACCCCATTCAAAAATCCATCCCGGCGAATGGCAATCACTCGATCAAAACTCCGGCAACAACAACATGACGCCCTAACAACAACAGCAACAATCAGAGAAATGCGGAAGCGATTTCAAAAAAATAACAATTTAATCACAAGAAGCCAACCACGGCAACATAATTCATACATTGGTTCCAATTAAACATTCAATTAAATGTAAAGACTAGACTGTTGTTGGGACACTAACAAGACAATAACAAGAGCCAACCTAGACCTGCTGCTGCCGACTGACAAGATAGGTGACACCGCCACCTGTCTACCTGAAGCAAGAACCAAAACAGAAAGGGTGAGTATAAAGGATACTCAGTAAGGGGGGGATACCGTATAGTATTGATCGTAGCTCGTCGTTTATCTTTTAAAACCAAAAGAGGTGAGTGTTGCTCGTTTTGATAAAGAAGTGTAAATAATAATATAAATTGTAAAACGTAATATAAGCAACACTCGAGTTCGGCTTTAGTTGAAGATCCAAAATTGACGAGCCGGATCCTTTGAAAACATTTGCACATAAGTCAAGCCGATCATTTTGAATGGTATTAGTTGAGTCACAAAGCCGTTACAATTTTGAAGGACATCGCATAAATAAATTAGAAATGATAAATAAACAGCTCGTAATTCAACTAAAGTGTTTCACAACAAAGGAGGCTTATTGTCGGTAAGTTCGAGTCACACTTCCGGATTTTATACATATATAGGGAACTACATATGCTAAAGGGAGAAAACCGGAAGGTGCTTCGACTTATAACGAAAGCCGAAATAATTAACAGTAATAACAATAAAAGCAGTTACAATAGCAAGTAATTATCCCGGCGAGAACAGGCCTATTCCTCCTTATAACCCCCTCAATCAATGTAAGTAAGCTCCATCTCCGGTGTCAAGCCAAGGAGCAACCCAAGACTCGACTATAGTGAATTTAAGGAAAATTTGCAACACATGCAACACCCACCATCGCTCCCAACCGTGGCTATCAAACTCCTGACGGGCCACAATTGACGCTTAATTTTGGGAGAAGTACCTCGGATTACACCCTGGACGCTCGTGCCCAGATGCAACCTCCGGATACCATCCCGAGGCCCCATAAAAAAATAATGTCCAATATTTACTCGCTTTTCAAGAAAGGTTTGGAGTGCCAAACGGGCAATTGGGCAAGTGAGTGACGACAAAGGGGGTAACTACAAGTTTCATACGTGTCGGGATGTGCTAACGGACTCCCCTAACGACTTCCCCCATAGACCCAACCCAAGTCAAATTGTCACGTTTAAAAAGAAGGAATTTACTTGCCCTTTTGAAAACAAATCAATTTGGATAATACATTATAAGTTGATATCAAAAGGTTTGATAGGCACATAAGGAATTATAGAGACAAGTATAGCAAGTAATAAAAATACGGGATGATAAGTTATTTCGAAACCTACATCTACGCCCCAATTGAAAACGTTTTAAACCCTTACCTGTAGCTCGACAAACGAGAAAAGCAAGCAGCAATTATAATTCGGCCTCAAAGATCCCACCTGAAAAACACGGGGTCCAGAGGATGAATGACTGACACAACAAGAAAACAGACATTGACGCTTGGCTATCAAAATACGAACATGCTTAAGGATAATCATTCAATATTTAAACACAACAGAGCAAATAGGGGTAAATTGGTCATTTAACATGTATAACGAGAAATAAACGAATAACAATTAACATTTGATTAATAATAACATTTAGGCATAAACTATTCAGGGGTTAAGCTTGTAATTAAACATCAAACATGTAGATTTCATTTAAATCAACAATAATTAAAGTACAACTTATAACATTTCCCAAAAGCTCAAAAGCTAACAAGTTCATATTAATCCTATCTCTAGCCTAATCGAACCGAAACCCATCCGTTCGACTATAAAAGCATATATCATCAACAATCAACAATTTACACAAGCTATAATACAAATGATTCATGCCAAAACAATCCGAAAAGCTAAAAGCTAGAAGCTACAATCAAAAGCTACCGATTAACACAATAATACAAAAAATGCGATAAAAGACAAACGACAAGTCAGAATCGAGTAATACCAGCGCCATTAGAACCATTGCGTCGAGGGGTACGATCTGTCTGAAGAATCTGTTGCTGGATTCCCGTCGGAACAATGCCAAAAATGCCAGAAACTGCCTGCCATCCCGGACCGCCGCCGGACCACCTCCGATGGTCAAACCCTTATACCGAAATGTTCCTCTCGATGAGCCCGTCTGTAGTGCCCCTTTCCGTAGGAGAAGAAAGGACACCACATCCGCACCAAGACGAACTCCTAAACAAGGTAAATGTACCCCATTCAAAAATTCACCCGGCGAATGGCAAGCACTCGATCAAAATTCCGGCAACAACAATATGACGCCCCAACAACAACAGCAACAACAATCAGAGAAATGCGGAAGCGAATTCAGAATAATAAATCAATGCGTAAAAGCCATCCATGGCAACAGTAATCATAACAAAATGAATCTAAAACAATTATCCATTCAATGTCGTCCATGGCTCAACTATCTATCCCACATCAGGGGCACGTAAGTACGGAAAATAAATCATAATATTAAATACAATAAGCTAAAATAATTCATAAAGTAAAGACTCGAATGTTGTTGGGACACTGACAAGACCAGAGACAAGAGCCGACCTAGACCTGCTGCTGCCGACTGACAAGATAGGTGACACCGCCACCTGTCTACCTGAAGCAAGAACCAAAATAGAAGGGGTGAGTATAAAGGATACTCAGTAAGGGGGTAATACAATATAGGTATTGATCATAGTTCGTCGTTTATCGATTAAAACCAAAAAGGGTGAATGTTACTCGTTTTGATAAAGATACATACAATAATATAAGTTGTAAAACTATAACACAAAGCAACATTCGGGTTCGGCTTTATTTGAAAACACAAAAGGTTGACGAACCGGATCCTTTGAAAACATTTGCACATAAGGTCAAGCCGATCATTTTGAAATGATATTAGTTGAGTCATGAGGCCGTTACAAGTTCGAAAGACATGGCATAAATAAGTTGGAAATGATAAGTAAAAACGGCTCGTAATTCAACTAAATAGTTTGAACAATAAAGAAGGCTTAAGTTGGGCAAGTTGAGCCACGCTTCCGGGTTTTATATATATATAGGGAAATACATATGCTAAATGAAGAAAACCGGAATGTGCTTCGACTTGTAACGAAAGCCGTTAATCAATTAGACAAGCAAATAATGCAATAAGTCATGCAATAATGTGTCCCGGAGAGAACGGGCCCTCTCCTTATAACTCCCAATTGAAAATCATGCAAGCATATAGTCAAGTACTCCACCACCAACAATTGGTACCATCAGAATTTAAGGAGACGCGATTAGCACCACCGTATCAGAATTTAAGGAGACGCGATTAGCACCACCGTACAGAATTTAAGGAGACGCGATTAGCACCACCGTACAGAATTTCAGGAGACGCGGTTAGCACCACCATTCGCATCAACTTAGGCTAGCCAACCTCCTAGCCGGCCCAAGTTAACACGCTAGAAGTATACATCGGGATTTGCCCTAGATGCTCGTCCCCAGGCTCACCTCCTGTATACTCCGGGCCCAAGTCATTAATCAATCTGTGGCTCGCTTTTGAAATCAATGATATGGGTGGCCAAAGGGGCCATTCGAAAAGATGATGCAAGCAGTTAAGTATGAATGGCCAAAGGGGCTTTTGAGACAAGTTGATGTAACGATCTAAGAAATACTCATAACCGCCGTACGCTTCGGGAGCATGCCGACGGATGTCCCTGACGACATTACTTATAAGTGCCTCAGAGATCAAATAGTTACTTTTAAAACAAATAAGTTACTTGTCTCTAGTTGAAAGCATTTCAAATCATTTGGTTTTGCTATCAAAATGTTTGACTAAGCAGATAGAGAAATAGTAAAGGCAATGCAACAAGTAATAAGAAAGCGGGATAGTGGTTTATTTCGCAAACCTAAGTAACTATGTTCTTACTCCAGTTGAAAACAATTTAAAACCCTTACCTGTAGCTCGACAAACGAGAAAAGCAAGCAAGCAACATGTATGATTCTCCCTCAGAGATCCCACCTGAAAACACGGGGTCTAGAGGATGAATGACTGACACGAACAAGAAAACATACACTGACGCTCGGCTATCAAAATACGAACATGCTTAAAGATAATCACATAGTATTTAAACACAAAAGAGCATGTAGGGGTAAATTGGTCATTTATCCAAAAGCATGCAATAATTAAATAAACGAATAACAATTAACATTTAATTAATAATAATATTTAAGCATAATCTAACCAGGGGTTAAGCTTGCAATTAAACATCAAACATGTATATTTCATTTAAATCAACAACAGTTAAAGTACAACTTATAGCTTTTCCCAAAAGCTCAAAAGCTAACAAGCTCAGATCGATCCTATCTCTAGCCTAATCGAACCGAAACCTATCCGTTCGACTACACAAGCATATATCATCAACAATCAACAATTTATACAATTAAGCCAAGCTAGGATCAAGTTATTCATGCTCAAAAGCTATAAGCTATAAGCTATAGTTCAAAAGCTACAAATTAACACAATAATACAAAAAATGCGATAAAAGATAAACGACAAGTCGGATTTAAGTAATACTAGCGCCGTTAGAACCGCTGCATCGAGGAGCACGATCTGTCTGAAGACTTTGTCGCCGGATTCCCACCGGAACAGTGCCAAAATGCCAGAAAACCACCTTCCACCACCGGACCGCCGCCGGGCCACCTCTAATGGTCGAACCCTTATACCGAAATGTTCCTCTCAACGAGCCCGTCACTTCCCTCAAAGCCGTTTCTCAATCGGATCATCCATCGGAATTTAATTTCACTTTGAAGCTCCAAAACCCTAGAATCCAATAATCGAAATTAACAAAAATCGGCTCAACGAAATACGAAATTGACTTCGAAATTGGCCTACCCATGTCGAGAAGGTTGAAATCCATATAAATCCCTTTGAAAATGGTGGCCGGAAAGTCCAGACTACCACGTTGCCGTCGCGGCTCCGCCACGCGCCACCGGAGCTCCGCCCTCCCGTCGAGTTAGGGCCTAAGACCGGTGCCAAATGTTTCGTCTCCTCATGGCCGTTCCAGCCACGGTGGTGTGCCGTCGGGACGCTGCCGTATGCCGCCAGAAAAGCTCCATCTCCGCCGCGCCACCTCTTCGTCGATCCGCCGCCGTCTGGCCAAGTCAGGTCGCAGGACCACCGCCAAAAGCTTCCCCTTGTCAAGATCTTCCATTTCCGACCAAGCCCATGCCGTGCCGTCGCCGGAAACATCACCGACGAGATGCTCCAAGCCGCGCTACCTTCGCGCCACCATTGCGTCGCCGTCGCTACTCCAATTGCCAGGAAACTTGTATGGTTGACTTTGTCTCGTCGAGACGGTCGATTCGGTATATCATACGCGCGATTCCGAGAAGAAATGAGAAAAATCACATTTTGGGGGAGAGAATCGCGGCTGCTGTTGCGTGAGGGTGTTCTCCCATTTTTCATTTTGGCCCCAAATCTTTCAATAATTGCATAATATACCATATCCTAAATGTGCAAATTGTGTAAAGTGTCGGAATTAGGCGTACTTAGTGTAGCGGGCGCCCCAAACGGGTAACGCATGCCCCGCACCGAGTCTCAACCTAAAAGAAAAGGACTCGAGCCAAGGCAAGGAATAAAAGAAAAGGAAGGCTAGACTGGACCTCATCTCTCGAAATAAAGGTACCGTGCATGTTCATAACATTCATATTCCCCATATTTTAATTTATTATTTGCGCGATGGAATGTTTTTATTGTTTAATTGAACTCCGGGTTTAATTCGGGGTGTTTTGGTAATTTTTGCGCATTTTATTTCAAATCAGGGGGGCTTGCACGCCCCTACGCACGGCCTTGGCCAAGCCGGTGCACCCAGCTCAAGACCGTGCAGACCAGTTCAGCGTTTGAACCGCTGAACCGGGCGAACCGCTCCACACGGGCCAGCACACGCCCGTGCGTCAGGCCGTGCGTGGCCCCTTCGCCATCTAAACCTCATTTCAGCGAACAGAAACTCAGCAACCCCAATTTCACTCATTTCTCTCGCCCAGCAAGAGATTTCTCCCCCAATTTTCCCCAAATTTCATCCTCTCAACTTTGCAAGCTCGTATCTTTCGATCTGGCCTTCGGATCTTTGTAATTTTTGGAAGGTACATTGTCTCTACTACGAAGTTTCATTAGTTGGTTTTTGGGGATGATCCACCAAACTGATCGTACACAAATCACTGCTCAAAATACACGCCCGCCAAGTATTCGAAAAAATTCCCGAGTGAAGAATTTCACCAAATTCAACCAAGGACGCTTCCAACAACCTTCTCACATGGCCGCTGAAGGTTCTCGACAAAGGAGGAGGCGAGATGACCCTCCATCCCCGCTTCCTCTTGATGTGGAAATTCTAAATTCCATTCAAGCCAAGATTTTTCGCCGGATGCATGAACGCCCGGTTCTCTCTACCAAATTCCTCATCAATCCCGCCTTGAGAACTTTCCATCGATTCCTCTCATGCACCATTTTTGCCCAAGGAGATAGCTACGGTTTTATCAACTTGGATGTACTCTACGTTTTGGATTGTGCGGTCCGAAGAGAGCCGGTCAACGGCATTATGTTTTTCCTGAGATACATAGAGTACGTGGGAACCCGCCCGAAGGGAGAGATTAGGATTGGGTCCTACATTACCGCAATCCTTGAGTGTGCCAGCGTGACCGGTATGGACCGAATGGCCCCAGCAGGGGGAGACGACGCGACCATTACCTACAAACAATTCGCCTAGATGAAGCTTTGCAAGAAAGTTAAAGGGCGTCATAGTAGGTATGTGCCGATGACAGCAGAGGAAGCCGCCGCCAAGAGTGACGACGGTGTCGAGGAGGATATCCAAAACTAAGCGTCAATCGTGGCCCGTCAGGAGTTGATAGCCACGGTTGGAAGCAATGGTGGGCGTTGCATTCGTTGCACGTTTTTCTAAAATTCAATTCATCGCCCGTGGTCGCACTATGGGGTCAGACACCGGAGATGGAGTTTTATATTGACTTGAAGGGGATATAAGAAGGAACAGGCCCATTCTCGCTGGGATATTACGTGATTGTATTTATGCTTTAATTTCATTATTGTACTGTTAATTATCGTTGAGAATGCAAGTCGAAGCACATTCCGGATTTTCTTCAATTCTGCAAATGTATTTCCCTATATATATATTCAAAACCCGGAAGCGTGGCTCGTACTTGTTCCCACTTTACCTTCACTCAGTATCGTTTATACTCACCCTTCGTTATTTTTAATTCTTACTTCAGGTCGACAGGTGGCGTTGTCACCTCTCATGTCGGTTGGCAATAGCGGGTCGTGAGTCTTGGTCTTCGTATCCTTTGGTAATTGTCGGTAGTGTCCAACAACAGTCTGTCTTTTATTATTTGAACCAAATTTCTAGGTAGATTGGATATATTGATGAATTATGGAGTTTCGTTATTGATGATTATTTCTTGAGCTTTGGCTAGATAAATATATAATTGATGGATATTGATTTATGTTAATTGATGCCCCGTGTGGCTTTCAATGTTTAATTGATATATATATTTTAAGCTTCCGCACTCTGTTATTTTGTTGGTTGTTGTTGTTGGACTAGGTTCGTTGTTGCCGGTATAGATTGAGTGCTTGCTGTTCGCCGGGATGGATTTTTAAATGGGGTACATCTACCACGTTTGGGAGTTCATCTCGGTGCGGATGTGGTGTCCTTTCTCCTCCTACGGAAAGGGGCGTTACATTTATTCACTCATGTATTCTATGATTATGAGATAGATACGAATTGCATGATTTACGAATTTATCGCATGTTCGTGATTGTGAATAATGCGTTCGAAGTTTTCGACCAATTTCCTAACTTTTGCATACGATGTCCATTTCTTTCGAAACTCAAATGCATATCTTCCTATGGTATATTAAGCACGCTCATGAAATTCCATTGTATTTGAACATGATTAGCATATCTAAATTCAAGAATTACGTTATTTATTTGATAATTTGAGCCTATGTGATTGTTTAAACGTGCTCCTATATGTTTTACTGATTTGGTATTAGCCGTGCGTCATCGTTAGTCTTATGTGGTTGTGTCCTTGTGTTTCGCAGACGATACTCCCGTGCAGTAGCGTGCCGGTTTTGCACTTGCTCTCTTCTTTTGTTAAGCCAATAGGTGGGGTTTTCAGTTTCTATTAGTATACGATAATATGTACATAAAACTGTGACGTCCCCAACATCACAACCCCCGGACCGAAACGAGCCCCCGAGCGATAGTTAAATACCACCACTCGAAAACCCGCCCCGGACAATGGGATTCCCACAATCTGGCAACAGCAGCTCCCCAACAACAGTACCAACATCAACAACAACAATAGCAATAACAGGTCATCAACGGAAGCAAATATCAAACATATATATATATATATATATATATATATATATATATATATATATCCACTAATCTCATCAAGTTCAAATATCCAAGTATCATCATGTCTCAACTTCCATTAATCTTCAAGTTAACATACCAAAATAAATAAGAGTTCAGTCGTAACAAAATATCTACATAGACTGACTCCAAAGACCTACAAGCCTACACTACTGCTGCCAGTACCCAACAACCACTCGAACTGCTAACCTGAAGCATGAACCAAAAAGGGGATGTCAGTCAAACGAACTCAGTGAGGAGGGGAGTATACATAATAAAAACATATATTTAATCCACGCTTAGGTTGATAAAAGCAAATCTAGTGACGATATGCTCTTTTACAATTCAGTTAAGCTTTGTGAATTAAATATTAATTAAAATATTTTCGAAATATTTATATTCCCGGCGAGAACGGGCCATCTCCTTATAACTCCCAAAAACATATCAAATATAATGAAATCCCATAACACCGTTTGGCTTATCAAGGAGCAACCCGAGATTTCGCCATACCCGACTAATGGCGCCGGTGTAAGTATTATTCAGGCTAGACTACCTCCGACCAGCCATGAACAATACCCTTTGATTATTTGTCAGGTTCTAGAATATCTGCTTATAATCGATGGATTATGAACCCGGCTTCAACCCTAGACGCACGTCTCCGGGTATCCGCCTCTCACATAATCCAGGGCCCAAATACCCCCAAGAGCATCCTCAATGGGGTTAAATATGTATGATCTCGCTTTTAAAAATATTTTAATGGACCAAAAGGGTCTTTCGAGACAAGGTATGTAACCGTCTAGGGTTTCTCAACACGTTGCCTATAACTCGAGGCATACGAGCAAGTCCCGAGACCAAAGGTTACTTCTCAAATCAAAATAGTCCCTTGTCTCAAATCAAACTCCATAAAACTTCACCAATTTGCTTAATATCATGAACTAACATGAATTACCAATCCATTTAAGCATATGAGATCATTAACTCAACATTGCACATTGGTCAAATTTAATAGAAAAATCACAAGTGATGCTACATGCAACCAACAACCAAACCAAGCTCATCCATCATTCATTCTAGCATGCTTCTTCACTTTATCCACATATGAGACATTGAAACTTAAAGATTAGAGAGAATCACAACCTTACCTTGAAGAAAAGAATTGGAAAATAAGAGGTGTAGAGCACTTGTTTGCACAAATAGAAAGAAGAAGCTTGTTCCTTGGATAAGAGAGCACATTTTTTGTAACAAAATGATGAAGATTTCTTGGTGTCTTGAAGGTGTGGCTATGGCGGTGGTGAAGGGAGAGTGAGGGCCGAGAGAGAGATGAAGGAGAAGAGGTGAGTTGCTTGTTGCAAATGTGTAGAAAAGTGGAGAATGATGAGGTAATTAAATAAATAAATAAAAGAGATAATTAAATAAATAAAAGGTATTTATTTGAAAAGTCAAACTTAGCATGCAACTATGTAGATATTTATATGTATATATTTGCATATGTTTTCGTATATATATACATATATCAAGTATAATATCATGTTATTCAAATATAATGACATAATTTTCATAAAATTTCAAATAGAACCATTCAAATATAAACATAGTGTGAAGTAATTCAAATATAAGAATGGTATAAAATAATTCAAATATGAAAATTCTTATGAAATCATCATATTATTCATATATTAAGTCATATAAGTCATATAATTCACATAATCGCAAACAATACTGTAACGCCCCGAAATTTCGAGGCGTAAAAAAAGACCGGTGCAGGGATAATGGCCGAGGAAGGCCACACGGCCAAGCAACACGCCGTGTTGCAAGGCCGTGTGAATGATTCACACGGCCAAGACCCACGGCGTGTGCACAAGGCCGTGACAAATTGGAGGAATGCGCACGGCCTGCAGTCACGCTGTGTTGCAAGGCTGTGTGTGCGATTTCCTCATCCCACATCGGAATTTCAGATGAATTTCGAAGGGTTTATAATCAAAAGGCCGTCAAGTACTAACCAACATGTGGTACCACCTTTTGGCAGTGGTTTCAAGGCCAAACTTTAGGGTTGTACTCAGTGGCTGCTGGAGATTATGCCCGCGCGTCCAACGGGTGCCCTAGCAGGGAGGGTTTTCCTCTCCGTGCCCGGAGGGTCGTGACAAGTGGTATCAGAGCCAACCGTCAGTCGTGGGAATGCATGTTCCACACCGTCCGTGTCACCAAGAAAGGGGCAACGCGTGTGTGGGGAGCCGCGCTCCACATTCTCCACTGGCGGGGAGCAACGGTCCTATATCACGACGTAATGGGGACATTACGCTTCGAAGGGGGAAATAATGTAACGCCCCGAAATTTCGAGGCGTAAAAAAAGACCGGTGCAGGGATAATGGCCGAGGAAGGCCACACGGCCAAGCAACACGCCGTGTTGCAAGGCCATGTGAATGATTCACACGGCCAAGACCCACGGCGTGTGCACAAGGCCGTGACAAATTGGAGGAATGCGCACGGCCTGCAGTCACGCTGTGTTGCAAGGCTGTGTGTGCGATTTCCTCATCCCACATCAGAATTTCAGATGAATTTTGAAGGGTTTATAATCAAAGGCCGTCAAGTACTAACCAACATGTGGTACCACCTTTTGGCAGTGGTTTCAAGGCCAAACTTTAGGGTTCTACTCAGTGGCTGCTGGAGATTATGCCCGCGCGTCCAACGGGTGCCCTAGCAGGGAGGGTTTTCCTCTCCCTGCCCGAAGGGTCGTGACAAGTGGTATCAGAGCCAACCGTCAGTCGTGGGAATGCATGTTCCACACCGTCCGTGTCACCAAGAAAGGGGCAATGCGTGTGTGGGGAGCCGCGCTCCACATTCTCCACTGGCGGGGAGCAACGGTCCTATATCACGACGTAATGGGGACATTACGCTTCGAAGGGGGAAATAATGTAACGCCCCGAAATTTCGAGGCGTAAAAAAAGACCGGTGCAGGGATAATGGCCGAGGAAGGCCACACGGCCAAGCAACACGCCGTGTTGCAAGGCCGTGTGAATGATTCACACGGCCAAGACCCACGGCGTGTGCACAAGGCCGTGACAAATTGGAGGAATGCGCACGGCCTGCAGTCACGCTGTGTTGCAAGGCTGTGTGTGCGATTTCCTCATCCCACATCGGAATTTTAGATGAATTTCGAAGGGTTTATAATCAAAGGCCGTCAAGTACTAACCAACATGTGGTACCACCTTTTGGCAGTGGTTTCAAGGCCAAACTTTAGGGTTGTACTCAGTGGCTGCTGGAGATTATGCCCGCGCGTCCAACGCGTGCCCTAGCAGGGAGGGTTTTCCTCTCCGTGCCCGGAGGGTCGTGACAAGTGGTATCAGGAGCCAACCGTCAGTCGTGGGAATGCATGTTCCACACCGTCCGTGTCACCAAGAAAGGGGCAATGCGTGTGTGGGGAGCCGCGCTCCACATTCTCCACTGGCGGGGAGCAACGGTCCTATATCACGACGTAATGGGGACATTACGCTTCGAAGGGGGAAATAATGTAACGCCCCGAAATTTCGAGGCGTAAAAAAAGACCGGTGCAGGGATAATGGCCGAGGAAGGCCACACGGCCAAGCAACACGCCGTGTTGCAAGGCCGTGTGAATGATTCACACGGCCAAGACCCACGGCGTGTGCACAAGGCCGTGACAAATTGGAGGAATGCGCACGGCCTGCAGTCACGCTGTGTTGCAAGGCTGTGTGTGCGATTTCCTCATCCCACATCGGAATTTTAGATGAATTTCGAAGGGTTTATAATCAAAGGCCGTCAAGTACTAACCAACATGTGGTACCACCTTTTGGCAGTGGTTTCAAGGCCAAACTTTAGGGTTGTACTCAGTGGCTGCTGGAGATTATGCCCGCGCGTCCAACGGGTGCCCTAGCAGGGAGGGTTTTCCTCTCCGTGCCCGGAGGGTCGTGACAAGTGGTATCAGGAGCCAACCGTCAGTCGTGGGAATGCATGTTCCACACCGTCCGTGTCACCAAGAAAGGGGCAATGCGTGTGTGGGGAGCCGCGCTCCACATTCTCCACTGGCGGGGAGCAACGGTCCTATATCACGACGTAATGGGGACATTACGCTTCGAAGGGGGAAATAATGTAACGCCCCGAAATTTCGAGGCGTAAAAAAAGACCGGTGCAGGGATAATGGCCGAGGAAGGCCACACGGCCAAGCAACACGCCGTGTTGCAAGGCCGTGTGAATGATTCACACGGCCAAGACCCACGGCGTGTGCACAAGGCCGTGACAAATTGGAGGAATGCGCACGGCCTGCAGTCACGCTGTGTTGCAAGGCTGTGTGTGCGATTTCCTCATCCCACATCGGAATTTTAGATGAATTTCGAAGGGTTTATAATCAAAGGCCGTCAAGTACTAACCAACATGTGGTACCACCTTTTGGCAGTGGTTTCAAGGCCAAACTTTAGGGTTGTACTCAGTGGCTGCTGGAGATTATGCCCGCGCGTCCAACGGGTGCCCTAGCAGGGAGGGTTTTCCTCTCCGTGCCCGGAGGGTCGTGACAAATACAACCAAGGGCAATAATCGGCTAACGTACCGAAGCGCTATAAAATAGCGGGGCGTTACACTATCCCCCCCTTCGGAGAATTTGGTCCCCAGATTCTAATTCGACTCCACAAATAACTCGGGATAATGAGTTCGCATCTTCTCTTCTGCCTCCCAAGTTACTTGTTCAGTGGTTCGGTTTCTCCACAACACACGAACCAAGGGAATCTGTCGGTTGCGGAGTTGTTTGAACTTACGATCCTGAATCTCAACAGGTTTCATCTCGATCGTCAAGTCAGGTTCTACCTGGACTTCTTCATCTCGGAGAATATGAGATTCGTCGGCATAGTATTTTCGAAATTGAGAAACATGGAAGACGTTGTGAATCCCAGTTAGAGTCGAGGGCAGGTTCAGGCGGTAGGCAGTTTTCCCAATCCGTTCAATAACCTCATAGGGTCCCAAATATCTCGGACTGAGCTTCCCACCTTTTCCCACTCTAGCGAATCCTTTCCTCAACGTCGCCTTAAGAAACACTTTGTCTCCCTCTTCAAATTCCAAATCCCGGCGTCCCTTATCAGCATAACTCTTTTGGTGATCCTGGGCAGCTTTCATTCTCTGTCGAATGATCGCAATCTTATCAAGTGTTTCCTGGATCGTCTTTGGAGGTAGAGTTCGTTCCACTCCGTCTTTAGTTCTTCGCCAGTCTTCTAATTCCCAGTACAGAAGGGATCGGCATTTACGTCCATAAAGCGCTTCGTATGGGGACATCCCAATTGTTGCTTGATAACTGTTATTGTAGGCGAATTCAATGAGTGGCAGTTGCTTGTCCCAACTCGTGGAGAAGTCGAGAGCACAAGCTCACAGCATATAGCCTAGAATCTTGATGGTTCTCTCAGATTGACCACCAGTTTGCGGGTGAGCGGCCGTGCTGAATTTCAAATTCGTTCCCAAGTTTCTGTGAATTTCTTGCCAAAGTCGAGAAGTAAACTTGGGATCTCGATCGAACACGATACTCTTCGGGACTCCGTGTAACTTTACAATCTGCTCGATATACAACTCTGCCAATTTCTTGACATTGGTGGTCTTTCGAATTGGAATGAAATGAGCGGATTTCGTCAACCGATCCACAATCACCCAAATTGTATCATATCCACCTCGAACTCTCGGTAATCCGGACATGAAATCCATAGCAATATCTTCCAATTTCCAATCCGGAATAGAGAGTGGCTGTAGAGTTCCACCGGGTTGCTGATGTTCGGTTTTAACTCGTTGACAAGTCAAACACCGTCTCACGAAATCAGCAACTTCTCGTTTCATTCCATGCCACCAATAGTGAGTCTTGAGATCTCGGTACATCTTATTACCTCCCGGATGGACGGCATAAGCAGATTTATGTGCTTCCTCCATGATTTCGGTCTTCAGATTCTTCGGCACGCAAATTCGGTTCTTAAAACGAAGAAGACCCATGTCATTGAAAGCAAATGAGGAGTTCGGATCATCTTGCATCCTCACGACCTGTCTTTGAATCCAGTCATCAGCACTCTGCTCGTCTTTAAGTCTCTGAACCAAATCTAGTCGGACTAAAAGATTCGCAATCCGCGGTTGAGAGACTAGATGATATCTCTCTGCTTCTGACATCACACCTGTAGAGGTTCCTTCCAAGCTAGCTACCTTTGCTTGTCTACTTAAAGCATCGGCTACAACGTTAGCTTTGCCTGGATGGTATTAGATACGGCAATCATAATCTTCAAGGAATTCCATCCACCGACGTTGCTTGCGATTAAGATCTTTCTGAGTATGCAGATATTTCAAACTCTGGTGATCGGTGAAAATGTCGAATGTCACGCCGTATAAGTAATGTCGCCATTTCCCCAGGGCAAAGATAATAGCAGCTAGCTCAAGATCATGGATAGGATAGTTCTTCTCAACATCTTTTAGCTTGCGTGAAGCATAAGCAATCACTTTGCCGTTTTGCATCAGAACACATCCTAACCCTTCTTTCGATGCATCGGTATAAACCGTAAACCCTTCGGAACCTTCAGGTAGTGCAAGTACCGGAGCGGTAGTCAACCGTTTCCTTAGCTCTTGGAAACTTGCCTCGCATTTATCGTCCCACTTAAAAGGCACGTCCTTGCGAGTTAAATTGGTCAGCGGTGCGGCTATCTTGGAAAAATCTTGAACGAAACGCCTGTAATAGCCGGCTAACCCTAGAAAACTTCTGACTTCAGTTGGTGTCTTCGGCTGCTCCCATTTCATCACGGTCTCAATCTTAGAGGGATCCACTTCGATTCCATCTCCTGATATCACATGACCAAGGAAGGTAACTTTATCAAGCCAAAATTCGCATTTACTGAACTTGGCATACAGCTGATGCTCTCGGAGAGTTCTTAATACGATGCGAAGATGCTCGGCATGTTCTTCCTTAGTCTTTGAGAAAACCAGGATATCATCAATGAAGATCACCACAAACTTATCGAGATATGGCCGAAAAGTACGATGCATCAAATCCATGAAAGCAGCTGGGGCATTCGTTAACCCGAAAGGCATAACTACGAACTCAAAATGCCCATATCGAGTATTAAACCCAGTCTTCGGAATGTTTGATTCTCGGATTCGCAACTGGTAATACCCCTGTCAGAGATCTAGCTTGGAGTACACTCTCGATCCTTGCAAAATATCAAACAACTCTTCAATGTGAGGTAGAGGATATTTGTTCTTTATCGTCATCCCGTTCAGCTCGCGATAATCTATACACATCCTCAACGTCCCATCCTTCTTTTTCACAAAAAGAACAGGCGCACCCCACGGCGAAGTACTCGGTCGAATGTACCCACTCTCCAATAATCCATCCAACTGAATCTTCAATTCTTTCAACTCTGCCGGAGCCATATGGTAAGGAGTCTTCGAATACGGTTCGGCACCCGGAGCTAAATCGATTACAAACTCTATCTCTCGTTCCTGAGGCAAAGAATTCAAACTCTCGGGAAACACATCAGGGAATTCTCCAACTACTGGTACCTCCTCAAGCTTAACATGCTCTTTCGGACGGTTTAGTAGATAAGCAACAAAGGCCGGAGATCCCTTGCGAATCATTCGGGCGGCTTTAACATAAGAAACTCGAGGAATCTTGTCAAACCTTTTGCCCAAAATCTCGCTATCAGCTCCCAGAGCGATCTTTTTCCCAAAACAATCAATATAAGCTTGATGCCGATATAGCTAGTCCATTCCCAATATTATCCCGTAGTGACTCATCGGAAGCTCAATGAGATCAGCAGGATAATCGCGATCGTCTATCCTCAACGGACAGTCTCGGAAGACTCGATTACACAAATAAGAAATTCCCAACGGGGAATTGACCTGAAGCACATAAGGCAAGCACTCGGCAGACAAAGATAATCTAGAAGCATATTCAGGTGCAATAAAAGAATGCGTAGCACCCGAATCATATAATGCAAATAAGGATATGTCATGCAAATGTACGGTACCTTGCACCACTGCATTAGGGTCGGTCTCCCCTCCATCCCCCGTCATCGCATACGCTCGTGCCACAACTTTTCCTTTCCCCGCACTCTGTGGCTCTTTCTGGAACTGTGGAGGTGGCCTTCTTGGGCAGTTCTCTACTTGATGATCCTTGCGCCCACATCGAGTACACAGTCCTTGTTTCTTCCAGCAATTAGCTTCCATGTGTTTTGGCTTGCCGCAGTAAGAACACTTGATTTGAGGCTCGGCTGTCTGAGGACCTGTGATCTTTTGCTTCTTGCTCGAAGATGAAGAACCCGCAGGAGGGAAAAGCTTCTTAAATTTGCGAGGTGCTGGAGCTACAGCCTTCGGTGCAAAATCCTTCCTAATTTGCTGCAATTGGGACTCAATCTCCAACGCTGTAGTGACAGCGACTTCGTAAGTGGGGAGCTTAGCTCCCAGAAGAGCTCTTCGGATGTCCTCATTTAAGCCCTGAACAAATTGATTAACTTTTCTTCTCTCGTCTGTAAGGATGGGAGGACAATAGACAATGAGGCGGGAGTACATAGCCTCATATTGATCGACAGTGAGATTCTCCTGTTTTAGGGCCCTGAATTCCGCTTCTCGTTTATCCTGTACAACCAGGGGAATGTATGTGTTCCGGAAAGCCGCAAGAAAGTTAGCCCAGGTTGGCTCGATCTGTTATGCTCTCCAGTTAGCCTCGGTCAGTCTCCACCAATCCCTAGCCGGTCCCTTCAGTAGAAAAATTGCATACTCAACCTTTTTAGCGTCCTCACACTCGATAATTCGAAACATCGGTTCAAGATCATATATCTAAGCAATAGCCTTAAGATCATCAGGTGCTCCTTCAAAGCGAGGGGGATTGAGGTTGAGGAACCTGTTGAAATCCTTTGCCTCTGCCTGTTTCCTTTGAGCAGGGGTCGGTTGTGCAGGAGCTATACCCTGTTGAAACATCCTTTGCATGGCTTCAAAGAACATGGCAGGATTTAGGGGATTCGGCTGCACGGGTGGTATTGGCTCGGGCTGAGGAGCCGGAGGAGCATTAATGTTGTTGTTATCTTCCTGGGGAGGAGAAGGAGGAGCAGCTCTGGTTCTCGGTCTACCACGAGCACGATTCATTTTCCTGTATCAAAAGACTGAATAAAATGCATGTTCCGTTAGCCACATGCTCATGCTAACACAAAATCACATATCATAGACATATAAAAGCACATTGTCCTATAGCTGTTCGACCTAGATAGACTCGACACAACGTCAAAACCTAAGTACCAAACCTAGGCTCTGATACCACCTTAAGCTGTGACGTCCCCAACATCACAACCCCCGGACCGAAACGAGCCCCCGAGCGATAGTTAAATACCACCACTCAAAAACCCGCCCCGGACAACGGGATTCCCACAATCTGGCAACAGCAACTCCCCAACAACAATACCAACATCAACAACAACAATAGCAATAACAGGTCATCAACGGAAGCAAATATCAAACATATATATATATATATATATATATATATATATATATATATATATATATATATATATATATCCACTAATCTCATCAAGTTCAAATATCCAAGTATCATCATGTCTCAACTTCCATTAATCTTCAAGTTAACATACCAAAATAAATAAGAGTTCAGTCGTAACAAAATATCTACATAGACTGACTCCAAAGACCTACCCAACAACCACTCGAACTGCTAACCTGAAGCATGAACCAAAAAGGGGATGTGAGTCAAACGAACTCAGTGAGGAGGGGAGTATACATAATAAAAACATATATTTAATCCACGCTTAGGTTGATAAAAGCAAATCTAGTGACGATATGCTCTTTTACAATTCAGTTAAGCTTTGTGAATTAAATATTAATTAAAATATTTTCGAAATATTTATATTCCCGGCGAGAACGGGCCATCTCCTTATAACTCCCAAAAACATATCAAATATAATGAAATCCCATAACACCGTTTGGCTTATCAAGGAGCAACCCGAGATTTCGCCATACCCGACTAATGGCGCCGGTGTAAGTATTATTCAGGCTAGACTACCTCCGACCAGCCATGAATAATACCCTTTGATTATTTGTCAGGTTCTAGAATATGTGCTTATAATCGGCGGATTACGAACCCGGCTTCAACCCTAGACGCACGTCTCCGGGTATCCGCCTCTCACATAATCCAGGGCCCAAATACCCCCAAGAGCGTCCTCAATGGGGTTAAATATGTATGATCTCGCTTTTAAAAATATTTTAATGGACCAAAAGGGTCTTTCGAGACAAGGTATGTACCCGTCTAGGGTTTCTCAACACGTTGCCTATAACTCGAGGCATACGAGCAAGTCCCGAGACCAAAGGTTACTTCTCAAATCAAAATAGTCCCTTGTCTCTGTTTTGAAACTATTTTAACAAAGATACATATATATCATTTGATATTAAAACCTTTTGTTACAAATATTGGCAAAACATATAATTGAAATATTAAAGGGGATATGTTTTCGTAATATTTGTTCACACTTCAGTTAAAAACCATTTTACATCCTCACCTATAGGCTTAGCAAAAAGGATGTTTCGACGACCAGAAATCAGTACCGCGAGGTCCCACCTATAATACACAGGCCTCGAGGTAAGACACGACTCGATAAATCAACCAAGTAAGACGCATGGCTATGAAATGCATTTTATGCTCAAAATAACATATTATGTATAAATGCACTTAAACACAATTAAGCTCATTCAAACACATTTAAACACAATCAAATACACATGATATTAAGCTAAATTAGACATTCAAGTCATATGAAAGCTTGGGAACCAAAATTCAAAGGTTTTGTACATAGTACACAAACCACCCCTCGTTTAATACTTTCCATAGCAAAACAACTCCGATTAATCCAAAACTTTCGGCATCTCTTAGTTAATACATTTTAAGATTTTTAATGCCAAAAGAGTCGAAAAAACCTTTTGACTCGTATTTTGTTCGTACACAATCAACGGAGGCCTTCCCGATATATGTTGCAACGTCTTCAATAGCATGCTCTTACTTCGTTTTTCCCTTAATAAGTGAAGCTCGAATCAAAACCTCAAAATCCCCTATTCATACCGCCATCCCCCCTTTTTGTCCCAACTTTTGATTTTCAATCCCAAACTCCATAAAACTTCACCAATTTGGTTAATATCATGAACTAACATGAATTACCAATCCATTTAAGCATATGAGATCATTAACTCAACATTGCACATTGGTCAAATTTAATAGAAAAATCACAAGTGATGCTACATGCAACCAACAACCAAACCAAGCTCATCCATCATTCATTCTAGCATGCTTCTTCACTTTACCACATATGAGACATTGAAACTTAAAGATTAGAGAGAATCACAACCTTACCTTGAAGAAAAGAATTAGAAAATAAGAGGTGTAGAGCACTTGTTTGCACAAATAGAAAGAAGAAGCTTGTTCATTGGATAAGAGAGCACACTTTTTGTAACAAAATGATGAAGATTTCTTGGTGTCTTGAAGGTGTGGCTATGGCGGTGGTGAAGGGAGAGTGAGGGCCGAGAGAGAGATGAAGGAGAAGAGGTGAGTTGCTTGTTGGAAATGTGTAGAAAAGTGGAGAATGATGAGGTAATTAAATAAATAAATAAGAGAGATAATTAAATAAATAAAAGGTATTTATTTGAAAAGTCAAAATTAGCATGGAACTATGTAGATATTTATATGTATATATTTGCATATGTTTTCGTATATATGTACATATATCAAGTATAATATCATGTTATTCAAATATAATGACATAATTTTCATAAAATTTCAAATACAACCATTCAAATATAAACATAGTGTGAAGTAATTCAAATATAAGAATGGTATAAAATAATTCAAATATGAAAATTCTTATGAAATCATCATATTATTCATATATTAAGTCATATAAGTCACATAATTCACATAATCGCAAACAATGCAACCAAGGGCAATAATCGGCTAACGTACCGAAGCGCTATAAAATAGCGGGGCATTACAAAAACCAACCCTACTACTCAATAAGCCACATTTTACTATTTGTTTTACATCCGTTTATATATATAGTAGATATTTAAGCTTATACTTTTCTGATCTTGAAAACATTTTAATATGAAAAGTATTACGTATAAGTTTGTGAAATGTTTACGAAAGAGGCAAGTAAACCTTTGTTTTCTAAAAGCGAACTTTGGCATTATAGCCTTGCACACGACTTGCCTCGAACGGTCTTTTGACCACATGAAAATGTTTGAAAAGCGAGCTATGTATATGTATGTGTACGATCTGTTCTGATGGGCCCGGAGTAAGGACGATAGGACTAAGTCGGTAGACATCAGGTCTACAGCGGAAATCCTATGGTTTTCTCCACCTTTGGGAGCTCGGGGTGAGGCCGGAGTGGCAGCCCTTTGAGTACCTGAGCTGTTTATGTTTGATCTGTGTAGTTAGGGGTTGCTCCCTGATTACAACCGGAGGAATAAGGAGGGTTTCTGTTTTATGATTTGCCTGGTGGTTCAGAACTCTTCTCGCTGAGTTATAAGTTTCGTTTTATTTCATTTTGAGCTAGATCACCAACCGTTTGCTAAAACCTTTACTTCTGTTGTTTTCTTTCTGTTTAAAATTAGAGATTTACTTTCGTTTTTCATATATACTATACCCTGTAACGACCCGAAAATTCCAGAATATATTCTTGGAATAATTATTCGACATTTCGTTGAATTCTATATGAAAAGATTTAACTTCGTTAGTTAATCTTAATTTATTATAATTATTTCAATATCCTTAACCATTTATAATTACATTTTCTACCCCTCGAATTTATCCTAATCTTTAAACGAACCTACAACCTTTTAAAATAACCTTGCACTACCTTTAACACACCCACACTCTTGAACACACTCACACCCTCTTGAACATACCCTATTGCACACTCTTGGATACTTATACAAATCGAGAGAGAGAAAGAGAGAGGAGAAGGAGAAAGGGAGAAGAAGAAGGAGAAGAAAAGGAATCCCGTTCCGAATCCGTTCGTCGACCAATCGAAATTCCGAGACCAGATTTACGATCCTCATTCAATTCTCTATCGGTAACCTTCTTTCTCCAATTCATTTCATCCATTAAATCCTTCATTTTTATAATTTTAAATTGAAATAAATATTTGATGATTTCTTTGATTCGTAGGTTATAGTTTACCGTTTTTAGTGTAGTTCGGATCAAATGGTAGATATTAATGTGTACAATGCATGAGTCTGAATTTTACATGTTAATTTTACCCTTAGAATCGTCCATATTTGATTTTGGCATGAAACTCTCGACAAAAACCTTAAAATCGCGTTTCTGCACCTGTGTGGTAGAACCACACGGTCCAACGCACGGTCATGGCACGACCGTGCGCCAGACCGTGCACAACCCATTAACCTTGCACCGGCTTGCGCACGCCGGTGCAAGAGCCTGTGCAACCTTGTTTCAGCCTGCACGGTCTTGAGTGCATGCTCAAGACCGTGCACAAGGCCGTGGGTTAGCCCGTGCGAATGCCTTAGCCAATTTTCCAGCCTTTTTCCTTAGTTGCTCACGGTAATGGGGTCAAATGGCCAAAAATAAAAGTTTACTTTTTGCATACGACCCCCTAAAATCGAGCCGTTTTCGCCTATAGCTTCCATATGATTCAAGGATGAATATGTTGTAAAGTTTTCAAAATTCCGATCTCGTTCGGACCTTGAATCGAACCTTTTTCGTTTAGGGTTTTTCCCCAATTTTTGAATGTCATCCGAAAAATCCGAAAATCGCATGAGTGTTTCTTTGTAATATTATATGCATGAATGTGCAATTAGAATTTCAATTGAGCATGTTTAGCATTGTTAATTTCGTACTTTTAGTTTAATTGATTTAATTACATTTTATTGTAAATTCAATTGATATATGTCGTTTATTGGTTTTCTTATGATGTAGTCTTTGTGAGTCGTTGTCGTGTCTTGTCTTATGTGGTTTTGTCATCTGTTAGTTTCAGGCTGTCTTTTCAGGACATAGCTTGGATTGTCTTGTCGTTCCGTGTTTCCAGGTGAGGGTTTTAAAATGATTTCAAACGGAGTAAGAATTCTTTTAATTTATTGCGAACTCCCCTTATGTGCTAATCTTGCTTTGTTTTCCTTCTCGTATATCTATTAGATATTTAATCTATATTTTCCTGATTCTCTCAAAGGTTTTAATATTAACTTGTACTTATGAGTATCCTTAAATCATTTTATTTTCATAAGGAAGGTAAAATTCTTTCTTTAAACGTGACGGTTTGACTTAGGATTCAACCCCTTTGTCGTCACTCAAACTTGCCCAAATTCAATTTATGTATGTTTTTCAAAGCGAGCAAATTCGTGTTATTTCAAAATGGGCCCGAGAAAGTATCCGGAGGTTATACCTGGGGACGAGCGTCTAGGGGTAATCCGAGGTGCTTCTCCCAAAATTAAGCGTCAATCGTGGCCCGTCAGGAGATGATAGCCACGGTTGGGAGCGATGGTGGGCGTTGCATTCGTTGCACGTTTTCCTAAAATTCACAGTCGCCCGGAGTCGCAATTCGGGGTCAGACACCGGTGATGGAGATTACATGTTATTGAGGGGGTTATAAGGAGGAACAGGCCCAATTCTCGCTGGGACATTAATTGCTTGAATTTTACTGCTTTAATTATTTTCTTGTCGTTAATTAATGCCGTGTATGCAAGTCGAAGCACGATCCGGATTTCTTCAATTATGCAAATGTATTTTCTTATATATATAATAATCAAAACCCGGACACGTGGCTCGTACTTGTTCCCTCTTTACCTTCACTGAGTATCTTTTGTACTCACCCCCACTATTTTGATTCTTACTTCAGGTCGACAGGTGGCGTTGTCACCTCTCTTGTCAGTCGGCAGCAGCAGGTCTAGGTTGGTTCGTGAGTCTTGTCTTGTCAGTGTCCCAACAACAGTCGTGTCCTTATTTATGATTTTATTTAATTATGTATTTCGGATTATGCTTTACTTTACGTACTTACGTGCCCCTGATGTGGGATAGATTAGACTGGCCATGAATGGCATTTTTTATATAATGATTGCTACATGATGTATGAATTACGTTGCCATAGATGGCTTATATGATTTATTATATAATTGTTTTAACTTCCGCAACTCTGATATTTATTTTATTGCTGTCGTTGTTGGGCTGTCGTATGTTGTTGCTGGTTTTTGCTTGAGTGATTGCCGTTCACCGGGATGGATTTTTAAATGGGGTACATCTACCTCGTTTGGGGGTTCGTCTCGGTGCGGATGTGGTGTCCTTTCTCCGGCCAAGGAAAGGGGCGCTACATTCCCCCTCACTTAGTCGTTTGACTAACCCCTTTTGTCTCACCCTTGGTTTCAGGATTCTAGGCGGCCTTCATAGCTTGTGTCGTCATTGTCGGTCGAGTTGCATTCCTTTTGTTTTCGTAAACTCGTGTACTAGTTGGCTCGTAGCTTGAGATGTATGTTATGTAGGATTTGATGTAACTTATGTATTGTCGAGAATAATATTGTAGAACCCGTTACTCTATTATTGTAAAACTTTTGGAATTTCACTAGCCTTGGAGGGCTTTACCTAACCGCGCAACTGTCTTATGATATTATGTTTCGTTTGTTTTAGTGCTTCCGCTTTCGTTTGTCTCTGTTTTAAAACTCCCACCTAGTAAATGAGTTTCCTTGCCGTTCGCCGGGTTTTGGCTCGGGTCGGATTCCTTTCGAATCTGGGTTAGGACTCGGTGCGGGGCGTGCGTTGGCCCGTTTGGCGGCGCCCGCTACAGCAACGGCGGTAGGCGTGCCGATGACCCTTAGTGTGGGTTTTATAGTGTTCCATATGAGTAAGCTAATGGTGAGCTCAATTTCTAAAAGTAATGAATGAATTGGGAGTAATATGGATTGGAAGATTTTGATGGTTTATGCAGAAAATTATTTTTTAATCTGAAATTAAATATCCAATTGTGCGATCAATTCAGAAAATAGAAAAAAGAAAAATAACAAGCTTGATAAGACAATCTTTTTGATATATTGGGTCAACCACTTCAATGGTGATTTGGTCACGGCAGCCGATCGGTGGAGACGTGCTGTCCCATCCATATTTGACATTGAAAACCAAACACATGCCCTGCAATGATTTATATCTCAATGTTTTGTACAGTGCAAATAATTATGGAAAGCAAAATGAAAGAAAAATCTAGACAAAATAACATTTTTTAGCTTTCTCTATAGAAAAAAGGACCTACTTTTTAAATCCACACTCAAAAGGATCTCCAATACACATCTCTTAGTTTAAAGAACCTATTTTGATTAAAAAATTATTAAATCTGCCAAATCATCAAATATTTTTTTTCTTTTTCATTTTCTTTTCATCTCTTTTCTGCCAAGTTATTTTGTGTTAATAATTGTTAAATCTGCCAAATATATATATTTTTTTATTTTGTGTTCTTCTTTAACATTAATTTTATATTTTTTTCTCTTTCATTAAGGTTCTTTTTATCTCTTTCTTTCTTTTAATCATATATTTTCATTCCTTTACCGAATCGCGTGAATTCATAGTCTAATCTAATTCTCTCGACGAGACGAACAAAAGAAATCGAGGTTTCATTGGACGACAGAGGCGGGCCGTGGCAGCGGGCAATTTCTGGTCATTTTCTTTGATGACCCTTGGGGTGGGTTTCATAGTGTTTGAATTGGGAGAAATTTGAACTGGAAGATTTTGATGGTTTATGTATAAAATCATTTTTTTATCTGAAATTAAATATCCGGTTGTTTGATTAATTGAGTAAATGGATAAAAGAAAAATGACGAGCTTGATGAGACTATCGTTTTGATATATTAGGTCGACCACTTCAATGGTGATTTGGTCGTGGCGGCCAATCCGTGGACATGAGATGCCCCATCCATATTTGACATTGAAAACCCAAGATTGTTGGGAAAATTTCGCCAGACTAACGGTATAAACCGATGCTCTTGAAAATATTTTACCAGAGTATCGGTATAAAAATATTTCTTAAATATTTTAGTTTGCAGCGGAATATAAAATATAGGAGGATTGACTCTAATTTATACAAGTGTTACAAAAATGGAATTTTAAATCAACAATAATACGGGCAGAATAACGAAAAGCTTAAATAACATTTATGAAAGCAAATAGCAAAGTAATTTTAGTGTTATCGACATCGAGGAAAAAATAGAATGTAAAGAACTCCTTCGTGATACTCGGCAGACCTTCTTCGTAATAACCCCGGTAGAACCCTAGCAGTGTTGACTCCAAATGTTTTCTCCAAAATATTGAAAACTAGAAAAATATTTTATTTTGAAAAGTTAATAAACTTTTCAAAGATTTTTTTTTAGAAAAACTAATTTTTCTAAGCTATAGAAAAACTATATATATAGTGTGACAACTCGAATACTCAAGCAATATTTAAGTATGTGATAATTTCCAATTTAGAATTGGCATGTTTATCGAGATTCGGACAGTTTACGATCCCGACGTCTTTCATAATTTCACGTTTTCCAACTCTTGCATTAAAGATTTTCATAAGTCATCGATTTGGCCTTTTAAACCTCCAAGCATTAATAAGAATTTGATTTGCATAGTTTTGCCCTAACTACAGTCAATTTAGTAAATTTATGAAACGAACCTCAAACCTTGTTAAGCTTTTAATTACGATCATTTTGACACTAAGTACGCCTAATTCCGAGACTTTGCATTTTTGTCTCATTTTTCTTAATCATATAGAAATGAAAGTTTCTATTTTTAGAAACCGCACACACACAACGATGAACATCGAGTGCCGAACCCCGTTTCTCCCCAAAATGCAATTGTTGCAAATGTTGTTGGAATTGGACGAATGATATGTCCAGACGACCGAATTGACGAGACGAACTTAGCCATGCTATTATTTTGGCCATCTCCGGTCACGGCAAGGGTGGATACTAGTCGGGTCTGAACTGGCTTGACGAGAGGAGTCATTTGGTGGTGGTCTCGTCCCCTGATTCGGCCGGACGATGGAGAAACGATTATGAACAGCCGCGGCAGTCGATGGTGGTTTTCAGTGGTTCAAGGCGATGGTTTGGTCGCGGACCACCAGGGTGTGATGGCTTTGACAAGACGAGATGATTGGTGGTAGTCTCGTGGCCTGGAAGTGGACATACCTTTTTTAGAGCAGAGGTGGCGCGCGGCGGAGATGATGGCTGGGCTATATTTTCGTCGTCCAACATACCTTTTTCAATGTACTCGATATGGGTAAGCTATATTTGGGATCAATTTCGGGTTTCTTTGAATGAATCATCGTTAATTTCAGATTTACGATTCTAGGGTTTATCGAGGCTTTGAAGAGGAATAATTTTTCGGTGGATGATCGGATTGGGAAACAGTCTTGAGAGAAGTGACGGGCTCGATGAGAGGAACATCTGGGAATAAGGGTTCGACTACTGGAGGTGGTCCGGCAGTGGCAGATGGCGGCTAGAATCCGGTGACGATGTCTTCAGACAGATAGTCCGCCTCGTCACAACGGTTCCAACGGCATTGGTATTACTCTAATCCGATCTACAGTTAATCTTTTATCGTGATTTTTGTGTGATTATATTTATATGTCAACTTGTCGTGATAGCTTGTAGCATGTTGAACCGATTAGGTGCGAATTACCTGTAGCTCGACTTGAAGCATGTTTGTAATTGTTGATTATTGATATTGTATGATTGTATAGTTCAGATTATAAAAATCGGTTAGATTTAACTAGGATTAGAACTTAATCTTAGCTGGTTAGCTTTTGAGCTTTTGGGAAAAGCTGTTAAGTTATTTGTTGAAATGCTTATATGTGATTTAAATGGCTATATATGACTTTTGTGGATTTCTTTCTTGTTTTGTATGTTAAACCGATTTCTGCTCAATTCTTAGAATCCACACAGTATCCTGCATGGCGTGCAGCAGGCCGGGTGGAGCCACACGCAATCCTACATGCCGTGCTGTATGGCGTGCGTGTTGCCCTTTTTTGTTCCACACGGGCTTTTCACACAGGCTCTAGACCGTGCCCTATCCCGAAATATCCAACTTCTATGTTTGACCTCGTTTTTTAAATCCGACTTCACCAATAGCTCCGTAGGGTGTCAAAACCTATTAATACTCGAATTTAGAATTTTTCTGACTTCGTTTGGGCTATGACTAGTGCATTTTCCGTTTAGGGTTTTTAGCCTATCTTTAGAAACTTGTCCGATTGATCCGATATTCGCATGAGGACTTCCTTATACTATATTAAGCATATTTATGAACTTTGTAACGCCCCACATCTCGTACGAAACCTCAGTTACAAATATTTCCATTCTTTTTATTTAAATTTCGTTCTCGCCGTTGAATTCGTGAGAATATTTTGATCTAAACCCTATAATTTTCCCAAAATGCCATTTTAACCCCGAAGAGATTCCTGCGAGTGGCTGATTGAATTTCTTTCTAAGACAGCTTCTGACAACCTCACAGTAATAGCAAATTATATACATAACAAAAGAAGAAGAAGAAGGAAGAGAAGAAAACCTTGGCAATTTGATCTTCAACCTGGAATTCCGACCTTGTTTCCCGTCCGATTTTCGATCCATAAATTCCTACACAATCCTTCCAACGAGTTCTTCAGGTAGCCACCAAATTTCTCTCGATTTTGTCCCGTTTTGATTAGTTATGTAAAAGATGATGAATAGTATATTGAATATGAATTTTGCTGATTTACATGTTTTACGTGGTAGTTTTGTGTGATTTTCATGTCCATGTGACGAGCATGAGTTGTAGATTAACATATATGAATCTTGTTGCAATTCATGGCTTAATTCTCGCATTATATGAATTTGTATGAAATTTGATGTTTCTGCGTGAAGAGCTCGAACTGCACTGATCAGAGCATCGTCACAGTATATTACATACCGTGATCGATACCGCGAGAATATTGCAACATACCGTGAGTACTTAACTGTGAGATTTTTACCTCACGGTAAGATACTGACCGTGAACAACTTACCGTGAATCATGCATCTAACCGTGAGCCATACTTAGAGAAATTTTTAGCTTTTTCACTTGGTTGCTCACGTATATTGCGGTCAATGTTTTTTATTAAATGTTAACTTTTATCGTTTTACCTCGTTTTCGAAATCCGACTTCGCCGATAGCTCCGATAAATCGCGAAACTTATACTTCACAAAATTTAGAATTTTCCGACCTCGTTCGGGCCATGAATAGTAGCTTTTCCGTTTAGAGTTTTTAGCCTACTTCCCGTAATTCGTTAGATTGATCTGAAACTCGCATATGAATGCTTTCTTTCATTGTTATAAGCATGAATACGACATATAATCTGCGGTTTAGCATTTACCTTAGTTATTATCATTTTTCGTTTAATTGATTTAAATGCATTCTTGTGAGTACTTCAATAGAAGTCGTGCTTTGTGTGCTTTTAACTGCTTTACATATCTCCCGTAAGCCGTGCATCTTGTCAGTCCCTTATGTGGTTTTGTCGGATGTTAGTTTTAGGTGTTCATAGAGGATTCCTCGATCGTTGTACCTCTTTCACCAAGCCTTCCAGGTGAGGGTTTAAAATGCTTTCAACTGGAGTAAGAATCGTATATATTGCGAACTAACTTATCGTCCTGCTTTCATTATTGCTTTATTGTTTGCCAGCTTCATTATATTATAATAAATATTGCATTATTATCTTTATGATGTTAATCAACTGTTTAAATATCAAATGAAATAATTATGTATATTTCGTAAAAGGTTTCAACTAGAGACAAGAAAAACCTGATTTGTTTTGAAAGGCGGACTTTGGTCTTTTCGCCCCACAATTAATCTTATCTCGAACGGCCCCTTTGGCCAAACGTAGTGTAACGATTGCGAAGCGAGATAACAATACCGATAATGAATGAACGAAATAGGTCCGAAGGTTATATGGAGGGTGAGTGTAGCGGGCGCCCCAAACGGGTAACGCACGCCCTGCACCGAGTCTCGACCCAGAACCAAAATAGAATTCTGCCCCAAACCAAAACCCGGCGAACGACAAACATTTACTCAATCACTAGGCGGGGATTTCAAAATGAAATAAACGACAAAGGTGCGGAAGCGAAAACAAAATAAAACAATAAATCATTGCACACATATTAAAGCCCACCGAGGCCAACAGAATTCTAATACCATAAATAAATACACGGGTTCAATACAATATCCCGAATTCTATAGTGACGGTTTCAGTATAATAATCCCGATAAAAAATACATACAATCCTAGTACATATGACTTAATGAAATGCCAAACGGGACGAGAGTTTACATATGCCAAAAATAAATGCAACTTAATAGACGCGACGACGCCGACGACGCCGACGTACAATCCCACCTAGTATCCTGAAACCAACACCAAGGGTGAAACAGAGGGGGTTAGTCAAACGACTAAGTGAGGAGGGAATAATAATGTATATTATAAAACGGAAGTAAATCACCATTTTTCAAACATAAAAGAAATCAACATAAAAGAAAGGTTTTCGTAAAACGGTTGGTGATTTAGCATAAAACATAAACATTTCATATGACTCGGTGAGACGAGCCCTTAACTCTAATTTCCAAACATAAAAACGGGAAACCACCCTTATTCCTCCAATGTAGACGGACCGCTAAATCCGAACTACTCATAACATACGGTATAATCTCAGGTACTCAAAGGGCTACCACTCCGGCCTCACCCCGAGCTCCCAAAGGTGGAGGGAACAAGAGGAGTTACGACGTAGACCCGACGTCTACTGGTTTTGTCATGTCATCCTTACTCCGGGCCCAAACATACATACATATAGTTCATAACTCGCTTTTCAAATCATTTTCGGGTTGGTCGAAGGACCGTTCGAGACATGTCATATGCGAGGCCGAAGGCCAAAGTTTGCCTTAGGAAATCAAAGAGGTTTTACATGTCTCTTTCGCAAACGTTTCAAAAGAATATACATAGTACATTTTCATATCAAAATATTTTTCTATAAATCGAATAAACATAATAGGCATAAATATTTACTAAGTATATATATAGAGACGGTATGAAAACAAAACGTAAATCAAGGCTTATATGGGAGAGGCTTAATATACATATATATACGTATAAGTACCGGAGTCAGAAATGGAAAGCCTCACCTGTTGGCTAATCAAAAGAATAAAAGCAAGACCGGTGCTACTCCACGGGAGTATCGTCTGCAAAAATACAAAGACACAACCACATAAGACTAATGATGACGCACGGCTTATACGAAAGCATTAAAACACATAGAAGCACGTTAAACAATCAAATACGACACGTGGGTTCAAATTAGCAAAAGAAAACGAAGCAATTCATGAATTTAGATATGCAAATCTAGTCCAAATGCAACAAGATTTCATGGACATGCTTATAATACCATAGGAAAGTATGCATTCAAGTTTCGGAAGAATCGGACTTCATATGCAAAAGTTAGGAAATTTGTCGAAAACTTCGAATACACTATTCACAGTCCCGAACATTCAATAAATTCATAAATCATACAATTCACATTCATATCACAGATAAAGAATACACGAACGAAGAAAGAATTCGGAAAAGACGAGTCCGGGAGGGACCTACAGTGCAAAATGCACTGAAACATACAGAAGGTTCATGCCGCAAAACAGCTCCACACGGCCTCATACACACGGGCTCAAGGCTGTGTGCACCAGGCCGTGCACATTCAAAAGAACACGCACGGCCTTCAGGCCGTGCACAAAAAAACTTCACGCACGGTCTCCTGCACGGCAGTGCGAGAGACCGTGCACCCTCACACGGGCTCGCCACACCCCGTATGCAGAGCCCGTGCACGTCATGAAACAGCAGAACACTTCACAGAACAGAAAAACCACGCGATTCAAAGCAAAAATACAACATTTAATCCACAAAATATTAATCACTCATGTTAATTTTCATATATGATCATCTACAACATCTAGGCTACGTATAGAAAGAATAATCACGAAAAACCATCCATAATCTCATTCAAAATCATATAAAACCTAACATATTCAACTATATACAAAAATCTAAAAATCGAAACAAATAAGGCATTAATCGAGAAAGATGTGAGAAGCTTACTCGTAGATAAGATCGAGAGGAGTTCGTAGGATTTCACGGCTCGAAATTCGGTCGAGAAACGGAGTCGGGACGATCGATTGAACTCCTTCTTCTTCTTTCCTTTTCTTTTCTTTCTTCTCTTCTTTTCTCCTCTGTTGTTTCGCGTGAATGGGGTGAGAGAGAGAGAGATGAGACTTAAGTCAAAAAGTTGACTTGGTTTGAGAAACGAAGGGTCATTTTCATAATTTTATAAAATAGCTCAAAAACATAAGTTGCCCAAATAAATCATAGTTATAGCCAAAGTTCATGAAATTAAACGCACATTGACATGTCGTGATTTAAATATCAAAATTCACTTATTTATGAAATTGTTATAAAATCATATAATAATTATCAAATAAATAATTAAATTGCACAAATAAACGATTCGGAGTTACCGGATAATAACTCGGATTTTCAGGGCGCTAAAATCACCCCTCCTTATGAGAATCTGGTCCCTAGATTCTACTCGTCCGACTGAAATAACTCCGGGTGGAACTTGCGCATCTTCTCTTCGGTCTCCCACGTAGCCTCTTTGGTTGTTTGATTTCTCCAAAGAACTTTGACAAGAGAAATCTCCCGGTTGCGCAGAGCTTGAGTCTTCCTGTCCAATATCTTCACCGGCTTCGAAACAAAGGTCAAATCCAGCTCTAGTTCAATTTCGTCAACAGGAAGGATTTCGGACTCATTCGGGAAGTACTTTCGGAGTTGGGAAACATGAAAGACGTTGTGAATCCCTGTTAGGCTTGGCGGCAAGTCTAACCTGTAGGCTGCATTCCCAATCCTCTCCAGAATTTCATAGGGGCCCAAAAATCTCGGACTCAATTTTCCTCCTTTTCCAATTCGAGTGAATCTCTTACGAGGAGAAGCTTTGAAGAATAGTTTCTCACCAACCTCAAATTCCAAAGGTCGGCGACGGGTGTCGGCATAGCTCTTCTGTCGATCCTGAGCTGCTTTCATTCTCTACCGAATAATCTGAATACGGTCGATGGCATTTTGGAGAAACTTTGGAGGAGTTCCTCGTACATTGTCATCTTTCATCCAACGCCAATCCTCGAGATCCCAAAACAACGGGGATCTACACTTTCTGCCATACAACGCTTCGTATGGTGCCATCTTGATCGTAGACTGATAACTGTTGTTGTAGGCAAACTCGATTAATGGCAACTGGTCGTGCCAATTGTTGCGAAAATCCAAGGCACAAGCTCGAAGCATATCACAGAGATATCTGATCATCCTCTCTGATTGACCATCTGTCTGCGGGTGTGCGGCTGTACTGAAAGTCAGCTTCGTTCCCATTCGCTCTTGAAGTTGCTGCCATAAACGGGAAGTAAATCGAGCATCTCTGTCAGATACTATAGTAGTTGGAATTCCATGAAGCTTGAAAATCTCTCGGTGATAAATCTCTGTCAACTTATCCACTTTGTATGACATGTTGATCAGTAGGAAATGAGCACTCTTGGATAGTCGGTCGATAATCACCCAAATGCTATCGTAGCCACCTTTAACTTTAGGCAAACTAGACACGAAGTCCATGGAAATACCCTCCCAATTCCACGTAGGAATTGGTAGTGGCTCAAGCAAACCTCCCGGTCTTTGATGTTCAAGTTTGACTTGTTGATAAGTCGAGCATCTCTTGACGTAATCAGCTACGTCTCTCTTCATTCCTCTCCACCAGAATAATTCTTTCGAATCCCGGTACATCTTACTTCCACCTGGATGAACTGTGTAAGGTGTGTTGTGAGCCTCATTGAGAATCTCTTTCCTCAAACTCTCCAGAACACAAACTTGGGTCTTGTAACGGAGAATTCCTGTGTCGTCCACACCAAACTGAGTCTCTGGGTCAGCTGCGATGTGAACTATTTGTCTCTGAGTCCACTCATCAGTGGCCTGAACATCTCGAATCTTTCGACCCAACTCTAACTCGATCGATATGCTGTGAACGTGGGCCTGAGAACTGATGTGAACTCCCTCTAACTTAGCCTCTAGCTGGGCGATGCTCGCCTTCCGGCTCAGTGCATCAGCTACAACATTCGCCTTTCCGGGATGGTACTGAATCTTGCAATCGTAATCCTCAAATAACTCCATTCAATGGCGCTGTCGTTTGTTCAATTCCTTCTGAGTAAACAAGTACTGAAGGCTCTTATGATCTGTGAAGATGTCGAACGTGATGCCGTAGAGGTAATGATGCCATTTCAATAAAGCAAATACAACAGCGGCTAGCTCAATGTCGTGCGTGGGATAGTTCTCTTCAGCTGGCTTTAGCTTCCTCGATGCATAAGCTATAACTTTCCCATTTTGCATTAACACACGACCTAATCCTTCGTGTGACGCATCTGCATACACGAAAAATCCTTCAGAACCCTCGGGCAGGGTCAATACTGGGGCTGTGGTCAATCTCTTCTTGAGCTCCTGAAAACTGGTTTCACATTTGGCTGACCACTCGAACTTGGCTTCTTTCTTCATCAACGTTGTTAACGGGCCTGCAAGCTTAGAGTAATCCTTGACGAAATGTCTGTAGTATCCTGCTAATCCCAAGAAACTACGGATCTCTGTAGGAGTCTTAGGTCTCTCCAGGTCCAGCACTATCTCAATCTTCGAAGGATCTACCTCGATTCCCATTCCGGATATGACATCACCTAGGAAGGTCACTCGGTCAATCCAGAATTCGCATTTGCTGAACTTAGCGAACAATTGGTCCTCTCTCAAAGCTTGGAGCACAATCCGGAGGTGTTCAGCGTGTTCTTTTTCGGACTTCGAAAACACTAAGATGTCGTCAATGAAAATAACGACGAACTTGTCGAGGTACGGACGGAAAATTATGTGCATCATGTCCATAAAAGCTGCTGGGGCGTTTGTGAGTCCAAACGGCATGACCACAAACTCAAAATGTCCGTATCGGGTATTGAAAGCTGTCTTCGGTATATCCTCTGATCGGATACGGAGCTGGTAATACCCTTGTCTGAGGTCGAGCTTGGAATAAACCCTCGATCCTTGTAGCAAGTTGAACAATTCCTCGATATGCGGTAAAGGATACTTGTTCTTCACTGTCATCCTGTTCAACTCTCGGTAATCGATGCACATGCGAAGTGTACCATCCTTCTTCTTCACGAACAAGACTGGAGCACCCCAAGGCGAGGCACTGGGTTGGATGTATCCAATGGAAAGGAGTTCATCGAGTTGGTTCTTCAATTCTTTAAACTCGGCAGGAGCCATTCGGTACAGCGACTTCGAATAGGACTCGGCTCCCGGAACTAAGTCAATCACGAACTCTATATCCCGATCCGATGGCAAGAATTCTAAAGTCTCGGGAAATACATCGGTGAATTCATTGACCACGGGCGTTTCTTCGATCTTCGTTCGGTCCTTCGGGCGGTTGAGAAGGTAAGCTATAAAGCACGTGGCTTCTTCTTTCTGAACAAGCTTCTTGGCTTCCATCATTGAGATATACGGACCTTCTCCTGATCGGAAACCCTTAACTTCATTGGAACCCAGAATAACCTTCTTCTCAAAACAATCAACCTTTGCCCGATGCTCGTACAACCAATCCATTCCGAGAATAACCCCATATTTCTTCATCGGCAACTCAATCAAATTTGCCGGGTATTCGATACCCTCGATGATAATCGGACAACGCTTAAAAGCACGGTTCGCAACTACGTTCGAACCCAATGGTGAACTAACCACTAGCACATAATCAAGCAACGAAACAGGCGCATGCACAGATAAGGAAACAGCAGGCGCAATAAATGAGTGTGAAGCACCCGAGTCGTACAATGCATGTATGGGGATGCCATTTATATATATAGTACCTTCCACCACATCGGTCGGATCTGCCACGGCGTCCTCAACATCGCCTTCCAAGGCGTAGACACGGGCATAGGCTTGAGGCTGAGCTGCTTCCTGCGGTACCGGTCTCCTCTTCGGGCATACGTCCACTCGGTGATCGGCGCTACCACATCCTTAGCAAAGTCCATTCTTCTTCCAGCACTTAGCCTCTAAGTGCGGACCCTGACAGAATCCACATACGGGTCGTGGATGTCCCTGAGATCGGGGAGGAGCAGGCTGAACGGCGGTCTTGAATGGCTTTGTAACGACCCGAAAATTCCATAATTAATTCTTGGAATAATTATTCGACATTTAGTTGAATTTTATATGAAAAGATTTAACTTTGTTAGTTAATCTCAATTTATTATAATTATTTCAATATCTTTAACCTTTTATAATTACATTTTCTACCCCTCGAATTATTCTAATTTATGAACGAACCTACAACCTTCTAAAAATACCCTTGCACTACCTTGAACACACTCACACCCTCTTGGTTACATAATCCATCAAGAGAGAGAGAGAGAGAGAAGAGAAGGAGAAGGGAGAGGAAGAAGGAGAAGGAAAGGAAATCTCGTTCCGAATTCGTTTCTCGACCAATTGAAATTCCGAGACCAGTTTTACGATCCTCATTCGATTCTTTATCGGTAACCTTCTTTCTCCAATTCATTTCATCCATTAAATCTTTCAATTTTTATAGTTTTTATATTGAATATATATTTGATGAATTTCTTGATTCGTAGGTTATAGTTTATCATTTTTAGTGTAGTTCGGATCAAATGATAGATATTAATGTGTACAATGCATGAGTGTGAATCTTACATATTAATTTTGGCCTTAGAATCCCCCATATTTGATTTTTGCACGAAACTCCCGAGAAAACCTTAAAATCGCGTTTTCTGCACCTGGGTGTTGGAACCACACGGCCCAACGCACGGTCTTGCTCAAGACCGTGCGCCGGACCGTGCACAGCCATTTAACCTTGCACCGGCTTGCGCACGCCGGTGCACCAGGCCGTGTGCCTTTATTTCAGCCTGCACGGTCTTGGTTTCGTGCTCAAGACCGTGCACTAGGCCGTGCGTTAGCCCGTGCGAATGCCTTAGCCAATTTTCCAGCCTTTTCCCTTAGTTGCTCTCGGTAATGGGGTCAAATATCCAAAAATAAAAGTTGACTTTTTGCATACGACCCCCTAAAATCGAGCCGTTTTCGCCTATAGCTTCCTTATGATTCAAGGATGAATATTTGGTAAAGTTTTCAAAATTCCGATCTCGTTCGGACCTTGAATCGAGCCTTTTTCATTTGGGGCTTTTTCCCCAATTTTTGAATGTTGTCCGAAAAATCCGAAAATCGCATGAGTGCCTCTTTATAATATTATATGAGTGAATGTACAATTAGAATTTCAATTGAGCATGTTTATCATTGCTAATTTCGTATTTTTAGTTTAATTGATTTAATTGCATTTTAATTGTACAATTCAATTGCTATGTGTTAATTACTGATTTTTCTGTCTCTGTAGTCTTCGTGAGTCGTTGTCGTGTCTTGTCTTATATAGTTTTGTCGTCTGTTACTTTCAGGCTGTCTTGTCAGGACTCAGCTTGGATTGTCTTGTCGTCCCGTGTTTCCAGGTGAGGGTTTTAAAATGATTTCAAACGGAGTAAGAATTCTTTTAATTTATTGCGAACTCCCCTTATGTGCTCTTATTGCTTCGTTTTCCTTTCTCGTATAATTATTAGATATTTAATCTATATTTTAAGGTTGCTCTCAAATGATTTAATATTAAATTGTACTTATGAGTATCCCTAAAATATTTTATTTTCATATGGCAAGTAAAATTATTTATTTTAAGCGTGACGGTTTGACTTAGGATTTATACCCTTCGTCGTCACTCAAACTTGCTCAAATTTAATTTATGTACGGTTTTCAAAGCGAGCAAATTCATGACATTTCAACATGGGGCCCGGGAAAGTATCCGGAGGTTATACCTGGGGACGAGCGTCTAGGGGTAATCCGAGGTGCTTCTCCCAAAACTAAGCGTCAATCGTGGCCCGTCAGGAGTTGATAGCCACGGTTGGGAGTGATGGTGGGCGTTGCATTCGTTGCACGTTTTCCTAAAATTCACAATCGCCCGAAATAGCGATTCGGGGTCAGACACCGGTGATGGAGTATATGAACGTGAAGGGGTTATAAGGAGGAACAGGCCCATTCTCGCTGGGATATTATTTGCGTGCATGTTACTGCTTTAATTATTTACTATCTATTTAATATCGCGTATACAAGTCGAAGCACGATCCGGATTTTCTTCAATTATGCAAATGTATTTTCACATATATATAATTTAAAACCCGGACACGTGGCTCGTACTTGTTCCCTCTTAACCTTCACTGAGTGTTTTTACTCACCCACCTATTTTAATTCTTACTTCAGGTCGACAGGTGGCATTGTCACCTATCATGTCAGTCGGCAGCAGCAGGTCTAGGTTGGCTCGTGTGTCTTGTCTTGTCAGTGTCCCAACAACAGTCGTGTTCTTGTTATGAATTTATTTAATTATGTATTTTGGATCATGCTTTAATTTAAGTACTTACGTGCCCCTGATGTGGGATAGATTTGACTGGCCACGAATGGCATTGATTATATTATGATTGAGACTGATGTATGAATTACGTGGGCATGGATGGCTTATATGATATTTTATATAATTGTTATTACTTCCGCAACTCTGATTTAATTATTATTTATTGCTGTTGTTGTTGGGCTGTCGTTTGCTGTTGCTAGTTTTGCCTGATTGATTGCCGTTCGCCGGGATGGATTTTTAAATGGGGTACTTATACCTCGTTTGAAGGTTTGTCTCGGTGCGGATGTGGTGTCCTTTCTCCGGCTAAGGAAAGGGGCGCTACAGTTAGTGGTATCAGAGCCTAGGTTCCCGAACAGGAACCGAAAGCTCTAGTATCTCGTCTGTCTTGCATGGGGTGTCTGTCAGCTTGGTGTCAGTTCGTGTCGAGTTCGTGTTTTGACAAGTGTTTGTCTCATCTTGGTGCTTAAAATTGTAGGTGATTACGGTTGGCTTAATTAACCGACTGGCAATCTTTTATAAATTTTTGTACTAAGGAAGATGTAACACGAGTCGATCGTGGAACACTGTGCGTGTCTTACATGGTTTTGTCTGTCGTAGTGTGTGTCGGTAGGATTTTATTGAGTGATTGAGCATGCTTATGTGTTTATGAATTGTTAGCATCATTTCTCACAAGACATGCACCTATTTTGCCAAATAGTTGTGAACGCAGGTATGCCACGTAAGAAAGCTAGATCAGATCCGCCACTACCTCCACTTCAGACTACGTCAGGATCAACGCGCTCGTATTCGACGGGAGAGTTGGAAATAGCTCAGGGAGCAGAAAGCGTGACGGAATACGAGGCCAGATTTGCCTACCTGACTAACTACTCACCAAACCGGGAGCCAGATCAAAGGAACAGAGCTGCGAGATTTATATCTGGATTGAGGCATGAGATTCGCCAAGTACTCATAGGTCTTGGTTGTTGTTCTTATGCTGAAGCTGTTGGCCGAGCCTTGCGGGCCGAAGCAGAGTTTGAAATGAGAGCTAGGAATGCTCGACTGATCACTTTAACGAACCCGTCTTATGGATCGAGAACTCCAGTGGCTGTTCGTACAACTTCTCACCGAAAAGAGGCGACGACCAGTGGATCCAGGGAGAGCACAATCCTTTGCTCGTATTGCCATTAGCCAAATCATCTCGCAGAGTACTGCCGGAAATGACTGGGGCAGTGTTTACTGTGTGGATCCCCTGACCATCTTCTCGACAATTGCCCTATTAAGAAGACACCTAAGGAAGAGGACAGTGGATGAGGATTCTGGGGATTCAGGGTTCTTAATTCAGAAAGGGAGGCTACCGGAGAATAAAGCGTGAAGGGACAGTGTTGGGGACGTACCGTAAATGAGAAGCCACGACATCGAAGGACTTGAAAGGAATAATGGGAGACTAGAACGGACTTCATTACTCGGAATAAAGGTACCATGCATTTTCATAACATTCATATTTCTCGTATTCAATTTATTAATTGCGCGGTATTATGTAATTATTGCTTGATTGAACTCCGGATTAAATCCGGGGTGTTTTCGAAAATTTTTGCGCGTTTTTATTCGATCCAGGGGTGCTTGCACGCCCTAACGCACGGTCTTGCTCAAGACCGTGCGGTTCAGCTCAATCCCGTGCAAGCCAGTTCAGCGTTAAACCGCTAAACCGGCTGGACCGCTCCACACGGGCCAGCGCACACCCGTGCGTCCGGCCGTGTGTCTCTATTTTGCCCTTTTTAAACCTATTTCGCGTGCAGACTTACAGCAGCTCTTTTCACCCCTTTTCTCTCCACTTCCAGCAACAGAAACTTGCGAATTTTTCCCCAAAATTTTCTTCAATCTTTGCAAGCCAATAACTTTCGATCCGTCCGTTGGATCTTCCTAATTTTCGGAACGTACGTAGTCTACATTACGTATTTCAATTAGTTGGGTTTTGAGGACGATCCGTCGAGCCGATCTTACACACATTGCTGCCCAAAGTACACGCACGCCAAGTATTCGACAAAATTCCCGAGTGAGGATTTTCATCAAATTCAATCTTACAAGCTTCCAACAACAATCTCACATGGCCGCCGAAGGTTTTCGACGGAGGAGGAGACAAGATGACCCTCCATCTCCACTCCCATTCAATGTGGATATTTCAAATGCATTCCAAGTTAAAATATTTAGGAGAATGCATGAACGCCCGGTGTTTTCCACCAAATTTCTCGACATCGAAGCATTAGGAAATTTGGGACTTGGTCCCGGTATTGCTCGATACATAGAAGACGTGGGATGGACCACATTCTTGGACATAAGAAGGAATTCGTACCCCCGGCTTGTGTACGAATTCATTGCAACACTTCAAGTACTTCCTCATGAAGACGATGCCGAGCTACCATTCAAAATTGAGTTCCGAGCTTTTAATGAAGATTATGAGCTCACTCTTCGGCAACTAACTATGCATTTTGGACTACCCATCCGGGGTATGATAAGCCGTGAAATTGGATGGTCTGAAGCCGAAGCTTGGAGAAATGTCTCCACTTCTCGAAGACCCTTTCAACAAGGAAAATCGAAGCCAACCGACCTTCGTGATGCCGCTTTGAGGACTTTCCACCGGTTCCTCTCATGTACCGTTTTCGCTAGAGGAGATAGCTACGGTTCAATTAATATTGAGGAACTCTACGTCCTTGATTGCGTGGTTCGAAGGCAAGCAGTCAACGGCATTATGTTTTTCCTTCGATATGCAGAATATGTAGGTACCCGGCCTAAAGGAGAAATCAGAATTGGGTCCTACATTACCGCGATCTTAGAGTGTGCCGGAGTGACCGGCATGGATCGAATGGCCCCGGCAGGAGCCGAGGATTCAACAATTTCCTACAAGCAACTCGCCCAAATGAAACTTTGTAGGAAAGTTAGAGGACGACATGGTCGTTATGTGCCAATGACGGCCGAGGAAGCCGCCGCCGGTAGCGATGGCGACGATGAAGAGGATGCCGATTTAGGAGGTCATCCTGAGGAGGACCGACAAGAGAGGGAGGAGCAAATGATGGAACAACTATACGAAGCAGGAGGCTTCGCTCCTCAGCAGGTTCCGTATGTACCCGATCCTCCTAGAACCGAAGAGGTTCCATTCCAGCAGGGCTTTGAGGATTACCCGACACAGCATCAGGCCGGATCTTCTCAATGGGACAGATCAAGTGAGGAACAATGGAGTCAGTATCTTCAAGCGGAGTCGGAAACCCGAAGCCGATGGAAGACCGACAGGTGGACGATTTGGGGAAACCGTTTCACCACTTTCGCCGAGCAGACCACCGAACGTCTTGATCGACAGTCGGCCGATCTCCGGGAAGTTCGCGCAGACCTACAAGAATTCAGACTCGAGACCCGACGCAACCAGACTGAGCTTCGGGAGCAGATTACCGGTCTCGAGAGATCCATCACTGATCAACTTGCCAACTATCTGAGCCGCCTTGGCAGGTCGCCTAACTCTGGAGCACCTGATTCTTAGTTGGCATCAGTTTTTCCCTAATTTCTCGTTGTTTTCGTTTTAATTGTAATTTGAATTTCAGCTGAACTATTATGTATGAACTATGTGTTAAATGTTTATTTGAATTTAACTGTTAACTGTTCATTTTAATTAATTGCTTATGTGTTAATTGCGCGATTTTGTATGATGAACTTTTAAATGTTGTGATATACTTCCTTTAATAAACCCCGAGGTTCGGAGTAGAATCTGAGGACAGATTCTTTTAAAGGAGGGAGTATTGTAACGACCCGAAAATTCCATAATTAATTCTTGGAATAATTATTCGACATTTAGTTGAATTTTATATGAAAAGATTTAACTTTGTTAGTTAATCTCAATTTATTATAATTATTTCAATATCTTTAACCTTTTATAATTACATTTTCTACCCCTCGAATTATTCTAATTTATGAACGAACCTACAACCTTCTAAAAATACCCTTGCACTACCTTGAACACACTCACACCCTCTTGGTTACATAATCCATCGAGAGAGAGAGAGAGAGAAGAGACGGAGAAGGGAGAGGAAGAAGGAGAAGGAAAGGAAATCTCGTTCCGAATTCGTTTCTCGGCCAATTGAAATTCCGAGACCAGTTTTACGATCCTCATTCGATTCTTTATCGGTAACCTTCTTTCTCCAATTCATTTCATCCATTAAATCTTTCAATTTTTATAGTTTTTATATTGAATATATATTTGATGAATTTCTTGATTCGTAGGTTATAGTTTATCATTTTTAGTGTAGTTCGGATCAAATGATAGATATTAATGTGTACAATGCATGAGTGTGAATCTTACATATTAATTTTGGCCTTAGAATCCCCCATATTTGATTTTTGCACGAAACTCCCGAGAAAACCTTAAAATCGCGTTTTCTGCACCTGGGTGTTGGAACCACACGGCCCAACGCACGGTCTTGCTCAAGACCGTGCGCCGGACCGTGCACAGCCATTTAACCTTGCACCGGCTTGCGCACGCCGGTGCACCAGGCCGTGTGCCTTTATTTCAGCCTGCACGGTCTTGGTTTCGTGCTCAAGACCGTGCACTAGGCCGTGCGTTAGCCCGTGCGAATGCCTTAGCCAATTTTCCAACCTTTTCCCTTAGTTGCTCTCGGTAATGGGGTCAAATATCCAAAAATAAAAGTTGACTTTTTGCATACGACCCCCTAAAATCGAGCCGTTTTCGCCTATAGCTTCCTTATGATTCAAGGATGAATATTTGGTAAAGTTTTCAAAATTCCGATCTCGTTCGGACCTTGAATCGAGCCTTTTTCATTTGGGGCTTTTTCCCCAATTTTTGAATGTTGTCCGAAAAATCCGAAAATCGCATGAGTGCCTCTTTATAATATTATATGAGTGAATGTACAATTAGAATTTCAATTGAGCATGTTTATCATTGCTAATTTCGTATTTTTAGTTTAATTGATTTAATTGCATTTTAATTGTACAATTCAATTGCTATGTGTTAATTACTGATTTTTCTGTCTCTGTAGTCTTCGTGAGTCGTTGTCGTGTCTTGTCTTATGTAGTTTTGTCGTCTGTTAGTTTCAGGCTGTCTTGTCAGGACTCAGCTTGGATTGTCTTGTCGTCCCGTGTTTCCAGGTGAAGGTTTTAAAATGATTTCAAACGGAGTAAGAATTCTTTTAATTTATTGCGAACTCCCCTTATGTGCTCTTATTGCTTCGTTTTCCTTTCTCGTATAATTATTAGATATTTAATCTATATTTTAAGGTTGCTCTCAAATGATTTAATATTAAATTGTACTTATGAGTATCCCTAAAATATTTTATTTTCATATGGCAAGTAAAATTATTTATTTTAAGCGTGACGGTTTGACTTAGGATTTATACCCTTCGTCGTCACTCAAACTTGCTCAAATTTAATTTATGTACGGTTTTCAAAGCGAGCAAATTCATGACATTTCAACATGGGGCCCGGGAAAGTATCCGTAGGTTATACCTGGGGACGAGCGTCTAGGGGTAATCCGAGGTGCTTCTCCCAAAACTAAGCGTCAATCGTGGCCCGTCAGGAGTTGATAGCCACGGTTGGGAGTGATGGTGGGCGTTGCATTCGTTGCACGTTTTCCTAAAATTCACAATCGCCCGAAATAGCGATTCGGGGTCAGACACCGGTGATGGAGTATATGAACGTGAAGGGGTTATAAGGAGGAACAGGCCCATTCTCGCTGGGATATTATTTGCGTGCATGTTACTGCTTTAATTATTTACTATCTATTTAATATCGCGTATACAAGTCGAAGCACGATCCGGATTTTCTTCAATTATGCAAATGTATTTTCACATATATATAATTTAAAACCCGGACACGTGGCTCGTACTTGTTCCCTCTTAACCTTCACTGAGTGTTTTTACTCACCCCCCTATTTTAATTCTTACTTCAGGTCGACAGGTGGCGTTGTCACCTATCATGTCAGTCGGCAGCAGCAGGTCTAGGTTGGCTCGTGTGTCTTGTCTTGTCAGTGTCCCAACAACAGTCGTGTTCTTGTTATGAATTTATTTAATTATGTATTTTGGATCATGCTTTAATTTAAGTACTTACGTGCCCCTGATGTGGGATAGATTTGACTGGCCACGAATGGCATTGATTATATTATGATTGAGACTGATGTATGAATTACGTGGGCATGGATGGCTTATATGATATTTTATATAATTGTTATTACTTCCGCAACTCTGATTTAATTATTATTTATTGCTGTTGTTGTTGGGCTGTCGTTTGTTGTTGCTAGTTTTGCCTGATTGATTGCCGTTCGCCGGGATGGATTTTTAAATGGGGTACTTATACCTCGTTTGAAGGTTTGTCTCGGTGCGGATGTGGTGTCCTTTCTCCGGCTAAGGAAAGGGGCGCTACAGTCAGTGGTATCAGAGCCTAGGTTCCCGAACAGGAACCGAAAGCTCTAGTATCTCGTCTGTCTTGCATGGGGTGTCTGTCAGCTTGGTGTCAGTTCGTGTCGAGTTCGTGTTTTGACAAGTGTTTGTCTCATCTTGGTGCTTAAAATTGTAGGTGATTACGGTTGGCTTAATTAACCGACTGGCAATCTTTTATAAATTTTTGTACTAAGGAAGATGTAACACGAGTCGATCGTGGAACACTGTGCGTGTCTTACATGGTTTTGTCTGTCGTAGTGTGTGTCGGTAGGATTTTATTGAGTGATTGAGCATGCTTATGTGTTTATGAATTGTTAGCATCATTTCTCACAAGACATGCACCTATTTTGCCAAATAGTTGTGAACGCAGGTATGCCACGTAAGAAAGCTAGATCAGATCCGCCACTACCTCCACTTCAGACTACGTCAGGATCAACGCGCTCGTATTCGACGGGAGAGTTGGAAATAGCTCAGGGAGCAGAAAGCGTGACGGAATACGAGGCCAGATTTGCCTACCTGACTAACTACTCACCAAACCGGGAGCCAGATCAAAGGAATAGAGCTGCGAGATTTATATCTGGATTGAGGCATGAGATTCGCCAAGTACTCATAGGTCTTGGTTGTTGTTCTTATGCTGAAGCTGTTGGCCGAGCCTTGCGGGCCGAAGCAGAGTTTGAAATGAGAGCTAGGAATGCTCGACCGATCACTTTAACGAACCCGTCTTATGGATCGAGAACTCCAGTGGCTGTTCGTACAACTTCTCACAGAAAAGAGGCGACGACCAGTGGATCCAGGGAGAGCACCATCCTTTGCTCGTATTGCCATAAGCCAAATCATCTCGCAGAGTACTGCCGGAAATGACTGGGGCAGTGTTTACTGTGTGGATCCCCTGACCATCTTCTCGACAATTGCCCTATTAAGAAGACACCTAAGGAAGAGGACAGTGGATGAGGATTCTGGGGATTCAGGGTTCTTAATTCAGAAAGGGAGGCTACCGGAGAATAAAGCGTGAAGGGACAGTGTTGGGGACGTACCGTAAATGAGAAGCCACGACATCGAAGGACTTGAAAGGAATAATGGGAGACTAGAACGGACTTCATTACTCGGAATAAAGGTACCATGCATTTTCATAACATTCATATTTCTCGTATTCAATTTATTAATTGCGCGGTATTATGTAATTATTGCTTGATTGAACTCCGGATTAAATCCGGGGTGTTTTCGAAAATTTTTGCGCGTTTTTATTCGATCCAGGGGTGCTTGCACGCCCTAACGCACGGTCTTGCTCAAGACCGTGCGGTTCAGCTCAATCCCGTGCAAGCCAGTTCAGCGTTAAACCGCTAAACCGGCTGGACCGCTCCACACGGGCCAGCGCACACCCGTGCGTCCGGCCGTGTGTCTCTATTTTGCCCTTTTTAAACCTATTTCGCGTGCAGACTTACAGCAGCTCTTTTCACCCCTTTTCTCTCCACTTCCAGCAACAGAAACTTGCGAATTTTTCCCCAAAATTTTCTTCAATCTTTGCAAGCCAATAACTTTCGATCCGTCCGTTGGATCTTCCTAATTTTCGGAACGTACGTAGTCTACATTACGTATTTCAATTAGTTGGGTTTTGAGGACGATCCGTCGAGCCGATCTTACACACATTGCTGCCCAAAGTACACGCACGCCAAGTATTCGACAAAATTCCCGAGTGAGGATTTTCATCAAATTCAATCTTACAAGCTTCCAACAACAATCTCACATGGCCGCCGAAGGTTTTCGACGGAGGAGGAGACAAGATGACCCTCCATCTCCACTCCCATTCAATGTGGATATTTCAAATGCATTCCAAGTTAAAATATTTAGGAGAATGCATGAACGCCCGGTGTTTTCCACCAAATTTCTCGACATCGAAGCATTAGGAAATTTGGGACTTGGTCCCGGTATTGCTCGATACATAGAAGACGTGGGATGGACCACATTCTTGGACATAAGAAGGAATTCGTACCCCCGGCTTGTGTACGAATTCATTGCAACACTTCAAGTACTTCCTCATGAAGACGATGCCGAGCTACCATTCAAAATTGAGTTCCGAGCTTTTAATGAAGATTATGAGCTCACTCTTCGGCAACTAACTATGCATTTTGGACTACCCATCCGGGGTATGATAAGCCGTGAAATTGGATGGTCTGAAGCCGAAGCTTGGAGAAATGTCTCCACTTCTCGAAGACCCTTTCAACAAGGAAAATCGAAGCCAACCGACCTTCGTGATGCCGCTTTGAGGACTTTCCACCGGTTCCTCTCATGTACCGTTTTCGCTAGAGGAGATAGCTACGGTTCAATTAATATTGAGGAACTCTACGTCCTTGATTGCGTGGTTCGAAGGCAAGCAGTCAACGGCATTATGTTTTTCCTTCGATATGCAGAATATGTAGGTACCCGGCCTAAAGGAGAAATCAGAATTGGGTCCTACATTACCGCGATCTTAGAGTGTGCCGGAGTGACCGGCATGGATCGAATGGCCCCGGCAGGAGCCGAGGATTCAACAATTTCCTACAAGCAACTCGCCCAAATGAAACTTTGTAGGAAAGTTAGAGGACGACATGGTCGTTATGTGCCAATGACGGCCGAGGAAGCCGCCGCCGGTAGCGATGGCGACGATGAAGAGGATGCCGATTTAGGAGGTCATCCTGAGGAGGACCGACAAGAGAGGGAGGAGCAAATGATGGAACAACTTTACGAAGCAGGAGGCTTCGCTCCTCAGCAGGTTCCGTATGTACCCGATCCTCCTAGAACCGAAGAGGTTCCATTCCAGCAGGGCTTTGAGGATTACCCGACACAGCATCAGGCCGGATCTTCTCAATGGGACAGATCAAGTGAGGAACAATGGAGTCAGTATCTTCAAGCGGAGTCGGAAACCCGAAGCCGATGGAAGACCGACAGGTGGACGATTTGGGGAAACCGTTTCACCACTTTCGCCGAGCAGACCACCGAACGTCTTGATCGACAGTCGGCCGATCTCCGGGAAGTTCGCGCAGACCTACAAGAATTCAGACTCGAGACCCGACGCAACCAGACTGAGCTTCGGGAGCAGATTACCGGTCTCGAGAGATCCATCACTGATCAACTTGCCAACTATCTGAGCCGCCTTGGCAGGTCGCCTAACTCTGGAGCACCTGATTCTTAGTTGGCATCAGTTTTTCCCTAATTTCTCGTTGTTTTCGTTTTAATTGTAATTTGAATTTCAGCTGAACTATTATGTATGAACTATGTGTTAAATGTTTATTTGAATTTAACTGTTAACTGTTCATTTTAATTAATTGCTTATGTGTTAATTGCGCGATTTTGTATGATGAACTTTTAAATGTTGTGATATACTTCCTTTAATAAACCCCGAGGTTCGGAGTAGAATCTGAGGACAGATTCTTTTAAAGGAGGGAGTATTGTAACGACCCGAAAATTCCATAATTAATTCTTGGAATAATTATTCGACATTTAGTTGAATTTTATATGAAAAGATTTAACTTTGTTAGTTAATCTCAATTTATTATAATTATTTCAATATCTTTAACCTTTTATAATTACATTTTCTACCCCTCGAATTATTCTAATTTATGAACGAACCTACAACCTTCTAAAAATACCCTTGCACTACCTTGAACACACTCACACCCTCTTGGTTACATAATCCATCGAGAGAGAGAGAGAGAGAAGAGACGGAGAAGGGAGAGGAAGAAGGAGAAGGAAAGGAAATCTCGTTCCGAATTCGTTTCTCGGCCAATTGAAATTCCGAGACCAGTTTTACGATCCTCATTCGATTCTTTATCGGTAACCTTCTTTCTCCAATTCATTTCATCCATTAAATCTTTCAATTTTTATAGTTTTTATATTGAATATATATTTGATGAATTTCTTGATTCGTAGGTTATAGTTTATCATTTTTAGTGTAGTTCGGATCAAATGATAGATATTAATGTGTACAATGCATGAGTGTGAATCTTACATATTAATTTTGGCCTTAGAATCCCCCATATTTGATTTTTGCACGAAACTCCCGAGAAAACCTTAAAATCGCGTTTTCTGCACCTGGGTGTTGGAACCACACGGCCCAACGCACGGTCTTGCTCAAGACCGTGCGCCGGACCGTGCACAGCCATTTAACCTTGCACCGGCTTGCGCACGCCGGTGCACCAGGCCGTGTGCCTTTATTTCAGCCTGCACGGTCTTGGTTTCGTGCTCAAGACCGTGCACTAGGCCGTGCGTTAGCCCGTGCGAATGCCTTAGCCAATTTTCCAACCTTTTCCCTTAGTTGCTCTCGGTAATGGGGTCAAATATCCAAAAATAAAAGTTGACTTTTTGCATACGACCCCCTAAAATCGAGCCGTTTTCGCCTATAGCTTCCTTATGATTCAAGGATGAATATTTGGTAAAGTTTTCAAAATTCCGATCTCGTTCGGACCTTGAATCGAGCCTTTTTCATTTGGGGCTTTTTCCCCAATTTTTGAATGTTGTCCGAAAAATCCGAAAATCGCATGAGTGCCTCTTTATAATATTATATGAGTGAATGTACAATTAGAATTTCAATTGAGCATGTTTATCATTGCTAATTTCGTATTTTTAGTTTAATTGATTTAATTGCATTTTAATTGTACAATTCAATTGCTATGTGTTAATTACTGATTTTTCTGTCTCTGTAGTCTTCGTGAGTCGTTGTCGTGTCTTGTCTTATGTAGTTTTGTCGTCTGTTAGTTTCAGGCTGTCTTGTCAGGACTCAGCTTGGATTGTCTTGTCGTCCCGTGTTTCCAGGTGAGGGTTTTAAAATAATTTCAAACGGAGTAAGAATTCTTTTAATTTATTGCGAACTCCCCTTATGTGCTCTTATTGCTTCGTTTTCCTTTCTCGTATAATTATTAGATATTTAATCTATATTTTAAGGTTGCTCTCAAATGATTTAATATTAAATTGTACTTATGAGTATCCCTAAAATATTTTATTTTCATATGGCAAGTAAAATTATTTATTTTAAGCGTGACGGTTTGACTTAGGATTTATACCCTTCGTCGTCACTCAAACTTGCTCAAATTTAATTTATGTACGGTTTTCAAAGCGAGCAAATTCATGACATTTCAACATGGGGCCCGGGAAAGTATCCGGAGGTTATACCTGGGGACGAGCGTCTAGGGGTAATCCGAGGTGCTTCTCCCAAAACTAAGCGTCAATCGTGGCCCGTCAGGAGTTGATAGCCACGGTTGGGAGTGATGGTGGGCGTTGCATTCGTTGCACGTTTTCCTAAAATTCACAGTCGCCCGAAATAGCGATTCGGGGTCAGACACCGGTGATGGAGTATATGAACGTGAAGGGGTTATAAGGAGGAACAGGCCCATTCTCGCTGGGATATTATTTGCGTGCATGTTACTGCTTTAATTATTTACTATCTATTTAATATCGCGTATAGAAGTCGAAGCACGATCCGGATTTTCTTCAATTATGCAAATGTATTTTCACATATATATAATTTAAAACCCGGACACGTGGCTCGTACTTGTTCCCTCTTAACCTTCACTGAGTGTTTTTACTCACCCCCTATTTTAATTCTTACTTCAGGTCGACAGGTGGCGTTGTCACCTATCATGTCAGTCGGCAGCAGCAGGTCTAGGTTGGCTCGTGTGTCTTGTCTTGTCAGTGTCCCAACAACAGTCGTGTTCTTGTTATGAATTTATTTAATTATGTATTTTGGATCATGCTTTAATTTAAGTACTTACGTGCCCCTGATGTGGGATAGATTTGACTGGCCACGAATGGCATTGATTATATTATGATTGAGACTGATGTATGAATTACGTGGGCATGGATGGCTTATATGATATTTTATATAATTGTTATTACTTCCGCAACTCTGATTTAATTATTATTTATTGCTGTTGTTGTTGGGCTGTCGTTTGCTGTTGCTAGTTTTGCCTGATTGATTGCCGTTCACCGGGATGGATTTTTAAATGGGGTACTTATACCTCGTTTGAAGGTTTGTCTCGGTGCGGATGTGGTGTCCTTTCTCCGGCTAAGGAAAGGGGCGCTACAGTCAGTGGTATCAGAGCCTAGGTTCCCGAACAGGAACCGAAAGCTCTAGTATCTCGTCTGTCTTGCATGGGGTGTCTGTCAGCTTGGTGTCAGTTCGTGTCGAGTTCGTGTTTTGACAAGTGTTTGTCTCATCTTGGTGCTTAAAATTGTAGGTGATTACGGTTGGCTTAATTAACCGACTGGCAATCTTTTATAAATTTTTGTACTAAGGAAGATGTAACACGAGTCGATCGTGGAACACTGTGCGTGTCTTACATGGTTTTGTCTGTCGTAGTGTGTGTCGGTAGGATTTTGTTGAGTGATTGAGCATGCTTATGTGTTTATGAATTGTTAGCATCATTTCTCACAAGACATGCACCTATTTTGCCAAATAGTTGTGAACGCAGGTATGCCACGTAAGAAAGCTAGATCAGATCCGCCACTACCTCCACTTCAGACTACGTCAGGATCAACGCGCTCGTATTCGACGGGAGAGTTGGAAATAGCTCAGGGAGCAGAAAGCGTGACGGAATACGAGGCCAGATTTGCCTACCTGACTAACTACTCACCAAACCGGGAGCCAGATCAAAGGAACAGAGCTGCGAGATTTATATCTGGATTGAGGCATGAGATTCGCCAAGTACTCATAGGTCTTGGTTGTTGTTCTTATGCTGAAGCTGTTGGCCGAGCCTTGCGGGCTGAAGCAGAGTTTGAAATGAGAGCTAGGAATGCTCGACCGATCACTTTAACGAACCCGTCTTAAGGATCGAGAACTCCAGTGGCTGTTCGTACAACTTCTCACAGAAAAGAGGCGACGACCAGTGGATCCAGGGAGAGCACCATCCTTTGCTCGTATTGCCATAAGCCAAATCATCTCGCAGAGTACTGCCGGAAATGACTGGGGCAGTGTTTACTGTGTGGATCCCCTGACCATCTTCTCGACAATTGCCCTATTAAGAAGACACCTAAGGAAGAGGACAGTGGATGAGGATTCTGGGGATTCAGGGTTCTTAATTCAGAAAGGGAGGCTACCGGAGAATAAAGCGTGAAGGGACAGTGTTGGGGACGTACCGTAAATGAGAAGCCACGACATCGAAGGACTTGAAAGGAATAATGGGAGACTAGAACGGACTTCATTACTCGGAATAAAGGTACCATGCATTTTCATAACATTCATATTTCTCGTATTCAATTTATTAATTGCGCGGTATTATGTAATTATTGCTTGATTGAACTCCGGATTAAATCCGGGGTGTTTTCGAAAATTTTTGCGCGTTTTTATTCGATCCAGGGGTGCTTGCACGCCCTAACGCACGGTCTTGCTCAAGACCGTGCGGTTCAGCTCAATCCCGTGCAAGCCAGTTCAGCGTTAAACCGCTAAACCGGCTGGACCGCTCCACACGGGCCAGCGCACACCCGGCAGGTTTAGGTTGGCTCGTGTGTCTTGTCTTGTCAGTGTCCCAACAACAGTCGTGTTCTTGTTATGAATTTATTTAATTATGTATTTTGGATCATGCTTTAATTTAAGTACTTACGTGCCCCTGATGTGGGATAGATTTGACTGGCCACGAATGGCATTGATTATATTATCATTGAGACTGATGTATGAATTACGTGGCCATGGATAGCTTATATGATATTTTATATAATTGTTATTACTTCCGCAACTCTGATTTAATTATTATTTATTGCTGTTGTTGTTGGGCTGTCGTTTGCTGTTGCTAGTTTTGTCTGATTGATTGCCGTTCGCCGGGATGGATTTTTAAATGGGGTACTTATACCTCGTTTGAAGGTTTGTCTCGGTGCGGATGTGGTGTCCTTTCTCCGGCCAAGAAAAGGGGCGCTACAGTCTTCTTCCCAGAAGAGGACCCAGAATGAGTAAATGGCCTCTTCGAACCAGAAGCGAAACTCTTGGCGGCTGCGGGGGCAGGTGCAGAAGTCGGTCTCATCTGTCGGAGATGGGACTCTATAGAAAGGGCCGTCTCAACTGCGTCGGTGTAGTACTAGAGTCGGTTCCCGAGCATGTGCATACGGATCTCATTCGACAACCCCTCAATGAACTGGCGAGTCTTCCTCTGCTTGTCGTCAACCATATACGAGCAATGAATAATAAGTCTAAAGAAATGAGCCTCGTACTGATTGACGGATGAAGTACCCTGCTTGAGAGCCAGAAACTCTCACTCACGCTGCTGACGGACAACCAACGGAATATACTTGGCCCGAAACTCGACCAAGAACTGATCCCAAGTCGGGACCACATGCTCACGCTGCCATCTCTGCTCGATCTGTGTCCACCAATCTTCTGCAGCTCCAATCATCTGATAAACTGCCAACTCGACCCTCTTAGGGTCCGGACACTCCATGACTCGGAATCTCTTCTCCATAGCCGAAATCCAAGCTTCGGCGATAACATCATTTGGTGCACCCTCCAACTGCAGGGGATTAAGCTTAAGGAATCGGTCCATATCCTTCTTGGGAGCAGGATTTTGTTGTACTTGCTGAGTATGGACCATAAACTGCCCTAAAGCCTCCATGAATTGGGCTGGGGTCGGTACACCAGTAGGCGGACCAGGCGGTTCACGGCGAGGAGGCATTCTGTAAAAATCAATACCAACATGCATGATGATAAGTGATCATGGAAAGCTGTCACACATAGAGAAGTTAAATGCACATAATCACGTCGCGACAATCACATAATCCTAAGCTGTACGACCTAGACAGACACGACAAAACACGACACTTCAGAGACTAGGCCATTGGACCCAAAGAAGCTCTGATACCAACTGTAGCGGGCGCCCCAAACGGTTAACGCACGCCCCGCACTGAGTCTCGACCCTAAACCGAAATAGAATTCTGCCCCAAATCAAAACCCGGTGAACGGCACACATTTACTCAATCACTAGGCGGGGATTTCAAAACGAAATAAACGACAAAGGTGCGGAACCGAAAACAAAATAAAACAATAAATCATTGCACACATATTAAAGCCCACCGAGGCCAACGGAATTCTAATACCATAAATAAATACACGGGTTCAATACAATATCCCGAATTCTACAGTGATGGGTTCAGTATAATAATTCCGATAAAAAATACATACAATCCTAGTACATATGACTTAATGAAATGCCAAACGGGACGAGAGTTTACATATGCCAAAAATAAATGCAACTTAATAGACGAGACGACGACGACGACGACGTACAATCCCGCCTAGTATCCTGAAACCAACACCAAGGGTGAAACAGAGGGGGTTAGTCAAACGACTAAGTGAGGAGGGAATAATAATCTATATTATAAAACTGAAGTAAATCACCATTTTTCAAACATAAAAGAAATCAACAAAAAAGAAAGGTTTTCGTAAAACGATTGGTGATTTAGCACAAAACATAAACATTTCATATGACTCGGCGAGACGAGCCCTTAACTCCAATTTCCAAACATAAAAACGGGAAACCACCCTTATTCCTCCAATGTAGATGGACCGCTAAATCCAAACTACGCATAACATATGGTATAATCTCAGGTACTCAAAGGGCTGCCACTCCGTCTACCGGTTTCATCTTGTCATCCTTACTCTTGGCCCAAACATACATACATACAGTTCATAACTCGCTTTTCAAATCATTTTCGGGTTGGTCGAAAGACCGTTCGAGACATGTCATATGCAAGGCCGAAAGCCAAAGTTCGCCTTAGGAAATCAAAGAGGTTTTACATGTCTCTTTCGCAAACGTTTCAAAAGAATATACATAGCACCTTTTCATATCAAAATATTTTTCTATAAATCGAATAAACATAATAGGCATAAATATTTACTAAGTATATATATAGAGACGGTATGAAAACAAAATGTAAATCAAGGCTTATATGGGATAGGCTTAATATTTATATATATACGTATAAGTACCGGAGTCAGAAACGGAAAGCCTCACCTGTTGGCTAATCAAAAGAATAAAAGCAAGACCAGTGCTACGCCACGGGAGTATCGTCTGCAAAAATACAAAGACACAACCATATAAGACTAATGACGACGCACAGCTTATACGAAAGCATTAAAACACATAGAAGCACGTTAAACAATCAAATACGACACGTAGGTTCAAATTAGCAAAAGAAAACGAAGCAATTCATGAATTTAGATATGCAAATCTTTTCCAAATGCAACGAGATTTCATGGACATGCTTATAATACCATAGGAAAGTATGCATTCAAGTTTCGGAAGAATCAGACTTCATATGCAGAAGTTAGGAAATTTGTCGAAAACTTCGAACGCACTATTCACAGTCCCGAACATTCAATAAATTCATAAATCATGCAATTCACATTCATATCATAGATACAGAATACACGAGCAAAGAAAGAATTCAGAAAAGACGAGTCCCGGAGGGACCTACAGTGCAAAATGCACTGAAACATACAGAAGGTTCAGGCCGCAAAACAGCTCCACACGGCCTCATGCACACGGGCTCAAGGCCGTGTGCACCAGGCCATGCACATTCAAAAGAACACGCACGGTCTCCTGCACGACAGTGCGAGAGACTGTGTGTAGCGGGCGCCGCCAAACGGGCAGACGCACACCCCGCACCGGATCCTGACCCGGAATCGAAAGGAGTCCGACCCGAACCAAAACCCGGCGAACGGCAAACTGGACATTTACTACTAGGCGGGAGTTTCAAAACAGAGACAAACCCAAAAGCGGAAGCAATATAAAACAAAACATAAAACCCATAATGATTGCGCAGATAGGTAAAGCCCACCAAGGCTAGCAAATTCCCAAAAATATTAATAAATGTTTACAACGGGTTCTACAATATTATTCCCGACTATTCGTAAGTATAATCCTACATACATCATAAGTCAACAAGAAACGAGAGTTTACATAAGACAAAAACTTGTAACTCGAACGACAAGACCCAATACTATGAATCCCGCCTAGAATCCTGAAACCAAAGGGTGAAACGAATGGGGTTAGTCAAATGACTAAGTGAGGGGGAAAAAGACAGTACATAAGAATAAACGAAAGTAGATCACCAGTTTAACAGAAAGAAAACAACAGAAGTAAAGGTTTTCGCAAACAATTGGTGAACTAGCTCAAAATGAAACATAACAAAGCGTATAACTCAGCGAGAAGAGTTCTGAACCACCAGTCAAATCATAAAAACAGAAACCCTCCTTATTCCTCCAGTTGTAATCAGGGAGCAACCCCTAACTACACATATCATACATAAACAAGCTCAGGTACTCAAAGGGCTGCCACTCCGGCCTCACCCCGAGCTCCCAAAGGTGGAGGAAACCATAGAATTTCCGCCGTAGACCCGACGTCTACCGACTTCGTCCTATCGTCCTTACTCCGGGCCCATCAGAACAGGTCAAACATATTCATATACATAGCTCGCTTTTCAAACATTTCCATGTGGTCAAAAGACCGTTCGAGGCAAGTCGTGTGCGAGGCTATAATGCCAAAGTTCGCTTTCGGAAAACAAAGATTTGCTTGCCTCTTTCGTAAACATTTCACAAACTTATACATAAATACTTTTCATATTAAATCGTTTTCAAGATCATAAAAGTATAAGCTTAAATATCTACTATATATACAGACGGATGTAAAACAAATCATAAAACGAGGCTTATCGGGTAGTAGGGTTGGTATTATGTACGTATTATCGTCTACTATAAGAAACTGAAAACCCCACCTGTTGGCTTGACAAAAACGAGAGCAAAATGCGAGACAGGCACACTACTCCACGGGAGTATCGTCTGCAAAAGACAAAGACATAACCATATAAGACTAACGACGACGCACGGCTTATATGAAAGATTTAAAACACATAGAAGCACGTTAAACAATCATTCATATCACTTAGGTTCACATTGTAACAAAACAGAGAAATTCATAGAATTCGATAAGCAAAACAACTTAGAATGTAATAAAAGCTCATAAACATGCATAAAATGAAATAAGGAAGCATGCATTCAAGTTTCGGAAGAAACGAACAACATTTGAAAAATAGCCAAAAAGGCTTAAACGAAAAACACGAGAAACGGGACCCAAACAAAGTCGGAAAAATTCAAACTACTTAAAATATGTATTTCATGATTTATAGGACCTATAGGTGAAATCGGATCTTGAATCGGAGGTCAAACGAAGAAAGTCAACTTTTTTAATTACCCTTTGACCCTCAATGCCGAGAGCAAGAAGTTGAAAATGGAGAAATTTTGGTTAAGGCATACACACGGTCTTGGGGACGGGCAAACGCACGGGCTTGAACACGTGCTCAAGCCGGTGCGGACAAACTTGCACTGGCCTGCGCACCGGCTTGCACACGGTCGTGCGTTAGGCAGTGCAAGGCCAAAATATGCACACGGTCTTGGTGCATGGTCTCAAGACCGTGCGGATTATCAACACAGCAGAAAATCGCGAGGGTTCTCGGGAATGAGCCAAAAATTAACATTTAAATCATATAAATCATGCAAAACCTCAAACTAAACTTACATATAATGATCTACAACATCTAATCTACTTATAGGACCAAGAAACACGTAAATCCATCCACAAAATCATTCATATTCACATTTTTCATATATTATTAAACTATTCACAAAATTCTATAAATCATAGCCTAGGAAGCATTAAACGCGAAGGACGTGAGAAGCTTACTTGAAGAATAGATCGTGAGGAGTTCGAAAAGTTTCACGGATCGAAATTCGGTCGGAAATCGAAATCAGAATGATCAATCGAAGCTTTCTCTCTTTTCTCTCTTCTTTTTCTCTTTTTTTTCTTCTTTCTTTTCTTCTTTCTTACGTGAATGAGGTTTGAGGGAGAAAGAGAGTGGTCAAGTCAAACTTTGACTTGACTTAGAAACGAGGGGCAAAACCGTAATTACTCCGAACTTACTAAAAATAGCAGGTTGTCGGAATTAAACAATATTATAGTCAAAACTCATATAATTGAACACACGTTGACATGAAATGGTTTAAAAACCAAAATTCACTCATTTATGAAATTGTTAAAATACACATAATAACTATCAAATAAAATAATTAAATCGCGCAAAATAATGATTCGGATTTTTCGGGGCGTTACACTGTGCACCCTCACACGGGCTCGCCACACCCCGTGTGCAGAGCCCGTGCACGTCATGAAGCAGCAGAACACTTCGCAGAACAGAAAAACCACGCGACTCAAACCAAAAATACAACATTTAATCCGCAAAACGTTAATCACTTATGCTAGTTTTCATATATGATCATCTACAACATCTAGGCTACGTATAGAAACAATAATCACGAAAACCATCCATAATCTCATTTAAAATCATATAAAACCTAACATACTCAACTATATACAAAAATCCAAAAATCGCAGAAAATAAGGCATTAATTGAGGAAGACGTGAGAAGCTTACTCATAGATAAGATTGAGAGGAGTTCGTAGGATTTCACGGCTCGGAATTCGGTCGAGAAACGGAGTCGGGACGATCGATTGAACTATTTCTTCTTCTTTCCTTTTCTTTTCTTTCTTCTCTTCTTTTCTCCTCTGTTGTTTCGCGTGAATGGGGTGAGAGAGAGAGAGATGAGACTTAAGTCAAAAAGTTGACTTGGTTTGAGAAATGAAGGGGCATTTTCGTAATTTTATAAAATAGCTCAAAAACATAAGTTGCCCAAATAAATCATAGTTACAGTCAAAGTTCATGAAATTAAATGCACATTGACATGTCGTGATTTAAATATCAAAATTCACTTATTTATGAAATTGTTATAAAATCATATGATAATTATCAAATAAATAATTAAATCGCACAAATAAACGATTCGAACTTACCGGATAATAACTCGGATTTTTTGGGTGCTACAGTGAGATCTGGAGACGAGCGTCTAGGATATAGATCCCAAAGTATAACTTCCAAATTGTAATTTCTAATGGGAGACCGGTCGGTGGTTGGCTAGTCTTTTGTTGGAGAGATGGTGGAAGATTGCATGTGTTGCACGCTTTTCCTAAAACTTACATGATCGATCGGTTGAATATCCGGGTAGCCTCGGAATTCGATAAATGGCACAGGAGTATTTATTTCTTGTGGAGATATAAGGAGGAATGGGCCCGTGCTCGCCGATACAATAGTGTATCGAACTTGTTTACTGCTTTAATTCAATTTAGTTAAATTATAAGTCTCATCATTTATTTACCGCTTGATTATGTTAACGTTATTGTAATGCTGATTAAACGAGCTTATAAATTAACTAGATTACCTTTTAAAATACCGGCTGAATTATGTGCTAAAATGATTTCAAAGGATCTGTTCGTCAATCTTTGACTGTTTCGAAATAAGCCGAGACCGGGTGTTGCTTTGACGTATAGTGTTACAACTTATATTATTATTTATGTAATTTCTTAAAACAAGCAACATTCACCATTTTGGTTTTAAAAGACAAATGACTAACTGTGATCAATACTTATATTATATAACCTATCGATGAGTATCCTTTATACTCACCCTCATGTTTTGATTCTTGCTTCAGGTTCCTTTGGACAGACGGGTGGCGATGTCACCTTTGTGGTTTGGCAACAACAGTCCTGTTATGTGTAGGGTTTAGAGTGGTCGGTTTCATGTCCAACAACAGTCTGCTCTGATGTTGATTTTACTTCTATATTTCTGTTACAGTTGAAGAATCATGCTAATTATGTTATATCTCACACTATGTTAGTTGAACCTCTGGAAGGGCGTAGGCAAACATTTCTAACTACTTGAGGACTATTGTGTTATATGGTTATATATGTCTCGTTTGGTTTCTTATATTTTACTACTTCCGCACTCTGATTAGTTTTAGTATTATTGTTGTTGTTGTTGTTGGACTAGTCGTTGTTTCCAATTTGCTTGCTTGAATGCCGTTTGCTGGGATGGGTTTTCGAGTAGGGCGTATGTCGTGCTCGGGAGTCTATCTCGGTTCGGGTGCGGAGTTCTTCTTGCCAGCCTTGAAGAAGGGCTCCACAAACTTTAATTGCATTTAAGCATGTGTAATAGTCCTTGATTTCTATACTTTGTTTAATTGCACAAAATGCGTTCTTTGATATTTTCAAGAATCATGATATATAGGTGAGTAGAAAGGATACTCACTAACTAACCAAAGAGTAAACTAAATCTAGACTTGCTGCTGCCAACTGACGAGATAGGTGACACCGCCACCTGTCTACCTAACGTAAGAATCAAAAGCAGGAGGGTGATTATAAAGGATACTAACTGTGGGGTTATACAGTAATATACATCACGGTTCGTCATTTAATAATTTGAAAGCAAAATATGGATATTGCTCGTTTTATGAAATAACATAATATGTTTTAACAAAATATACAAGCTAGAGCAACACCCGTTTTTGGCTTTTTTTAAAATGAGAAGTTCAACGAACCTGATATTTTATAAATCATTTGCACGAAATTCAAGTCGTTTAGTTTAAAGTGACTGTTATGGGCCAAATAATATTTTTATAGTTAAGTACAACTATTAGCCCAATTCTACTTAATTGATTGTGGCCCATTTGGGCCCAATGGGGGATTCCCTTTGAACTATCTTTTATTTGGTTTAACCTAGATATAAATAGACAAGAAACCTAAGAGACATGGGGGCCATCAACACAAAATCAACTGCTACACTCTTTCTTCTTCAGATTTCTCTCTTCTTCTTCTTCAAATATTCTCCCTCCCTATTCCAACTTGACATTTTCTAGCTTTTCAATTGGAATTTCCCGGAGAAAACCCGAACTAATCTTGTATTTTCCTAAACCGAAAACTCGACCCCCGTTTTCATTGGCGCCGTCTGTGGGAATTCTTCCCAAAACTCTCTGATCGTGTGGCTTAAAGTTGAATCAAGTTCCAATAAAAAAAAAAGAGAAGGAGAAATAAAAAAAGCAGCAGCAAAATGTGACGACCCGTAATCTCTAAGTTCAAGAGTAGCGAGTTTACCGGAATTCGGACCGTTTATGGTCCCGACGTCTTTCATAATTGCACGATTTCCAACTCTTGCATTTATGGATTTTTATACATCATCGATTTGGCATTTAAAACCCAAGGCATTAGTTAGAATTTAATTTGCATCGTTTTGTCATTAACTAGGGTTAATTTGGTAAATTTATATTTTCGCTCATTTAATAGAATTTAGTAATTTAACGCTGTACATTGGACTGGGGTTCAATGTTTTAATAATGCATATTTTATTGAGGTTCCAAATATTTCCATAAAATCCTAAATATTATTCGTTAAGTCATATTTTAGAGAAAATTGCATTTTTAGCCCAAAACTATTAACACTTTAGCCCAACTCGGAATTGACTTTTCGTAAACTCAAGAATTTTAATAAAACGAACCTCAATCTTTGTTAAGCATTTAATTTCGGTCATTTTGACACTAAGTACACTAAATTCCGACACTTTGCACTTTTGCACGTTTTTTGAGGATATGGTATATTATGCAATTATTGAGAGATTTGGGGCCAAAATGAAAAAGGAGAGAACACATACACATGCAACCGACGCGAGCTCTCTCCACCCCCAAAATGTGATTTTTTCTCATTTCTTCTCGGAATCGCGCGTATGATATGTCGAATCGAACGTCTCGATGAGACGAACTCAACCATACCATTATCCTAGCGATTGGAGCAGCGACGGCGGCACAATGGTGGCGCGAAGATCCGCGACGTCGGAGCTCACCATCGCGACTTTCCGGCGACGTTCGACATGGCCAGGCAAGGGTCTTGACTAGTTTTTCACAAGGTGCTGCGGCCTGAAACCCAGCCACGATGGCGCTAGGGTGTCCGACGGCCGCGATGGTGCAAGGGTGGTGGTGATGGCATGACCAGGGGTGGCGCGGCGTTGGCGCTACGAACCTCCGACGGAAGCGCAGTGGTGAGGTGGTGGTTGGCCACTTTTCGGCGACCATTTTCGTTGACCAAGAGACGATTTCCAACCTTATCGACATGGGTAAGCCGATTTCGAAGTCCATTTCGTAATTCGTTGATCCGACTTTCGTTAATTTTGAATCTTGGAATTCTAGGGTTTCGGAGCTTCGGAGTGGAATTAAATTCCGATGGATGATCCGATTGAGAAACGGTTTTGGGGGAAGCGACGGGCTCGTTGAGAGGAACATTTCGGTATAAGGGTTCGACCATCGGAGGTGGTCCGGCGGCGGTCCGGGATGACATGCGGTTTCTGGCATTTTTGGCACTATTCCGGCGGGGATTCGGTGACAGTGGCTTTGGACAGATCATTCCCCTCGACACAATGGTTCTAACAGCGCTGGTATTACTCGAATCCGACTTGTCGTTTGTCTTTTATCACATTTTTCGTATTATTGTGTTAATTTGGTAGCTTTTTGATATAACTTTTAGCTTTTAGCTTTTGAGCATGAATTTATTGTATGCTGGCTCGTTTGAATTGTTGAATAATGTTGTTGTATGATTGTGTAGTCGAACGGATGGGTTTCGGTTCGATTAGGCTAGAGATAGGATCGATCCTAGCTGGATAGCTTTTGAGCATTTCAGAAAAGTTGTAAGTTGTGAAGTTGTACTTTGATTTATTGTTTTAATGAAATATACATATTTTATGTTTAATTACACTTACACCCCCTTGAGGATCTCTGAGTTATAAGTTGTGTAATTGATTTAAATGATTGTTCGTTAATTGTTATCCCCTCCTTTGAATGCGAAATGACCATATTACCCCTCGAATGCGCACTTATGCTTAGTAAGTAAATGTTAGCATTTAGGCATGTTGTCCCTTTTATTTCAATGCCTAATTCATTGCTAAGAGTGTTGTTATATTGCGTATATTGATTTTAAATGACTTGATTGATCAATCTTACTTGATTTACTTAATCCTCGTTTGCCGTGCGTCTTGTCAGAGTCTTACATGGTTATGTCGTATCTTAGATTGCAGGCTTTACTCCCGTGGAGTACTTGTTCGATTGCTTGCTTTCCTACTATCATTTGTCGAGCCAGGTAAGGATTTTAAATATTTTCAACTGGGGCAAGGACATAGATATGTAGGTTGCGAAATAACTTATCATCCCGTGTTTCTTATTGCTACCTATTCTTGTCTTTAATATTTCCTTTTGTGATTAGTCAAATCCTTTTGATAGCAAAACTTATATATGTAACGCCCCGAAAATCCGAATTATTATCCGGTACGTCCGAATTGTTATTTTGCGCGATTTAATTATTTTATTTGATAGTTAGTATGTGAATTTTTAACAATTTCATAAATGAGTGAATTTTGGTTTTTAAACCATTGCATGTCAACGTGTGTTCAATTATATGAGTTTTGACTATAATATTGTTTAATTTCGACAACCTGCTATTTTTAGTAAGTTCGGAGTAATTACGGTTCTGCCCCTCGTTTCTAAGTCAAGTCAAAGTTTGACTTGACCACTCTCTCTCTCCCTCAAACCTCATTCACGTAAAGAAAGAAAAGAAAGGAGAAGAAAAAAAGAGAAAAAGAAGAGAGAAAAGAGAGAAAGCTTCGATTGATCATTCCGATTTCGTTTTCCGACCGAATTTCGATCCGTGAAACTTTTCGAACTCCTCACGATCTATTCTTCAAGTAAGCTTCTCACGTCCTTCGCGTTTAATGCTTCCTAGAATGTAATTTATAGAATTTTGTGAATAGTTTAGAAATATATGAAAAATGTGAATATGAATGATTTTGTGGATGGATTTACGTGTTTCTTGGTCCTATAAGTAGATTAGATGTTGTAGATCATTATATGTAAGTTTAGTTTGAGGTTTTGCATGATTTATATGATTTAAATGTTAATTTTTGGCTCATTCCCGAGAACCCTCGCGATTTTCTGCTGTGTTGATAATCCGCACGGCCTGACGCACGGTCTTGAGACCATGCGCCAAGACCGTGTGCATATTTTGGCCTTGCACTGCCTAACGCACGGCCGTGCGCAAGCCGGTGCGCAGGCCAGTGCAAGTTTGTCCGCACCGGCTTGAGCACGTGTTCAAGACCGTGCGTTTGCCCGTCCCCTAGACCGTGTGTATGCCTTAACCAAAATTTCTCCATTTTCAACTTCTTACTCTCGGCATTGAGGGTCAAAGGGTAATTAAAAAAGTTGACTTTCTTCGTTTGACCTCCGATTCGAGATCCGATTTCACCTATAGGTCCTATAAATCATGAAATACATATTTTAAGTAGTTTGAATTTTTCCGACTTCGTTTGGGTCCCGTTTCTCTTGTTTTTCGTTTAGGCCATTTTGGCTATTTTTCAAATGTTGTTCGTTTCTTCCGAAACTTGAATGCATGCTTCCTTATTTCATTTTATGCATGTTTATGAGCTTTTATTACATTCTAAATTGTTTTGCTTATCGAATTCTATGAATTTCTATGTTTTGTTACAATGTGAACCTAAGTGATATGAATGATTGTTTAACGTGATTCTATGTGTTTTAAATCTTTCGTATAAGCCGTGCGTCGTCGTTAGTCTTATTTGGTTGTGTCTTTGTCTTTTGCAGACGATACTCCCGTGGAGTAGTGTGCCTGTCTCGCATTTTGCTCTCGTTTTTGTCAAGCCAACAGGTGGGGTTTTCAGTTTCTTATAGTAGACGATAATACGTACATAATACCAACCCTACTACCCGATAAGCCTTGTTTTATGATTTGTTTTACATCCGTTTGTATATATAATAGATATTTATGCTTATACTTTTATGATCTTGAAATCGATTTAATATGAAAAGTATTATGTATAAGTTTTTGAAATGTTTACGAAAGAGGCAAGCAAACCTTTGTTTTCCGAAAGCGAACTTTGGCATTATAGCCTCGCACACGACTTGCCTCGAACGGTCTTTTGACCACATGGAAATGTTTGAAAAGCGAGCTATGTATATGTATATGTTTGACATGTTCTGATGGGCCCGGAGTAAGGACGATAGGACGAAGTCGGTAGACGTCGGGTCTACGGCGGAAATTCTATGGTTTCCTCCACCTTTGGGAGCTCGGGGTGAGGCCGGAGTGGCAGCCCTTTGAGTACCTGAGCTTGTTTATGTATGATATGTGTAGTTAGGGGTTGCTCCCTGATTACAACTGGAGGAATAAGGTGGGTTTCTGTTTTTATGATTTGACTGGTGGTTCAGAACCCTTCTCGCTGAGTTATACGCTTTGTTATGTTTCATTTTGAGCTAGTTCACCAATCGTTTGCGAAAACCTTTACTTCTGTTGTTTTCTTTCTGTTAAACTGGTGATCTACTTTCGTTTATTCTTATGTACTGTCTTTTTCCCCCCTCACTTAGTCATTTGACTAACCCCATTCGTTTCACCCTTTGGTTTCAGGATTCTAGGCGGGCTTCAGTAGTATTGAGTCGTTGTCAATCGAGTTACAAGCTTTTGTCTTATGTAAACTCTCGTTTCTTGTTGACTTATGATGTATGCAGAATTTGAATTGTGCTTATGAAAATCCGGGAATAATATTTATTGGAATTTGCTAGCCTTGGTGGGCTTTACCTATCTGCGCAATCATTATGGGTTTTATGTTTTGTTTTATATTGCTTCCGCTTTTGGGTTTGTCTCTATTTTGAAACTCCCGCCTAGTAGTAAATGTCCGGTTTGCCGTTCGCCGGGTTTTGGTTCGGGTCGGACTCTTTTCGATTCCGGGTCAGGATCCGATGCGGGGCGTGCGTCTGCCCGTTTGGCGGCGCCCGCTACAGTTGGTATCAGAGCCTATGGGTTCAATGGCCTATGCTCTGAAGCGTCGAGTCTGTCTAGGTCCGTACGGCTTAGGAACTATGTGAATTGCGTGATTGTGCTTAAGTGATTGTGTGAATTTGAATTCCTTACGTGCTAACGCTTTACATGATCACTTATCGTCATGCATAATTGTATAGTTTTGCAGGATGCGTCGTGGTAGAGGTCCTCCTCCGCCTCCTCCCCCGCCAGAGGGACCTACGCCAGCCCAATTTATGGCAGCGTTACAGCAGTATGCTCTTCATGCTCCTCAGGAAACGCTGGAACAGACAGCTATGAAGGCAATGAATTAGTTTCTTAATCGTAATCCGCCACAGTTTGTGGGAGCACCGGATGATGTGGCTGCAGAGGCCTGGATATCGGCCTTGGAGAAGATATTCAGACTAATGCACACTACGGATCCACAGAGGGTCGAGTATGCTGCCTACTTGATGATTGGGGCAGCACAGGACTGGTGGACACGGATCGATCAACGTTGGACGCGTGATCGGGTGGTTCCGACATGGGCTCAGTTATTGGTGGAGTTCAGGGCTAAGTACATACCGTTGGTAGTCAGACAACAGCGGGAAAGGGAGTTTTTGAACTTGAAGCAGGGCACGTCCCCGGTAGATCAGTATGAGGCACATTTCTCTCGCCTCGTTGTTCACTGTTCCTATATGGTTGAGGACGAGGAGAGAAAGACACGCCAGTTCGTGGAGGGTTTGTCTCACAGCATTCGACTGCATATGATGGCTGTCCGCCCCCGATTTTATTCCGATGCAGTTGACATGGCTCTTGCTATAGAGTCAGAGATGAGACAGATGAGGCCTATGTCAGCACCTGCCCCCGCAGCCGCTAAGGGTTTTCTGTCGGGTCCGAAGAGGTCTTTTCCTTCTGTAGGACCATCTTCTTCTTCAGCTGGGAAGAAACCGTTTCAGCAGGCTCCGAAGCCGAATGTTCCTCCCCAAGCTCAGGGTTTTCCACGACCAGTTTATGGATATTGTGGAAGTCCCCGTTTGGAGTCTAAGTGTCGAAGGAAGTTAGGGCTTTGCTTTGGATGTGGTAGCTCCGATCATCTTATGAATGCATGTCCGATGAAGAGAGGTCAGAAGCAGCCAGCTCAGCCTCAAGCCCAGGCCCAACTTTACGCCTTGGAAGGCGATGCTGAAGATGTCGCGCCGGATGCGAATGCTGTGGTGGAAGGTACGATATATATACATGGCATTCCCATTCATGCATTGTATGACCCGGGTGCTTCTCACTCGTTTATTGCGCCTGCCGTTGCTTTATCTGTGCATGTGCCTGTTGAGTTGCTTGAGTATGTGTTAGTTGTTAGCTCGCCGATGGGTTCTAGAGTAGCTACGAACCGCGTTCTCAAGCGTTGCCCGATGATGATTGAGGGTACCGAGTACCTCGGAGATTTGATCGTACTGCCGATGAAGGATTATGGGGTTATTCTTGGGATGGATTGGTTATTTGAGCACCGAGCGAAGATCGACTGCTATGAGAAGAAAGTTGTGATTGGTTACAGTGAAGTTAGAGGTTTCAGAACGGGTGAAGGCCCGTATATCTCTATGATGGAAGCCAAGAAGCTTATCTAGAAGGGAGAAGCAACTGGTTTTCTAGCTTATCTTCTCAACCGTCCGAAAGAGCAGACGAAGATCGAGGATACCGATGTGGTTAAGGAATTCATGGATGTGTTTCCCGAGAACTTGGAGTTTCTGCCCCCTGATAGGGACATTGAGTTCGTTATTGATCTAGTCCCGGGTGCCGAGCCGTACTCGAAGTCTCCGTACCGTATGGCTCCTGCCGAGTTGAAGGAATTGAAGAATCAGCTCGATGAACTCCTTTCGATTGGATATATCCGCCCGAGTACCTCGCCTTGGGGTGCTCCAGTCCTGTTCGTGAAGAAGAAGGACGGTACACTCCGTATGTGTATCGATTATCGCGAGTTGAACAGGATGACGGTGAAGAATAAGTATCCTTTGCCGCATATTGAGGAGTTGTTTGATTTACTCCAGGGATCGAGAGTTTATTCTAAGCTTGATCTCAGACAAGGGTATTACCAGCTCCGTATCCGAGCCGAGGATATTCCGAAGACAGCGTTCAACTCCAGATACGGTCACTTTGAATTCGTGGTCATGCCGTTTGGACTCACGAATGCTCCTGCCGCTTTTATGGATATGATGCACATGATCTTTCGTCCGTACCTCGATAAGTTTGTTGTGATCTTTATCGATGACATTCTAGTGTTCTCGAAGTCAGAGGAAGAGCACGCAGAACACCTCAGGATTGTTCTTTAGGCTTTGAGAGAGCATCAGTTATTTGCTAAGTTTAGCAAATGCGAATTCTGGATCGACAGAGTGACTTTTCTAGGTCATGTCATATCCGGAACGGGAGTTGAGGTAGATCCTTCGAAGATCGAGACTGTGTTGGATTGGGAGAAACCTAAGACTCCTACAGAGATTCGCAGTTTCTTGGGATTAGCAGGATACTATAGACGTTTTGTCAAGGACTTTTCCAAGCTTGCTAGTCCGTTGACTGCGTTGACTAAGAAGGATGCCAAGTTTGAGTGGTCAGACAAATGTGAAGCAAGTTTCCAAGAGCTCAAGAAGAGATTAACTACAGCCCCAGTGTTAGCTATGCCTAATGGATTGGAGGGACTCGTTGTGTACACAGATGCGTCACACGAGGGATTGGGTTGTGTGTTGATGCAAAATGGGAGAGTTATAGCTTACGCCTCGAGGAAGCTAAAGCCAGCCGAAGAGAACTATCCCACGCATGATCTTGAGCTAGCAGCCGTTGTATTTGCTTTGCTAAAGTGGCGTCATTATCTGTATGGCACTACGTTCGATATCTTCACTGATCACAAGAGTCTTCAGTATTTGTTCACTCAGAAGGATTTGAACAAGAGACAGCGTCGATGGATGGAATTGTTTGAGGATTATGATTGCAAGATTCAGTACCATCCTGGAAAGGCGAATGTGGTAGCCGATGCATTGAGTCGTAAGGCGAGTGTAGCTCAGCTAGAGGCTAAGTTTGAGCGAGTTTATATCACCTCGCAGGCTCACGTTCACAGTATATCGATTCAGTCAGAATTGGGTCGTAAGATTCGAGATGTTCAGGCTACTGATGAGTGGACTCAGAGGCAGATAGTTCATATTTCAGATGAATCAGAGTCCCAGTTTCGTGTTGATGATTCTGGCATTCTCCGCTTCGAGACTCGAGTTTGTGTTCCTGAGAGTCTTAAGAAGGAGATTCTTGCTGAGGCGCACAATACGCCTTATACAGTACATCCTGGTGGAAGTAAGATGTACCGGGATCTAAAAGAGTTGTTCTGGTGGAGAGGTATGAAGAGAGACGTAGCTGATTACGTCAAGAGATGTCAGACATGTCAGCAGGTCAAGGTAGAGCACCAGAGACCTGGAGGATTGCTACAGCCACTACCGATTCCTACGTGGAATTGGGAGCAGATTGCGATGGACTTTGTGTCCGGTTTACCAAAAGTTAAAGGTGGCTATGATAGTATTTGGGTGATAATTGACCGACTTTCCAAGACTGCTCACTTTCTGCCGGTCAAGAAGTCATTCAAGGTGGAGAAGTTGGCAGAGATTTATCACAAAGAGATTGTCAGGCTTCATGGAGTTCCCGTGAGTATTGTGTCTGACAGAGATGCTAGATTCACTTCTCAATTATGGCAGCATCTTCAGGAGAAAATGGGAACGAAGCTGACATTCAGTACAGCAGCACATCCGCAGACCGATGGCCAATCTGAGAGAACAATTCGATATCTCAGTGATATGCTTCGTGCGTGTGCCTTAGACTTTCGCACCAATTGGCACGACCAATTACCGTTGATTGAGTTCACCTACAACAACAGTTAACAGTCTACGATCAAGATGGCACCTTACGAAGCACTGTATGGAAGGAAGTGTCGATCCCCGTTGTTTTGGGATCTTGAGTATTGGCGTTGGACAAGGGATAACAAAGGAAGAGGAGATTCTCCGCAGTCTCTTCAGAGAGCGATTGACCGAATTCAGATCATCCGTCAGAGGATGAAAGCAGCCCAGGATCGCCAGAAAAGTTATGCCGATACACGCCGCCGACCTTTGGAGTTCGAGGTTGGTGACCGAGTGTTTCTTAAAGCTTCACCTCGAAAGGGATTCACTCGTATTGGCAAAGGTGGTAAGTTAGGTCCGAGATTCTTAGGACCTTTTGAGATTCTGGAGAAGATTGGAGAAGCTGCTTACAGATTAGACTTGCCACCGAGTCTGACAGGAATCCACAACGTTTTCCACGTTTCACAACTCCGGAAGTATCACCCGAGTGATTCACACATTCTTCCTATCGAAGATGTTGAGATAGAGCCGGACTTGACGTTCGTTTCACAGCCGGTGAAAATTTTAGACAAGAAGACTCAAGCACTGCGTAACAGAGAGATTCCTATGGTTAAAGTGCTTTGGAGGAGTCAGTCGGTTGAAGAAGCTACATGGGAAACCGAAGAGAAGATGCGCAAGTTCCACCCCGCGTTATTTGTAGCGGACGAGAAGAATCTGGGGACAGATTCTCATAAGGAGGGGTGATTGTAACGCCCCGAAAATCGGAATTATTATCCGGTACGTCCGAATTGTTATTTTGCGCGATTTAATTATTTTATTTGATAGTTAGTATGTGAATTTTTAACAATTTCATAAATGAGTGAATTTTGGTTTTTAAACCATTGCATGTCAACGTGTGTTCAATTATATGAGTTTTGACTATAATATTGTTTAATTTCGACAACCTGCTATTTTTAGTAAGTTCGGAGTAATTACGGTTCTGCCCCTCGTTTCTAAGTCAAGTCAAAGTTTGACTTGACCATTCTCTCTCTCCCTCAAATCTCATTCACGTAAAGAAAGAAAAGAAAGGAGAAGAAAAAAAGAGAAAAAGAAGAGAGAAAAGAGAGAAAGCTTCGATTGATCATTCCGATTTCGTTTTCCGACCGAATTTCGATCCGTGAAACTTTTCGAACTCCTCACGATCTATTCTTCAAGTAAGCTTCTCACGTCCTTCGCGTTTAATGCTTCCTAGAATGTAATTTATAGAATTTTGTGAATAGTTTAGAAATATATGAAAAATGTGAATATGAATGATTTTGTGGATGGATTTACGTGTTTCTTGGTCCTATAAGTAGATTAGATGTTGTAGATCATTATATGTAAGTTTAGTTTGAGGTTTTGCATGATTTATATGATTTAAATGTTAATTTTTGGCTCATTCCCGAGAACCCTCGCGATTTTCTGCTGTGTTGATAATCCGCACGGCCTGACGCACGGTCTTGAGACCATGCGCCAAGACCGTGTGCATATTTTGGCCTTGCACTGCCTAACGCACGGCCGTGCGCAAGCCGGTGCGCAGGCCAGTGCAAGTTTGTCCGCACCGGCTTGAGCACGTGTTCAAGACCGTGCGTTTGCCCGTCCCCTAGACCGTGTGTATGCCTTAACCAAAATTTCTCCATTTTCAACTTCTTGCTCTCGGCATTGAGGGTCAAAGGGTAATTAAAAAAGTTGACTTTCTTCGTTTGACCTCCGATTCGAGATCCGATTTCACCTATAGGTCCTATAAATCATGAAATACATATTTTAAGTAGTTTGAATTTTTCCGACTTCGTTTGGGTCCCGTTTCTCTTGTTTTTCGTTTAGGCCATTTTGGCTATTTTTCAAATGTTGTTCGTTTCTTCCGAAACTTGAATGCATGCTTCCTTATTTCATTTTATGCATGTTTATGAGCTTTTATTACATTCTAAATTGTTTTGCTTATCGAATTCTATGAATTTCTATGTTTTGTTACAATGTGAACCTAAGTGATATGAATGATTGTTTAACGTGATTCTATGTGTTTTAAATCTTTCGTATAAGCCGTGCGTCGTCGTTAGTCTTATTTGGTTGTGTCTTTGTCTTTTGCAGATGATACTCCCGTGGAGTAGTGTGCCTGTCTCGCATTTTGCTCTCGTTTTTGTCAAGCCAACAGGTGGGGTTTTCAGTTTCTTATAGTAGACGATAATACGTACATAATACCAACCCTACTACCCGATAAGCCTTGTTTTATGATTTGTTTTACATCCGTTTGTATATATAATAGATATTTATGCTTATACTTTTATGATCTTGAAATCGATTTAATATGAAAAGTATTATGTATAAGTTTTTGAAATGTTTACGAAAGAGGCAAGCAAACCTTTGTTTTCCGAAAGCGAACTTTGGCATTATAGCCTCGCACACGACTTGCCTCGAACGGTCTTTTGACCACATGGAAATGTTTGAAAAGCGAGCTATGTATATGTATATGTTTGACATGTTCTGATGGGCCCGGAGTAAGGACGACAGGACGAAGTCGGTAGACGTCGGGTCTACGGCGGAAATTCTATGGTTTCCTCCACCTTTGGGAGCTCGGGGTGAGGCCGGAGTGGCAGCCCTTTGAGTACCTGAGCTTGTTTATGTATGATATGTGTAGTTAGGGGTTGCTCCCTGATTACAACTGCAGGAATAAGGTGGGTTTCTGTTTTTATGATTTGACTGGTGGTTCAGAACTCTTCTCGCTGAGTTATACGCTTTGTTATGTTTCATTTTGAGCTAGTTCACCAATCGTTTGCGAAAACCTTTACTTCTGTTGTTTTCTTTCTGTTAAACTGGTGATCTACTTTCGTTTATTCTTATGTACTGTCTTTTTCCCCCTCACTTAGTCATTTGACTAACCCCATTCGTTTCACCCTTTGGTTTCAGGATTCTAGGCGGGCTTCAGTAGTATTGAGTCGTTGTCAATCGAGTTACAAGCTTTTGTCTTATGTAAACTCTCGTTTCTTGTTGACTTATGATGTATGCAGAATTTGAATTGTGCTTATGAAAATCCGGGAATAATATTTATTGGAATTTGCTAGCCTTGGTGGGCTTTACCTATCTGCGCAATCATTATGGGTTTTATGTTTTGTTTTATATTGCTTCCGCTTTTGGGTTTGTCTCTATTTTGAAACTCCCGCCTAGTAGTAAATGTCCGGTTTGCCGTTCGCCGGGTTTTGGTTCGGGTCGGACTCCTTTCGATTCCGGGTCAGGATCCGGTGCGGGGCGTGCGTCTACCCGTTTGGCGGCGCCCGCTACAAAGTAAATGTTTGCATTTAGGCATGTTGTCCCTTTTATTTCAATGCCTAGTTCATTGCTAAGAGTGTTGTTATATTGCGTATATTGATTTTAAATGACTTGATTGATCAATCTTACTTGATTTACTTAATCCTCGTTTGCCGTGCGTCTTGTCAGAGTCTTACATGGTTATGTCGTATCTTAGATTGCAGGCTTTACTCCCGTGGAGTACTTGTTCGATTGCTTGCTTTCCTACTATCATTTGTCGAGCCAGGTAAGGATTTTAAATATTTTCAACTGGGGCAAGGACATAGATATGTAGGTTGCGAAATAACTTATCATCCTGTGTTTCTTATTGCTACCTATTCTTGTCTTTAATATTTCCTTTTGTGATTAGTCAAATCCTTTTGATAGCAAAACTTATATATATGTATATACAAAATGACTTGAAATGCTTTCACTAGAGGCAAGTAAAACCTATTTGTTTTAAAGTAAGCTTTGGATCTTGGAAGTGCTTATGAGTAATGTCGTTAGGTGCACACTCTTGAGCTCTCCCGACGCGTACGGCACTTATGGGTATTTCTTAGATCGTTACACTAACTCGTCTCAAAAGCCCCTTTGGCTATGAAACGTAGTTTGCTTGTATCTTTCGAATGGCCCCTTTGGCTACCCCAACTGCTTATTGATTTGAAACGCGAATAAAATCATGGGCTTTTCATGGGGCCCTAGGAGGGTATTCAGAGGTTTCATCTAGGGACGAGCATCCAGGGTGTTTCCCGAGGTACTACTCCCAAAACTAAGCGTCAACTGTGGACTGTCAGGAGTTGGCACCCACGGTTGGGAGCGATGGTGGGTGATGCATTCGTTGCACACTTTCCTTAAATTCATGTTCGTCGAGCGTTGGGTTGCTCCTTGACTTGACACTGGAGATGGATTTACTTGCACGATTGAGGGGGTTATAAGGAGGAATAGTCCCATTCACACTGGGATAATTACTTGCTATCGTAATTGTCTCTATTGTTGTTACTGTTTATTGACTCTTGCTATACTGCAAGTCGAAGCACATTCCGGTTTTCTTCATTTAGCATATGTATTTTCCTTATATAAAACCCGGAAGCGTGGCTCGAACTTGTCCAACTTATGTCTTCTTTATTGGTCAAACTACTTAGTTGAATTACGAGCCGTATTTACTTAGCATTTCAAACTGGTTATGTCATGTCTTTCGAACTTGTACGGCTTCGTGACTCAACTAATATCCTTTCAAAACTATCGGCTTGACCTTATGTACAAATGTTTTCAAAGGATCCGGTTCGTCAACCTCTTGTGTTTTCAAATAAAGCCGAACCCGAATGTTGCTTTGTGTTATAGTTTTACAACGTATATTATTGTTTGTCTCTTTATCAAAACGAGCAACATTCACCCCTTTTTAGGTTGTAACGATAAACGACGAACTGTGTATCCTTTGAATTTCCTCCCTTACTGAGTATCCTTTATACTCACCCCTTCTATTTTGGTTCTTGCTTCAGGTAGACAGGTGGCGGTGTCACCTATCTTGTCAGTAGGAAGCAGCAGGTCTTGGTCGGCTCTTGTCTATTGTCTTGTCAGTGTCCCAACAACAGTTGAGTCTTTACTTTCTGAATTGATTTGATTTATTGTATCTAATATTATGATTTACTTTTTGTACTTACGTGCCCCTAATGTGGGATAGTTAGTGGAGCCATGGACGGCATTGAATGGATAATCGTTTTAGATTCGTTTCATGAATTATGTTGCCATGGATGGCTTTTATGATAAAACTGTTGTTTCTGAAATCACTTCCGCATTTATCTGATTGTTGATGTTGTTGTTGGGGCGTCGTGTTGTTGTTTCCGGAGTTTTGATCGAGTGCTTGCCGTTCGCCGAGATGAATTTTTGAATGGGGTACATTTACCTTGTTTGGGAGTTCGTCTTAGTGCGGATGTGGTGCCCTTTCTCTTCCTACGGAAAGGGGCGACTTTCTGGCAACGTTCGACGACGGCCAGGGCACGGGTCTTGATCAGTTTTTCACGAGGATTCTGATGGCGGTGGTGCCGCAGCCTGAAACCCAGCCACGGCGGCGCTAGGGCGTCCGACGTCCGCGGCGGTGTGAGGGTGGTTTCCGGCGTTTCGGCTGGCGACGCGGCTGGGGAGCACCTGTGCCTTGAATCCCTTGACCAAACGAAGCTAGTGGTGGTGATGGCATGACCAGGGGTGGCGCAGCGGCGGCGCTACGAACCTCCGACGGCAGCGCGGTGGTGAGGTGGTGGTTGGCCACTTTCCGGCGACCATTTCCGTGAACCAAGAGACGATTTCCAAACCTCCTCGACATGGGTAAGCCGATTTCGAAGTCCATTTCGTAATTTGTTGAGTCGATTTTTGTTAATTTTGAATCTTGGATTTCTAGGGTTTTGGAGCTTCGTAGTGGAATTAAATTCCGATGGATGATCCGATTAAGAAACAATTTTAGGGGAAGTGACGGGCTCATCGAGAGGAACATTTCGGTATAGGGTTCGACCATCGGAGGTGGTCCGGTACGGCAGACAATTTCTGACATTTTTGGCACTGTTCCGGCGGGAATCCGGCGACGGTGTCTTCGGAAGATCGTTTCCCTCGACGCAACAGTTCTAACGACGCTGGTATTACTCAAATTCGACTTGTCGTTTGTCTTTTATCACATTTTTTGTATAATTGTGTTAATTTGGTAGCCTTTTGATATAACTTGTAGCTTTTAGCTTTTGAGCATGAATTTATTGTACGCTAGCTTGTTTTAATTGTTGTATAATGTTGTTGTATGATTGTGTAGTCGAACGGATAGGTTTCGGTTCGATTAGGCTAGAGATAGGATCGATCTTAGCTTGTTAGCTTTTGAGCTTTTGAGAAAAGTTGTAAGTTGTGAAGTTGTACTTTGATTTATTGTTTTAATGAAATATACATGTTTTATGTTTGATTACACTTACACCCCTTGAGGATCTCTAAGTTATAAGTTGTGTAATTGATTTAAATGATTGTTCGTTAATTATTATCCCTTCCTTTGAATGCGAAATGACCATATTACCCCTTGAATGCGCACTTATGCTTAGTAACTAAATGTTTTCATTTAGGCATGTTGTCCCTTTTATTTCAATGCCTAGTTCGTTGCTAAGAGTGTTGTTATATTGCATATATTGATTTTAAATGACATGATTGATCAATCTTACTTGATTTACTTAATCCTCGTTTGTCGTGCGTCTTGTCAGAGTCTTACATGGTTATGCCGTGTCTTAGATTGCAAGCTTTACTCCCGTGGAGTACTTGTTCGATTGCTTGCTTTCCTTCTATCATTTGTCGAGCCAGGTAAGGGTTTAAAATATTTTCAACTGGGCAAGGACGTAGATATGTAGGTTGCGAAATAACTTATCATCCCGTGTTTCTTATTGCTACCTATTCTTGTCTTTAATATTTCCTTATGTGCTTAGTCAAATCCTTTTGATAGCAAAACTTATATATACGTATATACAAAATGACTTGAAATGCTTTCACTAGAGGCAAGTAAAACCTATTTGTTTTAAAGTAAGATTTGGATCTTGGATGTGCTTATAAGTAATGTCGTTAGGTTCACACTCTTGACCCCTGCCGACGCGTACGGCGCTTATGGGTATTTCTTAGATCGTTACACCAACTTGTCTCAAAAGCCCCTTTGGCTATAAAACGTAGTTTGCTTGTATTTTTCGAATGGCCCCTTTGGCCACCCCAACTGCTTATTGATTTGAAACGCGAGCAAAATCATGGACTTTTCATGGGGCCTTGGGAGGGTATTCAGAGGTTTCATCTAGGGACGAGCATCCAGGGTGTTTCCCGAGATACTACTCCCAAAACTAAGCATCAACTGTGGACTGTCAGGAGTTGGCACCCATGGTTGGGAGTGATGGTGGGTGACGCATTCGTTGAACACTTTCCTTAAATTCATGTTCGTCGAGCCTTGGGTTGCTCCTTGGCTTGACACCAGAGATGGAGTTACTTGCATGATTAAGGGGGTTATTAGGAGGAATAGGCCCATTCTCGCTGGGATAATTACTTGCTATCGTAATTGCCTTTATTGTTGTTACTGTTTATTGACTATTGCTACACTGCAAGTCGAAGCACATTCCGGTTTTCTTAATTTAGCATATGTATTTTCCTTATATAAAACCCGGAAGCGTAGCTCGAAGTTGTCCAACTTATGTCTTCTTTATTGTTCAAACTACTTACTTGAATTACGAGCCGTATTTACTCATCATTTCAAACTTGGTATGTCATGTCTTTCAAACTTGTGCGGCCTCGTGACTCAACTAATATCCTTTCAGAACTATCGGCTTGACCTTATGTGCGAATATTTTCAAAGGATCCGGTTTGTCAACCTCTTGTGTTTTCAAATAAAGGCGAACCCGAATGTTGCTTTATGTTATAGTTTTTCAACTTATATTATTGTTTGTATCTTTATCAAAACGAGCAACATTCACCCCTTTTTGGTTTGTAACGATAAACTACGAACTGTGATCAATACCTATATTGTATTACCCCCCTTACTGAGTATCCTTTATACTCACCCCTTCTATTTTGGTTCTTGCTTCAGGTAGACAGGTGGCGGTGTCACCTATCTTGTCAGTCGGAAGCAGCAGGTCTAGGTCGGCTCTTGTCTATTGTCTTGTCAGTGTCCGAACAATAGTCGAGTATTTACTTTCTGAATTGATTTGATTTATTGTATCTATTATTATGATTTACTTTCTGTACTTACGTGCCCCTAATGTGGGATAGTTAGTGGAGCCATGGACGGCATTGAATGGATAATTGTTTTAGATTCGTTTCATGAATTATGTTGCCATGGATGGCTTTTATGATTAAACTGTTGTTTCTGAAATCACTTCCGCATTTATCTGATTGTTGCTGTTGTTGTTGGGGTGTCGTGTTGTTGTTGTCGGAGTTTTGATCGAGTGCTTTCCGTTCGCCGAGATGAATTTTTGAATAGGGTACATTTACCTTGTTTGGGAGTTCGTCTTGCTGCGGATGTGGTGTCCTTTCTCGTCCTACAGAAAAGGGCGCTGAGTACAGACAAACCTGTAAGGAAAAATGGAAAAAGAGAAAAATCGAGGTGGCGATAGACTTTTCAAAGATGGCTGAATGTGGTGCTTGATCTGATTCAAAGTTTGAAGGTGTTGGTGAAGAAGGAATTTATTATTTCAACAATAATGGAAACACTCGATCTCGGCAACAATGATTTATCGGTGAGAAAGAATTTTTTGAAGGATAAAAAAATGGATTGATGAAATCAACTAGTTATCGGGTTAACATAAAGACTCAATTTTAGGAGATAATGTTGCTGATGAGGTAAGAGACTTTTCTATGAGAAGATTTTGAGAATTTTATATTGATAGAGGTCAAAATGCATGATAATGATATGGGATCTTAGATTGCAATAGGAGACTGTTTCAAAAGTCGATCAAGCGAGTTTTGTCTTTTCAAGTGGAACCGTTTGAAGCGCATCTTCATGGGTTCAAAGTGGAAGAACTCTTGGATTTTCTTGTGACATAAGGAGTCATCGAGGCGATCCGGCTCAAATATCAACAATCGTGGATACGGTCTTGCCAAATAAACGTAGAAAGCGTTATTGACGAGTCAACAACGAAGGAGAAATGACGAAGAAGAATAATTGGTAAAAACAGCTCAACGACCAACCAAGTGAACTACCAATCCAAAAAAGTACGCAGGGTTCACAGCAAAAAAAAAAAAAACAAAATGCATGAAGGAGCCAGTGAGGCTATCAAGCAACTAAGAAGGACGAATAATGAAAATGGCTCAACGACCTGCCATCTGAATTGCACATCTAAAGAAGTCTGCATGCTCGCGGAGAAAAGGTTTTATATTTTTAACATACTACTCATTGACTATCTTGTTATTTTGCTCTTATTAAAAGTAAAATTTGCACAATCTTATATGTTGAAGTCTTCTTGGAAATAATATGAGGCAGTAGTTGATTTCTCGATGTATTTGATAGATAGTTCCGACTTTTAATACCGTGTTAACTTGTGGGTTTATTTGTAATTTTCATTATTTTTGATATGTAGTCTTTATATTTTTTTTCTCAGCTTTTATTTCCTTTCCTTATTTGGGCAGAACACGCTTTTAGGAGTCTTTCTTTGCCTATATATACAGTGTTCCCAACGGCTTTGTAAATTAATTCAATCCATTCAATAAAAACTTTCAGATTATTTACACTACTTCTCTCTTTTCTCTCTCTGGATTTCTTCCATTGTTTACATTGTATCTTGAGCAAGAATTGATCCTGTGATTCTTTCGCATATCATACCATCTTCTGTTTCAATTTTATATCGATTTCTTTGAATTGAATCTGGTGATTTTTCTTATTATTCTAATCTTACAAAACACTATCTTTTCGCATCTTTTGATTTCTCGCTATGACGAAAACTGATTCGAAGGAAGAGGTTGATGAATCTTATACGATTTACAGTAATGAGAAAAATGCAGAAAAAAAGACAAAAAACTAAAGGAAAATTTTTACGAATAGGTCTCTCATTACTCTACTCACAATCTGGTGAATCTTCTCATGAATGGTAAGAATTTCCTTGCCTGGCGTAGAGCCATGATTATTGCGCTAGAGGCGAAAGTCAAGCTTAGCTTTGTCGATGGATCGATTGTTGTTCCTATGACCACAGACACGAATTACAAGATCTGGAAGAGCGCTGATAGTATCGTCCGATTGTGGATCATCAACTCATTTTCTCTACTTATTTCCCAAGGCTTCAAATACGCGAAGACTACTAGACAAATCTGGCTTAACTTGGAAAGCACATACGGTCAATGCAACAGACCTCTTCTCTTCCAACTAAAAAAGGATGTGTACTCAATCAAACAGGGTAATATCTCTTACCTGACTATTATAGCAAGATTAAAGGTCCTTGGGATGAACTTGAAGGATTGGATAATATTCTTGTATGTGTTGCTGGTGATAATTGCGCTGTTTTGAAACATCTGATCCGTACTCAAAGTGTTGATATGTTGATTCCATTTTTGAATGGTTTAAATTAGTCGTTTGAGGCTGTCAAAGATTCTCTGTTGCTTCTTGATCCCTTACCTGATGCAAGAAAGGCTCACTCAATGGCTCTTAGAGTCGAATCTTAGAGAGACACTCAGATTACCACTGCTGAGGATAACACTGCTATGATGACCAGAAATGGTAAAAGGCCAGCATCTGGAAAGGGAGCCCCTAGAAAATTTGATAAAGTGGATAGATACTGTGAGAACTGTGTTTCGACCACTCATAACACATATATGTGCTTCAAATTGACCGGACAACCAGATTGGTATAAGGAATTAAAGGCTAAACAAGGTTGTAGCGCCCCTTTCTGTAGGAGCAGAAAGGACACCACATCCGCACCGAGACGAACTCCCAAACGAGGTAAAGGTACCCCATTCAAAAATCCATCCCGGCGAACGGCAATCACTCGATCAAAACTCCGGCCACAACAACATGACGCCCTAACAACAACAACAACAATCAGAGAAATGCGGAAGCGATTTCAAAAAAATAACAATTTAATCACAAGAAGCCAACCGCGGCAACATAATTCATACATTGGTTCCAATTAAACATTCAATTAAATGTAAAGACTCGACTGTTGTTGGGACACTAACAAGACAATAACAAGAGCCAACCTAGACCTGCTGCTGCCGACTGACAAGATAGGTGACACCGCCACCTGTCTACCTGAAGCAAGAACCAAAACAGAAAGGGTGAGTATAAAGGATACTCAGTAAGGGAGGGATACCGTATAGTATTGATCGTAGCTCGTCGTTTATCTTTTAAAACCAAAAGAGGTGAGTGTTGCTCGTTTTGATAAAGAAGTGTAAATAATAATATAAATTGTAAAACGTAATATAAGCAACACTCGAGTTCGGCTTTAGTTGAAGATCCAAAATTGACGAGCCGGATCCTTTGAAAACATTTGCACATAAGTCAAGCCGATCATTTTGAAATGGTATTAGTTGAGTCACAAAGCCGTTACAATTTCGAAGGACATCGCATAAATAAATTAGAAATGATAAATAAATGGCTCGTAATTCAACTAAAGTGTTTCACAACAAAGGAGGCTTATTGTCGGTAAGTTCGAGTCATGCTTCCGGATTTTATACATATATAGGGAACTACGTATGCTAAAGGGAGAAAACGGGAAGGTGCTTCGACTTATAACGAAAGCCGAAATAATTAACAGTAATAACAATAAAAGCAGTTACAATAGCAAGTAATTATCCCGGCGAGAACGGGCCTATTCCTCCTTGTAACCCCCTCAATCAATGCAAGTAAGCTCCATCTCCGGTGTCAAGCCAAGGAGCAACCCAAGACTCGACTATAGTGAATTTAAGGAAAATGTGCAACACATGCAACACCCACCATCTGTAGCGCCCCTTTCCTTGGCCGGAGAAAGGACACCACATCCGCACCGAGACAAACCCTCAAACGAGGTATAAGTACCCCATTTAAAAATCCATCCCAGCGAACGGCAATCAATCAAGCAAAACTAGCAACAACAAACGACAGCCCAACAGCAACAGCAATAAATAATTAAATAAATCAGAGTTGTGGAAGATAAACATTTATAAAAATAATCATATAAGCCATCCATGGCCACGTAATTCATACATCATTCTCAGTCATAATATAAAATGCCATTCATGGCCAGTCCAATCTATCCCACGTCAGGGGTACGTAAATGCATAATATATAGCATAATCCAAAATACATAATTAAATAAATTCATAACAAGGACACGACTATTGTTGGGACACTGACAAGACAAGACACACGAGCCAACCTAGACCTGCTGCTGCCGACTGACATGATAGGTGACAACGCCACCTGTCGACCTGAAGTAAGAATTAAAATAGTGGGGTGAGTAAAAACACTCAGTGAAGGTCAAGAGGGAACAAGTACGAGCCACTTGTCCGGGTTTTAATTATATATATATGAAAATACATTTGCATAATTGAAGAAAATCCGGATCGTGCTTTGACTTGCATACATGACATTAAATAATGATAATAAATAATTAAAGTAGTAACATGCACGCAATTAATGTCCCAGCGAGAAATGGGCCTGTTCCTCCTTATAACCCCCCCCTCAAGTTCTGGTAACTCCATCACCGGTGTCTGACCCCGAATCGCTACTTCGGGCGACTGTGAATTTTAGGAAAACGTGCAACGAATGCAACGCCCACCATCACTCCCAACCGTGGCTATCAACTCCTGACGGGCCACGATTGACGCTTATTTTTGGGAGAAGCACCTCGGATTACCCCTAGACGCTCGTCCCCAGGTATAACCTCCGGATACTTTCCCGAGCCCAATTTTGAAATGACACGAATTTGCTCGCCTTGAAAACATACATAAATTAAATTTGGGAAAGTTTGAGTGACGACGAAGGGTATAAATCCTAAGTCAAACCGTCACGCTTAAGATAAATAATTTTACTTGCCTTATGAAAATAAAATGATTTAGGGATACTCATAAGTACAATTTAATATTAAGACATTTGAGATCAACCTTAAAATATAGATTAAATATCTAATAATTATACGAGAAAGGAAAACAAAGCAATATGAGCACATAAGGGGAGTTCACAATAAATAAAAAGAATTCTTACTCCGTTTGAAATATTTTAAAACCCTCACCTGGGTACACGGAACGACAAGACACTCCAAGCTATGTCTTGACAAGACAGCCTGAAACTAACAGACGACAAAACCACATAAGACAAGACACGACAACGACTCACAAAGACTACATTGCAATCAAAACCAAGAAACAACATGTATCAAATGAATATACAATTAAAATACAATTAAATCAATTAAACTAAAAAAAATACGAAATTAACAATGATAAACATGCTCAATTGAAATTCTAATTGCATATTCATGCATATAATATTATAAAGAAGCACTCATGCGATTTTCAGATTTTTCGGACAACATTCAAAAATTGGGGAAAAAGCCCTAAACGAAAATGGCTCGATTCAAGGTCCTAACGAGATCAGAATTTTGAAAACTTTACCAAATATTCATCCTTGAATCATAAGGAAGCTATTGGCGAAAACGGCTCGATTTTAGGGGGTCGTATGCAAAAAGTGAACTTTTATTTTTGATCATTTGACCCCATTACCGTGAGCAACTAATAAAAGGCTGGAAAAAATGGCTAAGGCATTCGCACGGGCTAACGCACGGCCTTGTGCACGGTCTTGAGCACGCAACCAAGATCGTGCAGGCTGTATCAAGGGCACACGGCCTATTGCACCGGCGTGCGCAAGCCGGTGCAAGGTTAAAGGCTGCGCACGGTCTTGAACAAGACCGTGCGTTGGACCGTGTGGTTCCAACACACAGGTGCAGAAACGCGATTTATAAGGTTTTCTCGAGAGTTTCATGCAAAAATCAAATATGGGGAATTCTAAGACTAAAATTAACATGAAAAATTCGCACTCATGCATTGCACACATTAATATCTATCATTTGATCCGAACTACGCTAAAAATGATAAATTATAACCTACGAATCAAGAAATTCATCAAATATTTATTCAATTTAAAAACTATAAAAATTGAAAGATTTAATGGATGAAACGAATTGGAGAAAGAAGGTTACCGATAAAGAATCGAATGAGGATCATAAAACTGGTCTCGGAATTTAAATTGGTCGAGCAACGGATTCGGAATGGAATTTCTTTTCTTCTCCTTCTCTTCTCTCTCTCTCTCTCTCTCTCACTCTCGATTGAATATGTAACCAAGAGGGTGCAAGAGGTGTGTTCAAGAGGGTGTGAGTGTGTTCAAGATAGTGTGGGTGTGTTCAAGGTAGTGCAAGGGTATTTTAGAAGATTGTAGGTTCGTTTATATAGATTAGAATAATTCGAGGGTAGAAAATGTAATTATAAAAGGTTAAAGATATTGAAATAATTATAATAAATTAAGATTAACTAACGAAGCTAAATCTTTTCATATAAAATTCAACTAAATGTCGAATAATTATTCCAAGAATTAATTATGGAATTTTCGGGTCGTTACACCATCGCTCCCAACCGTGGCTATCAAACTCCTGACGGGCCACAATTGACGCTTAATTTTGGGAGAAGTACCTCGGATTACACTCTGGACGCTCGTGCCCAGATGCAACCTCCGGATACCATTCCGAGGCCCCATAAAAAATAATGTCCAATATTTACTCGCTTTTCAAGAAAGGTTTGGAGTGCCAAACGGGCAATTGGGCAAGTGAGTGACGACAAAGGGGGTAACTACAAGTTTCATACGTGTCGGGATGTGCTAACGGACTCCGCTAACGACTTCCCCCATAGACCCAACCCTAGTCAAATTGTCACGTTTAAAAAGAAGGAATTTACTTGCCCTTTTGAAAACAAATCAATTTGGATAATACAGTATAAGTTGATATCAAAAGGTTTGATAGGCACATAAGGAATTATAGAGACAAGTATAGCAAGTAATAAAAATACGGGATCATAAGTTATTTCGAAACCTACATCTACGCCCCAGTTGAAAACGTTTTAAACCCTTACCTGTAGCTCGACAAACGAGAAAAGCAAGCAGCAATTATAATTCGGCCTCAAAGATCCCACCTGAAAAACACGGGGTCCAGAGGATGAATGACTGACACAACAAGAAAATAAACGTTGACGCTCGGCTATCAAAATACGAACATGCTTAAGGATAATCATTCAATATTTAAACACAAAAGACCAAATAGGGGTAAATTGGTCATTTAACATGTAAAATGAAAAATAAACGAATAACAATTAACATTTGATTAATAATAACATTTATGCATAAACTATTCAGGGGTTAAGCTTGTAATTAAACATCAAACATGTAGATTTCATTTAAATCAACAATAATTAAAGTACAACTTATAACTTTTCCCAAAAGCTCAAAAGCTAACAAGTTCATATTAATCCTATCTCTAGCCTAATCGAACCGAAACCCATCCGTTCGACTATACAAGCATATATCATCAACAATCAACAATTTACACAAGCTATAATACAAATGATTCATGCCAAAACAATCCGAAAAGCTAAAAGCTAGAAGCTACAATCAAAAGCTACCGATTAACACAATAATACAAAAAATGCGATAAAAGACAAACGACAAGTCAGAATCGAGTAATACCAGCGCCATTAGAACCGTTGCGTCGAGGGCTACGATCTGTCCCAAGAATCTGTTGTCGGATTCCCGTCGGAACAGTGCCAAAAATGCCAGAAACCGCCTGCCATCCCGGACCACCTCCGGTGGTCGAACCCTTATACCGAAATGTTCCTCTCGATGAGCCCGTCTGTAGCGTCCCTTTCCATAGGAGAAGAAAGGACACCACATCCGCACCAAGATGAACTCCTAAACAAGGTAAATGTACCCCATTCAAAAATTCATCTGGCGAATGGCAAGCACTCGATCAAAACTCCGGCAACAACAATATGACGCCCTAAGAACAACAGCAACAACAATCAGAGAAATGCGGAAGCAAATTCAGAATAATAAATCAATGCGTAAAAGCCATCCATGGCAACAGTAATCATAACAAAATGAATCTAAAACAATTATCCATTCAATGTCGTCCATGGCTCAACTATCTATCCCACATCAGGGGCACGTAAGTACGGAAAATAAATCATAATATTAAATACAATAAGCTAAAACAATTCATAAAGTAAAGACTCGACTGTTGTTGGGACACTGACAAGACCAGAGACAAGATGTAGTGGGCGCCCCGAACGGGTAACGCACGCCCCGCACCGAGCCCCAACCCGAAGCCGGAATGGGATCCGACCCGAATCGAAACCCGGCAAACGGCAAGCATTTACTCAATTACTAGGCGGGGGTTTTAAATAAACAACGAGACAGAAGTGCGGAAGCGAAATAATCAAACATTAAAGCATGATAAATTGCACAATTATTAAAGCCCACCAAGGCTAACGAAATTCACTTAATTAAATAACAAACGGGTTCGGTACAATATCCCGATAATTATATAATAACGGGTTCGATATACAAAATCCCGAATACATTCTAATAAATCCTAAAATCAAAAGACATAAATCATAGCCATACAGAATGAGAGTTATACATGAGCAAAAGAATGTAACTCTAAGACGCGACGACGACAACGCAGATCCCGCCTAGTATCCTGAAACCAGTACAGGGGTAAAACAGAGGGGGTTAGTCAAACGACTAAGTGAGGAGGGAATAATAATGTATATAACAAAACGGAAAATAAATCACCAATTTTAAATTAAAAAAAACAACATAAAAGAAAGGTTTTCGTAATCGGGTGGTGATTTAACATAAAACAAAACATATCTTATGACTTGGCGAGTCGAGCCCTGAACTCCAATATCCATATATAAAAACCGGAAACCACCCTTATGCCTCCAATGTAGACGAACCACTAAATCCGAACTACTCGAAACTAACTAGAATAACTCAGGTACTCAAAGGGCTGCCACTCCGGCCTCACCCCGAGCTCCCAAATGGAGGAAACCATAGGATTTACGCCGTAGACCCGACGTCTACCGACTTCGTCCTATCGCTCTTACTCCGGGCCCAAACGATCATGCAAACATTTCATAAGTCGCTTTTCAAACATTTCGGGTTGGCCAAAAGACCGTTCGAGACATGTCATATGCGAGGCCGAAGGCCAAAGTTCGCCTTAGAAACAAAAAGGTTTTACATGTCTCTTTCGTAAACATTTCGAAGACTATACGTAATACTTTTTCATATCAAATACGTTTCGATAAATCAAATGAACATAATAATCATAAATATCTACTAAGTATATATACAAACGGTGTGAAAACAAAACATAAACGTGGCTTATATCGGGAGAGGCTTATTTATATATATATACGTAGTAATACTGGAATCAGAAAAGGAAAGCCTCACCTGGCTATGCAAAATGAACAAAAGGAGCAAGAACCGGCGCTACTCCACAGGAGTATCGTCTGCAAAAATACCAAGACACAACCAAATAAGACTAAAGATGACGCACGGCTTATACGAAAGAATTAGAACACATAGAAGCACGTTATACAATTAAATAAATCACTTAGGTTCAAATTCTCAAACGAAAATGGAGTAAATCGCAAATTTAAAAATGTAAATCAATTCCAAATGCAACGAAACTTTACGGGCATGCTTAGAATATCATAGAGAAGCATGCATTCGAATTTCGGAAAAATCGGACTTCACATGCAAAAGTTAGAAAATTTAACGAAAACTTAAAATACACTATTCACATACCCGAACATGTCATAAATTCATAAATCATGCAATTCCTATCTATATCATACATATCGAATACACGAGCGAAGAAAGAATTTGGAAAAGACGAGCCGAAGCGGGACCCGTAGGCCAATTTGTACCCTGACTTACAGAAGGTCAGGGCACTGTTCGAGCCTTCCACACGGCCTTGTGCACGGCCGTGTGGCGAGGCCGTGCACAATCAAGAAACGCGCACGGCCTCATGCACACGGCCTCAAGGCCGTGTGCACAGCCCGTGTGCAGTTCATCCATGCGCACGGCCTCATGCACACGGCCTCAAGGCCGTGTGCACCGATTCGAGCAGAAACATTTCGCAGAAACAAAACCTACGCGAATTCAAACCTTAATCCAATGATTAATCACTAAAACATGCAAATCGAACCCTAATTCTCACATATAATCATCTACAACATATATGCTTCATATAGAAACGATAAACACGAAAATCCATCCACATTTTCTATCAAAATCATATAAAAACCTAAATTCTACAACTATCATCAAAATCCAAAAATCGAAGTAATGAAGGCATTAATCGAGAAATTTCGTGAGAGCTTACTCGTAGATGAGATCGCGAGGAGTTCGTAGACGTAAACGGCTCGAGAATCCGTTGAGAAACGGAGTCGGAACGATTGTTGGAATTTCTTTCTTCTTTCTTCTCTTTTTCTGTCTTCTCTTTTTTCTCTCTTGTTTGCGTGAATGGTAATGGAGAAGGACAGAGATTGACTTACTCAAATTGACTAAGGTTTAGAAATCGAAGGGGCAAGGTCGTAATTTTACAAAATAAGTTCGAAAACTCACGTTGTCCAAATAACATGTAATTACAGTCAAAATTCATATTATTAAACGCACATTGACAATTTGTAATTTAAATACATAAATTCAATCATATACGAAATAAATTCTAAAATTACATAATAAATATCAAATAAATATTAAATTACACAAATATTCGATTCGGACAAACCAATTTAATAATTCGGATTTTCGGGGCGTTACACAAGAGCCGACCTAGACCTGCTGCTGCCGACTGACAAGATAGGTGACACCGCCACCTGTCTACCTGAAGCAAGAACCAAAATAGAAGGGGTGAGTATAAAGGATACTCAGTAAGGGGGTAATACAATATAGGTATTGATCACAGTTCGCCGTTTATCGATTAAAACCAAAAGGGGTGAATGTTACTCGTTTTGATAAAGATACATACAATAATATAAGTTGTAAAGCTATAACACAAAGCAACATTCAGGTTCAGCTTTATTTGAAAACACAAAAGGTTGACGAACCGGATCCTTTGAAAACATTTGCACATAAGGTAAAGCCGATCATTTTGAAATGATATTAGTTGAGTCACGAGGCCGTTACAAGTTCGAAAGACATGGCATAAATAAGTTGGAAATGATAAGTAAAAACGGCTCGTAATTCAACTAAATAGTTTGAACAATAAAGAAGGCTTAAGTTGGGCAGGTTCGAGCCACGCTTCCGGGTTTTATATATATATAGGGAAATACATATGCTAAATGAAGAAAACCGGAATGTGCTTCGACTTGTAACGAAAGCCGTTAATCAATTAGACAAGCAAATAATGCAATAAGTCATGCAATAATGTGTCCCGGAGAGAACGGGCCCTCTCCTTATAACTCCCAATTGAAAATCATGCAAGCATATAGTCAAGTACTCCACCACCAACAATTGGTACCATCAGAATTTAAGGAGACGCGATAGCACCACCGTATCAGAATTTAAGGAGACGCGATTAGCACCACCGTACAAAATTTAAGGAGACGCGATTAGCACCACTGTACAAAATTTAAGGAGACGCGGTTAGCACCACCATTCGCATCAACTTAGGCTAGCCAACCTCCTAGCCGGCCCAAGTTAACCCGCTAGAAGTATACATCGGGATTTTCCCTAGACGCTCGTCCCCAGGCTCACCTCCTGTATACTCCGGGCCCAAATCATTAATCAATCTATGGCTCGCTTTTGAAATCAATGATATGGGTGGCCAAAGGGGCCATTCGAAAAGATGATGCAAGCAGTTAAGTATGAATGGCCAAAGGGGCTTTTGAGACAAGTTGATGTAACGATCTAAGAAATACTCATAAGCGCCGTACGCTTCGGGAGCATGCCGACGGATGTCCCTAACGACATTACTTATAAGTGCCTCAGAGATCAAATAGTTATTTTTAAAACAAATAAGTTACTTGTCTCTAGTTGAAAGCATTTCAAATCATTTGGTTTTGCTATCAAAATGTTTGACTAAGCAGATAGAGAAATAGTAAAGGCAATACAACAAGTAATAAGAAAGCGGGATAGTGGTTTATTTCGCAAACCTAAGTAACTATGTTCTTACTCCAGTTGAAAACAATTTAAAACCCTTACCTGTAGCTCGACAAACGAGAAAAGCAAGCAAGCAACATGTATGATTCTCCCTCAGAGATCCCACCTGAAAACACGGGGTCTAGAGGATGAATGACTGACACGAACAAGAAAACATACACTGACGCTCGGCTATCAAAATACGAACATGCTTAAAGATAATCACTCAGTATTTAAACACAAAAGAGAATGTAGGGGTAAATTGGTCATTTATCCAAAAGCATGCAATAATTAAATAAACGAATAACAATTAACATTTAATTAATAATAATATTTAAGCATAATCTAACCAGGGGTTAAGCTTGCAATTAAACATCAAACATGTATATTTCATTTAAATCAACAACAGTTAAAGTACAACTTATAGCTTTTCCCAAAAGCTCAAAAGCTAACAAGCTAAGATCGATCCTATCTCTAGCCTAATCGAACCGAAACCTATCCGTTCGACTACACAAGCATATATCATCAACAATCAACAATTTTATACAATTAAGCCAAGCTAGGATCAAGTTATTCATGCTCCAAAGCTATAAGCTATAAGCTATAGTTCAAAAGTTACAAATTAACACAATAATACGAAAAATGCGATAAAAGATAAACGATAAGTGGGATTTAAGTAATACTAGCGCCGTTAGAACCGCTGCATCGAGGGGCACGATCTGTCTGAAGACTTTGTCGCCGGATTCCCGCCGGAACAGTGCCAAAATGCCAGAAAACCACCTTCCACCACCGGACCGCCACCGGGCCACCTCCAATGGTCGAACCCTTATACCGAAATGTTCCTCTCAACAAGCCCGTCACTTTCCTCAAAGCCGTTTCTCAATCGGACCATCCATCGGAATTTAATTTCACTTTGAAGCTCCAAAACCCTAGAATCCAATAATCGAAATTAACGAAAATTGGCTCAACGAAATACGAAATTGACTTCGAAATTGGCCTACCCATGTCGAGAAGGTTGAAATCCATATAAATTCCTTTGAAAATGGTGGCCGGAAAGTCCAGACTACCACGTCACTGCTCCAATCGCCGGGAAACTTGTATGGTTGAGTTCGTCTCGTCGAGACGGTCGATTCGGTATATCATACGCGCGATTCCGAGAAGAAATGAGAAAAATCACATTTTGGGGGAGAGAATCGCGGCTGCTGTTGCGTGAGGGTGTTCTCCCATTTTTTATTTTGGCCCCAAATCTTTCAATAATTGCATAATATACCATATCCTCGAAAAACGTGCAAATTGTGTAAAGTGTCGGAATTAGGCGTACTTAGTGTAGCGGGCGCCCCAAACGGGTAACGCACGCCCCACACCGAGTCTCAACGTAAAGCCGAAATAGAAATCCGACCCTCAATTGAAACCCGGCGAACGGAAAACCGATTTACTCAATCACTAGGCGGGGATTTTGTAAAATAACTGACGACAACAATGCGGAAGCGGAAGCAACAACAAACAACACGAATTCTACTAACGGGAAATTTAAGCAATAAACCAATTGCGCAAATAGTTAAAGCCCACCAACGCTAGCGGAATTCACTTACAAAATTTGAATCAAATCATAACGGGTTCAACACTAAATAATCCCGGACTCAAATCATAACCTACATAATACCTATAACGGTCAAGTACCTAAAACAACCTAGGAATGAACAATGACAAAAGCAGAATAATTCCGCAATACAAGACCGACGAATGCCCACCTAGTAATCACCTGAAACAGATAAGGTTAAAAACAGGGAGGGTTAGTCAAAAGACTAAGTGAGGGGAAAAAGGGAGTACATACATAATAGCATACAGGAATAAATCATCATTTTAACTTAAAAGAAAACAAACGTAAAAGAAGGGTTTTCATAAACATTCGGCGATTTATCATAACATAACATAACGGGACATATCATATTGCTCGGCGAGTCGAGCCCTCAACTCCTCATATCATATCATAACATACCTGAAAACCATACCAACCTTATTCCTCCCATATAGCAGAAGGACCGCTAAATCCAAACTGCTCTATAGGCATAATAGCCTATCCCTCAGTTGACACGAAGTCAACCGTCACAGGAGCACAAAGGTTGCCGCTCCGGCCTCACCCGTGCTCCTGGTAAACATGGAGCAAGCTACCGAATTCCACCGTAGACCCGTTGTCTATCCTGCTTCGCCCGATTGCCATACTCTGGGGCCCACATATCATATCATACATATCATATCTCGCATTTTTCGTAACTATCATTTTCCTATTAAAATAGGAATCAAGACATTTCGGGGAGGGCCAAAAGGGCCGTTCGAGACAGGCGATGTAACGATAGGAAACGCAATGGGGTGTTCCATCGTCATGGGGGAGAAACATGCCCTAACGACTTCACTCAACGAGAAGGTTTCCAAACCCAAAATTACATTTAAATCGAAACATAGTTCGCTTGTCTCTTTTTGAAAACATTTCGAAATCATATACATAATATTCATTTGATATCAAATCCGTTGTTCTTAAACCTCATAAAAGTAATAAGAATAAAGTATTTACTAAATATAGTAATACGGGATGAAAACGTAAATTACACATACGAGGCTTAATACTACATATCTACATAATACGGGATAATAACGGAAACCTCACCTGGCGACAACCAAAAGAAAGCCCAAAACGGAAACGAGCAACCTAATCCACGAGAGTGGAACCTGCAACTGACAAACGACATAACCACGTAAGACATACGACGATGCACGGCTCAGACGAAAGCATAGAAACACGTAAAAGCACGTTATACAATCACATAAAACACTTAGGTTCAATTATCAAACGAAATGAAGTAATTTATGAATTTAAATATGCAAATCAAGTCCAAATGTAACGAGACTTTACGGACATGCTTTAAACACCATAAGAGAGTATGCATTCGAATTTTGGAAGAATCAGACTTCATATGCAAAAGTTAGAAAATTTGACGAAAACTTAAAACGTACTATGCATAGACCCGAACATGCTATAAATTCATAAATCATGCAATTCATATCTACTTCATACATATACAATACATGAGCAAAGAAATAATTCGGAAAAAATGAGCCTCGGAGGGACCCGCAGGCCAAAATTGGCCCTGACTTACAGAAGGTCAGGGCCCTGTTCAAACAGGCCACACGGCCTTATGCACGGCCATGTGCACGAAGGCCGTGCACATCGAGGGACACGCACGGCCTCTTTCACATGGCCTCAAGGCCGTGTGCACAAGGCCGTGCACAACCACAACACGTATGGTCTCCTGCACGGCCGTGCAGGAGACCGTGTACACCTACACGGGCTTGCCACACCCCGTGTGCAAAGCCCGTACACGTCAAGAAACAGCAGAAACTTCGCAGAACCAGAAAAACCACTCGAAACCAATCCTAATTTCAATATTTGATCCTCTAACACATGCAAATCATGCCCTAAAATTTACATATAATGATCTACAACATACAAGCTACACATAGGATCCAAAAACGCGAAAATCTATCCATAAATTCTCTCGAAATCACATAAACCCTAAATTATTCAACTATTTACAAAAACAAGAAATACGAGGCTTAGGAGACATTAAATGAGAGGGACGTGAAAGGCTTACTCGTAGAAGAGATCGTGAGGAGTTCGTAGGCATAAACGGTTCGAAAATCCGTCGAGAAACGGAGTCGGGACGATCGTTTGAACCTCCTTCCTTCTCTTTCTCTTTTTCTTTCTTTTTCTTTCTTTTCCTTCTCTTCTTTGTGCGTGAATGGGGTGAGGGAGAGAGAAATGAGACTTAAGCCAAAATTTGACTTGGGTTTAAAAATCGCAGGGGCAAATTCATAATTTTGCAAAATAAGTTTGAAAACTCATGTTCTCCAAATAATACATAATTACAGTCAAAATTCATATAATTAAACGCACATTGACAATTCATAATTTAAATATAGAAATTCATTCATTTACGAAATTATTCCAAAATCTCAAAATAAATATCAAATAAAATAATAAATTGCGCAAATACCCGATTCGGACATACCGGATTATAATTCGGATTTTCGGGGCGTTACAATCACCCCTCCTTATGAGAATCTGGCCCCCAGATTCTACTGATTAGAGTTAAACAACTTTGGGCGAAACTTACGCGTCTTCATTCGGATCTCTCGCGAGTCTGATCCTGGAAGGAACTTATAGGAGGTATCTCACGGATTGCACAACTCCGAGCTTGTTCGGGGTTCTTATAAGTAGCATTTCAGTAGAACTTGAGCTATCTCCATTGATTGTCGAAAGGCCTAAATTCGATCGTTTGTACCTTGGAGAAATCCTAGATAATCGAGTACCGGTAATTACCATCTTAAACCTTCAGTAGTCCGGACACGAAGTCCATGGTGAATCCATTCCCAATCCCACATAGGGATATGTAGTAGTCATAGCTAACCCCTTAATCTTTGATGCTCGGCTTTGATCTGCTGGCAAGTCAGGTATCTCTTGACTTAATCGAGTAAGTCTCTTTCTTTCGACTCTTCGAATCATGGGTCCGAGACTTATATTGGGAAGTATTGGGTTTACCAACACAAAGTTGAAACTTTGGATTATTCTTCGCTCGAATTGTCTGACTCGGGATCCATTCTTTTGCAGTCTTGGCATTTTAGATTCTTCAACCCAATTCTGACTGGGTCGCAAAGCTATGAATGAAATTATCCAAAATGGTGCAAGTCCAATTCGGTTTAGCCTCAATTTGTGACACGCTCGTGATTTGGTTCAAAGTACCAACTACGATATTCGCTTTTCCCAAGGAACACTGATTCTTGCAATCTTAGTCCTCAAACATTTTCCACCAACGACGTTGGGGTTCGTTCAACTCCTTCTGAGTAAGTAAGTGTTGAAATCCCATAATCTGTAGAGATGTCAACTGATTCCATAAGATGGTGGCGACGTTTCAGCCAAACCTTTACTACGGCAGCTAGTTCGATGTCATGAGTGACAACTTTCTGGTTGATTTTAGCTTCCCGAGCATGAGCTATGGTTTCTTCATTAGCACCATTCACCAATTCAACCTTTCATGTGATGCATTCTTACTCACGACAATTCCTTCAGAATCCCTTAAGCCGGGTTAATATTGAAGTTGTAGTTAATCTCTTTTCGGCTCCTAAGAACAGGTCCAACATAGATTGTCCATTCGAGCTCGGTTTCTTTCGTGTCGACTCAAGCAATAGGGTTGCAAGATTAGAGAAGTTCCACATGAAGTCTTGGCTTGTTCCCATTCCAGTACTGTTCAAATCCTCAAAGATTCTACTTCGGTCCTCGTTCCGAATCCGAAATGGCCTAAAAGGTCACTCAGTCGATCCAGATTTCATATTTGCTAGGCTGGCAATCAGCAGGTGCCCTTTTTGAGGTCTGGAGCACCATACGGAGGTGCACTGCGTTCTTCCTCGAATCTCGAGAATATCAAGGTGACTCCTTAGAAAGTAATGACTAACTCACTGCGATGTGAACGGGGCCCGTCAAGTCGCAAAGTACTTGTCAGTACTAGAGGCAGACATACGAATTCAAGACGTCTACATCAGGCACTGAAAGCTGTCTTCAGAACATATTCGTCTCGGACACAGAGCTGATGATACCCTAATCAAAGGTTGTTCAGACAAAATCCTTAATCTCAAAGCATATCGGACAATTCTTCGTCGACGGTAGGCATACTTGCCTTCGTTAATATTCTGTGCAATTCTCGGTGAACAATACACATAGGAAGTGCACTGTCTTCTTTCTCTACAAGCAGCGTTGGAGTACCCCAGATCAAGATACTTGTTCGGGCACGTTCAAGGGAGGGAAGTTCATCAAGTCGATTCTTCGATTCTGTTAGATCGGCAAAATCCATTCGGTTTGGCGACTTCGATCACGGTTCAACCTCTTAGAGTTAGATCTATTACAAACCATCCATTCCGATCTGATCGCAAGAGCTCTCAGATTCTCGGGAAGTACATCTGTGAATTCTATGATCAACTTGGTTCTCTGGACTTAGTCAAGTCCAAAATAATCCTTTGCTGGCAACTTGGTCAAATCCGCTGCTAACGGTTCCTTCGATGATAAACGGCAGCATGCGCACGAATCGTAACTGTCCTCCAATCCGGCAACAAAGAAATAGAAAGAGAAACATGCAAAGAATCCAACATGCGTACGCACAAGTACAACAATGAAAAGCGCAACAAGTGAGTGTAAACCACTCGAATCATAAAATGCATGTATGGAATGCCAATTAATATTTGTACCTTGCACCGAAACATTCGGATCTAAGTTCTCCTCGACTGTCTCGATCTTTTCTTCCTCGTGCAATTTGCGCGGAGATGGAAGGGACTTCCACATGAGAAGCAACGTCCAACTTTCTTTCGGTATTCCGACTCTTGATGGTCTCTTTGGCAAAAGCTACATACGGGTCGTAGGGCTCCCTGCGGTTGGGGAGGTGCATTCTGCTTCGATGAAGACACTTGGGAGGTCTTCTTTCCGGAAGAGGGCCCCGAAGGTGTAAATGGCCTCTTAGAACTCGCTGGAAGGTACTGAACGGTGGTAGTGGCAAGAATAGGACTCGGTCCCATTAGGTTGAGTTCAGACTCAATATGCAGAGCCATTTCCACTGCGTCGGTATAACATTGAGGTCGGACCACCATCATAGCCTTCCTGATCTCGTAAGTCAATCCCTCTACAAACTGGTGAGTCTTCCTCTGCTCGTCGGCAACCATATACGGGCAATGCGTAATGAGGCGAGAGAAGTGTGCCTCGTATTGGCCAACTGAAGATGTGTTCTGTTTGAGAGCCAGAAATTCCCTTTCGTGTTGCTGACGAACAACCCACGGAATGTACTTAGCCCGAAACTCGGTCAAGAACTGATCCCAAGTCGGGACTACATGCTCGCGTTTCCATCTTTGCTCAATCTATTTCCACCAATCCTGTGCGGCTCCAATCATCAGATAGATTGCATACTCGACTCTCTGAGGGTCCGGATATTCCATTATCCTATAAATCTTTTCCAGAGCTGATATCCATGCCTCGGCAATAGCATCATCCGGGGCACCTTCAAACTGTGGTGGTTCGAATCTGAGAAATCGGGCCCATGCTTCTTGCTCAGCATTTCCTTGAGGGGCATGAGCAATGAACTGTCTTAAGGTTTCCGCAATTTCAGCTGAAGTCGGTGTATCGGTCTCAGGTGCCAACGGAGGTGATGAGAGCGGTTTACGTGTACGACGACGTGGAGGCATCCTGTAAGACCAATAGCAAATATGCATGACAGGTAAGTGAGTATGCAAAGCTATAAACACGTAGGCAACTAGAGTTCAGATAGAGTTCACATAATCAATTAGCACATTTACACAAATTCCATAGAAGTCCTAAGCCGTACGACCTAGACACAACCGGACACGACAGGCAACCAGGCATGGCAAGAACAAACTTGAGTTTCGCATCCACCTATATCCAAGCCCATCCCAGTGTTTTGATTGTAAAATATCTTTTGTTGTTGATCATCCAACAAAGATCCATCACAATTCAAACACTAAGCGTTCTTGAACACTAGTGAGTGCAATTCCCTAAGTTACACCGGCACACAACAACTGACAAAACAAACAAAACACGACGATTCAGAGCTTAGGCCATTGGACCCGAAGAGCTCTGATACCAACTGTAGCGGGCGCCCCAAACGGGTAACGCACGCCCCGCACCGAGTCTCAACCTAAAGCCGAAATAGAAATCCGACCCTCAATTGAAACCTGGCAAACGGCAAACCGATTTACTCAATCACTAGGCGGGGCTTTTGTAAAACAACTGACGACAACAATGCAGAAGCGGAAGCAACAGCAAACAACACGAATTCTACTAACGGGAAATTTAAGCAATAAACCAATTGCGCAAATAGTTAAAGCCCACCAAGGCTAGCGGAATTCACTTACAAAATTTGAATCAAATCATAACGGGTTCAACATTAAATAATCCCGGACTAAAATCATAACCTACATAATACATATAACGGTCAAGTACCTAAAACAACCTAGGAATGAACAATGACAAAAGCAGAATAATTCCGCAATACAAGACCGACGAATGCCCACCTAGTAATCACCTGAAACAGATAAGGTTAAAAACAGGGAGGGTTAGTCAAAAGACTAAGTGAGGGGAAAAAGGGAGTACATACATAATAGCATACATGAATAAATCACCATTTTAACTTAAAATAAAACAAACGTAAAAGAAGGGTTTTCATAAACATTCGGTGATTTATCATAACATAACATAATGGGACATATCATATTGCTCGGCGAGTCGAGCCCTCACCTCCTCATATCATATCATAACATACCTGAAAACCATACCAACCTTATTCGTCCCATATAGCAGAAGGACCGCTAAATCCAAACTGCTCTATAGGCATAATAGCCTATCTCTCAGTTGACACGAAGTCAACCGTCGCAGGAGCACAAAGGTTGCCGCTCCGGCCTCACCCCTGCTCCTGGTAAACATGGAGCAAGCTATCAAATCCCACCGTAGACCCGCTGTCTATCCGGCTTCACCCGATCACCATACTCCGGGGCCCACATATCATATCATACATATCATATCTCGCATTTTTCATAACTATCATTTTCCTATTAAATTAGGAATCAAGACATTTCAGGGAGGGCCAAAAGGATCGTTCGAGACAGGCGATGTAACGGTAGGAAACGCAACCGGGTGTTCCATCGTCATGGGGGAGAAACCCGCCTAACGACTTCACTCAACGAGAAGGTTTCCAAACCCAAAATTACATTTAAATTGAAACATAGTTCACTTGTCTCTTTTTGAAAACATTTCGAAATCATATACATAATATTCATTTGATATCAAATCCGTTGTTCTTAAACCTCATAAAAGTAATAAGAATAAAGTATTTACTAAATATAATAATACGGGATGAAAACGTAAATTACACATGCGAGGCTTATTTAGTGAGGCTTAATAATACATATCTACATAATACGGGTTAACAACGGAAACCTCACCTGGCGACAACCAAAAGAAAGCCCAAAACGGAAACGAGCAACCTAATCCACGAGAGTGGAACTTGCAACTGACAAACGACATAACCACGTAAGACATACGATGACACACGGCTCATACGAAAGCATAGAAATACGTAAAAGCACGTTATACAATCACATAAAACACTTAGGTTCAATTATCAAACGAAACGAAGTAATTTATGAATTTAAATATGCAAATCAAGTCAAAATGCAACGAGACTTTACGGACATGCTTTAAATACCATAAGAGAGTATGCATTCTAATTTCGGAAGAATCGGACTTCATATGCAAAAGTTAGAAAATTTGACGAAAACTTAAAACGTACTATTCATAGACCCGAACATGCTATAAATTCATAAATCATGCAATTCATATATATTTCATACATATACAATACATGAGCCAAGAAAGAATTCGGAAAAAAACGAGCCTCGGAGGGACCCGTAGGCCAAAATTGGCCCTGACTTACAGAAGGATAGGGCCCTGTTCAAACGGGCCACACGGCCTTGTGCACAAGGCCGTGCACAACCACAACACGCACGGTCTCCTGCACGGCCGTGCGGGAGACCGTGTACATCCACACGGGCTTGCCACACCCCGTGTGCAAAGCCCGTGCACGTCAAGAAACAGCAGAAACTTCGCAGAACCAGAAAAACCACGCGAAACCAATCCTAATTTCAACATTTGAACCTCTAACACATGCAAATCATGCCCTAAAATTTACATATAATGATCTACAACATACAAGCTACACATAGGATCCAAAAACGCGAAAATCCATCCATAAATTCTCTCGAAATCACATAAACCCTAAATTATTCAACTATTTACAAAAACGAGAAATACGAGGCTTAGGAGACATTAAATGAGAGGGACGTGAAAGGGTTACTCGTAGAAGAGATCGTGAGGAGTTCGTAGGCATAAACGGTTCGAAAATCCGTCGAGAAACGGAGTCGGGACGATCGTTTGAACCTCCTTCCTTCTCTTTCTCTTTTTCGTTCTTTTTCTTTCTTTTCCTTCACTTCTTTGTGCGTGAATGGGGTGAGGGAGAGAGAAATGAGACTTACATCAAAATTTTACTTGGGTTTAAAAATCGCAGGGGCAAATTCGTAATTTCGCAAAATAAGTTTGAAAACTTATGTTGTCCAAATAATACATAATTACAGTCAAAATTCATATAATTAAACGAACATTGACAATTCGTAATGTAAATATAGAAATTCATTCATTTACGAAATTATTCCAAAATCTCATAATAAATATCAAATAAAATAATAAATTGCGCAAATACCCGATTCGGACATACCGGATTATAATTCGGATTTTCGGGGAGTTACATATGCAATTATTGAAAGATTTGGGGCCAAAATCAAAAATGGGAGAACACCCTCACGCAACAGCAGTCGCGATTCTCTCCCCCCAAAAATGTGATTTTTCTTATTTCTTCTCGGAATCGCACGTATGATATACCGAATTCGCAAGAAATATGTTCAGGGAGTCCATACGGGGTTGCGACACGCCGTACAGCAGCCCGTGTGGAAGAGACACGCACGGCCTCCCCTCACGGGGTGTTGCAAGGCCGTGTGTGTCCATATTTGATCCCACATCGGAATATGATATGCCATTTGAAGGGTTTATAACCAAAAATCACCAAGTAACAACCACCTTGTGGTACCACCTTTTGGCAAGTGTTTCCGACCAAACTTTAGGGTTGTGCTCGATGGTGATCGGAGGTTATGCCCGCGCGTCCAACGGGCGCCGCCGTGAGGGTTCTCCTCTCCGCGCCCGGGGGGCCGCGACAAGTGGTATCAGAGCCGACCGCCGGTTGGGGACGCATGTTCACGGCTTGGATGTCCGCTACGGGTCGAGCGCGTGGGCATGTGCCACGCGTATGGGTTATGTAGTGCCCCGCTCTACAGCCCCCGAACCTGCACGGATTCCCAAGCCGAATACAGTGCCTCAACCCGAGAACCCATGCAAGCTAACGGGTCAATCCCGACACTTGGCAACAGTGAATCCCCAAAATAAAGCATTTAAATAGATCAGAGAATATATAGCGGAAGCATTTAAATCCATATTAACAAAAATTGCCACTCCGGGGCCAATACATTAACAACAGCCCACTCAGGGCAACATCATTTAAATAACAATATTGGGGAACAATATAATATCATCAATCCAGGTTGACAAGAGTAATGAACGAGATCAAAAGACAACTAATGAGACTCGGTAAAACCAAAAAGCCTATCAGACACTGTTGCCCATCCGACACGTAAGACATGTCGGTCTCTCTCAAACCTGAGGCAAGAACAAATTAAAAGAGGGTGAGTCAAAGTACTCAGTGAAGATGTGAGAACAAGTCGAGTCATGCTTCCGGGTATTTATAGAAATTACATATGCGATAATGAAGAAACCGGAATATGCTTCGACTTGGATATACAATTAAGAATTAAAATCAATAACACTATAAAGCAGTAAATACGATCCCAGCGAGAATGGGCCTGTTCCTCCTTATATCTCCACGGTGCATGTATAAATACTCCATCCCCGGTGTCAAGCTAAGGAGCAACCCGAAGCTCAACCATAATGAATTTTAGGAAAATGTGCAACGAATGCAACACCCACCATCGCTCCCAACCGTGGCTATCATCTCCTGACAGGCCACGATTGACGCTTAGTTTTGGGAGAAGCACCTCGGATTACACCCTGAACGCCCGTCCCCAGATGTAACCTTCGGATACCTTCCCGGGCCCAACTTGAAAATAGTCATGTATTTGCTCGCTTTAAAATAACCCATTTGAATGCCAACCGACACTCTGAGCAAGGGTGACGACAAAGGATTAAATCCTAAGTCAAACCGTCACGTAAAATAAATAATTTTCTTGCCCTTTTGAAAACAAATCAATTTGGTTTACTTATGTATAATTTTGATATTAAATGAATTGAGGATAAAACATAAAAATATAAACTCGAAATATATAATATATTAATAAGGGATTAGGGGGTTCGCAATTGTATATATATATGTTCAAGCCCAGTTAAAAGTTTAAATCCTCACCTAGAATCAAAAAGAGAAAGCCTAGCTGCTAGACTCACTGGTCTCCCACGCCGGACTGATCTGGAGACAAGACAAGACCTAGACAAATCAATAACGACTACAACAACAATAAAAGCGCAAATAAGCAATTATTGGACGAACGGCTAACCAAACATGTTTCCAATCATGCATATGTCAATTATAATATGTAAAGAAGCTATCATGTAAATTTCACGCAATTCCGACAAGTTGTCAAAAATACACATAGTTAGAATTACACTATTCATAGCCCGAACGAGGGCGAAATTAAATAAACATTCCAAAATATAAATCTACAAATTAAAAGGGTTCTATAGGTGAAAACGGTGTAATTTTTGGAGTCCGTATGCAAAAAGTCAACCAAAAATGGTGACCCGAAGACTCAATTGCCGAGAGCAAAGTTTAAAAAGGCTGGAAAAATTCACTAAGTGTTTCACACGGCCTAGTGCACGGTCTTGAACACGGTGTCAAGACCGTGCACGCACACACGGCCAAACACACGGGATAGGTGCACGGGCTCAAGCCCGTGCAAGCAAATATAGCTGCACACGGGCTCCTGCACGGTCTTGCGCAAGACCGTGCGTTAGCCCGTGTGGTTCAACTGAACCCAGCAGAAACTTACGGGTTTTCAAATTTTCGAGCCAAAATTCCACAAAAATCATATTTTTAACGCAAATCAACACTCATAATTTATAACAATCAATAATCAACATCTAATTCACATATACTTCCAATAAAATCACGAATTGACCAAGAAACGGGCTCGATCTAAGCAATTATCCTAAAAGTCCCGAAATAACCAAATATTCTCAAAACCTCGAAAAATCGTAAAAGAAATTGGGGAAATTGGTACCTATAGAAAGGTATCGATGAACTGATCGTTTAAAAACGATTGGTGCGAGATTCCACGGAGATTCGAGCTCGGCACGATCGATTAGGGATTCGGGAGAAATATCTCTTTTCTTCTTCTTCTCTCTCTCTCTCTCTCTCGAAATAAAAATAATGAAATGAATTTCGATACTTATCAAATATCTTCGAAATACCGAAAAATACGAAGGGTTATTTTAGTAATTTTAGAAAATCCAATTAAATACGCGTCGATCACATATAACGATTAAATATTTAATAAACGCAATATAGACACGTAATTTAAATACGCAAACCATATTATCACATTGGTCATTTACGACATAATATATTATAATTCACATATAATCGAGAATTTAGAGATTAAGAAAGATAATTAACGCGTAAAAATTACTCACAGTAATTCCCAGATTTCTGGGTCGTTACAGGTTACATGCGGTGGGAGTCCCACTGGCGGGCGGTACTGGGAAAGCTTTGTTGTGGCGCAATGGGGACATTGCGATCTGAAGGAGGGGTGATTGTAGCACCCCGAATTTCCGCAAGAAATATGTTCAGGGAGTCCACACGGGGTTCCAACACGCCGTACAGCAGCCCGTGTGGAAGACACACGCACGGCCTCCCTCCACGGGGTGTTGCAAGGCCGTGTGTGTCCATATTTGATCCCACATCGGAATATGATGTGTAATTTGAAGGGTTTATAACCAAAAATCACCAAGTAACAACCACCTTGTGGTACCACCTTTCGGCAAGTGTTTCCGGCCAAACTTTAGGGTTGTGCTCGGTGGTGATCGGAGGTTATGCCCGCGCGTCCAACGGGAGCTGCCGTGAGGGTTCTCCTCTCCGCGCCCGGGGGGCCGCGATAGCATAATATACCATATCCTCGAATAACGTGCAAATTATGTAAAGTGTCAGAATTAGGCGTACTTAGTGTCAAAATGACCATAATTAAATGCTTAACAAAGATTGAGGTTCGTTTTATTAAAATTCATGAGTTTACGAAAAGTCAATTCCGAGTAGGGCTAAAGTGTAAATAATTTTGGGCCAAAAATGCAATTTTATTTAAAATATGATTTAATGAACAATATTTAGAACCTCGATAAAATATGCATTATTAAAACATTGAATCCCAGTCCAATGTACACCGTTAAATTACTAAATTCGATTAAACGAGCTAAAAAAATATAAATTTACCGAATTAACCTTAGTTAGTGGCAAAACGATGCAAATTATATTCTAATTAATGCCTTGGGTTTTAAATACCAAATCAATGATTTATAAAAATATTTAAATACAAGAGTTGGAAAACGTGCAATTATGAAAGACGCCAGGACCGTAAACGGTCCGAATTCCGATAAATGCGCTAATCTTGAACTTGGAGATTGCGGGTCGTTACAAAGGTGCTGGTAGAGGAACTACTCAGAGAAGGTTTTAGAAAAATAATAACAGTGCTGGAAATTCTAGAAATCAAGTTAATGCTGTCATGGATAATCCAATGGACTTCACATCTGAGACAGGTACCTCCTCTGTCAATTCTGATATGAATGCTAACATCTCTCTTGTCTTGAGACAGGAACTTGCTAAGTTCTTCAGCAATACTAGAAGTCAAAACACTGAACATGTGAATTTCACATCTGAGTTTACTGGTATGGCTTCTAGTTATGCCTTTTCTACCTTACAAACCATACATAATAAGGACTGGATCATAGACACAAGCGATTCTAGTCACACTTGCTCCAATGCTAAATTACTTATTGTAGCGCCCCTTTCCGTAGGAGGAGAAAGAACACCACATCTGCACCGAGCCGAACTCCCAAACAAGGTAAATGTACCCCATTTAAAAATTCATCCTGGCAAACGGCAAGCACTCGATCTATACCGACAACAACGTCCCTGGCCCAACAACAACAACAACGACAACAACAAATGATAATAGAGTGCATAAGCTAAAACAATTATCAATTCAACAATTCAGGCCACACGGGGCAACAATAATCATAAAAACTGTAATCAACAATTCAATATCATAATCATTCTACACGGGAATTCAGTAAATGGAGTGACATAATTCAAATAATAAATGACAGACTGTTGTTGGGCACTACCGACATAACCAAAAGACATACGCTCAAGACATTCAACACGCTGTTGCCAACCGACAAGAGAGGTGACAACGCCTGTGATGACCCCTAATCTTCAAGTCCAAGATTAGCACGTTTATCAGAATTCGGACTGTTTATGGTCCCGACGTCTTTCACATATGCACGTTTTCCAACTCTTGCATTAATGATTTTTATAAATCATCGATTAGGCATTTAAAACCCAAGGTATTAATTAGAACTTAATTTGAATCGTTTTAACACTAACTAGGGTCAATTTGGTAAATTTATATTTTTAGCTCGTTTAATTTAATCTAGTAATTTAACGGTGTACATTGGACTGGGGTTCAATGTTTTAATAATGCATATTTTATTGAGGTTCCAATTATTTTCATAAGACTCTAAATATTATTCATTAAATCATATTTTAAAGAAATTTCATTTTTAGCCTAAAACTATTTACACTTTGACCCCTCCCAACATTGACTTTTCGTAAACTCATGAATTTTCATAAAACAAACCTCAAATCTTATTAAGCATTTAATTTCGGTCATTTTGACACTAAGTATGCCTAATTCCAACACCTTACACAATTGCATCTTTTTCGAGGAATAGGGTATATGATGCAATTTTGGAGAGTTTTGGGGCTAAATTGAAAAATGAGAGAACAAGGCAGACAGATGCGAGCTCACACGAGCTCTTCTTCTCCAAATTTGGGGTTTTCTCATTTCTTCACCAAATCGAGCAAATGATATATGGAAATCGATCATCTCGACGAGAGGAACACATTGGTACCATTATTTCGGGCATTTGGACGACAGTGGTGGCGCGGTGGAGCTCGGAAGTCCCGCGGCAGAGATGATGGTAGTCGTGGCTTTTCTAGCGACTTTCAGGCAAAGGGCAAGGGCGGTTCTGGACTGATTTTTCGAGAGGAATCCAACGGAGATAGTCCGGTGGCCATCCGACCACCGGTGAAGGAGATATGGCTAATTTTTAGTCCGGCGACCGTTTCTCTGATCTTCCATCTCCGACGACCCCACAGTGGCACACCACCCAAAGATGGTAGCCCTAGACGAGAGGAGTCCAATGGCGGTGGTCTTACCTTCATCCGATCACCGACGATAGAGTTATGGCGTCGGGAAGATGGCGCGGCGGAGCTAGGGTGGACCTGTGGTGGCGGAGGTTTTTCAGTGACCCTCGCCGGCGACCAGTACACCATTCCTGACCTCCTCGACATGGGTAAGCCGATTTTGAAGTCCATTTCATAATTCATTGAGCGAATTTTCATTAATTTTGATTCTTGGATTCTAGGGTTCATTGGGGCTTCGGAGTGGAATTAAATTCTGATGGATGATCCGATTGAGAAATGGTTTTGAGGGAAGTGACGGGCTTGTCGAGAGGAACATTTTGGTATAAGGGTTCGACCATCGGAGGTGGCCCGGCGGTGGCAGGCAATTTCTGGCATTTTTGGCACTGTTCCGGCGGGAATCTGGCGACAGTGTCTTCGAATAGATTCTTTGTCTCGACGCAACGGTTCTAACGACGCTGGTATTACTCAAATCCGACTTGTCATTTGTCTTTTATCGTATTTTTTGTATAATTGTGTTCATATGGTAGCTTTTTTATCATAGCTTATAGCTTTTAGCCTTTGGGCATGAATTACTTGTACTCTAGCTTATGTAAATTGTTGAATATGGTTGATGTATGATTGTGTAGTTGAACGGATGGATTTCGGTTCGATTAGGCTAGAGATAGGATTAATATGAACTTGTAGCTTTAGAGCTTTTGGGAACAGCTATAAGTTGTGAAGTTGTAATTCAAGTTGTTTGATTTAAATGGATTATGCATGATTATTGTTGAATTACAATTATACCCCCTGAGTAGTTTATGCTTAAATGTTTTTATTAATCAAATGTTAATTGTTATTCGTTTATTCCTCGTTTTACATGTTAAATGACCAATTTACCCCTACTTGCTCTTTCATTCTTAAATATTGAATAGCTATCTTTAAGCATGTTCATAACTTGGTAGCCGAGCGTCAGTGTCTGTTTTCTTGTTCGTGTCAGTCATTCATCCTTTACCCCGTGTTTTTCAGGTGGGATCTTGAGGCAGAATTGTAATTGTTGCTTGCTTTCCTTCTCTTGTTCTGTCGAGCCAAGTAAGGGTTTAAAATGTTTTCAACTAGGGTAAGGACATAGTTATGTAGGTTGCGAAATAACTTATTATCCTACCTTTCTTATTGCTTGTATTCCCACCTTTACTATTCTCTTATGTGCTTAGTCAAACCTTTTAATAGCAAAACCGATATGTATAATATTTTACAAACATTTTTAACTAGAGGCAAGGAAAACCCACAAATATAACCTTGTATCGAATGGCCCCTTTGGCCTTCCACACCCTGATTCCCTATTTTCAAATGGCCCTTTTGGCCACCCAAATTGATATTGATTTCAAAAGCGAGCCATGGACTGGATCGTGACTTGGGGCCTGGAATATATAAGAGGGGAGCCTGAAGACGAGCATCTAGGGCAAATCTCGATGTGTACTCCAATCCGTATTAGCTTAGGTCGGTCAGGAGGTTGGCTGGCCTGAGTCAGTGCGAGGGTGGTGTTGTATGCTACGCGCTTCCTTGAAATTTTGGATTAGGGTAACGTTGTTAACATGCGTTTCCATAAAATTCTGATTGGATTATGACTTTTGGTGGTGGAGTACTTGACTACATGCTTTCATGATTTTCATGGTTGAGAGTTATAAGGAGAGGGCCTGTTCTTGCCGGGATACATTATTGCATGACTTATCGCATTATTTACTTGTCTAATTGATTTACTGCATTCATTACAAGTCGAAGCACATTCCGGTTTTCTTCGTTTAGCATATGTATTTTCCCTATATATATATAAAACCCGGAAGCGTGGCTCGAACTTGCCCAACTTATGCCTTCATTATTGTTCAAACTACTTAGTTGAATTACGAGCCGTGTTTACTTATCATTTCCAACTCGTTTATGTCATGTCTTTCTAACTTGTACGGCCTCGTGACTCAACTAATATTATTTCAAAACAATAGGCTTGACCTTATGTGCAAATGATTTCAAATGCATCCGGTCCATCAACCTTTTGGGTTTTCAAAGTAAGCCGAACCCGAGTGTTGCTTAGTGTTATGTTTTGCAACTTATATTATTATTTGTATTCTTTTATTAAAACGAGCAACATTCACTACTTTTGGTTTTAAAAGATAAACGACGAACCGCAATCAATACCTATATTGTATAACCCCCCTTACTAAGTATCTTTTATACTCACCCCTTCTATTTTGGTTCTTGCTTCAGGTAGACAGGTGGCGGTGGCCGGCATTCATTGGATAATTATTTTAGATTCGTTTTGTGAATTATGTTTCCATGGATGGATTTTATGAATTGATTTGTCATTTATGAATTCGCTTCAGCATTTCTCTGATTGTTGCTGTTGTTGTTGGGGCGTCATTCATGTTGTTGTTGCCCGAGTTTTGATCGAGTGCTTGTTGTTCGCCGAGATGAATTTTTGAATGGGGTACATTTACCTTGTTTAGGAGTTCGTCTTGGTGCGGATGTGGTGTCCTTTCTCCTCCTACGGAAAGGGGTGCTACAGTCGTTGGTATCAGAGCCTAGGTTCCTGAAAGGGAACCAAAAGCTCTAGTATGTCGTCTTATCTTGCTTTCAGTATCTGCATGGGTTATGTCAGTCCGTGTCGAATTCGTGGTTCGACGAGTGTTTGTCATTTCTTGGTGCCTAAAATTGTGAAGGATTACGGTTGGCTTAATTAACCAACTGGCGATCCTTTATAAGTTTTTGTACTAAGGAAGATGTAACGCGAGTCGATCATGGAATTCTGTGTTGTGTCTTATTTGGTTTCGGCGTATAGGTCGTTCGGCTTTAGGATCGCGATTTATTTGTTAAGATGCTTCGTGTGATTGCATACTAACCTCATTAGACATGCATATTGATACTTTGTGATGCAGAGATGATCAAACACTATCTTCCCTGGAGATAGGACCCTGCTGAAGGATGCTAACTTGGTGGATGTAGCTTACGAGATTGGTCACATACTTAGAAGGATAGGTGAAAGGTACGCAACTCATAATAGGCATTGCATTAGAACATCGCTTGTAACTTGTCTTATATGTGTTGTGCTATTACGTGTTGTGCTTTTACTTCGTGTTGTAGCACAGGATTGTATCCGAATGTTGACAAGCTACGAGAGTGATGAGTTCCGACTGTACTACAACAAAGGGAATCTTATACTTCAACCAATTTCATAGCATCTTCAGGGTCAACCAAAGGTCAAGGAAGATCGTTCTTATGTGCCATTTTCGAAAACGATGATAGAACAGAACTCAGGGAGACTGAATCTACTACGAGTCGGACCAAGACACTATCAGACATGAAGAGCATTGAAATCAACAGAATGCTACAGATGAATTGTGTAGCGGGCGCCGCCAAACGGGCAGACGCACGCCCCGCACCGGATCCTGACCCGGAATCGAAAGGAGTCCGACCCGAACTAAAACCCGGCGAACGGCAAACCGGACATTTACTACTAGGCGGGAGTTTCAAAACAGAGACAAACCCAAAAGCGGAAGCAATATAAAACAAAACAAAAAACCCATAATGATTGCGCAGATAGGTAAAGCCCACCAAGGCTAGCAAATTCCAATAAATATTAACAAATGTTTACAACGGGTTCTACAATATTATTCCCGGATTTTCATAAGTATAATCATACATAACAAATATCAAGTCAACAAGAAATAAGAGTTTACATAAGACAAAAGCTTGTAACTCGAACGACAAGACCCAATACTATGAATCCCGCCTAGAATCCTGAAACCAAAGGGTGAAACGAATGGGGTTAGTCAAATGACTAAGTGAGGGGGAAAAAGACAGTACATAAGAATAAACGAAAGTAGATCACCAGTTTAACAGAAAGAAAACAACAGAAGTAAAGGTTTTCGCAAACGATTGGTGAACTAGCTCAAAATGAAACATAACAAAGCGTATAACTCAGCGAGAAGAGTTCTGAACCACCAGTCAAATCATAAAAACAGAAACCCTCCTTATTCCTCCAGTTGTAATCAGGGAGCAACCCCTAACTACACAGATCATACATAACAAGCTCAGGTACTCAAAGGGCTGCCACTCCGGCCTCACCCCGAGCTCCCAAAGGTGGAGGAAACCATAGAATTTCCGCCGTAGACCCGACGTCTACCGACTTCGTCCTATCGTCCTTACTCCGGGCCCATCAGAACAGGTCAAACATATACATATACATAGCTCGCTTTTCAAACATTTTCATGTGGTCAAAAGACCGTTTGAGGCAAGTTGTGTGCGAGGCTATAATGCCAAAGTTCGCTTTCGGAAAACAAAGATTTGCTTGCCTCTTTCGTAAACATTTCACAAACTTATACATAATACTTTTCATATTAAATCGGTTTCAAGATCATAAAAGTATAAGCATAAATATCTATTATATATACAAACGGATGTAAAACAAATCATAAAACAAGGCTTATCGGGTAATAGGGTTGGTATTATGTACGTATTATCGTATACTATAAGAAACTGAAAACCCCACCTGTTGGCTTGACAAAAACGAGAGCAAAATGCGAGACAGGCACGCTACTCCACGGGAGTATCGTCTGCAAAAGACAAAGACACAACCATATAAGACTAACGACGACGCACGGCTTATACGAAAGATTTAAAACACATAGGAGCATGTTTAACAATCATTCATATCACTTAGGTTCACATTGTAGCAAAACATAGAAATTCATAGAATTCGATAAGCAAAACAATTTAGAATGTAATAAAAGCTCATAAACATGCATAAAATGCAATAAGGAAGCATGCATTCAAGTTTCGGAAGAAACGAACAACATTTGAAAAATAGCCAAAAAGGCCTAAACGAAAAACACGAGATACGGGACCCAAACGAAGTCGGAAAAATTCAAACTACCTAAAATATGTATTTCATGATTTATAGGACCTATAGGTGAAATCGGATCTCGAATCGGAGGTCAAACGAAGAAAGTCAACTTTTATTTTGCTCCTTTGACTCACAATGCCGAGAGCAAGAAGTTGAAAATGGAGAAATTTTGGTTAAGGCATACACACGGTCTTGGGGACGGGCAAACGCACGGGCTTGAACACGTGCTCAAGCCGGTGCGGACAAACTTGCACTGGCCTGCGCACCGGCTTGCGCACGGCCGTGCGTTAGGCAGTGCAAGGCCAAAATAGGCACACGGTCTTGGCGCATGGTCTCAAGACCGTGCGTCAGGCCGTGCGGATTATCTAAACAGCAGAAAATCGCGAGGGTTCTCCGGAATGAGCCAAAAATTAACATTTAAATCATATAAATCATGCAAAACCTCAAACTAAACTTACATATAATGATCTACAACATCTAATCTACTTATAGGACCAAGAAACACGTAAATCCATCCACAAAATCATTCATATTCACATTTTTCATATATTATTAAACTATTCACAAAATTCTATAAATCACAACCTAGGAAGCATTAAACGCGAAGGATGTGAGAAGCTTACTTGAAGAATAGATCGTGAGGATTTCGTAAAGTTTCACGGATCGTAATTCGGTCGGGAAACGAAATCGGAATGATCAATCGAAGCTTTCTCTCTTCTCTCTTCTTTTTCTCTTTTTTCTTCTTTCTTTTCTTCTTTCTTACGTGAATGAGGTTTGAGGGAGAGAGAGAGTGGTCAAGTCAAACTTTGACTTGACTTAGAAACGAGGGGCAAAACCGTAATTACTCCGAACTTACTAAAAATAGCAGGTTGTCGGAATTAAACAATATTACAGTCAAAGCTCATATAATTGAACACACGTTGACATGCAATGGTTTAAAAAACCAAAATTCACTCATTTATGAAATTGTTAAAAATTCACATACTAACTATCAAATAAAATAATTAAATCGAGCAAAATAACAATTCGGACGTACCGGATAATAATTCGGATTTTCGGGGTGTTACAAATTGTTCGACCTTTCAAACTTTACTTTCTCGGTTACCACAATCAACTCAGAGGTACTAATTATAGTACGGGGACAGAGAAATGGAAATTATTGGAGGATGATGGTTACCAATTCTAGTACCTTTAAGGTAAGGCCAGTTGACAGCAGCTACCTTGAACAGCGAGATAGATGATAGCGTGATCTCAAAAGTACATTCGACAATCAGATTCCAAAACAGATTCAGGAGATGAAGAATTATTTGATTTTGAAGATCAGGATCGCGATACAGATGTTCCATTTTCGAGGACGGAGCATGGGAACATCTCGGGACTAATCAGAGAACCATGTCAGTAAAAGGTAACTCGCAGATGGAGTTATTACCAAGCTTAATCGGGCTTGGAAAGGTAATCAGTATCTCACCCCTCTAGAGATACTATCTGTAGCGGGCGCCCCAAACGGGTAAAGCACGCCCCGCACCGAGCCCCGACCCGGAACCGAAATGGAATCCGACCCGAATCGAAACCCAATGAACGGCACACATTTCCTCAATGACTAGGCGGGGGTTTCAAAAATGAAAGAAAACGACAGAAGTGCGGAAGCGAAAATAAACAAAACAATAAATCATAATAATTACACAAGTATTAAAGCCCACCAAGGCCAACGAAATTCAATTACATAAATAATAAATGGGTTCGATACAATATCCCGACAATAGATAATAACGGGTTCAACATATAATCCCGAATTCTACATAAATGAAATCCTAATATCATAAAACATAAATAATAGCCAAACGGAAATAGAGTTATACATGAGCAAAAGAATGCAACTCTAAAGACGCGACGACGACGACAACGAACAAATCCCGCCTAGTATCCCGAAACCAATACAAGGGTGAAACAGAGGGGGTTAGTCAAACAACTAAGTGAGGAGGGAATAATAGTGTATATTATAAAACGAAAGTAAATCACCAATTTTAAACTTAAAAGAAATCAACATAAAAGAAAGGTTTTCATAAACGGGTGGTGATTTAGCATAAAACATAAACATATCATATGAACCGGCGAGTCGAGCCCTTAACTCCAATTTCCAAACATAAAACGGGGAACCACCCTTATTCCTCCAATGTAGACGGACCGCTAAATCCGAACTACGCATAACATACAGTATAATCTCAGGTACTCAAAGGGCTGCCACTCCGGCCTCACCCCGAGCTCCCAAATATGGAGGGAACCATAGGATTTTCGCCATAGACCCGACGTCTACCAACTTCGTCCTATCATCCTTACTCTGGGCCCAAACATACATACATGCAGTTCATAACTCGCTTTTCAAATCATTTCGGGTTGGCCAAAAGACCATTCGAGACACGTCATATGCGAGGCCGAAGGCCAAAATTCCCCAAACAAAAGGGGTTTTACATGTCTCTTTCGCAAACATTTCGAAGACTATACATAGTACTTTTTCATATCAAAACCTTTTCGATAACTTGATATATATATAGAGACGGTGTGAAAACAAAACGTAAACAAGGCTTATATCGGGAGAGGCTTATTTATATATACATAATAGTACTGGAATTAGAAACGGAAAGCCTCACCTGTTGGCTTTACAAAAAGAATAGATAAATGCAAGACCGGATGCGCTACTCCACGGGAGTATCGTCTGCAAAATACAAAGACACAACCAATTAAGACTAACAACGACGCACGGCTTATACGAAAGCATTAAAACACATAAAAGCACGTTAAACAGTCATTCATAACGCTTAGGTTCACATTCTATCAAAGTACGTAAATTCAATAAGCAAATCAAATTACATTGCGATAAAAGTTCATAATCATGCATAAAAGGCAATAAGGAAGTATGTATTCAATTTTCGGAAGAAACGGACAACATTTGAAAAATAGCCTAAGATGCCTAAACGAAAAACACGAGGAACGGGACCCGAACGAAGTTGGAAAAATTTAAACTTCCTAAAATATGTATTTCATGATTTGTAGGACCTATAGGCGAAATCGGATCTCAAATCGGAGGTCAAACGAAGAAAGTCAACTTTTTTAATTGCCCGTTGACTCACATTGCCGAGAGCAACATTCTGAAAATGGAGAAATTTTGGTTAAGGCATACATACGGTCTCGGGGACGGGCGGACGCACGGGCTTGAACTCGTGCTCAAGCCGGTGCAAGCACTTTGCACTGGCGTGCGCACGGGCGTGTGCACGGCCGTGCACAAGACCGTGCAGAGGCTTAAGTGGACGCACGGTCTTGGCGCATGGTCTCAAGACCGTGCGGATTCTCAGAACAACAGAAATTTGCAGAAACGCGAAACCTTCGCAAATTCAATTTAAAAACCAACATTTAACTGATTAAACATGCAACTCCCACCCTAATATTCACATATAATGTTCTACAATATCTAAGCTACACATAGAACCCAAAATCATGAAAATCCATCCATAATTTCTCTCAAAATCATATAAAACCTAACATATTCAACTATATACAAAAATCCAAAAATTGAAGAAATAGAGGCATTAATCGAGAGAGACGTGAGAAGCTTACTCGTAGATAAGATCGAGAGGAGTTCATAGGCGTAAACGGTTCAAAAATCCGTCGAGAAACGAGTCCGGCACGATCGATTGAAGCTTCCTCCTTCCCTTTCTCTTTTTCTTTCTTTTCTCCTTCTTTTTCTTTTGAGGTTGAGTGTGAATGAGGTGAGAGAGAGAGAGATGAGACTTAAGTCGAAATTTGACTTGGGTTGAGAATCGAAAGGGCATTTTCATAATTTACAAAATAAGTTTGAAAACTCATGTTGTCCAAATAATACATAATTACAGTCAAAATTCATATAATTAAATGCACATTATCAATTCGTGATTTAAATATCAAAATTCACTCATTTATGAAATTGTTATAAAATCACATAATAATATCAAATAAAATAATAAATTACGCAAATAAATGATTCGGGCATACCGGAATAAAATTCGCATTTTCGGGGCGTTACACTATCCGACAAGTTACGTGATCTACTTTTGGACAAAGTATAGTAGAACCAGAGGTGACAACAGAAACGAAGTCAGTGTGGAACCAGAATTTGAGACAGTAAAGGAAAACATATCATAAACCAACATATGTCACCAGTACAGATGTGTGAGGGGAATGAAACATTGAGCAACCGAATGGTGAAATGAAGAATGGGTAAAGGAGTTCGACCTGAGTCAGACATCGAGCTGGGATAAAGTTCGGGGATCAGAAATCTTGAAGGATTCAATTTCTGATCAGATAGAGTCATCACGAATTTCTAGGAATTTAAACCACATTAGAGATCGGATGAGCTTATGTGTTTAATTGCTTTAAATATCTGTTGAGTGTTTCATGTGATTTACGTGTTGTAACTGCTTTTAATTCTTACTTGTGCTAATTGAATGACTAGTTGCTTAGGCTTTATATGATCTTTGTGTGGATAGCGCAGAATTCGATAGCCTCATTATGCGCTATTAGAAAGTGCTAAGGACAAGGGGTTCTTAGTCGACTAGGAGCGATTATGTTGCGAGTTCGATATGCGGATCTGGGTAGCGTCGACTTTATCAGATCGACTTGGAAGGAGAACACTTCGGAAGCTGGTCGAATTGAGAACCGAAGTAAGCATGGATGCCAGATTCTTCAGGAATCAAAGGAGTCTGTCTATGCACTGAAGACGTTTTGAGTTGGACAGAACAAAATTCTTAAACCGAAGCCAAAGAGGAATTTGGCAGAGAACGGTTTGACCTGAGGAGTAGAATCTGAGGACAGATTCTTTTGAAGGAGGGACTATTGTGACGACCCAAAATCTCCAAGTTCAAGATTAGCGCATTTATTGGAATTCGGACTGTTTACGGTCCCGATGTCTTTCACATATGCACGTTTTCCAACTCTTGCATTAATGATTTTTATAAATCATCGATTTGGCATTTAAAACCCAAGGCATTAATTTGAATTTAATTTGCATCATTTTAACACTAATTAGGGCCAATTTGGTAAATTTATATTTTTAGCTCGTTTAATTTAATCTAGTAATTTAACGGTGTACATTGGACTGAGGTTCAATGTTTTAATAATGCAAATTTTATCGAGGTTCCAATTATTTTCATAAGACTCTAAATATTATTCATTAAATCATATTTTAAAGAAATTTCATTTTAAGCCCAAAACTATTTACACTTTGACCCCTCCCAATATTGACTTTTGGTAAACTCATGAATTTTCATAAAACAAACCTCGAATCTTATTAAGCATTTAATTTCAGTCATTTTGACACTAAGTACGCCTAATTCCAACACTTCACACAATTGCACGTTTTTCGAGGAATAGGGTATATGATGCAATTTTGGAAAGTTTTGGGGCTTAATTGAAAAATGAGAGAACAAGGTAGACAGACGCGAGCTCACGCGAGCTCTTCGTCTCCAAATTTGGAGTTTTCTCGTTTCTTCACCAAATCGAGCAAATGATATATGGAAATCGATTGTCTCGACGAGAGAAACACATTGGTACCATTATTTCGGGCATTTCGACGACGATGGTGGCGCGGTGGAGCTCGGAAGTTTTGCGGCTGAGATGGTGGTGGTCGTGGCTTTTCTGGCTACTTTCAAGCGGTGGGAAAGGGCAGTTCTAGACCAGTTTTTTGAGAGGAATCCAACGGCGGTGGTCCCGTGGCCATTCGACCACCAGTGAAGGAGATATGGCTAATTTTCAGTCCAGCGACCGTTTCTCTGATCTGCCATCTCCGGAGAGCCCACGGCGGCGCACCACCCGGTGAAGGTAGCCCTGGACGAGAGGAGTCCAATGGCGGTGGTCTCACCTTCATCCGATCACCGACGACGGAGTTATGGCGTCGGGAAGATGGCGCGGGCGAGCTAGGGTGGAGCTGTGGTGGCGGAGGTTTTCCGGTTACCCTCACTGGCGACCAGTACACCATACCTGACCTCCTCGACATGTGTAAGCCGATTTTGAAGTCCATTTCATAATTCATTGAGCGAATTTTCTTTAATTTCGATTCTTGGATTCTAGGGTTCATTGGGGCTTCAGAGTGGAATTAAATTCCGATGGATGATCCGATTGAGAAATGGCTTTGAGGGAAGTGATGGACTCGTCGAGAGGAACATTTCGGCATAAGGGTTCGACCATCGGAGGTGGCCCGGCGGCGGTCCGGCGGTGGCAGACGGTTTCTGGCATTTTTGGCACTGTTCCGGCGGGAATTTGGCGATGGCGTCTTCAGACATATTCTTCGTCTCGACGGTACTACTCGAATCCCACTTGTTGTTTGTCTTTTATCGCATTTTTTGTATAATTGTGTTAATATCATAGCTTTTTGATTATAGCTTATAGCTTTGAGCTTTTGGGCATGAATTACTTGTACTCTAGCTTATGTAAATTGTTGAATATGGTTGATGTATGATTGTGTAGTCGAACGGATGGGTTTCGGTTCGATTAGGCTAGAGATAGGGTTAATATGAACTTGTAGCTTTAGAGCTTTTGGGAAAAGCTATAAGTTGTGAAGTTGTAATTCAAGTGGTTTCATTTAAATGGATTATGCATGATTATTATAGAATTACAATTATACCCCCTGAGTAGTTTATGCTTAAATGTTATTATTAATCAAATGTTAATTGTTATTCGTTTATTCGACATTTTACATGTTAAATGACCAATTTACCCCTACTTGCTCTTTCATTCTTAAATATTGAATAGCTATCTGTAGCGGGTGCCCCAAACGGGTAACACACGCCAGGCACCGAGTCTTGACCCGGGACCGAGATAGGAATTCTGCCCTAAATCAAAACCCGGTGAACGGCACACATTTACTCAATCACTAGGCGGGGATTTCAAAAACCGAAATAAGCGACAAAAGTGCGGAAGCGAAAAACAAAGCGAAACAATAAATCATTGCATAATAGAAAAGCCCACCGACGCCAGCGAAATTCAAATCACTAATAACTATAATTTAATAAACGGGTTCAATACAATATCCTGACAATCTAGAATAACGGGTTCAGTATAATAATCCCGAATATAATAACATAGTAGTGTAAATATCCTAAAAACATAAGTCATAAATAAATGCCAAACAGAACAAGAGTTTACATAGGTCAAAATAAATGCAACTCAATAGACGCGACGACGACGAGTACAATCCCACCTAGTATCTTGAAACCAACACCAAGGGTGAAACAGAGGGGATTAGTCAAATGACTAAGTGAGGAGGGAATAATAATGTATATTATAAAATGACAGTAAATCACCATTTTCAAACTTAAAAGAAACTAACATAAAAGAAAGGATAACATAACATTTCATATGACTCGGCGAGACGAGCCCTTAACTCCAATTTCCAAACATAAAACAGGAAACCACCCTTATTCCTCCAATGTAGACGGACTGCTAAATCTGAACTACTCATAACATATAGTATAATCTTAGGTACTCAAAGGGCTGCCACTCCGGCCTCACTCCGAGCTCCCAAAGGTGGAGGGAACAAGAGGATGTACGCTGTAGACCCAACGTCTACCGGTTTCGTCCTGTCATCCTTACTCCGAGCCCAAACATTCATGCATACAGTTCATAACTCGCTTTTCAAATCATTTTCGGGTTGGTCGAAAGACCGTTCGAGACATGTCATATGCGAGGCCGAAGGCCAAAGATCGCCTTAGGAAAACCAGGGGTTCTACATGTCTCTTTTGCAAACATTTCAAAAGAATATACATAGTAATTATTTTCATATCAAAACATTTTCTATAAATCGAATAAGCATAATAGGCATAAATATTTACTAAGTATATATAGAGACGGTATGAAAACAAAACGTAAATCAAGGCTTATATGGGGAGAGGCTTAATTATACATATACATATAAGTATCGAAGTCAGAAACGGAAAGCCTCACCTGTTGGCTAAACAAAAGGGTAAAACCAAGACCGGTGTGCTACTCCACGGGAGTATCATCTGCAAAACACAAGGACACCACCACATAAGACTAACAACGACGCACGGCTTATACGAAAGCATTAAAACACGTGAGAGCACATCAAACGATCAAATACGGCACTTAGGTTCAAATTAGAAATAAACGAAGCAATTCATGAATTTAGATATGCAAATCAAGTTCAAATGAAACGAGATTTCATGAACATGCTTAATATACCATAAGAAAGTATGCATTCAAGTTTCGGAAGAAACGGACTTCATATGCAAAAGTTGGGAAATTTGTCGAAAACTTCGAATGCACTATTCACAATCCCGAACATGCAATAAATTAATAAATCAAGCAATTCACATCTATTTCATAATCATAGAATACATAAGCAAAGAAAAAATTCGGAAAAGACGAGTCTCAGAGGTACCCACAGTGCAAAGTAGCACTGCGGCTTACAGTAGGTCCGGGGGCCAAAAATGGCTCCACACGGCCACCTGCACACGGGCTAGAGGCCGTGTGCAGTAGCCCGTGTGAAAACTCACACACGCACGGCCTCTCACAAGGCCGTGAGAGAGCCCGTGCACATACACACACACGCACGACCTCTCACACGACCGTGAGAAAGCCCATGACATACACACGAGCTTGCAACACCCCGTGTGCATAGGCCGTGTGAATCGCGAGAACAGCAGAAAAATCGCAGATCATAAAACCTTACGCGATTTCAAACAAAAAATTAACATTTCAACATCAAAACGTTAATCACTCATGCTAATTTTCACATATGATGATCTATAACATCTAATCTACGTATAGAATCAATAAACACGAAAAACCATCCACAAAACCATTCAAAATCAACATTTAACCTAACTATTCAACTATTCACCAAAACTTAGAAAAATGAGGCATAGAAGGCATTAAACGCGAAGGGCGTGAGAAGCTTACTCGAAGAAGAGATCACGAGGAGTTTGTAGGTTTTCACGGCTCGGAATTTGGTCGAGAAACGAAGTCGGGAGGATCAATCAAAGCTCTTCTTCTTCTTCTCTTTTTCTTTGTTGTGCGTGAATGAGTGAGAGAGAAACAGAAAGGGACTAAGTCAAAAGGTTGACTCGGTTTGAGAAACGAAGGGGCATTTTCGTAATTTTGTTAAAAGTAGCTCAAAAACATAAGTTGTCCAAATAAAACATAATTATAGTCAAAGTTCATGAAATTAAACGCACATTGACATGTCGTGGTTTAAATACCAAAATTCACTCATTTAAGAAATTGTTATAAAATCACATAATAATTATCAAATAAATAATTAAATCGCGTAAATAACCGATTTGGACATACCGGATAATAATTTGGATTTTCGGGGCGCTACAATCACCCCTCCTTATGAGAATCTGGTACCCAGATTCTACTCGTCGACTGAAATAACTCCGGGTGGAACTTGCGCATCTTGTCTTCGGTCTCCCACGTAGCCTCTTCGGTTGTTTGATTTCTCCAAGAACTTTGACAAGAGAAATCTCCCGGTTGTGCAGTGCTTGAGTCTTCTTATCCAATATCTTCACCGGCTTCGAAACAAAGGTCAAATCCGGTTCTAGTTCAATTTCTTCAACAGGAAGGATTTCGGACTCATTCGGGAAGTACTTTCAGAGTTGGGAAACATGAAAGACGTTGTGAATCCCTGTTAGGCTTGGCGGCAAGTCTAATATGTAGGCGGCGTTCCCAATCCTCTCCAGAATCTCATAGGGACCCAAAAATCTCGGGCTCAATTTTTCTCCTTTTCCAATTCGGGTGAATCCCTTTCGAGGAGAAGCTTTGAGGAATACTTTCTCACCAACCTCAAATTCCAAAGGTCGGCGACAAGTGTCGGCATAGCTCTTCTGTCGATCCTGAGATGCTTTCATTCTCTGCCGAATAATCTGAATACGGTCGATGGCATTTTGGAGAAACTTTGGAGGAGTCCCTCATCCATTATCATCTTTCGTCCAACGCCAATCCTCGAGATCCCAAAACAATGGGGATCTACACTTTCTGCCGTATAACGGTTAGTAAGGTGCCATTTTGATCATAGACTGATAACTGTTGTTGTAGGCAAACTCGATCAATGGCAATTGGTCGTGCCAATTGTTGCGAAAATCCAAGGCACAAGCTCGAAGCATATCACAGAGATACCTGATCATTCTCTCTGACTGACCATCTGTCTGCGGATGTGGGGATGTACTGAAAGTCAGCTTCGTTCCCATTCACTCTTGAAGTTGCTGCCATAAACGGGAAGTAAAACGAGTGTCTCTATCAGATACTATCGTAGTCGGAATCCCATGTAGCTTGACAATCTCTCCGTGATAAATCTCTGCCAACTTATCCACTTTGTATGACATGTTGATCGATAGGAAATGAGCACTCTTGGAGAATCGGTCGATAATCACCCAAATGCTATCGTAGCCACCTCTGACTTTAGGCAAACCAGACACAAAGTCCATGGCTATACCCTCCCAATTCCACATGGGAATTGGTAGTGGCTCAAGCAAACCTCCCAATCTTTGGTGTTCAAGTTTGACTTGCTGACAAGTCAAGCATCTCTTGACGTAATCAGCTACGTCTCTCTTCATTCCTCTCCACCAGAATAATTCTTTCAAATCCCGGTACATCTTACTTTCTCCTGGATGAACTATGTAAGGTGTGTTGTAAGCCTCATTGAGAATTTCTCTCCTCAAACTCTCCGGAACACAAACTCGGGTCTTGTAACGGAGAATTCCTGTGTCGTCCACACCAAATTGAGTCTCAGGATCAGCTGCGATGTGAACTATCTGCCTCTGAGTCCACTCATCAGTAGCCTGAACATCTCGAATCTTTCGACCCAACTCTGACTGGATCGATATGCTGTGAACGTGGGCCTGAGAACTGATGTGAACTCCCTCTAACTTAGCCTATAACTGGGTGATGCTCACCTTCCGGCTCAGTGCATCGGCTACAACATTCGCCTTTTTGGGGTGGTACCGAATCTTGCAATCGTAGTCCTCAAATAACTCCATCCAACGGCGCTGTCGTTTGTTCAATTCGTTCTGAGTAAACAAGTAGTGAAGGCTCTTATGATCTGTGAAGATGTCGAATGTGATGCCGTAGAGGTAATGATGTCATTTCAGTAAGGCAAATACGACGGCGGATAGCTCAAGGTCGTGCGTGGGATAGTTCTCTTCAGCTGGCTTTAGCTTCCTCGTTCCATAAGCTATAACTTTCCCTTTTTGCACTAACAGACAACCTAATCCTTCGTGTGACGCATCTGCATACACGAAAAATCCTTCAGAACCCTCGGGTAGGGTCAACACTGGGGCTGTGGTCAATCTCTTCTTGAGCTCCTGAAAACTGGTTTCACATTTGGCTGACCACTCGAACTTAGCTTCTTTTTTCGTCAATGCTGTTAACGGGCCTGCAAGTTTAGAGAAATCCTTAACGAAACATCTGTAGTATCCTACTAATCCCAAGAAACTACGGATCTCTATAGGAGTCTTAGGTCTCTCCCAATCCGGCACTGTCTCAATCTTCAAAGGATCTACCTCGATTCCCAATCCAGATATGGCATGACCTAGGAAGGTCACTCGGTCAATCCAGAATTCGCATTTGCTGAACTTAGCGAACAACTGGTGCTCTCTCAAAGCTTGGAGCACAATCTGGAGGTGTTCAGCGTGTTCTTCTTCAGACTTCGAGAACACTAAGATGTCGTCAATGAAAATAACGAAGAACTTGTCGAGGTACGGACGGAAAATCCTGTGCATCATGTCCATAAAAGCTGCTGGGGTGTTCGTGAGTCCAAACGACATGTCCACAAACTCGAAATGTCTGTATCGGGTATTGAAAGCTGTCTTCGGGATATCCTCTGATCGGATACGGAGCTGGTAATATCCTTGTCTAAGATCGAGCTTGGAATAAACCCTCGATCCTTGTACCAAGTCGAACAATTCCTCGATATGTGGTAGAGGATACTTGTTCTTCACTGTCATCCTGTTCAATTCTTGGTAATCGATACACATGCGAAGTGTACCATCCTTCTTCTTTACGAACAAGACTGGAGCACCCCAGGGCGAGGCACTCCGTCGGATGTATCCAATGGAAAGAAGTTCATCAAGTTGGTTCTTCAATTCTTTCAACTCGGCAGGAGCCATTCGGTACGGAGACTTCGAATAGGACTCGGCTCTCGGAACTAGGTCAATCACGAACTCTATATCCCAATCCGGTTGCAAGAATTCTAGATTCTCAGGGAACATGTCAGTAAACTCTTTGACCACGGGCGTTTCTTCAATCTTCATCTGGTCCTTCCGGCGGTTGAGAAGGTAAGCTATAAAGCACGTAGCTTCTTTTTTCTAAATGAGCTTCTTGGCTTCCATCATCGAGATATACGGACCTTCTCCTGATTGGAAACCCTTAACTTCATTGGAACCCAGAATAACTTTCTTCTTGAAACAATCAACCTTTGCCCGATGCTCGTACAACCAATCCATTCCGAGAATAACCCCATACTTCTTCGTCGGCAACTCAATCAAATCTGCCAGGTATTCGATACCCTCGATGATAATCGGACAATGCTTAAGAGTACAGTTTGCAACTACCTTCGAACCCAACGGTGAACTAACTACTAGCACATAATCAAGCAAGGAAATAGGCGCAAGCACAGATAAAGAAACAACAGACGCAATAAATGAGTGTGAAGCACCCGAGTCGTACAATGCATGTATGGGGATGCCATTTATATATATAGTACCTTCCACCACATCGGTCGGATCTGCCACGGCGTCCTCACATCGCCTTCCAAGGCGTAGATACGGGCATGGGCCTGAGGCTGAGCTAATCCCTACGGTACCGGTCTCTTCCTCGGGCATACCTCCACTCGGTGATCGGCCCTACCACATCCGTAGCAAAGTCCGTTCTTCTTCCAGCACTTGGCCTCTATGTGGTTACCCAGACAGAATCCACATACGGGTCGTGGAAGTCCCTAAGGTCGGGAAAGAGCAGGCTGAATGGCAGTATTGAACGGCTTCTTCCCAGAAGAGGACCCAGAATGAGGAAATGGCCTCTTCGAACCAGAAGGGAAATTCTTGGCGGCTGCGGGTGCAGGTGCAGAAGTCGGTCTCATCTGTCGAAGATCGGACTCTATAGAAAGGGTCGTCTCAACTGCGGCAGTGTAGTACTGGAGTCGGTTCCCAAGCAAGTGCATACGAATCTCATTCGACAACCCCTCAATGAACTGGCGCGTCTTCCTCTGCTCATCGTCAACCATATATGAGCAATGAACAATGAGCCTAGAGAAATGAGCCTCGTACTGGTCGATGGATGAAGTACCCTGCTTGAGAGCCAAAAACTCTCACTCACGCCGCTGACGGACAACCAACGGAATATACTTGACCCGGAACTCGACCAAGAACTGATCCCAAGTCGGGACTACATGCTCACGCTGCCATCTCTGCTCTATCCGTGTCCACTAATCGTGTGCAGCCCCAATCATCTGATAAACTGCCAACTCGACCCTCTTAAGGTCCGGACACTCCATGACTCGGAATCTCTTCTGCATAGCAGAAATCCAAGCTTCGGCGATAACATCATCCGGTGCACCCTCAAACTGCTGGGGGTTGAGCTTGAGGAATCGGTCCATATCCTTGTTGGGAGCAGGATTTTGTTGCACCTGGTGAGTATGGACCATAAACTGCCCTAAAGCCTCCATGAATTGGGCTGGGGTCGGAACACCAGTAGGCGGACCAGGCGGTTCACGGCGAGGAGGCATTCTGCAAAATCAATATCAAACATGCATGAAGCAGATAAAGTCGGGGTTCAACAAGTCGATAATATAATTCACCCAACGCAATTATTAAAAACGAAATACAATAAGCATGGATAATATGTAAATGCAAAGTACCTTTGTCAACTGGTAAAGAAGGCGGTCTCACTTCCTCTTCCCTTTATTAGTCAACTTTCACTCGAGCCTTCGACTTGATCTGTCTTTCTTCCGATTTAACAGACCCTGGAACATCATTCCTCCATGAACAATTCCCTTTTTAGGGTCTTCCTTCTTGTTGTACAAATCCTGGATCAAAATCAGGATCGGTATGCGGTCCTCTTTCCTACTGGTGTCTCCAGTTGGGACATTTCTTAAGTTGGTGATCGCCACTGCCATAGCCTAGGCAAAGTCCCAATCTCAGCCTACATTATGAGGTCTTGTGGTTGGTCTTGTCGCAACACTCGCACTGTATACGACCTTTGTTGGAAGGGGTTCCAACAATCATTGGAACCGATGCCGACCCTGATGGTCAGTTCTCCAAGGTCGTTTGGGTATCAGTGTTTGTCGTTCGTTCCAAATAGCTCCCACTCAACCTGTAAGGCTCTAGCAACGACAATGACATACGCACAGCAACCGAGGCCTATCAATATTTGGCGAATCTCAGGCCTCCACCCGGATATGAATCTAGCTGCCCCGTTCCTCTGATCCGGTTCCATATTAGGAGACTAGTTGGTCCAGTAGGCAAATCTAGCTTCGTACTCTGAGACGCTTTCCTCTCTCTGAGTTATTTCCATATTTCCCACTAGATATGGGGCCATGAAGCTTAGAGTAGTCTGTAGAGGCGGTAGGGGCGTGTCTTAACAGGTTTTCTTGCGAGGCCTATTTGAAAGCAAAGCTGAGTAACAAAATAGGTGCATGTCTCGTAAGAAATGATGTTTCACAATAATTTCCAACTAAGCATGGCCAATGAGTAATTCACATATAAGGCACCAAAAATCACATTTATCATGCTTAGCAATAAAAATCGAAATCCTAAGACCGTTCAACTTATACAAGACAAACCACGTAAGACTCGACGTCAAATCCCACGATCGACTTGTGTTACATCTCTCTTAGTACAAAAATCATAAAAGATCGCCGGTTACGTAATTAAGCCAACAGTGATCGTTCACAATTTAGGCACCCAGAAATGACGAACACTCTGCAAAACACGGAGTCAATATTGATTGACACTACTCATGTAGACACTGAATGCAAGACAAGATGAGATGGCAAAGCTTTCGGTTTTCTTTCGGGAACCTAGGCTCTGATACCATTGACTGTAGCACCCTATCCATATGTGAGATGAAGAACGCAACATTGCACCAAAACGAGTTCCTGAATAATGGAAATGTGCCCCACCCAAAAACCCATCTGAGCGAACGACAATCCACTCGATCTATACACTGGCAACAACAACACTAATAACAGAGTATGAGGAAACAACTAAGTCATCCGTCGCAACATAAGATATTCATAAATAAACTAGCAATTTAAGTACTAATGTTATACATGACTCAACTAAATTATCCTGTGCAATCCTAATATTATCAACTAACCCTTATCAGGGGTATTCAATACATAATATAATAATGTAATACAACGACACGACATAACTATTTGGACACTATCGAGACTGACCAAGAACAGTACTCGAATCTAATAGACTGTTGTTGCCAACTAACAAGATAGGTGACACCGCCACCTGTCTGCCTTGTAAGATTCAAAAGTAGGAGGGTGAGTATAAAGGATATTCAATGCAAGGGCTTATACAATAATATACATCATGGTTTGTCATTTAATAATTTGAAAGCAAAAGGTGGATATTACTCGTTTTATGAAATAACATATACGTTTTAACAAAATATACAAGCTAGAGCAACACCCTTTTTCGGCTATTTTAAAACGAGAAGTTCAATGAACTGGATATTTTTTAAATTATTTGCACGGAATTCAAGCCGTTTAGTTTAAAGTGACCTAGTCGATTTATGAGCCCTTTTTGGTTAGAATTTAACTAATCTAAAGTACAGAAACTAAAGAGTAATTATTAGGGCTTATAATTCGACTAAGTATACGAAGTAGTAAATCACAAGTATAAAACAGTAAATCAAGTAAGTAATGTCCCAACGAGTACGGGCCCTTTTCTCTCCTTATGTCTGCCAACAAGTAATAAATGCTCTTGCGCCATTTGTCTAGTTAAAAGGGCAACCCCAAACCGACGGTAAGTGAGATTTTAGGGAAATAGGCAACAAATGCACTACCCACCATCATGCCCGCTTAGGTTTGCAAAACTCCGACAAGCCCTCGGTAGACACTTACATTTTGAGTATTATACCTCAGGGTTTACCCTAGACACTTGTCTCTAGGCTTTGCCTCCGATATAACCTCAGGGCCCAAGTAAAAAAGTAGTCCAATGTTCTCACATTGAATAAAGTAAAGTAATGGCATTTTGGTGGCCAAAGGGGCCGTTTGAGACAAGAAGGTGTAACGATTTAGGATCAACTCATAAGAGCCGTAAGCTTCGGGTTTTTTCTCCTAACGACATTACTTATAAATATTCACCGAGATCCAAATCTTACTTTAAAACAAAAGTATTTTTCTTGTCCTTAAAAAATGAAATCATTTGGAGTCGATACATACATATAGGTTTTGATATTAAATGCTTGCCAAACATCACAAGGATAATAGATATACGAATAGGCAAGGAAAACATCAAAGCCATAAGTAAACACGAATGATGAGTTATTTCGCAAAATAGTAAAGGAATTCATACTCCAGTTGAAAATATTTTAAACCCTCACCTGAAAAGCACAAAGAAGATCAACACGACGGTCAAGCAGTCCCCGAGAGATAAGCCTGAAACTGACAGACGACAATACCAATTAAGATAATGATACGATGCATGGCGTACGAGAAGTGATTAAAGCAAGTATCAGTATCTAAATCACAAGTTTCTATTGAAATGCTGACAAAATGCATTTTAGGTAAATAAACGAAATATAAAAATTGGAAGCTTCTAAACATGCTTATGTTCACAGTCGAACAACACTCATGCCAATGTTCCCAATCGAACAACACTCATACCGATGTTCACATATGTCACTCTCCTGCATATAATCTACACATATAGCTAATAAACACTCCACAAATTCATCCAAATCAACATATTTACACTATTCGGCTACTATTGCAAAAAGCTCAGAAACTAAGGCTTAAAGCGGATAAAATCGAGCAGGGAGAAAAGATTACCGGTAGAGGTGGTCGAGAGGATTGTGTAGGAGTTTACAGCTCGTTAATCCATTGAGAGACGATCAAGGAATGATCATATGAACTCCTTCCCTCTTCTTTCTCCGTCTTCTTCCTTTCTCTTCACTTTCAAGGAATGAGGACATTATGCTCTGAAGGAGGGGCGAATTGTAGCCCCAAATTTACGCACAATGCACGCTCACGGTAAGCTGCACAAGAAGCAGCAAACCGTGAGATGCACATGCACGGTAAGTTGCTTCCCGTGAGCAGCTTACCGTGAGAGATACATCTTACCGTGAAATGACATGAATTATCCCACATCGGAAATGTAGTGAATGATTGAGCAGTATATAATCTAACCCTCATGTACTAACCAACAAGGATGCATCCCTTTTGGCAGTTGCTACCCGGGCCAAACTTTAGGGTTGTACACGGTGGGGGCAAAGGTTATGCGCTCGCGTCCAACCGGCGCCATCGTAAGGGTTCTCCTCTCCGCGCCCGGGGGTCGCGACAGATAGGGCTAAGGTGTTTTAGTGATAAAATGGTCATTTTGATATAATATCAGGTTTAAGGGTAATTGACCCAAGAAGCCAATTATTCAAATTAAAATTCAACGAGAAGTCAAATATTATTCCGGAAATAAATTCTGAAATTACGAGGCGTCACATATTCTCTTTTCACTTTTCATTTATTCACAAACCCTCAATTTGACGTGAGAAGAGAAGGAGAAGAAGAAAAACATAACCTTGATCTTCAAATCGATTTCTAGCGCTTGTTTCTCGATCATTTTTCGAGCCATAAAAACCTACACATTCCTCGCATTGAACTCTACATTGAGGTACCACATTTACTTCATTTTCATGCCTCTTTATTTAATTTCTAGCATTAATGATGAATAATGAATATTTATTGCTTATTGATGATGGATTCATTTCTTGGTCATTTCGTGTATTGTTCGGATTAGAATGTAGCTCTTGATGTGTTTAATGCATGATGTTAATATGGAGTTTTGATTTTTTAATGGAAAATTCGTGGTATGTGTTTTGGTGAAGAATTTTTTGTGTTCTCTTATGATCGCGCATTTTTGCTGTCAAAATATGAGCAACACGGCCTTGTGCACGACGTGCAATACTTTAAACATTTACACAGCCTTTAACACAGCATGCAGTGCACCGTGTGAGAACCTTTTAAAAGCCCTGCACAGTCTTGAACCGTGCAGAGGACCGTGCAAGAGGCCGTGTAAATGCCTTAACTAAAATTTTCAGGTTTTCGCAATGACAGCTTGTGTTGTCCATTTAGGGAAATTACTCTATAGCCCATTCTCGGCTCATTTTTTCCGAATTCTCTCTTCGCTAATGTGTTCCATAATTATAAAATGGGAAAATTCCATATTTGGTCTCATTTGTTTGGATCGAGGTAAAACTTGGTCCCATTGTGTTGAAATTTTTTTATTTAGTCCCGTAAGATTCAAAAAGTGGACAGATTACATCCTTCCGTTAGTTTTTGTATGTAAACCATTAGTATGTTACTTTTAATAATTTTTTTCTTAATTATTTTTCTAAAAGTCGTTAGGTTTATTTGTATCATTTGTCCTTTTACTCTAGGCCTATTGCAAATTTTGATCCTCCAATTTTCTAATTTCTCAATTTTATCCTATAACTCATGATTTAATAATATTTTAAAAACTTTATATTTAATAATCATTTAAGATTTATGTTATTTATAAATAAATTATTATGCATCTATACACTTACAATTATTACATTTAATTAACAAAATAAAATAAAAATAATGCATTTATATACTTACAATTATTTATTATTTAATAGACTTACCATTATTTACTTTTGATTTTAAATATTCAACATACTTAACAATAATTTAATTTTAAAAAAAAACCATCCTCATTTTCCACCCCACCCACCCCCACCCCAGACCCCAACCCCACCGCAATTCCACCTTACATTCACCTTCACCATCTTCATGATGCAAGCCCCCGTCGCCCAGAGCCCCACCTACAGACTGCAACCCATCATCACACACTAACTACCACCATGTCAACCCCCTACCCCCTACCCCTTACCGCTGCACACAAATCGCCACCATCTTCAACCTCCTACCACCGCCAGAGTCCAGACATGTTCGCCACCATCAACGACCCCCACCACCTTTACGATGAAAAACCACCACTAATGCTCTCATGCACAAATTTGGGGGGTAAGAGTTAGGGTGGGGTGGGGGGAGGACAGCGGCCAGAAAAAGGAAGAAATTGCTGGTTGTAGATCTGCGAATTTGCAGATTAATTCGCAGATCTGAAAAAAATGAATTATTTTCTATTTTTTTTCTTTTTTCTTTTATTTTAAATATTAATTAAATACAGTTTTGGTATTAGGGTTTTTTCAGATTTCAGATTTCGGCGTGAGTATGGGTTTAGGGGTGTAATTTCTAATTAAAACTCATCTTTTAAAAAAAAATAAAAAATAAAATATTGGATTGTAACTAACTAATGGGCACATGTCTAACACGTGCAATTTTCCGTGTAAAACTTAACGGAAGGACCAAAAGCACGAAACGGGCAGACACAAGAGACAAGACACGACACGATTACAAAGCTTCGGTTCCTTATGGGAACCTAGGCTCTGATACCACTGACTGTAGCGTCCCCTGAAGAAGGACCGCCACATCCGCACCGAAATGGATTCCCGAGCTTCAGCGAGGGGCCCCAACCCAAAAACCCACTCCGGCGAACGGCACTCAAGCAATAACCTTCGGCAACAGCGACAACCATCCCAACAACGACCAGAAAAGAGCAGAGAAATGCGGAAGCGAATTAAAAGATAATCAAATAAATCCATAAAAGCCTACGAAGCTAACATAATATCAATTAAACATTTATAATACAAGATACAAAATATTCATAAACAGATAGTGCCATCCATGGCTCAACTAGTCTACCCTATGCAATCCTAGATATCGTCAACTATCCCACATCAGGGGCACATAAGTACATAAAGTAAATAAATACAATAAACAAGACTCGACGGTTGTTGGGACTACTGACAAGACAAACCAGAAAGACTGAGCCTATCTAGACCTGCTGAAGCCGACTGACAAGATAGGTGACGTCGCCACCTGTCTACCTGAAGCAAGAACCAAAAATAGCAAGGGTGAGTATAAAGGATACTCAGTAAGGGGGTTTTTGATCACAGTTCGTCGTTTATCTTTTAAAACTAAAAGTGGTGAGTGTTGCCCGTTTTGAGAAAGAATACGAAAACGAAATATAAGTTGTAAACTGACACAAGGCAACACTCGGGTTCGGCTTATTTGAAAACACAACAGGTTGACGAACCGGATCCTTTAAAACATTTGCACGAAATATCAAGCCGATTGAAAGAATATTAGTTGAGTAATAAAGGAGGCTTAGGGTAGCAAGTACGAGTCACACTTCCGGGTTTTATATATATATATAGGGAAGTACATATGATAACTGAAGAAAACCGGAATGTGCTTCGACTTGTCACGAAAGCCATAAAACAATTAGACAAGCAATAATGCGATATATCATGCAAGAATGTGTCCCGGCGAGAACGGGCCCTCTCCTTATAACTCCCAATTGAAAAACATGCAGGCATATAATCAAGTACTCCACCACCAATGATACTGTACAGGATTTAAGGAGACGTTGTTAGCACCACCATCAGGATTTAAGGAGACGCGATTAGCACCACCGTCAGGAATTAAGGAGACGCGATTAGCACCACCGTCAGGAATTAAGGAGACGCGATTAGCACCACCGTTCGCATCAACTCAGGCTAACCAACCTCCTGGCCGGCCCAAGTCAACACGCTAGAAGTACACATCGGGATTTGCCCTAGACGCTCGTCCCCAGGCTCACCTCCTGTATACTCCGGGCCCAAGTCATAAAACAGGCTATGGCTCGCTTTTGAAATTAATGATAGTTTGGGTGGCCAAAAGGGCCGTTTGAAAATATGATGCAAGTAGTTAAGTATGAATGGTCAAAGGGGCTTTTGAGATAAGTTGATGTAACGATCTAGGAAATACTCATAAGCGTCGTACGCTTCGGGAGCATGCTGACGGATGTCCCTAACGACATTACTTATAAGTGCCTCAGAGATCGAATAGTTACTTTTAAAACAAATAAGTTACTTGTCTCTAGTTGGAAGCATTTCAAATCATTTTGGTTTTGCTACTAAAAGGTTTGACTAAGCACGTAAGAAATATTAAAGACAGTACAACAAGCAATAAGAAAAGGCGGGGAAATAAGTTATTTCGAAGCCTAAATAAACTATGTTCTTACTCCAGTTGAAAACAATTTAAAACCCTTACCTGGCTCGACAAGGTAGTATGAAAGCAAGCGGTAGTCAGGTTTCTCCCTCGTTGGACCCACCTGTAATACACAGGGCCTAGAGGATGAAAACAAGACCGACAATACTAAAAGCAAGACACAAGACAACAGACGACGCACGGCAATTCATATAGAATCCAATCATGCAATAAACGCAATATGGGAAGTAAATCAATTAAACATGTAAATTATGGTACGACAATTAAAGAATATTAATGAAATGTTAAATAATGAATGAACGTAAATAGTAAATATTAAAGGCATGCTTAAACGCAATTAGGGCACGTAGACATGCTTAAAATAATATAACGGAACTCTCTCGCGAAAACGGGGTCAATCGGATAAGAAACGGGAAAAAGGGGTTAACATCCCTAAACAAGCAAAGGTGTCAAATGACGGTCAAATAGGGTCGGGTAAATTACAAATTATGAAGAATATCAAATCCCGAGGCTCAAGGAAGCTATAGGTGAAATCGGATTGATATTCGGAGGTCGTATGAGGAAAGTCAACATTTAAATGAGTGGGGTTGACCAATTCCCGAAGTGTAAGAAAGGAAAAGGCTGGAAAATACACTAAGTATGTTGCACCGGCCAACGCACGGGCTTACGTACGGGCTTGGCAAGCCGGTGCAAGCACAAAAGGGGTTTGCACGGCCTCCCGCACGGTCTTGAGCACGGTGCCAAGACCGTGCAGGTGCAAACAGCCATGCGCACGGGCCTGTGCACGGGCTCAAGCCCGTGCAGGCTGAAAAGTGAAGCGCACGGGCTCCTGCACGGTCTTGAGCAGCGCACGGGCTCCTGCACGGTCTTGCTCAAGACCGTGCGTTCGCCCGTGTGGATCTACTGAGCAGCAGACTCAGCAGATCGCGAACCTCTCACGCGAATTCAAAATATAAATTCATATATCTCCTAATTTATACCATAAAACACCCTAATTTTTATATATAATCATATATATCATATAAGCTACACATAGACACAAGAAACACGTAAAATGGTCAAGTAAATCTTTCTAAACACGAAAATCCTAATATATAAAATCCTATATCTAAAGTCACGAGAATCGCAAGAAATAACGAACGGAATGAAATGGGGTAAAAGGATTACCGGTAGATAATGTAGTGAGGATCGTTCGAGTTTTCCCGGCTCGTCGATCGGGCGAGAAACGAGCTCGGTAGGGCGTCGGGAAGATCTTTCTCTTTTCTTCTCCTTCTTTCTCCTTTCTTTCTTTTCCCTTTCTTTTCTCCTCCTTGTTATGAGAGAATGAGAGAGATAGGTAGATATTTAGGAAAATATCTCGGGGGGGTAAAATGGTCATTTAGGCTTTTAAGGGCATTTATGTAATTTAAGTAATTGAGGGTATTTAAAAGATAGGTTAAATCAATCTTTTCCACAAGATTAATTAATCCAATTGGATAGATCGAGAAATTAGGCAAGAAAGAATTCGCGTAATTATTAATAATATAATTAAAATATTCGGGTCGTTACAGTCCATTTTTTGAATCTTACGGGACTAAATGAAAATTTTTGAACATAATAGGACCAAGTTTTACCTCGATCCAAATAAATGGGACCAAATATGGAATTTTTCCATAATAAAATAGATACAAATTTCATGATTTATAAATTTATTGCATGTTCGTGACTGTGAATAGTGCATTCAAGGTTTTTGTCAAAATTTCTATTTTTTGCATATGAGGTCCGATTGACCTGAAACTTACGTGATAGCTTCGTTACATGTATACGGCATCATGTGCATGATTGTGGAATTTTATGTTAAGCCATTCTTTTATTGCTCGTTTCGTGTTTTTAGAGTTGAGTTTGATCCTATAGGTTTTGTAATGTTATAGATAAGTCTGAAGAGGAGGGTCCGTGTGTTGGGATTCATGTGTTCCCGAGCGTAGCGGAAGCGAGAGTTTTTCAAAAAATTAATCCCGGGGCTATAACATGAATCTTCATCCAATGATTAAAACTTTGAAACGTTTACATATTATTGAAGAAGCACACCTTTATGCACTCCTTTTGTAGGAAATAAGGAATGAAAGCTTTCCAAATCTTAATCCACTTCAAGTAGTAGGGTTCGAAAAGATCTACCTACATTTCAATTTTCAACCGAAACCCACTGAAGATTGTCAACGGCTTCTCGCAGGCAAACACGTATCTCTTAATTCCTACTAGAGAGAACGAAGAATGTTAGATTATCTTTTGATTAAGCCTTAGAGAGTAAGACTTAATTCTATGAAGTGAAGAAACCAATTCTCTAAGGAGAGTGAGAGAATCGGCATGAGAGAGAAAGAGAAGCAGAAAACTTAGGTTATGATTTCTGATGTGTTGTATTACGTAAAAAAGAATTAATCCAAGCGATTATAAAAGACCCCGTATGGCCGAAAATTCCAAGCCCATGAAGGACTTGGATTTTCGGCCATCTCCTTCTTTTGAGACTAAGATTTGGGCCTTTTCAAAAAGGCCCATTAAATTTAATACCAGATTAAGTTCCCAAAGCCCAATTTTCTAATTACTCCTAATTAGAATTGGATTAATATTTTAATCAACTTTTAGGCTCTATTCTATCCCAAGTAGAATTCAAGCCTAATTCAATATTAATTCCTAGATTAATATTTCCTTCTCAATTTGACTTAATCTAATTAAATCCTTTAATTACATTTAATTAATTCAATTAATTAACTACTTCAATTTTGAATTAGACCACTTAATTCAATCCATCAATCCACATTGATTAGATAATCTTGTTTGCCCTTGGAAGTTATTGTGTGACCTCTCAGGTTCACCAACAGGACAACAGTAGAAACATTTTCTAAATGTCACAATTATATCTTTTTTTGAGCTCTTTCAATTAAAGAAGGTTTGTGAGTCAAAACCTATTTGATCTCACAAACTCGTTTCTACAGACCATGGATAACGTCTAGCAACATGTCCATGGCCACCCATCCTTCGATGAAATGGTGCTTACCTTTTGGCCTCATGGTCTCCGTGAGATAAAATCCCTCAATCATCCAATTCCCGATTATGACCTAGGGTATGGGATACAGAATCCTAGTAGTCTATAATACTATGAACGACATTCCAATAGCAATCTCATTTGAACTCTAACTCTAGGAACTCTTTCCTAGTTGAGATCAACAATACTTTGCAAAGATTTGATATGAAATGTACTATAGCAGAATTCATAGGAATTCTTCTTGTTCTTATAACAAGTGATTGATTCTATATTAACCCTCATAGCCTCCATGCATAACTCGAACATACCCAACGTACAAATTATATGAAACTTAGAGATTCAGAAGTACATCAAAGCATGCCCCAGTCATACACAAGGCAACCAAGGAGTCTCAAGTCTAAGGATCAATTAGACACGATCTTGGCTAGGGAAATCTTCCTAATCTTTAAGACTCGATATGAGCCTTAACCCACTTAGGCATTCCCGACAGGATCCTCAGTGAACATAATCTCTATTAAGCACCCTTACATGCATAGTAGTGTCAAAAACACTAATGTCATGAAATGGGACACACTTTCATAAAGCTATGACATATAAGAAAGTCTCAAGTGAGTTTGTAACGCCCCGAAAATTCGAGGCGTAAACTGGAATAACGATGCAGGGGAGGCCGAGAAAGGCCACACGGCCTGCAACACACCGTGTTGCAAGGCCGTGTGAAATGAATTCACACGGCCAAGAGTCATGGCGTGTGCAAGAGGCCGTGCGAAATTGGGAGAATGCGCACGGCCTGCAGCACGCCGTGTTGCAAGGCCGTGTGTGTTCGTTTCCCGTCCCACATCGGAATTTCAGACGAAAATCGAAGGGTTTATAATCAAAGGCCGTCAAGTATATACCAACGTGTGGTACCACCTTTTGGCAGTTGATTTCAGGCCAAACTTTAGGGTTGTACTCAGTGGCGACTGGAGGTTATACCCGCGCGTCCAACGGGCGCCCAAGGAGGGAGGGTTCTCCTCTCCGTGCCCGCCCCGAAAATTCGAGGCGTAAACTGGAATAACGATGCAAGGGAGGCCGAGAAAGGCCATACGGCCTGCAACACGCCGTGTTGCAAGGCCGTGTGAAATGAATTCACACGGCCAAGAGTCACGGCGTGTGCAAGAGGCCGTGAGAAATTGGAAGAATGCGCACGGCCTGCAGCACGCCGTGTTGCAAGGCCGTGTGTGTTCGTTTCCCGTCCCACATCGGAATTTCAGACGAAAATCAAAAGGTTTATAATCAAAGGCCGTCAAGTACATACCAACGTGTGGTACCACCTTTTGGCAGTTGATTTCAGGGCAAACATTAGGGTTGTACTCAGTGGCGACTGGAGGTTATGCCCGCGCGTCCAACGGGCGCCCAAGCAGGGAGGGTTCTCCTCTCCGTGCCCGGGGGTCGCGACAAGATGGTATCAGAGCAGGTCCGTCAGTGCGTACCCAGACACCAGAGGGTTTCCGCTAAAGGAACTCGCGAGTGCGAGGGGAGACTGGCGGAGAAGCCACGATCTTGAGTCACAACGTAATGGGGACATTATGCTTCGAACGGGGGGATAATGTAACGCCCCGAAAATTCGAGGCGTAAACTGGAATAACGATGCAGGGGAGGCCAAGAAAGGCCACACGGCCAGCAACACGCCGTGTTGCAAGGCCGTGTGAAATGAATTCACACGGCCAAGAGTCACGGCGTGTGCAAGAGGCCGTGAGAAATTGGGAGAATGCGCACGGCCTGCAGCACGCCGTGTTGCAAGGCCGTGTGTGTTCGTTTCCCGTCCCACATCGGAATTTCAGATGAAAATCGAAGGGTTTATAATCAAAGGCCGTCAAGTACATACCAACGTGTGGTACCACCTTTTGGCAGTTGATTTCAGGCCAAACTTTAGGGTTGTACTCAGTGGCGACTGGAGGTTATGCCCGCGCGTCCAACGGGCGCCCAAGCAGGGAGGGTTCTCCTCTCCGTGCCCGGGGGTCGCGACAAGATGGTATCAGAGCAGGTCCGTCAGTGCGTACCCAGACACTAGAGGGTTTCCGCTAAAGGAACTCGCGAGTGCGAGGGGAGACTGGCGGAGAAGCCACGATCCTGAGTCACGACGTAATGGGGACATTACGCTTCGAACGGGGGGATAATGTAACGCCTCGAAAATTCGAGGCGTAAACTGGAATAACGATGCAGGGGAGGCCGAGAAAGGCCACACGGCCTGCAACACGCCGTGTTGCAAGGCCGTGTGAAATGAATTCACACGGCCAAGAGTCACGGCGTGTGCAAGAGGCCGTGAGAAATTGGGAGAATGCGCACGGCCTGTAGCACGCCGTGTTGCAAGGCCCCATGTGTTCGTTTCCCGTCCCATATCGGAATTTCAGACGAAAATCGAAGGGTTTATAATCAAAGGCTGTCAAGTACATACCAACGTGTGGTACCACCTTTTGGCAGTTGATTTCAGGCCAAACTTTAGGGTTGTACTCAGTAGCGACTGGAGGTTATGCCCGCGCGTCCAACGGGCGCCCAAGCAGGGAGGGTTCTCCTCTCCGTGCCCGAGGGTCGCGACAGAGTTTGTTCGACATGCCCTGTGCCTTTTAAACTCTACGACTTTGAGTAGTTTAGATCTCACCATTGGGTACTTATTGTTAGAGTTGTGCCCTGGAAAGACGAACTGTTTTAGGCATTTCCCAAGAAACTCTAGAGTGGAACGATCAAGTGATCAATAATAGAACGACGTTAGTAGTCGTCTAATACTACTTTGGCGAAATTCATCATATTTCAAAGTAACTATGTTCTTGCCCCAGTTGAAAGCATTTTCAACCCTTACCTGGCTCGACACGACAAAATGGAAGCAAGAAGTAGTCAAGTTTCTCCCTCGTTGGTCCCACCTGTAATACACAGGGCCTAGAGGATGAAAATGAGACCGACAATACTAAAAGCAAGACACGAGACAACAAAACGACGCACGATAATTCAAATAGAACTTCAATCATGCTACAGGTGCAATATGGAAAGCCAAATAATTAAACATATAGAGATACACAATTATGGAACAACAATTAAGGAAATATTTATGAAATTCAAAATAAGAAAAGAATATAGAAATTAAATATCGAAGACATGCTTAAAATAATATAAGAACGCTCTCACGCGAATACGGGATCAAACGGGTAACAAACGGGAAAAGTGGATAAAATCCCTAAACAAGAAAGGTGTCAAATGACGGTCAAATAAGGTCGGATAAATCATAACTTTGCAAAAATATTAAATCTCGAAGCTCAAGGAAGCTATAGGTAAAATCGGATTGATTTTTAGGGGTTCGTATGCAAAAGTCAACATTTTAAATAAGTGGGGTTGACCCAATTCCCGAAGTGAATAAAGAAAGAAAGCTGAAAAATTCACTAAGGCATGTGCACCGGTCGACGCACGGTCTTGAACACGCTGTCAAGACCGTGCAAGTGCAACGGCCTTATGCACTGGCAACGCACACGGGCGCAAGCCAGTGCAGGTCAAATGGGCAGCGCACGGGCCAACGCACGGTCTTGGCAAGACCGTGCATGAACCCGTGCAGATCAGCAACAGACAACAGCAATTCACGATTTCAACGAAAATCGATCCAAAAATCCAAAAATCTTAATTTCTAGCAAGAATCAACAACTAAGACTTACAACGAACATTAAGCAACACATAAGGAACATTTTGATCCAAGTAGCATGCAAAATAACCATGGAATGAGCTCAAAATCATCAAAATTCATAAACAACCCATGAAGCAATAAATGTGATTAAAAGCTCATAAATTCGGGGAAAGAGGTGGTGAATCGGGTACCTAAAGAAAGAGCTCGTCGAGAGGATCACGTGCGTACCAACGGTGCGAAAATCGGCGGAGAACCCAGCTCGGTAGGACGTCGGGAAGATCTCTCTCTTTTTCTCCTTTTCTTCTTTCTCCCTTGGTTGTTGGTGCGTGAAGTGAGAGTGAGGGAGAGAGATGGGGTCTAAGTCAAGGTTAGACCTAGGGCTTAGAAACGAAAGGGCACTTTTGTAATTTAATAAAACTCACTCAAAATAAATGTTATTCAAATAAAACAATATTACAGTCAAAGTTTATCATTTTAAACGCACAGTAACATAGAATAATTTAAATTTAACGATTAGCACATTTACAAAATTCATAATAGAATATAACAAATAATCACATAATTCGAGAATTGATGAAAGAAGTAAGATACGAAGGCGCGAAGCTTATCGAACTCATCTTGAAAAGTCGAGGCGTTACAGTGCACAAGGTGGTGAGGGAGATTCAAGGGGTGAAAAGGTAATTCTTGGTGAAATAAGAAATATAAGAGGGTCAGGGATAAAATAGGGAATTTTGGGTAAAAGGTGGATTCACGGATAAAAACTTATTCGTGATACTAAATATTCTCATGAAAAGCCTTCGGCACGAATAAAATATAATTCCGGAATAAATCCAAAATTTTGGGTCGTTACAAATCCAATTCCACCGAAAGAAAAGAGTGCAGATGGTCCAGCAATCGGCAGTAGAAGGAGCTCTTGGATATGGGCTCACTTCACGAGATATGAAGAAGATAAAAATCCAAAGGCATCTTGCAATTACTGTGGTGAAGATTACGCCGCACACTCAAAACAACATGGTACAGGTAACATGATCCACCACTTAGAAAATCAATGCAAAAAGTACCCGTATAGAGCAATTGACAAAAACAACAACCTCTTTCTTTTGAGACAAAAAAAGATGGAGATGGTCGTACTTGTGTTACCCTAAAGTCTGTTGGCTATAACTATGAAGAATGCAGAATAGCATTAGTTGAGGGTCATTATCGATGAGTTGTTATAACACCCCAATTTCAAAAAATACGAATAAAGGTGAATTAAGAAGAAAGTCATGTCATTATACGCATTCACGTTGCCTGGTATACTATTTGCGCGATTTAAATTGCAGATTTTGATATGTTATTTTAATAAAATTATTCGTGCCTGAATTTCGTGTGTGGAAATATTAAAATTAGTTTATCATGTTCGGCTTATTACTAATTGAAGTTATTTATTCAAATTTTATGTTAATAATGTATGCTTTATTAGATTTAATAGTATAGTTATTTAATGATAATTACTTCTTGGCCCAAAATTGAATGAAAGAATTATCACAATAATTAATTGAACAACTAAGAAATTTTTATCTGCACCACCTCAATACTTATATTCATTTGTATTAAATGACCAAATTGTCTTTCTTTATCTACATCTAACCGACATATAGGTCCTAACCATCCCTCTCTTAATTAGTAAATTAGTTTGTTTTATCTATTTGTATCATTAAAATAATCAATTATTTTCCTTTTCTTTTATGTAAACCACCTCCTAGTTAATTCTAATTGGCTGCATTTTATCAACTCATTAATAATATTACATGTAACTATGTTTGTTAGCACTTTGAGAAAAAACAACCAAACTTAAAGACTTTAGTTTCATTCAATAGACGTTGCAATATTCATCTGTCACTCGAGAAACAAAGAACTAGAGCAACTTTTCTTCATTCATTTTCTTCTTATTTTGGGTACGAAGGAAACTGACGAATAGGTATATTTTCATCAATTTATCTTTTATTTGGGTTGTTAACAGATAGTTAATTAATATGTTAATTCTTATTACTCCACTATCTCTAAATTAGTTATTTAGTTATTTGAGTGTTATCCGATTTTATAACTAACTAATTTCATTAGTTAAACGATTTAACCTAATGAAAGTTAAAGACCGTAATTAATAATAACACTATGTTAAAAACTTACTAATTTTGAAAGGTTAGAAGTGGTTAATCATTGAGATTTCTTTATTTTCCATTTCTTGTGCGAAACTTTGTTAGACCTCTTTAAGTAATTGTTGGATATGTATTAGGAGCTAGCTCACGTAGTTAATCAGTGACATCGTAGAATTAGATAGTTAGCAGATTATTGATCAATTGAACTTAATTTAATGTATTTAATATGTGTGGCTTGAAAATTATAAATTGATAGCTCAGTTTATTCTTATTTATTTATTTTTTGGTAGAACCTGTTTATTCTTATAGTTAGTCAATAATTCTATGAATGAATATCAAAGTGGTCATATAATCAAATCTGATTTCATTGCAAATTAATATTATTCTCGAAATAGTTAAGAGTTGTTTGATAATTATTGTGATTTCAATAAACTGGTTTAATGCATTATTACCTGTTAATTGAGTTTATTAGTTTGATTCGGGTTGGGTTTAGTGTTAAATAGATTGAGTGTCCACTCTAAACCTTAACTTGTTTGTCTTGTTATTCAGGTGCAACAAATCCCGAGTCCACCGGTGACGGTGAGGAAAATCTAATTATTTTTCCAAAATTGGAATACGTATATATGTAAATACCTAATATATATGTAAGCCCTTCGTAAAACCTTTACTTTATAATTATAATATTTTCTCCCCAATTTGCTATTACCTACATATAGATACTTTAGCTTCAAATTTTATTGAAAGTTTTAAGAAAAATAATTTTGATATCAAATGGTTTATATGTACTGCATCAAATGAATTCTTTTATTTTAAAACAAGAATCCCGCTTGTTCCATTCTACGAGCTATTCTGTTATGTCTGTCTGTTTGTCGTGAGGGTTCATCTCTCCGCGCCCGGGGGTCGCGACAGGGTGGTATAAGAGCTAACCGACAGTCCGGGTCCACGCACCAGGGAGTTACCATTTACAGGGCTCGGCGTGCGTGGAGTATCTCCACTGACGAAAAACGAACGATCCTAATGTCGTGGCACAATAAGGACGTTGTACTCTGAAGGGGGGTGAATTGTAACGCCCCAATCTGAAGAGAAAATGAGCAGCTCACGGTAAGCTTCACGGGAAGCAGCAAACCGTGAGATTTCACTCTCACGGTAAGTTGCTTCCCGTGAGCAGCTTACCGTGCATGATACAATTGTCCGTGAGAATGTATTTAATTGTCCCACATCGGAATCGCAATGCAGAAATGAGAAGCTTATAACCTAATTGCCATGTACAATCATTCAGTGGGTTAACCCCTTTTGGCACGTGCTTCTCAGGCAAAACTTTAGGGTTATACACGGTGGCGACGAAGGTTATGCGCGCGCGTCCAACGGGCGCTGTAACGCCCCAAAAATTCGAGGCGTAAACTAGAATAACGATGCAGGGGAGGCCGAGAAAGGCCACACGGCCTGCAACACGCCGTGTTGCAAGGCCGTGTGAAATGAATTCACACGGCCAAGAGTCACGGCGTGTGCAAGAGGCCGTGAGAAATTGGGAGAATGCGCACGGCCTGCAGCACGCCGTGTTGCAAGGTCGTGTGTGTTCGTTTCCCGTCCCACATCGAAATTTCAGACGAAAATCGAAGGGTTTATAATCAAAGGCCGTCAAGTACATACCAACGTTTGGTACCACATTTTGGCAGTTGATTTCAGGCCAAACTTTAGGGTTGTACTCAGTGGCGACTGGAGGTTATGCCCGCGCGTCCAACGGGCGCCCAAGCAGGGAGGGTTCTCCTCTCCGTGCCCGGGGGTCGCGACAAGATAGTATCAGAGCAGGTCCGTCAGTGCGTACCCAGACACCAGAGGGTTTCCGCTAAAGGAACTCGCGAGTGCAAGGGGAGACTGGCGGAGAAGCCACGATCCTGAGTCACGACATAATGGGGACATTACGCTTCGAACGGGGGGATAATGTAACGCCCTGAAAATTCAAGGCGTAAACTGGAATAACGATGCAGGGGAGGCCGAGAAAGGCCACACGGCCTGCAACACGCCGTGTTGCAAGGCCGTGTGAAATGAATTCACACGGCCAAGAGTCACGGCGTGTGCAAGAGGCAGTGTGTAACGCCCCGAAAATCCGAATAATTAATTTGGTATGTCCGAATCGAATATTTGTGTAATTTAATATTTATTTGATATTTATTAGGTAATTTTAGAATTTATTTCGTATATGATTGAATTTATGTATTTAAATTACAAATCGTCAATGTGCGTTTAATAATATGAATTTTGACTGTAATTACATGTTATTTGGACATCGTGAGATTTCGAACTTATTTTGCAAAATTATTAAAATGCCCCTTCGATTTCTAAACCTTAGTCGATTGACTAAGTCTCAATCTCTCTCTCTCACATTGCCATTCACGCTCAAACAAGAAAAAGAAAGAAAAGGAGAAGAAAGAAAAAAGAAAGAAAAAGAAAAGGAAGAAGAAAGATTCCAACGATTGTCCCGACTCCGATTCCCGACGGATTCTCGATCCGTTTTCGTCTACGAACTCCTCGCGATCTCATCTACGTGTATGCTCTCTCGAAATTTTTCATTTAATGCCTTCATTACTTCGATTTTTGGATTTTTGATTATAGTTGAATAATTTAGGTTTTATATGATTTTGATAGAAATTGTGGTTGGATTTTCGTGTTTATTGTTTCTACGTGTAGCTTATGTATTGTAGATCATTATATGTGAGAATTAGGGTTTGATTTGCATGTTTTAGTAATTAATTGTTGGATTAGGGTTTGATTTTCGCGTATGATTTTCTGTCTGCGAGTTTCTGCTCATTTTGATCGCACACGGGCTTGTGCACACGGCCTCGAGGCCGTGTGCATGATGCCGTGCGCGTGGAAGGATTGCGCACGGGCTGTACACACGGCCTTGAGGCCGTGTGCATGAGGCCGTGCGCGTTTCTTGATCGTGCACGGCCTCGCCACACGGCCGTGCACAAGGCCGTGTGGAAGGCTCGAACAGTGCCCTGACCTTCTGTAAGTCAGGGTACAAATTGGCCTATGGGTCCCGCTTCGGCTCGTCTTTTCCGAATTCTTTCTTCGCTCGTGTATTCGATATGTATGGTATAGATAGGAATTGCATGATTTATGAATTTACGACATGTTTGGGTATGTGAATAGTGCATTTTAAGTTTTCGTTAAATTTTCTAACTTTTGCATGTGAAGTCCGACTTTCCCGAAATTCGAATGCATGCTTCTTTATGATATTCTAAGCATGTCCGTAAAGTTTCGTTGCATTTGGAATTGAGTTACATTTTTAAATTTGCGATTTACTCCGTTTTCGTTTGAGAATTTGAACCTAAGTGATTTATTTAATTGTATAACGTGCTTCTCTGTGTTCTAATTCTTTCGTATAAGCCGTGCGTCGTCTTTAGTCTTATTTGGTTGTGTCTTGGTATTTTTGCAGACGATACTCCGGTGGAGTAGCGCCGGTTCTTGCTTCTTTTGATCATTTTGCATAGCTAGGTGAGGCTTTCCTTTTCTGATTCCAGTATTACTACGTATATATATATATATATGCCTTTCCCCATATAAGCCACGTTTATGTTTTGTTTTCACACCGTTTATATATATACTTAGTAGATATTTATGATTATTATGTTCATCTGATTTATCGAAACTTATTTGATATGAAAAAGTATTACGTATAGTCTTCGAAATGTTTACGAAAGAGACATGTAAAACCTTTTTGTTTCTAAGGCGAACTTTGGCCTTCGGCCTCGCATATGACATATCTCGAACGGTCTTTTGGCCACCCCGAAATGTTTGAAAAGCGAGTTATGAAATGTTTGCATGATCGTTTGGGCCCGGAGTAAGAGCGATAGGACGAAGTCGGTAGACGTGTGGTACCACCTTTTGGCAGTTGATTTCAGGCCAAACTTTAGGGTTGTACTCAGTGACGACTGGAGGTTATGCCCGCGCGTCCAACGGGCGCCCAAGCAGGGAGGGTTCTCCTCTCCGTGCCCGGGGGTCGCGACAGGCGCCGTCGTGAGGGTTCTCCTCTGCGCGCCCGGGGGTCGCGACATATCTTGATGAGAAAACAAAACTTAAAAATCTTATTAAATTTGAAAGAGTTGTCAAACTACAGATACATGGACTGTAACGACCCGAATATTTATAATTACATTGCAAACTCTTATCTCGCCTAATTTCTCGATTTATCCAATTGGATTAATTAATATTATGGAAAAGATTGATTTAACCTATCTTTTAAATACCCTCAATTACCTAAATTACATAAAAACCCCTAAAAGCCTAAATGACCATTTTACCCCCCAAGATATTTTCTAAATATCTATCTCTCTCACACTCTCATAACCTACAAGAAGAAGAAGGAGGAAGGAAAGAAAGGAGAAGGAGAGTAGAATTCCGGACCGAACTCGATTTCTGACCGAATGGACTCCCGTCTTCGACTACACGACCCTCATTCCATAATTTACCGGTAACCTTTTAACCTCATCTCGTTTACTCCGTCGATTCTCGGTTTATTGTAGATTATTTAGTTAGGTTTTTATTTGAGAATTAATTGGGTTTGTTAGTTATAGTTGATGGTTTCGTACGATTCTTGTCTCTAAATGTTAAGCATGTTTAGGAGAGTAACATATTCGAATTTGAGCATGATTGACCGAGTAGAAATTTCGTAGGATGAATTTTGGTGTTGAATTTCTTGTTTAGGCATCTGTAAACTTGCGACCTGCTGTTATAGAACCACACGGTCTCGCCACACGGTGTGATAAGACCCCGTGTGAACGCGCACGGCCCAACCTCACACCGTGCATGAGACCGTGTGTGTTTTGAAACACGCACGACCTCACCACACCCCGTGCAGGAGGCCGTGTCTCTTCTGAGTAGCACGCACGGCCTTGGCACACCCCGTGCCGCAGGCTGTGCACCCCTTATTGGCACGCACGGGCTTCGCACACCAGGTACAGACCGTGTGTTGTACCCCGTGTGTACGCGTTGGGCGATTTTCAGCCATTTTCCAGACCCTGCCTTCTGTCCATTTTCACCCCGAAAACCCAAAATGTTTATTTGATCTCATTTTTTATTTCCATCTTCACTAATAGGTTTATATGGTCCTTTAAATCCTTAATTATCGAAGTGGGAATTTTTCCGACTTCTTTCGGGTATTGAATAATACCAATTTCGTTTAGGGCTTTTTAGCTATTTTTCCATATATCGTTTGTATGATCCAAAACTTGCATGAATGCTTCCTTATTATGTTACGAGCATGAATGTGAAATCTAAATTGTGTTCGAAGCATGTTTACATCTTTTAATCCTTATATCTCGTTTAATTGTTTTAAATGCATTTGTGAGTACTTCAATGGAAGTCGTGTCTATATGCTTTTACATGCTTTAATTACTTATTGTACGCCGTGCATCTTGTCAAGAGTCTTACCTGGTTATGTCGTGTCTTAGATTGCAGGCTTTACTCCCGTGGAGTACTTGTCCGTTGCTTGCTTGCTTTTCTCGTTTGTCGAGCTACAGGTAAGGGTTTTAAATGTTTTCAACTGGGGCAAGGACGTAGATGTAGGTTTCAAAATAACTTATCATCCCGTATTTTTATTACTTGCTATACTTGTCTTTAAAATTCCTTATGTGCCTATCAAACCTTTTGATATCAACTTATACTGTATTATCCAAATTGATTTGTTTTCAAAAGGGCAAGTAAATTCCTTCTTTTTAATCGTGACAATTTGACTTGGGTTGGGTCTATGAGGGAAGTTGTTAGGGGAGTCTGTCAGCACATCCCGACACGTATGAAACTGGTAGTTACCCCCTTTGTCGTCACTCACTTGCCCAGTTGCCCGTTTGGCACCTCAAACCTTTCCTGAAAAGTGAGTAAATATTGGACATTTTTATGGGGCCTCGGGATGGTATCCGGAGGTTGCATCTGGGGACGAGCGTCCAGGGTGTAATCCGAGGTGCTTCTCCCAAAACTAAGCGTCAATTGTGGCCCGTCAGGAGTTTGATAGCCACGGTTGGGAGTGATGGTGGGTGTTGCATATGTTGCACACTTTCCTTAAATTCACTATAGTCGAGTCTTGGGTTGCTCCTTAGCTTGACACCGGAGATGGAGTTTACTTGTATTGGTTGAGGGGGTTATAAGGAGGAATAGGCCCGTTCTCGCTGGGATAATTACTTGCTATTGTAACTGCTTTTATTGTTATTACTGTTAATTATTTCGGCTTTCGTTATAAGTCGAAGCACCTTCCGGTTTTCTCCCTTTAGCATACGTAGTTCCCTATATATGTATAAAACTCGGAAGCGTAACTCGAACTTACCGACAATAAGTTTCATTTGTTGTGAAACACTTTAGTTGAATTACGAGCCGTTTATTTATCATTTCTAATTTATTTATGCTATGTCCTTCGAAATTGTAACGGCTTCGTGACTCAACTAATACCATTTCAAAATGATCGGCTTGACTTATGTGCAAATGTTTTCAAAGGATCCGGCTCGTCAATTTTGGGGTCTTCAACTAAAGCCGAACTCGAGTGTTGCTTATATTACGTTTTACAATTTATGTTATTACTTACACTTCTTTGTCAAAACGAGCAACACTCACCTCTTTTGTTTTAAAAGATAAACGACGAGCTACGATCAATACTATATTGTACCCCCCCCCTACTGAGTATCCTTTATACTCACCCCTTCTGTTTTGGTTCTTGCTTCAGGTAGACAGGTGGCGTTGTCACCTATCTTGTCGGTCGGCAGCAACAGGTCTAGGTTTGTGTTTATTGTCTTGTCAGTGTCCCAACAACAGTCAAGTAATTGATTTAATTTATTGCATTTGATATTATGTTTTATTTTCCGTACTTACGTGCCCCTGATGTGGGATTAGTCGAGCCATGGATGGCATTAACTGAATATTTATTTTGGAATCGTTGTATAGATTATGTTGCCGTGGATGGCTTATATGATTAATTGTTATTTCCGCATTCTGTTACTCTGTTATTCTGTTTATTGCTGATGTTGTTGGGGCGTCGTGGTGCTGTTGCCGGAGTTTGATTGATTGATTGCCGTTCGCCGGGATGGATTTTTGAATGGGGTACATCTACCTCATTTGTGAGTTCGTCTCGGTGCGGATGTGGTGTCCATTCTCCTCCTACGGAAAGGGGCACTACATGGACTTCTATTCAAAATATGAATTATATGTGTCTTAGTACTCATTGGATTGATAAACATTGGAGGTCGCAGAAAGGGATTTTAAGCTTTTGTATCATACCTAATCACAAAGGTAAGACAATTGGGAAAATGGTTGAGAATTGTCTCTTGGATTGGGGTATAAATCGAGTGTTAACAATTACAGTTGATAATGCAAGTTCCAATGATGGTGCTATTAGTTATTTAAAAAAGAAAACTAAATGTTGGATAAGTGCCATCTTGGCTAATGAGTTCTTGCATTTGAGATGTTGCACAAATATTCTAAATCTCATTGTGAAAGATGGTTTAAAGCAACAATTTGAATCAATTCTTAAGATTCAAAATACAATTAGGTATATGCGCTCATCTCCGTCAAGATTACAAGCTTTCAAAATGTGTGCGGATATAGAAAAGATAAGTACCAAAAGCCTTGTTTGTCTTGACATTGAAACTAGGTGGAATTCTACCTATTTAATGTTAGAGGCTGCTGTGAAGTTTGAAAAGGCATTTGAGCGGCTTAAAGAAGATGATTCAAGTAATGGGATGTATTTTGCTTTAGGTGAAAAAGACAACGATGATGATGAGGAAGTCGAGATCACTGATAAAGGTAAAGGTAAAGAGGGAGAAATTGGTGGGAAAGGAATAAGAAATTATAGTAAATTTTTTGGGCCACCTGAAGAAGAAGATTGGGAATTTGCTAGGTCTTTTATAAAAATTTTGAAGCTTTTCTACGACGTAACTTTGCAGCTTTCTAGTTCATTACATGTCACATCTGATCTATTTTTTCTTGAAATTGTGGCTATCCAAACTCGATCGAAAAATTTGTCTAAACACAAAGATGCTAAAATTTCTGTTATGCCATGAAAACGCAAAGAAAGTTTTACACATATTGGGACAGCCTTGATAACATCATTTATTATTGTATGTGGCCACTGTCTTGGATCCACGTTACAAATTGCGGTTTGTGAGGTTTTGCATCGATCAAGTGTACGAAAATGATAACAACTTATCTCGTGTGTTAAAAGAGAATGTGAAAAGTACATTGATTCGTTTGTATGATTGTTACAAACATCTTGATCCAAGTTAAGATTCGACATGCTCAAGTCCAAATCAAACATCGGTTGATGCTGTTAACATTGATGAAAATGTGGACACAATTAAATTTTTATGTTCTCAATTTGAAAAATATTTGGAGGAAAATGAGAACATTGATACTAAGTGGGAATTTAGTAAATACTTGGGGGAAAATTGTGAAAAGAATATAGATAGTTTTGATGTGTTATGGTTAGGCATGTAAACGAGTCGAATCGAGCCGAACTTTAACTTTTTTTTAAGGCTTGAGTTCAAGTTCGAATAATTTGATTCGAACCCGAACTCGAACTCGAGCTTAACGAACTGTACATACTGAATTCGAGTTCGGTTCGATAGCATGTTCAGGATCGGTTCGGTTCGAGATTCGGAAAAATACTTATATATATATATATATATATATATATATATATATGGGCCAGATTCGCGAGCTCACGAAAAACTAATAAAATGATCAAATTCGGTTCGAAAATATATCGAACCTAGTTCAGGTTCGGTCCGGTTCGTGTCGAATTCGATCACGAATAAAGGTTGGCTCGGTTCGTGAAGCTCACAAACAGGATTGGTTTGTTTACATCCCTAGTTGCGGTGGTGGAAGGATAATTCATCAAGGTATCTTATTCTTTCTCAAATAGCTAGAGATTTTTTGGCTATTCTAGTCTCTACAGTGGCATCTGAATATGCCTTCAGTACTAGTGGATGCATTCTTGATCCATATCGAAGTTCACTTAATCCTGAAATGGTGGAGGCTCTTGTATGTTGTCAAAATTGGTTACGTTCAAAACCTGTTACCATTGACATTGAGGAATCAATGAAAGAAATATCAATAGAAGAAGTTGAGAAATATCCAAATAATAAACGGGGGAAAATTCTATTTTTGGTCCCATTTGATTGGGACGAGGTCAAAATTAGTCCTATTATGTTTCAAAATCCAAATGTAGTCCCATAAGATTCAAAACGTTGCCAAATTTAGTCATTCCATTAGTTTTTGGATGAAAATTGCACACATGGCTGTTACTATGTTATTTCTAATATTTTTCTCCAAAAAAATATTTGACTTAAATATATTCTCAGTCCTATAATTATAATTCTATAGCAAATTTGGTCCTTAGGTTTTGCAATTTTTCAATTTTGTCATATAACTCATGATTTAATGATATTTTAAAAGACTCTTATATTTAATAATCATTTAAAATAAGGGCTAATTAAATGTTAAATGAATATAAAGTAATATTTAAATGTATATAAATGTGAAATAAGTTATAATTTAAATATATATGTATAATTAAGATAAATGAAATATACAAAATACATTATTTTAATTTTATTATTTTGAGAAATTGAGAAATTACAAAACTTAAGGACCAAATTTGCTATAGAATTATAGTTATAGGACCAAAAATATAATTAAATCAAACTTTAAAAAAAATAAGAAAAAAATGTTAAAAAATAACATTCTAACGGCCACGTATGCCACTTTCATCCAAAAAGTAACGGAAGGACCTTAACTAGCAACATGTTGAATCTTATGAGACTATATTTAGATTTTTGAAAATAAAAAATAATGGGACTAAATTTGACCTCGTCTCAATCAAATGGGACAAAAAATAGAATTTTTTCTTATTAAAGGTAATATTTATATTAATTATTCTGCATTAGTTTTTATTCTTTCACGAATATATTTTACATTTTTCGTGCTAATATTTTCTCTTTGTTTTCAATTTCAGAATTTAAAATTGGTACTACAAGTGATGAAGTACAAGTAATTGACAATTAAGGACTTTGAGTCAGGTAATAGATATAAATATATACATAAATATGTCTTTTTTTTTCTTTTTTACCTATAATCCAATGTTAATATGTGATTATTTGATATACTAATCATTTAGTGGTTAAATTATTGCAGGGTTTACATTAAAGTTGTTGTCTTTTGTAAAGACACAGCCATTGGAGTATGATTGGTAATTATCAAAACTCTTAATTCTTTAAAATTTGCAAAGTGTCACTTGTTTATAGAACTCTGTAGTAGTTCTATTATGAACTTTTCGTGAACAGATTCAATAGTGGAGCTTGGAAGATCTAAATGAAGAAATGATTTTGAACCTCTAAAATCCTGAAGAAGAAGATTATATGATTTTATTTTTGAACAATATCGAATTTGCTTTTAGTTGCTATTTTTTTTCTTGGATACGTGATTCTCGTTTTAGATTGATGGACAAAGTTTGTGTGAACACCTCGATTTTGCACCTCGTCACACGATGACATTTTGCAGAATGATGACTCAGCTTCGCCAGACATTAGGCAAACTCCGGACGCCCAGACGATCCCCGAGAGTCAAACCCCAGGGTCCATACCCCGTGACATACCCTCAGTAGCCCCTAATCGCTTCTCCACCCTGCCATATATTCATCAGATCCTGAATTCGATGTGATATTACGATAGGACGTCGCGATAGGAGCATTTCGATTTTTGAATCACCCGAATCGGACGTGAAACGAAGGAGAAAACACCAAAAAAACTCGGATGCGCGCAAACCCTAGTCCGGCCCAACACGGCCGACCGGCCAACATGACTTTGCGGGTCGGCCGGCCAGCGAACATCCCCTCCGGCTGGTCCCACCAGCCGGCCGGCCGGTCATGGCCAGGCTCACCAGCTTGGCCGGTCGGTCAACCCCCTCCTACGCAGCCCTAACTTTCCTTATGGGTTGTGCAGCCCTAACCTTACTACGGTCATTTGGCATTGGTGAGAAGACCCGAAAGGGGCAAGTGGAGGGTGATAGGTTGCTGCAACCCCTTCCTCCATCGTAACTTAGCTCCCGAACCCATCACACGAATCTCTGGACACACACAAGGACATACGAGCCTACACAGGTTTCCCTCTCAACCTTAACCAAGTGGGTGGCGACTTTAAACCTCCAAATGGCGAACAGGGAAGGATGTCACATCAAAGGTAAAACCCACCCTTACATCGCCATCCACTCACAAAACACCCCACCAATACATCAACAACCGAAATGAGGGCGATTCCAACCCGCCTTCAGGGTCGTATAAACCTTAAATGAATTTGACCCTTCAAAATGAAATTGGAGGCAAAATGGTTAAAGGATTTAAAATTAACCTTTATTAAGATGATGTGGCGAGATTTTGATTGAGCGTCTGACCACGCCATAATGATTCTTTCTTTTACTCTATTAAAATGTCGTTAATGGCTATTTTCGCTGGAGGAAATGAAAATTGTATGATTATGGAATCCACCGCTTGAACTTCGAGGTGATTATTTTCCTTGTTAGAGTTCTTCCACCCACTTCCAGAATTGTTGAAGTACCTCAGCGAGTTGCTTGATGATGAGGCTATGTTGAAGCAGTTTGTGCTGTGTCCACTTAGGAATGTGGAGAGGTCAGATGAGCCTTATGGTATACTTATTTCATAGCCTAGTTATCTTGTGCAGATATGACCATCAAAAGGCTGAGTTTCAGGCGTGAGGCACAAGAAAAACTCGAAGCTCAGCTAGAGAAAGAGCAGAAGGAAGCGTCTGCTTCTGGAAACAAAGCTTCGAAGTCTCGTGAGGTCATAAACGATGCTTCAAACGATGAGCTTGAGATAACTGAGAAGAATTTCGAGGCTTTACAGAAGGTTGTACAAAAGCTCAATATGAACATAATAAAGGTCCTTTTAATAAGGAATTTCAGAATGAGGACTCGATCGCAATCTTCGTGACTTGAAGTTCGAAGATATGAAGCTTTAGTTGCTTGAACCTTTTTGATTTTGGGGCTTGATTTTGACTTTGTGTTCGTAGAAAATCAACTCGATATGCAAGTGGTTTAAAGTTTTTGATTGTTTTAACCTTCAAGTGGATCTTTGAGTATTCCAACTTGGGTTGTTTAACCATATGTGGATTACACGAATTTGATTTGGAGGGAGTTGTTGACTTTCTCTTTTGGGTTATATGGACCTCAAATGACTTTTGATCTCAAATTTAGTTCGAATTGGACTTGAAGCACATTAGGATCTTGAATTTTGGGTCAAAAGAACCTCAAATGAATTATCAGGTTTTAATTTGAGTTGAGCTTGAGTTTGGGTCAAGGGACCTCGAATAAGTCGCTTGTTATGAATTTGGGTCATAGGACCTCAAGTGAATTGGATGAGTTATCACATCAGGGTCGAGCATGCCTTTAATTGATTTGTCTAGCTAGGGTCGAATGGACCTTTAGTGAGTTTATTGAACTACCATCGAGCAGAACTCTAGTGAGTTTATTGGACTAAGGTTGAAGAAACCGCTATTAAGGTCGAGCCGACCGCTAGTTGATTTTCATGAATTGGGGTCGAGACGACCGCTAATTGATTTTATCGAATTAGGTTTGAGCTGACTGTTAATTGATTTTATCGCATTTAGGCCGAGCTGACCGTTAATTAACTTACTGAATGAGGGTCGAGGCGACCTCTAATTAAACTTTTGAATTAGGGTCGAGGCGACCGCTAATTGAACTTTGGAATTAGGGTTGAGGCGACTAGTTGAACTTTGGAATTAGGGTCGAGGTGACCTCTAATTAATCTTTTGAATTAGCGTCAAGGTGATCGCTAATTGAAGTCTTGAATTGGGGTCGAGGCGACCGCTAATTGAACTTTGGAATTAAGGTCGAGGTGACATCTAATTAAACTTTTGAATTAGGGTCGAGGCGAATCGCTAATTGAACTTTTGAATTAGGGTCGAGGCGACCACTAATTTGATCTTTGGAATTAGGGTTGAGGAGACTGCTAATTTGAACTTTGGAATTAGGGTCAAGATGACCGCTAATTGAACTTCTGAATTAAGGTCGAGGAAACCGGTAATTTGAACTTTGGAATTAGGGTCGAGGCGACCGCTAATTGAACTTTGGAATTAGGATCGAGGCGCCCTCTATTTAAACTTTGGAATTAGGGTCGCGGCGACCGCTAGTTGAACTTTGGAATTAAGGTCGAGGCGACCTCTAATTAAACTTTCGAATTAGGGTCGAGGTGACCTCTTTGAATTAGGGTCAAGGTGACCGCTAATTGAAGTTTTGAATTGGGGTCGAGGCGACCGCTAATTGAACTTTGGAATTCGGGTCGAGGCGACCTCTAATTAAACTTTGGAATGAGGGTCGTGGTGACCGCTAATTCAACTTTAGAATTTGGGTCGAGGCGACCGCTAATTACATTTTTTAATATTTCACCTATTTTCGCAAGTTATTATCTTTAAGAGTATGAGTTCAAGTCTGTATATATATTGTTTTGTGATTTAGAAGAATGTTAGTGCGTTTGCCTGCACATTATTCACTTCTACACGCATAAAAATATAACATAGAACATAGATCATAGCATGAAAATGAACATAAAATATGCTTCATTCATTTCACTTCCGATGAATAACAATGTATTTAAGGGTTAGACCCTGTACACTTTCGGAATTGAAAATGCAAATGTGTTCTCGAATCGGATATATTTCGATAAGCATTTTTGGAAATCGTATAAGAGTGAAAGTGATAATGAATGAGATAGCTCATTAAACATAATACTTTCTTAGGTTCGAGGCATTCTAGGTTTGAGGCAAGGTTTTTCCTTTCATGTCCTGAAGCATACATGCATTGTGTTTTGGCATTTCAAAACGATAGATAATGTTTTTACGAATGAAATTGATTACCTCATCTTTATTGGCATGGAGGACGACTTTAGCATCGACACATTTTGTGAAATATTCCCAGCAGCATTTTCTGAAAGATAGAGGCACATTAGGCTCATTTCCCAGCAGCATGACTTCGAGGCTATCAGCTGCTTTCGATTGCTTCGCAGCTCAAATGTATCTCCTTCGGGAGTTCTTTGTATCACCTTCAATAGGACCTCCAGCTATTGTATCTATAACCATTTTTTGAGGTTCTTCATGAGCGCTGACTCTAACCTCGTTTTAGACCCTCGGAGATAGATCGCGTTTGGGTCGAAAGTTGTGCTTTCAGTTGTTGCGGGGTCGATGATTCTTTTTGTATCCTTCATAATTCCTTCAAAATTCCTCTTCTCAGGTGAGGGTCGAATCCTTCTTTTCCAGTGCCACTTTTGTTGTGGATGTTGGACATGAGAACCTCGTGTCTATATATGTAAGGGTGTATAAGAATCGTGATTCTTATAACCTCTTGATCTGGAATGATCGTAGGGTTTTACCTCTAGCTTAAATTTATTATTTCGTCCGAAGGGCGGGTCATTTCGACCTCTACCGTTTTGAGGTTCGAGGCTCATTTCGAGGTTTGAGGATGATTTCGAGGTTGGAGGCTCATTTTGAGATTCGAGGCTCAGTTCGAGGCTCATTTCGATGTTCAAGGCTCTGCTTCGAGTTGTTCCACTATGATCTCGCCCATCACGCTCTTAAGCATTAACTTGAGGGTGCCTTTGGTGAGCTCGCCTGTGAACAGCACCTCTAAATCCCCTGTTTCTTCTTCATCATGCTCAGATTCCACACCTTCATTAGTGATAATGGTTTCGTAAGGATTAAGCTTATCCTTTCCTGTAGCCTTGTGCTTTGCAGCAGCCATGTCTTCTTCAATTACCATGTTCAGAAAATAGCAGAAAACCCAGAAAAACTTCAAAAATCTCAGAAAAACAAAGGAATAGATCTCGTGGGATAAAAATCTGACAGCTCCGGCGCGACCGATCTTGGGTGGTTCCCACAGACGGCACCAATGTTAAAATCTCTTGCTAAGCCTTAAGTTTAGAACTAGATAATAAATCGAGAACCTCCGGGAGATAATCACGTGGCAGCTGGAACTGAGCTAAGACTTGTTATATATTGCATATGGATAATAATATGATTAAATATAGCAAAATGATATGGGTTTGTGGAGGGAATCAGCAAAAGGGAAAGGTAGAGCATGTTGCGTGAGGAAGGAGATGAATCCTCTCTAAAAATGAAAGAGCAGAAGTGTTGATGGAGAAGATGATCTTGTTGGCTGCGCTTGCACTATTCATTAAATAGGTAGGTCTTTTTAGTGGGCCACGTGGCATCATCTTGGTGATGGATAAATGGTCCAGATTGATTAGGTCTTTTGGGGGCTTTTAGTTGGGCCTTTAATTGGTCAATGGGCCTGAGTGTTAAATAAATCTCTCTTGGACCCATATATTTGGATATTAGCTTTATAAGAATGACCCATTAAATATGAGATATTTATATGGTCATAACATAAGTCCCCCAGATTTTAGAATATTGGGTGTAGATTTAGCTAAAAATCAATGCCAAAATATTCAAAAAAGGTTAACCAATTGTACTTGTCCAAAACAGAAATTAAAATAAGTTAAATTTCAACTAAAACAGAGTACTTGCAGACACTAATTGGAATCTTGTTTCGAGAACCGTTAGTAGTCGCTATCCTGGTCTGACTCTGCATCCTGCATCTGCCCTATGTCCTCAGCACCAAACCCATCACCTGGCCTTTCAGGAATTGATTGCCACCCAATAGTAGACGGCTCATCATGAAGCAGTGCTGCCTTGGCAGAGATGAAGATGAACTTCAGCCAGTCATAGTACTCACACACGTAGATACGGAAGTTTCTCCACTCAGTCAGTTCTTGAACAAATCCCTGCTTTATATGAGATAGAGGTTTAAAAAATATATATAAATACGATCTCAGTAATAAAAAATTTCAAGGGGTAGTATTTGTAATTTACCTGGCAGTAAGGGATCTAATCCCAATATTGTTGGTCAGCAGCAACCTCGTTGTTGTCTTCCGTTTACGCAATGCCATCCTTGGCAATGAACCGTCTGAAAGCAGCGAACTTCGCCCTCACCTGCATAACTTTCCAAATAATCTCGTCTATAGAATACTCCTTCCTCATCCTCTTGTTCATCTGTTGTCTCAACTCTCCCATGACAGTCCAGTACTCCGTTTCGAGATGGATATGGTTTCTTCTTGCCAAGCTTTTCAGAGTCCTTATGAGAAGACGCTCAACATCCCCAACAATGTCTGGAATTGCCGCATTCACTGCCGCCTCGTAACGTACATGTGATGCCATTCTTCAGTAGAAAAGGGCGTGATTAGGATGATAAGTATGGAGGAATAGTGGGTGAATTGCATTAGTAATATTAAATTGGTAGTTATAGACGATTATTAGGGGTTATGAACCGTTTCTATGTAACGATTACGGTTCAATCCCAACAGTTCAGTGCCACAAAGTCGTATCATAAACAAGCCATTTTTACCCTTCAAGGGCATCTTCTCGTCTGAAATTACGCAGATTTCTTTGTTAGATACGCATTATTCAGTATTTTTAGACAACATACAATATCAGTGCCACAAATTCGTATCATCAACAGGCCAGATTACCCTTCAATGGCATCATCTCGTCTCAAAATTATGCCCCTTTGTTAGATACGCATTCATTAGTATTGTTAGACAACTTACAAAATATCAGTGCCACAAAATTCTCTCTTAAACAGGCCATTTTTACCCTTCAAGGGCATCTTCACGTCTAAAATTACACAGGTCCCTTAGTTAGATACGCATTCGTAATTAATGTTAGACAACTTATAATATTAGTGCCGCAATTTTGTATCATCAACATTCCATTTTACCCTTCAATGGCATCATCTTCTCTCAAAATTACGCAGATTCCTTTGTTAGATACGCATTCATTAGTATTGTTAGACAACATACAATATCAGTGCCACAAAATCCTATCATAAACAGGCCATTTTTACCCTTCAAGGGTATCTTCACGTCTGAAATTACGCAGGTCCCTTAGGTAGATAAGCATTCATAATTAATGTTAGACAACTTACAATATCAGCGCACAAAATCGTATCATAAACAGGCCATTTTTAACATTCAAGGGCATCTTCTCGTCTGAAATTACGCAGATTCCTTGGTTATATATGCATTCTTCAGTATTGTTAGACAACATACAATATCATTGCCACAAATTTGTATCATCAACAGGCCAGATTACCCATCAACGGCATCATCTCGTCTCAAAATTATGCAGATCCCTTTGTTAGATACGCATTCATTAAACAAAATATTGTGTAGATAAAACGTTAACCAATACCACATAACTTGAAGTTAAAAAAGCAAAACGAATATAAGGTTCCACAAACAAACTGTTGGAAAATACATTCGGAAAATATTCATACAACAACGAGTAATTATTATTCTATGAAAACAAAGACTTAATTACACAAAACAGAATTCAAATTCTTCCAGAACTAGAGGTAATCAGTAATCAGTATTAACCTCATGCCAATAATATACGTCTCTAGAAGCCTAAACAGTTCCATCATGTTGTTAACATCATTATCGGTGAGCAAACTAACCCATATCCCCGACTTCTAGGGAACCCTAAACCGTAAGGCATGGATTTCGGTTGAGAATTGAGGCCATTTTTCACTGAGAAGCTCGAATAACTCAGATATCTTCATTCCCTTCCTTAACGCTAATACATTCATTATTCCGTTGAATTCGACACAACTGATTAGCTTGGCGGTACATCGAGTACCAGTAGGAGGCCTTAGAGCAGCAGTAGTAGCAGTAGTTTCCATTTAATCGCCCTGAAAATGCAAAGTCCCGACGTATTTAAGGTTTCAGTCGTTGTCGGCGGCGCCGCTGCCGTACAGTTTTGTGTTTAGGTCTTGAAATGAAAAGCGAGGCTAAATGAATTTGGGGGTTGGAGGGTATGAAACTTAAGGGCAGATCAGTATTTTCACAAAATGGGTAGCAAAGTTAAAATTGAAACTTAGATTGGGCACCTAAAATGACCATTGAAAAAAGTGGGTAGCTATCCTAAATTTGTTAAGAAGTTGGTCATTTAAAGGCAAATTTCCGTTATTAAATATAACTTAATTAATTTATTTTATAATTATTTTCCAAAATTAAAGACAATTTAATTCAAATTAGTCAATTAATTAATTACAGTTAAAAAAATAATTAATTTTTATTCCGAGAAAATTCCGAAGAAGTTCCGAGGGATTATAAACATTCCAAGGCAATTCCGAGGGATTTCTGAGGGAATTTATAATTTACATCGGAATTCCCTCGAAAATTGTCATAAATAAAAAAAAATCATCTCTTTGTTTTTTAATTAAACTAAATTATATTTTTTATTATTAATAAATAAAATAAAAAAATAATGATTGAACATTAACATATATAGCTTCAATTCATGTTAAAAATCATGAACAATGACATTCAAGTATATTTGAAATACTTATACAATCTATGTCATTACACATATATATATATATAATCATAATCACTTGAATTTAATTGATTTGAAATTCTCAAGTTATAAAGATATTTTTTCAAATGATTAATAATATATTTGAAATAGATCGAATCTATTTCACAAGAAAAATATAGCTTTTCATAATAGTGATTCAATAAACTTAAATTCTTACGGAAATCCAAGGGAATTCCGAAGGATTGTAAAATTTTTGAGGGAATTCGGAGGGATTTCTGTGGGAATATATATATATATATATATATATATATATATATATATATATATATTTAATCATAATCACTTGAATTTAATTGATTTGAAATTCTCAAGTTATAAAGATATTTTTTTAAATGATTAATAATATATTTGAAATAGATCGAATCTATTTCACAAGAAAAATATAGTTTTTCATAATAGTGATTTAATAAACTTAAATTTCGAGGGAAAACCGAGGGAATTCCGAGGGATGGTAAAATTTCCGAGGGAATTCCGAGGGATTTCCGAGGGAATTTCGAAATTCCCTCGAAAATTGTCATAAATTAAAAAAAAAAATCATCTATTTGTTTCTTAATCAAGCTAAATTATATTTTTGATTATTAATAAATAAAATAGGAAAATAATGATTGAACATTAACATCTATAGCTTCAATTCATGTTAAAAATCATGAACAATGACATTCAAGTATATTTGAAATACTTATACAATGTATATCATTACACACACATATATAACATATATATATTTAATCATAATCACTTGAATTTAATTGATTTGAAATTCTCAAGTTATAAAGATATTTTTTTAAATGATTAATAATATATTTGAAATAGCTCGAATCTATTTCGTAAGAAAAATATGGCTTTTAATATTAGAGATTTAATAAACTTAAATTCCAAGAGAAATTCGAGGGAATTTTGAGGGAAATCCGAGAGAATTCCGAGGGATGGTAATATTTCCGAGGGATTTCCGAGGGAATTACGAAATTCCCTCGGAATTCCCTCGGAAATTGTCATAAATTGGAAAAAAAAAAGATATCAACTCTTTTGTTTTTCATTAAACTGAATGATATTTTGTATTATTAATAATTAAAAAAGGAAAATAATGATCGAGCATTAATAAATATAGCTTGAATTCAACTTAAAAGTTAGGAACAATGACATTCAAGTATATTTGAAATACTTATATAATGTATATCATTACACATGTATATATTTAATCATAATCATTTTGAATTTAATTGACTTGAATTTTTATTTTCTTTAAAACACACGCACACAATTCGACCCTTGTCATTGCAAATAATCGAACCCAGACCCCCACAGTGGAGTAATATCTGGTGGCCATTGGACCAAACCCCAATGATTTAATTGACTTGAAATTCTCAAGTTATAATGATATTTTTTTAAACGATTAATAATATATTTGAAATAGAACGAATCTATTTCATACGAAGAATATAGCTTTTAATTTTAGTGATTTAATTAACTTCAATTCCGAGGAAAATTCGAGGGAATTTCAAGAAAATATAAATTATCCGAGGGAATTCTGATGGATTTCCGAGAGAATTTCGACATTCCCTCAGAAATCCCTCAAAAATGTTTTGAATATAAGATTAATAGATTATTTTTTAAAAATAACAATTTCCGATGGAATATTTCCCTTGGAAATCCCTCGGAAACTATTATTTTTTTAAGAAAATAAATAAATTTTATTTTTCCGATGGATATTTCCCTGGAAAATCCATCGGAATACATTTATATAAAAATATATTTTTTTTTTAATTTTTGAGGGAATATATAACTCGGATTTTCCTTAGAATTTATAATTTTTTAGATTTAATAGATAATTTTTATTTTTCAAGGGATTTTTCCCTCGAAAAATATTGCGCTTACTAATGGCGGTAAATTTTCCAAGGGATGTCCGAGGGAAAATTCCCTCAAAAATATATTTGAGAACATCCCTCAGAATTTCCTCAGAAATCCCTCAGAAATTGCCTGTTTTCTTGTAGCGAACGCTGAACTGAAAACATATTTTCAAGATGAGGCAGTTTTTCAAGATTAGGGTTTCGACTTCCAACTTCAAAAAATCTGAACAAATCGAAAAATAAAGATTTTGACCCCAATCAAAACTTTAAATTCAACCTTATTGTGTTAACTCTAATTCTCCCAGAAATAGGAAAATCCATTATAGGTTATTAGGAACCCTTTCCAACTCGTTTTCTAAAACATGACAGTGCAGCCCCAGTTTCACAAATGATTTTCAACTCCAGATTTCAAAAATCCATATCAAATCGAAAAACAAAGGTTTTGAACCAAGTCAAAAGTCTAAAGTGTCAAGTTCAATGTGTCTAAAATATTTTCTCAGAAGACATCGAAGTCATCCAAGATCAGTAGGAAAGGTTTCCGACTCAATTTTCGAGATGTCGTCGGACTCAACTGCTACAACACAATTTTGACCAACCAAAATTCGTTTTTCATGTATTTCAAAAATACACCAATATTTCAAAAATATGTATCTTCGAATTTTAAGATTTTTTTTTTTTTGAAATGGAACTGGTCAACTGACCATAGAGTTAAGAGGACCCCCTCGTATTATAAAAGCTCAGATCAAAAAATCCGAAAAATACATCAGTAGAATCCAGAAACTACTAAAAAATAGCTTGAAAGCAACAACTAAATACACACAAACCGTCCAGATATTGGACATGAGTTCGCACTAGCCAAGCGGGGTTTGAAGATTAACTGACTACAATGGCCATAATTAAGCTTCGCAACATCAGCATTCGCCACCCAGTTATTGCAATCGCAGTCAGAGTACCACGCCCTCGGGCTCGAAATGATCTGGTTCCATAGAATGACTATGTGTACAAATGTAAACGTCAAATACCAAGCGTTAAAGCTGGCCAAAACCATGACTATGTACCAAGAATTCCGTCAATTGCATTAAGTTAACACTGGCTGAGGCCCCGCGACGGCGTCGCATGCCCTGTGCATCCAAGCTGCCGAAATGCCTGACAACATGAGACAAACCATTAAACTAATAAAACAGATGATTAAGAAAAAGGAAACAGCCATGCAAACTGAAAAGTGAGTAGAGTGTGTCCCCTTCGACCCAACCGGCCATTCCATAAGAAATGGGTTCCGCCAGCCAACAAAGCCACCTAAAGTGCCTCCAACACCTTCCAATCAAACATTGTGAGAGCAAGATATATAGAAAGAAAATCATGTATATTTTCGCAAGTAAGGTAACCCAAATCGCATCTAATCTCACAATTCCTCGCAATTTACCAACGAAGGCATTATGGTTCAACGTTCCGCTGGATTTTGAGTCACACGCACAATTAACCAGAAGGTCCGCTGCACCATTTGCTTCATGATAAATGTGAGAAATAACCACCTCCACCATGTCCATCATATTGCGGATCTTACTCAGAACATGTTGTCTTTCCCAATGAGTATTTTTCCTACTATTAATAAGATCCACCGAAATTTTTGAATCAGATTCAATCCAAATTCTCGTGAAGCTCTTAGAAAGAGCCCATTGTAATTTTCAAAAATCTCCCAGAGTTCAGCCATATTGTTCAATTGAAGACCCAAAAAGCTGTAAAGTCCGCTAATCATATTTCCCCTGTCATCATGCACAATCACGCCGGCGCCGGCCATGCCCGGATTGCCACGAGATGCTCCGTCCATGTTAATTTTAATCCATCCACTGTGTGGGCGGCGCCACAAGACCATCCTGGTATGTGAAACTCTCTGACGTCTCAAATGCACACCAAAGAAAGGCATAGCGTGTGAGTCTGAATATAGGGAACAACTTTGTGTACGATCTTACCCTATGCCAATTTTTTCCCATCAAATTTTGCAGCATTATGAGCTTCCCAAGCAAACCAAGTGACAAGGATAGGAATAACAGTTCGAATGTGAGATTTCCCTTGCAACTTGTTCGAGAAGAACTAATGTGCAAAATACGTAGCGATGTTGACCGAGGTTGGAAGTCTGATGTTAAAGACCTTCGCGAAAAAGTTCCAAACCCTCCAAATTTTCTGGTTCATGATAAAGACATGGGAGAAGGTTTCCGTGTTTCTACAGCATTGGCACCTCGAACACATGAACATTTATCCATCATACAGTCATCAGTAGGAATCCAATGTTTCAACAGTCTCTAGCAAAATACTGATATGTTAGGCCGAACGCTGAGACTCCATATCCTCTCGAATAAAGGCATAGGTTCATGGCATTCCCTGATAGAGTTCCAACTCGATTTGGTGGAGAATGTCCCTGCCGAGTCCGGTTTCCACATAATAGCGTCCATAATTCCTTCCCTTGGGATCTCAAGGATCATCTCAACGACAACTTGTGGTACTACTCTCTCTAACTTTTCCTTATCCCAACCATCTTGCGCCCAAAATTCTTTGACACTAGCCGAGGTCACCCTCGACGGAAACAATTGTGCCAGTGGTTTATCTCCCGCCCAATTATCTAAAAACCAAAAGGAAATGATCCCCTCACCCAGCTTCCAAAAAATAAGTTTTTCTACCTTATTTCGCACGCCAATCAGTCGACGCCAAACATGGGAAGATCGCCTATGTTTAGCAGTTGCCGGGTGTGATACCCCCACATACTTATCACTCATGAACTTGGCACAAAGTGAGTCTTTGGATCGAAGTTTCCACCATAGCTTGAAAGAGAAACTTCACACGACATCAGCCACCCTTCTATTACCCAATCCCCCTTCCTCAAACGGAAAGCATCTATCCTTCCATTTACACCATATGATATGATGTCTATGCCCGTGAGAATTCCAAAGAAATTTATTAAGGAGCGTCTCAATGTGCCGGAAGTGGTACGTGACAGCCGGGAGAGGGAATTCATGTATCTCAACCAAGGAGCATCTACCGTAGCTCAATACGAAGCACAATTCAACCGTCTCATCACCTATGCTCCTCATTATGCCGCAGACAAATGAAAGAGAGCACGAAAGTTTATCGAGGGACTTCAGCCAGAGATCCGGAGAGCATTGATGGCACTTGACCTTCGTCTTTATCCCGATGCAGTTACTCGAGCTATGAGAGTGGAGTCTGAACTCCAAATGATGACCCAAGGTGCCCCTCTTATGATAGGATCCTCTTCCAACGAGATAGCAAGAAGAGAGCCAGCCGGACCGAGTACCGTTCGGACAAAGAGACCACACAACGAGATGCCGGAACCTACCAAACCTGAAGTGAACGAGGACCCCATTCCCTGTAAGTAATGTAGGAAGACGAATCACAAGACTGCAAAGTGTATGAAGCAATTGAGATGTTACTTTTCATGTGGAAGCACCAAACACCACATTCGGGACTGCCCCAACAGAGAGAACCCTGGGGGAAGAAGAAGTGGTTACCGATCTCGACATGCTCGCACAGGTATTTTGCATTATCATAACATGCATGTGTATTTATACATTTCGAATGATAACTGCTACTTGCGTTTGCGATTTAGCTTCTCCTTTACTTGCGCTTGTGGAACGGGAAGTTTCACTTCGCGTTCCTTTATGTGTTAGAATCTGAGGACAGATTCTTTTGAAAGGGGGAATATTGTAACGACCCGAAATATTTTATATGGAATTATATTTTATTCCGGATTTATATTTTAATTGCTTTCGTACCCTTTACTGCTTTATTTATTTTGTGTATCTTATGTGCCCCTAATGTGGGATAGTTGAAGATATCTAGGATTGCACAGGGTAGGTTAGTTGAGCCATGGACGACACTATCTGTTTATGACTAAATTGTATTTAGAACTGCAAATGCTTAAATGATATTATGTTAGCCTTGTAGGCTTTTATGGAATTTAATTGTTTACCTTTTAAATCGCTTCCACATTACTCTGTATTGTCGTGGTTGTTGTTGGGATGTCGTTGCTATTGCCGGTAGTCATTGCTTGCGTGCCGTTCGCCGACGTGGGTTTTTGAGTTGAGGCCCACGGCCAAAGCTCGGGAGTTCGCTTCGATGCGGATGTGGCGTTCCTTTTTCAGGAGGCCCTACAGGATTCTTTGTGGTTCTTTTTCTTTTTCTGTATGTATTTAGCATCCATTTAGGAGTAGGCGGTGGTGGTTTTGGTATTGGATTAGAGGTGGATGTGCTCGGACGTTTCTCCATTATTAAATTAGATTGTTTGCTTGGAACGATATTTTCTTGATTGTCTATCTGTAAACAAAAGAAACAATGAACAAATACATTAAGATTTTGAAAAAATACCATGTCTAATGACTAGTAATCGATAGCAATTCAAAGTTCTCAAATCTTAACAAAAGTAATTTTCAAAAACGAGCTAAAACCAAACATAATCTATACGCTATGCCCAAAACTCTTAACAAAAGAAATTTTCAATGGACTCCCATAAAATGAATGCCAATATTCAATAATCAACCATAACCAAAGAACAAATTGCATGAACAAGAATAGCTGCTTGAAATTACATAATATATTAAAAAAAATTGAGAAAAAACCTTTGAGAAGAGTAAATCAGATCTTGTGCTTGGTGGCTAGTGCTTAGTACTCAAATTCACTTATAGTTTCTTCACTAAATTTGTGATTTGCTCCTCCAACAAGTTGCGATTTGGGATATAAATTTTTTAACATAGAAAATATTTTTGGTGGGTAAAGTGAAAATTTTGAGTAATCGACTGCTTGAAAAGAAAAGAAGATATTGAAAATATATGGAAACCAAATAAAATAATGAAAAAAAAATCATATTGGAGATTTTGAGAAAAGAAATCACGAGGAAGATGGGAATTGAAAATTGAAATAGTTTCTAACTTTGGGAGAATTCCACTTTTGGTCCCTCAATTATACACTCGATCCACTTTTGGTCCCTCAAGTACCAGCTTTATACGAATTGGTCCCTGAAGTAGAATAAGTCCGACAGAGTTAGTCCTTCCGTTAACTCTACACAATAGCTTGGCGTGGTTACGCATGTACAGGATACTGGATATATAGGAACTTTGTCTATTACCGAGTTAGTATAAATAGAATGATTGTAGCTGATGCTAACCAACTTTGATAATACAGAATTACAAAGTAATTTTCTCTCTTCAAATCCTTCTTGTCCTAGTTCATATTTTCTCTAATTTAGTCATGGATATTTCTGATTATATCATTGTTGGTGTTCTGTTGTTCAAATGGAGAAAGGGAAAAAAAAACTCTGTTCTTACTGTTCTTTAGTCCCTTCACCTAAATATAGTGCGAACTGAAGAATATTGTCACTTCTTGTTAAGACATTAGACATCAAATGACTGATGATGGATTTTTCCCTTCCTTTTTTTGTCCATTTAGTATTTTAGTTTACTGTTATATTATCTAACACCGTTTTATTATCTAATACAGGTTTGGTTGAAAATGTCCGACTTATTTGAAGAAGATACAGACATCAGTGAGTCCGAGTTAGGAGATTATGCAGATTCATTCTACAACAAGCTGAAAGAAGGGGACGAGATAGTGAATATTTCAGAAAGCACTTTCAAGTGCCCGTACTGTCCTGGGAAGAAGAAGCAGAATTTTGGCTTGAAGGATCTTTTGCATCACGCATCAGGTGTAAGTAAAGGCTCTACAAAAAGAAACATTAAGGATAGGGCAAAGCATTAAGGTCTAGTTACATATATTCAAAATGAAATTACTGATTGTGGAAGTTCTTTTGAAATTACAATGAATAATTTTTTTTTCAGTTTAATGCAGATTGGTTTATTTGTGCAGAGGTGGAATGCTTTGTTGAAAAACTTGATTCAATGATTAGGAAATAATCCTTTAAGATTTATTTTAGGTCTTCATGGTTGTATTTTTTTTTTTTTTTTTTTTTTGGAAATTATCATCGTTTTGAATGGATAGTAGTTGTTGAATATAAAATTTCATTTAATTACAAATCTATGATATTAGTCGTATTTTTGGATTGCATTTCTGATATTAGTGATATTTTTGGCCTTAGATTTATGAAAAAGTAATGTGTTAATTTGGAAAATATTAAAAGAAGACTCTAAGTTATGATTTGGAAGTAGAAATGGTCTAATTTTGGGCTTTGAAACATGTAAAAAAAAAAAAAAAAAACAGGCGTTAAAATAGACTTTCAGCACTTTTCCATTAAAATCTAATGGAAAACTTAACGGCAGGACTGAGTCTGATAAACTTATTGAATTTGAGGGACCGAGTCGTATAAAGCTGGTACTTGAGGGACCAAAAGTGGATCGAGTGTATAGTTGAGGGACCAAAAAATGGAATTCTCCCTTTTAACTTTCTATAGGAATTTGAGAGTTTTCAATTGGGAGAATTCTGAGACTTGCGTGGGTTTGGTTTCTGAGTTTCTGTAGAAGAATTATAGTGAGAAAAGAAATCTACAATATATATATATATATATATATGTGTGTGTGTATGGCGGACGGGTCGGGTGAATAGTGGGTTTTATTTTATAAACCCGCTATCCGACCCGATGCTAGCGGGTTATAAAAAAATAAATAATTATTAAAAAAAAAATTTAAATGACGGGTTACGGGCGGTTTTGCTCGGATCGGGCGGGTTAAGGCGGGTGAGGCGGGTTTATGTATACCCCTATTGCCGGCTCTTTTCCTCCTTTATTTCTTTTGTTCTTGGACACCTCAATCCATTAGTCCTTCGAATTGCTATTGAATTGCTGATCAGCGGGAAGATTCTTATTGCTGCTGTTATCAGTTAGCTCTGTTCCGTGCATCTTCATCCACTTGCTCTTGCTGATCTCTTTAGCAGTTTTTAGTTTTATGATTTAATACTTTGCAGATATCACAAAAATCCGGGATTTTTTTGTATTTCTTTCTTGTTCCACGAATTCATCCCCGATCATAATAAACACTGTTTTTTCAAAGGCTTGGAGATATCTATCTCAACACTAATTGTAGCGGGCGCCCCAAACGGGTAACGCACGCCCCGCACCAAGCCTCAATCCGAAGCCGAAACAGAAATCCGACCCTAAATTGAAACCCGGCGAACGGCAAACCGATTTACTCAATCACTAGGCGGGGCTTTTGTAAAACAACTGACGACAACAATGCAGAAGCGGAAGCAACAGCAAACAAAACGAATTCTACAAACGGGAAATTGAAGCAACAACCCAATTGCGCAAATAGTTAAAGCCCACCAAGGCTAGCGGAATTCACTTACAAAACTTGAATCAAATCATAACGGGTTCAACATTAAATAATCCCGAACTCATATCATAACCTATAGAATACATATAACGGTCAAGTACCTAAACAACCTAGGAATGAACAATGACAAAAGCAGAATAATTCCGCAATACAAGACCGACGATGCCCACCTAGTAACCACCTGAAACAGATAAGGTTAAAAACAGGGAGGGTTAGTCAAAAGACTAAGTGAGGGGAAAAAGGGAGTACCTACATAATAGCATACGGGAATAAATCACCATTTTAACTTAAAAGAAAACAAACGTAAAGGAAGGGTTTTCATAAGCATTCGGTGATTTATCATAACATAACATAACGAGACATATCATATTGCTCGGCGAGTCGAGCCCTCAACTCCTCATAACATATCATAACATACCTGAAAACCATACCAACCTTATTCCTCCCATATAGCAGAAGGACCGCTAAATCCAAACTGCTCAGGATATAGGCATAGCCTATGTCTCAGTTGACACGAAGTCAACCGCCGCAGGAGCACAAAGGTTGCCACTCCGGCCTCACCCGTGCTCCCGGTAAACATGGAGCAAGCTACCGAATTCCACCGTAGACCCGCTGTCTATCCGGCTTCATCCGATTGCCTTACTCCGGGGCCCACAAAGACATAACGGACACACATATCATCTCTCACATTTTCATAATTATCATTTTCCTATTAGAATAGGAAGCAAGACATTTAGGGGAGGGCCAAAAGGGCCGTTTGAGACAGGCGATGTAACGGTAGGAAACGCAACCGGGTGTTCCATCGTCCTGGGGGAGAAACCCGCCCTAACGACTTCACTCAACGAGAAGGTTTCCAAACCCAAAAATACATTTAAATCGAAACATAGTTCGCTTGTCTCTTTTTGAAAACATTTCGAAATCATATACATAATATTCATTTGATATCAAATCCGTTGTTCTTAAACCTCATAAAAGTAATAAGAATAAAGTATTTACTAAATATAGTAATACGGGATGAAAACGTAAATTATACATGCGAGGCTTATTTAGTGAGGCTTAACAATACATATCTACATAATACGGAATAACAACGAAAACCTCACCTGGCGACAACCCAAAAGAAAGCCCAAAACGGAAACGAGCAACCTAATCCACGAGAGTGGAACCTGCAACTGACAAATGACATAACCAAGTAAGACATACAATGACGCACGGCTCATACGAAAGCATAGAAACACGTAAAAGCACGTTATACAATCACATAAAACACTTAGGTTCAATTATCAAATATAACGAAGTAATTTATGAATTTAAATATGCAAATGAAGTCTAAATGCAACGAGACTTTACGGACATGCTTTAAATACCATAAGAGAGTATGCATTCGAATTTCGGAAGAATCGGACTTCATATGCAAAAGTTAGAAAATTTGACGAAAACCTAAAACATACTATTCATAGACCCGAACATGCTATAAATTCATAAATCATACAATTCATATTTATTTCATATATATCGAATACACGAGCGAAGAAAGAATTCGGAAAAGACGAGCCTCGGAGGGACCCGTAGGCCAAAATTGGCCCTGACTTGCAGAAGGTCAGGGCTTGTTCAATCGGGCCACACGGGCTCCAGGCCGTGTGCACCAAGACCGTGTGCACACCAAAGAGACATGCACGGTCTCTTGCACACGGCCTCAAGGCCGTGCACAAGCACAACACGCACGGTCTCCTGCACGGCCGTCGGGAGACCGTGTGCACCCACACGGCCTTGCAACACCCCGTGTGCAAAGCCCGTGTGCGTCAAGAAACGACAGAAACTCACAGAAATGCGAAACCTTCGCAAATCCAATTCAAAAACCATCATTTGACCGATTAAACATGCGAATCCTTCCCTAATTATGACATATAATCATCTACAACATATAATCTACATATAGAAACGATAAACACGAAAATCCGTCCATAAATTCATCCAAAATCATATAAACCCTATATTATTCAACTATAAACAAAATCGAGAAATACAAGGCATAGGAGACATTAAACGAGAGAATCGTGAAAGGCTTACCCGTAGAAGAGATCGTGAGGAGTTCGTAGACGTAAACGATTCGAAAATCCGTCGGGAAACGGAGTCGGGACGACCGATTGAAACTCCTTCTTCTTCCTTCTCCTTTTCTTTCCTTTCTTCTCTTTTCTTTTCTTTTTCTTGCTGAAGTGTTCGAGAGTGAGGTGAGAGAGAGAGATGTGAGACTTAGTGAAATAATTGACTTGATTCGAGAAACGAAAGGGCAAATCCGTAATTTATAAAACTTAGTCAAAAATACAAGTTTTCCAAATAAAATAAAATTACACTCAAAGTTCATGAAATTAAACGCACATTGACATGTCGTGGTTTAAATACCGAAATTCTCTCATTCATAAAAATGTTATATAAATCACATAATAATTAATAAAATAAATAATGAATCGCGCAAGAAAATTAATTCGGGTTCCCGGCTCATAACACGAATTTTCGGGGCGTTACAATCACCTCTCCTTATGAGAATCTGGTCCCCAGATTCTACTGATTAGAGTTAAACAACTCTGGGTGAAACTTATGCATCTTCATTCGGATCTCTCACGAAGCTCCTTCGACTGTCTGATTCATTCAAGGGACTCGCTAGGAGATATTTCGCGGATTGCACAACTCCAAGCCTGTTCGGGGTTCTTGCAAGTAGCTTTTCAGTAGAACTTGAGCTATCTCCATTTATTGTCGAAAGGCCTGAATCCGATCGACAACACCTTGGAGAAATCCCAGATAAACCTGTAACAGTAATTACCATCTTAAACCTTCAGTAGTCCGGACACGAAGTCCATGGTGAATCCATTCCCAATCCCACATAGGGGTATGCAGTAGTCATAGCTAACTCCTTAATCTTTGATGCTCGGCTTTGAACTGCTGGCAATCTAGGTATCTCTTGACTTAATCGAGTAAATCTCTTTCTTTCGACTCTTCGAATCATGGGTCCGGGACTTATATTGGGAAATATCGGGGTTACCAACACAAAGTTGAAACTTTGGATTATTCTTCGCTCGAATTGTCTAACTCGGGATCCATTCTTTTGCAGACTAGGCATTTTAGATTCTTCAACCCAATTCTGACTGGGTCGCAAGGCTATGAATGAAATTATCGAAAATGGTGCAAGTCCAATTCGGTTTAGCCTCAATTTGTGACATGCTCGTGATTTGGTTCAAAGTACCAACTAAGATATGCGCTTTTCCCAAGGAACACTGATTCTTGTAATCTTAGTCTCAAACATTTTCCATTAACGACATTGGGGTTGGTTCAACTCCTCCTGAGTTAACACTTGTTAAACTCTCATAATCTGTGGGGATGTCAACAAATTCCATAAGAGATAGTGGCGACGCTTCAGCCAATCCTCTCCTACAGTAGCTAGTGCAATGTCATGAGGGGATACTTTCTGGTTGATTTTAGCTTCCCGAGCATGAGCTATGGTTTCTTCATTAGTACCATTCACCAATTCAACCTTTCATGTGACGCATTCCCACTCACGACGATTCCTTCGACGATTCCTTCGGAATCCCTTGAGCAGGGTTAATATTGAAGTTGTAGTTAATCTCTTCTCGACTCCTAAGAACAAGTCTTACAGAGATCGTCCATTCGAGTTCGTTTTCTTTCCCGTTGACTCAAGCAACAGGGTTGCAAGCGTAGAGAAATTCCACTCAAAGTCTTGGTTTGTTCCCATTCCAGTACTGCTCAAATCTTCAGAGATCCTCCTTCTCTTCTCACTCCGGATCCGAAATGACTTAAAAGGTCACTAAGTCGATCCAGATTTCACATCCGTTAGGTGGGGCAACTAGCAGGTGCCCGTTGATTTCTGGCGTACCATACGGAGGTGTTCTGCGTTCTTCCTCTAATCTCGAGGACACCAAGGTGACTCCTTAGGAAGCAACGACTAACTCACTACGATATGAACGGGGTCCATCAAGTCGCAAAACACTTGTCAGTACTAGAGGCAGACATACGAATTCAAGACGTCTACATCAGGCACTGAAAGCTGTCTTCAGAACATATTCGTCTCGAGCACAAAGCTGATGATACCCTAATCAAATGTTGTTCAGAAAAAATCCTCGATCTCAAAGCATATCGGACATTTCTTCATCAACGGTAGAGAATACTTGCCTTCGTTAATATTCTGTGCAATTCTCGGTGAACAATACACACAGGAAGTGTACTGTCTTCTTTCTCTACAAGCAACGTTGGAGTACCCCAGATCAAGACACTCGTTCGGGCACGTTCAAGGGAGGGAAGTTCATCAAGTCAGTTCCTCGATTCTGTCAGATTGGCAGAATCCATTCGGTTAGGCGACTTCGATCACGGTTCGACTTCTTAGAGTTAGATCTTTCACAAACCATACATTCCGATCTAATCGCAAGAGCTCTCAGACTCTCGGGAAGTATCTCTGTGAATTCTATGATCAACTTGGTTCTCTGGACTTAGTCAAGTCCAAAATAATCCTTTGCTGGCAACTTGGTCAAATCTGCTGCTAACGGTTCCTTCGATGATAAATGGCAGCACGCGCACGAATCGCAATTGTCCTCCAATCTGGCAACAAAGAAATAGAAAGAGAAACATGCAAAGAATCCAACAGGCACACGCACAAGTACAGCAATGAAAAGCGCTACAACTGAGTGTAAACCCCTCGAATTATAAAATGCATGTATGGAATGCCAATTAATATTTGTACCTTGCACCGAAGCATTCGGATCTAAGCTCTCCTCGACTGTCTCGATCTTTTCTTCCTCGTGCAATTTGTGCGGAGATGGAAGGGACTTCCACATGAGAAGCAATGTCCAGCTTTCTTTCGGCATTCCGACTCTTGATGGTCTCTTTGGCAAAAGCCACATACGGGTCGTAGGGCTCCCTGCGGTTGGGGAGGTGCATTCTGCTTCGATGAAGACACTTGGGAGGTCTTCTTTCCGTAAGAGGGCCCCGAAGGTGTAAATGGCCTCTTAGAACTCGTTGGAAGGTACTGAACGGTGGTAGTGGCAAGAATAGGACTCGGTCCCATTAGGTTGAGTTCAGACTCAATATGCAGAGCCATTTCTACTGCGTCGGTATAACATTGAGGTCGGACCACCATCATAGCCTTTCTGATCTTGTAAGTCAATCCCTCTACAAACTGGCGAGTCTTCCTCTGCTCGTTGGCGACCATATACGGGCAGTGAATAATAAGTCTAGAGAAATGAGCCTCGTACTGGTCAACGGATGAAGTACCCTGCTTGAGAGCCAGGAACTCTCGCTCACGTCGCTGTCGGACCACCAACGGAATATACTTGGCCCGAAACTCAACTAAGAATTGATCCCAAGTCGGGACCACATGCTCTCATTGCCATCGCTGCTCGATACGGGCCCACCAGTCATGTGCAGCTCCTGTCATCTGATACACTGCTAATTCGACCCTCTTAGGGTCCGGACATTCCATTACTCTGAACCTCTTCTCCATTGCCGCTATCCAAGATTCGGCAATAACATCATCGGTGGCACCCTCGAACTGTGGAGGGTGGAGTTTAAGGAACCTGCTCATCTCTGTCTCGGGGGCAGGTGGTGGCGTTGCTCGGTTGGTATTAACCATAAACTGCCCTAAGGCTTCCATAAACTGTGCTGGTGTCGGAACACCTGGAGGCGGACCTGGCGGTTCACGGCGAGGAGGCATTCTGCAAATTCAGTACCAAACATGCATGATGATAAGTGATTATGAAAAGCTGTAACACGTAGGCAAGTAATCTTCAGATAGAGTTCACATAAGCACTTAGCACATTTGCACAATTTCCACAAAAGTCCAAGCCGTACGACCTAGACACAACCGGACACGACAGACAACCAGGCATGGCAAGTACAACCTTGAGTTTCGTATCCACCTATATCCAAGTCCATCCCAGTGTTTTGATTGTAAAAGATCTTTTGTTGTTGATCATCCAACAAAGATCCATCACAATTCAAACACTAAGCGTTCTTGAACACTGGTGAGCGCAATTCCCTAAGTTACACCGGCACACAACGACTGACAAAACACCCAAAACACGACGATTCAGAGCTTAGGCTATTGGACCAAAGAGGCTCTGATACCAACTGTAGCGGGCGCCCCAAACGGGTAACGCACGCCCCGCACCGAGCCTCAATCCGAAGCCGAAATAGAAATCCGACCCTAAATTGAAACCCGGTGAACGGTAAACCGATTTACTCAATCACTAGGCGGGGCTTTTGTAAAACAACTGACGACAACAATGCGGAAGCGGAAGCAACAGCAAACAAAACGAATTCTACAAACGGGAAATTGAAGCAACAACCCAATTGCGCAAATAGTTAAAGCCCACCAAAGGCTAGCGGAATTCACTTACAAAACTTGAATCAAATCATAACGGGTTCAACATTAAATAATCCCGAACTCATATCATAACCTACAAAATACATATAACGGTCAAGTACCTAAACAACCTAGGAATGAACAATGACAACAGCAGAATAATTCTACAATACAAGACCGACGATGCCCACCTAGTAACCACCTGAAACAGATAAGGTTAAAAACAAGGAGGGTTAGTCAAAAGACTAAGTGAGGGAAAAAGGGAGTACATACATAATAGCATACGAGAATAAATCACCATTTTAACTTAAAAGAAAACAAACGTAAAGGAAGGGTTTTCATAAACATTCGGTGATTTATCATAACATAACATAACGGGACATATCATATTGCTCGGCGAGTCGAGCCCTCAACTCCTCATAACATATCATAACATACCTGAAAACCATACCAACCTTATTCCTCCCATATAGCAGAAGGACCGCTAAATCCAAACTGCTCAGGATATAGGCATAGCCTATGTCTCAGTTGACATGAAGTCAACCGCCGTAGGAGCACAAAGGTTGCCACTCCGGCCTCACCCGTGCTCCCTGTAAACATGGAGCAAGCTACCGAATTCCACCGTAGACCCGCTGTCTATCCGGCTTCATCCGATTGCCTTACTCCGGGGCCCACAAAGACATAACGGACACACATATCATCTCTCACATTTTCATAACTATCATTTTCCTATTAGAATAGGAATCAAGACTGTAACGCCCCGAAAATTCGTATTATGAACCGGGGACCCGGATCGATTTTTCTTGCGCGATTCATTATTTATTTTATTAATTATTATATGATTTTTATAATAATTTCGTATATGAGTGAATTTTAATATTTAAATCACAAATTGTCAATGTGCATTTAATTATATGAATTTTGACTGTAATTATGTGTTATTTGGACAATGTGAGTTTTCGAACTTATCTTGCGAAATTACAAAAATGCCCTTTCGTTTCTCGAATCAAGTCAATTATTGACTAAGTCTCACATCTCTCCCTCTCACCTCATTCACGCAAACAACATCAAAGGAGAAGAAAGAAAAGAAAGAAAAGGAGAAGGAAGAAGAAGGAGTTTCAAACGATCGTCCCGACTCCGTTTCTCGACGGATTTTCGAACCGCTTACGCCTACGAACTCCTCACGATCTCTTCTACGAGTAAACCTTTCACGTCCCTCTCGTTTAATGTCTCCTATGCCTTGTATTTCTCAATTTTTTTTATAGTTGATTAATATAGGGTTTATATGATTTTGGATGAATTTATGGACGGATTTTCGTGTTTATTGTTTCTATATGTAGATTATATGTTGTAGATGATTATATGTGAGAATTAGGGGGTGATTTGCATGATTTATCGATTAAATGTTGAATTTTGGTTTGAAATCGCGTATGTTTTTGCTGTCTGCGAGTTTCTGCTCAATCTGGACGCACACGGGCCTTGCACACGGGGTGTCGCAAGGCCGTGTGGGGTTACACGGCCTCTTGCACGGCCGTGCAAGAGACCGTGCGTGTGTGTGTTGGTGCACGGCCTTGTGCACACGGCCTTGAGGCCGTGTGCAACAAGCCGTGCGTGTTTCTCATGGTGTACACGGCCTTGGCACACAGCCGTGCACAAGGCCGTGTGGCCTGGTCGAACAGTGCCCTGACCTTCTGTTAGTCAGGGCACATTTTGGCCTACGGGTCCCGCTTCGGCTCGTCTTTTCTGAATTCTTTCTTCGCTCGTGTATTCGATATATATGAAATAGATATGAATTGTATGATTTATGAATTTATAGCATGTTCGGGTCTATGAATAGTATGTTTTAAGTTTTCGTTAAATTTTCTAACTTTTGCATGTGAAGTCCGATTTTCCCGAAATTCGAATGCATACTTCTTTATGATATTTAAAGCATGTCCGTAAAGTTTCATTACAATTGGACTTGATTTGAATTTTTTAATTTGCGAATTACTTCGTTTCGTTTGATAATTGAACCTAAGTGCTTTATGTGATTGTATAACGTGATTTTACGTATTTCTATGCTTTCGTATGAGCCGTGCATCGTCGTATGTCTTATGTGGTTGTCGTTTGTCAATTGCAGGTTCCACTCTCGTGGATTAGGTTGCTCGTTTCCATTTTGGATTTTCTTTTGGTTATCGCCAGGTGAGGTTTCCGTTGTTATTCCGTATTATGTAGATATGTATTGTTAAGCCTCACTAAATAAGCCTCGCATGTATAATTTACGTTTTCATCCCGTAATACTATATTTAGTAAGTACTTTATTCTTATTACTTTTATGAGGTTTAAGAACAACGGATTTGATATCAAATGGATATTATGTATATGATTTCGAAATGTTTTCAAAAAGAGACAAGCGAACTATGTTTCGATTTAAATGTAATTTTGGGTTTGGAAACCTTCTCGTTGAGTGAAGTCGTTAGGGCGGGTTTCTCCCCAGGACGATGGAACACCCGGTTGCGTTTCCTATCGTTACATCGCCTGTCTCAAACGGCCCTTTTGGCCCTCCCCTAAATGTCTTGATTCCTATTCTAATAGGAAAATGATAGTTATGAAAATGCGAGATATGATATGTGTGTCCGTTATGTCTTTGTGGGCCCCGGAGTATGGCGATCGGATGAAGCCGGATAGACAGCGGGTCTACGGTGGAATTCGGTAGCTTGCTCCATGTTTACCAGGAGCACGGGTGAGGCCGGAGTGGCAACCTTTGTGCTCCTGCGACGGAGACTTCGTGTCAGCCGTGAGATAGGCTATTATGCCTATAGAGCAGTTGGATTTAGCGGTCCTTCTGCTTCATTGGAGGAATAAGGTTGGTATGGTTTTCAGGTATGTTATGATATGATATGAGCAGTCGAGGGCTCGACTCGCCGAGCAATATGATATGTCCCGTTATATTATGTTATGATAAATCACCGAATGTTTATGAAAATCCTTCTCTTACGTTTGTTTTCTTTTAAGTTAAAATGGTGATTTATTCTTGTATGTTATTATGTATGTATTCCCATTTTTCCCCTCACTTAGTCATTTGACTAACCCTCCCTGCTTTTAACCTTATCTGTTTCAGGTGGTAACTAGGTGGGCATCGTCAGTCTTGTATCGCGGGTTTTCTTTCTTTTCGGTGATTGTCCCTTTCTAGATTATCTTAAGTTCATGATTAGGTTATATGTAATTGTTATCGGGATTGATATATCGAACCCGTTTATTAAATTATATTATAGTAAGTGAATTCCACTAGCCTTGGTGGGCTTTAACTATTTGTGCAATTGAGCTGCTGCTTTGAATGTTGTTATATAGAATTTAATTTGGTTGTTGCTTCCGCTCCCGCTTTGTTGTCGTCAGTTGTTTTTTTACAAAAGCCCCGCCTAGTGATTGAGTAAATCGGTTTGCCGTTCGCCGGGTTTCAATTTAGGGTCGGATTTTTATTTCGGCTTCGGATTGGGGCTCCGTGCGGGGCGTGCGTTACCCGTTTGGGGCGCCCGCTACAGTTGGTATCAGAGCTCTTTGGTCCAATGGCCTAAGCTCTGAATCGTTGTGTTTTGGGTGTTTTGTCAGTCGTTGTGTGCCGGTGTAACTTAGGGAATTGCGCTCACCAGTGTTCAAGAACGCTTAGTGTTTGAATTGTGATGGATCTTTGTTGGATGATCAACAACAGAAGATCTTTTACAATCAAAACACTAGGATGGACTTGGATATAGGTGGATACGAAACTCAAGGTTGTACTTGCCATGCCTGGTTGTCTGTCGTGTCCGGTTGTGTCTAGGTCGTACGGCGTAGGACTTTTGTGGAAATTGTGCAAATGTGCTAAGTGCTTATGTGAACTCTATCTGAAGATTACTTGCCTACATGTTACAGCTTTTCATAATCACTTATCATCATGCATGTTTAGTACTGAATTTGCAGAATGCCTCCTCGCCGTGAACCGCCAGGTCCGCCTCCAGGTGTTCCGACACCAGCCCAGTTTATGGAAGCATTAGGGCAGTTTATGGTTAATACCAACCGAGCAACACCACCACCTGCCCCCGAGACAGAGATGAGCAGGTTCCTTAAACTCCACCCTCCACAGTTTGAGGGTGCCCCCGATGATGTTATTGCCGAATCTTGGATAGCGGCAATGGAGAAGAGGTTCAGAGTAATGGAATGTCCGGACCCTAAGAGGGTCGAATTAGCAGTGTATCAGATGACAGGAGCTGCACATGACTGGTGGGCCCGTATCGAGCAGCGATGGCAGCGAGAGCATGTGGTCCCAACTTGGGATCAATTCTTAGTTGAGTTTCGGGCCAAGTATATTCTGTTGGTGGTCCGACAGCTACGTGAGCGAGAGTTCCTAGCTCTCAAGCAGGGTACTTCATCCGTTGACCAGTACGAGGCTCATTTCTCTAGACTTATTATTCACTGCCCGTATATGGTCGCCGACGAGCAGAGGAAGACTCGCCAGTTTGTAGAGGGATTGACTTACAAGATCAGAAAGGCTATGACGGTGGTCCGACCTCAATGTTATACCGACGCAGTGGAAATGGTTCTGCATATTGAGTCTGAACTCAACCTAATAGGACCGAGTGCTATTCTTGCCACTACCACCGTTTAGTACCCTCCAGCGAGTTCTAAGAGGCCATTTACACCTTCAGGGCCATCTTCCGGAAAGAAGACCTCCCAAGTGTCTTCATCGAAGCAGAATGCACCTCCCCAACCGCAGGGAGACCTACGACCTGTATGTGGCTTTTGCCAAAGAGACCATCAAGAGTCGGAATGCCGAAAGAAAGCTGGACGTTGCTTCTCATGTGGAAGTCCCTTCCACCTCCGCGCAAATTGCACAAGGAAGAAAAGATCGAGACAGTCGAGGAGAACTTAGATCCAAATGCTTCGGTGCAAGGTACAAATATTAATTGGCATTCCATACATGCATTTTATAATTCGAGTGGTTTACACTCACTTGTTGCGCTTTTCATTGCTGTACTTGTGCGTGTGCATGTTGGATTCTTTGCATGTTTCTCTTTCTATTTCTTTGTTGCCGGAGTGGAGGACAATTGCGATTCGTGCGCGTGCTGCCGTTTATCATCGAAGGAACCGTTAGCAGCAGATTTGACCAAGTTGCCAGCAAATGATTATTTTGGACTTGACTAAGTCCAGAGAACCAAGTTGGTCATAGAATTCACAGACGTACTTCCCGAGAGTCTGAGAGCTCTTGCGATTAGATCGGAATGTATGGTTTGTGAAAGATCTAACTCTAAGAAGTCGAACCGTGATCGAAGTCGTCTAATCGAATGGATTCTGCCGATCTGACAGAATCAAAGAACCGACTTGATGAACTTCCCTCCCTTGAACGTGCCGGAACGAGTGTCTTGATCTGGGGTACTCCAACGCTGCTTGTAGAAAAGAAGACAGTACACTTCCTGTGTGTATTGTTCCCCGAGAAGTGCACAGAATATTAACGAAGACAAATATTCTCTACCGTCAATGAAGAATTGTCCGATATGCTTTGAGATCGAGGATTCTGTCTGAACAACCTTTGATTAGGGTATCATCAGCTCTGTGCCCGAGACGAATATGTTCTGAAGACAACTTTCAGTGCCTGATGTAGATGTCTTGAATTCGTATGTCTGCCTCTAGTACTGACAAGTACTTTGGAACTTGGTGGACCCCGTTCATATCGCAGTGAGTTAGTCGTTGCTTTCTAAGGAGTCGCCTTGATGTTCTCGAGATTCGAGGAAGAATGCAGAGCACCTTTGTATGGTGCTCCAGACCTCAATGGGCACCCGCTAGTTGCCCAGCCTAGCGAATGTGAAATCTGGATCGACTTAGTGACCCTTTTAAGTTATTTCGGATCCGGAGTGAGAAGAGAAGAAGGATCTTTGAAGATTTGAGCAGTACTGGAATGGGAACAAACCAAGACTTCGAGTGGAATTTCTCTAAGCTTGGAACCCTGTTGCTTGAGTCAACAGGAAAGAAAACGAGCTCGAATGGACGATCTCTGTAAGACTTGTTCTTAGGAGTCGAGAAGAGATTAACTGCAACTTCAATATTAACCCTGCTCAAGGGATTCCGAAGGAATCGTCATGAGTGGGAATGCGTCACATGAAAGGTTGAATTGGTGAATGGTACTAATGAAGAAACTGTAGCTCTTGCTCAGGGAGCTAAAATCAACCAGAAAGTTGCTCTCATGACATCGAACTAGCTACTGTAGGAGAGGATCGGCTGAGCGTCGCCACTATCTCTTATGGAATTTGTTGACATCCCCACAGATTATGAGAGTTTAACAAGTGTTAACTCAGGAGGAGTTGAACCAACCCCAATGTCGTTAATGGAAAATGTTTGAGGACTAAGATTACAAGAATCAAAATATCTTAGTTGGTACTTTGAACCAAATCACGAGCGTGTCACAAATTGAGGCTAAACCGAATTGGACTTGCACCATTTTCGATAATTTCATTCATAGCCTTGCGACCCAGTCAGAATTGGGTTGAAGAATCTAAAATGCTCAGTCTGCAAAATAATGGATCCCGATTCAGACAATTCGAGCGAAGAATAATCCAAAGTTTCAACTTTGTGTTGGTAACCCCAATACTTCCCAATATAAGCCTCGGACCCCTGATTCGAAGAGTCGATAGAAAGAGACTTACCCGATTAAGTAAAGAGATACTCGACTTGAGAGCAAATCATAGCTGAGCATCAAAGATTAAGGGGTTAGCTATGACTACTACATATCCCTATGTGGGATTGGGAACGGATTCACCATGGACTTCGTGTCCGGACTACTGGAGGTTTAAGATGGTAATTACTGTTACAGGTTTATTTGGGATTTCTCCAAGGTGTTGTCGATCGGATTCAGGCTTTTCGACAATAAATGGTGATAGCTCAAGTTCTACTGAAAAGCTACTTGCAAGAACCCCGAACAGGCTTGGAGTTGTGCAATCCGCGAAATATCTCCTAGCGAGTCCCTTGAATGAATCAGACAGTCGAAGAAGTTTCGTGAGAGATCCGAATGATGACGCGTAAGTTTCATCCAGAGTTGTTTAACTCTAATCAGTAGAATCTGGGGACCAGATTCTCATAAGGAGGGGTGATTGTAACGCCCCGAAAATTCGTATTATGAACCGGGGACCCGGATCGATTTTTCTTGCGCGATTCATTATTTATTTTATTAATTATTATATGATTTTTATAATAATTTCATATATGAGTGAATTTTAATATTTAAATCACAAATTGTCAATGTGCATTTAATTACATGAATTTTGACTGTAATTATGTGTTATTTGGACAATGTGAGTTTTCGAACTTATCTTGCGAAATTACAAAAATGCCCTTTCGTTTCTCGAATCAAGTCAATTATTGACTAAGTCTCACATCTCTCCCTCTCACCTCATTCACGCAAACAACATCAAAGGAGAAGAAAGAAAAGAAAGAAAAGGAGAAGGAAGAAGAAGGAGTTTCAAACGATCGTCCCAACTCCGTTTCTCGACGGATTTTCGAACCGCTTATGCCTACGAACTCCTCACGATCTCTTCTATGAGTAAGCCTTTCACGTCCCTCTCGTTTAATGTCTCCTATGCCTTGTATTTCTCGATTTTGTTTATAGTTGATTAATATAGGGTTTATATGATTTTGGATGAATTTATGGACGGATTTTCGTGTTTATTGTTTCTATATGTAGATTATATGTTGTAGATGATTATATGTGAGAATTAGGGGGTGATTTGCATGATTTATCGATTAAATTTTGAATTTTGGTTTGAAATCGCGTATGTTTTTGCTGTCTGCGAGTTTCTGCTCAATCTGGACGCACACGGGCCTTGCACACGGGGTGTCGTAAGGCCGTGTGGGGTTACACGGCCTCTTGCACGGCCGTGCAAGAGACCGTGCGTGTGTGTGTTGGTGCACGGCCTTGTGCACACGGCCTTCAGGCCGTGTGCAACAAGCCGTGTGTGTTTCTCATGGTGTACACGGCCTTGGCACACGGCCGTGCACAAGGCCGTGTGGCCTGGTCGAACAGTGCCCTGACCTTCTGTTAGTCAGGGCACATTTTGGCCTACGGGTCCCGCTTCGGCTCTTCTTTTCCGAATTCTTTCTTCGCTCGTGTATTCGATATATATGAAATAGATATGAATTGTATGATTTACGAATTTATAGCATGTTCGGGTCTGTGAATAGTATGTTTTAAGTTTTCGTTAAATTTTCTAACTTTTGCATGTGAAGTCCGATTTTCCCGAAATTCGAATGCATACTTCTTTATGATATTTAAAGCATGTCCGTAAAGTTTCATTGCAATTTGACTTGATTTGAATTTTTAAATTTGCGAATTACTTCGTTTCGTTTGATAATTGAACCTAAGTGCTTTATGTGATTGTATAACGTGATTTTACGTATTTCTATGCTTTCGTATGAGCCGTGCGTCATCGTATGTATTATGTGGTTGTCGTTTGTCAGTTGCAGGTTCCACTCTCGTGGATTAGGTTGCTCGTTTCCATTTTGGATTTTCTTTTGGTTATCGCCAGGTGAGGTTTCCGTTGTTATTCCGTATTATGTAGATATGTATTGTTAAGCCTCACTAAATAAGCCTCGCATGTATAATTTACGTTTTCATCCCGTAATACTATATTTAGTAAGTACTTTATTCTTATTACTTTTATGAGGTTTAAGAACAACGGATTTGATATCAAATGGATATTATGTATATGATTTCGAAATGTTTTCAAAAAGAGACAAGCGAACTATGTTTCGATTTAAATGTAATTTTGGGTTTGGAAACCTTCTCGTTGAGTGAAGTCGTTAGGGCGGGTTTCTCCCCAGGACGATGGAACACCCGGTTGCGTTTCCTACCGTTACATCGCCTGTCTCAAACGGCCCTTTTGACCCTCCCCTAAATATCTTGATTCCTATTCTAATAGGAAAATGATAGTTATGAAAATGCGAGATATGATATGTGTGTCCGTTATGTCTTTGTGGGCCCCGGAGTATGGCGATCGGATGAAGCCGGATAGACAGCGGGTCTACGGTGGAATTCGGTAGCTTGCTCCATGTTTACCAGGAGCACGGGTGAGGCCGGAGTGGCAACCTTTGTGCTCCTGCGACGGAGACTTCGTGTCAGCCGTGAGATAGGCTATTATGCCTATAGAGCAGTTGGATTTAGCGGTCCTTCTGCTTCATTGGAGGAATAAGGTTGGTATGGTTTTCAGGTATGTTATGATATGATATGAGGAGTCGAGGGCTCGACTCGCCGAGCAATATGATATGTCCCGTTATGTTATGTTATGATAAATCACCGAATGTTTATGAAAATCCTTCTCTTACGTTTGTTTTCTTTTAAGTTAAAATGGTGATTTATTCTTGTATGTTATTATGTATGTATTCCCATTTTTCCCCTCACTTAGTCATTTGACTAACCCTCCCTGCTTTTAACCTTATCTGTTTCAGGTGGTAACTAGGTGGGCATCGTCAGTCTTGTATCGCGGGTTTTCTTTCTTTTCGGTGATTGTCCCTTTCTAGATTATCTTAAGTTCATGATTAGGTTATATGTAATTGTTATCGGGATTGATATATCAAACCCGTTTATTAAATTATATTATAGTAAGTGAATTCCACTAGCCTTGGTGGGCTTTAACTATTTGTGCAATTGAGCTGCTGCTTTGAATATTGTTATATAGAATTTAATTTGGTTGTTGCTTCCGCTCCCGCTTTGTTGTCGTCAGTTGTTTTTTTACAAAAGCCCCGCCTAGTGATTGAGTAAATCGGTTTGCCGTTCGCCGGGGTTCAATTTAGGGTCGGATTTCTATTTCGGCTTCGGATTGGGGCTCGGTGCGGGGCGTGCATTACCCATTTGGGGCGCCTGCTACAAAGACATTTAGGGGAGGGCCAAAAGGGCCGTTTCAGACAGGCGATGTAACGGTAGGAAACGCAACCGGGTGTTCCATCGTCTTGGGGGAGAAACCCGCCCTAACGACTTCACTCAACGAGAAGGTTTCCAAACCCAAAATTACATTTAAATCGAAACATAGTTCGCTTGTCTCTTTTTGAAAACATTTCGAAATCATATACATAATATTCATTTGATATCAAATCCGTTGTTCTTAAACCTCATAAAAGTAATAAGAATAAAGAATTTACTAAATATAGTAATACGGGATGAAAACGTAAATTATACATGCGAGGCTTATTTAGTGAGGCTTAATAATACATATCTACATAATACGGAATAACAACAGAAACCTCACCTGGCGACAACCCAAAAGAAAGCCTAAAACGGAAACGAGCAACCTAATCCACGAGAGTGGAACCTGCAACTGAAAAATGACATAACCAAGTAAGACATACGACGACGCACGGCTCATACGAAAGCATAGAAACACGTAAAAGCACGTTATACAATCACATAAAACACTTAGGTTCAATTATCAAACATAACGAAGTAATTTATGAATTTAAATATGCAAATGAAGTCCAAATGCATCGAGACTTTACGGAACTTGCTTTAAATACCATAAGAGAGTATGCATTCGAATTTCGGAAGAATCGGACTTCATATGCAAAAGTTAGAAAATTTGACGAAAACCTAAAACATACTATTCATAGACCCGAACATGCTATAAATTCATAAATCATACAATTCATATCTATTTCATATATATCGAATACACGAGCGAAGAAAGAATTTGGAAAAGACGAGCCTCGGAGGGACCCGTAGGCCAAAATTGGCCCTGACTTGCAAAAGGTTAGGGCCTGTTCAATCGGGCCACACGGGCTCATGCACATGGCCTTGAGGCCGTGTGCACCAAGACCGTGTGCACACCAAAGAGACACGCACGGTCTCTTGCACACGGCCTCAAGGCCGTGTGCACAAGGCCGTGCACAACCACAACACGCACGGTCTCCTGCACGGCCGTGCGGGAGACCGTGTGCACCCACACGGCCTTGCAACACCCCGTGTGCAAAGCCCGTGTGCGTCAAGAAACAGCAGAAACTCACAGAAATGCGAAACCTTCGCAAATCCAATTCAAAAACCATCATTTGACCGATTAAACATGCGAATCCTTCCCTAATTATCACATATAATCATCTACAACATATAATCTACATATAGAAACGATAAACACGAAAATCCGTCCATAAATTCATCCAAAATCATATAAACCCTATATTATTCAACTATAAACAAAATCGAGAAATACAAGGCATAGGAGACATTAAACGAGAGAATCGTGAAAGGCTTACTCATAGAAGAGATCGTGGCGAGTTCGTAGACGTAAACGATTCGAAAATCCATAGGGAAACGGAGTCGGGACGACCGATTGAAACTCCTTCTTCTTCCTTCTCCTTTTCTTTCCTTTCTTCTCTTTTCTTTTCTTTTTCTTGCTGAAGTGTTCGAGAGTGAGGTGAGAGAGAGAGATGTGAGACTTAGTGAAATAATTGACTTGATTCGAGAAACGAAAGGGCAAATCCGTAATTTATAAAACTTAGTCAAAAATACAAGTTTTCCAAATAAAATAAAATTACAGTCAAAGTTCATGAAATTAAACGCACATTGACATGTTGTGGTTTAAATACCGAAATTCTCTCATTCATAAAAATGTTATATAAATCACATAATAATTAATAAAATAAATAATGAATCGCACAAGAAAATCGATTCGGGTTCCCGGCTCATAACACGAATTTTCGGGGCGTTACACTAATTCTCGGTTCAAACGTGTTCCTCCCTCGAGCGGTCACCTCGTCCGCACGAATTAGCATTCCAAGTGCCGCTGCTGCAAAATAGATTCCTCTCTTTTTAACGTATTAAGATGGGAAGCCTGTAGTGGACGCCCCAAACGGGTAACGCACGCCCCGCACCAGACTTGGACCTGAAACTAAAATGGAAATCTGGGCCCGAATCAAAATCCGGCGAACGGCAAACACAAAAGCAAACCTGCTAGGTGGGAGCTATACGACAGATCAACGGAATGCGTAAGCAATAAAACCATAAATCAAATTCCACAAAGGAAATTCAGCCTACTCGATGCAATAGCAAATAATCCTAAGTCCACTCAAGGATCTATCAAAACAGAAATCATAAATCTAATATTTCATTGCGCAATTATAAAGCCCACTAAGGCCAACGGAAATACATATCATTCGAAGAATATAAACCTAGTCTAAGCCCACCGAGGCCAATAACTAGAAAGCGACATACAATAATTCTTGTATACAGTAATCCTAAACAACGAAGTAAAAGGGAATACATAATATGAATGAGATGGACACAAACTCTAGAGACTGACGACCGACTCAACCGCAGCCTAGTGACCGAAACCTGAAACAAATAATGGTTGGAGAAGGGAGGGTTAGTCAAAGCTACTAAGTGAGGGGGATATACATATACATACATAAAACAGAAATATGATTCACAATTTTAAAACAAAGCAAACGAACAAGAGAGAGGGAGATCATTGCATTTTACACATACATGTGTGAATCATAACACAAACATATAACTTACTAGCATATTACTCGGTGAGTCAAGCACTCATAACACCTCATATCATACAAAATAGAAACCACCCTTATTCCTCCACCTACAGACGGACCGCTAAATCCGAACTACACATAACAAATCCACATAGGCACTTCAGTCTATATCTTGGCTGACTCAAGGTCAACCTGCTCAAGTACTCTAAGGGCTGCCACTCCGGCCTCACCCCGAGCTCCCAAAAGTTGGAGCGTGACTAGAGGAAGTCCGTCGTAGACCCGACATATAACCGGCTTCATCCAAGCTCCATTACTCCAGGCCCAACATATAATATCGTACATATCATATCATAACTCGCATTTCAAATCATATTTGGGTTGGTCGAAACACCGTTCGACACAAGTTCATACGTAACGATCTAAGAACATGCTCATAAGTATCATACGCTTGGGAGAGCCACCCGGGAAATGCACCTCACGAGTTCACTTATAAGGTATTTCAAGACCTAAAGTTACTTTTTAAAACAAAATGGTTTTCTTGTCTCTAATCAAATATTTTCCAAAAGCATTTACATATATAGTAGTTTTCAATATCAAATCCCTTTTTTTTAAATCATTAAAGTACTAGAATCAAATATCTAATATGTAATATATTGAGACGGGAGGAAAACAATCAAAATGCATAAAGTACAAGCTTAGGGTGTAAGAAGTGTATATATTTACATATTATAAGTAATGGAGACAAGAAGCAGCAAACCTCACCTGGAAACGGGATAAACTGAACTGGAATACTCATTGGAAAAGGACACCTGAAAGACATAACTAACATGAGACCCGACACAACAAAACTAAATAAGACAAGACTCGACAAACGACTATGAAAACAAAATGCATAATCACATAATTATTGCAAATGCAGTTCAAGTCAGGAACATGTAATAAATTAAAGAGAATTGATAATAACAAATATTCATATAACGCACAACATGTCCCACAAATTCCTATTATCTAATATCGAACATGTAAAGCAACACTTATAATTATTTTTTTTGGTATGAGCAACACTCATAATAAATGAACATTTAATCAATTGCATAGCAAAAGTGCCATTTCACATTCTAAGAGTATAATTCATTTAAACCAACAAGTCGAATTATGCACTTGATACACTTCATATACCCGTTTATTGAAATGAAAAAACAATAATTCATCAAAATAACAATGCGGTAATAATTGTATTACAAAGATGACAACTTAACAACTTAATAGCTTTTTACAAAAGCCCAAAAGCTACAAAATAAGATTAATTCTAATCCTGGTTCTCAAGTCTAATCCTATGATACCGACTACACAAATCATACAACATCAACATTCATCAATTCACATGTACCAATCAAGTTCGGGTACAAACAATTCATGCATAATTGGTTCGAAAATCTAAAAGCTATCTCGAAAAGAAGCTATAACATAAATATACAGATATTGCGATAAAAGATAAACGATATATCAGATTAGGATAATACCAACACTGTTGGATTCATCACGATGAGATAAATTTTCTGACCAAGATCACAGTCCCTGGAGAGGACCACCGCCAGCCACCGCCGGCTACCACTGTCGATCAACCCTTATACTATGTCGATCCTCTTGTCAAGCCCATCATTTTCCTAAAGTCCGTTTCTCAATCCGATCATCCACAGGCATTTAATTTCACTCCGAAGCTCCGAAAACCCTAGAATTCATAGCTTGGAAATTAACGAAAATCTGTTCAACGAAATTCGAAATAAACTCCAAAATTGGCTTACCCATGTCGAGAAGGTCGGAAAACCTCAAGAAACCGTCGGAGGAGGTTGCCGAAAAATCGCGCACCACTCTTTAACCAGGGAACGGGAGAATTCCCACTACCACTGGTAGGCCAGCGGCCGTGAGCGCGGTGGAAACGGGCTTCCCAAAAAGTCGGCCCGGGCCGGGGTCAGCATAGTAGAATGAAGGGGACGACCCTAACGTTGTGTTGGTAAAGCCAACTTCTTGGGTTTCAGGACCTCCACCACGCCACCTTCGAACTGCCATAACTCCACCGTCAGTCATTGTCTGGGGTCGAGACCACCACCGTTGGAATTCTCTCATCAAGAGCTTCTGTAGCGCCCCTTTCCATAGTAGGAAGAAGGACACCACATGTAGCGCCCTGGAATTTCAGCATGCGTTGTGCTGCTTCCAAGTGAAGCACACGGGCTTCATCCATGGGGTGTGCTAACCCCCTGTGTGTGTGGCACGCACGGCCTCCCCTCACGGGGTGTTGCAAGGCTGTGTGTGTGTGGATTTGATCCCACATCGGAAATGCAAGCTTGGTTTGAAGGGTATATAATCTAATTCTCAAGTACAACCATCACAAGGTTGCAACATCTTTTGGCAAGTGGTTTTAAGCCAAACTTTAGGGTTGTTCTCGGTGAAGACGAAGGTTATACCCGCGCGTCCAACGGGTGCCCAAGCAGGGGGGGGTTCTCCTCTCCGTGGCCGGGGGTCGCGACACCACATCCGCACCAAGACGAATTCCTAAACAAGGTAAATGTACCCCATTCAAAAATTCATCCCGGCGAACGGCAAGCACTCGATCAAAACTCTGGCAACAGCAACACGACGCCCCAACAACAACAGCAACAATCATAGAAATGCGAAAGCGAATTCATAAACAAGAATTCAATTCATAAAAGCCATCCATGGCAACAGAAATCATAATAATAGTTCTAAAATAAATATCCAATCAATGTCGTCCATGGCTCAACTAAACTATCCCACATCAGGGCACATAAGTACAGAAAGTAAATCATAACATTGTACAATAAATCAAACCAAATCAGAAAGTAAAGACTCCACTGTTGTTGGGACACTGACAAGACTATAAGCAAGAGCCGACCTAGACCTGCTGCTGCCGACTGACAAGATAGGTGACACCGCCACCTGTCTACCTGAAGCAAGAACCAAAATAGAAGGGGTGAGTATAAAGGATACTCAGTAAGGGGGGGTTATACAATATAAGTATTGATTGCAGTTCGTCGTTTATCTTTTAAAACCAAAAAGGGGTGAATGTTGCTCATTTTGATAAAGATACAAACAATAATATAAGTTGTAAAACTATAACACAAAGCAACATTCGGGTTCGGCTTTATTTGAAAACACAAAAGGTTGACGAACCGGATCCTTTGAAAACACTTGCACATAAGGTCAAGCCTATAGTTTTGACAGAATGTTAGTTGAGTCACGAGGCCGCACAAGTTCGAAAGACATGACATGAACAAGTTGGCAATGATAAGTAAATACGGCTCGTAATTCAACTAAGTAGTTTGAACAATAAAGAAGGCTTAAGTTGGGCAAGTTCAAGCCACACTTCCGGGTTTTATATATATATAGGGAAATACATATGCTAAATGAAGAAAACCGGAATGTGCTTCGACTTGTAACGAAAGCCGTAAATCAATTAGACAAGCAAGTAATGCAATAAGTCATGCAATAATATGTCCCTCTCCTTATAACTCCCAACCATGAAAATCATGTAAACACCTAGTCAAGTACTCCACCACCGAAAGTCATGATCCGATCAGAATTTTATGGAAACGCGCGTTAACAACGTCACCCTTATCAGAATTTTCTAGGAAGCACATAGCCTACAACGCCACCCTCGCACTAACTCAGGCTAGCCAACCTCCTGGCCGACCTAAGCGAATACTGATTGGAACATACATCGGGATTTGCCCTAGATGCTCATCTCCAGGCTCACCTCCTGTATACTCCGGGCCCCAAGTCATGATCCAGTCCATGGCTTGCTTTTAAAATCAATAACAGTTTGGGTGGCCAAAGGGGCCGTTCGAAGAGATGATGCAAGCAGTTATGTATGACTGGCCAAAGGGGCCTTTGAGACAAGTTGATGTAACGATCTAAGAAATACTCATAAGCGTCGTACGTTTCGGGAGCATGCTAACGGATGTCCCTAACGACATTACTTATAAGTGCCTCAGAGATCAAATAGTTACTTTTAAAACAAATAAGTTACTTGTCTCTAGTTAAAACCATTTCAAATCATTTTGGTAGATGCATAAGTTTTGCTATCGAAAATGTTTGACTAAGCACATAAGGAAATAGTAAAGGCAGGAATAGCAAGCAATACGAAAGACAAGGATGATAAGTTATTTCACAAACCTATATATATCTATGATCTTGCCCCAGTTAAAAATATTTTAAACCCTTACCTGTAGCTCGACAAACGAGAAAAGCAAGCAAGCAACAAATATGATTCCCCTTTAGAGATCCCACCTGAAAACACGGGGTCTATAGGATGAATGACTGACACGAACAAGAAAACAGACACTGACGCTTGGCTATCACAATGCAAACATGCTTAAGGACACTCATTCAACATTTAAACATAAGAAAGCAAGTAGGGGCAATATGGTCAATTTATATCCAAAAGCATGCAATAATTATATAAACGAGAAACACTAAATTAATTACAAAACATCTAAACATATAAGCTTAGCAGGGTAAGATTGTAATTCAACACCAACAAGTATATTTAATTTAAAACAATAATTTGAAATATAACTTCACAACTTATAGCTTTTCTCAAAAGCACTAAAGCTACAAGCTCATATTAATCCTATCTCTAGTCTAATCGAACCGAAACCTATCAATTCGACTACACAATCATTTTCAACAACAATAATCAACAATTTCTACAATTAAACCAAGTTAGGATACCAGTTATTCATGCTCAAAAGCTAGAAGCTATAAGCTATAATCCAAAAAGCTACCAAATTAATACAATTATACAAAAAATACGATAAAAGACAAACGAAAAGTCAGATTCGAGTAATACCAGTGCTGTTGGAATCATTGCAATGAGAAGAACAATCTTCGTGAAGACTCCATCGCCAGAATCTGACTGGAATAGTAGCGCCGCCGCGTGCCGCCGCCTCGCCGCCACCGGACTTCCGTCGAAACACCTCCGATAGTCGAACCCTTGTACAAAAATGATCCTCTCGACACGCTGGTCACAACCATGGTGGTTTGCCGTCGTGACTCTGCCTGGAACCACCGAGAACCACCACTCCCGCCGCCGCCCCTTCAAGTCGCCATAACTCCGCCGTCCGCGATCCGATTAAAGTGAAACCACCGCCAAAATGCTCCTCTCTTCATCGGCTTCAATTCCCGACCAACCCCAGGCATTGACGTCGCCGGATTCTTCAGATCGGAAAAGGTATGGCCGGATTGAAAATCATCCATATCTCCGTCGTTGATGGTCAGATGGCCACGGGACTACCGCCATTGGCTTCGTCTCGAAAAATCGGTCCGGAACCGACTGGTCTCAGGCCTTGACGTCGCCGGAAAAGCTCTGTCCGAAACCTTTCTCCGTTGTTAGGTGTTTCTCGTCCCAGCGCCGCCGTCGTTGCTCCGATGGCCTGGAAAATGGTACCATCGTGCTCCTCTCGTCGAGATGATCGATTTCCATATGTCATTTGCTTGATTTGGTGAAGAAATGCAAAATCCCCAATTTGGAGAAATGGGTCTCGTCTCTCTCTCGCCCATCTGCTGCTTCCCCTTCTCTCAATTTTCATTTTGGCCCCAAAACTCTCCAAAATTGCATCATATACCCTATCCTCGAAAAATATGCAAATTGTGTAAAGTGTCCGAATTAGGCGTACTTAGTGTCAAAATGACCGAAATTAAATGCTTAGCAAAGATTGAGGTTCGTTTTATTAAAATTCATGAGTTTACGAAAAGTCAATTCTGGGTTGGGCTAAAGTGCAAATAATTTTGGGCCAAAAATACAATTTCTTGAAAATATGATTTAATGAATAATATTGAGGATTTCATGAAAGTATTTGGAACCTCGATAAAATGTGCATTATTAAAACATTGAACCCCAGTCTAATGTACACCGTTAAATTACTAAATTCGATTAAACGAGCTAAAATATAAATTACCGAATTAACCCTAGTTAATGACAAAACAATGCAAATTAAATTCTAATTAATGCCTTGGGTTTTAAATGCCAAATCTATGATTTATAAAAATATTTAAATGCAAGAGTTGGAAAACGTGCAAGTGTGAAAGACATCGGAACCGTAAACGGTCCGAATTCCGATAAATGCGCTAATCTTGAACTTGGAGATTGCGGGTTGTTACAGCTTCAAAGCCCAGGTGGTCTCCGACCATGCCGCCGGCCGGAACGCCAGATCGCCACTCTGACTGCCACACCTTCATGATGTCATTTCGCCCCCGTGGCTGAGTTTCAGGCCACAGCACCACCACTAATGGGTTCCTCTTGAAAAACTGGTCCGGAACCACCCCTTGCTCGCCAGAAAAGGTCATTGGAAAGTCATCGTCGAAGAGCTCCGCCACCGCGCAACTTTGAGCCACCACAGCGCCTCCACCGTTGTTCAAATCGGGAAAATATTGGTACCATTGTGTGCCTCTCGTCGAGACGATCAATTTCGACATATGATTTGCTCGATTTGGTGAAGAATAAAAAAAATTCCAATTTGGAGAAGAGGAGCTCGCGCGGGGCTGTTCATCCGCTGCAATGTGTTCTCTGATTTTTCATTTATGCCCCAAACTCTCCAAAAATTACACTATATACCCTATTTTCGAAAAACGTGCCAAAAGTACAAAGTGTCGAAATTTAGTGTACTTAGTGTCAAAATGACTGAAATTGAATTCTTAATAAAAAGCGAGGTTCATTTTGTGGAAATTCATTTGTTTACAAAAAGTCAACATTTAGGTTGGGGTCAAGGCGTAAATATGTTTTGCACTAAAATGCAATTCTTGAAAACATGATTTAATGAAAGATGTTTTGAATTTTAAAAGATATTTGGAACCTTGATACAAATGCACTTTTAAAATATGGGACTCCAGTCCAACTGCACTATTAAATTACTAAATTAAATTAAACGGGCTAAAAATACAAATTTACCAAATTGACCCTAATGAGTGTCAAAACGATGCAAATCAAATTCTTATTAATGCCTTGAGATTAAAATGCCAAAATCGATGGTTTATGAAAATCTTGAAATACTAAAGTTGAAAAACGTGAAATCGTGCAGCGCGTTGGGACCATAAATGATCAGAATTTCGATAAAACGCACCAATTTCCGAACTCAAAAATTTTGGGGCTTTACAATCTTCCCCCATTATGAGAATCTGGTCCCCAGATTCTACCGCTTGAATAAAACCATCCTTTATAGAGCTCCTTCGCTGGACTTCGGTTCCAAATATCGTTTTGTCGACCTCATGGTGTTTTCAGGACTTGAATAGATGATTCGTGAAAATTATTTCTACACATACGTTTTACCCAGACTCAGTGTTCTTCATGATAGTCCGATTAATTCTTATGGCCGATGCACATCCAAAGCGCACTGTTCCGTCCATAACGACCACGAATGGAAAACCCTCACGAGGTTCTCAGTTTGGTGTAGCCGATAGCCTAGAGTTCGCCTAGTCATATGTGGCGCCCCAAAAGCGGGTGCCGCCATCAGTCCCGCACCGCCGACTAACCAGGATGACCATAGTGGATCACTCGCGACTCGTCGGAGGCGAACGACAATCAATCAATTTATAAAGAGTTATAGCGTAGCAGAAATACGGGTTTTCAAAATCTTTTTATAAATAAACTGGAAGACTAAAAGTAATAATCAAAATAAGAGTCGCTTAATTAATCATAAGAGTAGCGGAAGCATAATGTATCAATTAAGTAGCAACGATAGTAATGTGGAAGCGATTTAAACTAAGTCAAACATAATCAAATACGGGTATACAAACCCGGTAGCAAATAGTGTAGCAGATACTATCAAGGTAGAAACAAGCAGGCAAAAGAATTCCTATAAGCTCGGGCACCATGTCTATCGATCATTGCTCACCTGAGATCATGAACAGAAAGAAAGAAGGCGTTAGTCCTGGCGACTAAGTGAGGTGTGTAATGTATAGACGTTAAAGGCATTAAATCGTCACGACTCGGTTTCAAAAAAAGGACTCGATAAAAAGGGGATAAGGGGAATACAGCTATAGTTTTCGAAAACGTGAAAAGTCAGTTTTGTCTAAAAGAATTGTATGTATCGGGTATCTGGAAGTTAGAGTCGAATGATGGGAAGCATTCGCTCTTAAGCTTAAAGTCCAGATGTTAATACAATGTTGTTAAGCGACAGTAAGGTGCAGGTAGTTAAGTAGCTAGAGCTAATTGGGTGTAGACAAATAGACTCAGGACTAGCCCCAAGTGGAAGGCCTTTATCTCCATCCTTCTATCTCCCAAAAGTCAGGTTCAAATAATGAAACAGGTCTACCACAACACACCGGGTGATGTTTCATGACGCCATCGTTTGTCAGGAGAGATACGTCTATCCCTTTTATGAGTAGATGTACCCAGAACGTCCTCTGGATACTAGACATCTCATGTTGTTGGATAATCCGAGATACGTATTGTCGTTGGTCATCACCGCCCGACAATCATTCTCGAACTTCTCTGGGCCCCTTCACTCTCTCAATCAACAGTTCCTTGTGTATGGGGATGTAAGGGAGACCAACAGTGGTAGGAACTCCCAATACCTAGAGATATGGTAAGAGAGACCAACAGTGGTAGGAACCCCCATTACCCTTCGGTGAGGTAGTCAATCAGCGTTTCAGCTCTTGGAAGCTGTTCTCACACTTCTCCGTCCATTCAAACTTGCAGTCCTTACGAGTGAGCTTGGTGAGTGGCGTAGCGATCTTGGCGAAGTCCTGAACCAATCTCCAGTAGTAACCTGTCAAGCCTAGAAAACTTCTCACCTCGGTTAGGTTCCTTAGTGGTTTCTATTCCATCACTATCTCGATCTTGGAGGAGTCAACTTCTACTCCGTTACCAGATATAATATGTCCAAGGAACGCTACTCTGTTCAACCAGAACTCACACTTCTTGAATTTAGCATATAGCTTATGCTCCTTCAAGGTCTGCAACACTATCTTCAAGTGTTGGGCGTGTTCTTCCTCACTCTTAGAGAACACTAAGATATCGTCGATCAATATCACCACAAACTTATCCAGATATAGTCAGAAGATCCGATGCATCATATCCATGAAAGTTGTTGGTGCATTCGTTAGTCCAAAAGGCATAACTACGAATTCGTAGTGTCCGTACCTTGTATTGAATGCAGTCTTGGGAATGTCCTCTTCCCTGACTCTCAGCTGGTAATATCCTTACCTCAGATCTAACTTGGAGTACACTCTAGATCCCTGCAGTAGATAGAATAACTTTTCGATATGTGGCAACAGATACTTGTTCTTGACCGTCATCCGATTGAGCTCCCTGTAGTCGATGCAAAGACGAAGGGATCTGTCCTTCTTTTTCAACAATAGTACTGGTGCTCCCCACGGGGACGTGCTAGTGCAAATGTAACCACTTTTTATTAACTCGTCTAGCTGGTCTCTTAGCTCCTTCAGCTCAGCCGGTGCCATCCTGTATGGCGTCGTTGAGTAAGGCTCTGCTCCTGGCACAGTTTCCATTGTAAATTCCAGTTCCCTTTCTGGAGGTAGTGAGTCTAGGTGTTCTGGAAACACACCTAGAAATTCATTCACTACTGGGACCTCTTCTATCCTAAGTTGGTCATTTGGCTGATTGAGCAAGTAAGCTACGAAGGTTGTGGCTCCTTCCTTGAGCCACTTTCGCACTTCCATTGCGGACATTAACGCGACCATCCCTACGGTCTCGTCGGTTTCCATCGCATCATCCTTCTTGGGAGTTTCCTTCTCCCCTCCTTGGATTCTTACCTCATCTTCTCCTAAGATGACCTCCTTTATGTAGCAATCCAGCTTAGCGCGTGTAACGACCCGAATATTTTAATTATATTATTAATTATTACGCGAATTCTTTCTTGCCTAATTTCTCGATCTATCCAATTGGATTAATTAATCTTGTGGAAAATATTGATTTAACCTATCTTTTAAATACCCTCAATTACTTAAATTATATAAATGCCCTTGAAAGCCTAAATGACCAATTTACCCCCCGAGATATTTTTCTAAATATCTACCTACCTCTCTCATTCTCTCATTACACACAAAGAAGGAAAAAAAAAGAAAGGAAGGAGAAAGAAGGAGAAGAAAGGAGGGAATCTTCCCGACACCCTACCGAGCCTGTTTCTCGCTCGATCGACGAGCCGTGAAAACCCGAACGATCCTCACTACATTCTCTACCGGTAATCCTTTTACCCCATTTCATTCCGTTCGTTATTTCTTGTGATTTTCGTGATTTAGATATAGGATTTTTATAGGATTGGGTTTTCGTGTTTCGGAAGATTTACTCGGCCATTTTACGTGATTCTTGTGCCTATGTGTAGCTAATATGGTATAGATGATTATATGTGAAAATTAGGATGTTTTATGGAGTAAATTAGGAGATGTATAAATTTATATGTTGATTTTCGCGTGTGAGGTTTCGCGATCTGCTGAGTCTGCTGCTCAGTAGATCCACACGGGCGAACGCACAGTCTTGATCAAGACCGTGCAGGATCCCGTGCGCAGCCCTTTTCAACCTGCACGGGCTTGAGCCCATGCCCGTGCGCACCTATACGGTCTTGGCACCGTGCTCAAGACCGTGCATGAGGCCGTGCACCTCTATTTGTGCTTGCACCGGCTTGCCAAGCCCATGCGTTGGCCGGCGCAACCTACTTAGTGGATTTTCTAGCCTTTTCCTTTCTTGCACTTCGGGAATTGGGTCAACCCCACTCATTTAAATGTTGACCTTTCGCATACGACCTCCGAAAATTAATCCGATTTCACCTATAGCTTCCTTGAGCCTCGAGATTTAATATTTTACATAGTTTACAATTTATCCGACCTTATTTGACCGTTAATTGACACCTTTCTCGTTTAGGGATTTTTATCCACCTTTCCCGTTTCTTATCTGTCTGATCCCGTATTCGCGAGAGAGTGTCCTTATATTATTTTAAGCATGTCTACATGCCCTAATTGCATTTTAGCATGCCTTTAATATTTATTATCTATGTTCTTTCATTATTTAGTATTGCATTAGTATTTCTTTGATTGTTTCCGTATTTTATATATGTCTTTATATGTTTAATTGTTTAACTTTCATATTACGTTTATTACATGATTTGAGTTCTAATTGTATTGCCGTGTGTCGTTTGTTGTCTAGTGTCTTGCTTTTAGTATTGTCGGTCTTGTTTTCATCCTCTAGGCCCTGTGTATTACAGGTAGGACCAACGAGGGAGAAACTTGACTACCACTTGCTTCCATACTATCGTGTTGAGCCAGGTAAGGGTTTTAAATTGTTTTCAACTGGAGTAAGAACATAGTTACTTAGTTGTGCGAAATAAACCACTATCCCGCTTTCTTATTACTTGTTGCATTGCCTTTACTATTTCTATCTGCTTAGTCAAACATTTTGATAGCAAAACCAAATGATTTGAAATGCTTTCAACTAGAGACAAGTAACTTATTTGTTTTAAAAGTAACTATTTGATCTGAGGCACTTATAAGTAATGTCGTTAGGGACATCCGTCAGCATGCTCCCGAAGCGTACGGCGCTTATGAGTATTTCTTAGATCGTTACATCAACTTGTCTCAAAAGCCCCTTTGGCCATTCATACTTGCATCATCTTTTCGAACGGCCCCTTTGGCCACCCAAACTATCATTGATTTCAAAAGTGAGCCATAGATTGATTAATGATTTGGGCCCGGAGTATACAGGAGGTGAGCCTGGGGACGAGCGTCTAGGGCAAATCCCGATGTAAACTTCTAGCATGTTAACTTGGGCCGGCTAGGTGGTTGGCTAGCCTAAGTTGATGCGAACGGTGGTGCTAACCGCGTCTCCTTAAATTATGTACGGTGGTGCTAATCGCGTCTCCTTAAATTCTGATACGGTGGTGCTAATCGCGTCTCCTTAAATTCTGATACAGTGGTGCTAATCGCGTCTCCTTAAATTCTGATGGTACCAATTGTTGGTGGTGGAGTACTTGACTATATGCTTGCATGATTTTCAATTGGGAGTTATAAGGAGAGGGCCCGTTCTCGCCGGGACACATTATTGCATGATTTATTGCATTTATTGCTTGTCTAATTATTTTACGGCTTTCGTTACAAGTCGAAGCACATTCCGGTTTTCTTCATTTATCATATGTATTTCCCTATATATATATATATATAAAACCCGGAAGCGTGACTCGTACTTGCTACCCTAAGCCTCCTTTATTATTCAAATAATTAGTTGAATTACGAGCCGTGTTTATGTATCGTTTCTAACTTATTGAATCGTGTCTTTCGAACTTGTAACGGCCTCGTGACTCAACTAATACCCCTTTCAACTTATCGGCTCGACATTACGTGCAAATGTTTTTAAAGGATCCGGTTCGTCAACCCTTTCGTGTTTTCCAAGAAAGCCAAACCGAGTGTTGCCTTATGTTATTGCTTTACAACTTGTATTTCGTTATTTATCTTCATTCTCAAAATGGGCAACACTCACCACTTTTAGTTTTAAAAGATAAATGACGAACTGTGATCAAAACCCCCTTACTGAGTATCCTTTATACTCACCCCTTCTATTTTGGTTCTTGCTTCAGGTAGACAGGTGGCGACGTGACCTATCTTGTCAGTCGGCATCAGCAGGTCTAGATAGGCTCAGTCTTTCTGGTTTGTCTTGTCAGTGGTCCCAACAACCGTCGAGTCTTGTTTATTGTATTTATTTACTTTACGTACTTATGTGCCCTTGATGTGGGATAGTTGACGATATCTAGGATTGTACAGGATAGACTAGTTGAGCCATGGATGGCACTACGTGTTGTTATTCTGTTGTATTTCGAATTGCATATGTTTAATTGATATTATGTTAGCCTCGTAACGGCCTCGTGACTCAACTAATATTCTTTCAATTTATTGGCTTGACATTATGTGTAAATGATTTTAAAGGATCTGGTTCGTCAACCTTTTTGTATTTTCCAAGCAAGCCGAACCCGAGTGTTGCCTTGTGTTATAGTTTTGCAACTTATATCGTTATTTATAGTCTTTCTCAAAACAGGCAACATTCACTACATTTGATTTTTAAAAGATAATGACGAACTGTGATCAAAACCCCTTACTGAGTATCCTTTATACTCACCCCTGCTATTTTGGTTCTTGCTTCAGGTAGACAGGTGGCGACGTCACCTATCATGTCAGAGTCGGCATCAGCAGGTCTAGATAGGCTCAGTCTTGTCGTCTGGTTTGTCTTGTCAGTGGTCCCAACAACTGTCGAGTCCTTTTTATTGTATCTTATTACTTTCGTACCCTTTATTGCTTTATTTACTTTATGTACCTTATGTGCCCCTGACGTGGGATAGTTGAAGATATCTAGGATTGCACAGGATAGGCTAGTTGAGCCATGGATGGTACTGTGTGTTTATGCTTCTGTTGTATTTCAAACTGCAAACGTTTAATTGATATTATGTAAGCTTCTATGGAATTTATTTGTTTTCTTTTTAAATCGCTTCCGCATTGCTCTGCATGGTTGTTGTTGGGATGTTGTCGCTGTTGCCGATGGTTATTGCTTGAGTGTCGTTCGCCGGAGTGGGTTTTTCAGTTGAGGCCCCTCGCTGAAGCTCGGGAGTCCATTTCAGTGCGGATGTGGCGTTCCTTCTTCAGGGGGCGCTACACAAGGCATTTGCTTTGCTAGTGACTCCATCCCACAAATCTTCCCCAACGAGATAAGACTCCATACAAGTCCTCCATACCCTGTAGTTGGATTGGTTTAATAACTCAATACCAAGTCCACTACGACCACTTGAATCCATTTTTGAGGCACCGGTTGATTTTTCCACCAAGGGATCTTGACACACAACACTAGAGCCCTATGGCTCTGATACCATGTGAAAGTATTAACAACAGCAGAAAAATATGATAAACCTGCTGGCCCAAGATCGAACAACCAAAGTGTGGAAGAAAACAACCAAAAGATTTTGAAGAATAACCCCAAAAATAAACAAGAGATTCAAGAGAAAGATTTTCTAAGAAAAGAACTTTTTACAAGAGGACTTTTATACCCAACTTGACTTGTTACAAATGAAAGGAGAATCACCTATTATGCTACTCTAGTTAAGAATCTAGACCCCTAATAAATTACATAGAAAAGTGTAAATAAATGACAGCTTTAGAACTTGGTTACTTATTCTAGTCATTCTAGAGAATTCATGAGAGCTTCTCCATTCTAATATTTTTAGAGAATTCATGAGCCTATCCAAAAAATCTATTTTATTTATTATTTTTAACATTTCCCTCCCCAAATCACTCCTTTTATGGTCGCACCCTCCCTTTACACGAGCTACAAGGAAAATCATCTGGGTAAGCAATTTTGAGCTTCTCCTTGAATCACTCCATAATTTTCTAGGGTTTTTTTCAGTTTATTGTCGAAATGGGTTAAACCAAATTCAACACCGAATAGCAGTCGCAATTACCACTAATGGCGAAGTATTTAATTTCAGAGGCTGATAAGTGACAAGAAAGATGAGAGATTAGAGAGTTCAGAGTTCAGCCTACATATGAACTGTAGATGCACCGCCTGAGTGAGAAAAATACAAAAAAGTAAGGGCATCCTCGTCTTTTGCCATCTAACAGACCAAATAACATGGGCCAGTAAACATCATCATTAAAGATAGTAAAATTAGCCCAACTTACAATTTGCCAGTGTAAACATCTTTTAATCTGCCGTCTGGCCTACTAATAATATGACTTAATATAAATATCCATGTTTAGCTGAAATCCAAGTAAACAAAATCTTAAGTCCAATGGAATTCAAGCCTAATTTTCAATGAAATTGAAATTACCTCTAACCCCTAGTCATTTCAAATCCATTCTTCCTATTTTATTCTATTTTTTTTTTCTCTACTTGCACTTTTTTCCATATAATTTTTTTCTCTCTCTCCTCACTCTCTTTCTCTCCAAATATCTTTCTCTCTCTACACTATCTCTCTCATTCTCTCCTAGATTTTTTTTCTCTCACTCTCTCTCCCCCAGCTTTCTCTTTCCTTGTTCATCTGTCTCCTCTCTAGGGTTGTATGCGGTCGGATTCGGTTGGTTTAATAAAAAAAATCACTCAACCCGACATAGGCGGGATTATCAAAATTCAAACTATTGCGATTGAAATATTTGTCTAAATTGCACGGTTCAGCTCGGTCGGGTTTTAGAATATGACGGTCGGATTGGAGAGAAACTACATTTTTTACTAATTTCTACAAATTAAAATTGAATGATTTCAATAGTTATAAATTTTCAAGCACCTATAAGCTACTGTACACGAAGATAAATTAAAAAGGACAAACATTATTCATAATCCAACAAAGGTTAAAAACTAAATTTCACGATCAATCCAAAATAAGATTAGAAAATTAGAAAGGTTTTGAATATCAGACTTCGTACTTCTTAGACTAAAATTTTCATCACTAATGCACGGACACGCCAGAAAATGTGTCCGTGCAGTGTTCGACACGGACACGGCTCCGACACGGATACGACATGTGTCGAACACGGCAAAAAGTGTCCGAAAATAAAAAAAAATAAAAAATAATTAGGACACGGTGTCGGACACGGCTGAAGGAGTGTCCGACACGGCTAGGACACGGCTGAGGGAAGTGTCTGACACAGCAAACTAATTTTTTTTTATTTTTTTATTTAAAAGGGTCAAAATTTATTTGAGAAAAAATAAAAAATTATAAATGAATGAAACGGTGCATTAAATTAATTTAAATTTATTTTTTCATCATTTTTAATTGATTCTCATAATATTATAATCTACAAATTATCATGTTCTTTTAACATAATAATCAGTTCGTATATTTAAATTTTACTAATAATTATATTATATTGTGATAAATTTATATTTTAATTAATATTAGTACATATATTATATATGAACATTTATATTTTTATTAAAATTTATATTAGTCAGCTGTGTCGGAGCCGTGTCGTGTCCTAAAGTTTTTAAAAAATCCGTGTCACCATATTCGTGTCGTGTCATGCCCGTGTTCCCGTATTCATGTCCGTGCAACATAGATTTTCATTCACTCATTGGGTTTGTAATTTCGAGATATAAACTTAGAAAAGATTTTTAGTGGATTGAAAGATATTCTGGAGTAATATAGATATATTGGGTCGGAAAGAAGAATTTGAGAGAAGATATATGGAATAGTCATGAGTAAAGAATAGAGAATTAGAATGGTTTTGTTATGGAAAATTAAAACTTTCCAATTGAATGATTTCTCAAAGCTGAAAGACGAAGAGGCAGATACGGAACAATGAGAGGAAAAGTAAATCTTTACATATATAGTGGACAGGTTGGGTGAATTGCGGGTTTTATCTTGTAAATTCGTTACCCGACTCAATGCTAGTGGATTACAAATAATTAAACTGTTATTAAAAATATAAAATTTAAAATCGACAGATTGCGGGCAGTTCGGCTCGGATCGGGCGGGTTAAGCGGGTGGTGCGGGTTTATGTACATCCCTACTCCTCTCTCTCTCTTTCCCTCATTCTATCTCTCATCACTCTCTCTCGGTTATATATACTTGCATATTTATAAAATATATTATTTTTTTCTAATTATTAGTTCTTATGAATTATGAAATAGTAAGTAAAAATATTAGAATATAAACTTTAGTTAAAAATAAAATTAAATGAAAAGATTTGAAATTCATTGTGAAATATTGTGTATTCAAACAAAGGAATTCAAAGTTAATAGATTTGAAATCAAAGGTATTTCAAATTTATTCATTTCAAATCCCTTTCTAAATCCAAATTCATTCATCCAAATGGGCCCTTATGGAAATTAGCGACCACATTCCGACCACAACGGTGGTCGGAACACGTATACGTAAATTAAAAAACATTAGCGAACATATTCCGACCACGTTAAGTGGTCGGAATAATTTTCATTTAATTTTTCTCTATATTGACCGACCAATGTCCGACCATATGCCGACCACATATATATATATATATATATATATATATATATTATTTTCCAACCACTTTCCGACCCACTTCCAACCACATTCCGACTATCATGAAACTATAACGTATAATTTATATCATATTATTTTATTAACTTGTATATAATTCATATGATATCTTCTATAGACTTTTTAAGTTTACATTATATAGACATTTTATAAAATATACCATATCCATCATATTACATAAATAACTTCTATAAGTCATATATTATCTTCTAAGTACCTATAAGTTTATATATACATAAATACTTTATAATTGTACCATACCAATCATATAAATGACTTATGAGTCTTAATATATCATATAAATATCTTATAAGTTAATTATGACAAAATTGGATCACAATCTAGGCAATAAATATAAAAAAATGTGATTTCTTGTAGTGATTAGAGACCAATTTCCGACTGCATACCGACCACCTTCACTTTTTTATAAGTATTTCCGACAACTTTCCGACCAATTACCGACCACAACCTATTTTTTTAAGTATTTCAGACCGCTTTCCGACCATCTTCATGTAGCAATAAATTTTAATTTATATCATATTGTGTAATTAAGTTCTATATAAATCATATTATACCTTCTATGTAATTTAAAGTTTATACTATACTATATAGATCACATTACATGAAGAACTTGTAAAAGTCATATATTATCATCTAAGTACTTATTATATATATATATATATAAAACGTATCATATCAAGATGATGTAGTTGCGATACTATAGTTTGTTTATGAAATATAAAAGTTGATTTTTTTTTTATTTTGAGAAAACAAAATTGGCAATTTAAAATAGAAAAGGTCGGAATATTTTAAATTATTTTTTTGTGAAATCTGACTACTAATATAATTTTTTTTAAGTGAGCTTCCGACCATATTCCGACCACAATAAGTGGTCGGAATTATTATATTGATATTTGGTGGACGTTTCCAACAAAATATCGACCATTACATGTGGTCGGAAATTATGATTGATTTTTTATTTTATTTTCTAACCAACTTCCGACTATTTAAGTGGTCGGTAATTTCGGCGCCAACATTCTCGCCCATGTCCAAAATTTACCAACCATACTCTGACCAAGCATGTGGTCGGAATATTTATGTAATTTTTTTGTGAAAATTTCCGACCACAAACTGACCAAAAAAGTGGTCGGAACGCTTTATATGATTTTTATTGTGAAATTACCGACCACATATAATTTTCGCGCCCATTTTCCAAATTTTTCGACCACTTTCCGACCAACTGTGGTCGGAAATAATAATTTGTGGGTTGGTCGGATTGTGGTCGGAATTTTCGACCAATTTCCGACCAAACTTATTGGTCGGAAATATTTGGTCTGTATTTAGCTGTTTTCTTGTAGTGTCTCTTTTCGGCCCGATCTGTTAAAGTCGATGTTGTCTAGATCTGCATATCGTAACTGCATCAGAGACTCGCTCCTAGTCGGCCAAGATCTCCTTATCCTTAGCGCTCTCGAATAATGCGTAATGGGTCGATCGAATTCTATGCTACTCACATAGAGATTATTCAAAATAAATCTAAATAGTTAAGCTCATTATTCAGTTGCAATTAATAAATTTAAATGCATCTAAATCATACGAGTCACGATAAACACTTAAACATTCAATTAATGCAATTAGGAATTTAAGAGCAAATAGAGCAGATAGATCATGTAGAACACTTAACATATAATTAAAGCAAGTAAGCACACAAGCTCATCCGGTTCCTAAATGTGGTTTGAAATTCTTGTAGTTTGTGGAAGTTCCGTCTGACCCTGAACTTAAGTCCAAATAATTTGACCCTCAGATTCTATTCAATCTCGACATCTGACTCGGGTTGAGCTTCGTTATCTGATGTCTCTATTTCACAAATAGCTTGCCCGATGTTTCGTTTCATCCATAAAGCCTGCGCTAGTCATATTCGTCGGTTCCAAATATGTTTCTTATTGCTGTCTCGAAACCTGCACTCGAACTGATTATATTTCTATTGTCACATCTGGATCTGGTGTATAGATTATGTAGCCCATCAGGTAGCATCTCCGTAATGATGAGATACTAATCACATTTCGAAATTCAATCAAGTTTTGTAATGATCCTAATTGCAAAAGGTCTTTCACCGATATGGTTCTCCGGTGAGACTCGAGTTGTTCTCTCACTGTGCCCTTGAAAGTAAAGTACACGTATCGCGACCTTGTATTTGGAACCCATATCGTGCTCTAGTTTCTGAATCTGTTTCTGAACCCAATTGTCGAATGTACTTTTCTGAAATCATGTCATCATCGGTCTCTACAACGTCCTCATTTGTAGCTTTTGTAGGTATACGTTTCTTCTACCCCGACTAGACATTCCCTTTCCAGTCTTCTGATTACATTATGGCGGGATCATAGTGCTCACCATAATGTGTCTCAAAATTTTCTGAATCTTCTCTAAATTGCTCGTCTTTGAAATGGCAATTTCTGTCAACTGAATTACGTTGGTCTCTTCGTTCAAGGTATCTGTTGTCAATCTCGCTTTGCATGAATTGCACTGAAATTGGTAATCGTAATCTCCTACTATTTCCCCTTACTGCCCCAGTATTGTTAGTTCCTCCGAGTTGATATTGGTAGGCAGTGAAGCGAAATTTGAAAAGCCGAACGAACTGTCTGTAGCACTCCGCTGATCCTAGTGTTTCTCATGTCTGACGGTGTCTTGGTTGGATCTCAATCCTTGGTAGACTCAGCCTCCGTAGAACCTGTCCTGGCACCATTCTCGAATGTAATGCATCTGAAGAGAATAGCTCTTCGTAATTCTCGGCTGATCCTAAAGACGCTATGAAACTAGTTGATAATTAAACTTGATTAATTATTATTTAATTATTTAATGAATTATTAAATTAATTACTTATTAATTAGAGATTAATCTAATTAATTATTGATTAATTATAATTAATTAATTTTTAATTAAATTTGATTAAGTCTTAATTAAGCGAGATTAATTGATTAATTAAACTTGGTTAATAAATTTCAAAACTTAATTAATTAATTGAAATTAATTATTTAATTTTGATTAACTGATTAATATTATTTTTAAATCCGATTAATTAATTAAAATTAATTTTAATTAGTTAGTTAATTTTTCTAAAAATTATTTTCCAAGTTAATTAATTAAAATTAATTATCCAAATTAATTTTAATTAGTTAACTAATTCCTTTAAAATTATTTTTCAATGTTAATTGATTGAAATTAATTATCCAATTAATTTTAATAAATTAACCACTTATTCAAAATTATTTTCCAACGTTAATTCATTGAAGTTAATTATCCAATTAATTTTGATTAATTAATCAATGATTATTTAAATAATTTTCAGATCAAATGATTATTTATTTAATTTAATAATAATTATTTAATACTTAATTAATTTTGATTAATTGTGGTTTTGTCCTGAATTAATTGAAATTAATTTATTAATTAAATATTATTTAATTATGAGTGTTTAATTATTGTTTGATTGGGATTAATTGTTTAGTTAATTGTAATCCTTTATTATTGTATTATGATTAATTATCTTTTTTAATTGTTCGATTAAGTACTTATTCGTTTATCGAACCATGAGTGTTACTATATGAACTTATATGTCAACATTATGCTTACATGAAATGATACAATATTTGACTCGATTGGTATTATTCGAATAGTGAGGATCGTAAGATCAACCCTTACAGGCTACGACTTAGATGTTGCCTTAAGGTACTACCGAGTGCTCATGTGAGATTTGAATTGACTTTAGAGTCTTGACTTAGTTATTACTTTGTCAGACTGCAGGTGTTCGTGTTCGACTTCAAGTCGGTGAGGTTTTTCTATTCCCTTTGACGGGTCATGAACATATATATGTAAATAGTAACCTAGTATGACCTACCCAAAAGATTGCGAAACCGCCACTAGTTATACTAGCACATTCGCATTTACTTTCTGCATTGCATCCGTCTTATATATGTGCTCGTTTACCTTTCTGAATTGTGATCCATTAAATGCTTACGTTACAATGTGCATGGTGTCTCATCCTATGCATATATTTACTTTCTAAAAGCTCACTATAATGACCGGGACTAGGAGACGGCTATTGGGTTTATGGACTCGTCTAAAACTCGGTGTGAATGACTTGTTTCGTACTCTCTCTCAATGTCTCCTGTCTCTTGTCGTTACAACTGTAGGTACAAGGATTTAGTACCGGATGTGCTAGGAACTTAGTGTGACTGGTCATTCTCGCACTAATCCTAAACTACTATACGGAACCAGAGGTCTAGTGAAGGTTGCGCTGGAGACTGCGTGTCGACAGTCAATCTCGCACTGATCATAGGGATTCAGTAACGGATATGTCAGGAACTAACGTGACTGATCATCCTCGTGCTAATCCCGAAGTTTGAACCTCGTTAATGAAGTTTGAAAATACTTACCGTTACCCAGTCGAATGTGGTACCAACTTCTTTACAACCGTTCTTTCATTCGACGATTGTACAATCCTTTATACTTGACTATACGTGATATCCATCACCCTTACATGTTCGCTCTATGCGTTATTACTTATCTGCACTATCCTTATACCTGTCTACATCGATTGTCATACCTCACTTCATGCATTGTCTTCAACAACTACACATTGTCTAAAAGTTGGGTTTCACTGTTCCCAGCCTTTATTTACTCAAACTGTCAGTATTGTAATTTTGTTATCGTACTGACTACTTTACAAAAACCGGTTCATATCTTTCCAAAAATATATTGCATGTATGCCCCTCTCCCCTTTTATCAAATGTATGAACCGAGAACATTTCAACAGTGAATATTTTCTTTTATACCCTAACTTAGTCGCCAGGACTAACGCCCACTTTCCTTTCCATTCATGATCTAAGTTGCGAGATTGACATAGCAAAGATTTCCCAAAAGCACTAGGACGTTTAGGGTTTGTCTTCTTTTGTCAGTTTACTTATAATACTTTCTCTTTTAAGTTAGTGAACTATTTAGAATGCTTTCCTTATCTAGTTTTATAGGTTAACGTTTGAGATTAGCTTGCCTTTTTATTAGACGCTTCCGTATTGTGTCGTGGGTTTGCCACGTAGCATTTCTTAGTTAATAAAAAGTTTTTGAAAACTCGTATTTCCGCTGTGAGTAACTCTTTAATTATACCGAAGCATTTGCCGTTCTCCACCGATGAGTCAAGTGTGGTCTATCATGGGTTAAGTCGGCGGTGCGGGACTGTTGGTGTGTCCCGGGTTTCCGTTCTGGGGTGCAACAATTGTGGTGGTATCAGAGCTACCAGGTTTGTCTAGTGGTTCTAAAACTTTCGAAAACCTGTTTTCAACTTCCCTTATCAGAGCATCTATGTCGGATTGCTCTTAGTGTCGGATAGTCTTTAGAGTCTTAGATGTGCTTCGGGAAATACTATAGGACCGTCTTTAGCGAGAGTTAGCGATTTGTCACCCCGTTACTTATCGTAATAGTATTAGTTGATTTACTTTACCTATGTGCTTACTTATCCAAGGTGGATTACCTTATGTGACATTCCCTAACCCGCATGCATATTACTTCCACCACAGTTTTAGATTGCAGATTTTGCCATGCCAACCAGAAGAGCCCCAAAAGACAGCCCGCAATTGGTAGCTAACGGTTGGTCCGTCATAGATGCAAGACTACAGCAGATCGTTGATATACTTGAGAAGATGTATAATGGGAGCGAAGCGAAGCTCAAAAGATTCCTCAAAATGAAACCTCCGTAGTTCTTTGGAGAACCTAATGATGTTAAGGCTGAGGATTGGATAACAGCCTTGGAGAAAATTTTCAAAGTGTTGGATATCTACCCGGAGAACGCAGAGTGAGTCAAGTTTGCTTTTTATCTCATACAAGGACCCGCATGGGATTGGTGGAACCACGTAGACCGATACTAGTGTTGAAACTACGTGGGTAGAATTTAAAAAGGAGTTTCAATACAAGTATATACCTCAAGTGGTCAAGGATGCTCGAGAGGCCGAATACATGAATCTGGTTCAAGCCGATGAGTGTAGCTGAGCACGAGGCACAATATGAGAGGCTACTACAATATGCACCCCATATCATGAAGGACAAGCGCAGGAAGACGAAAAGGTTCATCAATGGGTTGAGTGATCATCTTTGTTGGGCAATAGCTTCTTGTGTTTTAGAGGAATACACTGAGGCCGTGGACATGGCTCTCAAGTTCGAAGCAGAGCAGAGGAACATCAGGCAAGGTGCTCGGAGCCTTATTTTTCAAGGTGATAAGACTATTGGACTTAAGACACCATTGGAACAAGTTAGTCGACCGAAGAAAAGGAAGTTAAAGACTTCCAGCAAGAAACTGCTACTCCTAGCCCCACAGGAGCACGTCAGGTGCGAACACTGCAAAGGATTGGGACATAGAAAGGAAGACTGTTGAGGAAAAACCGACAAGTGTTCGGCTTGTGGTAGTTATCGACATCGGATCAAGGACTACAAAAGAAATAGGGCTGTGTGACGACCCATAATTCCCAAGCCCAGAATTAGCATGTTTATCAAGATTCGAGCCGTTTATGGTCCCGACGTCTTTCCTAATTACACGTTTTCCAACTCTTGCATTTAAAAGATTTTTCATAAATCATTGATTTGACAGTTTTAACTCAAAGCATTAATAAGAATTATATTTGCATCATTTTGTGACTAACTAGGGTCAATTTGGTAAATTTATATTTTTATCTCGTTTAATCGCATCTAGTAATTTAACAGTGCACGTTGGACCGGAATCCAATGTTTTAAAGTTGTATTTCATTGAGGTTCCAAATATTATTCGTAAAATTATATTTCCAAGATATTGCATTTTTCGCCCAAAATTATTTACACTTTGACCCTACTCGATATTGACTTTTTGTAAATGCCCGAATTTTCATGAAACGAACCTCGAACCTTGTTAAGCTTTTCATTATGTTCATTTTGACACTAAGTACGTCTAATTCCGAGACTTCGCACATTTTTGTCTCGTTTTTCGAAAAATATCTATATAGTAACCTTCCATATTATGAAACCACACACACACCGACAATCATCGAACGACGAGCCATTCTCTCTCAAACATGATTTTTGCAACGTTATCGGAATTCGACGACTCATATGTCCAGACGACCGTATCGATGAGACGAATCCAACCATACTATTTTCCCGGCCATCGGAGCAGCGACGACGGCGTAGCGGCGGAGAGAACGGAGCGACGTGGCATTTTTTGATTTAGCTTTTTCGGTGACGGCAAGGCCTGAGATGAGTTGGGTCTGAACTGTTTCAACGAGAGGAGTCCATTGGCGGTGGTCTTGACTCCATCCGACCACCAACGGCGAAGATACGGCCACTTTTCAGGCGCGGCGTTGGTGGAGCTCCGGCGACGTTTCAGGCGGCGTCACCATCGCGGACCACCAAGGCTTTGACCGGCATGATGAGATGAGAAGATTGGTGGTGGTCTTGTGGCGTGACTCCATCAGACGGCGGCGCTCCGGCCACTTTCAGGCGGAGCGGGGAGGAGCCACGGCGAGAGTGGTGGTCCGACGTCCTCCGACCACCATTTTCGACGATCTTTAGGTGCTTTCCAACCTTCTTGGCGTGGGTAAGCTGTCTACGAACTCTGTTTCCGAATTCGATAGCCCGATTTTGAGTAATTTGGATTCTTGGATTTAGGGTTCATTGGAGCTTCAAACTAAAATTAAACTCTAGTGAGTGACCAGATCGAGAAACGAGAAGTGACGGGCTCGGCGAGAGGAACATTTGAGTATAAGGGTTTGACTACGTTGGAAGCGGTCCGACAGCGGTCTGGTGGTGGCAGACGGTTTCCGGAAATTTTGACACTGTTCTGGTGGGAATCCGACAATAGTGTCTTCGGACAGATTCATCGTCTCAATGCAACAGTTCTGACGGCACTGGTATTATCTCAATCCGATTTACCGTTTCTCTTTTATGGCCGTTTTTGTATGATTATGTATAAATGTCAACTTTCGCACTAGCTTTTAGCTTTTCGAATCAATTAAGCCGAATTTGCTTGTGTCTTAGCTTGTAGCATGATTGTAAATTGATGAATATTGTCGATGTATGATTGTAAAGTTGAATTGATGAGATTTGGGTTCGATAGAACTTGGATTAGGATTGGATCATAGATTGTAGCTTATGAGCTTTTGGAAAAAGTTGTTAAGTTTATAAGTTGTAATTCAATTGATTGACTTGAATGGGTTATATGCATGTTTATTGTGGAATTTCAATCATACCACCTGAGTAGTTTATGCTTAAATGTTTATATTTAATCAAATGTTATTTGTTATTTGTTTATTCCACGTTTTACATGTTAAATGACCAATTTGCCCCTACTTGTCCTTTTATGCTTAAATATTGTATTTTCATCTCTAAGCAACAGCATTTTGGTAGCCGAGCGTCTATCTGCTGCTTTGTTTGTGTCAGTCATTCATCCTCTAGACCCCGTGTTTTTAGGTGGGATCTCTGAGGGAGAATCATATCTGTTGCTTGCTTGCTTGCTTTTCTCGTTTGTCGAGCTACAGGTAAGGGTTTAAAATGCTTTCAATTGGGGCAAGATCATAGATATATATAGGTTTGCGAAATAACTTATTATCCCGCCTTTCTTTTTGCTTGTTGTACCTGCATTTACTATTTCCTTATGTGCTTAGTCAAACCTTTTGATAGCAAAACCTAAACGATTTAAAATGCTTTCAACTAGAGACAAGTAACTTAATTGTTTTAAAAGTAACTATTTGATCTGAGGCACTTACAAGTAATGTCGTTAGGGACATCCGTCAACATGCTCCCGAAGTGTATGGCGCTTATGAGTATTTCTTATATCGTTACACCAACTTGTCTCAAAAAGCCCTTTTGGCCATTCATACTTAATTGCTTGCATCATCTTTTCAAACGACCCCTTTGGCCACCCAAATTGATACTTATTTCAAAAGCGAGCCATGGACTGGATCATGACTTTGGGCCCAGGAGTTATACAGGAGGTGAGCCTGGAGACGAGCGTCTAGGGCAAATCCCGATGTGTACTCTAGGTGTTAACTTAGGCCGGTCGGGAGGTATGGCTAGTCTAAGTTAATGCGACGGTAGCGCCTTGAGCGTTTCCTTAAATTGTGTACGGTAGCATTGTGGGGCACCACTCGTTTTCTTAAATTGTGTTATGATTGACTTTTGGTGGTGGAGTAATTGATTTCATGATTGCCATTATTGGGAGTTATAAGGTGAGGGCCCGTTCTCGCCGGGACACATTATTGCATGACTTATTACATTATTTACTTGTCTAATTGATTTACTGCTTTCATTACTTAGTCGAAGCACAATCCCGTCTTTCATTTCTTGTTCGTGCATTACTGATAACTGATCATTTCTACCACTCGATGGATTGTGAATCGACTAAGCCCTCATTAAACTACCGACTTGACATCATGTGCAAATGATTTCAAATGCATCCGGTTCATCAACCTTTTTATGTTTTCAAAGTAAGCCGAACCGGAGTGTTGCTTTGTATTATAGTTTAATAATTTATATTATAATTTGTATCTTTATCAAAATGAGCAACATTCATTACTTTTGGTTTTAAAAGATAAACGACGGACTGCGATCAATACCTATATTGTATAACCCCCTTACTGAGTATCCTTTATACTCACCCCTTCTACTTTGGTTCTTGCTTCAGGTAGATAGGTGGCGGTGTCACCTATCTTGTCAGTCGACAGCAGCAGGTCTAGGTTGGCTCTTGTTCATTGTCTCGTCAGTGTCCCAACAGCAGTCGAGTCTTTACTTTCTGAATTGATTTGAATTACTGTATTTAACATTATAATTTACTTTATGTACCAATGTGCCCCTAATGTGGGATAGTTGACGATATCTAGGATTGTTCAGGATAGGTAGTTGAGCCGTGCTGGCACTATGTGTTATGATTATCTGTGAACTGTTGTTATGAATTACGTTGCCATGGATGGCATTTATGAATTGAATTGTTGTTTATGAATTCACTTCCGCATTTCTGTGATTGTTGCTGTTGTTGTTGGGGCATCGTGTTGTTGTTGTCGGAGTTTTGATCGAGTGCTTGCCGTTCGCCGGGATGAATTTTTGAATGGGGTACATTTACCTTGTTTAGGAGTTCGTCTTGGTGCAGATGTGGTGTCCTTTCTCCTCCTACGGAAAGGGGCACTACAGGCTGACGCTGGGGAAGAAAAATAAGGAAAGCTAGCCACAACAACTGCCAAACGACAGAAAGCTTGAATGGAGTTACCAGCTAAATGCCCTACGACGGTGAACGGTAACACTCTAAACACGTCAGTTCGGTCTTGAATGACCCTGGCACCATGCATCATTCATGACATCACTATATGTGCATTATATTTTCTAAATGATATGCGCTTATAGCCTGAAGAAGAGTTCTTAATAGAAGAACATACCATAAACGTGAGTATACGATACCATAGTTGAATTAGTAACCCCTATACCTAATAGACACGATGGAAGAGTCAGTAAAAAGATACGGAGATAGAGATAATACCACACGACGTTGATCTAGATGACCCAAGGATAGGGATCGTCTTGAGGTATGACAAGGATTCAGTCCTCGGAGGGGAGACGACCATCTTTAGATGGAGTTCACCAGACGAGAGAAATCCAGGTGGAAACCAAAGAGAAGGCAAGGAAGCCTTGTTTCTGTTCTTTCCCGAAAAAGGAATTGAAGCTGAGGACAGCTTCATCCTAAGGAGGGGAGATTGTGGCAGCCCGAAACCGGGCCGAGTTAAAACGGTGAGTTTTGAGCAGAACACGTACGGATTTCTCGAGTTGAATCAGAGAAATTCATAATAAGTAATTGCTTACATGTCTATGTGGTAGCTTTATATGTTAGTATATTTTAAATACCATTTAGAAGTTGGTATTTGAATTTATTTGTCCTAATTTGACCTAATTGGTATTTTCGAAAACACCGATCAGATAACCCTAACGGGATAACCGATTTTTCGTCAATTGACAAAATGCCGAAATGTCGCTTTCATGTTTAATTAAAAGCTTAGCCCTTGTCTCCCATGCCTTAAAAATCAGCCATGATAAGCCACATTTAAGCTATAATCAGCCATTATCTTGTGCTTTTTGGGTGCTCCTAGTTTTTTTTTTTTTTTTTTTTTGGTCAAAGGTGCTCCTAGATTTTATTTATTGCAAAATAAGCCCTCAAGATATTTTCCTACAAGGGCTATTTGGCAAATTTTGAGAATTCCACCCAAAATCTCTATAAACACCCCCCTCCACTCCTCATTGTTACGTTCTAATTCACTCTTCTTCCTCCCTCTCCTAGAGCTCATGAAAATCAGCTCTTACTCTTAGGTTTTATATATTTTTGCTTTATTTTCCACATTTCTTGGTTTTTATGTTATATAATACATAATAAATCAAGAAAATAAAGTGAAAATCATATTCTTCCTCCATAGCCAAAGGATTGAGATATTCAAGGGTATGTTCTCTACCCTTTGTTTTTATTTTGTGTTCATTTAATCATTAGTTGAGCTTTTGTTTATGATTTATGCAATATTTGTTGATATAAGTTTGTGTAAGGAATTTTTGAGTTTGAGGAAGCCATTAAAATGTTTTTAAGCCTAATAAAAATCTGGAAAATTTTGTTAAGCTCCTCCACTGAGTTAAAAATGATTTTGTGGTGTTATTTTAGCAAGAAAATCATTTTTACATATTTTTATGAAATTTTTGGAAAAATTCCGCAAGGCAGGTTTTCGTAGAAAATCTGTCGACACTGGATTCAACCTCATTTTTCTCCTTCATTTCTTAACCTTTTTTGAGCGATTCAAAATCCTAATATGTTCTTGTAGCGCCCCTTTCCGTAGGAGGAGAAAGGACACCACATCCGCACCAAGACGAACTCCTAAACAAGGTAAATGTACCCCATTCAAAAATTCATCCCGGCGAACGGCAAGCACACGATCAAAACTCCGGGAACAACAATATGACGCCCTAACAACAACAGCAACAACAATCAGAGAAATGCGGAAGCGGATTCAGAATAATAAATCAAGGCGTAATAGCCATCCATGGCAACAGTAATCATAACAAAAGTCGGATTCGAGTAATACCAGCGCCGTTAGAACCATTGCATCGAGGGGCACGATCTGTCCGAAGACTTCGTCGCTGGATTCCCGCCGGAACAGTGCCAAAACGCCGGAAAACCACCTGCCACCACCGGACCGCCGCCGGGCCACCTCCGATGGTCGAACCCTTATACCGAAATGTTCCTCTCGATGAGCCCGTCACTTCCCTCAAAGCCGTTTCTTAATCGGATCATCCATCGGAATTTAATTTTATTTTGAAGCAACAAAACCCTAGAATCCAAGAATCGAAATTAACGAAAATCGGCTCAACGAAATACGAAATTGACTTCGAAATTAGCTTACCCATGTCGAGAAGATTGAAATCCATATAAAGCTCTTCGAAAATGGTAGCCGGAAAGTCCAGACCACCACGTCGCCGCCGCGGCTCCGCCACGCGCCGCCGGAGCTCCGCTACGGCTCACTTCCAGGCCATGAGACCACCACCAAAATCTTCGTCTCTTCAAGGTCGTTCTAGCCATGGTGGTGCACCATCGAGATACTGCCTGCAGTCGCCGGAATCCGCCGTTGACCGCCGCGCCGTCTCCTCCTCGATCCGCCGCCGTCCGGCCAAATCAGGCCGTGAGACCACTGCCAAAAGACTCCCCTCGACAAGAGCTTCCATCTCCGATCAAGCCCAAGCCTCACCGTGGCCGGAAAAGCCTCCGACAAGAAGCTCATTGCCGTGCCACCTTCTCGCTGTCGTCGCTGCTCCAATCGTCGAGAAAATGGTATGTTGAGTTCGTCTCGTCGAGACGGTCGATTCGACATATCATACGCGCGATTCAGAGAAGAAATGAGAAAATCACATTTTTAGGGGGAGAGGGAGCCGAGGCTGCTGTTGTGCGTGTGTGTTCTCTCTTTTTTCATTTTGGCCCCAAATCTCCCAATAATTGCATAATATACCCTATCCTCGAAAAATATGCAAATAGTGTAAAGTGTCGGAATTAGGCGTACTTAGTGTCAAAATATCCATAATTAAATGCTTAACAAAGATTGAGGTTCGTTTCATTAAAATTCATGAGTTTACGAAAAGTCAATGCCGGGTAAGGTCAAAGTGTAAATAGTTTTGGGTCAAAAATGCAATTTGTTGAAAATATGATTTAATGAATAATATTTAGAATCTTATGAAAATATTTGGAACCTTAATAAAATATGCATTATTATATTGAACCCCAGTCCAATGTACACCGTTAAAATTACTAAATTAAATTAAACGAGCTATAAATATAAATTTACCAAATTGACCTTAATTAGTGGCAAAATGATGCAAATTAAATTCTAATTAATGCCTTGGGTTTTAAATGCCAAATCAATGATTTATAAAAATATTTAAAATGCAAGAGTTGGGAAAATGTGCAATTGTGAAAGACGTCGGGACCGTAAACAGTCCGAATTCCAATAAATGCGCTAATTTTGAACTTGAAGATTGCGGGTCGTTACAATACTCCCTCCTTCAAAAGAATCTGTCCTCAGATTCTACTTCTCACTTCAAACTGTTCTCTGCCAAATTTCCTCTTTGGCTTCGGTTTCAGGATTTCGTTTTGTTCAACTCAAAACATCTTCAGTGCGCAGACAGACTCCTTGATTCCTGAAAATCTGACATCCATGCTCACTTCTGTTCTCAATTCGACCAGTTTCCGAAGTGTTCCTCTTCCAGGTAGATCTGATAAAGTCGACGCTAACCAGATCCGCATATCGAACTCGCAACATAATCGATCCTAGTTGACTAAGAACTGCTTGTCCTTAGCACTTTCTAATAGCGTATAACGAGGCTATCGAATTATGCGCTATCCATACAGAGATCATATAAAGCCTAGCAACTAATCATTTAATTAGCGCAAGTAAGAATTAAAAGGCAGTTAAAGCACGTAGGTCACATGAAACACTTAACAATTATTTAAAGCAATTAAACACGTAAGCTCATCCGATCTCTAATGTGGTTTGAATTCCTCGAAATCCGCGATCAGAGGAGTGGTGGAACGGTACTTCCAATCCATTTTTACAACGAGAGGTCCCGTTGAGGAGGAGATCGACGAGGTGCTGAATTGCCTGACTTCATGAGTAACGGTGGAGGAAAATAGCAGATTGCAGGCCCCTTTCAGTGCAGCAGAGATTGACAAAGCTCTTTCCCAAATGTTTCCTCTTAAAGCCCCCAAGCCGAATGGTATCCCTCCTATCTTTTTTCAACGTTTTGGCATGTTGTTAGGAATGATGTTGTGTCATGTGTTTTACGTTTCCTCAATGAGGGTCAATTAGCCACTTCGATGCACTTTACACATGTTGTCTTGATTCCTAAAAACCCTTCCCCCGAGTCTATGTCCCAACTTAGGCCTATAAGCTTGTGCACTGTCATGTATAAATTAGCTTCTGAAGCAATCACAAACCGTCTGAAACCCATCATCAATTCGATTATTTCCCAGTCCCAAAGTGCTTTCGTTCCCAATAGACTTATTACAGACAACATCCTTGTTGCTTTTGAAATTAACCACTTCATTAAGTATAAGAAAACAGGCAAAGTCGGACATTTCGCTCTCAAACTTGACATGAGTAAAGCTTATGACCGAGTTGAATGGATTTTCCTAGAAAAAGCACTCTTGAGGTTAGGTTTTGATTCAAATTTTGTCAATCTCATTCACCTTTGTGTTTCCTCGGTTAAATGCGCTTTCTTTATTAATGGATCGAGTTTTGGAAATGTTACCCCCGAGGGAGGCCTCCGCCAGGGGGATCCCCTCTCGCCTTATCTTGTCCTTATTTGTGCAGAGGTTTTCAGCAGGTTGTTAGAATGTGACCCTAGAATCCAAGGAGTTTCTATTTGCAAGAGAGCGCCGGCCGTTTCTCACCTCCTTTTTGCGGACGACACCATGATATTTGCAAATGCTAATGATGAATTGGCTGAGGGTATTCGAGAAGCTCTTCACAAGTATGAGTTGGTCTTGGGACAAGAAGTGAATTACCAAAAATCATCTGTTGTATTTAGTCCAAATGTCCATGAAGACATCCGTGATCGAGTGGTTCATTTGCTTGGGGCTCAAAAGGTCGAACGACACGACAAATACCTCGGCTTGCCTTCTGTAGTTGGAGCAAAAAAAAGGGAAGTTTTCCAAAACATTAGGGAACGGGTTTGGAACAAAATAAAGGGGTGGTCCGAGAAGTCACTTTCACAAGCCGGGAAAGAGGTGCTCAACAAAGCGGTGCTTCAAGTCATTCCCTCATATTCCATGAGTTGTTTCAAGCTTCCGGATACTTTAATTGATGAAACTGAAACGATGATTCGGGGTTTTTGGTGGAACAACGGGCAAACAAACAAAATTCAGTGGGCGAAATGGGACCTGTTGTGCAAATCTAAACAAGAGGGTGGTTTGGGTTTTTGGAACCTTAAAGCTTTCAATCTCGCACTTCTCGCGAAGCAATGCTGGAGAATTATTGCTACTCCGGGCGGGCTACTTAGTCAGATTTTGAAGGGAGGATATTTTAAAAGGGTGCATTTTTTGGATGCAACAGTGGGCTATAACCCTTCTCTTACCTGGCGTAGCTTGATGGCAGCAAATAGAGTAATTGATGAGGGGACACGTTGGAGAATCGGAAACGGCAAACGGGTGAAGGTTTGGCATGATCGTTGGCTTTCGTGACCTGTTTCCTTCCGACCGATTGTTAAACGGAGGGCAGCCTCAGAAATTACTTTGGTGGCAGACCTGATCGTCCGGGGAACCTGTACCTGGAACAAAAATCTGATTCACTAAGAATTTTTGGATGCTGATGCAGATCTAATTGTTGCTTTACCCATTGGTAGATCGAGTTGCCACGACAAACTGATTTGGCACTACAATAAAAACGGTCACTTTACAGTCAAAAGTGCCTACCATGTCGCAAAGTTCAAATCTCTTGATGAAGCGGAAGCGGGCAGCTCCGGTAGTTCAAATTGGAATTTTATTTGGCAAGTAAGAGTGGCCCCGAAAATCAAAGTATTTACCTGGAAACTTTGCAAAAATGCTCTACCTACCTTCTCTAATCTGCGTAGGTGGCACTGTGAAGTGGATACTAGCTGCAAGTTGTGTGGACAAGGGCCTGAAGATCGAAAGCATCTATTTTTTTATTGTGATTTTGCCCGGCAGACATGGGCTTTTTCCTCTCTCCCTAGAACAATTATGGATCTCTCTTTTGAAGAAGTGGAGGAATGGGTGAGGCGCAGATGTAAGAAATTAGACCCTGATGGCTCTCGTTTTCTTACCACTCTTTGGGCCCTCTGGCGGCACCGAAATAAAAGCCTAATGGAAGATGAGAATCTACAGCCGGACGATGCAGCGGGCTTTGCAAAGAACTTTTGCACCTCTTATTTGGCAGGAGTTCTACCCAAAGCTAACCTTTCTCCCACCTTAGTTTCAACGAGATGGAGGCCGGCCCCTTCGGGGTTCATTAAAGTCAATTTTGACGGAGCAATTTTCAGCGATAGCAACGAGTTTGGATGGGGTGTGTGTGCCCATGACGCTTCTGCAAATTGTGTGGCCTGGGCCTCATGCCGGAAAAGGGGCGTTCTCTCTCCGGAACTTGTGGAAACTTTTGCGGCACAGGCTGCTGGAGAACTCATTCAAAGAAGAGGCTGGGAGGCCATTATTCTCGAGGGACACTGCAAAACGCTGCTGGATAAACTCCAATCTGGGGAAGAAGACTTTTCAGAGGGAGGAGCCATTGTCCAAAACATATTTGAATTGCTTGCTTGTGTTCCAGATGTTCGTTACTCAACGGTTAGGCGTGATGCAAACAACTTAGCACACTCTTTAGCCAGGAAATCTAATGTACTTCGAGAAGAGGAACTTGATATTCCCGATGATGTTGTTCATGCTTTTGTAGCTGACTTTCAGTTTGTTTTATGAATGAATGTTTTGAGTTTCAAAAAAAAAAAAAAAGTTATATGAATAATTACCAACTGCCCCTAAGAACTAAATATCCCATGAAACCAATTCCCCTAAAATTTTAAGATATATTTTTCTGGGAAAAATTCCATATTTGGTCCCGTTTCTTTGGATCAAGGTAAAACTTGGTCCCGTTGTGTCCAAAATTTTCCATTTGGTCCCGTAAGATTCAAAAAGTGGACAAATTATATCCTTCCGTCAAGTTTTCTCAAATTCAGCCGTTTCCTCCGTTAGGGCAACCTTTTTGGAGGGAAAATTAGACATTGCACACCCAATTTAGGCGGGAAACTGAGCTAACTCCTCTTATATACCCATATTCACGTTTTTTGCTCAAAATTCACTCCAAAAAATTACCAAAAAATTCAGAAGATAGATTTGGGAAGACGAGCCGTTGTGCGCAAGGGCCCAAACAATACCGGGCCTTTTACGAAAAATCAACAAAGTAGAAAAATAACGAACTGATTTGGAACAAGAAAAGAGGGAGCTTCAAGAAGAAATACGTGAAATTGAAGAAGTCGTGATCAAGAAAAGAGGGAGCTTTTTTCACGGCTTCTTCAATTTCACGTATTTATTCTTGAAGTTCCCTCTTTTCTTGTTCCAAATCAGTTCATTGTTTCTCTACTTTGTTGATTTTTCGTAAAATGCCCGGTATTATTGTTCGGGCTCTTGCGCACAACGGCTCGTCCTCCCAAATCTAGCTTCTGAATTTTTTCTGTATTTTTTGGTAATTTGTTGGAGTGAATTTTGAGCAAAAAATGTGAATATGGATATATATGAGGAGTTAGCTCAGTTTCCCGCCAAAATTGGGTGAGCAATGTCTAATTTTCCCTCCAGAAAGGTTGCCCTAATGGAGGAAAAGGCTGAATTTGAAAAAACTTGCCAGAAGGATATAATTTGTCCACTTTTTAAATCTTAGGGGACCAAATGGAAAAATTTGGACACAACAAGACCAAATTTTACCTCGATCCAAAGAAACGGGACCAAGTATGGAATTTTTCCTATGTTTCTGATTTCAATATAACTCAATATCTTATTTGATTATATTGAAATTCTTATTAAGATTTTAGTTAACTTTGCAACAAAAACACACAGAAAAAAATTCTTTTGAAATTTATACCGTTTACGAAAAATATCCTGAAACCTTGTAAGTTTATACTACCTTTCAGGGGTATTTATAAGGTCTTTTAGGCGGACCGAAATTTTTACTCCATTTAATACTACGTCTTCTACTCCAAGTCACGGATGAGTGACACGTTTAAAACGCTTCACGTTATCTCATCCGTTATCTCATGATTTTCTCTGCATAATCTTTTTTTCCTTTTAATTAGTTTCTCTTTCCATAATTATTTTAATTAATTATCCATCTAAATTAAAACTAATGAAAAAGAAATAGCGGAAAGCACAAAAGCAACGGATTCGATAAAAGGAAATCTGAGAAGAAGATAAGAAGATAAGAAAAATATTGAGGAGACAGAATTCGAGTTTGACATGGACATGGAAACATTAGAACTTCAATCCTTGTGTACTTCCAATTACGTACAAAGTAAATATAAATAACTTTAGATTGCAAATAAAATATTAAAAACAAAAATTGAAAATAATTGGATGGACTATCTTCTTCTGGTCAGGTTATACGTTTTGAGGTACCGAAGAATTAGAAATTTTCTCCTTCACCGATTACAGTTTATTTTAGCCTGTTAGTATCCTTTTCATATTTTTCATTTAACGTGATTAATCTATCAGTTATATATATGTAATTTTGTTTTTCTTTCGATGTTATTAAATAATTTATTTACTATCAAATTTTTCTCCAAACAAGTATGATAATTTTATATTAGCATAGTGATAATTGAATGATGTTTTATGTTGGATAGTTAAAGTGTTTTTCTTGTTTGATTCAATGAATTATTCCGTCTCCATGGTAGTGAAGTCTGAACTAGTGTTTGCTTTGTCCTTTTGATCTAATTTCTCTTGGCTTCCATCATCGAGATATACGGACCCTCTCCTGATCGAAAACCCTTAACTTCGTTGGAACCCAGAATAACTTTCTTCTCGAAACAATCAACCTTCGCCCGATGCTCGTACAACCAATCCATTCTGAGAATAACCCCAAACTTCTTCATCGGCAACTCGATCAAATTTGCCAGGTATTCGATACCCTCGATGATAATCGGACAACGCTTAAGAGCACGGTTCGCAACTACCTTCGATCCCAACGGCGAACTAACTACTAGCACATAATCAAGCAATGAAACAGGCGCAAGCACAGATAAGGAAACAGCAGGCGCAACAAACGAATGTGAAGCACCCGAGTCGTACAATGCATGTATGGGGATGCCATTTATATATATAGTACCTTCCACCACATCGGTCGGATCTGCCATGGCATCCTGAGCATCGCCTTCCAAGGCGTAGACACGGGCATGGGCCTGAGGCTGAGCTGCTCCCTGCTGTACCGGTCTCCTCTTCGGGCATACGTCCACTCGGTGATCGGTGCTACCACATCAGTAGCAAAGTCCATTCTTCTTCCAGCACTTAGCCTCTAAGTGGGGTCCCTGACAAAATCCATATACGGGTCATGGATGTCCCTGAGGTCGGGGAGGAGCAGGCTAAACGGCGGTCTTGAATGGCTTCTTCCTAGAAGAGGACACAGAATGAGTAAATGGCCTCTTCGAACCAGAAGGGAAACTCTTGGCGGCTGCGGGGGCAGGTGCATAAGTCGGTCTCATCTATCGGAGATCGGACTCTATAGATAGGGCCGTCTCAACTGCATCGGTATAGTACTGGAGTCGGTTCCCGAGCATGTGCATGCGGATCTCATTCGACAACCCCTCAATGAACTGGCGAGTCTTCCTCTGCTCGTCGTCAACCATATACGAGCAATGAATAATAAGTCTAGAGAAATGAGCCTCGTACTGATCGACGGATGAAGTACCCTGCTTGAGAGCCAGAAACTCTCGCTCACACCGCTGACGGACAACCAACGGAATATACTTGGCCCGGAACTCGACCAAGAACTGATCCCAAGTCGGGACTACGTGCTCACGCTGCCATCTCTGCTCGATCCATGTCCACCAATCCTGTGCAGCCCCAATCATCTGATAAACTGCCAACTCGACCCTCTTAGGGTCTGGACACTCCATGACTCAGAATCTCTTCTCCATAGCCGAAATCCAAGCTTCGGCGATAACATCATCCGATGCACCCTCAAACTGCGGGGGATTGAGCTTAAGGAATCGGCCCATATCCTTCTCGGGAGCAGGATTTTGTTGTACTTGGTAAGTATGGACCATAAACTGCCCTAAAGCCTCCACGAATTGGGCTGGGGTTGGAACACCAGTAGGCAGACCAGGTGGTTCACGGCGAGGAGACATTCTGCAAAAATCAATACCAACATGCATGATGATAAGTGATCATGGAAAGCTGTAACACGTAGAGAGTTAATTTCACATAACCACATTGTCACAAATCACATAATCCTAAGCCGTACGACCTAGACTGACACGACAAAATACGACGCTTCAGAGCCAAGGCCATTGGACCCAAAAAAAGCTTTGATACCAACAGTAGCGGGCCCCCAAATGGGTAACGCACGCCCCGCACCGAGTCTCGACCCGGAACCAAAATAGAATTCTGCCCCAAATCAAAACCCGGCGAACGGCACACATTTACTCAATCACTAGGCAGAGATTTCAAAAACGAAATAAACGACAAAGGTGCGGAAGCGAAAACAAAATAAAACAATAAGCCATTGCACAAATATTAAAGCCCACCGAGGCCAACGAAATTCTAATTACCATAAATAAATACACGTGTTCAATACAATATCCCGACAATTCCGGATAACAGGTTCAGTATAATAATCCCGAATATAATTACATAAGAGTGTAAATATCCTAAAACATAAGTCATAAATAAAAGCCAAAGGGGAATGGAGTTTGCATATGCAAAAATATAGATGCAACTCAAAAGACGCGACGACGACGACGACGACGTACAATCCCGCCTAGTATCCTGAAACCAACACTAAGGGTGAAACAGAGGGGGTTAGTCAAACGACTAAGTGAGGAGGGAATAATAATGTATATTATAAAACGGAAGTAAATCACCATTTTCAAACTTAAAAGAAATCAACATAAAAGAAAGGTTTTCGTAAACGGTTGGTGATGTAGCATAAAACAAAACATAATATTTCATATGACTCGGCGAGACGAGCCCTTAACTCCAATTTCCAAACATAAAAATGGGAAACCACCCTTATTCCTCCAATTTAGACGGGCCGCTAAATCCGAACTACTTATAACATACGGTATAATCTCAGGTACTCAAAGGGCTGCCACTCTGGCCTCACCCCGAGCTCCCAAAGGTGGAGGGAACAAGAGGGTTTACGCCGTAGACCCAACGTCTACTAGTTTCGTCTTGTCATCCTTACTCCGGGCCCAAACATACATATATACAGTTCATAACTCGCTTTTCAAATCATTTTCGGGTTGGCCAAAAGGCCATTCGAGACATGTCATATGCGAGACCGAAGGTCAAAGTTCGCCTTAGGAAAAACAAAGGGGTTTTACACGTCTCTTTCATAAATATTTCAAGGTATACGTAGTAGATTTTCATATTAAAACATTTTCTATAAATCGAATAAACATAATAGGAATAAATATCTACTAAGTATATATATATAGACGGTATGAAAACAAAATGTAAACCAAGACTTATATGGGAGAGGCTTAATATATATATATATACGTATAAGTACCGGAGTCAGAAACGGAAAGCCTCACCTGTTGGCTAAACAAAAGAATAAAAGCAAGACTGATGCTACTCCACGGGAGTATCGTCTGCAAAAATACAAAGACACAACCACATAAGACTAACGACGACGCACGGCTTGAACGAAAGCATTAAAACACATAGAAGCACGTTAAACAGTCATTCATATCACTTAGGTTCACATTCTAACAAATATATAAATTCAATAAGCAAATCAAGCTAGAATGCGATAAAAGTTCATAATCATGTATAAAAGGCAACAAGGAAGTATGCATTCAATTTTCGGAAGAAACGGACAACATTTGAAAAATAGCCAAAAATGCCTAAACAAAAAACACGAAAAACGGGGTCCGAATGAAGTCGGAAAAATCCAAACTTCCTAAAATATACATTTCATGATTTATAGGAACTATAGGTGAAATCGGATCTCAAATCGAAGGTCAAACGAAGAAAGTCAACTTTTTTAATTGCCCTTTGACTCCCATTGCCGAGAGGAACATTTTGAAAATGGAGAAATTTTGGTTAAGGCATACACACGGCCTTGGGGACGGGCGCGCACGGGGCCTTGAGCGCGTGCTCAAGGCGGTGTAGACACTTGCACTGGCCTGCGCACTGGCGTGCACAAGGCCGTGTAAGGCATAAAATGGACGCACGGTCTTGGCGCACGGTCTCAAGACCGTGTGGATCTTTAGAATAGCAGAAAAATGCAGAATCCCGAGGGCTTCGCGGGAACAAACTAAAAATCGATATTTAACCAATTAATCATGCAAATCTCAAGCTAAAACTTACATATAACGATGTACAATATCTAATCTGCCTATAGAACCAAGAACCACGTAAATTCATCCATAGAATCACTCAAAATCAACATTTAATCTAAATACTCAACTGTTCACAAAAATTAGAAAATCGAAGCATAGGAAGCATTAATCACAAAAGGTGTGAGAAGCTTACTCGAAGAAGAGATCGTGAGGAGTTCGTAGGTTTTCACGGCTCGAAATTTGGTCAGGAAACGAAGTCGGAACGATCAATCCTAGCTTTTTCTTCTTTTTCTCCTTTTTCCTTTCTTTTTCTTCTTCTCTTTTCTTGTTTTGTGCGTGCATGAGGGAGAGAGAGAGAAAGTGAGACTAAGTCAAAATGTTGACTTGGTTTGAGAAACGAAAGGGCATTTTCGTAATTTTATAAAATAGCTCAAAAACATAAGTTGCCCAAATAAATCATAATTACAGTCAAAGTTCGTGAAATTAAACGCACATTAACATGTCGTGGTTTAAATACCAAAATTCACTCATTTATGAAATTGTAATATAAATCACATAATAATTATCAAATAAATAATTAAATCGCATAAATAAATGATTCGGACATACCGGATAATAATTTGGATTTTCGGGGCGCTACAAGCATGGCCAAAAAATTTGGTAATGATGTTTTTAGTTGTTGATAAAAATTTTAATGCTCCTTTAATATAAGCTAAATATATGTTTTTTTTGTCCATGTAGGTGGTTATGCATGAAGAGTAACAAGAAATTGTTCCTAGTTCATGATCAGGTTTTGATTTGAAGTCAGTTAAGTTAGTTTCCAAGTTATGGACTTATGACTAAAGCTAGCTGGTTAGAATTTTTACAGAAACTCAAGAAAAAGTTAATTATCTCATTGATTTTGTCTTTTATTATTAGATTTTGATGAATGGACGTAAAGTTTATGAATTGAAAATGACTTTCAGTACTTGTTGAACTTAGTTGGTCACTTTTGGTGTTAGTATGAATTTATTTTCAAATTTAGTTCTTTATTATGGATTTATTGCAATATTTTGGCGCCTTAGATAATTTTTCTTATGTGACACATTGGTCACAAAAAAATACAAATGAGATGCTTATAAGCGTCATTAAAATAACCTGTTATGACGCTTATAGTTGTCATATAAAATCAGTTTTGGTAGTTGGTAATATAATATGTGACACGAAAAAGCGTCACAAAACCAGTATTTACGTGACGATTTTAAGCATCACAACAGTAACTGTTTTGAGATGCCTTTGAAGCGTCAGTATAAACTAATGCGGTAGCATAATATGTGACGGCTTTATGCTGCGTCGAAAAATAAAATGCGTCACAATATCAAGATTTTATGACGTTTTTATGCGTCACAAAAGGCAGTTTTTATAGTAGTGTGGTATGAACCTTTCAGCCTTATGATCTTTTGTGAAATATGATCCTTCTATCACCTAATTCCCGATTGAGACCTAGGGTATGGGAGATGGAACCCTAGTAGTCTGCAATACCATGAATAATATTCCTATAATAATTTCATTTGATCTCATACTGTAAGAACTCTTTCAAGGTGATCAACCGAACCTTGCAAGGATTTAATGGTGGAAATATACTACAATAGAACTCATAGGAATTCTTCTTGTTCTTATAACAAGTGACAGATCCTACATTGACCCTCACAGCCTCCATGCATAACTCGAACATAACCAACGTGTAGCCCCCCCCTCTACAGCCCCCGAACCTGCACGGATTCCCAAGCCGAGTACAGTGCCTCAACCCGAGAACCCATGCAAGCTAACGGGTCAATCCCGACACTTGGCAACAGTGAATCCCCAAAATTAAAACATTTAAATAAATCAGAGAATATATAGCGGAAGCATTTAAATTCATATAAACAAAAATGCCACTCCGGGGCCATTTCATTAACAATTATCAACAACAGCCCATTCAGGGGCAACATAATTTAAATAATAAAAAGTTACGGGGATCAATTTAATATCATCTGTAATCCAGGTTGAAAAGAATAATGAACGAGAGAATAAAAGACAACCAACGAGACTCGGCAAAACCAAAAAGCCTATCTATGCACTGTTGCCCATCCGACACGTAAGACATGTCGGTCTCTCTCAAACCTGAGGCAAGAACCAATTAAAAGAGGGTGAGTAAAAAAACTCAGTGAAGATGTGAGAACAAGTCGAGTCATGCTTCCGGATTTTTATAGAAAATACATATGCGATAATGAAGAAACCGGAATATGCTTCGACTTGGATATTCAATTAAAATTAAAATCAATAACACTATAAAGCAATAAATACGATCCCAGCGAGAATGGGCCTGTTCCTCCTTATTTCCCCATGGTTCATGTAAAAAAATACTCCATCGCCGGTGTCAAGCTAAGGAGCAACCCGAAGCCCAACCATAATGAATTTTAGGAAAATGTGCAACGAATGCAACACCCACCATCGCTCCCAACTGTGGCTATCATCTCCTGACGGGCCACGATTGACGCTTATTTTTGGGAGAAGCACCTCGGATTACACCCTGGACGCCCGTCCCCTGATGTAACCTTCGAATACCTTCCCGGGCCCATCTTGAAAATAATCATGTATTTGCTCGCTTTAAAATAACCCATTTGAATGCCAACCGACACTCTGAGCAAGGGTGACGACAAAGAATTAAATCCTAAGTCAAACCGTCACGTAAAATAAATAGTTTTCTTGCCCTTTTTAAACCAAATCAATTTTGGTTCAATAAGGTATAATTTTGATATTAAATGATTTGAGGATAAAAGCATAAAAATATAAACTCGAAATAATTAATACATTAATAAGAGATTAGGGGGTTCGCAATTGTATATATATATGTTCAAGCCCAGTTAAAAGTTTAAATCCTTACCTGGAATCAAAAAGAGAAAGCCTAGTCGCTAGACTCACTGGTCTCCAACGCCGGACTGATCTGGAGACAAGACAAGACCTATACCAATTAATAACGACAACAAACACTAAAAGCGCAAATAAGCAATTATTGGACGAACGGCTAACCAAACATGTTTTCAATCATGCATATGTCAATTATAATATGTAAAGAAGCTATCATGTAAGTTTCACGCAATTCCGACAAGTTATCAAAAATACACATAATTAGAATTACACTATTCACAGCCCGAACGAGGGCGAAACTAAATAAATACTCCAAAATATTAATCTACAAAATATAAGGGTTCTATAGGTGAAAACGGTGTAATTTTTGGAGTCCGTATGCAAAAAGTCAACCAAAAATGGTGACCCGAAGACTCAATTGCCGAGAGCAAAATTTGAAAAAGCTGGAAAAATTCTCTAAGTGTTTCACACGGCCTGGTGCACGGTCTTGAACACGGTGTCAAGACCGTGCACGCACACACGGCCAAATGCACGGTTTGGACATACGGGCTTGAGCCCGTGCGGGCAAAAAGAGCTACACACGGGCTCCTGCACGGTCTTGCGCAAGACCGTGCGTTAGCCCGTGTGGTTTAACAGCACCAGCAGAAAGTTACGGGTTATTCAAAAATTCGAGCCAAAAATCATCAAAACACATATCTATAACGCAAATTAACACTCACAATTTATAACAATCATTAATTATCAACTAATTCACATTTACATCCAATAAAATCATGAATTGATCAAGAAACGGGCTCGATCTAAGCATATATCCTAAAAATCCCGAAATAATCAAATATTCTCAAAACCTCGAAAATCCGTAAAAGAAATTGGGGAAATTGGTACCTAGAGAAAGGTATCGAAGAAAGGATCGTTTAAAAACGATTGGCGCGAAATTCCACGGAGATTCGAGCTCGGCACGATCGATTAGGGCTTCGGGAGAAAATTCTCTTTTTCTTCTTCTCTCTCTCTCGAGAATTTGAAATAATAGTTTGAAATTAATTTCGATACTTTTATCAAATATCTTCGAAATATCAAAGAATACAAAGGGTTATTTTAGTAATTTTAGAAAATCCAATAAAATACGCGTCGATCAAATATAACGATTAAATATTAAACAAACGCAATATAGACACGTATTTTAATTACGCAAACAATATTATCATATTGGTCATATACGACATAATATATAATAATTCACATATAACGAGAATTTAGAGATTAAGAAAGATAATTAACGCGGGAAAATACTCATATTAATTCCCGGATTTCTGGGTCGTTACAATACTCCCCCCTTATGAGAATCTGGTCCCCAGATTCCATCTTTTATCAGAAAAGCTCGGGATAAGCTTCTCTCATCTTAGCCTCCATCTCCCAAGTAGACTGCTCGGTCGAACGGTTCCTCCAGAGAACTCTCACTAATGAAATCTGCTTGTGACGAAGCTGCTGGACCTTGCGATCTTGAATCTGAACCGGTTTCATCTCAATAGTCAAATCCGGCTCAAGCTGAACTCCGTCATCTTGGAGAATATGGGACTCGTCGGGGAAGTACTTGCGAAGCTGTGAGACATGGAAGACATTGTGGATCCCGGTAAGATAAGGTGGTAGGTCCAAACGATATGTGGTATTCCCAATCCGCTCTGTGATCTCAAATGGACCTAAGTATGTTGGAGTAAGCTTCCCACCTCTACCGATCCTCGTGAATCCCTTCCTCGGGGAGGCCTTGAGAAAAACTTGGTCTCCCACTTCAAACTCCAAATGTCGACGTCTCTTGTCGGCGTAGCTCTTCTGGCGATCTTAAGCTGCTTTCATTCTTTGCCGAATGAGCTGTACCTTATCAATCGCTTCCTGAATGTGATCCGGTGGAGTAGCTCTCTCGTGGCCATTAGCTGACCACTTCCAATCCTCCAATTCCCAATAAATTGGAGATCTGCACTTCCTCCCATAAAGAGCCTCATACGGCGGCATCCCAATCGAGGCTTGATAACTGTTGTTGTAAGCGAACTCGACCAAGGGCAAGTGTGAAATCCAACTCGTATGAAAATTGAGCGCACATGCCCGTAACATATCACTTAGAAACCTGATCGTCCGCTCGGATTGTCCATCAGTCTGAGGATGTGCTGCAGAGCTAAACTTTAGGGTCGTTCCCAAGTTCTTATGAAGTTCTTGCCAAAACTGAGCTGTGAACTTAGGATCCCTGTCAGAAACGATGTTTTCCGGAACACCATGAAGCCTAATTATTTCCTTCTGATACAATTCTGCAAGCTGCTTAACTTTTGCTGTTTTTTGAACTGGTAGAAAATGCGCTGACTTGGTCAATCGATCAACGATGACCCAAATACTGTCAGAACTTCCACGAACAGTAGGCAATCCTGTCACGAAGTCCTTAGTGATCTCCTGCCACTTGGAAGTGGGTACAGAAAGCGGCTGAAGAGTTCCTCCAGGCCTTTGATGCTCGGCCTTGACTCTCTGACATGTTAGACAATGTTTCACATAAGTAGCCACGTCCCTTTTCATACCATTCCACCAATACTGGGTTCTGAGATCACGATACATCTTGTTGCCTCCTGGGTGAACAGCATAAGCAGACTTGTGTGCCTCGTCGAGAATTCCACGCTTCAGATTCGTGGGAACACAAACTCGGGTCCCGAAGCGAAGCAATCCGGTACCATCGATCTTGAATTTGGTGTTAGGATCATTCAGCATTCTAGCTTTGATCTTCTGAATACCGGCATCTGAATCTTGCTCGTCTCGAAGCTGTTGGACTAAATCGGGTTGGACTGAAAGGTTGGCAAGACGAGGATACGATTCAAATCGAGTCCTCCTGTCCTCTAAAGAGGTATCTGAAGATGTCCCCTCTAGGTGTGCCACGTGAGCCCTTCGGCTCAATGCATCGGCGACTACGTTCGCTTTCCCAGGGTGATACTGAATGCGGCAGTCATAATCTTCCAAGAATTCCATCCACCGTCTCTGTCTCCTGTTGAGATCCTTCTGAGTGAACAAATACTTTAAACTCTGGTGGTCCGTAAAGATGTCAAAAGTGACACCATACAGATAATGACGCCATTTGCCCAAGGCAAATATCACCACTGCAAGTTCCAAGTCGTGAATGGGATAGTTCTTTTCGGCATCTTTTAGCTTTTTCGAAGCATAAGCAACGACTTTCCCATTTTGCATCAACACGCACCCTAAACCTTCCTTGGACGCGTCCGTATAAACCGCGTATCCCTCATGTCCGTCTGGAAGAACAAGTATAGGTGCAGTGGTCAATCTCTTCTTCAACTCCTTGAAACTGGCCTCACACTTGTCGTCCCACTGAAAGGATATATCTTTACAAGTCAACTTCGTGAGTGGGGCCGCTAGTGTAGAGAAATCCTTAACGAATCGCCTGTAATATCCAGCCAATCCAAGGAAACTCCTAACTTCTGTTGGCGTCTTAGGCTGACTCCAACTCGTCACTGCTTCAATCTTTGATGGATCTACAGCAATCCCATTCCCGGAGATGATATGACCAAGGAATGAAACCTCGTTGATCCAAAATTCGCACTTGCTGAACTTGGCATATAGACTATGCTCTCGAAGCGTCTGTAGCACAATGCGAAGATGTTCGGCATGATCCTCGACCGTCTTGGAGAAAACCAGAATGTCGTCGATGAAGATTACCACAAACTTGTCGAGGTAAGGTCGGAAAATCCTGTGCATCATATCCATGAAAGCTGCAGGGGCATTCGTCAAACCAAACGGCATCACAACAAACTCGAAGTGGCTGTACCGTGTGTTAAACCTGGTCTTAGGTATATCCTGCTCTCGGATACGAAGCTGATAATATCCCTGACGAAGATCCAACTTCGAAAATACCTTTGAGCCCTACAATAAATCAAATAACTCCTCTATGTGGGGTAGAGGGTATTTGTTCTTCACTGTCATTCGGTTCAGCTCACGGTAGTCGATGCACATTCTCAGCGTGCCATCCTTCTTCTTTACAAATAAAACCGGGGCACCCCAAGGAGAGATGCTCGGTCTTATATAACCACTCTCAAGCAACTCTTCAAGTTGCATCTTCAGTTCCTTCAACTCGGCTGGAGCCATCCTGTACGGAGTCTTCGAATAAAGCTCCGATCCCGGGGCAAGATCGACTACGAACTCAATGTCCCGATCAGGGGGTAGAGAGTTCAAACTCTCGGGAAAGACATCAGGGAAGTCCTTAATCACTTCCGTATTCTCGAGCTTCCCTTGTTCCTTCGGTCGGTTAAGTAAGTAAGCGACGAAGGCCTGAGCTCCTTCTCGGATCAAACGAGAAGCCTCAACGAAAGAAATCTTCGGTGCCAAAACTGACTCCTCAAGACTACCCTTCACAATGGTTGCCTCGGTTCCAATCTGTATAGTCTTCCTGAAACAATCTACACTGACTCTGTGCTGATAAAGCCAGTCTATTCCCAGAATAATCCCATAACGCTGTAGTGGTAACTCGATCAAATCAGCGGGATAAATACGATCTCCTATCTTCAAAGGACAATCCTTGAAGATTCTATCCGTAACGTAAGAAGTCCCCAAAGGAGAACTGACTCGATACAAATAAGGCAGACTCTCCACGGGCATGCACAATTTAGCAGCAATATCAAGCGCAATAAACGAGTGTGTAGCACCCGGATCATATAATGCAGTAATAGGGATGTCATGAATATGCAGGGTACCTCCAATCACGTCATGCGAATCGGGCTCGAGCTCCTCTCCTCCCAGTGCGAAGACTCTGGGCTGAACTCTCGGCTGACCGGCAGCCTGAATCGCCTTCAGTGGCGTGGCGAGAGCTCTCTTGTTCGGACAAGAGTCTATCAGGTGATCAGAAGATGCACAAATCAAACACTGCCCCAATCGCCTCCGGCAGGAATCGGCGGTGTGGTTCGGTCTGTGGCAGTAGGAACAAGTGATCGGTGCAACGGCAGTAATAGGAGCCCTATCAATATACCTGGGCCTCTTATCGCCCATAGAAGATCCAGAGCCAGCAGTGAAAGGCCTCTTGCCCTTCTGAGAAAAACCCTTAGGGGCGGCAGCAACAGGAACAGGAGCTCTACGACGAAGCTCTCGAAGATCGGACTCGATAGCCATAGCCCGGGTAACGGCCTCCTCATAAGTACGGAGGTCACTGCCAACCAACTCGGCCCTGATCTCGTCACGAAGGCCCTCCTTGAACTTCCTGGCCATCCTCCTATCGTCGTCTGCCATATGAGGAGCATAGACGATCAATCTGGTAAAGTTGGCCTCATACTGGCCCACAGTAGTACCTCCCTGAGTGAGGTTCATAAACTCCCTCTCTCGCTGATCACGGACAATCTTGGGCACATACTTCGCCCGGAACTCGTGAAGAAATCGTCCCCAAGTGCATGGGGTCTGTGCTGTGGTCCAACGCCTCTCAACAAAGCGCCACCAATCAAGGGCGGATCCCCTCATCAGAAATACAGAGAGCTCAATCCTCTGCAAGTCATCAATATCTAGAGCTCTGAACTTCTGCTCTAGCTCTGAAATCCAGGCCTCTGCCTTGATGTCGTCCGGCTCACCCTCGAAGACCGTAGGGCGATAGGACATAAATCGATCCATAGCTCGGGCAATAACATCCAGAGGATTCGGTGGTGGTGGTTGTGGCGGCTGTTGCTCCTGCTGAGCCTGCTGTACAATCAATCTAACAGCATCATAGAAGGCATTAGGCGGTGGAAAACCCTCTGGTGGTGGAGGCGGTTCTTGTCGGCCTCTAGGTCTAACCATTGTGCCTGAAAAGATAAGCTGAAATGCATGTGGGTTAATGATATGACCAATTAATCAAGTAACAATATCATATAAAAGCGCAAGTAAAGAATAACACGAAACCTATAAGTATAGCCGTACGACTTAGACACGACACTCTAGACAACAGAACCTAGGGCTCTGATACCACTCCGGACTATAGCGCCCCGCTCTACAGCCCCCGAACCTGCACAGATTCCCAAGCCGAGTACAGTGCCTCAACCCGAGAACCCATGCAAGCTAACGGGTCAATCCCGACACTTGGCAACAGTGAATCCCCAAAATTAAAACATTTAAATAAATCAGAGAATATATAGCGGAAGCATTTAAATTCATATAAACAAAAATGCCACTCCGGGGCCATTTCATTAACAATTATCAACAACAGCCCATTCAGGGGCAACATAATTTAAATAATAAAAAGTTACGGGGATCAATATAATATCATCTGTAATCCAGGTTGAAAAGAATAATGAACGAGAGAATAAAAGACAACCAACGAGACTCGGCAAAACCAAAAAGCCTATCTATGCACTGTTGCCCATCCGACACGTAAGACATGTCGGTCTCTCTCAAACCTGAGGCAAGAACCAATTAAAATAGGGTGAGTAAAAAAACTCAGTGAAGATGTGAGAACAAGTCGAGTCATGCTTCCGGATTTTTATAGAAAATACATATGCGATAATGAAAAAACCGGAATATGCTTCGACTTGGATATTCAATTAAAATTAAAATCAATAACACTATAAAGCAATAAATACGATCCTAGCGAGAATGGGCCTGTTCCTCCTTATTTCTCCACGGTTCATGTAAAAAAATACTCCATCGCCGGTGTCAAGCTAAGGAGCAACCCGAAGCCCAACCATAATGAATTTTAGGAAAATGTGCAACGAATGCAACACCCACCATCGCTCCCAACCGTGGCTATCATCTCCTGACGGGCCACGATTGATGCTTATTTTTGGGAGAAGCACCTCGGATTACACCCTGGACGCCCGTCCCCAGATGTAACCTTCGAATACCTTCCCGGGCCCATCTTGAAAATAATCATGTATTTGCTCGCTTTAAAATAACCCATTTGAATGCCAACCGACACTCTGAGCAAGGGTGACGACAAAGAACTAAATCCTAAGTCAAACCGTCACGTAAAATAAATAGTTTTCTTGCCCTTTTTAAAACAAATCAATTTTGGTTCAATAAGGTATAATTTTGATATTAAATGATTTGAGGATAAAAGCATAAAACTATAAACTCGAAATAATTAATACATTAATAAGGGATTAGGGGGTTCGCAATTGTATATATATATGTTCAAGCCCAGTTAAAAGTTTAAATCCTCACCTGGAATCAAAAAGAGAAACCTAGCCGCTAGACTCACTGGTCTCCAACGTCGGACTGATCTGGAGACAAGACAAGACCTATACCAATTAATAAGGACAACAAACACTAAAAGCGCAAATAAGCAATTATTGGACGAACGGCTAACCAAACATGTTTCCAATCATGCATATGTCAATTATAATATGTAAAGAAGCTATCATGTAAGTTTCACGCAATTCCGACAAGTTGTCAAAAATACACATAATTAGAATTACACTATTCACAGCCCGAACGAGGGCGAAATTAAATAAACACTCCAAAATATTAATCTACAAAATATAAGGGTTCTATAGGTGAAAACGGTGTAATTTTTGGAGTCCGTATGCAAAAAGTCAACCAAAAATGGTGACCCGAAGACTCAATTGCCGAGAGCAAAATTTGAAAAAGCTGGAAAAATTCTCTAAGTGTTTCACACGGCCTGGTGCACGGTCTGGAACACGGTGTCAAGACCGTGCATGCACACACGGCCAAACGCACGGTTTGGACACACGGGCTTGAGCCCGTGCGGGCAAACAGAGCTGCACACGGGCTCCTGCACGGTCTTGCGCAAGACCGTGCATTAGCCCGTGTGGTTTAACAGAACCAGCAGAAAGTTACGGGTTTTTCAAAAATTCGAGCCAAAAATCATCAAAACACATATCTATAACGCAAATTAACACTCACAATTTATAACAATCATTAATCATCAACTAATTCACATTTACATCCAATAAAATCATGAATTGATCAAGAAACGGGCTCGATCTAAGCATATATCCTAAAAATCCCGAAATAATCAAATATTCTCAAAACCTCGAAAATCCGTAAAAGAAATTGGGGAAATTGGTACCTAGAGAAAGGTATCGAAGAAAGGATCGTTTAAAAACGATTGGCGTGAAATTCCACGGAGATTTGAGCTCGGCACGATCAATTAGGGCTTCGAGAGAAAATTCTCTTTTTCTTCTTCTCTCTCTCTCTCTCTCGAATTTGAAATAATAGTTTGAAATGAATTTCGATACTTTTATCAAATATCTTCGAAATATCGAAGAATACAAAGGGTTATTTTAGTAATTTTAGAAAATCCAATAAAATACGCGTCGATCAAATATAACGATTAAATATTATACAAACGCAATATAGACACGTATTTTAATTACGCATACAATATTATCATATTGGTCATATACGACATAATATATAATAATTCACATATAACGAGAATTTAGAGATTAAGAAAGATAATTAACACGGGAAAATACTCACATTAATTCCCGGATTTCTGGGTCGTTACACAACGTACAACTTATGTGAAACTTAGAGATTCAAAAGTACATCAAAGTATGCCCCAATTATACACAAGGCAACCATGGAGCGTCAAGTCTAAGGATTAGTTAGACACAATCATGGCTAGGGATATCTTCCTAATCTCTAAGACTCTATATGACTCTTACCCCATTTAGGCATTCACAGCAGGATCCTTAATGAAATTAATCTCCATTAAGCACCCTCATATGCATAGTAGTGTTAAAATACTAATATCATGAAATGGGACACACTCTCATAAAGCTATGTCATACAAGTAAGTCCCAAGCGAGTCTGATCGACATCCCCTGTGCATTTTAAACACTTCGACTTGGAGTGGTTTAGATCACACCATAGAGTACTTATTTCATGGCCCCCATCAAATGGTGAAACCAAGTCTCTTAGCTTATTGTGATCTTGGAGTTTCATCCATATACAAGAATAAATAATATGCAATCAAATATAAATGAAATATGATGAATTTGGACAAAGTAGTATCTAGACGACTACTAATGTCTCTCTATTATTGATCACTACATCGTTCCACTCTAGAGTCTCATAGGGAATGCCTCAAATAGTTCGGCTTTCCAGGGCACAACTCTAACAGAGAGTTTCACCCGTACATCTTCGATGTAGGATATACCTCATCTGTAGTGGGCGCCCCAAACGGGTAACGCACGCCCCGCACCGAGCCCCAACCCGGAGCCGGAATGGGATCCGACCCGAATCAAAACCCGGCGAACGGCACACATTTACTCAATGACTAGGCGGGGATTTCAATAACAGCGAGATAAAACGACAGAGATGCGAAAGCAAAAATTAATCAAACAGTAAAACATAATAAATACACAAATATTAAAGCCCACTAAGGCCAACGAAATTCAATTACATAATTAATATACGGGTTCGCTACAATCTCCCGACAATGTACAATAACGGGTTCAACATAGAAATCCTGAATACTAACTAAATACAATACTAATCTCATAAAACATAAACAATACCATACGGACACCAGTTATACATGAGCAAAATAAATACAACTCTAACGACGACGACGACGAAGATCCCACCTAGTGTCCTGAAACCAATACAGGGGTGAAACAGAGAGGGTTAGTCAAACGACTAAGTGAGGAGGGAATAATAATGTATATAATAAAACGGAAGTAAATCACCAATTTTAAACTTAAAAGAAATCAACATAAAAGAAAGATTTTCGTAATCGGGTGGCGATTTAGCATAAAACATAACTTATCATATGACTCGGCGAGTCGAGCCCTGAACTCCAATTTCCAAAACATAAAACCGGAAACCCTCCTTATTCCTCCAGTGTAGTCGGACTGCAAACCCGAACTACTCATAACATATCATATGGTAACTCAGGTACTCAAAGGGCTGCCATTCCGGCCTCACCCCGAGCTCCCAAATGGAGGAAACCATAGGATTTACGCTGTAGACCCGACGTCTACCGACTTCGTCCTATCGCTCTTACTCCGGGCCCAAACAAACATGCATACATATCATAACTCGCTTTTCAAATCATTTCGGGTTGGCCAAAAGACCGTTCGAGACATGTCATATGCGACGCCGAAGGCCAAAGTTCGCCTTAGAAAACAAAAGGTTTTACATGTCCCTTTCGTAAGCATTTCAAAGACTATACGTAGTACTTTTTCATATCAAATCATTTTCGATAAATCAATGAACATAATAAGCATAAATATCTACTAAGTATATATATATAGAAACGGTGTGAAAACAAAATGTAAACAAGGCTTATATCGGGAGAGGCTTATTTATATATATACATAATAGTACTGGAATCAGAAAAGGAAAGCCTCACCTGTTGGCTATTCAAAATAAGAGCAAAAATCAAGAACCGGCGCTACTCCACGGGAGTATCATCTGCAAAAATACCAAGACACAACCAATTAACACTAAGGACGACGCACGGCTTATACGAGAATATTAAAACACATAGGAGCACGTTACACAATCAAATCAAGCACTTAAGTTCAAATTATCAAACGAAAACAGAGTAATTCTCAAATTTAAAATGCAAATCAAGTCCAAATGCAACGAAACTTTACGGACATGCTTAAATTATCATAAAGGAGTATGCATTCGAATTTCGGGAAAATTGGACTTCACATGCAAAAGTTAGAAAATTTAACGAAAAGAACATGTTATAAATTCGTAAAACATGCAATTCATATCTATTTTATATATATCGAATACACGAGCGAAGAAAGAATTCGGAAAAGACGAGCCGAGGTGGGACCCGTAGGCTAAAACAGCCCCTGACTTACAGAAGGTCAGGGGGCTGTTCACCGGATCCACACGGCCTTGTGCACGGCCGTGTGCCGAGGCCGTGCACAATCAAGCAACACGCACGGCCTCATGCATACGGCCTCAAGGCCGTGTGCACCAGCCCGTGTGCAATTCTCCACACACACGGTCTCATGAGGCCGTGTGCACCAGCCAGTGTGCGTCCAGATCGAGCAGAACAAGCAGAACCTCAAAATCATACGCGAATTCAAACCAAAATCTAACATTTAATCAATTAAACATGCTAATCACTCCCTAATTCTCACATATAAACATCTGCAACATATAATCTATATATAGAAACGATAAACACGAAAATCCATCCACGATTACTATCAAAATCGAATAAAACCTAAATATTCAACTAATAACAAAAATTGAGAAAAACAAGGCATAGGATACATTAATCGAAAGAATCGTGAAAGGCTTATTCGTAAAAGAGATCGCGAGGAGTTCGTAGACATAAACGAATCGAAAATTCGTCGGGAAACGGAGTCGGGACGATCGTTGAAGCTCCTTCTTCTTCCTTCTCTTTTTCTTTCCTTTTCTTTCTTCTCCTTTGCTGAGTGTTTGCGTGAATGGAATTGAGAGGGAGAGATGAGACTTAGTCAATAGTTGACTAGGTCAAAAATCGAAGGGGCATTTTAGTAATTTTGCAAAATAAGTTCAAAAACTCACGTTGTCCAAATAATACGTAATTACAGTCAAAATTCATATAATTAAACGCACATTGACAATTCGTGAGTTATATATCAAAATTCACTCATTTATAAAATTATCCTAAAATCTCAGAATAAATATCAAATTAAAATAATAATTTGCGCAAATACTCGATTCAAACATACTGGATTATAAATCGGATTTTCGGGTCGTTACAATACTCCCCTCTTCAGAAGAATCTGTCCTCAGATTCTCTTCCGGTCTTAGAGTTAGTTAAGAGGAGCATAACAGAAATTCTAACAACGCGAATTAAATTACATAATAAAACGTCATTCATAATAAACACTTAAAACACTTAATATTCCAAATAAAATTCAGAGTCATACAAAATATAAAATTACATCAATTCCTAAACAAACTAGCGGGAAAGAAGAAAGTAAAAATAGAAATAGATAGCTCAAGGCTCGTCGGGACCACGACGAAAATACTGATCCAGCTGCTCTGATAGTGACCTCTGCATCTCTGAGATAGATCTCTGAAGCTCTGCTTGTAAGGCTGTGTACTGACTATCAATGTGAGCGCGCTGAGCTGCAAAGCCCTTATTGATCTGCCTCTCCTGCTGGGCAAATCTCTCATCGGTCACACGTCGGTAGTCAGAGAACTCCGAATAAAATTGTTGTAGGTCTATCGACTCCTGGTTCTGAGTGCTTCTTCTGCCGTGTGAAGACTCAGGTATAGAAGCATCCAGCCTCAACAACTGTGAGTAGATGTGCTGAGCCTGCTCGCGGACCTCTGGGTTCGAGGGTCCTTCTTTGGGAGCATCGTCTTGGTCAGCTTCCCACAAGGGTAGTCCATCTACCAGAACATACGGGTCGTTCCGTCTCGGACCCCTCGTGCAGATCGCCATTTGGGCTAGAGTGCCATAGCTAATCGAGGTTGAACCTCCCACGGGAACCTGGGTATCGAGCCCTTCCACTTGGGCACACACCAGAATGGCGGTGATGTAGGAGCCAACTCGAATCTCTCCTCTCGACTGGGTGGAGATATGCATCATATGGTCCATCATGTACGAGATGGGGTTGAACCTTACCCCTTGCACCATATGATCGAGTATTAGACAATCTTCGGTATTCACCGCTCCCGGACTGTCTCCTCTGGCTAGAACCGATCGGGAAACGGCTCTATGCAAAATTCTCAATTGAGTGGTGATGAGCGTTGTGGCCTTGGATACGCCGGAGTTAAATATTTCGGTGGAGGTAGAGATACGTCTCCAAGCCTCGGCTTGATTCCATCCGTCGGCACGTCTTCTAGGTGCCGTAACATCCAACTGGAAATACTCTGACAACTGCCGATATGAAAGCGTGTAGTCTCGGTTGAACGCTCGGAAGTGGATTCCGATCGGCATCTCGATGTCGTCCGGAAATGCCGCGCCCCTAAGAGAGCTTAAAAATTCGCAAGTGAGTCGGCGGTAGGATGGCCTTTGAATACTCCAAAAATTAGCCCACCCAATGTTGTCGATGTAACGAGAGATGCCTTTGCCTAGGCCCAATTGGAACATAGCGTCCATGTCTAGGAATTGCGTAGCTCTAACCGGTTGAAGACATCTTGATCGTCTTCATTACCCAAATTCACTTGGTAACCTTCCGGTGCCGCTATGTCGGGTAATTCCCTTGCCCGACGTCCGCTACGGGTTTCACGATCACCTTCCATAGTAGAGTTTGAGTTGTTGTGAACTGAATGAAATAAGTTGCAACTCCACTTGAGACTTTTACCGAACACTTGGCGTGCGCTACTTCGGGCGAAGATAACATGAGATTGGAATAACGGATCGAGCCCAAATTTCAACAATACCAAGAACTTATTGCAGACAACACACCTTCAAAATCTCACGAAGATCCGTCGGCTTGATCGAGAATTAAACGAACTCAAAGTTGGAATAAAATTGGGGGAAAAACAAGGGGAATTTTCGCATGAGAAGGAGAAAAGAAATGAGGGTTGCGCGAAAATGAGGAGCTACTGACCATTTTAAAAACTGGAAGAGATGCGCACGGCCTCTCATCACGGCGTGTGATGAGGCCGTGTGGAAAAGGCACGCACGGGGTATCGTCACGGCGTGTGACGACCCCGTGAGGAAAAACATGCACGGGCTCTCGTCACGGCGTGTGACGAGCCCGTGTGTATTCATGCGCACGGTCTCTCGCACCGGGTGCGACGAGGCCGTGTGAAAAAGTGCACAGGGTCTCGTCACGGTGTGTGGCGAGACCGTGCAAGGCATGCAGGGGCAGTTCATGTGTTTTAAAACACACAAACTTCATAAAAATTCAAACACGAGTATATATCACCGAAATCACATATATAATATTATACGCCTAACACACATAATTTTTAAAATTCCACATACTATGAAATTAAATAAATTTAGGATGAATGTCATGACAATGCAATATACCTGGATCGTTCATACGAAATCAAGCTTCGTTCTCTTGACTCGTCTCGACATTTTCTTCCTCGTGCAATTTGTACGACGATGAAACGGACTTCCACATGAGAAGCAACGTCCCTTCTTCTTTCGACATTCGGACTCTTGATGGTTTCTTTGACAAAAGCCACATACTGGCGCTCCCTGCGGTTGAGGAGGTACATTCTGCTTCGATGAAGATACCGAGAAGGTCTTCTTTTCGGAAGAGGGTCCTGAATGTGTAAGTGGCCTCGTAGAACTCGTTGGATGTGCATCCTCAGTATCGCCTTCCCAGGCGTCAATACTAGCGTAGGTCTGAGGCTGAGCTGTTCCCCGCGGTACCGATCTCTTCTTCGGACATAGATTCAATATGTGATTGGGGCTACCACATCCGAAGCACAGTCCATTCTTCTTCCAACATTTAGCCTCTAAATGCGGGCCCTTATAGAATCCACATACGGGTCGTGAATATCCCTGAGGTCGGGGAGGAATAGGCTGAACGGGGGCCTGAAATTTACTTTCGTGTTGTTGTTGAACCATCCTCGGAATGTATTCAGCCTGGAATTCGGTTAAGAACTAATCCCAAGTCGGGACTACATGCTCGCGTTTCCATCTTTGCTCAATCTGTTTCCATCAATCCTTTGTGGCTCCAATCATCAGATACATAGCAAATTTGACTCTTAGAGGGTCCGGATATTCCATAATCCTATAAATCTTTTCTAGTGCTGATATCCATGCCTCAGCAATAGTGTCATCCGGGGCACCTTCAAATTGTGGCGGTTCGAATATGAGAAATTGAGCCCATGCTTCCTGCTCAGCATTTCCTTTAGGGGCATGAGCGATGAACTGTCTTAACGTTTCAAAAATTTCGACTGGAATCGGTGTATCGGTCTGAGGTGTCAACAGAGATGACAAGGACTATCTACAGGGACAACGATGTGGAGGCATCCTGTAAAGCCATTAGTAGTTATGCATGACAGGTAAGTGAGCATGCAAAGATGTAAACACTTAGGCAAGTAATGTTCAAATAGATTTCACATAAGCCGTACGACCTAGACACAACCGGACACGACAGACAACCAGGCATGGCAAGTGCACCCTTGAGTTTCCCATCCACCTATATCCAAGCCCATCCCAGTATTTTGATTGTAAAAGATCTTTTGTTGTTGATCATCCAACAAAGATCCATCACAATTCAAACACTAAGCGTTCTTGAACACTGGTGAGTGCAATTCCCTAAGTTACACCGGCACACAACGACCGACCAAACCAACAAAACACGACGATTTAGAGCTTAGGCCATTGGACCAAAGAAGCTCTGATACCAACTGTAGCGGGCGCCTCAAACGGGTAACGCACGCCCCGCACCGAGCCCCAACCCGGAGCCGGAATGGGATCCGACCCGAATCGAAACCTGGCGAACGGCACACATTTACTCAATGACTAGGCGGGGATTTCAATAACAACGAGATAAAACGACAGAGACGTGGAAGCAAAAATTAATCAAACAGTAAAACATAATAAATACACAAATATTAAAGCCCACCAAGGCCAACGAAATTCAATTACGTAATTAATATACGGGTTCGCTACAATATCCCGACAATGTACAATAATGGGTTCAACATAGAAATCCCGAATACTAACTAAATACAATCCTAATCTCATAAAACATAAACAATACCATACGGACACGAGTTATACATGAGCAAAATAAATACAACTCTAACGACGACGACGACGAAGATCCCGCCTAGTGTCCTGAAACCAATACAGGGATGAAACAGAGAGGGTTAGTCAAACGACTAAGTGAGGAGGGAATAATAATGTATATAATAAAACGGAAGTAAATCACCAATTTTAAACTTAAAAGAAATCAACATAAAAGAAAGATTTTCGTAATCGGGTGGTGATTTAGCATAAAACATAACTTATCATATGACTCGGCGAGTCGAGCCCTGAACTCCAATTTCCAAAACATAAAACCGGAAACCCTCCTTATTCCTCCAGTGTAGTCGGACTGCAAACCCAAACTACTCATAACATATCATACGGTAACTCAGGTACTCAAAGGGCTGCCACTCCGGCCTCACCCCGAGCTCCCAAATGGAGGAAACCATAGGATTTACGCCGTAGACCCGACGTCTACCGACTTCGTCCTATCGCTCTTACTCCGGGCCCAAACAAACATGCATACATATCATAACTCGCTTTTCAAATCATTTCGGGTTGGCCAAAAGACCGTTCGAGACATGTCATATGCGAGGCCGAAGGCCAAAGTTCTCCTTAGAAAACAAAAGGTTTTACATGTCCCTTTCGTAAACATTTCAAAGACTATACGTAGTACTTTTTCATATCAAATCATTTTCGATAAATCAATGAACATAATAAGCATAAATATCTACTAAGTATATATATATATATAGAAACGGTGTGAAAACAAAATGTAAACAAGGCTTATATCGGGAGAGGCTTATTTATATATATACATAATAGTACTGGAATCAGAAAAGGAAAGCCTCACCTGTTGGCTATTCAAAATAAGAGCAAAAATAATAACCGGCGCTACTCCACGGGAGTATCGTCTGCAAAAATACCAAGACACAACCAATTAACACTAAGGATGACGCACGGCTTATACGAGAATATTAAAACACATAGGAGCACGTTACACAATCAAATCAAGCACTTAAGTTCAAATTATCAAACGAAAACAGAGTAATTCTCAAATTTAAAATGCAAATCAAGTCCAAATGCAACGAAACTTTACGGACATGCTTAAATTATCATAAAGGAGTATGCATTCGAATTTCGGGAATGTAATGCCCCGCTATTTTTAAAGCGCTTCGGTAAGTTTACCGACTAATTGCTCTTGTTTGCATTGTTTGCGATTATGTGACTTATATGATTTAATATATGAATAATATGAAGATTTTATAAGAATTTTCATATTTGAATTATTTTATACCATTCTTATATCCGAATTACTTTATACTATGTTTACATTTGAATTGTTGTATTTGAAATCTTATGAAAATTATCACATTATATTTGAATTATATGATATTATTCTTGAAATATATAAATATATATATATATATGCAAATACATACATAAATATCTATACAAATATATATACAAGTATATACACATTGCTAGCTATTTTTGACTTTTCAAAAATATCTTATATTTATTTAATTATCTCATTCTCATCTTCATCCTTCTCTACTTTTCTACACAATTCCAACAAGCAACAACTCTCTCTTCTCCTTCACACCATTGCCGCCACTCTCTCCTCTCTCCACCGCCACTTTCATCCTCTCAAAACACCAAGAAATTCAATCCTTCTTGCTACAAAAGTGTGCTACATCATCCAAGGAACAAACTTCTACTTGTTATTTATGCAATCAAGTTCTTATTTCTTCATTCTCTCCACTTCATTTCTTCAAGGTAAGTTGTGATTCTCTTAATTCTTTGGTTTCTAAGGTTTCATATGTTGATAAAGTGAAGAAGCATGCTAGAGTGAATGATTGATGAGCTTGGTTTGGTTGTTGGTTGCATGTAGCATCACTTGTGATTTTTCATTAAATTTGATCAATTTGCAATGTTGGGTTGATGGTCTTAGATGCTTGAATGGTTAAGGATTTCATATTAGTTGATGATATTAAGCAATTAGGTGAAGTTTTATGGAGTTTGGGGTTGAAAACTGAAAGTTTGGCAAAATATGTAGGGGCTGATGAATAGTGATTTTTGAGCTTTTGGCATTGTTTTTCGATTCTTTTCGCATCAAAAATCTTAAAATGTATTAACTAAGAGATGCCGAAGGTTTCGGATTAATCGGAGTTGTTTTGCTATGAAAAGTATTAAACGAGGGGTGGTTTGTGTAATATGTACAAACCTTTGAATTTTGGTTCCCAAGCTTCCATATTACTTGAATGGCTAATTTAGCTTAATATCATGTGTATTTGATTGTGTTCAAATGTGTTTGAATGAGCTTAATTGTGTTTAAGTGCATTTGTACATAATATGTTATTTTGAGCATAAAATGCATTTCATAGCCGTGCGTCTTACTTGGTTGATTTATTGAGTCGTGTCTTACCTCGAGGCCTGTGTATTACAGGTGGGACCTCGCGGGGCTGATTCTGAGTTATTTGGCTATCCTTTTGTTAAGCCTACAGGTGAGGATGAAAAATGGTTTCAACTGGAGTATGAACAAATGTTTGCGAAAACCCTATCCCCTTTTATATTTCAATTATATATTATCAATATTTGAAATAAAAAGGATTTGATATAAAATGATATATGTGTATCTTTTCTAAAATGGTTTGAAAATAGAGACAAGAGAACTATTTTGTTTTTAAAAGTAACATTTGGTCTCGGGACTTGCGCGTATGCCTCGAGATATTGGCAACGTGACGGGAAACCCTAGACGGTTACATACCTTGTCTCGAAAGACCCTTTTGGTCCACTAAAATATTTTAAAAGCGAGATGACTTATACTTAACCCCATTGAGGACGCTCATGGGTGTATTTGGGCCCTGGATTATGTGAGAGGTGGATACCCGGAGACGTGCGTCTAGGGTTGAAGCCGGGTTCATAATCCGCCGATTATAAGCAGGTATTCTAGAACCTGACAAATAATCAAAGGGTATTGTTCATGGCTGGTCGGAGGTAGTCTAGCCTGAATAATACTTACACCGGCGCCATTAGTCGGTTATGGTAAAATCGTGGGTAGTTCCCTTGATAAGCCAAACGGTGTTACGGAGTTCATAATGATTTATTATATGTTTCGGGAGTTATAAGGAGATGGCCCGTTCTCGCCGGGAATAAAAATGTTTTCTAAAATGTTTTACTTTAATATTTAATTCACAAAGCTTTGATGGATTATAAAGAGAAAGTATCGTCATTAGATTCGTTTCTCTATTAATCAAAGCGTGGATTAAATTTGTTTTAAAACAATATTTAATTCACAAAGCTTAGCTGAATTGTAAAAGAGCATGTCGGCACTAGATTTTCTTTTATCAACCTAAGCGTGGATTAAATATATGTTTTATTATGTATACTACCCTCCTCACTGAGTTCGTTTGACTCACATCCCCTTTTTGATTCATGCTTCAGGTTAGCGGTCAGGTACTGGTAGCAGCATCGTAGGATTATCAGTCTTTGGAGTCAGTTATATATAGTTGGTTAGCTTAACTCTATTATATATTTTGTCATGTTAAATAGAACATGGTTGAAGCATGAATGAAGTATGAAATTTGATGATACTTTGGGATGATGAATTTGATGGGTTTATGAAATATATATGTTGATATTATGCTATTGAGATGATGATACTTGCTTCCGCTTCGTTAATGTTATATTGAATTGTTGTTGTTGATGTTGGTACTGTTGTTGGGGAGTTGCTGTTGCCAGGTTGTGGAATCCCGTTGTCCGGGGCGGGTTTTTCGAGTGGTGGTATCAAACTGTCGCTGGGAGGCTCGTTTCGGTCCGGGGGTTGTGGCGTGGGGGGACGTCACAGCTTAAGGTGGTATCAGAGCCTAGGTTTGGTACTTAGGTTTTGATGTTGTGTCGAGTCTGTCTAGGTCGAACGGATATAGGACAATGTGCTTTTATATGACTATGATATGTGATTTTGTGCTAGCATGATCATGTGGCTAACAAAACATGCATATTATTTAGTCTTTTGATACAGGAAATGGCACGCGGACGCAGAACTCGAGCTACTCCTCCCTCTCCTCCCCAAGACGACAACAATCATGCTCCTCCGGCTCCACAGCCCGAGCCTGCATATTATTAATCCAGCTATGTTATTTGAGGTTCTTCGGCAGTTGTTTCAGCAGGGCGTACCTCCTGCTCAACCGATTCCTGCTCAACGGAGACAAGCTGAGGCAAGAGACTTTGACCGGTTTCTCAATCTCAATCCTCCGCGTTTCGAAGGACAACCTGATGATGTCAAGGCCACAGAGTGGATTGCCGATCTCGAGCCTATGTTCAGGGTTATTGAGTGTCCCGATTCAAAGAAAGTTGAATATGCCACGTATCTCCTTAAAGGACCAGCCAGGGACTGGTGGAGACTGACTGAAGCTAGATGGCGAGCTGATCAGACTGAGCCGACTTGGGCTAACTTCCTCTCAGCCTTCCGAAGCAAATATATCCCCCTGGTTGCACAAGATCGACGAGAAGCTGAATTTCGAGCCTTAAAATAGGAGAATCTCACCGTTGATCAATACGAGGCCGTGTTCTCCCGCCTCATTGTCTACTGTCCTTCTATACTCACCGACAAAAGAAGAAAGGTGAATCAGTTTGTTCAGGGCTTGAATGAGGATATCCGAAGAGCTCTTTTGGGAGCTAAACTCCCCACTTATGAAGTCGCTGTCACTACAGCGTTGGAGATTGATTCCCAATTGCAGCAAATTAGGAAGGATTTCGCACCGAAGGCTGTAGCTTCAGCCCCTCGCAAATTTAAGAAGCCTTTTCCTCCTGAGGGTTCTTCATCTTCGAGCAGCAAGCAAAAGATCACAGGTCCTCAGACAGCCGAGCCTCAAATCAAGTGTTCTTACTACGGCAAGCCAAAACACACGGAAGCTAATTGCTGGAGGAAACAAGGACTGTGCATTCGATGTGGGCACAAGGATCATCAAGTGGAGAACTGCCCGAGAAGGCCACCTCCACAGTTCCAGAAAGAGCCACAGAATGCGGGGAAAGGAAAAGTTGTGGCACGAGTGTATGCGATGACGGGGGATGGACGGGAGACCGACCCTAATGCTGTGGTACAAGGTACTGTACATTTGCATGACATATCCATATTTGCATTATATGATTCGGGTGCGACGCATTCTTTTATTGCACCTGAATATGCTTCTAGATTATCTTTGTCTGCCGAGTGTTTGCCTTATGTGCTTGAGGTCAATTCCCTGTTGGGATTTCTTATTTGTGTAATCGAGTTTTCCGAGACTGTCCGTTGAGGATAGATGATCACGATTATCCTGCTGATCTCATTGAACTTCCGATGAGTCACTACGGGATAATATTGGGAATGGACTGGCTATATCGGCATCAAGCTTATATTGATTGTTTCGGGAAAAATATCGCTCTGGGAGCTAATAGCGAGATTTTGGGCAAAAGGTTTGACAAGATTCCTCGAGTTTCTTATGTTAAAGCCGCCCGAATGATTCGCAAGGGATCTCCGGCCTTTGTTGCTTATCTACTCAACCGTCCGAAAGAGCAAGTTAAGCTTGAGGAGGTACTAGTAGTTGGAGAATTCCCTGATGTGTTTCCCGAGAGTTTGAATTCTTTGCCTCCGGAACGAGAGATAGAGTTTGTGATCGATCTAGCTCCGGGTGCCGGACCGTATTCGAAGACTCCTTACCGAATGGCTCCGGCAGAGTTGAAAGAATTGAAGATACAGTTGGATGGGCTGTTGGAGAGTGGGTACATTCGACCGAGTACTTCGCCGTGGGGTGCGCCTGTTCTTTTTTTGAAAAAGAAGGATGGGACGTTGAGGATGTGTATAGATTATCGTGAGTTGAATCGGATGACGATAAAGAACAAATATCCTCTACCTCACATCGAAGAGTTGTTCGATATCCTGCAAGGGTCGAAAGTATACTCTAAACTTGATCTCCGACAGGGGTATTACCAGTTGAGGATTCGAGAGTCAGACGTTCCGAAGACTGGATTTAATACTCGATATGGGCATTTTGAGTTCGTAGTTATGCCTTTCGGGTTAACGAATGCCCCAGCTACTTTCATGGATTTGATGCATCGTACTTTCCGGCCATATCTCGATAAGTTTGTGGTGATCTTCATTGATGATATCCTGGTTTTCTCAAAAACTAAGGAAGAACACGCCGAGCATCTTCGCATCGTATTAAGAACTCTCCGAGAGCATCAATTGTATGCCAAGTTCAGTAAATGCGAGCTTTGGCTTGATAAAGTTACCTTCCTTGGTCATGTGATATCAGGAGATGGAATCGAAGTGGATTCGAAAATTGAGACCGTGATGAAATGGGAGCAGCCGAAGATTCCAACTGAAGTTATAAGTTTTCTAGGGTTAGCTGGCTATTACAGGCGTTTCGTTCAAGATTTCTCCAAGATAGCCGCTCCGCTGACCAATTTAACTGGCAAGGACGTGCCTTTTAATTGGGACGATAAATGCGAGGCAAGTTTCCAAGAGCTAAGGAAACGGTTGACTACTGCTACGGTACTTGCACTACCGGAAGGTTCCAAAGGGTTTACGGTTTATACCGATGCCTCGAAAGAAGGGTTAGGATGTGTTCTTATGCAGAATGGCAAAGTGATTGCTTATGCTTCGCGTAAGTTAAAAGATGCTGAGAAGAACTATCCTATCCATGATCTTGAGCTAGCTGCTATTATCTTTGCCCTGGAGAAGTGGCGACATTATTTATACGGCGTGACATTCGACATTTTCACCGACCACCAGAGTTTGAAATATCTGCATACTCAGAAGGATCTCAATCGCAGGCAACGTCGGTGGATGGAATTTCTTGAAGATTATGATTGCCGTATTCAATATCACCCAGGCAAAGCTAATGTAGTAGCCGATGATTTAAGTAGACAGGCGAAGGTAGCTGGCTTGGAAGGAACCTCCTTGGAATTAATGTCTGAAGCAAGGGGATATCACTTAGTCTCTCAACCGCGGATTGCAAACCTCTCAGTGAGACCGGACTTGGTTCAGAGGCTTAAAGATGAGCAGAGTGCTGATGATTGGATTCAAAGACAGATCGTGAGGATGCAAGATGATCCGAACTCCTCATTTGCTTTCGATGATATGGGTCTTCTTCGTTTTAAAAACCGAATTTGCGTGCCGAAGAATCTGAAGACTGAAATCATGGAGGAAGCACATAAATCTGCTTATGCCGTCCATCCGGGAGGTAATAAGATGTACTGAGATCTCAAGACTCAATATTGGTGTCATGGAATGAAATGAGAAGTTGCTGATTTCGTGAGACGGTGTTTGACTTGTCAACGAGTTAAAGCCGAACATCAGCAACCCGGTGGAACTCTACAACCACTCTCTATTCCAGATCGGAAATGGGAAGATATTGCTATGGATTTCATGTCCGGATTACCAAGAGCTCGAGGTGGATATGATACAATCTGGGTAATTGTGGATCGCTTGACGAAAACCGCCCATTTCATTCTAATTCGGAAGACCACCAACGTTAAGAAGTTAGCGGAACTATACATCGAGCAGATTGTAAAGCTACACGGAGTTCCGAAGAGTATCGTGTCCGATCGAGATCCTAAGTTTACTTCTCGACTTTGGCAAGAAATTCACAGAAACTTGGGAACGAATTTGAAATTCAGCACGGCCGCTCGCCCGCAAACTGATGGTCAATCTGAGAGAACCATCAAGATTCTAGGCGATATGCTGTGAGCTTGTGCTCTCGACTTCTCCATGAGTTGGGTCAAGCAACTTCTGCTCATCGAATTCGCCTACAACAACAGCTACCAAGCGACAATAGGGATGCCCCCGTATGAAGCGCTTTATGGACGTAAATGCCGATCCCCTCTGTACTGGGAATTAGAAGACTGGCGAAGAACTAAAGACGGAGTGGAACGAGCTCTACCTCCGAAGACGATCCAGCAAACTCTTGAAAAGATTGCAATCATTCGACAGAGAATGAAAGCTGCCCAGGATCGTCAGAAGAGTTATGCTGATAAGAGACGCCGGGATTTGGAATTTGAAGAGGGAGACAAAGTGTTTCTTAAGGCGACGTTGAGGAAAGGTTTCGCTAGAGTGGGAAAAGGTGGGAAGCTCAGTCCGAGATATTTGGGACCCTATGAGGTTATTGAACGGATTGGGAAGACTACCTACCGCCTGAACCTGCCCTCGACTCTAACTGGGATTCACAACGTCTTCCATGTTTCTCAATTGCGAAAATACTATCCCGACAAATCTCATATTCTCCGAGATGAAGAAGTCCAGGTAGAGCCTGACTTAACGATCGAGATGAAACCTGTTGAGATTCAGGATTGTAAGTTCAAGCAACTCCGCAACCGACAGATTCCCTTGGTTCGTGAGTTGTGGAGAAACCGAACCACCGAAAAGGTCACTTGGGAGACAGAAGAGAAGATGCGAACTCATTATCCCGAGTTATTTGCCTAGCCGAATTAGAATCTGGGGACCAGATTCTCCGAAGGGGGGGATAGTGTAACGCCCCTCTATTTTTATAGCGCTTCGGTAAGTTTACCGACTAATTGCTCTTGTTTGCATTGTTTGCAATTATGTGACTTATATGATTTAATATATGAATAATATGAAGATTTTATAAGAATTTTCATATTTGAATTATTTTATACCATTCTTATATCCGAATTACTTTATACTATGTTTACATTTGAATTGTTGTATTTGAAATCTTATGAAAATTATCACATTATATTTGAATTATATGATATTATTCTTGAAATATATATATATATATATGCAAATACATACATAAATATCTATACAAATATATATACAAGTATATACACATTGCTAGCTATTTTTGACTTTTCAAAAATATCTTATATTTATTTAATTATCTCATTCTCATCTTCATCCTTCTCTACTTTTCTACACAATTCCAACAAGCAACAACTCTCTCTTCTCCTTCACACCATTGCCGCCACTCTCTCCTCTCTCCACCGCCACTTTCATCCTCTCAAAACACCAAGAAATTCAATCCTTCTTGCTACAAAAGTGTGCTACATCATCCAAGGAATAAACTTCTACTTGTTATTTATGCAATCAAGTTCTTATTTCTTCATTCTCTCCACTTCATTTCTTCAAGGTAAGTTTGTGATTCTCTTAATTCTTTGGTTTCTAAGGTTTCATATGTTGATAAAGTGAAGAAGCATGCTAGAGTGAATGATTGATGAGCTTGGTTTGGTTGTTGGTTGCATGTAGCATCACTTGTGATTTTTCATTAAATTTGATCAATTTGCAATGTTGGGTTGATGGTCTTAGATGCTTGAATGGTTAAGGATTTCATATTAGTTGATGATATTAAGCAATTAGGTGAAGTTTTATGGAGTTTGGGGTTGAAAAATAAAAGTTTGGCAAAATATGTAGGGGCTGATGAATAGTGATTTTTGAGCTTTTGGCTTTGTTTTTCAATTCTTTTTGCATCAAAAATCTTAAAATGTATTACCTAAGAGATGCCGAAAGTTTCGGATTAATCGGAGTTGTTTTGCTATGAAAAGTATTAAACGAGGGGTGGTTTGTGTAATATGTACAAACCTTTGAATTTTGGTTCCCAAGCTTCCATATTACTTGAATGGCTAATTTAGCTTAATATCATGTGTATTTGATTGTGTTCAAATGTGTTTGAATGAGCTTAATTGTGTTTAAGTGCATTTGTACATAATATGTTATTTTGAGCATAAAATGCATTTCATAGCCGTGCGTCTTACTTGGTTGATTTATTGAGTCGTGTCTTACCTCGAGGCCTGTGTATTACAGGTGGGACCTCGCGGGGTTGATTTTGAGTTATTTGGCTATCCTTTTGTTAAGCCTACAGGTGAGGATGAAAAATGGTTTCAACTGGAGTATGAACAAATGTTTGCGAAAACCCTATCCCCTTTTATATTTCAATTATATATTATCAATATTTGAAATAAAAAGGATTTGATATAAAATGATATATGTGTATCTTTTCTAAAATGGTTTGAAAATAGAGACAAGAGAACTATTTTGTTTTTAAAAGTAACATTTGGTCTCGGGACTTGCGCGTATGCCTCGAGATATTAGCAACGTGACGGGAAACCCTAGACGGTTACATACCTTGTCTCGAAAGACCCTTTTGGTCCACTAAAATATTTTAAAAGCGAGATGACTTATACTTAACCCCATTGAGGACGCTCATGGGTGTATTTGGGCCCTGGATTATGTGAGAGGTGGATACCCGGAGACGTGCGTCTAGGGTTGAAGCCGGGTTCATAATCCGCCGATTATAAGCAGGTATTCTAGAACCTGACAAATAATCAAAGGGTATTGTTCATGGCTGGTCGGAGGTAGTCTAGCCTGAATAATACTTACACCGGCGCCATTAGTCGGTTATGGTGAAATCGTGGGTAGCTCCCTTGATAAGCCAAACGGTGTTACGGAGTTCATAATGATTTATTATATGTTTCGGGAGTTATAAGGAGATGGCCCGTTCTCGCCGGGAATAAAAATGTTTTCTAAAATGTTTTACTTTAATATTTAATTCACAAAACTTTGATGGATTATAAAGAGAAAGTATCGTAATTAGATTCGTTTCTCTATTAATCAAAGCGTGGATTAAATATGTTTTAAAATAATATTTAATTCACAAAGCTTAGTTGAATTGTAAAAGAGCATATCGGCACTAGATTTGCTTTTATCAACCTAAGCGTGGATTAAATATATGTTTTATTATGTATACTCCCCTCCTCACTGAGTTCGTTTGACTCACATCCCCTTTTTGGTTCATGCTTCAGGTTAGCAGTCAGGTACTGGCAGCAGCATCGTAGGATTATCAGTCTTTGGAGTCAGTTATATATAGTTGGTTAGCTGAACTCTATTATATATTTTGTCATGTTAAATAGAACATGGATGAAGCATGAATGAAGTATGAAATTTGATGATACTTTGGGATGATGAATTTGATGGGTTTATGAAATATATATGTTGATATTATGCTATTGAGATGATGATACTTGCTTCCGCTTCGTTAATGTTATATTGAATTGTTGTTGTTGATGTTGGTACTGTTGTTGGGGAGTTGCTGTTGCCAGGTTGTGGAATCCCGTTGTCCGGGGCGGGTTTTTCGAGTGGTGGTATCAAACTGTCGCTCGGAGGCTCGTTTCGGTCTGGGGGTTGTGGCGTGGGGGAACGTCACAGGGAAAATCGGACTTCACATGCAAAAGTTAGAAAATTTAACGAAAACTTAAAATGCACTATTCACAGACCCGAACATGTTATAAATTCGTAAAACATGCAATTCATATCTATTTCATATATATCGAATACACGAGCGAAGAAAGAATTCGGAAAAGACGAGCCGAGGCGGGACCCGTAGGCTAAAACAGCCCCTGACTTACAGAAGGTCAGGGGGCTGTTCACCGGATGCACACGGCCTTGTGCACGGCCGTGTGCCGAGGCCGTGCACAATCAAGCAACACGCACGGCCTTATGCACACGGCCTCAAGGCCGTGTGCACCAGCCCGTGTGCAATTCTCCACACACACGGTCTCATGCACACGGCCTCAAGGCCGTGTGCACCAGCCCGTGTGCGTCCAGATCGAGCAGAACAAGCAGATCCTCAAAATCATACGCGAATTCAAACCAAAATCTAACATTTAATCTATTAAACATGCTAATCACTCCCTAATTCTCACATATAAACATCTACAACATATAATCTACATATAGAAACGATAAACACGAAAATCCATCCACGATTACTATCAAAATCGAATAAAACCTAAATATTCAACTAATAACAAAAATTGAGAAAAACAAGGCATAGGATACATTAAACGAAAGAATCGTGAAAGGCTTACTCGTAAAAGAGATCGCGAGGAGTTCGTAGATGTAAACGAATCGAAAATCCGTCGGGAAACGGAGTCGGGACGATCGTTGAAGCTCCTTCTTCTTCCTTCTCTTTTTCTTTCCTTTTCTTTCTTCTCCTTTGCTGAGTGTTTGCGTGAATGGAATTGAGAGGGAGAGATGAGACTTAGTCAATAGTTGACTAGGTCAAAAATCAAAGGGGCATTTTAGTAATTTTGCAAAATAAGTTCAAAAACTCACGTTGTCCAAATAATACGTAATTACAGTCAAAATTCATATAATTAAACGCACATTGACAATTCGTGAGTTATATATCAAAATTCACTCATTTATGAAATTATCCTAAAATCTCAGAATAAATATCAAATTAAAATAATAATTTGCGCAAATACTCTATTCAAACATACTGGATTATAAATCGGATTTTCGGGTTGTTACATCATCGGTCATAGGTACTCAAAAGGGCTGCCACTCCGGCCTCAACCCGAGCTCCTGATTACATATGAAGTTAAAGCACAGAGATCCACTATAGATCCAATGTGTACCCGGCTTCCCTTGATACCCTGATCTTCGAGGGGCCCAACAAACATACATATGGCACAAAGGCCGGGCCTAAAGGCCAAACATAGTTCCTTGCATTTCAAAAGACTTATGTGGTCAAAGGGACCGATTCACAAATCAACTTTTAATCCTTTCGAGCTAAAGGAGCCTTCGAAGGGTTAATACGTAATAATTTGATATTAAAACGTTTTCTTTAGACTCATTAAGATAATATGGTTTTCAAATAGCTACTATGTATAATATAAGTTGGGGAAGGAAACTCAAAAGTATAAAACACAGGTTGCATATAGCGCCCCGCTCTATAGCCCCCGAACCTGCACGGATTCCCAAGCCAAGAACGGCGCCTGAACCCAAGAACCCATGCAAGCCAACGGGTCTATCTCGACACTTCGCAACAGCGAATCCCCAAAAGACACAACATATAAAAGCAAGTAAACAAATTAGAATAATAGCGGAAGCGATTTCATAAACGTAATAATCATCAGTGCCACTCGGGGCCAAATATCATATCCAATATCAGCAACAACACCCACATAGGGGCAACGTAAAGTAAAGTGAAATAATCACAAGGGTGGGGATCAGTATAACAATAATGTAGGCCATATACAAAAAGAATAGATTTAATGGAGAGTTTAAAGGACAATAACTCTAGACGACTCACAAACCAAAAGAGCCTATCTAATCACTATTGCCAATCCGACACGCGAGATATGTCAATCTCTCAATCTACCTGAGGCAAGAACCAATAAACAAGGGTGAGTTCAAAGAAACTCAGTGAAGATATGGGTAAAGCAAGTCGAGTCACGCTTCCGAGTTTTTATTAGGAAAATACATATGCAATAAAGAAGAAAACCGAAATGTGCTTCGACTTGGAAAATTTCAATAACAATGAAGCAATAAGGACAATAATGTAATAAAGCCATAACCCAGCGAGAATGGGCCTATTCCTCCTTATATCTCCTCATGACATGAAATACTCCATCTCCGGTGTCAAGCCAAGGAGCAACCCGAGGCTCGACTATAGTGAATTTCAGGAAAATATGCAATGAATGTAACGCCCACCATCACACCGACCATGGTTTCAAACTCCTGACAGGCCACAGCCGATACTTAATTTTTGGGAGTAGTACCTCGAAAAACACCCTGGACGCTCGTCCCTAGGTGAAACCTCTGCATACCCACCAGGGCATCAAGAAAATGTCCATGATTTTACTCGCGTTTCAAGAAGAATTTATAAGTTGAGTGCCAAACGGGCATTTAGGCAAGTGGCTGACGACAAAGGGGGTGACCATAAGTTTCATACGTGTCGGGATGTGCTGACGGACTCCCCTAACGACTTCCCTTTTAGACCCAACCAAAGCCAAAGTGCCACGTCGAAATGAAAGAATTTACTTGCCTTTGAAAACAAATCGGTTTGGATAATATAGATATAAGTTGATGTCAAATAGTTTGTTGATCGAAAACATCAATATATATGCTCGAAATATCTAGTAACGATAATAACGGAAGAAAGATAAAGCAATCACGCAAGGCAAGGCATTATGGGGGTTTTCATATGTATACGTAGACATATATGTTCGAGCCCAGTTTATAATGATTTAAATCCTCACTTGAATCGTCAAAAGAATGACAGACAACTAAAATCACTACTCCTCGACCTCAGACTGATCTGTAAATAAGACAAGACCTAATCGAATCAATAAACAACTCTAAAAGTGCAAATAAGTAAATAAATGACGAACGGCTAACCAAATAAGTCCATAATCATGCATATGCCAATAATTATAATTATAGAAGCTACCATGCAAGTTTCGGATCAATCCGACAAGTTTTCAAAATTGCATACACGTAAAAATGCACTATTCATAGTCCGAACGAAGTCGGAATTCAACGAACTTTTCAAAATATTAATTCTCAACTCATAAGGAAGCTATAGGTGCAATCGGACTAATTGTAGGAGGTCGTTTGCAAAAAGTCAACGTTTTATTTGGGGGAATTGACCACATTCCCGAGAGCAACTAAGAAAAAGCTTGGAAAAATATTCTAAGGCATACGCACCGGCCTACGCACGGTCTTGAGCTCGTTCTCAAGACTGTGCAGGTAAAAACGGTCTTATGCACCGGGAATGCGCCCGGGCGCAAGCCAGTGCAGGCCAAAAGGGGTTCGCACCGGGCTATGCACGGTCTTGGCAAAACCGTGCGCAAGCCCGTGCAGATCAGTATCAGACAGCAGCAGTTCGCGTTTTTCAGCGAGAATCAAACCAAAAATCAAAAAATCTCAATTTCTTGCAAGAATCAACAACTAAGATTTTAAACGAACAACAAGCAATTCATAAGGAGCATTTTAATCCAAGTAGCATGCAAAATGACCAAGAAACGAGCTCAATATCATCAAAATCACAAAACCTAACTAAAGCAATAAATGCACTTAAATGCTCAGAATATTTGGGGAAGAAAGAGTAAGATTAGTACCAAAAGAAAGATCTCGTCGAGAGGGTCAAGTAGGTTCTAACGGCACAAGAAATGGTGAAGAAACAAGCTCGGGATGATCGTTTGAAGCTCCGAAGTGAAAAATCCCCTTTCTTTTCCTTCTTCTCTCTCTTCTCACGTGAATTAGGGTTCAAATGGACTATTCAAAATATTTGAAAATACGAAGGGGCATTTTGGTAATTTAGAAACTCCAATTAAAATATTTTGGCCAACAATATCAATATTAATATCAAAATAAAGTTAAACATATAAAGAATATAAATACGCACATAATAAATTCACATAGGGTCGTATACGAAAATAATTAAATATAACCACATAATATGAGAAATAGGAGAAAATAATAAAATAAGCGCGAAAGACGAACTCACACATACGTATAAGAAAGCCGAATTCGGAAAAGAAATCCCAACTAGATAATAAGGCAAAATGGACAAAAGAAGGAAGATTAGACTACTGCTCGGTAGTAACACCACCTGAAACCAAATTCGATACAACCACGTAAGACGACAATACTACGCACGACTATAACTTAAATCACGTAATCCTATGGCAAGTAATTAATTGAACAAGTTAATTAAATATAAAAAGTAAAAGAAGTAATTAAATAATTTCTCAAAACTACGGTTAACGGTTGATTTATAAATTTTCCAAAAGTTAACATCAAACGATTACTCATGGCATAAGGTTTCTATTCACAATCAAATAAGAGTTAGTTGTAATCAAAATAGTAATTCAGTTTACAAATCAATTAATTACTAGTATTAGCTATAATAAAAGTTAATACGGGTTTTACTTCAATAGTTTTCGACTTTATAAACTTGATAAACGTGCACTTATTTATATACTTTTATACGCATATAACCTTAGTGATATCAGTGAAGAAATGGTTGTTCCAATTGCTGGTCATAAGTAAGATAACCAAATGGAGAAATTAATTATACACTTGCACTTATATAAATACATACACATATACGGATTACAATTAACTCATTCACGTCATCAGTTATCTTTTCTTCACCATACTTACTAAACAACACTTTAGGATTATTTTCTTCTTTAACCCAAAGCTAAAGTGCTAAATCAAATTGACAGTGTTATAATCCATTCGGAAATCATGAGTTAAATTGACATACACCCATTATCACTTGACCTACTATAGCGCACATAATCAGAAATTAATAAACAAACAACATATTGTTCATTAAAGATGAGAGAGGTTTATTTGCTATTTTCAAGGAAAAGATTTAAAGATGAGAATTATAGATGTAACTGACCTTAGCAACAAAGTCTGAAAATGTCGAGGGTTTCAGTTGGTGCGTGAATGTGGAAGAGTGAAGATATAATTGTGAACAACAGTGATTTATAAAGAAAATTATATAAATAAATAAATACTTAGTCATTATCCATCTAGCCATGCTTTGGTATTAAGAATTTAATTTGTAACATAGTCCCTCGACTATTTTTATATTAAAAAATATACTTAACACTCTAGAATGGAGTTAATCGTCTAGTCCTTAATTTAGCTATTAAGATAAGAAAGTTCTCATTTCAATCAGTATTTAGGGATAAAAGTACGTGCCGAAATATAATAAAATACCTAAACAATTATACACGTAAACATAAATTTCTGCCACGTATGAAATAACTTAAAATTCACATAATTTAAAATATCCGAGAAACTTAGAAGTCAATTAGAAACACATTAGGAAAATTAATCACAATTTAAATTAAACACATTAAGCAAATAATATCACATAAGCACATATTTCCCGATCGAATTTTCCAAACTTGTCCCGATATCTTAAGAAATTCTCACCAGCTCTATTTGTACAAAAACCTGGGGCGTTACAATGATCCTCGAGATTCTCATGAAGAAGCTGTTTTTTGTATTTTAAGGTATCTAAAATCAACAACTAGAAAGGGACTGCTCCTCTGAAGGCATAGTCACCTAAAAGTACAAGCTTATACTGATGCAGATTGGGTTGGATCTCCCGATGACAGGAGATCAACCTCAGGTTACTGTACATTTGTTGGTGGCAACATAGTTACTTGGAGAAGCAAAAAACAAATGGTGGTAGCCCGATGAAGTGCGGAGGCAGAATATAGAGCTATGGCTCAGGGTGTTTGTGAGTTCTTATGGTTGAGGAAACTAATGGAGGAATTGTGATTATCAAAAGGGAAATATCTATCCTTGTTTTTGTGATAACAAGTCTACCATGGATATAGCTCACAATCTGGTCCAACATGATCGAACGAAACATATAGAGATTTATCGACATTTCATAAAAGAAAAAATAATAGCAGGGATATTAGATTTTGCTTATGTGAGGTCAAAAGAACAACTAGCTGATATATTTACAAAGGGACTGAGCATCACACCAACTGGAGGGGGAGTGTTGGTTAGGATTTGGTAGAGGAATTTCTAGAGTAACTGACGTATATCACTGATTTCCAATCAACAAGATATGACAAAAGATTTATAGGAGTAACTGATCTGTTATTAATATTTAATAGCAGATTTGTAGGGATTGAATAGTTTCCTTATTGATTAAAATTTTGTGTGTATATATAGGTTGTTGTACTAAATGTAACATACGAAAGAAAGCAATGAAAATTATCATTATTTCTCACCAAAATATTCTTCTCTATTTCTAACACGTACTTTTAAAAATATGGGACTCCAGTCCAATTGCACTGTTAGTTACTAGATTAAATTTGTAACGACCCAAAATTCCAGAATATATTCTCGGAATAATTATTCGACATTTTGTTGAATTTTATATGAAAAGATTAGCTTCGTTAGCTAATTTTAAGTTATTTTAATTTAATTCCCTATCCTCGACCATTTATAATTACCTTTTCCACCCCTCGAAATTAATCTAATCTCTAAACGAACCCACACCCCCTTGAAACACCTTTGCACCATCTTGGACACACCCACACTACCTTGAACACACTTACACCCCCTTGTGCACACTCTCTTGCACACTCTTGAACACAACTCAAAATCGAGAGAGAGAAGGAGAGAAGAGAAGGAGAAAGGGAGAAGAAGAAGGAGAGAAAGAGAAATCCCATTCCGAATCCGTCGCTCGATCAATCGAAATTCCGAGACCAAATATACGATCCTCATTCAATTGTCTACCGGTAATCTTCTTTCCCCATTTGGATTCATCCATTAAATCCTTCGATTTTCTAATTTTTTAAATTGAAATGAATAATTGATAATTTGATGGGTTTGTAGGTTAGAGTTTACCATTTTTAGTGTAGTTCGGATCAAATGATAGCTATTAATGTGTACAATGCATGAGTGTGAATTTTATATGTTGATTTTAGCTATAGAATCCACCCTAGTTGATTTTAGGATGAAACCCTCGTGAGAAACCTTAAAATCGCATTTTCTGCACCTGAAAGACGAACCACACGGTCCAACGCACGGTCTTGGCAAGACCGTGTGCACCACTTTGAGCCTGCACCGGGAGGCGGACCCCGGTGCGCAAGCCAGTGCGCAGTTGTTTAAGCTTGCACGGTCTTGAGTGCATGCTCAAGACCGTGCATAAGGCCGTGCATTAGCCCGTGCGAATGCTTTAACCAAATTTTCAGCCTTTTTCCTTTGTTGCTCACAGTAATAGGGTCAAATGACCAAAAATAAAAGTTGACTTTTTGCATACGACCCCCTAAAATCGAGCCGTTTTCACCTATAGCTTCCATATGATTCAATGATGAATATTTTGTAAAGTTTCCAAAATTCCGACCTCGTTCGGACCTTGAATCGAGCCTTTTTCGTTTAGGGCTTTTTCACCAATTTTTGAATGTCGTCCGAAAAATCCAAAAATCGCATGAGTGCTTCTTTATAATATTATAAGCATGAATGTGCAATTAGAATCTCAATTGAGCATGTTTAGCATCGTTAATTTTATATTTTCCGTTTAATCGAGTTAATTGCATTTTAATTGTAAATTTAATTGCTACATGACGTTTATTGGTTTTTCATGTGTTGTAGTCTTCGTGAGTCGTTGTCGTGTCTTATCTTATTTGGTTCTTATCGTCTATTAGTTTCAGGCCGTCTTTTCAAGGCATAGCTTGGGTTTTCTTGTCGTTTTCGTGCTTCCAGGTGAGGGTATTAAAATGCTTTCAAAGGGAGTAAGAATTTCTTTTAAATTATTGCGAACTACCCTTATGTGCTCATCTTGCTTTGATTTCCCTTCTCGTATATCTATTAAATATTTAACCTATATTTTCATGATTTTATAATAAATGTTTTGATATTAACTTGTACCTATAAGTATCTCTAAATCATTTTGTTTTCATGAGGCAAGTAAAGCTCTTTCTTTTAAGCATGACATTTTGACCTCGGTTGGGTCTATGAGGGAAGTCGTTAGGGGAAGACGTAAGTGTTTCCCGACACGTATGAAACTTGTCGCCACCCCCTTTGTCGTCACACACGCTTGGCTAAATGCCCTTTTGGCCTTAACTTATAATGTTCTTCAAACGCGAGCAAAAGATAATGTATTGTTATTTCAATGGGCCCGGGATGGTATCCGGAGGTTGCATCTGGGGAGGGCGTCCAGGGTGTAATTCGAGGTGCTTTTCCCAAAATTAAGCGTTAATCGTGGCCCGTCAGGAGTTGATAGCCATGGTTGGGAGCGATGGTGGGCGTTGCATTCGTTGCACGTTTTCCTAAAATTCAACAGTCGCCCGGGGTCGCGCTTCGGTGTCGGACACCGGTGATGGAGTTTATCGTAATTGAAGGGGTTATAAGGAGGAACAGGCCCATACTCGCTGGGATATTAATTGCTTGTATTTATCGCTATAATTCTTTAACGTACTGTTAATTATTGTCGTGTATGCAAGTCAAAGCACGATCCGAATTTTTTTCAATTATGCAAATGTATTTTCCTATATATATATAATCCAAACCCGGAAACGTGGCTCGTACTTGTTCCCTATTTACCATCACTGAGTATCTTTTATACTCACCCCTACTATTTTGATTCTTACTTCAGGTCGACAGGTGGCGTGTTCACCTATCTTGTCAGTCGGCAGCAGCAGGTCTAGGTTGGCTCGTATGTCTTGTCTTGTCAGTATCCCAACAACAGTCGTGTCCTTATTTATGAATTGATTTAATTTATGTATTCCATATTATGTTTTATTTATTGTACTTACGTGCCCCTGATGTGGGATAGATTAGACGAGCCATGGATGGCATTTATTAAATGATTATTGAGAATGATGTATGAATTATGTTGCCATGAATAGCTTATATGACTAATTGTATAATTTGTCTTAGCTTCCGCAACTCTGTTATTCTTTTGTTGTTGTTGGGGTGTCGTAATGCTGTTGCTGGTATTTGATTGATTGATTGCCGTTCACCGGGATGGATTTTTAAATGGGGTACATGTACCTCGTTTGGGAGTTCGTCTCGGTGCGGATGTGGTGTCCTTTCTCCGCCTACGGAAAGGGGCGCTACAGTCAGTGGTATCAGAGCCTACGTTCCCGAAAAGGAACCGAAAGCTGTAGTATCTCGTCTGTCTTGTCTTTTGTGTCTTTTGAATTGTGTCAATCCGTGTCGCGTTCGTGTTTTGACGAGTGTTCGTCTTATCTTGGTGCTTAAAATTATAGACGATTACGGTTGGCTTAATTAACCGACTGGCAATCTTTTATGAATTTCTGTACTAAGGAAGATGCAACGCGAGTCGATCGTGGAGCTCTTTGTGTGTTTTACTTGGTTTGGTCTGTCGTAGTTGTGTGTCGATAGGATTTTCATTGGGTGTCGAGCATGCTTTATGTGTTTATAAATTATTGGGATCATTTCTTACAAGACATGCACCTATTTTGCCAAATAGTTGTGAACGCAGGTATGCCGCGCAAGAAAGCCCGATCAGACCCGTCACTACCACCACTCCAGACTGCTCCGGGATCTTCATACCCGTACCTGACAGGAGACATGGAAATAGCTCAAGGAGGAGAGAGCGTAACCGAATACGAAGCTAGGTTCGCTTACCTGACCAATTATTCTCCTAACCGAGAACTGGACCAAAGGAACAGAGCCACAAGATTTATATCGGGGTTAAGGCACGAAATCCGCCAAATACTCATAGGACTCGGCTACTGCTCTTATGCGGAGGCTGTCGGCCGAGCTTTGCGGGCCGAAGCAGAATTTGAAATGAGAGCTAGGAGTGCTCGATTGATTACCTCGGAGAACCGGCCACATGAATCAGGAACCCCAGTAGTTGTCCATACGATTTCTCGCAGTAAAGGGACAACAACTAGTGGATCCAGTGGAAGTATCTTCCTCTGCACGCATTGCCAGAAACCGAACCACGTCGCCGAGATGTGTAGGAGGAGACTTGGGCTGTGCCTCATTTGTGGTGCCGCCAATCACCTCGTCGAGCAATACCCCAACAAGAGAAAGGGTAATGGAAGGAGTCGAGAAACTACCGAGATCGAAGGATGAGAAAAAAAAAAAAAAAAAAAAAAGGGCTAGACCGGACTTCGTCTCACGGAATAAAGGTACCATGCATGTTCATAACATTCATAATTTCTCGTCTTTTAATTTATTAATTGCGCGATAGTATGTTCTATTGTTTAATTGAACTCCGGGTTTAATCTGGGGTGTTTTAGTAATTTTCACGCGTTTTAATTCGACTCAGGGGTGCTTGCACTCCCCAACGCACGGTCTTGGTCAAGACCGTGCGGCCCAGCTCAAGACCGTGCAGACCAGCCCAGCGTTTAAACCGCTGAACCGGTCGAACCGGCGCGCACGGCCCTGCGCACGCCCGTGCGTTAGACCGTGCAGGGCCCCTCGCCTATTTAAACCTCTCTTTCACGAACAGAAGCAGCAGCAACCCCAAAATTTTTTTTCTATCTCGTTTCCAGCAACAACAATCCACGATTTTTCCCCCAAATTTCATCCTTCCCACTTTGCAAGCCTATAACTTTCGATCCGTCCGTCGGATCTTCTTAATTTTCGGAAGGTACGTAGCCGGCATTGCATATTTTCATTAGTTGGTTTTTGGAGACGATCCGCCGAGCTGATCATACACAAATCGCCGTCCAAAATACACGCCCGCCAAGTGTTCGACAAAATTCCCGAGTGAGAAATTTCACCAAATTCAGCCCAACAAGCTTCAAGCAACTTTCTCACATGGCCGCCGAAGGTTCTCGACGAAGGAGGAGGCGAGATGACCCTCCATCCCCACTTCTATTTAATGTGGATATTTCAAATCCCTTTCCAGCCAAAATATTTCGCCGGATGCACGAACGCCCGGTTTTCTCTACCAAGTTCCTTGATATAGAAGCATTGGGAAATTTGGGACTTCGCGACGGTCTTGCTCGGTATGTTGAAGACGTGGGGTGGACCACATTCTTGGATATGAGGAGGAATTCGTACCCCCGGCTTGTCTACGAATTCATTGCAACACTTCAAGTAATTCCCCACGAAGACGACGCCGAGCTACCTTTTAAGATTGAGTTCCGAGCTTTAAATGAGGATTATGAGCTCACTCTCCGACAGTTGACGGCGCATTTTGGACTACCCATTCGGGGTATGATAAGCCGTGAAATAGGATGGTCTGAAGCCGAGGCATGGAGAAATGTCTCCACTTCTAGAAGGTCCTTCCAACAAGGAAAGTCGAAGGCAACCGACCTCATCAATCCCGCCTTGAGGACTTTCCATCGATTTCTCTCTTGCACTGTCTTTCCCTGAGGAGATAGCTATGGCTCTATCAACTTGGATAAACTCTACATTCTTGATTGTGCGGTCCGGAGAGAGCCGGTCAACGGCATTATGTTTTTCTTGAGGTATGTAGAGTACGTGGGCACCCGCCCGAAGGGAGAGATTAGGATTGGGTCCTACATTACCGCAATCCTCGAGTGTGCCGGTGTAACCGGTATGGACCGAATGGCCCCAGGAGGGGGAGACGACGCAATCATCACCTACAAGCAATTCGCCCAGATGAAGCTATGCAAGAAAGTTAGAGGGCGTCATAGTAGGTATGTGCCGATGACGGCAGAAGAAGCTGCCGCCGAGAGTGACGACGATGTCGAGGAGGACATCCGAGCAGGAGGTCAACCTGAAAGGGATCAACAAGAAATTGAGCAGCAAATGCTTGAACAATTATACGAAGCAGGAGGCTTCGATCCTCAATAGGTCCCGTACGTACCTGACCCTCCTAGAACCGAAGAGACTCACTTCCAGCCGAACTTCGACGACTACACGACTCAGCACCAGGCTGGATCCTCACCATGGGATAGACTAAGTGAGGAGCAGTGGACTCGGTACCAACAATCGGAGTCGGAGACCCGAAGCCGGTGGGAGGCCGATAGGTGGACGGTTTGGGGAAACCGCTTCACAACCTTCGCAGAGCAGACTACCGAGCGACTGGACCGACAGTCGGCCGACCTGCGGGAGATCAGACTCGACCACACCGAACTCCGGGAGCAGATTTCCGACCTTGAGAGGTACATCACTGAGCAGCTCGCTAGCTATCTGAGCCGTCTTGGCATGCCGCCTAGTTCTGGAGCATCCGATTCTTAGTCGGCATCATTTTCTTCTATTTCTCGTCATTTTCGTTTTAATTGTAATTTGATTTTATTTGAACAATTATGTAAGAACTATGCGTTAATTGCTTATTAGAATTTAACTGTTAATTGTTCATTTTAATTAATTGCTTGTGTGTTAATTGCGCGACTTTTATTTGAACAACTTTTAAATGCCTTAATATACTCCATTTAACAAACCCCGAGGTTCGGAGGAGAATCTGAGGACAGATTCTTTTGAAGGGGGGAGTATTGTAATGACCCAAAATTCCAGAATATATTATCGGAATAATTATACGACATTTCATTGAATTTTATATGAAAAGATTAGCTTCGTTAGCTAATTTTAAGTTATTTTAATTTAATTCCCTATCCTCGACCATTTATAATTACCTTTTCCACCCCTCAAAATTAATCTAATCTCTAAACGAACCCACACCCCCTTGAAACACCTTTGCACCATCTTGGACACACCTACACTACCTTGAACACACTTACACCCCCTTGTGCACACTCTCTTGCACACTCTTGAACACAACTCAAAATCGAGAGAGAGAAGGAGAGAAGAGAAGGAGAAAGGGAGAAGAAGAAGGAGAGAAAGAGAAATCCCGTTCCGAATTCGTCGCTCGATCAATCGAAATTCCGAGACCAAATATACGATCCTCATTCAATTCTCTACCGGTAATCTTCTTTCCCCATTTCGATTCATCCATTAAATCCTTCGATTTTTTAGTTTTTAAATTGAAATGAATAATTGATAATTTGATGGGTTTGTAGGTTAGAGTTTACCATTTTTAGTGTAGTTCGGATCAAATGATAGCTATTAATGTGTACAATGCATGAGTGTGAATTTTATATGTTGATTTTAGCTATAGAATCCACCCTAGTTGATTTTAGGATGAAACCCTCGTGAGAAACCTTAAAATCGCATTTTCTGCACCTGAAAGACGAACCACACGGTCCAACGCATGGTCTTGGCAAGACCGTGCACCAGACCGTGTGCACCACTTTGAGCCTGCACCGGCCGCAGTTGTTTAAGCTTGCATGGTCTTGAGTGCATGCTCAAGACCGTGCACAAGGCCGTGCGTTAGCCCGTGCGAATGCCTTAACCAAATTTTCAGCCTTTTTCCTTAGTTGCTCACGGTAATGGGGTCAAATGGCCAAAAATAAAAGTTGACTTTTTGCATACGACCCCCTAAAATCGAGCTATTTTCACCTATAGCTTCCATATGATTCCAGGATGAATATTTTGTAAAGTTTCCAAAATTCCGACCTCGTTCGGACCTTGAATCGAGCCTTTTTCGTTTAGGGCTTTTTCACCAATTTTTGAATGTCGTCCGAAAAATCCGAAAATCGCAAGAGTGCTTCTTTATAATATTATAAGCATGAATGTGCAATTAGAATTTCAATTGAGAATGTTTTGTAACGACCCGAATATTTTAATTATATTATTAATAATTACGAGAATTCTTTCTTGCCTAATTTCTCGACCAATTGGATTAATTAATCTTGTGGAAAAGATTGATTTATCCTATCTTTCAAATGCCCTCAATTACTTAAGTTACATAAATGCCCTTAAAAGCCTAAATGACCATTTTACCCCCGAGATATTTTCCTAAATATCTACCTATCTCTCTCATTCTCTCATTACACACAAAGAAGGAGAAAAGAAGAAAGGAAGGAGAAAGAAGGAGAATAAAGGAGAGAAACTTCCCGACGCCCTACTGAGCCCGTTTCTTGCCCAATCGACGAGCCGTGAAAACCCGAACGATCCTCACTACATTCTCTACCGGTGATCCTTTTACCGCATTTCATTTCGTTCCCTCTTCATTACGATTTTCGTGGCTTTTGTATAGGAATTTTAGAATATTAGGATTTTCGTGTTTAGGAAGAATTACTTAACCATTTTACGTGTTTCTTGTGCCTATGTGTAGCTAATATGGTATAGATGAATATATGTGAGAATTATGATGTTTTATGGAGTAAATTAGGAGATGTATGAATTCAAATGTTGGTTTCGCGTGTGAGGTTTCGCGATCTGCTGAGTCTGCTGCTCAGTAGATCCACATGGGCGAACGCACGGTCTTGATCAAGACCGTGCAGGAGCCCGTGCGCAGCCCTTTTCAACCTGCACGGGCTTGAGCCTGTGCACAGGCCCGTGCGCAGGCCCGTTTGCACTTGCACGGTCTTGGCACCGTGCTCAAGACCGTGCGTGAGACCGTGCACCTCTATTTGTGCTTGCACCGGCTTGCCAAGCCCGTGCGTTGGCCGGTACAACCTACTTAGTGGATTTTCTAGCCTTTTCCTTTCTTGCACTTCGGGAATTGGGTCAACCCCACTCATTTAAATGTTGACTTTTCACATACGACCTCCGAATATCAATCCGATTTCACCTATAGCTTCCTCGAGCCTCGGGATTTGATATTGTTCATAATTTACAATTTATCCGACCCTATTTGACCGTCAATTGACACCTTTCTCATTTAGGGATTTTATCCCACCTTTCCCGTTCCTTATCCGTTTGATCTCGTATTCACGAGAGAGTGTCCTTATATTATTTTAAGCATGCCTACGTGCCCTAATTGCGTTTTAGCATGTCTTTGATATTTAATTTCTAATGTTCTCCCATTAATTATAACTGCATTAATACTCCTTTAAATATTGTTCCATATTTTATATATCCTTACATGTTTAATTATCTGACTTTCCATATTGCACCTGTAGCATGAGTGGAGCTTATATGAATTGCCGTGCGTCATCTGTTGTCTTGTGTCTTGCTTTTAGTATTGTCGGTCTTGTTTTCATCCTCTAGCCCTGTGTATTACAGGTGGGACCAACGAGAGAGAAACTTGACTAACGCTTGCTTTCATACTGTCGTGTTGAGCCAGGTAAGGGTTTTAAATTGTTTTCAACTGGAGTAAGAACATAGTTACTTAGGTTTGCGAAATAAACACTATCCCGCTTTCTTATTACTTGTTGTATTGCCTTTACTATTTCTCTTTCTGCTTAGTCATACCGTTTTGATAGCAAACCAAAATGTGTTAAATACTTTCAACTAGAGGCAAAGAAAATCCATTTGTTTTAAATGCGAACTTTGGTCTCTCGACCTCGCAATTATAACCTTGTCTCGAATAGCCCCTTTGGCCTCCCACACCCCGATTTCCTACTTTCGAATGGCCCTTTTGGCCACCCAAACTACCATTGATTTCAAAAGCGAGCCATAAATTGATTAATGATTTGGGCCTGGAGTATAAAGGAGGTGAGCCTGGGGACGAGCGTCTAGGGCAAATCCCGTTGTATACTTCTAGCGTGTTAACTTGGGTCGGTTAGGAGGTTGGCTAGCCTAAGTAGATGCGAACGGTGGTGCTAATCGCGTCTCCTTAAATTCTGATACGGTGGTGCTAATCGCGTCTCCTTAAATTCTGATGGTACCAATTGTTGGTGGTGTAGTACTTGACTATATGCTTGCATGTTTTTCAATTGGGAGTTATAAGGAGAGGGCCCGTTCTCGCCGGGACACATTGTTTGCATGATTTATAGCATTTGTTGCTTGTCTAATTGTTTTACGGCTTTCGTTAGAAGTCGAACCACATTCCGGTTTTCTTCATTTATCATATGTATTTCCCTATATATATATAAAACTCGGAAGCGTGACTCGTACTTGCTACCCTAAGCCTCATTTATTATTCAATTAATTAGTTGAATTACGAGCCGTGTTTATTTATCGTTTCTAACTTCTTGAATCGTGCCTTTCGAACTTGTAACGGCCTCGTGACTCAACTAATACCCCTTTCAATTTATCGGCTTGATATTATGTGCAAAATGTTTTAAAGGATCCGGTTCGTCAACCTTTTGTGTTTTCAAATAAGCCGAACCCGAGTGTTGCTTTGTGTCATTTTACAACTTATATTTCGTTATTCATATTCTTTCCCAAACAGGCAACACTCACCACTTTTAGTTTTAAAAAGATAAATGACGAACTGTGATCAAAACCCCCTTGCTGAGTATCCTTTATACTCACCTCTGCTATTTTGGTTCTTGCTTCAGGTAGATAGGTGGCGACGTCACCTATCTTGTCAGTCGGCATCAGCAGGTCTAGATAGGCTCAATCTTTCTGGTTTGTCTTGTCATTGGTCCCAACAACCGTCGAGTCTTGTTTATTGTATTTATTTACTTTACGTACTTATGTGCCCCTGATGTGGGATAGTTGACGATATCTAGGATTGTACAGGATAGACTAGTTGAGTCATGGATGGCACTACGTGTTGTTATTCTATTGTATTTCGAATTTCACATGTTTAATTGATATTATGTTAGCCTCGTAGGCGTTCATGGATTTATTTGATTATCTTTTAAATCGCTTCCGCATATCTCTGTATTGTTGTGATTGTTGTTGGGATGGTTGTCGCTGTTGCCGATGGTTATTGTTTGAGTGCCGTTCGTCCGAGTGGATTTTTGAGTTGAGGCTCCTCGCTGAAGCTCGGGAGTCCATTTCGGTGCGGATGTGGCGGTCCTTCTTCAGGGGGCGCTACATGTTTAGCATCGTTAATTTCGTATTTTCCGTTTAATCGATTAAATTGCATTTTAATTGTAAATTTAATTGCTACATGACGTTTATTGGTTTTTCATGTGTTGTAGTCTTCGTGAGTCGTTGTCGTGTCTTGTCTTATTTGGTTCTTGTCGTCTATTAGTTTTAGGCCGTCTTTTCAAGGCATAGCTTGGGTTGTCTTGTCATTTTCGTGCTTCCAGGTGAGGGTATTAAAATGCTTTCAAACGGAGTAAGAATTTCTTTTAAATTATTGCGAACTACCCTTATGTGCTCATCTTGCTTTGATTTCCCTTCTCGTATATCTATTAAATATTTAACCTATATTTTCATGATTTTATAATAAATGTTTTGATATTAACTTGTTCCTATAAGTATCTCTAAATCATTTTGTTTTCATGAGGCAAGTAAAGCTCTTTCTTTTAAGCATGACGTTTTGACCTCGGTTGGGTCTATGAGGGACGTCGTTAGGGGAAGACGTTAGTGTTTCCCGACACGTATGAAACTTGTAGCCATCCCCTTTGTCGTCACACACACTTGCCTAAATGCCCTTTTGGCCTTAACTTATAATGTTCTTCAAACGCGAGCAAAAAGATAATGTATTGTTATTTCAATGGGCCCGGGATGGTATCCGGAGGTTGCATCTGGGGAGGGCGTCCAGGGTGTAATTCGAGGTGCTTTTCCCAAAATTAAGCGTCAATCGTGGCCCGTCAGGAGTTGATAGCCATGGTTGGGAGCGATGGTGGGCGTTGCATTCGTTGCACGTTTTCCTAAAATTCAACAGTCGCCCGGGGTCGCGCTTCGGTGTCGGACACCGGTGATGGAGTTTATCGTAATTGAAGGGGTTATAAGGAGGAACAGGCCCATACTCGCTGGGATATTAATTGCTTGTATTTATCGCTATAATTCTTTAACGTACTGTTAATTATTGTCGTGTATGCAAGTCGAAGCACGATCCGGATTTTTTTCAATTATGCAAATGTATTTTCCTATATATATATAATCCAAACCCGGAAACGTGGCTCGTACTTGTTCCCTATTTACCATCACTGAGTATCTTTTATACTCACCCCCAGTATTTTGATTCTTACTTCAGGTCGACAGGTGGCGTGTTCACCTATCTTGTCAGTCGGCAGCAGCAGGTCTAGGTTGGCTCGTATGTCTTGTCTTGTCAGTATCCCAACAACAGTCGTGTCCTTATTTATGAATTGATTTAATTTATGTATTCCATATTATGTTTTATTTATTGTACTTACGTGCCCCTGATGTGGGATAGATTAGACGAGCCATGGATGGCATTTATTAAATGATTATTGAGAATGATGTATGAATTATGTTGCCATGAATAGCTTATATGACTAATTGTATAATTTGTCTTAGCTTCCGCAACTCTGTTATTCTTTTGTTGTTGTTGGGGTGTCGTAATGCTGTTGCTGGTATTTGATTGATTGATTGCCGTTCACCGGGATGGATTTTTAAATGGGGTACATGTACCTCGTTTGGGAGTTCGTCTCGGTGCGGATGTGGTGTCCTTTCTCCGCCTACGGAAAGGGGCGCTACAAAATTACTCAGGCTAACAATATAAATTTATCAAATTGACCCTGATTGGTGTAAAAGCGATGCAGATTGAATTCTTATTAATGCCTTAAGGTTTTAAATGCCCAAATCAATGATTCATGAAAGATATTTAAATCGTGAAATCATGTCATGCATCGGGAGAGTAAATGGTCTGAATTTCGATAAATGCACCAATTCTTGAACTCAAAAATTTATGGGTGTTACAGTGTCTCTTTAATTATGGGAGAACTGAAGAGTCTTTTCAAAATTCGACCAATCAGTGATAGTAGTAGGGATGGTGTTTGAGGGAAGGATTTATTGACACAAGTAAACATCAAATCCATTAATGAGATTAAACCCTAAACCGTCTAACTCCTCTTCCTTCGCACACATTCAAAACCTTTTCTACAATTCTTAATCTTCCTTGCCTAAAACTCTAACAAAAACAAAATAAAACTAAACCCAAGCAGATCAAAGAGGAGAATGGCTCTGGAGAAGCTTTTCTTGACACTCATATGCAGATTCTCGAGGGATAATTTTGTGCACCTCCGTCAGACATTGTACCCAACTATGGCTGAGATAAGACAAAAATTTGCAAAGAAAGATGATTCAGAGATACGAACAGAGAGAGATCTTCCTCAAACTCATTAAACTTCATACGACTTTTGCAAACTTCAAGCGCTTCATCAACCACCCTCAAGTGGATTACGACTTTTGAAACTTTGTGATGCAGAGATGATCAAACACTATCTTCCTTTGAGATAGGACCCTACCGAAGGATGCTAACTTGGTGGATACAGCTTATGAGATTGGTCCTATACTCAAAAGGATTGGTGAAAGGTACACAACTCCTAATAGGCATTGCATTAGAACATCACTTGTAACTTATCTTAAATGTATTTGTGCTAATACGTGTTGTTCTTTTACGTCGTGTGAGTTTCTCTACGGGTTTTAGCATTGGTACCGCTTTAACCTATGAGCCTCATCCGCGAATGTGGGTAAGCAAGAACAACAAACAGATTTGACAAACAGAACGACACAATAGCACATTGTCATATTCAGGTGTTGACAAGCTACGAGAGTGATGAGTTCTGACTGTACTACATCAAAGGGAACCTTATATTTCAGGGTCAACCGAGGGTCGAGGTGTAGCGGGCGCCCCAAACGGGTAACGCATACCTCGCACCGAGTCTCGACCCGGAACCGAAATAGAATTCTGCCCCAAATCAAAACCCGACGAACGGCACAGATTTACTTAATCACTAGGCAGGGATTTCAAAAATGAAATAGACGACAAAGGTGCGGAAGCGATAAACAAGCAAAACAATAAACTATTGCATAAATATTAAAGCCCACCGAGGCCAGCGAAATTCAAATACTAACCACTATAATTAAATACACGGCTTCGATGCAATATCCCGAATTCTAGAGTAACGGGTTCAGTATAATAATCCCAATAATAAATACCTAAAATCCTAATACATACAACATAATAAAATTGCCAAACGGGACAAGAGTTTACATATGCCAAAAATAAATGCAACTCAATAGACGCGACGACGACGACGACGGCATACAATCCTGCCTAGTATCTTGAAACCAACACCAAGGGTGAAACAGAGGGGGTTACTCAAACGACTAAGTGAGGAGGGAATAATAATGTATATTATAAAACGGGAGTAAGTCACCATTTTCAAACTTAAAAGAAATCAACATAAAAGAAAGGTTTTCGTAAGCGGTTGGTGATTTAGCATAAAACATAACATAACATTTCATATGACTCGGCGAGACGAGCCCTTAACTCCAATTTCCAAACATAAAAACCGGAAAACCACCCTTATTCCTCCAGTGCAGACGGACCGCTAAATCCGAACTACTCATAACATACAGTATAATCTCAGGTACTCAAAGGACTGCCACTCCGGCCTCATCCCGAGCTCCCAAAGGTGGAGGGAACAAGAGGATTTACACCGTAGACCCGACGTCTACCGGTTTCGTCCTGTCATCCTTACTCCGGGCCCAAACATACATACATACAGTAAATAACTCGCTTTTCAAATCATTTCGGGTTGGTCGAAAGACCGTTCGAGACATGTCATATGCGAGGCCGAAGGCCAAAGTTTGCCTTAGGAAAAACAAAGAGGTTTTACATGTCTCTTTCGCAAACGTTTAAAAGGAGTATACGTAGAAATGAAGTAATTCATGAATTTAGATATGCAAATCAAGTTCATATGCAACGAAAGTTCCTAAACATGTTTATTACATGATAAGAAAGCATACATTCAAGTTTCGGAAGAAACAGGCTTCATATGCAAAAGTTAGGAAATTTGTCGAAAACTTCCAATGCACTATTCATAATTCCGAACATGCAATAAATTCATAAATCAAACAATTCACATTCATTTCATAATTATAGAATACATGAGCGAAGAAAAAATTTGGAAAAGACGAGTCTCGGTGGTACCTATAGTGCAAAGTTGCACTGCGGCTTACAGTAGGTTCAAGGCCAAAAATGGCTCCACACGGGCTTGAGGCCGTGTGAAGCAGCCCATGTGAAATCTCACACACATACATGGCCTCTCACACGGCCGTGAGAGAGCCCGTGCACATGCACACGGGCTTGCAACACCCCGTGTGCATAGCCCGTGCGGATGAAGAACAGCAGAAAAATTCGCAGAACAGAAACCTTACGCGAAACCAATTCAAAAATCTACATTTCAACACCAAAACGTTAATCACTCTTGCTAATCTTCACATATGATGATCTACAACATCTAATCTACGCATAGAATCCATAAACATGAAAAACCATCCATAAAATCATCCAAAATCAACATTTAACGTAACTATTCAACTACTCACCAAAAATCAGAAAAATGAAGCATAGAAGGCACTAAACGCGAAAGGCGTGAGAATCTTACTCGAAGAAGATATCGTGAGGAGTTCGTAGGTTTTCACGGCTCAAAATTTGGTCGGGAAACGGAGTCGGGAGGATCAATCAAAGTTCTTCTTCTTCTTCTCTTTTTTTCTTTCTTTTCTTCTTCTCCTTTCTTGTGTTTGAACGTGAATGAGGGAGAGAGAGAGAGAGTGAGAGACTAAGTCAAAAGAGTTGACTCAGTTTGAGAAACGCAGGGGAATTTTCGTAATTTTATAAATTAGTTCAAAAACTCAAGGTGTCCAAATAAATCATAATTACAGTCAAAGTTCATGAAATTAAATGCACATTAACATGTCATGGTTTAAATACAAAAATTCACTCATTCATGAAATTGTTATAAAAAAAATCACATAATAATTATCAAATAAATAATAAAATCGTGTAATTAAACGACTCGGACATACCGGATAATAATTCGGATTTTCGGGGCGTTACACGAGGCAGATCGTTCTGATCTGCCATTCTCAAAAACGATGGTAGAACATAACTTATGGAGACTAAATCTACTGTGAGTCAGAATCAGACCAAGACAATATTAGACATGAAGAGCACTGGCATCAGCAGAATGCTACAGATGAATTGTTTGACTTTTCGGACTTTGCTTCTTTGTTTACTACGATGAACTCAGAGGTACTAATTGTGGTATGAGGACAGAGAAAGGGAATTATTAGAGGACGACGATTACCATTTCCAATACCATTGAAGTGAAGCCAGTTGACAACAGCTACTTTGAACAGTGAGACAGATAATAACATGATTTCAGAAGCACATTGAGCAATCAGATTCCGAAACAGATTCAGAAGATGAAAATATATTTAGGTTTGGAGATCGGGATCACGATACAAGTGTTCCACTTTCGAAGACAGAGCATGAGAACAGTTCAGGATCAACAAAGGAACCAAATCAGTGGAAGATTTCTTACAGATGGAGTCACTACCGAGCTCGACCGAGCTTTGGAATATGATCAGTATCTCGTCCCTCTAGAGATACTACCCAATAGGTTACGTGATCTACTTTTAGACAGAGTACAGTAGAACCAGAGGTGGCAGCAGAAATGAAGTCAGTTTGGAACCGGACTTCGAGGCAGTAAGGAAAACATATCAGGAACCAACATATATCGCCAGTGCAGACTTGTGAGGGAAATGAAACATCGAGCAACCGAATGGTGAAACGAAGAATGGGTAAAGGAGTTCGATCTGAGTCAGACATCGAGCTGGGGTAGAGTTCGAGGATCAGAAACCTTAAAGGATTCAACTTCTGATCAGACTGAGTCACCATGGATTTCGAGGATCTCAAACCACATTAGAGATAGGATGAGCTTATGTGTTTAATTGCTTTAAATATTTGTTAAGTGTTTCGTGTGACTTACGTGCTTTAACTACTTTAAATTCTTACTTGCGCTGATTGAATGATTAGTTGCTTAGGCTTTTTATGATCTCCGTGTGGATAGCGCAGGATTCGATAGCCTCTTTATGCGCTATTAGAGAGTGCTAAGGACAAGGAGTTCTTAGCCGACTAGGAGCGATTATGTTGCGAGTTCGATATGCGGATCTGGTTAGCATCGACTTTAACAGATCGACCTGGAAGGAGAACACTTCGAAAGTTGGTCGAATCGAGAACCAAAGTGAGCATGGATGTTAGACTTTCCAAGAATCAAAGGAGTCTGCTCACGTTCTGAAGACATTATAAGTTGGGTAGAACGAAATTTTGGAACCGAAGCCAAAGAGGAAATTTGGCAAAGAACGGTTTGGCGTGGGAAGTAGAATCTGAGGACAGATTCTTTTGAAGGAGGGAGTATTGTGACGACCTGCAATATCCAAGTTCAGGATTAGCACGTTTACCGAAATTCGGACCGTTTACGGTCCCGACGTCTTTTACACTTGCACGTTTTCCCAACTCTTGCATTAAAGATTTTCATAAATCATCGATTTGGTATTTAAAACCCAAGGCATTAATTGAAATTTGATTTGCATCGTTTTGCCACTAACTAGGGTCAATTTGGTAAATTTATATTTTAGCTCGTTTTGATCTAGTAATTTAGCGGTGCACATTGGACTGGGGTTCAATGCTTTAATAATGCATATTTTATTGAGGCTCCCAATATTTTCATAAATTTCCAAATATGCTTCATTAAATCATATTTTCAAGAAATTGCATTTTTAGCCAAAACTATTTACACTTTAGCCTAACCCGGAATTGACTTTTCGTAAACTCATGAATCTTCATAAAACAAACCTCAATCTTTATTAAGCATTTAATTTCAGTCATTTTGACACTAAGTACGCCCAATTCCAACACTTTATGCTATTTACCGTTTTTTGAGGAATAGGGTATATTATGCAAATATTGGAAGTCTTGGGGCACAAATGAAAAATGGGAGAACACACACCACACGGACGGATTGCACAAGCTCCATTTCTCCCAAATTGGGAATTTTTTATTTCTTCACTAAATCAAGTGAATGATATGTCCTAATCGATCGTCTCGACGAAAGAAGCTCAATGGTACCAATATTTCCAGTATTTGGACGATGGTGGTGGCACTGTGGCGGCTCGAAGTCACGCGACGTCGGAGCTTCTCGTCGAAGGCTTTCTGGCGAATGTCAACGGTGGGCAAGGGTAGGTTCTGGACCGTTGTTTCGAGAGGAAGCCAATGGTGGTGGTCCCGTGGCCATCCAACCACCGACGGCGGTTAAATTGCTAATTTTCAGGCGGCGGACCATTTTACCGATCTGCCACCTTCGGTGAGGCGACGCCGTGCACCACCCAGCGAAGGTAGCTCCGATCAAGAGGAGTATTTTGACGGTGGTCTCACCTCCATCCGACCACCGACGGCGGAGTTATGGCGGCGGGAAGGTCGCGGCAGAGATGGACCTTTTCCGGCTACTTCAGGCGGCGTCTCGACCGCACACCACCATAGCTGGGATGGCCTTGAAGAGACAAAGAGAATGGTGGTGATCTTGAGGCCAGGCGACTGACGGCGATGGAGCAGCGGTGGTCCGGCGGTGGTGCGCCGCTCTGACCAGAATCCGGCGATGGACCCTCCAAATAGATTGTTCTCCTCGTCGCAACAGTTCTAACGGCGCTGGTATTACTCGAATCCGACTTGTCATTTGTCTTTTATCACATTTTTTGTATAATTGTGTTAAATGGAAGCTTTTTGATTCTATCTTTTAGCTTTTGGCTTTTGAGCATGAATTACTTGTATTCTAACTTTGTTTAATTGTGTAAATTCATTGAATGTCAATGATGTATGATTGTTTAGTCGAATTGATAGGTTTCGATTCGATTAGGCTAGAGATAGGATTAGATGTTAGTTTGTAGCCTTAGAGCTTTTGAGAAAAGCTGTAAGTTGTACTTCATTTGTTGATTGAATGGAATGTATATGTTATTGTGGAATTACACTTACACCCCCTTAAGGATCTCTATGCTACAAGTTTTGTAATTGATTTAAATGATTGTTCGTTAATTGTTATCCCCTCCTTTGAATATGAAATGACCATATTACCCTTCGAATGCTCATTTATGCTTAGTAACGAATGTTTATCCTTAGGCATGTCTGCTACCTTTCTAATTTTGATGCCTTGTTTGTTTATTAAGAATATTGTTGCATATTGCATATGTTGATTGTGAGTTTTTTTAGTTTGATTACCTACGTGATTTACTTAACTCTCGTATGTCGTGCGTCTTGTCAGTGTCTTACATGGTTATGCCGTGTCTTAGATTGCAGATTTTACTCCCGTGAAGTACTTGTTCATTTGCTTGCTTTCCTTCTCTTGTTTTGTCGAGCTACAGGTAAGGGTTAAAATCCTTTCAACTGGAGTAAGAACATTAGATATATATAGGAATTGCGAAACAACTTATCTCCCGCTTCTTTATTGTCTTTACTGCTTTCTTGCCCCTTTATTATATTGCATTATATGTTTAGTCAAATCCTTTTGATAGCCAAACTTATATATATACAAAATGATTTGAAATGCTTTCATCTAAAGACAAGTAAAACCTATTTGTTTTAAAGTAAGATTTGGATCTTGGGAGTGCTTATAAGTAATGTCGTTAGGTGCACACTCTTGAGCTCTCCTGACGCGTATGACACTTATGTGTATTTCTTAGATCGTTACACCAAGTTGTCTCAAAAGCCCCTTTGGCCATTCATACATAATTGTCTGCATCTTTTCGAACGGCCCTTTTGGCCACCCAAAATGATATTGATTTCAAAAGCGAGATATTAACTTTATTGATTTTATTGGGGCCCAGAGCTATACAGGAGGTGAGCCTAGAGACGAGCGTCTAGGGCAAATCCTGATATATACTCCAATCCGTATCAGCATAGGCTGGTCAGGAGGTTGGCTAGCCTAAGTCAGTGCGAAGGTGGCGTTATAGGCTACGCGCTTCCTTGAAAATTCTGATTGAGGGTAACGTTGTTAATACGCATTTCTAGATAATTTTTGATTGATTGACCTTTTGGTGGTGGAGTAATTGATTTCATGATTGCCATGATTGGGAGTTATAAGGAGAGGGCCCATTCTCACTGGGACACATTATTGCATGACTTATTGCATTATTTACTTGTCTAATTGATTTACTGCTTTCCTTACTTAGTCGAAGCACAATCCCGTCTTTCATTTCTTGTTCACGTATTATTGATAATTGTTCCTTTCATCTACTCGACGGATTGTCAATCGACTAAGCCGTCATTTAACTATCGGCTTGACATTATGTGAAAATGATTTCAAATGCATCCGGTTCGTCAACCTTTTATGTTTTCATAGTGAGCCGAACCCGAGTGTTGCTTTGTATTATAGTTTTACAACTTATATTATTATTTGTATCTCTTATTAAAAAAACGATCAACATTCACTACTTTTGGTTTTAAAAGATAAACGACGAACTGCGATCAATACTTATATTGTATATTCCCCCCTTATTGAGTATCCTTTATACTCACCCCTTCTACTTGGGTTCTTGCATCAGGTAGACAGGTGGCGGTGTCACCTATCTTGTCTGTCGGCAGCAGTAGGTCTAATTTGGCTTATGTATTATTGTCTTGTCAGTGTCCCAACAATAGTCGGGTGTTTACTTTCTGAATTAATTTGAATTATTGTATTTAATATTATGATTTACTTTATTTTCTTTATGTACTTACGTACCCCTGATGTGGGATAGTTTAGTTGAGTCGTGGGCGGCATTGATTGGATAATTATTTTTAGATTCATTTTATGAATTATGTTGCCATGGATGACTTTTATGAATTGAACTATTATTTATGAATTCGCTTCCGCATTTATCTGATTGTTGCTGTTGTTGTTGGAGCGTCGTGTTGTTGTTGCCGGAGTTTTGAATGAGTGTCTTTCCGTTCGCTGAAATGAGTTTTCGAGTAGGGCACCTTGTCGTGCTCGGGAATTTGTTTTGCTGCGAATATGACGTTCTTCTTCCTCCTACGGAGAGGGGCGCTACAAAAGTTTTAAGGTCTGATAACGGAAGAGAATACATTGATGGAGTATTTCGTGCATATTTAGATTCTAATGGGATATTACATCAAACTAGTTGTGTTAAAACTTGTTCTTAAAATGGAGTCTCTGAAAGGAAAATAGGCATTTGTTAGAAGTAGTTCGATCTCTCGTGTTTACTATGAATGTTCCTAAAGTTTAATAGGCCGATGCTGTGCTTTCAGCAGAATATATCTTATTAACAGAGTGCCCTTAAAAACACTTGATTACAAGATTCCTTTAGAAGTTCTACAAGGAAGTAATTCATTTGCTGTCCCACCAAATTTTTTTGGCTGTGTACACTACAAAAAAAATTGGTTATCCCTACACTTTTCTCCCTACGCTTTTATATTAGTGTAGTAAGAAAGATATTTCCCTACATTCTTTCATCAAGTGTAGTAAGATAAAAATAACTCATTTTAATTTAGATTTTTGTGACTGAAAATCTTTTTTGGCGCTCAAATGAAAAGTTAATTCCAACTTTTTTACCGCTTAAATAATCCAGCAGAACCAAAATATGCAAACTCCCAAAATTTCAAAAGTCTCAAAATATGTAAACTCCCCAAATCAAAACCGTTTCCACACAATCTCGTTCTCTGAGTCTCTCCTATTTTTCAATGGCTTCTCAAATTTCTGCACTCTTCATGATTTAATATTTTGAGAAATAATAAGATTCAAGAATAAGAATTTTGCTTTTTCAGTGTCTGCAAACTCTCGCTCGTCCTCATCAACTGCAAATGTAATCAGGTAATTGATTTCTCTTTTAATTATCAAATGGATATATAATAATTTCTGATTTATATTTTATTGTTTCTTGGTTTGGTGATTTTATTTGTTGTTTAATGTAAAATGCGAATTGATATGTTTTGGTTTTGGATGTTCTTCTTTTGTTTTTCCCGTTTGTACTATATTTTCGTTATTTGATTTTGTTTGTGTATCAGTGTGTAAACCTAAAAGGATAGAAAAGGAATAAAATTTTAGGTTAATTGAGTAATTAGCTTTAGCCAAAAAGCAAGAACTTGCTGCTCTGAGGGAGAAGAAATCTATAGATAGGAATATGATTTACAACAGAGCTAAGCGGCATGCTGCGGGGCACTAGGAGCAGGTGATGATACTGAAGATTTTGTTTCCTGTTATTGTTTGTTTTGATACTATAGAGTTGTAAAGTAAATTACATTGAATAGTTGGCTTGCACTTTAGGAAAAAAGAGCTGATTGCCTGATTCGATTGAAGCGTACGACACAATTGAAAGGAGGATTTTATGTGAGCTCTTAATAGAAGGAATAAGAATTTATATTTGAATGACCGTTTACTAAATTTGTTCGATGATTTGTGAAATTTGGTGCATATTATAACCTAAGGATTTTGTCGTGTGCCCTTTGAACTCAGGCAAACTATGATTTGTTTGTGAAGTGTGTTTTTAGACATCCGACCAAGTCACTATTGGTCTCAGGTCCATACTTTCTTAGTTCAGGTATACTACAATGCTCTCAATTTATGAGATTTATATTGTTTATCCTTCCAATGGGCTTTTCATAGGTAGGAAAGATAATCTTCTCAAGCTCTACGATGCTAAGTCAGGGAAAGAGCTCTGTTCATTGTGAGTAAGTGTCATTGTTATCCTAGTTTATCAAATCATAACTCTGATTGATTCTTTTAGCTAACTTTAATTGCACAATTATTTTGGTATGTAGTCATAATTTATTTGTTTTTATTGTCTGTGAAATTTTATGATTTGTATAAAAGTCACACAGCTCTTCAAGCATATACTAATGATCTTTTGTTTTGATAAGTATTAGTAAATAATAATTACTGATGAAACTTATTCTTTTTTGTCGGACATATATATAAGCTTGTGCTGGGACTAGTTGTCTGTCATGAGAAGAATTCTAAATGTTACTCATGACAATTTTTGGTAGTTCTAAATGAGAAAGGATCTGTTTTATGTAAAAAATGAAGTTGATGATATGTAATGGTATATTATATGAAATTAAACTTGTTCTTCATGTGCCTGTTTCAAAAACAAATCATACGTACTGTAGCGGGCGCCCCAAACGGGTAACGCACGCCCCGCACCGAGTCCCGACCCGGAACCGAAATGGGATCCGACCCGAACCGAAACCCGGCGAACGGCAAGCATTTACTCAATAACTAGGCGGGGGTTTCAAAACAACGGAAAGAAAAAGGACAGAAGTGCGGAAGCGAAATAAATGAAACATTAAGGCATAAATAATTACACAAGTATTAAAGCCCACCAAGGCTAACGAAATTCAATTAATTAAATAAGAAACGGGTTCGATACAATATCCCGATAATTATAATAACGGGTTCAATATATACATAATCCTGAATACAACTTAAAGTAATAAATCCCTAATATCATAAAACATATAAATAAAAGCCATACGGGAAAGAGTTATACATGAGCAAAAATAATGTAACTCTACGACGCCTACGACGACAAAGATCCCGCCTAGTATCCTGAAACCAGTACAGGGGTAAAACAGAGGGGGTTAGTCAAACGACTAAGTGAGGAGGGAATAATAATGTATATAATAAATCGAAAATAAATCACCAATTTTAAACTTAAAAGAAATCAACATAAAAGAAAGGTTTTCGTAATCGGGTGGTGATTTAACATAAAACATAACAGATCATATGACTCGGCGAGTCGAGCCCTTAACTCCAATTTCCAAACATAAAAACCAGAAACCACCCTTATGCCTCCAATGTAGACGGACCGCTAAATCCGAACTACTCATAACTGACGGGAATAACTCAGGTACTCAAAGGGCTGCCACTCCGGCCTCACCCCGAGCTCCCAAATGGAGGAAACCATAGGATTTACGCCGTAGACCCGACGTCTACCGACTTCGTCCTATCGCTCTTACTCCGGGCCCAAACAAACATGCATACTTATCATAGCTCGCTTTTCAAATCATTTCGGGTTGGCCAAAAGACCGTTCGAGACATGTCATATGCGAGGCCGAAGGCCAAAGTTCGCCTTAGAAAACAAAAGGTTTTACATGTCTCTTTCGTAAACATTTCAAAGTCTATACGTAGTACTTCTCATATCAAATCATTTTCGATAAATCAAATGACCATAATAATCATAAATATCTATTAAGTATATATATATAAACGGTGTGAAGACAAAACATAAACGTGGCTTATATCGGGAGAGGCTTATTTATATATATACGTAATAATACTGGAAACAGAAACGGAAAGCCTCACCTGTGGCTATACAAAATATGACAAAAGCAAGACCGGATGCGCTACTCCACGGGAGTATCGCCTGCAAAATACCAAGACACAACCAATTAAGACTAACGACGACGCACGGCTTATACGAAAGTATTAAAACACATAGGAGCACGTTATACAATTAAATCAATCACTTAAGTTCAAATTCTCAAACGAAAACAGAGTAATTCATGCACTTAAAAATGTAAATCAAGTCCAAATGCAACGAAACTTTACGGACATGCTTAAATTATCATAAAGGAGTATGCATTCGAATTTCGGGAAAATCGGACTTCACATGCAAAAGTTAGAAAATTTAACGAAAACTTAAAACGCACTATTCACATACCCGAACATGTTGTAAATTCATAAATCATGAAATTCCTATCTATTTCATATATATCAAATACATGAGCGAAGAAAGAATTCGGAAAAGACGAGCCGAAGCGGAACCCGTAGGCCAAATTGTGCCCTGACTTACAGAAGGTCAGGGCACTGTTCGACCAGGCCACACGGCCTTGTGTACGGCCGTGTGCCGAGGCCGTGCACAATCAAGAAACACACACGGCCTCATGCACACGACCTCAAGGCCGTGTACACCAGCCCGTGTGCAATTCACCACACGCACGGTCTCTTGAGCAGAAACTCGCAGACAGCAAAAACATACGCGATTTCAAACCAAAATTCAACATTTAATCGATTAATCATGCAAATCACTCCCTAATTCTCACATATAATGATCTACAATACATAAGCTACACGTAGAAACAATAAACACGAAAATCTATCCACGATTACTATCAAAATCGAATAAAACCTAAATATTCAACTATATTCAAAAATCCGAAAATCGAAGCAATGAAGGCATTAATCGAAAAAGGCATGAGAAGCTTACTCGTAGAAGAGATCGTGGGGAGTTCGTAGATGTAAACGGCTCGAAAATCCGTCGGGAATTGAAGTCGGGACGATCGTTTTAATCTTCTTCTTCTTCCTTCTCTTTTTCTTTCTTTTCTTTCTCTTTTCTTGTTGCTGCTTGTGATTTGGGCGAGACTGAGGTGAGGTGAGAGAGAAATGAGACTTAGTCAATTAATTTGACTAGGGTTTAAAAATCGAAGGGGCATTTTAGTAATTTCGCCAAATAAGTTCAAAAATTCACGTTGTCCAAATAACATGTAATTACAGTCAAAATTCATATTATTAAACGCACATTGACAATTAAAAATTTAAATATAAAAATTCATTCATATACGAAATAATTCTAAAATTACATAATAAATATCAAATAAAATAATAAATTGCGCAAATATTCGATTCGGACGTACCATATTATAATTCGGATTTTCGGGGCGTTACACGTACTGTATTTTCTTTTCAGCAACCTTAGACATATGTACCTCCTGTTCTTCATTGGCCCTCTGTAGGAAATGGAATAATTGTTTTTATCCCCTTCTTTTCAATGAACTTTTTGGTCCTGTATGTTCCCTATATTAATTCTAGAACAATATTGAGTTCGTGTTTTGTATTTTGTTTCCATGAGACGAGATAAAAAGAATGGGATTCATTTTAAAATAATTTCATTGAATCTAATTTGGCTCTAATTCAAGAGTGCTCCACATTGGACATATATATTTATGTTATATTATTGTAATTTTTATATTTTTAATTTTCATAACCTTGAGAATATTAACTTATGAACTATTTACGTTTTCTTTTTGTTCAAGATTGTCCGTGATGAAGACTGAAATGAGGGAAAAGACATCTCTGGTACTTGAGATGCAATGCAAGATAGAGAAGCAGAGGTCTTAATTGTTTAGAGATTTAGTTATGTAATTTTAGCAGTGAATTTTTATGAATTTTTTAGTTGTATTTTGAATAGATAGTATTTGAATGATTGGAGTCAGGTTGGATTATGTGAAAATTGTATATGATATTAAACATATTTCTAACTATAATTTTTACTTTTTTAGTGTGATTTGTTTATTAGTGCATCATGTTGGCAAACAATTATGTCCTACATTTCAATGCTTTAAAATACTTTTCAAAACTAAGTTTAGAGAATTATTTAAATCTAGTTTATAAATTAAATGGTACGGACAAAAATATAGAGAAATTTACTACGATTTTATGTGTAGCAAATAAAATTTATATGAAATATGTAAAATTCTAAATGCATTTTAAAGTGTAGCAAGGAATTCATGTTACTACACTTTCATGTGTAGGAAGAGTTCTTACTACACCGCATGTTAATGTACAAAGAAAAACTGCAGTAAGATTCTATATATAGTAAGAATATCACCTACCATACACTTTAAAGTGTCGGGATAACCATTTTTATTTTTTTTGTAGTGGTATGTTTTGTTCATAACAAAAATGTTGGCAAATTAGAACCTAGGGCTCTCAAATGTGTTATTGTTGTATACTCTGCTACTCAAAAAGGATATAAGTGTTATCACCCACCCACTAGGAAGTACTTTGTGAGTATGGACGTAACTTTTAGGGAGGCTAAGCCTTACTTTCCTTCACTATAATCACCTCTTCAGGGGGAGGATAAAATGGAAGAGGTAGAAGTGCTTACACCTGCTCTTATACATCCTGCTAGTCTTATTCAAAATCTTAGTAATGATGATGTACAACCAAGAAATCGGAGATTGAACAAATCAGATTTGACAACCTACACTCGTAGGGATAAGGCCATCGAGCAGATCCTACCTAGCCAAGAGCCATCTCTAAGTTTAGTTTCTGAGAATCCAAGAGGTGAGTGTCCTTTAACTTCTAATGACCCTAATGATAATGTTAATGATCTTGATGTTCCTATTGCTCTCCGGAAAGGAGTTCGAACCTGTTCCAGACATCCTATTTCTAACTTTGTCTAATGTGATTCTTTGTCCACCTCCTATAGAGCCTTTGTATCGTCTATTTCTTCTGTTTCTATACCATAGGGTTTGCAAGAAGCATATCATGATCTAAAATGGAAAGAGGCAATGGTTGAAGAGATGAAGGCTTTGGCAAAGAACGAGACATGGGACCTTGTTACTGTTCCATTAGGAAAGAACCAGTTGGTTGTAAGTGGGTGTTTAATGTGAAACACAGGGCTGATGGATCAATCGAAAGGTACAAAGCACGATTGGTGGAAAAAGGTTTTACTCAAACCTATTGAGTAGATTATGAAGAGACGTTTGCTCCTGTTGCAAAAATGAATACTATCAGTTTCATATTGTCATTTGCAGCTAATCTTGATTGGGAGCTCCACCAGTTTAACGTGAAGAATGCTTTCCTACACGGAGATTTGGAGGAAGAAGTGTACATGGAAATCCCTCCGGGATTTGGTGATGAAAAATCAAGAGGGAAGGTTTGTAGGCTAAAGAAAGCATTATATGGTTTGAAACAGTCACCTAGGGCATGGTTTGATAAATTCATTAAGGCCATGATGTCATTTGGATATTATCAAAGTAATACAGATCATACTTTGTTTATTAAACATTATAGTGGTACTGTCACATTACTTATTGTTTATGTTAATGTCATAGTTGTGACTGGCGATGATAACAATGAAATTGCCCGACTTCGACAACTTCTAACTCGAGAGTTTGATATCAAAGATTTGGGTAAGTTGAGATATTTTCTTGAAATACAGGTTGCAAGATCAGATAAGGGGATCTTTATCTCTCAAAGGAAATATATTCTTGATCTCCTTACAGAAACAGGGATGCTAGGATGTAAACTTGCTGATCCGGAGTCGGTAATTTAATTGACACAAGGCGATATTAAAGGCTGGTTGGAAGATTGATTTATCTCTCCCATACTAGGCCAGACATAGCCTTTGCTGTGAGTTTGGTAAGTCAACACATGCATGATTGTATCGGCACGTCCCCAAATACGGTGCGACGTGACGTCCCGCACCAAGTCACAATCCATAACAAGAACTGAGGTCCGATTATGAATCACAACCAGGTGAATGAAAAATAAATACTAGGTGGATATGATTTAGAAATTTACAAGACGACGACAAACCATAATGCAGAAGCGAAGAGCTATAAGTTATAAACCTATCCCACTCAGGGAGCTAGAAAAGTAGTAAATCCAAAACGCAAGTATAAAGCCCACCAAGGCTAATGAAAACAAAAATATCAACATTCAAACTAATTTACATCATTTACATCACTGCTATATATAGGGTTTCAAATATCTATCCAGACAACATAGGCAAAATTGAATCACATAAAAAAAAGAAAGTAACTCCAACGACCAGACCTGAAATTCGCCTAGTGACAAAACCTGAAATAGACAACAGGTAAAGCAATGGGGTTTAGTCAAAGCGACTAAGTGAGGGGCTGTAATACATATATTATCAAAGCAACAAAAAGATTCACCAGTTTTTAAATGAGAAGAAAGCAAAGAAAAAATAAAGGTTTTAGCAAGTATTGGTGAATTGAATAATTTCGCAACACAATAAAAGCTCGACGAGTCGAGCAACATACCACCTGTTTCGCAATATGAGAAATATCAAATAAACCACCCTTATTGATATAGATAAAGTTGTTCTCCTTTGGAAGTCATTGTGTCACCCCTCAGGTTCACCAATAGGACAGCAGTAGGATTACATTCTTAATGTAATAATTGTGACTTTAATTAAATTCATTTAATTAAAGACTATTTCTGAATGAACTCATTGACTTCACAAATACATTCCTACAGAGCATGGATAACATCTAGCAACATGCCCATGGCCACCCATCCATCAATGAAGCCGTATAAACCTTTCAGCCTCATGATGTTTTGTGAAATACGATCCTTCTATCATCTAATTCTCAATTGAGACCTAGGGTATGGGAGATGGAACCCTAGTAGTCTGCAATACTATGAATAATATTCCTATAGTAATGCTGTTTGATTTCATACTCTAGGAACTCTTTCCTAGTTGAGACCAACCGAGCCTTGCAAGGATTTAATGGTGGAAATATACTACAATAGAACTCATAGGAATTCTTCTTGTTAAAAAAAAAGTGACATATCCTATATTGATCCTCATAGCCTCCATGAATAACTCGAGCATACCCAACGTACAACTTATGTGAAACTTAGAGATTCAGAAGTATATCAAAGTATGCCCTAGTTATACACAAGGCAACCATGGAGCCTTAAGTTTAAGGATTAGTTAGACACGATCATGGCTAGGGAAATCTTCCTAATCTCTAAGACTCTATAAGAGTTTTACCCCATCTAGGCATTCCCACAGCGAACCTTTATGAACTTAATCTCCATTAAGCACCCTCATATGCATAGTAGTGCCAAAACAGTAATGTTATAAAATGAGACACACTTTCATAAAGTTATATCATACAAGTAAGTCTCAAGCGAGTTTGATCGACATCCCCTGTGCCTTTTAAACTCTTCAACTTGGAGTGGTTTAGATCATACCATAGATTACTTATTTCATGGCCCCCATCAAATGGTGAAACCAAGTCTCTTAGCTTATTGTGATCTTGAGGTTTCATTCATATACAAGAAGAAATAATATGCAATCAAATATAAATAAAATATGATGAATTTGGCCAAAGTAGTATTTAGACGACTACTAACGTCTTTGTATTATTGATCACTAGATCGTTCCACTCTAAAGTCTCATAAGGAATGCCTCAAACATTTCGTCTTTCCAGGGCATAACTCTAACAATATCCCACTTGCCCTAAATCCAACTGCCCCTTATCTCAAGACCCATCTTTGAAAGATGTCCTTCAAAGACCTTTTGTAGTGCCCCTCTCCTTAGGAGGATGAAGAACACCACATCTGCACCAAAACGGATTCCCGAGCACGACAATGTGCCCTACCCGAAAACCCTCCTCAGCAAACGGCAAAACAATCAAACCAAGCTCTGGCAACAACAATACGACGCCCCAACACCAGCAGCAACAATCAAATAAATGCGGAATCAAATTCATAAATAACAGATCAATTCATAAAAGTCATTCATGGCAACATAATTCATAAAACGAATCTAAAATAATTATATAATTAATATCGTCTATGGCTCAACTAAACTATCCCACATCAGGGGCACGTAAATACATGAAGTAAATAAAGTAACTCATAATGTTAAATACAGTAATTCAAATCAATTCAGAAAGTAAAGACTCGACTGTTGTTGGGACACTGACAAGACAATAATACATGAGCCAACCTAGACCTGCTGCTGCCAACTGACAAGATAAGTGACACCGCCACCTGTCTACCTAAAGCAAGAACCAAAGTAGAAGGGGTGAGTATAAAGGATACTCAGTAAGGGGAGTAATACAATATAGGTATCGATCACGGTTCGTCGTTTATCTTTTAAAACCAAAAGTGGTGAATGTTGCTCGTTTTAATAAAAGGTACAAATAATAATATAAGTTGTAAAACTATAATACAAAGAAACACTCAGGCTCGGCTCACCGTGAAAACATAAAAGTTGACGAACCGGATGCATTTGAAATCATTTGCACATAATGTCAAGCCGATAGTTTAATGAGGGCTTAGTCGATTCACAATCTATCGAAGGGTAGAAATGAACAGTTATCAATATGAACAAGAAATAATGACGGGATTGTTCCTCGACTAAGTAACGAAAGCAGTAAATCAATTAGACAAGTAATGCAATAAGTCATGCAATAATGTGTCCCGGCGAGAACGGGCCGCCCTCCCCTTATAACTCCTAATCATTGCAATCATGAAATCAATTACTCCACCACCAAAAGTCAATCAAAACACAATTTAAGAAAATTAGTGGTGCCCCACAACGCTACTGTACACAATTTAAGGAAACGCTCAAGGCGCTACCGTCGCATTAACTTAGACTAGCCAAACCTCCCGACCGACCTAAGTTAACACCTAGAGTACACATCGGGATTTGCCCTAGACGCTCGTCTCCAGGCTCATCTCCTGTATAACTCCTGGGCCCAAATTCATGATCCAATTCATGACTCGCTTAGAAATCAAGATTAGTTTGGGGTGGCCAAAAGGGCCGTCCAAAAAATGATGCAAGCAGTAAGTATGAATGGCCAAAGGGGCTTTTGAGATAAGTTGATGTAACGATCTAAGAAATACTCATAAGTGCCATACGCTTCGGGAGCATGCTAGCGGATGTCCCTAACGACATTACTTATAAGTGTCTCTGAGATCAAATGGTTACTTTAAAATAAGTAAGTTACTTGTCTCTAGTTGAAAGCATTTCAAATCATTAAAATCCTATACGTCTATTACATGAGAAAACGTAAGCTGAGAAAATATAAAATGTAAACTATTAAAAGTGTGGAACAATTTAAGTAATTGGTTTAGGGTTTAGGAAATCCTTACCAAACTAGAATCTAATTCTCTATTATTACAAAGTTAATAAATACATTGGTGAAATTAAAATGAAGTATTACAAATTGGAATAAGAGGCTCGCAGGCTCTTGATTTAAAACCACAATTAATATTGCATTCATCAAAATAAATACATCCATAGCGCACAGAAAGCCCATGATAATAACCAACATACATCCAATGCAATGCATAAAATTAAATTTACCAAGTAATTAATAATATGCATATTTAAGTTGTTAATTCTCAACAAACAACTTAACTCTTAATCAATTTTAATCATAATTAGAATTGATCAAAATTAAATTAAACTGATTAATAGCCAATTTAATCCAATTTAAGATTAATTAATCCAATTGGATAGATCGAGAAATTAGGCAAGAAAGAATTCGCGTAACTATTAATAATATAATTAAAATATTCGGGTCGTTACAGACTCCCCGAACAACTTCCCTTATAGACCCAACCAAAGTTAAAGTGCCACATTTGAAACGAAAGAGTTTACTTGCCTTTGAAAACAAAATGGTTTACTGGTACTTATAAGTATACTTTGATATCAAATAGTTTATTCAATATCATGAAGATATAATTAAATATCTAATAGGATATACGAGAATGAGAAAATAAATCATTATGAGCACGTACGGGTAGTTATTTCGCACTAAATAAAAAGATTCTTACTCCAGTGAAAATATTTTAAAACCCTCACCTCGAGCACGGGGAAAGACAAGACAACTCGAGCGAATCCTCGAGGGAATGGCCTGAAACTGACAGACGACAAAACCAATCAAGACAAGACGCGACGCATAACTCATATAACGTTACAACTCATGAAAGACCAATTAAGTCACATAGCCATCAAGAATTTCAAGAAAAATGCAATTAGATCCATTAAACGAAATATACAAAATTTAAGATGCTAAACATGCTCAATTGAAATTCTAACTTCATATCCAAGCATAATATAAGGTAAAGAAGCACTCATGCAAATTTCGGATCATTCGGACAAAATTTGAGAATTGGGGAAAAAGTCCTAAACGAAAAAAGCATTATTCAAGGCCCGAACGAGGCCAAAATTTTGAAAACTTTGCTAAATATTAATCCTTGAATCATGTGGAAGCTATAGGTGAAATTGGCTCGATTTTAGGAGGTCGAATGCAAAAAGTCAACTTTTATTTTTGGCCATTTGACCAAATTGCCGTGAGCAACTAAAGAAAGAGGTCTGAAAAATGGTTAAGGCATACGCACGGGCTCGAGCACTAGGCTTGTCTTCAGGACCGTACAGACTGAAAGGCTTGCGCACTGGCTTAGGCACCAGGGTGCGCAGGCCGGTGCAGACGTTAAAGGGAGCGCACTGGCCTGCGCACCGGCTTGCCAAAACCGTGTGCAAGCCCGTGCGGTTCCTCTTTCAGGTGCAGAATCGCAATTTTCAGGTATCTCACGAGGGTTTCAACACAAAATCATTCATGGCAGATTCCAGAGCTAAAATCAACACTTCAAATTCCACTCATGCATTAAGCACATTAAAGGATATCATTTAATCCGAACAACACGAAAAATGCTGAACTAAATCATACAAACCCATCAAATTGCAAAAATAAACAATTTCTACAAAATCTAGCATATAACGAGATTTAATGGACAAAATGAAAATGTGGAAGAAGGTTACCGGTAGAGAATTGGACAAGGATCGTCGATATGGTCTCGGAATTTCGAATGGTCGAGCGACGGGTTCGGGGTGAGCTTTTTCCCCTTCTTCCTCCTTCCTTCTCTTTTCTTCCTCTTCCTTTCTCCTTCTTCTCTCTCTCTCTCTCAGTTTTGGGGGTGTGGGTGAGTGTGTCCAAGAGTGTGCATAAGGGGGTGCAAGTGAGTTCAAGAGGGTGTGGGTGTGTTCATGAGGGTGTGGGGCTCGAATGAAATTAAAGGAAATTCGAGGGGTGAAAAGGTAATTATGAGAGAATATGTAACGACCTGAATATTTATAATTATATCGCGAATTCTTATCTCACCTAATTTCTCGATTTATCCAATTAGGTTAATTAATCTTATGGAAAAGATTGATTTAACCTATGTTTTAAATACCCTCAATTACCTAAATTACATAAATACCCCTAAAAGCCTAAATGACCATTTTACCCCCCCAAGATATTTTCTAAATATCTATCTCTCTCACACTCTCTCATAACCCACAAGAAGAAGTAGGAAGGAAAGAAAGGAGAAGGAGAGAAGAATTCCGGACCAAACTCGATTCCCGACCGAATGGAATCCCATCTTCGACTACACGACCATCATTCCATAATTTACCGGTAACCTTTTAACCTCGTCTCGTTTACTCCGTCGATTCTCGTTTTATTGTAGATTTTTTAGTTAGGTTTTTATTTGAGAATTAATTGGGTTTGTTAGTTATGGTTGATGGTTTCGTACGATTCTTGTCTCTAAATGTTAAGCATGTTTAGGAGAGTAACATATCCGAATTTGAGCATGATTAGCCGAGTAGAAATTTCGTAGGATGAATTTTGGTATTGGATTTCTTGTTTCTGCATCTGTTTCTCGCGACCTGCTGTTTATAGAACTACACGGTCTCGCCACACGGTGTGACGAGAACCCGTGTGGACGCGCATGGCCCAGCCTCACACCATGCATGAGACCGTGTGTATTTTGAAACACGCACGGCCTCACCACACCCCGTGCAGGAGGCTGTGTTCTCGTATTGTGACGCGCACAGCCTTGGCACACCCCGTGCCGCAGGCCGTGCACCCCTTATTGGCACGCACGGGCTTCACATACCGAGTACAGACCGTGTGTTGTACCCTGTGTGTACGCATTGGGCGATTTTCAGCCATTTTCCAGACCCTGCCTTCTGTCCATTTTCACCCCGAAAACCCAAAATGTTTATTTGATCTTGTTTTGTATTTCCGTCTTCACCAATAGCTTTATATGGTCCTTTAAATCTTTAATTATCGAAGTGGGAATTTTTCCGACTTCTTTCGGGTATTGAATAGTACAAATTTCGTTTAGGGCTTCTTAGCTATTTTTCCATATAGCGTTTATATGATCCCAAACTTGCATGAATGATTCCTTATTATGTTACGAGCATGAATGTAGGATCTAAGTTGTGTTCGAAGCATGTTTGCATCCTTATATCGCGTTTAATTGTTTTAAATGCATTTTGTGGGTACTTCAATGGAAGTCGTGTCTATATGCTCTTACATGCTTTAATTATTTATGGTACGCCGTGCGTCTTGTCAAGAGTCTTACCTGGTTATGTCGTGTCTTAGATTGCAGGCTTTACTCCCGTGGAGTACTTGTCCGTTGCTTGCTTGCTTTTCTCGTTTGTCGAGCTACAGGTAAGGGTTTAAATGTTTTCAACTGGGGCAAGAATTTAGATAAGTAGGTTTCGAAATAACTTACCACCCCGTATTTCTTATTGATTGCTCATCTTGCTTTTAATATTCCCTTATGTGCCTATCAAACCTTTTGATATCAACTTATACTGTATTATCCAAATTGTTTTGCTTTCAAAAGGGCAAGTAAATTCCTTCTTTTTAAACTTGACAATTTGACTTGGGTTGGGTCTGTAACGACCCAAAATTCCGGAATATATTTTAGGAATAATTATTCGACACCTCGTTGGATTTTAAATGAAAAGATTAGCTTCGTTAGCTAATTTTAATTTATTCTAATTTATTTCCATATCCTCAACCATTTATAATTACCTTTTCTACCCCTCGAATTTATTTTAACCTCAAACGAACCCACACCACCTTGAACACACTTACACACCCTTGTGCACACTCTCTTGCACACTCTTGCTCACACTCCTAATCGAGAGAGAGAAAGACAGAAGAGAAGGAGAAAGGAAGGAGAAGGGAGAAGGAGGAAGAAATCCCATCCCGAATCCGTCGCTCGATCAATCGAGATTCCGAGACCAACTATACAATCCTCGTTCGATTCTCTACCGGTAACCTTCTTTCCCCAATTCATTTCATCCATTAAATCCTCCAATTTTCTAGCTTTTATTTTGAAATGAATATTTGATAAGTTGATGGGTTTGTAGGTTAGAGTTTACCATTTTTAGTGTAGTTCGGATTAAATGGTAGCTATTAATGTGTACAATGCATGAGTGTGAATTTTATGTGTTGATTTTAGCTATAGAATCCGCCCTAGTTGATTTTAGGATGAAACCCTCGTGAGAAACCTTAAAATCGCGTTTTCTGCACCTATTAGTTGAACCACACGGTCCAACGCATGGTCTTGGCAAGACCGTGCACCAGACCGTACGCACCACCTCAAGCCTGCACCGGCCTGCGCACCCCGGTGCGCAAGCCAGTGCGCCCTTGTTTTAGCTTGCACGGTCTTGAGTGCATGCTCAAGACCGTGCACAAGGCCATGCGTTAGCCCGTGCGATGCGCGAGGTGGTGCGCCCTTGTTTTAGCTTGCACGGTCTTGAGTGCATGCTCAAGACCGTGCACAAGGCCACGCGTTAGCCCGTGCGAATGCCTTAACCAAATTTTCAGCCTTTTTCCTTAGTTGCTCACAGTAATGGGGTCAATTAGCCAAAAATAAAAGTTGACTTTTTGCATACGACCCCCTAAAATCGAGCCGTTTTCACCTATAGCTTCCATATGATTCAAGGATGAATATTTCGTAAAGTTTTCAAAATTCCGACCTCGTTCGGACCTTGAGTCGAGCCTTTTTCGTTTAGGATTTTTTTTCCCAAATTTTGAATGTTGTCCAAATGATCCAAAAATCGCATGAGTGCTTCTTTATAAGGTATTACGCATGAATGTGCAAGTAGAACTTCAATTGAGCATGTTTAGCATCTTTAATTTCATATCTTTCATTTAATGGATTTAATTGCATTTTTTACTTGTAATTTCAATTACTACATGATTATTAATTGGTCTTTCATGTGTTGTAATCTTTAAGAGTCTCGCGTCGTGTCTTTTCTTATTTGGTTGTCGTCTGACAGTTTCAGGCCGTCCTTTCAAGGAATAGCTTGAGTGTCTTGTCATTCCCGTGCTTCCAGGTGAGGGTTTTAAAATGCTTTCAACTGGAGTAAGGATTTCTTTTATTTATTGCGAACTACCCTTATGTGCTCATATCGATTTGATTTCCTTTCTTGTATATCTATTAAATATTTAATTATATTTTCATGATTTTAATAACAAATGTTTTGATATCAACTTATCCCTATAAGTATATATATATCGTTTTATTTTCAATGGGCAAGTAAACTCTTTCTCTTGAACGTGATACTTTGACTTTGGTTGGGTCTATGTAGGAAGTCGTTAGGGGAGTCCGTCAGCACATCCCGACACGTATGAAACTTATAGTCACCCCCTCTGTCGTCACACACTTGCCTAAAATGCCCGTTTGGCATACAACTCATAATGTTTCTTGAAATGCGAGCAACTTCATGTACTTTTCTTTTACTGAGGGCCCGGGAGGGTATTCGAGGGTCTCACTTGGGGACGAGCGTCCAGGGTGTTGCCCGAGGTACTTTTCCCAAAATTAAGCGTCAATCGCGGCCTGTCAGGAGTTGATAGCCACGGTTGGGAGCGATGGTGGGCGTTGCATCCGTTGAACGTTTTCCTAAAATTCAATTCGTCGCCCATGGTCGCACTATGGGGTCAGACACCGGAGATGGAGTTTTATAATGACATGAAGGGGTTATAAGGAGGAACAGGCCCATTCTCGCTGGGATATTACTTGCTTCTATTTATGCTTTATTGTTACTGCTTATTAATTGTTGTTATGCAAGTCGAAGCACATTCCGGATTTTCTTAAATTCTGCACATGTATTTTCCTATATATATATATATAAAACCTGGAAGCGTGGCTCGTACTTGTTCCCTCTTTACCTTCACTGAGTATCGTTTATACTCATCATTCGTTATTTTAAATTCTTACTTCAAGTCGACAGGTGGCGTTGTCACCTTTCATGTCGGTTGGCAACAGTGGGTCGTACGTCTTGGTCCTCGTGTCCTTTGGTAACTGTCGGTAGTGTCCAACAACAGTCTGTCTTTATTTAATTGAATTGAATCGTTTTGTTTAGTGGAAATGGATATATTAATGATTATTGATATTCGATGATGTTGATAAATATTCGTTGAGCATTGACTAGTTAAATAAGTAATTGTGGAATATTGATTTACGTTGATGGATGCCCCGTGTGGCTTTGAATGTTTAATTGATATGTATGTGTTAAGCTTCCGCACTCTGTTATTTCTGTTGGTTGTTGTTATTGGACTAGGTACGTTGTTGCCGGTATAGATTGAGTGCTTGCCGTTCGCCGGGAAAGGGGCGCTACAGGGTCTATAAGGGAAGTCGTTAGGGGAGTCCGTTAGCACATCCCGACACGTATGAAACTTGTAGTTACCCCCTTTGTCGTCACTCACTTGCCCAATTGCCCGTTTGGCACTCCAAACCTTTCTTGAAAAGCGAGTAAATATTGGACATTTTTTTTATGGGGCCTCGGGATGGTATCCGGAGGTTGCATCTGGGGACGAGCGTCCAGGGTGTAACCCGAGGTGGTTCTCCCAAAACTAAACGTCAATCGTGGCCCGTCAGGAGTTGATAGCCACGGTTGGGAGCGATGGTGGGTGTTGCATTTGTTGCACGCTTTCCTTAAATTCACTAGTCGAGTCTTGGGTTGCTCCTTGGCTTGACACCGGAGATGGAGTTTACTTGTATTGATTGAGGGGGTTATAAGGAGGAATAGGCATGTTCTCGTCGGGATAATTACATGCTATTGTAACTGCTTTTATTGTTATTACTGTTAATTATTTCGGCTTTCGTTATAAGTCGAAGCACTTCCAGTTTTCTCCCTTTAGCATACGTAGTTCTCTATATATGTATAAAACCCGGAAGCGTGATTCGAACTTACCGACAATAAGCCTCCTTTGTTGGGAAACACTTTAGTTGAATTACGAGCCGTTTATTTATCATTTCTAATTTATATATGCTATGTCTTTCGAAATTGTAACGGCTTTGTAACTCAACTAATACCATTATAAAATGATCGGCTTGACTTACGTGCAAATGTTTTCAAAGGATCCGGCTCGTCAACTTTGTGTTTTCAAATAAAGCCGAACCCGAGTGTTGCTTGTATTACGTTTTACAACTTATATTATTAATTGTACTTCTTCTCAAAACGGGCAACACTTGCCTCTTTTGTTTTAAAAGATAAACGACGAGCTACGATCAATACTATATTGTACCCCCCCTACTGAGTATCCTTTATACTCACCCCTTCTGTTTTGGTTCTTGCTTCAGGTAGACAGGTGGCGTTGTCACCTATCTTGTCGGTCGGCAACAACAGGTCTAGGTTTGCTCGCGTTTATTGTCTCGTAAGTGTCCCAACAACAGTCGAGTCATTGATTTAATTTAATGCATTTGATATTATATTTTATTTTCCGTACTTACATACCCCTGATGTGGGATAGATTAGTCGAGCCATGGATGACATTAACTGAATATTTATTTTGGAATCGTTGTATAGATTATGTTGCCGTGGATGGCTTATATGATTAATTGTTATTTCCCGAAATCGCTTCCGCATTCTGTTACTCTGTTATTCTGTTTATTGCTGATGTTGTTGGGGCATCGTGGTACTGTTGCTGGAGTTTGATTGATTGATTGCCGTTCACCGGGATGGATTTTTGAATGGGATACATCTACCTCGTTTGTGAGTTCGTCTCGGTGCGGATGTGGTGTCCTTTCTCCTCCTACGGAAAGGGGCGCTACAGAATAAGGATTTGAAATTAAAATAAAATTAGCTAACAAAGCTAATCTTTTCATTTAAAATTCAACAAGGTGTCGAATAGTTAGTCCGAAAATATATTCCGAAATTTCGGGTCGTTAAAATACTCCCCCCTTCAAAAGAATCTGTCCTCAGATTTTTCTGCGGATCACGGGGTTTGTTAAAGAGTGTATAATACAGGAATTAAGACATTTATCACGCATAACCAAGCAAATATCACATAAATGAATAATCTAAAACGAACAATTAGCATTTAATTTCTAATACGCAAATAACACATAGTTCTTACATAATAATTCCTAATAAAAGTCAAATTACAATTAAAACGAGAAATAACGAGAAATGGAAAGATACACGATAATGACTAAGAGTCGGAAGCACCGGAACTGGGTGGCATGCCAAGGCGGCCCATGTAGTTAGCGAGCTGCTCGGAAATGGACCTCTCAAGGTCGGAAATCTGAGCTTGAAGCTCGGTATGGTTACGTCGAACCTCCTATTTGATGTCTCGAAGGTCAGTCGACTGCTGGTTAAGTCGCTCGGTGGTCTGATCGCTGAAAGACGTGAAGCGGTCTCCCCAAATAGTCCATCTTTCGGCCTACCACTTACTTCGGATATCCGAATCCGATTGCTGACACTGGTTCCATTGGTCCTCGCCCAGTCTATCCCACTGAAAGGATCCAGCCCGATGTTGTGTCTGGTAGTCGGTGAAGTCCTGCTGAAAGTTAGTCTCATCGACTCTAGGAGAATCGGGTACGTACGGAGCCTGCTGAGGGTCGAAGCCCCCAACATTGTATAACTGCTCGAGCATCTGCTCTTCGATCTCCTGACGGTTCTCCTCAGGATGATCCCCTTCATTATTATCCTCCTCATTGTCCTCCTCGTCGCTCTTTACGGCTGCTTCCTCTGCCGACATAGGCACATACCTACGATGACAGCCTTTTGTCTTCTTGCAAAGCTTCATTTGGGCAAACTGCTTGTAAGTAATAATACCATCATCTCCTCCTGTCGGGGCCATTCGATCCATCCCGGTCACACTGGCACACTCTAGGATCGCGGTGATATAGGATCCAATTTTGATTTCTCCCTTTGGGTGGATAGCCACGTACTCCACGTACCTCAGGAAGAACATTATGCAATTTACCCTCTTGTTCTGGACCGCGCAATCCAAAATGTACAACTCATCCAAGTTTATGGAGCCGTAGCTATCCCGTCGAGCAACCACCGTGCAAGAATGGAATCTATGAAAAGTCCTCAAGGCCTGGTTGATGAGGTCGGTGGCCTTCGACTTCCCTTGCTTAAAGGGCATACTAGACGTGGAAACACGTCTCCATGCAGCGGCTTCGGACCAACCAATGTCTCGACTCATCATCCCATCAATGGGTAGTCCAAAGTGTGTTATCAATTAGCATAGGGTGGGCTCATACTCTTCGTTGAATGCTCGAAATTCTATCTTGAAGGGTAGCTCAGGGTCGTCTTGATGTGGGAGCAATTGAAGTGTGCTTATGAACTCGTAGACAAGTCGAGGGTAGGAGTTTCTTCTAAAATCCAAGAATGTAGTCCAACCCACATTCTCAATGTATTAAGCTACATCGGAACCGAGTCCCAATCTTCCCAAAGCATCCACATCGAGAAATTTAGTGGAGAGAACCGGGCTGCCATACATACGGCGGAAAATTCTTGCTTGAGTGGGGTTCGGGACTTCCACCCCAAGAGGAAGCGGGGATGGAGGATAATCACGCCTTTTTCTTCTTCAGGATTCTTCGGCAGCCATGCGGGGAGCTAGGTTGAAGCTTGCTTGGGTGAAACTGGAGAATTTCTTCACTCGGGAATTTTGTCGAACACTTGGCGGGCGTGTATTTTGGGTAGGGGTTTGTGAAGGATCGGTTGGGCGGATCGTCCCTAAATACCAACTAATGAGAGAGCCAATGTGGGCGACGTACCTTCCGAATTTTATGAAGATCCGACGGCCGGATCAAAAAATATAAGCTTTCAAAGTTTTAGGATGAATTTTGGGGGAAAATTGGGGAAAACTGTTGCTGAAATGCGAGAGAAAAGAGGGAGAAATGAGCCTGCTGAAACTGGTCGCGAAAATGAGTTTAAAAGCAGCAGTAGGGGTACGCACGGGCGTGCGTAGGCCAGTACAGGCCGGTTCGAGCGGTTCGGCGGTTCATACGCTAGATTGATTTGCACAGTCTTGAGCTGGACGCACCGACTTGAGCTAGACCGTGCGTAGGGGCGTGTGGACGCCCCTAATTCTAATTAAAATGCAAAAATTTACCAAAATACCCCGGATTAAATCCGGAGTTCAACCATACAACAAATATATCATGCCGCGCAATTAATAAACGAAAATACGAGAAAAATATGAATGATATGAACATGCATCGTACCTTCATTCCAAGAAACGAAGTCCGGTCTAGCCTTCTTTCCTTTTATTCAGTGTTTTGACTCGAGTCCTTTGTTCCGGTAGTTCCTTCCTTATTGCACAATCCTAAACTGTCCCTCCATGAGCAATTCCCTGCTAGCCTTCCTTCCTGCAGTACAGATCCTGAATCCTTAGGACCCGCATCTATCGTTCCTTTTGTTGAGTTCGTCTTTGATAGGGAAATTCTTAATGTTGTGTCCGGGGGCACCACAGAATAGGCATTGTCCAAGCCTTCTCTTATACACATAGCGGGTGTGATTCGGTTTTCTACAGTGTGCGCAGAGAGTAGCACTTCCACTTGATTCGGGTCTGTTGGCCGCCGTCCCCTTGCTATAGGAAGTCCCAAGAACGATCACTGGACCTCCTGACTCATGGGGTCGGTTCTCCAATGTAATTAGTCTGGCTCCTCTAGCCCTCAACATCAACTCGGATTCAGCCCGTAAGGCTCTAGCGATAGCTATTGCCTATGCGCAGCAACCGAGCCCTATTAGGATCTGGCGGATCTCGGGCCTCAATCCGGATATGAATCTCGCAGCTCGGTCCCTCTGGTCTGGCTCCAAATTAGGAGGGTAGTTAATCTGATGGGCGAACCTAGCCTCATATTCAGTCACACTTTCTTCTCCCTGGGCTATTTCTGTGTCTCCTGTCAGATACGGAGACAAGGATCCTGGAGTCGTCTGGTGTGGTGGTAGTGGAGGATCCGAATGGGATTTCTTGTGAGACATACCTGCAGTCACAACTAATTGGCAAAATATGTGCATATCTTGTAAGAAATGATGCCAATAAATTCAAGGTAACCCGAATATCATATAGTTCACATAAGCACATAAGGCATGCTCAACAGTTGATCAAACCCTAACAACACACAACTAAGACAGACCAAACCAAATAAGACACAACAAAGAATTCCACGATCGACTCACATTACATCTTCCTTAGTACAAATATTCATAAAGGATTGCCAGTCGGTTAATTAGGCCAACCGTAATCGTTCACAATTTTAAGCACCAAGATGAGACAAACACGAATTCGACACGGACTGACACAACTTAAAAGATACTGAAGACAAGACAAGACGAGATACAAGAGCTTTCGGTTTCCTTCTGGAAACCTAGGCTCTGATACCACTGACTGTAGCGCCCCTTTCCGTAGGTAGAGAAAGGACACCACATCCGCACCGAGACGAACACTCAAACAAGCTAAATGTACCCCATTTAAAAGTTCATCCCGGCGAACGGAAAGCACTCGATCTATACTGGCAACAACATCCCTGGCCCAACAACAACAACAAGAAATAATAATAACAGAGTGCGGAAGCTAAAATAATTATCAATTCAACAATTCAATCCACACGGGGCAACGATAATCATAAAACAGTCCAATACCATAGTCATTCTACATGGGAATTCAGTAAATGAAGAGACATAATTCAAAAGTAGGAGGGGTGAGCATAAAAGATACTCAGTGAAGGTATAAATTGGAGCAAGTTCCAGCCACACTTCCGGGTTTTATATATATATAAGAAAATACATATGCTAAATGAAGAAAACCGAAATGTGCTTCAATTTGCAATACCAATAATTAATAACAGTAATGATAATAAGGCAATAGTAAAGGCAATTAATATCCCAGCGAGAATTGTCATGTTCTTCCTTATAACCCCTCCATGACATGAAAATACTCCATCATTGGTGTCAGACCCCATAGCACGACTATGGGCGACGAAATGTAATTTCAGGAAAGTGTGTAAAGAATGCATCACCCACCATCGCTCCCAACCATAGTTGCCAACTCCTGACAGACCACGATTGATGCTTAGTTTTAGGAGTAGTAACTCAAGAAACACCCTCTACGCTCGTCCCCAGGTGAGACCAATGCATACCCTCCCGAGCCCCAAGAAAAGTCCATGAATTTGCTCGTATTTCAAGAAATATTATAAGTTGAGTGCCAAACGGGCATTTAGGCAAGTGTGTGACGACAAAAGGGGGTGAACATAAGTTTCATACACGTCGGGGTGTGCTGACGGACTCCCCTAACAACTTCCCCTATAGACCCAACCAAAGTCAAAGTGCCACATTTGAAACGAAAGAGTTTACTTGCCTTTGAAAACAAAACGGTTTAGAGGTACTTATAAGTATACGTTGATATCAAATAGTTTATTCAAAATCATGAAGATATCATTAAATATCTAATAGGATATACGAGAATGAGAAAACAAATCATTATGAGCACGTACGGGTAGTTATTTCGCACTGAATAAAACGATTCTTACTCCAGTGAAAACATTTTAAAACCCTCACCTCGAGCACGGGGAAAGACAAGACAACTCAAGCGAATCCTTGAGGGAATGGCCTGAAACTGACAGACGATAAAACCAATCAAGACAAGACGCGACGCATAACTCATAAGACGTTACAACTCATGAAAGACCAATTAAGTCACATAGCCATCAAGAATTTCAAGAAAAAATGCAATTAGATCCATTAAATGAAATATACAAAATTTAATATGCTAAACATGCTCAATTGAAATTCTAACTTCATATCTACGCATAATATAAGGTAAAGAAGCACTCATGCAAATTTCGGATCATTCGGACAACATTCGAGAATTGGGGAAAAAGTTCTAAACGAAAAAGGCACTCTTCAAGGCCCGAACGAGGCTGAAATGTTAAAAACTTTGCAAAATATTAATCCTTGAATCATATGGAAGCTATAGGTGAAATCGACTCGATTTTAGGAGGTCGAATGCAAAAAGTCAACTTTTATTTTTGGCCATTTGACCAAATTGCCGTGAGCAACTAAGGAAAGAGGTCTGAAAAATGGTTAAGGTATACGCACGGGCTCGGGCACTGGGCTACGCACGGTCTTGAAGACAACCTCAAGACCGTGCAGGCTGAAAGGCTTGCACACTAGCTTACGCACCGGGGTGTGCGGGCCGGTGCAGACGTTAAAGGGAGCGCACTGGCCTGCACACCGGCTTGCCAAAACCGTGCGTAAGCCCATGCGGTTCCTCTTTCAGTTGCAGAATCGCGATTTTCCAGTATCTCACGAGGGTTTCAACACAAAATTCATTCATGGCAGATTTTAGAGCTAAAATCAACACTTAAAATTCCACTCATGCATTAAGCACATTAACGGCTATCATTTAATCCGAAGAACACGAAAAATGGTGAACTAAATCATACAAACCCATCAAATTGCAAAAATAAACAATTTCTACAAAAGCTAGCATGTAATGAGATTTAATGGACGAAATGAAAATGTGGAAGAAGGTTACCGGTAGAGAATTGGACGAGGATCATCGATATGGTCTCGGAATTTCGAATGGTCGAGCGACGGGTTCGGGGTGAGCTTTTCCCCTTCTTCCTCCTTCCTTCTCTTTTCTTCCTCTTCCTTTCTCCTTCTTCTCTCTCTCTCTCTCTCGGATTTGGGGGTGTGGGTGAGTATGTCCAAGAATGTGCATAAGGGGGTGCAAGTGAGTTCAAGAGGGTGTAGGTGTGTTCAAGAGGGTGTGGGGCTCGAATGAAATTAAAGAAAATTCGAGGGGTGAAAAGGTAATTGTGAGAGAATAATGATTTGAAATTAAAATAAAATTAGCTAACAAAGCTAATCTTTTCATTTAAAATTCAACGAGGTGTCGAATAGTTAGTCCGAAAATATATTCCGAAATTTCGGGTTGTTACATCGGATTTTGAAAATAATATCAAACGAAGAAAGTAGCCTTTTGTATTTTTGACTTCCAGAGACTTTGAACTGAAATTGGGCGACATGGGGTTGCGTAACAGGGTTGCGCAAGGCCGTGTGCATTTTAGGAAACACGCACGGGGTTGCATCACGGCCTGTGGTAGGCCGTGCGGCACGCTCAAGGTTGCTTCATGGCCTGTTGATAGGCCGTGCGGTTCTATGTTTCGCGAAAAATCTGCAGAATGCGAAGAACTTCGCACAGAATGACCAAAAACTCACCAAAACTCCATTTTCAATCAGAATTTCATGCTATGAACTTCAACAAACGTCAAAGATCATATTAGAAACACATAGGATCAAGAATCATCAAAAACTACGGAGTAAAACGGTCGAACTACCGAAAAATCTTATTGCGAAACAATCTGTCCAAAACCTACTCAAACGACGACGGAATTAAATGAAACCTGAATATTACCTGTAGAAAATGATACGAGGTCGCGTAGGTTCTTACGGTTTGAAATTTGGTTAAGAAACGGAGTCAAAAGGTCGGATTGAAGTTTGGAGAGAAATCTTTTCTTTTCTCTTCTTCTTTTGTGTTAATGTTGCTGCTGAATGTTTGAGAAGAGGGGGCCAGGTGTAATTATGGGAAAAAGGGAAAGAAAGAATAAAAGGAAAATCTAAGGTTCTAGGTAAAAAGTTAAAAGGGCATTTTCGTAATTTCATGAAACTTCATAAAAAGGACACGTTAACGAAATATATCAATATTATAGTCAAAACTCATCATTTTAAACGCACATCGACATAGAATAATTTAAATTCACAAATTCTCACATTTACGAAAATTCATATAAAACACACAACATATCACAAAATTCAAGAAATGGGGAAAGAAGTGAGAAACATAAGATGCGAAGCGTTACCAAACTCATCTCGAAAAAATCGGGTCGTTACAATCTCTCCCCCTTATGAGAATCTATCCTCAGATTCTATTCATTCGAAACGAACAACTCAGGATAATATTTTCTCATTTTCTCTTCTGTCTCCCAAGTAACTTCTTCGTTTTTCTGATTCGTCCAAAGTACCTTTACGAGGGGGATTTGACGATTATGGAGTTCTTGGAATTTATGGTCCGAAATACTAACCGATTGGGAAACGAACGTCAAATTCGGCTCCAACTTGATATCTTCTATCGAGATAATCTTGGACTGATCTAGATAATACTTACGAAGCTGTGAAACGTGGAAAACATTATGAATACCAGTGAGAACCGGCTGTAAGTCTAATGTGTAAGCCATCTTCCCAATCCTCTCGAGAATCCCATACGGACCCAAATATCTCGGGCTAACTTTCCTCCTTTACCGATTCGAACGAATCCCTTTCTAGGAGAAGCTTTCAAAAATACCCGATCCCCAACTTCGAACTCCAAATCACGTCGGCATCTATCAGCATCACTCTTTTGTCGATCCTAGGTAGCTTTCATTCTTTGTCGGATAACTTGCACTTTCTCAATAGCATTCTGAATAAATTTCGGAGCAACGCCATGATGAATACCTTCTTTAGTCCATCTCCAGTCTTCTATATCCCAATAAAGCGATGATCGACACTTCCTACCATATAAAGCTTCGTAGGGTGCCATCTGAATCGAGGACTGATAACTGTTATTATAAGCGAACTTGATCAATGGTAGCTGTTTGTGCCACGCAGTCCGAAAATCTAGGGCACAGGATCTCAGCATGTCTTCAAGGTATCTGATCGTCCTTTCGGATTGGCCGTCTGTCTGGGGGTGAGCTGCGGTACTGAAAGTCAGCTTTGTTCCCATACGATCCTGTAAGTTCTGCTACAAATGTGACGTAAACCTTGTGTCTCTGTCCGACACTATACTAATCGGAACTCCATGAAGTCTCACAATCTCCTCATGATAAACCTCTGCCAACTTGTCAACTGTATAGGATGTACAAACGGGCAAGAAATGAGCGGACTTCGTCAATCTGTCAACGATTACCCAAATGCTATCATAACCGCCTCTGACACTTGGTAAACCTGAAACAGAGTCCATCACTATCTCTTCCCACTTCCAAGACGGAACGAGAAGCGGCTGAAGTAAACCTCCAGGTTTCTGATAATCTGCCTTGACCTTTTGACACGTCACATACTGTCTGATATAGTTGGCCACATCTCTCTTCAAACCATTCCACCAGAAGAACTCTTTCAAATCTCGATACATCTTAGTACCTCTCGGATGGATAGTATAGGCTGATCTGTGAGCTTCATCTAAAATCTATCTCCTTAGACTCTCTGGAATACAAACTCGGGTCTTGTGTCTGAGAAGCACTGAACTTCGTCTCTGGATCATCTTTCAAACGAATAATCTGTCGCTGAACCCAATCATCATTAGCTTGAGCTTATTTAATTATACGACCCAAATCTGACTGAATCGTAATATTAGAAACACGAGCATAAGAATTAATATGAACCCTCTCGCCACCTGATATATCTTAACTCAGCTCTAGTTGTGATACACTCGCTTTTCTACTTAAGGCATCTGCAACCACGTTCGCCTTCCCTGGATGGTACTGAATCTTACAATCATAATTAATGCGTACTAAAATCACGTGTACTGAATTACGTTGAAGTTTTACGAGATACTCCGGAATGGAAGAACGTAACTTATGTAACATTAAATCCGAACTTGTCCTTTCTCAATTCTCAACAAAGATGGCCATATTGCCGCTGTTGTTCTCTCCTACGCCCATGTCCGCCTCTTATTACTCAATTCACATGAAACGAAATCACCGACCTTGCGTCTTAGGCTTTTTTAATTCTTTCGTTCCCACAGACGGCGTCAATTGATGCGTGCAAAATTACACCTCAGAAAAATCTCATTATATTTTTCTCGAGCTCCTGTAGTATTTTTCAACGTCCCTCTTCAATGAAGGTCCAAGGCCCTTTTATAGAAAATAGTAGCTCTAATCCCTTTTGGGTTAAAACTCTTTTTTCCCCAGAACTCCTACTCCAATTAGATTTCCACTAGAAGAAAACTCTTAACCTACTAATCTTGGGCTAAAACTCTTAACCTACTAATCTTGGGCTAATCCTACCAATTAAGCCCATGCACGCCATTGGTCCACTAAAGCCCATTGGGCCGAGCCCGAAAAATACAATATCCATTTTCTAAGCCCACGTGACTGATGCCTATTTCAGCACATTGAACTGGGCCCAAAATATGATATACCATCACTACTCCCCCTATTGTCTTGAATTCGAAGAATTTAAGGGAATAAATATTATTTGTAACCTATTTTCGAGAGTTATTATTTAATCCTTTGCTTTTGAAAAATGAGCTACATCTCAAAAAGATAATCTCAACTATTAGGAAAAGAATAAGAAATTCCATAATTTTCATGGAATATACTAAGACTTAATTCACATTCATTCATGCATGCAATATCTTAACATCATTAAATGCATAAAAATCCATAGCTCGTCTGTTTATCCCCATTACCGCATCAGAGTCATCCAGGCTTCTAATGCTCCGAGCTAGACCCTACAAGAATTTGGGGCTACCTCGGCTCTCCGAGTTGGAAGTACTTAGTTAATTTTTATTTTTATTTTTTTTATATTTTTTTTATATTTTTTTTCCTCCCGAGCTGAAATCTTTCCGAGCTAAAACAATTTTTCCTGAGCCTAGTACAAACTAAGAATTCAATTTACCCGAGCTAGAATCCTTTCGAGCTAGACCCTGCAAGATCTTGGGTCTAGCTCGGTTAATACGAGCTACGCTTACTTAGAGAAATTTCACAACTCCAAAATTCTATTCCCATTTTGTTCAGGCCGGACCTGCAAGATTTTTTGCTCGACCCTTACGAATTAATAATACTTGACGAAAATTTTAGCTCGGTTAGAAATTTCTCCTTTTACTCAAACTGCAAAAGACATTACCGAGCTACAATCTTAATCTTTTGGGGCATAACTCGGCTGAACAATATTCCAAAGCTCAAGAAACCTCATCTCAAAACATTTGCCATTTGAATCGAATATGCATTTTTGAGCCCACCGTACGAACTTATGTTATTTATTTTTGTCGTAATTTGGATACTATTTATCTTTTGGTGCTCGTTTGGAGCTAGACTTTTTGTCTTAAGTATGATCTTCGCACTTCTATTATTCACGAATATTCTTGGTGTTTGTATTTTTTGCAAGTTATTTTGACATCATGTTTGCGACCTCTTACGATATTTTTTCATATCCTTAACCACTCCCCCCAGGTAACTTGTAAAAAATATTGTGCTATTTCGAATAGCTTAAAAAACTCGTTTTTCTTCGTGATCTGACTTTTCTCATAAGTTAAGGATTTTTTCGTAGTCTGGCTTTCAAGATTACGGGCTAAAAATCACAAATTTTTTTCATAAGTCAAGGACTTCTTCGTAGTCTGGCTCTCAAGACTACGGGATAAAAATATCGAAAAGTTCTCAAGTGAAAGACTTCTTCGTAGTCTGGCTTATCAAGACTACGGGCTAAAAATATCGAAGATTTCTCAAGTCAAATACTTCTTCGTAGTCTAGCTTTTCAAGACTACGGGCTAAAAATATCTAAGATTTCTCAAGTCAAAGACTTCTTCGTAGTCTGGCTTTTCAAGACTACGGGCTAAAAATAACGAGGATTTCTCAAGTCAAAGACTTCTTCATAGTCTGGCTTTTCAAGACTACGGGCTAAAAAATCTCAGAATTTATCAAGTCAAAGGACTTCTTCGTAGTCTGGCTCTCAACACTACGGGCTAAATTTCGTTAAGTCAAAAGACTTCTTCGTAGCCTGGCTTTCAAGACTACGGGCTAAATACCTCAATTATTGAACATTCCTTCAACTAATTAATTATAAAAAATCCATGTTCTCTTCCATGTGGTTTATCACAAGATTTTCGGATCCTTAATGCTGATCAAGGATAAAATCTCCAAGAAAAATATATTTTCTTTTTTATTTTTCTATAGCGATATGAAGATAATTTATTACATATAAATAATTACGTACACCAACGGCCAACTATTTGTAGTATTGATGCAGGACACTGTGAAACATTAGTGATGTTGCAAGGATTTCACTTATGATGTGTCCTAAAGATAAGAATATGTAATTGAGACTTCGACATATTATATGGTTAGTGATATCCGAATTGTGCGTCGAGTTTAGTCATGTAGGAGAAGACAGAAAACTAATCGAAACAAAAAGAAAAAGAAAGAAAAGACACCACTCGCGGAGGGAAGAGGATCATACCGCCTCCCTCCAAAACAAGAATTAAAATTTTATTATAGTGACCTCCCATCACGGAAAAAGGTCCTTTAAGACAAGTACAAAACTACTCACCTAAAATAGATTAACACTTTATTATCAAGTAATCTCCCATTCAGATGGGAGAAAAAGAACTATGGTTGACAGCAACGAAAACACAGAGGTTGTATGGCGGCAAATAGAACACGATGCACAAGGCGGCGAACCAAGAGCGAAAGAAAATTTCCCTGAGTTCATGTGTTGATCCAATTCTCCTCGAACTAGCTGTCAATTTCTCAATGGCCATCTGACCCATGACTTGAATCCGTTGTTCCATTCGTCCAAGAGCACCCATTTAGTAAGCGGGAGGCCAATTAACTAAGCAAAAAGAGCTGCTTTTATTTTCCAAGCTATTCAGATCAATTGTAAAGACCTTCTTTGTATTTGCAACTTAGCATCATGGATGAAGGAATCTTCGTGCTCTATCTCGTCTTCTCTGCTCCTCCACCGATAGTTTCTCGCTGATATCTCAATCCCGACAGCTCCACCTCATCATATTCGTCAAAGCCCATTGATTGCAACCCGCCAACACGCAGCTTCGTCCTGTTGTTTCTTTGTGATCCCTCCGCCAAACCTCGATTTCTTATCTTTGAGTATCATCGTGTCATCCTGCCCAACGATGTGGTTCTCGCCAACGAAGATCTTAAGCTCGGCTTCTTCTTCTTCATAAACTCAGTTGAATCGAGGATTACCGATCACAACCTTCAAATCAAATTTTGACTTCTTTTATATTTACATGCCTTCTTCGATTTATTCCAGAACTATCCTCTTAATAAATAATATATCTTCGTTGCTGCATCCAATTAAACATGTCCACATAAAAAAAAAAAAAATTATGTCCGAAATTTCTTACAATCCAATAATATAACCGAACTTACTTTCAATCAGATAATTATCAGGTTTCATGAATAAACGGACAAAGATAAGATTACGTTCCTATGACATCGTCATAAGTATGTTATCACATAATTAATTTTCGACCTCAAAATTTTAGTAGAGAGATTAATTAAAAAGGATTAAATTTTTTATTCGGATTGATCTCGGAAAATCCATAAAAAAAAATAATTTTTAAGATAATTGAAGTGATAATTAGTAAATATCATGCAAGTCGTATATATACTACGTACGTATTCCACTCAAATATTACATGCAAATTGTATATATCGAAGGTAATTGATATAACAAACCAATCAAACAAACAAAATCATCACGCAGAGAAACAAATTGTCTCAAGATTCGAGAAGTAATTTCCGATCACAAAATAAACCATGAAATAAAAACAATATCAAGGAAAACTTATCTTTTAATGCTAAGTCTCTATAATTTACTAATTTCAAATAGATGGGACCATCATCATGCCAGCAGATTTTTGATTGTTTTGTTATCCTGACTCGTACTTCTCCCCTCTTTCAACAACCTCACGTCTTAGGCTTTTTAAAATTTTGACCTCGTTCCCACAAATGACGCCAATTGATGCGTACTAAAATCACACATACTTAATTACGTTGAAGTTTTACGAGATATTTCGGAATTGAAGAACATAACTTATGTAACATTAAATTCGAACTTGTCCTTTCTCAAATCTCAACAAAGATGGCCATATTGCCGTCGTTGTTCTCTCCTACGCCTATGTCCGCCTCTTATTACTCAATTCACATAAAACGAAATCACCGACCTTGCTTCTTAGGCTTTTTTAATTCTTCCGTTCCCACAGACGGCGCCAATTGATACGTGCAAAATTATGCCTCAATAAAATCTCATTATATTTTTCTCGAGCTCCTGCAGTATTTTTCAATGTCCCTCTTCAATGACGATCCAATGCCCTTTTATAGAAAGTAGTAGCTCTAATCCCTTTTGGGTTAAAACTCTTTTTTCCCCAGAACTCCTACTCCAATTAGATTTCCACTAGAAGAAAATTCTTAACCTACTAATCTTGGGCTAAAACTCTTAACCTACTAATCTTAGGCTAATCCTACCAATTAAGCCCATGCACGCCATTCATCCACGAAAGCCCATTAGGCCGAGCCCAAAAAATACAATATCCATTTTCTAAGCCCACGTGACTTATGCCTATTTCAGCCCATTGAACTGGGCCCAAAATATGATATACCATCAATAATCTTCTAACAACTCTATCCTACGCCTCTGACGTTTATTCAATTCCTTCTGAGTGAAAAGATACTGAAGGCTCTTATATATGATCAGTGAAAAAATCAAAGGTGACGCCGTAGAGATAGTGACGCTACTTGCCTAGAGCGAATACGACCGCTGCTAACTCAAGATCGTGTGTAGGATAATTTTCTTCAGCAGGTTTAAGCTTTCTTGAAGCATAAGCTATAACATTTCCATTCTACATCAACACACAACCTAAACCTTCTTTTGAAGCATCTATATAAAGTACAAATCCATCTGAACCTTGAGGCAAAGTAAGAATAGGAGCGGATGTCAATCTGTTCTTTAACTCCCGAAAACTGGTCTCACACTTATCAGTCCACACAAAAGAAACATTTTTCTTTGTTAACTCAGTAAGTGGGGCTGCAAGTTTACAAAAATCCTTCACAAACCGTCTGTAATAACCTGCTAAACCCAGAAAAGTACGAACCTCTGTCGAAGTCTTGGGCTGCTCCCAACTCAATACAGAATCAATCTTCGAAGGATCAACCTCGATACCTTCCTTAGATATAACATGACCCAGAAAAGCTACTTTCTCGATCCAAAACTCACACTTACTGAACTTGGCATACAACTGATGTTCTTTCAAAGTTTGTAGCACGATCTTTAAATGCTCTGCATGCTCTTCCTCAGACTTTGAGAAAACCAGTATGTCGTCGATGAAGATGACAACAACCTTATCAAGATAAGGTCGGAAGATTCTGTGCATCATATCCATAAATGTTGTAGGAGCATTCGTCAGACCAAATGGCATAACCACAAACTCAAAATGACCATACCGAATATTGAAGGTTGTCTTCAGTATGTCCTCTGCCTTGATACGTAACTAATAATATCCCTGTCTCAGATCGAGTTTAGAATAGACCCTCGATCCCTGCAATAAGTCAAACAACTCCTCAATGTGGGGAAGAGGATACTTGTTCTTTACAGTCATCCAGTTCAACTCTTTGTAATCAACATAAAGCCTGAGAGAACCGTCCTTCGTTTTCACAAATGATACCAGTGCACGCCAGGGAGAGGTACTCGGCCTGATATAACCACTGGCTAGCAAATCGTCTAACTGAGTCTTCAATTTCTTTAACTCAGCTAGCGCCATTCTGTAGGGTGTCTTCGAATAGGGCTCAGATCCCGGATACAAATCAATTACAAACTCGATGTCACGGTCTGGAGGTAACGATTCTAACTTCTCAGGAAACACGTCTGGAAAATCCATAACTATCTCGGTATTTTTAAAATTCGAATGTTCCTTCGGCCTATTAAGAAGATAAGCAACAAAACCTGAAGCTCCTTGTCAGACGAACTTCTTTGCCTCTGTCATAGAAATAATCGGCCTATCTGTCAACTGAATACCATGACTCGAATCAAATCACAAACTAATCTTCTTCTCAAAACAATCAATCGTAGCCCTGTGGTCAAATAACCAATCCATACACAAGATAACTCCGTACTTCTTTGAAGACAACTCTATCAAGTCTGCGGGGTAAATTTTGTTCTCGAAAATGACAAAACAACGTCGGTACACGCGGTCGGTAATAATACAAGATCCCAAAGGGGAACTCACAACAAAACAATAATCAGACAAGTCAATAGACGCATGCGCAGATAAGTCAATTTCAGGAGCAACAAAAGAATGCGTAGCATTCGGATCAAATAATGCATATATGGGTATGTTATATATATGTATAATACCTTCAACCACAGCGGAAGCATCTGGCTCAGTACCCTCACTATCGCCTTCCAGGGTGTACACACGAGCTGGAACAGAAGGCTTCGGCTGTCCAGGTTGGCTCGGAGGCTGCCTGTTGGGATTCACGCACCCGCGGGCGCAGCGGAGTAGTAGATTTCAAAAATTTTAGTCCCGGGAGTTACAGTGAATCTTCATCCAATGAATTCGCAACTTTGAAACGTTTATATATCTTGAGAGATATGCACCTTTACGCACTCCTTTTGTAGTAGATAACGAACGAAAGCTTTCCAAAGCTTCTGGCCACTCCTTGATCAGTGCAGGCTTCTTGATTCTACCAAGGTCCGATCTTTAACCGAAACCCTCTAAAGTTGATCCACGGCTTCTCACAGACGAACTCTGAATCTCTTAATTCCTGCTAGAGCTTTAAGATCAGTATTTATCTAATATAAATAAGAGAATCAAGAAATAATTGTAAAGGCTGGTTCACGTTGAACTGCAGAAAAGTTTTCTGCAGTTCACCTGAACTGCCTGTAAAGAGAGAGAAAAGAGGCGCAGAAGAGAGAGAGAGATTAGGGTTAGGAAAAATCTGATTTTTCTTCTAATTTGTTTTTCACGTAAGACTCCTTGTTCTGTCTTCTGCAAGATCTGTCTTAAATAGACTTGAGTGGACCTAAAATTCCAGTCCTAGATGGGCTGGATTTTCGCCACTGCTACTATTGGGCCCAGCAGTATTTTGGCCTTCTAAAGGTCTTTTCAGTTTAATACCAGGTTAATTTCCTAAGGCCCAATTTAATTAATTCTTATTAATTAAACAAGTCTATTATATCATACAGTGGGCTTTAATTTATTCTAAATAAATTACAAGCCCATCATTGATCAGCTTGGGCTAAAATTAATTCCAAATCAATTCTCTAGTCCAATAAGTCCAATTAACATTTAATTGCTACAGTTTCACTTCTATTAATTGAACTTGATTTATTCAAAATAAATCATAAGTTTCTCAATTAATCATTTTGACTTGAGTTAATACAAATTAACTCTCAAGTCTTAAACATTCAATTAACTCTTTAATTGATAAAGCTCTCTACTACTTAAATTAAGTAGTCTCAAATTTCAACATAAATTTCGAGACTCACTCTTAATTACTTTAGACTTGAATTAATTCCTAATTAACCCTCAAGTCTAATATGCTATCAAATAACAAGTCTCTCGAATTTAATCACATTAAATACTTGTTGATTACTCTTAATTAACTCTTACATGTTAATTACACTTAATTAACATCTTAATCTCTTATTAATGAATTAATTCTAATTAATTCATTTGTCAATCCAGTTGGCTATTATCAAACTCTGTTGATATAGATAAATGTGTTCGCCTTTGGAAGTCATTGTGTGACCCCTCAGGTTCACCAATAGGACAGTAGTAGGAACACATTCTTAATGTCATTATAGTGACTTTAATTAAACTCATTTAATTAAAGACTATTTGTGAATCAGCTCATTGACTTCACAAATACATTCCTACAGACCATGGATAACTTCTAGCAACGTGTCCATGGCCAACCATCCATCGATGAAGTGGTATGAACCTTTCAGCCTTATGATTTATGTGAGATACGATCCTTCTATCATTCAATTCCCGATTGAGACCTAGCGTATGGGAGGTGGAACCCCAGTAGTCTGCAATGCTATGAATAACATTCCTATAGTAATTCCATTTGATCTTACACTCTAGGAGCTCCTTCCTAGTGAAGACCAACCGGACCTTGCGCAAGGATTTAGTGGTGGAATATACTACAATAGAATTCATAGGAATCCTGTATTGACCCTCAGAGCCTCCATGCATAACTCGAACATACGCAACATACAGCTTATGTGAAACCCTAGGGATTCAGCAGCACATCAAAGTATGTCCCAGTTATGCACAAGGCAACCATGGAGCCTCAAGTCTAAGGATTAATTAGACACGATCATGGCTAGGGAATCCCTCCTAATCTCTAAGACTCTATATAAGTCTTAACCCATTTAGGCATTCCCGGCGGGATCCTCAGTGAACTTAATCTCCATTAAGCACCCTCATATGCATAGTAGTGTCAAAACACTAATGTCATGAAATGGGAAACACTTTCATAAAGCTATGTCATATGAGCAACTCTCAGGCAAGTCTGATCGACATCCCCTATGCCTTTTAAACTCTTCGACTTGGACTGTTTTAGATCACACCATTGGGTACTTATTTCATGGCCCCCATCAAATGGTGAAACCAAGTCCCTTAGCTTACTGTGATCTTGGGGTTTCATCCATACACAGAAATAAATAATATGCAATTACTTATAAATGTAATATGATGAATTTGGCCAAAGTAGTATTAGACGACTACCAACGTCTTTCTATTATGGATCACTAGATTGTTCTACTCTAGAGTTTTAGAGGAAATGCCTCAAGCAGTTTGGCTTTCCAGGGCACAACTCTAACAATCTCCCACTTGCCCTAAAGCCAACTGCCCATTGTATCAAGACCCATCTTCAAAAGATGTCCCTCAAAAGACCTTCTGACTCTAAGGCTAAATATGTGGGTTCACTACGTTTTCTGCATAGAAAATTTATATCATTGAGATATAAGTCCTGTCTTCTGATTTAACAACCTTAAATCATTTAAGGATATGTTTAGATATTCTATGAGATCTTGGTTCCATTGCTTGCGCAATCACATTTATGTTGTTTCAAAAACAACTAATGCTGGAGCATTGCTAGGTATTACATCCAACACTTTTGGATGATGTTTCTCATCTAAACTCCTTCTGTTTCTACATCTTATGTAATAATGTGTTTTGCTTCATAAGCTTAATCCGTTCGTGTACTACACTTATTGGGATTTCCCAATTTCGTACTTCATCTTATAAGTTACTATACTTATTCATTAATTGCTTCTTTATTTCCAACCGTATCGGATTACCCTCTTAGTTTTTGATTTTTAACCCATCTATCTCTATAGATTTTGTTAATTCTTTAACTAGATAGGATTCTACCTTATCTATTGTTCGAAAACATCATACATCTATACAACTCTCTTTGTATCTTATGTATGTGATTACTCTTAATCATACTTTAAATGTAGTCAAAACAATTTTTGACTCTCTTATTTAAACAATCGTTCCAATCATTTAAGATTCCAATCATTTAAGATTAATCTGAGTTCTGGTAGGAGTCTGTAAACTTCTCTAAGTTTCGTCCACTCTTGGCTAGCTCCCACTAAATTTCAGAACTCTGTTTGCCTTCACAGAATTTCTATATCTTATATATACTGTCAAATATCTTCACTAAGATATATTTCGGATTCACTAATCCTTTTGCCTATTTCTGTAAAGTCTTACACTTATCTTATGATTTGGATTGACCTTAGTGTTCCACTATTTGTTTGTTGTAGTCTCTTGTTGAAACTTTTCAACTTCTTGTTTTCTTCTTTTATTATCAAGAAACAATTTCTTGACTAAAAGTGATTTTCTTTTTAAACAATCCATTTTGTCCTTCAGGAAACCTTTAAATAAGTATTCCATTAATACTTATTTTCTACAAACATTAATTAGATGTCTAATCTAATTCGTACTCCCACTAGTCTCTTAGACTTGTTTGGGAATTATCATATTTACTGTTAAATATGGGATTTGACATTATCATACTCAAATATGATTCTTAAACACTAAATGTTTCGAATTTCTACCTAAATTCAAATTAATTGTCCATAACTCTTATGGGTTTATTTTATGTGATAATCTATATTATCTTTTATATTCTCTTCATTTCAGACTTCGTGATATATTTTGACATTTGAAAATTTTTGAAGAAAAATTATTTCCAAAATATATAGAACTATTTTCACAAAAGGAATTTTCGGAAAAATACCCAATTCAAATGTCAAAACAGTATTCAAATAAATCATACACAACGAATTGTGTTTGATATCTCTAAAATGAACTAAATATCTCTCAGTGCTTGATTTCTTATAATGGAAACACATAGTTTTATTCTGATGTATTATTAAGACAATTAATGTGTCCTTCTTTATTGAACCCTCGTTCCAAACGAGCTTCTTTTCAGTTCAATAACTGATATACCAGTTTCACTGGTAATGAAGTTTTCAATTGAAGGACACATGCAACATTTTAGGATCAGGTCTATTCAAATTCACTATTTCTGACAAATCAAAATTTGATGAATTTCTCATTAAGGTTCAAAACCTTAACTCAGTGTTCACAAACACCTAGACTCTCAGTTCCTTTTTTAGTAAGCTAAGCTTACTCAATACTGAGAAGACAGTTAATCCTATTTACTGTTTCATAGATCTGTGGTACATCAAATATGTATATTATGCACTTTTATCATAATAGTAGCTTATTATAGACACATTGTCTATTAGCTACTTAGTGCGGTTTGCCCTTTTAACTTATTCTATGTCATCCCATATGACATCTTAAGTTTGTCTTAAAAGTTTCTCTTATAGAAAGAGAAATTTCGAGAAAGAAAGAGGGATAGTGCCTATTGAATTTAATGCTAGATTAAAGTTCCTTAGGCCTAAATTTGCTTAATTGTCCATACAATTAAGTAAACCCCTTAATAATTAATTATGTGTGCTTAATCAATTTCTAATAAATTTTAAGCCCAAATCACCTAATAACTTCGAAAGTTTTTCAGTGATGTAATTAATCAGCAGACTTGAATTAGTTCTCAAACTAATTCTCAAGTCCAAAAACCTAAATTATCATTTAATTAAGGTATAATATTAACTATTAATATTTATCTTTCTGCATCGTTCACTCAGAATAAATACATACTATTTATTGGACTCGAGGGTAACAATTAAAGGATTTTAGTCATGTTGACTGAGCAGACAGTCTACAATTATAAAGCAGAAAATGTATGAGTGATAAATAATAGAAATTTAAATAAAAGAATGATGTGGTCTTTAATCATTCAGTCTCCCACTAATTTATTCAAACTTTATTGACCCCTATGCAATAAAGCTAGAGAAAAATAGTATAATTTTTCTTTAGTGGGTATAAGATCCCAAAGCTTCTTGCAATTAAACCCACGACTCGTGGCCATTTAATTCAAGTCTTAAGGTAAACATCTTTTGTTAATTATATCAAATGTAACTCTGAATAATATTTTGCATTACCTCATTCACATAGACCCACGACTCGTGCGATATCTATGTTACTTTGGTAGTAAACCCAGCCCATTAATCATTAGAGTTCAATGATTGGTCCAACAGAGACCCACGACTCATGGCCATATCGGTTGAAGGCAACCATCGAAAAATTTGTATCTTGTATACTCAGAAAATTACCTACTTTCTAAGGCCACATAATAGAGACCCACGACTCATGGTCATCTCTATTATGCAAGGTTAGAGTGAATTTTCTATTAACGGAATGCTTGGAAAATTTAAAATCCATGTTTATAATTTTCCATTAAGGCTTAATATTAAAGAAAATTTTGACATTCAAAATTTTGGGGTTTAATTTTCAAAAAATTAAAATTATAGATTTCAAAAATCTATACAAGATCTCATCATTTAATTATCTTGTTTATGTGATTAATGCATAAAGATAAACATCCACAAAACACACAAATAATAATTAAATAAATTACCTAGCAATAATAATGGTTTATCATGGGCTTTTCCCTACACTCGGTCTATAAGAGCCATTTTATGGACCAAGATTCTATTCATGCAATAATAACATAAATTTAAATCATGCAAGGAGCACATAGAATCCTATTCTATTACAATTTAAGTAACCCGTTTCATTTGGGCCTTGATTGTCTCTTCTCTTCCAAGCCCACTTCGTCTTGAACTCCTTCTCTTAATCTAATTAGAAATTCCTCACCAATCTATGATTCTAACTCTCTCAAATTACAAATCATTTAAAGACATTGGTGGAAAAATAAAATGAAGCATTACAAATTGGAATAAGAGGCTCGCAGGCACTCGATTTAAAACCACAGTTATATTGCATCCACAAAATAAAATCATCCATAGCGCATATTAAGCCCATGATAAAACCAACATACATTCAACGCAATGCATAAAATTAAATTTACCAAGTAATTAATGATATGCATATTTGAGTTGTTTATTCTCAATAAACTACTTAAATCTTCATTAATCTTAATCACTATTAAAATTAATCTAAAATTAAATAAAATTAAAAAACTATCAATTTAATCTAGTTTCATAAGAGTTCCAAAACTATAGTCTATGTATATCAATAAAAAAGTTCAAGTTGGGAGGAATCATAAATATCCATGATTTTTGGAAAACAGATTTTCGCAAAATTATATTTTCTGTCCTGAATTTCAGAAATTCTTAATAAATCAAAAAATCAACCTTTTGACCCAATTAAAAATCCTACATTTAAGGAAAACGTGTGAGGAATAATTTATCAGAATACTCCAAAATTATCCAAGCACGTTAGAGTCCCTTTCCAATGTGATTTCCAAACAGTCGCCAAAAGCATGATGTGCAAATTTTCTGTAAAACTAGATTTTCATTTCTTGAATTCCAAAAATTATATAAAATCGAAAAATAAAGCTTTTAAACTAATTCAAAAACCAAAATTAATGAGAAACGAGTTTAGAATAATTTCTCAGAAGACTCCAAAGTCATATGAATATGTTAGATTCCTCTTCTAACGTGATTTCTAAACAGTCGCCCAAAACCGTGTTTTCAAGATTTGCACAATTTTAGGGTTTCAATTTCAAATTTTCAAAAATCAAAACAAATCGAAAAATAAAGCTTTTGAACCGATTCAAAATGTCAAGTTGTTCTAAATTGAATGTGGAACATTTTCTCAGAAGACAACAAAGTGATTTGAGAACTTTATAACAGGTTATAAATTCAATTTTTAAAACATCGCCGGAAAAACTTTAAACTGAAAACAGTTTTTCAAGATAAAGCAGTTTTTCAAGATTAGGGTTTTGGCTTCCAATTTCAAAAAATCAGAACAAGTCGAAAAATAAAGACTTTGATGCAAATAAAAACTCTAAATTCAACTTCATTGTGTTTACTCTAATCTTCCAGAAACAGAAAAATCCATTAGAGGTCATTAGGAACCCTTTCCAACTCGTTTTCTAAAACGTCATAGCGCAGGCCCTGTTTCTCAAACAGTTTTCGACCATAGATTTCAAAAATCTATATAAAATAGAAAAATAAAGGTTTTGAACCAATTCAATAGTCTAAAATCAATTTTAACGTGTCTAAAATATTTCCTCAGAAGACATAGAAGTCATATAAGATCAGTAGGAAGGATATCCGACTCAGTTTTCTAGACGTCGCCAGACTCGACTTTCTACAACACAATTTTCAGTAATACAACTCAACACCAAAACTCGTTTTTGACCAACCAAAATTTATTTTTCATGTATTTCAAAAATACACAATATTTCAAAAATATATTGCTTCAAATTTCCAGATTCCTTTTTGATAAAACCATATTCAGAATATTCCTTTCAATTTATCAAAACTCCCAACAACTTTTATATGCACATAAACAAAAAAACGCCTCTAGCACCAATTTAATCCAAATAAAAAGGGTAGAGGCAAATATATAAATGTGATCAAAGCATGGCTCTGATACCACTGTTGGGATTCACGCACCCCTGGGCGCAGCGGAAGTAGTAGATTTCAAAAATTTTAGTCCCGGGGAGTTACAGTGAATCTTCATCCAATGAATTCGTAACTTTGAAACGTTTATATATCTTGAGAGATATGCACCTTTACGCACTCCTTTTGTAGTAGATAAGGAACAAAAGCTGTCCAAAGCTTCGGGCCACTCCTTGATCAGCGCAGGCTTCTTGATTCTACCAAGGTCCGATCTTTAACCGAAACCCTCTGAGGTTGATCCACGGCTTGTAGCAGACGAACTCTGAATCTCTTAATTCCTGCTAGAGATTTAAGATCAGTATTTATCTAATATAAATAAGAGAATCAAGAAATAATTGTAAAGGCTGGTTCACGTTGAACTGTAGAAAAGTTTTCTGCAGTTCACGTGAACTGCCTGTAAAGAGAGAGAAAAGAGGCGCAGAAGAGAGAGAGAGATTAGGGTTAGGACAAAATCTTATTTTTCTTCTAATCTGTTTTTTCACGTAAAACTCCTTGTTCTGTGTTCTGCAAGATCTGTCTTAAATAGACTTGAGTGAGCCAAAAATTCCAGTCCTAGATGGGCTGGGATTTTCGGCCACTGCTACTATTGGGCCCAGCAGTATTTTGGCCTTCTAAAGGCCTTTTCAATTTAATACCAGATTAAAATCCTAAGGCCCAATTTAATTAATCCTTATTAATTAAACAAGTCTATTATATCATGCAGTGGGCTTTAATTTATTCTAAATAAATTACAAGCCCATCATTGATCAGCTTGGGCTAAAATTAATTCCAAATCAATTCTCTAGTCCAATAAGCTCAATTAACATTTAATTGCTACATATTTTCACTTCTATTAATTGAACTTGATTTATTCCAAATAAATCATAAGTTTCTCAATTAATCATTTTGACTTGAGTTAATACAAACTAACTCTCAAGTCTTAAACTTTCAATTAACTCTGTAATTGATAAAGCTCTCTTCTACTTAAATTAAGTAGTCTCAAATTTCAACATAAATTTCGAGACTCAATCTTAATTACTTTAGACTTGAATTAATTCCTAATTAACCCTTAAGTCTAATATGCTATCAAATAACAAGTCTCTCGAATTTAATAACATTAAATACTTGTTAATTACTGTAGCGCCCCCTGAAGAAGGACCGCCACATCCGCACCGAAATGGATTCCCGAGCTTCAGCGAGGGGCCTCAACTCAAAAACCCACTCCGGCGAACGGCACTCAAGCAATAACCATCGGCAACAGCGACAAACATCCCAACAACAACTAGAAAAGAGCAGAGAAATGCGGAAGCGATTAAGGTAAACATATAAATTTCATAAAAGCCTACGAGGCTAACGTAATAACAATTAAACATTTATAATCAAGATACAATAAAATAACAACACCTGTTCATAAGCAGATAGTGTCATCCATGGCTCAATTAGTCTATCCTACACAATCCTAGATATCGTCAACTATCCCACAGCAGGGGCACATAAGTACATAAAGTAAATAAATATAATAAACAAGACTCGACAGTTGTTGGGACCACTGACAAGACAAACCAGAAAGACTGAGCCGATCTAGACCTGCTGATGCCGACTGACAAGATAGGTGACGCCGCCACCTGTCTACCTGAAGCAAGAACCAAAACAGCAGGGATGAGTATAAAGGATACTCAGTAAGGGGTTTTGATCACAGTTCGTCATTTATCTTTTAAAACCAAAAGTGGTGAGTGTTGCCCGTTTTGAGAAAGAATATGAATAATGAAATATAAGTTATAAAATAACGCAAGGCAACGCTCAGGATCGGCTTATTTGAAAATACAATTAGTTGACGAACCGGATCTTTCAAAATATTTGCACGTAATATCAAGCCGATAAATTGAAAGGGCGTTAGTTGAGTTACGAGGCCGTTATGGTTTCGAAAGACATGCTATGAGTAAGTTAGAACGATAATTAAACACGGCTCATAATTCAACTAATTAATGGAATAATAAAGGAGACTTCAGTTGGCAAGTTCGAGCCACGCTTCCAGGTTTTGTATATATATTTATAGGGAAATACGTATACTAAAGGAAGAAAACCGGAATGTGCTTCGACTCGTAACTAAAGCCGTAAATCAGATAGACAAGCAAGAAATGCAATAAGTCATGCAAGAATGTGTCCCGGCGAGAACGGGCCCTCTCCTTATAACTCCCAATTGAAAATCATGCAAGCAAGTACTCCATCTCCAAGGTTCATGGACCACTCGGAATTTATGGAAACGCGTGTTAACAACGTCACCCTTAACAGAATTTTCTAGGAAGCGCGTAGCCTACAACGCCACCCTCGCACTAACTCAGGTTAGTCAACCTCCTGGCTGACCTAAGCAGATACGGATTGGAGTATCCATCGGGATCTGCCCTGGACGCACGTCCCCAGGCTCACCTCCTAAATACTCCGGGCCCAACACGATACACGGTTCATAGCTCGCATTTGAAAACGATGACAGTTTAAGTGGCCAAAAGGGCCATTCGTAATTGGGGAATCGGGATGTGGAAGGCCAAAAGGGACCATTCGAGACAAGGTTATATTTGCGAGGCCGAGAGACCAAAATTCGCATTTAAAACAAAAGGGTTTTCCTTGTCTCTAGTTGGAAGCATTTCAAATCATTTTGGTTTTTCTATTAAAAGGTTTGACTAAGCACATAAGGAATAGTAAAGGCAGTACAACAAGTAATAATAAAAGCTGGGTAGTCATTTATTTTGCAACCTATAATAGTCTATGTCCTTGCCCCAGTTAAAAATAAGTTAAACCCTTACCTGGCTCGACAAGACAGTATGAAAGCAAGCGGTAGTCAGGTTTCTCCCTCGTTGGACCCACCTGTAATACACAGGGCCTAGAGGATGAAAACAAGACCAACAATACTAAAAGCAAGACACAAGACAACAGACGACGCACGGCAATTCAAATAGAATCCAATCATGCAATAAACGAAATATGGGAAGTAAATCAATTAAACATGTAAATTACGGTACGACAATTAAAGAATATTAATGAAATGTTAAATAACGAAAGAACGTAAATAATAAATATTAAAGGCATGCTTAAACGCAATTAGGGTACGTAGACATGCTTAAATAATATAAGGACGTTCTCTCGCGAATACGGTGTCAAACGGACAAGAAACGAAAAAGATGGAATAAATCCCTAAATGAGCAAGGTGTCAATTGACGGTCAATTAGGGTCGGGTAAATTGTAAATTATGAAGAATATCAAATCCCAAGGCTCGAGGAAGCTATAGGTGAAATCGGATTGATATTCGGAGGTCGTATGAGAAAAATCAACATTTAAATGAGTGGGGTTGACCAATTCCCGAAGTGCAAGAAAGGAAAAGGCTGGAAAATACACTAAGTATGTTGCACCGGCCAACGCACGGGCTTACGCACGGGCTTGGCAAGCCGGTGCAAGCACAAAAGGGGTTGCACGGCCTCCCGCACGGTCTTGAGCACGGTGTCAAGACCGTGCAGGTGCAAACGGCCATGTGCACGGGCCTGTGAACGGGCTCAAGCCCGTGCAGGCAGAAAAGAGAAGCGCACGGGCTCTTGCACGGTCTTGCTCAAGACCGTGCGTTCGCCCGTGTGGATCTACTGAGCAGCAGACTCAGCAGATCGCGAACCTCATACGCGAAAATCAAAATATAAATTCATATAACTCCTAATCTACACCATAAAACATCCTAATTTTCACATATAATCATATATATCATATAAGCTACATATAGACACAAGAATCACGTAAAATGGTCAAGTAATTCTTCCTAAACACGAAAATCCTAATATATAAAATTCTATATATAATTCACGAAAAATCGCAAGAAATAACGAACGGAATGAAATGGGGTAAAAGGATTACCGGTAGATAATGTAGTGAGGGTCGTTCGGGTTTTCACGGCTCGTCGATCGGGCGAGAAATGAGCTCGGTAGGGCGTCGGGAAGATCTTTCTCTTTTCTTCTCCTTCTTTCTCCTTTCTTTCTTCTTTCTTTCTTTCTTTCTATGTAATGAGAAAATGAGAGAGATGGGTAGATATTTAAGAAAATATCTCGGGAGGGTAAAATGGTCATTTAGGCTTTCAAGGGCATTTATGTAATTTAAGTAGTTAAGGGTATTTAAAAGATAGGTTAAATCAATCTTTTCCACAAGATTGATTAATCCAATTGGATAGATCGAGAAATTAGGCAAGAAAGAATTCGCGTAAATATTAATAATATAATACAAATATTCGGGTCGTTACAATACTCCCCTCTTCAAGAGAATCTGTCCTCAGATTCTCCTCCGGACTTCGGGGTTAGTTAAGGGGAGCATAATGTAAGAGTTCTAATAACTCGAATTAAAAACGAACATTTAGGAGCAATTAAAATACATTATAAAACGTCATTCATAATAAAAACATTTAAATGCGAATAACATTCCAATAAAATTCAAAGTCATGCGAAAGACGGAATTGCAAAAACCCTAAACAAGGCTAACGACGAAGAAGAAAATCCCAAAGCAAGGTCCATCGTCACTGTCATTATCTATTTCGTTCTTCCGACTGATTCTTGTACTCTTTGTATCCTCAATGACAATTGTCACATCCTTCTCCTGTTTCTTGATTAGAGTTCCTTTTACAGGAAGTAACGCCATCATCATTTCTCCTATTGTACTCCTCGTCTTTCTCACAATCTGTCTTTTCAAGATCACACTCTTTCTTATTCTTTCTACAGAGTGTTTTCTCATCTTCAAGGGTATTTGATGATTTCTCCTCTCCGCCTTCCATTAAACCATCATTTTCATCATTTCTTCGCTCGACTTCATACGAAACATCAGGGTCGTCATTATCAGAAGCTGATGTCGACTCGTCTCCCATATAATCCTCATCGTCAGATAATTCATTATCCTCTTCACTAGTTGATTCATCATCAGACATACTTTTTGAAGTATACTCCTTCAGACTCGATTTGTCAACGTCAGTGCCATCCAGAACCGCATAACGTACTCGCAATAGAATCGATCCTAGTCGGCCAAGAACTCCTTGTCCTTAGCACTCTCTAATAGCGTATAACGAATTTATCGAATTCCATGCTATCCACACAAAGGTCACATAAATCTTAGCATCTAATCATTCAGTCAGTGCAAGTGTGAATTTTGAAAGCGGTTAAGGCACGTAAGTCATATAAAACACTTAGCACATATTTATAGCAATTACCATTCAAAGCAGAACACTATGAATGAATGCTATGATAATGCAATGTACCTGTACGAGCATGTCGAGATCGGTAACCACTTCTTCTTCCCCCAGGGTTCTCTCTGTTGGGACAGTCCCGAATGTGGTGCTTGGTGCTTCCACAAGAAAAGCAACGTCCCAATTGTTTCCTACACTTTGTCGTCCTGTGATTCGTCTTCCCACAGTGCTCACAGGGAATGGGGTCCTCGTTTACTTCAGGTTCTATAGATTCTGGCACCTCGTAGTGTGGTCTCTTTGTCCGAAAGTACTCGGTCCGGCTGGCTCTCTCCTTGCTATCTCGTTGGAAGAGGATCCTATCATAACAGGGGCACTCTGGTTCATTATTTGGAGTTCGGACTCCACTCTCATAGCTCGAGTAACTGCATCGGGGTAAAGACGGAGGTCAAGTGCCATTAATGCTCTTCGGATCTCCGGCTGAAGTCCCTCGATAAATTTTCGTGCTCTCTTTCGTTCGTCCGCGGCATAGTGAGGAGCATAAGTGATGAGACGGTTAAACTGTGCTTCATACTGGGCTACGGTAGATGCTCCTTGGTTGAGATACATGAATTCTCTCTCTCGGCTGTCACGTACCACTTCCGGCACATACTTCATTCGGAAGTCAGTTACGAATCGTGACCAAGTGTGGGGAACTCTTTCGGCGATCCATCTCCGTTCTGTGAAGTTCCACCAATCTCGAGCGGGTCCTCTCATAAGGAAGGTAGCATACTCGACCCTCTCGGGGTCACCACACTGTAGTACTCGAAAGATCTGCTCCACGTCGGATATCCAGGCCTCGGCCTTAAAATCATCTGGTTCGCCCTCAAAGCAGGGTGGGCGATAGAAGAGAAACCTATCCAAGGTTTGGCCCACAGTCTGTCTGGCAGGTACGTCCTGCTGTTGTTGTTGTTGTATCCCTTGACATACTTGCACGGCGATCTGTCGGATAATCGATACCCACTCTTCAGCCATTGGGTTCGGGGGTGTTGGAGCAGTAGGGGGTCTTCGGCGAGGCATTATGCACCTGTGAACAACAAACTGGAAAATGATGCATGCTCGGTTAATGGAATGATCATATAAGGCCTGTAAAATTCAAACAAAACCTACATATATGATTCGAATAGCATGTAATAAATTAAAGCATGAAATAAATCGCATAACAAGCAAAACTCGATCCTATAGCCGTACGATCTAGACACGACAAGACCCAAGCAGGACACGACAAGACGACAAGACAAGACAGACGCTACCTCGAGTTCCACATCCACCTGCATTCGATCCCAACTTAGTACTACAATTGTAAGAGATCAAACGGTTGGTTGGCCATTCCAAAAGAAGATCAATCACAATTTCAATACTAAGGAGTTCTCAAGCACCTGTGACTGGAAACTCTAAGTCTCATTGACACGAAATGGGCAGACACAAGAGACAAGACACGACGCGATTACAAAGCTTCGGTTCCTTTTGGGAACCTAGGCTCTGATACCACTGACTGTAGCGCCCCCTGAAGAAGGACCGCCACATCCGCACCGAAATGGATTCCCGAGCTTCAGCGAGGGGCCTCAACTCAAAAACCCACTCCGGCGAACGGCACTCAAGCAATAACCATCGGCAACAGCGACAAACATCCCAACAACAACTAGAAAAGAGCAGAGAAATGCGGAAGCGATTAAGGTAAACATATAAATTTCATAAAAGCCTACGAGGCTAACGTAATAACAATTAAACATTTATAATCAAGATACAATAAAATAACAACACCTGTTCATAAGCAGATAGTGTCATCCATGGCTCAATTAGTCTATCCTACACAATCCTAGATATCGTCAACTATCCCACAGCAGGGGCACATAAGTACATAAAGTAAATAAATACAATAAACAAGACTCGACAGTTGTTGGGACCACTGACAAGACAAACCAGAAAGACTGAGCCGATCTAGACCTGCTGATGCCGACTGACAAGATAGGTGACGCCGCCACCTGTCTACCTGAAGCAAGAACCAAAACAGCAGGGATGAGTATAAAGGATACTCAGTAAGGGGTTTTGATCACAGTTCGTCATTTATCTTTTAAAACCAAAAGTGGTGAGTGTTGCCCGTTTTGAGAAAGAATATGAATAATGAAATATAAGTTTTAAAATAACGCAAGGCAACGCTCAGGATCGGCTTATTTGAAAATACAATTAGTTGACGAACCGGATCTTTCAAAATATTTGCACGTAATATCAAGCCGATAAATTGAAAGGGCGTTAGTTGAGTTACGAGGCCGTTATGGTTTCGAAAGACATGCTATGAGTAAGTTAGAACGATAATTAAACACGGCTCATAATTCAACTAATTAATGGAATAATAAAGGAGACTTCAGTTGGCAAGTTCGAGCCACGCTTCCGGGTTTTGTATATATATTTATAGGGAAATACGTATACTAAAGGAAGAAAACCGGAATGTGCTTCGACTCGTAACTAAAGCCGTAAATCAGATAGACAAGCAAGAAATGCAATAAGTCATGCAAGAATGTGTCCCGGCGAGAACGGGCCCTCTCCTTATAACTCCCAATTGAAAATCATGCAAGCAAGTACTCCATCTCCAAGGTTCATGGACCACTCGGAATTTATGGAAACGCGTGTTAACAACGTCACCCTTAACAGAATTTTCTAGGAAGCGCGTAGCCTACAACGCCACCCTCGCACTAACTCAGGTTAGTCAACCTCCTGGCTGACCTAAGCAGATACGGATTGGAGTATCCATCGGGATCTGCCCTGGACGCACGTCCCCAGGCTCACCTCCTAAATACTCTGGGCCCAACACGATACACGGTTCATAGCTCGCATTTGAAAACGATGACAGTTTAAGTGGCCAAAAGGGCCATTCGTAATTGGGGAATCGGGATGTGGAAGGCCAAAAGGGACCATTCGAGACAAGGTTATATTTGCGAGGCCGAGAGACCAAAATTCGCATTTAAAACAAAAGGGTTTTCCTTGTCTCTAGTGGGAAGCATTTCAAATCATTTTGGTTTTGCTATTAAAAGGTTTGACTAAGCACATAAGGAATAGTAAAGGCAGTACAACAAGTAATAATAAAAGCTGGGTAGTCATTTATTTTGCAACCTATAATAGTCTATGTCCTTGCCCCAGTTAAAAATAAGTTAAACCCTTACCTGTCTCGACAAGACAGTATGAAAGAAAGCGGTAGTCAGGTTTCTCCCTCGTTGGACCCACCTGTAATACACAGGGCCTAGAGGATGAAAACAAGACCAACAATACTAAAAGCAAGACACAAGACAACAGACGACGCACGGCAATTCAAATAGAATCCAATCATGCAATAAACGAAATATGGGAAGTAAATCAATTAAACATGTAAATTACGGTACGACAATTAAAGAATATTAATGAAATGTTAAATAACGAAAGAACGTAAGTAATAAATATTAAAGGCATGCTTAAACGCAATTAGGGTACGTAGACATGCTTAAATAATATAAGGACGTTCTCTCGCGAATACGGTGTCAAACGGACAAGAAACGGAAAAGATGGAATAAATCCCTAAACGAGCCAGGTGTCAATTGACGGTCAATTAGGGTCGGGTAAATTGTAAATTATGAAGAATATCAAATCTGTAACGCCCCGAAAATCCGAATAATTAATTTGGTATGTCTGAATCGAATATTTGTGTAATTTAATATTTATTTGATATTTATTATGCAATTTTAGAATTTATTTCGTATATGATTGAAGTTATGTATTTAATTTACAAATCGTCAATGTGCGTTTAATAATATGAATTTTGACTGTAATTACATGTTATTTGGACATCGTGAGATTTCGAACTTATTTTGCAAAATTACTAAAATGCCCCTTCGATTTCTAAACCTTAGTCAAGATTTGACTAAGTCTCAATCTCTCTCTCACACTTGCCATTCACGCACAAACAAGCAAAGGAGAAGAAGGAAAGAAAGAAAAAGAGAAGGAAGAAGAAAGAGATTCCAACGATCGTTCCGACTCCGTTTCCCGACGGATTTTCGAGCCGTTTACGTCTACGAACTCCTCGCGATCTCATCTACGTGTATGCTCTCTCGAAATTTTTCATTTAATGCCTTCATTACTTCGATTTTTGGATTTTTGATTATAGTTGTATAATTTAGGTTTTATATGATTTTGATAGAAATTATGGTTGGATTTTCGTGTTTATTGATTCTACGTGTAGCTTATGTATTGTAGATCATTATATGTGAGAATTAGGGTTTGATTTGCATGTTTTAGTGATTAATTGTTGGATTAGGGGTTGATTTTCGCGTATGATTTTCTGTCTGCGAGTTTCTGCTCATTTTGATCGCACACGGGCTTGTGCACACGGCCTCGAGGCCGTGTGCATGATGCCGTGCGCGTGGAAGGATTGCGCACGGGCTCTACACACGGCCTTGAGGCCGTGTGCATGAGGCCGTGCGCGTTTCTTGAGTGTGCACGGCCTCGCCACACGGCCGTGCACAAGGCCGTGTGGAAGGCTCGAACAGTACCCTGACCTTCTGTAAGTCAGGGTACAAATTGGCCTACGGGTCCCGCTTCGGCTCGTCTTTTCCGAATTCTTTCTTCGCTCGTGTATTCGATATGTATGATATGGATAGGAATTACATGATTTGTGAATTTACGACATGTTCGGGTATGTGAATAGTGCATTTTAAGTTTTCGTTAAATTTTCTAACTTTTGCATGTGAAGTCCGATTTTTCCGAAATTCGAATGCATGCTTCTTTACGATATTCTAAGCATGTCCGTAAAGTTTCGTTGCATTTGGAATTGATTTACATTTTTAAATTTGCGATTTACTCTGTTTTCGTTTGAGAACTTGAACCTAAGTGATTTATTTAATTGTATAACGTGCTTCTACGTGTTCTAATTCTTTCGTATAAGCCGTGCGTCGTCTTTAGTCTTATTTGGTTGTGTCTTGGTATTTTGCAGACGATACTCCTGTGGAGTAGCGCCGGTTCTTGCTCTTTTTGCTCATCTTTTGCATAGCCAGGTGAGGCTTTCCGTTTCTGTTTCCAGTAATACTACGTATATATATATAAATAAACCTCTCCCGATATAAGCCACGTTTATGTTTTGTTTTCACACCGTTTATATATATACTTAGTAGATATTTATGATTATTATGTTCATTTGATTTATCGAAAATTATTTGATATGAAAAAGTATTACGTATAGTCTTCGAAATGTTTACGGAAGAGACATGTAAAACCTTTTGTTTCTAAGGCGAACTTTGGCCTTCGGCCTCGCATATGACATGTCTCGAACGGTCTTTTGGCCAACCCGAAATGTTTGAAAAAGCGAGTTATGAAATGTTTGTATGATCGTTTGGGCCCGGAGTAAGAGCGATAGGACGAAGTCGGTGGACGTCGGGTCTACGGCGTAAATCCTATGGTTTCCTCCATTTGGGAGCTCGGGGTGAGGCCGGAGTGGCAGCCCTTTGAGTACCTGAGTTATTCTAGTAAGTTTCGCGTAGTTCGGATTTAGCGGTCCGTCTACATTGGAGGAATAAGGGTGGTTTCCGGTTTTTATGTTTGGTTATTGGAGTTCAGGGCTCGACTCGCCGAGTCATAAGATATGTTTTGTTTTATGTTAAATCACCACCCGATTACGAAAACCTTTCTTTTATGTTGATTTCTTTTAAGTTTAAAAATTGGTGATTTATTTCCCGTTTTGTTATATACACTATTATTCCCTCCTCACTTAGTCGTTTGACTAACCCCCCTCTGTTTTACCCCTGTACTGGTTTCAGGATACTAGGCGGGATCTGCGTCGTCGTCGTCGCGTCTTAGAGTTACATTCTTTTTGCTCATGTATAACTCTCATTCAGTATGGCTATGATTTATGTCTTTTGATTTTAGGATTTATTAGAATGTATTCGGGATTTTGTATTGAACCCGTTATTATATAATTATCGGGATATTGTACCGAACCCGTTTGTTATTTAATTAAGTGAATTTCGTTAGCCTTGGTGGGCTTTAATAATTGTGCAATTTATTATGCTTTAATGTTGATTTATTTCGCTTCCGCACTTCTGTCTCGTTGTTTATTTAAAACCCCCGCCTAGTAATTGAGTAAATGCTTGCCGTTCGCCGGGTTTCGATTCGGGTCGGATCCCATTCCGGCTTCGGGTCGGGGCTCGGTGCGGGGCGTGCGTTACCCGTTTGGGGCGCCCGCTACAGTTGGTATCAGAGCCCTTGGTCCAATGGCCGAAGCTCTGAATTGTCGTGTCCAGTTGTGTCTAGGTTGTACGGCTTAGGATTACGTGTTTGTGGCTATGTAATTATTTGAATAAACTTCTCTACGTGTTACAGCTTTTCATAATCACTTATCGTCATGCATGTTTGGTATTGAATGTGCAGAATGCCTCCTCGTCGTGAACCGCCAGGTCCGCCTCCAGGTGTTCCTACTCCGGCACAGTTTATGGAAGCCTTAGGGCAATTCATGGTTCATACCAACAGAGCTACGCCACCACCTGCCCCCGAGAATGATATGGGAAGGTTTCTTAAGCTCAACCCTCCGCAGTTCGAGGGTGCACCTGATGATGTTATCGCCGAGGCTTGGATATCGGCGATGGAAAAGAGATTCCGCGTGATGGAGTGTCCGGACCCTAAGAGGGTCGAGTTAGCAGTGTACCAGATGACTGGAGCTGCTCAGGACTGGTGGGCTCGTATAGAGCAGAGATGGCAGCGAGAGCATGTGGTCCCGTCTTGGGATCAGTTTTTGGTGGAGTTTCGGGCCAAGTATATTCCTTTGGTGGTCCGACAGAGACGTGAGCGAGAGTTCCTGGCTCTCAAGCAGGGTACTTCTACCGTTGACCAGTACGAGGCTCATTTCTCCAGGCTTATTATTCACTGCTCGTATATGGTTGACGACGAGCAAAGGAAGACTCGACAGTTTATCGAGGGATTGTCGAACGAAATTCGTATGCATATGCTCGGGAACAGACTTCAGTTCTATACAGATGCAGTCGAGACGGCCCTTTCTATAGAGTCCGATCTTCGACAGATGAGACCGACATTAGCACCTGCCCCTGCAGCCGCCAAGAGTTTTGCTTCTGGTTCGAAGAGGCCATTTATTCCTTCTGGGTCCTCTTCAGGGAAGAAGCCGTTCAGGAGCGCCATTCAGCCTGCTCCTCCCCGACCTCAGCTTGCTCCTCCTCGATCTCAGGGATTTCCACGGCCAGTATGTGGATTTTGTCAGGGCCCACGCTTAGAGGCCAAATGTTGGAGGAAGAACGGTCTTTGCTACGGATGCGGTAGCCCCGATCACAGAATTGGTGAATGTCCGAAGAGAAGACCGGTACAGCAGGGAGCCGCTCAGCCTCAGGCTCACGCTCGTGTTTACGCCTTGGAAGGCGATGCTGAGGATGCTGTTGCAGATCCGACAGATGTGGTGGAAGGTACTATATATATAAATGGCATCCCCATACATGCATTATACGACTCGGGTGCTTCACACTCATTTATTGCGCCTGCTGTTTCCTTATCTGTGCATGCGCCTGTTTCGTTGCTTGATTATGTGCTAGTGGTTGGTTCGCCGTTGGGTTCGAAGGTCGTTGCGAACCGAGCACTTAAACGTTGTCCGATTGTCATCGAGGATATCGAGTATCTAGCAGATTTGATCGAGCTGCCGATGAAGAAATATGGAGTTATTCTCGGAATGGATTGGTTGTACGAGCATCGGGCGAAGGTTGATTGTTTCGAGAAGAAGGTTATTCTGGGCTCTAATGAGGTTAAGGGTTTCCGATCAGGAGAAGGCCCGTATATCTCAATGATGGAAGCCAAGAAGCTCGTTCAGAAAGAAGAAGCGACGTGCTTTATAGCTTACATTCTCAACCGCCCGAAGGACCAGACAAAGATCGAAGAGACGCCCGTGGTCAATGAATTCGTCGACGTGTTTCCCGAGAATTTGGAATTCTTGCCACCGGATCGGGATATAGAGTTCGTGATTGATCTAGTTCCGGGAGCCGAGTCTTATTCGAAGTCGCCGTACCGAATGGCTCCTGCCGAGTTGAAAGAATTGAAGAATCAACTCGACGAACTTCTTTCTATTGGATATATCCGACCGAGTACCTCGCCTTGGGGTGCTCCAGTCTTGTTCGTAAAGAAGAAGGACGGTACACTTCGCATGTGTATCGATTACCGAGAATTGAACAGGATGACAGTGAAGAACAAGTATCCTCTACCGCATATCGAGGAATTGTTCGATTTGCTACAAGGATCGAGGGTTTATTCCAAGCTCGATCTCAGACAAGGATATTACCAGCTCCGTATCCGATCAGACGATGTCCCGAAGACAGCTTTCAACACCCGATACGGACATTTCGAGTTTGTGGTCATGCCGTTTGGACTTACGAATGCTCCAGCAGCTTTTATGGACATGATGCACAGAATTTTCCGTCCGTACCTCGATAAGTTTGTCGTTATTTTCATCGACGACATCTTAGTGTTCTCGAAGTCCGAAGAAGAACACGCTGAACACCTCCGGATTGTGCTCCAAGCTTTGAGAGAGCACCAGTTGTTTGCTAAGTTCAGCAAATGCGAATTCTGGATTGACCGAGTGACCTTCCTAGGTCATGTCATATCCGGAACGGGAATCGAGGTAGATCCTTCGAAGATTGAGACAGTGCTGGATTGGGAGAGACCTAAGACTCCTACAGAGATCCGTAGTTTCTTGGGATTAGCAGGATACTACAGACGTTTTGTCAAGGATTTCTCTAAACTTGCAGGTCCGTTAACAGCATTGACGAAGAAGGAAGCTAAGTTTGAGTGGTCAGCCAAATGTGAAGCTAGTTTTCAGGAGCTCAAGAAGAGATTGACCACAGCCCCAGTACTGACCCTGCCAGAGGGTTCTGAAGGATTTGTCGTGTATGCAGATGCGTCACACGAAGGGTTAGGTTGTGTATTAATGCAGAATGGGAAAGTTATAGCTTATGCATCGAGGAAGCTAAAGCCAGCTGAAGAGAACTATCCCACACACGACCTTGAACTAGCCGCCGTGGTATTTGCATTATTGAAATGGCATCATTACCTCTACGGCACCACATTTGACATCTTCACAGATCATAAGAGCCTTCAGTACTTGTTTACTCAGAAGGAATTGAACAAACGACAGCGCCGTTGGATGGAGTTATTTGAGGACTACGATTGCAAGATCCAGTACCATCCCGGGAAGGCGAATGTCGTAGCCGATGCATTGAGCCGGAAGGCAAGCATAGCCCAGCTAGAGGCTAAGTTAGAGGGAGTTCACATCAGTTCTCAGGCCCATGTTCACAGCATATCGATCCAGTCAGAATTGGGTCGAAAGATTCGAGATGTTCAGGCTACTGATGAGTGGACTCAGAGACAGATAGTTCACATTGCAGCTGATTCTGAGACTCAGTTTGTTGTGGACGACACAGGAATTCTCCGCTACAAGTCCCGAGTTTGTGTTTCGGAGAGTCTGAGGAAAGAGATTCTCGATGAGGCTCACAACACACCTTACACAGTTCATCCGGGAGGAAGTAAGATGTATCGGGATTTGAAGGAATTGTTCTGGTGGAGAGGTATGAAGAGAGACGTAGCTGATTACGTCAAGAGATGTTCGACTTGTCAACAAGTTAAAGCTGAACATCAGAGACCGGGAGGTTTGCTTGAGCCACTACCGATTCCTACATGGAATTGGGAGGGTATTGCCATGGACTTCGTGTCTGGTTTACCTAAAGTTAGAGGTGGCTACGATAGCATTTGGGTGATTATCGACCGATTATCCAAGAGTGCTCATTTCCTACCGATCAACATGTCGTACAAAGTGGATAGGTTGGCAGAGATTTATCACCGAGAGATTGTCAAGCTTCATGGAATTCCGTCTACGATAGTATCTGACAGAGATGCTCGATTTACTTCCCGTTTGTGGCAACAACTTCAAGAACGAATGGGAACGAAGCTGACTTTCAGTACGGCCGCACATCCGCAAACCGATGGTCAGTCAGAGAGGATGATCAGATATCTCTGTGATATGCTTCGAGCTTGTGCCCTGGATTTTCGTAACAATTGGCACGACCAGTTGCCTCTGATTGAGTTTGCCTACAACAACAGTCATCAGTCTACGATCGGAATGGCACCTTACGAAGCATTGTATGGCAGAAAGTGTAGATCCCCGTTGTTTTGGGATCTCGAAGATTGGCGATGGACGAAAGATGATCAGGAACGAGGAACTCCTCCAAAGTTTCTCCAAAATGCCATCGACCGAATTCAGATCATCCGGCAGAGAATGAAGGCAGCTCAGGATCGACAGAAGAGCTATGCCGACACCCGCCGCCGACCGTTAGAATTTGAGGTTGGTGACAGAGTATTCCTCAAAGCTTCTCCTCGAAAGGGTTTCACCCGAATTGGAAAAGGAGGAAAGTTAAGTCCGAGATTTTTGGGCCCCTATGAGATTCTGGAAAGAATTGGGAACGCAGCTTACAGGTTAGACTTGCCGCCGAGTCTGACAGGGATTCACAACGTCTTTCATGTTTCCCAACTCCGAAAATACTTCCCGAATAAGTCTGAGATCCTTCCTGTTGAGGATGTTGAACTAGAGCCGGATTTGACCTTTGTTTCGAAGCCGGTGAAGATATTGGATAAGAAGACTCAAGCTCTGCGCAACCGAGAGATTTCTCTTGTCAAAGTCCTTTGGAGAAATCAGACAACCGAAGAAGCTACATGGGAGACCGAGGACAAAATGCGCAAGTTTCATCCGGAATTATTTCAGCCGGACGAGTAGAATCTGGGGGCCAGATTCTCATAAGGAGGGGTGATTGTAACGCCCCGAAAATCCGAATAATTAATTTGGTATGTCCGAATCGAATATTTGTGTAATTTAATATTTATTTGATATTTATTATGCAATTTTAGAATTTATTTCGTATATGATTGAAGTTATGTATTTAATTTACAAATCGTCAATGTGCGTTTAATAATATGAATTTTGACTGTAATTACATGTTATTTGGACATCGTGAGATTTCGAACTTATTTTGCAAAATTACTAAAATGCCCCTTCGATTTCTAAACCTTAGTCAAGATTTGACTAAGTCTCAATCTCTCTCTCACACTTGCCATTCACGCACAAACAAGCAAAGGAGAAGAAGGAAAGAAAGAAAAAGAGAAGGAAGAAGAAAGAGATTCCAACGATCGTTCCGACTCCGTTTCCCGACGGATTTTCGAGCCGTTTACGTCTACGAACTCCTCGCGATCTCATCTACGTGTATGCTCTCTCGAAATTTTTCATTTAATGCCTTCATTACTTCGATTTTTGGATTTTTGATTATAGTTGTATAATTTAGGTTTTATATGATTTTGATAGAAATTATGGTTGGATTTTCGTGTTTATTGATTCTACGTGTAGCTTATGTATTGTAGATCATTATATGTGAGAATTAGGGTTTGATTTGCATGTTTTAGTGATTAATTGTTGGATTAGGGGTTGATTTTCGCGTATGATTTTCTGTCTGCGAGTTTCTGCTCATTTTGATCGCACACGGGCTTGTGCACACGGCCTCGAGGCCGTGTGCATGATGCCGTGCGCGTGGAAGGATTGCGCACGGGCTCTACACACGGCCTTGAGGCCGTGTGCATGAGGCCGTGCGCGTTTCTTGAGTGTGCACGGCCTCGCCACACGGCCGTGCACAAGGCCGTGTGGAAGGCTCGAACAGTACCCTGACCTTCTGTAAGTCAGGGTACAAATTGGCCTACGGGTCCCGCTTCGGCTCGTCTTTTCCGAATTCTTTCTTCGCTCGTGTATTCGATATGTATGATATGGATAGGAATTACATGATTTGTGAATTTACGACATGTTCGGGTATGTGAATAGTGCATTTTAAGTTTTCGTTAAATTTTCTAACTTTTGCATGTGAAGTCCGATTTTTCCGAAATTCGAATGCATGCTTCTTTACGATATTCTAAGCATGTCCGTAAAGTTTCGTTGCATTTGGAATTGATTTACATTTTTAAATTTGCGATTTACTCTGTTTTCGTTTGAGAATTTGAACCTAAGTGATTTATTTAATTGTATAACGTGCTTCTACGTGTTCTAATTCTTTCGTATAAGCCGTGCGTCGTCTTTAGTCTTATTTGGTTGTGTCTTGGTATTTTGCAGACGATACTCCTGTGGAGTAGCGCCGGTTCTTGCTCTTTTTGCTCATCTTTTGCATAGCCAGGTGAGGCTTTCCGTTTCTGTTTCCAGTAATACTACGTATATATATATAAATAAACCTCTCCCGATATAAGCCACGTTTATGTTTTGTTTTCACACCGTTTATATATATACTTAGTAGATATTTATGATTATTATGTTCATTTGATTTATCGAAAATTATTTGATATGAAAAAGTATTACGTATAGTCTTCGAAATGTTTACGGAAGAGACATGTAAAACCTTTTGTTTCTAAGGCGAACTTTGGCCTTCGGCCTCGCATATGACATGTCTCGAACGGTCTTTTGGCCAACCCGAAATGTTTGAAAAAGCGAGTTATGAAATGTTTGTATGATCGTTTGGGCCCGGAGTAAGAGCGATAGGACGAAGTCGGTGGACGTCGGGTCTACGGCGTAAATCCTATGGTTTCCTCCATTTGGGAGCTCGGGGTGAGGCCGGAGTGGCAGCCCTTTGAGTACCTGAGTTATTCTAGTAAGTTTCGCGTAGTTCGGATTTAGCGGTCCGTCTACATTGGAGGAATAAGGGTGGTTTCCGGTTTTTATGTTTGGTTATTGGAGTTCAGGGCTCGACTCGCCGAGTCATAAGATATGTTTTGTTTTATGTTAAATCACCACCCGATTACGAAAACCTTTCTTTTATGTTGATTTCTTTTAAGTTTAAAAATTGGTGATTTATTTCCCGTTTTGTTATATACACTATTATTCCCTCCTCACTTAGTCGTTTGACTAACCCCCCTCTGTTTTACCCCTGTACTGGTTTCAAGATACTAGGCGGGATCTGCGTCGTCGTCGTCGCGTCTTAGAGTTACATTCTTTTTGCTCATGTATAACTCTCATTCAGTATGGCTATGATTTATGTCTTTTGATTTTAGGATTTATTAGAATGTATTCGGGATTTTGTATTGAACCCGTTATTATATAATTATCGGGATATTGTACCGAACCCGTTTGTTATTTAATTAAGTGAATTTCGTTAGCCTTGGTGGGCTTTAATAATTGTGCAATTTATTATGCTTTAATGTTGATTTATTTCGCTTCCGCACTTCTGTCTCGTTGTTTATTTAAAACCCCCGCCTAGTAATTGAGTAAATGCTTGCCGTTCGCCGGGTTTCGATTCGGGTCGGATCCCATTCCGGCTTCGGGTCGGGGCTCGGTGCGGGGCGTGCGTTACCCGTTTGGGGCGCCCGCTACAAAATCCCAAGGCTCGAGGAAGCTATAGGTGAAATCGGATTGATATTCGGAGGTCGTATGAGAAAAATCAACATTTAAATGAGTGGGGTTGACCAATTCCGAAGTGCAAGAAAGGAAAAGGCTGGAAAATACACTAAGTATGTTGCACCGGCCAACGCACGGGCTTACGCACGGGCTTGGCAAGCCGGTGCAAGCACAAAAGGGGTTGCACGGCCTCCATGTGCAAACGGCCATGCGCACGGGCCTGTGCACGGGCTCAAGCCCGTGCAGGCAGAAAAGAGAAGCGCACGGGCTCTTGCACGGTCTTGCTCAAGACCGTGCGTTCGCCCGTGTGGATCTACTGAGCAGCAGACTCAGCAGATCGCGAACCTCATACGCGAAAATCAAAATATAAATTCATATAACTCCTAATCTATACCATAAAACATCCTAATTTTCACATATAATCATATATATCATATAAGCTACATATAGACACAAGAATCACGTAAAATGGTCAAGTAATTCTTCCTAAACACGAAAATCCTAATATATAAAATTCTATATATAATTCACGAAAAATCGCAAGAAATAACGAACGGAATGAAATGGGGTAAAAGGATTACCGGTAGATAATGTAGTGAGGGTCGTTCGGGTTTTCACGGCTCGTCGATCGGGCGAGAAATGAGCTCGGTAGGGCGTCGGGAAGATCTTTCTCTTTTCTTCTCCTTCTTTCTCCTTTCTTTCTTCTTTCTTTCTTTCTTTCTATGTAATGAGAAAATGAGAGAGATGGGTAGATATTTAAGAAAATATCTCGGGAGGGTAAAATGGTCATTTAGGCTTTCAAGGGCATTTATGTAATTTAAGTAGTTAAGGGTATTTAAAAGATAGGTTAAATCAATCTTTTCCACAAGATTGATTAATCCAATTGGATAGATCGAGAAGTTAGGCAAGAAAGAATTCGCGTAAATATTAATAATATAATACAAATATTCGGGTCGTTACAATTACTCTTAATTAACTCTTACATGTTAATTACACTTAATTAACATCTTGATCTCTTATTAATGAATTAATTCCAATTAATTCATTTGTCAATCCAGTTGACTATTATCAAACTCTGTTGATATAGATAAATGTGTTCGCCTTTGGAAGTCATTGTGTGTAGCGCCCGGAAAATCCGAATTACATTCCGGTATGTTCGAATCATTTATTTACGTGATTTAATTATTTTATTTGATATTATTATGCGATTTTATAACAATTTCATAAATGAGTGAATTTTGATATTTAAATCACGACATGTCAATGTGCGTTTAATTTCACGAACTTTGACTGTAATTATGATTTATTTGGACAACTTGTATTTTTGAACTATTTTTGTAAAATTATGAAAACGCCCCTTCGATTCTCAACCCAAGTCAAATTTTGACTAAGACTCTCTCTCTCTCTCTCTCTCAAACCTCATTCACGCAACAACAAAAGAAAAAGAAGGAGAAAAGAAAGAAAAAGAGAAAGAAGAAGAGGAGACTTTGATTGATCGTCCCGACTTCGTTTCCCGACTGATTTCCGAGCCGTGAAATCCTACGAACTCCTCGCGATCTCATCTATGAGTAAGCTTCTCGCATCTTTCTCGATTAATGTCTCCATTGCTTCATTTTTCTTATTTTGATGAATAGTTGTACATTTAGGTTAAATGATGATTTTGAATGATTTTATGGATGGAATTACGTGATTCTTGGTTCTATAGGTAGATTAGATGTTGCAGATCAATATATGTGAGTTTTAACTTGAGGTTTGCATGATTGATGGGTTTAATATCGAATTTTGGGTTGTTCCCACGAAGCCCTCGCGATTCTGTATTTTTGCTGCTGTTCTTTAGATCCACACGGCCTTGTGCACCCTGTGCGCAAGCCGGTGCATAGGCCAGTGCAAGTGTCTGCACCGGCTTGAGCACGAGTTCAAGCCCGTGCGTCCGCCCGTCCCCAAGACCGTGTGTCCCCCTTAGCCAAAATTTCTCCATTTTCAGTATGTTGCTCTCGGTAATGTGAGTCAACATGCACTTTTAAAAGTTGACTTTCTTCGTTTGACCTCCGATTTGAGATCCGATTTCACCTATAGGTCCTATAAATCATGAAATACATATTTTAGGAATTTTGAATTTTTCCGACTTCGTTCGGGCCCCGTTCCTCGTGTTTTCCATTTAGGCATTTTGGGATATTTTTCAAATGTTGTCTGTTTCTTCCGAAACTTGAAAGCATGCTTCCTTATTGCCTTTTATGCATGATTATGAACTTTTATCGCATTCTAATTTTATTTGCTTATTGAATTTACGTACTTTGATAGAATGTGAACCTAAGTGTTATGAATGACTGTTTAACGTGCTTCTATGTGTTTTAATGCTTTCGTATAAGCCGTGCGTCGTCGTTAGTCTTATTTGGTTGTGTCTTTGTATTTTGCAGACGATACTCCCATGGAGTAGCACATCCGGTCTTGCATTTATCTATTCTTTTTGTATAGCCAACATGTGAGGCTTTCCGTTTCTGATTCCAGTACTATTATGTATATATAAATAAGCCTCTCCTGATATGAGCCTTGTTTACGTTTTGTTTTCACACCGTTTCTATATATACACTTAGTAGATATTTATGCCTATTATGTTTATTCGATTTATCAAAAATGTTTTGATATGAAAAAGTACTATGTATAGTCTTCGAAATGTTTGCGAAAGAGACATGTAAAACCCCTTTGTTTTCTAAGGCGAACTTTGGCCTTCGGCCTCGCATATGACATGTCTCGAACGGTCTTTTGGCCAACCCGAAATGATTTGAAAAGCGAGTTATGAACTGTGTGTATGTATGTTTGGGCCCGGAGTAAGGACGATAGGACGAAGTTGGTAGACATTGGGTCTACGGCGGAAATCCTATGGTTCCCTCCATTTGGGAGCTCGGGGTGAGGCCGGAGTGGCAGCCCTTTGAGTACCTGAGATTATACCATATGCTATGAGTAGTTCGGATTTAGCGGTCCATCTACATTGGAGGAATAAGGGTGGTTTCCCGTTTTATGTTTGGAAATTGGAGTTAAGGGCTCGACTCGCCGAGTCATATGATATGTTTATGTTTTATGCTAAATCACCACCCGTTTACGAAAACCTTTCTTTTATGTTGATTTCTTTTAAGTTTAAAATTGGTGATTTACTTCCGTTTTATAATATACGCTATTATTCCCTCCTCACTTAGTCGTTTGACTAACCCTCTCTGTTTCACCCTCGGTATTGGTTTCAGGATACTAGGCGGGATTTGTTCGTCGTCGTCGTCGTCGCGTCTTTAGAGTTGCATTCTTTTGCTCATGTATAACTCTATTTCTGTTTGACTATTATTTATGTTTTATGTTATTAGGATTTATGTATTTAGTATTCGGGATTTATATGTTGAACCCGTTATTGTATATTGTCGGGATATTGTATCGAACCCGTTTATTATTTATGTAATTGAATTTCGTTGGCCTTGGTGGGCTTTACTACTTGTGCAATTGTTATGTTTTATTGTTTTCTTGTTTTTTTCGCTTCCGCACGTCTGTCATTTATTTCGTTTTTGAAACCCCTGCCTAGTGATTGAGTAAATGTGTGCCGTTCGCCGGGTTTTGGTTCAGGTTGGATTCCATTTAGGATACGGGTCAGGGCTCGGTGCGGGGCGTGCGTTACCCGTTTGGGGCGCCCGCTACATTGTGTGACCCCTCAGGTTCACCAATAGGACAGTAGTAGGAACACATTCTTAATGTCATTATAGTGACTTTAATTAAACTCATTTAATTAAAGACTATTTGTGAATCAACTCATTGACTTCACAAATACATTCCTACAGACCATGGATAACGTCTAGCAACATGTCCATGGCCACCCATCCATTGATTAAGTGGTATGAACCTTTCAGCCTCATGATCTATATGAGATACGATCCTTCTATCATCCAATTCCCGATTGAGACCTAGGGTATGGGAGGTGGAACCCCAGTAGTCTGCAATGCAATGAATAACATTCCTATAGTAATTCTATTTGATCTTACACTCTAGGAACTCCTTCCTAGTGAAGACCAACCGGACCTTCCGCAAGGATTTAGTGGTGGAATATACTACAATAGAATTCATAGGCATTCTTCTTGTTCTTGTAACAAGTGATAGATCCTGTATTGACCCTCACAGTCTCCATGCATAACTCGAACATACCCAACGTACAGCTTATGTGAAACCCTATGGATTCAGCATCACATCAAAGTATGCCCCAGTTATGCACAAGGCAACCATGGAGCCTTAAGTCTAATGATTAGTTAGACACGATCATGGCTAGGGAAACCCTCCTAATCTCTAAGACTCTATATAAGTCTTAACCCATTTAGGCATTCCCAGCGGGATCCTCAGTGAACTTAATCTCCATTAAGCACCCTCATATGCATAGTAGTGTCAAAACACTAATGTCATGAAATGGGACACACTTTCATAAAGCTATGTCATATGAGCAAGTCTCAAGCGAGTCTGGTCGACATCCCCTGTGCCTTTTAAACTCTTCGACTTGGAGTGTTTTAGAGCGCACCATTGGGTACTTATTTCATGGCCCCGATCAAATGGTGAAACCAAGTTCCTTAGCTTACTGTGATCTTGGGGTTTCATCCATACACAAAAATAAATAATATGCAACTACTTATAAATGTAATATGATGAATTTGGCCAAAGTAGTATTAGATGACTACCAACGTCTTTCTATTTTGGATCACTAGATTGTTCTACTCTAGAGTTTTAGAGGAAATGCCTCAAGCAGTTCGGCTTTCCAAGGCACAACTCTAACAATCTCCCACTTGTCCTAAAGCCAACTGCCCATTGTCTCAAGACCCATCTTCAAAAGATGTCCTTCAAATGACCTTTTGACTCTAAGCCTAAATATGTGGGTTCACTACGTTTTCTGCCTAGACAATTTTTATCATTGAGATATAATTCCTGTCTTCTGATTTAACAACCTTAAATCATTTAAGGATATGTTTAGATATTCTATGAGATCTTGGTTCCATTGCTTGCGCAATCACATTTATGTTGTTTCAAAAACAACTAATGCTGGACCATTGCTAGGTATTACATCCAACACTTTTGGATGATGTTTCTCATCTAAACTCCTTCTGTTTCTACATCTTATGTAGTAATGTGTTTTGCTTCATAAGCTTAATCCGTTCGTGTACTACACTTATTGGGATTTCCCAATTTAGTGCTTCATCTTATAAGTTACCATACTTATTCATTAATTGCTTGTTTGTTTCCGACCCTATCGGATTACCCTCTTAATTTTCAATTTTTAACCCATCTATCTCTATAGATTTTGTTAACTCTTTACCTAGATAGGATTCTACCTTATCTATTGTTCGAAAACATCATACATCTATACAACTCTTTTTGTATCTTATGTATGTGATTACTCTTAATCATACTTTAAATGTAGTCAAAACAATTTTTGACTCTCTCATTTAAGCAATCATTCCAATCATTTAAGATTCCAATCATTTAACATTAATCTGAGTTCTGGTAGGAGTCTGTAAACTTCTCTAAGTTTCGTCCACTCTTGGCTAGCTCCCACTAAATTTCAGAACTCTGTTAGCCTTCACAGAATTTCAATATCTTATATATACTGTAAAATATCTTCACTAAGATATATTTCGGATTCACTAATCCTTTTGCTTGTTTCTGTAAAGTCTTACACTTATCTTATGATTTGGATTGACCTTAGTGTTCCTCTATTTGTTTGTTTGTAGTCTCTTGTTGAAACTTTTCAACTTCTTGTTTTCTTCTTTTATTATCAAGAAACAATTTCTTGACTAAAAGTGGTTTTCTTTTTAAACAATCCATTTTGTCCTTCAGGAAACCTTTAAATAAGTATTCCATTAATACTTATTTTCTACAAACATTAATTAGATGTCTAATCTAATTCATACTCCCACAGTCTCTTAGACTTGTTTGGGAATTATCATATTTACTGTTAAATATGGGATTTGACATCATCATACTCAAATATGATTCTTAAACACTGAATGTTTCGAATTTCTACCTAAATTCGAATTAATTGTCCACAACTCTTATGGGTTTATTTTATGTGATAATCCATATTATCTTTTATATTCTCTTCATTTCAGACTTCGTGAAATATTTTGACATTTGAAAATTTTTGAAGAAAAATTATTTCCAAAATAAATAGAACTGTTTTCACAAAAGGAATTTTCGGAAAAATACTCAATTCAAATGCCAAAACAGTATTCAAATAAATCATACACAACAAATTATGTTTAATATCTCTCTTGATTTCTTATAATATAAGCTATGTATATGTTTTTTTTTTCCATGTAGGTGGTTATGCATGAAGAGTAACAAGAAATTGTTCCAAGTTCATGATTAGGTTTTGATTTGAAGTCAGTTAAGTTAGTTTCCAAGTTATGGACTTATGACTAAAGCTAGTTGGTTAGAATTTTTACAGAAACTCAAGAAAAAGTTAATTATATCATTGATTTTGTCTTTTATCATTAAATTTTGATGAATGGATGTAAAGTTTATGAATTGAAAATGATTTTCAGTACTTGTTGAACTTAGTTGGTCACTTTTGGTGTTAGTATGAATTTATCTTCAAATTTAGTACTTTTATTATGGATTTATTGCAATATTTTCGCGCCTTACATAATTTTTCTTATGTGACACATTTGTCACAAAAAAATACAAATGAGATGCTTATAAGCGTCATTAAAATAACCTGTTATGACGCTTATAGTTGTCATATAAAATCAGTTTTGGTAGTTGGTAACATAATATGCGACACAAAAAAGCGTCACAAAACAAGTATTTACGTGACGATTTTAAGCATCACAACAGTAACCGTTTTGAGACGCCTTTGAAGCATCACTATAAACTAATGTGGCAACATAATATGTGACGGTTTTATGCTGCGTCAAAAACTAAAATGCATCACAATATCAAGATTTTATGACGTTTTTACGCGTCACAAAAGGCAGTTTTTATAGTAGTGTGGTATGTACCTTTCAGCCTTATGATCTTTTGTGAAATATGATCCTTCTATCATCTAATTCCCGATTGAGACCTAGGGTATGGGAGATGGAACCCTAGTAGTCTGCAATACCATAAATAATATTCCTATAGTAATTCCATTTGATCTCATACTGTAGGAACTCTTTCCTAATTGAGACCAACCGAACCTTGCAAGGATTTAATGGTGGAAATATACTACAATAGAACTCATAGGAATTCTTCTTGTTCTTATAACAAGTGACAGATCCTATATTGACCCTCACAGCCTCCATGCATAACTTGAACATACCCAACATACAACTTATGTGAAACTTAGTGATTCAAAAGTACATCAAAGTATGCCCCAATTATACACAAGGCAACCATGGAGCCTCAAGTCTAAGGATTAGTTAGACACAATCATGGCTAGGGATATCTTCCTAATCTCTAAGACTCTAAATGAGTCTTACCCCATTTAGGCATTCCCAGCGGGATCCTTAGTGAACTTAATCTCCACTAAGCACCCTCATATGCATAGTAGTGTTATCATGATCGACATCCCCTGTGCATTTTAAACACTTCGACTTGGAGTGCTTTAGATCACACCATAGAGTACTTATTTCATGGCCCCCGTCAAATGGTGAAACCAAGTCTCTTAGCTTATTGTGATCTTGGAGTTTCATCCATATACAAGAATAAATAATATGAAATCAAATATAAATGACATATGATGAATTTGGCCAAAGTAGTATTTAGATAACTACTAATGTCTTTCTATTATTGATCACTAGATCGTTCCACTCTAGAGTCTCATAGGGAATGCCTCAAATAGTTCGGCTTTCCAGGGCACAAGTCTAATAGAGAGTTATATCATACATCTTCGATGTAGGATATACCTTATCGGTCATAGGTACTCAAAAGGGCTGCCACTCCGGCCTCAACCCGAGCTCCCGATTACATATGAAGTTAGAGCACCGAGATCCACTATAGACCCAACGTGTACCCGGCTTCACTTGATACCCTGATCTTCGAGGGGCCCAACAAACATACATATGGCATAAAGGCCGGGCCTAAAGGCCAAACATAGTTCCTCGCATTTCAAAAGACATATGTGGTCAAAGGGACCGATTCACAAATCAACTTTTAATCCTTTCGATCTAAAGGAGCCTTCGAAGGGTTAATACGTAATAATTTGATATTAAAACATTTTCTTTAGACTCATTAAGATAATATGGTTTTCAAATAGCTACTATGTATAATATAAGTTGGGGAAAGAAACTCAAAAGTATAAAACACAGGTTGCATGTAGTGCCCCGCTCTACAGCCCCCGAACCTGCACGAATTCCCAAGCCGAGAACGGCGCCTCAACCCAAGAACCCATGCAAGCCAACGGGTCTATCTCGACACTTGGAAACAACGATTCCCCAAAAGACACAAAATATAAAAGCAAGTAAACAATTCAGAATAATAGCGGAAGCGATTTCATAAACGTAATAATCATCAGTGCCACTCGGGGCCAAATATCATATCCAATATCATCAACAACACCCACATAGGGGCAACGTAAAGTAAAGTTCAATAATCACAAGGATGGGGATCAGTATAACAATAATGTAGGCCATATACAAAAAGAATAGATTTATTGGAGAGTTTAAAGGACAACAACTCTAGACGACTCACAAACCAAAAGAGCCTATCTAATCACTGTTGCCAATCCGACAGGCGAGATATGTCGATCTCTCAATCTACCTGAGGCAAGAACCAATAAACGAGGGTGAGTTCAAAGAAACTCAGTGAAGATATGGGTAAAGCAAGTCGAGTCACGCTTCCGGGTTTTTATTAGGAAAATACATATGCAATAAAGAAGAAAACCGAAATGTGCTTTGACTTGAAAAATTTCAATAACAATGAAGCAATAAGGACAATAATGTAATAAAGCCATAAATAAATATCCCAGCGAGAATGGGCCTATTCCTCCTTATATCTCCTCATGACATGAAATACTCCATCTCCAGTGTCAAGCCAAGAAGCAACCCGAGGCTCGACTATAGTGAATTTCAGGAAAACGTGCAATGAATGCAACGCCCACCATCGCACCAACCATGGTTGCCAACTCCTGACAGGCCACAGCCGATACTTAATTTTTGGGAGTAGTACCTCGGAAAACACCCTAGACGCTCGTCCCTAGGTGAAACCTCTACATACCCACCAGGGCATCAAGAAAATGTCCATGATTTTACTCGCGTTTCAAGAAGCATTTATAAATTGAGTGCCAAATGGGCATTTAGGCAAGTGGGTGACGACAAAGGGGGTGACCATAAGTTCCATACGTGTCGGGATGTGCTGACGGACTCCCCTAACGACTTCCCTTATAGACCCAACCAAAGCCAAAGTGCCACATCGAAATGAAAGAATTTACTTGCCTTTGAAAACAAATCGGTTTGGATAATATAGATATAAGTTGATGTCAAATAATTTGTTGATCGAAAACATCAATATATATGTTCGAAATATCTAGTAACAATAATAACAGAAGAAAGATAAAACAATCACGCAAGGCTAGGCATTATGGGGTTTTCACATGTATACGTAGACATATATGTTCAAGCCCAGTTTATAAATTATTTAAATCCTCACCTGAATCGCCAAAAGAATGACAGACAGCTAAGACTCACTACTCCTCGACCTCAGACTGATTTGTAAACAAGACAAGACCTAATCGAATCAATAAACGACTCTAAAAGCACAAATAAGAAAATAAATGACGAATGGCTAACCAAATAAGTCCACAATCATGCATATGCCAATAATTATAATTATAGAAGCTACCATGCAAGTTTTGGATCAATCCGACAAGTTTTCAAAATTGCATACACGTAAAAATGCACTATTCACAGTCCGAATGAAGTCGGAATTCAACAAACTTTTCAAAATATCAATTCTCAACTCATAAGGAAGCTATAGGTGAAATCGAACTGATTTTAGGAGGTCGTTTGCAAAAAGTCAACATTTTATTTGGGGGAATTGACCACATTCTCGAGAGCAACTAAGAAAAAGACTGGAAAAATATTCTAAGGCATACGTACCAGCCTACGAACGGTCTTGAGCTCGTTCTCAAGACTGTGCAGGTACAAACAGTCTTACGCACCGGGAATGCACCCGGGCGCAAGCCAGTGCAGGCGAAAAGGGGTTCACATCGGGCTATGCACGGTCTTGGCAAAACCATGCGCAAGCCCGTGCAGATTAGTATCAGACAGCAGTAGTTCGCGTTTTTCATCGAGAATCGAACCAAAAAATCCAAAAATCTCAATTTCTAGCAAGAATCAACAACTAAGATTTTAAACGAACAACAAGCAATTCATAAGGAGCATTTTAATCCAAGTAGCATGCGAAATGACCAAGAAACGAGCTCAATATCATCAAAAATCACAAAACCTAACTAAAGTAATAAATGCACTTAAATACTCAGAATATTCGGGGAAGAAAGAGTAAGATTAGTACCAAAAGAAAGATCTCGTCGAGAGGGTCAAGTAGGTTCTAACGGCACGAGAAATGGTGAAGAAACGAGCTCGGGATGATCGTTTGAAGCTCCAAAGTGAAAAATCCCCTTTCTTTTCCTTCTTCTCTCTCTTTTCACGTGATTTAGGGTTCAAATGGGGGAAGAGATCTTTTATCCAACTATTCGAAATATTTGAAAATATGAAGGGGCATTTTGGTAATTTAGAAACTCCAATTAAAATATTTTGGCCAACAATATCAATATTAATGTCAAAATAAAGTTAAACACATAAGGAATATAAATACGCACATAATAAATTCACATAGGGTCGTATACGAAAATAATTAAATATAACCACATAATACGAGAAATAGGAGAAAAGAATGAAATAAGCGCGAAAGACGAAGTCACATTGATTCTCGAATTCTGGGTCATTACATTGCAGGTGCATATGGAATATTTACATACGTATAAGAAAGCCGAATTCGGAAAAGAAATCCCACCTAGATAATAAGGCAAAATGGACAAAATAAGGAAGATTAGACTACTGCTCGGGAGTAACACCACCTGAAACCAAATTCGATACAACCACGTAAGACGACAATATGACGCACGACTATAACTTAAATCACGTAATCCTATTGCATGTAATTAATTGAACAAGTTAATTAAACATAAAAAGTAAAAGAACTAATTAAATAATTTCTCAAAACTACGGTTAACGATTGATTTATAAATTTTCCAAAAGTTAACATCAAATGATTACTCACAGCACAAGGGTTCTATTCACAATTAAATAAGAGTTAGTTGTAATCAAAATAGTAATTCAGTTTACAAATCAATTAATTACTAGTATTAGCTATAATAAAAGTTAATATGGGTTTTACTTCAATAGTTTTCGACTTTATAAACTTGATACACGTTCACGTATTTATATGCTTTTATATGTATATAACCTTAGTGATATCAGTGAAGAAATGGTTGTTCCAATTGCGGGTCATAAGTAAGATAACAAAATGGAGAAATTAATTATACACTTGCACTGATATAAATACATACACATATACGGATTACAATTAACTCGTTCACGTCATCAGTAATATTTTCTTCACCAAATTTACTAAACAACACTTTAGGATTATTTTCTTCTTTAATCCAAAGCCAAAGTGCTAAATCAAATTGACAGTGTTAAAACCCATTCGGAAATCATGAGTTAAATTGACATACACCCACTATCACTTGACCTACTGTAGTGCACATAATCAGAAATTAATAACAAACAACATATTGTTCATTAAAGATGAGGGAGGTTTATTTGCTATTTTCAAGGAAAAGATTTAAAGATGAGAATTATAGATGTAACTGACCTTAGCAACAAAGTCTGAAAATGTCGAGGGTTTCAGTTGGTGCGTGAATGTGGAAAAGTGAAGATATAATTGTGAACAGCGGTGATTTATAAAGAAAATTATATAAATAAATAAATACTTAGTGTCGCAGCCCCGGGCGCGGAGAGGAGAACCCTCACGACGGAACCCGTTGGACGCGCGGGTATAAGCTTCACCACCACTGAGCACAACCCTAAAGTTTGGCTTGAAACCACTTGCCAAAAGGTGATGCACCACATGGTAGTTGTGCTTGGAAGATCACTTATAAACCCTTCACATTACTTATGTTTTTCCTATGTGGGACAAATGCCCACATGGTACATATTTCTCAAGTTTGGGGTGTTACATTCACCCCTCCTTGAGAGCATAATGTCCTCATTACGCCGTGACATAGGATCGTGGCTTCCCGCCAGTGGAGAAGCTGCCCACAACACGCCGAGCGGAGCCCCTTTAGCGGTGACTCACGACTCATGTCATGTGTGGAACATGCATTCCCATAGCTGACGGTTGGCTCTGATACCATTTGTCGCAGCCCCGGGCGCGGAGAGGAGAACCCTCACGACGGCACCCGTTGGACGCGCGGGTATAAGCTTCACCACCACTGAGCACAACCCTAAAGTTTGGCTTGAAACCACTTGCCAAAAGGTGATGCACCACATGGTAGTTGTGCTTGGAAGATCACTTATAAACCCTTCACATTACTTATGTTTTTCCTATGTGGGACAAATGCCCACATGGTACATATTTCTCAAGTTTGGGGTGTTACATTCACCCCTCCTTGAGAGCATAATGTCCTCATTACGCCGTGACATAGGATCGTGGCTTCCCGCCAGTGGAGAAGCTGCCCACAACACGCCGAGCGGAGCCCCTTTAGCGGTGACTCACGACTCATGTCATGTGTGGAACATGCATTCCCATAGCTGACGGTTGGCTCTGATACCATTTGTCGCAGCCCCGGGCGCGGAGAGGAGAACCCTCACGACGGCACCCGTTGGACGCGCGGGTATAAGCTTCACCACCACTGAGCACAACCCTAAAGTTTGGCTTGAAACCACTTGCCAAAAGGTGATGCACCACATGGTAGTTGTGCTTGGAAGATCACTTATAAACCCTTCACATTACTTATGTTTTTCCTATGTGGGACAAATGCCCACATGGTACATATTTCTCAAGTTTGGGGTGTTACACTTAGTCATTATCCGTCTAGCCTTGCTTTGGTATTAAGAATTTAATTTGTAACATAGTCCCTCGACTATTTTTATATTACAAAATATACTTAACACTCTAGAATGGAGTTAATCGTCTAGTCCTTAATTTAGCTATTGAGATAAGAAAGTTCTCATTTCAATCAGTATTTAGGGATAAAAGTAAGTGCCGAAATATAATAAAATACCTGAACAATTATACACGTAAACATAAATTTCTGCCACGTATTAAATAACTTAAAATTCACATAATTTAAAATATCCGAGAAACTCAAAAGTCAATTAGACACACATTAGGAAAATTAATCATAACTAATATACATATCAATTTAAATTAAACACATTAAGCAAATAATATCACATAAGCACATATTTCCTGATCGAATTTTCCAAACTTGTCCCGATATCTTAAGAAGTTCTCACCGGCTCTATTTGTACAAAAACCTGGGGCATTACAATGATCCTCGAGATTCTCATGAAAAAGCTGTTTTTCGTATTTTAAGGTATCTAAAATGAGCAACTGGAAAGGGACTGCTCTTCTGAAGGCATGCTCACCTAAAAGTACAAGCTTATACTGATGCAGATTGGGCGGGATCTCCCCGATGACAGGAGATCAACCTCAGGTTACTATACATTTGTTGGTGGCAACATAGTTACTTGGAGAAGCAAAAAACAAATGGCGGTAGCCCGATGAAATGCGGAGGCAGAATATAGAGCTATGTCTCAAGGTGTTTGTGAGTTGTTATGGTTGAGGAAACTGATGGAGGAATTGTGATTATCAAAAGGGAAATATCTATCCTTGTTTTTGTGATAACAAGTCTGCCATGGATATAGCTCACAATCTGGTTCAACATGATCGAATGAAACATATAGAGATTGATCGACATTTCATAAAAGAAATATAGCAAGGATATTAGATATTGCTTATGTGAGGTCAAAAGAACAACTAGCTGATATATTTACAAAGGGACTGAGCATCTGACCAACTTGAGGGGGAGTGTTGGTTAGGATTTGGTAGAGGAATTTCTAGAGTAACTGACGCATATCACTGATTTCCAATCAACAAGATATGACAAAAGATTTCTAGGAGTAACTGATCTGTTCTTAATATTTAATAGCATATTTATAGGGATTGAATAGTTTCCTTATTGATTTAAATTTTGTGTGTATATATAGGTTGTTGTACAGGATGTAACATACAGAAGAAAGCAATGAGAATTATCATTATTTCTCACCAAAATATTCTTCTCTATTTCTAACATGTACTTTTAAAAATATGGGACTCCAGTCCAATTGCACTGTTAGTTACTAGATTAAATTACTCAGGCTAAATATATAAATTTATCAAATTGACCCTAATTAGTGTAAAAGCGATGCAGATTGAATTCTTATTAATGCCTTGAGGTTTTAAATGCCAAAATCAATGATTCATGAAAAATATTTAAATCGTGAAATCATGTAATGCATCGGGACCGTAGACGGTCTGAATTTCGATAAATGCACCAATTTCTGAACTCGAAAATTTCTGGGTGTTACAGTGTCTCTTTAATTCTGGGGGAACTGAAGAGTCTCTTCAAAATTCGACCAATCAGTGATAATAGTAGGGATGGTGGTTGAGGGAAGGATTTATTGACACAAGTAAACATCAAATCCATTGATGAGATTAAACCCTAAACCATCTATCTAAACCGTCTAACTCCTCTTCATTTGCACACATTCACAACCTTTTCTACAATTCTTAATATTCCTTCCCTAAAACTCTGACAAAAACAAAATAAAACTAAACCCAAGCAAATCAAAGAGGAGAATGGCTCTGGAGAAGCTTTTCTCGACACTCATATGCAGATTCTCGAGGGATAATTTTGTGCACCTCCGTCAGACATTGTACCCAACTATGGCTGAGATAAGACAAAAATTTGCAAAGAAAGATGATTCAGAGTTACGAACAGAGAGAGATCTTCCTCAAACTCATTAAAGTCATACGACTTTTGCAAACTTTAAGCGCTTCATCAACCACCCTCAAGTGGATTACTTCAAAGGCCCTAACACCTTCATGATTGAGTATGAATACTATGGGGAGTTCTAGAATGTCCAGGTATGTATGATTTGTAATATTTTTATTTTTATTACTTTGAACACCCTTTTGGGACTTGTTTTTACATTACATTTCTTCACTTGTTATAGGAATCGGATCAGTGGCCAGATTCAGGGAGCAGGATCTTCCAAACTACCACCTCTACAAGTTCATTTTCATCACTTACAAGTGCGCTATATTCGTCCATAAGCCTGACGAGAGCGGGGTGAATAATCTGCCTATACGCGACTCCGATAATGAGTATAATGGCTTCACAAACATAGAAAGTAATGAGGAGAGTGAGTCTGGAGAAGATGAAGGGGGTGCGGATGCTAGTGTGATCTCGAGATGTGGTAGTTATGATGGTTTCTAATGGAGTAAGATGAAGGGTTTTAGGTATGCAGGTTTATTTTCTTTAAGTTTGAGTGTTTTTTCTTTTATTTTTTTTTTTAATCATCAGATGTTGTTTTAAGGAAAATTTGAAGGGGTCTTTTGTCAGGGGGTTTTCTGTAAGGGTTTTTTTTGTGAAGGAGTAATTTATGATGGTTTTGACAATTTTAGGATTGTGAAAAAATTGTTGATCAATAACACCAATACCCTAGAAAAATATTATAAAGGGTTTAAGGCCCATCCATTTCGTCAAGAATGAATGAAAAATACTTTAGTTTGCTGACAAATTTATGTTTATTTACCTTGCTCATACGATATATGTTGGAATTGAATACCCGGCACATGCGGCATTTAAAATTTTAATGCCGGGAATCAAAACTTGGATTCCCCAGAAAGGTTAATATAGATTAATGATGGTTTCACAAAACATGGTGATAAAGGATTATCACCTTTTAGTGCGCCTGCTGATGTAGGGATATGAAGTCCTCAAGAACTTAGATCCATACTGTTTTCGCCAAACGAAGACTCCAATCTAGAAGCCCTCTGAAGTTAAGTCCACGAACTGAATTCTCCACACCACATCTTGATTATAACTAGTATATCAAATCAAACTGGCAAGAACTTTGAATCTTTATGAAAAGACTTGTTCTTGAATTTCTTGTTTCACAATAAATACAAGAACTAATATTTAGAAAGAAGAGAACTGAAGAGCTATTCTACGTTTAGAAAATAATGAGATTTCTGTCATGTGAGAATGATCAGCTAAAGAGTATTAAATAGAACCCTACTAGCCAAAAATCATGAAGCCTGTGGGCTCAGATTTTCGCCCCCTTGTTGTATTAGGCCAAGCTTGTCCAGGCTTGGTCAAGTTCATTAATTACTGGATCAGGCTTTATTAATTAATTCCTTTCTGACTTTAATTAATATTGTCGTTCAAACTCTTTTGAACTTTATTACATTTAATTAATTCATGCTTGTGTCAAGTAAAGCCTAGTCAATTAAATACCCAGTAAATAATTTAGATAAATCAATTATCCTATAAGTTAAATCAATTAACTTATATCATTCTCAGTTAATACTCACTAGCATTAATTAATTCTCTCTTTCTAATTGAATTAACATACCTATCATTAATTCAATATCAATGTCTGACATTGATCATAAGTTCTAAGGTATAGAGGAACCAGTCCATTGTGTGACCCATCAGGTTCACCGAATGAATAGAAACTAGCATTAAGTTATCTTGTCCAATCAAATAACTTCTATTAAATAAGTGTCCCCACTTAATGTAATGGCGCATAGTAAGACATCAGATATGTACTAGCACAATCGTCAGTCCACCTAGCCAACGGTGAAAGCATTTTGTCACATGAACCTTTTAACGGCCAACGACTTCATGTGAGATGCGATCTCTCCATCTGATAATTCCCGATATGGCCTAAGGTATGGGATTAAGAAACCTTATATGACCTTATCATATATGTTTGTCTAGAGATGAATGTCAGGCAATTCTAAACTCAAGGAGAACTTATCCTTAGCTTGAATCTTTTACTACTTCAGCTGAAGATTCCTATGACAAACATTCTATTCAGAACTTATAGGAATTCACTCACTATAAATATTGAGCAGACGGATCCTATCTTGGTATTCATTTATCTCCAGACTTTATTCAATAGCCACCGACATGTACTTATGATCTTTTGTGAATTGCTATCATAAAGAAAAGAACATATCAGATGACTATCTCCTAAATATGAGATAGGACGAGTCCTCAAGTCAAGGGATTATTTAATCACGTCGTTAACCTAGACTTAACTCAATTACTTAGAGGTTATAGTCTCTCCCATTTGAATGTCTCGGTTGGGATCCTCATTGCAACTATTATTACCAAACAGCCACCCAGTGTGAGTATAAGTGTTCTGACTAACACTCTCTTACTATGAAACACGGTACTTCTGTAGTCACACTGCAAGTCTACATTTGAGTTCAAGAGCGACGCTCCCACTTGTCTTTTATGAACTCGTTTCGACTTGGAGTATATTTGAATTACACCTTAATCACTTATTTCATTTAACTTCTCTAAGTTAAAGTAATACAGTTAAATTAATTCGGGAGCTTCTTTAATTTTATATGTAAAGAAGCATTAAAACGAAAAACGCTAAATGAAATAAAGAAGATTGCCACAAGATATAAAATATCTCCTTTATTATTATACAAAGATTGTCTATTATAAAGAGATAGCCTAATACAAATTGGTTGCAGGGCACTATCTCTTTCAATATATAGCACAATACCAAAACAATAATCAAAGTATAATATGATTCACAAACAAAGTTTGGGTAAGCCTGATTCATAAACAATACTTCATAAACATTTTTTCAAAAATTTAAAATAAGTCATTTCATTCATAAGGGTAATTACATCAAAAACACACCTAATGTTAACCCACACTAATATAATATTACATGGAGCACCCCTATACAATCTGACCACAGTTATAAAATTACCAAAAAAAATACTATCTGTGGAATATTTATGAAATTCATACCATCTTCATTCACCCCAGTCGCTTTAGGCGATCAAAGGAATTTCTATCCAAAAAAACAAAAGATCACATTCAATTTTTGTAACAGAGGAATTTCCAATAAGGATTGGCAGGTGTCTGCGATGTTTAGTGTTAGAGTTGTGCCCTGGAAAGCCGAACTGCTTGAGGCATTTCCTCTAAAACTCTAGAGTAGAAGGATCTAGTGATCGATAATAGAAAGGCGTAATAGTCGTCTAAAACTACTATGGCCAAATTCATCATATTTCATTTATATTTCAAGGCATATTATTTATTCTTGTGTATGGATGTAACCCCAAGATCACAATAAGCTAAGAGACTTGGTTTCACCATTCGATGGTGGGCCATGAAATAATTACTCAATGGTGTGATCTAAACTACAAGTCAAAGAGTATAAAAAGCACAGGGGATGTCGACCAGACTCACTTGAGACTTGCTTGTATGTCATAGCTTTATGAAAGTGTATCCCATTTCCTGGCACTAGTGTTTTGATACTTCTATGCATATGAGGGGTGCTTAATGGAGATTAGGTTCACTGAGAAACCCGCCGGGAATGCCTAAATGGGGTAAGACTCATATAGAGTATTAGAGATTAGGAAGGTTTCTCAAGCCATGACCGTGTCTAACTAATCCTTAGACTTGAGCTCTATGGTTGCCTTGTGTATGACTGGGGCATACTTTGATGTACTTCTGAATCTCTAAGTTTCACATAAGTTGTACATTGGGTATGTTCGAGTCATGCATGGAGGTGGTGAGGGTCAATACAGGATCTATCACTTGTTATAAGAACAAGAGAATTCCTATGATTCTATTGTAGTATATTCCATCACTAAATCCTTGCGCAAGGTATAGTTGATCTTCACTAGGAAAGAGTTCCTAGAGTGTAAGATCAAATGGAATTCCTATAGGAATATTATTCATAGAATTGTAGACTATTGGGGTTCTATTACCCTAGGTCTTAATCGGGAATTGGATGATAGAAGGATCGTATCTCACGGAGATCATGAGGCTGAAAGGTTCGTACCACTTCATCGATGGATGGGTGGCCATGGACATGTTGTTAGACGTTATCCATGGTCTGTAGGAATGTATTTGTGAAGTCAATGAGTTGATTCAAAAACAGTCTTTAATTCCTACTACTATCCTATTGGTGAACTTGAGGGGTCATACAATGACTTCCAAAGGCGAACACATTTATCTATATCAATAGAGTTTGATAACAGTCAACTAGATTGACAAATTTATTAATATGAATTAATTCATTAATAAGAGATCAAAATGTTAATTAAATATAATTAATGTGTAAGAGTTAATTAAGAGTAATTAACAAGTATTTAATATGATTAAATTCGAGAGACTTGTTATTTGATAACATATTGCCTGATTAAGAGTGAATCTTGAAATTTATGTAGGAATAAATTTGAGACTACTTAATATAGAAGAGAGTTTTATCAATTAAAGTGTTAATTGAACTTTACAACTTGAGAGTTAATTGAGAATTAATTCAACTTTATGAGAATGATTAAATAGATCATGATTTATTGAGAATAAATCTATGTCTATTTAATTGAGTAATGAAGAGAGTAACATTTCAATTAAAGTATAATTGAATGTTTTGGACTTGAGAGTTAATTGGTTTTAATTCAAGTCAAATTGATTAATTGAGAAACTTGTAAGTTATTTAGAATAAATCAAGTACAATTAATAAAAGGAAAAATCTGTAGCAATTAAATGTTAATTGGGCTTATTGGACTAGAGAATTAATTTGGAATTAACTTTAGCCCAAGTTGATTAAAGATGGGCTTGTAATTAGAATGAATTAAAGTCCACTTCATAATATATTAGACTTGCTTAATCAATCAGGATTAATTAAATTAGGCCTGAAATATTTAATCTTGTATTAAATTGAAAGGGCCTTGAAAAGACCCAACACCGCTAGGCCCAATAGCAGCAATGGCCGAAAATCCTAGCCCATCTTAGATTGGAATTTTCGCCCCAGTGTAGGGTTATTAATAACCCTGCACTCAAGTCTAATTAATGAGGTGAAATCATTCCATTAGTTGGATTTTTCCTAACCCCATTCTGTAACGCCCCGAAAATCCGAATTATATTATGGTATATCCGAATCGAATATTTGCGCAATTTATTATTTTATTTGATATTTATTATGTAATTTTAGAATTATTTCGTATATGAATGAATTTTTATATTTAAATTTTAATTGTCAATGTGTGTTTAATAATATGAATTTTGACTGTAATTACATGTTATTTGGACAACGTGAGTTTTTGAACTTATTTGGCGAAATTTCTAAAATGCCCCTTCGACTTTAAACCCTAGTCAAGATTGACTAAGTCTCATCTCTCCCTCTCAATTCCATTCACGCAACACTCAGCAAGAAAGAAAGAAGAGAAAAGAAAAAGAAAGAAAAAGAGAAGGAAGAAGAAAGAGATTCCAACGATCGTCCCGACTTCAATTCCAGACGGATTTTCGAGCCGTTTACGTCTACGAAGTCCTCGCGATCTCATCTACGAGTAAGCCTTTCACGATTCTTTCGTTTAATGTCTCGTATGCTTAGTATTTCTTATTTTTGATAATAGTTGTAGAATTTAGGTTTTATTCGATTTTGATAGTAATCGTGGATGGATTTTCGTGTTTATCGTTTCTATATGTAGATTATATGTTGTAGATGATTATATGTGAGATTTAGGGAGTGATTTGCATGATTTATCGATTAAATATTGAATTTTGGTTTGAAATCGCGTATGTTTTTGCTGTCTGCGTGTTTCTGCTCAATCTGGTCGCACACGGGCTGGTGCACACGGCCTCAGGCCGTGTGCATGAGACCGTGCGTGTGTGGAGAATTGCACACGGGCTGTGCACACGGCCTTGAGGCCGTGTGCATGAGGCCATGCGTGTTCCTTGATTGTGCACAGCCTCGGCACACGGCTGTGCACAAGGCCGTGTGGCCTGGTCGAACAGTGCCCTGACCTTCTGTAAGTCAGGGCACATTTTTGCCTACGGGTCCCGCTTCGGCTCGTCTTTTCCGAATTCTTTCTTCGCTCATGTATTTGATATATATGAAATAGATAGAAATTGCATGATTTATGAATTTATAGCATGTTCGGGTCTATGAATACTGCGTTTTAAGTTTTCGTTAAATTTTCTAACTTTTGCAAGTGAAGTCCGATTTTCCCAAAATTCGAATGCATACTCCTTTATGATAATTTAAGCATGTCCGTAAAGTTTCGTTGCATTTGGACTTGATTTTCATTTTTAAATTTGAGAATTACTTTGTTTTCGTTTGAGAATTTGAACTTAAGTGATTGATTTATTTGTATAACGTGCTTCTATGTGTTCTAATATTTTCGTATAAGCCGTGCGTCGTCCTTAGTCTTATTTGGTTGTGTCTTTGTGTTTTGCAGACGATACTCCCGTGGAGTAGCGCATCCGGTCTTGCTTTTGTCTTATTTTGTATAGCCACAGGTGAGGCTTTCCGTTTCTGTTTCCAGTATTATTACGTATATATATAAATAAGCCTCTCCCGATATACGCCACGTTTATGTTTTGTTTTCACACCGTTTATATATAGATATATACTTAATAGATATTTATGATTATTATGTTCATTTGATTTATCGAAAATGATTTGATATGAAAAGTACTACGTATAGACTTTGAAATGTTTACGAAAGAGACATGTAAAACCTTTTGTTTTCTAAGGCGAACTTTGGCCTTCGGCCTCGCATATGACATGTCTCGAACGGTCTTTTGGCCAACCCGAAATGATTTGAAAAGCGAGTTATGATATGTATGCATGTTTGTTTGGGCTCGGAGTAAGAGCGATAGGACGAAGTCGGTAGACGTCGGGTCTACGGCGTAAATCCTATGCTTTCCTCCATTTGGGAGCTCGGGGTGACGCCGGAGTGGCAGCCCTTTGAGTACCTGAGTTATTCCCGTCACTTATGAGTAGTTCGGATTTAGCGGTTCGTCTACATTGGAGGCATAAGGGTGGTTTCCGGTTTTTATGTTTGGAAATTGGAGTTAAGGGCTCGACTCGCCGAGTCATATGATCTGTTATGTTTTATGTTAAATCACCACCCGATTACGAAAACCGTTCTTTTATGTTGATTTCTTTTAAGTTTAAAATTGGTGATTTATTTCCGATTTATTATATACATTATTATTCCCTCCTCACTTAGTCGTTTGACTAACCCCTCTGTTTTACTCCTGTACTGGTTTCAGGATACTAGGCGGGATCTTCGTCATCGTAGGCGTCATAGAGTTGCATTTATTTTGCTCATGTATAACTCTTTCCCGTATGGCTTTTTTTTATATGTTTTATGATATTAGGGATTTATTACTTTAAGTTGTATTCGGGATTATGTATATATTGAACCCGTTATTATAATTATCGGGATATTGTATCGAACCCGTTTGTTATTTAATTAATTGAATTTCGTTAGCCTTGGTGGGCTTTAATACTTGTGTAATTATTTATGTTTTATTGTTTCGTTTATTTCGCTTCCGCACTTCTGTCCTTTTGTATTTCCGTTGTTTTGAAACCCCCGCCTAGTTATTGAGTAAAGGCTTGCCGTTCGCCGGGTTTCGGTTCGGGTCGGATCCCATTTCGGTTCCGGGTCGGGACTCGGTGCGGGGCGTGCGTTACCCGTTTGGGGCGCCCGCTACAGTTGGTATCAGAGCTCTTGGTCCAATAGCCGAAGCTCTGAATTGTCGTGTCCAATTGTGTCTAGGTCGTACGGCTTAGGATTATGTGATTGAGACAACGTGATTATGTGAATTTAATTTCTCTACGTGTTACAGCTTTCCATAATCACTTATTATCATGCATGTTTGGTACTGAATGTGCAGAATGCCTCCTCGCCGTGAACCGCCAGGTCCGCCTCCAGGTGTTCCGACTCCAGCTCAGTTTATGGAAGCCTTAGGGTAATTCATGGTTCATACTAACCGAGCAACACCACCACCTTCCCCCGAGAATGATATGGGAAGGTTTCTTAAGCTCAACCCTCCGCAGTTCGAGGGTGCACCGGATGATGTGATCGCCAAGGCTTGGATATCGGCGATGGAGAAGAGGTTCCGAATAATGGAGTGTCCGGACCCTAAGAGGGTCGAGTTAGCAGTGTATCAGATGATAGGAGCTGCTCAGGATTGGTGGGCCCGTATTGAACAGAGATGGCAGCGTGAGCATGCGGTCCCGACTTGGGATCAGTTCTTGGTTGAGTTTTGGGCCAAGTATATTCCGTTGGTGGTCCGACAGAGACGTGAGCGAGAGTTCCTGGCTCTCAAGCAGGGTACTTCTACCGTTGACCAGTACGAGGCTCACTTCTCCAGGCTTATTATTCACTGCTCGTATATGGTTGACGACGAGCAAAGGAAGACTCGACAGTTCATTGAGGGATTGTCGAATGAGATTCGAATGCATATGCTTGGGAACCGACTCCAGTACTACACCGATGCAGTCGAGACGGCACTTTCAATAGAGTCCGATCTCCGACAGATGAGACCGACATCTGCACCTGCCCCTGCAGCCGCCAAGAGTTTTGCTTCTGGCTCGAAGAGGCCATTTATTCCGTCTGGGTCCTCTTCTGGAAAGAAGCCGTTCAGGAGCGCCGTTCAGCCTGCTCCCCCCCGACCGCAGGGATTTCCAAGACCCGTATGTGGATTCTGTCAGGGCCTGCACTTAGAGGCCAAGTGTTGGAGGAAGAATGGTCTTTGCTACGGATGTGGTAGCGCCGATCACAGAATAGGTGAATGCCCGAGGAAGAGACCGGTACAGCAGGGAGTCGCTCAGCCTCAGGCATATGCTCGTGTTTACGCCTTGGAAGGCGATGCAGAGGATGCTGTTGCAGATCTGACCGACGTGGTGGAAGGTACTATATATATAAATGGCATCCCCATACATGCATTGTACGACTCGGGTGCTTCCCACTCATTTATTGCGCCTGCTGTTTCCTTATCTGTGCATGCACCTGTTTCCTTGCTTGATTATGTGTTAGTGGTTGGTTCGCCGTTGGGTTCGAAGGTTGTGGCGAACCGAGCACTTAAGCGTTGTCCGGTTATCATCGAGGGTATCGAATACCCGGCAGATTTGGTTGAGTTGCCGATGAAGAAATATGGGGTTATTCTCGGAATGGATTGGTTGTACGAGCATCGGGCGAAGGTTGATTGTTTCGAGAAGAAGGTTATTCTGGGTTCTAATGAGGTTAAGGGTTTCCGATGAGGAGAAGGTCCGTATATCTCAATGATGGAAGCCAAGAAGCTCGTTCAGAAAGAAGAAGCGACATGCTTTATAGCATACATTCTCAACCGCCCGAAGGACCAGACGAAGATCGAAGAAACGTCCGTGGTCAATGAATTCGTCGACGTGTTTCCCGAGAATTTGGAATTCTTGCCACCGGATCGGGATATAGAGTTCGTGATTGATCTAGTTCCGGGAGCCGAGTCTTATTCAAAGTCGCCGTACCGAATGGCTCCTGCCGAGTTGAAAGAATTGAAGAACCAACTCGATGAACTTCTTTCTATTGGATATATCCGACCAAGTGCCTCGCCTTGGGGTGCTCCAGTCTTGTTCGTAAAGAAGAAGGACGGTACACTCTGCATGTGTATCGATTACCGAGAATTGAACAGGATGACAGTGAAGAACAAGTATCCTTTACCGCATATCGAGGAATTGTTCGATTTGCTGCAAGGATCGAGGATTTATTCCAAGCTCGATGTCAGACAAGGATATTACCAGCTCCGTATCTGATCAGAGGATATTCCGAAGACCGCTTTCAACACCCGATACGGACATTTCGAGTTTGTGGTCATGCCATTTGGACTCTCGAATGCCCCAGCAGCTTTTATGGACATGATGCACAGAATTCTCCGTCCGTACCTCGACAAGTTCGTCGTTATTTTCATTGACGACATATTAGTGTTCTCAAAGTCCAAAGAAGAACACGCTGAACACCTCCGGATTGTGCTTCAAGCTTTGAGAGAGCACCAATTATTCGCTAAGTTCAGCAAATGCGAATTCTGGATTGACCGAGTGACCTTCCTAGGTCATGTCATATCCGGAACGGGAATCGAGGTAGATCCTTCGAAGATTGAGACAGTGCTGGATTAGGAGAGACCTAAGACTCCTACAGAGATCCGTAGTTTCTTGGGTTTAGCAGGATACTACAGACGTTTCGTCAAGGATTTCTCTAAACTTCCAGGCCCGTTAACAGCATTGACAAAGAAGGAAGCTAAGTTTGAGTGGTCAGCCAAATGTGAAGCTAGTTTTCAGGAGCTCAAGAAGAGATTGAGCACAGCTCCAGTATTGACCCTGCCCGAGGGTTCTGAAGGATTTGTCGTGTATGCAGATGCGTCACACGAAGGATTAGGTTGTGTGTTAATGCAGAATGGGAAAGTTATAGCTTATGCATCGAGGAAGCTAAAGCCAGCTGAAGAGAACTATCCCACTCACGACCTTGAGCTAGCCGCCGTGGTATTTGCATTATTGAAATGGCGTCATTACCTCTACGGAATCACGTTCGACATCTTCACAGATCATAAGAGCCTTCAGTATTTGTTTACTCAGAAGGAATTGAACAAACGACAGCGCCGTTGGATGGAATTATTTGAGGATTACGATTGCAAGATCCAGTATCATCCCGGAAAGGCGAATGTCGTAGCCGATGCATTAAGCCGGAAGGCAAGCATAGCCCAGCTAGAGGCTAAGTTAGAGGGAGTTCACATCAGTTCCCAGGCCCATGTTCACAGCATATCGATCCAGTCAGAGTTGGTTCGAAAGATTCGAGATGTTCAGGCTACTGATGAGTGGACTCAGAGACAGATAGTTCACATCGCAGCTGATCCAGAGACTCAGTTTGGTGTGGACGACACAGGAATTCTCCGCTACAAGTCCCGAGTTTGTGTCCCGGAGAGTCTAAGGAAAGAGATTCTTGATGAGGCTCACAACACACCTTACACAGTTCATCCAGGTGGAAGTAAGATGTATCGGGATCTAAAAGAATTATTCTGGTGGAGAGGTATGAAGAGAGACGTAGCTGATTACGTTAAGAGATGCTCGACTTGTCAGCAAGTTAAAGTTGAACATCAAAGACCGGGAGGTTTGCTTGAGCCACTACCGATTCCTACGTGGAATTGGGAGGGTATTGCCATGGACTTTGTGTCTGGTTTGCCTAAAGTTAGAGGTGGCTACGATAGCATTTGGGTGATTATCGACCGACTGTCCAAGAGTGCTCATTTTCTACCGATCAACATGTCGTACAAAGTGGATAGGTTGGCAGAGATTTATCACCGAGAGATTGTCAAGCTTCATGGAATTCCGACTACGATAGTGTCTGACAGAGATGCCCGATTTACTTCTCGCTTATGGCAGCAACTTCAAGAACGAATGGGAACGAAGCTGACTTTCAGTACAGCCGCACATCCGCAGACAGATGGTCAGTCAGAGAGGATGATCAGATATCTCTGTGATATGCTTCGAGCTTGTGCCTTGGATTTTCGCAACAATTGGCACGACCAGTTGCCTCTGATCAAGTTTGCCTACAACAAAAGTTATCAGTCTACGATCGGAATGGCACCTTACGAAGCGTTGTATGGCAGAAAGTGTAGATCCCCGTTGTTTTGGGATCTCGAAGATTGGCGTTGGACGAAGGATGATAAGGAACGAGGAACTCCTCCAAAGTTTCTCCAAAATGCCATCGACCGTATCCAGATCATTCGGCAGAGAATGAAAGCAGCTCAGGATCGACAGAAGAGCTATGCCGACACCCGTTGCCGACCGTTGGAATTTGAGGTTGGTGACAAAGTATTCCTCAAAGCTTCTCCTCGAAAGGGTTTCACCCGAATTGGAAAAGGAGGAAAGTTGAGCCCGAGATTTTTAGGTCCCTATGAAATTCTGGAGAGGATTGGGAACGCAGCTTACAGGTTAGACTTGCCGCCGAGCCTAACTGGGATTCACAACGTCTTTCATGTTTCCCAACTCCGAAAGTACTTCCCGAATGGGTCCGAGATCCTTCCTGTTGAGGAAATTGAACTAGAGGCGGATTTGACCTTTGTTTCGAAGCCGGTGAAGATATTGGATAAGAAGACTCAAGCTCTGCGCAACCGAGAGATTTCTCTTGTCAAAGTCCTTTGGAGAAATCAGACAACCGAAGAAGCTACATGGGAGACCGAGGACAAGATGCGCAAGTTTCATCCGGAATTATTTCAGTCGGATGAGTAGAATCTGGGGGCCAGATTCTCACAAGGAGGGGTGATTGTAACGCCCCGAAAATCCGAATTATATTATGGTATGTCCGAATCGAATATTTGCACAATTTATTATTTTATTTGATATTTATTATGTAATTTTAGAATTATTTCGTATATGAATGAATTTTTATATTTAAATTTTAATTGTCAATGTGCGTTTAATAATATGAATTTTGACTGTAATTACATGTTATTTGGACAACGTGAGTTTTTGAACTTATTTGGCGAAATTACTAAAATGCCCCTTCGACTTTAAACCCTAGTCAAGACTGACTAAGTCTCATCTCTCCCTATCAATTCCATTCACGCAACACTCAGCAAGAAAGAAAGAAGAGAAAAGAAAAAGAAAGAAAAAGAGAAGGAAGAAGAAACAGATTCCAACGATCGTCCCGACTTCAATTCCCGACGGATTTTCGAGCCGTTTACGTCTACTAACTCCTCGCGATCTCATCTACGAGTAAGCCTTTCACGATTCTTTTGTTTAATGTCTCGTATGCTTAGTATTTCTTATTTTTGATAATAGTTGTAGAATTTAGGTTTTATTCGATTTTGATAGTAATCGTGGATGGATTTTCGTGTTTATCGTTTCTATATGTAGATTATATGTTGTAGATGATTATATGTGAGTTTAGGGAGTGATTTGCATGATTTACCGATTAAATGTTGAATTTTGGTTTGAAATCGCGTATGTTTTTGCTGTCTGCGTGTTTCTGCTCAATCTAGTCGCACACGGGCTGGTGCACACGGCCTGAGGCCGTGTGCATGAGACCGTGCGTGTGTGGAGAATTGCACACGGGCTGTGCATACGGCCTCAAGGCCGTGCGTGTTCCTTGATTGTGCACGGCCTCGGCACACGGCCGTGCACAAGGCCGTGTGGCCTGGTCGAACAGTGCCCTGACCTTCTGTAAGTCAGGGCACATTTTTGCCTATGGGTCCCGCTTCGGCTCATCTTTTCTGAATTCTTTCTTCGCTCATGTATTCGATATATATGAAATAGATAGGAATTGCATGATTTATGAATTTATAGCATGTTCGGGTCTATGAATAGTGCGTTTTAAGTTTTCGTTAAATTTTTTAACTTTTGCATGTGAAGTCCGATTTTCCCGAAATTCGAATGCATACTCCTTTATGATAATTTAAGCATGTTCATAAAGTTTTGTTGCATTTGGACTTGATTTTCATTTTTAAATTTGAGAATTACTCTGTTTTCGTTTGAGAATTTGAACTTAAGTGATTGATTTATTTGTATAATGTGCTTCTATGTGTTCTAATGTTTTCGTATAAGCCGTGCGTCATCCTTAGTCTTATTTGGTTGTGTCTTTGTGTTTTGTAGACGATACTCCCGTGGAGTAGCGCATCCGGTCTTGCTTTTGTCTTATTTTGTATAGCCACAGGTGAGGCTTTCCGTTTCTGTTTCCAGTATTATTACGTATACATATAAATAAGCCTCTCCCGATATACGCCACGTTTATGTTTTGTTTTCACACCGTTTATATATATATACTTAATAGATATTTCTGATTATTATGTTCATTTGATTTATCGAAAATGATTTGATATGAAAAGTACTACGTATAGACTTTGAAATGTTTACGAAAGAGACATGTAAAACCTTTTGTTTTCTAAGGCGAACTTTGGCCTTCGGCCTTGCATATGACATGTCTCGAACGGTCTTTTGGCCAACCCGAAATGATTTGAAAAGCGAGTTATGATATGTATGCATGTTTGTTTGGGCCCGGAGTAAGAGCGATAGGACGAAGTCGGTAGACGTCGGGTCTATGGCGTAAATCCTATGGTTTCCTCCATTTGGGAGCTCGGGGTGACGCCGGAGTGGCAGCCCTTTGAGTACCTGAGTTATTCCCGTCAGTTATGAGTAGTTCGGATTTAGCGGTCCGTCTACATTGGAGGCATAAGGGTGGTTTCCGGTTTTTATGTTTGGAAATTGGAGTTAAGGGCTCGACTCGCCGAGTCATATGATCTGTTATGTTTTATGTTAAATCACCACCCGATTACAAAAACCGTTCTTTTATGTTGATTTCTTTTAAGTTTAAAATTGGTGATTTATTTCCGATTTATTATATACATTATTATTCCCTCCTCACTTAGTCGTTTGACTAACCCCTCTGTTTTACTCCTGTACTGGTTTCAGGATACTAGGCGGGATCTTCGTCGTCGTAGGCGTCGTAGAGTTGCATTTATTTTGCTCATGTATAACTCTTTCCCGTATGGCTTTTTTTTATATGTTTTATGATATTAGGGATTTATTACTTTAAGTTGTATTCGGGATTATGTATATATTGAACCCGTTATTATAATTATCGGGATATTGTATCGAACCCGTTTGTTATTTAATTAATTGAATTTCGTTAGCCTTGGTGGGCTTTAATACTTGTGTAATTATTTATGTTTTATTGTTTCGTTTATTTCGCTTCCGCACTTCTGTCCTTTTGTCTTTCCGTTGTTTTGAAACCCCCGCCTAGTTATTGAGTATTATGCTTGCCGTTCGCCGGGTTTCGGTTCGGGTCGGATCCCATTTCGGTTCCGGGTCGGAACTCGGTGCGGGGCGTGCGTTACCCGTTTGGGGCGCCCGCTACACATTCTCTCTCTTTTTCACGTTACTTTCTCTCTACAGAACAGCAATTCACGTGAACTGCAGAAATCAATTCTGCAGTTTTCACGTGAACTTGCCTTGCAATTCTTTTCTCGATTCTCTTATTTTATATTAGATAAATATTGATCTTAAATCTCTCTAGTAGATTTAAGATTTTCAGAGTTCATCTACGAGAAGCTGTGGATCAACCTGAGAGGGATTCGGTTGAAAATCGAATCCTTTGTGGAATTGAGAAGCCTGCGTGATCAAGGAATGGATCGAAGATTTGGAAAGCTTTCATACCTTAATGACTACAAAAGGAGTGCGTAAAGGTGTGCAATATTCTGGATATATAAACGTTTCAAAGTCTTGAATTCATTGGATGAAGAGTCATGTTAATTCGATTAAGGCCTCGGGACTAAATTTTTGAAATCTCTATACTTCCGCGGCGCCCGGGGCACCATGAATCCCAACATTTAGCTCATATGCCGGCACGTTACAATCGCAACTCCACTTATTAACATTGCAGTTCTGAGTGTTGAATGAAGAAGACATTACTCTATCTTCAATTTTTCTCAAGAGTGCTAAAACACGAAAAGCAGAGGAAACTTAACTTGGCTAAACCCTAGAACGCAGATAAAATCATAAGAATTGGGGAGAATTTTCCCTCCAAAATTAAACTGAGTTGGAATTTTTTTTTTTATTTCTGATGTGTCATCTGATGTGGTAGACCACTTGGTGACTTGGTCGATGGATGTTCGCCAGCTGGAGCTTCGGTATCATGTCAGCATTTTTAGATGCCTGATTTTGGAGAAGTAGGGCAAAATTTAATTTACGGGTAAAATTATACTTAAATTGCATATTAGTACGAGATAGTGGTTCCTTTTGAGAATGGACAAGATTTTGTACCAAAATGTCTAATTGGTACATGATCGTGTACCAAAAATACAATTTTCCCTATTTTGTGATATTGTAAATATTTTCTTTCCTAGATTAGGTTATGTCAAATCCCATTAATTGTAAATATATGGAAAGTATTCCACCAATTTCTTATTTCTATCAGTTCCAAAATAAGCCATGGTCATGCTTAAAATTCAACTTAAAAACAAAGCACAAAGACAACAAAAAAAAAAAACCATGGAATACAATTGAAAACAACCCTATCAGAGTTCATCCCACTAATCCAACAACACCTATAAAAGAGTTGAGTCTTCCCCGAAAAGAAGAAATTTTTCAAAGTAAAAAGAAAAACCCAACAAAAGGTATTTGTTGGGTCCTAAAGTTGTCTAGTGCGGCCATAAGAGCTATCATCCATAAAAGTTTAACGGGAATTCCCAAACTCAATACAAGGATAGAAGTTCTCGAAGGAGACTTGTCTCATCTCATTATCCAAACATTGACTTTTTTCATCAAACAAAAATTGACAACTTATTATATGGGAATATGCGGAGGGGTGTCAAAATGGTGAATTGGTTTGGTTTGAAATAGATTGGATTTAAAATGGATCAAAAAATTGTGGGTCAAAGATGGGTCGGTTTTTTAATGGTTTTGGAGTGGGTCGGATACGGATAGAAGATGGTTTACTTATGGATCCAACAAAATTCCAATTGATTCTTATTTAATTTATTGTGAAAATATCCAAAATACCCCTAACACACATTTGTACACACTAACATCAATTTACACACACTAATACAAAATTATTAAGGATAGACTTGGAATATTACGACAAAATTGACTAAAAGAGATTTATCTGTAGTACTTTTTTTTCAATCCTTAGTTTTAAAAGAAAAGAAAATGAAAAAAAAATGTAATTTTGATCACCTAAAATGGATCAAAATGAAATTAATCGAAAATAATTAAAAAATGTTAGACATAAAAAATAATTATTTTATTTCTTAAAATAATATTTATTTCATTGACTGTTGGTTTACATAACAGCCATTCTTTCTTTTATACATACATTCGAGATATATACGGTATACCTACTCTCCTATACGATTTCATCTATTCTAGTAATTTCAATTTGAATAATAAATTAATGACTACAAAATATTCACAAGAAACAAAAATATTCATCTATTCTAGCAAATCTCGCCGCACACCGCCCAAATCTCGCTCTTACACTGCCGCCCTCCGACGACGGCGGAGGAGAGACAGCGGTGGAAGAGAGACGGCGGTGGAGCAGCAGTGGGCGGCGACGCGAATTAGGTTTCTTACTTTTCGCTGTTGAGTTTCTTAGAATTTCATAAATACTTGTCCACTAGTTTTTTATCTTATTTATTGCACGGGAAAATTTAATTATAAAATATACATTATGAAATAAATTGAATCATATTTTTTTATATGATTATTAACAATACATTAAAAATTATTAATTCAGAATTTGAAGTACATGCACCAAAGTAATTTATTTTATAAAATAACCAGGAATTATGTATATAAAAAACTCATTTCAAATGTATAAAAATAGTAATATGATTTTTTATATGACAAAATACTGATTTTATATTTGTAATAGAGAGAATATATATTTATATATATATAGAAGGAATATCATGAATGTTATATAAATATTAAAATAATAATTATTGATGATGTCGGTTTTTGGTAAGTGATCAGTTTCAACCACGTGGCCTCGATCTGTCAGTTGAATTTGTAGAGGGGAGTCCGACTTTGACCTGAAAAACACTAGCACGGGGTTACTTGGCAGAGGGCATTGTCTCCGGCGTAGCCTCTCCACTGAATTAAGTCAGTTTAGAATCTGATATTCGTAATGGGAGGATGGAGCAATTAATGAGAACTTACCCTTCATAATAAATGAGGGGGTATTTATAGGGTGGATCCATACACGCTGAGTACACTGTTTGTACGTGCATTAATGGCCTCGACCGAAGGGCATTTAATGCCTGTGCCTCGAGTCAGACTCATTCCTTAAATGGAATGATTGTCTGTCACTTCAGCGGGTACAGAGTACGGAATGTAATCAGAACGGATACGGCACAATTAATGCAGCTACAGTGTGGTCGACTGTGTGGAGATGAGACAGGTTCGAGCCCAATGACCTCGACCCTCAAGGCACGCTCTTGGGGAGAAATAGCGAGTCGAGTATCGTTCTCGAGCGTGTTACGGTCGAGCTAGGGACCTTAGAGACTTCCGAGCCATTATGACGGTCGAGCCATCTGGCCGAGCCATGTGGTCGATCGCCGAGCTTGTTCTTGAGCCACGTGTGGGTTGGCCTTTGACTAGATAGACTTGGGGATTGACTCTTTAAGAGTGCGCCACGTGTATTTTCCGGAATATTCCACATCAATTATAATACAAAAAATATTTAATAGACCATATAAATATTAATTAGAATCTCTTTATCTTTTTTGGTCGAAAAAAGAGCTAATTATTATACTTTGTATTATCTTTTTTGTTAAATAATTTGTTATTATTTTATTATTAATTAATGGTAATATTCTTTTCATTATTGAAATTTCTTTTATACTATGAAAATATTAATATTTTGAATATAATAATTTAATAAATCTATTTACATTGAAATAAAATATAACTTTGCCACCGCAAAATGAACATGAGATACATGTATTTGGAATTTTTTTTCAAAAAAATCAATTATTTATTTATCTTATATTATTAATATAATAATACAACTTAATTAAACTTATATAATAATTTTTTTTCTTATTTTACTTAGATAAATTTCATTTGAATCCACTATGTATGCACAAAAAAAAAATTGAATTCACTATGTCAAAAATATTTGATAGGAATTAAAATATTAAATATAATTCTTTTAATGAATTTATGGAATATATTATTTTATCTTTATTTTTATTAATAAATATTCAATGCAGTATAGATAACTCTAAAACTTATTAAAATTATTTTAAAAAAAATAAATTTCAATATTTTATAAATAATTAATTAAATATTTCTATAATTAAGTGGGAGTTACAAATTTTTAACATAAATAATAATATGGAATATCAATAAATACATATGTAAGTTATAAAAATAACAATTAATGAAATTAATTATAGAAACAATCTACATGGCAAAATGGATCAATTCTAACTAATTCACTTCATTGCCACATAAATATATTTCCTAAAACATTCCACTAACTCATTTTCATATATATATATATATATATATATATATATGATTTCTTTTTTGTTAGAATTTAGACATAAAAAATATGAGATTTGAATTTTTATTAGGATAGAACTGTAAATTCAGATTTATATTAAGGGCATGATAGTAAACACACCATTACTATTAAGTTGGGCTCGATCCATGATCCATTAAAGATCCATTAGTGATTCAGCCCAAAACCCATTAAAAACCCAAATTCCAGCTGACCCATTATGATTCAACTATTTTGAACCCATCTAATTTTTGGTTGGAACAAAACCAAATCAATATCATTAAATTGGGTTGGACGCATGGGTCTTAATCCCATTTTGACACCCCTAAAAATGTAGATTCCATAGCACTCATTATGTCTTCCAAATTGAATGCAGACTAATGGGCACGATATGAGGCAAAGTTGAAAGAAATCGGCCAACTTCTTAAAACTCAAACTTCAACCAATCAAGAGTCTTCTTTTAAGATTAGATTGCGTTAAAATCGTTCAAATTAAAAAGTCACATACCATTATTCTAATATAATATATATGGATCTATTTTATTTTATTTTTTCTAAGAGGGTGTTTGGCTAAACTTATTTTAAAGAGCTTATAAGCTCTCACATCTTATAAGATATTTTTTGAGCTTATAAGATGTTAAATCTTATTTTAAGAATAAGATCTAAAAGTGTTTGGATAAAAATAAAATCATGTACTTATAAGATGTTAGTGATGACAATTATGTAATTAACATGGTTAAAATGTAAGAGAATGTATTAAGATCTTAAAATAAGTTGGGATTCCTAACTTATTTTTAAGGAGCTTATAAGCTCCTAACATCTTATTTTAAGAGCTTATAAGCTCCTTTTAAAAAATATTTACCAAACACTTTGCAACATCTTATAAACTCTTCAACATCTTTTAAGATATTTTGAAGAGCTTACAAGCTCACCCAAACACCCTCTAAATATACTTCAACATATAATTCAGTTGTTGAAATTTTTTATGAACTATCTTGCCAAAAAAGGAAAGTGGGCTGAACAAAATCACAAATAGATCTTAGAACTAAAATAAATTTAACGTGATTTTCCCTGATAAAAGGCCATCTGCAAGTTGGTTGGCTAGTCTCCAAGTAGATCAAGCCAAGTGAATCTACCAGGAAAATGATAGAAAATGGCCATGTGCCACCATGCAGCTTTCTCATTTTGTTTTGCCCTATTCGCAACCAAACTACTCATAAATTCCAATATTATTACAAAATTGTTTAATAATTAGATGTTTGAATTTTCTTGTTTTCTTAAACATGTTAGTTATATATTTGCCACTTTTGGCCAAACCAAATTTACTCTTTTGATTTTATATATTGAAGACTTAAGCATAAATAGCAAGCAATATTGCAAGGGAAGGAGCTATCACTCGGATAGGGATAGTTGTCCCTAATTTTTTTTATAATTCTACTATTTTATACCAAATTTAGAAATTTTGTAATTTTGCTTACACTTATATAAAATTTGTATCCTTATTTATTCAGAAAATAAGATTATGTTCCTTACTTATCAAAACAAAAGATATATTATCTTTATACTTTTGAGATTTAAATCTCCCCCTTCACTAAAATTCGTTGCTACTTGCTAGATATCATATAGTTTTAAAAGTCTATAACAGAACACATTTTGTGAAGATTCTATAAAGAGGTATTGGCCTAATTAACAATTGTGACAATTTGATTAGAAGTCCCCTGCATTTAAATCGGATTATTGATTTTTTTAAAGAATATTATTCATATGTTAATCAAGTCATTGCGTGTTTGCTTCTACTTGGTCGAAGCTCTGAAGTTCCTTAAAAAACTGTACCGACACGTCTATTTTGGGGGATATTTGACAGCGTCCTAGTTCATCCTCCCTTTCAATTCCAAAATTCCTTCAAGTTCACTCGTCCATCTACTATATCAAATAAAGGGAGAAGGATTTTTTTATATCTCAATTATCGTGATTTTAGCATTTTGTTATTTAAACTTTCTTTTTTAATAACTTATCTCATGTATTGTACAAATTTTGCAATTTGCCATCTCTGACGAAATTGTATTGCTTTCCTTAATGTCTCGAAAACAAATTCTCAATCAATTTCATAAGAGTTGGAATTCTTATCACTCAATTGCATATTTAAAAATTGATCTATCAAAGTCGTCGCTATTCAAATTGGGTAATAAGAATTCCTATTTTTCTGAAATTGATTGAGGGTTTATTTTCGAAACGTTAAGGAGAGCAATACAACATTGATTTATATTTCTCATATGATACGATGCAATTTTCCAACTGAATATTCCACCACAAATTCTAACAAAGATAGCAAATTATAAAATTCGTACTACAATATGTAAAAAGAAGAGTTGGGATGGTAAGTATTACCCTAAAATATATTATTAGTATGTTAGTCAATTAACATACTTTAATTTCTTCAAACGGTGGAAAAGGTTATGGTCGTAGCAAATTCATTCTCTAGGTAGTACTCAATTCATTAATAAGTAATCTTAAAAAATAAAAAATCATTAATAAGTACATTCTATCAATGCAGTAGTTTAATCATGATCATAAAGCATGACTCGATTTAACAAATACGTTATTTAAGTATTAATGACTACTTTCTATGATTATATATCGGAGTGTACTGTTTTATTTTTTTTTTTCGAATTAAAAAATAATTCTAATATAACACTCCTACTAACTTATGTGATTTTCAAAAAAAAAAAAAAAGTGAAAGAATTGACGTTATTTATATTTATTCTTTTCATTTCCGATCAATATATTTAGAACTACCCCAGTTTATGGGAACACAGCTGTCATTATTAAGAAAAACTTTACACTTAAATGATTCGCGACTCGATCCATATAAATGAAATAAGAACATAAAAAATTAATTATTGCAAAGCATTAATTGAAATTATAGCATAAGACTATCGTTTATAAAGAATAAAGTATTTATAATATTACACGTGTTTTTTGTACTTTGATTAAAAAAGATACAAACAAATTAGCTACAGTAATATTATGTCCATATTGTTAGAAATTAACCATAACCTTCATAAGAATTAATTAATCCTTTAGATCTAGCCTAAGTAGCAAGTTAATTAAACCCATGGTATAATAAAATCAAGATTCTAATATACGTATTCTTTTTGCCTTCAACACCAGTTGGCTATTCACTTTCCTTGTAACCTAAGCAACTACAAGAATCCCACCCCACCCCCCACTCCCACATCCCAAAAAAAAATTAATTACATTTAAATCTAAAGAAGTTTGCTAAATTACAAGTTGTCATTCTTTTAGTTAAAATATTACACTTATATTCCACAAGAGTTTCATAATTACAAAAAATACCTAATTTTTAAGGTTCCGCTAGGAATATTCCATTAAATGTTTTACGAAACCCTAACGAAAACCCAAAAAATTGTATATTTTTTTATAACCATGAAACTTTCGTGGAATGTCAAAGGTACTGTTGGAGCTGGTGGCAGAGGATCGGGGGAGTTTTCTTACGACAATGTGGGCTATATGGGGAAATAGGAACAAGAAGAGGGTGGAGGGGCTGTGCGTAGTCCGTTGGAGGTTGCCAACTTTGCCAAGGAATATGATGTGGCTATTTGGGAGGCTTGTGATAATTCGGGAAAGTAGGGTGGTGAGACCATTGCCGAATCGATGGCTTAAGCCGTTCTCAAGTTGGTTCAAAAGTTAATTTCGATGTGACAGTTTTGAAAAGGAGAGTGAAATTGGTGTTGCAAGGTGGTAGCAATAGACTCTAGTGATGCTTCGGTGGGTTGGGAACATGCTCGATTCGGTGGGCCTGTTGATCTGAAGTATGCTGATCGAGATAATGACATATTTGTCGGCAGTTAAGTTGGCTTGTGATTTTGGGTGGCAGAAGGTGGTTTTCGAGAGAGACTATCTTTCATTGATTCAGAAGTTGAATAGCAATGTTGAGGACTTTTTTACGTTGGGTAATTTATTTATTTTTATTTTTTTTAAAGAAAAAACCTCCTAGGGAGAAATTTCATTAACCATTCAAGTCAAAAAGTACAAGATCATGAGCAAAGCTTGGGACAAACCCCAAACCGACAGCACTGGCCGATGCTGCATTCCTAGCTACTACGTGAGCTATTTTGTTAGCATCACATCGAACAAATAAAAAGTTACAAACATCGAAAGTTCTAGAGACAATTCTAATATCCTCAACTAAATTCTCAAGATAAAAAGAGTCACTTCAATCATTCTGCAATTTATCAGTAAGAGCTCTACAGTTACTCTCGAAACATACCTTTCTCCAACCGAAATCGCTGTTGGGTAATTTGATAGAGGATATTCGTAGTATTGTTAGTGCTTTTAGTGATATTGATTTTTTCTTTGTTCGTTGTGATGCTAATAGAGTAACTCATGTCGTAGCTAGTTTTGCAGTTTCGACTTACGTTGGTTTAGGTGATGTTTCTCATTTTACTTTGAACTTTGTTATCGCTAATTTAAGTTAATACATTTCATCCCCTCATTTCAGGGGTTGGTTTTCAAAAAGAAAATAACTTCCGTAAGATGTAAATGAAATGTTTTTAACTGAGAATATCGTAGTTTAACAAACAACTTTAGGATCCCAATGTAATTAACCTTTTTTACTTTCGCACACATTAATATTTCTCTCCCTCATCACAAACTCCTTTTCTCACACATTAATTAATTCCTCTCTTCTTCAAACTCTTTGAACTCAAGCCTTCACACTTCACTTTAATTACTCTCTTAATCCCATTTATTATTAATCTAATCTCCTTTTAATCGCATTAAGCCCTTACTATTTAACTTCTCATCACACCCCTACGCTTTTCAGATCTCTCTCCAACTTCACGAAAAAATGGATTCAGTTATTTGTACTCTCTCTCTAATCCTCTTCTTCTCTCTCCTCCTCTCCGCACACACCGCCATCTCCGCAAACTCGACGAAATCTTCCCCTTCTCCAACTCCGGAGCTTCCACCAGATGACATATCTCCCTCTCCGGTGACACCATCTTCATCTGCTCCATCGCCTTCCCCTGCAATCTCTGTTTCTCCACCGGCGCCTCCTCCGTCAGATCTCGCTCCTAACTCACCTTCTTCAGCACCATCTATAGGGGAAGACGATGAAACTCCATCTGTGTACAAAAAGCCTCCGTCTCCGGCTCCGTCGCCCGATATGGTTGAGAATGTAAGCCGTGCAGGTCAGTCCAATGTTGGTAATTTCGAGGTGAAGGAGGACTCCTCCAGCGGCATGAGCGGAGGAAAAAAGGTCGGTGTTGCTATCGGAGTTATTGCTGCGGGATGCATCGTCGGAGTTCTTGCATTGGTGTACAAGAAGAGACAGCAGAATATCCGCCGATCGCAGTATGGCTACATCGCCAGGAGAGACAATCTGTAGAAGAATAAATAAATGTCACAAAAATATCAAATATTATAGTAGTTCTACACAGATCTAGTACTTGTTTTTTGTTATTCGGTACGAGTTCTGGTAGATCATAGATGCATTGTTGGATTGGTGGAGGTGAGTTGATTCTTTTCGTTTGATTCTTTGCTACTTATTCAATAAGATTTGTTATTTGATTATTATAGATTAACAATTATTCATACATTTAATTCTTAGAACTTTGTTCGATGATTGATTCTTGCATTTAATCAGAATAATTGTTAAATTACTTCCTGTTTCTTCTCTGGTAGTGAATGTCCAGAATTATCATTTGAATTTCTCGCTGATTGGTGATGATTTCTGAATTTAATTGGTCGCTATTCTCCAGCTATTTAATGAACCACATCTTATAAAGTTATATGAATAATTAGTTCTCTAAAATTGTGGTGTGTATTGCTCTCGAATGGGAGTCATTTACTGCTCTCGAATTTATTTCTCTTCAACAAACACTTAATCCCCCACCATTAATGCAGTAGCTCGAGTGCTCTACCAAGATCTGCCTACATTCCATCATCAGCATTTACTCACTCAAATTGGAAGTGGATTTCAGGCTTTGCCTTTTGGTCGGTTTTTTTAGTTTTTTATTTTTTCTGATTTTTCTCCTTGTTTGCTCCGCCCACCCCTCTTTTTCTCCCATGTCTAGCTGCTTTGTTTTTCTTTTTCTGTGCAGTGATTGGAGCTTGCTTGTTGGTGTTTTGCTCCTCCGTCATTACTCGTGTTCGTCAGACAAGTCAGCTCTTCTCGTTCTCATGGAGGCAGTGGCAGAATGGATCAGCAAGGCCTTGTCCCTCACCGAAGAGGAAGATTATGGCTGGGTGGCCCCTAGTGAGGCTTGGAAAAATCCTAATAACTCCAAACAATTCTGGATTGTGGGCCGAGTTCTTTCCAGTCGGCCCCCTAAATTCGAAACTTTCAAACAAACTATGTGCGCAGCTATTAACACCATAAAGGGATTGGACATTAAACAACTGGATGAGGGTCGCTTCTTGATGGTCTTTTACCACGACATAGACAGACGAAGAGTAATCGATGGTGCTCCATGGAATTTTAACAAAAATCTCATTATTCTCAAAGCTCTGCAAACTTACGAAGATCCGCTGAAAATCGAGCTAAAGTTCAGTGATTTCTTTGTTCAAATCAAAGGCCTTCCTCTGGGCTTAAGAACTTCTGCCATAGGGAAATTTATTGGAGACAAATTCGGCTTCTGCTGAGATGTTGATATCAGCGGCAGTGATGGCTACGCTTTCTCATCTATTCTCCGTATCAAGGTTGGTCTGGACATGTCAAAACCACTCTGCCGAGCCATGAAGATTCGAAGCCCCACAGGTGAAGAGGAGCTCCTTCTCACATTCACATATGAGAAACCCTAATTTCTGCACCTCTTCGGTATCTGTGATCATCAAGTCAACCTCTGCCCTAAGCAATGTGAGGAAAATTTCATTGACCCAGCCCCGAATTACCCCTTCGGGCCCTGGTTGCGGGCCTTGGCCACCTCCCGCAGGAAAGGAAACAACTCCGGCGACCCCCTAACCAAAAAGTCCCCCTCATTTACTGCCCCCAAGAAAACAAATGACCATCATACCCCTATCCCCACCCCACCTAATCCCTCCCCTAATTCGACTTTTCCTCATACGGAAAACACCCATTCTGACCTCGCCTAGTACCAAGCTCAACTTGACACCTTTATTCCCTACCAAATCGCATATCAGTTGACAATTCACCAAACTGGAAATTTCCCCTTAAACTCACTCCACACCTCGTATCCCCCTTTCCCCATACAAGGAACTTTTGCCTCGAGACATGCCCAAAGTCAAATCTTTACCTCTGTTATCCCAAAATCTTTGCACCTTGACTTCGCCTCCTCCTCTGATAATCCTCTGAGAACGTCTCTCACGCCCTAGAGTACGAATATCTCCCGCATCGATAGCACATCTCTGTTTTGTCAGCCTCAGCTGAAACCTAATGGGCCCCCAATTCCTAATTCGGCCCATCACTCGCCCCGGCCCATGGATGAAATTCAACCTACGGAAATCAATCATTTGTTCTCAATCAGGCCCACCATCCTAAGCCCACCAGCCAAATACCCAATTTGCACTATCACTGGGCCCAGCAATGCCTCATCTTCCTCTGAGCCCACTCCTTTACATCCCACCCACCAGCCCAATAAGATGCTCTCACTAAATCAACCCAATAGTTACTCCAATTCTGGCCAACATCATGAGCTCTCTCTGTTGGGATTCACGTACCCCGGACACAGCGGAAGTAATACATTTCAAAATTTTGTCCCGGGGAATAACAGTGAATCTTCATCCAATGAATGTAAAACTTTGAGACGTTTATACATTATTTCGATGTACACCTTTACGCACTCCTTTTGTAGATGATAAGGAAGGAAGCTTTCCAAAGCTTCTGGCCACTCCTCAAGATCGCTGGCTTCAAGATCCAGCAAGGTTTCGATTTCAACCGAAACCTTCTGAAGATAGTCCACGGCTTTCGCAGGCAAACTCGTATCTCTCAATTCCTCCTAGGGAACGAAGAACGATTGATTATCTCTTTTGATTAAGCCTTAGTAAGTAAGACTTAATCTTTGAAGTGAAGAAAACCAATTCTCTTAGAGAGAGAGAGAGTTGGCGCGAAAAAGAGAGGAGAAAACAGAAAAGTTAGGGTTTTTTCTGAATGTGTTGTTGCTTTCTTATGAAAGAAACAATCCTTGGGGTTATTAAATAACCCATATGGCCGAAAATTCCAAGCCCATGAAGGACTTAGATTTTCGGCCATCTCCTTCTACTTGGACTAAGTTTTGGGCCTTTTCAAAAGGTCCATTAAATTTAATACTACATTAAATCCCAATTATCTAATCACTCCTAATTAGAATTGGATTAATCTTTCAATTAACTTTGGGCTTTATTTGTACCAAATAAAATTCAAGCCCAATTGAATATTAATTCCCAAATTAATATTTCCCTTCTCAATTTGATTTAATCAAATTAAATCCATTAATTACTCTTAATTAAATTCTTCATTGTTAATCAACTATTAATTAACTACTTCTATTTTGAATTAAACCAATTAATATAATCCATCAATACTTGGTTACGAAATCTTGATAGCTTCTACATGGCTGTTGTTTCATCAAGGGTGATATCCCTCTCAACAGCTCTATACTTGGTTACGAAATCTTGATAGCTTGGAGGCAGTGATGAAATGATCAAATCAGATACTACCTCAAGTTATGGGAAAATGCCATTTTTCATGAGTCCTACCCATATCAAAATAGCTTTTGTGCAGTGGTCAGAAACACTGCTTCCCTCAGCCATTCTTAGGTTATACAATTCATTTAAAAGGACAACTCCTTGTGAATAATCATACATCGTGACTAGCAGAAAAGTCTACAATAGTAAAACAGAAAACATATGAGTGACTTAATAATAAAAACAGTAAAGAAATGATATGGTCTTCAATCATTTAGTCTCCCACTAATTAGTTCAAACTTTGTTGACTCCATGCAACTAAGTTAGAGAAAATAGTGATTATTTTCTTTAGTGGGTATTAAGATCCCAAAGCTTCTTGCAATTGAACCCACTTGTCATGGCCATTCAATTCAAGTCTTAAGGTAAATATCTTTTATTAATTATATCATAAAAAACTCTTAATAATGTTTTGCATTGCCACCTTCACAAAGACCCAACTGTGTGCGACATCTATGTTACTTTGGCAGTAAGCCCGGCCCATTAATCATTAGATTTCAGTGAATTGTCGCAACAGGGACCCACTTGTCATGGTCATCCCCAATTACTGGCAACCACCGAAAAATTGTATCTTGTATACTGAGAAAATTATCTACTTTCTAAGGCCACATAACAGAGACCCACTTGTCATGACCATCTCTATTATGCAAGGTTAGAAGTGAATTTTCTATTAACGGAATGCTTGGAAAATTTAAAATCCTTGTTTATAATTTTCCATTAAGGCTTAATATTTGATAAATTTTGACATATCAAAATCATGGAGTTGTATGTATATTTTCGAAAAATACATAGATTTCAAAAATCTTTCCAAGACCTCATCAATATTATTATCTTGTGTTTTTAATGCATGATCACACAAAACAATTAAAACATACATTCAGACAATAATAAAACGCCTAACAATAATAAATGGCTTATCATGGGATTTTCCCTATGCTCTGTCCATAAGAGCCATTTTACGGACCAAGATTCTATTCATGCAATAATAACATAATTTAAATCATGCAAGGAGCAAATAGAATCCTATTCTATTACAATTAAGTAATCCGTTTCATTTGGGCCTTGATTGTCTCTTCTCTTCCAAGCCTACTTCGTCTTTGTCTTGAACTCCTTCTCCTAATCTAATTAGAATTCTCACCAACTATGATTTTAACTCTCTCAAATTACAAATCATTTAAAATACATTGGTGGAAAGATAAAAACGAAGCATTACAAATTGGAATAAGAGGCTCGCAGGCTCTCAATTTAAAACCACAGTTAATAATTGCATCAACAAAATAAAACTATCCATAGCGCACATTAAGCTCATGATAATAACCAACATACATCCAATGCAATGCATAAAATTAAATTTACCAAGTAATTAATGTTATGCATATTTAAGTTGTTTGTTCTCAACAAACTACTTAAATCTTTATTAATCTTAATCACTATTAAAATTAATCTAAAATTAAATTAAATTGATTAAAACCAATTTAATCCAATTTTCTAAAGATTTTCAAAACTCTAGTCTACGTGCATCAACTAACAAGTTCAAGTTGGGTAGAATTGAAAATATTTCGAAATTTTACAAAACAAGATTTTCTCAAAATCCCTATTCTGACTCGATTTTCAAAAAATCATAAAAAATCGAAAATTTAACCTTTTGATCCGATTCAAAAGCCAAGATTCAAGAGGAATGTGTGTAGAATAATTTCTTAGAAGACTCTTAAGTCATATGTGTAGCGCCCCCTGAAGAAGGACCGCCACATCCGCACCGAAGCGAACTCCCGAGCTTCAGCGAGGAGCCTCAACTCAAAAATCCACTCCGGCGAACGGCACTCAAGCAATAACTATCGGCAACAGCGACAACCATCCCAACAACAATCACAACAATACAGAGATATGCGGAAGCGATTTAAAAGATAATCAAATAAATCCATAAACGCCTACGAGGCTAACATAATATCAATTAAACATGTGCAATTTGAAATACAACAGAATAACAACACGTAGTGCCATCCATGGCTCAACTAGTCTATCCTGTACAATCCTAGATATCGTCAACTATGCCACATCAGGGGCACATAAGTACGTAAAGTAAATAAATACAATAAACAAGACTCGACGATTGTTGGGACCACTGACAAGACAAACCAGAAAGACTGAGCCTATCTAGACCTGCTGATGCCGACTGACAAGATAGGTGACGTCGCCACCTGTCTACCTGAAGCAAGAACCAAAATAGCAGGGGTGAGTATAAAGGATACTCAATAAGGGGGTCTTGATCACAGTTCGTCATTTATCTTTTAAAACTAAAAGTGGTGAGTGTTGCCCGTTTTGAGAAAGAAGATAAATAACGAAATACAAGTTGTAAAACAATAACACAAGGCAACACTCGGTTCGACTTGCTTGGAAAACACGAAAGGGTTGACGAACCGGATCCTTTAAAACATTTGCGCGTAATGTCAAGCCGATAAGTTGGAAGGGGTATTAGTTGAGTCACGAGGCCGTTACAAGTTCGAAAGGCATGATTCCATAAGTTAGAAACGATAAATAAACACGGCTCGTAATTTAACTAATTAATTGAATAATAAAGGAGGCTTAGGGTAGCAAGTACGAGTCACGCTTCCGGGTTTTATATATATATAGGGAAATACATATGATAAGTGAAGAAAACCGGAATGTGCTTCGACTTGTAACGAAAGCCGTAAAACAATTAGACAAGCAATAAATGCAATAAATCATGCAATAATGTGTCCCGGCGAGAACGGGCCCTCTCCTTATAACTCCCAATTGAAAATCATGCAAGCATATAGTCAAGTACTCCACCACCAACAATTGGTACCATCAGAATTTAAGGAGACGCGATTAGCACCACCGTATTAGAATTTAAGGAGACGCGATTAGCACCACCGTACAGAATTTAAGGAGACGCGGTTAGCACCACCATTCGCATCAACTTAGGCTAGCCAACCTCCTAGCCGGCCCAAGTTAACACGCTAGAAGTATACATCGGGATTTGCCCTAGACACTCGTCCCCAGGCTCACCTCCTGTATACTCCGGGCCCAAATCATTAATCAATCTATGGCTCGCTTTTGAAATCAATGATAGTTTGGGTGGCCAAAGGGGCCGTTCGAAAAGATGATGCAAGCAGTTAAGTATGAATGGCCAAAAGGGCTTTTGAGACAAGTTGATGTAACGATCTAAGAAATACTCATAAGCGCCGTACGCTTCAGGAGCATGCTGACGAATGTCCCTAACGACATTACTTATAAGTGCCTCAGAGATCAAATAGTTACTTTTAAAACAAATAAGTTACTTGTCTCTAGTTGAAAGCATTTCAAATCATTTGGTTTTGCTATCAAAATGTTTGACTAAGCAGATAGAGAAATAGTAAAGGCAATACAACAAGTAATAAGAAAGCGGGATAGTGGTTTATTTCGCAAACCTAAGTAACTATGTTCTTACTCCAGTTGAAAACAATTTAAAACCCTTACCTGTAGCTCGACAAACGAGAAAAGCAAGCAAGCAATATGTATGGTTCTCCCTCAGAGATCCCACCTGAAAACACGGGGTCTAGAGGATGAATGACTGACACGAACAAGAAAACAGACACTGACGCTCGGCTATCAAAATACAAACATGCTTAAGGACCCTCACTCAACATTTAAACATAAGAAAGCAAGTAGGGGCAATATGGTCAATTTATCCAAAAGCATGCAATAATTAAATAAACGAATAACAATTAACATTTAATTAATAATAACATTTAAGCATAATCTAACCAGGGGTTAAGCTTGCAATTAAACATCAAAAATGTATATTTCATTTAAATCAACAACAATTAAAGTACAACTTATAGCTTTTCCCAAAAGCTCAAAAGCTAACAAGCTAAGATCGATCCTATCTCTAACCTAATCGAACCGAAACTTATCCGTTCGACTACAGAAGCATATATAATCAACAATCAACAATTTATACAATTAAGCCAAGCTAGGATCAAGTTATTCATGCTCAAAAGCTATAAGCTATAAGCTATAGTTCAAAAGCTACAAATTAACACAATAATATAAAAAATGCGATAAAAGACAAACGACAAGTCGGATTCGAGTAATACCAGCGCCGTTAGAACCGTTGCGTCGAGGGACATGATCTGTCCGAAGACTCCATCGCCGGATTCCCGCCGGAACAGTGCCAAAACGCCGGAAAACCACCTGCCACCACTGGACCGCCGCCGGGCCACCTCCGATGGTCGAACCCTTATACCAAAATGTTCCTCTCGACGAGCCCGTCACTTCCCTTAAAACCGTTTCTCAATCGGATCATCCATCGGAATTTAATTTCACTTTGAAGCTCCAAAACCCTAGAATTCAAGAATCGAAATTAACGAAAATCGGCTCAACGGAATATGAAATTGACTTCGAAATCGGCTTACCCATGTCGAGAAGATTGAAATCCATATAAAGCTCTTTGAAAATGGTGGCCGGAAAGTCCAGACCACCACGTCACCGCCACGCGCCGGCGGAGCTCCGCCGTGGCTCACTTTCAGGCCATGAGACCACCACCAAAATCTTCGTCTCTTCAAGGTCGTTCCAGCCACGGTGGTGCACCGTCGAGACGCCGCCTGGAGTCGTCAGAATCCGCCGTTGACCGCCGCGCCGTCTCCTCCTAGATCCGCAGTCATCCGGCTAAATCAGGCCGTGAGACCACTGCCAAAAGACTCCCCTCGGCGAGAGCTTCCATCTCCGACCAAGCCCAAGCCTCACCGTGGCCGGAAAAGCCTCCGACGAGAAGCTCATTGCCGCGCCACCTTCTCTCCGCCGTCGCTGCTCCAATCGCCAGGAAAATGGTATGGTTGAGTTCGTCTCGTCGAGACGGTCGATTCGACATATCATACGCGCGATTCCGAGAAGAAATGAGAAAATTACATTTTTGGGGGGAGAGGGAGCAGCGGCTGCTGTTGTGCGTGTGTGTTCTCTCTTTTTTCATTTTGGCCCCAAATCTCCCAATAATTGCATAATATACCCTATCCTCGAAAAATGTACAAATTGTGTAAAGTGTCGGAATTAGGCGTACTTAGTGTCAAAATGACCGAAATTAAATGCTTAATAAGAATTGAGGTTCATTTTCTTAAAATTCATGAGTTTACGAAAAGTCAACTCCGGGTTGGGCTAAAGTGTAAATAATTTTGGGCTAAAATGTAATCTTATTTAAAATATGATTTAATGAATAGTATTTAGAATTTCATGGAAGTATTTCGAATCTCGTTAAAATATGCATTATTAAAACATTGAACCCCAGTCCAATGTACACCATTAAATTACTAAATTAAATTAAATGAGCTATAAATATAAATTTACCAAATTGACCCCAATTAGTGGCAAAACGATGCAGATTAAATTCTAATTAATGCTTTGGGTTTTAAATACCAAATCGATGATTTATAAAATATTTAAATACAAGAGTTGGAAAACGTGCAAGTGTGAAAGACGTCGGGACCATAAACGGTCCAAATTCCGACAACCGTGCTAATCTTGAACTTAGAGATTGCGGGTCGTTACAATATGAGTAAGTTAGAGTCCTCTTCTAACGTGATTTCTAAACAGTCGCTGAAAACGCGTTTTCTAGATTTACACAAATTTTGGTTTCCGATTTCAGATTTCCAAATATTACAGAAAATTGAAAACTGAACCTTTTAACCTGATTCAAAATGTCAAGTTGTTCGAAATTGAATGTAGAAGATTTTCTTAGAAGACACCAAAATGATTTGAGAACTTTGTAATAGGTTATAAAATTAATTTCTAAAACGTCGCCGGAAAAACATCAAACTAAAAACAGATTTTCAAGATAAGGCAGTTTTTCAAGATTAGGGTTTCGATCTCCAACTTCAAAAAATCAAAACACATCGAAAAATAAAGATTTTGATACAAACCAAAATCCTAAATTCAATCCCATTGTGTTAAATCTAATTTTTCCATAAATAGAAAAATCTATTAGAGGTCATTAAAATACCTATCTGATTGGTTTTCTAAAACGTGACAGAACAACCCTTGTTTCAAAAACGATTTTCGACTCCAGTTTTTAAAAATTCATAATAAATCGAAAATTATAGGTTTTGAACTAATGCAAAAAGATAAAATCAATCCTAACGTGTCTAAAATGTTTTCTCAGAAGATATCAAAGTCATCCAAGATCAGTAGGAAGGGTTTCCGACTCAGTTTTCTAGATGTCGCCGAACTGATTTTCTGCAACACAATTTTCAGCAACACAACTCAACACCAAAATTCGTTTTTCCATGTTTTCAAAAAATATCAACATATTTCAAAACATCAATCTTCAAATTTCCAGATTCTTTTTGAAAAAAAAAACATATTCGAAATATATTTTCGATTTACCAAAACTCCCAACAAGTTACATATGCACATAAACTACAAATCGCATCTAAGCCAGTTAATTCAAAATAATAGGTAGAGGCGAATGTATAAACGTGATCAAACCTGGCTCTGATACCACTGTTGGGATTCACATACCCCTGGGCACAGTGGAAGTAATAGATTTCAAAATTTTGTCCCGGGGAATAATAGTGAATCTTCATCCAATGAATGTAAAACTTTGAGACGTTTATACATTACTTCGAAGTACACCTTTACGCACTCCTTTTGTAGTAGATAAGGAACGAAAGCTTTCCAAAGCTTCTGGCCACTCCTCAAGATCGCTGGCTTCAAGATCCACCTAGGTTTTGATTTTCAACCGAAATCCTCTGAAGATAGTCCACGGCTTCTCGCAGGCAAACTCGTATCTCTTAATTCCTGCTAGGAAACAAAGAACGATTGATTATCTCTTTTGATTAAGCCTTAGTAAGTAAGAGTTAATTTTTGAAGTGAAGAAAACCAATTCTCTTAGAGAGAGAGAGAGAGAGTTGGCGTGAAAAAGAGAGGAGAAAACATAAAACTTAGGGTTTTTTCTGAATGTGTTGTTGCTTTCATATGAAAGAAACAATCCTTGGGGTTATTAAATAACCCATATAGCCGAAAATTCCAAGCCATGAAGGACTTGGATTTTCGACCATCTCCTTCTACTTGGACTAAGTTTTGGGCCTTTTCAAATGGCCCATTAAATTTAATACTACATTAAATTCTCAAAGCCCAATTATCTAATCACTCCTAATTAGAATTTGATTAATCTTTCAATTAACTTTGGGCTTTATTTTATACCAAACAAAATTCAAGTCCAATTGAATATTAATTCCCAAATTAATATTTCCCTTCTCAATTTGATTTAATCAAATTAAATCCATTAATTACTCTTAATTAAATTCTTCATTGTTAATCAACTATTAATTAACTACTTCTATTTTGAATTAAACCAATTAATTCAATCCATCAATCCCCATTGATTAGATAATCTTATTTGCCCTTGGAAATCATTGTGTGACCCCTCAGGTTCACCAACAGGACAACAGTAGAAACACATTCTAAATGTTACAGTTATATCTTTAAATGAACTCTTTCAATTTAAAGAAGGTTTGTGAGTCAAAGCCCATTTGATCTCACAAACTCATTTCTACAGACCATGGATGACGTCTAGCAACGTGTCTATGGTCACCCATCCTTCGATGAAATGGTGCTTACCTTTCAGCCTCATGATCTCCGTGAGATACAATCCCTCAATCATTCAATTCCCGATTATGACCTAGGGTATGGGATACAGAACCCCAGTAGTCTACAATGCTATAAACGACATTCCAATAGTAACCTCATTTGAACTCTAACTCTAGGAACTCTTTCCTAATTGAGATCAACAGTACTTTGCAAAGATTTAAGATGAGATACACTTCAACGGAATTCATAGGAATTCTTCTTGTTCTTATAACAAGTGATTGATTCTATATTAACCCTCACAGCCTCCATGCACAACTCGAACATACCCAACATACAGCTTAGTGAAACTCGAGGGATTCAGCAGTATGCCAAAGTATGCCCCGATCATGCACAAGGCAACCATGGAGTCTCAAGTGTAAGGATCAATAAGACACTATCATGGCTTGGGAAACCCTCCTAATCTTTAAGACTCGTTATGAGCCTTAACCCATTTAGGCATTCCCGTCGGGATCCTCGATGAACTTAATCTCCATTAAGCACCCTCATATGCATAATAGTGTCAAAACACTAATGCCATGAAATGGGACATACTTTCATAAAGCTATGTCATACGAGCAAGTCTCGAGTGAGTCTGATCGACATCCCCTGTGTCTTTTAAACTTTTCGACTTGGAGTGTTTTAGATCACACCATTGGGTACTTATTTCATGGCCCCCATCAAATGGTGAACCAAGTCTCTTAGTTTATTGTGATCTTGGGGTTTCATCCATACACAAGAATAAATAATATGCAATTAAATACAATTGAAATATGATGAAATAGGCCAATAGTATAAAACGACTAATCACGTCTTTTTATTACAAGTCACAAGAATGTTCTACTTTAGAGTATTACATAGAAATAACCTAAACAGTTCGGCTTTCAAGGGTGCTACTCTAACACTCTCTTTCCCTTAATCTTAATAACAGAAACTCACCTCCAGCCCCTTCCCACACCATCATCAACACTGCCACGAAGGAAAATCTTGACCCCTCCACCACTAATCTCCACGCTAATCCTGCACTCACCACCTCCACTCCGAGCTACACCTCCATGCTGCAATCCTCCGTCTCGGAACGCAACCCTCTCACTATCCTCCCGGACCAACATCTTCTAGTTAATGTTCCTCTGGAGTTCGCCCCCCACCCACTTCAACCTTTTTCGTCACACCAGAAAACTAGAAAAGCTCTGACCAATTCTTCTCGTCGCATCACCCGCCTCACGCACAAAGATCCAAACTGTTCACCCACCAATGAAAACTCCCAATCCACCACCAGCCGAAAACGATCTCTGGCCTCGACCACTCCCATCAACAACCCACGCCTCAAGAAAAAAGCTGTTATTCTCTCAAACTTGGACACAAATTCCATGCAATTGGCGGAGGCTGTCGGGCAGCCCCGCCAGTCATTATGAGTCTTCTTTGTTAGAACTGTAGGGGTTTTTCTCGGGGTACCCGTACAGTTCAAGAGCTAGAGGAGCTCATCGAGTCCCATAACCCCGACTTAGTCTTCATTTCAGAGACTGAGAGCAAGAAACGAAGAATTGAATTCCTAAAATCTAAATTTAATCTGTTTGCTATTTCTGTTGACGCCGTCGGCCAAAGCAGAGGCCTTGCTCTTTTTTGGAAGAAAGATGCCGACGTTTCCCTTCTTAGCTTTTCTCACAACCACATTGATGTTAGTGTTTCCCTCACCTCAGATGTGTCCAATTGGCGGTTCATGGGTTTTTATGGTAATTCAAAACAAGAATACAGACGAGACTCTTGGAACATCCTTACTCAGCTCGGTACTCAATTTCGCATGCCATGGATTATTTTCGGCGACTTTAACGAAGTTCTATCAAATGAGGAAAGGTCTGGCGGGATTGATCGACCACCGGGAATGATCCAGGCTTTTCAAGAATGTCTCCACAAATGTAATCTGACTGACCTGGGATTTACAGGAGAACCCTACACTTGGTCAAATAATCAGACTTCCCAGATACTATTCGCAGCAGACTGGACCGGAGCGTAGCCAATCCGGCCTGGATTAAAAACTTTCCAGATTTTCAAGTTAAACATTTGCATGCTGCTACGTCTAACCATTGCCCTATTCACACCACTCTAAAGAAAATCAAAAAGCGGCAGAAGAACAAAAGGAATCCAGATTTTAAATTCGAGGCAATATGACTTCGACATGAGGAGTGTGCCCAACTTATTGAGCAAGAGTGGACTGGCGGGCCATTGTCTGATGCCATCGGGACTGCATGGGAGAAAATCGAGCACTGCAAATTGGGTCTTCTTCGGTGGAGCAAGGCAGTATTCCAAGATCCTGAAAAACAGATAAAGGACCTTGAGGAAGAGTTTATCAAAATTCGCCAGGGCACAATCATGGACAACTCAAAGCAGACGGAGAGTGAATTAAAAACAGAGATTGATGAGTGGTATGCTCGGGAAGAAAGAAAATGGCAACAACGGGCAAAATCTCATTGGCTCAAGGAGGGTCACCGTAATACCGCTTACTTTCATTCTCGGGCCAATAACCGTCGCGAGAAAAACACGATCAAAAAACTCTTGTACGAAAATGAAAAGTGGTGCAATTCTGAGGCGTAATGAATTTCTGTCAAAGTTCTTCAGGAAGTTCTATAATACTTGGTTGTAGTATTGATTTTCAGGAAGAATGTATTATAAGACAATGTCAAAGTTTATTAAAATATTAGCTTAGAAAATAAAATTATAACAAAATTTTATTGATTGCTGGTTTATTTGCAGACCATAGAATATGGATGTAGATAATAATGTTGATCTTACTCCACGCCGCAAGTTAGATTTTTCATCGGATGAAAACCAAGAAAAAGAAGATGCGTCTGACAGTGACAATGAAGAAATTGGAGAAATTAGCATTTATGTATACATTTTACTATTTCAAGGGAAGTATTTGTAAGATTTCAGCTAACCAGGGAGGTATTTGTAATGTTTCTCAAAAAAAAGACTTAGCCTCGTATTTTTTTTAATTATCCCTTACAGAGGGAATTCATGGGATGACATGACAGGAGAAGTACAATTTCTCATCTCCAAACTTACCTTTGTATCATCATTATTATTCCAATAAACACAAGATTACAGAAGTGTTACATGATTATACAAGATGAATTGAACTAAATATAATATCGTTTGTAGTGAAAATTTGAAAATCTTCATGGTGATTTCCTCAGACAACTTTACTGTATGGCTATGCTATAGTAGTAGTATTGTTATTGATGTCTTGTGACATTATTTATTTGTAGCTCATGATTCATCCCTTTATGATTTTCTTACTCTTCGGCCGGCGGGTCCATCCAGCGGCCGTGGTCCTTGATCAGTTGGATCAAAGCATCAGTAGCGTGCTCCATCGCGATACCTCTTTTTACCACGGTCTGAGAAATTTTGTCAACACCAATTCATTAGGAGCCAAATTATTGAACCATGAAAAACACGTATACAGAAACTTCTGCTTTCGGATAAGTTAAAATTGTAGCATAAGTTTTAAAAAGTTGGAGTAGTTAAAGTTCGGACTAGTGTGGACTGTGGACAACAAATTACCAAATTAATTTTTAAATAATAAAAAAAGAATATACAAGTTGGGAAAATCACTGAAAGTGCTTCTAGCTTATTTTAAGCAAAAAACAGCAAAACAGAACACCCCATGTTCTGGTTTTTTTAAGCTAAAAGTAGAAAATCACATATTTTTTATTTTGAGAGTTTGCTAACTCTCCCAAGGAATGCATGCAAGAACTAGAAATAGTTCGGAAGTACAACTTTTGCAGTGCGCATACGATAAATCTAAAAGTTGTTCCTCCTGTGTTGTGATGTGTTTCAACTGAAGGAATAACAAAATTCAGAAATGGTAATCGAACTATTACCTTCCCAACATATAAATCGATCTTTCCTGGAGCACCACCAACATAACCAAAATCTGCATCAGCCATTTCTCCAGGGCCATTCACAATGCAACCCATGATTGCAATCTACAAAATTATTATTTTCTTAGATTCAATTTTCTTAAAGGAAAAAAAAATGGCAAGCAATTATTCATTGAGAAGATTAGTAATTACCGAAACACCAGGCAAATGGGAAGTCTTTTCTCTAATTTCTGCACTAATCTCTTGAAGATCAAACAAAGTTCTTCCGCAGGATGGACACGAGACGTATTCCTGTTTTTATCATTTCACACAGATTGAAAAATATAATTAGTCTTCAATAGAAATATAGATATATATTGCCACTTGTTTTTTTGATACCCTTTATACGAACCGTCTTTGTATTTCTCATTCTACAGCCCTGTAGCAAATTGAAAGAAGTATCTCTAAGGAATTCAAAATCTTGATCTGGGGCATCCAATAGGATACCGTCTCCTAGTCCGTCTACCAGAAGGGCTCCAGCATTTGCACCAGCAGAGATGACCAAATCATCCCTGATAGTAAATAGAGATGTTAAAAATTAATGTCAGAAAATATATCTCATTGCATATCAAGAAAACTGATGCGGATTCAAATTTACCTGTGAGTTCCTTTAGGGAACTGTATGTGATGAATTACTGGGAAATTCAAGTAGTTCTCTGAAAGATATTCAAAAAGCCTGCAATAATCAAGACGGTAATTCAAGCATATGGTATAAATTTATAAATAAAAACTAAATCCAAATGATAAATATACCTTCTTGCAGCATGAACTCTGCTAATTTTCTCTTCTGAATAGGGTACATCATGAAGGATCATAGTAGCATCCGTACTCTTGAGAATTTCTAACTCTTCTTGAGTTTCATCACCACGCACCGAGACTACCAATCGTGTACCTGAATGAAAATAACTAAGTTAGCATATCCTAAATTTAGTTATTCTTTATTAATTATAATGTGAGTTAGTATTGCACGAAATGGGATACCTTCTGGAAGAAGTTTGTGAGCACCACTCGACAACTCCATCAGAGTTACCATGACCAATGCATTGGGTAATGGCTTTGTCATCTGTTCTGACAAGGGAGTTATAACTCCCATACTGATGTCTATCAACCGTTTGAGTGCTAGTCTCTGGAAAGAGTACAAAAAACACAATCTAAGTCATTCTCATGCTTCAGGCAACCCCAAATGAAAATTTTAACTTAAGGTGGGAAATTCAGGACTTTTTTCTTTTTGGAGGCCCTTTGGCAGGAAATAACATTTACACGTCATGCTACAAGACAAATCAAAACCTTGAATTCTCTAAAAAAAAAGGCTTACGGCATTTTTGTCATCTTCTGCTGGAAGTTCTCGCAGCAAGATCGAGTCCACAGTAGCCAAATCCTGCATCAGTTTTGAACTTTTCTTGAATAACATCTTCAAAAAGAATATCAAAGCATTCATGGACTAAACGAGCAATCAAGTTTACCTTAAATGGCATTCCAACAATAAGTTTTGCAGCAAGAAACTTGTACAAGAGGTCAGGTGCCTATAAACAGGAAATTAAAATTTTCAAAACATTTATCAGAATGACAAAATTAGGTGCCGAAAAAAAAAAGGAATGGAGAGGCATTTAACTACAACAAATGGGAAAATCAAAATATTATGTAAAGATAACAAAATAGAAAAAACAATGATAGCAGGATACCTTCAACTGATCCAAAGTGACTGACATCAGAACTGAGCCATCACGATGAAGTGCACCTCTATAATCGACCTCTTCGCCCTGTATCAGTAGCAAATAACTATGAGTTTTCTTGGTCCAAACATTCCCTTAAATGGATAAAATTATCAACTCTAAAATTTATAAAACTGACCTCCTTTTGTAATGGTAGTTGACCACTTCTTCGATGGAAGTCAAAGTAATGCCTATGTTTTTCTTCGAACGGTGCCTGGTTAGAGCCACAAATAAGTAATGATTAAATTTTGACACGTCCATAGTGGAAATTTCTGAACCCAGAAACAGAGGCAGGAATTTGAAATAGGGGGGGCGAAATTTTTTTCTACTATATTTACTAAATATTAGGGGGGGTGAAATTTGTAAATATTGTAAATTTTAGGGGGCATAATAGGATTCCAAAAAAATTGAGGGGGGGGGCGGGGGCCCCTACCAGCCCCCCTTCGCTCCGTCCCTGTCTGAACGACAATAATTGCTAAATTCACATTTCAAACATACCACTCCTTTCTGTAGTTCATATGCTTTGATGCCAAGGTTAGCCAATCTTCTGCAGGGATCTATCTCCAATTCTGGAGCTTCAGTTAGAGAAACCCTGATGGTATCACCTAAACCATCCTGCATAATCAACACCTGTATTGAGAGCCACAAAATACCAGATTCTGCATAGTAAATTTGCTATGGTAAAACCTAAACCCCTAATTCCTTTTCCCTCTCGCTATTTTGAACCCCAGCTGCGCCAAATCCCTAAATTGACACTCAAATCAGTGGAAGACCTAGGTAAATTATGAATACAAAATGTGTAAAATGAAGGTTTTGTGCCTTTATATAATAAAATTCAGGGGTATTATGGACTTTATGAGGCGAAGATATCGATTTTTACCCTATTTCAGTCTCAATATCCGTCGAGTGTAAAATACTCCCTGTCCTAAAGGGTTTAAATGAACTTTGTTTAATTTCTCAGGGGGTACTTAGGAATTAATTTAACACAGGGAGTGGATGCAAACATTTCGTATTACCCAGGGTGGTTGTTGGTATTTCTCTCAATAATAATAATAATAATAAGAAGAAGAAGAAGAAGATTAAGGACGAATTACATCTACTACCCATGAGATGTGTCCTAATCATAATCTAGTCCATCTATTTTCAGAGATTACAAAAAACTTCCTGAAATTCAACTTTATTACAAAAAACACTTAAAACTATACAGCATGAAGCCAAACAGATGCAAATAATCAGCCTATTTCAGGGAGTCTTTGCAATAACGTGAAATGTCGGGGAGTTTTTGTAAATTATTAAAACAGAGGATCTCAATTGTAATTAGCTCAAACCTCAAGGGGTAGTAGATGTTACTTGCCCTAATAATAAATCACATACCATCAGAAGTGTCCCAATACCAATGGCAGATTTCATCCTTCCATCTTCACCTTCACCAGCTTCAGTTACTCCTAAATGTAATGGATAATCCCATCCTAGAACATTCATTTCAGCTACAAGAAGTCGGTATGCTTGGACCATAATAACAGGGTTGCTTGCTTTCATTGAAAACACAAAATTATGGAAATCCAACTTCCTACAAATCCTTGCATACTCAAATGCAGATTCGACCTGCCATATGATCAAAATGAACATGATAAATTTTAATTTGAATGAGCAAGCATGAAAACATTGGTTTGAGAATTTCTGCTCCAAGTGATGAGTTAGTTAACTCACCATTCCTCTGGGTGAGTCACCATAATAACTCATTATGCGATCTGAAAGACTACCATGGTTTGTCCCAATGCGCATTGCCCGCCCATATTTTTTGCATTTTTCAACCAGTGGGGAGAAAACCTAAAATGAAAAACAAAAATATGTAAGATACGAATTTGATGTAGCTGGATAGCTGGATTAGAAGAATTTTGCATGCTATGACACAATCAAAGGAAACAATTAAAAAGAGCAATAACATGGACGAATATTTCAATATTGACTATACAAGCCTCAGAGTCATAAATAAACAATTTCAGTGAAATATTGGAGGCAGCAAAGCAACTAATGTTGGCTCTGACCTTCTCAATATGCTCAATTTCTTTTTGATAATCTTCTTCCGTGTACTCCAGCTTCTCAAACTGTGCTCTCCTATCAGCTGAAAAAATTACACAGTTAGACCAAACCACTAACCATTTTGTTTCTCAAACCATGAAAAAATTGAATTATGTACCAAAGTTTCCTGGGTTAACACGAATTTTATCAAAGCATTCAGCAACACGCATAGCCACAGGCGGGGCAAAATGAATATCTGCCACTAGGGGGATGTTGTAGCTGCAAATTATGAATTGCTAGTCAGTACTCGTGCTTTTATTTCAATAAAAATGTAAAATCTCAAATGAGCCAACATAACACCTACTTCTTCTGAACAAGGGAATTCTTAATTTCGAAACATGCATCCGCCTCTCTCTTTCCTTGAACTGTTATTCTAACTATATCTGCTCCTCGGTCTGCTATTCTCATTACCTGCATATACAAAAGTTAGCCCAAAATAACTCTACAAATATCTCGTCCCATAACATGCTATTTTTATAAAAGAAATTGCACTGAGTTTTTTTGAGAAGGAAATATAACCTGCTCAACTGTTGCCGCAACATCTTTTGTATCTGTTGTGGTCATTGTTTGAACTCTGATGGGATGCTCACTACCTAAAGCAACATTTCCAACCATCACTGTGCTCGTTTTTCTCCTGATGGTCTTGTGTATGGATTCACAGTACTTCTGTCTGGGAACTGCATTCAAAAAGTTGACAAATAAGATATTCAGCAATGAAACTTCTTTAAGAAAACAGAAAATGGAAAACACTTGACACAAATTCAATATTTAGTTTTGACAGTATAAAATGAATATATTCGTGAACAAAAAAAGAGACTATCATAATCTGTGAAAACAACATAATTTATCTCTTTTAGAAAACAAGTATACCTAATAGAGGGCTTCCTTCTGATGCTGGTTCAAGCTCAACGGTCTCTGAACCAGGGTTGGAAGAATTTCTGATGACTTTAACTTTAGTCCGGCGAAATTTAACCCTTTGCAAGTCAGAAACTCTAACAAAATCAGAATTTTTCGCGAATCCAACTCCATGGTGATCTCTGCTTTTGAGACATGTAAATGCAGCCGGAACAGCTCCAGTCGCCATTTTTACTCCACAAACTAGCAAGTTTCACCCTCCTAAAACCACATAAACCAAAACAAAATTTAGTTTTCAGCATAGGAAACCCTTAGCTTACATAGTACTTGAAAAAAAATATTGCTCACTCTCCCGATTACAGAGAAATAAGGTAGTAAATTAGATGATTAAACAGCTCAAATTGATCATAATCACCCCAATCACACCTAACCCACCCCCTGACAGAACCAAATAAAAAACAAACTCGTGATTTCGCATACGAGAGCAACCAGGTAACTGAAGATAAGTAAATTAATTCCAGTGATTGCTTGAATCACAATCAAGTTCAAAAATCTCTGGAACCTGAAATCTTAAGCAAGCTAGCAACTTACTGAAAGCTTCAACCCAGCTCAAAAAAACTGAATTAGGAGATAATACAAAATTGTTAATTGAATTAGTGTATAAAGAAGAATCGAGAGAGCGCGGAAGATCAGAAAAATTGGTGGCTGATGAAATTTGACGGAGACCAAAAATTCAGAAAAAAAAAAAAAAAACAGAGGCAGGGCGGAGAATTTAACAATTGCAAGAAATTTGTGGAGGATTGGTGACAGCTACTGCGAAAGTGATTCGCAGACAAATTTTAGTTCTCCAGCAATTTTGTATTTTTATATTAGGATTTAGGAGCCAATCTATATTATGAATTGGAAGTTTGGCAGTTTTTTAAAGAAAATCAAATTTCACATGAACTCCTGCATTTTGGTGTTATTTGTTTTGGTCATCCAAATGTCACTTAATTGCAAACTTAGCAAAACTTCAGGGACCCAATTGTAAAGAAAGAGGAAAATAATTATAAGGATAGCCGTCACGACCCGCTGCCGCCGGTAGAATTAATTAAAGTGATGCAGACTGCAGCACTCGACAAGACTACTATTTTATTTTAATCTTTAATTCTCAGTTCTTAAAAAAGAGTACAAAAACATTAAGCTCAATTTTTATTGTGATCAATTTTATTTCTTTTATTATTCTAAATATAGTACTAAATAATTATTATAAAAAGACATAATTAACTAGCAAATTCAAAAGAATAAAATAAAGGTAAAATTACACTTAGACCCTAAAGGAGTTTGCTAAATTATAATTCATGATTTTCTTAGTCAAATAATTACAGTTAGACTAAGCGTTAGGGTTCCGTTAGGGAACATTAAGGTTCCGTTATTAATTAACGGAATATTCTCTTTTTAAGTTTTAAAAATTATATTTAGACCCTAAAAGAATTTATGATATTACAAATAATATTCAAGTGAAATTTAGGATCAACCCATGGTATAAAAATATAAGGGCATTTTTAGTATTTACTAATCGTTTTTTATGACGGCATCTAATACATAACGGAATCCTAATGCTTAGGTGTATTTTATAATTATTCAATTTCGTATAGAGTATAATTATAATTGCTTGATTAAGAGGGTCATAAATTATAATTTAGTAAACACTTTTAGGCTGTAAATATAATTTTCCCTAAAATAAATTTCAATGCGAAAACTTTGACTCGTTTTTCCTTTATCCAGTAAAACGAGAGTCATGCTCTTGATTCTTGAAATATTAATGAAGAATCTGAATTTAGACAACTTAATAATTATTTTCTGGTGTGTTGTTGTCAAAGACGTTTCATATTTAAAATATGAATCAAGTGGAGCTAGACAACTTAGACGCAAAAATATTGAAGTCAAGTTTGATACGCTCCACAGTCAATAATGAATAATATATAATTAATATAATTGAAGAAATGTACATATAGGAAGATGAGTACGATGATTTATTTTTTTTTGTTATTTTTAAATTTGATCATTGTCATTGCAAGGAGAGTATGATGATTGTAGTTCGCATATAAGAAATAAACGATTTTAGGTTTAATTCATATTATTTATCGGTATTATTCATAAGTTTTACATTTTTACTCCATTTTTCTGTCTTATTTTTATTCTTTATAGTCCCTTGTCATATAGAATAATTATCACATTATCTAATTCTCGCTATACACAATTGAAAAGACTAAAATTTCCTTGTTATGCACTGTAAATTTGCTATGATAAAACCTAAATCATTAATTCCTTTTCGCTCCCGTTTTTTCGAACTCCAACTGCGCCAAATCCCTAAATCGATAATCAAATTAATAGAAGACCTAGGTGAATTATGAATTGAAAATATATAAAATGAAAGTCTTTATATAATAAATTCAGGGGCAGTGTGAACTTTATGAGGTGAATAAGTCGAGTTTTACCATATTTCAATCTCAATATCTATGAGTGGAAAACACTTGCTATCCCGAGAAAACACTTGCTGGCTCCCATCCCATGTAATCTCAGCCCAAGACTCCAACCGGAAAGCCGTCGTCGCCGCTCCTCCTCCGCCACGATTTCTTAGCGAGGAATTTTACATTTAGGTTCTTTTAGTTTGACAATTTTACAATGCAGTCTAAAAGGGTAATACAATCCTTTAATTTTTTTCTTTTTTTATATTTTTAATAGAAATAATAAGTTTGACTAACGGTCAACGATTTCGTGGATCTATTTATAATAAAATGATCTAACTGAACTTAGATATAATTTGGGCAAACTATGAGGACCCATCACCGACGTGTAATTTTCCCTATTTTAAATGATCAAAACTTTTGAATATTAAACTGGTCAAGAGAAGATGTAATGTTTACTTTTATTTCGTGACTTGGAAAATATTTCCCCAATACAAATTTTAACATTGCCCAAAAGGTCAATTTGTCTAGCCAACCTTTTTTAACGATCAGACGTATTTTCATTGTTTTTTTTTTTTTAAGAAAATAGGTTACATGCAAAATTCAAAATTTTTGTCGATCCAATGCAAGTGTATGAGCTAATGCGTGAGCTACATAATTAGTTTCACGTCGAATAAAATAAAAATTACATTTCAGAAAGTGTATCTCTAAAGACTTAACATCCTCTATCAAATTCCCTAAAAAAGAGTAATTATCTTCAGTAAAACTTGAAGCTTTCTAATTATATTTAGGCAGTCTCATTCTATCATAGTTTTACTGTCATCCAAAATCTCTAGCAAGGCGAATTGATGAGACAGCTGCCATAGCTTTGACATATTTGGGATCAATCAGGCCTCGAAGTGTATTGGTTTCCCAACCAATCACTTCGATATTGCTATTTCAGGCCACCACCCCAATTCATATCTCACCTGACACAGTGAATAGTGCTCCATCGAAATTCAACTTCACAAAATTAGCACTTGGGTGACACCATCTTTCTGCTGTTGTGTTTAGTCGACTTAATTAAATTGGCATCCGGATTGTAAATTGTAATCAGTAGTTTGCATGGGAGATGGGCAAGAGCTTGCCATTTGATCTACATGGAATTTGTATGCTAAGTGCAACAACACATTAGGTGGGGACGATTCCTCATTTTCTGCCTATTTTTTATTCTTGTGCCTCCATATTACCCACATAATTGAAAATTGTTAGATATTTTGTGCTAAATAGGATATGATTTAACAATGAGTCGAAAACTGTTAGATTCTAGAATAAACATGATTTGGGAGGAAATTATTGCTATATTGATTTCTGTATTTACTGTAAACACAATACAATAATATATACTGTACAAGAGTATTCTTATCTAGAGAAAGTCAACTATAGCATATCAATTAGAATCCCTGAGTATTGGATATTTCCTAACTAACACTCCCCCTCAAGTTGATTATCGGGTCTCCGATGTTCAACTTGCTTAACACTTCACTTAAGATCCTTCCATTCACGGCTTTCATAAGGATATCTGCCAATTGGTCCTCAGATCACACAAACGGAATATCGATAACTTGTTCCTCCAATTTTTCCTTAATAAAGTGCATGTCCACTTCCACATGCTTTGTTTCGATCATGCTGTACCGGATTTTCTGAAATGCTGATAGCAGCTCGACTATCACAGTTTAACTTGCAGGCCCAATTGTTGGAAAACCAACCTCTGCTAGTAACTTCCTTAACCATAACACCTCAGTTATTCCTCGTGCAATACCTCGAAACTCTGCTTCTGCACTTGAGAGCGCCACGAATTTCTGCTTTTTACTTCTCCAAGTCACCAAATTTCCTCCAACTAGCGTAAAATGCCCAAAGGTAGATCTTCTGTCTATCGGGTTTCCAGCCCAATCTGCATCGGTATAAGCTTCGATGTTGAGATGTCCATATTTCTGAAACAGTACTCCTCTTCCTGGATGCCCCTTTAAGCATCTACAGACTCTGATTGCTGCGTCCATATGACTCTTCTGAGGTTGATGCATAAACTGGCTCAGGACTCCTACTGCATAGGCCACATCTGGTCGAGTATGTGAAAGATAAATCAGTTTTCCAACCAGCCGTTGGTACTAACCCTTATCAGCCTCTTCTGCCCCCTCTTCTATTTGCAATCCATGATTAACGACCATCGGAGTGTCAGCTGGTTTACACTCAAGAAGCACAATCTCGGTCAAAAGATCAAGAACAAACTTCCGTTGTGAGATGAAGATGCCTTGCTTGGACCGCAGCACTTCTATCCCTAAAAAATATTTCAGCTCTCCCAAATCCTTCATCTCAAACTCTCAAAAAAGATTCTTCCTCAACTGGGAAATCTCCTCATTGTCGTCTTCAATGATGATCATGTTATCTACGTAGATGATGAGACATGTCACCAAGCGGTTTTCTTCTTTTCAGGAAGAGAATATGATCAGAGTTACTTTGACTGTAGCCATATTTCTTCATGGAGGTTGTGAACCTCCCAAACCAGGCTTTGGGTGATTGCTTTAACCTATATAGAGCTTTCCGTAGTCTGCACACTTCTCTATTTCCAAAGCCATGAGTAAATCCTGGCGGGGGTTTGTAACAACCCAAGGTCAGCCCGGCAAGCATATATTGTCCTCTTTGGAAAGCCACTAGGCTCGATGGCCCAGTGTACCCCCTCAAGGTTTTAAAACGCGTATGCCAGGTAAGGTTTCAACCCACTTATAAAGGGGATTCGTTCTCCTTACCAAACCGACGTGGGACATTACAATCCACCCCCCTTGGGGGCCCAGCGTCCTCGCTGGCACACCGGTCTTACCGGCACTGGCTCTGATACCATTTGTAACAGCCCAAGGTCAGCCCGACAAGCATATATTGTCCTCTTTGGAAAGCCACTAGGCTCGATGGCCCAGTGTAACCCCTCAAGGTTTTAAAACGCGTATGCCAGGTAAGGTTTCAACCCACTTATAAAGGGGATTCATTCTCCTTACTAAACCGATGTGGGACATTACAATCCACCCCCCTTGGGGGCCCAGCGTCCTCGCTGACACACCGGTCTTACCGGCACTGGCTCTGATACTATTTGTAACAGCCCAAGGTCAGCCCGGCAAGCATATATTGTCCTCTTTGGAAAGCCACTGGGCTCGATGGCCCAGTGTACCCCCTCAAGGTTTTAAAACGCGTATGCCAGGTAATGTAACGACCCGAAAATCCGATTTATAATTCGGTATATTTGAATCGAGTAATTTCGCAAAGTATTATTTTAATTTGATATTTATTCTAAGATTTTAGGATAATTTCGTAAATGAGTGAATTTTGATATATAAATCACTAATTGTCGATGTGCGTTTAATTATATGAATTTTGACTGTAATTACGTATTATTTGGACAACGTGAGTTTTCAAACTTATTTTACAAAATTACGATTTTACCCCTTCGATTTTAAACCTAGTCAACTTAATTGACTAAGTCAATCTCTCTCACCTCACTCTCGTTCAAACGTAGCAAGGAGGCAGAAAGGAAAGAAAAGAGAAGAAAAAGAGAAAGAGAAGGAAGAAGATTCCAACGATCGTCCCGACTTCGTTTCCCGACGGATTTTCGAATCGTTTACGCCTACGAATTCCTCGCGATCTTTTCTACGAGTAAGCTTCTAACGATTATCTCGTTTAATGTCTTCTATACTTCATTTTTCTTGTTTTTGTGAATAGTAGGTATTATTAGGTTTTATGTGATTTTTATAGAATTTGTGGATGGAATTTTGTGATTATCGTTTCTATATGTAGATTATATGTTGTAGATGATTATATGTGAAAATCAGGGATTAATTCGCATGTTTAATTAGTTAAATGTTGAATTTGGATTGATTTTCGCGTATTGGGTTTGATGTTCTGCATGTTCTGCTCAATTTTTACGCACACGGGCCATGCACACGGGGTGTGGCAAGCCCGTGTGGGTGTACAAGGCCTCTTGCACGGCTGTGCAAGAGACCGTGTGTGTTTGTGATGGTGCACGGGCTGTGCACACAGCTTTGAGGCCGTGTGCATGAGGCCGTGCGTGTTCGTCCGATTGTGCACGGCCTCGGCACACGGCCGTGCACAAGGCCGTGTGGCCTGGTCGAACAGTCCCCTGACCTTCTGTAAGTCAGGGCCCGTTTTGCACTACGGGTCCCTCCGAGACTCGTCTTTTCCGAATTCTTTCTTCGCTCGTGTATTCGATATATATGAAATAGATATGAATTGCATGATTTATGAATTTACAACATGTTCGGGTATATGAATAGTGCGTTTTAAGTTTTCGTTAAATTTCCTATCTTTTGCATGTGAAGTCCGATTTTCCCGAAATTCGAATGCATACTTCTTTATGATAATTTAAGCATGTTCGTAAAGTTTCGTTGCATTTGGACTTGATTTGTATTTTTAAATGCATGAATTACTTTGTATAGAACCCTTTAATTAACTATGTAATTGATTTTCGTTAGCCTTGGTGGGCTTTAATACTTGTGCATTTATTTATGTTTTAATGTTCGGTTTATTATTGCTTCCACGTCTCTGTCATTTTATTTTGTTGTTTTTGAAACCCCACCTAGTAATTGAGTAAATGCTTGTCGTTCGCCGGGTTTCGGTTCGGGTCGGATCCCATTTCGGCTCCGGGTCGGGGCTCGGTGCGGGGCGTGCGTTACCCGTTTGGGGCGCCCGCTACAGTTGGTATCAGAGCTTCTTTAGTCCAATGGCCTAAGCTCTGAATCGTCGTGTTTTGTTTGTTTTTCGGTCGTTGTGTGCCGGTGTAACTTAGGGAATTGCACTCAGCAGTGTTCAAGAACGCTTAGTGTTTGAATTGTCACGGATCTTTGTTGGATGATCAACAACAAAAGATCTTTTACAATCAAAACACTGGGATGGACTTGGATATAGGTGGATGTGAAACTTAAAGTTGTACTTGCCATGCCTGGTTGTCTGTCGTGTCCGGTTGTGTCTAGGTCGTACGGCTTAGGAATTCTGTGGATTTGTGCAAATGTGCTAAGTGCTTATGTGAAATCTATTTGAGCATTACTTGCCTATGTGTTTACAGCTTTGCATGCTCACTTACCAGTCATGCATAACTGCTAATGGCTTTACAGGATGCCTCCACGTTGTTGCCCCTGTGGACAGCCCTCGTCATCTTCATTGACACCTCAGACCGATCCACCGATTCCAGCCGGAAGTTTGGAAACATTAAGACAGTTCATCGCTCATGCCCCTAGAGGAAATGTTGAGCAGGAAGCATGGGCTCAATTTCTCAGATTCGAACCGCCACAATTTGAAGGTGCCCCGGATGACAATATTGCCGAGGCATGGATATCAGCACTAGAAAAGATTTATAGGATTATGGAATACCCAGACCCTCTAAGAGTCGAATTTGCTATATATCTGATGATTGGAGCTGCACAGGATTGGTGGAAACAGATTGAGCAAAGATGGAAACGCGAGCATGTAGTCCCGACTTGGGATCAGTTCTTGATCGAGTTCCGGACTGATTACATTCCGAGGATTGTTCGTCAGCAATACGAAAGTAAATTTCTGGCCCCCGTTCAGCCTATTCCTCCCCAACCTCAGGGATATCCACGACCCGTATGTGGATTTTGTAAGGGCCCGCATGTAGAGGCTAAATATTGGAGGAAGAATGGACTGTGCTTCGGATGCGGTAGCCCGATCACAGAGTGAATGTATGCCCGAAGAAGAGACCGGTACCGCGGGGAACAGCTCAGCCTCAGACCTACGCTAGTATTGACGCCTTGGAAGGCGATACTGAGGATGCACATCCAACGAGTTCTACGAGGCCATTTACACATTCAGGGTCTTCCTCCGGAAAGAAAACCTTCTCGGTATCTTCATTGAAACAGAATGTACCTCCTAAACCGCAAGGAACGCCAGTATGTGGCTTTTGCCAAAGAGATCATCGAGAGTCAGAATGTCGAAAGAAGCAGGGACGTTGCTTCTCATGTGGAAGTCCGTCTCATCTCCGTACAAATTGCACGAGAAAGAGAATGTCGAGACGAGCCAAGAGGACGAAGCTTGATTCTGTATGAACGATCCAGGTATATTGCATTGTCATGACATTCATCTTAAATTTATTTAATTTCATGTTATGTGGTTTTATTTTAAAAATTTTGTGTGTTAAGCGTATTATATTATATATGTGATTTTGGTGTTATATATTCGTGTTTGATTTTTGTGAAGTTTGTGTGGTTTTAATCACATGAACTGCCCCTGCATGCCTTGCACGGTCTCGCCACACGCCGTGACGAGACCTTGTGCACCTTTTTCACACGGCCTTCTCGCACCCGGTGCGAGAGACCGTGCGCATGAATACACACGGGCTCGTCACACGCCGTGACGAGAGCCCGTGCGTGTTTTTCCTCACGGGGTCGTCACAAGCCGTGACGATACCCCGTGCGTGTTTCTCACACGGCCTCATCACACGCCGTGACGAGAGGCCGTGCGCATTTCTTCCAGGTTTTAAAATGGTCAGTAGCTTCTCATTTTCGCGCAACCTCAATTTTTCTCCTCTTCTCATGCGAAAATTGCTCTAGTTTTTCTCCCAATTTTCTCCCCATTTTGATTTCAATTAATTCTCGATCTAGCCGACGGATTTTCGTGAGGTTTTGAAGGTGTATTGTCTGCAGCAAGTTCTTTGGACTGTTGAAATTTGGGCTCGATCCGTTCTACCGATCTCACACAATCTTCGCCCGAAGTAGCGCACGCCAAGTGTTCCGTAAAAGTCTCAAGTGAAAAATTACAACTTATCTCCTTCAACCCACATCAATTTAAACTCTACTATGGAAGGTGATCGTGAAACCCGTAGCGGACGTCGGGCAAGGGAATTACCCGACATAGCGGCACCGGAAGGTTACCAAGTGAATTTGGGTAATGAAGACGATCAAGATGTCTTCAACCGGTTAATGGAACGACCGGTTAGAGCTACGCAATTTCTCGACATGGAAGCCATGTACCAGTTGGGCCTTGGCGAAGGGATCTCTCGTTACATCGACAACATAGGGTGGGCTAATTTTTGGAGTATCCAAAAGCCATCCTACCGCCGGCTCACTTGCGAATTTTTAAGCTCTCTTAGGGGCGCGGCATTTCCGGACGACATCGAGATGCCGATCGGAATCCACTTCCGAGCGTTCAACCGAGACTACACGCTTTCCTACTGGCAGTTGTCCGAGTATTTTCAGTTGGATGTTACAGCACCTAGAAGACGTGCCGACGAATGGAATCAAGCCGAGGCTTGGAGGCGTATCTCTACCTCCACCGAAATATTTAACTCCGGCGTATCCAAGGCCACGACGCTCATCACCACTCAATTGAGAATTTTGCATAGAGCCGTTTCCCGATCGGTTCTAGCCAGAGGAGACAGTCCGGGAGCGGTGAACACCGAAGATTGTCTCATACTCGATCACATGGTGCGAGGGGTCAGGTTCAACCCCATCTCGTACATGATAGACCATATGATGTATATCTCCACTCGGTCGAGAGGAGAGATTCGAGTTGGCTCCTACATCACCGCCATTCTGGAGTGTGCCCAAGTGGAAGGGCTCGATACCCAGGTTCCCGTTGGAGGTTCGACCTCGATTAGCTATGGCACTCTAGCCCAAATGGCGATCTGCACGAAGGGTCCGAGACGGAACGACCCGTATGTTCTAGTAGATGGACTACCCTTATGGGAAGCTGACCAAGAGGATGCTCCCGAAGAAGGACCCTCACACCCAGAGGTCCGCGAGCAGGCTCAGCACATCTACTCCCAGCTGTTGAGACAGGATGCTTCTATACCTGAGTCTTCACACGGCAGAAGAAGCACTCAGAACCAGGAGTCGATAGACCTGCAACATTTTTATTCGGAGTTCAATGACTACAGACGTGTGACTGATGAGAGATTCGCCCAGCAGGAGAGGCAGATCAATGAGGGCTTTGCAGCTCAGCGTGCTCACATTGATAGTCAGTACACAGCCTTACAGGCAGAGCTTCAGAGGTCTATCTCAGAGATGCAGAGGTCACTATCAGAGCAGCTGGATCAGTATTTCCGCCGTGGTCCCGACGAGCCTTGAGCTATCTATTTCTATTTTTATTTTCTTCTTTCCGTTAGCCTTGTATAGGATTTGATGTAATTTTGTATTTTGTATGACTCTGAATTTTATTTGGAATATTAAGTGTTTTAAGTGGTTATTATGAATGACGTATTATTATGTGATTTAATTGCATTTGAATGTTCGATTTAATTCGAGTTATTAGAATTTATGTTATGCTCCTCTTAACTAATTCCGAGACCGGAAGAGAATCTGAGGACAGATTCTTCTGAAGAGGGGAGTATTGTAACGACCCAAAAATCCGATTTATAATTCGGTATATTTGAATCGAGTAATTTCGCAAAGTATTATTTTAATTTGATATTTATTCTAAGATTTTAGGATAATTTCATAAATGAGTGAATTTTGATATATAAATCACTAATTGTCAATGTGCGTTTAATGATATGAATTTTGACTGTAATTACGTATTATTTGGACAACGTGAGTTTTCAAACTTATTTTACAAAATTATGATTTTACCCCTTCGATTTTAAACCTAGTCAACTTAATTGACTAAGTCAATCACTCTCACCTCACTCTCGTTCAAACGTAGCAAGGAGGAAGAAAGGAAAGAAAAGAGAAGAAAAAGAGAAAGAGAAGAAAAAGAGAAAGAGAAGGAAGAAGATTCCAACGATCGTCCCGACTTCGTTTCCCGACGGATTTTCGAATCGTTTACGCCTACGAATTCCTCGCGATCTTTTCTACGATAAGCTTCTAACGATTCTCTCGTTTAATGTCTTCTATACTTCGTTTTTCTCGTTTTTGTGAATAGTAGGTATTATTAGGTTTTATGTGATTTTTATAGAATTTGTGGATGGAATTTTGTGATTATCGTTTCTATATGTAGATTATATGTTGTAGATGATTATATGTGAAAATCAGGGATTAATTCGCATGTTTAATTAGTTAAATGTTGAATTAAGATTGATTTTCGCATATTGGGTTTGATGTTCTGCATGTTCTGCTCAATTTTTACGCACACGGGCCATGCACACGGGGTGTGGCAAGCCCGTGTGGGTGTACACGGCCTCTTGCACGGCCGTGCAAGAGACCGTGCGTGTTTGTGATGGTGCACGGGCTGTGCACACAACCTTGAGGTCGTGTGCATGAGGCCGTGCGTGTTCGTCCGATTGTGCACGGCCTCGGCACACGGCCATGCACAAGGCCGTGTGGCCTGGTCGAACAGTGCCCTGACCTTCTGTAAGTCAGGGCCCGTTTTGCACTACGGGTCCCTCCCAGACTCGTCTTTTCCGAATTCTTTCTTCGCTCGTGTATTCGATATATATGAAATAGATATGAAGTGCATGATTTATGAATTTACAACATGTTCGGGTATATGAATAGTGCGTTTTAAGTTTTCGTTAAATTTCCTATCTTTTGCATGTGAAGTCTGATTTCCCGAAATTCGAATGCATACTTCTTTATGATAATTTAATCATGTCCGTAAAGTTTCGTTGCATTTGGACTTGATTTGTATTTTTAAATGCATGAATTACTCTGTTTTCGTTTGAGAATTTGAACTTAAGTGATTGATTTAATTGTGTAACGTGCTTCTATGTGTTCTAATATTTTCATATAATCCGTGCGTCGTCTTTAGTCTTATTTGGTTGTGTCCTGGTATTTTTGCAGACGATACTCCCGTGGAGTAGCGCCGGTTCTAGCTTTTTGCTCTTATTTTGCATAGCATGTAGCGGGCGCCCCAAACGGGTAACGCACGCCCCGCACCGAGCCCCGACCCGGAACCGAAATGGGATCCGACCCGAACCGAAACCCGGCGAACGGCAAGCATTTACTCAATCACTAGGCGGGGTTTTAAAAACAACGAAAAGACAGAGACGCGGAAGCAATATAAATAATCAAAGCAATAGAACATAATAAATACACAATTATTAAAGCCCACCAAGGCTAACGAAATTCAATTACATAATAACAAACGGGTTCGATAAATACATAATCCCGAATACAAATTAAATAAAATTCTAATATCCTACAAATCTAATCCATATCATACGGAAAAGGAATATACATGAGAGAATAAATAAAACCCTACGACGACTACGACGAATCCCGCCTAGTATCCTGAAACCAATATAGGGTGAGACAGAGAGGGTTAGTCAAACGACTAAGTGAGGAGGGAATAATAATGTATATAATAAAACGGGAAATAAATCACCAATTTTAAACTTAAAAGAAATCAACATAAAAGAAAGGTTTTCGTAATCGAGTGGTGATTTAGCATAAAACATAACTTATCATATGACTCGGCGAGTCGAGCCCTGAACTCCAATATCCAAAACATAAAACCGGAAACCATCCTTATTCCTCCAATGTTGCCGGACTGCAAACCCGAACTACTCATAACTAACTAGAATAACTCAGGTACTCAAAGGGCTGCCACTCCGGCCTCACCCCGAGCTCCCAAATGGAGGAAACCATAGGATTTACGCCGTAGACCCGACGTCTACCGACTTCGTCCTATCGCTCTTACTCCGGGCCCAAACGATCATGCATACAGTTCATAACTCGCTTTTCAAACATTTCGGGTTGGCCAAAAGACCGTTCGAGACATGTCATATGCGAGGCCGAAGGCCAAAGTTCGCCTTAGAAAACAAAAGGTTTTACATGTCTCTTTCGTAAACATTTCGAAGTCTATACGTAGTACTTTTCATATCAAATCATTTTCGATAAATCAAATGAACATAATAATCATAAATATCTATTAAGTATATATATATGAACGGTGTGAAAACAAAACATAAACGTGGCTTATATCGGGAGAGGCTTATTTATATATATACATAATAATATTGGAAACAGAAACGGAAAGCCTCACCTGGCTGCTATGCAAAATAAGAGCAAAAGCTAGAACCGGCGCTACTCCACAGGAGTATCGTCTGCAAAAATACCAGGACACAACCAAATAAGACTAAAGACGACGCACGGCTTATACGAGAATATTAAAACACATAGGAGCACGTTATACAATTAAATCAATCACTTAAGTTCAAATTATCAAACGAAAACAGAGTAATTCAGGCATTTAAAAATACAAATCAAATCCAAATGTAATGAAACTTTACGGACATGCTTAAATTATCATAAAGAAGTATGCATATGAATTTCGGGAAAATCGGACTTCACATGCAAAAGATAGAAAATTTAACGAAGACTTAAAACGCACTATTCATATACCCGAACGTGTTGTAAATTCATAAATCATGGAATTCATATCTATTTCATATATATCGAATACACGAGCGAAGAAAGAATTCGGAAAAGACGAGTCTCGGAGGGACCCGTAGTGCAAAACGGGCCCTGACTTACAGAAGGTCAGGGCACTGTGTGATCGGGCCACACGGCCTTGTGCACGGCCGTGTGCCGAGGCCGTGCACAATCGGACGAACGCGCACGGCCTCATGCACACGGCCTCAAGGCCGTGTGCACAGCCCGTGCACCATCCCCAAACACGCACGGTCTCTTGCACGGCCGTGCAAGAGGCCGTGTACACCCACACGGGCTTGCCACACCCCGTGTGCATGGCCCGTGTGCGTAAAAATTGAGCAGAACATGCAGAACATCAAACCCAACACGCGAAAATCAAATATAATTCAACTTTAAATCGATTAATCATGCAAATTAATCCCTAATTTTCACATATAATCATCTACAACATGTAATCTACATATAGAAACGATAAACACGAAAATCCATCCACAATTACTATCAAAATCATATAAAACCTAAATTATACAACTATTCACAAAAATGAGAAAAACAAAGTATAGAAGACATTAAACGAGAGAATCGTTAGAAGCTTACTCGTAGAAGAGTTCGCGAGGAATCCGTAGACGTAAATTATTCGACAATCCGTCGGGAAACGAAGTCGGGACGATCGATTGAACTTCCTTCCTTCTCCTTCTCTTTTTCCTTCTCTTTTCTTTTCTTTCTTTCCTTCTTGCTGCTGATGTGCGAGAGTGTGAGTGGAGAGAGGGATTAAGTCAATGGGTTGTCTAGGGTTAAAAGTCGAAAGGGGCAAAGTCGTAATTTTACAAAATAAGTTCGAAGACTCACGTCGTCCAAATAATACGTAGTTACAGTTAAAATTCATATAATTAAACACACATTGACAATTAGTGATTTAAATATAAAATTCACTCATTTACGAAATTATTCTAAAATCTCAGAATAAATATTAAATAGAATAATAAATAACGAAATTACTCGATTAAAATATACCGAATTGAAGAATCGGATTTTTCGGGTCGTTACAATACTCCCCTCTTCAGAAGAATCTGTCCTCAGATTCTCTTCCGGTCTCGGAGTTAGTTAAGAGGAGCATAACCTAGCGGAAATTCTATTAATACGAATTAAATCGAACATTAAAATAAAATTAATTCACATAATAAAACGCAATTCATAATAAACACTTAAAGCACTTAATATTCCAATTAAAATTCGAATTCATACAAAATAGAAAATTACATCAAATCCTAAACAAAGTTTACGGGAAAGAAGAAAATAAAATAGACTAGATAGCTCAAGGCTCGTCCGGACCACGGCGGAAATACTGATCCAGCTGCTCTGATAGTGACCTTTGCATTTCCGAGATCGATCTCTGAAGCTCTGCCTGCAAGGCGGTGTACTGACTATCAATGTGAGCTCGCTGAGCTGGAAAGCCCTCGTTGATCTGCCTCTCCTGCTGGGCAAATCTCTCATCCGACACACGTCGGTAGTCAGTAAACTCTGAGTAAAACTGTTGCAGGTTTATCGATTCCTGGTGCTGAGTGCTTCTCCTGCCATGTGAAGACTCAGGTATAGAAGCATCCTGTCTCATCAGTTGGGAGTAGATATGCTGAGCCTGCTCTCGGACCTCTGGGTCTGAAGGTCCTTCTTCGGGAGCATTCCCTTGGTCAGCTTCCCACAAAGGTAGTCCAGCCACCAGAATATATGGGTCGTTCCGCCTTGGACCCTTCGTGCAGATAGCCATTTGAGCTAGAGTGCCGTAGCTAATTGAGGTCGAACCTTCAACAGGAACCTGAGTATCGAGCCCTTCCACCTGGGCACACTCCAAAATGGCGGTGATGTATGAGCCAACTCGAATTTCTCCTCTCGACCGAGTGGAGATATACTTCATATGATCCATCATGTACGAGATGGGGTTGAACCTTTCTCCTCGTACCATATGATCGAGTATTAGACAGTCTTCGGTGTTCACCGCACCCGGGCTGTCTCCTCTGGCTAGAACCGATCGAGACACGGCTCTATGCATAATTCTCAATTGAGTGGAAATGAGCATCGTGGCATTGGATACGCCGGAGTTAAATATTTCGGTGGAGGTAGAGATACGTCTCCACGCTTCGGCTTGATTCCATCCGTCGGCACGTCTTCTCGGTGCCGTAACATCCAGTTGAAAATACTCGGTCAACTGCCGGTATGAGAGCATATAGTCTCGGTTGAACGCTCTGAAGTGGATTCCTATCGGCATCTCGTTGTCGTCCGGAAATGCCGCGCCCTTAAGAGAGCTTAAAAATTCGCAAGTGAGTCGGCGATAAGATGGCCTCTGGATACTCCAAAAATTAGCCCACCCAATGTTGTCGATGTAACGGGAGATCCCTTCGCCAAGACCCAATTGGTACATAGCTTCCATGTCTAGAAATTGCGTGGCTCTAACCGGTCGTTCCATTAACCGGTTGAAGATATCTTGATCGTCTTCATTACCCAAATCCACTTGGTACCCTTCCGGGGCCGCTATGTCGGGTAATTCCCTTGCCCGGCGTCCGCCACGGGTTTCACGAGCACCTTCCATAGAAGAGTTGAGGTTGTTGTAGGTTGAAGGAAAAATTTGCAAATTTTTCCACTTGAGACTTTTATCGAACACGTGGCGTGCGCTACTTCGGGTGAAAATTGTGTGAGATCGGTAAAACGGATCGAGCCCAAACTTCAACAATAACAAGAACTCGCTGCAGACAACAGACTATCAAAATCTCACGAAAATCCGTCGGGTAGATCGAGAATAATTCGAGCTCAAAGTTGGAAGGAATTTGGGGAGAAAAATGGGGAAATTTTTCGCATGAATAAGGGAGAGAAAGTGAGGGTGTGCGCAAAAGAGGAGCTACTGACCATTTAAAATCTGGAAGAAACGCGCACGGCCTCTCGTCACGGCGTGTGACGAGGCCGTGTGAGAAACGCGCACGGGGTCTCGTCACGGCGTGTGACGACCCCGTGAGGACAAACACGCACGGGCTCTCGTCACGGCGTGTGACGAGCCCGTGTGTATTCATGCGCACGGCCTCTCGCACAGGGTGCAACAAGGCCGTGTGAGATAAGTGCACAGGGTCTCGTCACGGCGTGTGGCGAGACCGTGCAAGGCATACAGGGGCAGTTCGTGTGATTAAAACCACACAAACTTCCCAAAATTTAAACACAAATAACAACATCGAAATCACATGCATAATAATAATACACTTAATACACATAATTTCTAAATTCACATAATATGAAATTAAATTAATTTAAGATGAATGTCATGACAATGCAATATACCTGGATCGTTCATACAGAATCACGCTTCATCCTTCTGGCTCGTCTCGACATTCTCTTTCTCGTGCAATTTGTACGGAGATGAAACGGACTCCCACATGAGAAGCAACGTCCCTGCTTCTTTCGGCATTCTGACTCTTGATGATCTCTTTGGCAAGAGCCACATACTGGCGTTCCCTGCCGTTTCGGAGGTACATTCTGCTTCGATGAAGATACCGAGAAGGTTTTCTTGCCGGAAGAAGACCCTGATTGTTTAAGTGGCCTCGTAGAACTCGCTGGATGTGCATCCTCAGTATCGCCTGCTATATCCCGCGGTACTTGCCTCTTCTTCGGACATAGATTCACTATGTGATCGGGGCTACCACATCCGAAGCACAGTCCATTCTTCCTCCAACATTTAGCCTCTACATGCGGGCCCTTACAAAATCCACATACTGGTCGTGGATATCCCTGAGGTTGGGGAGGATTAGGCTGAACGGGGGCCTGAATTTCACTTTCATTTTGCTGATGAACAATCCTCGTAATGTATTCAGCCCGGAACTCAGTCAAGAATTGATCCCAAATCGGGACCACATGCTCGCGTTCCCATCGTTGTTCCATCTGTTTCCACCATTCCTGAGCAGCTCCAATCATCAAATAAATAGCAAACCCGACTCTTACAGGATCCGGATATTCCATAATCCTAAAAATCTTTTCTAGAGCAGATATCCATGCTTCGGCAATAGCTTCATCCGGGGTACCTTCAAATTGCGGTGGTTCGAATCTGAGAAATTGAGCCCACGCTTTCTGCTTAGCATTTCCTTTAGGGGCATGAGCGATGAACTGTCTTAATGTTTCCAAAATTTCGGCTGGAATCAGTGGATCGGTCTGAGGTGTCAACGAAGATGACGAAGACTGTCCACAGGGACAACGACGTGGAGGCATCCTGTAAAGCCATTAACAGTTATGCATGACAGGTAAGTGAGCATGCAAAGCTGTAAACACATAGGCAAGTAATGTTCACTTAGTGTTCACATAAGCACTTAGCACATTTGCACAATTTCACAGAAGTCCTAAGCCGTACGACCTAGACACAACCGGACACGACAGACAACCAGGCATGGCAAGTACAACCTTGAGTTTCACATCCACCTATATCCAAGCCCATCCCAGTATTTTGATTGTAAAAGATCTTTTGTTGTTGATCATCCAACAAAGATCCGTGACAATTCAAACACTAAGCGTTCTTGAACACTGGTGAGTGCAATTCCCTAAGTTACACCGGCACACAACGACCGACCAAACTAGCAATACACGACAATTCAGAGCTTAGGCCATTGGACCAAAGAGCTCTGATACCAAATGTAGCGGGCGCCCCAAACGGGTAACGCACGCCCCGCACCGAGCCCCGACCCGGAACCGAAATGGGATCCGACCCGAACCGAAACCCGGCGAACGACAAGCATTTACTCAATCACTAGGCGGGGTTTTAAAAACAACGAAAAGACAGAGACGCGGAAGCAATATAAATAATCAAAGCAATAGAACATAATAAATACACAATTATTAAAGCCCACCAAGGCTAACGAAATTCAATTACATAATAACAAACGGGTTCGATAAATACATAATCCCGAATACAAATTAAATAAAATTCTAATATCCTACAAATCTAATCCATATCATACGGAAAAGGAATATACATGAGAGAATAAATAAAACCCTACGACGACGACGACGAATCCCGCCTAGTATCCTGAAACCAATATAGGGTGAGACAGAGAGGGTTAGTCAAACGACTAAGTGAGGAGGGAATAATAATGTATATAATAAAACGGGAAATAAATCACCAATTTTAAACTTAAAAGAAATCAACATAAAAGAAAGGTTTTCGTAATCGAGTGGTGATTTAGCATAAAACATAACTTATCATATGACTCGGCGAGTCGAGCCCTGAACTCCAATATCCAAAACATAAAACCGGAAACCATCCTTATTCCTCCAATGTAGCCGGACTGCAAACCCGAACTACTCATAACTAACTAGAATAACTCAGGTACTCAAAGGGCTGCCACTCCGGCCTCACCCCGAGCTCCCAAATTGAGGAAACCATAGGATTTACGCCGTAGACCCGACGTCTACCGACTTCGTCCTATCGCTCTTACTCCGGGCCCAAACGATCATGCATACAGTTCATAACTCGCTTTTCAAACATTTCGGGTTGGCCAAAAGACCGTTCGAGACATGTCATATGCGAGGCCGAAGGCCAAAGTTCGCCTTAGAAAACAAAAGGTTTTACATGTCTCTTTCGTAAACATTTCGAAGTCTATACGTAGTACTTTTCATATCAAATCATTTTCGATAAATCAAATGAACATAATAATCATAAATATCTATTAAGTATATATATATGAACGGTGTGAAAACAAAACATAAACGTGGCTTATATCGGGAGAGGCTTATTTATATATATACATAATAATACTGGAAACAGAAACGGAAAGCCTCACCTGGCTGCTATGCAAAATAAGAGCAAAAGCTAGAACCGGCGCTACTCCACAGGAGTATCGTCTGCAAAAATACCAGGACACAACCAAATAAGACTAAAGACGACGCACGGCTTATACGAGAATATTAAAACACATAGGAGCACGTTATACAATTAAATCAATCACTTAAGTTCAAATTATCAAACGAAAACAGAGTAATTCAGGCATTTAAAAATACAAATCAAATCCAAATGTAATGAAACTTTACGGACATGCTTAAATTATCATAAAGAAGTATGCATATGAATTTCGGGAAAATCGGACTTCACATGCAAAAGATAGAAAATTTAACGAAGACTTAAAACGCACTATTCATATACCCGAACGTGTTGTAAATTCATAAATCATGGAATTCATATCTATTTCATATATATCGAATACACGAGCGAAGAAAGAATTCGGAAAAGACGAGTCTCGGAGGGACCCGTAGTGCAAAACGGGCCCTGACTTACAGAAGGTCAGGGCACTGTGTGATCGGGCCACACGGCCTTGTGCACGGCCGTGTGCCGAGGCCGTGCACAATCGGACGAACGCGCACGGCCTCATGCACACGGCCTCAAGGCCGTGTGCACAGCCCGTGCACCATCCCCAAACACGCACGGTCTCTTGCACGGCCGTGCAAGAGGCCGTGTACACCCACACGGGCTTGCCACACCCCGTGTGCATGGCCCGTGTGCGTAAAAATTGAGCAGAACATGCAGAACATCAAACCCAACACGCGAAAATCAAATATAATTCAACTTTAAATCGATTAATCATGCAAATTAATCCCTAATTTTCACATATAATCATCTACAACATGTAATCTACATATAGAAACGATAAACACGAAAATCCATCCACAATTACTATCAAAATCATATAAAACCTAAATTATACAACTATTCACAAAAATGAGAAAAACAAAGTATAGAAGACATTAAACGAGAGAATCGTTAGAAGCTTACTCGTAGAAGAGTTCGCGAGGAATCCGTAGACGTAAATTATTCGACAATCCGTCGGGAAACGAAGTCGGGACGATCGATTGAACTTCCTTCCTTCTCCTTCTCTTTTTCCTTCTCTTTTCTTTTCTTTCTTTCCTTCTTGCTGCTGATGTGCGAGAGTGTGAGTGGAGAGAGGGATTAAGTCAATGGGTTGTCTAGGGTTAAAAGTCGAAAGGGGCAAAGTCGTAATTTTACAAAATAAGTTCGAAGACTCACGTCGTCCAAATAATACGTAGTTACAGTTAAAATTCATATAATTAAACACACATTGACAATTAGTGATTTAAATATAAAATTCACTCATTTACGAAATTATTCTAAAATCTCAGAATAAATATTAAATAGAATAATAAATAACGAAATTACTCGATTAAAATATACCGAATTGAAGAATCGGATTTTTCGGGTCGTTACATAGCAGCCAGGTGAGGCTTTCCTTTTCTGTTTCCAGTATTATTACGTATATATATAAATAAGCCTCTCCCGATATAAGCCACGTTTATGTTTTGTTTTCACACCGTTTATATATATACTTAATAGATATTTATGATTATTATGTTTATGTGATTTATCGAAAATGATTTGATATGAAAAAGTACTACGTATAGTCTTTGAAATGTTTACGAAAGAGACATGTAAAACCTTTTGTTTTCTAAGGCGAACTTTGGCGTTCGGCCTCGCATATGACATGTCTCGAATGGTCTTTTGGCCAACCCGAAATGATTTGAAAAGCGAGTTATGATATGTATGCATGTTTGTTTGGGCCCGGAGTAAGAGCGATAGGACGAAGTCGGTAGACGTCGGGTCTACGGCGTAAATCATATGGTTTCCTCCATTTGGGAGCTCGGGGTGAGGCCGGAGTGGCAGCCCTTTGAGTACCTGAGTTATTCCTGTATGATATGAGTAGTTCGGGTTTGCAGTCCGGCTACATTGGAGGAATAAGGGTGGTTTCCGGTTTTATGTTTTGGATATTGGAGTTCAGGGCTTGACTCGCCGAGTCATATGATAAGTTATGTTTTATGTTAAATCACCACCCGATTACGAAAACCTTTCTTTTATGTTGATTTCTTTTAATTATAAAATTGGTGATTTATTTTCCGTTTTATTATATACATTATTATTCCCTCCTCACTTAGTCGTTTGACTAACCCCCTCTGTTTTACCCCTATATTGGTTTTAGGATACTAGGCGGGATTCGTCGTCATCGTCGTAGAGTTGTATTTATTTTCTCATGTATATTCCTTTTCCCCGTTTAGATATTATTTAAGTTTTACGATTTTAGAAAATTGTGTTATTATGTTGTATTTGGGATTATATATACTTCGAACCCGTCATTATATTTATCGGGATATTGTATAGAACCCGTTAATTAACTATGTAATTTATTTTCGTTAGCCTTGGTGGGTTTTAATACTTGTGCATTTATTGTTTTAATGTTCGGTTTATTATTGCTTCCGCGTCTCTGTCGTTTTATTTTGTTGTTTTTGAAACCCCGCCTAGTAATTGAGTAAATGCTTGCCGTTCGCCGGGTTTCGGTTCGGGTCGGATCCCATTTCGGCTCCGGGTCGGGGCTCGTTGCGGGGCGTGCGTTACCTGTTTGGGGCGCCCGCTACAGGTAAGGTTTCAACCCACTTATAAAGGGGCTTCGTTCTCCTTACCAAACCGATGTGGGACATTACAGGGTTCCATGTACACTTCCTCTCTAAGATCTCCGTGCAGAAATGCATTTTTGACATCAAACTGATGTAGCCTGCAATCTCGGTTAGCTGTTATCGAGAACAATACTCTGATCATGTCAATCTTAGTCACTAGTGAGAAGGTCTCAGAGTAATCTATTCCATAAGTTTGTGTATAGCCTTTCGCCACTAGGCTGGTTTTATGCCTCTCAATGCTTCCATCTGCTCGATGTTTCACAGTGAAGACCCATCGACAGCCTACTACCTTCTTTTCGTTGGGAAGTGTGCATTTTTCCCAAGTGCCATTTTGTCATGGCCCTCGGGCGCGGAGAGGAGAACTCTCAATGCGGAGCCCGTTGGTCGCGCGGGCATAACCTTCGTCCCCACCGAGCACAACCCTAAAGTTTGGCTTAAAACCACTTGCCAAAAGAGGTTGCAACTTTGTGATGGTTGTACTTGAGAATTAGATTATAAATCCTTACAATTCACTTTAAAATTCCGATATGGGACGGAAATATAGGGGCGAACGGCCTCTAGTCACAGGCTGCAAGAGCCCGTGACTAGACCCCGTGAGCAACACCTGAGTCAGTTTTTTTCAGGGCGCTACACATTCTTCTCAAGTGCTTCCATTTCTATTTCCATAGCAAGAATCCATTTTTCATCTATGAGGGCTTCTTCTACTTTATTCGGCACTTTGGTGGAGAGAACTGAAGTTGCCTAGGCTAGAGCCCGCTGGGACAGGTTTTGTTTAGCCATGTCAGCTATCGGGCATTTAGGAGTTCTTCCTGTATGCTTTGGTTCATATTTCTTTGGAGGTACCCCCGATTTGCTCTTGGAGGTAAGACATATCTGTTTTCCTACACTGTCTTATTTTGTATCTCCCCCTGCGTTTGTACCATATCTGGTTCGGGATTCTCATCATGCCCTGCATTGTTAGATTCACATTGTTCTGAAGAATCACTACTAATGGAATCACAATGGCTTACCTCAGGATCCTCGGTTTGATTGGTTTGAGTTATTGGAGTGTAAGATTGAATGGAAGTTTATGTGAGATGGGTCGGCTCGGTTGTTCCGCCTACTTGCTCTATTAGGACTATGTCAGGCCAAGAGTATGACACACAACCTAGTGGATCCTGTCGAGTCTCCCCCTGACCACTGGGTTGGAAAAAATAATACTCTGTTTCAAGGAAGTCACAGTCCATTGTCGTATACAAACGACGGGTACCCGGGTGATAACATCTATACCCCTTCTGATTAACCCCATATCCCACGAACACACATTTAAGAGAGCATGGATCGAGTTTGGTACGGTTCAGCTTTGGAATGTGAACGAACACGGAACAGCCGAAAACTTTAGGGGGCAGGACAAAAGAGGATGGGATGCTAACCTTACTACTCAAGTACTCTAGGGGTGTTTCAAGACGTAACGCTTTGGTAGGAAGACAGTTCACAAGATAAACTGATGTAGCAACAGCTTCGGGCCAAAGAGATTTAGGACAATGGGATTCAATCATAAGAGCCCTAGACATCTCAAGAAGTTGGCAGTTTTTGCGCTCAGCCATACCGTTTTGCTGAGGGGTATGAGGACATGAAGTCTGATGAATAATCCCATGATCCTGAAAAAACTGTCTCAAAGTGGTATTAACATATTCCCCCCCGTTATCAGATCTAAGGACCTGAATGTGAGACTTGTACTAAGTGCTAACCAGTTTAAAAAACTCCATAAATTTCAAAGGCACATCAAATTTATTTTTCCGAAAGTAAATCCACATCATTCGAGAACAATCATCCACAAATAAGAGAAAATACTTAAAACCATGATCACTAGCATTCGGAGCAAGGCCCCACACATCAGAATGAATAAGGGAAAAAACTTCTGTAGCTCTAGAATAGGATAAGGAAAACTGTTGTCTATGACTTTTACAAAGAATACATGTCTCACAAGTTAACTGACTATTCTGAGGAACAATACTAGGAAAGAAAGACTGGAGATAACCTATGGACGGATGACCTAACCGACGATGCCACAACCACTATTTGCAATTCACTGTCCTGTGACAAGCGCTGCAGTCCCCAGTTGAGCAACCTCATCCACATAATACAGCCCTCGTCGTTCAGTACCACGCCCAATTACTCTCCCCGACTGAAGATCCTGTAACAAACAAAAAGTGGGAAACATCAGCACTACACAATTCAACTCCTTTGTAACATGACTGATAGAGAGTAATTTGTAGGACAAATTTGGTACATAAAGACAAATTTTTAATTGTAACGAGGGAGATAAATTGACTTTGCCCGCTCCTAGAACAGGTGACAGTCCTCTATTGGCGGCTAGGATGGACATTTTCTTGGGAACAATGCTTCCGACCAAATCGAACTTATCATATGTCATTGTATCAGTTGCCCCGCAGTCAAAAATCCATTGTGCACTTTTGGTGCTACTGTGTGTGTCTACGTGGAGAGCCAAACCCTGTTGTGTGCTTGACTTACACTGTCCTAGGTCAACTTTAGCAGTACAAGATAATTGGGGTTTAAAAGAAACATTATTAAAACATAGGGGGTAGGATGGGAATTTCTCCCACCCATGCCCTGTACCTAAGAAGGCCGCAACATCTTGATTCTCGCCGCCTGCCCCATTTTGACTTTCTTCTTCACTTGGTTTGTTGGTTCCCTGAGCTGCGTGAGCCACCGCCCGTCGCTCCCCGCCATGGGCAACTGCCGTGTTGTCCCGGCCACGGCTTTGCCAACCGTCTGGCCACCCTATTGATAACCGAGATTTTCTTTCTCTTACTATAGACATCCTTACCGAACTTAGACCTTGATTTTCTCCATAGCGCCCTTCGTCCCTTTGTTTGTTAGCTTCCCCTCGTTCGCTTCCATATACATACCCTTTCATCTACCAGTTTTCCGAGCGGATTCGATAGCATTTGTTTGGATTCGCCAAGAGCTTTTTCTTTCTAAGAACAACAATCCCTTCTTGAACAAGCTATTCAAAGATGTCATGAGCATCCACATTCCAAAACATTGACCGAGGTCCTCAGGCAGACGTCGAAAAGTGGACAAAAAGAGTCTATTTACCTTTTTGCGTTCCCCCCTAAAAACTACTAATTCACAAACACTACTGAAACGGCACAAACTACCAATATCACTGATCTTTGCTATGCTCATTTCTGTTACACTGGTCGCACATCACTATGGGCTTTCCGTCGCCGCCTCCGGTATTGTGGCCGATATTGCCGTTCCGGCGAGGAGCCACCGAGGTGCATCTAGGTGGTCCTGCTTGGGGCCTGGTGGCGCCCCACTGTCCTATACTCCGCCTGTTCTGACTGCCGGTGAGGAGCAACGATCCGACGCCACCGTTCCCATCCGCCAATGATGATATCCGGTTGCCCCCAAGAATCTGTCTTCTAGTTCCTTCTCGTCGGATGGTGGCATAGGCCCCTTCAATAGTGGGGAGAGGGCTTTCCTTCAGTAAGTCTCTCCGATCGGCAACGTACTTATCGTCAATCCCGACGAGGAATTTGAACAGTTAGGTCTCGGATCTGAGGCGGTTGAAAGTTCTTGCATCTTCTTCGTATATCATCGGGTTAGGCTGTCGAACCTCAATTTCTCGCCAGATGCGTTGAATTTCACTATAGTATTTCTCAATACTATCGTCTCCTTGCTTAAGATTATTGGCCCGAACAGTAAGATCAAAAATTTGGAGCCCATGCCCGCCTTGGCTGTATGTGGATTGTAGGGCACTCCACAGTGCCTTTGCCGATGGGTATTCGGCATAGGCCGAAATTAATTCTGCTTCCATACTTTCTAGGAGCCACGAACAGACAATTAAATATGTTTGCTCCCATTTGGCATACGTCGGGCTGTCGGTCGCTGGTGGTGGTGGAATTCTGGTGAGGTGGCTTAGCTTCCCCCGTCCTCCGATTGCTATTTTGATCAATCGTGCCCAAAGGGAGTAATTGGATTGATTCATTTTTATGCTAATTGAAATATTATGTGGTATACTGTGAGATTGATGGTTTTCTGTTTGAGGCTGTAGGTTTTGGAGAAGGCTGGCTAATTGCATGGCCAAGGAGTCGACCGGCTATTGTGACTCCTTGCCGGAAGTACTGCTGATTTCTTCGGCCATGGCCGGAAAGGTACCGGTACGTGATGAGCAAGGATCAGATCTGTTAATGGATCGTCACCCGCTCTGATACCTTGTTAGATTCTAGAATAAACATGATTTGGGAGGAAATTATTGCTGTATTGATTTCTGTATTTACTGTAAACACAATACAATAATATATACTGTACAAGAGTATTCTTATATAGGGAAAGTCAACTATAGCATATCAATTAGAATCCCTGAGTATTGGATATTTCCTAACTAACAAAAATTTTAACGAATTGGTCGAGGCAAGTGTTTGACACTTTGTCCTTAAGACGAGATTACCCTGCACTGGTGCTCACTGTTTAAGTTAGAAATCGTCTCCCAAGATACAACGACCACATCTCGCTATAGCAGCACTACAAATAACGAGACGCACGAACTTTAAGTGTTTTTTACTCTCTCAAATATTCGACTAAGATACACAACTTGAATGATTTTGTATGCAGAATTCTATTTTTCGACTTTAGAATGCAAGACCATTCATGGTGAGATTGTTATCCAACACATGGATCAATTACTAAATGAACTCAATGAATTAATTACATTATTGAATTAATGAAATGACCAACTTGATGGTCTATTTATAATAGACGAAAAGTTATCTAGCTTTTCGTAAAAAGTCACAACCTTTAAGGTAGTACGCTTTCATCAAACCTTTTCGTCTTTTCATTCAAATGTCGCATTCTGTCATCAAATATTTTCTTAGATTTAATGAACAGTCGCAACCTTTCATTATACCAATTCATTTTCATTCAATTTAAAATAAAATTTCCAACAAAAATAACTTGATGCATCCATCACCATCTAATTCTCGTACTGCTCTCTGATCAATTCCACTTCAAACATTGGCTTCAATTGCAGAAATAAAGGAATGCAGAACATATGATAAGTGATAAAGCCAAACTTGCCTAGCAAAGGTGCACAAGACAAGAGCATGAGTCATATCCATGTCAGCATTGCAAATTGAACACACCGAATCGATCCGGCTTCACTGTTTTTAAGGATTTTGTCCCTATTAGACATTAGGTTAAACATGATATAGGAGGAAAAAAATATTTACTGTATTGCTGTTCTGTGTATTACATCAAGCTAATTACAAAGCTATATAATATACAATGATATACTATCCCCAGAAAGTCAACTATAGGATTATATGGAATCCCTTAATTATAGTACTTTCCTAACTAACACTCCCCCTCAAGTTGAGTATCGGGTCCCCGATGTTCAACTTGCTTAACACTTCACTGAAGATCCTTCAATTTACAGCTTTTGTAAGGATATCTGCCAATTGATCTTCTGATCTTACAAACGGAATATCAATAATCTGCGCCTCCAACTTTTCTTTAATGAAATGTCTATCTACCTCGACGTGCTTCGTTCGGTCATGTTGTACTGGATTTTCTGAAATGCTGATAGCGGCTCGACTATCACAATTAAGTTTGCAAGCTCTGACTGTTGGAAAGCCAATCTCTGCCAGTAACTTCCTCAGCCATAGTACCTCAGCCACTCCTCGTGCAATACCTCAAAATTCTTCTTCTGCACTTGAGAGAGCTACAACTTTCTGCTTCTTACTCCTCCAAGTTACCAAATTTCCTCCAACAAGAGTAAAATATCCAGAAGTCAACCTTCTATCAATTGGGTTCCCAGCCCAATCTGCATCAGTGTAAGCTTCAATGTCGAGATGTCCATGCTTTTGAAACAGTACACCTCTTCCCGGATGCCCTTTCAAATATCTACAGACTCTGATTGCTGCGTCCATATGGCTCTTCTGGGGTCGATGCATAAACTGGCTCAAGATTCCTACTGCGTAGGCCACATCTAGTCGAGTATGTGAGAGGTAGATCAGTTTCCCAACCAACCGCTGGTACTGACCCTTATCAGTCTCCTCTGTCCCATCTTCTATCTGTAACCCATGGTTGACGACCATCGGAGTGTCAGCTGGTTTACACTCAAGAAGTCCAATTTTAGCCAGAAGATCAAGGACAAACTTTCGTTGTGAGATGAAGATGCCCTGCTTGGACCGCAATACTTCTATCCCTAAGAAATATTTCGGCTCTCCCAAATCCTTTATCTCAAATTCTCGAAAAAGATTCTCCCTTAACTGAGAAATCTCATCTGTTTCATCTCCAGTAATGATCATGTCATCTACATAGATGATGAGATATGTCACCAAGTCGTTTCTCCTTCTCAGAAAAAGAGTATGATCAGAGTTACTTTGACTGTATCCATATTTCTTCATGGCTATTGTGAATCTCCCAAACCAGGCTCTGGGTGACTGCTTTAACCCATATAAAGCTTTCCGTAGTTTGCACACTTCATTATTTCCAAACCTATGATTAAATCCCGGCGGAGGTTCCATATATACTTCCTCTCGAAGATCTCCGTGCAGAAAAGCATTTTTAACATCAAACTGATGTAACTTCCAATCTCGATTAGCAGATAATGAGAACAATACTCTGATCGTGTCAATCTTGGCCACCGATGAGAAGGTCTCAGAATAATCTATCCCATAGGGTTGTGTGTACCCTTTCGCTACCAGTCTAGCTTTGTATTTTTCGATGCTTCCATCTGCTCGGTGCTTTACTGTAAAGACCCATCGACAGCCCACCATTCTCTTTCCATTGGGAAGGGTGCATTTTTCCCAAGTACCATTTTTCTCGAGTGTCTCCATTTCTGTTTCCATAGCGCAAATCCATTTGTCATATGTGAGAGCCTTTTCCACTTTACTCGGAACCTTAGTGGGGTGTACTGAAGCACCATATGCCAGAGCTCGCTTATAGGTTCCCTCTAGCAATGTCAGCTATAGGGTATTTTTGGGCTCTTCCTATGTGCTCTGGTTCATATCTTTTTGGTGGCACACCTCGATTTGCCCTCGGGGGCAAGATATACCTGTCTTCCTATACTGTCTCATTCTGTAACTCCCTCTGCGCTGGAATCACATCTTCTTGCACTGCATTGGCAGACTGATCTTGTTCTACACTGTTAGACTCATACTGATTGGAAAATCTATCACTAACAGAATCACAATTACGTACCTCAAGATCCTCAGTCTGATTGGTTTGAGTGATTGGAGAGGAAGGTTGGTCTGTGAGACTGGTCAGCTCGGTGGTTCCGCCTACTTGCTCTGTTAGGACTATGTCCGGCCAAGAGTGTGACAGCCAACCTAGTGGATCCTGTCGAGTCTCCCCCTGACCACTTGGCTGGGAAAAGAAGTATTATGTCTTGAGGAAATCGCAATCCATGGTGGTATAAAGGCGTCGAGTACCCGGGTGATAGCACCTATACTGCATTCCAAAAAACTCATTGATAATGAAGTTTTACAAATCACTACTGCTCATATTAATGGATTAATAAAATAACAAAATTATAGTAATATTTATTTAATTGTCCTCGGAGAACAAATTATGTCTCTACATGATAGAGTTGCAAAAATTATTTCTAGTATAAATGAGCTTAAAAGTTCATTACATATTGATAAAACTTTTAATTAGACGAATATTGCTACTCCTAGTATTCAACCCCCTCCTGATGTTAAGGACTTTAAATTAAAATCTATGTTTGAGCTTGAAAAAATGCTTGATGAAAAATTTACGGGTCTTCAGATTAAAACTCTTAGTAATGAGTTTGGTAGTGAAATGAGTGAAAATGATAATTATCAAGAGACTGTTCGTGAAGAGATTAATAAACTCTCTAAATATACGGATAAGCCTACTCAAAGGATGTCTTATTATCCTAGGCCTACTCCTCAGGATGTTCTTTTTAAAGAACAAAAATATATTGTAAATAATTCCTACAGTGGTAAAAATATTTACGAATGGAATATTGATAGTTTTACAGAAAGATAGATTTATAATGCTGTCCATAGAATGCTTATGTATAACACTATATGCAAGAATAATGGTAATTCTAATAAGGCAATAGCTAATATGATCATAGCAGGTTTTACTGACCAACTAAAAGGCTGGTGGGATAATTATCTCACCCAGAGTAGTAAAAGTGATATTTTAAATATGATTAAAGGTGAAAATGGTAGACAGGTTGAAAATTCTGTCTATACTTTGATTATTAATATCATTGAACACTTTACTGGAAGATGGTCCGATAATAGTGATAATTTGAGGACTTTGCTTCAGAATTTAAGATGTCGTACACTAACGCCCTTTCGTTGGTACAAGGATACTTTTCTTAGTAGAGTCATAGAACTCCCTAAGTCTAATAGTCCTCACTAGAAATCCAAATTCATAGATGGATTACCTTCTTTATTTGAGAAAAGGAGATGTTAATATTAATTATGATAATTACACTTATGGCAAGTTAATAGGAACTTGCATCCAGGAAAGATTAGTCTTATGTAATGAGATTAAATTAAGCCAGCAGATTAAGAAGCATAATCTTAATGGGGAGATCTTAATGACCCATTCAAGTTTTTTTTTTAATTAAATAACCCTCAAGTTTGAAACTCTTTAATAAATAACCCTTTTAATAATTAACATGAATATTAATATTAATAACTTATCTAATTAAGAAATATAGTTTACCCACTTTTAAAATTTTAATTTTAACCCTAAAACTTATAAATACTACAAATCAAACCCAAAAACATTCTCAATCTTTCCATACACGGTTCACAAGGTAAACCGAAGCGGCAACGGCTTCGGGCCAGAGAGACTTTGGACAGTGAGATTCTATCATCAGAGTTGTAGACATCTCAAGAAGTTGGCGATTTTTCCGTTTAGCTACTCCATTTTGCTGAGGGGTATGAGGACACGAGGTCTGATGGATTATCCCATGTTCCCGAAAAAACTGTCTCAAGGTGGTATTGACATATTCCCCCCCCCCCGGTTATCAAACTTAAGAACCTGAATGTGCGACTTGTATTGAGTTTGAACTAGTTTAAAGAACTCAACAAATTTCGAGGAGACATCGGATTTATGTTTCAGAAAATAAACCCACATCATGCGAGAACAATCATCCACAAACAAGAGAAAATCCTTAAAGTCATCATCACCAACATTCGGGGCAGGACCCCACACATCAGAATGAATAATAGAAAAAACTTCTTTAGCTCGAGAAACTGACGATGAAAAATGTTGTCTATGACTTTTAGATAAAATACATGTCTCACAAGTCAACTGACTATTCTTAGGAAAAATACTAGGAAATAAAGACTGAAGGTAACCTATGGATGGATGACCTAATCGACGGTGCCACAACTACTATTGGCGATTCACAGTCCCGTGAGCAAGCGCTGCAGTTCCTTGTTGAGCAACCTCGTCCATATAGTATAGACCTCGTCGTTTAGTACCCCGCCCAATCACTCTCCCTGACTGAAGATCTTGCAACAGACAAAAGTTGGGAAACATCAGTACAACACAATTTAATGCTTTCATAACATGACTGATGGAAAGTAATTTGCAGGACAAATTAGGTACATAAAGATAATTTTTTAATGTTAACGAAGGAGATAAATGGATTGTTCCCGCTCCATGAATAGGTGACATTCCCCCATTAGCATCCTGGATTGACATTTTCTGTGGGACAGTGCACCCAATTAAATCAGCCTGATCATATGTCATAGTATCGGTGGCTCCGTAGTCAAAAATCCACCGGTCATTTTTTTAATGCTGCCAGTGCTTGTGTCAAGAGCTACGCCTGCTACACCTTGCTGTGAGGTGGACTTGCAAAATTCTCGGTAAAAAAAAGTGGGCTTAGGAACCTTGCAAAATTCTCTGTCAAAATTAGTGAGCTTAGGAACATTTGACCCAATTGAATTATTCATTAAAGGTGAGGGGCAAAATAGGTAATTACGCCTATTATCATTTATACCTAAATATGCAACCCCAAGCCTTGCGTCATCCGCTCCTTCATGGTTTTCTTCTCCAGCTGCTTCTTCGTTCGTCTGAGCTGTGTGGCAGACCGCCCGACGGTCCTCGTCAAGAGCGGCCGTCGCGCTGTCACGGCGGCGGCTCCGCCATCCCTCAGGCCACCCAATTAATTCGTAGCAACTCTCCTTGCGATGACCTGATATGTTGCATTGTTCACATTTGGGAATTTGTTCGTCGCCGCCGCCTCCGCTGGTGTGTCCGCCGCCGCTCATCCGCCGCGGAGCCACCGCTCCGCGCCTTGGAGGCTCCGTCGGAGGCCTGGTGGCACTCTGTCCCGTCGTTCCTGTACTTCTTCCTCGGTGATTCCGTCGAAGAGGCCCGACCCCACTCCGTCCGCCGGTGATGAACTCTGACCCCCAAGGATATCTCTCTGTGTTCCCTCTTGTCGGATGGTGGCATAGGCACGTTCGACGATCGGGAGAGGGCTCTCTTTTAGCAGATCTCTCCGGTCGGCGTCGTACTTATCGTCGATCCCGACGAGAAATTGAAATAGCTGGGTCTCGGATCTGAGGCGGTTGAAGATTTTAACATCTTCTTCGTGCACCATAGGGTTAGGCTGTCAAATCTCTGTTTCTCTCCAAATTCTTTGAAGTTCGCTGTAAAACTTCTCGATGCTCTCTCCCCCCTGTTTGAGGTTGTTCGCTCGAGTGGTGAGATCGAATATCTGAAGCCCGTCTCCACCTTGACTGTAGGTGGATTGAAGGGCGGTCCACAATGTTTTCGCCGACGGATACTTAGCATAAACTAGGATCAGGTCCGGTTCCATACTTTCGAGGAGCCATGAACAAACGATGAGATCGGTTTGTTCCCATTTTGGATAGGCTGGACTATCCGTAGTTGGTGAAGGAGGAATTCCGGTGAGGTGGTTGAGTTTCATTCGACCTCTGATCGCTATCTTGATCAATCGAGCCCAAAGGGAGTAATTGAATTGATTTAATTTTACGCTAATTGATATGTTTTGGGGAATATTCTGAGATTGATTGTTTTCTGTTTGGGGCTGTAGATTTTTGAGAAGGCTGGCTAGTTGCGTGGCTAAGGAGTCAATGGGCTGCTGTGACTCCTCGCCGGTGGGACTACTGTCGTTGGCCATAGTCGGGAAAGGTACTGTGGTACGTGATGAGCAAGGATCCGATCCATTAATGGATCGTCACCCGCTCTGACACCATGTTAGACATTAGGGAAAACATGATATGCGAGGAAAAAAATATTTACTGTATTGCTGTTATGTGTATTACATCAAGCTAATTACAAAGCTATATAATATACAATGATATACTATCCCGGGAAAGTCAACTATAGAATTATATAAAATCCCTTAATTATAGTACTTTCCTAACTAACAGTCCCATCTGTAAAATATTATGACAAATTCTCCATATAAAAACTTTAGTATTTGGTAATACCTTCAATTTCCACAGCAGGTTCCATACTTTTGAAAGATTTATCCCCGAATTAGTGATCCCGTGGCCGGTGCTATATTAATTTCTAGGTGTTACACCCATTTCACCGAGACCATTCCTAATAAAATGCCATATTAGTGTCCCTTTCCTTCGGGTTTGACCAAGCGGAATATCTATAATTAATCACCTTAGCATCTTCTGCTGTAAAAGAGGATTCTATGAGAGTATGATTCCATTTCAGAGTATGATCCGAGACGAACTCAACGTCTACCGTTCGGGCCGTATGTATTCTGGGCCGATAAGATGGGCTACGAGGGACCCAACGGTCTCACCAAATACCGATGGTGTCTCTCATTCCAACTCTCTACTTAGACCCAACTCCAATCAAATAAAGTGAGGCGTGTATGCTACACCAAGTGTATGACTGTGAACAACCCAACGAGGCATCCCACACATTGGAATCCGGGAAATACTTAGCCTTAAAAATCTTCGCAAAAAGCCTATTCGGATACTTAATAAGTCACCAAGCTTGTTTAGCCAACATTGCTAAATTGAAATACTTTAGACTCCAGAACCCCAATCCAACGATACTTTTTCTTTTGCACACTTTCCACCACGCGAGCCAATAGATTTTCTTATTATCCCTATTATTCCACCAAAAATTAGATATGGCTGAATCTAATTCCTTGATGAAATTGTGATGACCCTAATTCAAGTAATATATAAGTACCTCTCTCATGCTAATTATTCTTCTTTACCTCGATTTCTCGTATTATTTGAATTATATATGTGTTATATGAATTTTCGTAAATGGCGTTATGTGAACCTTTAACTTGCGTATTATTATTCCTTACATGATTAGCTTAGTTTTAAGTATAATATCGACATAGTTGCCAATTTATTATTTGAGCGAGATTTCTAAAATTATCATTTTATTCCTTCGACTTTTAAACCCAAAAATCAAATATTACAAAGGTTTTCCTTTCATTTTTCTTTTATCTCAAAAATATCCCGACATTTACGTGAGAGAGGAGAAGAAGAAGAGGGTTGGTGCTTTTGATCTTCAAATCGATTTCTAGAACTCATGGTTGAATGTCATCATGAAGCGATCTTCAGCAACCCGATTAATCGACATTCCTTTTACCGGGTTTATTGCCTTTATCAACAAATTAAATGTTCCAAAAACCCTGTGTTAATCAAAAATAGCAAAAAAAATTCTGTTACATAAAAAGTAGCTAAAAAATCCATCTGTTTGGTAAATATTTGCTCACTGCCCCCTATGATAATCTAGTCAACAAAAGCATTTGAAATGACCATTATACCCCTACTTTTATGCATTTTTGTACAGATTCTATCTCCATTTATTTTTTTAACTTAAAAAAAAATTAGGCAATTCACATAATATATTGTAAATCTCTATTTAATTGATTTAATGCATAAAAAAAATTATAGATCTAATATAATAGTTTCTAGCCATAATTTTGGGCAAAAATTGAGGTTGGAATGAAAAATAATGCATGCAAGCGTTTTTTTAATCAATTAAGGGCATTTTAGACATTTAACAACTAAATTCACTATTTTATTTTCAGTCAACACGCGTGTAGTTACAAAAAGTTCGTAGGGTTTTTTCAACAAATTATTTCAAAACACAGGATTTTTATAACTACTTTGTATATGACAGAATTTTTTTGGCTCATTTCTCATAACACAGGGATCTTTATAACAAATTTCCCCTTCATCAACACCTTCATTAATTAATCCGTATGGACACACTTTGTAGTGAACACACGACCGACTAAGCTGAGGGAGTTATCGGTCGAGCTATTCTTCCATGTTTCAGCCAGAACATCGAATTGATCGTCTTCCTCCTCAGTGATCGCCACTACCTTCCCAAATCGAGCTAGTTGTTCCTCCATTAGAGTTAGCAAAGTAATACAGTCATGGTCCACCGTCGCGGTCGTGTGGACCAAAATGGAAATCAATCGTTCCAGTTCCATTGCAACGTCGCGGAACCGTCGCAGCTGTTCCAGTTCTTTTTCGGTTTGAAGTGCACATAAATTTGAATAATTTCCTAAAAATGATTAAAACATATAAAAATTATTCTACATCATAATAAATGTCTTATACATACAAGAAATACAAATTCCTAATACCAAATTGAATGACGAGAGAGTTCAAAGTCACAATTATCTGTCTCTTCAGAAGAATTATTAAATTAGTTTGGTTGGGAATTATTTTTTTATAACATCTCTAGCTTCATTTTTTTAAATAAGAATTTACAGTCCACAAGATGAAGATGAACAGGTGTCGTGACTGTGAGTTTCAATTTCGGAGGAGAAATTATCATTTTAAGATTTGATATCCAAGGAGAGATAATTACACGTAAGAAAAAGTTACAAAAAATGAAAAATCAAGAAATAATTCAATTATTTTCTGAAAAAGCATAAAAAATAAAGCTATGGTTAATTTTTCTTTCTCATATGCCGTTCGAATGCTTTGAAACACCGTTCCAATACCACAGAACGCTGTTCCATGGTGTGATAATGCTGTGGAGCAGCGTTCCACCCGCTATAACAGCGTTCCATGACCGATCCAAGACGACCACTGTTCCAGTTCGCCAAGGTGGAATGGTAGGCACTGTTCTGGTTCTGGCGAACCATGAATGCAGTCAAGTCTTCTGTGAGCTCTGGTAAAAGTTCCTGAGCGTCCCCTATTGAATTGGAAAAAGCAAAAACGTTAAGCTTAAAGAGAGAAATATGGGAGTATAGGTAATGTTAGGAACAAGTGGTGATAACGGTAAAGATTAAATTTGAAAAAAAAAAAAGGTGCCACTGCAACGGAATCTATCAGCTCCAGATTGTGTTATTTGGCCAGATCTTGTGTTGAAATCTCCTGAATGTGTGTTGAATCTGTTAGGCCATACTCTCAAGGAGAGAGACTCAATTGTAATCACAAAGTATTGATAATGAGAATGGTAATCAACTTTTCGTTTTAAAATACACATCTTCATTGTTGCTATTAAGACGTTTACATTTGGACTAAAAAAATAAAATATGAGAATGAGTGACAAATAACACAACAAATATGTTTTTTCATCCAATTTTTTCAGATTCGGGTACTGGAGAAACCTAATTGGGAACGGTCATTTCAATTCAATTATTCCATGCATAAGCTAGGATTTGAATCCCGACCCGATTACTACAAAAGTCTAATTAAAAGTGACCCTAAGATCTAGTAACTCATTCTAGTGGACCAAGTGGATTTTGTGTAACACAACAAATAATTTCGCAACTAATTATAAAGTCCACCACAAAGTTTATCATTTAATGTGAATCGCAAATAGCCGACAATATATATATATATATATATATATATATATATATATATATATATATTGATAGTCCGCATGTGAATAGAAATTTAAATGGGCCACAGAAAGCACATGGCCGATTTGGTTCAATGTTCACAACGTACAACGTATTGAAACCAACACTTGAGTTTTTACCTATTTCATGTGAATTGTGATACTTACAAGCCCATATTTTGACAAAATAAAATGTGGGCTACTGATGAACCAAGGAAAATCTTGTGCAAACTTCACCAAATATCCAAACTATCATCTTCAAATTCACATACCAAATAAAAAAAACCCGACGACTAATCACAGACCTATATCTTGAGAAAACGTAGTTGTAAATAGAATCATCATGAATCTCCTGAGCGCAATGCTTGGACTCTCTTTAACCTTCTCATATAAGTGTGAAATGGAGTGTCATCGCCCACCTACAGATTTGAAAAGAACAAAAATATTAAGGAAAATGAATCCATAAAATATCGAAAGTTTGCTAAAACAAAATCATAATAATGGAAATTAAGTGTGGAATCTCAATACTTTTTGCCTGGAAGGCTGAAAAGTGGCTACGGTGACAAAGTTTGCCTCTCCACTGAGTGATAAATATAGTTAATTAGACTCTCTCAATTATTAAAAAATACAATCAGACATCCTAATCCTAATAAAAACCTAAAAAGTTAATTGAAAGTCGCAAAATTACCATTGATCGAGGGGATGTAGGGGTAATTTTTCCTAAATCTATTAAAAAAGGTTCCAATTTAAAATTAGACTACTATATGGGGATGTCCTTTAATTTATTTATTTTTATGATCATGTAATTACACCATATCATTACAAATTACAATTCATCAATAATCAACCAATAACAACTAATAAATTACAAAATTCAACTTATCTCACATAGTGAGAATAAAACACCCACATCACGATTCGAATTTCGAACTAACCTGGAAGTCCAACATCTAAAGGCCTCGAACTCTCAGTGGTACTTCCCGCAGCTACAATTGTACCAGCGGATGTAACAGAATGATCAACTCCAACCTCAATCGGCTTTCGGCTTAGACCTATCGATTTTTTTCGCTTCACGGGGCGGTCGCCTGAGGCAAAACCGACGGCGTTTTGAGTGAGGAGAGAGGTGACGTGGCACTCATCCCAGTCGAGATCTTTGAGGTCCTTGATCACTTCCGTCAAGGTGATGCAAGCATCATCACCTGATACGCCGTCGTCTAGCAGCGTCGAGTGGTGGAGATCCATCAGATCCATTGAGTTTACCATATCCAACAAAATCGCCTGAATTAAATAAGGCCATTGCTAATCCAAACAATAGTAACACAAATGACTACAGGAATGCAGGGAAAAAAATCCGAGAAATTTCTGAGAGATACAAAGATATCAAAATTAACAGAAAATAATAACTAATATCAATAGAACATTGAGAAATGGAGTTTGTATCTACCTTTCGGGCTTTGTTAATCTCCTTCATCGTGAAGCCATGCATGCCAACGATCTGTAAAGGAAGAAAACCAAAAGGCGAATGGATTTACGAATAAAAACATTCGAAATATTAACAACAAAATTAGAGATAATAAATGAAAGCAGTAAAGGAAATCTAAGTCGGGTCAACTCAATTCATACAATGCCACAACAAACTTTAGCTGGGAATCGTGGACGGATTTAGAACAAATAGAAAATCAAATTAAACAGAAATTAAATCTCGTGAATAAATAGCGAATGCATAAGTTACAGGGAAAGAGAGGAATGGACGACCTGACGAAGTTGGAACACCGTGACATTGCCGGGAGTGCGATTATCCATGAAATTGAGGTAATCTTCCAGAGCCAGCTTCCGGTTATTCGCCTTGAATTTGATCGTGGCTGCTCCTTCAACCATCTCCATTTCTCTATCTAGAAAATGCTGGGTGTGTGATCTGCCTTTTCAATTGAGCTAGATCCTATATATATATATATATATATGTAAAATGTAACATTAAAAAGTAAAAACGAAAATTCTCACAGGAGCGGGAAATAACTGAAAATATATAAGGAGATTAAAAGAAAATAAAAAATAGAAGTCACTCTAAAAGTGTGACTCGTCCACGTGCATATGCTTGTATAGTCGTATTTAACAATGCTAAAAAATCCCTAAAATAAATTTTTATACTAAAAAAACTCATGAATATTTTTGTTAATTTAAAATACCTATTCCGTCAATTTATCATTCCAAAAAATTTAAATGTTGACTTTGAATCTTTTACTTGATAATCTTACCCTTAAATTTCTTAAATTAGTTTTTTATATTTGATTATAAATTAATGTTATCTACATATATTAATTTATAAAATAAAAAATTAAAATTAATTTATAAAAAAATTAATTTTTTGTGTTTTATTTAATTATTTTTTAAATTATTTCAGTTAATTATACTTTATAAATAAAAGTTTAAGAAAATATTTTTCTATATATATGATACTCAAAAAAATATCCTTTCCAAAAATATGAATATAATAAATTATTATTTATAAAATTTGTTTGAAAACATAAGGATAAAAAGATATTTACAAAAACTAATAGTTATGTTTTTAATAAACTTTGGGTTTTCTAGAATAAAAAAATTATGGAATGGGTGTTTTACGTAAATAAAAATAATTATGAATTTTTTGGATATAAAAATTTATTTTAGAGATTTTCTAGTATTTCTCCTTAATTTTTAATATACTCACTGGTTGTCCCCAATTTTTTTTTGGTAACAAAAGGTGAGGTATTTATTATGGAGAGAGAAGAAGAAGAACAGTCAATTTTTTGGCAACAAAAGGAGAAGTATTTATTATGGAGAGAGAAGAAGAACAATGAGTGATGCGTACCGATTTGTGGGAAGGCACTACCGAATTTGTGACGTCCCCCACGCCACAACCCCCAGACCGAAACGAGCTCCCGAGCGATAGTTAAATACCACCACTCGAAAATCCGCCCCGGACAACGGGATTCCCACAATCTGGCAACAGCAACTCCCAACAACAGGACCAACATCAACAACAACAACAACAGCACCAACAAGCGGAAGCAACGAGCAAAAGATCATATTTATATTCACACTGCCATCCGTGCCCAAAATAAACATTTATAAGTTCATTATCTATCACAAGTTGTAACATCAATTCATCAAGTATTCTACATTAGCATAACATTTCAAGTTTTCATGTAATTCAACATCATAAGTTCGATCCACAAAAGTAAATACATAAGACCGACTTCAAGGACTGTACAAGCCTACAACGCTGCTGCCAGTACCTGACCGCTAACCTGAAGCATGAACCAAAACGGGATGTGAGTCAAACGAACTCAGTGAGGAGGGGAATATATATAATAATTAAAACATAAAACATATTTAATTCACGCTTTGGTTAATAGAGAAACGAATCTAGTGCCGATACTTTCTCTTTATAATTCATCAAAGCTTTGTGAATTAAATATTAAAGTAAAACATTTTAGAAACATTTTATTCCCGACGAGAACGGGCCATCTCCTTATAACTCCCAAAAACATATCAAATATAATGAAATTCCTCCTCAATACCATTTGGCTTATCGAGGGAGCTACCCTCGATTTCACCATACCCGACTAATGGTGCCGGTGCAAGTATTACTTGAACTAGACTACCTCCGACTAGTTACAAGTAACACCCATTGATTATATATTAGATGATCGTCACTGGGTCTCCATCCATATATATAATCTGGATTATACTATGGGCTTTACCCTAGACGCTCGTCTCCGGGTTTCCACCTCTAGTATAATCCGGGGCCCAAATATACCCTAAGAGCGTCCTCAATAGGGTTAAAGGAAATATAGTCTCGCTTTATAATTGTTTTGATTGACCAAAAGGGTCGTTCGAGACAAGGTATGTAACCGTCTAGGGTTTCTCGACACGTTGCCGAATAACTCGAGGCATACGCGCAAGTCCCGAGACCAAATGTTACTTTTAAAAACAAAATTGTTCTCTTGTCTCTATTTTAAAACCATTTTAGAAAAGATACATATATATCATTTTATATCAAATCCTTTTTAATTCAAATATTGATAACATATAATTGAAATATAAAGGGGTAGGGTTTTCGCAAATATTTGTTCATACTCCAGTTAGAAAACATTTTACATCCTCACCTGTAGGTTACAAAAGGGGTTTCCAGCGACCTGAGATCAGTCCCGCAAGGTCCTACCTGTAATACACAGGCCTCACACGACTCAATAAAACAACCAAATACGACGCACGGCTATGAAATGCATTTTATGCTCAAAATAACATATTATGTATAAATGCACTTAAACACAATTAAGCTCATTCAAACACATTTGAACACAATCAAATACATATGATATTAAGCTAAAATAGGCACACAAGTACTATGGAAGCTTGGGAAATAAAATTCAAAGGTTTGTGAATATTACACAAACCACCCCTCATTTAATACTTTGCATAGCAAAACAACTCCGATTAATCCGAAATTTCCAGCATCACTTAGCTACTATATTTAAGGATTTTTGATGCCAAAAGAATCGAAAAATGAAGCCAAATGCTCAAAAATCACTATTCATCAGCCCCTACCTATTTTTGCCAAACTTTCATTTTTCAATCCCAAACTCCACAAAACTTCACCAATTTGCTTAATATCATAAACTAACATGAATTCCCTAACCATTTAAGCATCTAAGAGCATTAGGCCAATATTGCACATTGATCAAATTTAATGAAAATTTCACAAAAGATGCTACAAGTAATCAATCACCAAACTAAGCTCATCAATCATTCATTCTAACATGCTTCTTCACCTCATCAACATATAAAACATTGAAACTTAAAGATTAGAGATATTTACAACCTTACCTTGAAGGAGAAAATGGAGGAGAAAGGAGATGTAGAGAGCTTGTTTGCACAAATAGAAAGTAGAGGTTTGTTCCTTGGATGATAGAGCAACTTTTTGTAGCAAGAAAAATGATGATTTTTGGTGCTTTGATGGTGGTTGAAAGTGGCGGTGGTGACTGGTGGAGTGAGGGCCGAGAGATGAGAGGAAGAAGAAGAGAATGTTGCTTGAGAATATTGTAGAAAGTTTGAGAGAGAAATGAGGTAATTAAATAAATATAAGTTATTTTGAAAAGTCAAAATTAGCTAGCAATTTATATAGATATTTATATATATATATATACATATATATTTGTATATGTTTGTATATATATATTGCATATATTTCAAATATAATATCATGTGATTCAAATATAATGACACAATTTTCATAAAATTTCAAATACAACATTTCAAGTATAAACATAGTGTAGGGTAATTCAAATATAAAGATTCTTAATATGAAGTCTTCATATTATTCACATATAGAATCACCCATTAATTCATATAATTCACATAATTGCAGACAATGCACACAAGAGCAATTAGTCGGTAAACTTACCGAAGCGTTATAAAAATAGCGGGGCGTTACACTATCCCCCCATTCGGAGAATCTGGTCCCCAGATTCTAATTCGGCCAGGCAAATAACTCGGGATAATGAGTTCGCATCTTCTCTTCCGTTTCCCAAGTTACTTGCTCGGTGGTTCGGTTTCTCCACAATACACGAACCAAGGGAATCTGTCGGTTGCGGAGTTGCTTGAACTTGCGATCCTGAATCTCAACAGGTTTCATCTCGATCGTCAAGTCAGGCTCTACCTGGACTTCTTTATCTCGGAGAATATGAGATTTGTCGGGATAGTATTTTCGCAATTGAGAAACATGGAAGACATTGTGAATCCCAGTTAGAGTCGAGGGCAGGTTCAGGCGGTAGGCAGTCTTCCCAATCCGTTCAATAACCTCATAGGGTCCCAAATATCTCGGACTGAGCTTCCCACCTTTTCCCACTCTAGCGAATCCTTTTCTCAACGTCGCCTTAAGAAACACTTTGTCTCCCTCTTCAAATTCCAAATCCCGGCGTCTCTTATCAGCATAACTCTTTTGGCGATCCTGGGCAGCTTTCATTCTCTGTCGAATGATCGCAATCTTATCAAGTGTTTCCTGGATCGTCTTTGGAGGTAGAGCTCGTTCCACTCCGTCTTTAGTTCTTCGCCAGTCTTCCAATTCCCAGTACAGAGGGGATCGGCACCTACGTCCGTAAAGCGCTTCGTATGGGGGCATCCCAATTGTCGCTTGGTAGCTGTTGTTGTAGGCGTATTCAATGAGTGGCAGTTGTTTGTCCCAACTCGTGGAGAAGTCAAAAGCACAAGCTCGCAGCATATCGCCTAGAATCTTGATGGTTCTCTCAGATTGACCATCAGTTTGCGGGTGAGCGGCCGTGCTGAATTTCAAATTTGTTCCCAAGTTTCTGTGAATTTCTTGCCAAAGTTGAGAAGTAAACTTGGGATCCCGATCGGATACAATACTTTTCGGAACTCCGTGTAGCTTTACAATCTGCTCGATATACAACTCTGCCAGTTTCTTGACATTGGTGGTCTTTCGAATTGGAATGAAGTGAGCGGATTTCGTCAAACGATCCACAATTACCCAAATCGTATAATATCCGCCTCGAACTCTCGGTAATCCGGACATGAAATCCATAGCAATATCTTCCCATTTCCAATCCGGAATAGAGAGTGGCTGTAGAGTTCCACCAGGTTGCTGATGTTCGGCTTTAACTCGTTGACAAGTCAAACACCGTCTCACAAAATCAGCAACTTCACGTTTCATTCCGTGCCACCAATATTGAGTCTTGAGATCTCGGTACATCTTATTACCTCCCGGATGGACGGCATAAGCAGATTTATGTGCTTCCTCCATGATTTCGGTCTTCAAGTTCTTCGGCACGCAAATTCGGTTCTTAAAACGAAGAAGACCCATATCATCGAAAGCAAATGAGGAGTTCGGATCACCTTGCATCCTCATGACCTGTCTTTGAATCCAGTCATCAGCACTTTGCTCGTCTTTAAGTCTCTGAACCAAGTCCGGTCTCACTGAGAGGTTTGCAATCTACGATTGAGAGACTAAGTGATATCTCCCTGCTTCTGACACCACTCCTGTAGAGGTTCCCTCCAAGCTAGCTACCTTTGCTTGTCTACTTAAAGCATCGGCTACTACATTGGCTTTGCCTAGGTGATATTGGATACGGCAATCATAATCTTCAAGAAATTCCATCCACCGACGTTGCCTGCGATTGAGATCCTTCTGAGTATGCAAATACTTCAAACTCTGGTGGTCGGTAAAAATGTCGAATGTCACGCCGTATAAATAATGTCGCCATTTCCCAGGGCAAAGATAATAGCAGCTAGCTCAAGATCGTGGATAGGATAGTTCTTCTCAGCATCTTTTAACTTACGCGAAGCATAAGCTATCACTATGCCGTTTTGCATCAGAACACATCCTAACCCTTCTTTCGATGCATCGGTATAAACCGTAAACCCTTCGGAACCTTCCGGTAGTGCAAGTACCGGAGCAGTAGTCAACCGTTTCCTTAGCTCTTGGAAACTTGCCTCGCACTTATCGTCCCACTTAAAAGGCACGTCCTTGCGAGTTAAATTGGTTAGCGGAGCGGCTATCTTGGAGAAATCTTGAACGAAACGCCTATAATAGGCAGCTAACCCTAGAAAACTTCTGACTTCAGTTGGTGTCTTCAGCTGCTCCCATTTCATTACGGCCTCAATCTTCGAGGGATCAACTTCGATTCCATCTCCTGATATCACATGACCAAGGAAGGTAACTTTATCAAGCCAAAATTCGCATTTACTGAACTTGGCATACAACTGATGCTCTCGGAGAGTTCTTAACACGATTCGAAGATGCTCAGCATGTTCTTCCTTAGTCTTTGAGAAAACCAGGATATCGTCAATGAAGATCACCACAAACTTATCGAGATATGGCCGGAAAGTACGATGCATCAAATCCATGAAAGCAGCTGGGGCATTCGTTAACCCGAAAGGCATAACTACGAACTCAAAATGCCCATATCGAGTATTAAACCCAGTCTTCGGAATGTCTGATTCTCGGATTCGCAACTGGTAATACCCCTGTCGGAGATCTAGCTTGGAGTACACTTTCGACCCTTGCAGGATATCGAACAACTCTTCGATGTGAGGTAGAGGATATTTGTTCTTTATCGTCATCCGATTCAGCTCACGATAGTCTACACACATCCTCAACGTCCCATCCTTCTTTTTCACAAAAAGAACAGGCGCACCCCACGACGAAGTACTCGGTCTAATGTACCCACTCTCCAACAATCCATCCAACTGAATCTTCAATTCTTTCAACTCTGCCGGAGCCATATGGTAAGGAGTCTTCGAATACGGTTCGGTACCCGGAGCTAAATCGATCACAAACTCTATCTCTCGTTCCGGAGGCAAAGAATTCAAACTCTCGGGAAACACATCAGGGAATTCTCCAACTACTGGCACCTCCTCAAGCTTAACTTGCTCTTTCGGACGGTTCAGTAGATAAGCAACAAAGGCCGAAGATCCCTTGACATCATTCGGGCGGCTTTAACATAAGATACTCGAGGAATCTTGTCAAACCTTTTGCCCAAAATCTCGCTATCAGCTCCCAGAGTAATTCTTTTCTCGAAACAGTCAATATAAGCTTGGTGCCGATATAGCCAGTCCATTCCCAATATTATCCCGTAGTGACTCATCAGAAGTTCAATGAGATCAGTCGGATAATCGCGATCGTCTATCCTCAACGGGCAGTCTCGGAAGACTCGATTGCACGAATAAGAAATTCCCAACGGGGAATTGACCTCAAGCACATACGGTAAAGACTCGGCAGATAAAGATAATTTATAAGCATATTCAGGTGCAATAAAAGAATGCGTCGCACCAGAATCATATAATGCAAATATGGATATGTTATGCAAATGTACAGTACCTTGCACCACTGCATTAGGATAGGTCTACCACGAGCGCGAACCATTTTCCTGTATCAAAAGACTAAATAATATGCATGTTTCGTTAGCCACATGATCATGTCCACACAGGTCACATAACATAGACATATAAAAGCACATTTTCCCAAAGCCGTTCGACCTAGACAGACTCGACACAACGTCAAAGCCTAAGTACCAAACCTAGGCTCTGATACCACCTTCAGCTGTGACGTCCCCCACGCCACAACCCCCGGACCGAAACGAGCTCCCGAGCGATAGTTAAATACCACCACTCGAAAATCCGCCCCGGACAACGGGATTCCCACAATCTGGCAACAGTAACTCCCAACAACAGGACCAACATCAACAACAACAACAACAGCACCAACAAGCGGAAGCAACGAGCAAAAGATCATATTTATATTCACACTGCCATCCGTGGCCAAAATAAACATTTATAAGTTCATTATCTATCACAAGTTGTAACATCAATTCATCAAGTATTCTACATTAGCATAACATTTCAAGGTTTCATGTAATTCAACATCATAAGTTCGATCCACAAAAGTAAATACATAAGACCGACTTCAAGGACTGTACAAGCCTACAACGCTGCTGCCAGTACCTGACCGCTAACCTGAAGCATGAACCAAAACGGGATGTGAGTCAAACGAACTCAGTGAGGAGGGGAATATATATAATAATTAAAACATAAAACATATTTAATTCACGCTTTGGTTAATAGAGAAACGAATCTAGTGCCGATACTTTCTCTTTATAATTCATCAAAGCTTTGTGAATTAAATATTAAAGTAAAACATTTTAGAAACATTTTATTCCCGGCGAGAACAGGCCATCTCCTTATAACTCCCAAAAACATATCAAATATAATGAAATTCCTCCTCAATACCATTTGGCTTATCGAGGGAGCTACCCTCGATTTCACCATACCCGACTAATGGCGCCGGTGCAAGTATTACTTGAACTAGACTACCTCCGACTAGTTACAAGTAACACCCATTGATTATATATTAGATGATCGTCACTGGGTCTCCATCCATATATATAATCTGGATTATACTATGGGCTTTACCCTAGACGCTCGTCTCCGGGTTTCCACCTCTAGTATAATCCGGGGCCCAAATATACCCTAAGAGCGTCCTCAATAGGGTTAAAGGAAATATAGTCTCACTTTATAATTGTTTTGATTGACCAAAAGGGTCGTTCGAGACAAGGTATGTAACCGTCTAGGGTTTCTCGACACGTTGCCGAATAACTCGAGGCATACGCGCAAGTCCCGAGACCAAATGTTACTTTTAAAAACAAAATTGTTCTCTTGTCTCTATTTTAAAACCATTTTAGAAAAGATACATATATATCATTTTATATCAAATCCTTTTTATTTCAAATATTGATAACATATAATTGAAATATAAAGGGGTAGGGTTTTCGCAAATATTTGTTCATACTCCAGTTAGAAAACATTTTACATCCTCACCTGTAGGTTACAAAAGGGGTTTCCAGCGACCTGAGATCAGTCCCGCAAGGTCCTACCTGTAATACACAGGCCTCACACGACTCAATAAAACAACCAAATACGACGCACGGCTATGAAATGCATTTTATGCTCAAAATAACATATTATGTATAAATGCACTTAAACACAATTAAGCTCATTCAAACACATTTGAACACAATCAAATACACATGATATTAAGCTAAAATAGGCACACAAGTACTATGGAAGCTTGGGAAATAAAATTCAAAGGTTTGTGAATATTACACAAACCACCCCTCATTTAATACTTTGCATAGCAAAACAACTCCGATTAATCCGAAACTTCCGGCATCACTTAGCTACTATATTTAAGGATTTTTGATGCCAAAAGAATCGAAAAATGAAGCCAAATGCTCAAAAATCACTATTCATCAGCCCCTACCTATTTTTGCCAAACTTTCATTTTTCAATCCCAAACTCCACAAAACTTCACCAATTTGCTTAATATCATGAACTAACATGAATTCCCTAACCATTTAAGCATCTAAGAGCATTAGGCCAATATTGCACATTGATCAAATTTAATGAAAATTTCACAAAAGATGCTACAAGTAATCAATCACCAAACTAAGCTCATCAATCATTCATTCTAACATGCTTCTTCACCTCATCAACATATAAAACATTGAAACTTAAAGATTAGAGAGATTTACAACCTTACTTTGAAGGAGAAAATGGAGGAGAAAGGAGATGTAGAGAGCTTGTTTGCACAAATAGAAAGTAGGAGGTTTGTTCCTTGGATGATAGAGCAACTTTTTGTAGCAAGAAAAAGGATGATTTTTGGTGCTTTGATGGGGGTTGAAAGTGGCGGTGGTGACTGGTGGAGTGAGGGCCGAGAGATGAGAGGAAGAAGAAGAGAATGTTGCTTGAGAATAGTGTAGAAAGTTTGAGAGAGAAATGAGGTAATTAAATAAATATAAGTTATTTTGAAAAGTCAAAATTAGCTAGCAATTTATATAGATATTTATATATATATATATATACATATATATTTGTATATGTTTGTATATATATATTGCATATATTTCAAATATAATATCATGTGATTCAAATATAATGACACAATTTTCATAAAATTTCAAATACAACACTTCAAGTATAAACATAGTGTAGGGTAATTCAAATATAAAGATTCTTAATATGAAGTCTTCATATTATTCACATATAGAATCACCCATTAATTCATATAATTCACATAATTGCAAACAATGCACACAAGAGCAATTAGTCGGTAAACTTACCGAAGCGTTATAAAAATAGCGGGGCGTTACAGAATTTGTATTCGGGAAACTTTGAGTAAATTGGATCAATGAAGTTCTCTAAAATGGGGGAATAACCTGCAAAAAATATGTTAGCTCCTCCACTGTATTAAGTCAGTATGTGTAAGGAGAAAATGATAATAAAAAGTAAATGAAAGTAAGCAATTGTAAAAGAATGCAGAAAATATAGATGCAAAGAGCCTGAAAAATGCAATGGTTGTGGTAGTAATGAGTGCTTGTAAATGAATGACTTTCAAATGAGACTTTAATTTTTGAAGGGCAGCAATCCTCCTGCCAGCCTGGAGGTAGTTGAGAATTTTCAGGATATCATGGGCGGATTCTTGGTGTAAATTAGGGGTGAATATAAACCCGTATGACCCGCCCAATTCGCTCGAAAACCGTTGGTTTAAGATTTTAAAATATTTACAACCCACTATCTATTGGTCGGGTGGCGGGTTCAATATTTAAAACCCGCATAACCCACAACCCGACCACTATATTATATTCAAACAATAATATATGTAACACCCCAATACAGTCCTTCCCCCGAGCCGGAACGAACCCCCTAGCCGTGATTAAAACCACCGCCTAGAAACCCATCCCGACCAACCGGGTCTATCCCTGATAATTAGCAACAGCATAACCCACAATAGAACGACACTAACAACTAACAATAATAAACAATAACAGAGATAGCGGAAGCATAATTCACATATATAAATATCACGAGCCCAAAAAATGTCGTTCGAGGCTAAACAATTATCCTAAACAGTTCTAATATAATCAGTTATGCTCACACCGAGCCAGTAATATCAGTAGAGTATATATCCATAATCAAAATTAACAGTTAAGCCAAACCATAACAAGAGTATCCAGAATGATAAAGTAAATGACAATTTCGACGGACCAAACCAAAAATGTCCTAACTAATACGTTGTTGCCATTCCGACACGCTGCACATGTCGGTTACCAAAAGCTACCTGAGATAAGAGCCAAAACACGAGGGGTGAGTTCAAAAGAAACTCAGTGAAGGGGCTATACATAGTAGTAAGGAAAGCAAGAACGAGTCACGAATCCGGTTTTCACAAAAATAATAATTAATTTGTTATAACACCTAGATTGTGATTCGTCTCGGTATATACATTCATTAACATTATTCAATAATTATCCCAGTGAGAATGGGCCTCCATCTTATATCTCCGCATTCAATAAATACTCCCAACACCGTTTGTCAGTCAAGGAGCAACCCGAGAACCGACACATTCATTCATGATAATTTTAGGAAAAATGTGTGTGGCGCCCCAAACAGTTAACACCACACCCCGCACCGATAACCCGCAAACGGAATGAGGCTAAAAGCTACTCCTTAGTAGTATCTCCTGAAAACCAAGCAAGACCAAACCAAACAAGACAACGACTCAGACGCACGGCTTCAACAATGCAATGAACATGTATGAATGATCAATTACGATAAACAATATAGATGGATGCAATTATGTTCACATTTTCACATAAAATAAGAGAAATATTCAAATTAACGAAATGTAAGCATGCTTAAGCGCAAACTAAGATCACATTCATGCTTAAAACACAAAAAGGAATCATTCGTACGAGTTTCGGATCAATCGGATAATATTACAAAAATACCCTTCCGAAAAATGTCACAATTCACTACCCGAACGAGGTCGGAAAAATTCAAAATCTATATTTCTACAAGTTTCCAAACTCTACGAATCTATTGGTGAAGTCGGATTTCAAAAACGAGGTCAAACGAAGAAAGTGGAGATTTGAAATTATCACTTGCAGTAGGTCAGATTGAAAAATAGCTGAAAAATGCATGCTCACGGGAAGCTGCTGGCTCACGGTATACTGTACACGGTATGCAGCATATCGTGAGGATGGACATGTACGGGATGCTGCACACGGTATGCAACATACCGTGAGTTTCCTCAAATTGCAGCAGAACAGAGCAGAAATGGAAGCTTGCGCGAAAACTCAACAATTTCGTCCCTAATTGGATTTCTACCCCATAAATCATGCTAGAAACAACATAAATTATTCTAGAACTCATGGAAAACCTATAAATCCAACCAACTTGCAAAAACAACAACTAAATCATCATATTTCATCAAATCTATATATATACAACTATTCACATATCTAACTCAAACTCAATCAAACAAGCATGGAAATGAATGAAACAAGGTAGCTACCTGTAGAGATTAATGAAAGGATCGTGCAGGTTCAAGCGGTTTGTGAATTGGGCGAGAATTGAGCTCGGTAGAAAGATTTGAAGATTAACGATCAAATTCTCTTTTCCTCTCTTTTCTTCTCCTCTCACGTAACTCTCTTTTTCTCTTTTTTTTTCTTGCTTTCTTTCTTTACGCAAGTCAAAAGGGGGAAGAGAATGATTAGCTGAGGGAACCTTTCTATTTAGGGAAAGAAAAGTCAGAGGGGCGAAACTGTAATTTTCAAAAACTTATCAAAATGGCTCGATATAGGAATCTAACAATTTTATAGTCAAAATTCATCATTTAAAATGCACATTGTCACGTAATAAATTAAAACACTTAAATAATGCATTTACGAAATTCTTAAATAAATACGAAAATTAAATCAAATAATTCGAGAAATAAGATGAGAAGTTAGAACGAGATGTCGGAACGTACCAAAAATCCGTCTTGAAAAATTGGGGTGTTACAATGTGCAACACATGCAATCGTTCACCATCTCCCCAACGAAAGACTGGCCAACCACCAACCGGTCTCCCATTGGAAATTACAATTTGGAAATTATACTTTGGGATCTTATTACTCTAGACGCTCGTCTCCGAGTCTCACCCTCCACATAACCTCCGGGCCCATTTTAGAAATATTAAACATTATTATTTTCTCGTATTTGCAATCATTCATTACGTTTGTGGCCAAACGGTCCATTTTCAAGACATTCATGTAGCGGTCAAAGACCCAAAACCTACTTTTAAAATCAAAACGTTTTATGTCTCGTGGAAATTCATTTCGAAAGATTACATATATATACGAGTTGATATCAAATCGGTTTTGATCGAAACCATTAAATTATAATGTAGCGGGCGCCCCAAACGGGTAACGCATGCCCCGCACCGAGTCTCGATCTGAAGCTGAAACAGAAATCCGTCCCCAAACTGAGACCCGGAGAACGGCAAACACATTTACTCAATCACTAGACGGGGCTTTTTTCTAAAACAACCGACGACAACAATGCGGAAGCGGAAGCAATACGAAGCAACAACAACAAAACCTAGTTCTACTTAAGGACAAATAAAGCCGTAAACCAATTGCGCAAATAGTTAAAACCCTCCAAGGCTAGCGGAATTCACTTACAGAAACTTAATTAAATCTTAAACGGGTTCAACATTAAATAATCCCGAACACAAATTCATAATCCACATGATACAAATAACATGATCATAAGTACCTAAAACAATCTAGGAATGAACAATGCACAAAAGAATATAACTCCGCAATACAAGACCGACGATGCCCACCTAGTAATCACCTGAAACAAATAAGGGTTGAAGCAGAAAGGGTTAGTCAAAAGACTAAGTGAGGGGGAAAAGGGAGTACATACATAATAGCATACATAGAATAAATCACCATTTTAACTTAAAAGAAAACAAATGTAAAAGAAGAGTTTTCATAAACATTTGGTGATTTATCATAACATAACATTTCATATTGCTCGGGGAGTCGAGCCCTCAACTCCTCATATCATATCATAACATACCTGAAAACATAACCATCCTTATTCCTCCCATATTGCAGAAGGACCGCTAAATCCAAACTGCACCATGTATAGGCATAACAACCTATGTTTCAGTTGACACGAAGTTAACCTCCGCAGGAGCTCGAAGGTTGCCACTCCGGCCTCACCCCGTGCTCCCGGTAAACGTGGAGTAAGCCACCGAATTCCACCGTAGACCCACTATCTATCCGACTTCATCCAATCACCATACTCCGGGGCCCACAATGACAAAACGGACACACATATCATAACTCGCATTTTCATAACTATCATTTTCCTATTAGAATAGGAATCAAGACATTTATGGGGCCAAAGGGACCATTCGAGACAGGCGGTGTAGCGGCAGGAAACACAACCGGGTATTCTATCGTCAGGGGGGGAAATCCGCCCTAACGACTTCACTCAACGAGAAGGTTTCCAACCCAAAATTACATTTAAATCGAAACATAGTTCGCTTGTATCTTTTTGAAAACCTTTCGAAATCATATACATAGTACTCTTTTGATATCAAATTCATTGTTCTCAAACTTCATAAAAGTAGTAAGCATAAAGTATTTACTAAATATAGTAATACGGGATGAAAATATAAATTTCGCATGCGAGGCTTATTCGGTATTAGGGTTGGTACTACGTACGTATTATCGTATAACATTAACAAAGGAAACCTCACCTGGCGACAACCAAAAGAAAGCCAGAAAGTGAAAGCGATCACCCTAATCCATGAGAGTGGAACCTGCAACTAACAAACGACACAACCACGTAAGACATTCGATGACGCACGGCTCATACAAAAGCATTAAAACACATAGAAACACGTTAAATAGTCATTCATATCACTTAGGTTCACATTCTAACAAAATATAGAAATTCAATAAGCAAATCAAGTTAGAATGTGATAAAAGCTCATAAATATGCATAAAAGGCAATAAGGAAGCATGCATTCAAGTTTAGGAAGAAACGGACAACATTTGAAAAATAGCCAAAAATGTCTAAACGAAAAACGCGATGAACGGGGCCCGAACGAAGTCAGAAAAGTCCAAACTTCATAAAATATGCATTTCATGATTTATAGGAGCTGTGGGTGAAATCGGATCTCGAATCGGAGGTCAAACAAAGAAAGTCAACTTTCATAAAAGGCATTTGACTACCATTGCCAAGAGCAACAATTTGAAAATGGAGAAATTTTGGTTAAGGCATACGCATTGCCTTGTGCACGGGTGCACGCACGGTCTTGAGTACGTTCTCAAGACGGTGCAAACACCCGCACTGGCCTGCGCACCAGCTTGCGCACGGGGGTGCGCAAGGCCGTGCAAAGCATAAAAGGGACGCACGGTCTTGGCGCATGGTCTCAAGACCGTGCGTAGGACCGTGTGGATCATTAGAGCAGCAGAAAATTGCAGAACAGCGAACCCTTCACGGAAATGAACCAAAATCCAACATTTAACCAACCAATCATGCAAATCTCAAGCTAATACTCACATATGATGTTCCCCTACTCATCATCTACCTATAGAATCAAGAAACACGAAATTCCATCCACAAAATCATCCAAATCGACACACACATAATATTTGCACATTTTGGAGAAAACTCAGAAAAAAGAGGCATAGAGTGAATAAAAATTTGATTGATATTAGAGAGTTATCGGTAGAGGAGATCGAGAGGGTCGCGTAGGTGTTAACGGTTCGAAAATCCATCAAGAAACGAGGTTGGTAGAGCAATCCAAAGCTTTCTTCCTCTTCTTCTTTTCTCTTTTTCCTTTTCTTCTTCTTCCTTTCTTGGGTTCACGTGAATGAGGGAGAGAGAGGAGAGATGGAGTCTAAGTCAAAAAGTTTGACTTGACTTAGAAACGAAGGGGCATTTTAGTAATTTATAAAACTCGCTTAAAATACAAGTTTTCCAAATAAAACATAATTACAGTCAAAGTTCACGAAATTAAACGCACATTGACATGTCGGGGTTTAAATACCGAAATTCACTCATTTATGAAAATGTTATATAAATCACATAATAATTAATAAAATAAATTATAAATCGCGTAAGAAAATTGGTTCGGGTTCCCGGTTCATAACTCGAATTTTCGGGCTTTACATATAATTCGAAATATTTAATATCATATAACAAACTGTAAATTGCAAAATGGTATAAACAATGGGAGGGGTAGCAGTTGTTTCACAAGTAATATTTATACATATAGGTTCTTGTCCAGCTTGAAAATAATTTAAAACCCTCACCTGGATCTCAGCACGCTAATACCCGAATGCTAGACTACTGACCCTCGTCCTGGGACTGATCTGTAACAACACAGAACCTAGAGGATCAAAACATAACTCTAAAACCACAAAACGACCAATTAAAGACGAACGGCTTATCGGATAAATCAACAATCATGCAATTAACATTAAATATGCATATAGAAGCTATCACACAAGTTTCATGTCAATTAGAGAAAAGTACAAAATTTACAAACCGGAAATGTCATTATTCATTACCCGAATAAAGTTAGAAAATTATAAAGTTCGCAATTTATTCAATATCATGATTTATAGGACCTACTGGTGAAATCAGATGTCGAAACCAAGGTCGTATGCAAAATCAGAATTTTTAATATAGCATAACACTGTTCATGTACATAGGCAAACTCTGAAAAATACACTCTCAGGGTAAAATGCAGGCTCACGGTATGTAACATACTGTGAATGAGCACAACATGGTAAGTTGCTTACCGTGAAATGGTAGTCTCATGATAAAATGTATACCGTGCATCTTACCGTGAAATTCACCATTTCAGGTAGAAAACAGAGAATTCGACAGAACTTCAGCAAGAATCATACGATTCAACATAATTCAACATCTTAATTAACTAACAACATCTAACATAGTTCATACGACTGATTCTACAGCTTTCTAGCCAAATATCACAACAAACAAACATTTAACGAGCAAAAATCATCAAATTATTACTTATGGCTACTGTTTATCATCGTCAACCAAATTCATGCAAAACAAAGAGAATTGAAGACAATTCTGGTACCTATTTGAAGATCATGATACGAGGAATTCGTAGGAACTGACGGTACTGAAATCAGGCGACGAACGAGATCACAAAGGTGGCTTAAGTATCAACGATGGAAATTCTCTAAAATCTCTTGCCTCTGATTTCTTTCTTACGTAAAAAAAAATAGAAGGAAAGAAAAAGAGAAAGAAAAATATAAGAAAAGAGAATCTTTGACATTTTTGGCTGTTCTGGGAAAGGGATAAAATGGTCACTTTATTGAAATCTCGGTACACGTTCTAATCTCTGAATATATCGATATTATAGGCGTTACGAAGCTAATAAACTAACGAATGTAGATACGAAGATTAAAAATCCGAATAGCACATATAATTCACGATATACGAGAAATAGAAAAAAGAAAGAATTTAATAATACGAAAGACGTACCAAATTACAATTAGAAAATTCGGGTCGTCACAATATGTAACGCCCCTTTCCGTAGGAGGAGAAATGACACCACATCCGCACCGAGACGAACTCCCAAACAAGGTAGATGTACCCCATTTAAAAATCTATCCCGGCGAACGGCAATCACTCAATCTATACCGGTAACAACAAACCTAGTCCAACAACAACAACCAACAGAAATAACAGAGTGCGGAAGCTTAACATATACATATCAATTAAACATTCAAAGCCACACGGGGCATCAATTAACGTAAATCAATATTCAATAATTCATCAACATCATCGAATCTCAATAATCATTAATATATCCATTTCTACTAAATAAAATGATTCAATTCAATTAAGTAAAGACAGACTATTGTTGGACACTACCGACAGTTACCAAAGGACATGAAGACCAAGACTTACGACCCGCTGTTGCCAACCAACATGAGAGGTGACAGCGCCACCTGTCGACCTGAAGTAAGAATTAAAAATAACGAGGGGTGAGTATAAACGATACTCAGTGAAGGTAAAGAGGGAACAAGTACGAGCCACGCTTCCGGGTTTTATACATATATAAAAAAGTACATTTGCAGAATTAAAGAAAAACCGGAATGTGCTTCGACTTGCATTAACTTCAATAATTAGCAATACAATAATGAAATTAAAGCATAACTACAATCAATTAATATCCCAGCGAGAATGGGCCTGTCCCTCCTTATATCCCCTTCAAGTCAATATAAAACTCCATCTCCGGTGTCTGACCCCATAGTGCGACCACGGGCGACGAATTGAATTTCAGAAAAACGTGCAACGAATACAACGCCCACCATCGCTCCCAACCGTGGCTATCAACTCCTGATGGGCCACGATTGACGCTTAGTTTTGGGAAAAGTACCTCGGGCAACACCCTGGACGCACGTCCCCAAGTGAGACCCTCGAATACCCTCCCGGGCCTTCAATAAAAAAAAAGTTCAATATCATGATACGAGGAATTCGTAGGAACTGACGGTACTGAAATCAGGCGACGAACGAGATCACAAAGGTGGCTTAAGTATCAACGATGGAAATTCTCTAAAATCTCTTGCCTCTGATTTCTTTCTTACGTAAAAAAAAATAGAAGGAAAGAAAAAGAGAAAGAAAAATATAGGAAAAGAGAATCTTTGACATTTTTGGCTGTTCTGGGAAAGGGATAAAATGGTCACTTTATCGAAATCTCGGTACACGTTCTAATCTCTGAATATATCGATATTATAGGCGTTACGAAGCTAATAAACTAACGAACGCAGATACGATGATTAAAAATCCGAATAGCACATATAATTCACGATATACGAGAAATAGAAAAAAGAAAGAATTTAATAATACGAAAGACGTACCAAATTACAATTAGAAAATTCGGGTCGTCACAATATGTAACGCCCCTTTCCGTAGGAGGAGAAATGACACCACATCCGCACCGAGACGAACTCCCAAACAAGGTAGATGTACCCCATTTAAAAATCCATCCCGGCGAACGGTAAGCACTCAATCTATACCGATAACAACGAACCTAGTCCAACAACAACAACCAACAGAAATAACAGAGTGCGGAAGCTTAACATATACATATCAATTAAACATTCAAAGCCACACGGGGCATCAATTAACGTAAATCAATATTCAACAATTCATCAACGTTATCGAATCTCAATAATCATTAATATATCCATTTCTACTAAATAAAATGATTCAATTCAATTAAGTAAAGACAGACTATTGTTGGACACTACCGACAGTTACCAAAGGACATGAAGACCAAGACTTACGACATGAGAGCTGACAGCGCCACCTGTCGACCTGAAGTAAGAATTAAAAATAACGAGGGGTGAGTATAAACGATACTTAGTGAAGGTAAAGAGGGAACAAGTACGAGCCACGCTTCCGAGTTTTATACATATATGAGAAAGTACATTTGCAGAATTGAAGAAAAACCGGAATGTGCTTCGACTTGCATTAACTTCAATAATTAGCAATACAATAATGAAATTAAAGCATAACTACAATCAATTAATATCCCAGCGAGAATGGGCCTGTTCCTCCTTATATCCCCTTCAAGTCAATATAAAACTCCATCTCCGGTATCTGACCCCATAGTGCGACCACGGGCGACGAATTGAATTTCAGAAAAACGTGCAACGAATGCAACGCCCACCATCGCTCCCAACTATGGCTATCAACTCCTGATGGGCCACGATTGACGCTTAGTTTTGGGAAAAGTACCTCGGGCAACACCCTGGACGCACATCCCCAAGTGAGACCCTCGAATACCCTCCCGGGCCCTCAATAAAAGAAAAGTTTAATATTTTACTCGCGTTTGAAGAACATTATAAGTTGGAAGCCAAACGGGCATTTAGGCAAGGGTGTGACGACATATGGGGTAACCATGAGTTTCATACGTGTCGGGATGTGCTGACGGACTCCTCTAACGACTTCCCCCATAGACCCAAATCCTAAGTCAAAGTGTCACGCTTGAAATGAAAGAGTTTACTTGCCTCTTGAAAACAAAACGGTTTAGATATACTCATAGGTATAAGTTTATATCAAAACGTTTGTTATTAAAATCATGAAAATATAATTAAATATCTAATAGATATACAAGAATGAGAAATCAAATCAATATGAGCACGTAAGGGTAGTTCGCAATAAATAAAAGAAATCCTTACTCCAGTTGAAAGCATTTTAAAACCCTCACCTGGGAGCACAAGAACGACAAGGCACTCAAGCTATTCCTTGAAAGGACGGCCTGAAACTGACAGACGACAAACCAAATAAGACAAGACACGACGCACGACTCTTAAGGTCTACAACACATGAAAGACCAAATAATAATCATGTAGCAATTGAAATTACAAGTAAAATGCAATTAAACCCATTAAACGAAAGATACTAAATTAAAGATGCTAAACATGCTCAATTGAAATTCTAATTGCACATTCATGCATAATATATTATAAAGAAGCTTTTATGCAATTTTCGGATCATTCAGACAACATTCAAAAATTGGAAAAAAAGTCCTAAACGAAAAAGGCTCGATTCAAGGCCTGAACGAGGTCAGGATTTTGAAAACTTTACGAAATATTCATCCTTGAATCATATGGAAGCTATAGGTGAAAACGGCTCGATTTTAGGGGGTTGTATGCAAAAAGTCAACTTTTATTTTTGGCCCATTAACCCCATTACCGTGAGCAACTAAGGAAAAAGGCTGAAAATTTGGTTAAGGGATTCGCACGGGCTAACGCACGGCCTGGCGCACGGTCTTGAGCACACACTCAAGATCGTGCAAGCTAAAACAAGGACGCACTGGCTTGCGCACCTGGGTGCGCAGGCCGGTGCAGGCATAATGGGTAATGCACGGCCTGTTGCACGGTCTTGCCAATACCGTGCGTTGGGCCGTGTGGTTCAACCTATAGGTGCAGAAAAACGCGATTTAAGGTTTTCTCACGAGGGTTTCGTCCTAAAATCAACTAGGGCGGATTCTGTAGCTAAAATCAACACATAAAATTCATACTCATGCATTGTACACATTAATAGCTACCATTTGATCCGAACTACACTAAAAATGGTAAACTCTAACCTACAAACCCATCAAATATATCAAATATTAATTTGAAAATAAAAGCTAGAAATCGAAAGATTTAATGGAGGAAATGAATTGGGGAAAGAAGGTTACCGGTAGAGAATCGAACGAGGATTGTATAGTTGGTCTCGGAATCTCGATTGATCGAGCGACGGATTCGGGACGGGATTTTCTTCCTCCTTCTTCCTTCTTACTTTCTCCTTCTCTTCTCTCTTTCTCTCTCTCGATTTTGGGGTGTGAGCAAGAGTGTACAAGAGAGTGTGCACAAGGGGGTGTAGGTGTGTTCAAGATGGTGCAAATGTGTCCAAGAGGGTGCAAGTGTGTTTAAGGGGTGTGGGTTCGTTTGAGATTAAAATAAATTCGAGGGGTAGAAAAGATAATTATAAATGGTTGAGGATATGGAAATAAATTAGAATAAATTAAAATTAGCTAACGAAGCTAATCTTTTCATTTAGAATCCGACGAGGTGTCGAATAATTATTCCGAAAATATATTCCGGAATTTTGGGTCGTTACACAATATATATATATATATATATATATATATATATTTAATATACATATAAAATAATTTATTTATATGTTATACATATATATATGCTTCTGAACCTTCTGACTTCTGAGGAGGTATTTTGTGTTTTATGTTTTAACATAGGAGTGCTAGGCTGCCTCTCCTGGATTTTCTTTTTGCTTTTTGTTCTTGTTTACTTCTGATTTGAAAAAAAAAAGTGCTTATGTGTGTTTTGAATATAATAATATATATTTTATAGTTTACAAATATTTTTTTTAATATATTAATACTCTATTTTTTTACATTTTATTTTAACACTCAATTAGATTTTAGCTTAATTATTTAATATACTATATTTATCACTATTTTGATAACAAAATGAGTAGAATATTGAATAAATTTTGTTATATTTTTTCGTTATTATTTTATGGAGATTATAAGTAAAAATAAATCTAATTATGAAAATTATAAGTATAATCCGTCAACCCGCCCGCTATACAAACCGCACTCATGTAACCTGAACCGCTCGATTTAGAAAATTAATTAAGAATTTATGGTTTGTGTTTTTACTAACCTGCATACGTCGGGTCGGGTAAAATTTACTTTATAAAACCGACCGAACCTGTAACGCCCCAAAATTTCCGAGTTCGGAATTTGGTGCGTTTCGAAATTTTGACCGTTTACGATCCCGACATCTCTCGTGATTTCATATTTTTAAACCCATGCGTTAAAGATTTTCATAAAAATAATCGATTTGATATTTTAATTTCAAGCCATTAATAAGAATTCAGTTTGCGTCGTTTTAACACTAACTAGGGTCAATTAGGTAAATTTATATTTTTAGCTCGTGTAATTTAATCTAGTAATTTAACAGTGCATGTTGGACCAAAATCCAATGTTTTAAAGATGTTTTCATCGAGGTTCTAAATATCTTTCATAAAATCATATTTTTAATAAATTGTATTTTAGCCCAAAATTATTTATACTTTGACCCCAACCCGGTATTGACTTTTCGTAAACTCGTAAATTTTTATGAAACGAACCTCAAACCTTGTTAGGCTTTTCATTACGGTCATTTTGACACTAAATTTGCCTAATTCCGAGACTTTGTGTTTTTGTCTTTTTTTTCAAAAATCATATAAATACGAAAGTTTCTATTTTTGGGAACTCATTTTTCTCGAATGATGAACGATTGATTTTCTCCAAAAATCTCAATTTTTGCAAATGATGTCGGAATTGGACAAATTATATGTCCAGATGACCATATCGACGAGACGAGTCCAACCATTCTATTTTACCGGCCATTAGACCGGTGGTGGCGCCGGAACGGCGATGAACAGTTGCGCACGAAGGAGCTCCGGCGATCTTCATTTTCTGGCGATGACGTGACCTGAGAGCAGTCAGGTCTGGACTGATTTTTCGAGACGAAGCAGATGGCGATGGTCCGGTGGCCATTCGACCACCGGCGAAGGAGATATGGATGATTTTCAGTTCGACGGTACCTTTTCCGACCTCTCTCCTCCGGTGACGACAATGGCTGGGGTTGGTTGGGAATTGAAGCCCTCGATGAGAGGAGCATTTTGGCAGTGGTCACACCTTCATCCGACCACCAACGACGGAGTTATGGCAACGGGAAGTTGGCGGCGGAGTTTGGGCATTTTCCGGCGACTTCCGATGGAGACACGACAGCGGACCACCAGGGCTATGACTGGCGTGACAAGAGGAATCTTTTGGTGGTGGTTTCACCACTTGAAACCACCGGATGGCGGAGCAGTGGCGGCGAACCTGTTCCGGCCAGATTCCGGCGATGGAGTCTTCACGCAGATTGTTCACCTCATCGCAACGTTTCCAACGGCGTTGGTATTACCCTAATCCGATTTATCGTTTGTCTTTTATCGCAATATTTGTACGTGTTTGTTAAATGTTAGCTTTTGTGATAGCTTTTAGCTTTTCGAACCAATTAGGCACGAACTTCTTGTACCGTAGCTTGAGATATGTTTATGAATTATTGTGAATAATTATTGTATGATTGTGTAGTTCGAATCGTAGGGTTTGGCTCGTTTGAGCTAGGATTAGAATTAGATCTTAGCTTGTAGCTTTTAAGCTTTTGTAAAAAGCTATAGGTTGTATTCAATTTGTTGGTTCAAATGGAATGTACATGTTAACGTGAAATTTCAATCTTACGCCTGAGTAGTTTATGTTTAAGTGTTTTGTTATTTATTAAATATTATTCGTTTGTTCGTTACTCTATTTTTTTGATGGGAAATGACCATATTATCCTTGAGTGCTCTTTTATGTTTAATAACCAAATGTTTATCCTTAGACATGTCTACTACCTTTCTAATTTCGATGCCTTGTTCGTTTATTAAGAATATTGTTACATATTCTAGATGTTGATTGTAAATTGTTTAGTTGGTTGACTTTACGTGATTTACTTATTTCTCGTACACCGTGCGTCTTGTCAGTGTCTTATTTGGTTTTGTCTTGTACTAGATTGCAGGGGTGGCTTTTTCTCTGTCAGACCTGTCATTGCTATGCTTCCAGGTGAGGTTTTTCTGCTTGCTGTCTCCAATATCTATATGTAGTATATATACAGTTCTTACATCCTAAGCCCGCATGTTATGAATTTCGATTGTTTTTATCCTGTTTCTATATTGTATATATATGTATTTGATTCGATTACCTTGATAGTTTATAGAAAATGATTTGATATCAAAACTATATCGTATTAACTCTTCGATCGACGGTTGCGTGAGAAGAGGCAAACTATTCTTTAAAGATAGGTGCGTTTGACCGAATGCTAAATGTTTTGAAAATGCGAGACTCGTTTTGTTCGATTGTTCGATTGCTTGTGGATCCAGAGTAGGGGGTATGCGATAAAGCCGGCCGGCTCGCGAAATTTGGCCCCGGCTGGGCCCACTAGACGGCCGGGCGGTCGTGGCCAGGCGCGTCAGCCTGGCCAGCCGGTCCTCTCCCCATGGCGTTGCCCTAAGTTTCCATACTTAGCGTGTAGCGCTAACTTGCCCCGTTTAAGCCATTTCTTCACCTATAAAATGAGGTCTCCCCCTTATTCTACAATCGCTCATTGACTCTCATCTGTCTCCCTCCTAAGACTCAAGTACTCATCTTAGGATTTCTGAAGAGAGGACTAGGCTTTTTCAGCCCGGTCCACTCTAGTCCCTTTCCTGTCCCTTTTCTCGGTGTTAGGTTAGAAATTCTATATTCCTAACCCCTAAAACCGAAAGGAGGTTGGATGCTCTGCTCAATAGAGTTCGGATTTCAGTCCCGAATCGAAGTGCGGTCCGGTCCCTGCGATCGTGCTCCTGTGTTCGAGGGGGAAAGCAACAGCGGGAACAAAGTGAAGCGAAGATAAGACTACGAGGATGAGTCTCCTTTTAGCCTTTTTAGTATTTATTTACTTCCTGTTTTCTTTAATTTCATAGTAATAGTCCCGTTCCGGCCCCTATTGACAATCAAATAAGTACATGAAGAATGTTCAATTCACAAATATATATGCTTAAGAGTTCTATTATAGTATTCAAATTATGCGAAATATATATTTTAGAGAGATTTTATCGCATAAAGGATTCCCCTATTATTTGAAGTTCAATTAACACAAATACAAAAAATTAAATCCAACAAAATGGAATTGAAATAGAGGATTTAATAACTAAAAAAGAATACCTCATAATATGCAACGCCTCCAATTTGTAGATCTTATCTCTGCACTCCATTTAGAATTTCATTCTTCATAACAAACTACACCAATGTTTTATATCTTTGCCAAGGTCATCTACATAATACTTAGCAATGTCAAATAACAAGATTTAATTGAAAAACATGACAATCTCCTACTACCCATACATTATTAGTTGCATTTTTTTCCTTCTTTCAAAATTTTCACAATAGCAGTTAGACCTTAGTTGGGTTAGTTTGTTTAGCTCAAGTCTGTTAGTATGTTCATGACAACTTAGAGTTAGCCTTTTTATTTATGTTTGACAACTAGATTAGTAGGACATGTGGTCTAATCTAGGATCATCTCCTTAGTATATATTTCATATTCTCTGTATATTTTGGTCTAACTCAATGAAATAAAACTCAGAGATACATTGCCAAATTCCATTTCGAATATACATATCCAATTATTAACCTAAAATAACTCTACAAACAAATTACATTGTATAGTGTGCCACTTTCCCATTCCAGCAAAAACACAACGACTAAATTGTTTGAGCTTTAAAGTAGTAGAAGAGCTAACTAGCACAAGCACAATCAGAGATATGAAACTGCAACAAACTCCAATGAGTTTCAACCTCTGCAACAAACTAAATTGTTTGAGCTTTAAAGTTACAGAAGAGCTAACTAGCACAAGTACAATCAGAGATATGAAACTGAAATAAATTCCAATGAGTTTTAACCTCTTCAAGAATTCTCACACAAAGTACAAACCATTTTTGCAATGAAAAGTGCAATACCATAAAGTAGAAATTGAAATTTTCCCTTACAACATTAAACTTCATATACATATATATCAATCTAATTTCACCACATGCACACACTGCTAACATTCCAATTTACTAACCAAATCTTCCATTAACATGAAATCGACTAAAGATTATATACATAAATCAGCTGACAACCATAATCTATAAACAAAGAATAAAAAAATAATAAAAAATACCTAAGCACAAAGAGATACCTTTTGAAAGAATCCAATAAATCTTAATAGAAATTTGATATAAAATGGAATAAATACCCTACCTACATTCTCAATTAAGAAATCAGCCATCTTTGCCGGAACTACAACCTTGTTCTTGTCTATTCCCAAGGCTTTTTGTCTTCGGTAGTGTCGTGACCCCCAGGCACGGAGAGGAGAACCCCCTTTGTTTGGGCGCTCGTTGGTCCCGAGCGCATAACATTTGCCCCCACCGTGTACAACCCTAAAGTTTAGCTTGGAAAGCAACTGCCAAAAAGGGATTAATCCACTGATAGTTATACATGGAGGTTTAGTTATATACTGCTCAATCATGCGTTGTATTTCCGATGTGGGACAATTTCAATGGTGAATCACGCATGGTAAACTGCTCACTGGAAGCAACTTACCGTGAGAGTGCATCCTCACGGTTTGCTGCTTCCCGTGCAGCTTACCGTGAGATGCCAATTTGTGCCAAATTTGGGGCGCTACAATTCGCCCCTCCTTCAGAGCACAATGTCCTCATTGTGCCACGACATTTAGGATCGTTTGATTTCTGCCAGTGGAGACACCCCACACACGCTGAGCACTTTGTTGGAGACTCTTCTGCGGGTGGACCCGCACGGACGGTAGGCTCTGATACCACTGTGTCGCGACCCCCGGGCACGGAGAGGAGAACCCCCCTGCTTGGGCGCCCCTTGGATGCGAGCGCATAACCTTCTCCCCCATCGTGTACAACCCTAAAGTTTGGCCTGGAAAGCAACTGCTAAAAAGGGATTAATCTGCTGATAGTTGTACATGGAGGTTTAGTTATATACTGCTCAATCATGCGTTGTATTTCCAATGTGGGACAATTTCAAAATAATCTCATGGTATGGTGTATCACGCACGGTAAGCTACTCACAGGACACAACTTACTGTGAGAGTGCATCCTCACGGTTTGCTGCTTCCCGTGCAACTTACCGTGAGATGCCAATTTGTGCCAAATTTGGGGCGCTACAGGCAGGCCCTCCAGAATTCCTCCATGGCTCAATCTCGTTCTTTTATTAGCTTTATTTGAGATCAACTTGAACTCTTCTTACCCATATTTTCATTTTCTCTTCGATTTGAGAGAAAATATTCAAGATCTGGAAATATTGAGGAACGGGCGTGAAAGCGGGAGTTTGGAAAAGATTGATGAGGGAACCCATTTGGGCAAAGGGAAGATTTGGCGGTGATTCTCAAATTAACAAAATTCAAAACTTTTTGTATTTAACTTCTTTCGAATTATTTCTAAACAAAAAAACATTTCTTTAAAATTATAAAATAGTAAAACGATGGAGTTTCATGTAGTTATTTGCTGCATTGAAATGTCCGTAGTGAATAGTCATCTTATTATGTGATTATTTACAACGATCCAATTTTCGTAGTAAATAACTCCTTTTTATTACATCCAAAAGTCCGTAGTAAGTAAATTCGTAGTAAGAAGCAATTTTTCTTGTAGTGATGGCTAAGGCCGCCGGGTCTAGGTGGTCAACGAGCGAAGGGTCTCCCCTTCCTCGATCCCACCTAGGCTACAACCAGCACCCTACGCCTCCCTTTTAGTTTCTTGCTTGTCTAAGTGTTTTACTGCTTTCTTGCTTGAAACTCCTCACCTCGTGTGTCTGTGCTAACCCTGAACTGTAACGCCCCGAAAATTCGTGTTATGAACCGGGAGTCCGAATCGATTTCCCTCGCGATTTATGATTTATTTTATTAATTATTATGTGATTTATATAACATTTTATGAATGAATGAATTTTAATATTTAAATCACGAATTGATAATGTGCGTTTAATTATATGAATTTTGACTGTAGTTATGTATTATTTGGACAACATGAGTTTTTTTGAACTTATTTTGCGAAATTAATTCGTTTCTCGAATCAAGTCAATCATTTGACTAAGTCTCACATCTCTCCCTCTCACCTCACTCACGCAAACCACAGCAAAGGAGAAGAAAGAAAAGAAAGAAAAGGAGAAGGAAGAAGAAGGAGTTTCAAACGATCGTCCCGACTCCGTTTCTTGACGGATTTTCGAACCGCTTACGCCTACGAACTCCTCACGATCTCTTCTACGAGTAAGGCTTTCACGTCCCTCTCGTTTAATGTCTCCTATGCCAGGTATTTCTCGATTTTGTTTATAGTTGAATAAATTAGGTTTTATATGATTTTGAGAGAATTTATGGGTGGATTTTCGTGTTTATTGTTTCTATGTGTAGCTAATATGTTGTAGATCATTATATGTAAATATTAGGGCATAATTTGCATGTTTAGATGATTAAATGTTGGATTTAGGAATGAATTTGCAAAGGTTTCTCGCTTCTGTGAATTTTTAGCTCTTTCTTGACGCACACGGGCTTTGCACACGGGGTGTGGCAAGCCCGTGTGGAGGTACACGGCCTCTTGCACGGCCGTGCAAGAGACCGTGCGCATGGTGCATGGTGCACGGCCTTGTGCAAGAGGCCGTGCGTGTCTTTTTGGTGTGCACACGGCCTCAAGGCCGTGTGCATGAGCCCGTGTGGACCGGCATGAACAACTCCCTGACCTTCTATAAGTCAGGGGCTGTTTTGGCCTACGGGTCCCGCCTCAGCTCGTCTTTTCCGAAATCATTCTTCGCTCGTGTATTCGATATATATGATATAGATATGAATTGCATGTTTTATGAATTTATAAATGTTCGGGTGTATGAATAGTGCGTTTTAAGTTTTCGTTAAATTTTTTAACTTTTGCATATGAAGTCCGATTTTCCCGAAATTCGAATGCATGCTCCCTTATGGTATTTAAAGAATGTCTGTAAAGTTTCGTTGCATTTGGACTTGATTTGCATTTTTAAATTATGAATTACTCCATTTTTGTTTGATAATTGAACCTAAGTGCTTTATGTGATTGTATAATGTGCTTTTACGCGTTCCTATGCTTTCGTATGACGTGCGTCGTCGTATGTCTTACGTGGTTATGTCTTTTGTCAGTTGAAGGTTCCACTCTCGTGGATTAGGTTGCTCGTTTCTGTTTTGGGCTTTCTTTTGGGTTGTCGCTAGGTGAGGTTTTTATTGTTATCCCGTATTATGTAGATATGTACCAATGAGCCTCACTAAATAAGCCTCGCATGTGTAATTTATGTTTTCATCCCGTATTACTATATTTAGTAAATACTTTATGCTTATTATCTTTATGAGGTTTAAGAACAACGGATTTGATATTAAATGAATAATATGTATATGATTTCGAAATGTTTTCAAAAAGAGACAAGCGAACTATGTTTCGATTTAAATGTAATTTTGGGTTTGGAAACCTTCTCGTTGAGTGAAGTCGTTAGGGCAGGTTTCTCCCCCAAGACGATGGAACATCCGGTTGCGTTTCCTACTGTTACATCGCCTGTCTCGAACGACCCTTTTTGGCCCTCCCCGAAATGTCTTGATTCCTATTTTAATAGGAAGATGATAGTTATGAAAATGCGAGATACGATATGTATGATATGTTATATGGGCCCGGAGTATGGCGATCGAATGAAGCCGGATAGACAGCGGGTCTACGGTGGAATTCAGTAGCTTGCTCCATGTTTACCAGGAGCACGGGTGAGGCCGGAGTGGCAACCTTTGTGCTCCTGTGACGGAGACTTCGTGTCAGCCGTGAGATAGGCTATTATGCCTATAGAGCAGTTGGATTTAGCGGTCCTTCTGCTACATGGGAGGAATAAGGTTGGTATGGTTTTCAGGTATGTTATGATATGATATGAGGAGTTGAGGGCTCGTCTCGCTGAGCAATATGATATGTCCCGTTATGTTATGTTATGATAGATCACCAAAAATTTATGAAAATCCTTCTTTTACGTTTGTTTTCTTTTAAGTTAAAATGGTGATTTATTCCCGTATGCTATTATGTTTGTACCCCCTTTTTCCCCTCACTTAGTCTTTTGACTAACCCTCCCTGCTTTAAACCTTATCTGTTTCAGGTGGTAACTAGGTGGGCATCGTCAGTCTTGTATCGCGGGTTTTCTTTCTTTTCGGTGATTGTTCCTTTCTAGATTGTTTTAAGTTCATGATTATGTTATATGTATTTGTTACCGGGATATTGTATCGAACCCGTTTATTATATTAGTAATTGAATCCCGCTAGCCTTGGTGGGCTTTAACTATTTGTGCAGTTGAGCTGCTGCTTTGAACGTTGCTATATGGAATTTAATTTGGTTGTTGCTTCCGCTCCCGCATTGTTGTCGTTGTTGTTGTTTTTACAAAAAGCCCCACCTAGTGATTGAGTAAATCGGTTTGCCGTTCGCCGGGTTTCGATTCAGGTCGGATTCCATTTCGGTTCTGGGTCAGGGCTCGGTGCGGGGCGTGCGTTACCCGTTTGGGGCGCCCGCTACAGTTGGTATCAGAGCTTCTTTGGTCCAATGGCCTAAGCTCTGAATCGTCATGTTTTGGTTGTTTTGTCAGTCGTTGTATGCCGGTGTAACTTAGGGAATTGCGCTCACCAGTGTTCAAGAACGCTTAGTGTTTGAATTGTGATGGATCTTTGTTGGATGATCAACAACAAAAGATCTTTTACAATCAAAACGCTGGGATGGACTTGGATATAGGTGGATGTGAAACTCAAGGTTATACTTGCCGTGCCTGGTTGTCTGTCGTATCCGGTTGTGTCTAGGTCGTACGGCTTAGGACTTCTGTGGAATTTGTGCAAATGTGCTAAGTGCTTATGTGAACTCTATCTGAACTCTAACTGCCTACGTGTTTACAGCTTTGCATACTCACTTACCTGTCATGCATATTTGCTATTAGCTTTACAGGATGCCTCCAAGTCGTCGTACACGTAAACCGCTCTCATCACCTCCATTAGCACCTCAGACCGATACACTGACTTCAGCCGAAATGGCGGAAACATTAAGACAGTTCATCGCTCAGGCCCCTAAAGGAAATGCTGAACAGGAAGCGTGGGCCCAATTTCTCAGATTCGAACCACCACAGTTTGAAGGTGCCCCGGATGACGCTATTGCCGAGGCATAGATATCGGCCCTGGAAAAGATTTACAGAATAATGGAATATCCGGACCCTCAGAGAGTCGAGTATGCAATCTATCTGATGGTTGGAGCCGCACAGGATTGGTGGAAACAGATTGAGCAAAGATGGACACGCGAGCATGTAGTCCCGACTTGGGATCAGTTCTTGACTGAGTTTCGGGCCAAGTACATTCCGTGGGTTGTTCGTCAGCAACGTGAAAGGGAATTTCTGGCTCTCAAACATAACACATCTTCAGTTGGTCAGTACGAGGCACACTTCCCTCGCCTTATTAAACATTGCCCATATATGGTTACCGACGAGCAGAGGAAGACTCGCCAGTTTGTAGAGGGACTGGCTTACGAGATCAGGAAGGCTATGATGGTGGTACGACATCAATGTTATACCGACGCAGTGGAAATGGCTCTGCATGTTGAGTCTGAACTCAGCCTAGTGGGACCGAGTCCTATTCTTGCCACTACCACCGCCCAGTACCTTCCAGCGAGTTCTAAGAGGCCATTTACACCATCAGGGCCATCTTCCGGAAAGAAGACCTCCCAAGTGTCTTCATTGAAGCAGAATGCACCTCCCCAACCGCAGGGAGCCCTACGACCCGTATGTAGCTTTTGCCAAAGAGACCATCAAGAGTCAGAATGCCGAAAGAAAGCTGGACGTTGCTTCTCATGTGGAAGTCCCTCCCATTTCCGCGCAAACTGCACAAGGAAGAAAAGATCGAGACAGTCGAGGAGAACTTAGATCCGAATGCTTCGGTGTAAGGTACAATATATAAATTGTCATTCCATACCTGCATTTCATCATTCGAGTGGTTTACACTCACTTGTTGCGCTTTTCATTGACGTTCTTGCACGTGCGCCTGTTGAATTCTTTGCGTGCTTCTCGTTTATTTTCGTTGGCGGATTGGAGGACCTTTGCGATTGTGCGCGTGCTGCCGTTTATCACCAAAGGAGCCGTTAGCAGCTGATTTGGCCGAGCTGCCAGCAAAGGATTATCTTGGACTTGACTAAGTCCAGAGAACCAAGTTGATCATAGAATTCACAGACGTACTTCCCGAGAATCTGAGAGCTCTTGCGATCAGATCGGAATGGATGGCTTGTGATAGATCTAACTCTAAGAATTAGAACCAAGATCGAAGTCGTCTAACCGAATGAGTTCTGCCGATCTGACAGAATCGAAGAACCGACTTAATGAACTTCCCTCCCTTGAACGTGCCCAAACGAGTGTCTTGATCTGGGGTACTCCAACGTTGCTTGTAGAGAAAGAAGACAGTGCACTTCCTGTGTGTATTGTTCACCGAGAATTGCACAGAATATTAACGAAGGCAAGTATTCTCTACCGTCGATGAAGAAATGTCCGATATGCTTTGAGATCGAGGATTTTGTCTGAACAACATTTGATTAGGGTATCATCAGCTTTGTGCTCGAGATGAATATGTTCTGAAGACAGCTTTCAGTGCCTGATGTAGACGTCTTGAATTCGTATGTCTGCCTCTAGTACTGACAAGTGCTTTGCGACTTGATGGACCCCGTTCATATCGTAGCGAGTTAGTCGTTGCTTCCTAAGGAGTCACCTTGGTGTCCTCGAGATTAGAGGAAGAACGCAGAACACCTCCGTATGGTACGCCAGAAAACAACGGGCACCCGCTAGTTGCCCCACCTAACGGATGTGAAATCTGGATCGACTTAGTGACCTTTTAAGTCATTTCGGATCCGGAGTGAGAAGAGAAGGAGGATCTTTGAAGATTTGAGCAGTACTGGAATGGGAACAAACCAAGACTTCGAGTGGAATTTCTCTAAGCTTGCAACCCTGTTGCTTGAGTCAACAGGAAAGAAAACAAACTCGAATGGACGATCTCTGTAAGACTTGTTCTTAGGAGTTGAGAAGAGATTAACTACAACTTCAATATTAACCCCGCTCAAGGGATTCCGAAGGAATCGTCGTGAGTGGGAATGCGTCACATGAAAGGTTGAATTGGTGAATGGTACTAATGAAGAAACCATAGCATCAACTAGAAAGTATCCCCTCATGACATTGCACTAGCTACTGTAGGAGAGGATTGGCTGAAGCGTCGCCACTATATCTTATGGAATTTGTTGACATCCCCACAGATTATGAGAGTTTAACAAGTGTTAACTTAGGAGGAGTTGAATCAACCCCAATGTCGTTAATGGAAAATGTTTGAGGACTAAGATTACAAGAATCAGTGTTCCTTGGGAAAAGCGAATATTGTAGTTGGTACTTTGAACCAAATCATGAGCATGTCACAAATTGAGGCTAAACCGAATTGGACTTGCACCATTTTCGATAATTTCATTCATAGCCTTGCGACCCAGTCAGAATTGGGTTGAAGAATCTAAAATGCCTAGTTTGCAAAAGAATGGATCCCGAGTCAGACAATTCGAGCGAAGAATAATCCAAAGTTTCATCTTTGTGTTGGTAACCCCAATACTTCCCAATATAAGTCCCGGACCCATGATTCGAAGAGTCGAAAGAAAGAGACTTACTCGATTAAGTCAAGAGATACCTGGCTTGCCAGCAGATCAAAGCCGAGCATCAAAGATTAAGGAGTTAGCTATGACTACTGCATACCCCTATGTGGGATTGGGAAGGGATTCACCATGGACTTCGTGTCCGGACTACTGAAGGTTTAAGATGGTAATTACTGTTACAGGTTTATCTGGGATTTCTCCAAGGTGCTGTCGATCGGATTCAGGCCTTTCGACAATAAATGGAGATAGCTCAAGTTCTACTGAAAAGCTACTTGGAAGAACCCCGAACAGGCTTGGAGTTGTGCAATCCGCGAAATATCTCCTAGCGAGTCCCTTGAATGAATCAGACAGTCGAAGGAGCTTCGTGAGAGATCCGAATGAAGATGCATAAGTTTCACCCAGAGTTGTTTAACTCTAATCAGTAGAATCTGGGGACCAGATTCAAATAAGGAGGGGTGATTGTAACGCCCCAAAAATTCGTGTTATGAACCGGGAGCCCGAATCGATTTCCCTCGCGATTTATGATTTATTTTATTAATTATTATGTTATTTATATAACATTTTATGAATGAATGAATTTTAATATTTAAATCACGAATTGATAATGTGCATTTAATTATATGAATTTTGACTGTAATTATGTATTATTTGGACAACATGAGTTTTTTTGAACTTATTTTGCGAAATTACGAAAATGCCCTTTCGTTTCTCGAATCAAGTCAATCATTTGACTAAGTCTCACATCTCTCCCTCTCACCTCACTCACGCAAACCACAGCAAAGGAGAAGAAAGAAAAGAAAGAAAAGGAGAAGGAAGAAGAAGGAGTTTCAAACGATCGTCCCGACTCCGTTTCTCGACGGATTTTCGAACCGCTTACGCCTACGAACTCCTCACGATCTCTTCTACGAGTAAGCCTTTCACGTCCCTCTCGTTTAATGTCTCCTATGCCTCGTATTTCTTGATTTTTTTTATAGTTGAATAAATTAGGTTTTATATGATTTTGAGAGAATTTATGGATGGATTTTCGTGTTTATTGTTTCTATGTGTAGCTAATATGTTGTAGATCATTATATGTAAATATTAGGGCGTGATTTGCATGTTTAGATGATTAAATGTTGGATTTAGGATTGAATTTGCGAAGGTTTCTCGCTTCTGTGAATTTTCAGCTCTTTCTTGACGAACACGGGCTTTGCACACGGGGTGTGGCAAGCCCGTGTGGAGGTACACGGCCTCTTGCGCGGCCGTGCAAGAGACCGTGCGCATGGTGCATGGTGCACGGCCTTATGCACACGGCCTTGAGGCTATGTGCAAGAGGCCGTGCGTGTCTTTTTGGTGTGCACACGGCCTTGGTGCACACGGCCTATGAGCTCGTGTGGACCGGCATGAACAACTCCCTGACCTTCTGTAAGTCAGGGGCTGTTTTGGCCTACGGGTCCCGCCTCGACTCCTCTTTTCCGAATTCGTTCTTCGCTTGTGTATTCGATATATATGATATAGATATGAATTGCATGTTTTATGAATTTATAACATGTTCGGGTGTATGAATAGTGCGTTTTAAGTTTTCGTTAAATTTTCTAACTTTTGCATATGAAGTCCGATTTTCCCGAAATTTGAATGCATGCTCCCTTATGGTATTTAAAGAATGTCTGTAAAGTTTCGTTGCATTTGGACTTGATTTGCATTTTTTAAATTATGAATTACTCCGTTTTCGTTTGATAATTGAACCTAAGTGCTTTATGTGATTGTATAACGTTCTTTTACGTGTTCCTATGCTTTCGTATGAGCCTTGCGTCGTTGTATGTCTTACGTGGTTATGTCTTTTGTTAGTTGAAGGTTCCACTCTCGTGGATTAGGTTGCTCGTTTCCGTTTTGGGCTTTCTTTTGGGTTGTCGCCAGGTGAGGTTTTTATTGTTATCCCGTATTATGTAGATATGTACCATTGAGCCTCACTAAATAATCCTCGCATGTGTAATTTATGTTTTCATCCCGTATTACTATATTTAGTAAATACTTTATGCTTATTATCTTTATGAGGTTTAAGAACAACGGATTTGATATTAAATGAATAATATGTATATGATTTCGAAATGTTTTCAAAAAGAGACAAGCGAACTATGTTTCGATTTAAATGTAATTTTGGGTTTGGAAACCTTCTCGTTGAGTGAAGTCGTTAGGGCGGGTTTCTCCCCCAAGACGATGGAACATCCGGTTGCGTTTCCTACCGTTACATCGCCTGTCTCGAACGGCCCTTTTTGGCCCTCCCTGAAATGTCTTGATTCCTATTTTAATAGGAAGATGATAGTTATGAAAATGCGAGATACGATATGTATGATATGTTATATGGGCCCGGAGTATGGCGATCGGATGAAGCCGGATAGACAGCGGGTCTATGGTGGAATTCGGTAGCTTGCTCCATGTTTACCAGGAGCACGGGTGAGGCCGGAGTGGCAACCTTTGTGCTCCTGTGACGGAGACTTCATGTCAGCCGTGAGATAGGCTATTATGCCTATAGAGCAGTTGGATTTAGCGGTCCTTCTGCTACATGGGAGGAATAAGGTTGGTATGGTTTTCAGGTATGTTATGATATGATATGAGGAGTTGAGGGCTCGTCTCGCCGAGCAATATGATATGTCCCGTTATGTTATGTTATGATAGATCACCAAAAATTTATGAAAACCCTTCTTTTACGTTTGTTTTCTTTTAAGTTAAAATGGTGATTTATTCCCGTATGCTATTATGTATGTACCCCCTTTTTCCCCTCACTTAGTCTTTTGACTAACCCTCCCTGCTTTAAACCTTATCTGTTTCAGGTGGTAACTAGGTGGGCATCATCAGTCTTATATCGCGGGTTTTCTTTCTTTTCGGTGATTGTTCCTTTCTAGATTGTTTTAAGTTCATGATTATGTTATATGTATTTGTTATCGGGATATTGTATCGAACCCGTTTATTATATTAGTAATTGAATCCCGCTAGCCTTGGTGGGCTTTAACTATTTGTGCAATTGAGCTACTGCTTTGAACGTTGCTATATGGAATTTAATTTGGTTGTTGCTTCCGCTCCCGCATTGTTGTCGTTGTTGTTGTTTTTACAAAAAGCCCTGCCTAGTGATTGATTAAATCGGTTTGCCGTTCGCCGGGTTTCGATTCAGGTCGGATTCCATTTCGGTTCTGGGTCGGGGCTCGGTGCGGGGCGTGCGTTACCCATTTGGGGCGCCCGCTACATGAACTTCCCGAGCATAGGGTATAGGGTAGACATACCTAGGTTTAATTCCTTTTCCAATTAGCCGGATACCTTGTGTCTAGGTTCTAACCTACGTGTCCCGAAAAATACCTGTCCGCATGCACGAACACGAGGGCTGCCCCCCCTCGTCAATCACCTTAGTGATCAAACCCAGTTACTTTGGTTTGGGCATATCAAAGACCCCAATTCCCAATACACCCATGGCGTACACCCGTCAGGTGTTATGAAATCCCTATTTCATACATCTATACACACGTGTCTCGAAGGCACTCACACACACGCAATGGAAATAAAAACTATATTTTCATTCATATAGATAAAGTTTAGAGTTTGATTAGTACAATGCTAAGAAAACTGCAAAACACCTATCTATACTCCCGGCGATAAGAACCGTCTGCGGAGCTGCTATCGCTACCATGGCAAGGACTACCAATGATCTCGTAGATGTCATCATCCGAGTCACTAGGAGTGGTATCCCTGGTATACTCCTGAGCCCTCGCCTGGGCCCGACTCTTGTCAATCACTGGCCCACCCCTAGGCTCTATCGCCGGCATCTCATGACGCCTCTTCGTGCACCTTTCCTTGAGTAGTGCCTTGCCCTTGCCCTTATCATCAGTCGCCATGCTTGCCCTGCGCTGGACTGGGGCTGCAGGCCTGTCCACCGACAAATGCTGGAGCTGGTCTAGGTGCGCAGATGCATCTCCTCGTCGCCTCCACATCTCCCGAGTCGAGCGCTGTCCAACAAACAACTATGTTAATCACAGTTACAACAATGAGGAAAGTTGGAGGAAAATAGAACAAGGACATACCATGTCATCCGTGCAACATGACAGCTCCTAGACGTACAAAATAGTTCTGTTTGTAAACTCCTTCAAGGAATAAACCATCTTTAGAGCCTCATCATAAGCGGCCTTTAGGCCCTGCACTAACGAGGAGCTCACATCCCCAAATCAAAGCAGATAGGTGAAAAACAAGAAGAAGAAGAATGACGTACCTTCTTCTTCGGAAACAAGATCCTCGGAATCCCGTCCGTCCCTGGGTGAGCAAAGGTGTGGCAGACCATCTTCCCTCGAAGATCCATCAGATCCACTGTCATCCCCGGAGCATCCTCCTCAGCGTCATCCCCGTCATCGACCTCGGCCTGGCTCGAGGATGTACCTGCTCGATGAGGGAATCGACCCATCAAGTACTGCTGGGCAAAATCAGTATATGACAAACGCTTTGTAGGAGTCCCTCAAGACTCCGTGAGGCTCTTCAAAATCAGTCAGTACGTCGGCCTGCAGGGCGAAAGACATGTCCCAAGTATATGGAGGATCGAGCGGAATAGTGAGGGCCTGCACACCTCCATTTTGGTACAGAACCCGGGAACCAAAGTACTGGGCCCGACCAAATGGACAGCCATACACATGATCCTTCATAGACTGGAAATAGATATACGGATCAGTGATCTCACTCCATCATCCCCATTGAACCTGCACGCGAAGCATAACTCACCCAGATAAGAAAACCCACATAAAGGCTAATGGAAAAGCCAAACAGAGGAGAAACTTACCCGTCCAGCGGTAACCACTTCTAAGGCCCTTCTACAGGCTGAAGTGCCACTCCCTCGGACCTGCGGGCTCGTTGGACGGGAATATAAGCTTTGAACCCACTGAGTGCAACCTGAAATTGGGCTTAAACCACTGCCCAAAAGGATATCCATTGGTTACACTTGAATTCTGACTTATATACTTGAGAATTTCTTCAATTTGTCCGATGTGGGACAACTTTGAAGTTGGGGTACTACAATCACCCCTCCTTCAGAATGCGATGTCCTCGTCGTGGCGTGACTAGTGGGGACTCTAGAGGTGGTCCCCGCATGTGTAGGACTGTGCCCCGCAAGCTCAAGAGGTGGCTCCCACGCATATGGCACTTAGCTTCTAGTACTGATGATTGGCTCTGATACCATTTTGTCACGCCCCCAGACCCGCGGGCCTGTTGGACGGCAGTATAAGCTTCGAACCTACTAATTGCAACCTGAAATCAGGCCTAAACCACTGCCCAAAAGGATATCCGTTGGTTACACTTGAATTCTAATTTATATACTTAACAATTTTCTTCAAGTTGTCTGATGTGGGACAACTTTGAAGTTGGGGCACTACATGACGCCTCCCGGTGACCCATGTGCGAGACATTCCCCTGAGTTTAGTGACGGCTCAGAGAAAAAGCACTCTCCATCGGTTCCCGAAGGGTTAGAGTGTTGCAACCCAATATCTCCGAAGCCCATATCTTCAAAGAACCAAGATTGAGTTATACAAGTGTAAAAGAGGTAGAAGCACAAATGCGATAAATCCTCAAAACACATACCGTCCAAGCGGGAAAGTATCCCTCACAAGATGGAACACTGTAGCGGGCTTCCCAAACGGGTAACGCACGCCCCGCACCGAGACCCGACCCGAAGCCGGAATGGGATCCGACCCGAATCAAAACCCGGCGAACGGCAAGCATTTACTCAATTACTAGGCGGGGGTTTTAAAAAAACAACGAGACAGAAGTGCGGAAGCGAAATAATCAAACATTAAAGCATGATAAATTGCACAATTATTAAAGCCCACCAAGGCTAACGAAATTCACTTAATTAAATAACAAACGGGTTCGGTACAATATCCCGATAATTATATAATAACGGGTTCAATATACAAAATCCCGAATACATTCTAATAAATCCTAAAATGAAAAGACATAAATCATAGCCATACTGAATGAGAGTTATACATGAACAAAAGAATGTAACTCTAAGACGCGACGACGACGACGACGAAGATCCCGCCTAGTATCCTGAAACCAGTACAGGGGTAAAACAGAGGGGGTTAGTCAAACGACTAAGTGAGGAGGGAATAATAATGTATATAATAAATCGGAAGTAAATCACCAATTTTTAAACTTAAAGAAATCAACATAAAAGAAAGGTTTTCGTAATCGGGTGGTGATTTAACATAAAACATAACATATCATATGACTCGGCGAGTCGAGCCCTGAACTCCAATATCCATATACAAAAACCGGAAACCACCCTTATTCCTCCAATGTAGACGGACCGCTAAATCCGAACTACTAGTAACATACTAGAATAACTCAGGTACTCAAAGGGCTGCCACTCCGGCCTCACCCCGAGCTCCCAAATGGAGGAAACCATAGGATTTACGCCGTAGACCCGACGTCTACCGACTTCGTCCTATCGCTCATACTCCGGGCCCAAACGATCATGCAAACATTTCATAACTCGCTTTTCAAACATTTCGGGTTGGCCAAAAGACCGTTCGAGACATGTCATATGCGAGGCCGAAGACCAAAGTTCACCTTAGAAACAAAAAGGTTTTACATGTCTCTTTCGTAAACATTTCAAAGTCTATACGTAGTACTTTTCATATCAAGTCATTTTCGATAAATCAAATGAACATAATAATCATAAATATCTATTAAGTATATATATAAATGGTGTGAAAACAAAACATAAACGTGGCTTATATCGGGAGAGGCTTATTTATATATATACATAATAATACTGGAAACAGAAACGGAAAGCCTCACCTGGTTATGCAAAATGAACAAAAGGAGCAAGAACCGGCACTACTCCACAGGAGTATCGTCTGCAAAAATACCAAGACACAACCAAATAAGACTAACGACGGCGCACGGCTTATACGAAAGAATTAGAACACATAGAAGCACGTTATACAATTAAATCAATCACTTAGGTTCAAATTCTCAAACGAAAACAGAGTAAATCGCAAATTTAAAAATGTAAATCAATTCCAAATGCAACGAAACTTTACGGACATGCTTAGAATATCATAAAGAAGCATGCATTCGAATTTCGGGAACATCGGACTTCACATGCAAAAGTTAGAAAATTTAACGAAAACTTAAAATGCACTATTCATATACCCGAACATGTCGTAAATTCATAAATCATGTAATTCCTTTCTATATCATATATATCGAATACACGAGCGAAGAAAGAATTCGGAAAAGACGAGCCAAAGCGGGACCCGTAGGCCAATTTGTACCCTGACTTACAGAAGGTCAGGGTACTGTTCGAGCCTTCCACACGGCCTTGTGCACGGCCGTGTGGCGAGGCCGTGCACGATCAAGAAACGCGCACGGCCTCATGCACACGGCCTCAAGGCCGTGTGCACCAGCCCGTGTGCGATTCCTCACGCGCACGGCCTCATGCACACGGCCTCAAGGCCGTGTGCACCAGGCCGTGTGCACCGATTCGAGCAGAAACATTTCGCAGAAACAAAACCTACGCGAATTCAAACCTTAATCCAACGATTAATCACTAAGACATGCAAATCAAACCCTAATTCTCACATATAATCATCTACAATACATAAGCTATACGTAGAAACAATAAACACGAAAATCCATCCACATTTTCTATCAAAATCATATAAAAACCTAAATTATTCAACTATAATCAAAAATCCAAAAATCAAAGTAATGAAGGCATTAATCGAGAAATTTCGTGAGAGCTTACTCGTAGATGAGATCGCGAGGAGTTCGTAGACGTAAACGGCTCGAAAATCCGTCGGGAAACGGAGTCGGAACGATCGTTGGAATTTCTTTCTTCTTTCTTCTCTTTTCTCTCTTTTTCTTTCTTCTCTTTTTCTCTCTTTGCGCGTGAATGGAATAGAGAAGGAGAGAGATTGACTTAGTCAAATTGACTAAGGTTTAGAAACCGAAGGGGTAAAGTTGTAATTTTGCAAAATAAGTTCAAAAACTCACGTTGTCCAAATAACATGTAATTACAGTCAAAATTCATATTATTAAACGCACATTGACAATTTGTAATTTAAATACAGAATTCATTCATATACGAAATAATTCTAAAATTACATAATAATTATCAAATAAAATAATAATTGCGCAAATATTCGATCCGAACATACAGATTTATAATTCGGATTTTCCGGGCGTTACATAACCTTAGTCCGGCTATAGGCATCCATCCATAGAAAGCTGACAGCAAACCCTGCTCGGCCCCAAGCATAACTCCTGACACGCCCCAAGTCCCCTAGGGATCCCAGTAATCCCAACGGTGCATAAGAAGACGGGTTGGCAAAGATCATGCTACACAACCCGTAAAAGATAAAAGCCCGAGCCAGTCTCACCATCTCCGACATGTCCTATGTATCGATGTTGCGAGATGTCCAGGTTTTGAGGATTCCCCCTAAAGCCAAAGTTGGCGGACCTGCATAAGTTCTGTTGGGTCCCAGCAAATCAGTCACCCTCTCCTCAGGGACCTCGTCCCACCACTTGAGGTCGTGACCCTCAAAGGGCAACCCCGTGATCATGAAGAAGTCTATCGGGGTTATAGTCACCTCAAACAACGGGAGCTGAAAGGTCCTGGTGCATCCCACCATCTCACGTAGCGCCCGAATCATATCGCCATTTTGCCTCATCATCGGCAGAGAACTGAAAAATACCCCCAAGCCGATGTCATCCACAATCAGTCTGGCCGGCTCTAGGAGATCCCTATACCAAGTATCTATAGCCACGGGAATAGAACGAGGCTTCAAAGGCTCACCCTCCTATGGATAGAACAAGAGTGGGTCAACAATAAGGCAGAGATACGTAACAAGTATAAGCCTACACAGGAACACCCACTAGAAAGCCTTTCTCTAAGAAAGTCCAAGCCAAAAAGCACATTCAAAGGCCCAAAAACCCTATTTTTCTCGAAACACATCTCTTTTGGTTAACACTCTACCCAAAAAGAGGATTCCTACAAGCCTCCAGCCCCACCAACCGCCAAAAGCTCTGTCGAGCATTTTTTCAAGCACCTAGTGGGCATGAACACTATTCACAACAAACTCACTTCTCAAAATCTCGCGCTTCCCCCCGATGGAAACGAGATTTTTTCCACAAATCTGAAGCATCTCAGGTCTAACTAGGTATTTCTACCAAAAGCCCCTTCAGCAATGGCTCAAAACAATGGGAAAACAGAAATATACTTCAGAAAGCACAAAAGTGTAAAAAAGGAAATTTACCCAGATCTGAAGTACTCTTGGTGCAAATGTGCAGTAATCTCCCTCCTCAGGTCGAACTCCCCATACTCTCGCTCGGCGACTAGATGGGTATTCCACCCATTCCTGCAACAACGAGCTCGGTAGTCCCTTCGGATGCCTTGCCTCTCACCATCCTTCAAACAACCAGAAAATAGCTTTTTAGTGCTTCAGACTACTCAGAAATACTAGAAACACAAATTCAAGTTTCGAGCCAAGAGAGCACACTGGAAAGAATGACGAAAATGAGCCCCAGGATGGCTACTTAAAGCCAACCGGTTCCCCAGCTGGCACCAGCCGGCCAGCCAGCGCACCTTGGCTTGAAGAGCTGGCCGACTGGTCCTGACCAGCCGGGCACACGGCTGACCATCCAGCGGTCCCCCGACCTCCATTTTTCCATTTCTCGTGTCCAGACACCTTCTAGGACACTGCAAACCCTGTTCCAAGCCTCTGGACTACGCTGTAACTCGAGACGAGTCCCTATGCGGATGTTAACCCCTCGAACTGAGCTACATAAAAGGCTACCACGGAGAAGACCCTCTATCTCCTTCATCCAGTGGCACCTCAAAGGTTTGCTACACCAATGCCTAGCTCCGAAAGCTCCTCGGCACCAATCCCCAACAGATTGTCATCAAATGATGAGAAAATCTCTCTCGAATAGAATAGCAAAATCTTCGAGTTTGGCCTTCTATCCCCGTCACAGAGAATAGCAAAATCTTTGACCAATCACCTCTTGAAGAGAATAGCAAAATCTTCAACATAGCCCCTTTTACCTTCCCTCGAAGAGAATAGCAAAATCTTTGAGGCAACCCCTATTATTCCCTTGAAGAGAATAGCAAAATCTTTGAGGTTGCCCTCTTACCAATCCGGGCCCGTAGAGGCATGAGTAGTAGTAATTCCCCGTAGACGAAGGCCTACAGAGGCATGAGTAATGGCTATTCCCCACAGAGGAAGGCCCTCAGAGGCATGAGTAATGGCTATTCCCCGCAGAGGAAGGCCTTCAGAGGTATAAACACTCACAACATCTCGACCCGTCATATTTGGCACGTCTCGGTGCAAAATCGGGTCTTCATTGTACCATCGGCGTTCACCTCTCTCGAGCTTCCACCAATGGGGGGCTCTATAAACACCTCGATTTTGCACCTGGTTATACGACGATGTTTTATAAGGCCGACAACACAGCCCCAGTAAGCATGGGATACAACCCGGATGCTCAGATGATCTCGGAGAGTTAACCCTAGGGTTCTAAACCCTGCAACACACGCTATCGGCCCCTAAACTCGATGCACTATTACGATAGGACAGAGTGATAGGAGCATTTCAGACTTCGAATCACCCAAAACGAAGGAGAAAACACCGAAAAATTGAAGGAAATGCGCAAACCCAAGACCGGCCCAACATGGCTGGCCGGCCGGCTCGCGAAATTTGGCCGGGACCAGCCGGTCAGGCGCGTCAGCTTGGCCGACCGGTCCCCTCCCCCGGCGTTTCCTTAAGTTTCCATACTTAGCGTGTAGCCCTAACTTGCCCTGTTTAAGCCATTTCTTCACCTATAAAATGAGGTCTCCCCCTCATTCTACAATTGCTCATTGACTCTTATCTCTCTCCCTCCTAAGACTCGAGTACTAATCTTAGGATTTCTAAAGAGAGGACTAGGCTTTTTCAACCCGATCCACTCTAGTCCCTTTTCTCGGTTTTAGGCTAGGAATTCTATATTCCTAACCCCTAAAATCGAAAGGAGTTCCGACGCTCTGCTCAATTGAGTGTTCGGATTTTAGTCTCGAATCGAAGTCCGGTCTGGTCCCTGCGATCGTGTTCCTATGTTCGAGGGGGGAAGCAGCAGCGGAAATAAAGTGAAGCGAAGATAAGACTACGATGGTGAGTCTCCTTTTAGCCTTTTTAGTATTTATTTACTTCCCATTTTCTTTACTTCCAGAGTAATAGCCCCGTTCCGCTCTCCTATGGGGTGGGACACCCCCCATGGCTAAGGCCAACGGGTCTAGGTGGTTAACGAGCGAAGGGTCTCCCCTTCCTTGACCCCACCTAGGCCACAACTGGCACCCTACGCGTCCCCTTTAGTTTCTTGCTTGTCTAAGTGCTTTACCACTTTCTTGCTTGAAACTCCTCACCTCGTGTGTCTGTGTTAACCCCGAACTTCTCGAGCATATGGTATAAGGTAGACATACCTTGGTTTAATTCCTTTTCCGATTCGCCGGATACCTTGCGCAGGGCTTATAATCCCTCGATAGGTTTAATGAAGGTCGTACGGCTTCATAGCCAGGAATTAAACCCAAGGTCCCGTAAAAAATAAACTTTCCATGAATAAAAAACATTCCTTTTTAGGAAACTTTCCAAAAAAAGTAGGATCTTGTTAGGAAAAGATGAGAATCCTCTGGTTATCCCGGCATGAGGGTCTAAAGCTTCGAGCTTTACTCCCCCTCTACCCGTAAATACCCGAAAGGTTTCTCTTTTCGTAAGAAACCTTCCAAAAATCAACACGAAAGCCTTCTCTTAATGAAAGAACCTCCTTTTTGGTTAAATCTAGACATGAGATTTCAGTGGTGAGTTCGTCTCAACCCCCCTCTATTCGAGATACACCCGAAAGGCAACTCTTTCCATAAGAGAACTTTTCTTTTATATATTTTCTTTATAAAGTAACCAAAAACTCTACAATAACCGAGGCATGATGAACCTCATGTGTCTAATCCATACCCTACTCTCAAAAGTTCGGGGTATGAACTACGTTGGCTTTGATTCCCAAGCTCCTTGGGATACATAGGCATCCGGTTCCTTCCGGCACGAAGCCAAAGGGATTCAATCCCTTTATTGTATATATATACATATATATATATTGTTTGCTTGCATGATTATCTACACATTTGGGGAATACTTTGGTCATTTGGTGTGGGTCAGAAAACCCGAAAGGGGCGGTGGGGGGGGGGGGGGGGGTGACCCCTTCCTCCATCGTAAATTGGTTCCCGAATCCTTCACATGAATCTCTGGTACACATAAACGGACCTATGAACCAACGAGTTTCCCTCTCAACCCTATCAAACTAAACCGAGTGGGTGGCGACTCTAAACCTCAAACGACGAACAGGGAAAGACTCCATACAAAGGTAAAACCAACCCTTAAGCCTACACACATACACACCAAACAAAACAAGCCATACTCCCTCCCCCACACTCACATAAACAACTCCCCACCTCGCGGGCTAGCCCACAAAGGGGCAAACTTCTCTTAAGTTAGGTTCGTTTGACAGAATGAACATTTTTCTTCAAAATGCGAGTAATGTTTAATGAATATTAATGAATGAATGATTGTTGGATCCGAGTAGGGGGTAATGAGTGAAACCGGTAGACATTGGGTCTACAGTGGATCTTCGTGACCTTGCTCAAACCTCTGGGCGCTCGGGGTATGGCCGGAGTGACAACCCTTAGAGTACCTGAGCAGGCATATGTCAGGGACCCACCTTGTATATGTCGAAGGCATAGGGTCAAACTCCTTATTGCACATGTTTATTGTTTGTAGTACGGGGTCGCTCCTTGTCTACTATTGGAGGGAATAGGATGGTTTCGTGTTTTTATTGGAATGTTTGGGAGAATGCTCAACTCCCCGAGTTAGTGCTTGTTACTCCTTTATAGTATGGTTGGGTTCGTCTCGTCGATACGGTCATCTGGACATATGATTCGTTCAATTCCGACATCGTTTACGAAATTCGGGTTTTGGAAAGAAAAGGGTCGTCGCTCGGTGTTCGTTGGGGTGTGTGTGTGATTTCTAAAAATGGAAACTTTTCCTTTTATATGATTTCGAAAAACGAGATAAAACGTGAAGTCTTGGAATTAGGCGTACTTAGTGTCAAAATTACCGTAGTTAAATGCTTAACAAGGTTCGAGGTTCGTTTCGTTAACACTCGGGCATTTATGAAAAAGTAAATATTGGTTGGGGTCAAAGTGTAAATAATTTTGGGCTAAAAAATGCAATTTCTTAAAAATATGATTTAATGAAAGATATTTTAGGCTTAATGAAAATACTTGGAACCTCGATGAAATTTACACTGGATTCTGATCCAATCTGCAGTGTTAAATTACTAGATTAAATTAAACGAGCTAAAAAAATATAAATTTACCAAATTGGCCCTAGTTAGTGGCAAAATGATGCAAATCAAATCTTTATTACTGCTTGGAGATTTTAGAAAGCCAAATCGATGCTTTATGAAAATCTTTAAATGCAATTGTTGGAAAACGTATAATTGTGCAAGATGTTGGGACCATAAACGGTCTGAATCTTGATAAACATGCAAAACCTTATCTTGGGAATTGTGGGTCATCACAATATTCCCCTCTTCAAAAGAATCCGTTCTCAGATTCTACTTCTCACGTCAAACCGTTCTCTACCAAACTTCTTCTTTGGCTTCGGTTCTAGGAATTAATTCTGTCCAACTTATAATGTCTTCGGGACTTGAACGAACTCCTTTGATTCCTGAAGAATCATGTTCGTTTTCCCGTTTCACCCTAACTTGGTGTTCTTAATGTTAGTCTGATCAATTCTCAAGACCGATGCACCTTCAAAGCGCACCTTCTCGTCCATAATGACCAAGTATAGAAAATCTAAATACGAGGTCCTCAATCTGATGTGGCTGAAAGCTCGGAGTTCATCTTGTCGAATTCGACATCCAGATTCATATAAGTCCTCACTCTGACTATCTTTAGAAGTGTTCTCCTTCAACTCGATCCGCCGAAGTCGATACTATCCAGATCTGCATAACATACTCGAAATAGAATCACTCCTAGTCGGCTAAGAACTACTTGTCCTTAGCATTTTCTAATAGCGTGTAACGAGTCTATCATATTCCACGCTATTCACATAGAGATCATATAAGGTCTAAGCAATTAAACATTCAATTAGCGCAATTAAGGATTTAAATACAGTTAAAGCACGTAAGTCATATGAAACACTCGACATAAATTTAGAGCCATTAAACACATAAGCTCTTCCGATCTCTGAATGTGGTTTGAAATCCTTGTAACCCTGTAGCCATTCTGTCTGATCACAAGTTGAACTCTCTAAGATGATCCTTGGATTTTATCCCTATTCAACATGACCTAGTTTTTTTTTTCTTTTCTATCCACTGTCTATTCCACAACTAGTCTGCTCGATATTCTGTTCCTTTCTGAAGCCCGTACTGATGATATCTGTTGGTTTCTTATATGCTCTCCCATCACTGTTTCGAAACCTGATCCCAAACTGATTCCATTTCTGCTGTCGCTTCTAGTTCCATGTAGCCTATTGGGTAGTATCTCTGAGGTAGCAAGATGCTGATTACATTTCGAAGCTCTATCAAGTTCAGTAAAGACTCCATTTTCTGAGCAACCTTTAACTGACTTGATTCTCTTATTAGTCTTGAGCTGTTCTCGTTCTCCGTCCTCGAAGTTAAAGCACTCGTATTGAAATCCCGAACTTCGAACTCAAATCACACTCCATCTTCTGAATCTGTTCTTGAGCTCAATTGTCGAATGTGCTCTTGAGATCATGCTATCTTTTGTCCCTCTGTTCAAGGTAATTGCTGTCTACTGGCTTCACTTTAATTGTACTAAAATCGGTAATCCTTGTTCCTCTACTGTTTCCTTTTACTGTCCACGTTCCATGATTAGTACCTCTGCGTTGATATCGGTGAACAGAAATGCTCTTCAAACTAGTAATTCCAAAGCCTGGTGGTGTTGCCGTGGTCAATTCTACAAAGAATAGATGAAGGTGGATGTGGATGATGATGTATGCGTAATGTGCTCCTTGTTCAATCTCCTAATCTAAATTATCTATTCTCTGCCCTAAAGTGCTTGACTTAATCTCCAAGTAAATAGTCCAGCCAAAAGCCCATAAGTGGATAAGGGAAGAGGCTCTTGTCTCTTGCTGATAATTGACCGAAATCGGGCCCAAAATCCGCTGGAAAATGCGTAAGAAAGATCTTGAATCGTAAAAGGAAAGTGAATCCGCACAATCTAGGACTCTTCAGTGAACTGGACCTGAAAACGTGATCACGTAAACGTGACTCTCCAAAACTGTTCCAAAATGGTGACTTCTAGCCTCTTATTGAGCAAAAGCTCTAATCCTACATCCAAATCCACAAAGTAGATCAAAACACAAGAATAAGGACAAATAAAGTCATAGAAAGGGGGAAAATGTAATAAAGAATCATGCAATTAAACGACTTATCAAATCCCCCCACACTTAAACGATGCTTGTCCTCAAGTATGTATCTATATCTAGGCAAAAACAGGCTATTCACAAGCAAGACAACAAGGTAGATGAGAAAAGATAGATTAAAGAGAAACTCCCAACTAATAGCAAACAACTTGAGTCCAAATTAAATACATGCAAATATAATTCTGAACAACTTTCAACTTCTCCAAATCAAAGTAATTCATTCAAGTTCAAATCCCAAATCACAGCATTTTACAGTCAATTCAAAGCAATACAAGTTCAAATGCAAAAACTGAAGCAAATATTCCATCCCGTGTTATTGTGTGTGACATCTAAGCATGTAAGGAATACTAACTCAAATTTGATTAAGAAATTCTCAAGAGTTTTCACAAGTGCTTATGGATTCGTTCTTCGCTCTTATGTCCACTAATCTAAACTAACTCGACTAAGAATCAAATTTAATCATTACAAAACATTCTGCATTGAATTTTCAAACCTTCATAGCCTATTTCACTTTCCCTTTTTTCTCTGCTGCACACTCCCGGACTGCTTGGCGGTACATTGACCGTTGCCGACCGGTGACAGCGGAGTTTCAAGTATCATTATTCGTGTTGCGCACTCCCAGACTGCTTGACGGTACATTGACCGTTGTCGACCGGTGACAACAGAATATTCCTCTTTTTTTTTTTTTTCTTAAACAGCGGATTCCTAAGTCATCTTAATCGAGCATGGTTATGATTTCGCGTGGACAGTGACTAAAACAAATTCTAAGACTATGTTTCACTCTCTCACAGGTTTCTTCACCTACTACTTAGATAGTGCTCATACGGATGGGAGGAACTTTTGCTAACTTTTAAACATTTGAAGGAGTTTTCCTAAGAATCGAAAGTCGACTAAGGCTCTAGGAAGTGAAACAAGAAAAAATACTTGGAAAAGGAGATTCAGATCATAGTGCATTTGGAAAATCAAACTTCTCATCTCAAGGTTGCAAGTAAACAATCAGGAGTAAATCAATTCATCAATCCAATCAAACTACCAAGTGTCAATAAAATTCCAGGAATTTTCAGCACTTAAACACTCCCAACTACCAGCCTAAAACATGCAGAATCTTCCAACAAAACAGCCATACACATGCAAATAATCCTCAACTACCATCTATTCACAACAAATACATGCATCAATATTTCAACAAAAATATCACCAATTCAGCCCCAAAATCACAGAAAATAGCCCAAAATAACTCATATGCAGCCTCAAAATGTCCAAAAATTCCAACCTCAACAACCTAGAAATACCCTCCCACACTTAGAATGAAAGTTGTCCTCAACTTTAAAATAAAAGAAGAAAGGTACGGAGGACTTCCCTGAACCCAGGGGTGTAAGAATGACGATCATGGGTGGGAGGAGTGGCCCCATGCAAAGGCAAGTAGGGCATGGATGTCGGCATGCATGGATGAAAACTGAGCTTGCAAACTTTATCAGCGTCAGCAGGATCTTGTACGTGATCACGTTCAGGCTCCTGGCTGACTATACATTTCAAACTCAAGTCATCTGCCAAAATAAACCGGTAATACCTGGAGATAGAGAGAGCACAATTAAACACATCAAGGAGGGAATTAAAGTGGGAAAAATGAAGGAAAACACAACTAGGCTAAGAAATAAAAATCGAAATCCTTGACGTCTTTCATTGGGAACCCTGCATAAAAAAGCTTCAAGTGATGTAAATTCAATATAAGAACAACGCCTTTATCAAGGTTATCGAATTTCACTGCACAAAAACAAAATGCATTAGTAATGACAAAAGCACCCTCCCATCTCGACCTTAATTTTTCAGGAAATGAATTTAGTAAGGAGCGATAGCTAAAAACCTTAGCTCCAATACTAAATTTTTCCCTTAAAACTTTATTCTTCTTATGACCATTGTCCAATTCAAAAGCTTTATCAGATAAATAATTTAGAAAGCTCGCACCACCATCATAAAACAACTCAAAGGGTTTTTCCTCTGCTGCTATCTTACGAGCTTGGACATTCCGTTGTAGAAGAGAAGACTATCGGTAGTGTTCGATTTGCATCAGCAGCTGCAGCAGGATCTTGTACACGATCACGTTCAGGCTCCTGTTCGACAGTCTGTTCCTCTTCCACGTCAGGTCTTGAAGTTCGACTTTGTTTAGGCGCTTTTGCTTTCGGTACCTCCAGTTCCTTGCCGTTCATCAATGTGATAGCATTCATATTATCTCGTGGATCATGAGTTTGAGAAGGAAGTTTCCCCTAGTTTTCGAGTTTGCTAATAGTGCTGGCAATCTGGCTCATATGTTTTTCCAGATTTTGAACGGTAGTTTGGAATTGTTGCATATTATTCCTTGTCTCAAGCTGGAATTGCTGAGTGCTGCTCATAAATTGTTTGAGCATGTCCTCAAGGGATGGCGTGCTCGTCTGTTGGACTTTCCTCGGTGGTTCATGTAGACTCCCAAACAACTGAGAGTTGAAGGATGGCGATTGTGTATGTGGTAGTGGAATCGGATTTGGCGCATAGCGGTCATCTAGTAATGGACAAGAGTCTGTTAGGTGAGGATCCGTGCATACTCCACATCTTAAAATTGGTTTATCTTCAAAACTCCATGTGGGATCGTCGTGAAGCAATGGGCACCTTTCAGTGATGTGGGGCCCTGTGCATACCCTGCAAAATGCAGTTTGTGCAGAATTGGTAGCCATTTATGGAAGCTATAGGCACACGTGACCCAGAACATGATCACGTTTAGCGTCTCGTGACCTGTTTTGCTACTTCTCCCTTTTTTTTTTCAGATTGCACCGGAATTCACCTGCACAATCAAACCAAATTATCAAAAGAAATTAAATACCAATTAAAAACCAATCCCCGGCAACGGCGCCAAAATTTGATGGGTGTCGAAACCACCAAAAATAATACTTATAATTCCAATCTACCAAATAATACAAAATTGCATACAGTGGTAAATAGGGTCGAACACAAGGATTGGTTGGAAACAATATCTTTTGAAAACCGGGAAATTTATTGAAAGCAGTAAAAGGAGGGGGGGGGGGGGGTTTGAAGAATATCTAAACTAATCTAAACTACCAATAAACTAAAACATAACTAGAAATCACGTAGCAAACAATTAAAATAAGTTAAGGATCTTTTTGGTATTTTTGGATTTTTTGACTAAACAACTACAAAATAAACTAGGAAACAAATAAAAAGTAGGGAATAAAATATATGTGAGAAAAGTCTAGTTGGGGAACAATTCAACTAAGTTCTCTACTCGATCGTAGACGCAAGAATAAGCATTCGACTATCAATAAGCCTACTATAGTCATCAATTACCTTAGACGACTTCGTTTCTTCTTAAGATTAGATTAATCAGGGCTTATACCTTACAATTAATCCCTAATCAATAGAGAACTCTTCGATAACCCCTCTAGGAGTTCGATCTATCAAAAACATTCAATCTAAGAAACATATACTCGAGTCAATTAAACACTAACACCATGCTAATATAAACCCGATTATAGAATTCCACTAATACCTCGGTAATAATTTCGCAACTACCCTAGTACTAGTTCGTCTCTAAGTTCACATACATCAAATAACCCCTTCAACATATGCGAAGACACTATGCAATTAATCCAAATATTCAATTGGCCAGATCAAATAATTAAATCAATCACAATAATCAACAAAAATAGAAATTCTCATAAATACTGAAAAGTCGAAATGTAGGAACAATTAGGTCTCACAAGTATTTAAGAACTTAGGCAAATTCTCCAACTAGAATTGTAGCGCCCCTTTCCGTAGGAGGAGAAAGGACACCACATCCGCACCGAGACGAACTCCCAAACGAGGTAGATGTACCCCATTTAAAAATCCATCCTGGCGAACGGCAAGCACTCAATCTATACCGGCAACAACGAACCTAGTCCACCAACAACAACCAACAGAAATAATAGAGTGCGGAAGCTTAACATATACACATCAATTAAACATTCAAAGCCACACGGGGCATCAATGAACATAAATCAATATTCAACAATTCATCAACATCATCGAATCTCAATAATCATTAATACACCCATTTCTACTAAATAAAATGATTCAATTCAATTAAGTAAAGACAGACTGTTGTTGGACACAACCGACAGTTACCAAAGGACACGAAGACCAAGACTTACGACCCGCTGTTGCCAACCGACATGAGAGGTGACAACGCTACCTGTCGACCTGAAGTAAGAATTAAAAATAGCGAGGGGTGAGTATAAACGATACTCAGTGAAGATAAAGAGCGAACAAGTACGAGTCACGCTTCCGGGTTTTGAATATATGTATAGGAAAATACATTTGCAGAATTGGAGAAAATCCAGAATATGCTTCGACTTGCATAACAACAATTAATAAGCGGTAACAAGAAAGCATAAATAGAAGCAGGTAATATCGCAGCGAGAATGGGCCTGTTCCTCCTTATAACCCCTTCATGTCATTATAAAACTCCATCTCCGGTGTCTGACCCCATAGTGTGACCACGGGCGACGAATTGAATTTCAGGAAAACGTGCAACGAATGCAACACCCACCATCGCTCTCAACGGTGGCTATGAACTCCTGACGGGCCACGATTGACGCTTAATTTTGGGAAAAGTACCTCGGGCAACACCCTGGACGCACGTCCCCAAGTGAGACCCTCGAATACCCTCCCGGACCCTCAATAAAAGAAAAGTCTAATATTTTACTTGCGTTTTAAGAACATTATAAGTTGAAAGCCAAATGGGCATTTAGGTAAGGGTGTGACAACAAAGGGGGAAACCATGAGTTTCATACGTGTCGGGATGTGCTGGCGGACTCCCCTAACGACTTCCCCCATAGACCCAAATCCTAAGTCAAAGCGTCACGCTTGAAACGAAAGAGTTTACTTGCCTCTTGAAAATAAAACAGTTTAGATATACTCATAGGTATAAGTTGATATCAAAACGTTTGTTATTAAAATCATGAAAATATAATTAAATATTTAACAGATATACAAGAAAGGAAATCAAATCAATATGAGCACGTTAGGGGGGGGGGGGGTTTGAAGAATATCTAAACTAATCTAAACTACCAATGGTAACGACCCGCAATCTCCAAGTTCAAGATTAGCGCATTTATCGGAATTCGGACCATTTACGGTCCCGACGTCATTCATAATTGCATGTTTTCCAACTCTTGCATTTAAATATTTTATAAATCATCGATTTGGTATTTAAAACCCAAGACATTAATTAGAATTTAATTTGCATCATTTTGTCACTAATTAGGGTCAATTTGGTAAATTTATAATTATAGCTCGTTTAATTTAATGTAGTAATGTAACGGTGTACATTGGACTGGGGTTCAATGTTATAATGCATATTTTATCGAGGTTCCAAATATTTTCATAAGATTCTAAATATTATTCATTAAATCATATTTTCAAGAAATTGCATTTTTGACCCAAAACTATTTACACTTTGACCCCACTCAATATTGACTTTTTGTAAATGCCTGAATTTTTATGAAACGAACCTCAAACCTTGTTAAGCTTTTCATTACGGTCATTTTGACACTAAGTACGCCTAATTCCGAGACTTTGCGTTTTTGTCTCGTTTTTTGAAAAATATATATAGTAACCTTCCATATTTAGAAACCACACACACACCGACAATCATCGAACGACGAGCCATTCTCTCCCAAACACGATTTTTGCAACGTTGTCGGAATTCGACGAATCATATGTCCAGACGACCGTATCGACGAGACGAACTCAACCATACAAGTTTCCCGGCGATTGGAGCAGCGACGGCGACGCTACGGCGGCGCGAAGGTGGCGACGGTAAGGGTGGTGGATCTGGCTTTTCCGGCCACTTTCAGGCGGCGGGCAAGGGTGCTTCTGGACCGATTTTGCAAGGAAGCCAACGGTGGTGGTCTCGTGGCTATCCGACCACCGACGGCGGCGGAATCGACGATTTTCAGGCGGCGGTGATGCTTTCTGATCTCAGTTCTCTGGCGACGTCAATGCCTGGGGTTGGTCGGGAATTGAAGCCCATGAAGAGAGGAGCATTTTGGCGGTGGTTTCACTTTAATCGGACCACGGACGGCGGAGTTATGGCGACTTGAAGGAGCGGCGGCGTTGAGTGGCGGTGGGAGTGGTGGTTCTCGGTGGTTCCAGGCGGAGTCACGATGGCAAACCACCATGGTTGTGACGGGCTCGTCGAGAGGATCATTTCTGTATAAGGGTTCGACTATCGGAGGTGTTTCGACGGAAGTCCGGTGGCGGTGCGGCGGCGGCACGCGGCGGAGCTACAGTTCCATTCAGATTCCGGCGACAGAGTCTTCACAAAGATTGTTCTCCTCGACGCAACGGTTCTAACGGCGCTGGTATTACTCGAATCCGACTTGTCGTTTGTCTTTTATCGCATTTTTTGTATTATTGTGTTAATTTGTAGCTTTTGAACTATAGCTTATAGCTTATAGCTTTTGAGCATGAATAACTTGATCCTAGCTTGGCTTAATTGTATGAATTGTTGATTGTTGATGATATATGCTTGTGTAGTCGAACGGATAGGTTTCGGTTCGATTAGGCTAGAGATAGGATCGATCTTAACTTGTTAGCTTTTGAGCTTTTGGGAAAAGCTATAAGTTGTACTTAATTGTTGTTGATTTAAATGAAATATACATGTTTGATGTTTAATTGCAAGGTTAACCCCTGGTTAGATTATGCTTAAATATTATTATTAATTAAAGTTAATTGTTATTCGTTTATTTAATTATTGCATGCTTTTGGATAAATGACCAATTTACCCCTACTTGCTCTTTTGTGATTAAATATTGAATGATTATCTTTAAGCATGTTCGTATTTTGATAGCTGAGCGTCAGTGTCTGTTTTCTTGTTCGTGTCAGTCATTCATCCTCTAGACCCCGTGTTTTTAGGTGGGATCTCTGAGGGAGAATCATACATGTTGCTTGCTTGCTTTTCTCGTTTGTCGAGCTACAGGTAAGGGTTTAAACTTCTTTTAACTGGGGCAAGGACATAGTCTTATATAGGTTTGCGAAATAAATGGCTACCCTACTTTTATTATTACTTGTTGTACTGCTTTTCTATTCCTTATGTGCTTAGTTAAACCCTTTAATAACAAAACCTATATGTATAATATTTTACAAATATTTTCGACTAGAGGCAAGGAAAACCCATTTGTTTTAAATGCGAACTTTGGTCTCTCGACCTCGCAAATATAACCTTATCTTGAATGGCCCCTTTGGCCTCCCACACCCCGATTTCCTACTTTCGAATGGCCATTTTGGCCACCCAAACTATCATTGATTTCAAAAGCGAGCCATAGATTGTTTAATGACTTGGGCCCGGAGTATATAGGAGGTGAGCCTAGGGACGTGCGTCTAGGGCAAATCCCGATGTGTACTCCAATCCGTATTCGCTTAGGTCGGCCAGGAGGTTGGCTAGCCTGAGTTAATGCGAGGGTGGCGTTGTAGGCTACGCACTTCCTAGAAAATTCTGATAAGGGTGACGTTGTTAACACGCGTTTCCACAAAATTCTGAGTGGGTCACGACTGTTGGTGGTGGAGTACTTGCTTACACGATTTTTTAATTGGGAGTTATAAGGAGAGGGCCCGTTCTCGCCGGGATACATTATTTGCATGATTTATTGCATTTGTTGCTTGTCTAATTGTTTTACGGCTTTCGTTACAAGTCGAAGCACATTCCGGTTCTCTTCATTTTTCATATGTATTTCCCTATAAATATATATATATATATATAAAACCCGGAAGTGTGACTCGTGCTTGCCACTGTAAGCCTCCGTTATTATTCAATTAATTAGTTGAATTACAAGCCGTGTTTATTTATCAATTACAACTTATTTATGCCATGTCTTTCGAACTTGTAACGGCCTCGTGACTCAACTAATATCATTTCAAAATGATCGGCTTGACCTTATGTGCAAATGTTTTCAAAGGATCCGGTTCGTCAACCTTTTGTGTTTTCAAATAAAGCCGAATCCGAATGTATGTATCTTTATCAAAACGAGTAACATTCACCCTTTTTGGTTTTAAACGATAAACGGCGAACTGTGATCAATACCTATATTGTATTACCCCCTTTACTGAGTATCCTTTATACTCACCCCTTCTATTTTAGTTCTAGCTTCAGGTAGACAGGTGGCGGTGTCACCTATCTTGTCAGTCGGCAGTAGTAGGTCTAGGTCGGCTCTTGTCTCTTGTCTTGTCAGTGTCCCAACAACAGTCAAGTCTTTACTTTATGAATTGATTTAGCTTATTGTATTTAATATTATGATTTATTTTCGTACTTACGTGCCCCTGATGTGGGATAGATAGTTGAGCCGTGGATGACATTAATTGAATATTTACTTGGGAATTGTTTTATGAATTATGTTGCCATGGATGGCTTTTAGGGTTAAATTGTTATTTTCTGAAATCGCTTCCGCACTATTCTGATTATTGTTGTTGTTGTTGGGGCGTCGTGATGCTGTTGCCGGAGTTTGATTGAGTGATTGCCGTTCGCCGGGATGGATTTTCGAATGGGGTACCTTTACCTCGTTTAGGAGTTCGTCTCGGTGCGGATGTTGTGTCCTTTCTCCTCATACGGAAAGGGGCGCTACACCAATAAACTAAAACATAACTAGAAATCACGTAGCAAACAATTAAAATAAGTTAAGGATCTTTTTGGTATTTTTGGATTTTTTGACTATAAAACTACAAAATAAACTAGGAAACAAATAAAAAGTAGGGAATAAAATATATGTGAGAAAAGTCTAGTTGGGGAACAATTCAACTAAGTTCTCTACTCGATCGTAGACGCAAGAATAAGCATTAGACTATCAATAAGCCTACTATAGTCATCAATTGCCTTAGACGACATCGTTTCTTCTTCAAATTAGATTAATCAAGGCTTATACCTTACCGTTAATCCCTAATCAATAGAGAACTCTTCGATAACCCCTCAATGAGTTCGATCTATCAACATCATTCAATCTAAGAAACATATACTCGAGTCGATTAAACACTAACACCATGCTAATTCAAACCCGATTATAGAATTCCACTAATACCTCGGGTAATAATTTCGCAACTACCCTAGTACTAGTTCATCTCTAAGTTCACATACATCAAATAACCCCTTCAACATATGCGAAGACACTATGCAATTAATCCAAATATTCAATTGGCCAGATCAAATAATTAAATCAATCACAATAATAAATAAAAATAGAAATTCTGATAAGTACTGAAAAGTCAAAATGTAGGAACAATTAGGTCTCACAAGTATTTAAGTACTTAGGCCAATTCCCCAGCTAGAATTGTAGCGCCCTTTCCGTAGGAGGAGAAAGGACACCACATCCGCACCGAGACGAACTCCCAAACGTGGTAGATGTACCCCATTCAAAAATCCATCCCGGCGAACGGCAAGCACTCAATCTATACCGGCAACAACGAACCTAGTCCAATAACAACAACCAACAGAAATAACAAAGTGCGGAAGCTTAACATATACATATCAATTAAACATTCAAAGCCACACGGGGCATCAATTAACATAAATCAATATTCAACAATTCATCAACATCATCGAATCTCAATAATCATTACTATACCCATTTCAACTAAATAAAATGATTCAATTCAATTAACTAAAGACAGACTGTTATTGGACACTACCGACAGTTACCAAAGGACACGAAGACCAAGACTTACGACCCGCTGTTGCCAACCGACATGAGAGGTGACAACGCCACCTGTCGACCTGAAGTAAGAATTAAAAATAGCGAGGGGTGAGTATAAACGATACTCAGTGAAGGTAAAGAGCGAACAAGTACGAGTCACACTTCCGGGTTTTGAATATATGTATAGGAAACTACATTTCAGGATTGGACAAAATCCGGAATATGCTTCGACTTGCATAACAACAATTAATAAGCAGTAACAATAAAGCATAAATAGAAACAGGTAATATTGCAGCGAGAATGGGCATGTTCCTCCATATAACCCCTTCATGTCATTATAAAACTCCATTTCCGGTGTCTGACCCCATAGTGCGACCATGGGCGACGAATTGAATTTCAGGAAAACGTGCAACGAATGCAACGCCCACCATCGCTCCCAACCGTGGCTATCAACTCCTGACGGGCCACGATTGACGCTTAATTTTGGGTAAAGTACCTCGGCAACACCCTGGACCCACGTCCCCAAGTGAGACCCTCGAATACCCTTCCGGGCCCTCAATAAAAGAAAAGTCTAATATTTTACTCGCGTTTGAAGAAAATTATAAGTTGAAAGCCAAACGGGCATTTAGGTAAGGGTGTACCGACAAAGGGGGTAACCATGAGTTTCATACGTGTTGGGATGTGCTGGCGGACTCCCCTAACGACTTCCCCCGTAGACCCAAATCCTAAGTCAAAGCGTCACGCTTGAAACGAAAGAGTTTACTTGCCTCTTGAAAACAAAACGGTTTAGATATACTCATAGGTATAAGTTGATATCAAAACGTTTGTTATTAAAATCATGAAAATATAATTAAATATTTAATAGATATACAAGAAAGGAAATCAAATCAATATGAGCACATTAAGGGGGAGGGGGGGGGTTTGAAGAATATTTAAACTAATCTAAACTGCCAATGAACTAAAACTTAACTAGAAATCACGTAGCAAACAATTAAAATAAGTTAAGGATCTTTTTGGTATTTTTGGATTTTTTGACTAAACAACTACAAAATAAACTAGGAAACAAATAAAAAGTAGGGAATAAAATATATGTGAGAAAAGTCTAGTTTGGGAACAATTCAACTAAGTTCTCTACTCGATTGTAGACCCAAGAATAAGCATTCGACTATCAATAAGCCTGCTATAGTCATCAATTGCCTTAGACGACCTCGTTTCTTCTTAAGATTAGATTAATCAGGGCTTATACCTTACAATTAATCCCTAATCATTAGAGAACTCTTTGATAACCCCTCTAGGAGTTCGATCTATCAACAACATTCAATCTAAGAAACATATACTGTAACGACCCGAAAATTCCATAATTAATTCTTGGAATAATTATTCGACATTTAGTTGAATTCTTGGAACTCTTTTTCCTTAGTTGCTCACGGTAATGGGGTCAAATGATCAAAAATAAAAGTGGACTTTTTGCATACGACCCCCTAAAATCGAGCCGTTTTCGCCTATAGCTTCCTTATGATTCAAGGATGAATATTTGGTAAAGTTTTCAAAATTCCGATCTCGTTCGGACCTTGAATCGAGCCATTTTCGTTTAGGGTTTTTTTCCCAATTTTTGAATGTTGTCCGAAAAATCCGAAAATCGCATGAGTGCATCTTTATAATATTATATGCATGAATATGCAATTAGAATTTCAATTGAGCATGTTCATCATTGTTAATTTCGTATTTTTAGTTTAATTGATTTAATTGTATTTTAATTGTATATTCATTTGATACATGTTGTTTATTGGTTTTAATTGCAATGTAGTCTTTGTGAGTCGTTGTCGTGTCTTGTCTTATGTGGTTTTATTGTTTGTTAGTTTCAGGCTGTCTTGTCAGGACATTGCTTGGAGTGTCTTGTTGTTCCGTGTTTCCAGGTGAGGGTTTTAAAATATTTCAAACGGAGTAAGAATTTTTTTTATTTATTGTGAACTCCCCTTATGTGCTCATATTGCTTTGTTTCCTTTCTCGTATAATTATTAGATATTTAATCTATATTTTAAGGTTGATCTCAAATGTCTTAATATTAAATTGTACTTATGAGTATCCCTAAATCATTTTATTTTATAAGGCAAGTAAAGTTATTTATTTTAAGCGTGACGGTTTGACTTAGGATTTATACCCTTCGTCGTCACTCAAACTTGCCCAAATTCAATTTATGTATGTTTTTCAAAGCGAGCAAATTCGTGACATTTCAAAATTGGGCCCGGGAAAGTATCCGGAGGTTATACCTGGGGACGAGCGTCTAGGGGTAATCCGAGGTGCTTCTCCCAAAAATAAGCGTCAATCGTGGCCCGTCAGGAGTTGATAGCCACGGTTGGGAGTGATGGTGGGCGTTGCATTCGTTGCACGTTTTCCTGAAATTCACAGTCGCCCGAAATAGCGATTCGGGGTCAGACACCGGTGATGGAGTTACCAGAACTTGAGGGGGTTATAAGGAGGAACAAGCCCATTTCTCGCTGGGATATTAACTGCGTGCATGTTATTGCTTTAATTATTTTTTATAATTATTTAATGTCATGTATGCAAGTCGAAGCACGATCCGGATTTTCTTCAATTATGCAAATGTATCTTCATATATATATATAATTAAAACCCGGACACGTGGCTCGTACTTGTTCCCTCTTGATCTTAACTGAGTGTTTTTACTCACCCCCACTATTTTAATTCTTACTTTAGGTCGACAGGTGGCGTTGTCACCTATCATGGCAGTCGGCAGCAGCAGGTCTAGGTTGGCTCGTGTGTCTTGTCTTGTCAGTGTCCCAACAACAGTCGTGTCCTTGTTATGAATTTATTTAATTATGTATCCCGAATTATGCTTTATATTTATGTACTTACGTGCCCCTGATGTGGGATAGATTAGACTGGCCATGAATGGCAATTATTATATTATGATTGAGAATGATATATGAATTACGTGGTCGTGGATGGCTTATATGTTATTTATATAATTTTTTATCTTCCGCAACTCTGATTTATTTAATTATTTATTGCTGTTGTTGTTGGGCTGTCGTTTGCTGTTGCTAGTTTTGCTTGATTGATTGTCGTTCGCCGGGATGGATTTTTAAATGGGGTACTTATACCTCGTTTGAGGGTTTGTCTCGGTGCGGATGTGGTGTCCTTTCTCCGGCCAAGAAAAGGGGCGCTACAGTCAGTGGTATCAGAGCCTAGGTTCCCGAACGGGAACCGAAAGCTCTAGTATCTCGTCTATCTTGCATGGAGTGTCTGTCAGCTTGGTGTCAGTTCGTGTCGAGTTCGTTTTTTGACAAGTGTTTGTCTCATCTTGGTGCTTAAAATTGTAGACGATTACGGTTGGCTTAATTAACCGACTGGCAATCTTTTATAAATTTTTGTACTAAGGAAGATGTAACGCGAGTCGATCGTGGAACACTGTGCGTGTCTTACATGGTTTGGTCTGTCGTAGTGTGTGTCGGTAGGATTTTGTTGAGTGATTGAGCATGCTTATGTGTTTATGAATTGTTGGCATCATTTCTCACAAGACATGCACCTATTTTGCTAAATAGTTGTGAACGCAGGTATGCCGCGTAAGAAAGCTAGATCAGATCTGCCACTACCTCCACTTCAGACTACGTCAGGATCAATGCACTCGTATTCGACGGGAGAGTTGGAAATAGCTCAGGGAGCAGATAGCGTGACAGAATACGAGGCCAGATTTGCCTACCTGACTAACTACTCACCTAATCGGGAGCCAGATCAAAGGAACAGAGCTGCGAGATTTATATCTGGATTGAGGCACGAAATTCGCCAACTACTCATAGGTCTTGGTTGTTGTTCTTATGCTGAAGCTGTTGGCCGAGCCTTGCGGGCCGAAGCAGAGTTTGAAATGGGAGCTAGGAATGCTCGACCGATCATTTTACCGAACCCATCTTATGGATTGAGAACTCCAGTGGCTGTTCGTACAACTTCTCACAGAAAAAAGGCGACGACCAGTGGATCCAGTAAGAGCACCATCCTTTGCTCGTATTGCCATAAGCCAAATCATCTCGCAGAGTACTGCCGGAAACGACTGGGACAGTGTTTACTGTGTGGATCCCCTGACCATCTTCTCGACAATTGCCCTAATAAGAAGACACCTAAGGAAGAGGATAGTGGATGATGATTCTGAGGATTCAGGGTTCTTAATTCAGAGAGGGAGGCTACCGGAGAATAAAGCGGGAAGGGACAGTGTTGGGGACGTACAATAAATGAGAAGCTACGACATCGAAGGACTTGAGCAAAAATTCTGGAATAAAAGGAATAATGGGAGACTAGAACGGACTTCATTACTCGGAATAAAAGGTACCGTGCATTTTCATAACATTCATATTTCTCGTATTCAATTTATTAATTGAGCGATGTTATGTAATTATTGTTTGATTGAACTCCGGATTAAATCCGAGGTGTTTTTGAATTTTTTTGCGCCTTTTTATTCGATCCAGGGGTGCTTGCACGCCCTAACGCACGGTCTTGCTCAAGACCGTGCGGTTCATCTCAAGCCCGTGCAAGCCAGTTCAGCGTTAAACCGCTGAACCGGCTGAACCGCTCCACACGGGCCAGCGCACGCCCGTTCGTCCGGCCGTGTGTACCCCTTCGCCCATTTAAACTCTATTTTCGCGAACAGAAACTCCATCCTTTTTTTTTCCCCACTTCCAGCAGCAGAAACCTCTCAATTTTTTCCCAATTTCATCCCCCAATCTTTGCAAGCCAATAACTTTCGATCCGTCCGTTGGATCTTCCTAATTTTCGGAAGGTACGTAGTCTACATTACGAATTTCAATTAGTTGGGTTTTGAGGACGATCCGCCGAGCCGATGTTACACACATTGCTGCCCAAATACACGCACGCCAAGTGTTCGACAAAATTTTCGAGTGAGGAATTTCATCAAATTCAATCCTACAAGCTTCCAACAACTTTCTCACATGGCCGCCGAAGGTTCTCGACGAAGGAGGAGACGAGATGACCCTCCATCTCCACTTCCATTCAAGGTGGATATTTCAAACTCCTTACAAGCTAAAATATTTAGGCGAATGCACGAATGCCCGGTGTTCTCCACCAAGTTTCTCGACATCGAAGCATTAGGAAACTTGGGACTTGGTGCCGGTATTTCTCGATACATAGAAGACGTGGGATGGACCACATTCTTGGACATAAGAAGGAATTCGTACCCCCGGCTTGTGTACGAATTCATTGCAACACTTCAAGTACTTCCCCACGAAGACGATGCCGAGCTACCATTCAAGATTGAGTTCCGAGCTTTTAATGAAGATTATGAGCTCACTCTTCGGCAACTAACAATGCATTTTGGACTACCCATCAGGGGTATGATAAGCCGTGAAGTTGGATGGTCCGAAACCAAAGCTTGGAGAAATGTCTCCACTTCTAGGAGACCCTTTCAACAAGGAAAATCGAAGGCAACCGACCTTCGTGATGCCGCTTTGAGGACTTTCCACCGGTTCCTCTCATGTACCGTTTTTGCTAGAGGAGATAGCTACGGTTCAATTAATATTGAGGAACTATACGTCCTTGATTGCGCGGTTCGAAGGCAAACAGTCAACGGCATTATGTTTTTCCTTCGATATGTAGAATATGTAGGTACCCGGCCTAAAGGAGAAATCAGAATTGGGTCCTACATTACCGCGATCTTAGAGTGTGCCGGAGTGACTGGCATGGATCGAATGGCCCTGGCAGGAGCCGAGGATTCAATGATTTCTTACAAGCAACTCGCCCAAATGAAACTTTGTAGGAAAGTTAGAGGGCGACATGGTCGATATGTACCAATGACGGCCGAGGAAGCCGCCGCCGGGAGCGATGGCGACGATGAAGAGGATGTCGATATAGGAGGTCATCTTGAGGAGGACCGACAAGAGAGGGAGGAGCAAATAATGGAACAACTTTACGAAGTAGGAGGCTTCGCTTCTCATCAGGTTCCGTATGTACCCGATCCTCCTAGAACCGAAGAGGTTCCATTCCAGCAGAGCTTTGAGGATTACCCGACACAGCACCAGGCTGGATCCTCTCATTGGGACAGATTAAGTGAGGAACAATGGAGTCGGTATCAACAATCGGAGTCGGAGACTCGAAGCCGATGGGAGGCCGACAGGTGGACGGTTTGGGGAAACCGCTTCACAACTTTCGCTGAACAGACTACTGAACGACTGGACCAACAGTCGGCTGAGCTTCGAGAAATCAGACTCGAGACCCAACGCAACCACGCTGAAATTCGGGAGCAGATTTCTGATCTCGAGAGGTCCATCAATGAACAACTCGCTCGCTATCTAGGCTGTCTTGGCATGCCGCCTAGTTCGGGAGCACCCGATTCTTAGTTGGCATTAGTTTTTCCCTAATTTCTCGTTGTTTTCGTTTTAATTGTAATTTGATTTCCAGCTGAACTATTATGTATGAACTATATGTTAAATGTTTATTTGAACTTAACTGTTAATTGTTCATTTTAATTAATTGCACGATTGTTGTATGACGAATTTTAAATGCTGTAATATACTCCTTTAATAAACCCCGAGGTTCGGAGTAGAATCTGAGGACAGATTCTTTTAAAGGAGGGAGTATTGTAACGACCCGAAAATTCCATAATTAATTCTTGGAATAATTATTCGACATTTAGTTGAATTTTATATGAAAAGATTTAACTTTGTTAGTTAATCTTAATTTATTATAATTATTTCAATATCTTTAACCTTTTATAATTACATTTTCTACCCTCGAATTATTCTAATCTATTTAAACGAACCTACAATCTTCTAAAATACCCTTGCACTATCTTGAACACACCCACACTATCTTGAACACACTCACACCCTCTTGAACACACTTCTTGCACCCTCTTGGTTACATATTCAATCGAGAGAGAGAGAGAGAGAGAGAAGAGAAGAAGAAAAGAGAGAAGAGAAGGAGAAGAAAAGAATTTCCATTCCGAATTTGTTTCTCGACCAATTTAAATTCCGAGACCAGTTTTACGATCCTCATTCGATTCTTTATCGGTAACCTTCTTTCTCCAATTCGTTTCATCCATTAAATCTTTCAATTTTTATAGTTTTTATATTGAATAAATATTTGATGAATTTCTTGATTCGTAGGTTATAGTTTATCATTTTTAGTGTAGTTCGGATCAAATGATAGATACTAATGTGTACGATGCATGAGTGTGAATTTTACATGTTAATTTTAGCCTTAGAATTCCCCATATTTGATTTTTGCATGAAACTCTCGAGAAAACCTTAAAAATTGCATTTCTGCACCTGGGTGTTGGAACCACATGGTCCAACGCACGGTCTTGCTCAAGACCGTGCGCCAGACCGTGCACAACCCTTTAACCTTGCACCGGCTTGCGCACGCCGGTGCACCAGGCCGTGTGCCTTTGTTTCAGCCTGCACGGTCTTGGTTACGTGCTCAAGACCGTGCACAAGGCCGTGCGTTAGCCCATGTGAATGCCTTGGCCAATTTTCCAGCCTTTTTCCTTAGTTGCTCACGGTAATGGGGTCAAATGATCAAAAATAAAAGTGGACTTTTTGCATACGACCCCCTAAAATCGAGCCTTTTTCGCCTATAGCTTCCTTATGATTCAACGATGAATATTTGGTAAAGTTTTCAAAATTCCGATCTCGATCGGACCTTGAATCGAGCCATTTTCGTTTAGGGTTTTTTTCCCAATTTTTGAATGTTGTCCGAAAAATCCGAAAATCGCATGAGTGCTTCTTTATAGTATTATATGCATGAATATGCAATTAGAATTTCAATTGAGCATGTTCATCATTGTTAATTTCGTATTTTTAGTTTAATTGATTTAATTGTATTTTAATTGTATATTCATTTGATACATGTTGTTTATTGGTTTTAATTGCAATGTAGTCTTTGTGAGTCGTTGTCGTGTCTTGTCTTATGTGGTTTTGTCGTTTGTTAGTTTCAGGCTGTCTTGTCAGGACATTGCTTGGAGTGTCGTGTCGTTCCGTGTTTCCAGGTGAGGGTTTTAAAATATTTCAAACGGAGTAAGAATTCTTTTTATTTATTGTGAACTCCCCTTATGTGCTCATATTGCTTTGTTTTCCTTTCTCGTATAATTATTAGATATTTAATCTATATTTTAAGGTTGATCTCAAATGTCTTAATATTAAATTGTACTTATGAGTATCCCTAAATCATTTTATTTTATAAGGCAAGTAAAGTTATTTATCTTAAGCGTGACGGTTTGACTTAGGATTTATACCCTTCGTCGTCACTCAAACTTGCCCAAATTCAATTTATGTATGTTTTTCAAAGCGAGCAAATTCGTGACATTTCAAAATTGGGCCCGGGAAAGTATCCGGAGGTTATACCTGGGGACGAGCGTCTAGGGGTAATCCGAGGTGCTTCTCCCAAAAATAAGCGTCAATCGTGGCCCGTCAGGAGTTGATAGCCACGGTTGGGAGTGATGGTGGGCGTTGCATTCGTTGCACGTTTTCCTAAAATTCACAGTCGCCCGAAATAGCGATTCGGGGTCAGACACCAGTGATGGAGTTACCAGAACTTGAGGGGGTTATAAGGAGGAACAGGCCCATTTTTCGCTGGGATATTAACTGTGTGCATGTTACTGCTTTAATTATTTTTTATCATTATTTAATGTCATGTATGCAAGTCGAAGCATGATCCGCATTTTCTTCAATTATGCAAATGTATCTTCATATATATATATATAATTAAAACCCGGACACGTGGCTCGTGCTTGTTCCCTCTTGATCTTCACTGAGTGTTTTTACTCACCCCCACTATTTTAATTCTTACTTCAGGTCGACAGGTGGCGTTGTCACCTATCATGTCAGTCGGCAGCAGCAGGTCTAGGTTGGCTCGTGTGTCTTGTCTTGTTAGTGTCCCAACAACAGCCGTGTCCTTGTTATGAATTTATTTAATTATGTATCCCGAATTATGCTTTATATTTACGTACTTACGTGCCCCTGATGTGGGATAGATTAGACTGGCCATGAATGGCAATTATTATATTATGATTGAGAATGATGTATGAATTACGTGGCCGTGGATGGCTTATATGTTATTTATATAATTGTTTATCTTCCGCAACTCTGATTTATTTAATTATTTATTGCTGTTGTTGTTGGGCTGTCGTTTGCTGTTGCTAGGTTTGCTTGATTGATTGCCGTTCGCCGGGATGGATTTTTAAATGGGGTACTTATACCTCGTTTGAGGGTTTGTCTCGGTGCAGATGTGGTGTCCTTTCTCCGGCCAAGAAAAGGGGCGTTACATATACTCGAGTCAATTAAACACTAACACCATGCTAATTTAAACCCGATTATAGAATTCCACTAATACCTCGGGTAATAATTTCGCAACTACCTAGTACTAGTTCGTCTCTAAGTTCACATACATCAAATAACCCCTTCAACATATGCGAAGACACTATGCAATTAATCCAAATATTCAATTGGCCAGATCAAATAATTAAATCAATCACAATAAGAAATAAAAATAGAAATTCTCATAAATACTGAAAAGTCGAAATGTAGGAACAATTAGGTCTCACAAGTATTTAAGAACTTAGGCAAATTCCCCAGCTAGAATTGTAGCGCCCTTTCCGTAGGAGGAGAAAGGACACCACATCCGCACCGAGACGAACTCCCAAACGATGTAGATGTACCCCATTCAAAAATCTATCCCAGCGAACGGCAAGCACTCAATCTATACCGGCAACAACGAACCTAGTCCAACAACAACAACCAACAGAAATAACAGAGTGCAGAAGCTTAACATATACATATCAATTAAACATTCAAAGCCACACGGGGCATCAATTAACATAAATCAATATTCAACAATTCATCAACATCATCGAATCTCAATAATCATTACTATACCCATTTCCACCAAATAAAACGATTCAATTCAATTAAGTAAAGACAGACTGTTGTTGGACACTACCGGCAGTTACCAAAGGACACGAAGACCAAGACTTACGTCCCCCTGTTGCCAACCGACATGAGAGGTGACAACGCCACCTATCGACCTGAAGTAAGAATTAAAAATAGCGAGGGGTGAGTATAAACGATACTCAGTGAAGGTAAAGAGGGAACAAGTACGAGTCACGCTTCCGGATTTTGAATATATGTATAGGAAAATACATTTGCAGAATTGGAGAAAATCCGGGATGTGCTTCGACTTTCATAACAAAAATTAATAAGCAGTAACAATAAATCATAAATAGAAGCAAGTAATATCCCAGCGAGAATGGGCCTGTTCCTCCTTATAACCCCTTGATGTCATTATAAAACTCCATCTCCGGTGTCTGACCCCATAGCGCGACCACGAGCAACGAATTGAATTGCAGGAAATCGTGCAATGAATGCAACGCCCACCATCGCTCCCAACCGTGGCTATCAACTCCTGACGGGCCACGATTGATGCTTAATTTTGGGAAAAGTACATCGGGCAACACCTTGGATGCACGTCCCCAAGTGAGACCCTTGAATACCCACCCGGGCCCTCAATAAAAGAAAAGTCTAATATTTTACTCGCGTTTGAAGAACATTATAAGTTGAAAGCCAAACGGGCATTTAGGCAAGGGTGTGACGACAAAGGGGGTAACCATGAGTTTCACACGTGTCGGGATGCTGGCGGACTCCCCTAACGACTTCCCCCATAGACCCAAATCCTAAGTCAAATTGTTACGCTTGAAACGAAATAGTTTACTTGCCTGTTCAAAACAAAACAGTTTAGATATACTCAAAGGTATAAGTTGATATCAAAACGTTCGTTATTAAAATCATGAAAATATAATTAAATATTTAATAGATATACAAGAAAGGAAATCAAATCAATATGAGCACGTTACGGGGGGGGGGGGGGGGGTATGAAGAATATCTAAAGTAATCTAAACCACCAATATACTAAAACTTAACTAGAAATGACGTAGCAAACAATTAAAATAAGTGAAGGATCTTTTTGGTATTTTTGGATTTTTTGACTAAACAACTACAAAATAAACTAGGAAACAAATATAAAGTAGGGAATAAAATATATGTGAGAAAAGTCTAGTTGGGGAACAATTCAACTAAGTTCTCTACTCGATCGTAGATGCAAGAATAAGCATTCGACTATCAATAAGCCTACTATAGTCATCAATTACCTTAGACGACCTCGTTTCTTCTTAAGATTAGATTAATCAGGGCTTATACCTTACAATTAATCCCTAATCAATAGAGAACTCTTCGATAACCCCTCTAGGAGTTCGATCTATCAACAGCATTCAATCTAAGAAACATATACGCGAGTTAATTAAACACTAACACCATGCTAATTTAAACCCGATTATAGAATTCCACTAATACCTCGGGTAATAATTTCGCAACTACCCTAGTACTAGTTCGTGTCTAAGTTCACATACATCAAATAACCCCTTCAACATATGCGAAGACACTATGCAATTAATCCAAATATTCAATTGGCCAGATCAAATAATTAAATCAATCACAATAATCAATAAAAATAGAAATTCTCATAAATACTGAAAAGTCAAAATGTAGGAACAATTAGATCTCACAAGTATTTAAGAACTTAGGCAAATTCCCCAACTAGAATTGTAGTGCCCCTTTCCGTAGGAGGAGAAAGGACACCACATCCGCACCGAGACGAACTCCCAACCGAGGTAGATGTACCCTATTTAAAAATCCATCCCGGCGAACGGCAAGCACTCAATCTAAACCGGCAACAACGAACCTAGTCCAACAACAACAACCAATAGAAATAACAGAGTGCGGAAGCTTAACATATACATATCAATTAAACATTTAAAGCCACACGGGGCATCAATTAACATAAATCAATATTCAGCAATTCATCAACATCATGAAATCTCAATAATCATTAATATACCCATTTCTACTAAATAAAACGATTCAATTCAATTAAGTAAAGACAGACTGTTGTTGGACACTACCGACAGTTACCAAAGGACACGAAGACCAAGACTTACGACCCGCTGTTGCCAACCAACATGAGAGGTGACAACGCCACCTGTCGACCTGAAGTAAGAATTAAAAATAGCGAGGGGTGAGTATAAACGATACTCAGTGAAGGTAAAGAGCGAACAAGTACGAGTCACGCTTCCGGGTTTTGAATATATGTATAGGAAAATACATTTGCAGAATTTGAGAAAATACGGAATATGCTTCGACTTGCATAACAACAATTAATAAGCGGTAACAATAAAGCATAAATAGAAGCAGGTAATATCGCAGCGAGAATGGGCCTGTTCCTCCTTATAACCCCTTCATGTCATTATAAAACTCCATCTCCGGTGTCTGACCCCATAGTGCGACCACGGGCGACGAATTGAATTTCAGGAAAACGTGCAACGAATGCAACGCCCACCATCGCTCCCAACCGTGGCTATCAACTCCTGACAGGCACGATTGACACTTAATTTTGGAAAAAGTACCTCGGGCAACACCCTGGACGCACGTCCCCAAGTGAGACCCTCGAATACCCTCCCGGGTCCTCAATAAAAGAAAAGTCTAATATTTTACTCGTGTTTGAGGAACACGATAAGTTGAAAGCCAAACGGGCATTTAGCCAAGGGTGTGACGACAAAGGGGGTAACCATGAGTTTCATACGTGTCAGGATGTGCTGGCAGACTCCCCTAACGACTTCCCCCATAGACCCAAATCCTAAGTCAAAGCGTCACGCTTGAAACTGACAGACGACAAACCAAATAAGACAAGAAACGACGCACGACTCTTAAGGACTACAACACATGAAAGACCAAATAATAATCATGTAGCAATTGAAATTACAAGTAAAATGCAATTAAACCCATTAAACGAAAGATACGAAATTAAAGATGCTAAACATGCTTAATTGAAATTCTAATTGCACATTCATGCATAATATATTATAATGAAGCACTCATGCGATTTTCGGATCATTCGGACAACATTCAAAAATTGGGGAAAAAGTCCTAAACGAAAAAGGCTCGATTTAAGGCCCGAACGAGGTCGGAATTTTGAAAACTTTACGAAATATTCATCCTTGAATCATATGAAAGCTATAGGTGAAAACGGCTCGATTTTAGGGGGTCGTATGCAAAAAGTCAACTTTTATTTTGGCCCATTGACCCCATTACCGTGAGCAACTAAGGAAAAAGTCTGAAAATTTGGTTAAGGCATTCGCACGGGCTAACGCACGGCCTAGCGCACGCACTCAAGACCGTGCAAGCTAAAACAAGGGCGCACAGGGGTGCGCAGGCCGTTGCAGGACTAAAGGGTGGTGCACGGCCTAGCGCACGGTCTTGCCAAGACCGTGCGTTGGACCGTGTGGTTCAACTTACAAGTGCAGAAAAATACGATTTAAGGTTTTCTCACGAGGGTTTCATCCTAAAATCAACTAGGGCGAATTCTATAGCTAAAATCAACACATAAAATTCACACTCATGCATTGTACACATTAATAGCTACCATTTTATCCGAACTACACTAAAAATGGTAAACTCTAACCTACAAACCCATCAAATTATCAAATATTCAAACTTAACAAAATGTTAACGAAATGAAGGATTTAATGGATGAAATGAATTGGGGAAAGAAGGTTACCGGTAGAGAATCGAACGAGGATTGTATAGTTGGTCTCGGAATCTCGATTGATCGAGCGACGAATTCGGGACGGGATTTTCTTCATCCTTCTTCCTTCTTCTTCCTTTCTCCTTCTATTCTCTCTTTCTCTCTCTCGATTTGGTGTGTGAGCAAGAGTGTGCAAGAGAGTGTGCACAAGGGGGTGTAAGTGTGTTCGAGATGGTGCAAATATGTCCAAGAGGGTGCAAGTGTGTTTAGGGGGTGTGGGTTCGTTTGAGATTAAAATAAATTCGAGGGGTAGAAAAGGTAATTATAAATGGTTGAGGATATGGAAATAAATTAGAATAAATTAAAATTAGCTAACGAAGCTAATCTTTTCATTTAGAATCCAACGAGGTGTCGAATAATTATTCCGAAAATATATTCCAGAATTTTGGGTCGTTACAAGAATAATAAAGTAGCTACTAATAATTAAAATCTAACAATATAAAAACTATAGAATTCATAATTAAAATAAGTAATTAAACAAAGTGAATAGAAGTGCTCTTCAAACAAGTAATTCTAAAGCCTGGTGGTGTTGCCGTGGTCAATTCTCCAAAGAATAGATGAAGGTGGAAGTGGATGATGATGTATGCGTAATGTGCTCCTTGTTCAATCTCCCAATCTAAATTATCTATTCTCTGCCCTAAAGTGCTTGACTTAATCTCCAAGTAAACAGCCCAGCCAAAAGCCCATAAGTGGATAAGGGAAGAGGTTCTTGTATCTTGCTGAAAGTTGACCAAAATCGGGCCCAAAATCCGCTGGAAAACGCGTAAGAAAGATCTTGAATCGTAAAAGGAAAGTGAATCCGCGCAATCTAGGACTCTTCAGCGAACTGGACCTGAAAACGTGGTTACATAAACGTGACTCTCCAAAACTGTTCCAAAATGGTGACTTCTAGCCTCTTTTTGAGCAAAAGCTCTAATGCTACATCCAAATCCACAAAGTAGATCAAAAAACAAGAATAAGAACAATTAAAGTCATAGATAGGGGGAAAATATAATAAAGAATCATGCAATTAAACAACTTATTAGTAATTGTTGTCTACTAGCTTCACTTTAATTGTACTAAAATCGATAATCCTTTTTCCTCTACTGTTTCCTTTTACTATCCACGTTCCATGATTAGTACCTCTGCGTTGATATCGGTGGACGAGGAAACAAAATTTGAAACGTCAAACAAATTGTCTATAGTACTATGCTGATCCGGTGCTCCTCATGTCTGACAGTGCTCTAGTTTGACTTCAGCCCGTAGTAGGTTCAATCTCCGTAAGTTTTGTACTGACGTCATCTTTGAATGTGGCACATTAGAATAATTTGTCTCGATCTTCGGTTGACTCTGAAGATACTCCAAAACTGGTTGAAGTACATGTTCCCTTCGTCGTCGAGCAGTCTGAACTCATCATTCCCGTAGCGTGACAACATCCGAATGCAACCCTGTGCTATTGTGTTGTATCATCTGCCAAATGGGTTGGTTGTTCTTGCTTACCCACATTCACGGATAAAGCTCATAGGTCAAAGTGGTACCAACGCTGAAACCCGTAAAGAAACTCACACGAAGCAAAAGACAACAAATAGTAGCATAGTCATATTCGAGACAAGTTACAAACAATGTTCTAATGCAATGCCTAATATGAGTTGCATACGTTATCAACCCCTTTGAGTATAGGACCAATCTGGTAAGCTGTATCCACCAAGTTAGCATCCTTCGGTAAGGTCCTATCTCAAATGAATGCAAAGTTTAACCATCCCTAATCACAAGGTTTTACTATGCATATATGATGGAATTAGTATGCTTAACAAGTAAATCGCAATCCTAAAGCCGTACGACCTATACACGTCGAAACCAAGCAAGACATGACATCGAATCCCACGATCAACTTGCGTTGCATCTCTCTTAGTACAAAAATTATAAAAGATTACCGGTTACGTAATTAAGCCAACCATGATTGTTTCACAATTTAGGCACCAAGAAATGATGAACGCTCGTCAAAATACGAATCCAATACAAACAGACACTACTAATGCAGACACTGAATGCAAGACAAGACGAGATAATAAAGCTTCGGTATCCACTAGGGATCCTAGGCTCTGATACCATTGACTATAGCACCCCTCTCAATATGTTGGATGAAGAACACCACATCGCACCAAAACGAGTTCCTGAATACTGGAAATGTGCCCCACTCAAAAATCTATTTCGGCGAACGACAATACATGCAATAAATAACCTGGCAACAACATCAACGCCCCAACAACAAAAGTAACAACAAAGTATGCATAAGGTAATCATAAATAGTAACCATGTAATAAAGTTGAGCCATCCATGGCAATAAAATCATAACATAATTTTCTTTTCAGTTTATTAGCAAACACACAGTATCATCCATGGCTCAACTAATCTATCCTGTGCAATCCTAGATATCGTCAACTATCCCACATCAGGGGAAATTAAATTCATAAAGTAAATCTAGTGGTTAAGATACAATATTCAGTTCAATGTAGAAAGTAAAGACAAGACTGTTGTTGGGACAACTGACAAGACAACCAGTAAAAGGACCAATCTAGACCTGTTGTTGCTCACTGACATGATAGGTGACACCGCCACCTGTCTACCTGAAGTAAGAATCAAAAGTAGGAGGGTGAGTATAAAGGATACACAGCGAGGGGTTATATAGTAATATAATTCACGGTTCGTCATTTAATAATTTAAAAGCAAAAGGTGGGACATTGCTCGTTTTAAGAAAGAATATAATAAGTTTTAACAAAATAATACAAGTCAGAGCAACACCTGTTTTTGGCTTATTTTAAAACAAGAAGTTCAACGAACCGGATATTTTATAAATCATTTGTACATAATTCAAGCCGTTTAGTTTGAAAGTGGCTAAGTCGATTTACGAGCCCTTTTTGTATATGAGTTTACAAGTAGTCTAAAGTAAAGAAACTAAATAGTAATTACTGGGGCTTATAATTCGACTAAGTAAAGTAAAGCTGTAAATCACAAAGTAATGCAGTAAGTCATTTAATAGTTGTCCCGGCGAGCCTGGGTCCTCATCTCTCCTTATGTCTCCCAACAAGTAATAAATAATTACCCCTGCGCCATTTGTCTAGTTCAAGGGGTTACCCCAAACTGACTAGTAGTGAAAGATTTTAGGAAAATAGGCAACAAATGCACTATCCACCACTCATGGCTCCTTAGGTTTGCCAACTCCGACAAGCTTTCGGAGACACTTCCAAGTTGAGTATTATACCTCGGGGTTTACCCCAGACGCTCGTCTCCAGGCCTTGCCTCAGGTATAATCTCGGGCCCAAATAAAGTAGTAGTTCTTTTGCTCGCGTTTAAGTAAAGTAATGAAAGTGCAATTTAATGGCCAAAGGGGCCCTTGAGACAAAAAGATATAACGATCTAAGATCAACTCATAAGAGCCACACGTGTAACAAGCCGAAATTTCGGATTTATTTCGGAATAATATTTTATTCGCGCCGAAGAATTTTCATGAGAATATTTAATATCATGAATAAGCTATACTCGAGAATCCACTTTTTACCCGAAATTTCCTATTTATCCCCGACCCTCTTATATCCTTTATCTCACCAAGAATTACCTTTTCACCCCTCGAACCCTTCACACTACCTTGCACCCTCATGACAACCTTGCAGCCTCTTGACACCCCATACACCCTCTTGAGCACACACACACCCCAAAACCGTGCGAAAAGAGAAAGAGGGAGAAAGAGCCGAGAGAGAGAAAGAGAAGAGGAAGAAGAAGGAGGAAAAAGGAGAGAAATCTTCCCGACGTCCTACCGAGCCCCTTTCTCACCCGATCGACGAGCCCTGAAAACCCAAACGACCCTTGCTTCATTCTCTATCGGTAATCCTTTTACCCCATTTCAATCCGTTCATTCCTCGTTGCGATTTCATGGATTTTTAGATAGAATTTACGCCGTAGACCCGACGTCTACCGACTTCATCCTATCGCTCTTACTCCAGGCCCAAACGATCATGCAAACATTTCATAACTCGCTTTTCAAACATTTCGGGGTGGCCAAAAGACCGTTCGAGACATGTCATATGCGAGGCCGAAGGCCAAAGTTCGCCTTAGAAACAAAAAGGTTTTACATGTCTCTTTCGTAAACATTTCGAAGACTATACGTAATACTTTTTCATATCAAATAAGTTTCGATAAATCAGATGAACATAATAATCATAAATATCTACTAAGTATATATATAAACGGTGTGAAAACAAAATATAAACGTGGCTTATATGGGGAAAGGCATATTTATATATATATACGTAGTAATACTGGAATCAGAAAAGGAAAGCCTCACCTGGCTATGCAAAAGATGAGCAAAAGAGCAAGAACCGGCGCTACTCCACAGGAGTATCGTCTGCAAAAATACCAAGACACAACCAAATAAGACTAAAGACGACGCACGGCTTATACGAAAGAATTAGAACACATAGAAGCACGTTATACAATTAAATAAATCACTTAGGTTCAAATTCTCAAACGAAAACGGAGTAAATCGCAAATTAAAAAATGTAACTCAATTCCAAATGCAACGAAACTTTACGGACATGCTTAGAATATCATAAAGAAGCATGCATTCGAATTTCGGGAAAATCGGACTTCACATGCAAAAGTTAGAAAATTTAACGAAAACTTAAAATGCACTATTCACATACCCGAACATGTCGTAAATTCATAAATCATGCAATTCCTATCTATATCATACATATCGAATACACGAGCGAAGAAAGAATTCGGAAAAGACGAGCCGAAGCGGGACCCGTAGGCCAATTTGTACCCTGACTTACAGAAGGTCAGGGCACTGTTCGAGCCTTCCACACGGCCTTGTGCACGGCCGTGTGGCGAGGCCGTGCACAAGCATGCAACACGCACGGCCTCATGCATACGGCTTCAAGTCCGTGTGCACAGCCCGTGCGCAATTCATCCCTCGCACACGGTCTCATGTGAGGCCGTGTGCAACAGGCCGTGTGCGATCCAAAATCGCAGAACAAGCAGAAGCTCAGAAACTCGCGAAAAATCAAACCCTAATCCAACATATAATCACTAAATCATGCAAATTAAACCCTAATTCTCACATATAATCATCTACAACATATATGCTTCATATAGAAACGATAAACACGAAAATCCATCCACATTTTCTATCAAAATCATATAAAACCTAAATTCTATAACTATTATCAAAAATAAGAAATACGAAGCGAAGAAGACATTAAACGAAAGAATCGTGAAAGGCTTACTCGTAGAAGAGTTCGCGAGGAGTTCATAGACGAAAACGGATCGAGAATCCGTCGGGAATCGGAGTCGGGACAATCGTTGGAATCTTTCTTCTTCCTTCTCTTTTTCTTTCTTTTTCTTTCTTCTCCTTTTCTTTCTTTTTCTTGTTTGAGCGTGAATGGCAATGAGAGAGAGAGATTGAGACTTAGTCAAATCGACTAAGGTTTAGAAACCGAAGGGGCAAAGTCGTAATTTTGCAAAATAAGTTCGAAAACTCACGTTGTCCAAATAACATGTAATTACAGTCAAAATTCATATTATTAAACGCACATTGACGATTTGTAATTTAAATACATAAATTCAATCATATACGAAATAAATTCTAAAATTACATAATAAATATCAAATAAATATTAAATTACACAAATATTCGATTCGGACATACCAAATTAATTATTCCGATTTTCGGGGCGTTACAATCACCCCTCCTTAAGAGAATCTGGCCCCCAGATTCTACTCGTCCGGCTGAAATAATTCCGGATGAAACTTGCGCATCTTGTCCTCGGTTTCCCAAGTAGCTTCTTCGTTTGTCTGATTTCTCCAAAGGACTTTGACAAGAGAAATCTCTCGGTTGCGCAGAGCTTGAGTCTTCTTATCTAATATCTTCACCGGCTTCGAAACAAAGGTCAAATCCGGTTCTAGTTCAATATCCTCAACAGGAAGGATCTCGGACTCATTCGGGAAGTATTTCCGGAGTTGGGAAACATGAAAGACGTTGTGAATCCCTGTCAGACTCGGCGGCAAGTCTAACCTGTAAGCTGCGTTCCCAATTCTTTCCAGAATCTCATAGGGGCCCAAAAATCTCGGACTTAACTTTCCTCCTTTTCCAATTCGGGTGAAACCCTTTCGAGGATAAGCTTTGAGGAATACTCTGTCACCAACCTCAAATTCCAACGGTTGGCGGCGGGTGTCGGCATAGCTCTTTTGTCGATCCTGAGCTGCCTTCATTCTCTGCCGGATGATCTGAATTCGGTCGATGGCATTTTGGAGAAACTTTGGAGGAGTTCCTCGTTCCTTATCATCTTTCGTCCATCGCCAATCTTCGAGATCCCAAAACAACGGGGATCTACACTTTCTGCCATACAATGCTTCGTAAGGTGCCATTCCGATCGTAGACTGATGACTGTTGTTGTAAGCAAACTCGATCAGAGGCAACTGGTCGTGCCAATTGTTGCGAAAATCCAGGGCACAAGCTCGAAGCATATCACAGAGATATCTGATCATCCTCTCTGACTGACCATCGGTTTGCGGATGTGCGGCCGTACTGAAAGTCAGCTTCGTTCCCATTCGTTCTTGAAGTTGTAGCCACAAACGGGAAGTAAATCGAGCATCTCTGTCAGATACTATCGTAGACGGAATTCCATGAAGCTTGACAATCTCTCGGTGATAAATCTCTGCCAACCTATCCACTTTGTACGACATGTTGATCGGTAGAAAATGAGCACTCTTGGATAGTCGGTCAATAATCACCCAAATGCTATCGTAGTCACCTCTAACTTTAGGCAAACCAGACACGAAGTCCATGGCAATACCCTCCCAATTCCATGTAGGAATCGGTAGTGGCTCAAGCAAACCTCCCGGTCCCTGATGTTCAGCTTTAACTTGTTGACAAGTCGAACATCTCTTGACGTAATCAGCTACGTCTCTCTTCATACCTCTCCACCAGAACAATTCCTTCAAATCTCGATACATCTTACTTCCTCCCGGATGAACTGTGTAAGGTGTGTTGTGAGCCTCATCGAGAATCTCTTTCCTTAGACTCTCCGGAACACAAACTCGGGACTTGTAGCGGAGAATTCCTGTGTCGTCCACACCAAACTGAGTCTCAGAATCAGCTGCGATGTGAACTATCTGTCTCTGAGTCCACTCATCAGTAGCCTGAACATCTCGAATCTTTCGACCCAATTCTGACTGGATCGATATGCTGTGAACATGGGCCTGAGAACTGATGTGAACTCCCTCTAACTTAGCCTCTAGCTGGGCTATGCTTGCCTTCCGGCTCAATGCATCGGCTACGACATTCGCCTTCCCGGGATGGTACTGAATCTTGCAATCGTAGTCCTCAAATAACTCCATCCAACGGCGCTGTCGTTTGTTCAATTCCTTCTGAGTAAACAAGTACTGAAGGCTCTTATGATCTGTGAAGATGTCGAATGTGATGCCGTAGAGGTAATGACGCCATTTCAATAATGCAAATACCACGGCGGCTAGTTCAAGGTCGTGTGTGGGATAGTTCTCTTCAGCTGGCTTTAGCTTCCTCGATGCATAAGCTATAACTTTCCCATTCTGCATTAATACACAACCTAACCCTTCGTGTGACGCATCTGCATACACGACAAATCCTTCAGAACCCTCTGGCAGGGTCAGTACTGGGGCTGTGGTCAATCTCTTCTTGAGCTCCTGAAAACTAGCTTCACATTTGGCTGACCACTCAAACTTAGCTTCCTTCTTCGTCAATGCTGTTAACGGACCTGCAAGTTTAGAGAAATCCTTGACAAAACGTCTGTAGTATCCTGCTAATCCCAAGAAACTACGGATCTCTGTAGGAGTCTTAGGTCTCTCCCAATCCAGCACTGTCTCAATCTTCGAAGGATCTACCTCGATTCCCGTTCCGGATATGACATGACCTAGGAAGGTCACTCGGTCAATCCAGAATTCGCATTTGCTGAACTTAGCGAATAATTGGTGCTCTCTCAAAGCTTAGAGCACGATCCGGAGGTGTTCAGCGTGTTCTTCTTCGGACTTCGAGAACACTAAGATGTCGTCAATGAAAATAACGACGAACTTATCGAGGTACGGACGGAAAATTCTGTGCATCATGTCCATAAAAGCTGCTGGAGCATTCGAGAGTCCAAATGGCATGACCACAAACTCGAAATGTCCGTATCGGGTGTTGAAAGCTGTCTTCGGGACATCGTCTGATCGGATACGGAGCTGGTAATATCCCTGTCTGAGATCGAGCTTGGAATAAACCCTCGATCCTTGTAGCAAATCGAACAATTCCTCGATATGCGGTAGAGGATACTTGTTCTTCACTGTCATCCTGTTCAATTCTCGGTAATCGATACACATGCGAAGTGTACCGTCCTTCTTCTTTACGAACAAGACTGGAGCACCCCAAGGCGAGGTACTCGGTCGGATATATCCAATAGAAAGAAGTTCGTCGAGTTGATTCTTCAATTCTTTCAACTCGGCAGGAGCCATTCGGTACGGCGACTTCGAATAAGACTCGGCTCCTGGAACTAGATCAATCACGAACTCTATATCCCGATCCGGTGGCAAGAATTCCAAATTCTCGGGAAACACGTCGACGAATTCATTGACCACGGGCGTCTCTTCGATCTTTGTCTGGTCCTTCGGGCGGTTGAGAATGTAAGCTATAAAGCACGTCGCTTCTTCTTTCTGAACGAGCTTCTTGGCTTCCATCATTGAGATATACGGGCCTTCTCCTGATCGGAAACCCTTAACCTCATTAGAGCCCAGAATAACCTTCTTCTCGAAACAATCAACCTTCGCCCGATGCTCGTACAACCAATCCATTCCGAGAATAACTCCATATTTCTTCATCGGCAGTTCGATCAAATCTGCTAGATACTCGATATCCTCAATGACAATCGGACAACGTTTAAGTGCTCGGTTCGCAATGACCTTCGAACCCAACGGCGAACCAACCACTAGCACATAATCAAGCAAGGAAACAGGCGCATGCACAGATAAGGAAACAGCAGGCGCAATAAATGAGTGGGAAGCACCCGAGTCGTACAATGCATGTATGGGGATGCCATTTATATATATAGTACCTTCCACCACGTCAGTCGGATCTGCAACAGCATCCTCTGCATCGCCTTCCAAGGCGTAAACACGGGCATAAGCCTGAGGCTGAGCGGCTCCCTGCTGTACCGGTCTTCTCTTCGGACATTCACCAATTCTGTGATCGGGGCTACCGCATCCGTAGCAAAGACCGTTCTTCCTCCAACATTTGGCCTCTAAGTGTGGGCCCTGACAAAATCCACATACTGGCCGTGGAAATCCCTGAGATCGAGGAGGAGCAAGCTGGGGTCGGGGAGGAGCAGGCTGAATGGCGCTCCTGAACGGCTTCTTCCCCGAAGAGGACCCAGACGGAATAAATGGCCTCTTCGAACCAGAAGCAAAACTCTTGGCGGCTGCAGGGGCAGGTGCTAATGTCGGTCTCATTTGTCGAAGATCGGACTCTATAGAAAGGGCCGTCTCGACTGCAACTATATAGAACTGAAGTCTGTTCCTGAGCATATGCATACGAATCTCGTTCGACAATCCCTCGATGAACTGTCGAGTCTTCCTTTGCTCGTCGTCAACCATATACGAGCAGTGAATAATAAGCCTGGAGAAGTGAGCCTCGTACTGGTCAACGGTATAAGTACCCTGCTTGAGAGCCAGGAACTCTCGCTCACGTCTCTGTCGGACCACCAAAGGAATATACTTGGCCCGAAACTCCACCAAAAACTGATCCCAAGACGGGACCACATGCTCTCGCTGCCATCTCTGCTCTACACGAGCCCACCAGTCCTGAGCAGCTCCAGTCATCTGGTACACTGCTAACTCGACCCTCTTAGGGTCCGGACATTCCATCACGCGGAATCTCTTTTCCATCGCCGATATCCAAGCCTCGGCGATAACATCATCAGGTGCACCCTCGAACTGCGGAGGGTTGAGCTTAAGAAACCTTCCCATATCATTCTCGGGGGCAGGTGGTGGCGTAGCTCTGTTGGTATGAACCATGAATTGCCCTAAGGCTTCCATAAACTGTGCCGGAGTAGGAACACCTGGAGGCGGACCTGGCGGTTCACGACGAGGAGGCATTCTGCACATTCAATACCAAACATGCATGACGATAAGTGATTATGAAAAGCTGTAACACGTAGAGAAGTTTATTCAAATAATTACATAGCCACAAACACGTAATCCTAAGCATTACGACCTAGACACAACTGGACACGACAATTCAGAGCTTCGGCCATTGGACCAAGAGCTCTGATACCAACTGTAGCGGGCGCCCCAAACGGGTAACGCACGCCCCGCACCGAGCTTCGACCCGGAACCGAAATGGGATCCGACCCGAATCAAAACCCGGCGAACGGCAAGCATTTACTCAATTACTAGGCGGGGATTTTAAATAAACAACGAGACAGAAGTGCGGAAGCGAAATAATCAAACATTAAAGCATGATAAATTGCACAATTATTAAAGCCCACCAAGGCTAACGAAATTCACTTAATTAAATAACAAACGGGTTCGGTACAATATCCCGATAATTATATAATAACGGGTTCAATACAAAATCCCGAATACATTCTAATAAATCCTAAAATCAAAAGACATAAATCATAGCCATACTGAATGAGAGTTATACATGAGCAAAAAGAATGTAACTCTAAGACGCGACGACGACGACGCAGATCCCGCCTAGTATCCTGAAACCAGTACAGGGTAAAACAGAGGGGGTTAGTCAAACGACTAAGTGAGGAGGGAATAATAAGGTATATAACAAAACGGAAAATAAATCACCAATTTTAAAGTAAAAGAAATCAACATAAAAGAAAGGTTTTCGTAATCGGGTGGTGATTTAACATAAAACAAAACATATCTTATGACTCGGCGAGTCGAGCCCTGAACTCCAATATCCGAACATAAAAACCGGAAACCACCCTTATGCCTCCAATGTAGACGGACCGCTAAATCCGAACTACTCGTAACTGACTAGAATAACTCAGGTACTCAAAGGGCTGCCACTCCGGCCTCACCCCGAGCTCCCAAATGGAGGAAACCATAGGATTTACGCCGTAGACCCGACGTCTACCGACTTCATCCTATCGCTCTTACTCCAGGCCCAAACGATCATGCAAACATTTCATAACTCGCTTTTCAAACATTTCGGGGTGGCCAAAAGACCGTTCGAGACATGTCATATGCGAGGCCGAAGGCCAAAGTTCGCCTTAGAAACAAAAAGGTTTTACATGTCTCTTTCGTAAACATTTCGAAGACTATACGTAATACTTTTTCATATCAAATAAGTTTCGATAAATCAGATGAACATAATAATCATAAATATCTACTAAGTATATATATAAACGGTGTGAAAACAAAATATAAACGTGGCTTATATGGGGAAAGGCATATTTATATATATATACGTAGTAATACTGGAATCAGAAAAGGAAAGCCTCACCTGGCTATGCAAAAGATGAGCAAAAGAGCAAGAACCGGCGCTACTCCACAGGAGTATCGTCTGCAAAAATACCAAGACACAACCAAATAAGACTAAAGACGACGCACGGCTTATACGAAAGAATTAGAACACATAGAAGCACGTTATACAATTAAATAAATCACTTAGGTTCAAATTCTCAAACGAAAACGGAGTAAATCGCAAATTTAAAAATGTAACTCAATTCCAAATGCAACGAAACTTTACGGACATGCTTAGAATATCATAAAGAAGCATGCATTCGAATTTCGGGAAAATCGGACTTCACATGCAAAAGTTAGAAAATTTAACGAAAACTTAAAATGCACTATTCACATACCCGAACATGTCGTAAATTCATAAATCATGCAATTCCTATCTATATCATACATATCGAATACACGAGCGAAGAAAGAATTCGGAAAAGACGAGCCGAAGCGGGACCCGTAGGCCAATTTGTACCCTGACTTACAGAAGGTCAGGGCACTGTTCGAGCCTTCCACACGGCCTTGTGCACGGCCGTGTGGCGAGGCCGTGCACAACCATGCAACACGCACGACCTCATGCACACGGCTTCAAGGCCGTGTGCACAGCCCGTGCGCAATTCATCCCTCGCACACGGTCTCATGCACACGGCCTCAAGGCCGTGTGCAACAGGCCGTGTGCGATCCAAAATCGCAGAACAAGCAGAAGCTCAGAAACTCGCGAAAAATCAAACCCTAATCCAACATATAATCACTAAATCATGCAAATTAAACCCTAATTCTCACATATAATCATCTACAACATTTATGCTTCATATAGAAACGATAAACACGAAAATCCATCCACATTTTCTATCAAAATCATATAAAACCTAAATTCTATAACTATTATCAAAAATAAGAAATACGAAGCGAAGAAGACATTAAACGAAAGAATCGTGAAAGGCTTACTCGTAGAAGAGTTCGCGAGGAGTTCGTAGACGAAAACGGATCGAGAATCCGTCGGGAATCAGAGTCGGGACAATCGTTGGAATCTTTCTTCTTCCTTCTCTTTTTCTTTCTTTTTCTTTCTTCTCCTTTTCTTTCTTTTTCTTGTTTGAGCGTGAATGGCAATGAGAGAGAGAGATTGAGACTTAGTCAAATCGACTAAGGTTTAGAAACCGAAGGGGCAAAGTCGTAATTTTGCAAAATAAGTTCGAAAACTCACGTTGTCCGAATAACATGTAATTACAGTCAAAATTCATATTATTAAACGCACATTGACGATTTGTAATTTAAATACATAAATTCAATCATATACGAAATAAATTCTAAAATTACATAATAAATATCAAATAAATATTAAATTACACAAATATTCGATTCGGACATACCAAATTAATTATTCGGATTTTCGGGGCGTTACAAGCACCCTGAATTTCCGCAAGAAATATGTTCAGGGGGTCCACAAGGGCTTGCGACACGCCGTGCAGCAGCCCGTGTGGAAGAGACACGCACGGCCTCCCCTCACGGGGTGTTGCAAGGCCGTGTGTGTCCATATTTGATCCCACATCGGAAGTTAAGAATATGTTTGAAGGGTTTATAACCAAAAATCACCAAGTAACAATCACCTTGTCGTACCACCTTTTGGCAAGTGTTTCCGGCCAAACTTTAGGGTTGTGCTCGGTGGTGATCGAAGGTTATGCCCGCGCGTCCAACGGGCGCCGCCGTGAGGGTTCTCCTCTCCGCGCCCGGGGGGCCGCGACAAGTGGTATCAGAGCCGACCGCTGGTTGGGGACGCATGTTCACGGCTTGGATGTCTGCTCCGGGTCGAGCGCGTGGGCATGTGCCACGCGTATGGGTTACATGCGGTGGGAGTCCCACTGGCGGGCGGTACTGGGAAAAGCTTTGTTGTGGCGCAATGGGGACATTGCGATCTGAAGGAGGGGTGATTGTAGCACCCTGAATTTCCGCAAGATATATGTTCAGGGGGTCCACACGGGCTTGCGACATGCCGCGCAGCAGCCCGTGTGGAAGAGACACGCACGGCCTCCCCTCACGGGGTGTTGCAAGGCCGTGTGTGTCCATATTTGATCCCACATCGGAAGTTAAGAATATGTTTGAAGGGTTTATAACCAAAAATCACCAAGTAACAATCACCTTGTGGTACCACCTTTTGGCAAGTGTTTCCGGCCAAACTTTAGGGTTGTGCTCGGTGGTGATCGGAGGTTATGCCCGCGCGTCCAACGGGCGCCGCCGTGAGGGTTCTCCTCTCTGCGCCCAGGGGGATACAGGAGGTGAGCCTGGAGACGAGCGTCTAGGGCAAATCCCGATGTATACTTCTATGCGTCTTAACTTAAGTTGGCTAGGAGGTTGGCTAGCTTAAGTTGATGCGAACGGTGGTGCTAACCGTGTCTCCTTAAAACTCTGTATGGTGGTGCTAAGCGTGTCTCCTTAAAACTCTGTTAGTGAAGCATTCTTGTCGGTGGTGGAGTACTTGACTACATGCTTTCATGATTTTCATGGTTGGGAGTTATAAGGAGAGGGCCCGTTCTCGCCGGGACACATTATTGCATGACTTATTGCATTACTTGCTTGTCTAATTGATTTATGGCTTTCGTTACAAGTCGAAGCACATTTCGGTTTTTGTAGCGCCCCCTGAAGAAGGACCGCCACATCCGCACCGAAATGGATTCCCGAGCTTCAGCGAGGGGCCTCAACTCAAAAACCCACTCCGGCGAATGACACTCATGCAATAACCATCGGCAACAGCGACAACCATCCCAACAACAACCAGAAAAGAACAGAGGAATGCGGAAGCGATTAATGTAAATAATCAAATTAGTCCATAAAAGCCTACAAAGCTAACATAATATCAATTAAACATTTATAATTCAAGATACAAAATATTCATAAACAGATAGTGCCATACATGGCTCAACTAGTCTACCATATGCAATCCTAGATATCGTTAACTATCCCACATCAGGGGCACATAAGTACGTAAAGTAAATAAATACAATAAATAAGACTCGACGGTTGTTGGGACCACTGACAAGACAAACCAGAAAGACAGAGCCTATCTAGACCTGCTGATGCCGACTGACAAGATAGGTGACGTCGCCACCTGTCTACCTGAAGCAAGAACCAAAACAGCAGGGGGTGAGTATAAAGGATACTTAGTAAGGGGTTTTGATCACCGTTCGTCATTTATCTTTTTAAAAACCAAAAGTGGTGAGTGTTGCCCGTTTTGAGAAAGAATACGAATACGAAATATAAGTTGTAAAATGACACAAAGCAACACTCGGGTTCGACTTATTTGAAAACACAAAAGGTTGACGAACCGGATCCTTTAAAACATTTGCGCGAAATATCAAGCCGATTGAAAGAATATTAGTTGAGTAATAAAGGAGGCTTAGGGTAGCAAGTACGAGTCACACTTCCGGGTTTTATATATATAGGGAAGTACATATGATAACTGAAGAAAACCGGAATGTGCTTCGACTTGTCACGAAAGCCATAAAACAATTAGACAAGTAATAAATGCAGTAAATCAGGCAATAATGTGTCCCGGCGAGAACGGGCCCTCTCCTTATAACTCCCAATTGAAAATCATGCAAGCATATAGTCATGTACTCCACCACCAATAACACTATACAGAGTTTTAAGGAGACGCGATTAGCACCACCATACAGAGTTTTAAGGAGACGTTGTTAGCACCACCATACAGAGTTTTAAGGAGACGCTGTTAGCACCACCGTTCGCATCAACTCAGGCTAACCAACCTCCTGGCCGGCCCAAGTCAACACGCTAGAAGTACACATCGGGATTTGCCCTAGAAACTCGTCCCCAGGCTCACCTCCTGTATACTCCGGGCCCAAGTCATTAAACAGTTTATGACTCGCTTTTGAAATCAATGATAGTTTGGGTGGCCAAAAGGGCCATTCGAAAGCAGGAAATCGGGGATTGGGAGGCCAAAGGGGCCATTCGAGACAAGGTTATAGTTGCGAGGTCGAGAGACCAAAGTTCGCATTTAAAACAAAAGGGGTTTTCCTTGTCTCTAGTTGAAAGCATTTCAAATCATTTTCGTTTTGCTATTAAAAGGTTTGACTAAGCACATAAGGAATTGTAAAGGCAGTACAACAAGTAATAAGAAAAGCGGGGTAATGGTTTATTTCGCAAACCTAAGTAACTATGTTCTTACTCCAGTTGAAAACAATTTAAAACCCTTACCTGGCTCGACACGACAGTATGAAAGCAAGCGGTAGTCAAGTTTCTCCCTCGTTGGACCCACCTGTAATATACAGGGCCTAGAGGATGAAAACGAGACCGACAATAACAAAAGCAAGACACGAACAACAGACGACGCACGACAATTCAAATATAACTTCACTCATGCTACACATACAATATGGAAAGCCAGATAATTAAACATATAATGATATATGACATATGAACTAACATTTAAAGGAATATTTAAAGCAATTATAATAATGGAAGAACATTAATAATAAATATGGAAAGCATGCTAGAACGCAGTTAGGGCACGTAGACATGCTTAAAATAATATAACGGAACTCTCTCGCGAAAACGGGGTCAAACGGACAAGAAACGGAAAAGATGGGAAAAATCCCTAAACGGGAAAGGTGTCAATTGACGGTCAAATAAGGTCGGATAAATTGTAAATTATGAAGAATATCAAATCCCGAGGCTCGAGGAAGCTATAGGTGAAATCGGATTGATATTCGGAGGTCGTATGTGAAAAGTCGACATTTAAATGAGTGGGGTTGACCAATTCCCGAAGTGTAAGAAAGGAAAATGCTGGAAAATACACTAAGTATGTTGCACCGGCCAACGCACGGGGTTGGCAAGCCGGTGCAAGAACAAAAAGGGGTGCACGGCCTCCCGCACGGTCTTGAGCACGGTGCCAAGACCGTGCAAGTGCAAACGGGCATACGCACGGGCCTGTGCAAGGGCTCAAGCCCGTGCAGGATGAAAACTGCTGCGCACGGGCTCCTGCACAGTCTTGATCAAGACCGTGCGTTCGCCCGTGTGGATCTACTGAGCAGCAGACTCAGCAGATCCCGAAACCTCTCACGCGAAATCAATATTTAAATTCATACATCTCCTAATTTACTCCATAAAATATCCTAATTTCCACATATAATCATATATATCATCTAAGCTACACATAGGCACAAGAAACACGTAAAATGGTCAAGTAAATCTTCCTAAACACGAAAATCCTAATATAATAAAATTCTATCTAAAACTCATGAAAATCGCAAGAAAGAACGAACGGAATGAAATGGGGTAAAAGGATTACCGGTAGAGAATGTAATGAGGATCGTTCGGGTTTTCACGACTCGTCGATCGGGCGAGAAACGGGCTCGGTAGGGCGTCGGGAAGATTTTCTCTCTTCTTCTCCTTCTTTCTCCGTTCTTTCTTCTTTCTTTCTTCTTTGTGTGAAAAATGAGAGAATGAGAGAGATAGGTAGATATTTAGAAAAATATCTCGGGGGGGTAAAATGGTCATTTAGGCTTTTAAGGGTATTTGGGTAATTTAAGTAGTTAAGGCATTTAAAAGATAGGTTAAATCAATCTTTTCCACAAGATTAATTAATCCAATTGGATAGATCGAGAAATTAGGCAAGAAAGAATTCGCGTAATTATTAATAATATAATTAAAATATTCGGGTTGTTACAGTTTTCTTCATTTAGCATATGTATTTCCCTATATATATATAAAACCCGGAAGCGTGGCTCAAACTTGCCCAACTTAAGCCTTCTTTATTGTTCAAACTACTTAGTTGAATTACGAGCCGTGTTTACTTATCATTTCCAACTTGTCTATATCATGCCTTTCGAACTTGTAACGGCCTCGTAACTCAACTAATAACCTTTCAATTGATCGGCTTGACATTATGTGCAAATGATTTTAAAGGATCTAGTTCGTCACCCCCTTTTTATGTTTCCAAAAGTAAGCCGAACCCGAGTGTTGCTTTGTGTTGTTTTGCAACTTATATTGTTATTTGTGTTCTTTCTCAAAACGAGCAACATTCACTACTTTTGGTTTTAAAAGATAAACAACGAACTGTGATCAAAACCACCTTACTGAGTATCCTTTATACTCACCCCTTCTATTTTGGTTCTTGCTTCAGGTAGACAGGTGGCAGCGTCACCTATCTTGTCAGTCGGCATCAGCAGGTCTAGATAGGCTCAGTCTTGTAGTCTGGTTGGTCTTGTCAGTGGTCCCAACAACCGTCGAGTCTTGTTTATTGTATTTAATTACTTTCGTACCATTTACTACTTCATTCACTTTCCGTACCTTATGTGCCCTTGAGGTGGGATAGTTGAAGATATCTAGGATTGCATAGGGTAGGCTAGTTGAGCCATGGATGGTACTACGTGTTTATGATTCTTTTGTATTTCGAACTGCAAATGTTTAAATGATATTATGTTAGCCTCGTAGGCTTTTATGGAATTTAATTGTTTACCTTTTAAATCGCTTTTGCATTACTCTGTATTGTTGTGGTTGTTGTTGGGAAGTCGTTGCTGTTGCCGGTAGTTATTGCTTGCATGCCGTTCGCCGGAGCGGGTTTTTGAGTTGAGGCCCCTCGCCAAAGCTCGAGAGTTCGCTTCGGTGCGGATGTGGCGTTCCTCCTTCAACGGGGCGCTACAGTACGCTTTGGGTTACTTCTCCGAACGACATTACTTATGAGTATTCACCGAGACCCAAATCTTACTTTAAAACAAAGCATTTTCTTGTATTTGAAAACGAAATGGTTTTGAGGTTATAGTTGAGACAATTGTGTAATGATCTAGGATGAAATCATAAGAGCCGTACATTTCAGGTTTTTTCTCTTAATGACATTACTTATGAATATTCACCGAGATCTAAATCTTACTTTAAAATGAAAGCATTTTTTTTGTCTCGAAGTAAAAGCACTTGATTGATACGTATATAGATTTTGATATTAAATCATTTGCCAAACTCATAAAGATAGTAGATTAAATATCTAAATAGATATACGAATAGGCAGGTAAAACAAATCAATATAAGTAAGGCACGAAGATGAGTTATTTCGCAATTAATAGGTAGGGATTCTCACTCCATTTGAAATCATTTAAAAACTCTCACCTGGAAAGGATAGCAATGAAAGGACTGACAAGACAACCAAACCACTCCTCGGAAGTTACGCTTGCAATCTAGTACAAGGCATAACCACATAAGACACTGAAAAGACGCACGGCGTACGAGAATTAAGTAAATCAAATACGATCACTCAACTTCGCAATTTAAAATCAACAAATGCAATATAACAGTATTCTTTAATAAACGAACTAAGTATTGACATTAAAAGGTAATAACATGCTTAAGAATAAACATTTAGGTACTAAGCACAAACAAGCACTCAAGGGGTAAAATGGTCATTTTACAATCAAAAGAGTAGCATAAAGAACAACGAATAATATTCCATTAGATATGAAATATTTAAACATAAAACCGTTCAGGGGTAAGACGAGTATTTCACATTAAACATGTATAATTCATTCAATCAAATAATTGAAGTACAACTTCACAATTTAATAGCTTTTCCCAAAAGCTCAAAAGCTACAATCTAAGATTAAGTCCAAATCCTAGTATAATCGAACCAATTCCAACTATTCTAGCTATACAATTATACGATATTAGTATACAACAATTACAAACACATTTCAAGTCGAGATACAAGTGATTCGGGCCTAATTGGTTCAAAAAGCTATAAGCTATCGTGAAAAGTTGAAGCTATCAAATAATCATACAAATATAGCGATAAAAGATAAACTGTAAATTGGATTCGAGTAATACCAACGCCGTTGGAACAGTTGTGACGAGGCGGATATTCTGCGTGAAGGCTCCATCGCTGGATTCTGGCCAGAATAGTGTCGTCGTCGCTGCACCGGACCACCTCCAATGGTCGAACCCATATACTCAAACGATCCTCTTGTCGAGCCCGTCACTTCCCTCAAGACCGTTTCTCCATCGGACTCTCCACCGAAAAGTTATCCCCTTCCAAAGCTCCACGAAACCCTATAAATCGTTGATTCAAGATTAGCGAAAATCCGGTGGGTCTCCACTGAAATTGACTTTGTAGAAGGCTTACCCATGTCAAGGGGTCGGAAATCCCCAAAAGGCTGTTGGAGAAAACCGCTGGAAGTAGCAGATCTCGGGTTCTCGTCACGCTATCTTCAACATGTCGTAGCTCCTCCGTCGGTGGTCGGATGAAGGCCAGACCACCACCATTAGACTCCTCTCGTTGAGGGATGTCTTTGCCGGGTGGTGCGTGACCAAGGAGTCACCGGAGATGGCAGATCGGAAAACTCATCATCGAACTGAAATTGGGTCGTAGCATCGCCGTCGGTGGTCGGATGGCCATGGGACCACCACCGTTGGCCATTCCAAAAGAAGATCAATCACAATTTCAATACTAAGGAGTTCTCAAGCACCTGTGACTGGAAACTCTAAGTCTCATTGACACGAAATGGGCAGACACAAGAGACAAGACACGACGCGATTACAAAGCTTCGATTCCTTTTGGGAACCTAGGCTCTGATACCACTGACTGTAGCGCCCCCTGAAGAAGGACCGCCACATCCGCACCGAAATGGATTCCCGAGCTTCAGCGAGGGGCCTCAACTCAAAAACCCACTCCGGCGAACGGCACTCAAGCAATAACCATTGGCAACAGCGACAACCATCCCAACAACAACTAGAAAAGAGCAGAGAAATGCGGAAGCGATTAAGGTAAACATATAAATTTCATAAAAGCCTACGAGGCTAACATAATAACAATTAAACATTTATAATCAAGATACAATAAAATAACAACACCTGTTCATAAGCAGATAGTGCCATCCATGGCTCAATTAGTCTATCCTACACAATCCTAGATATCGTCAACTATCCCACAGCAGGGGCACATAAGTACATAAAGTAAATAAATACAATAAACAAGACTCGACAGTTGTTGGGACCACTGACAAGACAAACCAGAAAGACTGAGCCTATCTAGACCTGCTGATGCCGACTGACAAGATAGGTGACGTTGCCACCTGTCTACCTGAAGCAAGAACCAAAACAGCAGGGATGAGTATAAAGGATACTCAGTAAGGGGTTTTGATCACAGTTCGTCATTTATCTTTTAAAACCAAAAGTGGTGAGTGTTGCCCGTTTTGAGAAAGAATATGAATAATGAAATATAAGTTATAAAATAACGCAAGGCAACGCTCAGGATCGGCTTATTTGAAAATACAAATAGTTGACGAACCGGATCTTTCAAAATATTTGCACGTAATATCAAGCCGATAAATTGAAAGGGCGTTAGTTGAGTTACGAGGCCGTTATGGTTTCGAAAGACATGCTATGAGTAAGTTAGAACGATAATTAAACACGGCTCATAATTCAACTAATTAATGGAATAATAAAGGAGACTTCAGTTGGCAAGTTCGAGCCACGCTTCCGGGTTTTGTATATATATTTATAGGGAAATACGTATACTAAAGGAAGAAAACCGGAATGTGCTTCGACTCGTAACTAAAGCCGTAAATCAGATAGACAAGCAAGAAATGCAATAAGTCATGCAAGAATGTGTCCCCGCGAGAACGGGCCCTCTCCTTATAACTCCCAATTGAAAATCATGCAAGCAAGTACTCCATCTCCAAGGTTCATGGACCACTCAGAATTTATGGAAACGCGTGTTAACAACGTCACCCTTAACAGAATTTTCTAGGAAGCGCGTAGCCTACAACGCCACCCTCGCACTAACTCAGGTTAGTCAGCCTCCTGGCTGACCTAAGCAGATACGGATTGGAGTATCCATCGGGATCTGCCCTGGACGCACGTCCCCAGGCTCACCTCCTAAATACTCCGGGCCCAACACGATACACGGTTCATAGCTCGCATTTGAAAACGATGACAGTTTAAGTGGCCAAAAGGGCCATTCGTAATTGGGGAATCGGGATGTGGAAGGCCAAAAGGGACCATTCGAGACAAGGTTATATTTGCGAGGCCGAGAGACCAAAATTCGCATTTAAAACAAAAGGGTTTTCCTTGTCTCTAGTTGGAAGCATTTCAAATCATTTTGGTTTTGCTATTAAAAGGTTTGACTAAGCACATAAGGAATAGTAAAGGCAGTACAACAAGTAATAATAAAAGCTGGGTAGTCATTTATTTTGCAACCTATAATAGTCTATGTCCTCGCCCCAGTTAAAAATAAGTTAAACCCTTACCTGGCTCGACAAGACAGTATGAAAGTAAGCGGTAGTCAGGTTTCTTCCTCGTTGGACCCACCTGTAATACACAGGGCCTAGAGGATGAAAACAAGACCAACAATACTAAAAGCAAGACACAAGACAACAGACGACGCACGGCAATTCAAATAGAATCCAATCATGCAATAAACGAAATATGGGAAGTAAATCAATTAAACATGTAAATTACGGTACGACAATTAAAGAATATTAATGAAATGTTAAATAACGAAAGAACGTAAATAATAAATATTAAAGGCATGCTTAAACGCAATTAGGGTACGTAGACATGCTTAAATAATATAAGGACGTTCTCTCGCGAATACGGTGTCAAACGGACAAGAAACGGAAAAGATGGAATAAATCCCTAAACGAGCAAGGTGTCAATTGACGGTCAATTAGGGTCGGGTAAATTGTAAATTATGAAGAATATCAAATCCCAAGGCTCGAGGAAGCTATAGGTGAAATCGGATTGATATTCGGAGGTCGTATGAGAAAAATCAACATTTAAATGAGTGGGGTTGACCAATTCCCGAAGTGCAAGAAAGGAAAAGGCTGGAAAATACACTAAGTATGTTGCACCAGCCAACGCACGGGCTTACGCACGGGCTTGGCAAGCCGGTGCAAGCACAAAAGGGGTTGCACGGCCTCCCGCACGGTCTTGAGCACGGTGTCAAGACCGTGCAGGTGCAAACGGCCATGCGCACGGGCCTGTGCACGGGCTCAAGCCCGTGCAGGCAGAAAAGAGAAGCGCACGGGCTCTTGCATGGTCTTGCTCAAGACCGTGCGTTCGCCCGTGTAGATCTACTGAGCAGCAGACTCAGCAGATCGCGAACCTCATACGCGAAAATCAAAATATAAATTCATATAACTCCTAATCTACACCATAAAACATCCTAATTTTCACATATAATCATATATATCATATAAGCTACATATAGACACAAGAATCACGTAAAATGGTCAAGTAATTCTTCCTAAACACGAAAATCCTAATATATAAAATTCTATATATAATTCACGAAAAATCGCAAGAAATAACGAACGGAATGAAATGGGGTAAAAGGATTACCGGTAGATAATGTAGTGAGGGTCGTTCGGGTTTTCACGGCTCGTCGATCGGGCGAGAAATGAGCTCGGTAGGGCGTCGGGAAGATCTTTCTCTTTTCTTCTCCTTCTTTCTCCTTTCTTTCTTCTTTCTTTCTTTCTTTCTATGTAATGAGAAAATGAGAGAGATTGGTAGATATTTAAGAAAATATCTCGGGAGGGTAAAATGGTCATTTAGGCTTTCAAGGGCATTTATGTAATTTAAGTAGTTAAGGGTATTTAAAAGATAGGTTAAATCAATCTTTTCCACAAGATTGATTAATCCAATTGGATAGATCGAGAAATAAGGCAAGAAAGAATTCGCGTAAATATTAATAATATAATACAAATATTCGGGTCGTTACAGTTGCTGTTGTCGAATGTCTGTCTGTTTCTGTTCGCTAGGATAGGATTTCGAGAGGAGGCTTCTAGCCGATGCTCGGGAGTCTGTCTCAGTGCGGGTTGTGGTGGTTCCCCTCCAAGGGAGCGCTACATATGCCCCAAAATAAATCTGAAGAAATCTCAAAAACTTCCATCGGAAAAATTCCCTCCATCTACGACAACGACCATCCCAATATCACTTCCTTACGATTTCACTTCGCTAATCTCTCCCAAAACGTCCTTCATAGTTTTGCTGTGAAGTTAATTTATTGTCTCGAAGCTGTTCTCGTGCATTGAGAACCCCAGTCGGTGTTTTGCGTCTTCATCAACCTCACATGCAGTCTATTTTAGGGTTTAAGCCATAAATCCAGGTTCGTACCTCGCATTTACTGTTAGTTTAGGGATTTCATCCAATTTTTTTCTTTAATTCGCATTTTAGGGTTCTAGTTCAACAAAAGCGCATGATAGTTCCCAGTACCAACCTGCCAGTTCCACATCCTATCTAGCGTATGGTTTGGAATCTAAAATTTGTTATTTGGCAGAGATGGTTTCAACGAGTAAAAGCATCAAAAGAAAGGGAGGAAGCAAGGACGGAAGCAACAAAAGCCCTAGGAAAATCACTAGTAAAGTTCCTGGCAATCAGAGAAAAGGCAGCAGTAAGAGTAGCAGTGAAAGTCCTAAGCCTAAGCCTAAGAGTAAGAGGGATGATAAAATACAATGTCGTTTCTCAATGACCTATTTCGCTGATCAATTGAAGATGCTTGGTGACTTGACGGAGAGTCAGAAAGAATTGATCCGAAAAATCCCATTCGCGGAATTCGTCATGTAACGCCCCGTATTTTTGGATTTAACTCCGAAAATATATTTCTAATTATTTCCTCGACCTTTCGTTCAAACCATTGAACTCGTGAGGCGATTTCAAGTTGAAACCCACAATTTTTCCGAAATGACATTTTTACTCCTACGATCCTAAATTACCTTATTGCCCTTTCCAACCCTAATTATCCCTCATTATTCACCAACAAGAAAACAGACGCAGAGGAGGAAAAGAAAAGGAAGAAAAGAAGAAAGAAAAGAGGAAAAAAGGAGGAAGATCTTCTCGAAGCCGTATCGGGCCCGTTTCTTGCCCGATCGACGAGCCGTAAGAAGCCAGACGATCCTCACCTCATTTTCTATCGATAACCTTTTTACCCCGCTCAATTTCATCCGCTTGTTGTAGTGATTTTCGGATTTTTGCTATAGGATTTTTATATAGATGGTTTGTTGATTTTGAGTGATTTACTTGACCATTTTGCATGATTCTTGAACTTATGTGTAGATTATGTGTTGTAGATTAACATATCCAAGTTTAAGCATGATTGACCGAGTAGAAACTGAGTTAGGACGATTTTGTGTTTGATTTTTCTATTCTTGCGCTGAAACCTGCTGTTCTGCAAATTTATATGAACGGCACGACCTTTGCTCACAGGATTCTGCAACCCCGTGACACGCATACGGCCATTCCTCATGGGGTGTTGCAATCCCATGTTGCGCACACAGGGTTACCTCACGGGGTGATGCAAGGCCGTGAATATCACTATTTTGATGTGCACAGGGTTCCCACACAGGGTTGAGGCCGTGACTCAACCCCGTGTTCATGCTTTAGGCGATTTTTGCAGATTGTTCTCACTATCCATTTTCACCTAAAATGCTACTTTTTTCGTTTGACCTTGTTTTTGAAACCCGTCTTCACCAATAGCTTTGTAGGGTTCCAAAAACTTAATATTCTCTGAAGTTAGGATTTGTCCAACTTCGTTTGACCGTCATTTGATGCCTTTTCCGTTTAGGGCTTTTTCACCCATTTTTCCATTTGTTATCCGTTTGATCGAGTGAGAGCTTCTTTATATTGTTTTAAGCATGTCTAAGTGTTCTATTTGCATTTAACCATGTCTTTATTATTTAATTATGTTATTTCCTTCTTTATTATAATCGTATTAATATTTCCTTATCTTCATCTTGTATTTGCATATATCTATATGTTTAATTGCTCGGCCTTCTTTTATCGTATTCCTAGCATGAATGTTATATTATTTGAATTGCCGTGCGTCAGTTGTGGTCTCGTGTCTTGCTTTTAGTATTGTCGGTCTTGTTTTCATCCTCTAGGCCCTGTGTATTACAGGTGGGTCCAACGAGGGAGAAACCTGACTACCGCTTGCTTTCATACTGTCTTGTCGAGCCAGGTAAGGGTTTTAAATTGTTTCCAACTGGAGTAAGAACATAGTTTATTTAGGCTTCGAAATAACTTATTTCCCCGCCTTTTCTTATTGCTTGTCGTACTGTCTTTACTATTCCTTATGTGCTTAGTCAAACCTTTTAATAGCAAAACCAAAATGATTTGAAATGCTTCCAACTAGAGACAAGTAACTTATTTGTTTTAAAAGTAACTATTTGATCTCTGAGGCACTTATAAGTAATGTCGTTAGGGACATCCGTCAGCATGCTCCCGAAGCGTACGACGCTTATGAGTACTTCCTAGATCGTTACATCAACTTGTCTCAAAAGCCCCTTTGGCCATTCATACTTAACTACTTGCATCATATTTTCGAACGGCCCTTTTTGGCCACTTAAATTATCATTGATTTCAAAAGCGAGCCATAGCCTGTTTTATGACTTGGGCCCGGAGTATACAAGAGGTGAGCCTGGGAACGTGCGTCTAGGGCAAATCCCGATGTATACTTCTAGCGCGTTAACTTGGGCCGGCTAGGAGGTTGGCTAGCCTAAGTTGATGCGAACGGTGGTGCTAATCGCGTCTCCTTAAACCCTGTACGGTGGTGCTGATCGCGTCTCCTTAAATCCTGATGGTGGTGCTAATCGCGTCTCCTTAAATCCTGTATATGAATCTTGGTGATGGAGTACTTGCTTGCATGTTTTTCAATGGGGAGTTATAAGGAGAGGGCCCGTTCTCGACGGGACACATTACTGCATGGTTTATTGCATTATTGCTTGTCTAATTGTTTTATGGCTTTCGTGACAAGTCGAAGCACATTCCGGTTTTCTTCAGTTATCATATGTACTTCCCTATATATATATATATAAAACCCGGAAGTGTGACTCGAACTTGCTACCCTAAGCCTCCTTTATTACTCAACTCATATCCTTTCAATCGGCTTGATATTTCGTGCAAATGTTTTAAAGGATCCGGTTCGTCAACCTTTTGTGTTTTCAAATAAGCCGAACCCAAGTGTTGCTTTGTGTCATTTTACAACTTATATCTCGTATTCATATTCTTTCTCAAAACGGGCAACACTCACCACTTTTAGTTTTTAAAAGATAAATGACGAACTGTGATCAAAACCCCCTTACTGAGTATCCTTTATACTCACCCCTGCTATTTTGGTTCTTGCTTCAGGTAGACAGGTGGCGACGTCACCTATCTTGTCAGTCGGCATCAGCAGGTCTAGATAGGCTCAGTCTTTCTGGTTTGTCTTGTCAGTGGTCCCAACAACTGTCGAGTCTTGTTTATTGTATTTATTTACTTTACGTACTTATGTGCCCCTGATGTGGGATAGTTGATGATATCTAGGATTGCATAGGGTAGACTAGTTGAGCCATGGATGGCACTACGTGTTGTTATTATGTTGTATTTCGATTTGCACATGTTTAATTGACATTTATGGAATTTATCTGTTTATTTAAATCGCTTCCGCATTTCTCTGCTCTTCTCTGGTTGTTGTTGGGATGTCGTTGCTGTTGCCGAATGTTCTTGCTTGAGTGCCGTTCGCCGGAATGGGTTTTTGAGTTGAGGCCCCGCGCTGAAGCTCGGGAATCCGTTTCGGTGCGGATGTGGCGGCCCTTCTTCAGGGGGTGCTACAGAACAAGTACTGTAGCGGGCGCGCCAAACGGGTAACGCACGCCCCGCACCGAGCCCCGACCCGGGACCGAAATGGAATCCGACCCGAATCGAAACCCGGCGAACGACACACATTTACTCAATGACTAGGCGGGGATTTCAAAAACTAAAGAAAATGACAGAGATGCGGAAGCGAAATAAAACGAAATAATAAATCATAATAATTGCACAAGTATTAAAGCCCACCAAGGCCAACGAAATTCAATTACATAATTAATATACGGGTTCAATACAATACCCCGACAATATACAATAACGGGTTCAACATAGAAATCCCGAATACTAACTAAATAAAATCCTAATCTCATAAAACATAAACAATACCATACGGACACGAGTTATACATGAACGAAAAAAACAACTCTAACGACGACGACGACGAAGATCCCGCCTAGTGTCCTGAAACAAATACAGGGGTGAAACAGAGAGGGTTAGTCAAACGACTAAGTGAGGAGATAATGTATATTATAAAACGGAAATAAATCACCATTTTTAAACTTAAAAGAGATCAACATAAAAGAAAGGTTTTCGTAAATGGGTGGTGATTTAGCATAAAACATAACTTATCAAATGACTCGGCGAGTCGAGCCCTTAACTCCAATTTCTAAACATAAAAACGGGAAAACCCACCTTATTCCTCCAATGTAGACGGACTGCAAAATCCGAACTACGCATAACATACTATATAATCTCAGGTACTCAAAGGGCTGCCACTCCGGCCTCACCCCGAGCTCCCAAAGGTGGAGAGAACCATAGGATTTCCGCCGTAGACCCGATGTCTACCGACTTCGTCCTATCATTCTTTACTCCGGGCCCAAACATACACACATACATATCATATCATAACTCGCTTTTCAAATCATTTCGGGTTGGCCAAAAGACCGTTCGAGACATGTCATATGCGAGGCCGAAGGCCAAAGTTCGCCTTAGAAAACAAAGGGGTTTTACATGTCTCTTTCGCAGACGTTTCAAAGACTATACATAGTACTTTTTCATATCAAAACATTTTCGATAAGTCGAATAAACATAATAGGCATAAATATTTATTAGGTATATAGAGACGGTATGAAAACAAAACGTAAACGTGGCTTATATCGGGAGAGGCTTATTTATATATATACATAATAGTACTAGAATCAGAAACGGAAAGCCTCACCTGGCTATACCAAACAAGAGCAAAAGCAAGAACCGGTGCTACTCCACAGGAGTATCGTCTGCAAAATACCAAGACACAACCAAATAAGACTAAGGACGACGCACGGCTTATACGAAAACATTAAAACATATTGAGGCACATTGAACAATCAAATAAAGCATTTAAGTTCAAATTATCAAACGAAAACGGAGCAATTCATAAATTTAAAAATGCAAATCAAGTCCAAATGCAACGAAACTTTACGGACATGCTTCAAATATCATGTGGGAGTATGCATTCGAATTTCGGGAAAATCGGACTTGATATGCAGAAGATAGAAAATTTGTCGAAAACTTAAAACGCATTATTCATAGACCCGAACATCCTATAAATTCATAAATCATGCAATTCATATCTATATCATATATATCGAATACACGAGCGAAGAAAGAATTCGGAAAAGACGAGCCTCGGAGGGACCCGTAGGCCAAAATGGGCCCTGACTTACAGAAGGTCAGGGCCCTGTTCAACCAGGCCACAAGGCCTTGTGCACGGCCGTGTGCCAAGGCCGTGTACACCATGAGAAACACGCACGGCCTGAGGCCGTGTGCACAAGGCCGTGTACCATACAACACACGCACGGTCTCTTGCACGGCCGTGCAAGAGGCCGTGTACCCCCACACGGGCTTGCCACACCCCGTGTGCAAAGCCCGTGTGCGTCAAGAAAGAGGAGAACATTTTCGCAGAACCAAAAACCCACGCGAATTAAATCCTAAATCCAACATTTAACTAATTAAACATGCAAATCATACCCTAATATTTACATGTAATCATCTACAACATATAAGCTACCCATAGAAACAATAAACACGAAAATCCATTCACAATTTCTATCAAAATCGTATAAAACCTAATTATTCAACTATATATAAAAACAAGAAATACGAGGCATAGGAATCATTAAACGAGAGGGACGTGAAAGGCTTACTCGTAGAAGAGATCGCGGGGAGTCCGTAGGCGTAAACGGCTCGAAAATCCGTCGGGAAATGCAGTTGGGACGATCGTCGAAACTCCTTCTTCTTCCTTCTCTTTTTCTTTCTTTTCTTCCTTCTCCTTTGCTATTGCATTTGAACGAGAGTGAGGGAAGAGAGAGTGAGATGAGACTTAGTCAATGGTTGACTAGGGTTTAAAGTCGAAGGGGCAAATTCGTAATTTCGCAAAATAAGTTTGAAAACTCACGTTGTCCAAATAATATATAATTACAGTCAAAATTCTTATAATTAAACGCACATTGACAATTCGTAATTTAAATATAGAAGTTCATTCATTTACGAAATTATTTTAAAATATCATAATAACTATCAAAAAAAATAATAAATTGTGCAAATACTCGATTCGAGCATACCGGATTATAATCCGGATTTTCGGGGCGTTACAATACTCCCCTCTTCAAAAGAATCTGCCCTCAGATTCTCCTCCGGTCTCGTAGTTAGTTAAGAGGAGCATAATTTTGTGGAATTCTAATAGCGCAAATTAAAATGAACATTCATAAGCAATTAAATGATATAATAAAACATCATTCATAATAAACACTTAATGCACTTAACATTCCAAATGAAATCCAAAGTCATACAAAATACGGAATTACATCAAGTCCCAAACAAGCTAGCAGAAAAGAAAAATAAAATAGATAGATCATGGCTCATCGAGGCCACGACGGAAATACTGGTCGAGCTGCTCCGAAAGTGACCTCTGCATCTCGGAGATAGACCGCTGAAGCTCAGACTGTAAAGCTGTGTACTGTCGATCTATGTGAGCGCGCTGGGCTGCAAATCCCTCGTTGATCTGCCTCTCTTGTTGGGCAAACCTCTCATCGGTCACACGTCGGTAGTCGGAGAACTCTGAATAAAATTGCTGTAGATCAATCATCTCCTGGTTCCGAGTGTTTCTTCTGCCGCGTGAAGGCTCGGGTATCGAGGCATCCTGTCCCAACAATTGAGAGTAAATGTGTTGAGCCTGCTCGTGAACCTCTGGGTTCTGGAGTTCTTCATCGTGAGCATCACCTTGGTCAGCTTCCCATAAGGGTAGACCGTCCACCAGAACATACGGGTCGTTCCGCCTCGGACCCTTTGTGCAAATCGCCATCTGGGCTAGAGTGCCATAACTAATCGTGGCCGAACCTCCAACGGCAACCTGAGTATCGAGCCTTTCCACTTGGGCACACTCCAGAATGGCGGTGATATAGGAGCCCACTCGAATCTCTCCTCTCGACCGAGTGGAGATGAACATCATATGGTCCATCATATACGAAATGGGGTTGAACCTGACCCCTCTCACCATATGGTCGAGCATGAGACAATCTTCTGTATTCACAGCTCCCGGACTGTCTCCTCTAGCTAGAACCGATCGAGAAATGACTCTATGCAAAATTCTCAGCTGAGTGGTGATAAGCGTTGTGGCCTTGGATACGCCAGAGTTGAACATTTCGGTGGAGGTGGAGATACGTCTCCAAGCCTCGGCTTGATTCCATCCATCGGCACGTCTTCTAGGTGCCGTAACATCCAGCTGAAAGTACTCCGACAACTGCCGGTATGAAAGCGTGTAATCCTGGTTGAATGCTCGGAAGTGGATTCCGACTGGCATCTCGTGGTCGTCCGGGAATGCCGCGCCCTTGAGAGAGCTCAAAAATTCACAAGTGAGCCGGTGGTAGGATGGCCTTTGGATGCTCCAAAAATTAGTCCATCCGATGTTGTCGATGTAACGGGAGATGCCTTCGCCTAGTCCCAGTTGATACATAGCTTCCAAGTCGAGAAATTGCATGGCCCGAACCAGTCTTTCCATTAACCGATTGAAGACATTTTGGTCGTCTTCGTTTCCCAAATTTACTTGATACCCTTCCGGTGCCGCTACGTCGGGTAACTCCCTTGCCCGACGGCCACTACGAGTCTCGCGATCGCCTTCCATATTAGAGTTGGAGTTGGATTGAATTTGAAGGAATATAAGTTGCAATTCCACTTGAGACTTTCACCGAACACTTGGTGTGCGCTACTTCGGGCGAAAGTAACGTGAGATCGGTACAACGGATCGAGCCCAAAATTTCAACAATCGAAGAACTTGCTGCAGACAATGCACTTTCAAAATTCCACGAAAAGCCGTCGGCTGGATCGAGAATTAATCGAGCTCAAAGTTGGGAGGAAATTGGGGGGGAAAAATAAGAGAATTTTCGCACGAGGAAGGGAGAAAAAGAAGAGGTTGTGCGCAAATCCGGAGTTTCTGATCATTTTAAAAACTGGAAGAGGTGCGCATGGCCTCTCTCACGGCGTGTGACGAGGCCGTGTGGAAAAGGCACGCACGGGGTATCGTCACGGCGTGCGACGACCCCGTGTGGGAGAAACACGTACGGGCTCTCGTCACGGCGTGTGACGAGCCTGTGTGTATTGATGCGCACGGTCTCTCGCACAGGGTGCAACAAAACCGTGTGGAAAAGTCCACAGGGTCTCGTCATGGCGTGTGGCGAGACCGTGCAAGGCATGCAGGGGCAGTTCGTGTGTTTTAAACCACACAAACTTCACAAAATTCATATACGAATATATGTCACCAAAATTCTATAAATTCATATATATAATATTTTCACATATCATCAATTATACGTCTAACGCACATAATTTTAAAAATTCAACATAAGACGAAATTAAATAAATTTTGGATGAATGACATGACAATGCATTATACCTGGATCGTTCATACGAAAATCAAGCTCCGTCTTCTTGACTCGTTTTGGCTTTTTCTTCGAACATACATTCACTCTGTGGTCGGCGCTACCACATCCGTAGCACAGTTCATTCTTCTTCTAACATTTGGCCTCTAAATATGGGCCCTTACAGAATCCACATACGGGTCGTGGATATCCCTGAGGTCGGGGAGGAGTAGGCTGAACGGCTGTCTTGAATGGCTTCTTCTCAGAAGAGGACCCAGAATGAGTAGAGGGTCTCTTCGAACCAGAAGCGAAACTCTTGGCGGCTGTTTTCTGCTTGAGAGCCAGAAATTCCCTTTCTGTTGCTGACGAACAATCCTCGGAATGTATTCAGCCCGGAACTCGATCAAGAACTGATTCCAAGTCGGGACTACATGCTCGCGTTTCCATCTTTGCTCAATCTGTTTCCACCAATCCTGTGCGGCTCCAATCATCAAATAGATAGCAAACTCAACTCTTAGAGGGTCCGGATATTCCATAATTCTGTAAATCTTTTCCAGAGCTGATATCCATGCCTCGGCAATAGTGTCATCCGGGGCACCTTCAAACTGTGGTGGTTCGAATATGAGAAATTGGGCCCACGCTTCCTGCTCAGCGTTTCCTTTAGGGGCATGAGCGATGAACTGTCTTAGCGTTTCCAAAATTTCGACTGGAATCGGCGTATCGGTCTGAGGTGTCAATGGAGGTGATGGGGGCTGTTTACATGGATAACGACATGGAGGCATCCTGTAAAGCCATTAGCAGTTATGCATGACAGGTAAGTGAGTATGCAAAGCTGTAAACACATAGGCAAGTAATGTTCAGATATAGTTCACATAAGCACTTAGCACATTTGCACAAATTCCACAGAAGTACTAAGCCGTACGACCTAGACACAACCGGACACGACGGACAACCAGGCATGGCAAGTACAACCTCGAGTTTCACATCCACCTATATCCAAGCCCATCCCAGTATTTTGATTGTAAAAGATCTTTTGTTGTTGATCATCCAACAAAGATCCGTCACAATTCAAACACTAAGCGTTCTTGAACACTGGTGAGTGCAATTCCCTAAGTTACACCGGCACACAACGACCGACAAAACAAACAAAACACGACGATTCAGAGCTTAGGCCATTGGACCAAAGAAGCTCTGATACCAACTGTAGCGGGCCCCCCAAACGGGCCCGCACCGAGCCCCGACCCGGGACCGAAATGGAATCCGACCCGAATCGAAACCCGGCGAACGACACACATTTACTCAATGACTAGGCGGGGATTTCAAAAACGAAAGAAAATGACAGAGATGCTGAAGCGAAATAAAACGAAATAATAAATCATAATAATTGCACAAGTATTAAAGCCCACCAAGGCCAACGAAATTCAATTACATAATTAATATACGGGTTCGATACAATATCCCGACAATATACAATAACGGGTTCAACATAGAAATCCCGAATACTAACTAAATAAAATCCTAATCTCATAAAACATAAACAATACCATACGGACACGAGTTATACATGAACGAAAAAAACAACTCTAACGACGACGACGACGAAGATCCCGCCTAGTGTCCTGAAACCAATACAGGGGTGAAACAGAGAGGGTTAGTCAAACGACTAAGTGAGGAGGGAATAATAATGTATATTATAAAATGGAAATAAATCACCATTTTTAAACTTAAAAGAGATCAACATAAAAGAAAGGTTTTCGTAAACGGGTGGTGATTTAGCATAAAACATAACTTATCAAACGACTCGGCGAGTCGAGCCCTTAACTCCAATTTCTAAACATAAAAACGGGAAAACCCACCTTATTCCTCCAATGTAGACGGACTGCAAAATCCGAACTACGCATAACATACTGTATAATCTCAGGTACTCAAAGGGCTGCCACTCCGGCCTCACCCCGAGCTCCCAAAGGTGGAGAGAACCATAGGATTTCCGCCGTAGACCCGATGTCTACCGACTTCGTCCTATCATTCTTTACTCCGGGCCCAAACATACACACATACATATCATATCATAACTCGCTTTTCAAATCATTTCGGGTTGGCCAAAAGACCGTTCGAGACATGTCATATGCGAGGCCGAAGGCCAAAGTTCGCCTTAGAAAACAAAGGGGTTTTACATGTCTCTTTTGCAGACGTTTCAAAGACTATACATAGTACTTTTTCATATCAAAACATTTTTGATAAATCGAATAAACATAATAGGCATAAATATTTATTAAGTATATAGAGACGGTATGAAAACAAAACGTAAACGTGGCTTATATCGGGAGAGGCTTATTTATATATATATACATAATAGTACTGGAATCAGAAACGGAAAGCCTCACCTGGCTATACCAAACAAGAGCAAAAGCAAGAACCGGCGCTACTCCACAGGAGTATCGTCTGCAAAATACCAAGACACAACCAAATAAGACTAAGGACGACGCACGGCTTATACGAAAACATTAAAACATATTGAGGCACGTTGAACAATCAAATAAAGCATTTAAGTTCAAATTATCAAACGAAAACAGAGCAATTCATAAATTTAAAAATGCAAATCAAGTCCAAATGCAACGAAACTTTACAGACATGCTTTAAATATCATAAGGGAGTATGCATTCGAATTTCGGGAAAATCAGACTTCATATGCAAAAGATAGAAAATTTGTCGAAAACTTAAAACACACTTTTCATAGACCCGAACATGCTATAAATTCATAAATCATGCAATTCATATCTATATCATATATATCAAATACACAAGTGAAGAAAGAATTCGGAAAGGACGAGCCTCGGAGGGACACGTAGGCCAAAATGGGCCCTGACTTACAGAAGGTCAGGGCCCTGTTCAACCAGGCCACACGGCCTTGTGCGCGGCCGTGTGCCAAGGCCGTGTACACCATGAGAAACACGCACGGCCTGTTGAGGCCGTGTGCACAAGGCCGTGTACCATGCAACACACGCACGGTCTCTTGCACGGCCGTGCAAGAGGCCGTGTACCCCCACACGGGCTTGCCATACCCCGTGTGCAAAGCCCGTGTGCGTCAAGAAAGAGCAGAACATTTTCCCAGAACCAAAAACCCACGCGAATTAAATCCTAAATCCAACATTTAACTAATTAAACATGCAAATCATACCCTAATATTTACATATAATCATCTACAACATATAAGCTACACATAGAAACAATAAACACGAAAATCCATTCACAATTTCTATCAAAATCATATAAAACCTAATTATTCAACTATATATAAAAATGAGAAATACGAGGCATAGGAATCATTAAACGAGAGGGACGTGAAAGGCTTACTCGTAGAAGAGATCGCGGGGAGTCCGTAGGCGTAAACGGCTCAAAAATTCGTCGGGAAATGAAGTCGGGACGATCGTCGAAACTCCTTCTTCTTCCTTCTCTTTTTCTTTCTTTTCTTCCTTCTCCTTTGCTATTGCATTTGAACGAGAGTGAGGGAAGAGAGAGTGAGATGAGACTTAGTCAATGGTTGACTAGGGTTTAAAGTCGAAGGGGCAAATTCGTAATTTCGCAAATTAAGTTTGAAAACTCACGTTGTCCAAATAATATATAATTACAGTCAAAATTCTTATAATTAAACGCACATTGACAATTCGTAATTTAAATATAGAAGTTCATTCATTTACGAAATTATTCTAAAATATCATAATAACTATCAAATAAATTATTCTAAAATTATTCTTCGCCTCTTCAAGGCCGTTCCAGCCACGGTGGTGCGCTACCGAAAAATGCCCAAAACCGCCGCGTCTTCTCTTCGTCGATTCGCCGCCGTCCGGCCAAATCAGGCTGTGAGACCACCGCCAAAAGACTCCCCTCGACGAGAGCTTTCATTTCCGACCAAGCCCAGGCCGTGACGTCGTTGGAAAAGCCTCCGACGAGAAGCTCAAAGCCACTCCACCTTCTCACCGCCATAGCGCCTCCACCGTCATCCAAATACCTGAAATAATGGTACCAATGTGTTCTTCTCGTCGAGACGATCGTTTTCCATATATCATTTGCTTCAATCGGTGAAGAATTGCAAAATCCCTAACTTGGGAGAAAATGCTTCTCGTTTGCGCGACTGTGTGTGTGTTCTCTCAATTTTCATTTCTACCCCAAAACTTCCAATATTGACATAATATACCCTATCCTCGAAAAATGTGCAAATAGTGTAAAGTACCAGAATTAGGCGTACTTAGTGTCAAAATGACCGTAATTAAATGCTTAGTAAGAATCAAGGTCCGTTTTCTTAAAATTCATGAGTTTACGAAAAGGCAATTCCGGGTTGGGCTAAAGTGTAAATAATTTTGGGCTAAAAATGCAATATTATTTAAAATATGACTTAATGAATAATATTTAGAATTTTACGAAAATATTTGGAACCTCGACAAAATATGCATTATTAAAACATTGAACTCCAGTCTAATGTACACTGTTAAATTACTAAATTCGATTAAACGAGCTAAAATATAAATTTACCGAATTAACCCTAGTTAATGACAAAACGATGCAAATCAAATCTAATTAATGCTTTGGGTTTTAAAAGCCAAATTGATGATTTATAAAAATCTTTATATGCAAGACTTGGAAAACGTGCAAGTGTGAAAGACGTCGGGACCTTAAACGGTCCGAATTCCGATAAATGCGCTAATCTTAAACTTGGAGATTGCGGGTCGTCACAAAGCAACATTCAACCTTTTTGGTTTTAAATGATAAAAGACGAATTGTGATCAATATTTATATTATATAACTCCTTACTAAGTATCCTTTATACTCACCCCTGCTATTTTGGTTCTTACTTCAGGTAGACAGGTGGCGGCATGACCTATCTTGTCAATCGGCATCAGCAGGTCTAGATAGGCTTAGTTGTGGTCTGGTTTGTCTGTCAGTGGTCCCAACAACCGTTGTGTCTTACTTATTTCTATTTATCTATTCCTGTATCTTTACTGCTTTATTTACTTTATGTGCCTTACTTGTCTCTGATGTGGGATAGTTGATGATATCTAGGATTACTCTGGATAGGTAGTTGAGCCAAGGATCGCACTATCTGAATATTTGTATTTTGATAACTGCAGCTGCTCTATTGAATCATGATCGCCACGATGGCTTTTATATCATTGCCTTGCTTTAAACTTTATTTCTTCCGCTTTTATTGCTGCTCTGTCTTGGTTGTTGTTGGGGCATTGTCGTTGTTGTCGGTGTTGAGTGCTTGAGTGCCGTTCGCCAGGGTAGATTTTTGAGTGGAGGCCCCTCACCGAGGCTCGGGAGTTTGCTTCGGTGCGGGTGTGGCGTTCTCCTCTTCAGGGGGCGCTACACGTCAATACGCCCTCTGTTCTTGGTACATACACTCGTGTTGAATTTCTTTTGGATCGTCACAACCTTGAAACTGATTTATTTATCGTGGTTCCTTTTAATGAAAAGGAGTTCTCAATAATCTTGGGTTTACAATATTCGGGTCATCGTGTTGATCCTAAATCCAAAAGAAACTCCATATGCGGAGTGTGTATTTTTCTGCCAAGCTTGGTATAGTGACACGTTCTAACATCTTCACTAAATTGCATGAATTGAAGGATAGAAAGGATGCTGAGGCGTTCATGATTTTGTGAGAATGTATATATTTTTTGTTTTCAGTTGCTTATTGTTTCCAAGTAGCAGCCGAAAGTTGTCCGATGGGTTGATAAGCTACGTTGATGATTTAGAGGATATCGGGCACTTTTCCTGCTGTAGAGCTGTCCACAAGTTCTTGGTTGTGTCAATGATTAAATATATACAAAGGGATGTAAAAAAGGTTTGTTGATGGATGCTCAATAGGATTAATGGTAAGAAATCATATAAAATGTTATGTACGAGATGGTGGTTTATGTATGCATGCGTGTAATTTTGACATGTTGTATGGTGGCAGACATGGTGCTATGAGCATTTTTCAATGTTTGGTTCTTAGGAAGAGATTATAACTTTCCCACGCATGTTCAAGTGGAGTGGGAGCAACATGCTCAATATGGATAAGGCTGCTAGTGAGAAACTGAGCACTCTAAAAACGTAGAGCATAAGAGTTGAAATCTCATTTTGCAGAACTTATATATTATTCAACATAATTACTTCATTTTCCATAGCTTTTTGTTATTATTATGAAGAGTTGAAATCTCATTTTTGCAGAACTTATATATTATTCAACATAAATAGTTCGTTTTCCATGGCTTTTTGCTATTATTATGAAGAGTTGAAATTTCATTTTGCAGAATTCATATATTATTTAGCATAATTAGTTCGTTTTTCATGGCTTTTTGTTATTATTATGAAGAGTTGAAATCTCATTTTGCTGAACTCATATATTATTCAGCATAATTAGTTCATTTTCCATGGCTTTTTGTTATTACTATGAAGAGTTGAAATCTCATTTTGCTGAACTTATGTATTATTCAGCATAATTAGTTCGTTTTCCATGGCTTTTTGTTATTATTATGAAGAGTTGAAATCTCATTTTGCAGAACTTATATATTATTCAGCGTAATTAGTTCGTTTTCCATGGGTTTTTGTTGTTATTATGAATAGTTGGAATCTCACTTTGCAGAACTTATATATTATTCAGCATAATTAGTTCGTTTTCCATGGCTTTTTGAAGAGTTGAAATCTCATTTTGTAGAACTTATATATTATTCAGCATAATTAGTTCGTTTTCCATGGCCTTTTGTTGTTATGAAGAGTTGAAATGTCATTTTTTTGCAGAATTAATATATTATTCAACATAATTAAAATGTTATTTGCAGTATCATGAAATTAAGCTGCAGACGCAATAGAGGCAAAACTAGTGAATCTTATAGAACCGGTCGGCCTGCGAAATTTCACTCAAGCTGGTGGCACCAGCCGGCTGGTTGGTCATGGCCAGGCGCATCAGCCTGGCCGGTCGGTTTAACCCTCATGCGCTGCCCTAAGTTTCCTTATATAATTTGCAGCTCTAACCTTCCTTTCTTACCGGGTTTTCACCCCTATAAAATGGGGCCCTCCCCCTCATTTCTAACTCGCTCATTCACTCTTCCCTCGTCTCCCTTCTGAGGTTCGAATTTTCTCCTTAGAATTTCTAAAGAGAGGACTAGGCATCCTTAGCGCGGTCCACTCTAGTCCCTTTTCGGTTCCGTTCTCGGTTTTAGGCTAGGAATTCCATATTCCTAACTCCTAAAACCAAAAGGAGGTTCGACGCTCTGCTCAATAGAGTCTTCGAATTTCAGTCCTGAGTCGGAGTTATGTTCGGTCCCTGCGATCGTGATCCTGAGTTCGGGGGGGAAGCAGCAGCTAGGAACGATGTGAAGTGATGATAAAACTACGAGGGTGAGTCTCCTTTTAGCCTTTTCAGCATTTATTTACTTTCTGCTTTCCTAGTTGATAGTAATAGTCCCCGTTCAGTCCCCTTATGGGACTGAACACCCCCCATGGCTAAGGCCGCCAGCGAAGGGTCTCCCCTTCCTCGACCCCACCTAGATTACAGACGGCACCCGATGCCCCCTTAGTTTCTTGCTTGCCTAAGTGTTTTACCGCTTTCCTACTTGAAACTCCTCATCTCGCATGTCTGTGCTAACCCCGAACTTCCCGAGCATAGGGTATAAGGTAGACATACCTAGGTCTAGTTCTTTTTCCAATTGATTGGATACCTTGCGCAGGGCTTATAATCCCTCGATAGGTTTAACGAAGGCCGGATGGCTTCACAGCCAGGAACTAAACTCAAGGTCTCGTCAAAAATACGAACCTTTCACAAAACCTTCCTTTTATCCAAGAAAACTTTCTAATAACAGCTCAAAAACCTTTCTTAACAAAAGAACCCCTCTTTGGGTTAACTCTAGACATGAGGTTCCAGTGGTTAAATCCAACCCCCCTCTATTCTAGACACACCCGAAAGGCTACTCATTTCACAGAAAGCTTTTCTGTTATATCACACCATTTTCTCAAAACAATACAAAAACCTTTCAAAAATGAGGTGTGATGAACCTGACATGTCTACTCCATACCCTACTCTCAGAAGTTTGGGGTATGAACTATGTTGGCTCTGATTCCCAAGATCCTTGGTATACGTAGGCAGCCAGCTCCTTCCGGCATGAAGCCAAAGGGATCTAATTCCTATACTCCACATGCACACACGTATGCACCTATATATATATACTTGCTTGCAATTACTTGTTTTACACATTTACTACGGCCATTTGGTATTGGTGAGAAGACCCGAAACGGGCGATGGGGGGTGATAGTTTGCTGCGACCCCTTCCTCCATCGTAACTTAGCTCCCGAACCCATCACAGAAATCTCTGGACACACACACACAAGGACATACGAGCCTATACAGGTTTCCCTCTCAACCTTAACCGAGTGGGTGGCGACTCTAAACTCTTAAATGGTGAACAGGGAAGGATACCATACCAAAGATAAAACCCACCCTTACATCGCCATTCAACCACATCACAATCACATCCAAGACACCCCACTAAAATAGAAACAGAACAACAAAGAAAGGCGGCCTTGATCCCTGACCGCTCACCGGGGATGCATTCAGTAACGAGGCCGCCTTTCTTTCTTTGCCTTTCTAAGAGCTCAAAAAGCTCCCCTGAGTGCAAAATGACTTTAACATCTAAAAGTCCGAGAGCTCAACAAAAAAAAAAAGAGAGGAAAAGACCCTTAAAGAAAAAGAAAACAAAAGGGGCGAAAAAAAAAATCAAACAAAAGAACCCCAAAGCAAAGAGGGACAAAACAAAAACAGAAAGAGAGAGTGTGAGGTAAAGTGAGCTAAAAATGGACTTAACAAAGTTCTAAAAAGCCACACGCGCTGAGCTCTTTCTTTTTCCTACCCACACTAACCACCCCAGCCTTTCTATCAAGCCTTCAACCTTATTCTACTAACCTACCTTGAATGACATTCAAGGAAATACTGGTACAAAGGAAAGAGGTACATTTAGGCGGTCTAGGCTAGTTGGCATAGGCACACATCACTCCCTAGATGAAGGGCGTCACCTGTATCTCCCTAAGGACATCTAAGATGGTGTCAGGACGACACCAATTGTCAGTTCAACCAACTCTCAAAGTCCTTAGGTAGACCAAGGCAATCCGAGAGTCCAGGTTTCCGTCACCCATACTAGGACTGGTCAAATCCCTAGGTCCTTTAGGTGGAAACCAAATCCCGCTCGTCGCTCAGATCGACATCAGAGGATCTCAGTATGGTCCATCATCACAGACGTCGTATACTGGGGCTAGGTAAAACCCCAGTATCCGTACTCAAGGTAAATAAGTAAATTATACGCTAGGGATGCATAGGGAAGGAACCCCCTCGACCTGGTTAGGATCAAGTCCTGCAGCGAACACCTCGCTGTGAGATGTTTGTCTCTGTGCAACAGCTTGCACGGTAACCCAGTAGATACTGGGGCTGCTCAGCAAGAAAAGATTCCCCTCCTAGCTAAATAAAGGAATCCCGTGTCCGACGCCTCAGCATCAAATGTCCGTCCCTGCCGATACACACTGGGGCTGCCCACGAGAAAGCCAGAGCCATTTGGAACGGCTAAAATGGCCCCTACAAACAACATCCGGGCACCGTGTCCTAACTATAGAACGAGTTCGTCTCCCTCAGTCGACTGGATCTCCACGTCCTGCAAGCTTGGGTCTAGTGCTGTCTAGGAGCGAGTAGCTTTCGGAAAGGACGAGTACTGCAAGTGCAATAGGTGGTCTAGGTGCTAACCTAGGTGTCCCCGGAATGATCCCAGTCAATCTAGGGGTTGTCCCCCTTGTCAAAGACTAAGCGATCAATCCCAATCGTTGCGGTCTGGGCATGGCAAAATGCCCCAATCCCCCCACACGCCAGCGGTGTACACCCGTCAGGTGTTATAAAATGGTCATTTCATGCATCTATACTCAAGTACCTCAAAGGCTCAAATACATTATGGAAATGAAGACAACATTTTCATACATAGATAAGGTTTACAGTTTAGTACAACACGCGATACAAGGTGCTAGAGAACAACAGAAAACCTATCTATACTCCCTGCGATAGGATCCATCAGCGGAACTACTATCGCTACCATGGTAAGGACTACCATCGGCCACATAAACATCATCATCCGAGTCACTCGGAGTGGTGTCTCCAGTATGCTCCTGGGCCCTCGCATGAGCTTGACCCTCGTCGATCATTGGTCCACCCTGAGGCCTCACCGCGGGCTTATCATAGCGCGCCTTGGTGTGTCGCTCCTGACGTACCGCCTTGTCCTTACCCTTCTTAGCCGCCCTATCAGACCCATGCCGAACTGGGGCTGAACGCCGGTCGACGAACTCTACAAGGAAAAAACGCAGCTATATCAAATTTAGCATGAGGCAAAACCGCAGGGGTAAAACAGAAAGGGAGATATACCACGTCGTTCGATCGACAAACTAACTCCCGATAGAACAAGTCGGTCCTCTTCATGAGCTTCTTCTTCAAGGAGTGGATCATCTTCATGGCCTACTCATAGGCCACCTTGTAGCCCTGCACAGCCAAGAGGTTACTACTGTAGCACTAAACCTACATGGAACGATAACAAGAGGAAGGTAAAGGACATACCTTCTTCTTTGGATATGGAATGCCCGCGACCCCGTCTATCCCTGGATGAGGGAGGGTCTGACTCACGGTGTTACCCCGGAAGTCAACCATATCAAATGTCCAAGCAGGAAAGTTCCTAGGCACGTCCGCACTGCGGACTGGGGCTGCTGCAGTCTCCGGAGCGCCCCCTTATCATCGTCGTCATTGTCATCGTATCCCTGCTCCCCTTGGGCAAAGGAAGCCCCAGACTGACAAGGGAGTCCACCCATCAAATATTGTCTGGAAAAGTCGGTATAGGTCATGGACCCGTCATAAGCATTCCCAATAATGCCGTGAGGCTCATCATAGGCCGGCAGTACATCCGCCTCTCGGGCGAAAGACACACCCCACACATAGGGTTGATCAACCGGAATGGTCAACATGTGGGAACCACCCGTCTGGTACAACACCGGGAACCCAAGTAATGGACTCGACCAAAGGGACAACTATATACATGATCTCTCATGGACTGGAGATAGAGATCCTGGTGCGTGATCTCAGTCCATCGTCCCTACCGTACCTGCATTTGGAAAAAATTTTAGGCAAGGATCTCTCCTATCAAAGACAAACCGAAAGGAGAAAATTCTCACCCGACTGATGGTAACTGACTCCAGAGCCCTCTGACAAGCCACCACCGTCCGGCGGCCCATAGCCCGGACGTTCTCCTGAGTATACCGACGACTCATAGGGAAGGCACCCTCCACTTGGATCCTCGAAAGTGGGGCTATTGCAACCCAGTATCTCCACGGCCCATATCTGCAAAAGGTCAAAAAGGGTTACACAAGTACAACCTGATAGGAGATAAAACGCAAAGACAAGGAAGCCCCTAGAGACATACCCCTCAAGCAGGAGTATAGCCTCCACATGATGAGATCTTCAGCCGGCTGTAGGCATCCATTCACAAGTAGCAGGCTGCAAACCCTGCTCTGCCCCAAGCATAGCCCCTTATGCGTCCAAAGACCGCTAAGGACCCCAGCAACCCAGCGGTGCACAAGAAGACGAGTTGGCAAAAATCGTACTACACAACCCGTATAACATGAAAGCTCGAGCTAATCTCGCCATCTCGGCCGGATCTCGAATGTCGAAGTTCCGAGTTGACCATGCATTCCTGATTCTCCCTAAGGACAGCGCTGGCGGACTCGCATATGCCATGCCGGGCCCCAGCAAATCAACCACCATATCATTGGTGACGTCCTCCCACCAATCGAGGTCCTGGCCATCAAAAGGCAGCCCTGTAATCATAAAGAAGTCCATCGGAGTCATAGCCACCTCGAACGAAGGCAATTGAAAGGTCTTGGTGCAGTCCCATCACCTCTCACCAAGGGCCCGAGTCATGCCCCCTATCTGTCTCATCGTCGGGAGAGAACCAAAGAAAGCACTCAAGCTCGTGCCGTCTACAATCCTCCTGGTAGGATCTGGAAGGACTCGGTACCATGCACCCATGACATGAGGAGCAGAACGAGGGTTCGAAGCCTCACCCTCTGCAAGCAAGCAAAAGATGGGTCAGTAATAGGGTAAGAAGGTACCACAATGCAAGCCCCTACCCAAAAGCCCACCAAAAAGCCTTTCTCCAAAAAAGTCCAAACTAAAAAGCCCATACGAAGGCCCAAAAAACACATATTTTCTCGAAAGATGTCCCTTTCGGCTAACATTCCACCCAAACAGAGGACTCCTACAAGCCTCTAGCCCAAACAATCACCAAAAGCTCACTTGAGCATTTTCCCAAACACCTAGTGGGCATAAACACTATTCTCACAAACCCACTTCCCAAATCTCACATTTTCCTCTGATGGAAACGGGATTTTCTCTACGGATCTGAAGCATCTCAGGTCTAATTACAAATCCCCATCGAAATCCCCATTATAAAGCACCCAAAACGATGAGAAAACGAACATATGCAACATAAAGCATGAAAGGGTAAAGTAGGAAACTTACCCCCGTTCGGAAGAACTCCTGATGCAAATGAGGAGTAATTTCCCTCCTCAGCTCAAACTCCCCATACTCTCACCTCTCGCTCGACGACTAGATGGGTATGCTACCCATAAATTACGAAAATGCTCCTTCGTTTCTAAGCCACGTGAAACTTTTTGACCTAGATTCCATCTCTCCTCTCTCTCCCTCATTCACGTGAACCCAAGAAAGGAAGAAGAAGAAAAGAAGAAAAAGAGAAAAGAAGAAGACGAAGAAAGCTTTGGATTGCTCTACCAACCTCGTTTCTTGATGGATTTTCGAACCGTTAACGCCTACACGACCCTCTCGATCTCCTCTACCGGTAACTCTCTAATGTCAATCAAATTTTACGCACTCTATGCCTCGTTTTTTTGAGTTTTCTCCAAAATGTGCAAATATTATGTATGTGTCGATTTGGATGATTTTGTGGATGGAATTTCGTGTTTCTTGATTCTATAGGTACATGACGAGTAGGAGAACATCATATGTAAATATTAGCTTAAGATTTGCATGATTGGTTGGTTAAATGTTGGATTTTTGTTCCTTTCTACGAAGGTTTTTGATTCTGTGATTTTTCTGCTGTTCTAATGATCCACACGGTCTTACGCACGGTCTTGAGACCATGCGCCAAGACCGTGCGTCCCCTTTATGCCTTGGACGGCCTTGCGCACCCCCGTACGCAAGCCGGTGCGCAGGCCAATGCAAGTGTCTGCATTGTCTTGAGAACGCGCTCAAGACCGTGCGCGCGCCCGTGCATAAGGCAGTGCGTATGCCTTAACCAAAATTTCTCCATTTTTAGATTATTGCTCTCGGCAATGGTGATCAAAGGACTTTATAAAAGTTGACTTTCTTCTTGACTTCCAATTCGAGATCCGATTTCACCCATAGCTCCTATAAATCATGAAATGCATATTTTATGAATTTTGGACCTTTCCGACTTCGTTCGGGCCCCGTTCATTGCGTTTTTCGTTAGGGCATTTTTGGTTATTTTTCAAATGTTGTCTGTTTTTCCCGAAACTTGAATGCATGCTTCCTTATTGCCTTTTATGCATATTTATGGGCTTTTATCGCATTCTAACTTGATTTACTTATTGAATTTCTATATTTTATTAGAATGTGAACCTAAGTGATATGAATGACTGTTTAACGTCCTTCTATGTGTTTTAATGCTTTCGTATAAGCCGTGCGTCATCGTATGTCTTACATGGTTGTGTCGTTTGTCGGTTGCAAGTTCCACTCTCTTGGATTAGGTTTTTCGCTTTCACTTTCTGGCTTTCTTTTGGTTGTCGCCAGGTGAGGTTTCCTTTGTTAATTTTATACGATAATACGTACGTAATACCAACCCTAATACCGAATAAGCCTCGCATGCGAAATTTATATTTCCATCCCGTATTACTATATTTAGTAAATATTTTATGCTTACTACTTTTATGAAGTTTAAGAACAATGAATTTGATATGAAAAGAGTACTATGTATATGATTTCGAAAGGTTTTCAAAAAGACACAAGCGAACTATGTTTCGATTTAAATGTAATTTTAGGTTTGGAAACCTTCTCGTTGAGTGAAGTCGTTAGGGCGGATCCCCCCCCCCCCCTGACGATGGAATACCCGGTTGTGTTTCCTACCGTTACACCGCCTGTCTCGAACGGCCCATTTGGCCCCTAAATGTCTTGATTCCTATTCTAATAGGAAAATGATAGTTATGAAAATGCGAGTTATGATATTTGTGTCCGTTTTGTCATTGTGGGCCCCGGAGTATGGTGATCGGATGAAGCCGGATAGACAGCGGGTCTACAGTGGAATTCGTTGGCTTACTCCACATTTACCGGGAGCGCGGGGTGAGGCCGGAGTGGCAACCTTTGAGCTCGTGCGGCGGTTGACTTTGTGTTAACTGAGACATAGGTTGTTATGCCTAGACATGGTGCAGTTTGGATTTACCGGTCCTTCTGCAATATGGGAGGAATAAGGATGGTTATATTTTCAGGTATGTTATGATATGATATGTAGAGTTGAGGGCTCGACTCGCCGAGCAATATGAAATGTTATGTTATGATAAATCACCAAATGTTTATGAAAACTCTTCTTTTACGTTTGTTTTCTTTTAAGTTAAAATCGTGATTTATTCTATGTGTGCTATTATGTATGTACTCCCCTTTGCCCCTCACATAGTCTTTTGGCTAACCCTCTCTGCTTCAACCCTTATTTGTTTCAGGTGATTACTAGGTGGGCATCGTCGGTCTTGTATTGCGGAGTTATATTCTTTTGTGCATTGTTCATTCGTAGATTGTTTTAGGTACTTATGATCATATTATTTGTATCCTGTGGATTATGAATTTGTGTTCGGGATTATTTAATGTTGAACCCGTTTAAGATTTGATTAAGTTTCTGTAAGTGAATTCCGCTAGCCTTGGAGGGCTTTAATTATTTGCGCAATTGGTTTACTACTTTATTTGTCCTTAAGTAGAATTAGGTTTGGTTGTTGTTGCTTCCGCTTCCGCATTGTTGTCGTCGGTTGTTTTAAGAAAAAGCCCCGCCTAGTGATTGTGTAAATGAGTTGCCATTCGCCGGGTTTCAGTTTAGGGTCGGATTTCTGTTTCGGCTTCGGATTTAGGCTTGGTGCGGGGCGTGCGTTACCCGTTTGGGACGCCCGCTACAGTTGGTATCAGAGCTCTTTGGGTCCAATGGCTTAAGCTCTGAATCTTCGTATTTTGTTTGTTTTGTCAGTCGTTGTGTGCCGGTGTAACTTAGGGAATTGCACTCGCTAGTATTCAAGAACGCTGAGTGTTTGAATTGTGACAGATCTCTGTTGGATGATTAACAACAATAGATCTTTTACAATCAAAACACTGGGATGGACTTGGACATAGGTGGATGTGAAATTCAAGGTTGCACTTGCCGTGCTTGGTTGTTTGTCGTGTCCGGTTGTGTCTAGGTCATACGGCTTAGGACTTCTGTGAAATTTGTGCAAATGTGCTAAGTGATTATGTGAACTTTATCTGAACTTTAGTTGCTTATGTTACGGCTTTGCATACTCACTTACCTGTCATGCATATTTGCTATTGGCCTTACCGGACGTCTTCACGTCGTCATGCACATAAACCGCTCCCATCACCTTCGTTGGCACCTCAAGCCGGTACACCGACTCCGGCCGAAATTGCGGATACCTTAAGACAGTTCATTGCTCATGCCCCTCAGGAAAATGCTAAGCATGAAGCGTGGGTCCGATTTCTCAGATTCGAAACACCATAGTTTGAAGGTGCCCCAGATGACTCTATTGCCGAGGCATGGATATCAGCTCTCGAAAAGATTTACAGGGTCATGGAATATTCGGACCCTCAGAGAGTCGAGTATGTGATCTATCTGATGATTGGAGCCGCACAGGATCGGTGGAAACATATTGAGCAAAGATGGAAACGTGAGCATGTAGTCCCGACTTGGGATCAGTTATTGACCGAGTTCCGGGCTAAGTACATTTCGTTGGTTGTTCGTCAGCAACGCGAGAGGGAGTTTCTGGCTCTCAAGCAGAACACATCTTCAGTTGATCAGTACGAGGAACACTTCTTCCGCCTCATTATGCATTGCCCGTATATGGTCGCCGACGGGCAGAGAAAGACTCGCCAGTTTGTAGAGGGATTGACTTACGAGATCAGGAAGGCTATGATGGTAGTCCGACATCGATGTTATACCGACGCAGTAGAAATGGCTTTGCATATTGAGTCTGAACTCGACCTAATGGGACCAAGTCCTGTTCTTCCCACTACCACCGTTCAGTACCTTCCAGCGAGTTCCAAGAGGCCATTTACACCTTCAGGGCCCTCTTCCAGAAAGAAGACCTCCCAAGTGTCTTCATCGAAGAAGAATGCACCTCCCCAACCACAGGGAGCCCTACGACCAGTATGTAGCTTTTGCCAAAGAGACCATCAAGAGTCAAAATGCCGAAAGAAGGCTGGACGTTGCTTCTTATGTGGAAGCTCCTTCCATCTCCGTGCAAATTGCACGAGGAAGAAAAGATCAAGACAGTCGAGGAGAACTTAAATCCGAATGCTTCGGTGCAAGGTACAAAATATTAATTGTCATTCCATACATGCATTTTATAATTCGAGTGGTTTACACTCACTTGTTGCGCTTTTCATTGTTGTACTTGTGCGTGCGCGTGTTGGATTCTTTGCGTGTTTCTCTTTCTATTTCTTCATTTCCAAATTGGAGGACATTTGCGATTCGTACACGTGCTACCGTTTGTCATCGAGGGAACCGTTGCCCAGCAGATTTGACCAAGTTGCCAGCAAAAGATTATTTTGGACTTGACTAAGTTAGAGATTTTTGAATGGACGAGGCTTATACACCACGTTGGTGGAGGCCGAGAACCTTATCCGAAAGGGAGAAGCTATAGGCTTATCCCCTACCATCTCAACCGCCTGAAGATCTGAGTGAAGTTTAGAGAATCAGTTTGATCTTAGAATTCACAGACGTACTCTCCGAGAATCTGAGAGCTCTTGTGATCTGATCAGAATAGAGGGTCTATGATAGATCCAGTTCTAGAAGTCGAACCGTGATCGAAGTTGCCAAACCGAATGGATTCTGCCGATCTGACAGAATCGAATCATTGACTTGATAAACTTCCCTCCCTTGAACGCGACCGATCGAGTACCTTGATCTGGGGTACTCCAACACTGCTTGTAGAGAAGAAGACAGTATGCTTCCTATGTGTATTGTTCACCGAGAATTGCACAGAATAGTAACGAAGACAAGTATCCTCTACCGTCGTTGAAGAATTGTCCGATATGCTTTGAGATCGAGGGTTTTGTCTGAATGACCTTTGATTAGGGTATCATCAACTTTGTGTCCGAGCCAATTATGCTCTGAAGACAACCTTCAGTGCCTGATGTGGACATCTTGAATTCGTAAGTCTGCTTCTAGTACTGACAAGTACTTTGCGATTTGATGGACCTCCGTTCATATCACAGTGAGTCAGCCTTATGAGGAGTCACCTTGATGTTCTCGAGATTCGAGGAGGAACGCAGAGCACCTCCGTATGGTGCTCCAGACCTCAAGAGGGTACCCGCTGGTTGCCCAGCCTAGCAAATGTGAAATCTGGATCGACTGAGTGACCTTTTAGGTCATTGCGGATCCGAAACGAGAATCGAAGTAGGATCTTTGAAGACTTGAGCAGTACTGGAATGGGAACAAGCCAGGACTTCAGGTGGAACATCTTTGAGCTTGCAACCCTGTTGCTTGAGTCAATAGGGAATAAACCGGGTTCGAATGGATAATCTCTGTAAGACCTATTCTTAAGAGCCGAAAAGAGATTAACTACAACTCCAATATTAACCCTGCTCAAGGGATTCTGAAGGAATCATCATGAGTAAGAATGCATCACATGAAAGGTTAAACTAGTGAATGGTACTAATGAAGAAACCATAGCTTATGCTCGGGAAGCTAAAATCAACCAGAAAGTTGCCACCGTGACATCGAACTAGCTACCGTAGTAAGGGATTGTCTTAAACGTCACCACCATCTTATGGAATCAGTTGATATCTCCACATATTATGTGAGTTTCAAAGCTTATTTGCTCAGAAGGAGTTGAACCAACCCCAACATCGTTGATGGAAAATGTTTGAGGACTACGATTGCAAGAATCAGTGTTCCATGGGAAACGCGAATATCGTAGTTGGCACCTTGAACCAAATCACGAGCGTGCCACAAGTTGAGGCTAAACTGAATTGGACTTGCATCGTTTTGAATAATTTCATTCATAGCTGTAACGACCCAAAAATCCGAGTTTCAATTCGGTATATATTTAATCGAGTAATTTCGTTATTTATTATTCTATTTAATATTTTTTCTGAGGGTTTAGAATAATTTCGTAAATGAGTAAATTTTATATTTAAATCACTAATTGTCAATGTGCGTTTAATTATATGAATTTTAACTGTAACTACGTATTATTTGGACGACGTGAGTCTTCGAACTTATTTTGTAAAATTATGACTTTGCCCCTTCGATTTCTAAACCCTAGTCAACCCATTGACTTAATCTCTCTCTCAACTCACACTCTCGCACATCAGCAGCAAGAAGGAAAGAAAGAAAAGAAAAGAGAAGGAAAAAGAGAAGGAGAAGGAAGGAAGTTCAATCGATCGTCCCGACTTCGTTTCCCGACGGATTGTCGAATAATTTACGTCTACGGATTCCTCGCGAACTCTTCTACGAGTAAGCGTTTCACGATTCTCTCGTATAATGTCCTCTATACTTCGTTTTTCTCGTTTTTGTGAATAGTTGTATAATTTAGGTTTTAGATGATTTTGATAGTAATTGTGGATGGATTTCCGTGTTTATCGTTTCTATATGTAGATTACATGTTGTAGATGATTATATGTGAAAATTAGGGATTGATTTGCATGATTTATCGATTTAAGGTTGAATTATATTTGATTTTCGCGTGTTGGGTTTGATGTTCTGCATGTTCTGCTCAATTTTTACGCACACGGGCCATGCACACGGGGTGTGGCAAGCCCGTGTGGGTGTACACGGCCTCTTGCACGGCCGTGCAAGAGACCGTGCGTGTTTGGGGATGGTGCACGGGCTGTGCACACGGCCTTGAGGCCGTGTGCATGAGGCCGTGCGCGTTCGTCCGATTGTGCACGGCCTCGGCACACGGCCGTGCACAAGGCCGTGTGGCCCGATCACACAGTGCCCTGACCTTCTATAAGTCAGGGCCCGTTTTGCACTACGGGTCCCTCCGAGACTCGTCTTTTCCGAATTCTTTCTTCGCTCGTGTATTTGATATATATGATATAGATATGAATTGCATGATTTATGAATTTACAACACGTTCGGGTATATGAATAGTGCGTTTTAAGTCTTCGTTAAATTTTCTATCTTTTGCATGTGAAGTCCGATTTTCCCGAAATTCATATGCATACTTCTTTATGATAATTTAAGCATGTCCGTAAAGTTTCGTTACATTTGGATTTGATTTGTATTTTTAAATGCATGAATTACTCTGTCTTCGTTTGATAATTTGAACTTAAGTGATTGATTTAATTGTATAACGTGCTCCTATGTGTTTTAATATTCTCGTATAAGCCGTGCGTCGTCTTTAGTCTTATTTGGTTGTGTCCTGGTATTTTTGCAGACGATACTCCTGTGGAGTAGCGCCGGTTCTAGCTTTTGCTCTTCTTTTGCACGCGCCAGGTGAGGCTTTCCTTTTCTGTTCCAGTATTACTATGTATATGTATAAATAAGCCTCTCCCGAAATAAGCCACGTTTATGTTTTGTTTTCACACCGTTTCTATATATATACTTAGTAGATATTTATACTTATTATGTTTATTTGATTTATCGAAAATGATTTGATATGAAAAAGTACTATGTATAGTTTTCGAAATGTTTACGGAAGAGACATGTAAAACCTTTTGTTTCCTAAGGCGAACTTTGGCCTTCGGCCTCGCATATGTCATGTCTCGAACGGTCTTTTGGCCAACCCGAAATGTTTTGAAAAGCGAGTTATGAAATGTATGCATGTTCGTTTGGGCCCGGAGTAAGAGCGATAGGACGAAGTCGGTAGATGTCGGGTCTACGGCGTAAATCCTATGGTTTCCTCCATTTGGGAGCTCGGGGTGAGGCCGGAGTGGCAGCCCTTTGAGTACCTGAGTTATTCTAGTTAGTTACGAGTAGTTCGGGTTTGCAGTCCGGCTACATTGGAGGGATAAGGGAGGTTTCCGGTTTTATGTTTTTGGTTATTGGAGTTTCAGGGCTCGACTCGCCGAGTCATATGATAAGTTATGTTTTATGTTAAATCACCACCCGTTTACGAAAACCTTTCTTTTATGTTGATTTCTTTTAATTATAAAATTGGTGATTTACTTCCGTTTTATTATATACATTATTATTTCCCCCCTCACTTAGTCGTTTGACTAACCCTCTCTGTCTCACCCTATATTGGTTTCAGGTTACTAGGCGGGATTCGTCGTCGTCGTCGTAGAGTTGTATTTATTTTCTCATATATATTCCTTTCCGTATGATATGAATTAGATTTTTGTTAGGATGTTAGGATTTAATTTAATTTGCATTCGGGATTATGTATTGATCGAACCCGTTTGATATTATATAATTGAATTTCGTTAGCCTTGGTGGGCTTTAATAATTGTGTATTTATTATGTTCTATTTCTTTGATTATTTATATTGCTTCCGCGTCTCTGTCTTTTCGTTGTTTTTTTTAAAACCCCGCCTAGTGATTGAGTAAATGCTTGCCGTTCGCCGGGTTTCGGTTCGGGTCGGATCCCATTTCGGTTCCGGGTCGGGGCTCGGTGCGGGGCGTGCGTTACCCGTTTGGGGCGCCCGCTACAGTTGGTATCAGAGCTCTTTGGTCCAATGGCCTAAGCTCTGAATTGTCGTGTATTGCTGGTTTGGTCGGTCATTGTGTGCCGGTGTAAGTTAGGGAATTGCACTCACCAGTGTTCAAGAACGCTTAGTGTTTGAATTGTCACAGATCTTTGTTGGATGATCAACAACAAAAGATCTTTTACAATCAAAATACTCGGATGGGCTTGGATATAGGTGGATGTGAAACTCAAGGTTGTACTTGCCATGCCTGGTTGTCTGTCGTGTCCGGTTGTGTCTAGGTCGTACGGCTTAGGACTTCTGTGAAATTGTGCAAATGTGCTAAGTGCTTATGTGAAATCTAAGTGAACATTACTTGCCTATGTGTTTACAGCTTTGCATGCTCACTTACCTGTCATGCATAACTGTTAATGGCTTTACAGGATGCCTCCACGTCGTTGTCCCTGTAGACAGTCTTCGTCATCTTCGTTGACACCTCAGACCGATCCACTGATTCCAGCCGAAATTTTGGAAACATTAAGACAGTTCATCGCTCATGCCCCTAAAGGAAATTCTGAGCAGGAAGCGTGGGCTCAATTTCTCAGATTCGAACCACCGCAATTTGAAGGTACCCCGGATGAAGCTATTGCCGAAGCATGGATATCTGCTCTAGAAAAGATTTTTAGGATTATGGAATATCCGGATCCTCTAAGAGTCGGGTTTGCTATTTATTTGATGATTGGAGCTGCTCAGGAATGGTGGAAACAGTTGGAACAACGATGGGAACGCGAGCATGTAGTCCCGACTTGGGATCAATTCTTGACTGAGTTCCGGGCTGAATACATTACGAGGATTGTTCATCAGCAAAATGAAAGTGAAATTCAGGCCCCCGTTCAGCCTAATCCTCCCCAACCTCAGGGATATCCACGACCAGTATGTGGATTTTGTAAGGGCCTGCATGTAGAGGCTAAATGTTGGAGGAAGAATGGACTGTGCTTCGGATGTGGTAGCCCCGATCACATAGTGAATCTATGTCCGAAGAAGAGGCAAGTACCGCGGGATATAGCAGGCGATACTGAGGATGCACATCCAGCGAGTTCTACGAGGCCACTTAAACAATCAGGGTCTTCTTCCGGCAAGAAAACCTTCTCGGTATCTTAATCGAAGCAGAATGTACCTCCAAAACTGCAGGGAACGCCAGTATGTGACTTCTGCCAAATAGATCATCAAGAGTCAGAATGTCGAAGGAAGCAGGGACGTTGCTTCTCATGTGGAAGTCCGTTTCATCTTCGTACAAATTGCACGAGAAAGAGAATGTCGAGACGAGCCAGAAGAATGAAGCTTGATTCTGTAAGAACGATCCAGGTATATTGCATTTTCATGACATTCATCCAATTAATTTAATTTCATATTATGTGAATTTAAATTATGTGCGTTAAGCGTGTTATATTATGCATGTGATTTCGATGTTGTTGCTCGTGTTTGAATTTTGTGAAGTTTGTGTGGTTTTAATCATACGAACTACCCCTGTATGCCTTGCACGGTCTCGCCACACGCCGTGACGAGACCCTGTGCACTTATCTCACACGGCCCTGTTGCACCCTGTGCGAAAGGCCGTGCGCATGAATACACACGGGCTCGTCACACGCCGTGACGAGAGCCCGTGCGTGTTTGTCCTCACGGGGTCGTCACACGCCGTGACGAGACCCCGTGCGCGTTTCTCACACGGCCTCGTCACACGCCGTGACGAGAGGCCGTGCGCGTTTCTTCCGGATTTTAAAATGGTCAGTAGCTTTTCATTCTCGCGCACACCCTTACTTTCTCTCCTTTTTCATGCGAGAATTTGCTCTTGTTTTGGCCCCAATTTCGTTCCAACTTTGAGCTCAAATTATTCTCGATCTACCCGACGGATTTCCGTGAGATTGTGATAGTGTGTTGTCTGCAGCGAGTTCTTGTTATTGTTGAAGTTTGGGCTCGATCCGTTATACCGATCTCACTCAATTTTCACCCGAAGTAGCGCACGCCAAGTGTTCGGTAAAAGTCCCGGGTGAAAAGTTTGCAACTTATTTCCTTCAACCCACACAACTCCAACTCTAATATGGAAGGTGCTCGTGAAGCTCGTGGCGGACGTCGGGCAAGGGAATTACCCGACATAGCGGCCCCGGAAGGGTACCAAGTGGATTTGGGTAATGAAGAAGATCAAGATATCTTCAACCGGTTAATGGAACGACCGGTTAGAGCCACGCAATTTCTAGACATGGAAGCTATGTACCAATTGAGACTTGGCGAAGGGATCTCCCATTACATCGACAACATTGGGTGGGCTAATTTTTGGAGTATTCAAAGGCCATCCTATCGCCGCCTTACTTGCGAATTTTTAAGCTCTCTTAAGGGCGCGGCATTTCCGGATGACAACGAGATGCCGATAGGAATCCACTTCAGAGCGTTCAACCGAGACTATACGCTCTCATACCGGCAGTTGACCGAGTATTTTCAACTGGATGTTATGGCACCGAGGAGACGTGCCGACGGATGGAATCAAGCCGAAGCGTGGAGACGTATCTCTACCTCCACCGAAATATTTAACTCCGGCGTATCCAAGGCCACGATGCTCATTTCCACTCAATTGAGAATTATGCATAGAGCCGTGTCTCGATCGGTTCTAGCCAGAGGAGACATCCCGGGTGCGGTGAACACCGAAGACTGTCTAATACTCGATCATATGGTACGAGGAGAAAGGTTCAACCCCATCTCGTACATGATGGATCATATGAAGTATATCTCCACTCGGTCAAGAGGAGAAATTCGAGTTGGCTCATACATCACCGCCATTTTGGAGTGTGCCCAGGTGGAAGGGCTCGATACTCAGGTTCCTGTTGGAGGTTCGACCTCAATTAGCTACGGCATTCTAGCTCAAATGGAGATCTGCACGAAGGGTCCAAGGCGGAACGACCCATATATTCTGGTGGCTGGGCTACCTTTATGGGAAGCTGACCAAGGGGATGCTCCCGAAGAAGGACCATCAGACCCAGAGGTCCGAGAGCAGGCTCAGCATATCTACTCCCAACTGATGAGACAGGATGCTTCTATACCTGAGTCTTCACATGGCAGGAGAAGCACTCAGCACCAGGAATCGATAAACCAGCAACAGTTTTATTCAGAGTTTACTGACTACCGACGTGTTTCGGATGAGAGATTTGCCCAGCAGGAGAGGCAGATCAACGAGGGCTTTGCAGCTCAGCGAGCTCACATTGATAGTCAGTACACCGCCTTGCAGGCAGAGCTTCAGAGATCGATCTCGGATATGCAAAGGTCACTATCAGAGTAGCTGGATCAGTATTTCCGCCGTGGTCCGGACGAGCCTTGAGCTATCTAGTCTATTTTATTTTCTTTTTCCCGTAAACTTTGTTTAGGATTTGATGTAATTTTCTATTTTGTATGAATTCGAATTTTAATTGGAATATTAAGTGCTTTAAGTGTTTATTATGAATTGCGTTTTATTATGTGAATTAATTTTATTTTAATGTTCGATTTAATTCGTATTAATAGAATTTCCGCTAGGTTATGCTCCTCTTAACTAACTCCGAGACCGGAAGAGAATCTGAGGACAGATTCTTCTGAAGAGGGGAGTATTGTAACGACCCAAAAATCCGAGTTTCAATTCGGTATATATTTAATCGAGTAATTTCGTTATTTATTATTCTATTTAATATTTTTTCTGAGGGTTTAGAATAATTTCGTAAATGAGTGAATTTTATATTTAAATCACTAATTGTCAATGTGCGTTTAATTATATGAATTTTCACTGTAACTACGTATTATTTGGACGACGTGAGTCTTCGAACTTATTTTGTAAAATTACGACTTTGCCCCTTCGATTTCTAAACCCTAGTCAACCCATTGACTTAATCTCTCTCTCAACTCACACTCTCGCACATCAGCAGCAAGAAGGAAAGAAAGAAAAGAAAAGAGAAGGAAAAAGAGAAGGAGAAGGAAGGAAGTTCAATCGATTGTCCCGACTTCGTTTCCCGACGGATTGTCGAATAATTTACGTCTACGGATTCCTCGCGAACTCTACTACGAGTAAGCCTTTCACGATTCTCTCGTATAATGTCCTCTATACTTCGTTTTTCTCATTTTTGTGAATAGTTGTATAATTTAGGTTTTAGATGATTTTGATAGTAATTGTGGATGGATTTCCGTGTTTATCATTTCTATATGTAGATTACATGTTGTAGATGATTATATGTGAAAATTAGGGATTGATTTGCATGATTTATCGATTTAAGGTTGAATTATATTTGATTTTCGCGTGTTGGGTTTGATGTTCTGCATGTTCTGCTCAATTTTTACGCACACGGGCCATGCACACGGGGTGTGGCAAGCCCGTGTGGGTGTACACGGCCTCTTGCACGGCCGTGCAAGAGACCGTGCGTGTTTGGGGATGGTGCACGGGCTGTGCACACGGCCTTGAGGCCGTGTGCATGAGGCCGTGCGCGTTCGTCCGATTGTGCACGAAGGCCGTGTGGCCCGATCACACAGTGCCCTGACCTTCTGTAAGTCAGGGCCCGTTTTGCACTACGGGTCCCTCCGAGACTCGTCTTTTCCGAATTCTTTCTTCGCTCGTGTATTCGATATATATGATATAGATATGAATTGCATGATTTATGAATTTACAACACGTTCGGGTATATGAATAGTGCGTTTTAAGTCTTCGTTAAATTTTCTATCTTTTGCATGTGAAGTCCGATTTTCCCGAAATTCATATGCATACTTCTTTATGATAATTTAAGCATGTCCGTAAAGTTTCGTTACATTTGGATTTGATTTGTATTTTTAAATGCATGAATTACTCTGTCTTCGTTTGATAATTTGAACTTAAGTGATTGATTTAATTGTATAACGTGCTCCTATGTGTTTTAATATTCTCGTATAAGCCGTGCGTCGTCTTTAGTCTTATTTGGTTGTGTCCTGGTATTTTTGCAGACGATACTCCTGTGGAGTAGCGCCGGTTCTAGCTTTTGCTCTTCTTTTGCACGCGCCAGGTGAGGCTTTCCTTTTCTGTTCCAGTATTACTATGTATATGTATAAATAAGCCTCTCCCGAAATAAGCCACGTTTATGTTTTGTTTTCACACCGTTTCTATATATATACTTAGTAGATATTTATACTTATTATATTTATTTGATTTATCGAAAATGATTTGATATGAAAAAGTACTATGTATAGTTTTCGAAATGTTTACGGAAGAGACATGTAAAACCTTTTGTTTCCTAAGGCGAACTTTGGCCTTCGGCCTCGTATATGTCATGTCTCGAACGGTCTTTTGGCCAACCCGAAATGTTTTGAAAAGCGAGTTATGAAATGTATGCATGTTCGTTTGGGCCCGGAGTAAGAGCGATAGGACGAAGTCGGACCCATGTTTCGAAGAGTCGGAAGAAAGAGACTTACTCGATTAAGTCAAGAGATACTTGACTTGTCAGCAGATCAAAGCCGAGCATCAAAGACTGAGGGGTTAGCTATGACTACTACTTATCCCTATGTGGGATTGGGAATGAATTCACCATGGACTTCATGTTCGGACTACTGAAGGTCTAAGATGGTAATTACCGTTACACATTTATGTGGGATTTCTCCAAGGTGCTGTCGATTGAATTCAGGCCTTTCGACAATAAATGGAGATAGCTCAAGTTCTACTGAAATGCTACTTACAAGAACCCCGAACAAGCTTGAAGTTGTGCAATCCACGAGATACCTCCTACTAGTTCCTTCAAAGATCGGACAATCAAAGAGGCTCCGTGACAGATCCGAATGAAGACGCGTAAGTTTCACCCAGAGTTGTTTAACTCTAATCAGTAGAATCTGGGGACCAGATTCTCATAAGGAGGGGTGATTGTAACGCCCCAAAATTCGAGTTATGAACCGAGAACCCGAACCAATTTTCTTACTCGATTTATGATTTATTTTATTAATTATTATGTGATTTATATAACATTTTCGTAAATGAGTGAATTTCGGTATTTAAACCACGACATGTCAATGTGCGTTTAATTTCGTGAACTTTGACTGTAATTTTATTTTATTTGGAAAACTTGTATTTTTGAATAAGTTTTTTAAATTACGAAAATGCCCCTTCATTTCTAAGCCACGTCAAACTTTTTGACTTAGACTCCATCTCTCCTCTCTCTCCCTCATTCACGTGAACCCAAGAAAGGACAAAGAAGAAAAAAAGAAAAAGAGAAAAGAAGAAGAGGAAGAAAGCTTTGGATTGCTCTACCAACCTCGTTTCTTGATGGATTTTCGAACCGTTAATGCCTACACGACCCTCTCGATCTCCTCTACTGGTAACTCTCTAATGTCAATCAAATTTTACGCACTCTATGCCTCATTTTTCTAAATGTTCTCCAAAACGTACAAATATTATATATGTGTCGATTTGGATGATTTTGTGGATGGAATTTCGTGTTTCTTGATTCTACAGGTAGATGACGAGTAGGAGAACATCATATGTGAATATTAGCTTGAGATTTACAGGTAAATGTTGGATTTTGGTTCATTTACGTGAAGGTTTTCGATTCTGTGATTTTTCTGCTGTGGATTATGAATTAGTGTTTGGGATTATTTAATGTTGAACCCGTTTAAGATTTGATTAAGTTTTTGTAAGTGAATTCCGCTAGCCTTGGAGGGCTTTAACTATTTGCGCAATTGGTTTACTGCTTTATTTGTCCTTAAGTAGAATTAGGTTTGGTTGTTGTTGCTTCCGCTTCCGCATTGTTATCGTTGGTTGTTTTAAGAAAAAGCTCCATCTAGTGATTGAGTAAATGAGTTGCCGTTTGCCGGGTTTCAGTTTAGGGTCGAATTTCTGTTTCGGCTTCGGATTGAGGCTCGGTTCGGGGCGTGCGTTACTCATTTGGGACTCCCGCTACAGTTTTTCGCGACCCCCGGGCACGGAGAGGAGAACCCTCTACGGGATCGTTGGACACGGGTATAACCCTTACCCTCACCGTATACAAACCTTAAAATTTGGCATTGGAAGCACGCGCCAAAAGAGGTTAACCTTATTGGGTTGTACATGGGAGTTGGGTTATAAACCTTTCAAATCATACTTGTTTTTCCTATATGGGACAAAGCCCCCCGAAGGCACACATCTCTCAAGTTTGGGGGAGGTACAATCACCCTTCCTTGAGAGCGTAATGTCCTCATTGCGCCGCGACATAGCCCCATTACCGTCCGCCAGTGGAGAATGTGGAGAGCCTCTCCCCACGCGCGCCTAGCCCTAAAGTGGTAACTCCCACGCACGTGGTTCATCCATTCCCACAACCGACGGTTGGCTCTGATACCATTTGTCGCAACCCCCGGGCACGGAGAGGAGAACCCTCTACGGGCCCATTGGACGCGCGGGTATAACCTTTGCCCCCACCGTATACAACCCTTAAAGTTTGGCATTGGAAGCACGCGCCAAAAGAGATTAACCTTATTGGGTTGTACATGGGAGTTGGGTTATAAACCCTTCAAATCATACTTGTTTTTCCTATATGGGACAAAGCCCCCCCAAGGCACACATCTCTCAAGTTTGGGGGTGCTACACCCTCAGAGGCAGTAGTATTAGTTATTTCCCCATAGAGGAAAGCCCCAGAGGTTCCAGGTCCGCTACAGCTTGCACGCGACGGTACATAATCGGGTCTTTATTGAACTGTTGACATTCGCCTCTCTCGAACATTCGCCGATGGGGGGCTCTATGAACACCTCGATTTTGCACCTTGTCATACCACGATGTTTTGTAGAATTGATAACTCAGCCCCGCCACACGTCAGGCAGACTCCAGACACCCAGACGATCCCCGAGAGTTAAACCCTAGGGTCCATATCCCGTGACATACTCTCGGTAGCCCCCAATTACCTCTCTATCCTTCCATATATTCGTCGGATCCAGAATTCAATGTAATATTATGATAGGGCATCATGATAGGAGCATTTTAGTCTTCGAATCACCCAAATCGGACGTATAATGAAGAAAAAACACCGAAAAACCCGGACATGCGCGCAAAACCTAGCCCGGCCTAACATGGTCGACCAGCCAACCCGACTTCGCGGGCCGGATGGCCTGCTAACTTTCACTCAAGCTGGTGGCACCAGCCGGCTGGCTGGCCAGTCGACCCCCTTCTGTGCTGCCCTAAGTTTCCTTATATAATTTGCAGCCCTAACCTTTATTTCTTACCGGGTTTTCACCCCAATCAAATGAGGCCCTCCCCTTCATTTCTAACTCGCTCATTCACTCTCCCCTCCTCTCCCTTCCAAGGTTCGATTATTGCCTTAGAATTTCTAAAGAGAGGACTAGGCTTCCTTAACCCGATCCACTCTAGTCCATTTTCGGTCCAGTTCTCGGTTTTAGGCTAGGAATTCCATATTCCTAACCCCTAAAACCGAAAGGAGGTGTGGTGCTCCGCTCGATAGAGTGTTTGGATTTCAGTCTTGAGTTGGAGTTCTGTCCGGTCCCTGCGATCGTGTTCTTGAGTTCGAGGGGGAAGCAGCAGCTAAAAACGAAGTGAAGTGAAGATAAGACTACGAGGGTGAGTCTCCTTTTAGCCTTTTCAACATTTATTTACTTTATGCTTTCCTAGTTGATAGTAATAGTCATAGGGGGATGGAACACCCCTCATGGCTAAGGCCGCCGGGTCTAGGTGGTCAACGAGCGAAGGGTCTCCCCTTCCGTGACCCCACATAGATTACAACCGGCGCCGATGCCCCCTTAGTTTCTTGCTTACCTAAGTGTTTTACAGCTTTCCTACTTGAAACTCCTCATCTCGCATGTCTATGCTAACCCCGAACTTCCCGATCATAGGGTATAGGGTAGACATACCTAGATCTAGTTCTTTTTCCGATTCGTCGGATACCTTGCACAGGGCTTATAATCCCTCGATAGGTTTAACGAAGCTGGACGGCTTCACAGCCAGGAACTAAACTCGAGGTCTTGTCAAAAACACGAACCTTTCACAAAACCTTCCTTTTATCAAAGAAAACTTTCCAATACAGCTCAAAGCCTTTTCTTAACAAAAGAACGCCTCTTTGGGTTAACTCTAGACATGAGGTTCCAGTGGTTAAATCCAACCCCCCTCTATTCTAGACACACCCAAAAGGCTACTCTTTTCACAGAAATCTTTTCTGTTATATCACACCCTTTCTGAAAACAATACAAAAACCATTCAAAACTGAGGCATGATGAACTTCACATGTCTACTCTATACCCTACTCTCAGAAGTTCGGGATATGAACTACGTTGGCTCTGATTCCCAAGATCCTTGGGATACGTAGGCAGCCGGATCTAATCCCTATACTCCAGATGTACACACGTAGACACCTATATATATACACTTGCTTGCAATTACTTGTTTTACACATTTGGGAAACTACTACGGCCATTTGGTATTGGTGAGAAGACCTGAAATGGGCGATAGGGCGTGATAGGTTGCTGTAACACATTTCTCCATCGTAACATAGCTCCCGAACCCATCACACAAATCTCTCGACACACACACACCCAAGGACATACAAGCCTATATAGGTTTCCCTCTCAACCTTAACCGAGTAGGTGGCGACTCTAAACTCTAAAATGACGAACAAGGAAGAATACCATACCAAAGGTAAAACCCATCTTTACATCGCCATTCAACCACATCACAATCACATCCAAAACACCCTACCAAAACAGAAACAGAACAACAAAGAAAGGTGACCTCGAGCCCTGATCGCTCGCCGGGGATGCCTTCACTTTCATTTTCACATGGTTGTATACAATACCGCGTCAAAGAGACTCTACTCATATAACTAGTTAGCAATGCTGCCAAAAGTACGATATGCCGAGAAGGTAATTGGCTGTTTCTTGAGGAATTTTTGGAAAATTTTCGGTTGGGCAGAGGTTCTGGAGAAAGGTTAAAGTAGAAACAACGAAAAAATTTCGTCCCCATCAAGAATCCACTAGCTTGGACTATGGAGCATATTCTAGCCTATTTATTGAGAAGCTGGCCAAAGACAAACCCGACGAAGACAAATATTTTCAAAATATCTCCATTGAACAGTATCACATACACATTGCCCGTACCATTTTGCAATATGGGCTCTTCAATCTGGTCACTCTTAAATCTCATGATGATGTTGTGCAATGTTATGTGTTGTTTGTACAATTACTCTCTTCTGTTCGTTTAAATATTCTAATTAAGATAACGAAGCACTGATGATATGAATTGTTGAACTAGATTATCATTTGTGGTGTCGATTTGAAAATTTGCGTAATTGGTAACAGGACTTGCACACGGATAGTATTTTGCAATGTACAAAAAATAAAATGAAGAATGGATGTCAGAACTAGTTGAACTAAATTATCATTTGTGGGGTTGATTTTGACACCAGCGTAATTGGTGACAGGACTTGCACACGGAATGTATTTCCCAATATACAAAAGAAAGAAATTCACATTTCAAGCATTTGCACCCCCAAATCATAAATAATGAAAAAAGAAAATCTATGTACAGGTACAAACCATTACGATCAAGCACATCTACTTCTTTCTATTAAAAAAAAAGCGCATCTACTTCTCCCCTGACGGACCTTCCTCATCTGGCATAATAGTTGCACAATTTTTTCCCTTCATCTCAATCGCTGTCTTTTCTTATTTCTCAAAATTATTCACCAAATTAGCGAGATCTTCCACGTCGACATGTAACATTTGAGCCAGGCATTTCTCAAGTTTAAGAATTCGTGGCGCTAATATCTCGAGTCTGCTTTTGTACAGTTGGGCCAACCTATCAGATTTAGCCTTTTTTTGTTTAAGATCATCTACAACCTGATTAGACTCCGCTAGTTTGTGCGTTAAGTCTTCCACCATCAGCTCAACTTCCCTAAGTTTCTCAACCTCCATTTTAAATGTGGATCTCATATTTGTTGATGGCGAAGTATAAATTTAGGGTTTTGAAGGTTTTGGGCGTACTTTATGTATCCTACCAATGGTTTTAAATAGGGTTAATTTTTCAACCGGTCGGTGGATCCTACCATTTAGGTAGGACACCTGCGTAATTGGTGGAACTAATTGCACACGGAGAGTATTTCCCAATATATAAAAATTAAAATGTATAACGAATGTCGGAATTCATGGAACTAAATTATCATTTGCCGGGTTGATTTTGACACCTGCGTAATTGGAAACCTTATGTTCGCATAAGTGATAATGAGTACACGAAGGTCGATTGCATCCTTTTATATATTGTATTCCTTATTACTTCAATTAAACACGAGTAGTAAAATATTCTACGAAGATACAAGTATGGTAATGAATAGTTTATTAAGTTTGTATGTCCAATTTTGGTGAAATCAATCCATTGTAGTTGTATTTCCACAAGTAACAAACTTGGAAAGTAACACTAACATCAAACATGGACATACAAACTTAATAAACTATTAATTACCATACTTGTATCTTCGTGGAATATTTTACTACTCATGTTTCATTAATGCAATAAGGAATATAATACCTAAAAGGATACAATCGACCTTCGTGTACTCATTCAATACACGATCACTCATGGTAACACAAGGTCTCCGATTACGCAGGTATCCAAATCAATCACGCAAATAATAAATTAGGTTCCATGAGTTCCGACATCCATTCTCCATTTTATTTTTTATATAGTGGGAAATAGTCTCCGTGTGCAAGTCTTGTCACTAATTACGTAGGTATTCAAATCAACCCCGCAAATGATAATTTAGTTCCACGAGTTCTGACATTCGTTCTTCATTTTATTTTTTATATATTGGGAAATACTCTCCATGTGCAATTAGTTCCACAAATTACGCAGGTGTCAAAATCAACCCCACAAATGATAATTTAGCTCCACTAGTTCCGACATCCGTTCTTCATTTTATTTTTTATATAGTGGGAAATACTCTCCAGCAAGTCCTGTAGTCAATTATGCAGGTGTCCAAATCAACCACGCAAATGAAAATTTAGTTCCACGAGTTCCCTCATCCGTTCTTCATTTTATTTTTTATATATTAGGAAATAGTCTCCGTGTGCAAGTTGTAACGCCCCGAATATCCGAATTATAATCCGGTATGTCCGAATCGAGTATTTGCGCAATTTATTATTTTATTTGATATTTATATGATATTTTAGAATAATTTCGTAAATGAATGAATTTCTATATTTAAATTACGAATTGTCAATGTGCATTTTAATTATATGAATTTTGACTGTAATTATGTATTATTTGAACAACATGAGTTTTCAAACTTATTTTGCGAAATTACGAATTTGCCCCTTCGATTATTTTGACCCAAGTCAATTTGACTAAGTCTCATTTCTCTCTCCCTCACTTCACTCTCGTTCAAACACCCAGCAACAAGAAAAGAGAAAGAAAAGAAAGAAAAAGAGAAGGAAGAAGAAGAAGATTAAAACAATCGTCCCGACTTCATTTCTCGACGGATTTTCGAGCCGTTTACGCCTACGAACTCCCCGCGATCTCTTCTACGAGTAAGCTCTCACGAATTTTTTCATTTAATGCCTCTTATGATTCATTTTTCTCGTTTTTTTTGGTTATAGTTGAATAATTAGGTTTTATATGATTTTGATAGAAATTGTGGATGGATTTTCGTGTTTATTGTTTCTATGTGTAGCTTATATGTTGTAGATGATTATATGTAAAAATTAGGGTATGATTTGCATGTTTAATTAGCCAAATGTTGATTTTAGAAATGAATTCGCGTAGGTTTTGTTTCTGCGAAAATGTTCTGCTCTTTTTGATGCACACGGGCTTTGCACACGGGGTGTGGCAAGCCCGTGTGGGGATACACGGCCTCTTGCACGGCCGTGCAAGAGACCGTACGTGTGGTGCATTGGACACGGGCTGGTGCACACGGCCTTGAGGCCGTGTGCATGAGGCCGTGCGTGTTGCTTGATTGTGCACGGCCTCGGCACACGGCCGTGCACAAGGCCGTGTGGACCGGTGAACAGCCCCCTGACCTTCTGTAAGTCAGGGGCTGTTTTGGCCTTCGGGTCCCTCCGAGGCTCGTCTTTTCCGAATTCTTTCTTCGCTCGTGTATTTTATATATATGATATAGTTATGAATTGCATGATTTATGAATTTACAACATGTTCGGGTCTATGAATAGTGCATTTTAAGTTTTCGACAAATTTTCTATCTTTTGCATATGAAGTCCGATTTTCCCGAAATTCGAATGCATACTCCCTTATGATATTTAAAGCATGTCCGTAAAGTTTCATTGCATTTGGACTTGATTTGCATTTTTAAATTCATGAATTACTCCGTTTTCATTTGATAATTTGAACTTAAGTGCTTTGTTTGATTGTTCAACGTGCTTCTATGTGTTCTAATATTTTCGTATAAGCCGTGCCTCGTCATTAGTCTTATTTGGTTGTGTCTTTGTATTTTGCAGACGATACTCCCGTGGAGTAGCGCATCTGGTCTTGCATTTTCAATTCTTTTTGTGTAGCCACAGGTGAGGCTTTCCGTTTCTGATTCCAGTACTATTATGTATATATATAAATAAGCCTCTCCCGATATAAGCCATGTTTACGTTTTATTTTCACACCGTTTCTATATATACTTAATAGATATTTATGCCTATTATGTTTATTCGATTTATCGAAAATGTTTTGATATGAAAAAGTACTACGTATAGTCTTTGAAACGTTTGCGAAAGAGACATGTAAAACCCCTTTGTTTTCTAAGGCGAACTTTGGCCTTTGGCCTCGCATATGACATGTCTCGAACGGTCTTTTGGCCAACCCGAAATGATTTGAAAAGTGAGTTATGATATGATATGTATGTGTGTATGTTTGGGCCCGGAGTAAAGAATGATAGGACGAAGTCGGTAGACATCGGGTCTACGGCGGAAATCCTATGGTTCTCTCCACCTTTGGGAGCTCGGGGTGAGGCCGGAGTGGCAGCCCTTTGAGTACCTGAGATTATACAGTATGTTATGCGTAGTTCGGATTTAGCGGTCCGTCTACGTTGGAGGAATAAGGTGGGTTTCCCGTTTTTATGTTTAGAAATTGGAGTTAAGGGCCCGACTCGCCGAGTCATATGATAAGTTATGTTTTATGCTAAATCACCACCCGTTTACGAAAACCTTTCATTTATGTTGATTTCTTTTAAGTTAAAATTGGTGATTTACTTCCGTTTTATGATATACATTATTATTCCCTCCTCACTTAGTCGTTTGACTAACCCTCTCTGTTTCACCCCTGTATTGGTTTCAGGATACTAGGTGGGATCTTCGTCGTCGTCGTCGCGTCTTAGAGTTACATTCTTTTGTTCATGTATAACTCTCATTCAGTACGGCTATTATTTATGTCTTTTGATATTAGGATTTTATTTAGTTAGAATTCGGAATTTATATGTTGAACCCGTATATTTACATTGTCGGGATATTATATCGAACCCGTTTATTAATTATGTAATTGAATTTCGTTGGCCTTGGTGGGCTTTAATACCTGTGCAATGATTATGTTTTATTGTTTGGTTTATTTTCGCTTCCGCACCTCTGTCATTTTCTTTCGTTTTGAAATCCCCGCCTAGTGATTGAGTAAATGTGTGCCGTTCGCCGGGTTTCGATTCGGGTCGGACTCCATTTCGGTTCCGGGTCGGGGCTCGGTGCGGGGCGTGCGTTACCCGTTTGGGGCGCCCGCTACAGTTGGTATCAGAGCCCTTTGGTCCAATGGCCTAGGCTCTGAGTTGTCGTGTCAGTTTAGGTCGTACGGCTTAGGGTTATGTGATTGTGACAACGTGATTATGTGAATTTAATTTCTCTACGTGTTACGGCTTTTCATAATCACTTATCATCATGCATGTTTGGTTTTGAATTTGCAGAATACCTCCTCGCCGTGAACCGCCAGGTCCGCCTCCAGGTGTTCCGACACCAGCTCAGTTTATGGAAGCCTTAGGGCAGTTTATGGTTCATACCAACCGAGCAACGCCACCACCTGCCCCCGAGACCGAGATGAGCAGGTTCCTTAAACTCCACCCTCCGCAGTTCGAGGCTGCTCCCGATGATGTGATTGCCAAATCTTGGATAGCGGCAATGGAGAAGAGGTTTAGGGTAATGGAATGTCCGGACCCTAAGAGGGTCGAATTAGCAGTGTATCAGATGACAGGAGCTGCACATGACTGGTGGGCCCGTATCGAGCAGCGATGGCAGTGAGAGCATGTGGTCCCGACTTGGGATCAGTTCTTAGTTGAGTTTCGGGCTAAGTATATTCCGTTGGTGGTCCGACAGCGACGTGAGCGAGAGTTCCTGGCTCTCAAGCAGGGTACTTTATCAGTTGACCAGTACGAGGCTCATTTCTCCAGACTTATTATTCACTGCTCGTATATGGTTGACGACGAACAGAGGAAGACTCGACAGTACATTTAGGGATTGTCGAATGAGATTCGTATGCATATGCTCGGGAACAGACTCCAATACTATACCGATGCAGTTGAGACGGCCCTATCTATAGAGTCCGATCTCCGACAGATGAGAACGACTTCTGCACCTGCCCCTGCAGCCGCCAAGAGTTTCCCGTCTGGTTCGAAGAGGCCATTTGTTCCGTCTGGGTCCTCTTCTGGGAAGAAGCCGTTCAAGACAGCTGTTCAGCCTGCACCTCCCCGACCTCAGGGATTTCCACGACCTGTATGTGGATTTTGTCAGGGCCCGCACTTAGAGGCCAAATGCTGGAAGAAGAATGGTCTGTGCTACGGATGTGGTAGCGCCGATCACTGGGTAGATGTATGCCCGAAGAGGAGACCGGTACAGCAGGGAGCCGTTCAGCCTCAGGCCTATGCCCATGTTTACGCATTGGAAGGCGATGCAGAGGATGCTGTTGCAGATCCGACCGATGTGGTGGAAGGTACTATATATATAAATGGCATCCCCATACATGCATTGTACGACTCGGGTGCTTCACACTCATTTATTGCAACTGTTGTTTCCTTATCTGTGCATGCGCCTGTTTCCTTGCTTGACTATGTGTTAGTGGTTGGTTCGCCGTTGGGTTCGAAGGTTATTGCGAACCGAGCACTTAAGCGTTGTCCGATCATCATCGAGGGTATCGAATACCCGGCAGATTTGATTGAGTTGCCGATGAAGAAATATGAGGTTATTCTCGGAATGGATTGGTTGTACGAGCATCGGGCGAAGGTTGATTGTTTCGAGAAGAAGGTTATTCTGGGTTCTAATGAGGTTAAGGGTTTCCGATCAGGAGAAGGTCCGTATATCTCAATGATGGAAGCCAAGAAGCTCGTTCAGAAAGAAGAAGCGACATGCTTTATAGCATACATTCTCAACCGCCCGAAGGACCAGACGAAGATCGAAGAAACGTCCGTGGTCAATGAATTCATCGACGTGTTTCCTGAGAATTTGGAATTCTTGCCACCGGATCGGGATATAGAGTTCGTGATTGATCTAGTTTCGGGAGCCGAGTCCTATTCGAAGTCGCCGTACCGAATGGCTCCTGCCGAGTTGAAAGAATTGAAGAACCAACTCGATGAACTTCTTTCTATTGGATATATCCGGCCGAGTGCCTCGCCTTGGGGTGCTCCAGTCTTGTTCGTGAAGAAGAAGGACGGTACACTACGCATGTGTATCGATTACCGAGAATTGAACAGGATGACAGTGAAGAACAAGTATCCTCTACCGCATATCGAGGAATTGTTCGATTTGCTACAAGGATCGAGGATTTATTCCAAGCTCCATCTTAGACAAGGATATTACCAGCTCCATATCCGATCAGAGGATATCCCGAAGACAGCTTTCAACACAAGATACGGACATTTCGAGTTTGTGGTCATGCCATTTGGACTCTCGAATGCCCCAGCAGCTTTTATGGACATGATGCACAGAATTTTCCGTCCGTACCTCGACAAGTTCGTCGTTATTTTCATTGACGACATATTAGTGTTCTCGAAGTCCGAAGAAGAACACGCTGAACACCTCCGGATTATGCTTCAAGCTTTGAGAGAGCACCAATTGTTCGCTAAGTTCAGCAAATGCGAATTCTGGATTGACCGAGTGACCTTCCTAGGTCATGTCATATCTGGAACGGGAATCGAGGTAGATCCTTCGAAGATTGAGACAGTGCTGGATTGGGAGAGACCTAAGACTCCTATAGAGATCCGTAGTTTCTTGGGTTTAGCAGGATACTACAGACGTTTCGTCAAGGATTTCTCTAAACTCGCAGGCCCGTTAACAACATTGACGAAGAAAGAAGCTAAGTTTGAGTGGTCAGCCAAATGTGAAGCTAGTTTTCAGGAGCTCAAGAAGAGATTGACCACAGCTCCAGTATTGACCCTGCCCGAGGGTTCTGAAGGATTTGTCGTGTATGCAGATGCGTCACACGAAGGGTTAGGTTGTGTGTTAATGCAGAATGGGAAAGTTATAGCTTATGCATCGAGGAAGCTAAAGCTAGCTGAAGAGAACTATCCCACTCACGACCTTGAGCTAGCCGCCGTGGTATTTGCATTATTGAAATGGCGTCATGACCTCTACGGCATCACGTTCGACATCTTCACAGATCATAAGAGCCTTCAGTATTTGTTTACTCAGAAGGAATTGAACAAACAATAGCGCCGTTGGATGGAGTTATTTGAGGACTACGATTGCAAGATTCAGTACCATCCCGGAAAGGCGAATATTGTAGCCGATGCACTGAGCCGGAAGGCAAGCATAGCCCAGCTAGAGGCTAAGTTAGAGGGAGTTCACATCAGTTCCCAGGCCCATGTTCACAACATATCGATCCAGTCAGAGTTGGGTCGAAAGATTTGAGATGTTCAGGCTACTGATGAGTGGACTCAGAGACAGATAGTTCACATCGCAGCTGATTCTGAGACTCAGTTTGGTGTGGACGACACAGGAATTCTCCGCTACAAGTCCCGAGTTTGTGTTCCGGAGAGTCTGAGGAAAGAGATTCTCGATGAGGCTCACAACACACCTTACACAGTTCATCCAGGTGGAAGTAAGATGTATCGGGACCTAAAAGAATTATTCTGGTGGAGAGGTATGAAGAGAGACGTAGCTGATTACGTCAAGAGATGCTCGACTTGTCAGCAAGTTAAAGTTGAACATCAAAGACCGGGAGGTCTGCTTGAGCCACTACCGATTCCTACGTGGAATTGGGAGGGTATTGCCATGGACTTCGTGTCTGGTTTACCTAAGGTTAGAGGTGGCTACGATAGCATTTGGGTGATTATTGACCGACTGTCCAAGAGTGCTCATTTTCTACCGATCAACATATCGTACAAAGTGGATAGGTTGGCAGAGATTTATCACCGAGAGATTGTCAAGCTTCATGGGATACCGTCTACGATAGTGTCTGACAGAGACGCTCGATTTACTTCTCGCTTATGGCAGCAACTTCAAGAGCGAATGGGAACGAAGCTGACTTTCAGTACAGCCGCACATCCGCAGACAGATGGTCAGTCAGAGAGGATGATTCGATATCTCTGCGATATGCTTCGAGCTTGTGCCTTGGATTTTCGCAAAAATTGGCACGACCAATTGCCTTTGATCGAGTTTGCCTACAACAATAGTTATCAGTCTTCGATCGAAATGGCACCTTACGAGGCATTGTCTGGCAGAAAGTGTAGATCCCCGTTGTTTTGGAATCTCGAGGATTGGCGTTGGACGAAAGACGATAAGGAACGAGGAACTCCTCCAAAGTTTCTCCAAAATGCCATCGACCATATCCAGATTATTCGGCAGAGAATGAAAGCAGCTCAGGATCGACAAAAGAGCTATGCCGACAACCGTCGCCGACCGTTGGAATTTGAGGTTGGTGACAAAGTATTCCTCAAAGCTTCTCCTCGAAAGGGTTTCATCCGTATTGGAAAAGGAGGAAAGTTGAGCCCGAGATTTTTGGGTCCCTATGAGATTTTAGAAAGGATTGGGAACGCCGCTTACAGGTTAGACTTGCCGCCAAGCCTAACAGGAATTCACAATATCTTTCATGTTTCTCAACTCCGAAAGTACTTTCCGAATGAGTCCGAGATCCTTCCTGTTGAGGAAATTGAACTAGAGCCTGATTTGACCTTTGCTTCGAAGCCGGTGAAGATATTGGATAAGAAGACTCAAGCTCTGCGCAACCGAGAGATTTCTCTTGTCAAAGTCCTTTGGAGAAATCAGACAACCGAAGAAGCTACATGGGAGACTGAGGACAAGATGCGCAGGTTTCATCCGGATTTATTTCAGTCGGACGAGTAGAATCTGGGGGCCAGATTCTCATAAGGAGGGGTGATTGTAACGCCCCAAAAATCCGAATTATAATCCGGTATGTCCGAATCGAGTATTTGCGCAATTTATTATTTTATTTGATATTTATTATGATATTTTAGAATAATTTCGTAAATGAATGAATTTCTTTATTTAAATTACGAATTGTCAATGTGCGTTTAATTATATGAATTTTGACTGTAATTATGTATTATTTGAACAACATGAGTTTTCAAACTTATTTTGCGAAATTATGAATTTGCCCCTTCGATTATTTTGACCCAAGTTAATTTGACTAAGTCTTATTTCTCTCTCTCTCACTTCACTCTCGTTCAAACACCCAGCAACAAGAAAAGAGAAAGAAAAGAAAGAAAAAGAGAAGGAAGAAGAAGAAGATTAAAACGATCGTCCCGACTTCATTTCCCGACGGAGTTTCGAGTCGTTTACGCCTACGAACTTCCCGCGATCTCTTCTACGAGTAAGCTCTCACAAATTTTTTCATTTAATGCCTCTTATGATTAGTTTTTCTCATTTTTTTTGGTTATAGTTGAATAATTAGGTTTTATATGATTTTGATAGAATTGTGGATGGATTTTCGTGTTTATTGTTTCTATGTGTAGCTTATATGTTGTAGATGATTATATGTAAAAATTAGGGTATGATTTGCATGTTTAATTAGCCAAATGTTGATTTTAGAAATGAATTCGCGTAGGTTTTGGTTCTGCGAAAATGTTCTGCTCTTTTTGATGCACACGGGCTTTGCACACGGGGTGTGGCAAGCCCGTGTGGGGATACACGGCCTCTTGCACGGCCGTGCAAGAGACCGTGTGTGTGGTGCATTGGACACGGGCTGGTGCACACGGCCTTGAAGCCGTGTGCATGAGGCCGTGCGTGTTGCTTGATTGTGCACGGCCTCGGCACACGGCCGTGCACAAGGCCGTGTGGACCGGTGAACAGCCCCCTGACCTTCTGTAAGTCAGGGGCTGTTTTGGCCTTCGGGTCCCTCCGAGGCTCGTCTTTTCCGAATTCTTTCTTCGCTCGTGTATTTGATATATATGATATAGTTATGAATTGCATGATTTATGAATTTACAACATGTTCGGGTCTATGAATAGTGCATTTTAAGTTTTCGACAAATTTTCTATCTTTTGCATATGAAGTCCGATTTTCCCGAAATTCGAATGCATACTCCCTTATGATATTTAAAGCATGTCCGTAAAGTTTCGTTGCATTTGGACTTGATTTGCATTTTTAAATTCATGAATTACTCCGTTTTCGTTTGATAATTTGAACTTAAGTGCTTTGTTTGATTGTTCAACGTGCTTCTATGTGTTCTAATATTTTCGTATAAGCCGTGCATCGTCGTTAGTCTTATTTGGTTGTGTCTTTGTATTTTGCAGACGATACTCCCGTGGAGTAGCGCATCCGGTCTTGCATTTTCAATTCTTTTTGTATAGCCACAGGTGAGGCTTTCCGTTTCTGATTCCAGTACTATTATGTATATATATAAATAAGCCTCTCCCGATATAAGCCATGTTTACGTTTTGTTTTCACACCGTTTCTATATATATACTTAATAAATATTTATGCCTATTATGTTTATTCGATTTATCAAAAATGTTTTGATATGAAAAAGTACTACGTATAGTCTTTGAAACGTTTGCGAAAGAGACATGTAAAACCCCTTTGTTTTCTAAGGCGAACTTTGGCCTTTGGCCTCGCATATGACATGTCTCGAACGGTCTTTTGGCCGACCCAAAATGATTTGAAAAGCGAGTTATGATATGATATGTATGTGTGTATGTTTGGGCCCGGAGTAAAGAATGATAGGATGAAGTCGGTAGACATCGGGTCTACGGCGGAAATCCTATGGTTCTCTCCACCTTTGGGAGCTCGGGGTGAGGCCGGAGTGGCAGCCCTTTGAGTACCTGAGATTATACAATATGTTATGCGTAGTTCGGGTTTAGCGGTCCGTCTACGTTGGAGGAATAAGGTGGGTTTCCCGTTTTTATGTTTAGAAATTGGAGTTAAGGGCTCGACTCGCCGAGTCATATGATAAGTTATGTTTTATGCTAAATCACCACCCGTTTACGAAAACCTTTCGTTTATGTTGATTTCTTTTAAGTTAAAATTGGTGATTTACTTCCGTTTTATGATATACATTATTATTCCCTCCTCACTTAGTCGTTTGACTAACCCTCTCTATTTCACTCCTGAATTGGTTTCAGGATACTAGGCGGGATCTTCGTCGTCGTCGTCGCGTCTTAGAGTTACATTCTTTTGTTCATGTATAACTCTCATTCAGTTCGGCTATTATTTATGTCTTTTGATATTAGGATTTTATTTAGTTAGAATTCGGGATTTATATGTTGAACCCGTATATTTACATTGTCGGGATATTGTATCGAACCTGTTTATTAATTATGTAATTGAATTTCGTTGGCCTTGGTGGGCTTTAATACTTGTGCAATGATTATGTTTTATTGTTTGGTTTATTTTCGCTTCCGCACCTCTGTCATTTTCTTTCGTTTTGAAATCCCCGCCTAGTGATTGAGTAAATGTGTGCCGTTCGCCGGGTTTCGATTCGGGTCGGACTCCATTTCGGTTCCGGGTCGGGGCTCGGTGCGGGGCGTGCATTACCCGTTTGGGGCACCCGCTACAGTTGGTATCAGAGCCCTTTGGTCCAATGGCCTAGGCTCTGAGTTGTCGTGTCAGTTTAGGTCGTACGGCTTAGGGTTATGTGATTGTGACAACGTGATTATGTGAATTTAATTTCTCTACGTGTTACGGCTTTTCATAATCACTTATCATCATGCATGTTTGGTTTTGAATTTGCAGAATGCCTCCTCGCCGTGAACTGCCAGGTCCGCCTCCAGGTGTTCCGACACCAACTCAGTTTATGGAAGCCTTAGGGAAGTTTATGGTTCATACCAACCGAGCAACGCCACCACCTGCCCCCGAGACCGAGATGAGCAGGTTCCTTAAACTCCACCCTCCGCAGTTCGAGGGTGCCCCCGATGATGTGATTGCCGAATCTTGGATAGCGGCAATGGAGAAGAGGTTTAGGGTAATGGAATGCCCAGACCCTAAGAGGGTCGAATTAGCAGTGTATTAGATAACAGGAGCTGTACATGACTGGTGGGCCCGTATCGAGCAGCGATGGCAGCGAGAGCATGTGGTCCCGACTTGGGATCAGTTCTTAGTTGAGTTTCGGGCCAAGTATATTCCGTTGGTGGTCCGACAGCGACGTGAGCGAGAGTTCCTGGCTCTCAAGCAGGGTACTTCATCAGTTGACCAGTACGAGGCTCATTTCTCCAGACTTATTATTCACTGCTCGTATATGGTTGACGACGAACAGAGGAAGACTCGACAGTTCATTGAGGGATTGTCGAATGAGATTCGTATGCATATGCTCGGGAACAGACTCCAGTACTATACCGATGCAGTTAAGACGGCCCTATCTATATAGTCCGATCTCCGACAGATGAGACCGACTTCTGCATCTGCCCCTGCAGCCGCCAAGAGTTTCCCGTCTGGTTCGAAGAGGCCATTTGTTCCGTCTGGGACCTCTTCTGGGAAGAAGCCGTTCAAGACAGCTGTTCAGCCTGCACCTCCCCGACCTTAGGGATTTCCACGACCTGTATGTGGATTTTGTCAGGGCCCGCACTTAGAGGCCAAATGCTGGAAGAAGAATGGTCTATGCTACGGATGTGGTAGCGCCGATCACCGGGTAGATGTATGCCCGAAGAGGAGACCGGTACAGCAGGGAGTCGTTCAGCCTCAAGCCTATGCCCGTGTTTACGCCTTGGAAGGCGATGCAGAGGATGCCGTTGCAGATCCGGCCGATGTGGTGGCAGGTACTATATATATAAATGGCATCCCCATACATGCATTGTACGACTCGGGTGCTTCACACTCATTTATTGCGCCTGTTGTTTCCTTATCTGTGCATGCGCCTGTTTCCTTGCTTGACTATGTGTTAGTGGTTGGTTTGCCGTTGGGTTCGAAGGTTATTACGAACCGAGCACTTAAGCGTTGTCCGATCATCATCGAGGGTATCGAATACCCGGTAGATTTGATTGAGTTGCCGATGAAGAAATATGAGGTTATTCTCGGAATGGATTGGTTGTACGAGCATCGGCCGAAGGTTGATTGTTTCGACAAGAAGGTTATTCTGGGTTCTAATGAGGTTAAGGGTTTCCGATCAGGAGAAGGTCCGTATATCTCAATGATGGAAGCCAAGAAGCTCGTTCAGAAAGAAGAAGCGACATGCTTTATAGCATACATTCTCAACCGCCCGAAGGACCAGACGAAGATCGAAGAAACGTCCGTGGTCAATGAATTCATCGACGTGTTTCCTGAGAATTTGGAATTCTTGCCACCGGATCGTGATATAGAGTTCGTGATTGATCTAGTTCCGGGAGCCGAGTCCTATTCGAAGTCGCCGTACCGAATGGCTCCTGCCGAGTTGAAAGAATTGAAGAACCAACTCGATGAACTTCTTTCTATTGGATATATCCGACCGAGTGCCTCGCCTTGGGGTGCTCCAGTCTTGTTCGTGAAGAAGAAGGACGGTACACTTCGCATGTGTATCGATTACCGAGAATTGAACAGGATGACAGTGAAGAACAAGTATCCTCTACCACATATCGTGTTCCTGAGTTCGAGGGGGAAGCAGCAGCTAAGAACGAAGTGAAGTGAAGATAAGACTACGAGGGTGAGTCTCCTTTTAGCCTTTTCAACATTTATTTACTTTATGCTTTCCTAGTTGATAGTAATAGTCATAGGGGGACGGAACACCCCTCATGGCTAAGGCCGCCGGGTCTAGGTGGTCAACGAGCGAAGGGTCTCCCCTTCCGTGACCCCACCTAGATTACAACCGGCGCCGATGCCCCCTTAGTTTCTTGCTTGCCTAAGTGTTTTACAGCTTTCCTACTTGAAACTCCTCATCTCGCATGTCTATGCTAACCCCGAACTTCCCGATCATAGGGTATAGGGTAGACATACCTAGATCTAGTTCCTTTTCCGATTCGCCGGATACCTTGCACAGGGCTTATAATCCCTCGATAGGTTTAACGAAGCTGGACGGCTTCACAGCCAGGAACTAAACTCGAGGTATCGTCAAAAACACGAACCTTTCACAAAACCTTCCTTTTATCGAAGAAAACTTTCCAATAACAGCTCAAAGCCTTTTCTTAACAAAAGAACCCCTCTTTGGGTTAACTCTAGACATGAGGTTCCAGTGGTTAAATCCAACCCCCCTCTATTCTAGACACACCCAAAAGGCTACTCTTTTCACAGAAATCTTTTCTGTTATATCACACCCTTTTCTGAAAACAATACAAAAACCATTCAAAACTGAGGCATGACGAAACTCACATGTCTACTCTATACCCTACTCTCAGAAGTTCGGGATATGAACTACGTTGGCTCTGATTCCCAAGATCCTTGGGATACGTAGGCAGCCGGCTCCTTCCGGCACAAAGCCAAAGGGATCTAATCCCTATACTCCACATGTACACACCTATATATATACTTGCTTGCAATTACTTGTTTTACACATTTGGGAAACTACTACGGCCATTTGGTATTGGTGAGAAGACCTGAAATGGGCGATGGGGGGTGATAGGTTGTTGTAACACATTTCTCCATTGTAACATAGCTCCCGAACCCATCACACAAATCTCTCGACACACACACACCCAAGGACATACAAGCCTATATAGGTTTCCCTCTCAACCTTAACCGAGTGGGTAGCGACTCTAAACTCTAAAATGACGAACAAGGAAGAATACCATACCAAAGGTAAAACCCATCTTTACATCGCCATTCAACCACATCATAATCACATCCAAAACACCCTACCAAAACAGAATCAGAACAACAAAGATAGGTGACCTGGAGCCCTGATCGCTCGCCGGGGATGCCTTCACTTTCATTTTCACATGGTTGTATACAATACCGCGTCAAAGAGACTCTACTCATATAACTAGTTAGTAATGTTGCCTAAAGTACGATATGCCGAGAAGGTAATTGGCTGTTTCTTGAGGAATTTTTGGAAAATTTTCGGTTGGGCAGAGGTTCTGGAGAAAGGTTAAAGTAGAAACAACGAAAAAATTCCGTCCCCATCAAGAATCCACTAGCTTGGACTATGGAGCATATTCTTGCCGATTTATTGAGAAGCTGGCCAAAGACAAACCCGACGAAGACAAATATTTTCAAAATATCCCCATTGAACAGTATCGCATACACATTGCCCGTACCATTTTGCAATATGGGCTCTTCAATCTGGTCAATCTTAAATCTCATGATGATGTTGTGCAATGTTATGTGTTGTTTGTACAATTACTCTCTTCTGTTCGTTTAAATATTCTAATTAAGATAATGAAGCACTAATGATATGAATTGTTGAACTAGATTATCATTTGTGGTGTCGATTTGAAAATTTGCGTAATTGGTAACAGGACTTGCACACGGATAGTATTTTGCAATGTACAAAAAATAAAATGAAGAATGGATGTCAGAACTAGTTGAACTAAATTATCATTTGTGGGGTTGATTTTGACACCAGCGTAATTGGTGACAGGACTTGCACACGGAATGTATTTCCCAATATACAAAAGAAAGAAATTCACATTTCAAGCATTTGCACCCCCAAATCATAAATAATGAAAAAAGAAAATCTATGTACAGGTACAAACCATTACGAGCACATCTACTTCTTTCTATTAAAAAAAAACGCATCTACTTCTCCCCTGACGGACCTTCCTCATCTGGCATAATAGTTGCACAATTTTTTCCCTTCATCTCAATCGCTGTCTTTTCTTATTTCTCAAAATTATTCACCAAATTAGCGAGATCTTCCACGTCGACATGTAACATTTGAGCCAGGCATTTCTCAAGTTTAAGAATTCGTGGCGCTAATATCTCGAGTCTGCTTTTGTACAGTTGGGCCAACCTATCAGATTTAGCCTTTTTTTGTTTAAGATCATCTACAACCTGATTAGACTCCGCTAGTTTATGCGTTAAGTCTTCCACCATCAGCTCAACTTCCCTAAGTTTCTCAACCTCCATTTTCAATGTGGATCTCATATTTGTTGATGGCGAAGTATAAATTTAGGGTTTTGAAGGTTTTGGGCGTACTTTGTGTATCCTACCAATGGTTTTAAATAGGGTTAATTTTTCAACCGGTCGGTGGATCCTACCATTTAGGTAGGACACTTGCGTAATTGGGGGAACTAATTGCACACGGATAGTATTTCCCAATATATAAAAAATAAAATGAAGAACGGATGTAGGAACTCGTGGAACTAAATTTTGATTTGCATGGTTGATTTGGTCACCTGCGTAATTGGTGATAGGACTTGCACACGGGGAGTATTTCCCAATATATAAAAAATAAAATGAAGACCGGATGTTGGAACTCGTGGAACTAAATTATCATTTGCGGGATTGATTTTGACACCTGCGTAATTGGTTACAGCACTTGGACACGGAGAGTATTTCCCAATATATAAAAAATAAAATGGAGAACGGACATCGGAACTCGTGGAACTAAATTATCATTTGTGTAGTTGATTTGGACACCTACGTAATTGGTTACAGGACTTGGACAATGAGAGTATTTCCCAATATATAAAAAATAAAATGGAAAACGGATGTCGGAGCTCGTGGAACTAAATTATCATTTGCGTGGTTGATTTGGACACCTGCGTAATTGGTGACAGGACTTGCACATGGAGAGTATTTCACAATATATAAAAAGTAAAATGTATAACGAATGTCGGAATTCATGGAACTAAATTATCATTTGCCGGGTTGATTTTGACACCTGCGTAATTGGAAACCTTATGTTCGCATAAGTGATAATGAGTACACGAAGGTCGATTGCATCCTTTTATATATTGTATTCCTTATTGCTCCAATTAAACATGAGTAGTAAAATATTCTACGAAGATACAAGTATGGTAATGAATAGTTTATTAAGTTTGTATGTCCAATTTTGGTGAAATCAATCCATTGTAGTTGTATTTCCACAAGTAACAAACTTGGAAAGTAACACTAACATCAAACATGGACATACAAACTTAATAAACTATTAATTACCATACTTGTATCTTCGTGGAATATTTTACTACTCATGTTTCATTAAAGCAATAAGGAATATAATACCTAAAAGGATACAATCGACCTTCGTGTACTCATTCAATACATGATCACTCATGGTAACACAAGGTCTCCGATTACGCAGGTATCCAAATCAATCACGCAAATAATAAATTAGGTTCCATGAGTTCCGACATCCATTCTCCATTTTATTTTTTATATAGTGGGAAATAGTCTCCGTGTGCAAGTCTTGTCACTAATTACGTAGGTATTCAAATCAACCCCGCAAATGATAATTTAGTTCCACGAGTTCTGACATTCGTTCTTCATTTTATTTTTTATATATTGGGAAATACTCTCCTTGTGCAATTTGTTCCACAAATTACGCCGGTGTCAAAATCAACCCCACAAATGATAATTTAGCTCCACTAGTTCCGACATCCGTTCTTCATTTTATTTTTTATATAGTGGGAAATACTCTCCATGTGCAAGTCCTATAATCAATTATGCAGGTGTCCAAATCAACCACGCAAATGAAAATTTAGTTCCACGAGTTCCCTCATCCGTTCTTCATTTTATTTTTTATATATTAGGAAATAGTCTCCGTGTGCAAGTCTTGTTACAAATTACGCAGGTGTCCAAATCAACCACGCAAATGATAAGTCCACGAGTTCCGACATCCGTTCTTCATTTTATTTTTTATATACTGGGAAATACTCTCCGTATGCAAGTCCTGTCACCAATTACGCAGGTTTCCAAATCAACCCCGCAAATGTTCATTTAGTTCGACAATTTCTATACCCAATGCTTCGTTCATTTACCTTCAATACGTTAGAATTACTTTAAAGATAATTATATGATTGCTATTACACAGATTACCAGAATTTACTCTACAAATGAAGCTTCAGTTCGAATATTTGAAAAAAAATGATAACCTCAGTAAAAATATAGTTTCACTTTATTATACATGCTTGAAGTCGACTTACAAAGTACATTTTTAGATCTGTATTGTCACAAAACCCGAAACCCTAAACCTTAAAGAAGCAAAAAAGATTGGCAAGAGAAGGAAATCAACCTAGAACCACCCTGAAAAACAGCAAGAAAGATTGGGTAGGGAAGGAAAAAAACCTTAAACCCTAAACCCTAAACCCTAAACCGGCTTGCACGCTGCACCAGCACCCTGGAATTCTTTCAGGGGGTGGTGTTTCCCTTCATCCACTACACAAACCAATTGGCAAGGGAAGGAAATAGACTCGAAACCCTAAACCCTAACCAGCTTGCACATTCAACCACTTGACGTTTCTCTTATTCATCCCATTCAACCACTGCTTGCGGAAACCTTGAAGAGATCAAGCATATAAAGGTGTATAGGGAAACGTGATCCAAACCCCAAAGAGGCTTCTCCTCCTGGGCTTTTGTACAGAGAAACATGCTCTAATTGGAAGAAGATGCCTGTTGTTCTTCATCTCTGATATAGCATGACAATGACAGTAGATAGCCGGGTCATCTGGAAACATCTCCATTTTTAGAACTTTTAAGGGTTCCTGGATATTTAGGTGCCATTTATATAGACCGAGAAAAAAAATCCTATTGAATGAAATTCAAAAGTTAACTCTCAACCAGTCATTTTAAGCAACCATTATTGGGAAGGCTGTAGAATGTACATTGGGAAGGTAATAGGTTGCAGACTTTATTGAGAGCAGAGATACGATGGGACAACACGTATAATATCAAATTTTAATTAATTATAGTTTACTATTCATGTAATAAATTAGGCAAATATCAAAATTAGACCCTTACACAACTATTTCCATTCGACATTTTACAACATTAACGGGAGCGGGGATATTCAAAAGAAATTAATTAAAAATACGAAACTCAGTTACGCAGATATTCAATATAGATCCTCATACATCTGTTTCCGTTCGACGTTGTACAACATCAATACAATATTATTGGGAGCAGGGATATTCAAAAGAAATTAATTAAAAAATATGAAACTTAGTTACGTGGATATTCAATATAGATCCTCATTAAAATATTTTCGATCGGCATTTCACAATATCACTATGACGTATGCAGATTATAATTATCTCATAATACAATTCAATTCCACTGCCCCAACCACTCCCAATAAAGACTGCAATCCAATGCACCCGAATCGAGTTGATGGGATGGATCGTTTATTGACCAAGAAACGCTTTGAATTCCTTCTTTATAAAAAGCCACAAACACACAAAATATCAAAATACACCCAAAAAGAGCCATTAATCCTCAAATGATCTCAGAATGGATATATTTCCGGATGATCCAGGTAGCTGTCGCCAATATTCTTCTTCGTTATTCTGGAATAATAGCTGGCTTCTTCTTTTAATTGGAGCACGTTTCTTTGTGCAAAAACCCATGAGGTTATATCTGTAGGTGATTTAGAGCAGGTTTCTCTGTACACTAATCATGTGCTTGATCATCCGCGTCAAAATCATGGAAGTCTGCTCTTCTTCAGGTTACAATCCTATGGATAGAAAAAATGGGAACCTCTTGAGGTTGTAGATGGAAAAAATGAGAACCTCTAGAGGTTATTGACATAAAAAATGAGAGCCTCTTGAGGTTATAGATGGAAAATAATGAGGGTAATCAGGCAGAATATGATAGACATGAAAAGTGATTTCAATATCCGCTTGATTTCGTCAAGACGCCATCAAAGGGAGATATCCCAAGCAAAAATGTTGTAGTGTTCTTGTAATATGTAGAATGGAGTTTCATATCTGCGTAGTTGCTTTTTTTACTATAATATAATTGTATTATCTTATATTGATGTTCTGTTTGATGTCGTAAAATGTGGAATAATAAGATTTAATTGAGTAGCTATTTCTGATATCCTTGTAATTTATTTTCGAACCTCGAATAGAATTGTATTGATTTTCAGATGATGTACTGCTATTGCATAATGCCGAACAAAAACACTTAAATACAGAGCTATTTTAGATATATGTTTGATGTGTTAAAATGTGGAATAATAAGATTTAAATGAGTAGCTATATCTGATATACGTGTAATTTATTTTCGAACCTTGAATGGAATTGTACAGATGTTCAGATGATGTACTGCTATTGCATAATGTCGAACAAAAATACTTAAATACGGAGCTATTTTGGATATCTGCTTGATGTTGTAAATTATGGAATAATAAGATTTAAATGAGTAGCTATATCTGATATACGGATAATTTATTTTCGAACCTCGAATGGAATTGTACTGATGTTCAGATGATATACTGCTATTGCGTAATGTTGAACAAAAACACTTAAATACGGAGCTATTTTGGATATCTACTTGATGTTGTAAAATGTGGAATAATAAGATTTAAATGAGTAACTATATCTGATATATGTGTAATTTATTTTCGAACCTCGAATGGAATTGTACTGATGTTCAGATGATCATTACTCTTATTTTCTTTGTCATTAAATTAAATAAACGAAGTTGAATAATTAAACTAATAGTTTATGGCCCTAGGAAAATTATTGTACTAAAGAATTCTGTGAAGAATTGACATTGATACTAGTTGTAATTTTAAGGAATTGTATTAGTTTATTATTTCATTTACCTTTCATCTGTCTATTTAATTTGTTTAAGTGCTTATTTGTGACGTGACTATATAATTGAGATTATAGCCGTGCGTCGTATTGTCTTCTTACGTGGCTATGTCATATTTGGTTTCAGGTGGTGTTACCCCTGAGTAGTAGTTTGTTTTTCCTTCTTTTGTCCGTTTTGCCTTATTATCCAGGTGGGGTTTCTTTCTGAATTCGGCTTTCTTATACATATGTAAATATTCCATATAAACCCGAAGCCCGTGTTTTATGCTTTTATGCTTCTTTCCCCAAACTTATATTATACATAGTAGCTATTTGCAAACCGTACTATATTGATGAGTTCGAAAATAGGGTTTTGATATCAAATTATTATGCATTAACCCCTCGAAGGCTCCTTCAGCTCAAAAGGGTTAAAATTTGATTTATAAATGGGTCCCTTTGACCACATAAGACTTTCGAACGCGAGAAACTATATTAGCGATTGAGCCAAGCCTTTGAGCCATATGATATATGTTGGGCCTGGAGACTAGGGTATGAGGTGAAGCCGGATTAGATGTCGGATCTACGGTGGATCTTGATGCTCTTACTCCACATGCTAGGAACTTGGGGTGAGGCCAGAGAGGCAGCCCTTTGAGAACCTAGGACCGGACAGGACTTGATCTGAGGACATACGTCGAAGACTTGTCTTCTCCGTAGATGTATAGGGTGAAACTCCCTTGCATATGATATGAGTAGTTCGGCTTCGTATCCCGACTACATATAAGAAGGAATAAGGTGGTATTTCTTGATTATTTATCATTTGTGAAATGGGAGATATGTGCTCGACTCACCGAGCTTTCATTTATGTTATATTGCAAAATCTTTCCATTCACCAATGATTGCTTAAAACCTTTATTTTTTATTCTTTTTTCTCATTTAAAAACTGGTGAATATTTTGTATTATTTCGATAATATATATGTATTACAGCCCCCTCACTTAGTCGCTTTGACTAACCCCCTCTACTTTTGTGATTTTATTTCAGGTTTTGGTTACTAGGCAGAAGTCGAGTATTAGGAAGGTGCTGCGTTATTTGGTCTTTGTAGGTCTATCTCGTATTGTATTTTAAATTGGCTTAGAAGTCTGTAAATGATATAGGTTCTGTTTTACTTTACATTCATCATTATTTCTTTTCATTGGCCTTGGTGGGCTTTATACTTGCGCCTCTGAATTTAATGCTTTACTAGCCCCCTGAGTGGGATAGGATTTTATTAATTAATGCTCTGCGCTTTCGCTTTGTCGTTGATTTTCTCAAACAAATCCGCCTAGTAGTATTTGTCGTTCGCCAAGTTGCGACCCATTGTAGACACCTACTGTCGTTATGGGTTGTGGCTTGGTGCGGGACATCGTGTTGCACCATATTTAGGGACGTGGTCGTTATAGTTGGTATCAGAGCCTATAGGTCCATCGGCCTAAGCTCTAAATATGTCGTGTTTTGTTGTCTGAGTCTGTGTGAGTGGTTAGTTTGACTTTGGGTTAACGTCTTTGACGAGTGTACGGGGACTCTTAGTGCTGGAATTGTGATAGATCACTGTTGGCTTTATGAACCAATTGCTGATCTTTTACAATTGTTGTACCAAAGGGAAACTAGACACGAGTTGGACAACGGTTTCAGAGTTGTGTCTCGTTGAGTTGATTGTGTTTTATTGGGTCTTGGTTTGTCTTATCTAGGTCGTACGGCTTAGCATTTGTGTTGTCATGCCCTTGTACTTCTGTGCTATTATGCCTATTTGAAATTATTTGAAGTATGATTTATATGTTTACTGCTTTGCATTCGTAATAACCTTCATGCATATATATTATATACTTGATTGCACTATGGCCTCTCGTCGTCGCAATCATACACCTCTTCCCCCAGCAGTACCACCATAGATACTGCCTATGGTTAATGTACAGGAGATATTTGGTCTTTTTAGGGATTATCTTTATTAGAAAGACAGGAATCAAAATGTGGATGAGCACATAGCTCGTGAATAGTCACTTCACAGATTTCTTGATTTCGACCCACCTCCGTTTTTCGAGACTATTGATGATGCAGTAGCCGAAGATTGGATTTCCTCTATAGAAAGGATCTTTCGAATCCAATCGATCCCTGACCTGGAAAAGGTGAAGTATTCTATTTTCGTCCTTAGGGGACCCGCTGAAGCTTGGTGGAAGATGACTGAACAGAGAAGGAAAGCCACTGGAATTGTGACTACTTGGGATGATTTCCTGGAGGAGTTCCGAGTTAAATATATTCCACTGACCACCCAAGACCACAAGGAACGAGAGTTTGAGTATCTTATTCAGGGTTCTTCTTCTGTGGCTAAGTATGAAGCCGAATTCTCGCGACTTGTAGCATATCCTCCTCACATTGCCTCTGATGAATGCCGGAAGACTCGAAAGTTTCTTAATGGTTTGATATTTTCTCTCCGTTGTGGTCTCCCCGCATCTCGCCTGTCGATCTATAATACAGCAGTGGACGCAGCTCTTAGGCTTAAGTTTGAGTATCAAAATATCAAGCAGATTGTCGGTCCTTCTTATCCTTCTTCGTCAGGATCTAAAAAGCCCCTTATGCCGAGTACTTCGATTCAGGAAAAGAATAAGAAGAAGAAGAACAAAAAAAAGAATAAGCAGCCGCTCGTCGTGGCCAAGCCGTCAGTCACCTGTAGTTATTGCAAGAAAAATCACCCTAAGAAGGAATGTTGGTATAGGTTGAAGTATTGTCAAAGTTGTGGTGACCCCAACCACCATAGGGGGAACTGCCCGAGAAGACGTCAACGTATTCAGTCTGAATAGATCGAACAGTCAGCTCTAGATAATGTACATCGTAGAAGGCATCGAAGAAAACATTAAACCATGCCCTACTGTAGTACTGAAAGGAATAAATATTAAAAATGTCATATCATTTATACATTTGGCTACTCGAGTGATTTGCATTTGTTTGCTATGCTTGTTATTATTTTATTTGTGCATGCGATTGTTGAACGGCGAATCGTTGTTTGTTGATAGGCCTCTATTGGAACCTCAAGCTATTGCGTATTTTTGATATTGTCCAATCGTTTGCGCGATCAAGACCTATCTCGCCGATTTGTTGAGCTTCAGATGATGAGGTATGGAAATTGTTTGGAAATGGATTGGCTTTTTGAGTTTTGGGCTAAAGATGGATGCTTAAAGAAGAAAGTTATTCAGAGATTTGAAATAATTGAAGACTTTCGTTCGTTAGTAAGACCGACCACTCAAGAATTAAAGTCAAGAATTCGTATTGCTGTGCCAGCTCATATTCCCAACACTACAATTCGGTCAGGTTTGAAATAAAAATCAAAAGAGTTCAAACTATCAATGATTAAGCCGGAGGCAAATTGTTTAAATAAGAGAAGACTCTGAACCGAAGTTTTGTGTCATGGATGTGGATACTCTAGAAGATAAGATTCGAGGTTGTGTTCTAGAGAGTTTGAGAGAAAATTGTTGAATGAAGTGTACAAGATATCTTATATCACTCATCCCAAAGAAAGCAAGATGTATTGAGGTTTGAAAGAAATTCTTTGAAAAACATGATTCAAGGAGGAACGTAGCCAACCATATCAAGAAATGTTTGACTTATCAGTAGATCAAAGTCGAAAGCTAGATAGCTTATTGGAAAGGATCGGGTATTCTTGAAGGCTATTCCTAAGAAAGAATTTGTTCGAGTCAATAAAAAGAGAAAGCTAAACCCGAGATATTTAGATTCATTTGGAATTCTTGATAAAATCCGAAAGATGGCCTATAGATATGATTTACGTCGACTCTTACAAGGATTCACGATGTCATCCATGCCTTTAGCTTTGTGAGTGTTACCCAAATAAGTCTGAGATCATTACAGTAGAAAAAGATTGAGTTAGAATTGAACTTGACCTTTGTTTCTGAATCGATGGAGATTTTGACTACGAATTCCGAGTGCTACGTAATCGTCAGACTTTCTTTGAGAAAAGTTTTCTGGAGGAACCAGAAACACAAAGAGGCTACTCTGGAAAACTAAGGAGAAATTGAATAAGTTTCATCCGGAGTTGTTTGCCTCGAGTAAATAGAATCTGAGGACAGATTCTCATCAGGGGGAGAGATTGTAATGCCCCAACTTTTCGTGACCATCTCAGAAGATTTTGAACTTCTCGCTTTTCACTTCTCATCCCCATTTTCGACTTATGTGATTTATTTAATGTGTTTAATTTAAATTGATATGTGTGTTAATTGTGATTATTTTGCCTAATGTATGCCTAATTGACATTTTAAATTTTCCTGAACACTTTGAATTATGTGAATTTTAAGTTATTTGATACGAGGCGAAATTTATGTTTACATGTAAATGTGTCTAGATACTTTTATTAGATTATGACATGTATATCTTTATCCCTAAATATATAAAAGAACAGAATTTTTGTATATAAAATACTTAATTGTATGAAATAAAATAACGTTTAAGTCAACAACAATTAAAAATTTGAGGAATACACATTATGAATATTAAAATATTAAAGTACAAACAAAAAAAAAAAGAAATAAAGTGGATGAAAGTGTAGATGGTTCTATATTAAGTTAATTGTTTCTTAATTCAAATACCAAGATGATAAGCTTATAGATAGATCTAATACACGAACGCACTAAAGTAGAAAGTAAAACTCTCGCTCTTTCTTCTTTATTCGAATTTGGCCGAGAACAGAACCAGATATTGAATCTATATACTTCTCTTATATCTAATGTGGCAGCCCGAAACCGGGCCAAGTCGAAACGGTGAATTTTGAGCGAAATGTATATGAATTTCCCGAGTCGAATCGGAGAAATTTGTTAAGTAATTATTTACGTGTCAATGTGGTAGATTATGTGTTATATATTTTAAATACCATTTAGAAATTGGTATTTGAATTCACGTGCCCTAGTTTGACCTCATCGGTATTTTCGGAAATACCGACCGGATAATCCTAACGGGTTAATTTCGGACTTAAATGCTCTTGTATGACATTTAGGACCTTGAAAAAGGTTACTAAGTGACTAGAATTAATTTAGGCTTCGTTTTCGCAAAAAACGAAATTTCCACATCGGAAGCCGTTTTTCGCCAGTTCCGGCTCGTTTTTCGCGGAGAAAAGAAAATGGGCCAAATTTATAGTCAAAACGCTCATAATTTAATTTCCTAATTAATGGTGTGATTATATTTCTCAAACTCCCTCATCTCGATTATCAAATACCCGATTTTCCGTCAATTGACTAAACGCCGAATGGTCGCTTTTACCATTTAATTAATGGTCAAACCTTGTCTCATGTGCAACAAAACCAGCCAAAAACCTGCACATTGCAGCCCCAAATCAGATGAAAATTTGATCTTTTGGTTGGGTGCCCACAAGTTTCAATTATCTCCATACAACCCCTAAGATATTTTCTATGAGGACTTCATGGCAATTATGGAGAGTTCCACATCTATAAATACACCCTCCTCTCATTTTCTTTGCTCATTCACAACTCTCTTCTTCCCCTCTCCTCTCTCCATATTCTCGGCCAAATGGCCATAGTTAGCTAGGGTTTTTATCTTGTTTTTCCTTCCATGTTTTCTTGAGTATATGTTCTCAATACATATTATTCAAGAAAACTAAGTGGAAAATCATAGCTCTTCTTCATATCTAGGACTAAGATCTTCAAGGGTAAGTCTTCTACTTCCTCTTGTTTTGATTTCATGATTATTTAAGTTTTAGTTGAGCTTTTTTTTTATTATTTATGCAATATTTGTTGATATATATGTGTTTAATGGGATTTTTGAGTTTGAGGAAGCCATTAAAAATACTTTTAAGCCTAATAAAAATCTGATAATTTTTGGAGAACTCCTATACTGTGTTAGAAATATTTTTGTGGAGTTTTGAAGCAAGAAAATCATTTTTAACTATTTTTATAAATTTTTCAAGAAAATCCCGTAAGGCAGATTTTCACTGAAAATCTCTCAACACTGGATTCCAACTCGTTTTTCTCCTTTGTATCATAACCTTTTGGATCGATTCAAAAGGCTAAGATATTCTAATTTCAAAGATGTTTCTAAAATGGTATGGCTCACCTCCAAACTCCCAGTATTCTGATCTGTACGAATTTTCTAAGTTGAGGCTGGAAAACTGGAAATCCTTGAATGTTTGAATATGTGCTTGTTTGTTGATGATTTAGTGTTTAATGTTGTTATTTGATGAAATGATGATGATATATGCGTTTATCTCCTTATTTTGAGTTATTTTAGTGTAAAAATGTGTGTGAAATGATATGTTAGTGTGTGTAGGATTTTAGTGTGTGTTCTTGGTGTTCTTGGTATTCTTGAAGAACATGAAGAACACTTTGAAGGTGTAAAAGTTTTTCAAAATAAAATCCATTTGATCCAAAATTATTTTTATAACTCCACAAAAGTTGTTTTTGAAATATTTTCTTAAAAATAAATTTTTTCTAAAATTAGTATTACTAATCCTCTATGATTAGTAATAATTAAACTCTTTTAACTAAACCTTGATTAATTAAAGTTTAATGATAGATTAAACTTGATTAATTATTATTTAATTATTTAATTAATTCTTAAATTAATTATTTATTAATTAGTGATTAATCTAATTAATCATTATTTAATTATAATTAATTAATTCTTAATTAAATTGATTACGTCTTAAACTTGATTAATTAATTTTGAAACTTAATTAATTAATTGAAATTAATTAATTAATATTATTTTAAATCCGATTAATTAATTAAAATTAATTTAAGAAATTAATTTTAATTAGTTAATGAATTTTTCTAAAATCATTTTCTAATTTAATTAATTGAAATTAATTATCTAAATTAATTTTAATTAGTTAACTCATTCTTTTAAAATTATTTTCTAAAGTTAATTAATTGAAATTAATTATCCAATTAATTTTGATTAATTAATCAATGATTATTTAAATAATTTTTGGATCAAATACTTATTTATTTAATTAAATAATAATTATTTAATACTTAATTAATTTTGATTAATTGAGGTTTGATCCTTAATTAATTAAAGTTAATTTATTAATTAAATATTATTTAACTATGAGTGTTTAATTATTGTTTGATTGCGATTAATTATTTAATTGCAATCCATTATTATTTAATTGTGATTAATTATCTTTATTAGTTGCAATTCTTTAATTATTCGATTAAGTACTTACTCGTTTATCGAAGCATGAGCGTTACTATATGAACTTATATGTCAACATTATGCTTACATGATACATGATTGATTGAAATAATTACAATGCTTGACTTGATTGGTATTATTCGAATAGTGAAAATTGTAAGATCAATCCTTATATGCTACGAGTTAGATGTTGCCTTAGGATACTACCGAGTGCTCATGTGTGAGATTTGGATTAGACTTTAGAGTCTTGACTCAATTATTGTTTTGTCAGACTGCAGGTGTTCGAGTTCAACTTCAAGTCAGCGAGGCTTTTCTATTCCCTTTAACGGGTCATGAACATATATATGTAAATAGTAATCTAGTATAACCTACCCCAAAAAGATTGCGAAACCACCCCTAGTTATGCTAGCTCATTCGCATTTACTTTCTGCATTGCATCTGTCTTACATATGCTTGTTTACCTTCCTTTATACTTACGTCTCATCGTGTCTCATTATACGTCATACTTGCTTTATAAGGTGTCGCATTCGTCTAGATTGTCCCTGGCGTGCATATCATTGTTTAAGTAAGGTGATTAAAAACGGGCGGATGGACTCAGGATTCCCCGGGGCCTTCAAGCTCATGTGTCTGGATTCGAGATAGTCATCCCCTACGATCATCATAGTTTGCATTGTTGTCGTTCACATAAAGTGATTAATCCGGGGCCTTCAGGCTCATGTGTCTGGATTCGAGTTAGTCATCCCCTACGATCATCATAGTGCGTCTGCATTGTCTATCCTATTACGTCTCTTATACCTGTCTGCACTACTTGTCTCATTATACTTCATGCATTGTCTTCAATAACTACGCATCGTCTAAAAGTTGGGTATCACTGTTCCCAGCCTTTAGTTACACCATTAGCACTGTAATTCTGTTATCGTACTGACTACTTTACTAAAACCGGTTCATACCTTTCGAAAAATATATTGCATATATTCCTCTTTCCGCGTTTTATCAAAAATGTATGAACAGAGAATATTTCAACAATGAACATTTTCTTTTATACCTTCACTTAGTCGCCAGGACTAACGCCCACTTTCCTTTCCGTTCATGATCCAGGTTGCGAGATCGACATAGCGAAGATTTCCCGGAAGCAATAGCACATTTAGGGTTTGTCTCCTTTTGATTAGTTTCTTATAAGATTTTCCCTCTTTAGATTAGTGAATTATTTAGAATAGTTTCCTTATTTAGTGTGATAGGTTAACGTTTGAGATTAGCTTGCCCTTTTGATTAGACGCATTGGCATTGTATCGTGGGTTCGCCAAATAGCATTTAGTATTTAATAAAAGTTTTTGAAAACTCGTATTTCCGCTGCGAGTAACTCTTTAATTATACCGAATCGTTTGCCGTTCGCCACCAATGAGTCAAGTGTGGTCCATCACGGGTCAGCTCGGTGAATCAACGATGCGGAACTGTTGGCGAGTCCCATTTCGGGGTGCCACAATCGATGTTTAAAGTTAATAATGGGCTAGAGTAGTGATACTTTTCTCCAAGCATGATAGTAATTTATGTTTCCAACTAGTTAGCTTTGTCTGAGCATTACAAGTTTGACGAATGATTATATTCACATGTCTTGGTAACCTTGTGAAAAATACGTATTTATGTATATTTCTTCATTAATGATCATAAAAAGTTAAACAATTAGTTCAATATAGAAAACTTAATTTAATTTGTTGTCTGTTATGTTAGTGCTATAGTAACTCTAATTGCCTATCATTTTAAGAAGCTATTCTTTATTAAGTTAGATTAGTTCAACTGTTAAAATAATTTAAACAATCTAAGATAGTTAGCTTAGTTGTTTTTAATTTCGTTTACCTAGTCACTCCTAGTTAATTGATTTATTATGAAAACCTTAAATTCAATCAATAATTCTCTCAAAATGGATTAAGTGTAGTTAGTATAGATTGTTACACACCTGAATGTTGTGAACGCCCATTAGCCGTCATATTATATGTCTATGTTTGCATTATAATTAACACCGAGTAACATACTATTTTATCTAATTAGGCCGAGTGGTAATTCCTGTTAGTAACAATTGAATTGAAGTATTATAATTGTTTGATCATTACTCTTTTTTTCTTTGTCATTAAATTAAATAAACCAAGTTGAATAATTAAACTACTTCTAATAGTTTATGGCCCCAGGAAAATTATTGTACTAAAGAATTCTGTGAAGAATTGACATTGATACTAGTTGTAATTTTAAGGAATTGTATTAGTTGATTATTTCATTCACCTTTCATATGTCTATTTAATTTGTCTAAGTGTTTATTAGTGATGTGTCATGTTATCGTCTTACGTGGTTATGTCATATTTGGTTTTAGGTGGTGTTACCTCCGAGTAGTAGTCTAGTTTTCCTTCTTTTGTCCTTTTTGCGTTATTATCCAGGGTGGGGTTTCTTTTCCGAATTTGGATTTCTTATACATATGTAAATATTCCATATAAAACCGAAGCCTGTGTTTTATACTTTTATGTTTCTTTCCCCAAACTTATATTAAACATAGTAGCTATTTGCAAACCGTACTATATTGATGAGTTCGAAGACAGGGTTTTGATATCAAATTATTATGTATTAACTCCTCGAAGGCTCCTTTAGCTCAAAAGGGTTAAAGTTGATTTATAAATGGGTCTCTTTGACCACATAAGACTTTCAAACGTGAGAAACTATATTAGCCATTGAGCCAGGCCTTTGAGCCATATGATATATGTTGGGCCCGGAGACTAGGTATGAGGTGAAGCCGGATTTGACGTCGGGTCTACGGTGGATCTTGGTGCTCTTACTCCACATGCTAGGAACTTGGGATGAGGCCGGAAAGGCAGCCTTTTGAGAACCTAGGACCGGATAGGACTTGATCTGAGGGCGTACGTCGAAGACTTGTCTTCTCCGTAGATGTATTAGGTGAAACTCCCTTGTATATGATATGAGTAGTTCGGCTTCGTACCCTGACTATATATAAGGAGGAATAAGATGGTATTTCTTCATTATTTATCATTTGTGAAATGGGAGATATGTGCTCGACTCGCCGAGCTTTCATTTATGTTATATTGTGAAATCTTTCGATTCACCAATGATTGCTTAAAACCTTTATTTTGCGTTTGCTTTCTTCTCATTTAAAAACTGGTGAATTTTTTGTATTATTTCGATAATATATATATATATATTACAGCCCCATTGTAACGCCCCGAAAATCCGAATTATGATCCGGTATGTCCGAATCGGGTATTTGCGCAATTTATTATTTTATTTGATATTTATTATGAGATTTTGGAATAATTTCGTAAATGAATGAATTTCTATATTTAAATTACGAATTGTCAATGTGCGTTTAATTATATGAATTCTGACTGTAATTATGTATTATTTGGACAACATGAGTTTTCGAACTTATTTTGTAAATTATGAAAATGCCCTTTCGATTCTCAACCCAAGTCAAATTTTGACTTAAGTCTCATTTCTCTCTCCCTCACCCCATTCACGCGTAGAGAAGAGAAGGAAAAGAAAGAAAAAGAAAGAAAAAGAGAAAGAAAAGGAAGGAGGTTCAAACGATCGTCCCGACTTCGTTTCTCGACGGATTTTCGAACCGTTTACGCCTACGAACTCCTCTCGATCTTATCTACGAGTAAGCTTCTCACGTATTTCACGTTTAATGCCTCCATTGCTTCGATTTTTGGATTTTTTTATATAGTTGAATATATTAGGTTTTATATGATTTCGAGAGAATTTATGGCTGGATTTTCGTGTTTTTGGATCCTATGTGTAGCTTATATGTTGTAGATCATTATACGTAAATATTAGGACATGATTAGCATATTTAGATGATTAAATGTTGGATTTAGGATTGATTTCGCGTAATGCTGCTGTTTTGCGCGTCTGCTCCTTTCTGATATGCACGGGCTTGACACACGGCTCGTGGCAAGCCCGTGTGAGGGCACACGGCCCCCTGCACGCCCGTGCATGAGGCTGTGCGTGTTGTGGAAGCCTGCACGGGCTCTCTACACGGCGTTTAGAGAGGCCGTGCACACTCCCTTGGGCTGCACGGCCGTGCTTGAGCCCATGTGGACCTATATGAACAGGGCCCTGACCTTCTGTAAGTCAGGGCCAATTTTGGCCTATGGGTCCCTCCGAGGCTCGTCTTTTCTAAATTCTTTCTTCGCTCATGTATAGTATATGTATGAAATAATGAATTGCATGATTTACGAATTTATAACATGTTCGGGATTTTAATTACGCGTTTTTAAGTTTTCGTCGAATTTTCTAACTTTTGCATGTGAAGTCCAATTCTTCCGAAATTCGAATGCATACTCTCTTATGGTATTTAAAGCATTTCCGTAAAGTCTCGTTGCATTTCGACTTGATTTGCATATTTAAATTTATAAATTACTTCGTTTCGTTTGATAATTGAACCTAAGTGCTTTATGTGATTGTATAACGTGCTTTTACGTGTTTCTATGCTTTCGTATGAGCCATGCGTCGTCGTGTGTCTTACGTGGTTATGTCGTTTGTCAGTTTCAGGTTCCACTCTCGTGGATTAGGTTGCTCGTTTCGGTTTCTGGCTTTCTTTTGGTGATCGCCAGGTGAGGTTTCCGTTGTTATCCCGTATTATGTAGATATGTACTATTAAGCCTCACTAAATAAGCCTCGCATGTGTAGTTTACGTTTCATCCCGTATTACTATATTTAGTAAATAATTTATGCTTATTACTTTTATGAGGTTTAAGAACAACGGATTTGATATCAAATGAATATTATGTATATGATTTCGAAATGTTTATAAAAAGAGACAAGCGAACTATGTTTCGATTTAAATGTAATTTTGGGTTTGGAAACCTTCTCGTTGAGTGAAGTCGTTAGGGCGGGTTTCTCCCCCATGACAATGGAACACCCGGTTGCGTTTCCTACCGTTACATCGCCTATATCGAATGGCCCTTTTGGCCCTCCCCGAAATGTCTTGATTCCTATTTTAATAGGAAAATGATAGTTATGAAAAATGCGAGATATGATATGTATTATATGATATGTGGGCCCCGGAGTATGGCGATCGGATGAAGCCGGATAGACAGCGGGTCTACGGTGGAATTCGGTAGCTTGCTCCATGTTTACCGGGAGCACGGATGAGGCCGGAGTGGCAACCTTTGTGCTCCTGCGACGGTTGACTTCGTGTCAACTGAGACATAGGCTATTATGCCTATAGAGCAGTTTGGATTTAGCGGTCCTTCTGCTATATGGGAGGAATAAGGCTGGTATGGTTTTCAGGTATGTTATGATATGATATGAGGAGTTGAGGGCTCGACTCGCCGAGCGATATGATATGTCCCGTTATGTTTTGTTATGATAAATCACCGAATGTTTATGAAAACCCTTCTTTTACGTTTGTTTTCTCTTAAATTAAAATGGTGATTTATTCATGTATGCTATTATGTATGTACTCCCCTTTTTCCACTCACTTAATCTTTTGACTAACCCTCCCTGTTTTTAACCTTATCTGTTTCAGGTGGTTATTAGGTGGGCATCGTCGGTCTTGTATTGCGGAATTATTCTGCTTTTGTCATTGTTCATTCCTAGGTTGTTTTAGGTACTTGACCGTTATATGTATTTTGTAGGTTATGATATGAGTTCGGGATTATATTATGTTGAACCCGTTATGATTTGATTCAAATTTTGTAAGTGAATTCCGCTAGCCTTGGTGAGCTTTAGCTATTTGCGCAATTGGTTTATTGCTTAAATTTCCCGTTAGTAGAATTCGTTTTGTTTGCTATTGCTTCCGCTTCCGCATTATTGTCGTCAGTTGTTTTACAAAAAGCCCCGCCTAGTGATTGAGTAAATTGGTTTGCCGTTCGTCGGGTTTCAATTGAGGGACAGATTTCTATTTCGGCTTTAGTTTGAGACTCGGTGCGGGGCGTGCGTTACCCATTTGGGGCGCCCGCTACACCCCTCACTTAGTCGCTTTGACTAACCCCCTCTACTTCTGTGGTTTTATTTCAGATTTTGGTTACTAGGCAGAAGTCGAGTCTTAGGAAGGTGCTGCGTTATTTTGTCTTTGTAGGTCTATCTCGTGTTGTATTTTAAATTGGCTTAGAAGTCTATAAATGATATAGCTTTTGTTTTACTTGTCATTTATGATTATTGCTTTTCACTAGCCTTGGTGGGCTTTATACTTGCGCCTCTGAATTTACTGCTTTACTAGCTCCCTGAGTGGGATAGAATTTTATTAATTAATGCTCTGCGCTTTTGCTTTGTTGTTGATTTTCTCAAACAAATCCGCCTAGTAGTATTTGTCATTCACCAGGTTGCAACCCATTGCTAGACACCTATTGTCGTTATGGGTTGTGACTTGGTGCGGGACGTCACGTCGCACCGTATTTGGGGACGTGGTCGTTATATAATGACACTTACATTGAAATTTGGGCAGATCCAATATCTTCGTCCTAGATTATCTTTTGACCATAAACAAAGACAGGAAAGTGTGAACCCACTGTAGCAACATCTCCTTAATTCTGGATCGAGGGAGGTGAACTACCATGGGATCGCGTGGTTGAAGACCTCGTGGATGAAGAAGACCCCCGATCCGAGCTCATTTCAAAGTTCTGTCGTTTGAAAAAAAATGGAATCTCAATTACACATTTCAAATTATGCACTTGGCACTCTGAGTATCCAGTTCCACTTTCTAAATTATGTGCTCGGCACTCTAACTATTCAATTTTCAATTCTAAGTTCAACATAATAAAATCTCAGTTCAACATAATAAGATATCAGATTGGGAAACCAAGAACAGACGACATTGGTAAAAAATCCAGCACTAGACCCGAAACCCATGTGATTGAAACCGAGAATAGGCTTGGAACAATTAAACTTTAAAAAACGAACCATAAATCACCCAAATACATGTGATAAATCTAGTCCTAATGACGAAATGTCAATAATATATTTCGAGCAAAATAAAAAAGAGAAAAAATCGCACCTGACTCGCACTTGGAATGATCTTTTATATGCTCGTCTCCTACGCCTGATTATTTCACAGCCTCTGGAGGGAGGATTATCGCCAGCGATGGACTATAGTCAGAATGATGAACGTGATTTTAAGAGAGAGAAAATGAGAGAGAAGAAGGGGTAGGGGTAAAAAGTTATGGGCAAATTGGTATTTTTACAAAAATGGATAGCAAAGTTAAAATTGAAACTTAGATTGGGTACCTAAGATGATCATTGAAAAAAATGGGTAGCAAACCTAAATTTTTTGAGCGAATGGTCATTTAAAGGCAATTTTCCGTATAAATATCGTTTGATACGTTAAATTGAAGGTGGAATATAGGGGTAATAAATATGTAATATACTCGATAGATGGATTAAGTACTACGTATCAAACATGTATAAAAATTTCTAAAATTTCAGAGTAACTACCCTATATTGTTGTTTGATACAATAAACTGAACTCCCCTAAATCGGTCAACTTATGAAATTTCCACATTTTAAATTTCAATTCACATATCCTATAAAAAATGCCGGCAGTTGTTTACTATGGTGGGGCCGCAACCCGTTTACACCTATCGCACCCGCTCCTAACATGCCGAAAAATCCACTGTTCTGCTGCATTTATGTCATTGTTTTGTAAGCAGTGGTACTGTTTCACCGTTTACATAGCGCATCATTTATGTCGTTGTTTTGTAAGCAGTGGTACTGTAGCTATTTGACACTCCCATTTTAGTACCCCTTGATTTCCTCAAATTTACTTCAAATACCGTCAATTTGAGGCTTCCTTCTTTTAAATAATTCTTCCAGTTTTCTTTTTAATTTTTCTCTCTAAAAAAATAAAAAATCACACACTCAAACAAAAAAGTTCACCTTTTCAAGAAGATTATTGTCTTCAGTGAGTCTACTACTGATTACTCTGGCCGTTAATGGAGGAAGTTCACATTTCTGGCTGATTTCTTTATTTGTTTATTTTAGCACCACAAGAATGGAAATGAGGGAGATGGATTAAGAACGAAATGGTGATTTCAACTGCTTGTTTGATCGAGTGGTATTGACTAGTCTTCTTGTTGCATGCACTTGATTTTCTGGCGTAAGAACCCTAACCTTCAAACAGAAAAGGGGGAAATTGGAAATCGAAAAAAACAAACCATAATTTCTGAGGATAGATTTGGCATTTACACCTTAGTCAGTCCTTGTAAATGTTGGAAGTAAACAGACCTAGATCACATAAAACGAGTGCAAATACACGTACGAGGGTATAAATGCGTAAAAAATTATAACATTTGAGTGTGGGATGCCTTGAAGCATTTAATAAATATAATATATAAATTAAATGCTTAGAATAAAATACGCATGCAAAAAATAATTTCGTCAAAAATTGAATCTCAATAAAATTTAAAATCATAATTTTAAGAAAAAGTTAGAAAAAAAATCATAATTTTGATTTGTTTTTATCATCTAAGTACATTTCATCTCACCTCACATCACAAATCTAATTTATGAACTACGATAAAAAAAAAAATATGGATTACCAAAAGCCATAGTAAACGAAGCCATAATCCCTTTTAAGATTCACTAACTTCATTCTCTATTATATTAGTTAAAATTTTATGCCAAGACACGAGTATTAATTTATTTAATAACAAAGAAAAATTTTATTTTATAATTTACTAAGTTATAAATATAATATAAATACATGAATTTAATTTTTAAGAAATCAACTTATTTACTTTTAATTTGATCTACAGATAGATTAGTGGACAATCATTTTGATGGACAATTGTTTATCCTCCATTTAAGAGTTAATTTTTTATAATTACAAATAAAACTTATGATCTATTTATAATGTTAATTTTTTTATAAATTGATAATATCGATTGGTTTGATCCAACAATAAATGTTAGTCTTTAAGATCATTTAGCTCTACATTATTATAAAATGTTCAAATAACTTCTAGAATTAGGTAGAGTACATTTGGTTATTCAATAAAATTTAGACATAGGTGGAGAAAGCATAAATCAACTCTGCAATCACCGAGAGTCACTGAAAGGTTATCACTGAGAGATATCTGTAGACGGACAACATTTGTGTCCAATTAAATGCTGACACGTGGAAATTAGGTATATATTAAATGTTAAATCATATTTTTCTATTTAAATTTTAGAAATTTAATCAAATATAATTCCTAGATTAAATAGTTAAATAAATAATATTTATATATATATATATTAATTGTTGTCAAATATTTGTATTTGGTAATAGCAATCAAATCAAATTAAATCAAATAAATACATTTGATATTCTTGTAATCAAATCACATCTTGTGATTATGGAAAGATATTGCAAGGAAATATTGAGGGCCCAAATTGCATCTCCTCAATGTCAAATAAGGTAATGATTCAACTTCTATAGCTATAAATAGTGGTCCTCATTCAAAGCTTACACACGCTGAACACAAATCAGAGAATACTCTTTCAAGCTGGGCTAAACTTGAAAAGAGTCTCAAAATGCTCTCAAGTGTTCAAAGTGAAGTTCCCGGCGTTTTTTGCGGAAGTCATCAAATCAAGGCGTTCAATCCGCAATCAAGGTGCTAAATCCGCATTTTGGCATTATTCTTCATCAAATCCAAATCGATCGAAGCAAGATTCAAGGCGTTCTTTGCAAAGATCATCAAATCAAGTCGTTTGATTTGCAACAAGGTATTAAACCCGCGAATACAACGTTATTCCAAATCGAGATCTAGGGTGTTCCCGGTGCGTTCTTCGGCGTTTATCATCTCAACGTTTAATCCATAATCAAGTCAAAAGACATGTGGATTACCGTTACCAAATTCCAAATCAAATCAATAGAAGATCAAACCGACAAATCCATTAAGGGAGTGTTTGAATCTTCAAGATCAAGTATTTTGATAGGAAGAATCAGAGGATAAATATAGACATTGTAACACTTTTTTTATTTGAAATTGAATAAAAATTATTAGTGATATTTTTGGTGTTTTTAATTATTTAATTTACACGAAATTTGTGTTACAATATCTTTTAATTTTTTGTATGTAAAATTTATATGTATTTATAAATTTGTCTATTTATTATCTAATAATTAATTTTTTTGATTCTCATAAATTCATATAATTTGCAGGAGTCGTATATGGACAACAATAATATAAATAATATTTTAATTTAAATTAGATTCGTAACTAACATATCTATACAAAATCTTTTATTTTTTTTGGATAAATTTGAAAATTATTAATAGTTTTACTCATGGCTGAATAGAATTTATTGAGACTATCCATGTGTACGCTTATGTGGATTTTGGATAGCCTCAAGGTTTCTAAATTATATAATATAGATTTCATGAACATCAAATAGACACTTCATTTTCACTTCATTTCGAGGGAGAAACAACACTTCAAATTATGGCTAAATCATCATAGACGGCTTAGAATGAGAACCAATACTTCATCCTCTAATAATTCATTCTCTACTGAATTTTTCCGTTCTAATACTCAAGTATTTATTTCAAATATACTAAATGTAAAATATCGAAATAATAAATTATTTATAGGGCGAATTACATAGGGTTCCCTACAGATTGTTATATTTATATGTGGGTTCCTCTTATTTTATTTTTTACATCCTTGTCCCTTGACCGGTCAACCGTTAGTCAGTTTGGTTAATTTTTTGGTACCGTTGTGTTCGTCTCATCAATTAAATCAACTTGGACTATAAATTTGTCCGATTCGGTGAAGAAATGAGAAATTTGGACTATACCCACAATTGAAGAAAAATTTCTTAAGCTTGTAACTTTCTCGTTTCTTCACCGAATCGGATAAATTTATAATCCAAATTTATTGTCTCAATGAAACGAACATAATAGTACCAAAAAATTAACGGAATTGACTAAGGGTTGACCGGTCAAAAGACTAGGATGTAAAAAATGAAACAAGAAGAACCTATATGCAAATATTATAATATGTGGGGACCCCTATGTAATTCTCCCCTATTTATATGATAAAGGATACTAATGGTCCATTCAATTTTAGTTTAAAATTACTTTAGTCTAATCAATAAACCTTTAAATCATTATTTTGTCAGTAGATTTTCCTTTGATGAGAAAATCAATATTGTATATGAATGAAGGATTATGAAGTGAAGCAAATCTTGTTTGCGAAGTGTTATGTTTGTGTTTGTCTTCGTTGTGTTTGTCTTTGGTCTTTCTTCTCGAGATATACTATCATACACTTCAATGTTTTTGATTGCAACTCGTTTGGATTCATTATGGAGGATATTTATGGAATGACACTGAGCACAACATTAGAGAGTTTTCTTTTCATATTGAATTGGGATTTTTTTTTGGGTTCAAATAGTTAGTGCCCTATGATCTTTTATTGATTGTACTCACTTGTCGAGCTTTTTGTACTTTAGGCATGATCCTACCTTATTCATAGCCACGCTCATGGCCTATTGTTGCTTTATTTTATATATGAGATGAAACCTCTTTATATATGAGATGCATGGCCTATTGTTATTTTATTTTATATATGAGATGAAAACCTCTTTATATATGAGATAGAAGTCTCGGTAAAAATTATAAAGTTCACTCCTACCATTTCCCATGAAAAAAAAAAAAACCTTTAAATCCACAATCTTGTAATGTACTTGAATTCTGATACCTTGACATATTTTTACCAGAGGCGGAGCTACCATCCAGGCTCGGAGCAGCTGCCCCCTAAAAATTTCAAATTCTATTATTACATACAAAATTTAGAAAATTTATGATGCCCTTAGAATACAAGTAAATAAGCATTCCATCATTAATTTACAACCAATTCTACTTGTATACCCTCAACTTGTTATTTTTTGGCTTATATTTTAGGTGGGATTTCTCCCACATTGGAAAAGGGAGTCAAGAGTGGGCCTCTTTATAACTATAAAAGGAGGCCTCACTTCCTTTAGTTGATCATCCCAAACAAATTGTCTCTCCCTCTTCTAAGGTATTTGTTTTTCCTCTCTCTCTCTCTTTGTAATATTTCCTTTGAGAAATATACTTTGGTATTGTTGAGGGACGTAGGCTAAATTGGCCGAACTTCGTAAATTCTGGTGTTCTTTTATTTGCTTTATTTAATAGCCTTAGTTTTCTTATTTTGGTCGGCGATACCACAACAAGTGGTATCAGAGCGAAGGTGTCGGAGTATGCTCTATGGTTGCAGCTTAGTCTGATCTTCCACATCAGAAACACTTCCCGAAGCTCCGTTGGTACTGCACATTTGTATTGGAGTATGCTCTGTGGTTGCAGCTTAGTCTAATCTTCCACATCAGAAATATTTCCTGAGGCTTCATTGGTATCGCACATTTGTGGCTATTAAATAGTAGTTGTAGCAGAAATGACGAAAGAAGAAAATCTGTCGGCTTCCACCTTGTATAATTTGATGAGAACTGGAGTGCCGAGTACGAGATTTCAAGTCGAAACTTTCGACGGAACCTGTCATTTCGGCATGTGGCAAAGTGAACTTCTGGATGTTCTGTTCCAGCAAGGTCTAGATACTGCCATTGAAGAAAAGAAACCAGAAGGGGTTGATGATAAAGACTGGAAGACCATCAACCGATTAGCATGTGGTACAATTCGCTCATGTATTTCCAGAGAGCAGAAGTATACGTTTTGTAAAGAAACTTCTGCAAGCAAGATGTGGAAGGCATTGGAGGAGAAATTCTTGAAGAAAAATAGTCAAAATAAGTTGCACATGAAGAAGAGACTGTTTCGCTTCACTTATGTTCCTGGTACCACGATGAATGAGCACATTACCAATTTTAATCAGCTGGTTGCTGATTTATTGAATTTGGATGTGACTTTTGGAGATGAGGATTTGGCCTTGATGTTGTTGGGATCACTTTCGGAGGAGTTTGAGTTTCTTGAGACAACCCTACTCCATGGGAAGGTTGATGTCTCTCTCAGTGAAGTCTATGCAGCCTTGTACACATATGAACTGAGGAGGAAAGATAAGAAGGGAAGTACTGGTGGAGCTTCAGAAGTCCTAGTTGTGAGAGGGCGTACGCAAAACCAGTCAAATGGGAGGAGAGAATGATCTAAATCTATAAGCAGAGTTGCCAAAGATGAGTGTGCTTTCTGTCATGAGAAAGGACACTGGAAGAAAGACTGTCCAAGGTTAAAGAAAGGAAACACTCTGCAAGATGTAAATGTTGCAGAATGTAAAAGTGATGCAGAGTCAGATGTTTCTTTAACAATATCACCGTCAGCATCTCATTCAGACGAGTGGATATTGGATTCTGGTTGCACCTACCATATGTCTCCCATTCGGGAGTGGTTCTTCGATCTAGAAGAATTTGATGGCGGAGTTGTTTATATGGGAAATGACAATACATGTAAAACAGCTGGGGTAGGTTCAATCAAGTTGCGGAATCATGATGGATCCACCAGAATTCTGAAGGATGCTCGGTACGTGCCCAGTTTGACGAAGAATCTCATCTCATTGGGGGCCTTGGAGTCAAAGGCCTGATTGTGACGATGCAAGATGGAATTCTTAAAGCAACTTCAGGGGCACTCGTAATGTTGAAGGGTGTGAGGAGGAATAATCTGTATTACTACCAAGGTAATACAGTGGTTGGGACAGCAGCGGTAGCAACTTTGAGTAGCAAGAAAGATTTAGATGCAAAAAAGTTGTGGCATGTACAGTTGGGACATGCTGGTGAAAAATCCTTACAAATTATTGCAAAGCAAGGATTGTTGAAAGGTGCGAAGGCTTGCAAACTAGAATTTTGCGAGCATTGTGTTCTGGGAAAACAAAGAAGGGTGAAATTTGGAGGGGCCATCCATAATATAAAGGGTATTTTGGATTATGTGCACTCAGATGTTTGGGGACCTGCCAAAACTCCGTCTCTTGGATGTAAACATTATTTTGTCACCTTTATTGATGATTTTTCCAAAAGAGTATGGGTGTTTACTATGAAGAGCAAAAATGAGGTACTTGGAGTTTTTCTAAATCGGAAAACTCAAGTTGAGAACCAGACTGGAAGAAAGATCAAAGTTCTCCGAATAGACAATGGTGGAGAATACAAGAATGATCTATTCCAGGAGGTATGCCACGAAAATGGCATAGTTCGGCACTTCACAGTAAGAAAAACACCACAGCAAAATGGGGTGTCAGAGCGGATGAATCGAACATTAGTGGAGAAAGTTCGTTGTATGCTGTCTAATGCTGGGTTAGACAGAAAGTTTTGGGCTGAGGCTGTAACGTACGCTCAACATCTCCTAAATTGTTTGCCAGCGAAATTGTTTGCCAACGTCAGCAATAGGTGGAAAGACTCCTTTGGAGGTATGGTCTGGAAGACCTGCAACAGATTATGATAATTTGCGTATATTTGGTTCTACTGCATACTATCATGTGAATGAATCAAAGTTGGATCCTCGAGCAAAGAAGGCTCTATTCATGGGCTTCAATGCTGGAGTAAAGGGATACCGTGTTTGGTGTCTAGAGGCAAAGAAGACAATCGTAAGCAGGGATGTTACCTTTGACGAATCTGTCATACTGAATGAGGTAACTCAAGAAGAGACCAATGGTACTCCGAAGCAGGTGGAGTTTGAGAAGATAGTGGTTAGTCCAAAAATGGACACTATCAGTAACTCTTCTATGACAGAAGAAGAGTCAGATAAGGAGGAGGTTCTGACCCAAGAACCTCAACAGCAATTAGAGCCAATTGTCATTAGAAGGGCAAGACGAGAAACTCAAAAGCCCTCTCATTTTGCTAACATGGTAGCTTATGCACTTCCAGTTGTTGATGATGTTCCATCCACCTTTTCAGAAGCCATCCAAAGTTTAGAAAATAGTCGATGGAAAGATGCAATGGAAGAAGAGATGCAACCTCTTCAAAAGAACAAGACGTGGAAGTTGGCACAACTACCAGATGGAAAGAAGGCAGTTGGATGCAAATGGGTATTTGCAAAGAAAGAAGGATTTCCTGATCAGAAAGATGTTCGCTACAAGGCAAGGTTGGTAGCAAAAGGCTACATTCAGAAGGAGGGAGTTGACTATAATGAGGTGTTTTCTCCAATTTTTAAGCACTCCTCCATTAGGATTTTTAGCACAGTTGAATTTGGAGCTAGCTCAACTTGATGTGAAAACCGCGTTTCTACATGGTGACTTGGAGGAGGAAATCTATATGTCTCAGCCAGATGGATACAAGATTGCTGGTAAAGAAATTTGGTTTTGTAAACTGAACAAATCATTGTACGTATTGAAGCAATCCCCGAGGCAGTGGTACAAATGATTTGACAAGTTTATGTTAGGGCAAAGGTACACACGAAGCAAATATGACCACTGTGTATATTTGCGCAAGCTACAAGATGGGTCCTACATCTATCTACTCTTGTATGTTGATGATATGATGATAGCATCAAAGAGTCCAACTGAGATTGATAAGTTGAAGGCTCAGTTAGGTAAATAGTTCGAGATGAAGGATTTGGGAGAAGCCAAGAAGATTCTCGGAATGGAGATAAGCAGGGATAGACAGAGAAGCAAGTTATCGCTGACACAGAAGCAGTATTTGAAAAAGGTAGTACAGCGTTTTGGTATGGATAAAGAAGCAAAACCTGTAAGTACTCCGCTTGCTCCTCATCTGAAGCTTAGCAATCTGTTATCTCCACAGACAAATGAAGAACGAGAATACATGGCAAAAGTCCCTTATGCAAAGGCGGTTGGAAGCCTGATGTATGCAATGGTGTGTACAAGACCTAATATTTCACAAGCAGTTGGCGTTGTGAGCAGGTACATACATGATCCTAGCAAGGTTCATTGGGAAGCTGTGAAATGGATTATGTGGTATACTCTGAACACCGTAGATGTTGGGTTAGTGTTTCAGCAGGATACACATGATGGCCAAAATGTAGTTGGATATTGCGATTCCAACTATGCAAGTGATTTGGATAAACGACGATCAACTACTGGTTACGTATTTGCTCTTGCGAAGGCACCAGTTAGTTGGAGGTCTACTTTGAAGTCAACTGTTGCTTTGCCTACTACAAAGGCAGAGTATATGGCAGCTACAGAGGCTGTAAAGGAAGCTATTTGGCTTCAAGGATTGCTTGGTGAATTAGGGATTCAACAGGAGCACATCAAAGTGTTAGAGTTGTGCCCTGGAAAGCCGAACTGTTTGAGGCATTTCCTCTAAAACTCTAGAGTAGAATAATCTAGTGATCCATAATAGAATGACGTTAGTAGTCGTCTAATACTACTTTGGTCAAATTCATCATATTACATTTATAAGTGATTGCATATTGTTTATTTTTGTGTATGGATGAAACCCCAAAATCACAGTAAGCAAAGGGACTTGGTTTCACCATTTGATGGGAGCCATGAAATAAGTACCCAATGATGTGATCTAAAACACTCCAAGTCAAAGAGTTTAAAAGGCACAGGGGATATCGATCAGACTCGCTTGAGACTTGCTCATATGACATAGCTTTATGAAAGTGTGTCCCATTTCATGACATTAGTGTTTTGACACTACTATGCATATGAGGGTGCTTAATGGAGATTAAGTTCACTGAGAATCCCGTCGGGAATGCCTAAATGGGTTAAGACTTATATAGAGTCTTAGAGATTAGGAGGGTTTCCCTAGCCATGATCGTGTCTAACTAATCCTTAAACTTGAGGCTCCATGGTTGCCTTGTGCATAATTGGGGCATGCTTTGATGTGCTGCTGAATCCCTAGGGTTTCACATAAGCTGTACGTTGGGTATGTTCGAGCTATGCATGGAGGTTGTGAGGGTCAATACAGGATCTATCACTTGTTACAGGAACAAGAAGAATTCTTATGAATTCTATTGTAGTATATTCCACCACTAAATCCTTGCGCAAGGTACGGTTGGTCTTCACTAGGAAAGAGTTCCTAGAGTGTAAGATCAAATGGAATTACTATAGGTATGTTATTCATAGCATTGCAGACTACTAGGGTTCCATTTCCCATACCCTAGGTCTCAATCGGGAATTAGATGATAGAAGAATCGTATCTCATGGAGATCATGAGGCTGAAAGGTTCATACCACTTCATCGATGGATGGGTGGCCATGGACACGTTGCTAGACATTATCCATGGTCTATAAGAATGTATTTGTGAGGTCAATGAGTTGATTCACAAATAGTCTTTAATTAAATGAGTTTAATTAAAGTCACAATTATGACATTAAGAATGTGTTCCTACTACTGTCCTATTGGTGAACCTGAGGGGTCACACAATGACTTCCAAAGGCGAACACATTTATCTATATCAACAGAGTTTGATAATAGTCAACTGGATTGACAAATGAATTAATTGGAATTAATTCATTACTAAGAGATCAAGATATTAATTAAGTGTATTTGACATGTAGGAGTTAATTAGGAGTAATTAACAAGTATTTAATGTGATTAAATTTGAGAGACTTGTTATTTGATAACATATTAGACTTGAGAGTTAATTGGGAATTAATTCAAGTCTAAAGTAATTAAGAGTGAGTCTCGAAATTTATGTTGAAATTTGAGACTACTTAATTTAAGTAGAAGAGAGCTTTATCAATTAAAGAGTTAATTGAAAGTTTAAGACTTGAGAGTTAATTAGTATTAATTGAAGTCAAAATGATTAATTGAGAAACTTGTGATTTATTTAAAATAAATCAAGTACAATTAATAGAAGAAAAAAATTTGTAACAATTAAATGTTAATTGGACTTATTGGATTAGAGAATTAATTTTGAATTATTTCTAACCCAAGTTGATTAATGATGGGCTTGTAATTGATGTGGAATAAATTAAAGCCCACTTTAATAATATATTAGACTTGTTTAATTAATAAGGATTAATTAAATTGGGCCTTAGGAATTTAATTTCGTATTAAATTGAAAAGGCCTTTAGAACGCAAAAATAATGTTGGGCCCATTAGTAGTAGTGGCCGAAAATCCCAGCCCATCTAGGACTGAAATTTTCGGCGCACTCAAGTCTATTTAAGAAAGATCTTGCAGAACACAGAACAATCAGTTTTACGTGAAAAACAAATTAGAAGAAAAATCAGATTTTTCCTAACCCTAATCTCTCTCTCTTCTGCGCCACTTTTCTCTCTCTTTACAGGTAGTTCATGTGAACTACAGAAAACTTTTCTGCAGTTCAATGTGAACCAGCCTTTAAAATTATTTCTTAATTCTCTTATTTATATTAGATAAATACTGATCTTAAATCTCTAGCAGGAATTAAGAGATTCAGAGTTCGTCTGCGAGAAGCCGTGGATCAACCTCAGAGAGTTTCGGTTAAAGATTGGACCTTTGTAGAATCAAGAAGCATGCGGTGATCAAGGAGTGGCATGAAGCTTTGGAAAGCTTTCGTTCCTTATCTACTACAAAAGGAGTGCGTAAAGGTGTGCTTCTTCAAAATATATAAACGTTTCGAAGTTACGAGTTCATTGGATGAAGATTCATTGCAATGCCCCGAGACTAAAATTTTTGAAATCTACTACTTCTGTTATGCCCCGTGGTGCGTGAATCCCATCAGTGGTATCAGATCCATGCTTTGATCACGTTTATATATTCGCCTCTACCCCTTCTATTTTGATTAAGTTGGTGTTAGATGCGTTCTTATGTTTATGTGCATATAAGAGTTGTTGGGAGTTTTGATAAATTGAAAGAAATATTTTGAATATGGTTTTATCAAAAAGGAATCTGGAAATTTGAAGACGTATATTTTCGAAATATTGGTGTATTTTTGAAATACATGAAAAACAAATTTTGGTTGGTCAAAAACGAGTTTTGGTGTTGAGTTGTGTTGCTGAAAATTGTGTTGCAGAAAGTCGAGTCTGGCGACGTTTAGAAGACTGAGTCGGAAACCCTTCCTACTTATCTTGGATGACTTTTATGCCTTCTGAAAAAATATTCTAGACACATCGAACTTGATTAGGTTTTTGAATTGGTTCAAAACTTTATTTTTCGATTTTATATAGATTTTTTAATTTTGTAGTCGAAAACTGTTTGAGAAACAGGGGCTGCAATGTCACATTTTAGAAAATGAGTTGGAAAGGGTTCCTAATGACCTCTAATGGATTCTCCTATTTCCGGAAGAATTAGATTTAACACAATCAGGTTGAATTTAGAGTTTTTATTTGCATCAAAATCTTTATTTTTCGATTTTTTCTGATTTTTTTAAATTGGAAGTCAAAACCGTAATCTTGAAAAACTGTCTTATCTTGAAAATCTGTTTTCAGTTTAAAGTTTTTCCGGCGACGTTTTAGAAATTGAATTTATAACCTATTATAACATTCTCAAATAACTTTAGTGTCTTATGAGAAAATGTTTTACATTCAATTTTGAACAACTTGACATTTTAAATCAGTTCAAAATCTTTAGTTTTCGATTTCTTGTGATTTTTGGAAATCTGAAGTCGAAACCCTAAAATTGTGCAAATCTTGAAAATATGATTTTGGGCGACAGCTTAGAAATCGCATTTGAAGAGGATTGTAACTTGCTCATATGACTTTAGAGTCTTCTGAGAAATTTTTCTAAACTCGTTTTTCTTCAATTTTGGCTTTTGAATTAGTTCAAATGCTCTATTTCTCAATTTTATATGATTTTTGGAAATCAGGATATGAAAATCTAGTTTTACAGAAAACTTGCACATCACGTTTTTGGCGACTATTTGGAAATTATATTGGAAAGGGACTCTAACTTACTTGGATCACTTTTGAGTCTTCTGAGAAATTGTTCCCTATACGTTATTCTTAAATTTAGGCTTTTGAATTGAGTCAAAAGGTTGACTTTTCGATTTATTATGAATTTTTGAAATTCAGGACAGAACATGAATTTTGCGAAAATCTGTTTTCCGAAAATCATGGATATTTATGATTACTCCCAACTTGAACTTGTTTATTGATGTACATAGAATGGGTAGTTGGCTTTAGCGCAAGTGGGAGATCGTTAGAGTTGTGCCCTGGAAAGCCGAACTGTTTGAGGCATTTCCTCTAAAACTCTAGAGTAGAACAATCTAGTGATCCATAATAGAATGACGTTAGTAGTCGTCTCATACTACTTTGGCCAAATTCATCATATTACATTTATAAGTGATTTCATATTGTTTATTTTTGTGTATGGGTGAAACCCCAAGATGTAACGACCCGAATATTTATAATTATATCGCGAATTCTTATCTTGCCTAATTTCTCGATTTATCCAATTGGATTAATTAATCTTATGGAAAAGATTCATTTAACCTATCTTTTAAATACCCTCAATTACCTAAATTACATAAATACCCCTAAAAGCCTAAATGACCATTTTACCCCCAAGATATTTTCTAAATATCTATCTCTCTCACACTCTCATAACCCACAAAAAGAAGAAGGAGGAAGGAAAGAAAGGAGAAGGAGAGAAGAATTTCGGACCGAACTCGATTCCCGACCGAATGGACTCCCGTCTTTGACTATACGACCCTCATTCCATAATTTACCGGTAGCCTTTTAACCTCGTCTCGTTTACTCCGTCGATTCTCGGTTTATTGTAGATTATTTAGTTAGGTTTTTATTTGAGAATTAATTGGATTTGTTAGTTATAGTTGATGGTTTCGTATGATTCTTGTCTCTAAATGTTAAGCATGTTTAGGAGAGTAACATATCCGAATTTGAGCATGATTGACCGAGTAGAAATTTCGTAGGATGAATTTTGGTGTTGAATTTCTTGTTTCTGCATCTGTAAACTCGCAACCTCCTGTTTATAGAACCACACGGTGTGATGAGACCTCGCCACACGGTCTTGCCACACGGTGTGACGAGACCTCGTGTGAACGCGCACGGCCCAGCCTCACACCGTGCATGAGACTGTGCGTGTTTTGAAACACGCACGACCTCACCACACCCCGTGCAGGAGGCCGTATCTCTTCTGAGTGGCGCGCACGGCCTTGGCACACCCCGTGCCGCAGGCCGTGCACCCCTTATTGGCACGCACGGGCCTCGCACACCGGGTACAGACAATGTGCTGTACCCCGTGTGTACGCATTGGGCAATTTTCAGCCATTTTCCATACCCTGCCTTCTGTCCATTTTCACCCTGAAAACTCAAAATATTTATTTGATCTCGTTTTTTATTTCCGTCTTCACCAATAGCTTTATATGGTCCTTTAAATCCTTAATTATCGAAGCGGGAATTTTTCCGACTTCTTTCGGGTATTGAATAATACCAATTTCGTTTAGGGCTTTTTAGCTATTTTTCCATATATCGTTTATATGATACGGAACTTGCATGAATGATTCCTTATTATGTTACGAGTGTGAATGTAGGATCTAAGTTGTGTTCGAAACTTGTTTGCATCTTTATATCTCGTTTAATTGTTTTAAAAGCATTTTGTGGGTACTTCAATGGAAGTCGTGTCTATATGCTCTTACATGCTTTAATTACTTATCGTATGTCGTGCCTCTTGTCAGAGTCTTACCTGGTTATGTCGTGTCTTAGATTTGCAGGCTTTACTCCCGTAGAGCATCTGTCCATTGCTTGCTTGCTTTTATCGTTTGTCGAGCTACAGGTAAGGGTTTAAATGTTTTCAACTGGGGCAAGAATTTAGATAAGTAGGTTTCGAAATAACTTACCACCCCGTATTTCTTATTGATTGCTCATCTTGCTTTTAATATTCCCTTATGTGCCTATCAAACCTTTTGATATCAACTTATACTGTATTATCCAAATTGATTTGTTTTCAAAAGGGCAAGTAAATTCCTTCTTTTTAAACGTGACAATTTGACTTGGGTTTGGTCTATGAGGAAAGTCGTTAGGGGAGTCCGTCAGCACATCCCGACACGTATGAAACTTGTAGTCACCCCCCTTTGTCGTCACTCACTTGCCCAATTGCCCGTTTGGCACCTTAAACCTTTCTTGAAAAGCGAGTAAATATTGGACATTTTATGGGGCCTCGGGTTGGTATCCGGAGGTTGCATCTGGGGACGAGCGTCCAGGGTGTAACCCGAGGTGCTTCTCCCAAAACTAAGTGTCAATTGTGGCCCATCCGGAGTTTGATAGCCACGGTTGGAAGCGATGGTGGGTGTTGCATTTGTTGCACACTTTTCTTAAATTCACTATAGTCGAGTCTTGGGTTGCTCCTTGGCTTGACACCGGAGATGGAGTTTACTTGTATTGATTAAGGGGGTTATAAGGAGGAATAGGTCCGTTCTCGCCGGGATAATTACATGCTATTGTAACTGCTTTTATTGTCATTACTGTTAATTATTTCAGCTTTCGTTATAAGTCGAAGCACCTTCCGGTCTTCTCCCTTTAGCATACGTAGTTCCCTATATATGTATAAAACCCGGAAGCGTGATTCGAACTTACCAATAATAAGCCTCCTTTGTTGGGAAACACTTTAGTTGAATTACGAGCCGTTTATTTATCATTTCTAATTTATATATGCTATGTCTTTCGAAATTGTAATGGCTTTGTGACTCAACTAATATCATTACAATATGATCGGTTTAACTTACGTGCAAATGTTTTCAAAGGATCCGGCTCGTCAACTTTGTGTTTTCAAATAAAGCCGAACCCGAGTGTTGCTTGTATTACGTTTTACAACTTATATTATTATTTGTACTTCTTCTCAAAACGGGCAACACTCACCTCTTTTGTTTTAAAAGATAAACGACGAGCTACGATCAATACTATATTGTATCTCTCCCCCTTACTGAGTATCCTTTATACTCACCCCTTCTGTTTCGGTTCTTGCTTCAGGTAGACAGGTGGCGGTGTCACCTATCTTGTCAGTCGGCAGCAGCAGGTCTAGGTTGGCTCTTGTATCTCGTCTTGTCAGTGTCCCAACAATGGTCGAGTCTTTAATTTATGAATTTATTTAATTCGTTGTATTTGATATTATGATTTATTTTCCGTACTTACGTGCCCCTGATGTGGAATAGGTTAGTTGAGTCATGGATGGTATTAACTGAATATTTATTTTAGAATCGTTGTATAGATTATGTTTCCGTGGATGGCTAATATGATTAATTTTTATTTCCCGAAATCACTTCCGCATTCTGACACTCTGTTATTCTGGTTATTGTTGTTGTTGTTGGGGCGTCGTGGCGCTGTTGCCGGAGTTTGATCGTGTAGCGGGCGCCCCAAACGGGTAACGCACGCCCCGCACCGAGCCCCGACCCGGAACCGAAATGGGATCCGACCCGAACCGAAACCCGGCGAACGGCAAGCATTTACTCAATCACTAGGCGGGGTTTTAAAAACAACGAAAAGACAGAGACGCGGAAGCAATATAAATAATCAAAGCAATAGAACATAATAAATACACAATTATTAAAGCCCACCAAGGCTAACGAAATTCAATTATATAATATCAAACGGGTTCGATAAATACATAATCCCGAATGCAAATTAAATTAAATCCTAACATCCTAACAAAAATCTAATTCATATCATACGGAAAAAAAAGAATATACATGAGAAAATAAATACAACTCTACGACGACGACGACGAATCCCGCCTAGTATCCTGAAACCAATATAGGGTGAGACGGAGAGGGTTAGTCAAACGACTAAGTGAGGGGGAAAATAATAATGTATATAATAAAACGGAAGTAAATCACCAATTTTATAATTAAAAGAAATCAACATAAAAGAAAGGTTTTCGTAAACGGGTGGTGATTTAACATAAAACATAACTTATCATATGACTCGGCGAGTCGAGCCCTGAAACTCCAATAACCAAAAACATAAAACCGGAAACCTCCCTTATTCCTCCAATGTAGCCGGACTGCAAACCCGAACTACTCGTAACTAACTAGAATAACTCAGGTACTCAAAGGGCTGCCACTCCGGCCTCACCCCGAGCTCCCAAATGGAGGAAACCATAGGATTTACGCCGTAGACCCGACGTCTACCGACTTCGTCCTATCGCTCTTACTCCGGGCCCAAACGATCATGCATACAGTTCATAACTCACTTTTCAAACATTTCGGGTTGGCCAAAAGACCGTTCGAGACATGTCATATGCGAGGCCGAAGGCCAAAGTTCGCCTTAGAAACAAAAGGTTTTACATGTCTCTTCCGTAAACATTTCGAAAACTATACATAGTACTTTTTCATATCAAATCATTTTCGATAAATCAAATAAACATAATAAGTATAAATATCTACTAAGTATATATATAGAAACGGTGTGAAAACAAAACATAAACGTGGCTTATTTCGGGAGAGGCTTATTTATACATATACATAGTAATACTGGAACAGAAAAGGAAAGCCTCACCTGGCGCGTGCAAAAGAAGAGCAAAAGCTAGAACTGGCGCTACTCCACAGGAGTATCGTCTGCAAAAATACCAGGACACAACCAAATAAGACTAAAGACGACGCACGGCTTATACGAGAATATTAAAACACATAGGAGCACGTTATACAATTAAATCAATCACTTAAGTTCAAATTATCAAACGAAAACAGAGTAATTCATGCATTTAAAAATACAAATCAAATCCAAATGTAACAAAACTTTACGGACATGCTTAAATTATCATAAAGAAGTATGCATATGAATTTCGGGAAAATCGGACTTCACATGCAAAAGATAGAAAATTTAACGAAGACTTAAAACGCACTATTCATATACCCGAACGTGTTGTAAATTCATAAATCATGGAATTCATATCTATTTCATATATATCGAATACACGAGCGAAGAAAAAATTCGGAAAAGACGAGTCTCGGAGGGACCCGTAGTGCAAAACGGGCCCTGACTTACAGAAGGTCAGGGCACTGTGTGATCGGGCCACACGGCCTTGTGCACGGCCGTGTGCCGAGGCCGTGCACAATCGGACGAACGCGCACGGCCTCATGCACACGGCCTCAAGGCCGTGTGCACAGCCCGTGCACCATCCCCAAACACGCACGGTCTCTTGCACGGCCGTGCAAGAGGCCGTGTACACCCACACGGGCTTGCCACACCCCGTGTGCATGGCCCGTGTGCGTAAAAATTGAGCAGAACATGCAGAACATCAAACCCAACACGCGAAAATCAAATATAATTCAACCTTAAATCGATAAATCATGCAAATCAATCCCTAATTTTCACATATAATCATCTACAACATGTAATCTACATATAGAAACGATAAACACGAAAATCCATCCACAATTACTATCAAAATCATATAAAACCTAAATTATACAACTATTCACAAAAACGAGAAAAATGAAGTATAGAGGACATTATACGAGAGAATCGTTAGAAGCTTACTCGTAGAAGAGTTCGCGAGGAATCCGTAGACGTAAATTATTCGACAATCCGTCGGGAAACGAAGTCGGGACGATCGATTAAACTTCCTTCCTTCTCCTTCTCTTTTTCCTTCTCTTTTCTTTTCTTTCTTTCCTTCTTGCTGTTGATGTGCGAGAGTGTGAGTTGAGAGAGAGATTAAGTCAATGGGTTGACTAGGGTTTAGAAATCGAAGGGGCAAAGTCGTAATTTTACAAAATAAGTTCGAAGACTCACGTCGTCCAAATAATACGTAGTTACAGTTAAAATTCATATAATTAAACGCACATTGACAATTAGTGATTTAAATATAAAATTCACTCATTTACGAAATTATTCTAAACCCTCAGAATAAATATTAAATAGAATAATAAATAACGAAATTACTCGATTAAAAATATACCGAATTGAAACTCGGATTTTTGGGTCGTTACAGATCGAGTGATTGCCTTTCGCCGGGATCGATTTTCAAATGGGGTACATTTACCTCGTTTGGGAGTTCGTCTCGGTGCGGATGTGGTGTCCTTTCTCCTCCTACGGAAAGGGGCGCTACACAAGATCACAGTAAACTAAGGGACTTGGTTTCACCATTTGATGGGGGCCATGAAATAAGTACCCAATGGTGTGATCTAAAACACTCCAAGTCGAAGAGTTTAAAAGGCACAGGAGATGTCGATCAGACTCGCTTGGGACTTGCTCATATGAGATAGCTTTATGAAAGTGTGTCCCATTTCATGACATTAGTGTTTTGACACTACTATGCATATGAGGATGCTTAATGGAGATTAAGTTCACTGAGGATCCCGCCGGGAATGCCTAAATGGGTTAAGACTTATATAGAGTCTTAGAGATTAGGAGGGTTTCCCTACCATGATCGTGTCTAATTAATCCTTAGATTTGAGGCTCCATGGTTGCCTTGTGCATAACTGGGGCATGCTTTGATATGCTGCTGAATCCCTAGGGTTTCACATAAGTTGTACGTTGGGTATGTTCGAGTTATGCATTGAGGCTGTGAGGGTCAATACAGGATCTATCACTTGTTACAAGTACAAGAAGAATTCCTATGAATTCTATTGTAGTATATTCCACCACTAAATCCTTGCGCAAGGTACGGTTGCTCTTCACTAGGAAAGAGTTCCTAGAGTGTAAGATCAAATGGACTTACTATAGGAATGTTATTCATAGCATTGCAGACTACTTGGGTTCCATTTCCCATACCCTAGGTCTCAATCGGGAATTGGATGATAGAAGGATCATATCTCACAGAGATCATGAGGCTGAAAGGTTCATACCACTTCATCGATGCATTGCTAGACGTTATCCATGGTCTATAAGAATGTATTTGTGAAGTCAATGAGTTGATTCACAAATAGTCTTTAATTAAATGAGTTTAATTAAAGTCACAATTATGACATTAAGAATGTGTTCCTACTACTGTCCTATTGTTGAACCTGAGGAGTCACACAATGACTTCCAAAGGCGAACACATTTATCTATATCAACAGAGTTTGATAATAGTCAACTGGATTGACAAATGAATTAATTGGAATTAATTCATTAATAAGAGATCAAGATATTAATTAAGTGTGATTGACATGTAGGAGTTAATTAAGAGTAATTAACAAGTATTTAATGTGATTAAATTCGAGAGACTTGTTATTTGATAACATATTAGGCTTGAGAGTTAATTGGGAATTAATTCAAATCTAAAGTAATTAAGAGTGAGTCTCGAAATTTATGTAGAAATTTGAGACTACTTAATTTAAGTAGAAGAGAGTTTTATCAATTAAAGAGTTAATTGAAAGTTTAAGACTTGAGAGTTAATTAGTATTAATTCAAGTCAAAATAATTAATTGAGAAACTTGTGATTTATTTAGAATTAATCAAGTACAATTAATAGAAGAAAAAAAATCTGTAACAATTGAATGTTAATTGGACTTATTGGACTAGAAATTAATTTTGGAATTAATTCTAGCCCAAGTTTATTAATGATGCGCTTGTAATTTATGTGGAATAAATTAAAGTCCACTTTAATAATATATTAGATTTGTTTAATTAATAAGGATTAATTAAATTGGGCCTTAGGAATTTAATTTGGTATTAAATTGAAAAGGCCTTTAGAAGGTCAAAATACTGCTAGGCCTAATAGTAGCAGTGGCCGAAAATCCCAGCCCATCTAGAACTGGAATTTTCGGCCCACTCAAGTCTATTTAAGACAAATCTTGCAGAACACAGAACAATCAGTTTTACGTGAAAAACAAATTAGAAGAAAAATCAGATTTTTCCTAACCCTAATCTCTCTCTCTTCTGCGCCACTTTCTCTCTCTTTACAAGCAGTTCACGTGAACTGCAGAAAACTTTTCTCCAGTTCAACGTAAACCAGCATTTACAATTGTTTTTTGATTCTCTTATTTATATTAGATAAATACTGATCTTAAATCTTTAGCAGGAATTAAGAGATTCAGAGTTCATCTGCGAGAAGCCGTGGATCAACCTCAGAGGGTTTCGGTTAAAGATCGGACCTTGGTAGAATCAAGAAGCCTGCGCTGATCAAGGAGTGGCCTGAAGCTTTCGAAAGCTTTTGTTTCGTATCTACTACAAAAGGAGTGCGTAAAGGTGTGCTTCTTCAAAATATATAAACATTTCAAAGCTATGAGTTCATTGGATAAAGATTCATTGCAATGCCCCGGGACTAAAATTTTTGAAATCTACTACTTCCGCTGCGCCCGGGGTGCGTGAATCCCAACACAAAGTGCATTGTGATAGTCAGAGTGCTATCCACTTAGCGAAGAATCAAGTCTACCCTGCAAGGACGAAGCATATCGATGTTCGTTATCACTTCATACGAGACATTTTGGAAGAAGGTGGAGTCATAATTCAGAAGATTCCGACCATGGAAAATCCTGCTAATATGCTAACAAAGGTTGTAACATCAATCAAGTTCCAACACTGTTTGGACTTGATTAATGTTCTCAATAATTGAAGATGGCATTTGGTGACACTACTGAAGATATGTCTGAGAAAGATTTTGAGACGCAAACATTCACCAAGATGGAGATTCGTTATTTTTTGGCTTATGTTTAATTAGGTGGGATTTGTCCCACATTGAAAAAGGGAGTCAAGAGTGGGCCTCCTTAAAACTATTAAAGGAGGCCTCACTCCCTTTAGTTGATCATCCCAAACAAATTGCCTCTCCCTCTTCTAAGGCATTTATTTTTCCTCTCTCTCTTTTTGTAATATTTCCTTTGAGAAATATATTTTGGTAGTGTCGGAGACGTAGGCTAAATTCCGAATCTCGTAAATTCTGGTGTGCTTTTATTTGCTTTATTTAATAGCCTTAGTTTTCTTATTTTGGTCGGCGATACCACAACACAACTCTCAACCAAAGAACGAACAAATCTAACTGTATTTTCTAAAAATATTTACAAATCAAGAAAGGAAAAAAAAAAAAAAAAGGATAGCTGTAACAGAATATGATATGTCCTTAACAGCTACGAGATTTCTAGAGGTAACTCAAAGATGAAGTCATTTAATTTCGACTATATGGGAATCGACATTTGGCACGCAAAAGGACTCGAACCGAGGTTCGGTTAAATCCACTACTTCATCATCTTGTAAGTGGCAACTTCGACTTTTTGATGTGAGAAGCATAAGTGTTTCTATGTCATTGGACGAATCATCTCCTTCTTTCTCATTATCTGTGACACAGGATGAGGGTCGAGCAGGCTTTTCGGATGTAATTTGCTTGATTTCCTCTGTTTCAGAGGTGTAGGAAAGTTCTCCATCAGATATATCTGGATTTTCGATTTTCATGCCACCAGTCGAGGGACGCTGATATTAGAGACACAGATGAAATTTTGAGAAATCAGACTCTATTTCAGCAATAATAAGATGTATTAGGAGATATCTAAAGATATTTTTTTTTTTTATCTAGATGTATAATTACACAAATCTCCCTTCTTTTTTTTGAAATTACACACACTACCCTCATAGCTTATCTCCACTTTACAGTTATCCCCTCGTGTCGGTCATTGTTTGTCAAACTATGCCATTATTCAAATTCTCAATAAATTTATCCCAGTTTTTCTGAATTCTGTTGTCTTTGATTAAATTCCAATGGTCAAAGGGGATTATTTGTGATTTTGAATCAAAGTAGGCAAGTTTTGTAATCACACATAGTTGGTGCATGAGATGTTGTACAAGCTATTTATTATTGGCAAAAAAGCACCTGAAATGCACGTATGGGTAAATTCTTCCTTTTGGATTTGTCTGGTGCAATAGTTGAAAGAATTTGGACAACCTCGGTCATGTTTGGTCGCGCATCCGGATCCAATAAAAGGCACTCCTTCGCTAAGTAGGCCATTACCTGCATCTCCTCTTCTTCAAAACTTCCATCCAGACGTGGGTCGGGTAACTCAGAAATCACTTTCTTACTGTCATGCAGAAAAGCTGTCGCCTGTGATACAGTCAAAAAATATTTTCATGTCACTCTATCAACATACAAAAGAATCAATTGAACAACATGAACTTTTTGTACCCATATTACAAGACTTTCTTCTCCTTTACTAGACGACTTGAAGATGGGTTTTCGACCAGTGATAAGTTCAAGAAGAACTACCCCGAAACTAAAAACATCGGACTTTAAAGTAGCTCTTCCAACTATTGCATACTCAGGTGCGAAGTAACCAAAAGTTCCTTGCATTCTAGCTGGAGAACTGGAGCAGCTAGGTATGCCATCATTTTGTAGGTGTTTAGCCATGCCAAGATCAGTAATCTGCAAAAGAAAAACATATTTTAATCTTCAAATATAATAAGCTGTGAGACAATGTTCTTCCAGAAAGGAATGATGAACTAATGAAAAATTTTCAGCGCTCCCCTGTAACGTGTAACTACAGAAACCTCCCCTCTTAGTATCAAAATGACATCTACCCCCCTTGTAAGTTATCTCCATCTTCCAGTTACCTCATCTATCTTTCATTACACATTGTCGTCAAGCAATGGGATAATTCAATTTTGAACACATTCTGATAGTTTGAGTAATATTAGCTTGGTTTTAGATTTTTCATTCAAGAATATGACATACCTTTGCTCTCCACTTGTCATCTAAAAGAATGTTGGTCGATTTGACATCTCTATGCAATATTTTAGGAGCAGCAGCTACATGGAGATATTCCAAACCACGTGCAGCGCCAAGAGCTATTGCAACTCGAGTATTCCAATCTAAACATTGGCCTAAATCCCCATCCAAACACACCCTTAAATTACCATTAGGAATATACTCGAAAACAAGTAGCCTCTCAGCATGCTTTCCTTGGTGTTCTGAACAGTATCCAAGCAAAGGAACCACGTGACAGTGATGAAGCCTTGATATCAGTTCTATCTGAATAAACAAAAAGCTTATATATATATATATATATGTATATGACATTTACTCGTGAAATATACAGCATACTAAATGCATTTATTATACAGAATTATAGCATTTTTCACATTTAACCACTTAACTTTTCACCTATTGCCAATTGCCACCTAAAATTTGAATTTTGTTGCAATTTACCTCCTGACCCCACCTTTTCACCAAAAAGTGTGATGGAAATTTGAGTTAGGAGGTAAACTGCAGCAAAATGCAAACTTTAGATGGAAATCTGCAACAAGTGAAAATTTGAGAGGTAATGAATAAAACTGATATGGTTTGAATGTTAAAGAATTTTTATTACAATATTTAATATCTCCCATGTGCAATAATATTCTTTTCTTGACAAGCGTAGCCCCTTAATTCTTTTTCTTTTTTTTAAATAAATGGGTGGTCGTGAGATTTGAATATAAAAATTGTAACATCTGAAACAACCACAAATATTTTCGAGTTAGTACCTCAGTCAAGAAAACGTGATCTGCATCGAGGTCGCCTTGAATTTTCATTCTCTTAATTGCAACAGTTCTACCATCTCTCAGATTGCCACGGTACACGTGGCTGCTTCCTCCAATTCCAATCAAATTCGCATCACAAAATCTGTTTGTTGCACTTTCCAGCTCAGAATACGAAAACTGTATTATAGTTCCGTGTATCGCTCCAGTTCTGCTTCTGAACAGGAAAGAAGGCTTGGGAATGCAACCTTTTGTAAAAACAAAAGAAGAAACATAAAAATCAAATTAACAGAGATTTGTAGATAAATTAGGAATATCATGACAGGAGCTATTTATTTTTACCTATAAAAGGTTTATTGGAGGGGAGTAAATATCCTTTATATAGTAGCAATGAAGAAGTCGTTCTGCTCGTCATGTTGGTGACACTGCTAAAACTTGTTAGTCTATCCGATGAAGATGAAGCCCATTGAATGGGACGTTTATCCTTTCGATAACCATAACACAGTAATGAGGCAACAAATGCAAGCCCCGTGAAGAGTACAAACAATAAGATAACTATCACAATAGCTTTGCTGGGAAAACGCTTCTTTGAAGGCTTTAACTCAGATACAATCCCTGTAAAGATAACACATCAGAGTGTGATTCGGATTATATGCCAAAAAGTACCAATCTCCTCCAGCATATGACGCAAATGATCACATTAACTAAATTAGGGATAATTACCAACTACCCGCTGGGGTTAGGCTCAAATACAGAAACCCTCTTGAGGTTTTGAGGCTAAAGGAAAAAATAACGAAAGATAGGGAGCCTCAGGGGGTAGTTCGTAAAAGAGATAGTGAACCCCAGGGGGGAGTTGGCAATTTCTGAAACCTCATGGGGAGTTGGTAATTATCCCATTAAAGTATGGTAAAAAAAATTGGAGCATGATATATTACTTAGGATGGAATGAATTACCAGCGTTACAATTGCATGCTGTAAAACAGTTACTATCATTATTGTCAACTACCAATTTAGGTAACCCATCAACAGAGCAAATGCATGTCCATATGTTTGCACTTGATCCTCCTGCAGCTGAATGAGAAGAAAAACTAGACGTTTGTAGACTGTAGTTTTGAAACTTAGAGGGGTACAAACTGTAATTTTGATATTTCACAAGGGGTATAGATGTAATGAACCCTTTATAGTATATACCATAGGGAAATAACTGTATACACAGTATAAAAACGTGCATGTTTCTTTTTAATAACAACGGTGACATGGAAAATTAATTGGAGTGAAAATGGCAGGATTTTGCTGTCATACCTGGTCTGCAATCACAGGATGAAGAGCAGTTTGATGGGACAAAGTTTAGTTTTTCCCGATGTGCAATAGAACATGTGCATGTCCACTTGTTGTCTATTGAAACTCCTTCTGAAAAATGTTAAAACATATACAGTTATTTCTCTTTAGTTTTTAAGGATTTGGAATCCTTAGCGAAAATATATGAATCCAAATTTTTTTTCCTATACAGCAGATCGAAGTAGATAAACATTCTAGAACATAGTTATACTAACCACAAAGAGCTTGCTGAATCCAAACCACGTTAATGATCCAAAGAAGTGTGATGTCCAGATGAATCCTCATTTGAACCAGCAACAAAACTTAAATTGGACAATAAGAGGTTTTCAAAAAATTAGTCTCAGAATATTTTTGGAGCTGATTAGAATTATATAAAACGAAACTTACATGCATTTGCTACGATTTCAAGAACATCTTTGTAATTGTACTCAATCCCATTCAGCTAATCTTGCTATCTGGTTGTTTCTTGCGACAAAAGTCTCCTTGAAGAATCCAATATGCTCCAAGTTAAACGAAACTCAGACCAGTCTCTGGAAAATAAATAACAAAATTAATAAATATCTGTAAAGGAAAACTAAACTCTTTTAACTATATCAGGAATCATATTAGCCTCTTCAATGAATTTCTCACTAAAAAAAAGAGCCACTCAAGAAAGAATCGATTAATGATGCAAAGCATTTGACCGACACAATTTTCATCAACAAGATCACCAAAAACAAGAAAGAGAAAAGAAAAAGTGGTAATCAATAGCTGGGCCTTATTTAATACTCAGTTGGACACCAAATCTCTGACTTTATATTTTTCAAGTATTATTTAGTCTAGTGTAAAATTGAATAAATGCAAAAATAATTTTCTTTCTCTACTGTTATTTCTGCAGACAATGATCTAACTTTTTAAACACAGAGAATGCACCACTTAGTACCGAAATGGGGTATGTAATATTGATAACAAACAAAATTAAATTCTTAAAGGCATAATTGCAATCAGAAAAACTCGAATACCGAACCCTATAATGATGAACACCTCATATAAAATTTGGCTTGAAAATACGGGTTATTTCACAAAATCAATCATGAAGTAGATATATAAGATGACTATGCAATTTATGAACCACCAACTTCATTGATTTCAATAATCCAATTTAAAAGAATGTGAAAATAATACAGGTATACTCTACATTGAAAGCTAATACATTCACATTACTGTTAATGAAATGATCCAATGTCATGATCAAATGATAAAAATTCTTGATAGATACTTAAATTAAAAAGTCATTCTTACAACTTGAGACTTAAAGAACCAAGAAAAACGAGGCGAAAGCGAATGGCAAGCTCGAAAAAGTATTACAGCCAAGATAGGTTCAAATATAGAGAGACACCTCAACTAAAAATTGAAATTTTGAATTGAAAGGGCGGAGGTGAAATGCAGAATAGACATCTGACAGAAAAATATATAAAGGAAAAGAGCTGTGCTTTTGCTAGAATTAAGTGAAGAAGGCAAGAAAAATATTGTTTTAAAGTTCAAAAAAAATGTGGCCCATCAACCAAACTTTCTGAAAGGTACCATTTCTCAAATCTGATAGAGACCCCTTAACAATCAAACAATATACAACCCCAATAAAATACAGTATCTTAGCAGCAGCAAATACATAATTATGATCTCTTTATCTTAATTTATCTTATTATGGAAATCTTGGATTCTATATAAAGTAATAATATTTTCACACGTCTATGATTGAAAAAGGCAAGGAATTCAAATTTTTATGGATGGTAGTCTACGTAGATACATGCCAACGGTTAGAAAAGGCTTTGCTTCCAAGGCATACTGAAGAGGTACAGTAGCCATTTTTATTTTATTTTATTTTATTTTTTTGAGGTGGGGTTGGGATGGAAGATATGTGTTTGAAAAAGACATGAATTGTCATCTATTGAATCAGCCCCACTTGCTTGAAATCTGTAGTCGGTACAATTAAAATTTCATTCTTTTTTCTTCTATTCAAGGATTTAGAATTTCAAGAATTCATAACAGAGCAATAATAAATTTTTGGCTTTTTAAATAAAAATGTACATATGTATAAGAAAAACTCCCCTGCTTTCCTTTCCAGTTCTGTTTCCGTTTCTAAAGAATGCAAAAAGCAATTTCTTGAACTTGAATTAGACTTATCAAAAACGTAAATTGAAATTCAATCCCTCATAAAGGAAATTCTCAAGTGCTCACAAGATTACAGCTAGAAGGATGGAATACAAGCATTTCATGCACATTGTTATATTTAGTAAAATGCAGAAAATATAATGAATAACTGAAGAGTAATTTTCAGAAATGGTTTAAATAAATAAACACACATCAAAGAACACTTAAAGCTCCCATCTTTAATACATATTGCACATTAAAATGCTAGACACTTTCCTTTCTTTTCCAGGGAGGGAAAAGAAAATATCAAGACTAAATTTTTACATCACAATTTAGCTATTCTTTTTAGATTAATGAAAAATTATTCACCAAAGATAAAATCCTACCTCCCCATTGCGAGCTAATCTTAAAAACATTGAAAAATAAAGGATTTAAGCATACCTGTGATGCAAAAAATGACGAATAAATTAGAGGTTTAAATTTGGGTAGCTTTGGCTCTCTCCAGAAGACCAGCAGCTATACGTATACATTACAAATAAATGCAATAAGCAGAGCCGCAATAATTAAACCTGATATTCTTGAAACCAAAATCTGAATGTAGAGAGACTCGGAAGTAAAAACTGAGAAGGGTTTTTCAGTTCCACAATATTGCTCAACGTCAACGACCAAGTCTAAGTGGGATTACTTCCATGGAAAAATAAAATCTATACATTTTCATTTCATACATAAATTAGCACAAAAAAAATCACATAAATACACATACATGTCTGTGTGAAATGTGCCTATATCTATTGCAAGAGTCTAGAGAGAGAGAGAAGAAATTGTAACGCTGAGGGGTAGAGCAGAGCATTTGTAAGCACAGATATCTATGAAGAAACTAAGCCCAGCCCAGCATGGAGAAAAGGGTTCTCGCCACGTGGAAATTTCAGGTTTCTCGAGGCTCAAGGTCTCGTGAAAATTCTTGTCTGAACCGAGCGTAAGTTACCATCCATTTTTAACCCACATATAGACATGATGAGGTGCATGCTAGGATCTGAAGACATGTGTCATCGTATCATTGGTTGATCCGCCATAGGTTGAAGTGGTCCACTGCACCGAGAGTGGTCCTGACATATATTGAATCAATTTGAATGCTTTCATTCAGTTCATCTCTTTGCTCACTTATGAGTCCGATTATATTTTCATCTTTATGTGGTCTAATTTAGGCCTGCAAACGAATCGAGCCGGCTCGCGAGCCTAACGAGCCGGCTTGGCAAAGGTTCGGGCTCGTATTTGAGAAAGTCGAGCCCGAATCGAGCCAAGGCTCGATTCGATAGTTTATCGAATTGAATTCGAGCCTTTTATTAGGTGATTCGAGGCTCGCGAGCCTTACCCATATTATTAAAAATAATTAATATATATTAATATAATGTAATTTCTTTTTTTTTTTTCTTTTTTTTTCTTTTTTTTTTCTTTTTTTTTTATTTCTAAACCTAATTCATAAATGAAATTGAATTAGGTTTCATTTTCATTTCTCATTTCAGTCGCCGCCCAATTTTTCTGGTGAGTTTTTGAAGGATTCGATAGGCTCGGGCTCGAAAAAATGAACTCGAGCTCGAGCTCGAATACATTTTTGAAGGATTTGATAGGCTCGGGCTCGAGCTCGGGCTCGAAAAAATGAGCTCGAGCCTCAAAAAAATGCTAGGGTTCGATTCGATTCGATTCGTTTGCAGGCCTAGTCTAATTCTTCTTGCTGCCTTTTTTTTTTTTTCCTTATCTACCCATCTTTATGTTTTAATTGTGGTATTTACTTCTCATAAATTGTATATGTAGCAAAACCCTTCTATTTAATGTTTTTTAATAAACCATAAACACATATTTAAAACACAATTTGTTAACTGGTAAGTATACTATGTCAGAATCATTGTACTTTGACCTAACTCAATCCCCAAAAGCTATCTTAAGAAAGAGAGGTTTGTCAAGCCATTATATAATGAAACTTACATCTTTGATTATTCCATGTGGGATGGTTTAACACACCTTCGTCACGCCCAGAGCCGCGAAATATGAACCTCACATCTTTGATTATTCCATGTGGGATGGTTTAACACACCCCCGTCACGCCCAGAGCCGCGAAATATGCGGGACAAACTGGAACATTCCATGTGGGATGGTTTAACACACCCCCGTCACGCCCAGAGCCACGAAATATGCGGGACAAACTGGAGCGTGAAATGATGGTTTGCAGGAATGAACATATATCTGCGAGGAGAGCAGGGGTAGAAAGACAGGCCGAGAATCGAACCCGCTCTGATACCATGTAGAATTAATGGACCTTGGCCTAATTCAACCCCCAAAAATTAGTTCAAGAGGGGAGGTTTGTCAAACCATTATATAGTGAATCCCACATTTTTGAATATTTGATGTGAGATGGTTTAACACCGAATGGTTACATTTAATTAGAAGCTAATCGAAAACTTTTTACATTAGACGCATAACTGGTAAGTACCCCCAAGATTAATAGGTTCTCATTTAAATGAAGAAAATCAAGATATAAATTATAAACGCAAGTACTGTAATTATGCAAGAGACTATCCTTGTGGGAATAGTACAACTAGCACATGATATATATATATATATATATATATATATATATATATATATATATATTTTAAATACACACACATTCAATCTTTGTCATGGTAAGAAATCGAATCCGAACCTCTACAATGGAGTAATATTTGGTGATCATTATGCCAAACTCCAATGGTTAACTAGTACATGATAATATTATGGGAAAATTTGCAATTCCATCTATCAAATTAAAATTGGGATTTTGGGATGTAAGTTATTAAATGGATAATCTATCCACTAATTTCAACAAAGTTGTATATTATTTACAAAATTTTTCATTTTTTTCGTCTGAAAAAGTTGCGACAACCAGAAAATTTTGGTTTAGGTAGTTATTTTTAATTACTTGTAATGATTTAAAGTGGGAATTTCTTGCTTGATGTCCCTAGTCACGTGATCTTTCTAGGCGAGAAAGACAAATTTCAATTAATTTTATCTTTAATATACAATCTTTTTTAAGTTAGGGGATGAATTATCCATTTATATAAATTTATATCTAAAAAATTTCAAATTTTGTTTAAGTTTGACAAATGGAATTTTAAATTTTTTTATTTTTACTAGAACCGGTCAAGAACCGTGGGGTTAAAGAGGACCCCATCTCATATATAAAACAACTCAAAGAGAGAAGTTTACAAAGTATATCATGAGAGTGGAAAAATCAACCACTGTTCTAATATAAGCAACAAAACTAACACCACAATAACACATTAGAAGAGTGTAAAATCTAAGCCGAGATAAGGGGGTCGTCCACCGTGAATTGGATACAAGTTTCATACTCGCCAAGCTGGATCAAATCTTCTCATTCACCATCCAAATTGGCCTCCGCATAGCAGCATCCATAGCCCATGTTTTGTTGCAAAACTCACGACAGCAAGCATTTAGAGTATGCTCCCAACAGTCCCGATTCCATGAAATGACCTCTTGTACATTAAAATCTATCAAATATTTCAAGTTACTACTGGCCGAAACCATAATCTTTTGTACATGAAAATCCGTCAAATCAAGCAAGTAAGAGCTGGCCGAAGCTTTAACAATATGTACAATTACACCCGTCAAATACCAATTATCAAAGATGTAGTGCCCCTAAAATCTAGAGCATAAGGCTGCTCACGGTAAGCTACCACGGTAAGTGGCAGAAACTGTGAGAATTGCAGGATACCGTGAGGAGTGCTTGAATTGTCCCACATCAGAAGATCAAAGTGAAAATGAGCAATATATAACTTAGTTACCAAGCACTAACCAACAAGGTTGCAACCCCTTTTGACGTGTGGTTTCGACAAAAGAATTGCAGCTTCATGTCCCAATAGTGCAACCAATTATCCCTACAAAACCAAAACCAAGCCCAAGTGATTATCCCAAAAACCATTTTAATATAAGGTAAAGAATATGTCCAATTAATTCAGCCTTATTCTTTAATATTCCACCACAAAGTGCCTGCAAGAAGCAAGATAACTCAATTACTATCCAAACTCTGTTAGCATCTATATACCAAAATAATTTATTTGTCATAATATCGAGTACGAATATATGGAATTTACATTGCATCACATCTAATCATTCCATTCTGAGGCTAATTAGGCGTTCTGCCTTAGTCTCCTTACCAAAAAAAACATCTAATCATTCCCCTTAATATTCCATGGAACTCATTATGCTCTAAAATGCGAGAACCACCGAGGATGCAAGCCATGTTTGCAAGTAAGTCCGCCACCACGTTTCCTTCGTGAAACATGTGAGTAAAGACACATTGTTTTCCTGCAATAAATTACGAATTTTAGTCAGTACATGTATCATCTCCCACGACCAAACTCTATTGCTAATGGTAAGATCAATAGCCCATTTTGAGTCACACTCAATCCAAATATTATCCAATCCTCTATTAATCGGGATTTCAAGCCCTTCATAAATAGCCCATAGCTTCGCAAATTTGTTCAACCGAATTCCCAGATTTTTGTAAAAACCGAAGATAACCTGTCCTTGGGAGGATCGAAGATGCCACCCGCACCAGCAGGCCCTGGATTACTTTTTGACGCTCAATCAGTGTTTAAATTATACCACCCAATTCGAGGCTCTGGCCATCTAACCAAGGTAACTCGTTGTTGCCGGATAAGAGATAAGCTCAGTCCCAACGCCCCTGCTCCTTCAAGATTACCCCTTCAATAGACGCCACTAAGTAAGCAAGAATGTCGAAGCTAGTAGAGATAGCCCCAAACATTAAGGATTATCCGAATGGAAACAGACTTCTTATTTTCATGCTTTGCTTTGTTTCATTCCAGCCACATGAACCAGGAAATCAAAATTGGGAAGATGGTTCGAATATGTGTTGACAACTGATTTCCAAGAGAGAAAAACCACCATCCTAGCATAGAAGTGATTTCATTAGTATTTGGGAGCTGCACCTGCAAAATATTTGCAAAAAATTCCCAAACTCTTTGGACTTTAAAGCCATTTAGAAATAAATGTTGAAAGTCCTCTATTTGAAAGCAACAACTGCATTTCGACGCAAGAATAATCCCTTTTTTCTGAATACGACTATCAACTGGAATCCATCCTCGAATAAGCTGCCATATAAAAATCGAAATACTTGGTCTGGCTTGCCGGTTCCAAATCCAGGTCATAATCGGTTGTGGCTCTCGTATCTCCCTGATATGATTCCAAACCGACTTAACCGAGAATTGTCCATGTTGTTCAAGCTTCCATATCATAGTATCCGGAGGCCCCTGAAATGGTATTTCCACAATCATCTCAACAATTATTCCGGCAAAAGCAGCTGCAGCCGTGCCCGATCTCAACATCAGTTAGTAATGAATTGGCAGACTCTTATATCTTGTTCTCCCATCCACCACATTATCTCACACAATGATGTATTCCCTGCCCAAACATCATCCCAAAAAGAAACTCCTCCTTCGCCAATCATCCAGAAAATTTCGTTGTTAGCCTCATGACAGATTTTAGCCACCCATTTCCAAGTCCATGATACCACTCTCGGGTAAGCTCTTGTTGGATGGTCATACCGGCAGTATTTATCCATCATATACCAGAGCTTGTACACAAAGCAAGTGCTTATGTAGCACCCCTCTCCAAGGCAGGGAAGAAGAGCACCACACCCGAACTGAAACAGACTCCCGAGTATGACAGGGTGTCCTACTCGAAAATCCATTCCAACGAACGACATTCAATCACGTAACCTGGCAACAACAGCAACCCGCCCAACAACAACACGAACCAAAACCAGAGTGCGAAAGCAACAAAAACAGCATTTATAACATAATAGCCATACAAGGCAACAGTCTACAACATGTAAAACATTTAATGCATAGATGCCACACAGGGCTCAACTATATAATTCCATACAGTCCTACATATCATCAACTACAACAGTTAAGCTCAACATAATATCTTCCATTCTTTCAGCTATGACAAAAGCATACTAAAAGAAATCATCAAAAACCGACTGTTGTTGGATACAAAACTGAACAAGACGAGAACCCGAATCAAACCTAGACCTGTTGTTGCCAACTGACCACAAATGTGACACTGCCACCCGTCTGCCTGAGGAAACCTGAAGTAAGAACGAAAACACGAGGGTGAGTATAAAGGATACTCAGTAAAGGGCTATATAATATATTGATCATAGTTCGTCGTTCGTTCTTAAAAATCAAAATGGTGAATGTTGCTTGTTTTAAGAAATAATATAAGTAATATAAGTTATAAAACTATACGACGAAGTAACACCCGATCTCGGCTTATTTTAAAACAGTCAAAGATTGACGAATAGATCCTTTGAAATCATTTTAGCACATAATTCAAGCCGATACTTTAAAAGATAATCTAGTTAATTTATAAGCTCGTTTAATCAACATTTGTAATAACGGTAACATAATCAAGCGGTAAATAAATGACGAGACTTATAATTTAACTAAATTGATTAAAGCGGTAAACAAGTTCGTTCGTTCATTCATTATATGTCCCGGCGAGCACGGACCCTCTCCTTATGACTCCCACAACAAGCATGTACAAGAAAATACTCCACCATCCGATCATGATCATTATGCGCAAGTCGTTACACGATTTCTAGAGGCGTGCTAAAAGCAACGTCACCACACGATTAAGGAAACGTGTAAAAACAACGTTACCCTTTCATTACCTTAGGCTAGCCAACCTCCTGACCGGCCTAAGCTAACACGTCAGAAGTACACATCGGGATTTTCCCTAGACGCTCGTCTCCAGGCTCACCTCCTGTATAACTCCAAGCCCGATCAATACACTATCAATAACTCGCTTTGCAATCATTACACTATATTTTGGTGGTCAAATGGGCCGTTCGAGACAAGGTTTATTGCGGGGCCAAAAGACCAAAGTCCGCCTGTGAAAACAAATTGGGTTTTCTTGTCTCTAGTTGAAACCGTTTACAAAACATATATAATTATATCATTTGATATTGAAACAGTTGATTAATATCATAAAAATAATAATTCAATATTTATTATAATATAATGAAGTTGGAAAACAATAAAGCAATAATGAAAGCAGGACGATGATAAGGGGTAAAATCAGTCGGACTCGTGGCATAACCCCAAGAAGACACGTGGCACTTGGAACTCGATCGACAGGATCGATTGAGAACCAGAAATGCCGAACATGATGGTCCGATCCCACCTTCCGGTCGAAAACTATGTGGTACGATCGGAATGGGTATCGAGAAAACAGGATCAGAGTCCCGATCCCGGAAGTAAACGTCCAATCATCGGCCGACAAGCATTAAATATCTCTGAACCTACGACTGAAGATTCTTCTGACACCACCTTACCTAGTTAACGTTTCTCTGCAAGATCCACGGTCGGCGCATTAAATGCGGACCTTTAGGGGTGTCCGTATTGGGTATTTTACCCCACTATAAATACCCTCTCATTAATCATTGGTTGGTAATTTCATTTATTACAAAGAGGACTGGCATCTATACATTGATTCTTTTTTTTTCGCAATTTTTTTTGAACCGTATGCATCAAAAGGTGCATGTACGGTTCCGACCGTTATATTTCTCTCTCTATACCCTACACTTTAAGTTTACTGACTTGAGCGTCGGAGGTGCTACGTCGGAGACCCCCTTTTCCGGCCAAGTAACCCCCCCGTTCATGTTTTCAGGTCAAAGCGGATCCACCTTTACAAATTCAATAGCTGGATCGGCGGTCGAGGATTGAGCCTCGAACCTCTCCCAAATTCCGACCTCATCAGTTTGGCGCCGTCAGTGGGAAACCACTTTCGACCTTTGAGTTAGCGCAAACCGAACAATAAAGCTCACCCGATCTACGATCGCTAAGAATGCTGCACTCTCGCCCAGCATCAGCAGCAAGGCCAGGGCAATTGCCAAAACCCGCCTCAAGATTTGAACGGCCCGCCACCCGGGGTCGATCCACCACTTGGCGACGTGATCTCGCGCATACCGCCGGGCCAACAACTCCGACCGACCGATATCGCGTCGGACCCCCTGACCGACCAAGAGCTCAGCGACTACGAAGCTCGAGTCATGGAAGAGGCCATCCAAGCCCTCGCCAAAAACAGACCCACGCAAAGAATCCCGTTCCGTCGGTCGCTCGGCAGCAGACTCAGATGCACGGGACCCATTATCCGCCCTCAAGGGTCGAGTTCCGAACCGCCCCTCCAGATAACGCGGGCAAGCCAGGTTACATATAACGCCCCAAATTTTTGGTAAACTAAAGCCGATAAGAATTCCTAAGATAACGGGAAAAGTTTGGAAAACTCGATCGGGGTATATGTGCTTATGTGATATTATTTGCCTAATGTGTTTAATTTAAATTAATATGTGTATTAATCGTGATTAATTTTCCTAATGTGTGTCTAACTGACTTCTAAGTTTCTCAGATAATTTAAATTATGTGACTTCTAGAAGAAATTTATGTTTATGGGTATAATTGTCTAAGTGAATTTATTAAATTATGACATATATATCTTTATCCCTAAATACCGATAAGAACGGAATTTTCTTAATTAAAACATTTACTCATATAAAATAAATATATTATCTAATTGCATCATTTAAAATTTATTCATTAAGTATATCTTATATTAAATTATAGTCGGTACTAAATACCTTAATGATCAAATAATGTATGTATGTACCAAACATTAATTAAAATAAAATAAATGAATGAAAAAAAAAAAACAAAAAAACAAAAAAAGGGACGAATGGTCCAGACTATAGTCGGTTCAGTGCTTATCTCCTCCTTTATAATACCGAGTCGATTTATTAAAAATATACCCATCCCTTTTCCCGGTATTAGTTGACGAAGTAATAAAAACCCATCTTTTAGCTATAGGCGACTTCGAGTTCAGAGAAAACACAAGGAGGTAAACCTATAAACAAATTCTTTCTTTTGTTTCAATTAGTTGTGGCAGACAATAACTCAACTTATGACTTCATTAACTGTGAGGTTAAAAGATTAGCTCATGTCTATTTAATTAGGCATATCTATTTATTGTTTCTTGCTTCGTCCCTTGCTGTTTGTAGAATTATGAAAACCCCAACTTCACATATGAAGATTTACCGAGGAAGTACGTGTGAGTTTGCTTATGAAACATCTTTAAGTGACGTAATTACATGATATGCCCTTTTCGTGTTATTAAGCTAATACCTAATAACATATATAAATCTATAGATATAATATATATATAAATGTATATATCTATATACTTATACCTACCGATGCATATTAGTGGATAATTGCCTTTCATTTCTTACAACAAATGTTTAGTACTCATGCTCTCACGGCCAATAATTAATAATAGATATTTTAGTAAGATTAATGGAATATAAATTAGTAATAAGGATAATGTATTACTTATACTATTTGATTTCATTTCTAAGACTAATTTAGTTGGAAGCCTGAAACAAGTTTGACTACATATTCCTTTGTGTGGAATAACATATTAATCATTTAATTGAACTAAATTATGTTTTCTGTGAATAAAATAATATTTATTTATGTTACTCTTCTTATGTTTAATCATCCTATCTAATTGTTTACTTGTTCCGTAATTACGTGATTTATGAGATAGCCGTGCGTTGTATTGTCGCCTTATGTGGTTGAGTCATATTTGGTTTCAGGTAGTACTCCTTCCGAGCAGTAGCCTGGTCTTTCCTTCTTTTGTCCTTTCTGCAGTATTATCCAGGTGGGGTTTCTTTTCCGAATTCGGCTTTCCTTATACGTATGTAAATATTCCATATATACCCAAAGCCTGTGTTTTATGCTTTTATGTTTTCTTTCCCCAAACTTATATTATACATAGTAGCTACTTGAAAACCATATTATCTTAATGAGTTTAAAGAAAAATGCTTTGATATCAAATTATTACGTATAACCCCTCAAAAGCTCCATTAGCTCGAAAGGGTTACAAACGAGTTTGAAACCGGTCCCTTTGACCGCACAAGCATTTGAAGTGCGAGGAATTATCCTGGCCATTGAGCCACATTATACTATTGGGCCCGGACATCAGGGTACAGGTTGAAGCCGGATAGACGTTGGGTCTACGGTGGATCTCAATGCTCTGGTCTCCAAACTGATGAGAGCTTGAGGGTATGACCGGAGTGGCAACCCTTTTGAGTACCTGCGCCGGACGGGATCTAGTCTATATCCCCAGCCGAAGATGTATTGGATATTTGTCCTTGCATGATTATATAGTAGCGGGCTAGCTACCTGACTACACAAGGAGGAATAAGGGAGGTTTATTTGATATTTCTGATATTATGAAACAGGTGGTTGATGCTCGACTCGCCAAGCTTTTACTTTAATGCAAAATTATTTGATTCACCAATAATTGTGAAAACCTTTATTTTTCCTTTGCTTTCTTCTCATTTACAAACTGGTGAATCTTTCCGGTTGTTTTGATAATATATACGTATTACAGCCTCTCACTTAGTCGCTTTGACTAACCCCATTACTCTGTTGTTGTCTTTTCAGGTTTTGTTGCTTATCTTCTTAACAGACCGAAGGAACAGTCGAAGTTTGAAAATACTGAGATAGTTAAGGATTTCCCAGATGTGTTTCCTGAGAAGTTAGAATCGTTACCTCCAGACCGTGACATCGAGTTTGTTATTGATTTGTATCCAGGATCTGCGCCGTATTCGAAGACACCTTACAGAATGGCACCAGCTGAATTAAAAGAGTTGAAGATTCAGTTAGATGATTTGCTAGCCAGTGGTTATATTAGGCCGAGTACATCTCCCTGGGGTGCACCGGTATTGTTTGTGAAGAAGAAAGATGGTTCTCTTAGACTTTGTGTTGATTATAGAGAGTTGAACTGGATGACTGTGAAGAACAAGTATCCTCTTCCCCACATTGAGGAGTTGTTTGATTTATTGCAGGGATCGAGGGTCTATTCTAATCTTGATCTGAGACAAGGATATTACCAGTTTATCTCTCCCCCTTATGAGAATCTGCCCTCAGATTCTATTTATTCGAAGCGAATAACTCAGGTTAATGTTTTCTCATTTTCTCTTCTGTTTCCCAAGTAGCTTCTTCAGTTTTCTGATTCCTCCAAAGGACTTTTACGAGAGGGATTTGACGATTACGAAGTTCTTGGAATTTACGGTCCAAAATACTAACCGGTTGGGAAATGAATGTCAGATTCGGCTCTAACTTAATATCTTCCACTGGAATAATCTCAGACTCGTCTGGATGATACTTACGAAGTTGCGAGATGTGGAAAATATTATGAATACCGGTAAGAGCTGGCGGTAAATCTAATCTGTAGGCCATCTTCCCAATCCTTTCGAGAATCACATACGGACCCAAATATCTCGGGGTTAACTTTCCTCCTTTACCAATTCGCACGAATCCCTTTCTAGGAGAAGCTTCCAAAACTACCTGATCCCCAACTTCAAACTCCAAATCACGTCGACGTCTATCAGCATAACTCTTTTGTCGATCTTGGGCAGCTTTCATTCTTTGTCGGATGACTTGCACCTTCTCGATAGCATCTTGAATAAATTTCGGAGCAACACCACGATGAATACCATCTTTAGTCCATCTCCAGTCTTCAATGTCCCAATATAGTGGCGATCGACACTTCCTTCCGTACAAACCTTCGTATGGGGCCATCTGAATCGAGGACTGATAACTGTTATTATAAGCAAACTCGATCAATGGTAGTTGTTTATACCACGTAGTCTGAAAATCTAGGGCACAAGATCTCAATATATCTCCGAGGTATCTGATAGTTCTCTCGGATTGGCCGTCTGTCTGGGGGTGAGCTGCAGTACTGAAGGTCAACTTTGTTCCCATACGATCCTGTAAGTTCTGCCACAGATGTGAAGTGAACCTAGTGTCTCTGTCCGACACTATACTCTTTGGAACTCCGTGAAGTCTCACAATCTCCTCATGATAAACCTCTGCCAACTTCTCAACTGTATAGGATGTACGAACGGGCAAGAAATGAGCGGACTTCGTCAATCTGTCAACAATTATCCAAATACTATCATAACCACCTCTGACTTTCGGTAAACCCGAAACAAAATCCATCGCTATCTCTTCCCATTTCCAAGATGGTACGGGAAGTGGCTGTAGTAAACCTCCGGGTTTCTGATGATCTGCCTTGACTTGTTGACACGTCGCACACTGTCTGATATAATCGGCCACATCTCTCTTCAAACCATTCCACCAGAAGAACTCTTTCAAATCTCGATACATCTTAGTGCCTCCCGGATGGATAGTATAGGCTGATTTGTGAGCTTCATCTAAAATCTCTTTCCTCAAACTCTCAGGAACACAAACTCTTATCTTGTGTCTGAGAAGACCTGTGTCGTCGATACTGAATTTCGTTTTTGGCTCATCTTTCATTCGAATAATTTGTCGCTGAATCCAATCATCAGTAACTTGAGCTTCTTTAATTCTAAGACCCAAATCGGACTGAATCGTGATGCTAGAAACACGAGCCTGAGAAATAATACGAGCTCTCTCGGCACCTGACACGTTTGAACTCAGCTCTAGCTGTGATACACTTGCTTTTCTGCTCAAGGCATCTGCAACCACATTCGCCTTCCCTGGATGGTACTGAATCTTACAATCATAATCTTCTAACAACTCCATCCAACGCCTCTGGCATTTATTCAACTCCTTCTGCGTGAAAAGATACTGAAGGCTCTTATGATCAGTGAAAATATCAAAAGTAACGCCGTAGAGATAGTGACGCCACTTGCCCAAAGCAAACACAACTGCTGCTAACTCAAGATCATGTGTAGGATAATTTATTTCAGCAGGTTTAAGCTTTCTCGAGGCATAAGCTATAACCTTTCCATTCTGCATTAACACACATCCTAAACCTTCTTTCGAAGCATCAGTATAAACCACGAATCCATCTGAACCTTCAGGCAAAGTAAGAATAGGAGCGGATGTCAATCTGTTCTTTAACTCCCGAAAACTGCTCTCACACTTATCTGTCCACACAAAAGAAACATTCTTCTTCGTTAACTCTGTAAGCGGGGCTACAAGTTTTGAGAAATCCTTCACAAACCGTCTGTAATAACCTGCCAATCCCAGAAAACTACGAACCTCTGTCGGAGTCTTAGGCTGCTCCCAATTTAATACCGAATCAATCTTCGAAGGATCAACCTCAATACCTTTCTTAGATATAACATGACCCAAAAATGCCACTTTTTCAATCCAGAACTCGCACTTACTGAACTTGGCATACAACTGATTTTCTTTCAAAGTTTGTAACATGATCTTTAGATGTTCTGCATGCTCTTCCTCGGACTTTGAGAAAACCAGTATGTCGTCGATGAAGATGACAACAAACTTATCAAGATAAGGTCGAAAAATTCTATGCATTATATCCATAAATGCTGCAGGAGCGTTTGTCAAACCGAACGGCATAACCACAAACTCAAAATGACCATATCGAATGTTGAAAGATGTCTTCGGTATGTCCTCTGCCCTGATACCAACTGTAACGGCACGTCCCCAAATACGGTGCGACGTGACGTCCCGCACCAAGTCACAATCCATAACAAGAACTAAAGGTCCGGTTATGAACTACAACCTGGCGAACGGAAAATAAATACCAGGCGGATCTGCTTTAGAAAATAATAAGACGATGAACAATAATGCTAATAACGCCCCAAATTTTTGGTAAACTAAAACCGGTAAGAATTCCTAAGATAACGGGACAAGTTTGGAAAACTCGATCGGGGTATATGTGCTTATGTGATATTATTTGCCTAATGTGTTTAATTTAAATTAATATGTGTATTAATCGTGATTAATTTTCCTAATGTGTGTCTAACTGACTTCTAAGTTTCTCAGATAATTTAAATTATGTGACTTCTAGAAGAAATTTATGTTTATGGGTATAATTGTCTAGGTGAATTTATTAAATTATGACATATATATCTTTATCCCTAAATACCGATAAGAACGGAATTTTCTTAATTAAAACATTTACTCATATAAAATAAATATATTATCTAATTGCATCATTTAAAATTTATTCATTAAGTATATCTTATATTAAATTATAGTCGGTACTAAATACCTTAATGATCAAATAATGTATGTATGTACCAAACATTAATTAAAATAAAATAAATGAATGAAAAAAAAAAAAAACAAAAAAACAAAAAAAGGGACGAATGGTCCAGATCATAGTCGGTTCAGTGCTTATCTCCTCCTTTATAATACCGAGTCGATTTATTAAAAATATACCCATCCCTTTTCCCGGTATTAGTTGATGAAGTAATAAAAACCCATCTTTTAGCTATAGGCGACTTCGAGTTCGGAGAAAACACAAGGAGGTAAACCCATAAACAAATTCTTTCTTTTGTTTCAATTAGTTGTGGCAGACAATAACTCAACTTATGACTTCATTAATTGTGAGGTTAAAAGATTAGCTCATGTCTATTTAATTAGGCATATCTATTTATTGTTTCTTGCTTCGTCCCTTGCTGTTTGTAGAATTATGAAAACCCCAACTTCACATATGAAAATTTACCGAGGAAGTACGTGTGAGTTTGCTTATGAAACATCTTTAAGTGACGTAATTACATGATATGCCCTTTTCGTGTTATTAAGCTAATACCTAATAACATATATAAATCTATTGATATAATATATATATAAATGTATATATCTATATACTTATACCTACCGATGCATATTAGTGGATAATTGCCTTTCATTTCTTACAACAAATGTTTAGTACTCATGCTCTCACGGCCAATAATTAATAATAGATATTTTAGTAAGATTAATGGAATATAAATTAGTAATAAGGATAATGTATTACTTATACTATTTGATTTCATTTCTAAGACTAATTTAGTTGGAAGCCTGAAACAAGTTTGACTACATATTCCTTTGTGTGGAATAACATATTAATCATTTAATTGAACTAAATTATGTTTTCTGTGAATAAAACAACTAAAGTATTATAATTATTTATTTATGTTACTCTTCTTATGTTTAATCATCCTATCTAATTGTTTACTTGTTCCGTAATTACGTGATTTATGAGATAGCCGTGCGTTGTATTGTCGCCTTATGTGGTTGAGTCATATTTGGTTTCAGGTAGTACTCCTTCTGAGCAGTAGCCTGGTCTTTCCTTCTTTTGTCCTTTTTGCAGTATTATCCAGGTGGGGTTTCTTTTCTGAATTCGGCTTTCCTTACACGTATGTAAATATTCCATATATACCCAAAGCCTGTGTTTTATGCTTTTATGTTTTCTTTCCCCAAACTTATATTATACATAGTAGCTACTTGAAAACCATATTATCTTAATGAGTTTAAAGAAAAATGCTTTGATATCAAATTATTACGTATAACCCCTCAAAAGCTCCATTAGCTCGAAAGGTTACAAACGAGTTTGAAATCGGTCTCTTGACCGCACAAGCATTTGAAGTGCGAGGAATTATCCTGGCCTTTCGGCCTGGCCATTGAGCCACATTATACTATTGGGCCCGGACATCAGGGTACGGGGTGAAGCCGAACGTTGGGTCTACGGTGGATCTCAATGCTCTGGTCTCCAAACTGATGGGAGCTTGAGGGTATGACCGGAGTGGCAACCCTTTTGAGTACCTGCGCCGGACGGGATCTAGTCTATATCCCCAGCCGAAGATGTATTAGATATTTGTCCTTGCATGATTATATAGTAGCGAGCTAGCTACCTGACTACACAAGGAGGAATAAGGGAGGTTTATTTGATATTTCTGATATTATGAAACAGGTGGTTGATGCTTGACTCGCCGAGCTTTTACTTTAATGCGAAATTATTCGATTCACCAATAATTGTGAAAACCTTTATTTTTCCTTTGCTTTCTTCTCATTTACAAACTGGTGAATCTTTCCGGTTGTTTCGATAATATATACGTATTACAGCCCCCTCACTTAGTCGCTTTGACTAACCCCATTACTCTGTTGTTGTCTTTTCAGGGTTTTGTTGCTAGGCGGATTCAGGTCGTGTCCTTGGAGTCATTTACTTTGGTTTAGGTGATTTCATTTCCGCCTATGTATCTGGATAAATACTTAAAACCCTAGAAGCTGTAGATGTAAATAATGTAAATTAGTTTGAATGTTGATATGGTTGTTTTCAGTGGCCTTGGTGGGCTTTATAATTGTGTTTTAGATTATGGTTGTTCTAGCTCCCTGAGTGGGATAGGTTGTGCTAATTTGCTTCCGCTGTATTATTGTTCATCGTCCTATTATTTTCTAAAGCAGATCCGCCTGGTATTTATTTTCCGTTCGCCAGGTTGTAGTTCATAACCGGACCTTTAGTTCTTGTTATGGATTGTGACTTGGTGCGGGACGTCACGTCGCACCGTATTTGGGGACGTGCCGTTACATTACACCGACATGGTGGGAACCATACATCCAATGAGGATGCCCGATCCCCGACCTCCAGGGAGAAATCACCAAACAAAGCACCAGGCGCGCCCCCCAACTTCTGGGAAGGCCACGGTGAGTCCGAGTTCCGCGGCCAATGCAATGGGAAGCACGTTGTCGATGACGATCACCCAGAAGGGGCGTTTGACAACGAACAAGATAGTGGTCGGCATCGCGTCGATCAGAATGCAGATCGCAGTCGCCCTACGGGCTTTATGGCAGCATCATGGTAAAGACCGGTCATCGACCGATTGGGGAATCGATTTGTTAACCTCCCCACCGACGAGTATGGTAACATCGACCTACGAGATAGGCTCGGCCATCCGGCCCGGCGTAATGTCGAGGACCGGACCGAGCACACCAGGCCTCCCGTTCCACGCAGCCAAAGGGAGGCCGCCTCCCCATTCTCGCGGGAGATCCTTGAGGAAGATCCGAGGCACACCAGAATCCCCAAAAGCCTGCCGGTCTACGATGGGAAGACCGACCCAAGCAGCCACATCAGCAGCTTCGAATTAAACATGCAACTCTACCCCCACATCCCGAACACTTAGGCCAAGGTGATGGCGATGACCCTTAAGGGGTCGGCACTCGACTGGTTCCTGAGGCAACGCTCAGGATCGATCAGATCGTACACCGATCTAGTGCAAGCTTTGGAGAGTCTCTTCTCTCCAATGACAAAAGATAAACTCCCCCCCGCTCACCTATATCAGATCATGCAAGGGGATCGTGAATCCCTAAGGGATTACTTCACGGTTTCAACGCTGAAGTCGTGAAGGTCGAAACACCCAGTATCAACTTCCTGAAACATGTCCTAAACCAAGCCGTTCAGAACCGAGAGTTCATTCGCAAGCTCTACACGACCGTCCAACAGCTGCGCGATCTAATCGATATCCAGGATATTGCCATGCGATTTATGGAACATGAAGACGCCGACCAAAACCACACTCGGCGTTTATGGAATCGACCGCCGACCCGATCGTCGACCCCTTCAACCCACCAGCAAGATCGACCGAGGAGTCCGGTCAGAAATTCGAATAAAAAGCCAAAGAAGGAGCAAGCAGAGGGACCGCCCCGCCAACCCAATCGCGAGCTCTATGAGCCGCTTGTCTATGCGATCGGGGAGATCCTCTCCAAGATCGACCCACTTATCTTGAGGAAGCCCAAACCCCTCAAGATCAATCGAAACACTGATCGAAGCAAATATTGCAACTTCCCTTGCTAATACGGTCATTCGACCGATGATTGCAACCAGCTCAAAGACGAGATCGAGAGGCTTATAAAAGGCGGGCATCTCAAAGAATTTGTTCGAAAACTCAACTGGAACCGAGGCTGCCAAACCTGCCACCCGGAAGATGACGATCGGAGGTCCCAATCCCGCTCAAGATCGTCCAATCACCGCCGCAAAGGAGAACGGGCCCTCGAACGGCCAGAAAATAATGGGATGGCTAACGCTTCGCACTACGGGACGGTCAACATGATATTCGGAGGACCAAAAGGAGGCGACAGTAAGACCTCGAGAAAGAAGGCCATTCAAAGTGCCCAAATAAGCCTTAACGGCCCCCACGAACAGTTCCACATCGAGGAACAAAAAGGCTGGGATCAACAAGAAGTCACTTTTAGCGATAGGGATTTCCATTTGGACCCCCGTCGGGACGGTGTAATGCCGAGTTGTCCGATGGTGGTCACCCTAGGTGTAGCAAACCACGCTGTAACCAAAGTTCTTGTTGATAATGGAAGTAGCTCCAATATTGTCTTTTACTCTACTCTCATAAAAATGAATTTGGGACACTTAAAGTTAACCCCCATCAAAACACCTCTAAGAGGGTTCGGGGGAACGATCGTGATACCGAAAGGAAGAATTTCGTTGTTAAATTCCCTAGGTTGCCACCCCCAACGAACGACCTTGGAGATCGAATGGGTCGTGGTCGACCTCAACTTTCCTTATAATATGGTTTTCGGTCGACCGGGGCTTATGGCCTTCCGAGCGGTGATCTCAACATATCACCAAATGATTAAGTTACCAACCCCTTTTGGTGTTGGAGAAGTTCCTTGCGATCTGGCCGACTCATGGAGCTGCTATTCGATCGAGACTGAGGTCCGACCGGAAGAAAAAGGAAAAGGAGAACATCGACCGGAAGAACTGAAGACGTAAGATCTGATCTTTGGGGACGAAGAAATACCTACTCGGGGGGAAGATAATGCCTCAGGATCGAAAATGACGTCCACCCTCGCCCGAAAAAGCGCAAGATGGACGAATCAAGGATCGAACCAGCAGAGGGTCACAAGACGATCTGCCTCGTTCCAAGAGATCCCAGCAAAATGACCAGGATCAGAGCCAACCTCCACGGTCGATCCGAGGAAATTATGTGCATCTTCCTTCAGGAAAATGTCGATATCTTCGCTTGGAAAGCCTCCGATCTAGAAGGAATTGATCCGAACATAATCTCTCACCATCTTAACATCGATCCATCCTTCCGACCGATCAAGCAGAAGCTAAGAACCCAAAGCACCGCCCGGAACGACATAATCGAGGACGAAGTCAACAAGCTCTTAGACGCAAGATACATTACCCCCGAACAATACGTCGACTGGCTGTGCAATGTGGTCTTAGTAGCTAAGACCGGGGGAAAATGGCACATGTGCAATGATTTTATGGATCTCAACCGCGCCTGCCCAAAAGACCCATACCCACTCCCACGAATCGACCAGTTAGTCGACTCGACTGCCGGATGTGAAATGATGGGTATGATGGACGCCTTTCAGGGCTACTATCAGATCCGAATGGCACCTCAAGATCAAAAGCACACTGCATTCATCATGGTGAAATGGATCTATTGCTTTAAGGTTATGCCGTTCGGACTAAAGAACGCAGGCGTGACGTATCAGAGGCTGGTCAACCTGATGTTCGAAAAACACATAAGACAAACGATCGAGGTCTACGTGGACGACATGATCGTCAAAAGCAAGAAAGCATTCAATCACCTGGTGGACCTAAGGAAGATCTTCGAGGTCATACGTAAGTATCACATGAAACTCAATCCCCTTAAGTGTACGTTCAGGGTCGAAGGTGGGAAGTTCTTGGGTTATATAGTAAGCCAAAGTGGTATCGAAGCTAATCCAGAAAAAACGGCCGCGATCTTGCACGTCCCCCAACTGTAATCTATCTGAGAAGTCCAACAGCTCATGGGTCGGATCGTGGCGCTCAGCCGATTCATCTCGCGGTCGGCCGAGAGAAACCTCCCATTCTTCAAGATCTTGAGGGACATGAAAAAGTTCGAATGGACCCCTGAATGTGATCAAGCCTTTGAAAGCCTCAAGCCATATCTCAACTCTCCACCATTGATCGCGAAACCCGAGAAAGGCGAGACTTTATATCTCTATCTGGCTGTTTCGAACGAAATGATTAGTTCGGTCCTAGTGACCATCATGAATCGCAAACACCTTCCTGTTTACTATGTTAGCAAGGTGTTTCATGGGGCTGAGACTCGATACCTAGAGATCGAAATGTTCACCTTCGCTATCCTAATTTCTTCATGGAAATTACGACCATACTTTCAGGCGCATGAAATTGTCGTTCTGACCGACCAACCACTCAAACAGATCCTGGGGAAACTAGACGTATCCGGTCGACTGATCAAATGGTCGATCGAACTTAGCCAGTTCGCCATCTCTTTCCAGCCAACGGTCGCTTTACAAGCACAGGTCCTGGCCGATTTCATGGTCGAGAAGACAACCACGACCAAGCCCGCCAAGTCCAAAGGAACGCACTGGGTCGCACACGTTGATGGCTCATCGACCCTGTAGGGAGGAACCGGAGGTGCTGGAATATCGTTGCTCGATCCTGAAGGTTTCGAGCTTGATTACGCGATCTGTCTGGACTTTCCCATTTCCAACAATGAAGCAGCGTATGAATCCTTGATCTCTGGTCTAAGAATCACGATCGAAAATGGAGCTGAAACGGTGACCACAGTCACCGACTCTCAGCTCGTGGCCACGTAGATCCAAGGCACCTACGAAGCACAAGAACCGACCATGGTTCGCTATCTAGAAGAAGTTTGAAAGATAGCCTCACAGCTCAAGAAATTCAGGATCGATCAAGTTCCTCGAGAAGAGAACACGAGGGCCGACGCCCTCTCGAAGCTTGAAAACGGCCTTAGGGGCACGAAAGAATGATCTATAACTTACCTCATTTCCGCGGCTTGAGTAATCGATCCACAGGAGGAAGAGGTGGCGATGATCGATCCTGCTGAGCCATGTTGGCTCGATATAATAGTACTTTACCTTAGGGATGAAGTGCTCCTGGACGATCGAAACCCGAAGGATCCAACATCGAGCCACGAGATACTACTTGGACAACGAAGGAAGGATTTACAAGAAAGGTCATCGCCGACCGCCGATGAGATGTCTCCGACCCTCGCAAGTCGAATAAGTGTTGCACGAGATCCACGCGGGAAGCTGTGGTAACCACGCTGGCAGTCGATCACTCGCTCAGAAAGTCACGAGAACTGGGTATTATTGGCCGACTCTTGACCACCAGAGATGTTCTCCAAAAGATGTGTCAAATGCCAGAAGCACGGGAATTATCAACGCCAGCACGTGGCCGAAATGATCGCGGTCGACGTCTCCTGGCCATTCGATCAATGGGGGATCGATATAGTCGGTCAGTTCCCTATGGGAGACCAACTAAAAGAATATTGCATCATCGCGTGCGAGTACTTTTCCAAATGGGTCGAGGCGATCGCCGTTCGACAAACGACCTCAAAGACAATCACTGACATTATATGGAGGAACATCGTCTGTCGTTTTGGCATCCCTCGCATCCTCATATGTGACAACGGACCCCAATTCAAGGCTGACGAAACACGATAATGGTGCAAGGACCACGGGACCTTTGGTGCAAGGACCAAAGGTTCACTTCGGTCGGATATCCCAGGCGAACGGACAAGTGGAGGTCACTAATAGAACGATCATCCAAAACCTAAGGGCCCGACTGAAGGCAAAGAAGAGGGCATGGGTCGGAGAACTTGAAGGCATTCTTTGGAGCTATTGAACGACTCCCCGAATTTCGACTGGAGAAACCCCCTTCGCCCTAGTATATGGGTCGAAAGCCTTGATCCCAGCTGAGATAATCCACGAGACAGCAAGGGTTTCCCACTATCAGTTGGCCCGGAACAAGGAAGATCATTCCCTCGAGCTCGACCTGATCGAAGAAAAATGCCAAAAAGCCTATAGGAGGATAAAACAAACCAAAGCAGCTTCAGCTCGGAGCTACAACAAACACGTCAAGCCAAAGAGCTTTCAAGTAGGCGAGTTAGTACTTAAAAAGGTAGAAGTGTCGAAGAAGGTCAAAAAATTGGAGGAAAAATGGGACAGGCCATACCGCATCGCAGAAATCGCTCGGAACAACGCCTATCGGCTCGAAACGGTCGAGCGGCACCCGAAGGAACTTCCCAGACCTTGGAACGCCTTCAGCCTTAAGAAATTTTATCCTTAACCGATCGTTAGAGGATCGGCACCTTTTGTAAGCCCATGAGGCATCACTTTGTAAGTTGAAATTAATTCTTAATCAAATTCTCGTTTCTTATTATTTGTTGGTTACCAATCTATATTTCCTGGTTCTACTTTCTATGTATTCGATCTCCGATTATACTAAAAGAAAGAAGGGAGGAAGTGATCTCACGGACCTCGCGGGCTAATTGAAACAATTGAATGATTAAACCATAAGGCATATTCTATCTTCCAAACAAAAAGTTTGAAGATCAGACTGGGGTTCAATCCGTCGATCGAGCCCACAAAATTATTTTATCTCTCAAACGTAAGTTTGAAGATTAGACTGGGGCTCGATCCGTTGATCGATCCCACAAACTTATTCTATCTTTCAAACATAAAGTTTGAAGATTAGACTGGGGTTCGATCCGTCGATCGAGCCCACAAACTTATTATATCTCTCAAACGTAAGTTTGAAGATCAGACTGGGGCTCGATCTGTCGTTCGAGCCCACAAACTTATTTTATCTTTCAAATGTAATGTTTGAAGATCAGACTGGGGCTCGACTCGTTGGTCGAGCCCACAAACTTGTTCCATCTTTCAATCGTAAAGTTTGGAGATCCGATCAAAGCTTGAGTAAATCAAACCAGCTAAACTCGAACATACACTTAGAATATAAAGAGAAACTGAAATTGCATTAAAATAAACTAGTTTGATTACAAAACTAGGACTTGACTAAATCGAGCCCAAACCTATTACAGTGAATGAAAAGGACCAAGTCCAAAAGCTTCTATGGGGCGAAAATGCTTCCCCGGCCAGTCTGACTTGCACTCCCCTCGGGCTGCTGACTAGGCTGGCTCGTGCTGCCTTCTGGTTGATGGTCGGGATGTTGTTGATCGGTCGGGGGAAGAGGACTTTCTAGGTTGAAGCTCGACCCTGGCATCTGCATCTCGAGCCAGCTGAGATATTCGCCAAATCCCCTTAAGGCCACCGACCCTAAATTTTCTCCTTCTTGGGGGAAGAGGTCCCCAATCGAAGGCATAGCGGGGAGAGGATCGGCGAACGGAACCCCATCTCGAGTGGCCAATTGCCGCTTCACGACGAACCCATATTTCTCGGTTTCCAAGTCGACCTGGGGCACCTCAGGTTCGGGAGCGTTTGGTCCTCCCTTGGATCGGGCAATAAGGTCCTGACTCGACCAACTAAATCGACCTCCGCATGCAGAAGGCCGGCCGCCCGGAGTTGGGCCACACAGAGTTGTATCCCTTCTTCAATATCGTCTGCGGCCTTAAGAAGCATGGCTTGGTCGAAGACCGGGAACTCTATAAACTCTCGAACGGCTAGCCGGCCGATCTTATCCATCGATCGTATAAGGAAAGACCGAGCTTTGTCCCTCGCTTTGTCGTCGGCCTCCTTCCATGCCTTCTGCTTTCCCCTACGGAATTCAGAGACCTAAGTAGAATTCGAACGGAGAAGATCGAGCTCCAGCTGACTCACATTCTCGGTTTGGGTGGACAGCTGGTCCTCGAACCCCTGAGCTTGCGCCACCGCCTGGTCCCTAGCTCGCTCGGTCTCGACCAGCGCCTGCTCAAGGGACCGAATCCGAACTTCAAGATCTTCGACCCCGAACGACTGAATTTCTTGGGCCTTAGTCTTGGCCGCCTGGTACTTGGCTTTGTAGTGGTTCGTCCGAGCTTCAAGCACCCGAACCCTCCTAGCGACTTGGAAGCCGACCGGATTAATAGTCTGCATAAAAAGAGAATCATTCGATCAAAAACACTTTTAACCATCGTAAAAACCAAAAGAACGAAACAACTGTGCGTACCGTCATGGTGGCCCGAACAAGCTGAGCCTCCAGAATGTAGACCGACTTCCGGGATAACGCCCGTTGCTCGTAGCTCAGGACACAGGCGTTGTAGATCGCCTTGGTTAGACCAAAAGTCTCCAGTCAGCTCGCCAACCGAAGCGGTTCACCGCTCTCGTCAACCAATCCGAACCCCCCAGGCAAGTGAGGAAAGTCGAGACATGGATAGTCGGCAACGGCGTCTTCGAACCATTCCGTGTCCGATTCAGGGTAGGTCTTCGTCCCCTGGTCCCCCTCGACCGCCACCTGTTTCCCGGCCCTCTGACCGCGATCCTCCTCCTCGACCCTCGGTCTCTTGGGTTGATCACCAGAAGAAGAATCTTCCAGGAGAACCACCTCATTATCGCCCTCCTGGTCAAACAACCCGGTCGCGGCCAAATTGACCCCCTCTACTTGGGGTGTTCTCTTCCTATGCCTCGGCGTGCTCTGACGATCAATAGGGGTCCATCCCCCCGACGGAATTGCGACCGTCACGGCCGGCCCCATCCGCCACCTAGTCCCCTTCGATCGAGGCGCCCTCTTGCATTCCTACCCCGAGCGCCACCCCTTGGGCGCCCAGAAGCCCTTCCAGGGGAACCCGGACGCTGTTGTCGACCGTCCAGTTGTTAGCAGCAGTGTTGATCACTTCCTGAAGTGATCGAGCATAGGCCTCGAGCTGTGCTTGCTGTTCGACGGTCGGGTGGGCATTGTTCACCCTTCGGATGGCTCTTAAGCGGGCCGTCATCAGAATCCGAGTATCTGCAAAAGAGAAAGGTCGATCAGAACATAGTTATAATTTTGAGAAAGCAATAGCAAGTAAATATTTACCAAAACGAAAATCTGGGTCTGCGACCCCGAACGCGATCCCGGCCTGGACCAAGTTCTTCTCGGAACAGATAGAGTCCCAAGCCATCTCGCCCCCCATCCAATGGACGATCAATTTCAGGAAATCGTCGAAGATCCCCGACCGGGTCTTAGGCAAGTTCAGCGGCCCGTGTCGTCATCTGGTCGGCACTGACTAGTTCTCCCGTCGATCGATCACCAAATAACGAGATTTCCAACCTTCGCTTCGTACCATCTACATACCATGCCATGGAAAAGCACTTGACCTTTGATCTAACCCTAGCCAAAAAGGATTCACATGACCTCTTTGAGAATTTCTTTGCTTTCTCTGGCTTCCTAACTTCCCTAATATCTCTCAACCTGTTAAATAAAGTACTCAATCTTCAACCTTTCGGTAAAGACAAGGTCTTTCATTATTCGAGCAATGGCTCAAGTATTCAATGTCAGATTGTTGCTCATCGAAAGGGGGAAACCCATTGAAAGCTCAGTCGTAGCACTCGACTTCGGTACTAGGCCTGACCAGATGCTCGGAAGTGAAAGACGGAGCACAATACGCACTTATGAGAAGCCCGACTTAAACGACTAATGCCTTGAGCGCTAGGAGATGCCCAACCCGCTTTGCCGTCCAACCTGGAATCAAATCTATTCCTTTTCCAGGCGGTGGAACTATCGATTCAATCGAAAGGCTAGGAATCGTCTTCTCCTATGCCGACACTACTACAACTAATACCTAAAGAAAGGGCAAGCAAAAGAATAGGACCTGCAAGAAAGGTAGTCTTCTAAAGATTCATAAAAGGATTGATTAGGCTTCTTCAAAGGGCTGATACTGATAGGATTGAAGCACTTCGACCACTAACCGATACGGCTATGGCCTATGTGGATACAAAAGGAAGAAGAGGAACTCGAGATAGCACTTCACCAGCTTCGAAAGCGACATGGAGATGTTGGGATAGAATACTATACGAAGAGGTGGGGTTAGTAAACAACATAAGACCCCTCCTCTGTTGGATCAGCCAATAGCCTGCCCTGGACTTAGAAGTATCGTCCAAAATGGTGAAGAGCTTGTAGAATTCGGTGAGGGTCGGGGTAAGGTGCAGGATCTTCATCAGGATGAAATAACCGTTTATGAAGGAGAAGGCATTTGGCGGTAGTTGACAAGGGCAGACCCAAAAAGAATTGCAGAAGTCCACCATCTCCGGTTCATATCAAGCCCTGAACCCGGCCTTGACCGAATGAAAATTGACTGCCAGGATTGAAGATCGAGCCTCGACGCTAGCCATCCGCTCTGTTGCGAAGGCCTCTGAACGGTATAAACGTTCCTAGGGAGGTTCATCAACCTCCGAGCTTCCTCCACCCTCTCCTCGTCCAGAATAGACACCCGTTCGGGCTGCCCAAGGTCGGCCACTCCACCCTCAATCACGTCCGGCGCGTTAGCCTCTGCCGGACCTCCCGCCGGCCCCGCGGGTTCTCTGATCACTATACCGGCCGGTCGAGGAGCCCCCTTGTCTTCGACGGTAGATGTACGGCTAGCCCCCGACCCTATATCTGAGCGGCTCGACCCCGAACGGAGGTTGAAGCCCCCGTATTTGTTATGTTTGACAGGACCGATCGAGCTCTCCCTCGGTCCGGGATCAGAATTTTCGTTGGGATAGCAAGCGGATCTGACGCGGTCTCTTCGTCGGACCGACCCAGACCATCATCGTTCGAGTTGTCGTCGAAGATCTCCCAGTCGTCGTCGCTTCGATCCGAAATTTAAAAAAAAAATAAAAATTATGGAAAGAGAAGAGTTCGAGGGTTACCTAAATATTTGGGAAGCTCGAATGGATTTAATCTCTCTGGATCGGTGAAAGAGCTCAAATATTTCTCTCTCTAGGAATAACGATCGGAGCTCTCAGGTGCGAAAGTAAAAAACGAAAGTAACATTGCCCCTTATATTGGCCATCGCCTCGAAATACGAAAAGGTGCGATAATTACAGCAGTCGTCGCTTCATTAAATGGCCGTCTTCCCGAGGCAGCCACGATCGATTGAGGGGACAAATCACTGTGCACACTCGAGACCGCCCAAGTAATTTGGGGGCTCACGATAAGGGGTAAAATCGGTCGGACTCATGGCGTAACCCCAAGAAGACACGTGGCACTTGGAACTCGATCGACAGGATCGATCAAGAACCAGAAATGCCGAACATGATGGTCTGATCCCACCTTCCGGTCGGAAACTATGTGGTACAATTGGAATGGGTATCGATCGTGGGGGTCGTATCGACCCCCGGTCCCGAGGAAACAGGATCGGAGTCCCGATCTTGGGAGTAAACGTCCCGTCATCGGCTGACAAGCATTAAATGTCTCTGAACCTGCGACTGAACATTCTTCTGACACCACCTTACCTAGTTAAGGTTTCTCTGCAAGATCCACGGTCGGCGCATTAAATGCGCACCTTTAGGGGTATCTGTAGTGGGTATTTTACCCCACTATAAATACCCCCTCATTAATCATGGGTTGGTAAGTTCATTTATTACACTCCAACCGCTATATTTCTCTCTCTATACCCTACACTTTAAGTTTATTGACTTGAGGTGCTACACCAAAGACCCCCTTCTCCGGCCAAGTAACCCCCCGTTCGTGTTTTCAGGTCAAAGCGGATCCACCTTTACAAATTCAACTGCTGGATCAGCAGTCGAGGATCGAGCCTCGAACCTTTCCCAAATTCCGACCTCATCAGACGATAAGTTGGTTCGCAATATATATACGATTCTTACTCTAGTTGAAAGCATTTTAAAACCCTCACCTGTGGCTCGACAATACAAACGGAAGCAAGCGGTAGTCAAGTCCCTCCCTCGTTGGTCCCACCTGTAATACACAGGACCTAGAGGATGAAAACATGACCGACAACAGTAAAACAAGACAGTGGCCACAAATGATGCACGACAATTCATATAAGTCAACACTCATGCTAGAAAGACAATAAAGGAAGTAAGACAAGTAAGCATGTAGGTATGTACGATTATGAACTAATAATAATGAATTAACAATGCAATTATAACAAAGAAGGAAATAACATAATTAAATAATAAAGACATGCTTAAACACAATTAGAATACTTAGACATGCTTAAAATAATATAAAGGAGCTCTCACGCGAATTCCGGATCAAACGGATAACATATGAAAAGGTGGGTGAAAAGCCCTAAACGGAAAATGCGTCAACTTCCAGGCACCACTGCTCTTTCCTTGTTACTAAAACCTAGAAGATATTGGTACCTATGTGTTCGTCTTGTCGAGTAGATGAATTTTCATATAAAGTTTGTCTAATTCCGATAAGAAACGAGAAAGTTATGAGGGGGATCGACGTTTGGTGCGCAATAGGCTAAAAATACGAAAATGCTCACGGAAAGTTGCACAAGCTCACGGGAAGTTGCATTTTGGTGCTCACGGTATGCAAAAAACCGTGAGGTTCTTCATATTGCAGCAAAACAGAGCAGAAATGGCGATTTTTGGGTAAAATCTCACAAATTCATCCCTAACTTGATTCCTACCCCATAAATCATGCTAGAAACGTCACTAAACATCCTAGAACTCATGCTCATCATTTAGACACCAAAAATACGTAAATCAAACGAGAGTTAACCACAATTCACCAAAATTCACAATATATATACTATTCATCAACTTCAACTGAAAACAGGTAAAACAAACATAATTATGGATAAAGTTGGTACCTAATCGAAGTTTGAGATACGAGGAACACGTAGGGACGAATGACACAAGAATCGGGCGAGAAACGGGATCGGGAGGTGGAATTGAAAATCAACTATCAATTATCTCTTCTCTCTCTCTCACGTAAAGAACAAAGAAAAAGAAAAGAAGAGAATGAAAAAGAAAAAGGAAAAAGAAAAGGGAAAGAAATTGGTCAACCTGCTATTTTTAGAAAGACGGGCAAAACTGTCATTGTGGAAAAATCTCGGGGTTTAGGTCGAAATCATCATACGAGTTCAACAGTAAAAACGAAAAATTAAAAAAAGAACTAGAAATACGTATTTAGAATTAAATTCAAAAATACGGGGCGTTACAACTTATATCCTTTAATCTATGAAATCCCAATCCTCCTTCCGCCGTTGGATGACACATATCCTTCCACTTACACCAATGCATTTGTTTACTACCTACCATTCGCTGCATCCCAAAACAAGGCATTAAACATAAGCTTAATTTTCTCAATAATTCCTTTCGGTGGATCAAGCACTTGAAGAAGATATACTGGAATCGACGTGAGAACACTTTTAATGAGCATGAGTTTAACACCATATGAAAGGAGAGCCCTTTCCTAACTAGTAATCCGTCTCCTAATCTTCCCCACAATATTACTAAACAATTCCATTTTCTTATGTCCAGCAAATAATGGACAACCAAGGCACACAAAAGGAAGAGTCCCTCTCATAAATCTAGGTAAAGCTATGATCTTTCTTTGTTTACGGAGGCTGCAGTATTTTGAAAAATAAACACAAACTTTGTCCGGCACTTATAGATTGCCCTGAAATGGATTCATATTCCTTGAGAAAACCTTTAATTTTTCGTGTTGATCCACTAGAAGCACGACCAAATATGGTCGTGTCATCGGCATACGCCAAATGAGAGATAACGATGCTAGAATTCCGGTTGTTCTGATGGTGCGGCCGTGTACCAATTAGATCATCCAGAACCCTAGATAACCATTCCGCTGCAATAATAAAGAGCGAGGGAGCTAAAGGATCACCCTATCGAAGGCCTCGTGTAGACTAGAAGAACCCTTCACCCTTACCGTTAATAAGAATTGAAAACCGACCGTAAGCAATGCAATTCGTAATAAGATGTCGGAACTTCGATGAAAATCCCATTTTCTCCAACACCGAAAGAAAAAAAGGCCAGTGGACACAATCATATGCTTTCGCCATATCAAGCTTAAGAGTAAATCGATCTTCACGGCCCTTCTTGTTAAAATCATGCATTAGCTCTTGCGCCATTAATATATTATCGGCAATAGATCTCCCTTTCACAAAGCCCGTCTGTGCTGATGAAATGATACTAGGGAGAATTGTTCCTAGCCGAGAGGAGATAAGTTTCGACATGATTTTGTTCGAAACATTGCACAGGCTGATCAGACGGAAGTCTTTCCACTCACAAGTATTATCTTTTTTAGAAATCAAAACGATTGTCGTGCAAGTGAAAGCTTGTGGCATTGGAACGCCTGAAAGGAACTCTCGTGCTGCCTCAATCAAATCTTCTTTCATTATATGCCAGCATGACTGATAAAATGCCGAAGGATAGCCATCGGGTCCTGCAACAGATTCTTTATCGATCCCAAAAATAATTTGTTTGAGTTCCTCAATATCCACCTGCCTACAAATATCATTCGACTGCTCCTCTGTAATCAAAGTAGGAATATGCCCAAATTTATCCAATCGAGTATCCACATCTTCTTTAGTTAACAGTTTCTCAAAGAATTCCACTACTAAGGTTGCTATCTCCTCGCTATTTTCAATTCGATTACCATCCTTGTGAATAACGTGGATACAGTTATTGACTTTTTTCTGTTTAACCACTTGGTGAAAGTATTTAGTACTCCTTTTCATTCTAATTTTATTATTGTAATTTCTCTTCTCATTATTTTCTAATTGGGTGATAAAAACTCCATATTTTCTAAAATTGATTGAGGGTTTATTTTCGAGAAATTAAGGGGAGCAATACAACGTAAACCCATGTTTTCTCATATAACACGATACAATTTTCTGGTGGAATTTCCAGCGGTTGAGATGACAAAGTGCTAAATTTGTATAATTTAGGAGGCAAACTGTAAAAAATAAAAGTTTAGATGGTAAAGTGCAAAACTCGTCATAGTTAGGATTGGTAAACATCTTTATCCCTATTCTTAATTTACAAACTATGAGTTAAGTCACTATTGATTTTTTATTCGGTGAGAATAATTAGGATAATTTTATGGCTAAATTAGTGGGATTAACTTGATTATTAGACTGAATAAAATTATGTGCCAGAGACTCGTGGGTGATGGCGCAAACCTCTAAGAAGTTCTGAGCTACTCATTAACTATTTTGAATCTAATTTTTTTTTCCTCCAATTTTGCTTAAGTTTTTATGTCGGTTTTGAATGGTTTTGGCGAGGTGATGATGGAGACTTTTGCCGAAGAAACTAAAGGATATGCAAAAAGTTGATGATTGAAGAGCTGATATTTTCTAAGACGTAAATTTTGCTTTTTTAGTTATAGCTTTTTCCCATCGGATCGTTGCCTTCCACATCATCTTAACGAACATCCATTGTATTTGTTAAGGAAAGATATGTATATATCCCTACAATCCCTCTTGATTGATTTGTATTGATCTTCTCCTAAACCTTCCTTGTATTTAGGATTCTAGGTTATTCTTTTGTTTATATATTATCTTTGTAATGTATATTTGACATCAATACAATTTATCTCACATTGAGATTTTACATGGTATCAAAGCCATAACCTTTTTTTTCTCTCCTCTTCTCAAAATCTTTTTTTTCGACCACCATGTCTTCCGCCACAACTCTTCCCTCCACCACCACCTTCTCCGCCCACACTTTTAGCATTAAACTCACTACAAAAAATTATCTTGCTTGGAAGAAGCAATTCCTTCCACTTCTCAATTATCAAAATCTCAATGGCTTTATTGATGGATCTGGCCATGCCCCATCCACTACTATTCCGGATCCCAAGGACCCGATATTGCAGGTACCAAACCCTGAATATGATGTTTGGTACAAGAAGGACCAGATGCTCCATTCCTGGTTACTCTCCTCTCTATCTAAGGAAGTCTTTCCCTATGTGATTGGCCTCACATCCGTCCATGCCGTGTGGAGTGCCCTCGCCAATTCCTTTAGCTCGATCTCTCAAAATCGTCAACTCCAGTTGCATATTGAACTACAAGAACTCAAACGCAATGATATGTCGGTTTTGCAATTCCTTCAGAAGGCAAAAGCCCTAGCCGATGAACTCACGGCCGCCGGCCGCCCTCTCTCAGCGGCGGAATTCAATGCCATAATATACTGTAATATTGACAGCGAATATCATAGCATCATCACTGCTCTCAATCTCTGATTGGACCTGTCTCGTTCCATGAGTTACACGGTCAACTTGTGGCTCATGAGATCCTCCTTAAGGGCTCCATGGAGGTTCCAGTCGCCAATTCTTCTACTGTTGCTCCGCACCGGAACCAATCTGGTCCCCCGCCTCCTTCCAGTTTCACTCAGCATCATGGTACCAACTGTCGCCAGAACTCTGGTTCCCCCATCGATACTCCAGGCCCCGTGGTCCTTGCCAGATCTGCAATGGGAAGAGCCACTCTGCTTCCACCTGTCGACAGTGGTACCAGCCACCTCAAGTTGGTTTTCGAAACCAGTTTCCAGCCCAGGCTAACTACACGCAGTTTGGATATGGCCCTGTTCCTCTACCGGTACCTGCCCCTTTGTACCCGTAGTCGTACCAGCCACAGTACTAACCGACGTTCCAGCAGTGGTTCCCTGATACCACCGCCAATTTTCATGCCACTCCGGATCTCACATCTCTGGGCAATGCAACACCATACCGTGGTCATGACCAACTCCATGTTGGTGATGGTCAAGGCCTACCTATCACTCATACAGGTAACGCAGGTATCTCTACTTTTAAGGGTATCCTCTCTTTAAACAATAGTCTCAGGGTTCCATCTCTCACTAAAAACCTGCTCTCTATCCAAAGATTCACTGCTGACAATCGTGTGTTCTTTGAATTTTGGCCTACACACTTTCTTATAAAGGATCAGGTAATGAAGGCGGTGTTGCTCAAGGGCCCCAGTGAGCAGGGAGTGTATGTGTTGTCTCCACCAAATAAGCAGGCCACGGTTGCAGAGGTTCCAAGCATGGATGATTGGCATGCTCGATTGGGCCATCCCAATTCTCGCGTCTTATCCTCTATCATTAAAGGTTCTAGCCTTCCTTCCAGTGGTAAAGTTCAGCCTTATCAGTCTTGTGTCCTAGGCAACATGAGTCGCATTCCTTTAGCTTCTATTGAGCATAAAAGTACTGCTCCTTTTGATATTGTGTATTCGAATGTTTGGGGTCTAGCCCGGTTTTATCAAGCATTAGTTTTCGGTATAAAACTTTGAAAACCTAGTAGTTTGACAATTCCATGGCAAAATCAAAGCGTTTCATTCTGATTGGGGAGGGGAATACCAAAAATTAAACAAATACTTTCAATCAATAGGAATTATTCATCGTATTGCTTGTCCCTACACTCATGAACAAAATGGGGTGGCTGAACGAAAAATTAGACATGTTGACACTGGTTTAACACTTCTAGCTCATGCTAAAATGCCTCTTAAATTTTGGAGCTATGCTTTTGTAATGGGTGTTTCTCTTATTAACTCGCTTCCATCTCATGTCATTTAAAATAAGTCTCCCCACCTCATGCTTACTGGAACCACGCCTCCCTACACTGACTTCAAGCCATTTGTGTGCGCCGTTTTCCCTCTACTTCGGTCGTACAACCAACATAAGTTTGACTTCAGGACTAAAGCTTGTGCATATCTTGGTCAGAGTCCCACTCATTCTGCTGCTCGTTGCATGGACATTGATTCTGCTAGAATATACTTGGCTCGACATGTCAAATTTTTTGAGCACAGGTTCCCGTTCAGAGATCTACTACATCCGCCACAACCACCGGCACCAGAATCAACGCCATGGCTATACACTAACACAATACTCCCTGATCTCACTCGGTCGAGCACATCGTCAGGTATGCTTCTTGTTCCTATCTCATCTCCTTCTGGTACCGCTATCGTTCCAGTAACCCCTGCAGATCCGGTTCCTCCAGAATCAGAAGACTTGAACCTAGTTGTTGATTTGTCTCAATACTCCAACCTCACCAATCCACCGGAAGCTCCTCCAACCACTCGCACTCATCATATGCAGCTTCGACCATCCACTCTCTCTCGCCGGGAAGCTCACTCAGCTACCACTACCACCAATTACCTTGTCATTGAACCGAAAACGTTCAAACAAGTCTTTCTTCATGATGAATGGCGAGGTGCTATGCAGAATGAGTATGATGCCCTCCTCTCCAACAAAACTTGGTCTCTGGTACCTCACCGTGGTACCAAGAATATTGTTGGTTGCAAGTGGTTGTTCCGTATCAAACGCAAATCTGATGGTTCCATTGATCGTTACAAGGCCCGACTGGTTGCTAAAGGGTTCTCTCAGGCATCAGGCATTGATTATCACGAGACCTTCAGTCCCGTTGTAAAGATGACCACTGTTCGAACGGTTCTTGCCTTGGCCGTCTCCCATTCCTGGCCCATACGACAACTGGATATCTCCAATGCCTTTCTCCATGGATTTCTGGATACCGAAATATTCATGGAGCAACCTTAAGGTTTCGTGCACCCTCAGTATCCTGATCATGTTTGCAAGCTTCAGAAGTCGCTCTACGGCCTCAAACAGGCTCCCCGAGCCTGGTTCCACCACCTGTCAACCTTTTTCCACCGCCTTGGTTTCATTTCCTCGATGGCTGATACATCCCTGTTCATTATGCGCAGAGGTACATTTGTACTTTATATACTCGTTTATGTGGATGACATTGTTGTCACATATTCCAGCCAGGCCAAACTGGACTGGTTTTTGGCTCAATTGAAGGCGGTGTTTCCAGTTCGTAATTTGGACCCTCTTTCTTTCTTTCTTGGCATTGAAGCTACTCCGTCCTCTAGCGGCTTGCTCCTTTCTCAGAACAAGTACATTCATGACTTGTTGAATTCGGACTGGCTCATTCCAAACCTTGTACTACTCCAATGGTGACAAGTCCGACTCTCTCCAAAGATACCGGCCAACCATTTGATCAACCACAGAAATACCGACAACTGGTAGGAGCACTTTAGTACAGCACCCTTACTCACCCGGATATTGCCTTCTCGGTAAACAAACTCTCCCAATTTATGCATACTCCTACAGATGTTCACTGAAAAGCAACCAAGCGTCTTCTGCGGTACCTCAACGGAACTTCCACCATGGGTTTATTCATTGCTCGGAACAATGATCTAACCATTCAAGTCTTTTCGGATAGTGATTGGGCAGGCTGTCCTGATGATCGACATTCCACTGGAGGCTATGTTGTCTATCTTGGTACCAATCTGGTCTCTTGGCAGTCTAAGAAGCAGCCAACTGTTGCACGATCATCCACCGAAAGTGAATACAAGGTGTTGGCCAATGCAACTTCCGAAGTTATGTGGTTCCAGTCCTTACTCAATGAGCTCGGTTTCACTCCCTTGGTTCCACCAGTTCTTTGGTGTGATAATATTGGTGCATTATATTTGAGCTCGGATCCGATGCTTCATGCTCGTACTAAACACATTGAATTGGATTATCACTTTGTTCGTGAACAAGTGGCTCTTGGACGATTACAAATTCGGTTCCTCTCTACTGAAGATCAACTGGCCGATATTCTCACCAAACCGCTTGGGCGACGTCTGTTTGAGTTCCATCGTGCCAAGCTTCGACTCTTCTCACCCCCGCCTTCAGCTTGAGGGGGGGTGTTAAGGAAAGATTTGTATATATCCCTACAATCCCTCTTGATTGATTTGTATTGATCTTCTCCTAAACCTTCCTTGTATTTAGGATTCTAGGTTATTCTTTTGTTTATATATTCTCTTTGTAATGTATATTTGACATCAATACAACTTATCTCACATTGAGATTTTACAGTATTATCATGCAGTTTTATCGGTTACTGTAATCGAGAATAATATAGCTACAAAGCCTAAAGGTGGGTTGCTTTATAATAAATTAAACCATAGGAGTATTTTAGTATTTTTGCATGGTTTAATACCAATTTTAATCTTAACCAGTCTCAGAAAATGTGTGTGTGTCACTCTTTTTGCACCAGGAGGGTAACGAGACTTTTTTTAAAATATATGAGGTAACAAGAATAAAAATATGGCTGGAAGGTTATATGAAATTTGAGAATTACACATGGGTCCGGTGAATCTCCCGACATTTAACTAATAAGCAAGATAAACAGTAATCTGAAGCAACGTCTCCACCCCATCAGTCTCGTGCTGGTTCAGCGCGGGAAACGTCTTCACAGTAGCAAACCCCTTAGCGTTTACATACTTCCCGGTGCCGCCCATAACGGCAAGATGCGACTCCGCCACCGCCGTGCGATGAACCCCAAAGAAGCTCAAGCTGTCTTCATACCTACCGCTGGTAAACATGACAGTAAACGCCATTGTTTGACTATTCCCATCTTCAGAGCTATAGACGTAATACCCCTGCGCTTTGCCCAGAAGCCCAGAACCCAAATCGTGACCTTCCGTCAATTCGTCGTCGAAAACAGTCATGGTGCCGAACATGAGTTTCTGGAGAGTGGTGCCGGACGGGAACTGCGCACTGTCGAGAACGGGAAAACCAGGGCCGCCGCCGATGATGCCGCCGATATTGTTGTTGTTCTGGCCGAAGTTGGAAGTGAAGCCGCTGAGGCCCGTGAGGAAGGGGATGTTATTGTTGTTTACTATTCCTCCGTTGGCGTTGTTGGTGGGGACGCCGTTGTTGACGGGGAGAACGGCGCCATTCAGCTTCGCGAAGGGGATTTGGCTTCCCACGGCTGGATTTGAGACAATTCCTGTCACCGCAATGGCGGAGGGGCGGCTGCCGCCGAGTATATCGTGCATGAAGAAGGTGAGGGGGTGACCGCCTTCTGGGTTTATGACGGTGGCCCCAGGGGTGGTGGCGGAGGCTGTGCCGCCAGGTGACACACCGGCCGGAACTGTAGCAGGAGCCGTGGCTGCCTCCTTGTCTTCTTGGAGGATTCGGGATGATGTGGCGCACGACATAGTTAGAGCAAGAATGAGGAGGAAGGTGATTAATCGATTCAGGTGAAATACTGCCATGATTGCTGAGCTTTTGCTGGGGTTTTTATTTATTTTTTGTTAAATTAATTTGTATTTTCAGGGAGAATGTTTGCATGAATCTTATAGATTTTGATTCGGGGAGTAAGTAACAGACGGTGGAGTTGATGACATGGATTTGGTCTATATGCTTTTTTTGTTGATTCATTGGATTCGGTGATTTGATCACTATACAACATTACAACTAAAGACAATATATATTTTGATGGTCAATTTGCAAAAAATCCCGTTTACATTGACATTTCAGTATTATTATGCTGGAGAGTGACCGATTACTTGGACACAATTATATTCTCCACCATTATTTATAAAGGGCGAATTACACATGTTACGGACGTTTGTTCTATTTACATTTAAATTTAGAAGAATCATTTTATTACAAATTAGTCCATTGACCGAGTCAAAGTCAATATTTCTATTAAAAAAATAAAAAATAAATTAAAAAAATTATGAAATGACCACATTACCCTTTTGGACTGCATTGTAGAATTGTCAAACTATAAGGACTTAAATGTAAAATTTCTCGCTACCGCCACCTTCGCCGGAGCCACCACCCAGGTGGTCGACACCTTATACCAAGACGATCCTCTCGTTGAGCCCATCATATCCCCCAAGGCAGTTTTCCCATTCGACAACCATACATGATTTAATTTCAATTCTAATTTTCGGATTTTACCCTAAAACTCTAGAAATTTCAATTCGAAATTAACAACGATTTATTCAACGAAATTTGAAATCGACTTCAAATATAGCTTACTCATGTCGAGGAGGTTGAAAAAGGTGTAAAGCCCGTCCAAAATGGTGGCCGGACCACCACTGCCGCCGTGAACAACCATCGCGCCACCTTCTTTTCGCCATATCTCCGTCGTCGGTAATCGGATGAGGGTGAGACCACCGCCAGACGATTTCTCTCGTCAAGGGCTTCAATCACGGGGTAGTGCGCGACCGCGCCGTCGCCGGAGTCTCCAGATCGCCGCTTCGCCGTCATGGATGTAAAATTGTCGTAGCGCCGCCGTGGCTGATAGGATGGCCACGGCACCACCACCGTTGGATTCCTCGTGAAAAATTAGTCCAGAACCGGCCAGCCTCCACCACTGCCGTGCCGAAAAAGCTAGGTCCGACAAGCTCCGCCACCGCGAGAAATTTTACATTTAGATCCTTATAGTTTGATAATTTTACAATGTAGTTCAAAGGATAATGTAGCCATTTTATAATTTTTTTTATTTATTTTATATTTTTTTAACAAAAATGTTGACTTTGACTCGGTCAATGGACTAATTTGTAATAAAATGATTCTCCTAGACCTAGATGTAAATAGGGCAAACATCGGGGACCCATGTGTAATTCGCCCATTTATAAACGAATCGAAGTGTTTTTACCTATGAAGCCGGATATTTCTAAAAAATTTATTCTGCCGTTTTATGTCATGTCGGATACTCGTATTGGAAAATTTTCTAATGTAAAATGTCGTAAAAAAATTGTATCGTCGTATTTGTGTCTTTTTTTTTTTATTGAAAATAAAGATCCCTCAAACGAGGGACATCTGCATTAATGGATCAATTCAGAAAATACAAGATCATAAGCAAAGGTTGGGACATGTCCCAAACATCAAACCCTAGCCGAAGCTGCAATCTTCGCAAGTGAACAACAAAGTGGGCAGTACATTTTGCCACACAGTTGACATGAAGAAAACAATAACTAAACAAACCTACCACAAATCTAATATCTTCAGCAAAGCTCTCAAGGTAAGACTGAGCATCAACTTGTATCTTTAATATCTGTGATAAGTAGTCTCTTTAAAAATCGAACAGATGTTGCATCAGACTAGCAGCTAAAGCAAACGGAAGCACACAACAATCACAGGCAACAACTCTCATGTGAGAGGGAAGAAAGCTCTCATACGAGAGGGGAATGAACTCTCATACAAGAGAGAAAAGACAAAACAAAAACCTCAAAACATAAACCAAAACAATAAAAGAAGAACTCAGGATCTAGCAAAATAGAAAAGAGAAAGAGGAGAGAGAGGGCTACATCACTTAGGTGGCAGAGATGGCAAATTCCAGCGGTGGTGTAAGGCAGCGGCGCTGGACGAAAGAGCAAGCAACGAGGTGAAGAGGAACAATAGCATCAGGCCAACGACGGAGACGCAGCCCAGAGGGCTGCACTCGCCGACGACGGCGGTGGATTGTGTAAGAGTTCCGGCGGCTGTGTGTAGGATAGGCGGCGGCTAGGGTTTGGTTTGGTTGGGAGGACGGCTATAAGAGTGTTTGTTCGTCGTATTTGTGTTCCTGTCCGTGTTTCATAAGTTTTTACTCTTGCTTTTCTACCTAAAGACCCGTTTTAAATTATTTAAATCCACGTTAATTATTGTCTTAAGAACACAAAAGCCATATCAACAATTTTTTAATTTAATTTAGTATATCAATGCCGGTGATGATTAGTGCTTCAAATTAAGTGATCTTTTTATCTGGAAGTTTGCCACAAATAATCTTATTTGACTAAGCTTAAATATCTCGTAGTATAGAAGAAACACGTGAAAAAGTTGATGCTCTCAATCACACAAGGTCACGTTGAGAAAAGATTGTTGCATGTATTAAAGTTGGGAAAAAAATTATTTTCAATCTAAACTATTCATGTTTTTTGAGTTTGCAACCTAAACTACTTCGGGTTTATAATTGCAACTTGAACTTTTCAATATTTTTGAATTTGCAACCTAATCTATTTTAGGCTTTTAATTACAACTTAAATTTTTTAAGTTTGCAACCTAAGCTTTTCAATTTTTTTGAATTACAATATAAAACTATTTCTTTTGAAAGCCCACTAGTTAGATAGTAAATGTTGATAAATTCTGTTAATTATAGGTTGCAACTAAAAAGCACAATAGTTCAGGTTGCAAATTAAAAAAAAAAAAATTTAGGTTGCAATTGTAAGCCCAAAATAGTTTAGATTGCAAATTCAAAAAAAGTGGAAAGTTTAAGTTGCAAATATTTTTTTTTCTCTAAAGTTTAAGATAATATATATTATAATTTAAAGTTAAAGCAATGGTGCTAAGCAATGTTTTCAAACTCGGACCGGTCACAGAATCAGTGGCCTTACTAGTTACTTGTTTGATCAGTTCAACCGGTTCGACCACTAATTCAACTGAGTATGACATCATAAATTAAAAAAAAATTATATTTAATTATATATGTAGAAAATTAACAGGCAGTTTCTACTTTCTACCATACAACGGACCGCATAAGGTGCCGGTCACCGATTGAAAAGGTCGGACCAGTCGGGTCCGGATTTCAAACCAGTGATGCTAAGTAATTCCTACTTACACAATGAGTTAGTTTCCCGACTATTTCATCAGGGAGCTCAATTTCATTATATCGAATTTTGTAATGGGATAATAATTAATAAGGAACAAGGATACGATGATTCAGAAGTCTGAATGTTTGTAAGTTGACTATGTTTGCTTAACACGGTTGGTGGATTTTGAGATTGTAGAATAGCTTGTTTAATCGGATCCTTGTGGCGAAATACTTCCTCCATTCACGTTCTTTTTATGCCAAACTCTGATGCCGATATCTTTTTTTTTTCAATATTTACTACTAGGTAAGTATCGATTTTCAATATTTACTACTAGGTAAATATTCAACACGACAAATCAATATTTACTACTAGGTAAGTATTCAACACGACAAAACGTGATAACATATTTTGTTCTTTCACATGTATTTCCAAAGAAACTTAGAATATAAGCTCACCTAAATAGCCTCCATATGAGAACCATGGATAAAATTCTTTAGTCCCACATAAGTTTTAATCGCAAAAATAGTTTTCCCAGCCAATTAAATAAGCCAAATTCAAACAAGACAGATCAATCAAATCTTGCATATAGAGGTGGAAATTTACCATCATATTATCCCAGTTACAGAAAAAGACTATACCCCATCTCCTTTTTAAAGAGAAAAGAAAAACCATCTTCTCTTTATATACAATGCACAAACATTGACAATGAAAAATTGAAAACCCTAACTCCCAATCTTCATTTCCACCCACAATTTTTCCCACTATTTCATTCATGTACATTTCAAGTGAATACAGTCATATACCCTCAATTCAAAAGCCCCCATCTTCTTTTTTTCTTTTTTCTTGGTATTTTTATTGCAACCCCCACCCCAAAATTTTCAAAAATGAAAAATATAACAATGGATATAAAAAATCAATCACCTAGGCTGAACCCGCGCCGGAAAAGATCTTGTGGGCCTCATCACGGGCCGAGGCAATGGGCTACCGAAAACCATGGTCTGAGACAAATTCACCATATCAACCATAGAAGGCGTCTGATAAGCTTGTACGAGACTCGTGCTATCAGTAGAGTCGCCTCTTGCGGTTGCTCTCTGCCATGAATGTGAGCTCAATCCAGACAACACGTAAGCCCTTCCAGATGTTTCATAAACGTGCTGATTAGCCATTCTTTCTTGCATTTCAGCCAACTCAGCATCCAATGCTGCACACAATCTGTCTTCCGCTTTTGCCGAAACAGTTTCCAACAATTTCTTGCGAAAATTCTCTAGAACTGAAACGGCACTACCCAAATCACCCCGTTCAGCAGCAGCTCGAGCTTCTGCCATAGCTTCGGCAGACTGAAGCCTATTCCTTTGCCTGTCCACTTCCATTGACACCTCAACGGGCCCTGCCGTAACGGGCCTTTGGATTTTAACCACACCACTCGAGGAATCAAGAGAAACAGGATTCTTGGAAACGGGATTCTTGTAAACACATCTCACCTTCAATAACGACATCTCGTTACTAGATTGATGGTCATCGATCGGTATATCAATGTTTGCAAGAAAGTCTCGTTCTTCCTCAGCATACAAATCTCCGACTTCAATACTTGCTTTCCTTCTATCATCCCCCAAAATGGTTCTATAGCTCCCGGATTTTACCGAGACGAGTTTCAACATGGGGTCCACGCACTCGACCTCAACTTTCAATTCCTGCACGACAACACTCAAAATCCCACCAATGCACTGAGCAAAAGCATCTTGTATAACACTCTCCGCCTCAATGAAAGAAAACGTCCCACCAGAAGTTTCAGAAATCAAATGCATGGAAACTGCATCGTGATCCGATCCAAATCCAAATGCATGCACAGGAATATTAAGACTCGAAACAGTATCACGATGCATGGAAACCGGGAGTAAAGAACGACGATTATTATTATCGGAGCGTATTTTTCCAGGACTGATAGTAGAATACGTATCCTGACCATCAGACAACAGTATAATACTGCTAACGGGATTTCTAAACTTTCTTTCAGTCATCACTTTCGCGCCCTTCCTTAATGCCTCAGCTATATTCGTCCCTCCATTTGAGGTCAAAGAATTGACAGCTTGCAAAGCTTCTTGCTTTCCAGTGTCAGTCATTTTCCGAAGAGGAAATAGACGACGGGCTGTGGATGAGAATGCAATTACCGAGAGCCGATCAGAAGGGCACAAGTTCTGAATAACGAATCCCATAGCCCGTTTTAGCAGAGCAAGCTTTGTGCCTGCCATACTGCCACTGACATCAAGAACCGTTATAAGATCAACAGGCGCACGGGAAATCTGCCCTGTGGAAATGGGAGCTTTGAGATGAACGAGAATCGAGAAGTTTTTATGGGATTTTAATTTCGGAATGGCAGAAAGTTCCGGAAACGTGTTGACTTCAACGAAATGGTCAACATCATGAATGTTGTCATTTGATGACGGGATGGATATTATGTCGTCATCGTCGAAGTTAGTAGGTTCTGGAGAGTGGAAAAGGGAGGAGATGTTTGTTCTTGGTGATGGGACGAGTCTTGTGGAAGGGGCCCACGTGTTATTTATTGTTCTTGGTCTTGGAAGGGAATTATTATTAATATTATCAGTTGTGGGACTCTGTAAGGGGATTTCTTTCCATTTGGCTCTGCAAACGGGACAAGTTTGCTTTCCATGTTTAACATTCGAAGTGATGCAGTGAAAATGGAATGAGTGTGAGCATTCTGCAGTGAAAATAGCGTGGCCATGACCGGGCTTCATGGTCGTCAAACATATTGCGCAAATATTCTGTAAGAAAAACAAAATGAGTTCATTAAATTCAATGATTTAACACAAGTACACAAATAATAGGAAGAAACTTGATCAGGTCTCTCGACTTTGTCCACAACAATAACAAGCTTGTTCATGGTAATTATATATCAGTTTGCAAATTATCTCCAGAATATTAAAAAGGTCTTAGTCGAGATGTACATTTCCATGTTTTTCTCAATTAGAGTATTACCAAACATCAAGGTTGGTTTTAACTTCATGTACCTTACTACTTAGTCTGAATAATACATATTCTCAGCTGCATTGATTAGTTTTCCCAACAAATGTATATATATATACACACACACATAAAGTAACCCTGCATCTACCTCCCACAATATCGGCATTTGAGCACTATACGATAGATAACATAGAAACACTAACTGTGCAGATATTTACCATAGATTCTTGCAAATCCAAGATATCAAAAAATATTGAGGTAAACCAATAAAGATAAAACTGATAACAGAGATGACCAGCCAATCAATAAAGTCAAAAACAGATTCAAGAAAATCCGAAGTCATTTAACTTTAAAAATGCAAAAGGGCTTCAAGAACTAATCAATGAAGCTTTTGAGGCATTAAAAAATTTCAAGAAAATGATTTAAAGCACATGATTTATCAAAAGAAGTAGAAATGATTAGTCACTCACTTTACAACTCTTACTTGTCCTTACTTTGATGGAATTATTTTATAATTGCATGAAAGGTCTCAATGAATGGTCAAGTTATGGAGATAGTAAATATTTCATAAAAAGGGGTGAGTGAGAAAATGCGCAAATGAGCATTGCCATGTGTGTGGAACAGGTATGTTGCTGACCAAGAAAACCACTTTGTTTACCCCTTAGAGAATGGCAGGAAAGATTTCACTGTTGCTAACTTTTGGGCTTTTATAATAAGGCCAGAAGACTAGTATCAAAAAGGGACTACTCCATAACACTTTATCCCCACAGAAAACTGAAAACTACATTACAAATCAGCCCCATCTCTGACAGTTCATATGGACATGTATATACATATAAATATGTATACATATTTACACACACACACACTTATGAGCTCCATTATCATCATCATGGCCTATACCTCTACCCCACGTGATAGGAACATCCTTTAAACAAATTCAGCCAACGACCCATCAGAATACAACCAACCACTAACATATTTTCTTTATTCTTTTAAAAATAGAAATTCTTGAACTGGCAAAAGATATTGGGAAATGAAAATGATTATCAGTAATTAATATAAAGAAAGAATATAAGGGGTTTTTCAGTCCTTATTAAGAATGTATTACACCTTAAAATCGTACCCATTACGATTCATGAAAACCCCATTTCAAAGAAGGGTTTAAGATTTATGTAAAGTTTCATAAAAAAAAATGGTTAGCCACACATGGAAGAAGAAATCAGCATAATAATTAGTGTAGACAGCATTTTAATCTTAGAAAATTTAAAATTAACAGAGCTTCACCAAAAAAACAATCACCCAGTCAAGATTCAACTAGCAGACTCAGTCGATTTGATTAATAGAAGTAGTGGATGCCCATGCATGAAAAAATTAGCAAGCAAATAAGCACTTAAGAAAGAAAAAAACTCGGTCACTCATAACTAATTTCTAATTAAAAAAATATATCTCGACTTTTCACCTTGCCAGATTTGGAGGAGTGTTTAGGCAAACGGAGGCCGGAGGAAGACGGCGTCGGGGTGGTGGGCATTTGCACCCCGTGAGCCGAATCCCGCGGCGGCGTAGTGGACAGCGAGACGGCGGCGTCAGAAAACCTCCCGGCGACAAGGCCCGCCGCCGCCGGAGAATCCTCCCCTGTTCTCGGCACGTAAAGACACGAATTCAGCTTCAAGCCGAGAGCCATCTTCGCCTTCATCCATTTACTCCCGCCCATTCTTTTTTTCTTCCACAACAACACTTTCAAGAGCTATGCTTACCACATATAGATACAGAAAAATCAGGGTTTAAAGAAGTAGATGTGCATGCATGTATGTATGGATTGAGATGAATTTCTTTTAGGGACTAGAGAAATGGCGAAATGGGCAGCATTCTATACAAAGAACAGATCTCCATGTGAAGTTGTTCTTGGAGCTGAGAGAGAGAGATTGTTTTGGAGTATTTCTTTTGGTTTTTTGTCTCTTCACTTTTTTTCTCTCCGGTTTTTGGGTTTGTGGGACTCTTTGAACACGGTAACCAATGGCTTTACGTTTCGACAAACTATATTTATATATTAAAATAAATGTGAATAACTCTGTATATTTATCTTGTGTGTGAGAGAGAGTGCGTGTTTTAGAGAGAGAGAGGGGCAAAATGGGAAAGTCGGGGAGATAAAACAATTCGTTGGGATTGCCGGAATTTTGACCTTTGTGAAGGTTTGGACTTTTGACTTGGGCTTTTTCGTACAAGGGATGTATTATTAGTTCCCTAATTTTACCAAGAAATAATTACATATACATCCCTCAAACTTATGGATAAATACAATAATATTTCCTCGATTATTGAAAATTATAGAGACATCCCTTCAATTTTAGTTATGTCTAACTGACACTTACATCCAGTTGTTAGGGTTAGGGCTTATGTCAGCAAAATATTCCTAAACTAAGAACACTTTGCTGTATTTACCCCTAGATCAAGGGAAATAAATGTAATTACTCATTTTTGAAATTTAACGGTTGTTAAGAATAAAATGATAATTTCATAACTTTTTGTTAAATGTTTAGATTTTCGTTAGGGTTAGGGGATCTGTTTGTAATTTTCAATAGCGGAAGTCGCAATGGCGGAGCTACATACAAGTGAGGGTGTGCACGTGTACCCCCTGACTTTAAAATTATTCCACATGTATAGTGTATTTTTTGAAATGATTTCATAATATCTAGTGTATTTTTTATTCAGTGATCCCCTGAACTCACTCTTTTAGTCAGGTACACTCTCTCACCTTAGGGTTTTGACTCTGCCATGCCCAGAAAATTCTTTCTGTATTTTTCCTTTAATCCAAAAAATGTAAGTGTAATTAACTCCATAGTAAAAAAGATTTAAATAAAGGTTACAAGAGAACTTAGAAAATGCAAAACCTCGTGTAATTTTAATAGGGTTTTTTCATAAAGAATCATATATAAGTAATATGTTCCGTGTACTGCATCATGTACTTATTATTTTACTATTATAAATATTAAGAAATTATGATTTGTCTATCAGTGACGAAATTGACACTATAATTAAAATTTATATTATCCGTAAATAATTGTGATTATTGAAGAAAGTTAACAAATAAGTGAATACTTATTTAAATTTATATTATCCGTAAATAATTGTGATTATTGAAGAAAGTTAACAAAAAAGTGAATACTTATTTAGGTTTATTTTTTTAAAATTTTTAAAACAAAGACCCATCAAATAAATTTCCAAGTTCCATGATTACCCTTTGATGTTAAGTTACTATCATAATTTGTTGGTTTGTTGCAGTTTTGAAGTCAAAATCAAAGAGCTGTTTTCAAGATGCTCAAGTCAATATGGGTGGATTAGTATTTAGTACACTAAAGCTGCGGGCAACTATTCGGATTTTGCCAAATAACCATCAGATATTATGTTTAATGTGGAGGTTTGAGTTTTCATTTCTTGAAATAACAAAAATTGAAATTGTTCATTTCGTTAGTGTTTTTTAATGGGTTGTTAGATGTTAGAGTATATTTATATAATTTTTCCAAATTTCACATATTTTTATAATTAGATCAAATCTCATAATATATCAACATAATTATCCTAAAAACGGTAATAGGATAATTATATTGTACCTTTGACACTCGCTAAGCTAATAAAGTTAATTGATGAGCAACTCTTTTCAACAAAAACTAACACACCAAACAATGTATAGGGATGAATTTTATATCATATGATGTAAAGTCTCATTTAGGTCAAATTTCATAGCTTAGAGTGTATATATATTATTCTTGAACTTTGTTGAGAAAAGAAGGAGAAAACAATAAGTAGGAGACAAGTAAGCTGTAGTCCTTTCATTTAAAATGTTGAAAAGTTTTCTCAATTAACTAATTCAAACGAAAATTGATTAGGTGAGAAATAAATTCAGATAGATTAATTCTCAACTAAAATCCGTTTATTTGTTCACTGTAATTACAAAGTAGTTGTCTTGCAGGTTTAGCTTTTTTTTATTATTCTGTAGTAATCAGAAAGATTATTTTAATATAAGTAGTACTTTGACAAATGTACTTTAAAAAATTAATGACGATGTGAATAAAAATAAAAAAAAAATCTATTTTATTGTTAAATACATCAGCATAATGCATACTATCTAAAGATGGTTAGCCGTTTAGGTACTAAATCGTCAGAATATATTTATAAAACAAAAAACGTACTATATAAAATAATTATTTTTCACAAATGGATTATGAGAGTTGTAATATTATGATATTACAATATTAATTTGCCCACCATTTTGAGTTTATGCAATTTGGTGACAAAGATTGGCTTATCCTTCCACGACATTTTGTGGCTAAGATGATGAAGGCATTCTTTAAAAGTAATAATAATAAATAATAAACAATAAAATGATGAAAGCATTATTGAATAAATATTTCACCAGGATAGAAATATTTGACTTAATTTTGGTTCGAGTGATATGTCTCCATTTTAAATAGTTGAGTATTTGATTGCTTTTTCTTTGTCTAGATAGCCAAATTCTTATGTAACCGCCCCTTTTAAATCCATTACATATATTTTAGAGCGAATTATATTTGAATCCTTCATGTTTGTTATATTTATATTTACGTCCACTTATTAGATTCGTTTATTACATATGGGTTCCAAAAAATAACCTTTTTGACTCTATTCTTCCAAATGAAAAATGCTAAACCATATTGATCAATTAATGCAGTGTGATCAAAACATATTTAGGATTTATTACTGCACCCCTCTAAAATAGAAAAATTACGTTTTGTACACCTAAATTGGTCAAAAATATCAGATATCCACCCCAAATTATGTAATTACAAACCATCCAAACTGACTCGTAATCCTCCCAAATAGCCATGTAAAGAAAGTTAAACTCTTTCTCCTAATAAGATCATTCTTTGTTCCAAGGAATGCACTTTGTATTGTAAACTGATAAAGGAAAATGTATGTAACATAAGTTTTTTGTCGAAAGGAGGGAACCATTTTATTACGAAGCTTCAAAATTAATACAATCAACAATTTCTATGGGAGGTTCTAACAAAAAATCCAAACTATTAGCTAGATTGTATCCAAGTTTAGCTAAGATATCTGCACTAGCTAGAGTTACAACAACGACGGACATACTTGATGTGAATATCCTCTGGTAAGTTTATAAAACTCTTACAATCATTGATAATATTGCTAAGAGGATGGCATGAAATATATCAGCCGATTTAATCAACTTAAGTACCACTTCAGAGTCGATTTCAATTCGATTTTCGGCACTCTTCAACGCCAAGCCATCGCAAGCCCTTTTGTGAAGGCTAATATATTTGTACTAGCAGGGTTGTATTTGTATATTTAGTGTGACTCTTTGTAAATTTGTAAAATGACACGAGAGGCGTATTTATGAAAAAACTTAAACTTGAGGAACAATAATGAAATTCACAACTATTCGGGTTTGATTTGGGTGATTTGAGGGAATTTTGCAGTATATATTTTAAGTCATGTGGATTTTTGATAATTTTGAAAACGTTATTTTTCATATGGCCGGATCCAAAGATTTGACAGGAAAATTGTCTTTAAATGACCATTTGTTCAAAAAATTTATGTTTGTTACCTTTTTTTTTCAATGGTCATTTTAGGTACCAGTTTAAGTTTCAATTTTAACTTTGCTTCTTCTTTTGTGAAAATACCAATTTGCCCTTCAATTTCACACTCTCCAAACCCCAAATTCATTTAGCCTGGCTTTTCATTTCAAAACCTAAACACAAACTGTACTGCAGCGGCGGCTCCGACGACGACTGAGACCTTAAATACGCCGGGGCTTTGCATTTTCAAGGCAATTAAATGGAAACTACTGCTGCTCCAAGGCCTCCTACTAGTACTTGACATGCCGCCAAGCTAATCGGTTGTGTCGAATTCAACGGAAAAATGAATGTATTAGTGTTAAGGGAGGTGATGAAGATCTCTGAGTTATTTGAGCTTGTCAGTGAAAAATGGCCTCAATTCTCAACCGATATCCACGCCGTACAGTTCAGGGCTCCCTAGAAGTCGGGGATATGGGTTAGTTTGCTCACTAATAATGATTTTAACAACATGATGGAATTATATAGGTTTCTGGATACGTATATTCTCGACATGAGGCTAATACTGATTACTGATTAGCTCAAGTTCTGGAGGTATTTGAATTCCGTTTTGTGTAATTAAGTCTTTGTTTTCATAGAATAATAATTACTTGTTGTTGTATTAATTTTTCAGAATATTTTTTCCAACAGTTTGTTTGTGGAATCTTATATTCGTTTTGCTGTTTTAACTTCAAGTTTTGTAGTATTGGTTAACGTTTTATCTACATTATATTTTGTTTCTAATATGCTTTGTGTAATAAGTTTAACACTATTTGTTATAAAATTATTCGGGAATGTGTAACAATATTAACGAATGCATATCTAACAAAGGGATCTGTGTAACTTTGAGACGAGATGATGCCATTGAAGGGTAATCTGTCTTGTTGATGATACGAATTTGTGGCACTGATATTGTAAATTGTCTAACAATGCTAAAGAATGCGTATCTAACAAAGAAATCTGCGTAATTTCAGACGAGAAGATGCCCTTGAATAGTAAAAATGGTCTGTTTATGATACGATTTTATGGCACTGATATTGTAAGTTGTCTAACAATACTAACAAATGCGTATCTATCAAAGAGATCTAAGTAATTTTGAGACAAAATGATGCCATTGAAAGGTAAAATGGAATATTGATGATACAAAATTGCAATATTGATATTGTATCTTGTCTAACATTAATTACAAATATGTATCTAACTAAGGGGCCTGCGTAATTTCAGACGTGAAGATGACCTTGAATGGTAAAAATGACCTATTTATGATAGGATTTTGTGGCACTAATATTGTAAGTTGTCTAACAATACTAACGAATGCGTATCTGACAAAAGGATCCCCGTAATTTTGAGACGAGATGATGCCATTGAAGGGTAAAATGGAATGTTGATGATACAAAATTGCGACACTGATATTATAAGTTGTCTAACATTAATTACGAATACGTATCTAACTAAGGGACCTACATAATTTCAGACGTGAAGATGCCCTGGAAGGGTAAAAATGGCCTGTTTATGATAGAATTTTGTGGCACTGATATTGTAAGTTGTCTAACAATACTAATGAATGCGTATCTAACAAAGGGATTTGCGTAATTTTGAGACGAGATGATGCCATTGAAGGGTAAAAATGGTCTGTTTATAATACCATTTTGTGGCACTGATATAGTAAGTTGTCTAACAATACTAATGAATGCATATCTCACAAAGGGATCTGCGTAATTTTAGACGTGAAGATACCCTTGAATGGTAAAAATGGTCTATTTATGATACGATTTTGTGGCACTGGTATTGTAAGTTATTTAAAACTATGCATACTTCATAATCAGATCCACATTCGAGAGCCCAGTTCGACAATTTCCAAATTTTAATATTTAAACAAAACAAGACGAATACGATATTTTTAGAAATTGGCTCTTCATTATAAGTTACAGTTTGACAAGTTTTTACATCAGTACAACATACTAGTTCTCACTCACATATATTTCTCTAAACATGTTGAAATGGAAAGAAAATAATAAAAAAAAATATACACGTCATCCCAGCTAAACTCTCTGGTAATGAATCTGATGTCCTCGCCATTACTACTATATCCGATTTTGGAGCCTACTCTGGTGGGAAGGCATCGAATCCTATCTTTTATGGGTTCTTGCTTTTCCCCACTTCAGTACGTTGTGCAGGATTAGGGGAACGGGAGATGGCATCACAAATTGGAAGTTCAGTGTCTGTAACCACCTCGACTCGTTCATGTACAGAAAAACGTGTTCCAATGAGGAAAACTTCCTAACAAACGTCGATATCATAACAATCAAAGTTGGTGACATACAAGCTGAGCAAGATATTTCTATCTTATACATCAGAAACTTGGATCTGACGTAGAAGCTAAGAAGATCTTGCTCAGCTTCTAAAAGCGCAACTTCATTTGCTATGCTATATCAAGGTTTATTATGAGGTTTTCCTCCTGAGCCTTCAGCTCAGGTCCTATGGGAGACATGTATAGAGAAACGAGATCCAAACTTGCAAGACACTGAAACTAAAAGGAGGGAGATTTCAGTAAAAAAATGCATGATAACGAAGAAAGATTTATTACAGAACTTTTTACCATCCGTTTGAAGAAGAAAATATCATCCGGCGACCTGGCTCTATTTTTGTACACTTGATATTCAACCTTTCCATGATAAAGCAAACCATTCGAAATCTCCATTTCCCAGATTGAATTATGGGTTCCAAGTTGAATATATATTTTTTGAAAGAGATAGTGCCCTGCAGCCAATATTTATAATAGTTATCTCTTGTAAAGACAATCTTTGATTTATAATAAATGATATATTATTTTATATCTAATGGCAAGATTTTTTATTTCATATACATATTTGTAACGACCCAGCAATCCGAGAATCATTGTGAGTATTTTCCCGCGTTAATTATCTTTCTTAACCCTAAGTTCTCATAATATGTGAATTATTATATATTATTTTCGTATATGACCCAATGTGATAATATTATTTTCGTATTTAAATTCCTTGTCTAATTTGCGTTTGTTTGATATTAAATAGATATATTTGGCCAACGTACATTTAATTGGAATTTCCAAACTTACCAAACTACCCTTTCGTATTTTTCGACATTTCGAAATATGTGATAAAAGTCTCGAAACCCTCATTCGAACCCTTATTTGAAATAGAGAGAGAGAGAGAGAAGAAGAAAAGGGGATTTTCCCCCGAAGCCCTAATCGATCGTGCCGAGCTTGTTTCTCCGTGGAATTTCGCGTCGATCGAACCTAAACGATCCTCTCAATGATATCTTTCTTTAGGTACCAATTTCCCCAATTTCTTTCACGAATTTATGATGTTTTGAGAATATTTTGTCATTTTGGGATTTTTAGGTTAAATGCTTAGATCGAACCCGTTTCTTGATCATTTCGTGAAATTATTGGATGTAAATGTTTATTAGATGATGATTGTTGATTGTTATGATTGTTGGGTGTTGATTTGCGCTATAAATACGATTTTTATGAGTTTTGGTTCGATTTTCATGATATCGCGTAACTTTTTGCTGTGTGTTGTTAAACCGCACGGGCTAACGTACGGTCTTGAGCAAGACCGTGCAGGAGCCCGTGTGCACCTCTTTGGGCCTGCACGAGCTCAAGCCCGTGCACCTAAACCGTGCAGATGGCCGTGTGTGAGTGCACGGTCTTGACACCGTGTTCAAGACCGTGCACAAGCCGGTGTGAAACACTGTAGAAAATTTTCCAGCCTTTTTCAAATGTTGCCCTCGGCAAGTGAGTCCACGAGTCAACATTTTTGGTTGACTTTTTGCATACGGACTCCAAAAATTATACCGTTTTCACCTATAGAACCTTTATAACTTGTAGATTAATATTTTGAAATGTTTATTTAATTTCGCCCTCGTTCGGGCTGTGAATAGTGTAATTTTAAGTATGTGCATTTTTGGCAATTTGTCGGAATTTCGTGAAATTTACATGATAGCTTCCTTACATACTATAATTGGCATATGCATGATTGTGAACATGTTTGGTTAGCCGTTTGTCAAATAATTGCTTATTTGCGCTTCTATAATCGTTATTAATTTGTCTAGGTCATGTCTTGTCTACAGATCAGGGGGACGTCGGTGACTAGTGAGTCTAGCTGCTAGGCTTCCTATTTTTGGCACCAGGTCAGGATTTAAATTATTTAAACTGGGCTTGAACATATATGTCTATGTATACTTGCGAAACCTCTTAATCCCATATTATTGTATTACATATTTCGAGCTTATACTTTTATGTTTTATCCTCAAATCCTTTGATATCAAAATTATATAATAGTAACCTAAATCGATTTGTTTTCAAAAAGGGCAAGAAAACTCTTTCCTTTACGTGATGGTTTGACTTAGGATTTACCCCCTTCGTCGTCACCATTTGCCCAAATTGCCCGTTTGGCATTTAAAATCTTATTGCAAAGCGATCAAAGTATTGTTATTTCAATAGGCCCGGGATGGTATCAGGAGGTTGCATCTGGGGACGAGCATTCAGGGTGTAATCCGAGGTGCTTCTTCCAAAATTAAGCGTCAATCGTGGCCCGTCAGGAGTTGATAGCCACGGTTGGGTGCGATGGTGGATGTTGCATCAGTTGCACATTTTCCTGAAATTCACAATAGTCGAGCTTTGGGTTGCTCCTTGGCTTGACACCGGCGATGGAGATTTTTATAATGTATTGTGGAGAAATAAGGAGGAACAGTCCCACTCTTGCAGGGATATTTATTTATCGCTTTATATCGTTATTGCTTTTATCATTTTATTGAATATCAAGTCGAAGCACATTTCGGTTTCTTCCTTATTGCATATGTATTTTCTATTAAAACCCGGAAGCGTGTCTCGACTTGCCCCACCTATATCTTCACTGAGTATTTTTGACTCACCCTCTTTCATTGGTTCTTGCCTCAGGTAGATTGAGAGACCGACATGTCTCACGTGTCGGATGGGCAACAGTGCTTAGATAGGCCTTTTTGGTTTTGCCGATATTGTTGTCTTTAACTCTCTAGATAGTTGTTCTTTTGTCCAGGCCTGTAGATAACGATATATTGATCCCTGTCCCCTGATATTCACTTTATGTTGCCCCTGAATGGGCTGTGATATATATATATTAGTTGAATTGGCCCCGGAGTGACATTTATGTTATTATGATTTAAATTTGCTTCCGCTTTTTATTCTGAGCTGTTTAGATGTTTTTACTTTGGGGATCCACTGTTGCCAAGTGTCGGGATTGACCTGTTGGCTTGTATGGGTTCTCGGGTTGAGGCACCGTCCTCGGCTTGGGAATCCGTGCAGGTTCGGGGGCTGTAGAGTGGGGCGCTACAGTCCGGAGTGGTATCAGAGCTTTAGGCTCTATTGTCTAGAAGTGTCGTGTCTAAGTCGTACGGCTATATAGGTTTCGTGTTATTTTTCTTTACTTGCGCTTTTATATGTTATTGTTACGTGATTAATTGAACATATCATTAACCCACATGTATTCCAGCTCATTGTTTCAGGCACCATGGTCCGACCTTGAGGCCGACAGGAGCCACCCCCACTACCAGAGGGCTTTGCACCGCCCAACGCCTTCTACGATGCCGTTAGGCTTATAGTACAGCAGGCTCAACAGGAGCAGCAGCAGCATCAGCCGCCACCACCGAACCCTCGGGATGCTACCGCCTGAGCCATGGATCGATTCATGTCCTATCGTCCTACGGTCTTCGAGGGCGAGCCGGACGACCTCAAGGCCGAGGCCTGGATTTTGGAACTAGAGCAGAAGTTTAGAGCTCTGGAGATTGAGGACCTTCAGAGGATTGAGCTCGCTGTATTCTTGATGAGGGGACCCGCCCTCGATTGGTGGCGCTTTGTTGAGAGGCGATGGACCGCCGCACAGACCCCGCGTACTTGGGTACGGTTTTTTCATGAGTTCCGTGCGAAAAATATGCCTCTCTAGGAGCATTACGATCTGATTCCCCGCTCCCAGCCCTAATAAGGGGAAGGAAGAAACGGCGGGATATTCAAATCCCGGCCTTTTTGATATAAATTAGCGCTTTTGTGGGCTACGGGTGGAGGGCTATGAGCTCGTTCACTCAATCCCGGGGAAACAACTCCCTTAGCCTTAGTTGGAGTATGTGCCCGAGATTTTTCAGGATCAGAGGGAGAGGGAGTTTATGAACCTTTCTCAGGGAGGGAGGCATGACCGTGGGCCAGTATGAGGCCAAGTTGACCAGATTGATCATCTACGCTCCTCACATGGCAGACGACGACAGGAGGATGGCCAGGAAGTTCAAGGAGGGCCTTCGTGATGAGATTCGGGCTGAGTTGGTTGGCAGTGACCTCCGTACTTATGAGGAGGCCGTGACACGGGCTATGGCTATAGAGTCCGATCTTGGAGAGCTCCGTCGTAGGGCTTCTGTGCCTGTTGCTGCCACCCCTAAGGGCTTTTCTCATAAGGGCAAGAGGCCTTTCACTGCTGGATCTGGATCTTCTACGGGCGACAAGAGGCCCAGGTATATTGAGAGGGCCCCTATTACCGTCGTTGCACCGATCACATGCTCCTTCTGCCACAAGCCGAACCACACCGCCGACTTCTGCCGGAAGCGACTGGGGCAGTGTTTACTTTGTGCATCCCCTGATCACATGCTGGACTCTTGTCCGATCAAGAGGGCTCCCGCCACACCTCCGAAGGCGATTCAGGTTGCCGGTCAGCCGAGAGTACAGCCTAGAGTCTTCGCACTGGGAGGAGAGGAGCTTGAGCCCGATTTGCACGACGTGATTGGAGGTACCCTACATATTCATGACATCCCTATTACTGCAATATATGGTCCGGGTGCGACACACTCGTTTATTGCGCTTGATATTGCTGCTAAGTTGTGCATGCCTGTGGAGAGTCTGCCTTATCTGTATCGAGTCAGTTCTCCTTTGGGGACTTCATACGTTACAAATAGGATCTTCCAGGGTTGCCCTTTGAAGATAGGAGATCGTGTTTATCCCGCCGATTTGATCGAGTTGCCGCTACAGCGTTATGGGATTATTCTTGGAATGGACTGGCTTTATCAGCACAGAGTCAGTGTAGATTGTTTCAAGAAGACAGTACAGATTGGAACCGAGGCGACAATTGTGAAGGGTATTCTTGAGAAGTCAGATTTAGCACCGAAGATTTCTTTCGTTGAGGCTTCTCGTTTGATCCGAGAGGGAGCTCAGGCCTTCGTCGCTTATTTACTTAACCGACCGAAGGAAGAAGGGAAGCTCGAGAACACGGAAGTGATTAAGGACTTCCCGGATGTCTTTCCCGAGAGTTTGAACTCTCTACCCCCCGATCGTGACATCAAGTTCGTAGTCGATCTTGCCCCGGGATCGGAGCCTTATTCGAAGACTCCGTACAGGATGGCTCCCGCTGAGTTGAAGGAACTTAAGATGCAACTTGAAGAGTTGCTAGAGAGTGGTTACATTAGACAGAGCATCTCTCATTGGGGTGCACCGGTTTTGTTCGTGAAGAAGAAGGATGGCACGCTGAGAATGTGCATCGACTACCGAGAGCTGAACCGGATGACAGTGAAGAAAAAATACCCTCTACCCCACATAGAGGAGTTATTTGACTTATTGCAGGGCTCGAAGGTATATTCGAAGTTGGATCTTCGACAGGGATACTATCAGCTTCGTATCCGAGAGCAGGATATACCTAAGACCGGGTTTAACACTCGGTACGGCCACTTCGAGTTTTTTGTGATGTCGTTTGGTTTGACGAATGCCCCTGCAGCGTTCATGGATATGATGCACAGGATTTTCCGGCCTTACCTTGACAAGTTTGTGGTTATCTTCATTGACGACATTCTGGTTTTCTCCAAGACGGTCGAGGATCATGCCGAGCATCTTCGCATTGTGCTACAGACGCTTCGAGAGCATAGCCTATATGCTAAGTTTAGCAAGTGCGAGTTCTGGATCAACGAGGTTTCATTCCTTGGTCACATCATCTCCGGGAATGGGGTTGCTGTGGATCCATCAAAGATTGAGGCAGTGACGAGTTGGAGTCTGCCTAAGACGCCAACAGAAGTTAGGAGTTTCCTTGGATTGGCTGGATATTACAGGCGATTCGTTAAGGATTTCTCCAAACTAGCGGCCCCACTCACGAAGTTGACTTGTAAAGATGTGTCCTTTCAGTGGGACGACGAGTGCGAGGCCAGCTTCAAGGAGCTGAAGACGAGATTGACCACCGCACCTATACTTGTTCTCCCGGACGGACACGAGGGATACACGGTTTATACCGACGCGTCCAAGGAAGGTTTAGGGTGCGTGTTGATGCAAAATGGGAAGATCGTTGCTTATGCTTCTAAAAAGCTAAAAGATGCCGAGAAGAACTATTCCATTCACGACTTGGAACTTGCAGCGGTGATATTTGCCTTGGGCAAATGGCGTCATTATCTGTATGGTGTCACCTTTGACATCTTTACGGACCACCAGAGTTTGAAGTATCTATTCACGCAGAAGGATCTCAATAGGAGACAGAGAAGGTGGATGGAATTCTTGGAGGATTATGACTGCCGTATTCAGTATCACACTGGGAAGGCGAACGTGGTCGCCGACGCTTTGAGCCGGAGGGCTCACGTGGCACATTTGGAGGGATCATCTTCCGATATCCCTATAGAGGATAGGATGATTCGAGTTGAATCGTATCCTCGACTTGCCAACCTTACAGTCCAACCCGATCTAGTCCAACAAATCCGAGACGAGCAGATTTCAGATACCGGTATTCAGAAGATCAAGGCCAGAATGCAGAATGATCCTGACACCAAATTCAAGATCGATGGTACTGGATTGCTTCGCTTCGGGACCCGAGTTTGTGTTCCCACGAACCTGAAGCGTGGAATTCTCGACGAGGCACACAAGTCTGCTTATGCTGTTCACCCAGGAGGCAACAAGATGTATCGTGATCTCAGAACCCAGTATTGGTGGAACGGTATGAAAAGGGACGTGATTACCTATGTGAAACATTGTCTAACGTGTCAGAGAGTCAAGGCCGAACATCAAAGGCCTGGAGGAACTCTTCAGCCGCTTCCCGTACCTACTTCCAAGTGGCAGGAGATCACTATGGACTTCGTAACCGGATTGCCCACTGTTCGTGGAGGTTTCGACAGTATTTGGGTCATCGTCGATCGATTGACCAAGTCAGCTCATTTTTTTTCGGTTCGAAAGACAGCGAAGGTCAAACAACTTGCAGAACTGTATCAGAAGGAAATCATACGACTTCATGGTGTTCCGGAGAGTATCGTTTCAGACAGGGATCCTAAGTTCACAGCTCAGTTTTGGCAAGAACTTCACAAGAGCTTGGGAACGACCCTGAAATTTAGCTGTGCAGCACATCCCCAGACCGATGGACAATCCAAGCGAACGATCAGGTTTCTAAGTGATATGCTACGGGCATGTGCGCTCGATTTTCATACGAGTTGGATTTCACACTTGCCCTTGGTCGAGTTCGCTTACAACAACAGTTATCAAGCCTCGATTGAGGTGCCGCCGTATAAGGCTCTCTATGGGAGGAAGTGCAGATCTTCGATTTATTGGGAATTGGAGGATTGGAAGTGGTCAGCTGACGGCCACGAAAGGGCTACCCCGCCGGATGACATTCAAGCAACTATTGATAAGGTTCAGACCATTCGGCAAAGAATGAAAGCAGCCCAGGATCGACAGAAGAGTTACGCCGACAAAAGACGTCGAGACTTGGAATTTGAAGTGGGAGACCGAGTGTTTCTCAAGGCCTCCCCGAGGAAGGGATTCACCAGGATCGGTAAAGGTGGAAAGCTTACTTCGAGATACGTAGGTCCCTTCGAGATCATAGAGCGGATCGGGAACACCGCTTATCGCTTGGATCTACCACCACATCTTACCGGGATCCACAATGTCTTCCATGTCTCACAACTCCGCAAGTACTTCCCCGACGAGTCCCATGTTCTCCAGGATGACGGAGTTCAGCTTGAGCCGGATTTGACTATTGAGATGAAACCGGTTCAGATTCAGGATCGCAAGGTCCAGCAGCTTCGTCACAAGCAGATTCCATTAATGAGAGTTCTCTGGAGGAACCGTTCAACCGAGCAGTCTACTTGGGAGACGGAGGCTAAGATGAGAGAAGCTTATCCTGAGCTTTTCTGATAAAGATGGAATCTGGGGACCAGTTTCTCATAAGGGGAGAGTATTGTAACGACCCAGAAATCCGAGAATCATTGTGAGTATTTTCCCGCGTTAATTATCTTTCTTAACCCTAAGTTCTCGTAATATGTGAATTATTATATATTATTTTCGTATATGACCCAATGTGATAATAATATTTTCGTATTTAAATTCCTTGTCTAATTTGCGTTTGTTTGATATTAAATAGATATATTTGGCCAACGTACATTTAATTGGACTTTCCAAACTTACCAAACTACCCCTTCGTATTTTTCGACATTTCAAAATATTTGATAAAAGTCTCGAAACCCTCATTCGAACCCTTATTCGAAATAGAGAGAGAGAGAGAAGAAGAAGAAAAGAGGATTTTCCCCCGAAGCCTTAATCGATCGTGCCGAGCTCGTTTCTCCATGGAATTTTGCGCCGATCGAACCTAAACGATCCTCTGAACGATACCTTTCTTTAGGTACCAATTTCCACAATTTCTTTCACGAATTTATGATGTTTTGAGAATATTTTGTCATTTCGGGATTTTTAGGTTAAATGCTTAGATCGAACCCGTTTCTTGATCATTTCGTGAAATTATTGGATGTAAATGTTTATTAGATGATGATTGTTGATTGTTACGATTGTTGGGTGTTGATTTGCGCTATAAATACGATTTTTATGAGTTTTGGTTCGATTTTCATGAAATCGCGTAACTTTCTGCTGTGTGTTGTTAAACCGCACGGGCTAACGTACGGTCTTGAGCAAGACCGTGCAGGAGCCCGTGTGCACCTCTTTGTGCCTGCACGAGCTCAAGCCCGTGCGCCTAAACCGTGCAGATGGCCGTGTGTGAGTGCACGGTCTTAACACCGTGTTCAAGACCGTGCACAAGCCGGTGTGAAACACTTAGAAAATTTTCCAGCCTTTTTCAAATGCTGCTCTCGGCAAGTGAGTCCACGGGTCAACATTTTTGGTTGACTTTTTGCATACGGACTCCAAAAATTATACCGTTTTCACCTATAGAACCTTTATAACTTGTAGATTAATATTTTGAAATGTTTATTTAATTTCGCCCTCGTTCGGGCTGTGAATAGTGTAATTTTAAGTATGTCCATTTTTGGCAACTTGTTGGAATTTCGTGAAATTTACATGATAGCTTCCTTACATACTATAATTGGCATATGCATGATTGTGAACATGTTTGGTTAGCCGTTCGTCAAATAATTGCTTATTTGCGCTTTTATAGTCGTTATTAATTTGTCTGGGTCATGTCTTGTCTACAGATCAGGCAGACGTCGATGACCAGTGAGTCTAGCTGCTAGGCTTCCTATTTTTGGCACCAGGTCAGGATTTAAATTATTTAAACTGGGCTTGAACATATATGTCTATGTATACTTGCGAAACCCCTTAATCCCATATTATTGTATTACATATTTCGAGCTTATACTTTTATATTTATCCTCAAATCCTTTGATATCAAAATTATATAATAGTAACCTAAATCGATTTGTTTTCAAAAAGGGCAAGAAAACTCTTTCCTTTACGTGACAGTTTGACTTAGGATTTAGCCCCTTCGTCGTCACCATTTGCCCAAATTGCCCGTTTGGCATTCAAAATCTTATTGTAAAGCGAGCAAAGTATTGTTATTTCAATGGGCCCGGGATGGTATCCGGAGGTTGCATCTGGGGACGAGCGTCCAGGGTGTAATCCGAGGTGCTTCTCCCAAAATGAAGCGTCAATCGTGGCCCATCAGGAGTTGATAGCCACGGTTGGGTGCGATGGTGGATGTTGCATTCGTTGAATATTTTCCTGAAATTCACAATAGTCGAGCTTTGGGTTGCTCCTTGGCTTGACACCGGCGATGGAGATTTTTATAATGTATTGTGGAGAAATAAGGAGGAACAGGCCCACTCTCGCGGGGATATTTATTTATCGCTTTATATCGTTATTGCTTTTATCATTTTATTGAATATCCAAGTCGAAGCACATTCCGGTTTCTTCCTTACTGCATATGTATTTTCTATTAAAACCTAGAAGCGTGACTCAACTTGCCCCACCTATATCTTCACTGAGTATTTTTGACTCACCCTCTTTCATTGGTTCTTGCCTCAGGTAGATTGAGAGACCGACATGTCTCACGTGTCGGATGGGCAACAGTGCTTAGATAGGCCTTTTTGGATTTGCCGAGTCTCTATTGTTGTCTTTAACTCTCTAGATAGTTGTTCTTTTGTCCAGGCCTGTAGATAACGATATATTGATCCCCGTCCCTTGATATTCACTTTATGTTGCCCCTGAATGGGCTGTGATATATATATATATATATATATATATATATATATATATATATATATATATATATATATATATATATATATATATATTAGTTGAATTGGCCTCGGAGTGGCATTTATGTTATTATGATTTAAATTTGCTTCCGCTTTTTATTTAGAGCTGTTTAGATATTTTTACTTTGGGGATCCCCTGTTGCCAAGTGTCGGGATTGACCCGTTGGCTTGTATGGGTTCTCGGGTTGAGGCGCCATCATCGGCTTGGGAATCCGTGCAGGTTCGGGGGCTGTAGAGCGGGGCGCTACAATATTTGTTTTGCTTTTGTGTTTTCTGGATATGTAAATAAAGAAGCTCCTGATTTACTATAACCATATCACATTAACTAAGGGGATAGTTAAATGAAACATTTGATTAAGGTGTAATTCTAATAAACAAACTCCAAGTCAAATGAGTTCATAAAAGACAAGTGGGAGCGTTGACTATGAACTCGAATATAGACTTGCAGTGTGACTATGTAAAGTACTGAGTTTCTAAGTAAGACAATGTAAGTTGACATTCATACTCACACTGGGTGGCTATTCGACAGTTGCACTGAGGATACCAACTGTGACACTCACATGAGAGAGGCTATAACCTCTAAGTAATTGAGTTAAGTCAAGGTCAGTGAGGTGATTAATAATCCCTAGACTTGAGGGTTCGTCTCATCTCATGTTCATGAGATGGTCATTCGCTATTGAAGGGTTGCCGGCCAGGGTGCCTCGCGGATGGTCGGGTCGGGTCGGTGCCGCCCCCTTTTCTTTTTGTTTGTTTTGGGGGATTGGATGAATGTTGTGTTGTAGGGTTGTTTGTTGGACGGCGATGTAAGGGTGGGTTTTTACCTTTGGTGTGGTATCCTTCCCTATTCACCATTTGGAGGTTTTAGAGTCGCCACCCACTCGGTTAAGGTTGAGAGGGAAACCTGTATAGGCTCGTGTGTCCTTGTGTGTGTCCAGAGATTCATATGAAGGGTTCATGAGCTAAGTTACGATGGAGGAAGGGGTTGAGACAACCTATCACCCCCATCGCCCCTTTCAGGTCTTCTCACCAATACCAAATGACTGTAGTTGTAACGGCCCGAATATTTTAATAATATTATTAATTATTACGCGAATTCTTTCTTGCCTAATTTCTCGATCTATCCAATTGGATTAATTAATCTTGTGGAAAAGATTGATTTAACCTATCTTTTAAATACCCTCAATTACTTAAATTACATAAATGCCCTTGAAAGCCTAAATGACCATTTTACCCCCCTGAGATATTTTCCTAAATATCTACCTATCTCTCTCATTCTCTCATTACACACAAAGAAGGAAAAAGAAGAAAGGAAGGAGAAAGAAGGAGAAGAAAGAAGGGAAACTTCCCGACGCCCTACCGAGCCCGTTTCTCGCCCGATCGACGAGCCGTGAAAACCCGAATGATCCTCACTACATTCTCTACCGGTGGGACCAACGAGGGAGAAACTTGACTACCGCTTGCTTTCATCCTGTCGTGTTGAGCCAGGTAAGGGTTTTAAATTGTTTTCAACTGGAGTAAGAACATAGTTACTTAGGTTTGCGAAATAAACCACTATCCCGCTTTCTTATTACTTGTTGTATTGCCTTTACTATTTCTCTATCTGCTTAGTCAAACCGTTTTGATAGCAAACCAAAATGTTTTAAATACTTTCAACTAGAGGCAAGGAAAACCCATTTGTTTTAAATGCGAACTTTGGTCTCTCGACCTCGCAGTTATAACCTTGTCTCGAATGGCCCCTTTGGCCTCCCACACCCTGATTTCCTACTTTCGAATGACCGTTTTGGCCACCCAAACTATTATTGATTTCAAAAGCGAGCCATAGATTGATTAATGATTTGGGCCCGGGGTATACAGGTGGTGAGCCTGGGGACGAGCGTCTAGGGCAAATCCCGATGTATACTTCTAGCGTGTTGACTTGGGCCGGCTAGGAGGTTGGCTAGCCTAAGTTGATGCGAACGGTGGTGCTAATCGCATCTCCTTAAATTCTGATACGGTGGTGCTAATCGCGTCTCCTTAAATTCTGATGGTACCAATTGTTGGTGGTGGAGTACTTGACTATATGCTTGCATGATTTTCAATTGGGAGCTATAAGGAGAGGGCCCGTTCTCGCGGGACACATTATTGCATGATTTATTGCATTTATTGCTTGTCAAATTATTTTACGGCTTTCGTTACAAGTCGAAGCACATTCCGGTTTTCTTCATTTATCATATGTATTTCCTTATATATATATAAAATCCGGAAGCGTGACTCGTACTTGCTACCCTAAGCCTCCTTTATTATTCAATTAATTAGTTGAATTACGAGCCGTGTTTATTTATTATTTCTAACTTATTGAATCGTGCCTTTCGAGCTTGTAATGGCCTCGTGACTCAACTAATACCCCTTTCAACTTATCAGCTTGACATTACGTGCAAATGTTTTTAAAGGATCCGGTTCGTCAACCCTTTCGTGTTTTCCAAGCAAGCCGAACCGAGTGTTGCGTTGTGTTATTGTTTTACAACTTGTATTTCGTTATTTATCTTCTTTCTCAAAACGGGCAACAATTACCACTTTTAGTTTTAAAAGATAAATGACGAACTGTGATCAAAACCCCATTACTGAGTATCCATTATACTCACCCCTACTATTTTGGTTCTTGCTTCAGGTAAACAGGTGGCGACGTCACCTATCTTGTCAGTTGGCATCAGCAGGTCTAGATAGGCTCAGTCTTTCTGGTTTGTCTTGTTAGTGGTCCCAACAACCGTCGAGTCTTGTTTATTGTATTTATTTACTTGACGTACTTATGTGCCCCTGATATGGGATAGTTGACGATATCTAGGATTGTACAGGATAGACTAGTTGAGCCATGGATGGCACTACGTGTTGTTATTCTGTTGTATTTTGAATTGCACATGTTTAATTGATATTATGTTAGCTTCGTAGGCTTTTATGGATTTATTTGATTATCTTTTAAATCGCTTCCGCATATCTCTGTATTGTTGTGATTGTTGTTGGGATGGTTGTCACTGTTGCCGATGGTTATTGCTTGAGTGCCGTTCCCCGGAGTGGATTTTTGAGTTGAGGCTCCTCGCTGAAGCTCTGGAGTTCGCTTCGGTGCGAATGTGGCGGTCTTTGTTCAGGGGGCGCTACAGTCAGTGGTATCAGAGCCTAGGTTCCCAAAAGGAACCGAAGCTTTATAATCGCGTCGTGTCTTGTCTCTTGTGTCTGCCCGTTTTTTGTCAATGAAACTTAGAGTTTCCAGTCACAGGTGCTTGAGAACTCCTTAGTATTGAAATTGTGAGTGATCTTCTGTTGGAATGGCCAACCAACCGTTTGATCTATCACAATTGTAGTACTGAGTTGGGATCGAATGCAGGTGGATGTGGAACTCGATGTAGCGTCTGTCTTGTCTTGTCGTCTTGTTGTGTTCTGCTTGGGTCTCGTCGTGTCTAGGTCGTACGGCTATAGGATCGATTTTTGCTTGTTCCATGATTTGTTTTATGCTCTAAATTGATCATATGCTATTCGAATAAAATATGCATGCTTTATTTGAATTTTATATGCCTTATGTGATCATCCCATTAACCGAGCATGCATCGATTTCGAGTTTGTTATTCACAGATACATAATGCCTCGCCAAGGACCCCCTGCAGCTCCCTCATCTCCGAATTCGATTGCAAGAGAGTTAGTGACAGCTATGAGGCAGATTGCTGTCAAGAGAGACAACAACAACAACAGCATGTACCTGCGAGACAAGCCGAGGGTCAATCCTTGGACAGATTTCTGCACTACAACCAACCTTGCTTCATGGGTGAACCAGATGATCTTAAAGCCGAGGCTTGGATAGCCGATTTAGAGCGAACCTTCCGAGTAATACGCTGCGGTGACCCCGAGAGGGTCGAGTATGCCATCTTTCTCATGAGAGGACCAGCTGAAGATTGGTGGCGTTACATAGAACAGAGATGGATCGCTGAGAGAATTTCGTACACTTGGTCACGGTTCCTATCCGACTTCCGAGAGAAGTACGTGCTGCAAGTGGTACGTGACAGCCGAGAAAGAGAGTTCATGTCCCTCACCCAAGGAGCTCTCCCTGTTGCACAATACGAGGCCCTTTTCAGCCGCCTCATTGTCTATGCTCCTCACATTGCATCCGACGATCGAAGAAGAGCGTGAAAGTTCATCGAGGGACTTCAACCGGAGATCTTGGAAAGATTAGTGGGATTGGACATTCGAGTTTATCACGAGGCAGTTAACCGAGCTATGAGAGTGGAGTCCGATCTTCAAGAGATGAGACGAAGTATTCCTCACATGAAAGGATCCTCTTTCAACGAGAAGGCAAGAAGAGAGCCATCCGGACCGAGCACCTTTCAGACATGGGAACCAAACTACGAGATGCCGGAACCTACCAGACCAGAAGTGAACGAGGACCCCATTCCCTGTGAGCACTGTGGAAAGACGAATCACAAAACTACAAAGTGTAGGAGGAAACTGGGGCGTTGCCTCAGATGTGGGAGTAGCAAGCATCGAGTTCAAGACTGCCCCGACTCAAGCAACCCTCGGGGAAGAAAAAGGGGATCTCGACCCTGATACCGACTCGCAGAGGTACATTGCATTATCATTGCATTCATTCATAGTATTCTGTTTCGAATGGTAATTGCTTTAAATATCTGTTAAGTGTTTTATATAACTTACGTGTTTTAACTGCTTTCAAAATTCACACTTGCACTGATTGAATGATTAGACGCTAAGATTTATGTGACCTCTGTGTGGATAGCATGGAATTCGATAAATTCGTTATACGCTATTAGAGAGTGCTAAGGACAAGGAGTTCTTGGATGACTAGGATCGATTCTGTTGCGAGTACGTTATGCGGTTCTGGATAGCACCGACGTTGACAAATCGAGTTTAAAGGAGAATACTTCGGAAGATAGTCGAAGTGAGAACCGACATGAATCCGGATGTCGAACTCGACCAGAAGAACACCGAGCTTTCAGCTACACCAAACTGAAGACCTTACACTGGGATTTTCTGTTCTTGGTCATTATGGACGAACGAACATGATTCTTCAGGAATCAAAGGAGTCGGTACATCTCCACTCGGCCGAGAGGGGAGATTCGAGTAGGCTCCTACATCACTGCTACATTGGAGTGTGCCCAACTGGAAGGGCTCGATACTCAGGTCGCCATTGGAGGTTCGACCTCGATTAGTTATGGGACTCTAGTCCAGATGGCGATCTGCACAAAAGGTCCGAGGCGAAATGACCCGTACGTCTTAGTAGATGGTCTACCCTTAGGGGAAGTCGTCGAGGATGATGCACACGAAGAAGGACCCCGAACCTAGAGGCCCATGAGCAGGCTCAGCATATCTACCGATAGCTATTGGGACAGGATGCATCGATCCCTGAGTTTTCGCACGCCAGAGGAAACGCTCAGGACCAGGAACCCCTGAGTTTTCGCACACCAGAGGAAACGCTCAGGACCAGGAACCTATTGATCTGCAGCGATTCTATACGGAGTTTCCCGATTACAGTCGTATGAACGACGAGAGATTCGCCCAGCAGGAGAGACCGATCAATGAGGGCTTTACAGTTCAGCACGCTCGCATCGACAGCCAGCACTCAGCACTTCATAGATCTATTGCCGAGATGCAGAAGTCACTTTCAGAGCAGCTCGAGAAGTATTCCCGTCGTGGTCCCGATGAGCCATGATCTATTTATCTTTATTTTCTTCTCCGTCATTAGCTTTATTTATGGTTTTTTGTAATGCCGTCTTTCGCATGACTTTGAATTTTATTTGGAATGTTATTTGCATTTAAATATTTTTGTTAGGAATGATGTTTTTTTTAATGTATTTTAATTACTCCTAAATGTTCGTTTTTAATTCGCGTTATTAGAATTTTTATAGATTATCCTCCTCTTAACTAACCCCGAGGTCCGGAGGAGAATCTGAGGACAGATTCTCTTGAAGAGGGGAGTATTGTAACGGCCCGAATATTTTAATTATATTATTAATTATTACGCGAATTCTTTCTTGCCTAATTTCTCGATCTATCCAATTGGATTAATTAATCTTGTGCAAAAGATTGATTTAACCTATCTTTTAAATACCCTCAATTACTTAAATTACATAAATGCCCTTGAAAGCCTACATGACCATTTTACCCCCCTGAGATATTTTCCTAAATATCTACCTATCTCTCTCATTCTCTCATTACACACAAAGAAGGAAAAAGAAGAAAGGAAGGAGAAAGAAGGAGAAGAAAGAAGGGAAATTTCCCGACGCCCTACCGAGCCCGTTTCTCGCCCGATTGACGAGCCGTGAAAACCCGAACGATCCTCACTACATTCTCTACCGGTGGGAAGAACAAGGGTTTTAAATTGTTTTCAAATGGAGTAAGAACATAGTTACTTAGGTTTGCGAAATAAACCACTATCCCGCTTTCTTATTACTTGTTGTATTGCCTTTACTATTTCACTATCTGCTTAGTCAAACCGTTTTGATAGCAAACCAAAATGTTTTAAATACTTTCAACTAGAGGCAAGGAAAACCCATTTGTTTTAAATGCGAACTTTGGTCTCTCGACATCGCAGTTATAACCTTGTCTCGAATGACCCCTTTGGCCTCCCACACCCTGATTTCCTACTTTCGAATGACCCTTTTGGCCACCCAAACTATTATTGATTTCAAAAATGAGCCATAGATTGATTAATGATTTGGGCCCGGGGTATACAAGAGGTGAGCTTGGGGACGAGCGTCTAGGGCAAATCCCGATGTATACTTCTAGCGTGTTGACTTGGGCCGACTAGGAGGTTGGCTAGCCTAAGTTGATGCGAACGGTGGTGCTAATCGCGTCTCCTTAAATTCTGATACAGTGGTGCTAATCGCGTCTCCTTAAATTCTGATACGGTGGTGCTAATCGCGTCTCCTTAAATTTTGCTGGTACCAATTGTTGGTGGTGGAGTACTTGACTAGATGCTCGCATGATTTTCAATTGGGAGCTATAAGGAGAGGGCCCGTCCTCGCCGGGACACATTATTGCATGATTTATTGCATTTATTGCTTGTCTAATTGTTTTACGGCTTTCGTTACAAGTCGAAGCACATTTCGGTTTTCTTCATTTATCATATGTATTTCCTTATATATATATAAAATCCGGAAGCGTGACTCGTACTTGCTACCCTAAGCCTCCTTTTTTTTTCAATTAATTAGTTGAATTACGAGCCGTGTTTATTTATCGTTTCTAACTTATTGAATCGTGCCTTTTGAACTTGTAAGGCCTCGTGACTCAACTAATACCCCTTTCAACTTATCGGCTTGACATTACGTGCAAATGTTTTTAAAGGATCCGGTTCGTCAACCCTTTCGTGTTTTCCAAGCAAGCCGAACCGAGTGTTGCCTTGTGCTATTGTTTGACAACTTGTATTTCCTTATTTATCTTCTTTCTGAAAACGGGCAACACTCACCACTTTTAGTTTTAAAAGATAAATGACGAACTGTGATCAAAACCCCCTTACTGAGTATCCTTTATACTCACCCCTGCTACTTTGGTTCTTGCTTTAGGTAGACAGGTGGCGACGTCACCTATCTTGTCAGTCGGCATCAGCAGGTCTAGATAGGCTCAGTCTTTCTGGTTTGTCTTGTCAGTGGTCCCAACAACCTTCGAGTCTTGTTTATTGTATTTATTTACTTTACGTACTTATGTGCCCCTGATGTGGGATAGTTGATGATATCTAGGATTGTACAGGATAGACTAGTTGAGCCATGGATGGCACTACGTGTTGTTATTCTGTTGTATTTCGAATTGCACATGTTTAATTGATATTATGTTAGCTTCGTAGGCTTTTATGGATTTATTTGATTATCTTTTAAATCGCTTCCGCATATCTCTGTATTTTTGTGATTGTTGTTGGGATGGTTGTCGCTGTTGCCGATGGTTATTGCTTGAGTGCCATTCGCCGGAGTAGATTTTTGAGTTGAGGTTCCTCGCTGAAGCTCGGGAGTTCGCTTCGGTACGGATGTGGCGGTCCTTCTTCAGGGGGCGCTACAGTAGTAGTTCCCCAAATATGTAAACAAGTAATTGCAAGCAAGTATATATATATGTACATATGTGTATGTGTGTGAATGTGGAATGTAGGGGCCTGGCTTCGTGCCGGAAGGAACCGGCTGCCTACGTATCCCAATGAGCTTGGGAATCAGAGCCAACGTAGTTCATACCCCGAACTTCTGAGAGTAGGGCATGGAGTAGACATATGAGGTTCGTCACGCCTCGTTTGTGGAGAGTTTTGTATTGTTTTATGAAAAGGGTGTGGTATAACAGAAAAGCTTTTTGTGAAAAGAGTAGCCTTTCGGGTGTGTCTAAAATAAAGGGGGGTTTGGATTTAACCACTGGAACCTCATGTCTAAAGTTACCCAAAGAGGGGTTCTTTTGTTAAGAAAGGGCTTTGAGCTATTATTGGAAAGTTTCATTGGATGAAAAGGAACGTTTTGTAAAAAGTTCGTGTTTTTGACGAGACATTGGGTTTAGTTCTTGGCTGTAAAGCCGTCCGGCCTTCGTTAAACCTATCGAGGGATTATTAACCCTGCATAAGGTATCTGGCGAATCGAAAAAGGAACTAAGCCTAGGTATGTCTACCCTATACCCTATGCTCGGGAAGTTCGGGGTTAGCACAGACATGCGAGATGAGGAGTTTCATGCAGGAAAGCGGTAAAACACTTAGGTAAGCAAGAAACTAAGGGGAGCGTCGGGCACCAGTTGTAGTCTAGGTGGGGTGGAGGAAGAGGGAGGCTCTTCGCCCATTGACCACTTAGACCCGACGACGTTAGCCATGGGGGGTGTTCTGTCCCATAGGGGGACGAAACGGGGGCTATTACTATGAAAGTAAAGGAAAGCGGAAAGTAAATAAATGTGGAAAAGACTAAAAGGAGACTCACCCTCGTAGTCTTATCTTCACTTCACTTCATTCCTAACTGCTGCTTCCCCCCTCGAACACTGGAGCACGATCGCAGGGACCGGACAGAACTCTGACTCGGGACTGAAATTTGGGCACTCTATTGAGCAGAGTGTCAGACCTCCTTTCGATTTTAGGGGTTAGGAATATAGAATTCCTAACCTAAAATCGAGAAAAAGGACCGGAAAGGGACTAGAGTGGACCGGGCTGAAGAGCGTCATCCTCTCTTTAGAAATCCTAAGAAGAATACTCGAGCATTAGGAGGAGAGGAGGTGAAGAGGGAATGAGCAAATGATTGAATGAGGGAGGACCTCATTATATATTGGTGAAAATGGCCCGTATATGGTAAGTTAGGGCTACAAATCGCTTAAGGAAAGTTAGGGCAAAGACTGGTGAGGTTGACCGGCCAGCCAGGCTAGTGCGCCTGGCCGTGATCGGCCAGCCAGCTGGTGGAACCAGCTTGGTGGCTTTCTCGCCGGCCGGTAGGCCCGCGAAGTTGTGCTAGCCGGCAGGCCGTGTTGGGCCGGGCCAGGGTTTGTGCATTTGTTCGATTTTTTGGTGTTTTTCTTTCGTTTCACGTTTGATTTGCGTGATTCGAAGACCGAGATACTTCTATCGCGATGTCCTATCGTAATATTGCATCGAATTTGGGATCCGACAAATATATGGAAGGATATAGAGGTTATTAGAGGCTACCTAGGGTATGTCGCGAGATATGGACCCTAGGGTTTGACTCTTGGGGATTGTCTGGGCGTCCGGAGTCTGCCTGATGTCTGGCGGGGATGATTCATCAATTTTGCAAAATATCATCGTGTGACGATGTGCAAAATTGAGATGTTCACAGAGCCCCCCATCGGCGGAGGCTCGAGAGCGGCGAACACCAATGGGTGGCTCTATGAATACCTTGATTTTGCCCCGAAAAGTGCAAGCTGGAGCGGGTCCGGATGCTAGGATGTTGTTGGCGCGAAGCTATCTTATAGTGGACGTTAGTGCCTCTGGGGCTTTACTCTGTGGAAAAATAACTAACACTAATGCCTCTGGGGGGCCTGTAGATTGATCAAGGGTCTTGTGCCACCCTTGGGAGAGAACTGGGAAGGTCTGGTGCCACCCTTTGGATATGGATAAGGAAGAAGGGTCTTGTGCCACCCTTTGCATGTGGATAAGGGTCTTGTGCCACCCTTTGGATAGAGAGAAGGGTCTTGTGCCACCATTTGGATGATTTTGGGGCTAATGATTAAAGGACCTAGATTGAGGATTTTTGGCGTCCTCTTTGGTAGAGCCATCATTGCCCGGGATCGTTGACTCGAGGATCAACGTGTTGTAGATAAGGTGACCCAATACCGACGAGCTTTTGGAGCTTGGCACGAGTTCTGTGGGGCTTCCAGATACCTCAGGTTTGGAGATGGGGAGTCCCGTCCATTCTCCATGGGAGTCTTTTCTGAGGAGTTTGAATATAGGTTCACATGTCATAGCCAGGTTGGAGATAAACCGGCTTATGAATTGTACCTTGCCCAGGAACCCTCGGACTTCCTTTTCGGTCTTAGGGGCAGTCATTTCGGTCAACGCTTTTACTTTGGAAGGGTCTACTTCGATTCCCCTTTGGCTAACCATGAACCCTAAAAGTTTATCTACTATAGCCCCAAACACGCATTTGGCAGGGTTAAGCCTCATGCTGTAGAGTCGCAGCCTATTGAAGAATTTTCGGAGGTTGGGCAGGAAGTCGTATCTGGTTTTAGCCTTTATAATCATATCATTCACGTATACCTCCACATTCTTGTGGATCGTATCGTGGAATAGAGTCGTAGCTTCCCTCTGATATGTAGCCCCGGCGTTCTTGAGTCCGAATGGCATGACCGTGTAATAGAAAGTTCCCCAAGGCGTGATGAAGGATGTCTTTTCTTGGTCGTCAGGATACATTTTGATCTGGTTGTATCCGGCGAACCTGTCCACGAATGAGAGAAGCTCGTGATCCACCATGTTGTAAACTAAGATATATATTACAGGGAGTGGGTAGTCGTCTTTAGGGCATGCCTTGTTGAGCTCACTGAAGTCGACACAAACTCTGACTTTGCCGTTAGGTTTAGGTACAACCACTAGGTTGGCTAACCATTCGGGATACTCGACAACCGTCAGGAAGCCGCATTGGAGCTGCTTAGTGACTTCTTCCTCAATTTTGAGGGACCATTCGGGTTTTAATCTCCTCAACTTTTGTTTTACGGGCTTTACATGAGGATAAGTGGGAATTTTATGATAGACAATGTCAATATCTATCCCTGGCATGTCCTCATAAGACCATGCAAAAACATCCACATACTCTTTGAGGAGGGTGGTGAGCTGTCCTTTCGCAGTTTCGTTCAGTGTGGTTCCAATACGTACTTCTTTGATGGACTCTAGTGTTCCCAGGTTCACAGGGATGGGTTCTTCGAAGACGGGTTGAACCCTATCCTTTTCTCGATAAGCTGCTTTCTTAGCTAGTTCTGATAGGAGGCGTCGTTCGTCGGGGTCCAAGGATAAGGTCTCTTCCTTTACCCGGCCCGTCGTCTTTTCTGATGGTAGTTCCGGGAGTACCATTTCTGCTAGTTCCTCGAGGTCCACCTCTAGTAATTCCACCAACCCCGTTATGATATCGTCGGGCTTTTCCAAGACCTCCATTATAAAAGGGAGGTCCCCTTCTACGGACCAATTCGCGAGTGGCGCATGAAGGGGTGCTATGCCATCGCTTATGATATTGGCAGTCTCTTTGACAATGACATTAATATCGTTGTGTGACCCCTTTCTATGCTTGAATGTGGGGTTAAGGGAGAAGGTTTTGATGGGGAGGTCGTCTCCCTTTTTCCCTTTTGAGGAAGATCTTTCTTTCTTCGTGAGTCTTCGCAATATGTCGCGAAGGGCGATATATCCATCAGTATCATGACCATTGCCCTGATGGTATTCACATTATGCTTCGGCCTTCCATCCCGCTGACGGCTTGTGTGGGGGAGGTGTGGGGCCGATTGGCTCAATTCTCCTCTTTCCTTGGCCTGTAGGAATAGGGCCCGAGTGTTTCCCATGTGGTGGAACATTGGAATTCCCAAGCGTCCTCTTGGGTGGGACTGTGACAGGCCCTCTTATTGGGCTTCTCCTTTCCATTAAGATCGTCCTTAAGATCTGATCCATACCGACATCTAGTCGCTCCTTCCTGCATTCCACATTCCTTAGAGTCCTCAAGATTTCCGACTGATGCATTTCTCTAGTAAATACTGCGACCTTTGCGGTGTCCTGGAAAAGAGTGGTTCTTTCTAAAATCTGTCCAATCTCAATGTGCCGCTTAGCCATAGCGTCTGACATTCGCTTTAGCGCATTGATGAGTTCGATGGATGATGGTTCATGCTGAGATGTTGGAGTGCAGTCGTTTAGGCTTTAACTGCAAGTACGGTTGGTAGCCTAGTATTAGGGCAATGTCCCGGACAGACTCCCAGTCGACACGGCGGTCCTAATACTTAGTGCATAATGCCAACGTTGACAGATGGAGTTTTTGAGAAATCTGATACCCATCTAAGATAACACTGACACCCTTGCCTTATTCTTAGTGTTTTACTCAAAGGGAGCATCACTAAGGGTCAAAGGCAAGGTTTCTACTCCGGTCTCGGCTATAGTGTATCTAGAGGTAATCTATATGCACGAGCGGTCCTCATGGGTTCGATGTTTGGCTACCACTTGCCTAGAGTGCCAACAATGTCCTCTTAGGGTCCTCCCTGAGGGACTCCTATGTCAGAACAAGTTTGTCGACTCGTTAATGCACTTAGTGTAGTCTGCCGGAGGATTCCCAGTCGAGTTGGTGGGGCACGAGCGGCCCTCTTAAGTACCAACGACTTGACAGAATCGTCTTAGGCGGCTTGCACTAAGTACTAGAGCAAGTGGTTGAGGGTCATAGTATCTTTGAAGGGGGTCATGACCTCCCCCCAATCTCCGAATACCAAGCCTCGGGATTTAACACTCACGTTATGCAGAATACAATGCAGTTTGTGAAGTGTGTGAGGTCTCTAGCGTGAGATCAGAACACGTATGTACACGTATAGGTATATATATATATATATATATATATATATATATATATAGGTAAGCTTACAAATAAAGTAAACTCATAAAGGATTTGGGGAACCCTTTGGTCATTTGGCTTGGCTGCAGTCGATGTCTAGCTCTCTTAGACATCCCCAGCAGAGTCGCCACTGAAGGGTTGATGGCCGGCGCGCCCCGCGGATGGTCAGGTTGGGTCGGTACCGGCCCCCCTTTCTTTTTTGTTTTGTTTTGGGGGATTGGATGAATATGGTGTTGTAGGGTTGTTTGTTGGATGTTGATGTAAGGGTGGGTTTTACCTTTGGTGTGGTATCCTTCCCTATTCGCCATTTGGAGGTTTTAGAGTCGCCACCCACTCGGTTAAGGTTGAGAGGGAAACCTGTATAGGCTCGTGTGTGTCCAGAGATTCATATGAAGGTTTCGGGAGCTAAGTTACGATAGGAGAAGGGGTTGAGACAACCTATCACCACCCATCGCCCCTTTCGGGTCTTCTCACAAATACCAAATGACCGTAGTAGTTCCCCAAATGTGTAAACAAGTAATTGCAAGTAAGTACATATATATATATATATGTATATATATATATATATACGTATATATATATATACATATGTGTATGTGTGTGAATGTGGAATGTGGAATGTAGGGGCTAGGCCCCTTTGGCTTCGTGCCGGAAGGAACCGGCTGCCTACGTATCCCAAGGAGCTTGGGAATCAGAGCCAACGTAGTGTTGGGATTCACGCACCCCCGGGCGCAGCAGAAGTAGTAGATTTCAAAAAATTTTAGCCTCGGGGCATTGCTATGAATCTTCATCCAATGAACTCGTAACTTTGAAACGTTTATATATTTTGAAGAAGCACACATTTACGCACTCCTTTTGTAGTAGATAAGGAATGAAAGATTTCCAAAGCTTCAGGCCACTCCGTGATCAGCGCAGGCTTCTTGATTCTACCAAGGTCCGATCTTTAACTGAAACCCTCTGAGGTTGATCCACGGCTTTTCGCAGACAAACTCTGAATCTCTTAATTCCTGCTAGAGATTTAAGATTAGTATTTCTGCAGTCCAATGTAAACCAACCTATAGAGAGATAGAAAAGTGGCGCAGAAGAGAGAGAGAGAGAGAGATTAGGGTTAGGAAAAATCCAATTCTTGGAACTTCTGTTCTGCATCTTACGTTAAACCCATGTTCTGTGTTCTGTAAGATCTGTCTTAAATAGACTTGAGTGGGACGAAAATTTCAGTTGTAGATGGGTTGAGATTTTCGGCCACTGTTGGGCCCAACAGTATTTTGGCCTTTTAAAGGCCTTTTCAATTTAATACAAGATTAAATATTTCAGACTCAATTTAATCAATCTTGATTAATTAAACAAGTCCATTACTTTATTAAGGTGGGCTTCAATTTTATTCCAAATAAAATATAAGCCCATCTTTAATCAACTTGGGCTGGCTAGAATTAATTCCAAATTAATTCTCTAGTCCAATAAGTCCAATTAACATTTAATTGTTACAGATTTTTCCTTCTATTAATTGTACTTGATTTATTCTAAATAAATTACAAGTTTCTCAATTAATTATTTTGACTTGAATTAATATTAATTAACTCTCAAGTCTTAAACTTTCAATTAACACTTTAATTGATAAAACTCCATCCTACTCAAATTAAGTAGTCTCAAATTTCAACTTAAATTTCGAGACTCACTCTTAATTACTTTAGACTTGAATTAATTCCCAATTAACTCTCAAGTCTAATATGCTATCAAATAACAAGTCTCTCGAATTTAATCACATTAAATACTTGTTAATTACTCTTAATTAACTCTTACATGTTAATTACACTTAATTAACATCTTGATCTCTTATTAATGAATTAATTCCAATTAATTCATTTGTCAATCCAGTTGACTATTATCAAACTCTATTAATATAGATAAATTTGTTCGCCTTTGGAGGTCATTGTGTGACCCCTCAGGTTCACCAATAGGACAGTAGTAGGAATACATTCTTAATGTCATAATTGTGACTTTAATTAAACTCATTTAATCAAAGACTATTTGTGAATCAACTCATTGACTTCACAAATATATTCCTACAGACCATGGATAACGTCTAGCAACGTGTCCATGGCCACCCATCCATCGATGAAGTGGTACGAACCTTTTAGCCTCATGATCTCCGTGAGATACGATCCTTCTATTATCCAATTCCCGATTGAGACCTAGGGTATGGGAGGTGGAACCCCAGTAGTCTGCAATGCTATGAATAACATTCCTATAGTAATTCCATTTGATCTTGCTCTCTAGGAACTCTTTTCTAGTGAAGACCAACCGTACCTTGTGCAAGGATTTAGTGGTGGAATATACTACAATAGAATTCATAGGAATTCTTCTTGTTCTTGTAACAAGTGATAGATCCTGTATTGACCCTCACAGCCTCCTTGCATAACTCGAACATACCCAACGCACAACTTATGTGAAACTTAGGGATTCAGAAGTACATCAAAGTATGCCTCAGTTATGCACAAGGAAACCATGGAGCCTCAAGTGTAAGGATTAGTTAGACACGATCATGGCTAGGGAAATCCTCCTAATCGCTAAGACTCTATATGAGTCTTACCCCATTAAGGCATTCCCGGCGGGATCCTCAGTGAACTTAATCTCCATTAAGCACCCTCATATGCATAGTAGTGTCAAAACACTAATGTCATGAAATGGGACACACTTTCATAAAGCTATGTCATATGAGCAAGTCTTGAGCGAGTCTGATCGACATCCCCTGTGCCTTTTAAACTCTTCGACTTGGAGTATTTTAGATCACACCATTGGGTACTTATTTCATGGCCCCCATCAAATGGTGAAACCAAGTCCCTTAGCTTACTGTGATCTTGGGGTTTCATCCATACACAAGAATAAATAATATGCAATCACTTATAAATGTAATATGAGAGTTTTAGAGGAAATTCCCCAAGCAATTCGGCTTTCCAGGGCACAACTCTAACACATAGTTCATACCCCGAACTTCTGAGAGTAGAATATAGAGTAGACATATGAGGTTTGTCATGCCTCATTTTTGGAGAGTTTTGTATTGTTTAATGGAAAGGGTGTGTTATAGCAGAAAAACTTTATGTGAAAAGAGTAGCCTTTCGGGTGTGTCTAGAATAGAGGGGGTTGAATTTAACCACTGGAACCTCATGTCTAGAGTTAACCCAAAGCGGGGTTCTTTTGTTAAGAAAGGGCTTTGAGCTGTTATTGGAAAGTTTCCTTGGATGAAAAGGAAGGTTTTGTAAAGGGTTCGTATTTTTGACGAGACCTTGGGTTTAGTTCCTGGATGTGAAGCCGTCCGACCTTCATTAAACCTATCGAGAGATTATAAGCCCTGCGCAAGGTATCCAGCGAATCGGAAAAGGAACTAAGCCTAGGTATGTCTACCCTATACCCTATGCTCGGGAAATTCGGGGTTAGCACAGACATGCGAGATGAGGAGTTTCATGCAGGAAAGCAGTAAAACACTTAGGCAAGCAAGAAACTAAGGGGGGCGTCGGGCGCCGGTTGTAGTCTAGGTGGGGTCGAGGAAGGGGGAGGCCCTTCGCCCGTTGACCACCTAGACCCGATGGCCTTAGCCATGGGGGGGTGTGCCGTCCCATAGGGGGACGGAATGTGGGCTATTACTATGAAAGTAAAGGAAAACGGAAAGTAAATAGATGCAAAAAAGGCTAAAAGGAGACTCACCCTCCTAGTCTTTTCTTCACTTCACTTCGTTCCTAGCTGCTGTTTCCCCCCTCGAACACTGGAGCACGATCACAGGGACCGGACAGAACTCCGATTCGGGACTGAAATCTGGGCACAATATTGAGCAGAGTGTCGGACCTCTTTTCGATTTTAGGGGTTAGGAATATGAATTCCTAACTTAAAATTGAGAAAAAGGGACCGAAAGGGGACTAGAGTGAACCGGGCTGAAGAGCCTAGTCATCTCTTTAGAAATCCTAAGACGAATACTCGAGCCTTAGGAGGAGAGGAGGTGAAGAGGGAATGAGCAAATGATTGAATGAGGGAGGACCTCATTATATAGGGGTGAAAATAGCCCGTATATGGTAAGTTAGGGCTGCAAATCGCATAAGGAAAGTTAGGCAATGACTGGTGAGGTTGACCGGCCGGCCAGGCTGGTACGCCTAGCCGTGATCGGCCGGCCGGCTGGTGGGACCAGAGGCTTTCTCGCATTTGTTTGGTTTTTCGGTGTTTTCTTCTTCGTTTGACGTCCAATTTGGGTGATTTGAAGACCGAGATGCTCCTATCGCGTTGTCCTATCATAATATTGCATCAAATTTGGGATTCGACAAATATATGGAAGGGTATAGAGGTGATTAGAGGTTACCAAGGGTATGTCGCGAGACATGGACCCTAGGGTTTGACTCTCGGGGATCGTGTGGGCGTCCGGAGTCTGCCTGATGTCTGGCGGGGCTGAGTCATCAATTTTGCTAAACATCGTCCTGTGACGTGGTGCAAAATTGAGGCGTTCACAGTGACACTGCCACCTTTCTGCCTGACAACACCTGAAGCAAGAATCAAAACGAGAGGATGAGTATAAAGGATACTCAGCGAGGGGTTATAATATAATAACTGATCACAGTTCGTCTTTTGACGGTTTAAAACCAAAAAATGGTTGGAATGCTGCACGTTTGAGAAAGAATAATAGCAACAAAAGAAGTTGAAAATACTTCGTAAGAAATTGCAACACGCCAGTTCGACTCATTTTCAAAACGTTAAACATTGCCGAACGGATCCTTTTGAAATCATTTAAGCACATAATTCAAGCCGATATTTAAAAGATAACCTAGTTGACTTATAAGCCAGTTTAACAACTTTTCACAAAACCTTAACTAGAGAAACGATAGAATAAGTGACGAGGCTCATAATGCAACTAAGCCAATTTGAAAGCATTTAACAAGATCTTAATATAAATGTCCCGGCAAGCATGGACCCTTTTCTCCCTTTTGTCAAACTCCGAGACTACCCGAAATTCAACACGTTCAAGATAGATTTTAGGAAAAATACACAACGAATACAATGTTCACAATCACCCTAACGAAAGACTAGCCAACCACCGACCGGTCTCCGATTAGAATTTATAATTTGGAAACTATACTTTGGGATCTTATTACCCTAGACGCTCGTCTCCGGATCTAACCCTCCATATAATCTTCGGGCCCATTTTATAAATCATGAAACAAGATCTTTTTCTCGCTTTGCAAACCATTAGTCTACGTTGTGGCCAAACGAGCCTTTTGAGACATTAGTATTGCGGTACGAAACCCAAATCCTACTTTGAAAACAAATAGGTTTTATGTCTCGTGGAAAGATCATTTCGAAATACAATACGTATATCGTTTGATATCAAAACGTTTGATCGAAACCATCAAGGTACATCTCGAAATATCTAGTATTATATAAAAGATAAGCTAAAAAGTAAAATTCATATAATCAAAATGTCGAGATAAGTTGTTTCACAAGGTAAAAGGGATTATTACTCCAGTTGAAAACTGTTTGTAATCCTCACTTGGAAAAAATCGAAGACAAGACTCAAAACAAGTGTCCCACGAGAGAAACGCCTAAAACTGACAGATGACAATACCAGGTAAGACAATAACATAACGCTCGGCGTACAAGGTGCTAATAAAGCGAATGAAAGCATTTAATTCACGACTTCTATTGAAGTACTCACAAAAATGTCATTTAACTGAATAAACAAAGTCTTAGAATTAAACGATATTGCGCATTCTTAAACGCAATTTTAGTTTCACATTCATGCTCAAAATGCTATAATAACGTAATCATGCAAATTCCGGATCAAACGGACGAATATCAAAAAATAGGCTAAAAAACCATAAGAGGAAAAGTACTATTCCTAACCCGAACGAAGTCGGAAATATTCCTACTCCGAGTATTTATAGGTTTAAGAACCATACGAAGGTATTGGCGAAGTCGGACATCGAAAACGAGGTCAAACGAAGAAGTTGGTGTTTTTGGGTGAAATGGACAGTGAGATCAGACTATGAAAATCGTCTAAGGCATAAACACGGGGTTGAGTCACGGCCTCAACCTTGTGTGGGAACACCGTGAGCGTAAAAAAATGGCACTCACGGCCTTGCGTCACCCCGTGAAGTAACCCTGCGTGTGACACACGGGGTTTCTACACCCCGTAAGGAAAGACCGTGTACATGTCACAAGGTTGCAGAACCCTGTGTGTGAAGGCCGTGTGGTTCATATAAATTGCAGAACAGTGGGTTTCAGTGCAAGAATAGTAAAACTAAATACAATATTCATCCTAATAAAAATTATACTCAATCAATCATGCTTAAACTCACGTATGTTGTTCTCCTAATCATGCTCGACATTTAGAAACGATTATCATGCAAAACTTACCATAATTACTAATAAACCCAAATGAAAAACTTAAGGAAAAATCCTAACAAAAAGCCTCCGGTAGACGGGAATCGAGACAACGAATCGAGATGAGGTTAAAAAGTTACCAGAAGATTACGAAACGAGGATCGAGTAGTCGAAAAGGTGAGTTCGATTGGTCGGGAATCGAGTGCGCTACGAGCTTGGCAAGATCTTCTCCTTTTGTCTTTTTTTCTTTTCTTCTTCTTTCTCCTTCTTGTACGTGTGAGTGGATGAGAATGAGAGAAGTAAGGGTTTCAAGGGTATTATGGTCATTTCGGGTTAAAGGATCATTTTGGGGAAAAATATGGGTTTCGACTTGAAATCACCTCATGAATTCAAGGGTTCGAATGAAAATTTAAGAAAAGATTTAGAAATAAGGTTTCGAAATAACTTCCAACATTACGGGTCGTTACAATTTTTTTCTTAGAATCTTAATAACACAATTGTTGTATAATATGTCGTGTTTGTAGAACCCAAACTTGAATTTTTTTTGTATTAATTATAGAAGTTAGGTTAAGCAATTTTTCTGGACCGTTCCTTCCCCAATTCGAACGTCATTTTTGCAGAATTTCTTTGTCAATATGAAGTATAGTTTGTGATTTTGTGGAATTGACAATTTGAATTAGAATATGTTTATATAGAACGTAAATAAGACATTGGTTGTATAATATGTGGTGTTTGTGGACCCAAACTTGAATTTTGTTGTAGTAGAACAAAAGCTAGGTTAAACAATTTTACTGGACCATTTCTTCCCCAATTCGAACGTCGCAGCCGTCCATCAACAATTGCCATTGTCAAACGCAGCGTCAATCGCTGTGCGAGCCCTATAACATACCAAACGCCACCATACAAGATGACCCAGACGCCACCAATCTCCCTATTAATTCTCCGTCGAACGAGGGCAGAAATTTCAACCACTGTCACCAGGGTAAAAAAACGAGGCCGAAAACACAAGCTCACGAAGGCATGATTGCTACGGAACAACCTATCTATCAATTTCCAAGTACAACGGTTGAATTTTCCTTATCGAGCGAGCACATTCTCTTCGAGAAAATTGCCCGCCGGAAAATTATTTCGGTGCCCATGTGAAAGATAATGGCATGCTCTTATAATTCTTGGATAAATAATAGTATTTCGGACATTTTACACAAAAAAGAGGAAGCAAAGTTAAAATCAAAACTTAGATTAGTACCTAAAATAACCATTGAAAAAAATGGATAGCAAAGCTAAATTTTTTGAGATAAAAGGGATTTAAAGTCAGTTGCCCATAATTTAATTATAAATATCAAAGATACAAAGAAATTTTTAAATCCAACCACGGATATGAGATTATGAACCAAATACCACTCGAAAATTAGCCATTGGATAAGACTTAAATACCAAAGATTTAACCAAAGTTGAATAAAAATTTGACTAAAGTGTATCATGGAATATATTATTTAATTTAGAACTATATAAAGTATACATATCTGAAGAGATTGAAGCAAGGAATTTATTTGCGTGTCAAATCTGAATTGTGCACTAGTCGCCGTGAGAATATTGTAGGTGGTCGACGAAGAGCTTTTACTGTCTGTTAGGTGATTAATAAATTCATTTTTTTTTTTCAATTACATTTATGGGTAAAAATGCATTGTCATAACAAAATTGTTTGAGCAATAGTAGAATATGCTCTAAAAATCAAAACTCCCCATGATAATTAAATATATGACATCAACAGTGACGAAACTATATTATATGTTAATGGAATAATTTTAAAAAATATACTATATTAATGCAATAACTTCAAAATTGGGGATTCACAGTAACACACTTATTTATATGTAGTTCCGTCGCCACCGAACATCAAGAAAGTGATTGTATTTCAGCGAAGATGTCTAATTACTTAGAACATATGTAGCACCCCAAATTTGAAAGTAATTGTCCCACATCGGCTTGGTGGTTTAAGTTAGAAGGGTTTATAAGTGAATCTTCATGTATAACTAAATGGATTAATCCCTTTTGGCGCGTACTTCCCAAGCCAAACTTTAGGGTTGTACACTGTGGAGACGAAGCTTATACCCGCGCGTCCAACGGGCACCGTCTTGAGGTTTCTCCTCTCCGCGCCCTGGGGGGTTCGTGACAAATGGTATCAGAGCCGACCGTCAGTCGTGGGAGCTAAGTGCCACGCGTGTGGGAGCCACTTCTTAAACCTGCGGGGCAAAGTGCTACATGCGCGGGTGCCACCTCTAGAGTCCCCACTGCCAGGCAATCATGGACTATGTCGCGACGCAATGAGGACATTACGCTCTCAAGGAGGGGTGATTGTATCACCCCAAATTTGAAAGCAATTGTCCCACATCGGATTGGTGGTTTAAGTTTGAAGGGTTTACAAGTGAATCTTCATGTACAACTAAATGGATTAATCCCTTTTGGCGCGTGCTTCCCAAGCCAAACTTCAGGGTTGTACATTGTGGAGACGAAGCGCCCCGGGGTTCGTGACAACATAGATTATTAATGTATGTACTTATATTTAGATTAAGAATATAAATGTATATGTTTAATTTATTGATATAATGATTTCGAAAAACAAAATGCTAAAACTGTGTATATAATTAATGTATGACTTATGATGCATGGATACTTTTAAAAAATTTATTTTGACTTGTCGTATCGTGTCAGATATTATGTCCGACACCGTGTTAAATACTTATCTAGTATAAAATATCAAAAAAATTTGTATTACTGTGTCCATGTTGCTATATATATCTGTATCCGTATTTCATAATATACCACTAATATTGAGTTAGGTATAGACTAACATGTATATATATTTATTATTATATGAAATTGGGGGTATAATAATGATTGTCACGGGCAATATGATGAGTTGAAATCATAAACTGTGTGGCCCTCACACTGTCTATGTCTGTTAGATAATACGATAGCAAAAGCTACAAGTTGAACTTGAGCTATCAATAAGCAATTAAAATAGTGCTCAATAACTTGAGCTATAGAATCATATTTTGTTTTTTTAAGTTTGAAGAGATTCTTATAAAATCGCATCATAAGCTGTTGGAATTGGAACAACAAACTTTCATATTTATTTTATGGTATTAATATTGTGGGAAAATTTTAGGAACATAAATTTTAATTTACTTGGATTTTAGGAACATCCATAAATTTTAATCTACTTGGATTTTAGGAACATATATTCGTAAATTTACTTGGATTTTAGAAACATAAAATTTTAAAGTTGAAAATTTCATCCTGTAGCATTGAAAATATGGCAAAATACAGACAATGTTCTATGGGATGAAATTTACAGTGCTACTGGATAAAATATTTTGAATTCTATGGGATAAAATTTACAATGCTGCAGATGAAATGTAGCAAACATTATCTGTATTTTGCTACATTTTCAATGCTATAGGATGAAAATTACAACTTTAGAAACTTATGTCCTTAAAACCCATGTAAATCAAAGTTGATGGATGAAGTATGTAACTTTCCCTAATATTGTTGGCCGAAATTCAAGATTCATCTCGTAATGTAACTTTCGCTAATATTGTTGGCCGAAATTCAAGATTCATCTCGTAAATTTGGACTTTCCAACTTTTAGACCCTTCTGGCACCCTGTAACACCCCAATTTTTTATAACTCACCAAACTACGTATGTAGTTGAGTCCGTGGAGTTTTTGTATGAATATTTAGCCTTGTATATGAGTTTTATCCGAAAATCTACCTTTTACCAAAAATTATATTTTGACCCCCAAGTCCCCCCTAATCCATTTCTTCTTCATCCCTTTTCATTTTAACCCCGTGAGAGAGTGTGAGAAGAAAAGAGGAATAAAAGAGGAAGGACTTTGGATCGATTCACCGAACTCGTTTCTTGTCCGATCGAAGTGCCGTGAGAATCTAGATGATCCTTGTTCTCTCCTCTACTGGTAAGCTTTTATTTCCGCTCGATTTTGTTCGTTTATTGTCGCAATTTTAAGATTTTTGTGATAGGATTTTTCATAGTTGGGTTTTGATGATTTTGAGTGATTTACTTGACCATTTCGTCAAATTCTTGAACCTATGTGTAGCATTTGTGTTGTATTTGAATATATGGAAAAATTAGCCTGATTGATCGGTTGGTTTAAGAGTTGTGTTGATTTCTCATTAGTTTTTCTGTCAAACTCGATTTTCTGCTACGATTTGGAGAACGGCAAGGCCTATGACATGGCCGTGGCATAAACCATGTGGCATGACACGGCTTGGGGAACGGCCGTGCCTAATGTCGTGCCCGTCTCTTTTCGCATGGCACAGCTTGCCCTAGGTGTTTCTGTAAATCGTGCCTCCCTTCTTTTCTCTTGGCACGGCTTGCACATGCCATGCCGCAAGCTGTGTGGCCTTCCTTACTTAGCCATTTTCGTGTTTTCTCCGTTAATTGCAAACTGACCCTTCTGCACTATACTCGAACGATGTTATTTTCGATTTCTATCTTCACCAATAGATTCATAGGAGTTTGAAACTTGATAATTTTGTTGGAATCGCATACCCGACACATGCAGAATTGAATTTTTTTTATGCCGGGAAACAAAAATGAATTTCCCAGGAAGTTTAATAACTGGTTAAACATGTTTTCTAATAAACATAAGAATTCAGATAATCACCTTTAGCACGCCTGCTGATATAGGGATTGAAGTTCTCAAGAACTTAGGAATCCACTAGTTTGCCAAACAAATACTCGATCTATGCCAACCCCTCTGAGGATTAAATCTACGAATCAGATCTCCTTGACCAACAATCTGATTATCGCCAGATCCACAATCGAATTGTTAAAGAACAATATAACTTTGTAGGTATAGAATGTTCTTGAATTTCATACTTTAAGAAATACAAGAACTGAGAGATTAGGAAGAAGGAGAACGAAGGAGAACTGATTCTCAAGTCTACGTTTTGAAAAGAAATAAGAATTCACTTTTTCAGAATGATCAGCCAGCTGTCTATTAAATAGACATACTGGCTGAAAAGACCCTGAGCCACATGGGCCAAGATTTTCGTCCCATGCTATTGGACTAGGCTTGGTCCAGTTCTGGTCAATTCATTAATTGCTGGGTTTGGGCTTCATTAATTAAATCCTTTCAGGTTTTAATTAGCTGTGCAGTCTAAGCCTATTTGGACTTAGTTTATTTAATTGGATCAGGCTTGTATCAATTAACTGATTAATTAACAAAAACCCAATCTATTAAATACCCATTCTTCTTCTCTCAATTAAATTAACATAGCTACATTAATTCAATATCAATCTACTATTAATTATTTGTTCTTGGATCCAGAAGACCAGTTCATTGTATGACCCCTCAGGTCCACCGAATGAGTAACAGCTAGCATTTAACTGATTGATACTTTTCAAATAATTATCACAACATGAATTACCCATATTCATGTTATGACGCATAGCAAGAATTCTGATACGAACTAGCACGAACGAATTCTACCTAACCAACGGTGAAATCATTTTAGAGATGAACCTTTTTCGATCAGTGACTTTAGGTGTGAGATATGATCTCTCCCTCTTACAATTCCCGATAAAGTCCAAGGCATGGGATTAAGAAACCTTATTAACTTTATCTTATATGTCTGTTAGTAATGAGTGCCATTTGATTCTAATGTAATACCCCATATATTTTTAAAATATTAAACGCAGGTATTATTTAGTAAATATAAAACTAGAATACTAAACACTATTTTATAGTAGTCCGAGACAAGGATAATAACTTGAGTATCTGGAGTAATTAGAATTGTTGCGGCATTAGGACTCCAGAAATTGACCTATTAAAATTAGGAGATTAAGTGATTAACCTAGACCTTGACCTAGATATAAATACATGTAACGCCCCGTAATTTTCATAATTTTTGAATTTATTTCGGAATTATATTTCTAACTTTTTTCTCGAATTTTCGTTCAAACTCTTAAATTCGTGAGGCGATTTCAGGTTGAAATTATATTCTTTTCCCAAAATGATCTTTTATCCCGAAATGACCATAATGCCTTTCGTTGACTTAATACCTAAATTTTCTTTCATTCTCATCCATTCACTCTCAAGAAGAAAGAAAAGAAGGAGGAGGAGGAAAGGAGAAAGAAGGAGAGATTTTTGCCAAGCTCGTCCCGAACTCGATTCCCGACCAATCGAACTCCCGTTTTTAGCTAATCGATCATCGTCCCGTAATCTTTTGGTAACCTTTTAACTTCATTTCGATTCATTGCCTTGATTCTCGTTTCTCGAAAGTTCTTCATTAAGTTTATTTGAGAATTTCTTTTTTGGGTTTATTAGTAATTATGGCTAGATTTTTATGACAATTATTTCTGAATGTCGAGAGTGATTAGGAGAACAACATACTTGAATTTGAGCATGATTGATAAGTTACAATTCGAATTAGAACGATTTTTGTTATTTGGTTTCACTATTTAAACGCTGAACTTGATATTTTGTAATTTTGATCCTCATGGGCTTCGCACACAGGGTTTTGCAACCCCGTGTCATTCACACGGGCTTACCTCACGGGGTGGAGCAACTCCGTGCGTCGGCGCACAAGGTTACCCCACGGGGTGACGCAACCCCGTGCGTGCCATTTTTGGATGCTCACGGTGTTCCCACACAGGGTTGAGGCCGTGACCCAACCCCGTGTCTATACCTTAGGCGATTTTTACAGTCTGAACTCACTGTCCAATTTGGGCTCAAAATACTATTTTCTTCGTTTGATCTCGTTTTTGAAATCCGACTTCGCCAATAGCTTCGTTTGGTACTTAAACCTATGAATACCCAGAGTAGGAATATTTCCGACTTCGTTCGGGATAGGAATAGTACTTTTCCGTTTATGGCTTTTCAGCTTATTTTTCAATATTCGCCCGTTAGATCTAGAATTTGCATGATTACTTTGTTATAGCATTTTGAGCAGGAATGTGGAACTTAAATTGCGTTTAAGCATGTGCAATATTGTTTAATTCTAAGATTTCGTTTATTCGGTTAAATGGTATTCTTGTGAGTACTTCAATAGAAGTCGTGGATTAAATGCTCTTACTCGCTTTACTGGTATCTTGTAAGCCGAGCATCATGTTATTGTCTTACCTGGTATTGTCGTCTGTCAGTTTTAGGCATTTCTCTCGAGGGACACTTGCTTTGAGTCTTTTCTCCGAGTTTTCCAGGTGAGGATTACAAATAGTTTTTCAACTGGAGTAAGAATTCTTTTAACTTTGCGAAATAACTTATCTCGATTCATTAATTGTATGAATTTTGCTTTCCAGCCTATCTTTATATAATATTAAATATTTAGATATATACCTCAATGATTTTGATCAAACGTTTTGATATCAAATCGTATATGTAATATATTTCGAAACGATCTTTCAACGAGACATGAAAATCAATTTGTTTTCAATGTAGGATTTGGGTTTCGTACCGCTACACTAATATCTCAAAAAAGCTCGTTTGGCCACAACATATTTGATGATTTGAAAAGCGAGAAAACGATCTTGTTTCATGATTATAAAATGGGCCCGGAGGTTATACAGAGGGTGAGATCCGAAGATGAGCGTCTAGGGTAATAAGATCCCAAAGTATAATTTCCAACTTGTAAATTCTAATGAGGGACCGGTCGGTGGTTGGCTAGTCTTTCGTTAGGGTGATGGTGAACATTACATTCGTTGCATGTTTTTCCTAAAATCTCATCTTGAGCACATTGAATTTCGGGTGGCCTCGGAGTTTGACAAATGGTGGAGGAGTATTTCTTGAATGTGGTGATATAAGGAGGAAAAGGGTCCGTGCTCGTCGGCACATTATTATCACGATTTTGTTAACTGCTTTAAAATTTGATTTAGTTGAATTACGAGCCTCGTCTCTTGTTTATTGTTTATTTGAGTTAATGTTGCTTAAACGGGCTTGTAAGTCAACTAGGTTAGCTTTTAAATATCAGCTTGAATTACATGCTTAAATGATTTCAAAAGGATCCGTTTGTCAAAGGGGTTTCGTTTTAAAAATGAGCCAAACTGGCGTGTTGCACTTTCTTATGAAGTCTATTAAACTTCTTTAGATATTTCCTAAAATGTGCGGCATTCCAAAACTTTTTTTTGGGTTTTTAGCTATCAAAAGAGGAACAGTGATCCACTATTATATTATTATATCTCCTCACTGAGTATCCTTTATACTCATCGTCTCGTTTTGATTCTTGCTTCAGGTGTTGTCAGGCAGAAATGTGGCAGTGTAACCTTAGTAGTTGGTTGGCAGCAGCAAGTCTAGATGTGTTTCGTGTCTGTCTTGGTTAGTCGGTGTCCAACAACAGTCTTGTTTTTTGGATGATGATTTCTTGTTTATTGCTTCTGTTATAGTTGAAAGAATTGAAGATATATGATAATGTAGTTGAGCTGGTGTGGCGATGTATCTGAATTGAATAAATGTTTTAGACTATCTAGTTTATGGCTTTATGATATGAATGTTATATTATTGCTTCCGCATTTCTCTATTTTATTGTTGTCGTTGTTGGACGTGTTGTTGTTGTTGCCATTTATTTAATCAAGTGAGCGCCGTTCACTGGGATAGATTCTCGAGTAAGGCGTCTTGTCATGCTTGGGAGTCTGTTTCGGTGCGGGTGTGGTGCTCTTCTTCCCAGCCTTGGAGAGGGGCTCTACAATACAACACTCAGATTGTTTGCGCAAGAAACAAAAAAAAAAAAGGGTCAGCCGTAAAGGAGCAAATCGGTGGAGAACTTCAAGGCATAAGTGGTGAGTTCAAACATTTTGATTAATTCTTGAAGTTAGTCAACAAATGTGATAATTTTATAATTTAAATAAAGGCATAGACACAAAGATTCAAACAAATTTGTTATACAGATTCCTTTTTTTTTAAAAGAAAGTGACTATGAATATTGATGACAAGTTATCATTTAATACCAATTCATGCTTGCAGCCGTGGGTGGGTAGTGGTTTTGTTAAATACTTCATTGTCTTACATTAATATTATTATATAACGAAACATATAATTTTAGGTTTAGGCTTTTGTATAAAGCTTGTGTTTCAATTAAATTCGATAATAGATGATAGGTCCCATCTTTTACAGACAACAGGTTAGACAATAGTTTTCTAATTACAGTAGCTCATCACGTTATTCTTATTACCCTAGATACTAATTGAAAGCGCAAATTGAGAGGAATCTGCCATATCATAAGCTTTTAGGATTCAGAGGTAAGTAATTCTTGATGACCTCTACTTTGTATTTTATTTTGTATGAAATTATATTATGTATTGTTTTAAGCTTTTCAAAATTATTGATTCATTGTCTCGAATTAAGTTTTCGTCGATAAAAATATTTTTGTGAGATAATGAGTTATTTTTTTTCAAAATAAGATCAAGCATGTAAAAGGAAATTGTTTCATCCTCATTTGATTATACATGAAAATATGATAGTTAATTGAGCTCTTAGATTAACCTATGAATTGTTTGGACCCTTCGGGGATTTGTTGGTGCCCGGAACTAGTTCCATTATTGTTTGGCCGTCGAGCGGGATTGCAGCTGGATCATTGTAAGTATTGACCATGGATATCCATTTAGTTGACAGCCTTGTCACGGGTTATAGTAGTGGCCTTAGTGTTAATCTCTAAGCTAAAAGTCATTGTTAAGTATTGCTTATATTTACTAAAGTATATGTTTGAAACTTATATGATTTTTGAGTGTATATTATAATATCTTTTTTAAACATGCTTGATCGAGTAGAGAACGTCATGAATGGCTTATTGAGTTTGCAGCTCACCCCTTGCTAATATTTTTTTCAGATACTTAGTCGGCTAGGGGAGTTAAAGAAGATGGATTAGAGGATTTTATTTTGTTGCATTTTTATTAAAGACTTAAGACTTAATATATCTTTGTTTAGTTTTGCTAAGACTTGAATTTCGTTATTAGACCTTGTTGAAGATACTTTGTTTAGTTATTTATAGATTTATTAGATGCCCTGTACCTTAAATTTAAGGAATTATTGAAGATTAATCGTTTTGTCTAGTATTTTGATATTGATGAAAGATGTAATTAGATTATTTAAGGGCTTGGTGTTATCGGGAAGGACCCCGATGGCATGGCTAGTCATGTCCCATTTTCGGGGCTTGACAAAACTCAAGGATACACTTTCCTTAGTTTGAACCTTTAGTACTTCGGCCGAAGATTCCTTGGCAGTTATTTTATCCAGAACGATATAGGAATTCTACTCGCTATAAACATTGAGTAGATGGATCATTTCTTGGCATTCTCCGATCTCCATATTCACTTGAATAGCCACCAGCATAAACTTATATTCTCTTTTGAGCATGTTGTCATAGAAAGAAGTATCATACCAAATGACTACCTCATGAATATGTCTAGGAATTATTAATCACATCACTGACCTTGACTTAACTCAATTACTTAAGAGGTTATAGCCTCTCCCATTTGAGTGTCATGGTTGGGATCCTCAGTGCAACTGTCGAACAACAACCCAGTGTGAGTATGAATGTCAACTTACATTATCTTACTTAGAAACTCAGTACTTTACACAGTCACACTGCAAGTCTATATTCGAGTTCATAGTCGAAGCTCCCACTTGTCTTTTATGAACTCATTTGACTTGGAGTTATTTGTTCGAATTACACCTTAATAACATGTTTCATATAACTAGATCATTAGTTATTGTGATATAGTTGTTATTAATTCAGGAGCTTCTTTATTTAAATATCTAGAAAAACTTAAAAGCAAAACAAATATGTATATGAAATAAAGAATCTTGCCATAAGATAAATAGATATCTTGTTTATTATACATCAAAGATTGTCTAAAACAAGAGATAGTCTATTACATAAGTTGGCTACAGGGCACCATCTCTAACAATCTCCCACTTGCCTTAAAGTCAAATTGCCCATGTATCTAAGACCCATATTCCCAACATATTCTTCAAATACTCTTTGGTTGAAGGGCTTCGTTAGTGGATCTGCTATATTCTCTTCTGAGGTAATGCGTTCTACTGCAACGCCTCCTCATTCCATGATTTCTCTTATAAGATGATATTGTCTTAAGATGTGTTTGGATTTCTGATAAGATCTTGGCTCCTTTGGTTGTGTCATGGCTCCAGTGTTATCACAGTATACGACAACCGGTTTGTTAATGCTAGGTACCACTTCCAATTCTTGAATGAAATTCTTCATCTGTACACCTTCTTTCGCTGCCTCTGATACAACAATATATTCCGCTTCACATGTCGAATTTGCAGTAGTTGCTTGTTTGGAATTTTTCTAACTTACTGCTATACCGTTCAATTTAAATATAAATCCAAAGACGGATTTCAGATCATCCATATTTGACTGAAAACTTGAGTCAGTGTATCCTTCTAGTATCAGTTCCCTTGAAATGCTATACACGAGAAACATATCTTTAGTTCTTCTCAGATACTTTAGAATATGTTTAACTGCATTCCAGTGTTTATTTTGCGGATTAGATTGAAATCTACTTACTATGCCTAAAGCATAAGCAACATCCGGTCTTGTACATACCATTGCATACATTATGCTTCCTATAGCTGACGCATAAGGAAAGACATATATTATGTCCACTTCTTGAGATGTCTTGGGTGACATCCTCTTGGATAGCTTAAGTTCAGGTGTCATTGGTGTGCAGCCTCGACCGCTATTTTTCATACCAAATCTGCTAAGAATTTTGTCTATGTATATTGCTTGAGAAATACCTATCAATCTCTTTGATCTATTTCTATAGACTTTTATTCCGAGAATGTAGGATGCTTCTCCCAAGTCTTTCATAGAGAATTGAGTGGATAACCATTGCTTAGTTGTTTTTAATACATCCACCTTATTTTCAATGAGATGTATGTCATCTACATACATGATTAAAAACTGTATCACTCGCCCTTCAATTTTCTTGTAGATACAAGGATCAAATTCGTTTTTAGTGAATCCATATAACTTTACAGTATCATTAAATTGAATGTTCCAATTTTGGGATGCTTGCTTAAGTCCATAAATGGACCTTTGGAGTTTGCATACTTTCTGTTCGCTCCCACTGGATGTGAACCCCTTGGGTTGCTCTATGAAAATGTTTCTATCAATATCTCCATTGAGAAAGGCAGTTTTCACATCCATTTGCCATATTTTATAATCATGAAATGCAGCAATAGCAAGTAGATTTGAATGGACTTAGACATTGCCACATGAGTGAAAGTTTCCTCGAAATCTATTATAGGTCTTTGTGTGTATCCCTTGACAACTAGTCTTGCTTTAAAGATTGCTACCTTTCCATCAGCTCCAAGCTTTCGCTTAAATATCCATTTGCTCCCAACAGCTTGCTCACTAGGAGGTAGATCAATTAAGGTCTATACCTTGTTGGAGCATATGGAGTCCATTTCGGATTGCATGACTTTCAACCATTCTCCTGAGTCTATGACCTTTATAGCTTCCTCGTGGGTCTTAGGATCACAATAGCTTTGACCTATTTCAGTAATGAAACCATAGTATCTTTCGGGTTCCTTCAGAATCCTACTTGATCTTCGAGGAGATGTATCTTTGGCTGGAGGGTATGTCTGCATCGTTTGTTGTTGTTCATCTGCAAGTAGGTTTTCTAAATTATCTTGAATTTCTTCAAGATCTATGATTAATCCAGTTCTATCTGATAGAAGATCATTTTCCAGAAATTTAGCATTTCTTGAAATAAATACCTTTTGTTCATTTGGATCATAGAAGTAGTATCCATTTTTTTTTTATTATTATTATTATTTTTTTTTGATATCCTACAAACTTATATAAGGTGGATCTTGAGTCCAGCTTATCCCGCATTACCTTTTTCACATGGGTAGAAACACTCCATATTCTTAAGTAAGAATAGTTTGGTTGTTTCTTAAACCATAGTTCATAAGGGGTGGTTGGCACTGATTTGGATGGCACAATGTTAACAATCCTTATTGTTATCTCAACGGCACAGCCCCAAAAAGAGATTGGCAAGTCAGTGAAGCTCATCATGGAATGAACCATGTCCATCAAGGTTCGGTTCCTACGCTCTGAAACTACATTGAGTTGTGGCGTGTATGGTGGAGTCCACTGTGAGACAATTCCATTATCTTTCAAGTAATTTAAGAACTCATCGCTGAGGTATTCACCTCCTCGATCAGAAACGTATGACCTTGATCTTTAGATCAAGTTAGTTTTCTACTTCTTTCTTAAAATATATGAACTTTTCACAGGCCTCAGAATTGTGTTTCATTAAGTAAACATAACCATAACGACTGAAGTCGTCAGTGAATATTATGAAGTAAAAAAATCCATTTCAAGTACTACTACTCAATGGTCCACATACATCAGTGTGGATTAGAACTAAAAGATCTTGGCTTCTCTCTACATTTCCTTTGAAGGGAACCTTTGTCATCTTTCCTTTCAAACAGGATTCGTAGTTGCTAAGTTCCTCAAGTTCTTACCTTCGAAAAGTTTCTAAGGGAAGTCAACTTTTGAATCCTTTTCTTGGATATATATCCAAGTCGAGAATGCCATATTTTGGCTGAGTCTTGATTGATTGTTTTCCATTTTGTACTAGGTTGAATGTTAAGTAAGTTATTTAGAGAATTTATAATGTAAATACCGTTTTGTAAAGATCTTAAAAATATAGAACAATCATTATTCAACAAATAACAATTACTTCTATAAAATTTGAAGGAGAAACCTTCATAATCCAAAGAAGAAATGGAAATGATGTTCCTGACAATTTCAGGAACATATAAACATTATTCAACTTTAAATTAAAATTCTCTAAAGCTAATGATACACATTCTATAGCCCCTGCTTGGACTCTCTCGCCGTTTCCAAGACGCAGAATGTGATCTCTTTCATCAACTTCTCGGATCTCACTCATTTCCTACAAGTCATTGCAGATATGAGCACCACATCCAGAATCACTAACCTAGTTATTATGATTTAATGAAAGATTAACTTCAACTAACAAAATACATTTCTTTAGAGTAGCTAATTACTCTGGGCAGTTCCTTTTCCAGTGCCCTAGTTTCTTGCATTGGAAGTAGAAATCCTCACTCTGGGCCCCTCTTGGCAGTTCCAGAGTGCTTGAAGGGTTTGTTCTTCTTCTTTCAAACTTTCCTTCCTTGATTCTCTTGGCTTCGGTTTGTTCTTTGAAGAAGAGCTGAGCATGAGAACTGACTTGTCTTTCTTCATAGTTCGCTTGAAGTTCACGAGCATCCTCATTAGTTCCTCAATTAATGTTCCTATAGCAACCATGTTGTAGTTTACTATGAAGTATTTATAAGAGGTGGGCAGAGTGGACAGAAGAAGATCAATGTATAGTCCAACATCTATCATCACATCAAAACCTGCGAGCTTATTGATAAGCCCTAAGAACTTGATGCAATGTTCTTGGACGTTTGATCCATCAATCAGCTTTATAGTGAACAATTCATAGACTGCTGCATACCGATGAATCCTATTAACGATTTTTTAATTTTCGTCTAGTTGCTCATAAATTGACTTTGCAGTGGGCTTCTCAGCATGTTGCCTTTGTAGTTAAGGCGACATGGTGGCCAACATTCTTTAACCCATTTCTCGGCCGTCTTTCTCTCCTCTTCGCCCAAGTCATCAGAAATAACTTTAGGTGGGCTTTCATCAAGCATATAGATTTTTTTCTCCGAGTCCAAGACTATCTTGAGATTTTGGGGCCAGTCAGAATAGTTTGAGCTAGTGAGTTTGTTTGAATCAAGGATAGCGTTGAGCGGATTTTTCGACATTGTAGGGAATAGTAAAGTTCTACAATGACAGGAAAAAGAGAATATTAAATAGATTGAATATATAATAGAATACAAAAATAATATGGATTTCCATGATTAATGGCTCCCACTATTTTTTCGAGATTCATAGTTCCCAAGGCTAATGAATTCATGACCACTATTTCTAACTGTTTTTCGTAGTAGACCCACGACTCGTGTACCATCCAAATTATAACCTTAGGTTAATACATTTATTATTTACATCACCATGTAATTCCCGACATATATTATTTATTTTAGCATTATCCTTTTTCGTATAGACCCACGACTCGTGTGCTATCCATACTACTTAGGCATTAGATCTGACCCATCAAATCATTAGATTTTACTTACCATGCAATAAGGACCCATGACTCGTGTGCCATCCCTATTATACAATAATAAAAAACGGTATACTCTATACTCAAGGAAAATTTAATTATAAGACATTGAACATGGACCCACGACTCGTGTGCCATCTATGCCCATCATCTTATAATCAAATTCCCCCTTTGATGGAATACTTTGGAAAACTCAAGTACTTTATTTGACATATGACTTTTACTTTAAAAGTATTTTCCATTAAGAACTAATATATGCATATGCTGAAATATGTATTAATTTTATTTTGAAAAACAACAGGGGTTTTTGGATTGAAATTTTGAAAGTTTCAGCTGACACAAACACACAAGATCTCATCATATTTACATATATATATACATGCATCGACTTATATATGTCGTATGTTAAAAAATAAGTCAAACTTAAAATAAAATATACATTCTAGTATTCACAAAAAAAATTGGATGATTATAGGGCCTAATTATATTTTATGGGAGCCATCCATAAAATATAATATTTATTATAAGCATTAAATAAATAAATAGAATTAAAATGAAAATTAAATGAGCACGAAATAGATCCTATTTATTACATGATTTTTCCTTTAACATAGGGTTTTCATGAGCTTGTCTTGATGATCCACTCCAGGGGACATCCTAAAACAAACAATTCAACACATTGAAAGGGATATTAAATAACTTAAGAAATTAATTCTTAAGGTTTATTTGACTTGAGTCAAATAATCTTGATTAATACTTTTATCAAATTTACATATTTGATTATTGAAAGTATTCTTATTCGATTTAATATTAGATATTAAATCAAATATTTAAAACAAATATAATGAAAATTAATTATATTATTTAATTCGAAAAATTAGATTTCTCAAATTAAACATTCAATTAATTAACAACAATAGAGGGTCTGAGATACGAATTCTGATAGCACGAATTAACATTTCAGAGAATTAACATCAATAGATCATCTCCATCCACGCCTCTTCTCAATAGAGGGTTTGAAGGTGGTTCCAGACCAAAACCATCCTCTGCCTGTTTTTCCTATCTTGTAGCGGCGAGCGACGCAGCGCCGTGGACGGGGCAACGCGACTGGCACGACAGGGACAAGCCTCCCCTGTATTTTCCGATTCGTGCACAGCCACCTCTTTCCTGATGGAAATCCCCGTTCGCGCAAGGTTTCCTGCGGCGCCGCGGTGGTGGCTGCTCCAGCAGCAACAACCATGCAGTCGCACGGAAATCGAGAAGTATAGTTTTTTAAAAATTTTTGGAAAATTTAAACGCAATCAAGTACACAAAGAACAATTTGGAATACTTTTAACAAAAACAAAATTAACAGATATCCCTAAAATATAATAATTAAGATACATATTTTAATTTGTCAATCAATATCAGGCACTAATTAACTTCATGAAAATATCGAATTACCCGGAGGCTCTGATACCACTGTTGGAATCGCATACCGACATGCGGAGTTTAACAATTTTTATGCCGGGAAATAAAAACGAATTCCCCAGGAAGTTTAATAACCGATTAAAGATATTTTCTAATAAACATAGTGATTCAGATAATCACCTTTAGCACGTCTGCTGATGTAGGGATTGAAGTTCTCAAGAACTTAGGAATCCACTCGTTTGCGCAACAAATACTCGATCTATGCCAAGCCCTCTGAGGATTAAGTCCACGAACCGTATCTCCTTGACCAACAATTCGATTATCACCAGATCCACAATTGAACTGTTTAAGAACAATATAACTTTGTAAGTATAGAATGTTCTTAAATTTCTTACTTTAAGAAATACAAGAGCTGAGAGATTAGGAAGGAGAACGAAGGAGAACTGATTCTCAAGTCTACGTTCAGAAAAAAATAAGAATTCACTTTTTTATAATGCTCAGCCAACTGTCTATTAAATAGATATAGTGGCCGAAAAAACCCTGAGCCACATGGGCCAGGATTTTCGTCCCATGCTACTGGACCAGGCTTGGTCCAGTTCATTAATTACAGGGTTTGGGCTTCATTAATTCAATTCTTTTAAGCTTTAATTAATTGTGCAGTCCAATCCTGTTTGGACTTAGTTTATTTAATTGGATCAGACATGTATCAATTAACTAATTAATTAATCAAAAGCCCGGTTAATTAAATACCCAGATTAATGAATAGATAAACCATATATCTTTATAAATTATCTATGTTGATTTATTTCATTCTCAATTATATATAAATAAATATATATTTCTTCTTCTCTCAATTAAATTAACATAGCTACATTTATTCAATATCAATCTACTATTAATTATTTGTTCTTGGATCAACAAGGCCAGTTCATTGTGTGACCCCGCAGGTCCACCGAGTGAGTAACAACTATCATTTAATTGATTGATACTTTTCAAATAATTATCACAACATGAATTATCCATATTCATGTTATGACGCATAGCAAGAATTCTGATACGAATTAGCATGAACGAATTCTACCTAGCCAACGGTGAAAGCATTTCAGAGATGAACCTTTTTTGATCAGTGACTTTAGGTGTGAGATACGATCTCTCCATCTTACAATTCCCGATAAAGTCCAAGGCATGGGATTAAGAAACCTTATTAACTTTATCTTATATATATGTTAGTAATGAGGGCCATTTGATTCTAAACTCAAGGATACACTTTCCTCAGTTTGAACTTTTAGTACTTCGGCCAAATATTCCTTGGCAGTCGTTCTACCCAGAACGATATAGGAATTCTACTCGCTATAAATATTAAGTAGATGGATCCTTTCTTGGCATTCTCCTATCCCCATATTCACTTGAATAGCAACTAGCATAAACTTACATTCTTTGAGCATGTTGTCATAGAAAGAAGTATTATACCAAATGACTATTTCATGAATATGATATGAGATGAACCCTCAAGTCTAGGAATTATTAATTGCATCACTGACCTTGACTTAACTCAGTTACTTAGAGGTTATTGCCTCTCCCATTTGAGTGTCATGGTTGGGGTGCTCAGTGCAACTGTCGAACAACAACTCAGTATATATGAATATGAATGTCAACTTACATTCTCTTACTTAGAAACTCAGTACTTTACATAGTCACACTGTAAGTATATATGTATTCGAGTTCATAGTCGACACTCCCACTTGTCTTTTATGAACTCGTTTGACTTGAAGTTATTTGGTAGAACTACACCTTAATCACATGGTTCATATAACTAGCTCACTAGTTGATGTGATATAGTTATTAGTAATTCAGGAGCTTCTTTATTTACGTATCTAGAAAAACATAAAAGTAAAATAAATATGTATATGAAATAAAGAATCTTGCCATAAGATAAATATATATCTTGTTTATTATACATCAAAGATTGTCTAAAATAAGAGATATTCTAATTACATAAGTTAGCTGCAGGGTACCATCTCTAACAAATTTACGGAGTTAGAATTTTCTGACTTCGTTCAGTCGACGAATACTGCCTTTTTGTTTTAGGAATTTTTTGCATATTTTCTCATTTGTTGCCCGATTGATCTGATACTTGAATGCTTGCATCCTTTTAGTATTTTGATCATGATTGTGAACCCTAATAGTGTTTAAGCATGTCTATGTTCCTTAAACTCGATATTTCTTTCGTTTTTGTTGTGAATGTGATCGTATTTGCATATAATGATATTGTTTGCTCAACTTGGTCAATCAGACATGTTTAGATACCGTATTTGAGACGTGCGTCATTCTCTTTGTCTTATTTGGTTGTGTCGTGTGTTAGTTGCAAGCGATACGCTCCCGAGGAGTACTTTGTCCATCTTTATGGTCGCTTTCTTTTGCTAAGCTCAGGTGAAGTTTTAAATTAATTTTCTGGACAATATCAAGTAAAGATTGAAAACCGTTAAGCTTTCATAACTAAACCTTTTGAAAATATATTTTCCCGAAGAATTATTGTTTCCTTTATACTTGCTCATTTCTACTAATTGTTTCGGGTTAATTTCTACCCGCGCTTAGCAGTTTGGGGTAACACCTTATTGTTATTGGCAGTCTTGAGGTAACATTCTGCTGTGATTGGCAGTCTTGAGGTAACACTCTGCTATGACTGATAGTCTTGGGGTAATACTCTGCTACAAACCTGATTGTTTTCCTGAACGAAAGATTGACTGTTTTGCAAGTGATCGAAAATACTGTTTTTACAAATGATTAAAAGCACCATTTTCCAAAAGAATGAAAGATCCGCTTTTCCAAATAAATGAAAGTCTAATCGTTTTACAAATGAACAAAAGAACTGTTTTGCAAATAGATGTAAGGACCGTATTTTCAATTGAAGAAGGAATGATCCGTTTTGTACTTTTAAACTGCTCCTCACTTAGTCCTTTTGACTAAACCTCTTTGTTTCCCTTTTGATATTGGTTTTAGGTTGGAGTTGCTAGGCGGTGGTAGATTCTGTCGTCTGTCTTGGAGTCGGTGTCCTGTTTTGTCTTTATATTTTCTTTTATTCCTTATGTTAGAATTCTAATTTTTATAATTGTATTATGTATTTCTACTGGCCTTGGTGGGCTTTGTACTTGCGCATTTAATTATCAGTTTACTAGATCCGTAAGTGAAAATAGGATTTACTGCTTTACTAGATCCTTAAGTGGACTCATGTTTAATTTCTTATTATGGCACACTTGTTGTATCCTCCCTTTTACGGAATTACGTTTATCCAAATTTCTTTTTGGATTGTATTTGGTTTCCGCGCTCTGTTGTTTTTCTTGGTTCATCATTCTGCTACTGTCGAGCAGGTTGTCTTTCGCATTTTTCGTTCGTTGGGTTTCGAATCGGGACTGGGATCTCAAATATTCTAATTTCCCAGATGGAGTGTCCGGCAGCTTTTAGTAGGATATCCATTAACTATAGGTTTTAAAAATTCACAATTTTGAGATTGGTGAAAGCCAAATAATAGATCCTACACATCCTCTCACTTCCACCTTTCATACAACCACGGCATCGATGTTCAAATAGTATCAAAAAAGGGTACACATTACGAATTTTTCTAACTTACAAGATATCCTACAAAAAGCTGTAACCTGCAGGACTAAAATTTGAAAAGTCTAAACTTAAGGGATGAATCTTGCAATATATTTTGCCTTATTTTTGCAAAATTATTATTACTAAATTTATTAAGATTCGATTATTTTACGTATCCAAAATTCCAAAGACTACAAAATTTCAATTGAAATTAAGGTTTCACAAGTCTTGAATAATCTTACAAGATGTCGAATTTAAAATAAGCTTATGGAAAACAACCTCAAAGAAAAGTAAAATGGTCTCTAAAATGGCTGTAAATAGATAACCATGGACTGTAACTATAACTTTTTCTGGGCATTATGTAAATAGCTAATCATTGACTATGGCAACATATATTTATCAAGAAATATTCAAAATCTATAGTCCAACTGACTTTTATATTGCTAGTATTCGTAAATTTCTGCTACCAATGGCTTATCAATTTTGAATTGATTAATTATTTGCAGGATAGAGTAAGTCATCAATATACTGCAACAAGAATATTATTCTTGTTATTATCGAAAAACGGCAATAAATTTTGTCACGTTACTTGCATTAGACATCTTCAAATTGACATTTTTTAAGTTAAGACTTGGAAATATATTGGCTATATATATATATATATGATGGAGAGTAACTCCTAAATATGTTACGTATTGTATCGTGCCGGAGATCATAACGGGCACTCGTATCAGACACTTATATATCTAGTGGTAAATATAAAAAAAGAAAAAAAATTGTGTCGATGTATCGATACATTATGTATCGATACATTACAGGCTAAGTAATTATTTTATGTCATTAAATGTTTGCACAGTATATTTAATTTGGTCATGTCCAAATATTAATTTTGTGCATTATTATATGTGTCCCATTATTTTTATATTTATGTTATTAATTTGTCCATATATTTTTTTTTTGTCTCTACATTACTTCGAAGACGGAAATCTATATGACCAAGAATTTCTTGATTTAATTAACAAAAGAATTTAGGAGAAAGAATCCAAATAATTACTCTGTGTGCGACTAAATTGAGATTGAATCGACTTGACTCATATAAATGGACTTAATAACCCAAAAAAATTAGAATTGAACAATGACCTCGAAAATAACTAAAACGAGATTCAGAGATTTTAAATTCACTATATGATATACAATTAACTGAAAAATTAAATATATATTATTCTAAATTTATTAATCCAAACACAAGATAGGCAGCATTCGTTGTTTTGTTTTAGCAAAAAGATTAAACAAATAACAAAAAATAAAAAGTAAAAAATCATGTGCAATCTTGGGTCCATAAATAATTAATACTTTTTCACGGTGGATAGTATATCAAGATTAATGTAACTTTGCATGAAATAAACTTTAAATTTTAGTTAAATTTACGTAACAATTTGTGGTTATGTTAGAGTAGCTTACTAAAACTTATTTTACAAACAATGAGTTAGCTCAGCATCACAAAATCAATCGGTTAAAATTAAAAAGTGAAGTTTCAATTTATTTTATCATTTTTCGGAGCAGTTTAATAAATATTTTCGGATAAAACTTAAATAAAGTTTATATTATCATTTTTTCAATAATAGGCCGGGTTTATGTTACAACTCTTTCTTAATATAAGATTTCTGGTGCAACTAGTTACATATCCTAATTCAAGGTTATTTATACATATTTCTTGGGGGCACATGTGTTATTTCATAGCCCGGAAAAAATAGAAAATAGTTTAACAATCACATTTTAAAAGCGGGTACAGTCTGCCCATAAAAATAGAACCGGTACAACAAACGATAAGTTATAATATTTCATTTTCGCTTTAGAACAATATATTTTTTCACAAGAGACTTTTTTTAATTTATTATTATTATTATTATTTTGGTAGACAAAATTTAGGAGTAAGGATGGTTATCCAATTTTGAAGGTTAGGGCATACCACCGACCGTTCGGAATTTACGGGATCCTATTAGGACTATTAATTAATGCGAGCTTTTCAAAACATATAGATAACTTACCAACCGAAAATTGTGAACAGAGTGATTCGAACCCAAAATTATTACTGTGGAGAAATAAGCCTTAATCATTTAGAAGAGATTATGTGATATGTAAATCTAATACTTTCATGCAGAAATCCATTTTAAAATTTTAAGAGACGTGCTGTATGTAGTTGGGTTGGTAGGATTAAATATTTGAGATAAAGATATTAAATGTGGCTTAGCTGTTAAGAATTCTTGGAATGTGAGAAATGGATGATTAAGCAAATGAATATATATTTATTGCAATGCTACCTACAATTACAATACTAACAGACAGACATATATGAGAGAGAAATTGTAGTTGAAGCTTTCATCAAAGTTTCACAGGCTGTCCAACACACAAAGTGGCCAAAATCATTGGTGGATTCTTCGAATTAAGCACCCAAAAAAAAAAAAGTCAAAAAGCTATGTGTGTACTTTTTTTTAAGGTAAAACCCCTCCAAGGAGGGGAAAAGATTAATCATTCAAATCATAAGTAACAAGATTAAAAGCAAAATTTGGAACATTTCTCAACTCGATAACGCTAGCTGAGGCTGCATTTTTCACAAGGATGTGAGCTACTCTATTAGCATCACGTCAAAAAAAGAGAAATTAATACAATCAAAGCATCAAGAAACATTCGTAATATCTTCAACAATGTTACCAAGATAATAAAAGTCCTTCTGATCGCCTTTTAATTTATCGAGAAGGTTTTTGCAATCGCCTTCGAGAATAACCTTACGCCATCCAAAGTCTCGAGCAAGCTTAATAGCAAGGAAACAAGCTAATGATTCAGCAAACTCCGGGTCGCTTAGTCCTTTAGTTCTTGCCATTTCCCAACCACAACAAACACCTGAGGCATTCCTCTCAATGATTCCAGCACCAATTTCTCTAGTTTCTTTGAAAACGGCTGCATCGAAGTTGATCTTAACCCATCCCGGAGACGGGGTTGACCAACGGTTTGGCGGTGGCTGAGGGGGGCATCCAGCAGGTGTGTGAGTTGCTTCAACAAATGAGGTAGCATAAGAAAGAGCAAGGTCAGCAACTTCTTTTGGATTTCTGTCCAGCCCTTCAAATTTCTTCTTGTTTCTATTGCGCCAAATGGCCCAAAGAGTAGGGAGGAGCCTGCCACGGTGATTATCTTCCAGCCGGTCCAAAGCCTTTTCCAATCCTAAAATAAAATCAGTTTTAATATCAGCCACGAGTTGGGAAGGTAAATTTGAAAGGGCCTGTGGAGCCACGAGTTTTAATATCAGGGGGTTTTCTCCGTTGTGTTTTTGGAGGGTTGTTCTGTTTTGGTTGATAAGTATGTGTCTAGGATTAAGGGTTGGTTTTACCTTTTGCATGGTGTCCTTCCCTGTTCGCCGTTTGAGTGTTTAGAGTCGCCACCCACTCAATTTAGTTTGACAGGGTTGACAGGGAGACCCATTGGCTCGCATGTTCGTTTGTGTATAACAGAGATTCGTGTGAAGGGTTCATGAGCCAATTTACGATGGAGGAAGGGGTTGCAGCAACCTATCACCCCCCACCGCCCCTTTCGGGTCTTCTCACCAATACCAAATGACCAAGATATGCCCCACATGTGTGTATAATCAAGCAAGCAAGCAATATATATATATATATATACAATATAGGGAATGGATCCCTTTGGCTTCGTGCCGGAAGGATCCGGCTGCCTACGTATCCCAAGGAGCTTGGGAATCAGAGCCAACGTAGTTCATATCCCGAACTTCTGAGAGCAGGGTATGGAGTAGATATGTGAGGTTCGTTACACCTCGATTTTGGAGAATTTTGTATTATTTTATCGAAAAAAGTTATAAAAGGAAAGTTCTCTCATGGAAAGAGTTGCCTTTTGGGTATTTACGAGTAGAGGGGGAGTAAAGCTCGAAGCTTTATACCCTCGTGCCGGGTTAACCAGAAAGGGGATACTTTCATAAAGAAAAGGCTTTCGTGTTGATTTTGGAAGGTTTCTTACGAAAAGAGAAACCTTTCGGGTATTTACGGGTAGAGGTGGAGTAAAGCTCGAAGCTTTAGACCCTCATGCCGGGTTAACCAGAGGATTATGTCTTTTCCTAAGAAGATCCTATTTTTGGAAAGCTTTCCTTATAAAGGGAAGTTTTATTAATGGAAAGTTTATTTTTGACGGGACCTTGGGTTTAATTCCTGGCTATTAAGCCGTTCGGCCTTCGTTAAACCTATCGAGGGATTATAAGCTCTGCACAAGGTGTCCGGCGAATCGGAAAAGGAATTAAACCTAGGTATATCCACCCTATACCCTATGCTCGGGAAGTTCGGGGTTAGCACAGACACACGAGGTGAGAAGTTTCAAGCAAGAAAGCGGTAAATTACTTAGACAAGCAAGACACTAAAGGGGGCTTAAGGTGCCTAGCCATGGCGAGTGTTCCGCCCCATAGGGGGGCGAAACGGGGCTATTACTATGAAAGTAAATAAAGCGGGAAATAAATAAATAATGAAAAGGCTAAAAGAAGACTCACCCTCGTAGTCTTATCTTCTCTTCACTTCGTTCCCGCTGCTGCTTCCCCCATCGAACACAGGAGCACGATTGCAGGGACCGGACAGAACCTTGACTAGGGACTGAAATCTGAGCACTCTATTGAGCAGAGCGTCGGACCTCCTTTCGGTTTTAGGGGCTAGGAATGAGGATTCCTAACCTAAAACCGAGAATCGAGACCGAAAAGGGACTAGGGTGGACCGGACTAAGTAGCCTAATCCTCTCTTTTAGAAATCCTAAGTCGAAAGTTCAAACTTTAGGAAGAGGGGGAGAGAGTGAGAGATGAGCGAGTGAGAATGAGGGGAGAGCCCTCATTTTATAGGTGAGAGCTATAGCTAACCGGGGTATGTTAGGGCTGCATTCCTGAAAACAAAACTGAGGGCAGCACTCGGGGGTGGGGGGGGGGGGGGGGGGGGGGGGGGGGGAATCGGCCGGCCAGGCCGTCGCGCCTGGCCACGGCTGGATGGCTGGCTGGTGGGACCAGTCGGAGTGAAATCTCGCGAGCCGGCCGGCCAGCGAGATTCAGCTGGTCGGCCGACCATGCTGGGCGGCCTAGGTTTGCTCGTTTCCTTCAGTTTTTTGGTGTTTTCTCCTTCGTTTCACTTCCGATTTGGGTGAGTCGAAGACCGAAATGCTGCTATCACTCTGCCCTATCATAATAATGTGCGAATTCGGTATCCGAAGACTATATGCAATGGCGAGGGTGAGTTTCGGGGCTGATGGCGTATGTTGCAGGGTTGAGAACCCTAGGGTTAGCTTTCCGAGATCGTCTGAGCGTCCGTAGTCTACCATATGTTTATTAGGGCTATGTTGTCGACTTTGCAAAACGTCGTCGTATGACTAGGTACAAAATCGAGGTGTTCACATGGCCCAAACTTGGCGGGCAAAAGAGCAGTCGATAACCGCGTTGCAAAGTGGACAGCCGAGATGTAAATTGCAGTGGCGACGGGCGACGGGCAGCCGATGTGGGAAGAATGTCATGGGCTGCCCTCCAAGTGAACATCTTGATCTTCTGTGCAACCTTCATTGTCCACACTTTTTGCCAGAAATTATGAAGGTGGCTGCTGTTAGTAAGGTCTCAATCAGATACATCCAAGTCTCTTGCCAGATGATAAGCGCTACGAACTGAGAAAGTATCATTGTTGGTAAAGTGCCAAATAATACGATCTTGTCTACGAGAGTTTCCAAGAGGGATATCTAGGATGGCTTGCGCATCGTATTCAAGTTAAAAGTATTCTTTCCAAGTTAGGCTATTGGGATTCAATAATTGATCAACTCTGTGCAAACCGATAGGAGCTTGGGACGATGGTGACGGACAGAAGGAAGGTGGTTAGGGAGTCCATGAAAGAGATAGTGCCCTGCAGCTAATATTTGTAATAGCTATTTTTGGTAAAGTCAATCTTTGAGTTATAATAAACAAGATATTTTTTATATCTAATGTCAAGATTCTTTATTTCATATACATATTTGTTTTGCTTTTAGGTTTTCTAGATATGTAATTAAAGAAACTAATAAATTACTATAACCATATCACAATAACTAAATTGCACTGAGTAGAGCAACCTCACGATACGCAGCATAGCGTGAGAGATACCGTGTGGTTGCATTCCCATGGTATGCAACAAACCATGCATTTTCTCATGAATGTTGTAACGCCCCGAAAATCCGAGTTATAATCCGGTACGTCCGAATCGAGTATTTGCGCAATTATTATTTTATTTTATATTTATTAAAAGATTTTAGAATAATTTCGTAAATGAATGAATTTCTATATTTAAATTTCGAATTGTCAATGTGCGTTTAATTATATGAATTTTGACTGTAATTATGTATTATTTGAACAACATGAGTTTTCAAACTTATTTTGCGAAATTACGAAAATGCCCTTTCGTTTCTCGAATCAAGTCAATTATTTGACTAAGTCTCACATCCCTCCCTCTCACCTCATTCACGCCACTCAACAGCAAAGGAGATGAAAGAAAAAGAAAGAAAAGAGAAAGAGAAGGAAGGAGGTTCAAACGATCGTCCCGACTTCGTTTCTCAACGGATTTTCGAACCGTTTACACTACGAACTCCTCACGATCTCTTCTACGAGTAAGCCTTTTACGCCCCTCTCGTTTAATGTCTCCTATGCCTCGTATTTCTCATTTTTATAAATAGTTGAATAATTTAGGGTTTATGTGATTTCGAGGGAATTTATGGATGGATTTTCGTGTTTTTGGATTCTATATGTAGCTTATATGTTGTAGATCATTATATGTAAATATTAGAGTGTGATTTGCATGTTTAATTGATCATATGTTGGATTAAGATTGATTTTTCGCGAAATGGGTTTGCTGTTTTGCTCGTCTGCTCTTTTCTGGTATACACGGACTTGACACACGGCCTGTGGCAAGCCCGTGTGAGGGCACACGGCCCCCTGCACGCCGTGCAGGAGGCCGTGCGTGTTGTTGAAGCCTGCACGGGCTCTCTACACGGCGTGTAGAGAGGCCGTGCGCACTCCCTTGGGCTGCACGACCTCCTGCACAGCCGTGCTTGAGCCCGTGTGGACCTGTATGAACAGGATCCTGACCTTCTGTTAGTCAGGGTCCTATTTGGCCTGTAGGTCCCTCCGAGGCTCGTCTTTTCCGAATTATTTCTTCGCTCGTGTATTCGATATATATGAAATAGATATGAATTACATGATTTATGAATTTATAGCATGTTCGGGTCTATGAATAGTGCGTTTTAAGTTTTCGTCAAATTTTCTAACTTTTGCATGTGAAGTCCGATTTTCCCGAAATTTGAATGCATACTCCTTTATGATATTTAAAGCATGTCCGTAAAGTTTCGTTGCATTTGGACTTGATTGCATTTTTAAATTTGCGAATTACTCCGTTTTCGTTTGATAATTTGAACCTAAGTGCCTTATGTGATTGTATAACGTGCCTCAATATGTTCTAATGTTTCGTATAAGCCGTGCGTCGTCGTTAGTCTTATTTGGTTGTGTCTTGGTATTTTTGCAGACGATACTCCCGTGGAGTAGCGCCGGTTCTTGCTTTTGCTCTTCTTTTTGTATAGCCAACAGGTGAGGCTTTCCGTTTCTGATTCCAGTACTATTATGTATATATATAAATAAGCCTCTCCCGATATAAGCCATGTTTACGTTTTATTTTCACACCGTTTCTATATATATATTTAGTAAATATTTATGCCTATTATGTTTATTCGATTTATCGAAAATATTTTGATATGAAAAAGTACTACGTATATTCTTTCAAACGTTTGCGAAAGAGACATGTAAAACCTCTTTAATTTCTAAGGTGAACTTTGGCCTTCGGCCTCGCATATGACATGTCTCGAACGGTCTTTTGGCCAACCCGAAATGATTTGAAAAGCGAGTTATGAACTGTATGTGTGTATGTTTGGGCCCGGAGTCAGGATGATAGAACGAAGTCGGTAGACATCGGGTCTACGGCGGAAATTCTATGGTTCCGTCCACCTTTGGGAGCTCGGGGTGAGGCCGGAGTGGCAGCCCTTTGAGTACCTGAGATTATACGGTATGTTATGTGTAGTTCGGATTTAGCGGTCCGTCTACATTGGAGGAATAAGGGTGGTTTTCCCGTTTTTATGTTTGGAAATTGGAGTTAAGGGCTCGACTCGCCGAGTCATATGATATGTTATGTTTTATGCTAAATCACCACCCGTTTACGAAAACCTTTCTTTTATGTTGATTTCTTTTAAGTTTAAAAATGGTGATTTATTTCCATTTTTATAATATACCTTATTATTCCCTCCTCACTTAGTCGTTTGACTAACCCTCTCTGTTTCACCCCTGTATTGGTTTCAGGATACTAGGCGGGATTTGATCGTCGTTGTCGTTGTAGTCGTCGTCGTTAGAGTTGCATTTATTTCGTTCATGTATAACTCTTGTCCGTATGATATTATTTATGTCTTATGATATTAGGATTTTATTTAGTTAGTATTCGGGATTTATATGTTGAACCCGTTATTGTACATTGTCGGGATATTGTATCGAACCCGTTTATTATTTAAGTAATTGAATTTCGTTGGCCTTGGTGGGTTTTAATACTTGTGCAATTATTATGATTTATTGTTTAGTTTAATTTCGCTTCCGCACCTCTGTCGTTTTCTTCCGTTTTTGAAAACCCCGCCTAGTCATTGAGTAAATGTGTGTCGTTCGCCGGGTTTCAATTCGGGTCGAATTCCATTTCGGTTCCGGGTCGGAGCTCGGTGCGGGGCGTGCGTTACCCGTTTGGGGCACCCGCTACAAATGTGCTAGCTCATGGTATGTCACATACCGTGAGCAGCACTTAGAGAATTTTTCAGCATTTCTCATTTCGGAGGCTACGTGAATTTGGCCAAACTAAATAAATAAAAGTCTACTTTTCCCGTTTTGTAACGACCCAAAATTTCAGATTTATTCCGGAATAATATTTTATTCGCGCCAAAGGCTTTTCGTGAGAATATTTAATATCACGAACAAGTTTTACCCGAGAATCCACTTTTTACCCGAACTATCTATTTTATCTCCGACCCTCTTATATTTCTTATTTTACCAAGAATTACCTTTTCATCCCTCAAACCTCCCCCACCACCTTGTGCACTGTGATGCCCCGAGTTTTCAAGATGAGTTCGGTAAGCTTCGCACCTTCGTATCTTGGTTCTTTCCTCAATTCTCGAATTATGTGATTAATTGTTATATTTTATTACGAATTTTGTAAATGTGATAATCAGTAAATTTAAATTATTCTATGTCAACGTGCATTTAAACTGATGAACTTTGACTGTAATATTGTTTTATTTGAACAACATTTATTTTTTAGTGAGTTTTATGAAATTACAAAAATACCCCTTCGTTTCTAAGCCCTAGGTCGAACTTTGACTTAGACTCCATCTCTCTCCCTCACCCTCACTTCACACATCAACAAGAAAAGAGGAAGAAGAAAAGGAGGAAAAAAGAGAAAGAAGAGGAGGAGCTTCAATTCATCACACCGTGCTCGTTTCTCATCCGATCGACGCGCCGTAAACTAGTACGAGTTCCTTTCGATCTCCTCTACTGGTAACCCTCTTTCACCGTTCGATTTCATCAGCTGTAGCTTCGATTTTCTGACTTTTAGACCTAGGTTTTCATTGATGGAATTTTGATGGGTTTATGTGATTTTGTGGTCCATTTTGCATGTTGTTTGGATTAGATTGTAGCTCTTGATGTGTTTAATGCATGAGTGAAATTTTATGTGTCGATTCTTGCTCTATAATCCACCATGAGTGTTTTTAAATGATTTCCCATTTGAAATCTAAAAATCGCGAATTGCTGCTGTCTGTTACTGAACTGCACGGTCTTGCTAAGCCCGTGCGGTGGCTTGTGCGCAACCCTTTTAGCCTGCACTGGCTCGCGCCCGTGCGCGTTCCCGATGCGTAAGGCCGTGTGCACCTGCACGGTCTTGGCAGCGTGTTCAAGACCATGCATTGGCCGGTGCACATGCCTTAGTGGATTTTTCAGCTTTCTTTCTTCATTAACTTTGGGAATTGGGTCAACCCCACTTATTTAAAATGTTGACTTTCGCATACAAACTCCTAAAATCAATCCAATTTCACCTATAGCTTCCTTGAGCTTCTAGATTTAATGTTTTGCAAAATTATGATTTATCCGATCTTATTTGACCGTCAATTGACACCTTTCTCGTTTAAGGATTTTTCCCACTTTTCCCATTTGTTATCCGTTCGATCCCGTTTTCACCTATATTATTTTAAGCATGCCTACGTGCCCTAATTGCGTTTTAGCATGTCTTTAATATTTAATTCTAATGTTTCTTCATTATTTAGAATTGCATTAATACTTATTTAATTGTTGTTCCGTATTTTATATATCTCTATGTGTTTAATTGTTTAACATTCCGTGTCTCGTTTATAGCATGAATGAAGTTCTATTTGTATTGTCGTACATCATTTGTTGTCTCGTGTCTTGCTTTTCGTATTGTCGGTCTTGTTTTCATCCTCTAGGCCCTGTGTATTACAGGTGGGACCAACGAGGGAGAAACTTGACTACCGCTTGCTTTCATACTGTCGTGTCGAGCCAGGTAAGGGTTTAAACTGCTTTCAACTGGGGCAAGGACATAGTTACTTGGTTGCGAAATAACTCACAATCCCGCCTTTCTTATTGCTTGTATTCCTGCCTTTACTATTTCCTTATGTGCATAGTCAAACATTTTAGATAGCGAAACTTATGCATCTGCAAAATAATTTAAAATGCTTTCAACTTGAGACAAGTAACTTATTTATTTTAAAAGTAACCATTTGATCTCAGAGGCACTTATAAGTAATGTCATTAGGGACATCCGTCAGCATGCTCCCGAAGCGTATGGCGCTTATGAGTATTTCTCAGATCGTTACACAAACTTGTCTCAAAGGCCCCTTTGGCCATTCATACATAACTGCTTGCATCATCTTTTCGAACGGTCCTTTGGCCACCCAAACTGTTATTGATTTTAAAAGCGAACCATGGACTGGATCATGACTTGGGCCCGGAGTATACAGGAGGTGAGCCTGGAGAAGAGCGTCTAGGGCAAATCCCGATGTATACTTCTATGCGTGTTAACTTAGGTTGGCTAGCTTACGTTGATGCGAACGGTGGTGCTAACCGCGTCTCCTTAAAACTCTGTATGGAGGTGCAAATCGCGTCTCCTTAAAACTCTGTATGGTGGTGCTAACCGCGTCTCCTTAAAACTCTGTATGGAGGTGCTAATCGCGTCTCCTTAAAACTCTGTTAGTGGATCATGACTTTTGGTGGTGGAGTACTTGACTATATGCTTTCATGATTTTCATGGTTGAGAGTTATAAGGAGAGGGCCCGTTCTCGCCGGGACACATTATTGCATGACTTATTGCATTACTTGCTTGTCTAATTGATTTACGGCTTTCGTTACAAGTCGAAGCACATTCCGGTTTTCTTCATTTAGTATATGTATTTCCCTATATATATATATATATATATATATATATATATATATATATATATAAAACCCGGAAGTGTGGCTCGAACTTGCCCAACTCAAGCCTTCTTTATTGTTCAAACTACTTAGTGGAATTACGAGCCGTGTTTACTTATCATTTCCAACTTGTTTATATCATGCCTTTCGAACTTGTAACGGCCTCGTGACTCAACTAATACCCTTTCAATTAATCGGCTTGACATTATGTGCAAATGATTTTAAAGGATCCGGTTCGTCAACCTTTTTGTGTTTTCAAAGTAAGCCGAACCCAAGTGTTGCCTTGTGTTATTGTTTTGCAACTTATATCATTATTTGTATTCTTTATCAAAAACGGGCAACATTCACTACTTTTGATTTAAAAAGATAAACGACGAACTGTGATCAAACCCCCCCCCCCCCCCTACTGAGTATCCTTTATACTCCACCCCTTCTATTTTGGTTCTTGCTTCAGGTAGACAGGTGGCGGCGTCACCTATCTTGTCAGTCGGCATCAGAAGGTCTAGAAAGGCTCAGTCTTGTAGTCTGATTTGTCTTGTCTGTGGTCCCAACAACTGTCAAGTCTTGTTTTATTGTATCTAATTGCTTTCGTACCATTTACTGCTTTATTTACCTTCTGTACCTTATGTGCCCCTGATGTGGGATAGTTGAAGATATCTAGGATTGCACAGGGTAGCCTAGATGAGCCATAGACGGTACTATGTGACGTTTACAATTTTCGGATCCCGTTCGGGTTGTGAATAATGCTTTTCCGTTTAGGGCTTATAGGCTATTTTTTGAACTTATCTGATTGATCCGAAACTTGCATGATTGCTTCGTTATAGCATTTTGAGCATGAATGTGAACTTTAATTTATGTTTTAGCATGTTCTATATATTTTATTTCAATATTCTTTTAATTGTCTTAAATACATTTTTGAGATCACTTCAACGGAAGTCGTGCTTTACGTGCTTTTAACTGCTTTAATTATTTCTCGTAAGCCACGCGTCATGTCAGTGTCTTACCTGGTATTGTCGATTGTTAGTTTCAGGTGTTTCTTCGAGGAATACTTATACCGACGAGTCTTTTCTTCAAGCTTTCTAGGTGAGGGTTAAAACTGGTTTCCAACTAGAGTAAGAATCCTATTACTTTGCGAAATAACTTATCTCTGTGCTTTCAATTATATGGTTTTGTTTTCCAGCCCATCTCTTATATAATAGTAAATATTCAACCGTATACCTTAATAATTTCGAATAAAATGTTTTGATATCAAAACTATACGTAAGTATCCTCAAATGATTTATTTTACGAGGTAAGAAAATATATTTGATTCAAAGTAAGCTTTGGGTTGGAGAATCTTCTCGTTGAGTGAAGTCGCTAGGGCGGATCCTTCCTAACGATGGAATTCCCAGTCGTTCCTAACGATGGAGCCCTATTATTTGCGAACCAACTTATCGTCCTGCTTTTATTATTGCTTTAATGTTTTCCTGCCCTTTTATTATATCATATTAGATATTTAATTATTATCTTTATGATGTTGATCAAACCGTTTTAATATCAAATTGTATACGTATGTATGCTTTTCAAATGTTTCCAACTAGAGACAAGGAAAACCTATTTTGTTTTAAAAGGCGGACTTTGGTCTTTTGGCCCCGCAAATATAACCTTGTCTCGAACGGCCCATTTGGCCACAAAAGTGTAGTGTAATGATTGCAAACGAGAACTGTAACGATAATGTATTGATTGGGCCTAGAGTTATACAGGAGGTGAGCCTAGAGACGAGCGTCTAGGGCAAATCCCAATGTGTGCTTCTGGCATGTTAGCTTAGGCCGGTGAGGAGGTTGGCTAGCCTAAGATAATACAAGGGTAATGTTGTTTTCTATACGTTTCCTTAATCGCGTGGTGACGTTGCTTTTAGCACGCCTCCATAAATCGTGTAATGACTTGCGCATATTGATAATGACCAGGTGGTGGAGTATTTTCTTGTACATGCTTATTATGGGAGTCATAAGGAAATGGCCCGTGCTTGTCGGGACATATAATGAATGAACGAATGAACGAACGAATGATTTACCACTTTAATTACTTAGTCGAATTACAATGTCGACCTTTATTATTTATTTTCAACTGATAGAACTGTATATTGTCAACTGCAAACGGATTGTAAATCGACTAAGACTCTTTTTAAACTGATCGGCTTAATTATGTGCTAAAATGATTTCAAAGGATCTGTTCGTCAATCTTTGACTGTTTTAAAATAACCCGAACCCGCGTGTTGCTTTGTCATACAGTTTTACAACTTATATTATTTATATTATCTCTTAAAACAAGCAACATTCATCATTTTAGTTTTATTGCTATCGCACTCTGATTACCTTTTAGCATTGTTGTTGTTGGAGTAGTGGTTGTTGCCAGTTTATTTGCTTGAGGGAGTGCCGTTCGCTGGGATGGATTTTCGGGTAGGGCGTTATGTCGTGCTCGGGAGTCTGTTTCAGTTCGGGTGTGGTGTTCTTCTTCACAGCCTTCGAGACGCTACACTAAGTTTAATTAAGTATGCTTATTCCAAATATTATGGAATATCATTCCTAACGAGACTTGCATCTATTTCTCAATTAGTTGTGCATTTCAGGATGCCTCGCAGGAAGTCTCGTTCTGGTTCGTTAGTGCCACCTACTCAGACTACACCAGCATTTCTGCCACCACTTCTAGCAGGAAATATGGAAATTACGCAGAGAGAGGATAATGTTACAGCGTACGAGGCTAGATTTGCTTATTGGACAAACTACGCGCTGAACATGGAACCAGACCAAAGACATAGATCAACTAGATTCATATCTGGGTTGAGGCCTGAGATTCGTCAGGTATTAATAAGCTTAGGTTGCTGTTCTTATGCAATGGCAGTCGCTAGGGCTCTATAGACGGAGTCAGAGTTATTCGGGACCACAAGTGCAAACAATCCTATGCCTATGGAGAGTAGATTATTAGGACCGACTTCTGCTCTGGCATCTGTTGGAACTTTTTCCAACAGAGGTATTACGATAGCCGAGCCCGGTCCAGCGGAGAACTGCATTAACTACAGCTTCTGTGGCAAGCCCGATCATGACTATGAGATTTGTAGGAGGAGACTGGGATTGTGTTTGTTTTGCAACAGTAGCGCTCATTACACACAGAACTGTCCTAGCCGAAAGCGCCAGTAGGAAGGAAGGAAGGGGTACCGGTCCTGATGTTGATCCAGGATCTGTACAGTCGGCATATTATGTCAATAAAGGATTTTTGTAGCCAAGAATGATTCAAGATGGGTGTGCGAGACATAGACTGATTAAAGATGAAGATTCGAGTTGAACTGGGTTAATAAAGAAAAGTAGAAGAAAGATATGGCTTTTGTGTCGTTGGGTACAGGTATACTGCATTATCATAATCATCCATATTATATTTCGTAAATTACATGAATTTATTATTTGCTAAACTGTGCATTTTACCTGCTTATATTGTTGAGCCTGTATTCATAATTTTCCAGCGTAATGCACACGTTTGTCCAGCACATGTAACGTCTCCACGGAACGTGGCACCCCGTGCAACATACCGTGCATAGTTTTTCTCCACGGGACGTTGCAGGTCGTGCAACATACCATGCATGCCTTTTTCGTCTTTAAATGGTTTGCGCAGCTCAGTTCAACATCAAAAACCATTTCCCTCATTTTTCTCTCGCGATTTCCAGCGATTTTGGCCCTCAAATTTCTCCAATTTTCATCAGCCCGTAATTTTTTGTCCGTTCGACGGATTTTTGATCTGTTTGCTCCAACATGTTCTTTACCGCGTGTATTTTCACTTAGTTGGTATTTGGGTTCATCCGAATTCTCGATCGATGCAAATCTGAAGCCAGAAGTGCGCACGCCAAGTGTTCGATAAAAGGTTGAAAGGGGATTTTTGCCAAGTTTCACTAACTTCACCAACTTCATCAAATATCATCTAATTTCAGTTTTGCACAATGGCTTGAGAGAGTGGAAGATGTCGACTCAACCAAGTGCCACTGGAAGGTTATGAGGTAGAGTTTGAGAATGATGCTAAAGAGACGATCTTCAACTGAATGATTGGAAGACCGGTTAACCCGACCCAATTCTTAGATATGGATGCGATGAACGCGTTGGGACTTGGAGACGACATAGCCCGATACGTTAAGCATGCCGGTTTGATAGCTTTCTTTACTGTTCAGAGGCCGACTTATCCCCGTGTCACTTGTGAATTTTTGAGCTCCTACCAAGTTTCACGTCACGATGAGGATGTTGAGATTCCCCTCAATCTCACGTTCCGAGTGCACAATACTGAGTATACAGTCATCTTTCAACAATTAACCCAGCATTTTGGTCTAGACCTCAATTGTATCAGAGAGCGGCCATAGGGATGGGCCGACGCCGAGGCTTGGCTTCGTATCACACCCGGTGCAGCAGGTTCTAACCCTGGAGTGTCGAAGGCAACCGCACTCATCGATACACCCTTGAGGGTTGTGCATGCAGCTCTTGCGCGTTCAGTCTTTGCAAGAGGGTTGTGACTAAGTAGGACTGTTTTCTCCTCGACTGCATGGTACGTGGTATCAAGGTTAACCCCTTCCGGTTATGTTCGACCATTGAGACCGGATGATTACTCGTAGAGTGGGCGAGATTAGGATCGGATCTTATGTCACAACGATCCTTGAGTGCGTCAGAGGTCCTCGAGTTTGATTTAGCTTTTCTAGCGGCGGGAGATACTAGGATCAGCTTACTACCTTGGCTCTGATGAAGATATGTCAGAAAGAGGGTCGATCAGGCCCATACTTTTTACGGGCCAATCAGGCCACAACAGACGGTGACGGAGAGGACAGAGTTGGAGACGGAGATATGGGTGGTAAGGATGCAGAGGAGCATCCCCAGTAGGATGAGCATGTCCCACCTGCACTTGAAGACGTACCAGAGACTTTACAGGCCGGAGGGTTAGTTCCCGGCCAGGCGCCAATTGATCTTACTTTCTGTATACTTTCTTCGACAGACTCTATAGACTGGAGTAGAATCTGAGGACAGATTCTTTTGAAGAGGGGAGTATTGTAACGCCTCGTATTTTAGATTTAATTTTGAATAAGTATTTTTAATTCTTCCCTTAAAGTTTCATTTGTACCATTGATTTCGTAAGATAATTTCGACTTAAACCCCAAATTTTTCCCGAAATGATCATTTTAACCCCGAATATGTTTTTTCCGAAATATTCCCTAAGTACTTTTTATAACCTATTTTCTATTCTAGTCGACTCTCGCTAAGTCGTTTATGTAAAGAAAGAAAAAAGAAAGAAAGAAAGGAGAAGAAAGGAGAAGGAAAGGAATTTTTCCTATTTGATCTTCACATCTACCTCACAACCTCATTTCCTGACCAATTCACGAACCGTGAACTCCTACGCGTTCCTTGCATCGTGCTCTTCAGGTAGCTACCAAACTTTCCTCAATTTCGTCACGTTTAGTAGAGTTATGTGAAAATGATGAATAGTAAATTATTTACCGATTTTGTAGATTTATGTCTTTTACTTGATAGTTTCGTGTGATTCTCGTGTCCATGTGACGAGCATGAGTGGTAGAATAACTTATAAGAGTTTCCTTGTGATTCATGGCGTACTTCTCAACTTATGTGAATTTTTGTATGACTTATGTTGTTCTGTGTGAAGAAGTTCAAATTGCACTGAGCAGAGCAACATCACGGTACGCAGCATACCGTGAGACGTACCGTGTGGGTGCATTCCCACAGTATGCAAAAAATCATGCATTTTCCCATGAATGTGCTAGATCACCGTATGTCACATACCGTGAGCAGCACTTAGAGAATTTTTCAGCATTTCTCATTTCGGAGGCTACGTGCATTTGGTCAAACCAAATAAATAAAAGTTGACTTTTTCCGTTTTATCTCGTTTTCGATATCCAATTTCACCAGTAGTTCCTATAAATCACGATATTGATTAATTCATGAAGTTTAGAATTTTCGAGCCCCGTTCGGGTCATGAATAGTGCTTTTCTGTTTAGGGCTTATAGGCTATTTTCCGAACTTGTCTGATTGATCCGAAACTTGCATGATTGCTTCGTTATAGCATTTTGAGCATGAATGTGAACTTTAATTTATGTTTTAGCATGTTCTATATATTTTATTTCAATATTTCGTTTAATTGTTTTAAATATATTTTTGAGATTACTTCAATGGAAGTCGTGCTTTACGTGCTTTTAACTACTTTAATTATTTCTTGTAAGTCGTGCATCATGTCAGTGTCTTACCTGGTATTGTCAATTTTTTAGTTTCAGGTGTTTCTTTGAAGAATACTTATACCTACGAGTCTTTTCTTCAAGCTTTCCAAGTGAGGGTTAAAACTGGTTTCCAACTAGAGTAAGAATCCTATTACTTTGCGAAATAACTTATCTCTGTGCTTTCAATTATATGGTTATGTTTTCCAGCCCATCTCTTATATAATAGAAGATATTCAAACGTATACCTTAATAATTTCGAATAAAATGTTTTGAAATCAAAACTATACGTAAGTATCCTCAAATGATTTATTTTACGAGGCAAGAAAATATATTTGATTTAAAGTAAGCTTTGGGTTGGAGAATCTTCTCATTCAGTGAAGTCGTTAGGGCGGATCCTTCCTAACGATGGAATTCCCGGTCTTTCAACAATAGTTCCTTGCATCAAAAAGGGCTCTTTGGCCACCAAAATGTTGTATAACGATTACGAAAGTGAGACAATGATAACGTTAACGATTTATAAAGTGGACCCGGAGGTTATACGAAGGGTGACACTCGGAGACGAGCGTCTAGAGTAATAAGATCCCAAAGTATTATTTCCAAATTGTAATTTCCAATGGGAGGCCTGTCGGTGGTTGGAAAGTGATTCATTGGGGAGATGGTGAACATAGCATATGTTGCATGTTTTTTCTCAAATCATAAAGAGTGCGTTGAATTTCTGGGTAGCCTCGGAGTTTGACAAATGGCGCACGAGTATTTCTTGAATGTGGTGATATAACGAGAGACAAGGGCCCGTGCTCGCCGGGACAATAGTGTAACGAAATTGTTCATGGCTTTAAAGTGATTTAGTTGAATTATAAGCCTCGTAATTATTTATGGATTCTTTATGTTAAAGTTATTGCAAATGCTGTTAAACGAGCTTATAAGTCAACTATATTATCATTTAAAAATAACAGCTTGAATTATGTGCTAAAATGATTTAAAATATTTTAACGTTTTAATATCGGCTTAAAAGGATCCGTTCGTCAATCTTTTAACGTTTTAAAATAAGCCGAATCGAGTGTTGCTTGGCCGAATAATTTATAACTTATATTAATTATATTTTTCCAAAACGAGAAATATCCGCAACTTTGGCTTCAAACGACAAATGACGAACCGTGATCAAAATTTACATTACCTAACCCCTCGCTGAGTATCCTTTATACTCACCCTCGTGTTTTGGTTCTTGTTTCAGGTTCTTTCAGGCAGACGGGTGGCAGTGTCACCTATGTGGTCAGCTGGCAAAAACAGGTCTAGGTTTGATTCGAGTCTTGGTCTTGTTCAGTCTAGTGTCCAACAACAGTCTAGTCTTGATGATTTCTTTATTACTGCTTCTGTTATAGTTGAAAGAATTGAAGATATATATTGGATTTTACCTGTTGTAGTGGATGATATCTAGGACTCTATAAGATAATATCGTAGAGCCCTGTGTGGCGTTTATATATTAAATGCTTTGAATGTTGAACTAATTGCCTTGGATAGCTGTTGGGATATGTATATGTTCCTTTATTTGTTAGTACTGTTGTTGGGCGGGTCGTTGTTGTTGCCAGGTTATTTGATCGAGTGAGTGCCAGTTCGCTGGGATGGATTTTCGAGTAGGGCACTTTGTCGTGCTCGGGAGTCTGTTTTAGCGCGGGTGTGGTGCTCTTCTTCCCAGCCTTGGAGATGGGCGCTACACATGTGGTTAAGGTGTAATTCTAATAAACAAACTCCAAGTCAAATGAGTTTATAAAAGACAAGTGGGAGCCTCGACTATGAACTCGAATATAGACTTGCGATGTGACTATGTAAAGTACTGAGTTTCTAAGTAAGAGAATGTAAACACTGGGTGGCTGTTTGATAGTTGCACTGAGGATCGCAACTGTGACACTCAAATGGAAGAGTCTATAACCTCTAAGTAAAAGTCAAGGTTAGTGATGTGATTAATAATCCCTAGACTTGAGGATTCGTCTCATCTCATATTCATGAGATAGTCATCTGGTATGTCTCTTCTCTCTATGATAACTTGTTCAGAGGAGAACATAAGTTTCATACTAATGGCTATTCAAGTAAATATGGAGATTAAAGAATGCCAAGAAAGAATCCATCTACTCAATGCTTATAGCGAGTAGAATTCCTATATCGTTCTGAATAAAATGACTGCCAAGGAATCTTCAGCCGAAGTATTAATAGGTTCAAACTAAGAAAAGGGTCTCCTTGAGTGTAGAATCGAATGACACTCATTACTAATAGACATATATGATAAAGTTAATAAGGTTTCTTAATCCCATACTTTAGACTTTATCCGGAATTATAAGAAGGAGATATTGTATCTCACAACTAAAGTCACTGATCGAAAAGGTTCATCTATGAAACGCTTTCACCATTGGCTAGGTAGGATTCTGAATGTGCTAGTTCGCTCAGAATTCTTGTTATGCGTCATATCATGAATAAGAGTAATTCATGTTATGATAATTGTATGAATTGTATCATTCAATTAAATGCTAGCTGCTATACAATTGGTGGACCTGAGGGGTCACACAATGAACTGGTCTTTTGAACGTAGAACAAATGATCAATAGTGGATTGATGTTAAATTAATGAAGTTGATTTAATTGAGACGAAGATATATATATATATATATATATATATATATATATATATATATATATTGAGAATGAAATAAATTAAGGTAGTTAATTTATTAAGATAAATAGTTTATCAATTTATTAAATTGGGTATTTAATTGATTAGGCTTTTAGTTAATCAGTTATTTAATATAATCCTGATCCAATTAAATGAACTTAAGTTCAAATAGGCTTGGACTGAACAGTTAATTAAAGCCTGAAAGGATTTAATTAATAAAGCCCAAACACAACAATTAATAAACTGGACCAGACCTGGACCAAGCCTGGCCCAGATGAAACTGGCAAAAATTCCTGGCCCATCTAGCTCGGGGTTTTTGGCTAGTACAAGTCTATTTAATAGACTGCTTGGCTGATCATTCTCACTATGTAAAATCTTATTTCTTTCTGAACGTAGTTTGAGAATCTGTTCTCTTTTATTCTCCTTCTTTCTGTAATCTCAGTTCTTGAATTTCTTACACTTAAGAAATACAAGAACTGAGATTACAGAAAGAAGAAGAATAAAAGAGAACAGATTCTCAAACTAAGTGTAAGAAATTCAAGAACATTCCATACTCTCTAAAGTATTATTGTTCTTGAACAGTTTAGTTATAGATCTAGCAATAACTGGAGTGTGGTTTAAGGAGATACGGTTCATGGACTCAATCCTCAGATGGCTCCTGTTCGAATCTTCATGTGGCGAACGGGTGGATTCATAGTTCTTGAGAACTCCAATCCCTACATCAGCAGGCGTGCTAAATGTGTCTTTCTAATCACCATGTTTTATGAGAAAACATCTTTAATCGGTTCATAAACTTCCTAGGGAATTCGATTTAGTTTCCTGGCATAAAAATTTTAAATTCTGCTAATGTTGGATATACGATTCCAACAGTGGTTTCAGAGCCTCCGGTTAATTCGATGTTTTCATGAATTTAATTAGTGCCTGATATTGTTTGACAAATTAAATTATGTATATTGATTGTTGTTGTTGGGGATATCTGTTAATTTGGTTTTTGGTAAAAAATTTCGAAATTGTTCTTCGTGTTCATGGTTGAGTTTAAATTTTCAGAATTTTTTTAAAAAAAAAAAATCTTTTCTCGGTTTCCGTGTGACTGCACGGTGGTTACCGTTGGATAGCCACCACCGAGTTGCTGCCAGAAACCTCATGGTGATAGGTTTTCAGATCGGGAAAGAGAGGGTTGTGCACCTCCTGGTGCACAGTTACCTCACCGGATCGAAAATCATATGGGGAGTCCTCTCTCCGCCGCGCCAGTCGCATCGCCCACCGGCCACTGTCGAGGCTCCTTTGGGCGAAGGGAATCATGGACGGAGACGACGAAGTCGTTCCTCACCTCCATGCCGGTCGCCGCTGCGGGAAACGGCAATTTCCGCCCTTGTCGGAAAATCGCTGAAAAAGAAAATAGGGGCGGCGGGATTTCCCGTCGCCATCCGTGGTGGCGTCTCTAGCCACCACCCCGTCGTTCCCGCTCGACCAAGGAACCCAGCACCATCCTCAGATGGCATAGCTAGCGGCGCTAGGGTTCCACTGTGAAACCCTAGCGGGTGAGGAAGATGAGTCCAGAATCATTTTTTGAAACGGGTCAACCTGATCTGTGGGTCAGTTTTTATTAAGAAAAAAAAAAAATTTATATTTTTAAAATATGTTTTAAAATTTTAAAATATTTTTAAAATTTGAAAATTATTTAAAATTAGATTTTAGTAATAATTTCAAGTTTGATAATTATTTAATGTGTTAAATTATAGTTTTCAAAAATTGTAGAATATCCCCAATATATAATATTGTGAATCATGATTTAAATTTGTGTTTGTCTTCTTGATAATTAATTAAATGTTTAATTTAAGAAATTCTATTTTTTGAATTAAATATTATAATCAATTTTTATTATGTTTTTATTATTTGATTTAATATTTTTAATATTAAATTGAATAAGAATATTTTCAAATCAAATAAGCATATTTGATGAAAATATTAAATAAAATTGTTTGACCTTAGTCAAATAAAGCTTAAGAATTAAATTCTTAAGTTATTTAAACTTTTCTACAATGTATTGTATTGTTTATTTACATAATGTTGTTATGTGTGTGGGATGATCATGCTAGAACCTTTATGTGTCAAGCATGTTTTATTATGTGTGCATTTAAATTTATGGTTTTTGGTTTTATTAAATGAGAGTCCTAAATTACTTGAAGCCCATATCTTCTCAGTAGTTGTGCTAGGGGATAAAATTGGATTTTATACTTCACATCTTAGCATAGGCGTAAAGTGAATTTCTCTAATTTCTTTCTGTTTTCTTCTCCATTTGCGTAACAGAGCAGAGCACTCCCATTTCCTTCCATAAAGTAAATTTCCTTGCATTTCATTGTATGTGTGTTTTATTTATTTATTATTGTTAGCGTTGCTTTCCTTCTAATCATGTGCTTCTTGTTTAAGTACTTAACCAAAGTTAGATATTTTGGTGCTCAAACCAATTCGTTGCTGGTCTTTTAATTATGAACTGAAAGGCTAAATTAATTAGTTCTTGCTTCGCCACCACCGTATGTCTTCTTGATGATTAATGGTTTGACTGAGATTTTAGTTCATCGTCTTACATGCTTTCATTGAATTATATTATTTAATCCCAAATATTACCAGGAGTTTATTATTTAAGTACACAATATAAATAGTTGATTTGATAAAAGATAAACATTAATTCAAACTGCCTAACTAATTAGTATTGTATGTGTTCTTTATTTTGTTTATTTAAGCTGAGCATTAGTTTGTAATCATGACTCTATAATCTGTAGTTTAATTATATGTCTTAATTGGACATGAGAAGCTGGTAAATACATTATTATTTGACAAATGGATGGTGAACTGAAGATTTATTTGATAGAATTATGATTAGGAACCCAAGGTAATTGTTGAAAATGTGAGATTAAGACTTGATAATTATTGTAATTCTGATTCAGATTGATTTTATTCTTTATTTGCAATATAGCTACGTTGTCTGATTAAAGCCGTACGAGTTGGCCTGTCCAAATTGGTTTGGCGTCTTACGTGGTTGTGTCTTATTTAGTTTCAGGTAGCACTTCTTCCGAGCAGTAGCCTGGTCTTTCTTTCCTTTTGTTCTTTTGCCGTATTATCCAGGTGGGGTTTCTTTTTCGAATTCGGCTTTCTTATACATATGTAAATATTCCATATAAACCTAAAGCCTGTATTATATACTTTTAAGTTTCTTTCCCCAACTTATATTATATGTAGTAGCTATTTGCAAATCGTACTATCTTCATGAGTTCAAGGAAAAACACTTTGATATCAAATTACTACGTATATGATTTTGAAAAAGATATTCAAATAGAGACAAGTAAACCCTATTTTGTTTTTAAAGAAGTTTTGGGTCTTGAAACACCTTATGAGTAAAGTCGTGAGGTGCATTCCCCGGGTGTATGATACTTACGAGCATGTTCCTAGATCGTTGCTTAACTTGTCTTGAATGGTCGCTTGACCACACAAACTCTTTTAAATGCGAGAATCTATCTTGGCCTTTGTGCCCGGCCTCTCTGTGCCATATTATACTATTGGCCCGGACATCAGGGTACGGGGTGAATTCGGATAGACGTCGGGTCTATGGTGGATCTCAATGCTCTGCTCTCCAAACTGCTGGGAGCTCGGGGTGTGGCCGGAGTGGCAGCCCTTTTGAGTACCTGCATGTGGTGATTGCTCGACTCGCTGAGCCTTTATTATATTGTAAAATCATTCGATTCACCAATGATTGCTTAAAACCTTTATTTTTCCATTTGCTTTCTTCTCATTTAAAAACTGGTGAATCTTTATGTTTTTTTTTATAATATATATGTATTAAAGCCCCCTCACTTAATCGCTTTGACTAACCCCCTCTACTTCTGTGGTTTTGTTTTAGGTTGTGGTTACTAGGCGGAAGTCGAGTCGTAGGTAGGATATGCAGTCTTTAGTCTTTGTAAATTTATTCCTTTCTGTCTTTTCAACTTGTTAGGATTTTATAAATGTTATAGGTTTTTGATTACTTTGTGGGCTTTATACTTGCGCCTCTGAATTTAATGCTTTACTAGCTCCCTGAATGGGATAAGATTTAATTGATAATTGCTCTACGCTTAGGTTTTATTGAATTGCTTCCGCTATGCTTTTGTTCGCTGTCCTGTTATTTTCTAAAACAGATCTGCCTGATATTTATTTGTCGTTCGCCAGGTTATAATTCATAACCGGACCTCGGTTCTTGTTATGGATTGTGACTTGGAAAACAAATCCGCGTAGTATTATTTTTCGTTCGCCAGGTTTCAACCCACTTCTAGACGTCTATTGTCGATATGGGTTGTGGCTTGGTGCGGGACGTCACGTCGCACCGCATTTGGGAACGTGGTCATTACATTTATGAATGCTAGAATGTATGTTTTTATATAAGTTTTGACTTAACTCTTAACATATGACATATATAAGTCGATGCACGTATATGTATTAAATATGATGAGATCTTGTGTGCTTGTGTCAGCCAAGACCCAAAGCCCTGTTGTTTTTAAAACAAACTTAATACATCTATTGTAGCGCCCCCTGAAGAAGGACCGCCACATCCGCACCAAAGCGAACTCCCGAGCTTCAGCGAGGAGCCTCAACTCAAAAATCCACTCGGGCCAACGACACTCAAGCAATAACCATCGGCAACAGCGACAACCATCCCAACAACAATCACAACAATACAGAGATATGCGAAAGCGATTTAAAAGATAATCAAATAAATCCATAAACGCCTACGAGGCTAACATAATATCAATTAAACATGTGCAATTCGAAATACAACAGAATAACAACACGTAGTGCCATCCATGGCTCAACTAGTCTATCCTGTAAGAACCAAAATAGCAGGGGTGAGTATAAAGGATACTTAGTAAGGGGGTTTTGATCACAGTTCGTCATTTATCTTTTAAAACTAAAAGTGGTGAGTGTTGCCCGTTTTGAGAAAGAAGATAAATAACAACATACAAGTTGTAAAACAATAACACAAGGCAACACTCGGTTCGGCTTGCTTGGAAAACACGAAAGGGTTAACGAACCGGATCCTTTAAAATCATTTGCACGTAATGTCAAGCCGATAAGTTGAAAGGGGTATTAGTTGAGTTACGAGGCCGTTACAAGTTCGTAAGGCACGATTCAATAAGTTAGAAACGATGAATAAACACGGCTCGTAGTTCAACTAATTATTTGAATAATAAAGGAGGCTTAGGGTAGCAAGTACGAGTCACGCTTCCGGGTTTTATATATATATAGGGAAATACATATGATAAATGAAGAAAAGCGGAATGTGCTTCGACTTGTAACGAAAGCCGTAAAATAATTAGACAAGCAATAAATGCAATAAATCATGCAATAATGTGTCCTGGCGAGAACGGGCCCTCTCCTTATAACTCCCAATTGAAAATCATGCAAGCATATAGTCAAGTACTCCACCACCAACCATTGGTACCATCAGAATTTAAGGAGACGCGATTAGCACCACCGTATCAGAATTTAAGGAGACGCGATTAGCACCACCGTATCAGAATTTAAGGAGACGCGGTTAGCAGCACCGTTCGCATCAACTTAGGTTAGACAACCTCCTAGCCGGCCCAAGTTAACACGCTAGAATTATACATCGGGATTTGCCCTAGACGCTCGTCCCCAGGCTCACCTCCTGTATACCCCGGGCCCAAATTATTAATCAATTTATGGCTCGCTTTTGAAATCAATGATAGTTTGGGTGGCCAAAAGGGCCATTCAAAAGTAGGAAATCAGAGTGTGGGAGGCCAAAGTGGCCGAGACAAGGTTATAATTGCGAGGTCGAGAGACCAAAGTTCGCATTTAAAACAAATGGGTTTTCCTTGCCTCTAGTTGAAAGTGTTTAAAACATTTTGGTTTGCTATCAAAACGGTTTGACTAAGCAGATAGAGAAATAGTAAAGGCAATACAACAAGTTATAAGAAAGCGGGATAGTGGTTTATTTCGCAAACACTATGTTCTTACTCCAGTTGAAAACAATTTAAAACCCTTACCTGGCTCAACACGACAGTATGAAAGCAAGGTAGTCAAGTTTCTCCCTCGTTGGTCCCACCTGTAATACACAGGGCCTAGAGGATGAAAACAAGACCGACAATACTAAAAGCAAGACACTAGACAACAAACGACGCACGGAAATGCAATTAGAACTCAAATCATTGTAACGCCCCACATTTTTGGGTAAACTAAAGCTGGTAAGAATTCCTAAGATAACGGGACAAGTTTGGAAAACTCGATCGGGATATATGTGCTTATGTGATATTTATGTGTTTTATATGAATTTTCGTAAATGTAATAATTTGTGAATTTAAAGAATTCTATGTCAATGTGCGTTTAAAATGATGAGTTTTGACTATAATATTGATATATTTCATTAATATGTCCTTTTTATGAAGTTTTGCAAAATTACGAAAATGCCCCTTCGATTTTTCATTTAAACCTCAGGTTTTCTTTTTATTCTCTTTTCCTTTCCTTTTTCTTAATTACACTTAAACCCATAAACATTTACATCAGCCGAAGGAAAAGAAAGAGAAAAAGAAAGAATTTCTCCAAACTTTCAATTCGATCTTTTGAGTTCGTCTCTTAACCAAATTTCGATCCGTAAGAACCTACGCGACCCTTGTAACATTCTCTACAGGTATTATTCAGGTTCCATTCGATTCCGTTGTCGTTTGAGTATGTTTTGGATAAATTGTTTCGAAGTTGGATTTTTCGGTAGTTTGATCGTTATACTCCGTAATTTTCGATGATTCTTGATCCTATGTGTTGCCATTGTGATCTTTGATGTTTGTTGAAGTTTGTAGTATGAAAATCTGATTGAAAATAAGATTTTTCTGAAGATTTGACGAAATTCTGATACTTCTGTGCGAAGTTCTTCGCGTTCTGCTGATAATTCGCGAAAACATGGTGCACACGGCCTTGCAACAGGCCGTGTAGCAAGACCATGCGCAATTTTCAACTCACAAAGCCTTGCATCAGGCCATGTGTGTAGCCCGTGCGTGTTCCCAAAAATGCACACGGCCTTGCACAAGGCCGTGCAAGAGGCCGTGTGACCCAATTTCAGTTCAAAAGTCTCTGGAAGTCAAAAATTGCAAATTCCACTTTCTTCGTTTGATATTATTTTCAAAATCCGACTTCACCATTAAGCCCGTAATACTTTAAAACTTAATAATCCACAGAGTTTTAATTTTTCCAATACCATTTGATCGTGAAACGAACTGATTTCCGTTTAGGGAATTATACGCTTTTCGCAATTCTTTTCCGATTGCTTCGAAACTTGAATGTATGCTTCTTTATAGTATTTTAAGAATGTCTATGAAACCTAATTGTGTTTAAGCATGAATTATAAGCTTGAAGTTTGATATTTCATTCGTTTCATTGAATAATTGCCCTAATTGCCCTTCTTTGATTTAATTAAGTGTTTATTGCATTAAGAATAAGCCGTGCGTCGTAATGTCATCTTACATGGTTGTGTCGTATTTGGTTTCAGGTGGTAGTTCTTCTGGGCAGTAGTTGCTCTTCTTTCTTTTGCCCTTTTTGCAGGATTATCTAGGTGGGGTTCCGTTTCCGAATTCGGCTTTTCTTATACGTATGTAAATATTCCATATACACCCGAAGCCTGTGTTTTATGCTTTTATGTTTTCTTTCCCCAAACTTATATTATTCGTAGTAGCTACTTGAAAACCATATTATCTTAATGAGTTTAAAGAAAAATGCTTTGATATCAAATTATTACGTATAACCCCTCAAAAGCTCCTTTAGCTCGAAAGGGTTAAAAGTTGATTTATCAATCAGTCCCTTTGACCACACAAGCATTTGAAGTGCGAGGAATTATCTTGGCCTTTCGGCTTGGCCATTGAGCTACATTATATTATTGGGCCCGGACATCAAGGTACGGGGTGAAGCCGGATAGACGTTGGGTCTACGGTGGATCTCAATGCTCTGGTCTCCAAACTGATGGGAGCTCGGGGGTATGACCGGAGTGGCAACCCTTTTGAGTACCTGCGCCGGATGGGATCTAGTTTATATCCTCAGCCGAAGATGTATTGGATATTTGTCCTTGCATGACTATATAGTAGCGGGCTAGCTACCTGACTACACAAGGAGGAATAAGGGACGTTTATTTGATATTTCTGATATTATGAAACAGGTGGTTAATGCTCGACTCGCCGAACTTTTACTTTATTGCGAAATTCTTCGATTCACCAATAATTGTGAAAACCTTTATTTTTCCTTTGCTTTCTTCTCATTTACAAACTGGTGAATCTTTCTGTTGTTTCGATAATATATACGTATTACGGCCCCCTCACTTAGTCGCTTTGACTAACCCCATTACTCTGTGGTTGTCTTTTCAGGTTTTGTTGTTAGGCGGATTCAGGTCGTGTCCTTGGAGTCATTTACTTTTGATTAGGTGATTTCATTTCCGCCTATGTATCTGGATAAATAATTAAAACCCTAGAGATTGTAGATGTAAATGATGTAAATTAGTGTGCATAGTGATATTGATGTTTTCAGTGGCCTTGGTGGGCTTTATAATTGTGTTTTGGATTATGGTTGTTCTAGCTCCTTGAGTGGGATACGTTGTGCTAATTTGCTTCCGCTGTATTATTGTTCATTGACCTATTATTTTCTAAAGCAGATCCGCCTAGTATTTATTTTCCGTTCGCCAGGTTGTAGTTCATAACCGGACCTTTAGTTCTTGTTATGGATTGTGATTTGGTGCGGGACGTCACGTCGCACCGTATTTGGGGACGTGCCGTTACAATCATGTAATAAACATAATATGGAAGTTGAACAATTAAACATATAAAGACATATATAAAATACGGAACGACAATCAAAGAAATACTAATGCCATACTAAATAATGAAAGAACATAGATAATAAACATTAAAGGCATGCTAAAATGCAATTAGGGCACGTAGACATGCTTAAAATAATATAAGGACACTCTCTCGCGAATACGGGATCAGACAGATAAGAAATGGGAAAGGTGGATAAAAATCCCTAAATGAGAAAGGTGTCAATTGACGGTCAAATAAGGTCGGATAAATTATAAACTATGTAAAATATTAAATCCCGATGCTTAAGGAAGCTAGAGGTGAAATTGGATTAATTTTTGGAGGTCGTATGCGAAAGGTCAACATTTAAATGAGTGGGGTTGACCCAATTCCCGAAGTGCAAGAAAGGAAATAGCTAGAAAATCCACTAAGTAGGTTGCACCGGCCAACGCACGGGCTTGGCAAGCCGATGCAAGCACAAATAGAGGTGCACAGCCTCATGCACGGTCTTGAGCATGGTGCCAAGACCGTGCAGGTACAAACGGGCCTACGCACGAGCCTGTGCACGGGCTCAAGCCCATGCAGGTTGAAAAGGGAAGCGCACGGGCTCCTGCACGGTCTTGATCAAGACCGTGCGTTCGCCCGTGTGGATCTACTGAGCAGAAGACTCAGCAGATCGCGAAACCTCACACGCGAAAATCAACATATAAATTCAAACATCTCCTAATTTACTCCATAAAACATCCTAATTTTCACATATAATCATCTATACCATATTAGCTACACATAGGCACAAGAATCACGTAAAATGGTCAAGTAAATCTTCCTAAACACGAAAACTCAATCCTATAAAAATCTTATATCTAAATCACGAAAATTGCAAGAAAGAACGAACGGAATGAAATGGGGTAAAAGGATTACCGATAGAGAATGTAGTGAGGATCGTTCGTGTTTTCACGGCTCGTCGATCGGGCGAGAAATAGGCACGGTAGGGCGTCGAGAAGATTTCCTCCTTTCTTCTCCTTCTTTCTCCTTCCTTTCTTCTTTTTGCTTCTTTGTGTGTAATGAGAGAATGAGAGATATAGGTAGATATTTAGGAAAATATCTCGGGGGTAAAATGATCATTTAGGCTTTCAAGGGCATTTATGTAATTTAAGTAATTGAGGGTATTTAAAAGATAGGTTAAATCAATCTTTTCCACAAGATTAATTAATCCAATTGGATAGATCGAGAAATTAGGCAAGAAAGAATTCGCGTAATAATTAATAATATAATTAAAATATTCGGGTCGTTACAATACTCCCCTCTTCAAGAGAGTCTGTCATCAGATTCTCCTCCGGACTTCGGGGTTAGTTAAGAGGAGTATAATCTATAAAAATTATAATAACGCGAATTAAAAACGAACATTTAGGAGGAATTAAAATACATTAAAAAAACATCATTCCTAACAAAAATATTTAAAAGCAAGTAACATTCCAAATAAAATTCAAAGTCATGCGAAAGACGGCATTACAAAAACCCTAAACAAAGCTAACGACGGAGAAGAAAATAAAGATAAATAGATCATGGCTCATCGGGATCACGACGGGAATACTACTCGAGCTGCTCTGAAAGTGACTTCTGCATCTCGGCAATAGATCTATGAAGTGCTGAGTGTTGGCTGTCGATGCGAGCGAGCTGAAGTGCAAAGCCCTCATTGATATGTCTCTCCTGCTGGGCGAATCTGTCGTCGTTCATATGGCGGTAATCGGAAAACTCCGTATAGAATCGCTGCAGATCAATAGGTTCCTAGTCCTGAGCGTTTCCTTTGCCGTGCGAAAACTCAGGGGTCGATGCATCCTGTCCCAATAACTGTCGGTAGATATGCTGAGCCTGCTCATGGGCCTCTAGGTTCGGGGTCCTTCTTCGTGTGCATCATCCTCGGCGACTTCCCCTAAAGGTAGACCATCTACTAAGACGTACGGGTCGTTTCGCCTCGGACCTTTTGTGCAGATCGCCATCTGGACTAGAGTCCCATAACTAATCGAGGTCAAACCTCCAATGGCGACCTGAGTATCGAGCCCTTCCACTTGGGCACACTCCAATGTAGCAGTGATGTAGGAGCCTACTCGAATCTCCCCTCTCGGCCGAGTGGAGATGTACCGACTCCTTTGATTCCTGAAGAATCATGTTCGTTCGTCCATAATGACCAAGAACAGAAAATCCCAGTGTAAGGTCTTCAGTTTGGTGTAGCGGAAAGCTCGGTGCTCTTCTGGTCGAGTTCAACATCCGGGTTCATGTCGGTTCTCACTTCGACTATCTTCAGAAGTATTCTCCTTTAAACTCGATTTGTCAACGTCGGTGCTATCCAGAACCGCATAACGTACTCGCAACAGAATCGATCCTAGTCGGCCAAGAACTCTTTGTCCTTAGCACTCTCTAATAGCGTATAACGAATTTATCGAATTCCACGCTATCCACACAGAGGTCACATAAATCTTAGCATCTAATCATTCAATCAGTGCAAGTGTGAATTTTGAAAGCAGTTAAAGCACGTAAGTTATATAAAACACTTAATAGATATTTAAAGCAATTACCATTCGAAACAGAATACTATGAATGAATGCGATGATAATGCAATGTACCTCTACGAGTCGGTATCAGGGTCGAGATCCCCTTTTTCTTCCCCGAGGGTTGCTTGAGTCGGGGCAGTCTTGAACTCGATGCTTGCTACTCCCACATCTGAGGCAACGCCCCAGTTTCCTCCTACACTTTGCAGTCTTGTGATTCGTCTTTCCACAGTGCTCATAGGGAATGGGGTCCTCGTTCACTTCTGGTCTGGTAGGTTCCGGCATCTCGTAGTGTGGTTTCCATGTCTGAAAGATGCTCGGTCCGGATGGCTCTCTTCTTGCCTTCTCGTTGAAAGAGGATCCTTTCATGTGAGGAATACTTCGTCTCATCTCTTGAAGATCGGACTCCACTCTCATAGCTCGGTTAACTGCCTCGTGATAAACTCGAATGTCCAATCCCACTAATCTTTCCAAGATCTCCGGTTGAAGTCCCTCGATGAACTTTCGCGCTCTTCTTCGATCGTCGGATGCAATGTGAGGAGCATAGACAATGAGGCGGCTGAAAAGTATCTCGTATTGTGCAACAGGGAGAGCTCCATGGGTGAGGGACATGAACTCTCTTTCTCGGCTGTCATGCACCACTTGCGGCACGTACTTCTCTCGGAAGTCAGATAGGAACTGTGACCAAGTGTACGAAATTCTCTCAGCGATCCATCTCTGTTCTATGTAACGCCACCAATCCTCAGCTGGTCCTCTCATGAGAAAGATGGCATACTCGACCCTCTCGGGGTCACCGCAGCGTATGACTCGAAAGATTCGTTCTAAATCGGCTATCCAAGCCTCGACCTTAAGATCATCTGGTTCACCCACGAAGCAGGTTGGGTTGTAGTGCAGAAATCTGTCCAGGGATTGGCCTTCGGCTTGTCTCGCAGTTACAGGCTGTTGCTGTTGTTGCCTTTCCTGATGTACTTGCTCAGCAATCTGCCTCATAGTTGTCACTAACTCTCTTGCAATCGAATTCGGAGATGGGGGAGCTGTAGGGGGTCCTCGGCGAGGCATTATGTATCTGTCAATAACAAACTAGAAATCGATGCATGCTCGGTTAATGGGATGATCACTAAGGCATATAAAATTCAAATAAAGCATGCATATTTTATTCGAATAGCATATGATCAATTTAGAGCATAAAATAAATCATGGAACAAGCAAAAATCGATCCTATAGCCGTACGACCTAGACACGACAAGACCCAAGCAGAACACGACAAGACGACAAGACAAGACAGACGCTACATCGAGTTCCACATCCACCTGCATTTGATCCCAACTCAGTACTACAATTGTAAGATATCAAACAGTTGGTTGGTCATTCCAAAAGAAGATCAATCACAATTTCAATACTAAGGAGTTCTCAAGCACCTGTAACTAGAAACTCTAAGCCTTATTGACACGAAACGGGCAGACACAAGAGACAAGACACGATGCGATTACAAAGCTTCGGTTCCTTGTGGGAATCTAGGCTCTGATACCACTGATTGTAGCGCCCTCTGAAGAAGGACCGCCACATCTGGACCGAAGCGAACTCCCGAGCTTCAGCGAGGAGCCTCAACTCAAAACTCCACTCCGGCGAACGACACTCAAGCAATAACCATCGTCAACAGCGACAACCATCCCAACAACAATCACAACAACACAGAGATATGCGGAAGCGATCTAAAAGATAATCAAATAAATCCATAAACGCCTACGAGGCTAACATAATATCAATTAAACATGTGCAATTCGAAATACAATAGAATAACAACACGTAGTGCCATCCATGGCTCAACTAGTCTATCCTGTACAATCCTAGATATCGTCAACTATCCCACATCAGGGCACATAAGTACGTAAAGTAAATAAATACAATAAACAAGACTCGACGGTTGTTGGGACCACTGACAAGACAAACCAGAAAGACTGAGCCTATCTAGACCTGCTGATGCCGACTGACAAGATAGGTGACGTCGCCACCTGTCTACCTGAAGTAAGAACCAAAATAGCAGGGGTGAGTATAAAGGATACTCAGTAAGGGGGTTTTGATCACAGTTCGTCATTTATCTTTTAAAACTAAAAGTGGTGAGTGTTGCCCGTTTTGAGAAAGAAGATAAATAACGAAATACAAGTTGAAAAACAATAACACAAGGCAACACTCGGTTCGGCTTGCTTGGAAAACACGAAAGGGTTGACGAACCGGATCCTTTAAAAACCTTTGCACGTAATGTCAAGCCGAAAAGTTGAAAGGGGTATTAGTTGAGTCACGAGGCCGTTGCAAGTTCGAAAAGCACGATTCAATAAGTTAGAAATGATGAATAAACACGGCTCGTAATTCAACTAATTATTTGAATAATAAAGGAGGCTTAGGGTAGCAAGTACGAGTCATGCTTCCGGGTTTTATATATATATAGGAAAATACATATGATAAATGAAGAAAACCGAAATGTACTTCGACTTGTAACGAAAGCCGTAAAATAATTAGACAAGCAATAAATGCAATAAATCATGCAATAATGTGTCCCAGTGAGAACGGGTCCTCTCCTTATAACTCCCAATTGAAAATCATGCAAGCATATAGTCAAGTACTCCACCACCAACAATTGGTACCATCAGAATTTAAGGAGACGCGATTAGCACCACCGTATCAGAATTTAAGGAGACGCGATTAGCACCACCGTACAGAATTTAAGGAGACGCGGTTAGTACCACCGTTCGCATCAACTTAGGCTAGCCAACCTCCTAGCCGGCCCAAGTTAACACGCTAGAAGTATACATCGGGATTTTCCCTAGACGCTCGTCCCCAGGCTCACCTCCTGTATACTCCGGGCCCAAATCATTAATCAAACTATGGCTCGCTTTTGAAATCAATGATAGTTTGGGTGGCCAAAAGGGTCATTCGAAAGTAGGAAATCGGGGTGTGGGAGGCCAAAGGGGCCATTCGAGACAAGGTTATAATTGCGAGGTCGAGAGACCAAAGTTCGCATTTAAAACAAATGGGTTTTCCTTGCCTCTAGTTGAAAGTATTTAAAACATTTTGGTTTGCGATCAAAACGGTTTGACTAAGCAGATAGAGAAATAGTAAAGGCAATACAACAAGTAATAAGAAAGCGGGATAGTGGTTTATTTCGCAAACCTAAGTAACTATGTTCTTACTCCAGTTGAAAACAATTTAAAACCCTTACCTAGCTCAACACGACAGTATGAAAGCAAGCGGTAGTCAAGTTTCTCCCTCGTTGGTCCCACCTGTAATACACAGGGCCTAGAGGATGAAAACAAGACCGACAATACTAAAAGCAAGACACTAGACAACAAACGACGCACGACAATACAATTAGAACTCAAATCATGTAATAAACGTAATATGCAAGTTGAACAATTAAACATATAAAGACATATATAAAATACGGAACGACAATCAAAGAAATACTAACGCAATACTAAATAATGAAAGAACATAGATAATAAATATTAAAGGCATGCTAAAATGCAATTAGGGAACGTAGACATGCTTAAATAATATAATGACACTCTCTCGCGAATACGGGATCAGACAGATAAGAAATGGGAAAGGTGGATAAAAATCCCTAAACGAGAAAGGTGTCAATTGATGGTCAAATAAGGTCGGATAAATTATAAACTATGTAAAATATTAAATCCCAAGGCTCAAGGAAGCTATAGGTCAAATCGGATTAATTTTAGGAGGTCGTATGCGAAAGATCAACATTTAAATGAGTGGGGTTGACCCAATTCCCGAAGTGCAAGAAAGGAAAAGGCTAGAAAATCCACTAAGTAGGTTGCACCAGCCAACGCACGGGCTTGGCAAGCCGGTGCAAGAACAAATAGAGGTGCACAGCCTCACGCACGATCTTGAGCACGGTGCCAAGACCGTGCAGGTGCAAACGGGCCTGTGCACGGGCTCCTGCACGGTCTTGATCAAGACCGTGCGTTCGCCCGTGTGGATCTACTGAGCAGCAGACTCAGCAGATCGCGAAACCTCACACGCAAAAATCAACATATAAATTCATACATCTCCTAATTTACTCCATAAAACATCCTAATTTTCACATATAATCATCTATACCATATTAGCTACACATAGGCACAAGAATCACGTAAAATGGTCAAGTAAATCTTCCTAAACACGAAAACTCAATCCTATAAAAATCCTATATCTAAATCACGAAAATCGCAAGAAAGAACGAATGGAATGAAATGGGGTAAAAGGATTACCGGTAGAGAATGTAGTGAGGATTGTTCGAGTTTTCACGGCTCGTCGATCGGGCGAGAAACGGGCTCGGTAGGGCGTCGGGAAGATTCCCTCCTTTCTTCTCCTTCTTTCTCCTTTCTTTCTTCTTTTTCCTTCTTTATGTGTAATGAGACAATGAGAGAGATAGGTAGATATTTAGGAAAATATCTCGGGGGTAAAATGGTCATTTAGGCTTTTAAGGGCATTTATGTAATTTAAGTAATTGAGGGTATTTAAAAGATAGGTTAAATCAATCTTTTCCACAAGATTAATTAATCCAATTGGATAGATCGAGAAATTAGGCAAGAAAGAATTCGCGTAATAATTAATAATATAATTAAAATATTCGGGTCGTTACATCTATCAGCATATGTATATATTAGTTCTTAATAGAAAATACTTTTAAAGTAAAAGTCATTGGTCATGTAAAGTACTTGGGTTTTCCAAAGCATTCCATCAAAAGGAAAATTTGATTATAAGGTGATGGACATGGATGGCACTCGAGTCGAGGGTCCATGTTCAAAGTCTTATAGTTATAATTAGTCTTGAGTATAAAATATACCATTTTTTATTATTATGTAGTAAGGATGGCACTTGAGGCGATGGTCCTTATTATGTAATAAGTGAAATCTAATGATTTGATGGATTGAATCTAATGCCTAAGTAGTATGGACGGCACACGAGGCGTGAGTGCATATGAAAATGGGTAATGCTCAAATTATCAATATATGTCGAGAATTACATGGTGATGTAAATAATAAATGTATTAACCTAAGGTTATAATTTGGATGACACACAAGGCATGGGTCCAAGTTATAATATTTGGATCTTGACATCCACTAAGGAAAATAATTAGAAATCGTTTTCACGAATTCAACAGCTTAGGGAACTATGAATCTCGAAAAAATAGTGGGAGCCATTAATGATGGAAGTCCATATCATTTTTGTATTTATATATTCAGTCTACTAAATATTCTTTTTTTTCTGTCATTGTAGAACTTTACCAACCCCCTATAATGTCGAAAAATACACTAGCTCTATCCTTGATTCTAATAAAGCCCAAACTTTTCTGATTGGCTCCGAAATCTCAAGATTGTCTTGAATTCTGAGAAACGTACTTATGTGCTTCAGGAAGGCCCACCTAAAGTCATAGATGATGATTTAAGTGAAGAGGAAAGAAAGAATGCCAAAAAATGGATAGAGGATGACCTTCAAGTCAAATGCCTCCTGGTGGCCACCATGTCGCTCGAACTGCAAAGGCAACATGCTGAGAAGCTCACTGCTAAAGCCATTTATGAGCAGCTGAATGAAATTTACAGGCCCGTCAATAGGATTGACCGGTTTGCAGCAACACATGAACTATTCACTATTAAGCTAGCTGATGGATCCAGTGTTCAAGAGCATTACATCAAGTTCTTATGGCTTATTAATAAGCTCGCAGGGCTTCATGTAATGATGGATGTTGAACTTTACATTGATTTGCTTCTTTCAACTCTACTTCCATCTTTCAAGCCCCTCATAGTCAACTACAACATGGTTGGTATAGATACATCAGTTGAAGAACTTATGAGAATACTCACGAATTTCGAGAGAAACTATGAAGAAGAATAAAACTGTTCTCATGGTCAGCTCTTCTTCTAAGAACAAACAGAAGCCCAAGAAAGTCAAGGGAAAGTTTGAGAAGAAGAAGAAACCCTTCAAGCGCCCTGGAACAGACCAGAAGGGACACCCCAAATAAGCCAAAGTGAGGATGTCTACTTCCAATGCAAGAAAGCACTGGAAAAGGAACTGCCCAGAGTACTTGGTTACTCTGAAGAAAGGTATTTTCTTAGTTGAATTTAATCTTTCATTAAATCATAATAACTGGGTTATTGATTCTGGATGTAGTGCTCATATTTGCAATGATTTGCAGGAAATGAGTGAGATCTGGGAGGTTGATGGAAGAGATCACATTCTGAGGCTTGGAAATGAAGAGAGAGTCCAAGCAAAAGCAATAGGATGTGTATCATTAGCTTTAGAGAATTTTAATTTAAAGTTGAACAATGTTCTCTATGTTCCTATGATTTTCAGGAACATAATTTTCATTTCTGTTTTGGATTCTGAAGGATTTTCCTTCAAGTTTTATAGAAACAATTGTTATTTGTTGAATGATAATTCTTCTATATTTTTAGGATCTTTACATAATGGTCTTTACATTACAAAGTCTCTGAATAACTTACTTAATATTCAACTTGGTAAAAAACAAAAAATAATCAATCAAGACTCAGCCAAAATATGGCATTCTCGACGTGGACATATATCCAAGAAAAGGATTCAAAAGTTGACTTCCTTAGGAACTTTCCGAAGGGAAGAACTTGAGGAACTTAGCAACTGTGAATCTTGTTTGAAAGGGAAGATGTCAAAGATTCCTTTCAAAGGCAATGTCGAGAGAAGCCATGATCTTTTAGATCTAATCCACACTGATGTTTGTGGACCATTGAGTACTAGTACTAGAAATGGATGTGTTTACTTTATAACATTCACTGATGGCTTTAGTCATTATGGATATGTTTACTTAATGAAACACAAGTCTGAGGCCTTTGAAAAGTTCATAGAATTTAAGAATGAAGTAGAAAACCATCTTGATAGAAAGATAAAAGTTCTACATTCTGACTGAGTAGGTGAATACCTCAATGAAGAATTCTTAAATTTCTTGAAAGACAATGGAATTGTCTCACAGTGGACTCTGAAAGGGATAGTGCCTTGCAGAAAATTGTATTTAGGCTATTCCTTTTGTAAATAGACAATCTTTGATTTAATAATAAAGGAGATGTTTTATATCTTGAGGCAAATCTTCTTTATTTCATTGTTATAGCATTTAGTTCCTTTGCTGTTGTAACTTATATTAAAGAAGCTAAAGAAACTAAAGAAGTTATATGAAACAAATGATTAAGGTGTAATTCAAATATACTCCAAGTCCAAACAAGATCATAAAAGATAAGTGGGATCATCGATCTTGAACTTAATTGTAGACTTGCAGTGTGACTACAGAAGTACTGTGTTTCATAGTAAGAGAGTGTTAGTCAGAACACTTTTACTCACACTGGGTGGTTGTTAGGTATACAACAGTTACACTGAGGATCGCAACCAAGACACTCAAATGGGAGAGGCTATAACCTCTAAGTAATTGAGTTAAGTCTAGGTTAACGACGTGATGACTAATTAATCCCTTGACTTAAGGATTCGTCATATCTCATATTTAGGAGATAGTCATTTGATATGATCTTTTCTTTATGATAGCAAATCACAAAAGATCATAAGTTCATATTGGTGACTATTGAATAAAGTGGAGATATATGAATGCCAAGTAACAGAAGCATAATTTACGAAAACGTCATCAAGACCCGACTGTTGTTGGACAATGAGACTCACAATCACAAAACTCTATACAAGACTCAACTGCTGTTGTCATTGACCAGATAGGTGACACTAGCACCCGTCAACCTGAGAAACCTGAAGTAAGAATCAAAACACGAGGTTGGGTATAAAGGATACTCAGCGAGGGGTTATATAATATAAGTATTGATCACAATTCGTCATTTGGTTTATAAAATCTGAAATGGTGAATGTTGCTTATTCTTGGAAAATTTATACGGATAGTAAGTTGTAAAATTATACGATAAGCATCACTCGATTCGGCTTATTCTAAATCAATAAAAGATTGACGAATGGATTTTTTGAAATTGTTTAGCACATAATTCAAACCAATATTTTAAATGATAATCTAGTTGACTTATAAGCTCGTTTAATCAACATTTGCAATAACTTTAGCTTAAAGAAGCTATAAAATATATGACGAGGCTTATAATTCAACTACGTCAATTAAAAGCATTTAAACAAGATCATTGCATTAATGTCCCGGGAAGCATGGGCCCTTGTCTCTCCTTTTATCACCACATTCATTAAATACTCCTGTGTCATTTGTCAAATTCCGAGGTTACCTAAAAATTCAACACGTTATCGTTATGATTTTAGGAAAAATACGTAACGAATGTTGTGTTCACCATCACCCAAACGAAATACTTGCCAACCATCGACAGGTCTCCCATTGGAATTTACAAGTTGGAAATTATACTTTGAGATCTTATTATCCTAGAAGCTCATCTCCGGATCTCACCCTCCGTATAACCTCCAGGCCTACGTTATAAAGCATTAACATTATCATATTTTCGCATTACAAACATTATACTACGTTTTGGTGGGCAAACGAGCCCTTTTTGAGACAAAATTGTAAAGGTTAGAGAAACAACCGGGTATTCCATCGTTAGGAGGAATCCGCCCTAACGACTTCAGTCAATGAGAAGATTTCACAACCCAAAGCTTACTTTAAAACAAAGTATTTTCTTGCCTCGTAAAACAAATCATTTCAGTGATACATATATATATAGGTTTTGATATCAAAATACTTTAATCGAAATCATTAAAATATAAGTTGAAATATTTAATATTATATAAGAGAAGTTCTAAAACAAATTCATATAAGTAAATCATAGAGATGAGTTATTTCACGAATATTAAAAGGGATCCTTACTCCAGTTGGAAACCATTTGTAACCCTCACCTGGAAAGCTTGAAGAAATAGGCTTGTCGATTAAGTATTCCTAGAAGAGAACACCTGAAACTAACAACCAACAATACAATGTAAGACACTGACATGACGCACATCTTACGAGAAATAAATAAAGTAGTTAAAAGGACATAAAGCACGATTTCTATTGAAGTACTCACAAGAATGCATTTAAGAATAATTAAGTGAAATATTACGATAAACGATGTAAAACATGCTAAAATGCAAATTAGATATCTTACTCATGCTTATAACATTATAAGGAAGCATTTATGTAAGTTTCAGAATAATTGGACGGCTTTCGAAAATTAGGGTAAAAAGCCCTAAATGAAAATGGTACTATTCACAACCCGAACGAGGTTGAAAATTTCCCAATTTGCTAAAATATAAGTTTCAAAACCAATCGGAGCTATTAGTGAAGTCGGATTTCGAAAACGAGGTCAAACGGAAAAAGTCAACCTTTAATTAATTACAATTGACCAAAATGCCGTAGCCTCTCTTAGCAAAAAATGTTGGAAAATTTTCTAAGTGTTGGTCACGGCATAACACACGGCGTGAGACATGCCGTGAGCCAACACACGCATGGTATGCTGCATACCGTGAGCATGGCTCACTCACAACATGTTACACGACGTGTGACATGCCGTGAGGTGGTATTGAACAGAACACTGAGTTCTTCGCGCAGAACAACAAAACTCATCCAAAATCATCATAAGTCGAGATTTAATCCATGAATCTCGATGAAATTCTTATATGTTAATCTACCACTCATGCTTGTCACATAGACACAAGAATCACATGAAACGATCAAGTAAAAGCCTATAAATCTACAAAATCATAAATAGTATACTATTCATCAGAATTCAGTCAAAATGGGATGAAATCGAGAAGAGTTTGGTAGCTACTTGAAGAGCACGTTACAAAGAACGCGTAGGAGTTTACGGCTCGTGAATTGATCGAGAAACGAAGTCGGAAAATGAATTTGAAGATCAAGGTGGCAACTTTATCCTTTCTCTATGTTTTCCCACGATAATTGCTTCTTGTTGAAGAAGTGTTGACCCGTTAAGTTTGTTGACTAGGATTAAGAATATAATTAGAGATTTACGAGCATATCTTCGGGGTAAAATGTCATTTTGGGTAAAATGCGGGGTTTAGATCAAAATATTCTCACGAGTTCAATGGTGAAAACGAAAATCTAATAGAAGGATTAGAAATATGTATTCGGAATTTAATCCAAAATACGTTGCATCACAATGTAAATGAGGTAGATTTATGTTTTACTTGTCATTTATGATTATTGTTTTTCACTGGCCCTGATGGGATTTATACTTGCGTTTTGGAATTTACTGCTTTACTAGCTCCCTGAGTGGGATAGGATTTTATTAATCGTTGCTCTGTGCTTTTGCTTTGTTGTTGGTGGTTGTCGTGTTGTTGATTTTCTCAAACATATCCTCCTAGTATTTATTTTTCGTTCGCCAGGTTGCGACCCATAGCTAGACCTCTATTATCGTTATGGATTGTGGCTTGGTGCAGGACATCGCGTCGCACCATATTTGGGGACGTGCCGTCATAATTTAGTTGTCAAAAATTAATGATCAAGATTTTGAGTGGAGTTCCAATAAACTAAATAATAAAGAGGTCAAATTGACACTAGCTAGTAAGCAAATTCGGTTGATTTTTTGGTTTTATTTTCTTTTAATCTTTTTCATCTATATGGAAAAAAAAATTTGGTAGTGGCAATAATGAAGGACTTGTTTTTTATTTTTTTTTTATTTTTATAGAATGAAGGACTTGTTATTGTTGTGTGTCGTAGAGAAACTTAATAGTATTTGTAAAATAGAGGATTTAATTTTGTCATGCACAAACACGGATACAACCATATGAATACGATGCAATTTTTTTTTAATATTAATTATTATAGAAATGTCTAGCACGATAATATTGATACATTATCTACGTATATATGCTAACAACATGTTGTAACAAATAAGGAGAATTTAGATCTACTATCTCTAAAATTTGATGTAATTATTAATTAGTTCATCTTATTTCATAAATACAAAAAGAATGAAAAAAACACTGAGATTTTAATATTTATCTAAAATTTAATAAAATGTGTAGAAATTATGGCAGATAGAGACTTTAATATCGTCGACTAGGATGTCAATGTTACATTGACTGGTATGCTGCAAGAAAATAGGCATTTCCGATTGCGTGAATATAAATAGGAACTGACAAAAATTTTACTCAAATAATAAGATTGTAGGATATTTAAGATGTATCAATTTAGATTTATAGCGTACTTCGATGTTTTGTAATTTCCCAATTTAAGAAAACGATCAATAAATGAGGGTCCTCAGTAAAAATTTCCGGTTTTTGCCGGCTCATATAAAAATAAAACTATATAGTTATACCGAATTTTAGGGATAGTAGATCTAAATCCCTAAAAGCAACCCTTCTCACACTCCACCTAACATAAATAACCTTGAATTAAAAAGATATACTCAATTTGCTTTTTCTTGAATCGACATAATATAATATTACCCTAAAATTTAATTGAAGTGTCCTGTTTTTTAAACAAAAAATTTCTTGGAATGGGAAAAGTATAAATCTTTTCTTTTTTTTTGGTGACAGGAAAAGTATAAACTAGTAGACGGTCAATGTTTCCAATTTCGGCGCTGAGGAGAAGAGATCAAGTCCAAATTCGATATATTGTAAAGAGACTGCATGCGATGGCATATGCAAATTTTACTAAAAAATTATTAATCAAAATATTCAACCAAAAGATATTAGACAATTCTTATTTATAAACCCCCATAGATTAATATATCCAACTTGCTCAGACTTTTGCCATTTGTGCAGCTTAAATTAATGGTTTTGTAGCCACTTAAATAACAACACCACCGATTGAAGTATCTTAGTGGTTGGGAATTATATTAATTTAACCAGAAATTTTAGATTCGAATCTCTGCGAATGAAATTGTTTAGTAGAAAAAGCTTAACATCTTAATGGTCCGACTCGACTTGAACATATAAATGAGATTTAAAAAAAAAGAAAGATCAAAAGAAATAAGAACACCAACCTCACCCATTAAAAAAAATCCTATCACGAAACAGTCCTTTAATCATAGCTGGCTAAATTAGGAAAAGGTTAGTCAAAACCATATCTAAACCTGATGTCATATTTAAACAATACAATACCAATTTTAGGTTTTTTTCTTTTTTTTTTTTTGCACTTAAGTGAAATATTTTGTAATTTTGAAAAACAAAGAGACTAAATTATAATTAGGACAAACCTTAAATATAATTCGCCCTGTTAATTATTTCTACATATTTTCAGACCGGACATACCACATACAGAGTAATGAACAATTCGATATATCCATTGCCCATGTCAGAGCCAATTAGCTCGTTTACAAATAGCCCAAATCATGAAAAGATAACCATAGGGATAAATACAGTAAAATCCCCCGAACTATTAGAAATTACAAACAGACTTTCTGACCCTAACGAAAATCTAAAAAATTTAATGGAAAATTACACAATGACTAAATCACCCACAACATTTCTGTTATAGTGTTTACCACATGTGGAATGAGAGTTATTGTCTAGTTAATAAAATGTTAGTGTCTACTTGAAAACAAAAAAATAACTCACGTCCGGACTTAAGTGTTAGAAGGAACCATAGTCGAAGGAGTGTCTCTATAATTTCCAATAGTCGAGCAGGTCTTGCTATATTTTCCTTTAAGTCGAGGGGGTGTAAATGTAATGATCCCAAAAAATTAAACTTAGCGGCATATATCATACAAAAAAGGTAAGGTTGGGCTTTTCCACTGTAAGTGAGCTATATTCATATAGTTAATTACAAAACATAGCAGTAATCATGAAAGATAATGAATTCTTCTCAAACTGCTTCCAGAAGTTGTTCATCATGGGAGAAGTGTGATTAGCCTGTACATTTGCTAGTATTTCCAAGTAAGATGGTTTCAATAAAGTCAAAAATGTTTCGAGTTATCCATGATCATTGCATTGTTGGATCAAAGTTGAGGACCTGAGGTGAATTTTGAAGGTTTGATGGGAGGTGTGGGACCCCTTCAAGCCATGGAGGCGGGAAAAATTGTTGTGGCGTAGATGAGGCTGAAGCAGGTCTAAAAGCTTGAAAGTGCTGAGCCGGAGGATAAAATGGTAAATTACCTGCTGCAGAATGTTGCATGGTTTGAACGTGTTGAGGGGCAACTGGGCCAACTCTCGTGCTTTGCTGAATGCCACTTGCCATCTGCTGGATGGATCTCGTAGAGTGTTGCTGATGCATGGAATAGGATGGAATTGCTGTAATAACAAACACAGAGTAAGAAAGGTCAGATAAACATGCGTTTAACATTCGGGAGTTTCTACAACTTCACCGAAGATGACGAAATTCAGCAGTCTATCAAATTTAAAATCTAAAATTAAGCCAGAATCCTTTAGATCTGAAACATTTCAATGGTTCAACAGTTGAAGCATTTTATAGCTAGCATAAGAAAACTGATAATCAATCACTAAAGAAATGACTGCATATACAATATTGAGTCACTTGAAGAAGATTATTGATGAAAGAAAGAAGGAAAGGCATTATACTAAAGGACTTCAATGAGTTTTACATTCAATATAAAAACTTAAACCATAAGCTATAAGGATAGTTGTTACTAATAATCCAAAGCAAAAGGAGGAAAGACACGTCTAGACAAAGAGGGACTACTTCGGTTGTCTAATTCTTGGACCAAACATCTCGATAATGCAATTCTCTCAGCACAGGTAGAAAAAAAGAGAAAAAGGAAATAGCAACTAATGAGGGTGTCTGGATACATGTGAATGGCCATGCTGCCATTTAGTTTTTATCCCTTTTAAGGAGAGTGATTAGATATTCATAAGAGTTTCCACTTGTTATATTCTGCATTCTGTTATAGATTAGGGAAAAAAAAAATTACCTCCTATCCTGCCCGTTTTTACAAAATGCCTCCCATCCTTTTTTTTGTCTCCGATTACCTCCCAACGTTTGCGGGTTTTTCATTTTGCCTCCTGAGAGTACAATTCCGGCGGAATATTCCCTCACGTGCAGTTCACGTGACCTTTTAAGGGTTTTTCCGTCTTTTTACACCCCAAATCCACCCCACAATCAAAACCCAAACTGACCCGCCCTAACCCACTAATTAACCCGACCCATTTCATTTTTATCCCAATTAAAAAGCGGGAATGAGTTTTAGGGATTTAGAGCTTCATTCCCAGAAAATTCAAAGGGAAATATTTCCAGAAAATTTTGTGTGACTAAGGACCAGAATCTTTAGAGCTTCATTCCCAGAAAATTCAGGGAAATGACCCTCAAGATCACTATTCCCACTTAAGTCAATAGTCTCAAGACTCTTTATTTGAAACAGATTTTTAGGTGCCACACCAGTCAATTCACATTCTCATACTTAAAACACGCAAATTGGGAAAATCAGCAAAGAATTCAGGTAGTGGAGAAAAGAAAGCATTGCCGTCAAGACGAATGACAGAGAGAGATTTCAGTTTGGCCAAAGAAGAATCAAAAAGGCCTGTGAGATAAGCATAAGACAAGCTCAAAACTCGTAAATCGGGTAAAGATGTTGATATAGCATTGCACCAAACAGACCCTCGTGCAGAAATATTCACCCCATCAAGATAAAGCGCTCTCATCTTTGTGAAGTTGTGAATTAATCTTCCTAGATCTGGGCTCTGAAGCGGAAATGATAAAAATGAGGAACAAAGATCAAGAACAACTAACCTCGTTAAATTTGAAAATCCAATGGAATCTGACCGGAAAAACCCGAGTTGCTCAAATTCAGATGGCGCAGATTTTTCAAGTTTCCAAACCCGGTTGGCAAATCAATAAAACTGAAGCTGTTTTCAGCTAAACTCAAATTCTGGAGAAACTCGAGTTTAAAAACATTGCTGGATGAATCATTTATCCCGCCAACGATAGGCTCTTTGCTGAGATCAAGAGTGGAAACACAACCTTCATTGTCAAAAGGAACCTAAACTTGGAACCCTAAAAATTGGGATAAAAATGAAATGGGTCGGGTTAATTAGTGGGTTAGGGTCGGATCGGTGTGGATTTTGATTGTGGGGCGGATTTGGGGTGTAAAAAGACAGAAAAGCCCTTAAAAAGTCACGTGAACTGCACGTGAGGGAATATTCCCAGAATATTCCGCCGGAATTGTACTCCAGGAGGCAAAATGAAAAACCCGCTGACGTTAGGAGGTAATCGGAGACAAAAAAAAGGATAGGAGGCATTTTGTAAAAACGGGCAAAGGACAGGAGGTAAAAAAAAAATTTCCCTAGATTTAATTTCACAAGCCACATTTTTGTTTTTTCGTTTTTCTCTCTCATCTGAACATAAGCTGAGGAACCAAATTTATTGGGCCCTCAAGAGCAGAATGAAAGCATTGATTTTACAAGATAATTAAAGAAAGTATCCAACCCAATAAAGAAAACTATTTTTCAAAAGGTATTGCCAATAAATAACATACCTTGCTGCATTTGTGGGAGCCCAGAAGACAAACTAGACATTTCTGAGTAAGTGGTTTCCAAGAGATACGAGTCTCTATATCTGAGAGTGTCGGCCAATACTTTATTCATGAGAACTTTATTCTGATTCTTGTCAAGTCCATTCTTTTTCAATCTAAAATCTGCTACAGCATCCTGAAGTTTCATCTCATACTTGTTACGTATTTGTGCACTAATTTCCGCTATCTCCTTCTCGCAATCTGATTTCAGCTGTGATGTCTGTTTAAAAAGAAAAGGTTCTGTTACAAACAAGGCAAAACCCAGAAAATAATATTATCAAGAAGAAACTCAAGTACTGACCATATTGTTGTGGCTTTTTCGCAAATGCTCAGTTTGTTTACAAATCTTGCCCAATTCAACTTCAAGCGGGTCAGCAAACAGAGATGGATAATTCCAAGAAGCAACTTGATGATTAGGATATGGGAAAGGATGTCTCCAATCATAAAAGGGGCCCACATTTACTCCCTGCTGAGTTTCATTTGGAAGTTGAACTGTACTTACATTATTACCCTGTAATTCCATATCTACCCCTGTTCGAGAGGTTGGAAGCATGTCACTCTCTGCAGCCTCGGCTGTTTTAGCTTCGTTGATTGGAGACTGGTCGGGAGATAAATCAATTACATTACAGTTGTCAATTTCTAGTGCTTGGACATTGGATTGCATGCGCGTTTCAGTGCCAACCACTTCCAAGTTTGGCTCTTCAAGCTGTGAAGTACCTTGATCTTCTAGAACTGGTACGTCTTGGTTTTCAATGACCACCATGTTAGCATCTTCAATATTTGAAGTACTTTGACTTTCATTTGCTAGTGCATTTGGGTTTTCCTGTTCTAGTGCTTTGACATTGGATTGCGTGCGCGTTTCAGTGCCAGCCAGTTCCAAGTTTGGCTCTTCAAGCTGTGAAGTACCTTGATCTTCTAGAACTGGTATGTCTTGGTTTTCAACGACCTCCACGTTAGCATCTTCAATATTTGAAGTACTTTGACTTTCATTTGCTAGTGCATTTGGGTTTTCCTGTTCGAGATTGGAATCCAAAACTGTTTCAGTACCGATGACTTCAGAAGGAGCTACTTCAGACTGAAGATCATTTTGCTTTTCTGCCGCCTGGCTGCATTGGTCTTGCAGTTCTGAAGAGGCTAAAGTTTGGCGGATTTCATCATCTGGTACCTGCATTATAGTTTTACTTCTTATTCAGCAATATTTACAAAATCCTCGTAAATATGCAAAAGAAACTAACATACTCTCAAATCAATGACTTGGAGGTAGTCATACTTCCCCAAGAATTTGCCATTAGAACCTCACACTAAGAATAGAGTCTCAGATACAACATGTTGAATCAAATCATAAAAGAAAATACAACTTACAGACTAGAACTATTAACTTCATCTCAACCAACTACGGAATAAGAGGGTGTTTGGCTGAGCTTATAAGCTCCTTCTAAACAACTTACAAGTTGTCTAGGAGCTTATAAGCACTCAAAAAGTGTTTGGCAAACTTATAAGATGTTAAGAGCTTATAAGCTCCTTTCAAATAAGTTGAAGAAGACCACCTTATTTTCAAGATAACACATTCCCCTACTTTTTGACCATATTAAATTACACAATTGTCATTACCAACTTCTTATAATTTCGAGATCTTATTTTTATCCAAACGCTTTGAAATCTTATCTCTAAAATAAGACCTACCATTTTATAGGCTCCAAAATCATCATATAAGATTTGAGAGCTTATAAGCTCTGAAAAATAAGTTTAGCCAAACACCCTCTAAGTATTTGTAAAATAAGGACACTTAAAGAAAGACCATATGCTGAAATCATACAAACGTGAAAGGGTACATACTTGCTGTGGAACCAATTCACAACAATTTTGGGAAGCTTCTGTTTGCTCTTCCGATCTTCCTGCCAAAGGTAAACCACAGGTGGTGGGCCCATCAGTCCCATCTCTCTGGTTTGCCAAAGCATCAGGCAAACCAGCTGCATCCCCTTTATTAGAACCACTACTCAAGTCCACAGTGTTAACACTATCTGCAGTTTCATTAGGAATGGTTTCAGGCACCTCTTGCTGAACCTCTCCATTCAACTCAACTAAATGTATTTCATCAGAAAGTCTCTCTTCAGAAGGCAAGTTCGAAGAAATAATTGCCCCAGTTGCAAAATGCTTTGGTAGATTAATCTGGGATCTCTCTGGTGGTGTTACTCCCACTTCATTTTCTTGATTAACAGTTACCAAATGATTTGGAGATTCAATAGGAGCAATACAGCCACCTTCCTCGTCTGTTGTGCCAACAGCTTTTTCGGGTGCTGCCACATCAGCAGTTATGGAGACTAAATCCCTATGTTCACTTGACAGAGAAAATCCAGCATCTTCCTCAGACTGCTGACCAAGTGACTGAGTTCCACAGACATCCCTTCGTTCACTAGATGAGCAGGATTTCGCATCAGCTAACCAGTGAGCTTGCTTTTCTTTCTCCTCATTCATAGCAACAAATTGCTGCGCCTCAAGATTTTTAAGCTGCAGGTCCTTTAGGAGATTGTTCTCTTCCATTTCCTTGGCAAGATTATCATTCAACTCCTTAAGTTTCTTCTGTCTTGCTGGGCCTTCACCATATATGGACCGAAGAACGGTAGATTTTAATTTGTGATCTTTCTCCAGCTTTAGTCTCTTTTCCTCCCAAATGCAGTCAAACTCCTGAATTTCCTTTTCATGTTTCGATATGAGTTTCTTCATCCGCTTGTTACATTTCTTCTGTATTTTATTCACGATGTTGTATATTTCACTCCCAGCACCTTTATCCTTAGCTGAAAGGATCAGTCCTTCATTATGCTCTACATTAGCCGAATCTTCTTCAATCTTCACGTCCACATTTTTCTTTTTACATGATGGAAACGCATTAGATGTTTCTTTGTTGATGTCTTCTTCAGCTGGCAAACAATCTTTGCCTGAGTCAGTAGTGTTTGGAGAACTCTGCAAAAATATACTCTCCAGGTCTCGCATCTTCGAATAAACTGAGTGCACTTGTTCTTCTGTGCATTCATAGTTGAGATGCTTTTTTGCTAACACAAGTGATTCCCTCTTATGAACTTGTGTTTGTTTTGAGATTGACGCAGCAATGCAACACTGCCATAGCAAAATTATAATCAAACTTGTTAGGGTGTGCTTGAGTAAGCCGAGACAAGTACTCCACTTGAGTTGGACAAAAAAGTTGGCTAAAATCCACAGCATATATTAAGCACACAAGTTAAAATATAAGAAGATGAAGGAGAACAAAATTGTCTGCATTAACATTTAAAGCTCTCCCTACAATGACTTCGAAAATAGATACTGAAGAAATGGATTTTTCGACATAACATTCATTTTCTTAAAGCTGAATTGCTTAGATTATGTTATCTAACTCACCAACTTAACATTAAATCTCGAGTACTTCTAGGAGAATGCAAATTACTGAACTACATCAAGCTGAGCTATTCAGGTATACACACATGTACACATGCAAAATATATCAAGTAAGAGAAGAAACTTCAAAACATTCTGGCAGGGAACAGAACTCTGTAAAGAGTAGATGAATTCACAATATTCACATTATGGAGATTCCATTTTATGGATTGGATTTTAGTGATCCTAATTAACTAATCTTCTATAATCTGACTAAAATTATTTTTCCGGAGCCTTTTAAATGAACTTCTCAGCACTTGAAACTAATTTCGAGTTATTCATATCTCACGACTCCATCATTACACACCACATCATTTCAATGCTCTTTTATTCTGGCCAAGGCTAGTTTGCCAAGATATGCCGTCTCAAGCAGTCAAGCAAGTCAGAGATGATGAGTATCCATTATCATATAATTCGATACAATTCCATCTTAAGTAAAAGGAAAGCATGAAATTCAGGCCTGAACCAACATTGCCTTGCATGTCTCTTTTACTCTAGTGTATGCATGTGTGGATGATATATGCTGGAAAGAAACTGACCAGGGAGATTTGGAAAGCCTCCATAATTTCTGGTGACTCTCTGCTGAAATGGTGATTGAAGATGACAAATTCCAGAAATCTTCTAACGGTATCAGTAACATCTTCCTGCACTCAAGGCAAGGCAAATAGTAATATAGTATTAAAAGCAGAGGGTGACATAACCGAAGCAAAAGAAATATGTAACTGCATTTTAGAGTAATAGCTATCACTTTGTAACCCCAGACACGACTCACGAGGCAAAAATGAGTTTTCCTTTGATTTTTCAAAAGAAAACCACAAGGAAGAAAAAGAAGGGAAAAAACAGCAAACATCAGGGGAACTCAAGAAAAAAAATGGGAACACAAGAGATTTATACCGAGAGCTGAAGAATTTGACATAGTTTCTGGGCTTCTCCTTGCAGAGAACTATGGAGGCTCTTCCGATCATCTGATGGTGCACTGCTTTCCTCTGCTTCACATGTGTCAACCTCGGGACTGGAAGAGCTCTGATTAGCCATATGATTTGAACTACTGTTTAGAATTGTGCTGTCTCTTTGGGAAGAATGAGATAAATTAGTGTCAATGATTTTAGAAGGCCCTGCATCACCATCAAACGTATTTAGTAGCCTAGAGAGCACAGGAAAGTAGACTGAATAGTAATATTAAGATTCATAACTAACATTCACATCAACATGTAGAAAAAGAATGGTAAAATACAGTTATATTAGTGTGGACGCTTAATTAGGAAACATATATATGTTATCAGGCATACCAATCTAATTTGTCCGTCTTTTACTATAAGTAGAAACCACAAGACCTTACCCAGAAAAAGAAAGAAAGATTTTCACTGATGTACCTACCAAAAAAAAAATATAATGATAAATATTCTACCCTACAACTCACAATTAATATTGTTTACTAATGATACTACCTATAAAAAATGACAATTGTTGAAGAGGTTTATTTTTCTTACTTCCCGACATCATTTATAACTGCTTCTCTCACCTCCCACCACATGTATTTCTTTTCATCTAATCATCTTCTAGTTTCTATCTTCTTTCTCCTCTCTTCATTCACGTTCAAAAATCATGAAAGCTTCTTTAAGTTTTCTCAATGGATTTAAAAAAAAAAGCAAAAAAAGAGTCTTATGAACTTATTTCCTGCATTTAATGTGTGCCATCAACTCATTTTAAAGAAAATATACCTGTTATGCGCTTTCTTTTAAACATAGACTTGAAAGTGTGGCCAGTCATTTTCTTCCTCTTCGTACAAAATGATTCCGGCTGAACTTCAGATTTCTTAGATTCCACAGTCTTCTGATTGAGCTTGTTTTCTTTCATCTTCTCGGGAAGTTCATTTGCACATCGCTTTAAATCAGAACAACTTGATGATAGATTCTCCTTACCACTGACGGACCTCCTCAAAGGGATCAGTGTAGCATATTTCTCAAATCTTTCGGACTTCCGCTTCACAGAAGAAGATGAAGATGTTTTCCCAATATCACAATGCTTGGATTTCTCTACACTTTGAGAGCATGGTGTCTCTTTAGCCAACCTTCTAAAACCTGAGATATCAGACTTTCCTCGAGTACCCTTTGATGAATCGTTTCCATAAGTTAATTTCTTAGTGGATCTATCAACCACTTCATCCCTTATTCTAGATTCATCATTCACCATCCTCCTCAGCTGAAACAGTATACACAAATTCTCTCATTAAAAAACCTTTCTTAACATTAACCCAAGAAAAAACAGAAACAAGGAAATTAGGACCAAAAGGATACACATAAACGATTACTATGTTTCGGGCTTAGCACTAATGCAGTGTTGGACCTTAAATTTTGGTACAGAAATGAAAGATGCACATGCACACAGAGGCAAAATAGTCAACTGAGAGAAAAGCTTCTTCACTCTTTTCTTGGCTATAAATCCAAGGACCAGGCATTATCCAACAGAACAAGGAAGAAACATTAAAAATCTTTAACAAGACCGACTAAGTACTGTCTGAATGCACTAAGGAAGCGTTTGAAACATGTGTGTAGACAAGATTACGGATCTTAATGTCAATTATTTTCTTGTTTGAAACTAGCATTTAAAACTTTCGGGCCTAAGCACTTAATTTCCGGCCACCACTATTCACCCACGTTATGGCAACTGTTCACCAATTACCATCACTTTCTCATCTCACCTTTCATGGTGTGATTAATTAGCTTTGAGTGAAGAAAGGGCAGATGTAAGCTGAAAAATCAAGAAAGCCCTTGGTTTTGAATTTCAGCAAGTTGAATTAAATTTCTTTTCACCTACCCACCTATCAAAAAACCCCAACATCTCTTTACCAATATTCATTCCTCAACTAGAATTATTTGCTCCATTTGTTCTTTCTTTCTGATAATAGAGCTGCAAAGCAGACTCTGATATGGCCGGCCAACTCACAACTCGAAATTAATTCCCATAATATTGTTTCTTCTTTCCATTGGTGTTTTCTAAAATTTAAGATTAAAAAAACGATTCATATAAAAAAATTTATGTAGTCATTTCTAATACGCACTCGTGAACAAACAAGAATATGCCAAATGGTTGGGGTGTGGAATGCCTCATTGAAAGCAAATTTATTCTTTTGCGACAACACCATATTCAGCTTGGGGCCATTTATAAGTCATTCACAAAACCAAAAAACGAACATATAAAGAAAAGTTCCATAGAAATGAAAGGGAGTCTCGTTAATAAGATCTTACAGCAGTTGGGTCGGGATTCGCAGGTGTTGAATTCATTAAACTTTTTGGAGCTTCAATTAATCTGGATCGTCTTCTTCTGAGGTGCAGCTTCAGGAAGTCAGAACAGGAAACAAAAAAAATTCAAAAGCTTTTTCACTTAATAATCAATTTCAAACAAAGTCATAGATATTGTGGATTATGAATGAAACATTGTAAGTTTGAACTTAATGCCTCCAGGTATCATTTCATCACTGCCACTAGATAAGCTAATTTTCCAGGACAATCCCTAAATCTCCTTTTTTTAAAAATCCCTAAATCTATGACCACCCATTGCTGGAGCTAGTTTTTTAAACTGTTTCTTCACTAACCCATCGATAACAACAATCCGCCATCAGATACATTCATCTCTATACACTCGTTCTCATTGTTTTACTGAGATTAAGTAAATAAACACAAAGTCAAGAAAACTCCTGTATAGAAAAACCAATATCAATATAACAAGCTTTAACACTTGGGAATCGTCAAATATCAGCAACTAATTGAAATAACCAATTTCTTGAGAAAAGAAGTGTACCTTGCAAAACCCTAGATTTCGGTATTAAGGGATTTTAGATGAAGAACTCCAGATGATCATTTCACTTCTTCTGGTAATAGCATGATATTAACAGAATTAATCAAATTTCAATTATATAGAGTGAGAAACTGAGAATGTAGAGGGAAAAAAGAGCCCCTGTACTGTCAGCTGTACTTCGCAGCTTTTCAGGATTTTTGTATTTATTTGTATTTATAGCATCTGTCTGTTGATTTCCACATTTGCCCTTGCTCTTTTTTTGGCACTTTTCACTTTATTTGTAATTTTCACAAGTATATTGAACAGCAAGATTCCTTGACCGCCAAGCAGCGGAAATAGAAAAAAAGCACTTTTTAATTGCTTTATCATTGATGGCATGCATATTTCCACCATTGGGCCACACAAAAGGAAGAGGCTCAACTGCACACAAGGTAAGAAAATGAGAAAACTAGCCAGAAGGCCATATTTATTATTTTCATAGAAAAAGAATCAATTTTGAAAAGTATTTTATTTTAATTAAAAATATTATTTCTATATAGTCATTGCCAAATCATCTAAAAAATTATTTTCTTTTCTTTTTTGTCAAGTCATAATTTCTTTTCCATTTTCTTAAAAACCAAGCTATTTTCCAAACTTTAAGTAAGAGAGAGAGAGAGAGTTACAGGAGGAGAGAGAAAGAAACACGGAGAGAAAGAGAGAAAACTCATCGGAGAAGAAGACTGACACTCACCGGAGAAAAGATTAGACGTCGCATCGGTGCTGCTTGTTATCAACTACTTTTCCGCTGAAGTGGGTCCCTCGGTTGAAGACTGATTCATAAGCAGACTAAGTTATCAACAGATCTTTTCAAGAGTTAGAGATATTTTAGGATTTGTTAATTAGTTCCTATATTTTAGTTAGTCAAATAAAGTATTGTTAGTGGATAAGTATCCAGATTTTTAGTTCTTTTAGTTTACGTTTAACCCTATATATAGCCCAATCTTTTCTTTATTTATGTAATCAAGTTTATAGTAATAAACTCTCAATTCTCTTAATCTCTCTCCTTAATTATTTATGCATAATATTTGCTGCTACTTTCCTAACAAAAGTGGTATCAGGGCCCGGTTAAATCTGTTAGGCCAAAGTGAGATTTTGGATTTTTTTGTGAAAAAAACAAAAAGAAAACCTTTTTCTTGGGTTTTCAGTTTTCACGTTTTGTTTTTAGGGTTGAGAGAAAAAAACACACAAAATTAAAAAAGGAGAGAGACGTGAGATTAGAAAAAGAGAAAACACAAGAGTAAAAAAATAGAGAAGATGGCAGCCAATTGTATTTCGTCTTCTTCACAACCACTCATGCCAATTTTTGTAGGTGAAAAGTATAAGTTTTGGAGCATTAAAATGAAATCTCTCTTCATGTCTCCAGGACTTTGAGATATGGTGGAATCTGGCTTTGTAGATCAGACTGATGTTGTAGCGGGCCGCCAAATGGGCAAACGTATGCCCCGCACTGGATCTTGACCCGGAATCGGAAGAATTCGACCCGAACCAAAACCCGGTGAACGGCAAACCAAACACAATTACTAGGCGGGAGTTTTTAAAATAACGACAACAGGAAAGCGGAAGCAATAAATAAACATAAATAATAACCCTAGAACAACTGCGCAGTTAGGTAAAGTCCCGAAGCTAGTGAAATTCAACTACAACTAATAATAATTTACACGGGTTCCATAGTATTATTCCCGAACATATTTCGTAAATCAAAACACATCCTACATAACTTACATAATACAAGTATGAACCGAACAGAATTAAAAGTTTACATAAAACAAAAGTAATGCAACTTTAAATACGACCGACGACGAAAAGCAAAGCCCGCCTAGAATCCTGAAACCAAGGGTGAGACAAAGGGGTTAGTCAAACGACTAAGTGAGGGGGGAATAATAATGTATATTACGAAACGAAAGTAAATTACTAATTTTAAACAGAAAAGAAAACAACTGAAGTAAGGTTTTTTCAAACGGTTGGTGATTTAACTCAAATGAAACATAACAAATCTTTCGAATAACGCAGCAAGAAGAGTTATGAACCACCAGTCAAATCATAAAACAGAAACCCTCCTTATTCCTCTGGTTGTAGTCAGGAAGCTATCCCGAACCACACAGATCAACACATAAATAGTTCAGGTACTCAAAGGGCTGCCACTCCAGCCTCACCCCGAACTCCCAAAGGTGGAGGAAACCATAGGATTTCCGCCGTAGACCCGATGTCTACCGACTTCGTCCTATCGTCCTTACTCGGGGCCCATCAGAACATATCATACACATACATATACATAGCTCACTTTTCAAATCGTTTTCATATGGTCCAAAGACCGTTTGAGACAAGTCATAAGCGAAGCTATAATGCCAAAGTTCGCTTTAGAAAACAAAGGTTTTACTTGTCTCTTTCGCAAACATTTCACAAACATATACATAGTACTTTTCATATTAAAACGTTTTCAAGATCAGAAAAGTATAAGTTTGAATATTTACTATATATATATAAACGGTGTGAAAACAAACAACAAAACGAGGCTTGTACAGGAGTGATGTAACGACCCGAAATTTCGGATTTATTCCGGAATAATATCTTATTCGCGCCGAAGGCTTTTCGTGAGAATAATTATATTCACGAATAAGTTTTATCCATGAACCCGCCTTTTACCCGAAATTCCCTATTTTACCCCGACCCCATTTAATATCCCTTTTTGCATACTTGCCTTTCTTATATTCCTTATCCCCACACAAACCCCAATTATTTGAGAAAGAAAGAGAAAGAGAAGAGAGAAGGAGAAAAAGGAGAAAGAAGGAGGAGAAGGAAGAATCGACCCCCCGTGCTCGTTTCTCATCGGATCGACGCACCGTAAACGACTACGAGTTCCTCTCGATCTCCTCTACCGGTAATCCTTTTACCCCATTTCAATCCATCGTTTCCTCGTTGTGATTTTCGTGATTTATATATAGGATTTCATAGTTTTAAGATTTTTGTGTTTAGGAAGATTTACTTGACCATTTTACGTGTTTCTTGAACCTATGTGTAGCTTATATGATATATATGATTATATGTGAAAATTAGCATGTTTTATGGTGTAATTTATGAGATCTATGGATTTATATGTTGGTGCCCGCGTGTGAGCTTCGCGACCTGCTGCTTTCTGCACTCAGTTGATCCGCACGGGCTAACGCATGGTCTTAATCAAGACCGTGCAGGAGCCCGTGCGCGCCTCTTTTTGTCTGCACGGGCTCGCGCCTGTGCGCCTGCCCCGTGCACTTGGCCTTGTGCAGTGCACGGTCTTGACAGTGTGTCCAAGACCGTGCACAGGCCGGTGCAGAACACTTAGTGGATTTTTCCAGCCTTTTCCTTTCTTGCACTTCGGGAATTGGGTTAACCCCACTTATTTAAATGTTAACTTTCGCATATGACCTCTGAATATCAATCCGATTTCACCTATAACTTCCTCGAGCTCGGGATTTGATATTCTTCATAGTTTACAATTTATCCGACCCTATTTGACCGTCAATTGACACCTTTCTCGTTTAGAGATTTTTCCCACTTTTCCCGTTTCTTGCCCGTCTGATCCCGTTTTCGCGAGAGAGCTTCGTTATATTATTTTAAGCATGTCTACATGCCCTAATTGCATTTTAGCATTCCTTAACATTTGTTATCTATGTTCTTTTATTATTTAGTATTGCATTAGTAATTCTTTAATTGTCGTTCCGTATTTCATATGTCTTTGTATGTTTAATTGTTTAACTTTCCAATGTTACGTTTATAGCATGATTAGGGTTCTATATGAATTGTCGTGCATCGTCTGTTGTCTTGTGTCTTGCTTTTCATATTGTCGGTCTCGTTTTCATCCTCTAGGCCCTGTGTATTACAGGTGGGACCAACGAGGGAGAAACTTGACTACCGCCTGCTTTCATACTGTCGTGTCGAGCCAGGTAAGGGTTTAAACTGTTTTTAACTGGAGTAAGAACATAGTTACATAGGTTTGCAAAATAATTATTATCCCGCCATTTTCTTACTGCTTGTTGTACTGTCTTTATTTTCCCTTATGTGCTTAGCCAAATGTTTTGATAGCAAAACCTATGCATCTATAAAATGATTTAAAATGCTTTCAACTAGAGACAAGTAACTCATTTGTTTTAAAAGTAACCATTTGATCTCTGAGGCACTTATAAGTAATGTCGTTAGGGACATCTGTCAGCATGCTCCCGAAGCGTACGACGCTTATGAGTATTTCTTAGATCGTTACATCAACTTGTCTCAAAAGCCCCTTTGGCTATTCATACTTAACTGCTTGCATCATCTTTTCGAACGGCCTCTTTGGCCACCCAAACTGTTATTCTTTTCAAATGCGAGCCCTGGACTGAATAATGATTTGAGCCTGGAGTATATAGGAGGTGAGCCTGGAGACGAGCGTCTAGGGCAAATCCCGATGTATACTTCTATGTGTGTTGACTTAGGCTGGTTAGGAGGTTGACTAGCCTAAGTTAATGCGAACGGTGGTGCTAACCGCGTCTCCTTAATTCACTGTAAGGTGGTGCTAATCTGTCTCCTTAAATTCTGATTGGATCACGACTTTTGGTGGTGGAGTACTTGGCTATATGCTTGCATGATTTTCATAATTGGGAGTTATAAGGAGAGGGCTCGTTCTCGTCGGGACACATTATTGCATGATTTATTGCATTCTTGCTTGTCTAATTGTTTTACGGCTTTCATTACAAGTCGAAGCACATTCCGGTCTCCTTCCTTTAGCATATGTATTTTCCTATATATATATAAAACCCGGAAGCGTGACTCGAACTTGCCCAAACTAAGCCTCATTTATTATTCAATTAATTAGTTGAATTACGAGCCGTGTTTATTTATAGTTTCCAAATATCATGCCTTTTGAATTCATAACGGCCTCGTGACTCAACTAACATCCTTTCAATTTATCGGCTTGACATTATGTGCAAATGGTTTTTAAAGGATCCGGTTCGTCAACCTTTTCGTGTTTTCCAAGCAAGCTGAACCCGAGTGTTGCCTTGTATTATCGTTTTGCAACTTCTATTTCGTTGTTTGTATTCTTTCTCAAAACGGGCAACATTCACTATTTTGATTTTAAAAGATAAACGACGAACTGTGATCAAAACCCCCTTACTGAGTATCCTTTATACTCACCCCCTTCTGTTTTGGTTCTTGCTTCAGGTAGACAGGTGGCGGCGTCACCTATCTTGTCAGTCGGCATCAGCAGGTGTAGATAGGCTCAGTCTTGTCGTCTGGTTTGTCTTGTCAGTGGTCCCAGCAACCGTCGAGTCTTGTTTATTGCATTCAATTACTTTCGTACCCCCTCTCTGCTTTATCTACTTTATGTATCTTATGTGCCCCTGATGTGGGATAGTTGAAGATATGTAGGATTGCATAGGGTAGACTAGTCGAGACCATGGATGGCACTATCTGCTTATGAATATTTTGTATCTTGATTTATAAATGTTAAATGATATTATGTTAGCCTCGTAGGTTTTATGGAATATAATTGTTTACCTTTAACTCGCTTCCGCATTTCTCTGCATGGTTGTGGTTGTTGTTGGGATGTTGTCGCTGTTGCCAATGGTTATTGCTTGAGTACCGTTCGCCGGAGTGGGTTTTTGAGTTGAGGCCCCTCGTTGAAGCTCGGGAATCCATTTCGGTGCGGATGTGGAGGTCCTTCTTTAGGGGGCGCTACAAGTGAGGCTTATATATATATACATATATATATATATATATATATATATATATACATATATATATATATATATATATATATAACTAGAAGAGAAATAGAAAACCCCACCTGATGGCTTAACAAAAGAGAGCGAAAGCAAGACCGGCACGCTACTCCTCGGGAGTACCATCTGCAAAAATGCAAGGACACAACCACATAAGACTAACAATGACACACGGCATATACAAAAGCATTAAAGCACGTAGAAGCACATTACAAGATCACATATTGCACTTTAAGCCCAAATTGTCAAGAAACATAGAGATTCAGGGATTTCAATTGGTAAATCAAGTTTCTAATGTGATAAAAGTTCACATACGTTCTTAAGATACATTAAGGAAGCATGCATCCCAGTTTTAGAAGAATCGGACTCCGTATGCAAAAGTTGAAAATTTTATCGAAATCTTCAAACGCACTTTTCACAATCACGAACATGCAATAAATTCATAAATCATGCAATTCATAACTATATCATAATTGTAAAATACATATGCGGAAAAAGAATTTGGAAAAGATGAGCCACGGATAGGGCCACAGTGCAAAACGCACTGTTCCTTCCAGTGGATTTTCTGGCGAAAAACCTATTTTTTCCTAAGTATGAAACCCTCACGGGGTTGCCACACGGGGTTAAGGCTATGTCCAGAGCCCGTGAGAGTCACACACACAACCTCTCCACAGGCCGTGAGATGAGCTCGTGCACGCGCACACGGGGTACAGAACCCCATGAGCATAGGCCGTGACGTTCTAAAATCTTTAGCAAAAACAGCGCGCAGAAGCATAACAACAGATCAACAACAAAATCAACCTAGCGGAAAATCTACAACACCAATCAAGCTCAAATTCAGAATGAAGATTAATCATGTTACGACCAACATATATATCCAAGAATCGTACCATATGAACAAGAAACTAGAGAGATAATCACAAAAGTCCTAACATGCTCACTATTCACAAAATATTGAAAAGAAAAGTAAAGAGCGGATTAAAAGTGAAGGGTGTGAAAAGCATACTGGTAGAAGAGATCGTGAGGGTCACGTAGGAGTTTACGAAATGAAAATCCGTCGAGAATCGGAGGCTCGGTGATCAATCAAAGTTCCTTCTTTTTTTTTTTTCTTCTTCTTTCTTTTTTGCGTGAGATGAGAGTGAGAGAGAAGACTTAGACTAAGTCAAAATCCTGACTTAGGTTGTAAAGTCGAAGGGTATTTCCATAATTTACCAAACTTACTAAAAATAGCAGGTTGTCGAAATTTAACGATTTTAGTGTCAAAACTCATGAAATTAAACACACGTTGACATGTAGTGGTTTAAAACCCGAAATACACTCATTTATGCAGAATCATATATTTCACATGATAAACATCAATATAAATTATAAATTGCATAAATAAATCGATTATGTACCGGATAATAGTACGAATTAACGGGTCGTTACAATCACCCCTTCTTATGAGAATCTGTCCCCAGATTCTACTCGACCGCTTCAAACAATTCGGGGTAGAACTTGTGCATCTTTTCTTCAGTTTCCCACGTAGCCGGTTGACTGACTCTTCCAAAGCACTTTGACCATTGAAATCTCTAGATTACGCAGTGCTTGAGTCTTCTTATCCAATATCTTTACTATCTGAGAAGCAAAGGTTAAATCTGGCTCTAACTCGACATCTTCGATAGAAAGAATCTGTGAATCACTCGGGTGATATTTCCAGAGCTAAGAAACGTGGAAAACATTGTGAATCCCTGTAAGACTCGGGGGCAAGACTAATCTATAAGCAGCTTCCCCAATTCTTTCGAGAATCTCAAACGGCCCTACAAACCTCGGGCTAACTTCCCACCTTTGCCAATACGAGTGAATCCCTTTCGAGGTGAAGCTTTAAGGAACACTCTATCGCCAACTTCGAACTCCAAAGGTTGGTGGCGTGTATCGGCATAACTTTTCTGGCAATCTTGGGCTGCTTTCATCCTCTAGCGGATGATCTGAATACGATCGATAGCTTTCTGAAGAGACTTCGGAGAATCTCCTCTTTCTTTGCTATCCTTTGTCCAATGGCAATCTTCAAGATACCAAAACAACGGGGACCTGCACTTCCTGCCATACAATGCTTCATAAGGTGCCATTTGGATCGAAGACTGATAATTGTTATTGTAGGCGAATTCGATCAACGGCAGCTGATCGTGCCAATCGGGACAAAAATCTAAGGCACGCGCGTGAAGCATATCACTGAGATATCTAATCATTCTCTCTGATTGGCCATCTGTCTGTGGATGTGCGGCTGTACTAAATGTCAGCTTCGTTCCCATTTTTTCTTGAAGATGCTGCCATAACTGGGAAGTGAATCTAGCATCTCTGTCAGACACTATACTCGCAGGAACTCCATGAAGCCTAACAATCTCTCGGTGATATATCTCTGCCAACTTCTCCACTTTAAAGGACTTCTTGATCGACAGAAAATGAGCAGTCTTGGAGAGTCAGTCAATAATCACCCAAATGCTATCATAGCTACCTTGACTTTCGGCAAACCGGACACAAAGTCCATCGCAATCTGCTCCCAATTCCATGTAGGAATCGGTAGTAGCTGTAGCAATCCTCCAGGTCTCTGGTGCTCTACCTTGACCTGCTGACAAGTTTGACACCTCTTGACGTAATCAGCTACGTCTCTCTTCATAACTCTTCACCAAAATAACTCTTTCAAATCCCGGTACATCTTACTTCCACCAGGATGCACTGTGTAAGGCGTATTATGCGCCTCAGCAAGAATCTCCTTCTTAAGACTCTCTAGGAGACAAACTCGAGTCTCAAAACAGAGAATACCAGAATCATCAACACGAAACTGGGACTCTGGATCATATGCAATATGGACTATCTGCCTCTGAGTCCACTCGTCAGTAGCCTAAGCATCTCAAATCTTAAGACCCAATTCTGACTAGATCGATGTACTGTGAACGTGAGCTTGCGAAGTGATATGAACTCGCTCAAGCTTAGCCTCTAGCTGAGCTACACTTGACTTACGACTCAAAGCATCGGCTACCACATTCGCTTTTCCAGGATGGTATTGAATCTTGCAGTCATAATCCTCAAAAATCTCCATCCAACGACGTTGTCTCTTGTTCAAATCCTTTTGAGTGAACAAGTACTGCAGACTCTTATGATCTGTGTAGATATCGAACGTAACGCCATAGAGGTAATGACGCCATTTCAGAAGAGCAAACACAATAGCTGCTAGCTCAAGATCATGCGTGGGATAGTTCTCTTCAGCTTGCTTTAGCTTCCTCGAAGCATAAGCTATAACTCTCCCATTTTGCATCAACACAGAACCCAATCCTTCATGTGACGCATCTGTGTACACAACGAGTCCCTCAGAACCATCGGGCAAAGCTAACACTGGGGCTGTGGTCAATCTCTTCTTGAGCTCTTGAAAACTCGCTTCACATTTGTCTGACCATACAAACTTGGCGTCTTTCTTCGTGAAAGCTGTCAACAGGCTAGCAATCTTAGAGAAATCCTTGACGAAACGTCTGTAGTATCCTGCTAAACATAAGAAACTACGGATTTCTGTAGGAGTTCTCTCCCAATCCAACACAGTCTCAATCTTTGAATGATCTACCTCGACTCCCGTCTGGATATGACATGACCTAGAAAAGTCACTCTATCGATCCAGAACTCGCATTTGCTAAACGTAGCAAACAGCTGATGTTCTCTCAAAGCTTGGAGAACAATCCTAAGGTGCTCCGTGTATTCTTCTTCAGACCTCGAGAACACTAAGATGTCATCAATAAAGATAACAACGAACTTGTCGAGGTACGGATGGAAGATCCTGTGCATCATGTCCATAAAAGCGGCAGGGGCGTTCGTGACTCCAAACGGCATGACCAAGAACTCGAAATGACCATATGTGGTGTTGAACGCTATCTTCGGAATATCATCGGCTCGGATACGGAGCTGGTAATACCCCTGTCTGAGATTAAGCTTTGAATAAACTCTCGATCCCTAGAGTAAATCGAACAACTCCTCGATATGCGGCAAAGGATACTTATTCTTCACTGTCATCCTATTCAACTCGCGATAATCGATACACATACAAAGTGTACTTGTAGCACCCCGAAAATCCGAATTATTATCCGGTATGTCCGAATCGATTAATTGCGCAATTTAATTATTTATTTAATAATTATTATGTGATTTTATAACAATTTCATAAATGAGTGAATTTTGATATTTAAATCACGACATGTCAATGTGCGTTTAATTCATGAACTTTGACAGTAATTATGTATTATTTGGATAACATAAGTTTTTGAGCTATGTTATAAAATTACGAAAATGCCCCTTCGTTTCTCAAACTAAGTCAACTTTTTGACTTAGTCTCATTTCTCTCTCTCTCCCTCATTCACGCACAAAGAAGAGAAGAGGAGAAGAAAAAGAAAGAAAAAGGAGAAAAAGAAGAAAAAGCTTCGATTGATCGTCCTGACTTCGTTTCCCGACCAAATTCCGAGCCGTAAAAACCTACGAACTCCTCACGATCTCTTCTACTAGTAAGCTTCTCACACCTTTCGTGATTAATGCCTCCTATGCTTCATTTTTCTAGTTTTTGTGAATAGTTGCACATTTAGGTTAAATGTTGATTTTGAATGATTCTATAGATGGATTTACGTGGTTCTTGGTTTTATAGGTAGATTAGAGGTTATATATCGTTATATGTAAGTCTTAACTTGAGATTTGCATGATTTATTGGGTAAATATCGAATTTTGGTTCATTTCCGCGAGTTTTCTTCATTTCTGCTATTTTCTGCTGTTCTGAGAATCCACACGGCCTTGCGTAAGACCGTGCGTCCACTTTAGCCTTTGCACGGTCTTGTGCACACCCGTGCGCAGGCCAGTGCAAGTTCTTGCACTGGCTTGAGAACGCGCTCTCGGTAATGGGAGCCAAAGGGCAATTAAAAAAGTTGACTTTCTTCGTTTGACCTCCGATTTGAGATCCGATTTCACCTGTAGTTCCTATGAATCATGAAATGTATATTTTAGGAAGTTTGGATTTTTCCGACTTCGTTCGGGCCCCGTTCTTCGTGTTTTTCGTTTAGGCATTTTTGGCTATTTTTCAAATGTTGTCCGTTTCTTCCGAAAATTGAATGCATACTTCCTTGTTACCTTTTATGCATGATTATGAACTTTTATCGCATTCTAGATTGATTTGCTTATTGAATTTATATATTTGTTAGAATGTGAACCTAAGTGATATGAATGACCGTTTAACGTGCTTCTATGTATTTTAATGCTTTCGTTCAAGCCGTGCGTCGTCATTAGTCTTATGTGGTTGTGTCTTTGTATTTTGCAGACGATACTCCCGTGGAGTAGTGCACCGGTCTTGCATTTATCCTTTCTTTTTGATTGGCCAACAGGTGAGGCTTTCCGTTTCTGACTCCGGTACTTATACGTATACATATATATTAAGCCTCTCCCATATAAGCTTTGATTTACGTTTTGTTTTCATACCGTCTCTATATATATACTTACTAAATATTTATGCCTATTATGTTTATTCGATTTATAGAAAAATATTTTGATATGAAAAGGTACTATGTATATTCTTTTGAAACGTTTGCGAAAGAGACATGTAAAACCTCTTTGATTTTCTAAGGCGAACTTTGGCCTTCGGCCTCGCATATGACATGTCTCGAACAGTCTTTCGACCAACCCGAAATGATTTGAAAAGCGAGTTATGAACTGTATGTATGTATGTTTGGGCCCGGAGTAAGGATGACAGGACGAAACCGGTAGACGTCGGGTCTACGGCGTAAATCCTCTCGTTCCCTCCACCTTTGGGAGCTTGGGGTGAGGCCGGAGTGGCAACCCTTTGAGTACCTGAGATTATACCGTATGCTATGAGTAGTTCGGATTTAGCGGTCCGTCTACATTGGAGGAATAAGGGTGGTTTCCCGTTTTTATGTTTGGAAATTGGAGCTAAGGGCTCGTCTCGCCAAGTCATATGAAATGTTTATGTTTTATGCTAAATCACCAACCGTTTATGAAAACCTTTCTTTTATGTTGATTTCTTTTAAGTTTGAAAATGGTGATTTACTTCCATTTTATAATATACATTATTATTCCCTCCTCACTTAGTCATTTGACTAACCCCCTCTGTTTCACCCTGGTGTTGGTTTCAGGATACTAGGCGGGATTGTATGTCGTCGTCGTCGTCGCGTCTTTTTAGTTGCATCTCTATTTTTGCACATGTAAACTCTTGTCCCATTTGACATTTCATTAAGTCATATGTACTAGGATTGTATGTATTTATTATCGGGATTATTTATACTGAACCCGTCACTGTAGAATTCGGGATATTGTATTGAACCCGTGTATTTATTTATGGTATTAGAATTCCGTTGGCCTCGGTGGGCTTTAATATTTGTGCAATGATTTATTGTTTTATTTTGTTTTCACTTCCGCACCTTTGTCGTTTATTCCGTTTTGAAATCCCCGCCTAGTGATTGAGTAAATGTGTGCCGTTCACCGGGTTTTGATTTAGGGCAGAATTCTATTTCGGTTCTGGGTCGCAGACTCGGTGCGGGGCGTGCGTTACCCGTTTGGGGCGCCCACTACAGTACTGTCCTTCTTCTTCACAAACAGGACTGGAGCACCCCAAGGCGAGGTACTCGGGCGGATCTATCCAATCGAAAGGAGTTCGTCGAGCTAATTTTTCAATTCTTTCAACTAGGCAGGAGCCATACGGTATGGACACTTCGAGTACGGCTCGGCTCCTGGGACTAGATCAATGACGAACTCAATGTCCCTATCAAGTGGCAAGAACTCCAAGTTCTCAGGAAACACGTCCATGAATTCCTTAACCACATCAGTTTCCTCAATCTTCCTTTGCTCTTTCGGACGGTTGAGAAGATAAGCAAGAAAACCAGTTGCTTCTCCCTTCCGAATAAGCTTCTTGGCTTCCATCATAGAGATATACGAGCCTTCACCCGCTTTGAAACCTCTAACCTCACTGGAACCAAGTACAAACTTCTTCTCAAAGCAGTCGATCTTCGCTCGGTGCTCGAAAAGCCAATCCATCCCAAGAATGACTCCATACTCCTTCATCGGCGGCACGATCAAATCCCCAAGGTACTCGGTACCCTCGACGACAATCGAACAATGCTTGAGAACGTGGTTCGTAGCTATTCTAGAACCCATCGGCGAGCTAACAACTACCACATAATCAAGCAACTCAACAGGCGCATGCACATATAAAGCAAAGGCAGGGGCAATCAATGAGTGAGAAGCACCTGGGTCGTACAATGCATGAATGGGAATTCCATGTATATATATCATACCTTCCACCACAGCATTTGCGTCCGGCGACATCCTCGGCATCTCCTTCCAAGGCATAGAGACGGGCCTGAGCCTGAGGTTGAGCTGGCTGCTTTTGACCTCTCTTCGTCGGGCAGGCATCCCTAAGATGGTCAGGGCTACCACATCCAAAGCAAAGCCCTAACTTCCTCCGACACTTAGCCTCTAAATGGGAACCTCCACAATGGCCACAAATTGGTCGGGGAAATCCCTGAGGTCGGGGAGGAGCATTCAACTTCGGAGCCGGCTTGAAAGGCTTCTTCCCAGCAGAAGAAGATGGTCCTGTAGAAGGAAAGGACCTCTTCTGACTCGAAGGAAAACCTCTAACGGCTGCGGGGGAAGGTGCTGGAGTAAGCCTCATCTGTCTCAACTCTGACTCTATAGCAAGAGCCATGTCAACTGCATCGGAATAAAGTCGGGGACGAACATCCATCATATGCAGTCGAATATCGTGAGATAAACCATCTACAAACTTACGAGTCTTCCTCTCCTCGTCTTCGACCATGTACGCACAATGAACAATAAGGTGAGAGAAGTGCGCCTCATACTGATCCAGCGAAGATGTGCCTAGCTTCAAACTTAGAAACTCCCTTTCCCGCTGTTGCCGAACTACCAACGGTATATACTTTGCCCTAATCTCCACCAAGAACTGAGTCCATGTCGGTACCACCTAATCACGGGTCCAACGCTGATCAATCCTAGCCCACCAATCCTGTGCTGCCCCTGTCATCAAATAGGTAGCATACTCGACCCTCTATGGATCTGGGGTGTGCATCAATCAGAATATCTTCTCCAATGCCAATATTCAGGCCTCTGCAACAGCATCATCTAGCGTTCCCACAAATGGCGGCGGGTCATGCTTAAAAAATCTGTCTATGGCCTTCTCGGCGGCCTGTTCCGGAGTCTCTTGAGGTGCATGGAGAGCGAACTGTTGTAACGCTGCCATAAATTGTGCCGGCGTAGGTGCCGCTGGCGGCAGAGGAGGACCTCTACCACGACGCATTCTACAAAAATATACAAAATATGCATGATGATAAGTGATTATGGAAAGCAGTAACACGTAAGGAAGTTAAATACACATAATCACTTAAACACAATCACGCGATTCACATAATTCTTAAGCCATACGACCTAGATAGACACAACAAAATACGATGCTTCAAAGCATAGGCCATTGAACACAAATAGCTCTGATACCAACTGTAGCGGGCGCCGCCAAACGGGCAAACGCACACTCTGCACTGGATCCTGACCCGGAATCGGAAGAATCCGACCCGAACCAAAACCCGGCAAACGGAAAACCAAACACAATTACTAGGCGGGAGTTTTTAAAAATGACAACAGGAAAGCGGAAGCAATAAATAAACATAAATAATAACCATAGAACAACTGCGCAGTTAGGTAAAGCCCTCCAAGCCTAGTGAAATTCAACTACAACTAATAATAATTTACACGGGTTCCATAGTATTATTCCCGAACATATTTCGTAAATCAAAACACATCCTACATAACTTACATAATTCAAGTATGAACCGAACAGGATTAAGAGTTTACATAAAACAAAAGTAATGCAACTTTAAAGACGACCGACGACGAAAAGCAAAGCCCGCCTAGAATCTTGAAACCAGGGGTGAGACAAATGGGGTTAGTCAAACGACTAAGTGAGGGGGGAATAATAATGTATATTACGAAACGAAAGTAAATCACCTGTAACGACCCGAAATTTTGGATTTATTCCGGAATAATATTTTATTCGCGCCGAAGGCTTTTCGTGAGAATATTTAGTATCACGAATATGTTTTACCCGAGAACCCACCTTTTACCCGGAATTGCCCATTTTATCCCCGACCCTCTTTGATATCCTTTATCCACATTTACCCCTCTTATATTCCTTACTTTACCAAGAATTACCATTTTACCTCCCTCGAACTCGCTTGAACCTATTCGTACTCCCCACACTACCTTGTGCACACTCTTGACAATCTTGCACCCTCTAGATCACACCCCATGCACCCTCTTGAGCACACACACACACCAAACCGAGAAGGAGAGTAGAGAGAGAAAGAGAAAGAGCCGAGAGAGAGGAGGAGAAGAAGAAGAAAAGGAGGAGAAAGAAGAATCGCCCTATCAAGCCCGTTTCTCGCCCGATTGATGAGCCGTGAAAACCCGAACGATCCTTGCTTCATTCTCTACCGGTAACCCTTTTACCCCATTTCATTTCGTTCACTCCTCATTGCAATTTTCGTGGGTTTTCGATAGGATTTATAGATTTGGGATTTTTGTGTTTAGGGAGATTTAGTTGATCATTTTGCATGATTCTTGAACCTATGTGTAGCTAATGTGATATATGCATATATGTAAAAATTAGCATGTTTTATCGAGTAGTTTGAGAGATCGATGAGTTTATATGTTATTGTGGGCGAGAAACCCGCGATCTGTACTTTTCTACTGCCCAGAAGATGCAGCAGAAGATCCGCACGGGCTTGCGCTTGTGCCCAAGACCGTGCACACCCTTAAAACCTTCAAACGACCTTGCACGCGGTCTTGAGCCCATGCACAAGACCGTGCAACCCCTCTAGCCTTCACACGGGCTTGCTTTCCCCGTGCACAAGCCCGTGCACCCTGTACGTGATCATGCACAGGCTATTGCACGGTCTCAAGACCGTGCACAGGCCCGTGCAACCCCCTTAACCATTTTTCTAGCTTGATTTCAAATATTGCTCACGTTAATTACCATTTTTATCCCTTACGAATAATGCCACTTTCCCGTTTGACTTCGGAATCAAATTCCGACTTCGCCAATAGCTTCTTAGTGTTTCAAAACCTATTTATTCCCGAAGTTACGATTTATCTGGCTTTATTTGACCGTCAATTGACACCTTCCTCGTTTAGGAATTTTACCCATTTTTCCCGTTTGTTATCCATTTGATCCCGTATTCACTTGAGAGCGTCCTTATATTATTTGAAGCATGCCTACGTGCCCTAATTGCATTTAAGCATGTCTTTAATATTTAATTTTAATGTTTTTTTCATTATTTAGAATTGCATTAATATTTCTCTAATTGTTGTTTCGTATTTTACACATCTTCATATGTTTAATTGATTAGCTTTCCATTTTGCGTTTATAGTATGATTGAGATTCTATTTGAATTTCCGTGCGTCGTTTGTTGTCTCGTATCTTGCTTTTAGTTTTGTCGGTCTCGTTTCATCTTCTAGGCCCTGTGTGTTACAAGTGAGACCAACGAGGGAGAAACTTGACTACCCCTTGCTTTCATTCTATCTTGTCGAGCCACAGGTAAGGGTTTAAAATGCTTTCAACTGGAGTAAGAACATAGATATATATAGGACTTGTGAAATAACTTATTCTCTGCTTTTCTATTGCTTTTAATACTTTGCTGCCTTTAATGCTTTAATGCTTTTCACGCAAACCTATATATACATATATAATGTTTTACAATGATTTCAACTCGAGATGAGGAAAATTCATTTGTTTTTAAAGGCGAACTTTGGCCTCTTGGCCTCGCAAATATAACCTTATCTCAACCGGCCCCTTTGGCCATCCACACCCCGATCCCTGATTTCAAGCGAAAACGGTTCCATTCGGTAACGTACCTTCTAGGTGCGCTCCCTTAACCCGGTAACGTGCAATCATGTACGCTCTCTTAATCCGATAACGTGTCATCCTACACGCTCCCTGTAACGACCCGAATATTTTAAATTATATTATTAATAATTACGCGAATTCTTTCTTGCCTAAATTTCTCGATCTATCCAATTGGATTAATTAATCTTGTGGAAAAGATTGATTTAACCTATCTTTTAAATGCCCTCAATTACTTAAATTACATAAATGCCCTTAAAAGCCTAAATGACTATTTCACCCCCCCAAGATATTTTCCTAAATATCTACCTATCTCTCTCATTCTCTCATTACATACAAAGAGGGAAAAAGAAAAAGGAAGGAGAAGAGAAGGAGAAGAAAGGAGGAAACTTCCCGACGCCCTACCGAGCCCGTTTCTCGCCCGATCAACGAGTCGTGAAAACCCGAACAATCCTCACTACATTCTCTACCGGTAATCCTTTTACCCCATTTCATTTCGTTCCTTCCTCGTTATGATTTTCGTGAGTTTTATATAGAATTTTATGTTTTTAGGATTTTCGTGTTTAGGGAGATTTACTTGACCATTTTACGTGTTTCTTGTGCCTATGTGTAGCTTATGTGATATATATGAATATATGTGAGAATTAGGATGTTTTATGGAGTAAATTAGGAGATGTATGGATTTAAATGTTGGTTTCGCGTGTAAGGTTTCGCGATCTACTGAGTCTGCTGCTCAGTAGATCCACACGGGCGAACGCACAGTCTTGAGCAAGACCATGCAGGAGCCCGTGCGCAGCCCTTTTCAACCTTCATGGGCTTGAGCCCGTGCACAGGCCCGTGTGCAGGCCCGTTTGCAGCTGCACGGTCTTGGCACCGTGCTCAAGACCGTGCGTGAGGCCGTGCACCCCTATTTGTGCTTGCACCGGCTTGCCAAACCCGTGCGTTTTCTAGTGCAACATACTTAGTGCATTTTCCAGCCTTTTTCCTTTCTTGCACTTCGGGAATTTGGTCAACCCCACTCATTTAAATGTTGACTTTTCACATACGACCTCCGAATATCAATCCGATTTCACCTATAGCTTCCTCAAGCCTCGGGATTTGATATTCTTCATAATTTACAATTTATTCGACCCTATTTGATTGTCAATTGACGCCTTACTCGTTTAGGGATTTTATCCCACCTTTCCCGTTCCTTATCCGTTTGATCCCGTATTCGCGAGAGAACGTCTTTGTATTATTTTAAGCATGTCTACGTGCCCTAACTGCGTTTTAGCATGCTTTCCATATTTATTATTAACGTTCTTCCATTATTACAATTGCTTTAAATATTCCTTTAAATGTTATTTCATATGTTATATATCCTTATATGCTTAATTGCCTGGCTTTCCATATTGTATCTGTAGCATGAGTGAAGTTATATTTGAATTGTCGTGCGTCGTCTGTTGTTCGTGTCTTGCTTTTAGTATTGTCGGTCTTATTTTCATCCTCTAGGCCCTGTGTATTACAGGTGGGACCAACGAGGGAGAAACCTGACTACCGCTTGCTTTCATACTGTCGTGTCGAGCCAGGTAAGGGTTTTAAATTGTTTCAACTGGAGTAAGAACATAGTTACTTAGGTTTGCGAAATAAACCACTATCCCGCTTTATTATTACTTGTTGTATTGCCTTTACTATTTCTCTATCTGCTTAGTCAAACCGTTTTGATAGCAAACCAAAATGTTTTAAATACTTTCAACTAGAGGCAAGGAAAACCCATTTGTTTTAAATGCGAACTTTGGTCTCTCGACCTCGCAATTATAACCTTGTCTCGAATGGCCCCTTTGGCCTCCCACACCCCGATTTCCTGCTTTCAAATGGCCCTTTTGGCCACCCAAACTATCATTGATTTCAAAATAGAGTCATAAATTGTTTAATAACTTGGGCCCGGAGTATACAGGAGGTGAGCGTGGGGACGTGCGTCTAGGGCAAATCCCGATGTATACTCCTAGCGTGTTGACTTGGGTCGGCTAGGAGGTTGGCTAGCCTAAGTTGATGCGAACGGTGGTGCTAATCGCGTCTCCTTAAATTCTGATACGGTGGTGCTAATTGCGTCTCCTTAAATTCTAATACGGTGGTACTTGACTATATGCTTACATGATTTTTCAATTGGGAGTTATAAGGAGAGGGCCCGTTCTCGCCGGGACACATTATTTGCATGATTTATTGCATTTGTTGCCTGTCTAAGTGTTTTACGGGTTTCGTTACAAGTCGAAGCACATTCCGGTTCTCTTCATTTATCATATGTATTTCCCTATATATATATATATAAGAACCCGGAAGCGTGACTCGTACTTGCTACCCTAAGCCTCCTTTATTATTCAATTAATTAGTTGAATTACGAGCCGTGTTTATTATCGATTCCAACTTATTTATATCGTGCTTTTCAAACTTGTAACGGCCTCGTGACTCAACTAATATCCTTTCAATTTATCGGCTTGATATTAGGTGCAAATGTTCTAAAGGATCCGGTTCGTCAACCTTTTGTGTTTTCAAATAAGCCGAACCCGAGTGTTGCTTTGTGTCATTTTACAACTTATATTTCATTATTCGTATTCTTTCTCAAAACGCGCAACACTCACCACTTTTAGTTTTAAAAAGATAAATGACAAACTGTGACCAAAACCCCCTTACTGAGTATCCTTTATACTCACCCCTGCTATTTTGGTTCTTGCTTTTGGTAGACAGGTGGAGACGTCACCTATCTTGTCAGTCGGCATCAGCAGGTCTAGATAGGCTCAGTCTTTCTGGTTTGTCTTGTCAGTGGTCCCAACAACCGTCGAGTCTTGTTTATTGTATTTATTTACTTTACATACTTATGTGCCCCTGATGTGGGATAGTTGATTGTACATGATAGACTAGTTGAGCCATGGATGGCACTACGTGTTGTTATTTTATTGTATTTCGAATTTCACATGTTTAATTGATATTATGTTAGCCTCGTAGGCGTTTATGGTTTTATTTGATTATCTTTTAAATCGCTTCCGCATATCTCTGTTTTATTGTGATTGTTGTTGGGATGGTTGTCGCTGTTGCCGAGGGTTATTGTTTGAGTGCCGTTCGCTGGAGTGGATTTTTGAGTTGAGGCTCCTCGCTGAAGCTCGGGAGTCCATTTCGGTGCAGATATGGAGGTCCTTCTTCAGGGGGCGCTACAGTCAGTGGTATCAGAGCCAGGTTCCCAAAAGGAACCGAAGCTTTGTAATCGCGTCGTGTCTTGTCTCTTGTGTCTGCCCGTTTCGTGTCAATGAGACTTAGAGTTTCCAGTCACAGGTGCTTGAGAACTCCTTAGTATTGAAATTGTGATTGATCTTCTTTTGGAATGGCCAACCAACCGTTTGATCTCTTACAATTGTAGTATTGAGTTGGGATTGAATGCAAGTGGATGTGGAACTCAAGGTAGCGTCTGTCTTGTCTTGTCGTCTTGTCGTGTCCTGCTTGGGTCTTGTCGTGTCTAGGTCATACAGCTATAGGATCGAGTTTTGCTTGTTATTTGATTTATTTCATGCTTGAATTGATTACACGCTGTTCGAATCGTAAATGTATGCTCTGTTTGAATTTTATATGCCTTATGTGATCATTCCATTAACCGAGCATGCATCTTTTCCTAGTTTATTGAGCGCAGGTACATAATGTCTCATCGAAGACCCCCTACAGCTCCCTTATCTCCGAATTCGATTGCAAGAGACTTAGTGATAGCTATGAGGCAGATTGCTGAACAAGTACATCAAGAGAGACAACAACAACAACAACATGTAGCTGCGAGACAAGCCGAGGGCCAATCCCTCGATAAATTTCTGCACTACAACCCACCCTGCTTCGTGGGTGAACCAGATGATCTTAAGGCCGAGGCTTGGATAGCCGATTTAGAGCGAATCTTCCTAGTAATACGCTGCGGTGACCCCGAGAGGGTCGAGTATGCCATCTTTCTCATGAGAGGACCAGCTGAAGATTGGTGGCGCTACATAGAACAGAGATGGATCGCTGAGGGAATTCCATACACTTGGTCACGGTTCCTATTCGACTTCCGAGAGAAGTATGTACCGCAAGTAGTACGTGACAGTCGAGAAAGAGAGTTCATGTCCCTCACCCAAGGAGCTCTCCCTGTTGCACAATACGAGGCACTTTTCAGCCGCCTCATCGTCTATGCTCCTCACATTGCATCTGATGATCGAAGAAGAGCGCGAAAGTTCATCGATGGACTTCAACCGGAGATCTTGGAAAGATTAGTGGGATTGGACATTTGAGTTTATCACGAGGCAGTTAACCGAGCTATGAGAGTGGAGTCCGATCTTCAAGAGATGAGACGAAGTATTCCTCACATGAAAGGATCCTCTTTCAACGAGAAGGCAAGAAGAGATCCAGCCAGACCGAGCACTTTTCAGACATGGGAACCATACTACGAGATGCCGGAACCTACCAGACCAGAAGTAAACGAGGACCTCATTCCCTGTGAGCACTGTGGAAAGACGAATCACAAGACTGCAAAGTGTAGGAGGAAACTGGGGCGTTGCCTCAGATGTGGGAGTAGCAAGCATCGAGTTCAAGACTGCCCCGACTCAAGCAACCCTCGGGGAAGAAAAAGGGGATCCCAACCCTGATACCGAATCGCAGAGGTATATTGCATTATCATAGCATTCATTCATAGTATTTTGTTTCGAATGATAATTGCTTTAAATATGTGTTAAGTGTTTTATATAACTTACGTGCTTTAACTGCTTTCAAAATTCACACTTGCACTGATTGAATGATTAGATGCTAAGATTTATGTGACCTCTGTGTGGATAGCGTGGAATTCGATAAATTCATTATACGCTATTAGAGAGTAATAAGGACAAGGAGTTCTTGGCCGACTAGGATCGATTCTGTTGCGAGTACGTTATGCGGTTCTGGATAGCACCGACGTTGACAAATCGAGTCTGAAGGAGTATACTTCTGAAGGTATGTCTGAAGATGAATCAACTAGTGAAGAGGATAATGAATTATCTGACGATGAGGATTATATGGGAGACGAGCCGACATCGGCTTCTGATAATGACGACCCTGATGCTTCGTATGAAGTCGAGCGAAGAAATGATGAAAATGATGGTTTAATGGAAGGCGGAGAGGAGAAATCATCTGTAACGCCCCGAAAATCCGAATAATTAATTTGGTATGTCCGAATCGAATATTTGTGTAATTTAATATTTATTTGATATTTATTATGTAATTTTAGAATTTTTTTCGTATATGATTGAATTTATGTATTTAAATTACAAATTGTCAATGTGCGTTTAATAATATGAATTTTGACTGTAATTACATGTTATTTGGACAACGTGAGTTTTCGAACTTATTTTGCAAAATTACTAAAATGCCCCTTCGACTCTTTAAACCCTAGCCTAAATTGACTTAGTCAATCTCTCTCCCTCTCATTTCACTCACGCACAAAAAGAAAAAGAAAGCAAAGGAGAAGAAAGAAAAAGAAAGAAAAAGAGAAGGAAGAAGAAAGATATTCCAACGATCGTCCCGACTCCGTTTCTCGACGGATTCTCGATCCGTTTTCGTCTACGAACTCCTCGCGATCTCATCTACGAGTAAGATCTGACGAAATTTCTCGATTAATGCCTTCATTACTTCGATTTTTTGATTTTTGATTATAGTTGAATAATTTAGGTTTTTATATGATTTTGATAGAAAATGTGGATGGATTTTCGTGTTTATCGTTTCTATATGAAGCATATATGTTGTAGATGATTATATGTGAGAATTAGGGTTTGATTTGCATGTTTTAGTGATTAATCGTTGGATTAAGGTTTGAATTCGCGTAGGTTTTGTTTCTGCGAAATGTTTCTGCTCGAATCGGTGCACACGGCCTGGTGCACACGGCCTTGAGGCCGTGTGCATGAGGCCCTGCGCGTGAGGAATCGCACACGGGCTGTTGCACACGGCCTTGAGGCCGTGTGCATGAGGCCGTGCGCGTTTCTTGATCGTGCACGGCCTCGCCACACGGCCGTGCACAAGGCCGTGTGGAAGGCTCGAACAGTGCCCTGACCTTCTGTAAGTCAGGGTACAAATTGGCCTACGGGTCCCGCTTCGGCTCGTCTTTTCCGAATTCTTTCTTCGCTCGTCTATTCGATATGTATAATATAGATAGGAATTGCATGATTTATGAATTTACGACATGTTCGGGTATATGAATAGTGCATTTTAAGTTTTCGTTAAATTTTCTAACTTTTGCATGTGAAGTCCGATTTTCCCGAAATTCGAATGCATGCTTCTTTATGATATTCTAAGCATGTCCGTAAAGTTTCGTTGCATTTGGAATTGAGTTACATTTTTAAATTTGCGATTTACTCTGTTTTCGTTTGAGAATTTGAACCTAAGTGATTGATTTAATTGTATAACGTGCTTCTATGTGTTCTAATTCTTTCGTATAAGCCGTGCGTCGTCTTTAGTCTTATTTGGTTGTGTCTTGGTATTTTTGCAGACGATACTCCTGTGGAGTAGCGCCGGTTCTTGCTCCTTTTGTTCATTTTGCATAGCCAGGTGAGGCCTTCCTTTTCTGATTCCAGTATTACTACGTATATATATATAAATAAGCCTCTCCCCATATAAGCCTCGTTTATGTTTTGGTTTTCACACCGTTTATATATATATACTTAGTAGATATTTATGATTATTATGTTCATTTGATTTATCGAAAATTATTTGATATGAAAAAGTATTACGTATAGTTTTCGAAATGTTTATGAAAGAGACATGTAAAACCTTTTGTTTTCTAAGGCGAACTTTGGCCTTCGGCCTCGCATATGTCATGTCTCGAACGGTCTTTTGGCCAACCCGAAATGTTTGAAAAGCGAGTTATGAAATGTTTGCATGATCGTTTGGGCCCGGAGTAAGAGCGATAGGACGAAGTCGGTAGACGTCGGGTCTACGGCGTAAATCCTATGGTTTCCTCCATTTGGGAGCTCGGGGTGAGGCTGGAGTGGCAGCCCTTTGAGTACCTGAGTTATTCTAGTCAGTTACGAGTAGTTCGGATTTAGCGGTCCGTCTACATTGGAGGCATAAGGGTGGTTTCCAGTTTTTATGTTTGGATATTGGAGTTCAGGACTCGACTCGCCGAGTCATTAGATATGTTATGTTTTATGTTAAATCACCACCCGATTACGAAAACCTTTCTTTTACGTTGACTTCTTTTAAGTTTAAAAATTTGGTGATTTACTTCCGTTTTACGATATACCTTATTATTCCCTCCTCACTTAGTCGTTTGACTAACCCCCTCTGTTTTACCCCTGTACTGGTTTCAGGACACTAGGCGGGATCTGCGTCGTCGTCGTCGCGTCTTTGAGTTGCATTCTTTTGTTCTTGTATAACTCTCATTCAGTATGGCTATGATTTATGTCTTTTGATTTTAGGATTTATTAGAATGTATTCGGGATTTTGTATATTGAACCCGTTATTATATAATTATCGGGATATTGTACCGAACCCATTTGTTATTTAATTAAGTGAATTTCGTTAGCCTTGGTGGGCTTTAATAATTGTGTAATTTATCATGCTTTAATGTTTGATTATTTCGCTTCCGCACTTCTGTCTCGTTGTTTAATTAAAACCCCCGCCTAGTAATTGAGTAAATGCTTGCCGTTCGCCGGGTTTTGATTCGGGTCGGATCCCATTCCGGCTTCGGGTCGGGTCTCGGTGCGGGGTGTGCATTACCCGTTTGGGGCGCCCGCTACAGTTGGTATCAGAGGTCTTGGTCCAATGGCCGATGCTCTGAATTGTCGTGTCCAGTTGTGTCTAGGTCGTACGGCTTAGGATTACGTGTTTGTGGCTATGTGATTATTTGAATAAACTTCTCTACGTGTTACAGCTTTTCATAATCACTTATCGTCATGCATGTTTGGTATTGAATGTGCAGAATGCCTCCTCGTCGTGAACCGCCAGGTTCGCCTCCAGGTGTTCCTACTCCGGCACAGTTTATGGAAGCCTTAGGGCAATTCATGGTTCATACCAACAGAGCTACGCCACCACCTGCCCCCGAGAATGATATGGGAAGGTTTCTTAAGCTCAACCCTCCGCAGTTCGAGGGTGCACCTGATGATGTTATCGCCGAGGCTTGGATATCGGCGATGGAAAAGAGATTCCGAGTGATGGAATGTCCGGACCCTAAGAGGGTCAAGTTAGCAGTGTACCAGATGATTGGAGCTGCTCAGGACTGGTGGGCTCGTATAGAGCAGAGATGGCAGCGAGAGCATGTGGTCCCGTCTTGGGATCAGTTTTTGGTGGAGTTTCGGGCCAAGTATATTCCTTTGGTGGTCCGACAGAGACGTGAGCGAGAGTTCCTGGCTCTCAAGCAAGGTACTTCTACCGTTGACCAGTACGAGGCTCATTTCTCCAGGCTTATTATTCACTGCTCATATATGGTTGACGACGAGCAAAGGAAGACTCGACAGTTCATCGAGGGATTGTCGAACGAGATTCGTATGCATATGCTCGGGAACAGACTTCAGTTCTACACAGATGCAGTCGAGACGACCCTTTCTATAGAGTCCGATCTTCGACAGATGAGACCGACATTAGCACCTGCCCCTGCAGCCGCCAAGAGTTTTGCTTCTGGTTCGAAGAGGCCATTTATTCCGTCTGGGTCCTCTTCGGGGAAGAAGCCGTTCAGGAGCGCCATTCAGCCTGCTCCTCCCCGACCTCAGCTTGCTCCTCCTCGATCTCAGGGATTTCCACGACCTGTCTGTGGATTTTGTCAGGGCCCGCACTTAGAGGCCAAATGTTGGAGGAAGAACGGTCTTTGCTACGGATGCGGTAGCCCCGATCACATAATTAGTGAATGTCCGAAGAGAGGACCGGTACAGCAGGGAGCCGCTCAGCCTCAGGCTTACGCTCGTGTTTACGCCTTGGAAGGCGATGCTGAGGATGCTGTTGCAGATCCGACAGATGTGGTGGAAGGTACTATATATATAAATGGCATCCCCATACATGCATTATACGACTCGGGTGCTTCACACTCATTTATTGCGCCTGCTGTTTCCTTATCTGTGCATGCACCTGTTTCGTTGCTTGATTATGTGCTAGTGGTTGGTTCGCCGTTGGGTTCGAAGGTCGTTGCGAACCGAGCACTTAAACGTTGTCCGATTGTCATCGAGGATATCGAGTATCTAGCAGATTTGATCGAGCTGCCGATGAAGAAATATGGAGTTATTCTCGGAATGGATTGGTTGTACGAGCATCGGGCGAAGGTTGATTGTTTCGAGAAGAAGGTTATTCTGGGCTCTAATGAGGTTAAGGGTTTTCGATCAGGAGAAGGCCCGTATATCTCAATGATGGAAGCCAAGAAGCTCGTTCAGAAAGAAGAAGCGACGTGCTTTATAGCTTAAATTCTCAACCGCCCGAAGGACCAGACAAAGATCGAAGAGACGCCCGTGGTCAATGAATTCGTCGATGTGTTTCCCGAGAATTTGGAATTCTTGCCACCGGATCGGGATATAGAGTTCGTGATTGATCTAGTTCCGGGAGCTGAGTCATATTCGAAGTCGCCGTACCGAATGGCTCCTGCCGAGTTGAAAGAATTAAAGAATCAACTCGACGAACTTCTGTCTATTGGATATATCCGACCGAGTACCTCGCCTTGGGGTGCTCCAGTCTTGTTCGTAAAGAAGAAGGATGGTACACTTCGCATGTGTATTGATTACCGAGAGTTGAACAGGATGACGGTGAAGAACAAGTATCCTCTACCGCATATCGAGGAATTGTTCGATTTGCTACAGGGATCGAGGGTTTATTCCAAGCTCGATCTCAGACAGGGATATTACCAGCTCCGTATCCGATCAAACGATGTCCCGAAGACAACTTTCAACACCTGATACGGACATTTCGAGTTTGTGGTCATGCCATTTGGACTCTCGAATGCTCCAGCAGCTTTTATGGACATGATGCACAGAATTTTCCGTCCGTACCTCAACAAGTTTGTCGTTATTTTCATTGACGACATCTTAGTGTTCTCGAAGTCCGAAGAAGAACACGCTGAACACCTCCGGATTGTGCTCCAAGCTTTGAGAGAGCACCAGTTGTTTGCTAAGTTTAGCAAATGCGAATTCTGGATTGACCGAGTGACCTTCCTAGGTCATGTCATATCTGGAACGGGAATCGAGGTAGATCCTTCGAAGATTGAGACAGTGCTGGATTGGGAGAGACCTAAGACTCCTACAGAGATCCGTAGTTTCTTGGGATTAGCAGGATACTACAGACGTTTTGTCAAGGATTTCTCTAAACTTGCAGGTCCGTTAACAGCATTGACGAAGAAGGAAGCTAAGTTTGAGTGGTCAGCCAAATGTGAAGCTAGTTTTCAGGAACTCAAGAAGAGATTGACCACAGCCCCAGTACTGACCTTGCCAGAGGGTTCTGAAGGATTTGTCATGAATGCAGATGCGTCACACGAAGGGTTAGGTTTTGTATTAATGCAGAATGGGAAAGTTATAGCTTATGCATCGAGGAAGCTAAAGCCAGCTGAAGAGAACTATCCCACACACGACCTTGAACTAGCCGCCGTGGTATTTGCATTATTGAAATGGCGTCATTACCTCTATGGCATCACATTCGACATCTTCACAGATCATAAGAGCCTTCAGTACTTGTTTACTCAGAAGGAATTGAACAAACGACAGCGCCGTTGGATGGAGTTATTTGAGGATTACGATTGCAAGATCCAGTATCATCCCGGAAAGGCGAATGTCGTAGCCGATGCACTAAGCCGGAAGGCAAGCATAGCCCAATTAGAGGCTAAGTTAGAGGGAGTTCACATCAGTTCTCAGGCCCATGTTCACAGCATATCGATCCAGTCAGAGTTGGGTCGAAAGATTCGAGATGTTCAGGCTACTGATGAGTGGACTCAGAGACAGATAGTTCACATCGCAGCTGATTCTGAGACTCAGTTTGGTGTGGACGACACAGGAGTTCTCCGCTACAAGTCCCGAGTTTGTGTTCCGGAGAGTCTGAGGAAAGAGATTCTCGATGAGGCTCACAACACACCTTACACAGTTCATCCGGGAGGAAGTAAGATGTATCGGGATTTGAAGGAATTGTTCTGGTGGAGAGGTATGAAGAGAGACGTAGCTGATTACGTCAAGAGATGTTCGACTTGTCAACAAGTTAAAGCTGAACATCAAAGACCGGGAGGTTTGCTTGAGCCACTACCGATTCCTACATGGAATTGGGAGGGTATTGCCATGGACTTCGTGTCTGGTTTGCCTAAAGTTAGAGGTGGCTACGATAGCATTTGGGTGATTATCGACCGACTATCCAAGAGTGCTCATTTCCTACCGATCAACATGTCGTACAAAGTGGATAGGTTGGCAGAGATTTATCACCGAGAGATTGTCAAGCTTCATGGAATTCCGACTACGATAGTGTCTGACAGAGATGCTCGATTTACTTCCCGTTTGTGGCAACAACTTCAAGAACGAACGGGAACAAAGCTGACTTTCAGTACAGCCGCACATCCGCAAACCGATGGTCAGTCAGAGAGGATGATCAGATATCTCTGTGATATGCTTCGAGCTTGTGCCCTGGATTTTCGTAACAATTGGCACAACCAGTTGCCTCTGATCGAGTTTGCTTACAACAACAGTCATCAGTCTACGATCGGAATGGCACCTTACGAAGCATTGTATGGCAGAAAGTGTAGATCCCCGTTGTTTTGGGATCTCGAAGATTGGCGATGGACGAAAGATGATAAGGATCGAGGAACTCCTCCAAAGTTTCTCCAAAATGCCATCGACCGTATTCAGATCATCCGCCAGAGAATGAAGGCAGCTCAGGATCGACAGAAGAGCTATGCCGACACCCGCCGCCGACCGTTGGAATTTGAGGTTGGTGACCGAGTATTCCTCAAAGCTTCTCCTCGAAAGGGTTTCACCCGAATTGGAAAAGGAGGAAAGTTAAGTCCGAGATTTTTGGGTCCTTATGAGATTTTGGAGAGAATTGGGAACGCAGCGTACAGGTTAGACTTGCCGCCGAGTCTGACAGGGATTCACAACGTCTTTCATGTTTCCCAACTCCGAAAATACTTCCCAAATGAGTCCGAGATCCTTCCTGTTGAGGATATTGAACTAGAACCGGATTTGACCTTTGTTTCGAAGCCGGTGAAGATATTGGATAAGAAGATTCAAGCTCTGCGCAACCGAGAGATTTCTCTTGTCAAAGTCCTTTGGAGAAATCAGACAACCGAAGAAGCTACATGGGAGACTGAGGACAAGATGCGCAAGTTTCATCCGGAATTATTTCAGTCGGACGAGTAGAATCTGGGGGCCAGATTCTCATAAGGAGGGGTGATTGTAACGCCCCGGAAATCCGAATAATTAATTTGGTATGTCCGAATCGAATATTTGTGTAATTTAATATTTATTTGATATTTATTATGTAATTTCAGAATTTTTTTCGTATATGATTGAATTTATGTATTTAAATTACAAATTGTCAATGTGCGTTTAATAATATGAATTTTGACTGTAAATACATGTTATTTGGACAACGTGAGTTTTCAAACTTATTTTGCAAAATTACTAAAATGCCCCTTCGACTCTTTAAACCCTAGCCTAAATTGACTTAGTCAATCTCTCTCCCTCTCATTTCACTCACGCACAAAAATAAAAAGAAAGCAAAGGAGAAGAAAGAAAAAGAAAGAAAAAGAGAAGGAAGAAGAAAGATATTCCAACGATCGTCCCGACTCCGTTTCTCGACGGATTCTCGATCCGTTTTCGTCTACGAACTCCTCGCGATCTCATCTACGAGTAAGCTCTCACGAAATTTCTCGATTAATGCCTTCATTACTTCGATTTTTGGATTTTTGATTATAGTTGAATAATTTAGGTTTTTATATGATTTTGATAGAAAATGTGGATGGATTTTTGTGTTTATCGTTTCTATATGAAGCATATATGTTGTAGATGATTATATGTGAGAATTAGGGTTCGATTTGCATGTTTTAGTGATTAATCGTTGGATTAAGGTTTGAATTCGCGTAGGTTTTGTTTCTGCGAAATGTTTCTGCTCGAATCGGTGCACACGGCCTTGAGGCCGTGTGCATGAGGCCGTGAGCGTGAGGAATCGCACACGGGCTGGTGCACACGGCCTTGAGGCCGTGTGCATGAGGCCGTGCGCGTTTCTTGATCGTGCACGGCCTCGCCACACGGCCGTGCACAAGGCCGTGTGGAAGGCTCGAACAGTGCCCTGACCTTCTGTAAGTCAGGGTACAAATTGGCCTATGGGTCCCGCTTTGGCTCGTCTTTTCCGAATTCTTTCTTCGCTCGTCTATTCGATATGTATAATATAGATAGGAATTGCATGATTTATGAATTTACGACATGTTCGGGTATATGAATAGTGCATTTTAAGTTTTCGTTAAATTTTCTAACTTTTGCATGTGAAGTCCGATTTTCCCGAAATTCGAATGCATGCTTCTTTATGATATTCTAAGCATGTCCGTAAAGTTTCGTTGCATTTGGAATTGAGTTACATTTTTAAATTTGCGATTTACTCCGTTTTCGTTTGAGAATTTGAACCTAAGTGATTGATTTAATTGTATAACGTGCTTCTATGTGTTCTAATTCTTTCGTATAAGCCGTGCGTCGTCTTTAGTCTTATTTGGTTGTGTCTTGGTATTTTTGCAGACGATACTCCTGTGGAGTAGCGCCGGTTCTTGCTCCTTTTGTTCATTTTGCATAGCCAGGTGAGGCCTTCCTTTTCTGATTCCAGTATTACTACGTATATATATATAAATAAGCCTCTCCCCATATAAGCCTCGTTTATGTTTTGGTTTTCACACCGTTTATATATATATACTTAGTAGATATTTATGATTATTATGTTCATTTGATTTATCGAAAATTATTTGATATGAAAAAGTATTACGTATAGTTTTCGAAATGTTTATGAAAGAGACATGTAAAACCTTTTGTTTTCTAAGGCGAACTTTGGCCTTCGGCCTCGCATATGTCATGTCTCGAACGGTCTTTTGGCCAACCCGAAATGTTTGAAAAGCGAGTTATGAAATGTTTGCATGATCGTTTGGGCCCGGAGTAAGAGCGATAGGACGAAGTCGGTAGACGTCGGGTCTACGGCGTAAATCCTATGGTTTCCTCCATTTGGGAGCTCGGGGTGAGGCCGGAGTGGCAGCCCTTTGAGTACCTGAGTTATTCTAGTCAGTTACGAGTAGTTCGGATTTAGCGGTCCGTCTACATTGGAGGCATAAAGGGTGGTTTCCAGTTTTTATGTTTGGATATTGGAGTTCAGGACTCAACTGGCCGAGTCATTAGATATGTTATGTTTTATGTTAAATCACCACCCGATTACGAAAACCTTTCTTTTACGTTGACTTCTTTTAAGTTTAAAAATTTGGTGATTTACTTCCGTTTTACGATATACCTTATTATTCCCTCCTCACTTAGTCGTTTGACTAACCCCCTCTGTTTTACCCCTGTACTGGTTTCAGGACACTAGGCGGGATCTGCGTCGTCGTCGTCGCGTCTTTGAGTTGCATTCTTTTGTTCTTGTATAACTCTCATTCAGTATGGCTATGATTTATGTCTTTTGATTTTAGGATTTATTAGAATGTATTCGGGATTTTGTATATTGAACCCGTTATTATATAATTATCGGGATATTGTACCGAACCTATTTGTTATTTAATTAAGTGAATTTCGTTAGCCTTGGTGGGCTTTAATAATTGTGTAATTTATCATGCTTTAATGTTTGATTATTTCGCTTCCGCACTTCTGTCTCGTTGTTTAATTAAAACCCCCGCCTAGTAATTGAGTAAATGCTTGCCGTTCGCCGGGTTTTGATTCGGGTCGGATCCCATTCCAGCTTCGGGTCGGGTCTCGGTGCGGGGCGTGCGTTACCCGTTTGGGGCGCCCGCTACAGTTGGTATCAGAGGTCTTGGTCCAATGGCCGAAGCTCTGAATTGTCGTGTCCAGTTGTGTCTAGGTCGTACGGCTTAGGATTACGTGTTTGTGGCTATGTGATTATTTGAATAAACTTCTCTACGTGTTACAGCTTTTCATAATCACTTATCGTCATGCATGTTTGGTATTGAATGTGCAGAATGCCTCCTCGTCGTGAACCGCCAGGTCCGCCTCCAGGTGTTCCTACTCTAATCAAGAAACAGGAGGAGGATGTGACAATTGTCATTGAGGATACGAAGAGTGCGAGAATCAGTCGGAAGAACGAAATAGATAATGACAGTGATGATGGACCTTACATTGGGATTTTCTGATTCTTGGTCGTTATGGATGAGAATGTGTGTCTTGGATGAGCCACGAGCTATTTACCTTTATTTTCTTCTTCGTCGTTAGCTTTGTTTAGGGTTTTTGTAATCCCGTTTTTCGCATGACTTTGGATTCTATTTTTGTTGTGAATGATGTTTTATAATGTGTTTTAATTGCTCTTAAATGTTCGTTTTTAATTCGCGTTATCAGATTTTTTATAGATTATACTCCTCTTAACTAACCCCGAAGTCCGGAGGAGAATCTGAGGACAAATTCTCTTGAAGAGGGGAGTATTTTAACGACCCGAATATTTTAAATTATATTATTAATAATTACGTGAATTCTTTCTTGCTTAAATTTCTCGATCTATCCAATTGGATTAATTAATCTTGTGGAAAAGATTGATTTAACCTATCTTTTAAATGCCCTCAATTACTTAAATTACATAAATGCCCTTAAAAGCCTAAATGACTATTTTACCCCCGAGATATTTTCTTAAATATCTACCTATCTCTCTCATTCTCTCATTACATACAAAGAGGGAAAAAGAAAAAGGAAGGAGAAGAGAAGGAGAAAAAAGGAGGAAACTTCCCGACGCCCTACCGAGCCCGTTTCTCGCCCGATCAACGACCCGTGAAAACCTGAACGATCCTCACTACATTCTCTACCGGTAATCCTTTTACCCCATTTCATTTCGTTCCTTCCTCGTTACGATTTTCGTGAGTTTTATATAGAATTTTATAGTTTTAGGATTTTCGTGTTTAGGGAGATTTACTTGACCATTTTACGTGTTTCTTGTGCCTATGTGTAGCTTATGTGATATATACGAATATATGTGAGAATTATGATGTTTTATGGAGTAAATTAGGAGATGTATGGATTTAAATGTTGGTTTCGCGTGTGAGGTTTCGCGATCTGCTGAGTCTGCTGCTCAGTAGATCCACACGGGCGAAAGCACGGTCTTGAGCAAGACCGTGCAGGAGCCCGTGCGCAGCCCTTTTCAACCTTCATGGGCTTGAGCCCGTGCACAGGCCCGTTTGCACCTGCACGGTCTTGGCACCGTGCTCAAGACCGTGCGTGAGGCCGTGCACCCCTATTTGTGCTTGCACCGGCTTGCCAAGCCCGTGCGTTTGCTGGTGCAACATACTTAGTGCATTTTCCAGCCTTTTTCCTTTCTTGCACTTCGGGAATTTGGTCAACCCCACACATTTAAATGTTGACTTTTCACATACGACCTCCGAATATCAATCCGATTTCACCTATAGCTTCCTCGAGCCTCGGGATTTGATATTCTTCATAATTTACAATTTATTCGACCCTATTTGACTGTCAATTGACGCCTTACTCGTTTAGGGATTTTATCCCACCTTTCCCGTTCCTTATCCGTTTGATCCCGTATTCGCGAGAGAACGTCTTTGTATTATTTTAAGCATGTCTACGTGCCCTAACTGCGTTTTAGCATGCTTTCCATATTTATTTTTAACGTTCTTCCATTATTACAATTGCTTTAAATATTCCTTTAAATGTTATTTCATATGTTATATATCCTTATATGCTTAATTGCCTAGCTTTCCATATTGTATTTGTAGCATGAGTGAAGTTATATTTGAATTGCCGTGCGTCGTCTGTTGTTCGTGTCTTGCTTTTAGTATTGCCGGTCTTATTTTCATCCTCTAGGCCCTGTGTATTACAGGTGGGACCAACGAGGGAGAAACCTGACTACCGCTTGCTTTCATACTGTCGTGTCGAGCCAGGTAAGGGTTTTAAATTGTTTCAACTGGAGTAAGAATATAGTTACTTAGGTTTGCGAAATAAACCACTATCCCGCTTTATTATTACTTGTTGTATTGCCTTTACTATTTCTCTATCTGCTTAGTCAAACCGTTTTGATAGCAAACCAAAATGTTTTAAATACTTTCAACTAGAGGCAAGGAAAACCCATTTGTTTTAAATGCGAACTTTGGTCTCTCGACCTCGCAATTATAACCTTGTCTCGAATGGCCCCTTTGGCCTCCCACACCCCGATTTCCTGCTTTCGAATGGCCCTTTTGGCCACCCAAACTATCATTGATTTCAAAAGAGAGTCATAAATTGTTTAATAACTTGGGCCCGGAGTATACAGGAGGTGAGCGTGGGGACGTGCGTCTAGGGAAAATCCCGATGTATACTCCTAGCGTGTTGACTTGGGTCGGCTAGGAGGTTGGCTAGCCTAAGTTGATGCGAACGGTGGTGCTAATCGCGTCTCCTTAAATTCTGATACGGTGGTGCTAATCGCGTCTCCTTAAATTCTAATACGGTGGTACTTGACTATATGCTTACATGATTTTTCAATTGGGAGTTATAAGGGGAGGACCCGTTCTCGCCGGGACACATTATTTGCATGATTTATTGCATTTGTTGCCTGTCTAAGTGTTTTATGGGTTTCGTTACAAGTCGAAGCACATTCCGGTTCTCTTCATTTATCATATGTATTTCCCTATATATATATATATATATAAACCCGGAAGCGTGACTCGTACTTGCTACCCTAAGCCTCCTTTATTATTCAATTAATTAGTTGAATTACGAGCCGTGTTTATTATCGATTCCAACTTATTTATATCGTGCTTTTCAAACTTGTAACGGCCTCGTGACTCAACTAATATCCTTTCAATTTATCGGCTTGATATTACGTGCAAATGTTCTAAAGGATCCGGTTCGTCAACCTTTTGTGTTTTCAAATAAGCCGAACCCGAGTGTTGCTTTGTGTCATTTTACAACTTATATTTCGTTATTCGTATTCTTTCTCAAAACGGGCAACACTCACCACTTTTAGTTTTAAAAAGATAAATGACGAACTGTGACCAAAACCCCCTTACTGAGTATCCTTTATACTCACCCCTGCTATTTTGGTTCTTGCTTCAGGTAGACAGGTGGCGACATCACCTATCTTGTCAGTCGGCATTAGCAGGTCTAGATAGGCTCAGTCTTTCTGGTTTGTCTTGTCAGTGGTCCCAACAACCGTCGAGTCTTGTTTATTGTATTTATTTACTTTACGTACTTATGTGCCCCTGATGTGGGATAGTTGACGATATCTAGGATTGTACAGGATAGACTAGTTGAGCCATGGATGGCACTACGTGTTGTTATTTTATTGTATTTCGAATTTCACATGTTTAATTGATATTATGTTAGCCTCGTAGGCGTTTATGGTTTTATTTGATTATCTTTTAAATCGCTTCCGCATATCTCTGTTTTATTGTGATTGTTGTTGGGATGGTTGTCGCTGTTGCCGAGGGTTATTGTTTGAGTGCTGTTCGCCGGAGTAGATTTTTGAGTTGAGGCTCCTCGCTGAAGCTCGGGAGTCCATTTCGGTGCGGATATGGCGGTCCTTCTTCAGGGGGCGCTACAGTCAGTGGTATCAGAGCCAGGTTCCCAAAAGGAACCGAAGCTTTGTAATCGCGTCGTGTCTTGTCTCTTGTGTCTGCCCGTTTCGTGTCAATGAGACTTAGAGTTTCCAGTCACAGGTGCTTGAGAACTCCTTAGTATTGAAATTGTGATTGATCTTCTTTTGGAATGGCCAACCAACCGTTTGATCTCTTACAATTGTAGTATTGAGTTGGGATTGAATGCAAGTGGATGTGGAACTCGAGGTAGCGTCTGTCTTGTCTTGTCGTCTTGTCGTGTCCTGCTTGGGTCTTGTCGTGTCTAGGTCGTACGGCTATAGGATCGAGTTTTGCTTGTTATTTGATTTATTTCATGCTCGAATTGATTACACGCTGTTCAAATCGTAAATATATGCTCTGTTTGAATTTTATATGCCTTATGTGATCATTCCATTAACCGAGCATGCATCTTTTCCTAGTTTATTGAGCGCAGGTACATAATGTCTCATCGAAGACCCCCTACAGCTCCCTTATCTCCGAATTCGATTGCAAGAGACTTAGTGATAGCTATGAGGCAGATTGCTGAACAAGTACATCAAGAGAGACAACAACAACAACAACATGTAGCTGCGAGACAAGCCGAGGGCCAATCCCTCGATAAATTTCTGCACTACAACCCACCCTGCTTCGTGGGTGAACCAGATGATCTTAAGGCCGAGGCTTGGATAGCCGATTTAGAGCGAATCTTCCTAGTAATACGCTGCGGTGACCCCGAGAGGGTCGAGTATGCCATCTTTCTCATGAGAGGACCAGCTGAAGATTGGTGGCGCTACATAGAACAGAGATGGATCGCTGAGGGAATTCCATACACTTGGTCACGGTTCCTATTCAACTTCCGAGAGAAGTACGTACCACAAGTAGTACATGAAAGTCGAGAAAGAGAGTTCATGTCCCTCACCCAAGGAGCTCTCCCTGTTGCACAATACGAGGCACTTTTCAGCCGCCTCATCGTCTATGCTCCTCACATTGCATCTGACGATCGAAGAAGAGCGCGAAAGTTCATCGATGGACTTCAACCGGAGATCTTGGAAAGATTAGTGGGATTGGACATTTGAGTTTATCACGAGGCAGTTAACCGAGCTATGAGAGTGGAGTCCGATCTTCAAGAGATGAGACGAAGTATTCCTCACATGAAAGGATCCTCTTTCAACGAGAAGGCAAGAAGAGATCCAGCCGGACCGAGCACTTTTCAGACATGGGAACCATACTACGAGATGCCGGAACCTACCAGACCAGAAGTGAACGAGGACCTCATTCCCTGTGAGCACTGTGGAAAGACGAATCACAAGACTGCAAAGTGTAGGAGGAAACTGGGGCGTTGCCTCAGATGTGGGAGTAGCAAGCATCGAGTTCAAGACTGCCCCGACTCAAGCAACCCTCGGGGAAGAAAAAGGGGATCTCAACCCTGATAACGACTCGTAGAGGTACATTGCATTATCATTGCATTCACTCATAATATTCTGTTTCGAATGGTAATTGCTTTAAATATGTGTTAAGTGTTTTATATAACTTACGTGCTTTAACTGCTTTCAAAATTCACACTTGCACTGATTGAATGATTAAATGCTAAGATTTATGTGACCTCTGTGTGGATAGCGTGGAATTCGATAAATTCATTATACGCTATTAGAGAGTGCTAAGGACAAGGAGTTCTTGGCCGACTAGGATCGATTCTGTTGCGAGTACGTTATGCGGTTCTGGATAGCACCGACGTTGACAAATCGAGTCTGAATGAGTATACTTCTGAAGGTATGTCTGAAGATGAATCAACTAGTGAAGAGGATAATGAATTATCTGACGATGAGGATTATATGGGAGACGAGCCGACATTGGCTTCTGATAATGACGACCCTGATGTTTCGTATGAAGTCGAGCGAAGAAATGATGAAAATGATGGTTTAATGGAAGGCGGAGAGGAGAAATCATCCAATACCATTGAAGATGAGAAAACACTTTGTAGAAAGAATAAGAAAGAGTGTGATCTTGAAGAAACAGGTTGTGAGAGGGAAGAGGAGTACAATGGGAGAAATGATGATGGCGTTACTTCCTGTAAAAGGAACTCTAATCAAGAAACAGGAGGAGGATGTGACAATTGTCATTGAGGATACGAAGAGTGCGAGAATCAGTCGGAAGAACGAAATAGATAATGACAGTGATGATGGACCTTACATTGGGATTTTCTGATTCTTGGTCGTTATGGATGAGAATGTGTGTCTTGGATGAGCCACGAGCTATTTACCTTTATTTTCTTCTTCGTCGTTAGCTTTGTTTAGGGTTTTTGTAATCCCGTTTTTCGCATGACTTTGGATTCTATTTTTGTTGTGAATGATGTTTTATAATGTGTTTTAATTGCTCTTAAATGTTCGTTTTTAATTCGCGTTATCAGATTTTTTATAGATTATACTCCTCTTAACTAACCCCGAAGTCCGGAGGAGAATCTGAGGACAAATTCTCTTGAAGAGGGGAGTATTTTAACGACCCGAATATTTTAAATTATATTATTAATAATTACGTGAATTCTTTCTTGCTTAAATTTCTCGATCTATCCAATTGGATTAATTAATCTTGTGGAAAAGATTGATTTAACCTATCTTTTAAATGCCCTCAATTACTTAAATTACATAAATGCCCTTAAAAGCCTAAATGACTATTTTACCCCCCGAGATATTTTCTTAAATATCTACCTATCTCTCTCATTCTCTCATTACATACAAAGAGGGAAAAAGAAAAAGGAAGGAGAAGAGAAGGAGAAGAAAGGAGGAAACTTCCCGACGCCCTACCGAGCCCGTTTCTCGCCCGATCAACGACCCGTGAAAACCTGAACGATCCTCACTACATTCTCTACCGGTAATCCTTTTACCCCATTTCATTTCGTTCCTTCCTCGTTACGATTTTCGTGAGTTTTATATAGAATTTTATAGTTTTAGGATTTTCGTGTTTAGGGAGATTTACTTGACCATTTTACGTGTTTCTTGTGCCTATGTGTAGCTTATGTGATATATACGAATATATGTGAGAATTATGATGTTTTATGGAGTAAATTAGGAGATGTATGGATTTAAATGTTGGTTTCGCGTGTGAGGTTTCGCGATCTGCTGAGTCTGCTGCTCAGTAGATCCACACGTTCGAACGCACGGTCTTGAGCAATTGACGCCTTACTCGTTTAGGGATTTTATCCCACCTTTCCCGTTCCTTATCCGTTTGATCCCGTATTCGCGAGAGAACGTCTTTGTATTATTTTAAGCATGTCTACGTGCCCTAACTGCGTTTTAGCATGCTTTCCATATTTATTATTAACGTTCTTCCATTATTACAATTGCTTTAAATATTCCTTTAAATGTTATTTCATATGTTATATATCCTTAGATGCTTAATTGCCTGGCTTTCCATATTGTATCTGTAGCATGAGTGAAGTTATATTTGAATTGCCGTGCGTCGTCTGTTGTTCGTGTCTTGCTTTTAGTATTGTCGGTCTTATTTTCATCCTCTAGGCCCTGTGTATTACAGGTGGGACCAACGAGGGAGAAACCTGACTACCGCTTGCTTTCATACTGTCATGTCAAGCCAGGTAAGGGTTTTAAATTATTTTCAACTAGAGTAAGAACATAGTTACTTAGGTTTGCGAAATAAACCACTATCCCGCTTTATTATTACTTGTTGTATTGCCTTTACTATTTCTCTATCTGCTTAGTCAAACCGTTTTGATAGCAAACCAAAATGTTTTAAATACTTTCAACTAGAGGCAAGGAAAACCCATTTGTTTTAAATGTGAACTTTGGTCTCTCGACCTCGCAATTATAACCTTGTCTCGAATAGCCCCTTTGGCCTCCCACACCCCGATTTCCTGCTTTCGAATGGCCCTTTTGGCCACCCAAACTATCATTGATTTCAAAAGCGACTCATAAATTGTTTAATAACTTGGGCCCGGAGTATACAGGAGGTGAGCCTGGGGACGTGCGTCTAGGGCAAATCCCGATGTATACTCCTAGCGTGTTGACTTAGGTCGGCTAGGAGGTTGGCTAGCCTAAGTTGATGCGAACGGTGGTGCTAATCGCGTCTCCTTAAATTCTGATACGGTGGTGCTAATCGCGTCTCCTTCAATTATGATGGTGGTGCTAACAGCGTCTCCTTAAATCCTGTATAGTATTGTTGGTGGTGGAGTACTTGACTATATGCTTACATGATTTTTCAATTAGGAGTTATAAGGAGAGGGCCCGTTCTCGCCGGGATACATTATTTGCATGATTTATTGCATTTGTTGCCTGTCTAAGTGTTTTACGACTTTCGTTACAAGTCGAAGCACATTCCGGTTCTCTTCATTTATCATATGTATTTCCCTATATATATATATATAAAAACCCGGAAGCGTGACTGTACTTGCTACCCTAAGCCTTCTTTATTATTCAGTTAATTAGTTGAATTACGAGCCGTGTTTATTATCGATTCCAACTTATTTATATCGTGCTTTTCGAACTTGTAACGGCCTCGTGACTCAACTAATATCCTTTCAATTTATCGGCTTGATATTACGTGCAAATGTTCTAAAGGATCCGGTTCGTCAACCTTTTGTGTTTTCAAATAAGCCGAACCCGAGTGTTGCTTTGTGTCATTTTACAACTTATATTTCGTTATTCGTATTCTTTCTCAAAACGGGCAACACTCACCACTTTTAGTTTTAAAAAGATAAATGACGAACTGTGACCGAAACCCCCTTACTGAGTATCCTTTATACTCACCCCTGCTATTTTGGTTCTTGCTTCAGGTAGACAGGTGGCGACGTCACCTATCTTGTCAGTCGGCATCAGCAGGTCTAGATAGGCTCAGTCTTTCTAGTTTGTCTTGTCAGTGGTCCCGACAACCGTCGAGTCTTGTTTATTGTATTTATTTACTTTACGTACTTATGTGCCCCTGATGTGGGATAGTTGACGATATCTAGGATTGTACAGGATAGACTAGTTGAGCCATGGATGGCACTGCGTGTTGTTATTTTATTGTGTTTCGAATTTCACATGTTTAATTGATATTATGTTAGCCTCGTAGGCGTTTATGGTTTTATTTGATTATCTTTTAAATCGCTTCCGCATATCTCTGTTTTATTGTGATTGTTGTTGGGATGATTGTCGCTGTTGCCGAGGGTTATTATTTGAGTGCCGTTCGCCGGAGTGGATTTTTGAGTTGAGGCTCCTCGCTGAAGCTCGGGAGTCCATTTCGGTGCGGATGTGGAGGTTCTTCTTCAGGGGGCGCTACACTCCCTTAATCCGGTAACGTGCAGTCATGTACTGTAGCGGGCGCCCCAAACGGGTAACGCACGCCCCTTACCGAGACTCAATCCGAAGCCGAAACAGAAATCCGACCCTAAATTGAAACCCGGCGAACGGAAACCGATTCACTCAATCACTAGGCGGGGCTTTTTGTAAAACAACAGACGACAACAAAGCGGGAGCGGAAGCAACAACCAAAATAAATCAAATTCCATATAACACCATTCAAAGCAGTAGCTCAATTGCACAAATAGTTAAAGCCCACCAAGGCTAGCGGAATTCAATTATTAAAATATAGTAAACGGGTTCGATACAATATCCCGGTAACATATACATATAACCTAATCATGAACTTAAAACTATCTAGAAAGGGACAATCACTGAAAAGAAAGAAAACCCGCGATACAAGACTGACGATGCCCACCTAGATACCACCTGAAACAGATATGGTTTAAAGCAGGGAGGGTTAGTCAAAAGACTAAGTGAGGGGAAAAAGAGAGTACATACATAATAGCATACGAGAATAAACCACCATTTTAACTTAAAAGAAAACAAACGTAAAAGAAGGGTTTTCATAAATATTTGGTGATTTATCATCACATAACATAACGGGACATATCATATTGCTCGGCGAGTCGAGTCCTCAACTCCTCATATCATATCAAAACATACCTGAAAAACATACCAGCCTTATTCCTCCCATGTAGCAGAAGGACCGCTAAATCCAACTGCTCTATAGGCATAATAGCCTATTCTACGGCTGACACGAAGTCTCCGTCGAAGGAGCACAAAGGTTGCCACTCCGGCCTCACCCCGTGCTCCCAGTAAACATGGAGTAAGCCACCGAATTCCACCGTAGACCCGCTGTCTATCCGGCTTCATCCGATCACCATACTCCGGGGCCCACAAAGACAAAACGGACACACATAACATATCTCGCATTTTCATAACTATCATCTTCCTATTAAAATAGGAATCAAGACATTTCGGGGAGGGCCAAAAGGGCCGTTCGAGACAGGCGATGTAACGGTAGGAAACGCAACCGGATATTCCATCGTCTTGGGGGTGAAACCCGGCCTAACGACTTCACTCAACGAGAAGGTTTCCAAACCCAAAATTACATTTAAATCAAAACATAGTTCGCTTGTCTCTTTTTGAAAACATTTCGAAATCATATACATATTATTCATTTCATATCAAATCTGTTGTACAATCACATACTACGACGCACGGCTCATACAAAAGCATAGAAACACGTAAAAGCACGTTATACAATCACATAAAACACTTAGGTTCAATTATCAAACGAAAACGGAGTAATTCATAATTTAAAAATGCAATTCAAGCCCAAATGCAACGAAACTTTACGGACATGCTTAAATTATCATAAAGAAGTATGCATTCGAATTTCGGGAAAATCTGACTTCACATGCAAAAGTTAGAAAATTTAACGAAAACTTAAAACGCACTATACATACACCCGAACATGTTATAAATTCATAAAACCTGCAATTCATATCTATATCATATATATCGAATACACGAGCGAAGAAAGAATTCGGAAAAGACGAGCCACGGCGGGACCCATAGGCCAAAACAGCCCCTGACTTACAGGAGGTCAGGGAGCTATTCATGCCGGTCCACACGGGCTCATGCACACGGCCTTGAGGCCGTGTGCACCAAGGCCGTGTGCACCCTAAAAGACACGCACGGCCTCTCTACAGGCCGTGTAGAGAGCCCGTGTAGAACCAATACGCACGGCCTCTCTACAGGCCGTGTAGAGAGCCCGTGCACATGCACACGGGCTTGCAACACCCCGTGTGCATAGGCCGTGTGCGTGCGATAACAGCAGAAAATTCACAGAAACTCGAAACCTTCGCAAATTCAATCCTAAATCCAACATTAAATCATCTAAACATGCAAATCACGCCCTAATATTCACATATAATCATCTATAAAATATAATCTACATATAGAAACGATAAACACGAAAATCCGTCCATAAATTCATCCAAAATCATATAAACCCTATATTATTCAACTATAAAAAAAATTGAGAAATACAAGGCATAGGAGACATTAAACGAGAGGGACGTGAAAGGCTTACTCGTAGAAGAGATCGTGAGGAGTTCGTAGGAGTAAGCGGTTCGAAAATCCGTCGAGAAACGGAGTCGGGACGATCGTTTGAAACTCCTTCTTCTTCCTTCTCCTTTTCTTTCTTTTCTTTCTTCTCCTTTGATGTTGTTTGCGTGAATGAGGTGAGAGGGAGAGATGTGAGACTTAGTCAATAATTGACTTGATCCGAGAAAACGAAAGGGCATTTTTGTAATTTCGTAAAATAAGTTCAAAAACTCACATTGTCTAAATAACACATAATTACAGTCAAAATTCATATTATGAAACGCACATTGACAATTCGTAATTTAAATATTAGAATCACTCATATACGAAATTGTTATAAAAATCATATAATAATTAATAAAATAAATAATGAATCGCGTGAGAAAAATCGATTCGGGTTCCCGGTTCATAATACGAATTTTCGGGGCGTTACATGTACGCTCCCCTAATCTGGTAATGTACAGTCATGTGCGCTCCCTTAACCCGGTAACGTGCAATTATGTACATTCCCTTAATCCTCCTTATTGCTTTATTCATGTACTGGTATAGAACCCGTGCTCGTCGGGACATTATTGTATTGTCTACATGCTTAATTGATTTACTGCTGTCGTTACTTAGTTGAAGCACAATCCCGTCTTACATTTCTTATTCATGTACTATTGATAACTGTTCCTTTTATCTACTCGACGGATTGTGAATCGACTAAGCCCTCATTTAATTATCGGCTTGACATTACGTGCAAATGTTTTCAAAAGATCCGGTTCGTCAACCTTTTCGTGTTTTCAAAGTAAGTCGAACCTGAGTGTTGCTTTGTTTTATTATTTTGCAACTTATATTGTTATTTGTATTCTTTATCAAAACTAGCAACATTCACTACTTTTGGTTTTAAAAGATAAACGGCGAACTATGATCAAAACCCCCTTACTGAGTATCCTTTATACTCACCCCTTCTCGTTTGGTTCTTGCTTTAGGTAGACAGGTGGCGGCATCATCTATCTTGTCAGTCGGCATCAGCAGATCTAGATAGGCTCAGTTTTGTAGTCTGGTTTGTCTTGTCAGTGGTCCCAACAACTGTCTAGTCTTGTTTATTATATTTAATTGCTTTCGTATCATTTACTGCTTTATTTACTTTATGTACCTTATGTGCCCTTGATGTGGGATAGTTGAAGATATCTAGGATTGCACAGGGTAGGCTAGTTGAGTCATGGATGGCACTACGTGTTTATGATTCTTTTGTATTTTAAAATGTAACTATTTAATGATATTATGTTAGCCTCGTAGGCTTTTATGGAATTGAACTGTTTGCCTTTTAATCGCTTCCGCATTACTCTATATTGTTGTAGCGCCCCTTTCCGTAGAAGGAGAAAGGACACCACATGCGCACCGAGATGAACTCCCAAACGAGGTAAATGTGCCCCATTCAAAAATCCATCACGGCAAACGACAATCACTCGACTATACTGGCAACAATGATCCTAGCCCAACAACAACAACAAATAGAAATAACAGAGTGCGGAAGCTAAACAAATATCAATTACTCCCATTGGGCTATCTCGATGTCTCCCGTCGGATACGGGTAAGAAGATCCTGGAGTAGTCTGGTGTGGTGGTAGTGGAGGGTCTGATCGGGCTTTCGTGTGAGACCTACTTGCATTCACAACTAATCGACAAAATATGTGCATGTCTTGTAAGAAATGATGTCAGTAAATCCAAGATAAACCTGGACGTGACATAGTTCACATAAGCACATAAGGCATGCTCAACAATTAATAAAACCCTATCGACATACCGCTAAGACAGACCAAACCAAATAAGACACAACAAAGAGTTCCACGATCGACTTACGTTACATCTTCCTTAGTACAAAAATTCATAAAGGATTGCCAGTTGGTTAATTAGGCCAACCGTAATCCTTCACAATTTTAAGCACCAAGATGAGACAAACACTCGTCAAAACACGAATTGGACACAGACTGACATAACCCATGTAGACATTGAAAGCAAGACAAGACGAGAATACTAGAGCTTTCGGTTCCCTTTCAGGAACCTAGGCTTTGATACTACTGACTGTAGCGCCCTTTTCCGTAGGAGGAGAAAGGACACCACATCCGCACTAAGACGAACTCCCAAACGAGGTAAATGTACCCCATTCAAAAATCCATCCCGACGAATGGCAATCACACGATCTATACTGGCAACAACGATTCTAGCCCAACAACAACAACAAATAGAAATAACAAAGTGCGGAAGCTAAACAAATATCAATTCAACAACTCAAGCTACACGGGGCATCAATTATCATATAACAATGCTCAACAATTCAATATCATAACCAATGCTCAATAATTCAATAATATAACTATTCTACATAGGAATTCAAGTAACAGAGAGATTCAATTCAAATAATAAATGACAGACTGTTGTTGGACACTACCGACATAACTAAACACACGAAACTCAAGACTCACGACCCGCTGTTGCCAACCGACGTGAAAGGTGACAACGCCACCTGTCGACCTGAAGTAAGAATCAAAACAAAGAGGGGTGAGTATAAAGGATACTCAGTGAAGGTATAAGTTGGAACAAGTACGAGCCACGCTTCCGGGTTTTATATATATATAAGAACATACATATGCAGAAATGAAGAAAATCTGGAATGTGCTTCGACTTGCATTAACAACAATTAATAAGCAGTACAGTAATGACGATAAGCATGAATAAAGGCAATTCATATCCCAGCGAGAATGAGCCTGTTCCTTCTTTTAACCCCTTCATGTCATGAAAAATACTCCATCTCCGGTGTTTGACCCTATAGCGCGACTATGGGCGACGATCATGAATTTTAGGAAAGTATGCAACGAATGAAACACCTACCATCGCTCCCAACCGCGGCTATCAACTCCTGACGGGCCACAATTGATGCTTAGTTTTGGGAGTGGTACCTCGGGAAATACCCTGGACCTCGTCCCCAGGTGAGACCCGCGAATACCATCCCAGGCCCCATGAAAGAATGTACATGAATTTGCTCGCATTTCAAGAAACATTATAAGTTGGGTGTCAATCGGGCATTTAGGCAAGTGTGTGACGACAAAGGGGGTGACCATAAGTTCCATACGTGTTGGGGTGTGCTGATGGACTCCCCTAACGACTTCCCTTACAGACCTAACCAAAGTCAAAGTGCCACGTTGAAATGAAAGAGTTTCACTTGCCTCTCGAAAACAAAACGGTTTTGAGATACTTATAGGTATAAGTTGATATCAAAGAGTTTGTTCAATAAAATCATGAAAATTTAATCAAATATGTAATAGATATACGAGAAGGAGAAATCAAATCAATATGAGCACGTACGGATAGTTATTTCACAATAAATAAAAGGGATCCTTACTCCAGTGAAAACATTTTAAACCCTCACCTGGAAGCACGGGAAAGACAAGACAATTCAAGCAATCCTTGAGAGAACGGCCTGAAACTGACAGCGATAAAACCAATCAAGACAAGACATGACACACGACTCTCATGGAGTTACAATACATTAAAGGCCAAATTATATCACTTAGCAATTAAAATTACAAGTAAAATGCAATCAGATTCATTAAATGAAATATATGGAATTAAAGATGTTAAACATGCTCAATTGAAATTCTAACTTCACATTCATGCATAATATAATGTAAAGAAGCACTCATGCAATTTTCAGATCATTTGGCCAACATTTGAAAATTGGGGAAAAAGTCCTAAACAAAAAAGGTACTATTCAAGGCCCAAACGAGGTCGGAATTTTGAAAACTTTGCGGAATATTCATCCTTGAATCATATGGAAGCTATAGGTGAAATCGGCTCGATTTTAGGAGGTCGCATGCAAAAAGTCAAGTTTTATTTTTGGCCATTTGACCCAATTGCCGTGAGCAACTAAGGAAAAAGGTCTGAAATTTGGCTAAGGTATTCGCACGAGCTTGGGCACGGGGTCGCGCACGTTCTTGAGAACACCCTCAAGACCGTGCAGGCTGAAAAGCTTGCGCACCACGGTGCGCAGGCCGGTGCAGGCACTAGGGCGAGCGCACTGGCTTGTGCACGGGCTTGCGAAGACCGTTCGCAAGACCGTGCATCTGATATTTTCAGGTGCAGAATCGCGATTTCAAAGTTTTTCACGAGGGTTTCAACCAAAAATCAACCAAGGCGGATTCTAGAGCTAAAATCAACACAAAATTTCCACTCATGCGTTAAACACATTAAGAGCTATCATTTGATTCGAACAACACGAAAAATGGTGGTCTAAAACATACAAATCCATCAAATATATCAAATATAAAATCCTAAGAAAATGCTAGCAAATTTCGAGATTTAATGGATGAAATGAAATGGTGGAAGAAGGTTACCGGTAGAAAATTGAACGAGGATCGTCGAGGTGGTCTCGGAATTTCGATTGGTCGGCGACGGGTTTGGGACGGGATTTTCTCTCTTCCTCCTTCCTTCTTTCTCCTACCTCTTCTTTTCTCCTTCTCCTCTCTCTCTCTCTCTCTCGATTTTGGGTGTGTGTGTGCAAGAGTGTGCAAGTGTTCTCAAGGGTGTGCGTAAGGTGGTGCAAGTGAGGTCAAGGGTGTGCAAGGTGTATTCGGGAGGGTGTGGGGTTCGAATGAGATTAAAAGTAATTTGAAGGGCGGAAAAAGGTAATTATGAAAGGTTAAGGATTGAGAATAAAATAAAATTAGCTAACAAAGCTAATCTTTTCATTTAAAATTCAACGAGGTGTCGAATAATTATTCCGAAATTATTTTCCGAAATTTTGGGTCGTTACAATTGTTGTCGTTGTTGTTGGGAAGTCGTTGATGTTGACGGTGGTTATTGCTTGTGTGCCGTTCGCCGGAGTGGGTTTTTGAGTTGAGGCCTCTCGCTGAAGCTCGAGAATCCTCTTTGGTGCGGATGTGGCGTTCCTTCTTCAAGGGGCACTAGAGTAAGTGGTATCAGAGCCTAGGTTCCTGAAAGGGAACCAAAGCTTTGTAATTGCGTCGTGTCTTGTCTCTTGTGTCTGCCCTTTTCGTGTCAGTGAGACTTAGAGTTTCCAGTCACAAGTGCTTGAGAACTCCGTAGTATTTAAATTGTGATTGATCTTCTTTTGGAATGGTCTACCAACCGTTTGATCTTTTACAATTGAAGTACCGAGTTGGGATTGAGTACAGGTGGATGTGGAACTCGAGGTAGCATATGTCTTGTCTTGTCGTCTTGTCGTGTCCTGCTTGGGTCTTGTCGTGTCTAGGTTGTACGGCTATAGGATCGAGATTTGTTTGTTCTGTGATTTGTTTTATGCTCTAAATTGATTATATGCTATTCGAATAATATATGTATGCTTTATTTGAATTCTATATGCCTTACGTGGTCATTCCATTAACCGAACATGCATCCTTTTCCAGTTTGTTATTCACAGGTGCATAATGTCTCGTCGAAGACCCCCTACAGCTCCCTCAGCTTCGAATTCGATTGCAAGAGAGTTAGTGACAGCTATGAGACAGATTGCTGAGCAAGTACATCAGGAGAGGCAACAGCAGCAACCCCATGTACCTATGAGCCAAGCCGAGGGCCAATCCTTGGACATATTTCTGTTCTACAACCCACCTTGCTTCATGCGTGAACCAGATGATCTTAATGCCGAGGCTTGGATAGCCGATCTGGAGTGAATCTTTCGAGTGTTACAATGCGGTGACCCCGAGAGAGTCGAGTATGCCATCTTTCTCATGAGAGGACCAGCTGAGGATTGGTGGCACTACATGGAACAGAGATGGATCACTGAGATAATTCCGTACACTTGGTCACAGTTCCTATCTGGCTTCTGAGAGAAGTACGTGCCGGAAGTAGTACGTGACAGCCGGGAAAGAGAGTTCATGTCCCTCATCCAAGGAGCTTTCCCTGTTGCGGAATACGAGACACATTTCAGCCGCCTCATTGTCTACACTCCTCACATTGCCTCTGACGATCGAAGAAGAACGTGGAAGTTCATTGAGGGACTTTAGCCGGAGATCTTGGAAAGATTAGTGGGATCGGACATTCGTGTTTATCATGATGCAGTTAACCAAGCTATGAGAGTGGAGTCTGATCTTCAAGAGATGAGACGAGGTGTTCCTCACATGATAGGATCCTCTTTCAATGAGATAACAAGAAGAAAACCAGCCGGACCAAGCACCTACCGGACATTGGAATCGCGCAACGAGTTACCGGAGCCTCCGAACTTGACCTGGACATGGATTCCATTTCCTACGGCTTTTGTGGGAAGCCGAGCCATTCAGCTGCAAAGTGCAGGAAGAGATTGGGATGTTGTGTGGCTTGCGGGAGCAGCAAGCATCATTATCCAGACTGTCCCAACAAAAGGAAACACGGGGAAAGAGAAGTGGACATCGACCTCAACATGCTCGTGAAGGTATATTGCATCATCATAACATGCATCTGTATTTACACATTTCAAATGATAAATGCTGCTTGCGTTTGCTATTAGTTTCTCCATTGCTTGCTCTTGCAAAACGGGAAGATTCACTTCGCATTCCCTTATGTGTTAGAATCTGAGGACAGATTCTTTTGAAGGGGGGAGTATTGTAGCGACCCGAAATTTCGGATTTATTCCGGAATAATATTTTATTCGCGCCGAAGGCTTTTCGTGAGAATATTGAGTATCACGAATAAGTTTTACCCGAGAACCCACCTTTTACCCAGAATTGCTCATTTTATCCCCAACCCTCTTTGATATCCTTTTTCCATATTTACCCCTCTTATATTCCTTATTTTACCAAGAATTACCATTTCACCTCCCCCGAACTCGCTTGAACCTATTCGTACTCCCTACACTACCTTGTGCACACTCTCGACAATCTTGCACCCTTTTGATCATACCCCATGCACCCTTTTGAGCACACACACACACCAAACCGAGAAGGAGAGTAGAGAGAGAAAGAGAAAGAGCCGAGAGAGAGGAGGAGAAGAAGAAGAAAAGGAGGAGAAAGAAGAATCGCCCTATCAAGCCCGTTTCTTGCCCGATCGACGATCCGTGAAAACCCAAACGATCTTTGCTTCATTCTCTACCGGTACCCCTTTTACCTCATTTTATTTCGTTCACTCCTCGTTGCGATTTTCATGGGTTTTCGATAGGATTTTATAGATTTGGGATTTTTGTGTTTAGGGAGATTTACTTAATCATTTTGCATGATTCTTGAACCTATGTGTAGCTAATGTGATATATATGCATATATGTGAAAATTAGCATGTTTTATCAGGTAGTTTGAGAGATCTATGAGTTTATATGTTGTTGTGGGCGAGAAACCCGCGATCTGCACATTTCTGCTGCCCAGAAGATCCGCACGGGCTTGCGCTCTTGCCGAAGACCGTGCACACCCTTAAAACCTTCAAACGGCCTTGCGCACGGTCTTGAGCCCGTGCACAAGACCGTGCAACCCCTCTAGCCTTCACACGGGCTTGCTTTCCCCGTGCACAAGCCCGTGCACCCTGTACGTGATCACGCATGGTCTTGAGACCGTGCACAGGCCCATGCAACCCCCTTAACTATTTTTCTAGCTTGATTTCAAATATTGCTCATGTTAATTACCATTTTTACCCCTTACGAATAATGCCACTTTCTCGTTTGACCTCGGAATCGAATTCCGACTTCACCAATAGCTTCGTAGTGTTTCAAAACCTATTTATTCCCGAAGTTACGATTTATCCGGCTTTATTGACCGTCAATTGACACCTTCCTCGTTTAGGAATTTTTCCCACTTTTCCCGTTTGTTATCCGTTTGATCCCGTATTCACTTGAGAGCGTCCTTATATTATTTTAAATATGCCTACGTGCCCTAATTGCGTTTAAGCATGTTTTTAATATTTAATTTTAATGTTTCTTTCATTATTTAGAATTGCATTAATATTTCTTTAATTGTTGTTTCGTACCAATTAACGGGTCGTTACAGATGTAGAGGGAGAAACTGCAGAAAAGCTGAAAGAAACAAAAAAGAAGGATGCCAAAGCTTTGTTCTTTATTCAACAAGCAGTCCACGAAATCATTTTTTCCAGAATTGCAGCAGCAAAAACATCACAAGAGGCTTGGAAAATTTTGAAGGAGGAGTTTCAAGGCTCTTCCAAAGTAATTACGGTAAAATTGCAGACTTACCGTCGTGAATTTGAAACTTTGTCTATGAAAAGCAATGAATCTGTTCAAACTTATTTATCTAGAGTGTCTTCTCTTGTTAATCAAATGAAGTCTCATGGAGAAGTGATGTCTGAAGAAATTGTTGTTGCAAAAGTTTTAAGGAGTTTAACTCCAAAATTTGAACATATCGTTGCTGCAATCGAGGAGTCTCATGATTTATCTGATTATTCGTTTGATGAGCTAATGAGTTCCTTGCAAGCACATGAAGAACGATTAAGCAGGTCACATGAAAAACAAGAAGAGAAAGCATTCCAGGTGAAGGGGGAGACTCCAGAAAATTCTTTTGGCCGTGGACATCGTAGAAGCGGATTTCGTGGTAGAGGTGGATTTCGTGGAAGAGGCCAGGGAAGAGGCCGAAGCAGAGGCCGGTCAAATGAAGAGAAAACACAAAATAATTTTGTTTATAGCTATTGTCGTGCACCAGGTCATTTAGAACCTTATTGTTGGCAAAAGAAAAAAGATGAAAGCAACGACGCTAGATTTGCAAAGAAAACTGATGAGGAAAGTTATTTGTTTATGGCATTTTCTAATGAAGAAAAGACTAATGATGTTTGGTTTTTGGATAGTGGTTGCTCAACAAAGTCTCTATTTAAAGAGCTTGATGAATCAAAAAAATCAGAAGTTACTCTTGGAGATGACAAGAAAGTCCAGGTTGAATGCAAAGGTACGGTTAGCATTCAAACCGGTTAAGGTAATACCAAGATTTTAAATGATGTGATACACGTTCCTAGTCTAACTCATAATTTGCTTAGTATTGGGCAATTAATGACTAGTGGATATTCAATTTTATTTGATGATGGTTGTTGCACTATTAAAGAAAAACAATCTGGACATATAATTGCTAAAGTTCCAATGGCTAACAATAAAATGTTTCCTTTGGAAGTTTCTATGGTGGAAAATCATGCTATGGTTGCTAGTGGTAATAGTGTGACAAAGTTATGGCATTTACGTTATGGGCATTTGAATATTAACGGTTTAAAATTGTTGAAACAAAAAGAAATGGTTTTGGGATTACCAAAAGTTGAAAATCTTGAGTTTTGTGAAGGTTGTGTTTATGGAAAGCAAAGTAAGAAGCGTTTTCGTAACGCCCCGTACAAATAAAGCCGGTAAGAATTCCTATGATAATGGGATAAGTTTGGAAAACTCAATCGGGAAATATGTACTTATGTGATATTATTTGCTTAATGTGTTTAATTTGAATTTGTATGTGTATTAATTGTGATTAAATTGCCTAATGTGTGTATAATTGATTTTTTAAGTTTCTCAGATATTCTAAATTATGTGAATTTCGAGTTAATTGATACGTGACAAAATTTATGATTACGTGTATAAGTGTCTATGTATTTTTATTAAATTATGACACGTATATCCTTATCCCTAAATATGGATAAGAGCGTGATTTTCTTATTTAAACTCTCTATTTGATTGAAATAAAATATTTGGCTAGTTGAATTATCTAAACTTATTCATCAGATGATATATATATATATATATATATACGAGAAGAGATGAAAGACCAGAAAAAGGGATGACATTAATTATATAAATTATTATGCCACTTAGTTCATTTTAATTACTAAAAAGGTTCAAGATACTTTTAAGATACATATATTAAAATATATCAACACTTTTAGAAGAAAAAGTTTTTCGAAAACATTTCGTCTTCTCCTTCCTAAAGCCATAGAAAACCCTCGTTCTTCAGGTAAAGAAACTCACCTAGCAATCCTATTTTTTGAATTAGTGTTTATATAACTATTTCGGTTCTACATAACCTTGGTTAATATAATTCTGTGACAAATCTTGGTGGAGCTATTAAATGTTCATGTTTTCTTGAATGATGGCTTCCGTCGGTGGTTCTAATCTCTTCCGCTTTTACACTAAATGAGTGCTTACCTTTACTTTAATATATGTGTATTCCAATTTCCATATGTTAAAGCACCCATCTGCATGTCTAGATTCCATATATGTGTTGATAGAGGAAATATTGTGTTGGCATGCCAAACCCAATTATATAAGCATCCATGTCCGAATTTAATGAAAACTTGACCTCGTATGTAAGCTATAAATATAGGTGTTGAACTGCTGATATATATATATATATATATATATATATAATTACATATATGTGTTTAACAATCAAGGTTAATAACAAGAATTGGTCAGTTGGACATTAATGATTCTGTTCCGAAGTGATTTCACTTTTCTTTGTGAACTTGATACCCAATTGGATGTTCCCAAATCTAAAATAATCTATTCCTCTAATCAATTCGTTGAATTTAATTTTTGAATAGTTGTTTAATTCTTTTACTTTTCTTATGATCAATTAATTGATTGATAATTGTGCTTTAACTCTCAACATCCTTTAATTTTTTATGCTTAATTATTTTATCTAATTATTTACTTGTTCCGTGATTACGTGATTTAAGTTATAGCCGTGCGTCGTATTGTCGTCTTACGTGGTTGTGTCATTTTTGGTTTCAGGTGGTAGTTCTTCCGGACAGTAGTTTGGTTTTCTTTTCTTTTGTCATTTTGCAGTATTATCCAGGTGGGGTTTCTTTTCCGAATTCGGTTTTCTTATACGTATGTAGATATTATTTTATATACACCCGAAGCCTGTGTTTTATGCTTTTATGTTTCTTTCCCCAAACTTATATTATACATAGTAGCTACTTGGAAACCATATTATCTTAATGAGTTTAAAGAAATTGCTTCGATATCAAATTATTACGTATAACCCCTCAAAGGCTCCTTTAGCTCGAAAGAGTTAAAAGTTAAATTATCAATCGGTCCCTTTGACCACTTAAGTATTTTTAAATGCGAGAAATTATCTTGGCCTTTCGGCCTGGCCAATGAGCCACATTATCAATATTGGGCCCCAGGAGACCAGGGTATGGGGTGAAGCCGGCTAGATGATGGGTCTACGGTGGATCTCGGTGCTTTGACTCTAAACCCGTGACGGGAGCTCGGGGTAAGGCCGGAGTGGCAGCGTGTAGCGCCCCTTTCCGTAGAAGGAGAAAGGACACCACATCCGCACCAAGACGAACTCCTAAACAAGGTAAATGTACCCCATTCAAAAATTCATCTCGGCGAACGGCAAGCACTCAATCAAACTTCGGCAACAACACAACGCCCAAACAACAACAACAATCAGAGAAATGCGGAAGCGAATTCATAAACAACAGTTTAATCATAAAAGCCATCCATGGGAGCATAATACATAAAACAATTCTAGAATAAATAACCAATTAATGCCATCCACGGCTCAACTAACTATCCCACATCAGGGGCACATTGATACATAAGGTAATCATAATGTTAAATACAATAATTCGAATCAATTCAGAAAGTAAAGACTCGACTGTTGTTGGGACACTAACAGGACAATAATATGTGAGCCAACCTAGACCTGCTGCTGCCGACTGACAAGATAGGTGACACCGCCACCTGTCTACCTGAAGCAAGAACCAAAGTAGAAGGGGTGAGTATAAAGGATACTCAGTAAGGGGGGGGGGGATTACACAATATAGGTATTGATCACAATTCGTCGTTTATCTTTTAAAATCAAAATGGGTGAATGTTGCTCGTTTTGATAAAGATACAAGCAATAATATAAGTTGTAAAACTATAACACAAAGCAACATTCGAGTCCGGCTTTATTTGAAAACAGAAGAGGTTGACGAACAGGATCCTTCGAAAACGTTTGCACATAAGGCCAAGCCGATCATTTTGAAATGATATTAATTGAGTCACGAGGCCGTTACAAGTTCGAAAGACATGGCATAAATAAGTTGGAAATGATAAGTAAAAACGGCTCGTAATTCAACTAAATAGTTTGAACAATAAAGAAGGCATAAGTTGGCAAGTTCGAGCCACGCTTCCGGGTTTTATATATATATAGGGAAATACATATGCTAAATGAAGAAAAACGAAATGTGCTTCGACTTGTAACGAAAGCCGTAAATCATTTAGACAAACAAGTGATGTAATAAGTCATGCAATAGTGTGTCCCGGCGAGAACGGGCCCTCTCCTTATAACTCCCAATCATGAAAAACATGCAAGCATGTAGTCAAGTACTCCACCACCAAAGGTCAGGATCCAAGCACAATTTAAGGAAACGAGTGGTGCCCCACAACGCTACCGTACACAATTTAAGGAAACGCTCAAGGTGCTACCGTCGCATTAACTTAGGTCAGTCAAACCTCCCGACTGGCCTAAGTCAATACCTAGAGTACACATCGGGATTTGCCCTAGACGCTCGTCTCTAGGCTCACCTCCTGTATAACTCTTTGGCCCCAAGGTCATAATCCAGTCCATGGCTCGCTTGAAATAATAACAATTTAGGTGGCCAAAAGGGCCATTTGAAAATAGGGAATCAGGGTGTGGGAGGCCAAAGGGGCCATTCGAGACAAGGTTATATTTGCGAGGTCGAGAGACCAAAGTTCGCATTTAAAACAAATGGGTTTTCCTTGCCTCTAGCTGAAAATGTTGTAAAATATTATACATATAGGTTTTGCTATTAAAAGGTTTGACTAAGCATATAAGGAAATAGTAAAGGCAGGAACAACAAGCAAGAAGAAAAGGCGGGATAATAATTTATTTCGCAAACCTATATATATCTATGATCTTGCCCCAGTTGAAAATGTTTTAAATGCTTACCTGTAGCTCGACAAACGAGAAAAGCAAGCAAGCAAGCAACATATATGATTCTCCCTCAGAGATCCTGTAGCGGGCGCCCCAAATGGGTAACGCACACCCCGCACCGAGACCCGACCCGAAGCCGGAATGGGATCCGACCCGAATCAAAACCCGGCGAACGGCAAGCATTTACTCAATTTCTAGGCGGGGGTTTTAAATAAACAACGAGACAGAAGTGCGGAAGCGAAATAATCAAACATTAAAGCATGATAAATTACACAATTATTAAAGCCCACCAAGGCTAACGAAATTCACTTAATTAAATAACAAACGGGTTCGGTACAATATCCCGATAATTATATAATAACGGGTTCAATATACAAAATCCCGAATACATTCTAATAAATCCTAAAATCAAAAGACATAAATCATAGCCATACTGAATGAGAGTTATACATGAACGAAAGAATGCAACTCAAAGACGCGACGACGACGACGCAGATCCCGCCTAGTGTCCTGAAACCAGTACAGGGGTAAAACAGAGGGGGTTAGTCAAACGACTAAGTGAGGAGGGAATAATAATGTATATAACAAAACGGAAAATAAATCACCAATTTTAAATTAAAAGAAATCAACATAAAAGAAAGGTTTTCGTAATCGGGTGGTGATTTAACATAAAACATAACATATCTTATGACTCGGCGAGTCGAGCCCTGAACTCCAATATCCAAACATAAAAACCGGAAACCACCCTTATGCCTCCAATGTAGACGGACCGCTAAATCCGAACTACTCGTAACTGACTAGAATAACTCAGGTACTCAAAGGGCTGCCACTCCGGCCTCACCCCGAGCTCCCAAATGGAGGAAACTATAGGATTTACGCCGTAGACCCGACGTCTACCGACTTCGTCCTATCGCTCTTACTCCGGGCCCAAACGATCACGCAAACATTTCATAACTCGCTTTTCAAACATTTCGGGTTGGCCAAAAGACCGTTTGAGACATGTCATATGCGAGGCCGAAGGCCAAAGTTCGCCTTAGAAACAAAAAGGTTTTACATGTCTCTTTCGTAAACATTTCGAAGACTATACGTAATACTTTTTCATATCAAATAAGTTTCGATAAATCAAATGAACATAATAATCATAAATATCTACTAAGTATATATATAAACGGTGTGAAAACAAAACATAAACGTGGCTTATATCGGGAGAGGCTTATTTATATATATATACGTAGTAATACTGGAATCAGAAAAGGAAAGCCTCACCTGGCTATGCAAAATGAACAAAAGGAGCAAGAACCGGCGCTACTCCACAGGAGTATCGTCTGCAAAAATACCAAGACACAACCAAATAAGACTAAAGACGACGCACGGCTTATACGAAAGAACTAGAACACATAGAAGCACGTTATACAATTAAATCAATCACTTAGGTTCAAATTCTCAAACGAAAACAGAGTAAATCGCAAATTTAAAAATGTAAATCAATTCCAAATGCAACAAAACTTTACGGACATGCTTAGAATATCATAGAGAAGCATGCATTCGAATTTCGGAAAAATCGGACTTCACATGCAAAAGTTAGAAAATTTAACGAAAACTTAAAATGCACTATTCACATACCTGAACATGTCGTAAATTCATAAATCATGCAATTCCTATCTATATCATACATATCGAATACACGAGCGAAGAAAGAATTCGGAAAAGACGAACCGAAGTGGGACCCGTAGGCCAATTTGTACCCTGACTTACAGAAGGTCAGGGCACTGTTCGAGCCTTCCACACGGCCTTGTGCACGGCCGTGTGCCGAGGCCGTGCACAAACATGCAACACGCACGGCCTCATGCACACGGCCTCGAGGCCGTGTGCACAGCCCGTGCGCAATTCATCCTTCGCACACGGTCTCATGCACACGGCCTCAAGGCCGTGTGCAACAGGCCGTGTGCGATCCAAAATCGCAGAACAAGCAGAAGGTCAAAATCTCGCGAAAATCAAACCCTAATCCAACATATAATCACTAAATCATGCAAATTAAACCCTAATTCTCACATATAATCATCTACAACATGTATGCTTCATATAGAAACGATAAACACGAAAATCCATCCACATTTTCTATCAAAATCATATAAAAACCTAAATTCTTTAACTATAATCAAAAATCCAAAAATCGAAGTAATGAAGGCATTAATCGAGAAATTTCGTGAGAGCTTACTCGTAGATGAGATCGCGAGGAGTTCGTAGACGTAAACGACTCGAAAATCCGTCGGGAAACGGAGTCGGAACGATCGTTGGAATTTCTTTCTTCTTTCTTCTCTTTTCTCTCTTTTTCTTTCTTCTCTTTTTCTCTTGTTTGTGCATGAATGGTAATGTGAGAGAGAGATTGAGACTTAGTCAAATCTTGACTAAGGTTTAGAAATCGAAGGGGCAAAGTCGTAATTTTGCAAAATAAGTTCGAAATCTCACGTTGTCCAAATAACATGTAATTACAGTCAAAATTCATATTATTAAACGCACATTGACAATTTGTAATTTAAATACATAATTCATTCATATACGAAATAATTCTAAAATTACATAATAATATCAAATAAATATTAAATTACACAAATATTCGATTCGGACATACCAAATTAATTATTCGGATTTTCGGGGCGTTACAATCACCCCTCCTTATGAGAATCTGGCCCCCAGATTCTACTCGTCCGACTGAAATAATTCCGGATGAAACTTGCGCATCTTGTCCTCGGTCTCCCATGTAGCTTCTTCGGTTGTCTGATTTCTCCATAGGACTTTGACAAGAGAAATCTCTCGGTTGCGCAGAGTTTGAGTCTTCTTATCCAATATCTTCACCGGCTTCGAAACAAATGTCAAATCCGGTTCTAGTTCAATATCCTCAACAGGAAGGATCTCGGACTCATTTGGGAAGTATTTTCGGAGTTGGGAAACATGAAAGACGTTGTGAATCCCTGTCAGACTCGGCGACAAGTCTAACCTGTACGCTGCGTTCCCAATTCTTTCCAGAATCTCATAAGGACCCAAAAATCTCGGACTTAACTTTCCTCCTTTTCCAATTCGGGTGAAACCCTTTCGAGGAGAAGCTTTGAGGAATACTCTGTCACCAACCTCAAATTCCAACGGTCGGCGGCGGGTGTCGGCATAGCTCTTTTGTCGATCCTGAGCTGCCTTCATTCTCTGCCGGATGATCTGAATTCGGTCGATGGCATTTTGGAGAAACTTTGGAGGAGTTCCTCGATCCTTATCATCTTTCGTCCATCGCCAATCTTCGAGATCCCAAAACAACGGGGATCTACACTTTCTGCCATACAATGCTTCGTAAGGTGCCATTCCGATCGTAGACTGATGACTGTTGTTGTAAGCAAACTCGATCAGAGGCAACTGGTCGTGCCAATTGTTGCGAAAATCCAGGGCACAAGCTCGAAGCATATCATAGAGATATCTGATCATCCTCTCTGACTGACCATCGGTTTGCGGATGTGCGGCTGTACTGAAAGTCAACTTCGTTCCCATTCGTTCTTGAAGTTGTTGCCACAAACGGGAAGTAAATCGAGCATCTCTGTCAGACACTATCGTAGTCGGAATTCCATGAAGCTTGACAATCTCTCGGTGATAAATCTCTGCCAACCTATCCACTTTGTACGACATGTTGATCGGTAGGAAATGAGCACTCTTAGATAGTCGGTCGATAATCACCCAAATGCTATCGTAGCCACCTCTAACTTTAGGCAAACCAGACACGAAGTCCATGGCAATACCCTCCCAATTCCATGTAGGAATCGGTAGTGGCTCAAGCAAACCTCCCGGTCTCTGATGTTCCGCTTTAACTTGTTGACAAGTCGAACATCTCTTGATGTAATCAGCTACGTCTCTCTTCATACCTCTCCACCAGAACAATTCCTTCAAATCCCGATACATCTTACTTCCTCCCGGATGAACTGTGTAAGGTGTGTTGTGAGCCTCATCGAGAATCTCTTTCCTCAGACTCTCCGGAACACAAACTCGGGACTTGTAGCGGAGAACTCCTGTGTCGTCCACACCAAACTGAGTCTCAGAATCAGCTGCGATGTGAACTATCTATCTCTGAGTCCACTCATCAGTAGCCTGAACATCTCGAATCTTTCGACCCAACTCTGACTGGATCGATATGCTGTGAACATGGGCCTGAGAAGGATGTGAACTCCCTCCAACTTAGCCTCTAGCTGGGCTATGCTTGCCTTCCGGCTCAATGCATCGGCTACGACATTCGCCTTTCCGGGATGATACTGGATCTTGCAATCGTAATCCTCAAATAACTCCATCCAATGGCGCTGTCGTTTGTTCAATTCCTTCTGAGTAAACAAGTACTGAAGGCTCTTATGATCTGTGAAGATGTCGAATGTGATGCCGTAGAGGTAATGACGCCATTTCAATAATGCAAATACCACGGCGGCTAGTTCAAGGTCGTGTGTGGGATAGTTCTCTTCAGCTGGATTTAGCTTCCTCGATGCATAAGCTATAACTTTCCCATTCTGCATTAATACACAACCTAACCCTTCGTGTGACGCATCTGCATACACGACAAATCCTTCAGAACCCTTTGGCAGGGTCAGTACTGGGGTTGTGGTCAATCTCTTCTTAAGCTCCTGAAAACTAGCTTCACATTTGGCTGACCACTCAAACTTAGCTTCCTTCTTCGTCAATGCTGTTAACGGACCTGCAAGTTTAGAGAAATCCTTGACAAAACGTCTGTAGTATCCTGCTAATCCCAAGAAACTACGGATCTCTGTAGGAGTCTTAGGTCTCTCCCAATCCAGCACTGTCTCAATCTTCGAAGGATCTACCTCGATTCCCGTTCCAGATATGACATGACCTAGGAAGGTCACTCGGTCAATCCAGAATTCACATTTGCTAAACTTAGCAAACAACTGGTGCTCTCTCAAAGCTTGGAGCACAATCCGGAGGTGTTCAGCGTGTTCTTCTTCGGACTTCGAGAACACTAAGATGTCGTCAATGAAAATAATGACGAACTTATCGAGGTACGGACGGAAAATTCTGTGCATCATGTCCATAAAAGCTGCTGGAGCATTCGAGAGTCCAAACGGCATGACCACAAACTCGAAATGTCCGTATCGGGTGTTGAAAGCTGTCTTCGGGACATCGTCTGATCGGATACGGAGCTGGTAATATCCCTGTCTGAGATCGAGCTTGGAATAAACCCTCGATCCTCAAATTGAACAATTCCTCGATATGCGGTAGAGGATACTTGTTCTTCACCGTCATCCTGTTCAACTCTCGGTAATCGATACACATGCGAAGTGTACCGTCCTTCTTCTTTACGAACAAGACTGGAGCACCCCAAGGCGAGGTACTCGGTCGGATATATCCAATAGAAAGAAGTTCGTCGAGTTGATTCTTCAATTCTTTCAACTCGGCAGGAACAAAAATTAATAATATCTCAAATATATTATTGGATTTCGTAATACCTAGGCTGAAAGATTCTATTTTTTTAGACAAAATCAATATTTTATAGTAAGTATTAATTTTGTTGTTAGACTTTCGTATTAACTATATTAATTCACAATCAAAGGTTTGCTAATTTATAGGAATATGGTAAGGTGTTTGCTGATTAAATAAGGAAGAATGAAAGTTGTTCTTATATCAATTTTTTACATTTAGCCTTATATCCAGTATTTATTTAATTATTGTGATTAAATCCTTAAAAATGTGATATAGTTCATTACTATGTGTAAATATCAATTCTACTGAATTTCGAAATTTTAGTATAAATAATGTAACTACAAAACAAATTCATTCAATTTCTAATTCTTAAATGATCGTTATTTAGTGCATATTTATTAATTATTAGGATATATGATTTGCATCCTTGATTTATTTTTAATTATTATATAAAATATTCATATAATCCTAAAAGATGTAACCTCTCCTTATAATTTGTAATTAATTTAATGAAATCTTATGTCATGTATAATATTCATTCAATTACACCCTTCAATTACTCATGCATTTATTATAATCATAATTTATTTTATAATGCTCCATTAAATTTTAAAAGGGAAATCTAATCCAACTTTTCTCTATATATTCAATTCAAGTTAAAGGAAGAATTTGGTTTTAGCCACACTCATGGCAGTGGCATTTTCTTGCTAAGTCTCACTCTCTTTTTTTATATATTTTATCAAAGTTGATAGCTAATTGTTGATTTATTTTTCTTATTGTAGATATTCTCCAGAAGAATGAAAAAAGAAAAAAAAAAACTCACAACATTAGTAAGTTAAAGGAATTGAAATATACTTTATAGTATTTTTGAAGTTATTTCTTTTAAATTATTTTAGCTATCAGATGATTTTTTCTCCGAAAAATAATAGTTTGGAATACTGATAGCATCATTTGGGCAAAGATGTCGATTCAAAACGTCAATCGTTTATCTATTTCTAGCATTTGTGTTTGTTTGTCGGCCTATTATATTATTAGTACCTTTTTTATTCCCATTTCATATCTTCTCATCTTTTTATTTTGTTCGAATATTTCATATCTTCTGATCAATTTGTAATTAATAATAAATTCTTTATCGTTTTTTATTTTTTATTTTTATAAATTTTGTTGTTTTCACTCTCGGTGTCATATATTTGTATCCTTTTCATACCAACACTAAAATCTCTACCAGGTGATCATGTATATATAAACATATATTTTAATTTTCATGTTAGATTTTTTTCATTTTCCTTAACAAGTTTCACACAAAAAGACAAGTGATCATGATATACGTAAAACATATATTTTAATTTTTATGTTAGATTTTTTCATTTTCCTTAACAAGTTTCACACAAAAAGACCATGAATAAAGAGGGTTGTGCTTGATGTGTGAGATATTTTCACTTACAATTTTGTAAAAGTAAAATTTTCAAACAAATATTACTTTTTAAATAAACGAATCATAGTCAATAATTTTAAAATACATTTAAAAAATATAAATTTTAATTAGTATTAAATATTTAATCTGGTATATGATAATATGAATTAGAAATAGATTTGGGTATATATATTTAAGTTAGAAATATATACCTTCTTCATATATCTTCAAATATTTGATAGACTATTGTTATTCGACCAAAAAAAAAAAAAAGAGAGTATTGTTCAAATATATATATTATATTAGGAGAAATATTATTTTCATGGACTTTTACAGTCATGAATCAAATTTGGTATTTATATAAAAAAATATTTTGAAAATTTATCACTCACATACCAACAAAAAATTATTAAGTCGATTTAATTATGGAAATTATTTTTGGTTGAGCAATATAATAATGTGTATGGAATTTGAGTATTGTTCTCATTAATGAATATGGAACTTACAAGCTACATTATTTATTACTAAATTATATAATACATATAAATATTTTACAAATCTTTTTTTTTCTAAATTGTATATTTTGTAGGAAAATAAAATGATTTATGGAGAAAGATATAATTTCAAGAGCGCATGATGCCTTCTTCAGGATGATACTAAATATAGTTTTGGTTTCCTAATTTGAAAAATGACTATTATTCAATAAATTTTCTATAATATTTCTTATATCAAATATTTTATATTAAATTTGTATAACCTATATATACAAGTTGTCAAAAACTAAATTATAAATTAAAATTATATTATTAAATTTAAATTTAAATTAATATTTACCCGGTGCAACGCACGGGTTAAAAACTAGTAAGTATTTAATGTGATTAAATTCGAGAGACTTGTTATTTGATAACATATTGCCTAATTAAGAGTGAGTCTCGAAATTTATGTTAAAATAAATTTGAGACTACTTAATTTATATAGAAAAGAGTTTTATCAATTAAAGTGTTAATTGAACTTTACAACTTGAGGGTTAATTCAAGTTTATTAGAATGGTTAAATAGATCATGATTTATTGAGAATAAATCTATGTCTATTTAATTGAGTAATGAAGAGATAAACAATTCAATTAAAGTGTAATTGAATGTTATGGGCTTGAGAGTTAATTGGTTTTAATTCAAGTCAAATTATTTAATTGAGAAACTTATAATTTATTTAGAATATGTCGCGACCCCCGGGCAAGGAGAGGAGAACCCCCTGCTTGGGCGCCTGTTGGATGCAAGAGCATAACCTTCGCTCACACCGTGTACAACCCTAAAGTTTGGCCTGGGTAGCAAGTGCCAAAAGAGATGCATCCTTGTTGGTTAATACATGAGGGTTAGATTATATACAGCTAAATCATTCATTGTATTTCCGATGTGGGATCAATTTCATGTCATTTCACGGTAAGATGTATCTCTCACGGTAAGATGCTCACGAGAAGTAACTTACTGTGCGTGTGCATCTCACGGTTTGCTGCTTCCCATGCATCTTACCGTGAGCGTGCACTGTGCATAAATTTGGGGCGCTACAATACTCCCCCCTTTAAAAGAATCTATCCCCAAATTCTACTTTGGTCTGCAGAGTATGTTGAAGAGAGTATACATGGAAAGAACGTCAAATGTAATAAAACGACATGCATATAAACAACATCTAATCACAAAGCATTTAAAACACTTTAAATATTTAGACATTTAATTAGCAAACAAGTACCAAATAATTAGAGAATTCTAATAACATTTAAGTACAAAAAATTTAAATATTACATAGGTTCTCCAAATAATGTTAACATTTCATAAATAATAGTTGACCAAATGTCTATACAATGTCCTCATTGTGTCATGACAGTAGGATCGTTCGCTTTCCACCAGTGGAGAAACCCCACACACGCCGAGCCCTGTAGATGGAAACTCCCTGGTGTGTGGACCCGCACTGTCGGTAGGCTCTAATACCACTCTGTCGCGACCCCTAGGCACAGAGAGGAGAACTTCCCCTGCTTGGGCGCCCGTTGGACGCGAGCACATAACCTTCGCCCCCACCGTGTACAACCCTAAAGTTTGGCCTGGGTAGCAACTGCCAAAAGGGATGCATCCTTGTTGGTTAGTACATGAGGGTTAGATTATATACTACTCAATCATTCACTGCATTGTCGATGTGGGATCAATTTCATGTCATTTCACGGTAAGATGTATGTCTCACGGTAAGCTGCTCACGAGAAGCAACTTATCGTGCGTGTGCATCTCATAGTTTGCTGCTTCCCGTGCAGCTTACCCTGAGCGTGCACTATGCGTAAATTTGGGGCGCTACAGAATAAATCAAGTACAATTAATAGAAGGAAAAATCTATAGCAATTAAATGTTAATTGGGCTTGTTGGACTAGAGAATTAATTTGGAATTAATTTTAGCCCAAGTTGATTAATGATGGGCTTGTAATTTATTTAGAATAAATTTAAAGCCAACTTTATAATATATTAGATGAGAAAACTAGGGAGAAGGACTTATTCACTTTTTTTCTTAGAAGTTAGGACCCATTTTGAAAAGTAATAAGCAAAAGTCCCTCAAATAGAGATCCTTTAGAAATAAGGATTTATTTTGGTGCAAAAAGACTAAAATACCCTCAAAGAACTAAAAAATTACAGAGAATACCAATCGTTTGCCTCCACTTACCTCGGGAGTTGCAGGGACGGTTGAAGAGAGAAAGCCAGTCGAAGACTCCAAGGTCTCTTCAATGTCATAACTAAATAGATGAGACTATGGTTGATGGAAAGGCGAGATGAATGAGAGAGGAAGAGAGAAAGGGAGAAAGAGAGAAAAAGATATGGAGACTTGGTTGAGGTTACCGCCGGCACCACCTTGCCGAACTTCCTAGCGTCCAGACGAAGCCAGTAGGCCCACCACCGCACTCAACCTCTCACCGTCCACCATGGCTTCCAGACGAAGCCACCAGCAGGCCCATCCTCCCACCGTCGCGTCCAGAGTCTAAACTTCACTACCAACACGCCCAGCCTCTGACCGTCGCGGAATGGAATGGAAAATGTATTTTGCTTTTCTAGCGACTTATTTAGTGACATTCTCATTATGTTGTGAATCTTGATTTATTTGAAATTATATACGCTATTTTTTCGATTTTAGGTTGTTTCCTGTGTTGTACAAAATTTGTACATATATTGTGTTATTGTTGGCTCATTCACTGGAAATTCTTATTTATACCTTGAAATCGTGGTTTATACTCCCTTCTACAGATATCTGTACCCTGATCTGTGATTTTTTGTACACAGATTGTTATTGCTGGCTCATATCCTGTAAATCGTTATTTATACCCTGATTTTTGTTATAAGTAACCCTCAAAATGATAGGTTATACTCCCTTTTGCAGATGTCTGTACCCTGATCTGTGGTTTTTGTACATAGATTGTTATTGCTGGCTCATACCCTGTAAATCATTATTTATACCCTAATTTGTGTTATATGTAACCCTAGAATTCGTGATTTATACTCCCTTCTGCAAAGATTCTATACCCTGATCTATATGATTTATTCTCTTTTACTGATATATTCTATATCCTGATCTGTGCATTTCGTTATTGTGTTATTGTTGTCTCATTATCTTTTCATTATGATATTGCAGATCTAGTGGAAGTTTGTCATCAGTTTATTCTGGAGCATGTTTTATTGTACAAGATGCAGTTGTAGACGAGCTGTGGGGCAGTTGGAGTATATTTCGTTGTACAAAAGTCCCATTTGCTTCGGACATTGCATTTGGACAATATACATGTTCGTCGAAGAATGCAATATTGGTCCAATAATAAGCTCACCTCCATCAGTCTGAATGCACTCATCATGAGTGAGAATTCTCCTCAGGGTGAAGAAGGAATAACAAGCCCCTCTCTTAGCTCAACTTGAACCTCAGATAAGGAAAAAGAGAGGAGAAAGCAAGGAATAGAGAGACCCAAACTGTAAGTTGGGTCTACAAGTTATTCCCGAATAAGAACCGGCTTCTGGTTCTTTATATACGACTCCATTAGCTTGAGCTTCTTGAGAGTCATCTAAAGAACGAGGAAGTTTGGGCGTGGAGTTAAACGAGTAACGAGAAATTAAGGAGAGGGTGAACTTTTCTCCTTAGGGTACGTTTCTTTGTACACGTAAAGAATTATACTTGGAAAAAAAAATGAAATTGATGCGGATGTTGCCTATATTCCGAAATCCATGCAAAACTTTTTTAGAGTTTAGAAACGGAGTAGGCTAGAAAGTAATCCAATTACATGGTTCAATTGGGGTAGGAATATGCTAGAAAGTAATCCAATTACATGGTTCAATTAGGGTTTAGTGTTTAGGGTTTATGTAGTTCGAGATATTTGTAATAAAAATGTGTAGTTTATTCTGCAATATTAAGATTTGTACTCGATTTGTAATTTATTCTGCAATATTAAGATTTGTACACGATTATTTTTAATATATTTTTATAATATATAAAAGAGTCGAGTACAAATTGCATATGTTTAAAGTATTACTCTGAGTAATCAATGTACACTATAGACTAGAAGAAAGTATAAATTCCAATAAAACAAGTTTTCAAAATATGTGACAGAAATAAAGAATCGAGTACTGGAAAATGGGTATCAAGTACTTACGTGCAAAATCAAAGTACTGTTTTCCTGAATCAAAGTATAAAATACAATATAACAGGTATTACGATATATTGTTTATTATTACAAAAGATCCCACGAGGATGTCAAGAAGAATTCTCTGGAAACTTTGGAATTCCCAAAATCTCATTTATTTTTCATATATTTTTATTATAGACCATGCGTGGAAATGTAGAGAATCGAGTACATATTTCACACGTTTAAAGTACTAATCTGAGTAGTAAAGGTACACTATAGGTTGGAACAAAGTGTACCGACCCGATAATTCGTATTATGATCCGGTAAGTCGTATCGATTTAATTGCGCAATTTATGATTTAATTTGATAATTGGTATGTGAATTACATGAATCTTCGTATATGAGTGTATTTCGGTTTTTAAACTATTTCATATCAACGTGTGTCTAATTGCATGACTTTTGACTATAATATCACTTATTTCCGGCAACCTGCTATTTTTAGCAAGTTTGGCATAATTATGATTTTACCCCTTCGTATTTCTTAGCTTAAAAATCAGATTTTGACTTAAGAGCCAAAGTCTTCTTTCTTCTCCATTTCTCTTTCTCTCTCACGTGACCCCTCTCTCTCTCTCTCACTATTCATCATCACCAAGCTCGAAACCCTAGTTTCATCTCCGATGAGTGAATCGGGATCCAACATTGACGGAAAACTTGCTCCTCCTCGCGAAGAACAACATACTACGAACTCAAGCCTTGTCTTCCGGCGATTCTCCCTCTATCCCTATTTTTCTAGGTTTGTTCTTCTTTATAGAAATTATCGTTTTTTCCCATTTTATTGAAATGCAGCATGAGTATTTTTACGTTAAATGTTCCCAACGTGATTATACATGATTTTTGTGTTTTCAGTTTGAGCTTTCGAGTTGTTTTTCGAGCAGGGGTAGTTTATGTAATTTGTCGGGTTTGTTCGTAACTTGCCGGAACTTCGCGAAACTCTCTATTTATGTTCCTTTCGATGCTATTTAATCATTTCCATGAGTTTTGGGTTGATTGGGGTTGTTTTTAGGGTTTCAAATGCAATTTTCAGACCTTGGGCAGTTTTCTGCTGGGGAAGATGACCCACCCACCACGGCCCAAGTTTGGAACTTGGGCCATGGTGGCCATTTTTTTTGGCCACAGCCTTTGGCAGTGGTGGGCCTGGCCCACCCACGGGCGTGGTCAGCCCACGGCCTTCGGGTGTATTTTGGCCTGTGGTCCGTTTTTCGGCTAACTCACTCTGAATCTCATTTTTTTCTCGATTCTTTCACTTCTATTGGTCTTAAAACCTCCTTAATACATGTCATATGCTGAGTTTATATTTTTTGGGCATGTTCGAGTTTTTGAATAGTGTTTGGGGGTGTTTTTGTAATATTTTCTATATGTTGTCCGTTTCTTCCGAAACATTAATGCATGCTTCCTTAGTACCTTTTAAGCATGTTTGTGAACTTTTACATCATTTGAACTTGGTTACTCATTGAAATATATGATTTTGTATAATTCTTGTTAATTTTGACTTAAATGCAATATGTGATCTCATAACGTGCTTTTATGTGTTTAAAAGCTTTTGTATATGTCGTGCATCATCGTTAGTCTTATGTGGTTGTGTCCTTGTATTTTGCAGACGATACTTCCGAGGAGTAGCGTGGCGTTTGATTGCTTTTGTCTTCGGTTTGATAAGCCAACAGGTAGGGTTTTCCGTTTCTCTTCCAGTTATATATGTATATATATATAAATAAGCCTCACTCCTATACAAGCCTTGTTTTGTTATTTGTTTTCACATAGTTTATATATATATAGTAAATATTTAAGCTTATACCTTTATGATATTGAAAACGTTTTAATATGAAAACTACTACGTATATGATTGTGAAACGTTTGCGAAAGAGGCAAGTAAAACCTTTATTTTCTTTCTAAAGCGAACTTTGGCATTATAGCCTCGCACATGACTTGCCGCGAACGGTCTTTTGACCATGTGAAAATGTTTGAAAAGCGAGCTATGTATATGTATGTGTATGATCCGTTCTGATGAGCCCAGAGTAAGGGCGATGGTACGAAGTCGGTAGACATCGGGTCTACGGCGGACATCTTGTGGTCCCCTCCACCTTTGGGAGCTCAGGGTGAGGCCGGAGTGGCAGCCCTTTGAGTACTTGAGCTATTTATGTATGATCTGTGTAGTTCGGGATAACTTCCTGACTACAACCAGAGGAATAAGGAGGGTTTATATTTTATGATTTGACTTGTGATTCAGAACTCTTCTCGCTGAGTTATTCGAAAGATTTGATATGTTTCATTTTGAGTTAGATCACCAACCGTTTGAGAAAACCTTTACTTTAGTTGTTTTCTTTTCTGTTGAAAACTGGTGATTTACTTTCGCTTTGTAATAAACATTATTAGTCTCTCCTCACTTAGTCGTTTGACTAACCCCCTTTGTCTCACCCTTGGTTTTAGGATACTAGACGGGCTTCATTGCGTTGTTGTCATCATCGTCTTAGAGTTGCATACTTTTGTTTTATGTAAACTCTAATTTTGGATTGGCTCATATACTTATGTTATGTAAATTATTTAGGCTACTCGTTTATGTATTATGTTCGGGAATAATACTATTGAACCCGTTGTAAACTATTATTAGTTTTCTATGGAATTTCACTAGCCTTGGAAGGCTTTACCTAACTGCGCAGTTGTTCTATGGTTATTGTTTATGTTCTTTTTGTTTCTTCCGCTCTCTTTTGTCGTCGTTTAAAAACTCTCGCTTGGTATTGAGTTGGTTTTCCGTTCGCCGAGTTTTGGTTCGGGTTGGATTCCTTTCAATTTCGGGTCAAGATTCGGTGCGGGGCGTGCGTTTGCCCGTTTGGCAGCGCCCGCTACAGAAAGTATAAATTCCAATAAAATAAGTTTTCATAATATGTGGCAGAAATAGAGAATCGTGTACTGGAAAATGGGTATCAAATACTATAGTGCAAAATCAGAGTATTGTTTTCCGAAATCAAAGTATAATATACAATATAACAGGTATTACAATATATTTTTTATTATTACAAAAGATCCCACGATGATGTCAAGAAGAATTCCCTGGAACTCTGGAATTCCCAGTATGAACTCCAATATCAGGTACTAAACTGAGGAATCGATGTATTCAAATCCAGTAACGAAGTATAAAATACATTACACTCGAATTTTTATTACAAACTAAAGTACATATCAAGAAGAAATCTCACATACTAAACCTAAACGTGATGTACTCAACTCCTATCACAAAGTATCCAAAGCAACTCAAGAAATAACAACATACAAACAAACCAACAAAAAATATAATAAAATAATTCTCATCTCATAAAAGTACAACAAAATTGGCAGCCTCTCTCAGTCTCAGTCTGAGCCTCCTCATCCGACATTGGTGCCAATTGTTGAATATCTATAAAAGACACTCTCATGGTGATAAGACCCAATTTAAGCACCTTGTGCAACATGATCATGTTAGCGGCATCCTCATCCTTCGACAATCTGATAGAATGGCGCGTGGCATGAGGGGCAAGATATTTCAAAGTTATGCCACCTTTGTGAGATTGTGTCCATTTTGAATTGACAAATTGACATATATACATTATTTTCGTATCGTGTCAAATTGAGCAGATATGCATATGGAATCGAATTCAATACTAGCCAGGAGACGGAAGGGCACGAAATCCACACATTTCTCGTATAGATAAGCCATTATTCAACCTTATTGTTAATTCAAATTGTCGAGAGCCTGACTGTGTAAAAAGGAGAAAAATTAACTCGGCCTAATATACATAATTGATTATACTCAAATATAAATACACATGAAAACAATTGGAATCCAAATTGTTCAAACACATAAATTCGAAAAAAGTTGCGCCACACACTAAACAAATTAGGGAACCCTAAATATTGCAAATATCATCGCATACCAGGCAGAATCAGAAGCTAAAGAAGAAAACGGATGTTGAAGATGAAGTTCAGAAGAAAGCTGATAGAGAAGCTTGAGTTGAAAAAAGAACTGTCTAGTTTCCTTCTTCTAGTTTAGGGACTGTCACAGGGAAGAACAAGAAGAGAAGAAAATAATTTGGGAAATTGATTAACAGAAAATATAAAAGAAATATGTTTTTTTTAAATAAAAAATGATTTTTGCAAATTGGATGAAAAATAAATAAAAAATAAATTATTTGATGACTGGGCAGAAATAATATTATTTTAATCAAAACAGGTCCTTATTTATAAGAGTTTCCCATTCCAGGTCCTATTGAGCAACACTTTTAAAAGTTGGTCCTTATTTCTATGAAGAATGTTATAATGGGTCCTTATCTCTAGATTTTCAATATTAGATTTGCTTAATTCATCAAAATTAATTAAATTGGGCCTGAAATATTTAATTTGGTATTAAATTGAAAGGGTCTTGAAAATGCCCAAGACTGCTAGTGAAAGGAATAGTGCCCTGCAGCCAATTATATTTAGCTATTTCTTTTGTAAATAGACAATCTTTGATTTAATAATAAAGAAGATATTTTATATCTCGAGGCAAATCTTCTTTATTTCATTGTTATAGCATTTAGTTTCTTATTTGTTGTAACTTATATTAATGAAACTAAAGAAGCTCTTGAATTACTTTAACCATATCATTGTAACTTAGGGAAATTATGTGAAACAAATGATCAAGGTGTAATTCTAATAAACTCCAAGTCGAAATAAGTTCATAAGAGATAAGTGGGAGCATCGATCTTGAACTTAATTTTAGACTTGCAGCGTGACTACAAAAGTACTGTGTTTCATAGTAAGAGAGTGTTAGTTAGAACACTTATACTCACACTGGGTGGCTGTTAGGTAAACAACAGTTGCACTAAGAATCCCAACCGAGACACTGAAATAGGAGAGGCTACAGCCTCTAAGTAATTGAGTTAAGTCTAGGTTAACGACGTGACTAATTAATCCCTTGACTTGAGGATTAATCATATCTCATATTAAGGAGATAGTCAATTGATATGATCTTTTCTTTATGATAACGATTCACAAAAGATCATAAGGTCATATTAGTGGCTGTTGAATAAAGTATGGAGATATACGAATGCCACGAACGGATTCGTCTCCTCTATTGTTATAGTGAGTGAATTCCTATTAGTTCTAAAATAGAATGTATGTTAAAGGAATCTTCGACCGAAATAGTAAAGATTCAAACTAAGGATATGTTCTCCTTGAGGTTTAGAATCTCCTGACATTCATTTCTATAATAGACAAATATGATAAAGTCATTTAAGAATTCTTAATCTCATACCTTAGACTCTGTCGGGAATTATCAGATGGAGAGATTGTATCTCACATAAAATCATTGACTGTTAAAGGTTCATTTGACAACATGCTTTCATCGTTGGCTAGGTGGACTGACGAATGTGCTAGTACATTTTGGAAGTCTTACTATATACCATTATAAGTAGGGTTACTTAATTAATGGGGTTACTTGATCTGTCAAGATAACTTAATAGTTGCTAATCATTCGGTGAACCTGAGGCGTCACACAATGAAGTGGTTTCTTCTTACCATATAACTTATAATCAATGTAGTTGATGTTAAATTAATGGTGGAAATATTAATTCAATTAAAGAGAGAGAAATAACTAATACTAAGTATTAATAATAAATGAGATAAATTAATTAAATTAACTTGTAAAGATAATTGATTTATCTTAAGTTCAGTTACTGGGTATGTAATTGATTGGGCTTTAGTTTACTTAAGCCTGATTCAATTAAATATATTAAAAGTCCAAAAGGAGTTTTGAACTGGCTTGTTAATTAAAAGACTGAAAGAAATTAATTAATAGAGCCCAAGACAGTAAATATTAAACTGGACCAAACCTGGACAGGTTTGGCCAATCAGATGAAAGGGGTGAATATTCCTAGCCTGTTGGCTTCCGGGTTTTCGGCCAACTTGTCTATTAATAGACAACTGGCAGTTCATTCTGAAAATAAACAGAATTCTCATTATTCTCTTGACGTGAAATTAGTTTTAGTTCTCTCTCAAATTAGTTCTTGGATTTCTTATGAAACTTGAAATTCAAGATCTAAAATCTTTTCATAAGATTAAGTTAGTTCGTACCAGTTTGATTTAATTTACTAGTTAAAATCAAATTGTGATGTGTAGATCTCAGTTCGTGGACTCAATCTCGAAGGGCTTCTGGATTGGAGTCTTGTTTTGTAAATAGTAGATGTAAGTTCTTGAGAATTTCAAATCCCTACATCAGCAGGCGTGCGAAAAGGTGATAATCTTTATCACTGTGTTTTGTGAAAATATCGTTAAACGGTTTTATAAACTTCATGGGGATTCGTTCTTTCTTTTCTGGCACAAAAATTTTAAATTCCGCATGTGCCGGGTATGCGATTCCAACAGCTAGGCCAAATAGCCAACCGTTAAACGGTTTTATAATCCTGCACTCAAGTCTATTTGACAAGGTGAATTCATTCCATGAGTTGGATTTTTCCTAACCCTATTCTCTCTCTCTATTTTACGCTAATTTCTCTCTCTCTACAGGCAGTTCACGTAAACTGCATAAAAATTATTCTGCCATAGTGAAAGGTACTATACATATTCATAACATGTTCGTACATGCATTGCTCGATCCGAGCGCTACGCACTCTTTTATTGCGCATGGAGTGGCTTTATCTGCCCTTGTTATTATTTTATCTATGCGTGCGATTGTTGAGCTACGAATTATTGTTTACTGGGAGGTCTCTGTTAGGACCTTGGGCTGTTGTGTATTTCAATGTTGTCCCATCATCTGCGTGATCAAGATCTACCCTGCCAATTGGTTGAGATTCAGATGAAAGGATATAGAGTCGTTTAGGAATGAATTGGCTCTTTTTGAATGTCAGGCTAAAGTTTGATGTTTAGATAAGAAAGTTATTCAAGGATCCTAAGTGATCAAAGGTTTTCGTTCGTCAGTAGAACCGACCACTCGAGGATGGGAGCAAGGATTTTGTATTACTGTGCCAGCTCATGTTCCCAGCACTACAACCCGATCAGGTTTGGATCGAAGAATCAAAAGTGTTCAAGCTATCGACGCTTGAGCCAGAGGCAGATTGTTTGAATATGAAAAGACTCAGAACTGAAGTTCTACGTCATGGATGCGGACACTCTAGGAGAAAAGATCCGAGGTTGCATTCTAGAGAGTTTGAGAGAAAGATGACCAACGAAGTCCACAAGACATCTTATACCACTCATTCCAGAGGAAGCAAGATGTATTGGGGTTTGAAAGAAATTCTTTGGAAGAATGGTTAAGAAGGGACATAGTCAACTATGTCAAGAGATGTTTGACTTATTAGAAGATCAAAGTCAAAAGCCAGATAGCTATTTGGAAAGGATGATCCGGCATCTTAGAGGTATGCCGAGATCGTGTACCTTGAATTTTCAGACCGATTAACGTAAGTAGTTTACTTCGATTGAATTCACCTACAAGAACTATTTTTGAGCTTCGATCAAGACAACACCATATGAAGCTTTTTACGACAAGAAGGATTGATTGCTGCACTATTGAGACATTTGAGATTGAAAGTGGTCTAAGATTGGTATTCCTCATGGAACCAATCCATATTTGATTCAGAATGCCATCGAGAAAGTGCAAGTTATCTGTCAGACGATGAAAGCCGCCCATAATCGACAGAAGAGTTATGCTGACAAGGGCCGACATGACTTAGAGTTCGAAGTTGGAGATCGGGTGTTCTTGAAAGCTTCTCCTAATAAAGGATTCGCCCAAATCGGAAAAGGAAGAAAGCTAACCCCGAGATATTTGGGTCCATTTGAGATTCTTGAGAGAATTGAGAAGATGGCCAACAGATTAGATTTGTCACCAACACTTACGGGTATTCACAATGTCTTCCATGTTTCGTATCTTCGTAACTATCACCCGGATGAGTCTGAGATTGTTTCAGTAGAAAAGATTGAGTTAGAGCCGAACTTGACTTTCGTTTCCCATTCGGTGAGTATCTTGGACCACAAATTTCAAGAGCTCCATAATCGCCAGATTCCCCTGGTGAAAGTTCTTTGGAGGAACTAGAAACACGAAGAGGCTACTTGAAAAACCGAAAAAAAGATGATGAAATTTCATCCAACGTTATTTACCTCGAACGAATAGAATCTGAGGACAGATTCTCATAAGGGGGAGAGATTATAACGCCCCAGATTTTTGGTACAAATAGAGCCGGTAAGAATATCCTAAGATATCGGGATAAGTTTAGAAAATTCGATCGGAAAATATGTGTTTATGTGATATTATTTATATAACGTGTTTAATCTAAGTGATATGTGTGTTAATTGTGATTAAACTGTCAAATATGTGCCTAATTGACATTTTAATTTTTCTTTGGCATTTTAAACTATGTGAGTTTTGAGTTATCCTATACGTGGCAAAATTTATGTTTATGTGTATAGAGTAATATTAGTTTAATTATATTTCGACACATATATCTTTATCCCTAAATACCGATAAGAACGGAAACTTTCTTATCTAAATATTTATTATAAAATAAAATATATTATCATATAAAACTTAATTTTTAATTTTTGAAATTCCTAAGATTTGTTTCGTAAATACTTAAACTTTTACACAAGAAAATATGATGAATTCCTAACTTACCAAATTGAATATCAGACTGTGTTTCTCGGTATTTGTGCGGACTCCAGCAAATGTTTGATATTAGTTTAACTTCTATTTCTTGGGCACTAATTCTCTAATAACCATGAACCACCTCCTGCTTATAATATAACAATTATCGGACACCTATATATCGACATTATAATTACATGAGAAAAGATAAATGGGAAAAGGATTTAGGGAAGATAAACTGAGGATATATATTTACCGACTCACTATCATAGAAACAACTAAGAGAAAGCGCTGTCATATTTCGTATCCATCCTTCCTCCATTTCTGTAACTGAACTGAGTTGATAATAGGTAATTACCCTTCATTTACCCATGTTATTAATTCTTTATGATTTTGTTTCTTTTTCTTGTCGGATGTTGGCTGGAACATATTACTTAAATAAAAAAATTGATATTAGCTTCTTATGATCAATCAATTGATATGTTGTAACGCCCCATTATTTCTGAGGTATGTCTCGGTGTGTTTGTAACGACCCAGAAATCTGAGAATTACTGTGAGTAATTTTACGCGTTAATTATCTTTCTAAATCTTTAAATTCTCGATTATATGTGAATTATTATATAATATGTCGTATATGACCAATGTGATTATATTGATTTCGAATTTAAATTACGTGTCTATATTGTGTTTGTTTAATATTTAATCGTTATATTTGATCGACGCGTAATTAATTGGATTTTCTAAAATTACTAAAATAAACCTTCGTATTTTTCGGTATTTCGAAGATATTTGATAAAAGTGTCGAAATACATTTCATAAAACCATTATTTCAAATTGAGAGAGAGAGAGAGAGAGAAGAAGAAAGAGAATTTTCTCCCGAAGCCCTAATCGATCGTGCCGAGCTCAAATCTCCGTGGAATTTCGCGCCGATTGTTTCTAAACGATCCTCTCGTCGATACCTTCCTATAGGTACCAATTTTCCCCAAATTCTTTTACGATTTTTCGAGGTTTTGAGATTATTTGATTATTTCGGGATTTTTAGGATATATGCTTAGATCGAGCCCGTTTCTTGGTCAATTCGTGATTTTATTGGATGTAAATGTGAATTAGATGTTGATTATTGATTGTTATAAATTATGAGTGTTGGTTTGCGTTAAAAATATGATTTTTATGAATTTTTGGCTCGATTTTCTTGAAAACCCGTAACTTTCTGCTGTGTTCTGTCAATCCACACGGGCGAACGCACGGTCTTGCGCAAGACCGTGCAGGAGCCCGTGTGCAACTCTTTTGGGCCGCACGGGCTCAAGCCCGTGCATCAAGCCGGTGTGTTTGGCCGTGTGTGCGTGCACGGTCTTGACACCGTGTTCAAGACCGTGCAGCAGGCCGTGTGAAACACTTAGAGGATTTTTCCAGCTTTTTCAAATGTTGCTCTCGGCAATTGAGTCTTCAAGCCAATATTTTCGGTTGACTTTTTGCATACGGACTCCAAAAATTACGCCGTTTTCACCTATAGAACCCTTAGACTTTGTAGATTAATATTTTAGAGTGTTTATTTAATTTCGCCCTCGTTCGGGCTGTGAATAGTGTAATTCTAAGTATGTGTATTTTTGACAACTTGTCGGAATTGCGTGAAATTTACATGATAGCTTCTTCATATATTATAATTGGCATATGCATGATTGGGAACATGTTTGGTTAGCCGTTCGTCCAATAATTGCTTATTTGCGCTTTTAGTGTTGTTGTTGTAGTCGTTATTAATTTGTATACGTCTCGTCTTATCTCCAGATCAGTCGGGCGTTGGAGATCAGTGAGTCTAGCAGCTAGGCTTTCTCTTTTTGATTCCAGGTGAGGATTTAAACTTTAACTGGGCATGAACATATATATATACAATTGCGAACCCCCTAATCCCTTATTAATGTATTATATATTTCGAGTTTATATTTTTATGATTTATCCTCAAATCATTTAATATCAAAATTATACATTATTAAACCAAATTGATTTGTTTTCAAAAGGGCAAGAAAACTATTTATTTTACGTGACGGTTTGGCTTAGGATTTGATCCTTTGTCGTCACCCTTGCTCAGAGTGTCGTGTGGCATTCAAATGGGTTATTTTAAAGCGAGCAAATACATGACAATTTTCAAGATGGGCCCGGGAAGGTATCCGAAGGTTACATCTGGGGACGGGCGTTCAGGGTGTAATCCGAGGTGCTTCTCCCAAAAATAAGCGTCAATCGTGGCCCGTCAGGAGATGATAGCCACGGTTGGGAGCGATGGTGGATGTTGCATTCGTTGCACATTTTCCTAAAATTCATTATGGTTGAGCTTCGGGTTGCTCCTTAGCTCGACGCCGGCGATGGAGAATTTATACATGCACCGTGGAGTTATAAGGAGGAACATGCCCATTCTCGCTGGGATCGTATTTACTGCTTTATAGTGTTATTGACTTTAATTTTAATTGAATATCCAAGTCGAAGCATATTCCGGTTTCTTCATTATCGCATATGTATTTTCTATAAAAAATCCGGAAGCATGACTCGACTTGTTCTCACATCTTCACTGGGTATTTTTGACTCACCCTCTTTTAATTTGTTCTTGCCTCAGGTTTGAGAGAGACCGACATGTCTTACGTGTCGGATGGGCAACTGTGCTAGTTAGGTTTTTTTGGTTTTGCCGAGTCTCGTTGGTTGTCTTTATTCTCTCGTTCATTATTCCTTTCAACCTGGATTGTAGCTGATATTATATTGATCCTCGTAACTTTTTATTTAATGATGTTGCCCTGAATGGGATGTTGTTAATGTATTGGCCCCGGAGTGGCATTTTTGTTAATATGGATTTAAATGCTTCCGCTATATATATTCTCTGATTTATTTAAATGTTTTCATTTGGGGATTCACTATTGCCTAGTGTCGGGATTGACCCGTTAGCTTGCGTGGGTTCTCGAGTTAAGGCACTGTACTCGGCTTGGGAATCCGTGCAGGTTCGGGGGCTGTAGAGCGGGGCGCTACAGTCTGGAGTGGTATGAGAGCCATAGGTTCCTTTAGGTTCTGTTGTCTAGAAGTGTCGTGTCTAAGTCGTACGGCTACATTTATAGGTTTCGCATTAATTCTTTACTTGCGCTTTTATATGTTATTGTTACTTGATTAATTGATCATAGCATTAACCCACATGCATTTCAACTTATCTTTTCAGGCACAATGGTCAGACCCAGAGGCCGACAGGAACCGCCTCCACCACCAGAGGGTTTTCCACCGCCTAATGCCTTCTATGATGCTGTTAGACTGATTATACAGCAAGCTCAGCAGGAGCAATAGCCACCACAGCCACCACCACCGAATCCTCGGGATGTTACTGCCCGAGCCATGGATCGATTTATGTCCTATCGCCCTACGGTCTTCGAGGGTGAGCCGGACGACATCAAGGCAGAGGCTTGGATTTCCGAGCTAGAGCAGAAGTTCAGAGCTCTAGATATTGAGGATTTGCAGAGGATCGAGCTCTCTATATTTCTGATGAGGGGTCCCGCCCTCGATTGGTGGCGCCTAGTTGAGAGGCGTTGGACTACGGCACAGACCCCACGCACTTGGGGAAGGTTTTTGCATGAGTTCCGGGCGAAGTATGTGCCCGAGATTGTCCGTGATCAGCGAGAGAGAGAGTTTATGAACCTCACTCAGGGAGGTACGACTGTGGGCCAGTATGAGGCCAACTTTACCAGACTGATCGTCTATGCTCCTCATATAGCAGACGACGATAGGAGGATGGCCAGGAAGTTCAAGGAGGGCCTTCGTGACGAGATCAGGGCCGAGTTGGTAGGCAGTGACCTCCGTACTTATGAGGAGGCCGTTACACGGGCTATGGCTATCGAGTCCGATCTTCGAGAGCTTCGTCGTAGAGCTCCTGTTCCTGTTGCTGCCGCCCCTAAGGGTTTTTCTCAGAAGGGCAAGAGGCCTTTCACTGCTGGCTTTGGATCTTCTATGGGCGATAAGAGGCCCAGGTATATTGATAGGGCTCCTATTACTGCCGTTGCACCGATCACTTGTTCCTACTGCCACAGACCGAACCACACCGCCGATTCCTGCCGGAGGTGATTGGGACAGTGTTTGATTTGTGCATCTTCTGATCACCTGATAGACTCTTGTCCGAACAAGAGAACTCTTGCCACGCCACTGAAGGCGATTCAGGCTGCCGGTCAGCCGAGAGTTCAGCCCAGAGTCTTCGCACTGGGAGGAGAGGAGCTTGAGCCCGATTCGCATGACGTGATTGGAGGTACTCTGCATATTCATGACATCCCTATTACTGCATTATATGATCCGGGTGCTACACACTCGTTTATTGCGCTTGATATTGCTGCCAAGTTGTGCATGCCCGTGGAGAGTCTGCCTTATTTGTATCGAGTCAGTTCTCCTTTGGGGACTTCTTACGTTACAGATAGAATATTCAAGGGTTGTCCCTTGAAGATAGGAGATCGTGTTTATCCCGCCGATTTGATCGAGTTACCTCTGCAGCGTTACAGGATTATTCTGGGAATGGACTGGCTTTATCAGCATAGAGTCAGTGTGGATTGTTTCAGGAAGACTATTCAGATTGGAGCCGAGGCAACAATTGTGAAGGGTAGTCTTGAGGAGTCAGTTTTGGCGCCGAAGATTTCGTTCGTTGAGGCTTCTCGTTTGATCCGAGGGGGAGCTCAGGCCTTCGTCGCTTATTTACTTAACCGACCGAAGGAACAAGGGAAGCTCGAGAATATGGAAGTGATTAAGGACTTCCCTGATGTCTTTCCCGAGAGTTTGAACTCTCTACCCCCGGATCGGGACATTGAGTTCGTGGTCGATCTTGCCCCGGGATCGGAGCCTTATTCGAAGACTCTGTACAGGATGGCTCCAGCCGAGTTGAAGGAACTGAAGATGCAACTTGAAGAGTTGCTTGAGAATGGTTACATAAGACCGAGCATCTCTCCTTGGGGTGCCCCGGTTTTGTTTGTAAAGAAGAAGGATGGTACGCTGAGAATGTGCATCGACTACCGGGAGTTGAACCGGATGACAGTGAAGAACAAATACCCTCTACCCCACATAGAGGAGTTATTCGATTTATTGCAGGGCTCGAAGGTATATTCGAAGTTGGATCTTCGTCAGGGATATTACCAGCTTCGTATCCGAGAGCAGGATATACCTAAGACCGTATTTAACACTCGATACGGCCACTTCGAGTTTGTTGTGATGCCGTTTGGTTTGACGAATGCCCCTGCAGCTTTCATGGATATGATGCACAGGATTTTCCGACCTTACCTCGACCAGTTTGTGGTTATTTTCATCGACGACATTCTAGTTTTCTCCAAGACGGTCGAGGATCATGCCGAACATCTTCGCATTGTGCTTCAGACACTTCGAGAGCATAGACTATATGCTAAGTTTAGCAAGTGCGAGTTCTGGATCAACGAGGTTTCATTCCTTGGACATATCATCTCCGGGAATGGGATTGCTGTAGATCCATCAAAGATTGAGGCAGTAACGAATTGGAGTCAGCCTAAGACGCCAACAGAAGTTAGGAGTTTCCTTGGATTGGCTGGATATTACAGACGATTCGTTAAGGATTTCTCTACGCTAGCGGCCCCACTCACGAAGCTAACTTGTAAAGATGTGTCCTTTCAGTGGGACGACAAGTGTGAGGCTAGTTTCAAGGAGCTGAAGAAGAGATTGACCACTGCACCTATACTTGTTCTTCCAGACGGACTCGAGGGATACGCGGTTTTTACTGACGCGTCCAAGGAAGGTTTACGGTGCGTGTTGATGCAAAATGGGAAGGTCGTTGCTTATGCTTCTAGGAAACTGAAAGATGCCGAGAAGAACTATCCCGTTCACGACTTGGAACTTGCAGCGGTGATATTTGCATTGGGTAAATGGCGTCATTATCTGTATGGTGTCACCTTTGATATCTTTACGGACCACCAGAGTCTGAAGTATCTATTCACTCAGAAAGATCTCAACAGGAGACAGAGACGGTGGATGGAATTCTTAGAAGATTATGACTGCCGCATTCAGTATCACCCTGGGAAGGCGAACGTAGTCACCGATGCTTTGAGCCGGGGGGCTCACCTGGCACACCTGGAGGGTACATCTTCAGATATCTCTCTAGAGGACAGGAGGACTCGATTTGAATCGTATCCTCGTCTTGCCAACCTTTCAGTCCAACCCGATTTAGTCCAACAGATCCGAGACGAGCAAGATTCGGATGCCGGTATTCAGAAGATCAAAGCTAGAATGCAGAATGATCCTAACACCAAATTCAGGATCGATGGTACCGGATTACTTTGTTTCGGGACCCGAGTTTGTGTTCCCACAAATCTGAAGCGCGGAATTCTCGACGAGGCACACAAGTCTGCTTATGCTGTTCACCCTGGAGGCAACAAGATGTATCGTGATCTCAGAACCCAGTATTGGTGGAATGGTATGAAAAGGGACGTGGCTACTCATGTGAAACATTGTCTAACATGTCAGAGAGTCAAGGCCGAGCATCAAAGGCCTGGAGGAACTCTTCAGCCGCTTCCTGTACCCACTTCCAAGTGGCAGGAGATCACTATGGACTTCGCGACAGGATTGCCTACTGTTCGTGGAGGTTTCGACAGTATCTGGGTCATCATTGATCGATTGACCAAGTCAGCGCATTTTCTACCAGTTCGAAAAACAGCAAAGGTTAAGCAGCTTGCAGAACTGTATCAAAAGGAAATAATCAGGCTTCATGGTGTCCCGGAAAGCATCGTTTCCGACAGGGATCCTAAGTTCACAGCTCAGTTTTGGCAAGAACTTCATAAGAACTTGGGAACGACCCTAAAGTTTAGCTCTGCAGCACATCCTCAGACTGATGGACAATTCGAGCGGACGATCAGATTTCTAAGTGACATGTTACGGGCATGTGCGCTCGATTTTCATACGAGTTGGATTTCACATTTGCCCTTGGTCGAGTTCGCTTACAACAACAGTTATCAAGCCACGATTGGGATGCCGCCGTATGAGGCTCTCTATGGGAGGAAGTGCAGATCTCCAATTTATTGGGAATTGGAGGATTGGAAGTGGTCAGCTAATGGCCACGAGAGAGCTACTCCACCGGATCACATTCAGGAGACGATCGATAAGGTACAGCTCATTAGACAGAGAATGAAAGCAGCTCAAGATCGCCAGAAGAGCTACGCCGACAAGAGACGTCGACACTTGGAGTTCGAAGTGGGAGACCGAGTTTTTCTCAAGGCCTCCCCGAGGAAGGGATTCACGAGGATCGGTAGAGGTGGGAAGCTTACTCCGAGATATTTAGGTCCATTTGAGATCACAGAGCGGATCGGGAATACCGCATATCGTCTGGACCTACCACCTTATCTTACCGGGATCCACAATGTCTTCCATGTCTCACAGCTTCACAAGTACTTCCCCGACGAGTCCCATATTCTCCAGGATGACGGAGTTCAGCTTGAGCCGGATTTGACTATTGAGATGAAACCGGTTCAGATTCAGGATCGTAAGGTTCAGCAGCTTCGCCACAAGCAGATTTCATTAGTGAGAGTTCTCTGGAGGAACCGTTCGACCGAGCAGTCTACTTGGGAGACGGAGGCTAAGATGAGGGAAGCTTATCCCGAGCTTTTCTGATGAAGATGGAATCTGGGGACCAGATTCTCATAAGGGGGAGGTATTGTAACGACCCAGAAATCTGAGAATTACTATGAGTAATTTTACGCGTTAATTATCTTTCTAAATCTTTAAATTCTCGATTATATGTGAATTATTATATAATATGTCGTATATGACCAATGTGATTATATTGATTTCGGATTTAAATTACGTGTCTATATTGTGTTTGTTTAATATTTAATCGTTATATTTGATCGACGCGTAATTAATTGGATTTTCTAAAATTACTAAAATAAACCTTCGTATTTTTCAGTATTTCGAAGATATTTGATAAAAGTGTCGAAATACATTTCATAAAACCATTATTTCAAATTGAGAGAGAGAGAGAGAGAGAAGAAGAAAGAGAATTTTCTCCCGAAGCCCTAATCGATCGTGCCGAGCTCAAATCTCCGTGGAATTTCGCGCCGATTGTTTCTAAACGATCCTATCGTCGATACCTTCCTATAGGTACCAATTTTCCCCAAATTCTTTTACGATTTTTCGAGGTTTTGAGATTATTTGATTATTTCGGGATTTTTAGGATATATGCTTAGATCGAGCCCGTTTCTTGGTCAATTCGTGATTTTATTGGATGTAAATGTGAATTAGATGTTGATTATTGATTGTTATAAATTATGAGTGTTGGTTTGCGTTAAAAATATGATTTTTATGAATTTTTGGCTCGATTTTCTTGAAAACCCGTAACTTTCTGCTGTGTTCTGTCAATCCACACGGGCGAACGCACGGTCTTGCGCAAGACCGTGCAGGAGCCCGTGTGCAACTCTTTTGGGCCGCACGGGCTCAAGCCCGTGCATCAAGCCGGTGTGTTTGGCCGTGTGTGCGTGCACGGTCTTGACACCGTGTTCAAGACCGTGCAGCAGGCCGTGTGAAACACTTAGAGGATTTTTCCAGCTTTTTCAAATGTTGCTCTCGGCAATTGAGTCTTCAAGCCAATATTTTCGGTTGACTTTTTGCATACGGACTCCAAAAATTACGCCGTTTTCACCTATAGAACCCTTAGACTTTGTAGATTAATATTTTAGAGTGTTTATTTAATTTCGCCCTCGTTCGGGCTGTGAATAGTGTAATTCTAAGTATGTGTATTTTTGACAACTTGTCGGAATTGCGTGAAATTTACATGATAGCTTCTTCATATATTATAATTGGCATATGCATGATTGGGAACATGTTTGGTTAGCCGTTCGTCCAATAATTGCTTATTTGCGCTTTTAGTGTTGTTGTTGTAGTCGTTATTAATTTGTATAGGTCTCGTCTTATCTCCAGATCAGTCGGGCGTTGGAGATCAGTGAGTCTAGCAGCTAGGCTTTCTCTTTTTGATTCCAGGTGAGGATTTAAACTTTAACTGGGCATGAACATATATATATATACAATTGCGAACCCCCTAATCCCTTATTAATGTATTATATATTTCGAGTTTATATTTTTATGATTTATCCTCAAATCATTTAATATTAAAATTATACATTATTAAACAAATTGATTTGTTTTCAAAAGGGCAAGAAAACTATTTATTTTACGTGACGGTTTGGCTTAGGATTTGATCCTTTGTCGTCACCCTTGCTCAGAGTGTCGTGTGGCATTCAAATGGGTTATTTTAAAGCGAGCAAATACATGACAATTTTCAAGATGGGCCCGGGAAGGTATCCGAAGGTTACATCTGGGGACGGGCGTTCAGGGTGTAATCCGAGGTGCTTCTCCAAAAAATAAGCGTCAATCGTGGCCCGTCAGGAGATGATAGCCACGGTTGGGAGCGATGGTGGATGTTGCATTCGTTGCACATTTTCCTAAAATTCATTATGGTTGAGCTTCGGGTTGCTCCTTAGCTCGACGCCGGCGATGGAGAATTTATACATGCACCGTGGAGTTATAAGGAGGAACATGCCCATTCTCGCTGGGATCGTATTTACTGCTTTATAGTGTTATTGACTTTAATTTTAATTGAATATCCAAGTCGAAGCATATTCCGGTTTCTTCATTATCGCATATGTATTTTCTATTAAAAATCCGGAAGCATGACTCGACTTGTTCTCACATCTTCACTGAGTATTTTTGATTCACCCTCTTTTAATTTGTTCTTGCCTCAGGTTTGAGAGAGACCGACATGTCTTACGTGTCGGATGGGCAACGGTGCTAGTTAGGTTTTTTTGGTTTTGCCGAGTCTCGTTGGTTGTCTTTATTCTCTCGTTCATTATTCCTTTCAACCTGGATTGTAGCTGATATTATATTGATCCTCGTAACTTTTTATTTAATGATGTTGCCCTGAATGGGATGTTGTTAATGTATTGGCCCCGGAGTGGCATTTTTGTTAATATGGATTTAAATGCTTCCGCTATATATATTCTCTGATTTATTTAAATGTTTTCATTTGGGGATTCACTGTTGCCTAGTGTCGGGATTGACCCGTTAGCTTGCGTGGGTTCTCGGGTTGAGGCACTGTACTCGGCTTGGGAATCCGTGCAGGTTCGGGGGCTGTAGAGCGGGGCGCTACAGTGTTAGCTGAATTTAATTGTTTAATTACGTGAATTATGTGTATTCTTGAGATTTTTAATCTCGTATTGCTAATCAGAGCGTAATTTGTGTTGTTTTGATTGTAATATTGATTTATTTCGATAAGTCGACATTTTAGCCCGAAATAGCGATTCGCAGTATTCTCGGACTGGCTCAAGTTTGAGCCAGTATCTCTTTTTCTCCTTAGACTCTCACGTCTTTCTCTATTCACCAACACTTGAACATTTCATCTTTTTCTTTGTTCCTTCCTTAGCCAAAAACCTTTGCAAAAACCTAGGTTTCTTTCACCCTCACCATCAACCTTCAAGACTTCTCTTCCTTGATAGCTAAAGTAACTTAGTAGCGCAGTTGAAGCGTGGTGGGCCCATAACCCACAGGTCCCAGGATCAAAACTTGGTTCTGATACCACTTTAAGCTGTGACGCCCCTGCATCACGGTCCCAGGACCGGAACGAGCCCCCGAGTGGCGGTTAGGGACCTCCACCTAAAAACCCACCCCGGACAATGAGTTTCCAAAACCTGGCAACAGCGATACTCCCAACAAACAGAGGAAGCAAAGCGGAAGCATAACAATGACAAGAAGTGTAAGGACCCGAATATTTTAATTATATTATTAATTATTACGCGAATTATTTCTTGCCTAATTTCTCGATCTATCCAATTGGATTAATTAATCTTATGGAAAAGATTGATTTAACCTATCTTTTAAATGCCCTCAATTACTTAAATTACATAAATGCCCTTAAAAGCTTAAATGACCATTTTACCCCCCGAGATATTTTCCTAAATATCTACCTATCTCTCTCATTCTCTCATTACACACAAAGAAGGAGAAAAGAAGAAAGGAAGGAGAAAGAAGGAGAAGAAAGGAGAGAAACTTCCCGACGCCCTACCGAGCCCGTTCTTTGCCCGATCGACGAGCCATGAAAACCCAAACGATCCTCACTACATTCTCTACCGGTGGGACCAACGAGGGAGAAACCTGACTACCGTCTGCTTTCATACTGTCGTGTCGAGCCAGGTAAGGGTTTTAAATTGTTTTCAACTGGGGTAAGAACATAGTTACTTAGGTTTGCGAAATAAACCACTATCCCGCTTTCTTATTACTTGTTGTATTGCCTATACTATTTCTCTATCTGCTTAGTCAAATATTTTGATAGCAAAACCAAATGATTTGAAATACTTTCAATTAGAGACAAGTAACTTATTTGCTTAAACATCCGTCAGCATGCTCCCGAAGCGTACGGCGCTCATGAGTATTTCTTAGATCGTTACATCAACTTGTCTCAAAAGCCCCTTTGGCCATTCATACTTAACTGCTTGCATCATCTTTTCGAACGGCCCCTTTGGCCACCCACACTATCATTGATTTCAAAAGTGAGCCATAGGTTGATTAATGACTTGGGCCCGGAGTATACAGGAGGTGAGCCTGGGGACGAGCGTCTAGGGCAAATCCCGATGTGTACTCCTAGCGTGTTAACTTGGGCCGGCTAGGAGGTTGGCTAGCTTGAGTTGATGCGAATGGTGGTGCTAACAGCGTCTCCTTAAAACACTGTATGGTGGTGCTAATCGTGTCTCCTTAAAAACTCTGTATAGTATTGTTGGTGATGGAGTACTTGACTATATGCTTACATGATTTTCAATTGGGAGTTATAAGGAGAGGGCCCGTTCTCGCCAGGACACATTATTTGCATGATTTATTGCATTTGTTGCTTGTCTAAGTGTTTTACGGCTTTCGTTACAAGTCGAAGCACATTCCGGTTCTCTTCATTTATCATATGTATTTCCCTATATATATATATATAAAACCCGGATGTGTGACTCGTGCTTGCCACCGTAAGCCTCCTTTATTATTCAATTAATTAGTTGAATTACGAGCCGTGTTTATTTATCGATTCCAACTTATTTATATCGTGCTTTTCGAACTTGTAACGGCCTCGTGACTCAACTAATATCCTTTCAATTTATCGGCTTGATATTATGCGCAAATGTTTTAAAGGATCCGGTTCGTCAACCTTTTGTGTTTTCAAATAAGTCGAACCCGAGTGTTGCTTTGTGTCATTTTACAACTTATATTTGGTTATTCGTATTCTTTCTCAAAACGGACAACACTCACCACTTTTAGTTTTAAAAAGATAAATGACGAACTGTGATCAAAACCCCTTTGCTGAGTATCCTTTATACTCACCCCTGCTATTTTGGTTCTTGCTTCAGGTAGACAGGTGGCGACGTCACATATCTTGTCAGTCGGCATCAGCAGGTCTAGATAGGCTCAGTCTTTCTGGTTTGTCTTGTCAGTGGTCCCAACAACCGTCGAGTCTTGTTTATTGTATTTATTTACTTTACGTACTTATGTGCCCCTGATGTGGGATAGTTGACGATATCTAGGATTGTACAGGATAGACTAGTTGAGTCATGGATGGCACTACGTGTTGTTATTCTGTTGTATTGCGAATTGCACATGTTTAATTGTCATTAAGTTAGCCTTGTAGGCGTTTATGGAATTTATCTGTTTACTTTATAATCGCTTCCGTATTTCTCTGTTTTATTGTGGTTGTTGTTAGGATGGTTGTCGCTGTTGCCGAGGGTTATTGTTTGAGTGCCGTTCGCCGGAGTGGATTTTTGAGTTGAGGCTCCTCGCTGAAGCTCGGGAGTCCATTTCGGTGCGGATGTGGTGGTCCTTCTTCAGGGGGCGCTACAGTCAGTGGTATCAGAGCCTAGGTTCCCAAAAGGAACCGAAGCTTTGTAATTACGTCGTGTCTTGTCTCTTGTGTCGGCCCGTTTCGTGTCAATGAGACTTAGAGTTTCCAGTCACCGGTGCTTGAGAACTCCTTAGTATTGAAATTGTGATTGATCTCCTTTTGGAATGGCCAACCAACCGTTTGATCTCTTACAATGTAGTACTGAGTTGGGATCGAATGCAGGTGGATGTGGAACTCGATGTAGCGTCTGTCTTGTCTTGTCGTCTTGTCGTGTTCTGCTTGGGTCTTGTCGTGTCTAGGTCGTACGACTATAGGATCGAGTTTTGCTTGTTATGTGATTTATTTCATGCTTTAATTGATTACACGCTATTCGAATCGTAAATGTATGCTCTGTTTGAATTTTATATGCCTTATGTGATCATTCCATTAACCGAGTATGCATCTTTTCCTAGTTTATTGAGCGCAGGTACATAATGTCTCATCGAAGACCCCCTACAGCTCCCTTATCTCCGAATTCGATTGCAAGAGACTTAGTGACAGCTATGAGGCAGATTGCTGAACAAGTACATCAAGAGAGACAACAACAACAACAACATGTAGCTGCGAGACAAGCCGAGGGCCAATCCTTGGACAGATTTCTGCACTACAACCCACCTTGCTTCATGGGTGAACCAGATGATCTTAAAGCCGAGGCTTGGATAGCCAATTTAGAGCGAATCTTCCGAGTTATACGCTGCGGTGACCCCCCGAGAGGGTCGAGTATGCCATCTTTCTCATGAGAAGACCAGCTAAGGATTGGTGGCGCTACATAGAACAGAGATGGATTACTGAGAGAATTCCGTACAGTTGGTCACGGTTCCTATCCGACTTCCGAGAGAAGTACGTGCCGCAAGTGGTACGTGACAGCCGAGAAAGAGAGTTCATGTCCGTCACCCAGGGAGTTCTCCCTTTTGCACAATACGAGGCACTTTTCAGCCGCCTCATCGTCTATGCTCCTCACATTGCATCTGACGATCGAAGGAGAGCGCGGAAACTCATCAAGGGACTTCAGCCGGAGATCTTGGAAAGATTAGTAGGATTGGACATTCGTGTTTATCATGATGCAGTTAACCGGGCTATGAGAGTGGAGTTCGATCTTCAAGAGATGAGTCGAGGTATTCCTCACATGAAAGGATCCCCTTTCAACAAGATAACAAGAAGAGATCCAGCCAGACCGAGCACTTTTCCGACATGGGAACCACACTACGAGATGCCAGAACCTACCAAACCAGAAGTGAAGGAGGACCTCATTCCCTGTGAGCACTGTGGAAAGACCAATCACAAGACTGCATGGTGTAGGAAGAAATCGAGACGTTGCTTCAGATGTGGGAGCAGCAAACATCAGGTTCACGATTGCCCCGACTCAGGGAATCCTCGGGGAAGGAAAAGGGGATCTCGACCCTGATACCGACTCGTAGAGTTACATTGCATTATCATTGCATTCACTCATAATATTCTGTTTCGAATGGTAATTGCTTTAAACATGTGTTAAGTGTTTTATATAACTTACGTGCTTTAACTGCTTTCAAAAATTCACACTTGCACTAATTGAATGATTAGATGCTAAGATTTACGTGACCTCTGTGTGGATAGCGTGGAATTCGATAAATTCGTTATACGCTATTAGAGAGTGCTAAGGGCAAGGAGTTCTTGGCCGACTAGGATCGATTCTGTTGCGAGTACGTTATGCGGTTCTGGATAGCACCGACGTTGACAAATCGAGTCTGAAGGAGTATACTTCTGAAGGTATGTCTGAAGATAAATCAACTAGTGAAGAGGATAATGAATTATCTGACGATGAGGATTATATGGGAGACGAGCCGACATCGGCTTCTGATAATGACAACCCTGATGTTTCGTATGAAGTCGAGCGAAGAAATGATGAAAATGATGGTTTAATGGAAGGCGGAGAGGAGAAATCATCCAATACCATTGAAGATGAGAAAACACTTTGTAGAAAGAATAAGAAAGTGTGTGATCTTGAAGAAACAGGTTGTGAGAAGGACGAGGAGTACAATGGGAGAAATGATGATGGCGTTACTTCCTGTAAAAGGAACTCTAATAAAGAAACAGGAGGAGGATGTGACAATTGTCATTGAGGATACGAAGAGTGCAAGAATCAGTCGGAAGAACGAAATAGATAATGACAGTGATGATGGACCTTACATTGGGATTTTTTGATTCTTGGTCGTTATGGACGAGAATGTGTGTCTTGGATGAGCCATGAGCTATTTATCTTTATTTTCTTCTTCGTCGTTACCTTTGTTTAGGGTTTTTGTAATCCCGTTTTTTTCATGACTTTGGATTCTATTTTTGTTGTGAATGATGTTTTATAATGTATTTTAATTGGTCTTAAATGTTCATTTTTTAATTTCCGTTATCAGAATTTTTATAGATTATACTCCTCTTAACTAACCCCGAAGTCCGGAGGAGAATCTGAGGACAGATTCTCTTGAAGAGGGGAGTATTGTAACGACCCGAATATTTTAATTATATTATTAGTTATTACGCGAATTCTTTCTTGCCTAATTTCTCGATCTATCCAATTGGATTAATTAATCTTATGGAAAAGATTGATTTAACCTATCTTTTAAATGCCCTCAATTACTTAAATTACATAAATGCCCTTAAAAGCTTAAATGACCATTTTACCCCCCGAGATATTTTCCTAAATATCTACCTATCTCTCTCATTCTCTCATTACACACAAAGAAGGACAAAAGAAGAAAGGAAGGAGAAAGAAGGAGAAGAAAGGAGAGAAACTTCCCGACGCCCTACCGAGCCCGTTCCTTGCCCGGTCGACGAGCCGTGAAAACCCAAACGATCCTCACTACATTCTCTACCGGTGGGACCAACGAGGGAGAAACCTGACTACCGTCTGCTTTCATACTGTCGTGTCGAACCAGGTAAGGGTTTTAAATTGTTTTCAACTGGGGTAAGAACATAGTTACTTAGGTTTGCGAAATAAACCACTATCTCGCTTTCTTATTACTTGTTGTATTGCCTATACTATTTCTCTATCTGCTTAGTCAAATATTTTGATAGCAAAACCAAATGATTTGAAATACTTTCAATTAGAGACAAGTAACTTATTTGCTTTAACAGTAACTATTTGATCTCTGAGGCACTTACAAGTAATGTCGGTAGGGACATCCATCAGCATGCTCCCGAAGCGTACGGCGCTCATGAGTATTTCTTAGATCGTTACATCAACTTGTCTCAAAAGCCCCTTTGGCCATTCATACTTAACTGCTTGCATCATCTTTTCGAACGGCCCCTTTGGCGACCCACACTATCATTGATTTCAAAAGTGAGCCATAGGTTGATTAATGACTTGGGCCCGGAGTATACAGGAGGTGAGCCTGGGGACGAGCGTCTAGGGCAAATCCCGATGTGTACTCCTAGCGTGTTAACTTGGGCAGGCTAGGAGGTTGGCTAGCTTGAGTTGATGCGAACGGTGGTGCTAACAGCGTCTCCTTAAAACTCTGTATGGTGGTGCTAATCGTGTCTCCTTAAAAACTCTGTATAGTATTGTTGGTGATGGAGTACTTGACTATATGCTTACATGATTTTCAATTGGGAGTTATAAGGAGAGGGCCCGTTCTCGCCAGGACACATTATTTGCATGATTTATTGCATTTGTTGCTTGTCTAAGTGTTTTACGGCTTTCGTTACAAGTCGAAGCACATTCCGGTTCTCTTCATTTATCATATGTATTTCCCTATATATATATATATAAAACCCGGATGTGTGACTCGTGCTTGCCACCGTAAGCCTCCTTTATTATTCAATTAATTAGTTGAATTACGAGCCGTGTTTATTTATCGATTCCAACTTATTTATATCGTGCTTTTCGAACTTGTAACGGCCTCGTGACTCAACTAATATCCTTTCAATTTATCGGCTTGATATTATGTGCAAATGTTTTAAAGGATCCGGCTCGTCACTCTTTTGTGTTTTCAAATAAGTCGAACCCGAGTGTTGCTTTGTGTCATTTTACAACTTATATTTGGTTATTCGTATTCTTTCTCAAAACGGACAACACTCACCACTTTTAGTTTTAAAAAGATAAATGACGAACTGTGATCAAAACCCCTTTGCTGAGTATCCTTTATACTCACCCCTGCTATTTTGGTTCTTGCTTCAGGTAGACAGGTGGCGACGTCACCTATCTTGTCAGTCGGCATCAGCAGGTCTAGATAGGCTCAGTCTTTCTGGTTTGTCTTGTCAGTGGTCCCAACAACCGTCGAGTCTTGTTTATTGTATTTATTTACTTTACGTACTTATGTGCCCCTGATGTGGGATAGTTGACGATATCTAGGATTGTACAGGATAGACTAGTTGAGCCATGGATGGCACTACGTGTTGTTATTCTGTTGTATTGCGAATTGCACATGTTTAATTGTTATTAAGTTAGCCTCATAGGCGTTTATGGAATTTATCTGTTTACTTTATAATCGCTTCCGCATTTCTCTGTTTTATTGTGGTTGTTGTTAGGATGGTTGTCGCTGTTGCCGAGGGTTATTGTTTGAGTGCCGTTCGCCGGAGTGGATTTTTGAGTTGAGGCTCCTCGCTGAAGCTCGGGAGTCCATTTCGGTGCGGATGTGGCGGTCCTTCTTCAGGGGGCGCTACAGTCAGTGGTATCAGAGCCTAGGTTCCCAAAAGGAACCGAAGCTTTGTAATTACGTCGTGTCTTGTCTCTTGTGTCGGCCCGTTTCGTGTCAATGAGACTTAGAGTTTCCAGTCACCGGTGCTTGAGAACTCCTTAGTATTGAAATTGTGATTGATCTCCTTTTGGAATGGCCAACCAACCGTTTGATCTCTTACAATGTAGTACTGAGTTGGGATCGAATGCAGGTGGATGTGGAACTCGATGTAGCGTCTGTCTTGTCTTGTCGTCTTGTCGTGTTCTGCTTGGGTCTTGTCGTGTCTAGGTCGTACGGCTATAGGATCGAGTTTTGCTTGTTATGTGATTTATTTCATGCTTTAATTGATTACACGCTATTCGAATCGTAAATGTATGTTCTGTTTGAATTTTATATGCCTTATGTGATCATTCCATTAACCGAGTATGCATCTTTTACTAGTTTATTGAGCGCAGGTACATAATGTCTCATCGAAGACCCCCTACAACTCCCTTATCTCCGAATTCGATTGCAAGAGACTTAGTGACAGCTATGAGGCAGATTGCTGAACAAGTACATCAAGAGAGACAACAACAACAACAACATGTAGCTGCGAGACAAGCCTAGGGCCAATCCTTGGACAGATTTCTGCACTACAACCCACCTTGCTTCATGGGTGAACCAGATGATCTTAAAGCCGAGGCTTGGATAGCCGATTTAGAGCGAATCTTCCGAGTTATACGCTGCGGTGACCCCCCGAGAGGGTCGAGTATGCCATCTTTCTCATGAGAAGACCAGCTAAGGATTGGTGGCGCTACATAGAACAGAGATGGATTACTGAGAGAATTCCGTACACTTGGTCACGGTTCCTATCCGACTTCCGAGAGAAGTACGTGCCGCAAGTGGTACGTGACAGCCGAGAAAGAGAGTTCATGTCCGTCACCCAGGGAGCTCTCCCTTTTGCACAATACGAGGCACTTTTCAGCCGCCTCATCGTCTATGCTCCTCACATTGCATCTGACGATCGAAGGAGAGCGCGGAAACTCATCAAGGGACTTCAGCCGGAGATCTTGGAAAGATTAGTAAGATTGGACATTCGTGTTTATCATGATGCAGTTAACCGGGCTATGAGAGTGGAGTTCGATCTTCAAGAGATGAGTCGAGGTATTCCTCACATGAAAGGATCCCCTTTCAACAAGATAGCAAGAAGAGATCCAGCCAGACCGAGCACTTTTCCGACATGGGAACCACACTACGAGATGCCAGAACCTACCAAACCAGAAGTGAAGAAAGACCTCATTCCCTGTGAGCACTGTGGAAAGACCAATCACAAGACTGCATGGTGTAGGAAGAAATCGAGACGTTGCTTCAGATGTGGGAGCAGCAAACATCAGGTTCAGGATTGCCCCGACTCAGGGAATCCTCGGGGAAGGAAAAGGGGATCTCGACCCAGATACCGACTCGCAGAGGTACATTGCATTATCATTGCATTCACTCATAATATTCTGTTTCGAATGGTAATTGCTTTAAACATGTGTTAAGTGTTTTATATAACTTACGTGCTTTAACTGCTTTCAAAAATTCACACTTGCACTAATTGAATGATTAGATGCTAAGATTTACGTGACCTCTGTGTGGATAGCGTGGAATTCGATAAATTCGTTATACGCTATTAGAGAGTGCTAAGGGCAAGGAGTTCTTGGCCGACTAGGATCGATTCTGTTGCGAGTACGTTATGCGGTTCTGGATAGCACCGACGTTGACAAATCGAGTCTGAAGGAGTATACTTCTGAAGGTATGTCTGAAGATAAATCAACTAGTGAAGAGGATAATGAATTATCTGACGATGAGGATTATATGGGAGACGAGCCGACATCGGCTTTTGATAATGACGACCCTGATGTTTCGTATGAAGTCGAGCGAAGAAATGATGAAAATGATGGTTTAATGGAAGGCGGAGAGGAGAAATCATCCAATACCATTGAAGATGAGAAAACACTTTGTAGAAAGAATAAGAAAGTGTGTGATCTTGAAGAAACAGGTTGTGAGAAGGACGAGGAGTACAATGGGAGAAATGATGATGGCGTTACTTCCTGTAAAAGGAACTCTAATAAAGAAACAGGAGGAGGATGTGACAATTGTCATTGAGGATACGAAGAGTGCAAGAATCAGTCGGAAGAAAGAAATAGATAATGACAGTGATGATGGACCTTACATTGGGATTTTCTGATTCTTGGTCGTTATGGACGAGAATGTGTGTCTTGGATGAGCCATGAGCTAGTTATCTTTATTTTCTTCTTCGTCGTTACCTTTGTTTAGGGTTTTTGTAATCCCGTTTTTCGCATGACTTTGGATTCTATTTTTGTTGTGAATGATGTTTTATAATGTATTTTAATTGGTCTTAATTGTTCATTTTTTAATTCCCGTTATCAGAATTTTTATAGATTATACTCCTCTTAACTAACCCCGAAGTCCGGAGGAGAATCTGAGGACAGATTCTCTTGAAGAGGGGAGTATTGTAACGACCCAAATATTTTAATTATATTATTAATTATTACGCGAATTCTTTCTTGCCTAATTTCTCGATCTATCCAATTGGATTAATTAATCTTATGGAAAAGATTGATTTAACCTATCTTTTAAATGCCCTCAATTACTTAAATTATATAAATGCCCTTACAAGCTTAAATGACCATTTTACCCCCCGAGATATTTTCCTAAATATCTACCTATCTCTCTCATTCTCTCATTACACACAAAGAAGGACAAAAGAAGAAAGGAAGGAGAAAGAAGGAGAAGAAAGGAGAGAAACTTCCCGACGCCCTATCGAGCCCGTTCCTTGCCCGGTCGACGAGCCGTGAAAACCCAAACGATCCTCACTACATTCTCTATCGGTGGGACCAACGAGGGAGAAACCTGACTACCATCTGCTTTCATACTGTCGTGTCGAGCCAGGTAAGGGTTTTAAATTGTTTTCAAGTGGAGTAAGAACATAGTTACTTAGGTTTGCGAAATAAACCACTATCCCGCTTTCTTATTACTTGTTGTATTGCCTTTACTATTTCTCTATCTACTTAGTCAAACATTTTGATAGCAAAACCAAATGATTTGAAATACTTTCAATTAGAGACAAGTAACTTATTTGTTTTAAAAGTAACTATTTGATCTCTGAGGCACTTATAAGTAATGTCGGTAGGGACATCCGTCAGCATGCTCCCGAACCGTACGACGCTTATGAGTATTTCTTAGATCGTTACATCAACTTGTCTCAAAAGCCCCTTTGGCCATTCATACTTAACTGCTTGCATCATCTTTTCGAACGGCCCCTTTGGCCACCCACACTATCATTGATTTCAAAAGCGAGCCATAGGTTGATTAATGACTTGGGCCCGGAGTATACAGGAGGTGAGCCTGGGGACGAGCGTCTAGGGAAATCCCGATGTGTACTCCTAGCGTGTTAACTTGGGCCGGCTAGGAGGTTGGCTAGCCTGAGTTGATGCGAACGGTGGTGCTAACAGCGTCTCCTTAAAACTCTGTATGGTGGTGCTAATCACGTCTCCTTAAAAACTCTGTATAGTATTGTTGGTGGTGGAGTAGTTGACTATATGCTTACATGATTTTCAATTGGGAGTTATAAGGAGAGGGCCCGTTCTCGCCGGGACACATTATTTGCATGACTTATTACATTTGTTGCTTGTCTAAGTGTTTTACGACTCTCGTTACAAGTCGATGCACATTCCGGTTCTCTTCATTTATCATATGTATTTCCCTATATATATATATATAAAACCCGGAAGTGTGACTCGTGCTTGCCACTGTAAGCCTCTTTTATTATTCAAGTAATTAGTAGAATTACGAGCCGTGTTTATTTATCGATTCCAACTTATTTATATTGTGCTTTTCGAACTTGTAACGGCCTCGTGACTCAACTAATATCCTTTCAATTTATCGGCTTGATATTACGTGCAAATGTTTTAAAGGATCCGGTTCGTCAACCTTTTGTGTTTTCAAATAAGCCGAACCCGTGGGGGGCCCCTGAAGAAGGACCACCACATCCGCACCGAAATGGATTCCCGAGCTTCAGCGAGGGGCCTCAACTCAAAAACCCACTCCGGCGAACGGCACTCAAGCAACCACTACCGGCAACAGCAACGACATCCCAACAACAACCAGAAAAGAGTAGAGAAAATGCGGAAGCGATTAATGTAAACAATTAAATTTCGTAAAAGCCTACGAGGCTAACATTTAAAATCAAGATACAAAATATTCATAAACAGATAGTGCCATCCTTGGCTCAACTAGTCTACCCTATGCAATCCTAGATATCATCAACTATCCCACATCAGGGGCACATAAGTACATAAAGTAAATAAATACAATAAACAAGACTCGACGGTTGTTGGGACCACTGACAAGACAAACCAGAAAGACTGAGCCTATCTAGACCTGCTGATGCCGACTGACAAGATAGGTGACGTCACCACCTGTCTACCTGAAGCAAGAACCAAAATAGCAGGGGTGAGTATAAAGGATACTCAGTAAGGGGGTTTTTGGTCACAGTTCGTCATTTATCTTTTTAAAACTAAAAGTGGTGAGTGTTGCCCGTTTTGAGAAAGAATACGAATACGAAATATAAGTTGCAAAATGACACAAAGCAACACTCGGGTTCGGCTTATTTGAAAACACAAAAGGTTGACGAACCGGATCCTTTAAAACATTTGCACATAATATCAAGCCGATAAATTGAAAGGGTATTAGTTGAATAATAAAGGAGGCTTAGGGTAGCAAGTACGAGTCACACTTCCGAGTTTTATATATATATAGGGAAGTACATATGATAACTGAAGAAAACCGGAATGTGCTTCGACTTGTCACGAAAGCCATAAAACAATTAGACAAGCAATAAATGCAGTAAATCATGCAATAATGTGTCCCGGCGAGAACGGGCCTCTCCTTATAACTCCCAATTGGAAATCATGCAAGCATATAGTCAAGTACTCCACCACCAAAGATACTGTACAGGATTTAAGGAGACGCTGTTAGCACCACCATCAGGAATTAAGGAGACGCGATTAGCACCACCGTCAGGAATTAAGGAGACGCGATTAGCATCACCGTCAGGAATTAAGGAGACGCGATTAGCACCACCGTTCGCATCAACTCAGGCTAACCAACCTCCTGACCGGCCCAAGTCAACACGCTAGAAGTACACATCGAGATTTGCCCTAGACGCTCGTCCCCAGGCTCACCTCCTGTATACTCCGGGCCCAAGTCATAAAACAGACTATGGCTCGCTTTTGAAATTAATGATAATTTGGGTGGCCAAAAGGGCCATTCGAAAGTAGGAAATCGGGGTGTGGAAGGCCAAAGGGCCATTCGAGACAAGGTTATAATTGCGAGGTCGAGAGACCAAAGTTCGCATTTAAAACGAATGGGTTTTCCCTTGTCTCTAGTTGAAAGCATTTCAAATCATTTTGGTTTGCTATCAAAACGGTTTGACTAAGCACGTAAGGAATATTAAAGACAGTACAACAAGCAATAAGAAAAGGCGGGGAAATAAGTTATTTCGAAGCCTAAACAAACTATGTTCTTACTCCAGTTGAGAACAATTTAAAACCCTTACCTGGCTCGACACGACAGTATGAAAGCAGGCGGTAGTCAGGTTTCTCCCTCGTTGGTCCCACCTGTAATACACAGGGCCTAGAGGATGAAAACAAGACCGACAATAACAAAAAGCAAGACACGAACAACCGACGACGCACGACAATTCAAATAAACATCACTCATGCTACAGGTGCAATATGGAAAGTAAATCAATTAAACATATAAATTACGGTAAGACAATTAAAGAATATTAATGAAATGTTAAATAATGAAAGAACGTAAATAATAAATATTAAAGGCATGCTTAAACGCAATTAGGGCACGTAGACATGCTTAAAATAATATAAGGACGTTCTCTCGCGAACACGGGATTAAACGGATAAGAAACGGAAAAGATGGGAAAAATCCCTAAACGAGAAAGGCGTCAATTGACGGTCAAATAAGGTCGGATAAATTGCAAAGTATGAATAATATCAAATCGCGAGGCTCAAGGAAGCTATAGGTGAAATCGGATTGATATTCGGAGGTCGTATGAGAAAAGTCAACATTTAAATGAGTGGGGTTGACCAATTCCCGAAGTGTAAGAAAGGAAAATGCTGGAAAAATACACGAAGTATATTGCACCGGCCAACGCACGGGCTTGCGCACGGGCTTGGCAAGCCGGTGCAAGCACAAAACGGGGTGCACGGCCTCCCGCACGGTCTTAAGCACGGTGCCAAGACCGTGCAGGTGCAAACGGGCCTGCACACGGTCCTGTGCACGGGCTCAAGCCCATGCAGGATGAAAAGTGCCGCGCACGGGCTCCTGCACGGTCTTGATCAAGACCATGCGTTTGCTCGTGTGGATCTACTGAGCAGCAGACTCAGCAGATCGCGAACTTCTCCCGCGAATTCAAAATATAAATTCATACATCTCCTAATTTACTCCATAAAATATCCTAATTTTCACATATAATCATATATATCATATAAGCTACACATAGACACAAGAATCACGTAAAATGGTCAAGTAAATCTTCCTAAACACGAAAATCCTAATATATAAAATCCTATATCTAAAGTCACGAAAATCGCAAGAAATGACGAACGGAATGAAATGGAGTAAAAGGATTACCGGTAGATAATGTAGTGAGGATCGTTCGTGTTTTCACGGCTCGTTGATCGGGCGAGAAACGAGTTCGGTAGGGCGTCGGGAAGATCTTCTCCTTTCTTCTCCTTCTTTCTCCTTTCTTTCTTCTTTCTTTCTTTTCTCCTTCTTGTTATGAGAGAATGAGAGAGATAGGTAGATATTTAGGAAAATATCTCGGGGGGGGGGGGGGGGGGGGGGGGGTAAAATGGTCATTTAGGCTTTTAAGGGCATTTATGTAATTTTAGTAATTGAGGGTATTTAAAAGATAGGTTAAATCAATCTTTTCCACAAGATTAATTAATCCAATTGGATAGATCGAGAAATTAGGTAAGAAAGAATTCGCGTAATTATTAATAATATACTTAAAATATTCGGGTCGTCACAATACTCCCCTCTTCAAAAGAATCTGTCCCTAGATTCTCCTCCGGACTTCGGGGTTAGTTAAGAGGAGCATAATCTAAGAGTTCTAATAACGCGAATTAAAAACGATCATTTAGGAGCAATTAAAATACATTATAAAACCTCAGACATAACAAAAATATTTAAATGCAATTAACATTCCAAATAAAATTCAAAGTCATGCGAAAGACGGCATTACAAAAACCCTAAACAAGGCTAACGACGAAGAAGAAAATCCCAATGTAAGGTCCTCATCACTGTCATTATCTATTTCGTTCTTCCGACTGATTCTTGCACTCTTCGTATCCTCAATGACAATTGTCACTTCCTTCTCCTGTTTTTTGATTAGAGCTCCTTTTACAGGAAGTAACGTCATCATCATTTCTCCCATTGTACCCCTCGTCCTTCTCACAATCTGTTTCTTCAAGATCACACTCTTTCTTATTCTTTCTACAAAATGTTTTCTCACCTTCAATGGTATTGGATGATTTCTCCTCTCCGCTTTCCATTAAACCATCATTTTCGTCATTTCTTCGCTCGACTTCATACGAAACATCAGGATCGTCATTATCGGAAGCCGATGTCGGCTCGTCTCCCATATAATCATCATCGTCAGATAATTCATTATCCTCTTCACTAGTTGATTCATCTTTAGACATACCTTCAGAAGTATACTCCTTCAGACTCGATTTGTCAACGTCGGTGCTATCCAGAACCGCATAACGTACTTGCAACAGAATCGATCCTAGTCGGCCAAGAACTCCTTGTCCTTAGCACTCTCTAATAGCGTATAACGAATTTATCGAATTCCACGCTATCCACACAGAGGCCACATAAATCTTAGCATCTAATCATTCAATCAGTGCAAGTGTGAATTTTGAAAGCAGTTAAAGCACGTAAGTTATATAAAACACTTAACACATATTTAAAGCAATTATCATTCGAAACAAAATACTATGAATGAATGCTATGATAATGCAATATACCTCTGCGATTCGGTATCAGGGTTGGGATCCCCTTTTTCTTCCCCGAGGGTTGCTTGAGTCGGGGCAGTCTTGAACTCGATGCTTGCTACTCCCAAATCTGAGGCAACGCCCCAGTTTCCTCCTACACCTTGCAGTCTCGTGATTGGTCTTTCCACAGTGCTCACAGGGAATGAGGTCCTCGTTCACTTCTGGTCTGGTAGGTTCCGGCATCTCGTAGTATGGTTCCCATGTCGGAAAGGTGCTCGGTCCGGCTGGTACTCTTCTTGCTAACTCATTGAAAGAGGATCCTTTCATGTGAGGAATACCTCATCTCATCTCTTGAAGATCGGACTCCACTCTCATAGCTCGGTTAACTGCCTCGTGATAAACTCGAATGTCCAATCCTACTAATCTTTCCAAGATCTCCGGCTGAAGTCCCTCGATGAACTTTCGCGCTCTTCGATCGTCAGATGCAATGTGAGGAGCATAGACGATGAGGCGGCCGAAAATTGCCTCGTATTGTGCAACAGGGAGAGCTCCTTGGGTAAGGGACATGAACTCTCTTTCTCGGCTGTCACGTACCACTTGCGGCACGTACTTCTCTCGGAAGTCGGATAGGAACCGTGACCAAGTGTACGGAATTCTCTCAGCGATCCATCTCTGTTATGTAAGGCCACCAATCCTCAGCTGGTCCTCTCATGAGAAAGATGGCATACTCGACCCTCTCGGGGTCACCGCAGCGTATAACTCGGAAGATTCGCTCTAAATCGGCTATCCAAGCCTCGGCCTTAAGATCATCTGGTTCACCCACGAAGCAAGGTGGGTTGTAGTGTAGAAATCTGTCCAGGGATTGGCCCTCGGCTTGTCTCGCAGGCACATGCTGCTGTTGTTGTTGTCTCTCTTGATGTACTTGCTCTGCAATCTGTCTCATAGCTGTCACTAACTCCCTTGCAATCGAATTCGGAGATAAGGGAGCGGTAGGGGGTCTTCGATGAGACATTATGTACCTGCGCTCAATAAACTAGGAGAAGATGCATGCTCGGTTAATCGAATGATCACATCAGGCATAAGAATTCAAATAAAGCATACATATATGATTCGAATAGCATGTAGACAAGTTAAGCATGAAACAAATCACAGAACAAGAAAAACTCGATCCTAAAGCCGTACGACCTAGACACGACAAGACCCAAGCAGGACACGACAAGACGACAAGACAAGACAGACGGTACCTCAAGTTCCACATCCACTTGCATTCAATCCCAACTCAGTACTACAATTGTAAGAGATCAAACGATTGGTTAGCCATTCCAAAAGAAGATCAATCACAATTTCAATACTAAGGAGTTCTCAAGCACCTGTGACTGGAAACTCTAAGTCTCACTGACACGAAACGGGCAGACACAAGAGACAAGACATGACGCGATTACAAAGCTTCGGTTCCTTTTGGGAACCTAGGCTCTGATACCACTGACTGTAGCGCCCCCTAAAGAAGAACCGCCACATCCGCACCGAAATGGATTCCCGAGCTTCAGCGAGGGGCCTCAACCCAAAAACCCACTCTGGCGAACGGCACTCAAGCAACCACTACCGGCAACAGCAACGACATCCCAACAACAACCAGAAAAGAGCAGAGAAAATGCGGAAGCGATAATAAAAGATAATCAAATAAATTCCATAAAAGCCTACAAGGCTAACATAATAACAATAAACAATTATAATCAAGATACAGAATGTTCATAAGCAGATAATGCCATCCATGGCTCAACTAGTCCACCCTATGCAATCCTAGATATCGTCAACTATCCCACATCAAGGGCACATAATTTTGTAAAGTAAATAAGTACAATAAACAAGACTCGACAGTTGTTGGGACCACAGACAAGACAAACTAGAAAGACTGAGCCTATCTAGACCTGCTGATGCCGACTGACAAGATAGGTGACGTCGCCACCTGTCTACCTGAAGCAAGAACCAAAATAGCAGGGGTGAGTATAAAGGATACTCAGTAAGGGGGTTATTGGTCACAGTTCGTCATTTATCTTTTTAAAACTAAAAGTGGTGAGTGTTGCCCGTTCTGAGAAAGAATACGAATACGAAATATAAGTTGCAAAATGACACAAAGCAACACTCGGGTTCGGCTTATTTGAAAACACAAAAGGTTGACGAACCGGATCCTTTAAAACATTTGCACATAATATCAAGCCGATAAATTGAAAGGGTATTAGTTGAATAATAAAGGAGGCTTAGGGTAGCAAGTACGAGTCACACTTCCGGATTTTATATATATATAGGGAAGTACATATGATAACTGAAGAAAACCGGAATGTGCTTCGACTTGTCACGAAAGCCATAAAACAATTAGACAAGCAATAAATGCAGTAAATCATGCAATAATGTGTCCCGGCGAGAACGGGCCCTCTCCTTATAACTCCCAATTGGAAATCATGCAAGCATATAGTCAAGTACTCCACCACCAAAGATACTGTACAGGATTTAAGGAGACGCTGTTAGCACCACCATCAGGAATTAAGGAGACGCGATTAGCACCACCGTCAGGAATTAAGGAGACGCGATTAGCACCACCGTCAGGAATTAAGGAGACGCGATTAGCACCACCGTTCTCATCAACTCAGGCTAACCAACCTCCTGACCGGCCCAAGTCAACACGCTAGAAGTACACATCGGGATTTGCCCTAGACGCTCGTCCCCAGGCTCACCTCCTGTATACTCCGGGCCCAAGTCATAAAACAGACTATGGCTCGCTTTTGAAATTAATGATAATTTGGGTGGCCAAAAGGGTCATTCGAAAGTAGGAAATCGGGGTGTGGAAGGCCAAAGGGCCATTCGAGACAAGGTTATAATTGCGAGGTCGAGAGACCAAAGTTCGCATTTAAAACGAATGGGTTTTCCCTTGTCTCTAGTTGAAAGCATTTCAAATCATTTTGGTTTGCTATCAAAACGGTTTGACTAAGCACGTAAGGAATATTAAAGACAGTACAACAAGCAATAAGAAAAGGCGGGGAAATAAGTTATTTCGAAGCCTAAACAAACTATGTTCTTACTCCAGTTGAAAACAATTTAAAACCCTTACCTGGCTCGACACGACAGTATGAAAGCAGGCGGTAGTCAGGTTTCTCCCTCGTTGGTCCCACCTGTAATACACAGGGCCTAGAGGATGAAAACAAGACCGACAATAACAAAAAGCAAGACACGAACAACCGACGACGCACGGCAATTCAAATAAACATCACTCATGCTACAGGTGCAATATGGAAAGTAAATCAATTAAACATATAAATTACGGTAAGACAATTAAAGAATATTAATGAAATGTTAAATAATGAAAGAACGTAAATAATAAATATTAAAGGCATGCTTAAACGCAATTAGGGCACCTAGACATACTTAAAATAATATAAGGACGTTCTCTCGCGAACACGGGATTAAACGGATAAGAAACGGAAAAGATGGGAAAAATCCCTAAACGAGAAAGGTGTCAATTGACGGTCAAATAAGGTCGGATAAATTGCAAATTATGAATAATATCAAATCCCGAGGCTCAAGGAAGCTATAGGTGAAATCGGATTGATATTCGGAGGTCGTATGAGAAAAGTCAACATTTAAATGAGTGGGATTGACCAATTCCCGAAGTATAAGAAACGAAAATGCTGGAAAAATACACGAAGTATGTTGCACCGGCCAACGCACGGGCTTGCGCACGGGCTTGGCAAGCCGGTGCAAGCACAAAAGGGGGTGCACGGCCTCCCGCACGGTGCCAAGACCGTGCAGGTGCAAACGGGCCTGCACACGGTCCTGTGCACGGGCTCAAGCCCGTGCAGGATGAAAAGTGCCGCGCACGGGCTCCTGCACGGTCTTGATCAAGACCGTACGTTTGCCCGTGTGGATCTACTGAGCAGCAGACTCAGCAGATCGCGAACTTCACACGCGAATTCAAAATATAAATTCATACATCTCCTAATTTACTCCATAAAATATCCTAATTTTCACATATAATCATATATATCATATAAGCTACACATAGACACAAGAATCACGTAAAATGGTCAAGTAAATCTTCCTAAACACGAAAATCCTAATATATAAAATCCTATATCTAAAGTCATGAAAATCGCAAGAAATGACGAACGGAATGAAATGGGGTAAAAGGATTACCGGTAGATAATGTAGTGAGGATCGTTCGGGTTTGCACGGCTCGTTGATCGGGCGAGAAACGAGTTCGGTAGGGCGTCGGGAAGATCTTCTCCTTTCTTCTCCTTCTTTCTCCTTTCTTTCTTCTTTCTTTCTTTTCTCCTTCATGCTATGAGAGAATGAGAGAGATAGGTAGATATTTAGGAAAATATCTCGGGGGAGTAAAATGGTCATTTAGGCTTTTAAGGGCATTTATGTAATTTAAGTAATTGAGGGTATTTAAAAGATAGGTTAAATCAATCTTTTCCACAAGATTAATTAATCCAATTGGATAGATCGAGAAATTAGGTAAGAAAGAATTCGCGTAATTATTAATAATATACTTAAAATATTCGGGTCGTTACAATACTCCCCTCTTCAAAAGAATCTGTCCTCAGATTCTCCTCCGGACTTCGAGGTTAGTTAAGAGGAGCATAATCTAAGAGTTCTAATAACGCGAATTAAAAACGAACATTTAGGAGCAATTAAAATACATTATAAAACCTCAGACATAACAAAAATATTTAAATGCAATTAACATTCCAAATAAAATTCAAAGTCATGCGAAAGACGGCATTACAAAAACCCTAAACAAGGCTAACGACGAAGAAGAAAATCCCAATGTAAGGTCCTCATCACTGTCATTATCTATTTCGTTCTTCCGACTGATTCTTGCACTCTTCGTATCCTCAATGACAATTGTCACTTCCTTCTCCTGTTTCTTGATTAGAGCTCCTTTTACAGGAAGTAACGTCATCATCATTTCTCCCATTGTACCCCTCGTCCTTCTCACAATCTGTTTCTTCAAGATCACACTCTTTCTTATTCTTTCTACAAAATGTTTTCTCACCTTCAATGGTATTGGATGATTTCTCCTCTCCGCTTTCCATTAAACCATCATTTTCATCATTTATTCGCTCGACTTCATACGAAACATCAGGATCGTCATTATCGGAAGCCGATGTCGGCTCGTCTCCCATATAATCATCATCGTCAGATAATTCATTATCCTCTTCACTAGTTGATTCATCTTTAGACATACCTTCAGAAGTATACTCCTTCAGACTCGATTTGTCAACGTCGGTGCTATCCAGAACCGCATAACGTACTTGCAACAGAATCGATCCTAGTCGGCCAAGAACTCCTTGTCCTTAGCACTCTCTAATAGCGTATAACGAATTTATCGAATTCCACGCTATCCACACAGAGGCCACATAAATCTTAGCATCTAATCATTCAATCAGTGCAAGTGTGAATTTTGAAAGCAGTTAAAGCACGTAAGTTATATAAAACACTTAACACATAGTTAAAGCAATTATCATTCGAAACAAAATACTATAAATGAATGCTATGATAATGCAATATACCTCTGCGATTCGGTATCAGGGTTGGGATCCCCTTTTTCTTCCCCGAGGGTTGCTTGAGTCGGGGCAGTCTTGAACTCGATGCTTGCTACTCCCAAATCTGAGGCAACGCCCCAGTTTCCTCCTACACCTTGCAGTCTCGTGATTGGTCTTTCCACAGTGCTCACAGGGATTGAGGTCCTCGTTCACTTCTGGTCCGGTAGGTTCCGGCATCTCGTAGTATGGTTCCCATGTCGTAAAGGTGCTCGGTCCGGCTGGTACTCTTCTTGCTAACTCATTGAAAGAGGATCCTTTCATGTGAGGAATACCTCATCTCATCTCTTGAAGATCGGACTCCACTCTCATAGCTCGGTTAACTGCCTCGTGATAAACTCGAATGTCCAATCCTACTAATCTTTCCAAGATCTCCGGCTGAAGTCCCTCGATGAACTTTCGCGCTCTTCTTCGATCGTCAGATGCAATGTGAGGAGCATAGACGATGAGGCGGCTGAAAATTGCCTCGTATTGTGCAACAGGGAGAGCTCCTTGGGTAAGGGACATGAACTCTCTTTCTCGGCTGTCACGTACCACTTGCGGCACGTACTTCTCTCGGAAGTCGGATAGGAACCGTGACCAAGTGTACGGAATTCTCTCAGCGATCCATCTCTGTTCTATGTAAGGCCACCAATCCTCAGCTGGTCCTCTCATGAGAAAGATGGCATACTCGACCCTCTCGGGGTCACCGCAGCGTATAACTCGGAAGATTCGCTCTAAATCGGCTATCCAAGCCTCGGCCTTAAGATCATCTGGTTCACCCACGAAGCAAGGTGGGTTGTAGTGTAGAAATCTGTCCAGGGATTGGCCCTCGGCTTGTCTCGCAGGCACATGCTGCTGTTGTTGTTGTCTCTCTTGATGTACTTGCTCTGCAATCTGTCTCATAGCTGTCACTAACTCCCTTGCAATCGAATTCGGAGATAAGGGAGCGGTAGGGGGTCTTCGATGAGACATTATGTACCTGCGCTCAATAAACTAGGAGAAGATGCATGCTCGGTTAATGGAATGATCACATCAGGCATAAGAATTCAAATAACGCATATGTAACACCCCGAAAATCCGAATAATTAATTTGGTATGTCCGAATCGAATATTTGTGTAATTTAATATTTATTTGATATTTATTTTGTAATTTTAGAATTTATTTCGTATATGATTGAATTTATGTATTTAAATTACAAATCGTCAATGTGCGTTTAATAATATGAATTTTGACTGTAATTACATGTTATTTGGACAACGTGAGTTTTCGAACTTATTTTGCAAAATTACGACTTTGCCCCTTCGGTTTCTAAACCTTAGTCGATTTGACTAAGTCTCAATCTCTCTCTCACATTGCCATTCACGCTCAAACAAGAAAAAGAAAGAAAAGGAGAAGAAAGAAAAAGAAAGAAAAAGAGAAGGAAGAAGAAAGATTCCAACGATTGTCCCGACTCCGATTCCCGACGGATTCTCGATCCGTTTTCGTCTACGAACTCCTCGCGAACTCTTCTACGAGTAAGCCTTTCCCGATTCTTTCGTTTAATGTCTTCTTCGCTTCGTATTTCTTATTTTTGATAATAGTTATAGAATTTAGGTTTTATATGATTTTGATAGAAAATGTGGATGGATTTTCGTGTTTATCGTTTCTATATGAAGCATATATGTTGTAGATGATTATATGTGAGAATTAGGGTTTAATTTGCATGATTTAGTGATTATATGTTGGATTAGGGTTTGATTTTTCGCGAGTTTCTGAGCTTCTGCTTGTTCTGCGATTTTAGATCGCACACGGCCTGTTGCACACGGCCTTGAGGCCGTGTGCATGAGACCGTGTGCGAGGGATGAATTGCGCACGGGCTGTGCACACGGCCTTGAGGCCGTGTGCATGAGGCCGTGCGTGTTGCATGTTTGTGCACGGCCTCGCCACACGGCCGTGCACAAGGCCGTGTGGAAGGCTCGAACAGTGCCCTGACCTTCTGTAAGTCAGGGTACAAATTGGCCTACGGGTCCCGCTTCGGCTCGTCTTTTCCGAATTCTTTCTTCGCTCGTGTATTCGATATGTATGATATAGATAGGAATTGCATGATTTATGAATTTACGACATGTTCGGGTATGTGAATAGTGCATTTTAAGTTTTCGTTAAATTTTCTAACTTTTGCATGTGAAGTCCGATTTTCCCGAAATTCGAATGCATGCTTCTTTATGATATTCTAAGCATGTCCGTAAAGTTTCGTTGCATTTGGAATTGAGTTACATTTTTAAATTTGCGATTTACTCCGTTTTCGTTTGAGAATTTGAACCTAAGTGATTTATTTAATTGTATAACGTGCTTCTATGTGTTCTAATTCTTTCGTATAAGCCGTGCGTCGTCTTTAGTCTTATTTGGTTGTGTCTTGGTATTTTTGCAGACGATACTCCTGTGGAGTAGCGCCGGTTCTTGCTCTTTTGCTCATCTTTTGCATAGCCAGGTGAGGCTTTCCTTTTCTGATTCCAGTATTACTACGTATATATATATATATATATATGCCTTTCCCCATATAAGCCACGTTTATGTTTTGTTTTCACACCGTTTATATATATACTTAGTAGATATTTATGATTATTATGTTCATCTGATTTATCGAAACTTATTTGATATGAAAAAGTATTACGTATAGTCTTCGAAATGTTTACGAAAGAGACATGTAAAACCTTTTTGTTTCTAAGGCGAACTTTGGCCTTCGGCCTCGCATATGACATGTCTCGAACGGTCTTTTGGCCAACCCGAAATGTTTGAAAAGCGAGTTATGAAATGTTTGCATGATCGTTTGGGCCCGGAGTAAGAGCGATAGGACGAAGTCGGTAGACGTCGGGTCTACGGCGTAAATCCTATGGTTTCCTCCATTTGGGAGCTCGGGGTGAGGCCGGAGTGGCAGCCCTTTGAGTACCTGAGTTATTCTAGTCAGTTACGAGTAGTTCGGATTTAGCGGTCCGTCTACATTGGAGGCATAAGGGTGGTTTCCGGTTTTTATGTTCGGATATTGGAGTTCAGGGCTCGACTCGCCGAGTCATAAGATATGTTTTGTTTTATGTTAAATCACCACCCGATTATGAAAACCTTTCTTTTATGTTGATTTCTTTTACTTTAAAATTGGTGATTTATTTTCCGTTTTGTTATATACCTTATTATTCCCTCCTCACTTAGTCGTTTGACTAACCCCCTCTGTTTTACCCTGTACTGGTTTCAGGATACTAGGCGGGATCTGCGTCGTCGTCGTCGCGTTTTAGAGTTACATTCTTTTGCTCATGTATAACTCTCATTCAGTATGGCTATGATTTATGTCTTTTGATTTTAGGATTTATTAGAATGTATTCGGGATTTTGTATTGAACCCGTTGTTATATAATTATCGGGATATTGTACCGAACCCGTTTGTTATTTAATTAAGTGAATTTCGTTAGCCTTGGTGGGCTTTAATAATTGTGCAATTTATCATGCTTTAATGATTGATTATTTCGCTTCCGCACTTCTGTCTCGTTGTTTTTTTTTTTAAAATCCCCGCCTAGTAATTGAGTAAATGCTTGCCGTTCGCCGGGTTTTGATTCGGGTCGGATCCCATTTCGGTTTCGGGTCGAAGCTCGGTGCGGGGCGTGCGTTACCCGTTTGGGGCGCCCGCTACAGCATACATATATGATTCGAATAGCATGTAGACAAGTTAAGCATGAAACAAATCACAGAACAAGAAAAACTCGATCCTAAAGCCGTACGACCTAGACACAAAAAGACCCAAGCAGGACACGACAAGACGACAAGACAAGACAGACGCTACCTCAAGTTCCACATCCACTTGCATTCAATCCCAACTCAGTACTACAATTGTAAGAGATCAAACGATTGGTTAGCCATTCCAAAAGAAGATCAATCACAATTTCAATACTAAGGAGTTCTCAAGCACCTGTGACTGGAAACTCTAAGTCTCACTGACACGAAACGGGCAGACACAAGAGACAAGACATGACGCGATTACAAAGCTTCGGTTCCTTTTGGGAACCTAGGCTCTGATACCACTGACTGTAGCGCCCTCTGAAGAAGAACCGCCCCATCCGCACCGAAATGGATTCCCGAGCTTCAGCGAGGGGCCTCAACCCAAAAACCCACTCCGGCGAACGGCACTCAAGCAACCACTACCGGCAACAGCAATGACATCCCAACAACAACCAGAAAAGAGCAGAGAAAATGCAGAAGCGATAATAAATGATAATCAAATAAATTCCATAAAAGCCTACAAGGCTAACATAATAACAATAAACAATTATAATCAAGACACAGAATGTTCATAAGCAGATAATGCCATCCATGGCTCAACTAGTCTACCCTATGCAATCCTAGATATCGTCAACTATCCCACATCAGGGGCACATAATTTTGTAAAGTAAATAAGTAAAATAAACAAGACTCGACAGTTGTTGGGACCACAGACAAGACAAACCAGAAAGACTGAGCCTATCTAGACCTGCTGATGCCGACTGACAAGATAGGTGACGTCGCCACCTGTCTACCTGAAGCAAGAACCAAAATAGCAGGGGTGAGTATAAAGGATAATAAGTAAGGGGGTTTTTGGTCACAGTTCGTCATTTATCTTTTTAAAACTAAAAGTGGTGAGTGTTGCCCGTTTTGAGAAAGAATACGAATACGAAATATAAGTTGCAAAATGACACAAAGCAACACTCGGGTTCGGCTTATTTGAAAACACAAAAGGTTGACGAACCGGATCCTTTAAAACATTTGCACATAATATCAAGCCGATAAATTGAAAGGGTATTAGTTGAATAATAAAGGAGGCTTAGGGTAGCAAGTACGAGTCACACTTCCGGGTTTTATATATATATAGGGAAGTACATATGATAACTGAAGAAAACCGAAATGTGCTTCGACTTGTCACGAAAGCCATAAAACAATTAGACAAGCAATAAATGCAGTAAATCATGCAATAATGTGTCCCGGCGAGAACGGGCCCTCTCCTTATAACTCCCCATTGAAAATTATGCAAGCATATAGTCAAGTACTCCACCACCAAAGATACTGTACAGGATTTAAGGAGACGCTGTTAGCACCACCATCAGGAATTAAGGAGACGCGATTAGCACCACCGTCAGGAATTAAGGAGACGCGATTAGCACCACCGTTCGCATCAACTCAAGCTAACCAACCTCCTGACCGGCCCAAGTCAACACGCTAGAAGTACACATCGGGATTTGCCCTAGACGCTCGTCCCCAGGCTCACCTCCTGTATACTCCGGGCCCAAGTCATAAAACAGACTATGGCTCGCTTTTGAAATTAATGATAATTTGGGTGGCCAAAAGGGCCATTCGAAAGTAGGAAATCGGGGTGTGGAAGGCCAAAGGGCCATTCGAGACAAGGTTATAATTGCGAGGTCGAGAGACCAAAGTTCGCATTTAAAACGAATGGGTTTTCCCTTGTCTCTAGTTGAAAGCATTTCAAATCATTTTGGTTTGCTATCAAAACGGTTTGACTAAGCACGTAAGGAATATTAAAGACAGTACAACAAGCAATAAGAAAAGGCGGGGAAATAAGTTATTTCGAAGCCTAAACAAACTATGTTCTTACTCTAGTTGAAAACAATTTAAAACCCTTACCTGGCTCGACACGACAGTATGAAAGTAGGCGGTAGTCAGGTTTCTCCCACTTTGGTCCCACCTGTAATACACAGGGCCTAGAGGATGAAAACAAGACCGACAATAACAAAAAGCAAGACACGAACAACCGACGACGCACGGCAATTCAAATAAACATCACTCATGCTACAGGTGCAATATGGAAAGTAAATCAATTAAACATATAAATTACGGTAAGACAATTAAAGAATATTAATGAAATGTTAAATAATGAAAGAACGTAAATAATAAATATTAAAGGCATGCTTAAATGCAATTAGGGCACCTAGACATGCTTAAAATAATATAAGGACGTTCTCTCGCGAACACGGGATTAAACGGATAAGAAACGGAAAAGATGGGAAAAATCCCTAAACGAGAAAGGTGTCAATTGACGGTCAAATAAGGTCGGATAAATTGCAAATTATGAAGAATATCAAATCCCGAGGCTCAAGGAAGCTATAGGTGAAATCGGATTGATATTCGGAGGTCGTATGAGAAAAGTCAACATTTAAATGAGTGGGGTTGACCAATTCCCGAAGTGTAAGAAAGGAAAATGCTGGAAAAATACACTAAGTATGTTGCACCGGCTAACGCACGGGCTTGGCAAGCCGGTGCAAGCACAAAAGGGGGTGCACGGCCTCCCGCACGGTCTTGAGCACGGTGCCAAGACCGTGCAGGTGCAAACGGGCCTGCATACGGTCAGGATGAAAACTGTCGCGCACGGGCTCCTGCACGGTCTTGATCAAGACCATGCGTTTGCCCGTGTAGATCTACTGAGCAGCAGACTCAGCAGATCGCGAACTTCTCACGCGAATTCAAAATATAAATTCATACATCTCCTAATTTACTCCATAAAATATCCTAATTTTCACATATAATCATATATATCATATAAGCTACACATAGACACAAGAATCACGTAAAATGGTCAAGTAAATCTTCCTAAACACGAAAATCCCAATATATAAAATCCTATATCTAAAGTCACAAAAATCGCAAGAAATAACGAACAGAATGAAATGGGGTAAAAGGATTACCGGTAGATAATGTAGTGAGGATCGTTCGGGTTTTCATGGCTCGTTGATCGGGCGAGAAACGAGTTCGGTAGGGCGTCGGGAAGATCTTCTCCTTTCTTCTCCTTCTTTCTCCTTTCTTTCTTCTTTCTTTCTTTTCTCCTTCTTGTTATGAGAGAATGAGAGAGATAGGTAGATATTTAGGAAAATATCTCGGGGGGGTAAAATGGTCATTTAGGCTTTTAAGGGCATTTATGTAATTTAAGTAATTGAGGGTATTTAAAAGATAGGTTAAATCAATCTTTTCCACAAGATTAATTAATCCAATTGGATAGATCGAGAAATTAGGTAAGAAAGAATTCGCGTAATTATTAATAATATACTTAAAATATTCGGGTCGTTACAACCCGAGTGTTGCTTTGTATCATTTTACAACTTATATTTCGTTATTCGTATTCTTTCTCAAAACGGGCAACACTCACCACTTTTAGTTTTAAAAAGATAAATGACGAACTGTGATCAAAACCCCCTTGCTGAGTATCCTTTATACTCACCCCTGCTATTTTGGTTCTTGCTTCAGGTAGACAGGTGGCGACGTCACCTATCTTGTCAGTCGGCATCAGCAGGTCTAGATAGGCTCAGTCTTTCTGGTTTGTGTTGTCAGTGGTCCCAACAACCGTCAAGTCTTGTTTATTGTATTTATTTACTTTACGTACTTATGTGCCCCTGATGTGGGATAGTTGACGATATCTAGGATTGTACAGGATAGACTAGTTGAGCCATGGATGGCACTACGTGTTGTTATTCTGTTGTATTGCAAATTGCACATGTTTAATTGTTATTAAGTTAGCCTCGTAGGCGTTTATGGAATTTATCTGTTTACTTTATAATCGCTTCCGCATTTCTCTGTTTTATTGTGGTTGTTGTTGGGATGGTTGTCGCTGTTGCCGATGGTTATTGTTTGAGTGCCGTTCACCGGAGTGGAGTTTTGAGTTGAGGCTCCTCGCTGAAACTCGGGAGTCCATTTCGGTGCGGATATGGCGGTCCTTCTTCAGGGGGCGCTACAAGAAGGATATATCAACAATGTCCATCCGAGGCTTAACTAAATAAAAGTAAAGTCATAACATAATGAACAATCCCTCACAGGAGCAAATATATATAATCTCAGCCAATTCGTTGTTTCAACAAAAGTATCAAGTAGGAGATAATATGAGCTAATCCAATTCATCAACGACATACCGATCTAACAAACACTATACACTAGACCGACAACCGATAATTGGAAAGCCTATCTAACGCTGCTGCTATAGCCGACAATGTAATGTCGGACATGAACACCTGAAGCATGAACCAAAAAGAGGTGTGAGTTCAAAACAACTTAGTGGGGGGGGGGGGGGGGGGGGGGGTATATGTAATATTTGAAACCTGTTTAGATTCACACTTTAGTTTGATAGAAAACGAATCTAATAGCAATAAGTTTTCTTTCCAATTCAGTAAAGTTTAGTGAATCAAACATGATTATAAAATATTTTTTTCAGAAACATTTGATTCCCGGCAAGAACGGGTCATCTCCTTTTAACTCCCAAAAACCATTTCAAAATAGATACAAAAATCTCTAATATACCATTTTGGCTTATCAAGGAGCAACCCGATATTTCACCACCGATTACGACATTATACATAAAAGCATAACACCGGTAAGCATTACTCGAACTAGACTACCTCCGACTAGCTACAAGTAATACCCTTTGATTATATATTAGATAATTCGTCAACGGGAGTCTATCTATATATAATCGGAATTAGACAATGGGATTTACCCTAAACGCACGTCTCCGGGTCTTCACCTATTATATAATCCGGCCCAAGTTTCCCCCAAAAGCGTCCTCAAGGGGTTAAATTGTAATATCCAACTCGCTTTTGAAATACTTAGTTCTACTTTCTCTTTCTCGAGCAAAGGAGCAATTTGACCAAAAGGGTCTTTCGAGACAAGGTGTGTAATGGCCAAGGATTTCTCTCGTCACGTTGCCGAGTAGACTCGAGGCATACGCGCAAGGTACACGACCCAAAGTTACCTGTTAAATCAAAAGATTTCTCTTGTCTCTATTTCAAAACCATTTGATCAATAAGTACAGTTATATCATTTTGATATTAAAACCATTTATTTAAATATCGATAACATAGATAATCGAAATAAATAAAGGGAATGTAACATTTTCACAAACATTTGTTCAAGCTCCAGTTATAAAATATTTTTATTTTTAAACCTCACCTGAAAGGCTTCAAAAGGCAAAACGGAAGGCCCGACGAACTATGTCTTGTCCCCTTGGGTCCCACCTGTAATACACAAGGCCTCGAGGTAAGACACGAGTCGATAAACCCAACCAAATAAGACAAACGACTTTAAATTTATGATGAAACCATACACATGCTTATAATGATGAAATCAAGTATAAAAGCACTTAAGCAAGCTCAGATATCAGAGATATTAAGCATAGAAGGCCTATGAGTAATGTAGAAGCTTGGGTGATAAAAATCAAACGTTTGAAAAAATAACAAAAACCACCCCTGAACACTATTCACATCCCGAACATGTCTGATCGCCACGAAACATTCAAAATATCTTAGTTTTAACATTTTAGGATTTTTGGTGGCGAAAGAATCGAGAAAAAATGAGGTTCGGGACGAGTTAGTTGTCCAAAACACGGCCTGGGGCCGTGGTGAGCAACATGGCCGTGGCGGGGGCATTGGACATGATCTCGTCCAAGACCATGGCCGTGGGCACCACCGCGGGCGTGGTGACCCTGCACTTCACCTTCTCCGCGGCAACTTCAATTTTTTGCCCAAAAATCACATTTTTCAACCCCAAACTTCACCAAACTCTACCTAAATGCTCAATATCATGATATAGCAAGAAAACCTCAATACAACGAGCATTTGGAGCCATAAAACCAATATTACAAATAAACCCATTTAGCTTCAAATAGTGTTAATGGAGTTCAATGGCTTATAAGCCCATTCATGCTTCCAAAAGCTCAACTAACAACCATATAATCATCTAAACCAACATTCATATCATGTAATTCATCTTAAACTATTGAAATGCAATAAAAGATCAATTACTTGAAAACCAAGAAAATGAAAGATGAGGGTGATCAAGAACTCAATGGAACTTGTAAATAGAGAAATCTCTTCCTTGATTGCTAAAGTAACTTAGTGTAGCAGGAGAAGTCTTGAAGGTTGACAGTGAGGGTGAATGAAACCTAGGTTTTTGCAAAGGTTTATGGCTAAGGAAGGAACAAAGAAAAAGATGAAATGTTCAAGTGTTGGTGAATAGAGAGACGTGAGAGTTTAAGGAGAAAAAGAAATACTGGCTCAAACTTGAGCTAGTCCGAGAATACTGCGAATCGCTATTCCGGGCTAAAATGTCGACTTATCGAAATAAATCGATATTACAGTCAAAACAATACAAATTACACCCTCATTAGCAATACGAGATTAAAAATCTCAAGAATACACATAATTCACGTAATTAAACAATTAAATTCAGCTAACGCACCGAAAACATACCTCAGAAATAACGGGGCGTTATAATACTCCCCCGTTCAAAGAATCTGGTCCTCAGATTCTAATTGAACTCGGGAAATAACTCGGGATATTAACGGGGCGTTACATTTGTAACTCTTGCTTTAGTAGAAGTGAAGATGTTAAATAATTCACTCATAGTTTCTGTTATGTGAATCTAAAATTGTTGATTCCTCTACATGATTAATTACTTGATGTTGATCATTCTGTTGGATTCATTTTTATATCGTAGCACAACTATTAAAAGAATAATTTTTATCACTATTTACATATCACAAGAATATTCAGGTGAGATCATTATCCATTTTTAATAACTAGCTATTAGAAAAGGAAATTCACTTATGTTAGCTTGAAAGATTATTTCATTTCCGTTTCTATAATTCATTTATTGGATATCAGTTTGTCGTAATTAAACTTTAAGTAACTATTGACATGTACATAACTAAAAGATTATTTAGTGAGTTATTAATTAAGGGAAATTCTTTAAAGTTTCTTACGAAATAAACATATATGTGTTTGATTTTATAGTTCTAATTCATGAATTTGGATTAAATGGTACGGCCTGATAATTAGTGTGACTATGATAAATTGTTACTTATTTATATGCAACTAGTAAAAAGCACACGCATTGCGCGTGTAGAATCATTATTTATATTTATTTTTTAAAATGTTATTTTTGCAAAAGTATGTATAATATATATAACATATATATATATATATATATATATATATATGACATGAAAGAAAAATAAATGATATTGTATAAGTGACGGGAGTTTGTACCTATGGGAATACTTGTGCGCACCAAAACACCAGTAAGGCTTCTTCCTTGTCTAATTATGCTTTTAATTTTATAATAACTCAATCATGCAGGAATTGTAACGCCCCGATATTTTTCGAAGTACGTTTCGGTGAGATAATCGAATTATTTGTGAATTATGTGAACTATTTGATAATTAGTGTGAGAATATCATGATAGTTGAGGAGTTTTTGGCAATTTTCCTCCTTTTGACTTTTAAGATACTTTCTCTTCTTTATTTCTATAGAATTCTACAACTTTATCTCTCAATCATCATTCTCCAACGCCATCACCACCAACAGAAACCAAGCTTCAACAATTTCTTCAAGCTTCAAGACTTCACCACTTTATTCAAGCTTTTAGCTTTTCCAAGAATCACCTTACAACTTCTAGCTTTTCCTAAAAGCTATCTTCTTCTTCCTCCATCTTTGAGCTCACTTGAGGTAAAGGGTTATGTTTTATTTTAAGGAATTTATATGTGTTGGTAGATGTTTAAGTGAAGAAGTGTGATGAATATGCATGATTGATAACTCATAGCAACACCTACAACTTATAGCTTTTCTACAAGCTCTTTTTCGTCTCATTTCTTTTATCTTTTCATTGTTGAAGTAGAGGTTGGTGTTACAACTATTGATGAACTTAGATAGTTTATAGTTGATTAAATGTTGGATTATGATGAATATGAGTGATTGAGAACACTTAGATACATGATATAGCTTATAGCTTCCTACCTCACCATTGATGCTTATTTGTGCTATTTGGGCAACTTCATGGAAATGGGATTTTGGGCTGAAATGTTGGAATTTCTCGAAACTGTTTTAACTGGAGCTTCTCAACATAGTAAGACTCATGTTCTCCAATTTTGGTGTTAAACGGAGCTGATTTGATCACTGAAAAATTACAAAAATGACCTTGGTGTCCCCTGTTTCAGTTTCGAGACAGAAGCTTCAGAAAATAGGGCAAACGTTGGAATTTTCAAAAACTGTTTCACAGTAATATTTATCAATGTGTTTGAAGTGTCTCCATAATTTTTTAGATCATTTGGACTTCATTTTCTTAGGTAACGAAATTTTCTTCCAAAATGTGTTGCTGTGACGTATTTTCTGTTTTATGCCTACTTTGGACAAAAATCTGATTTTGCTTAGAATGAACCAAATTTTGGGCCTTATACCTATGGAAAGATATGTTTGTCTAGTTTTCTAAGAATTTTAAGGTCCGTTAAAAATCGTTCCGAGGAGAGAGATATGATCGTTTTAGGGCAACGTGCGCATACTTGAATTTCCATATTACTTGTATGCCTTTTCTAGCTTGACATCTGTATCATTTGTATTTGAATATGTTTAAATGTGTTGAGGTTTGTTATACTTGATTTCATTATTTATAGACATGTTTTACAATTAGGTCAAAGCCGTTCGTTATTTGGTTTGGTTTGTCGAGTCGTGTCTCACCTCGAGACCTATGTGCTGCAGGTGGGTCCTCGCGGAGCTAGGTCGTTGCTCTCGTGTCTCTTTTAATCCCAAAGCCTACAGGTGAGGGTTTAAATGTTTTAACTGGAGCTATGAACAAATGATTTCGAAAACCATATCCCTTTATATTCGAATATACGGGTTATTCATATTTAATGAAAAGGTTTGCTATTAAAATCTTATATGTGTATTCGAGTAAAACAAGTCTTAAAAGGCCATTTGGTTCTTAAAAGATTTGAAAAGCGAGAGATAATTACATTTAACCCCTTAAGGACGCTTTTGGGGGAATACTTGGGCCCGGATTATACAAAAGGCGGAAACCCGGAGACGAGCGTCTAGGGTGAAGCCCAATTGTATAATCCACAGATTATAAACGGGTTTAACTAGTAACTCGTAAATAATCGAAGGGTATTACTCATTGCTAGTCGGAGGTAGTCTAGCTCGGGTAATACTTACACCGGCGTTATTAGTCGATTATATGGTGAAATCTCGGGTTGCTCCTTGATAAGTCAAACGGTGTATGGGATTTTATTTATGAATTGATATGTTTTATGGGAGTTATAAGGAGATGGCCCGTTCTCGCCGGGAATAAAATGATTGGAGAAAACATTTCATTGTTTTAAGTTTAATTCCCAAACTTTGATGAATTGTAAAAGAATGATTGTCATGAGATTATTCTTAAACAACCAAAGTGTGGAATTAAACAAGTTTTCGAAATATTACGTATATTTCCCCATCCTCACTGAGTTCGTTTAACTCACCCCTTTTGGTTCATGCTTCAGGTATAGGTGCTCGACACACTAATGTCGAGTCTGGAAGCAGCTCTTGTAGGTTTTGAAGTTTGGAAGTCGGTCTTATGTACATCTCTTTTGTAGATCGAACTTGAAATGTTGGGTTATGACAATATGTTATGTTGGAGTATTTGAAATTTAATATGTTATAATGGTGTTGGATACTTGATATTATGACTCGTGATGGATAATGATCTTGTAAATATGTATTTTGGCCACGGATGGCAATGTGAATATATGATATGTTGTGCTTTGCTTCCGCTTGATGATGATTGTTGTTGTTGTTGTTGTTGGGAAAAGCTGTTGCCAGGTCACGGGAATCCCGTTGTCCGGGGCGGGTTTTCGAGTGGGGGTAATTAACCATCGCTCGGGGGCTCGTTTCGGTCCGGGGGTTGTGATGTGGGGATGTCACAGCCATAAAGTGGTATCAGAGCCTAGGTTTGGTACTTAGGTTTTGATGTGTGTCGAGTCTGTCTAGGTCGAACGGCTTTAGGACAATGTGCGCTTTTACTTTTATGCTACGTGACGTGTGCTATGATCACCTAGCTAACGATACATGCATTGTGTTTAGTTTTTCTTGACACAGATGAAATGCATCGCGGACGTAGACGACCGAGACGTCAAGCACCTCCTCCTCCTCCCCCTCCACAGGACAACATTCCTCAGGCTCCTCAGCCTGAGCCCGTTCCTCAGGCTCCTCCGCCTGAGCCTGCACAACCGGCACCACAGAATCCGGTTAATCCGGCGGTTATTCTTGAGACATTACAACAGCTTTTTCAGTATGGATCAGTTCAAGCACAACCGACTCCGGCACAAAGAAAACAAGCTGAAGCTAGAGACTTCGACCGGTTCCTTAACTTGAATCCCCCGTACTTTGATGGAGAACCGGATGACTTAAAAGCAATGGCATGGATTTCGAATCTTGAGCCGAAGTTCCGAGTCATCGAGTGCAGTGATGCTAAGAAAGTTGAGTACGCCGTCTATCTACTTCAGGGTCCGGCCCGGGACTGGTGGCGTATAACCGAAGCTAAGTGGCAGGCGGATAATGTAGAGCCGACATGGGCGAACTTTCTGAATGTTTTTCGAGCTAAATACATCCCTTTGGTGGTGCAAGACCGGAGGGAAACCGAATTCCGGGCTCTCAAACAAGAAAACCGGCCCGTGGACCAATATGAAGCCATGTTTACACGGTTGATCATCTATTGCCCTGCCATGCTTACAGATGAAAGAAGAAGGATAAACCAGTTCGTTCAGGGGTTAAACGATGAGATCCGCCGAGCTCTCTTGGGAATCACTCTCTCTACCTATGAAGAGGCGGTTACAAAGGCTTTGGAAGTGGAGTCACAGTTGTTACAGATGAACAGGGATGTCGCTTCGAGGACTCTAGCACGTCCACCTCAGAAATTCAAGAAATCATTCCCTCAATCTGGTTCATCCTCATCCAGCAAGAAACAGAAGTTCTCGGGGCCCCAGCAAGCCGAACCTCGAGCGAAGTGCACTTTCTGCAATAAACCTAGCCACACCGAGGCTAACTGTTGGAAGAAGAAAGGGCTATGTACACGGTGTGGAGGCGGTGACCACCAAGCCGACAATTGTCCAAGGATGAATAGGAACCCGCCGTTCCAACGAGGCCCACAAAATACCGGGAAGGGCAAGGTAGTGGCTCGGGCGTACGCCATGCAAGGGGATGGAGGGGAGAAGGATCCGAATGCGGTGGTACAAGGTACAATACATCTGCATGGTATTCCTATATTCGTATTATATGACTCTGGTGCAACTCATTCATTCATAGCACCTGAGTATGCATCTAAACTGCCATTACGTGCCGAGTCTTTGCCTTACTTGATTGAGGTCAATTCCCCGTTGGGGATTTCATATTTGTGTCGTCGAGTGTTCTGAGACTGTCCGTTAAGGATAGGCGAACGCGATTATCCCGCATACCTCATTGAACTCCCGATGAGTCACTACGGGATAATACTGGGTATGGATTGGCTTTATCAACATCAAGCGTATATTGATTGTTTCGGGAAGAGGGTTACTCTAGGAGTGGATAATGAAATTCTGGGCAAAAGGTTTGATAAGATACCTCGAGTTTCTTACGTGAAAGCCGCCCGAATGATTCGAAAGGGATCTCCGGCCTTCGTCGCTTATCTACTTAATCGTCTAAAAGAGCAAGTTAAACTTGAGGACGTTTCAGTAGTTGGAGAATTCCCTGACGTATTCCCCGAGAGTTTAAACTCTTTGCCTCCGGAACGAGAGATAGAGTTTGTGATCGATTTAGCTCCGGGCGCTGAACCTTACTCCAAGACTCCTTACCGTATGGCGCCGGCTGAGTTGAAAGAATTGAAGACCCAGTTGGACGGTTTGTTGGAAAGCGGGTACATTCGACCGAGTACGTCTCCGTGGGGTGCGCCAGTTCTTTTTGTGAAAAAGAAGGATGGGACGTTGAGGATGTGCATAGATTACCGCGAATTGAATCGAATGACGGTAAAGAATAAATATCCTCTCCCTCACATCGAAGAATTGTTTGATATTCTACAAGGGTCGAAAGTGTATTCCAAATTGGACCTCCGACAGGGGTATTACCAGTTGAGAATTCGGGAGTCTAACATTCCGAAGACGGGATTTAACACCCGTTATGGGCATTTCGAGTTCGTAGTTATGCCTTTCGGGTTGACGAACGCGCTGGCTGCCTTCATGGATTTGATGCATCGAACATTCAGGCCTTATCTCGACAAGTTCGTTGTGATTTTCATTGACGATATCCTGGTTTTCTCGAAGACTAAGGAAGATCACGCCGAACATTTGCGTATTGTGCTAAGAACTCTCCAAGAGCACCAGCTGTATGCTAAATTCAGCAAATGCGAGTTTTGGCTGGATAGAGTTATGTTCCTTGGTCACGTAATCTCGGGAGACGGAATTGAAGTTGACCCTGCTAAGATTGAAGCCGTGATGAAATGGGAACAGCCAAAGACGCCGACCGAAGTAAGAAGTTTCCTAGGGTTGGCAGGTTACGACAGGCGGTTCGTGCAAGATTTCTCCAAAATAGCTGCACCGCTGACCAACCTAACTCGCAAAAACGTGCCTTTTAAATGGGACGATAAATGCGAGGCAAGCTTCCAAGAATTGAGGAAACGTTTGACAACTGCACCGGTTCTCACATTACCTAAAGGTTCCGAGGGTTTCACAGTTTATACAGACGCTTCGAAAGAAGGATTGGGTTGTGTCCTTATGCAGAATGGGAAGGTGATTGCTTATGCTTCTCGTAAATTAAAGGATGCTGAGAAGAATTACCCGATCCATGATCTCGAGCTCGCCGCCATCATTTTCGCATTGGGGAAATGGCGACATTATTTGTACGGTGTATCGTTTGATATCTTCACCGACCACCAAAGTCTGAAATATTTGCACACTCAGAAAGATTTGAATCGCAGGCAACGTCGGTGGATGGAATTCCTTAAAGACTACGACTGCCGTATCCAGTACCACCCGGGTAAAGCTAACGTGGTGGCAGACGCGTTAAGCAGGCAAGCGAAGATAGCAAGTTTAGCGGGAACCTCGACAGAGCTAGCAGCAACCGCAGGAAGATATCGTATGGTGTCACAGCCGAGGATTGCGAATCTCTCGGTTCGACCGGACCTGGTGCAAAGATTTAAAGAGGAGCAGGATCTAACGAGTGGATTCAAAGGCAGATTGTAAGAATGCAGAACGAGCCAAATTCCCCGTTTGTGGTCGACTGCAAGGGTCTTCTTCGTTTCAAAGATCGCATTTGTGTGCCGAAGAATTTGAAGACCGAGGTGATGAACGAAGCACATAGATCCGCGTATGCCGTCCATCCGGGAGGCAATAAAATGTATCGAGACCTTAAAACTTAATATTGGTGGCACGGAATGAAAAGAGATGTTGCTGACTTTGTAAGACGATGCCTGACATGCCAGCAGGTTAAAGCAGAGCATCAGCGACCCGGTGGAACTCTTCAGCCGCTTCCTATTCCCGATTGGAAGTGGGAAAATGTCACCATGGATTTCATGTCTGGGTTACCTCAAGTGCGAGGAGGTTTCAATACTATTTGGGTAGTTGTTAATCGTTTGACTAAATCTGCCCATTTCATTCCGATTCGGAAGACCACAAATGTCAAAAGGCTTGCGGAGTTGTATATTGAGAATATTGTCAAGCTACATGGCATTCCGGTGAGCATTACATCGGATCGAGATCCCAAGTTCACTTCACGACTGTGGCAAGAAATTCACAAGAATTTGGGTACGAACTTGAAGTTTAGTACAGCAGCTCACCCACAAATGGATGGCCAGTCGGAGAGAACTATCAAAATTTTGGGCGATATGTTACGGGCGTGTGCTCTCGACTTTTCTACAAGTTGGGACAAACAGTTGCCACTTATCGAATTCGCCTACAATAATAGTTATCAAGCGATAATTGGTATGCCTCCGTATGAAGCTCTTTATGGCCGTAAATGCCGATCGCCTCTCTATTGGGACTTAGACGACTGGCGGAGAACTAAAGACGGAGTTGATCGGGCTCTTCCTCCGAAAACGATCCGAGAGACTCTTGATAAAATAGCGATCATCCGATAGAGGATGAAAGCGGCCCAGGATCGACAGAAAAGTTACGCCGACAAGAGACGTCGGGATTTGGAGTTCGAAGAGGGAGACAAAGTGTTCCTTAAAGCTACATTGAGGAAAGGGTTCGCAAGAATTGGCAAAGGTGGAAAGCTCAGTCCGAGATATTTGGGGCCCTTTGAGGTTATCGAGCGGATTGGGAAAACCGCCTACCGCTTGAACTTACCCTCGAATATGACTGGGATTCATAATGTCTTCCACGTATCTCAACTACGAAAGTATTATCCCGATGAGTCTCACATTCTTCGAGACGAGGAAGTTCAAGTAGAGCCTAACTTGACAATCGAGTTGAAACCGGTGGAAATCGAAGATCGAAAACTCAAACAACTCCGAAACCGTCAAATTCCTTTAGTTCGGGTGTTATGGAGGAATCGAAACACCGAACAAGCAACTTGGGAAACGGAAGACAAGATGCGAACTTACTATCCCGAGTTATTCTCTTAGCCGAATTTGAATCTGGGGACCAGATTCTTCGAACGGGGGGATAGTGTAACGCCCCGATATTTTTCGAGGTACGTTTCGGTGAGATAATCGAATTATTTGTGAATTATGTGAACTATTTGATAATTAGTGTGAGAATATCATGATAGTTGAGGAGTTTTTGGTAATTTTCCTCCTTTTTACTTTTAAGATACTTTCTCTTCTTTATTTCTCTAGAATTCTACAACTTTATCTCTCAATCATCATTCTCCAACGCCATCACCACCAACAGAAACCAAGCTTCAACAATTTCTTCAAGCTTCAAGACTTCACCACTTTATTCAAGCTTTTAGTTTTTCCAAGAATCACCTTACAACTTCTAGCTTTTCCTAAAAGCTATCTTCTTCTTCCTCCATCTTTGAGCTCACTTGAGGTAAAGGGTTATGTTTTATTTTAAGGAATTTATATGTGTTGGTAGATGTTTAAGTGAAGGAGTGTGATGAATATGCATGATTGATAACTCATAGCAACACCTACAACTTATAGCTTTTCTACAAGCTCTTTTTCGTCTCATTTCTTTTATCTTTTCATTGTTGAAGTAGAGGTTGGTGTTACAACTATGGATGAACTTAGATAGTTTATAGTTGATTAAATGTTGGATTATGATGAATATGAGTGATTGAGAACACTTAGATACATGATATAGCTTATAGCTTCCTACCTCACCATTGATGCTTATTTGTGCTATTTGGGCAAGTTTATGGAAATGGGATTTTGGGCTGAAATGTTGGAATTTCTCGAAACTGTTTTAACCGGAGCTTCTCAACATATTAAGACTCATGTTCTCCAATTTTGGTGTTAAACAGAGCTGATTTGATCACTGAAAAATTACAAAAATGACCCTGGTGTCCCCTGTTTCAGTTTCGAGACAGAAGCTTCAGAAAATAGGGCAAACGTTGGAATTTTCAAAAACTGTTTCACAGTAATTTTTATCAATGTGTTTTAAGTGTCTCCATAAATTTTTAGATCATTTGGACTTCATTTTCTTAGGTAACGAAATTTTCTTCCAAAATGTTTTGCTGTGACGTATTTTCTGTTTTATGCCTACTTTGGACAAAAATCTGATTTTGCTTAGAATGAACCAAATTTTGGGCCTTATACCTATGGAAAGATATGTTTGTCTAGTTTTCTAAGAATTTTGAGGTCCGTTAAAAATCGTTCCGAGGAGAGAGATATGATCGTTTTAGGGCAACGTGCGCATACTTGAATTTCCATATTACTTGTATGCCTTTTCTAGCTTGACATCTGTATCATTTGTATTTGAATATATTTAAATGTGTTGAGGTGTGTTATACTTGATTTCATTATTTATAGACATGTTTTACAATTAGGTCAAAGCCGTTCGTTATTTGGTTTGGTTTGTTGAGTCGTGTCTCACCTCGAGACCTATGTGCTGCAGGTGGGTCCTCGCGGAGCTAGGTCGTTGCTCTCGTGTCTCTTTTAATCCCAAAGCCTACAGGTGAGGGTTTAAATGTTTTAAATGGAGCTATGAACAAATGATTTCGAAAACCATATCCCTTTATAATCGAATATACGGGTTATTCATATTTAATGAAAAGGTTTGCTATTAAAATCTTATATGTGTATTCGAGTAAAACAAGTCTTAAAAGGCCATTTGGTTCTTAAAATATTTGAAAAGCGAGAGATAATTACATTTAACCCCTTAAGGACGCTTTTGGGGGAATACTTGGGCCCGGATTATACAAAAGGCGGAAACCCGGAGACGAGCGTCTAGGGTGAAGCCCAATTGTATAATCCACAGATTATAAACGGGTTTAACTAGTAACTCGTAAATAATCGAAGGGTATTACTCATTGCTAGTCGGAGGTAGTCTAGCTCGGGTAATACTTACACCGGCATTATTTGTCGATTATATGGTGAAATCTCGGGTTGCTCCTTGATAAGCCAAACGGTGTATGGGATTTTATTTATGAATTGATATATTTTATGGGAGTAATAAGGAGATGGCCCGTTCTCACCGGGAATAAAATGATTTGAGAAAACATTTCATTGTTTTAAGTTTAATTCCCAAACTTTGATGAATTGTAAAAGAATGATTGTCATGAGATTATTCTTAAACAACCAAAGTGTGGAATTAAACAAGTTTTCGAAATATTACGTATATTTCCCCATCCTCACTGAGTTCGTTTAACTCACCCCTTTTGGTTCATGCTTCAGGTATAGGTGCTCGACACACTAATGTCGAGTCTGGCAGCAGCTCTTGTAGGTTTTGAAGTTTGGAAGTCGGTCTTATGTACATCTCTTTTGTAGATCGAACTTGAAATGTTGGGTTATGACAATATGTTATGTTGGAGTATTTGAAATTTAATATGTTATAATGGTGTTGGATACTTGATATTATGACTCATGATGGATAATGATCTTGTAAATATGTATTTTGGTCACAGATGGCAATGTGAATATATGATATGTTGTGCTTTGCTTCCGATTGATGATGATTGTTGTTGTTGTTGTTGTTGTTGGGAAAAGCTGTTGCCAGATCACGGGAATCCCGTTGTCCGGGGCGGGTTTTCGAGTGGGAGTAATTAACCGTCGCTCGGGGACTCGTTTCGGTCCGGGGGTTGTGATGTGGACACGTCACAGGAATAGATTGCTGGATGGATGTTTCAAGGGTATTAAAGTTTGCATGCCAAGTGGTACTTGTCACGGGCATATGCCGGTCCACCTCATTGTCATTAAGTTGGCTAGAAGGTACTTTGAGAAATTGACGGTGAATTCTGTACATAATATCATTGTACATAATATCTTTGTTTCGCCTAGATTTTACATATCAAAATTTAAAGTTAATTGGGAATCCAGCTCCATTCACACTTTGTTATATCCCTTAGAGTGAGCAAGCATCAGTTCAAGCACCGCCCAAAGTTCCACATAGTTGTTTGATTTAGTGCCTAAGAACCGAAAGAAGCCTCCAACAATTTTGCCAAAGTTGTTTCTAATCACTCATCAGCTCCGGCAAGTCCCGGGTTGCCTTTCGATGCTCCATTCGTATTGATTTTAACCTAGTCCGTCGGTGGCTTGTCCCTAGGCACCAAAGTGATCTTTATTTGCCTTCTACATAAGATCCGAAAGCCCATGATGTACTTCTCGGATTTTCCACTGTGATTGTTATATATGAGGTGGGGTCCTCTTCAATCCTACGGTCTTTGGACCAGTTTTAGTTGGAAAAAAAAACTATTTATCATATCTAAATATAATTTTTGTTTATTTTAATTTTTAGCCCATTTATTATCTTGATTAAGGTTCTAGTTAAACTAAAGAAAAATTATACATTTATTTTGTTAACTTTTTTTTATCTAATAATGATGAGAACATGTAATTTTTATTTAACTTTGAAATGTAGTGATACATAATATTTTAAATATTTGACAAAAATATCTAAATAATTATATAATTTGAAATTAATTTTATCATAATTCGCATTTTGAATACTTCAAAATTCTAGTATTCGAACATCACAAAATAATTTATTTAATTTTATATACTTTTAAGTTATTAATTCGGATACAATTTTTTAAGCATGTATACTATACTAAAAAATATTTATAGTATTTACAAATAAGAATTTGAAGTTGCTATATATTAGCAATAAATATATACCTATTTAAGTTTAATGGGATAAATTTTAAAAATATATGTTTATGAGATCTCTACTGTATCTAACATTATTTTGACTTAAAATTTAAAATATCAAAGTTTGCATTTATTAATTTCATATTTGTTGTTTTTATTTTCTTTTGTATCTATATTTTATCTCCTTAGTCCTTACTCTTACCCGGCCCTCTTATCATGCAATATGTTGTTCAATTTTCTATTTTAATTTTATTTACTTTTTATCATCATATATTTTACAACATATAAAGTAGTACAAATATATATTCACATAGAGATAAAGCACCAAACATTAAATTTAAATACACATTATTTTTTCTCTTTCATATATTCTTTCCCTTTATTTTATTCTCTGTTCTATAACCTTACCCTTTTCAATATTCTCTTCAATACATTTTCCTATTTAATTGTATAATTTAATTCTTATTTTGTTATTTTTGTTATGTTAATTTGTTATTGCCGAATTGAGGGGTATAAAATTATTCAATCAATAAATCATCAATAACAAAGTCATAAACAATAACAGAACAATACCTAAATCAAAGCAAGTCGAGGCCATATTTGTAGTTAAAGCGTGAGCAATTTTATTAGCATCAAGACGAACAAAAGAAAATTTATGACTCAGAATAACTAACTTCGGTCAAACTTTTATTTCGGAGTGCCAAATATTTATTTATTTCATTATTTAACTCTATCTCAATTTTTTTTCTCCATATTTCAATATCCCTTATTTCTCTCTCCCATTTTTCATTTCTTTGCTCTCTCATCTGATCTTTTCACTCTAATTCTATTTATTCATTTTTATCTTTAGTTTCATAAACCACCTTACTTGAACAGGATCTGTTCTATAGGCTCGTACCTCTGTATCCTTGAGTTCTAATTAAGGAGATAGGAAACTAAGTTTGGTGGTTGAATCATGGCTGCTCGACCAGATCATGATTAATAGTACCATGACTCAGTCTCTGGGTCATCGGTGTAATAGAGGATCGTTCTAGGTTAGCTTCGATTGGCTTGGATGGTCTTGCAGCTGTCTGACCAACTCAATTTTTAGTTTCATAAATATTAAAATAATTTAAATCAAAAGACATGGAAATATTTAACAAAAGAATATAATTTTAGAATATTAAAATTTAAGATTCATTAGTTATATTTATTTAACACATAGATTGTGCGAAATTCCTAGTTGTTATTATTATTGTTGTCGTCTGTGAATGAAGACAATAGTTATAGTATTTTTTTGTTTAACTTAATTGTTGATTGTTATAGTCTTGAGAAAACTTGCGAGTAATTGACAATAAGATAGAAAAACAAATATGTTTATTTTATATAGTAATAAATATTATTATTTAATTTAGTTTGAATGTTATAGGGTATTTCAAATGCATAATTTTTCTGAAAACTCGCATCTTTGTAATATATAAACTATATGTTTCGTATATATTATATAAATTACAAATATAGTAAGTAGGGTATCTTTTTAAATGTAGTATGTTTATCTTTGTAATATACTTTTATCGACCATCTTACCTGTACTGTTTTAATTGCGCCAGTTAGAATTTCAAGTTTTTATATTTATAATGAAAAATTACAATTAACTAAAAAATAAATAAACTTATATATAAACATAAGTTTTAAGTAAGTAAAACTCTCAAATAAATTATATAAAGCTATTATATTCCTATCAAATTACTCAACTTATCATATTTTGTCTTTTCATCACAGGAACCGTATAAATAATTAAAGATGAACCAATTCTAGGCAAAACTGCATGTTACAATTTCGAAACATCCATTTTATTAACAAATTTAGACAAAAATTTTACTTATAGATTCTATGCATGAATTTGCTATGATTGTATTGGAATGCAAATGAGAAAAAAATTAATAAGAAGATTAATAATGTGACATAACTATAATTTGATTTGAATTCACATAAAATTCCATTAGAATTTGTATTTGATTTTATGTCCCTCAAATCATAGTAGAGTTTAATTAGAAATTTTTATTTAATATTGTAGCGCCCCGCTCTACAGCCCCCGAACTTGCTCGGTCTCCCAAGCCGAATACAGTGCCTCGACCCGAGAATCCATGCAAGCTAACGGGTCAATCCCGACACTTGGCAACAGTGAATCCCCAAAAATAAAACATTTAAATAAATCAGAGAATATATAGCGGAAGCATTTAAATTCATATTAACAAAAATGCCACTCCGGGGCCAATACATTAACAATTATCAACAACAGCCCATTCAGGGGCAACATAATTTAAATAATAAAAAGTTACGGGGATCAATATAAAGTCATCTACAAACCAGGTTGAAAGGAATAATAAACGAGAGAATAAAAGACAACCAACGAGACTCGGCAAAACCAAAAAGCCTATCTATGCACTGTTGCCCATCCGACACGTAAGACATGTCGGTCTCTCTCAAACCTGAGGCAAGAACCAATTAAAAGAGGGTGAGTAAAAAAACTCAGTGAAGATGTGAGAACAAGTCGAGTCATGCTTCCGGATTTTTATAGAAAATACATATGCGATAATGAAGAAACCGGAATATGCTTCGACTTGGATATTCAATTAAAATTAAAATCAATAACACTATAAAGCAATAACTACGATCCCAGCGAGAATGGGACTGTTCCTCCTTATTTCTCCACGGTTCATGTAAAAAATACTCCATCGCCGGTGTCAAGCTAAGGAGCAACCCGAAGCCCAACCATAATGAATTTTAGGAAAATGTGCAACGAATGCAACACCCACCATCGCTCCCAACCGTGGCTATCATCTCCTGACGGGCCACGATTGACGCTTATTTTTGGGAGAAGCACCTCGGATTACACCCTGGACGCCCGTCCCCAGATGTAACCTTCGAATACCTTCCCGGGCCCATCTTGAATATAATCATGTATTTGCTCACTTTAAAATAACCCATTTGAATGCCAACCGACACTCTAAGCAAGGGTGACGAGAAAGAATTAAATCCTAAGTCAAGCCGTCACGTAAAATAAATAGTTTTCTTGCCCTTATTAAAACAAATCAATTTTGGTTCAATAAGGTATAATTTTGATATTAAATGATTTGAGGATAAAAGCATAAAAATATAAACTCGAAATAATTAATACATTAATAAGGGATTAGGGGGTTCGCAATTGTATATATATATGTTCAAGCCCAGTTAAAAGTTTAAATCCTCACCTGGAATCAAAAAAAGAAAGCCTAGCCGCTAGACTCACTGGTCTCCAACGCCGGACTGATCTGGAGACAAGACAAGACCTATACCAATTAATAACGACAACAAACACTAAAAGCGCAAATAAGCAATTATTGGACGAACGGCTAACCAAACATGTTTCCAATCATGCATATGTCAATTATAATATGTAAAGAAGCTATCATGTAAGTTTCACGCAATTCCGACAAGTTGTCAAAAATACACATAATTAGAATTACACTATTCACAGCCCGAACGAGGGCGAAATTAAATAAATACTCCAAAATATTAATCTACAAAATATAAGGGTTCTATAGGTGAAAACGGTGTAATTTTTGGAGTCCGTATGCAAAAAGTCAACCAAAAATGATGACCCGAAGACTCAATTGCCAAGAGCAAAATTTGAAAAAGCTGGAAAAATTCTCTAAGTGTTTCACACGGCCTGGTGCACGGTCTTGAACACGGTGTCAAGACCGTGCATGCACACACGGCCAAACGCACGGTTTGGACACAGGGGCTTGAGCCCGTGCGGGCAAAAAGAGCTGCACACGGGCTCCTGCACGGTCTTGCGCAAGACCGTGCGTTAGCCCGTGTGGTTCAACTGAACCCAGCAGAAACTTACGGGATTTTAAAAATTCGAGCTAAAATTCATCAAAAATCATATTTATAACGCAAATCAACACTCATAAATTATAACAATCATTAATCATCAACTAATTCACATTTACATCCAATAAAATCATGAATTGATCAAGAAACGGGCTCGATCTAGAAACGGGCTCGATCTAAGCATTTAACCTAAAAATCCCGAAATAATCAAATAATCTCAAAACCTCGAAAATTCGTAAAAGAAATTAGGGAAATTGGTACCTATAGAAAGGTATCAAAGAAAGGATCGTTTAAAAACGATTGGCGCGAAATTCCTCGATTAGGGCTTCGGGAGAAAATTTTCTTTTCTTCTTCTCTCTCTCTCTCTCTAAATTTGAAATAATAGTTTTATGAAATGAATTTTGATACTTTTATCAAATATCTTCGAAATATCGAAAAATACGAAGGGTTATTTTAGTAATTTTAGAAAATCCAATTAAATACGCGTCGATCAAATATAACGATTAAATACTAAACAAACGCAATTTAGACACGTAATTTAAATACGCAAACAATATTATCACATTGGTTATATACGACATAATATATAATAATTCACATATAACGAGAATTTAGAGATTAAGAAAGATAATTAACGCGGGAAAATACTCACATTAATTCTCGGATTTCTGGGTCGTTACAATACTCCTCCCTTATGAGAATCTGGTCCCCAGATTCCATCTTTTATCAGAAAAGCTCGGGATAAGCTTCTCTCATCTTAGCCTCCGTCTCCCAAGTAGACTGCTCGGTCGAACGGTTCCTCCAGAGAACTCTCACTAATGAAATCTGCTTGTGACGAAGCTGCTGGACCTTGCGATCTTGAATCTGAACCGGTTTCATCTCAATAGTCAAATCCGGCTCAAGCTGAACTCCGTCATCTTGGAGAATATGGGACTCGTCGGGGAAGTACTTGCGAAGCTGTGAGACATGGAAGACATTGTGGATCCCGGTAAGATTAGGTGGTAGGTCCAAACGATATGCGGTATTCCCAATCCGCTCTGTGATCTCAAATGGACCTAAGTATCTCGGAGTAAGCTTCCCACCTCTACCGATCCTCGTGAATCCCTTCCTCGGGGAGGCCTTGAGAAAAACTTGGTCTCCCACTTCAAACTCCAAATGTCGACGTCTCTTGTCGGCGTAGCTCTTCCGACGATCTTGAGCTGCTTTCATTCTTTGCCGAATGAGTTGTACCTTATCAATCGCTTCCTGAATGTGATCCGGTGGAGTAGCTCTCTCGTGGCCATTAGCTGACCACTTCCAATCCTCCAATTCCCAATAAATTGGAGATCTGCACTTCCTCCCATAAAGAGCCTCATACGGTGGCATCCCAATCGAGGCTTGATAACTGTTGTTGTAAGCGAACTCGACCAAGGGCAAGTGTGAAATCCAACTCGTATGAAAATCGAGCGCACATGCCCGTAACATATCACTTAGAAACCTGATCGTCCGCTCGGATTGTCCATCAGTCTGAGGATGTGCTGTAGAGCTAAACTTTAGGGTCGTTCCCAAGTTCTTATGAAGTTCTTGTCAATACTGAGCTGTGAACTTAGGATCCCTATCAGAAACGATGCTTTCCGGAACACCATGAAGCCTAATTATTTCCTTCTGATACAATTCTGCAAGCTGCTTAACTTTTGCTGTTTTTCGAACTGGTAGAAAATGCGCTGACTTGGTCAATCGATCAACGATGACCCAAATACTGTCGAAACCTCCACGAACAGTAGGCAATCCTGTCACGAAGTCCATAGTGATCTCCTGCCACTTGGAAGTGGGTACAGGAAGCGGCTGAAGAGTTCCTCCAGGCCTTTGATGCTCGGCCTTGACTCTCTGACATGTTAGACAATGTTTCACGTAAGTAGCCACGTCCCTTTTCATACCATTCCACCAATACTGGGTTCTGAGATCACGATACATCTTGTTGCCTCCTGGGTGAACAGCATAAGCAGACTTGTGTGCCTCGTCGAGAATTCCACGCTTCAGATTCGTGGGAACACAAACTCGGGTCCCGAAGCGAAGCAATCTGGTACCATCAATCCTGAATTTGGTGTTAGGATCATTCTGCATTCTAGCTTTGATCTTCTGAATACCGGCATCCGAATCTTGATCGTCTCGGATCTGTTGGACTAAATCGGGTTGGACTGAAAGGTTGGCAAGACGAGGATACGATTCAAATCGAGTCCTCCTGTCCTCTAAAGAGGTATCTGAAGATGTCCCCTCTAGGTGTGCCACGTGAGCCCTTCGGCTCAATGCATCGGTGACTACGTTCGCCTTCCCAGGGTGATACTGAATGCGGTAGTCATAATCTTCCAAGAATTCCATCCACCGTCTCTGTCTCCTGTTGAGATCCTTCTGAGTGAATAGATACTTCAAACTCTGGTGGTCCGTAAAGATGTCAAAAGTGATACCATACAGATAATGACGCCATTTGCGCAAGGCAAATATCACCGCTGCAAGCTCCAAGTCGTGAATGGGATAGTTCTTTTTGGCATCCTTTAGCTTTTTAGAAGCATAAGCAACGACTTTCCCATTTTGCATCAACACGCACCCTAAACCTTCCTTGTACGCGTCCGTATAAACCGCGTATCCCTCGTGTCCGTCTGGAAGAATAAGTATAGGTGCAGTGGTCAATCTCTTCTTCAACTCCTTGAAACTGGCCTCACACTTGTCGTCCCACTGAAAGGATATATCTTTACAAGTTAACTTCGTGAGTGGGGCCGCTAGTGTGGAGAAATCCTTAACGAATCGCCTGTAATATCCACCCAATCCAAGAAAACTCCTAACTTCTGTTGGCGTCTTAGGCTGACTCCAACTCGTCACTGCTTCAATCTTTGATGGATCTACAGCAATCCCATTCCCGGAGATGATATGACCAAGGAATGAAACCTCGTTGATCCAAAATTCGCACTTGCTGAACTTGGCATATAGACTATGCTCTCGAAGCGTCTGTAGCACAATGCGAAGATGTTCGGCATGATCCTCGACCGTCTTGGAGAAAACCAGAATGTCGTCGATGAAGATAACCACAAACTTGTCGAGGTAAGGTCGGAAAATCCTGTGCATCATATCCATGAAAGCTGCAGGGGCATTCGTCAAACCAAACGGCATCACAACAAACTCGAAGTGGCCGTACCGTGTGTTAAACCCGGTCTTAGGTATATCCTGCTCTCGGATACGAAGTTGATAATATCCCTGACGAAGATCCAACTTCGAAAATACCTTTGAGCCCTGCAATAAATCAAATAACTCCTCTATGTGGGGTAGAGGGTATTTGTTCTTCACTGTCATCCGGTTCAGCTCACGATAGTCGATGCACATTCTCAGCGTGCCATCCTTCTTCTTTACAAACAAAACCGGGGCACCCCAAGGAGAGATGCTCGGTCTTATATAACCACTCTCAAGCAACTCTTCAAGTTGCATCTTCAGTTCCTTCAACTCGGCTGGAGCCATCCTGTATGGAGTCTTCGAAAAAGGCTCCGATCCCGGGGCAAGATCGACTACGAACTCAATGTCCCGATCAGGGGGTAGAGAGTTCAAACTCTCGGGAAAGACATCAGGGAAGTCCTTAATCACTTCCGTATTCTCGAGCTTCCCTTGTTCCTTCGGTCGGTTAAGTAAGTAAGCGACGAAGGCCTGAGCTCCCTCTCGGATCAAACGAGAAGCCTCAACGAAAGAAATCTTCGGTGCCAAAACTGACTCCTCAAGACTACCCTTCACAATGGTTGCCTCGGTTCCAATCTGTATAGTCTCCTGAAACAATCTACACTGACTCTGTGCTGATAAAGCCAGTCCATTCCCAGAATAATCCCATAACGCTGTAGTGGTAACCCGATCAAATCGGCGGGATAAACACGATCTTCTATCTTCAAAGGACAACCCTTGAAGATTCTATCCGTAATGTAAGAAGTCCCCAAAGGAGAACTGACTCGATACAAATAAGGCAGACTCTCCACGGGCATGCACAATTTAGCAGCAATATCAAGCGCAATAAATGAGTGTGTAGCACCCGGATCATATAATGCAGTAATAGGGATGTCATGAATATGCAGGGTACCTCCAATCACGTCATGCGAATCGGGCTCAAGCTCCTCTCCTCCCAGTGCGAAGACTCTGGGCTGAACTCTCGGCTGACCGGCAGCCTGAATCGCCTTCAGTGGCGTGGCGAGAGCTCTCTTGTTCGGACAAGAGTCTATCAGGTGATCAGAAGATGCACAAATCAAACACTGCCCCAATCGCCTCCGGCAGGAATCGGCGGTGTGGTTCGGTCTGTGGCAGTAGGAACAAGTGATCGGTGCAACAGCAGTAATAGGAGCCCTATCAATATACCTGGGCCTCTTATCGCCCATAGAAGATCCAGAGCCAGCAGTGAAACGCCTCTTGCCCTTCTGAGAAAAACCCTTAGGGGCGGCAGCAACAGGAACAGGAGCTCTACGACGAAGCTCTCGAAGATCGGACTCGATAGCCATAGCCCGGGTAACGGCCTCCTCATAAGTACGGAGGTCACTGCCAACCAACTCGGCCCTAATCTCGTCACGAAGGCCCTCCTTGAACTTCCTGGCCATCCTCCTATCGTCGTCTGCCATATGAGGAGCATAGACGATCAATCTGGTAAAGTTGGCCTCATACTGGCCCACAGTAGTACCTCCCTGAGTGAGGTTCATAAACTCCCTCTCTCGCTGATCACGGACAATCTCGGGCACATACTTCGCCCGGAACTCGTGAAGAAATCGTCCCCAAGTGCGTGGGGTCTGTGCTGTGGTCCAACGCCTCTCAACAAAGCGCCACCAATCGAGGGCGGGTCCCCTCATCAGAAATACAGAGAGCTCAATCCTCTGCAAGTCATCAATATCTAGAGCTCTGAACTTTTGCTCTAGATCTGAAATCCAGGCCTCTGCCTTGATGTCGTCCAGCTCACCCTCGAAGACCGTAGGGCGATAGGACATAAATTGATCCATAGCTCAGGCAGTAACATCCCGAGGATTCGGTGGTGGTGGTTGTGGCGGCTGTTGCTCCTGCTGAGCTTGCTGTACAATCAATCTAACAGCATCATAGAAGGCATTAGGCGGTGGAAAACCCTCTGGTGGTGGAGGCGGTTCCTGTCGGCCTCTAGGTCTAACCATTGTGCCTGAAAAGATAAGCTGAAATGCATGTGGGTTAATGATATGACCAATTAATCAAGTAACAATATCATATAAAAGCGCAAGTAAAGAATAACACGAAACCTATAAGTATAGCCGTACGACTTAGACAACAGAACCTAGGGCTCTGATACCACTCCGGACTGTAGCGCCCTGCTCTACAGCCCCCGAACTTGCTCGGTTTCCCAAGCCGAATACAGTGCCTCGACCCGAGAATCCATGCAAGCTAACGGGTCAATCCCGACACTTGGCAACAGTGAATCCCCAAAAATAAAACATTTAAATAAATCAGAGAATATATAGCGGAAGCATTTAAATTCATATTAACAAAAATGCCACTCCGGGGCCAATACATTAACAATTATCAACAACAGCCCATTCAGGGGCAACATAATTTAAATAATAAAAAGTTACGGGGATCAATATAAAATCATCTACAAACCAGGTTGAAAGGAATAATAAACGAGAGAATAAAAGACAACCAACGAGACTCGGCAAAACCAAAAAGCCTATCTATGCACTGTTGCCCATCCGACACGTAAGACATGTCGGTCTCTCTCAAACCTGAGGCAAGAACCAATTAAAAGAGGGTGAGTAAAAAAACTCAGTGAAGATGTGAGAACAAGTCGAGTCATGCTTCCGGATTTTTATAGAAAATACATATGCGATAATGAAGAAACCGGAATATGCTTCGACTTGGATATTTAATTAAAATTAAAATCAATAACACTATAAAGCAATAACTACGATCCGAGCGAGAATGGGCCTGTTCCTCCTTATTTCTCCACGGTTCATGTAAAAAATACTCCATCGCCGGTGTCAAGCTAAGGAGCAACCCGAAGCCCAACCATAATGAATTTTAGGAAAATGTGCAACGAATGCAACACCCACCATCTCTCCCAACCGTGGCTATCATCTCCTGACGGGCCACGATTGACGCTTATTTTTGGGAGAAGCACCTCGGATTACACCCTGGACGCCCGTCCCCAGATGTAACCTTCGAATACCTTCCCGGGCCCATCTTGAAAATAATCATGTATTTGCTCGCTTTAAAATAACCCATTTGAATGCCAACCGACACTCTGAGCAAGGGTGACGACAAAGAATTAAATCCTAAGTCAAACCGTCACGTAAAATAAATAGTTTTCTTGCCCTTTTTAAAACAAATCAATTTTGGTTCAATAAGGTATAATTTTGATATTAAATGATTTGAGGATAAAAGCATAAAAATATAAACTCAAAATAATTAATACATTAATAAGGGATTAGGGGGTTCGCAATTGTATATATATATGTTCAAGCCCAGTTAAAAGTTTAAATCCTCACCTGGAATCAAAAAGAGAAAGCCTAGCCGCTAGACTCACTGGTCTCCAACGCCGGACTAATCTGGAGACAAGACAAGACCTATACCAATTAATAACGACAACAAACACTAAAAGCGCAAATAAGCAATTATTGGACGAACGGCTAACCAAACATGTTTCCAATCATGTATATGTCAATTATAATATGTAAAGAAGCTATCATGTAAGTTTCACGCAATTCCGACAAGTTGTCGAAAATACACATAATTAGAATTACACTATTCACAGCCCGAACGAGGGCGAAATTAAATAAACACTCCAAAATATTAATCTACAAAATATAAGGGTTCTATAGGTGAAAACGGTGAAATTTTTGGAGTCCGTATGCCAAAAGTCAACCAAAAATGATGACCCGAAGACTCAATTGCCGAGAGCAAAATTTGAAAAAGCTGGAAAAATTCTCTAAGTGTTTCACACGGCCTGGTGCACGGTCTTGAACACGGTGTCAAGACCGTGCACGCACACACGGCCAAACACACGGTTTGAACACACGGGGTTGAGCCCGTGCGGGCAAAAAGAGCTGCACACGGGCTCCTGCACGGTCTTGCGCAAGACCGTGCGTTAGCCCGTGTGGTTCAACTGAACCCAGCAGAAACTTATGGGATTTCAAAAATTCGAGCTAAAATTCATCAAAACTCATATTTATAACGCAAATCAACACTCATAAATTATAACAATCATTAATCATCAACTAATTCACATTTACATCCAATAAAATCATGAATTGATCAAGAAACGGGCTCGATCTAAGCATTTAACCTAAAAATCCCGAAATAATCAAATAATCTCAAAACCTCGAAAATTCGTAAAAGAAATTGGGGAAATTGGTACCTATAGAAAGGTATCGAAGAAAGGATCATTTAAAAACGATTGGCGCGAAATTCCACGGAGATTCGAGCTCGGCACGATCGATTAGGGCTTCGGGAGAAAATTTTCTTTTCTTCTTCTCTCTCTCTCTCTCTAAATTTGAAATAATAGTTCTATAAAATGAATTTTGATACTTTTATCAAATATCTTCGAAATATCGAAAAATACGAAGGGTTATTTTAGTAATTTTAGAAAATCCAATTAAATACGCGTCGATCAAATATAACGATTAAATACTAAACAAACGCAATTTAGACACGTAATTTAAATACGCAAACAATATTATCACATTGGTTATATACGCATAATATATAATAATTCACATATAACGAGAATTTAAGGATTAAGAAAGATAATTAACGCGGGAAAATACTCACATTAATTCCCGGATTTCTGGGTCGTTACAAATATTATGTACATTACTTGTTTATTTTTATTTTTCAGCTAAAAAGCCTATTTATATGGCTCGAGCTGAACCGGATCACTAAGGTATAAAGCTTTTCCTACTAATGTCAGTTGTGTTTCTAGGGACTCGAACCCGTGATCTCTAATTAAGACAGCATAGCGCCGAACCGCTAAGCTACAACACTTAATGGTTATTTATTTTTTATTGAATATATTATTTTTAAAAATTGGTGAAAATCACTTAATTATATATTCAAATAAGCTTAATTATATATTCAAATAAAGCTTATAAATTAACAACGACAATGCTTCTTCCAAATACTTGAAAACAAATAAATCATTCCACATCAAAAACCATTGTATTCCAGACCAAATTTCTGAATTCCAATATAGGTTCCAATTTCTTTTAGTATAGCTGATTTTTTTTTATAAATTAGTCGGTTAGATTTTTCATTTATTTGTGGAAAATTAGAAATAATTATTAGATAAATAAACTAATAGATAAACATAGGTTTTAATTAAGTAGGACTCTAAAATATAGAATCCCAGTATTATTAAATCTATTTATTATTTGGATGATTACAGTTTTACATATTTGTACAATTATTTAATAAGAATACATGTTATTAAAAGGGTATTTTAGTCATCACAAGAAAAGTGACAAACTTAAATCACCGGAAAAAATTCGTATTTTTATAATATACATTTCCTTTAGTATAGCTGATTTTTTTATTATAAATTATTCGGTTAGATTTTTCATTTATTTATGGAAAATTAGAAATAATTATTAGATAAATAAACTTATAGATAAAAATAGGTTTTCATCAAGTAGGACTCTCAAATATAGAATCCTAGTATTATTAAATCTGTTTATTATTTGTATGATTACAGTTTTACATATTTCTACAGTTATTTAATAAGAATACATGTTATTAAAAGGGTATTATAGTCATCACAAGAAAAGTGACAAACTTAAATCACCGGAAAAACACTCGTACTTTTATAATATACATAGATGTAGCTATGTGATTCAATTATAGTCGTACAAGTCAGTTGTGTCTTAATTGGTTCGTCGAATCGAGTCTTACCCTATAGTCTTTTATATAACAGGTAATCCTATAGAGGAATCCTGATTGTATCTGGTCATCCTTATGCTATCTTTTAGGATATCCAGGTGAGATTTTTTTTCCGAATTCGGCTTTCTTATACATATGTAAATATTCCATATAAACCCGAAGCCTGTGCTTTATGCTTTTATTATACGTAGTAGCAATTTGAAAACCATATTATCTTGACGAGTTTAAGGAAAATACTTTGATATCAAATTATTACATATTAAACCCTCGAAGGATCCTTTAGCTTCAAAGGGATAAAGTTTGATTTGTCAATTGGTCCCTTTGACAACATAAACCTTTCGAAATGCGAGGATCTATCTTGTCTTTTGTGTCACATGATATGTATAGGTTGGGCCCCCGAAGATTAGGGTATGGGGTGAAGTTGGTTAGACGTTGGGCCTAGGGTGGATCTCGGTGCTCTAACTCCATATGTTGTCGGAAGCTCGAGGTGAGGCCGGAGTGGCAGCCCTTTAAGTACCTGCGACCGATGAGGACTTTGTCTGAGGACTACACCGAAGATGTATAGGGTGAAACTCCCTTGCATAGAAATTATCGTAAGTGATGCGGCCTTGCAAACCGATAAACTACCTTAGGAGGCATAAGGTGGTATGTTTTATTATTTATCTTTGTGAAATGGGAGATATGTGTTCGACTTGCCGAGCTTTTATTTTTTATTGCGAACATTATTCGATAAGGTGGACCTAAAATCTTTTGTCATGCCCCTGGACCAGCGGGCCTGTTGGACGTAAGTATAAGCTTCGAACCTATTAAGTACAACCTGAAATTGGGCCTAAACCACTGCCCAAAGGGGATATCTATTGGTTACACTTGAATTCTAACTTATATACTTAACATATTTCTTATACTTGTTTGATGTGGGACAGGGTATTACAATCATCCCTCCTTTAGAACGCGACGTCCTTATCGCGGCGTGACATAGCCCATGACCGGCCCGCTAGTGGGGACTCTAGAGGTGGATCCTACAGGCTCAAGAGGCCCGCGCATGCAGCACTTTGCCCCGCAGGTTCAAGAGGTGGCTCCCACACGCGTAGCACTTTGCCCCGTATAGCACTTAGCTCCCGTGACTGGCGGTCGGCTCTGATACCATTTTGTCACGCCTCCGGACCCGTGGGACCGTTGGACATGAGTATAAGCTTCGAACCCACTGAGTGCAACCTGAAATTGGGCCTTAACCACTACCCAAAAGGGATATCCATTGGTTACACTTGAATTCTAACTTATATACTTAACATATTTCTTATACTTGTCCGATGTGGAACAGGGTATTACACCTTTACTTTTCGTTTGGTTTCTTTTAACATAAATGGTGAATCTTTATACTGTTTTGTTAATATATATATGTATTATAGCCCCCTCACTTAGTCGCTTTGACTAGCACCTCTACTCTTACCGTGGTTTTGTTTCAGGTTTTGGTTACTAGGCGGAAGTCGAGTTTTAGGCGGGATATGCATTCTCTAGTCTTAGTAATTTTATTTTAAACTGCCTTGAATTTATGAGTGTTGTAAATAATGAAGATTTACGATTTCACCTTAATGGTTAACTTGGTAATGATATTACAGTTTTTCGCTGGTCTAGACGGGCTTTATAATTGTGCTTTGGATTTACTGTTTTCTAGCTCCCTGAGTAGGATAAGTTTTATTATTAATTAATGCTCTACGCTTTTGCATTTGTTGTCAATTTCCAAATATCTGCCTAGTATTTATTTATTGTTCACCAGGTTACGGTCCATAGCAGAACCTCTATTCTTGTTATAAATTGTGACTTGATGGGGGACATCACATCGCACCGTATTTGGGTACGTGCCATTACAATTAAGGAGTTTTAATTTCCAGCATTACCAGCTTTGCAGAAGATGGTTGGAGTTTTGATCTGGACTTTTCATTTTTATAATGAACTAAAGGTGATATGACCTTTCTCTAATTAACAGGAAAACAAGGTTATTGGTTTATCAGTAAAGGAATTAAGTAATCATAACTTCTACATAGTCACTTTTAATGATTAATATGCCAATTGATATGAAGATATTTGAATAAAATCAGAATTAGACTCTGAAGATAATATTAAAGCATCGCATCCAAATCGAGGTTGAGCCTAAGCTATAAAGTCTAGTTTATGTGTTTATTAAGAGAAGAACAAAATGAAAGAGATTATGTGTGAAATTCAGTTGACTAATGACTTAATTATGAAAGAAACATAAGAATATTCATCACCAATTTATATAACACGGCTAATATATATATTTTTTATTTTTTTTCCCACGAACTGGTCAATCCGACCGTAGGGTTAAGAGAATCCCACCTCGTATATAAAGCTCAAATTGGAATGTCCGAAAAATACATAGTCAATTGCGAAATAACAAAATGCAAGAGCTTAAATGCAATACAAAAGGAAAGATAACATCTAAAGTAGGTCGTCCCAAAAAAGGACACGAGTTTCGCACCTGCCCGGTTGGACCCAATAAGCGCCATAAGGAGATTGGCTTCATGATGAGAAATCAACACCTCTCCACTCGTCATGTTGATATTGCTTTTACGGCGTGGATAATAAGCCCGAAGGCAAGAAGAGAACCGGTTCAAGGTCATGACATTTTGTACAACGATCACCATCAAATACTTAAAGTTACAGCTAGCCAAAGCCATGAAAATATTTGTTGGGATTCACGCACCCCCGGGCGCAGTGGAAGTAATGGATTTCAAAATTTTTAGTCCCGGGGCATTAGAGTGAATCTTCATACAATGAATTCGAAACTTTGAAACGTTTATATATCTAGAAAGATGTTCAACTTTACGCACTCCTTTTGTAGTTGTTAAGGATAGAAAGCTTTCCAAAGCTTCAGGCCACTCCTTGAACAGCGCAGGCTTCTTGATTCTACCAAGGCTCCAATCTTTAAACAAAACCATTTGAGGTTGATCCACGACTTCACGCAGACGAACTCTGAATCACTTAGAACTTGCTAAAGTTTTAAAACCAGCTTCTATCTAATGTTGAAACAAAAGGATCAGAAGAGAAAGCTAGAAACTTGTTCACATGAAACTGCAAAATTGCTTTCTGCAGTTCACGTGAACTGTATGAGAAAAGAGAGAGGGAGGCGCAAGAGAGGAGAGAGAGATTAGGGTTAGGAAAATTTTGATTTTTCTTTTCTGCTTTTTACATAAAATCTCACTTCTCATTCTGAATAGACTTGAGTGCAGGGTTATAAATAACCATTGCTGCTATTGGGCCTGGCAGTATTGGGCATTTTCAAGGCGTTATTTATTTAATTCCAGATTAAATATTTCAGGCCCAATTTAATTAATTATAATTAATTAAGCAAGTCCAATATATCATAAAGTGGGCTTTAATTTATTCTAAATAAATTACAAGCCCATCAGTAATCAACTTGGGCTAAAATAATTAATTAAGCAAGTCCAATATATCATAAAGTGGGCTTTAATTTATTCTAAATAAATTACAAGCCCATCAGTAATCAACTTGTGCTAAAATTAATTCCAAATTAATTCTCTAGTCCAATGAGCTCAATTAACATTTAATTGCTACAGATTTTCCCTCTATTAATTGTCCTTGATTTATTCCAAATAAATCATCAATAACTCAATTAATCAATTTGACTTGAATTAACATCAATTAATTCTCAAGTCAAAACATTCAATTGTCCTCTAATTGAATTATGTTTCACCTCAATACTATTAATTCTCAATTATTCTAGACTTAAATTAATCCAATTAATTTCTCAAGTCTAACTTAGGCATTATGTTATCAAATAACATGTCTCTTATATTTAATCATATTAAATACTTGTTAATTACCTTTAATTAACTATTATATGTGTAACGACCCGAATATTTTTAATTATATTATTAATAATTACGCGAATTCTTTCTTGCCTAATTTCTCGATCTATCCAATTGGATTAATTAATCTTGTGGAAAAGATTTATTTAACCTATCTTCTAAATGCCCTCAATTACTTAAATTACATAAATGCCCTTGAAAGCCTAAATGACCATTTTACCCCCAAGATATTTTCATAAATATCTACCTATCTCTCTCATTCTCTCATTTCACAAAAGGAGGAAGAAAGAAGAAAGGGAAAAGAAAGAAAGGAGAAAGAAGGAGAAGAAAGGAGAAAGATCTTCCCGACGCCCTACCGAACTCGTTTCTCGCCCGATCAACGAGCCGTGAAAACCCGAACGATCCTCACTACATTATCTACCCGTAATCCTTTTACCCATTTCATTCCGTTTGTTATTTCTTGCGATTTTCGTGACTTTAGATATAGGATTTTATATATTAGGATTTTCGTGTTTAGGAAGATTTACTCGACCATTTTACGTGATTCTTGTGTCTATATGTAGCTTATATGATATGTATGATTATATGTGAAAATTAGGATATTTTACGGAGTAAATTAGGAGATGTATGAATTTATATATTGATTTTCGCGTGTGAGTTTCGCAATCTGCTGAGTCTGCTGCTCAGTAGATCCACACGGGCGAACGCACGGTCTTGAGCAAGACCGTGCAGGAGCCCGTGCGCTTCACTTTTCAGCCTGCACGGGCTTGAGCCCGTGCACGAGCCCGTGCGCATGGCCGTGTGCACCTGCACGGTCTTGGCACCGTGCTCAAGACCGTGCAGGAGGCCATGCACCCCTTTATGTGCTTGCACCGGCTTGCCAAGCCCGTGCGTTGGCCGGTGCAACATACTTAGTGTATTTTCCAGCCTTTTCCTTTCTTACACTTCGGGAATTGGTCAACCCCACTCATTTAAATGTTGACTTTTCTCATACGACCTCCGAATATCAATCCGATTTCACCTATAGCTTCCTCGAGCCTTGGGATTTGATATTCTTCATAATTTGCAATTTACCCGACCCTATTTGACCGTCATTTGACACCTTTGCTTGTTTAGGGATTTTATCCCATCTTTCCCGTTTCTTATCCGTTTAATCCTGTATTCGCGAGAGAACGTCCTTATATTATTTTAAGCATGTCTACGTGCCCTAATTGCGTTTAAGCATGCCTTTAATATTTCTTAATTACGTTCTTTCATTATTTAGCATTTCATTAATATTCTTTAATTGTCGTACCGTAATTTATATGTTTAATTGATTTACGTTCCATATTGCACCTGTAGCATGAGTGATGTTTATATGAATTGCCGTGCGTCATCTGTTGTCTTGTGTCTTGCTTTTTGTATTGTTGGTCTTGTTTTCATCCTCTAGGCCCTATGTATTACAGGTGGGTCCAACGAGGGAGAAACCTGACTACCGCTTGCTTTCATACTGTCTTGTCGAGCCAGGTAAGGGTTTAAACTTCTTTCAACTGGAGTAAGAACATAGTCTTATTTAGGTTTGCGAAATAAATGACTACCCAGCTTTTATTATTACTTGTTGTACTGCCTTTACTATTCCTTATGTGCTTGGTCAAACCTTTTAATAGCAAAACCGAAATGATTTGAAATGCATTCAACTAGAGACAAGGAAAACCCTTTTGTTTTAAATGCGAATTTTGGTCTCTCGGCCTCGCAAATATAATTTTGTCTCGAATGGCACCTTTGGCCTTCCACATCCCGATTCCCCAATTGCGAATGGCCCTTTTGGGCCACTTAAACTGTCATCGTTTTCAAATGCGAGCTATGAACCGTGAATCGTGTTAGGCCCGGAGTATTTAGGAGGTGAGCCTGGGGACGTGCGTCCAGGGCAGATCCCGATGGATACTCCAATCCGTATCTGCTTAGGTCAGCCAGGAGGTTGACTAACCTGAGTTAGTGCGAGGGTGGCGTTGTAGGCTACAGGCTTCCTAGAAAATTCTGTTAAGGGTGACGTTGTTAACACGCGTTTCCATAAATTCTGAGTGGTCCATGAACCTTGGTGATGGAGTACTTGCTTGCATGATTTTCAATTGGGAGTTATAAGGAGAGGGCCCGTTCTCGCCGGGACACATTCTTGCATGATATATCGCATTTCTTGCTTGTCTAATTGTTTTACGGCTTTCGTTACAAGTCGAAGCACATTCCGGTTTTCTTCCTTTAGTATACGTATTTCCCTATAAATATATATACAAAACCCGGAAGCGTGGCTCGAACTTGCCAACTGAAGTCCCCTTTATTAATCGATTAATTAGTTGAATTACGAGCCGTGTTTATTTATCGATTCCAACTTATTTATATCGTGCTTTTCGAACTTGTAACGGCTTTGTGACTCAACTAATACCCTTTCAATTTATCGGCTTGATATTACGTGCAAATGTTTTGAAAGATCCGGTTCGTCAACTATTTGCATTTTCAAATAAGCCGATCCTGAGTGTTACCTTGCGTTATTTTATAACTTATATTTCATTATTTAAATTCTTTCTCAAAACGGGCAACATTCACTACTTTTGGTTTTAAAATATAAATGACGAACTGTGATCAAAAACCCCCTTACTGAGTATCCTTTATACTCACCCCTGCTATTTTGGTTCTTGCTTCAGGTAGACAGGTGGCGACGTCACCTATCTTGTCAGTCGGCATCAGCAGGTCTAGATAGGCTCAGTCTTTCTGGTTTGTCTTGTCAATGGTCCCAACAACCGTCGAGTCTTGTTTATTGTACTTATTTACTTTACGTACTTATGTGCCCCTGATGTGGGATAGTTGACGATATCTAGGATTGTATAGGATAGACTAGTTGAGCCACAGAGGGCATTACGTGTTGTTATTTTATTGTATTCTGATTTATAAATGTTTCTTGATATTATGATAGCCTTGTAGGCTTTTATGAAATTTATATGTTTACATTAATCGCTTCCGCTTTTCTTTGCTCTTCTCTAGTCGTTGTTGGGATGGTTGTCGCTGTTGCCGAAGGTTATTGCTTGAGTGCCGTTCGCCGGAGTGGGTTTTTGAGTTGAGGCCCCTCGCTGAAGCTCGGGAATCCGTTTCGGTGCGGATGTGGCGGTCCTTCTTCAGGGGGCGCTACAATATGTTAGTTCCATGCAACTAACCTATTTGTCTCTTTTGTTAATGAATTAATTCCAATTAATTCATTTGCCAATCTATTTTACTGTTATCAAACTCTTATAGATAAAATAGTTCGTCTTTGAAAGTCATTGTGTGACCCCTCAGGTTCACCAATAAGACAGCAGTAGGAATATGTAGCGGGCGCCCCAAACGGGTAATGCACGCCCCGCACCGAGCCTCAATCCGAAGCCGAAACAGAAATCCGACCCCAAACTGAAACCCAGCGAACGACAACTCATTTACTCAATCACTAGGCGGGGCTTTTTCTTAAAACAACCGACGACAACAATGCGGAAGCGGAAGCAACAATAACTAAACCTAATTCTACTTAAGGACAAATAAAGCAGTAAACCAATTGCGTAAATAGTTAAAGCCCTCCAAGGCTAGCAGAATTCACTTACAGAAACTTAATCACATCTTAAACGGGTTCAACATTAAATAATTCCGAACACAAATTCATAATCCACAGGATACAAATAACATGATCATACGTACCTAAAACAATCTAGGAATGAACAATGCACAAAAGAATATAACTCCGCAATACAAGACCGACGATGCCCACCTAGTAATCACCTGAAACAAATAAGGGTTGAAGCAGAGAGGGTTAGCCAAAAGACTAAGTGAGGGGGAAAGGGGAGTACATACATAATAGCATACATAGAATAAATCACCATTTTAACTTAAAAGAAAACAAATGTAAAAGAAGAGTTTGCATTAACATTTGGTGATTTATCATAACATAACATTTCATATTGCTCGGCGAGTCGAGCCCTCAACTCCTCATATCATATCATAACATACCTGAAAACATAACCATCCTTATTCCTCCCATATTGCAGGACCGCTAAATCCAAACTGCACCATGTATAGGCATAACAACCTATGTCTTAGTTGACACGAAGTCAACCGCCGCAGACGCTCAAAGGTTTCCACTCCGGCCTCACCTCGAGCTCCCGGTAAACATGGAGTAAGCCACCGAATTCCACCGTAGACCCGTTGTCTATCCGGCTTCATCCGATCACCATACTCCGGGGCCCATAATGACAAAACGGACACACATATCATAACTCACATTTTCATAACTATCATTTTCCTATTAGAATAGGAATCACGACATTTAAGGGGCCAAAGGGGTCGTTCAAGACAGGCGGTGTAACGGCAGGAAACACAACCGGGTATTCCATCGTCAGGGGGGAGGGGGGGAATCGGCCCTAATGACTTCACTCAACGAGAAGGTTTCCAAACCCAAAATTACATTTAAATCGAAACATAGTTCGCTTGTCTCTTTTTGAAAACCTTTCGAAATCATATACATAGTACTCTTTTGATATCAAATTCATTGTTCTTAAACATCACAAAAGTAGTAAGCATAAATATTTACTAAATATAGTAATACGGGATGAAAATATAAATTTTTCATGCGAGACATACGATGACGCACGGCTTATACAAACGTATTAAAACATATAGAAGCACGTTAAACAGTCATTCATATCACTTAGGTTCACATTCTAACAAAATATAGAAATTCAATAAGTAAATCAAGTTAGAATGCGATAAAATCCCAAAAATATGCATAAAAGGCAATAAGGAAGCATGCATTCAAGTTTTGAAAAAAACGGACAACATTTGAAAAATTGCCAAAAATGCCCTAACAAAAAAACGCAATGAACGGGGCCCGAACGAAGTCGGAAAGGTCCAAACTTCATAAAATATGCATTTCATGATTTATAGGAGCTATGGGTGAAATCGAATCTCAAATCGGAGATCAAACGAAGAAAGTTAACTTTTATAAAACCCCTTTGACCACCAATGCCGATAGCAACAATCTGAAAATGGAGAAATTTTGGTTAAGGCATACGCACTGCCTAATGTACAGGCGCGCGCACGGTCTTGAGTATGTTCTCAAGACGGTGCAGACACCCGCACTGGCCTGTGCACTGGCTAACGCACGAGCGTGCGCAAGGCCGTGGAAAGGGTAAAATGGACGCACGGTCTTGCCGCATGGTCTCAAGACCGTGTGGACCCTCAGAACAGCAGAAAATCGCAGAAACGAAAAACCTTCGCGGGAGTGAACCAAAAATCAATATTTAACCAATCAATCATGCAAATCTCAAGCTAATATTCACATATGATGTTCTCCTAATCATTCTTGACATTTAGGCACAAGAAACATACAAAATGATCCACTAAATCATACAAACCCATCAAAATTTCATTAATGAAAACCTAAGCTAAAATCCCAAAAATTCGAAGCATAGAATGGATGAAATCAAAAGGAGTTAAAACATTACCGGAAGAATAAGTCGAGAGGATCGCGTAGGAGTTAACGGTATCTTAATCCAACGAGAAACGAGGTCGGTAGAGCAATCCAAAGCTTTCTTCCTCTTCTTTCTCCTTTTTGTCTTTCTTTCTTCCTTCTCTTCTGTTTTCTTTTCTTGCGTGAAGTGTGAGATGAGGGAGAGAGATGGGTTAAGTCAAAATGTTTGACTCGGCTCAGAAACGAAAGGGCACTTTTGTAATTTATAAAATTTACTTAGAAAATACAAGTTCTCCAAATAAACAAAATTACAGTCAAAGTTCACGAAATTAAACGCACATTGACATGTCGTGGTTTAAATACCAAAATTCACTCATTTACAAAAATGTTATATAAATCACATAATAATTAATAAAATAAATCATAAATCGAGTAAGAAAATCGGTTCGGGTTCCCGGTTCATAACTCAAATTTTCGGGGCGTTACAATCACCCCTCCTTATGAGAATCTGGTCCCCAGATTCTACTGATTAGAGTTAAAGAACTTTGGGTGAAACTTACGCGTCTTTATTCGGATCTCTCACGAAGCTTCTTCGATTGTCCGATCTGTGAAGGAACTAATAGGAGGTATCTCGCGGATTGCACAACTTCAAGCTTTTCTGGGGTTCTTGTAAGTAGCATTTGAGTAGAACTTGAGCTATCTCCATTTATTGTCGAAAGGCCTGAATTCGATCGACAGCACCTTGGAGGAATCCCAGATAAATGTGTAACGGTAATTACCATCTTAGACCTTCAGTAGTCCGGACACGAAGTCCATGGTGAATTCATTCCCAATCCCACATAAGGATAAGTAGTTGTCGTAGCTAACCCCTCAATCTTTGATGCTCGGCTTTGACCTGCAGACAAGTCAGGTATCTCTTGACTCAATCGAGTAAGTCTCTTTCTTCGGACTCTTCGAAACATGGGTTCGAGGCTTATACTGGGGAGTTTTAAGGTTACCAATACAGAGCTGAGACTCTGGATTATTCTTTGCTCGAACTGTCTGACTCGGGATCCATTCTTCTGCAATCTTGGCATTTCAGATTCTTCAACCCAATTCTGACTGGTTCGCAAAGCTATGAATGAAATTATTCAAAATGGTGCAAGTCCAATTCTGTTTAGCCTCAACTTGTGGCACGCTCGTGATTTGGTTCAAAGTGCCAACTATGATATTCGCTTTTCCCATGGAACACTGATTCTTGCAATCGTAGTCCTCAAACATTTTCCATCGACGACGTTGGGGTTGGTTCAACTCCTTCTGAGTAAATAAGTGTTGAAACTCCCATAATCTGTGGAGATATCAACTGATTCCATAAGATGGTGGCGACGTTTAAGCCAATCCTTTACTATGGCAGCTAGTTCGATGTCATGAGTGGCAACTTTTTGGTTGATTTTAGCTTCCCGAGCATAAGCTATGGTTTCTTCATTAGTACCATTCACTAATTTAACCTTTCATGTGATGCATTCTTACTCACGACGATTCCTTCAGAATCCCTTGAATAGGGTTAATATTGAAGTTGTAGTTAATCTCTTTTCGACTCCTAAGAATAGGTCTTACAAAGATTATCCATTCGAACCCGGTTTCTTCCCTGTCGACTCAAGCAATAGGGTTGCAAGCTCAGAGAAGTTCCACTTGAAGTCTTGGCTTGTTCCCATTCCAGTACTGCTCAAGTCTCCAAAGATCCTACTTCGGTTCTCGTTCCGGATCCGAAATAACCTAAAAGGTCACTCAGTCGATCTAGATTTCACATTTGCTAGGCTGGGCAACCAGTGGGTACCCTCTTGATGTCTGGAGCACCATACGGAGGTGCTCTGCGTTCCTCCTCGAATCTCGAGAACATCAAGGTGAGTCCTTAGAAGGCAACGACTGACTCACTGTGATATGAACGGAGGTCCATCAAATCGCAAAGTACATGTCAGTACTAGAGGCAGATTTACGAATTCAAGACGTCCACATCAGGTACTGAAGGTTGTCTTTAGAGCATAATTGGCTCGGACACAAAGTTGATGGTACCCTAATCAAAGGTCATTCAGACAAAACCCTCGATCTCAAAGTATATCGGACTATTCTTCAACAACGGTAGAGGATACTTGTCTTCGTTACTATTCTGTGAAATTCTTGGTGAACAATACACATAGGAAATGTATTGTCTTCTTCTCTACAAGCAGTGTTGGAGTACCCTAGATCAAGGTACTCGATCGGGCGCATTCAAGGGAGGGAAATTTATCATGTCGATTATTCGATTCTGTCAGATCGGCAGAATCCATTCGGTTTGGCAACTTCAATCACGGTTCGACTTCTAGAACTGGATCTATCACAGACCCTCTATTCCGATCTGATCATAAGAGTTCTCAGATTCTCGTGGAGTATGTCTGTGAATTCTAAGATGAAACTGATTCTCTAAACTTCACTCGGATCTTCAAGCGGTTGAGACGGTAGGGGATAAGCCTATAGCTTCTCCCTTTCGGATAAGGTTCTCGGCCTCCACCAATGTGGTGTATAAGCCTCGTCCATTCGAAAATCTCTAACTTAGTCAAGTCCAAAATAATTCTTTGCTGGCAACTTGGTCAAATCTGCTGGGCAAGGGTTCCTCTCAATGATAAACGGTAGCTCGCGCACGAATCGCAAATGTCCTCCAATTCGGCAATGAAGAAATAGAAAGAGAAACACGCAAAGAATCCAACACGCGCACGCACAAGTACAGCAATGAAAAGCGCAACAAGTGAGTGTAAACCACTCGAATTATAAAATGCATGTATGGAATGACAATTCATATTTTGTACCTTGCACCTACGCATTCGGATCTAAGTTCTCCTCGACTGTCTTGATCTTTTCTTCCTCGTGCAATTTGCGCGGAGATGGAAGGAGCTTCCATATGAGAAGCAACGTCCAGCCTTCTTTCGGCATTCTGACTCTTGATGGTCTCTTTGGCAAAAGCTACATACTGGTCGTAGGGCTCCCTGCAGTTGGGGAGGTGCATTCTTCTTCGATGAAGACACCTGGGAGGTCTTTTTTCCGGAGGAGGGCCCTGAAGGTGTAAATGGCCGCTTGGAACTCGCTGGAAGGTACTGAACGGTGGTAGTGGCAAGAACAGGACTTGGTCCCATTAGGTCGAGTTCAGACTTAATATGCAGAGCCATTTCCACTGCGTCGGTATAATATCGATGTCAGACTACCATCATAGTCTTCCTGATCTCGTAACTCAATCCCTCTACAAACGGGCGAGTCTTCCTCTTCTTGTCGGCAACCATATACGAGCAATGCGTAATGAGGCGGGAGAAGTGTGCCTCGTACTGATCAATTGAAGATGTGTTATGCTTGAGAGCCAGAAACTCCCTTTCGCGTTGCTGACGAACAACCAACGGAATGTATTTAGCCCGCTCGGTCAAGAACTGATCCCAAGTCGGGACTACATGCTCACGTTTCCATCTTTGCTCAATCTGTTTACACCAATCCTGTGCGGTTCCAATCATCACATAGATCGCATACTCGACTCTCTGAGGGTCCGAATATTCCATGATCTTGTAAATATTTTCCAGAGCTGATATCCATGCCTCGGCAATAGCGTCATCCTAGGCACCTTCAAACTGTGGTGGTCGAATCTGAGAAATTGGGCCCAGGCTTCATGCTCAGCATTTCCTTGAGGGGCATGAGCAATGAACTATCTTAAGGTTTCCGCAATTTCGGCCGGAGTCGGTGTATCGGCCTGAAGTGCCAACGAAGGTGATGGGAGCGGTTTACGTCCACGATGACGTGAAGACATCCTGTAAGGCCAATAGCAAATATGCATGACAGTTAAATGAGTATGCAAAGCGGTTAACACATAGGCAACTAAAGTTCAGATAAAGTTCACATAATCACTTAGCACATTTGCGCAAATTCCACAGAAGTTCTAAGCCATACGACCTATACACAACCGGACACGACAGACAACCAAGCACGGCAAGTGCAACCTTGAGTTTCACATCCATCTATGTCCAAGTCCATCCAAGTGTTTTGATTGTAAAAGATCTATTGTTGTTGATCATCAAACAGAGATCCGTCACAATTCAAAAACTAAGCGTTCTTGAACACTAGTAAGTGCAATTCCCTAAGTTACACCGGCACACAACGACGGACACAACAAAAAAAAAATACGGCGATTCAGAGCTTAGGCCATTGGACCCAAAGAGCTCTGCTACCAACTGTAGCGGGCGCCCCAAACGGGTAACGCACGCCTCGCACCGAGCCTCAATCCGAAGCCGAAACAGAAATCCGACCCCAAACTGAAACCACGCGAACGACAACTCATTTACTCAATCACTAGGCGGGGCTTTTTCTTAAAACAACCGACGACAACAATGCGGAAGCGGAAGCAACAACAACCAAACCTAATTCTACTCAAGGACAAATAAAGCAGTAAACCAATTGCGCAAATAGTTAAAGCCCTCTAAGGCTAGCGGAATTCACTTACAGAAACTTAATCAGATCTTAAACGGGTTCAACATTAAATAATCCTGAACACAAATTCATAATCTACAGGATACAAATAACATGATCATGCGTACCTAAAACAATGAAGGAATGAACAATTCACAAAAGAATATAACTCTGCAATACAAGACCGATGATGCCCACCTAGTAATCACCTGAAACAAATAAGGGTTGAAGCAAAGAGGGTTAGCCAAAAGACTAAGTGAGGGGAAAGGGGAGTACATACATAATAGCATACATAGAATAAATCATCAGTTTAACTTAAAAGAAAACAAATGTAAAAGAAGAGTTTTCATAAACATTTCGTGATTTATCATAACATAACATTTCATATTGCTCGGCGAGTAGAGCCCTCAACTCCTCATATCATATCATAACATACCTGAAAACATAACCATCCTTATTCCTCCCATATTGCAGAAGGACTGCTAAATCCAAAGTGCACCATGTATAGGCATAACAACCTATGTCACAGTTGACACGAAGTCAACCACCGCAGGAGCTCAAAGGTTTCCACTCCGATCTCACCCCGCGCTCCCGGTAAACATGGAGTAAGCCACCGAATTCCACCGTAGACCCGTTGTCTATCCGGCTTCATCCGATCACCATACTCCGGGGCCCACAGTGACAAAACGGACACATATATCATAACTCGCATTTTCATAACTATCATTTTCCTATTAGAATAGGAATCAAGACATTTAGGTGGCCAAAGGGGCCTGTAACAGCCTAAGGTCAGCCCGGCAAGCATATATTGTCCTCTTTGGAAAGCCACCAGGCTCGATGGCCCAGTGCGCCCCCTTAAGGCTTTAAAACGATTATGTCAGGTAAGGTTTCAACCCACTTATAAAGGGGCTTCGTTCTCCTTACCAAACCGTTGTGGGACATTACAATCCACCCCCCTTGGGGGCCCAGCGTCCTCGCTGGCACTGGCTCTGATACCATTTGTAACAGCCCAAGGTCAGCCCGGGAAGCATATATTGCCCTATTTGGAAAGCCACCAGGCTCGATGGCCCAGTGCGCCCCCTCAAGGCTTCAAAACGCGTATGCCAGGTAAGGTTTCAACCCACTTATAAAGGGGCTTCGTTCTCCTTACCAAACCGATGTGGGACATTACAGGGCCGTTCGAGACAGGCGGTGTAACGGCATGAAACACAACCGGGTATTCCATCATCGGGGGGGGGAATCCGCCCTAATGACTTCACTAAACGAGAAGCTTTCCAAACCCAAAATGTAATTTAAATCGAAACATGGTTCGCTTGTCTCTTTTTGAAAACCTTTCGAAATCATATACATAGTACTCTTTTGTAATGCCCCAAATTTTTGGGTAAAACTAAAGCTGGTAAGAATTCCTAAGAGAACGGAACAAGTTTGGAAAACTCGATCGGGATATATGTGCTTATGTGATATCTGTGTGTTTTATATGAATTTTCATAAATGCAATAATTTGTGAATTTAAATTATTCTATGTCAATCTGCGTTTAGAATGATGAGTTTTGACTATAATATTGATATATTTCGTTGATATGTCTTTTTTATGAAGTTTCGTGAAATTACGAAAATGCCCCTTCGATTTTTCATTTAAACCTCAGGTTTTCTTTTTATTCTCTTTTCCTTTCCTTTTTCTTAATTACACTTAGCCGTAAACATCAGCAGCAAAAAGAAAGAGAAAAAGAAAGAATTTCTCCAAACTTTCAATTCGATCTTTCGAGTTCGTTTTTTAACCAAATTTCGATCCGTAAGAACCTAAGCGACCCTTGTAACATTCTCTACAGGTATTATTCAGGTTCCATTTGATTCCTTTGTCGTTTGAGTATGTTTTGGATAAATTGTTTCAAAGTTGGATTTTTCGGTAGTTTGATCATTATACTCCGTAGTTTTCGATGATTCTTGATCCTATGTGTTGCCATTGTGATCTTTGATGTTTGTTGAAGTTTGTAGTATGAAAATCTGATTGAAAATGGGGTTTTGGTGAAGATTTGACGAAATTATGATACTTCTGTGCGAAGTTCTTCGCGTTCTGCTGAAAATTCGCGAAAATATGGTGCACACGGCCTTGCAACAGGCCGTGTAGCAAGACCGTGCGCCATTTTCAACTCACACAGCCTTGCCTCAGGCCATGTGTGTAGCCCGTGCATGTTCCAAAAAATGCACACGGCCTTGCACAAGGCCGTGCAAGGGGCCGTGTGACCCAATTTCAGTTCAAAAGTCTTTGGAAGTCAAAAATTGCAAATTCTACTTTCTTCGTTTGATATTATTTGCAAAATCCGACTTCGCCATTAAGTCCGTAATGCTTTAAAACTTAATAATCCATAGATTTTGAATTTTTCCAATAACGTTTGATCGTGAAACGAACTGATTTCCGTTTAGGGAATTATACGCTTTTCGCAATTCTTTTCCGATTGCTTTGAAACTTGAATGTATGCTTCTTTATAGTATTTTAAGCATGTCTATGAAACCTAATTGTGTTTAAGCATGATTTATAAACTTGAAGTTTGATATTTCATTCGTTTCATTGAATAATCGTTCTAATTGCCCTTCTTTGATTTAATTAAGTGTTTATTGCATTAAGAATAAGCCGTGCGTCGTATTGTCGTCTTACATGGTTGTGTCGTATTTGGTTTCAGGTGGTAGTTCTTCCGGGCAGTAGTTGGTCTTCTTTATTTTGCCGTTTTTGCAGGATTATCCAGGTGGGGTTTCTTTTCTGAATTCGGCTTCCTTATACGTATGTAAATATTCCATATATACCCGAAGCTTGTGTTTTATGCTTTTATGTTTTCTTCCCCAAACTTATATTATACGTAGTAGCTACTTGAAAACCATATTATCTTAATGAGTTTAAAGAAAAATGCTTTGATATCAAATTATTACGTATAACCCCTCAAAAGCTCCTTTAGCTCAAAAGGGTTAAAAGTTGATTTATCAATCGGTCCCTTTGACCATGTAAGCATTTGGAATGCGAGGAATTATCTTGGCCTTTCGGCCTGGCCATTGAGCCACATTATACTATTGGGCCCGGACATCAGGGTACGGGGTGAAGCCGGATAGACGTTGGGTCTACGGTGGATCTCAATGCTCTGGTCTCCAAACTGATGGGAGCTCGGGGGTATGACCGGAGTGGCAACCCTTTTGAGTACCTGCGCCGGACGAGATCTAGTCTATATCCTCAGCCGAAGATGTATTAGATATTTGTCCTTGCATGATTATATAGTAGTGGGCTAGCTACCTGACTACACAAGGAGGAATAAGGGAGGTTTATTAGATATTTTTGATATTATGAAACAGGTGGTTGATGCTCGACTCGCCGAGCTTTTACTTTATTGTGAAATTATTCGATTCACCAATAACTATGAAAACCTTTATTTTCCTTTGCTTTCTTCTCATTTACAAATTGGTGAATTTTCTGGTTGTTTCGATAATATATACGTATTACAGCTCCCTCACTTAGTCGCTTTGACTAACCCCATTACTCTGTTGTTGTCTTTTTCAGGGTTTTGTTGCTAGGCGGATTCAGGTCGTGTCCTTGGAGTCATTTACTTTTGTTTAGGTGATTTCATTTCCGCCTATGTATCTGGATAAATACTTAAAACCCTAGAAGTTGTAGATGTAAATAATGTAAATTAGTTTGAATGTTGATATGGTTGTTTTCAGTGGCCTTGGTGGGCTTTATAATTGTGTTTTGGATTATGGTTCACATTCTAACAAAATATAGAAATTCAATAAGTAAATCAAGTTAGAATGCGATAAAAGTCCATCAATATGCATAAAAGGCAATAAGGAAGCATGCATTCAAGTTTCAGGAAAAACGGACAACGTTTGAAAAATAGCAAAAAATGCCCTAACAAAAAAAAACACGATGAACGGGGCCCACACGAAGTCAGAAACGTCTGAACTTCATAAAATATGCGTTTCATGATTTATAGGAGCTATGGGTGAAATAGGATCTCAAATCGGAGGTCAAACGAAGAAAGTCAACTTTTATAAAAGCCCTTTGACCACCATTGCCGAGAGCAACAATCAGAAAATGGAGAAATTTTGGTTAAGGCATAAGCACTGCCTTGTGCATGGGCGCGCACACGGTCTTGAGTGCGTTCTCAAGACGGTGCAGACACCCGCACTAGCCTACGTACCGGCTTGTGTACGGGCATGCGCAAGGCCGTGCAAAGGGTAAAATGGACGCACGGTCTTGGCGCATGGTCTCAAGACCGTGCGTAAAACCGTGTGGATCCTCAGAACAACAGAAAATCGCAGAAACGAAAAACCTTCGCGGAAATGAACCAAAAATCAACATTTAACCAATCAATCATGCAAATCTCAAGCTAATACTCACATATGATGTTCTCCTAATCATTCTCGACATTTAAGCACAAGAAACACACAAAATGATCCACTAAATCATACAAACCCATCAAAATTTCATCAATGAAAACCTAAGTTAAAAACTCAAAATATCGCAGTATAGAGTGGACGAAATCAAATGGAGTTAAAACACTACCAGAAGAATAAGTCGAGAGGATCGCGTAGGAGTTAACAGTATCTTAATCCGACGAGAAACGAGCTCGGTAGAGCATTCCAAAGCTTTCCTCCTCTTCTTTCTCCTTTTTCTCTTTCTTTGTTCCTTCTCTTTTCTTTTCTTACGTGAAGTGTGAGATGAGGGAGAGAGATGGGTTCAGTCAAAATGTTTGACTCGGCTAAAAAACGAAAGGGTATTTTCGTAATTTATAAAATTTATTTAGAAAATACAAGTTTTCCAAATAAACAAAATTACAGTCAAAGTTCACGGAATTAAACGCACATTGACATGTCGTGGTTTAAATACCGAAATTCACTCATTTACGAAAATATTATATAAATCACTTAATAATTAATAAAATAAATCATAAATCGCGTAAGAAAATCGGTTCGGGTTCCCAGTTCATAACTCGAATTTTTGGGGCGTTACTGAATACATTCTTAATGTCATAATTGTGACTTTAATTATACTCATTTTATTAAATACTATTTGTGAATCAACTCATTGACTTCACAAATACATTTCTACAGACCATGGATAACGTATAGTAATGTGTCTATGGCCACCCATCTATCGATGAAGTGGTATGAACCTTTCATCCTTACGATCTATTGTGAAATACAATCCTTCTATCATCCAATTCCTGATTGAGACCTACGGTATGGGAAATGGAACCCCAATAGTCTGCAATTCTATGAATAATATTCCTATAGTAATTCCATTTGACCTCATACTCTGGGAACTCTTTCCTAGTTGAGACCAACTGTACCTTGCAAGGATTTGATGGTGGAATGTACTACAATAGAACTCATAGGAATTTTTCTTGTTCTTGTAACAAGTGATAGATTATGTATTGACCTTCACAACCTCCATGCATAACTCGAACATACCCAATGTACAACTTATGTGAAACCTAGGGATTCAGAAGTACATCAAAGCATGCCCCAGTTATGCACAAGGCAACCATGGAGCCTCAAGTCTAAGGATTAGTTAGACACGATCATGGCTAGGGAAACCCTACTAATCTCTAAGACTCTATATGAGTCTTACTCTATTTAGGCATTCCCGGCGGGATCCTGTAGCGGGCGCCCCAAACGGGTAACGCACGCCCCGCACCGAGACCCAACCCGAAGCCGGAATGGGATCCGACCCGAATCAAAACCCGGCGAACGGCAAGCATTTACTCAATTACTAGGCGGGGGTTTTAAATAAACAACGGGACAGAAGTGCGGAAGCGAAATAATCAAACAATAAAGCATGATAAATTACACAATTATTAAAGCCCACCAAGGCTAACGAAATTCACTTAATTAAATAACAAACGGGTTCGGTACAATATCCCGATAATTATATAATAACGGGTTCGATATACAAAATCCCGAATACATTCTAATAAATCCTAAAATCAAAAGACATAAATCATAGCCATACAGAATGAGAGTTATACATGAACAAAAGAATGCAACTCAAAGACGCGACGACGACGACGCAGATCCCGCCTAGTGTCCTGAAACCAGTACAGGGTAAAACAGAGGGGGTTAGTCAAACGACTAAGTGAGGAGGGAATAATAATGTATATAACAAAACGGAAAATAAATCACCAATTTTAAATTAAAAGAAATCAACATAAAAGAAAGGTTTTCGTAATCGGGTGGTGATTTAACATAAAACATAACATATCTTATGACTCAGCGAGTCGAGCCCTGAACTCCAATATCCAAACATAAAAAACCGGAAACCACCCTTATGCCTCCAATGTAGACGGACCGCTAAATCCGAACTACTCGTAACTGACTAGAATAACTCAGGTACTCAAAGGGCTGCCACTCCGGCCTCACCCCGAGCTCCCAAATGGAGGAAACCATAGGATTTACGCCGTAGACCCGACGTCTACTGACTTCGTCCTATCGCTCTTACTCCGGGCCCAAACGATCATGCAAACATTTCATAACTCGCTTTTCAAACATTTCGGGTTGGCCAAAAGACCGTTCGAGACATGTCATATGCGAGGCCGAAGGCCAAAGTTCGCCTTAGAAACAAAAAGGTTTTACATGTCTCTTTCGTAAACATTTCGAAGACTATACGTAATACTTTTTCATATCAAATAAGTTTCGATAAATCAAATGAACATAATAATCATAAATACCTACTAAGTATATATATAAACGGTGTGAAAACAAAACATAAACGTGGCTTATATCGGGAGAGGCTTATTTATATATATATACGCAGTAATACTGGAATCAGAAAAGGGAAGCCTCACCTGGCTATGCAAAATGAACAAAAGGAGCAAGAACCGGCGCTACTCCACAGGAGTATCGTCTGCAAAAATACCAAGACACAACCAAATAAGACTAAAGACGACGCACGGCTTATACGAAAGAACTAGAACACATAGAAGCACGTTATACAATTAAATCAATCACTTAGGTTCAAATTCTCAAACGAAAACAGAGTAAATCGCAAATTTAAAATGTAAATCAATTCCAAATGCAACGAAACTTTACGGACATGCTTAGAATATCATAGGGAAGCATGCATTCGAATTTCGGAAAAATCGGACTTTACATGCAAAAGTTAGAAAATTTAACGAAAACTTAAAATGCACTATTCACATACCCGAACATGTCATAAATTCATAAATCATGCAATTCCTATCTATATCATACATATCGAATACACGAGCGAAGAAAGAATTCGGAAAAGACGAGCTGAAGCGGGACCCGTAGGCCAATTTGTACCCTGACTTACAGAAGGTCAGGGCACAGTTCGAGCCTTCCACACGGCCTTGTGCACGGCCGTGTGGCGAGGCCGTGCACAATCAAGAAACGCGCACGGCCTCATGCACACGGCCTCAAGGCCGTGTGCACAGCCCGTGTGCAATTCATCCACGCGCACGGCCTCATGCACACGGCCTCAATGCCGTGTGCACCAGGCCGTGTGCACCGATTCGAGCAGAAACATTTCGCAGAAACAAAACCTACGCGAATTCAAACCTTAATCCAACGATTAATCACTAAAACATGCAAATCGAACCCTAATTCTCATATATAATCATCTACAACATATATGCTTCATATAGAAACGATAAACACGAAAATCCATCCACATTTTCTATCAAAATCATATAAAAACCTAAATTCTACAACTATCATCAAAATAAGAAATACGAAGCATAAGAGGCATTAAATGAAAAATTCGTGAAAGGCTTACTCGTAGAAGAGTTCGCAAGGAGTTCGTAGACGAAAACGGATCGAGAATTCGTCGAGAAACGGAGTCGGGACGATCATTGGAATATCTTTCTTCTTCCTTCTCTTTTTCTTTCTTTTTCTTCCTTCTCCTTTGCTTTCTTTTTCTTTTTGTGCGTGAGTGAAATGAGAGGGAGAGAGATTGACTAAGTCAATTTAGGCTAGGGTTTAAAGAGTCGAAGGGGCATTTTAGTAATTTTGCAAAATAAGTTCGAAAACTCACGTTGTCCAAATAACATGTAATTACAGTCAAAATTCATATTATTAAACGCACATTGACAATTTGTAATTTAAATACATAAATTCAATCATATACGAAAAAATTCTAAAATTACATAATAAATATCAAATAAATATTAAATTACACAAATATTCGATTCGGACATACCAAATTAATTATTCGGATTTTCGGGGCGTTACAGATCCTCAGTGAACTCAATCTCCATTAAGCACCCTCATATGCATAGTAGTGTCAAAACACTAATGTCATGAAATGGGATACACTTTCATAAAGCTATGTCATATGAGCAAGTCTCAAGCGAGTCTGATCGAAATCCTCTGTGCCTTTTAAACTCTTCCACTTGGAGTGTTTTAGATCACACCATCGGGTACTTATTTCATGGCCCCCATCAAATGGTTAAACCAAGTCCCTTAGCTTACTGTGATATTGGGGGTTTCATCCATACACAAGCATAAACAATATGCAACCATTTATAAATGTAATATGATGAATTGGGCCAAAGTAGTATTAGACGACTACTAACGTCTATCTATTATGGATCACTTGATCATTCCACTCTAGAGTTTCTTGGGAAATGCCTTAAACAATTCGGCTTTCCAGGGCACGACTCTAACAATCTTCCACTTGCCCTAAAGCCAACTGCCCATTGTCTCAAGACCCATCTTTGAAAGATGTCCTTCAAAAGACTTTTTGACTCTAAGGCAAAGTATGTCGGTTCACTACGTTTTCTGCCTAGACGATTTATATCATTGAGATATAACTCCTGTCTTCTGATTTAACAAGCTTAAATCATTTAAGGATATGTTTAGATATTCTATGAGATCTTGGTTCCATTGCTTGCGCAATCACATTCATGTTGTTTCAAAAACAACTAATGCCAAAGCATTGCTAGGTATTACATCCAACACTTTTGGATGATGTTTCTCATCTAAACTCCCTATGTTTCTACATCTTATGCAGTAATATGTTTTGCTTCATAAGCTTAATCCGTTCGTGTACTACACTTATTGGGATTTTCCAATTTAGTACTTTATTCTATAAGTTACCATACTTATTAATTAATTGCTTGTTTATAAACGATCCTATTGGATTACCCTCTTAGTTTTCGATGTTTAACCCATCTATCTCTATAGATTTTGTTAACTCTTTAACTAGACAGGATTCTACCTTATCTGTTGTTCGAAAACATCATACATCTATACAACTTTCTTTGTATCTTATGTATGTGATTACTCTTGCATACTTTGAATGTAGTCAAAACAGTTTTCGACTCTCTTATTTAAACAATTGTTCCAATCATTTAAGATTAATTTGAGTTTTGATAGGAGTCTACAAACTTCTCTAAGTTTTGTCCACTCTGGGCCAGCTCCCACTAAATTTCAGAACTCTGTTTGCCTTCACAAAATTCCTATATCTTATATATATAGTTTACATATCTTCACTAAGATATATTTCGGATTCACTAATCCTCTGTTTGTTTCTGTAAGGTCTTACACTTATCTTATGATTTGGATTGACTTTGGTGTTCCACTATTTATTTGTTTGTAGTTTCTTCTTGAAACTTTTCAACTTCTTGTTTTCTTATTTTATTATCAAGAAACAATTTCTTGACTAAAAGTTGGTTTCCTTTTAAACAATCTATTTTGTTCTTTAGGAAACCTTTAAATAAGTATTCCATTAGTACTTATTTTTCTACAAACATTTATTAATTAATTAGATTTCTAATCTAATTCATACTCCCACTAGTCTCTTAGACTTGTTATGGAATTATCATATTTACTGTTTAAATATGGCGTTTGAAATCATCATATTCAAATATGATTCTTAAACACTAAATGTTTCGAATTTCTACCTGAATTCGAATTAATTGCCCATAACTCTTATGGGTTTATTTTATTTAATATCTTTATTATCTTTCATATTCTTTTCATTTCAGACTTCGTAATATATTTTGACATTTGAAATTTTTGAAGAAAATTTATTTAGAATTATCTTTTACAAAAGAATTTTTCAAAAAAAATACTTAATTCAAATGTCAAAACAATATTCAAATAAATCATACACAATACATTGTGTTTGATATCTCTAAAATGAACTAAATATCTTTGAGTGCTTGATTTCTTATCATGGAAATACACACTTTTATTCTGATGTATTATTAAGACAATTAATGTGTCCTTCTTTATTGAACCCTCGTTCCAAATGAGCTTCTTTTCAGTTCAATAACTGATATACCAGTTTCACTGGTAATGAAGTTTTCAATTGAAGGACACAGGCAACATTTTAGGATCAGATCTATTCAAATTCACTATTTCTGGCAAATCAAAATTAGATGAATTTCTCATTGAGGTTCATAACCTTAACTCAGTGTTCACAAACACCTATACTCTCAGTTCCATTTTGAGTAAGCTAAGCTTACTCAATACTCAGAAGACAGTTAATCTTATTTACTGTTTCATAGATCTGATTTAAGTGCATGCTACATCAAATGTGTATATTATGCACTTTTATGATAATAGTAGCTTACTATAGACACATTGTCTATTAGCTACTTAGTGCGGTTTGCCCTTTTACCTTATTCTATGTCATCCCATATGCCATCTTAAGTTTTTCTTAGAAATTTCTCTTATAGAAAGAGAAATTTCGAGAAAGAAAGAGGGATAGTGCCTATTGAATTTAACGCTAGATTAAATTTCCTTAGGCCTAAATTTGCTTAACTGTCCATATAATTAAGTAAACCCCTTAATAATTAATTATGTTGGCTTAATCTATTTCTAATAAATTTTAAGCCCAAATCACTTAATGACTTCGAAAGTTTTTTCAGTGATTTAATTAATCAGTAGACTTGAGTTAGTTTCCCAAACTAATTCTCAAGTCCAGAAACCTAAATTAACATTTAATTAAGGTATAATATTAACTATTAATATTTATCTTTCTCCATCGTTTACTTAGAATAAATACATACTATTTATTGGACTCGAGGGTAGCAATTAACGGATTATTAGTCATGTTGACCGAGCAGAAAGTCTACAATTATAAAGCAGAAAATGTATGAGTGACAAATAATATAATTTAAATAAAAGAATGATGTGGTCTTTAACCATTGAGTCTCCCACTAATTTATTCAAACTTTATTGACCCCATGCAATAAAGTTAGAGAAAAATAGTGTAATTTTTCTTTAGTGGGTATTAAGATCCCAAAGCTTCTTGCAATTAAACCCACGACTCGTGGCCATTTAATTCAAGTCTTAAGGTAAACATCTTTTGTTAATTATATCAAATATAACTCTTAATAATATTTTGCATTACCTCCTTCACATAGACCCACGACTTGTGCGACATCTATGTTACTTTGGTAGTAAGCCCAACCCATTAATCATTAGATTTTAATGATTGGTTCAACGGAGACCCACGACTCATGGCCATCCCGGTTGAAGGCAACCATCGAAAAATTGTATCTTGTATACTCAGAAAATTACCTAATTTCTAAAGCCACATAATAGAGACCCACGACTCATGGTCAACTCTATTATGCAAGGTTAGAAGTGAATTTTCTATTAATGGAATATTTGGAAAATTTAAAATCCTTGTTTATATAATTTTCCATTAAGGTTTAATATTTAGAAAAATTTTGACATTCAAAATTTGGTGTCTAATTTTCGAAAAATTAAAATTATAGATTTCAAAAATCTATCCAAGACCTCATCATTTAATTATCTTGTTTATGTGATTAATGCATGAAGATAAACATCCACAAAACACTCATAACAACAATTAAATAAATTACCTAGCAATTAAAATGGCTTATCATGGGCTTTTTCCTACGCTCGGTCCATAAGAGCCATTTTATGGACCAAGATTCTATTCATGCAACAATAACATAAATTTAAATCATGCGAGGAGCAAATAGAATCCTATTCTATTACAATTTAAGCAACTCGTTACATTTGGGCATTGATTGTCTCTTCTCTTCCAAGCCCACTTTGTCTTGAACTCCTTCTCCTAATCTAATTAGAACTTCCTAACCAATCTATGATTCTAACTCTCTCAAATTACAAATCATTTAAGTACATTGGTGGAAAAATAAAACAAAGTATTACATATTGGAATAAGAGGCTTGCAGGCTCTCGATTTAAAACCATAGTTAAAATTGCATCCACAAAATAAAACCATCCACATCACATGTTAAGCCCATGATAAAACCAACATACATCCAATGCAATGCATAAAATTAAATTTACCAAGTAATTAATGATATGCATATTTAAGTTGTTTATTCTCAATAAACTACTTAAATCTTCATGAATCTTAATCACTATTAAAATTAATCTAAAATCAAATTAAATTGAAAAACTATCAATTTAATCTAATTTCAGAAGAGTTCCAAACCTCTAGTCTATATACATCAATAAACAAGTTCAAGTTGGGAGGAATCATAAATATCCATGATTTTCGGAAAACAGATTTTTGCAAAATTTCATGTTTTGTCCTGAATTTCAAAAATTTATAATAAATCAAAAATTAACCTTTTGACACGATTCAAAAGCCTAGATTAAAGGAAAATGTGTGAGAACAATTTCTCGAAAGACTCCAAAGTGATCCAAGCATGGTAGAATCCCTTTCCAATGCGATTTCTAAACAGTCGCCAAAAATGTAATGTGCAAGTTTTCTGCAAAACTAGGTTTTCATTTTCTAATTTCCAATAATCATATAAAATCGAAAACTAAAGCTTTTGAACTGATTCAAAATGTCTAGTTGTACGAAATTGAATGTAGAAAATTTTCTTAGAAGACACCAAAGTGATTTGAGAATTTTATAACAGATTATAAATCCAATTTCTAAAATATCACCGGAAAAATGCTGAACTGAAAACAGATTTTCAAGATAAGGCAGTTTTTCAAGATTAGGGTTTCGACTTCCAATTTAAAAAAATCAGAAAAAATCAAAAAATGAAGATTTTGACCCCAATCAAAACTCTAAATTCAATTCCATTGTGTTAACTCTAATTCTCCCAGAAATAGGAAAATCCATTAGTCATTAGGAACCCTTTCCAACTCGTTTTCTAAAACATGACAGCGCAACCCCTGTTTCTCAAACAATTTTCGACTACAAACTTCAAAAATCCATATAAAATCGAAAAATAAAGGTTTTCAACCTATTCAAAAGCTTAGAGTCATTCAATGTGTTTAGAATATTTTCTCAGAAGACATCAAAGTCATCCAAGATCAGTAGGAAGGGTTTCCGACTCAGTTTTCTAGATGTCGCCAGACTCGACTTTCTACAACACAATTTTCAGCAACACAACTTAACACCAAAATTCATTTTTTGACTAACCAAAATTCATTTTTCATGTATTTTAAATATACACCAATATTTCGAAAATATACATCTTCAAATTTTCAAATTCCTTTTTGATAAAATCATATTCAAAATATACCTTTTAATTTATCGATCAAAACTCCCAACAACTCTTATATGCACATAAACATAAAACCGCATCTAACACCAATTTAATCCAAAATAAAAGGGTAGAGGCAAATATATAAACATGATCAAAGCATGGCTCTGATACCACTGTTGGGATTCACGCACCCCCGGGCGCAACGGAAGTAATGGATTTCAAAATTTTTAGTCCTGGGGTATTATAGTGAATCTTCATCCAATGAATTCGAAACTTTGAAACGTTTATATATCTAGAAAGATGTTCACCTTTACACACTCCTTTTGTAGTCGTTAAGGATAGAAAACTTTCTAAAGCTTCTGGCCACTCCTTGAACAGTGCAGGCTTCTTGATTCTACCAAGGCTCCGATCTTTAACCAAAACCCTTTGAGGTTGATCCACGGCTTCACGCAGACGAACTCTGAATCACTTAGAACTTGCTAGAGTTCGAAAACCAGCTTCTATCTAATGTTGAAACAAAAGAATTAAGAAGAGAAAGCCAGAAACTTATTCACATGAAACTGCAAAATTGCTTTCCGCAGTTCACGTGAACTGTATGAGAAAAGAGAGAGGGAGGCGCAAGAGAGGAGAGAGGGATTAGGGTTAGGAAAAATCTGATTTTTCTTTTCTGTTTTTTTACGTAAAATCTCACTTCTCATTCTGAATAGACTTGAGTGTAGGGTTATAAATAACTATTGCTGTTATTAAGCCTAGGAGTATTTGGCCTTTTCAAGGCCTTTTTTATTTAATTCCAGATTAAATATTTCAGGCCCAATTTAATTAATCATAATTAATTAAGCAAGGCCAATATATCATAAAGTGGGATTTAATTTATTCTAAATAAATTACAAGCCCATCAGTAATCAACTTCGGCTAAAATTAATTCCAAATTAATTTTCTAGTCTAATGAGCTCAATTAACATTTAATTGCTACAGATTTTCCCTCTATTAATGGTACTTGATTTATTCCAAATAAATCATGAGTAACTCAATTAATCAATTTGACTTGAATTAACATCAATTAATTCTCAAGTCAAAACATCAAATTGTCCTCTAATTGAATTATGTTTCTCCTCAATACTACTAATTCTCAATTACTCTAGACTTGAATTAATCCAATTAATTTCTAAAGTCTAACTTAGGCATTATGTTATCAAATAACATGTCTCTTATATTTAATCATATTAAATACTTGTTAATTACCTTTAATTAACTATTATATGTTAGTTCCATGTAACTAACCTATTTGTCTCTTTTGTTAATGAATTAATTCCAATTAATTCATTTGCCAATCTAATTGACTGTTATCAAACTCTTACAGATAAAGTAGTTCGTCTTTGGAAGTCATTGTGTGACCCCTCAGGTTCACCAATAAGACAGCAGTAGGAATACATTCCTAATGTCATAATTGTGACTTTAATTAATCTCATTTAATTAAAGACTATTTGTGAATCAACTCATTGACTTCACAAATACATTCCTACTGTGAAGTCCCCCACGCCACAACCCCCGGACCGAAACGAGCTCCCGAGCGATAGTTAAATACCACCACTTGAAAACCCGCCCCGGACAACGGGATTCCCACAATCTGGCAACAGCAACTCCCAACAACAGTACCAACATCAACAACAACAACAACAGCACCAACAAGCGGAAGCAATGAGCAAAAGATCATATTTATATTCACACTGCCATCCGTGGCCAAAATAAATTATAAGTTCATTATCTATCACAAGTTATAACATCAACTCATTAAATATCCAACATCAACATAACATGTCAAGTTTTCATGTAATCCAACATCATAAGTTCGATCCACAAAAGTAAATACATCAGACCGACTTCAAGGACTGTACAAGCCTACAACGCTGCTGCCAGTACCTGACCGCTAACCTGAAACATGAACCAAAAAGGGAATGTGAGTCAAACGAACTCAGTGAGGAGGGGAAAATATATATATAATAATTAAAACATAAAACATATTTAACTCACGCTTTGGTTAATAGAGAAACGAATCTAGTGCCGATACTTTCTCTTTATAATTCATCAAAGCTTTGTGAATTAAATATTAAAGCAAAACATTTTAGAAACATGTTATTCCCGGCGAGAACGGGTCATCTCCTTATAACTCCCAAAACATATCAAATATAACGAAATTCCTCCTCAATACCATTTGGCTTATCAAGGGAGCTACCCAAGATTTCACCATAACCGACTAATGGCGCCGGTGTAAGTACTATTCAGGCTAGACTACCTCCGACCAGCCATGAACAATACCCTTTGATTATTTGTCAGGTTCATGAATACCTGCTTATAATCGGTGGAATTATGGACCCAGCTTCAACCCTAGACGCACTTCTCCGGGTATCCGCCTGTCACATAATCCAGGGCCCAAACAGAAATACCCATGAGCGTCCTCAATGGGATTAAGTATAAGTCATCTCGCTTTTCAAAATATTTTAATGGACCAAAAGGGTCTTTCGAGACAAGGTATGTAACCGCCTAGGGTATCCCGTCACGTTGCCGAGTTATCTAGAGGCATACGCGCAAGTCCCGAGACCAAATGTTACTTTTAAAATCAAAATAGTTCTCTTGTCTCTATTTTCAAACCATTTTGGAAAAGATATACATATATATCATTTTTATATCAAAACCTTTTTATTTCAAATATTGATAATATACAATTGAAATATAAAGGGATAGGGTTTTCGCAAATATTTGTTCAAGCTCCAGTTAAAAACATTTTACATCCTCACCTGTAGGCTTAACAAAAAAGATAGCCAAACGACCAAAGATCAGTCCCGCGAGGTCCCACCTGTAATACACAGACCTCGAGGTAAGACACAACTCGATAAATCAACCAAATACGACGCACGGCTATGAAATGCATTTTATGCTCAAAATAACATATTATGTATAAATGCACTTAAACCCAACTAAGCTCATTCAAACACATTTAAACACAATCAAATACACATGATATTAAGCTAAATTAAGCATTCAAGTAATATGGAAGCTTGGGGACTAAAATTCAAAGGTTTGTGAATATTACACAAACCACCCCTCGTTAAATACTTTGCATAGCAAATCAATTCCGATTAATCCGAAACATTCGGCATCTCTTAACTACTATATTTAAGGATTTTTGATGCCAAAAGAATCAAAAAATGAAGCCAAATGCTCAAAAATCACTATTCATCAGCCCCTACCTATTTTGCCAAACTTTCATTTTTCAACCCCAAACTCCACAAAACTTCACCAATTTGCTTAATATCATGAACTAACATGAATTACCAATCCATTCAAGCATCTAAGACCATTAGCTCAACATTGCACATTGATCAAATTCAATGGAAAAAATCACAAGTAATGCTACATGTAATCAATCACCAAACTAAGCTCATCAATCATTCATTCTAGCATGCTTCTTCACTTCATCAACATATAAAACATTGAAACTCTAAGATTAAAGAGATTTGCAACCTTACCTTGTAAAAGAAAATTGAAGAGATAGAGATGTTGAGGGCTTGTTTGCACAAATAGAAAGTAGAGGTTTGTTCCTTGGATGATAGAGCAACTTTTTGTAGCAAGAAAGGGGATGATTTTTGGTGCTTTGATGGTGTTTAGAAGTGGCGGTGGTGAAGATGATGAGAGGGCCGAGAGAGTGAGATGAAGGAGAAGAGAGTTGCTTGAGAATAGTGTAGAAATTTGGAGAGAGATGAGATAATTAAATAAATATAGAATATTTTGAAAAGTCACAATATGCTTGCAATTATGTAGATATTTATATGTATATATTTGCATATATTTTCATATATATATGTGTATATATATCAAATACAATATCATGTTATTCAAATATAATGGCATAATTTTCATAAAATTGCAAATACAACAATTCAAATATAAACATAGTGTGAAGTAATTTCAAATATGAAAATTCTTATGAAATCATTATATTATTCACACATAGAATCACACATTAATTCATATAATTCACATAATCACATAATTTGCAAATAATACACACAAGAGCTATTAGTCGGTAAACTCACCGAAGCGTTATAAAAATAACGGGGCGTTACACCTACAGACCATGGATAACGTCTAGCAACGTGTCCATGGCCACCCATCTATCGATGAAGTGGTATGAACCTTTCAGCCTCATGATCTATTGTGAAATACGATCCTTCTATCATCCAATTCTCGATTGAGACTTAGGGTATTGGAAATGGAATCCCAGTAGTCTGCAATTCTATGAATAATATTCCTATAGTAATTCCATTTGACTTCGTACTCTGGGAACTCTTTCCTAGTTGAGACCAACCGTACCTTGCCAGGATTTGATGGTGGAATGTACTACAATAGAACTAATAGGAATTCTTCTTGTTCTTGTAACAAGTGATAGATTCTGTATTGACCCTCACAACCTCCATGCATAACTCGAACATACCCAATGTACAACTTATGTGAAACCTAGGGATTCAGAAATACATCAAAGCATGCCCCAGTTATGCACAAGGCAACCATGGAGCCTCAAGTCTAAGGATTAGTTAGACAAGATCATGGCTAGGGAAACTCTCATAATCTCTAAGACTCTATATGAGTCTTACCCCATTTAGGCATTCCGGGCGGGATCCTCAGTGAACTCAATCTCCATTAAGCACCATCATATGCATAGTAGTGTCAAAACACTAATGTCATGAAATGGGACACACTTTCATAAAGCTATGTCATATGAACAAGTTTCAAGCGAGTCTAATCGACATCCCATGTGCCTTTTAAACTCTTCGACTTTTGTGTTTTAGATCATACTATTGGGTACTTATTTCATTGCCCCCATCAAATGGTGAAACCAAGTCCCTTAGCTTACTGTGATATTGAGGTTTCATCCATACACAAGAATAAACAATATGCAACCATTTACAAATGTAAAATGATGAATTTGGCCAAAGTAGTATTAGACGACTACTAACGTCTTTCTATTATGGATCACTTGATCGTTCACTCTAGAATTTCTTGGAAAATGCCATAAACAGTTCAACTTTTCAGAACACAACTCTAACAACATTCACAAGTATATCCGTCAAAATCCACAAGTTAAAGCTCCATTCATCCAAATCAATTCGCCTAACGCCACTCACCATCAGCCTACAAAAACCAAGAATCCCATAATTAGTGCAGTAGTTAGCCTTGAAGCTTTATAATACTAACCTCATTCTTGGTGGTCCAATTAAAGATTTGAAAGACCAAACTCCCCGTAAGCAAATTCACTTCCCAGGTAATCAAACACCTGCCTAAGATCATGTCCAACCACGTAAAGTAATTTAGAAAATAAACTTTGCAATTCATAGATTACATGGTATTAGTTTTAGCCCTCAAGTTAGGCATATTCATTTCCTCCATTCGGATCAAGCCTAAGATACGCCCATTGAATTGGTTTGCCTCAAGAATCACAGAATTCTCCTCATCGCAAGCCAAATTAGCTAGAGCATCCGCCACACCATTTCCCTCTCGAAAGATGTGGGACCATTGTATATTGGCTTTGCTCTTCAAGTTACGAATACGAGTAAGGATAAAGTTTTTGTTCCAAGACGTGTTTCCACCTTTAACTATCATGTCAAGAACCACCTTTGCATCTAATTCAACCCAAAATGTTCTTGTGCCCTCTCTCGATAGCCAAGGTAATCCCTTCCATAACCGCCCAAAGTTCTGCAAAAATGTTAGTCCGGGAACCAAGATACGAATAAAAACCAAAAAGAGGCTTACGGCTTACCAAAGCTATTTCTAGCAATACCACCAGCCCCTGCACTGCCTGGATTTTCACTTGAGGCCCCATTCGTGTTCAATTTGATCCAATTCATAGCTAGGTTCCTCCAAGTGACAAGCTTGACTACCGATTTGGACTTGATTTGGACATGCAGCCCCAAGTCTATGGCAACCGATAAGTCTCCATTCCAGCATGAAAAGTTGAGAATCTTTGTGTATTGCAATAGGTACAACCTCTGCCAAACTCTAAAAATGATTTTGGATGCCAAAATTCTCTCTCCCGACATGTTTCTTCTTGTTTCTTGCTTCCCATGCATGCCACATAATGAATATAGGAACAATGGTCCAGACGTGATTCTTTGGTTGTCCTGTCAAAGAATTAGTCCAAAAACTTAACAATTGATTAATGTTAGCAAAAGAACGATAAGAAATATGAAAAATCCGAGCAACGTAACCCCAAACCAAATTAATAACCGGGTTATTTAAGAAAACGTGCTCTTCATTCTCCTCGCTATAGCAACATTGGCATTTAGATGGCATTTGGAAACCTCGTTGCTTCATCATGGAGTCTAGAGGCAACCATTGCTTCAACGCTCTCCAGCAAAACATAGATATAGAGACAGGAATGGCCTACTCCAAATCCTCCCATACTGATTGTTAGCCGGATTCCGTTGCCTAACATAATTCCAAACCGAACTAAATTCAAACTTTCCACAAGATGTCATTTTCCATTGCATAACATCTGGACCTGAGCTAATCGACACATCAGCAATGATATTAACGAGAGTGCTAGGCAGGGCAGCTCGAAGTTTTCCAACATCCCAAGAGCCATTTTTCCAAAACTCATTAACCGTAGTATAATCACAGTTCTAATTGTTAATATCCCCACACAAACTATCCCTCTAGAAATCCATGTTACCATCCCCTAAATTCCAGAAAATGAAACTTTCAGCTTCCTTCGCCGCACGACACATTCCTTTCCAGATATGAGACGCTTTAGTACCAGCAATCGCCTCCGATGGATGAGAATTCCTCATATATTTATCAAGCAAAAACCGTGCCCATAGAGAGTTTTTTTCCCGGAATTTCCACCACAGCTTGAAGGAAAAGCTTTTGAGCACATCCACAAGTATTCGACATCCAATCCCTCCTTCCTCAACGGGAAAGCAAAGCTTCTCCCACTTACACCAATGAGTCACCTTTTGATCTTTCGACCAATCCCATAAGAAAGCATTAAAAATTTTCTCAAGCTTTTTAATCACAGTTGCTGGCGGCTCAATCAACCGGAGGAGATAAACAGGAATGGACTGAAGTGCGCTTTTAATGAGCGTGAGCCGCCCTCCCATCGACAGGAATCCCTGTTCCCAACCAAAAAGCTTATTACTGCATTTAAGCACAATGTTATCAAATAAAATATCTTTCTTGCGGCCCTCATAGAGAGGGCATCCAAGGTATGTAGTCAGAAAGGTATCTCGTTTAAAACCGGTCTCTCTTATAATCTGCCGAATTTTTCTATTATCCACATTTCTTGACACAAAAACCAAGGTCTTGGAAGCACTAATCAGCTGTCCGGATATCCTCTCATATTCTTTCAAAAACTTCGTTAAACGTTTTATAAAGGATAAACTGGCATTGCAAAAAATACCTTGTCATCCGAATAGACCAGATGGGAAATCAATACATTGTTCTTACGATCAAATCTCATGGAAGGATGATCTAAGACCAATTTATCCATCCCCCTCGATAACCATTCTGCCATAAGAATAAACAGGGCAGGAGACAAGGGATCTCCTTGTCTCAAGCCCCTCGTAGCATTGAAGAAACCTGCATTTTGGCCGTTCAGAAGCACAGAGAAATAACAATTAGTAATGAGATTATGAATAACCAAAATACATTGATCATTAAAACCCAATTTAGAAAGCATTTTAAATAAAAAACCATGGTTAACCCTATCGTATGCTTTCGCCATGTCGAGTTTTATAATCGCCTTCCCTCCATGACACTTCTCATTAATAGAATGAACCAACTCCTGCGCAAGGAGGACGTTGTCTGCAATGGACCTACCTGGAAGAAAACCCGGTTGAGATGGAGTAATAATCTGTGGAAGAATCACGGCTAATATATATCTTTGTATTAATTGGTAATTTATACAAATTTTACTGTATTTTGTATTCGAATTTGAATGAATCCATAATGTTGTTCTTTTCAAATTAGAGGAGCAAAGGATCTTCAGACAAATTCTTCTTCATTTATCTTTTTGTGTTCGTCTGTTTTGGGGAAGGATTGTCGACAGAAATTCCAAGCAAAAACTAACATCCAAGCAAATAAAAACAAAGTTGTCATCAAGCTCTAACATATCGAGTTTGCTCCAAAAGGGAGAGCAAAGTTTAAAACACTCTATTCAATAATTAATAGAAGAATTAAAACGCATAAGAAACTATTTTACGTTAAGGAGTACTCTCCTAATACGTATGCTACATTTTATATATTATATATGATGACATTTAATTATATTTATTTATATTATTATAGTATTATATAAATATGAGCTTCAAAAAAAATTACGCGTCTAAAATATCTTATAGAATCTAAATAAAATAATACAATAATAACAATATTTATTATCTAGATTGAAAAATATTATTTTTATTGTATTGTTAATTAAACCTTCTCATGACTGCAATAATCAACAATTAAGTGGCATAAAAAAGTACTACAATTATTTTCTTCATTTACAGACGACGACAATAATAATAATAATAATAATAATAATAATAGATTAAGCATACGATAAATATAAACATTAAAGTTAAATTATATATAGAAGAAGATATTATGAATATTAAGGCCCTTTTGATAGGGTATTTAAGCCCACTAATAGGAGTTTAAACTATGTTAAGTTGTTGTTTGATAGAATTTATTAAGTGATACGGGCCTTTTAATTTGAAGTGCAGCGCACTTATTTGTGTATAGATTGAGTGCAACACAGGTAGTGTGGAATTTAACGGTCGTGGACTATCCTCTTTTGTTTTATCTCTCTCCATTTTTCCATCCACGTTTTTTTCTTTTATTTTCTTTTTTCTCTCCAATTTTTTAAGGCATTGCATACGAAACATATATAAGAATTTCAGGAATTTCTGTTTAGTGACTTTAAATTATTGTTTGGTTCAAGTTACTCAACTAACTTAAGTTAGTCAAATTATAGAATTTTGAAATACCAAATGTGAGTCTACATATCCTATCAAAAGAGCCCTACAAGTATAGATTATTTTGAAATAATAACAATATTTATTATCTAGATTGAAAAATATTATTTTTATTGTATTGTTAATTAAACCTTCTCATGACTGCAATAATCAACAATTAAGTGGCATAAAAAAGTACTACAATTATTTTCTTCATTTACAGACGACGACAATAATAATAATAATAATAATAATAATAATAATAATAATAATAATAATAATAGATTAAGCATACGATAAATATAAACATTAAAGTTAAATTATATATAGAAGAAGATATTATGAATATTAAGGCCCTTTTGATAGGGTATTTAAGCCCACTAATAGGAGTTTAAACTATGTTAAGTTGTTGTTTGATAGAATTTATTAAGTGATACGGGCCTTTTAATTTGAAGTGCAGCGCACTTATTTGTGTATAGATTGAGTGCAACACAGGTAGTGTGGAATTTAACGGTTGTGGACTATCCTCTTTTGTTTTATCTCTCTCCATTTTTCCATCCACGTTTTTTTCTTTTATTTTCTTTTTTCTCTCCAATTTTTTAAGGCAATGCATACGAAACATATATAAGAATTTCAGGAATTTCTGTTTAGTGACTTTAAATTATTGTTTGGTTCAAGTTACTCAACTAACTTAAGTTAGTCAAATTATAGAATTTTGAAATACCAAATGTGAGTCTACATATCCTATCAAAAGAGCCCTACAAGTATAGATTATTTTGAAATAATAACAATATTTATTATCTAGATTGAAAAATATTATTTTTATTGTATTGTTAATTAAACCTTCTCATGACTGCAATAATCAACAATTAAGTGGCATAAAAAGTACTACAATTATTTTCTTCATTTACAGACGACGACAATAATAATAATAATAATAATAATAATAATAATAATAATAATAATAATAATAATAGATTAAGCATACGATAAATATAAACATTAAAGTTAAATTATATATAGAAGAAGATATTATGAATATTAAGGCCCTTTTGATAGGGTATTTAAGCCCACTAATAGGAGTTTAAACTATGTTAAGTTGTTGTTTGATAGAATTTATTAAGTGATACGGGCCTTTTAATTTGAAGTGCAGCGCACTTATTTGTGTATAGATTGAGTGCAACACAGGTAGTGTGGAATTTAACGGTTGTGGACTATCCTCTTTTGTTTTATCTCTCTCCATTTTTCCATCCACGTTTTTTTCTTTTATTTTCTTTTTTCTCTCCAATTTTTTAAGGCAATGCATACGAAACATATATAAGAATTTCAGGAATTTCTGTTTAGTGACTTTAAATTATTGTTTGGTTCAAGTTACTCAACTAACTTAAGTTAGTCAAATTATAGAATTTTGAAATACCAAATGTGAGTCTACATATCCTATCAAAAGAGCCCTACAAGTATAGATGAGAGAGAAAAAACAAAAGAGAAAAATTACGAGATGGAACTTTGAAAGAAAAAACGTATATAAAGAAAAATTGCGGCCTAAAATTACAAGTTAGACTAACATCAAAGATTTTGAATTAAAATCACATATATTTATTGAGTTCTACTTATGAAAGTTAACATATGTTAATATAATATTTTGGTATTTTGTCTTTATGTGATTATATTTTTATTTTAGAACCAGAGAGTGTCGTGGAGTTTTTATCGAGGCCCCCACCTTCTTTTATTTTCCAAAACCACTAATCCAACAATACAATACATGCCATGAACATAGTTAAACATAAAAAGTAGAGAATAGAAGAAATGTTGAAATATTAAGGAGATAAAAGTATAAATGGGGCATAATAGAGATACAAAATTAAGAAAGTAGAAATAATAAATATAACCTTATAAATAATTTTTTTACAGTTAACCTAAAGTTAGTTACCGGCTTACTTAGAGGTCTACAGGTAAGCATATATTTTTGAAATTTATACTATTAAACTTAAATTTATATATGTTTGTTAAGACATGAATGCTTACTAAAGTTAGATTATATATTAAAGGAAAACCTATAATTTTCTTTTCCACATGAATATATATATATATATATTTTAATATATCATGAAAAATAAGAATTTGGTGATATTTCTTTTATAATAATATATTTTTATGATTTTATTTGATGAGTGTGAGATGTTGAAAGTAAAGAGGAGAAAATAAAGAAGAGGAAAAAGAAAATAAAATATATAAACACATTAAAGATAGTCATGAAAAATTAAAAGGGAGAGCAGATAATAGATAAAAATTTACGAAAAGAACAAATAAATAGAAACAATTGACAAGTAATATTAAAGTTTGTTACTTTAAGGTCTTCTGCTATTTTAACTCATATATATACTTTAGAATCAACCTTATGGAACTTAAAACAATATTGCACATTAGACTTAATGTGCATGTTAAGTTGGTTTGTTAAAATGATATCAATAATAACTTAAAATTTATTTAATAGACTACCTGAAAATATAAATGTATATAAGACAGAGGAAATTAAACAGAAAGAAACAAAAAAAAATTAAGAAAATAAGAGGAAAAAAATAATGATAAAAATTAGATAGAGTAAAGAGCTATGTTGCATGGACACGGACACGGATACTGTAACGACCTGAATATTTATAATTATATCGCGAATTCTTATCTCGCCTAATTTCTCAATTTATCTAATTGGATTAATTAATCTTATGGAAAAGATTGATTTAACCTATTTTTTAAATACCCTCAATTACTTAAATTACATAAATACCCCTAAAGGCCTAAATGACCATTTTACCCCTCCCCCCCCCCCCCCCCCCCCCAAAGATATTTTCTAAATATCTATCTATCACACTCTCATAACCCCCAACAAGAAGAAGGAGGAAGGAAAGAAAGGAGAAGGAGAGAAGAATTCCGGACCGAACTCGATTTCCGACCGAATGGACTCCCGTGTTCGACTACACGACCCTCATTCCATAATTTATCGGTAACCTTTTAACCTCGTCTCGTTTACTCCGTCGATTCTCGGTTTATTGTAGATTATTTAGTTAGATTTTTATTTGAGAATTAATTGGGTTTGTTAGTTATAGTTGATGGTTTCATACGATTCTTGTCTCTAAATGTTAAGCATGCTTAGGAGAGTAACATATCCGAATTGGAGCATGATTGACCGAGAAGAAATTTCGTAGGATGAATTTTGGTGTTGAATTTCTTGTTTCTGCATCTGTAAACTCGCGACCTGCTGTTTATAGAACCACACGGTCTCGCCATACAGTGTGACGAGACCCCGTGTGAACGCGCACGACCCAACCTCACACCGTGCATGAGACCGTGCGTGTTTTGAAACACGCACGGCCTCACCACACCCCGTGCAGGAGGCCGTGTCTCTTCTGAGTGGCGCGCACGGCCTTGGCACACCCCGTGCCGCTAGCCGTGCACCCCTTATTGGCACGCACGGGTTTCGCACACCGGGTACAGACCGTGTGCTGTACCCATGTGTACGTATTGGGCGATTTTCGGCCATTTTCCAGACCCTACCTTTTGTCCATTTTCACCCCGAAAACCCAAAATGTTTATTTGATCTCGTTTTTGATTTCTGTCTTCACCAATAGCTTTATATGGTCCTTTAAATCCTTAATTATCAAAGTGGAAATTTTTCCGACTTCTTTCGGGTATTGAATAATACCAATTTCGTTTAGGGCTTTTTAGCTATTTTTCCATATATCGTTTGTATGATCCAAAACTTGCATGAATGCTTCCTTATTATGTTACGAGCATGACTGTGATCTCTAAATTGTGTTCGAAGCATGTTTACATCTTTTAATCCTTATATCTCGTTTAATTGTTTTAAATGCAATTGTGAGTACTTCAATGGAAGTCGCGTCTATATGCTCTTACATGCTTTAATTACATATCATACGTCATGCGTTTTGTCAGAGTCTTACCTGGTTATGTCGTGTCTTAGATTTGCAGGCTCTACTTCCGTGGAGTACTTGTCCGTTGCTTGCTTGCTTTTCTCGTTTGTCGAGCTACAGGTAAGGGTTTTAAATGTTTTCAACTGGGGCAAGGAATGTTTTCAACTGGGGCAAGGACGTAGATGTAGGTTTCGAAATAACTTATCATCCCGTATTTTTATTACTTGCTATACTTGTCTTTAAAATTCCTTATGTGCCTATCAAACCTGTTAATATCAACTTATACAATAGTAGCCAAAATTGATTTGTTTTCAAAATGGCATGTAAATTTCTTCTTTTTAAACGTGACAATTTGACTTGGGTTGGGTCTATGAGGGAAGTCGTTAGGGGCGTTGCCTGGACATCCCGACACGTATGAAACTTGTAGTTACCCCCTTTGTCGTCACTCACTTGCCCAATTGCCCGTTTGGCACCCCAAACCTTTCTTGAAAAGAGAGTAAATATTGGACATTTTTATGGGGCCTCGGGATGGTATCCGGAGGTTGCATCTGGGGACGAGCGTCCAGGGTGTAACCCGAGGTGCTTCTCCCAAAACTAAGCGTCAATCGTGGCCCGTCAGGAGTTGATAGCTACAGTTGGGAGCGATGGTGGGTGTTGCATTTGTTGCACGCTTTCCTTAAATTCACTATAGTCGAGTCTTGGTAATTGCTCCTTGGCTTGACACCGGAGATGGAGTTTACTTGTATTGATTGAGGGGGTTATAAGGAGGAATAGGCCCGTTCTCGCCGGAATAATTACATGCTATTGTAACTGCTTTTATTGTTATTACTGTTAATTATTTCGGCTTTCGTTATAAGTCGAAGCACCTTCCGATTTCTCCCTTTAGCATACGTAGTTCCCTATATATGTATAAAACCCGAAAGCGTGATTCGAACTTACCGACAATAAGCCTCCTTCGTTGGGAAACACTTTAGTTGAATTACGAGCCGTTTATTTATCATTCCTAATTTATATATGCTATGTCTTTCGAAATTGTAACGGCTTTGTAACTCAACTAATATCATTATAAAATGATCGGCTTGACTTACGTGCAAATGTTTTCAAAGGATCCGGCTCGTCAACTTTGTGTTTTCAAATAAAGCCGAATCCGAGTGTTGCTTGTATTATGTTTTACAACTTATATTATTATTTGTACTTCTTCTCAAAACGGGCAACACTCACCTCTTTTGCTTTAAAAGATAAACGATGAGCTACGATCAATACTATATTGTACCCCCCCCCCCCCACTGAGTATCCTTTATACTCACCCCTTCTGTTTTGGTTCTTGCTCCAGGTAGACAGGTGGCGTTGTCACCTATCTTGTCGGTCGGCAGCAACAGGTCTAGGTTTGCTCGCGTTTATTGTCTCGTCAGTGTCCCATCAACAGTCGAGTCATTGATTTAATTTATTGCATTTAATATTATGTTTTATTTTCGTACTTACGTGCCCCTGATGTGGGATAGATTAGTTGAGCCATGGATGGCATTAACTGAATATTTATTTTGGAATCGTTGTATAGATTATGTTGCCGTGGATGGCTTATATGATTAATTGTTATTTCCCGAAATCGCTTCCGCATTTTGTTACTCTGTTATTTTGTTTATTGCTGATGTTGTTGGGCGTCGTGATGCTGTTGCCGGAGTTTGATTAATTGATTGCCGTTCGCCGGGATGGATTCTTGAATGGGGTATATCTACCTCGTTTGTGAGTTCATCTCGATGCAGATGTAGTGTCCTTTCTCCTTCTACGGAAAGGGGCGCTACAGATACGGGGACACGGACACGGCGACACGGATTTTTTAAAAATTTTAGGACAGACACGGCTCCGACATGGCTAACTAATATAAATTTTAATAAAAATATAAATGTTCATATATAATATATGTACAAATATTAATTAAAAAATAAATTTATCACAATATAATATAATTATTAGTAAAATTTAAATATACGAATTGATTATTATGTTAAAAGAACATTATAATTTGTAGATTATAATATTATGAGAATCAATTAAAAATGATGAAAAAAGAAATTTAAATTAATTTAATAAACCGTTTCATTCATCTATAATTTTTTTTTTCTCAAATAAATTTTGACCCTTTTAAATAAAAAAAAATTGAGTTTGCCGTATCGGACACTTCCCTCAGCCGTGTCGGACACTCTCTCAGCCGTGTCCGACACCGTGTCCTAATTATTATTTTTTTTTATTTTCGGATACTTTTTGTCGTGTCCGACATGTGTCGGGGCCGTGTCAGAGCCGTGTCCGTGTCCGACACGTGTCGGACACTGCACGGACACATTTTCTGCCGTGTCCGTGCATTAGTGGTAAAGAGACAATTAAAGCTGATAATCCGAAATAACCATTAGGCTTGGTCCAATGACCACCAGATATTACTCCAACGTGAAAATCTGGATAAGATTTCTTGCAATTGACAAGGGTCGAATTGTGTGCGTCTGATTTTTTATTTTTTTTAAGCAGATAAGCCAAAATCATAAAAAACATGAAAGCTAGTTACTCTAGGTTTGGTTGTTTATTACTTAATATTATATGTATTTATATTTATATATATATAATATTATATATATCATTTAATGTTTAGTGTATTCAACTTAAACCAATATTTATTGTAAACTTAATTTTAAAAGATATAACAATTTGGACATTTTATGAGATATTTTAAATTTGCATGTATCATTACATATCAAAATTAAATAAAAATTAAATATATTCCCAATCATTATTAAATAATAAAAATATTCAATTAATAAATAAAATAATTAACTTAAGTTTTTTTTTAAAATATAATAAAATGTATAAAAATCTACTTATATAGCTAGAACCTTGGTCAATATGTTAAATGCATGGACTAACAATTAAAAATATATATAATTATATGTAAACATGATAAATATACAAAAATTACTCATGTTTTATTTCATCTTATAAATATGCTTGCAAAAATAAAATAAATTATGATTGTACAAAGCACAAAGCGCGTGCTTTTTTGCAAAAATAATATTTTAAAAAATAAATAGAAATAATTATACTATACACGCGTAGCGCGCTTTTTACTAGTTCAAAATAAATATGTTTTGACATATACCGCTATTTTCTGTCTCACAGCTTAATGGATGATAAAGTATATCTTCTTTGGCCAGAGTAAGTTTTTGAAATTACACAAACCTCAAAGTATATTTATGTAATTACACTAAATTTCAGGTATGTTGAAAGATTCTCTGGTGCAAGTTTACAAGAGGAAACATTCCAAGCCACTTCTAAATATTCATTACTCGCTGGACTCTTACTATATATATATATATATATATATATATATATATATATATATATATATCAGCCGGCTATACAACACCCCACAAATTACATCACAATTGTAAGCTTTACTTTAATTCTCCTGAGCATAAATTAAAATAAATAAATCATCCCTTACATCACCTCAATAATTGTTGGCTTTTTTCTTGATCACAAACTCTTTCCAAATCAGCATTTTTCTCTTGTCAGCCGACAAGTTCTAATTGTTCTTTGCTTTCTGGATAAAAACTACAATCAATCCAAGACTATAATGTTTATTACAACCTTTCCCTCTTTATAATGATTTACATATGTTTTTTCATATGCTTATGTTTTCATTCAATCCTTAGCCAACAATTCTATGATCAGACGCTATGTTCTTCAGACACAAATTATCCAGGCACAAGATACACCTGCACTCCCTCCAAAAAACCATGTCGAACGTTCTTCGTATACCGAGCAAATAATCACTTCCCAACAATCTCAACAATCTCAAATCTTTTCAACATTGATTCGGACAGCTTACTTTCGATCAACAACAATGTTTCAACTTCTAAGGAAGTTCTCGAACCGGGCCATGAAATTCTTGTCCCAATCCTATGTTCGTGTGCAGGTAACTTCTCTCAGGCAAATTTTACGTACGAAGTAAATGGTGATCAAAATATAAAATTATCAGAAATTGCTTGTGGGATTTTCCAAGGGTTGGTTAAATCCATTACATTATCAGAGGATAATATTCTTACACCGAAAAAAAACATGAATATTCATGTCCCTTTGAAGTGTGCTTGTCCTGATGATCTTGATCAGGAAAGTAATGCTGAGGTGGTGAAGTACCTGGTTACATACCCATTCATTGAACGCGACAGCACTAGAAAATTAAGCGAAAAATTCAATGTTTCGGTCGAAGAAATATGGAGAGTGAACAATTTGGATCAAAATCCAACGGTGTATCCAAACACAACTGTTTTAGTACCGCTCAAAGACGAACCTTTCATAAATTTCGACATTTCCGATTCTGACCCTCCAACTCCTCAGTTTCTCCCCACAACTCCGGTGTTAAAAATGTCCAAATTCTCTCAGCTGAAACATGTTTACATTATATGCTCAGTTGTTGGATTTTCTCTAATTCTTGCTTTATTAGTAGCTTGTGGTTTATATGTAAAGGCCTTGAATAAGTTCAAGTCAGAAAAATGTACAACAAATAGAATCAGCTCGATAAATTCGTGCTCGACTCCCACGAGAAGCTCCACGAATTCGTGCTTGTCCCCTGATTTGCTAGCTGGGATCAAGTACAATTTGAGCATGTATACCATGGAGGAGATCAAACAAGCCACGAGAAATTTCAATCAAGATAGTAGAATTGGTGATGGTATTTACAATGGTTTGATTGGTGATAATAGTGAGGTGATGATCAAACGGATGAGATTCGAGGGTACACGACAAGTGATCGATGTTCATTCGAAGATCAATCATGTGAACATTGTGAGGCTTAATGGAGTTTGTTATGGTGAGGAGGACTTCTCGTGGTCTTATCTTGTTCTTGAGTTTCCATCCAATGGGAGCTTGAGAGATTGCTTATCATCATGTTCCTCTGCTTCTCTTCATTGGATCAGACGGACTCAAATCGCATTCGATATTGCGACGGGGCTTCATTACTTGCACTATTCAATCCTCCCTGGCTATACTCATTTGAGCATAAATAGTAAGAATATATTTTTGAGTTCAACTTGGAGGGCCAAATTGTCCGTTTTCGGAAGCATGAGGGAATATTCCGGAAGTTCCGATTGGCCGCGGAGAGGGTGCATTGCACCGGAGCATGTGGTGCATGGGATTGTGAGTGAGAAAGTTGACATCTTTGCATTCGGGGTTGTTTTATTGGAGCTGATTTCGGGTAAAGAAGCTGTTGATGGGAAATTGTTGAGGGAATCGATTAGGTTTTTGGGAGGCGGGGCGAATGAAGGAGGATGCTTTGATCAACTGAGGAACTTCATCGATCCTTGTTTAAAGGACGATTATCCATTGGCTGAGGCGTTGTGTTTGGTCGTTTTAGCTGGCTCGTGCGTCGAGGATGATCCGTTACATAGGCCATCGATGGATGATGTGCTCAAGATTCTTGCTAGAATGGTGTGATTTAAGATATAATGAACAAACTGTGTATGTATTGTGATGAATTTTGGCTGTTTATATACATTTTGTAGCAGAAAGCTGTATGAGATGAGAGAAGAGTGTCCTGTTTAGTCTCTTGGTTGCGTAACTTTATATGATATTACTAACAAATCAAGCCTATTGATCAGTAAACAATATAATGTATTGTAACATAGTTTTTTAGTTTTTTTTCCTTAATCCTATTGATATGGGCCGATACGGCTGGACTACTTACGTATAAAAGCTCTCTTTATCAATGGCTATTGCGTTCTCGATTCGAACTCAAGACCTCTGGTTAAGCTAGCATAGTGCCGAACCGTTAAGCTACGCCACTTGGTAATGAATTATATATAACATAGTAAAATAGCACAAGGGCCTACATATTCTTCTGTAATATTAATATACCAAACTAGTGCAGTTTTTGTCATGTCCATGTTCTCGTATCTATAGCTGTGTATCACATATGGCTATGTATAATAATTTTAATTTGATGACTTAGGAAAAAGAAATTAAATGAACATTGTGTCGTTATACTTAGAAATCAACCCATATAGCGCAACAAGTGTAGCTAGCATCTCGAAAGTTGGGTTTTACTGGTTGTTTCTTGTGCAGCACATTTTCTTTTAATTACCAGCTTGTTGTATTGATGATGTCAAGTGAAAAACATGTCTAACATAGTTTTTTAGACCTAATTTTAGACACATTTGGGGGAGTGACTATTTGAGTGCGTGACATTTTGTCCATCACCTCATGACATTTAAACTGTTTGGCCTGTTTCAGTAAAATAGTAAAAAACACGCGTGTTGCGCGTTTACAATAATTATTTATTCTATTTTCTAAAATATAACTTTTGCAAATATGTTTATAAGATTTATGATATGAAAGAAAAATAAAGAATATATATATTTTTTTTAACTAGAACCGATTAGGAAAAACTGATCGTAAGTTAAGAGGACCCCACCTCGTATATTAAAAGCTCAAATCGAAAAACCCGAAAAGTACATCCAGAGGCAAATAAACATACAGAGGTTCAAAGCAGCATAAGTGTTAATACACACAAAGACCGCCCACAGGTTGGGCACGAGTTTCGTACTCGCCACGCGGGGTCTGAAATTCCTATAATTCAACAGGAAATTATGGCTATAGTAGTAAGAATCATTGATATCCTCAGCCATATCTATGCTGCTCTTATTGATCAGAACACAACGCCCAAGAGCTCCATGATCGGCATCTAGTCACGACCTTATGTACCAAATTATCCGTCAAATACCAATAGTGATAGCTAGCCAAAATAGATTTAACATAGTTCGTCAATTTCATAGCCTGTCTCTGCCTCCCCAAATGCCGTCGGTTATTGTTTATCCACTCCACGTTCCTGCAATAATTAAACCAAGTGTTAGCATTAAAGAAACTTGCAATTCTAGTGTTAGACTTATTCTTTAATAGAAAAACCCCGTTGTGGCAGCACTTAATCTCCGTGTCCCCCTGCATGCTCATCCACCTACAAAACATAGCAACATATATATTAGGCCAATACATGTTTACTACGAAAGTAAGGAAATCCGAGCTCGTCCATTCTAATAATTCCCTTGAGCTTTTGAGGGCAAGATATACTCTCAATGAATTCAGATTTCCGGAAAGTCCGCGGCAGTGTTAGTGTTAGGCCTCTTAAGACTAGTCTTATCCTGTGCGCTGGTATCATAAAGATAGACTGGTATCTAATATAGCTTGATACCTGTGGTACTAACTGTTTTTTGGAATGATTGACAAAATGAACATATTACTTATATACATATATGTGAATTCCTTCTATGCCTACTAATGATTTGCAGGATCAAGAGATCTGGAAATAAGAGTCGTTGGTCCAGAGAAGGCAAGTTACCGTTAGTGTATAAGAAAGAATCAATATGACTTTGAAGAGTTATATATATGAGAAGCAACACGAGATGAAGCATCAAATCTTAAGCCTTGTAATATTCTGTTCTCGCATACATAGAGTATTCATCTCATAGTGTGTTTCGTTGTTGTTCTTGCAGAGCTTGTTAGAAAGTTTGTCAATAGGATTATAAGTTATTGATTTGTATGCGTTTTTGGATCGGATTTTCGTTTGAATCACGTTTTTCTGCTGTCTGCTGTTAAATCACACGGGCTAACGCACGGTCTTGATCAAGACCGTGCAGGAGCCCGTGCGCGGCTCTTTTTGCCTGCACGGGCAACTGTGCAATTGGCCGTGTGCAGTGCACGGTCTTGACAATGTGTCCAAGACCGTGCACAAGCCGGTGTGAAACACTTAGAATATTTTTCCAGCCTTTTCACAAGTTGCTCACGGGAATTGAGTCAACATCTCGCCATTTTATGTTGCCTTTTCGGATACGGACTCCAAAAATTATACCGATTTCACCTATAGATCCCTTATAAGTTGTAGATTAATATTTTGAAATGTTTGTTGAATTTCGACCTCGTTCAGACTGTGAATAGTACATTTTTACGTGTGTGCATTTTTGGAGACTTGTCGGAATTACTTGAAATGTACGTGGTAGCTTCCATAAATATTATTATTGGCATATGCATGATTGTTGATTCATTTGGTTAGCCGTTCGTCAAATAATTGCTTATTTGCGCTTTTAGAGTCGTTATTAATTCGTCTAGGTCCTGTCTTTTCTACAGATCAGTCAGAGATCGGAGCGCAATGAGTTGTAGCTGCTAGACTTTCTTTTTGGCACACCAGGTGAGGATTTAAATTATTTAAACTGGGCTTGAACATATATGTCTATGTATACATGTGAAATCCCCGTATTCCCTTATTATTAGTAATAAGTATTTCGAGCTTATATTTTTATGATTTTATCAACAAATCATTTAATATCAAATTATACATTAGTACCCAAAAATCGATTTGTTTTGAAAAGGGCAACTAAACTCTTTCTTTTCAACGTGATACTTTGACTTTGGTTGGCCTATGAGGGAAGTCGTTAGGGGAGTCTGTCAGTACATCCCGACACGTATGAAACTCATGGTTACCCCCTTTGCCGTCACCACTTACCCAATTGCCCGTTTGGCTCTCAAACCCTTATTGTAAAGCGAGTAAAATATTGGACTTTTCATTTGGGTCCCGGGATGGTATTCGGAGGTTACATCTGGGGACGGGCGTCCATTTCTCGCGCAAATCAACACTCAACAATTACAACAATCATCAATCAACATATAGGGAACATTTTTATCTGGCAAATGGTGGTATAACCAACGAAGAAGAAGAGCTTGATGATGATCAAATAGCTGAAGAAGTTGCCATGCTCACCAAGAGACTCCGCCAACTTACCGCTGCAAAATCCAGATTCCGCAGGAACAACACTTGTAGCGCCCCCTAAAGAAAGAACGCCACATTCGCACCGAAATAGACTCCCGAGCTTCAGCGAGGGGCCTCAACTCAAAAACCCACTCCAGCAAACGACACTCAAGCAATAACCATCGGCAACAGCGACAACATCCCAACAACAACCATGCAGAGCAATGCGGAAGCGATTTAAAAAGAAAACAAATAAATTCCATAGAGGCTTACATAATATCAATTAAACATTTGCAGTTTGAAATACAACAGAAGCATAAACACACAGTGTCATCCATGGCTCAACTAGCCTATCCTGTGCAATCCTAGATATCTTCAACTATCCCACGTCAGGGGCACATAAGGTACATAAAGTAAATAAAGCAATAAAGGGTACGAAAGTAATAAGATACAATAAAAAGGACTCGACAGTTGTTGGGACCACTGACAAGACAAACCAGACGACAAGACTGAGCCTATCTAGACCTGCTGATGCCGACTCTGACAAGATAGGTGACGTCGTCACCTGTCTACCTGAAGTAAGAACCAAAATAGCAGGGGTGAGTATAAAGGATACTCTGTAAGGGGGTTTTGATCACAGTTCGTCATTATCTTTTAAAAATCAAATGTAGTGAATGTTGCCCGTTTTGAGAAAGACTATAAATAACGATATAAGTTGCAAAACTATAACACAAGGCAACACTCGGGTTCGGCTTGCTTGGAAAATACAAAAAGGTTGACGAACTAGATCCTTTAAAGTCATTTGCACATAATGTCAAGCCAATAAATTGAAAGAATATTAGTTGAGTCACGAGGCCGTTACGAGTTCGAAAGACATGATAGGAATAGGTTAGAAATGATGAGTAAATACGGCTCGTAATTCAACTAAATAGTTTGAATAATAAAGGAGGCTTAAGTGAGGCAAGTTCGAGCCACGCTTCCAAATTTTATATATATATATATATATAGGGAAATACGTATGCTGAAGGAGGAAAACCGGAATGTGCTTCGACTTGTAACAAAAGCTGTAAATCATTTAGACAAATAAATAATGCAATAAGTCATGCAATAATGTGTCCCGGCGAGAACGGGCCCTCTCCTTATGACTCCCAATTCATAAAAATCATGCAAACACATAGTCAAGTACTCCACCACCGAAAGTCAGGATCCAATCAGAATTTTTATGGAAACACGTGTTAACAACGTCACCCTCACCAGAATTTTCTAGGAAGCGCGTAGCCTACAACGCTACCCTCGCACTAACTCAGGCTAGCCAACCTCCTGGCCGACCCAAGCGAATACGGATTGGAGTACACATCGGGCTTTGCCCTAGACGCTCGTCTCCAGGCTCACCTCCTGTATACTCCGGGCCCACTTCATTATACCGTCCAGGGCTCGCATTTGAAATCAATGACAGTTTAGGTGGCCAAAAGGGCCATTCGAAAATAGGGAATCGAGGTGTGGGAGGCCAAAGGGCCATTCGAGACAAGGCTATCTTTGCGAGGTCGAGAGACCAAAGTTCGCATTTAAAAACAAATGGGTTTTCCTTGCCTCTAGTTGAAAACTGTTTTGTAAAATATTATACGTATAGGTTTTGCCATTAAAAGTGTAGCGGGCGCCCCAAACGGGTAACGCACGCCCCGCACCGAGTCTCAACCTAAAGCCGAAATAGAAATCCGACCACCCTCAATTGAAACCCGGCGAACGGCAAACCGATTTACTCAATCACTAGGCGGGACTTTTGTAAAATAACTGACGACAATAATGCGGAAGCGGATGCAACAGCAAACAAAACGAATTCTACTAACGGGAAATTAAAGCAATAAACCAATTGCGCAAATAGTTAAAGCCCACCAAGGCTAGCGGAATTCACTTACAAAACATGAATCAAATCATAACGGGTTCAACATTAAATAATCCCGAACTCATATCATAACCTACAAAATACATATAACGGTCAAGTACCTAAAACAACCTAGGAATGAACAATGACAAAAGCAGAATAATTCCGCAATACAAGACCGACGATGCCCACCTAGTAACCACCTGAAACAGATAAGGTTAAAAACAGGGAGGGTTAGTCAAAAGACTAAGTGAGGGGAAAAAGGGAGTACATACATAATAGCATACAGGAATAAATCACCATTTTAATTTAAAAGAAAACAAACGTAAAAGAAGGGTTTTCATAAACATTCGGTGATTTATCATAACATAACATAATGGGACATATCATATTGCTCGGCGAGTTGAGCCCTCAACTCCTCATATCATATCATAACATGCCTGAAAACCATACCAGCCTTATTCCTCCCATATAGCAGAAGGACCACTAAATACAAACTGCTCTATAGGCATAATAGCCTACGACTTAGTTGACACGAAGTCAACCGCCGCAGGAGCACCAAGGTTGCCATTCCGGCCTCACCCGTGCTCCCGGTAAACATGGAGCAAGCTACCGAATTCCACCGTAGACCCGCTGTCTATCCGGCTTCATCCGATCACCATACTCCGGGGCCCACATATCATATCATACATATCATATCTCGCATTTTTCATAACTATCATTTTCCTATTAAAATAGGAATCAAGACATTGCGGGCAGGGCCAAAAGGGTCGTTCGAGACAGGCGATGTAATGGTAGGAAACGCAACCAGGTATTCCATCGTCATGGGGGAGAAACCCGCCCTAACGACTTCACTCAACGAGAAGGTTTCCAAACCCAAAATTATATTTAAATCGAAACATAGTTCGCTTGTCTCTTTTTGAAAACATTTCGAAATCATATACATAATATTCATTTGATATCAAATCCGTTGTTCTTAAACCTCATAAAAGTAATAAGAATAAAGTATTTACTAAATATAGTAATACGGGATGAAAACGTAAATTACACATGCGAGGCTTATTTAGTGAGGCTTAATAATACATATTTACATAATACGGAATAACAACAGAAACCTCACCTGGCGACAACCCAAAAGAAAACCAGAAATGGAAACGAGCAACCTAATCCACGAGAGTGGAACCTGCAACTGACAAATGACATAACCACGTAAGACACACGATGACGCACGGATCATATGAAAGCATAGAAACACGTAAAAGCACGTTATACAATCACACAAAACACTTAGGTTCAATTATCAAACGAAACGAAGTAATTTATGAATTTAAATATGCAAATCAAGTCCAAATGCAACGAGACTTTACGGACATGCTTTAAATACCATAAGAGATTATGCATTCGAATTTCGGAAGAATCGGACTTCATATGCAAAAGTTAGAAAATTTGACGAAAACTTAAAATGTACTATTCATAGACCCGAACATGCTATAAATTCATATATCATGCAATTCATATCTATTTCATATATATAGAATACATAAGCGAAGAAAGAATTCAGAAAAGACGAGCCTCGGAGGGACCTACAGGGTAAAATTGGCCCTGACTTACAGAAGGTCAAGGCCCTGTTCAAACGAGCCATACGGCCTCGTGCACGGCCGTGTGCACCAAGGCCGTGCACATCAAAGAGAGACACGCACGACCTCTTGCACATGGCCTCAAGGCCGTGTGAACAAGGCCGTGCACCACCACAACACGCACAGTCTCCTGCACGGCCGTGTGGGAGGCCGTGTACACCCACATAGGCTTGCTACACCCCGTGTGCAAAGCCCGTGCACGTCAAGAAACAGCAAAAAATTCACAGCAACGCGAAACCTTCTCAAATCCAATTTAAGAACCAACATTTAACTGATTAAACATGAAAATCCTCCCCTAATTTTCATATATAATGTTCTATAACATCTAAGCTACACATAGAGTCCAAAATTATAAAAATCCATCCATAATTTCTCTCAAAATCATATAAAACCTAATATATTCAACTATATACAAAAATCCAAAAATTGAAGCAATGGAGGCATTAAACGTGAAAGACGTAAGAAGCTTACTCGTAGATAAGATTGAGATGAGTTCGTAGGCGTAAACGGTTCGAAAATCCATCGAGAAACGAAGTTGGGACGATCGTTTGAACCTTCCTCCTTCTCTTTTCCTTTCTTTTTCTTTCTTCGCTTCTTTTCTCCTCTATTGTCGCGTGAATGAGTGAGGGAGAGAGAGTGATGGCTTAATTCAAAAGAGTTGACTTGGTTGGGAAACGAAAGGGCATTTTTGTAAGTTATAAAACTTAGTCAAAATACAAGTTTTCCAAATAAAATAAAATTACAGTCAAACTTCATGAAATTAAACGCACATTGACATGTCGTGGTTTAAATACCGAAATTCACTCATTCATGAAAATGTTATATAAATCATATAATAATTAATAAAAAGAATAATGAATCGCGTAAGAAAATCGATTCGGGTTCCCGGTTCATAACACGAATTTTCGGGGCGTTACAATCACCCCTCCTTATGAGAATCTGGTCCCCAGATTCTACTGATTAGAGTTAAATAACTCTGGGTGAAACTTATGCATCTTCATTCGGATCTCTCACGAAGCTTCTGCGACTGTCTGATTCACTCAAGGGACTCGCTAGGAGATATTTCGCGGATTGCACAACTCCAAGCTTGTTCGGGGTTCTTGCAAGTAGCTTTTCAGTAGAACTTGAGCTATCTCCATTTATTGTCGAAAGGCCTGAATTCGATCTACAGCACCTTGGAGGAATCCCAGATAAACGTGTAACAGTAATTACCATCTTAAACCTTCAGTAGTCCGGACACGAAATCCATGGTGAATCCATTCCCCATTCCCACATAGGGATATGTAGTAGTCATAGCTAACCCCTTAATCTTTGATGCTCGGCTTTGATCTACTGACAAGTCAGGTATCTCTTGACTTAATCGAGTAAGTCTCTTTCTTTCAACTCTTCGAATTATGGGTCTGAGGCTTATATTGGGAAGTATTGAGGTTACCAACACAAAGCTGAAACTTTGGATTATTCTTCGCTTGAATTGTCTGACTCGGGATCCATTCTTTTGCAGACTTGGCATTTTAGATTCTTCAACCCAATTCTGACTGGGTCGCAAGGCTATGAATGAAATTATCCAAAATGGTACAAGTCTAATTCGGTTTATCCTCAATTTGTGACACGCTCGTGATTTGGTTCAAAGTACCAACTACGATATTCGCTTTTCCCAAGGAACACTAATTCTTGCAATCTTAGTCCTCAAACATTTTCCACCGACGACGTTGGGGTTCGTTCAACTCCCTCTGAGTAAATAAGTGTTGAAATCCCATAATCTGTAAAGATGTCAACTGATTCCATAAGATGGTGGCAACGTTTCAGCCAAACCTTTCCTACGGTAGCTAGTTCAATGTCATGAGGGGCAACTTTCTGGTTGATTTTAGCTTCCCGAGCATGAGCTATGGTTTCTTCATTAGTACCATTCACCAATTCAACCTTTCATGTGATGCATTCTTACTCACGACGATTCCTTCAGAATCCCTTAAGCCGGGTTAATATTGAAGTTGTAGTTAATCTCTTTTCGGCTCCTAAGAACAGGTCTTACAGAGATTGTTCATTCGAACTCGGTTTCTTTCTTGTCGACTCAAGCGACAGGGTTGCAAGCTTAGAGGAGTTCCACATGAAGTCTTGGCTTGTTCCCATTCCAGTACTGTTCAAATCCTCAAATATTCTACTTCGGTCCTCATTCCGAATCCGAAATGACCTAAAAGGTCACTCAGTCGATCCAGATTTCATATTTGCTAGGGTGGCAATCATCGGGTGCCCTTTTTGAGGTCTGGAGCACCATACGGAGGTGCACTGCGTTCTTCTTCGAATCTCGAGAATATCAAGGTGACTCCTTAGAAAGCAACGACTAACTCACTGCGATATGAACCGGGTCCATCAAGTCGCAAAGTACTTGTCAGTACTAGAGGCAGGCATACGAATTCAAGACGTCTACATCAGGCACTGAAAGCCGTCTTTAAAACATATTCGTCTCGGACACAGAGCTGATGATACCCTAATCAAAGGTCGTTCAGACAAAATCCTCAATCCCAAAGCATATCGGACAATTCTTCATCGACGGTAGAGAATACTTGTCTTTGTTAATATTCTGTGCAATTCTCGGGGACCGATACACACAGGAAGTGTATTGTCTTCTTCTCTACAAGCAGAGTTGGAGTACCCCAGCTCCAGATACTCGATCGGGCACGTTCAAGGGAGGGAAGTTCATCAAGTCGGTTCTTCGATTCTGTCAGATCGGCAGAATCCATTTGGTTAGGTGACTTCGATCACGGTTTGACTTCTTAGAGTTAGATCTATCACAAACCATCCATTCCGATCTGATCGCAAGAGCTCTCAGATTCTCGGGAAGTACGTCTGTGAATTCTATGATCAACTTGGTTCTTTGGACTTAGTCAAGTCCAAAATAATCCTTTGCTGGCAACTTAGTCAAATCTGCTGCTAACGGTTCCTTCGATGATAAACGGTAGCACACGCACGAATCGCAAATGTCCTCCAATCCGGCAACAAAGAAATAGAAAGAGAAACATGCAAAGAATCCAACATGCACGCACAAGTACAGCAGTGGAAAGCGCAACAAGTGAGTGTAAACCACTCAAATATAAAATACATGTATGGAATGACAATTAATATTTGTACCTTGCACCGAAGCATTCGGATCTAAGTTCTCCTCGACTGTCTCGATCTTTTCTTCCTCGTGCACTTTGCGCGGAGATGGAAGGGACTTCCACATGAGAAGCAACGTCCAGCTTTCTTTCGGCATTCTGACTCTTGATGGGGTCTTTGGCAATAGCTACATATGGGTCGTAGGGCTCCCTGCGGTTGGGGAGGTGCATTCTGCTTCGATGAAGACACTTGGGAGGTCTTCTTTCCGGAAGAGGGCCCCGAAGGTGTAAATGGTCTCTTGGAACTCGCTAGAAGGTACTGAGCGGTGGTAGTGGCAAGAATAGGACTCGGTCCCATCAGGTTGAGTTCAGACTCAACATGCAGAGCCATTTCCACTGCGTCGGTATAACATTGATGTCGGACCACCATCATAGCCTTCCTGATCTCGTAAGTCAATCCCTCTACAAACTGGCGAGTCTTCCTCTGCTCGTCGGCAACCATATATGGGCAATGCGTAATGAGGCGAGAGAAGTGTGCCTGGTACTGGCCAACTGAAGATGTGTTCTATTTGAGAGCCAGAAATTCCCTTTCACATTGCTGACGAACAACCCACGGAATGTACTTAGCCCGAAACTCGGTCAAGAACTGATCCCAAGTCGGGACTACATGCTCGCGTTTCCATCTTTGCTCAATCTGTTTCCACCAATCCTGTGCGGCTCCAATCATCAGATAGATTGCATACTCGACTCTCTGAGGGTCCGGATATTCCATTATCCTGTAAATCTTTTCCAGAGCTGATATCCATGCCTCGGCAATAGCATCATCCGGGGCACCTTCAAACTGTGGTGGTTCGAATCTGAGAAATCGGGCCCACGCTTCTGCTCAGCATTTCCTTTAGGGGCCTGAGCGATGAACTGTCTTAACGTTTCCGCAATTTCAGCTGGAATCGGTGTATCGGTCTGAGGTGCCAACGGAGGTGATGAGAGCGGTTTACGTGCACGACGACGTGGAGGCATCCTGTAAGGCCAATAGCAATATGCATGACAGGTAAGTGAGTATGCAAAGCTGTAAACACCTAGGCAACTAGAGTTCACATAATCACTTAGCACATTTGCACAAATTCCATAGAAGTCCTAAGCCGTACGACCTAGACACAACCGGACACGATAGACAACCAGGCACGGCCAGTGAAACCTTAAGTTTCACATCCACCTATATCCGAGTCTATCCCAGTGTTTTGATTGTGAAAGATCTTTTGTTGTTGATCATACAACAAAGATCCATCACAATTCAAACACTAAGCGTTCTTGAACACTAGTGAATGCAATTCCCTAAGTTACACTGGCACACAACGACTAACAAAATAAACAAAACACGACGATTCAGAGCTTAGGCCATTGGACCCAAGAGCTCTGATACCAACTGTAGCGGGCGCCCCAAACGGGTAACGCACGCCCCGCACCGAGTCTCAACCTAAAGCCGAAATAGAAATCCGACCCTCAATTGAAACCCGGCGAATGGCAAACCGATTTACTCAATCACTAGGCGGGGCTTTTGTAAAACAACTGACGACAATAATGCGGAAGTGGAAGCAACAACAAACAAAACAAATTCTACTAACGGGAAATTAAAGCAATAAACCAATTGCGCAAATAGTTAAAGCCCACCAAGCCTAGCGGAATTCACTTACAAAACTTGAATCAAATCATAACGGGTTCAACATTAAATAATCCCGAACTCATATCATAACCTACAGAATACATATAACGGTCAAGTACCTAAAACAACCTAGGAATGAACAATGACAAAAGCAGAATAATTCCGCAATACAAGACCGACGATGCCCACCTAGTAACCACCTGAAACAGATAAGGTTAAAAACAGGGAGGGTTAGTCAAAAGACTAAGTGAGGGGAAAAAGGGAGTACATACATAATAGCATACAGGAATAAATCACCATTTTCACTTAAAAGAAAACAAATGTAAAAGAAGGGTTTTCATAAATATTCGGTGATTTATCATAACATAACATAACGGGACATATCATATTGCTCGGCGAGTTGAGCCCTCAACTCCTCATATCATATCATAACATGCCTACAAACCATACCAGCCTTATTCCTCCCATATAGCAGAAGGACCGCTAAATCCAAACTGCTCTATAGGCATAATAGCCTACGACTCAGTTGCCACGAAGTCAACCGCCGCAGGAGCACCAAGGTTGCCACTCCGACCTCACCCGTGCTCCCGGTAAACATGGAGCAAGCTACCGAATTCCACCGTAGACCCGCTGTCTATCCTGCTTCATCCGATCGCCATACTCTAGGGCCCACATATCATATCATACATATCATATCTTCGCATTTTTCATAACTATCATTTTCCTATTAAAATAGGAATCAAGACATTTCGGGGAGGGCCAAAAGGGTCGTTCGAGACAGGCGATGTAACGGTAGGAAACGCAACCGGGTATTCCATCGTCATGGGGGAGAAACCCGCCCTAACGACTTCACTCAACGAGAAGGTTTCCAAACCCAAAATTACATTTAAATTGAAACATAGTTCGCTTGTCTCTTTTTGAAAACATTTAGAAATCATATACATCATATTCATTTGATATCAAATCCATTGTTCTTAAACCTCATAAAAGTAATAAGAATAAAGTATTTACTAAATATAGTAATACGGGATGAAAACGTAAATTACACATGTGAGGCTTATTTAGTGAGGCTTAATAATACATATTTACATAATACGGAATAACAACAGAAACCTCACCTGGCGACAACCCAAAAGAAAACCAGAAATGGAAACGAGCAACCTAATCCACGAGAGTGGAACCTGCAACTGACAAACGACATAACCACGTAAGACACACGATGATGCAAGGCTCATACGAAAGCATAGAAACACGTAAAAGCACGTTATACAATCACATAAAACACTTAGGTTCAATTATCAACCGAAACGAAGTAATTTATGAATTTAAATACGCAAATCAAGTCCAAATGCAACAAGACTTTACGGACATACTTTAAATACCATAAGAGAGTATGCATTCGAATTTCGGAAGAATCGGACTTCATATACAAAAGTTAGAAAATTTAACGAAAACTTAAAATGTACTATTCATAGACCCGAACATGCTATAAATTCATATATCATGCAATTCATATCTATTTCATATATATAGAATACATAAGTGAAGAAAGAATTCGGAAAAGACGAGCCTCAGAGGGACCTACAGGGTAAAATTGGCCCTGACTTACAGAAGGTCAAGGCACTATTCAAACGGGCCACACGGCCTCGTGCACGGCCGTGTGCACCAAGGCCGTGCATATCAAAGAGAGACACGCAAGGCCTCTTGCACACGGCCTCAAGGCCGTGTGAACAAGGCCGTGCACCACCATAACACGCACGGTCTCCTGCACGGCCTTTGTGGGAGACCGTGTACACCCACACGGGCTTGCCACACCCCATGTGCAAAGCCCGTGCACGTCAAGAAACAGCAGAAAATTCACAGCAACGCGAAACCTTTGCAAATCCAATTTAAAAACCAACATTTAACTGATTAAACATGCAAATCCTTCCCTAATTTTCATATATAATGTTCTACAACATCTATGTCGCGGCCCCCGGGCGCGGAGAGGAGAACCCTCACGGCGGCGCCCGTTGGACGCGCGGGCATAACCTCCGATCACCACCGAGCACAACCCTAAAGTTTGGCCATAAACACTTGCCAAAAGGTGGTACCACAAGGTGGTTGTTACTTGGTGATTTTTGGTTATAAACCCTTCAAACATATTCTGAAATTCCGATGTGGGATCAAATATGGACACACACGGCCTTGCAACACCCCGTGAGGGGAGGCCGTGCGTGTCTCTTCCACGCGGGCTGCTGCACGGCGTGTCGCAAGCCCGTGTGGACCCCCTGAATATATTTTCTTGCGGAAATTCGGGGTGCTACAATCTAAGCTACACATAGAGTCCAAAATCATAAAAATCCATCCATAATTTCTCTCAAAATCATATAAAACCTACTATATTCAACTATATACAAAAATCCAAAAATCGAATCAATGGAGGCATTAAACGTGAAAGACGTGAGAAGCTTACTCGTAGATAAGATCGAGAGGAGTTCGTAGGCATAAACGGTTCGAAAATCCGTCGAGAAACGAAGTCGGGACGATCGTTTGAACCTTCCTCCTTCTCTTTTCCTTTCGTTTTCTTTCTTCTCTTCTTTTGTCCTCTATTGTCGCGTGAATGAGTGAGGGAGAGAGAGTGATGGCTTAATTCAAAAGAGTTGACTCGGTTGAAAAATGAAAGGGAATTTTTGTAATTTATAAAACTTAGTCAAAATACAAGTTTTCCAAATAAAATAAAATTGCAGTCAAAGTTCATGAAATTAAATGCACATTGACATGTCATGGTTTAAATACCAAAATTCACTCATTCATGAAAATGTTATATAAATCATATAATAATTAATAAAATAAATAATGAATCGCGCAAGAAAATCAATTCGGGTTCCCGGTTCATAACCCGAATTTTTGGGGCGTTACAAAAAGGGGTTGACTAAGCACATAAGGAATAGTAAAGGCAGAACAACAAGTAATAAGAAAAGTGGGGTAGTCATTTGTTTCGCAATCCTATATAAGACTATGTCCTTGCCCCAGTTAAAATAAGTTTAAACTCTTACCTGGCTCGACACGACAGTATGAAAGCAGGTGGTAGTCAAGTTTCTCCCTCGTTGGTCCCACCTGTAATACACAGGTCCTAGAGGATGAAAACGAGACCGACAATATGAAAAGCAAGACACAAGACAACAGACGACGCACAGCAATTCATATAGAACCCTAATCATGCTATAAACGTAACATGGAAAGTTAAACAATTAAACATACAAAGACATATGAAATACAGAATGACAATTAAAGAATTACTAATGCAATACTAAATAATAAAAGAACATAGATAATAAGTGTTAAGGCATGCTAAAACGCAATTAGGGCACGTAGACATGCTTAAAATAATATAACGATGCTCTCTCGCGAAAACGGGATCGAACGGACAAGAAACGGGAAAAGTGAGAAAAATCCCTAAACGAGAAAGGTATCAATTGACGGTCAAATAAGGTCGAATAAATTGTAAACTATGTAAAATATTTAATCCCGAGGCTCAAGGGAGCTATAGGTGAAATCGGATAAATTTTCGGAGGTCGTATGCGAAAGGTCAACATTTAAATAGGTGGGGTTGACCCAATTCCCGAAGTGCAAGAAAGGAAAAGGCTAGAAAATCCACTAAGTGTTTCACACCGGCCTGTGCACGGTCTTGGACACACTGTCAAGACCGTGCACTGCACACGGCCAAGTGCACGGGGCAGGCGCACGGGCGCGAGCCCGTGCAGACAAAATGAGGCGCGCACGGGCTCCTGCACGGTCTTGATCAAGACCGTGCGTTAGCCCGTGCGGATCAACTACGTGCAGAAAGCAGCAGGTCGCGAAGCTCACACGCGGGCACCAACATATAAATCCATAGATCTCATAATTTACACCATAAAACACGCTAATTTTTACATATAATCATATATATCATATAAGCTACACGTAGGTTCAAGAATCACGTAAAATGGCCAAGTAATCTTCTTAAACTATAAAATTTCTATATAAAAGCCACGAAAATTGTAATGAAGAGGGAACGAAATGAAATTGGGTAAAAGGATTACCGGTAGAGAAGGAAGTAAGGATCGTTCGGGTTTTCACGGCTCGTCGATCGGGCGAGAAACGAGCTCGGTAGGGCGATTCTTCTCTTCTCCTCCTTATTTCTCCTTTTCTCCTTCTCTTCCTCTTTCTCTCTCTCTTTCTCAAATGATATGGGTTTATGTGAGAATAAGGAATATTAGAGGGGTATGTATGAAAAAAGGGATATTAAATGAGGTCGGGGTAATAATAGGGAATTTGGATAAAAGGCGGCTTCAAGGGTAAAACTTATTCGTGAATATAAATATTCTCACGAAAAGCCTTTGACGCGAATAAAATATTATTCTGGAATAAATCCAAAATTTTGGGTCGTTACAATACTCCCCTCTGTAGCGGGCGCCCCAAACGGGTAACGCACGCCCCGCACCGAGCCTCAATCCGCAGCGGGAACAGAAATCCGACCCTAAATTGAAACCAGGCGAACGGCAAACCGATTTACTCAATCACTAGGCGGGGCTTTTTGTAAAACAACAGACGACAACAATGCGGGAGCGGAAGCAACAACCAAATTAAATCAAATTCCATATAACACCATTCAAAGCAGTAGCTCAATTGCACAAATAGTTAAAGCCCACCAAGGCGTCGTTACCCGTTTGGGGCGCCCGCTACAGTTTGGGGTACAAATAAACGGGTTCAATCTATCAATCCCGATAACATATACATAACGGGTTCAATCTATCAATCCCGATAACATATACATATAACCTAATCAAGAACTTAAAACTATCTAGAAAGGGACAATCACCGAAAAGAAAGAAAACCCGCGAAACAAGACTGACGATGCCCACCTAGTTACCACCTGAAACAGATAAGGTTAAAAGCAGGGAGGGTTAGTCAAATGACTAAGTGAGGGGAAAAATGGGAATACATAGATAATAACATACAAGAATAAATCACCATTTTAACTTAAAAGAAAACAAACGTAAGAGAAGGATTTTCATAAACATTCGGTGATTTATCATAACATAACATAACGGGACATATCGTATTGCTCGGCGAGTCGAGCCCTCAACTCCTCATATCATATCAAAACATACCTGAAAACCATACCCGCCTTATTCCTCCCATATAGCAGAAGGACCGCTAAATCCAAACTGCTCTATAGGCATAATAGCCTATTCTACGGCTGACACGAAGTCTCCGTCGCAGGAGCACAAAGGTTGCCACTCCGGCCTCACCCGTGCTCCCGGTAAACATGGAGCAAGCTACTAAAGTAATAAGAATAAAGTATTTACTAAATATAGTAAGTAATACGGGATGAAAACGTAAATTACACATGCGAGGCTTATTTAGTGAGGCTCAATAGTACATATCTACATAATACGGGATAACAATAGAAACCTCACCTGGCGATAACCGAACGAAAGCCCCAAACGGAAACGAGCAACCTAATCCACGAGAGTGGAACCTGCAACTGACAAACGACATAACCACAAAAGACATACGACGATGCACGGCTCATACGAAAGCATAGGAACGCGTAAAAGCACGTTATACAATCACATAAAGCATTTAGGTTCAATTATCAAACGAAAACGGAGTTCTTCATAATTTAAAAATGCAAATCAACTCCAAATGCAACGAAACTTTGCAGACATGCTTTAAATACCATAAGGGAGCAGCATTCGAATTTCGGGAAAATCGGACTTCATATGCAAAAGTTAGAAAATTTAACGAAAACTTAAAACGCACTATTCATACCCCCGAACATGTTATAAGTTCATAAAACATGCAATTCATATCTATATCATATATATCGAATACACGAGCGAAGAAAGAATTCGGAAAAGACGAGCCGAGGCGGAACCCGTAGGCCAAAACAACCCCGGACTTACAGAAAGTCAGGGAGCTGTTCATGCCGGTCCACACGGGCTGATGCACACGGCCTTGAGGCCGTGTGCACACCAAAGGGACACGCACGACCTCTCTACAGGCCGTGTAGAGAGCCCGTGTAGAACCAATACGCACGGCCTCTCTACAGGCCGTGTAGAGAGCCCGTGCACATGCACACGGGCTTGCAACACCCCGTGTGCATAGGCCGTGTGCGTGCGATAACAGCAGAAAATTCACAGAAACTCGAAACCTTCGCAAATTCAATCCTAAATCCAACATTTAATCAATTAAACATGCAAATCACTCCCTAATTTTCACATGTAATCATCTACAACATATAATCTACATATAGAAACGATAAACACGAAAATCCGTCCATAAATTCATCCAAAATCATATAAACCCTATATTATTCAACTATAAACAAAATTGAGAAATACAAGGCATAGGAGACATTAAACGAGAGGGACGTGACAGGCTTACTCGTAGACGAGGTCGCGAGGAGTTCGTAGACGTAAACGATTCGAAAATCCGTCGAGAAACGGAGTCGGGACGATCGTCGGAATCTTCTTCCTTCTCTTTCTCTTTTTCCTTCTCTTTTCTTTTCTTTTTTTCTTGCTGAAGTGTTCGAGAGTGAGGTGAGAGAGAGTGTGAGAGTTAGTCAAATAATTGACTCAGGTTGAGAATCGAAAGGGCATTTTTGTAATTTCGTAAAATAAGTTCAAAAACTCACATTGTCTAAATAACACATAATTACAGTCAAAATTCATATTATTAAACGCACATTGACAATTCGTAATTTAAATATTAAAAATCACTCATATACGAAATTGTTATAAAAAATCATATAATAATTAATAAAATACATAATGAATCGCGCAAGAAAATCGATTCGGGTTCCCGGCTCACAACACGAATTTTCGGGGCGTTACAATCACCCCTCCTTATGAGAATCTGGTCCCCAGATTCTACTGATTAGAGCTAAACAGCTCTGGGTGAGACTTACGCGTCTTCATTCGGATCTCACACGAAACTTCTTCGGCTGTCTGATTCATTCAAGGGACTCGCTAGGAGATATTTCGCGGATTGCACAACTCCAAGCTTGTTCGGGGTTCTTGCAAGTAGCTTTTCAGTAGAACTTGAGCTATCTCCATTTATTGTTGAAAGGCCTGAATTCGATCGACAACACCTTGGAGAAATCCCAGATAAACGCGTGACAGTAATTACCATCTTAAACCTTCAGTAGTCCGGACACGAAATCCATGGTGAATCCATTCCCAATCCCACATAGGGGTATGCAGTAGTCATAGCTAACTCCTTAATCTTTGATGCTCGGCTTTGATCTGCTGGCAAACCAGGTATCTCTTGACTTAATCGAGTAAGTCTCTTTCTTTCGACTCTTCGAATCGTGGGTCCGGGACTTATATTGGGAAGTATTGGGGTTACCAACACAAAGCTGAAACTTTGGATTATTCTTCGCTCGAATTGTCTGACTCGGGATCCATTCTTTTGCAGACTAGGCATTTTAGATTCTTCAACCCAATTCTGACTGGGTCACAAGGCTATGAATGAAATTATCGAAAATGGTGCAAGTCCAATTCGGTTTAACCTCAATTTGTGACATGCTCGTGATTTGGTTCAAAGTACCAACTACAATATTCGCTTTTCCCAAGGAACACTGATTCTTGTAATCTTAGTCCTCAAACATTTTCCATTAACGACATTGGGGTTGGTTCAACTCCTCCTGAGTTAACACTTGTTAAACTCTCATAATCGGTGGGGATGTCAACCAATTCCATAAGAAATAGTGGCGACGCTTCCGCCACTCCTTACTACGGCAGCTAGTTCGATGTCATGAGTGACAACTTTCTGATTGACTTTAGCTTCCTGAGCATGAGCCATGGTTTCTTCCTTAGCACCATTCACCAATTCAACCTTTCGTGTGATGCATTCTTACTCACAAAAATTCCTTCAGAATCCCTTAAGCAGGGTTAATATTGAAGTTGCAGTTAGTCTCTTCTCGACTCCTAAGAACAAGTCTTACAGAGATCGTCCATTCGAGCTCGGTTTTTATTCCGGTCGATTCAAGCAACAGGGTTGCAAGCTTACAGAAGTTCCACTCGAAGTCTTGGATTGTTCCCATTCCAGTACTGTTCAAATCCTCAAAGATTCTACTTCGGTCCTCGTTCCGAATCCGAAATGACCTAAAAGGTCACTAAGTCGATCCAGATTTCACATTCGCTAGGCTGGGCAACTAGCGGGTGCCCATTGAGGTCTGGAGCACCATACAAAGGTGCTCTGCATTCTTCCTCGAATCTCGAGAACATCAAGGTGACTCCTTAGAAAGCAACGACTAACTCACTGCGATATGAACGGGGTCCATCAAGTCGCAAAGTACTTGTCAGTACTAGAGGCAGACATACGAATTCAAGACATCTATATCAGGTACTAAAAGCTGTCTTCAGAACATATTTGTCTCGGGCACAGAGCTGATGATACCCTAATCAAAGGTTGTTCAGACAGAATCCTCGATCTCAAAGCATATCGGACAATTCTTCATCGACGGTAGAGAATATTTGTCTTCGTTAATATTCTGTGCAATTCTCGGGGAACAATACACACAGGAAGTGTACTGTCTTCTTTTCTACAAGCAGTGCTGAAGTACCCTAGATCAAGATACTCATCCGGGCACGTTCACGGGAGGGAAGTTCATCAAGTCGGTTCCTCGGTTCTGTCAGATCGGCAGAATCCATTCGATTAGGCGACTTCAATCACGGTTCGACTTCTTAGGGTTAGATCTATCACAAACCATCCATACCGATCTGATCGCAAGAGCTCTCAGATTCTCGGGAAGTACGTCTGTGAATTCTATGATCAACTTGGTTCTCTGGACTTAGTCAAGTCCAAGATAATCCTTTGCTGGCAGCTCGGTCAAATCCGCTTCTAACAGTTCCTTCAGTGATAAACGACACCACGCGCTCAAATCGCAAATGTCCTCCAATCCGCCAGCGAAAATAAACGAGAAACACACAAAGAATTCAACAGGCGCACGCGCAAAGACGTCAATGAAAAGCGCAACAAGTGAGTGTAAACCACTCGAATGATGAAATGCAGGTATGGAATGACAGTTTATATCTTGTACCTTACACCGAAGCATTCGGATCTAAGTTCTCCTCGACTGTCTCGATCTTTTCTTCCTCGTGCAATTCGCGCGGAAATGGGAGAGTCTTCCACATGAGAAGCAACGTCCGCTTTCTTTCGACATTCCGACTCTTAATGGTCTCTTTGGCAAAAGCCACATATGGGTCGTAGGGCTCCCTGCGGTTGGGGAGGTGCATTCTACTTCGATGAAGATACTTGGGAGGTCTTCTTTCCTGAAGGTGGCCCTGAAGGTGTAAATGACCTCTTAGAACTCGCTGGAAGGTACTGGGCGGAGGTAGTGACAAGAATAGGACTCGGTCCCATTAGGCTGAGTTCAGACTCAACATGCAGAGCCATTTCCACTGCGTCGGTATAACATTGATGTCGTACCACCATCATAGCCTTCCTGATCTCGTAAGTCAATCCCTCTACAAACTGGCGAGTCTTCCTCTGCTCGTCGGTAACCATATACGGGCAATGTTTAATAAGGCGAGAGAAGTGTCCCTCGTACTGACCAACTGAAGATGTGGTATGTGTGAGAGCCAGAAATTCCCTTTCGCGTTGCTGACGAACAACCCACGGGATGTACTTAGCCCGAAACTCTGTCAGGAACTGATAACAAGTCGGGACTACATGCTCGCGTGTCCATCTTTTCTCAATCTGTTTCCACCAATCCTGTGCGGCTCCAACCATCAGATAGATTGCATACTCGACTCTCTGAGGGTCCGGATATTCCATTATTCTGTAAATCTTTTCCAGGGCCGATATCCATGCCTCGGCAATAGCGTCATCCGGGGCACCTTCAAACTGTGGTGGTTCGAATCTGAGGAATTGGGCCCACGCTTCTTGTTCAGCATTTCTTTTAGGGGCCTGAGCGATGAACTGTCTTAATGTTTCCGCCATTTCAGCTGAAGTCGGTGTATCGGTCTGAGGTGCCAACGGAGGTGATGAGAGCGGTTTACGTGGACGACGACGTGGAGGCATCCTGTAAGGCCAATAGCAATGTGCATGACAGGTAAGTGAGTATGCAAAGCTGTAAACACGTAGGCAACTAGAGTTCAGATAGAGTTCACATAAGCACTTAGCACATTAGCACAAACTCCACAGAAATCCTAAGCTGTACGACCTAAACACAACCGGACACGACAGCCAACCAGGCACGGCAAGTACAACCTTGAGTTTCACATCCACCTATATCCAAGCCCATCGCAGTGTTTTGATTGTAAAAGATCTTTTGTTATTGATCATCCAACAAAGATCCGTCACAATTCAAACACTAAGCGTTCTTGAACACTGGTGAGCGCAATTCCCTAAGTTACACCGGCACACAACGACTGACAAAACAACCAAAACATGACGATTCAGAGCTTAGGCCATTGGACCAAAGAGGCTTTGATACCAACTGTAGCGGGCGCCCCAAACGGGTAACGCACGCCCCGCACCGAGCCTCAATCCGCAGCCGGAACAGAAATCCGACCCTAAATTGAAACCCGGCGAACGGCAAACCGATTTACTCAATCACTAGGCGGCGCTTTTTGTAAAACAATAGACGACAACAATGCGGGAGCGGAAGCAACAACCAAATTAAATCAAATTCCATATAACACCATTCAAAGCAGTAGCTCAATTGCACAAATAGTTAAAGCCTACCAAGGCGTCGTTACCCGTTTGGGGCGCCCGCTACAGTTTGGGGTACAAATAAACGGGTTCAATCTATCAATCCCGATAACATATACATAACGGGTTCAATCTATCAATCCCGATAACATATACATATAACCTAATCAAGAACTTAAAACTATCTAGAAAGGGACAATCACCGAAAAGAAAGAAAACCCGCGAAACAAGACTGACGATGCCCACCTAGTTACCACCTGAAACAGATAAGGTTAAAAGCAGGGAGGGTTAGTCAAATGACTAAGTGAGGGGAAAAATGGGAATACATAGATAATAACATACAAGAATAAATCACCATTTTAACTTAAAAGAAAACAAACGTAAGAGAAGGATTTTCATAAACATTCGGTGATTTATCATAACATAACATAACGGGACATATCGTATTGCTCGGCGAGTCGAGCCCTCAACTCCTCATATCATATCAAAACATACCTGAAAACCATACCCGCCTTATTCCTCCCATATAGCAGAAGGACCGCTAAATCCAAACTGCTCTATAGGCATAATAGCCTATTCTACGGCTGACACGAAGTCTCCGTCGCAGGAGCACAAAGGTTGCCACTCCGGCCTCACCCGTGCTCCCGGTAAACATGGAGCAAGCTACCGCATTCCACCGTAGACCCGTTGTCTATCCGGCTTCATCCGATCGCCATACTCCGGGCCCAGATAACATTTCATACATATCATATCTCGCATTTTCATAACTATCATTTTCCTATTAAAATAGGAATCAAGACATTTCGGGGAGGGCCAAAAGGGCCGTTCGAGACAGGTGATGTAACGGCAGGAAACGCAACCGGATGTTCCATCGTCTTGGGGGAGAAACCCGCCCTAACGACTTCACTCAACGAGATGGTTTCCAAACCCAAAATTACATTTAAATCAAAACATAGTTCGCTTGTCTCTTTTTGAAAACATTTCGAAATCATATACGTAATATTCATTTGATATCAATTCCGTTGTTCTTAAACCTCATAAAAGTAATAAGAATAAAGTATTTACTAAATATAGTAATACGGGATGAAAACGTAAATTACACATGCGAGGCTTATTTAGTGAGGCTCAATAGTACATATCTACATAATACGGGATAACAATAGAAACCTCACCTGGCGATAACCAAAAGAAAGCCCCAAACGGAAACGAGCAACCTAATCCACGAGAGTGGAACCTGCAACTGACAAACGACATAACCACATAAGATATACGAAGACGCACGGCTCATACGAAAGCATAGGAACGCGTAAAAGCACGTTATACAATCACATAAAGCATTTAGGTTCAATTATCAAACGAAAACGGAGTAATTCATAATTTAAAAATGCAAATCAAGTCCAAATGCAACGAAACTTTACAGACATGATTTAAATACCATAAGGGAGCATGCATTCGAATTTCGGGAAAATCGGACTTCATATGCAAAAGTTAGAAAATTTAACGAAAACTTTAAACGCACTATTCATACCCCCGAACATGTTATAAATTCGTAAAACATGCAATTCATATCTATATCATATATATCGAATACACGAGCGAAGAAAGAATTCGGAAAAGACGAGCCGAGGTGGAACCCGTAGGCCAAAACAGCCCCGGACTTACAGAAAGTCAGGGAGCTGTTCACGCCGGTCCACACGGGCTCATGCACACGGCCTAGACCGTGTGCACACCAAAGGGACACGCACGGCCTCTCTACAGGCCGTGTAGAGAGCCCGTGTAGAACCAATACGCACGGCCTCTCTACAGGCCGTGTAGAGAGCCCGTGCACATGCACACGGGCTTGCAACACCCCGTGTGCATAGGCCGTGTGCGTGCGATAACAGCAGAAAATTCACAGAAACTCGAAACCTTCGCAAATTCAATCCTAAATCCAACATTTAATCAATTAAACATGCAAATCACTTCCTAATTTTCACATGTAATCATCTACAACATATAATCTACATATAGAAACGATAAACACGAAAATTCGTCCATAAATTCATCCAAAATCATATAAACCCTATATTATTCAACTATAAACAAAATTGAGAAATATAAGGCATAGGAGACATTAAACGAGAGGGACGTGAAAGGCTTACTCGTAGACGAGGTCGCGAGGAGTTCGTAGACGTAAACGATTCGAAAATCTGTCGAGAAACGGAGTCGGGACGATCGTCGGAATCTTCTTCCTTCTCTTTCTCTTTTTCCTTCTCTTCTCTTTTCTTTTTTTCTTGCTGAAGTGTTCGAGACTGAGGTGAGAGAGAGTGTGAGAGTTAGTCAAATAATTGACTCAGGTTGAGAATCGAAAGGGCATTTTTGTAATTTCGTAAAATAAGTTCAAAAACTCACATTGTCTAAATAACACATAATTACAGTCAAAATTCATATTATTAAACGCACATTGACAATTCGTAATTTAAATATTAAAAATCACTCATATACGAAATTGTTATAAAAAATCATATAATAATTAATAAAATACATAATGAATCGCGCAAGAAAATCGATTCGGGTTCCCGGCTCATAACACGAATTTTCTGGGCGTTACACATCTTCAAGAGAATTTGTCCTCAGATTCTCCTCTGGACTTCGGGGGTAGTTAAGAGGAGTATAATCTATAAGAATTTTAATAACGCGAATTAAAAAATGAACTTTTAGGAGCAATTAAAACACATTATATAATATCATTCATAACAAAACGTTTAAATGCAAATAATATTCCAAATGAAGCTCAAAGTCACGCAAAAGACGGGATTACATCAAATCCTATCCAAAGCTAACAACGAGGAAGAAATAAAGATAAATAGATCATGGCTCATCGGGACCGCGACGGGAATACTGCTCGAGTTGCTCCGAAAGTGACCTCTGCATCTCGGCGATAGATCTCTGAAGTGCTGAGTACTGGCTATCGATGTGAGCACGCTGGGCGGCGAAGCCCTCGTTGATCTGTCTCTCCTGCTGAGCGAATCTCTCATCATTCATACGGCGGTAATCAGAGAACTCCGCATAGAATCGCTGCAGGTTAATAGGTTCCTGGTCCTGAGTGTTTCCTCTGGCGTGCGAAGACTCAGGTATTGATGCATCTTGTCCCAATAACATCTAGTAGATATGCTGAGCCTGCTCGTGGACCTCTGGGATCGGGGGTCCTTCTTCGTGAGCATCGTCATGGACGTCTTCCCCTAAAGGCAGACCGTCTACCAGGACATACGGGTCGTTTCGTCTCGGACCCTTTGTACAGATCGCCATCTGGGCTAGAGTCCCATAACTGATCGAGGTCGAACCTCCTATGGCAACCTGAGTATCGAGCCCTCCCACTTGGGCACACTCCAAAATAGCGGTGATGTAAGAACCCACTCGAATTTCCCCTCTCGACCGAGTGGAGATATACATCATGTGATCCATCATATGTGAGATGGGGTTGAATCTAACCCCTCTCACCATGTGGTCTAGCATGAGACAATCTTCGGTATTCACCGCTCCTGGACTATCTCCTCTGGCTAGAACCGATCGAGAAATGGCTCTATGCATAGTCCTCAACTGAGTAGTAATGAGCGATATAGCTTTGGATACTCTGGAGTTGAATATTTCAGTGGAGGTGAAGATACGTCTCCAAGCCTCAGCTTGATTCCATCCGCTAGCACGCCTTCTAGGAGCCATGACGTCCAACTGGAAGTATTCTGGCATCTGCCTGTATGATGGTATATAATCCCGGTTGAAGGCTCGGAAGTGGATTCCGATTGGCATCTCAGGGTTGTTCGGAAAAGCTGCGCCCTTAAGGGGACTCCAAAATTCACATGTGAGTCGACGGTAGGATGGCCTTTGGATGTTAAAGAAGTTAGCCCATCCTATGTTGTTGATGTACCTGGATATGACTTCTCCTAGGCCCAATTAATACATAGCCTCCATGTCTAGAAATTGGGTGGGCCTAACCGGTGGTTCCATCAACCGATTGAAGATGTCTTGATCGTCCTCAGATTCTAACACAAAAGAACGCGAAGTGGAACTTCTCGTTCTACAAGCGCAAGCAAAGAAGAAACTAAATGACAAACGCAAGTAGCATTTATCATTCGAAATATATATAATTACACATGCATGTTATGACAATGCAATATACCTGTGCGAGCATGTCGAGATCGATAACCACTTCTTCTTTCCCTAGGGTTCTCTCTGTTGGGGCAGTCCCAAATGTGATGCTTGGTGCTTCCACACGAAAAGCAACGTCCCAATTGCTTCCTACACTTTGCAGTCTTGTGATTCGTCTTCCCACAGTACTCACAGGGAATGCGGTCCTCGTTCACTTCAGGTTCTATAGGTTCCGGCACCTCGTCGTATGGTCTCTTTGTCCGAAAGATACTCGGTCCGGCTGGCTCTCTTCTTGCTATCTCGTTGGAAGAGGATCCTATCATAGCAGGGGCACTCTGGTTCATTATTTGGAGTTCGGACTCCACTCACATAGCTCGAGTAACTGCATCGGGGTAAAGACGGACGTCAAGTGCCATCAATGCTCTTCGGATCTCCGGCTGAAGTCCCTCGATAAACTTGCATGCTCTCTTTCGTTCTTCCGCGGTAAAATGAGGAGCATAGGTGATGAGACGGTTGAACTGTGCTTCATACTGAGCTACGGTAGATGCTCCTTGGTCGAGATACATGAATTCTCTCTCCCAGCTGTCACGTACCACTTCCGGCACATACTTCATTCGGAAGTCAAATACGAATCGTGACCAAGTGTGGGGGACTCTCTCGGCAATCCATCTCCGTTCTGTGAAGTGCCACCAATCTCGAGCGGGTCCTCTCATAAGGAAGGTAGCATACTCGACCCTCTCGGGGTCACCACACTGTAGTACTCGAAAGATCTGCTCCACGTCGAATATCCAAGCCTCGGCCTTAAAATCATCTGGTTCGCCCTCGAAGCAGGGTGGGCGATAGAAGAGAAACCTATCCAAGGTTTGGTCCACAGTCTGTCTGGTGGGTACGTCCTGCTGTTCTTGTTGTATCCCTTGACATACTTGCACGGCGATCTGTCGAATAATCGATACCCACTCTTCAACCATTGGGTTCGGGGGTGTTGGAGCTGTAGGGGGTCTTCGGCGAGGCATTATGCACCTGTGAACAACAAACTAGAAAATGATGCATGTTCGGTTAAGGGAATGGTCACGTAAGGCATATAAAATTCAAACAAAGCATACATATATGATCGAACAGCATGTAAACAATTTAAGCACGAAACAATCATAGAACAAGAAAAACTCGAACCTATAGCCGTACGACCTAGACACGACAAGACCCAAGCAGGACACGACCAGGCGACAAGACAAGACAGATGCTACCTCGAGTTCCACATCCACCTGCATTCGATCCCAACTCAGTACTACAATTGTAAAAGATCAAACGGTTGGTTGGCAATTCCAAAAGAAGATCAATCACAATTTCAATACTAAGGAGTTCTCAAGCACCTATGACTGTAAACTCTAAGCCTCATTGACACGAAACGGGCAGACACAAGAGACAAGACACGATGCGATTACAAAGCTTCGGTTCCTTTTGGGAACCTAGGCTCTGATACCACTGACTGTAGCGCCCCCCGAAGAAGGAATGCCACATCCGCACCGAAATGGACTCCCGAGCTTCAGCGAGAGGCCTCAACTCAAAAACCCACTCCGGCGAACGGCACTCAAGCAATAACCATCGGCAACAGCGATAACATCCCAACAACAACCATGCAGAGCAATACAGAAGCGATTTAAAAAGAAAACAAATAAATTCCATAGAAGCTTACATAATATCAATTAAACATTTGCAGTTTGAAATACAATAGAAGCATAAACACACAGTGCCATCCATGGCTCAACTAGCCTATCCTGTGCAATCCTAGATATCTTCAACTATCCCACGTCAGGGGCACATAAGGTAAATAAAGCAATAAAGGGTACGAAAGTAATAAGATACAATAAAAAGGACTCGACAGTTGTTGGGACCACTGACAAGACAAACCAGACGACAAGACTGAGCCTATCTAGACCTGCTGATGCCGACTCTGACAAGATAGGTGACATCGCCACCTGTCTACCTGAAGCAAGAACTAAAATAGCAGGGGTGAGTATAAAGGATTCTCAGTAAGGGGGTTTTGATCACAGTTCGTCATTATCTTTTAAAAATCAAATGTAGTGAATGTTGCCCATTTTGAGAAAGACTATAAATAATTATATAAGTTGCAAAACTATAACACAAGGCAACACTCGGGTTCGGCTTGCTTGGAAAATACAAAAAGGTTGACGAACCAAATCCTTTAAAATCATTTGCACATAATGTCAATCCAATAAATTGAAAGAATATTAGTTGAGTCATGAGGCCGTTACGAGTTCGAAAGGCATGATAGGAATAGGTTAGAAATGATGAGTAAATACGGCTCGTAATTCAACTAAATAGTTTGAATAATAAAGGAGGCTTAAGTGAGGCAAGTTCGAGCCACGCTTCGGGATTATATATATATATATATATAGGGAAGTACATATGCTGAATGAGGAAAACCGGAATGTGCTTCGACTTGTAACAAAAGCCGTAAATCGATTAGACAAATAAATAATGCAATAAGTCATGCAATAATGTGTCCCGGCGAGAACGGGCCCTCTCCTTATGACTCCCAATTCATAAAAATCATGCAAACACATAGTCAAGGACTCCACCACTGAAAGTCAGGATCTAATCAGAACTTTTATGGAAACGCGTGTTAACAACGTCACCCTCATCAGAATTTTCTAGGAAGCGCGTAGCCTACAACGCCACCCTCGCACTATAAGCGAATACGGATTGGAGTACACATCGGGATTTGCCCTAGACGCTCGTCTCCAGGCTCACCTCCACTTCGTTATACCGTCCTCGCATTTGAAATCAATGACAGTTTAGGTGGCCAAAAGGGCCATTCGAAAATAGGGAATCGGGGTGTGGGAGGCCAAAGGGCCATTCGAGACAAGGCTATCTTTGCAAGGTCGAGAGACCAAAGTTCGCATTTAAAAACAAATGGGTTTTCCTTGCCTCTAGTTGAAAACTGTTTTGTAAAATATTATACGTAAAGGTTTTGCCATTAAAAGGGGTTGACTAATCACATAAGGAATAGTAAAGGCAGAACGACAAGTAATAAGAAAAGCGGGGTAGTCATTTGTTTCGCAAACCTATATGAGACTATGTCCTTGCCCTAGTTAAAATAAGTTTAAACCCTTACCTGGCTCGACACGACAGTATGAAAGCAGTCGGTAGTCAAGTTTCTCCCTCGTTGGTCCCACCTGTAATACACAGGTCCTAGAGGATGAAAACGAGACCGACAATATGAAAAGCAAGACACAAGACAACAGATGACGCACGGCAATTCATATAGAACCCTAATCATGCTATAAACGTAACATGGAAAGTTAAACAATAAAATATACAAAGACATATGAAATACGGAACGACAATTAAAGAATTACTAATGCAATACTAAATAATAAAAGAACATAGATAATAAATGTTAAATAATAAAATGCAATTAAGGCACGTAGACATGCTTAAAATAATATAACGAAGCTCTCTCGCGAAAACGTAATCGAACGGACAAGAAACGGGAAAAGTGGAAAAAATCCCTAAACGAGAAAGGTGTCAATTGACGGTCAAATAAGGTCGGATAAATTGTAAACTATGTAAAATATTTAATCCCGAGGCTCAAGGGAGCTATAGGTGAAATCGGATTAATTTTCGGAGGTCGTATGTGAAAGGTCAATATTTAAATAGGTGGGGTTGACCCAATTCCCGAAGTGCAAGAAAGGAAAAGGCTAGAAAATCCACTAAATGTTTCGCACCAGCCTGTGCACGGTCTTGGACACACTGTCAAGACCGTGCACTGCACACGGCCAAGTGCACGGGGCAGGCCCGTGCAGACAAAATGAGGCGCGCACGGTCTTGATCAAGACCGTGTGTTAGCCCGTGCGGATCAACTGAGTGCAGAAAGCAGCAGGTCGCGAAGCTCACACACGGGCACCAACATATAAATCCATAGATCTCATAATTTACACCATAAAACATGTTAATTTTCACATTATAATCATATATATCATATAAGCTACACGTAGGTTCAAGAATCACGTAAAATGGCCAAGTAATCTTCCTAAACACGAAAATCCTAAAACTATAAAATTTCTATATAAAAGCCACGAAAATCGTAATGAAGAGGGAACGAAATGAAATCGGATAAAAGGATTACCGGTAGAGAATGAAGTAAGGATCGTTCGGGTTTTCACGGCTCGTCGATTGGGCGAGAAACGAGCTCAGTAGGGGGATTCTTCTCTTCTCCTCCTTATTTCTCCTTTTCTCCTTCTCTTCCTCTTTCTCTCTCTGTTTCTCAAATGATATGGGTTTATGTGAGAATAAGGAATATAAGAGGGGTATGTATGCAAAAAGGGATATTAAATGAGGTCGGGGTAAAAATAGGGAATTTGGATAAAAGGCGGGTTCAAGGGTAAAACTTATTCGTGAATATAAATATTCTCACGAAAAGCCTTCGGCGTGAATAAAATATTATTCCGGAATAAATCCAAAATTTCGGGTCGTTACAACACTGGTAAGAGAAACTTTAGTGAAAATCAAGAAAACAAGAATGACATAATCTGCCATAACTGTGAAGAACCTGGTCACAAACGTCCCGAGTGTCCTAAACTCAAGAGGGGCAGCAAAAGGGAGAACAAAAAGCATACCTCCTTCAAAGTTTCTTAGAGTGATTCAGAACCCGAATCCTTTGACAATAAAGAGGACTGCTTGGGATTCATGGCTGGAAACGAGGTAAAAAATTCTATCCCTTCTGATTCCAATTATGAGAGTGACTCTAAACTCCAAGATTTCCTTGAAACATTTCAATCCAAAATTGAGAGTCTTTCTGCTAGAAATAAAGTTCTTGAGAAAAATATCCTTAAACTCATTAAAGAAAAACAAGAACTCGAATATAAATATGTTCCAATATGTTCAAATCTTCGTTTTGAAAAAGAAGTTCTTGAAAGAGAAATGAACACTTAGCTAAGGAAAACTCCAAGCTAATTGCTTCACTTGACTCCCTCAAACCAAAATTTAATCAACCTTCTTTCACAGAAAGGACATCACTCTTCTCACAAAAATTCTCGCAGAAAGTGTTTGAACTGTGGTAAACCTGGACATATCTCTTATTACTGTCACTCACACACAAAAACCCAATCTCGATGGGTTTGGGTCCCCAAAATTAAAAAATCTGACTTTGAAGGACCCCAAAGTACCAAGGTACCTAAAAACTAATAAGTTATACAGGTACCAGAGAGACCATCCTTAAGCTCAAAATGGATTCTTGATAGTGGATGCTCTCGACATATGACTGGAGACAGAACTGCCTTTCTTGAAATATCACACGTAGATGGAGGTAACGTAATCTTTGCTGATAATACTAAGGGTAAAATTATTCGTAAAGGCTCTATCGGTAAGAAGTTCGGTACGTACATTGACAATGTTCTTCTGGTACGAGGACTGGAACATAATCTCCTTATTATTAGTCAATTTTGTGATAGTGGATTTGAAGTAAAAAATTTCCCCTCTCATTGCTGTATTTTGAAAAACAAATAAATATTTTTTACTGCAAAAAGGGACATAAATATTTATTGTTTTTTTCTTGAGGATGTAACTAATCAAAATGTCGAGTGTTTAGATGCAAGTGATGATTCCAGTTGGACTTGGCATAGGCGATTAGGCCATGCAAACATGGAGTTGCTATCTCAATTATCCAAGAAAGATCTGGTACGAGGGATTCCCAAGATCAAATTTCTGAAAGACAATGTTTGCCAAGCTTGCTAAATGGGAAAACAAATCAAGTCATCATTCAAATCAAAGACCATGATCTCTACCTCAAAACCTCTGGAACTGCTACATCTAGACTTGTTCGGTCCTATGAGAACCGCAACTATTGGTGGAAAAAGGTATGCCTTTGTTATAGTTGATGACTACTCCAGATTTACTTGGGTCTTATTCATTGCAAACAAGAATGATGCCATCAAAGTTTTCATTCCCCTGGTCAAACGAATTTAAAATGAACAAAGATGTTCAGTTGTTAGAATTCGGAGTGACCACGGCACCGAATTTGATGAAAAGAACTTTACAAACTTTTGTGATGAAAATGGCTACCTTCATGAATTCTCCGCTCCAAAAACTTCTCAGCAAAACGAAGTTGTTGAGCGGAAAAATCGTATTCTTCAAGAAATGGCACGAACAATGCTAAATGAATATGACTAACCTAAATCGTTTTGGGCTGAAGCTGTCAATACAGCCTGCTATATTGCAAATAGAGTATTTCTTAGGCCAATTCTAAAGAAAACTTCCTATGAACTGTATAAAAATAAGAAGCCTGATATTTCCTATTTTCATGTCTTTGGATGTAAATGCTTTATTCTAAATGACAAAGACAACTTGGGAAAATTTGATTCTAAAACGGATGAAGGGATCTTTTTAGGATAATCTCTATCTAGCAAGGCTTTTCGTGTTTTTAACAAAAGGAAAAGGAATGTTCAAGAATCTATACACATTACATTTGATGAAACTGACCCATTCGCCAAGGATCTCTTGAGCAAAATCGATGCAGGTCCCCCTTTTGTTCCAGAAATACATGTTACAAAGTCCTCTACAGTTCTAGTTCCTGATATTCCAGACCATAATAGTCATGAAAAAGATGAAGAAAATTCTCAAAATGATGAGGATACTGGGGAACAATCAGATATTGAATATATACATCCACAAAGAAAGTTTAAACACACCTCGAGTCATCCCAAAAACAATATCATTGGGAATCAGGAAGTTGGTATCACCACCAGATCCAGGTATAAGGAAACCAATACCAGTCACATGGTGTTAGTTTCACTTGTTGAACCCAAATCTATAAAAGAGGCACTGCATGACAAACATTGGATTCTAGCTATGGAAGAAGAGCTGGCTCAGTTTGAAAAGAATCACGTTTGGTCTCTCGTTGAAAAACCGCCAAACAAATCAATTATTGGTCTCAAATGGGTATTTCGGAACAAGCTCAATGAACATGGTAAGATTGTTAGAAACAAAGCTCGTCTTGTAGCTAAAGCCTACAGTCAACAGGAAGGGATCGACTACGATGAAACATTTGCTCCTGTGGCTCGATTAGAGTCAATTCGAATGCTACTTGCTTTTGCATCTAACCAAAAATTCCTTCTTCATCAAATGGATGTTAAAAGTGCTTTCTTAAATGGATTCATTAATGAAGAAGTGTATGTTTCACATACTCCAGGCTTTGAGAACTCTAAATTTCCTAATCACGTTTTCAAACTCTCAAAAGCTTTATACGGTTTAAAACAAGCTCCTAGTGCCTGGTACGAACGCCTTCGGAACTATTTACATGAAACGGTTTTACCATTGGTACCGCTGATACCACCTTATTTATTAAGAAATTTCACGAACATTTGATGATTGTACAAATTTATGTAGATGACATCATATTTGGTAGTGTTAATCCCGTACTGTGCTCTGATTTCTGTAAGTGTATGCAGAATGAATTTGAGATGAGTCTCATGGGGGAGCTCAATTATTTTTTGGGCCTTCAAATCAAGCAAACAACCAGTGGCACCTTCATTAGCCAAGAAAAATATATTCGAGATATCTTGAACAAGTTTAACATGGTTAACTCGAAACCTGCTCCTACACCCATGTGCATCTCTACTAAATTAGACAAGGATGAAGAAGGTAAAGATATTAATGAGAAGATGTTTCGTGGCATGATTGGAAATTTGTTATATCTCACGGCTAGTAGACCGGATATTCTTTTTGCCACCACATTATGTGCAAGGTTCCAGTCGAAACCAAAGGAATCTCGTCTCAAAGCGGTTAAACGTATTCTGAGATACTTAAATGGCACTTTGAAAATTGGCTTATGGTATCCTAACAATTATACACTTGATCTTGTTGGTTTCTCTGATGCAGATTATGCAGGATGTAAAATTGATAGAAAAAGCACTAGTGGTCAATGTCAAAAATTGGAAAATCGTCTAGTAAGTTGGTCTAGCAAAAAATAGAGTGTCGTTGCTCTCTCAACTACCGAAGCAGAATATATGGCCATGGGAAGTTGTTGTACAAATTTAATTTGGATGAAACAAACCCTTTCGAATTTCAACCTATTCTTCAAAGATATCCCTCTTCTATGTGATAATAACAGCGCCATCAATATTTTCAAAAATCCAGTATTTCATTCCAGAACCAAACACATAGAAATTAGGCACCATTTTATTCGAAATCATGTCCAAAATCATACATTGAATATTATCTACATTGACACTGCAAACCAACTGGCTGATATTTTTACAAAACCATTATCTGAGGAAAGATTTTGTGAAATCAGAGAAAACCTTCGCATTATTGAATTTCCATACCTCTCTTGAAGCTTCCCACATCACAAGATTGCATCATTTTTTAATAAAAAAAAAAAACAACAAAAATCTTTGACATTCATACTCCTGCATATTTCTTTCCATCACATAGGAGCAATTTTTTTGAACCAAAATCACAAAGATTTTTTCTTACCTTATAACTTCATCAATATAACACATTAAATACACGCTTCACCTCTGCTTAATCCCTCACCTAATCTCAAACCCTAGCACAAAATCCCTTTCTCTTAACCTCATCTCTCTCCCGATGGAGAACCACACCATGACCTTTGAGCGCAAATTCGACGAGAATGTTCCTCTTCTCCACTGGCGAGAAATTCTTGAAAGGATGCAGGGAAAGCATCAACTTCCGGAAACCACTGAACTTGACGGCGCCTGCTCCAAACCGACTCCCATGGACTGCTCACCTGCCGTGAAAGCTCCAGGCGGAACTTCTGGCGCGGCCGACAACTCCAGCTCCGACGGCTACGACACATTCTCTAAAGACGAGAGTCCGCCTCTTGCTGAAATCCAACACAACACTGATGCTCTGGACTTCCTTCAACTGCCCATCGACACAAAGTTCCTCACCGAGCGCGCTCTTTCCTACTTCAACTGCAAACTCTCTACTCGCGGCTGGAATCGAGGTAGATCAGTGTCTTTATCTCATATTCCAAACTGTGAGGTGATTGAGAAATTGAAAACCCTTGGATGGGATACTCTTATGAAAATCAATGAAATTGCTTATCCATTGTTGGCAAAACTCTTTTATGCTAACGCCGTCTTTGTTGAAGAGGAGGAAGGAGATGGTGTTTATGTTAAGTCATACTTGTTGGGTCAAGATATCAAATTTACCCCACGGTCAATAAACTCTCTGATTGGAATGAAAAATGAGGGGATACAATTCTTTTCTTGTGGGTCTTGGATTGATGACGAGGCCTTTGACTGGAATGAGGTTCGGCGAGTGCTGTGGAACGGAGAAGACCACCCTCTGGGTGCAGGCAAGACTCTCAATGCTATGAGTTCGGACAACATCCTCCTGCAAAAACTAATCAAAGTATCCATTCTTTCAGCATCAATCAAAAGTGGTAACCATTCTACATATATGACTTATAATTCTGTTTTCCTGCTTTATAGTGCTATCAAGGGGTTCAAAGTCAATCTAGGGTATATGATTATCAAGTTTATGCAGTATTGTGATGCGAACAATACAAAATTGCCCTACTTCATGCTTCTTACTCACCTACTCAAGGGATATAAGGATACTCCTTTTCTTGACAATTGGAAAGAAAATCCGAGTAACCATATGAAACTTGATGGCAACAGCCTTAAGCAAATGAAATTGTTCTATTCTCGTGAGAACAAGGCTTAGTTCAAGGATGACCCTAAGAAAAAATCTGCCGTTCTTGAGGAAGGAAGAAAAGGGGCTGTTATTAAGAAAGCCCGGATCACAAAGGCTGGAACAAACTCCTGTACCACTGCTAGCACATCTTCCACCGCTGTTCCACCAGATGCCGCCCCTTCTGCCCAACTTGATGCTACTGATAGCATCATCTTCTCCAAGCTGGTCCATATTCATGAGGGGAATCAAGAACTAAACAAAGAGATTCAGGAGGCTCGTGCAGAAAACAAAGCTATCCATGCCCGGTTGCTGAAGATTGAGAAGCAGGTTGAAAAAGCACCCTTTGTTGATGATGACAGGGGAGCTGCTACCGAGGAAGACTAATTTTATATGGATGACTCAAATGCCCCAGCTCTTTCTTTGCGCTTTAATCTCTATCTGGGGACATTACTTTTTGTGTCTTTTATTCTTATGATGGTCTGTACTTATTACTATGCACTTTTGGGACCTCATTTTGAGGATTATTGCTGAACTTATTTACTATGGCATTGCTATTAATATGCTCTATCATCACTAATCATTTCTTGGCAGCCATAAAGTCAGGGGGAGCCTTATTGAAATCTTTTCCTACTTTACTTTATATATGAACAGGAGGGTTATAGAATTCAGCTGGAGCTAGTAACTTCCCTCGTTGAACATTTTGTCATCATCAAAAAGGGGGAGAATGTTAGCCCTCTTAAGACTGGTCTTATCCTGTGCGCTGGTATCATAAAGATAGACTGGTATCTAACATAGCTTGATACCTGTGGTACTAACTATTTTTTTGGAATGATTGACAAAATGAACATATTCCTTATATACATATATGCGAATTCCTTCTATGCCTACTAATAATTTTCAGGATCAAGAGATCTGGAAATAAGAGTCGTTGGTCCAGAGAAGGCAAGTTACCGTTAGTGTATAAGAAAGAATCAAGATGACTTTGAAGAGCTATATATATGAGAAGCAACAAGAGATGAAGCATCAAGTCTTCAGCCTTGTAATCTTCTGTTCTCGCATACATAGAGTATTCATCTCATAGTGTGTTTCGTTGTCGTTCTTGCAGAGCTTGTTAGAAAGTTTGTCAATAGGATTATAAGTTATTTCCTTGAATCTAGTCATTCAAGTTTGTAGAACTTATCCTAGACTCTTTCTACTCTTTGTAATTTGTACTTTATTATATTTAATAAAGTGTTCATTCAAAATCCTAAGTATCATACACTTAGGTAGTGGATTCATCCGCCTAATTTGTGTTTTTCACAATCAGAGTGGGCCAAACCACTATACATCGTTTGTCTCTGTTTATCTCTATTTTTTGTCTTCTGGAACGTATCCTAGTTCCGCCCTATTCACTTGTACCAAGCTTCAGTTAGCTTCTTTGAAAATATGAGAAATCCGAATTTCCACTCGCCCTATCATTTGTCTGATCTTACTTAAAATCTGCTGCCTTTGCCAATAAGTATTACGCGAGCTACTCACCAGCTCTACGGAGAGCTTGGAATCAGATTCAATTTAAATTTTGGATATTCCTTTCTGAATTGCCCAATACAAACTTTCATAAATTGCCCATAGCTCCGAATAATTGTTCGTAGTCTCACCTAGAAAGGTGAAGAACCCGAACACCAAGAACCTTTATAGTTCCGAGCTATTCCACTTGCTCCAACAATTTCAAGATTTCCACGAGCCGCGCCATCGATATTGATTTTGATCCAATCCTTCTCCGGAGGGTTCCACTTAACCATAATGCACTTATTAATTAGGCAAATAGTAACACTAATCCCGAAAACTGCTGCCACGTTAGAATCTCCATGCCAGAATTGTTGATTAATAAGGCCACTTCGATCCAGCCGCCGAACATAATCAATAATTTTGTGTACAATGTGACTTGCGCGAAAGGTTTCCTCTTCGAATTTAGCTTTATTCTTTTGTTCCCATGCATACCAGCATATCAAGATTGGAATTATAGAGCGGATGTGATTCTTCCCTTGATGTTGTAAGGAAAAGAGCCAATGGCCAAACATAATATCGATACTCTCAGTATGAGGCAAAGTGATGTGAAACAAGTTCACAAAGAATTGCCACACCCTTTTGATCTTGTCACCATTTAGAAACACATGCGAAATAGACGCTTCTTGGCGGCAACACTGACATTTCAATGCCAAGTATATATGTTTACTTTTCATGCGCAGATCCACCGATATTCACCCCTTTAATAACCTCCAGCAAAAAACGGAGATGCTTGGAGTTATCAAGTTACTCCAGAGCTTCTCAAATATTAACAGATTGTCGTGCTTGACTCTTACACACTCCCAAGCCGATTTTGTGGAGAATTTCCCCCGGGTCCGGCTTCCATAAACCTTCATCTTTATTATTATCTTGTGGTATTTCTACCACCATTTTGGCAATCTCAAGAGGCACCACAGCTTCCAATTTACGAACATCTCATTCCTGTTGACTCCAATTGATTAAAAGTGTGTAGAAAAATAAAGAATATTGTGTAAGAACTATTTATCATATTTAATTTTTTATCAACTGTAGCAAACAAAGAAACTTCCTAAAAGTTGAAATATGAAGAAATATAATTAGTATATATTTTAATTATTAGCTCATTTTAAATCTTAATTGAGCTTCTAACTAAATAAATTTTTAATTTATTTTATTTTTTAAGTTATTTTCTTTATTCAGTAATATTGGAATATTTTTTATTATTACATATATTTTTAATATACATATTAATTTTACAAAGTAACACTTTATAAATATTCATTAAGTTCCACACTCTAAACACATAATATATATATATATATATATATATATATATATATATATATATATATATATATATACTATGTTTTAAACTATCAAACATCTAGAGTGAGCTACAACTTGAATGTCAGCTCTGATTTTGAACTATTAAAATTTTCTTAGTCCTTTATCATTATTTTTCTTTCATTCTACTTTCTTAGTTAGTTGTTTTTTGTTTTCCTCTCTATTTTATACTCTTACATTTTAATTTCACCTACTTTATTAAAATAATTTTTAAGTAATTATCGACATCATTATAGTAAATCAACTAAACATGCACATTAACTCTAATGAGCAGGACATCATAAAAATTTATGTATTTAAGTGCAATAAGGTGTATATTTTCGATTAGGTGATAAGAATTCTAATTTTTATGAAATTAATTGAGCGTGTATTTTCAAAACATTGAGGAGAGCAATACAATGTGGATCTATATTTTTCATATGACACGATGCAATTTTCCGATATAATATTTCACCGAAAATTTCATCAGAGATGGTGAATTGCAAAATCCGCACAGAAACCTCCAAGTCGAATTGCCAATTTGATATTTATATGGTTCTATATTTATCAAATCATAATGTAATTTAAATAAATTTTTTTATTTAATTTTATCTCAATTTTTTATATCAACTTATTTATTTGTGTTTATTCTTATTGTAAAATATCTTATTTTTAAGAATTAGTGAAGATCACTTAAATAAGAGATTTTAATCAAGTAGGACTCTCAAATAAAAAATCCTAGTACTATTAGATCAGTTTATATATTATTTATATAATTATAAATTTACATATTTGTACAGATATTTAATAAGAATATATATATATATAGATAGATAGATAGGTACATAGATTAATGTCCAAGAGTTTGAAAATAAAAGTTAATTATTTTAGTCCCCATACGATTTTTTTTTTTTTAAGGGAAACCAAAAAACTATATTAAACTAAATCAGAAGCAACAAAAGTCTGAGCATACTCAGGAATGTTAGTGAAACCTACGCAAGCCGAAGTTGCATTCCTAGCAAGGGAATAGGCAACACAATTTGCCTCCCTATGAATAAAAGAAAACGAGATAGACTGAAAAGGAGAAAGTAACGCCTTAATATCATCAACCAGCAAGCCAATATATGACAACTCCTCTTCAGACGAAGACAACTTGCGCATGAGCACCTGACAATCCCCCTCCATCACCACATTCTGCCAACCAAAATCCCAAAGCAACCAAACAGATGCCGGAGCCGCCAATGCCTCGGCAACTTCCGGATCCTGACATGCTACTCGAATCAACGTCTCCCATCCAACCATCTTCCCCTCCCAATCCCTCGCAACCACCCCTGATGGGGAATATTCCGAAGAATACACGTGGCGCAATCTTAGAGAGTCAAACGCCACGTCTATCTAGCCAGAGTCAACTCACACGTGGCCCAAGAACAAGCTCGGCGATCGACCACATGGCTCGGCCTGATAGCTCGACCGTCATAACGGCTCTGTAGAATCTCTAAGGTCTCTAGCTCGACCGTACCACGCTCGAGAATCGATACTCGACTCGCTATATCTCCCCAAGAGCGTGCCTTGAGGGTCGAGGTCCAAGGGCTTGAACTTGTCCCATCTCCACACGGTCGACCCCACTGTAGCTGCATTAATTGCGCCGTATCTGTTCTGATTGCCTTCCGTATTCTGTACCGCCTGAAGTGACAGACAATCACTCCTTTTAAGGAATGAATCTGACTCGAGGCACAAGCATTAAATGCCCCGCAGTCGAGGCCATTAATGCACACACAAACAGTGTACTCAGTATGTGTGGAGCCACCCTATAAATACCCCCATCATTTATTATGGAAGGTAAGCTCTTCTAATTGATTGCTCCGACCTTCATCCTCCCTTTGCGAATATCATATTCTAAAACTGACTTAATTCAGTGGAGGGGTTACGCCGGAGACAATCCCCTCAGGACAAGTAACCCAGTGCTAGTGCTTTTCAGGTCAAAGTCGGACTCCACTCTACAAATTCAACTGACAGTCGAGGCCACGTGATTGACTCTGATCACTTACCAAAAACCGACTTCATCAACCCCCATACCCAACGAGTTTGATGGAAGAAAAACCGCCCCATCAAAGTTTACCTTAACAAGAAAAATCGCAAAATCGGGATACCAACTCCACCCAACTAGCATTTTCGGGATATCAGGATGTGCACTGGTTTTTTCGGGACAGAATAACAAAAATTTAGACAATTTGATTAATCCGGCGACCGGAACCCTAAAACTGCCCTTGAAACCGCACGTGCCCAGTACGTGTTGTCTGAAAACCACCTTGAAATGCCAACTCATCCATTATAAGTGATGTGGCTTCCACCTATCATCCATGTAGGTAAGTATTGAATAGGTGGCATAATTTAAAAAAAAATAAAAAATAATAATATTATTTTCTTCAGTTCCGTAAATTTCTCCATTTTCTTACTAAACATTAAGAACTTAAAAAATACCTTTAATCAAAACATAAAAAAATATATAAAACAAGATAACTTTTAAAGATGAAGGGGGTGCTGCTGCGGCGGACGAAGGTGGTCCTTTGCCTCTGCCGGTGCTGCTGCGGTGGAGGAAGGGGGAAAACGATGAAAGCTCCCTGAAGGAACCGTAGGATGCCTAGAAGTGACTTTGAAAGAGACCCCGAAGGGTACTTTGGGGATCTACGTGCTCGCCCCCCCCTCAAGATAAACTTAAAACTGATTTATATATCATTGTTCTAAACTCTGAAGTCTGATGGGTTTTGGATTTTAACTAGGAAATTTTGTTAAATCTGGAAATGAATTAAATATGTATGGAGGTACTTTGTGCTTTGGTGGTGGTGTTCTATGCAGGCGGAGTTGTACCTTGGGACATGTACGAGAATACTGCAGTTTCTGCAGATCCGATGGTCATGGTGTTCAAATTGATTTATTTCTGCAATTTCTTTAAAAAAAAAAAAAAACAAGCTGATCTCAATTGTCTCATCCAAAAAATAACTAATCATACTTGTAATATGTAATCGTGGATTTAGTTTTATCAAAACAAATTTAGGCTAAGCTTTTCCCCAATCATATCTACAAGAACATAGTATGACAGCAAAACCTCGTCAAATTCTCACGAACATTCTCTGGACAAACCCTCCGACCGTGGATTCCAAGCATCAAGAACTTTCAGAAGCGCCGCCGCCTTGCTCCGCCCCTTCTCACTGCCGTTCTCCGCCACATCAACAATCCCATCCACCACCCTCGCCTCCATCAATCCCCAGAGCCTTCTTAAACACCTCATAGCTCTCCTCGCAACCTGCGATCTACGCTATCACCGCCGTTGCGTCCTCGATAAGCCCCACCCGCCCATCTTTCACCACCAGCGAAAACAGGGCCTGCACCGCCCCAGATCCATGTAATAAATAAATAAAAAATTAAATATTTTTGGAGGGAATTTTCCCTCCCTTTTGTTTTCCACGTAATAAATAAAAAATAATAAAATACACATGGCAAGTTATATACACACATGACATGTATGGCATTGCCAACTCAGCAAAATTTTAAGTTTTCTGGTTTTCAGATGTCAGGTGCTTTTCACGTGACCTATAACGACGTCATTTTAGGGTTTCGGCCGTCGGATTCATCAAATTGCCTAAATTTTTGTTATTCTGTCCCGAAGAAAACAGTGTATATCCTGATATCCCGAAAATGCTAGTTGGGTGGAGTTGGTATTCCGATTTTGCGATTTTTCCTACCTTAACACAACCCCCGGCGGACGAACCCATCTAGCCAAGTCACGCCTAGGTGCCACCCAAACAGCCGTCTGAAACACCTCACGAAGAAGACCCAACTGGTCGGCCATCAACCTGCTGAATCAACGTGCCCGGGTCCCAACCTTTCTCTCCAACTCTCAATTTATTACGATTCCACCACAAAGAGTAAAGAATATTAGCAAATTTTCCCCCCTCGTCCCCGTCCAACTCCACCAAAATCCTAGACAAACCATCCTGAAACCCCAAATTCTCCCGCCGCCCTACAATATGCCAAGGAATATTCGACAACGCCCAAACCAACCGCGCAAAGTCACATTGGTACAAAAGATGCAACATACGCTCCCCATCTGCCGACACACCGCACAAATATCGTCAACTAAACAATGTCTCCGAACCAAATTCTGAGACGTCGGAAGAGCATCATGACTCAACCGCCACAAAAAAATACGAACTCGTGGCTGAGCCTTAACCTTCCAAATCCGGCGCCACAATGGATCAATCCGTCTAACCGATGGCGAGGACCGACCACGAATTGTTTGATTACTAATTTATTCATAAATAAATAACTATTTTGAATCTTTATATGATATGGTATAATTTGAATAAGTTTTTTATAAATTAATCTACATGAGTTCACTTCGTGAAATATAAAGATATATTTTGCCTACAAGATATAAAATAATGCAATATATATATCTTTACGGGATAATTATAAAAATCGTCCACTAGGATTACCCAATTGTGAAATGTGGTACAGGTCTTTCAGAATTTGGCAATTTTGGTACGCTACAATTTAAAATCTAACAATTTCAAGACAAATTGCGCCAGAGACCGAATTTCTTCCCGGAAATGGAGGAGTTGAGCGTACCAAAATTGCTAGATTTTAAATTTTAGTGTACCAAAATTACCAAAATTGTGACATTTTTCGGGAAGAAATTCGGTCTCCGGCGCAATTTGTCCTGAAATTGCTAGATTTTAAATTATAGCGTACCAAAATTGCCAAATTCTGAAAGACCTGTACCACATTTCACAATTGGGTAATCCTAGTGGACGATTTTTACAATTTCCCCCCTGTTATTAATCTTATTGGACTTAGGTAAGAGATGTGAAACAATTCGTAGATAAAAAAAATTTATTTAAAATTTCTAGAATCCTATTCCCTATTAGAATCTTACTGTTATTAATTAATTTATTATTATTTATATAATTATAGATTTATCTATTTGTACGTTTTTTTAATAAAAATATGTGTTATTAAAGGGGTATTTTAGTCATCACAAGAAAAGTGACAAACTATTCGTACTTTTATAATATACATAGATATATTTTTATTCTTAATATTTATATCGTACTCAACTGATTTCATCAGTCATCACAAATCCATTTTCTTGTACTGGCAACCTTAGATGATATACATAGGATTAGTTACATTTAAGAGTCACTTCTATCGTGTCATATGAGAAATATAGATCCACGTTGTATTGCTCCCTTTAACGTCTCGAAACTAAACCCTCAATTAATTTAAGAAAATATGGAGTTTTTATCACTCAATTAGAATAACGGCGACTTTGATAGATTATTTTTAAATATTCAAGAAGTCAAAGTTTTCTGAAATTGATATTTATTTTCATAAATTAATTGAACTCTATCGTTATTTTATTTTTGTAAATTATCAAAACAAGTAACCCTATAACTTATTTTTCTTTTACCTTTCAACAAAACTTTAAAAATAAAGAAAACATAATAATTTGATTTTGTGGGTAAAATAATCCAGAAATAATCATATGTTAAACAAGAAAAAAAAAGCATAAAATAAACAAAATAAGAATAAGTTTAAAGGAATAAGTTAGGAATACATACTGAGCTAGGAATATTTTTGTCATCTAAACATAAAATTGGAGTGCGTTGAACAATTGAAGAATGCAAGAACAACTGGATCCCAAAAAATAATATTCAAAACGAAGAGCTAGCTTTAAAGAAACATAGACATGGTCTTTATTAATATACGTAACGAAAAAACAATGGCTGGAATGAAATTAAACTCAAAGGACATGCTATATCGACCATGTGAGTAGAAAAATACATGGTAAAAGTATATATATATATGTAAAATGCATGGTAGCTAGCTAAACTTATTATTGTTTTATTTTTTTGGTAGCTAATCTTAATTCTCACGATCGTTTGGTCTATATAAGTTTATGGATCTCTCATTTATTGCCTGGAGTGGCCTAGCATTCACCTGTGATTCCTGTAAATTAAAATTACACACAATAACAAAATTTTTAGAGAATTATAAAATGAAAGCAAGAAAAGTACGTATATATTTAGACAAAAAATTAATTTATTATTTCAAAATTTAATTATATATTCATGATCAAGCGGCCATGCACTTACATCGTGGACAGCATCGCGAATTAACTGTACTTGCTCTCTTGTTACAGTCCTCACCTAATGAATTAATAAATATGCATGTCACAATTAATATAAGACGTTAGAAAAAATTAATAATTAAAAAACTTTGAAAATTAATCAAGATATATACCTTTCTGAGAATTGTCCAGTTAATGTTTTGAGTGCAAGGAGGGACAGTAAGCGAACCGATGTACCTATAATACTTTCTACTCCCGAATTTTATATTTTGGGGATTAACAACACCAACAACTCTTTCCACATCTGGCGTATCGACAAGTGCTTCTAAATCGTGTTTCATCTGCATGCAAATTTTGAAGATCGATGACGTACAAATTTTATTACATAATTTGATATTTAATTTAATTTGTGGTGAATTAAACTGGTGCAAATTCGAATTAATCCCTAGCTCTAAACAAATTGGTTTTAATTTAACTGGACTTGTTCTAGCTTTGCTTAGTTAGAAGATCTAGTATAGTGCACTGCAAACTAGTCAAAATTAAACCAGTTTAATTAATTAAATCAGTTTATAATTAATTAATGGTCATGTACGCTTACATTAATGATTTTGGGGGATTAATTCATTTTGCACTTTTTTTTAGTAAAACTATATATAATTCAACTGTCCAAAATATCCCCAACACAACTCCTAGAGTATCAATTTATACATTATTATGTAAGAGTTAATTGCATGCACGGAAAACTTAATTTGTAGTTTTGCCAAAGTAGCCAAGCTTATAAATCTTGTTTTATAAAAGATGAGTTATACAATCTTGTGTGGTTAATGATTAGCTCATCGTTCCTTGAGTCAATATGATCTAGTGAAATTAAAAGTTGAAGTTCTGATCTATTTTATCATATTTTAGCACTTTAATACGTGTTTTATGTGGAAATTAACAAAATAAGATCAGAATATGTTTCCATTTTTCCAATATCAGGGTTTTTGTTACAATATTTTTTTAACATAAAATTTATGGGGCAACTTATTACATTTTCAAAGTTACTAGTGCATATTTCACAAGATACATGGTTAGTTTCATAAAAAAAAAGAAAAAAAATAAGAAAATATAATAATAGTCTGATTTTAAGTGCGTGTACAACAAACAGATAAGTTAGAGAATATTTTTGTACCCATTTTGAGAAATAAATACATCATTTTGTAAATGATATAATTTTTTACGGAGTCTTTCGTAATACTTAAGACTTAATACAGTTAATTCATATAAAAATCCCATTATAGTAATATATATATTTACATACCATCGACAAGAAGGAGTCAGGACGCCCAATTTTGTACATGATTCCAATCACAGCAGTACGATTATCGTCACTTTCATGGACCAAATGAACTTCCATGTCATACCTGTTATTAAATATTGTTATTAATTTGTTCAAATTTAATTTTTGAACTAAGATTAGATTATTTAAAAGAATTAAGAAAAAGTACGTACCTTCTGCCATTGATGGTGTGTTCAGAAGGTGAGTGCCAATGGCATTGCCTAAGATGAAATAGGGTTCCATTTATTTTGATATTTCCGGCATTTTCTGGCCATCTTAACTGCATTCATACGCACAATATATAATTAGTGAAAAGCTAAGTAAATTAAAAGAGTATTATAAATTGATTGTTTCTTTTCTATATATGTTATTCTATAATTATTTATAATCAAATATAAATAGAATGAAAAGTTTTAACTGTTTTACAATATTGTCCAAGAAGAGCAAAAAATAATTTCATTTAATAGATTCAAGGTCCAGTTTACGATTTACGAAAACTCCCGAAGTTTACGATGTTCGCAGAAAATACTCTGAAAACTTGAAACATGCATTATGCACGAAAATTACACAGAGGTTTGCAAATCATTTACGAATACCCATAAAACGGATAGGTATTTGTAATGTTTCAAGATTTCAAGATATTTTTCAAAAAAATAAGAAATTAACTTAATTCAGGGGTTTTTCATAATTAATTATCCCTAGATTCAAAGAGCAAATAAGTGCTTAATTTTTTTTTAAGAGTTAGAGAGAGATAATTAAAGCTATACAAATAAAGTGATCTAATAGTATATGACCTAGCTTGAAATTGAAAGTTATATAATAATGACCTTTTTATGAATGAATCACAGATAATAAAGTCGATGTAATTATTTATTTAAATATTTTTTTGTTATTTATTTAATTAAATAAATAAATAATAATTCTTGATCCCTTAGCTTTGCTAACGTTCAAGAAACCTTCTTTAATTTTTTCCACTTATAAACTAGTCAAAATAAATAATAATTCTTTTCTTCTCCTTACTTCTTTTGTACGTGTGGATAAAACGACGTATCAACTAATTTACAGCTAGATACAAAAAAAAATATAGGGATTATTATTTTAATATCTTAAATATATTGTTTCCACGAAATTAATTGTACCTACCATCATATCATGGCCTCTGTTGATAAGCGTAGCATTAGATGGCTTATAACCTCTCTGAACTCTACCCAAATGCGATACTATTTCAACCCTTTCAGTCATCAGATCAATCGGAGACTGCATTTTCCCGGAGTTACAGTCCTTCCATTCCGGCCGAATTTCTCCCCAGTGTGCCGGCCCGATTTCGCTATCTTCTACATAACTGAAGTCTCTCTCATTATCTGTAAATTAATTATTCAAGAAAAAAAATATAATATTAATGAAGAAGATAATAATAATCTCAAAAAATAATTGAAAAATATGGTTACTGAAATTAACATACCAACTTCTTGAGCTCTTGTGAAGCATGAACATGATAGAGCTACGAGAACAAGAACAGCCAAGGAGCTTTTGGAAAAGCTTCTGATCTTCATTGTTGATAATATATAGCTTTTCTGTATATATCTGATATATATCTTGGTTATGCAATATTGTGAAAGATATTTGAAGTTTGAACGATAATGGAGTAGTTGTGATAAGCGGATGCATGTCTCCTTTTTATACAGGCAACAAACCATACAATTATTCATTTCAAAAAGAAAAACTATATAATAATTTTATTATTTAATTAATAAATGAATGTGAATGCTGACAGGAAGCAGTTGATTTTGATTCGACTTTGATGAAGGAAATATGTATTGAGGTTGAACACAATATTTGATTAATTTTTTTCTATACCATTCAATCATATTACAATCTAATCTAATGAACCTCACGTATGATTTAATAAATTACAAGCATGCTAAATAATTTATTTTATACAGAGAAATATATGCAAACAAATTAAGTATTGTACCAAAATTTTATACAGATGTCCAATACTTCTATACAAAAAAGACTAATACCCACAGTTATGTTGTGGAACTCGTACGTGGTCATGGAACTGCCTCCTTGACACCCGACCAAAGAATCCTTATCACAATATTAGATGTTGATAGGAAATTCAATCATATTTCTAATTTCCCACAAACTGGCATTAATCACATGAATGGAAACTGACCCCAGCTGTAGGGCTATTTTTGGAATTTTATCTATCTCATTAGTCATTTGTTTGTTTGGCTTTTAATTAAATAGGGTTTTTCTTATGGCAAACTACACTATGATAATTGATATATGTCTAGTGAACAAGAAAAATTAGGTGATATATATAAAATATCTTAAGTAAAATCTAGCATGTGGAATTATAAAATGCATCAGAAAATTAATACCTGAGTTGATATATAGTTTTTATTGCACGATGCTCCATCAACAACTTGAGCTAGGCAGCTAGCTAATATATATTGTTTTTGGCTGTATAAAACATTAAAACGAATTTTAATGCCGCGCGTAAATTAATATCTGAATTAACTGCACAAAAAATCCTATATATATATTTTAACAAATAATATAATATAAAATTACGTACATGGTGGTGGCTGCTGGTGATCAGGAATTTGTATGAATCTTTTTATTATTATTTTTTTTTCTTTTTATTACATAAGTGACAAGTGTGTAAAGTTTTACTCTACATGTATATAAAGATTAAAATAAAGGTAAAAATTAAAAATTCAATCTTAAAATATGATAAATCAAACTTAGATGACAGTATTGAGTTCTGGAAAAACACAAAACTTTTAAATAATATTTTATAATCGAGAATCTTCTATGTTGCTTGCCAAAACACCCAGTTTTGGTGCAATTAACACGATTTTTTTCTCTGTCTATGGACGTGATAACGGTTTTTGACGTCGGAATACTAGAAACCACTCCCAAAACCTTCTGATTTTCAGGCGTTATGTGCGTGGCACTCACAGTTTTGAGGGTAGTTTGTGGTATTGCGACGTAAAATTCCCAAAAATAATAATTTTTTTGAGATATCGGACTAATTTGCCAATAAAAAAATTGGTGTCCCAAAAACGCTAATTGGGTCTAGTTGGTATCCTTTATTTGCATCTTTCCCTCTTAAATTTCGTGGTCAGTTGTCATACCCTTTAAAGTGCCTACAATTCAGCAAGTGGGACTAGTAATTATAGTCCACGTATAGTTTAGGAAAAAAAAAAAGAAAATAGAAGTTAAAAAAAAGAAAAAAAGGGTATTGTTAATATATATATAGCGAGTTTAGAAAAAGAGGATTAATCGTCTCCGATCGCAGCCCCTGAATTTTTTTAAATTTGACTATTTGTGAGACTTTTATATATTGTCTGTGGGTCTTACTCTTACATCAATGTGGGCGTGCTGCGCTCACTACCCACGCAATGTGAATATACAGATTTACACCAACACTTTCCTTTTACTTTCTTCAATTAAATAAATAATTGTGTATACATATATAACGACTAACTTAATCGTAGAATTAATTGAGATTTATAAAATCAAGAATTAATATATTAAAATATTAACGAAGATGTCGAGCTAAGACTCATCAGGGAAAAGAAAAGTATATTTTGTATAAGAAAGCTAGGAATAGAAGTTTCTACTATTGATGATGATCCGACATATCCCCATTAGGGGAAATGTCATTTTGTTTATATATGTCCTAACTTTTCTTTTTTTTTTTTTTTTTTAAGAAAAACAAAAACATATATCATAAAGAGTCAGAAACAAGCAAATCCTGCACAAACACAGAAATATTTGTGGAATCTACGCGCGCCAAAGCGGCATTCCGAGGAAGGGAGTGAGCCACACAATTGGCCTCCCGATAAACGAAAGAAAAACTAAGCGCCCGAAAGTGACGCCGCAAACTACGAATCTCATAAACAATATTCCCAAGCCAAGAAAGATCTTCCTCATCCGAAAATTGTAACTTATTGATCAACGGGAGACAATCCCCTTCCACGATCACCTCAGCCCACCGGAAATCCCGAGCCAAGCGCACAACCGACAAACAGGCCAACACTTCCGCCCTCTCCGGATCCGCTCCACCCGCCCGAACATCAGTTTCCCAACCAACAACCGCTCCATCCGCCCGCCTAGCCACCACTCCGATTCCAACAGAATTAGTTGCCTGAAATACAGCCCCATCGAAATTGACCTTGACAATTCCATCCGGAGGACGGACCATTTATCCGAACGCCGAGCGATGACCGGGAGACGCCGAACAAAAGCTTCCCGAGCCCCCTTAACCACCGACGAAGCCCAACCAACCACCTCCCTCGGATCCCAAGCCTTTTCCCCCGCCTTAATTTTATTCCGATTCCACCACAAGGAGTACAGAATATACGCAAATTGATTACCTTCCTCAGCACTAAACTTGTCAAGAATCGTTAGCAAGCTCCGTCTAACACCCTCCTCCAACATACTCACCACCCACCAATGCAAGCCTGATTCCGCCCACACCACCCTTGCAAAGTCACAGTGAAGCAAGGCATGAAGCGTATCCTCCCCCTCCCGGTAACATGTAAAACAGAAATTGTCCACCGGACAATGACGATGGATAAGATTCTTAGCCGAGGGAATAATGTCATGGCAAAGCCTCCACAAAAACATTCGAACCTTCGGAACAACATCCATCTTCCAAATCTTTTTCCACAAACGTCCCTGTGTCCCCTCCGAGCTAGAAGCCTGTGGACGGGCTTCCATCACTCCCGCCAAGTGGTACGTGGATTTCACAGAAAACCGCCCATCCTTTGAAAAATGCCAAACAATCGTATCTGGAATAGAAACACGTGTCAACGGAATAGATAAAATGCTCTCGGCATCTGTAGGATAGAAAGTATTCCGAATCAGCTCCTCATTCCAATTCGAACCCCCATGCTCCAATAAATCTGAAACCCACTCCGGGTGTAAGAATGCATCCGGGCGAAATATAGGATACTCCGGACACGCTCTTGGTAACCACGGATCCGTCCATACCTAAATGTTCTCCCCTGTACCGACTCTCCACCGTTTTCCTGCCAAAACCAAAGGAAGAGAACTTAAGATACTCCGCTAAGTAAATGATGGGTTACGAGCCAGTTCAGCTTGATCGATCAATATATTTGAAAAATAGCGTGCATTCAGAATTCTCGCCACCAGGGTATCCGATTTCTTCATGAGCCGCCATACCTGTTGTGGCTAGCATGGCTTCATTAAATCGACGAAGATCCCGAAATCCCAATCCCCCTGCATCCTTTCCTTTACACATCTTATCCCACGAAAGCTAATGCATCCTACTCTTATCTCGATTATACCACCAGAAATTCCGAATCATGGTTTCCAACTCGTTAATGAAAGAGATCGATAACTTAAAAATACCCATAGCATAGGTCGGCATCGCCTGCAGAACTGCCTTAATAAGAACCTCCTTCCCAGCCAAGGATAAAAATTTCTCAGAATACCCCTGAACCTTATTCCAAACCTTTGTCCGGATTGAGGCAAACAACTCCGCTTTAGTTCGTCCCACCACCAAAGGCAAACTAATATACAGATCAAATTTCGGCACCCTCGGTACCCCCAAACGCTGCGCCAATCCCTCCTGAACATCTGTTCCCAAATTTCGACTAAAGCAAATCGAAGACTTCTCCCTATTAATAACCTCTCCAGAGACCCGAGCATAAACATCCAACACCTTCACAATAGCATCCATTGCTCCCATATCAGCCCGCCCACAAATCAGAGTATCATCAGCAAAGAGTAAATGGGATACACTCGGCGCCCCATTACAAATCGAGATCCCATGAAGTTCACGCCTGCGCTCCTTATCCTGTATTAGGCACGAAAGAACTTCTGCGCATAGTAGAAACAAATAAGGGGAAAGAGGATCTCCTTGACGAATACCCCTCTCCAGGACCAAAGAGCCAAATTCATTACCATCAAGTAAAAAGGAATATGAGACCGAGGAGACACAAAGCATAATTAATTGAGTGAAAGAGGTATGAAAACCTAACCGTTCAAGCACCCGTTCGAGAAACTTCCATTCAACCCGATCATACGCCTTGCTTATATCAAGTTTCAGTGCAAAGACACCATCATTTCCACTATTCTTCCTTTTCAAAAGATGGTTAATCTCAAAAGCAACAAGAATATTATCGGTAATGAGCCTAGAGGATACAAATGCAGACTGAGTTTGTGAAATAATGCCATCCAAGAGAGGTTTCAACCGATTAGCTAAAACTTTCGAGGCTAGTTTATAAACAATATTACACAAACTAATGGGGCGAAATTGAGTAATACGTTTTGGATCTTGACACTTAGGGATAAGCACAATATGGGTAAAATTCAACTTCTTATCTAACCGATGGTGATTTAGAATATCTAACACACAGCACGTCACATCTCTCCCTACAATATGCCAGTATTTCTGAAAGAAATAAGGCGGCAAACCATCGGGACCATGTGATTTTAAAGGAAACATATGTGATAAAGCACGTTTTACCTCATCTCCCACGTAAGGAGCCAGCAGGGTTAGTCGCATAGATTCATCAAGCTTCGGTTGGATTACCGCAAGGACAGTATCAATCTCAGTCCCCGGGCATTGATCAGAGTTGAATAGATTCGCAAAGTAACCCTTAATAATAGACCGGATGCCCGCTTCTGACCTCTGAAACACCCCTACCCAATCCTGAAGCCCAGCAATCTTATTCTTTCGAGACCGGATGGACGCCCGTTCATGAAAATACTTCGTATTCCGATCCCCTTCAACAACAGCGTGCCTTCGCCCTTTGCTTCCAACTAACTTCTTCTCTATTTAGAAGTTCTTCGATCCTGTTTCTCAAACCTTCTCTGCCACACGAGACTCAGTCGAAACATCACCCTGCCGAAGATTGTCGATCCCGCGTTCCATTGCCCTAATCTTCTTTTCCCAATTTGTATCGCTCGACACACTCTAGTGCAGGAACCCAGTTTTGCAATTCCCAGCACAGTCAAGAACCTTTGCCTGGACTGAGGATCCGAAACCTAAACCCAAGGAATCCGAAATAATTGCCTCGCATGTCTCCCGTCTCGTCCACGCCAACTTGAACCACCACGGCCGTGTCCTATTCCCCTGTTGACGTACCTCAGAATCCAGTTTTAAAAGAATCGGACGGTGATCCCAAACCGGTGCCGAAAGATGATACACTTTCGCGTACGGGAAAAGAGATTGCCATGAACTTGTCGCCACCTCCCTATCCAGCCGAGACCTAACCATTTGCCCCTGGTAATGATTGGTCGACCATGTAAAGAGTGGACCTTAAAACCCCAGATCGCTTAAACCAGCCCTGTCTAAAGCCTCATCGAACTTAGCCATTGGAGTAACATGCCACAAATTACCACCCTCCTTCTCTGATTCTAACTAGAAATCCTCACCAATCTATGATTCTAACTCTCTCAAATTACAAATCATTTAAATACATTGGTGGAAAAATAAAATGAAGCATTACATATTGGAATAAGAGGCTCGCAGGCCCTCGATTTAAAACCACAGTTAATATTGCATCCACAAAATAAAATCATCCATAGCGCATATTAAGCCCATGATAAAACCAACATACATCCAATGCAATGCATAAAATTAAATTTACCAAGTAATTAATGATATGCATATTTAAGTTGTTTATTCTCAATAAACTACTTAAATCTTCATTAATCTTAATCACTATTAAAATTAATCTAAAATTAAATTAAATTGAAAAACTATCAATTTAATCTAATTTCATAAGAGTTCCAAAACTCTAGTCTGTGCATCAATAAACAAGTTCAAGTTGGGAGGAATCATAAATATCCATGATTTTCGGAAAACATATTTTCGCAAAAACTCATGTTCAGTCCTGAATTTAAAAAATTCATATTAAATCAAAAAATCAACCTTTTGACCCGATTCAAAAGCCTAAATTTAAGAAAAATGTGTGAGGAACAATTTATCAGAAGACTCCAAAATGATCCAAGTATGTTAGAGTCTCTTTTCGACGCGATTTACAAACAGTCCCCAAAAACGTAATGTGCAAGTTTTCTGTAAAACTAGGTTTTTGTTTCCTGATTTCCAAAAATCATATAAAATTCAAAAGCCAAAATTGAAGAGAAACGAGTTTAGAACAATTTATCAAAAGACTCCAAAGTCATATGAGTTAGACTCCTCTTCTAACGTGATTTCTAAGCAATCGCCCAAAACCGCATTTTCAAGATTTGCACAATTTTTGGGTTTCGATTTAAGATTTCCAAAAATCACAAAAAATCAAAACGCCAAGTTGTTCGAAATTGAATGTAAAACATTTTCTCAGAAGATACCGAAGTGATTTGAGAACTTTATAACAGGTTATAAATTCCATTTCTAAAATATCTCCGGAAAAACTTTAAACTGAAAACAGATTTTCAAGATAAAGCAGTTTTTCAAGATTAGGGTTTCGACTTCGAATTTCAAAAAAATCAGAAAAAATTGAAAAATAAATATTTTGATGCAAATTAAAACTCTAAATTTAACCCCATTGTGTTAACTCTAATTCTTACAAAAATAGGAGAATCCATTAGAGGTCATTAGGAACCCTTTCCAACTCGTTTTCTAAAACGTGACAACGCAGTCCCTGTTTCTCAAACAGTTTTCGACTATAGACTTCAAATATCCATATAAAATCGAAAAATAAAGGCTTTGAAATAATTCAATAGCCTAAAATCAAGTTCGACGTGTCTAGAACATTTTCTCAGAAGATATCAAAGTCATCCAAGATCAGTAGGAAGGGTTTCCGACTAGGTTTTCTAGACGTTGCCAGACTCGAATTTCTGCAACACAATTTTCAGCAACACAACTCAACACCAAAACTCTTTTTTTTTTTTTTTTTGACCAACCAAAATTCGTTTTTCATGTATTTCAAAAATACACCAATATTTCGAAAATATACATTTTCAAATTTCGAGATGCCTTTTTGATAAAACCATATTCAAAATATTTCTTTCAATTTATCAAAACTCCCAACAACTCTTATATGCACATAAACATAAGAACGCATCTAACACCAATTTAATCCAAATAAAAGGGTAGAGGCGAATATATAAACGTGATCAAAGCATGGCTCTGATACCACTGTTGGGATTCACGCACCCCCGGGCGCAGCGGAAGTAATGGATTTCAAAAATTTTAGTCCCGGGGAGTTATAGTGAATCTTCATCCAATGAATTCGTAACTTTGAAACGTTTATATATCTTGAGAGATATGCACCTTTACGCACTCCTATTGTAGTAGATAAGGAACAAAAGCTTTCCAAAGCTTCTGGCCACTCCTCGAATAGCGTAGGCTTCTTGATTCTACCAAGGTCTGATCTTTAACCGAAACCCTCTGAGGTTGATCCACGGCTTCTCGCTCATATTAGAAGCATAGGTTCGCGTCGTATTGCTCCCCTTAGGAATAACGGCGACTTTGATAGATAATTTTTAAATATTCAATTGGGTGATAAGCTAGAACTTCAGGTTTTCTGAAATTAACTGAGGGTTTATTTTCAAGATATTAAGGAGAGCGATGTGCACATATGTTTCTCACATGATACAATGCAATTTTTCGGTGGAATATTTCAGTCGGAGATGACAAATTATAAAAATTCGTGTAGTTCAAGAGGCAAACTACAAAGAAAAAAAGTTTAGATTTTTTTATTGGTAAAAAAAAAAAATTAGACAGTAAAATGCAAAAATCGTTATAGCTAATTTCGAGGGAAAATATCATTCTCCCAATTTTAAAATTAGTTCTATATACCTCTTATTTTATTCGACTTTAATCCATTTCGACATTTTCCGTGACACTTTTTATAGCAAATTACTCGAAAAAACTTGTCTGGTTCTGATCAGCTACGTACTAAGTATTAGACTTAAAGAGGAAAATTAAAGCTTCTAGATTTTTTAAACAAAATCTTTGGTTGAAATCATGGTCTTGTAAATTGAACAATTGGATCGGTAGAATTAATCACATCAATTTTGGACCTTTGTATACTAGATGAATCTGAAAAAATTATTAAAATATGTAGAAAACTAAAAAAAATGTACGCCATTCATGATTTAACTTGCTGTAAAAATACTAAAGATTAAAGTGGATAAAAACTACATTCCTGAAAGAAATTAAAGAGGTGAAAAATATTGAGCTAAATTTTGAATGTTTATGATTATGTGGGACAAAAGTTAAACTAGTGCCAAATAATATGTTTTATATATTATGTAGATATTTATTATACAATTTGATTAATTTAAATAGTCATTATATATGTTTGGCATATATATTGATTTTATATACAATTTTATGGGTTTGTGCTACACAATGTATGTTTTTCAGAATTCAGACAAAAGTCATAAATAGGAAAAGAAAAAAACAAGTTGCAAACATATGATATCCTGCTATGATTTATACATTTTTTTTTAAATCATATATATCCTGACGTGTCATATCCGTGTTTTATAGATTTACAGTACTAACCGGCCATTTTGTATTTGTTTCTTTGGGTACCAATTATATACCTCGTACAGTTGCGGAGCCAGAAATATTATTCAGCGGGATCACTCAGTATCTATATATATTATTAGCATGAATTACGTTTGGGTACCCAGAAGTTTGATATATTTACAAATAGATTCTCTATGTTTAACAAATTATCATATAATCCCTGAAGTTTTGATAAATGTATAAATATTCTGATCATATTTATTTATTATAATTCTAAATATGATATCTCATTTTTTATCTGTAGTCTTTTTCTTTTGAACCCTTTTAATGCAATTTCTAATTTATTAACCGGGGTCAATAAGGTAATTATTTTAAAAAATTGACCACAATTATCAATCTTTTATACACATTACTACTAATAGTATAGAGTTTCTCAAAAGTTGAGGGGGTCATTTGAACTCCCTCAAGTACATGTGGCTACGCTATTGACCTCGTACATTAATTTGGAACAATTATTATGAATTGGAAATTCTTCACAAGTCATGGTGTGTGTTTTATCTATTTGGATGTATATACCTGCTTAAGCTATTTTATCTATCAGATAGTGTAATTGAGTGATTCGTGAAGTTATACTAGTTTAACTAAATGTTTCAGTTTCGAGCTTTTTTTAACTATTATTTACAGGATTTAATTGAGAATTGGATAAAAGTTCGAACTTAAATATAGCATACACACAATTAGGTAGCTCTAAAAAACACTATAGCATTAATTTTTTTTTTTTGTAGCTTTGAAAAACACTATAGCATTAATTTTATTATTGCTCAACGAACAAAATATAGCATTATTTTTGTTGCCATTGCCCATGTAATCATTTTTTATGATAAAATAAGATCTATAATCCTCTCTCTCTCTCTATATATATATATATATATATATAGTGAATGTTAATTTTTAATACAGTCACGTTTTACAATATGATCTATCAACAATTTATTTTCTTCTTTTATGTTGTATTTTCTCAAAGAGCTTGTGCAATTAGCTAGGTAAATGCAGGTGGTCTTCTTTACGAGCAGCCATCTTTTTCTCATATTAATTCTTTTTTTATTCCCACTTAATTTTTTTCAAGTTTGAGTACTGCAGAATTTCAATTGAAATCGACTCTAGCTACCAACTCAATTATTCCATGCACAAGTTTGAATTAATTTGAACCAACTGAGATTTGGTCTCTTTTACCGATCGATTTCATCATCTCATGACTGAAACCCTACAATTCCTTCGGTTGGTAAATTTTATAATCTACCGTAGTTAGTTAAATTCGTCAAACTTCTAAACATTTCCTTCTGAAGAAGGAGTTGAAACTTGAAACTTGAAACAGGCCTGCGTCCTAGCATTGAATTAAGTTGGTGTAAATTTTTTTTTTTTTTAAATTTTAAATCTCATTCCTTGAAATTCTAAGACTTGAGTGGAAACGGATAATCGGTTTTAAGAGTTTTATGCTTGAGAATAAAAATATTACAAGCAATCAAATTAAAGAAAAAATTAAGATACAAAAATTTAAAAAGCTGAATGAGCCTTTCTTATATTATTTATTTATTTGCTCGAATTTCGACTTTTCTACATATGCTCTTTTTCACACATCATCATTTTATTTTTGGTATGAATACCTGAAATTTTTAAGTTAGAATATATAAATGCTTGGTATTCAATTCATGTTTTTTTGATGTTTGTGTACAAATTAATATTTAATATCACTACATGCAAGAAAACACCTAAATAACGACAGAAAGATCAGCCAAAACTTTTGGTCGGAAATTCTGATCAAATATTGGCCACACCACAAATTAGTTGGACATTCCGACGGGTTTTCATCAGAAAACAGTTCGGACAATCGTCGATAATTTTGCGAAATGGGAGGAAATATTAAAACCAGTACTTACTACTACGATAGATTTGATCCAGATGGTCACCACATCTATTATATATAATGATCTAAATTTTTAAGGGGAAAGCTAGTAAAATAATCGATATTTATAAATTAATTCTCACATTAAAAATATATATAAAAATTAACCAGTACTGTTTATACTAAATAAGGATACTACTATTACAAGGAAAGGAAGGACAATGGTGGCAATTAATTTCTTATGAATGTGAAAATAGTAAGTATTAAGTAATAGTTTATTTCAATTTTCAATATATGGTCAAACGTTGAAATATATTCCTTCCACGTTTGGGGCATTATTAATATGCAACATACATGTGAAAAATGACTGTAAATTAAATAGATATTTCAATATATTGAAGAAAACGTACGTATTTTTTTTTCAAATTTGGTGGATCACGAGGATTAATATTTATAATGTTAGGAATATGTATAAATTTAATAATGCTTCAATCTGTCGCCCGATCGATATGAAATTCATATTAAACAAAGTAATTTATTACTTTTAAACAGCTAGCTAGATGAGTATTAATTATAAATTAGTCAACATAATTAGCTAAAGCAATCTTGAAATTCATGGATAGAGATCTTTCTGATGGAATTAATTATAGTGAAAAATGACTTATAATTAATGTTAAAAGGGTATCAAGTCAAAGGATCGAGTTTTCAAAGCATTTTCCAAGATGAATGTATGCTAGAAATGTCAATGTTTTCCTCGAAAAGTGGTACGAAAAAGGACGTAGGCGGCAACGATTTCTAATTTCGATGGTGCCGCAAATGTTCTATGTTTTCAACTGTTCAGGTGTTCACACATATATTATCGGACCTCATAATTTGAAATTTTGACTCTAATTATTTGGCCTACTATGATATAATATATACTTTCGTGGGCTCCCAGAAATTAAATATATCAATTTTATAATGATTACAGATTAATGTTCCAGGAACTTTCTTTATGTCCTCACATACAGACAATATACTTCATTTTCAATTATCCTCAGCTAGAGCTATTCATGAGGGAGAATACGTATGCGAAATATAAGTTAATAGTTATATGTTTAAATTATACGAGAAATGATTTATCACTTTATTTACTTCATAATTATTATTAATATTCTGATTGTACCAAATGTTAGGATAATATCACAAGATATTATCCTTTTTGTATGATATATTTGTGAGATATTATAGAGATTGGTATTAGGAGTCTAGCTCTAAAAATCTTTCTCTCCATTTTTTTAAAGTATTTTTTGTAGAAAGCCTTCTTCTCACCTCTCTTATCGCTAAAACACCCACCTCCCTTCCCGATGTCAAGCAAATTTCCGAAGTTTTATTTCTGAAATTGAGAAGTGAGAATTTTCTTCTTTGAAAAACTCAAGTTTTTTACGTTCTTCGTTGTCACAACTTGCTCGGATTTATTGACGGAAGTCTTCCAAAACCGTCTGAACCGGCTACTAATGCTGCACAATGGGACCGTCTAGATCAGATGGTTCTCGGATGGATTCTCGTTTCTCTGTCGGAAAGCATTCTCTTTCAAGTCGTGGATAAGACTACTGCTCGTGATGCTTGGACAACACTGGAACTAATGTATAGTTCCAGTTCCAAAGCCCGCATTAAACAATTCAAGAATGAATTGCAAACTCTTCAGAAGGGTTCCAAATTAATTCTTGACCATCTTCAAGTCACCAAATCTCTGTCTATGACGTTAGCCGACGCCGGAAAACCTATTGATGAAGATGATTTAATCTTGTGCACTCTTCGTGGATCGGGATCTGAATATGATCCTATTATTGGCTTGTTGCTGCCATCAACTCGCAGCCGGAACCTCCCTCCTTTGCTATTGTCTGCGGCATGTTACTTGATTTTGAGTTTCGTTTGGGCGCCTCTGCCACAACTCAATCAACAGCCTTTTCTGTTACATCCGATCGTCCTCCTTTTTCTGGTCATAGACAAACCAATCGTGGTCGTGGTCGTAATACCAGGGGTCATGGGCGGTCTAGTGGAATGTCTCCTGGAACTTCTGGACGACCATCTGGTACCAACTTTGGAACTTCCGACATATCCCCTAGTACGACCAGTTCTCCTTCCAGTATGTGGTGCTTTAGATGTGGTCACGATTTCCATAAGGCGAATAATTTTTGGGCTCTAGATAATGCGATCGCCTAGTCCACACAGGCCATGAATGCTATGCACATCTCCAACACAAATGATGTTGACTTGTATCTTGACATTGGAGCCACTCACACTCTTATACCGGACCAATTTGATGTCTCTAGTAAGACTATTTACTCTGGTTCTGATCGTATTATGGTTGGAAATGGATCTAGACTTCCTATCTCACACACTGGAACTTCGAAACTTAACTTATCCAGTGGTTCCACTGTTAATTGTGATGTTCTTGTCGTTCCATCTATTGCTTAGTTGGCTAAAACTCATGATTGATCTTTCTTGTTTACTTCTTCTAGTTATATTATTAAAGACATGAAGAGCGGTCGGTTGCTCCACCAAGGGCCCCTTAAGGGTGGTCTCTATTCACTCGGATCTTCCCCAAATAAAATTTATTTTGCAGCAAATAAATGTTCAAAGGATTTGTGGCAAGCTCACCCGGGACATCCTTCCAGCCGCATTCTTCATCACATGTTGAATGAACTAGTGCTTGCCTCAGTTCTAGCATCTACATCACCATGTATCAGTTGTCAACTTGGGAAAAGTCACCGACTTTTTTTTTTCTCTAAGATAGTCTAGATCTTGTTCTCCTTTAAATATTGTACATTGTGATGTTTGGGGACCTGCTCCACAAGTATCGTTGGATAATTTTCGATTTTATCTTGTTTTGGTTGATGACTTTTATAGATTTACATGGTTTTATCCAATGAAAAGGAAATCCGATGTGACATCAATTTTTCCAAAATTTATTGGCTTATTGCTATGGTGGAAAATATTTGTTCTTCACGAATTAAATGTATTCAAAGTTATGCAGGTGGTGAATTGATTGGTAACACTTTAAAATCCTACTTTGAAACTCGTGGAATTTTATATCGATTATCATGTCCTGGAACTCCCGAACAAAATGGCATTGTGGAGCACAAACACGGGCTTATTGTGGAAACTGGTCTTATCATGCTAGCGCACTCAAATCTCACATCACTATTCTGAACTCATGCTTTTTCTACAGCGGTATATCTTATCAATCATTTACATACTCCCTTACTCAAGTATAAAAGCCCCTATGATCTATTTTATGGTGAGGAACCATCTCGTTTGCATTTACGGACTTTTGGTGCTTTATGTTTTCCATACTTAACACCATTTCGCAGGACAAAACTTGATTTCAAAAGTAGTTGCTGTATTTTTAATGGGTATAGTCCAATGCACAAAGGGTACAAATGCTTCGAAATCTCCACGGGAAATATTCTCATCTCAAGACATGTGGTATTTGATGAAACCAGCTTTCCCTCGCCTACCAGCTTCCCTGGGCATCCGAGTCCATTCACCTTTCGGCCTTTACCGAAGTTCTAGCATGAAAACCAACCGCTAGTGGTACCAAACTCCCAAGTTCCAGTACCTGACAATGTGCCATCTCCAACAGATACTAGTCCTGTAACGCCCCGAAAATCCGAATAATTAATTTGGTATGTCCGAATCGAATATTTGTGTAATTTAATATTTATTTGATATTTATTATGTAATTTTAGAATTTATTTCGTATATGATTGAATTTATGTATTTAAATTACAAATCGTCAATATGCGTTTAATAATATGAATTTTGACTGTAATTACATGTTATTTGGACAACGTGAGTTTTCGAACTTATTTTGCAAAATTACGACTTTGCCCCTTCGGTTTCTAAACCTTAGTCAATTTGACTAAGTCTCAATCTCTCTCTCTCACATTGCCATTCACGCTCAAACAAGAAAAAAAAAGAGAAGACAGAAAAAGAAAGAAAAAGAGAAGGAAGAAGAAAGATTCCAACGATTGTCCCGACTCCGATTCCCGACGGATTCTCGATCCGTTTTCGTCTACGAACTCCTCGCGAACTCTTCTACGAGTAAGCCTTTCACGATTCTTTCGTTTAATGTCTTCTTCGCTTCGTATTTCTTATTTTTGATGATAGTTATAGAATTTAGGTTTTATATGATTTTGATAGAAAATGTGGATGGATTTTCGTGCTTATCGTTTCTATATGAAGCATATATGTTGTAGATGATTATATGTGAGAATTAGGGTTTAATTTGCATGATTTAGTGATTATATGTTGGATTAGGGTTTGATTTTTCGCGAGTTTCTGAGCTTCTGCTTGTTCTGCGATTTTGGATCGCACACGGCCTGTTGCACACGGCCTTGAGGCCGTGTGCATGAGACCGTCTGCGAAGGATGAATTGCGCACGGGCTGTGCACACGGCCTTGAGGCCGTGTGCATGAGGCCGTGCGTGTTGCATGTTTGTGCACGGCCTCGCCACACGGCCGTGCACAAGGCCGTGTGGAAGGCTCGAACAGTGCCCTGACCTTCTGTAAGTCAGGGTACAAATTGGCCTACGGGTCCCGCTTCGGCTCGTCTTTTCCGAATTCTTTCTTCGCTCGTGTATTCGATATGTATGATATAGATAGGAATTGCATGATTTATGAATTTACGACATGTTCGGGTATGTGAATAGTGCATTTTAAGTTTTCGTTAAATTTTCTAACTTTTGCATGTGAAGTCCGATTTTCCCGAAATTCGAATGCATGCTTCTGTATGATATTCTAAGCATGTCCGTAAAGTTTCGTTGCATTTGGAATTGAGTTACATTTTTAAATTTGCGATTTACTCCGTTTTCGTTTGAGAATTTGAACCTAAGTGATTTATTTAATTGTATAACGTGCCTCTATGTGTTCTAATTCTTTCGTATAAGCCGTGCGTCGTCTTTAGTCTTATTTGGTTGTGTCTTGGTATTTTTGCAGACGATACTCCTGTGGAGTAGCGCCGGTTCTTGCTCTTTTTGCTCATCTTTTGCATAGCCAGGTGAGGCTTTCCTTTTCTGATTCCAGTATTACTACGTATATATATATAAATATGCCTTTCCCCATATAAGCCACGTTTATGTTTTGTTTTCACACCGTTTATATATATACTTAGTAGATATTTATGATTATTATGTTCATCTGATTTATCGAAACTTATTTGATATGAAAAAGTATTACGTATAGTCTTCGAAATGTTTACGAGAGAGACATGTAAAACCTTTTTGTTTCTAAGGCGAACTTTGGCCTTCGGCATTGCATATGACATGTCTCGAACGGTCTTTTGGCCACCCCGAAATGTTTGAAAAGCGAGTTATGAAATGTTTGCATGATCGTTTGGGCCCGGAGTAAGAGCGATAGGACGAAGTCGGTAGACGTCGGGTCTACGGCGTAAATCCTATGGTTTCCTCCATTTGGGAGCTCGGGGTGAGGCCGGAGTGGCAGCCCTTTGAGTACCTGAGTTATTCTAGTAAGTTACGCGTAGTTCGGATTTAGCGGTCCGTCTACATTGGAGGAATAAGGGTGGTTTCCGGTTTTTATATATGGATATTGGAGTTCAGGACTCGACTCGCCGAGTCATTAGATATGTTATGTTTTATGTTAAATCACCACCCGATTACGAAAACCTTTCTTTTATGTTGATTTCTTTTACTTTAAAATTGGTGTTTTATTTTCCGTTTTGTTATATACCTTATTATTCCCTCCTCACTTAGTCGTTTGACTAACCCCCTCTGTTTTACCCTGTACTGGTTTCAGGATACTAGGCGGGATCTGCGTCGTCGTCGTCGCGTCTTAGAGTTACATTCTTTTTGCTCATGTATAACTCTCATTCAGTATGACTATGATTTATGTCTTTTGATTTTAGGATTTATTAGAATGTATTCGGGATTTTGTATTGAACCCGTTATTATATAATTATCGGGATATTGTACCGAACCCGTTTGTTATTTAATTAAGTGAATTTCGTTAGCCTTGGTGGGCTTTAATAATTGTGCAATTTATCATGCTTTAATGTTTGATTATTTCGCTTCCGCACTTCTGTCTCGTTGTTTATTTAAAATCCCCGCCTAGTAATTGAGTAAATGCTTGCTGTTCGCCGGGTTTTGATTCGGGTCGGATCCCATTTCGGTTCCGGGTCGAAGCTCGGTGCGGGGCGTGCGTTACCCGTTTAGGGCGCCCGCTACAGTTGGTATCAGAGCTCTTGGTCCAATGGCCGAAGCTCTGAATTGTCGTGTCCAGTTGTGTCTAGGTTGTACGGCTTAGGATTACGTGTTTGTGGCTATGTAATTATTTGAATAAACTTTTCTACGTGTTACAGCTTTTCATAATCACTTATCGTCATGCATGTTTGGTATTGAATGTGCAGAATGCCTCCTCGTCGTGAACCGCCAGGTCCGCCTCCAGGTGTTCCTACTCCGGCACAGTTTATGGAAGCCTTAGGGCAATTCATGGTTCATACCAACAGAGCTACGCCACCACCTGCCCCCGAGAATGATATGGGAAGGTTTCTTAAGCTCAACCCTCCGCAGTTCGAGGGTGCACCTGATGATGTTATCGCCGAGGCTTGGATATCGGCGATGGAAAAGAGATTTCGCGTGATGGAATGTCCGGACCCTAAGAGGGTCGAGTTAGCAGTGTACCAGATGACTGGAGCTGCTCAGGACTGGTGGGCTCGTATAGAGCAGAGATGGCAGCGAGAGCATGTGGTCCCGTCTTGGGATCAGTTTTTGGTGGAGTTTCGGGCCAAGTATATTCCTTTGGTGGTCCGACAGAGACGTGAGCGAGAGTTCCTGGCTCTCAAGCAGGGTACTTCTACCGTTGACCAGTACGAGGCTCATTTCTCCAGGCTTATTATTCACTGCTCGTATATGGTTGACGACGAGCAAAGGAAGACTCGACAGTTCATCGAGGGATTGTCGAACGAGATTCGTGTGCATATGCTCGGGAACAGACTTCAGTTCTATACAGATGCAGTCGAGACGGCCCTTTCTATAGAGTCCGATCTTCGACAGATGAGACCGACATTAGCACCTGCCCCTGCAGCCGCCAAGAGTTTTGCTTCTGGTTCGAAGAGGCCATTTATTCCGTCTGGGTCCTCTTCGGGGAAGAAGCCGTTCAGGAGCGCCATTCAGCCTGCTCCTCCCCGACCCCAGCTTGCTCCTCCTCGATCTCAGGGATTTCCACGGCCAGTATGTGGATTTTGTCAGGGCCCGCATTTAGAGGCCAAGTGTTGGAGGAAGAACGGTCTTTGCTACGGATGCGGTAGCCCCGATCACAGAATTGGTGAATGTCCAAAGAGAAGACCGGTACAGCAGGGAGCCGCTCAGCCTCAGGCTTATGCCCGTGTTTACGCCTTGGAAGGCGATGCAGAGGATGCTGTTGCAGATCCGACTGACGTGGTGGAAGGTACTATATATATAAATGGCATCCCCATACATGCATTATACGACTTGGGTGCTTCACACTCATTTATTGCGCCTGCTGTTTCCTTATCTGTGCATGCGCCTGTTTCGTTGCTTGATTATGTGCTAGTGGTTGGTTCGCCGTTGGGTTCGAAGGTCGTTGCGAACCGAGCACTTAAACGTTGTCCGATTGTCATCGAGGATATCGAGTATCTAGCAGATTTGATCGAGCTGCTGATGAAGAAATATGGAGTTATTCTCGGAATGGATTGGTTGTACGAGCATCGGGCGAAGGTTGATTGTTTCGAGAAGAAGGTTATTCTGGGCTCTAATGAGGTTAAGGGTTTCCGATCAGGAGAAGGCCCGTATATCTCAATGATGGAAGCCAAGAAGCTCGTTCAGAAAGAAGAAGCGACGTGCTTTATAGCTTACATTCTCAACCGCCCGAAGGACCAGACAAAGATCGAAGAGACGCCCGTGGTCAATGAATTCGTCGATGTGTTTCCCGAGAATTTGGAATTCTTGCCACCGGATCGGGATATAGAGTTCGTGATTGATCTAGTTCCGGGAGCCGAGTCTTATTCGAAGTCGCCGTACCGAATGGCTCCTGCCGAGTTGAAAGAATTGAAGAATCAACTCGACGAACTTCTTTCTATTGGATATATCCGACCGAGTACCTCGCCTTGGGGTGCTCCAGTCTTGTTCGTAAAGAAGAAGGACGGTACACTTCGCATGTGTATCGATTACCGAGAGTTGAACAGGATGACTGTGAAGAACAAGTATCCTCTACCGCATATCGAGGAATTGTTCGATTTACTACAAGGATCGAGGATTTATTCCAAGCTCGATCTCAGACAGGGATATTACCAGCTCCGTATCCGATCAGACGATGTCCCGAAGACAACTTTCAACACCCGATACGGACATTTCGAGTTTGTGGTCATGCCATTTGGACTCTCGAATGCTCCAGCAGCTTTTATGGACATGATGCACAGAATTTTCCGTCCGTACCTCGACAAGTTTGTCGTTATTTTCATTGACGACATCTTAGTGTTCTCGAAGTCCGAAGAAGAACACGCTGAACACCTCCGGATCGTGCTCCAAGCTTTGAGAGAGCACCAATTATTCGCTAAGTTCAGCAAATGCGAATCCTGGATTGACCGAGTGACCTTCCTAGGTCATGTCATATCCGGAATGGGAATCGAGGTAGATCCTTCGAAGATTGAGACAGTGCTGGATTGGGAGAGACCTAAGACTCCTACAGAGATCCGTAGTTTCTTGGGATTAGCAGGATACTACAGACGTTTTGTCAAGGATTTCTCTAAACTTGCAGGTCCGTTAACAGCATTGACGAAGAAGGAAGCTAAGTTTGAGTGGTCAGCCAAATGTGAAGCTAGTTTTCAGGAGCTCAAGAAAAGATTTACCACAGCCCCAGTACTGACCCTGCCAGAGGGTTCTGAAGGATTTGTCGTGTATGCAGATGCGTCACATGAAGGGTTAGGTTGTGTATTAATGCAGAATGGGAAAGTTATAGCTTATGCATCGAGGAAGCTAAAGCCAGCTGAAGAGAACTATCCCACACACGACCTTGAACTAGCCGCCGTGGTATTTGCATTATTGAAATGGCGTCATTACCTCTACGGCATCACATTCGACATCTTCACAGATCATAAGAGCCTTCAGTACTTGTTTACTCAGAAGGAATTGAACAAATGACAGCGCCGTTGGATGGAGTTATTTGAGGACTACGACTGCAAGATCCAGTACCATCCCGGGAAGGCGAATGTCGTAGCCGATGCATTGAGCCGGAAGGCAAGCATAGCCCAGCTAGAGGCTAGGTTAGAGGGAGTTCACATCAGTTCTCAGGCCCATGTTCACAGCATATCGATCCAGTCAGAGTTGGGTCGAAAGATTCGAGATGTTCAGGCTACTGATGAGTGGACTCAGAGACAGATAGTTCACATCGCAGCTGATTCTGAGACTCAGTTTGGTGTGGACGACACAGGAATTCTCCGCTACAAGTCCCGAGTTTGTGTTCCGGAGAGTCTGAGGAAAGAGATTCTCGATGAGGCTCACAACACACCTTACACAGTTCATCCGGGAGGAAGTAAGATGTATCGGGATTTGAAGGAATTGTTCTGGTGGAGAGGTATGAAGAGAGACGTAGCTGATTACGTCAAGAGATGTTCGACTTGTCAACAAGTTAAAGCTGAACATCAGAGACCGGGAGGTTTGCTTGAGCCACTACCGATTCCTACATGGAATTGGGAGGGTATTGCCATGGACTTCGTGTCTGGTTTGCCTAAAGTTAGAGGTGGCTACGATAGCATTTGGGTGATTATTGACCGACTATCCAAGAGTGCTCATTTTCTACCGATCAACATGTCGTACAAAGTGGATAGGTTGGCAGAGATATATCACCGAGAGATTGTCAAGCTTCATGGAATTCCGTCTACGATAGTATCTGACAGAGATGCTCGATTTACTTCCCGTTTGTGGCAACAACTTCAAGAACGAATGGGAACGAAGCTGACTTTCAGTACAGCCGCACATCCGCAAACCGATGGTCAGTCAGAGAGGATGATCAGATATCTCTGTGATATGCTTCGAGCTTGTGCCCTGGATTTTCGCAACAATTGGCACGACCAGTTGCCTCTGATCGAGTTTGCTTACAACAACAGTCATCAGTCTACGATCGGAATGGCACCTTACGAAGCATTGTATGGCAGAAAGTGTAGATCCCCGTTGTTTTAGGATCTCGAAGATTGGCGATGGACGAAAGATGATAAGGAACGAGGAACTCCTCCAAAGTTTCTCCAAAATGCCATCGACCGAATTCAGATCATCCGGCAGAGAATGAAGGCAGCTCAGGATCGACAAAAGAGCTATGCCGACACCCGCCGCCGACCGTTGGAATTTGAGGTTGGTGACAGAGTATTCCTCAATTCTCCTCGAAAGGGTTTCACCCGAATTGGAAAAGGAGGAAAGTTAAGTCCGAGATTTTTGGGCCCCTATGAGATTCTGGAAAGAATTGGGAACGCAGCTTACAGGTTAGACTTGCCGCCGAGTCTGACAGGGATTCACAACGTCTTTCATGTTTCCCAACTCCGAAAATACTTCCCGAATGAGTCTGAGATCCTTCCTGTTGAGGATATTGAACTAGAGCCGGATTTGACCTTTGTTTCGAAGCCGGTGAAGATATTGGATAAGAAGACTCAAACTCTGCGCAACCGAGAGATTTCTCTTGTCAAAGTCCTTTGGAGAAATCAGACAACCGAAGAAGCTACATGGGAGACCGAGGACAAGATGCGCAAGTTTCATCCGGAATTATTTCAGCCGGACGAGTAGAATCTGGGGGCCAGATTCTCTTAAGGAGGGGTGATTGTAACGCCCCGAAAATCCGAATAATTAATTTGGTATGTCCGAATCGAATATTTGTGTAATTTAATATTTATTTGATATTTATTATGTAATTTTAGAATTTATTTCGTATATGATTGAATTTATGTATTTAAATTACAAATCGTCAATGTGCGTTTAATAATATGAATTTTGACTGTAATTACATGTTATTTGGACAACGTGAGTTTTCGAACTTATTTTGCAAACTTACGACTTTGCCCCTTCGGTTTCTAAACCTTAGTCAATTTGACTAAGTCTCAATCTCTCTCTCTCACATTGCCATTCACGCTCAAACAACAAAAAAAAAAGAGAAGAAAGAAAAAGAAAGAAAAAGAGAAGGAAGAAGAAAGATTCCAACGATTGTCCCGACTCCGATTCCCGACGGATTCTCGATCCGTTTTCGTCTACGAACTCCTCGCGAACTCTTCTACGAGTAAGCCTTTCACGATTCTTTCGTTTAATGTCTTCTTCGCTTCGTATTTCTTATTTTTGATGATAGTTATAGAATTTAGGTTTTATATGATTTTGATAGAAAATGTGGATGGATTTTCGTGCTTATCGTTTCTATATGAAGCATATATGTTGTAGATGATTATATGTGAGAATTAGGGTTTAATTTGCATGATTTAGTGATTATATGTTGGATTAGGGTTTGATTTTTCGCGAGTTTCTGAGCTTCTGCTTGTTCTGCGATTTTGGATCGCACACGGCCTGTTGCACACGGCCTTGAGGCCGTGTGCATGAGACCGTCTGCGAAGGATGAATTGCGCACGGGCTGTGCACACGGCCTTGAGGCCGTGTGCATGAGGCCGTGCGTGTTGCATGTTTGTGCACGGCCTCGCCACACGGCCGTGCACAAGGCCGTGTGGAAGGCTCGAACAGTGCCCTGACCTTCTGTAAGTCAGGGTACAAATTGGCCTACGGGTCCCGCTTCGGCTCGTCTTTTCCGAATTCTTTCTTCGCTCGTGTATTCGATATGTATGATATAGATAGGAATTGCATGATTTATGAATTTACGACATGTTCGGGTATGTGAATAGTGCATTTTAAGTTTTCGTTAAATTTTCTAACTTTTGCATGTGAAGTCCGATTTTCCCGAAATTCGAATGCATGCTTCTTTATGATATTCTAAGCATGTCCATAAAGTTTCGTTGCATTTGGAATTGAGTTACATTTTTAAATTTGCGATTTACTCCGTTTTCGTTTGAGAATTTGAACCTAAGTGATTTATTTAATTGTATAACGTGCCTCTATGTGTTCTAATTCTTTCGTATAAGCCGTGCGTCGTCTTTAGTCTTATTTGGTTGTGTCTTGGTATTTTTACAGACGATACTCCTGTGGAGTAGCGCCGGTTCTTGCTCTTTTTGCTCATCTTTTGCATAGCCAGGTGAGGCTTTCCTTTTCTGATTCCAGTATTACTACGTATATATATATAAATATGCCTTTCCCCATATAAGCCACGTTTATGTTTTGTTTTCACACCGTTTATATATATACTTAGTAGATATTTATGATTATTATGTTCATCTGATTTATCGAAACTTATTTGATATGAAAAAGTATTACGTATAGTCTTCGAAATGTTTACGAGAGAGACATGTAAAACCTTTTTGTTTCTAAGGCGAACTTTGGCCTTCGGCCTCGCATATGACATGTCTCGAACGGTCTTTTGGCCACCCCGAAATGTTTGAAAAGCGAGTTATGAAATGTTTGCATGATCGTTTGGGCCCGGAGTAAGAGCGATAGGACGAAGTCGGTAGACGTCGGGTCTACGGCGTAAATCCTATGGTTTCCTCCATTTGGGAGCTCGGGGTGAGGCCGGAGTGGCAGCCCTTTGAGTACCTGAGTTATTCTAGTAAGTTACGCGTAGTTCGGATTTAGCGGTCCGTCTACATTGGAGGAATAAGGGTGGTTTCCGGTTTTTATATATGGATATTGGAGTTCAGGACTCGACTCGCCGAGTCATTAGATATGTTATGTTTTATGTTAAATCACCACCCGATTACGAAAACCTTTCTTTTATGTTGATTTCTTTTACTTTAAAATTGGTGTTTTATTTTCCGTTTTGTTATATACCTTATTATTCCCTCCTCACTTAGTCGTTTGACTAACCCCCTCTGTTTTACCCTGTACTGGTTTCAGGATACTAGGCGGGATCTGCGTCGTCGTCGTCGCGTCTTAGAGTTACATTCTTTTTGCTCATGTATAACTCTCATTCAGTATGGCTATGATTGATGTCTTTTGATTTTAGGATTTATTAGAATGTATTCGGGATTTTGTATTGAACCCGTTATTATATAATTATCGGGATATTGTACCGAACCCGTTTGTTATTTAATTAAGTGAATTTCGTTAGCCTTGGTGGGCTTTAATAATTGTGCAATTTATCATGCTTTAATGTTTGATTATTTCGCTTCCGCACTTCTATCTCGTTGTTTATTTAAAATCCCCGCCTAGTAATTGAGTAAATGCTTGCCGTTCGCCGGGTTTTGATTCGGGTCGGATCCCATTTCGGTTCCGGGTCGAAGCTCGGTGCGGGGCGTGCGTTACCCGTTTGGGGCGCCCGCTACAAGTCCTATCTATGATAGTGCTTCTGCGCCAGATACTAGTACTACTGTAGATGATTCCAGTGCAGCGCCATCACTCCTGGTACCACAACTCATACAGGCTGATCCTCCCATTCCGAATGCTGAGCTTCCATCCACATCCCAAAATAGATCCCACACTATGGTCACGCATTCCATAGATGGTACCAGCAAACCCAAAGTCTACCTCACTCAAAAGTATCCTTTACCACATTGTGCACTTACAACCACAAAATCACTCCCACCTAAGCCTACATGCTTCACTCAGGCCAACAAGGATGCAAATTGGCGACAAGCTATGCTTGAAGAAATTAATGCCCTTGTTAAGAATTAAACCTGGTTTCTGGTACCAGCACATCCTTTCGGTACACCTATGCTCTCTTCTTCTTCTTCCTGGGGTCTGTTTTCAGAGGCAATAGATTCATCAGAATCAGAAGGAACAACATATACCTTTTCTTTACCTTTCTTGGATGTCGGAGTGTGAGGGATGGTGTTCTTCTTGGTGTACCGAAACCAGCCAAGGTTTGTAGAGTGACCAATCCGCATCTTCCTGAGGGCAAAGACATTAAGTATCTTCATGGCCCTTGGTTCTTCTACCCATGTTGAAGGAAGATAAACTCCTTCCGTTTTGAAGAAGTGGGTGAGCAGTATTGCATATGGCAGATTCTTATTGAGATGGGTTAAGGCATACACCATGTGTTTGAGAATTACATAGCCCACGTTCACCTTTTTCCCTTTCAAGGCCATGACCATTAGATTTATGCCCAGTTTGTTCATATAAGTAAAGTGACCACCACTTCCTGTGTATCCGGACATGATTGGCAGCTAATCAACTTGTAGAGAACTAGGTGATCAATACTTAGCTTGCGTTGGGCCTCTCCATCCCAAGTGCGTACATTCTTTCCCTTCCAGAGGAGATTGCGAGCAGCTTATTGATCAAAACCATGGAGAAAATCCCCAAAACTGAAGAATCGTTCTCCATCATCTGTTAGGCGAAGCTACTCATTTATTTTATGAGTGGTGAACTACACGTGGGTCCCCAACACATAGGACCTCAAGATGATCTCATTTCCCTGATCAAAAACCTAAAGATTTTCATAGAAAAGCTTGACAAGATTTGGGTAAGCAATCTCATCAATAGACATTAAATAGTCCCAGTTCAAATTATCAAGAAAACCAACAGTACGGGTAGGGGATAACAATTATATTCACTTTTCGTAAAGAAATATGGATTTGTGGTAATAAAGTATAGGTGTTTGCTTTAGGTAGGTTAAAAATATTTTTCTATTCTTTTTTAGATTGAAATTTAAAATATATATTAATTGGATATCTTAATATAGAATCAGACAAACTCTTAATATTTTACATATATTATTTTTTATCAAGCTTTTACATATAGTATTGCTTTAACTCTATCATTTTTTTAACAATAATAATAATAAAAATATAAGTGAATAAAATATTTTTTAAACCCAATTAGAAAAAAATAAATAATAATACATGATTTTAAATCCTATCAAATTTTTAACAATAATAATAATAACAATATAAGTGAAAAAAATATTTTTTAACCCAACTAAAGAAAACTAATAATACATGATTTTAATTCCTAGCTCTATATATATATATGTTTTTATATGAGATGGTGATAATATACTCAAAAGTGAAATAGGTATTAATATAAATGAAATAGCGATAATATTTTTTAAAATATATTTTTTAAAGAATCGATTGAAAATAAAGTACAAGTAAAAATATTTTTTTAAGTCTAAAATTATAGAATGAGTTTACTTGCTATATGGTTAGCTAAATTAAAGTTAATATATGGTGGAGTTACAAAAAAATAAATGATTTAGGAGTTACAAAAATTATTTATAGAAATATGTTATGTAGCAATTTTGGGAAAAAGTAACTTATTCACATCATTGCCACATAAACAAAGATTAGACACATAAAATGCATCCATTATATATATATATATATATATATATATATATATATATATATATATATATTTAGGAGTTACAAAAATTATTTATAGAAATATGTTATGTATCAATTTTGTGAAAAATTAACTTATCCACATCATTGTCACATAAACAAAGATTAGACACATAAAATGCATCCATTTTATATATATATATATATATATATATATATATATATATATATATATATATGATTAATTACTCTTAATTAACTCTTAACATCTTGATCTCTTATTAATGAATTAATTCCAGTTAATTCATTTGCCAATCCAGGTGACTGTTATCAAACTCTATTGATATAGATAAAATTGTTCTCCTTATGGAAGTCTTTTGTGACCCCTCAGGTTTACCAATAAGACAGCAGTAGGAATACATTTTTAATATCATAATTGTGACTTTAATTAAACTCATTTAATTAAAGACTATTTGTGAATCAACTTATTGACTTCACAAATACATTCATACAGACCATGGATAACGTCTAACAACATGTCCATGGCCACTCATCCATCGATGAAGTGGTACGAACCTTTCAGCCTCATGATCTCCGTGAGATACGAACCTTCTATCATCTAATTCCTGATTGAGACCTAGGGTCTGGGAGATGGAACTCAGTAGTCTGCAATGCTATGGATAACATTCCTATAGTAATTCCATTTGATCTTACAGTCTAGGAACTATTTCCTAGTGAAGACCAACTAGACCTTGCGCAAGGATTTAGTGGTGGAATATACTACAATAGAATTCATAGGAATTCTCTTGTTCTTATAACAAGTGATAGATCATGTATTGACTCTCACAGCCTCCATGCATAACTCGAACATACCCAACGTACAACTTATATGAAACTTAGAGATTCAAAAGTACATCAAAGTATGCCCCAGTCATACACAAGGCAACCATGGAGTCTCAAGTCTATGGATTAGTTAGACTCGATCATGGCTAGGGAAACATCCCCTATGCCTCTTAAACTCTTCGACTTGGAGTAGTTTAGATCACACTATTGAGTACTTATTTCATGGCCCCCATCAAATTGTGAAACCAAGTCCCTTAGCTTATTGTGATCTTGGGATTTCATCCATACACAAGAATAAATAATATGCAATCAAATATAAATGAAATGTGATGAATTTGGCCATAGTAGTACTAAAATGACTACTAACGTCTTTATATTATCGATCACTAGATCGTTCCACTCTAGAGTTTCATAGGAAATGCCTCAAACAATTTGGCTTTCCAGGGCACAACTCTAACAATCTCCCACTTGTCCTAAAGCCAACTGCCCATTGTCTTAAGACCCATCTTCGGAAGTTGTCCTTCAAAGAGTTTTTTTACGCAAAGTCTAAATGTGTGGTTTACTACGTTTTCTGTCTAGACCACTTATATCTTTGAGATATAACTTTTGTCTATGATTATATGAGATCTTGGTTCCTTTGCTTTCGCAACTGCATTCGTGTTGTTTCATAAACAACTAATGCTAGAGCATTCCTAGGTATTTCATCAAACAGTTGGATGATGTTTCTCATCCAAAATCCTTCTGTTTCTGCATCTATTGCAGTAATTTGTTTTGCTTCATAAGCTGAATCTGTTCTTGTACTACACTATTGGTACCTTCCAATTTAGTATATTTATTTAATAGGTACCATAACTTATTAAATAATTTTGTTAATTGTCTACACCCGATCCCATCGGAGTATCCTCTACAGTTTTTCGATTTTGCTCTCATCTATCTTTATAGATCTTATTAACTCTTAATTAGATAAGCTTCTCCTTATCTTTTATTCGAAATGAGTAGACAACTATACAACTTTCCTTGTATCTTACCCCAAACTATTTTAAATGATGTCAAACTAATTTGACTATCTCATTTAAACAATTGTTCCAATCTCTTGAGATCAATTCGAGTTATGATATGAGTCTACAAATTTCTACAAATTTCACCCACCTTGGGCTAGCTCCCACTAAATTTTAGAACTCTATTTGCCTTTACAGAGTTTACATATCTTTATATTTATTGATGTAATATCTTCATAAGATACTTCTTGGATTTCTAATCCATTTCAATTTGTTCGTAAGGTCTTATGTCAATCTTGTAATTGGATTAAAATTGGTGTTCCATCATTTGTTGTTTGTAGTGATTGTTTGAAACCTTTTCAACTTCATGTTATTTCCTTTTATTAACAAGAAACTATTTATATAATAAAAGTATTTTCCTTAAAACAATCCTTTTGTTATTTAGGAAACCTTTAAATAAGTATTACATTAATACTTAGTATTATGCAAATATTTATAAATTAGATTTCTAATCTAATTCATACCCCACTAGTCTGTTAGACTTATTTGGAAATTCTCATATTTACTATTAAATATGGGGTTTGAAATCATCATACTCAAATATGATTCTTAAACACTGAATGTTTTGAATTTCTACCTAAATTCGAATTAATTGCCCATAACTCTTATGGGTTTATTTTATGTGATAATCCTTATTATCTTTTATATTATTTTCATTTCAGATGTAGTAACATATTTTGACATTTGAAATTTCTAAGAAAAGTTATTTCCAAAATAAATAGAAATATCTTTTACTAAAGTAATTTTTGAAAAATACTCAATTCAAATGTCAAAACAGTATTCAAATAAATCATACACAACGAATTGTGTTTGATATCTCTTAAATGAACTAAATATCTTTCAGTGCTTGATTTCCTATAATGGAAACACATAGTTTTATTCAGATATATTATTAAGACAATAAATGTGTCCTTCTTTATTGAACCCTCGTTACACACGAGCTTATTTCCGGTTCAATAAATGATATACCGATTTCACTATAAATGAAGGTTTCAATTGAAGGACACAGGCAACATTTGTAGGATCAGGTCTATTTAAATTTACTATTCCTGACAAATCAAAATAGATGAATTTCTCATTGAGGTTCAAAACCTTAACCCAGTGTTCACCAACACTTATACTCTCAGTTTGATTTTGAGTAAGAGAAGTGTACTCACTACTGAGAAGACAGTTAATCATATTTACTGTTTCATAGATCTGACTTAAGTGCATGATATATCAAATGTGTACATTATGCACTTTTATCATAATAGTAGTTTACTATAGACACCTTGTCTATTAGCTACTTAGTGTGGTTTGCCCTTTTAACTTATTCTATGTCATCGCATTTGACATCCTATGCTTTTCTTAAAAGTTTCTCTTATAAAAAGAGAAATTTTGAGAAATAAAGAGGGATAGTGCCTATTGAATTTAATGCTAGATTAAATTTCCTTAGGCCTATATTTGCTTAATTGTCCATACAATTAAGTAAATTCCTTAATAATTAATTATGTAGGTGATGGGTGTCAAAGCCACCAAAAATAAATCCTAAACTACCAAACATAATAACTTGCGTATAGTGGTAAAGGGTCGATCCCACAGAGACTGGAAGGATTTAAAGTCTTTAATAACGAAGTAATGCAGAATTTAAAAGGGGGGGTTTAGATGTAATTATTGAAACTAATAAAATTGAATTAGTAAGGAATTGCTTAAGTAAAGAAATGAAATTTGACAAGTTTAAAGGTTTAAAGGGATTTGGTAAATCACATTCCAGTTAAGGTATTTTTATAGCTCGAACTTCAGTTTTGATCATCGATGCAAAGATAAGCAATTAATCATTTGATAGATTGGCTATAGCGCCAACAAGCTCTAGCAACCTCGTTCTTTCTAACTTATTCAGCAAATAGGATAAGATCACTCCTTACTACTTTAACTAATAAACAACCTCGTAGTTAAAAACTCAAAATTTAGCCTATTGGTTACATTAAGACACCAAAAGAACATCAATCCTGATCAACAATCTCGCAAGCTCGGATCATTTAAATCAGATAAATATGCCACACAATGCATTGGACATTATACTCAAAATCCTAGCACTGTTCATTTCATGATAATGGGTTGTGCACATGACCTCTGTTTTCCACAATCAACAATACACAGACTTTAAAGACAAATAACCTGGCCAAATTAATCATCTCTAAGTATGTGATGAACATTAAAATCAGAAGCATATATAATACCAAAGATTAAAAACATCAAGTTCTATTAGATCTCACAAATCATAGTTTGAGCATTGATAACCCTAACTAAAATGTGATCAAAGTTTAGCCGCAAAACATACTTACAAAAGTCTTCTCCAAATTCTTAAACAAAATGTGAGGAGAAGAAATTGAAAGATTAAACTAGATTTCTTCAAAAGTCTGGAAGAGGATTGCTAAAAATCTTTCTTTTCTGCTCCTTGCTTTTTCTTCTTTTTTTTCTACGTATGTCTGTTCTCTTTGGTCCAAATCTAATGTGCTATTTTTGTTAGTCTTGAGTGGGCAATATCCACCAATCAAAGTGAAGCACTCCTCCAAAAGAAATGATAAATTATTGCAATGAGAAACCAGGCCAAAAGTAGCAGCAATAGACATCAATTTGGCATGCAAAGGGGCTTCTAAAACAACACCATCTGGTGCCTCCTGATTGGCTGATTTTAGCTTAGTCCAAGCAGCTGCGTCATCCCTTAGCCATGATCATGGGTTGTTCCCATGGCTAAGTTCAGTTTGTGCGTTTTCCTTAGCTTTTCGTTGTGTCTCAGCTTCTTTTTCATCAAAATGCATAATCCTAGAGCTTAAAACATAAGTTAAAGTAATCAATACAGAAACAACAATTAAAAGCTAAGAAAAGAGGGATTAATTTCATGAAAACAGGCAAATATTACACACTAACAGTAGGCTTAATCTATTTCTAGTAAATTTTAAGCCCAAATCACCTAATGATTTCAAAAAGTTTTCAGTAATCTAACTAATCAGTAGACTTGAATTAGTTTCCCAAACTAATTCTCAAGCCCATAAACCTAAATTTAACGTTTAACTAAGGTATAATATTAACTATTAATATCTTTCTCCATCTTTCAATCAGAATAAATACTTCCATTTTGTGGGATTCGAGGATAGCAACTAATGTATTCTTAGACATGTTGACTGAGCAGAAAGTCAACAATGATAAAGCAGAAAATATATGAGTGTCAAATAATAGAATTAAATAAAAGAATGATGTGGTCTTTAATCATTCAGTCATACCACTAATTTATTCAAACTTATTAACCCCATGCTAGAGAAAAATAGTATAATATTTCTTTAGTGGGTATTAAGATCCAAAGCTTCTTTCAATTGAACCAACTTGTCATGGCCATTCAATTCAAGTTTTAACGTAAATATCTTTTGTTAATTATATCTAATATAACTCTTAATAATATTTTGCATTGCCTTCTTCACATAGACTCAATTGTGTGTGACATCTATGTTACTTTGGCAGTAAGTCCGGCCTATTAATCATTAGATTTCAATGATTGTCTCAACAGGAACCCACTTGTCATGGCCATCCCCGTTACGGGCAACCATCGAAAAGTTGTATCTTGTATACTCAGAAAATTGCCTACTTTCTAAGGCCACATAATAAAGACCCACTTCTCATGTTCATCTCTATTATGCAAAGTTAGAAGTGAATTTTCTATTAATTGAATGCTTGGAAAATTTAAAATTCTTGTTTATAATTTTCCATTAAGGCTTAATATTAGAAAAAAAAATTGACTTTCAAAATCTGGGGTAATGTTTTGAATAAATTAAACTTATAGATTTCAAAAGTCTATCCAAGACCTCATCATTTAACTATCTTGTTTATCATCATTTAACTATCTTGTGATTAATGCATGAACACAAACATCCATAAAACACATATAACAATAATTAAATAAATGACCTAGCAATAATAATGGCTTATCATGGGCTTTTTCCTACGCTCGGTCCATAAGAGCCATTTTATGGACCAAGATTCTATTCATGCAAACATAACATAAATTAAATCATGCGAGAAGCAAATAGAATCATATTCTATTAAATTTTATGTAGCCCGTTTCATTTGGGCCTTGATTGTCTCTTTTCTTCCAGGCCCACTTCGTCTTGAACTCCTTCTTCTAATCTAATTAGAAAATCTCACCACTGTGATTCTAACTCTCTAAAATTACAAATCAATAAATATATTGGTGGAAATAAACGAAGCGTTACAAATTGAAATAAGAGGCTCATAGGCTCTCGATTTAAAACCACAGTTAAAATTACATTCATCAAAAACTAGGACACATTAAGCCCATGATAAAAATTAACATACATCCAATGCAATGCAGAAAATTAAATTTACCAAGTAATTAATAATATGCATTTATGGGGCTAAAAACTGGGCTTGAATCCAACGAACGTGATTTCACCAAGTCAGCCTCAATCCAGTTAAGAGAATGGGTTCGGAACTTGCTAAGAACAGCCAAACACTCTAATGTTAAGATCAAGCTGGAGTTGAATCCAGCGTTGATCCTCCACTGAGTTAAATCAGGTATCCGAGGATAATGAAAGCGTAAAGACACTCGAGGAGAGATTTTGATAGAGTTTCGGTATGTAAATAGTGCGTACCTTTCTGAATAAGGATTCTAAGTATTATAGAGTGGATTTGGAACATGGCCCGTAAATTTTCCCCCTTTGACCTGATAGTGGATCGTGGGAAGGTATTGGGATTGGGCCAGTTATTTCCGCAGGATCGGGGTGTTCGTAGTAGTGGAGATGAGCGGTTTCGCGTGAGTGGCGGATCTGATGTTGGAAACCTCGAGGCCGTATTCGAGCTAATGAGTCTTGAGGTCATGATTGCATTTGGCCGAGGACGAGGTCTTCAAGAGGAGTGTCTCCGAGGGGACTCCTCGAATTTATAGCTCGAGGAGAACACTTAGCATTTTTTGAGTAGTTCTGATGCTCTTAGTGAGGAGGAGATGAGTGGAGACGATTGTGACACATGACACTTATAAAATATGGCACATCATGCATATTTAAGTTGTTCATTCTCAATAAACTACTTAAATCTTAATCAATTTTAATCATAATTAAAATTGATCCAAAATTAAATTAAATTGATTAAAAACCAATTTAATCCAACTTACATAAGAGTTCCAAAACTCTAGTCTATGTGCACCAACTAACAAGTTCAAGTTAGGTAGAATTGAAAATTTCTGAAATTTCTCGAAACAAGATTTTCTCAAAAATCCTGTTTTGACTTAATTTTCAAAAAACCATATAAAATCAAAAAATTAACCTTTTGACCCAATTCAAAAGCTAAGATTGAAGAAGAATGTGTTTAAAACAATTTCTCAGAAGATAGTGAAACAATATTTTGAAAACAGGACCTGCCGGTTCAACCGGTGACCGGAGCATGGTCTAGTCCAGTAGACCCCCTAGAACCAGTGGGGACTGGAACCGGACAGAACCGACCCCAAAATCGGAAAAACCGGACCGGACCGCTGGTTGGTTTAATATTTCAATATTTTTTTATATAAAAAAGAAATTGAGTGTAAAAGCTAGAACTTGAACTTGAGACCTAGCCCAACTTTAGAAGGAAGCTAACCAGTTGAACCATACTTATTTGTTATTTTCAGTCTTAGGTTTTTTAGTTTACATTTACCATTTTCCAAACAAACTTGCACATATTTGTGAGATATTATTATTTTTATCTTTTTTATTATAGTTTTTTTCTGATGAATATATAAGCTAACTATTGTTTCTTCTATTTTTTTTTGTCATTCCTTTTGAAATATACAACATTCATCGATTTCATTCATTCTTTATTAATACATTGAAATTATTTTAATTCAAATTTGTTGTATGTTTAGTTGTTAAAATACTAATTGATTTTGAAGTGTATGCAAACTCTATATAACTTAAAGAAGTTATAAAATAGTATTTTATTTTATTGCTTGTACTTCAAATAATATGAAATAAATTATAGAATTTTATTATTTTATCATTTATCAAATTATATATATATATAATAATAATTTATTTATGACATCATACCGGTCGAACATGTAGTTGAACCGGTGACCAGTGAGGCTGCTAGTTCAACCTCCAGTCCGTTATCTGAGCACGTTAGAGTCCCTTTCTAATGTAATTTCTAACCAGTCGCCAACAACGCGATTTTCAGGTTTTTCACAAATTTAGGTTTCGTTTTTTGATTTCCAAAAAATATATAAAACCAAAAACTAAAGCTTTTGAACCGATTCAAAATGTCAAGTTGTTCGAAATTGAATGTAGAAGATTTTCTCAGAAGATACCAAAGTGATTTGAGAACTTTATAACGGGTTATAAATTCATTCTACAAAACGTCACCGAAAAATACTGAACTGAAAACAGTTTTTTTTTCAAGATTAGTTAGTTTTTCAAGATTAGGATTTCGACTTCCAACTTCAAAAATCATAACAAAATCAAAAAATAAATTTTTTTACTCCAATCAAAACTCTAAATTCAATCCCATTATGTTAACTAGAATTCTTCTAGAAAGAGGAAAATTTATTAGAGGTCAGTAGGAATCCTTTCCTACTCGTTTTCTAAAACGTGACATCGCAACCCATGTTTCATAAACGATTTTCGACTACAGAATTAAAAAATCCATATAAAATCTAAAAATAAAAGTTTTGAACCAATTCAAAAGCCTTGAGTCAAGACCAATGTGTTTAGAACATTTTCTCAGAAGATATTAAAGTCATCCGAGATTAGTAAGAAGGGTTTCCAACTTAGTTTTCTAGACGTCGCCAGACTCAACCCCTGCAACACAATTTTCAGCAACACAGCTCAACACCAAAATTCATTTTTGACTAACCAAAATTCGTTTTTCATGTATTTCAAAAATACAATAATATTTCGAAATTTGTGTATTTTCAAATTTTCAGATTCCTTTTTGATAAAACCATATTCATAATATTCCTTTCAATTTATCAAAAATCCCAACAACTTCTTAGATGCACATAAACACAAAAACCCATCTAACACCAATTTAATCCAAATAAAAGGGTGGAAGTATATATATAAAAGTAATTAAAGCATGCCTCTGATACCACTGTTGGGATTCATGGTGCCTCGGGCGCAGCGGAAGTAAGAGATTTCAAAATTTTTGTCCTGGGACCTTAATCGAATTAACATGAATCTTCATCCAATGAACTCAAAAACTTTGAAATGTTTATATATAAAGAATCCGCATACCTTTATGCACTCTTTTTGTAGTCGTTAAGGTATGAAAGCTTTCCAAAGCTTAGATCTACTCTTTGATCACGCTGGCTTCTCGATTCCACCAAGGATTGGATTTTCAACTGAATCCCTCTGAGGTTGATCCATGACTTCTCACAGATGAACTCTAAATCTCTTAAATCCTACTAGAGAGATTTAAGATCAGTATTTATCTAATATAAAATAAGAGAATCGGGAAAAGAATTGCAAAGGCTGGTTCATGTCAAACTGCAGAATAATTTTCTACAGTTCATGTGAACTGCTTGTAGAGAGAGAGAAATTAGCGTAAAATAGAGAGAGAGAGAGAGAGAAATTAGCGTAAAATAGAGAGAGAGAGAGAGAGAGAGAGAGAGAGAGAGAGTGAATAGGGTTAGGAAAAATCTAACTCATGGAATGAATTTACCTTGTCAAATAGACTTGAGTGCAAGTGTGAACACCTTAATTTTACACCTCGTCACACGACGACATTTTGCAAAATTGATAGCTCAGTCCTGCCAGACATTAGGTAGACTCCGGATGCTCAAACGATTCCCGAGAGTCAAACCCTATGATCCATAACCCCGCGACATACCCTCAGTAGCCCCTAATTGCCCCTCTACCCTTCCATATACTTATCAAATCCTGAATTCGATGCAGTATTAGATAGGATATGGCGTTAGGATCACATCGATATTCAAATCACCCAAATCGGACATCAAATGAAGGAGAAAACACCGAAAAACCGAATAAACGTACAAACCCTAGCCCGGCCCAAGATGGCCGGCCGGCCAACTCGAATTTGTAGGCCAATGGGAGTGCCCGGCCGGCTGGTCATGGCCAGGCGCACCAGCCTAGCCAATCGGTCATGCCCTCCTGCATTGCCCTAACCTTCCTTTGTTAAAAACCAACCTTATTTACCTGGTTTTTACACCTATAAATAAAGGCCCTCCCCCATTTCATTTCTGGCACATTCACAAATCATCTCCTCCCCTCTTGTCACGACCCCAGGGCATGGAGTTTAGAACTCCCCCTGTTTGAGCGCCCGTTGGACGCGCGGGAATAACCTTCACCACCACCGTGCACAACCCTAAGGTTTGGCCTGGGAAGCACTTGCCAAAAGAGGTTAACCTTGTGTTGATTGTACATGGTAACTAGGTTATTAACCCTTCAATTTTTATATGTTTTTCCGATGTGGGATACAATGAAAGTGCTCACAGGGTTGCCATACAGGGTTACGCAACCCCGTGTCTGAACCTCGTGTGAAGCCCCTGGCGCATTTCTTGAGTCGAGGCGTTACAAATGCCCCTCCTTCAGAGCACAATGTCCTCATTGCGCCGCGACATCAGGATCATTCACTCCCTGTCAGTGGAGAAACCCCACGCACGCTGAGCACCTTGTTGGAGACTCCAGCGCGTATGGACCTGCACCGACGATTGGCTCTGATATCATTTGTCACAACCCCCGGGAACGGAGAGGAGAACCCCCCTGCGTGGGCGCCCGTTGGACGTGCGAGAATAACCTTCGCCACCACCGTGCACAACCCTAAAGGTTGGCCTGGGAAGCACTTGCCAAAAGAGGTTAACCTTGTGTTGGTTGTACATGGTAACTAGGTTATTAACCCTTCAATTTCTGTCTGTTTTTTCGATGTGGGATGCAATGGAATTGCTCAAGGGGTTGCCATAAAGGGTTTCGCAGCCCCATGTCTGAACCTCGTGTGAAGCCCCTGGCGCATTTCTTAAGTCAGGGCGTTACACCTCCTAAGGCTCGAGTATTCGTCTGAGGATTTCTAAAAGAGAGGACTAGGCTTCCTTATCCCGATCCACTTTGGTCCCTTTTCAGTCCAGTTCTCAGTTTTAGGTTAAGAATTCTATATTCCTAGCCCCTAAAACCGAAAGGAGGTCCGACGCTCTACTTAATAGAGTGCCCAGATTTCAGTCCCGAGTCAGACTTCTGTTCGGTCCCTACGATCGTACTCCAGTGTTCGAGGGGGGAAGCAACAACTAGGAGTGAAGTGAAATGAAGATAAGACTACGGGGATAACTCTCCTGTTAGCCCTTTTATGTATTTGGGTACTTTTTGCTTTCCTAGTTGATAGTCATACCTCCATTCCGTCCCCCTATAGGGGGGAAGACCCCCCATGGCTAAGGCTGTCGAGTCTAGGTGGTCAACGGGCGAAGGGTCTCCCCTTCCTCGACCCCACCTAGGCTACTACCGGCACCTGACGCCCCCTTAGTTTCTTTCTTGTCTAAGTGTTTTACCGTTTTCCTGCATGAAACTCTTCACCTTGTATGTCTGTGCTAACCGCGAACTTCCCGAGCATAGGGTATGGGGTAGACATACCTAAACTTAGTTCCTTTCCCGATTTGCGGGATACCTTGCGCAGGGCTTATAATCCCTCGATAGGTTTAACGAAGGCCGGACGGCTTCACAACCAGGAACTAAACCCAAGGTCTCGTCAAAAAACACAAATCTACAACAAAACCTTCGTTTTTATCCAAGAAAATCTTTCAATGCTCAAAGCCCTTTCTTAACAAAAGAACCCCTTTTTGGTTAACTCTAGACATGAGGTTCCAGCGGTTAAATCCAACCCCTTTCTATTCTAGACACACCTGAAAGGCTACTCTTTTCACAGAAAGCTTTTCTGTTATATCACTCTTCTACACAAAAACAATACAAAAACCCTTCAAAATGAGGCGTGATGAACCTCCTATGTCTACTCCATACCATACTCTCAGAAGTTCGGGGTATGAACTACGTTGGCTCTGATTCCCAAGCTCCTTGGGATACGTAGGCAGCCGGTTCCTTCCGACACGAAGCCAAAGGGATCTAATCCCTATATTCTACATACACACACATATACACACACATATATATATATATATAGCACCCCTCTCCAAGGCTGGGAAGAAGAACACCACACCCGAACCAGAACAGACTCCCGAGCACGACGTAACGCCCTACTCGAAAGCCCATCCCAGCAAATGGCACTCACACAAGCAAATAAACTGGCAACAACAGCAACTCGTCCAACAACAACAACAACAACAACAACACTAATCAGAGTGTGGAAGCATTAAAGCATGAGATAACAGAATATAAACATAATTTACATAAATTAATCAATCCCAAGTAACCCTAAGTATATCCTACGCCCTTCATAGGCTCAACTATAACAGTGAAATATAGCATAGTTAACACGATTCTTTCAACTATAACAGAAACATAATAAAGAATTCATCAAGACCCGACTGTTGTTGGACATTAGCTGAACCAAAACCAAGACTTGAATCAAACTTAGACCTGCTGTTGCCGACTGACCACAAACGTGACACTGCCACCCGTCTGCCTGAAGGAACCTGAAGTAAGAATCAAAACACGAGGGTGAGTATAAAGGATACTCAACGAGGGGTTATATAATATAGATATTGTCGTTTGAATCCAAAGTTGGGAATGTTGCTCGTTTTGAGGAAAACATAGCTAATATAAGTTATAAAATTGTACAATAAGCAACACTCGATTCGGCTTATTTTCAAACATTAAAAGATTGACGAACGAATCCTTTGAAATCGTTTTACCACATAATTAAGCCGATTAGTTTAAAAGGACTCTTAGTCGATTTACAATCCGTTGACAGTTGGCAATATACAGTTCTATCAGTTAAAATAAATAATAAAGGTCGGCATTGTAATTCGACTAAGTAATTAAAGCAGTGAATCATTCGTTCGTTCGATCGTTCGTTATCTGATGAGCACGAACCCTCTCCTTATGACTCCCACAATAAACATGTACAATAAATACTCCACCACCCGGTCGTTATATAGAATTTGGGAGACGTCAACGCCACCATCAAGATACAGAATTTATGGAAATGCGATACGCACCACCGTTCGCACTAACATAGGCTAGCCAACGTCCTAACCGGCCTAAGTTAACACGCAGGAAGCATACATCGGGATTTGCCCTAGACGCTCGTCTCCAGGCTCACCTTCTGTATAACTTCGGGCCCAACATTCATTATTGTTAACTCGCTTTGCAATCGTTATTCTACATTTTGGTGGCCAAAGGGGTCGTTCGAGACAAGGTTATATTTGCGGGGCCAAAAGACCAAAGTCCGCCTTTTCAAACAAAATAGGTTTCCTTGTCTCTAGTTGAAAACATTGTGAAAGCATGTACACATATACAATTTGATATTTTAACAGTTTGCTCAATAGCATAAAGATAATAATCGAATATCTAATACGATATAATAAAGGCTAGAAAACGTTAAAGCAATAATAAAAGCAGGATGATAAGTTGGTTCGCAAATAATACGATTCTTACTCCAGTTGAAAACATTTTAAACCCTCACCTGGAAAGCTAAAGGAAAAGATACACGATCGAGTATTCCTCGAGAGAAACGACTGAAACTAATAGACGAAAAAACCAGGTAAGACAACTACACAATGCATGACTTACGAGAAGTAATTAAAGCATTTATAAACATATAAGGCACGACTTCTATTGAAGTACTCACAAGAATGCATTTAAATCAATTAGACGAAATATTGAATTAAAATACGTAAAACATGCTAAAACACAGATAAGATGTTGTATTCATGCTTATAACATTAAAGGAAAGCATTCATGCAAGTTTCAAATCAATCGGATGAATTATGAAAAATAGGTAAAAAGCCCTAAACAGAAAAGCTACTATTCATGACCCCAACGAGGTCGAAAAATTCTAAACTTCACGAATTATAAGTTTCACGATTTATTGGAGCTATTGGCAAAGTCGGATTTCAAAAATGAGATAAGACGGGAAAAGTCAACTCTCAATTAAATGAATTGACCAAAAATTTCGTAGCCGTCAACTGAAATCGCTGAAAAATTAACTAAGCATGGCTCACGGTAAGGGAACGAAGCTCGCGGTAAGCAGTCATGGTTTGTGACATACCGTGAGATATCATTCTTACGATTAAGGGATCACGGCCTAATGCTTACCGTGAGATGCATTCTCACAGTAAGATTCACGGTAAGATGATTACCGTGAATTGGTGTTTATCAACGAATTTTGAAGTTCTTCGTACAGAACACCAGAATTGTTACAAAAATCATCATAACACGATAATTAAACCATGGATCACATTGAAATTCATATATGTTAATCTACCACTCATGCTCGTCACATGGACACGAAAATCACACGAAACTATCAAGTAAAACTCATAAATCGACAAAATTCATAAATAAAATACTATTCATCATTTTCAACGTAATCTGCCAAAATGAGACGAAATCAAGTGAAGTTTGGTGGCTACCTGAAGAGCACGAAACAAGGAACGCGTAGGAGTTTACGAATCGTGAATTGGCCAGGAAATGAAGTAGTGGAGTTAAATTGAAGATCAATTGAGAAATTCCTTTGTTCTCTTTTTTTCTCCTTTCTTTCTCCTTTCTTCTTCTTTCTCTCTTCTTATGTAAGTCTGGTGGTGTGTGTGTTGATCAAAATAGACTAATAGATTGGAAAAGATACTTAGGGGATTATTTTGGGAAAAACGTATCCGCGAATAAATTGGTCACTTCGGGAAAATTTTGGGGTTTAGATAAAAATCTTCTCACGAGTTCAACGGTAAAACGAGAATTTAGGAAAAGAATTAGAAATACGTATTATGAATTAACTCCAAAATGCGAAGCGTTATAATATATTTGCTTGCATTATTTGTTTACACATTTGGGGAACTACTACAGTCATTTGGTATTGGTGAGAAGACCCGAAAGGAGCGATGGGGGGTGATAGGTTGTCTAAACCCCTTCCCCCATCGTAAATTAGCTCCTAAACCTTTAACACGAATCTCTGTACATACACAAGGACACACGAGCCAATACGGGTTTTCTTCTCAACATTAACTGAGTGGGTGGCGACTCTAAATCTCCGAATGGCAAACAGGGAATGATGCCACACCAAAGGTAAAACCCACCCTTACACCGCCATCCAACAAACACCCTTACAACATCACATTCACCAAACCAAAACACCGAACAAAAAAACCGGGCATCAACCGATGCGCCCATAGTGGCGACTCTGCTAGGGTCGTCTAAGAGAGTTAGACTTCGACCGCAGCTAAGCCAAATGACCAAAGGGTTCCCCAAACCCCTTATGTGTTTACTTTATTTGCAAGCTTACCTATATATATATACCTATATGTGTACATATGTGCTCTGATCTCGCGCTAGAGAACTCACACACTTCACGACCTTCATTGCATTTGCATAACGTGAGAGTTAAACCCCAAGGCATGGTATTCGGAGATTGGGGGGAGGTCATGACCCCCCGTCAAAGGTACTATGACCCTCAGCCACTTGCTCTAGTACTTAGAGCAAGCCGCCTAAGAGGATTCTGTCAAGTCGTTGGTACTTAAAAGGGCTGCTCGTGCCCCACCAACTCGATTGGGAATCCTCCGGCAGACTACACTAAGTATGTTAACGAGTCAACAAACTTGTTCTCACATAGGAGTCCCTCGGGTAGGACCATAGGAGGACATTTTTGGCACTCTAGGCAAGTGGTAGCCAAATATCGAACCCATAAGGACCGCTCGTGCATATAGATTGCCTCTAGGTACACTATACCCGAGATCGGAGTAGAAACCTTGCATTTGACCCTTAGTGGCACTCCATTTGAGTAAAACACTTAGAATGAGGCAAGGGTGTCAATGTTGCCTTAGATGGGTACCAAATTTCTCAAAAAACCTCGTCTATCAGTATTGACATTGTACACCATGTATTAGGACCTCCGTGCCGATTGGGAGTCCATCCAGGACATCGCCCTGATACTAGACTATCGACCGTACTTGCAGTCAGTGCCCGAATGATTGCTACTCCTTCTTAGATAGTCGAAGTACCAGGACACTCTGTCGAGATCCTACCCGAAGCCGACAAGGTCTCATGATCTATGATGTCGCATCTCTACATGGACTGGGGCTCCAATCGCCCCCAACATATATCTTCCTTGACAGCCGGCTAGGTCGGACAAGACGACCTAGGCAAAATTGGTTCCCGGCTAGGTCGGACAGGACGACCTAGGCAAAAATGGGACAAATAAAAAAAAAGAAGAAGAAAATCAAAACTAGAGGACTATCAGCTGGCGACCTAGTACTTAAGGAAAATTCGATGCGAGCCGAGGGATCCGAGAGGAAAATTTAGCCCAAATTAGTCCGGGCCTTACCTCATCAAGAAAATCCTGACATGAGGTGCAGTATGGCTAACTGACCATGACAGAGTCGTGTTTGCCTCTCCCACAAACCCAGATCAACTTAAGAAGTACACGCCGTGAGAAGGAATGCGGATGCCGTTCCCAAAACCCCTTCTTTTTCTAGCCGCTACCGTTCTTCCGTTGCGCATGTAACAAGAACTACGTGCAGCTTGATCCTCCATGAGAGTAGTATCTTGAGTGAAAATCCCTATAAAAGGCCAAGTCTAACTATAAAGACTCACGCCTTAGGCAAAAAACCGACCTCACTAGGCTAGGTCATTTTTTCAAAATATAGGTTGTGAGGAAAAATGGAGGTACGTAGGCATCTCGAGAAGTTACTTCGAGTTCAACTACAATTTTTAATAAAAAATATCTTTCTCTTAGCCAATCTGAGCCAACTGACGGGACCTTACCAAAATCCCATCACGACCCCCTTACTTTCTAGGAGCTCGAAAAGCACTTCTAAGTGCAAAATGACTTTCACACGTAAAAGTCAGAGAGCTCACAAAAACAAAAACAAAAGTGAGAGGAAAAGACCCCAAGAAAAAAAAGGGACAAAAAGGGGCAAAAAAAAAGAATGATGAAAAAGATCCCCAAATAAAAAAGGGACAAAACAAAAAAGAGAAAGAAGAGAGAAGGTGAGGAAATGTGAGCCGAAAATGAACTAAACAAAGTCCTGAAAGCCGCACGCGCTGAGCTCTTACTTTTACCTACCCACGTTAATCACCCTAGCTTTTCCATCAAGCCTTCAACCTCATTCTGCTGACTACCTTGAACAGCATCCAAGGAAATACTCATGCGCAGAAAAGGTACCTTCAGTTGGTCTAGGCTAGTCGATATAGGTACATGTCACTCCCTAGAGGAAGAAGCGTCACCTTTATTTCCCCAAGGAAATCTAAGATGGCATCAGGACGGCACCAGTTGTCAGTTCAACTAACTTTCAACGTCCTTAGGTGGACCAAGGTAATCCATGAGTCTAGGTTTCCCTTACCCACATTGGGGCTGGTCAAGGAATATCCCTAGGTCCCTTAGGTGGAATCCAAACCTCGCTAGTCGCTCAGATCGACATCAGAAGATCTTGACATGATCCATCTTCACAGACATCATATACTGGGGTTGGGCAAGACCCCCGCACTCGTACTCAATATACATGAGCAAATTCTACACTGAGGCTGCCTAGGGAAAGGAACCCCCTGACCTGGTTAGGGTCAAGTCCTGTAGTAAACACCCTGCTGCGAGATGCTCGTCTTAGCGCAACGGCTCACGCAGTAACCCAGTCCACACTGGGGCTGTCTAGCAAGAAAAGATTCCCCTACTAGCTAAGGATAGAATCCCATATCCGATACCTCCACGTGAAACACCCGGTCCTGGGATCCGGCCTATACTGGGGCTGTTTGTGAGAAAGACAGATCCCCTTGGAACGGCTAAACCAGTCTCTGCAAGTGCTATCTAAACACTACCTCCCGGCTACAGAAGAGATTCTTCCCCCTCAGCAGATTGGACCTCGATCTCCTGCAAGCGTCTAGTAATGAGTAGCTTTTGGAAAGGACGAGTACTGCAAGTACAATAGGTGGTCTAGGTTCTAACCTAGGTGTCCCGGAATAATCCCAGTCAATGTGCACGAACACAGGGGTTGTTCCCCCTTGTCAAAGGCTGAGTGATCAAACCCAATCACCCTAATCTGGGTATAACGAAATGCCCCAATCCCCCCATACGCCAACGGCGTGCACCCGTCAGGTGTAATGAAATGGTTATTTCATGCATCTATACACATGTGTCTCAAAGACGCAAGCACAATATGGAAATGAAGGCAACATTTTCATATATAGATATGGTTTATAGTTCAGTATAACACACGATACGAAAGTGCTACACAACAACAGAAAACCTATCTATACTCTCTGCGATAAGACCCGTCCACGGAACTGTTATCGCTACCATGGCAAGGAATACCACTAGCCACATAGGTGTCATCATCCGAGTTACTCGAAGTAGTATTCCCAGTATGCTCTTAGGCCCTTGCCTGAGCTTGACTCTCATCGATCACTGGTCCTCCCTGTGGTCTCGCTGCTGGCCTGTCACAGAGCGCCTTAGTACGTCGCTCCTGACGTACCGCCTTGCCCTTATCCTTCTTAGCCGCCCTATCAGACCCACGCCGAACTGGGGCTGAATGTCGGTCACCTGAGGAACCCTCTGACTAATCCCGATGAGCAGGCACGTCTCACCCTCGTCTCCTCGCCCCCCCCCCCCCCCGAGATGAACCTTGCAAGAAAAGTGCAGCTAAATCAAATATAACAGAGATGACAAAACCAGAAGGGTAAACAAAAGGGAGACAAACCACGTCGTTCGATCGATAGACCAACTCCCGATAGAATGAGCCATGGCCTCTTCATAGAACGCTATCATTACATGACCAAACCTACGCAGAATAACAACAAGAGAAAGGCAAAGGATGTACCTTCTTCTTCCGAAACAGAATCCCTGGGACCCTATCTATCCCTGGATGAGTAAGGGTCTGACTTACAGTGTTACCCCAAAAGTCCACCATGTCAAACGTCCAACCAGGAAAGTTCCTAGGCACATCTGCATGGCAGATTAGGGTTGAAGTAGCCTCTGGAACGCCCCCCTCATCGTCGTCATCATCGTCATCATCCCCTTGTTCCCCTTGGGCGGAGGAAGCCCCAGACTGATGAGGGAATCGACCCATCAAGTACTGCCTAGCAAAGTTAGTATATGTCATGGGCCCGTCATAAGCATCCCCGATAACGCCATGGGGCTCGTTGTAGGCCGCCAGTACATCAGCCTCTCGGGCGAAGGACACGCCCCACACATCCGGTGGATCAACCAGAACGGTCAAAGTATGGGCGCCTCCCGTCTGGTACAACACTCGGGAACCCAAGTAATGGACTCGACCAAAGGGATAGCTGTACACGTGATCCCTCATGGACTGGAGATAGAGGTCCTGGTGCGTGATCTTGTCCCATCGTCCCCACTACACCTGCATTCGGGACAGAGATTCAAACAAGGATCTCTCATACCAAGGGCAATTAAAAAGGAGAAGATTCTCACCCGACTAATGGTGACTGACGCCAAAGCCCTCCAACAGGCTAGCATTATTCGGCGACCCATAGCCCGGCCATTCTCTTGGGTATAGCGCCAACCCAGAGGGAAGGCACCCTCTATGGGGTCCTCGAACGTCGGGCTATTGCAACCCCGTATCTCCATGGCCCATGTCGCGACCCCTGGGCACTGATGGGTGTCGAATCCACCAAAAATAATATTTATTATCTCCAGTCTACCAATCAACACAAATTGTATATAATGGTAAATGGGGTCGAACACAGGAATTGGGAGGATTTCAGATTTTATTTTATAGATCAAATAACAACGAGAGAAATTAAATGGGGGGGGGGGGGGGGGGGGGTTTGAGAGATTTGTATAACTAAAAACCTAACTAGTAATTACCTAAGATGCACTAAATAATGAAAGCAATGTAAATAAGGATCTTTTGGAATTTTTTTAGGGTTTGATCAATTAAACTAATAAACTAAATGAAACAAAATAAGACTAAATTAATCTAACTCCTACGCTAATACCCCTACTGACATACCAATCAAATAACAAATTAATAATCACAACTATTAGACAATTTAAGCCAACAAATCAAGGAAATATGAGAATTAAAATATATGAGAAAAATGCCTAGTTGGGGGATAGTTCACCTAAGTTCTCTACTCGATCCCGGACGCAAGAATAATCATTCAACTATCGATAAGCCTACTATAGTCATCAACTACCTTAGACAACCTCGTTTCTTCTTAAGATTAGACTAATCAGGGCTTACGCCTTACAATTAATCCCTAATTAATAGACAACCCTTCGATAAGACCTCTAGGAGTTTAATCTATTAACAGCATTCAATCTAAGAAACATAGACTCGAGTCAATTAAACACTAACACCATGCTAATTTAAACCCGATTATAGAATTCTACTAGTGCCCCGGATAATAATTTTGCAACTACCCTAGCACTAATTCGTCTCTAAGTTCACATACATCAAATATCCCTTTAACATATGCAAAGACACTATGCAATTAACTCAAATATTCAATTGGCCAGATCAAATAAAGAGATCAATCACAATAATCGAGAAAGATAGAAATTCATATAAATATAGAAAAGTAGAAATATCAAAACAATTCGGTCTCACAAGTATATCGAACTTAGGCAAATCCCCCAACTAGAACAATAGTTTTAGCTACTCATAATCAAGTCTAACAAATAATAAAATAAAGAATTCATAATAGAACATGAAAAGGTGAAGAAAAGAAAACAATGTTGCTTCACTGTATCCCATGAAAAAGACAAGTGCTATGAAGTGCTACAAAGTGCTTGAATAGTCTCCCGAATTTCTCTCCGATTCCTCCTCAGAATTTCATCCTCTGAACTGCTGTAATGTCGCGTGAGAAGGTCTGAAGGTCTGTTCAATTTTGTCCCTCTTTTGCCCTAGCGATAAGTGTCTTCTCTCAAGTCTCCAACTTGCACCAAAATCTCTCCAAGTCCAAGCCCAGCAAAAAGCCCATAAGCGAGAAAGGAAAGGAGTGAAAAATATGCAGAAAGTCTCCCAAAATCTGGTCCAAGGCCGCTGAAAACGCGTGAAAGGGATATTGAGTCCGAAAAGGAAAGTGAATCCCGCACATGGTAGGACTCTTCAGCGAACTGGACCTGGAAACGTGATCACTTAAATGTGACTTGTACAAAACAGCTCCAAAATTGCAACCTTTAGCTTCTTTTGAACAATATCTCCAATCCTACATTCAAATCAACAACTTGGATCAATTCACATGAATTTGGACAGTAAAACATCAAGGAATGGGGTCAAATGTAACACAAAAGCATGCAATATAACCACTTATCAGGCACGGAGAGGAGAAACCTCACGATGGTGCCCGTTGGACGCGCACGCATAACCTTTATCGTCATAGTGTACAACCCTTATGTTTGGCCTGGGAAGCACATGCCAAAAAGGGATTAACCCACTGTTGGTTAGTACATGGAAATTAGGTTATATGTTGATCATTCCTGAGTTGCATTTCCGATGTGGAACAAAGTTCAACGGAAACTCATGGTCAATAACATAGCGCACGGTAAGCTGCTCACGGGAAGCAACTTACCGTGAGGGTGCATCTCACGGTTTACTGCTTCCCATGCAGCTTATCGTGAGCTGCTATAGCTCTTCCAGATCTGGGGTGTTACAGCCCATATCTGCAAAAGGTCGAAATAGGGTTACACAAGTACAACCCAAAGGGAGATAAAACACAAGACAAAAGCCCCTAAATACGTACCGCCCAGGCAGGAATGAATCCTCCACATGATGAGATCCTCACCCGGCTGTAGGCGTCTGTCCACAAGTAGCAGGCCGCAAACCCTGTTCTGCACCAAGCATAACCCCCAATGCGCTCCAGGGCTACTAGGGATCCTAACAACCCCAGTGGTTCACAACAAGACGAGTTGGCAAAGATCATACTGCACAACCCGTACAACAGAAAAGCTGTAGCGCCCCTTTTCGTAGGAGGAGAAAGGACACCACATCCGCACCGAGACGAACTCATAAACGAGGTAGATGTACCCCATTTAAAAATCCATCCCGGCGAACGGCAAGCACTCAATCTATACCGGCAACACCGAACCTAGTCCAACAACAACAACCAATAGAATAACAGAGTGTGGAAGCTTAACATATACATATCAATTAAACATTCAAAGCCACACGGGGCATCAATTAACATAAATCAATATTCAACAATTATCAACATCATCGAATCTTAATAATCATTAATATATCCATTTCTACTAAATAAAACAATTCAATTCAGTTAAGTAAAGACAGACTGTTGTTGGACACTACCGACAGTTACCAAAGGACACGAAGACCAAGACTTACGACCCGCTGTTGCCGACCGATATGAGAGGTGACAACGCCACCTGTCGACCTGAAGTAAGAATTAAAAATAACGAGGGGTGAGTATAAACGATACTCAGTGAAGGTAAAGAGGAAACAAGTACGAGCCACGCTTCCAGGTTTTATACATATATAAGAAAGTACATTTGCAGAATTGAAGAAAAACCGGAATGTGCTTCGACTTGCATTAACTTCAATAATTAGCAATACAATAATGAAATTAAAGCATAACTACAATCAATTAATATCCCAGGGAGAATGGGCCTGTTCCTCCTTATATCCCCTTCAAGTCAATATAAAACTCCATCTTCGGTGTCTGACCCCATAGTGCGACCACGGGCGACGAATTGAATTTCAGGAAAACGTGCAACGAATGCAACGCCCACCATCGCTCCCAACTGTGGCTATCAACTCCTGACGGGCCACGGTTGACTCTTAGTTTTGGGAAAAGTACCTCGGGCAACACCCTGGACGCACGTCCCCAAGTGAGACCCTCGAATACCCTCCCGGGCCCTTAATAAAAGAAAAGTCCAATATTTTACTCGCGTTTGAAGAACATTATAAGTTGAAAGCCAAACGGGCATTAGGCAAGGGTGTGACGACAAAAGGGGTAACCATGAGTTTCATACGTGTCGGGATGTGCTGACGGACTCCCCTAACGACTTCCCCCATAGACCCGAATCCTAAGTCAAAGCGTCATGCTTGAAACGAAAGAGTTTACTTGCCTCTTGAAAACAAAACGGTTTAGATATACTCATAGGTATAAGTTGATATCAAAACGTTTGTTATTAAAATCATGAAAATATAATTAAATATTTAATAGATATACAAGAAAGGAAATCAAATCAATATGAGCACGTTAAGGGTAGTTCGCAATAATTAAAAGAAATTATTACTCCAGTTGAAAGCATTTTAAAACCCTCACCTAGGAGCACAAGAACGACAAGATACTCAAGCTATTCCTTGAAAGGACGGCCTGAAACTGACAGACGACAACCAAATAAGACAAGACACGACGCACGACTATTAAGGACTACAACGCATGAAGGACCAAATAATAATCATGTAGTAATTAAAATTACAAGTAAAATCTAATTAAATCCATTAAACAAAAGAGACGAAATTAAAGATGCTAAACATGGTCAATTGAAATTCTAATTGCACATTCACGCATAATATATTATAAAGAAGCACTCATGCGATTTTCGGATCATTCGGACAACATTCAAAAATTGGGGAAAAAGTTCTAAACCAAAAATGCTCGATTCAAGGCCCAAAGGAGGTCGGAATTTTGAAAACTTTACGAAATATTCATCCTTGAATCATATGGAAGCTATAGGTGAAAACAGCTCGATTTTAGGGGGTCATATGCAAAAAGTCAACTTTTATTTTTGGCCATTGACCCCATTACTGTGAGCAACTAAAGAAAAAGGCTGAAAATTTTGGTTAAGGCATTCGCACGGGCTAACGCACGGCCTGGCGCACGGTCTTGCCAAGACCGGGCGTTGGATCGTGTAATTCAACTTACAGGTGCAGAAAAACGCGATTTAAGATTTTCTCACAAGGGTTTCGTCCTAAAATCAACTAGGGCGAATTCTATAGCTAAAATTAACACATAAAATTCACACTCATACATTATACACATTAATAGCTACCATTTAATCCGAACTACACTAAAAATGGTAAACTCTAACCTACAAACCCATCAAATATATCAAATATTCATTTCAAAATAAAAGCTAGAAATCGAAAGATTTAATGGACGAAATGAATTAGGGAAAGAAGGTTGCCGGTAGAGAATCGAACGAGGATTGTATAGTTGGTCTCGGAATCTCGATTGATCGAGTGACGGATTCGGGACGAGATTTCTTCCTCCTTCTTCCTTCTCCCTCCCTTCTCCTTCTCTTCTCTCTTTCTCTCTCTCGATTTTGGGGTGTGAGCAAGAGTGTGCAAGAGAGTATGCACAAGGGGGTGTAAGTGTGTTCAAGATGGTGCAAATGTGTCCAAGAGGGTGCAAGTGTTTTTAAGGGGTGTGGGTTCGTTTGAGATTAAAATAAATTCGAGGGGTAGGAAAGATAATTATAAATGGTTGAGGATATGGAAATAAATTAGAATAAATTAAAATTAGCTAACGAAGCTAATCTTTTCATTTAGAATTCAACGAGGTGTCGAATAATTATTCTGAAAATATATTCCGGAATTTTGGGTTGTTACAAAAGCCCGAGCTAATCTCTCAGTCTCGGTCGGATCTCGAGTGTCGAAGTTGCGAGTCAACCACGCATTCCTGATTCCCCCTAGGGACAGCACTGACGGACTCACGTAAGTTATACCGGGCCCCAACAAATCGACCACCCTGTAATTGGTGACGTCCTCCCACCAGTTAAGATCCTGACCCTCAAAGGGCAACCCGTAATCATGAAGAAGTCCATCGGGGTCATAGTCACCTCGAACGAAGGTAACTGGAAGGTCATGGTGCAGTCCCACCATCTCTCACCAAGGGCCCGAGTCATGCCCCCAATCTGCCTTATCGTCGACAGAGAACCAAATAAGGTACCCAAACCGGTATCATCCACAATCCTCCTGGCAGGAGCCGGAAGGACTAGGTACCATGCATCCACAACCTGGGGAAGAGAACGAGAATTCGAAGCCTCACCTATCTGCAAACAAGCAAAAATGGGTCAACAATAGGGTAAGGACGCGCTACAATGCAAGCCCCTACCCAAAAAACGTACAAAAAAAAACTTTCTCTAAGAAAGCCCAAACTAAAAAGCCAATACGAAGGTCCAGAAACACATGTTCTCTTGAAAGACATCTCTTTAGGCTAACATTCCACCCAAACAGAGGATTCCTATAAGCCTCTAATCCAAACAATCACCAAAGGCTCACTCGAGCATTTTCCCGAACACCTAGTGGGCATAAACACTATTCACACAAACCCAGTTCCCAAATCTCACATTTCACTCTGATGGAAATGAGATTTTCTCACAGATCTGAAGCATCTCAGGTATAATTACACATCCCTACCGAAATTCCCATCAGAAAGCACTCAAAACAACGGGGAAAACGAACATATGCAGCATAAAGTATAAAAGGGTAAAACAAGAAATTTACCCCATGTGGTCTCGTGTCTTGTTTTAGTTTGTCAGTCACGTTTTTATCCTTTAGGCCCTTTGTATTACAGGTGGGACTAACGAGGGAGAAACTGACTACCGCTTGCTTCCTTCTGTATTGTCGAGCCACAGGTAAGGGTTTAGAATGTTTTTAACTGGAGTAAGAGCCCTACTACATGCGAAATAACTTATCATCCTGCTTTCATTATTGCTTTTAATGTAGTGCCCCTCTCCGAATGAGGAAGAAGAATGCCACATCCGCACCAAAATGAATTCCCGAGCATGACAGGGTGCCCTACTCAAAAACTCATTTCAACGAACGGCAAGATACTCAATTAAAACTCTGGAAACAACAACACGACGCCCCAACAACAATAGCAACGATCAGATAAATGCGGAAGCGAATTCATAAATAACAGTTCTATTCATAAAAGCCATCCATGGCAACATAATTAATAAAACGAATCTAAAATAATTATCCAATCAATGTCGTCCACGGCTTAACTAAACTATCCCACATCAAGGACACGTAAGTACAGAAAGTAAATAAAGTAAATCATAATGTTAAATACAGTACTTCAAATCAATTCTGAAAGTAAAGATTCGACTGTTGTTGGGACACTAACAAGACAATAATACATGAGCCAACCTAGACCTGCTGCTACTGATTGACAAGATAGGTGACACCGCCACTTGTCTACCTGAAGCAAGAACCAAAGTAGAAAGGGTGAGTATAAAGGATACTAAGTAAGGAGTTATACAATATAGATATTGATTGTAGTTCGTCGTTTAACTTTTAAAACCAAAAGGAGTGAATGTTGCTTATTTTGGGAAGAGTATAAATAACAATATAAGTTGTAAAACATAACACAAAGCAACACTTAGGTTCGGCTTACATTGAAAATACAAAAAGGTTGACGAACCGGATCCTTTGAAAGCATTTGCACATAAAGTTAAGCCGATCATTTTGAAAGGATATTAGTTGAGTCACGAGGCCGTTACAAGTTTGAAAGGCATGACATAAACAAGTTGGAAATGATGAATAAACACGGCTCGTAATTCATCTAAGTAGTTTTGAACAATAAAACAAGTAAATCAGTAACATAAACAATAATTAATAGGCAATAACAATAACAAATATTATCCCAGTGCGAATGGGCCTACTCCTCCTTATAACTCCTCAATCATGCGAATAACTCCATCTCTGGTGTCAATCCAAGGAGCAACCCAAGGCTCGACTATAGTAAATTTCAGGAAAGCGTGCAACGAATGCAACACCCACCATCGCCCCAACCAAGATTGCCAACTCCTGACAGACCACAGTTGATACTTAGTTTTTGGGAGTAGTACCTCGGGCTTCACCCTAGACTCTCGTCTCTAGGTTAGGCCTCTTTAAAACCCTCTGGGGCCCAAATCAATAAGACATGAATTTGTTCGTGTTTTCCAAATCAATAAAGCATTTAAAACAATTATAAGTTGGTTGCCAAAAGGGCATTTAGGCAAGTGAGGTGACGATAAAGGGGGTAACCATAAGATCCATGCGTTTCGGGACGCGCTGACGGGCACCCCTAACGACTTCCCTTATAGACCCTACCACAGTCAAAGCATCACATTTTAAACAAAAGAGTTTTCTTGCCTTTGAAAACAAAACGGTTTTAGCATTTTGAGACAAGTGGCGTGGCGACCAAGTAGGAACCATAAGCGCCGTACGCTTCGAGACGTGCTAACGGGCCCTAACGACATTACTTATAGACACGTCCAAGGCCAAAGCGCCACTAAAAAGAAAGGGTTTTACTTGTCTTGGGTTTCAAAACATTTGGATAATACAAGTACTGATTTTGCTATCGAATGGTTTGACTAAGCACATAAGGAAATAGTAATGACAATAATAGCAAGCAATAAGAAAGACGGGATAATAAGGTTATTTCACAACCTACATATCTATGTCCTTGCCCCAGTTGAAAGTATTTTTAAACCCTTACCTGGCTTGGCAAACAAGAAAAGCAAGCAAGCAACAGATATGATTCTCCCTCAGATATCCTACCTGAAAACACGGGGTCCAGAGGATGAATGACTGACACGACAAGGAAACAGACACTGATGCTCAGCTACCAAATTACGAACATGCCTAAAGATACTCATTCGATATTTAAACATAAAAGAGCAAGTAGGGGCAACACGGTCAATTTGTATCTAAAAGCATAGAATAATTAAATGAATGAGAAACATTAAATTAATTACAAAACATATAAACGTATAAGCTAAGCAAGGGGGATAAGCCGTAATTCAACTTCAATTAAATATATTCCATGTAAATCAACAAATTGAAATACAACTTACAGCTTTTCTCAAAAGCTCTAAAGCTACAAGTTAATATCAAATCCTATCTCTAGCCTAATCGAGTCGAAACATATCCGCTTGACTATACAATCATACAACAACAATATTCAACAGTTTATACAATTAAACCAAGCTAGGATACAAGTTATTCATGCCCAAAAGCCAAAAGCAAGAAGCTATAATCAAAAAGCTACCAATTAACACAATTAAACGAAAAATGTGATAAAACGTAAACGACAAGTCGGATTCGAGCAATGCCAACGCTCTTAGAACCGTTGCATCGAGGAGAACAATCTGTCTGAAGGGTCCGTCGCCGGATTCAGGCCGAAACAGGCTCGCCGCTGCTGCTCCGCCTCCGTTCTGCCGCCGGTCCTGTCAAGGGCTGGAACCACCACCAAAACACTTGTCTCATCAAGGCGGTCACGACCATGGTGGTCTGCGGTCTCAGCTCCGCCGCACGCTACCGGAAAACACCAATCTCCACCGCCAACTTCCCATCGGCCTAACTCCGTCGTCGGTGGTCCGATGAAGGTGAGACCACCGCTATTGTGTTCCTCTCGTCCAGGGCTACCTTCGCTGGGTGGGGCATGGCATCGTCGTCGCCGGAGGTGGCAGATCGGAAAAGTGTCGTAACCACTTTCTCTCTGCCATAATGCCGCCCTCGGCCACTTTCACGCTTGGAGACCACCACCAAAAGCTTCCTTGTGCCAAGACGAACAAAACCCATATAATGTCAGGCCATGACGTTGCCGGAAAAGCCTCCGATAAGAAGCTCCTCCATCACGGAACTTCGCGCCGCCACAGCGCCACCACCGTATTCCAAATGCCAGAAATATTGGTACCATTGTGCTCCTCTCGTCGAGACGATCGATTTCGACATATCATTCGCTTCATAGGTCTCATCTCTCTCACCCACCTGCTATGGCTCTCTCTCAATTTTCATTTTTACCCCAAGACTTCCAATATTAGCATAATATACCCTATTCCTTGAAAAATGTGCAAATTGTGTAAAGTGTCGGAATAAGGCATACTTAGTGTCAAAATGACCGAAATTAAATGCTTAACAAACGTTGAGGTCCATTTTATGAAAATTCATGAGTTTACGAAAAGTCAATTCCGGGTTGGGTTAAAGTGTAAATAGTTTTGGGCTAAAATGCAATTTCTTGAAAATATGGTTTAATGAAGGATATTTTGGATTTTATGAAAATATTTTGAACCTCGATAAAATATACATTAAAACATTGGATTCCGGTCCAACGTGCATTGTTAAATTACTAGATTCGATTAAACGAGCTAAAAATATAAATTTACCAAACTGACCCTAGTTAGTGTTAAAATGATGCAATTCAAATTCTAATTAATGCTTTGGGCTTTAAATGCCAAATCGATTATTTATGAAAATCTTTAATGCAAGAGTTGGGAAAACGTGCAATTATGAAAGACGTCGGGACCATAAGCGGTCTGAATTCCAGTAAACGTGCTAATCCTGAACTTGGAGATTGCGGGTCGTCATATTTAATGTTTTCTTGTCCCCTTATTATATCGTATTAGATATTCGATTATTATCTTTATGAAGTTAATCAAACCGTTTTAATATCAAATTGTATACGTATGTATGCTTCACAACAAATAAACCTATTTTTTTTTAAAGGCGAACTTTGGTCTTTTGGCCCCGCAATTACAATTTACAACCTTGTCTCGAACGATTACAAAGTGAGTAAACGATAACATATCTTGGGCCTGGAGTTATACAGAAGGTGAGGCTGGAGACGAGCGTCTACGGCAAATCCCGATGTGTGCTTCTGACGTGTTAGCTTAGGCCGGTCGGGAGGTTGGCTAGCCTAAGATAATGCAAGGGTAACGTTGTTTTCTACGCGTTTCCTTAATCGCGTGGTGACGTTGCTTTTAGCACGCCTCCAGAAATCGTGTAACGACTCGTGCATACTGATAACGTGTTGGTGGAGTATTTTCTTGTACATGCTTGTTGTGGGAGTCATAAGGAGAGAGCTCGTGCTCGCCGGGACATATAACGAACGAACGAACGTTTTACCGCTTTAATCGATTAGTCGAATTACAATGCCGTCTTTATTATTTATTTACAACTGCTAGAACTTTATATTATCACTTGTCAATGGGTTGTAAATCGACTAAGACTCCTTTTAACCTGATCGGCTTAATTATGTGTAAAACAATTTCAAAGGATCCGTCGTCAATCTTTTAACTGTTTTAAAGTAAGCCGAACTCGAGTGTTGCTTTATCGTATAGTTTTACAACTTATATTATTTGTATCGTTTCCTAAAGCAAGCAACATTCAACCCTTTTGGTTTTGAACGATAAACGACGAACTGTGATTAATACTTATGTTATATAACCCCGTGCTAAGTGTTCCACATGTATGTCAAACATATGGCAATTAACATTATTCTATATGAGTAACAAAGTATATCGATCGTATTATGTCGCATAATGTTAATTAAAGTAAGAAATTGAATAGAAAATATGAATTCAATGAGGAATTTCTAAATATAATGTGTGAAACAATCGTAAGTGTTCCACATGTATGTCAAACATATGACAATTAACATTATTCTGCATGAGTAACAAAGTATACTAATCATATCATGTCGCAATAACATGTGACAAAATATTTTTAATAGCGTGGATATAAAACCAATCGAGCAATAACATGGAGAGAGACTTAATTTCAATATTTTTAGGATTTTTCATATATTTTTCTAGCCTAAGCCATATACCACCAATGCAGTAACATAGAGTACATATCTTTATGTCTAAGGTATTGGAATATAAAATTAAGGTATGTCTGATCTGAAATCAAGTACAAATCTCAACAATCCAAGAAATCTGAGATTTTCTTCATTGAATATAGAGTACATATATGTACTTATAAGGTATTATGATGTGAAATTTAGGTATGGTTGGTCCAAAATTAAGTACAAATATCACTAATCCGAGAAGTTTGAGAAAATATTTCTAATAGCGTTGATATAAAACCAATCAAGCAATAACATGGAGAGAGACTTCATTCCATTATTTTCAGAATTTTTTATATATTTTCCTAGCCTAGACCATGTACCAGCGACACAGTAACATAGAGTACATATCCTTACATCTAAGGTATTGGCTTGTCAAATTGAGGTATGTGGGGTCCGAAATCAAGTACGAATCTCACTAATCCGAGAAATTTGAGAAAATATTTCTAATAGCGTGGATATAAAACCAACCGAGCAATGACATGGAGGGACACTTAATTCCATCATTTTTAGAATTTTTTTATATATTTTCCTATCATACACCATGTACAAGCGACGCACTAACATAGAGTACATATCCTTACGTCTAAGGTATAGTGGTGTAAAATTGAGGTATATAGGTGTAACGACCCGAAAATCCGAGTTTCAATTCGGTATATTTTAATCGAGTAATTTCGTTATTTATTATTCTATTTAATATTTATTCTGAGATTTTAGAATAATTTCGTAAATGAGTGAATTTTATACTTAAATCACTAATTGTCAATGTGCGTTTAATTATATGAATTTTAACTGTAACTACGTATTATTTGGACGACGTGAGTCTTCGAACTTATTTTGTAAAATTACGACTTTGCCCCTTCGAATTCTAAACCTTAGTCAAGATATGACTAAGTCTCTCTCTCTCTCTCTCTCACATTGCCATTCACGCACAAACAAGGAAAGAAGAAGAAAGAAGAAGAAAGAAAAAGAAAAGGAAGAAGAAAGATTCCAACAATCGTCCCGACTCCGATTCCCGACGGATTCTCGATCCGTTTTCGTCTACGAACTCCTCGCGAACTCTTCTACGAGTAAGCCTTTCACGATTCTCTTGTTTAATGTCCTCTATACTTCGTTTTTCTCATTTTTGTGAATAGTTGTATAATTTAGGTTTTATATGATTTTGATGGTAATTGTGGATGGATTTTTGTGTTTATCGTTTCTATATGTTGATTACATGTTGTAGATGGTTATATGTGAAAATTAGGGATTGATTTGCATGATTAATCGATTTAATGTTGAATTAGGATTGATTTTCGCGTATTGGGTTTGATGTTCTGCGTGTTTCTGCTCATTTTTACGCACACGGGCCATGCACACGGGGTGTGGCAAGCCCGTGTGGGTGTACACGGCCTCTTGCACGGCCGTGCAAGAGACCGTGCGTGTTTGGGGATGGTGCACGGGCTGTGCACACGGCCTTGAGGCCGTGTGCAAGAGGCCGTGCGCGTTCGTCCGATTGTGCACGGCCTCGGCACACGGCCGTGCACAAGGCCGTGTGGCCCTATCACACAGTGCCCTGACCTTCTGTAAGTCAGGGCCCGTTTTGCACTACGGGTCCCTCCGAGACTCGTCTTTTCCGAATTCTTTCTTCACTCGTATATTCGATATATATGAAATAGATATGAATTCCATGATTTATGAATTTACAACACGTTCGGGTATATGAATAGTGCGTTTTAAGTCTTCGTTAAATTTTCTATCTTTTGCATGTGAAGTCCGATTTTCCCGAAATTCATATGCATACTTCTTTATGATAATTTAAGCATGTCCGTAAAGTTTCGTTACATTTGGATTTGATTTGTATTTTTAAATGCATGAATTACTCTGTTTTCGTTTGATAATTTGAACTTAAGTGATTGATTTAATTGTATAACGTGCTCCTATGTGTTTTAATATTCTCGTATAAGCCGTGCGTCGTCTTTAGTCTTATTTGGTTGTGTCCTGGTATTTTTGCAGACGATACTTCTGTGGAGTAGCGCCGGTTCTAGCTTTTGCTCTTCTTTTGCACGCGCCAGGTGAGGCTTTCCTTTTCTGTTCCAGTATTACTATGTATATGTATAAATAAGCCTCTCCCGAAATAAGCCACGTTTATGTTTTGTTTTCACACCGTTTCTATATATATACTTAGTAGATATTTATACTTATTATGTTTATTTGATTTATCGAAAATGATTTGATATGAAAAAGTACTATGTATAGTTTTCGAAATGTTTACGGAAGAGACATGTAAAACCTTTTGTTTTCTAAGGCGAACTTTGGCCTTCGGCCTCGCATATGACATGTCTCGAACGGTCTTTTGGCCAACCCGAAATGTTTGAAAAGCGAGTTATGAACTGTATGCATGATCGTTTGGGCCCGGAGTAAGAGCGATAGGACGAAGTCGGTAGACGTCGGGTCTACGGCGTAAATCCTATGGTTTCCTCCATTTGGGAGCTCGGGGTGAGGCCGGAGTGGCAGCCCTTTGAGTACCTGAGTTATTCTAGTTAGTAACGAGTAGTTCGGGTTTGCAGTCCGGCTACATTGGAGGAATAAGGGAGGTTTCCGGTTTTATGTTTTTGGTTATTGGAGTTTCAGGGCTCGACTCGCCGAGTCATATGATAAGTTATGTTTTATGTTAAATCACCACCCGTTTACGAAAACCTTTCTTTTATGTTGATTTCTTTTAATTATAAAATTGGTGATTTACTTCCGTTTTATTATATACATTATTATTTTCCCCCTCACTTAGTCATTTGACTAACCCTCTCCGTCTCACCCTATATTGGTTTCAGGATACTAGGCGGGATTCGTCGTCGTCGTCGTAGAGTTGTATTTATTTTCTCATGTATATTCTTTTTCCATATGATATGAATTAGATTTTTGTTAGGATGTTAGGATTTAATTTAATTTGCATTCGGGATTATGTATTTATCGAACCCGTTTGATATTATGTTATTGAATTTCGTTAGCCTTGGTGGGCTTTAATAATTGTGTATTTATTATGTTCTATTGCTTTGATTATTTATATTGCTTCCGCGTCTCTGTCTTTTCGTTGTTTTTAAAACCCCCCTAGTGATTGAGTAAATGCTTGCCGTTCGCCGGGTTTCGGTTCGGGTCGGATCCCATTTCGGTTCCGGGTCGGGGCTCGGTGCGGGGCGTGCGTTACCCGTTTGGGGCGCCCGCTACAGTTGGTATCAGAGCTCTTTGGTCCAATGGCCTAAGCTCTGAATTGTCGTGTTTTGCTGGTTTGGTCGGTCGTTGTGTGCCGGTGTAACTTAGGGAATTGCACTCACCAGTGTTCAAGAACGCTTAGTGTTTGAATTGTCACGGATCTTTGTTGGATGATCAACAACAAAAGATCTTTTACAATCAAAATACTGGGATGGGCTTGGATATAGGTGGATGTGAAACTCAAGGTTGTACTTGCCATGCCTGGTTGTCTGTCGTGTCCGGTTGTGTCTAGGTCGTACGGCTTAGGACTTCTGTGAAATTGTGCAAATGTGAAGTGCTTATGTGAAATCTAAGTGAACATTACTTGCCTATGTGTTTACAGCTTTGCATGCTCACTTACCTGTCATGCATAACTGTTAATGGCTTTACAGGATGCCTCCACGTCGTTGTCCCTGTGGACAGTCTTCGTCATCTTCGTTGACACCTCAGACCGATCCACTGATTCCAGCCGAAATTTTGGAAACATTAAGACAGTTCATCGCTCATGCCCCTAAAGGAAATGCTGAGCAGGAAGCGTGGGCTCAATTTCTCAGATTCGAACCACCGCAATTTGAAGGTACCCCGGATGAAGCTATTGCCGAAGCATGGATATCTGCTCTAGAAAAGATTTTTAGGATTATGGAATATCCGGATCCTCTAAGAGTCGGGTTTGCTATTTATTTGATGATTGGAGCTGCTCAGGAATGGTGGAAACAGTTGGAACAACGATGGGAACGCGAGCATGTAGTCCCGACTTGGGATCAATTCTTGACTGAGTTCCGGGCTGAATACATTACGAGGATTGTTCATCAGCAAAATGAAAGTGAAATTCAGGCCCCCGTTCAGCCTAATCCTCCCCAACCTCAGGGATATCCACGACCAGTATGTGGATTTTGTAAGGGCCCGCATGTAGAGGCTAAATGTTGGAGGAAGAATGGACTGTGCTTCGGATGTGGTAGCCCCGATCACATGTTGAATCTATGTCCGAAGAAGAGGCCAGTACCGCGGGATATAGCAGGCGATCCTGAGGATGCACATCCAGCGAATTCTACGAGGCCACTTAAACAATCAGGGTCTTCTTCCGGCAAGAAAACCTTCTCGGTATCTTCATCGAAGCAGAATGTACCTCCGAAACCGCAGGGAACGCCAGTATGTGGCTTTTGCCAAAGAGATCATCAAGAGTCAGAATGCCGAAAGAAGCAGGGACGTTGCTTCTCATGTGGAAGTCCGTTTCATCTTCGTACAAATTGCACAAGAAAGAGAATGTCGAGACGAGCCAGAAGGATGAAGCTTGATTCTGTATGAACGATCCAGGTATATTGCATTGTCATGACATTCATCCAAATTAATTTAATTTCATATTATGCGAATTTAGAAATTATGTGCATTAAGCGTGTTATATTATGCATGTGATTTCGATGTTGTTGCTCGTGTTTAAATTTTGTGAAGTTTGTGTGATTTTAATCACACGAACTACCCCTGTATGCCTTGCACGGTCTCGCCACACGCCGTGACGAGACCCTGTGCACTTATCTCACACGGTCTTGTTCCACCCCGTGTGAAAGGCCGTGCGCATGAATACACACGGGCTCGTCACACGCCGTGACGAGAGCCCGTGCGTGTTTGTCCTCACGGGGTCGTCACACGTCGTGACGAGACCCCGTGCGCGTTTCTCACACGGCCTCGTCACACGCCGTGACGAGAGGCCGTGCGCGTTTCTTCCGGATTTTAAAATGGTCAGTAGCTTTTCATTCTCGCGCACACCCTCACTTTCTCTCCCTTTTTCATGCGAAAAATTTCCCCATTTTTCTCCCCAAATTCCTTCCAACTTTGAGCTCGAATTATTCTCGATCTACCCGACGGATTTCCGTGAGATTTTGATGTGTGTTGTCTGCAGCGAGTTCTTGTTATTGTTGAAGTTTGGGCTCGATCCGTTTTACCGATCTCACACAATCTTCACCCGAAGTAGCGCACGCCAAGTGTTCGGTAAAAGTCCCGAGTGAAAAGTTTGCAACTTATTTCCTTCAATCCACACAACTCCAACTCTACTATGGAAGGTGCTCGTGAAACCCGTGGCGGACGTCGGGCAAGGGAATTACCCGACATAGCGGCCCCGGAAGGGTACCAAGTGGATTTGGGTAATGAAGACGATCAAGATATCTTCAACCGGTTAATGGAACGACCGGTTAGAGCCACGCAATTTCTAGACATGGAAGCTATGTACCAATTGGGACTTGGCGAAGGGATCTCCCATTACATCGACAACATTGGGTGGGCTAATTTTTGGAGTATTCAAAGGCCATCCTATCGCCGCCTTACTTGCGAATTTTTAAGCTCTCTTAAGGGCGCGGCATTTCCGGACGACAACGAGATGCCGATAGGAATCCACTTCAGAGCGTTCAACCGAGACTATACGCTCTCATACCGGCAGTTGACCGAGTATTTTCAACTGGATGTTACGGCACCGAGAAGACGTGCCGACGGATGGAATCAAGCCGAAGCGTGGAGACGTATCTCTACCTCCACCGAAATATTTAACTCCGGCGTATCCAAGGCTACGATGCTCATTTCCACTCAATTGAGAATTATGCATAGAGCCGTGTCTCGATCGGTTCTAGCCAGAGGAGACAGCCCGGGTGCGGTGAACACCGAAGACTGTCTAATACTCGATCATATGGTACGAGGAGAAAGGTTCAACCCCATCTCGTACATGATGGATCATATGAAGTATATCTCCACTCGGTCGAGAGGAGAAATTCGTGTTGGCTCATACATCATCCAGTAGCATAGAGTACGTATCCTCATGGCTAAGGTATTAGCCTGTGAAATTGAGGTATGTGTGGTTCGAAATCAAGTACGAATCTCACTAATCTGAAAAATTTGAGAAAATATTTCTGATAGCGTGGATATAAAAACCAACCGAGCAATAACATGGAGGGAGATTTAATTAATTCCATCATTTTTTGGATTTTTTCTATATTTTCCTGGCCTACGCCATGTACCAGCGACGCAGTAACATAGAGTACATATCCTTACGTCTAAAGTATTGGAATGTAATATTAAGGTAATAATCTACTCCTATCAAAGAGTATAAAATCCAATATTACCATTTTTTAATTATATATTTTTATTACAAAATCGAGCTAATCAACTCCAGTCACAGAGTATTCAAACCAACAATGTAGGAAATGTATCCAAACCAACAAAGAAATAACAATATGCAAACAACCCAAGAAAAATTTTACTAAAATCCTTACAGTCATCCTCATCTCATAAAGTACAACAAAGTTGGCAGCTTCTCTCTTGTTATTCTTTTTGCAATCTTCTCAATCTACATCAATAGTAAGCATTCCACGAGTACCACGGTTGTGAACAAATAAATAGCTTAGTTGACATGATACAAGGGAGAGATATCAAAATAATTGCATTGGTGTCAATTGTTGATTATCCGTAAAAGACACCCTCATGGTGATAAGACTCTTAAACGTCTTATGCAGTCGGATCATGTTAGTGACATCTTCATCCATATACAATCTAATAGAGTATCCCGTGACATGAGGGGCGATGTATTTCAAAGTAATGGTCCTTTTGTGAGGACCTGAGGTTGTTGCCATTTTCTATTAATAATTTGGCAAATTAGCTGGGAGAAGGACGGACGAGAAATCCACGACTCCCTCGTACAGGAAAGCTATTATTCAACTTTACTATCGACGCAAATTATAGAAAGCCTAATTGTGTAAAACGAAAAATAATTAATTCGAACGAAGGACCAATTTACACTAATAAGTAAATAGATTGAATTTAGCAAAACCCATTTAAATTCCTTATAAATAAATGCAAATTAAACACATATTTACACTAATCGGCTAATTAAATTCCACTTCAAAATAGCCATAATTAGAAATAAGATGAAAAACACAAGATTTCAAGTTTAGTCTACACCCACTTATTCTTTTTTAACTTGCAAATCATTTCCGTTGATCCCACAAAACCCCACAAGACATTTACCGAATCCCTGTGAAAATTTTGATAAAATAGAAATGTCTAGAAGCTAAAATAAGTACATACAATGACCGAAAAACATGCTAGTTAACGCAAATAATAAGCTCTCTGATTTTCCTTAATAATAGGATAACACAAATTTGGACGAAAATAATTTTTTAAAATGAATTAATTGAATGTGGAAAAACAGGAAAAATATTTTAACTCGGATAGAGTTATTCATACAGTTAATTACCTTTGTCTTAATTTAGGAAAGAGATTGTTGATTGAGATTTCAATTATTTAGTTTAATTCAACATACAATTCTACCAAAAAGGGAGAACGGAAAACAAAAATCAACAAAAAAAGGCAGCAATGTTTACCTCAAATCCATGGAATCCGAGAAGGGTGTTAGAAAAGTAGCAGCAAATATTATGCATAAATAATTAAGGAGAGAGATTAGGAGAATTGAGAATTTATTGCTGTAAACTTGACTACATAAATAAAGAAAAGATTGGCCTATATATAGGCTTAAACGTAAACTATAAGAACTAAAAATCTGGATACTTATCCACTAATAATACTTTATTTGACTAACTAAAATATAGGAACTAATTAACAACTCCTAAAATATCTCTAACTCTTGAAACGATTCGTTGATGACTTAGTCTGCTTATGAATCAGTCTTCAACACTCCCCTTTGATTCAAAGCTACAAACACCAAGTTGTGCTGTAAAAAACTCATGCTTAGCCTGCGAAAGCGACTTCGTAAATATGTCAATAATTTGCTCATTTGTACCACAAGTCTTTAAAATGATTTCTCCAGCTGCAACAAGATGACTTTGCGCCAGTAACGTCCTGACATCGAGGCCCGCCACGACTTGCACTTTTTGGTACCTTGATTGGTGTACCTTGATTTTTCAATATAGTACTTCATAACCATTTATTTGTATTGTAATTTCTATATTTCAAGATTAGTTTGTAATAAGAATATATATAAGAAAAAATATATATACCGGTTTTTGTACCAAGTGAATGGGGTAGATTACCTTGATTTTTTAATAGTCCCTCAATTTTTATTTTCGTAAGAATTAAAAAACTTTAAATATTGGATTTTGTACTCTGACACTAGGAACAAGTACTTTAATTATTCACTGTAGTACTTCATAATTGTTAGTTTGTACTTGAATTTTTATATTTCAAGATTCATTTGTAATAAGAAAACTGTAATATCGAATTTGTACTCTGAATCTTGACTATAATACCTTGATTTGTCAACGTAGTACTTGATAACTATTTATTTGTGCTGTAATTTTAATGTTCTAAGGCCCCTTACAAGTATTTTAATGTATATAAACACTATAAAATTCTACATGAGTAACAAAGTATATTGATCGTATTCTTTCACATAACGTTACTTAAAGTATGAAATCCATTGAAAAATATAAATTAGATGAGGAATTTCTAAATATAATATTTGAAATAATCATAAGTGTTCCACATGTATGTCAAACATATACCAATTAACATTATTCTATATGAGTAACAATGTATATCTAATGGCATGGATATAAAACCAACCAAGCAATGACATGGAAGGAGACTTAATTCCATCATTTTTTGGAATTTTTTATATATTTTCCTTTCCTACACCATGTACAAGCGACGCAGTAACATAAAGTACATATCTTTACGTCTAAGGTATAGTGGTGTAAAATTGAGGTATATAGGGTCCGAAATCAAGTATGAAAATCATTAATCTGAGAAATTTGAGAAAATATTTGGTGGATATAAAACTAACCGAGCAATAACATGGAGGGAAACTTAATTCCATCATTTTCAGGATATTTTTATATATTTTCCTAGTCTAGACCATGTACCAGCGACACAGTAACATAGAGTACATATCCTTACCTCTAAGGTATTGGCCTGTGAAATTGTGGTATGTGGGGTCCGAAATCAAGTACGAATCTCACTAATCTGAGAAATAAAAATAAAAATTTCTAGTAGCATGGATATAAAACCAACCGAGTAATAACATGGAGGGAGACTTAATTCCATCATTTTTAGAATGTTTTATATATATTCCTGGCCTAAACCATGTACCAGCGATGCAGTAACATAGAGTACATATCCTTACGTCTAAGGTATAGTGGTGTAAAATTGAGGTATGTAGGATCCGAAATCAAGTACGAATATCACTAATTCGAGAAATTTGAGAAAATATTTCTATTAGTGTGGATATAAAATCAACCGAGCAATAACATGGAGGGAGACTTAATTCCATCATTTTTATGATTTTTTACATATTTTCTTGGCCTAGACCATGCACCAACGATGCAGTAGCACAGTGTACATATCCTTACGTCTAAGGTATTGGCCTGAGAAATTGAGGTATGTGTGGTCCGAAATCAAGTACGAATCTCACTAATCCAAAAAATTTGAGAATATTTCTCGTAGGATGGATATAAAAACCAAGCGAGCAATAACATGTAGGAAGATTTAATTCCATCATTTTTAGAATTTTTCCTATATTTTCCTGGCCTAGGCCATGTACCAGCGACGCAGTAGCATAGAGTACATGTCCTTACGTCTAAAGTATTGGAATGTAATATTAAGGTAATACTCTACTCCTGTTAAAGGTATAAAATCCAATATTACTATTGTAGCGGGCGCCCCAAACGTGTAACGCACACCCCGCACCGAGCCCCGACCCGGAACTGAAATGGAATCCGACCCGAATCGAAACCCGGCGAACGGCACACATTTACTCAATGACTAGGCGGGGGTTTCAAAAACGAAAGAAAACGACAAAGGTGCGGAAGCGAAAAACAACAAAACAATAAATCATAATAATTGCACATGTATTAAAGCCCACCAAGGCCACCGAAATTCAATTACTATAAATAATAAACGGGTTCGATACAATATCCCGACAATATACAATAACGGGTTCAACATATAAATCCCGAATACTAAATAAATAAAATCCTAATATCATAAAACATAAATAATAGCCATACGGAAATAGAGTTATACATGAGCAAAAGAATGCAACTCTAAAGACGCGACGACGACGACGAACAAATCCCGCCTAGAATCCTGAAACCAACACAGGGGTGAAACAGAGGGGCTTAGTCGAACGACTAAGTGAGGAGGGAATAATAATGTATATTATGAAACGGAAATAAATCACCATTTTTAAACTTAAAGGAAATCAACATAAAAGAAAGGTTTTCGTAAACGGGTGGTGATTTAGCATAAAACATAACATATCATATGACTCGGCGAGTCGAGCCCTTAACTCCAATTTCGAAACATAAAATGGGAAACCACCCTTATTCCTCGAATGTAGACGGACCGCTAAATCCGAACTACGCATAACATATCATACGGTAACTCAGGTACTCAAAGGGCTGCCACTCCGGCCTCACCCCGAGCTCCCAAAGGTGGAGGGAACCATAGGATTTCCGCCATAGACCCGATGTCTACCGACTTCGTCCTATCATCCTTACTCCGGGCCCAAACATACATATATACAGTTCATAACTCGCTTTTCAAATCATTTCGGATTGGCCAAAAGACCGTTCGAGACATGTCATATGCGAGGCCGAAGGCCAAAGATCTCCTTAGAAATTAAAGAGGTTTTACATGTCTCTTTCGCAAACGTTTGAAAGAATATACGTAGTACTTTTTCTGTAACGCCCAAAAAATTCGTGTTATGAACCGGGAATCTGAATCAATTTTCTTGCGCGATTCATGATTTATTTTATTAATTATTCTATGATTTATATAACATTTTCATGAATGAGTGAATTTCGGTATTTAAACCACGACATGTCAATGTGCGTTTAATTTCATGAACTCTGACTGTAATTTTATATAATTTGGAAAACTTGTATTTTGACTAAGTTTCATAAATTACAAATTTGCCCTTTCGTTTCTCAACCGGGTCAACTCTTTTGAATTAAGCCATCACTCTCTCTCCCTCACTCATTCACGCAACAATAGAGGAGAAAAGAAGAGAAGAAAGAAAAAGAAAGGAAAAGAGAAGGAAGAAGAAGGAGTTTCGATGATCGTCCCAACCCTGTTTCTCGACGGATTTTCAAACCGTTTACGCCTACGAACTCCTCACGATCTCTTCTACGTGTAAGCCTTTCACGTCCCTCTCGTTTATTGTCTCCTATGCCTCGTATTTCTCATTTTTATATATAGTTGAATATATTAGGTTTTATATGATTTTGAGAGAAATTATGGATGGATTTTTATGATTTTGGATTCTATGTGTAGCTTAGATGTTGTAGAACATTATATGTGAAAATTAGGGAAGGATTTGCATTTTTAATCAGTCATATGTTGGTTTTTGAATTGGATTTGCGAAGGTTTCGCGTTTCTGTGAGTTTCTGCTGTTTCTTGACGTGCACGGGCTTTGCACACGGGGTGTGGCAAGCCCGTGTGGGTGTACACAGTCTCCCGCACGGCCGTGCAGGACACCGTGCGTGTTGTGGTTGTGCACGGCCTTGTGCACACGGCCTTAAGGCCATGTGCAAGAGGCCGTGCGTGTCTCTCTTGGTGTGCACGGCCTTGGCACACAGCCGTGCACAAGGCCGTGTGGCCCGATTGAACAGGCCCTGAGCTTCTGTAAGTCAGGGCCAATTTTGGCCTACGGGTCCCTCCGAGGCTCGTCTTTTCCGAATTCTTTCATCGCTCGTGTATTCTATATATATGAAATAGATATGAATTGCTTGATTTACGAATTTATAACATGTTCGAGATTTTAATTACGCGTTTTTAAGTTTTCGTCGAATTTTCTAACTTTTGCATATGAAGTCCGATTTTTCCGAAATTCGAATGCATACTCCTTTATGATATTTAAAGCATGTCCGTAAAGTTTCATTGCATTTGGATTTGATTTGCATATTTAAATTCATAAATTACTTCATTCCGTTTGATAATTGAACCTAAGTGTTTTATGTGATGGTATAACGTGCTTTTATGTGTTTCTATGCTTTCGTATGAGCCGTGCGTCGTCGTATGTCTTACGTGGTTATGTCATTTGTCAGTTGCAGGTTCCACTCTCGTGGATTAGGTTGCTCGCTTCCATTTCTGGTTTTCTTTTGGGTTGTCGCCAGGTGAGGTTTCCGTTGTTATTCTGTATTATGTAGATATGTATTATTAAGCCTCACTAAATAAGCCTCGCATGTATAATTTACGTTTTCATCCCGTATTACTATATTTAGTAAATACTTTATTCTTATTACTTTTATGAGGTTTAAAAACAATGGACTTGATATCAAATGAATATTATGTATGTGATTTCGAAATGTTTTCAAAAAGAGACAAGCGAACTATGTTTCGATTTAAATGTAATTTTGGGTTTGGAAACCTTCTCGTTGAGTGAATTCGTTAGGGCGGTTTCTCCCCCAGAACGATGGAACACCCGGTTGCGTTTCCTACCGTTACATCGCCTGTCTCAAATGGCCCTTTTGGCCCTCCCCGAAATGTCTTGATTCCTATTTTAATAGGAAAATGATAGTTATGAAAAATGCGAGATATGATATGATATGTGGGCCCCGGAGTATGGCGGTCGGATGAAGCCGGATAGACAGCGGGTCTACGGTGGAATTCGGTAGCTTGCTCCATGTTTACCACGAGCACGGGTGAGGCCGGAGTGGCAACCTTTGTGCTCCTGCGGCGGTTGACTTCGTGTCAACTGAGACATAGGCTATGCCTATATTCTGAGCAATTTGGATTTAGCGGTCCTTCTGCTATATGGGAGGAATAAGGTTGGTAAGTTTTCAGGTATGTTTTGATATGAGGAGTTGAGGGCTCGACTCACCGAGCAATATGATATGTCCCGTTATGTTATGTTATGATAAATCACCTAATGTTTATGAAAACCCTTCTTTTACGTTTGTTTTCTTTTAAGTTAAAATGGTGATTTATTCCTGTATGCTATTATGTATGTACTCCCTTTTTCCCCTCACTTAGTCTTTTCACTAACCCTCCCTGTTTTTAACCTTATCTGTTTCAGGTGATTACTAAGTGGGCATTCGTCGGTCTTGTATTGCGGAATTATTTTGCTTTTGTCTTTGTTCATTCCTAGGTTGTTTTAGGTACTTGACCGTTATATGTATTCTATAAGTTATGATATGAGTTCGGGATTATTTAATGTTGAACCCGTTATGATTTGATTCAAATTTTGTAAGTGAATTCCGCTAGCCTTGGTGGGCTTTAACTATTTGCGCAATTGGTTTATTGCTTTAATTTCCCGTTAGTAGAATTCGTTTTGGTTGTTGTGGCGTCCGCTTCCGCATTGTTGTCGTCAGTTGTTTTACAAAAGCCCCGCCTAGTGATCGAGTAAATCGGTTTTCTGTTCGCCGGGTTTCAATTGAGGGTCGGATTTTTATTTCGGCTTTAGGTTGAGACTTGGTGTGGGGCGTGCGTTACCCGTTTGGGGCGCCCGCTACAGTTGGTATCAGAGCTTCTTTGGTCCAATGGCCTAAGCTCTGAATCGTCGTGTTTTGTTTTTTTTGTCGGTCGTTGAGTGCCGGTGTAACTTAAGGAATTGCACTCACCGGTGTTCAAGAACGCTTAGTGTTTGAATTGTGACGGATCTTTGTTGGATGATCAACAACAAAAGATCTTTTACAATCAAAACACTGGGATGGACTTGGATATAGGTGGATGTGAAACTCAAGGTTGCACTTGCCGTGCCTGGTTACCTGTCGTGTCCGGTTGTGTCTAGGTCGTACGGCTTAGGACTTCTATGGAATTTGTGCAAATGTGCTAAGTGATTATGTGAACTCTATCTGAACTCTAGTTGCCTACGTGTTTACAGCTTCGCATACTCACTTACCTGTCATGCATATTTGCTATTGCCCGCACAGGATGCCTCCACGTCGTCGTACACGTATACCGCTCTCATCACCTCCGTTGGCACCTCAGACCGATACACCGACTTCAACCGAAATTGCGGAAACATTAAGATAGTTCATCGCTCAGGCCCCTAAAGGAAATGCTGAGCAGGAAGTGTGGGCCCGATTTCTCAGATTTGAACCACCACAGTTTGAAGGTGCCCCAGATGACGCTATTGCCGAGGCATGGATATCAGCCCTGGAACAGATTTACAGGATAATGGAATATCCGGACCCTCAGAGAGTCGAATATGCAATCTATCTGATGGTTGGAGCCGCACAGGATTGGTGGAAACAGGTCGAGCAAAGATGGAAACGCGAGCATGTAGCCCCAACTTGGGATCAGTTCTTGACTGAGTTCCGGGCTAAGTACATTCCTTGGGTTGTTCGTCAGCAACGCGAAAGGGAATTTCTGGCTCTCAAACATAACACATCTTCAGTTGGCCAGTACGAGGCACACTTCTCCCGCCTCATTACGCATTGCCCGTATATGGTCGCCGACGAGCAGAGGAAGACTCGCCAGTTTGTAGAGGGATTGACTGACGAGATCAAAAAGGCTATGATGGTGGTCCGACCTCAATGTTATACCGACGCAGTGGAAATGGCTCTGCATATTGAGTCTGAACTCAGCCTGTGACGCCCCCAATATCACAACCCCCGGACCGAAACGAGCCCCCGAGCGATAGTTAAATACCACCACTCGAAAACCCGCCCCGGACAACGGGATTCCCACAATCTGGCAACAGCAACTCCCCATCAACAATACCAACATCAACAACAACAACTATAGCAATAACATGTCATCAACGGAAGCAAATATCAAATATATATCCACTAATCTCATTAAATTCAAATATCCAAATATCATCATATTTCAACTTCCACTACTTTTAAGTTAACATGCCAAAATAAATAAGAGCTTAGTCATAATAAAATATCTACATGAACTGACTCCAAAGACCAGTAAGCCTACACTGCTGCTGCCAGTACCCAACAACCACTCGCACTGCTAACCTGAAGCATGAACCAAAAAGGGGATGTGAGTCAAACGAACTCAGTGAGGAGGGAAATACACATAATAAAAACATATATTTAATCCACGCTTAGGTTGATAAAAGCAAATATAGTGACGATATGCTCCTTTACAATTCAGCTAAGCTTTGGGAATTAAATATTCATATTTAATCCACGCTTTGATTAATAGAGAAACGAATCTAATGACGATATTTTCTCTTTATAATCCATCAAAGCTTTGTGAATTAAATATTAAAGTAAAACATTTTAGAAAATATTTTATTCCCGGCGAGAACGGGCCATCTCCTTATAACTCCCAAAAAAATATAATGAAATCACAACACACCGTTTGGCTTATCAAGGGAGCTACCCGAGATTTCACCATAACCGACTAATGGCGCCGGTGTAAGTATTATTCAGGCTAGACTACCTCCGACCAGCCATGAACAATACCCTTTGATTATTTATCAGGTTACTAGTTAAACCTGTTTGTAATCGGTGGATTATGAACCTGGCTTCAACCCTAGACGCACGTCTCCGGGTATCCGCCTCTCACATAATCCAGGGCCCAAATATACCCTAAGAGCGTCCTCAAGAGGGTTAAACGTGTATGATCTCGCTTTTAAAATTATTTTAATGGACCAAAAGGGTCTTTAGAGACAAGGTATGTAACCGTCTAGGGTTTCTCAATACGTTGCCTATATCTCGAGGCATACGCGCAAGTCCCGAGACCAAATGTTACTTTTTAAAACAAAATAGTTCTCTTGTCTCTATTTTCAAACCATTTTGGAAAAGATACATATATATATCATTTTTATATCAAAACCTTTTTATTTCAAATATTGATAACATATAATTGAAATATAAAGGGGTACGGTTTTCGCAATATTTGTTCATGCCCCAGTTAAAAACATTTTTACATCCTCACCTGTAGGCTTAACAAAAGATAACTCGAGGACTCGAAAATCAGCTCCGCGAGGTCCCACCTGTAATACACAGGCCTCGAGGTAAGACACGACTCGATAAATCAACCAAGTAAGACGCACGGCTATGAGATGCATTTTATGCTCAAAATAACATATTATGTAATAATGCATTTAAACACAATTAAGCTCATTCAACACATTTAAACACAATCAAGTACTCATGATATTAAGCTAAATTAAGCATTCAAGTAATATGGAAGCTTGGGAACCAAAATTCAAAGGTTTGTATATATTACACAAACCACCCCTCATTTAATACTTTTCATAGCAAAACAACTCCGATTAATCCGAAACTTTCGGCATCTCTTAGTTAATACATTTTAAGATTTTTGATGCCAAAAGAATCGAAAAACAAAGCTCATAACCTCAAATTTCACTATTCATCAGCCCCTACATATTTTGCCAAACTTTCATTTTCCAACCCCAAACTCCATAAAACTTCACCAATTAGCTTAATATCATGAACTAACATGAATTCCCTAACCATTTAAGCATATGAGATCATTAACTCAACATTGCATATTGATCAAATTCCATAGAAAAATCACAAGTAATGCTACATGCTATCAACAACCAAACTAAGCTCATCAATCAACCATTCTAGCATGCTTCATCACTTCCTTAACATATAAAACCATAACAACCAAAGAGTTGAGAGAATCATGAACTTACCTTGAAGATATGAAGTGAAGAGAATGAAGAAATAAGAGCTTGGTTGCACAAATAACAAGTAGAAGTTTGTTCCTTGGATGATGTAGCACACTTTTGTAGTAAGAAAGAAGATGATTTTTGGTGTCTTGAAGGTGATGACAATGGCGGTGGTGAAGAGGGAGAGATGGCCGAGAGAGAGGTTGAAGAAGAGTGTTGCTTGTGTTGGAATAGTGTAGAATATTTGAGAGAATTATGGTATAATTATATAATTAAAAGAAATGAAATAATAAAAGAAATAAGGATATTTATTATAATTATAGATATTATTTAGAAAAGTCAACAAGTGTTGGCAATTAGTATATAATTATACTGGTTAATTCCCGAACCAGTCCGAGAATACAGAAAATTGCTATTCCGGGCTAAAGGGTCGACTTATCGAAATAAGTCAATATTACAGTCAAAACGACCGATTTTTAGCCCTCGGTAGCAATACGAAGTTGGAAATTGCAAAATAGTTCTAATATGAAATTTCTTATGAAATCCTCATATTATTCACATATAAAATCACACATTAATCCATATAATTCACATAATCGCAACCAATGCAAACAAGAGCAATAATCGGCTAACGTACCGAAGCGCTATAAATAGCGGGGCGTTACACTATCCCCCCCTTCGGAGAATCTGGTCCGTAGATTCTAATTCAACTCCGCAAATAACTCGGGATAATGAGTTCGCATCTTGTCTTCTGTCTCCCAAGTTACTTGTTCGGTGGTTCGGTTTCTCCACAACACACGAAGCAAGGGAATCTGTCGGTTGCGGAGTTGTTTGAACTTACGATCCTGAATCTCAACAGGTTTCATCTCGATCGTCAAGTCAGGCTCTACCTAGACTTCTTCATCTCGGAGAATATGAGATTTGTCGGGATAGTATTTTCGCAATTGAGAAACATGAAAGACATTGTGAATCCCAGTTAGAGTCGAGGGTAGGTTCAGGCGGTAGGCAGTCTTCCCAATCCGTTCAATAACCTCATAGGGTCCCAAATATCTCGGACTGAGCTTCCCACCTTTTCCCACTCTAGCGAATCCTTTCCTCAACGTCGCCTTAAGAAACACTTTGTCTCCCTCTTCAAAGTCCAAATCCCGGCGTCTCTTATCAGCATAACTCTTTTGGCGATCCTGGGCAGCTTTCATTCTCTGTCGAATGATCACAATCTTATCAAGTGTTTCCTGGATCGTCTTTGGAGGTAGAGCTCGCTCCACGCCATTTTTAGTTCTTCGCCAGTCTTCTAGTTCCCAGTACAGAGGGGATCAGCATTTACGTCCATAAAGCGCTTCGTATGGGGGCATCCCAATTGTTGCTTGGTAACTGTTATTGTAGGCGAATTCAATGAGTGGCAGTTGCTTGTCCCAACCCGTGGAGAAGTCGAGAGCACAAGCTCGCAGCATATCGCCTAGAATCTTGATGGTTCTCTCAGATTGACCATCAGTTTGCGGGTGAGCGGCCGTGCTGAATTTCAAATTCGTTCCCAAGTTTCTATGAATTTCTTGCCAAAGTCGAGAAGTAAACTTAGGATCTCGATCGGACACGATACTCTTCGGAACTCCGTGTAGCTTTACAATCTGCTCAATGTACAGTTCAGCTAACTTCTTGACATTAGTGGTCTTTCGAATTGGAATGAAATGGGCGGATTTCGTCAAACGATCCACAATCACCCAAATCGTATCATATCCGCCTCGAACTCTTGGTAATCCGGACATGAAATCCATAGCAATATCTTCCCATTTCCAATCCGGAATAGAGAGTGGTTGTAGAGTTCCACCGGGTTGCTGATGTTCGCCTTTAACTCGTTGACAAGTCAAACACCGTCTCACGAAATCAGCAACTTCTCGTTTCATTCCATGCCACCAATATTGAGTCTTGAGATCTCTGTACATCTTATTACCTCCCGGATGGACGGCATAAGCAGATTTATGTGCTTCCTCCATGATTTCGGTCTTCAGATTCTTCGGCATGCAAATTCGGTTCTTAAAACGAAGAAGACCCATATCATCGAAAGCAAATGAGGAGTTCGGATCATCTTGCATCCTCACGATCTGTCTTTGAATCCAGACATCAGCACTCTGCTCGTCTTTAAGCCTCTGAACCAAATCCGGTCTCACTGAGAGGTTTGCAATCCGCGGTTGAGAGACTAAGTGATATCTCCCTGCTTCTGACGTCACTCCTATAGAGGTTCCTTCCAAGCTAGCTACCTTTGCTTGTCTACTTAAAGCATCGGCTACTACATTAGCTTTGCCTGGGTGATATTGAATACGGCAATCATAATCTTCAAGAAATTCCATCCACCGTTGTTGCCTGTGGTTAAGATCTTTCTGAGTATGCAGCTATTTCAAACTCTGGTGGTCGGTGAAAATGTCGAATGTCACGCCGTATAAGTAATGTCACCACTTCCCCAGGGCAAAGATAATAGCAGCTAGCTCAAGATCATGGATAGGATAGTTCTTCTCGGCATCTTTTAACTTACGCGAAGCATAAGCTATCACTTTGCCATTTTGCATAAGAATGCATCCTAATCCTTCTTTCGAGGCATCGGTATAAACCGTAAACCCTTCGGAACCTTCAGGTAGTGCAAGTACCGGAGTAGTAGTCAACCGTTTCCTTAGCTCTTGGAAACTTGCCTCGCATTTATCGTCCCACTTAAAAGGCACGTCCTTACGAGTTAAATTGGTCAGTGGAGCGGCTATCTTGGAGAAATCTTGAACGAAACGCCTATAATAGCCAGCTTACCCTAGAAAACTTCTGACTTCAGTTGGGGTCTTCGGCTGCTCCCATTTCATTACGGCCTCAATCTTCGAAGGATCCACTTCGATTCCATCTCCTGATATCACATGACCAAGGAAGGTAACTTTATCAAGCCAAAATTCGCATTTACTAAACTTGGCATACAACTGATGCTCTCGGAGAGTTCTTAATACGATGCGAAGATGCTCGGCATGTTCTTCCTTAGTCTTTGAGAAAATCAGGATATCATCAATGAAGATCACCACAAACTTATCGAGATATGGCCGGAAAGTACGATCCATCAAATCCATGAAAGCAGCTGGGGCATTCGTTAACCCGAAAGGCATAACTACGAACTCAAAATGCCCATATCGAGTATTAAACCCAGTCTTCGGAATGTCTGATTCTCGAATCCTCAACTGGTAATACCCCTATCGGAGATCTAACTTGGAGTACACTTTCGACCCTTGCAAAATATCAAACAACTCTTCGATGTGAGGTAGAGGATATTTGTTCTTTGTCGTCATCCGATTAAGCTCGCGATAATCTATACACATCCTCAACGTCCCATCCTTCTTTTTCACGAAGAGAACAGGCGCACCCCACGGCGAAGTACTCGGTCGAATGTACCCACTTCCCAATAATCCATCCAACTAAATCTTCAATTCTTTCAACTCTGCCGGAGCCATACGGTAAGGAGTCTTCGAATACGGTTCGGCACCCGGAGCTAAATCGATCACAAACTCTATCTCTCGTTCCGGAGGCAAAGAATTCAAACTCTCGGGAAACACATCAGGGAATTCTCCAACTACTGGTACCTCCTCAAGCTTAACTTGCTCTTTCGGACGGTTTAGTAGATAAGCAACAAAGGTCGGAGATCCCTTACTAATCATTCGGGCGGCTTTAACATAAGATACTCGAGGAATCTTGTCAAACCTTTTGCCCAAAATCTCGCTATCAGCTCCCAGAGTAATCCTTTTCCCGAAACAATCAATATAAGCTTGATGCCGATATAGCCAGTCCATTCCCAATATTATCCCGTAGTGACTCATCGGAAGCTCAATGACATCAGCAAGATAATTGCGATCGTCTATCCTCAACGGACAGTCTCGGAAGACTCAATTGCACAAATAAGAAATTCCCAACGGGGAATTGACCTCAAGCACATAAGGCAAACACTCGGCAGACAAAGATAATCTAGAAGCATATTCAGGTGCAATAAAAGAATGCGTCGCACCCGAATCATATAATGCAAATATGAACATGTCATGCAAATGTACAGTACCTTGCACCACTGCATTAGAGTCGGTCTCCCCTCCATCCCCCGTCATCGCATACGCTCGTGCCACAACTTTTCCTTTCCCTGCATTCTGTGGCTCTTTCTGGAACTGTGGAGGTGGCCTTCTCGGGCAGTTCTCTACTTGATGATCCTTGCGCCCACATCGAAGGCACAGTCCTTGTTTCTTCCAGCAATTAGCTTCCATGTGTCTTGGCTTGCCGCAATAAGAACACTTGATTGGAGGCTCGGCTGTCTGAGAACCCGTGGTCTTTTGCTTCTTGCTCGAAGATGAAGAACCCGCAGGAGGAAAAGACTTCTTGAATTTGCGAGGTGGTGGAGCTATATCCTTCGGTGCGAAGTCCTTTTTGATCTGTTGTAACTGAGACTCAATCTCCAGTGCAGTTGTGACGGCAACTTCGTATGTAGGGAGATGAGCTCCCAGAAGTGCTCTTCGAATATCCTCATTTAGGCCCTGAACAAACTGATTCACCTTCCTTCTTTCATCTGTAAGGATGGAAGGACAGTAGACAATGAGGCAGGAGAACATGGCCTCGTATTGATCAACAGAAAGATTCTCCTGTTTTAGGGTCCTGAATTCAGCTTCTTGTTTATCCTGTACAACCAGGGGAATGTATTTACTTCGGAAGGCTGAGAGGAAGTTAGCCCAAGTCGACTCAGTCTGATCAGCTCTCCATCTAGCTTCAGTCAGTCTCCACCAGTCCCTGGCTGGTCCTCTAAGGAGAAACACGGCATACTAAACTTTCTTTGAATCGGGGCATTCAATAACCCTGAACATAGGCTCGAGATCAGCAATCCACTCTGTGGCCTTGAGATCATCAGGTGCTCCTTCGAAACGCGGAGGATTGAGATTGAGAAACTGGTCAAAATCCCTTGCCTCTGCCTGTTTCCTTTGAGCAGGGGTCGGTTGTGCAGGAGCTACACCCTGTTGAAATATCCTTTGCATGGCCTCAAAGAACATGGCAGGATTCAGGGGATTCGGCTGCACGGGCGGTATTGGCTCGGGCTGAGGAGCCGGAGGAGCATTAATGTTGTTATCTTCCTGGGGAGGAGAAGGAGAAGCAGCTCTGGTTCTTGGTCTACCACGAGCCATTTCCTATATCAAAAGACTGAATAATATGCATGTTTCGTTAGCCACATGATCATGTTAGCACAAAATCACATAACATAAACATATAAGAGCACATTGTCCTATAGCCGTTCGACCTAGACAGACTCGACACGACGTCAAAACCTATGTACCAAACCAGGCTCTGATACCACCTTAAGTTGTGACGCCCCCAATATCACAACCCCCGGACCGAAATGAGCCCCCGAGCGATAGTTAAATACCACCACTCGAAAACCCGCTCCGGACAACGGGATTCCCACAATCTGGCAACAGCAACTCCCCATCAACAATACCAACATCAACAACAACAACTATAGCAATAACATGTCATCAACGGAAGCAAATATCAAATATATATCCACTAATCTCATTAAATTCAAATATCCAAATATCATCATATTTCAACTTCCACTACTTTTAAGTTAACATGCCAAAATAAATAAGAGCTCAGTCATAATAAAATATCTACATGAACTGACTCCAAAGACCTGTAAGCCTACACTGCTGCTGCCAGTACCCAACAACCACTCGCACTACTAACCTGAAGCATGAACCAAAAAGGGGATGTGAGTCAAACGAACTCAGTGAGGAGGGAAATACACATAATAAAAACATATATTTAATCCACGCTTAGGTTGATAAAAGCAAATCTAGTGACGATATGCTCTTTTACAATTCAGCTAAGCTTTGGGAATTAAATATTCATATTTAATCCACGCTTTGATTAATAGAGAAACGAATCTAATGACGATATTTTCTCTTTATAATCCATCAAAGCTTTGTGAATTAAATATTAAAGTAAAACATTTTAGAAAACATTGTATTCCCGGCGAGAACGGGCCATCTCCTTATAACTCCCAAAAACATATCAAATATAATGAAATCACAACACACCGTTTGGCTTATCAAGGGAGCTACCCGAGATTTCACCATAACCGACTAATGGCGCCGGTGTAAGTATTATTCAGGCTAGACTACCTCCGACCAGCCATGAACAATACCCTTTGATTATTTATCAGGTTACTAGTTAAACCTGTTTATAATCGGTGGATTATGAACCCGGTTTCAACCCTAGACACACGTCTCCGGGTATCCGCCTCTCACATAATCCAGGGCCCAAATATACCCTAAGAGCGTCCTCAAGAGGGTTAAACGTGTATGATCTCGCTTTTAAAATTATTTTAATGGACCAAAAGGGTCTTTCGAGACAAGGTATCTAACCGTCTAGGGTTTCTCAACACGTTGCCTATATCTCGAGGCATACGCGCAAGTCCCGAGACCAAATGTTACTTTTTAAAACAAAATAGTTCTCTTGTCTCTATTTTCAAACCATTTTGGAAAAGATACATATATATATCATTTTTATATCAAAACCTTTTTATTTCAAATATTGATAACATATAATTGAAATATAAAGGGATAAGGTTTTCGCAATATTTGTTCATGCCCCAGTTAAAAACATTTTTACATCCTCACCTGTAGGCTTAACAAAAGATAACTCGAGGACTCGAAAATCAGCTCCGCGAGGTCCCACCTGTAATACACAGGCCTCGAGGTAAGACACGACTCGATAAATCAACCAAGTAAGACGCACGGCTATGAGATGCATTTTATGCTCAAAATAACATATTATGTAATAATGCATTTAAACACAATTAAGCTCATTCAACACATTTAAACACAATCAAGTACTCATGATATTAAGCTAAATTAAGCATTCAAGTAATATGGAAGCTTGGGAACCAAAATTCAAAGGTTTGTATATATTACACAAACCACCCCTCATTTAATACTTTTCATAGCAAAACAACTCCGATTAATCCGAAACTTTCGGCATCTCTTAGTTAATACATTTTAAGATTTTTGATGCCAAAAGAATCGAAAAACAAAGCTCATAACCTCAAATTTCACTATTCATCAGCCCCTACATATTTTGCCAAACTTTCATTTTCCAACCCCAAACTCCATAAAACTTCACCAATTAGCTTAATATCATGAACTAACATGAATTCCCTAACCATTTAAGCATATGAGATCATTAACTCAACATTGCATATTGATCAAATTCCATAGAAAAATCACAAGTAATGCTACATGCTATCAACAACCAAACTAAGCTCATCAATCAACCATTCTAGCATGCTTCATCACTTCCTTAACATATAAAACCATAACAACCAAAGAGTTGAGAGAATCATGAACTTACCTTGAAGATATGAAGTGAAGAGAATGAAGAAATAAGAGCTTGGTTGCACAAATAACAAGTAGAAGTTTGTTCCTTGGATGATGTAGCACACTTTTGTAGTAAGAAAGAAGATGATTTTTGGTGTTTTGAAGGTGATGACAATGGCGGTGGTGAAGAGGGAGAGATGGCCGAGAGAGAGGTTGAAGAAGAGAGTGTTGCTTGTGTTGGAATAGTGTAGAATATTTGAGAGAATTATGGTATAATTATATAATTAAAAGAAATGAAATAATAAAAGAAATAAGGATATTTATTATAATTATAGATATTATTTAGAAAAGTTAACAAGTGTTGGCTATTAGTATATAATTATACTGGTTAATTCCCGAACCAGTCCGAGAATACAGAAAATTGCTATTCCGGGCTAAAGGGTCGACTTATCGAAATAAGTCAATATTACAGTCAAAACGACCGATTTTTAGCCCTCGGTAGCAATACGAAGTTGGAAATTGCAAAATAGTTCTAATATGAAATTTCTTATGAAATCCTCATATTATTCACATATAAAATCACACATTAATTCATATAATTCACATAATCGCAACCAATGCAAACAAGAGCAATAATCGGCTAGCGTACCGAAGCGCTATAAAATAGCGGGGCATTACACAGCCTAATGGGACCGAGTCCTATTCTTGCCACTACCACCGTTCAGTACCTTCCAGCGTGTTCTAAGAGGCATTTACACATTTGGGGCCCTCTTCCGGAAAGAAGACCTCCCAAGTGTCTTCATCGAAGCAGAATGCACCTCCCCAACCGCAGGGAGCCCTACGACCCGTATGTAGCTTTTGCCAAAGAGACCATCAAGAGTCAGAATGCCGAAAGAAAGCTGGACGTTGCTTCTCATGTGGAAGTCCCTTCCATCTCCGCGCAAATTGCACGAGGAAGAAAAGATCGAGACAGTCGAGGAGAACTTAGATCCGAATGCTTCGGTACAAGGTAGAAATATTAATTAGCATTCCATACATGCATTTTATAATTCGAGTGGTTTACACTCACTTGTTGCGCTTTTTATTGCTGTACTTGTGCATGCGCATGTTGGATTCTTTGCATGTTTCTCTTTCTATTTCTTTGTTGCCGGATTGGAGGACATTTGCAATTAGTGCGCGTGCTGCCGTTTATCATCGAAGGAACCGTTAGCAGCAGATTTGACCAAGTTGCCAGCAAAGGATTATTTTGGACTTGAATAAGTCCAGAGAACCAAGTTGATCATAGAATTCACAGACGTACTTCCCGAGAATCTGAGAGCTCTTGTGATCAGATCGGAATGGATGGTTTGTGATAGATCTAACTATAAGAAGTCGAACCGTGATCGAAGCCGCCTAACCGAATGGATTCTGCCGATCTGACAGAATCGAAGAACCGACTTAATGAACTTCCCTCCCTTGAACGTACCCGAACGAGTATCTTGATCTAGGGTACTCTAGCACTGCTTGTAGAGAAAGAAGACAGTGTACTTCCTATGTACATTGTTCACCGAGAATTGCACCGAATATTAACGAAGGCAAGTATCCTCTACCGTCGATGAAGAATTGTCCGATATGCTTTGAGATTGAGGATTTGTCTGAACAACCTTTGATTAGGGTATCATTAGCTCTGTGTCCGAGACGAATATGATCTGAAGACAGCTTTCAGTGCCTAATGTAGACGTCTTGAATTTGTATGTCTGCCTCTAGTATTGACAAGTACTTTGCGACTTGACGGACCCCGTTCATATCGCAGTGAGTTAGTCGTTGCTTTCTAAGGAGTCACCTTGGTGTCCTCGAGATTAGAGGAAGAACGCAGAGCACCTCTGTACGGTACTCCAGAAAAACAAAGGGCACCCGCTAGTTGCCAGCCTAGCAAATATGAAATCTGGATCGACTGAGTGACCTTTAGGTCATTTCGGATTCGGAACGAGGACCGAAGTAGGATCTTTGAGGATTTGAACAGTACTGGAATGGGAACAAGCCAAGACTTTGAGTGGAACTTCTCTAAGCTTGCAACCCTGTTGCTTGGGTCGACGGAGAAGAAACTGAGTCGAATGGACGATCTCTGTAAGACTTGTTCTTAGGAGTCGAGAAGAGATTAACTGCAACTTCAATATTAACCCTGCTCAAGGGATTCTGAAGGAATCGTCGTGAGTGAGAATGCGTCACATGAAAAGTTGAATTGGTGAATGGTACTAATGAAGAAACCATAGCTCATGCTCAGGAAGCTAAAATCAACCAGAAAGTTGTCACTCATGACATCGAACTAGCTGCCGTAGTAAAGGATTGGCTGAAGTGTCGCCACTATCTCTTATGGAATTGTTGACATCCCCACCGATTATGAGAGTTTAACAAGTGTTAACTCAGAAGGAGTTGAACCAACCCCAATGTCGTTAAGGGGAAATGTTTGAGGACTAAGATTACAAGAATCAGTGTTCCTTGGGAAAAGTGAATATCGTAGTTGGTACTTTGAACCAAACCACGAGCGTGTCACAAATTGAGGCTAAACCGAATTGGACTTGCACCGTTTTGAATAATTTCATTCACAGCCTCGCGAACCAGTCAGAATTGACTTGGAGAATCTAAAATACCAAGACTGCAAAAGAATGGATTCCGAGTCAGACAATTCAAGCGAAGAATAATCTAAAGTTTCAGCTTTGTGTTGGCAACCCCAATACTTTCGAATATAAGTCCCGGACCCATGATTCGAAGAGTCGAAAGAAAGAGACTTACTCGATTAAGTCAAGAGATACTTGACTCGTTAGCAGATCAAAGCCAAGCATCAAAGATTAAGGAGTTAGCTATGACTACTGCATATCCCTATGTGGGATTCGGAATGGATTCACCATGGACTTCGTGTCCGGACTACTGAAGGTTTAAGATGGTAATTACTATTACACGTTTATCCAGGATTTCTCCAAGGTGCGGTCGATCGAATTCAGGCCTTTCGACAATAAATGGAGATAGCTTAAGTTCTACTGAAAAGCTACTTGCAAGAACCCCGAACAAGCTTGGAGTTGTGCAATCCGCGAAATATCTCCTAGCGAGTCCCTTGAATGAATCAGACAATCTAAGAAGCTTCGTGAGAGATCCGAATGAAGATGCATAAGTTTCATCCAGAGTTGTTTAACTCTAATCAGTAGAATCTGGGGACCAGATTCTCATAAGGAGGGGTGATTGTAACACCCCAAAAATTCGTGTTATGAACCGGGAACCCGAATCGATTTTCTTGTGCGATTCATGATTTATTTTATTAATTATTATATGATTTATATAACAATTTCATGAATGAGTGAATTTTGGTATTTAAACCACAACATGTCAATGTGCGTTTAATTTCATGAACTCTGACTGTAATTTTATATTATTTGGAAAACTTGTATTTTGACTAAGTTTCATAAATTACAAATTTGCCCTTTCGTTTCTCAACCGGGTCAACTCTTTTGAATTAAGCCATCACTCACTCTCCCTCACTCATTCACGAAACAATAGAGAAGAAAAGAAGAGAAGAAAGAAAAAGAAAGGAAAAGAGAAGGAAGAAGAAGGAGTTTCGACGATCGTCCCAACCCCGTTTCTCGACGGACTTTCAAACCGTTTACGCCTACGAACTCCTCACGATTTCTTCTACGTGTAAGCCTTTCACGTCCCTCTCGTTTATTGTCTCCTGTGCCTCGTATTTCTCATTTTTATATATAGTTGAATATATTAGGTTTTATATGATTTTGAGAGAAATTATGGATGGATTTTTATGATTTTGGATTCTATGTGTAGCTTAGATGTTGTAGAACATTATATGTGAAAATTAGGGAAGGATTTGCATGTTTAATCAGTCATATGTTGGTTTTTGAATTGGATTTGCGAAGGTTTCGCGTTTCTGTGAGTTTCTGCTGTTTCTTGACGTGCACGGGCTTTGCACACGGGGTGTGGCAAGCCCGTGTGGGTGTACACGGTCTCCTGCACGGCCGTGCAGAACACCGTGCGTGTTGTGGTTGTGCACAGCCTTGTGCACACGGCCTTGAGGCCGTGTGAAAGAGGCCGTGCGTGTCTCTCTTGGTGTGCACGGCCTTGGCACACGGCCGTGCACAAGGCCGTGTGGCCCGATTGAACAGGCCCTGACCTTCTGTAAGTCAGGGCCAATTTTGGCCTACGGGTCCCTCCGAGGCTTGTCTTTTCCGAATTCTTTCATCGCTCGTGCATTCTATATATATGAAATAGATATGAATTGCTTGATTTACGAATTTATAACATGTTCGAGATTTTAATTACGCGTTTTTAAGTTTTCGTCGAATTTTCTAACTTTTGCATATGAAGTCCGATTTTCCCGAAATTTAAATGCATACTCCTTTATGATATTTAAAGCATGTCCGTAAAGTTTCATTGCATTTGGATTTGATTTGCATATTTAAATTCATAAATTACTTCATTCCGTTTGATAATTGAACCTAAGTGTTTTATGTGATGGTATAACGTGCTTTTACGTGTTTCTATGCTTTCGTATGAGCCGTGCGTCGTCGTATGTCTTACGTGGTTATGTCGTTTTTCAGTTGCAGGTTCCACTCTCGTGGATTAAGTTGCTCGCTTCCATTTCTGGTTTTCTTTTGGGTTGTCGCCAGGTGAGGTTTCCGTTGTTATTCCGTATTATGTAGATATGTATTATTAAGCCTCACTAAATAAGCCTCGCATGTATAATTTACGTTGTCGTCAGTTGTTTTACAAAAGCCCTGCCTAGTGATCGAGTAAATCGGTTTGCCGTTCGCCGGGTTTCAATTGAGGGTCGGATTTCTATTTCGGCTTTAGGTTGAGACTTGGTGCGGGGCGTGCGTTACCCGTTTGGGGTGCCCGCTACATTTTCATATCAAAATATTTTTGATAAATCGAATAAACATAATAGGCATAAATATTTACTAAGTATATATATAGAAACGGTGTGAAAACAAAACGTAAACATGGCTTATATCGGGAGAGGCTTATTTATATATATACATAATAGTACTGGAATCAGAAACGGAAAGCCTCACCTGTGGGCTATACAAAATAAGAACAAAAGCAAGAACCGGCGCTACTCCACGGGAGTATCGTCTGCAAAAATAACAAGACATACCCAAATAAGACTAACGACGACGCACGGCTTATACGAAAACATTAAAACATATTGAGGCACTTTATACAATCACATAAGGCACTTAGGTTCAAATTATCAAACGAAAATGGAGTAATTCGCAAATTTAAAAATGCAAATCAAGCCCAAATGCAACAAAACTTTACGGACATGCTTTAAATATCATAAGAGAGTATGCATTCGAATTTCGGAAAAATCAGACTTCATATGCAAAAGTTAGAAAATTTGACGAAACTTAAAACGCGTAATTAAAAATCCTGAACATGTTATAAATTCGTAAATCACGCAATTCATATCTATTTCATACATATAGAATACATGAGAGAAGAAAGAATTCGGAAAAGACGAGCCTCAGAGGGACCTACAGGCCAAAATTGGCCCTGACTTACAGAAGGTCAGGGCCCTGTTCAAACGGGCCACACGGCCTTGTGCACGGCCGTGTGCACCAAGGCCGTGCACATCAAAGAGGGACACGCACGGCCTCTTGCACACGGCCTTGAGCCGTGTGCACAAGGCCGTGCACCATAAACCATGCGCACGGTCTCTTGCACGGCCGTGCAAGAGACCGTGTACCTCCACACGGGCTTGCCACACCCCGTGTGCAAAGCCCGTGCACGTCAACAATGAGCAGAACACTTCGCAGAACCAGAAAAACCACGCGAATTCAATCCGAATTTCAATATTTGATCATCTAAACATGCAAATCTCGCTCTAAAATCCACATATAATGTTCTACAACATCTAAGCTACACATAGAGTCCAAAAATACGAAATTTCATCCATAAATTCCTTCAAAATCTCAAAAACCCTAACCTAAACAACTATTCAACAAAAACGAGAAATACGAGGCATAGGAGACATTAAACGAGAGGGACGTGAAAGGCTTACTCGTAGAAGAGATCGTGAGGACTTCGTAGGCGTAAACGGTTTGGAAATCGGTCGGGAAACGGGGTCGGGATGATCGTTTGAACCTTCTTCCTTCTCTTTCTCTTTTTCTCTCTTTTCCTTTGCTGTTGTTGCGTTTCGGGCGAGAGTGAGGTGAGAGAGAGAGTGATGAGACTTAGTCAAAAGTTTGACTAGGGTTTAAAAATCGAAGGGGCAAATTCATAATTTCGTAAAATAAGTTCAAAAACCCATATCGTCCAAATAACACATAATTACAGTCAAAATTCATATTATTAAACGCACATTGACAATTCGTAATTTAATATAGAAATTCATTCATTTACGAAATTATTCTAAAATCTCATAATAAATATCAAATAAAATAATAAATTGCACAAATACTCGATTCGGACATACCGGAATATAATTCGGATTTTCGGGCGTTACAATGATTTTTTAATTATATATTTTTATTACATAATCGAGCTAATCAACTCCAGTCACAGAGTATTCAAACCAACAATGTAGGAAATGTATCCAAAGTTCCAAACCAACCAAGAAATAACAATATGCAAACAACCCAAGAAAATTTATACTAAAATCCTTACAGTCATCCTCATCTCATAAAGTACAACAAAATTGGCAGCTTCTCTCGATCTTGTTATTCTTTTTGCTGTCTTCTCAATCTGCATCAATAGTAAGCATTGCACGCTTCTGAACAAATAAATAGCTTAGTTGACATGATACAGGGGAGAGATATCAAAATAATTGCATTGGTGTCAATTATTGATTATCCGTAAAAGACATCCTCATGGTGATAGGACTGAATTTAAACATCTTATGCAGTCGGATCATGTTAGTGACATCTTCATCCATATACAGTCTAATAGAGTATCCTGTGACATGGGGGGCAATGTATTTCAAAGTAATGGTCCTTCTGTGAGGACCTGAGGTTGTTGCAATTTTCTATTAATAATTTGGCAAATATCCATGAGCTAGGAGAAGGACGGACGAGAAATACACACCTCCCTCATGCAGGAAAGCTATTATTCAACTTTATTGCCGATGCAAATTATAGAAAGCCTAATTGTGTAAAAAGAAAATAATAATTAACTCGAACGAAGGCCTAATTTACACTAATAAGTAAATAGATTGAATTTAGCATAACCCATTTAAATTCCTTATAAATAAATGCAAATTAAACACATATTTACACTGATCGGCTAATTAAATTCCACTTCATAATCACCATAATTAGAAATCAGATGAAAAATGCAAGATTTCAAGCTTAATCCACACCCACTTATTCTTTTTTAACTTGCAAATCATTTCCGTTGATCCCACAAAACCCCACAAGACATTTACCGAATCCCTACGAAAATTTTGATAAAATAAAAATGTCAAGAAGCTAAAATAAGTACATACAATGACTGAAAAAGCATGTTTGTTAACAAAAATAATAAGCTCTCTGATTTTTCTTAATAATAGGATAACACGAATTTGGACGCAAATAATTTTTTGAAATAAATTAATTGAATATGGAAAAATAGGAAAAATATTTTAACTCGGATAGAGTTACTCATACAGTTAATTACCTTTGTCTCAATTTAGGAAAGAGATTATTGATTGAGATTTCAATATTTAGTTTAATTCAACATACAATTCTACCAAAAATGGAGAACAAAAAACAAAAATCAACAAAAAAAGGCAGCAATGTTTACCTCAAATCCATGGAATCTGAGGAGGGTGTTAGAAAAGTAGCAGCAAATATTATGCATAAATAATTAAGGAGAGAGATTAAGAGAATTGAGAGTATATTGCTGTAAACTTGATTACATAAATAAAGAAAAGATTGGCCTATATACAGGCTTAAACGTGTAGCGCCCCTTCAAGAAGGAATGCCACATCCGCACCAAAGCGGATTCCCGAGCTTCAGCGAGGGGCCTCAACTCAAAAACCCACTCCGGCGAACGACACGCAAGCAATAACCACCGGCAACAGCGACAACATCCCAACAACAACCATAACAATATAGAGTAATGCAGAAGCGATTAAAAGGCAAACAGTTCAATTCCATAAAAGCCTACGGGGCTAACACAATATCATTAAATAGTTGCAGTTCAAAATACAAAAGAATCATAAACACTAGTGCCGTCCATGGCTCAACTAGCCTACCCTGTGCAATCCTAGATATCTTCAACTATTCCACAACAGGGGCATATAAGATACAGAAAGTAAATAAAGCAATAAATGGTACGAAAGCAATTAAATACAATAAATAAGACTCGACGGTTGTTGGGACCACTGACAAGACAAACTAGACTACAAGACTGAGCCTATCTACACCTGCTGATGCCGATTGATAAGATAGGTGACGCCGCCACCTGTCTACCTGAAACAAGAACCAAAATAGAAGGGGTGAGTATAAAGGGTACTCAGTAAGGGGGGTTTTGATCACAGTTCGTCGTTTATCTTTTAAAACTAAAAGTAGTGAATGTTGCCCGTTTTGAGAAAGAATACAAATAACGATATAAGTTGAGAAACAATAACACAAGGTAACACTCGGGTTCGTCTTACTTTGAAAACACAAAAGGGTGACAAACCGGATCCTTTGAAATCATTTGCACATAATGTCAGGCCGATCATTTGAAAGGATCTTAGTTGGGTCACGAGGCATGATATAAACAAGTTGGAAATGATAAGTAAACACGGCTGGTAATTCAACTAAGTAGTTTGAACAATAAAGAAGGCTTAAGTTGGGCAAGTTCGAGCCACGCTTCCGGCTTTTATATATATATATAGGGAAATACATATGCTAAATGAAGAAAACCGGAAGGTGCTTTGACTTGTAACGAAAGCAGTAAATCAATTAGACAAGTAAGTAATACAATAAGTCATGCAATAATGTGTCCTGGCGAGAACGGGCCCTCTCCTTATAACTCCCAACCATAAAATCATGAAAGCATGTAGCAAAGTACACCACCACCGAAAGTCAATGTCCAATCAGAATTTTATGGAAACGCATGTTAACAACGTCACCCTAATCAGAATTTTCAAGGAAGCGCGTAGCATACAACACCACCCTCACACTGACTCAGGCCAACCAACCTCTTGACCAACCTATGCTAATACGGATTGGAGTACACATCGGGATTGGCTCACCTCCTGTATACTCCGGGCCCCAAGTCATGATCCAATCCATGGCTTGCTTTTGAAATCAATATCAGTTTTGGTGGCCAAAAGGGCCATTCGAAAAGATGATGCAAGAAGTTATGTATGAATGGCCAAAGGGCTTTTGAGACAAGTTGGTGTAACGATCTAGGAAATACTCATAAGTGTCGTACGCTTCAGGAGCATGCTGACGGACGTCCCTAACGACATTACTTATAAGTACCTCTGAGATCAAATGGTTACTTTCAAAACAAATAGGTTACTTGTCTCTGGTTGAAAGCATTTTAAATTATTTTGTAGATGCATAAGTTTTGCTATCAAAAGGGTTTGACTAAGCACATAAAGAAATAGTAAAGGCAGAACAACAAGCAATACGAAAGACGGGATAATAAGTTATTTTGCAAACCTACATAACTATGTCCTTGCCCCAGTTGAAAACATTTTAAACCCTTACCTATAGCTCGACAAGACAAGATGAAAGCAAGCGGTCGTCAGGTTTCTCCATCGTTCGTCCCACCTGTAATACACAGGGCCTAGAGGATGAAAACGAGACCGACAACACTAAAAGGAAGACACGACACAACAAATGACGCATGGCAATTCAAATAGAGCCTCATTCATGCTACAGGTGCAATATGGAAAGCCAGATAATTAAACATATAGAGATACACAATTATGGAACAACAATTAAGGAAATATTAATAAAATTCTAATAATAGGAAGAAGCATTAAAATTAAATATTAAAGACATGCTTAAATGCAATTAGGGCACGTAGATATGCTTAAAATAATATAAGAAAGCTCTCTCGCGAAAACGGGGTCGAACGGATAACAAACGGGAAAAGTGGAAAAAATTCCTAAACGAGAAAGGTGTCAATTGACGATCAAATTAAGCCGGATAAATCATAACTTTAGGAATAAATAGGTTTTGGAACACTACGAAGCTATAGGTGAAATCGGAATTCAAATCCGAGGTCAAACGGGAAAATGCCATTATTCATAAGAGGTAAAATGGTAATTTAACGTGAGCAATATTTGAAATCAAGCTAGAAAAATGGTTAAGGGGGTTGCACTGGCCTGTGCACAGTCTTGAGACCGTGCAATAGCCTGTGCGTGATCACGTACAGGGTGGACAAGCTTGTGCACGGGGAAAGCAAGCCCGTGTGAAGGCTAGAGGGGTTGCACAGTCTTGTGCACGGGCTCAAGACCGTGCGCAAGGTTTTAAGGGTGTGCACGGTCTTGGGCACGAGCGCAAGCCCATGCGCAGGCCCGTGCGGATCTTCTGGGCAACAGAAAAGTGCAGTTCGCTAGCTCTCTTTCTCACCCAACATACAAATCAATAGATCTCTCAATCTACTCCATAAAACATGCTAATTTTTACATATATGCATATATATCACATTAGCTACACATAGGTTCAAGAATCATGCAAAATGACCAAGTAAATCTTCCTAAATGTAAAAATCCAAAATCTATAAAATTCTATCTAAAAACCCACGAAAACCGCAACGAGGAGTGAACAGATTGAAATGGGGTAAAAGGATTACCGATAGAGAATGAAGCAAGGATCGATCCGGTTTTCACAGCTCATCGATCGGGTGAGAAACGGGCTCGATAGCACAATGAGAAGATTTCCTCTTTTCTTCCTGTTTTCTCCTTCCTCTTCTCGGCTCTCTCTCTCTTCTCCTTCTCTATTCTCTTTCTCTTCCTTCTTTCTCTTTCTTTCTTTCTTTCTTTTGTAATAAAAGGGGTAAAAGTGGAAGTAAGGGGTATAAGAGGGGTAAATGTAAAAAATAAGTATTAAAGAGGGTCGAGGATAAAATAGAAAATTTCGAGTAAAAGGTGGGTTCTCGGGTAAAACTTATTCGTGATATTAAATATTCTCACGAAAATCCCTCAGCGCGAATAAAATATTATTGCGGAATAAATCCAAAATTTTGGGTCGTTACAAAACGTAAACTAAAAGAACTAAAAATCTGGATACATATCCTCTAACAATACTTTATTTGACTAACTAAAATATAGAAACTAATTAACAACTCCTAAAATATCTCTAAATCTTGAAAAGATCCGTTGATGACTTAGTCTGCTTATGAATCAGTCTTCAACACTCCCCCTTGATTTAAGGCTGCAAACACCAAGTTGTGCTCTAAAAAACTCATGCTTAGCCTGCGGAAGCAACTTCGTAAATATATCAGTGATTTGCTCATTTGTACCACAAGTCTTTAAAATGATTTCTCCAGCTGCAACAAGACTTCGAATGTAGCAATAGCGAATATCAATGTGTTTTGTTCTGTTATGATGTGTTGGGTTCTTTGTCATTGTAATGGCTAATTTCTTATCACAAAAAATCTCCGTTGCACCAGCTTGTTTGTGGCTAAAATCTGCAAGCAGCCTTCTAAGCCAGACAGCTTGACAAGCTGATGAAGTTGCTGCAATGTACTCAGCTTCTGATGTTGATAAAGCCACAACTTCTTGCTTCTTTGAGCTCCATGAAATTGCTCCAGATCCAAGATTAAATGTAAAACCTGATGTGCTTTTTTTGTCACCAATGTCTCCTGCCCAATCACTATCTTGTTCTTGAGCATAACCTTTCACAACGAGAAGTGCCTTGTATTTTTGGATGCTCCCATTTGCATGATACTTAGTTCTGAACACCCACTTGAGACCAATAGCATTCTTTCCTTCTGGCAAGTCTACTAAATCCCGTGTTTGATTTTTTTTAATAGCCAACAATTCCTCTTCCATAGCTTTGCACCAATTATCATCCTTTTCAGCTTCCTCAAAGCATCTAGGATCTGAAACAATTAAAGCAAAAATACAAGAAGCAAATTTATTATCAGCATATTTAGGATTTTGCTTTCGTTCCCTCGTTGATCTTCTTAATGGGATTGACTCATTAGAAGATTCTTCAAGATTTGATGAACTTCTTTGTAAAGCTGCATTATTTGACTCCTGTTCATCATTGGAAGAGTTTTCAATGGGTAAAGGAACCTCTTCTTGCTCTTGTTGGTCACTCCATTTCCAACATGCATCTTCATTAAATATAACATCCCTGCTGATTTTAGTCTTGCCACTGAAAGGATCATATAGCTTATAGGCTTTAGATTGAGTACAATATCCAATAAAAACATATTTTTTAGATTTTTCATCAAATTTGCTAGAATATGTTTTAACCAAAGCATAGGCTATACTACCAAAAATCATTAAGTGACTTACAGTTGGCCTTCTACGTTCCACGCCTCATAAGGTGTCTGATTTTGAACAGCTTTTGTTGGAGACAAGTTGAGAAGGTACACCGCTGTTGCAACAACTTCTGCCCAAAAATTAATAGGGAGATTTTTTGCTTGCATCATGCTCCTGGCCATTTCTACTACTGTGCGATTCTTCCTTTCTGCCACACCATTTTGTTTCGGTGTGTGGCATTGTAAGCTCCCTGCAAATTCCTTTATCTTCACAAAAATCATTAAAAGCAGTTGAAACAAATTCGCCTCCTCTATCTGTTCGTAGAGTCTTTATTAGAAGACCACTTTTTATTTCCACAAAAGCTTTAAACTTCTTAAATCTGTCAAAAGATTCAGATTTATTTTCGAATAAATAAACCAAACTCATCCGGCTGTAATCATCTGTAAACAACAAAAAATATCGACTACCGCCAAAGGGTTGATTATTCATAGGCCCACATAAATCTGCAAGCACTAACTCAAGACATTTAGATGCCCTCCAAGCTTTTCATACAGGAAAAGTGTAACGGCACGTCCCCAAATACGGTGTCACGTGACATCCCTCACCAACTCACAATCCATAACAAGAACTGAGGTCCGATTATGAACTATAACCTGGCGAACGGAAAAAAAATACCAGACGGATCTGCTTTATAAATAATAGGACAACGGACCACAATACAGCGGAAGCAAATCAATACAACTTATCCCACTCAGGGAGTTAGAAAAGCAATAAATCCAAAACACAAGTATAAAGCCCACCAAGGCCACTGAAAACAACAATATCAGCATTCAAACTAATTTACATCATTTACATGTACAACTTCTAGGGTTTTAAGTATTTATCCAGATACACAGGAGGAAATGAAATCACCTAAATAAAAGTAAATGATTCCAAGGACAAGACCTGAATCCACCTAGCAACAAAAACCTGAAAAGACAACAAGTAGAATAATGGGGTTAGTCAAAGCGACTAAGTGAGGGGGCTGTAATACGTACATATTATCGAAACAACAGAAAGACTCACCAGTTTTTAAATGAGAAGAAAGCAAAGGAAAAATAAAGGTTTTCACAATTATTGGTGAATCGAATAATTTCGCAATATAATAAAAGCTCGGGGAGTCGAGCATCAACCACCTGTTTCATAATATTAGAAATATCAAATAAACCACCCTTATTCCTCCTTATGTAGTCAGGTAGCTAACCCAAACTACTAGATAATCATGTGGGGAGTTTCACCCTCATATCTTCGATAGAGGATATACCTCATCGGTCACAGGTACTCAAAGGGCTGCCACTCCGGCGTCACCCCGAGCTCCCGTCAGGGGTTTAGAGTCAGAGAACCGAGATCCACCGTAGACCCATTGTCTAGCTGGCTTCACCCCATACCCTGGTCTCCTGGGGCCCAATATAGATAATGTGGCTCATTGGCCAGGCCGAAAGGCCAAGATAATTTCTTGCATTTAAAAATGCTTAAGTGGTCAAAGAGAGCGATTGATAAATCAACTTTTAATCCTTTCGAGCTAAAGGAGCCTTTGAGGGGTTATACATAATAATTTGATATCAAAGCATTTTCTTAAAACTCATTAAGATAATATGTTTTCCAAGTAGCTACTATATATAATATAAGTTTGGGGAAAGAAACATAAAAGCATAAAACACAGGCTTCGGGTGTATATAAAATAATATCTACATACGTATAAGAAAACCGAATTCAGAAAAGAAACCCCACCTGGATAATACTGCAAAATGACAAAAGGAAAGAAAACCAAACTACTGTCCGGAAGAACTACCACCTGAAACCAAAAATGACACAACCACGTAAGACAACAATACAACGCATGGCTATAACTTAAATCACGTAATCATGGAACAAGTAAATAATTAGATAAAATAATTAAGCATAAAAAATTAAAGGATATTGAGAGTTAAAGGACAATTATCAATCAATTAATTGATCATAAGAAAAGTAAAAGAATTAAACAACTATTCAAAAATTAAATTCAACGAATTGATTAGAGGAATAGATTATTTTAGATTTGGGAACATCCAATTGGGTATCAAGTTCACAAAGAAAAGTGAAATCACTTCGGAACAGAATCATTAATGACCAACTGACCAATTCTTGTCATTAACCTTGATTGTTAAACACATATATGTAATTATATATATATATATATGTATATATATATATATATATATATATATATATCAGCAGTTCAACACCTATATTTATAGCTTACATACGAGGTCAAGTTTTCATTGAATTCTGACATGGATGCTTATATAATTGGGTTTGGCATGCCAACACAATATTTCCTCTATCAACACTTATATGGAATCTAGACATGTAGATGGGTGCTTTAACATATGGAAATTGGAATACACATATATTAAAGTAAAGGTAAGCACTCATTTAGTGTAAAAGCGGAAGAGATTAGAACCACCGACGGAAGCCATCATTCAAGAAAACATGAACATTTAATATCTCCACCAAGATTTGTCACAGAATTATATTAACCAAGGTTATGTAAAACCGAAATAGTTATATAAACACTAATTCAAAAAATAGGATTGCTAGGCGAGTTTCTTTACTTGAAGAACAAGGGTTTTCTATGGCTTTAGGAAGGAGAAGACGAAGTGTTTTCGAAAAACTTTTTCTTTTAAAAGTGTTGTTGATATATTTTAATATATGTATATTAAAAGTATCTTGAACCTTTTTAGAAATTAAAATGAAACTAAGTGACATAATAATTTATATAATTAATGTGATCCCTTTTTCTGGTCTTTCATCTCTTCTCGTATACATATATATATATATATATATCATCTGATGAATAAGTTTAGATAATTCAAGTAGCCAAATATTTTATTTCAATCAAATACATAGTTTAAATAAGAAAATCATGCTCTTATTGATATTTAGGGATAAGGATATATGTGTCATAATTTAATAAAAATACATAGACACTTATACACGTAATCATAAATTTTGTCACGTATTAATTAACTCGAAATTCACATAATTTAGAATATCTGAGAAACTTAAAAAATTAATTATACACACATTAGGCAATTTAATCACAACTAACACACATAAAAATTCAAATTAAACACATTAAGCAAATAATATCACATCAGCACTGTAGCGCCCCCATAAGACACGACCAGACGATAAGACAAGACAGACGCTACCTCGAGTTCCACATCCACCTGCATTTGATCCCAACTCAGTACTACAATTGTAAAAGATCAAACGGTTGGTTGGTCATTCCAAAAGAAGATCAATCACAATTTCAATACTAAAGAGTTCTCAAGCACCTGTGACTGGAAACTCTAAGCCTCATTGACACGAAACGGGCAGACACAAGGGACAAGACACGACGCGATTTCAAAGCTTCGGTTCCTTTTGGGAACCTAGGGTTTGATACCACTGATTGTAGCGCCCCCTGAAGAAGGAACGCCTCATCCGCACCGAAATGGACTCCCGAGCTTCATCGAGGGGCCTCAACTCAAAAACCCACTCCGGCGAACGGCACTCAAGCAATAACCATCGGCAACAGTGACAACATCCCAACAACAACCATAACCATGCAGAGCAATGCGGAAGCGATTTAAACAGAAAACAAATAAATTCCATAGAAGCTTACATAATATCAATTAAACATTTGCAGTTTGAAATACAACAGAAGCATAAACACACAGTGTCATCCATGGCTCAACTAGCCTATCTTGTGCAATCCTAGATATCTTCAACTATCCCACGTCAGGGGCACATAAGGTACATAAAATGAAGCAATAAAGGGTACGAAAGTAATAAGATACAATAAAAAGGACTCGACAGTTGTTGGGACCACTGACAAGACAAACCAGACGACAAGACTGAGCCTATCTAGACCTGCTGATGCCGACTCTGACAAGATAGGTGATGTCGCCACCTGTCTACCTGAAGCAAGAACCAAAATAGTAGGGGTGAGTATAAAGGATACTCAGTAAGGGGGTTTTGATCATAGTTCGTCATTATCTTTTAAAAATTAAATGTAGTGAATGTTGCCCATTTTGAGAAAGACTATAAATAACGATATAAGTTGCAAAACTATAATACAAGGCAACACTCGGGTTCGGATTGCTTGGAAAATACAAAAAGGTTGACGAACCAGATCCTTCAAAATCATTTGCACATAATGTCAAGCCAATAAATTGAAAGAATATTAGTTGAGTCACGAGGCCGTTACAAGTTCGAAAGGCATGATAGGAATAGGTTAGAAATGATGAGTAAATACGGCTCGTAATTCAACAAAATAGTTGAATAATAAAGGAGGCTTAAGTGAGGCAAGTTCGAGCCACGCTTCCGGATTTTATATATATATATATATATATATATATATATATATATATATGGGGAAATACATATGCTGAAGGAGGAAAACCGGAATGTGCTTCGACTTGTAACAAAAGCCGTAAATCGATTAGAAAAATAAATAATGCAATAAGTCATGCAATAATGTGTCATGGCGAGAACGGGCCCTCTCCTTATTACTCCCAATTCATAAAAATTATGCAAACACATAGTCAAGTACTCCACCACCGAAACTCAGGATCCAATCAGAATTTTTATGGAAACGCGTGTTAACAACGTCACCCTCATCAAAATTTTCTAGGAAGCGCATAGCCTACAACGCCACGCTCGCACTAACTCAGGCTAGCCAACCTCCTGGCCGACCCAAGCGAATACGGATTGGAGTACACATCGGGATTTGCCCTAGACGCTCGTCTCCAGGCTCACCTCCTGTATACTCCGGGCCCACTTCGTTATACCGTCCAGGGCTCGCATTTGAAATCAATGACAGTTTAGGTGGCCAAAAGGGCCATTCGAAAATAGGGAATCGGGGTGTGGGAGGCCAAAGGGCCATTCGAGACAAGGCTATCTTTGCGAGGTCAAGAGACCAAAGTTCGCATTTAAAAACAAATGGGTTTTCCTTGCCTCTAGTTGAAAACTGTTTTGTAAAATATTATACGTATAGATTTTGCCATTAAAAGGGGTTGACTAAGCACATAAGGAATAGTAAAGGCAAAACAACAAGTAATAAGAAAAGCGGGGTAGTCATTTGTTTCGCAAACCTATATGAGACTATGTCCTTGCCCCAGTTAAAATAAGTTTAAACCTTACCTGGCTCGACACGACAGTATGAAAGCAGGCAGTAGTCAAGTTTCTCCCTCGTTGGTCCCACCTGTAATACACAGGGCCTAGAGGATGAAAATGAGACCGACAATATGAAAAGCAAGACACAAGACAACAGACGACGCACGGCAATTCGTATAGAACCCTAATCATGCTATAAACATAACATGGAAAGTTAAACAATTAAACATACAAAGACATATGAAATACGGAACGACAATTAAAGAATTACTAATGCAATACTAAATAATAAAAGAACATAGATAATAAATGTTAAGGCATGCTAAAACGCAATTAGGGCACGTAGACATGCTTAAAATAATATAACGAAGCTCTCTCGCGAAAACGGGATCGAACGGACAAGAAACGGGAAAAGTGGGAAAAATCCCTAAACGAGAAAGGTGTCAATTGACGGTCAAATAAGGTCGGATAAATTGTAAACTATGTAAAATATTTAATCCCGAGGCTCAAGGGAGCTATAGGTGACATCAGATTAATTTTCGGAGGTCGTATGCGAAAGGTCAACATTTAAATGAGTGGGGTTGACCCAATTCCCATAGTGCAAGAAAGGAAAAGGCTAGAAAATCCACTAAGTAGGTTGCACCGGCCAACGCACGGGCTTGGCAAGCCGGTGCAAGCTCAAATAAGGGTGCACAGGCTTCTGCACGGTCTTGAGCACACTGCCAATACCGTGCAGCTGCAAACGGGCATGCGCACGGGCTCGTGCACGGGCTCTATAGCGGGCGCCCCAAACGGGTAACGCACGCCCCGCACCGAGCCCCGATCCGGAGCCGAAATGGGATCCGACCCGAATCGAAACCCGGCGAACGGCAAGCATTTACTCAATCACTAGGCGGGGTTTCAAAAACAACGAAAAGACAGAGACGCGGAAGCAACAAAATAATCAAAGCAATAGAACATAATAAATACACAATTATTAAAGCCCACCAAGGCTAACGATATTCAATTACATAATTAATAAACGGGTTCGATACAGTATCCCGACAATGTACAATAACGGGTTCAATATAGAAATCCCGAATACTAATTAAATAAATTCCTAATATTCTAGAACATAATTCATATCATACGGAAAAGGAATATACATGAGAGAATAAATAAAACCCTACGACGACGACGACGAATCCCGCCTAGTATCCTGAAACCAATATAGGGTGAGACAGAGAGGGTTAGTCAAACGACTAAGTGAGGGGGGAAATAATAATGTATATAACAAAACGGAAGTAAATCACCAATTTTTATAATTAAAAGAAATCAACATAAAAGAAAGGTTTTCGTAAACTGGTGGTGATTTAACATAAAACATAACTTATTATATGACTCGGCGAGTCGAGCCCTGAAACTCCAATAACCAAAAACATAAAACCGGAAACCTCCCTTATTCCTCCAATGTAGTCGGACTGCAAACCCGAACTACTCGTAACTAACTAGAATAACTCAGGTACTCAAAGGGCTGCCACTCCGGCCTCACCCCGAGCTCCCAAATGGAGGAAACCATAGGATTTACGCCGTAGACCCGACGTCTACCGACTTCGTCCTATCGCTCTTACTCCGGGCCCAGACGATCATGCATACAGTTCATAACTCGTTTTTCAAACATTTCGGGTTGGCCAAAAGACCGTTCGAGACATGTCATATGCGAGGCCGAAGGCCAAAGTTCGCCTTAGAAAACAAAAGGTTTTACATGTCTCTTCCGTAAACATTTCGAAAACTATACATAGTACTTTTTCATATCAAATCATTTTCGATAAATCAAATAAACATAATAAGTATAAATATCTACTAAGTATATATATAGAAACGGTGTGAAAACAAAACATAAACGTGGCTTATTTCGGGAGAGGCTTATTTATACATATACATAGTAATACTGGAACAGAAAAGGAAAGCCTCACCTGGCGTGCACAAAATAAGAGCAAAAGCTAGAACCGGCGCTACTCCACAGGAGTATCGTCTGCAAAAATACCAGGACACAACCAAATAAGACTAAAGACGACGCACGGCTTGTACGAGAATATTAAAGCACATAGGGGCACGTTATACAATTAAATCAATCACTTAAGTTCAAATTCTCAACGAAAATAGAGCAATTCATACATTTAAAAATACAAATCAAGTCCAAATGCAACGAAACTTTACGGTCATGCTTAAATTATTATAAAGAAGTATGCATTCGAATTTCGGGAAAATCGGACTTCACATGCAAAAGTTAGAAAATTTAACGAAAACTTAAAACGCATTATTCATATACCCGAACATATTGTAAATTCATAAATCATGCAATTCATAACTATATCATATATATCGAATACACGAGCGAAGAAAGAATTCGGAAAAGACGGGCCGAAGCGGGACCCGTAGGCCAAATTGTGCCCTGACTAACAGAAGGTCAGGGCACTGTTCGACCAGGCCACACGGCCATGTGCACGGCCGTGTGCCGAGGCCGTGCACAATCGGACGAACGCGCACGGCCTCTTGCACACGGCCTCAAGGCCGTGTGCACAGCCCGTGCACCATCCCCAAACACGCACGGTCTCTTGCACGGCCGTGCAAGAGGCCGTGTACACCCACACGGGCTTGCCAAACCCCGTGTGCATGGCCCGTGTGCGTAAAAATTGAGCAGAACATGCAGAACATCAAACCCCAACACGGGAAAATCAAATATAATGCAACCTTAAATCGATTAATCATGCAAATCAATCCCTAATTTTCACATATAACCATCTACAACATGTAATCTACATATAGAAACGATAAACACGAAAATCCATCCACAATTACTATCAAAATCATATAAAACCTAAATTATACAACTATTCACAAAAACGAGAAAAACGAAGTATAGAGGACATTAAACGAGAGAATCGTTAGAAGCTTACTCGTAGAAAAGATCGCGAGGAATTCGTAGGCGTAAACGATTCGAAAATCCGTCGGGAAACGGAGTCGGGACGATCAATTGAAATCTCTTCCTTCTCTTTCTCTTTTTCCTTCTCTTTTCTTTTCTTCTCCTTTTCCTTGTTTGTGCGTGAATGGCAATGTGAGAGAGAGAGAGATTGAGACTTAGTCAAATCTTGACCAAGGTTTAGAAATCGAAGGGGCAAAGTCGTAATTTTACAAAATAAGTTCGAAGACTCACGTCGTCCAAATAATACGTAGTTACAGTTAAAATTCATATAATTAAACGCACATTGACAATTCGTGATTTAAATATCAAAATTCACTCATTTACGAAATTATTCTAAAATCTCAGAATAATTATTAAATAAAATAATAAATAACGAAATTACTCGATTAAAATATACCGAATTGAAAATCGGATTTTCGGGTCGTTACAGGCTCAAACCCGTGCAGGTTGAAAAGAGCTACGCACGGGCTCCTGCACGGTCTTGATCAAGACCGTGCGTTCGCCCGTGTGGATCTACTGAGCAGCAGACTCAGCAGATTGCGAAACCTCACACGCAGAAATCAACATATAAATTCATACATCTCCTAATTTACTCCATAAAACATCCTAATTTTCACATATAATCATCTATACCACATTAGCTACACATAGGCACAAGAATCACGTAAAATGGTCAAGTAATTCTCCCCAAACACGAAAATCCTAATATTTTAAAATTCCTATACAAAAGCTACGAAAATCGCAAGAAAGAACGAACGGAATGAAATGGGGTAAAAGGATTACCGGTAGAGAATGTAGTGAGGATCGTTCGAGTTTTCACAGCTCGTCGATCGGGCGAGAAACGGGCTCGGTAGGGCGTCGGGAAGATTTCCTCCTTTCTTCCCCCTCTTTCTCCTTCCTTTCTTATTTTTTTCTTCTTTGTGTGTAATGAGAGAATGAGAGAGTAGGTAGATATTTAGGAAAATATGTCGGGGGGGGGGGGGGGGGGGGGGTAAAATGGTCATTTAGGCTTTCAAGGCATTATGTAATTTAAGTAATTGAGGGCATTTAAAAGATAGGTTAAATCAATCTTTTCCACAAGATTAATTAATCCAATTGGATAGATCGAGAAATTAGGCAAGAAAGAATTCGCGTAATAATTAATAATATAATTAAAATATTCGGGTCGTTACAAGCATATATTTCCCGATTTCCAAACTTGTCCCGTTATCTTAGGAATTCCTACCGGCTTTATTTGTACGAGAACTTCGGGCGTTACAATCCCTCCCCCTTATGAGAATCTGTCCTCAGATTCTATTCATTCGAAGGGAACAATTCAAGATAATGTTTTCTCATTTTCTCTTCTGTTTCCCAAGTAGCTTCTTCGCTTTTCTTATTCCTCCAAGGGACTTTTACAGGGGGATTTGATGATTACGAAGTTCTTGGAATTTACGGTCCAGAATACTAACCGGTTGAGAAATAAACGTCAAATTCGGCTCTAACTTTATATCCTCTACTGAAATAATCTCAGACTCATCCGGATAATACTTACGAAGCTGCGAGACGTGGAAAACATTATGAATACCTCTAAGAGCTAGCGGTAAATCTAATCTGTAGGCCATCTTCCCAATCCTCTCGAGAATCACATACGGACCCAAATATCTCGGGGCTAACTTTCCTCCTTTACCAATTCGAACGAATCCCTTTCTAGGAGAAGCTTTCAAAAATACTCGATCCCCAACTTCGAACTCTAAATCACGTCGGCATCTATCAGCATAACTCTTTTGTTGATCTTGAGCAACTTTCATTCTTTGTCGGATAACTTGTACCTTCTCGATAGCATTCTGAATCAATTTCGGAGCAATACCACGATGAATACCATCTTTAGTCCATCTCCAGTCTTCTATATCCCAATAAAGCGGCGATCGACAATTTCTACCATATAAAGCCTCATACGGTGCCATCTTAATCGAGGACTGATAACTGTTATTATAATCAAACTCGATCAATGGAAGCTGTTTATACCACGTAGTCTGAAAATCTAGGGCACAAGATCTCAGCATGTCTCCGAGGTATCTAATAGTCCTCTCGGATTGACCGTCTGTCTGGGGGTGAGCTGCAGTACTGAAGGTCAACTTTGTTCCCATACGATCTTGTAGGTTCTGCCATAGATGTGAAGTAATCCTAGTGTCTCTGTCCGACACTATACTCATCAGAACTCCTCGAAGTCTTACAATCTCCTCATGATAAACCTCTGCCAACTTGTCAACTGTATAGGATGTACAAATGGGTAAGAAATGAGCGGACTTCGTCAATCTGTCAACGATTACCCAAATACTATCATAACCACCTCTGACTTTTTGTAAACCCGAAACAAAATCCATCGCTATCTCTTCCCATTTCCAAGATGGAATGGGGAGCGGTTGAAGTAAACCTCTGGGTTTCTGATGATCTGCCTTGACTTGTTGACACGTCACACACTGTCTGATATAGTTGGCCACATCTCTCTTCAACCCATTCCACCAGAAAAACTCTTTCAAATCTCGATAGATCTTAGTGCCTCCCGGATGGATAGTATAGGCTGATTTGTGAACTTCATCCAAAATCTCTCTCCTCAAACTCTCTAGAACACAAACTCTTGTCTTATGTCTGAGAAGACCTATATCGTCAATACTAAACTTCGTTTCTGACTCATCCTTCATTCAAATAATCTGTCGCTGAATCCAATCATCAGTAGCTTGAGATTCTTTAATTCTACAACCCAACTCTGACTGAATCGTAATATTATAAATACAAGCATAAGAAATAATATGAACTCTCTCGGCACTAGATATATCTGAATGCAGCTCTAGCTGTGATACACTCGCTTTTCTGCTCAAGGCATCTGCAACCACATTCGCCTTCCCTGGATGGTACTGAATCTTACAATCATAATCTTCTAACAACTCCATCCAACGCCTCTGACGTTTATTCAATTCCTTCTGCGTGAAAAGATACTGAAGGCTCTTATGATCAGTGAAAATATCAAAAGTGACGCCGTAGAGATAGTGTCGCCACTTGCCTAAAGAAAATACAACTGCTGCTAACTCAAGATCGTGTGTAGGATAATTTTCTTCAACAGGTTTAAGCTTTCTGGAAGTGTAAGCTATAACCTTTCCATTCTGCATCAACACACATCCTAAACCTTGTTTCGAAGCATCAGTATAAACCACGAATCCATTTGAACCTTCAGGTAAAGTAAGAATAGGAGCGGATGTCAATCTGTTCTTTAACTCCCGAAAACTGGTCTCACACTTATCAGTCCACACAAAAGCAACATTCTTCTTCGTTAACTCAGTAAGCGGGGCTACAAGTTTAGAAAAATCCTTCACAAACCGTCTGTAATAACCTGCCAAACCTAGAAAGCTACGAACCTCTGTCGAAGTTTTGGACTGCTCCCAACTCAAAACTGAATCAATCTTCGAAGGATCAACCTCGATACCTTTCTTGGATATAACATGACCCAGAAATGCCACTTTTTCAATCCTGAACTCACACTTACTGAACTTAGCATACAACTGATGTTCTTTCAAAGTTTGTAACACGATCTTTAGATGCTCTGTATGCTCTTTCTCGGACTTTGAGAATACCACTATGTCGTCAATGAAGATGACAACAAACTTATCAAGATAAGGTCGGAAAATTCTGTGCATCATATCTATAAATGCTACAGGAGCGTTCGTCAAACCAAATAGCATAACCACAAACTCAAAATGACCATATCGAATGTTGAAGGTTGTCTTCGGTATGTCCTCTGCCCTGATACGTAACTGATAATATCCCTGTCTCAGATCGAGTTTAGAATAGACCCTCGATCCCTGCCATAAGTCAAACAACTCCTTAATGTGGGGAAGAGGATAGTTGTTCTTTATAGTCATTCGGTTCAACTCTCTGTAATCAACACAAAGCCTAAGGGAACCATCTTTCTTCTTCACAAACAATACCGGTGCACCCCAGGGAGAAGTACTCGGCCTGATATAACTACTGGCTAGCAAATCATCTAACTGAGTCTTCAACTCCTTTAATTCAGCTGGTGCCATTCTGTAAGGTGTCTTCGAATATGGCTCAGATCCCGGATACAGATCAATCACAAACTCGATATCATGGTCTGGAGGTAACGATTCTAACTTCTCAGGAAACACATCTGGGAAATCCTTAACTATCTCGGTATTTCAAACTTCGACTGTTCTTTCGACCTATTAAGAAGATAAGCAACAAAACCTAAAGCTCCCTCTCGGACGAGCTTCTTTGCCTCTATCATAGAAATAATCGACCCATCTGTCAACTGAATACCCTGATTCGAATCGGATCCCAAACTAATCTTCTTCTCAAAATAATCAATCTTGCCCCTGTGCTCAAATAACCAATCCATATCCAAGATAACTCCGTACTTCTTCACAGACAACTCTATCAAATCTGCAGGGTAAACCTTATCCTAGAAAACGATGGGACAACGTCGGTATATGCGATCGGTAATAATACAAGATCCCAAAGGGGAACTCACAACAAAATAATAATAGGACAAGTTAACAGACGCATGCGCAGATAAGTCAATTTCAAGAGCAACAAAGGAATGCGTAGCACCCGGATCAAATAATGCATGTATGGGTATGTTATGTATATGTATAGTACCTTCCACCACGGCGGAAGCATCTGCCTCAGTACCCTCACTATCGCCCTCTAGGGCATACACACGAGCTGGAACGGAAGGCTTCGGCGGCCTAGGCTGACTCGGGGGCTACCTCCTCGGACAACTATCTCTCTTGTGGTTAGGGTCACCACAACCAGTACATAATCCCAACTTATACCAACATTTAGACTCTGGGTGATTCTTCCCACAAAAGCCACAAATAACAGGAGGATAACCTATGGACGAGGGGCTAAAGGAAAACCGGTCAGGCGAGGTACAGAAGAAAAGCCGATCGGATGAGGTACAGGAGGTCTGGGTCCACCAAAAGGTCTCTTGCCTCTAGGCTGCATAGGAGCACATGGAATGAAAGGGAAGAAGAAATAGGAGTAGTGCGACGAATAGCTCGGTCGATACTGGCATACTCAGCCTCAAGAGATAAGGCTGCATCTATAGCTCCAACATAGGTAGTAGGGCGGGAAGCTGCAAGACCCTGTCGAAGAGGAATACTCAAGCCCTCGAAAAACATCTTGGTCTTCCTGCCCTCGTCTAAAGCAATATGGGGAGCATATACTGCAAGTCTGGTAAAATTAGCCTCATAGTCGGCCACAGTAGAAGTACCTTGAGATAACTCCATAAATTCCTGCTCCCTGCGATCCTGAACAGTAGGGGGAATGTATTTAGCTCGAAACTCCTCAAGAAACCTATCCCACAATGACTCAACTCTGGTGGCCCTCCATCTCTGCGGGTCCTCGAAGAAGACAAATAGCAAACTCAACCTTCTCTAAACTAGTAAGCTGATGAACTCGGTATATCCTTTCAAGAGATGAAACCCAACTCTCTGCCACAATATCATCCGTAGTACCAGCAAACTGCGGTAGGTGAAAGTTGAGAAATCTATGCAATGACTGCTCATGGGCTCTATGCTCATCTACCTCTACATTCCTGTCTCTCTGATCCAGATAATCCTTAAAGAGACTAAATATCTGCTGAGCATCAACTACTGGTGCCTGTGGTGGTGCTTCTGGAGGAGTATGATCACGACGAGGTGGCATCCTACAATTAAATATAACAAGTATGTATGTAGATTAATTATGGATGCAAAGTTGTAAACACTTAAACACAAAAGCACAAATTCCTAAGTCATAAGCCGTACAGACCTAGACTGACACGACTCACAAAGCTAAGGCCAATTAACCTCTAGCTTTGATACCAACTGTAATGGCATGTCCCCAAATACGGTGCCACGTGACGTCCCGCACCAAGTCACAATCCATAACAAGAACTAAGGTCCGGTTATGAACTATAACCTGCCGAACGGAAAAAAAATACCAGGCGCATCTGCTTTAGAAATAACAGGACAACGAACCACAATACAGAGGAAGCAAATCAATACAACCTATCCCACTCAGGGAGTTAGAAAAGCAATAAATCCAAAACACAAGTATAAAGCCCATCAAGGCCACTGAAAACAACAATATCAGCATTCAAACTAATTTACATCATTTACATCTACAACTTCTATGGTTTTAAGTATTTATCCAGATACATAGGAGGAAATGAAATCACCTAAACAAAAGTAAATGATTCCAAGGACAAGACCTGAATCCGCTTAGCAACAAAAACCTGAAAAGACAACAAGTAGAATAATGGGGTTAGTCAAAGCGACTAAGTGAGGGGGCTGTAATATGTATATATTATCGAAACAACAAAAAGATTCACCAATTTTTAAATGAGAAGAAAGCAAAGGAAAAATAAAGATTTTCACAATTATTGGTGAATCGAATAATTTTGCAATATAATAAAAGCTCGACGAGTCGAGCATCAACCACCTGTTTCACAATATTAAAAATATCAAATAAACCACCCATATTCCTCCTTATGTAGTCAGGTAGCTAACCCGAACTACGAGATAATCATGTGGGGAGTTTCACCCTCACATCTTCGATATAGAATATACCTCATCGGTCACAGGTACTCAAAGGGCTGTGTGACGACCCATAATTCCCAATCTCAGAATTAGCACGTTTATCGAGATACAGACCGTTTACGATCCCGACATCTTTCATAATTACACGTTTTCCAACTCTTGCATTTAAAGAATTTTTCATAAACCATTAATTTGGCTTTTAAAACTCACGGCATTAATAAGAATTATATTTGCATCGTTTTGTCACTAACTAGGGTCAATTTGGTAAATTTATATTTTTAGCTCGTTTAATCGAATCTAGTAATTTAACAGTGCAAGTTGGACCGGAATCCAATGTTTTAAAGATGTATTGCATCGAGGTTCCAAATATTCTTAGTAAAATTATATTTCCAAAATATTGCATTTTTTGCCCAAAATTATTTACACCTTGACCCCACTCGATATTGACTTTTTGTAAATGCCCGAATTTTCATGAAACGAACCTCAAACCTTGTTAAGCTTTTTATTACGGTCATTTTGACACTAAGTACGCCTAATTCCGAGACTTCGCGTTTTTGTCTCGTTTTTCGAAAAATATATATAGTAACCTTCCATATTTAGAAACCACACACACACACCCGATAATCATCGAACGACGAGCCATTCTCTCCCAAACATGATTTTACAACGTTGTCGGAATTCGATGAATCATATGTCCGGACGACCGTATCGACGAGACAAATCCAACCGTACTATTTTCCCGGCCATCGGAGCAGCGACGACGGCGTAACGGCGGGAGAACCGAACGGCGGCGCATTTCTCCGATCTGACTTTTCCGGCGACGGCGAGGCTTAAGACCGGTCGGGTCTCAACCGTTTCGACAAGAGGAATCCATTGGCAGTGGTCTTGAGTCCATCCGACCACCGACGGCGGAGATACGGTCATTTTTTAGGCGCGGTGTTGGTGGAGCTCCGGCGACGTTTCAGGCGGCGCCACCATCACGGACCACCAAGGTTCTGACCGGCGTGACGAGACGAGAAGATTGGTGGTGGTCTCTTGGCGTGACTCCCTCAAACGGCGGTGCTTCGGCAAGTTACAGGCGGCGCACGGAGGAGCCGCGGCGAACGTGGTGGTCCGACGTGCTCCGGCCACCATTTTTGTCGATCTTTAGGGTTCATTAGAGCTTCAAACCGAAATTAAACTCCGGTGAGTGACTATTGTCGATGTATGATTGTAAATTGATGAATATTGTCGATGTATGATTGTATAGTTGAATTGATGAGATTTGGGCTCGATTAAACTTGGATTATGAGTGAATGTTAGATTGTAGCTTTTGAGCTTTTGGATAAAGTTGTTAAGTTGATAAGTTGTAATTCAATTGATTGACTTGAATGGGTTATGCATGTTTATTGTGGAATTTCAATCATACCATCTGAGTAGTTTATTCTTAAATGTTTATATTTAATCAAATGTTATTTGTTATTTGTTTATTCCACGTTTTACATGCTAAATGCAATTTGCCCCTACTTGTCCTTTTATGCTTAAATATTGTATTTTCGTCTCTAAGCATGTTGCATTTTCATAGCCGAGCGTCAGTGTCTGTTTTCTCGTTCGTGTCAGTCATTCATCCTCTAGACCCCGTGTTTTCAGGTGGGATCTCTGAGGGAGAATCATATCTGTTGCTTGCTTGCTTGCTTTTCTCGTTTGTCGAGCTACAGGTAAGGGTTTAAAACGTTTTCAACTGGGGCAAGATCATAGATATATAAAGGTTTGCGAAATAAATTATTATCCCGCCTTTTCTTCTTGCTTGTTGTTCCTGCCTTTACTATTTCCTTATGTGCTTAGTCAAACCTTTTAATAGCAAAACCTATATGTATAATATTTTACAACATTTTCAGCTAGAGGCAAGGAAAACCCATTTGTTTTAAATGCGAACTTTGGTCTCTCGACCTCGCAAATATAACCTTGTCTCGAATGGCCCCTTTGGCCTCCCACACCCTGATTCCCTATTTTCAAATGGCCCTTTTGGCCACCTAAATTGTTATTAATTTCAAGCGAGCCATGGACTGGATTATGACCTTGGGGCCCAGGAGTTATACAGGAGGTGAGCCTGGAGACGAGCGCCTAGGGCAAATCCCGATGTGTACTCTAGGTATTGACTTAGGCCAGTCCGGAGGTTTGACTGACCTAAGTTAATGCGACGGTAGCGCCTTGAGCGTTTCCTTAAATTGTGTACGGTAGCGTTGTGGGGCACCACTCGTTTCCTTAAATTGTGATTGGATCCTGACCTTTGGTGGTAGAGTACTTGACTACATGCTTGCATGTTTTTCATGATTGGGAGTTATAAGGAGAGGGCCCGTTCTCGCCGGGACACATTATTGCATGACTTATTGCATCACTTGTTTGTCCAAATGATTTACGGCTTTCGTTACAAGTCGAAGCACATTCCGATTTTCTTCATTTAGCATATGTATTTCCCTATATATATATATAAGACTCGGAAGCGTGGCTCGACCTTGCCAACTTATGCCTTCTTTATTGTTCAAACTATTTAGTTGAATTACGAGCCGTTTTTACTGATCATTTCCAACTTATTTATGCCATGTCTTTCGAACTTGTAACGGCCTCGTGACTCAACTAATATCATTTCAAAATGATCGGGTTGACCTTATGTGCAAATGTTTTCGAAGGATCCTGTTCGTCAACCTCTTGTGTTTTCAAATAAAGCCGGACTCGAATGTTGCTTTGTGTTATAGTTTTACAACTTATATTATTGTTTGTATCTTTATCAAAATGAGCAACATTCACCCCTTTTGATTTTAAAAGATAAACGACGAACTGTGATCAATACCTATATTGTATAAACCCCCCCTACTGAGTATCCTTTATACTCACCCCTTCTACTTTGGTTCTTGCTTCAGGTAGACAGGTGGCGGTGTCACCTATCTTGTCAGTCGGCAGCAGCAGGTCTAGGTTGGCTCACATATTATTATCTTATTAGTGTCCCAACAACAGTCGAGTCTTTACTTTCTGAATTGATTCGAATTACTGTATTTAACATTATGATTACCTTATGTACCAATGTGCCCCTGATGTGGGATAGTTAGTTGAGCCGTGGATGGCATTAATTGGATATTTATTCTGGAATTGTTTTATGTATTATGCTGCCATGGATGGCTTTTATGATTAAACTGTTGTTTATGAATTCGCTTCCGCATTTCTCTGATTGTTGTTGTTGTTGGGGCGTTGTGTTGTTGTTGCCGGAGTTTGATTGAGTGCTTGCCGTTCGCCGAGATGAATTTTTGAATGGGGTACATTTACCTTGTTTAGGAGTTCGTCTTGGTGCGGATGTGGTGTCCTTTATCCTTCCACGGAAAGGGGCGCTAAAGTCAGTGGTATCAGAGCCTAGGTTCCTGAAAAGGAACCGAAAGCTCAGGTATCTCGTTTGTCTTGCATGTAGTGTCTGTCTGCATGGTGTCAGTTTGCTCTGGATTCATGCTTTGACGAGTGTTCATGATTTCTTGGTGCTTAAATTGTGATTGATCGCTGATGGTCTGATCAACTAGCTAGCGATCTTTTATAATTTTTGTACTAAGGGACATTGAAACGCAAGTTGGATGTGGAATTTCGAGGTCGTGCGGCTATAGGATTGTGTGCTTATCTGCTTCTGTGTTTGAATTGCATTAACTTGAATTGTGGAACTTTTGTGCTTCTATATGTTTATATGTCTCATTTAAATCATATATGCCCTATTTCATCATGCCATTAACCGACATGCATCCTCTTTCTAGTTTCTTGTTCACAGGTGCATAATGGCTCCTCGAAGACCCCGTACAGCTCCTACACCTCCGAATCCGAGTGAGCTTGTGGTAGCTATGCGACAGGTCGCTGAGCAAGTACATCGAGAAATGCTACAACAGCCACACGTACATATGAGACAGGTCGAGGGCCAATCCCTGGAGAGATTTTTGTACCTTCAGCCACCATACTTCGAGGGCGAACCAGATGACCTCAAGGCCGAGGTTTGGATATCCGATCTGGAGCAAATCTTTCAAGTGTTACACTGTGGTGACCCCGAGAGGGTCGAATATGCTACCTTCCTGATGAGAGGAGCAGCTCGGGACTGGTGGCGCTACAAGGAACAGAGATGGATCGCTTAAAGAATTCCGTACACTTGGCCACAGTTCCTATCCGATTTCCGAGAGAAGTACATGCCGGAAGTGGTACATGATAACCGAGAGAGAGAGTTCATGTCTCTCACCCAAGGGGCTTTCCCCGTAACACAGTACGAGGCACATTTTAGCCGTCTCATCACCTATGCCCCTCATATTGCTTCTGATGAGCGGATAAGAACACGAAAGTTTATCGAGGAACTTCGGTTGGAGATTTGGGAAAGATTAGTGGGGTGGGACATTTGCCTCTATCGCGATGCAGTTAACCGAGCTATGAGGGTGGAGTCCGATCTTCGAGAGATGGGTCTAAGTCTCCCTCCTGTAGTAGGATCTTCTTCCAACGTGATACCGGAGCCTACCAAACTTGGACAGAATGAGGACCCCGTCCCTTGTGAATTTTGTGGGAAGACGAACCACAAGACTGCAAAGTGTAGGAGGAGATTGGGACGTTGTTTCTCATGTGGAAGCATCAAGCATCAAGTCCGAGAATGTACCAACAAAAGAAAGTCTTGGGGAAGGAGAGATGGCACCCGATCTTGATATCGACCGGTGGAGGTACATTGCATTATCATAGCATTCATTCATCGTATTCTGTTTCGAATGGTAATTGCTATAAATATCTATTAAGTGTTTTATATAACTTACGTGCTTTAATTGCTCTCAAATTCACACTTGCACTGATTGAATGATTAGTTGTTAGGATTTATGTGATCTCTGTGTGGATAGCATAGAATTCGATAAATTCGTTATACGCTAATAGAGAGTGCTAAGGATAAGGAGTTCTTGGCCGACTAAGATCGTTTCTGTTGCGAGTACGTTATGCGGTTCTGGATAGCATCGACTTTGACAAATCGAGTCTGAAGCAAAATACTTCTGAAGATAGTCGGAGTGAGAACCGATATGAATCTGGATGTCGAACTCGACTAGAAGAACACCGAGCTTTCAGCTACACCAAACTGAAGACCTTACATTGGGATTTTCTGTTCTTGGTCATTATGGACGAGAATGTGTGCTTTTGAACGTGCACCGGTCTTGAGAATTAATCAGACCAACACGAAGGACACCAAGTTTAGATGAAACAGACGAATGAACATGATTCTTCAGGAATCAAAGGAGTCTGTACAAGCCCCGAAGACATTACAAATTGGACAGAACGAATTCCTAGAATCGAAACCAAAGAAGAAGTTTAATAGAGAATAGTCTGACGTGAGAAGTAGAATCTGAGGACAGATTCTTTTGAAGAGGGGAGTATTGTGACGACCCATAATTCCCAAGCTCAGAATTAGCACGTTTATCGAGATACAGACCGTTTACGGTCCCGACGTCTTTCATAATTACACGTTTTCCAACTCTTGCATTTAAAGAATTTTTCATAAACCATTAATTTGGCTTTTAAAACTCACAGCATTAATAAGAATTATATTTGCATCGTTTTGTCACTAACTAGGGTCAATTTGGTAAATTTATATTTTTAGCTCGTTTAATGGAATCTAGTAATTTAATAGTGCAAGTTGGACCAGAATCCAATGTTTTAAAGATGAATTTCATCGAGGTTCCAAATATTATTCGTAAAATTATATTTCCAAAATATTGCATTTTTGGCCCAAAATTATTTACACTTTGACCCCACTCGATATTGACTTTTTGTAAATGCCCGAATTTTCATGAAATGAACCTCAAACCTTGTTAAGCTTTTCATTACGGTCATTTTGACACTAAGTACGCCTAATTCCGAGACTTCGCGTTTTTGTCTCGTTTTTTGAAAAATATATATAGTAACCTTCCATATTTAGAAACCACACACACACCCGATAATCATCGAACGATGAACCATTCTCTCACAAACACAATTTTGCAACATTTTTGGAATTCGACGAATCATATGTCCAAACGACCGTATCGACGAGACGAATCCAACCGTTACTATTTTCCCGGCCATCAGAGCAGCGACGACGGCGTAACGGCAAGAGAACCGAACGGCGGCGCATTTCTCCGATCTGACTTTTCCGGTGACGACGAGGCTTAAGACCAATCGGGTCTGAACCGTTTCGACGAGAGGAATCCATTGGCGGTGGTCTTGAGTCCATCCGACCACCGACGGCGGAGATACGACCATTTTTCAGGCGCGGTGTTGGTGGAGCTCCGGCGACGTTTCAGGCGGCGCCACCATCGCGGACCACCAAGGTTCTGACCGGTGTGACGAGACGAGAAGATTGGTGGTGGTCTCGTGGCATGACTCCCTCAGACAGCTGCGCTCCGGCCGGTTACAGGCGGCGCGCGGAGGAGCCACGGCAGAAGTGGTGGTCCGACGTGCTCCGGCCACCATTTTTGTCGATCTTTAGGTGATTTCCAACCTTCTCGACGTGGGTAAGCTTTCTACAAACTCCATTCCCGAATTCGATAGCCCGATTTTGAGTAATTTTGATTCTCGGATTTAGGGTTCATTTGAGCTTCAAACCGAAATTAAACTCCGGTGAGTGACTATTGTCGATGTATGATTGTAAATTGATGAATATTGTCGATGTATGATTGTATAGTTGAATTGATGAGATTTGGGCTCCATTAAACTTGGATTATGAGTGAATGTTAGATTGTCGCTTTTGAGCTTTTGGAAAAAGTTGTTAAGTTGATAAGTAGTAATTCAATTGATTGACTTGAATGGGTTATGCATCTTTATTGTGGAATTTCAATCATACCATCTGAGTAGTTTATTCTTAAATGTTTATATTTAATCAACTGTTATTTGTTATTCGTTTATTCCACGTTTTACATGCTAAATGCAATTTGCCCCTACTTGTCCTTTTATGCTTAAATATTGTATTTTCATCTCTAAGCATGTTGCATTTTCATAGCTGAGCGTCAGTGTCTGTTTTCTCGTTCGTGTTAGTCATTCATCCTCTAGACCTCGTGTTTTCAGGTGGGATCTGTAACGCCCCGAAAATCCAAATAATTAATTTGGTATGTCCGAATCTAATATTTGTGTAATTTAATATTTATTTGATATTATTATGTAATTTTAGAACTATTTCGTATATGAATGAATTATGTATTTAAATTACAAATTGTCAATGTGCGTTTAATAATATGAATTTTGACTGTAATTACATGTTATTATGACAACGTGAGATTTCGAACTTATTTTGCAAAATTACGACTTTGCCCCTTCGATTTCTAAACCTTAGTCAAGATTTGACTAAGTCTCAATCTCTCTCTCACATTACCATTCACGCACAAACAAGAGAAAAAGAGAAGAAAGAAAAAGAGAGAAAAGAGAAGAAAGAAGAAAGAAATTCCAACGATCGTTCCGACTCCGTTTCCCGACGGATTTTCGAGTCGTTTACGTCTACGAACTCCTCGCGATCTCATCTACGAGTAAGCTCTCAGGAAATTTCTTGATTAATGCCTTCATTACTTCGATTTTTGGATTTTTGATTATAGTTAAAGAATTTAGGTTTTTATATGATTTTGATAGAAAATGTGGATGGATTTTCGTGTTTATCGTTTCTATATGAAGCATATATGTTGTAGATGATTATATGTGAGAATTAGGGTTTAATTTGCATGATTTAGTGATTATATGTTGGATTAGGGTTTGATTTTCGGGAGATTTTGAGCTTCTGCTTGTTCTGCGATTTTGGATCGCACACGGCCTGTTGCACACGGCCTTGAGGCCGTGTGCATGAGACCGTGTGCGAAGGATGAATTGCGCACGGGCTGTGCACACGGCCTCGAGGCCGTGTGCATGAGGCCGTGCGTGTTTCATGTTTGTGCACGGCCTCGGCACACGGCCGTGCACAAGGCCGTGTGGAAGGCTCGAACAGTGCCCTGACCTTATGTAAGTCAGGGTACAAATTGGCCTACGGGTCCCGCTTCGGCTCGTCTTTTCTGAATTCTTTCTTCGCTCGTGTATTCGATATGTATGATATAGATAGGAATTGCATGATTTATGAATTTACGACATGTTCGGGTATGTGAATAGTGCATTTTAAGTTTTCGTTAAATTTTCTAACTTTTGCATGTGAAGTCCGATTTTTCCGAAATTCGAATGCATGCTTCTCTATGATATTCTAAGCATGTCCGCAAAGTTTCGTTGCATTTGGAATTGATTTACATTTTTAAATTTGCGATTTACTCTGTTTTCGTTTGAGAATTTGAACCTAAGTGATTGATTTAATTGTATAACGTGCTTCTATGCGTTCTACTTCTTTCGTATAAGCCGTGCGTCGTCTTTAGTCTTATTTGGTTGTGTCTTGGTATTTTTGCAGACGATACTCCTGTGGAGTAGCGCCGGTTCTTGCTCCTTTTGTTCATTTTGCATAGCCAGGTGAGGCTTTCCTTTTCTGATTCCAGTATTACTACGTATATATATATAAATAAGCCTCTCCCGATATAAGCCACGTTTATATTTTGTTTTCACACCGTTTATATATATACTTAGTAGATATTTATGATTATTATGTTCATTTGATTTATCGAAACTTATTTGATATGAAAAAGTATTACGTATAGTCTTCGAAATGTTTACGAAAGAGACATGTAAAACCTTTTTGTTTCTAAGGCGAACTTTGGCCTTCGGCCTCGCATATGACATGTCTCGAACGGTCTTTTGGCCAATCCGAAATGTTTGAAAAGCGAGTTATGAAATGTTTGCATGATCGTTTGGGCCCGGAGTAAGAGCGATAGGACGAAGTCGGTAGACGTCGGGTCTACGGCGTAAATCCTATGGTTTCCTCCATTTGGGAGCTCGGGGTGAGGCCGGAGTGGCAGCCCTTTGAGTACCTGAGTTATTCTAGTCAGTTACGAGTAGTTCGGATTTAGCGGTCCGTCTACATTGGAGGCATAAGGGTGCTTTCCGGTTTTTATGTTTGGATATTGGAGTTTAGGGCTCGACTCGCCGAGTCATAAGATATGTTATGTTTTATGTTAAATCACCACCCGATTACGAAAACCTTTCTTTTATGTTGATTTCTTTTAATTTAAAATTGGTGATTTATTTTCCGTTTTGTTATATACATTATTATTCCCTCCTCACATAGTTGTTTGACTAACCCCCTCTGTTTTACCCCTGTACTGGTTTCAGGACACTAGGCGGGATCTGCGTCGTCGTCGTCGCGTCTTTGAGTTGCATTCTTTTGTTCATGTATAACTCTCATTCAGTATGGCTATGATTTATGTCTTTTGATTTTAGGATTTATTAGAATGTATTCGGGATTTTGTATATTGAACCCGTTATTATATAATTATCGGGATATTGTACCGAACCCGTTTGTTATTTAATTAAGTGAATTTCGTTAGCCTTGGTGGGCTTTAATAATTGTGTAATTTATCATGCTTTAATGTTTGATTATTTCGCTTCCGCACTTCTGTCTCGTTGTTTATTTAAAACCCCCGTCTAGTAATTAAGTAAATGCTTGCCGTTCGCCGGGTTTTGATTCGGGTCGGATCCCATTCCGGCTTCGGGTCGGGTCTCGGTGCGGGGCGTGCGTTACCCTTTTGGGGCGCCCACTACAGTTGGTATCAGAGCTCTTGGTCCAATGGCCGAAGCTCTGAATTGTCGTGTTCAGTTGTGTCTAGGTCGTACGGCTTAGGATTACGTGTTTGTGGCTATGTGATTATTTGAATAAACTTCTCTACGTGTTACAGCTTTTCATAATCACTTATCGTCATGCATGTTTGGTATTGAATGTGCAGAATGCCTCCTCGTCGTGAACCGCCAGGTCCGCCCCAGGTGTTCCTACTCCGGCACAGTTTATGGAAGCCTTAGGGCAATTCATGGTTCATACCAACAGAGCTACGCCACCACCTGCCCCCGAGAATGATATGGGAAGGTTTCTTAAGCTCAACCCTCCGCAGTTCGAGGGTGCACCTGATGATGTTATCGCCGAGGCTTGGATATCGGCGATGGAAAAGAGATTCCGAGTGATGGAATGTTCGGACCCTAAGAGGGTCGAGTTAGCAGTGTACCAGATGATGGGAGCTGCTCAGGACTGGTGGGCTCGTATAGAGCAGAGATGGCAGCGAGAGCATGTGGTCCCGTCTTGGGATCAGTTTTTGGTGGAGTTTCGGGCCAAGTATATTCCTTTGGTGGTCCGACAGAGACGTGAGCGAGAGTTCCTGGCTCTCAAGCAAGGTACTTCTACCGTTGACCAGTACGAGGCTCATTTCTCCAGGCTTATTATTCACTGCTCGTATATGGTTGACGACGAGCAAAGGAAGACTCGACAGTTCATCGAGGGATTGTCGAACGAGATTCGTATGCATATGCTCAGGAACAGACTTCAGTTCTACACAGATGCAGTCGAGACGGCCCTTTCTATAGAGTCCGATCTTCGACAGATGAGACCGACATTAGCACCTGCCCCTGCAGCCGCCAAGAGTTTTGCTTCTGGTTCGAAGAGGCCATTTATTTCGTCTGGGTCCTCTTCGGGGAAGAAGCCGTTCAGGAGTGCCATTCAGCCTGCTCCTCCCCGACCTCAGCTTGCTCCTCCTCGATCTCAGGGATTTCCACGACCTGTCTGTGGATTTTGTCAAGGCCCTCACTTAGAGGCCAAATGTTGGAGGAAGAACGGTCTTTGCTACGGATGTGGTAGCCCCGATCACAGAATTGGTGAATGTCCGAAGAGAAGACCGGTACAGCAGGGAGCCGCTCAGCCTCAGACTTACGCTCGTGTTTACGCCTTGGAAGGCGATGCTGAGGATGCTGTTGCAGATCCGACTGATGTGGTGGAAGGTACTATATATATAAATGGCATCCCCATACATGCATTATACGACTCGGGTGCTTCACACTCATTTATTGCGCCTGCTGTTTCCTTATCTGTGCATGCGCCTGTTTCGTTGCTTGATTATGTGCTAGTGGTTGGTTCACCGTTGGGTTCGAAGGTCGTTGCGAACCGAGCACATAAACGTTGTCCGATTGTCATCGAGGATATCGAGTATCTAGCAGATTTGATCGAGCTGCCGATGAAGAAATATGGAGTTATTCTCGGAATGGATTGGTTGTACGAGCATCGGGCGAAGGTTGATTGTTTCGAGAAGAAGGTTATTCTGGGCTCTAATGAGGTTAAGGGTTTCCGATCAGGAGAAGGCCTGTATATCTCAATGATGGAAGCCAAGAAGCTCGTTCAGAAAGAAGAAGTGACGTGCTTTATAGCTTACATTCTCAACCGCCCGAAGGACCAGACAAAGATCGAAGAGACGCCCGTGGTCAATGAATTCGTCGATGTGTTTCCCGAGAATTTAGAATTCTTGCCACCGGATCGGGATATAGAGTTCGTGATTGATCTAGTTCCGGGAGCCGAGTCTTATTCGAAGTCGTAGTAGGTGCAAAAAACTTAATGTGTGTGGGGATGTGAATCATCTCCCACACAGATACCTCGTTTAGGAGGTCAGCAACTGTTATGTTTGGACGATCCTGAGGCGGCGAAGGACTCGCATGCGGTGACGACTTTGGTGACTACTCTCCTACAGACTGGAAGTCCATAGGCTGAGTTTTAGTGCGAGAGGCACTCTTCTCAGGGCGAGAGGTTTCTTCTGTGCTTGAGTTGGCGGTGGGTTTCTCCGATGAACTGTTGTTGTTGTACCACTTTAGCAACATCGGAGCAGGTTATGTTCTTGGTGGCGACTAGTGAGGAGAGGATTCCTCATTGGAAGGGTAGTGCAGGGCTCTCTTCCTTTTGGACCCAAATGCAGCAGTTTGTTTTTCTTTCCCCATAGTCGAGATTTGAGAATTGTTTGAGAGATGAGGGTTTTAGGGTTTTATGAGATTTTGGTAAAGGTGAGAAGTTCTGAAGTGATGGGTGTAGTTGTATCAGACGTGGGGATAATGGGAAGTTTCAAAAGTGAGAACTGCTCATTATTGCTTTCCTTCAACCGGTGCTGTTGCCAAGGTGATCCTGCAAAAAGGCACAAAACTTTCCCTCCAAAAAGATTGTGAGTAGATATAATGTAATAAAATAATAATATGGCAAATGACATAATATAAGATATGCTGCAAGATCATGAAAGAATTTACCATATATGAATTATTGAACACGAAAATATGAATGTTAACACAAATTAGTGAGAGAGAAAAATATGTGATTTATGAAATCTGAGAAAACTCAGTAATTCCTAATGCGGTACGAAGCATAACAAATCTCTCTTCATGCAATGCTTTTGTGAAAATATCAGGAAGTTGATGTTCAGTGTCAATAAATTCGATGCACACGTCACCTTTCTGCACATGATCTCGAATGAAATGATGCTTAATTTCTATGTGCTTAGTGCGTGGATGGTGTACAGGATTTTTTGTGATGCTAATGGCACTAGTGTTATCACATAGCATAGGAATATCATGCAAGATCACACCAAAATCACAAAGGATACGTTTCATGCAAGGTAGCTGGGCACAACAACTTCCAAGTGCCATGTATTCAGCTTACGTGGTTGATAGAGCTACCACGTTCTGCTTTTTGCTTGTCTATGAGATCAAGCAATCGCCAATAAGTTGTCATCCTCCACTGGTGCTTTTCCTATCTATAGAACATCCAGCATAAAAAAAAATCAATTAGAGAAATATTGGAACCAGGATACCATAAACCAAAATCAGTGGTTCCTTTGAGGTATCTCAGGATCCTCTTTACAGCTGTAAGATGAGACTCCTTGGATGCAGATTGGAATCTTGCACAAACACAGGTAGAGAACATAATATCAGGACTGCTTGCTGTTTGGTACAACAGGCTACCGATCATTCCTCTGTAGAGCTTCTCATCTACCTGTATGCCATCCTCATCCTTTTCCAGCTTTGTTGCGGGATACATGGGAGTTGACACAGATTTGCTGGAATCCATATTGAATTTCTTCAATAGTTCCTTGGTGTACTTCCCTTGCGAGATGAAGATCCCTTTCTCAGTTTGTTTGATCTGTAGTCTAAGGAAGAAGTTGAGCTCTCCCATCAGGCTCATTTCATATTCATGTTACATATTTCTTGCAAAATCCTCACAAAGAGACTCATTATGTAGCGCCCCGCTCTACAGCCCCCGAACCTGCACGGATTCCCAAGCCGAGGATGGCGCCTCAACGCGAGAACCCATACAAGCCAACGGGTCAATCCCGACACTTGGCAACAGTGGATCCCCAAAGTAAAAACATCTAAACAGCTCAGAATAAATAGCGGAAGCAAATTTAAATCATAATAACATAAATGCCACTCCGGGGCCAATTCAACTAATATAGATATCAATATCATCACAGCCCATTCAGGGGCAACATAAAGTAAATATCAGGTGACGGGGATCAATATATCGTTATCTACATAGATAAAAGAACAACTATCTAGAGAGTTAAAGACAACAATAGAGACTCGGCAAAACCAAAAAGGCCTATCTAAGCACTGTTGCCCATCCGGCACATGAGACATGTCGGTCTCTCAATCTATCTGAGGCAAGAACCAATGAAAGAGGGTGAGTCAAAAATACTCAGTGAAGATGTTAGAGCAAGTCGAGTCACGTTTCCGGGTTTTATAGAAAGTACATATGCAATAAGGAAGAAACCGGAATGTGCTTCGACTTGGATATTCAATAAAACGATAAAAACAATAATGATATAAAGCGATAAATAAATATCCCCACGAGAGTGGGCCTGTTCCTCCTTATTTCTCCACAATACATTATAAAAATCTCCATCGTCGGTGTTAAGCCAAGAAGCAACCCAAAGCTCGACTATTGTGAATTTCAGGAAAATGTGCAACGAATGCAACATCCACCATTGCTCCCAACCGTGGCTATCAACTCCTGACGGGCCATGATTGACGCTTAATTTTGGGAGAAGCACCTCGGATTACACCCTGGACGCTCGTCCCCAGATGCAACCTCCGGATACCATCCCGGGCCCATTGAAATAACAATACTTTGCTCGCTTTGCAATAAGATTTTGAATGCCAAATGGGCAATTTGGGCAAATGGTGACGACGAAGGGGGTAAATCCTAAATCAAACCGTCACGCAAAAGAAAGCGTTTTCTTGCCCTTTTTGAAAACAAATCGATTTAGGCTACTATCATATAATTTTGATATCAAAGAATTTGAGGATAAAACATAAAAGTATAAGCTCGAAATATGTAATACAATAATATGGGATTAAGGGGTTTCGCAAGTATACATATATGTTCAAGCCCAGTTAAAACGATTTAAATCCTCACCTGGTCAAAAATAGGAAGCCTAGCAGCTAGACTCACTGGTCACCGACGTCTGACTTATCTATAGACAAGACAGGACCTAGACAAATTAATAACGACTATAAAAGCGCAGATAAGCAATTATTTGACGAACGGCTAACCAAACATGTTCACAATCATGCATATGCCAATTATAGTATGTAAGGAAAATATCATGTAAATTTCACGAAATTCCGACAAGTTGCCAAAAATACACATACTTAAAATTACACTATTCACAGCCCGAACGAGGGAGAAATTAAATAAACATTTCAAAATATTAATCTACAAGTTATAAAGGTTCTATAGGTGAAAACGGTATAATTTTTGGAGTCCGTATGCAAAAAGTCAACCAAAAATGTTGACCCGTGGACTTACTTGCCGAGAGCAACATTTGAAAAAGGCTGGAAAATTTTCTAAGTGTTTCACACCGGCTTGTGCACGGTCTTGAACACGGTGTCAAGACCGTGCACTCACACACGGCCATCTGCACGGTTTAGGCGCACGGGCTTGAGCCCGTGCAGGCACAAAGAGGTGCACACGGGCTCCTGCACGGTCTTGCTCAAGGCCGTGCGTTAGCCCGTGCGGTTTAACAGCACACAGCAGAAAGTTACGCAATTTCACGAAAATCGAACCAAAACTCATAAAAATCGTATTTATAGCGCAAATCAACACCCAACAATCGTAACAATCAACAATCATCATCTAATAAACATTTACATCCAATAATTTCACGAAATGATCAAGAAACGGGTTCGATCTAAGCATTTAACCTAAAAATCCCGAAATGACAAAATATTCTCAAAACATCATAAATTCATGAAAGAAATTGGGGAAATTGGTACCTAAAGAAAGGTATCGTTGAGAGGATCGTTTAGGTTCGATCGGCGTGAAATTCCACGGAGAAACGAGCTCGGCACGATCGATTAGGGCTTCGGGGGAAAAATCCTCTTTTCTTCTTGTAACGACCCGAAAATCCGAGTTTCAATTCGGTATATTTTTAATCGAGTAATTTCGTTATTTATTATTCTATTTAATATTTATTCTGAGGGTCTAGAATAATTTCGTAAATGAGTGAATTTTATATTTAAATCACTAATTGTCAATGTGCGTTTAATTATATGAATTTTAACTGTAACTACGTATTATTTGGACGACGTGAGTCTTCGAACTTATTTTGTAAAATTACGACTTTGCCCCTTCGATTTCTAAACCCTAGTCAACCCATTGACTTAATCTCTCTCTCAACTCACACTCTCGCACATCAGCAGCAAGAAGGAAAGAAAGAAAAGAAAAGAGAAGGAAAAAGAGAAGGAGAAGGAAGGAAGTTCAATCGATCGTCCCGACTTCGTTTCCCGACGGATTGTCGAATAATTTACGTCTACGGATTCCTCGCGAACTCTTCTACGAGTAAGCTTCTAACGATTCTCTCGTATAATGTCCTCTATACTCCGTTTTTCTCGTTTTTGTGAATAGTTGTATAATTTAGGTTTTATATGATTTTGATAGTAATTGTGGATGGATTTTCGTGTTTATCGTTTCTATATGTAGATTACATGTTGTAGATGATTATATGTGAAAATTAGGGATTAATTTGCATGATTAATCGATTTAAGGTTGAATTATATTTGATTTTCGCGTGTTGGGTTTGATGTTCTGCATGTTCTGCTCAATTTTTACGCACACGGGCCATGCACACGGGGTGTGGCAAGCCCGTGTGGGTGTACACGGCCTCTTGCACGGCCGTGCAAGAGACCGTGCGTGTTTGGGGATGGTGCACGGGCTGTGCACACGGCCTTGAGGCCGTGTGCATGAGGCCGTGCGCGTTCGTCCGATTGTGCACGGCCTCGGCACACGACCGTGCACAAGGCCGTGTGGCCCGATCACACAGTGCCCTGACCTTCTGTAAGTCAGGGCCCGTTTTGCACTACGGGTCCCTCCGAGACTCGTCTTTTCCGAATTCTTTCTTCGCTCGTGTATTCGATATATATGAAATAGATATGAATTCCATGATTTATGAATTTACAACACGCTCGGGTATATGAATAGTGCGTTTTAAGTCTTCGTTAAATTTTCTATCTTTTGCATGTGAAGTCCGATTTTCCCGAAATTCATATGCATACTTCTTTATGATAAGTTAAGCATGTCCGTAAAGTTTCGTTACATTTGGATTTGATTTGTATTTTTAAATGCATGAATTACTCTGTTTTCGTTTGATAATTTGAACTTAAGTGATTGATTTAATTGTATAACGTGCTCCTATGTGTTTTAATATTCTCGTATAAGCCGTGCGTCGTCTTTAGTCTTATTTGGTTGTGTCCTGGTATTTTTGCAGACGATACTTCTGTGGAGTAGCGCCGGTTCTAGCTTTTGCTCTTCTTTTGCACGCGCCAGGTGACGCTTTCCTTTTCTGTTCCAGTATTACTATGTATATGTATAAATAAGCCTCTCCCGAAATAAGCCACGTTTATGTTTTGTTTTCACACCGTTTCTATATATATACTTAGTAGATATTTATACTTATTATGTTTATTTGATTTATCGAAAATGATTTGATATGAAAAAGTACTATGTATAGTTTTCGAAATGTTTACGGAAGAGACATGTAAAACCTTTTGTTTCTAAGGCGAACTTTGGCCTTCGGCCTCGCATATGACATGTCTCGAACGGTCTTTTGGCCAACCCGAAATGTTTGAAAAGCGAGTTATGAACTGTATGCATGATCGTTTGGGCCCGGAGTAAGAGCGATAGGACGAAGTCGGTAGACGTCGGGTCTACGGCGTAAATCCTATGGTTTCCTCCATTTGGGAGCTCGGGGTGAGGCCGGAGTGGCAGCCCTTTGAGTACCTGAGTTATTCTAGTTAGTTACGAGTAGTTCGGGTTTGCAGTCCGGCTACATTGGAGGAATAAGGGAGGTTTCCGGTTTTATGTTTTTGGTTATTGGAGTTTCAGGGCTCGACTCGCCGAGTCATATGATAAGTTATGTTTTATGTTAAATCACCACCCGTTTACGAAAACCTTTCTTTTATGTTGATTTCTTTTAATTATAAAATTGGTGATTTACTTCCGTTTTATTATATACATTATTATTTTCCCCCTCACTTAGTCGTTTGACTAACCCTCTCCGTCTCACCCTATATTGGTTTCAGGATACTAGGCGGGATTCGTCGTCGTCGTCGTAGAGTTGTATTTATTTTCTCATGTATATTCTTTTTTCGTATGATATGAATTAGATTTTTGTTAGGATGTTAGGATTTAATTTAATTTGCATTCGGGATTATGTATTTATCGAACCCGTTTGATATTATGTAATTGAATTTCGTTAGCCTTGGTGGGCTTTAATAATTGTGTATTTATTATGTTCTATTTCTTTGATTATTTATATTGCTTCCGCGTCTCTGTCTTTTCGTTGTTTTTAAAACCCCGCCTAGTGATTGAGTAAATGCTTGCCGTTCGCCGGGTTTCGGTTCGGGTCGGATTCCATTTCGGTTCCGGGTCGGGGCTCGGTGCGGGGCGTGCGTTACCCATTTGGGGCGCCCGCTACACTTCTTCTCTCTCTCTCTCTCTCTCTCTCTATTTCGAATAAGGGTTTGAATGAGGGTTTCGAGACTTTTATCAAATATTTCGAAATGTCGAAAAATATGAAGGGTAGTTTGGTAAGTTTGGAAAGTCCAATTAAATGTACGTTGGCCAAATATATCTATTTAATATCAAACAAACGCAAATTAGACAAGGAATTTAAATACGCAAATAATATTATCACATTGGGTCGTATACGAAAATAATATATAATAATTCACATATTACGAGAACTTAGGGTTAAGAAAGATAATTAACACGGGAAAAATACTCACAATGATTCTCGGATTTCTGGGTCGTTACACATTAGTAGCACCAAATATAATATCATCAACATAAACTTGAACAATTAAAATATCATGATTATGACGTTTAATGACAAGAGTAGTGTAAATGATACCGATCGTGAAACCGTGTTGGATCAGAAAGCTACTGAGTCTTTCATACCAGGCGCGAGGGGTCTGTTTCGATCCGTAGAGAGCTTTGGATAGTTTGTAGACGTGGTTGGGCTGCTCCTTACTTTCAAAGCCAGGAGGTTGATCAACGTATACCTCCCTTTTGATAAAACCATTTAGGAAGGCGCTCTTAATATCCATCTGGTACAGCAAGAACCGCTTGTGGGATGCAAACGCTAATGGCATGCGAATGTACTCAAGTCTTGCGACTGGAGCAAACGTCTCATCATAATCAATTCCTTCTTGTTGACTGTAGCCCTTGGCTACTAGTCTGGCTTTGTTTCTGGTGACCTTGCCATTCTCATCAAGTTTGTTCCTGAACATCCACTTTGGTCCAACCACTGGTCTTCCAGCTGGTCTTTCAACTAGGGTCCAGACTTGATTCTTCTCGAATTGTGCAAGTTTTTCTTCCATGGCTTTAACCCATGAGGAGTCATCTAGAGCTTCTTGAATACCTTTGGGCTCAATGAGAGACAGGAATGCACAGTTAGCTGATTCTGTGCTGGTATGTCTCGCCTTGGATCTGGTTTGATTACCAGATTGAGGATCTCCAATGATGACTTCCTTTGGATGACTGGAAGCATGTTTGAACTTCCTAAGTCTTTGTTCCTCTTGCTCAGTTGTCTGAAGTTCCTCATTTGGATAATCATTCGTCTCCTCCTCCAAAGGTTCCGGGACATCAGCAGATGTACGGGGAACTGGATCCTACAAATTCTCGGGAATAGTTGAACCTGCAGTGCCTCTGCTCAAGATTTCTTTGGCTATGACAGGGTCAGTCTCATCAAAAGTAACATGAACAGGTTCTTGAACAATCCATTTGCATTTATTAAAAACTCAAAGTGCTTTACTCGTGGACGAGTAGCCAAGAAATACTCCTTCATCGACCTTGGCGTTGAATTTTGCAAGATAATCACGATCATTTAAAATAAAATATTTACAACCGAATACACAAAAGTGAGAAACATTCGGAGGCTTTCCATACCACAGCTCATATGGAGTTTTTCTTAAAATAGGTCTCAATGTCATGCGATGAATGACATGGCAAGCTGTGTTAATTGCTTCTCCCCGAAAATGCTTTAGTAGATCATATGGAGCATGGTTCTAGCCAATTCTTGTAAAACATGATTTTTGCGCTTAACAACGCCATTCTGTTGGGTGTTTTGGGAGCAAAAAAATCATGAGAATATCCATTATCTTCACAGAAGTGATCGAATTGAAGCTCGTCAAACTTAGTTCCGTGATCACTATGGATTTTCTTGATGAAAACACCTTTTTTATTTTGTAAACGTTTTGTAAGAGGGATGAACACTTGTAAAGCATTGTTTTTATGGGCAAGAAAAATTACCCAGGTAAAATGTGTATAGTCATCAACTATTACAAAATAATACTTTTTACCTCCCACCGATGCAGTCTTTACCGGTCCGAAGAGATCTATGTGAAGAAGTTCCAGTGGACTGGAACTAGTCACTTCCTTCTTTGCTTTGAATGATGATCTGTGTTGCTTGCCCTTCTAACAATCATCGCATAGTCTGTCATTGGAGAATTCCATCTTTGGAATTCCTCTAACCAGTTCCTTCTTAGATATGTCAGAGATGAGTTCCATGTTGACGTGACCTAGTCTCTTGTGCCACATCTAGCTGTCTTCACCTATTACAGTTAGACACTCAACATTCTGGTTAGTCAGACTTTCCATAGTAACATGATACAAATTTCTGTCCCTGGTAGTTGTGAATATGATGTTGTTATCCAAGCTAACACTGCATTGAGATGGGCTGAACTGAACTTTGTAACCACTGTCACATAGTTGGCTGATATTGATCAGGTTATGTTTCAAACCTTCCACACGCCACACATTCTCAATGGTGGTACCGGCATTGGTATCTATGGTTCCTTTTCGATGATTTTGCCTCTGGTATTGTCTGCGAACAAGACATATCCTATGTCGCAGTTTTCGACCTTTAAGAATATTGAGGTATCACCCATCATGTGCCTGGAACATCAGCTATCCATTATCCACTTGTGCTTCTTGGATGGTTCCTTAGATAGTTCCTACAAAATCGAATCATTTCAACTTAGGTACCCAAACTTTGGGTCCTTCATGGTTCTTAGCAGGATGTTTTTGTACCCAAATATATTTGGTTCCGCTGTGTCTTTGAAAGGGGGATGCACGCTGAATTGGTGTGACCGGATCTTCCACAAGAAAAGCAAGTTTTGGAACTTGATTCGTTCTTTAAAGGTTTGGGTGGTTCAACCGGATGCTGCTTAACAGGTTGAGACTTGCTTTCTGGTTTTCGAAAGGGCTTTTAAGCTTTTCAAAAATGGCAATTTTTCTGAAGAGTCTGGGATGACTTGTCCACTTTTGTTGGTCCGGCCTTAGCTTTGGTTTGACTATTTATAGTCGGTTTGTCAACCCTAGCCTTGGTTTGAGTGACCTTGGCATCTGTAAGACCGTCATTGTCAGAGTCTGTTGTAGCATGATATCCTTTGCCCTTTGTCTACTTCATGGGTGCATTTGTGCGTTTGAGCTTTGGATAGTCAGTTCTCCTATGTCCTACATCACCACATTCCCAGCAGATTACAGCTCCACTATCGTACGGAGGTTCCGAGCTGGTACTTGATTTGAGTTTTTGAAACGCTTCTTGAAACCAACTAGCTTCTTAAATCTTCTGGAAATCAGCGATAGTTGCTCATATAATTGTTCTTCATTCATTTAGTTCCGTAGTGAATGCTAGGGGTTGAGATCTTCTGGTACTTGGTTGAGGAGTTTCATTGATGCTTAGAAGAGCTAGCTCATAGTAGTGAGAGATCCGACGAGTTCACTCACTGTCAATTTGCTGACTTTCTTTGCTTCCATGATCGCTGTGATCTTGGGTTGCCAATCCGGAGTCAAAGATCTGAGACTTTTCCGAACTTTATCTTTCTCAGTCAATCAATGTCCGAGAGAATGAAGATTGTTAATGATCTGCATGAATCTCGTGTACATCAGATTGATGTCCTCTCCTGCTTTCATCCTGAACAGTTCAATTTGATGGAGCAATAGGGCGATCCTTTCTTTACGAACTTGTTCTGTTCCTTCATGAGAGTCACAAAGGATTTCCCAGATTTCTTTGGCAGTTTCGCAAGAGCTGACACGGTTTTATTCTTCTGTTGCCAAGGCACAAGCAATAAGATTTCTTGCCCTAGCGTTCATTATGAGAGATTTGAAATCATCCGTTGTCAGGTCATCTTCCTCCTTTGGAACCTTTACTCCTCGACTGTTTTCATTGGTATTGTTGGTCCATTCTTGACCACTCTCCATAGTGCGTAGTCGGTAGAGATAATGAATTCCTGCATCCCATGTTTCCACACAACATAGTTGGTTCCATCGAACAATGGAAGCTTTGTGTTTGATACTCCTTCTGCACATACATTAAAACTCAAAGAGGCCATTACAATCGTTTAACTCTAGGTTGTTAAGCCGGTTACAGAGCACGAGGCTTTGATACCAACTGACAGTATCTAAAGTACTAAGAGGGGGGGTGAATTGGTCTCTTAAAAACTACTTTGACACTTATAAAAAATCAGAGATGTTTTGCAGCGAAAGTCTTTTGTGTGTTAAAGGATTTTTGAGCTGTGTAAATCGTTTTACTATTACTTTGAAAATTTACCAAGTAGTACTTAGTTTCTGTTAAAGTACCAGTTGTAAATAATGAACAGAAAGTAAAGTAAAGTGATAAATAGCACACAACGATTTATACAGGTTCGAACCCGAAGGCCTACTCTTGTCCCTTGGTTTTCACCCAGGACTTTAACCTCCTTCAAATTAACGGTATTAGTATGAATACAAATATAATTTAAAGCAGTAACAGAACCGTAACAAAGAGAATAGAAAATCTCTTAAACACAGAGAGAAACCAGTCGCAACACCAGCGACCACACCAGTTACAACACCAGCAACCAAATGTCTTAACCAACTAGTAAGTCGGGCACGCTCTGCAGGTTGACCCTAAGACAATTCCTCTAGCCTGCGGACAACAGCAACACTCCCAGTTGCTCTTCCCGGATTTATCGAGCGAATCCCCAGTGACTCCAAACATCAGGCAGCGCTGCTACACTCCGCTTGATTCCAGACCTTCTCCTTATTCCACCTATCCTTCTGTATGTGTCCCTCAGATAGATGAGCACTCGTCAGGAGGGAACTCGAACACTCAGAAGTATCTGAATTGATCTCGTTGATTTTCTCTTCAATCTTTAGTTCTTTTATAGCTGAAGTTCCAACGTCTTTGAAGGCTTAGAGATGGAAAGAGTCGTTTGAATTGATTCTGTAAATGAATTATCTTCAACATGGAAATGATCCGTTTGGCTCATCCTTCACTTTTGAATTCTGGAACAGACACAGCTAGAACCTTCGTTTTATAAACGTGCAGTAATTAAAGTCTGATATAAGGAAGGATTCTGGGGAAAGACTTCCCTTTTCACTCAAGGCAGAAGGTTTGAGAATAAGGGAAAGATCTTCTGCATATCTTGTCATTAAGGAAGGATGTTTACTTTGTGAAATAAGGAAAGTAATCCTTCTCTATTACAAGATATTTATTTCAACACTCAAATTGTAATCATTAAAACTTTATTTCAAAAATGGTTAGTAGGCCAACATCTTATATTCTTTATATACTTGTATATTTACGTTTATTCAAACAAGGGAAAATCATATTCGTTCAGCAAAAAAATCAGTTTCTATGACTAGAGGGAAGGGAATGGTACTACTCTGATTTTGGAAAATAAGTGTAAAAAATTAAAGTACATAGAGATTTACATAGGTTCGTGTACTCACGGGTATCTTAAGTATAACTGAAAATAGTGGTGGAGGCAGAAAATACATTGAGTGGGGTCACATATTAATATAATGTTTGGACACCATTATATAATATTTATATTTATTGAGTGGGGTCCACTATACAAAAAAATACCTGATTTATAATATTTTTTATATATTTAATACCATATTTATAGGGACTTTTGTAGATTGAGTGGGGTCATTTGATATAATGTCCCTCCGCCCATGCCTAAAAAGAGAGTGGAGCTTCAAACGGAGTAGAAATGCAAGATTGTTCAGACTTTCTCCGAGAAACTTGGATCAGATGGACCAGAGGTTTTTGTCAAGACAATGAGCTAGGGGAATATCAGTGTTGGGATTGGTCTTTCCTGGAGCAGAAGTTGTCGGTTGATAAAAGTGTATAATGAATGAGTCTCTTTAGGTTATTTACTCTTATTTATATTTAGGTTTAGTCAACCAAGAAATGGATAAAAAAAAAAGCCTTATTGCGCCTATTGGGCTTTAGGTATTCTAATTAGATTAGGCCATTAGGTATAGTTTTCATGTAAAAATTATAAGTAGGTCCATAATAGTAGTCTCCCAATTCTTTAATAGTAGACTTTTTAATTTGAAAAATTAACAAGGTCACAATTAATTTAAGAATATTAATAAGATTTTAGTGGACATTAATTATTTAATTTTTACATGAGTTGTGATTTTGCCTGGCCCTAATAGGAGGTTTTTTCAATTTCTGCCTAAGTTTTATTTGTCGATATTTGTTCACTTTCAGATTATTGATTATATTGGAAACTGCTGCGCTTTTTCATTCTTCCAGAAGGAGCGCAACAATTTTCTTCCAGAAGTATTCTGAAAGTTTTTGAAAACAAGCTCCTCTTTGAAGGTTTTCTCTTGCTTTTCTTTTTTCGATTTCAGATTAGGGCTTTCTCCTCATCTTTTTCCCTTTTGATAGGTTTGATTTTTTCTTCTTCTTTTATTGGTTTTGCATCAGGGTCAACATTTATTTCACATAAAGTGCACAAAAAATGGAGTAACAACTCTTTTGTGATACTTCTCAACTTATTATTGGAAGTCCTACCAGAGGGTGAGACTTTACCCAATATTTTGTATGAGTTTAAAAAAATCATTAAAGATTTGGGTGTATATTATGACAAGATAGATGTTTGTCCGAATGATTGCGTGCTTTATTGGAAAGAATCTACAAATGAATCCACTTGCAAGATATGTCTTCGTCTAAATGGAAGGAACCAAAGAATCATCTTATGAAACTCTTGATGTTGCTAAAGAAAAGGCTCAAAAAATTTCTGCAAAGATTCTATGACATTTTCCATTAATACCAAGATTGCAAAGATTATACATCGCACCCGAAACAGCTTCGTACATGAGATGGCATGATGAGTGTCGCCCAAAAGATGGAAAGTTTAGACATCCAGCTGTTTCGCCAGCTTGGAAAACTTTGGAACATAAATATCCAATTTTTGGTGATGAATCACATAATATCAGGATTGGGCTTGCGCCTGATGGGTTTAACCCCTTTAAGACAGGGGGCATACCACACATAACACTTGGCATGTTCTTCTTGTAAAATACAAATTGCCTCCATCTCAGGCTTGGGCTTGTGACTAATGGCTTTAACCCCTTTAAGACAGGGCATACCACACATAACACCTGGCATGTTCTTCTTGTAAATTACAACTTGCCTCAATCTCTATGTATGAATTTTTTTTATAATTATGTCTTAACTAATAGAAGGTCCTTCTGGACCTAGAAATGACATTGATGTGTACCTACTATTGGGATTCATGCACCCCCGGGGTGTAGCGGAAGTAGTAGATTTAAAAAATTTTAGTCCTAGGGAGTTACAGTGAATCTTCATCCAATGAATATGTAACTTTGAAACGTTTATATATTATAAAGAAGTTCACCTTTACGCACTCCTTTTGTAGTAGATAAGGAACGAAGGCTTTCCAAAGCCTCTGGCCACTCCTCCAACGGCGCTGGCTTCAAGATCCACCAAGGTTTCGATTTTTAACCGAAACCCTCTGAAGATAGTCCACGGCTTCTCGCAAGCAAACTCATATCTCTTAATTCGTGGTAGGGAACGAAAAACGGTTGATTATCTTTTGATTAAGCCTTAGAGAGTAAGACTTAATCTATGAAGTGAAGAGAAGCCAATTCTCTATGGCAGAGAGAGAAAGTGGTGTGAGAGAGAGAGGAGAGAAAATAGAAAACTAGGGTTTTTCTGATTTTGTTGTTTCTTGAGAATGAATTATTGTATTACGTAAAGAACTAATCCAAGGGGTTATATAAATCCCATAAGGGCCGAAAATTCCAAGCCTATAAAGGACTTGGATTTTCGACCATCACCTTCAATTGGGACTAGGATTTGGGCCTTATCAAAAGGCCCATTAAATTTAATACTACATTAAATTATCAAAGCCCAATTTTCTAATTACTCCTAATTAGAATTGGATTAATCTTTTATTGCACTTTTGGGCTTTATTTTATTCCAAATAAACTTCAAGCCCAATTTAATATTAATTCCTAAATTAATATTTTCTTTCTCAGTTTGATTTAATCCAATTAAATCCTTTCTAATTATGTATTATTTGGACAATATGAGTTTTTAAACTTATTTTGCGAAATTATGAATTTGCCCCTTCGATTTTTAAACCCTGGTCAAACTTTTGACTAAGTCTCATCACTCTCTCTCTCACCTCACTCTCGCCCAAAACACAACCACAGCAAAGAAAAGGAAGAAAAAGGAAAAGAGAAGGAAGGAGGTTCCAACGATCATTCCGACTTCGTTTCCTGACCGATTTTCAAACCGTTTACGCCTACGAACTCCTCACGATCTCTTCTACGAGTAAGCCTTTCACGTCCCTCTCGTTTAATATCTCCTATGCCTCGTATTTCTCATTTTTATAAATAGTTGAATAATTTAGGGTTTATGTGATTTCGAGAGAATTTATGGATGGATTTTCGTGTTTTTGGATCCTATGTGTAGCTTATATGTTGTAGATCATTATATGTAAATATTAGGGCGTGATTTGCTTGTTTAGATGATCAAATGTTGAAATTAGGATTTAATTCGCGTGGTTTTTCTGGTTCTGCGAAGTTTCTGCTGTTTCTTGACGTACACGGGCTTTGCACACGGGGTGTAGCAAGCCCGTGTGGGTGTACACGGTCTCCCGCATGGCCGTACAGGAGACCATGCGTGTTGTGATGGTGCACGGCCTTATGCACACGGCCTCAAAGAGACCGTGCGTGTCCTTCTTTGATGCGCACGGCCTTGGCACACGGCCGTGCACAAGGCCGTGTGGCCCGTTTGAACAGGGCCCCGACCTTCTGTAAGTCAGGGCCAATTTTGGCCTACGGGTCCCTCCGAGGCTCGTCTTTTCCGAATTATTTCTTCGCTCGTGTATTCGATATATATGAAATAGATATGAATTTCATGATTTATGAATTTATAGCATGTTGGGGTCTATGAATAGTGCATTTTAAGTTTTCGTCAAATTTTCTAACTTTTGCATATGAAGTCCGATTTTTCCGAAATTCGAATGCATACTCCCTTATGATATTTAAAGCATGTCCGTAAAGTTTTGTTGCATTTGGACTTAATTTTCATTTTTAAATTTGCGAATTACTCCGTTTTCGTTTGATAATTTGAACCTAAGTGCCTTATGTGATTGTATAACGTGCCTCAATATGTTTTAATATTTTCGTATAAGCCGTGCGTCGTCGTTAGTCTTATTTGGTTATGTCTTGGTATTTTTGCAGACGATACTCCCGTGGAGTAGCGCCGGTTCTTGCTTTTGCTCTTATTTTGATTAGCCACAGGTGAGGCTTTCCGTTTCTGATTCCAGTACTATTATGTATATATATAAATAAGCCTCTCCCGATATAAGCCATGTTTACGTTTTGTTTTCACACCGTTTCTATATATATACTTAGTAGATATTTATGCCTATTACGTTTATTCGATTTATCGAAAATGTTTTGATATGAAAAAGTACTACGTATAGTCTTTGAAACGTTTGCGAAAGAGACATGTAAAACCCCTTTATTTTCTAAAGCGAACTTTGGCCTTCGGCCTCGCATATGACATGTCTCGAACGGTCTTTTGGCCAACCCGAAATGATTTGAAAAGCGAGTTATGAAATGTATGTATGTATGTTTGGGCCCGGAGTCAGGATGATAGGACGAAGTCGGTAGATATCGGGTCTACGACGGAAATTCTATGGTTCCCTCCGCCTTTGGGAGCTCGGGGTGAGGCCAGAGTGGCAGCCCTTTGAGTACCTGAGTTACCGTATGATATGTTATGCGTAGTTCGGATTTAGCGGTCCGTCGACATTGGAGGCATAAGGGTGGTTTCCCGTTTTATGTTTGGAAATTGGAGTTAAGGGCTCGACTCGCCAAGTCATATGATATGTTATGTTTTATGCTAAATCACCACCCGTTTACGAAAACCTTTCGTTTATGTTGATTTCTTTTAAGTTTAAAATTGGTGATTTATTTCCGTTTTATAATATACATTATTATTCCCCTCTCACTGAGTCGTTTGACTAACCCCCTCTGTTTCACCCCTGTATTGGTTTCAGGATACTAGGCGGGATTTGATCGTCGTCGTAGTCGTCGTCGTTAGAGTTGCATTTACTTCGTTCATGTATAACTCTTGTCCGTATGATTTTATTTATGTTTATGATATTAGGATTTTATTTATGTAGTATTCGGGATTATATGTTGAACCCGTTATTGTATATTGTCGGAATATTGTATCGAACCCGTTTATTATTTAAGTAATTGAATTTCGTTGGCCTTGGTGGGCTTTAATACTTGTGCAGTTATTATGATTTATTGTTTGGTTTAATTTTGCTTCCGCACCTCTGTCATTTTCTTTCGCTTTTGAAACCCCCGCCTAGTCATTGAGTAAATGTGTGCCATTCGCCGGGTTTCGATTCGGGTCGGATTCCATTTCGGTTTCGGGTCGGGGCTCGGTGCGGGGCGTGCGTTACCCGTTTGGGGCGCCCGCTACAGTTGGTATCAGAGCTTCTTTGGGTCCAATGGCCTAGGCTTTGAAGCGTCGTGTTTTTTCGTGTCAGTTTAGGTCATACGGCTTAGGGTTACGTGATTGTGATAATGTGATTATGTGAATAAACTTCTCTACGTGTTACAGCTTTTCATAATCGCTTATCATCATGCATGTTTGGTATTGAATTTGCAGAATGCCTCATCGCCGTGAACCGCCAGGTCCGCCTCCCGGTGTTCCGACTCCAGCTCAGTTTATGGAAGCCTTAGGGCAGTTCATGGTTCATACCAACCGAGCAACGCCACCACCTGCCGCCGAGATCGAGATGAGCAGGTTCCTTAAGCTCCACCCTCCGCAGTTCGAGGGTGCACCGGACAATGTTATTGCCGAATCTTGGATAGCGGCAATGGAGAAGAGGTTCAGAGTAATGGAATGTCCGGACCTTAAGAGGGTCGAATTAGCAGTGTATCAGATGACAGGAGTTGCACATGACTGGTGGGCCCGTATAGAGCAGCGATGGCAACGAGAGCATGTGGTCCCGACTTGGGATCAATTTTTAGTTGAGTTTCGGGCCAAGTATATACCGTTAGTGGTCCGACAGCGACGTGAGCGAGAGTTCTTGGCTCTCAAGCAGGGTACTTCATCAGTTGACCAGTACGAGGCTCATTTCTCTAGACTTATTATGCACTGCTCGTATATGGTTGACGACGAACAGAGGAAGACTCGACAGTTTATCGAGGGGTTTTCGAATGAGATTCGTATGCATATGCAGTTGAACAGACTCCAGTACTATACCGATGCAGTTGAGACGGCTCTATCTATAGAGTCCGATCTCCGACAGATGAGACCGACTTCTGCACCTGCCCCCGCAGCCACCAAGAGTTTCCCGTCTGGTTCGAAGAGGCCATTTGTTCCGTTTGGGTCCTGTTCTGGGAAGAAGCCATTTAAGAACCCCCTTCAGCCTGCTCCTCCCCGACCTCAGGGACATCCACGACCTGTATGTAGATTCTGTCAGGGCCCGCATTTAGAGGCCAAGTGCTGGAGGAAGAATGGATTATGTTACGGATGTGGTAGCGCCGATCACCGAGTGGACGTATGTCCGAAGAGGAGACCGGTACAGCAGGGAGCAGCTCAGCCTCAGGCTTATGCTCGTGTTTATGCCTTGGAAGGCGATGCTGAGGATGCTGTTGCAGATCCGACTGATGTGGTGGAAGGTACTATATATATAAATGGCATCCCCATACATGCATTGTACGACTCGGGTGCTTCACACTCATTTATTGCGCCTGCTGTTTCCTTATCTATGCATGCGCCTGTTTCTTTGCTTGATTATGTGTTAGTGGTTGGTTCGCCATTGGGTTCGAAGGTTATTGCGAACCGGGCACTTAAGCGATGTCCGATTATCATCGAGGGTATCGAGTACCCAGCTGATTTGATCGAGTTGCCGATGAAGAAATATGGGGTTATTCTCGGAATGGATTGGTTGTTCGAACATCGGGCGAAGGTTGATTGTTTCGAGAAGAAGGTTATTTTGGGTTCTAATGAGGTTAAGGGTTTCCGATCCGGAGAAGGTCCGTATATCTCAATGATGGAAGCTAAGAAGCTTGTTCAGAAAGAAGAAGCCACGTGCTTTATAGCTTACCTTCTCAACCGCCCGAAGGACCAAACGAAGATCGATGAAACGCCCGTGGTCAATGAATTCACTGATGTGTTCCCCGAGAATCTGGAATTCTTGCCACCGGATTGGGATATAGAGTTCGTGATTGACCTAGTTCCGAGAGCCGAGCCCTATTCGAAGTCGCCGTACCGAATGGCTCCTGCCGAGTTGAAAGAATTGAAGAACCAACTCGACGAACTCCTTTCCATTGGATACATCCGACCGAGTTCCTCGCCTTGGGGTGCTCCAGTCTTGTTCGTAAAGAAGAAGGATGGTACGCTTCGTATGTGTATCAATTACCGAGAATTGAACAGGATGACAGTGAAGAACAAGTATCTTCTACCGCATATCGAAGAATTGTTCGACTTGCTACAGGGATCGAGGGTTTATTCCAAGCTCGATCTCAGACAAGGATATTACCAGCTCCGCATCCGATCACAGGATATCCCGAAGACAGCTTTCAACACCCGATACGGACATTTCGAGTTTGTGGTCATGCCGTTTGGACTCACGAATGCCCCAGCAGCTTTTATGGACATGATGCACAAAATTTTCCGTCCGTACCTTGACAAATTCATCGTTATTTTCATTGACGATATCTTAGTGTTCTCGAAGTCCGAAGAAGAACACGCTGAACACCTCCGAATTGTGCTCCAAGCTTTGAGAGAGCACCAATTATTCGCTAAGTTCAGCAAAGGCGAATTCTGGATTGACCGAGTGACCTTCCTAGGTCATGTCATATCCGGAACGGGAATCGAGGTAGATCCTTCGAAGATTGAGACAGTGCTGGATTGGGAGAGACCTAAGACGCCTACAGAGATCCGAAGTTTCTTGGGTTTAGCAGGATACTACAGACGTTTCGTCAAAGATTTCTCTAAACTTGGAGGCCCGTTAACAGCGTTGACGAAGAAAGAAGCTAAGTTTGAGTGGTCAGCCAAATGTGAAACCAGCTTTCACGAGCTAAAGAAGAGATTGACCACAGCCCCAGTATTGACCCTACTCGAGGGTTCGGAAGGATTTGTCGTATATGCTGATGCGTCACATGAAGGATTAGGTTGTGTGTTAATGCAGAATGGGAAAGTTATAGCTTATGCATCGAGGAAGCTAAAGCCAGCTGAAGAGAACTATCCCACTCACGACCTTGAGCTAGCCGCCGTTGTATTTGCTTTACTGAAATGGCGTCATTACCTCTACGGCATCACGTTCGACATCTTCACAGATCATAAGAGCCTTCAGTACTTGTTTACCCAGAAGGAATTGAACAAACGACAGCGCCGTTGGATGGAGTTATTTGAGGATTACGATTGCAAGATTCAGTATCATCCCGGAAAGGCGAATATTGTAGCCGATGCACTGAGCTGGAAGGCGAGCATAGCCCAGCTAGAGGCTAAGTTAGAGGGAGTTCACATCAGTTCCCAGGCCCATGTTCACAGCATATCGATCCAGTCAGAGTTGGGTCGAAAGATTCGAGATGTTCAGGCTACTGATGGGTGGACTCAGAGACAAATAGTTCACATCGCAGCTGATCCAGAGACTCAGTTTGGTGTGGACAACACAGGAATTCTCCGCTACAAGTCCCGAGTTTGTGTTCCGGAGAGTCTGAGGAAGGAGATTCTCGATGAGGCTCACAACACACCTTACACAGTTCATCCAGGTGGAAGTAAGATGTACCGGGATCTAAAAGAATTATTCTGGTGGAGAGGTATGAAGAGAGATGTAGCTGATTACGTAAAGAGATGCTCGACTTGTCAGCAAGTTAAAGTTGAACATCAAAGACCGGGAGGTTTGCTTGAGCCACTACCGATTCCTACATGAAATTGGGAGGGTATTGCCATGGACTTCGTGTCTGGTTTGCCTAAAGTTAGAGGTGGCTATGATAGCATTTGGGTGATTATCGACCGACTATCCAAGAGTGCTCATTTTCTACCGATCAACATGTCGTACAAAGTGGATAGGTTGGCAGAGATTTATCACCAGGAGATTGTCAAGCTTCATGGGATTTCGACTACGATAGTGTCTGACAGAGATGCTCGATTTACTTCTCGCTTATGGCAGCAACTTCAAGAGCGAATGGGAATGAAGTTGACTTTCAGTACGGCCGCAAATCCGCAGATAGATGGTCAGTCAGAGAGAATGATCAGGTACCTCTGTGATATGCTTCGAGCTTGTGCCTTGGATTTTCGCAACAATTGGCACGACCGGTTGCCTTTGATCGAGTTTGCCTACAACAACAGTTATCAGTCTTCGATCGAAATGGCACCTTACGAGGCATTATATGGCAGAAAGTGTAGATCCCCGTTGTTTTGGGATCTCGAGGATTGGCGTTGGACGAAAGATGATAAGGAACGAGGAACTCCTCCAAAGTTTCTCCAAAATGCCATCGACCGTATCCAGATCATTCGGCAGAGGATGAAAGCAGCTCAGGATCGACATAAGAGCTATGCCGACAACCGTCGCCGACCGTTGGAATTTGAGGTTGGTGACAAAGTATTCCTCAAAGCTTCTCCTCGAAAGGGATTCACCCGAATTGGAAAAGGAGGAAAACTGAGTCCTAGATTTTTGGGTCCCTATGAAATTCTGAAGAGGATTGGGAACGCCGCCTACAGGTTAGACTTGCCGCCAAGCCTAACAGGAATTCACAATGTCTTTCATGTTTCCCAACTCTGAAAGTACTTCCAGAATGAGTCCGAGATCCTTCCTATTGAGGAAATTGAACTAGAACCGGATTTGACATTTGTTTCGAAGCCGGTGAAGATATTGGATAAGAAGACTCAAGCTCTATGCAACCGGGAGATTTCTCTTGTCAAAGTCCTTTGGAGAAATCAGACAACCGAAGAAGCTACATGGGAGACCGAGGACAAAATGCGCAAGTTCCACCCGGAATTATTTCAGTCGGACGAGTAGAATCTGGGGACCAGATTCTCATAAGGAGGGGTGATTGTAGCACCCCGAAAATCCGAATTATATTCCGGTATGTTCGAATCGTTCATTTACGTGATTTAATTATTTATTTGATATTATTATGTGATTTTATAACAATTTCTTATCTGAATGAATTTCGATATTTAAATCAAGAATTGATAATGTGCATTTAATTATATGAATTTTGACTGTAATTATGTATTATTTGGACAACATGAGTTTTCAAACTTATTTTGCGAAATTACGAATTTGCCCCTTCGATTTTTAAACCCTAGTCAAACTTTTGACTAAGTCTCATCACTCTCTCTCTCACCTCACTCTCGCCCAAAACACAACCACAGCAAAGAAAAGGAAGAAAAAGGAAAAGAGAAGGAAGGAGGTTCCAACGATCATTCCGACTTCGTTTCTCGACCGATTTTCAAACCGTTTACGCCTACAACTCCTCATGATCTCTTCTACGAGTAAGCCTTTTACGTCCCTCTCGTTTAATGTCTCCTATGCCTCGTATTTCTTGTTTTTATAAATAGTTGAATAATTTAGGGTTTATGTGATTTCGAGAGAATTTATGGATGGATTTTCGTGTTTTTGGATCCTATGTGTAGCTTATATGTTGTAGATCATTATATGTAAATATTAGGGTGTGATTTGCATGTTTAGATGATCAAATGTTGAAATTAGGATTTAATTCGCGTGGTTTTTCTGGTTCTGCGAAGTTTCTGCTGTTTCTTGACGTACACGGGCTTTGCACATGGGGTGTGGCAAGCCCGTGTGGGTGTACACGGTCTCCCGCGCGGCCGTGCAGGAGACTGTGCGTGCTGTGATGGTGCACGGCCTTGTGCACACGGCCTTGAGGCCGTGTGCAAGAGACCGTGCGTGTCCTTCTTTGATGCGCACGGCCTTGGCACACAGCCGTACACAAGGCCGTGTGGCCCATTCGAACAGGGCCCTGACCTTGTATAAGTCAGGGCCAATTTTGGCCTACGGGTCCCTCCGAGGCTCGTCTTTTCCGAATTCTTTCTTCGCTCATGTATTCGATATATATGAAATAGATATGAAGTGCATTTTAAGTTTTCGGCAAATTTTCTAACTTTTGCATATGAAGTCCGCTTTTTTCGAAATTTGAATGCATACTCCCTTATGATATTTAAAGCATGTCCGTAAAGTTTCGTTGCATTTGGACTTGATTTGCATTTTTAAATTTGCAAATTACTCCGTTTTCGTTTGATAATTTGAATCTAAGTGCCTTGTGTGATTGTATAACGTGCCTCAATATGTTTTAATATTTTCGTATAAGCCGTGCGTCGTCGTTAGTCTTATTTGGTTATGTCTTGGTATTTTTGCAGACGATACTCCCGTGGAGTAGCGCCGGTTCTTGCTTTTGCTCTTATTTTGATTAGCCACAGGTGAGGCTTTCCGTTTCTGATTCCAGTACTATTATGTATATATATAAATAAGCCTCTCCCGATATAAGCCATGTTTACGTTTTGTTTTCACACCGTTTCTATATATATACTTAGTAGATATTTATGCCTATTACGTTTATTCGATTTATCGAAAATGTTTTGATATGAAAAAGTACTACGTATAGTCTTTGAAACGTTTGCGAAAGAGACATGTAAAACCCCTTTATTTTCTAAAGCGAACTTTGGCCTTCGGCCTCGCATATGACATGTCTCGAACGGTCTTTTGGCCAACCCGAAATGATTTGAAAAGCGAGTTATGAAATGTATGTATGTATGTTTGGGCCCGGAGTCAGGATGATAGGACGAAGTCGGTAGATATCGGGTCTACGACGGAAATTCTATGGTTCCCTCCGCCTTTGGGAGCTCGGGGTGAGGCCAGAGTGGCAGCCCTTTGAGTACCTGAGTTACCGTATGATATGTTATGCGTAGTTCGGATTTAGCGGTCCGTCGACATTGGAGGCATAAGGGTGGTTTCCTGTTTTATGTTTGGAAATTGGAGTTAAGGGCTCGACTCGCCGAGTCATATGATATGTTATGTTTTATGCTAAATCACCACCCGTTTACGAAAACCTTTCGTTTATGTTGATTTCTTTTAAGTTTAAAATTGGTGATTTATTTCCGTTTTATAATATACATTATTATTCCCCTCTCACTGAGTCGTTTGACTAACCCCCTCTGTTTCACCCCTGTATTGGTTTCAGGATACTAGGCGGGATTTGATCGTCGTCGTAGTCGTCGTCGTTAGAGTTGCATTTACTTCGTTCATGTATAACTCTTGTCCGTATGATTTTATTTATGTTTATGATATTAGGATTTTATTTATGTAGTATTCGGGATTATATGTTGAACCCGTTATTGTATATTGTCGGAATATTGTATCGAACCCGTTTATTATTTAAGTAATTGAATTTCGTTAGCCTTGGTGGGCTTTAATACTTGTGCAATTATTATGATTTATTGTTTGGTTTAATTTCGCTTCCGCACCTCTGTCGTTTTCTTTCATTTTTGAAACCCCCGCCTAGTCATTGAGTAAATGTGTGCCGTTCGCCGGGTTTCGGGTCGGGGCTACGTGTGCGGGGAGTGCGTTACCCGTTTGGGGCGCCCGCTACATAAACCAATTAATTCAATCCATCAATCCACATTGATTTGATAATCTAATTTGCCTTTGGAAGTCATTGTGTGACCCCTCAGGTTCACTAACAGGACAGCAGTAGAAACACATTCTAAATGTCACAGTCATATCTTTAATTGAACCCTTTTCAATTCAAAGAAGGTTTGTGTCAAAACCCATTTGATCTCACAAACTCATTTCTACAGACCATGGATGACGTCTAGCAACGTGTCCATGGCCACCCATCCTTCTATGAAGTGATGCTTACCTTTCAGCCTCATGATCTCCGTGAGATACGATCCTTCTATCATCCAATTCCCGATTGGGACCTAGGATATGAGAAATGGAACCCCAGTAGTCTTCAATGCTATGAATTATACTCCTATAGTAATTCCATTTGATCTCATACTCTGGGTACAACCATACCTTGCAAGGATTTGATGGTGTAATGTACTACAATAAAACTCATAGGAATTCTTCTTGTTCTTGCAACAAGTGACAGATTCTATATTGACCCTCACAGCCTCCATGCATGACTCGAACATACCCAATCTACAGCTTATGTGAAACTCTAGGGATTCAGTAGTACACCAAAGTATGCCCAGTCATACACAAGGCAACCATGGAGTCTCAAGTCTAAGGATTAGTTAGACATGATCATGGTTGGAGAAACCCTCCTAATCTCTAAGACTCTATATGAGTTTTAACCCATTTAGGCATTCCCGGCGGCATCCTCAGTGAACTTAATCTCCATTAAGTACCTCACATGCATAGTAGTGTCAAAACACTAATGTCATGAAATGGGACACACTTTCATAAAGCTATGTCATATGAGCAAGTCTCAAGCGAGTTTGGTCGACATCTCCTGTGCCTTTTAAACTCTTCGACTTGAAGTGTTTTAGATCACACCATTGGGTACTTATTTCATGGTCCCCATAAATGGTGAAACCAAGTCTCTTAGCTTACTGTGATCTTGGGGTTTCTACTCTGGAGTTTTATGGGAAATGCCTTAAACAGTTCGCCTTTCCAGGGCACAACTCCAACACCTACAACCATTAATAGAGGAGCTAAAAAACTTGTGGGAAGTTGGTGTGACAACTTTTGATGCATTGAGTCGTCTAACTTTTCAGATGAGGGCAGCACTATTGTGGACTATCAGTAACCTTCCAGCAGATGGAAATGTATGCGGGTGGAACACCAAGGGTGGAGTAGCTTGTCCTTGTTGCAAAATAAAGACACGTTCTCAATGGTTGGTGCGTAGTCAGAAATTCTGTTACATGGGGCATCATCACTTTTTGTCATTGAATCATAAATACTGAAAAGATTCGAGTTGCTTCGATGGAACTAAGGAAACTGAAGGCCCACCTGCTTTATTAAGTGGATCTAACTTGTGGAATCAAATACATGGAATTGAAATTAAGTTTGGTAAAAGTGCACATCCAAGAAACAAGAGAACCAAACTGGATCATTCAATATATACTAGTTCACATGCAGGATGGAAGAAGAAGTATTTTCTTTGAGTTGTCTTATTGGAAACACCTCTTATTGCGACATAATCTTGATTTGATATACATAGAAAAGAATGTGTGATAGCATTGCTGGGACCATCGGTTTTTGATGTCATGATTCACTTAGTCCTTCATCTAGTTGAGGAGGCTAGCTACGATAGCTGGGCCAGTTTACTATCGCTGGATGTACCCAATTGAAATGTATGAAGTATTTGTATTTTTATATTCTTTATTCTTATAAGTATGATAATTAAATTTTAATTGTTTGTAGGTATTTGGGCAATTTGAAGACTTATTTAGAAAAAAATAATCTCCCAAAAGCCTCAATTGCAGAAGGATACTTAGCAGAAGAGTGTTCAAACTTTTGCTCATTATTTTTACAAGTTGATTCCAAATTAGATCAACCATATACGGGCCATAGATTGAACAAAAACTTCTCCCGAAATCAAAATTCTATTTTCCCAACGGTTGGTCGTAGTCTTGGAAAAACGTGGGTATTTGTTCTTGATCAAATAACAAGACTGCAAGCACATAGATATGGGCTATTTAATTCCCACACTGTTCGGCCTTTCCTAGAGTAAGTTGATTTATTTTAAGTTTAATACATTTATTCATATCTTTTGTTTCTTATACTTTTATTAAATAATTTTCAGGGACTATCACAACATAGTGAGAACACAATGGCCACATGCACACAAAATGGAGATTGATCGGATCCACCAACAAACTTTTTATATTTGGTTCAAGAATCAAATAATTGTGAAAGGTTAAGTACTTATAGCATACTCTATTTAATTAATAAAATATGTATATAAACTAATATGTTTTGTTTTCAATGCATGTTAGGTCGAGAAGCTAGAGATAAACGATAGGACAACAAATGAAGAGTTAAAACGATTAGCTAGGGGGCCAAAAGATACACTTTAAAAATTGAAAGGCTTTGTTATGAATGGTGTCAAGTTTCATGCAAAAGCCTTTGAGCTAAATAAAAAGACACAGACTAGTGGGGTCATGGTTAATGCTAAAACATTAAGTTATTCATTCTCTAAGGACAACAATCACGTTGAAGGAGTAGTTACGTATTATGGTGTCTTTACTGATATAGTAGAATTCAATTACTATGAAAATCATAAAATTGGTGTTGTTTAGGCGTGACTGGTCAATATCGACAAGGAAAAGAAAGAAGATAAGCATGGTTTCACGCTTGTGAACTTTTCTCGATTATTTCACATTGGTGAAAGGCTTTTTGATGATCTTTTTATATTTGCTTCCCAAGCCAAGCAAGTATTTTATGTACAAGATTCTGTTGATACAAGGTGGCATGTTGTTAATCGAATATTACTGAGGGGCTTTTATGATATGATTGGCCATTAGTGTACTGAAGATGTCGCTTTATAAGAAAGGGTTGATCAATCTGTAGGGGTACGTATCTAATCTCCTAAATTTATAGACTTGGTTTATTTTCTTGTATTATTTCTTATTTATATGTTAGATCTGTTGTTTATATATGTACCCATTAATTTTTTGTATGTATATTGACAACTGTAGGTACTACAACCTCCACGATGTTAATATAGACAAAAGTTACTATTTTCATGCCTCTTTTTGATGCACAAGAAATATTCATTGAATTCAGGTCAGCTTGTTTTTTTCTGTTTTAAGAAAAATAAAAATATTATATTCAGGCCGCATTTTTTTTTTTCTCATTTTTTTCTACTGCATTATGTATTACCTTAATCATGCTTTGGAAGACGTTGGGGAACTAAATTTTGTTTATTATAAGCAGATATAACTTAGAAGTTGGAAGCATCCAATACCAATAAGCTTCATATTATAGCTTTTCCAAACAGTTCTCACTTTCATTACTCTAACTTTAGCTTTTCCAAAGCTAAAAGCTCTTGCAAATACCCACTATGTATATTTTGTAATGACATGTTTATGCAATAATGTCAAGTACCCAATGTATTTATAATAGTCTATTTGCTTCACACAGAACTGCAATCCTTGTAAGTATAGAATTTGGGATTCAATGAGGTCTCAAGTACAATATAGGTGCACCTTAAAGGTAATTTTCTTCTCTAATCTCAAATCATATATATATGAATTTAAGTGATATCCCATGCATAGTCATCTCTTGTTGCATGGTTTTGATTTCGGATAATTCTTATTTGTGTGACAAAAGACTATTTTTTGTAGAGTCCCGACGGAGTAAACGGATGCGGATAATATCGAATGTTTGATTACCATATCCTTATCCTTTTATGATTCGGATGTCTATAATCGGATATGGATAATATCCTCTTTAAAACAAATGCGGATAATATTCTCTTTAATCGAATAGAATGCGGATTCAGACGGATATCAGATTTTCAATTATCCATTAACAGCTTTGTCAAATACTCATTATCGTATATTTATTTCCCAAGTAGTTATCATAAAAATATAAAATATTTTTTACCCTAAGGACACAATTTAGATTTTTTAAAATTATTGATATAATATAAGTTAAATAATTTATGAAATACTTCGTTAGGATTTTAAATATATTTATACATGTATAAACAAAAAATATTAGAAAAAACTATATAACTCATAAAACTAGATGATTTATAAAATCTTTCAATAAGTTTAATATACGTTTATGCATATAAATTAAATATGTTAGAAAACTTATATAACTCATATATAAATCAAAATATATGGTATTTGATATAAATAATAAATTACAAGTCTATTATTTATTAAAAAAATATTAAATTAAATTTAAAGTACTAAACGTATATCAATTAGATAATGTGACGTCCCCACATCACAACCCCCGGACCGAAATGAGCCCCCGAGCGACGGTTAATTACCCCCACTCGAAAACCCGCCCCGGACAACGGGATTCCCGTGACCTGGCAACAGCTTTTCCCAACAACAACAACAACAACAACAATCATCATCAAGCGGAAGCAAAGCACAACATATCATATATTCACATTGCCATCCGTGGCCAAAATACATATTTACAAGATCATTATCCATCACGAGTCATAATATCAAGTATCCAACACCATTATAACATATTAAATTTCAAATACTCCAACATAACATATTGTCATAACCCAACATTTCAAGTTCGATCTACAAAAGAGATGTACATAAGACCGACTTCCAAACTTCAAAACCTACAACAGCTGCTGCCAGACTCGACATTAGTGTGTCGAGCACCTATACCTGAAGCATGAACCAAAAGGGGTGAGTTAAACGAACTCAGTGAGGATGGGGAAATATACGTAATATTTCGAAAACTTGTTTAATTCCACACTTTGGTTGTTTAAGAATAATCTCATGACAATCATTCTTTTACAATTCATCAAAGTTTAGGAATTAAACTTAAAACAATGAAATGTTTTCTCAAATCATTTTATTCCCGGCGAGAACGGGCCATCTCCTTATAACTCCCATAAAACATATCAATTCATAAATAAAATCCCATACACCGTTTGGCTTATCAAGGAGCAACCCGAGATTTCACCATATAACCGACTAATAACGCCGGTGTAAGTATTACCCGAGCTAGACTACCTCCGACTAGCAATGAGTAATACCCTTCGATTATTTACGAGTTACTAGTTAAACCCGTTTATAATCTGTGGATTATACATTTGGGCTTCACCCTAGACGCTCGTCTCCGGGTTTCCGCCTTTTGTATAATCCGGGCCCAAGTATTCACCCAAAAGCGTCCTTAAGGGGTTAAATGTAATTATCTCTCGCTTTTCAAATCTTTTAAGAACCAAATGGCCTTTTAAGACTTGTTTTACTCGAATACACATATAATATTTTAATAGCAAACCTTTTCATTAAATATGAATAACCCGTATATTCGAATATAAAGGGATATGGTTTTCGAAATCATTTGTTCATAGCTCCAGTTAAAACATTTAAACCCTCACCTGTAGGCTTTGGGATTAAAAGAGACACGAGAGCAACGACCTAGCTCCGCGAGGACCCACCTGCAGCACATAGGTCTCGAGGTGAGACACGACTCGACAAACCAAACCAAATAACGAACGGCTTTGACCTAATTGTAAAACATGTCTATAAATAATGAAATCAAGTATAACACACCTCAACACATTTAAACATATTCAAATACAAATGATACAGATGTCAAGCTAGAAAAGGCATACAAGTAATATGGAAATTCAAGTATGCGCACGTTGCCCTAAAACGATCATATCTCTCTTCTCGGAACGATTTTTAACGGACCTCAAAATTCTTAGAAAACTAGACAAACATATCTTTCCATAGGTATAAGGCCCAAAATCCCATTTCCATAAACTTGCCCAAATAGCACAAATAAGCATCAATGGTGAGGTAGGAAGCTATAAGCTATATCATGTATCTAAGTGTTCTCAATCACTCATATTCATCATAATCCAACATTTAATCAACTATAAACTATCTAAGTTCATCAATAGTTGTAACACCAACCTCTACTTCAACAATGAAAAGATAAAAGAAATGAGACGAAAAAGAGCTTGTAGAAAAGCTATAAGTTGTAGGTGTTGCTATGAGTTATCAATCATGCATATTCATCACACTCCTTCACTTAAACATCTACCAACACATATAAATTCCTTAAAATAAAACATAACCCTTGACCTCAAGTGAGCTCAAAGATGGAGGAAGAAGAAGATAGCTTTTAGGAAAAGCTAGAAGTTGTAAGGGATTCTTGGAAAAGCTAAAAGCTTGAATAAAGTGGTGAAGTCTTGAAGCTTGAAGAAATTGTTGAAGCTTGGTTTCTGTTGGTGGTGATGGCGTTGGAGAATGATGATTGAGAGATAAAGTTGTAGAATTCTAGAGAAATAAAGAAGAGAAAGTATCTTAAAAGTCAAAAGGAGGAAAATTACCAAAAACTCCTCAACTATCATGATATTCTCACACTAATTATCAAATAGTTCACATAATTCACAAATAATTCGATTATCTCACCGAAACGTACCTCGAAAAATATCGGGGCGTTACACTATCCCCCCGTTCGAAGAATCTGGTCCCCAGATTCAAATTCGGCTAAGAGAATAACTCGGGATAGTAAGTTCGCATCTTGTCTTCTGTTTCCCAAGTTGCTTGTTCGGTGTTTCGATTCCTCCATAACACCCGAACTAAAGGAATTTGACGGTTTTGGAGTTGTTTTAGTTTTCGATCTTGGATTTCCATCGGTTTCAACTCGATTGTCAAGTCAGGCTCTACTTGAACTTCCTCGTCTCGAAGAATGTGAGACTCATCGGGATAATACTTTCGTAGTTGAGATACGTGGAAGACATTGTGAATCCCAGTCATATTCGAGGGTAAGTTCAAGCGGTAGGCGGTTTTCCCAATCCGCTCGATAACCTCAAAGGGCCCCAAATATCTCGGACTGAGCTTTCCACCTTTGCCAATTCTTGCGAACCCTTTCCTCAATGTAGCTTTAAGGAACACTTTGTCTCCCTCTTCGAACTCCAAATCCCGACGTCTCTTGTCGGCGTAACTTTTCTGTCGATCCTGGGCCGCTTTCATCCTCTGTCGAATGATCGCTATTTTATCAAGAGTCTCCCGGATCGTTTTCGGAGGAAGAGCCCGATCAACTCCGTCTTTAGTTCTCCGCCAGTCGTCTAAGTCCCAATAGAGAGGCGATCGGCATTTACGGCCATAAAGAGCTTCATACGGAGGCATACCAATTGTCGCTTGATAACTATTATTGTAGGCGAATTCGATAAGTGGCAACTGTTTGTCCCAACTTGTAGAAAAGTCGAGAGCACACGCCCGTAACATATCGCCCAAAATTTTGATAGTTCTCTCCGACTGGCCATCCGTTTATGGGTGAGCTGCTGTACTAAACTTCAAGTTCGTACCCAAATTCTTGTGAATTTCTTGCCACAGTCGTGAAGTGAACTTGGGATCTCGATCCGATATAATGCTCACCGGAATGCCATGTAGCTTGACAATATTCTCAATATACAACTCCGCAAGCCTTTTGACATTCGTGGTCTTCCGAATCAGAATGAAATGGGCAGATTTAGTCAAATGATCAACAACTACCCAAATAGTATCGAAACCTCCTCGCACTCGAGGTAACCCAGACATGAAATCCATGGTGACATTTTCCCACTTCCAATCGGAAATAGGAAGCGGCTGAAGAGTTCCACCGGGTCGCTGATGCTCTGCTTTAACCTGCTGGCATGTCAGGCATCATCTTACAAAGTCAGCAACATCTCTTTTAATTCCGTGCCACCAATATTGAGTTTTAAGGTCTCGATACATTTTATTGCCTCCCGGATGGACGGCATACGCGGATCTATGTGCTTCGTTCATCACCTCAGTCTTCAAATTCTTCGGCACACAAATGCGATCTTTGAAACGAAGAAGACCCTTGCTGTCGACCACAAATGGGGAATTTGGCTCGTTCTGCATTCTTACAATCTGCCTTTGAATCCACTCGTTAGCGTCCTGCTCCTCTTTAAATCTTTGCACCAGGTCCGGTCGAACCGAGAGATTCGCAATCCTCGGCTGTGACACCATACGATATCTTCCTGCCGTTGCTGCTAGCTCTGTCGAGGTTCCCGCTAAACTTGCTATCTTCGCTTGCCTGCTCAACGCGTCTGCCACCACATTAGCTTTACCCGGGTGGTACTGGATACGACAGTCGTAGTCTTCAAGGAATTCCATCCACCGATGTTTCCTGCGATTCAAATATTTCTGAGTGTGCAAATATTTCAGACTTTGGTGGTCGGTGAAGATATCAAACGATACACCGTACAAATAATGTCGCCATTTCCCCAATGCGAAAATGATGGCGGCGAGCTCGAGATCGTGGATCGGGTAATTCTTCTCAACATCCTTTAATTTACGAGAAGCATAAGCAATCACCTTCCCGTTCTGCATAAGGACACAACCCAATCCTTGTTTCGAAGCGTCTGTATAAACTGTGAAACCCTCGGAACCTTCAGGTAATGTGAGAACCGGTGCAGTTGTCAAACGTTTCCTCAATTCTTGGAAGCTTGCCTCGCATTTATCCTCCCACTTAAAAGGCACGTTTTTGCGAGTTAGGTTGGTCAGCGGTGCAGCTATTTTGGAGAAATCTTGCACGAACCGCCTGTAGTAACCTGCCAACCCTAGGAAACTTCTTACTTCGGTCGGCGTCTTTGGCTGTTCCCATTTCATCACGGCTTCAATCTTAGCAAGGTCAACTTCAATTCCGTCTCCCGAGATTACGTGACCAAGGAAAGTAACTCTATCCAGCCAAAACTCGCATTTGCTGAATTTAGCATATAGCTGGTGCTCTTGGAGAGTTCTTAGCACAATACGCAAATGTTCGGCGTGATCTTCCTTAGTCTTCGAGAAAACCAGGATATCGTCAATGAAAATCACAACGAACTTGTCGAGATAAGGCCTGAATGTTCGATGCAGCAAATCCATGAAGGCAGCCGGCGCGTTCGTCAACCCGAAAGGCATAACTACGAACTCGAAATGCCCATAACGGGTGTTAAATCCCGTCTTCGGAATGTCAGACTCCCGAATTCTCAACTAGTAATACCCCTGTCGGAGGTCCAATTTGGAATACACTTTCGACCCTTGTAGAATATCAAACAATTCTTCGATGTGAGGGAGAGGATATTTATTCTTTACCGTCATTCGATTCAATTCGCGGTAATCTATGCACATCCTCAACGTCCTGTCCTTCTTTTTCACGAAAAGAACTGGCGCACCCCACGGAGACGTACTCGGTCGAATGTACCCGCTTTCCAACAAACCATCCAACTGGGTCTTCAATTCTTTCAACTCAGCCGGCACCATACGGTAAGGAGTCTTGGAGTAAGGTTCAGCGCCCGGAGCTAAATCGATCACAAACTCTATCTCTCGTTCCTGAGGCAAAGAGTTTAAACTCTCGGGGAATACGTTAGGGAATTCTCCAACTACTGAAACGTCCTCAAGTTTAACTTGCTCTTTTGGACGATTAAGTAGATAAGCGACGAAGGCCGGAGATCCCTTTCGAATCATTCGGGCGGCTTTCACGTAAGAAACTCGAGGTATCTTATCAAACCTTTTGCTCGGAATTTCATTATCCACTCCTGGAGTAACCCTTTTTCCGAAACAATCAATATACGCTTGATGTCGATAAAGCCAATCCATACCCAGTATTATCCCGTAGTGACTCATCGGGAGTTCAATGAGGTCTGCAGGATAATCGCGTTCGCCTATCCTTAACGGACAGTCTCGGAACACTCGACGACACAAATATGAAATCCCCAACGGGGAATTGACCTCAATCAAGTAAGGCAAAGACTCGGCACGTAATGGCAGTTTAGATGCATACTCAGGTGCTATGAATGAATGAGTTGCACCGGAGTCATATAATACGAATATAGGAATACCATGCAGATGTATTGTACATTGTACCACCGAATTCGGATCCTTCTCCCCTCCATCCCCTTGCATGGCGTACGCCCGAGCCACTACCTTGCCCTTCCCGGTATTTTGTGGGCCTTGTTGGAACGGCGGGTTCCTATTCATCCTTGGACAATTGTCGGCTTGGTGGTCACCGCCTCCACACCGTGTACATAGCCCTTTCTTCTTCCAACAGTTAACCTCGGTGTGGCTAGGTTTATTGCAGAAAGTGCACTTCGCTCGAGGTTCGGCTTGCTGGGGCCCCGAGAACTTCTGTTTCTTGCTGGATGAGGATGAACCAGATTGAGGGAATGATTTCTTGAATTTCTAAGGTGGACGTGCTGGAGTCCTCGAAGCGACATCCCCATTCATCTGTAACAACTGTGACTCCACTTCCAAAGCCTTTGTAACCGTCTCTTCATAGGTAGAGAGAGTGATTCCCAAGAGAGCCCGGCGGATCTCATCGTTTAACCCCTGAACGAACTGGTTTATCCTTCTTCTTTCATCTGTAAGCATGGTAGGGCAATAGATGATCAACCGTGTAAACATGGCTTCATATTGGTCCACGGGCTGGTTTTCTTGTTTGAGAGCCCGGAATTCGGTTTCCCTCCGGTCTTGCACCACCAAAGGGTTAGCTCGGAAAACATTCAGAAAGTTCGCCCATGTCGGCTCTACATTATCCGCCTGCCACTTAGCTTCGGTTATACGCCACCAGTCCCGGGCCGGACCCTGAAGTAGATAGACGGCGTACTCAACTTTCTTAGCATCACTGCACTCGATGACTCGGAACTTCGGCTCAAGATTCGAAATCCATGCCATTGCTTTTAAGTCATCCGGTTCTCCATCAAAGTACGGGGGATTCAAGTTAAGGAACCGGTCGAAGTCTCTAGCTTCAGCTTGTTTTCTTTGTGCCGGAGTCGGTTGTGCTTGAACTGCTCCATACTGAAAAAGCTGTTGTAATCTCTCAAGAATAACCGCCGGATTAACTGGATTCTGTGGTGCCGGTTGTGCAGGCTCAGGCGGAGGAGCCTGAGGAACGGGCTCAGGTTGAGGAGCCTGAGGAATGTTGTCCTGTGGAGGGGGAGGAGGAGGAGGTGCTTGATGTCTCGGTTGTCCACGTCCGCGATGCATTTCATCTGTGTCAAGAAAAACTAAACACAATGCATGTATCGTTAGCTAGGTGATCATGTTAGCACACGTCACGTAGCATAAAAGTAAAAGCGCACATTGTCCTAAAGTCGTTCGACCTAGACAGACTCGACACACATCAAAACCTAAGTACCAAACCTAGGCTCTGATACCACTTTATGGCTGTGACGTCCCCACATCACAACCCCCGGACCGAAATGAGCCCCCGAGCGACGGTTAATTACCCCCACTCGAAAACCCGCCCCGGACAACGGGATTCCCGTGACCTGGCAACAGCTTTTCCCAACAACAACAACAACAACAATCATCATCAAGCGGAAGCAAAGCACAACATATCATATATTCACATTGCCATCCGTGGCCAAAATACATATTTACAAGATCATTATCCATCACGAGTCATAATATCAAGTATCCAACACCATTATAACATATTAAATTTCAAATACTCCAACATAACATATTGTCATAACCCAACATTTGAAGTTCGATCTACAAAAGAGATGTACAGAAGACCGACTTCCAAACTTCAAAACCTACAAGAGCTGCTGCCATACTCGACATTAGTGCGTCGAGCACCTATACCTGAAGCATGAGCCAAAAGGGGTGAGTTAAACGAACTCAGTGAGGATGGGGAAATATACGTAATATTTTGAAAACTTGTTTAATTCCACACTTTGGTTGTTTAAGAATAATCTCATGACAATCATTCTTTTACAATTCATCAAAGTTTGGGAATTAAACTTAAAACAATGAAATGTTTTCTCAAATCATTTTATTCCCGGCGAGAACGGGCCATCTCCATATAACTCCCATAAAACATATCAATTAATAAATAAAATCCCATACACCGTTTGGCTTATCAAGGAGCAACCCGAGATTTCACCATATAACTGACTAATACGCCGGTGTAAGTATTACCCGAGCTAGACTACCTCCGACTAGCAATGAGTAATACCCTTCGATTATTTACGAGTTACTAGTTAAACCCGTTTATAATCTGTGGATTATACAATTGGGCTTCACCCTAGACGCTCGTCTCCGGGTTTCCGCCTTTTGTATAATCCGGGCCCAAGTATTCCCCCAAAAGCGTCCTTAAGGGGTTAAATGTAATTATCTCTCGCTTTTCAAATCTTTTAAGAACCAAATGGCCTTTTAAGACTTGTTTTACTCGAATACACATATAAGATTTTAATAGCAAACCTTTTCATTAAATATGAATAACCCGTATATTCGAATATAAAGGGATATGGTTTTCGAAATCATTTGTTCATAGCTCCAGTTAAAACATTTAAACCCTCACCTGTAGGCTTTGGGATTAAAAGAGACACGAGAGCAACGACCTAGCTCCGCGAGGACCCACCTGCAGCACATAGGTCTCGAGGTGAGACACGACTCGACAAACCAAACCAAATAACGAACGGCTTTGACCTAATTGTAAAACATGTCTATAAATAATGAAATCAAGTATAACACACCTCAACACATTTAAACATATTCAAATACAAATGATACAGATGTCAAGCTAGAAAAGGCATACAAGTAATATGAAAATTCAAGTATGCGCACGTTGCCCTAAAACGATCATATCTCTCTCCTCGGAACGATTTTTAACGGACCTCAAAATTCTTAGAAAACTAGACAAACATATCTTTCCATAGGTATAAGGCCCAAAATCCCATTTCCATAAACTTGCCCAAATAGCACAAATAAGCATCAATGGTGAGGTAGGAAGCTATAAGCTATATCATGTATCTAAGTGTTCTCAATCACTCATATTCATCATAATCCAACATTTAATCAACTATAAACTATCTAAGTTCATCAATAGTTGTAACACCAACCTCTACTTCAACAATGAAAAGATAAAAGAAATGAGACGAAAAAGAGCTTGTAGAAAAGCTATAAGTTGTAGGTGTTGCTATGAGTTATCAATCATGCATATTCATCACACTCCTTCACTTAAACATCTACCAACACATATAAATTCCTTAAAAGAAAACATAACCCTTTACCTCAAGTGAGCTCAAAGATGGAGGAAGAAGAAGATAGCTTTTAGGAAAAGCTAGAAGTTGTAAGGTGATTCTTGGAAAAGCTAAAAGCTTGAATAAAGTGGTGAAGTCTTGAAGCTTGAAGAAATTGTTGAAGCTTGGTTTCTGTTGGTGGTGATGGCGTTGGAGAATGATAATTGAGAGATAAAGTTGTAGAATTCTAGAGAAATAAAGAAGAGAAAGTATCTTAAAAGTCAAAAGGAGGAAAATTACCAAAAACTCCTCAACTATCATGATATTCTCACACTAATTATCAAATAGTTCACATAATTCACAAATAATTCGATTATCTCACCGAAACGTACCTCGATAAATATCGGGGCGTTACAGATAATTTATAAAAAAATTCATAACTTTAAATTATATTTATGCATGTATAAATTAAATATATTAGAAAGATTATATAATTCATATAAAAAAATATAGTATATGTAAACGGACGGATGTCTGATTACCGTATCCTTTTCTTTTTACTATTCAGATGTCTGTAATCGGATACGGATGATATCCTCTTCAAAACGGATGCGGATAATATCCTCTCTAAACGGATACAAATACAAACGAATAGCGGATTTTCAGTTATCCATTTACAGCCCTAGTGTTTAGCAATCCCTAATCTCTCTCATTGCTTCACAGATTTTTGTCTTACAAATATTCTTTTTCCTTCTCTCTTTTCTTAGTTCTTCCAATCTTCATCAATCATCTCAATAAACTCACGTACTCGAATAAATAAATAAAAAGTCAATAAATCAAGATTTGACAATGAAAAACTAATTCTGAGCCATGCTCATTCTCCCCACCTCAATGCTTGAATTTCTTTTGAATACAAGATCTTATATATTACTATTATATTAACATATTTTATATTTATATTTCTATTTCTATTGAGAGATGTTAAAATAAAATTTTAGATATATTTTTATTATTCATTATTTCTTGTTATCTTTAATATATTAATATTATTTAAGAAGTAATTATGACATCACATGTTAGACCGTAGTTCGTCCAGTGGTTAATTCATTAACCCTTCACCCAGTTAACTTTCCAGTTTAATGAACGATGAGCTTTTCAAAACGTTGATGATATATATATTTGTGGTAATTGGCAATCTTAAGTGCGAGCATGCAGTTATATGAATTTCATTAACTTCACTTATATATATAGGTCATCGATGTCAATTTGACTTGAATACTTGATATCTTTCTGTAAGAGAGTTCTTCCGTTAAATAGGAATTCTCCAATTTGTACCCTAGAAATCTGCTATAAAATATATAACGTTTCTCTAAGAAACGTTAATATATTTACACTTTAATAATACAAATATTTACAACCATTAAACCTATTGATTTGTACAGTTGTCATCACACTAACATCCCCCGAAATTGATGTTGGTCGGTCAAGAAGCATCAATTTGCTCACAAGAAATTGATGACGTTGTCAGGACATAGATTTTGTAAGCACATCAACTATTTGAAGAGCATTGGACACGTGGACATGTGCAAGGAGATATTTTATATCTTATGGCAATCTTCTTTATAACGACCAAAAATTCCAGAATATATTCTCGAAATAATTATTCGACATTTCGTTGAATTTTATATGAAAAGATTAGTTTCGTTAGCTAATTTTAAGTTATTTTAATTTAATTCCCTATCCTCAACCATTTATAATTACTTTTTCCACCCCTCGAATTTACTCTAATCTCTAAACGAACCAACACCCCCTTGAAACACCTCTGCACCATCTGGACACACCCACACTACCTTGAACACACTTACACCCCCTTGTGCACACTCTCTTGCACACTCTTGAACACAACTCAAAATCGAGAGAGAGAAGGAGCGAAAAGAAGGAGAAAGGAAGAAGAAGAAGGAGAGAAAGAGAAATCCCGTTCCGAATCCGTCGCTCGATCAATCGAAATTCCGAGACCAAATATACGATCCTCATGCAATTCTCTACTGGTAATCTTCTTTCCCCATTTCGATTCATCCAGTAAATCCTTCGATTTTCTAGTTTTTAAATTGAAATGAATATTTGATAATTTGATGGGTTTGTAGGTTAGAGTTTACCATTTTTAGTGTAGTTCGGATCAAATGATAGCTATTAATGTGTACAATGCATGAGTGTAAATTTTATATGTTGATTTTAACTATAGAATCCACCCTAGTTGATTTTAGGACGAAACCCTCGTGAGAAACCTTAAAATCGCGTTTTCTGCACCTGAAAGACGAACCACACGGTCCAACGCACGGTCTTGGCAAGACCGTGCACCAGACCGTGTGCACCACCTTGAGCCTGCACCGGCCGGCGCACCCCGGTGCACAAGCCAGTGCGCACTTGTTTTAGCTTGCACGGTCTTGAGTGCGTGCTCAAGACCGTGCACAAGGCCGTGCGAATGCCTTAACCAAATTTTCAGCCTTTTTCCTTAGTTGCACACGGTAATGGGGTCAAATGGCCAAAAATAAAAGTTGACTTTTTGCATACGACCCCCTAAAATCGAGCCGTTTGTACCTATAGCTTCCATATGATTCAAGGATGAATATTTCGTAAAGTTTTCAAAATTCCGACCTCGTTCGGACCTTGAATCGAGCTTTTTTCATTTAGGGCTTTTTCACCAATTTTTGAATGTCGTCCGAAAAATCCGAAAATCGCACGAGTGCTTCTTTATAATATTATATGGATGAATGTGCAATTAGAATTTCAATTGAGCATGTTTAGCACCGTTAATTTCGTACTTTCCGTTTAATCGATTTAATTGCATTTTAATTGTAAATTTAATTGCTACATAACGTTTATTGGTTTTTCATGTGTTGTAGTCTTCGTGAGTCATTGTCGTATCTTGTCTTATTTGGTTCTTGTCGTCTATTAGTTTCAGGCCGTCTTTTCAAGGCATAGCTTGGGTTGTCTTGTCGTTCCCGTTCTTCCAGGTGAGGGTATTAAAATGCTTTCAAATGGAGTAAGAATTTCTTTTAAATTATTGAGAACTACCCTTATGTGCTCATCTTGCTTTGATTTCCCTTCTCGTATATCTATTAGATATTTAACCTATATTTTCATGATTTTATAATAAATGTTTTGATATTAACTTGTACCTATAAGTATCTCTAAATCATTTTGTTTTCATGAGGCAAGTAAAGCTCTTTCTTTTAAGCATGACGTTTTGACCTCGGTTGGGTCTATAAGGGAAGTCGTTAGGGGAAGACGTTAGTGTTTCCCGACACGTATGAAACTTGTAGTCACCCCCTTTGTCGTCACACACACTTGCCTAAATTCCCTTTTGGCCTTAACTTATAATGTTCTTCAAACGCGAGCAAAAAGATAATGTATTGTTCTTTTAATGAGGGCCCGGGAGGGTATTCGAGGGTCTCACTTGGGGACGAGCGTCCAGGGTGTTGCCTGAGGTACTTTTCCCAAAATTAAGCGTCAATCGTGGCCCGTCAGGAGTTGATAGCACGGTTGGGAGCGATGGTGGGCGTTGCATTCGTTGCACGTTTTCCTGAAATTCAACAGTCGCCTGGGGTCGCGCTTCGGGGTCAGACACCGGTGATGGAGCTATTGTAATTGAAGGGGTTATAAGGAGGAACAGGCCCATACTTGCTGGGATATTAATTGCTTGTATTTATCGCTTTAATTCTTTAACGTACTGTTAATTATTGTCGTGTATGCAAGTCGAAGCACGATCCGAATTTTCTTCAATTATGCAAATGTATTTTCCTATATATATAATCCAAACCCGGAAACGTGGCTCGTACTTGTTCCCTCTTTACCATTACTGAGTATCTTTTATACTCACCCCCACTATTTTGATTCTTACTTCAGGTCGACAGGTGGCGTTGTCACCTATCCTGTCAGTCGGCAGCAGCAGGTCTAGGTTGGCTCGTATGTCTTGTCTTGTCAGTGTCCCAACAACAGTCGTGTCCTTATTTATGAATTGATTTAATTTATGTATTTCGTATTATGTTTTATTTCCCGTACTTACGTGCCCCTGATGTGGGATAGATTAGACGAGCCATGGATGGCATTTGTTATATGATTATTGAGAATGATGTATGAATTATGTTGCCATGAATGGTTTATATGACTAATTGTATAATTTGATTTAGCTTCCGCAACTCTGTTATTCTTTTATTGCTGTTGTTGTTGGGGTGTTTTAATGCTGTTGCTGGTATTTGATTGATTGATTGTCGTTCGCCGGGATGAATTTTTAAGTGGGGTACATTTACCTCATTTGGGGGTTCGTCTCGGTGTGGATGTGGTGCCCTTTCTCCCCCCACGGAAAGGGGCGCTACATTCTTTATTTCATTTAACATTTTTCGTTTTAATGTTTCTTTACATATGAAATTAAAGAAGCTCCCGAATTACTTTAACCGTATTACTTTAACTTAGGTGAGTTAAATGAAACAAGTGATTAAGGTGTAATTCAAATATATTCCAAGTCGAAATGAGTTCATAAAAGATAAGTGGGAGCATCGCTTTTGAACTCAATATAGACTTGTAGTGTGACTACAGAAGTACTGTGTTTCAATGTATGAGAGTGTTGGTCAAAACACTTGTACTCACACTCGGTGGCTGTTAGGTAAATAACAGTTGCACTAAGGATCCCAACCGAGACACTCAAATGGGAGAGGCTATAACCTCTAAGTAATTGAGTTAAGTCTGGGTTAACGACCTGATTAAATAATCCCTTGACTTGAGGATTCGTCCTATCTCATATTTAGGAGATAGTCATCTGATATGTTCTTTTCTTTATGATAACTAGGGGTGTGTTCATTTGGTTAATAACCGAAAATTCATTTTTTCGGTTCGATTAACCGAATTTTCGGTTATTGACTTATTGTTTTATACCAACCATATACCGTACCAAACACATTAGTTTTGGATTGGTAATAACCAAAAAATTTTGGTTCGCTTTCGGTAAAACCAAATAAAACCGAAAACATGAAAAAAATAAAAATAAAAAATAAAAAATAATAGGAAAACAGAATAGAAATAAAAATCAAAATACTAATATAATAACAACTTGTTTCCACAACACAAATGGCCTAATCCTGTGTATTTGTAATGTTTTATTCTAATTCTATTTTATTATATTTTAAGTTATGATAAAAATAGAAATTAAATTAGATTAGAAATATAAAAAACGTGCATATTAAAAGATAAATTTTGGCTAAAATATTTTGATAGGAGTATATTTTATATATAATATGACTAATAATAAATAAAAATATATATAACTTAAGTAAAATTTCAGTTTCGGTGAAAACCGATAACCATTCGGTTTTTACCGAAACAGAACCGAAATTTTCGGTTTTAAAAATTAATAACCGAAACCGAAACCGAAACCAATCATATTTGGTACGGTTAATTCGGTTCGGTTTCCTCGATTTCGGTTCGATTTTCTCAGTTACAATTTTTTATGCACACTCCTAATGATAACAATGCACAAAAGAACATAAATTCATATTAGTGGCTATTGAATAAAGTATGGAGATAGATGAATGCCAGGATAAGATCCGTCTGCTCAATGTTTATAGCGAGTGAATTCCTATAAGCTCTGAATAGAATGTTTGTCACAGGAATCTTCGGCCGAAGTAGTAAAAGATTGAAGCTAAGGATAAGTTCTCCTTGAGTTTAGGATCGCCTGACATTCACCTCTAGACAGACATATATGATAAGGTCATATAAGGTTTCATAATCCCATACCTTAGACCATATCGGGAATTATCAGATGGAGAGATCGTATCTCATATAAAGTCGTTGACCATTAAAAGGTTCATTTGACAAAATGCTTTCATCGTTGGCTAGGAAGAATGACGATTGTGCTAGTACATATATGATGTCTTACTATACGCCATTCTATTAAGTGGGGACACTTATTTAATGGGAGTTATTTGATTGGTCAAGATAACTTAATGATAGTTGCTATTCATTCAGTGAACCTGAGGGGTTACACAATGGACTGGTTTCTCTATACTGTAGAACTTATGATCAATGTCAGATATTGATATTGAATTAATGAAAGGTATATTAATTAAATTAGAAAGAAAGAATTAATTAATGCTAGTGAGTATTAATTGAGAATGATGTAAGTTAATTAATTTAACTTATAAGATAATTGATTTATCTAATCATTTACTGGTTATTTAATTAACTTGGCTTTATTTAATATAAGTCCGATTCAATTAAATGTAATAAAGTCCAAAAAGGTTTGAACTTTGAACTGCTCTATTAATTAAAGTTTGAAAGGAATTAATTAATAAAGCCTGATCCAGTAACTAATGGACTGTACCAAGCCTGGACAGGCCTGACCCAACACAACATGGGGCGAAAATCTGAGCCCACAGGCTTCAGGATTTTCGATCAAGTGGGGTTTAATAAATAGACTCATGGCTTATCATTCTCATATGACATAAATCTCATTATTTTTCTGAACGTAGAATTGTTCTTCAGTTTTCTCTTCTTCTCTCTAAATATTAGTTCTTGATTTCTTGTGAGACAAGAAATTCAAGAACAAAGTCTTTTCATAAAAATTCAAAGTTCTTGCCAGTTTGGTTTGTGCTAGTTATAATCAAACTGTGGTATGGAGGACTCAGTTCGTGGATTCAACGTCACAGGGCTTCTAGATTGGAGTATTCGTCTGGCAAACGCATTGTGGATCTAAGTTCTTGAGAACTTCATATTCCTACATCAGCAAGCGTGCTAAAGGTGATAAATCCTTTATCACCATGTTTTGTGAAAATATCATTAATCGGTGTTAACCTTTCTGGGGAATTAATATTTTGTTTCCCGGCATGAAATTTTTAAATTCCGCATGTGCCGGGTTTATGATTCCAACAAAGAGACATGTTATTTGATAACATATTGCCTAAATTAAACCTGAGAATTAATTGGAAATTATTTCAAGTTTAAAGTAATTAAGAGTTCATCTCGAAATTTGGAATAAATTTGAGATTACTCAATTTATGAAGAAGTGAGAGCTTTATCAATGAGAGTGTTAATTGAAATTCACAACTTGAGAGTTAATTGAGAATTAATTCAAGTTTGTTATAATTGTTAAATATATCATGATTTATTGAGAATAAATCTAAGTCTATTTAATTGAGTATTGAGGAGAAACACAATTCAATTAGAGTATAATTGAATGTTTTGACTTGAGAGTTAATTGGTATTAATTCAAGTCAAATTGATTAATTGAGTTACTTGTGATTTATTTAGAATAAATCAAGTACAATTAATACAAGAAAAATCTGTAGCAATTAAATGTTAATTGGGTTTACTGGACTAGAGAATTAATTTTAGCCAAAGTTGATTAAAGATGGGCTTGTATTTTATCTGGAATAAAATTGAAGCCCACCTTAATAAAGTAATGGATTGGCTTAATTAATCAGGATTAATTAAATTGGGCCTGAAATATTTAATCTGGTATTAAATTGAAAAGGCCTTTAAAAGGCCCAATATTGTTGGGCCGAATAGTAGCAATTTTCGAAAATCCCAGGCCATCTAGGATTAGAATTGTCGGCCAGTGAAAGGTTATTAATAACCCTGTACTCAAGTCTATTATATAATAATAAGGATTATTATTATTAGATAAGTCCAGGAGTTGGATTTTTCCTAATTGTAATTCTCTCTCGCTCTCTACGCCATTTTCTCTCTATTTTCTGGACAGTTCACGTGAACTATAGAAACTAATTCTGCAGTTTCATGTGAAAAAGTTTTGGCTATTCTCCTCTTGATTCTCTTGTCCTACAAAAGATAAAAAACTTATCTTAAAACTCTCTAGTAAGTTTTAAGTGATTCAGAGTTTGTCTGCAAGAAGCCGTGGATCAACCCACTACAAAAAAACCAACTTTTATGGCGAAATTTTTTGTCACATCAAGGTTAATATTCATCACAAAAGGGCTATTGTGACGAAAATTTTCGTCAAAGCGGTTGTCGCGTAAAGCCTGTCGCGAAAAGGGTTTTTGTGACAAAACTAGGTTTTGTCACAATACATTGTGACGAAATCTATATTCGTCGTATTAGATTGGTTTTTTGTGATGTTTATTCATCACATAAATGTGTCAGTTTCGTTACTATAGCTGAATTTCGTCACTATAGACATTCCATTTTAAGTGACGAAAGTGCATTTTCGTCCCAATAGCCTGTGACGAGAATTTTTTTTGTCACAACCGTCATTCTTCTGGGACAATAACCTCGTCACAAAAAAGTTATACTTTCGTCGTAATAGTTTAATTTCATCACTGTAGACATTCCATTTTCAGCTGACGAAAGTGCATTTTCGTCCCAATAGCCTGTGACAAGAATTTTTTTGTCACAACCGTCATTCTTTTGGAACAACAATTTCGTCATATAAAAGTAATTTTTTCGTCGTAATAGCTTAATCTCTTCACTGTAGAGTTGAAGTTAATAAATATAATGTGACAATAACATTTCGTCACAAGAAATTTCACTGTTTTGTGATAAATTTTTCGTCCTAAAAGACCAAAAGATTGTCACAATTAATCAAAACATGGTATCTCTTGGGACGAAATAAATCGTCACAATATCTCATATATGCTTGCTATGGTAACAAATTTAATATTGTCACATATACTTCAATCGTGACAAAAAAAATTGTGAGAAAAAATAAATTTAGTATTTGCTTTTTGTCACGACACATTTTTCTTGTGATAAAAAAAATTGTCACAAACAACCTATTAGCAACAACTATAACTTTTATTCTGAATTTAACCAATAGAATCTAATTCCAAAACTCACTACAATCAATATCAAGCATAATTTATAGATCCAAAATACATCCCAGGTATATGTCCAAAATGTCTATCCAAGTCTAGAGCTAAAATCACAATTTCGAACAAAATGTATGAGCTAGAATAATAATCCAACATAAAAAAATAAACCAACGAAACCTGATATTGTTCAAAAGACAAAGCATTGAATAATTTTTTTTCCATCGCAAAATGAACTTCTATGTTTGCCGATACTTTTGCCAAAAAAATCCTGTCCAATAAAGTGATTTAAATTAGAGGAGAATATCTCAATACATAAACATTTAAGTAAGCTATGATAAACCGAAACAAAGGTGATCATTTAGTGTTATACTTATTAAGTTACAACATAAATCAAATTTTTAGATACTAGAGGCATGCATTCACAAGTCATTTTATCAATTTCCCAACATAAACAACATCAGAGCAAGCCAAAAAAAAAAATCTTTTAAAAGTTAAATCAGAATTTGATACTCTTACCAAGAAAAGCAATTATGCATTGCTACTGGATTGCATGTTTAACCATAATTCTTGCATCTGCTGTATTTGTTTCTGTAGTGCATCAAATTTATCTTGAATACTCTTATTCGTCTCATTTTGTTCTTCCAAAGCATGAGTAAGAGAGTCAATTCTTTGGTTAGCTACTTGAAGTTCCGTTCTAGTCTATGATAGCGTCTCTAGCTTGATGTATCGAAACTTGTGCACTAGATGAAACATTAGCATCATGAGAAACCTCTACGCCACCCCCATCCCATTTTGGTAACCTGACCGACGACCAAGCTTAGAGACAAGGATTTCATCCTCAGAGATAAGTTCTCTACCTTCTTCCGCTGCTGCACTCTCGAGTTCAATCATTTTATCCTAGATAAAGATTTATGTTTGTAGCTTTCCCGGGTATTTATTTATATATATATATATATATATATATATATATATAATAGTACTTAAAGTTGTAAATAGAAAGAACAAAAGAAAGATTTAAGGAAAAGAAAATGACTCACAAATTATTATTGTGTTTCAGAATTCACAAACTCCCCGGACTTCTTAACATGAGTGTCCTTTCACAATCTAACTTTGCTAGGAGCAGTCTACAAAAAGATGCAATTGGATATCACAAAGACTATTGGAATTACCTATTGATTAATTATGAAAAACTAAAGAATATATTCTAAGAGTATCTTCATACCATTTTTCGATAACGAGTAAGGTATCAGACTTTTCCTGAAGTATGGTTGTAACGTACTGCTGTTTGATTTGTTGAGTTAATTGTTGATCTCTTCTGCATTAGGGTAAACGCAAGCAAAAGAAATAAAATCAAGAATATAATTTAGATCTATAATTAGTACCACAGTATTTTCTAAAGATAATGACATATTAACATATTTAAATATATTTTTATAGAAGTTAACCTTAAATTTGTCACTTTCAATCCAGTCACAAACCGATAACTATTGTGAAATTGTCACCTCCACCCGAGGACTCTACTCCCATGAATTAAGTCCTTTCTTAATCAATTTCTTATACTCTTCATTCAACCTATTCCTCCAACTCCTATGGGCAGATTGAAAATATTGTCCTATTAGCTTCTTGACACGTGTTATGTCCCAATCCACAAATTCAAACCATTGCTACAATTAAATCACTCACGTATTAGTCTATCAAAAAGAAAAAGAAAAAGAAGTCTGAACTTATTGAACAACTCACTAAATGTTTGACTGGCTGCTGGGACAAAGCTACAGCAGCTATAAATAAGTTTGCAGAAAAAATGGGCCATGATAAAGATGAAGCTGAGCGAAGAAAGATGTTGTCTGTCCTAGTTGCTGAACTCCCTCTTGTACTTACCAGGGCTCAAAAGTTGAAGGCATGTCTAGCAATTGGCCATGACAAGGAAACTCTCGACATGTTTTTTGGATTTGATGAGGAAGAAAGGTGCGATGTTGTGAAGTGGGCTATTGATGGCGCTTTGAAGACACAAATATGACCTGGAAGTAATTAGTGCACTTGATGCATTTGGATGACTCTTTTGTAATTATATATGTGTATATGCTGGATGCATTTGGATGACTCTTTTGTAATTACAGTCAATATGCTCCAAACAATGACCCTTATGGTAGAAATGGTACTTTTGCATAGGATGATATTAGTAATTAGTGTTAATCTATTTCATATTTGTATTATGACAGCACTAGGACAAATTAAAAATAGAATTCCAGTGGTGGATTGTAATACATACTTTTGAACAGCTGTTTATAATGGAACTTGTATTATTTAATAGTGTTAAATTTTTTTTCTTTGTCAAAATTTAATGCTGCATACACTTTGGGAGATTTGAATATAATTTGACTATTCAGCAGGTTAAAACAGTCCACAAGCAAAGGACAACTTTGACAGGTCCCACAATTTCTTGGTATGTGCTTACACTTTATTGCTGTTATAAATAATGCTGTAACACCACATCAATGCTATAACTCTTTTTTTTTTTTTTCAATATTTTATCTTCCTACAGCTTAAGAGAAGCCAGGATGCAGAATTCAAGTGGAGTTGAAGATCTGCAGTTTTACATTGGTCGTTTCAAGCAAGAAACAACCTTCTACAGGGATCGATGGTCACAGGAGAAGGAATTGAGGCTGTTGGGGTTGTTGTTGCAGCTGAGGGATGAAGGCTTGGACTTAAGTAGATCTGGTTGTGACAGAACTATAAGTAAAAAGGTTCAGGTACAATTAAATGAAACTTTTAGCATGACTGAGAACCATACTTGGTGGTTGAGAAAAATTCATTTCCTGAAACTAAGATTTAAGAAGTTTAGGGAGGTTCTGATGTACTCTGGGGTGAATTGGAATAAGAACACTAATGTTTGTATGCGATTCTTCTGAAGTTGCATTTGGTAAATCTGAACTTGATGTTGAGATATTTGCATTTCTTACTCCTTGTCTTGATTCATTGGGAACATTTGAAGGTGTTGTTGATGTACTCCAAAGTAAAGGGAATTTTGGTCCAAGACTAATATTCCTCACTTGACAATGCTCAGAACCGCTCATACGGCATCCTAAGTACATCAATATAACCAAAAAATAACAATAAAATAAAATAATTGAGCATGTGAAAAAAGTACGAATATTTTGCAAACCAACAAAAAAGGATAAACCATACTTACAGTACAGTTATCAAATAAGCTTTCAAAATTTCTTGAAGCTCCACTCAAAGAGGCCGTTCTTCGAATTTGTTGCAATTGTCCAAGTGATGTATATCTACGTCTCTTGTCCATCTGAAAAAGAAAAATCGAAAAACAAAAAATAATTATCATACGTGAGCACGAGTTTGATCATATATATAAATAAATATTCACTTTATAATGAAAAACGAAATGCATCAAATAAAAATGCTTGCCCCATCAAAAAATCCATCAAATATAAAATACATCTCCTAATAAGTCTAAGTAAATGAAAAAATGTAACACAATCTAATCAAAATCCTCACTCCCATCAGAATTCTTACTCTCATCTATATCCTCACTCTCAACTAATTTATCAATATCTAAATCTTCAAGACTATTCTGATTTTCTCGGAGTCCAAAACCCCTAATCTTTTCAAAAGTTGCCTCATCCACCACTTCTGGTTCTACATCATCCCGTGCAAGACGGTTTGCATTATCCTGCATAATATCTTCATCAATTAGATTAAATCCAACAACCTCATACTGTTGCAACCCATCTACGACATCAACTAGTTCAACAACATATGCCTCATCAACCCCATTCTCAACTTCCAACTCGGGGAGATCCCACAAATGTCTGTGTTGCACTCTTTGGAAAATTTTCCAATTGGTGCCTAACTTTGTATATTTATGTAGAACACTTGATTTGCTTGAATAGGTATTACATAAGGATCATCCTTGTACCACCTTGATCTTATATGAATGCCAATGAAATGATTATCACTTTGCATCGTTTTCTTGCTCCCTGTGTCAAACCATTCACACTGAAACAATACTACTTTGTAGCCACCAACATAAGTCAATTCGACAACTCCGTCCAGGTAACCAAAAAACTCCATGAATTTATCCTTATGTTTTCCTTCAACAACCAATCCACTGTTTTGAGTTTTGCAACGAGCATCACGATCTCTTGTGCGAAATCGAACCTCATTGGCAAAATACCCCGTGTAGAACTTTGTATTCAACTTTAGAGGATAATTTGCTAAGGCCCATAAACCATCTATAACTTTGTGAGACCCACGATGATGCAGCAAATTTATCTACACATTAAAAAGACACTAGTTAAAATAATATAAAATTCCCATGAAACTATAATAAAAAAATATATTTCATAATATTTCTTACGTGTTCCTTAAACCACATTGGGAATTGTTGCTCCTGCCTCTTTCTTTTGTTCTTTCTATTTACAATTTTTAAGTACTATTATATATGATATATATATATATATATATATATATATATATATATATATAAATAAATACCCGGGAAAGCTACTCACATTAATCTTTATCTAGGATAAAATGATTGAACTCGAGAGTGTAGCAGCATAAAAAGGTGGAGAACCTATCTCTGAGGATGAAATCCTTGTCTCTATGCTTGGTCGTCGGTTAGGTTACCAAAAAGGGATGGGGGTGGCGTAGAGGTTTCTCGTGATGCTAATGTTTCATCTAGTACACAAGTTCCGATAGTTCAAGAGACGCTATCACAAACTAAACTAGAACTTCAAGTAGCTAACCAAAGAATTGACTCTCTTACTCATGCTTTGGAAGAACAAAATGAGACGAATAAGAGTATTCAAGACAAATTTGATGCACTACATAAACGAATGCAGTAGATGCAAGAATTATGGCTAAACATGCAATCCAGTAGCAATGCATAATTGCTTTTCTTGTTAAGAGTATCAAATTCTGATTTAACTTTAAAATATATATATATTTTTTTTGCTTGCTCTGATGTTGTTTATGTTGGGAATTTGATAAAATGACTTGTGAATGCATGCCTCTAGTATCTAAAAATTTGATTTCTGTTGTAACTTAATTAGTATAACACTAAATGATCACCTTTGTTTCAGTTTATCATAACTTACTTAAATGTTTATCTATTGAGATATTCTCCTCTAATTTCAATCGCTTTATTGGATAGGATTTTTTGGCAAAAGTATCGGCAAACATAGAAGTTCATTTTGCGATAGAAAAAAATTGTTAAATGCTTTGTCTTTTAAACAATATTAGGTTTCGTTGCTTTATTTTTTATGTTGGATTATTATTCTAGCTCATACAATTTGTTCGAAATTGTGATTTTAGCTCTAGAGTTGGATAGAGATTTTGGACATATACCTGGGATGTATTTTGGATCTATAAATTATGCTTGATATTGATTGTAGTGAATTTTGGAATTAGATTTTGTTGGTTAAATTCAGAATAAAATTTATAGTTGTTGCTCATAGGTTCTTTGTGACAATTCCTTTTATCACAAGAAAAATATGTCGTGACAAAAAGCAAAATACTAAATTTATTTTTTGTCATGATTGGAGTTTATGTGACAATATTAAATTTGTCACCATAGCAAGCATATATAAGATATTGTGATGATTTATTTCGTCCTAAGAGATACCATGTTTTGATTAATTGTGACAATCTTTTGGTCTTTTAGGACAAAATTTATCACAAAAAGTGGAATTCTTGTGACAAAATTTTGTTGTCACATTAAATTTATTAACTTCAACTCTACAGTGATGAAATTAAGCTATTACGACGAAAGAATAACTTTTATGTGACGAAATTGTTGTTCCAAAAGAATGACGGTTGTGACAAAAAAATTCTCATCACAGGCTATTAGGACAAATATGCACTTTCGTCACTTAAAAATGGAATGTCTACAGTGACGAAATTAAACTATTACGATGAAAGTATAACTTTTATGTGACGAAATTGTTGTCCTAAAAGAATGACGGTTGTGACAAAAAAAATTCTCGTCACAGGCTATTGGGACGAAAATGCACTTTCGTCACTTAAAATGGAATGTCTATAGTGACGAAATTCAGCTATAGTAACGAAACTGGCACATTTATGTGATGAAATAAACGTCACAAAAAACTGATCTAGTATGACGAATCTAGAGTTCATCAGAATGTATTGTGACAAAACCTAGTGTTGTCACAAAAACCCTTTCGCGACAGGCTTTACGCGACAACGACTTTGATGAATTTTTTCGTCACAATAGCCCTTTTGTGACGAATATTAACCTTGATGTGACAAAAAATTTTGCCACAAAAAGTAAGTTTTTTTGTAGTAACACACATATGTCTCCATTGCTTTTGCGACTTCAACTATGGGAGCGCTTTTATCCAAAAGCCCCCATTGGTAATGGAGGCATTTTTCAAGCTTTTAGAGGCAAAAGAAAAACCTCAATTTCCCATTTTTGTGGTAGTGAATTTATATTCTATAAGGACAATAGCAAATGTCTAGTTATCGTTCTAATTATAAGACATTGAAATGCATGTGTCTTTTTGTATATGAAGACACATTTTGTGCCTCCTAAGAACATGTTACATGACACATTTTTGTGTCTTGAAATGAGAATTTTTAAGACACTATATATTGTCACGAAATATAATTTTTGAGACTCTAAAAAAGGTTAAGTTAAGCTATAGGACTCTCAATTACCTAACATTGTTTAGTAGTGTCACCAACTTAAAAATGTCACGATAAGCATCTTATAGTGATATTTTTCAGTGTCACCATAAAGAAGTTTTTAGTAGTGAACAAAGAATTTATGATTTAACGATTTATAAACCTCATTTATTTTTCTTTGAAAAAGGGAAGCTCTCTAGTTACCTTATCTCTAATATATGGAGAAATTAATATTAGAAAATATCTTTACAATTGAAAAAAGAAAAAAGAAGGAACAATAGTTCGAGTTAAGTTTGGTCGAATTTAAACAGATCACGTATACTGGTTATGTTTTTTTTTTTTTAACTTAGAACCGGTCGGAGACCGTGGGGTTAGAGAGGCCACCACCTCATATATAAATTAAAACGGGAAGTTCGAGAAGTGCATCAATAAGGTGAAAAAAATCACCAAGAGCAAAGCAATAAGCAACAAAACTACAAGGCTTATAGTTTAAGAACAAATCAACTCTAGCGGCCATCTTCGCAAGAGACACGAGTTTTGCACTCGCCAAGCTGGGCCGACTCTAGAAAGTTTTCACATCAAAAAAGTGCCGGTGTCTCATATCCCCAACACCACTCTTATTGCAAAAGTTGATTTCCATCACGATTCGGTTTATAGTCATGACCTCATGTACAATTAGATTCGTCAAGTACCAAAAGTTACCACTAGGCACAGCCTCACGATCCACTTTATTCCACTTCCGCCAGCCCATCCATCTGCTAAGGAAAACAACACGATAAGTAATGCAATCATAAACCTAATTATGCCCACTAACCTTGGATCCAGACGAGTGGTTGGCCATAAGAGTGTGATCAATTAATTCCAAATGCCTGCCATCAACCATCAATAGAACACAGTAAGCCATCACGAGAGACAAAGATAAATTAATTCTCTTCACATTTATAACGAATAAATGAAATGTTCAAGGCATCTCCCTGAATTAGCTTTTGTAATTCCATGTTAAAATTCAAATCCTGGATTTCAGCATCACTTTTACTCCGGCAAGCAAGGTTGGCTAAAAACTTCGCCGGTTTGTTACCTTCGCGATGAATATGGGAAAATTTGATATGAATATATTCGCACAATTTGCGAATATTCAACAAGATATGCAGTTTATCCCAAGAACAGTTCTTTCCTTTGGTTACAAGGTCAATGACACTCTGAGAATCAACCTCCATCCAAATTCTGTTATAGCCAATTCGGACAGCCATATGAAGAAGTTCATACATTGCCCATAATTCCGCATATTGGCTAGTTTGGACCTGCAAAAACCTGTAAAAACCAAAGACAAAAGTTTCATTAGCACGCCGAGCCAGGCCCCCAGCACCCGCCTCTCCTGCATTTCCTTTGGCAGCGCCATCCGAATTCAGTTTGATCCACCCATCATCAGGCCCAACCCAATTAACCAGCGTTATTTTATGTGATCTAATGATTTTCGTGTTAATCATCAAATAACACGTAGAGTCTAAATTCCCCTTCTAGCTGGGTCCCTTAAGGATCTTCGCATTGTAGAGAATGAACAAATAGTTCCAAATCTTTCGGATGACATTGCAAACTTTAAACTTCTGATTCTCGTGACGCGCTTCGTTTCTTTCTTCCCAGATGTACCACAAGATAAGCAATGGAACTATCGATCGCACGTGGGTATTTCTTTGATTGGGAATCGAGAAACACCAGTGATGAAGCAAGGCTGGCACCGAATGATAATCAAGGAGATTAATATGTAGCAGCTTAGCAAAACTTCTCCAAACTTGTTGAGCTTTCGGTCCTTGAATAAAAAGGTGGAGAATTGTTTTAGAATGAGAGCAACAGTGGCATTTAGAGACCAGTTGAATTCCCTTCTTTTGCATGATCTCATCAACCGACACCCAATCACGTAAGAGCCTCCAAATGAAGGTATATATATTTGGCCAAACATGCGAATTCCAAATGTGGTCAAACAATATATCGGGTGGCTTCTTTTATCTAACATCTTCCCACACCAATTTAATAGAGAATTTCCCATCGTTAGAATTATCCCAGAGAATCGTATCCACCCCGCTAACTGTCTGGATCTCGCTGACCATCAGCGCAATATCACGAGGCAAAACTTCACGAAGCCTCTCAACATTCCAGTTCCCCTTTGATCAGAAAGTCCTTCACCAGTAGACTCTCACACATCAAAGGTTTCAGAGCCTCCCGAAGCGAGAGAGTACCATTCCATTTATCATCCCAAAATGAAAGCTTGCCGCACCCGATTTTCCACATAATGTGATCCTCTGCATATTCACGGACCTCAATCATCCGTTTCCAAATGGCCGATGAAACCGAGGGGTTGGCAGTAAGTGGGTGTTCCTGCTTGACATATTTATCCATGAGGAATTTTGCCCAGAGAGAGTCCTAAGCACGGAACCTCCACCACAGCTTGACTGAGAACGCTTGGATGACATCTTTTAATCTCCTTATACCGAGACCACCTTCCTCACGTGGATAGCACATTTCTTTCCAGGTACACCAATGAGTTTTTTGTTGCGCACTAGATCCCCAAAAGAACGCATTCAAAATGATTTTCAGCTTTTTGATCACCGCCTTAGGAGGGTCAAGGACCTGAAAAAGATACATCGAAATCGACGAGAGAACGCTATTGATCATAAGAAACCGACCACCGAACGACAGATAGGCTCTTTCCCAACATAACAGCTTGTTACGGACTTTCTCAATAACACCCTCATATAAGATCACCTTTTTATGACCAACGTACATGGGGCATCCAAGATACTTGATGGGAAAAAAACCATGACCGAACCCGAGAGTCTAAAGAATACGTCTAGTCTTGCGACCGTTGTTGTGCTTAGACGTAATAACCACACTTTTGTGTTTGCTTATGTGTTGCCCAGAAACTTTTTCATATCGATCCAACACATCTTTCACAAGGGTTAGAGCAGAAATACTAGCACTCGAAAACAAGATCATATCATTTTCATAAGCTAAGTGAGAGACAACAACATTAGAGTAACGAGTGTACCTGATCGAAGGGTAAGTGGCGTGAATATAGTCCAGCGTGCAAGAAATCCATTGAGCAGCTAAGATGAAAAGTGCTGGAGAGATGGGATCACCTTGACGGAGACCCCTAGATGAGTGAAAGAATCCAGAGCATTGGTCGTTAATAAGGATCGAAAAGTGACAATTACTTATGCAATTGGATATCAGGTGTCTCCATCTGACCGAAAGCCCCAATGCCTCAAGCATTTTGACCATAAAGGCCCAATCAACCCTGTCGTAGGATTTTTCCATATCAAGCTTAATGATGGCCCTTTCCCCTTTAAGCTTTTGATTGATGGATCCTGCCAACTCTTGAGCAAGGAGGATATTGTCAGCAATTGCTCTCCCCTTAAGAAAACCATACTGAGTCGGAGAAACGATATCTGGGAGGATCTTTCCAAGGCGCAACGTTAAAAGTTTCTTCATGATTTTATTCGAGACGTTGCACAGGCTAATGGGCCGAAAATCTTTCCATTCAAGCGGGTTTTCCTTCTTAGGGATAAGAATAATAGTGGTGCTCGTGAAAGCTAAAGGCATTGGAATGCCCTCAAGGAACTCCCTCACCGCTTCCATGAGATCGGTGCTAATAATATCCCAGTAGCTCTGGTAGAAAAGTGATGGGAATCCGTCCGGTCCAGCTGCAGAGTCTTTATCAATGTCAAAAACCACCTTCTGAATTTCTTCGAGACTCGGCATGTCCAACAAAAGATTCGAAGCCTCATCAGTCACAAGCTTCGGAATATGCCCAAAATCCGAATTGTTAAAAATCACCTCTTCTTTAGTAAGCAATTTAGCGAAGAAGTTCTCAGCGGAATCAGCTAAACCATTCTAACCTTCAATACGGACCCCATTATCCTTAACAAAGTGAAGTCTGTTTTTAACTTTCTTTTTCTTAACCACGTTATGGAAGAATCTAGTGTTTCTTTTGTAGCGGGCGCCCCAAACGGGTAACGCACGCCCCGCACCGAGCCCCAATCCGAAGCCGAAATAGAAATCCGACCCTAAATTGAAACCCGGCGAACGGCAAACCGATTTACTCAATCACTAGGCGGGGCTTTTTGTAGAAACAACTGACGACAACAATGCGGGAGCGGAAGCAACAACCAAATTAAATCAAATTTCATATAACAACATTCAAAGCAGTAGCTCAATTGCACAAATAGTTAAAGCCCACCAAGGCTAGCGGAATTCAATTATTATATAATAATAAACGGGTTCGATACAATATCCCGGTAACATATACATAACCTAATCAAGAACTTAAAACTATCTAGAGAGGGACAATCACCGAAAAGAAAGAAAACCCGCGAAACAAGACTGACGATGCCCACCTAGTTACCACCTGAAACAAATAAGGTTAAAAGCAGGGAGGGTTAGTCAAAAGACTAAGTGAGGGGAAAAAGGGAGTACATACATAATAGCATACGGGAATAAATCACCATTTCAACTTAAAAGAAAACAAACGTAAAAGAAGGGTTTTCATAAATATTTGGTGATTTATCATAACATAACATAACGGGACATATCATTTTGCTCGGCGAGTCGAGCCCTCAACTCCTCATATCATATCAAAACATACCTGAAAACCATACCAGCCTTATTCCTCCCATGTAGCAGAAGGACCGCTAAATCCAACTGCTCTATAGGCATAATAGCCTATTCTACGGCTGACACGAAGTCTCCGCCGCAGAAGCACAAAGGTTGCCACTCCGGCCTCACCCGTGCTCCCGGTAAACATGGAGTAAGCCACCGAATTCCACCGTAGACCCGCTGTCTATCCGGCTTCATCCGATCACCATATTCCGGGGCCCACAAAGACAAAACAGACACACATATCATATCTCGCATTTTCATAACTATCATCTTCCTATTAAAATAGGAATCAAGACATTTCAGGGAGAGCCAAAAGGGCCATTCGAGACAGGCGATGTAACGGTAGGAAACGCAACCGGATGTTCCATCGTCTTGGGGGTGAAACCCGCCCTAACGACTTCACTCAACGAGAAGGTTTCCAAACCCAAAATTACATTTAAATCGAAACATAGTTCGCTTGTCTCTTTTTGAAAACATTTCGAAATCATATACATATTATTCATTTAATATCAAATCCGTTGTTCTTAAACCTCATAAAGATAATAAGCATAAAGTATTTACTAAATATAGTAATACGGGATGAAAACATAAATTACACATGCGAGGCTTATTTAGTGAGGCTTAACAATACATATCTACATAATATGGAATAACAACGGAAACCTCACCTGGCGATACCCAAAATAAAGCCCAAAACGGAAACGAGCAACCTAATCCACGAGAGTGGAACCTGCAACTGACAAACGACATAACCACGTAAGACATACGACGACGCACGGCTCATACGAAAGCATAGGAATATGTAAAAGCACGTTATACAATCACATAAAGCACTTAGGTTCAATTATCAAATGAAACGAAGTAATTCGCAAATTTAAAAATGCAAATCAAGTCTAAATGCAATGAAACTTTACGGACATGCTTTAAATATCATAAGAGAGCATGCATTCGAATTTCGGGAAAATCGGACTTCATATGCAAAAGTTAGAAAATTTAACGAAAACTTAAAACATACTATTCATACACCCGAACATGTTATAAATTCATAAATCACACAATTCATATCTATTTCATAAATATCGAATACACGAGCGAAGAAATAATTCATAAAAGACGAGCCAAAGCGGGACCTGTAGGCCAAATTTGCCCGTGACTTACAGAAGGTCAGGGGACTGTGCAATCGGGCCACACGGCCTTGTGCACGGCCGTGTGCTGAGGCCGTGCACATCAAGGAGACACGCACGGCCTCTTGCACACGGCCTCAAGGCCGTGTGCACAAGGCCGTGCACAATAATCACACGCACGGTCTCTTGCACGGCCGTGCAAGAGGCCGTGTACCCCCACACGGGCTTGCCACACCCCGTGTGCAAAGCCCGTGTGCGTCAAGAAAGAGCAGAAACTCGCAGAACATCAAAAACCAACGCGAAATCAAACCAAAATTCAACATTTAATCGATAAATCATGCAAATCACTCCCTAATTCTCACATATAATCATCTACAACATATAATCTACATATAGAAACAATAAATACGAAAATCCATCCACGATTACTATCAAAATCAAATAAAACCTAAATTCTATAACTATTATCAAAAATAAGAAATACGAAGCATACGAGATATAAAATGAAAGGATCGTGAAAGGCTTACTCGTAGATGAGATCGCGAGGAGTTCGTAGACGTAAACGGCTCGAAAATCCGCCGGGAAACGGAGTCGAAACGATAGTTGGAATCTCTTTCTTCTTCCTTCTCTTTTTCTCTCTTTTTCTTTCTTCTCCTTTTCTTTTTCTTGCTGAGTGCCGTGAGAGTGAGATGAGAGATTGACTTAGTCAAATTTTGACTAAGGTCTAGAAATCGAAGGGGCAAAGTCGTAATTTTACAAAATAAGTTCGAAAACTCACGTTGTCCAAATAACATGTAATTACAGTCAAAATTCATTCATATTATTAAACGCACATTGACAATTCGTAATTTAAATATTAAAAATCACTCATATACAAAATTGTTATAAAATCATATAATAATTATTAAAATAAATAATAAATCGCGCAACAAACTCGATTCGGGTTCCCGGTTCATACACGAATTTTCAGGGCGTTACATCTTTCCCCTTCCACAATCCATTTGTAGGTAGCCTTTTGCTTCCAGAAATCTTCCTCCATTTTCAAAACACGAGTAAGGACAGCCGAGGCCTTATTGCGATCCACGAGGCTGAAATCTATAGGCCTCTCTTGAAATTCCTTTTCGGCCGACGCAAGCTTGTCCTCAGCGTCTTTGACATTGTTAAAAATGTTCCCGAAGACCTCTCTATTCCAGGATTTAAGACTGAATCGGAGGCGTTTAAGTTTGTTTTGAAACTTTCTCATTCCCATCACCGCATCCGGCAACTCCCAGCTATTCTGAACCACCTCAAGAAACTTATGGTGTCGAGTCCACATGTTCTGAAATCTAAAAGTAGGGGCCGAACTTGAACTATCTTTAGCATGAGTTTTAATGAGAGGGCAATGGTCAGAAGAGTATTTACTACCGTGCTGCACCATGCTGAGTGGAAATAACTCAGCCCATCCAGGCGACACCATCACACGATCAAGACACCTGAACGTGGTTCCTCTATTCCACGTGAGAAGGTTCCCAGTAAAAGGATGATCATAAAGAGCACAATCCTCCAGACATGAACAAAAATCCTCAATATCCCGAATTATTGGCTGGGCACCACCAGCACATTCTTCAACCATTCTAACAACATTAAAATCTCTAGCAACGACCCAAGGCTCCGCAGTAGCGACCCCTCTGAGAATGGTCCAGAGATCTTGTCTTAGCCGGCTCGTATGTCTACCATACACGAATGTACCCATAAACGATCTCGGGATAAGACTACTCGAAACTTTAACATGGAGCACCTGGTCATGGTCGATAATAGTGTCCACCGTCATCTTGTCATCCCAGAAACACCAAATGTGATTTGATCGATTCCTCGTCAGATGCATAAAACCAAATTTACGAGTCATGTATTCCCTATCCAACTGAATCAAAGGTTCAATTAACACAAGAACATGTAAATGATACTTACGTTTCAAGTGTTGCACGTATGTCTATTTTGCCTCTTCCGGGAGGCCACAAATATTCCAAACGAGGATATTAATCGTCATTAACAGTGTTAGACTCCGAGCCGCCCTCATTCCTACTTCGAGTTTTCATTCGAAAAGGCTCAACTTTCTTTGACTTATTCCAGCGCTTGGTTTTAGAAACCTGAGATTCTGAATCCGAGTGATACCTGTTAGCCTCAGCGGCAACTTTAGCGTAACTGAAAACCATAGCATTGTAGCTATCCTCCAGCAACGTCGCAATATTTCCTTCGGTCACATAGCCTACGTTTATCTCGCCATCAGGAGGTTTTCCCAACTTCTATCCTCTATCAAATAATCCCAGATCAACACGGTTTAACTCAAATGGAACAATAGCATTCGAGCTGTTCACCTCAATATTGCACGGCAGCCCTTGATCCATGGGTCGGTTCTCTACATCAGGCGCGCGCGGAATAACTAGATTGGCACTTTTCTTCTCGGCAGGGGCAACGCGCGCAAGAGCAGGGATTTATTGCCCGCGCCTTCTCTTGTATCTGGCGGGCGCAAATGAGCAGCAGATGTGCTCGCGCCAGGATTATCGCCCAAACTAGGGACAGTTTTCTCGGCAAGGGCGACAAGAGTCGCGCCCACACCCGCAACGTCGCCCGAAGCTGGAACTGTATTCAGCCCGTTCGGACCTTTCACAATTTGTAGAACCTCGACATTATCATCAAGGGCATCTTCCATAACTAAAATTTTCGACCAATGCTGAGCGTTCCGAATTTCCTCATACACTTTGTCTACACCCTGGGCGTTAGCGCCATTCTCTCCGTTTTCTAGCCCAACCACTTCAATCCCTTCGATGTCGCCCTCTGCCAGAAGCTGGAAAGCATTATTCCCTCTCTGAGAAGAACTATGGCCCGTTCCAGCCCTGTTCGTGTTTTTCAAAATTGAGGTTTTCCCATATTCTAGTTGTTTACCCTCCGACGTCCCTGCCGTCTTCTTAGATTTTTCCTTCTTGTTGTTGTTCACCTGAATCCAATAATCCATCGGCTTGGGCTTATTCAAATCACGATGAATGTTGCGGTCGGTTCTTGGTGTCGGAAGTTGATTATTACGCTGATCTTGCTTGTTCTGCCTTGGATCTTGATCATTCCCTTCACCGTCAACAAGATCATCTTGTTTTCCATAATTTTTAGTATTGTGATAACACACCTTACAATTGTTGCAGTAGTCAGGGATAGGCCCATATTTAACCTCCTGCTCAAAGAAATCCGTCCCGACCATCACAAATACAGTCTTGACAAGGGGTTTAGCTATGTCAATCTCAACGCACATTCTCGGTTCTTGGGTCGCCTTTTTCCGGGCAGTAGCTTCGTCCGCACGAATAGGGTTTCCTAAGGTTGAGGCCGCGATATATAATCCCTTTTTCTTGACATATTGAGGTGGGAAACCAGGGAACGACACCCACACCGGGATAATAGAAGATTCTACCTTCGGATTAAAATCCGGCGTCCACTTAAGGACTCGCATGGGATAGTCTTTGAAGTACCAGCAGTCGTTTGAGAATAATCTTGAATAATCCTTTTTATTCTTGCACTTGATCAACCTAAGTTTTGTTCAATAAACTGAGATCAACATCTTCATAAAAAACCATCTGTTTGAAGCAATACTTCAGCTGACCCATCGTAGGGTATCCTCCAGTGAATTTACCAACAAGAGCAAACTTGAAGTCTGCATACAATTCTTCCTGTTCCTCCGGGGTGAAAACCACTGCCGGCCTCCCCTTGTATTTCGTGAGTTTTCAGAGAGGTTTGAAGGTGTCCAGATCAAAAAGTTTCATACGAGCAATGTAGCGCCCCTTTCCGTAGGAGGAGAAATGACACTACATCCGCACCGAGATGAACTCCCAAACGAGGTAAAGGTACCCCATTCAAAAATCCATCCCGGCGAACGGCAATCACTCGATCAAAACTCCGGCAACAACAACATGACGCCCCAACAACAACAACAACAATCAGAGAAATGCGGAAGCGATTTCAAAAAACAATAATTTAATCACAAAAAGCCAACCATGGCAGCATAATTCATACACTGGTTCCAATTAAACATTCAATTAATGCCATCCACGGCTCAACTAACTATCCCACATCAGGGGCACGTAAGTACAGAAAAAAAATCATAATATTAAGTACAATAAATTAAATCAATTCATAATGTAAAGACTCAACTGTTGTTGGGACACTAACAAGACAATAACGAGAGCCAACCTAGACCTGTTGCTGCCGACTGACAAGATAGGTGACACCGCCACCTGTCTACCTGAAGCAAGAACCAAAATAGAAAGGGTGAGTATAAAGGATACTCAGTAAGGGGGGGATACCGTATAGTATTGATCGTAGCTCGTCGTTTATCTTTTTAAAACCAAAAGAGGTGAGTGTTGCTCGTTTTGATAAAGAAGTGTAAATAATAATAAAAATTGTAAAACGTAATATAAGCAACACTCGAGTTCGGCTTTAGTTGAAGACCCAAAATTGATGAGCCGGATCCTTTGAAAACATTTGCACATAAGTCAAGCCGATCATTTTATAATGGTATTAGTTGAATCACAAGCCGTTACAATTTCGAAGGACATCGCATAAATAAATTAGAAATGATAAATAAACGGCTCGTAATTCAACTAAAGTGTTTCCCAACAAAGGACGCTTATTGTCGGTAAGTTCGAACCACGCTTCCGGGTTTTATACATATATAGGGAACCACGTATGCTAAAGGGAGAAAACCGGAAGGTGCTTCGACTTATAACGAAAGCCGAAATAATTAACAGTAATAACAATAAAAGCAGTTACAATAGCATGTAATTATCCCGGCGAGAGCGGGTCTATTCCTCCTTATAACCCCCTCAATCAATACAAGTAAGCTCTGTAGCGGGCGCCCCAAACGGGTAACGCACACCCCGCACCTAGCCCCGACCCGGAACCGAAATGGAATCCGACCCGAATTGAAACCCAGCGAACGGCATGCATTTACTCAATGACTAGGCCGGGATTTCAAAAATGAGAGAAACGACAGAGGTGCGGAAGCGAAATTAAACAAAATAATAAATCATAATAATTGCACAAGTATTAAAGCCCACCAAGGCCAACGAAATTCAATTACTTAAATAATAGACGGGTTCGATACAATATCCCGACAATAAATAATGACGGGTTCAACATATAATCCCGAATACTAAATATGTAAATAAAATCCTAATCTCACGTATTATAAATAATAGCCATACGGAATGAGAGTTATACATGAACAAAAGAATGTAACTCTAAGACACGACGACGACGACGAAGATCCCGCCTAGTATCCTGAAACCAATACAGGGGTGAAACAGAGGGGGTTAGTCAAACGACTAAGTGAGGAGGGAATAATAATGTATATTATAAAACGGAAAAAAATCACCATTTTTAAGCTTAAAAGAAATCACCATAAAAGAAAGGTTTTCGTAAACGGGTGGTGATTTAGCATAAATCATAAACATATCATATGACTCGGCGAGTCGAGCCCTTAACTCCAATTTCCAAACATAAAAACGGGAAAACCACCCTTATTCCTCCAATGTAGACGGACCGCTAAATCCGAACTACGCATAACATATAGTATAATCTCAGGTACTCAAAGGGCTGCCACTTCGGCCTCACCCCGAGCTCCCAAAGGTGGAGGGAACCATAGGATTTTCGCCGTAGACCCGATGCCTACCAACTTCGTCCTATCATCCTGACTCCGGGCCCAAACATACATACATACAGTTCATAACTCGCTTTTCAAATCATTTCGGGTTGGCCAAAAGACCGTTCGAGACATGTCATATGCGAGGCCGAAGGCCAAAGTTCGCCTTAGAAAATAAAGAGGTTTTACATGTCTCTTTCGCAAACGTTTGAAAGAATATACGTAGTACTTTTTCATATCAAAACCTTTTCGATAAATCGAATGATCATAATAGGCATAAATATTTACTAAGTATATATATAGAAACGGTGTGAAACAAAACGTAAACATGGCTTATATCGGGAGAGGCTTATTTATATATATATATACACAATAGTACTGGAATCAGAAACAGAAAGCCTCACCTGTTGGCTATACAAAAAGAAGAGCAAAAGAAAGAACCGGCGCTACTCCACGGGAGTATCGTCTGCAAAAATACCAAGACACAACCAATTAAGACTAAGGACGACGCACGGCTTATACGAAAACATTAAAACATATTGAGGCACGTTATACAATCACATAAGGCACTTAGGTTCAAATTATCAAACGAAAACGGAGTAATTCGTAAATTCAAAAATGCAAATCAAGTCCAAATGCAACGAAACTTTATGGGCATGCTTTAAATATCATAAAGGAGTATGCATTCAAATTTCGGGAAAATCGGACTTCATATGCAAAAGTTAGAAAATTTGACGAAAACTTAAAACGCAATATTCATAGACCCGAACATGCTATAAATTCATAAATCATGCAATTCATATCTATTTAATATATCGAATACACGAGCGAAGAAAGAATTCGGAAAAGACGAGCCTCGGAGGGACCCGTAGGCCAAAATTGGCCCTGACTTACCGAAGGTCAGGGCCCTGTTCAAACGGGCCACACGGCCTCTTACACACCAAGAGAGACACGCACGGCCTCTTGCACACAGCCTCAAGGCCGTGTGCACAAGGCCGTGCACCATGAACCATGCGCACGGTCTCTTGCACGGCCGTGCAAGAGGCCGTGTACCTCCACACGGGCTTGCCACACGCAGTGTGCAAAGCCCGTGTGCGTCAAGAACAGAAGCAAAATTCGCAGAACCAGAAAACTTACGCGAAATCAATCCTAAAATCAACAAATGAATATCTAAACATGTAAATCTCATCCTAAAATTCATATATATCGATCTACAACATCTAAGCTACACATAGAGACAATAAACACGAAATTCCATCCATATATTCTCTCAAAATCATTTAAACCGTAACATAATCGACTATTCACAAAAATGAGGAAAACGAAGCATAGGAGACATTAAACGAGAGGGACGTGGAAGGCTTACTCGTAGAAGAGATTGCAGGGAGTTCGTAGGTGTAAACGGTTCGAAAATCGGTCGAGAAACGGAGTCGGGACGGTCAATTGAACCTCCTTCCTTCTCTTTCTCTTTTTCTTTCTTCTCTTTTCTTTCTTTTCTTGCTGCTGCTGTGTGATTTGGGCGAGAGTGAGGTGAGAGAGGGAGTGATGAGACTTAGTCAATTTGACTTGGGTCAAAAATGGAAAGGGCAAATTCATAATTTCGCAAAATAAGTTTGAAAACTCATGTTGTCCAAAGAATACATAATTACAGTCAAAATTCATATAATTAAACGCACATTGACAATTCGTAATTTAAATATAGAAATTCATTCATTTACGAAATTATTCTAAAATATCATAATAAATATCAAATAAAATAATAAATTGCGCAAATACTCGATTCGGACATACCAGATTATAATTCGAATTTTCGGGGCGTTACAAGCTCCATCTCCGGTGTCAAGCCAAGGAGCAACCCAAGACTCGACTATAGTGAATTTAAGGAAAATGTGCAACACATACAACACCCACCATCGCTCCCAACCGTGGCTATCAACTCCTGATGGGCCACGATTGACTCTTAATTTTGGGAGAAGCACCTTGGATTACACCCTGGACGCTCGTCCCCAGATGCAACCTCCGGATACCATCCCGGGCCCATTGAAATAACAATACTTTGCTCGCTTTGCAATAAGACTTTGAATGCGAAACGGGCAATTTGGGCAAATGGTGACGACAAAGGGGGTAACTACAAGTTTCATACGTGTCGGGATGTCCAGGAAACGCCCCTAACGACTTCCCTCATAGACCCAACCCAAGTCAAATTGTCACGTTTAAAAAGAAGGAATTTACTTGCCCTTTTGAAAACAAATCAATTTTGGATACTATTGTATAAGTTGATATTAAAAGGTTTGATAGGCACATAAGGAATTTTAAAGACAAGTATAGCAAGTAATAAAAATACGGGATGATAAGTTATTTCGAAACCTACATCTACGTCCTTGCCCCAGTTGAAAACATTTAAAACCCTTACCTGTAGCTCGACAAACGAGAAAAGCAAGTAGCAATTATAATTCGGCCTCTAAGATCCCACCTGAAAAACACGGGGTCCAGAGGATGAATGACTGACACAACAAGAAAACAGACATTGACGCTCGGCTATCAAAATACGAACATGCTTAAGGATTATCATTCAATATTTAAACACAAAAGAGCAAGTAGGGGTAAATTGGTCATTTAACGTGTAAAACGAGGAATAAACGAATAACAATTAACATTTGATTAATAATAACATTTAGGCATAAATTATTCAGGGGTAAGGCTTGTAATTAAACATCAAACATGTATATTTCATTTAAATCAACAATAATTAAAGTACAACTTATAGCTTTTCCCAAAAGCTCAAAAGCTAACAAGTTCATATTAATTCTGTCTCTAGCCTAATCGAACCGAAACCTATCCGTTCGACTATACAAGCATATATCATCAACAATCAACAATTTACACAAGCTATAGTACAAAAGATTCATACCAAAACAATCCGAAAAGCTAAAAGCTAGAAGCTACAATCAAAAGCTACCAAATAACACAATAATACGAAAAATGCGATAAAAGACAAACGACAAGTCGGAATCGAGCAATACCAGCGCCGTTAGAACTGTTGCGTCGAGAGACACTATCTGTCCAAAGACTCCGTCGCCGGATTCCCTCCGGAACAGTGCCAAAATGCCGGAAAACCACTTGCCACCACCGGACTGCCGCCGGGCCACCTCCTATGGTCGAACCCTTATACCGAAATGTTCCTCTCGACGAGCCCATCACTTCCCTCAAAGCCGTTTCTCAATCGGATCATCCATCAGAATTTAATTTCACTTTGAAGCTCCAAAACCCTAGAATCCAAGAATCAAAATTAACGAAAATCGGTTCAACGAAATACGAAATTGACTTCGAAATCGGCTTACCCATGTCGAGAAGATTGAAATCCATATAAAGCCCTTTGAAAATGGTGGCCGGAAAGTCCGGACCACCACGTCGCCGCCGCGGCTCCGCCACGCGCCACCGGAGCTCCGCCGTCCCGTCGAGTTAGGGCCTGAGACCGGTGCCAAAAGTTTCGTCTCCTCATGGCCGTTCCAACCACGGTGGTTCGCCATCGAGACGCCGCCGCATGCCGCGGGAAAGGCTCCATCTCAACCGCGCCACCTCTTCGTCGATCCGCCGCCGTCCGACCAAGTTAGGTCGCGGGACCACCGCCAAAAGCTTCCCCTCGTCAAGAGCTTCCATTTCCGACCAAGCCTATGCCGTGCCGTCGCCAGAAACGTCACCGACGAGAAGCTCCAAGCCGCGCCACCATTGCGTCGCCGTCGCTGCTCCTGGTTGAGTTCGTCTCGTCGAGACGGTCGATTCGGTATATCATACGCGCGATTCCGAGAAGAAATGAGAAAATTCACATTTTGGGGAAAGAGGGAGCTCGCGGCTCCTGTACGCGTGAGGTGTTCTTCATTTTTCATTTTGGTCCCAAATCTTTCAATAATTGCATAATATACCCTATCCTTGAAAAACGTGCAAATTGTGTAAAGTGTCGGAATTAGGCGTACTTAGTGTCAAAATGACCGAAATTAAATGCTTAACAAAGTTTGAGGTTCGTTTTATTAAAATTCATGAGTTTACGAAAAGTCAATTCCGAGTTGGGCTAAAGTGTAAATAATTTTGGGCCAAAAATGTAATTTTATTTAAATATGATTTAATGAATAATATTTAGAACCTTGATAAAATATGCATTATTAAAACATTGAACCCCAGTCCAATGTACACCGTTAAATTACTAAATTCGATTAAACGAGCTAAAAAATATAAATTTACCGAATTAACCCTAGTTAGTGGCAAAACGATGCAAATTAAATTCTAATGCCTTGGGTTTTAAATACCAAATTGATGATTTATAAAAATATTTAAATACAAGGGTTGGAAAACGTGCAATTATGAAAGACGTCGGGACCGTATACGGTCCGAATTCCGATAAATACGCTAATCTTGAACTTGGAGATTGCGGGTCGTTACAAACAATGTCGTCGGGGACTCTATAATCCGGCAATTTTGTAGTAGCCGCCGAGATATACGAAGCCGGGCGGGGCGGGTCCGGTGGCTGAGCCACCTTGGCAGGCGGAGGAGCCGCCATGACGGCAGGTCAGAAGACGCAAAAAAATCCTAGTTGTGGTGGCAGGAGAGAGCAAAAATACGTGTACTGGTTATGTGGATTAGCATAACTTGAAAAAATGGTAATTAATTAATGGCAAAATTGCATACTGGTTATGTGGATTAGCATAACTTAAAAAAAGGGTAATTAATTAATGGCAAAATTGCAATTTTGCCTGGCCTCTAGGATTATCATCATACTATAAAATGTGTTACACATGTTTTTAAATATTGAAATTATAGTCCTGCAGGATTCAAAAATTGTAAATTTAAGGCCAATTTAAACAGAGTTGATTTTGACTTGAAAACCGTATGTACAGTGCACATGTACATGTGGCAATTTTTTAAATTTTCCAACCACATTTTGATACATAGTAGACACGTCATCAACACAAAAAAAAAAAGAACCAAATTAAACTCAGTAATGTCGATAAGCCATGAGTTAACTTTGGTCGAAATATTTAAACAAATCACATATACTGGTTACTTGATGATTTTGTATAACTGATCAAAAAAATTGTAATTAATTGAATGCGATGAGATCTAGATTCGAGGTCATTCTAATTAATGCTCTTAAAAAATGCATGCTTTAGATCCATTAATTTCTTAAGCCTTTATTAAAAGGGTGTTTGGTTGAGATTATAGAATGTTTAAAACATTTGATAAGTTATTTAAAAGCTTAAAAGTTAAAACAACTATATATTTGGCAAATATTTTATGAAATGAGCTTATAAATTAACTTTTGTAATAAGATGTTACGAGCTTATTATAAGCTCCTGTTATATATAAGTTGGGGGATCTTAATACAGTGCTCTTTTAGTTTTGAACATATTAATTGCATAATTGTTATTACTAACATCTTATAATACGGCAAGACTCCTTTTACTATTGGAAATTACAGAGACACGTTTCGATTATGGCTCTGTCTAACACTTAGGTCCGATCGTTAGTCATTTTAATTTCTTGTTTCTATTAGATGCTAACGTTTTATTAACTGGACAACAACTTAATCACTTCACTCATTTCATGTATAACAAACACTATAACAAAAATGTTATAGGATATTTTGTAACGCCCCGACTTTTCATGACGAGTTCGGTAAGCTTCGCACCTTCGTTTCTCAGTTCTTTTCTAATTTCTCGAATTATGTGATATATTTATTAAGCCTTATTAAGAATTTTTATAAATGTGCTAATTGTTGGATTTAAATTCTATGACAATGTGCGCTTAAAATGATGAATTTTGACTGTAATATTATCATATTCCGGAAACGCACCCTTTTTACTATGTTGATAAGTGGTTTATTTGCATGATTCTTTGTTACATTTTCCCCCTTTCTATGACTTTAATTGTCCTTTTTGCTATGATTTGGTTTACTTTGCTGATTTGGATGTTGGATTAGAGCTTTTGATCAAAAAGTAGCTAGAAGTTACCATTTTTGAACTGTTTTGGAAAGTCACGTTTACGTGATCACGTTTTCAGGTCCAGTTCGCTGAAGAGTCCTATCTTGTGCGGGATTCACTTTCCTTTTCGGATGCAAGATCTTTCTCACGCGTTTTGTTGCGATTTTGGACCCGATTTTGGTCAACTTTCATCTGAAAAAGAGCTCCTAATTCCTTATCCACCTATGGGCTTTTGGCTTGGCTTTACCTTGAATAATTACACAATTCCTAGGGCACAAAAGAAGAGAACACATGGCAGATTTAGGGAGGCAAAAAAAAAATAGACTTAAGACACAGAAAATACGCAGCAACAGTTGACGGAATGAGAGGGTAGAAAATTGGAGTAACTTAGGAGCACTTAGAGAAGTCAATCATGTAACACCAGAGGGCAATAACCTTGGAGAAATTGGCACTACATCATCACGCCTACATCATCTACATCTTATTTGTTGGAAACATTCAGTGAAGAACATCGTTATTATTATTTTATTTGTTTTGATGAATTCCTTAGTTTTTATATTTGTTAGATTTTAATTATTAGTAGCTAGTTTATTATTCTTGTTTGCGGATTTTGCCTAAGTTCTTAAACACTTGTGAGACCTAATTGATTTCATAATTCGACTATTCAGTATTTATTAGAATTTCTATGTTTCATTATTATTGTGATTGATTTCATTATTTGATCTGGCCAATTGAATATTTGAGTTAATTGCATAGTGTCTTCGCGTGTATTGGAGGGGTTATCCGATATAGGTGATTTTGAGAGACAAACTAGTACTAGGGTAGTTGCGAGATTATCTAGGGTATTAGTGGAATTCTATAATCGGGTTTGAATTAGCATGGTGTTAGTGTTTAATTAACTCGAGTCTATGTTTCTTTGATGTTAATAGATTGAACTCCTAGAGGGGTTATCGAAGAGTTATCTATTGATTAGGGATTAATTGTAAGGTATAGGCCCTGATTAGTCCAATCCTAAGAAGAAACGAGGTCGTCTAAGGTAATTGATGACTATAGTAGGCTTATTGATAGTTGAATGCTTATTCTTGCATCTATGATCAAGTCGAGAACTTAGGTGAGTCATTCCCCAACTAGACTTTTCTCACATATATTTTTATTCTCTAGTTTTTATTTATTTCCTAGCTTATTTTCTCGTTGATTAGTTTTTTAGTTGAAAAATCCAAAAATACAAAACAATATCCTTATTTTAATTGCTTTCTTTAAATGAACTTTCTAGTTTATTAGTAGAGTTTAGATTGGTAGTTGAGAAACTCTTCCAAAAACCCCCATTTTACTGCTTTCAATAATATTTTCGATTTCCAAAAGATATTATTTCCAACCAATCCCTGTGTTCGACCCTATTTACCACTATATGCAATTTGTATTATTTGGTAGATTGGAATTATAAATATTATTTTTGGTGGATTCTACACCCATCAAATTTTGGCGCCGTTGCCGAGGATTGATTTTTAATCGGCATTTAATTTCTTTTGATAATTTGGTTTGATTGTGCACGTGAATTCCGGTGCAATCTGAAAAAAAAAAAAAAAAAAAAAAGGTAGTAGCAGAACAGGTCACGAGATGCTAAACGTGATCACGTTCCGGGTCACGTGCGCCTGTAGCTTCCATAAATGGCTACCAATTCTGCACAAACTGCATTTTGCGGGGTATGCACAGGGCCCCCCCCACATTACTGAAAGGTGCCCGTTGCTTCACGACGATCCCACTTGGAGTTTTGAAGATAAACCAATTTTAATATGGAGAGTATGCACGGGTCCTCACCTAACCGACTCATGTCCATTACTAGATTACCACTATGCACCAAATCCGATTCCACTGACACATACACAATCACCATCCTTCAACTCTCAGCTGTTTGGTAGTCTACATGAACCACCGAGGAAAGTCCAATAGATGAGCACGCCATCCCTTGAGGACATGTTCAAACAATTTATGAGCAGCACCCAGCAGTTCATGAGCAATTCTCAGCAGTTCCAGCAAGAAACGAGGAACAATATGAAACAATTCCAAACTACCGTTCAGAAACTGGAAAAACATATGAGTCAGATTGCCAGCACTTTTAGCAAACTCGAAAACCAGGGGAAACTTCCTTCTCAAACTCATGATCCACGACATAATATGAGTGCTATCACATTGATGAATGGCAAGGAACTGAAAGCTCCAGCGGAAGAGATGCCTAAACTAAATCGATCTGCAACGCTAGAAATGGAAAAGGAACAGGCTGTCGAACGGGATCCTGAACATGATCACGTAAAGGATATTGATGCGACTGCTGATGCAAATCGACCACCACCGTTAGTGATACCACCTTCTCTTCCACAACGGAATGTCCAGGCTCGTAAGATAGCAGCAGAGGCAAAACTGTTTGAGTTGTTTTATGATGGTGGTGCAAGCTTTCTAATTTATTTATCTGATAAAGCTTTTGAATTGGACAATGGTCATAAGAAGAATAAAGTTTTAAGGGAAAAATTTAGTAGTGGAGCTAAGGCTTTTAGCTATCTCTCCTTACTAAATTTATTTCTTGAAAAATTAAGGTCGACATGGGAGGGTGCTTTTGTCATTACTAATGCATTTTATTTTTGTGCAGTGAAATTCGATAACCTTGATAAGGGCACTGTTCATATATTGAATGTACATAACTTGAAACCTTTTTGTCATGGCTGCAAACTGAGCTTGCAAACATTATCAGCGTCAACATGATCTTGTCCGTGATCGCGTTCAGGCTCCTGGCTGACTATACGTTTCAAAATCAAGTCGTCTGCCAAAATAAACCGGTAATACCTAGAGACAGAGAGAGCACAATTGAACACATCAAAGAGGCAATTAAAGTGGGAAAAATTAAGAAAAACACAACTAGGCTAAGGAAGAAAAATCGAAATCCTTGACGTCTTTCATTGGGAACCCTACTCTTCCAAGCCCACTTTGTCTTTATCTTGAACTCCTTCTCCTAATCTAATTATAAATCTCACCAACTATGATTCTAACTCTCTCAAATTACAAATCATTAAATAAATTGGTGGAAAGATAAAAATGAAGCATTACAAATTGGAATAAGAGGCTCGCAAGCTCTCGATTTAAAACCACAGTTAAAATTGCATCCACAAAATAAAATCATCCATAGCGCACATTAAGCCCATGATAATAACCAACATACATCCAATGCAATGCATAAAATTAAATTTACCTAGTAATTAATGTTATGCATATTTAAGTTGTTTGTTCTCAACAAACTACTTAACTCTTTATTAATCTTAATCACTATTAAAATTAATCCAAAATTAAATTAAATTGATTAAAAAAACCAATTTAGTCCAATTTTCTTAATATTTCCAAAACTCTATTCTATGTGAATAACTAACAAGTTCAAGTTGGGTAGAATTGAAAATATTTCGAAATTTCACGAAATAAGATTTTCTCAAAATCCCTGTTCTGACTTGATTTTCAAAAAAATCTTAAAAAATCAAAAATTTAATCTTTTAACCCAACTCAAAGGCTGAGATTGAAGAGGAACGTATGTAGAATAATTTCTTAGAAGACTCTGAAGTCATATAAGCACGTTAGAGTCCTTTTCTAACGTGATTTCTAAACTATTGCCGAAAACACGTTTTCAAGATTTACACAAATTTTGGTTTTCGATTTCAGATTTGCAAAAATCACAGAAAATTGAAAACTAAAGCTTTTGAACTGATTTAAAATGTCAAGTTGTTGTAAATTGAACATAGAAGATTTTCTCAGAAGACACCAAAGTGAATTGAGAAATTTATAATAGGTTATAAATTCAATTTCTAAAACGTTGCCGGAAAAATTTTGAACTGAAAACAGATTTTCAAGATAAGGCAGTTTTTCAAGATTAGGATTTCGATTTCCAACTTCAAAAAATCAGAACAAATCAAAAAATAAAGATTTTGATGCAATCAAAACTCTAAATTCAACCTCATTGTGTTAAATCTAATTCTTCCATAAATAGGGAAAATCCATTAGAGGTCATTAGAATACCTATCCGATGGGTTGTCTAAAACGTGGCAGAATAGCACCTGTTTCAAAAACGATTTTCAACTCCAGTTTTCAAAAATTCATAATAAATCGAAAAGTATATGTTTTAACCCAATTCAAAAGGCTAAAATCAAGTTCAACGTGTCTACAACGTTTTTTCAGAAGATATCGAAGTCATCCAAGATTAGTAGGAAGGATTTTCGACTCAATTTTCTAGACGTTGCCAGACTCGAATTTCTGCAATACAGTTTTCTAGAAAGTGGCATTCCTCGAAACAAATACCTTTTGTTCTGAAGGATCATAGAAATAGTACCCTGAAGTTTCCTTAGGATACCCTACAAACTTACATAAACTAGATCTTGAATCTAGTTTGTCTCCCACTAGCTTTTTGACATAATCTGTGCATCCCCATACTTTAAGGTATGAATAGTTGGGGTGTTTCGAATGCCACATCTCATATGGCACTTTTGCTACTGACTTGGAAGGGACCATGTTCAGTATTCTAGTTACTGCTTCCAGGACATAGCCCCAGAAAGATGGAGGAAGATCAGTGAAACTCATCATGGATCGAACCATATCCAACAAAGTTCGATTCCTGCGCTCAGACACTCTGTTGTGCTGGGTGTCCCCGGCGGAGTCCACTGTACGATAATTCCATTGTCTCTCAAATGACTAAGAAACTCATCGCTCAAATATTCGCCTCCTCGATCAGATCGAAGTGCTTTTATTTTGCGCTCGAGTTGGTTCTCAACCTCATTCTTGTACTCTATGAACTTTTCATAGGCTTCGGACTTATGCTTCATCAGGTACACATACCCATATCTACTGAAGTCATCAGTAAATGTAATGAAATAAGTACATCTGCTTCTTGTACTAACACTTAGTGGTCCGCAGACGTCAGTATGGATCAAATCCAAAAGGTTTTGACTTCGCTCTATATTCCCTTTAAAAGGGGCTTTGGTCATCTTACCTTTCAAACATGATTCGCAAGATATCAACCTAGACAGATCATGTTGATCGAATGAGCCCAAGTTACACATCTTTTGGATCCTGTTTTTCGAGATATGACCTAGTCTAGCATGCCAAATTTTAGCCGAAATGTTATCACTTGATTTCCTTTTGTTGTTTCCTTATTGAATGTTAAGAGATCAATGTTGTTTTCTATTAAGTGTAGTCCATTCTGAAGGGATCCTAAAGGATGTGAAGAATGATTCTTCATTATGGAAAAATTGTCATTTGAGATTTTAAAAGAAAATTCTTCATTATCCAAAATATGAATGGAAATAATATTCTTAACAAGTTCTGGAACGAATAACACATTATTGAAAACTAAAACAAAACTATCTCTTAATATTAATCAAACAGTTCCTATAGCTTTTGCTGCAACTCTTGCCCATTTCCAACCCCAGAACATGCTCTCTTTCATCAACTTCTTGGACATCAATCATGCCCTGCAACGAATTAAAGATGTGAGCACCACATCCAGAATCTAATACTCAACTATTAGAATTGAGTGAGAGATTAATATCAACAAGAAATATACGTTCATGTGGAGTAACCATGTACTCATTGCAATGGCGGCATAGCCTCTCACACACGACAACATACTTGTTATGTTCAGTGGAAAAACGCGAGAGGCTAACCAAGACGAGCCTGTTTCCAGCTCTCAAGTTTCGTTCAACTTTTGCCAACATGATTGTTGTTTCATCAAGGGTGATGCCTCTCTCAACAGCTCTATACTTGGTTACGAAATCTTGATTGCTTGGCAGCAGATTTAAAATTTCGATTTGAAAGAAACAATTCAGAAAGGGCCCGAGCCACCAGTGAGATACCACTCTGGAAGAGCTAGAATTCTAACCTCAGTGATGAAATGATCAAATCAGATACTACCTCAAGTCGTGGGAAAATGCCATTTTTCATGAGTCCTACCCATATTAAAATAGCTTCCGTGCAGTGGTCAGAAACACAGCTTCCCTCAGCCATTCTTAGGTTATACAATTCATTTAAAAGGACAACTCCTTGTGAATAATCATATATCATGACTAGCAGGAAAGTCTACAATACTAAAACAGAAAACGTATGAGTGACTTAATAATAAAAATAGTAAAAAATGATATGGTCTTTAATCATTTAGTCTCCCACTAATTAGTTCAAACTTTGTTAACATCATGCAACTAAGTTAGAGAAAATAATGATTATTTTCTTTAGTGGGTATTAAGATCCAAAGCTTCTTGCAATTGAACCCACTTGTCATGGCCATTCAATTCAAGTCTTAAGGTAAATATCTTTTATTAATTATATCAAATATAGCTCTTAATAATGTTTTGCATTGCCTCCTTCACATAGACCCAACTGTGTGCGACATCTATGTTACTTTAGCAGTAAGCCCCGCCCATTAATCATTAGATTTCAGTGAATTATCGCAATAGGGACCCACTTGTCATGGCCATCCCCAATTACTGGCAACCAACAAAAAATTGTATCTTGTATACTTAGAAAATTACCTACGTTCTAAGGCCACATAATAGAGACGCACTTCTCATGACCATCTCTATTATGCAAGGTTAGAAGTGAATTTTCTATTAACGGAATGCTTGGAAATTTAAAATCCTTGTTTATAATTTTCCATTAAGGCTTAATATTTGAAAATTTTTGACATTTCAAAATTAATGGAGTTATATATTATTTTCGAAAAATAATAGTAAGATTTCAAAAATCTTTCCAAGACATCATCATTATTATTATCTTATGTTTTAATGCATGATCACACAAAATAGAAAAACACACAATCAGATAATAATAAAATGCCTAGCCGTAATAAATGGCTTATCATGGGCTTTACCCTACGCTCGGTCCATAAGAGTCATTTTATGGACCAAGATTCTATTCATGCAATAATAACATAATTTAAATCATGCAAGGAGCAGATAGAATCCTATCCTATTACAATTTAAGTAACCCGTTTCATTTGGGCCTTGATTGTCTCCTCTTCCAAGCCCACTTCGTCTTTATCTTGAACTCCTTCTCCTAATCTAATTAGAAATCTCACCAATTATGATTCTAACTCTCTCAAATTACAAATCATTAAAATACATTGGTGGAAAGATAAAAATGAAGCATTACAAATTGGAATAAGAGGCTCACACGCTCTCGATTTAAAACAACAGTTAAAATTGCATCCACAAAATAAAATCATCCTGTAACGACCCGAATATTTATAATTATATCGCGAATTCTTATCTTGCCTAATTTCTCGATTTATCCAATTAGATTAATTAATCTTATGGAAAAGATTGATTTAACCTATCTTTTAAATACCCTCAATTACCCAAATTACATAAATACCCCTAAAAGCCTAAATGACCATTATACCCCCCCCCCCCCCCCCCCAAAGATATTTTCTAAATATCTATCTCTCTCACACTCTCTTATAACCCACAAGAAGAAGAAGGAGGAAGGAATCAAAGGATAAGGAAGGAGAAAAGAATTCCGGACCGAACTCGATTCCCGACCGAGTGGACTCCCGTCTTTGACTACACGACCCTCATTCTATAATTTACCAGTAACCTTTTAACCTCGTCTCGTTTACTCCGTCGATTCCCAATTTTTATTGAATTTTATTGAGTTAGGTTTTATTTGAGAATTAATTGGGTTTGTTAGTTATAGTTGATGGTTTCGTACGATTCTTGTCTCTAAATGTTAGGCATGTTTACGAGAGTAACATATCCAAATTTGAGCATGATTGACCGAGTAGAAATTTCGTAGGATGAATTTTGGTGTTGAATTTCTTGTGTCTGCATCTGTTAACTCGCGACCTGCTGTTTATAGAACCACACGGTCTCGCCACATGGTGTGACGAGACCCCGTGTGAATGTGCACGGCCCAGCCTCACACCGTGCATGAGACCGTGTGTTTTGAAACACGCACGGCCTCAGCACACCCCGTGCAGGAGGCCGTGTTCTCGCATTGTGACGCGTACGGCCTTGGCACACCCCGTGCCACAGGCCGTGCACCCCTTATTGGCACGCACGGGCTTCGCACACCGGGTACAGACCGTGTGCTGTACCCCGTGTGTACGCATTGGGCAATTTTTAGCCATTTTCCAGACCCTGCCTTCTGTCCATTTTCACCCCGAAAATCCAAAATGTTTATTTGATCTCGTTTTTTATTTCCGTCTTCACCAATAGCTCTATATGGTCCTTTAAATCCTTAATTGCCGAAGTATGAATTTTTCCGACTTCTTTCAGGTATCGAATAATACCAATTTTGCTTAGAACTTTTTAGCTATTTTTCCGTATATCGTCTATATGATCCAAAACTTGCATGAATGCTTCCTTATTATGTTACGAGCATGAATGTGAACTCTAAGTTGTGATCGAAGCATGTTTGCATCTTTATATCTCGTTTAATTGTTTTAAATGCATTTTGTGGGTACTTCAATGGAAGTCATGTCTATATGCTCTTACATGCTTTAATTATTTATGGTACGCCGTGCGTCTTGTCAGAGTCTTACCTGGTTATGTCGTGTCTTAGATTTGCAGGCCTTACTCCCGTGGAGTACTTGTCCGTTGCTTGCTTGCTTTTCTCGTTTGTCGAGCTACAGGTAAGGGTTTAAATGTTTTCAACTGGGGCAAGAATTTAGATAAGTAGGTTTCGAAATAACTTACCACCCCGTATTTCTTATTGATTGCTCATCTTGCTTTTAATATTCCCTTATGTGCCTATCAAACCTTTTGATATCAACTTATACTATATTATCCAAATTGATTTGTTTTCAAAAGGGCAAGTAAATTCCTTCTTTATAAACGTGACAAATTGACTTGGGTTGGTCTATGAGGGAAGTAGTTAGGGGAGTCCATCAGCACATCCCGACACGTATGAAACTTGTAGTTACCCCCTTTGTCGTCACTCACTTGCCCAATTGCCCGTTTGGCACCCGAAACCTTTCTTGAAAAGCGAGTAAATATTGGACATTTTATGGGGCCTCGGGATGGTATCCGGAGGTTGCATCTGGGGACGAGCGTCCAGGGTGTAACCCGAGGTGCTTCTCCCAAAACTAAGCGTCAATCGTGGCCCGTCAGGAGTTGATAGCCACGGTTGGGAGCGATGGTGGGTGTTGCATTTGTTGCACACTTTCCTTAAATTCACTATAGTCGAGTCTTGGGTTGCTCCTTGGCTTGTCACTGGAGATGGAGTTTACTTGTATTGATTGAGGGGGTCATAAGGAGGAATAGGCCCGTTCTCGCCGGGATAATTACATGCTATTGTAATTGCTTTTATTGTTATTACTGTTAATTATTTCGGCTTTCGTTATAAGTCGAAGCACCTTCCGGTTTTCTCCCTTTAGCATATGTAGTTCCCTATATATGTATAAAACCCGGAAGCGTGACTCGAACTTACCGACAATAAGCCTCCTTTGTTGTGAAACACTTTAGTTGAATTACGAGCCGTTTATTTATCATTTCTAATTTATTTATGTTATGTCCTTCGAAATTGTAACGGCTTTGTGACTCAACTAATACCATTTCAAAATGATCGACTTGACTTATGTGCAAATGTGTTCAAAGGATCCGCCTCGTCAATTTTGGGGTCTTCAACTAAAGCCGAACTCGAGTGTTGCTTATATTACGTTTTACAATTTATATTATTATTTATACTTCTTTATCAAAACGAGCAACACTCACCTCTTTTGGTTTTAAAAGATAACTGACGAGCTACGATCAATACTATATGGTATTCCCCCCTTACTGAGTATCCTTTATACTCACCCTTTCTGTTTTGGTTCTTGCTTCAGGCAGACAGGTGGCGGTGTCACCTATCTTATCAGTCGGCAGCAGCAGGTCTAGGTTGGCTCTTGTTATTGTCTTGTCAGTGTCCCAACAACAGTCGAGTCTTTACATTATGAATTGATTTAATTTATTGTACTTAATATTATGATTTATTTTTCGTACTTACGTACCCCTGATGTGGGATAGTTAGTTGAGCCGTGGATGGCATTAATTGAATGTTTAATTGGAACCAGTGTATGAATTATGTTGCCATGGTTGGCTTTTTGTGATTAAATTGTTATTTTCTGAAATCGCTTCCGCATTTCTCTGATTGTTGCTGTTGTTGTTGGGGCGTCATGTTGTTATTGCCGGAGTTTTGATCGAGTGATTGCCGTTCGCCGGGATTGATTTTTGAATGGGGTACCTTTACCTCGTTTGGGAGTTCATCTCGGTGCGGATGTGGTGTCCTTTCTCCTCCTACGGAAAGGGGCGCTACACATCTACAGCGCATTAAGCCCATGATAATAACCAACAGACATCCAATGCAATGCATAAAATTAAATTTACCAAGTAATTAATGTTATGCATATTTAAGTTGTTTGTTCTCAACAAACTACTTAACTCTTTATTAATCTTAATTACTATTAAAATTAATCTAAAATTAAATTAAATTGATTGAAAAAAACCAATTTAATCTAATTTTCTTAAGAGTTCCAAAACTCTAGTCTATGTGCATCAACTAACAAGTTCAAGTTGGGTAGAATTGAAAATATTTCGAAATTTCACGAAATAAGATTTACTCAAAATCCCTGTTCTGATTCGATTTTCAAAAAAATCATAATATTTAAGAGGAACGTGTATAGAAAAATTTCTTAGAAGACTCTGAAGTCATATGTGCACGTTAGAGTCCTCTTCTAACGTGATTTCTAAACTATCGCCGAAAACGCATTTTCAAGATTTACACATATTTTGGTTTTCGATCTCAGATTTGCAAAAATCACAGAAAATCGAAAACTAAAGATTTTGAACTGATTCAAAATGTCAAGTTGTTCGAAATTGAATATAAAAGATTTTCTCAGAAGATACTAATGTAATTTGAGAAATTTATAACAGGTTATCAATTTAATTTCTAAAATGTCGTCGAAAAAACTTTGAACTGAAAACAGATTTGCAAGATAAGTCAATTTTTCAAGATTAGGGTTTCGACTTCCAACTTTAAAAAATCTTTAATTAAGAGTTGTCTCTTAATTCACTTGTAAGTTGCCCAATCTCTGGTGTTCAAGGATGCTGCCAAATCACAACCCTTGTTAAAGCTCAGGATGATATTATCATCAAGAACCCTGCTCCAAATAAGAAGTCCTCTAAGGTCACTCCTAGGACAACAAGAAGCAAAACTAAAGGTACTAAAGCTACCTCCTCTCCTTTTGTTTCCCAATGAATTTGAATACCTTAATTTGGAATAGAAGGGGGATGAGGGAAAAATTGAAGCATGAATACTTGAAAAGACTTATGTTAATTCATAAAATTCATGTTTTAGTTCTTCTGGAGTCTTTCATTTCCCTTGATGCTTTTGATATGAGGAGAAAACTAGGTGTAAATCATATTTTTTGTAATGATGTAAATACTATGTGGATCTGCTATGATGATGGTGTGGAGGTTTCTGTGTTAGGATACCATGAACAATTTACCTATTTAGAGGTTAAAGCTTCTTGGTTACCTAGTCATATCTTTTGCTCCTTTGTGTATGCTGCATGCACTAGAAAAGGTAGGATGGATTTATGGAAGGGCTTGCTTAATGTTTGTACCACTGAACCTTGGATAGTTGCAGGGGATTTTAACATAGTGTTAGATGAGGGAGAGAGACATGCTTGTACTACTAGAAATCTTGGAGCTATTGAAGATTTCAAAATTTTCTTAAATGATAGTGAGTTGAGTGATGGTGGTTTTTTAGGGCAAAAAATAAACATGGGAAGATAATTTTGGTAGAATGCAGAGATTAGATAGAGTACTCCTGTCTACTGGGTGGTCAGATTTTGCTCCATTAACTACAGTAAACCACTTGGTTAGATTCATGTCTGATCACTGTCCATTACTAATTAATGCCAACACTGATAAGTTGAAGATAAAAAGCTCTTTTAGGTTTCAATTCATGTGGACTTTGCATGATGATTTCCTCAATATTGTAAAAGAAAATTGGCCATTACCTATTAACTCTGGGGTATGGGGAAACTGCATCTCAAATTGTTAAGACTGAACATAAATTGAAACATTGGAACAAATTTGTGTTTGGTAATGTGTTTGATAGAGTAGCTGAACATGAAACTAAGTTGGCTCAGGCTGAAATACTTTACCAACAGGAGCCAAATGGTGGTACTAGGACTGAGCTTCATAGATGTCAAGCTGAATTACAAAAGGTCCTGAATATGGAAAATGTTTTCTGGAGAGAAAAAGCTAACTGCACTTGGCTACTAGAAGGGGAAAGAAATACTAAATTTTTTCACTCTATAGTCAAGAAAAAAAAGAATTCAGTCAATGGTTTTTCAAATTCAAGATGGTGATAGGCTTTTAAATACTCAATCTGAACTTCAGAAATCTACTGTAGGTTTTTTTGAGAAGTTGCTTGGTAATTCTGATATTGTCTTGACTCCTGATGATTTTTCTTGTATACCTCCCTTGGTTTCCCAATCAGAGTCAGATAAATTGTGTATTTTGCCCAGTCCTGAGGAGTTCAAGAAGGTGTTATTTGAAATGAATCCTGATGGGACTACAGGACCTGATGGATTTTCTATCAGGTTCTTTCAAAGTTGTTGGGAAGTGGTGGGAAAAGATGTTTTTGAGGCTGTTACTGACTTCTTTAAGGGGGATGAAATGCATTTGGGGTTTAAAGCTACAACTTTGGTTTTAATACCCAAAAAGAACTCCCCTCTGACTTGGGCTGACTTCAGACCCATAAGCTTGTGTAATGTCACAAACAAACTCATTTCGAAGATAGTACACAATAGGCTTAGCCATCTGCTTCCTAACACTATCTCTGAATGTCAGAGTGGCTTTGTTGAGGGTAGAAGCATCCATGAGAACATATTTTTAGCTCAAGAACTGGTGTTTTCTCTAAATAAGAAGGAAGTTGGTGAAAAGATGATTCTAAAATTAGACATGGCTAAGGCCTATGATAGGTTGCAATAGGGCTTTCTGTATAATGTTTCGAGCCATCTAGGGTTTTCACAGGGTTGGATAGATATGATTAGAAGATGTATAGAGTACTGTCACATTCCTGTTCTTCTTAATGGGGAGTCTTGTGGATATTTTGAATCTGTTAGAGGTTTAAGACAACGAGACTCCTTATCTCCTGCTCTTTTTATACTGGCTTCTGAATGGTTATCTAGGAGCATGGATGGACTGTTTCTGAAATATCTTTCCCTGAGATGTGTGGGTGCAAATGTGGTGAAGTTGATGGATGTGTTGCATCTCTATGAACTTGTATCAGGCCAAATGATAAGTAGAGAGAAAAGTTCCATTATTTTAGGCAAAAACTGTCCAACTATTATTAAATAATTCTTGCAAGGGCTCACAAACTTTAATATTTCCTCTTTACCTGTGTGTTATCTGGGGTGCCATTGGTTGTGGGTTATAAGAGAAACTTCCTATTTGATGATTTGTTGAAACAGGTTAACAATTTGATTTGTTGTGGGCAAAGAGCCCGCTTGGCTCATGGTGGTAGGCTTCAATTGATTAAAAGTGTCTTATGTTCACTTCCATTATATCTGTTTCCAGTCCTAAGTCCAACAAAATTTGTCTTGGATAAGTTGGATAACATGTTAACAAGTTCTTTTGGGAGGATATTGAGGGCAGCAGGGAGGTGCACTGGGCTTCTTTGGAGTAGACTTTGTGTGCCCATTGATCAAGGGGGCATTGGTGTGAGGAAATTGTCTAATATGCTAACAGTTTTTTCATGGAAACTTTGGTGGAATTTTAAACAACAGTCTTCTTTGTGGGCCAAGTACACCCACAGTAAATATGTTGGGCATAGATTAGCTAGCTTTGCTCCTGTTAAATTGTCACATTCACGTATTTGGAAGAGGCTGTTAAATTGGGCAACACAGATGGGGCTTTTAGTAGGTCTAGTGGGATTGCTGGTATTAGGAGGGATGATTAGAGATCATGAGGGAGGTGTTTTGGAGACCTTTTGTGAGTGCTTGGGGGGAGTGAGCATTAATTTTGCAGAGGTTTATGCTATCTGGAAGGGGTTGCAATTGTGTTGGGATAAGGGATTTCATAGAGTTTGGTTGGAGTCTGATTCTACTGTGGCTGTGGGGTTAATTCTGAGGGGGGCTGTGGGTCAGTGGAGATTAGTGCATTTATTAGAAAAGATCAAATGTCTGTGTGGAAAAATGGAGGTTCAATTTTCACATATATATAGGGAAGGAAATCAGGTGGCTAATTATTGTGCTGCTTTGGCTTGTGCTCATGGTTCTCTTGGGAGGTGAGGGTGCAATTTGAAATGAGATTACTTGGGCTCTTAAAGTTGGATAGATGGGGAATGCCAGCTATTAGGGTAAGCTTCAGTTAAACTGAAAGTTGAGTGCATTTGCACAGTTGGCTGCCATTTGATGACCTTTGGGAAATTAGCATGCCTTTCTTTTGTTGGGTTCGTATTGGTGTCCATTTCTAGTCAGTGAAGGGTTTCTGAGACCAGTTGGGGGGTGCTTTGGTTTGGTTTTCACTATTTCTTTAGAAGCTACAGAGTTTTGTGGTGCAGCTTGGCATTTGAAAGGATGTGTATAAGAGGTGCTGCTTGATTGTGGTGAGGATGAGTGTGTCTGTTCATTACGAGCTGGAGAGGATGAGTGTTAAAAGAAAAGAGTGAATCCACATATTTACCCATCTCTATATTCCTAGAGGCTCAGAGGTAGGTGGTTATTAATGTGTTTATGTGGAGCTGATTGGAGTGCTTGTTCTGGTGAGGATGAGTGAGTGTGCATTATGTGCTGGAGAGGTTGAGAGATGGAATGAATATGAGTGAAACCACTAAGTTGCCCTTTCACTATATGTACAGCTACTGACAGAGGTTTCTTTGGTTTGTATTGAGCAGGTTTTGCTATTTTGATTGGACTGTCAGTTGTATGGTCATGTTTGGCTGTGAAGCGGGTAGATAATATGTGTTCTCAAAGGTGCTGCAGAAGAGATTCCAGTTCTGATGCTGATTTGGTCATGAGAGGGTGTTGTTCGAATAGCTTTGGGGATGAGATATGTTGCTTTTGTGATGGATGATGCTGCCTGGTATACTTTTAATGCTTGGAGATGTTGCTGGTTGAAGATTGATGTTCCAGGTCTACTTTGGATGCTGAAGATTGCTGCTGCTGAGGAATGTAGTTATGGTTTTCTTTTCTTTTAGTCTATTACTTTCTTTGTGGTCTTTTTGACTTGTGTTTAGGTTTGGGTTGTATTTGGTTCTTTTTGTGTTTTGGACTTGTGTTGTTTATAGGCCGGTTTGGTCTTTTAATAAAGGGGGGGGGGGGGGGGGGGGGGGTCCTTTTCGAAAACCCCACAGCCTTTGGGCTGTTTTAGCTTATAAAAAAATAAAAAATAAAAAAACTCTTAATTCAACCCCATTATATTAATTCTAATTCTTCCAAAAATAAGAAAATCCATTAGAGGTCATTAGAATATCTATTCGATGGGTTTTCTAAAACGTGGCAGAACAGCCCCTGTTTCAAAAATGATTTTCGACTCCAGTTTTCAAAAATTCATAATAAATTGAAAAATATATGTTTTGACCCAATTTAAAAGGCTAAAATCAATCCCAACGCGTCTACAACATTTTCTCAGAAAACATCAAAGTCATCCAAGATCAATAGGAAGGGTTTCCGACTCAGTTTTCTAGACGTTGCCAGACTCAAATTTCTGCAACACAATTTTCAGCAACACAACTCAACACCAAAATTTATTTTTCCATGTTTTCAAAAATATCAACATATTTCAAAACATCAATATTCAAATTTCCAGATTTCTTTTGATAAAAAAATATATTCAAAATAAATTTCCGATTTACCAAAACTCCCACCAAGTTACATATGCACATAAACTTCAAATCGCATCTAGACCAATTAATCCAAAATAAAAAGTAGAGCCGAATATATAAACGTGATCAAAGCATGGCTCTGATACCACTATTGGGATTCACGATTCCCCAGGCGCAGCGGACGCGAGGGTTTTTCAAAAATTTATCCCGGGGCTTTACATTGAATCTTCATCCAATGAATATGAAACTTTGATACGTTTATATATTATAAAGAAGCACACCTTTACGCACTCCTTTTGTAGTAGATAAGGAACGAAAGCTTTCCAAAGCTTAATCCTCTCCAGCAGCAAGCTTCGAGATCCACCTAGGTTTCAATTTTCAACCGAAACCCTCTGAAGATAGTCCACGGTTTCTCGCAGGCAAACTCGTATCTCTTAATTCCTGCTAGGGAACGAAGAACGATTGATTATCTCTTTTGATTAAGCCTTAGAGAGTAAGACTTAATCTATGAAGTAAAGAAAACCAATTCTCTTAGAGAGAGAGAGAGAGAGAGAAATGACGAGAGAGAGAGAGTGAAAGAAAGAAAACAGAAAACTTAGGTTTTTCTGATTGTGTTGTTGCTTGCTTGGAAAGAAATAATCTAAGGGGTTATTTAATAACCCATATAGCCGAAAATTCTAAGCCCATGAAGGACTTGGATTTTCGGCCATCTCCTTCCTTTTGGACTAATATTTGGGCCTTTTCAAAGGTCCATTAAATTTAATACTAGATTAAATTCTCAAAGCCCAATTTTTCAATTACTCCTAATTAGAATTGGATTAATCTTTCAATTAATTTTTGGGCTTTATTTTATGCCAAATAATATTTAAGCCCAATTGAATATTAATTCCTAAATTAATATTTTCTTTCTCAATTTGATTTAATCCAATTAAATCCTTTAATTACTCTTAATTAAATTCTTCACAGTTAATCAACTATTAATTAACTACTTTAATTTTGAATTAAACTAATTAATTCAATCCATCAATCCATATTGATTAGATAATCTCATTTGCCCTTGGAAGTCATTGTGTGACCCCTCAAGTTCACCAACAAGACAACAGTAGAAACACATTCCAAATGTCACAATTATATCTTTGATTGAACCCTTTCAATTAAAGAAGGTTTGTGAGTCAAAACCCATTTGATCTCACAAACTCATTTCTACAGACCATGGATGACGTCTAGCAACATGTCCATGGCCACCCATCCTTCGATGAAATTGTGCTTACCTTTCAGCCTCATGATCATCGTGAGATACAATCCCTCAATCATCCAATTCCCGATTATGACCTAGGGTATGGGATACAGAACCCCAGTAGTCTATAATACTATGAACGACATTCCAATAGTGATCTCATTTGAACTCTAACTCTAGGAACTCTTTCCTAATTGAGATCGACAGTACTTTGCAAATATTTGATATGAGATGCACTATAATGGAATTCATAGGAATTCTTTTTGTTCTTATAACAACTGATTGATTCTATATTAAACCTCACAGCCTCCATGCATAACTCGAACATACCCAACGTACAGCTTATGTGAAACTCTAGGGATTAAGCAGTATATCAAAGTATGCCCCAGTCATACACAAGGCAACCATGGAGTCTCAAGTCTAAGGATCAATTAGACACGATCATGGCTTGGGAAACCTTCCTAATCTTTAAGACTCGTTATGAGCATTAACCCATTAAGGCATTCCCGTCGGGATCCTCAGTGAATTAACTTAATCTCCATTAAGCACCCTCATATGCGTAGTAGTGTCGAAACACTAATGTCATGAAATGTGACACACTTTCATAAAGCTATGTCATATGAGCAAGTCTCGAGCGAGTCTGATCGACATTCGAGTCTGATCGACATCCCCTGTGCCTTTTAAACTCTTCGACTTGGAGTAGTTTAGATCACACCATTGGATACTTATTTTCATGGCCCCCATCACATGGTGAAACCAAGTCCCTTATCTTATTGTGATCTCGGGGTTTCATCCATACACAAGAATAAGTAATATGCAATTAAATACAATTGAAATACGATGAAATAGGCCAATAGTATAAAACAACTAATCACGTCTTTTCATTACAAGTCATAAGAAAGTTCTGCTTTAGAGTATTACATAGAATTAGCCTAAACAGTTTGGCTTTCAAGGGCACTACTCTAACAATCTCCCACTTGCCCTAAAGCCAACTGCCCATAGTCTTAAGGCCCATTTTCATAAGATGCCCTTCAAAGACTGCTTGACTCAAAGGCTTGGTCAGTGGGTGGGTCTGCTACATTTTCTACCGAAGCTACTCTTTCCACAGAGATGTCACCTCTTTCCACAATCTCTCTGATGAGATGATATTTCCTAAGGAAGTGCTCGGATTTTGCATGAGATCTTGGTTCCTTTGCTTGCCCAATTGCACCTTCATTGTCATAGAAGACAACTAGTGACCGAGCACTGCTAGGCACTACACCCAACTCTTGGATGAAGTTTCTCATCCACACTCCTTCTTTTGCTGCCTCTGATGCAGCTATATATTCTTCTTCGCAAGTAGAATCTGCACTAGTTCCTTGTTTGGAACTCTTCCAACTTACTGCACCACCATTCAGAAGATACAAATATCCTGAGGTGGATTTGAAGTCGTCTACATCCGATTGGAAGCTAGCATCGGTGTATCCTTCTATTTTCAGTTCATGACAACCACCGTATACCAAGAACATATCCTTAGTCCTTCTCAAGTACTTAAGGATAGTTTTCACGGTAGTCCAGTGACTCTCACCGGGGTTGGACTGATATCGACTTGTAACACTTAAAACGAATACGACATCAGGTCTTGTACATAACATAGCATACATTATGCTACCTATGGCCGAAGCATACACATTTCCGCTTTCAAGGGCACTACTCTAACAAGCCCACCCTCAGCCGCGCCGGAAAACACAAGGGGAGAATGTAGCGCCCCCTGAAGAAGGAACGCCACATCCGCACCGAAGCGAACTCCCGAGCTTTGGTAAGGGGCCTCAACTCAAAAACCCACTCCGGCGAACGGCATGCAAGCAATGACTACCGACAACAGCAACGACATCCCAACAACAACCACAACAATACAGAGTAATGTGGAAGCGATTTAAAAGGTAAACAATTAAATTCCATAAAAGCCTACGAGGCTAACATAATACCATTAGATAGTTGCAGTTCAAAATACAAAAGAGTCATAAACACGTAGTGTCATCCATGGCTCAACTAGCCTACCCTGTGCAATCCTAGATATCTTCAACTATCCCACATCAGGGGCACATAAGGTACATAAAGTAAGTAAAGTAGTAAATGGTACGAAAGGTAGATGAATACAATAAAACAAGACTCGACAGTTGTTAAGAACTAGACTACAAGACTGAGCCTATCTAGACCTGCTGATGCCAACTGACAAGATAGGTGACGCCGCCACCTGTCTACCTGAAGCAAGAACCAAAATAGAAGGGATGAGTATAAAGGATACTCAGTAAGGGGGGTTTGATCACAGTTCGTCATTTATATTTTAAAACCAAAAGTAGTGACTGTTGCCCGTTTTGAGAAACAATACAAATAACGATATAAGTTGCAAAACAATAACACAAGGCAACTCTCGGGTTCGGCTTACTTTGAAAACACAAAAGGGTGACGAACTGGATCCTTTAAAATCATTTGCACATAATGTCAAGCCGGTCGATTGAAAGGATATTAGTTCAGTCACGAGGCCATTACAAGTTCGATAGGCATGATATGAACAAGTTGGAAATAATAAGTAAACATGGCTTGTAATTCAACTAAGTAGTTTAAGCAATAAAGAAGGCTTAAGTTGGGCAAGTTCGAGCCACGCTTCCGGGTTTTATATATATATATAGGGAAATACATATGCTAAATGAAGAAAACCGGAATGTGCTTCGACTTGTAACGAAAGCCGTCAATCAATTAGACAAGCAAATGATCCACTAAGTCATGCAATAATGTGTCCCGGCGAGAACGGGCCCTCTCCTTATAACTCCCAACCATGAAAATCATGAAAGCATGTAGTCAAGTACTCCACCACCGACAAGAATGATCCACTAATAGAGTTTTATGGAGACGCGATTAGCACCACCATACAGATTTTTAAAGAGACGCGGTTAGCACCACCGTTCGCATCAACTTGAGCTAGCCAACCTCCTAGCGAACTGAAGTTAAAACGCATAGAAGTATACAATGGAATTTGCCCTAAACGCTCGTCTCCAGGCTCACCTCCTGTATACTCCAGGCCCAAGTCATGATCCAGTCCATGGCTCGCTTTTGAAAACAAGAACAGTTTAGGTGGCCGAAGGGGGCTGTTCGAAAAGATGATGCAAGCAGTTATGTATGAATGGCCAAAAGGGCCTTTGAGACAAGTTGGTGTAATGATCTAGGAAATACTCTTAAGTGCCGTACGCTTCGGGAGCATGCTGATGGACGTCCCTAACGACATTACTTATAAGTACCTCTGAGATCAAATGGTTACTTTATCTGGCTCGAAACGACAGAATAAAAGCAAGCGGTAGTCAATTTTCTCCCTCGTTGATCCCACCTGTAATACACAGGGCCAAGAGGATGAAAACGAGACCGACAAAACTAAAAGCAAGACACGAGACAACAGACGACTCACGACAATTCATATAGAGCTTCATTCATGGTATAAACGAGATACGGTAAGCTAAACAATTAAACATATAGAGATATATAAAATACGGAACAACAATTAAAGAAATATTAATGCAATTCTAAATAATGAAGAAACAATGGAATTAAATATTAAAGACATGCTAAAATGCAATTAGGGCACGTAGGCATGCTTAAAATAATATAAGAACGTTCTCACGTGAAAACAGGATCAAATGGATAACAAACGGGAAAAGTAGGGAAAATCCCTAAACGAGAAAGGTATGGTTATCGGTTCAAGAACGTAAGGTGCCCCTGTTTTTGGATTTCATATTCAAATAAACCTCGTAATCGAAAGAAAGTGGGTTTTTTCCTTATTCACTGACTACCGACATGTGTCTGATGAGAGAAAATTGACGGTCAAATCAGGTCGAATAATTCATAATTTTGCAAAATATTAAATCTCGAGGCTCAAGGAAGCTATAGGTGAAATTGGATTGATTTTAGGGGTTCGTATGCGAAAGTCAACATTTTAAATAAGTGGGGTTGACCTAATTCCCGAAGTGAATGAAGAAAGAAAGCTGGAAAATTCACTAAGGCATGTGCACCGGCCAACGCACTGTCTTGAACTCGCTGTCAAGACCGTGCAAGTGCACACGGCCCTATGCACTGGGAACGCACACGGGCGCAAGCCAGTGCAGGCCAAAAGAGTTGTGCACGGGCCAACGTACGGGCTTGGCAAGACCGTGCACAAGCCTGTGCAGATTAGCAACAAACAGCAGCAATTCGCGATTTCGACAGGAATCAAACCAAAAATCAACAAAATTCAATTTCTAGCAAGAATCAACAATTAAGATTAACAATGAACAACAAACAAATCATAAGAAGTATTTTGATCCAAGTAGCATGCAAAATGACAAAGAAATGAGCTCAATATCATCAAAAACCATAAAAGACCCACGAAGTAATAAATGCGATTAAAAGCTCATAAATTCGGGGAAAGAGGTGGTGAATCTGGTACCTAAAGAAAGATCTCGTCGAGAGGATCACGTGGGTTCAAACGTCGCGGAAATCGGTGCGATGAATTGAAGCTCCTCCTCTTGTTTCTCTTTTTCCTCCTTTTCTTCTTCCTATTTTGTTGTTGGTGTGTGAAGTGAGGGTGAGAGAGAGAGAGAGATCGGGTCTAAGTCAAAGTTTGACCTAGGGCTTAGAAACGAAGGGGCATTTTTGTAATTTAATAAAACTCACTCAAAAATAAATGTTGTTCAAATAAAACAATATTACAGTCAAAGTTCATCATTTTAAATGCACATTGACATAGAATAACTTAAATTTACTGATTAGCACATTTACAAATTCATAATAAAATATAACAAATAATCACATAATTCGAGAAGTGAGGAAAGAAACAAGATACGAAGGCGCGAAGCTTACCGAACTCATCTTAAAAAGTCGGGGCGTTACAGAGCATAAGGTGGTGGGGGAGATTCGAGGGATGAAAAGGTAATTCTTGGTAAAATAAGAAATATAAGAGGATCAGGGATAAAATAGATAGTTTCGGGTAAAAGGTGGATTCTCGGGTAAAACTTGTTCGTGATATTAAATATTTTTACAAAATGCCTTTGGCGCGAATAAAATATAATTCCGGAATAAATCTGAAATTTCATGTCGTCACAGAGAAAGTCTCCCCATAGGACTGAGTGAATGTGTTCGCACTAGACGCCGGAAATTTCATATCTCTACAGATCTGTCGTTAGGATAATGGACGAAGGGGGCGGCGTTTGACGCCAAGCCCCACCGATCGTCCGTCCGTGCGCCACCGCGGCTGTGCGAAGAACAGAGAAGAAAGAGGGTGGTGGATCTGTCCACCCTCGTCGGCCAACGCAGGCTCCCGTCGCTGGGAGAGACGTGTCGCTTGGTGCGACACGTGGGGATTCAATCGCCCAAACCTGCTTCGACGTTAGCCACCATCCTAGACGGCGGCACCACCCTCACCCTGTTTTCTGAAACATAACAGAGAAGACGAAGAAAGGGGGCGGAGCTTCTGCCGCCCTGTGGCGATGACCACCTAACCTCGTCGCATGTCGCACCGCAAAGTGGGAGGCGTCCCGCTCACCGTCACCGTGGTGGTGACGGTTGTCTTGTGAAGCTTGACGGCGGCGGCAGCAGTTTCTTGGTAAAGCCTAAGCGGCGTAAGGGTTACGAAACACTATGTGTTGAATTGGGAAGACACAACCCGGTTCTAAACCCGGTCAGCCCACGAGTCAAGGGTCTGACCCGACCCGACCCGTGGGTAATTAATTAAAATATATATATATATATATAAACTAATTTTTCCAAAACATAAATGGGCACTGAGGTCCGGGTTCGAACCCGAGACCTTTTCCTTAGTTCAATCAGCACCCCACCGCTTTACCAAGTATTTCTGATGTCATTTAATTGATGCAGAACACATATGTTTTAATAGAGCTTTAAAACATATTTATTTTGAAATCAGTTTAAAGTTGGATTTTAATTTTAATTAAAGTCCTGAAATTATAAAATTTTAATTGTGATTATCTAGTTTTATAATTTTATGTTTTTGAAAATTTTATTAAAGGGTTAATTTAATTTTCAAAAGGCAAAATCCCCAATGTGAATATATTGATATAATTTTTAATGTGTTATTGAATTTAATTAAATTCAATTTATTGCATTAATTTGAAAATTATGTTTTTCAGATTAAGTATTAAATTATGATTTAATTATATTGTTTTAATTATTTAATTTAATATTTATTATTAAATCGAGTAAAATACTTTCAATAATCAAATAGGTAAATTTGATGAAAGTATCAAAAATTATTTGACCTTAGTCAAATAAAATCTTAAGAATAGACTTCTTATGTTATTGGGATAATGATTTTTTCCCATCCGAACTATGACGACTTTTACACTTTACCATCTAAACTTTTTTTCTTTCTAGTTTGCTTTCTGAACTATAAGAATTTTTGCAAATTGCCATCTCCGAAGAAAATATTCTACTGGAAAATTGCACCGTGTCATATGAGAAACATATGTCCACGTTGTATTACTCTTCTTAACGTATCGAAAATAAACCCTGAATCAATTTCAGAAAACTTGTAGTTCTTATTACCCAATTGAATATTTAAAAATAATCTATCAAATCCGCCGTTATTCTAATTAGGTGATAAAAACTTCATATTTTCTTAAATTGATTGAGGGTTTATTTTTGAGATACTAAGGGGAGCAATACAACGTAAAACTATGTTTCTCATATGACACGATGCAACTTTCCGGTAGAATATTTTCGTCGGATATGGCAAATTATAAAAATTCTTATAGTTCAGGAGGCAAACTACAAAGAAAAAAAGTTTAGATGGTAAAGTGCAAAACACGTCATAGTTCGGATGGAAAAAGATATTTATCCCTATGTTATTTAATACTAACCTATCAATGTGGTTGTATTGTTTAATTGCATATATTGTTTATGTGCGCGAGATGATCATAGTAGAGCCTTTATGTGTCAAGCATGTTTTATTATGTGTGCATTTAAATTTATGGTTTTTGGTTTTTAAATGAGAGCCTGCGAGCCTCTTTCAATCTTGTAAGCAATTTCAATTATGTTATTCCCCCTAAATGTAAATCCGCTAGTATAGATGAGTGTTTTAGTGAGGAATTCCTATTAGATAGGAGAAGAAGTTGAAGACAAGACGAAATTCAAGGAAGTTCCCTCGAGTTCAAGGAAGTTTTCTGGAGAGGCTCATCAAGGCATATGAAGACCCTATGTAAAAGGGATATCAATATAATAGATAGGGATCTATTATGTGCTCATTTATCTGCCAATTTAATTCCATTTATTTATTTAATGCTTATAATAAATATTATATTTTATGGATGGCCCCATAAATATAATTAGGCCCTATGATCATCCAATTTAATGTTAATGAATGCTAGAATGTATGTTTAGTTAAATTACTTGATTTAAACTTAACAAACGACATATATAAGTCGATGCTTGTATATATAGTAAATATGATGAGATTGTGTGTTGCTTGTGTCAGCTAGTGATTTTCGAAATCACTAACTTAATACCTCTATTGTTTTTCCAAAACAAATTCAATACATATACTAGCATATGTATATATTGAATCCTAATGGAAAATACTATCAAAGTGAAGTCATTTTCCAAACAAAGTGTTTGGGTTTTCCAAGACATTTCATCAAAAGGAAAATTTAGTTCTAAGTTGATGGGCATGGATGTCTCACGAGTCGTGAGTCCATGTTCAAATTCTTAGAGTTATATTTTTCTTGAAGTGTTAAGACACCATTTTTCATTAGGGATAATGATTTTTTCTCATCTGAACTATAGCGATTTTTGCACTTTACCATCTAAACTTTTTTTTCTCACTGTTTGCCTCCTGAACTACATAAATTTTTGCAATTTGCCATCTCTGACGGAAATATACCACTGGAAAATTGCATCGTGTCATATAAGAAATATAGGTTCGCGTTGTATTGCTCTCCTCAACATATCGAAAATAAACCCTCAATCAATTTTAGAAAAATTGGAGTTTTTATCACCCAATTGAATATTTAAAAATAATCTATCAAATTCGCCGTTATTTCAATTAGGTGATAAAAACTTCAAGTTTTCTGAAATTGATTGAGGGTTTATTTTTAAGACATTAAGGGGAGTAATACAACATCGACCTATATTTCTTATATGACACGATGTAATTTTCCGGTGGAATATCTCCATCGGAGATGGAAAATTGTAAAAAAATATTTAGTTTAGGAGGCAAACTGTAAGAAAAAATAATTTAGATGGTAAAGTGAAAAAATTGCCATAGTTCGGATGGGAAACAATCTTTTTCCCTTTTCATTATCATGTAATAAGGATGTCTCACGAGTCGTGGGTCCATATGAAAATAGGTAATGCCAAAATAAAAACTATATGTCGGGAATTGTATGATACAAACAAATACTTTGTATTAACCTATAATTATAATTTAGATATCTCACGAGTCGTGGGTCCAAGTTATGATTTTAGGATCTTGACATCCACTGCAGAAAATGATTAGAAATCGTTTTCACGAATCCATTAGCCTTAGGAACTATGAATCTCGATAAAATAGTGGGAGCCATCAATAATGGAAGTCCATTTTCATTTTTGGTATTTTATTATTTATATAGTCTTTATATATTCTTTTCTTTTATATTGTAGAAATCTGTTATTTACAATTTCAATTTCCACCAAAGTTATCCTTAATAATTTTGTATCAAAATTCTGATTAGTACCTAAACTCTAAGTCTAACTTAGATTAGGGAATAAGGACCTATGTCCTTAGTCAGACAAACCTTCAATATCATTGGATATGATATAGTAGAAGTTAAAAGGCATAAATGCATTAAAGTGGCAACATGACTACCTAAGGAGCCAGGTTACATATGCTGATCACAAAATCTATTAAATTGTAATAGAATAGCATATTTATATGTGCCTTGCAAAAGGATTAGAAATGCATTAAGATTAAAGTCTATGACTCGGTTAATAGAATTAACTGAACGCAGCTGTGAGTAAACTACTTACTCAAGGTTCGCTGGAATAACAAGTGTTCACTAGAACACTGTGTTAAGGCTATCAGCCTAACTATGAAATTCGACATCATTGATAGATTCAATGATCACGTTTTTCACATAGACTCGTTCACTTAGTATAAATCAATAAGCCTGTCAAAAGGATTGACTGATTCTTAGTAGCAGTGAATTCTTCAACATGAGACTAACTAAGGGATCAAAAGTTCATAATTTATGAACAAAAGGTTTTAGGTTGATCATAAACGTTATACATTGCCTTTGTTCTTTTTCATCCAAATTTTACATAGTAAGATTGTAATATCAGTCAATGGAATTGACACATGCACTCGTAAGTTTCGAGTGGCTATGGAAATTAAAAGGACAAGTAAAGTTTGTTTGGTTATTCTATATCCAATGCATAGCGAGACATTGAAAAAGAAAACCAAGAATATAATAAGAATTAAGTTGCTAACTTCTTCTTGCATAATAGTATATACCATAAAGGAAAGTGTATTATATATTACTCTAGAGTATTGAGTTACTCATCATACAATCACTTCAAGGACTTGGCCAAAGCTATGGCACATGCTCATCTTGGAATACTCTCCAAGAAAAGGATTTGAAGTTTGACTTCCTTATGCTCTTTCTTCAAGAAAGACATTAAGAAACTAAGTACTGTTTAATCTTGTTTGGTAGAAAAAATGACGAAGTGACCCTTCAAGAAAAATTAGAGTTGTAGCTGAAAAGTGATGCATTAGAATCCATACTTCGTTTATGAATTACTAAATACTAAAGCACAAAACGATTATCACATACACTGATGACTCCTAGTCGTTGTAGCTGTGTATAAATGATAAAGCATAAGACCAAGCTTATGAATAGTTCATAAAGTTAAGAATAAGTTTGAGATTAATATTGATCGAAAGATCAAGAGCATTTGATCTATCAAAGTGTCGAAAATCTCAATACGGAATTCTTGAACTTCTTAAAAGAGATAATCGAATTATCTCTAAGGAGACTCAACATCATATCCTATTATGATAGAATATGTAAAATCGAATTTTGCTAAGCTTAATTCATTTTATAATGAGTCTTACTAAATTGCAGCCATCATTTTAGCGTAGTTCTCTAGAAAAGGGCAGCAAAGATTGTATATTTGTTTTCCTTTAACTTAGTACTAATAGCACCATATGGATCATGGTGTGGTAAGACCCTCAATCACTCATTCTTGAGAGTATGGGCTCTCTTGCTGCATACGTTCAAGGACTTAGTGGGAGGAATGATGAATTCGAAGATCACCTTATGCAAAATTCTGTGGAACATGTTAAAATATTTTTAGAAATACTTCTCATGTGATCTCTCGAAATAAAAGACATTATTTCAGTTCACACCATTTTCTTAGAAATTTAATTTCGAATGAATAATGGCTTTATCACTAAACTTGAGAAAGTTCAAGAAGAAGTATTAAACCCACAAATAAAGAAATAACACATAGCAATTGTTATCACGAAGATAGAACAAACTCCTCAAACATCAAGAATAAACATGAAAGAATTCATGTTTCATAATTGGTTAAATAGATTTTAATCAATCTTGTGAGGAGACTATGTAAGACATAGATTTGAGTGAATGACTCAAAGTCATTCAAAATGGACCACAAGCGTAATCTTCGAGCTGATGGAAAGGTAGTGACCTTAAAAGCTAGACTAACAACATTTTATGGTTAAGTCTGAGTCCATTCGAAACCTGCTTGACATAACTAAGCATTATGACAAATGGATGTAAAGATTCATAATCAATAGAAAAATTGATAAAATATCTTTATGGAGCAACTAATGGAGAACACATCCAGTGGGAGCAAACAGTGAAACTGTAAGCTTCATAAATCCATCATGGATTTTGTGGTGCCCCTCTCCGTAGGAGGATAAAGGACACCACATCCGCACTGAGACGAACTCCCAAACAAGGTGAATGTACCCCATTCAAAATTTTAACCTGGTGAATGGAAAGCATTCGATCTATACTGGCAACAACATCCCTGGCCCAACAACAACAATAACAGTGTGTGGAAGCTAAAACAATTAACAATTCAATAAATCAAGCCACACGAGGCAACGATAATCATAAAGGCCAATATCATAATTATCCTACAAGGGAACTCAGTAAATGGAGAAACAAAATTCGATATAGTAACGACAGACAGTTGTTGGACACTACTGACAAATGTCCAAAAGACATGAAATTTGAGATACACGACCCGCTATTGCCAACTGACATGAAAGGTAACACCGCCACCTGTCGACCTGAGGTAAGAATCAAAAGTATGAGGGGTGAGCATAAAGGATACTCAGTAAAGGCATAAGTTGGGCAAGTTCGAGTCACACTTCCGGGTTTTATATATACATATAAGGAAATACGTATGCTAAATGAAGAAAATTGGAGTGTGCTTCGACTTGTAGTATAGCAATAATCAATAAACAATAATGTCAATAAACGCAATAATAAAAAGCAGTTAATATCCCAGCGAGAATGGGCCGGTTCCTCCTTATAACTCCTACATGACATGAGAATACTCCATCACCGGTTGTCGAATTCAAGGGGCTACCAAGAACTGACGACATGAAATTTCAGGAAAGTGTGCAACGAATGCATCACCCACCATCGCACCGACCATGGGTGCCAACTCCTGACAATCCACAGCCGACACTTAGTTTTTGGGAGTAGTACCTCGGGAAACACCCTGGACGCTCATCCCTAGGCGAAACCTTTGTAAAACCTACCAGGGCCCAACATGACATGAAACATGATTGTGTTCGCATTTCCAAACAATAATTTAAAGATTTAAAGCAATTATAAGTTGGTACCCAAAGGGGGTAATTTGAGGCAAGTAGTGTGACGGTTGGGGAGGCAACCGGGTATTCTATTGTTAGGAAGGATCCGCCCTAATGACTTCACTCAACGAGAAGGGTCCCCAACTAGGAATGCAAGCACTCCCATTAAAATCATGTTAAAAAAGAAATGGTTTTACTTGCCTTTGAAAACAAAATGATTTAGAATTACTTATATATATAAGTTGATATCAAATGCTTTGTTCAAGATCATAAAATATAATTAAATATCTAATAAGATATATGAGAGATGGGGAAGAATAAATCAATATGATCAAGTACGGGGTAGTTGGTTCACAATAAATAAAAGGATTCTTACGCCAGTGAAATCATTTTAGAACCCTCACCTGGAAAGCACGAAGAGAAATAACTCGACGACTCAAGCGAATCCTCAAAAGAATGACCTGAAACTGACAGAAGACAAAACCAATTAAGACAAGACACGACGCATGACTCACAAGACATGAAAGACCAATTAAAATCATTTAGTAAGTAAGAATTACAAGTGAAATGCAATTAAATCAATTAAATGAATTAAAGATGCTAAACATGTTTAATTGCAAATTTAAGTTCATATTCATGCATAACATAATGTAATGAAGCACTCATGCGAATTTCGGATCATTCGGACAACATTCAAAAATTGGAGAAAATGTCCTAAACGAAAAAGGCACTATTCATGGCCCGAATGAAGTCGGAAAATTGCAATCTTGCAAAAATAGTAAGTTTAGAATTTATGGAAACTACAGGTGAAATCGGATTGATTTTTGGGGGTCAGATGGAAAAAGTCAACTTTTATTTTAGGTCATTTGATCACATAACCGAGAGTAACTAAGAAAAGAGGGCTGAAAATCTTCTAAGGTATTTCCACCTGGCTACACACGGTCTTGAGCGCGTTCTCAAGACCGTGCAGGGCACAAAAGGGGTGAGCGCACTGGGCTACGCACCGGAGTGCGCAGGCCGGTGCAGGCGCACTGGCTTGCGCACACCGTGCGTAAGCCCGTGCGATTCTTAAATCAGGTGCAGAAAACGCGATTTTAGAATTTTCCAAGTGGGTTTCAACACATCATTAAACTTCAAACACTTAAAACTTCACTCATGCATTAAACACTTCAACAGCTGTTGTAACGCCCCGCTATTTTTATAACGCTTCGGTACGTTTACCGACGAATTGCTCTTGTGTGTATTATTTGCAAATTATGTGATTATGTGAATTATATGAATTAATGTGTGATTCTATATGTGAATAATATGATGAATTCATAAGAATTTTTATATTTGAAATTTACTTCACACTATGTTATATTTGAAGTGTCGTATTTGAAATCTTATGAAATTATGTCAATTATATTTGACTTGTATGATATTAATCTTGAAATATACATAAATATATATATGCAAATATATACATATATATCTACACAAATATATATACAAGTATATACATATAGCTAGCTAATTTTGACTATTCAAAATAACTTATATTTATTTAATTATCTCATCTTTTCTCCAAATTTCTACACTATTCTCAAGCAACTCATCTTCAACCTCTCTCTCTCTCACTCTCGGCACTCTCACTCACCTCTCACGACCACCATTGTCATCTTCAACAATCACCAAAAATCATCCCCTCTCTTGCTACAAAAAGTTGCTCTTTCATCTAAGGAACAAGCCTCTACTTTCTATTTTTGCAAACAAGCTCTTAATTCCTCAATCTTTTCAATTCCCCTCTTCAAGGTAAGGTTTCAATTCTCTTAATTCTTTGGTTTTCAATGTCTCATATGTTGATGAAGTGAAGAAGCATGTTAGAATGAATGATTGATGAGCTTAGTTTGGTGATTGATTACATGTAGCATCTCTTGTGATTTTTCACATAAATTTGATTATTATGCAATGTTGGATTGATGAATTTAGATGCTTAGATGCTCAAATGGATTGGTAATTCATGTTAGTTCATGATATTAAGCTAATTGGTGAAGTTTTATGGAGTTTGGAGTTGAAAAATGAGAGTTTGGCAAAATATGTAGGGGCTGATGAATAGTGATTTTTGAGCATTTGGCTTCATTTTTTGATTCTTTTGGCATCAAAAATCCTTAAATATAGTAGCTAAGTGATGCCGGAAATTTCGGATTAATCGGAGTTGATTTGCTATGCAAAGTATTAAGCGAGGGGTGGTTTGCGTAATATTTACAAACCTTTGAATTTTGGTTTCCAAGCTTCCATATTACTTGAATGCTTAGTTTAGCTTCATATCATGTATGTTTGATTGTGTTTGAATGCATTTGAATGAGTTTAATTGTGTTTAAGTGCATTTATACATAATATGTTATTTTGAGCATAAAATGCATTTCATTGCCGTGCGTCTTATTTGGTTGATTTATCGAGTCGTGTCTTACCTCGAGGCCTGTGTATTACAGGTGGGACCTCGCGGAGCTGATTTTCGAGTTCTCGTGTATCTTTTGTTAAGCCTACAGGTGAGGATGAAAAAATGTTTTTAACTGAAGCTTGAACAAATATTTGCGAAAACCATATCCCTTATATTTCAATTATATGTTATCAATATTTGAAATAAAAAGGATTTGATATAAAATGATATATATGTATCTTTTCTAAAATGGTTTTAAAATAGAGACAAGAGAATTATTTTGTTTTTAAAAGTAACATTTGGTCTCGGGACTTGCGCGTATGCCTCGAGTTATTCGGCAACGTGTCGAGAAACCCTAGACGGTTACATACCTTGTCTCGAACGACTCTTTTAGTCAATCAAAACATTTATAAAGCGAGATTATTGTTCCTTCGACCCTATTGAGGACGCTCTTAGGGTATATTTGGGCCCTGGATTATGTGAGAGGCGGATACCCGGAGACGTGCGTCTAGGGCTGAAGCCAGGTTCATAATCCACCGATTATAAACAGGTTTAACTCGTAATCTGATATATAATCAAAGGGTATTATTCATGGCTGGTCGGAGGTAGTCTAGCCTGAATAATACTTACACCGGCGCCATTAGTCGGGTATGGTGAAATCTCGGGTTGCTCCTTGATAAGCCAAACGGTGTTATGGGATTTCATTATAATTGATATGTTTTTGGGAGTTATAAGGAGATGGCCCGTTCTCGCCGGGAATAAAAATGTTTTCTAAAATGTTTTAAATTAATATTTAGTTCACAAAGCTTAGCTGAATTGTAAAAGAGCTTATCGGCACTAGATTTGCTTTTATCAACCTAAGTGTGAATTAAATATGCTTTTATTATATACATATATTTCCCTCCTCACTGGGTTCGTTTGACTCACATCCCGTTTTGGTTCATGCTTCAGGTTAGCGGTCAGGTACTGGCAGCAGCATTGTAGGATCATCAGTCTTTGGAGTCAGTTATATATATTTTTTTTTTTTTTTGTTAGCTGAACTCAATGATATATATTTTGTCATGATAAATAGAATGTGGTTGAGACGTGAATGAATATGAAACTTGATGACAGTTTGAAATGATGAATCTGATGGGATTATGATATATATATGTTGATATCATGCTATTGATATGATGGTACTTGATTCCGCTACGTTAATGTTATATTGTTGTTGTTGTTGTTGTTGATGTTGATATTGTTGTTGGGGAGTTGCTGTTGCCAGATTGTGGGAATCCCGTTGTCCGGGGCGGGTTTTTGAGTGGTGGTATTTAACTATCGCTCGGGGACTCGTTTCGGTCCGGGGGTTGTGGCGTGGGGGACGTCACAGCTTAAGGTGGTATCAGAGCCAGGGTTTGGTACTTAGGTTTTGACGTCGTGTTGAGTGTGTCTAGGTCGAACGGCTATAGGACAATGTGCTTTTATATGTTTATGTTATGTGATTTTGTGCTAACATGATCATGTGGCTAACAAAACATGCATTTTATTCAGTCTTTTGATACAGGAAATGGCTCGTGGTAGACCGAGAACCAGAGCTGCTCCTCCTTCTCCTCCCCAGGAAGATGACAACAACATTAATGCTCCTCCGGCTCCTCAGCCCGAGCCGATACCGCCCGTGCAGCCGAATCCCCTGAATCCTGCCCTGTTCTTTGAAGCCATGCAAAGGATGTTCCAACAGGGTGTAGCTCCTGTACAACCGACCCCTGCTCAAAGGAAACAGGCAGAGGCAAGAGACTTTGACAGGTTCCTCAATCTTAATCCCCCTCGTTTCGAAGGAGCACCTGATGATCTTAAGGCCACAGAGTGGATTGCCGATCTCGAGCCTATGTTCAGGGTTATCGAGTGTCCCGACTCAAAGAAAGTTGAATATGCAGTTTTTCTATTGAAGGGACCAGCCAGAGACTGGTGGAGGCTGACTGAAGCTAGGTGGCGAGCTGATCAGACTGAGCCGACTTGGGCTAACTTCCTCTCAGCCTTCCGAAGCAAATACATCCCCCTGGTTGTACAAGATCGACGAGAAGCTGAATTTCGAGCCTTAAAACAAGAGAATCTCACCGTTGATGAATACGAGGCCATGTTCTCCCGCCTCATTGTCTACTGTCCTTCCATCCTTACGGACGAAAGAAGAAAGGTGAATCAGTTTGTTCAGGGCCTGAATGAGGATATCCGAAGAGCACTTCTGGGAGCTCATCTCCCTACATACGAGGTTGCCGTCACAACTGCTCTGGAGATTGAGTCTCAGTTACAACAGATCAAAAGGGACTTCGCACCGAAGGATATAGCTCCACCACCTCGCAAATTCAAGAGGTCTTTTCCTCCTGCGGGTTCTTCATCTTCGAGCAAGAAGCAAAAGACCTCGGGTTCTCAGACAGCCGAGCCTCCAATCAAGTGTTCTTATTGTGGCAAGCCAAGACACATGGAAGCTAATTGCTGGAAGAAACAAGGGCTCTGTCTTCGATGTGGGCGCAAGGATCATCAAATAGAGAACTGCCCGAGAAGGCCATCTCCACAGTTCCAGAAAGAGCCACAGAATGCGGGGAAAGGAAAAGTTGTGGCACGAGCGTATGCGATGACGGGGGATGGAGGGGAGACCGATCCAAATGCCGTGGTGCAAGGTACTGTACATTTGCATGACATATCCATAATTGCATTATATGATTCGGGTGCGACGCATTCTTTTATTGCACCTGAATATGTTTCTAGATTATCTTTATCTGCCGAGTCTTTACCGTATGTGCTTGAGGTCAATTCCCCGTTGGGAATTTCTTATTTGTGCAATCGAGTCTTTCGAGACTGTCCATTGAGGATAGATGATCGTGATTATCCTGCTGATCTCATTGAACTTCCGATGAGTCATTACGGGATAATATTGGGAATGGATTGGCTATATCGGCATCAAGCTTATATTGACTGTTTCGGGAAAAAGATCACTCTGGGAGCTGATAGCGAGATTTTGGGCAAAAGGTTTGACAAGATTCCTCGAGTTTCTTATGTTAAAGCCGCCCGAATGATTTGCAAGGGATCTCCGGCTTTTGTTGCTTATCTACTAAACCGTCCGAAAGAGCAAGTTAAGCTTGAGGAGGTACCAGTAGTTGGAGAATTCCCTGATGTGTTTCCCGAGAGTTTGAATTCTTTGCCTCCGGAACGAGAGATAGAGTTTGTGATCGATCTAGCTCCGGGTGCCGAACCGTGTTCGAAGACTCCTTACCGAATGGCTCCGGCAGAGTTGAAAGAATTGAAGATACAGTTGGATGGACTGTTGGAGAGTGGGTACATTCGACCGAGTACTTCGCCGTGGGGTGCGCCTGTTCTTTTTGTGAAAAAGAAGGATGGGACGTTGAGGATGTGTATAGATTATCGCGAGCTGAATCGGATGACGATAAAGAACAAATATCCTCTACCTCACATCGAAGAGTTGTTTGATATCTTGCAAGGGTCGAAAGTATACTCTAAACTTGATCTCCGACAGGGGTATTACCAGTTGAGGATTCGAGAATCAGACATTCCAAAGACTGGGTTTAATACTCGATATGGGCATTTTGAGTTCGTAGTTATGCCTTTCGGGTTAACGAATGCCCCAGCTGCTTTCATGGATTTGATGCATCGTACTTTCCGGCCCTATCTCGATAAGTTTGTGGTGATCTTCATTGATGATATCCTGGTTTTCTCAAAGACTAAGGAAGAACATGCCGAGCATCTTCGCATTGTATTAAGAACTCTCCTAGAGCATCAGTTGTATGCTAAGTTCAGTAAATGCGAATTTTGGCTTGATAAAGTTACCTTCCTTGGTCATGTGATATCAGGAGATGGAATCGAAGTTGATCCTTCTAAAATCGAGGCCGTAATGAAATGGGAGCAGCCGAAGACTCCAACTGAAGTCCGAAGTTTTCTAGGGTTAGCTGGCTATTATAGGCGTTTCGTTAAAGATTTCTCCAAGATAGCCGCTCCGCTGACCAATTTAACTCGCAAGGACGTGCCTTTTAAGTGGGACGATAAATGCGAGGCAAGTTTCCAAGAGCTAAGGAAACGGTTGACTACTGCTCCGATACTTGCACTACCTGAAGGTTCCGAAGGGTTTACGGTTTATACCGATGCCTCGAAAGAAGGGTTAGGATGTGTTCTTATGCAAAACGGCAAAGTGATAGCTTATCCTTCGCGTAAGTTAAAGGATGCCGAAAAGAACTATCCTATCCATGATCTTGAGCTAGCTGCTATTATCTTTGCCCTGGGTAAGTGGCGACATTATTTATACGGCGTGACATTCGACATTTTCACCGACCACCAGAGTTTGAAATATCTGCATACTCAGAAAGATCTTAATCGCAGACAACGTCGGTGGATGGAATTTCTTGAAGATTATGATTGCCGTATCCAGTATCATCCAGGCAAAGCTAACGTAGTAGCCGATGCTTTAAGTAGACAAGCAAAGGTAGCTAGCTTGGAAGGAACCTCCTTGGAATTAATGTCCGAAGCAGGGAGATATCATCTAGTCTCTCAACCGCGGATTGCTAACCTCTCAGTGAGACCGGATTTGGTTCAGAGGCTTAAAGACGAGCAGAGTGCTGATGACTGGATTCAAAGACAGGTCGTGAGGATGCAAGATGATCCGAACTCCTCATTTTCTTTCGATGATATGGGTCTTCTTCGTCTTAAGAACCGAATTTGCGTGCCGAAAAACTTGAAGTTCGAAATCATGGAAGAAGCACATAAATCTGCTTATACCGTCCATCCGGGAGGTAATAAGATGTACCGAGATCTCAAGACTCAATATTGGTGGCATGGAATGAAACGTGAAGTTGCTGATTTCGTGAGACGGTGTTTGACTTGTCAACGAGTTAAAGCCGAACATCAGCAACCCGGTGGAACTCTACAGCCACTCTCTATTCCGGATTGGAAATGGGAAGATATTGCTATGGATTTCATGTCCGGATTACCAAGAGTTCGGGGTGGATATGATACGATTTGGGTAATTGTGGATCGTTTGACGAAATCCGCTCATTTCATTCCAATTCGAAAGACCACTAATGTTAAGAAGTTAGCGGAACTGTACATTGAGCAGATTGTAAAGCTACACGGAGTTCCGAAAAGTATTGTATCCGATCGAGATCCTAAGTTTACTTCTCGACTTTGGCAAGAAATTCACAGAAACTTGGGAACGAATTTGAAATTCAGCACGGCAGCTCACCCGCAAACTGATGGTCAATCTGAGAGAACCATCAAGATTCTAGGCGACATGTTACGAGCGTGTGCTCTCGACTTCTCCACGAGTTGGGACAAGCAACTGCCACTCATTGAATTCGCCTACAACAACAGCTACCAAGCGACGATTGGGATGCCCCCGTACGAAGCGCTTTATGGACGTAAATGCCGATCCCCTCTATACTGGGAATTAGAAGACTGGCGAAGAACTAAAGACGGAGTGGAACGAGCTCTACCTCCAAAGACGATCCAGGAAACACTTGATAAGATTGCAATCATTCGGCAGAGAATGAAAGCTGCTCAGGATCGTCAGAAGAGTTATGCTGACAAGAGACGCCGGGATTTGGAATTTGAAGAGGGAGACAAAGTGTTTCTTAAGGCGACGTTGAGGAAAGGATTCGCTAGAGTGGGGAAAGGTGGGAAACTCAGTCCGAGATATTTGGGACCCTATGAGGTTATTGAACGGATTGGGAAGACTGCCTACCGCCTGAACCTGCCCTCGACTCTAACTGGGATTCACAATGTCTTCCATGTTTCTCAATTGCGAAAATACTATCCCGACGAATCTCACATTCTGCGAGATGAAGAAGTTCAGGTAGAGCCTGACTTGACGATCGAGATGAAACCTGTTGAGATTCAGGATCGTAAGTTCAAGCAACTCCGCAACCGACAAATTCCCTTGGTTCGTGTGTTATGGAGAAACCGAACCACCGAGCAAGTAACTTGGGAAACGGAAGAGAAGATGCGAACTCATTATCCCGAGTTATTTGCGGAGTCGAATTAGAATCTGGGGACCAGATTCTCCGAAGGGGGGGATAGTGTAACGCCCCGCTATTTTTATAACGCTTCGGTACGTTTACCGACGAATTGCTCTTGTGTGTATTATTTGCAAATTATGTGATTATGTGAATTATATGAATTAATGTGTGATTCTATATGTGAATAATATGATGAATTCATAAGAATTTTTATATTTGAAATTTACTTCACACTATGTTATATTTGAAGTGTCGTATTTGAAATCTTATGAAATTATGTCAATTATATTTGACTTGTATGATATTAATCTTGAAATATACATAAATATATATATGCAAATATATACATATATATCTACACAAATATATATACAAGTATATACATATAGCTAGCTAATTTTGACTATTCAAAATAACTTATATTTATTTAATTATCTCATCTTTTCTCCAAATTTCTACACTATTCTCAAGCAACTCATCTTCAACCTCTCTCTCTCTCACTCTCGGCACTCTCACTCACCTCTCACGACCACCATTGTCATCTTCAACAATCACCAAAAATCATCCCCTCTCTTGCTACAAAAAGTTGCTCTTTCATCTAAGGAACAAGCCTCTACTTTCTATTTTTGCAAACAAGCTCTTAATTCCTCAATCTTTTCAATTCCCCTCTTCAAGGTAAGGTTTCAATTCTCTTAATTCTTTGGTTTTCAATGTCTCATATGTTGATGAAGTGAAGAAGCATGTTAGAATGAATGATTGATGAGCTTAGTTTGGTGATTGATTACATGTAGCATCTCTTGTGATTTTTCACATAAATTTGATTATTATGCAATGTTGGATTGATGAATTTAGATGCTTAGATGCTCAAATGGATTGGTAATTCATGTTAGTTCATGATATTAAGCTAATTGGTGAAGTTTTATGGAGTTTGGAGTTGAAAAATGAGAGTTTGGCAAAATATGTAGGGGCTGATGAATAGTGATTTTTGAGCATTTGGCTTCATTTTTTGATTCTTTTGGCATCAAAAATCCTTAAATATAGTAGCTAAGTGATGCCGGAAATTTCGGATTAATCGGAGTTGATTTGCTATGCAAAGTATTAAGCGAGGGGTGGTTTGCGTAATATTTACAAGCTAAGTGATGCCGGAAATTTCGGATTAATCGGAGTTGATTTGCTATGCAAAGTATTAAGCGAGGGGTGGTTTGCGTAATATTTACAAACCTTTGAATTTTGGTTTCCAAGCTTCCATATTACTTGAATGCTTAGTTTAGCTTCATATCATGTATGTTTGATTGTGTTTGAATGCATTTGAATGAGTTTAATTGTGTTTAAGTGCATTTATACATAATATGTTATTTTGAGCATAAAATGCATTTCATTGCCGTGCGTCTTATTTGGTTGATTTATCGAGTCGTGTCTTACCTCGAGGCCTGTGTATTACAGGTGGGACCTCGCGGAGCTGATTTTCGAGTTCTCGTGTATCTTTTGTTAAGCCTACAGGTGAGGATGAAAAAATGTTTTTAACTGAAGCTTGAACAAATATTTGCGAAAACCATATCCCTTATATTTCAATTATATGTTATCAATATTTGAAATAAAAAGGATTTGATATAAAATGATATATATGTATCTTTTCTAAAATGGTTTTAAAATAGAGACAAGAGAATTATTTTGTTTTTAAAAGTAACATTTGGTCTCGGGACTTGCGCGTATGCCTCGAGTTATTCGGCAACGTGTCGAGAAACCCTAGACGGTTACATACCTTGTCTCGAACGACTCTTTTAGTCAATCAAAACATTTATAAAGCGAGATTATTGTTCCTTCGACCCTATTGAGGACGCTCTTAGGGTATATTTGGGCCCTGGATTATGTGAGAGGCGGATACCCGGAGACGTGCGTCTAGGGCTGAAGCCGGGTTCATAATCCACCGATTATAAACAGGTTTAACTAGTAATCTGATATATAATCAAAGGGTATTATTCATGGCTGGTCGGAGGTAGTCTAGCCTGAATAATACTTACACCGGCGCCATTAGTCGGGTATGGTGAAATCTCGGGTTGCTCCTTGATAAGCCAAACGGTGTTATGGGATTTCATTATAATTGATATGTTTTTGGGAGTTATAAGGAGATGGCCCGTTCTCGCCGGGAATAAAAATGTTTTCTAAAATGTTTTAAATTAATATTTAGTTCACAAAGCTTAGCTGAATTGTAAAAGAGCTTATCGGCACTAGATTTGCTTTTATCAACCTAAGTGTGAATTAAATATGCTTTTATTATATACATATATTTCCCTCCTCACTGGGTTCGTTTGACTCACATCCCGTTTTGGTTCATGCTTCAGGTTAGCGGTCAGGTACTGGCAGCAGCATTGTAGGATCATCAGTCTTTGGAGTCAGTTATATATATATTTTTTTTTTTTTTTGTTAGCTGAACTCAATGATATATATTTTGTCATGATAAATAGAATGTGGTTGAGACGTGAATGAATATGAAACTTGATGACAGTTTGAAATGATGAATCTGATGGGATTATGATATATATATGTTGATATCATGCTATTGATATGATGGTACTTGATTCCGCTACGTTAATGTTATATTGTTGTTGTTGTTGTTGTTGATGTTGATATTGTTGTTGGGGAGTTGCTGTTGCCAGATTGTGGGAATCCCGTTGTCCGGGGCGGGTTTTTGAGTGGTGGTATTTAACTATCGCTCGGGGACTCGTTTCGGTCCGGGGGTTGTGGCGTGGGGGACGTCACAGCTGTCATTTAATCCGAACAACACTCAAAATGATGAACTAAAACATCTAAACCCATCAAAATACAAAAATAAATAATTGTAAGAAAAGCTAGCAAAACTCGAGATTTAATGGGCGAAATGGAATGGTGGAAGAAGGTTACCGGTAGAGAATCGAACGAGGATCGTCGATGAGTTCTCTGAACTTTGGGTGGACGAACGACGGGCTCGGGGCGGGCTTTTCTCTCTTCTTCCTCCTTTCTCCCTTTTCTCCTTCTTCCTTCTCCTTCCTTCCTTCTCTTTCTCTCTCATGGTTTTAGTGTATGTGTGGTCAAAGGTGTGCATAGGGTAGTGCAAGTGAAGGAAGAGGGTGCAAGGGTGTGTTCAAGAGGGTGCACGAGCGGGGTGTCGGGTTCGAGTAGGATTAAAGGAGATTCGAGGGGTGAAAAGGTAAATTCAATATAATAAGGGTTTGGAAATAAAATTAGCTAACGAAGCTAATCTTTTCAATTGAAATTCAACGAGGTGTCGAATAATTATTCCGAGAATATATTCTGAAATTTTTGGGTCGTTACAGATTTAAGCAAGCGTCTCGAAGTCAAAACTTGCATTTTGATGAAGCCATAAGATCTTATGGATTTATCAAGAATAAAAGTTTAATCTTTCTATCTACAAAATTGTGAAAGTCGAAATGATACAAATATTTAGTATTATTTGTTAATAACATCTTTCATTAGAAATAAGAGAGATGCACTACAAATAACTAAGTAGTGATTGTCCACTCAATTCTCAATAAAGGATCTAGGCGAAACAAACTTTCAATATCGGGATTAAGGTCTAAAGAAATAGACAAGAGAGAAGGATAGGAATATCCTAATCCTAGTACATAAGCTATGTAGGTGACTGAATATTGCTTACAAGCAATTTTTCTAGTCGAATCCCAAAAGAGTTGAATTGATATACAGTGCAACAAATTCTTTAGTTCTACATAAGACTAAAGGTTTGCTTCTCGTGTATGATCAAGAGAATTGAAATTATGAAGATACTCTGACTATAGCTTCAGTCAAATATGGACAAGTCAAAATCCAACAAGATACATATTGTAACGACCCGCAATCTCCAAGTTCAAGATTAACGCATTTATCAGAATTCGGACCGTTTACGGTCCCGACGTCTTTCATAATTGCACATTTTCCAACCCTTGCATTTAAATATTTTTACAAATCATCGATTTGATATTTAAAACCCAAGGAATTAATTAGAATTTAATTTGCATCGTTTTGCCACTAACTAGGGTTAATTCAGTAAATTTATATTTTTAGCTCATTTAATCGAATTTAGTAATTTAACGGTGTACATTGGACTGGGGTTCAATGTTTTAATAATGCATATTTTATCGAGGTTCTAAATATTATTCATTAAATCATATTTTAAATAAAATTGCATTTTTGGCCCAAAATTATTTACACTTTAGCCTAACTCGCAATTGACTTTTCGTAAACTCATGAATTTTAATAAAACGAACCTCAAACTTTATTAAGCATTTAATTTCGGTCATTTTAACACTAAGTACGCCTAATTCCGACACTTTACACAATTTGTGTAGCGCCCCGCTCTACAGCCCCCGAACCTGTACGGATTCCCAAGCCGAGAACGGCGCCTCAACCCGAGAACCCATACAAGCTAACGGGTCAATCCCGACACTTGGCAACAGTGGATCCCCAAATTTAAAACATCGAACCAACTCAGAAGAAACAGCGGAAGCAATTTAAATCATATTATCATAAATGCCACTCTGGGGCCAATTCAACTAATAAGTATATCAATAGCCCATTCATGGGCAACATCAAGAAGATAAAAGGGAAAGGGGATCAATATCATATCTACATGACAGGACAAAAGGACAACTAACTAGACAGTTAATAGACAACAAAAGAGACTCGGCAAAACCAAAAAGCCTATCTATGCACTGTTGCCCATCCGACACGTGAGACATGTCGGTCTCTCTCTCTACCTGAGGCAAGAACCAATGAAAGAGGTGAGTCAAAAATACTCAGTGAAGATGTGAGAACAAGTCGAGTCATGCTTCCGGGTTTTATAGAAAATACATATGCGATAAGGAAGAAAACCGGAATATGCTTCGACTTGGATATTCAATTAAAATGATAAAAGCAATAATAATATAAAGCGATAAATAAATATCCCAGCGAGAGTGGGCCTGTTCCTCCTTATTTCTCCACGATTCATTATAAAAAATCTACATCGCCGGTGTCAAGCTAAGGAGCAACCCGAAGCTCGACTAATGTGAATTTTAGGAAAATGTGCAACGAATGCAACATCCACCATCGCTCCCAACCATGGCTATCAACTCGTGACGGGCCACGATTGACGCTTATTCAATTAAAATACATATGCGATAAGGAAGAAAACCGGAATATGCTTCGACTTGGATATTCAATTAAAATGATAAAAGCAATAATAATATAAAGCGATAAATAAATATCCCAGCGAGAGTGGGCCTGTTCCTCCTTATTTCTCCACGATTCATTATAAAAAATCTCCATCGCCGGTGTCAAGCTAAGGAGCAACCCGAAGCTCGACTACTGTGAATTTTAGGAAAATGTGCAACGAATGCAACATCCACCATCGCTCCCAACCATGGCTATCAACTCGTGACGGGCCACGATTGACGCTTATTTTTGGGAGAAGCACCTCGGATTACACCCTGGACGCTCGTCCCCAGATGCAACCTCCGGATACTTTCCCGGGCCCATTTGAAATAACACTGCTTTGCTCGCTTTGAAAATAAGATTTGAATGCCAAACGACAATCTGGGCAAAGGTGACGACGAAGGGAGTAAATCCTAAGTCAAACCGTCATGAAAATAAAGAGTTTTCTTGCCCTTTTTGAAAACAAATCGATTTGGTTTAATATTGTATAATTTTGATATTAAAGGATTTGAGGATAAAACATAAAATTATAAGTTCGAAATATGTAATACAATAATAAGGGATTAAGGGGGTTTCGCAAATATACATATATGTTCAAGCCCAGTTAAAACGTTTTAAATCCTCACCTGGTCAAAAATAGAAAGCCTAGCAGCTAGACTCACTGGTCACCGACGCCTGACTGATCTGAAAACAAGACAGGACCTAGACAAATTAATAACGACTACAAAAGCGCAAATAAGCAATTATTTGACGAACGGCTAACCAAACATGTTTAAAATCATGCATATGCCAATTATAATATGTAAGGAAGCTATCATGTAAATTTCACGAAATTCCGACAAGTTGTCAAAAATGCACATACTTAAAATTACACTATTCACAGCCTGAACGAGGGCGAAATTAAATAAATATTCCAAAATAATAATCTACAAGTTATAAGGGTTCTATAGGTGAAAACGGTATAATTTTTGGAGTCCGTATGCAAAAAGTCAATGAAAAATGTTGACCCGATGACTCACTTGCCGAGAGCAACATTTGAAAAAGGCTGGAAAAGTTTCTAAGTGTTTCACACCGGCTTGTGCGCGGTCTTGAACACGGTGCCAAGACCGTGCACGCACACACGGCCAAACACACGGTATTGGTGCACGGGCTTGAGCCTGTGCAGGTAAAAAGAGCTGCACACGGGCTCCTGCACGGTCTTGCTCAAGACCGTGCGTTAGCCCGTGTGGTCTAACAGAACACAGCAGAAAGTTACGGGTTTTTACAAAATTCAAACCAAAAATTCATAAAAATCCTATTTATAACGCAAATCAACACTCACAATTTATAACAATCAGTAATCATCATCTAATAGACATTTACATCCAAAAATATCACGAAATTATCAAGAAACGGGTTCGGTCTAAGCATTTAACCTAAAAATCCCGAATTAAAAAAATATTCTCAAAACATCGAAAATTGGTGAAAGAAATTGGGGAAATTGGTACCTAGAGAAAGGTATCGTCGAAAGGATCGTTTAGGTTCGATCGGCGCGAAATTCCACGGATAAACGAGCTCGGCACGATCGATTAGGGCTTCGGGAGAAATTCTATTTTTCTTCTTCTCTCTCTCTCTCGAATTTTGAAATAAGGTTCGAATGAAAGTTTTCAAGACTTTTATCAAATATTTCGAAATGTCGAAAAATACGAAGGGTTATTTTAGAAATTTTAGAAAGTCCAATTAAATACACGCCGGTCAAATATATCAATTTTATATCGAACAAACGCAATTAGACAAGGAATTTAAATACGCAATCAATATTATCACATTGGGTCGTATACGAAAATAATATATAATAATTCACATAATACGAGAATTTAGGGTTAAGAAAGATAATTAACGCGGGAAAAATACTCACAATAATTCTCGGATTTCTGGGTCGTTACAATTTGCATGTTTTTCGAGGATATGGTATATTATGTAATTATTGAAAGATTTGGGGCCAAAATGAAAAATGAAGAACACCTCACGCATACAAGAGCCGCGAGCTCCCTCTTCCCCCAAAATGTGATTTTTCTCATTTCTTCTCGGAATCGCGCGTATGATATACCGAATCGACCGTCTCGACGAGACGAACTCAACCATACAAGTTTCTCGGCGATTGGAGCAGCGACGGTGACGCAATGGTGGCACGGCATGGAAGCTCTTGACGAGGGGAAGCTTTTGGCGGTGGTCCCGCGACCTGACTTGGCCGGACGGCGGCGGATCGACTAAGAGGTGGCGCGGCGGAGATGGAGCCTTTACGGCGGCATGCGGCGGCGTCTCGACGGCGCACCACCGTGGTTGGAACGGCCATGAGGAGACGAAACTTTTGGCACCGGTCTCAGGCCCTAACTCGACGGGACGGCGGAGCTTCGGTGGTGCGTGGCGGAGCCGCGGCGGCGACGTGGTGGTCCGGACTTCCCGGCCACCATTTTCAAAGGGCTTTATATGGATTTCAATCTTCTCGACATGGGTAAGCCGATTTCAAAGTCAATTTCATATTTCGTTGAACCGATTTTCGTTAATTTTTATTCTTGGATTCTAGAGTTTTGGAGCTTCAAAGTGAAATTAAATTCTGATGGATGATCCGATTGAGAAACTGCTTTGAGGGAAGTGACGGGCTCGTCGAGAGGAACATTTCGGTATAAGGGTTCGACCATCGAAGGTGGCCCGGCGGCGGTCCGGTGGTGGCAGGTGGTTTTCCGGCGTTTTGGCACTGTTCTGGTGGGAATCCGGCGACGGAGTCTTCAGACAGATCGTGCCCCTCCACGCAACGGTTCTAAGGGCGCTGGTATTACTCGATTCCGACTTGTCGTTTGTCTTTTATCGTATTTTTTGTATTATTGTGTTATTTGGTAGCTTTTGATTGTAGCTTCTAGCTTTTAGCTTTTCGGATTGTTTTAGTATGAATCTTTTGTACTATAGCTTGTGTAAATTGTTGATTGTTGATGATATGCGTGTATTGTCGAACGGATGGGTTTCGGTTCGATTAGGCTAGAGATAGAATTAATATGAACTTGTTAGCTTTTAAGCTTTTGGGAAAAGCTATAAGTTGTACTTTAATTGTTGTTGATTTAAATGAAATATACATATTTGATGTTTAATTACAAGCCTTACCCCTGAATAATTTATGCCTAAATGTTATTATTAATCAAATGTTAATTGTTATTCGTTTATTCCTCGTTTTACATGTTAAATAACCAATTTACCCCTACTTGCTCTTTTGTGTTTAAATATTGAATGATTATCCTTAAGCATATTCGTATTTTGATAGCCGAGCGTCAATGTCTGTTTTCTTGTTGTGTCAGTCATTCATCCTCTGGACCCCGTGTTTTTCAGGTGGGATCTTAGAGGCCGAATTATAATTGCTTCTTGCTTTTCTCGTTTGTCGAGCTACAGGTAAGGGTTTAAAATGTTTTCAACTGGCGCAAGATCATAGATATAAATAGGTTTGCAAAATAAATTATTATCCCGCCTTTTCTTCTTGCTTGTTGTTCCTGCCTTTACTATTTCTTTATGTGCTTAGTCTAACCTTTTAATAGCAAAACCTATATGTATAATATTTTACAAACATTTTCAGCTAGAGGCAAGGAAAACCCTTTTGTTTTTAAATGCGAACTTTGGTCTCTCGGCCTCACAAATATAACCTTGTCTCGAATGGCCCCTTTGGCCTCCCACACCCTGATTCCCTATTTTCGAATGGCCCTTTTGGCCACCTAAATTGTTATTGATTTCAAAAGCGAGCCATGGACTAGATCATGACTTTGGGGCCCAGGAGTTATACAGGAGGTGAGCCTGGAGACGAGCGTCTAGGGCAAATCCCGATGTGTACTCTAGGTATTGACTTAGGCCGGTCGGGAGGTTTGATTGACCTAAGTTAATGCGACGGTAACGCCTTGAGCGTTTCCTTAAATTGTGTACGGTAGCATTGTGGGGCACCACTCGTTTCCTTAAATTGTGATTGGATCACGACTTTTGGTGGTGGAGTACTTGACTACATGATTGCATGTTTTTCATGATTGGGAGTTATAAGGAGAGGGCCCGTTCTCGCCGAGACACATTATTGCATGACTTATTGCATCACTTGTTTGTCTAAATGATTTACGGCTTTCGTTACAAGTCGAAGCACATTCCGGTTTTCTCCCTTTAGCATACGTAGTTTCCTATATATGTATAAAACCCGGAAGCGTGATTCGAACTTACCGAAAATAAGCCTCCTTTGTTGTGAAACACTTTAGTTGAATTACGAGCCGTTTAGTTATCATTTCTAATTTATTTATGCGATGTCCTTCGAAATTGTAACGGCTTGTGATTCAACTAATACCATTATAAAATGATCGACTTGACCTTATGTGCAAATGTTTTCAAAGGATCCAGTTTGTCAACCTTTTGTGTTTTTAAATACAGCCGAACCCGAATGTTGCTTTGTGTTTTAGTTTTAGAACTTATATTATTGTATGTATCTTTATCAAAATGAGTAACATTCACCCCTTTTTAGTTTTAAACGATAAATGATGAACTGTGATCAATACCTATATTGTATTACCCCCCCTTACTTGGTATCCTTTATACTCACCCTTTCTGTTTTGGTTCTTGCTTCAGGTAGACAGGTGGCGGTGTCACCTATTGTCAGTCGGCTGCAGCAGGTCTAGGTTGGCTCTCGTTATTGTCTTGTTAGTGTCCCAACAACAGTCGAGTCTTTACATTATGAATTGATTTAATTTATTGTACTTAATATTATGATTTATTTTTCGTACTTACGTGCCCCTGATGCGGGATAGTTAGTTGAGCCGTGGATGGCATTAATTGAATGTTTAATTGGAATCAGTGTATGAATTATGTTGCCATGGTTGGCTTTTTGTGATTAAATTGTTATTTTTTTTGAAATCGCTTCCGCATTTCTCTGATTGTTGCTGTTGTTGTTGGGGCGTCATGTTGTTGTTGCCGGAGTTTTGATCGAGTGATTGCCGTTCGCCGGGATGGATTTTTGAATGGGGTACCTTTACCTCGTTTGGGAGTTCGTCTCGGTGCGGATGTGGTGTTCTTTCTCCTCCTACGGAAAAGGGCGCTACAGTTAGTGGTATCAGAGCCTAGGTTCCTGAAAGGGAACCGAATGCTCTAATATCTCGTCTTGTCTTGCTTTCAGTGTCTGCATGGGTTGTGTCAGTCCGTGTCGGATTCGTGGTATGATGAGTGTTCGTCATTCTTGGTACCGGAATTGTAGAACGAACACGGTTGAGCTGTACACTCAACTGGCGATCTTTTATACTTCTTGTATTAAGTACGTTGTAACACAAGTTGTTCGTGGAATTCTTGTTGCGTCTTATTTGGTTACGGCGTATAGGTCGTGCGGCTTTAGGATCGCGATTTATTTGTTAATATGCCTCGTGTGGTTGCATACTAACCTCATCAGACATGCATATTGAAACCTTGTGATGCAGAGATGATCAAACACTATCTTCCTTCGAGATAGGACCCTACCAAAGGATACTAACTTGGTGGATACAGCTTACGAGATTGGTCCTACACTCGGAAGGATTGGTGAAAGGTACGCAACTCATAATAGGCATTGCATTAGAACATCGCATGTAACTTGTCTTAAATGTATTTATGCTATTACGTGTTGTCCTTTTTCTTCGTGTGAGTTTCTCTATGGGTTTTAGCGTTGGTACCGCTTTAACCTATGAGCTACATCCGTAAATGTGGGTAAGCAATGACAACAGCCAGACTTGACAGACGGAACGGCACGATAGCACAGGGTCGTAATCGGGTGTGGACAAGCTACGAGAGGATGGGTTTGCATTGTACGACAGCAAAGGAAACATATACTTCAGCCAGTTTCAGAGCATCTTCAGGGTCAACCGAGGGTCGAGGCAGATCGTCTTGATGTGACATTTTTGAGAACGACGACATAATAGAACTCACGGAGATTGAAATCTTCTGTGAGCCGGAATCAGACCAAGGCACTATCAGACACAAGGAGCACTGGGATCAGCAGAGTGCTACAGATGAATTGTTCGACTTTTTGAACTTTGCTTTTTGTTTACCGCGATCAACTCAGAGGTACTAATCGTGGTACGAGGGTAGTAAAAGAGAGTTACTGGAGGACAACGGTTACCAATTCCAGTACCATTAAGGTAAGGCCAGATGACGGCAGCTACCTTTGCCAGCGAGATAGATGATAGAGTGATTTCAGAAGTACACTCGACAATCAGATTCCGAAACAGATTCAGAAGATGAAGAATTACTTGGGTTTGAAGACCAGGATCGTGATACAGATGTTCCACTTTCGAGGACAGGGCACGGGAACATCTCCGGACCAATCAGAGAACCATTTTAGTAAAAGGCAGTTTGCATATGGAATTATTACTGAACTTGACTGGGCTTGGAAATGTAATCAATATCTCACTACTCCAGAGATACTACCTGACAGGATATGCATCCTACTTTCAGACAGAGCATGGGAACAGATCAGGATCATCAAAGGAACCAATTCAGTGGAAGGTTTCTACAGATGGAGTCACTACCGAGCTCGACCGAGCTTTGGAACATGATCAGTATCTCACCCTCTAGAGAGTTACGTGACCTACTTCCGGACAGAGTACAGTAGAACCAGAGGTGACAGCAGAAATGAAGTCAGTATGGAATCGAACTACGAGATAGTAAAAGAAAAGTATCAGAAACCAACATATGTCACCAATGCAGACGTGTGAGGGGAATGAAACATCGAGCAATCGAATGGTGAAATGAAGAATGGGTAAAGAAATTCGACCTGAGTCAGACATCGAGCTGGGATAAAGTTCGGGGATCAGAAACCTTGAAGGATTCAATTTCTGATCAAATAGAGTCATCATGAATTTTGAGGAATTCAAACCTGTAACGACCCGAAAATCCGATTTTTAATTCGGTATATTTTAATCGAGTAATTATGCAATTTATTATTTTAATTTGATGTTTATTCTAAGATTTTATGATAATTTCATAAATGAGTGGATTTGATATTTAAATCACAAATTGTCAATGTGCGTTTAATTATGTGAATTTTAACTGTAATTACGTATTATTTGGACAACGCGAGTTTCAAACTTATTTTGCAAAATTACTAAAATGCCCCTTCGACTTTTAAACCTAGTCAACTTAATTGACTAAGTGTCTCTCACTCACCTCACTCTCGTTCAAAAAAATCAACAAGGAAGAAAAGAAAAGAAAAGAGAAGGAAAAAGAGAAAGAGAAGGAAGGAAGTTCAATCGATCGTCCCGACTTCGTTTCCCGACGGATTTTCGAATCGTTTACGCCTACAAATTCCTCGCGATCTTTTCTACGAGTAAGCTTCTAACGATTCTCTCGTTTAATGTCTTCTATACTTCGTTTTTCTTGTTTTTGTGAATAGTAGGTATTATTAGGTTTTATGTGATTTTTATAGAATTTGTGGATGGAATTTCGTGTTTATCGTTTCTATATGTAGATTACATGTTGTAGATGATTATATGTGAAAATCAGGGATTAATTCGCATGTTTAATTAGTTAAATGTTGAATTAGGATTGATTTTTTGCGTATTGGGTTTGATGTTCTGCATGTTCTGCTCAATTTTTACGCACACGGGGTGTGGCAAGCCCGTGTGGGTGTACACGGCCTCTTGCACGACCGTGCAAGAGACCGTGCGTGTTTGGGGATGGTGCACGGGCTGTGCACACGGCCTTGAGGCCGTGTGCATGAGGCTGTGCGCGTTGTTTGATTGTGCACGGCCTCGGCACACGGCCGTGCACAAGGCCGTGTGGCCCGATCGCACAGTGCCCTGACCTTCTATAAGTCAGGGCCCGTTTTGCACTACGGGTCCCTCCGAGACTCGTCTTTTCTGAATTCTTTCTTCGCTCGTGTATTCGATATATATGATTTACGAATTTACAACATGTTCGAGTATATGAATAGTGCGTTTTAAGTTTTCGTTAAATTTTCTAACTTTTGCATGTGAAGTCCGATTTTCCCGAAATTCGAATGCATACTCCTTTATGATATCTTAAGCATGTCCGTAAAGTTTCGTTTCATTTGGACTTGATTTGCATTTTAAATGCATGAATTACTCTATTTTCGTTTGAGAATTTGAACTTAAGTGATTGATTTGATTGTGTAACGTGCTCCTATGTGTTTATATATTTTCGTATAAGCCGTGCGTCATTGTTAGTCTTAATTGGTTGTGTCTTGGTATTTTTGCAGACGATACTCCTGTGGAGTAACGCCGATTCTAGCTTTTGCTCTTATTTTGCACACGCCGGGTGAGGCTTTCCGTTTCTGTTTCCAGTATTATTACGTATATATATAAATAAGCCTCTCCCGATATAAGCCACGTTTATGTTTTGTTTTCACACCGTTTCTATATATATATACTTAGTAGATATTTATGCTTATTATGTTCATTTGATTTATCGAAAATGATTTGATATGAAAAAGTACTATGTATAGTCTTCGAAATGTTTACGATAGAGACATGTAAAACCTTTTGTTTTCTAAGGCAAACTTTGGCCTTCGGCCTCGCATGTGTCATGTCTCGAACGGTCTTTTGGCCAACCTGAAATGTTTTGAAAAGCGAGTTATGAAATGTATACATGTTCGTTTGGGCCCGGAGTAAGAGCGATAGGACGAAGTCGGTAGACGTCGGGTCTACGGCGTAAATCCTATGGTTTCCTCCATTTGGGAGCTCGGGGTGAGGCCGGAGTGGCAGCCCTTTGAGTACCTGAGTTATTCTAGTTTGTTATGAGTAGTTCGGGTTTGTAGTCCGGCTACATTGGAGGAATAAGGGTGGTTTCCGGTTTATGTTTTGGATATTGGAGTTCAGGGCTCGACTCGCCGAGTCATATGATAAGTTATGTTTTATGTTAAATCACCACTCGATTACGAAAACCTTTCTTTTATGTTGATTTCTTTTAAGTTTAAAATGGGTGATTTATTTTCCGTTTTATTATATACATTATTATTCCCTCCTCACTTAGTCGTTTGACTAACCCTCTCTGTCTCACCCTATATTGGTTTCAGGATACTAGGCGGGATTCGTCGTCGTCGTCGTTGTCGTTGTCGTAGGGTTTTATTTATTTTATTCATGTATATCTCTCTTTTTCCCGTTTGACTTTTATTTAAGTTTTACGATATTAGGATGTATTCGGGATTATGTATTTATTGAACCCGTTTGATATTATGTAATTGAATTTCGTTAGCCTTGGTGGGCTTTAATAATTGTGTATTTATTATGTTCTATTGCTTTGATTATTTTTATTGCTTCCGCGTCTCTGTCTTTTCGTTGTTTTTGAAACCCCGCCTAGTGATTGAGTAAATGCTTGCCATTCGCCGGGTTTCGATTCGGGTCGGATCCCATTTCGGTTCCGGGTCGGGGCTCGGTGCGGGGCGTGCGTTACCCGTTTGGGGCGCCCGCTACAAAACCACATTAGAGATCGGACGAGCTTATGTGTTTAATCGCTTTAAATATTTGTTAAGTGTTTCGTGTGAGTTACATGCTTTAACTGCCTTTTAATTCGTGATTGCGCTGATTGAATGATTAGTTGATTAGGCTTTGTATGATCTCTGTGTGGATAGCGTAGAATTCGATAGTCTCGTTATGCGCTATTAGAAAATGCTAAGGACAAGGAGTTCTTAGTCGACTAGGAGCGATTCTATTGCGAGTTCGATATGCGGATCTAGTTAGCGTCGACTTTATCAGATCGGCCTGGAAGAGGAACACTTCGGAAGCTGGTCGAATTGAGAACAGAAGTGAACATGGACGACAGATTTTCAGGAAACAAAGGAGTCTGTCCACGTACTGAAGACGTATTGAGTTGGACTGATCGAAATTTTAGAACCGAAGCCAAAGAGAAATTTGGCAGAGAACGGTTCGACGTGATGAGTAGAATCTGAGGACAGATTCTTTTGAAGGAGGGAGTATTGTAACGACCTGCAATCTCCAAGTTCAAGATTAACGCATTTATCGGAATTCGGACCGTTTACGGTCCCGACGTCTTTCATAATTGCACGTTTTCCAACCCTTGCATTTAAATATTTTTATAAATCATCGATTTGATATTTAAAACCCAAGGCATTAATTAGAATTTAATTTGCATCATTTTGCCACTAACTAGGGTTAATTCGGTAATTTTATATTTTTAGCTCATTTAATCGAATTTAGTAATTTAACGGTGTACATTGGACTTGGGTTCAATGTTTTAATAATGCATATATTATCGAGGTTCTAAATATTATTCATTAAATTATATTTTAAATAAAATTGCATTTTTGGCCCAAAATTATTTACACTTTAGCCCAACTCGCAATTGACTTTTTGTAAACTCATGAATTTTAACAAAACGAACCTCAAACTTTGTTAAGCATTTAATTTCGGTCATTTTGACACTAAGTACGCCTAATTCCGACACTTTACACAATTTGCACGTTTTTTGAGGATATGGTATATTATGCAATTATTGAAAGATTTGGGGCCAAAATGAAAAATGAAGAACACCTCACGCGTACAAGAGCCGCGAGCTCCCTCTTCCCCCAAAATGTGAATTTTCTCATTTCTTCTCGGAATCGCGCGTATGATATACCGAATCGACCGTCTCGACGAGACGAACTCAACCATACAAGTTTCCCGGTGATTGGAGCAGCGACGACGACGCAATGGTGGCGTGAAGGTGGCGCGGCTTAGGGCTTCTCGTCGGTGACGTTTCCGGCGACGGGACGGCATGGGCTTGGTCGGAAATGGAAGCTCTTGACGAGGGGAAGCTTTTGGCGGTGGTCCCGCGACCTGACTTGGCTGGACGGCGGCGGATCGACGAAACGGTGGCGCGGCGGAGATGGAGCCTTTCCGGCCGCATGCGGCGGCATCTCGACGGCGCACCACCGTGGTTGGAACGGCCATGAGGAGACGAAACTTTTGGCACCGGTCTCAGGCCCTAACTCGACGGGACGGCAGAGCTCCGGTGGCGCGTGCCGGAGCCGCGGCGGCGACGTGGTGGTCCGGACTTTCCGGCCACCATTTTCAAAGGGGCTTTATAAGGATTTCAATCTTCTCGACATGGGCAAGCCGATTTCGAAGTCAATTTCGTATTTCGTTGAACCGATTTTCGTTAATTTCGATTCTTGCTAGGGTTTTGGAGCTTCAAAGTGAAATTAAATTCCGATGGATGATCCGATTGAGAAAGGGCTTTGAGGGAAGTGACGGGCTCGTCGAGAGGAACATTTCGGTATAGGGGTTTGACCATCGGAGGTGGCCCGGCGGCGGTCCGGTGGTGGCAGGTGGTTTTCCGGCATTTTGGCACTGTTCCGGCGGGAATCCGGCGACGGAGTCTTCGGACAGATCGTGCCCCTCCACGCAACGGTTCAAACGGCTGGTATTACCCGATTCCGACTTGTCGTTTATCTTTTATCGCATTTTTCGTATTATTGTGTTATTTGGTAGGTTTTGATTGTAGCTTCTAGCTTTTAGCTTTTCGGATTGTTTTAGTATGAATCTTTTGTACTATAGCTTGTGTAAATTGTTGATTGTTGATGATATATGCTTGTATAGTCGAACGGATGGGTTTCGGTTCGATTAGGCTAGAGATAGAATTAATATGAACTTGTTAGCTTTTGAGCTTTTGGGAAAAGCTATAAGTTGTACTTTAATTGTTGTTGATTTAAATGAAATATACATGTTTGATGTTTAATTACAAGCCTTACCCCTGAATAATTTATGCCTAAATGTTATTATTAATCAAATGTTAATTGTTATTCGTTTATTCCTCGTTTTACATGTTAAATGACCAATTTACCCCTACTTGCTCTTTTGTGTTTAAATATTGAATGATTATCCTTAAGCATATTCGTATTTTGATAGCCGAGCGTCAATATCTGTTTTCTTGTTGTGTCAGTCATTCATCCTCTGGACCCCGTGTTTTTCAGGTGGGATCTTAGAGGCCGAATTATAATTGCTGCTTGCTTTTCTCGTTTGTCGAGCTACAGGTAAGGGTTTAAAATGTTTTCAACTGGGGTAAGATCATAGATATATATAGGTTTGCAAAATAAATTATTATCCCGCCTTTTCTTGTTGCTTGTTGTTCCTGCCTTTACTATTTCTTTATGTGCTTAGTCAAACCTTTTAATAGCAAAACCTATATGTATAATATTTTACAAACATTTTCAGCTAGAGGCAAGGAAAACCCTTTTGTTTTTAAATGCGAACTTTGGTCTCTCGGCCTCGCTAATATAACCTTGTCTCGAATGGCCCCTTTGGCCTCCCACACCCTGATTCCCTATTTTCGAATGGCCCTTTTGGCCACCTAAATTTTTATTGATTTCAAAAGCGAGCCATGGACTAGATCATGACTTTGGGGCCCAGGAGTTATACAGGAGGTGAGCATGGAGATGAGCGTCTAGGGCAAATCCCGATGTGTACTCTAGGTATTGACTTAGGCCGGTCGGGAGGTTTCATTGACCTAAGTTAATGCGACGGTAGCGCCTTGAGCGTTTCCTTAAATTGTGTACGGTAGCATTGTGGGGCACCACTCGTTTCCTTAAATTGTGATTGGATCACGACTTTTGGTGGTGGAGTACTTGACTACATGCTTGCATGTTTTTCATGATTGGGAGTTATAAAGAGAGGGCCCGTTCTCGCCGGGACACATTATTGCATGACTTATTGCATCACTTATTTGTCTAAATGATTTACGGCTTTCGTTACAAGTCGAAGCACATTCCGGTTTTCTCCCTTTAGCATACGTAGTTTCCTATATATGTATAAAACCCGGAAGCGTGACTCGAACTTACCGACAATAAGCCTCCTTTGTTGTGAAACACTTTAGTTGAATTACGAGCCGTGTAGTTATCATTTCTAATTTATTTATGCGATGTCCTTCGAAATTGTAACGGCTTGTGATTCAACTAATACCATTATAAAATGATCGGCTTGACCTTATGTGCAAATGTTTTCAAAGGATCCAGTTCGTCAACCTTTTGTGTTTTTAAATAAAGCCGAACCTGAATGTTGCTTTGTGTTATAGTTTTACAACTTATATTATTGTATGTATCTTTATCAAAACGAGTAACATTCACCCCTTTTTGGTTTTAAACGATAAATGACGAAATATGATCAATACCTATATTGTATTACCCCCCCTTACTGAGTATCCTTTATACTCACCCTTTCTGTTTTGGTTCTTGCTTCAGGTAGACAGGTGGCGGTGTCACCTATCTTGTCAGTCGGCAGCAGCAGGTCTAGGTTGGCTCTCGTTATTGTCTTGTTAGTGTCCCAACAACAGTCGAGTCTTTACATTATGAATTGATTTAATTTATTGTACTTAATATTATGATTTATTTTCCGTACTTACGTGCCCCTGATGCGGGATAGTTAGTTGAGCCGTGGATGGCATTGATTGAATGTTTAATTGGAATCAGTGTATGAATTATGTTGCCATGGTTGGCTTTTTGTGATTAAATTGTTATTTTTTTTGAAATCGCTTCCGCATTTCTCTAATTGTTGCTGTTGTTGTTGGGGCGTCATGTTGTTGGGGCATCATGTTGTTGTTGCCGGTGTTTTGATCGAGTGATTGTCGTTCGCCGGGATGAATTTTTGAATGGGGTACCTTTACCTCGTTTGGGAGTTCGTCTCGGTGCGGATGTGGTGTCCTTTCTCCTCCTACGGAAAGGGGCGGTACACATATTATGCTTATATGTTGTGTAGTAAGATGGATTCAATCCATTCTAGAAACTGCTGTAAAATTCCACTTATAAAAGGAATAATATAAGTGTGCATCAGAGTTGCACAAACAAAATGTGTATGGATACATACTTCATCCAAAAGTTGGACGTAGCATGTAGCATTCAAAATTTGGTTATTGTCTTCTAAGACAATACTCGAGCCGGTGCACAAGCAAAGATCTCATCAAATATCCAAACACAAACGATTTAAGTAAAATCGAAAAAGAGAAAGACGTTGTCATGGAAGAAAGTCATCTTGGAAAAGAATATAGTAGATCCACTTATTAAGCTCTAAGTCAAAAGTATTGCAAAAGGACATATAGGATATGGGCCTCTAGATACATGTGCAATTGGCTTTAGGGCCAGTGGGAGATTGAAAGAGATAGTGCCCTACAGCCAATTTATATTAGGCTATCTCTTTGTAATAGACAATCTTTTATATAATAATAAAGGAGATATTTTATATCTTGTGGCAATCTTCTTTATTTCATTTAGCATTTTTTTTGTTTTAATGCTTCTTTGCATATGAAATTAAAGAAGCTCCCGAATTACTTTAACCGTATCACTTTAACTTAGTAAAGTTAAATGAAACAAGTGATTAAGGTGTAATTCAAATATACTCCAAGTCGAAACGAGTTCATAAAAGACAAGTGGGAGCGTCACTTTTGAACTCAATTGTAGACTTGCAGTATGACTACAGAAGTACTGTGTTTCAAAGTAAGAGAGTGTTAGTCAGAACACTTGTACTCACACTGGGTGGCTGTTTGGTAATAACAGTTGCACTGAGGATCCCAACCCAGACACTCAAATGAGAGAGGCTATAACCTCTAAGTAATTGAGTTAAGTTTAGGTTAACGACGTGATTAAATAATCCCTTGACTTGAGGATTTATCCTATCTCATATTTAGGAGATAGTCATTTGATATGATCTTTTCTTTATGATAACGATTCACAAAAGATCTTAAGGTCATATTGGTAGCTATTGAATAAAGTATGGAGATAGATGAATGCCAATATAGGATCCGTCTGCTCAATGTTAATAGCTAGTGAATTCCCATAAGTTATGAGTACAATGTTTGTCACAAGAATCTTCGGCCGAAGTAGTAAAAGATTCAAGCTAAGGATAAGTTCTCCTTGAGTTTAGAATCGCCTGACATTTATCTCTAGACAGACATATATGATAAGGTCATATAACGTTTCTTAATCCCATACTTTAGACTATATCGGGAATTATTAGATGGAAAGATCGTATCTCACATAAAGTCGTTGACCGTTAAAAGGTTCATATGACAAATACTTTCACCGTTGGCTAAGTGGACTGAGGAATGTGCTAGTACATTTCGGAAGTCTTACTAGGTACCATTAATTAAATTAACTTGTAAAGATAATTGATTTATCTTAAGTTCAGTTACTAGGTATTTAATTGATTGGGCTTTAGTTTACTTAAGGCTGATTCAATTAAATTAAAAGTCCAAAGGAGTTTTGAATTGGCCTGTTAATTAAAACTCTGAAAGGAATTAATTAATAAAGCCTAATCCAGTAATTAATGAACTGGACCAAGCCTGGTCAGGCCTGGCCCAATATCAGCAAGTGGCAAAAATACTAAGCCCACAGGCTTCAGGTTTTCGCCCATCAGTCTATTTAATTGTAGCGCCCCTTTCCGTAGAAGAAGAAAGGACACCACATCCGCACCAAGACGAACTCCTAAACAAGGTAAATGTACCCCATTCAAAAATTCATCTCGGCGAACGGCAAGCACTCAATCAAACTCCGGCAACAACAACACAACGCCCCAACAACAACAACAACAACAATCAGAGAAATGCGGAAGCGAATTCATAAACAACAGTTTAATCATAAAAGCCATCCATGGCTCAACTAACTATCCCACATCAGGGGCACATTGGTACATAAGGTAATCATAATGTTAAATACAGTAATTCGAATCAATTCAGAAAGTAGACTCGACTGTTGTTGGGACACTAACAAGACAATAATATGTGAGCCAACCTAGACATGCTGCTGCCGACTGACAAGATAGGTGACACCGCCACCTGTCTACCTGAAAAAAGAACCAAAGTAGAAGGGGTGAGTATAAAGGATACTCAGTAAGGGGGGGGGGGGGGGGGGGGTTTATACCATATAGGTATTGATCACAGGTCGTCGTTTATCTTTTAAAATCAAAAGGGGTGAATGTTGCTCGTTTTGATAAAGATACAAACAATAATATAAGTTGTAAAACTATAACACAAAGCAACATTCGAGTCCGGCTTTATTTGAAAACAGAAGAGGTTGACGAACAGGATCCTTCGAAAATGTTTGCACATAAGGTCAAGCCGATCATTTTGAAATGATATTAGTTGAGTCACGAGGCCGTTACAAGTTCGAAAGACATGGCATAAATAAGTTGGAAATGATAAGTAAAAACGGCTTGTAATTCCACTAAATAGTTTGAACAATAAAGAAGGCATAAGTTGGCAAGTTCGGGCCACGCTTTCGGGTTTTATATATATATAGGGAAATACATATGCTAAATGAAGAAAACCGGAATGTGCTTCGACTTGTAACGAAAGCCGTAAACCATTTAGACAAACAAGTGATGCAATAAGTCATGCAATAATGTGTCCCGGCGAGAACGGGCCCTCTCCTTATAACTCCCAATCATGAAAAGCATGCAAGCATGTAGTCAAGTACTCCACCATCAAAAGTCATGATCCAATCACAATTTAAGGAAACAAGTGGTGCCCCACAATGCTACCGTACACAATTTAAGGAAACGCTCAAGGCGCTACCGTCGCATTAACTTAGGTCAATCAAACCTCCCAACCGGCCTATGTCAATACCTAGAGTACATATCGGGATTTGCCCTAGACGCTCGTCTCCAGGCTCACCTCCTGTATAACTCCTGGGCCCCAAAGTCATAATCCAGTCCATGGCTCGCTTGAAATTAATAACAATTTAGGTGGCCAAAAGGGTCATTTGAAAATAGGGAATCAGGGTGTGGGAGGCCAAAGGGGTCATTCGAGACAAGGTTATATTTGCGAGGTCGAGAGACCAAAGTTCGCATTTAAAACAAATGGGTTTTCCTTGCCTCTAGCTGAAAATGTTTGTAAAATATTATACATATAGGTTTTGCTATTAAAAGGTTTGACTAAGCACATAAAGAAATAGTAAAGGCAGGAACAACAAGCAAGAAGAAAAGGCGGGATAATAATTTATTTCGCAAACTTATATATATCTATGATCTTGCCCCAGTTGAAAACATTTTAAACCCTTACCTGTAGCTCGACAAACGAGAAAAGCAAGCAACAGATATGATTCTCCCTCGGAGATCCCACCTGAAAATACGGGGTCTAGAGGATGAATGACTAACACGAATGAGAAAACAGACACTGACGCTCGGCTATGAATATGCAACATGCTTAGAGACGAAAATACAATATTTAAGCATAAAAGAACAAGTAGGGCAAATTGGTCATTTAGCATGTAAAACGTGGAATAAACGAATAACAAATAACATTTGATTAAATATAAACACTTAAGAATAAACTACTCAGATGGTATGATTGAAATTCCACAATACACATGCATAACCCATTCAAGTCAATCAATTGAATTACAACTTATCAACTTAATAACTTTTTCCAAAAGCTCAAAAGCTATAATCTAACATTCACTCATAATCCAAGTTTAATCGAACCCAAATCTCATCAATTCAACTATACAATCATACGTCGACAATATTCATCAATTTACAATCATGCTACAAGTTAAGGTACAAGCAAATTTAGCTTAACTGATTCGAAAAGCTAAAAGCTAGTGCGAAAGTTGACATATATATATAATCATACAAAAACGGTCATAAAAGACAAACAGTAAATCGGATTGAGATAATACCAGCGCCGTTGAACCGTTGCGACGAGACGATGAATCCGTCTGAATACACCGTCGCTGGATTCTCGCCGGAACAGTGTCAAAACTGCCGATCACCGCCTACCACTACCGGACCGCCGCCAACGCAGTCGGACCCTTATACTTAAACGTTCCTCTCGTCGAGCCCGTCACTTCCCCCGAGCCCGTTTCTCAATCCGGTCACTCACCGGAGTTTAATTTCAGTTTGAAGCTCCAATGAACCCTAAATTCAAGAATCAAAATTACTCAAAATCGGGCTATCGAATTCGGGAACGGAGTACGTAGAAAGCTTACTCACGTCGAGAAGGTTGGAAAGCACCTAAAGATCGACGAAAATGGTGGCCGGAGCACGTCGGACCACCACTCCCGCCGTGGCTCCTCCGCACGCCGCCTGTAATTGGCCGGAGCGCCGCCGTCTGAGGGAGTCACGCCACGAGACCACCACCAATCTTCTCATCTTGTCACGCCGGTCAGAACCTTGGTGGTCCGCGATGGTGGCGCCGCCTGAAACGTCGCCGGAGCTCCACCAACGCCGCGCCTGAAAAATGATCGTATCTCCGCCGTCGGTGGTCAGATGGACTCAAGACCACTGCCAATGGATTCCTCTCGTCAAAACGGTTCAGACCCGACCGGTCTTAAGTCTCGCCGTCGCCGGAAAAGTCAGATCGGAGAATTGCGCCGCCATTCGGTTCTCCCGCCGTTACGCCGTCATCGCTGCTCCGATGGCCGGAAAAATAGTACGGTTGGATTCGTCTCGTCGATACGGTCGTCTGGACATATGATTCGTCGAATTCCGACAACGTTGCAAAAATCGTGTTTGGGAGAGAATGGCTCGTCGTTCGATGATTGTCGGGTGTGTGTGTGGTTTCTAAATATGGAAGGCTACTATATATATTTTTTCAAAAAACGAGACAAAAACGCGAAGTCTCGGAATTAGGCGTACTTAGTGTCAAAATGACCGTAATGAAAAGCTTAACAAGGTTTGAGGTTCGTTTCATGAAAATTCGGGCATTTACAAAAAGTCAATATCGAGTGGGGTCAAAGTGTAAATAATTTTGGGCCAAAAATGCAATATTTTGGAAATATAATTTTATGAATAATATTTGGAACCTTGATGAAATACATCTTTAAGACATTGGATTCCGGTCCAACGTACACTGTTAAATTACTAGATTCGATTAAACGAGCTAAAAATATAAATTTACCAAATTGACCCTAGTTAGTGACAAAACGATGCAAATATAATTCTTATTAATGCTGTGAGTTTTAAAAGCCAAATTAATGGTTATGAAAAATTCTTTAAATGCAAGAGTTGGAAAACGTGTAATTATGAAAGATGTCGGGACCATAAACGGTCTGTATCTCGATAAACGTGCTAATTCTGAGCTTGGGAATTATGGGTCGTCACATTAATAGACTCTTTGGCTGATCATTCTCATAAGTCAGAATTCTCATTATTCTCTAGACGTAAAATAGTTTTAGTTCTCTCTCAAATTTGTTCTTGGATTTCTTGTGAAACAAGAAATTCAAGATCTAAGTCTTTTCATAAAGATTTAATTAGTTCTTTCCAGTTTGATTTGATCTACTAGTTATAATCAAACTGTGGTGTGGAGAATTCAGTTCGTGGATTTAACCTCAGAGGGCTTGTGGATTGGAGTCTTCGTTTGGTGAACCCAGTGTGGATCTAAATTCTTGAGAACTTCATATCCCTACATCAGCAGGCGTACTAAAATGTGATAATCCCTTATTACCATGTTTTGTGAAAACATCAATAATTGGTATTAACCTTTCTAAGGAATTCATTTTTGTTTTTCGGCATAAAATTTTTAAATTCCGCATGTGACAAGTATGCGATTCCAACAAGCTTATCCATGAATATTGATCCAAAATTTGAATTTCATAACTTAATGGACATTTTCGGTCCAAAGTAAATTGAGAGCCAAGTATAAGTTATTTTTTTCAATCCATCAGACTGACCCACCACTTAGTTGGCCCATAAAAAAACTACTCTGATTGCTTTAACCAAAAAATAAACAATTTTTTATTGTATAATTATCATTCTATCTTACACAACAAGAGTCGCTCATAAGCTAATAAATTATGTTACAAGAGAGTGTTTGACTGAGTTCATAAATTCCTCAAAAGAATTTAAAAACTAAGAATTACGTATTCCCACCTTCTACCAAAAAAGAATAAAAATTAATGAAGTCGGAACATATGGCTGTTATTGGCTATTGGCTATATTATGTGGGAATTAGTCGTAACGGCGGAATTATAATATTGAGCAAGTGAATAATAATATTTAATTTTGTCAAACCCACTTTTTATGGACTGAGAAAGGACTCTTTTCTTACTTGAACAAGGTGAGTGTTAGTGGATCCAGTATTACTAGGAGTTAATGCACTAACACTTCTAAACATTCTACTCTTCCGTACTGATATTGTGTCGGATACTTTTCTAATGTAAAATATAAAAAAATATTGGTGTCACCATATACATGTCGTGTCGCATCTGTATCGCCATGTCCGTATCCGTGTTTTATAGACTACTACTCTGGACAAGTAGGTTAAACCGTAAAAATATTTCAAAATACAAGCTTCTTTATATTCCTTTTTTTAGCGAAGATTCGCTATATTCATTAGAACTACATAAATACAACGACAAATGGCTATTTTTTGTGATGTCACAATTTGGTTCAATGGGCTAATTGTTGCACTTGTGAGTATAAAGTGAACAGATATATCCGATGATGCAAGTTCATCCCTAAAACATTCATGGTGTACTGTCTTGTTGTGTCCAATATACGTAAAACATTCATGGTGTACTGTCTTGTTGTGTCCAATATACGTAATAGACACTTCTCAATGGTAACGGTAAATGTCGAAAAAAACAGTCTCCTCCATTAATGATAAATAACAGGATATATCATATAGATAAAAAGTAAAATGTAATTCGAACCACTTTGTAGCCCACTCAGCGCTCCCAACACCACAAAATATATAGTGAAGAAAACCTTTAAAAAAATGAAATCTAACCCAAACAGATACTTCAAGTCATTAATCAGTTAACTTAAGATCTCATTAACAAAAAGAAAATTACTAAGTAGACCTCCACACAAATTCAGGTATAACTTCCAACTTCTCGAGATGCATTTCTAAAAGGGAATGAACAACATATTTACCTCAATCGGTACAACTTTATGCCTTTAACTTTGTGGCTTATTCTTTCCTATCAGTTTCGTCATTGTTTTTCTTTTCTTTTTACATAATCAAATATAAAACTAAACAAATGAGACTTTATGTTCAGGTTAGCCCTATAATGTGACGCTAAATTTAATAGGATCCTCTTGTTCAAGCTGCTTATATTAAAAAAAATATGAAAAAGGCAATACCTCAAATATGCGGCTTTACTGGTTTGGAACATTTATAAGTGCTCCATGCTTCCCAAGGGAAGGAATGCTTTGAGAACGTTTCCTTAAGTTACAACCCGCAGGAGGTGTTGGAGCTTTTCTCTCGTTTTTTCGTTTCATCGGAGATGCAATAGAGCAAACGAGTGACTCTGCTAGAGGGTCGTGCTTGGTTCTCAGGAAACGGTCAAGATTTTGTCGGTACTTCTCTTCATGCAGACCTTTTTTATTTAACAACACAGCATTGAGCTGCATTTTGTAGTAGAACTCTTGGTCATCATCAGACATGCGACCATTCGGAAAGTCCTGCATGGCGAGATCATCATACTCTTCATCTGATTTAGTGTATTCCTCATCCACAGAGCCTTCCAACTGAAATATCAATTGCTATGAGAAACTACTTTTTGTGTACAACAAATATGCACAACTACACATGAACATTTGCGCAAATATGCACCAAGTTGCCAAATTGTGTTGGCCAACAGTTGCGGACTTACAGTAATATTCATATTAGGAAAAGTTACGAAAAATACCCCGAGGTTAGGGCATTTTTAGAAACCACTCTGAAACCTTGAAATATTATGGATACTCCCCTAACTTTTTATGCCATTTATAAAAGGACATTGAAACCTTCAAACATTGTGAAAATTACCCTAAGATTTTCAAAATATTACGAATACCCCCCTAAAAGTAATGGAAAATCATTGATAATAGTTGATAATATTTCAAGGATTCAAGGCATGATTGTTATGTATTGCAAACCTCATGGGGTTATCCTTGGGATTTAAGGTTACAAGGCGATTTTTATAAACGGCATAAACCTCAGGGGTGTACTTGTAATTGACCCCTTCATAATATAGTGTGTCGACGAGGAAATCTCTCGTCTTTATCATTATATCGAATTACCGCATTGCTTATTGATACTGATCGATGAGTTTTATTTTTTTTAACCAACCAATCTACACATAATTACCTCATCTTGAAGATTTTTCTCTCCATGAATAAGATCCTCATCACTATCTACCTCATGTGGATCATCAGCTTCCTCTTCGTCATCACTACCATGCACAGAATTCTCTTTCATGAGCTGAAAAAAAAACATGGAGATAGAAAAAGAAAAAGTGAAATGAGGATCACGACTAGATAATACCGGATAATTAAAACACTCCATTTTTCCTGTTTAAATTGAAATGTGAAAATACACTTTGGCATCTTCAAGTATACATCTAATAAGCAAAATTTACTTGTTTGTAAAACCACAACACATAGATAACCACTTAATGTTAGGTAATCTTTAGCATATATGGTTAATGCTATTCTTAATGTTACCTCCTTAGAAGGTCCTCTAGGTGAGCTGCATGATGAATGGCCCCTACTACCATTTTCAATTATATCACCTCTCGACCCATCCACACTGCTGGCACGGCTTGTGGCTCCCACGTGAGTGGGCCATGAGCTAATCCCAAAGTGACCAAACTGTAGATTGATTGGCTCTGCTTTACCTATCTGCAACGGCCCATACATAGGGTTTCCTATTTCATTCCTTATAGGGGGCTTTCCAGTATCTTCGATTCCATTAACAGGCCACGCTTTTGCCACAGAACCATCATTATTCAAAAGCGCCATCAATTGTCTACTAGAACCTTGCCTTTGAATCAACTGAAACATCCCCTTGGAGCTTAGTGAATTGGCTGTACGGTGATTCCTGTACTCCTCATCAACAACATCGATTGTGTTTGTCAATGGGTCGTAAAGTTGTTCCCCCATCTCACGCCTTCGTAAGCAGCTAAACACCGTTGCGTGAATGACGGCTACACTTTTGTCAACGTTAGTGTTGTTTATTTTTGGAACCAAATGCTTATCTGCTCGGTTGCAGAGATATTCTTGGATTGATCTGATATTTCTTATGTATTTAACGTATTTGTTTTTAGCAGGATCGAGTGTCATGTACTTAGCACGCACAGCAAATCTTTCCAAGTGCTTGTCTTCGTTTGAAATATATATCATGAACGGTATGACTGAAGGGTGTTTCTTCATGAGTCCCATCTGCATGGAGAAACTAAACCTGTGACAAAATTTGGACCATCAGATATTTTTGAGAAATATGACATAACTATAGCAAGAAATTTACCACAAAATTGAGACTTAGGTGAACGCCCTCCACCACCACTGATTCTTTCCGTTCTTCCCATGCAGTTATCAACCTATCAAGGCTATCAATTACCATTTCACTTTGTGCTTTAAATCCTTCTACAGCCATCTGCTTTCCACAAATCAAACCACTGGAGGTAGAATATTTCTCAGACTTCTCAGTAGCATAGTTATTAGGCATTGTGTTCTTAGCTAGTGAGAAAGCAGAAACACCAGCTGATTTCTTTGCTTTCCGTTTGGCCTTAGCTTCTGCCACAGCAAATGGATCTAAATAATCCCCAGCATGATACGTCGAAGCCCACAATAATGGATTTTGTTCTTCATCAACAAAGCTTCTCATCATATGCCGAATTGAATCGGTAGATACAATAGTCGTAATACCCAACCTGCTACCCTGCCATAAAGAATTAAATACCAGCAAAAATAATAAATTGACATATCACAAGGGGTAATGATATTATACTAGTTAATTTTGAGAAACACAGAAGCTTTTGGCGAAAAACATCAATACATTGACTCACTGAGAAAATTAATGTTTACTGAAGTAATAATAGGCATTCTTAACTTTTAAGTCTAATTTATAAAATGTTGGGAAACCAAAATTTAAAGTTTTGATGAAAGCCAACATTCTTTACTTCCTTGGCAATCGCCAGACATCTAATACTTCAGAGTTGATAAAAATACACCCATGGAAACTAACATCAATTAAAAAAATGGAAATCCTAGATACAATATACCATATGAAAAGCTCTGCTTGAAAAGTACAAAAATAATCCTTTATTCTAATCATTTAATATTAGAATGTAACTTATTCCCCATGGAAAATCTCATAAAAATCAATGTGTCAAGAAAAGACACCAAAACCAAGTACAACTACAGAAACAAATAGCACCACTGATTCAGCAGTATTAGTAGATACTTGTAACCCTATTTTTTTCCCACCCGGTCATCAAATCTATATAATTTGCTAAAGAAAGAAACAAAGATTAAATAAAAGATAAAAAGAAAAAAAAGAAGAAGAATTTAGGAAATCATAGAAACGTAAAACCAACCAGCAATGCCGACAATGTAGATTTTCCACAGCCACTTGTCCCACAGAGTAAAACAGTCACAGATTCCTTTCTTTCTCGAATTCTGAAAGGGAAAATGTAGGTCTTATAAAACTAAATATCAAAAGTTCAAGTACAGTACATTAAAAGATTGCAAATAAATTAAAAATGGAATAATAAAATAAATGCAAGATTCTTGAGTCTACACTCGTTGAAAAAAAAATCAATAAGGTAAAATGGGGAATCTGTTAAGTCATCAACGCAATAATGTCCTAATAAAATGTCAAAAAATCAAGAGCCTTACGTCTGTGACTAAGTTAAAACATATCAAAGGTGGTGAGATCTAAATATAGGATACACAAATTACAGGTTTCGGGTATGTAGGTCCCAATCAACAAGTTTCTTAACATGGATAATTGCAGCTCATTCATAATTCTAATTAGCTGATACTATACGACTCCAAAAATATTTAATGTAACCAAACAATGTAGATCTAGGAGAACAGGAGTTGCATGAAGTTATTCATAGGCTATAAAACAAACAATATGAAACTTTTGTCGGGTTCCTAAAGGTCAACTGAGTTTCTGGATTAGAGATAGCGATTGATAAGGGAATACAATAGTCAAATTATCATGTGTATGTGCAATATAACATAGTACGTAAAATGATTTATCCCACTACTTCCAGGCATAATTATGACTTTTTCAAGATAGATTGACATGGTGAAAGTCAACATCCTGCCAGGTAAACTCACTATTATTAAAGTTGGAAATTTCGATGTGGTTCGGTTTCTATGCCATAAATTGCACCAAGAAATTTACTTCACTGGAAACTTCAATAACAATTTTAATACCAGTGCTAGCAATGAAACGGTTGTACTACAGAAGGTCAACATAATGCTGAAACAAGTAATAATACTGCCAACCAGTAATTATTGTACAACTTTTACTACATTAGGATAATACGTGTTGGTGTTCATTTGAGTTATTCCATCATAAATAAATTGTACACCATAAAACCTAGGAAAAAAACAACAAAAGTAAGAATAGAGAATACCCTTACCTCATGAACAAAGGGAGTGCTTAACAAATAATGGCACAAGATTACACATATCTAAGTATTTTAACTAAGTCTCAGAGTACCTGCCGTTTCTGGCTATGAGCAATCTCATAGGTGTGTCAAAATATGTCTTAAAGGTAATTCTATTAAGGATGATCTACTTATGAGGTGAATGAGATACATATTCAAATAATAAATCATATAGTAGTAAGAGTGTGAAAAGAAGCTTTTTCTGAATAAATCATCTTAGGTGCACAAATAACCCATAGAGTTCTCAATTGGCTGGAGTGCAACCAACTTTACCTGCATGCTATGACCAAATCAGCCCTCTGATTTGGTCCAACATACTTGTACTCGGAGAGAGCTTCCCAAACAACATCCAGAAAAAAATTTCTTCTAACAACAACAGTGGTGCGTCTTTTGTATAGTTCAAATGTCTTGCTCTTACTCTTATCTTCCTCTAAAGCAAAATGATCAACATGAGCCTTGTCTATCTCCTTCTGATTGCAAATTTTAAAATCTTCTGGTGAGACCCCTACGCATGTGGCCAACTTCTCCAGTGAGGCTCCCCCTCTCACCATCTCAAACACTCTTTTGCTTATCTGTACAAAGGAAAGTTAAGGAAATAATAATAGAAAGGGCCTGTTGATAGAGGTACAAGATAGGTGTTAGAAATATTATAAATTGCAGTAAACAAAACATAATAAAAACACTCGACTACCAAATGCAGGTTCTTTTGATAATAAAAACATACATATCTATCCATTCCAGATTCTTATAGTTCTGAAATAAAAGATACTCGACTACCAAATGCAACATGAATTGATCTACAAAGTGTTCAGATTTGTAAATTCAACTAATCCACTTTAAAGTAACTAGAAAATCCGTTCTCTATGAACAAAATATTTAATTGTATAAGAAAAATAAGTAAATTTATAAGGAAAAGGAAAAAAGATTCAATTGATTTGGATCAACCTGCAAAGCTATAAACCAAAGTCAAATTACTGAATCCGATGTGTTAAAACAAATTCGTGGCAGATGGACTGTATATCTTCTGTGATTGGGTAGACATGAAAAAAATGAAGCATCAACCCATATTATTTTCAAAATGAAACTCTCTGCTTCAAGATTACAAAAAGCACAAAATAAACTTTTCCTGCTAAACTAGAAACTACAAGACATATATGCGTCATCAGAGCCGTGCAAACAGTGGCCAAGCTTCCGCTTTGTATATATCAGGCACGTCGTTCATCATTATAACTATGCATTTAAATATCACAACCGTGAAAACTATAAATTGATAATTGTGTAATGAGTTAAAAAACCGAACATTTTTCATTTCAAATGAGAGAGAGAGACCTTAAAGGCATGGCGAGGCTTGCAACCAATGAGCTGCAAAGTACTCTGGAGAACAGAACGCGTGTATCGAAACGATGGTGCCTCCTTCTCTGCCTCTGTGGCATCGTCATCCTTCACCACCACGAACAGAATCTTCATCATTCCCTCGGACACAGCCATTCCTCAAACACCTATTTAATCTCCATCCCATGTAGAACTCACAAAAAACACCTAAAATTCAATTCCAAATTCACAATTGAAACGTAGATTCCAGGATCAATCTCCAACATGACAATGCGAGTCACTAAAGGTAAAAATCAAGACTGAAGAAGGCAAATCCAGAGCTCCAATTAGGTATTCTACGAGTCGATGCATTATAATGGAAGAGCGAAACATCGCAGGAAATTGAAAAGAAAAAAGAGGCGATTACCAAGGCGATTTGGCCATTTGTATATAAAAACTAGCTAATACCCGGTGCCAAATTATTTAATAAAATAAATTTATTATTTTATAATTTTAATTTTAATTATTATATGAGTTTTATATAGTTCATTAGTGTCCATTTTGACAAAATAAGGAATAGATTTTGGTTTGCTTTAATCTTAATTTTTTTTCATTTCACTTTTAATGTTATTATCATTTTTAATTATCTTAATATGTTTATATTTAATTTCTTGTACTATTGATTTTTTCTTACTTTATTTTCATGTAGTTAAATTAAATTTTTATATAGATATTGAAGGATACTGATATGTATAATGATGTCATAATTAAATCATTTTAATTTGAAATAAATTTGTAACTAACATATCTATCCAATATCTTTAATTATTTTGGATAAAAAAAAATAATTATTATATATTTATATATTTATTGACATGATTAAATAAAATTCATTGAGACTATCCACTTAGGTAGATAGCCTCAAGACTTCCGAATTATATAATATAGATTATGAACTTTTATATGAAAAAAATGATGTCATAATATTTTGATTTAAAATAGAGTTGTAATTAATACATCTATATAAATTTTATAATTCTTTTTGGATAAAAATGAATAGCAAAATAATATATTTTTGAAAAATTCACAAAGAGAATCTTGTGTTTAAATAAAGTAATCAAGTTTTTTCTCTCCTAGTGAGAGCTTCTCTTCTCCCCTGTGAGAGATTTTCGCCCTTCATAATTGATTAGCTTCAACAGATTGGTTTTTCTAGATTTGTTTGTTATCCAATCGCCAGATTGTCTACCAACTTTCTTAGTTTTATCCTTTGTTATTTACTTGTTCATACTCACTTATCCTTTTTGCTTTGGCCTCTTCTGCTTTCTAACATTCTTTTTGTTTGTAGTTTTATTTCGTGCAATAGTAGCGGCAAAAGTCTCATTTTGTTCCTTGCTGAGTGTGTCTTTTTTCTGACTGTATGGCTTCACAAGACTCTTCATCAGCCATAGACAAGGAATGTGCTTGTTTTGGGAAGTCTATGGTGATTTCGGATGAGGAAGATGTTCAGTTTGCTATACCTTTGGAGACTTGGAGTAGTGATTCGGTTGATTATTCCCTTAGCCTAGTGGGGAGAGTTTTTACCAGGAAATCTGTACATATTGATTATCTTATGAAAGTCATAATGACGGCTATTAATCCGGTTGAAGGAATGACAATGTGTTGTGTTGGAGGGGATCGTTTTCTGATGAAGTTCAACCATGAGTTAGATCGTGAAAGAGTTTTCGAAAGTTCACCATGGACTTTTGATAAGTACCCAATTATCATTAGTCCTATTCCACCTTAAGGTGATCCGGCTTCAATGGCTCTCGATCATTATGATTTTTTCATCCATGCACACGGTTTGCCTATTTCGAAGTTAACTACGAACATGGTTGAGTTCATTGATCAGAAGATTGGCGAGTTTCAGTTTGTTGATTTTGATCAGTCCGGGAAAGCTCGTTCGGATACTCTTCGAATCCGAGTCGGGGTGTTGATGACAAGTCCATTGAAACGATTCATTAAACTTTGTAGTCCTGATGGTCGTGATTTTGTAATTACTTTCACATACGAGAAGTTGGCAAATTTCTGTTATTTATGTGGGTTATGCGATCATACTGAAAAGTCTTTCCGGCTCCGCTATGATGAGAAGTTTATCGATCCTAAGTATTATCCCTTCGGTGTTTGGCTCCGAGATGCTCCACAAGAAAAGGTTTTAAACGAATGACGAATGAAAACTCCTGGACTGACTACTGGATTACCGCAGCAGAAATCCAATTCTCCGCCAAGCTCCGGTTAATCTCCGGCGGCTCGATTTGATCGTGGTTCTTCATCCAATAATCACGTTCAACCTCCCCCTGGATTCTCGCCCTTTCTACGTAGCAGCTCCCTTCAATCCCAAATAACAAATTCACCCACTTTCCCGATAATTTCGCAGCCTTCTAATCAATCCTAAATAACAGATATTATCACTTCTCCTACTATTCAGCTACCCACTTATATTCACTCTCCTATCCCTAATCCCATGTATCCTGCTGATGACAATTCCACTCCCCAATTTATCGGTCTTTTAACTGAAATTTCGCCCAACATTATTCGTGTATTGGGTCAAAATCCGTATTCCTCCCCTCAAGTTACTTATGACTCATTTGGTGATGGGCCTTCTAATTTTGTGGCCCAAATTCAAAATCCTAAAAATCTAAGCCCAACGGATACTAATCAGCTAATTCCTTATCATGCCCAAACTCAAGCTAGCCCAACCCCTCATCAAAGCCCACCTATCTCCCAGCCCAATCAACCTACCAGAAATCTCCTCAAACGCGTCCTCTTTCCCACGGCTACATCACCTTCCACCGCACCTGAAGAGTACTCACCTTCCTTCCCATTTCCTTCTCCTCATCAAAACAGTACCTCCGTCATCCTCAGACGCCTCCTCCTAGCCTCTATACTGTCGAATGTCAGTCTTTATCCTGAGGTTGTCGGTACCAATTCACCCAGTCCAGATTTCCCTCCTCCGTCTAAACGGATTAACTCCAATTCTTCTGGTAATTCCCCACCACATCCTAATCTTCCAGATAATCTTGATTTGGTGGATGTTCCTATGATTTTATCGATTCCCCCAACTTCTTCTACCCCTTCCTGTAAGCCTGGGAAATTTCGCAATTCCAAGCCCCCTTCATCTCCGGGAAAATGTTGTCTCATCCTTGATGAATTTAGTAGCAATGTTGAGACTCCTACCATCTTCCCCCCACCTCCATCCTCTTCTTATTCTAAAATTGTTAATCTTCCGGATCGTGACTATAGGGTCACAGATAACGAAGTTAACGGTAATTAGGCGGCGGCGGCGGAGCAGTCCCGCTATTCATCATGAGTCTATTGAGTTGGAACTATCAAGGCCTGAGGGGGCCGTGGCGAGTTCATACCATTCGATCTCTTTTACGAGATCACAACCCCTCAATTCTCTTCTTGTGTTCTTGTGTGAGACGAAATGTAAGAAGAGAACTATTGATTCTTTGAAGCAAATGTTCAATTTAAATGGTATTTGTGTTGATTGTGAACGAAAGAGTGGTGGTCTGGCCTTGTTGTGGAAAAAGAATATTGATGTGTCTTTACAGAATTTCTCTCAGAGTCATATCGATGTAGTTGTTGAGAAGCTTGGATTGGATGTGCCATGGTGTAGCGCCCCTTTCCGTAGAAGGAGAAAGGACACCACATCCGCACCAAGACGAACTCCTAAACAAGGTAAATGTACCCCATTCAAAAATTCATCTCGGCGAACGGCAAGCACTCAATCAAACTCCGGCAACAACAACACAATGCCCAACAACAACAACAACAACAATCAGAGAAATGCGGAAGCGAATTCATAAACAACAGTTTAATCATAAAAGCCATCCATGGCTCAACTAACTATCCCACATCAGGGGCACATTGGTACATAAGGTAATCATAATGTTAAATACAGTAATTCGAATCAATTCAGAAAGTAAAGACTCGACTGTTGTTGGGACACTAACAAGACAATAATATGTGAGCCAACCTAGACCTGCTGCTGCCGACTGACAAGATAGGTGACATCGCCACCTGTCTACCTGAAGCAAGAACCAAAGTAGAAGGGATGAGTATAAAGGATACTCAGTAGGGGGAGGGGGGGGGGGGTTATACAATATAGGTATTGATCACAATTTGCGTTTATCTTTTAAAATCAAAAGGGGTGAATGTTGCTCGTTTTGATAAAGATACAAACAATAATATAAATTGTAAAACTATAACACAAAGCAACATTCGAGTTCGGCTTTATTTGAAAACACAAAAGGTTGACGAACAGGATCCTTCAAAAACGTTTGCACAATAGGTCAAGCCGATCATTTTGAAATGATATTAGTTAAGTCACGAGGCCGTTACAAGTTCGAAAGACATGGCATAAATAAGTTGGAAATGATAAGTAAAAACGGCTCGTAATTCCACTAAATAGTTTGAACAATAAAGAAGGCATAAGTTGGCAAGTTCGAGCCACGCTTCCGGGTTTTATATATATATAAGGAAATACATATGCTAAATAAAGAAAACCGGAATGTGCTTCGACTTGTAACGAAAGCCGTAAATCATTTAAACAAACAAGTGATGCAATAAGTCATGCAATAATGTATCCCGGCGAGAACGGACCCTCTCCTTATAACTCCCAATCATGAAAAACATGCAAGCATGTAGTCAAGTACTCCACCACCAAAAGTCGTGATCCAATCACAATTTAAGGAAACGAGTGGTGCCCCACAACGCTACCGTACACAATTTAAGGAAACGCTCAAGGCGCTACCGTCGCATTAACTTAGGTCAATCAAACCTCCCGACCGGCCTAAGTCAATACCTAGAGTACACATCGGGATTTGCACTAGACGCTCGTCTCCAGGCTCACCTCTTGTATAACTCCTGGGCCCCAAAGTCATAATCCAGTCCATGGCTCGCTTGAAATTAATAACAATTTAGGTGGCCAAAAGGGTCATTTGAAAATAGGGAATCAGGGTGTGGGAGGCCAAATGGGCCATTCGAGACAAGGTTATATTTGCGAGGTCGAGAGACCAAAGTTCGCATTTAAAACAAATGGGTTTTCCTTGCCTCTAGCTGAAAATGTTTGTAAAATATTATACATATAGGTTTTGCTATTAAAAGGTTTGACTAAGCACATAAAGAAATAGTAAAGGCAGGAACAACAAGCAAGAAGAAAAGGCGGGATAATCATTTATTTCGCAAACCTATATATATCTATGATCTTGCCCCAGTTGAAAACATTTTAAACCCTTACCTGTAGCTCGACAAACGAGAAAAGCAAGCAAGCAAGCAACATATATGATTCTCCCTCAGAGATCCCACCTGAAAATACGGGGTCTAGAGGATGAATGACTGACACGAATGAGAAAACAGACACTGACGCTCGGCTATGAAAATGCAACATGCTTAGAGACGAAAATACAATATTTAAGCATAAAAGGACAAGTAGGGGCAAATTGGTCATTTAGCATGTAAAACGTGGAATAAACGAATAACAAATAACATTTGATTAAATATAAACATTCAAGAATAAGATACTCAGATGGTATGATTGAAATTCCACAATAAACATGCATAACCCATTCAAGTCAATCAATTGAATTACAACTTATCAACTTAACAACTTTTTCCAAAAGCTCAAAAGCTACAATCTAACATTCACTCATAATCCAAGTTTAATCGAGCCCAAATCTCATCAATTCAACTATACAATCATACATCGACAATATTCATCAATTTACAATCATGCTACAAGTTAAGGTACAAGCAAATTTAGCTTAATTGATTCGAAAAGCTAAAAGCTAGTGCGAAAGTCGACATATATACATAATCATACAAAAATGGTCATAAAAGACAAACAGTAAATCGGATTGAGATAATACCAGCGCCGTTAGAACCGTTGCGTCGAGATAATGAATCTGTCCGAAGACACCGTCACCGGATTCTCTCCGGAACAGTGTCAAAACTGCCGATCACCGCCTGCCACCACCGGACCGCCGCCGGACCGCTGCCAACGCAGTCAGACCCTTATACTCAAACGTTCCTCTCGTCAAGCCCGTCACTTCCCCCAAGCCCATTTCCCGATCCGGTCACTCACCGGAGTTTAATTTCAGTTTGAAGCTCCAATGAACCCTAAATCCAAGAATCAAAATTACTCAAAATCGGGCAATCGAATTCGGGAACGGAGTTCGTAGAAAGCTTACCCACGTCGAGAAGGTTGGAAAGCACCTAAAGATCGACGAAAATGGTGGCCGGAGCACGTCGGACCACCACTCCCGCCGTGGCTCCTCCGCGCGCCGCCTGTAATTGGCCGGAGCGCCGCCGTTTGAGGGAGTCACGCCACGAGACCACCACCAATCTTCTCGTCTTGTCACACCGGTCAGAACCTTGGTGGTCCGCGATGGTGGCGCCGCCTGAAACATCGCGCCTGAAAAATGGCCGTATCTCCGCCGTCGGTGGTCGGATGGACTCAAGACCACCGCCAATGGATTCCTCTCGTCGAAACGGTTCAGACCCGACCGGTCTTAAGTTTCGCCATCGCCGGAAAAGTCAGATCGGAGAATTGCGCCGCCGTTCGGTTCTCCCGCCGTTACGCCGTCGTCGCTGCTCCGATGGCCGGGAAAATAGTACGGTTGGATTCGTCTCGTCGATACGGTCGTCTGGACATATGATTCGTCGAATTCCGACAACGTTGCAAAAATCGTGTTTGGGAGAGAATGGCTCGTTGTTCGATGATTGTCGGTGTGTGTGTGTGGTTTCTAAATATGGAAGGTTACTATATATATTTTTTGAAAAACGAGACAAAAATGCAAAGTCTCGGAATTAGGCGTACTTAGTGTCAACATGACCGTAATGAAAAGCTTAACAGGGTTTGAGGTTCGTTTCATGAAAATTCGGGTAGTTACAAAAAGTCAATATCGAGTGGGGTCAAAGTGTAAATAATTTTGGGCCAAAAATGAAATATTTTGGAAATATAATTTTATGAATAATATTTGGAATCTTGATGAAATACATCTTTAAGACATTGGATTCCGGTCCAACTTGCACTGTTAAATTACTAGATTCGATTAAACGAGCTAAAAATATAAATTTACCAAATTGACCCTAGTTAGTGACAAAACGATGCAAATATAATTCTTATTAATGCTGTGAGTTTTAAAAGCCAAATTAATGGTTATGAAAAATTCTTTAAATGCAAAAGTTGGAAAACGTGTAATTATGAAAGACATCGGGACCATAAATGGTATGTATCTCGATAAACGTGCTAATTCTGAGCTTGGAAATTATGGGTCGTCACACATGGCATTTTACGGGTTTTTATGGGGAGCTGGATCATACAAAACGTTACCAATCTTGGGATTTGCTCAGGAAGCTTAGTCGAGTGTCTCAATTGCCTTGGTTTATGATGGGAGATTTCAACGAGCTCCTTTCTAATGATGAGCATGATGGAGGGGTTCCTAGAGGCCCGGGTCGGTTAGCAGGCTTTAGGAATGCTTTATTGGAAGCGGGTTTGGTGGATATTGGTTTTAGTGGCAAATTCTTCACTTGGTGTAATAATTGGCCGGAGCCGGGTACTATTAGAGCTCGTTTAGATAGGGGAGTGGGTAATTCTAGGTGGATCAGCTTGTTCTCTCAAGCTAAAATCACGCATCTATCCTCACCATGTGTTGATTATGAACCAATTCTTTTAACATTGAAGTCAAGCCCACTTAAGAAGGTCCATCGGAATAGACCTTTTAGATTTGAGGCTTGTCGAGACAGAACAGAGTTACGGCTGCTGAGTCTTTTATTCTTAATACAGACTCTTGCAAAATAGGTTTATTGAACTGGAAAAGGAGAAAACGACAGCAAACTCGTACATTGGAAACACTTCAGCAGGAACTTGAGAAAATCTGTGTGGGTAGAATCACAAGAGAGTCTCGTGAGCAAGAAAATGTTATTCGTAAGGAGATTGATGATATTATATCTGCTGAGGAAACCATGTGGAAGCAAAGAGCTAAAGAACATTGGCTGAGAGAGGGAGATCATAACACTCGGTAGTTTCATGAGAAAGCTTCTCCTAGATGATGAGGGAAACAGGTGTAATTCGAAGATTGATATTCAGGGTGTAATTGAGCGGTATTTTTGAGGTCTCTTTTAGTCAGAGCTTGGAACAGATGACGAGATTTCTGAAGCTTTACAGTCGGTCAGATCACGCATCTCAATCGAGGCTCAGGATGATCCGCTTCTTCCATTTTCTATGAGTGAGGTAAAAATTGCTCTCAAAAGTATGTATCCCGTCAAATCCCCTGGCCCAGATGGGTTCCCCCCGTTTTTCTTTCAGTGTTATTGGACCACTGTGGGTTGTGATATAGTTAATTGTGTTCTTGACTTTTTGAATAATAATAAATTCTCTGCCAAGTTGAACTATACTCATATTGTCTTAATTCCGAAGTGTAGAAATCCTAAACTTATTACTCAATTTCGTCCAATAAGTCTATGTAATGTTATATATAAAATTGCTTCTAAAACTCTCGCTAATCGTATCAAACCTTTGTTGGATAAGATTATTTCGCCTACTCAGTCAGCATTCATTTCCTATATATTGATTACGGATAATGTCTTAGTTGCTTTTGAATTAAATCATGCATTGAAGACTAAGAATAGGGGAAAAGAGGGTTACTTTGCTTTGAAATTAGATATGAGTAAGGCTTATGATATGGTAGAATGGAGGTTTTTAGAGTTGGTTCTTAATAAGTTAGGCTTCCCTTATCGGTTTTTTAGTTTGATTATGCTTTGTATCATACTCTTTTCCTTTAGAAGGTGATTAGTTTGGTAATATTATTCCTAGAAGAGGTATTAGGCAAGGGGATCCTTTATCCCCTTACTTATTTCTTTTTTGCGCCAAGGTTTTATCTTGCTTGTTGCAGAGACAGGAAGAGATGGGTAATCTGAGAGGTATAGCCATCTGTCAGGGTGCTCCACGAGTTTCGCACCTTTTGTTTGCTGATGACACGTTAGTTTGTGGTATAGCAGAAGATAGAGCGATGCAAAGTATCAAGGATACCCTTGAGTTGTATTCTCGAGTGTCGGGCCAAATTACAAATTACCAGAAATCAACTATTGTTTTCAATAGCAATGTTAGCCAAGCAGCGCGTCATAATATGGCTGATCAGTTAGGTGTAAGCTTGTCAGCTAAACTTGAGTTATACTTGGGTCTCCTGGGGATTGTTGGAAAGTCAAAAGCTGCAGTTTTTTCTTCAATTAGAGATCAAATTTGGAAGAAGGTGCAAGGTTATGCTGAGAAATTTTTATCTTATGCTGGAAAGGAGGTTCTTATCAAAGCTGTTATACAAGCTATTCCAACCTACACAATTGGGTGTTTCCTGTTGCCGGACTGTTTTATTAGAGAGTTAGACTCCATTATGTCAACTTTTTTGTGGAACAATGGGGAGAATAGGAAGATACATTGGTTAGCTTTGGAAAAGGTTTTTAAGAGGAAAAAAGCTGGAGGTCTTGGCTTTCGAAGTTTGAAATCCTTTAATCTAGCAATGTTAGCTAACAAGGTTTGAGGCTTATTAAACATCCGGATTCTCTCTTAGCTTGACTTCTCAAAGCTAAGTATTATCCAGATACAGATCTTTGTGGCGCTGGATTAGGGAGATCTCCGTCATATACATGGAGGAGTATGTTAGTTAAGGAAATACTAGAAGTTAGGGATTTGATATAATCCAAATTTGACTTTCCTTAGATAAGAGATATTGTACAGTCTATATATCTTGTATCTTGTATCCCTCGTATTTTTAAAAATCAATACAAGGAATTACTTTCTCCCAATTATGTCTTCTATCATAGTTAACATGGTATCAGAGCGGGAGACGATCCATTAAACGGATCCGAACCTAGCTCATCATATACCTATACCTCTCCCGGCTATGGCCGACGACAGTCACAGCACCACCGGCAAGGAGTCACAGCAGCCCGTTGACTCCTTAGCCACACAATTAGCAAGCCTTCTCCAAAACCTGCAGCCCCAAACAGAAAATCATCAAACCCACAGTATTCCACAAAATATCTCAGTTAGCGTGAAATTAAATCAATCCAATTACTGCCTTTGGGCTCGATTAATCAAGATAGCAATCGGAGGACGAGGTAAACTCAACCACCTCACCGGAACTCCTCCACCGCCGGCAGCTGAAAGTCCGGCCTACGCCAAATGGGAACAAACCGATCTCATAGTTTGTTCATGGCTTCTCGACAATATGGAATCAGAATTAGTCCCAGCTTATGCTGAGTATCCGTCAGCAAAAGCCCTATGGAGCGCCCTTCAATCCACCTACAGCCACGGTGGAGACGGGCTTCAGATATTCGATCTCACCACTCGCGCGAACAACCTCAAGCAAGGAGGCGAAAGTATTGAGACGTATTACAGCGAGCTCCAGCGGATCTGGAGAGAAATAGAGATCCGCCAGCCCAAACCCATGGTGAAAGAAGACGACATCAAAGTCTTCAACCACCTCAGAGCTGAGACTCAATTGTTCCAATTTCTCGCCGGGATCGACGATAAGTACGATGCCGATCGGAGAGATTTACTGAAGGAAACCCCTCTCCCGACCGTTGAACGGGCTTATGCCACCATCCGGCGAGAGGGAACACGACGCGAAATTCTCGGAGGTCAGCGGTCATCATCGGCGGACGGAGTCGGGTCAAGTTTTCTCGCCGGAAATCAAGTTGGGCGAAGTACAGCGTCGGCGGGGCAGTGGGGCGCCACCAGGCCCCAGGCGGGACCACCGAAGCGGGCGACTATGGCCCCGCGCCGGAGCGGCAAGGCCACCTGACAGAATAGCAGCGGACAGAACAGGGGCGATGGAAAAACCCAAATCAAATGTGAACAGTGCAATCGGAGCGGGCACACAAAGGATCAGTGTTATGAGTTGATCGGATGGCCAGAAGGGTGGCGGAGTGCCCGCCGTTCCGGTCACGAAGGAGGAAGACAGGCGGCGGCACACACCGCCCAAGGGGGCGCTAGGGCAGCCGACGAAATTGGGCAAGAAGGAGAAGTGGGAGGCGGAAATCACGAGAAAGAAGGAGCAGCCTACTTAGGTATTGGGCATGAATGGGAGAAATTCCCATTCTACCCCCCACCCAATTTTAAGTTATTTAATAATATGCAAAATGTGCCTTTGTCTTGTTCCTCAAATGTACAGCAGCGTATGGCCCTTCACACCAATTCACAGAGTAGTAGAAAAAATGATCAGTGGATATTTGATTGTGGAGCAACAGACACGATGACGTATGACCGGTCAGATTTTGATGGGTGCACTACTCCTCGAAAAATGACTATTCAGGATGCTAATGGCGGGGTGTCACCTGTTGTGGGAGCAGGAACTATAAATTTATCCCCTTCATTGCAATTAAAAAACTGTCTTTTTGTTCCTAATTTATCGTGCAAGTTACTGTCTATCAGTCACGTTACAAAGGAGTTAAATTGTGTTGTGCTAATGTTCCCCACCTTCTGTCTTTTGCAGGATCTTCAGTCGGGGAGAGTGATTGGGCGTGGTACTGAACGTTGGGGATTGTACTATGTGGACGAGGTTGCTCAACACGGAACTACAGCGCTTGCTCACGGGACAGTGAACCGCCAACAGTGGTTGTGGCACCGTCGGTTAGGTCACCCATCTATAGGTTACTTACAAGCTTTATTTCCTTGTATTTTTCCTAAGACTAGTCAGTTGAGTTGTGAAACTTGTATACTTTCGAAAAGTCATAGACAACAATTTTCCTCCTCGAATTCTCGAGCTACTGAAGTTTTTTCTCTTATTCATTCTGATGTCTAGGGCCCTGCCCCGGATACTGGTGACCATGGTTTGAAATATTTCCTTTTGTTTATCGATGATTGCTCTCGCATGATGTGGGTTTATTTTCTCAAACATAAGTCCGATGTTCCTTTGAAATTTGTTGAATTTTTTAAGATGGTTCAAACTCAGTACAAATCACATATTCAGGTCCTTCGGTCGGATAACGGGGGGGAATATGTCAATACCACCTTAAAACAATTCTTTCAATCTAATGGGATAATCCATCAGACTTCTTGTTCCCATACTCCTCAGCAAAATGGGGTGGCTGAACGTAAAAACCGCCAGCTCCTTGAGATGTCCCGCGCCGTTATGATTGAATCTAAGTGTCCCAAGTATCTTTGGCCTGAGGCAGTTGCCACCTCGGTTTATCTTGTGAATCGTTTACCCACTAAAGCACTCCAGTTTGCCACACCCTTGCAGTTTTTGAGTCGTAAGGTCAGTATACCTTCCTCGTTGGTTCTTCCTCCTAAAGTATTTGGGTGTTCGGTCTTTGTTCACATTCCTAAGTCTACTCGTACCAAACTTGATCCCTGTTCCCTTAAGTGTGTGTTTGTGGGTTATGGGGTTCATCAGAAAGGATACCGGTGTTACCACCCTAGTACTCGGCGTCTCTATACGACCATGGACTGTGATTTTCTTGAAACAGAATATTTCTTTATCCAACCCAGTGGTCAGGGGGAGTCTAGACAGGATCCACTAGGTTAGGTGTCACATTCTTGGCCGGACATAGTCCCAACAGAGCAAGTAGGCGGAACCACCGAGCCGACCACCCGTCCCACAGAACAATTGTCCATGCAAAATGATCCCATCACTCGAACCGAGCAAACTGAGGATCCTGAGGTACATTGTGACTCCAGTGATGTTTCTTTAGATCAAAATGAAACTAACAATGCAGGGCAGAATGAAGGAGAGTCCGATAGAGATGGGATACAAACACAGGGGGAGGAACAAACTGAAGGAGTACAGGAAAACAGGTATACCTTGCCTCCAAGAGCAAATCGAGGGGTTCCACCTAAACGATATGAACCAGAACACATGGGCAGAACTCCTAAATACCCAGTAGCCGACATGGCAAAAGGAAACTTGTCTAAACAGGCTCTTGCATGTGCTACTTCAATCTATTCCACCAGAATTCTGACTAGAGTGGAGGAGGCTCTCACAGAAGAAAAGTGGGTCCGTGCGATGGAGACAGAAATGGAGGCACTTGAGAAAAATGGAACTTGGGAGAAATGTATACTTCCCAATGGGAAGAAGATGGTCGGATGTCGGTGGGTCTTCACAATAAAACACCGTGCAGATGGGAGTATCGAGAGGTACAAAGCCAGACTAGTGGCAAAAGGGTATACTCAGACCTACGGCATAGATTACTCTAAGACTTTCTCACCCGTAGCCAAGATCGACACAATCAGAGTGTTGTTCTCTGTAGCTGCCAATCGAGATTGGAGATTGCACCAGTTTGATGTCAAGAATGCATTCTTGCATGGGGATCTTAGAGAAGAAGTGTATATGGAACCACCACCTGGGTTTACTGGTAATTTTGGGAACAGAGAAGTGTGCAAACTACGAAAAGCTCTGTATGGGTTGAAACAGTCACCGAGAGCGTGGTTTGGGAGGTTTACTGCAGCTATGAAGAAATATGGTTATAACCAGAGTAACTCGGACCATACACTTTTTCTCAAGAGAAGAGATGGATTGGTGACTTGTCTTATCATCTATGTAGATGACATGATCATCACGGGAGATGACGTAGAGAAAATTTCAGAGTTGCGAGGAAATCTGTTTCAAGAATTTGAGATGAAGGACTTGGGAGAGCTAAAGTACTTTCTTGGGATAGAGGTATTACGGTCCAGACGAGGTATCTTTATCTCTCAGCGAAAGTTTGTTTTGGACCTTCTGGCTGAGGTCGGACTTCTTGAGTGTAAGCCAGCTGACACTCCGATGATCCCAAATCATGGGCTACAAATAGTAGATGGGGCAGAAGAAGCCGATAAGGGTCAGTATCAACGATTAGTTGGAAAACTGATCTATCTGTCTCATACCCGACCAGACATGGCATATGCAGTAGGAATCCTGAGTCAGTTCATGCATCGACCCCAGAAAGAGCATATGGAGGCGGCAATTAGAGTTTGTCGTTACCTAAAGGGACATCCGGGAAGGGGAGTACTGTTTCAGAGACATGGACATCTCAACATCGAAGCTTACACCGATGCAGACTGGGCCGGAAATCCAATAGCCAGAAGGTCAACCTCGGGATACTTTACATTAGTGGGAGGCAATTTGGTGACTTGGAGAAGTAAGAAGCAGAAAGTTGTAGCACTCTCAAGTGCAGAAGCAGAGTTTCGAGGAATTGCACGAGGAATAACAGAAATATTGTGGTTGAGGAAGCTACTGGCAGAGATTGGCTTTCCAGCAATCGGAGCGTGTGAGTTAAGATCTGATAGTCGAGCTGCCATCAGTATTTCAGAAAACCCGGTACAACACGACCGCACAAAACACGTGGAAGTGGACAGGCACTTTATTAAGGAGAAACTGGAGGATAAAGTTATTGAGATGCCATTCGTAAGATCCGAGGACCAGCTAGCAGATATTCTCACGAAAGCTGTGAACGGGAGGATATTTAGTGAGGTGTTACGCAAGTTGAACATCGTTGACCCGATACTCAACTTGAGGGGGAGTGTTAGTTAAGGGAATACTAGAAGTTAGGGATTCGATATAATCCAAATTTGACTTTCCTTAGATAAGAGATATTGTACAGTCTATATATCTTGTATCTTGTATCCCTCGTATTTTTAAAAATCAATACAAGGAATTACTTTCTCCCAATTATGTCTTCTATCATAGTTAACAGAGTATTCATGCAGCTCTACATTTGATTGGTGCAGGTTCACGATGGAGAGTAGGATCAGGTGATAGTATCGGAATTTGGCGTGATCGTTGGCTCCCACAAGCACCTGATTATCGCCCAGGTTTACTAATGACGCCTGTTGTGGATGTAGAACGTGTATCTGATTTAATGAATCAGGGGCAAATGTCGTGGAATGAGGATTTGATTAATTCTATATTCACTCCGGAGGATGCTAGCATGATATTGAGTATCTCTCTTGGGCGGGTGTCTCGGCCTGATACACTAATATGGCATTTCTCAAGAAATGGTGATTTTTCAGTCAAAATTGCTTATTATTTGGCTTTGGAGTTGGCTTCGAATAGGAGATCTTTTGAAGGATAACCACAACCTCTAAGGTATGGAATTTAATTTAGAAGTTAAAAGTTATGCTAAGATTAAATTGTTTGTATGGAGAATCTATCATAACATTTTGCCTACGGGAGTTAATTTGCTTCGGCGACATTGTAATATTAATCCGGCTTGTTCTATTTGTGAGTTGGCTCTTGAGGTTATGTCTCATTCTTTAATCACATGCCCTTTTGCTCGTCAAGTTTGGACTCTATCAAACATCCCTTGGGGTACTATTAGAAAACTTGATGATGACTCTTGTTTGGGGGTGGAGAGTTTAATTAAGGAATTGGATGATGATGACTGTGGTCGAGTTTTTTCCTTGTTGTGGGCTATTTGGTGGGCTAGAAATAAGAAATGGGTGGAGGATCCACCTGACGTAGTGGCCTTCGCTCGCAAATGTTGGGATGAACAGAAGTTGGCTCATAATAATATTATTTCTCACGGTACTACGGTACTACTGGAGGCATGGAGGATTGTGCTTATCATGTGGGCTCACAGTTGGTTGGAGGATTGTCTCAATTTTGTCATAGATGGATTGCTCCTAATCCTGGTACTATTAAAATTAATTATGATGGGTCCATCTTTAAGGCGTTGGGAATGGTTGGTTCGGGAGTGGTGACGAGAAATCATGAGGGGAATGTTGTGGGATGGTCGGCGGCTGTATCTTCAGGTCCTCTTGATCCAGAATTTGCTGAGCTTTTGGCAGCACAGGCGGCGGTGAAGTTGGCTATGGATAGGGGTTGCACAAAGGTTTCTATTGAAGGAGAATGCTTAGGTGGTGTTAGGAACCATAAGAATAATTGTATGGTTCATTGGAATATAATTGAAGATGTTAGATCTGTCGCAGTTCATTTTGATTCTTGTGATTTTCTCTTTGTTAGACATGAGTCAAATTGTGTAGTTCACGTGCTTCCTAGGAATGCGATTCCGTTTTGCTTTGATTTGGAACTCATCCCATCTTGTATTTCGGTTTTTGTAAACTCTGATTTTAATTAATATATCTACCTATTCTATCAAAAAAAATTAATATATTTATATACTTATTTACATGAAAAAATTAAATTCAATGGTAATTCACATGTTGGATACACTCAATGATTCTGAATTATTATTTCACTAGTACAAATTAACTTTGGTTTGATGTAAATTTAATAAATATATTAAAACATTTAATTGATAATAGTAAAATTGAATTTGTTTAAATATATATATTTAATAATATTACAGTTTTATTTTGCACAGATATAATAAATTACAAATTAATTCCTCTCATTTTATAATTATTTCTGCTTCATTATTATATCAATACATTAGAAGAATGTCGCATCTCGACTGATTTCAATCTGCATTTCCTACAGCAACTTAAAAATTCTACCAACACCTGAATTCACCATGGTAGCAAAAAGGAGCAAGAATACACAGCTTCTCCAAAATTGTTTTTATTGTTTCCAGCATCAAATCTTTCCGCAAATTACATTATAGTCCATCAGATGGCAAAACTGTCTATTAACAGAATTGGTTGAATTACACTGTATAAGTGCCTATACCTGGATCAGCTGCTGCTGCAGCACCCTTTCTGGACTTTGGCTTCTCCACAACAATGGCCTGTGTTGTGAGCACCATTCCAGCAACTGAAGCTGCATTTTGCAATGCACATCTCGTCACCTTAGCCGGGTCGATAACTCCAGCTTCTACCAAGTTTTCGTATTTATCAGTCATTGCATTGTAACCAAACTCCCAGTCACCAGCCTTTACTTTCTCTACAACCACCTCGCCTTCAATACCGGCATTTTGAGCTATTAAAGAGGCCGGGCACAATAGGGCCTGCAAAATTCATCGTAAGAGATCAAAAAACTCGTTTTATGAATATATGCAGAGTGTATGCAATCAAGAATCAAGTGTTTGTTTTACTTTCACTTTTTTTAATGTTGAAAGATGTAATATATCATGTGTTTATGTAACACCTACTTGAACTGACGAAACCCTTAACCAATCCCATTTATGGAGAAGGTTAAATAGGGTAATTGCTTTTGGGGATCCCCTTGGGTTTTGCCTAATTACAAACAAAACCGCTTCTTCTTTTGAAATTCACAAATACCCACATGAGGCATTGGACTTCGTTATACAGTTAATTGGATCAACACCTCTTCGGGCATTGCTATATCATTGTTGGTTCCTACAAGCTTCAAAAAACTACAAAAAACTTTTTGATTCTTTTTCACATTACGGAAACCATCCCTGTGAAAACAAACTGTACTGTTTTCAAACTCCCAAGGCAGATTTGTGTAATTTTGAAAGAATTTATGGACTGGTTTGTAATTTTTTCAAACTTCCTGGAACCAGCTGTGACATTGCAATCTCCAAAGGCGTGTAGATTGAAATGACCCTTATACACAGAAGCAGGGAGTTATCGGTAATTAGCCCAAACTCTGGGGATCCGACTGTAATTTAATCTAAATATCAATAATTCAAATTTCTTCAACACAGACATCAACTAATTACCCACATGATATCATAAGAAGACAACTTTTTACCTTTTGGATAATATCAGCACCGAGGCGCTCATCCGCATCTTCAAGCTTCTCCTTTATCGCGGGAACGCAAGTGGAGAGATGCACCAATGCAGCACCACCACCTGGCACAATGCCTTCCTCAATAGCAGCAAAAGTTGCATTCTTGGCATCTTCAATACGAAGCTGACGGTCCTCGAGTTCACTCTCTGTTGCAGCACCAACTTTGATGACAGCAACACCACCAGACAATTTAGCAATTCTTTCAGCAAGTTTCATAGTGTCGTAAACTGAATCAGTCTCATTCAACTCCTTTTTGAGTTGAGCAATTCTAGCCTGCAGTTCATCCTTCGATGCAGCATCAGCAATAATTGTAATGGAGTCCTTGCTGATTGTTATCTTTCTTGCCATTCCCAACTGGTCCACTTCAGTTTTCTCCACGAGCAAACCCAAATCGGTAGCTTGAAATTCGGCTCCTGAAATATAGCAATATAAAGAATAAATAAATAAATATTTACACACAAGCACACAACAAAAAAAATCAAAATGATATCAGTGACCATTCAAATCGTCCTAAAATGCACCATGTGACCATATATAATGCTAGCTGTTTGGGACAATCGATGGTGCACTTAAATTTAATATTTGTCGAGTATTTATAATATTTTTAGTACATGTATGACATTTATTCTAAGTGGCTCCAAAGCATGCGAATCCACGCAAGCCATTGAGAAAGCCTCTGCCTTAGCATAAAAGCAAGTGGATATCCCTCATGCAAAGGCTCATCTGGAGTAGCCTGACCCTGGGAAAGAGACTGTAATCGCCGCCAAAGTAATTTAAAATAAATGAGATTGTAGGGATAATAACACTTCACATCCAGACTATAACGCTCTTTACACTTAACTCCCAAACTTTTACTTATTATCGATTGCAACCAAAAAGTTTATGTCTAGTTGCAGTTTACCTCCTCATACACCTGGTCAAATTTTGGCCACAATCTTCTGCTGGAAAAGTGGGGTGAGGAGGTAAATTGCAACAAAATGCAAACATTAGGAAGCAATCGGCAACAAATTAAGGCTAGAGAGGTAAAGCGTAGAAAGTACCCATCTGGATGTTAAAGTGCTTTTACCCCTTAAAAAATGAAAATAAACTTAACAAAGATAGGATAAATGAAAGACGAGAGACAATAATAGATAAAAAGTGTAAAACGTTAGGGTTAATTTAATCAATCCACTTAAAAAGAACCAAAACGGTTTCCATAAGACTCTGATACTTTGAATATAGTATAGAATGTTTTTTTAACTATTTTTTTACTATAGACGTGAAGAAAGGGAATATTATTGTTACCAGTTAAAATAGCAATATCTTGAAGAAGAGCCTTTCTTCTTTCTCCAAAACCAGGTGCCTTGATTGCAGCCACATTCAAGATACCCCGCAGCTTGTTTACAACAAGAGTAGCTAAAGCCTCTCCAGTTACATCTTCTGCAATAATCAGTAAAGGTGATCTTAACTGAGTGGTCTTCTCTAGCAAGGGAATAATGTCCTTGATAGCTGTAATCTTCTGGTCAGTAACCAATATTCTTGCATTCTCAAATTCCACAAGCAGCTTCTCGGGATTGGTCACGAATTGTGGTGAAATATATCCTCTATCAATCTGTAATTCAAGAATGAATTAGGATCGTAGCTAAAGGCATCAGATATATAGAGATAATGGAAGGTGTTTATTTTTTTCTTTTAATTACAGACCTCCATTCCTTCTTCTACTTCAACAGTTGTCTCAAAGGATGACGATGACTCAATAGATAAGACACCATCAGGTCCCACCTTGTCGACTGCATCAGCAATCATTTCTCCAATACTGTCATCGTTCCCGGCAGAGATTGAGGCAATGGCTGCAATTTTGATTGTTAGTTTAAGAGTTTAACAGAGAAACCTTTTAGCTTTATGATAGTGCATTTCCTGATATACCCTCATTTATATATTATCTTTCTGCCCTTAACACCCCGGAGGCCCAGACAGAATGTCTGAAGTTTATCTTGCCAGGTTTTATTTCAATACAGAATTCTCCATACCAATTATTTATATAATATAGGGATAATTACATGTAGAACCCCTGGTGAATGTCCTAAAAACAGCCAGTGCCCCTCAGGTATTGGTAATTACATCTACACCCCCTGAGCTCTGAACTTATATAACACTTCCGTCTGGCCGCCAAGTCTTTTAACAGAATTCGCTATCGTCATCTAAACTTTTTTGTGAAAAACTGAAAATCCTAGTTTGCCTCTGTTGGTTTAATTCAAACTCATGACCTTGTTTAGCAGACCCTTCATAATATTAGAGTATATTATATTTTCAATATTATTGAATAAAAATATTTGACTTTTTTTCAAGAATTTATTTAAAAATTTACGATGGACCTCCGTTTAAAGCTCCCAGTTTAGTGGTAGCTAATTACATGCAAGTCAATTAACATTCAAGAACGAACACAATACCTTTAATATCATCCCGTCCCTTAACGGGTCGAGCTTTATTTTCAAGCTCAAGAATCAACCCCTGGACAGTTTTGTCAATGCCCTTCTTAACTGAAACCGCATTGGCTCCAGAGGTGACACTAAGAATGCCAAGTTTGATAATTTCACGTGCAAGAACAGACGCTGTTGTAGTCCCATCACCAGCAGAATCATTTGTCTTGCCAGCAACCTTCACACAACAATTTCAATGTTTTAATAATAAAAATGACATCATAACAATGAGATTGTTTTAGTTTTCAAGTTAAGAATCCAACCTCTCTAATGAGAGCAGCACCGGCATTCTCCATAGGGTCAGGCAACTCTATGGCACGTGCAATTGTCACACCATCATTGACCACCTTTGGGGTACCAGCCTCGTCCAAGACAACATTCCTTCCTGCGTGTTATTACACAACCGAACATTAAGCATATGCCAAATGTTCATGAATATGCTAAAGAAAATATTGGTACAAGAAAATTACATACAGTTAGTTGCACATCATACAACTCCGCCAAAGACAATTGTTCAGAAGTGCAAATATGCACTCACCGATACAAACAAAGTTATATAAGGTAGTTACAATGAAAACTAAAGACTAGTTGGCCTGTCAGAAAGAGTTTATGTCTTGGGCTCCTTAGTTTTATTCACTTTCTACGACGACTCACAGCACACATGCACAGACAAGCATGCAAACATATGATAATTCATTACTTACCCCCCCCCCCCCCCCCCCCCCCAAACACCACACACACACACACACAAAAACTGCATAACCAACGACTATCTCAAATTTCCACAAAAGCTGAGACAGATACTGAATTTTGGGCATTGAGCTCCGCATTCCACTGAAACCATCTAATTTATTGATATAAGATAATGTAATCAAAGATACGAGTTGTAAACATCAAATTCACTCATCCCACAACATCATATACCGAAAAGAACCTCAAAAACAGTTAATTGCACTATCCACATTCCACCCAATGATTCAAAAAAAAATTACTAACAAACAGTAACTACATATCGAGAAATTCTCCAATAAACTACCTCTGGGACCAAGTGTGAGGGCAACGGCGTCGGCGAGCTTATCAATACCAGCCTGCATTGCAGCCCTCGACTTCTGGTCAAATGCAATATCCTTAGCATTGGCTCTCACCACAAACCGATTCCTGCCATTCTTCTGTCTCTGCTGCAATTGACTAACTCTCTTGTTCTTTAATCCCACCTAAAACAAAATTCAGAAAAAGTCCAGAAATTAAGTTATATCATAAAGCAAGAAGCAGAGGAAAACAACCACAAAAATCGAGAAAATTGATAGGAAGAGGGGGTGGAGTAAGCATTTTACATGTTTAGAAGGTGAAGGGAGGATGGAGGCAGTAGAGATAGCATTGGCTGAAGCCATTTTTGGTAGAAGAATTGAAGATGGGATTGTGGATAAGAAAGAAAGATAGCAGAAGAAGAAAATCTGAAAATGTGCTAAGGCTTAATGAAAACAAGTAGATAGAGTGGAGTGGGTTTATAAAGAGAGAGAGTGAGGGTTAGTTGGTTCCAGAAGATTCCCGCTTTGGTTCGACAACCGTTGGACTTGGCTGTTATCTGGTGTGTGCGTACTCGCGCGCCTTGGGCAACAGATTCTTCCGAAAATTGACTTTAAATACTATTCATCTAAAAACATTTGGACATGTCTAAAATAAATTCACTTTTAATACCTAATGTAAAGTAAGTCCTTAAAAAATTGACATGTGTATTTTTTATTTTTATTTTACCGGTGAAAATAATTATGGATAATGACAACTTCTTTGCCCATTGAATCTTCTTCCTTCCCACTTAATCACGTTTCTTGTATTAACTGTAGTAACTTTGAGGTTGAGCCATTTTAATATGCAAGTGCAAGTACAAAAAAATAAATTGGATCATTTGCATGTAGTCAATGATTATTACTAAAAAAAATTAAAATGCAAAGTTTCGTATTTCCCTAGAAGTAAATTTTTGGAAATTAATTACTTCAAGTCTTGACTCAGCACAATTGCCCGGTTAAAAGTATATATGTTATTAATAGTGAAAAAAATACTAAAATAAATATTTAAACTCAACTTTTATATCCAAAATATTCATGAATATTTTTATTATTCCTTCTATCAATTTTTCATTCTAAAAAACCCAATTATTTAAGTTGACTCATTTTCTTGATAAACTTACCCTTAAATTTATTAAAGTAGCTTTGTCATCTTTAATTACAAATTGATTTATTTACATATTTATAAAAGTAACTCATGCATATTTGAATTTTTTTGCTTTTTATTTCATTTTAAAAAAATTAAATTATCTTAGTTATACTTTGTAAAAGTTTAAGAAAATGTTCTTTTATATATATATATATATATATATATATATATATATATATTTATATTTATATATATGTATATATTATGAATTTTTTCCAAACACATTTAATATGTTGAACTTATTGTTTATAACATAAGGAGAAAAAAGTATTATAAAACTTAAATTTTGAATGTTCTAGAATGGAAATTTGATGGAATTCGAGCATGATGAACAAAAATATTCATAATTTTTTAGATATAAAAATTTATTTTAGAGATTTTTAGTATTATTTTTCCTATTAATAATTATAAAACTTTCTAATCCCTTGTAATATTAAAAAATAAATAAAATAAGTTATATTCTGGAGGAATGATATATGATTAATTGCTCCTCGAAATCCTATGATGCTCGTACTAGGGCCAAATCGTATTACGATATATTTTCCTTTATATATAATTAAATTTTTATGAGTTTATAAATTTAAAATTTAAAATTATATCTTTATAACAGGTAATAGGTATCTATAACCTGCACAATAGATTGCAGGTAATTGTAACATGTAACTCAGGTTACAGGGATTCTAATAAAGTAGGGGACCTAACGTTAGTTCATTTTTCTCCTAATTTGATAATAGACAAACCCTATTAGCTTAATTCCCAACACATTCTTTATATATTAAGTATTATTAGATTTGGGGATAATTACATCTAGACCCGGTAGTAGTTTAGGAAATTACAAGTGGTGACCCTCTTAATCAAAATTTATACTTACACCCATTATGAGTTTCGTAATTACAAAAAATACCCAAAAATTAGAGTTCTGTTATTTTATGTTTCTAATTTTTGGGTATTTTTTGTAATTATGAAACTCGTATGGACGTGAGTGTAATATTATGATTAAGAGGATCACTACTTGTAAGAGTTAAATGCCCAAAAATCCCTGTGTTAATGGTAAGTGGCAAGAAAAACCCTGTGTTATAAATATTTATATAAAAAACCCTGTATTTGAAAAAAGTGTGTACACAAGACCCCACGCCACCCACGCGCTAAGTCTGCAAATGAGAATAACATTTTTTCTTACTTTTCATGTGGAAATGACCATATTACCCATTATTCTGGTATGTGTTGGACCACACATTTTGTAACATAATTCTGCTTAAAAAAAATTGTTTAATAAATTATATAAATCTAAAAGATTTAAAATTCTGAAATTTGTATTTAATAAATAAAAAAATCAAAAGATTATGTTGAAATTTATAATTAGTAAATAATTTAAATTTGAAAGATTAAATTTGGTATTTATATAGAAAAAATTATTACATAATCTTCCATTAAAAATTCATATAAGTTTTAAATTTTAAAAAGAAACTTCTGATATTCTTTAATATATATATATATATATATATATATATAGATATAAAATGAATGAATTGAGTGTTTTAGGAAATATGTTTATGTGGCAAATGGCAATAAAGTGGATTAGTTAGAATTGATCCATTTTGCCATGTAAATTATTTCTATAATTAATTTTATTAATTATTGTTTTGTAACTTACATATGTACATATTGACATTCCATATTTTTGTGTATATTAAAAAATTTATAACTTCTATTTATATAATTAAAGAACTATATAACTATTTTATATAATATTGAAATTAATTTTTTTAAAAAAATAATTTTAACTAAATTTTAATAAGTTTTAGAATTATACATACTACATTGAATGCTCGTTAATTAAATAAAGATAAAATAATATATTTAATAAATTCATTAAAAATATTATATTTAATATTTTAATTCCTATCAGATATATATTGACACTATTGAGGCATTGATTCAAATGAAAATTTATCTGACTAAAGTAAGGAAAAAAATTTTAAAATATAAGTTTAATTAAATTTTATTATTATTTTAATAATATAAAATAAATAAATAATTAATTTTTCGGAAAAAAAACTTTTTCAAATACACATGTCTCATGTTCATTTTACAGTAGAAAAGTTATATTTCATTTCTGTAGCGCCCCGGAATTTCAGCATGCGTTGTGCTGCTTCCAGGTGAAGCACACGGGCTTCGTCCACGGGGTGTGCTAACCCCGTGTGTGTGTGGCGCGCAAGGCCTCCCCTCACGGGGTGTTGCAAGGCCGTGTGTGTGTGGATTTGATCCCACATCGGAAATGCAAGCTTGGTTTGAAGGGTATATAATCTAATTCTCAAGTACAACCATCACAAGGTTGCAACCTCTTTTGGCAAGTGGTTTTAAGCCAAACTTTAGGGTTATGCTCGGTGGGAACGAAGGTTATACCCGCGCGTCCAACGGGTGCCCAAGCAGGGGGATTCTCCTTTCCGTGCCCGGGGGTCGCGACAATTTCAATATAAATAAATTTATTAAATTATTATATTTGAATACTAATATTTTCAAAATATAAAGGAAATTTCAATAATGAAATGAATATGATTTTTAATTAATAACGAAATAATAATAAATTATTTAACAAAAAAAAATACAAAGTATAATAAATAGCTCTTTTTTCGGTCAAAAAGATAAATAGATTCTAATCATTATTTATATGATCTATTATTAAATATTTTTTCATATATTTTAATTATTTGAATATTTCTGTAAGAATCATGAATATATATTCTCTCTATTACAAATATAAAATTAGTATTTTGTTACAAAAATATCATATTACTATTTCTGTACATTTAAAATGAGTTTTTTTATAAACATAATTTCTGGTTATTTTATAAAATTAATTACTTTTCATGTGTGTGCTTCAAATTCTAAATTATTAATTTTTGATATATTGCTAATAATTATATAAAAAAAATATTATTCAATTTATTTAAAAATATATATTTTGTAAATAAATTTTCCTGTGCAAGGCAGGGAATAAAAAACTAGTTATTACTAAAATATAAAACATAATTAAGTATATGCTTATATATTTATCTATATGTATTACATATATACGTAAATATATATTTGTTTGCCAGCATTATATGACGTAATTTAGAGAAACCTAAAATAATTATTTTCCATTAAATTGTTAATCACTACAAAAATCCTCTCCACAGTGGTGGTGTCGCCGCACAGTGTCTATCCTAGAAAGAGGAAGAAGCACAATTTCGAAAAAAGGAAAGGAGAACAAATGGAAGATGAATATGAAAAGAGAAAAATAATAAAAATATTGAGGATATTATTGGAATTTTGGTGTTAAAAACACATCAAATGGACTTTGAGGGCAGTGTACAAATTATTTATAACACAGAATTTTTCTTGCTACTTTTACTTAACACAGGGTTTCTGGTGCAATTAGCTCCTACTTGTAATTTCCTAAACTCCCATGAGATCTAGATGTACTTAACCCGTAGATTTAACTATAGTGTTAATTATAGACAGAGTCTTGAAATATGGTTTAAATACAATCAGCATCCTAATGTCTTGATAATTACATCTGCACTACCTGCAGTTATAACGTATCAGTTGGAAACAATCTCAAAAGCCAGAAGATACACAAATCAGAATGTAAACACTTTAACACTCCCCAATCAGGGAGTTGCCACTGTACTAATATTGCAGAGAGCACCCAATTCTTGGAGAATACAATAAATGTCAAATCTGTTAGAGAAATTTTCCATCTCTGCTGGAGAATACATTTACCCAGATCATCCAAGACAGTTATCCTGGACGAACTGCTAAGTATAGAACCGGATGGACATATATATTACACAGTTTATGGATTCAGACAATATTAAAAACACGAGTTTGTAAGAGAGATTAAATGTTCTGAAAGATACAGAGCAGCACAAGACATGGAGGGAAACATCTTCAAGTTTCAAGACTTTTTTTTATTCTTCAAAGAATCAGAGTCCCATGCTTGTGACCTGCAGACAGAGACCGGCTTCAGAGAAAGAATAAAACTAAACTAAAACAATATGGAAAAAAAGGGCCAGTTACGAAAACCCCCTGAGGTTTACACCATTTACGAAAAATACCCTAAAACCTTGCAGCCTTACACTTAGGAGGTATTTGTAAGGTTTTTCAGGGGGTATTATGCATACATTTTAATGTTTCAAGGGAGGTAGTTGTAAGATTTCAGCTGACCAGGGGGTTATTTGTAATATTTCAAGGTTCCAGGGTATTTTCAGAAAAAGGACCTAACCTCAAGGGGTTTATTGTAATTATTCCAAAAAAGAAAAGAAGAAATTAAAGTTGATGAGTATGGGGTTGTCTTAATTACCATTTTCATCAACTATAATCATCTGGTAAGTCCACATGTTCATGTTGAGGAGCCTGCCACCTCTTCTTCTTTTTCGTTCGGAATGTCGGACAATCTGGAAATTAAATATGGAACAAAAATACAATGTTTTTCCATTGTCTGAGATATATAAAATATGATTATGTATTCCGTTTCTCAGAAAATACAACACTCTTTTTCATTTTGATAATGAGATCCACAATAAATTGAATAATAATATTCATTTAAAAGTATTATTCACGTAAAGATATTGATGGAAGCAAAGATTACCATTAGCAGATTCAATATTTCAAACAATGACCCCGTACACAAATTACTGCTACCACGTTTAAATATTATCTTTGATGTAACAATTTAAGATTTCTAGAGCATGAATCCAAACGAATTGCTATTTTTATACAAAAACCATTGCACAAAATAAAACCATCTTTCATCTATTTGAATAGGAAATGTGAAAGAAAATGCGACCAATGGTACGGTCAAATAAATCACTAAGCCAAAAATTAATACGCTTTCTTACTTGTCTTTAAGACAATACACATTTGGAAGAAAATATGCTTACTCTCTAATTGTTCCAAACCTTGTATACTCTACTTCTTTTACTCTAAATGTTTCGGACAAAGAAAGTAATCCAATTCGCTTTTCAATCATAATATAATATGCAAAATGGAATTTTGTTCCAGAAAGTTCGTGTTGTTACCTCCTTGAGGATATATTGAATTGTAATGAACCTCGGCCCAAAAGCTCAAGAAAATAACTGCAGGAGAATAGCAAAGTTACAATTTTGTACAAATTCATGCAATTTCTCTCAACTGTAAATGTTAAAAACAAAAACTCAATACTGAGAATAAAGCAATAAATATATTACCTCGTTCAGACTTTTGAACATTTGGCAGAATCTCAATGTAACAGGTGTCCTTAAACGACGTTATGACTAAGATTTTTATACCGTACTGCAGGAAATTCAATAATGAGCATCAGACCACATGGTAACATTCATAAACAAGAACAAATCAAGAATTTACATTTACATAAAAAACAGATTCTGTATCAATGACTATTACCAAATAATGAACTTTTTCAGTCTAACATTTACAATATACTAAAGGATCACATTTAAATTTACATTATTAAAATGGCTCAGCTATAGTACAAAAATTAGCCCACATTCTACATAAACAGAGGATGAAAGAAAAACATACAGAGTCAGCAGCAGCTTGTAAAGTAACATGATCTCCCCACTCTCCAGTCCTAAAGTCGATCAACATAATGTTAGAAATCAAACAAGCATATAAATGAGTCTTAACATTATAAGTACAGGGATATACTTGGCCATCTTTGTCAGATAATCTTGATAAGCCATAGGTACATATGCTTCATATATCTCTGGGCAAGACCTAAGCTGGAAATACAAATTACCGCAGAAAAATAAAACATCAGTTCAAACAAATCAAGCTACAGTTGTAAGAACAAGGAGATATATTTTACAGAAAAGAAAATTGCCAACCTGATTTACAATTTGCTGTCTAACAAATTTGTGATGCTCGGGAGTACGATAAAATTGGTCGGACAGAGCTCGAAACTGAAAGAAACGTAAAAAGCTAATAATGATAAATAAAATAAATAATAAGGAAAATGCACCAAATGCAAGTGGAACGAAAAGTTTTCTAAGACATTTATAGATATTCTCAAACTCAAAAAAGAGGGTAAAAACAGAAACTGACCTGGCAGTTACCATCACCTTGAACCTTGAATTCAACCAGCTCATACACCTGTAATCTACAGAAGATAAAATTACCCGAGTTGTTATTTAAATGGAAACGAATATATTGAATTTATGATATAAATATGGTTAGGCATTACACTCAAGTAATATGAGACAGTTCAACATTATTTCTTTGATAGAATTACCCGAAGTTCTATCAAGAAATGTCGATATTGGGCCAAAAACTAAGAGGACTTAATTTCTTATAGTCAGATTAGTAAATAATATATTTGCTGATAAATTACGTGCCAGATATGTTTTATACCTGTCGAGAAGCCTTTGATGATCTAAAGTTGCTTCATCTATCGAGGGTATTTCGCCATTAATTTTTGGAATATGCTGCACAGACGAGACACAAGTTGATGTGCAGTCAACCAAGCAGAATGTGGTTGAAAAATATATATCCTACTACGATTAAAGTAGAGTTAACTCGAAAAAATAAAATCCTGAAGGGTGTCTATAAGACAACAAACACAAATATTAAATCATATTTGTTTTTTATTAATTATTTATTTTCTTTTTGATACTTACGGGAATAGGAACCATCTGGTTCAATCTTTTTCCCACTTCTCCATCCAAAGCATACTCATTCATTATCTCTAATGAATCACACCACTCCTCCTGACAGAACGATTCATCTCCTGGACTAGAACACGAACCAGAAATTCCCAAATCAGTTTCTTCTTCTTCTTCTTCTTCTCCTTCTTCCTCTGGATCATCACTTCCTACAAAAGCCATTTAAATAAATTCCCAAAAAATAAGAAAGAAAATCAATTACAAGAAAGCCCAAATGTCCATTTCTGGAAGTAGGATAGTACCGTCAATAGCATAACTGTAATTTCCCAATGATTGTGGAAACCATTCCTGCGAACAAAACCCTTCTTGAAAAGACTTAATTGGATTTTCACTAATTGAAAGATGTGAAAGTTCTTGGTGCAGAGAATTTGCAGCAGAAAGTTCATTGTTTCCTCCATAACTGCTGCAATCTGCATCATACTGATATGATCCTTTTAAGTAATTCCCCGAATAGCAATCCGTACTATGTTGTTGTTGTGAGATGGAACCACAATATCCACAATTAGAATATGGATCCCCGTCGAAAAGCTGAAGACCCCAACGAACAACATCTGGATCTTGCTCATATGTAATCATCTTGAATTTGTATAATTGTATAATATTTAGCTGCCAAGAATCAAATATCATGATTAGCTATGAGTTCAAAGTGGATATCCGTGGGGCCCATTGTTAGTGCGGCAATGAAATAATGACAAAACAAAGTATAACCATACGGGTCATTTTTGGAAAGTTCACTTTCAATGTAAATTCGATGGAACTACGGTTATCATGTTTATAAGCAAATTAGACCAATTTCCCCCGATCGACCATTAATGTCTATACTCACGTGTATTTCAATTTGTAGCAATATTCTCACATTCTTGCAACTCAAGGCTAAACTATACTCACCCAAAACACAAAAAGAAACAATACTAAAACACGAACAATTTTCAACTTCCAAACAATCCTGCAACACATTGAACTCAATGTTCTCCCCTCAAATTTCTGCATCCACAAAGTCCAGTGTTGCCCCCTTATACAAGATCTTGGCTGCGTCCCCGTCCAATGGGATGATCATCCAGTACTAAAACTAGTCAAACTCCATCAGGTATCTTTTCTATGGGAGATAAGATTCAGTGTAATCTATCCAAAAAAAAAACAAGGAACTCCTTCCAAACAAAATCCCAAAAGCCAATCAGATCAATTTAAAAAGCACGACACTCATGTATCCAATTACTTCAATAAGAATTACAACATATTCCACAAGCACGGACCAGAAACCATACTTATGTTCACTAGAAAGCAGTAATGTACCACGATCAAGGTCACACCGGACAGAAACAGAAACCATCCAAAAGACAGGAATTTGCGAGCATTTGCATTGGCTAACAATTTCAAACGAAATGTACAAAACAATCAAACTCACCTTCAATTGTCAAATTCTACGGGATACCGAAATCCTCATACATACCCTTCTGCCCACGTATGCTTTATACACATCTCGCGGTTTCGGGTCGCCACAGGCGGAGGAGCCGAGATTTGAGAGAGAAGAAACAAAGAGTAATGGGTATTTATGGAGTTGAAATAATGGGATTGATTCGGGAGATAGAGAAAATGTCGTGAATTTCGGGGGGTGGGGTGTCATGTCACGAGGTGAATTACTGTTTAGAGAGAGAGAGATGAGAGAGGGAGAAAGCGGACAATGGAATTGGAATCTCAGTTTGGGTCTCAATTCCCAGTGTTTTCAGAAGGTGGTGTTGTCAAACTGACGGCGATTCCTTTCCCTTTGTCCGTTTTCCCGTTTTCTTGTCTCTTTTTACTTTTCTCCAATTATTCTACGGTACGGTGATCACGTTTTTATATATTTATATATTTATTGTTCCGTGAAAATGTACTGCATGGGGTATATTTTAGTCATAGCTAGTGTTATCATGAAAATGATATTACTACTATTTATTCAAATAAGTTTTACCACAATTGTTAGCGGCGTAGTTTAGCATTATGGTGTTATTATATTAGTTTAATCAGAGTTTTCGAGTTCGAGTATTTGGAAACGCGATTGTTATTAATAAATAAAGTTCTCGAAGTTCGAGTCTTTGGAAACACAGTTGTTATGAATAGAGAGAATTTTACATTTTTGTGGTTCGATCAAGTCTTTGGAAAAGCAACTGACATTGGTATAAATAATTTTATACATTTGTGATCCGACCCGAGTAGACTCATATAAATAGATTTTTAAACAAAAGGAAAAAAATTCAAATAAGTTATATTTTCAATTTTATTTTTGAAAGAGAGGTTTATATCTACTATATCCCAAAAGTTTGGTTAGTGGCCGAATCAGTAAATAAATTTACTCAAATACTATATACCGATAACAAATAAATTTTCAAACTTTTTTTTTTTGTTCAAATATAAATTTTCAAACTTGAATTGATTATTGATATATTATTAAAATACAACACTCAATCATTATTTGTTAAGCGGCCTCAGTGCTCACTGGTTCGATCGATTCAACCACCGGTTCGACCGGTATGATGTCATAAATAAATTATTATTATTATTATTATTATTATTATTATATAATTTTATAAATGCATAAAATAATAAAATTCTATAATTTATTTCATATTATTTGAAGTACAAGCAATAAAATAAAACACTATTTTATAACTTCTTTAAGTTATATAGAGTTTACAAACACTTCAAAATCAATTAGTATTTAATAACTGAACATAAAAAAAAGTAAAAATGAACATACAAAAAACTTAAATTGAAATCATTTAAATGTATTAATAAAGAATGAATGAAATCAATGAATGTTGTATATTACAAAACAAATGACAAAGAAAAAAAAAAGGAAGAAACATAGTTGGCTTATATATTCATGAGGAAAAAACTATAATAAAAAAGATAAAAATAATAATATCTCTCAAGTATGTGCAAGTTTGTTTGGAGAATGGTAAAGGTAAACTTAAAAACCTAAGACTAAAAATAACAAGTAAGAATGGCTCAATTGGTTAGCTTCCTTCTAAAGTTGGGCAAGGTTTTAAGTTCAAATCCTAGATTTTACACTCAATTTCTTTTTTATATAAAACAAATATTGAAATCAATATTAAACTAACCGGCTGTCCAATCCGGTTTCCTGCACCAGTTTTTCCGATTTTGGAACTTGTTCTAGCTGTTCTGTCCAGTTCTGGTCCCCACTGGTTCTAAGGGGTCTACCAAACCAAACCATGCTTCGGTCACCAGTTGAACCGGTCGAACCACCCGTTCCGATCCAATTTTTAAAACATTGGATCAAGCAGAAAGATTGTGTTCAATAGTTTCATTCCTTGTAATTTTGCTAATGATTTGCTTTGGATTGTTGCTTTGTTAGAGTTCAATTGATTGATGTATTTTCTTTTTTCTTTTTGTCAGAAAAAGGAAATAGTATTACAAAGCTTCAACTGTTGATGTATTTCCTGAACTTTCCATTATGAGCAGTTTTAATATAGAAGGTGGAGTCCTCTCAAATCTCAGTACCTTATTGTCTTTAACCGGTTCCAATTATATATATATATATATATATATATATATATATATATATATATATATTACTTTTTGGCCATAATATAAGATTTTAATTTCTATTCTTTTTAGTGGAGTCCTTTAATATCCCCGAACGGTTACACGTTCGGATGCATAAAATTAATAAGAATATTTTTTATATCTTACTTCTCGAAATATTATGATGCATGACATCGTGTCGGACACCCGTATTGAACACTTCTCTAGTATAAAATGTCAAAATAAATTCGTGTTGCCGTATCTGTATCATGTCGTGTCCGTATCGCCATATTCGTATCTGTGTTTTATATTCCAATATGAGTTCTTTATACACTTTTATCATTTGAAACATGCTTTATTTTTTTATATTTTGTCGCTTAATGATTTTATTAATTTCACATAACCATCATGAGTTATCACTTATCACTCAAGCGATCTAAAAATGGATCAATATGTCAAGTTGTAACAAGATAAAATTTCTACAACGTCATGGACTGCAGAAATTTCTTTCGCATTCTATGGGAAATTCGACTCCAACATACAAAACAAGAAGGCAATAAGTATGTCGATATTTTAACCAAACTTGGCCATGTTATAATAACATTTCTTGTTTTTGGGATGAACCGCCGCCATGTATTCTTGATACGTAACTTTGTGCTAGGTTCCTCCTAACAAAAAAAAAAAAAACAAGAGGAATTTTTTTTTTTAATTATTCTAGCAAACCAGAGTTTAAGAATATCTTCTTGGGCACAGGTTAATTGAGAAAGTCTGAAACTGAAAAGTATCCTAATGGGATTTTGGTAGAGTTGAAAAATTGAAGGAAATTGGTTGTGATTATCAAGAACAATGTTGTACACTTGTACTAATTGGAAAAAAAAAAAAGGGCATCTGATGTGGGGACTGATGAGCGCATAAAAAGTGCCGAAACGTCGTCGGTTGATGATTCTGTCGGAGTTGGACATCGTCCTGTGATGTCACATTCACCAGTTTTAACTTTTCATGAATTCCCACAGAAAGGAAAGGTCATGTTACTCCTTTTTTAATCTTTATATGTAATTGGTGTAAAATTTTATAAATAAAATAATATATAAATTATAATATGTGGCATACACGATTATATATATATTTTTATAAATTAAAGTTTAATGTAATATTATATTACTCTTAAAATTTCAAATTTGTTAGAAATAATAAACTTAATGTCAATTTTTCTTTATTAATGTAATTTCAGATTTCAAACTAGGAAATAGTGTGAACTCATGAAATGCTCACTATTCAATCAATGAATTTTTATTAAAAAATAAAATAAAATTATAAGAATTCACTATTTAGTCAAAATATTGCAATTTAGTTAAAGGATTCGTTCATATATATTATTGTATAGATATTGATATATAGAATCCTCATTTTCTAAATTAAATATAGTATAGATATTGATATATATAAATCCTTATTTTCTAAATTAGAAAGAAAGTTTTAAGTATTTTTTATAGTTACAGTGTAACGAGGTTGATAAATTTATGGGACGAATAGCTCGAACTCAAAGTTAAAGTTATTCGTGCATCACGACCCTAGATCTTCGACCTTACAAGTTCTTGTTCACTAAATTACTGATTTATAGACCTTCATCTTATATTGAACTCCTAAGAGGCGTTTGAAATTAGCAATTTATGAATTAAGGTTAATGGTGGTATCCACCACTAGATTTGCAATTGTTAGCCACTAGGGAAGATACAAGTTTTTTAATTTTATGTTTGAAAATGAAAGATAAAAATAATTGCACTTTATCTCACATCTCTTATTTTTCGTTTGAAATCTCCCACTAAAAATATAATACATGGAAAAGACTATCCCTTAATTTTAGTCCTAAAATTATTTTTTTACTCCCAAAGTCATTCTCATTTGCTGAGGATGTCTCTCATCCCACAAATATTGATTAGGGTTTGAGTTCTCAAATTTTCTTCTCGTTTGTGGTCGGTAAGAGTTCTCAAATTTTCTCAAATTTTGTTATCATGATTTAAATTAATGCTATCCCTATTTTCATTATATACTCCATCTTAGCAGTACGTATGCAAGAGCCTCAATCTAATGATGTATGAAATTCAATACTAAGAGATAAACAATGTAATTCACAGCAGATCACAACTTAAATTCACAGTAGATCACAAGTTAAATGACAAAGTTTAAGAGAGACTTAATATCCCATGACCAGCAAGTTTGATTTTATATTATAGATGTAACGCCACGTAATTTCGAGGTATGTTTCGGTGCGTTAGTCGAATTTAATTGTTTAATTATATGAATTATGTGATTAATAGAGAGTTATTATGAGAAATTTTGGGGAATATTTGTGTTTGAGTGTTTTTGAGATTCTAAATCTCGTATTGCTAATAAGGGTGTTGTGAACATCTCGATTTTGTACCTCGTCATACGACGATGTGTGGAAAAATTGATGACTCAGCCTCGCCAGACATTAGGCAGACTCCGGACACCCAGACGATCCCCGAAAGTTAAACCCTAGGATCCATATCCCGTGACATACCCCCGGTAGCCCCCAATCGCCTCTCTACCCTTTCATATATTCATCGGATCCCGAATTTGATGCAATATTACGATAGGGCGTCGCGATAGGAGCATTTTTGTCTCCAAATCACCCAAATCGGACGTGAAACGAACGAGAAAACACCAAAAAACCCGGACAAGCGCGCAAACCCTGCCCGACCCAACATGGCCTGCCGGTCAACACGACCTCGCGGGCCGGCCGGCCTGCGAACTATCCCTCCGGCTGGTCCCCCCAGCCAGCCGGCCGGTCATGGCCAGGCGCACCAGCCTGGCCTGCCGGTCATGCGCACCTACGTTGCCCTAACCTTCCATATACGAAAACTTACCTTGTTTATGGGTTTTTTACGCCTATAAATAAAGCCCTACCCCCATTCATCAATTGCTCATTCACTCCTCTCTCCTCTCCCTTCTAAGGTTCGACTTTTCGCCTTAGAATTTTTAAAGAGAGGACTAGGCTTCCTTAGCTCAGTCCACTCTAGTCCCTTTTCGGTCCCGTCCTCGATTTTAGGTATTCCTAACCCCTAAAACCGAAAGGAGGTCTGACGCTCTGCTCAATAGAGTGTTCGGATTTCAGTCCCGAGTCGGAGTTCTGTCCGGTCCCTGCGATCGTGCTCCTGAGTTCGAGGGGGGAAGCAACAGCTAGGAACAAAGTGAAGTGAAGATAAGACTACGAGGGTGAGTCTCCTTTTAGCCTTTTCAATATTTACTTTCTTTCCGCTTTCCTTTACTTTCATAGTAATAAGTCCCCGTTCCGTCCCCCTATGGGACGGAACACCCCCCACGGCTAAGGCCGCCTGGTTTAGGTGGTCAACGGGCGAAGGGCCTCCCCTTTCTCGACCCCACCTAGACTACAACCGGCGCCCGACGCCTTCCTCTTTAGTTTCTTGCTTGCCTAAGTGTTTTCCGCTTTCCTGCATGAAACTTCTCATCTCGCATGTTTGTGCTAACCCCGAACTTCCCGAGCATAGCGTATAGGGTAGATATACCTAGGTCTAGTTCCTTTTGCGATTCGCTGGATACCTTGCGCAGGGCTTATAATCCCTCGATAGGTTTAACGAAGGCCTGACGGCTTCACAGCCAGGAACTAAACCCAAGGTCTCGTCAAAAAATACGAACCTTTCAAAAAACATTCCTTTTTATCCAAGGAAACTCTCCAATAACAGCCCAAAGTCCTTTCTTAACAAAAGATGTGACGACCCATAATTCCCAAGCTCAGAATTAGCACGTTTATCGAGATACAGACTATTTACGGTCCCGACGTCTTTAATAATTACACGTTTTCCAACTCTTGCATTTAAAGAATTTTTCATAAACCATTAATTTGGCTTTTAAAACTCACAGCATTAATAAGAATTATATTTGCAACGTTTTGTCACGAACTAGGGTCAATTTGGTAAATTTATATTTTTAGCTCGTTTAATCGAATCTAGTAATTTAACAGTGCACGTTGGACCGGAATCCAATGTTTTAAAGATGTATTTCATCGAGGTTCCAAATATTATTCGTAAAATTATATTTCCAAAATATTGCATTTTTGGCCCAAAATTATTTACACTTTGACCCCACTCGATATTAACTTTTTGTAAATGCCCGAATTTTCATGAAACGAACCTCAAACCTTGTTAAGCTTTTCATTACGGTCATTTTGACACTAAGTACGCCTAATTCCGAGACTTTGCATTTTTGTCTCGTTTTTCGAAAAATATATATAGTAACCTTCCATATTTAGAAACCACACACACACCCGACAATCATCGAACGACGAGCCATTCTCTCCCAAACACGATTTTTGCAACATTGTCGGAATTCGACGAATAATATGTCCAGACGACCGTATCGACAAGACGAATCCAACCGTAGGAGGAGATTGTGATGTTGTTTCTCATGTGGAAGCATAAAGCATCAAGTCCGAGAATGTACCAACAAAAGAAAGTCTTGGGGAAGGAGAGATGGCACCCGATCTTGATATCGACCGGTGGAGGTACATTGCATTATCATAGCATTCATTCATCGTATTTTGTTTCGAATGGTAATTGCTATAAATATCTATTAAGTGTTTTATATAACTTACATGCTTTAACTGCTCTCAAATTCACACTTGCACTGATTGAATGATTAGTTGTTAGGATTTATGTAATCTCTGTGTGGATAGCGTAGAATTCGATAAATTCGTTATTCGCTAATAGAGAGTGCTAAGGATAAGGAGTTCTTGGCCGACTAAGATCGTTTCTGTTGCGAGTACGTTATGCGGTTCTGGATAGCATCGACTTTGACAAATCGAATCTGAAGGAGAATACTTCTGAAGATAGTCGGAGTGAGAACCGACATGAATCTGGATGTCGAACTCGACTAGAAGAACACCGAGCTTTCAGCTACACCAAACTGAAGACCTTACATTGGGATTTTCTGTTCTTGGTCATTATGGACGAGAATGTGTGCTTTTGAACGTGCACCGGTCTTGAGAATTAATCAGACTAACACGAAGGACACCAAGTTTAGATGAAACAGACAAATGAACATGATTCTTCAGGAACCAAAGGAGTCTGTACAAGCCCGAAGACATTACAAATTGGACAGAACGAATTCCTAGAATCGAAACCAAAGAATAAGTTTGATAGAGAACAGTCTGACGTGAGAAGTAGAATCTGAGGACAGATTCTTTTGAAGAGGGGAGTATTGTGACGACCCATAATTCCCAAGCTCAGAATTAGCACGTTTATCGAGATACAGACCATTTACGGTCCCGACGTCTTTAATAATTACACGTTTTCCAACTCTTGCATTTAAAGAATTTTTCATAAACCATTAATTTGGCTTTTAAAACTCACAACATTAATAAGAATTATATTTGCATCGTTTTGTCACTAACTAGGGTCAATTTGGTAAATTTATATTTTTAGCTCGTTTAATCGAATCTAGTAATTTAACAGTGCACGTTGGACCGGAATCCAATGTTTTAAAGATGTATTTCATCGAGGTTCCAAATATTATTTGTAAAATTATCATTTTTGGCCCAAAATTATTTACACTTTGACCCCACTCGATATTGACTTTTTGTAAATGCCCGAATTTTCATGAAACGAACCTCAAACCTTGTTAAGCTTTTCATTACGGTCATTTTGACACTAAGTACGCCTAATTCCGAGACTTTGCATTTTTGTCTCGTTTTTTGAAAAATATATATAGTAACCTTCCATATTTAGAAACCACACACACACCCGACAATCATCGAACGACGAGCCATTCTCTCCCAAACACGATTTTTGCAACATTGTCGGAATTTGACGAATAATATGTCCAGACGACCGTATCGACGAGACGAATCCAACCGTACTATTTTCCCAGCCATCGGAGCAGCGACGACGGCGTAACGGCGGGAGAACCGAACGGTGGCGCATTTCTCCGATCTGACTTTTCCGGCGACGGCGAGGCTTGAGACTGATCGGGTCTGAACCGTTTCGATGAGAGGAATCCATTGACGGTGGTCTTGAGTCCATCCGACCACCGATGGCGGAGATACGACCATTTTTCAGGTGCGACGTTGGTGGAGCTCCGACGACGTTTCAGGCGGCGCCACCATCACGGACCACCAAGGTTCTGACCGGTGTGACGAGATGAGAAGATTGGTGGTGGTCTCGTGGCGTGACTCCCTCAGACGGCGGCGCTCCGGCCATTTACAGGCAGCGCGTGGAGGAGCCACAGCGGGAGTGGTGGTCCGACGTGCTCCGACCACCATTTTCCTCGATCTTTAGGTGCTTTCCAACCTTCTCGACGTGGCTAAGCTTTCTACGAACTCCATTCTTGAACTCGATAGCCCGATTTTGAGTAATTTTGATTCTTGGATTTAGGGTTTATTAGAGCTTCAAACCGAAATTAAACTCCGGTGAGTGACCGGATCGAGAAACGGGCTATGGGGAAGTGACGGGCTCGACGAGAGGAATGTTTGAGTATAAGGGTCCGACTGCGTTGGCGGACGTTCGGTGGTGGCAGACGGTGATCGGCTGTTTTGACACTGTTCCGGCGGGAACCCGGCGACTGTGTCTTCGGACAGATTCATTGTCTCGATGCAACGGTTCTAACGGCGCTCGTATTATCTCAATCCGATTTACCGTTTGTCTTTTATGACCGGTTTTGTATGATTATGTATATATGTCAACTTTCGCACTAGCTTTTAGCTTTTCGAATCAATTAAGCTGAATTTGCTTGTACCTTAACTTGTAGCATGATTGTAAATTGATGAATATTGTCGATGTATGATTGTATAGTTGAATTGATGAGATTTGAGTTCGATTAAACTTGGATTATGAGTGAATGTTAGATTGTAGCGTTTGAGCTTTTGGAAAAAGTTGTTAAGTTGATAAGTTGTAATTCAATTGATTGACTTGAATAGGTTATGCATGTTTATTGTGGAATTTCAACCATACCATCTGAGTAGTTTATTTTTAAATGTTTATATTTAATCAAATGTTATTTGTTATTCGTTTATTCCACGTTTTACATGCTAAATGACCAATTTGCCCCTACTTGTCCTTTTATGCTTAAATATTGGATTTTCGTCTCTAAGCATGTTGCATTTTCATAGCCGAGCGTCAGTGTCTGTTTTCTCATTCGTGTCAGTCATTCATCCTCTAGACCCCGTGTTTTCAGGTGGGATCTCTAAGGGAGAATCATATATGTTGCTTGCTTGCTTGCTTTTCTCGTTTGTCGAGCTACAGGTAAGGGTTTAAAACGTTTTCAACTGGGGCAAGATCATAGACATATATAGGTTTGCGACATAAATTATTATCCCGCCTTTTCTTCTTGCTTGTTATTCCTGCCTTTACTATTTCCTTATGTGCTTAGTCAAACCTTTTAATAGCAAAACCTATATGTATAATATTTTACAACATTTTCAGCTAGAGGCAAGGAAAACCCATTTTTTTTAAATGCGAACTTTGGTCTCTCGACCTCGCAAATATAACCTTGTCTCGAATGGCCCCTTTGGCCTCCCACACCCTGATTCCCTATTTTCAAATGGCCCTTTTGGCCAACTAAATTGTTATTAATTTCAAGCGAGTCATGGACTGGATTATGACATTGGGGCCCAGGAGTTATACAGGAGGTGAGCCTGGAGACGAGCGTCTAGGGTAAATCCCGATGTGTACTCTAGGTATTGACTTAGGCCAGTCGGGAGGTTTGACTGACCTAAGTTAATGCGACGGTAGCGCCTTGAGCGTTTCCTTAAATTGTGTACGGTAGCGTTGCGGGGCACCACTCGTTTCCTTAAATTGTGATTGGATCGTGACTTTTGGTGGTGGAGTACTTGACTACACGCTTGCATATTTTTCATGATTGGGAGTTATAAGGAGAGGGTTGGTCCGTTCTCGCCGGGACACATTATTGCATGACTTATTGCATCACTTGTTTGTCTAAATGATTTACGGCTTTCGTTACAAGTCGAAGCACATTCCGGTTTTCTTCATTTAGCATATGTATTTCCCTATATATATATATAAAACCCGGAAGCATGGCTCGAACTTGCCAACTTATGCCTTCTTTATTGTTCAAACTATTTAGTTGAATTACGAGCCGTTTTTACTTATCATTTCCAACTTATTTATGCCATGTCTTTCGAACTTGTAACGGCCTCGTGACTCAACTAATATCATTTCAAAATGATCGGCTTGACCTTATGTGCAAACGTTTTCGAAGGATCTTGTTCGTCAACCTCTTGTGTTTTCAAATAAAGCCGGACTCGAATGTTGCTTTGTGTTATAGTTTTACAACTTATATTATTGTTTGTATCTTTATCAAAACGAGCAACATTCACCCCTTTTGATTTTAAAAGATAAACGACGAACTGTGATCAATACCTATATTGTATAAACCCCCTTTACTGAGTATCCTTTATACTCACCCCTTCTACTTTGGTTCTTGCTTCAGGTAGACAGGTGGCGGTGTCACCTATCTTGTCAGTCGGCAGCAGCAGGTCTAGGTTGGCTCACATATTATTGTCTTGTCAGTGTCCCAACAACAGTCGAGTCTTTACTTTCTGAATTGATTCGAATTACTGTATTTAACATTATGATTACCTTATGTACCTATGTGCCCCTGATGTGGGATAGTTAGTTGAGCCGTTGATGGCATTAATTGGATATTTATTCTGGAATTGTTTTATGAATTATGTTGCCATGGGTGGCTTTTATGATTAAACTGTTGTTTATGAATTCGCTTCCGCATTTCTCTGATTGTTGTTGTTGTTGGGGCGTCGTGTTGTTGTTGCCGGAGTTTGATTGAGTGCTTGCCATTCGCCGAGATGAATTTTTGAATGGGGTACATTTACCTTGTTTAGGAGTTCGTCTTGGTGCGGATGTGGTGTCCTTTCTCATTCTACGGAAAGGGGCGCTACAAAAGAGCCCTTCTTTGGGTTAACTCTAGACATGAGGTTCCAGTGGTTAAATCCAACCCCCATCTATTCTAGACACACCCTAAAGGCTACTCTTTTCACATAAAGCTTTTCTGTTATATCACACCATTTTCTCAAAACAATACAAAAACCTTTCAAAAACGAGGCATGACGAACCTCACATATCTACTCCTTACCCTACTCTCAGAAGTTAGGGGTATGAACTACGTTGGCTCTGATTCCCAAGATCCTTGGGATACGTAGGCAGCTGGCTCCTTCCGGCACAAAGCCAAAGGGATCTAATCCCTACACTCCACATGCACACATGTATACACATATATATATACTTGCTTGTAACTACTTGTCTACACATTGGGGGAACTACTACGGCCATTTGGTATTGGTGAGAAGATCCGAAAGGGGCGATAGGGGGTGATAGGTTATCTCAAATCCTTCCTCCATCGTAACTTAGCTCCCGAACCCATCATACGAATCTCTAGACACACACACGAGGACGCACGAGCCTATACAGGTTTTCCTCTCAACCTCAACTGAGTGGGTGGTGACTTTAAAATCTCAAATGGCGAACAGGGAAGGATATCATACCAAAGGTAAAACCCACCCTTACATCGCTATCCAACCACATCACCATCACATCCAAAACACTCCACCGAGAAAAAATACACATCAAAGAAACAAGGCGACCTCGAGCCCCAACCGCTCGCCGACACGCCTTCAGTGGCGACTCTGCTGGGGACGTCTAAGAGAGCTAGACTTCGACCGCAGCCGAGCCAAATGACCAAAGGTTCCACAACCCCTTATATGTTTCCTTTGTTCGCAGGCTTACCTATATGTATATATATATACCTATTCATGCACATATATATTCTGATCTCGCACTAGAGACCTCACACACTTCACAAACTGCATTGCATTCTGCACAATGTGAGTGCTAAACACCGAGGCATGGTATTCGGAGATTGGGGGGATTTTATCACCCCCCGTCAAAGGTACTATGACCCTCAGCCACTTGCTTTAGTACTTAGTGCAAGCCGCCTAAGACCATTCTGTCAAGTCGTTGGTACTTAAGAGGGCCGCTCGTGCCCCACCAACTGAGAATCCGCCGGCAGACTACACTAAGTGCGTTAACGAGTCAACAAACTTGTTCTGACATAGGAGTCCCTTGGGGAGGATCCTAGGAGGACATTTTTGGCACTCTAGGCAAGTGATAGCCAAACATCGAACCCGTGAGGATCGCTCGTGTATATAGATTGCCTCTAGGTACACTATACCTGAGACCGGAGTAGAAACCTTGCCTTTGACCCTTAGTAGCACTCCCTTTGAGTAAAACACTAAGAATGAGGCAAAGGTGTCAATGTTGTCTTAGATGGGTACCAAATCTCTCAAAAACCCCATCTATCAATATTGACATCCTACACCAAGTATTAGGACTGCCATGTCGACTGGGATTCCGTCCGGAACATCGCCCTGATACTAGGCTACCAATCGTACTTGCAGTCGAATTCCGAACGACTGTCACTCGCCCGACAATTCTGAGTCCGGAATCGCTGACCTCAAACAGATCCTCCAAACTGTTGTTAAGAGGAATGAGGAGGCAGAGCAAACTATGAGAGCAATGGCCTCCTACATTCAAGCACTGCATGCCGAACGAAAAGGAAAGGACCCGGTAGAGGAAGGGGAAAAGACCCCTCCTCTTATGAGGATGAGCAAAAATCCTTTGTTTGGCACTATCAAGCAGACCACTGGCTCCAGTCTTTCCAGCGAACACGAAGTAAAGGAAACGGGAGTCACTGACATTCGCAGACCCGAGGAGGGTGAACTGCTGAAGCATCTCCAACTCATGGAGACGACCTATCGAAAGCTAACCAAGGAGGAGGATTTCCTTGCCCAATATCGTCTCGTGCTTGATACTGCGCCGATGTTCCCACCAAATTTCAAAATGCTGAAAATGGACCAATATAACGACATTACTTGCCCAAAGGTCCACCTCAAGATGTTCTCCAGAATGATGACCCCATTCCATCTGTCGGATGAAGCCCTAGTCCAAAGCTTCCCTTCCTCCCTTATGGCGGCGGCACAGAGGTGGTTCAATTCTATCGGCCCCTCTCGAACCAACACCTGGGAACAACTGTGTAAGGAATTTGTAGCACAGTACCAGTACAACACCAAGATCGACGTCACTGAAAGAGATCTTAAAACCACTTGGCAGGAACCTAGGGAAACCCTAGTAGTCTTCATGACTCGCTGGAGGAATAAGGCCGCCCAAATGCTGACAAGGCCTAACGAGGAGAAGCAGGTCGCCATAGTCCAGAAAAACCTCCTCCCTATGTACCGAAGCCACCTTATGACTCAATACTTCCCCACCTTCAAGGCCCTCATCGGAGCTGGATCTAGAATAGAAGACCTCATCAATAGCGGGGCATTAAGAAACGAAGGGGAAAGAAGGTCCTTTCCTCCCCGTAACCGTGGGAACTTTTCGGCGTACAACAACATGCCCCCCGCTTCCATCAACACCACTACCGAGGCACCAAAAGGAGGGCCAAAGAGGTACGAGCTATACGCCCCCCTCAAGACAGTCTTCCTGCGAGCCAAAGTAAGGGGACTGGTAAAACCCATAGGAACAACCCCCCCCCCCCCCCCCCCCTCCAGCCGATCCTTCTAGCTCTTGGAATCCGAATGCCTACTGTGACTATCATCAGGGGAAGGGCCATGACACCAACCAATGTTTCGCACTAAGGAACATCGTCAATCGCTTCAGCTCCGAGGGTAAGATACCAACGCCTACACCGCCCAAACCCAATGTAACCACCAACCCCATGCCAAACCACCACATCAACCTGATCCTGGTTGAGGCAGAAGTTTCGGAGGACAGCACGAAGGAAGAGGTCTCAGCTTATACCTCTAGCTGCTGTTCCTTCCTGGATTGGGAGGACTTCCTCAAACTACTAGACGATAGTTAGGAGGTGTCACACGTCACTCGAGGGGGAACACCATTCAAATCCCCGCACCTTGAATCTGATAACCCAGTGGCCGCAGCACGTCAGTCAAGTGGTGAAACGCCCATATCTACTCCATACTCTACTCTACCCATTCAAAGCTTTTCTGTTATATCACACCCATTTCTCAAAACAATACAAAAACCTTTCAAAAATGAGGCGTGACGAACCTCACATATCTACTCCATACTCTACTCTCAGAAGTTCGGGGTATGAATTATGTTGGCTCTGATTCCCAAGATCCTTGGGATACGTAGGTAGCCGGCTTCTTTCGGCACGAAGCCAAAGGGATCTAATCCCTACACTCTACATGCACACACGTATACACACACACACACACACACATATATATATATATATATATATATATATATATATACTTGCTTGCAACTACTTGTCTACACATTTAGGGAACTACTACGGCCATTTGGTATTGGTGAGAAGACCCGAAAGGGGCGATGGGGGGTGATAGGTTGTCTCAACACCTTCCTCCATCATAATTTAGCTTCCGAACCCATCACACGAATCTCTTGACACATTCCCGAGGATGCACGAGCCTATACAGGTTTCCCTCTCAACCTCAACCGAGTAGGTGGCAAGTCTAAAATCTAAAATAACGAACAGGGAAGGATATCATACCAAAGGTAAAACCCACCCTTACATCGCCATCCAACCACATCACCATCACATCCAAAACACTCTATCGAGAAAAAATACACATCAAAGAAACAAGGTAACCTCGAGCCCCGACCGCTCGCCGACACGCCTTCAGGCGTAATTTGTGTCGTTTTGACTGTAGTATAGATTTATTTCGGTCAGTCGGCATTTTAGCTCGAAATAGCGATTCGCAGTATTCTAGGACTGGCTTAAGGTTGAGCCAGTGCCTCTTTCTCTCTAACTCTCCCTCACGTCTCTCTTCTCTCCCACACTTCAACATTTCACAACTTCTTCTTCTTCTTCAACCTTCACAAAAAGCTTGAAACCTAGGCTTGAGCAACCATCAACCTTCATCTTCCAAGCCCTCTCGTTCTTCAATCGAGCTTCTCCATTGGACGAGGAACACCTTTGCTTCAACAAGTTCTTCATTTAAACTCCATCTCTTCCTCATTTTTCCAACTTTTCCTTTTGAGGTAAATTTCCATTTCTTGCATTTCATTGGATTGAGGTGGTTTATTTGTTGATAATGTGTTATTATAAGCTTACATGAATGATTGTTGAGCATTTGAAAGCATGATTGAGCCTTTAGACCATAAAACTCCATTGAAGCTTTTTGAAGGTTTTTTGGGTTTATTTGTAATATTGATTATTTGGTCTGAAATGCTCGCTTTGTTGAGGCTTTCATGTTAGTTGATGATAATAAGCGTTTAAGTTGAGTTTGGTGAAGTTTTGGGGTAAAAATCATGATTTTTGAGCAAATTTCGAAAAATCCCGCGAGGAAGATGAATTTCAGGAGCTCCACCACGGCCGTGGAAGCGCCACGACCGCCGACCATGGTTTCCGCTGTGGTCCCTTTTTGGGCAAACTCGTCCCGAACCTCTTTTTTTTCCGATTCATTCACTTCTATGGCCTTAAAACGTCTTAAAATGATGGAATATGTGAAGTTTGAAAATTTTGGACATGTTCAAATTTTGAATAGTGTTTGGGGGTGGTTTTTGTAATTTTTCCAAACGTTTAATTTTTATCACCCAAGCTTCTATATCACTCGTATGCCTTCTATGCTTAATATCTCTTATAATTGAACTTGTTTAAGTGCTTTTATACATGATTTCAACATTGTTATGCATATTTTACATTCTTAAAGCCGTCCGTCTTATTTGGTTGGGTTTGTCGAGTCGTGCCTTACCTCGAGGCCCTGTATATTACAGGTGGGACCTAAGGGGATAGGGCGTAGATCGTCGGGCCTTCCGTTTTGTCTTTAGAAGCGTCTAGGTGAAGTTTTAAATGCTTTCAACTGGAGCTTGAACAAATATTTGTGAAAACATTACCTCCCCTTTATTTATTTCAATTATTTATGTTATTGAGATTTAAATAAATGGTTTTGATATCAAAATGACATAATTATACTTATTGATCAAATGGTTTTGAAATAGAGACAAGATAACTCTTTTGATTTAAAAGGTAACTTTGGGTCGTGGACCTTGCGCGTATGCCTTGAGTCTAATCGGTAACGTGACAAGAGAAATCCTATGCCATTACACACCTTGTCTCGAAAGACCTGTAGCGGGCGCCCCAAACAGGTAACGCACGCCCCGCGCCGAGTCTCGACCCGGAACCGAAATAGAATTCTGCCCCAAATCAAAACCCGGCGAACAGCACACATTTACTCAATCACTAGGCGGGGATTTCAAAACAAAATAAACGACAAAGGTGCGGAAGCGAAAAAAAAATAAAACAATGAATCATTGCACACATATTAAAGCCCACCGAGGCCAACGGAATTCTAATACCATAAATAAATACACGGGTTCAATACAATATCCCGAATTCTACAGTGACGGGTTCAGTATAATAATCCCGATAATAAATACATATAATCCTAGTACATATGACTTAATGAAATGCCAAACGGGACGAGAGTTTACATATGCCAAAAATAAATGCAACTTAAATGACGCGACGACGACGACGACGACGACGACGACGTACAATCCCGCCTAGTATCCTGAAACCAATACCAAGGGTGAAACAGAGGGGGTTAGTCAAACGACTAAGTGAGGAGGGAATAATAATGTATATTATAAAACGGAAATAAATCACCATTTTCAAACTTAAAAGAAATCAACATAAAAGAAAGGTTTTCGTAAACGGTTGGTGATTTAGCATAAAACATAAACATTTCATATGACTCAGCGAGACGAGCCCTTAACTCCAATTTCCAAACATAAAAACGGGAAACCACCCTTATTCCTCCAATGTAGATGGACCGCTAAATCCGAACAACTCATAACATACGGTATAATCTCAGGTACTCAAAGGGCTGCCACTCCGGCCTCACCCCGAGCTCCCACAGGTGGAGGGAACGAGAGAATTTACGCCGTAGACCCGACGTCTACCGGTTTCGTCCTGTCATCCTTACTCTGGACCCAAACATACATACATACAGTTCATAACTCGCTTTTCAAATAATTTCGGGTTGGTCGAAAGACCGTTCGAGACATGTCATATGCGAGGCCGAAGGCCAAAGTTCGCCTTAGGAAATCAAAGAGGTTTTACATGTCTCTTTCGCAAACGTTTCAAAAGAATATACATAGTACCTTTTCATATCAAAATATTTTTCTATAAATCGAATAAACAAATAGGCATAAATATTTATTAAGTATATATATAGAGACGGTATGAAAACAAAACGTAAATCAAGGCTTATATGGGAGAGGCTTAATATATATGTATACGTATAAGTACCGGAGTCAGAAACGGAAAGCCTCACCTATTGGCTAATCAAAAGAATAAAAGCAAGACCGGTGCTACTCCACGGGAGTATCGTCTGCAAAAATACAAAGACACAACCACATAAGACTAATGACGACGTACGGCTTGAACGAAAGCATTAAAACACATAGAAGCACGTTAAACAGTCATTCATATCACTTAGGTTCACATTCTAACAAATATATAAATTCAATAAGCAAATCAAGCTAGAATGCGATAAAAGTTCATAATCATGCATAAAAGGCAACAAAGAAGTATGCATTCAATTTACGGAAGAAACGGACAACATTTGAAAAATAGCCAAAAATGCCTAAACGAAAAACACGAAGAACGGGGCCCGAACGAAGTCGGAAAAATCCAAACTTCCTAAAATATACATTTCATGATTTATAGGAACTATAGGTGAAATCGGATCTCAAATCGGAGGTTAAACGAAGAAAGTCAACTTTTTTAATTGCCCTTTGACTCCCATTGGCGAGAGCAACATTTTGAAAATGGAAAAATTTTGGTTAAGGCATACACACGGCCTTGGGGACGGGCGCGCGCACGGGCTTGAGCGCGTTCTGAAGACGGTGCAAGCACTTGCACTGGCCTGCGAACGGGCGTGCACAAGACCGTGCAAAGGCTAAAGTGGACGCACTGTCTTGGTACATGGTCTCAAGACCGTGCGCAAGGCCGTGCAGATTCTCAGAACAGCAGAAAATTGCAGAAATGAAGAAAACTCGCGGGAATGAACCAAAATTCGATATTTAACCAATCAATTATGCAAATCTCAAGTTAAGACTTACATATAACGATATACAACATCTAATCTACCTATAAAACCAAGAACCACGTAAATCCATCCATAGAATCATTCAAAATCAACATTTAACCTAAATGTGCAACTATTCACAAAAACTAGAAAAACGAAGCATAGGAGGCGTTAATCACGAAAGGTGTGAGAAGCTTACTCGTAGAAGAGATCGTGAGGAGTTCGTAGGTTTTCACGACTCGAAATTTGGTCGGGAAACGAAGTCGGGACGATCAATCGAAGCTTTTTCTTCTTTTTCTCCTTTTTCTTTCTTTTTCTTCTCCTCTTCTCTTCTTTGTGCGTGAATGAGGGAGAGAGAGAGCAATGAGACTTAAGTCAAAAAGTTGACTTGGTTTGAGAAACGAAGGGCATTTTCATAATTTTATAAAATAGCTCAAAACCTTATGTTATCCAAATAATGCATAATTACAGTCAAAGTTCATGAAATTAAACGCACATTGATATGTCGTGATTTAAATATCAAAATTCACTCATTTATGAAATTGTTATAAAATCACATAATAATTATTAAATAAATAATTAAATCGCGCAATTAATCGATTCGGACATACCGGATAATAATTCAGATTTTCGGGGCGCTACAAGACCCTTTTTGGTCAAATTGCTCCTTTGCTTGAGAAAGGAAAGGAGAACTAAATATTTCAAAAGCGAGTTGGATATTACAATTTAACCCCTTGAGGACACTTTTAGGGGAAACGTGGGCCCGGATTATATAATAGGTGGAGACCCCGAGACGTGCGTCTAGGGTAAAGCCCATTGTATAATCCTGATTATATATAGATAGACTCTCATTGACGAATTATCTAATATATAATCAAAGGGTATTACTTGTAGCTAGTCGAAGGTAGTCTAGTTCGAGTAATGCTTACCGGTGTTATGCTTTTAAGTATAATGTCGTAATCAGTGGTGAAATCTCAGGTTGCTCCTTGATAAGCCAAAACGGTGTATTGGAGATTTCATATTATGTTTTGAAATGGTTTTTAGGAGTTATAAGGAGATGGCCCATTCTCGCCAGGAATCAAATATTTTCTAAAAATGTTTTATAGTCATGTTTGATTCACTAAACTTTACTGAATTGGAAAGAAAACTTATTGCTACAAGATTTGTTTTCTATCAAACTAAAGTGTGAATCTAAACAGGTTTCAAGTGTTACATATATCCCCCCTCACTGAGTTGTTTTGAACTCACACCTCTTTTTGGTTCATGCTTCAGGTGTTGATGTCCGGCATTACATTGTCGGCTATGGCAGCAGCGTTTAGATAGGCTTTCCAATGGTTGGGTGTCGGTCTAGTGTATAGTTTTTTTTGGTAGATCGATATGTTGATGATGAATCGGATTATGTCATATTCTCTCCTACCTATTTACTTTATGTCGAAACAGCGAATTGGCTGAGATATATATATATATATATATATATATATATATTTGCCCCTGTGAGGGATGACTGATGATGTTATGACTTTACTTTTATTTAGTTGAGTCCCGGTTGGGCATAGTTGATATATCCCTCTTGTTATTGTTATGCTTCTATTTTTGTTTCCTCTGTTTGTTCGGAGTGTCGTTGTTGCTAGGTTTTGGAAACCCGTTGTACGGGGTGGGTTTTTGAGTGGAGGTCCTTAACTGTCACTCGGGGGCTCGTTCCGGTCCGAGGGTCGTGATGCAGAGGTGTCACAGCTTAAAGTTGTATCAGAGCCTAGCTTAGGTACTTAGGTTCTGACGTCGTGTTGAGTTTGTCTAAGTTGAATGGCTTTAGGTCTACTTTCGCTTTTATGTGTCTTATGCTATGTGGTTTCATTCTCTCATGATCATATTGCTAATGAAACATACATCTTGTTCAGTTTTTGAAACATGTCATAATGCAACGTGGTCGTGGTAGACCAAGATGACAAGCTCCTCCTCCCCCAAAAAATGATCCGCTGCCTCCACCGGCTCCTCAATCGGAACAGGCACCTCCAGCTCCGGCTAATCCTTTAAATCCGGCAGCCTTTATGGAAGCCATGCAACAATTCTTTACACAGGCCAAACCCGTGGCACAACCGACTTCTACTCAGCGAAGACAAGCCTAGGCCAAGGACTTTGATCGATTCCTTACCTTTGATCCTCCTCGTTTCGAGGGTGCCCCAGACGATCTTAAGGCCGAGGCATGGATTGCTGACTTGGAGCCTAGCTTCCGGATTCTGGGTTGCGATGACCCGAAGAGGGTCGAGTATGGAGTATTCCTTCTAAAAGGCCCCGTTATGATTGGTGGAGATTAGCGGAGGCAAAGTGGCGAGCGGAGCACAACGAACCGACTTGGGCTAATTTTTTGGTGGCTTTCAGAAACAAATACATTCCCCTTGTGGTACAAGACCGAAGGGAGGCCGAGTTTCGAGCCTTGAAACAAGACAAGCTCACCGTGGACCAGTACGAAGAACATTCCACTCGCCTGATCATATATTGTCCCTCGATGCTCACCGATGAGCGAAGGAGAGTGAATCAATTTGTGCAAGGTCTGAACGAAGGCATTCGACGAGATCTTCTTGGAGCGGACCTTCCTAGCTATGAGGTTGCTGTTAACAAGGCAATGGAGATCGAGTCTCAGCTTTAGCAAATCAATAAAGACTCCGCCTTGAGGACTGCATCTCATGCTCCTCAAAAATTCAAGAAGTCATTCCCTCCTTCCGGTTCCTCCTCCAGTAAAAAGCAGAAGTTCATCGGTCCCAAGCCAACCAAGCCTCAAGAGAAGTGCAAGTTTTGCAATAAGCCCAGTCATATTGAGGCTACCTGTTGGAAGAAATTGGGCCACTGTCTCCGATGTGGAAGTGACAAGCACATAGCCGATGACTGCCCCAGAAAGAGGCCTCCACAGAATCAAAAAGGACCTCAGAACACTGGGAAAGGAAAGGTTGTGGCACGAGCTTATGCCATGGGCGGGCAACGATCTGAAAGCCGTTGTTCAAGGTACACTATATTTGCATGACATACTCATTACTGTGTTATATGATCCAGGTGCTACCCATTCTCTTATTGCGCCTGAATTTGCTACTAAACTACCTTTATCTGCTGAGTGCTTACCATATTTGCTTGAGGTCAGTTCCTCGTTGGGAATTTCTCACTTGTGTAATCGAGTCTTCAAGGATTTTCCATTGAAGATTGATGAGCCCGTTTATCCCGCTGACCTCATTGAGCTTCCGATGAGTCATTATGGGATAATCTTAGGTATGGATTGGTTGTATTGCCATTGAGCTCATATTGATTGTTTTGGGAAAAAGATCGCTTTAGGAGCCGATAACGAGATTTTGGGCAAAGGGTTTGACAAGATTTCGAGAGTTTCTTTTGTTAAAGTCGCCCGAATGATTCGTAAGGGATCTCTGGCCTTTGTTGCTTATCTACTAACCCGTCCAAAAGAGCAAGTTAAACTGGAGGATGTGGAAGTAGTTGGAGACTTCCCAACGTGTTTCCCAAGAGTTTGAACTCTTTGCCTCCGGAATGGGAAATTGAGTTTGTGATTGACTTAGCTCCGGGAGCTAAGCCGTATTCGAAATCTCCTTTTCGTATGGCTCCGGCCGAGTTAAAGGAGTTGAAGCTTCAGTTAGACAGATTGTTGGAGAGTGGCTACATTCGACCGAGTATTTCACCGTGGGGTGCACCGGTTCTTTTTGTGAAAAAGAAAGATGGCACGTTGAGGATGTGCATCGATTACCGTGAGTTGAATCGAATGACAGTGAAGAATAAATACCCTCTACCTCATATTGAAGAGTTATTTGATTTACTGCAAGGGTCGAAGGTGTGTTCTAAGCTTGATCTCTGACAAGGATACTACCAACTACGAATTCAAGAGTCGGATATTCCGAAGACTGGATTCAACACCCGTTATGGCACTTCGAGTTTGTTGTGATGCCTTTCGGGTTGACAAATGCTCCAACTATTTTTATGGAGTTGATGCACCGAACCTTCCGGCCGTATCTCGACAAGTTCGTTGTGATTTTCATCGACGACATTCTGGTTTTCTCAAAGACCAAAGAGGAACACGCCGAACATCTTCGCATTGTGCTAAGGACTCTTCGAGAGCATCAGTTGTATGCCAAGTTCAGCAAGTGCGAGTTTTGGATTAATCGGGTTAATTTCCTTGGTCATGTTATCTCAGAGATGGAATTGAGGTGGATCCCTCAAAGATAGAGGCTGTTATGAACTGGGAGCAACCTAAGACGCCGACAGAAGTGAGAAGTTTTCTGGGTTTGGCCGGCTACTACAAGCATTTCTTTCAGGACTTCTCAAAGATAGCCGCGTCGCTTACCCAACTGACTCGCGAGAATGTGCCCTTTCAGTGGGACGACTAATGCGAGGCAAGCTTTCAAGAATTGAGGAAACGGTTGACGACCGCTCCTATTCTCACATTGCCCGAGGGTTCCGAAGGATTTACAGTTTACACCGATGCGTCGAAAAAGGGATTGGGATGTGTTCTTATGCAAAATGGAAAAGTGATCGCTTATGCTACACGAAAGTTAAAGGATCCCCAAAAGAACTATCCCATCCATGATCTGGAGTTAGCCGCTATCATATTTGCCTTGGGAAAATGGCGACACTACTTGTACGGCGTGACGTTCGATATCTTCACCGCCCATCAGAGCTTGAAGTATTTGCATACTCAGAAGTAGCTCAATCGAAGGCAACATCCATAGATAGAATTTCTTGAGGATTACGATTGTCGTATTCTGTAACGCCCCATAATTTCCAAGTTCAAGATTGGCACGTTTGTTAAAATTCGAACTGTTTACGGTCCCAACGTCTTTCACGATTACACGTTTTCCAACTCATGCATTGAAAGATTTTTATAAATCATCGATTTGATATTTTAAACTCCAAGCATTAATAGGAATTTGATTTGCATCATTTTGCCATTTACTAGGATCAATTTGATAAATTTACATTTTAGCTCGTTTAATTTAATCTAGTAATTAATAGTGCACGTTGGACCGGAATTCAATGTTTCAAAGTTGTATTTCATCGAGGTTCCAAATATCTTTCATGAAATTGCATTTTTAGCCCAAATTATTTATACTTTGACCCCTCCCGACATTGACTTTTCGTAAACTCATAAATTTTCATGAAACAAACCTCGAACCTTGTTAAACTTTTTATTACGGTCATTTTGACACTAAGTTCGCCTAATTCCGAGACTTTGCATTTTCTCTCATTTTTTGAAAAACATATAAATACGGAAGTTTCTATTTTTGAAAACTTTATTCACCGACGAACACTGAGAGCCGAGCCTTTTCTCCCAAAAACTCAATTTTTGCAAACGTGTCGGAATTGCACGAATTATATGTCCAAACGACCGTATTGACGAGACGAATCAAACAGTATTATTTTTCTGACCATTGGATCGGCGGTGGTGCCGGAACGACGATGAACAGGCTCGCAACGAAGTTGGCGTCGGATTCTAGTTTTCTGGCGACGGCGCGACTTGAGACCAGTTGGGTCTGGACCGATTTTTCGAGAGGAAGCTAACGCTGGTGGTTCTGTGGCCATCCGACCACCGACGGTGGCGGAATCGGCGAATTTCAGTCTGGCGAGCTATTTTTTCATCTCCCTCCTCCGGCGACGGCAAGGCTTTGGGTTGGTCGGGAATTGAAGCTCATGAAGAGAGGAGTATTTTTGCGGTGGTGTCACCTTCATTGGACACCGACGGCAGAGTTATGGCGACGGGAAGGCAGCGGTGGTGAAGTGGCTTTTCCGGTGGTTCCAGGCAGAGCCACGGCCTCGAACCACCATGGCTGTGATCGGCGTGTCGAGTGGATTGTTTTGAGTATATGGGCTCGATCATTGGAGGTGGTCCGGTGGTGGCACGGTGGCAGCAGCGGCGGCGGCACTGTTCCAGCCAGATTCCGGTGGCGGAGTCTTCACGCAGAATGTTCTCCTCGACGCAACGGTTCCAACGGCATTGGTATTACCCTAATCCGACTTACGGTTTATCTTTTATCAGAATATTTTTATAAATTGTGTTAAATGATAGCTTGTTGATAGTAGCTTCTAGATTTTAGCTCTTAAGCATGATTCTAGCTTCTTCTAATTGTGTAAATTATTGAATGTCAATATTATATGATTGTTTAGCCGAATTGATAGGTTTTGATGCGATTAGGCTAGAAACATGATTGAATATTAGCTTGTAGCTTTAGAGCTTTTGTAAAAAGTTGTAAGTTGTATTCAATTATTTGATATTAATGAATCGTACTTGTTTATTTGGAATACTCATCTTACCCCTGAATGGTTTTACGTTTAAATATTACATAGATAAATAAATGTTATTTGTTTGTTTATTATGCTAAGCTTTTAATTATAAATGACCATTCTACCCTTTGAGTGCTCGTATACGTTTCATGATCGAACGTTTACCTTTAAGCATGTTCACACCCCTTTTAATTTGAATGTTTAGTTGAGTAACCTTAATTGATTTATTTATTTCGCGTACATCGTGCGTCTATCCGTGTCTTATGTGGTTATCTTGTACTAGATTGCAGGCGTAACTCCCGAGGAGTGACTTGCTCGTCTTGTCAGTCCTTTTATTGCTCTTCTTTCCAGGTAAGGGTTTTAAATGCTTTCAACTGGAGTAAGAACAAAGATATATATAGGAATTGCGAACCAACTTATCCCTCCTGCTTTACTTGTGTGTTAGTCAATCTTTCAATAGTAAAACCTATATATATATACAAAAATGTTTGTAATGTTTACAACTAGAGGCAAGGGAACCTATTTTGTTTTAAACGGCGGACTTTGGTCTTCTCGCCCCACAAATCTAACCTTGTCTCGAACGGCCCCTTTGGCCACCAAAATGTAGAGTAATGATTTCAAAGTGAGTAAACGATCTTGTATCTTGTTAGGCCCGGGATATACAGGAGGTGAGCCTGGAGACGAGCGTCTAGGGCATATACCAATGTATATTCCACACCGTATTAGCTTAGACCGGTCAGGAGGTTGGCTAGTCTGAGTTAAATGCGCGGGTGGCATTGTGTTTATGCGCTTCCTTGAAAATTCAGAGCGATGGTGATGTTGTACTTTGTACGCGTTTCCTAAAATCAGTAACGAACGGGTGGTGGAGTATTTTCTTGTACATGCTTGTTGTGGGAGTCATAAGGAGAGGGCCCGTGCTCGCCGGGACATATAACGAACGAACATTTTACCGCTTTAACCGCTTAGTCGAATTACAATAATATCTTTATTATTTATTTACAATTGATAGAAATGTATATTATCAACTGTCAACGGGTTGTAAATCGACTAAGAATCCTTTTAAACTGATCGGCTTAATTATGTGCCAAAACGATTTCAAAGGATCCGTTCGTCAATCTTTTACTGTTTTAAAATAAGCCGAACCCGAGTGCTGCTTTGTCGTGTAGTTTATAACTTATATTATTTGTATCTTTTCTCAAAACAAGCAACATTCAACATTTTTGGTTTTTAAATAACGAACGATGAACTGTGATCAATATATCTATTGTATAGCCCTTACTGAGTATCCTTTATACTCACCCCTGCTGCTTTGGTTCTTACTTCAGGTAGGCAGATGACGGTGTCATCTATCTAGTCAATGGCAACATCAGGTCTAGTTTGATTCGTGTCTCGTCTTGGTTAGTCCCAGTGTCCAACAACAGTCGAGTCTTGATGTTGAATTTATATTTAATGATTCCGTTGTAGTTGAATAAATGCATATGTTGTGGATTGTATTTCAGTTGTAGTTGAGCCTCTGAAGGGTATAAGTGTATTAACTGTTTTAAATATTATGTAATTGTTGCCCTGTGTGGCTTATTATATCATATCATTGGTTTATTTTGCTTCCGCATCTCTGTTGTTGTTGTTGTGTTGTTGGACTTGGTGGTTGTTGTTGCCAGTTTATTTGATCGAGTGAGTGCCGTTTGTTGGGATGGATTTTTGAGTAGGGCATTCCGTCTTGCTCGAGAGTCTGTTTCAGTGCGGATGTGGTGTTCCTCTTCCCAACCTTGGAGAGGGGCGCTACATATTTAATATCACCCAAGCAAAGCTAATGTGGTAGCAGACGCCTTAAATAGACAGGCGAAGGTAGCTAACTTCGAAGGAACCTCCACAGAGTTAACAACCGTAAATGGAAGCTATCACCTAGTCTCGCAGCCGAGAATTGCTAATCTCTTCGTTAGTCCGGACTTGTTCAGAGAATCAAAGATGAACAAGCTACTGATGAGTGGATTCAGAGACAGATCATCAGGATGCAGAACGATACGAACTCCAAGTTTGCGTTTGACAATACGGGTCTTTTTCGTTTCAAGAATCGGGTTTGCGTGCCAAAGAATCTAAAGAGAGAAATCCTCTACGGGGCACACAAGTCAGCTTATGTTGTCCACCCATGAGGCAACAAAATGTATAGAGATCTCAAGACCCAGTATTGGTGGCACGAAATGAAGAGAGAAGTTGAAGACTTTGTTAGACAGTGTTTGACTTGCCAGAAAGTTAAAGCTGAGCATCAACAACCAGTTGGAACTCTACAACCGCTTCCCATCCCAGATTGGAAGTGGGAGGACATCCAATGAATTTAATGTCCGGATTACCAAAAGTTCGAGGTGGTTTCGATACGATTTGGGTGGTTGTGGATCGCTTGACGAAGTCCACTCACTTTATTCCTATAAGGAAGACGACCAATGTCAAGAAGCTTGCAACGTTGTACATCGAGGAGATTGTGAAGTTGCATGGAGTTCCAGTGAGTATTGTATCCGATCGAGATCCTAAGTTCACTTCGCGCCTTTGGCAAGAGATTCACAAGAGCTTGGGTACGAATTTGAAGTTTAGCACGCCGCTCATCCTCAAACCGATGGTCAGTCTAAGAGAACTATCAAGTTTCTAGGCGACATGTTAAGAGCTTGTGCCCCTGACTTTTTCTACGACTTGGCACAAGCAATTGCCTCTTATTGAATTCGCTTACAACAACAGTTACCAAGCGTCGATTGGAATGTCTCCTTATGAAGCTCTTTATGGAAGAAAGTGCCGATCGCCCCTTTATTGGGAATTAGAAGATTGGCGAAGGACCAAAGAGGGGTTGAACGAGCTCTCACTCTGAAGATGATCCAGGAGACTCTTGATAAGATCGCAATCATCCGTCAGAGGATGAAAGCAGCCCAGGATCGACAGAAGAGCTACGCCGACAAAAGACGTCGGGATTTGGAATTCGAAGAAGGAGACAAGGTGTTTCTCAAAGCAACGTTGAGGAAAGGATTCGCTAGAGTGGGAAAGGGTGAAAACTCAGTTCGAGATATTTAGGTCCATTCGAGGTTCTTGAACGGATTGGAAAAACCGCTTACCGCCTGAATTTGCCCTAAAATTTGACTAGGATTCACAACGTTTTCCATGTCTCACAACTCCAGAAGTATTATCCCGGTGAGTCTCACATCCTTCGAGATGAGCAAGTTCACTTGGAACCCGATTTGACAATCGAGTTAAAGCCCATAGAAATTCAAGACCGTACGTTTAAACAACTCCGAAGCCGACAGATTCCTTTGGTTAGAGTATTGTGGAGAAATCGAACTACCGAGCAAGTTACTTGGGAGATGGAAGAGAAGATGTGAAATCATTACCCCGAGTTATTTTTCGAGTCAAACTAGAATCTGGGGACCAGATTCTTTGAATGGGGGAGTATTTAACGCCCCGTAATTTCGAGGTATGTTTCGGTGTGTTAGCCGAATTTAATTGTTTAATTATATGAATTATGAGATTAATAGAGAGTTATTATGAGAATTTTTGGGGAATATTTGTGTTTGAGTGTTTTTGAGATTCTACTCGTATTCCTAATGAGGGCGTAATTTGTGTCGTTTTGACTGTAGTATAGATTTATTTCGGTAAGTCGGCATTTTAGCCCGAAATAACGATTCGCAGTATTCTTGGACTGGCTTAAGGTTGAGCTAATGCCTCTTTCTCTTTAACTCTCCCCCACGTCTCTCTTCTCTCCCACACTTAAACATTTCACAACTTCTTCTTCTTCAACCTTCACAAAAAAAGCTTGAAACCTAGGCTTGAGCAACCATCAACCTTCATCTTCTAGGACCTCTCGTTCTTCAATCGAGCTTCTCCATTGGAAGAGGAACACCTTTGCTTCAACAAGTTCTTCATTTAAACTCCATCTCTTCCTCCTTTTTCCAACTTTTCCTTTTGAGGTAAATTTCCATTTCTTGCATTTCATTGGATTGAGGTTGTTTATTTGTTGATAATGTGTTATTATAAGCTTATATGAATGATTGTTGAGCATTTGAAAGTATGATTGAGCCTTTAGACCATATAACTCCATTGAAGCTTTTTGAAGATTTTTTTGGTTTATTTGTAGTATTGATTCTTTGGTCTGAAATGCTCGTTTTCTTGAGGTTTTCATGTTAGTTGATGATAATAAGCATTTAGGTTGAGTTTGGTGAAGTTTTGGGGTGAAAATCATGATTTTTGAGCAAATTTCGAAAAATCCCACGAAGAACATGAAGTTTAGGAGCTCCACCACGGCCGTGGCAGCCCCACGACCGCGGGCCATGGTTTCCGTTATGGTCTGTTTTTGTGCAAACTCTTCCCGAACCTTGTTTTTTCCAATTCATTCACTTCCATTGGCCTTAAACGTCTTAAAATGATGGAATATGTGAAGTTTGAAAGTTTTGGACGTGTTTGAATTTTGAATAGTGTTTGGGGGTAGTTTTGGTAATTTTTCCAAACGTTTGATTTTTATCACCCAAGCTTCTATATCACTCGTATGCCTTCTATGCTTAATATCTCTTATAATTGAACTTGTTTAAGTGCTTTTCTACATGATTTCATCATTGTTATGCATATTTTACATTCTTAAAGCTGTCTGTCTTATTTGGTTGGGTTTGTCGAGTCGTGTCTTACCTCGAGGCCTGTGTATTACAGGTGGGACCCAAGGGGTTGGGGCATAGATCGTCGGGCCTTCCGTTTTGTCTTTAGAAGCCTTCAGGTGAGGTTTTAAATGCTTTCAACTGGAGCTTGAACAAATATTTGTGAAAACATTACCTCCCCTTTATTTATTTCAAATATTTATGTTATTGAGATTTAAATAAATGGTTTTGATATCAAAATGACATAATTATACTTATTGATCAAATTGTTTTGAAATAGAGACAAGAGAACTCTTTTGATTTAAAAGGTAACTTTGGGTCGTGGACCTTGCGCATATGCCTTAAGTCTACTCGGCAATGTGACGAGAGAAATCCTAGGCCGTTACACACCTTGTCTCGAAAGACCATTTTTGGTCAAATTGCTCCTTTGCTAGAGAAAGGGACAGGAGAACTAAGTATTTCAAAAGCGAGTTGGATATTACAATTTAACCCCTTGAGGACGCTTTTGGGGGAAATGTGGTCCCAGATTATATAATAGGTGGAGACTGGAGATGTGCGTCTAGGTAAAGCCCATTGTATGATCCCGAGTATATATAGATAGACTCCCATTATCTAATATATAATCAAAGGGTATTACTTGTAGCTAGTCGGAGGTAGTGTAGTTCGAGTAATGCTTACCGGTGTTATGCTTTTAAGTATAATGTCGTAATCGGTGGTGAAATCTCGGGTTGCTCCTTGATACGCCAAAACGGTGTATTGGAGATTTCATATTATATTTTGAAATGGTTTTTAGGAGTTATAAGGAGATGGCCCGTACTCGCCAGGAATCAAATATTTTCTAAAAATGTTTTATAATCATGTTTGATTCACTAAACTTTACTGAATTGGAAAGAAAACTTATTGCTACAAGATTTGTTTTCTATCAAACTAAATTGTGAATCTAAACAGGTTTCAAATGTTAAATATATCCCCCCGCCCCTCCCCCACTGAGTTGTTTTGAACTCACACCTCTTTTTGGTTCATGCTTCAGGTGTTGATGTCCAGCATTACATTGTCGGCTATGGCAGTAGCGTTTATATAGGCTTTCCAATGGTCGGGTGTCGGTCTAGTGTATAGTTTTTTTTGTTAGATCGATATGTTGATGATGAATTGGATTATGTCATATTCTCTCCTACCTATTTACTTTATATCAAAATAGCGAATTGGCTGATATATATATATATATATATATATATATATATATTTGCCCCTGTGAGGGATGACTGATGATGTTATGACTTTACTTTTATTTAGTTGAACCCCGGTTGGGTATAGTTGATATATCCCTCTTGTTAGTGTTATGCTTCCGCTTTTATTTCCTCTGTTTGTTAGGAGTGTCGCTGTTGCCAGGTTTTGGAAACCCGTTGCCCGGGGTGGATTTTCGAGTGGAGGTCCTTAACCATCACTCGGGGGCTCGTTCCGGTCCGGGGGCCGTGATGCAGGGGCGTCACAATAGAAGCTAAAATCAGTCAGAATATCCCAAATCAACTTGCAAACTTCCTAAGTCAGACACAATGAACACCAAGTTCATGCCTACATAAGAGATCCAAAATAAAGGCATGATGTTAATAGAAATCCTAAACGACAGACTTAAATAAAAGTTCCATCAAATCAGCAAATAACAGTTCAAATACCAACTTTCTGTCCCCATCAATAGCTGAAATCAGTTGTTAAAGAAACCTTCAAGTAGCATCCTCACGAACGGCCTCGAGTCGCAGTCGGCATCCCCTAGAACGCACCTATGTCTTCCTTGTTGTGGGCTAGAAGACAGGTTGCTGTGATTTGATTATCCTTAATGAACCCACCAATTTCAGCAATGGCGTCAAAAAGTTTGGTGCGTTTCGATGATTCGTCCAAGTCGGAAGGGAAATTCTGGACAGGAGCTTGGAAAAGCCTCGATGTTACCTCGGTCATCGTCGTCTTACTGCATTCCAGCCAATCTCCCATCATGAACTAAATTTCAGACGGATCATCACCAGTTGATTTCCTTTTGGATGACGACTTAGCTTGGAGCTGACTGCACTCCTCAGTGCGCATGGTGTAAGAAGTGGCCTCATCATCATCATTAACCTCAGTTTCAGGCACAGTGTAGGAAGTGGCCTCATTTACTCCACCGCTTGTGTTACCAGTGTACACGTTATTTCAGAATAAAGGTTTGAAAAAGAAGTATACAAAAAGAAAAGAAAAGTTACAATGCCTTTACTTAAGTTTTTAGTAGTTATTTTAGAAAAAGATTTTAAAAAAGAAATATATAGAAGAAATTAAAATATGCAAAGACATTGATAAAAAAGAATCTTTAACAGAAATTTTGCAAGTAAACTCAGATATATTTTCAGGTCACAACTCAGCAATTATTTTAGCTCATACAACAATAATATCTCAGAAAAGATGAACATATCATCACAACTCAGAAAGTAATCCACACTCAGGAACAAAACAAAATAGTTTTTCAAGGAAAACTGTGACGACCCGCAATCTCCAAGTTCAAGATTAGCGTGTTTACCGAAATTCGAACAGTTTACGGTCCCGACGTCTTTCACACTTGCACGTTTTTCCAAATCTTGTATTAAAGATTTTCATAAATCATCGATTTAGCATTTAAAATCCAAGGCATTAATTAGAAATTGTTTTGCATCGTTTTAACATTAACTAGGGTTTGTAACGGCACGTCCCCAAATACGGTGCGACGTGACGTCCCGCACCAAGTCATAATCCACAACCAGAACTAAAGGTCCAGTTATGAACTACAACCTGGCGAACGGAAAATAATTACCAGGCGGATCTGCTTTAGAAAATAATAAGACAATGAACAATAATACAGCGGAAGCAAATTAGCACAACCTATCCCACTCAGGGAGCTAGAACAACCATAATCCAAAACACAATTATAAAGCCCACCAAGGCCACTGAAAATATCAATATCAACATTCAAACTAATTTACATTATTTACATCTACATCTTCTAGGGTTTGAAGTATTTATCCAGGTACATAGACGGATATGAAATCACCTAAACAAAAGTAAATGACTCCAAGGACACGACCTGAATCCGCCTAGCAACAAAACCCCGAAAAGACAACAACAGAGTAATGGGGTTAGTCAAAGCGACTAAGTGAGGGGGCTGTAATACGTATATATTATCGAAACAACCGAAAGATTCACCAGTTTGTAAATGAAAAGAAAGCAAAGGAAAAATAAGGGTTTTCACAATTATTGGTGAATCGAATAATTTCGCATTAAAGTAAAAGCTCGGCGAGACGAGCATCAACCACCTATTTCACAATATCAGAAATATCAAATAAACCTCCCTTATTCCTCCTTGTGTAGACAGGTAGCTAGCCCGCTACTATATAATTATATATGCAAGGACAAATATCCAATACATCTTCGGCTGAGGATATAGACTAGATCCCGTCCGGCGCAGGTACTCAAAAGGGTTGCCACTCCGGTCATACCCTCGAGCTCCCATCAGTTTGGAGTCCAGAGCATTGAGATCCACCGTAGACCCGACGTCTATCCGGCTTCACCCCGTACCCTGAAGTCCGGGCCCAATTGTATAATGTGGCTCAATGGCCAGGCCGAAAGGCCAAGATAATGTTCTCGCATTCCAAATACTCATATGGTCAAAGGGACCAATTTCAATCCATTTTATACCCTTTCGAGCTAATAGAGCTCTCGAGGGGTTATACATAATAATTTGATATCAAAGCATTTTTCTTTGAACTCATTAATATAGTATGGTTCAAATAGCTACTACGTATAATATAAACATGGGGAAAGAAACATAAAAACATAAAAGACAGGCTTCGGGCATATATGGAATATTTACATACGTATAAGGAAAGCCGAATTCGGAAAAGAAACCCCACCTGGATAATACGGCAAAAAGAACCAAGGAAAGACAACCAGACTACTGCCCGGAAGAACTATCACCTGAAACCAAATACGACACAACCATGTAAGACGAGAACACGACGCACGGCTTATTCTTAATGCAATAACCACTTAGTTAAATCAAAGAAGGGCAATTAGGGCAATTATTCAATGAAACTAATGAAATATCAAACTTCAAGCTTATAATCATACTTAAACGCAATTAGGTTTCATAGACATGCTTAAAATACTATAAAGAAGCATACATTCAAGTTTTGAAGCAATCGGAAAAGAATTGCGAAAAGCGTATAATTCTCTAAACGAAAATCAGTTCGTTTCACGATCAAACGGTATTGGAAAAATTCAAACTCTATGGATTATTAAGTTTTAAAGCGTTATGGACTTAATGGCGAAGTCGGATTTTGAAAATAATATCAAACGAAGAAAGTAGCATTTGAAATTTTTTGACTTCCAGAGACTTTTGAACTAAAATCGGGTCACACGGGCTACACACACGGCCTGATCAAGGCCGTGTGCGATTTTGGGAACACGCACGGCCTGTCCACACGGCCTGATCAAGGCCGTGTGCAACTTTAAGACATGCACGGCCTACCCACACGGCCTGATGCAAGGCCGTGTGGGGTGGAAAACACGCACGGTCTTGCTACACGGCCTGTTGCAAGGCCGTGTGCGCCTGTTTTCGCGAATTTTTAGCAGAACGCGAAGAACTTCGCACAGAAGCAGCAAAACTTCGTCAAATCTTTACCAAAATACCATTTTCAATCAGATTTTCATACTACAAACTTCAACAAATATCAAAGATCACAATGGCAACACATAGGATCAAGAATCATCGAAAACTACGGAGTATAGCGATCAAACTATCGAAAAATCCAACTTCGAAACAATTTATCCAAAACATATTCAAACGACAACGGAATCAAATGGAACCTGAATAATACCTGTAAAGAATTTTATAAGGATCACGTAGGTTCTTACGGATCGAAATTTGGTTAAGAAACGAACTCGAAAGATCGAATTGAAGTTTTAAAGAAATTCTTTCTTTTTTCTTTCTTTCTTTTCTTTTCCTTCGGCTGTTTAAGTGTAATTAAGAAAAAGAAAAGGAAAAGAGAATAAAAAGAAAACCTGAGGTTTAAATGAAAAATCGAAGGGGCATTTTCGTAATTTCGCGAAACTTCATAAAAAGGACATATTAATGAAATATATCAATATTATAGTCAAAACTCATCATTTTAAACGCACATCAACGTAGAATAATTTAAATTCACAAATTATCACATTTACGAAAATTCATATAAAACACACAAATATCACATAAGCACATATGTACCGATCGAATTTTTCCAAACTTGTCCCGTTATCTCAGGAATTCTTACCGGCTTTAATTTACCAAAAATGTGGGGCGTTACAATCTCCCCCCCTTATGAGAATCTGTCCTCAGATTCTATTTATTTGAAGCAAACAATTCTGGATAATGTTTCCTCATTTTCTCCTTTGTCTCCCAGGTAGCTTCTTCAGTTTTTTGATTCCTCCAAAGAACTTTTACGAGGGGGATTTGACGATTACGGAGTTCTTGAAATTTATGGTCCAAAATACTAACCGGTTGGGAAATGAATGTCAAATTCGGCTCTAACTTAATATCTTCCACTGGAATAATCTCGGACTCGTCTGGATGATACTTGCGAAGCTGCGAGACGTGGAAAACGTTATGAATACCTGTAAGAGCTGGCGGTAAATCTAATCTGTAGGCCATCTTCCCAATCCTCTCAAGAATCACATACGGACCCAAATATCTCGGGGCTAACTTTCCTCCTTTACCAATTCGAACGAATCCCTTTCTAGGAGAAGCTTTCAAAAATACCTGATCCCCAACTTCGAATTCTAAATCACGTCGACGCCTATCAGCATAACTCTTTTGTCGATCCTGGGCAGCTTTCATTCTTTGTCGAATAACTTGCACTTTTTCGATAGCATCCTGAATAAATTTCGGAGCAATGCCACGATGAATACCATCTTTAGTCCATCTTCAATCCTCAATGTCCCAATATAGTGGCGATCAACACTTCCTTCCGTACAAAGCTTCGTATGGGGCCATCTGAATTGAAGACTGATAACTGTTATTATAAGCGAATTCGATCAATCGTAGCTGTTTGTGCCACGTCGTCTGAAAATCCAAGGCACAAGATCTCAACATATCTCCGAGGTATCTAATAGTCCTTTCGGATTGACCGTCTGTCTGGGGGTGAGCTGCGGTACTGAAGGTCAACTTTGTTCCCATACGATCCTGTAGGTTCTGCCACAGATGTGAAGTGAATCTAGTGTCTCTATCTGACACTATACTAGCCGGAACTCCATGAAGTCTCACAATCTCCTCATGATAAATCTCTGCTAATTTGTCAACTGTATAGGATGTACGCACGGGCAAAAAATGAGCGGACTTCGTCAATCTGTCGACAATTACCCAAATACTATCATAACCACCTCTGACTTTCGGTAAACCCGAAACAAAATCCATCGCTATCTCTTCCCATTTCCAAGATGGAACGGGAAGTGGTTGAAGTAAACCTCCGGGTTTCTGATGATCTGCCTTGACTTGTTGACAAGTCACACAGTGTCTGACATAATCGGCTACATCTCTCTTCAAACCATTCCACCAGAAGAACTCTTTCAAATCTCGATACATCTTAGTGCCTCCCGGATGAATAGTATAGGCTGATTTGTGAGCTTCATCTAAAATCTCTCTCCTCAAACTCTCTGGAACACAAACTCTTGTCTTATGTCTGAGAAGACCTGTGTCGTCAATACTGAATTGCGTGTCTGGCTCATCCTTCATTCGAATAATCTGTCGTTGAATCCAATCATCAGTAGCTTGAGCTTCTTTAATTCTACGACCCAAATCTGACTGAATCGTGATGCTAGAAACACGAGCCTGAGAAATAATACGAGCTCTCTCGGCACCTGATATATCTGAACTCAGCTCTAGCTGTGATACACTCGCTTTTCTGCTCAAGGCATCTGCAACTACATTCGCCTTCCCTGGATGGTACTGAATCTTACAATCATAGTCTTCTAACAACTCCATCCAACGTCTCTGGCGTTTATTCAACTCCTTCTACGTGAAAAGATACTGAAGGCTCTTATGATCAGTGAAAATATCAAATGTAACGCCGTAGAGATAGTGACGCCACTTGCCCAAAGCAAATACAACTGCTGCTAACTCAAGATCATGTGTAGGATAATTTATTTCAGCAGGTTTAAGTTTCCTCGAGGCATAAGCTATAACCTTTCCATTCTGCATTAACACACATCCTAAACCTTCTTTCGAAGCATCAGTATAAACTACGAATCCATCTGAACCTTCAGGCAAAGTAAGAATAGGAGCGGATGTCAATCTGTTCTTTAACTCCCGAAAACTGCTCTCACACTTATCAGTCCACACAAAGGCAACATTCTTCTTTGTTAACTCAGTAAGCGGGGCTGCAAGTTTAGAGAAATCCTTCACAAACCGTCTGTAATAACCTGCCAATCCCAAAAAGCTACGAACCCCTGTCGGAGTCTTAGGCTGCTCCCAACTCAATACTGAATCAATCTTTGAAGGATCAACCTCAATACTTGTCTTGGATATAACATGACCCAGAAATGCCACTTTCTCAATCCAGAACTCACACTTACTGAACTTGGCATACAAGTGCTGTTCTTTCAAAGTTTGTAACACGATCTTTAAATGCTCTGCATGCTCTTCCTCGGACTTTGAGAAAACCAGTATATCGTCGATGAAAATGACAACAAACTTATCAAGATAAGGTCGGAAGATTCGGTGCATCATATCCATAAATGCTGCAGGGGCGTTCGTCAAACCGAATGGCATAACCACAAACTCAAAATGACCATATCGAATGTTGAAAGCTGTCTTCGGTATGTCCTCTGCCTTGATACGTAACTGATAATATCCCTGTCTCAGATCGAGTTTAGAATAGACCCTCGATCCCTGCAATAAATCAAACAACTCCTCAATGTGGGGAAGAGGATACTTGTTCTTCACAGTCATCCGGTTCAACTCTCTGTAATCAACACAAAGTCTAAGAGAACCATCTTTCTTCTTCACAAACAATACCGGTGCACCCCAGGGAGAAGTACTCAGCCTAATATAACCACTGGCTAGCAAATCATCTAACTGAGTCTTCAACTCTTTTAACTCAGCTGGTGCCATTCTGTAAGGTGTCTTCGAATAAGGCTCAGATCCCGGATACAGATCAATAACAAACTCGATATCACGGTCTGGAGGTAACTTCTCAGGAAACACATCAGGGAAATCTCTAACTATCTCGGTATTTTCAAACTTCGACTGCTCCTTCGGCCTGTTAAGAAGATAAGCAACAAAACCTGAAGCTCCTTCTCGAACGAGCTTCTTTGCCTCTGTCATAGAAATAATCGGCCCATCTGTCAACTGAATACCCTGACTCGAATCAGATCCCAAACTAATCTTCTTCTCAAAACAATCAATATTGGCCCTGTGCTCAAATAACCAATCCATACCCAAGATAACTCTGTACTTCTTCACTGACAACACTATCAAATCTGCGGGGTAAACCTTATCCTCAATAACAACGGGACAACATCGGTACACGCGGTCGGTAATCATACAAGATCCCAAAGGAGAACTCACAACAAAACAATAATCAGACAAATCAACAGACGCATGCGCATATAAGTCAATTTCAGGAGCAACAAACGAATGCGTAGCACCCGGATCAAACAATGCATGTATGGGTATGTTATGTATATGTATGGTACCTTCCACCACGGCGGAAGCATCAGGCTCAGTCTCCTCATTATCGCCCTCCAGTGCATACACACGAGCTGGAACAGAAGGCTTCGGCCTCGGCGGCATAGGCTGACTCGGGGGCTGCCTCCTAGGACAACTATCCTTCTGGTGGGTAGAACTACCACATCTAGTACACAATCCCAACTTAAACCAACACTTAAACTCTGGATGATTCCCTCCACAATAACCACAAGTAACTGGGCGATAACCTGACGGACGAGGGACTGAACGAAAACCAGCCGGGCGAGGTGCAGAGTAAAATCCGGTCGGACGAGGTGCTGAAGTAAATCCCATAGGGCGAGGTATAGGAGGTCTGGGTCCACCAAAAGGTCTCTTGCCTTTAGGCTGCATAGGAGCACTCGGAATGAAAGGCCTCTTGAAACCTGATGAAGAAGAAGCAGGGGTGGTACTACGAATAGCTCGATCAATACTGGCATACTCAGCCTCAAGAGATAAGGCTGCATCTACAGCTGCAACATAGGTAGTGGGACGGGAAGCTGCAAGACCCTGTCGAAGTGGAATACTTAAGCCCTCTAGAAACTTCTTGGTCTTCCTGCGCTCGTCTAAAGCAATATGTGGAGCATATACTGCAAGTCTGGTAAAGTTGGCCTCATAATCTGCCACAGTAGAAGTACCCTGGGATAACTTCATAAACTCCTGCTCCCGGCGATCCTGAACAGTAGGGGGAACATACTTAGCTCGAAACTCCTCAAGAAACCTATCCCATGTTGACTCAACTCCGGTGGCCCTCCATCTCTGCTCAGTCATCTTCCACCAGGCTTCTGCAGGTCCTCGCAGAAGATAGATAGCAAACTCAACCTTCTCTAGATCAGTGGGCTGAAGAACTCGGTATATCTTCTCAAGAGATGAAATCCAACCCTCTGCCACAATATCATCTGTAGTACCAACAAACTGAGGTGGGTGGAAATCGAGGAATCGGCGAAGTGACTGCTCACAGGCTCTATGCTCATCTACCTCTACATCCTTGTCTCTCTGATCCAGGTAATCCTTAAAAAGACCAAATATCTGCTGAGCATCAACCACTGGTGCCTGTGGTGGTACTGCTGGAGGAGCACGATCACGACGAGGCGGCATCCTACAGTTAAATATAACAAGTATGCATGTAGATTAATTATGGATGCAAAGCTGTAAGCACATAAGCACAAAAGCACAAATTCCTAAGTCATAAGCCGTACGGATCTAGACTGACACGACTCACAGAGCTAAGGCCAATAAACCTCTAGCTCTGATACCAACTGTAACGGCACGTCCCCAAATACGGTGCGACGTGACGTCCCGCACCAAGTCATAATCCACAACCAGAACTAAAGGTCCAGTTATGAACTACAACCTGGCGAACGGAAAATAATTACCAGGCGGATCTGCTTTAGAAAATAATAAGACAATGAACAATAATACAGCGGAAGCAAATTAGCACAACCTATCCCATTCAGGGAGCTAGAACAACCATAATACAAAACACAATTATAAAGCCCACCAAGGCCACTGAAAATATCAATATCAACATTCAAACTAATTTACATTATTTACATCTACATCTTCTAGGGTTTGAAGTATTTATCCAGATACATAGACGGATATGAAATCACCTAAACAAAAGTAAATGACTCCAAGGACACGACCTGAATCCGCCTAGCAACAAAACCCTGAAAAGACAACAACAGAGTAATGGGGTTAGTCAAAGCGACTAAGTGAGGGGGCTGTAATACGTATATATTATCGAAACAACCGAAAGATTCACCAGTTTGTAAATGAAAAGAAAGCAAAGGAAAAATAAGGGTTTTCACAATTATTGGTGAATCGAATAATTTCGCATTAAAGTAAAAGCTCGGCGAGACGAGCATCAACCACCTATTTCACAATATCAAAAATATCAAATAAACCTCCCTTATTCCTCCTTGTGTAGACAGGTAGCTAGCCCGCTACTATATAATTATATATGCAAGGACAAATATCCAATACATCTTCGGCTGAGGATATAGACTAGATCCCGTCCGGCGCAGGTACTCAAAAGGGTTGCCACTCCGGTCATACCCTCGAGCTCCCATCAGTTTGGAGACCAGAGCATTGAGATCCACCGTAGACCCGACGTCTATCCGGCTTCACCCCGTACCCTGAAGTCCGGGCCCAATTGTATAATGTGGCTCAATGGCCAGGCCGAAAGGCCAAGATAATGTTCTCGCATTCCAAATACTCATATGGTCAAAGGGACCAATTTCAATCCATTTTATACCCTTTCGAGCTAATAGAGCTCTCGAGGGGTTATACATAATAATTTGATATCAAAGCATTTTTCTTTGAACTCATTAATATAGTATGGTTCAAATAGCTACTACGTATAATATAAACATGGGGAAAGAAACATAAAAACATAAAAGACAGGCTTCGGGCATATATGGAATATTTACATACGTATAAGGAAAGCCGAATTCGGAAAAGAAACCCCACCTGGATAATACGGCAAAAAGAACCAAGGAAAGACAACCAGACTACTGCCCGGAAGAACTATCACCTGAAACCAAATACGACACAACCATGTAAGACGAGAACACGACGCACGGCTTATTCTTAATGCAATAACCACTTAGTTAAATCAAAGAAGGGCAATTAGGGCAATTATTCAATGAAACTAATGAAATATCAAACTTCAAGCTTATAATCATACTTAAACGCAATTAGGTTTCCTAGACATGCTTAAAATACTATAAAGAAGCATACATTCAAGTTTTGAAGCAATCGGAAAAGAATTGCGAAAAGCGTATAATTCTCTAAACGAAAATCAGTTCGTTTCACGATCAAACGGTATTGGAAAAATTCAAACTCTATGGATTATTAAGTTTTAAAGCGTTATGGACTTAATGGCGAAGTCGGATTTTGAAAATAATATCAAACGAAGAAAGTAGCATTTAAAATTTTTTGACTTCCAGAGACTTTTGAACTAAAATCGGGTCACACGGGCTACACACACGGCCTGATCAAGGCCGTGTGCGATTTTGGGAACACGCACGGCCTGTCCACACGGCCTGATCAAGGCCGTGTGCAACTTTAAAACATGCACGGCCTACCCACACGGCCTGATGCAAGGCCGTGTGGGGTGGAAAACACGCACGGTCTTGCTACACGGCCTGTTGCAAGGCCGTGTGCGCCTGTTTTCGCGAATTTTTAGCAGAACGCGAAGAACTTCGCACAGAAGCAGCAAAACTTCGTCAAATCTTTACCAAAATACCATTTTCAATCATATTTTCATACTACAAACTTCAACAAATATCAAAGATCACAATGGCAACACATAGGATCAAGAATCATCGAAAACTACGGAGTATAGCGATCAAACTATCGAAAAATCCAACTTCGAAACAATTTATCCAAAACATATTCAAACGAAAACGGAATCAAATGGAACCTGAATAATACCTGTAAAGAATGTTATAAGGATCACGTAGGTTCTTACGGATCAAAATTTGGTTAAGAAACGAACTCGAAAGATCGAATTGAAGTTTTAAAGAAATTCTTTCTTTTTTCTTTCTTTCTTTTCTTTTCCTTCGGCTGTTTAAGTGTAATTAAGAAAAAGAAAAGGAAAAGAGAATAAAAAGAAAACCTGAGGTTTAAATGAAAAATCGAAGGGGCATTTTCGTAATTTCGCGAAACTTCATAAAAAGGACATATTAATGAAATATATCAATATTATAGTCAAAACTCATCATTTTAAACGCACATCAACGTAGAATAATTTAAATTCACAAATTATCACATTTACGAAAATTCATATAAAACACACAAATATCACATAAGCACATATGTACCGATCGAATTTTTCCAAACTTGTCCCGTTATCTCAGGAATTCTTACCGGCTTTAATTTACCAAAAATGTGGGGCGTTACAGGGTTAATTTGGTAAATTCATATTTTAGCTCGTTTAATTTAATCTAGTAATTTAACAGTGTACGTTGGACTGGGGTTCAATGTTTTAATAATGCATATTTTGTCGAGGTTCCAAATATTTTCATGAAATCCTTAATATTATTCATTAAGTCATATTTTAAAGAAAATTGTATTTTGGCCCAAAACTATTTACACTTTAGCCCAACCCGGAATCGACTTTTCGTAAACTCATGAATTTTAAGAAAACGAACCTCAATCTTTTTTAAGCATTTAATTCGGTCATTTTGACACTAATTACGCCTTATTCCGACACCTTACACTATTTGCACATTTTTTGAGGAAGGTATATTATGTAATTTTGGAGAGTTTTGGGGCAGAAATGAAAATGGAGAGAACACCCATAGTAGCAGCGACGCACGCACGACACCCCTCTTCTCCAAATTGGGGTTTTCTCGTTCCTTCACTGATTCAAGCAAATGATATGTCGAAATCGATCGTCTCGACGAGAGGAGCACAATGGTACTAGTATTTCCGGCATTTGGACGACGGTGGTAGTGCTGTGGCGGCGCAAAGTTGCGCGATGTCGGACCTCCTCGTCGGAGGCTTTTCCAGCGATGTCACGACCTAGTATAATATGGGTTTTGTTCGTCTTGGCACAAGGAAGCTTTTGGCGGTGGTCTCACGGCCTGGTTTGGCCGGACGGCGGCGGAACGGGGAGATGAAGGCGCGGCGGAGATGGGCTTTTTCCGGCGACTCCAGGCGGGGTCTCGATCGCGCACTACCATGGTTGGGAAGGCCTTGAAGAGACGAAGAGAATGGTGGTGGTCTCATGGCCTGGAAGTCAGTCGCGGCAGTGCAAGGGCGGCGAGTGGCGCACGGGCGGCGAGTGGCTGAGGTAGCATCGGAGCTATCTTCGGCCACCGTCTTCGACGGGGATTTCACCATTCCCAACCTTCTCGACACGGGTAAGCTAAATTCGAAGTCAATTTCGTATTTCGTTGAGCGAATCGATGGGAATTTTCGATTCTACGGTTCCACCGAGGCTTTGAAGGGGAATAACTTTTCGGTGGAGGTTCCGATTGAGAAATGGTTTTGAGGGAAGTGACGGGCTCGAAGAAAGGAAAATTTTGGTATAAGGGTTCCACCATTGGAGGTGATCCGGCGGTGGTTTGGCAGTGGCACGCGGTTTCCGGCGATTTTGGCACTGTTCCCGCGGGAATCCGGCGACAGTATCTTCGGACAGATCCTTCGTCTCGACGCAATAGTTCTAACAGCGCTGGTATTACTCGAATCCAACTTGTCCTTTGTCTTTATTCACATTTTTGTGTAATTGTGAAAAAAAATAGTAGCTTTTTGGATTATAGCTTCTAACTTTTGGCTTTTGAGCATGAATGACTTGTACTCTAGCTTGTGTGAATTGTTGAATATTGTTGTTGTATGATTGTGTAGTCGAACGAATGGATTTCGGTTCGATTAGGCTAGAGATAGGATTGATTTTAGCTTGTAGCTTTAGAGCTTTTGAGAAAAGCTATATGTTGTGAAGTTGTATTTCAAATTGTTGATTTAAATGGAATATATTTGATTGATGTTTAATTACAATCTTACCCCTGCTTAGCATATATGTTTACATATTTCGTAATTAATTTAGGGTTTCTCATTTATTCGTTTATTCCATACTTTTAGATGTAAATTGACCATATTGCCCCTACTTGCTCTGTTATGCTTGAATATTGAATGATTATCTTTAAGCCTGTTTTGTATTTTGATAGCCGAGCATCAGTGTCTGTTTCCTTGTCGTGTCAGTCATTCATCCTCTGGACCCTGTGTTTTTCAGGTGGGATCTTTGAGGCCGAATTGTAATTAATGCTTGTTTTCATTCTCTTGTTCTGTCGAGCCAGGTAAGGGTTTAAAATACTTTCAACTGGAGTAAGGACATAGCTATATAGGTTTGCGAAATAACTTAATATCCTGCCTTTCTTATTACTTGTTGTTCCTGCCTTTACTATTCACTTATGTGCTTAGTCAAACCTTTTAATAGCAAAACCTATATGTATAATATTTTACAAACGTTTTCAACTAGAGGCAAGGAAAATCCATTTGTTTTTAAAAGGCAAATTTTGGTCTCTCGGCCTCGCACATATAACCTTGTCTCGAACGGCCTCTTTGGCCATTCATATATAACTGCTTGCATCATCTTTTCGAATGACCCTTTTGGCCACCCAAATTGATATTGTTTTCAAAAGCGAGCCATGGACTGGATCATGACTTTGGGCCTGGAGTATACAGGAGGTGGGCCTGGAGACAAGCGTCTAGGGCAAATCCCGATATATACTCCAATCTATATTAGCTTAGGTCGGTCAAGAGGTTGGCTGGCCTGAGTCAGTGCGAGGGTGGCGTTGTATGCTACGCGCTTCCTTGAAAATTCTGTAGTGAAGGTGACGTTGTTAACACGCGTTTCCAGATAATTTCTGATTGGACATTGACTTTTGGTGGTGGAGTAATTGATTTCATGATTGCCATTGTTGGGAGTTATAAGGAGAGGGCCCGTTCTCGCTGGGACACATTATTGCATTATTTACTTGTCTAGTTGACTTACTGCTTTCGTTACTTAGTTGAAGAACAATCCCGTCCTATATTTCTTATTCATGTATTATTGATAGTTCCTTTCACCCACTCGACGAATTATGAATCGACTAAGCATTTATTAAACTATCGGCTTGATATTATGTGCAAATGATTTCGAAGGATCTGGTTCGTCAACCTTTTTGTGTTTTCAAAGTAAACCAAACTTGAGAGTTGCTTTGTATTATAGTTTTACAACTTATATTATTATTTGTATATTTTAATAAAACGAGCAACATTCACTACTTTTGGTCTTAAAAGATAAATGATGAACTACGATCAATACTTATATTGTATTACCCCCCCCCCCCCCCCCCCCCACTGAGTATCCTTTATACTCACCCCTTCTATTTTGGTTCTTGCTTCAGGTAGACAGGTGGCGGTGTCACCTATCTTGTCTGTCGGCAGCAGCAGGTCTAGGTTGGCTCATGTATTATTGTCTTGTCAGTATCCCAACAACAGTCGAGTCTTTACTTTCTGAATTGATTTGAATTATTGTATTTAGCATTATGATTTACTTTTCATACTTACGTGCCCCTGATGTGGGATAGTTTAGTTGAGCCATGGACAACATTAGTTGGATAATTATGTTAATTTGTTTTATGATTACCGTTGCCATGGATGGCTTTTATGAATTGAACTGTCATTTATGAATTCGCTTCCACATTTATCTGATTATTGTTGTTGTTCTTGGGGCGTCGTTTATTGTTGTTGCCAGAGTTTTGATTGAGCGTCTTGTCGTCCGCTGAAATGAGTTTTCGAGTAGGGCACCCTGTCATACTCGGGAATTCATTTTGGTGCGGATGTGGCGTTCTTCGTCCTCCTACGGAAAGGGGCGCTACAGAAACAACATCAATATCACTCGTATTTTCAAGTAGCAAAGCATAAAAAGCAAACATAGAACATATATTCATCCACTGATTTCAAGAAATAACAAACATCAAATAGTCGAGACTTAAGTTACAGAAATAGAGGCCTTACAGAGCTTTCGAACCAGGAGTTTATCACGCACAACAAGAAAAACGAAACCTTTAGCCTGCACATTAAGAACGAAGGAAGAAAAGATTAGGGTTTACGAGAAAAGAAAAAATCAAGAAAAAAAAAACGAAAAGAAAGCTTATGATGCTATCCTTCTTGTATTCCCAACAATTTCTTCCAATTTGCCCAAAATTACGGCTCATATATGACAAGAATGAGTGAAATCTTCACCAAGCTCAGCAACTGTAAAAACCCTAGTTCTGTGAAAACGTGAGAAGTGAAAATTTTTAGTTTTGTATTTATGTTGGCTTCCAGGTGTTATGAGGCTATTTTGGGAAGAAAAAAAGTACCTTTTTCCAATCGAGGTTGACGCCACTAGGATCACACTCCTTCCCCCCCCCCCCCCCCCCCCCCCCCCACCAGCAATCTGGGTTACTTGTGTGAACAGTGGCGGGCTCCGTATCAGGCTCGCCACTAAGTGCAATAGGCTGCAAAAATTAGTCTATCATATTAAACATGAAATAAGCCACCATAAAAGCCCATTAATTCTCCTAATTGGGCCAAATGGAAGATTTGAAACGCCTCCCTATAAGATACAAAGTCACAAGCATACAAATGATTGCTAACGTAAAGTATATTTATTATATAGTATGAGTGTGTACAACTTATCCTTTCCCGAATTGAAATGTGGGTTATTTATAGTATTCTCCTAGAGATGCGCGTCACTTAGCGAAATCCTGTCCATCCACCACATTTGACATAGACAGACGAGATCTTGTCTTTCTTCATGGGCTTCCCTAATTTATTAAGTTGGATGGGTTTGGGATTAGATTTGAGTCAATACGAAATATTAGGGTAAACCCATATCATACAGTAATTTCAAAGTTTAAGAAACGCTCCATGATTTCTAATAGGAAATGCAAACATTATAGCAAATTCATGATGAATTGGATCTGAGAATAAATTTCATGATGAAAGTGTGCCATACGCGATATAGTTAGATTTACTAATGATGTTTTCGTGATATTTTACATTTTTATAAGAAAATCGATGTAGGTATTCACATGTGCTCGTGACTTAAATTTTTTTTCATATATGTAGTATATTTTCTAAAATTATTCTATAATATATATTGTATTTTTTGTTTGGTGCATCTCTAAATATTATATATTACGTATTTTTTAGTAAGGTATACTTCTGACCTTAGGATCATGACTCCGTCATTGTGCAAAATTGTGATATTGGTATAGTTACTCGATCGGGAATGTTCCCTTTTTATATTTCGAATTAGTTATTTTAATTATGCTCTGAAAATTAGTAATAATTTTATTTGGATGTCAAAAGAAAAAATCTAACAAATTCCCTTTTATTATGGTACTAGCAATTATCTTTTTGATAAGATTTTCAGCCTTAATTAGTAGTTTCTTTCACCTTTTTTATTTACTAATTCAAAATTCATTTCTTTTCTTTTCTTTCACCTTCCAACCTTGTACAGTGAATCTAAATTGCAGCAGGGGAAAAATGTAGATTTGGAAAATGTCTTAGAAAGAATTCCAACCACCCTCTCCTGTTATGCTCCGCCATCCCAAAATATTCCAATTACACAGTTTGGAAAGATATAGGGGGTAACTGTAATTTCCAAAAAGCTGATACCATTGCATCTTCCCAAAATCATTTAAGAAATAATCTGCTTCCAAATCAGTCCAGTAGATGAATCAAGCAGATGTGAAGCTGCACCATCCAAACATGTGCAGCGAGAAGAAAATGCTGTAAGGGGGAAATTGTAATATCAAAACTTGGTTCAAAGTGAAACTTCTAAGTTTTCCATCACTCTCCTTCATGTAATTACTTTGAAAAAGCTCCAGAGAACCTAGATCATCCCAGAGGATATTTCTTTGCCTAGTGAATCTAGAGATATAAAAGAAGCAGCAGGGGTGTATAATATGTATTATGTAATTCACAGAATTAGAAGGGATCCGTAGAGAATTACTACTAACATTTGAAAAAACATAGCAAATATATCCACATACTATCCAAAAACATCAAACCACTCTTAACATTGGCAGGAGGGGGGTTAGATGTAATTTTTTGAAAGCTCATTTCAGCCCATACCACACAAGAAGCACTCAAAAATCTCTCTATATTATCCAGAGAAGTCAGAAACTCTCCTTCTAATCAAACCCCATATATCTAATTCTATCACTTTGAAAATTAATTTAAAACGTAGTGTAGACGGACAAAATTTATGTCCAATTAAATGTTGACACGTGGAAATTAGATGTATATTAAATGTTAAATCATATTTTTCTATTTAAATTTTAAGAATTTAATCAAATATAATTCCTAGATTAAATAGTCAAATAAATGATATTTTAATATATATATTAGTTGGTGTCAAAATACTTATATTTGGTAATAGAAATCATATCTAGTCAAGTCAAATTAAATTAAATCAAATTAATATATTTGATATTCTTATAATCAAATCACATCTTGTGATTATGGAAAGATATTATAAGGAAATATTGAGAACCAATCAAATTACATCTCTTCAATTTCAAATCTATATATAATAATTCAGAACCCTTGAGGCTATCCACCTAAGCGTCTACGTGGATAGCCTCAATAAATTCTATTCTGCCATTAGATAAATACTATTTTAAAATACCATTTATTATGGATATTATCTAAAAGAATCCAAAGATAATGTATAGATATATGATAATTTAAATACACAAATATTTAGAGATTTATGGTTACAAGACTCAAATATTTACGCTATTTTTTATCTAAAAGAATCTACTATTTTAAAATACCATTTATTATGGATATTATCTAAAAGAATCTAAAGATAATATATAGATATATGATAGTTTAAATACAATATATATATATATATATATATATATATATATATATATATAAAATAATAGTATAACAAATATTTTGAGATTTATGGTTACAAGACTCAAATATTTACGATTACTTTTTTTTTTTCTAAAAGAATCTAATTTTCACGCCTGGATGGATATGCATGGAATTTTCGCATTTTACGTTTTGTCAAGATAATATTTAATAAAATTAGTTACGATAAGGTCATTATCTTTTTTAACAACTATTATTCTTCAAATTCAAATTAAAATAATTTAAAATATTCATCTATCTCTACTTATAAATACGTGAATGGTAAAACAGTGGTTTATATGTTCTATCATTTTTTTTTCTCTCAATTTTCACATTCAGTATGAAGTCAATTTTCTTTAGTTATAATTTCATCCCCATATATTTTTATATCATTGATTCACATGACTTGCCGAATTTGAAGAAATTGTTGAGAGATTTGCTTCATAAAAATCACACCGACTTTCTCATCGATGTTAAACATTCCACGCGAATCATCATGATTCGATATTATACCCATGTTGCTCCACTTTTGAAGAATTCAAGTCATTTATCATTTACTTGTGCTTTTCAAATTTATATAGATTGCTCAAATGATTCATATATGTCTTACGCGAAAAAATATATTTTGATTGAGTATGAATAAGTGCTTGATTCTAACTATATTCCTTCATTTTTGTTTATTTTATACTCAATGATATAAATTTTATTTGAACTAATAATTGTATATAATTTTGATTGTAGGAAAATCAAGACAACTCTCATAATTATATAGCGTTTCACCGTTATTTGAAACACCAATCCCGTAAATCCTATCAATTAATCTTTACAAAAGCTTATATTGTGCAGGTCCAAGAGTGTCGTCTAACTAATTCAGTAACGTACCTATATAGTTATATTTGTGAAGGCGGAGTACATCACAGGTTGTTCAGAAGTACAAAAACTCTTATTTGGAATTTAAATTGGATCGTCGGTCAATTATATAGAGTTACTCTATTTAATTTATAAAATTATCTTATTAATTGTAGAATCAATTTACTTAAAAAATGCTGGCCCGTGCCTTGGCACGGGTTCTATACTAGTAAGGTAATGATTCAACTCCTACACATATAAATAGGGGTCCTTATTCAAAGCTTATGACACACTGAACATAAATCAGAGAATACTCTTTCAAGCTAGGTTAAACTTGAAAAGAGTCTCAAAATGCGCTCAAGTGTTCAAAGCGAAGTTCCCGGCATTCTTCGCGGAAGTCATCAAATCAAGGCGTTCAATCTGCAATCAAGGTGCTAAACCCGCATTTTGGCGTTATTCTTCATCAAATCCAAATCGATCGAAGCAAGATTCAAGGCGTTCTTCGCAGAGATCATCAAATCAAGCAGTTTGATTCACAACAAGGTGTTAAACCCGCTAATCCAGCGTTATTCCAAATTAGATCCAAATCAAGATCTACAGTGTTTTCAGCACATTATTCGGCGTTCATCAAGATCTCGATATTTAATCTGCAATCAAGTCAAAAGACCTGTGGATTACTGTTACCAAGATTAAAATCAAATCAAATGAAGATCAAACCGACAAATCTATCAAGGAAGTGTTTGAATCCTCAAGATCAAGTATTTTGATAGGAAGAATCAGAGGATAGATATAGAGATTGTAACACTATTTTCCCATTCAAAATTCAATAAAATTATTTGTGATATTTTTCGTGTTTTAATTATTTAATTTACATGAAATTTGTGTTACGAATTTCTGGCACGCCCGGTGGGACAATCTCTACCTCTCATCTCTTCCTTTCATCAAGATAAAGTCATCAAATGGCTATCTACAAGATCACCGGATTTGAGGCCGCTATATCAGTTGCTAATGCAACTGAAAGTCTTGTCACTACAAGAAACATGTCCAAGAAACATCAAGCGTCGTCGGAAAATGGTTACTCGCTTGAAAATGATGGAAAGAACCTGCCGCTTCTCGTCAACACGAATGAAGGCAACGAAGATGACTTAGCTTCATCAACTCCTCACTCAACTTCAAGCTTCACGCCTGCCCATGGTGACGAGTGAGACCACTTTGGAGGAACAACTTGCAAGCTTAGTGAAAGCAATTGAAGGACTCAAGAATCATGTCCAGAAGCAAGACTCTCAGATCGAGAAGTTATTGAGAAAAACGGATAATGCTGAAACCAGTCACGTGAGAAGTGCTGAAAACCAAGACAAATGTGAGACATTACCGAAGAAGCAATCAAATGGAAAAAATATGCCTCAGTCAAAGAGCTTCAAGTCTCATCTGATGGGTTGATTCCCGTTGACCAGCAGAAGAAGTTCATCATGGGAGAACCATCAAAAACAAAATTTAAGGGAGCTCTAAGCCTTTCTTGATTTACGCCAAGCCATACACTCAAAGGATTGATGTCCTATATTGCTGGACATTCTCTCTCAAGCTCAACATGTCCAACGCGAAGGTTTTAACACATTGAATTGTGAGGCGAAATCATTCTCTTTTATTCCGGTAAGTCCAGTGATTACGATATTTTCATAAACAACAAAAAGTCGCCATACACATCACATACCAAGAGCATTTTGGCACACAAATATTACGGAAATCTATACCAAAAATTCTAGCAATCCAATTCACATTATTCATATCAATAAACTTAACCCATTCTGTTGGCATTATCTTCCGTACCATATCCGACTAATCTTACTATTTTAAGAACTCTGCGACTATGAAAGTTAGAAGGGGAAATTGGCAAAATTTAGATATTTGAGAAGAAGTTTTGAGTGGAACTAACCCCAATATTCAGAATAAAATCTTGTAGATGTATTATTAATTAATATGCATGATATTTTTAACTAATTCTATGTTTTAGAAATTATCAAGAACTTACACTTATATCACTAACCACTGGCCCAACAAAGATATTATTTTAAAAAATATTTATTGTAGAAATATCTCTTAAATTAAACATATTTTTCTTCAAATACTTTTCAATGATTTCTACACAATTCATTTCCTAAAAACAGTCCAAAATAAATTCAAACCTTTCCTATTTCCTGGTTTGGTCTGTGGAACATGAGTTAAAAAAAAAAAAAATTGTGTGTGTGAGATTATAATGGAGTCGTTGATATTTTTGTTTTGGTTTTTCTTTTGTTTATTTTCCGTAAATAAAATCTTTTTTTTTTTTGAAAAAAAATAAAATCAGTGCCCTTCCGTGAGTTGAGTGATGCAACGGTCAAATATTTATCATCTTTAACTAAAATTAAAATGAAGTCAATCCAACGGCCCAAACTCATCCGCCCCCTAAATCGCCTCCCCGCCATTTCTTCCCCCGAGAAACCATACTCCCAATACTTCCTCATTTGGGACTCAAAGAAGAAAAAAGAAAAAAGTTTTTTTGATTTTCTTTTCTTTAATGTTTATCAGGAAAAAAACCAGAATGACACGATGATGATTGCAATGAAATTGTTATCGTCGATAACTTTATTATTTTTGTTTGGTGCATCATCGATCAGCCATGCACAGACCCCCGACGGCGGCGGCGGCGCAAGCGACAGTCCACCCGTCAACCCGGCGGCGACGCAGCTCCTTGCGCAGGCACTGTTCTCCCGTTTCAACAATTACTCCAACTATCTCAGCCCTGAAATGAAAAAACAAATGGCTTTTTGCATCGAGGATGTGTAAATAATTAATCCTTCACTGCTAATTACTTTAAATTTTCTTAATTCTTAAATTATCAGTTGTGGTGCAAATTCAATTAGAATGCATCTTTCTTTTGTAGTTGATGATAGAAAATAATTTCTCAATCTGGGTTTTATTTGATATAGGGATGCTGAGTGGAATGCCGCATTTAACTTCTCCAAGAATACAGAGTTTTTGTCCGCTTGTCTGCAGAAAAACAAAGGTATGAAGTTTCTGCTTGCCTTTCAACCTTTAATTGAAGTCCAATTGGTACTTTAGGATCATAAATAATTAGATTATCGAAATGTGCACTGCGTTATTGGGGATCAATCATCTCCCTTTTTCTTTTTATTGCTTTTGGCTCTTTGGGTTCACTACTAGTGAATATAAGTTTTGAAACTTAACGAGCCTGCTTGGCAAAGGTTCGAGCCAAGCTCGAGCCTCGTTTCTTGGGTATGTCGAGCTCGAGCTTGGAAAATCATCCCTGACTCGGCTGAGTACATGTTGAAAGGGATCATTAATCTTTATCATCATGGAATAAATGAGGAGTTACCAGAAGTCCAGATTAATTGTGATTAAAGTGTGGGTGAATTACATGAATACTGGAGCCCAAGAAAAGCCAAAAAAGTTATTTGGCATTTAGTTATTGTGTCATCTATTTAGAGTCTTTACATTTATCTAGCGAATAGTCTAAATAGGTTACTATGCGATTTAATTCGAGCAAGAGAGTACAATAAGTGAATGTGTGAGAAGAGCCGAGTTCTAAAAGTATTTTGAGTTTAATAGAACTGTTGATTTGAGTAGGGGAAATATTTTGTGCTCTCCTCCGCTTCCTTCCTCCTCTTCCTAAAGTTAAGTACTCGTCTTCACATGTTTGAGTGATTATTTATAATTCATTAAATTCTCGAAGTATATTTTTCGATGATCACATAAATATTAACCATGTCTGTTTCTTACAACACAGATGCTGCGCAGCGATTGTGCACAGCTGCAGAAGTAAAGTTCTACGGAGACGGTCTGCTAAAAGTTGCACTAAGTTCCGGACACGGAGCAAAGATTACTGGCAATTACTTAAAGCCTAACAAGAATTGTAACTTGTCTTCATGGCCAGGTGGCTGCGAGCCTGGATGGGCATGCAGTGTTCCTCAAGGAGAAAAAGTCGACCTTAAAAACTCAAAGGAAATTCCCCAAAGAGATCTCCAGTGTCGACCTTGTTGTGATGGTTTCTTTTGTCCTCACGGCCTCACATGCATGATACGTGAGTTTTGTTCGACATTGGATGTAGAAACCTTTTAGGGCGAATACATACAGTACCACTAACGTTTTACATAATTAAAAATACCCCCTCTATTTTTAAAAATTACAGAAAACACCCTGAGGTTACAAAATTGTTTGAAACCTCAGGGTATTTTCTGTATTATTTTAAAATACAGAGGGGGTATTTTGTAATTATGGCAAAAATTTAAGGGTACTGTATGTAATTCGTCCAAGTTTTTATTCCCTGTTAGAAAATTACTCAAGAAATTTGTAGTTGCCTCTAATTTTTGTTCTTTTCTCCCAAAGCATGTCCACTGGGATCTTACTGCCCCTCAGCTACACTAAACAAAACCACGGGTGTTTGTGATCCGTAAGTTTTCATGATTTCATTTGCTCTTCTTTTTATTATTAGCATTGAATTGGTATGGAAAATTGATTTTTTGGAATTTTTATAAGGTACCGTTATCAGCTACCTCCAGGGATAGAGAACCATTCGTGTGGTGGAGCTGATAAATGGGCTGATTTTTTGACTGGCAACGAGTTGTTTTGTTCAGCGGGATTTTACTGCCCCACCAACACACAAAAAATTCCATGCAGTAAAGGGTACTAATTGTTATCTCTAAACTTGTAAAAAATGCCCTATTTTTATGTTCTATTTTTCATTTTTTCTCGTGGTGTCTGCATAATTTAGCCAAGTCCTCTTCTTTCTTCTTTTATCTTTATACTTATATGCACTTTTTTGTTGCAGACATTTTTGTAGGGCTGGTTCTACCGAACAAGAAAGTAAGTCTAAGCATAATTCATGTTTGATTTTTGTTTCTATTAGCAAGAATATTTTATAACGTTTACATAATCAATTATTTCAACAATCACGAATGAATTGGCAGGTTGCTATCAGTTAGCAACTTGTGTGAAGCAATCTGAAAATCAGAATATCACAGCCTATGGAGTTATGTTCTTCGTAAGCTTCTACCACTTGTTAATTAATTTGTTTTTTGCGTAACAACAATCTTCATTTCTTTTTTCAAATCTATGGGACCTGGGGTTTGGCTCAAATGCAGATAACCCCCCTGAAGTTACAAAGCTTACCAACTCCCCCTGAGGTTTTGAGGCTAACCGAAAAATTAACGAAAGATAGTGAACCTCAGGGTAGTTGGTAATTTCATAAACCTCAGGGGGTTTTCTGTATTTCAGCTAAACCCCAGGGGTATAGTTGGTAATTATCCCTAAATCTGTTAACCTTAACTTTTCTCTTCTCTACTATCAGGGAGGGATCACTCTAGTACTTCTAATCATATACAACTGTTCCGGACAAGTTCTTAGCACGAGAGAAAAACGACAAGCAAAATCCCGAGAAGCTGCAGCAAGAAGCGCTCGGGAGACAGTTCAAGCACGTGAACGATGGAAGTCAGCAAAAGAAGTTGCAAGAAAAGGCGCAAGCGAGCTAACTTCATCACTTTCTCGTACATTCTCAAGAAAGAAATCCTCCATGACCGAACAACAAAAGGGATCGGGACAAGCTAAGCCGGGATCGAGTGATGCATTACCTCCCATGCCGAGTGGCACAAAAGGAAAGAAGAAACGCGAGAGCAATCTCACGAAAATGATGCGTGACCTCGAAGAGAATCCTGACGGTGATGAGGGATTTAATTTGGAAATCGGAGATAAAAATCTGAAAAAAGGCGCGAAGGCGAAGCAGTTACACACACGGAGCCAAATCTTTAAGTACGCCTACGGTCAGATCGAGAAGGAGAAGGCGTTGCAAGAGCAGACTAAGAATTTGACCTTTTCTGGCGTGATTTCTATGGCTTCGGGAATGGAGCTCGCGAGTAGGCTGCCAATGGAGGTTTTTTTCCAAGATTTGACTCTCACTTTGAGAGGTAAAAATAAGCATCTCTTGAGATGCGTGACGGGAAAATTAGTGCCGGGACATGTTTCTGCTGTGATGGGCCCGTCCGGAGCTGGGAAAACGACGTTTCTTTCGGCCTTGTTGGGAAAAGCTCCAGGATGTACAATCACGGGAAAGATTCTCATAAATGGAAAGGATGAGCCCATGCAATGTTATAAAAGGATTATTGGATATGTTCCTCAGGATGATATAGTGCATGGGAATTTGACCGTGGAGGAGAATTTGTGGTTCAGTGCTAGATGCAGGTACACTTCTCTAGTTTAATTTATAAAATAGTTGCTTAAAAGTACGGGATTAAATATGATATTAGAATCGGGGCAAATAAGAGGTCATGTGTTTAAATCATAGTGTCAACTGTTTATGGAAAAAAGAGTTTCAGTTGCAAGGATTGATAAAAGAAGTCTGCCTCCACGTGAGGGGGTGTCGGAGATATCTATATATTTAAATATTTAATTTCTCTTTCTGTTTCTTTCTTTATATTTTTGTAGACTCCCTGCTGATCTGGACAAACCAGAGAAAGTGCTAGTTGTGGAGAGAGTAATAGAATCCTTAGGATTGCAGAATGTTAGAGATTCCCTTGTAGGAACAGTTGAGAAACGAGGAATCTCTGGAGGTCAGAGGAAACGAGTAAATGTTGGGCTTGAAATGGTTATGGAGCCTTCTCTCTTGATCTTGGATGAGCCTACATCTGGATTAGATAGTTCTTCTTCTTTGCTACTACTTAGAGCCCTTCGCCGTGAAGCTCTTGAAGGAGTAAATATATGCATGGTGGTTCACCAACCTAGGTAATATATATACTATTTATTATATATGCTTGAGATAATTACAGAGCCCTCCCTTGTAAATATATATAATTACACAGATACCCCCTCTGGTTTTAAAATTACATATACATCCCTCGTAACTTATTTTCCACCTTACAATAACTTCCTTCTATTGATTCTATTGATTGTTACACATAGTCAAATGATGTTATAGTTCAAACTGCCGTAAATTTTTATCCAAGTTTCAGTAATAAAATTTTCTAGTTTTATTAAATTTTGAAGAATAATTACCAACTACCTTCTGTGGTTTGGCTCAAATACAGAAAATCCCATGAGGTTTCAGAAATTGCCAACTCCCCTTGAGGTTTTGAGGCTATTGGGAAAATGAACAGAAGATAGTGAAGCTCAGGGGTAGTTGGTAATTACCCCAAATTGTGATGATCACAAGGTGGTATTTATAATTTTTAAATTAGGTACTACATGACGTAGTAATAGCGGAGGGCTGATCATTGTGCTTGATTAAAAACGCTCTTAATTTAGGGGCAATTAAACGTTCACGTAACTTGTTGAATAATACAAAATCCTCTTACTATTTTTAAAATTATAAATTTCCCCTCATATACATCTAGATTTGATACAAACTAACAAAGCTTATCAAGAAACTTGGATAGCATCATATAAGCAGGGATGAATTGGGAAGTTTACTAGAATTTGAGTGATAGAAATCGCATAACTATGTGTATTGAAGGACATAATGGGGCAACTATAAAGTGGATATAAGTTAGGCATATCGCAATTTTGATTTCCACTTTATTTTATATTTTTCTTGGTAAGAATGTCGTATAACTAATACAATTCATTCAAATACTTTTACTTATTCATATCGATAGTTGTAGTTAACAAAATTTAAATATGAATTAACATTTCCTCTGTTCTCTTAAGCATTTTTTCTCCATTTTACTCATTTGACCATTTGTTTGTGTAGTTACACCTTATTCAAGATGTTTGATGATTTGATACTTCTAGCTAAGGGTGGGCTAACAGTGTATCATGGATCGGTTAAGAAAGTGGAAGAGTATTTTTCTGGTCTTGGGATTCAAGTTCCCGATAGAATGAATCCTCCAGATTATTTTATTGACATATTGGAAGGAATTGTGAAAATTCCGAGTGCAACTGTAAAAATGAAGGAACTTCCTCTAAGATGGATGCTTCATAATGGGTACCCCGTACCGCCCGACATGTTAGATTCAGCTGAAATGCCTGCAGGTGGTGGAAGTTCACCGGGGCCTGCTGCAACTGATAAAACTGATGCAGCAGATCAATCTTTTGCTGGTGATCTTTGGCAGGACCTAAAGTTTAATGTTGGACAGAAGAAAGATCATATTTTTCATAATTTCACCAAGTCCCAAGACTTGTCTAATCGAGAAGTCCCCAATCTATTTCTGCAGTATAAATATTTCGTTGGAAGGTAAATTTATTATTTTTAATGGTTGAAAAGTACTTCTGCAATTGGAATTATGGATGTGGGATTGTTCGGGAACCAGCAACAATCCTCTTTGAAAAAAAAAAAAAAATAGTGACGAGAAGTAAAAATACAAGTAAAATATATATATATTATTAGTGACGAGATGTAAACTGCAGGCAATGTGGATGATGTCACTAATAATACTAGTAGCTTCTTATCACTGGGTAGGTCTATTTAGTGACAACAACTTCTGTTTTTACATTAATTGGTTCAAAGGTGACGATGTTTTGTGTTTTAAGTTGTCACTATTTATAATTAGATACATCTATAGTGACAACCTAGTAACAATAAATATTGTCGCTAAGTCCCCCGTCTCGGGGGCTTTCTTTTCAAAATATATATATATATATATCGCTAAGATTTCTGACACAATATCTATTGCCACTAAATTACCACTATAGGAGTGTCATTGAATGCAAATAATGACAATTTAAATACTATTTATGTCGCTAATGACGTGACAAACATTATTTTTGTGACAAAAAAATATCTTGTCACTTAAAATATATATAATTTGCGACAAATTTTATCTTGTCACTACTTTTTTCTTATAGTGAAGTTTCACGAAAAATAGTTTGTATTACTTTTCGGCGATGTGTACAAATCCCCACATTCAGATAGCACAATGTTTTTCTTAAAATTTTGTATCTATTTTCGACCTCTGACTATATGATCTTTTTTCATAGAGTTGGAAAGCAGCGATTACGAGAAGCTAGGCTACAAGCTGTGGATTATTTGATTCTACTATTGGCCGGGATATGCTTAGGAACGCTCGCGAAAGTGAGCGACGAAACATTTGGTTCGACCGGATATCTGAACACAGTCATCGCAGTTTGTAAGTTGAGAATTATTCTACTCTTCTCGAATTCTTTTGAATAATTATACCAAATGATTTCCCTTATGTTCTCGTAGCCCTACTTTGCAAGATTGCTGCTCTGAGAGCGTTTGCTTTGGATAAACTACACTACTGGAGAGAAAGTGCTTCCGGCATGAGCAGCTTGGCATACTTTCTAGCAAAGGACACAATCGATCATTTCAACACAATCATAAAACCTGCTGTTTATCTATCAATGTTCTATTTCTTCAACAATCCGAGGTCTAGCATTTTTGACAATTACTTTGTCTTGCTATGCTTAGTATATTGTGTTACCGGCATAGCTTATGTTCTTGCCATATACTTCGAACCGGGTCCCGCGCAACTGGTGCGCGCTTCTTCTTCTTTTTTGTCTTTAGAAAAAAGATTGTATTATGTGTGACTTACTTTTTCAATTGATTTGTGCAGTGGTCGGTGTTGCTGCCCGTTGTTTTGGCTCTCATTGCCAACCAAATGGGAAATTTTGTGACAAAACTTGCAAACTTTTGCTACACTAAGTGGGCTTTGGAAGCATTCGTACTAGCAAATGCCAAAAGGTTCGAATACTACAAACTTTTTTAGGTATAATTATGAAAACACCCCTGAGGTTTGGCGGTTTTATGAAAAAAAAAAAAAAAAAACACCCTCAAACCTTGAAAAATACAAAAAAACACAATGAGTCCATGATTTTACATCAATTTGAAAGCGTTTTTCGTAAACAGCGCAACCTCGGGCATTTATTTGTAATTGACCCTAAACTTTATAACTATTTGCGGTTTCGTCCTTTCAGGTATTCGGGTGTGTGGCTTATTCAAAGATGTGGTGCATTAAGACAAAGAGATTTTAACCTAAAACATTATTATCCTTGTTTAGCATACCTTATAGTTACAGGTTTACTAACTCGTACCTTAGCGTTTTTCTGTCTGGTTACTTTCCAGAAAAAATAGTTGAGCAAAAGGAATGTAAATCTCTTCTTTGTTTCTTACAGCACACAACAAAATGTGACATCCGTAGAGTATACCTTTCTCGAACAACATTTGTTCTGATGTTTCATTAGTGGAAGTAATTAGATATGATTAACTAATAATAAACGTTAAAAATATTGTTACTTCGGTATAAAAAACAAGAGATTTGCGATAAAATGTGTTCAAGATTATTTGTGTAAAATTATACTGTGCCGACTTCAATATAAAGTTATTAGGGGCAATTACGAATATCTCTTGGGGTTTATGACGTTCAAGATCGAAAAACACTCTAAACCTTTGATATATTACAAAAATTACTTTGAGGTATGTAAAACATTATAAATACTCCTGAAATTAACCAAAAATCGTTGACAATCGTTGATTTGAGAGATATTTGTAATGTTTCAAGTTATTTTCTTAAAAAAAATCTAACCTCGTGGAGTTTGTTAATTATCTCAAAGTTATCAATGAATGAAAAGTATCTGCAAAAGACTGTTAGTTTGGTCAAGAAAGGGACTTGCAAGAAGAATAATCATTGATTATTTATGTTCAATTATGTAGTGGCGACTTCAATTAATCAACTGATGGTTAAACATAATTATTATTTAGAGTGAAATACACAAAATCCCTAATGCCCTTTTATAATTTTACCATCAAAACTTTGCAATCTTACATTTACCCTGATGGAATATTTGTAAAGTTTTTCAGAGTATTATTTGTCACGACCCCCGGGCTCGGAGAGGAGAACCCCCTCGCGGGCCCCGTTGGACGTGAGGGTATAAGCTTCGAATCCACTATGCACAACCCTAAAGTTTGGCTTGGAAAGCACTTGCCAAAAGGGATTAATCCATATTGGTTGCTCATGGGTTCTAACTTATAAACCCTTTCAATATCAACTGATCTTCCGATGTGGGACGGAAATCAAGCTTCTCAAATTTGGGGCGCTACAATTATACATACATTTTTATATTTCAAGAGGGTATTTGTACTGTCCAGAAGTATTTCTAAGGTTTCAATAGGTTTTTTTTTTATTTTTAAGCAATAAAAAATCAAGGTAAAATGTTAAAATACTGTTAGTAAACGATTGAAGAAGACACTTGCGGTGGAAAGATTTCAAGATTTGGAAACTAACTATCCTTTCTCTCAATACACATCTCATATAGCACAAGCTAAGCTCCATAAGTTTTTACAATCTGCTAAGACTGTATGCTTAAATTCAACTATCTTTTTGAACATGAGGCTTCATTTCCAAACTATATCCCCTATAAATTTGAGAGCTGGGACACCCCTTATTTAAACATCAATCAAAGACGACTCGATTAGCCCTTTGAACCTATAACCTAGAGGTGATCTAGATTACAGGTAGGGTTACCATCAACTCTAGTTCAAAGTGGTTTTCAGCCCCATATCTCGCGTAGTCGAAGCTACTAAATCTATCGTCAGAGGCTTAGTAAACAGATCTGCCAAATTTTGCTTAACTTTACATAGATGATCGTTATGATACCATCATGTATTAACTGTCTCACAAACTCATGTCTAAGACCAATATGTCTAGACTTTCGCTTTTGTGAGCGTAGCTTCACTATCACAATATAGTGAAATTGAAGGCATTGGATATGGCCAAAGATCTATGTCTAACAACATATTTCTAATCCAATCAGCCTCTTGTCCAACTTGCGCTAGAGCTATGAACTCAGATTTCATGGTAGAATGGGAAAAAAATGTATGTTTCTTGCTTGCCCAAGAAACAGCCCCACCGGCAAGAGTGAAAATCTACCCACTTGTAGAATCCCACACTAGTTATATCCAACTTGCGTCTGAGTATCCTTCCAAAACAATAGGAAACTTTTGATAGAATAATCCAAAGCTAATAGTCCTCTTTAGGTATCCAAGTACCTACTAATAGCTTTCCAATGATCAGCATTGGGACTACTAGTATACCTACTAAGTTTCGAAACTGTAAAAGAAATATCTGGCCTAGTGCAATGCATTGCGTACATAAGGCTACCAACAACACTTGTATACTCAAGTTGTGCAATTGCTCTACCAGTATTCTCTTTGAGTTTAACCCCATTGTCAAAAGGAGTGTTTACTTCCTTAATCTCGAGATGCTTAAACTTAGTCAGTATTTTCTCAACATAATGGGACTAGTTAAGTAAATAACCCCCACTATGGTTCTTTACTTTGATTCCTAAGATAGTGTCTCCTTAACCTGTCTTTCATCTTAAAGACAGAGGATAGATACTTCTTAGTTTCATTTAATCCAATCATGTTGGTGCCGATGATCAAGATATCATCAACGTACAGACAGACTATCACCATATGGTCTGGTGTACTTTTGGAGTAAATGCACCTATCAGCACTGTTATATTTAAAATCGAAGTTTAATATAGCAGTGTCAAACTTCTCGTACCATTGCTTTGGTGCTTGCCTTAGACCATAGAGTGATCACTTAACTAATTTGCACATTTTGTTTTCAGTACCCGGTGCTATAAAACCTTCTGGTTGTTCCATATAGATTTCTTCTTTCAAATTGCAATTTATAAAAGCTGTCTTTACGTCCATTTGATGAACAAACAGATCGTAAAGCGATGCTAATGCAAGAAGAATTCGTGTGGAAGCAACTCGAACAACCGGGGTATAAGTGTCAAAGTAGTCAATCCCTTCTACTTGTCTAAACCCCTTAGCCACTAACCTTACTTTGAAAGCGGTTATAGCGCCATCGGTGTTGTATTTTCGTCTAAATACCCATTTGTACGTAATGGGGCTTAGAACCACCAGGTAAGTCTGCCAATACCCAAATATTATTACCCAAGATTGAATCCATTTCATCATTACTGCCTCTTTCCAGAAAGCAGCGTACCGAGAAGCCATAGCTTCCTTAAACGTTTTAGGATCAACCTCAAGTGCGAATACAAACGGTATTTCACTCACCACTTTATTATTCTGGTCCCCCTCCACCAAAAATAATAAAGACTGAGAAGAGATAAAATCTTTATCTGGGTTCTTCTCTTTTCTTGCTCCAGTACTCCTTCTAAGTTCTGGCGTTCTGTTGTCTCAGTGGGAACACTCGGTTCCACAACAGACCTTATAGGACCTCTAGGCTCATCTTGTGTTGGTATAGCAACATTTTCAACATCTTTTGAAAATTTGCTTTCAAAGAATTCCACATCTCTCAACTCATTAATAGTATTAGACGCCAAATCAAGGAGTCTATGGGCTTCGCTATTTAAAGCATATCCAACGAATACACTTTTAATAGCCCTAGCCCCTAACGTAGTCCTTTTAGAATCAGGAACTCGAAAGTAAGTCAAACACCCCCATACTTTGAAATAACTTATGTTGGGTTTTCTGCATTTCTATATTTCATAGGGACTAGTCTTCACAACAGAACTAGGTATCCTATTCAAAATATGACAGGCAGCCAACAACGCTTCACCCCACAAGTTATTAGGTAAATTTGCATGATTTAACATATAGTTTACCATATCAAGAAAGGTTCGGTTCTTTCTTTCAGCTACACCATTTTGTTGAGGTGTGTAGCCGGAAGTTGTTTGATGAATTATGCCACTTTCTTCGGCAAGTGCATCAAATTTATTCGAAATATTCCATGCCTCTATCAGAACGTAGAAACTTAATCTTCTTCTCAAGTTGAGTTTCTACTTCTGACTTATATTTCACAAAATGACTAAAAGCTTCATCTTTTGTTCTTAATAAATAAACATAGCAAAAGCGACTTGCATCATCAATGAATGTAACGACCCAAAATTCCGGAATATATTTTCGGAATAATTATTCGACACCTCGTTGGATTTTAAATTAAAAGATTAACTCTGTTAGCTAATCTTAATTTATTCTAATTTATTTCCATATCCTCAACCAATTATAATTACATTTTCTACCCCTCGAATTTATTTTAATCTCAAACGAACCCACACCCCCTAAACACACTTGCACCCTCTTGGACACACTTGCACCCTCTTGAGCACACTTACACCCTCTTGTGCACACTCTCTTGCACACTCTTGCTCACACCAAAAATTGAGAGAGAGAAAGAGAGAAGAGAAGGAGAAAGGAAGAAGAAGAAGAAAGGAAGGAGAAATCCCGTCCCGAATCCATCGCTCGATCAATCGAAATTCCGAGACCAAATATATGATCCTCATTCAATTCTCTACCGGTAACCTTCTTTCCCCATTCGATTCATCCATTAAGTCCTTCGATTTTTTAGCTTTTAAATTGAAATGAATATTTGATAATTTGATGGGTTTGTAGGTTAGAGTTTACCATTTTTAGTGTAGTTCGGATCAAATGATAGCTATTAATGTGTACAATGCATGAGTGTGAATTTTATATGTTGATTTTAGCTATAGAATCCACCCTAGTTGATTTTAGGACGAAACCCTCGTGAGAAACCTTGAAATCGCATTTTCTGCACCTGGAAGATGAACCACACGGTCCAACGCACGGTCTTGGCAAGACCGTGCAACAGACCGTGTGCACCACCTTGAGCCTGCACCGGCCTGCGCACCCCGGTGCGTAATTGTTTTAGCTTGCACGGTCTTGAGTGCATGCTCAAGACCGTGCACAAGGCCATGCGTTAGCCCGTGCGAATGCCTTAACCAAATTTTCAGCCTTTTTCCTTAGTTGCTCACGGTAATGTGGTCAATTGGCCAAAAATAAAAGTTGACTTTTTGCATACGACCCCCTAAAATCAAGTTATTTTCACCTATAGCTTCCATATGATTCAAGGATGAATATTTCGTAAAGTTTTCAAAATTCCGACCTCGTTCGGACCTTGAATCAAGCCTTTTCGTTTAGGGCTTTTTCCCCAATTTTTGAATGTTGTCCGAATGATCCGAAAAAATCGCATGAGTGCTTCTTTATAATATATTATGCATGAATGTGCGATTAGAATTTCAATTGAGCATGTTTAGCATCGTTAATTGCCTATCTTTCGTTTAATGGAATTAAATGTATGTTACTTGTAATCTCAATTACTACATGATTAATTATTTGGTCTATGAGGGAAGTCGTTAGGGGAGGGGGCCAGTGCTTCCCGACACGTATGAAACTTATAGTCACCCCCCTCTGTCGTCAAACACTTGCCTAAATGCCCGCTTGGCTTTCAACTTATAATGCTTGTTGAAATGCGAGCAAAAATCATGGACTTTTCTTTTAATGAGGGCCCGGGAGGGTATTCGAGGGTCTCACATGGGGACGAGCGTCTAGGGTATTGCCCGAGGTACTTTTCCCAAAATTAAGCGTTAATCGTGGCCCGTTAGGAGTTGATAGCCACGGTTGGGAGCGATGGTGGGCGTTGCATGTGTTGCACGTTTTCCTAAAATTTAATTAGTCGCCCATGGTCGCACTATGGGGTCAGACACCGGAGATGGAGTTTTATAATGACATGAAGGGGTTATAAGGAGGAACAGGCCCATTCTCGCTGGGATATTACTTGCTTCTATTTTATGCTTTATTATTACTGCTTATTAATTATTGTTATGCAAGTCGAAGCACATTTCGGATTTTCTTAAATTCTGTACATGTATTTTCCTATCTATATATATATAAAACCCGGAAGCGTGGCTCGTACTTGTCCCCTCTTTACCTTCACTGAGTATCGTTTATACTCACCCCTCATTATTTTAATTCTTACTTCAGGTCGACAGGCGGCGTTGTCACCTCTCATGTCGGTTGGCAACAGCGGGTCGTAAGTCTTGGTCTTCGTGTCCTTTGGTAATTGTCGGTAGTGTCCAACAACAGTCTGTCTTTTATTATTAAATCGTTTTGTTAGTAGAAATGGATATATTAATGATGATTGATATTCGATGATGTGATGGATATTCGTTGAACATTGAATTGTTAATTATGTATTTGTTGGAATATTGATTTATGTTAATTGATGCCCCGTGTGGCTTTGAATGTTTAATTGATATATATATTTTATAGCATCCGCACTCTGTTATTTCTGTTGGTTGTTGTTGTTGGACTAGGTACGTTGTTGCCAGGTATAGATCGAATGCTTGCCGTTCGCCGGGATGGATTTTTAAATGGGGTACATCTACCTCATTTGGGAGTTCGTCTCGGTGCGGATGTGGTGTCCTTTCTCCGCCTACAGAAAAGGGCGCTACAATGAAAGTTATAAAATAACATTTTCCACCTCGAGTTAAAACTCCGTTTTTAATTCACAAATATAAATGTGTACTAAGTCTAAAAGTTGTGATTCTCTTTTAACACTTTTAAATGATTTTCTTACAATTTTAGACTTAGCACAAATTTCATATTTTTCAAGTTCGTTTTTGCCAATGTCTATTAAGCCCATTAAATGAATGTTTTTCAAATTCTTAACACTTACATGTCCTAATCGACTATGCCATAAAGAAATTGAACACAACATGGAAGTAGAAGAAGTTTTATTCATATTGTCAATTGACGTTTTATACGTCCCATTACAAGAGTATCTTTTTCCAACAAATTCACCATTCTTCATAATGATGACCCTACCAGAATCTATTGAAATTTTAAAATCTTTCTGATCTAACAAATGAACAGAAATTAAACTCTTCCTAACATCAGCTACGTACAAAACGTTAATCAGAGTTAATTTCTTCCCAGAAGTAAAGTAAAGTTCCACAGTTCCCTTGCCCCCAACAGTGGCTCCTGAACTGTTTCCCATTTGCACTTCTTGTTCAACGACTTCTTCGAAAGTCTTGAACATCCTCCGGTTGTTGCAAATATGAATTATTGCTCCAGAATCCATCCACCATCCAAAGAGTTCACTTGCCATATTAATTTCAGAAATCATAGCCATATCGAGGCTAAGTTCAGAAACCATAACAACCAGGTTCTCCTCAACCGGTGGTGCCACTTTTGCGTTTTAGGCATTCTCTTGTATAATGTCCTGGTTCTCTACAAACATGATATTTGGCCTTTCTTTTGGTGACATTAGCTTTGTTAGCAACAACAGGTTTTTTGGATCCAAATTTCTTATATTGTCCTATGTTCTTCTTAACACTTGGACCCTTTTTTCTTAAAATTTTCTACCTCAACATAATTCATACTGGACTGTCCTCGAACCAAATTCTTACCATAGCGTTTCGATCCTCCTCCTCTATATGCAGATGTTTTTGAATTTGTTCCAACGACATGTCCTATGATTTATGCATCAAACACTTTGCATAATCTTTCCAAAATGGGGGCAACTTTGAAGTTATTGCTCCAACTTGTCATGTTTCAGGCAGGACAATTTGCACTATCCGAAATTTGTTGACAATAACCTGGAGCTCATGCACTTGCTCCAGAATTGGTTTATTATCAGCCATTTTGAAATTTAGGTATGTATGAATTAAAAATTTATTAGTACCTTATTCCTCAGCTTAGTATTTGAATTCAAGAGCTTCCCTCAGTTCTCTTGGTGATTGGACGTTTGTGTACAAATCATACAAACGACCATATAACGTGTTGAGAATATGTCCTTTAGCCAGTTGCTCATTTTCAGCTCTTTTTGCTCTTAGTTGCTGCAAGGTCTGGACATTCTCTTGGTGAATTGCCTGTGCATTGTTGTTCATTGTAACCGTCGTTGCTGTTGCTGCCTGTGCGGTCTGTTCAGTCGTGGGGGGTGCATCTCCGGTTTGCGGCGGTTGGACGGAAATCGGTTGCACTAGTGTGCGTGCTGGAGGATCTTCTGCAATTGGCGGGAGGGCTAGGTCAGAACATAGGCGATGCGCAGGATGGTAAGCAGGAATTTCATTTTGTCCTGCCAACGGCTGAAGTTGTTGCCATCAAAACGGTCGAGCTTGACAAATTTCTGGTTCATGAGTTTGAAGGATTCTGACACCATCTCTAACTTACAGAAACTTTAAGATTATTATATATAGGAGTTTGGATATGGATTCAGATTAACACGGGTAGTCCCTGTCCTTAAAATTTCTGTCGCCCCAGCTTCGGTCGAAAGTTTGCTGCAGGTTGCAGGTGATACACTTCCAAGATATATGTGAAGCTAACTTAAGAAAATAAGAGAATTAGAGTGACAACAATTCACTAAGAATTCAGGTGAATATTGGTTGTGGTGTAGAAATGAATATCTGAACAACACTATTTACAAGCTCAGATGTTGAAACTATTAAATGACAGAGTTAAGTGAGATGAATAGTGGGCTGGCTGTTAAGTAATTAATTTAAGCATAAATGCAATTAAGACAGCTGTTTCAGGAGCCCAACAGTCATATTCCAACAGCTACATCTGACTAAATTAATTAATTTAATTATTGTCTGAAATTAGGCTTCAAAATGAGTCGGGCCTGGTCCAAAAAGAAGGCTCTAGGCTCGGAGGCAAGGATCCTTAGCTCCTAGCAATGATGCGCACGTGTGCCATCATGCGATACATGACTAAGCGGCGCGGCTCGGCTCAAGCCCAACCCCATGCCCGTGCCCGGGCACGGGCGGTGCGGTGCACCGCTGATGGGTGTCGAAGCCACCAAAAATAAATTCTAAACTACCAAACACAATGAATTATGTATAGTGGTAAAGGATCGATCCCACAGAGATTGGAAGGATTTAAAATCTCTAATAACCAAGTAGTGCAAAATTTAAAGGAGGGGGGGTTTGATGTAATTACTAAACTAAGAAACTTAAATACAGTATACTGATTTTAAAAAGCAATTAAACTAAACTAAGATTATTCAAAGATTCAAAATAAATAAATATTTTGTAAAGACACATTCTAGTCAGGATATCTCTTCGTTCATGCTTTCGACTCGATCATTGATGCAAAATTAGGCATTTAATCAATTGACAGATTGGCTATAGCTCCAACAAGCTCTGGCAACCTCGTCCTTTCTAACTTATTCAGAAAATAGGATAAGATCGCTACTTGACTCCCTAACCGACAAACAACCTCATAGTTAAGAACTCAAGATTTAATTCATCGACAGCATTTAGACTCGAAAAGGACACCAACCCTAACCAACAATCACATAAGCTCGGATTATTTAAGCTAGATCCATATGCCACACAATATAATCAGAGATTATTCTCAATGCCCTAACATTGTTCGTCTCATGATCATGGGTTATTCACATGACATGCGTTATCCACAACCAACAGTAACAAACCTAAAGATGAAATAATCTGGCCAAATTAGACTTCAATAGGCATGTAATAAGCATGAAATTCAGAAGCATATGAAATATCAATGATTAAAAGCATGAAACATCTATTAGATCTCACAGATCACAAGCATGAACATAAGAACCCAATTTGAATATATCAGATTTTTAGTTATTCTTCATCTTTGCAAAAATAATCACCAAGAAGAAGGGAAATCTTCAATATGATGTTTAGAGATGAAGATGAAAGTACTAAACTAATTTTCTCTTCACAGAGAGAAATTTACAGAAGAAATGGTGAAAAGAAAAGGAGAGAAATTGATGTTCTCTTTTGTCTCCCCCCAAGTAGCGTGAAGAGGGTCTGCGAGTTTTTTCTATATCTCTAATCTTAACATTAGATCTCCCTTCTCTATGATTAGGCATTCCCAAAATAATATGATTATATTACATGAGAGATGAGTAAAAAAGTAAGAATAAATAAAGGCAGCAAACTTCATGGTGAAGAATCCAAGCAAGGACCTGATCTGGGTCAAAGGTAAGTCAAATATAGCAGCAAGCAAGCAGCTGCTAGGTTGGCACTTCAGATTTCGCGCAACAGTTTAAGCCATGGTCATGGCTTAAAGTCATGTTCAAGTTTTGCGACAGCATGTGCAAAATCAAGCATTTCTGGCTTGTTTCCATCTCTTATTGTCTAATCTGCTTTACGAATTAAAACATACTAATTAGTCTAGCTATACTTGAATATTGGCCAAAAATGGAAGATGAAAAGCATGAAAACATGTTGAAAATACATGCTATCAACCGCACAGCATGTAACCAATTCATCTCTCTCACTTGAATTCCATAATTAACACTCCTAATCAACATTAACTAATATAGTAGAATGTAATTAAGAGATTAATTAATGTGGGACTCTTAACTTTTCAAACAACAATTAATATGTCTTTTCACATCCCAATTGATTCACACTAATCAATGTGGGATTAACACCAAAGACATATTATATTTGTTAAATGGTCTTGCTTTGCCTCAAGCTAAGAACAAGATAAACTTCGAGAATCTTCGGGAAACCTTCGCACTGGAGCTTGATAAGATGATCAGTTCATGTTTAATAAATGTTCCATGGATATATAGATATGAATATTGAATATGCAAAGTAAAAGATAAAGGATACGTGAGGAAGGAGAAGGCAGGATTCAATCAAAAGGAAATAGCAGACAAGATTATCATTTGGTAGGAATCAATCAAAGGAGATAGCAGACAAGACTATGACTTGGTCGGCTGCACTAGTTTCTGTGCTATAAATACATAGGTCTTCTGCTGGACATGTGGCGCAATCTCCTAAGATATATGAACGGTGTTGATCAATCAGGGTTTTACCTAAATCCTTGATGGGCTTATATGGTAGCTGGGTTATACAATTGGGCCGTTTTAAGGGAATTGTGTTTTGGGCCCAATTTTATAGAATTGCCAACTTAATAAATGAGTGACCCATAAATATAAATATTTATTGGTCATAACAATATCCAACAGGAAAGTTACGAATATCCTTTGAGGTATATGCCGTTTAAGAGAAACACTCTAAAACCTTGATACATTACGAAAATTACTCTAAGATTTGTAAAACATTGTAAATACTCCCCTAAAACTAACGAAAAATCGTTGATAATCATTGATTCAGAGAATACTTATAATATTTCAAGGCATTTTCCAAAAAAAGACTTAACCTCATAAAGTTTCTTTATTATCTCAAGTTATCTATCAAGGAATGAAAAGTAACTGCAAAAGACTGTTAGTTTGGTCAAGAAAGGGACTTGCAAGAAGAATAATTAATGATTATTATGTTCAATTATGTAGTGCCGACTTTATAACTATTAATCAACTGATGGTCAAACATAATTATTAATTAGAGTGAAACACACAAAATCCTTAATGCTCTTTTATATTTTTAAGATCAAAATTTTGCAACTTTACACTTACCCTGATGGAGTATTTGTAAAGTTTTTTAGAGTATTATACATACATTTTATATTTCAAGAGGGTATTTGTACTGTCCAGAAGTATTTCTAAGGTTTCAATGGATTTTTTGATTTTTAAGCAATAAAAAATCAAGGTAAAATGTACATTACTTCTTAGATACAAAAATGCACCTTCAAAACAATTAACCAATGAAATAGGAGATAAACAATCACATCAACCAATGGATATGCATATACCTCAAGTGCATAGAGTGGAGAATGTTAAAAATTAGTGCATCTTATCTTATTTTCTTGACTTATCTTTTACTAAGTCATATCTTATTTAGTATTAGTCCGTTCCTATTTTTCTGGCATAATAAATGTAGCAGATTAGCTTTGGCATTTAGTTAGAGTATTTTTAGGATTTCTTGTTATCAGATTGCTTATTTAAATTTCTAGCAAACTGATGTACTTCACTTGAAGAGTTCATGCAATAAACGTTTACTTTCTCCAGCTTATTTGAGTTCCACATTCTGCTCTTTTACTTCCTCTATTTTTCTTTTGTTTTATGGCCATCAGAGCCTCGTTGAGGCATATAAACGATTATTCTTTCTTCTCTATCAAGATAAATTTCTGTCTCTTGTTGGAGAAGATTGCAAACGTGGGGAGGAAGTTGATACCTAATATAGAGTTAGCAAATGGGGAAAATAATTCAAACACACAGTATGGTGTTGAAAAGCTTGTAGGTACAAACTACAAGTACTGGAGAATGTGCATGGAAGCTTACCTTCAAGGTCAGGACCTGTGGGAACTAGTAGCTGGTGATGATGCTGAAATTCTAGCGAACACTCCGGAAAATACCGAGCTTCGGAGAAAATGGAAGATTAAGTGTGGCAAGGCCCTTTTTGCCTTGAGGACTTCAATCAGCAAGGAGTTCATCGACCATGTCCGTGATGTTAGTTCTCCAAAGGAAGTTTGGGAGAAACTAGAAAAGTTATTTTCTAGAAAGAATACAGCAAGACTTCAACTATTAGAGAATGAAATGGCTTCTCTAATACAAGGAGGAATGTCTATTTCTGAATATTTTCTGCGAGTTAAATATTTGTGTGCTGAAATTTCAGAATTAGATATAGATGAGAAAATCAGTGATGCTAGAATGCAGCGATTTCTCATTCGAGGGTTAAAGAAGGAATACATTCCTTTTGTTACCTCCATTCAAGGTTGGGCAAATCAACCTTCTGTTGAAGAATTGGAGAGTTTTCTTTCAAACCAAGAAGCATTGGCGAAGCAAATGGTGAAGAATTCAGACGACTCAGATGCTGTCCTCTTCTTAATAGGCAAACATAAGAAGAAGAACTCGGTTGGTGGAAACAAAAATTATGAAAAGGATAAGAAAGCTATTGATGATAGCTTGCAAAACCACAAACCGATCAAGTGTTTTAGATGTGGTAGACCCGGACATATCAAGAAATACTGTAGAGCGAAACTTTCTAAAGCTAATGTAGCCAGTGAGAATGAGGAAACAGAGCAAATCAAATGGGAGCAATGTTTCACCACAGAATCAATTGAAGCAAGAAATGATGTTGCTGTTCAATCTATTCAAACTGAAACTCTTGTCAACTATGAAAATGGCAAGGAGGAGTGGATCATTGATTCGGGGTGCTCTCATCATGTAACCGAAAATGATTCTTTACTTTCCGGGTTACGCAAGCATGATGGAGAGAGAGTCATCGTTACAGCTGATAACTCAACGTATTTAGTGGCAAAAGAAGGAGATGTTAAGATTGACATAAGTGGTACAAGGACTGTAAAGCTGAATGATGTCTTTCATGTTCCAAGTTTGAAAAGAAATTTAGTTTCAGTCTCTCAAATCACTGATTCTGGAAAATACATTTTGTTTGGTCCAAATGATGTAAAACTACTTGACAATGTGAATAACATAGCTCCTGATGTTATTTTTACTGGAGAAAAGAAAGGTTCTTTGTTTGTCATGTCCACAGGTGAAACTTATGTAAAGAAGACGAGCCAAACTGGTAATGCATCAATTTGGCACGCTCGTTTGGGTGGGTCATTTGAGTTACCCACTATTGCAGGTAGGGGTGTCAAAATAGATCAGAATCCATGGGTCGACCCAAAATCAATAGGTTTGGTTTGGTTTTAATCCAACCAAAAATTAAGTGAGTCATAAATAGATTGAGTCATAATAAATTATATAAAACTTGGGTCATTAGTAGTTTTGGGCTCGGTCACATATGGATTAGTAATGGATCACTAATGGATCAAGCCCAAAGACTATTATTAATGGTAATTTACTATTATATCTTTACTGTTAAGTTTAATATATATTTTTTTCCTAATTAAAAGAAAAAAACAAAATTCAAATTCTATCGTGAAATACTGAAATTGAAAAACCTAAATTTCTCAATTATGAATTCTCAATTTCTCATTGAAAGACCACCGTACACCGCCTGCTACCACTGATAGACCGTCTCTTCGATCCGCCCACCACCGTCGTTCCTCCGCCGTCAAGCACCAATTCCACCATCCGTCTGCAACACCCGACGATTCTCTCTCTGCCACGCTCTCTCTTCTGTGACTCCTCAGTCCTTAAGAGCCTGTTGTCGCTGCTTCGTGCCTCATCACCGGCGGTGGCTATCAAGAAAAAAAAGAGAGATCATATTAAATAATAAATTAACTATCTAGCTACCTTATATACAATATATATTCATCCATTCGTATTAATTAAAGATGATAACAAAGAAGCTGACGCAGCAAACCACATTAACTTTTATAAAGTCAAGATCTGATTATTCCCAAAGGTAAAGATGATTTATGTCATATACCAAAAATCTACTTAAGCTTTAGAGAAAGCTTCCTGCAGATTAATATTTTGCATGTCCAAAAAGCTGCTTATTAAGCTTCTTTGGAATTAACTGCTATCGAACTTAGTCATATATATATATATATACAAAGAACCACTGATAAATTCTTTATTCAAGTACTATATTGTACTTAGCTACTAGGTCAACTAATTATAATAAATGTGTGTAAATGTGTGTTAGTGTGTGTAAATGTGTGTGTTGGTGTTAGTGTGTGTAAATATATGTAAATGTGTGTTAGTGTGTGTTCGTGTGTGCAAATTAGTGTTAGTGTGTGTAAATATATGTAAATGTGTATTAATGTGTGTAAATTGGTGTTAGTGTGTGTAAATGTATGTAAATGTGTGTTAGTGTGTGTAAATATGTGTAAATGTGTGTTAGTGTGTGTTCGTCTGTGTAAATGTGTGTAAATTGGTGTTAGTATGTGTAAATGTGTGTAAATTGGTGTTAGGGGTATTTTAGATATTTTTTACAATAAATTGAATAAAAACCAATTGGATTTTTTGTTGGATTCATAAGCAAACCAACTTCGATCCATATCCGACCCACTCTAAAACTATTAAAAAACCAACAATTTTTTATCCACAATTTTTGGATCTATTTTAGATCCAAAACATTTCAAACCAAACCATTTGAATCCAAACCAATATCAAATCAATACTCTATTTTGACACCCCTAATTGCAGCAAATTTCTCCAAAGAAATTGGTGGATGGCATGCCAGCTTTACATAATATAAAGGAGGATATAATCTGTCAAGGTTGTCAATTTGGCAAATCATATCGTCTTCCCTTCAAAAAGTCATCAAATCGCAGAAAGACTATGTTTGAATTAGTTCATACAGATTTGATGGGACCAATGAGAAGACCAAGTTACAGCGGGAAGTTGTATGTTATGGTTTTCGTGGACGATTTCTCAAAGTATATGTGGGTGAAATTCCTGAAGGATAAGTGTGAAGCTTTGTCAATGTTTGCTCAGTTCAAAATAACATAGACAAGGAATTTGGAATGAAAATTAAATGCCTTAAGGAGTGACAACGAAGGTGAATTTATGTCTGATGATTTCTTCCAATTATGTGACAAAAATTGCATTTTAAGGCAAATGACGTGTCCAAATACCCCTCAACAGAATGGAGTTTCAGAGAGGAAATTAGCTCACTTAATCTCTGTAAGTCTTTCGTGGGTGCATGATAAGAATCTTCCTCGTGCACTTTGGGCTGAAGCAATCCAATGTTCCTGCCACGTGATAAATCGTTTGCCTCTTTGGCCAGGTAAACAAAAATCACCTTTTGAAACTCTATATGACTTAAAGCCAGATGTAAGTTACTTTCTAATGTTTGGTTCAATCTGCTATGTTCATATTCCAAAATCTAATAGATCTAAACTTGACTCGAAAGTAAAGAAGTGTATTTTTGTTGTCTATGATTCATGTAGGAAGGGGTGGAGGTGTATGGATCCGGAAATAAAGAAGTGTGCAACTTCTAGAGACGTTGTATTTGATGAAGTATCATCTTACTACTCTCTCCAGAAACATTCCACTTTTGATGAAAAGCACGAAAGTGTGCAGTTGCTTCCGGAAAATGATGATGAGTTCCCAATTACAAACACCTCAAATTCTGACAACAATGTGCAACAAGCAGAAAGGAGGTCTACAAGGGAGAAAAGACAACCTTCTTATTGGAAAGATTATGAGGTAAAATTAAACAATTGTACAATTACCTCATGTTTCTTTACAGGAGCAGTAGATGGAGGAGAACCAACAAGCTATGATGAAGCCAAATCTTTTCCTGAATGGGAAACTGCTATGCAAGAGGAAATCAAGGCCTTAAATAAAAATCAGACCTGGGAATTGGTGCCTAAACCAGAAAATTGTGAGCCTATCACATGTAAATGGGTTTTTCGTCTAAAAAAAAATCAGACGGAACCATTGACAGATGCAAAGCTCGGCTTGTTGCGCATGGATTCTCTCAAAGCTATGGACTGGATTATAAGGAGACTTTTAGTCCCGTTGCAAAAATGGTAACAGTAAGAACCATATTTGCACTTGCTGCATTTAGAAACTGGAAGTTGTGGCAACTCCATATAAAGAATGCCTTTCTTTACGGGGAGTTGGCTCGTGAAGTATTTATAGAGCAGCCTGAAGGATATGTTTCTAAGCATTATCCTCACCATGTTTGTCGGTTGAAGAAGGCGTTATATGGTCTCAAACAAGTACTACGTGCTTGGTATGGTAAAGTTGCTCAATATTTCATCTTTTGTGGGTTTAAAGTTTCTGAGGCAGATTGTAGTTTTGTTTATAAAATTAGATTCAAGTATGCATTTGCTAGTTCTATTATATGTAGATGACATGATAATCACAGGAGATAGTGAAGCTGAGATTTCTATGTTTAAAAATGACTTGTCTGCTCGTTTTGAGATGAAGAATTTGAGGGAAGTTAGTTGCTTTCTTGGGCTGGAAGTTCGAAAATCTGAGCAGGGATATTTCATATCTCAAAAGAGGTATGAAAATGAGCTTTTGCAACGTTTCAGTATGCAAGATGCAAAAGAAAAAGCAGCTCCAATGGAACCACATCTCAAGCTTTTAAAAGATAAAGGAAAGTTGTTAAATGATGCTAAAGAATTTCGAAAACTCATTGGTAGTTTGATCTATCTAACTATCACGTGACAAGAATTCTCTTTCTCGGTTGGTATAGTATCTCAGTTTATGCAACAGCCTAGAAGTTCTCACTTAGATGAAGTAAGAAGAATTTTACAGTACATAAAGGGCTCTATTGATTATGGCCTTATGTACAAGCAAGCAGAGTGTTTTCTGTTAAGTGGCTTCACTGATGCAGATTGGGCCGGAAATGCAAATGACAAGACACTCAACAAGTGGTTATTGCTTTAGTGTTGGTTCTGCAGTAATATCCTGGTGTAGCAAGAAGCAATCAGTGGGGCCTTATCAAGCATAGAATCTGAGTATATTGCAGCAACCATGGCTGCGCAAGAATGCATGTGGTTAAGGAGATTCATTGGGGACATGTTTTGTGAAATCAATTATCCTGTGCAGATTAAATGTGATAATGAAGGTGTCATTAAACTTGTAGCGCCCCCTGAAGAAGGAACGCCACATCCCTTTGGCGAGGGGTCCCAACTCAAAAACCCACTCCCGCGAACGGCACTCAAGCAATGACCACCAGCAACAGCAATGACTTCCCAACAACCACAACACTACAGAGCAATGCGGAAGCGATTTAAAAGAAAACAAATAAATTCCAAAAGCCTACAAGGCTAACATAATATCATTTAAGCATTATACAGTTCGAAATACAATAGAATCATAAACACGTAGTGCCATCCATGGCTCAACTAGCCTACCCTATGCAATCCTAGATATCTTCAACTATCTCACATCAGGGGCACATAAGATACATAAAGTAAATAAAGCAGTAAAGGGATACGAAAGTAATTAAATACAATAAACAGGACTCGATAGTTGTTGGGACCACTAACAAGACAAACCAAACGACAAGACTGAGCCTATCTAGACCTGCTGGTTCCGACTGATAAGATAGGTGACGCCACCACCTGTCTACCTAAAGCAAGAACCAAAATAGCAGGGGTGAGTATAAAGGATACTCAGTAAGGGGGTTTTGATCACAATTCGTCATTTATCTTCTAAAATCAAATGTAGTGAATGTTGCCTGCTTTGAGAAAGAATATAAATAACGATATAAGTTGCAAAACTATAACACAAGGCAACACTTGGATTCCGCTTGCTTGGAAAACACAAAAAGGTTGACGAACCAGATCCTTTAAAATCATTTGCACATAACGTCAAGTCGATAAATTGAAAGAATATTAGTTGAGTCACGAGGCCGTTACAAGTTCGAAAGGCATGATATGAATAAGTTGGAAATGATAAGTAAATACGGCTCGTAATTCAACTAAATAGTTTGAACAATAAAGGAGGCTTAAGTTGGGCAAGTTCGAGCCACACTTCCGGATTTATATATATATATATATATATATATATATATATATATATATAGGGAAATACATATGTTAAATGAAGAAAGCCGGAATGTGCTTCGACTTGTAACAAAAGACGTAAATCAATTAGACAAATAAATAATGCAATAAGTCATGCAATAAAGTGTCCCGGCGAGAACGGGCCCTCTCCTTATGACTCCCAATTCATGAAAATCATGCAAGCACGTAGTCAAGTACTCCACCACCAAAAGTCATTCAGTCAGTGATTTAAGGAGACGCGATTAGCACCACCGTACAGTGAATTAAGGAGACACGGTTAGCACCATCGTTCGCATCAACTTAGACTAGTCAACCTCCTAACCAGCCTAAGTCAACACGCATAGAAGTATATCGGGATTTGCCCTAGACGCTCGTCTCCAGGTTCACCTCCTGTATACTTTGGGCCCAATGTCATGATTTAGATCAGGGCTCGCATTTGAAAATCAATAATAGTTTTGGTGGCCAAAGTGGCCGTTCGAAAAGATGATGCAAGCAATTAAGTATGAATGGCTAAAGGAGCCTTTGAGACAAGCTGATGTAACGATCTAAGAAATACTCATAAGCGTCGTACGCTTCGGGAGATGCTAACGGATGTCCCTAACGCCATTATTTATAAGTGCTTTAGAGATCAAATAGTTACTTTTAAAATAATAAGTTACTTGTCTCTAGTTGAAGGCATATCAAATCATTTTGGGTTTTGCTATCAAAACGTTGACTAATCACATAAGGAAATAATAAAGATAGTACAACAAACAATAAGAAAAGGCGGGATATTAATTAGGGTCGGGGTAAAATAGAAAATTTTGGATAAAATGCAGGTTCGTGGCTAAAACTTATTCGTGAATATAAATATTCTCACAAAAAGCCTTCGGCGCGAATAAAATATAATTTCGGAATAGATCCGAAATTTCGGATTGTTACAAAACTTGCTTCAAATCCAGTTTTTCACGGGCAAACAAAACACATTGTAGTTCGACATCACTACATTCGAGAGAAACTTCTATGTCAAGAAGTTGAGCTTGAGGCAGTCCCTACACATGAACAAACTGCTAACATATTTACTAGGGCTTTGGCAAAGCCTAAGTTTTGAAGAGTTTAGAGCTGCTCCGGGAATTGTTAGTAGTAAGTGTGCACTAAGAGGGGGTGTTAAAAATTAGTGCATCTTATGTTATTTTCTTGTCTTAACTTTTACTAAGTTATACCTTATCTAGTATTAGTCCGTTCCTATTTTTCTGGCATAATAAATGTAGCAGATTAGCTTTGGCATTTAGTTAGAGTATTTTTAGGATTTCTTGTTATCAGATTGTTTATTTAAATTTCTAGCAAACTGATGTAATTCACTTGAAGAGTTCATGCAATAAACGTTTACTTTCTCCAGCTTATTTGAGTTCCACATTCTGCTCTTTTACTTCCTCTGTTTTTCTTTTGTTTTAGAGAATCCACACCTTGTACTGGAACGAGTGCTCCTCCACTCAAATCCTATTCAAAAACAAGTTACATCATTACATAAACGGCAGTATCGTATCATCTTTCCCACCTACCATTTAATATTTCCTTTGTGAACCAGAAACCATTTTATCAAATCCAGCAATGGTTTCAACTGCATTAACGAAAGATCTCGCTGCAGGAACTATATGAATTAGAGAATTACAAAATTCAATCGATCACAATATTCAGTGGCCTTAAAAGGAGCTGCCTTAAGAAATTAATATGGTTTTTTCATGGATCTAAATTCTAATTGCGTGTTATTCAGCCAGAAATATTAATAAATATAACCAAAGCAGCAATCTTAAGAAACATAAAGAATATAAGGGAAAATTACACCTGGGTCCCCGTCTTTTGGGGTATTTATATTTAGGTCCATAAGAATCATTTTTTTACAAATTAGTCCAAAATTTTGTTGACTGTTAGTCAAACTTAACATTTCTGTTAAAAATTTAAAAAAAAAAGAAATAAATTATGAAAGGACTAGATTACCCTTTGGACTCCATTGTAAAGTTGTCAAACTATAAGGACCTAAATGTAAAATATCTCACTGCCGCCACCGTTGTCGGAGCCACCACCCAAGTGGTCAACACCTTATACCGCGATGATCCTCTCGTTGAGCCCGTCATATCCCCCAAGTCCGTTTTCCCATTCGACAACCACACCGGATTTAATTTCTATTCAAAATTTTAGATTTTACACTAAAACCCTAGAAATTTCAATTCAAAATTAACTACGATTCGTTCGTCCAATTTATGATCTAGCTACACCAATGGCTTGCCCATGAAGAGTAGATCAAAAATCACCCTCTGGTCGTCGGAGTTCATCACCAGAATCGTAGCGCCGCCACCTTCGCCGCTCCTCTGCCGCGCGAGAACTTCTCGCCTCCACAGCTCCACCTTCGGTAAAAAAAAGGGTCAAGACCACCACCATTCAACTCATTTCATCAAGGGCTTCCAGATCTTCGTGGTCTCCGCCCTCGTCTCTGGCCAAAAAGTCGTTCGCTGCTCCTCCGCCGTGCGCCACCTTTGGGCCGCCGTATCTCCGTCGTCTGACATCTCCCGGCCGTGCAACCACCATCATTCGACTCATCGTCCCAAAGGCTTCCAAACCCTAGTGATGCCCGTTCATGCCTCTTGCCGGAAACGCCGTGCAAGACCACACCGTCGCCGTGACATCTTCGCTAGAAATTTTACATTTAGGTCCTTATAGTTTGACGACTTTACAATGTAGTCCAAAGGGTAATTTAGTCCTTTCATAATTTTTTTCTTTTTTTTTTTAAATTTTTAATGGAAATGTTAAGTTTGACTAACGGTCAACGAAATTTTGGACTAATTTGTAAAAAATTGATTCTTCTTGACCTAAATGTAAATACCCCAAAAGACGGGGACCCAGGTATAATTTTCCCATAATTTAATTATTAAATTCAAAATCTTAAATTTGCTATGTTGCTCTAGCAAAAATATTTGTTTCACCCTAGGGCACAAATGGTTCATCGTCCCATTTGAAATACCCATATCATTTCATCGAATTTTGTAGAATTAAGATAAAAAAATTATACAAAAATTTGAATTTATACGCATTTTTTTAGCATTTTTCAGGTACCTTTGATCTTGGACAGTACCAAATCTTCTTCCAGAAGTCCTCACCATCCTGGAGGTCAGTAACAAGATTTCAAACCCACATCCACAAATTGATTATGGTTCTTATTGTTCCCACATGTAATGCTCGATTATTTAATGTTGTAAGTTTAATGCTCAGGAACTTTCGTTAGGAATAACAGACGGGCTGACAGCGAAACAAATATTAACAACTTACAAATTGTTTACATTTGTAAAAATTAATCTACAGTGGTTAATCATTTGGGCTTATTAAGGCTGGGTATTTGGACGGATTTGATCGTTTACTTTACTAGTTTTAAGTTGAAAGTCAGTTTTATTTTGGGCCACCAGTATACATCTGTTATTTATTTGAAGATTAACGGTCGTTAACTTGGATCAGACAGCGATTAATGGGCCTTTAAATCTACCTGGAATGAATATCTGCAAATATTAGTTGCTATATTAAGGACCCAAATCATGAATTAAGGACAGGTTGGGTTGAGAACCTATATTAGTGGAAAATGCAATGTAAACTGGATTATCTAGTTATTTTTTATGATTAAATGTCATTAGTTAGGAAGGTAAACAATTTCTTATAGAAACTCCGGAATATAATAGGGATTTTTTTTATTCTCCTCACAAATATATATATATATACGTACAAAGAAAGAATACAAATCCAACAACCATTGGGGTTTGGCGCAATGACCACTAGATATTACTCCAGTGTGGAGGTCTGGGTTCGCTTCCTTACAATGACAATGGTCGAATTGTGTACATGTGTTTAAAAAAAAAATATATACAAATCCAACAATGACAATCGCCTAAATAGTAAATATATTTATCAAATGCACCACCACAGCTAAAAACAATAATAATAATTTCAACACGCAATTCAGTTCCTCAATAGCGCAAAGACGGAGACGAGAAGCGACGTCCCAACGACAGCGGCGGAGACAGGTAATGAGAAAGCATCTCCAGCAACGGCATCCGGCGAAGGCGCCCGCATCATCGACTGAGCCGAAACTGCGGTGGCGAATGCTGAGAGCGCAACAAGTGCGTAGGCTAGCATCACTGCGTTCTTCACAATGCTAATTTGCGCCATTAATTGGTGCAATCGGAGAAGAGGAGAAGAACTGCAGGAATTGTAAGTAAAGAAGCTCGTTGAGGTCGAGGTCCCATAATAGGGAAAATTATACTTGGGGTCATCGTAGTTTTCCTTAGTTACATCTAGGTCTAGTTAGATAATTTTATTACAAATAGGTGCACAAAATTGTTGATCATTAGTCAAACTTAATGTAACGACCCAAAAATTCCAGAATATATTCTCGGAATAATTATTCGACATTTTGTTGAATTTTATATGAAAATATTAGCTTTGTTAGCTAATTTTAAGTTATTTAATTTAATTCCCCATCTTCAACCATTCATAATTACATTTTTCCACCCCTTGAAATTAATCTAATCTCTAAACGAACCCACACCCCCTTGAAACACCTTTGCACCATCTTGAACACACCCACACTATCTTGAACACACTTACACCCTCTTGTGCGCACTCTCTTGCACACTCTTGAGCACACCAAAAATCGAGAGAGAGAGAAAGAGAGAAGAGAAGGAGAAAGGGAGAAGAAGAAGGAGAGAAAGAGAAATTCCGTTCCGAATCCGTCGTTCGATCAATCGGAATTCCGAGACCAAATCTACGATCCTCATTCAATTCTCTACCGGTAATCTTCTTTCCCCATTTCGATTCACCCATTAAATTCTCCTATTTTCTAGTTTTTATATTGATATGAATAATTGATAATTTGATGAATTTATAGGTTAGAGTTTACCATTTTTAGTGTAGTTCGGATCAAATGGTAGCTATTAATGTATACAATGCATGAGTGTGAATTTTATATGTTGATTTTAGCTATAGAATCCACCCTAGTTGATTTTAGGACGAAACCCTCGTGAGAAACCTTGAAATCGCGTTTCTGCACCTGTTAGATAGAACCACAGGGTCCAACGCACGGTCTTGGCAAGACCGTGCGCCAGACCGTGCACAACACTTTTATCATGCACCGGCCTGCGCATGCTGGTGCACAAGCCCGTGCGTGCTTGTTTCAGCTTGCACGGTCTTGAGTGCGTGCTCAAGACCGTGCACAAGGCCGTGCGTTAGGCCGTGCGAATACCTTAACCAAATTTTCAGCCTTTTTCCTTAGTTGCTCACGGTAATGGGGTCAATTGGCCAAAAATAAAAGTTAACTTTTTGCATACGACCCCGTAAAATCGAGCCGTTTTCACCTATAGCTTCCATGTGATTCAAGGATGAATATTTTGTAAAATTTTTAAAATTCCGACCTCGTTCGGACCTTGAATCGAGCATTTTTCGTTTAGGGCTTTTTCCCCAATTTTTGAATGTCGTCCGAAAAATCCGAAAATCGCATGAGTGCTTCTTTATAATATTATAAGCATGAATTTCAATTGAGCATGTTTAGCATCGTTAATTGCATATTTCCGTTTAATTGATTTAATTGCATTTTAATTGTAAATTTAATTGCTTCATGATGATTATTGGCTATTCATGTGTTGTAGTCTTCGTGAGTCGTTGTCGTGTCTTGTCTTCATTGGTTCTTGTCGTCTATTAGTTTCAGGCCGTCTTTTCAAGGCATAACTTGGGTTGTCTTGTCGTTTTCGTGCTTCCAGGTGAGGGTCTTAAAATACTTTCAAACGGAGTAAGAATTTCTTTTAAATTATTGCGAACTACCCTTATGTGCTCATCTTGCTTTAATTTCATTTCTCGTATATCTATTAGATATTTAATATATATTTTATAGCAAATGTTTTGATATTAACTTGTATCTATAGGTATATCCAAATCATTTTGTTTTCAAAGGGCAAGAAAACTCTTTCCTTTTTCGTGACGGTTTGACTTAGGATTAACCCCCTTTGTCGTCATATACACTTGCCTAAATGCCCTTTTGGCCTTAACTTATAATGTTCTTCGAACGCGAGCAAATATAATGTATTGTTATTTCAATGTGCCCGGGATGGTATCCGAAGGTTGCAGCCGGGGACGAGCGTCCAGGGTGTAATCCGAGGTGCTTTTCCCAAAACTAAGCGTCAATCGTGGCCCGTCAGGAGTTGATAGCCACGGTTGGGAGTGATGGTGGGCGTTGCATTCGTTGCAGGTTTTCCTAAAATTCAACAGTCGCCCGGGGGTAGCACCTCTGGGGTCAGACATCGGTGATGGAGTTTACTGAACTTGAGGGGGTTATAAGGAGGAACAGGCTCATTCTCGCTGGGATATTACTTGCTTCCATTAATGCTTTATTATTACTGCTTATTATTGTTGTATATGCAAGTCGAAGCACGATCCGGATTTTCTTCATTATGCAAATGTAATTTATTATATATATATAATCCAAACCCGGAAACGTGGCTCGTACTTGTTCCCTCTTTACCCTCACTGAGTATCTTTTATACTCACCCCCACTATTTTGAGTCTTACTTCAGGTTGACAGGTGGCGTTGTCACCTCTCATGTCGGTTGGCAACAGCGGGTCGTAGGTCTTGATGTTCGTGTCCTTTGGTAATTGTCAGTAGTGTCCAACAGCAGTCTGTCTTTTATTATTAAATTGTTTTGTCAGTAGAAATGGATATATTAATGACGATGTGATGGATATTTGTTGAGCATTGACTTGTTAATTATGTATTTGTTGGAATATTGATTTATGTTAATTGTTGCCCCGTATGGCTTTGCATGTTTAATAGATATATATAATTTATAGCTTCCGCACTCTGTTATCTCCGTTGGTTTTGTTGTTGGACTAGGTACGTTGTTGCCGGTATAGATTGAGTGCTTGCCGTTCGCCGGGATGAATTTTTAAATGGGGAAGATCTACCACGTTTGGGAGTTCGTCTCGGTGCGGATGTGGTGTCCTTTCTCCGTACAAGGAAAGGGGCGCTACAACCATCGTTAGGTTCATCGTGAGGAGGGCTTCCATCCCATGTAATCTCAGCCCGAGACTTCGATCGGAAGGCCGTCTTCGCCGCTGCAACTTTTTCGCGAGAAATGTTACATTTAGGTTCTTATAGTTTGATAATTTTACAATGTAGTCCAAAAAGGTAATGCAGTCCTTTCATAAGTTTTTTCTTTTTTTTATTTTTAATAGAAATATTAAGTTTGACTAGCGATTAATGATTTCGTGGACCTATTTGAAAATAAGATAATCTAATTTGACCTAGATATAATTAAGGCAAACTATGAGGAGCCACGTGTAATTTTCCCTATTATATAATGTGTTAATGGAATTGTAGAGATAAAATCTGATAATTACCTATATATATTTCAGCAAGGAAAATGAAAAAGTTCCCTAGCTAAGATAATAAGACTATTTTTTTATAACCGTAGTAATGTCCAACAAATTGTTGAATTAATTTATCAAACCATAATATACTTTTTTCTCAAAGTCGTAGTACTATGTGAAGTTGATGATAGTCCAATCAGTGAAACCAAACAATTTAACACTCCAGACATGGATGTGTTTTATTGAAACACCTAATGAAGTCTTTTCACACTTTGATAGAGTACAAACATACGACCAAATTAAAATGCAGCAAAAGTACGATTTCAAACACAAAAGATACTAAAACCACCTAGAATTTACTATTATCAAGCCAATGATTCGTACGATGCTGCAACAACGAAAAGTTCATCTTTTCTTGGAACTATTGCCCCAAAATTTTCAGTCATGTCCAAAGCTTCTGCTTTGATGCCACGTGGGAGTTCCCAATTGAAATTATAAAGAATTTGGGCTATAGGGAGCTCAGCAGCAGTCAAACCAAATGTCATTCCAGGGCACATTCTCTTTCCACTCCCAAATGGCAGGAACTGAAAGTCTCCACCCGTAAAATTCACTGACCCATTCTCAAATCGTTCGGGTACAAAGCTTTCAGGATTAGTCCAATACTTAGGATCCCTTTGTATTGCCCAATTGTTCACAATCACCTTGACTTTAGCAGGTATTGTGTACCCATTGATTTCACATTCCTCTCTGGATGCTCTGGGAATAAGTGCTCCTGGAGGGTGTAGTCTGAGACTTTCCATGATCACCAATATTAAGTACTTCAATTTATGAACATCATTTTCTTTAATCATTTTGCTTCCCTTGAAGACTTCTCTTACTTCGGCTTGTGCCTTGGCCATCACCTGTGGATTTCTTAGGAGCTCTACCATCGTCCAGTCAATGGCCGTTGTGTCGGTTGCAGCTAAGAACATTTCCTGAAGTACTCATCACATGAAAATTGAGAAAATTGTCATTTTGGTCCCATAAACTACCCTATTTTCTATTTTCGTCCCATACATTTCCATGTTGGCCAATTTAATCCCATCAAGTACAAAAGTTGGCCAATTACGTCCCAAGGCCAATTTTCGTTAAATATTAACGAAGGCGTACGTGTCCGTTAAAAATCAGGGTTAGATTAAATAAAATTATGTATAAACTTCATCATATGTGAGACAGTTTGGCCGAGTGGTCTAAGGTGCCAGATTTATAAGGCTTTGGTCCGAAACATCGTAGGTTTAACGGTATGCTTGCAATAAGTAAACACATAAAGTGGAATAGATCTTGAGAAATAAGTAAGCACATAAAGGGAAATGGGGGTTGAGAAACTATTGGTCATTTGGTTCAGCTGTGATCGGAGTTTAGCTCTCTAAGACATCCCCAACAGAGTCACTACTGTAGGCAGGCCGCTCACCGGCTGAGGCGCGCGCTTGTGTTTGTGGTTTGTTGACATGTTGGGTGTGTATCGTTGTTTAAAGTCGCCATCACACTCGATTTAGATCGACAGGGTTGATAGGAAAACCCTCTGGCTTGTGCGTCCTTTTGTGTGTCTAGAGATTCTATGAAGGGTTCGGGAGCTAATTTACGATGGGGGAAGGAGTTGAGACAACCTAGCACCCCTACCATCTTTCCTAAATCCCTAAACACGTACGTCTTCGTTAATTTTTAAAGAAATTGGTGCTTGGTACGTAATTGACCAATTTTTGTACTTTATAGGACTAAATTGGCCAACGTGAAAATATATGAGACGAAAATAGAAAAGAGGGTAGTATATGGGATGAAATGACAATTTTCTCCATGAAAATTATAATGTTTATACATATTCGTGGGCCGCGGCCAAGTGAAAAAATATAAGTTCTAATTTTAGGCGCTTTCTTTAGAGTTTAACCATAAAATTGTAAATCTCATCTTATGTAGTTTAGTCTATGTTTGTTTTTCAAAATTCACTATCTAACTTTCCATTTTAGACAAATCTAGTCAAATTTTGATAGGAAAACTTCTAAAACGATCCAAAACTCAGCATAGCTGTCTATAGGTGAAGAACCGCAAATCAATTGAAAAAGATAACTTCTCAAGATTGTCTAATGTCATAATTTCCAGATATGTTTATTTCACTCATGGTTCAAATTAAATTGGGTAATTTTGAGAGTTCTCTTCTTTAATTAATGTGAGGATGTTGACCTGTAGGACAATAGGTGGAATTCGATTGTTTTGATTTAGTATCTCACGGATAAATTCTTAATATTTTTGGCCAAAATCGAACTAAAATTTGCACCAAAATGAAAAGTTAAAAGATATGAATTTCGGAAAATAAACTTAAACCAAGAATAAAATTTGCTATTATACCAAGTTAAACCAAATACACTTGGTTTCAAATTCTAACATCATTTATTTACGGCTTTATTGCAGTTTTAGTCATGTAACTATCCGCTTGCATCAATTTTGGTCCTGTTAAAGCGAGTCAGGTCTGCAATTATGCCACTTATTCAATTTCCATGACAAACATACAGGATCCAAACTAAACATTTATGTTGGTTACAGTGCAAATGTGAGTTTGAGCATGGCAATAACGCCTTTACTTACTATTGCCATTTTTTCTCAAATTTTTAACAAGTGGCGAATTTAATGATCATCAAAGAATTTGAAGGGGGACAAGTAATTGATGTTCAATATTTAGTTCAAGGAACTTACACATATAATTGCTTTGATGTTAATGATCATCAGAAAATTTGAAGGGGGACAAGTAATTGATGTTCAATATTAAGTTCAAGGAACTTACAAATATAATTGCTTTGATGTTGTCATTACCGATCGGAAACTCGAACTCCTGAATTTCCTTTATTCTTAGAAGAAGATCAACTAAATCTTCATCACCCAAGTCACTGTTGGAAATAAGGATAAACATGATTTTGAGACGAATTCTTATTGTATTTATTGTTTCTGTATATTACAAAAGTACAAGATAACTAGCTAAATAATATACAAAGTATTCTATTTAAGGAAAGTCAACTATAATTAATTAGGCCTAGAATCAAATCCCTTGAGTTTCTTTTCGGCGGACCCGCCTGAGGTCTGGTGGCGTTCCAGTGGTTCGCCTGATTGTGTCCACGCTGATTTCCGGCAAGGAACCCCGTCCCCACGCTGTCCGCCGCTGATGATGAGCTCCGACCGCCGCCAAGAATCTCTCTTCGCGTTCCCTCTCGCCGGATGGTGGCATAAGCCCGTTCAACAGTCGGAAGGGGGATTTCTTTCAATAAATCTCTTCGATCGGCGTCATACTTATCGTCGACCCCGGCGAGGAATTGGAATAACTGGGTCTCGGATCTGAGGCGATTGAAGGTCTTCACGTCATCTTCATATACCATGGGGTTAGGCTGCCGGATTTCTATCTCTCTCCAGATTCGCTGGAGCTCGCTGTAATATGCCTCAACGCTATCTCCTCCCTGTTTGAGGTTGTTGGCCCGGACAGTAAGATCAAAGATTTGGAGTCCGTCTCCACCTTGACTATAAGTGGACTGTAAAGCACTCCAAAGGGCTTTAGCCGAAGGGTATTCTGCGTAAGCTGGGATAAGCTCCGGCTCCATGCTCTCTAGGAGCCATGAACAGACTATTAGGTCTGTCTGCTCCCATTTACTGTACGCCGGGCTTTCTGGTGCTGGTGGTGGGGGAGTCCCGGTGAGGTGGCTAAGCTTGCCCCTACCTCCAATAGCGATTTTTACCAATCGGGCCCATAGGGAGTAATTTGTTTGGTTTAATTTAATGCTGATGGCAAAATTTTGAGGTACATGGTGTGATTGATTGTTATCTATTTGGGGCTGCAGGTTCTGCAGGATGCTGGCAAGTTGTGTGGCCAAGGAGTCGGCTGGCTTGTAGCGGGCGCCCCAAACGGGTAGCGCACGCCCCGCACCGAGCCCCGACCCGGAACCGAAATGGAATCCGACCCGAATCGAAACCCGGCGAACGGCACACATTTACTCAATGACTAGGCGGGCTTTTCAAAAACGAAAGAAAACGATAGAGGCGCGGAAGCGAAAATAAACCAAACGATAAGACATAATAATTGCACAAGTATTAAAGCCCACCAAGGCCAACGAAATTCAATTACATAATTAATAAACGGGTTTGATACAATATCCCGACAAAATATATTAACGGGTTCAACATATATATAATCCTGAATGCTAAATACGTAAATAAAATCCTAATATCACGTATGATAAATAATAGCCATACGGAATAAGAGTTATACATGAACAAAAGAATGTAACTCTAAGACGCGACGACGACGAAGAAGATCCCGCCTAGTATCCTGAAACCAATACAGGGGTGAAACAGAGAGGGTTAGTCAAACGACTAAGTGAGGAGGGAATAATAATGTATATTATAAAACGAAAATAAATCACCATTTTTAAACTTAAAAGAAATCAACATAAAAGAAAGGTTTTCGTAAACGGGTGGTGATTTAGCATAAAACATAAACATATCATATGACTCGGCGAGTCGAGCCCTTAACTCCAATTTCCAAACATAAAAACGGGAAACCACCCTTATTCCTCTAATGTAGATGGACCGCTAAATCCGAACTACGCATAACATACAGTATAATCTCAGGTACTCAAAGGGCTGCCACTCCGGCCTCACCCCGAGCTCCCAAAGGTGGAGGGAACCATAGGATTTCCGCCGTAGGCCCGATGCCTACCAACTTCGTCCTACAATCCTGACTCCGGGCCCAAACATACATGCATACAGTTCATAACTCGCTTTTCAAATCATTTCGGGTTGGCCAAAAGACCATTCGAGACATGTCATATGCGAGGCCGAAGGCCAAAGTTCGCCTTAGAAAATAAAGAGGTTTTACATGTCTCTTTCGCAAACGTTGGAAAGAATATACGTAGTACTTTTTCATATCAAAACCTTTTCGATAAATCGAATGAACATAATAGACATAAATATTTACTAAGTATATATATAGAAACGGTGTGAAAACAAAACGTAAACATGGCTTATATCGGGAGAGGCTTATTTATATATATACATAATAGTACTGGAATCAGAAACGGAAAGCCTCACCTGTTGGCTATACAAAAGAAGAGCAAAAAGCAAGAACCGGCGCTACTCCACGGGAGTATCGTCTGCAAAAATACCAAGACACAACCAAATAAGACTAACGACGACGCACGGCTTATACGAAAACATTAGAACATATTGAGGCACGTTATACAATCACACAAAGCACTTAGGTTCAAATTATCAAACGAAAACGGAGTAATTCGCAAATTTAAAAATGCAAATCAAGTCCAAATGCAACGAAACCTTACGGGCATGCTTTAAATATTATAACGGAGTATGCATTCGAATTTCGGGAAAATCGGACTTCATATGCAAAAGTTAGAAAATTTAATGAAAACTTAAAACGCGTAATTAAAATCCCGAACATTTTATAAATTCGTAAATCATGCAATTCATATTTATTTCATATATATCGAATACACGAGCAAAGAAAGAATTCGGAAAAGACGAGCCTCGGAGGGACCCGTAGGCCAAAATTGGCCCTGACTTACAGAAGGTCAGGGCCCTGTTCAACCTGGCCACACGGCTTTGTGCACGGCCGTGTGCCAAGGCCGTGCACATCAAGGAGGGACACGCACGGCCTCTTGCACACGGCCTCAAGGCCGTGTGCACAAGGCCGTGCACCATGAATCACACGCACGGTCTCTTGCACGACCGTACAAGAGGCCGTGTACCCCCACACGGGCTTGCCACACCCCGTGTGCAAAGCCCGTGTGCGTCAAGAACAGAAGCAAAATTTGCAGAACCAGAAAACTTACGCGAAATCAATCCTAAAATCAACAAATGAATATCTAAACATGTAAATCTCATCCTAAAATTCATATATATCGATCTACAACATCTAAGCTACACATAGAGACAATAAACACGAAATTCCATCCATACATTCTCTCAAAATTATTTAAACCCTAACATAATCGACTATTCACAGAAATGAGGAAAACGAAGCATAGGAGATATTAAATGAGAGGGACGTGAAAGGATTACTCTTAGAAGAGATCGCGGGGAGTTCGTAGGCGTAAATGGTTCGAAAATCCGTCGGGAAACGAAGTCGGAATGATCGTCGAAACTCCTTCTTCTTCCTTCTCTTTTTCTTTCCTTTCTTTTCTTCTCCTATGCTGTTGATTGCGTGAATGAGGTGAGAGGGAGGGATGTGAGACTTAGTCAATAGTTGACTTGGGTCTAAAAATCGAAGGGGCAAATTCTTAATTTCGCAAAATAAGTTCAAAAACTCACGCTGTCCAAATAACACATAATTACAGTCAAAATCCATATTATTAAACGCACATTGACAATTCGTAATTTAAATATAGAAATTCATTCATTTACGAAATTATTCTAAAATTTCATAATAAATATCAAATAAAATAATAAATTGCGCAAATACTCGATCCGGACATACCGGATTATAGTTCGGATTTTCGGGGCGTTACACGGCTGTTGCGACTCCTTGCTGTGTTGCTACTGCTGTCGTCGGCCATGGCCCGGAAAGGTATGGGTATATGATGAGCTAGGTTCGGATCCAATTAATGGATCGTCGCCCGCTCTGATACCATGTTGGAAATAAGGATAAACATGATTTTGAGAGGAATTCTTATTGTATTGATTGTTTCTGTATATTACAAAAGTACAAGATAACAAGCTAAATAATATACAAAGTATTCTATCTAAGGAAATTCAACTATAATTAATTAGGCTTAGAATCAAATCCCTTGAATTGAGTGTTTTTCTTTCTAACAGTCACCATTAGCCTTCCTTGCAGAATCTACATTCTCTCCCGGTTTTGGTCCAATTTTCCCTATGCTCAGTGATGATACCATCAAGAATCATATCAATCTTCCGTTGCATCATCACCAATCTGAGTTTAGTCGTCCCACTCAGTGCGTTAATTATCTTCCGAGAAGGAAACAAATCAGCTATCTCAAACCCACCGGCCATTTCAATCCCTTGTTTGATCAACTTTACCAAATCATCATTCTTTTTACACACCTTGCCAACCGTAGCTCTGCAGATGATGGAGCTAGTAAGTGAAAAGATCTTCTGAGTTAGATTAATGGGATTTCCAGAAGAGAGGTGAATAGATTTGATCAGACGAGAAATCTCATCGTCTCCAATGGTGCCAAATGATCGAACCATTTTGGCACTCAATAGCTCCAAAATGCATATTTTGCGCATCTGTCTCCAGTAATCATACGTTATGGTCTTGAAGCCAATGGAATCGGGCCTGTCAGCAAAACTGGGGGCTCATGTTCTTTGAGTATTTCTTTTGCAATTTTAGGTGAAGAAACCACGACTGCTGAGACATCACCAAGCTTCAACTGCATAATGGGACCATACTGTTGAGATAAATCTCTGAGACAGGGAAAAGGAATTGAAGTCATGCGGTGTAGGTCACCAATTAATGGTAGTTTCTTAGGACCTGGAGGTAATTTAACAGAAATAGTGGCTTTCGATTTCTTCCATTTCTTGATAATTACAATTGTAATGACCCGCAATCTCTAAGTTCAAGATTAGCGCGTTTATCGGAATTCGGACTATTTACGGTCCCGACGTCTTTCACAATTGCATGTTTTCCAACTCTTGCATTTAAGGACTTTTATAAATCTTCAATTTGGCTTTTAAAACCCAAGGCATTAATTAGAATTTAATTTGCATCGTTTTGCCACTAACTAGGGTTAATTTGGTAAATTTATATTTTTTTAGCTCGTTTAATCGAATTTAGTAATTTAACGGTGTACATTGGACTGGGGTTCAATGTTTTAATAATGCATATTTTATCAAGGTTCCAAATATTTTCATGAAATTCTAAATATTATTCATTAAGTCATATTTTAAAGAAAATTGCATTTTAGCCCAAAATTATTTACACTTTAGCCCAACCCGGAATTGACTTTTCGTAAACTCATGGATTTTAATAAAACGAACCTCAATCTTTATTATGCATTTAATTTCGGTCATTTTGACTCTAAGTACGCTTAATTCCAACACTTTACACAATTTGCACATTTGTCAAGGATAGGGTATATTATGTAATTTTGCAAAAATCCTGGGGCATAACTGAAAACCTGGAGAACACACACACACGCACGATCGCGACGCTCTCTCCACCCCCAAATGTGATTTTTCTCATTTCTTTTCCGAATCGCGCGTATGATATGTCGAATCGACCGTCTCGACGAGACGAACTTAACCATACCATTATTGTGGCGATTGGAGCACCGGTGGTGGCGCTACGGCGGCACGAAGGTGGCAACGGAAATGGTGGTCGTTCAGGCTTTTCCGGAGACGTCACAGCTTGGGCTTGGTCGGAAATGAAAGCTCTCGTCCAGGGGAGTCTTTTGGCGGTGGTCTCACGGCCAGATTTGGCCGGACGGCGGCGGAACGGGGAGGAGAAGGCGCGGCAGAGATGGGCTTTTTTTGGCGGTTCCAGGCGGTGGTGCAGCCGGGCACCACCCGGGCTTTGAAGCCCTTGATGAGATGAAACTTTTGGCACCGGTCTCAGGTTCAGACTCGACGGAACGGAGGAGATACGGTGGAGCAAGGTGGCGGGGCGATGGTAACGTGGCGGAAATGGTGGCTGGGCTATCTCCGGCCATCGTTTTCGTCGAGCTATACATGAATTTCAACCTTCTCGACATGAGTAATCCGATTCCGAAGTCAATTTCGTAATTCATTTAGTCGATTTTCGTTAATTTTGATTCTTGGAATTCTAGAATTTTTGAGCTTTGAAATGGAATTAAATTCCGATGGATGGTCCGATCGAGAAATGGTTTTTGGGGACGTGATGGGCTCAACGAGAGTAACATTACCAATAAGGGTTCGACCATCGGAGGTGGTCAGGCGGCGGTTCAGAGGTGGCAGGCGGTTTCCGACATTTTTGGCACTGTTCTGGCGGGAATTCAGCGACAGAGTCTTCAGACAGATCGTCCCCCTCGACGCAATGGTTCTATCGGCGCTAGTATTACTCGAATCCGACTTGTCGTTTGTTTTTTATCGCATTTTTTGTATTATTGTGTTAATTTGATAGCTTTTTGAATATAGCTTCTACCTTTTAGCTTTTGAGCATGAATGACTTGTACTCTAGGTTGTTTTAATTGTTGAATATTGTTGTTGTATGATTTTGTAGTCGAACGGATGGGTTTCGGTTTGATTAGGCTAGAGATATGATCGATCTTAGCTTTTGAGCTTTTGAAAAAAGCTATAAGTTGTGAAGTTGTATTTCAAATTATTGTTTTAATGAAATATACTTGTTGGTGTTGAATTACAATTTTACCCTGCTGAGCTTATAAGTTTAGATGTTTTGTAATTAATTTAGTGTTTCTCGTTTATTTAATTATTACATGCTTTTGGATATAAATTGACCATATTGCCCCTACTTGCTTTCTTATGTTTAAATGTTGAATGAGTGTTCTTAAGCATGTTTGTATTTTGATAGTCGTGCGTCAGTGTCTATTTTCTTGTTGTGTCGGTCATTCATCCTCTGGACCCCGTGTGTTTCAAGTGGGATCTTTGAGGCCGAATTATAATTGTTGCTTGCTTTCATTCTCTTGTTCTGTCGAGCCAGGTAAGGGTTTAAAATGCTTTCAACTGGGGCAAGGACGTAGATATGTAGGTTGCGGAATAACTTATCATCCCGTCTTTCTTATTGCTTGCCATTCTTGTCTTTAATATTTCCTTATGTCCTTAGTCAAATCTTTTTGATAGCAAAACTTGATAAATACAACGAAATAAAACGACAGAGACGCGGAAGCAAAAATTATCAAACAATAAACATAATAAATACACAAATATTAAAGCCCACCCAAGGCTAACGAAATTCAATTACTTAAATATCAAACGGGTTCGATGCAGTATCCCGATAAAATATAATAACGGGTTCAATACATACATAATCCCGAATACAACCTAATATCATAATTTTCTAAAATCATAAAACTTAAATAATATCTAAACGGGGAAAAGAGATATACATGAGCAAAATAAATACAACTCTACGACGACGACGAATCCCGCCTAGTATCCTGAAACCAATACAGGGGTAAAACAGAGGGGGTTAGTCAAACGACTAAGTGAGGAGGGAATAATAATGTATGTAATAAAACAGAAGTAAATCACCAATTTTAAACTTAAAAGAAATCAACATAAAAGAAATATTTTCGTAATCGGGTGGTGATTTAGCATAAAACATAACTTATCATATGACTCGGCGAGTCGAGCCCTGAACTCCAATTTTCAAAACATAAAACCGGAAACCCTCCTTATTCCTCCAGTGTAGTCGGACTGCAAACCCGAACTACTCATAACATATCATACGGTAACTCAGGTACTCAAAGGGCTGCCACTCTGGCCTCACCCCGAGCTCCCAAATGGAGGAAACCATAGGATTTACGCCGTAGACCCGACGTCTACTGACTTCGTCCTATCGCTCTTACTCCGGGCCCAAACAAACATGTATACATATCATAACTCGCTTTTCAAATCATTTCGGGTTGGCCAAAAGACCGTTCGAGACATGTCATATGCGAGGCCGAAGGCCAAAGTCGCCTTAGAAAACAAAAGGTTTTACATGTCTCTCTCGTAACATTTCAAAGACTACACGTAGTACTTTTTCATATCAAATCATTTTCGATAAATTAAATGAACATAATAAGCATAAATATCTACTAAGTATATATATAGAAACGGTGTGAAAACAAAACGTAAACTTGGCTTATATCGGGAGAGGCTTATTTATATATATACATAATAGTACTGGAATCAGAAAAGGAAAGCCTCACCTGTTGGCTATACAAAAAGAAGAGCAAAAAGCAAGAACCGGCGCTACTCCACGAGAGTATCATCTGCAAAAATACCAGGACACAACCAATTAAGACTAAGGACGACGCACGGCTTATACGAGAATATTAAAACACATAGGAGCACGTTACACAATCAAATCAAGCACTTAAGTTCAAATTATCAAACGAAAACAGAGTAATCTCAAATTTAAAAATGCAAATCAAGTCCAAATGCAATAAAACTTTACAGACATGCTTAAATTATCATAAAGGAGTATGCATTCGAATTTCAGAAAAATCGGACTTCACATGCAAAAGTTAGAAAATTTAACGAAAACTTAAAACGCACTATTAATAGACCCGAACATGTTATAAATTCGTAAAATATGCAATTCATATCTATTTCATATATATCGAATACACGAGCGAAGAAAGAATTCGAAAAAGACGAGCCTCGAAGGGACCCGTAGGCCAAATTTGCCCCTGACTTACAGAAGGTCAGGGCACTGTGCGATCGGGCCACACGGCCTTGTGCACGGCCGTGTGCCAAGGCCATGCACAATCAAACGAACACGCACGGCCTCATGAACACGGCAATTCTCCACACGCACGATCTCATGCACACGGCTTCAACGCCGTGTGCACCAGCCCGTGTGCGTCCAAATCGAGCAGAACAAGCAGAACCTAAAAATCATACGCGAATTCAAACCAAAATCTAATATTTAATCAATTAAACATGCTAATCACTCCCTAATTCTCACATATAAACATCTACAACATATAATCTACATATAGAAACGATAAACACGAAAATCCATCCACGATTACTATCAAAATCGAATAAAACCTAAATATTCAACTAATAACAAAAATTGAGAAAAACAAGGCATAGGATACATTAAACGAAAGAATCGTGAAAGGCTTACTCGTAGAAGAGATTGCAAGGAGTTCGTAGACGTAAACGAATCGAAAATCCATCGGGAAACGGAGTCGGGACGATCGTTGAAGCTCCTTCTTCTTCCTTCTCTTTTTCTTTCCTTTTCTTTCTTCTCCTTTGCTAAGTTTTTGCGTGAATGGAATTGAGAGGGAGAGATGAGACTTAGTCAATAGTTGACTAGGTCAAAAATCGAAGGGGCATTTTAGTAATTTCGCAAAATAAGTGTGAAAACTCACGTTGTCCAAATAATACGTAATTACAGTCAAAATTCATATAATTAAACGCACATTGACAATTCGTGATTTAAATATCAAAATTCACTCATTTATGAAATTATCCTAAAATCCCAGAATAATTATCAAATTAAAATAATAATTTGCGCATTTACTCAATTCAAATATACTGGATTATAAATCGGATTTTCGGGTCGTTACAGAATAGGCCCATTCTCGCTGGGATAATTACTTGCTATCGTGATTGCCTTTATTGTTGTTACTGTTTATTGACTATTGTTATACTGCAAGTCGAAGCACATTCCGGTTTTCTTCATTTAGCATATGTATTTTCCTTATATATATATAAAACCCGAAAGCGTGGCTCGAACTTGTCCAACTTATGCCTTCTTTATTGTTCAAACTACTTAGTTGAATTACGAGCCGTATTTACTTATCATTTCCAACTTGTTATGTCATGTCTTTCGAACTTGTGCGGCCTCGTGACTCAACTAATATCCTTTCAAAACTACCGGCTTGACATTACGTGCAAATGTTTTTAAAGGATCTGGTTCGTCAACCTTTTGTGTTTTCAAAGTAAGCCGAACCCGATTGTTGCTCTGTGTTATGTTTTTCAATTTATATTATTATTTGTATTCTATTATTAAAACGAGCAACATTCACTACTTTTGGTTTTAAGAGATAAACGACGAACTGCGATCAATACCTATATTGTATAACACCCCCCACCCCCTACTGAGTATCCTTTATACTCACCCCTTCTACTTTGGTTCTTGCTTCAGGTAGACAGGTGACGGTGTCAGCTATCTTGTCAGTCGGCAGCAGCAGGTCTAGGTTGGCTCTTGTCTATTGTCTTATCAGTGTCCCAACAACAGTCGAGTCTTTACTTTCCAAATTGATCTGAATTGTTGTATTTAACATTATGATTTAATTTATCTATTTTCTGTACTTACGTGCCCCTGATGTGGGATAGTTAGTTGACCCATGGTTGGCAGTGCATGGATAATTATTTTAGAATTGTTTTATGAATTATGTTGCCATGGATGGCTTTTATGATTAAACTGTTGTTTCTGAAATCGCTTCCACATTTATCTGACTGTTGCTGCTGTTGTTGGGGCGTCGTGTTGTTGTTTCCGGAGTTTTGATCGAGTGCTTGTCGTTCGTCGAGATAAATTTTTGAATGGGGTACATTTACCTTGTTTGGAAGTTCGTCCCGGTGCAGATGTGGTGTCATTTCTCCTTCTACAGAAATGGGCCCTACAGTCTTTGGTATCAGAGCCCATGTTCCTGAAGGGAACCGAAAGCTCTAGTATCTCATCTTGTCTTGCTTTCAGTGTCTGCATGGGTTATGTCAGTTCGTGTCGAATTCGTGGTTCGATAAGTGTTTGTCTTTTCTTGGTGCCTAAAATTGTGAAGGATTATGGTTGGCTTAATTAACCAACTGGCGATTCTTTACAAGTTTTTGTACCAAGGAAGATGTAACGCGAGCCGATCGTGGAATTCTTTGTTGCGTCTTATTTGGTTTCGACGTATAGGTCGTGCGTCTTTAGGATCGCGATTTATTTGTTAATATGCCTCGTGTGGTTGCATACTAACCCATCAAACATGCATATTGAAGCTTTGTGATGCAGAGATGATCGAACACTGTCTTCATTTGAGATAGGACCCTGCCAAAGGATGCTAATTTGGTGGATACAGCTTATGAGATTGGTCATATACTTAGAAGGATTGGTGAAAGGTACGCAACTCATATAGGCATTGCATTAGAACATCGTTTGTAACTTATCTTAAATGTGTTGTGCCATTACGTGTTGTCCTTTTACTTCGTGTGAGTTTCTCTATGGGTTTTAGTGTTGGTACCGCTTTAACCTACGAGCTCCATCTGTAAATGTGGGTAAGCAAGGACAACAAGCAGACTTGATAGATAGAACGACACAATAGCACATGGTCGTATTCGGGTGTTGATAAGCTACGAGAGTGATGAGTTCCGACTGTACTACAACAAAGGGAACCTTATACTTCAGCCAGGTTCAGAGTATCTTCTGTAGCGGGCGCCCCAAACGGGTAACGCACGCCCCGCACCGAGCCCCGACCCGGAACCGAAATGGGATCCGACCCGAACCGAAACCCGGCGAACGGCAAGCATTTACTCAATCACTAGGCGGGGTTTTAAAAACAACGAAAAGACAGAGACGCGGAAGCAATATAAATAATCAAAGCAATAGAACATAATAAATACACAATTATTAAAGCCCACCAAGGCTAACGAAATTCAATTATATAATATCAAACGGGTTCGATAAATACATAATCCCGAATGAAAATTAAATTAAATCCTAACATCCTAACAAAAATCTAATTCATATCATACGGAAAGGAATATACATGAGAAAATAAATACAACTCTACGACGACGACGACAAATCCCGCCTAGTATCCTGAAACCAATATAGGGTGAGACGGAGAGGGTTAGTCAAACGACTAAGTGAGGGGGAAAATAATAATGTATATAATAAAACGGAAGTAAATCACCAATTTTATAATTAAAAGAAATCAACATAAAAGAAAGGTTTTCGTAAACGGGTGGTGATTTAACATAAAACATAACTTATCATATGACTCGGCGAGTCGAGCCCTGAAACTCCAATAACCAAAAACATAAAACCGGAAACCTCCCTTATTCCTCCAATGTAGCCGGACTGCAAACCCGAACTACTCGTAACTAACTAGAATAACTCAGGTACTCAAAGGGCTGCCACTCCGGCCTCACCCCGAGCTCCCAAATGGAGGAAACCATAGGATTTACGCCGTAGACCCGACGTCTACCGACTTCGTCCTATCGCTCTTACTCGGGGCCCAAACGATCATGCATACAGTTCATAACTCGCTTTTCAAACATTTCGGGTTGGCCAAAAGACCGTTCGAGACATGTCATATGCGAGGCCGAAGGCCAAAGTTCGCCTTAGAAACAAAAGGTTTTACATGTCTCTTCCGTAAACATTTCGAAAACTATACATAGTACTTTTTCATATCAAATCATTTTCGATAAATCAAATAAACATAATAAGTATAAATATCTACTAAGTATATATATAGAAACGGTGTGAAAACAAAACATAAACGTGGCTTATTTCGGGAGAGGCTTATTTATACATATACATAGTAATACTGGAACAGAAAAGGAAAGCCTCACCTGGCGCGTGCAAAAGAAGAGCAAAAGCTAGAACCGGCGCTACTCCACAGGAGTATCGTCTGCAAAAATACCAGGACACAACCAAATAAGACTAAATACGACGCACGGCTTATACGAGAATATTAAAACACATAGGAGCACGTTATACAATTAAATCAATCACTTAAGTTCAAATTATCAAACGAAAATAGAGTAATTCATGCATTTAAAAATACAAATCAAATCCAAATGTAACGAAACTTTACGGACATGCTTAAATTATCATAAAGAAGTATGCATATGAATTTCGGGAAAATCGGACTTCACATGCAAAAGATAGAAAATTTAACGAAGACTTAAAACGCACTATTCATATACCCGAACGTGTTGTAAATTCATAAATCATGGAATTCATATCTATTTCATATATATCGAATACACGAGCGAAGAAAGAATTCGGAAAAGACGAGTCTCGGAGGGACCCGTAGTGCAAAACGGGCCCTGACTTACAGAAGGTCAGGGCACTGTGTGATCGGGCCACACGGCCTTGTGCACGGCCGTGTGCCGAGGCCGTGCACAATCAGACGAACGCGCACGGCCTCATGCACACGGCCTCAAGGCCGTGTGCACAGCCCGTGCACCATCCCCAAACACGCACGGTCTCTTGCACGGCCGTGCAAGAGGCCGTGTACACCCACACGGGCTTGCCACACCCCGTGTGCATGGCCCGTGTGCGTAAAAATTGAGCAGAACATGCAGAACATCAAACCCAACACGCGAAAATCAAATATAATTCAACCTTAAATCGATAAATCATGCAAATCAATCCCTAATTTTCACATATAATCATCTACAACATGTAATCTACATATAGAAATGATAAACACGAAAATCCATCCACAATTACTATCAAAATCATATAAAACCTAAATTATACAACTATTCACAAAAATGAGAAAAACGAAGTATAGAGGACATTATACGAGAGAATCGTTAGAAGCTTACTCGTAGAAGAGTTCGCGAGGAATCCGTAGACGTAAATTATTCGACAATCCGTCGGGAAACGAAATCGGGACGATCGATTGAACTTCCTTCCTTCTCCTTCTCTTTTTCCTTCTCTTTTCTTTTCTTTCTTTCCTTCTTGCTGCTGATGTGCGAGAGTGTGAGTTGAGAGAGAGATTAAGTCAATGGGTTGACTAGGGTTTAGAAATCGAAGGGGCAAAGTCGTAATTTTACAAAATAAGTTCGAAGACTCACGTCGTCCAAATAATACGTAGTTACAGTTAAAATTCATATAATTAAACGCACATTGACAATTAGTGATTTAAATATAAAATTCACTCATTTACGAAATTATTCTAAACCCTCAGAATAAATATTAAATAGAATAATAAATAACGAAATTACTCGATTAAAAATATACCGAATTGAAACTCGGATTTTTGGGTCGTTACAATACTCCCCTCTTCAGAAGAATCTGTCCTCAGATTCTCTTCCGGTCTCGGAGTTAGTTAAGAGGAGCATAACCTAGCGGAAATTCTATTAATACGAATTAAATCGAACATTAAAATAAAATTAATTCACATAATAAAACGCAATTCATAATAAACACTTAAAGCACTTAATATTCCAATTAAAATTCGAATTCATACAAAATAGAAAATTACATCACATCCTAAACAAAGTTTACGGGAAAAAAGAAAATAAAATAGACGAGATAGCTCAAGGCTCGTCCGGACCACGGCGGAAATACTGATCCAGCTGCTCTGATAGTGACCTTTGCATATCCGAGATCGATCTCTGAAGCTCTGCCTGTAAGGCGGTGTACTGACTATCAATGTGAGCTCGCTGAGCTGCAAAGCCCTCGTTGATCTGCCTCTCCTGCTGGGCAAATCTCTCATCCGACACACGTCGGTAGTCAGTAAACTCTGAATAAAACTGTTGCAGGTTTATCGATTCCTGATGCTGAGTGCTTCTCCTGCCATGTGAAGACTCAGGTATAGAAGCATCCTGTCTCATCAGTTGGGAGTAGATATGCTGAGCCTGCTCTCGGACCTCTGGGTCTGAAGGTCCTTCTTCGGGAGCATTCCCTTGGTCAGCTTCCCACAAAGGTAGTCCAGCCACCAGAATATATGGGTCGTTCCGCCTTGGACCCTTCGTGCAGATAGCCATTTGAGCTAGAGTGCCGTAGCTAATTGAGGTCGAACCTCCAACAGGAACCTGAGTATCGAGCCCTTCCACCTGGGCACACTCCAAAATGGCGGTGATGTATGAGCCAACTCGAATTTCTCCTCTCGACCGAGTGGAGATATACTTCATATGATCCATCATGTACGAGATGGGGTTGAACCTTTCTCCTCGTACCATATGATCGAGTATTAGACAGTCTTCGGTGTTCACCGCACCCGGGCTGTCTCCTCTGGCTAGAACCGATCGAGACACGGCTCTATGCATAATTCTCAATTGAGTGGAAATGAGCATCGTGGCCTTGGATACGCCGGAGTAAAATATTTCGGTGGAGGTAGAGATACGTCTCCACGCTTCGGCTTGATTCCATCCGTCGGCACGTCTCCTCGGTGCCATAACATCCAGTTGAAAATACTCGGTCAACTGCCGGTATGAGAGCGTATAGTCTCGGTTGAACGCTCTGAAGTGGATTCCAATCGGCATCTCGTTGTCGTCCGGAAATGCCGCGCCCTTAAGAGAGCTTAAAAATTCGCAAGTAAGGCGGCGATAGGATGGCCTTTGAATACTCCAAAAATTAGCCCACCCAATGTTGTCGATGTAATAGGAGATCCCTTCGCCAAGTCCCAATTGGTACATAGCTTCCATGTCTAGAAATTGCGTGGCTCTAACCGGTCGTTCCATTAACCGGTTGAAGATATCTTGATCGTCTTCATTACCCAAATCCACTTGGTACCCTTCCGGGGCCGCTATGTCGGGTAATTCCCTTGCCCGACGTCCGCCACGAGCTTCACGAGCACCTTCCATATTAGAGTTGGAGTTGTGTGGGTTGAAGGAAATAAGTTGCAAACTTTTCACTCGGGACTTTTACCGAACACTTGGCGTGCGCTACTTCGGGTGAAAATTGAGTGAGATCGGTATAACGGATCGAGCCCAAACTTCAACAATAACAAGAACTCGCTGCAGACAACACACTATCAAAATCTCACGGGAATCCGTCGGGTAGATCGAGAATAATTCGAGCTCAAAGTTGGAATGAAATTGGGGCCAAAACAAGAGCAAATTCTCACATGAAAAAGGAGAGAAAGTGAGGGTGTGCGCGAGAATGAAAAGCTACTGACCATTTTAAAAATCCGGAAGAAACGCGCACGGCCTCTCGTCACGGCGTGTGACGAGGCCGTGTGAGAAACGCGCACGGGGTCTCGTCACGGCGTGTGACGACCCCGTGAGGACAAACACGCACGGGCTCTCGTCACGGCGTGTGACGAGCCCGTGTATATTCATGCGCACGGCCTTTCGCACGGGGTGCAACAAGGCCGTGTGAGATAAGTGCACAGGGTCTCGTCACGGCGTGTGGCGAGACCGTGCAAGGCATACAGGGGTAGTTCGTGTGATTAAAACCACACAAACTTCACAAAATTCAAACACGAGCAACAACATCGAAATCACATGCATAATATAACACGCTTAACGCACATAATTTAAATTCACATAATATGAAATTAAATTAATTGGATGAATGTCATGAAAATGCAATATACCTGGATCGTTCATACAGAATCAAGCTTCATTCTTCTGGCTCGTCTCGACATTCTCTTTCTCGTGCAATTTGTACGAAGATGAAACGGACTTCCACATGAGAAGCAACGTCCCTGCTTCTTTTGGCATTCTGACTCTTGATGATCTCTTTGGCAAAAGCCACATACTGGCGTTCCCTGCGGTTTCGGAGGTACATTCTGCTTTGATGAAGATACCGAGAAGGTTTTCTTGCCGGAAGAAGACCCTGATTGTTTAAGTGGCCTTGTAGAACTCGCTGGATGTGCATCCTCAGTATCGCCTGCTATATCCCGCGGTACTTGCCTCTTCTTCGGACATAGATTCAACATGTGATCAGGGCTACCACATCCGAAGCACAGTCCATTCTTCCTCCAACATTTAGCCTCTACATGCGGGCCCTTACAAAATCCACATACTGGTCGTGGATATCCCTGAGGTTGGGGAGGATTAGGCTGAACGGGGGCCTGAATTTCACTTTCATTTTGCTGATGAACAATCCTCGTAATGTATTCAGCCCGGAACTCAGTCAAGAATTGATCCCAAGTCGGGACTACATGCTCGCGTTCCCATCGTTGTTCCAACTGTTTCCACCATTCCTGAGCAGCTCCAATCATCAAATAAATAGCAAACCCGACTCTTAGAGGATCCGGATATTCCATAATCCTAAAAATCTTTTCTAGAGCAGATATCCATGCTTCGGCAATAGCTTCATCCGGGGTACCTTCAAATTGCGGTGGTTCGAATCTGAGAAATTGAGCCCACGCTTCCTGCTCAGCATTTCCTTTAGGGGCATGAGCGATGAACTGTCTTAATGTTTCCAAAATTTCGCCTGGAATCAGTGGATCGGTCTGAGGTGTCAACGAAGATGACGAAGACTGTCTACAGGGACAACGACGTGGAGGCATCCTGTAAAGCCATTAACAGTTATGCATGACGGGTAAGTGAGCATGCAAAGCTGTAAACACATAGGCAAGTAATGTTCACTTAGATATCACATAAGCACTTAGCACATTTGCACAATTTCACAGAAGTCCTAAGCCGTACGACCTAGACACAACCGGACACGACAGACAACCAGGCATGGCAAGTACAACCTTGAGTTTCACATCCACCTATATCCAAGCCCATCCCAGTATTTTGATTGTAAAAGATCTTTTGTTGTTGATCATCCAACAAAGATCCGTGACAATTCAAACACTAAGCGTTCTTGAACACTGGTGAGTGCAATTCCCTAAGTTACACAGGCGCACAACGACCGACCAAACCAGCAAAACACGACAATTCAGAGCTTAGGCCATTGGACCAAAGAGCTCTGATACCAACTGTAGCGGGCGCCCCAAACGGGTAACGCACGCCCCGCACCGAGCCCCGACCCGGAACCGAAATGGGATCCGACCCGAACCGAAACCCGGCGAACGGCAAGCATTTACTCAATCACTAGGCGGGGTTTTAAAAACAACGAAAAGACAGAGACGCGGAAGCAATATAAATAATCAAAGCAATAGAACATAATAAATACACAATTATTAAAGCCCACCAAGGCTAACGAAATTCAATGATATAATATCAAACGGGTTCGATAAATACATAATCCCGAATGCAAATTAAATTAAATCCTAACATCCTAACAAAAATCTAATTCATATCATACGGAAAGGAATATACATGAGAAAATAAATACAACTCTACGACGACGACGACGAATCCCGCCTAGTATCCTGAAACCAATATAGGGTGAGACGGAGAGGGTTAGTCAAACGACTAAGTGAGGGGGAAAATAATAATGTATATAATAAAACGGAAGTAAATCACCAATTTTATAATTAAAAGAAATCAACATAAAAGAAAGATTTTCGTAAACGGGTGGTGATTTAACATAAAACATAACTTATCATATGACTCGGCGAGTCGAGCCCTGAAACTCCAATAACCAAAAACATAAAACCGGAAACCTCCCTTATTCCTCCAATGTAGCCGGACTGCAAACCCGAACTACTCGTAACTAACTAGAATAACTCAGGTACTCAAAGGGCTGCCACTCCGGCCTCACCCCGAGCTCCCAAATGGAGGAAACCATAGGATTTACGCCGTAGACCCGACGTCTACCGACTTCGTCCTATCGCTCTTACTCGGGGCCCAAACGATCATGCATACAGTTCATAACTCGCTTTTCAAACATTTCGGGTTGGCCAAAAGACCGTTCGAGACATGTCATATGCGAGGCCGAAGGCCAAAGTTCGCCTTAGAAACAAAAGGTTTTACATGTCTCTTCCGTAAACATTTCGAAAACTATACATAGTACTTTTTCATATCAAATCATTTTCGATAAATCAAATAAACATAATAAGTATAAATATCTACTAAGTATATATATAGAAACGGTGTGAAAACAAAACATAAACGTGGCTTATTTCGGGAGAGGCTTATTTATACATATACATAGTAATACTGGAACAGAAAAGGAAAGCCTCACCTGGCGCGTGCAAAAGAAGAGCAAAAGCTAGAACCGGCGCTACTCCACAGGAGTATCGTCTGCAAAAATACCAGGACACAACCAAATAAGACTAAAGACGACGCACGGCTTATACGAGAATATTAAAACACATAGGAGCACGTTATACAATTAAATCAATCACTTAAGTTCAAATTATCAAACGAAAACAGAGTAATTCATGCATTTAAAAATACAAATCAAATCCAAATGTAACGAAACTTTACGGACATGCTTAAATTATCATAAAGAAGTATGCATATGAATTTCGGGAAAATCGGACTTCACATGCAAAAGATAGAAAATTTAACGAAGACTTAAAACGCACTATTCATATACCCGAACGTGTTGTAAATTCATAAATCATGGAATTCATATCTATTTCATATATATCGAATACACGAGCGAAGAAAGAATTCGGAAAAGACGAGTCTCGGAGGGACCCGTAGTGCAAAACGGGCCCTGACTTACAGAAGGTCAGGGCACTGTGTGATCGGGCCACACGGCCTTGTGCACGGCCGTGCGCCGAGGCCGTGCACAATCGGACGAACGCGCACGGCCTCATGCACACAGCCTCAAGGCCGTGTGCACAGCCCGTGCACCATCCCCAAACATGCACGGTCTCTTGCACGGCCGTGCAAGAGGCCGTGTACACCCACACGGGCTTGCCACACCCCGTGTGCATGGCCCGTGTGCGTAAAAATTGAGCAGAACATGCAGAACATCAAACCCAACACGCGAAAATCAAATATAATTCAACCTTAAATCGATAAATCATGCAAATCAATCCCTAATTTTCACATATAATCATCTACAACATGTAATCTACATATAGAAACGATAAACACGAAAATCCATCCACAATTACTATCAAAATCATATAAAACCTAAATTATACAACTATTCACAAAAATGAGAAAAACGAAGTATAGAGGACATTATACGAGAGAATCGTTAGAAGCTTACTCGTAGAAGAGTTCGCGAGGAATCCGTAGACGTAAATTATTCGACAATCCGTCGGGAAACGAAGTCGGGACGATCGATTGAACTTCCTTCCTTCTCCTTCTCTTTTTCCTTCTCTTTTCTTTTCTTTCTTTCCTTCTTGCTGCTGATGTGCGAGAGTGTGAGTTGAGAGAGAGATTAAGTCAATGGGTTGACTAGGGTTTAGAAATCGAAGGGGCAAAGTCGTAATTTTACAAAATAAGTTCGAAGACTCACGTCGTCCAAATAATACGTAGTTACAGTTAAAATTCATATAATTAAACGCACATTGACATTTAGTGATTTAAATATAAAATTCACTCATTTACGAAATTATTCTAAACCCTCAGAATAAATATTAAATAGAATAATAAATAACGAAATTACTCGATTAAAAATATACCGAATTGAAACTCGGATTTTTGGGTCGTTACATCTTCAGAATCAATCGAGGGTCGAGACAGATCGTTCTAATGTACCATTTACTAAAGCGATGGCAGAACAGAACTTATGGAGATTGAATCTACCGTGAGTCGGAATCAGACCAAGACACTATCAGACATGAGGAGCACTGGGATCAGCAGAGTGCTACAGGTGAATTGTTTGACTTTCTGGATTTCACCTCTTCATTTATCGCGATCAACTCAGAGGTACTAATCATGGTACGAGGGCAGTGAAAGAAAATTACTGGAGACAATGGTTACCAATTCCAACACCATTAAGATAAAACCAGTTGACGATAGCTACCTTGAATAGCGAACCAGATGATAGCATGATTTCAGAGGCGCATTCGACAATTAGATTTCGAACAGATTCAGAAGATGAAGAGTTATTTGGATTTGAAAATCGGGATTGCAATACAGAAGTTCCACTTTTAAGGACAATGCATGGGAATATCTCAGGACTAATCAGAGAACCGCGTCAGTAAAAAGGGTAGCACAGATGGAGCTGTTACCGAACTTGATCGGACTTCGGAATATGATCAGCATCTCACCCCTAGAGATACTATCCGATAAGTTACATGATCTACTTTCAGAGAAAGTACCGTAGAGCCAGAGATGACAGCAGAAATGAAGTCATTGTGGAACCAGAATTCGAGACAGTAAAGGAAAACATATCAGAATCCAACAAACGTCACCAGTGCAGACTTGTGAAGGAAATGAAACATCGAGCAACTGAATGGCGAAATGAAGGATGGGAAAAGAAGTTTGATCTGAGTCAGACGTCGAGCTGGGATAGAGTTCGGGGATCAGAAACCTTGAAGGATTCAATTTTTGATCAGACATAATCATCACGGATTTCGAGGAATTCAAACAACATTAGAGATCAGACGAGCTGTAACACCCCAAACTTGAGAAATATGTACCATGTGGGCATTTGTCCCACATAGGAAAAACATAAGTAATGTGAAGGGTTTATAAGTGATCTTCCAAGCACAACTACCATGTGGTGCATCACCTTTTGGCAAGTGGTTTCAAGCCAAACTTTAGGGTTGTGCTCAGTGGTGGTGAAGCTTATACCCGCGCGTCCAACGGGTGCCGTCGTGAGGGTTCTCCTCTCCGCGCCCAGGGCTGCGACAAATGGTATCAGAGCCAACCGTCAGCTATGGGAATGCATGTTCCACACATGACATGAGTCGTGAGTCACCGCTAAAGGGGCTCCGCTCGGCGTGTTGTGGGCAGCTTCTCCACTGGCGGGAAGCCACGATCCTATGTCACGGCGTAATGAGGACATTATGCTCTTAAGGAGGGGTGAATGTAACACCCCAAACTTGAGAAATATGTACCATGTGGGCATTTGTCCCACATAGGAAAAACATAAGTAATGTGAAGGGTTTATAAATGATCTTCCAAGCACAACTACCATGTGGTGCATCACCTTTTGGCAAGTGGTTTGAAGCCAAACTTTAGGGTTGTGCTCAGTGGTGGTGAAGCTTATACCCGCGCGTCCAACGGGTGCCTTCGTGAGGGTTCTCCTCTCCGCGCCCGGGGCTGCGACACGAGCTTATGTGATTAATTGCTTTAAATATTTGTTAAGTGTTTCGTGTGACTTATGTGCTTTAACTGCCTTTTAATTCTTACTTGTGCTAATTGAATGATTAGTTACTAGGCTTTATATGATCTCTGTGTGGATAGCGCAGAATTTGATAGCCTCATTATGCACTATTAGAAAGTGCTGAGGACAAGGAGTTCTTAGTTGACTAAGAGGGATTCTGTTGCGAGTTCGATATGCGGATCTGGTTAGCGTCGACTTTATCAGATCGACCTGGAAGAGGAACACTTCAGAAGCTGGTCGAATTGAGAACATAAGTGAGCATGGATGTCAGATTTTCAGGAATCAAAGGAGTCTGTCCACGTACTGAAGACGTTTTGACATGGATAGAACGAAATTCTGAAGCAGAAGCCAAAGAGGAAATTTGGCAGAGAACGATTGGATGTGAGAAGTAGAATCTGAGGACAAATTCTTTTGAAAGAAGGAGTATTGTAACGACCCGCAATCTTTAAGTTCAAGATTAGCACGTTTACCGGAATTTGAACCGTTTACGGTCTCGACTTCTTTCATAATTGCACGTTTTCCAACTCTTGCATTTAAGGATTTTCATAAATCATCGATTTGGCTTTTAAATCGTTTCAACTGGGGAAATGACGTAGATATGTAGTTTGCGAAATAACTCATCATCCCGTCTTTATTACTTGCCTTTCTTGTCTTTAATATTTCCTTATGTGCTTAGTCAAATCTTTTTTATAGCAAAACTTATATATATATATATACATATACAAAATGACTTAAAATGCTTTCAACTAGAGGCAAGTAAACCTATTTATTTTAAAGTAAGATTTGGATCTTGGAAGTGCTTATAAGTAATGTCGTTAGGTGCACACTCTTGAGCTCTCCCGACGCGTACGACACTTATGGGTATTTCTTAGATCGTAACACCAACTTGTCTCAGAAGCCCCTTTGGCTATAAAACGTAGTTTGCTTGTATCTTTCGAATGGCCCCTTTGGCCACCCCAACTGCTTATTAATTTGAAATGCGAGAAAATTCATGTATTTTCTTTCATGGGGCCCGGGATAGTATTTGCGGGTCTCACCTGGGGATGAGCGTCCAGGTGGTTTCCCGAGGTACTACTCCTAAAACTAAGCGTCAATCGTGGTCCGTCAGGAGTTGATAAGCACGGTTGGGAGCGATGGTGGGTGATGCATTCTTTGCACGCTTTCCTTAAATTCATGTTCGTCGAGCCTTAGGTTGCTCCTTGGCTTGACACCGGAGATGGAGTTACTTGCATGATTGAGGGGGTTATAAGGAGAAATAGGCTCCATTCTCGCTGGAAGAATTACTTGCTATTGTAATTGTCTTTATTGTTGTTACTGTTTATTGACTATTGCTATACTGCAAGTCGAAGCACATTCCGATTTTCTTCATTTAGCACATGTATTTTCCTTATATATATATAAAATCGGGAAGCGTGGCTCGAACTTGTCCAACTTATGCCTTCTTTATTGTTGAAACTACTTAGTTGAATTACGAGCTGTATTTACTTATCATTTCCAACTTGTCATGTCATGTCTTTCGAACTTATGCGGCCTCGTGACTCAACTAATATCCTTTCAAAACTATCGGCTTGACATTACATGCAAATGTTTTTAAAGGATCCGGTTCGTCAACCTTTTGTGTTTTCAAAGTAAGCCGAACCCGATTGTTGCTCTGTTTTATGTTTTGCAATTTATATTATAATTTGTATTCTTTTATTAAAACGAGTAACATTCACTACTATTGGTTTTAAAAGATAAACGACGAACCGCGATCAATACCTATATTGTATAAACACCCCCCCCCCCCTACTGAGTATCCTTTATACTCACCCCTTCTACTTTGGTTCTTGCTTCAGGTAGACAGGTGACGGTGTCACCTATCTTGTCAGTCGGCAGCAGCAGGTCTAGGTTGGCTCTTGTCTATTGTCTTATCAGTGTCCCAACAACAGTCGTGTCTTTACTTTCCGAATTGATCTGAATTGCTGTATTTAACATTATGATTTAATTTATCTAATTTATGTACTTACGTGCCCCTGATGTGGGATAATTAGTTGAGCCATGGACGGCATTGAATGGATAATTATTTTAGAATTGTTTTATGAATTATGTTGCCATGGATGGCTTTTATGATTAAACTGTAGTTTCTGAAATCGCTTCCGCATTTATCTGATTGTTGTTGTTGTTGTTGGGGCGTCGTATTGTTGTTGCTGGAGTTTTGATCGAGTGCTTGCCGTTCGCCGAGATGAATTTTTGAATGGGGTACATTTACCTTGTTTGGAAGTTCGTCTCAGTGCAAATATGGTATCCTTTCTCCTCCTACGGAAAGGGGCGCTACAACAATGATTGCGGAAAGAAGAATAAGTAATATAGTTGTGATCAAGTTTCAAAAGAGCTCGGATTCCATTTTTCTAATAAAACAAATAAAATGCGAGAGTTGGAATGGGGATTTGTTCATTTGAGCTTGGTTTCGGCAATAAACTTATGGTTGTTAATTTGAATAATAATTTGCAGTTCTGAAGAAGAAAGTCTTAACAGCTGTAGAAAGTCTTACATCTATACAAGAAAAATCATGCCCCAGTTTTCTAGAATATTAAACAAAGTACTTGAGGTTAATTTATATAAGCGTGAAGTAACTGGGTTGGGAGGTCATCCTAATTTGGCCTCTGCAGTATCCAAGCCTGAAATAAATCATGTGGAAAACTAAAGAAGAAAAAAGGCTAAATGCAGATAAGTTAAGCTACAACCTCGTAAGGAACCATAGGAGTTCGGCTCAATGGTCACCAAACATTATTTCCAATGTGGACGTCTGGGGTTCAGCTTCTTTCAATGATAAGGGTTGAATTGTGTGTGTGAATTAAAAAAAAACTTATCTGCATTTAGCCGTTTTTTATTTAGTTTTCCACCTGATTATTTCGGGTGATTAATGGATCGAAATCAGGGGTGATACCACTCTATAGATTAGTGGGGTGGCTATTAAGGAATAGATATGGAAAAATCTCATTGATATCTATGTGTTGATTTGTATAGATTATATTTGATTTATTCCTAGACTTTCCTTTGTATTATGATCTAATCTTATTCTTTGAGAGAAATATCAACAACCATCCTGTATTATATGAAATATTTGCATCTAATCCATGTGTTGACTTAATTCTTCATTACCCCTAGAAATTAATTAAATAAAGTTTATTTAAGTATTTTACACTTGATGATAGAGATTAAAATCGGGTAAAAATCGACTTATTCAATTCATGAAGTTATTAGTAAATAAATTCTCTCTCTTGGGTCTCTCGCATGAGAGTCTAGGTCTTTTGCATAAAAGAAACTATCGTCGTCTTTCATCGTCCGTCTTCCTTCGTACGTCGTTCGTCTTCTTTCAACGCCGCCATCACCGTTCGTCCATGCGAGAGTCCGCCCTTCAACTTTATCATCTAATCGTTGGATCTTCGGGGCCTCGGACTCTCTATTTTTTTCTTTTATTCAATTGTCTTAATCTCCCCGTTGTTGTGTCCGTAAAAGGTTAACACTGATAACGTGTTTGTGCAGGTTTTACGTCGGAGTTGGAATATTGCGGGTTGCGGCGGAAGATTTGTATGTATTGGTTCATCAATTCTCGACGGAAAAGTATCACGAATCCGAAACCTCTTCTCATCTGAGCAGCATGGAGGACGAGTTCGTACGTCTGAGTAAAACCCCAAGTTTGCAGGAGGGGGATTCGGTTAGTCTGGGGTTTTCCGATGAAGCATGGTAGGAGATTAACATCGGGAATAGCCTGACTCTTTGCTGGGGAAGGTTTTTACGCAGAGGTCGGTTCACTTTGATGCACTTTTTTTTTAACTTTAAACAAGATTATGAATCCGGTTAAGGGGATGATTTTCTCAAGAGTTAGGTCGGAATATCGTTTTCTTATGCAGTTTAATCATCGATTGGATATGAACAGAATTATGGACGATTCGCCTTGGATTTTTGAAAAATATCCGATCATTATGCGTCGCCTGGAGGACGATATGGATCTGGCAACGGTGGAACTTAAACATTATGATTTCTATATCCTCGTGGGGAAGACCATAATTTAAGATTCATGCTAGGTTCTTCCCTAGTGGGGAATATATTTTAAGATTCTGATGTGTGGCTTCTATTCTAGTATATTATAAAAATAGGAGTTTTTTTAGGTGATTTAAGTTTGTTACTTTTCTTATGATGATTAAAATATCCATTTAATAACAAATAATCTTATTAAATAATCATACAAATATGAAAATCTATAATTTTATAAATAATTAAGTAATTTAATAATACTAGGATTCTATGATAAAGATTGAGTAATTTAACAGAATTAGATTCGCTCTATAAGATTTATTGTATTATTATATATTTTTTTTAATTTTTTTTTTTATAAAAATACAAATAGCTTTCGATTTTCTTGAAAATTAATTTATTAACTGCTAAAAATAAACTTTCAAAAAAAATTGATAATCATTATCTAAAAGATAATTATATAATTTTATATTAATCCAAAAAAATTAAGTTTAAATATTATTAATTTAGTTTTACAACGAATTACAATGGTTGGGGACTAACTACAACAACCTCAAAAGTTGAATGAAATATTCACAAATATTCCCTCGGAAAATAACTTGAGGGGATAAAAAAGAGTAAGTGCAAAAGATGAACACGATTAGAATATAAATTGCAAATTTTGAATTGTTATGGGGAAAGTGCAAATCATGTCATGGATGGGGGTTGTTTGCTATTATCCCTTATTAAAATGATATCGACTATTATTTGAAACTCATTTTAATAGACTATGTGAAAATATATAAGAGAATACAAGAGAAGCAAAAAACAAAGAAAGAATAAGTTAAGAAACTAGGAGGATATTAATACAAAATAATGATAAGAATTAGATAGAGTAAAAGACTTTGACCAAAAAATAAATAGAATAAAAGTCCGAAAAAGATTTGGTAATCCAAAATCATAACTAACATTAAAGTTAGTCCACTTTAGAAGTTTGGTAATATATATATATATATATATATATATATATATCTATATTTGTTTTTGGTCAGCAGTACATATATAGTTATTAAACTTAAATGAATATATTTATTGAGTCTTATTTAGTAAAGTTAATGCGTATATTAAATTGGTTTCCAACTAAATATATAATAATTTTAGATTTATTTTTGCTGTGATTCCTTTTTTAAAATTACTATAATTTATTTTTCTATTATAGTATACATGCTTCAGTAAATAGATAAAAGCTTAAAAAAACTCAAAAAAGTTAAATGTATCTCAATTAATAGTTTAAAAAGTATGGCTAATTAAAATCTAAATTACTTAATATTTTTTTAGATACTAGAATTTTGGAGTTATCAAAATGCAAATTATGATAAATTTAATTCAAAAGATATAACAATTTAGATATATTTGTCAAATATTTAAAATATTATGTATGATAACATTTCAAAGTTAATAAAAGTTACATGTTCTCAATCATTATTAAATAATAAAAATATTAATTGGAGCCTGTTTGAATCGATGAATTTGAATTTGTGGAGGAATTTGAAATGAATGAATTTAAAATACTTTTGATTTCAAATTTATAGGAATTAAATCCTTCATTTGGATATATAAAACTTTGTGAATGAATTTCAAATTTTTTCATCCAATTTTATTTTTAACTTTAATTTATATTTATTATGTTTATATTCTACAGAATGTACTCATAAGAGAAAATACGAACACAATGATTTATTGATTTTCAAATGACAAGGATATGGGCTAGATTTCAATTTCATTGAAAATAGGCTTCAAATCCATCCTATGAAAAGTGTGGGTTTAAATTTCATTAATTTTTATTTTTATACAAATGATTCGGATGGATTTGACATGTGGATTTGAAATCTCTTATGTACAAATTCACCCATTCAAATGGACCTTAATGAATAAAAACTGACATAGAAAAATTCAAGATATATAATAAAATGTCTAAAAATTTATGGTCAAAATGCATTTTTAGTCCTGTAACTATCAACTTTTCCGCTTTTTGGTCCTAAGGTTTTTGAATTTGCAAATTTAGTCCTATATGTTCTAAATCAAGAAAATTTAGTCCTATATGTTCTAAAATCAAGCAATTTTGGTTCTCCACATTCAGGCGACCAACTAGGGTTCCGACGTATCGAGGACCAAAATTGCTTGATTTTAGAACATATAGAACTAAATTTGCTTGATTTAGAATATATAGGACTAAATTTGTAAATTCGAAAACCTTAGGACCAAAAACTAGAAAAATGGATAGTTACAGAACTAAAAATGCAATTAGTCCTAAATTTATTTATTTAGCTAGAACGTCAACAAGATGAAAAATAGACTACCAATTAAAATAGACAAAACTTGAATTAATATTCCTTTTCCCTTCATATATTTTGGTTCAATCCCCAATCTTTAAATGTTTAAAAATTTATTCAACATATCCATATCAATTAAAAAGATTTAGATAAAAATATAAGAAAAAATTACACCTGGGTCCCCTTTTTTGGGTATTTATATTTAGGTCCAGAAGAATCGATTTTTTACAAATTAGTCCAAATTTTCATTGACTGTTAGTCAAACTTAACATTTCCGATAAAAATTAAAACAAAAAAAGAAAAAAAATTATGAAAGGACTAAATTACCCTTTGGTCTGCATTGTAAAGTTGTCAAAATATAAGGACCTAAATGTAAAATGAGGACTAAAATTGCTATATTTTACGATATACGGGACTTAAATTGCAAAGTGAAATACCTTAGAACCTAGAATGCGATAAGTGCATAGTTAAGGGAGAAAAAATACAATTTAACCTGGATTTAAAATCAAACGTATTTCAAATATATTCATATCAATTTTCTCCTCAAACCCAAATTTGGCGATCCCAACGGGCTCTTATAGTATTTATAAACAAGATTCACTACTAAAATAAATCTGCATTTGTTGTGTATTAAGTTGAAAACGAACTTAATATACACATTAACTTTGTAAAGAAAGACTCAGATAAATATGCACTTAATTAGTTCAGTACACTAATAACACTAAAAACATATATATTAAGTAATAACTATATCTTACCAAAAAAAAATATCATAATAATAATAATAATAACAAATAACTACCAAACCTCAATAGTAGAGTAACTTTTAATATTTGTGATTTTTGCTTATATCTCTTTACTCTACCTAATTCGTATTTTTATTTTTTTCCTCCACTTACTCTTTTTTATTTTTATAAAAAATTGACTTTAAATACCATTCCTCTCCAAAATTTTAGGCTAGCTACCCCATTTTTTAGATGGTCATTTTATGTACCAGTTTATGTTTCAATTTTAACTTTGCTTCCTCTTTTTCTATAAAATTTTCAAAATACCCTTATTTGTCCAAAAATTACAAGGGTATGCCATTATGTTTCATTTTCCTCCCAAATTATCACCGTCTCCTCAATTTCTGGCGACCAAAACCCTCCTACGTAGCCCACGACGCAACGCACTCCTGTCGATAAGAAACATTCGAAAAAACCACCTACGACGTCATTGTAGAAACCCAATACCACCATTTTAAGTTTTCCCTCTCAGGTTTTAGCTGAGCTCCAAAATCACATTTTTATCACTATTTCTCCATCCGTGGACTCTACATGTATCTCCTTGAAGAATACTTTCATTTTTAGGTATTTTCTCGTCTACTGTTTCTGAACCTCGGCATTCCGTTGATTTTACCTGGCAACCCATGAAATCAATTCCGCATCTTAGGGTTTGTAGCGTCCCTCTCCTAAAGAGGATGAAGAACGCCATATCCGCACCACAATAGATTCCCAAGCACGACAAGGTGCCACACTTGAAAACCTATCTCAGCGAACGACAGAACCAAGCAGACAAACCTATGGCAACAACAACAGTGTCCAACAACAACTAATAACAGAGATGCGGAAGCTAAAGCAAGAATGAGAATCCAATAAAACAAACATGTCGTCCATGGCCATAATAAACATGAAACAACTTTGCATACATAAATCCAAATCATGCCATCCACGGCTCAACTACCTAATCCTGGTCAATCCTAGATATCTTCAACTAATCCTCATCATGGGAAATTAAATACAGAAAGCAGTAAATAAAACATGATTGTTGTCGGAATCCACAAAACTGACAAAAAACTAAAGTCGATCTAGACCTGCTGCTGCCAACTGACAAGATAGGTGGCAGCGCCACCTGTTTACCTGAAGTAAGAATTAAAAGCAGGAGGGTGAGTATAAAGGATACCCAGTGAATGGGTTATACTGTAATAAAATCACGATTTGTAATTTGAATTTGAAAATCAAAGGAGTGCACATTGCTCGTTTTGAGAAAGATACTATAGTCATATAAGTTACAAAGTTTTGTAAGAGAGAAAACTCATTTTTTGGCTTACTTTCAAAATAGGAAAAATCGACAAACCTAATAGTTGTAAATCGTTTGCACATAATTAAAGACGATTGTTTAAGAGAGTCTTAGCTAATTCACGAACCCGTTGCTAGTGAGGAGATGCAAGAAATAACAATTGTTGAAAGATAATTATTTATGGATTTGTAAGTCAACTAAATAGTACATCAATAAAGCAGTTAAACAAGAATATATGTCCCTGCGAGAATGAGCCCTAGTCACTCCTTGTAACTGATCCCAACCATGCAAATAAAATACTCATGCACCGTTTGTCGTATCCAAGTCGCTACCCTGAACCGACTAAAGCAAGGTGATTTGAGGAAAACAGGCAACAAATGTTGTATCCACCATTGCTCCCAGCTAATGTTTGCTAAACTCTGACAAACCCTCGCCGACGGTTAGTTTTGGAGAATCATACCTCGGGAGTCACCTTAGAAGCTCGTCTCTAGGTTTTTCCTTCGATACAATCTTCAAGCCCACAAGAAAGACAAGAAAGATCACAATTTTGCTTGCTTTTCAAAGATTCTATACACTACGTTTTGATGCCCAAAGGGGCCTTTTGGACAAGTGAGGTAACGATCTAAGTCACACTCCTAGTTTTGTACGCTTTGGGAGAGTCGTAACATTGTGCACCTAACGACATTATTTATAAGCACTTCCGAGATGAAAGTGCCACCAAAACAAAATAATTTTCTTGCCTTGAAATGAAATCATTTGGGATTGATACATATATAGATTTTTTATAGTAAACGTTTACCAAAATATCATAAAGGTAATAAATTGAATATCTAATAAGATATACGAATAGGCAAAAAAATAAATCGATATAAAATGAGTTCTTATTCCAGTTGAAAATGTTTTAAACCCTCACCTGGATATTTCGAAAATGAAGACACAACGAACTAGCACTCCTCGAAGAGGAAAGGCCTGAAATCTAAAACACAATATAACCAAATAAGACATGGACAAGATGCTCGGCGAAACAGAACACTAAACACTCAAAATTAGCAAGAACGAGCAATCATGATTCAATTTATAATCAAAAATGCATTTTGTGGAATTATACAAAATATAGAAATTAAAGAGTATTAAACATGCTTAAATGCAAATTAATGTTCATAAACATGCTTAATATAGTATAAAGAAGCATTCATGCAAATTTTGGATCAATCGGACAACTTTAAAAAAATAGGCTAAAATGCCTAAATGGAAAACGCACTATTCACATCCCGAACGAAGTCAGAAAAGTTCCAACTTCGGATTCTCATAAGTTTAAAGGCCTAACAAAGCTATTGGTGAAGTCGGATTTCAAAAATATTGAACTTCGGGGTTACTGTTCATTGCAGGGAGAAAATCCCAAAAATTCAGCTAAGTATGGGACACGGGATAGGGCACGATGTGTAGCTCGTGTCTGCATCCCATGTGAAGCAACTACACATTTTAGGCTTTTAGAGCATTGATAGGCAGCACGCGAGAATTCTCCTCTAAGCACGGGTCAACTTGCATTTCAAGGTTTCAATTATGCAAACTCAAATGTTAGTTACACATATAAGGTTTTTAGAGCATTGATAGGCAGCACGCAAAATTCTATTCTAAGCGCGGGTCAACTTGCATTTCAAGGTTTTAATTATGCAGACTCAAAATATAGCTACACATGTAAGATTTTTAGAGCATTGATAGGCAGCGCGCAAAATTCTGCTCTAAGTGCGGGTAAACTTGCATTTCAAGGTTTCAATTATGTAGACTCAAAAGATAGCTACATAGTTTAATTTTGGTTTCAATGCAGAATATATTCCATTTTCAAGATTTCAGTTTTGCAAAATAAATATTTAAGTATACAGTCTACGGTTTTAGTTCGGAATTTAACAAAGTCGATGTAAGATAACAAAGTGAGGCTGATGAAATACCTGCCTTGATAAGAATACACATCAGCCAGTAGTAGTCTCATGTCGATGATAGCGACATTAAACAACCTAACGACATCGATCCTGTTCTTGCCATCTTGATTGTTAAACAGAGTGGCCCACATTCCTTCCATATTGGTGGTCGTGTACTGAAGTTGGTGAGTAGCTGTCGTGAATTCAGGTCATTTTTCAATGACAAGATCCAATATTTCATTTAATGTCTTTCCCTCTATAAATGATATTATATTCAGTTTCCCATTGAACTTAACACTAGCGATTAGCCTGAAAGTTGCCATTTCATTGTCCTAACAATGTGAAAATCGAATGACAAATATTGTTGTTCTCTGTCCCCACCACTGCTTAGGTTGTGAAACGGAGGGAAAGGAGAGAGAGTGCAGATGAATTAGGTTTGGAGAGTACGGAAACAGAGAAAACAGAGAGAGAGTGCAGATGAATTAGGTTTGGAAGGTATGAAACTTATGAGCGCATCGGTATTTTCACAAAAGAGGAAGCAAAGCTAAAATTGAAACATAAATTGGTACCTAAAATGACCATTGAAAAAAAGAGATAGCAAAGTTAAAATTTTTGAGCAAAAGGTATTGTATAGATTTAAAGCTAAGTTACCCATATTTTTCTAACTTTACTTTTGGTCTTTAGGAATTGTATTGTAAAATAACAAATTTAAATACTATAATATAATTAAGTAAGTCAAATATAAGTTTAATTGTAGTAAAAAATAAAATTTAATAAAAGGATTTGAAATTCAGTAACGAAGTTATATGTATTCAAAAAAGGATTTCTAAGTTCATTGATTTAAAATCAAAAATATTTTAAATCTAATCATATCAATTTTCTCCTCAAATCCAAATTCGTGATTCTAACGGGCCCTTATAGTATTTATAAACAAGATTCACTACTAAACTAAATATGCATTTGTTGTGTATTAAGTTGGAAAAGGAACTTAATATACACATTAACTTTATAAAGAAAGACTCGATAAATATGCACTTAAGTTCTATATACTAAACACTAAAAACATATATATTAAGTAATACGCTACTCTTACCAAAAACAAATATCATAATAATAATAATAAGCAACTACCAAACCTCAAGAGTAGAGTAACTGTAAAGCCTCATATTTTTGGATATACTTCGGGAATTTTATATATATGACCGTGTACTTTTCGTGGGTATATATTATCTCCCGAATAAGTTTTAACTGTAAACTTATCTTTTATCTGAAATTACCATTTTACCCCTGAACTTTTTCACATTATTTCTCCTCGTTTACCTCTATTGACCTAGAAAGTCAAGAAGAATAAAGAGAAGAAGAGAAAAGAAGAATAAAGAAAGAATAAAGGAAAGTCAAAGAATAAAAGAATAAAAGGAAAAAAAAAAAGAAAAAGAAAGAGAGACAGAGGAAGAATATGCAGGACAAGAAGAAAGAAGGAAAGAAAGAAAAAAATCTTTCCATCGTCCTACCGAACCCGTTTTTCACCCGATTGACGAGCCGTAAAAAGCCAGATGATCCTTACTTCATTATCTACCGATAACCTTTTTACCTCATTTCATTCCGTTCACTCCTCGCTCCATTTTCTCGTGTTTTCCGGTAATATTGAATATGATTATGATTTTTGTGATCTATGAGTTTTACTTGTCCATTTCGTGTAATTCTTGAATCTATGTGTAGATTGTATGTTGTAGATGAACATATATGAGTTTTAGCAAGTTTAATTAGGTGAATTTAGCGCTAGGATGGATTGTTTGATGATTTCCCGCTCGTTCTTCGCGATCTACTATTTTCTGGGCTCAAAATGGAACCTCACAGTAAGTAGCATACCGTGAGTGAGCTTCTCACAGTATGTAATATACCATGAGTGAACATCTCACGGTAAGTGCCATTTCCCGTGACTGTGCATCTCATGGTAAGTCACTTCCCGTGTGCATTTCCGTGGATTTCATCCTGTTGCGCACTAGACTTCGATCCCTCATAACTTTCTCGTTTCTCATCGGAATTAGACGAACTTTATATGAAAATTTATCTACTCGAAGAGACAAACACATATGTACCAATATCTCCTCGATTTGAGTAATAGAAAAGGAGCAATGACGCCTGGAAGTTGATGCTTTTTTTCGTTTAGGGATTTTCACCCATTTTTTCCATTTGTTATCCGTTTGATCCGGAATTCGCGTGAGAGCTTCTTTATAATATTTTAAGCATGTTTAAGTATTCTATTTGCATTTAAGTATGTCTTTATTATTTAATTATATTATTTTCTTCTTTATTATAATCGCATCTGCTACTTTCTTATTATTACTTCTTTCTTTATATAATTGCATTGTTAATTCCTTATTATTATTATCTCTTAATTGTGTATGCCTATATGATTACTTGTCTTGACTTTCTTTATTGTCTTTCTAGCATGAATGTTAACTTATTTGAATTGTCGTGCGTCATCTGTGGTCTCGTGTCTTGCTTTTAGTATTGTCGGTCATGTTTTCATCCTCTAGGTCCTATGTATTACAGGTGGGACCAACGAGGGAGAGACTTGACTACTGCTTCCTTCCTTCTGTATTGTCGAGCCATAGGTAAGGATTTAAAATATTTTTAACTGGAGTAAGAGCCCTATTATTTGTGAACCAACTATCCTCTTGCTTTTATTATTGCTTTAATGTTTCTAGCCTTTATTATATCGTATTAAACATTTAACTTTTATCTTTATGATAGTTAAGCAAATTGTTTTAATATCAAACCATATACATATATATGCTTTCTCAAATGCTTCCAACTAGAGACAAGGAAACTTATTTTATTTTAAAAGGCGGACTTTGGTCTTTTGGTCCCGCAACTATAACCTTATCTCGAACGGCCCTTTGGCCACTAAAATGTATTGTAATGATTGCAAAGCGAGAACTATAACGATAATGTAATGATTGGGCCTAGAGTTATACAGGAGGTGAGCCTGGACACGAGCGTCTAGGGCAAATCCCGATGTGTGCTTCTGACGTGTTAGCTTAGGTCGGTCAGGAGGTTGGCTAGCCTAAGATAATGCAAGGGTAACGTTGTTTTCTACGCATTTCCTTAATCGTGTGGTGACGTTGCTTTTAGCACACCTCCAGAAATCATGTAACGACTTGCGCATATTGATAATGTGGTAGTGGAGTATTTTCTTGTACATGCTAATTGTGGGAGTCATAAGGAGAGGGCTCGTGCTTGCCGGGACATAATGAATGAATGAACATGAATGACCACTTTAATTACTTAGTCGAATTACAATGCCGACCCTTTATTATTTATTTTCAACTGATAGAACTGTATATTGTCAACAGCTAACGGATTGTAAATCGACTAAGACTCCTTTTAAACTGATCGGCTTAATTATGTGCTAAAACGATTTCAAAGGATTCGTTCGTCACTCTTTTAATGTTTTAAACTAAGCCGAACCCGAGTGTTGCTTTGTCATACAGTTTTACAACTTATATTATTTATATTATTTCTTAAAACAAGCAATATTTACCATTTTGGTTTTGAACGATAAACGACGAACTGTGATCAATATATATTATATAGCCCATTTATTGAGTATCCTTTACACTCACCCCTGCTTCTTTGGTTCTTACTTCAGGTTTCTTTAGGTAGATAGGTGGCAGTATCAATTATCTTGTCAGTCGGTATCAGTAGATCTAGATAGGCTCAGTTGTGGTCGGGTTTGTCTGTCAGTGGTCCCAACAACTGTCGTGTCTTGCTTATTTGTATTTATCTATTGCTGTCTCTTTACTGCTTTATTTTCTTTACTTATCTTACGTTCCCCTGATGTGGGATAGTTGATGATATTATGATTGTACAGGGTAGGATAGTTGATCCCTGGATGACACTACATGCATATTTGTATTTATTTTTCCAAATGTTTTATCATAAATTCTTTAGCCTCGTAGGCTTTTATATTATGAAACTGCTTATTGCGTTATTACTTCCGCTTTTATCGCTGCTCTGTCTTGGTTGTTGTTGGGGTGTTGTCACTGTTGTTCGTGTTGCGTGCTTGAGTGCCGTTCGCTGGGATAGATTTTCTAGGGGCACTCTGTCTTGCTCGGGAGTCTGTTTCAGTTCGGGTGTGGTGTCCTTCTTCCCAACCTTGGAGAGGGGCGTTATACAGTAACTTTTAATACTTGTAATTTTGGATTATCAAATTTTTTATATCTCTTTACTCTACCTAATTCGTATTTTTATTTTTTTTCTCAACTTACTCCTTTTTATTTTTATTTTTTATTCCCCACTTACTTTCTTAACTGGTTGTTATTTGATTTCCTCTATATATACACTTACTTTTTAACCTAGTCTATTAAAATAAATTTTAAGTAATTGTCGATATTATTTTAGCAAATCAGCTTAATATGCATATTAACTCTATTTAGCAGGACTTCATAAAAATATATATATTTAAATTCATAAAATGAATTCTAAAGTATCTTTCTTAGTTAATAAAGTTTTTTTTTAAACCAAGAACGGGTCAAAGGACCGTGGGATTAAAAAAGGACTCCCCCTCCTATATAGAAATTAAATAGAAAAATTCGTGAAATATATTAGTAAGGTGACAAACCCACCTACTGTAAAAATCCAATTAACAAAATAACAAAAACAACGAAAGTTCAAGTAATTGACACTCTTGAAATAGCTCCACTGGATCATCCAAAAATCGGACACGAGTTTCGCGCTCGCCACGCTGGATCCTGACGTTACTCTTGCAGCCAAGAGATAACACGAGCTAAGGCTTCTATACTCTACACCAGCCTTTGCGTTGTTGTACTTGCAGTCAAGGCACAAAGGCCTGACAATTCTATCCATTTTGATCCGGTTTAAGATAATGGCATTGTGTACAGAATCAACCGTCAAATTCTCAAAGTTAAGTCTTGCCTAAGTAATGACATTATGTACAAAAAATTCCGTGAAATTCCAATAGTAAAATCTAGGTATAGCCATCAGGTCCAAATCCTCGTCCCACCAATTCTCCCAATATGTAATCAGCAGCGAAAATCTGCACAAATAGATATCTTTCGAGAAACTTGCCATTTTCGTCCCATAAACTACCCTCTTTTTTATTTTCGTCCCATATTTCCAGGTTGGCCAATTTAGTCCCATAGAATACAAAAGTTGGTCAATTACGTCCAAAGGCGAATTTCCTTTAAATATTAACGACGTCATACGTGTCAGTTAAAAATTATGGTTAGATTAAATAAAATTATGTATAAACTTCATCATATGTGAGATAGTTTGGCCGAGTGGTCTAAGGTGTCAGATTCAGGCTTTGGTCCGAAACATCGTGGGTTTAACGATATGCTTGCAATAAGTAAACACATAAAGGGGAATAGGGGTTGGGAAATAAGTAAACACATAAAGGGGAATGGGCATTGGGAAACTCTTGGTCATTTGGCTCGGCTACGATCGGAGTCTATCTCTCTAAGATGTCCCCAACAGAATCGCTACCGTGGGCAGGCTGCCTGCCGGCCCGCGCACCTTGGGGGCACGCGTCCGTGTTTGTGGTTTATTGATGTGTTGAGTATGGGTTGTTGTTTAGAGTCGCTACCCACTCGGTTAGATCGACAGGGTTGAGAGGGAAACCCGCTGGCTCGTACGTCTTTTTGTGTTTCCAGATATTCTATGAAGGGTTCAGGAGTTAATTTACGATAGGGGAATGGATTGAGACAACCTAGTACTCCACCATCTTTCCTAAATCCCTAAACATGTACGCCTCTGTTAATTTTTAACGAACATTGGCCCTTGAGACGTAATTGGTCAACTTTTGTATTTTATGGGACTAAATTAACCAACATAGATATGTATGGGATGAAAATAGAAAAGAGGTTAGTTTATGAGACGAGAATGGCAATTTTCTCTGACATCTCTCTTAGAATGCACGGTATTCCATATAAAGTTTAAAGTTCAACCTGTTTAGTTAATAAAGTTGAAAACCTTAGTATACCAAACTTTAATATGCTACCACTTTTTCTTATTTATTATTATTTATTATTTTCTAAATTATTATTTATTATTTTTCCTCCCTTTTTATTTTTCTTAACTAACTTCAAAATAAATAATATAATAAATTAATAATATACTATATAATAATTAATAATAATATATAATATATAGATAGATATACACGTGTATTTTTTATATTGAAGCACTAATTGTATTATTAGAGACTTTATGGTTACAATATTCTAGCAAAAAAATAATAATAATTAAATTATCATAAACGTATTAATTCCATTAATTGTAGAGAATTACGTGATCGCCTTTTAACTTAACTTTACTATAATTGTAGAATGTTATTATATAAAAATTAATATTATTTTTATACACGTGTGTTTGTATTGTGTAGAATGAATCCTACTAAAAAAAGAATGAATGAATGAATCCTACTATTATTAAATTATTTTACCATATTATTATTAGACTTAGAATCCTGCAATTATTGAATTACTTTATTGTATTATTATTTTACTTAGATCCATTTAGAATTCTCTTATTAATAAGTACTCGTATTATATTATAATTATAAAATTATAATATCATTTACTAAAAAGTGTTTTAGTTATCACAAGAAAAGTGATAAACTTAAATCACTAAAAAAAATTATATTTTTATTATATATGAGAAAAGTACGTGATTGATACGTTAAATAGTTGGCTAGATTTTTGTTTTATTAAATCGGCTTGACTTTTTTTATTTATTTATGAAAATTTAAAAGTATTGGATAAATAAAGTTATAGATACATATAAGTTTAAACTAAGAAGGACTCTAAAATAAATTTTATAGAGTGAACCCTATCCTTATTAAATTACTCAAATATAGGATCCTAGTATATATCATTAATTAGTGATTATCCGCTTGCTTTTGTTCGTCATGATGCTAATAAAATATCTCACGTTTTAGCTAAAAAAGTAGTTTCGGCTCGCGTTGGGTTGGGTGATGTCCCTATTTTTGCACAAGATTTTGTTATTACTTATTTAAGTTACATTTGCCCCCTCGTTTGAGGGGTTTTAATTTCAAAAAACAATCTTCACAAAATTGATTTATTTTTTAAAATTATATATTTTTATTAAAATTCTAGATAAATATAGGTTTTAAGTACATGATTGATTCGTTAAATAATTGGCCATAATTTTTTTATGAAATTGGCTCGATTTTTTTATTTATTTATAAAAAATTAAAATTATTGAATGAATAAAGTCATAGATAATTATAAACTTCGCCCAAATCGCATTTTTGATCTTGTAACTATCCGAAAGTAGCATTATTAGTCCTAAAGTTTTTTCATTTTGTAATTTTAGTCCTGTAATTTCCAAAATATTGCAATTTTAGTCCTGTGGTCGCCGGATTTTCAATTCCTTGCCGGATAATGCAGGACTAAAATTACAATATTTTGGAAATTACAGAACTAAAATTGCAATATTTTGGAAAATACAGGACTAAAATCGAAAAATAATAAACCTTAGAACTAATAATGCTATTTTCAGATAATTACAGGACAAAAAATGCAATTAGGCCTATAAACTTTAACTAAGTAGCACTCTAAAATAAATCTTATAGTGTGAATCTTATTCCTATTGAATTCCACAACTATAGAATCCTAGAATCATTAAAGCTTCATTAAATCAAGTTATTATTTATATAATTAAATATTTACATTAAACTTATATATAAATATATGTTTTAAATAAGTAGGATTCTAAAATAAATTTTATAGTGTGAATCATATTTCTATATATTAAATCACTCAATTATAGAGCACTAGTATAAGTAAATCACCATTAAATCGATTTATTATTTATATAATCATATATTTACATTTTTGTACAACTACTTAATAGGGATATATATTAGGAATATATATTATTAATGGGTTGTTTTAGTCATCACAAGAAAAGTGACAAACTTACATCACCAAAAAAAACTCATGCTCTTATTGGCTAGAATTTTTCTTAATGAAATCGGCTTGATTTTTTCTATTTATTTATTAAAAATTAAAATTATTGGATGAATAAACTTATATACCAATATATATTTTAACTAAGTAGGACTCTAAAATAAATCTTATAGAGTGAATCCTATTTCTACTGAATTACTCAACTATAGAATCCTAATATCATTAAATCTTCATACACTCAATTTAATATTTATTTAATTATATATTTACATTGAACTTATAGATAAATATAGGTTTTAAATAAGTAGGATTCTAAAATAAATTTTGTACAGTGAATTATATTCCTCTTAAATCACTCAATTATAAAATCCTAGTATTATTAAATCAATTTATTATTTATATAATTATATACTTACATTTTTGTACGACTACATAATATGAATATATATTATTAAAAGGTTTTTTTAGTTATCACAAGAAAAGTGACAAATTTAAATTATCAAAAGAAACTCATGCTTTTATAAAACTAGTAAATAGAACGTGCTACACGCATAGCTCCTATTATTTTATTTTTTTTTCGAAAAAAATGATATAATGAAAATTTTAAATGAATGAAGACATATTTATTAGACTAATTGAGTTTGATAAATTACTATAAAATATATCGTATGCGTTTGATAAATTACTATAAAATATATCGTATTAATGATTGTGTTAAAATCACTTCACCATTAATATACCGTCAAAATTCCTACAGTGTATAATAGTACTACTAAATATGTAATAGATTCAACAACTATATTTACTTTTAAGTTCTACCTATACTTACACAACTTTATTGAAGTACGCTCATCTCAAACTTTTAGGTAGTCTAGTCAGTTAATTTTTATTACAGTATTATATATGTGAAGATTTGGATAAGTATACATTACTTTCTCCTGGTAAGGAATCCATGGAATGATGGAAATTACTCATGTGAACATAAAATTAGGGATAGCTGCATTAAATTACTTCCCCAGTACTTTTCATTCGGCCAATAGTTTCTGGGGAAAATTACACCCTGGTCCCCGTCTTTTGGGACATTTATATCTAGGTCCAAAAGAATCGATTTATTACATATTAGTCTAATTTTTTTGTTGATTGTTAGTCAAACTTAACATTTTCGGTAGAAATTCAAAAAAAAGAAAAAAATTATGAAAGGACTAAATTACTCTTTGTTGTCAAACTATATGGACCTAAATGTAAAATATCTCGTTGCCGTCACTGTTACCGGAACCACCACCCAGGTGGTCAACAACTTATACCACGATGATCCTCTTGTCGAGTCACATATCCCCCGAGTCCGTTTTCCCATTTGACAACCACACCGGATTTAATTTCAATTCAAAATTTCGGATTTTACCCTAAAATTCTAGAAATTTCAATTCGAAATTAATGACGATTCATTCATCGAATTTCCGATCCGGCTTCACCAATGGCTTACCCTTGAAGAGTAGATCGAAAACCACCCTCTGGTCGTCGGAGTTCGTCACCAGAAACATTGCGCCGCCACCTCCGCCGCAAGAACAAAGGGTCGAGACCACCACCATTCAACTCGTTTCGTTAAGGGCTTCTAGATCTTGGTGGTCACTGCCCTCGTCGCTGGCCGGAAAGTCATTCCCGCTCCTCCGCGTGCGCCACATTTGTGCCGCCGTATCTCCGCTGTCAGACATCTCCTGGCCGTGCGACCACCACCATTCTACTCATCGTCCCAAGGGCTTCCGAACCCTGGTTGTCGCGGCCCCTCGGGCGCGGAGAGGAGAACCCCTCCTGCTAGGGCGCCCGTTGGACGCGCGCGCATAACCTCCGTCGCCACCGTGCACTACCCTAAAATTTGGTCTGGTAATCAACTGCCAAAAGGGGTTACAACCTATGGTGATTGTACATGATAATTTTGGTTATATATTGCTTAATTCACTTTCAATCTTCCAATGTGGGACAATTCAAGTATTTCTCACGATATCTTGCAACTCTCACGGTTCTGCCACTTACCGTGGCAGCTTACCGTGAGCAGCCTTATGCTCTCCAGATTAGGGGCACTACACTGGTGGTGTGCGTTCATGCCTCCTGCCGGAAACACCGTGCTCCACCACGCTGCCGCCGTGACTTCTTCACGAGAAATTTAACATTTAGGTCCTTATAGTTTGACAATTTTACAATGCAGTCTAAAGGGTAATTTAGTCCTTTCATAATTTTTTTTCTGTTTTTTTAAATTTGTAATGGAAATATTAAGTTTGACTAACGGTCAACGAAAAATTGGACTAATATGTAACAAATCGATGCTTCTGGACCTAGATGTAAATACCCTACCTATGTCTAATTTTCCCAGAATATAATTGCAAGAATATGAACAAAAGCTATGGAACATTACTATATAAAGCAAGACAAATAGATAATTATTTAGAATGTCACGAGAGTGTGTGTGCGTGAAAATGGCGGCGGATACCTTGGTGTGGCGGTACTTGAGGTTTTGGGTTTGTATGGTTCGAGAGGGAGTTGAATAAGCTTCTGCTTATAACTTTAACAGAGGAAAAATTGCGAATGTGGGATTTGGATATGTGATGGAAGTGAGACGCCATGACAATTTCAATTTTCTTTGCGAAAACTCAAAATATTTCTAAATTCTCCAACTATGGAAACTGAAAACTCTATACAGAGAACAAAGGTGGCGAGGAGGGAAAGTAAGGGCTTCGATTTTAGAAGGTTGAGTGAATGAATTAACCAAACGGTAAATTTTGCTTTACCCTTGTGTCAACTATCACTTCACTCTCCGGCACTTTTAAAAATACTCTAATTGAAATAAAAAAATCTTCATTCTTTCGTGGATAAAGGGCAAATTTCAAGTATATCGTGGTTGAGGGAAATGATATTTTAATCCAAAATTTTTGATATATTATAACATAATTCCTGTTATTAGTCCCTATCATTCGTTTCTGTTAAAAGAACAATAATTGGAATGGCGGAAATATATTTTTAGAACAATTAGTTTTGGGGACTTATTTGTTAACGTGTTATATCTGAGAGATGAGGGATCATTTTGTTATATATCTCTATAATTCAAAGACTAATTTGTGGAAGAGTTTTAGCTTTGTAACTATAATAAATAGAAAATTAGGGGCATTTAGTAAATTTTAATTTGTCATTATGTTTATGAAATTTATTGTATATCCGAGGGACTAGTTTGTAATATATCGAAAGTCTCGAACTAAATATAATTTCACTGAACCATGAGCTACTTAGATGTAATTTGCCCAATCGGATATTTCACAATAAAGTGATAGATGAAACTGCCCCATAAAACCACTTATTACTCGATTAATAGATCACTTCGGAATGACATATACTGATATACATCACTTTATTTCACAATAAAGTGATAGATGAAACTGCCCCATAAACCACTTATTACTCAATTAATAGATCACTTCGGAATGGCATATACTGATATACATCACATATCTTGGATCAAGTAATAGATCAACAAGCTACTGCTATATCTATTTCATTAGGAATCGATGATCTTTTAACAATATCTTCCAAGAGATGGTTATTTCTAACCCTGTCTAGCATAATCTAAGTAAGTAAAATAGTGGTTATCCCATATTGGTTGGAAATATTGATCTGTACTATCTTATAATGGTGGATTACCTTTCCCTTAACAACCAATTTTTAAGGATGTGTTGGGCCCCTGTAACAATTGGTATCAGAGCTCATGCATTAGTGCCTCAAATAGGACCTATGTGTGTGCATACTATTTGGAGGCCCACACCGCACATCCATGAGCCTGCTTGTAGGGGCCAGTGGCTCGACTTGGAGCTAACACAACACCTGGGAAGGTGCATGGGTTGGCTGGGGGAGAATGTAACTCATCCCACATTGATTGAGAATTTTGACCTCTACTAGAGACTAGCATATAATGATGAATTATCTACTCCTTTAACAGCCGATTTTAAGGGTGTGTTGGACCCTGTTACAAATAGCTACTATTCTTTATTAAACTTTAGTTAAAGAATCTATTACCTCAATTTACTAATTTAACTGTATTTTGTTCACATTTATATTTTAGGTAAGTACATTATTAACGAATAAAAATTATTCACTTTCTTTTTACGTATTATTGCAAAAACTTCTCTTTTTCGAGTCCAAGCCCAAGCAAATAATATGGGCTTCCACTTACCAATGGGCTTATCCATTATTATTAGTAGTAGCAGTAGTAGACGACTAGTAGTAGTAAATATGGATAAATATGTCACACTCGATGCGTGTGTAATATACAATGTAAAATAATATTAATAATATATAAATTTAGATAGCATAAATTTAATTATAAATATTATTTAAAAATTTATTTATGATAATATTTATTATTTTCAATATATTTATAAATCTTCTTTTTTTATATTTACAAAACTTATGGCAATATTAAAAAGTTATTTTTTATAATTAAATAAGTAAAAAATTTAATCTATTGAGGAGTTTGAATAGGAAGAAAGGAAGAGAAGAAAGAAAAGAAAAAAAAAGAAAAACAACGTGGGAAAGTGGGAAGAAGAGAGAGAAAACTATTAATATTAGAGAAAAAAATAAAGACATAAGAGGAGAGAGGAAGAGAAAATAATAAAGAAGACAAAATAAAAGAATGTGTCAAAAAGTGATAAGAACTTTTGAAAATTAAAAAAACAAAAAAGAAATTGACGGATCAAAAAAATTAACAGACCAAAAAAGTAGGAGACTCAAAGGTAGTTACTCTAAGGGAAAGGGAATTATATAATAGTATGGATTATTATATATGTTATCTATACTATTATATAAAGTGCCTTCCCCTTAGAGTAACTATGTTTTTTTTGGTAGGAAAAGATAAGCAAAACATTACAGCGGAAGCAAATCAATACAACCTATCCCACTCAGGGAGCTAGAAAAGTAATAAATCCAAAACACAAGTATAAAGCCCACCAAGGCCACTAAAAATAACAATATCAGCATTCAAACTAATTTACATCATTTACATCTACAACTTCTAGGGTTTTAAGTATTTATCCAGATACACAGGCGGAAATGAAATCACCTAAACAAAAGTAAATGACTTCAAGGACAAAACCTGAATCCGCCTAGCAACAAAAACCTAAAATGATAACAAGTAGAGTAATGGGGTTAGTCAAAGCGACTAAGTGAGGGGGTTGTAATATGTATATATTATCGAAACAATAGAAAGATTCACCAGTTTTTAAATGAGAAGAAAGCAAAGGAAAAATAAAGGTTGTCACAATTATTGGTGAATGGAATAATTTTGCAATATAATAAAAGCTCGGCGGGTCGAGCATCAACCACGTGTTTCACAATATCAGAAATATCAAATGAACTACCCTTATTCCTCCTTATGTAGTCAGGTAGCTAACCCAGACTACTATATAATCATGTGGGGAGTTTCACCCTCACATCTTTGATATAGGATATACCTCATCGGTCACAGGTACTCAAAGGGCTGCTACTCCGGCCTCACCCCGAGCTCCCGTCACGGGTTTAGAGTCAGAGCACCGAGATCCACCGTAGACCCATCGTCTAGCCAGCTTCACCCCATACCCTGGTCTCTTAGGGGGCCCATAATGTGGCTCATTGGCCAGGCCGAAAGGCCAAGATAATTCCTCGTATTTCAAAATGCTTATGTGGTCAAAGGGACCGATTTCAAACCCATTTTTAACCATTTCGAGCTAATGGAGCCTTTGAGGGGTTAATATGTAATAATTTGATATCAAAGCATTTTCCTTAAACTTATCAAAATAATATGATTTTTAAATAGCTACTACGTATAATATAAGTTTTGGGAAAGAAATCATAAAAACATAAATGTAGCGCCCCCTGAAGAAGGACCGCCACATCCGCACCGAAGCGAATTCCTGAGCCTCAGCGAGGAGCCTCAACTCAAAAATCCACTCCAGCGAACGGCACTCAAGCAATAACCATCGGCAACAGTGAAAACCATCCCAACAACAATCACAACAATACAGAGATATGCGGAAGTGATTTAAAAGATAATCAAATAAATCCATAAACGCCTACGAGGCTAACATAATATTAATTAAACATGTGCAATTCGAAATACAACAGAATAACAACACGTAGTGCCATCCATGGCTCAACTATTCTATCCTGTACAATCCTAGATATCGTCAACTATCCCACATCAAGGGCACATAAGTACGTAAAGTAAATAAATACAATAAACAAGACTCGACGGTTGTTGGGACCACTGACAATACAAACCAGAAAAACTGAGCCTATCTAGACCTGCTGATGCCGACTGACAAGATAGGTGACGTCGCCACCTGTCTACCTGAAGCAAGAACCAAAATAGCAGGGGTGAGTATAAATGATACTTAGTAAGGGGGTTTTGATCACAGTTCGTCATTTATCTTTTAAAACTAAAAGTTGTGAGTGTTGCCCGTTTTGAGAAAGAAGATAAATAACGAAATACAAGTTGTAAAACAATAACACAAGGCAACACTCGGTTCGGCTTGTTTGGAAAACACGAAAGGGTTGACGAACCGGATCCTTTAAAACATTTGCACGTAATGTCAAGCCGATAAGTTGGAAGGGGTATTAGTTGAGTCACGAGGCCGTTACAAGTTCGAAAGACACGATTCAATAAGTTAGAAACGATAAATAAACACGGCTCGTAATTCAACTAATTAATTGAATAATAAAGGAGGCTTAGGGTAGCAAGTACGAGTCACGCTTCCGGGTTTTATATATATATAGGGAAATACATATGATAAGTGAAGAAAACCAGAATGTGCTTCGACTTGTAACGAAAGCCGTAAAACAATTAGACAAGCAATAAATGCAATAAATCATGCAATAATGTATCCCGGCGAGAACGGGCCCTCTCCTTATAACTCCCAATTGAAAATCATGCAAGCATATAGTCAAGTACTCCACCACCAACAATTGGTACCATCAGAATTTAAGGAGACGCGATTAGCACCACCGTATCAGAATTTAAGGAGACGCGATTAGCACCACCGTTCGCATCAACTTAGGCTAGCCAACCTCCTAGTCGGCCCAAGTTAACACGCTAGAAGTATACATCCCCTAGACGCTCATCCCCAGGCTCACCTCCTGTATACTCCGGGCCTAAATCATTAATCAATCTATGGCTCGCTTTTGAAATCAATGATAGTTTGGGTGGCCAAAGGAGCCATTCGAAAAGATGATGCAAGCAGTTAAGTATGAATGGCCAAAGGGGCTTTCGAGACAAGTTGACGTAACGATCTAAGAAATACTCATAAGCGTCGTACGCTTCGGGAGCATGCTGACGGATGTCCCTAACGACATTACTTATAAGTGCCTCAAAGATCAAATAGTTACTTTTAAAACAAATAAGTTACTTGTCTCTAGTTGAAAGCATTTCAAATCATTTGGTTTTGCTATCAAAATGTTTGACTAAGCAGATAGAGAAATAGTAAAGGCAATACAACAAGTAATAAGAAAGTGGGATAGTGGTTTATTTCGCAAACCTAAGTAACTACGTTCTTACTCCAGTTGAAAATAATTTAAAACCCTTACCTGGCTCAACACGACAGTATGAAAGCAAGCGGTAGTCAAGTTTCTCCCTCGTTGGACCCACCTGTAATACACAGAGCCTAGAGGATGAAAACAAGACCGACAATACTAAAAGCAAGACACAAGACAACAGATGACGCACGGCAATTCATATAAACTCCACTCATGCTACAGATGTAATATGGAAAGTTAGATAATTAAACATGTAAGGATATATAAAATATGGAACAACATTTAAAGGAGTATTAATGCAGTTATAATTAATGGGAGAACATTAGAAATTAAATATCAAAGACATGCTAAAACGCAATTAGGGCACGTAGGCATGCTTAAAATAATATAAGGACACTCTCTCGCGAATACGGGATCAAACGGGTAAGGAACGGGAAAGGTGGGATAAAATCCCTAAACGAGAAAGGTGTCAATTGACGGTCAAATAGGGTCGGATAAATTGTAAATTATGAAGAATATCAAATCCTGAGGCTCGAGGAAGCTATAGGTGAAATCGGATTGATATTCGGAGGTCGTATGTGAAAAGTCAACATTTAAATGAGTGGGGTTGACCCAATTCCCGAAGTGCAAGAAAGGAAAATGCTAGAAAATCCACTAAATAGGTTGCACCGGCTAACGCACGGGCTTGGCAAGCCGGTGCAAGCACAAATAGAGATGCACGGCCTCACGCACGGTCTTGAGCACGGTGCCAAGACCGTGCAGGTGCAAACGGGCCTGTGCACGGGCTCAAGCCCGTGCAGGTTGAAAAGGGCTGCGCACGGGCTCCTGCACGGTCTTGATCAAGATCGTGCGTTCGCCCGTGTGGATCTGTTGAGCAGCAGACTCAGCAGATCGCGAAATCTCACACGCAAAAATCAACATATAAATTCATAAATCTCCTAATTTACTCCATAAAACATCCTAATTTTCACATATAATCATCTATATCATATTAGCTACACATAGGCACAAGAATCACGTAAAATGGCCGAGTAAATCTTCCTAAACACGAAAACCCAATCCTATAAAAATTCTATATCTAAATCATGAAAATCGCAAGAAAGAACAAACGGAATGAAATGGGGTAAAAGGATTACCGGTAGAGAATGTAGTGAGGATCGTTCGGGTTTTCACGGCTCGTCGATCGGGCGAGAAACGGGCTCGGTAGGGCGTCGGGAAGATTCCCTCCTTTCTTCTCCTTCTTTCTCCTTCCTTTCTTCTTTTTCCTTCTTTGCGTGTAAGGAGAGAATGAGAGAGATAGGTAGATATTTAGGAAAATATCTCGGGGGGGTAAAATGGTCATTTAGGCTTTCAAGGGCATTTATGTAATTTAAGTAATTGAAGGTATTTAAAAGATAGGTTAAATCAATCTTTTCACAAGATTAATTAATCCAATTGGATAGATCGAGAAATTAGGCAACAAAGAATTCGCGTAATAATTAATAATATAATTAAAATATTCGGGTCGTTACAAGAAAACACATGTTTCGGGTATATATAAAATATTTACATACGTATAAGAAAGCCGAATTCGGAAAAGAAACCCCACCTGGATAATACTGCAAAAAGGACATAAAGAAAAGACCAATCTACTGCCCGGAAGGAGTATTACCTGAAACCAATTATGACACAACCATGTAAGACGACAATACGACGCACGGCTTATGCTTAATGCAAGAAAGCACTTAAACAATTAAATTACTTAATTAAGCATATAAAAGAAAGAAAGCAATTAAACTAAAGAGAACAATTGGCATTAAATCGGATTATCAGTAAACGGCAACTTCATCCTAATAAACATTTTGTATGCCCAATAACATATTACATATAAGATGTTATAACAAGTACTGATAAGCATTTATCTCTTCATGTACCTATATTTGTTATGCATATATTAAAGGATAAACATAATTATAGGCGCATGACATCTCTATTAGCACAAATACACCAGGCTGTCCCCAAAACCTCAAAGTTGGAATCCCGCAATCAGTTATAACAACGTGTGGTAAAAAGAGCATGAGTTTAAATAAAAATAGGTTCCTTAGATAAATTACAAACCAATTCTTTATTTATGAAATTAGGCCGAATTGATGACTGTAAATTCTTTTAATAAAATCCAACGAAGAAATTGATTAGAGTTACCTGGTTGCGGTTGTTGGGAGGTTTCGAGAGAAGAAGGTAGAAGGAACAGGGGTTTTCTTTTTGTGAATAGTGCTAATGATAATTTCATATATTAATAAACTAAATATATGTCATACTACTTTTCGGTATTGACAGTGGAAACCAATTGACCACCTACTTCTTTCCTCTAATTAATTATGTCGTATATGTATATATAATATTTAGGTTTAATATGAGTTAACCCACTGGATACATATATGATTACATATTGAGTAGAATATAATTAATTATATAACATATGCTAATTAATAAATTTCTAATACATTTCACACTTTAAAAAATCAACGTAAATAATTTAGGTGAAAAATCGAAGAGGCATTTTTGTAATTTCACGAAACTTTATAAAAAGGGCATGCTTTCAGAATATAACAATATTATAGTCAAAATTCATCATTTTAAACGCACATTGACATAGAGTAATTTAAATTCACAAATTAGCACATTTATGAAAATTCATATAAAACACACAAAATATCACAAAATTCGAGAAATAAGGGTAGAGGCGAGAAACGTAGGACGCGAAGCGTTACCAAATTGATCTCGAAAAATCGGTTCGTTACAGCAGCCAAAGGGTGTAAAGAAATTTCCATTTGGACTGAATTCAAACGTTGCTTGATGTCTTTCTTCCGCCTAAAAATATTGTCGAATTCTTTCTTATTCCAAGTATCCAACTTGCCCAGGAGTGTGCCGAGAGCACGTAGAATGTCCCTCTTTGAATTCCAAGTATCTTGAATAATCTCTCGGCATTTATCATGTGTAGTCCAAGCCAATTCGAAACGAAATGGTCTAGCCTTTCGCAACTTATTAGTGCCCTCAAAAATTGTCAGGAGGTGATGGTATGATTTAGTTCTCGGTAACACTAATTGAACTCCTTCAGGATATCTCGTGCGCCAGCTTTGATTAGCAAGTGCTCGATCTAACCGAGTACGAACAATGCTTCCGTTCGGACCCCTGCCCGACCAAGTGTATCTCGGCCTTGGAATCCTAAATCCATCAAATTGAAACTCTCGATGGCCTCCCGGAATTTCCAACATTGAGACCAAGAATTCAAAGATCCTCCACTTCTCTCCTGGAAGTACATAATATCATTGAAGTCCCCTGATAAAAGCCATAGGGTAGAAATAGTTAAGCTGAAATTTTCAAGGTGCTACCAAAGTTCCTCACGTTTCCGAGCAAGGGGACTCGCATAAATACCAGAACAAATCCACGGGCCTCTAGGAGAATCAATTTTACAGTGGATAGTTTGGGGTAGGGTTTCCAGAACGTCAAGATTTGTCCTAGTTTCATCCCATAACAACCAAATTCCACCTTCTCTACAACCGTAGGAGCAATACAAGAGTTAGGGAAGCCTAAGTTATTTGCCATAGTACTAGCCTTAGCTTGGGATACCTTAGTCTCAACAATAAAAACAATCTCAGGTCGATGATCCGCAATAATATTACGAAGAGTTTGTTTGAAACCATTTTTGTGGGCTCCACGGCAATTCCATGTAAGAACTTTCATCATAAACCAAAGGAGAGAAAAGAGAATATACCTCAAGACGAGGTAGGGTCTGAGACCCCGTTAACTGAAGTTGCCAAATCATCATGCATCCAATCATCTTCCTCATCTCGTTCCATGAAAGAAACGGCATAGGGAAAACCTGTTGAGTAATCAATTCCGTCCAGAAAGCCGCTCTCATCTGCATGCTTGTGTCATGTTCCATTGTGTTGATATCTGGAGGTTTTGGGCCTTCCTTCAAACCAATATCATTTTCAATGGGTTTCTCTCTGTCCAGATCAGTAGTGTTAGAGAGACTGGAATTGGAGGCCAGACTCTCCTCCAAACTAGATCCAAAAATAATAGTAGTATCAATTTTATCTAACTGGGCTTGAGGCCCAAATCCAGGTGGAGTGACCGATGGTTCAGGAGTTGTGAGAACTTCTAATGGTTTCTTAACAATACCAATGGACTTGGGCTGGCCCAATTTGGGGTTGGGGAGATCCATATTGGAGTTGACAGGTTTATTTTTATTTTCTTTTCTCATGCCAACGTTGACAAATCTTTTCTCCACGTTAGGAGTTTCCTTCAAATCCGTCTGTTTCCTTATATCAGTAACAACAGAATCATCCGAATCCTCCTCACTCAACGTAGAAAACGGATTCTTGGATTTAAAGGACGAAATTTTTTTGTTTTCCTTATTGGGTTGTTTCCTGCGTGCCTTCTTTTCCGCCTTCATCCAAGTACCAAATTGATCTTCCAATATTCTTTCTGAAATAGATTTTTCTGGTCGGTTAGGGTTTGAGGGACCGCTGGAGTTAGCCGCCGCCACCAACTCCGTCTCCGTATCATCTGATTTCTTGCTAGTGCAATCGTTCAAACGATAACCTGCCCTTCCACAACCAAAGCATATCATCGGGAGGTTTTCGTATGTAACTAATCTAAGAATGCCTTCAAAGTCAACGGCACTTTGCAAAGGTTTTCTTAGATCAACCTCTACACAAATACGAGCATACTGGCCTCATTGAGATTGATACGTGTTTGGATCAATTTTCACTGGCTTCCCTATACCTTTGGCGACATATCGGAGGATGAGCTCTTTATAATACATCGTTGAGAGGCTGGGAACCTGAATACATGTGATGGCATTGTAACCTTGTCATTGTCGGGTTGGAAATCCGTAATCCACTTCCTAACAGATAGATGGTGGCCGTTGATTGTCCAAGGTCCATTAAGAAGGGCTTTATCAATCTTAGCCTGTTGCCGGAGTCTTAGGATATAGGCACCATGGTCGAGGTCTATGAGATCAAAGTCCCCACGAAGATCCCACATGTCGTTAATGCATGAAGAGAGCAGATTGTAATTTATTGTTTTACCTAGAAGTTTCACGATGTGGCAGTCCAGCCAGGGCTTCTCGATTTCTTCTTTGTAGGTTTTGTCAAGAACTATCTTCGGAAAAGGGTAACTCTCAGAGGGGGGGATTAGAGTTATCTTTTTGGAGTCGTCTTCATTACAATCATAGAATTTCAAAGGAGGTGGTTTGTTTGATTTGCCAACAAGAGATTGAAGATAATTTTTCTTCGGTTCATCCTTCTCATTAGGAATTTGAGTATCAGTGTCAATTTGTTTGTCCAAGTCAGATGCCCGTCAGACTTTCTTGGTATTTCGTCGGAATAAGTCTTTCTCCACCGTAGAGGGCGGCGGGATTTCGGTGTCTTCTTTACTCATAGAAAGAGAATTTTCTCAGAATAGTAACTCCTTTTTGGTATCTCCCTTAATTAATTAATTTAAATAATTTTCTCTCTCTTATTTTCACTTTCCCACGTTCTTTTTTCTCTTTTCTTTTTTTTTCTCCCCTCTTCCTCTCTCTTCTTAATTAAATTTCTTAATAATTTAAATTTTATACTTCTTTAACTATAAAAATTACTTTTTAATATGTTATAAATTTTGTGAATATGTTGAAAATAATTAATGTTATCATAAATAAAATTTTATTTGTATTTATAAATTTATGCTATCTAAATTTATATATCATTAATAACATTTTAATTTATATCGCACACGCATCGAGTGTGCCATATTTACTAGTATTATATAATTCCCCTTCTCATCTATACTATCTATACTATTACATAAAGCGCATTCACCCTTTTGGTCACTCACTCTATTTTGGACTGTGAATTAACAATTAATTAATTCAAATATTTTTCTCTCACTTCTCCCCACTTTCACACCTTCTTTTTCTTTTCTTTTTTTTCTCTCTCCTTTTTATCTCTCTTCTTATCTAAACTACTCAATAATTTAAATTTTTATTTATTTAGTTATAAAATTTTATAAGTTTTGTGAATACATTAAAAATAATTAATATTATTATAAATAAAAAATTTAATTAATATTTATAAATTCATGCTATCTAAATATATTTATATATTATTAATACACGAAATATATATACATGTCGAATAACAATTATTTTTTCATTGCACACGCATCGAGTTTGCCATATTTACTAGTTAAAGTAACTACCTTTTGGTCTCTTACTTAATTTGGACTATCATTTACTAATTAATTAATTTAAATATTGTTCTCTCTCTTTTCTATTTTCCCAGGTTCTTTTTTTTTTCTTCTTTCTTTTCTGTTTCCTTTTCCTCTCTCTTTCTACTTAAATTTCTCAATAGTTTATTTATTTAAATATATAAATTACATTTTAGCATGTTATAAATTTTATAAATATATTAAAAATAATTAATATTATCATAAATTTTGTAGTCCACCTATGATTCATGAACACACCACCGTGACTGGATTCGATTTCATGCCATATGAAGAAGAAAACATAGTAATTTGGAGAGAGAATTCCAACTATGTCGAAAATGGCCATCTACAAGTTCCACCAGTACCAGGTGGTCGGAAGAGGTTTACCGACGGAGACGGATGAGCACCCGAAGATCTACCGCATGAAGCTGTGGGCAACCAATGAGGTCCGCGCTAAGTCCAAATTCTGGTACTTTCTGAGGAAGCTTAAGAAGGTGAAGAAGAGCAATGGTCAGGTTCGTGCGATCAACGAGATTTTTGAGAAGAACCCAACCACAATCAAGAACTACGGACTCTGGTTGAGATACCAAAGTAGAACTGGCTATCACAACAGGTACAAGGAGTACCGTGACACAACCTTAATGGTGGTGTTGAGCACATGTACACCGAAATGGCTTCTCGTCACAGTGTTCGTCCTCATTGTATTCAAATCATTAAGACGGCCACTATTCCAGCTAAGCTTCGCAAAAGGGAGAGTACAGAGCAGTTTCACGACTCTAAGATTAAGTTCCCGTTGGTGTTCAGGAAGGTGAGGCCCCCATCAAGGAAGCTCAAGACCACATACAAGGCAACCAAGCCTAATCTTTTTATGTAAAATGCATTCTCTGTTGGTGTTTCTGCAAAATTTTCTTGCTGGAAAAGATGCAGCAGCAGAAAGTTTTATCAGTTTTGTTGGACTATTATCATACTCGTTTTTGTTTACCTGCAATTCAAGACTTTCATTTGGAGGAGTAATTGTAGCAACTGGTTTATCATTTTGTTTCATTAATGGATTCAGAGGATTTAAAAAAAAATAAAAAATAAAAAGTAATTTGTAATAATTAAAGCAAAGCGCTTACTCAGATTTGCTACTGCAAAAGGCTGCAAAATTTTACGGAAAAAGCTAAATTTTAAATTTTTAAATAAAATTGCAATTAATATGAGCCTAGACGCAATAGAAATTAAAATGTATAAATCTAAATATCATTTCATATGACAATCAAGTGGAATTAAAATGAAAAGAGAGTTAGAGAACATTTTAAATGTATTTTTGCAATGCAATGTAGTGGGAGGATAGTTTCACAAAAAAAAAAATGTAGTGGGAGGATGTGGCATAGAGAATTTTCAGTTCAATAATTCAACAAACATGAGTTGCAGCTCAAGGTACCGTGTTTTTCACTATATTTCTCTTTTTCTTTTCTTTTCTTTTCTTTTCTTTCTTTTTTTTTTTTCATTTTTTCACACTTTATTTGAAATTCCACTTTACAAGTTCATGTAATATTAGTTATTTTGATGAATAAAAACAGTAATATAATCTCTTAAGCCCCAAAAACTTTATATATCCACTCTATATAGCTTTGAAATATGTTTCATTTTGTAAATTGTTTATAAATAAAGTTTGGTTGAATGAATAAATGAATAGAGGCCCTCTAGCTTCAATTAATTATGCGAAAGAAAAAGCAATCAACTTTTATTCTTAATTTGAATAATTTCTTGATCTAATTAAACAGTGCTAGATCGTCGATCTAATTCAATGAAGAATGTACTTAATAATAGAATGAGATTTGTTGACAAATGGAAAATTCAAAATGCTCAGGAATGTAAATGAGGCAATGTCTACAATACCTGCATTTAATCAGAAAATTAGAAGTTCTTTTGTCTCAAAATCTCAATAATATTCATTACTTCAAGTAATTTTTCTTGGTAATTAACAACTTTAAAAAGTGAAGTAAACACCTCCTTGTAATGTTGCATAGGAAAATGTGACAAATTTAATAAAGCATCTTTTCTTAGAGTAACTATTTATTTTTTGTCTAACCTCAATTTATTTTGGTGTGACAATTTTTTTTTTAATTTTTTAATTTAACCTATTTTTTTCTCCCACTCTCCTATTTTTTTATTCTGCATTTTTACTTTTCTCTCTTTTAAGTCTTTTTTATTCTCCTATCTCTCTTATTATTCAACTTTTATTACTCCTAATTTAATTTTTTTTCCAACTATTGAATTTCTTTTATTTAATTATTTTTTAATTATATAAATTTAATTTAGTAAATACAAAAATATTTAAATTCATGAAAAAAATTATTAAATGCATTTATAATATTAGAATATAAAAATTTCATATATTATTAATTCTGTATTTATTTTTATTACACACGCATCTACTGTACTGTGCAGAATTATTAGTACATTTTATTTTCCTTCCTTAGTGACATCCTAGTTGCTTGACATATATATAACATTATTTAATTATTTATGTTCTAAAAAAACTATAGCCCAAAAATTTTAATTTTTTTTCCCAAGAACCGATCAAGCAGACCGTAGGGTTAAAAGATGACCCCCTATATAAAACCAAGTCGGAAAATCTGAAAAATATATACAGAGCAATAAAAGAGCTAATACAAGTCTTGCGCGCAACATTTGTGTTAATACACCAAAGAACCGTTCCAGAGTGGGATACGAGTTTCGCACTCGCCAAACTGGCCAAGTTCAATATGTCTATTTAACATGTAACTATTCCCCCAACAGCTGAGTTTCGCCCGAATATTTTAATTAATGCAACTCTTAATTAGTTTTTTTTTTTTTTTTTTTTGGTCATAACAACTCTTAATTTTTTTTTAAAAAAACTATGACAACTCTTAATTAGTGAAATAGTACATGTTCTACTTGGTGAATAGTTGTTTACCATAATTTATGTGGAACATTGGAAAGAATTTAAAAAAAGAAGGATAAGTGAATTTTCTTTGAATTTTGTAATCATCTTATTACTTGCATAATTGACCGTACAATTTAGTATTTTATTTATGTTCAGTGCATGACAGAATACTTGCATAATTTAAACCAATATCGGCATTGATTATTCTGTTACAATTTTCATGCATTATATTTATGTGAAATTTTAATTCGAATTTTGTTTGTATAAAAACTAAAAAGTATCTGCAAACTTAAATTTTAATTTGAAGCCATCAATAAGAAAAACATTCACCCCACACAATCATAAACGGATGTTAAATGCATGGGATGTATGATTATAATATCCTTATCCGTTTATGATTCGAATGTTTATGATTGGATATCGATAATATCCTCTTTAAATGGATGCGAATAATATTTTTTTTAATTAAATAGAATATGGATACGGACGAATATCAAATTTTCAGTTATCCATTTACCGTGAATCTTGCACAAGAAAATGACAAATCATTTTCTAATTAGTTAAACTAACATCTTCAAACCTAAGTTAGATTTTATTTAAACATCATTTGAAAAGGCTAATAGTCTAATATACTTAAAAGATAATACAATCTCATCTCCTATATCGTATAGTAATAATAGATAACTAGTTTTTTATCCTTGCGTTGCACGGGAAAATTTATTTATAAAATATATATTATTAAATAAATTAAATAATATTTTTTATATAATTATTAACAATACATTAAAAATTATTAATTTAGAATTTGAAGCACACACACAAAAGTAATTCATTTTATAAAATAACCAGAAACTATGTATATAAAAAAATTAATTTTAAATATATAAAAATAGTAATATGATATTTTTGTAACAAAATACTAATTTTATATTTATAATAGAGAAAATATATAATTATACATATATATAAATAGAAAGAATATCATGATTCTTACAGAAATATTAAAATGATAATTAAAATATAAAAAAATATTTAATAATAGACCATATAAATAATGATTGGAATCTCTATTTTTTGGCCGAAAAAAGAGCTATTTATTATACTTGGTAATTTTTTTGTTAAATAATTTGTTATTAGTTCGTTATTAATTAATAATAATATTCATTTCATTATTGAAATTTCCTTTATATTTTGAAAATATTAATATTCAAATATAATAATTTAATAAATTTATTTACATTGAAATGAAATATAACTTTTCTACTGCAAAATGAACATGAGACATGTCCATTTGGAAAAAAACAAATTCGAAAAACTCAATTGTTTATTTATTTTATATGAAAATGATAATAAAATTTAATTAAACTTATATTATAAATTTTTTTTTCCTTACTTTAGTCAGATAAATTTTCATTTGAATTAATTGTGTCAAATATATCTGATAGGACTTAAAATATTAAATATAATATTTTTAATGGATTTATTGAATATATTATTTTGTCTTTATTTAATTAACGAACATTCAAAGCAATATGTATAACTCTAAAAGCTTATTAAAATTTAGTTAAATTAATTTTTTAAAAGCTTATTAAAATTTAGTTAAATTTATTTTTTTAAAAAAATTAATTTCAATATTATATAATTAAAGTAGTTATATAGTTCTATAATTATATAAGTATGAGCTATAAATTTTTAATATAAACAAAAGTATGGAATGTCAATAAGTACATATGAAAGTTACAAAACAATAATTAATAAAATTAATTATAGAAACTATTTACATAGCAAAATGAATTAATTCTAACTATTCCACTTCATTGCCATATAAACATCTTTCCTCAAACACTCCACTCATTCATTTTCATATATATATATGATTGCATACACACATTCGAATAATTTTGAACGACCGCTCACGAATTCGATATCTGAACCAACAAAATCACGTAATCTGATTTATATATTAATTTTTAAATTTAAATTTCAATGTAGGACTATACTATGTTTCTGTCACTAACCATAATAACACAACAAACCAATTCTTTTTAAACACTTCCCAAACAAGAAATCCCACAAGTAAAAGCTACGCCAGATACAAGAAGAGAGAGAGAGAGATTTATGATGTCCCACCTAGATGGGAGGGAGTTAAAACAGTACCAGAATGTAATATTTGAAACCACCTCTGCTGAAACTGAAAGCTCCCTTTCAACTTCTTCTTCTTATTTTCTTCCAAATTCCTCCACCTCATCATCACCAACTCCATTAATCAAGCCCAACAAGAATTCCTTCAGACAGAAGCCTCATCACCATCTCATTACAAAACTAATAAGATCATTGTCTTGCGGCCAATATGATCGTAAAGTACTAAAGGGTTCTGATGTTTCTGCAAGGCCTTGGGACAGGTTGAAGCTCTGGCTCGATTCGTTTTCTCTAATGGCTACGCATGCTGATTTATCAGTTCATAATCCAGTTCAATTTGTAAGTATCCATTTCTTTACCATCTACTCGATCGTGATGTTATATAACAGGCGAGGGCGTGTATCATATAAAGTAATGTGCAATTATTTCTACGAACAAATTAAATATAGGGATAATTACAAACTACCTCTAAGGTATGCTCTAAATACAAGAAAATCCATGAGACTTCAGAAATTGCCAATGGTCACCTGAGGTATCACTCTAGTTTATGTTGATTTTTCAAAAATCAACATATTTCTTTTTTCCTTCAAATCTTTCCGGTCGAGGGCAACATGGTAATCTTACCACTGCCTTTAGGTTCTCCGTTAGGCTTAAAAACTTCAGGGGGAGGTCGGCAGTTTCTCAAACTTCATGGATTTTTTGTATTTAATTCATACCTCAGAACTAGTTAGCTTATTATATATCCCTTAAATATATGGCAGCATAATTAAACTGAATTTTAGTAATGTGGCAAATATAGTACATATTTATAGGATATGGTCCAACATTATGAATTTGAATTTTAATTTTGATGGAAATATACCTATATATGGTGGGTTAATTATATGAATGAATAGTTATTTTAAAAATATATTTTATTATTTTAACACCATTTTTCTTGTCCCTATTATTACGGAATTAAATCTTATCAATTTTTCATTTTGTATTTCAGAGAAAGAAGAAGTCTATTGGACAGCAAAAGAGGGAGGAGCTCGAAAGAGAGGTAAGGTTTTAGTACAACGTACAAATAAATATGAAGTTGTCTTTAAAAGGTCTAGGAATTATTGTACTCTTTAATTTCTGTTCTGTTTCATAGCCATTTTTTGACCCCACAGATCATTTTGCAGTTAGTTCTTTAATTCCATTTAGGAATGTCAGGCAGATATTACTTTCATTTCAAGATTAATGTATTTCCTTTACGGCTAAGTTGATATGATGTAAGATTTTATCAAAAAGTAACATTAATACAGCTACTGTAGTATCACGTTTTTTATTGTTTGTCTCCTAAGTTTTTTTTTTTTTTTAAATTGTCTCTTAACATTCAACTGTTTAAAAACTGCTTTTCTCTGACCATATTCAGGCGGAATCTGAGAGTATCAAACTCTCATATTTCACCTGAATATGGTCGGAGGAGGCATTTTGTAAAACTCGTAAATATTAGGAGCCAATATGGAATCAAACAAAGGTTGGGAGTCGAACTGTGAAAAATATGATAATACAGGAGAAAAAAAGTCCATTGTAAATGGAAGGTTTCAAGACTTTGTAATGATGACAATAAGATGAAAACTCCATGACATTAAAGTTGTGGGCTAAAATTTTTGAATAAATGAGGGAATTATGTTTGCAAATTAATAAAATAACATGGGGTTTTTTGGACAATTAGATAAATATAAGGTAGTTGGGTGTAATTTAGAAGAAAAAAGTTGAAATACTAATTTGAAGTTGTTTCCTAACATGACCTTTTTCCTAAGGTTTCTGTGCTTCACAAAATGCTGGAACATGAAGAGAAGGTGCACCAGTATCTGGAGCAGTTCCAACATCGAGAGCATGGTTCTGATCTCAGCATTCCAAATTATCTTCCGCCGAAAGTAAGTTTTTCGCCGAAATTTGGACAAATTTGAAAGGATTTTTAGTAGTTTTCATGTCTTGATCAAATTTTGATTAAAACATATTACGTAACTCTATATCCATCCCATTTGGAAATTAACCTCTGCTATTCGAATACTCAACGTGGATGGTTTAGGAACTTACCTCAAAAAATCTTGGAAATCAGCATAGCCAAGAGAGGGCTAATAGGGGAGTTGTTAGAATCAACTGTACTTTATATGTACCTTTTTTTCATAAACAGAAAAAAACAAATGTCCTTCAGAAATAATAGAAGGGAAAATTGCATCTAATGCCCCTAAGGTTTAAGCCAATTACAGTTTACTCCCTCTGTTTTCAGAAATTAAAAAAAAAACTCCTTGACATATATGTTTAATGCAAAAACAACTGTGAAATAGGCTGATTATTTACATTTTTTGGCTTCATGTTGTTTAGTTTCAGGAAGTTCATTGTAAATTTGTAATAAAGTGAAATTTGAGGGATATAAGTTTAATGCAAAAACAACTCTGAAATAGGCTAATTATTTGCATTTTCTGGCTTCATGTTGTTTAGTTTCAGGAAATTCATTGTAATAAAGTGAAATTTGAGGGAGTTTTTTGTAATTTCTTAAAACAGAGGGACTAAATTGTAATTAAGGAAAATGTTGGGGTAGTATATGTAATTCGCCCATAACGAAAGCATAGATGATATTGCAACATAAAATATAATTTTTTTTTGGATACAGAACACTTTGATGTTTCTGCAATTCATATGCACAAAACTGCTTTGAGTTATTATGCTTAATATCTTTTAAACTCCACAGATGAAAGAGATACTAGCTGAACTATCAATGGTGGAGAACGAGATAACTCGACTTGAAAGCCACATCAAGCAGCTTCAATCCGAAGTTAAACACGAAAAGAAAGTAAACATGGAGAAAAAATACAAGGAATGGGGCCGTGCAAATCTCAAAAACCAGCACGAATCATCGCCGCCGCTTCCACCAAATCCAAATGTTATAAACAAAAGGTCGAACGAGAAGGTGGCATTTGAGACCAAGGCTCTGCATTTCATCAGCAAGGCTATAAAAGGAGATTATAATTTAAGAGACTTTAGTGTTAATGAGAAAGCGTTGAATTCGAAGGGATTTTCGAACCTGAAGGAAAACACTTTTCATGAAGAAGGTGGAATGTTTAGAGAAAAGATCTCGAAAAGAAGTGGGATTTTGAGAGCTCCATCTCCCTTGAGAGAGCCAATTAGGCAACCGACTCCTCGGGTATGTAGTTTTACTTTGTGGTTTTTCTTCACTTGAGCTTGATACATGGGATAAGAAGTTTAAATAATTATTTAAAACAATAAAAGAAATTGGGTGGATTAATTAATTATTTATCTATTTATTAAAAGGGCTTAACAGTTCAGATAATCAATCCTACTTAAAAGTTTTTCTTTACTGATCATTATTATCTAAAAGTTTAAGAAGTTAGAAAGAAAAACTATTAGTTAAACATTTGCTCTCTTTCATAATGAACTAACGTTGTGATATAACTTTTATCTTTTTCAGAGAGACCGCAATCTTGAGATTCCCTCAGAAACACCACTTAAAGTTTTTGCAACTCCATTACATTCAGAAGAAGAGAGCATACACAGATGGCCACCAAACAAGTTATCCGAGAACATAATGAAGTGTCTCATCTTCATCTTCGTGAGACTACTCCGAGCATCAAGAGTCATGGAATTGGAAAAATCGGGACCCATTGCCCGTTCCACCAACTTCTCCATGAGCTTTAGGGCCGACTCGAGCTCAAACTCGAAAACGAGCCTAATGTTTCAGAAAGACTCGAGACAGCAAGATCCTTACGGTATATTTGATTCTGAAGAGTCGATACCAAGAGATATTGGCCCTTATAAAAACTTGGTTAGATTCACATCAAGCTCGATGGACTTGAAATGTATACAGAATTCTAGCTCCGTCCCTCTGTTTCAAAAATTAAAGTGAGTAACTTGATGCTGTATGAATTAATATTGGAATTGTTTTATTTATGAGTTTTGGTACTTATCGATTTTTATTTTATTTTTGGAATTCAGGGTGTTAATGGATGGTCTTCAGAAGGTGGATTTGAGGTTCTTGAGTCATCAACAAAAGCTGGCCTTTTGGATCAACATGTACAATGCTTGCATAATGCATGTACACCTTTTTCCCTGTCTCTTTTAAGATGTGTCTAATAAATATAATATATAAATATTAAGCTTGATTTGCAAAAGTACACATTTTTTTCTTGTAACTTGTTATAATTCAAATTTGAATAGAAGGGGGTATTTGTAATTTTCAAGTCACAAGGTAAGTTTATATAATTATGATAGTTGTAGGGGTGGTCACTGTAAATACTGATTGCTGACAATTGATGAATATTTTTGGGGATTTATAATTTTAGGGTTTTCTTCAATATGGAGTTCCCTCTGTCTTTAATCCTGAGAATCTGCTAGGATTAATCAACAAGGTAAAATTACTACAAATTTAGTGACCCTTTACAAATTTAAGAATCTTTGTCTCATTTCTCTACAAATCTTCTTCACTGGTAGAGCCGTAGAGTAAATTACATTCTTGATTAATCCGCAGGCAACTCTGAATATTGCCGGTAACACGATCAATGCTCAAGCCATCGAACATTTCATCTTGAGGAAACCAGATGATTCACTAGTCAAAGAGGTAAATTCCAGCACAAAATTAACAATACATCACTACTATATATTGCATACTCTGATTGGATTACTTCTTGTTACTTAGATTCTTAACAGAGAAGAAAAGGATAATAAAGAGATGATTGTTCGTGAATTATATGGACTCGAGACACCTGATCCAAACATCATCTTCGCCTTGTGCTGTGGCACTCGTTCTTCTCCGGCAGTAAGTCCCCCCCAATATATAAAAAGGTTTACTTACATCTGTCCCATTTTAGGACTTCATAAATAACTTCTTAGATTAGATTTAGTGAGATGTTGGGTAATTACAAAGTAGTCCCTTTTATTTCATAAATTACAAAAACACCCCTTATGTTTATATGTTTTTGGGGTTTCAGGTAAAGATATATACAGCAGATGGTGTGACAAGTGAACTCGAGAGATCAAAGCTCGAATATCTGCAGGCTTCCATAATGGTGACGAGCACGAAAAGCGTAGCTCTTCCTGAGCTGCTGCTGAGGAACATGAACGATTTTGCAGGTGATAAAGAAACATTGGTGGAGTGGGTTTGCCAGCAGCTCCCAACATCTGGATCTCTGAGGAAATCAATTGTGGATTCTTTTAGGGGATTAAATGCTGCCAAGGCATCTGCCCTTGTTGACAAGATACCTTATGAGTTTGAGTTTCAATACTTGTTAGCCATTTGATGTACTATTGACTATTTTTTTTTTTTTTTTTTGGTCAAACTATTGACTATTTGTTAATAGGTATAAATTCCTTTTTAGTAGTAAATATTGGTGAATAATTGGCAACTGCCCTTAGTGTCAAAAAATATGGGTTGGTCACAAAAATAATTTTCTTAATAATTAATAGTGACAAAATTGTATTTACATTAATTATCTCTATAGATAGTTAATGGCACCTCCATTATAACAATTTAGTGAAGCTAGAAAGATCTTGCCACACAATTACGGTCACAATTTCTTTTAGCACAAAGTTGTTGCCAAATTGTCATTATAGGAGGTCAATGTTGTTTATTGTTACCACTAAAAGACAATTTCTTATCGTATATAGTATATATATAGAGAGGATTAAGAACTCTCAATGTAGGAGTACCGAATAGGTAGTTCACCCCAAAAAATATGACATATATATATTGACAAAATATTTAGAAATTATTGTGATTTAATATATTTGATTAGTGATGAAATGGAAAGTCATATTCACCTATTTTTGTTACTTGCATTACTTTTTCTAGCATGTGTAGACTAAGTAGTACTAATGTACTATATTTAGGGCTTATAAGATGATGGTGATATTGGATGATACCCTAATTCGGAAAATTCTTGTATGTATTCGGTATATTGGCTCTATCTATGATACCCTAATTCTAAATATCTATGGCTCTATCTATCTATGTATTAGATTGAATCATATTTTGTATCTTATTTGTTTTAAAGTGAATTATAGATGTGATAGAATCTAAATCATTAGGTATATAAGTGGAGTCCAAACCAGGTGCATACAAAAATTTTCCACCTAATATCATTTCTCTCGTATAGTAATTGATATCAACATTTACTACATAATTTAATTAGATCGTATTTGCATTTTGAGCTCTAAACTTAAAAAAATTATTTGTAAACTATAACTATCATATAAAAATTAAACCATTTTGTGTTACTTTTAAATAAATATTATGTGTTAACCAAGTAACATTTTTTGTATTGTTATGTTAGTACTTAGTATTATTGCTTAAAATATAGGTCAATTAGAGTTATCTTATGATTAGATATTAATCAAAGTAATGTGTAAAATGATAAGTTACAATTGTTTTTCCAAAGACATACTTATAAATTATAACTCAAATAATCCGAAATTTAGTACTGCTGTCGACATAAAAAGTCCAACGCAGGCGTGCGGCCCTGATCATAGGAAGATGTAGGTATATGATTTTTTTTTAAATTTTTTAATTTAAAACGGCGAGCGTCGTGGGGTTCTTAACAAGGCCCCCTCATATATAACTAATCAAAAGTCAACGTCCAACGGGTCGGCACGCCGACAATACAGAAGGAAGCTAAAAAAGAAGCCAAAAGCCAGGCCACTAACATGGATTTTTTTTTAATATTTAGGATTACGCAGATGACCGAAACTATAAGTTCCAAAAAAAAAAAAAAAAAAGACCGAAACTATATTATATATATTATTTTTTCACAAATATCTGTGTATCATAATATTTTATTTATTTCTTGACATATAAAGAATTATAATTTATTTGAAATATTAAACTCGAGTTTTGTCTATAAAAGAAACAATTACTCCCCAATTCTTCCTAGTTGCAGAAATGTGCGAACGTGGACTTATGATCAGTTAGTAAAATAAGGGACGGATACTTTACATTTTTTATACATATGAATATTTTTGATATTTTTACTAAAAAAATACGTTAAAAAAATGGAGTTTGATATAATATGTACTTTGATATATACGAGTACAATATGTTTATTAAGAAAGAAATCCGGATGAAAAAAACATGAATACTCTTATATATTTTTATTTAAATTTTATGTAAGTTTTACATATAATATACTTACATTCACTTTAAATATCATACAAACTTATTTTAAATATATTATTAAATAATTAAATATATAATTTAGAGATAAATAATTAAATAATATTTAATATTCTTAAAAGTTAATTCAATAATTATTTGTATAATATTTCATTAATATAAATAAATACTTTTGATGTATTTTATTTTTAAAATAATTCTGATACATTTTAATGTATAGATAAATATTTATTTTTGTCGATAAAAATTGAGTTTTATTCGTCAAGTATTATACGGGATATATATAATATGTGTACTAAACGTATGATATCAAAAGTACGAATATTATTCATTAAGTTCAGAATATATACGAAGAACGGAGATATTTTTCAATTATTTGTACATACGGGATATAATACGTATTTTTACTAACAGAGGACTTATGGTCAACTGTTTATTAATTAATCTGTGGAATATTGAAGAAAAATAGCGTAATAATTATCACACGGGATCGAAAGTGGTCTTTTTGACTTGTACTATTATGTATTTCGTGCCAACATTATCATTTAGATTTAGGTTAATCCGAGATTTTCCACTGCTTTTCTGTATTTTTCTTGGTATCAAAGAATCCATATATATCAATGCATCGAACTTGGAATTTAAACACAAACCAACACTTTGTCCAGTTTTCATCACATAACCACCTCGAACACGTGTGGTGGAAAGGTCAAAAGAATCAACTATAAAAAGCGTGCTACTCTTTTTTATGGAATAAATTACACTTACAATGCTATGATATTTTTTTTTTCCTGGAAAAGTAAGAAAATTTATGTATTAAACAAGTTAACTTCAAAAAAATTATTCTTTTTGAAAATTGCTCACTATACTCTTTGATGATGTCGGTTTTTGGTAAATGATCAGAGTCAACCACGTGGCCTCGATCTGCCAAACTGATGATGTCGGTTTTTGGTAAATGATCAGAGTCAACCACGTGGCCTCGATCTGTCACTTGAATTTGTAGAGGGGAGTCCGACTTCGACCTGAAAAGCACTAGCACTGGGTAACTTGGCCGGAGGGGATTGTCTCCGGCGTAGCCCCTCCACTGAATTAAGTCAGTCTTAAAATATAATATTCGCAAAGGGAGGTTGGAGCAATTAATTAGAACTTACCCTTCATAATGAATGAGGGGGTATTTATAGGGTGGATCCACACACGCTGAGTACACTGTTTGTACGTGCATTAATGGCCTTGACCGAAGGGCATTTAATGCTTGTGCCTCGAGTTAGACTCCTTCCTTAAATGGAATGATTGTCTGTCACTTCAGCGGGTACAGGGTACGGAATGTAATCAGAACGGATACGGCGCAATTAATGCAGCTACAGTGTGGTCGACTGTGTGGAGATGGGACAGGTTCAAGCCCAATGACCTCGACCCTCAAGGCACGCTCTTGGGGAGAAATAGCGAGTCGAGTATCGATTCTCGAGCGTGTTACGGTCGAGCAAGGGACCTTAGAGACTTCCGAGCCATTATGACGGTCGAGCCATCTGGCCGAGCTATGAGGTCGATCGCCGAGCTTGTCCTTGGGCCACGTGTGGGTTGACCTTTGACTAGATAGACTTGGGGATTGACTCTTTAAGAGTGCGCCACGTATATTTTCCGGAATATTCCACGTCACGAGTCCCCCAAGTTCCGGTCGAATATATTCGACCGGGATTTGAAATTGGTCGCCATTTTGAAGCTCGATACACGTGGCCATTTTAGGTTGGGTCACGCCACCCGGTATTACCGTTACACGCAACCGACAATAAAGTAGGTCGACCTTCGGCTTGTTCTCAAAAAGCGCGCTTATTTCGTCAGCGCTACGAAGAGCAATTATGGCGACTTTTCGCATTCCGAGGCAAGAATATTATAAATAAGGGCATAACCCTATTCACATTTCTTACATTCTCTGATTATTTACTCCGAGCAGAAGCACTTTTTAGCGAGAAAATCATCCAAGCGAAGGAACTCGATTCGAGCGTAAACACATCGTCCACTATCTAGGTAACCCTCGACCCTCAACTCCACTTTTTTACAATTTATAAAATGTCTGGAGCGTCAGAGGGATCTAGTGAGAGGGTGAGGGACTATGCAGCGGGCTTCGACGTAGTCGACTTAGGGTTTGACACCGAGTCAGAGTCGGAGGCCGAGGTCTCGTCCCGAAGGGTCGCGGGACTAAATAAGGATAAAACCACCTCTACCAGTGGTCGGGAAGAGGAGACCACCCGTCGGTCGCGCGGTCGGGCCGCAGCCTTGCCCCAACGCGGGTACCGCAGCAAGATTCCTGCCGCCGCCAAGGGAAAGTCGAAGGTGGGAGGGTCGAGAGATGCTGGGGTCGAGCCCCATCAGTCGGAGAGGGGAGTACCTGCTCCTCATGATAGCATAGTCGGAGGAGTTTCAGAGGAGTAATTCGACAAGATTGCTGATCGACTGAATCTGCCCGAGCCCTATGCCATCCGGGCGGCGACTAAGGACGACATCCTGGGTCGACAAGCTCACGGGGAGATCGCCGTCAACTATAATGCGGTGATGAACGGTTTCCGTCTGGTCGGGAACACCCAATACACCAGCTTGTTCCGGGCTTTACGGGTTTGCCCAAGCCAGATGACCGCCAACTGCTTCTCCCTCATCTCCTATTTCTTTGTACTGATGAGGGTCTTAAGACTCGAGCCGACGTTGGCTCGATTCTTCCATATGTACACCCTCTCCGCCTCTTCTTCCTCGGGCGAGGGATTATATAGCTTGTCTCAGAAAAGGGGCAAGAAAATATTCACCATCCCGACCTCTTCTCATGGCGATCAGTGGAAGACTGAATTCGTGATCGTCCAACACCCTGACGGGTTTCTCATCCCGACCCAATGGGAAGACAATCGGCCCCTGACCCTTCGACCCGCGAAGGATGAAGTCCTCGAGGAGTCGCTTGAACTAATAATGGGGTTCTTGGGTCGAGACATATGCTCCGACCAAGTCTTGCTCGACTGCAAGACCTTCTGCAGCGAGGAAAACCTAGCGGCCACGGGGATCGGTCGCGGACGAGTGTGGGAGGGATTTGTTTTGGGTATAGGCCCCTTTTTGCCCTTTATTTATGCTGGATGTGTTTTTCTCTAACTGTTTCTAATCGATTTGTTGTTTGTGCAGATACCAGCATCCTCATGGCATCCCGAACTTCCTTCCTTCAGAGCTTGGGTAAGGCTCTTTTGCCAGAGCATGATCTGGCGACCGCCGAAAAGTTGGCGGAACTCAACGAGGCCGTTCAAAGTCGGCCCGATCTTCCTGCAGCCGAGCCACCGATCCTCGGCGCGGATATAGAGGCGGGGTTGCCGTCACCCCGACAAGGCCCCGGGCTCGGCAAGGGGCTGTTCAAAAGGCCCGCGGCGGGATCCAGCCGGGCGGTCGGCCCCACCACGGTCGACTTAGATGAGGAGGAGGGGGAGGAGGCCGAGCCTCTAACTCGCAAGAGAGCTGCTCCTAAGCCTGCCCGCAAACCTGCCCCTCCATCCAAAAAGTTGAAGGGCAAAGGGTCGACTAGCGAGGCCCTCCCAGCGGAAGACTCGGGCTCTAAGACGAGCGCCGAGTTCCTGGCACGTCGCATCCAGGATTATCTTCCAGTGGCCGAGCCACACTTCCCTGGAGGGGTCCCCGAGTTGGTCGCGGGACAACCCCGATCCCTTCTCAGCTCGGGGTCGAATTATGAGGCCATGAGGGCCATCTGGCGGTCGGTAGCGACAGAGCCCGACCACAAGCGCATGGCCGAATGGTCGCTAGAGACCTTTGAGCGTAACCTGGCCACCGCCTTTATGTCTGTAAGTAACTTACATTCTGTTTATTAATCCCAAGTGACATTACTCGATTCGGTCTGACTTTCTTTTCCTTGGTCGACTTTGCAGCGCACAGCCCCGATCGCTCATGGGTTGGTGCAATATGCGAAGGCCCTCCGCTCGCGGAAGCACTTTTGCAAGAGCAAGTGCCTCGAGCTTAAGAAAGAAATCGAGGAGCAAAAGGAGGGTGGCGATTGGAAAAGGCAAGCCCAAGGATTTCAGCAGTCGGCTCAACTGCTGGAGGAGGAGAACAAGGAGCTCAAGGCGAAGGCGATCGAGCTTTCGAGGGCCGTTGAGGAGCGAACCCTTGAAGTCTCAAGGCTCGAGGGTGAGGCCCGATCCCTCAGGCTCGAGGCCCAAGAGGGCTTTGTAAAGGGGCAGGCGGCTGGTCGAGCGGCGGCCGAGCGCGAAATGGAGGCCAAGTACTGCCGCAAGGCTCGGGGCTTCCTCCAAAAAGCCCAGATGGCCATGGGGCGATGGGCCGTGAAAAAGTTCGTGGAAGGGCCCATGTTCGAGAAGGCCAGCGCCATTAAGGCGTTTGACGATTTCAAAGACGGCCATGCGCTCTGCCTGGCCCAATTACAGGCCCAGAATCTGATTGTCCCAGGGGCTGATCTCTCCAGGGTCGGGGTAGCTGCAGCCGATCCCCGCCCTCAGAAGCAGGCCGCCCCCGACGCCGAGGCTCAAGCGGTAGTGACGAAGACTACTGTCGAAACGTCCGAGCCTGATCAGCATCCGTATGGCTTCGTGGTCCAAAGGCTTCTTGCCGAGCTCATGAAGAAGCCGTACGACGGAAAGGACAAATCGCTGGAGCCCACTATGGATCGCCTGTTCCCCTCTGTTGATCCAAATGAGGCCGATCCTGAGTGGTCTGCGGCGGAGCTCTAGTGGTTGAGCTCTCTGGCGCTCGAGGGTGGCCCGAGCGAGTCGGCGGCCCCTGCCGATCCTTGAACCTTTTCCAATTTTTCGCTTTGTAATAGGATTCTTTCCTCGAGCAATAGGCTCGAGTCTTGTAATAGGATTTTTCCCTCGAGCAATAGGCTCGAGCCTTGTTGTAAATCTCTATCGACTTAATGAAATTTAGTTCTTTCTCATTTGTCTATTCCCTTGCTTTTTTATTTTTTACTCGAATCCTTAATTTACTTGTTGAAACTTAGTTCCAACCAAGGGTTGGTTTGACCGGCGGGCTCGAGTTTCATCGAGTTTTACGCTCGAGTCCCAACTCCTTTGCTGAAGCGTAGCTTCAACAAAGGGTTGTTTGAACTTTGTGGGCTCGAGTTTTACGCTCGAGTCCCAACTCCTTTGCTGAAGCGTAGCTTCAACAAAAGGGTTGTTTGAACTTTGTGGGCTCGAGTTTTACGCTCGAGTCCCCAGCTTCGTTGCTGAAGCGCTGATTAATCATAGATGCTGCTAAAACAAGAATTCTTATGATGTATTTAACACAAGCATAGCTGTTACAAATTGGGCCCTTCGAGGGGAGTTACATATCTGAATCCCGTAAGGATCGGTTCTAAGGATAATACAATTTTAAATTGTAGGCATTCCACGGTCGAGGCAACTCCTCAGATTCCGAGCCTAAGGTTTCCAACCTATATGAGTTGTTTTTGGCGATTCGTGCAACACGGTACGGTCCATCCCATTTTTCTTCGAGCTTCTTAACTTTCCTAGACACCTCGACCTTTTTCAGGACGAGATTGCCCACCTGAAAGCTTAACGGTCGAACGTTTTTGTTGTAGCTTCGAGCGGCGGCCGCCTTGTGTTGCTGCATTCGTCCTAACGCACGATGGCGCTTCTCCTCAATGAGGTCTAGCTCGAGTGCTCGCCCTTCATTGTTTCGGGCTAAATGGAATTGTGAGACTCGAGCGGTTTCGTGGACCAACTCCGTAGGAATCAGGGCTTCCGACCCATAGACAAGGGCAAATGGAGTCTCGCCGGTGGCGGTTCGTGGAGTAGTCCTATAGGCCCATAAAACCTCATCGAGCTCGTCTGCCCATGCCTTCTTTTTAGCATCCAGTCGAGCGCTGAGACTTCGGAGGATGGTGCGATTAGTCACTTCTGCTTGCCCATTCGCTTGTGGATATCCGACTGAGGCAAAACGCTGATCGATTCCGTGATCCTTGCACCATTCTTTCAGGTCATCGGCTCGGAATTGAGGCCCATTGTCGCAAATTAGGATGCGAGGCACTCCGAATCGACATACTATGTTCCTCCATATGAAGTTTTGGATGACCTTAGAGGTCGTCTTCCTAACGGCTATTGCCTCGACCCACTTAGAGAAGTATTCACAGGCCACGATGCAATATTCAGCCTGCCGCACGGTGGACGTTGGGAGTGGTCCCACAATGTCGATCCCCCATTGATCAAACGGCCATGAAACATCGACCGCTATCATCTCAGCGGCATGCTTGTGGGAATAATTTCCCGTCTTTTGGCACTTGACGCAGCGCTTAGAATATTTTTCAGCGTCTCGCTCGAGGGTCGGCCAGAAATAGCCGGCTCGCGTTACCTTCCTGGCCAGAGATTGACCTCCCGCATGGTTGCCGCAACTTCCTGCATGGATCTCGTAGAGAATTTCTTCAATTTGTGAGGGTCGGAGGCACCTCATTGGGGGTCGACGGTTACCTCGCTTGTAAAGTCGACCTTCGGGGTCAAGGGTGTATCTTGAAGCTCGATGGCGTAGTCGTCGAGCGGCGTTTCGATCTTGTGGTAGCACCCCGTCCCTTAGATATAGCACGACTTCGTCGAGCCAACAGGGCTCCTCAGGGTCGATTGTGATTATGGCTGCCTCGGGCCCGTCGATGGCTCGTCGATTGGAGATTTTGTAGGTGATCTCGCGCTCTTCTGTGCCCTTGAGGCCGCTTGCAAGTTTTGACAATATGTAGGCTCTAGTGTTTTCTTCACGAGGCACTTGATTGATCGCGAAGCTGGTGAATTGGGCCGTTAGTTTACGCACTTCTTCTAAGTATTTGACCATATTTTCCTCTCGGGCCTCGTAGAGTCCCTGGACATGGTGTGCAACAAGTTGTGAATCGGTGATAACGGTGATCGACTTAGCCCCGCTCTCGAGCGCGATTTTCAGTCCTGCGAGGAGCGCCTCGTACTCCGCTTCATTATTGGTGATCCGAAAGTCTAGACCAATGGCAAAGTGCAGATCCAATCCATCGGGATTTGTTAAAGAGATCCCTGCTCCCCCGCCCTGGGCGGTCGACGACCCTTCGACCTTCAGGAGCCAATGGGTGTTCTTGCTTTTAGGTGTCTTCGCAACGGTTGTTTTCTCGACCAGGAAGTCCGCGAGGACCTGAGCTTGCATGGCGACCCTGGGTTGGAAAGTGATATCAAATTGCCCAAGCTCGATCGCCCACTTGATCAGCCGACCCGAGTTATCTGGTTTAACCATCACTTGCTTCAGCGGTTGGTCGGTAAGGACCACGATCTTGTGCGCTTGAAAATATGGGCGTAGCTTCCTTGAAGAGATCACCAGGGCCAGGGCAAACTTCTCGATCTCTAGGTATCGAGTTTCGGCTCCGTGCAGGATCTTGCTAACGTAATACACTGGGAAGTGTTTCCGATCCCTGATGGTTACTAGAACTGAGCTTATGGTTTCGTCTGAGACGGCGAGGTAGAGGTAGAGTATCTCCCCTTGCTCGGGCTTGGCAATCAGCGGAGCTGATGCCAGGTAATTCTTCAGTTCCTCGAAGGCTCGGTCACACTCCTCCGTCCACTCAAACTTGCTCACATCTCTCAATATCTTGAAAAAGGGCAAGTTACGCTCGGACGATCGAGAAATGAACCTATTGAGTGCCATGATTCGTCCGACCAACTGTTGGACCCCTCTGATCGTTTCCGGTCGAGGTATGTTAATTATGGCCGAGATTTTCTCTGGGTTGGCCTCGATCCCTCGTTGGCTTACCATATATCCTAGGAACTTTCCTCCTTTAACCTCGAACACACACTTCAAGGGGTTGAGCTTGAGACGATACTTCCTTATCAAGGCAAACATCTCGCTTAGGTCACTCTGATGGTTCTCCGCCTTCAAACTATTGACGATCATGTCATCTACATAAACCTCGACCGTCTTTCCCAATAATGGATCAAATATGAGGTTAACCAGCCTTTGATACGTGGCCCCTGCATTCTTGAGCCCGAATGGCATTACTTTAAAGCAATATATCCCCTTGACGACGATGAACGCCGTGTGTTTTTGGTCTTGGGGAGCCATCCTAATCTGATAATACCCTTGGAAGGCATCCATCATGCTCATTAGCTCGCAGCCGGCGGTCGAGTCGACTAGTTGGTCGATCCGAGGCAAAGGGTAAGGGTCCTTAGGGCACGCTCGATTGAGGTCAGTGAAATCGTTGCACATCCGCCATTTACCTCCTGTTTTGGCCACGAGGACCACATTGCAAAGCCAATCGACGTATTTCTCGGGAGTGATGTATCCAGCATCAAGCAACTTGTTGACTTCCTCCTCGATGATCGAGTTGCGAACGACACTCTGGGTCCTTAGCTTCTGCTTTATGGGTTTGAAGGCGGGGTCGATGTTTAGGTAATGCGAGATTACCCTCGGGTCGACCCCTTCCAGATCTTTGGCCTTCCAGGCAAAGACATCCACATTATCTTGCAGGAAGATGGTGAGACACTCCAACTGCTTCCCCTCGAGACTCGCCCCGACCCTGGTGGTTTTTTCCCGATCCTGAGGATCGAGTTGGACCAGCTGAGTGTCCTCCGCTGCCAACAGTCGGGACTCGTCCACCTTCCTTTTTTTTCGAGCTTCCTGAGTACTTATTTTGGAGCGCGAGGCTCCATCCCCTCTCAGGTCGACGATTCTTTCGTCGTCATCTGCATCATCCATGATGAGGTCACCTGGTTTGAGCAAATTTTCTGTGGGGGGTCGAGCCTCGTTAGCAATTGCATAGCAAGCCCAAGACTCGGCCAAATCGCAGCACACCTCTCTGATCCCGTAGGGAGTCGGGAGTTTGATCTTTTGGTGGTAGGTCGAGATGACGGCCTTGAAATCAATGAGGCCGGGTCGACCTAAAATCATGTTGTAAGGGAAGTTGGGGATATCGACGACAACCCAATTAATTTCCATCGTCGTTCGAGCAGGGTGGGTGCCCATGGAAGTTAACATTTTAATCTGACTTTTTGGGGCTATGATCGATCCACCAAAGCCTTTGAGGGTTGTTTTTACTGGCTCATATCTTAATTTACTCAAATGCATTCGCTCAAGAGTCGAGTAAAGAACAATGTTTGAGCTAGCTCCAGTATCAACCAAACATTTACTTACAGCGTAGTTTGCGATATCTAAAGTTACCACCATCGGACAACTCGGCGTTACGCCGTCCCGATGGGGATCTAGATGAAAATCCCTATCGCTAAAAGCTACTTCTTTTTGCTTCCATTCTTCCCCCGGCTCGACTTGTAGCATTTCGTAAGGGCCACGAAGGCTGGTTTGGGCCCGACGAATCCCTCTCTTCCTGGCAGTCTTAGTATCTCCACCGTCGGGTCCCCCTACAATCATATCGATTCGACCGTGGGTCGGCGCGTTCTGGATCGCACCAGGGGTGGCGGCCTGCTTTCCTTCACGTTGATTTCACTTTGGTGGGGGCGATCGGGTCCTAGATCTCGACCGTCGATCCTCAGCCTCGTTGCAGCGCCGCTCGCGCCCTCGATCCCTATTTCGCTTCAGCCTCTTAACGAACTCGGCCAAATGTCCTCCTTGGATGAGCCTTTCTATTTCATCCTTCAGCTGGTTGCAATCGTTGGTGTCGTGCCCAGGCTGATCGTGGAACTCACAGTATTTGGAGTCATCGACCTTCCGTAGGTTAAGCTTCAGCTTCTTGGGGTAGTTGAGAAGCTTCCCAGTGATTTTTGGAAGGATATCCCCTATCGCGCATATTAGGGCTCATATTTCTCCCGGTCGGGCCGTCGATTATTCGAGCTTCTTTCAGACCGAGCATTGTTTTCCTGTCGACCCTTATTCTTCCCTCGACTTGTAGGTGGACTCTGATCTCGAGCGCTGCGGGATCGATTGTAGTAGTTGCTGTGGGTCGGGGCTCGACCGATGCTTCTCAACATGTCTTGGCCGTGGTTTGCCCAGTAGCTTCCCTCAATCTCCTCGTAGTCCATCCATTTTGTAGCGCAGTCTTGGATGTCCCTCAGGCTGTTTACGGGAACTCTACCAAGGATATCCTTGGTGAAGTCTCGGCAATGACAGTTTTTTCCCAAGGCGCTGAGGACGACTGCGAGGTCGGGCGGCGCGACTCGGACCAATTCTGCATTAAATCGAGTGAAGTAATCCCTTAGTGATTCGTCCACTCCTTGGACGATGGAATCTAAACGGGACACCCCGAGCCTATCTTGGATCAGAGGGGAGAAGTGGCCTTCGAGCGCTGTGGAGAGCTCATCGTACGATCTTATGGAGGCAGGAGGCTGCCTGAGAAACCAATCGAGCGCCGCCCCTTTGAAGGTGGTGACCAGAACCTTCGCCCATGCGTGTGGAGTATGGGGGAACAAGTTCATCGATAGCTCGAAGCTGGTTATATGGTCGCCAGGATCGGTTTTCCCATCGTAGATTGGAAGGTCCCGAGGTATGGCGGTCGACCCAGGGTCCTCGCTGAGGATCTCCTCTGTGAACGGCGACAGCCTCTGTCGCCGGCTTCGAGCGTTACGCTCGGGTAACCATCGCTCATTATGCGCCACGTGAGGTCGAGGGGGGAGCCTGTCTCTCAAGTCCCCCAATGGTGGGATGCCAGCATATTTGTTCGTTAACCTCTCCCTGACCGGAAGTCGAGGGGGAGGGAGACGCCTAGCGTCTCGCATGAGTCCGCCCGTAGGGCGGACATGAGGTGGTTGTGTGGGTCGTATGGGCTGTGAATATGCCCTTCTGCGGTCGGGAGGTGGGGGGACGTAGTCCCTTTCGTTGATCTTATCGTCGTATTCCTCTCGATCATATTCTTCATCGTAGTAGCCTTCCTCTTCTTCAGGCTCGTTCTCCTTCTCGATGACACGCGCCTTTCCCGGCCTTTGGACCGTGTGGCCATTGTTCTCATCTTCCCCCTCCGGGGAATGGTCGATGGGGTAGCGTGGAGGTCAGGCAGCCTCGGGCCTCCGACCCTCGTTCCCCCTTCCTATATGAGTTTGAGCTCTAGGGAGTAGCGGGGGTCGAGATAATCGATACTGTACTGGGGGAGGCTCAGTGACATTGACTGTGAGAGGAATCGTCCTTACGGGCCTCCCAGCCTCAAGGGCCTGCCTAGCCTCCTCATAAACCTGACTGGTATATGCGGCTAAGTCTTGGGCTGATGGTTGAGCCGGGAGTACGACTACGGGTAGATCCGCGCATGAAACAGCGTCTTCCTCCACCTCATTAGGAGGGTTTGCCCCCTCAGGGCGGTCGATGTCTTCAAGTTGGGCGGCGAAGACCGCCTGCTCTTCAGCAGCAGCGGCGGCTCGATCGGCCTCGATCTGAGACCGAGTCCTGATGGCGCTGTGGGTGCTTTTAGTTTTATTGTTCACCATGGCTAATCGCTCGATTGCTCGAAGGTCGAAAGTGGTATTCCCACAGACGGCGCCAAACTGATGATGTCGGTTTTTGGTAAATGATCAGAGTCAACCACGTGGCCTCGATCTGCCAAACTGATGATGTCAGTTTTTGGTAAATGATCAGAGTCAACCACGTGGCCTCGATCTGTCAGTTGAATTTGTAGAGGGGAGTCCGACTTCGACCTGAAAAGCACTAGCACTGGGTAACTTGGCCGGAGGGGATTGTCTCCGGCGTAGCCCCTCCACTGAATTAAGTCAGTCTTAGAATATAATATTCGCAAAGGGAGGTTGGAGCAATTAATTAGAACTTACCCTTCATAATAAATGAGGGGGTATTTATAGGGTGGATCCACACACGCTGAGTACACTGTTTGTACGTGCATTAATGGCCTCGACCGAAGGGCATTTAATGCCTGTGCCTCGAGTCAGACTCCTTCCTTAAATGGAATGATTGTCTGTCACTTCAGCGGGTACAGGGTACGGAATGTAATCAGAACGGATACGGCGCAATTAATGCAGCTACAGTGTGGTCGACTGTGTGGAGATGGGACAGGTTCGAGCCCAATGACCTCGACCCTCAAGGCACGCTCTTGGGGAGAAATAGCGAGTCGAGTATCGATTCTCGAGCGTGTTACGGTCAAGCTAGGGACCTTAGAGACTTCCAAGCCATTATGACGGTCGAGCCATCTGGCCGAGCTATGAGGTCGATCGCCGAGCTTGTCCTTGGGCCACGTGTGGGTTGACCTTTGACTAGATAGACTTGGGGATTGACTCTTTAAGAGTGCGCCACGTGTATTTTCCGGAATATTCCACATCACTCTTGATGCTGTCAGTTTTCGGCCGGGGGATTGGATGATCTTCGACTTTTGAACTGTCAGTTGAATTTGTAGAGAGGGATCAATTTTAATCTGTAAATAATGAATGGGGTATCACTCGGTTAGAGAGGATTGTTTTCAGTATTGAACATCTGACGTTCAAGTTAATAAACTTGGATTGGATTTAGGGAAAAAAAATTTACACTTGAGAAAATTAAGTGTGTTTTCCAAACATAATAAATGAAGAATACATATAGTCAGACTAATAACACCCACTAATACATTGTTGCTGCGGGTATGCATTTAATACATCCAAACCCAATACATACCAGAATTTCCCTGCACTTGAGTGATGTTCATTTCTCAAGCTACCTTTACAGTTGGATTATGCTGCTGAATCGATAAGTATAAGCTGTTAAGTTATAATGGGCAGCAAAATAGTTGGGAGTTTTAATAGTCAACTTGAAACTTAGGTATATTTCACACCTTAAAATATTGTTTCGTTCGGAGTCCTGTCCTTATCATTATATATTTCTTAAATAAATAAATCTTTTCATTCAACAAATTCTCTCTCCCTCTTCAATTCCTTATCAAATTTTCTCTGTCTACTTCCTATGACTCCACCAATCCTAAAAAGTTTCTGTTATGTGTAGATCCAAAATGGCGACGAGAGCTTCAGAGCCCGCACGGGACCCGAATCCGAACAACCAATCTTCAAGAACTCCAAGAAGATCATCCTCCAAATTATCTTCTTCATCATCATCGAGAACCCCACAAACTCCGCTCTCGAATCCAGTCCGCAGCAGCTCCTCCGCCACCACCTCCTCCGCCGCCGCGTCCTCCACCTCCTACCGCCTCGACACATCCGTCGCCACCACTTCCGTCTCCAGCCAGGCCTCCTTGTCCACCCTCCGCGACACCCTCCCGGAAAACACCCAAATCTACGATTTCTCCGAAATCCGCGCCGCCACCAATAATTTCCTCGCCAAGCGCCACTCCTCGGCCTCCTCCTCCTCCCAGTCGTGGCGGTGCTTTCTCTCCGGCAAGGAAGTAATAGTTTTCCAGAGGAAGCTCCGTAAATCGATGACCAAAACAGACGTTCAGCAGAAGCTCACCGTGATCAGCAAGAGCCACTTCACGAGCATCGTCAAACTCCTCGGAATCTCCATCTCCGGCGAGCATATTTACCTCGTATACGAATTCGTACAAGGATCGGACCTGGGTTTGTGTCTGAGGAACAAAATCAACCCCGATTTCACTGTGTTATCCACATGGATGTCGCGAATGCAAGTCGCGACTGATGTAGCGCACGGGCTCGATTACATTCACAATACGGCCGGATTGAGCATCGATATGGTCCACAAGCACGTGAAGAGCAGCGGCATTATCGTGACGGAGCCCAATTTCAACGCCAAGATCTGCCATTTCGGCGCGGCGGAGCTCTGCGGCGAGACAGGGGAACAGGGGAATCAATCGGTGGGGGCAAAGCCTCAATTCGAGGGCGTTATAGGGTACATGTCGCCAGAGTTCAAGGCCACGGGGTTGGCGACGCAGAAATCCGATGTGTACGCTTTTGGGGTTGTGATTCTTGAGCTGATGACGGGAGAGGAGCCCGTGAAGTACAAATTCGATCGGAGTAGTGGGAATTACAGGTTGATTTCTGTTATTGAGACGGCGAGGGATGCAGTGGGCGGCGGCGGCGGCGGTGAGGGAGATGCCGTAGAAGGGAGGTTGAGGAGGTGGGTCGACAGAAGGTTAAGGGATTCGTTTCCGGTAGACGTGGCGGAGAAATTGACACGTGTCGCTCTGCAATGTGTGCAAGAGGATCCGGAGAAGCGACCCGAAATGAAATGGGTCGCGGGTAAAATATCGAAGCTTTATTTGGATTCTCGAAAATGGTCCGACAGAGTTAAGCTTCCAACGGAAATTTCAGTCTCATTGGCTCCTAGGTAGGTTTTTTTTTTTTTTTTTCATTCTATAATTAGGCCATTATTTTGGAAATATTTCCAAATTTTTTAAATGATGTGATAATATTATTAGCCCAATTATTGTTTGGCTATTAAATTCTTAATTATTGGATTAGTTGTAGGGAAATTTTGTTAAAAGAAAAATTTGCCATTTCATTTGATATAGAAATGGGCAATTCATCCTTTAACTTCAAAAAAAGTTGCATATTAGAATAAAATTAGGAGGAGTTATACTTTTTCGTCTGAAAAAGTTGCGTGATTAGGGGCATCCCATAAACAATTTTCACTCCAAAAGACCAAATCAGTAACAAGTAGTTAAAAACAGTCATCTAAGTCAAAATTTTCTTACTGAATGTCTCTAGTCACTCGACTTTTTTAAGTGATAATGTCTAATCCTGGTAAATTTGTGTCTAATATGCAACTCTTTTGAAATTAAGGGATAAATTTTCCATTTGGACCATCTCGATAAATTTATGTTCCACAAAAATCCAATTTTCTAAAGCTAACGAATGAAATCGCAAATTTTCTTTTTTTTTTAAATATACAGCAAAATTGGACATTGCATTGTCACTATGAGCTGAGTCCCAGGTGCAGACAGAGCTCATATAACATTAAAGTAATCTGGAAAACAATGTAGAACAAATCAAACTGCTTGAATTTGACTGGACTTATTTTTGCTTAAAAGCATTACTATTAAAGACTAAAAGTCGTTTTCGATTCATTTTCTTTTTTAACGAATCGTTTTCATTTTCTATAACTGGAATGCCCCTTTGTGAGAAAAGATAAAACTAAACACCATACTAAAAGTTGTTTCAAAAAAAAAAAAAAAACACCATACTAAAAGTAATGGGTTTGCCTTAACGAATTGTACCAATTCCCAATATTTATGCAACATCAACTTAAATTTGTTCAAAGTCATAAGCTTTAAAAAGCTGTCGAAGTCAAAAGCCGTGATCCTTAAAAGCACAGCACTTCAACATTAATTTGAATTGGTTTTGGTTTCAGTTTCAGTGTGACAAAGCCACTTGCTGAATTATGTCCTAAGTTGAAATTTAATTGGTCAAAATTTCAAAAAGGTAGGCATAAATGACACTTGATAGCTAAAGGTCAAATATGTTTTCATCCAATGGTTATTCTAACACAATTCAAAATTTATTAGTTGGATAAACTTTAAATTACTCGTGGATCTTTCTAATCATTTCCTTGATTGAACCAAATAATGAACGTTAGAACTTGAATTTAGTAAATCATACCTTAATTCCTACCCAAAAAAAAGAAGGTAATTACTGACCACAAAATAAAGAAGGTAATTCATACCTTACTTATCCATAGAGGAAAAAAATGGGAATTGTTATTTGCCTGGCTAAATTATTATTAGCTGTTAAATATATTGGGCCTCGTTTTATGTTAGGTCAATAGATTGGACTTTTTCTCTTGTTTTGGGCTTCTGTATATTATGGCCCATTAATCATTTTATTCTCTGGTATATTTTTGATTTATAATCTTTTTCTTTAATTAATTAATAATATCAATTCTTTTTTTCTCGCTGTCGTCTTCCACACTGTAACCCTAATTTGCGATTACGCCATTGTCAACATGGTATCCAGAGCAGGCAGTCCTAGCCTGTGATTCCTTCACTCCCTCTTCTCCTTACTATTACAGAACAAGCAAATCCCTGATTCGCGCTGTTCTCTATTATTTCTTCACTTCGCCAGATCTGCGTTATCTTCTTTAGATCCGCTCATCTGATTTAATATTCGTGTTCGATCTTTCTTCCTCCTTTCTCAAAAATGACTACATCTCCTGGTCCTCCGAAGAAAGACGAGAAAAACAAATATGTGTCCGACGATCTTTATTATATTCACAATGCTGAACAACCAGGCCTAAATCTTACCTCTATTGTCTTCGAAGGTAAAAATTTCTTCAACTGAAGAAGATCTGTAAGATTAGGGCTCGAAGCGAAAGCAAAAATTGGCTTCATCGATGGAACGGTCAAGGAACCTACAGAGGACGATCCTGAACATCAAAAATGGAGAAGAGCGAACGCGATGATCGTGGCATGGATCTTGAATTCCATGACAAAAGAAATGCACGAAGGATTCTCCTATGTCACCACTGCTCGCCAGTTATGGGTTGATCTGAAACAGCGATATGGAAAATCTAATGGACCTCTCCTCTATCAACTCAAGGGAGATTTGGGCTCTATGCGGCAAGGAAATATGAATTTGGTGCAATATCTGACTAAAGTGACCATGCTTTGCGATGAGATCTGTTCTCTATCTAAACCACCTCGTTGTATCTGCGGACGCTGCACCTGTGATGTTAATCAGCGCATACAAGATTCCAGAGAATCTGATATGCTTATACAATTCTTAATGGGCTTAAGCGACAGCTATGACATCCCTCGTGATAGTATACTGTCCATGGATCCTCTTCCTATTCTAAACCATGCTTTCTCCATACTGCAGAGGGTTGAATCACAGAGATCAACCCATATTTCCACTAATGACATCAGTGCACATGCTGCCTCTGGTAACTTCAACTCTGCCTCTTCCTCCAAAGCTCCTCCATACCCCAAAACTTCTTTTACTAACAAAGATGAGAGATATTGTTCTAAATGTGACAGTTATACTCATACACTTGAAACTTGTTTTAAAATTCATGGCACCCCTAAATGGTATGATGACTATAAAAGAAATCATGGAGGTAGTATAGGAAGGGGAGGCAGAAGTGGCAGAGGCAGAGGTGCAGGAAGAGGATCTAATGGTCAAACTTTCAGAAAAACAAATGCCAATTCTGCCCACATGGATACACCACTTGATTTACATGTTAGCTCCAATTCTTCTATGTTAACTGATAAAGTTTCTTCTCTAGTTCAGGAACTTGCGAAACTGATGCAGAATAACACCTCTTGCAATGAGGAGCATACTAATTTCTCATGTTGGTACTGCTAAACTTAATGAGATGCTAATTCTAAAGAATGTGTTATATATACCCTCCTTTAAACACAATCTACTTTCTGTGAAACAACTTACTCAAGAAACCAACTCATTTTTTACCTTTACATCCACTCACTGTTATCTGCAGGACCAGAATACTAGCAAAACCATTCTCACTGGAATTGCTTATGGGAACCTCTATCTGTTAAATAGTCCTGAAAATTCCTCTTGCAAAACCAATAATTCTTCTGTTTTACAAAGCTGTAATAATGTGAGAAATAATAGAAACATTGCTGATTTGAGAACCTGGCACTTTAGGCTGGGGCATTTAGGTACTGATGTTATGAAACATATGGACATTGCTATTTCCTCTAGACAAAACTTGCAACCCTGTGATACATGCCATTCTGCTAGACAACATAGGCTCACTTTTACAAGTAGCACTTCTACCACTACTCATGCTTTTGATCTCATACATATGGACTTGTGGGGTCCTTATAAGAAACCTTCTATATCTAACTGTCATTACTTCCTTACTATTGTTGATGATTACACTAGGTGCACCTGGACCTTTCTAATGGCTCATAAACAATGTACTTACTCTATTATTGCATCTTTTGTTAAAATGGTCCCTACTCTGTTCAATTGTAAGATCAAAAAGGTCAGATCAGACAATGGAACTGAGTTTGTTAACCAAAATATCTCAAAATTGTTCTCTGAGTTTGGTATATTACATCAAACTTCCTGTCCACATACACCACAACAAAATGGTGTAGTGGAAAGGAAGCACGAACACCTTTTGGAAACTGCAAGAGCTCTTATGTTCCAATCTGCTCTTCCACCTAAATTTTGGGGTGACTCCATTCTAGCAGCTACTTATTTGATAAATCATTTTCCTTCATCTGTGCTAAACTGGAAGTCAGCCTATGAACTTTTATATGAAAATAAACCTGATTTATCCAACTTAAAGGTGTTTGGATGCTTATACTATGCAACTAATACCAATTCTCAAAAGGACAAATTTGAAAGTAGAGCTTATAGATGTGTTTTTATTGGATATCCTTCTGGGCAGAAAGAATATAAGCTCTATGATTTAAACAATCATAAAACCATCATTTCAAGGGATGTCAGATTCTATGAATCTGTTTTTCGTTATTCTACCCACTACAATGCTCCTATTGATGAACTCTCTCATATTTCTCCCACTATTATTGCTGATGAGGATGTGAATAATCAGGAAAGATTACCCTCTCACTTTCCTGATTCCCCACATCCTCATAGCACTCATAGAGATTCAGAAAACACTTCCATTTCTCCTGATAACACACATAACTCAGACAGTTCTAGTCCTGAACCTGGAACTGACCTTTCAGCCAACCTTCCACCTTTTCAACCTAGGGTCAGTGACAGGCTCAAGACTAGGCCAAGGTATTTAGACAGTTATGTGTATGATCCTGCTTTTACTGTTTCCTTGCCAAACAACTCTTGTGTCACTTCTGAATCCTTCCCTTATTGTTCATCATATATTAACTTTTTTGCCAATATTGCCTCAATCCCTGAACCAAATCATACAAAGAAGCTGTTCAGTATGATGTTTGGGTTCAAGCTATGGATAAAGAGCTAAAAGCTCTAGAGCATAACAATACATGGCAAATAACATCTTTACCACCTGGCAAACAGGCCATTGGTTCAAAATGGGTTTTCAAAGTAAAATACAATCCTGATGGGTCTGTTGAAAGGTATAAAGTCTGGCTTGTAGCTAAGGGCTACAATCAAACTTTTGGCATTGACTATGTTGAGAGTTTCTCTCCAGTTGCCAAACTTGTCACAGTGAGGCTGATTCTTTCTATTTCCACCTCTCTGTCTTGGCGTCTTCATCAACTTGACATCAATAATGCATTTTTGCATGGTCATCTAGATGAAGAGGTCTACCTCAAACCCTCTGAGGGATATCATAAAGCCTCAAAGGGGCAAGTTTGCAAACTTACAAAGTCATTATATGGGTTAAAACAAGCATCTTGGCAGTGGAACCATGAGTTCACCTCCAAGTTGATCAATTTTGGTTTCAACAGTGTGCTCATGATCATTGCCTTTTTCTTTTAAAAACTGATTCTGCTTTTCTTGCCCTCTTAGTTTATGTAGATGATGTCCTATTAACTGGTTCTGATGAGACATTAATACAATCTGTTAAAGATTACTTACACAAGCTGTTTACCATAAAAGATCTTGGGCAAGCTAAATATTTTTGGGTTTAGAGATTTCTAGATGCAGTAATGGTTTATTGCTTACTCAAAAGAAATATATCCATGATATTCTTGTGGATTCTGGGATGGAAAATTACAAATCTGCACCTACACCCCTTCCTGCAGGACATCAGTTTACTGATGATGAGAGCCCCTTGCTCACTGATCCAGGGCAGTTCAGACGCTTAGTTGGGAGATTATTATATCTCAACATGTCAAACCTGACTTAAGCTTTGCTGTGCAACAGCTCAGCCAATTTGTTACACAACCAAGGGAGTCTCACTTAACTCTGCTAATCATATTCTTAGATATTTGCATGGTTCTCAGTCTACTGGTTTATTTTTCTCCACTGATACCTCTTTTATTTTGACAGGTTACTGTGACTCAGATTGGGCGACATGCCCCATCACTTGAAAATCAGTCTCTGGTTACTGTATCTTTCTTGGTTCTTCCCTTATCTCTTGGAAATCCAAGAAACAATCTACTATTTCTAAATCATCTTGCGAGGCTGAATATCGTAGTCTTGCATCCACTGTGTGTGAATTACAGTGGATACTTTATATGCTACATTATTTTGATTTATAGCCACCTTTACCTATCTCCATATATTGTGATAACAAGTCTGCTGTGAATATTACAGAAAATGCTGTCTTCCACGAGCGCACCAAGCATATCGAGATCGACTGCCACGTCACGAGGAACAGATATAAGGAAGGCATCATACTACCCATTCATGTTTCTGCTTCAGATCAGTTAGCTGATGTTCTAACGAAATCATTACCTGGGCCTGCTTTCCGCAAACTGTTGGTCAAGATGGGCCTCATATTCCATAAGGCGCCATCTTGAGGGGGGCTGTTAAATGTATTGGGCCTTGTTTTATGTTAGGCCAATAGATTGCACTTTTTCTCTTGTTTTGGGCTTCTGTATATTATGGCCCATTAGTCATTTTATTCTCTGGTATATTTTTGATTAATAATCCTTTTCTTTAATTAATTAATAATATCAATTCTTTCTTTCTCGCCGTCGTCTTCCACACTGTAACCCTAATTTGCGATTGCGCCATTGTCAACATTAACATTACAAATCTATTATTACAAAACAAATATACTCCTCCTTATTTTTTGGTTAACTTATTATGAACGGAACATACGTAAGTCAAAACTAAGCCTGTAAATGGTAATCTGAAAATCCGATATCCGTCTGTATCCGTATCCGTTTAAAGGGAATATTATCCGCATCCGTTTTAAAAAGATATTATCCGTATCCGATTATAGAAATCCAATTATAAACAGATAAGGATATGTTAATAAGACATCCGATCCGTTTAATATTAGTTCCGTTTAAATATCCGTTGGATATATCCGATATCCGATATATCCGTTATCCGTATTCAAAAAATTATATATATTAGTTTTATTATATATTTTAAAAAAATAAGTTAAATATGCATATAATAAGGAGAATAGTTTTTATTTAGACATATATATTTATTTGACAATTATAAAAAAAAAAATAACAAGAAACACATATTATATTAATAATAATAATAACAACAATAATAATATCTCAAGTTAAATAATTTTTATATATATAAAAAAGTTAAATAATTTTTATATATAAATATATTTAAAGATAAAAAAATAATTATTTTATAGATATATTTTAAAGATAATGAAATATTTTATAATTCTTATGATTTATTTAAATTCAATAAATTAAAATAAATTAAATAAATAATAGATTTTTAGCTATAGAGAAAAGACTTAGAATCTTATTATCATATCAATAAGTGTATACTATAATCTATATTTATGAATTATGCAATTATTCTAATATATTTAGTTTAATATTTCTAAAGATAAACCAAAGTTTATGTAATTTATATAATTGATTTAAATTCAATAATTTGGAACAAATCAAATAAATAATCTATGTTTGATTGTGTTGAGAAGTTTGTTCTATTTTTTGTAGTAAAATATGCCTATAAAACATGTAAATGGATGTGGATATTTGATTCGCATATTTACTAATTAAATATCTTTAAGGATAAGGATAATTCGATATCCGTCAGATATTCGAAGGATAAGGATATTCATTATCCGAAAGATAAAGGATAAGGATACGGTAAACAAATATATTAAAAGGATAAGGATAAGGATAGCGCATATCTGTCTGTTTCTGTATCCGTTTACACCCCTAGTCAAAATCGCATTCCGATGTTATACGGATACGACAACACGAATTTTTTTAAAATTATAGGATACAATACGGTTGATTAATATAAATTTTCATTAAAAAAATTAAATGTCAGTGTTGATACATAATGATGGTACAAACATTCATAATTGAAAAACAAAGTATTAAAATGCAATATAATTATTGATAAAATTAAAATATCTAAATTGATTAGTATGTTAGATGAATGCTAGTATAATTTGTATATTATGATATTCCAAGAAAAAATACAAAATGAGGAAGAAATGAATTTATACACTTATTCATTACTTTAATATTTTTTTCTTTTTTTTAAACAAATTATGATTGTTAAAAAAAAAAAAAAAGAAAAAAAAATGAATTTTGTTGTGTCCTTGCTTCCCGTGTCGGAGCCATGTTCCTAGCGTGTTAGAATTTATTTATTTTTTTATTTTCGAACACTTTTTTCCTTGTCAGACATGTATTTCTGCTGTGTCCGAGCCATGTCCATGTCCGACAAGTGTGTGACATTGTACAAACACAAAATCTATCTGTACGCACATATATTAGTGCTTTCTTTCCTAACAAGAGAATGATCTGCACAGACTCACAATCCTAATTGATGGACATTCTGGTCAATTTCTATGAGGGTGAAGTTCAAATAACATAATGTGTAGTGAAATAACAATCCCTAAAATTAATTTGCCACAATAACAATTTGCAATATAAGTAGTGACAAAAATTGTTTCGAAACTGGCACAGTTAACAACTTTAACATCAGATGATATGTTATCATAAATTACTGTAACAATTTCTCTTTTCTTTTTCATTTTTTCAACAAAAGTTTCGATGGATTCGATATCCGTTACTGTAGCGCTCCGAAATATTCAGAATGCAGCCCAGGAGTGCTCCACGGGACGTTGCACCCCGTGCAACGAACCGAGGAGGCGTCCTAACCTTGTCCTACATCGGAAAAACCAAATGAAATGGAAGGGTTTATAACCAAATTATCATGTACAACCAACATATGGGTTAACCGTCTTTTGGCGTGTGCTTCCAATGCCAAACTTTAGGGTTGTGCACGGTGATAACGAAGGTTATACCCGCGCGTCCAACGGGCGCCGTCGTGAGGGTTCTCCTCTCCGCGCCTGGGGGTCGTGACAAATGGTATCAGAGCCGACCGTCAGTCGTGGGAATGCATGTTCCACGCATGTCTGAGTCACCTCTAAAAGGGACTACGCGTGTGTGGGGAGCCGCGCTCCACATTCTCCACTAGCGGGCCGTAATGGGACTATGTCGCGGCGCAATGAGGACATTGCGTTCTGAAGGAGGGGTGATTGTAGCGGCCCGAAATATTCAGAATGCAGCGCAGGAGTGCTCCACGGGACGTTGCACCCTGTGCAACGAACCTGGAGGCGTCCTGACTTTGTCCCACATTGCAAAAACCAAATGAAATGGAAGGGTTTATAACAAAATTATCATGTACAACCACCATATGAGTTAACCATCTTTTGGCGCGTGCTTCCAATGCGAAAGTTTAGGGTTGTGCATGGTGGTAACGAAGGTTATACCCGCGCGTCCAACAGACGCCGTTGTGAGGGTTCTCCTCTCCGCGCCCAGGGGTCGCGACAGTCACCATCAAAGTGACGACATACTGCAAGACTACAGAGTATGAGCTTGCTCCTTACCAATTGTGCCAAGCCGCCAACTCTAGTTGGCACAATTCTCTTTTCTAGTGTCACAGAGATAATGACTTAGGCTTGACTTACAGATTTTATAGATTAAACTTGAAACAACTCACAAAATTTAATAGCACCAAAAAAAAAAAAAAAAGAACAAGATTAAACTTGCGGAAAATTGCCTTTAAATAACCATTCGCTCAAAAAATTTAGGTTTGCTATCCCATTTTTTCAATGGTCATTTTAGGTACCAATCTAAGTTTCAATTTTAACTTTGCTACCTCTTTTTGTGAAAATTTCGATTTGCCCATAAGTTTTTACCCCTACCCCTTCTTTTCTCTCATTTTCTCTCGCTTAAAATCACGTTCATCACTCCAACTACAGTTCATCGGCGGCGATAATCTCCCCTCCAGAGGCTGCGAAACAGTCAGATGTAGGAAACGAGCATTATAAAGATCATTCCACGTGCGAGCCAGGTGCGATTTTTCTTCTTTTTTATTTTGCTCGAAATATTATTGACATTTCGTCATTAGGGCTGGATTTATCACATGTATTTCGGTGATTTATGGTTCGTTTTTTAGAGTTTAATTGTTCCAAGCCTATTCTCGGCCTCAACTGTTAGAGTAGTGCCCTTGAAATCCGAACTGTTTAGGCTAATTCTTTGAAATACTCTAAAGTAGAACTTTCTAGTAACTTGCAATGAAAAGATGTGATTAGTGGTTTTATACTATTGACCAAATTCATCATATCTCATTTATATTTGAGTGAATATTATTTATTCTTGTGTATGGATGAAACCCCAAGATCACAATAAGCTAAGGGACTTGGTTTCACCATTTGATGGGGGCCATGAAATAAGTACTCAATGGTGTGATCTAAACTACTCCAAGTCGAAGAGTTTAAAAGGCACATTGGATGTTGAACAGACTCACTTGAGATTTGCTTGTATGTCATAGCTTTATGAAAGTGTGTCCCATTTCATGACATTAGTATTTTGACACTACTATGCATATAAGGGTGCTTAATAGAGATTAAGTTCACTGAGGATCCCGACGGGAATGCCTAAATGGGTTAAGGTTTATATCGAGTATAAAGATTGTAGTGCCCCAAAAAGGGAACACCACATCCCGCACCAAGGCATATCCTAAATACAGCCTTAAACCTATACTTAAGATATGCCTTGGTGCGGGATATGGTGTTCCCTTTTTGGGGCACTACATTTAGGTGGTATCAGAGCTTAGGTTGATAAGTTGGTTTCCAAGGCTCACCGGAATAGGATCCTGGCGTTGTGTTGCCTGAGTCAGCCTGATAGGTTATAGTGTAACCTTTAGTTAGAAGTATTGGTGGGCGCTTAGGGACCCTCAGTACTTAAATTATGGTAGATCACTATTGGGCTGCAGACTAGCAAGTGATTTATTACAATTGTAGTACTGAGTTTAAAACCTTGAGTGGACGTTGGGAGTTGTGATAGGAGAATCTCGATTTTGGGTCAAGTTCTGAGGCGTGTTTTGGTGTGTCTAGGTCGTACGGCTATAGGAATTCAGTGCTTATTTGCATTTTGTTCTTTAATTATATTATGTGCTTACGTGAACTCACTGCCTTATCTAAATGCTTTTAAAGTGGCATCAAGCATTTATACTTAGCATACATATAGCATACATAAGTATCACATCAAAAAGAGAAGAGTTCACCCTCAACATGGAACTTTTGGGCTGCAAACATGGTTGACAATCCATTCGAAGGTAATGTCCTATATAGCAGCCGGAGACGAAAATTCCAACATATATTTATGAATCAAGATACATTTTGCTCATATACTACAGTATTGTACCATCTGACTTTATTTTTAGGGATTGGTTAGAATTTGGGGACCAGATTCTTTTAAGGGGGGAGAGTGTAACGCCCCGTATTTTTCCATAGTCAAATAATTGTTTTAATTATATCTTGATACTATATCCCTATCCTAATTAGGGATAAGAATGTAATTTCCTTATTTAAAATATTTATTCGAATAGAATAAAATATGTAATTACCTAATTTATATGTTATATCCCGTAAGTGTAGTAAATTATTGCAATATAATAGAGAAAAAAATCTATTTTTTTTTCGAAAGATAAGCCACTTTGGCTTGTAAAGGAAAATCTGTTTTCTGAAATGCAAGAATATGTTGTTAGACCCTTGAGGACGCCCTTGGGGGATATGGGGCCGGGATAACAGGAAGGTGAGGCCTGGAGGTATGCGCCCAAAGTTGATCCCCACGCGTACCCCTTTTGTGAAGTGTTGCTCGTGCGTATTGTCGGAGTTGTCAATAATGCGAGCACATGAGTTGGGTGGTTACATTTGCAGTGTAACCCCTATATGTTTGTTTTGTTAGTTCAGGGTCGCTCCTCGGCTATTGTTTGGAAGAATAAAGTTGGTTTCTGTATTCTGATTGCTTATGGGTGTTAAGGTTGGAGAATTGCCCGTTCTATTCGGGTATCTGTTTGTTATTTGATTGCTTTATATTATATTAGTTCACCAACCATTTGTTTTGCAGTTTGAAAATTAAGTTTATGTTTATCTGTTTCTTTTGCTTTCTTTTCTTCGAAAAGATAAAATAAGTGAACCAATAATGTTTTAAATATATATATGTAAACCCCTCACTGAGTTTCCTTTAAACTCACCCCTCGTTTCTTTTTGGTTTTGGCTTCAGGTAGGTGGGCTTGGTGGCGCGTCGGTCTAGGTTGTCCGTGGCTTTCTAGACAGGTTATCCTGAGATTGTATTTTGTATTTACTTTTATTTTGGGAATTGGAGATTCATTTTGTCATTGGCCTTGTCGGCCTTATCTGTATGTCTCCTATGTTGATATTGTTGTAGTAGTTAATTTTTATTTTCGCCTTGTTTAATGAGTTTGTTTGTCTGCAGTTCGCTGTTGGGCCTTCGAGTGTAAGCCGACGGTGAGCACTCGGGGTATTCAGTAGTGCGAGATATGGTGTTTCCTTTTTGGGGCACTACAAAGATCTATAGGGATAGATCAAAGAGATTTATAGGATTATCCCAGTCCCTATACATAGACAAAGTTTTGAAGAGATTCGGAATGGAAGAATCCAAGAGAGGATTTCTTTCGATGAGACATGGCATTAACTTATCTAAGTCAATGTCTCCTCAGACTGATGAGGAAAAGAACCAGATGTCCTTTTATCCCCTATGCTTCGGACATAGGAAGCACAATGTATGCTATGTTGTGTACAAGACCTGATGTCGTGTTCGCCTTAAGTGTCACAAGTCGATATCAGTCCAACCCCAATGAAAGTCACTGGATGGCCGTAAAAACTATCCTTAAGTACTTGAGAAGGACTTAGGATATGTTCTTGGTGTACGTTGGTTGTCGTGAACTGAAAATAGAAGGATACACCTGTAACACCCCCATTTTTAAAAAAAGTTGAATAAATATAAATTAAGAAATTAAAATCATAACACGCATTCACATTTGCCTGACATATTATTTGTGATTTAAATTATTTATTTTAACATGTTTTCTTTTTTTTATTTTTCTAACCAAGAACCGGTCAAGCTGACCGTGAGATTAAGAGGACCCCTCCTCGTCTATAAAATCAAATCGGAAAGTTCGAGAAGTACATCAAAAGAGCACTAAACGCGCTAGTACAAATATAGCAAGCAACAAAGGTAAACCAATACCACCAAACCGTCTCGTAGTGAGACACGAGTTTCGCACTTGCCAAGTGGGGTTTGAAACTAATAAAATACACAAAGATATCCTTCCCATCTTCAATCTTCGGGAAATTGCATGCTTGGACAACTTTATAAGCGAATCGGCTATCAACATAAGGGATCCGGTTCTTGGCAACGTCTTCTTATACAGTATCTAAAGATGTCAACTGGGCCGGGCCAGCCCACGAACCCGGTGACCCAGCCCGGTCAAAACCGGCCCAGGCCCAGACCATGGATAGTATGGTGCGGGCTGGGCTGGGTTGGGGTATTAAGATGGACCCCCATTGATCTAAACTTACGGAACCAGCCCAGCCCGTGAACCGACCCGTTTTAACCCGTGAATAGCCCAGGACCAGCCCAGGAACCGGCCCAGCTCAGGACCGGCCCAGGCCCGCTTCGGTCTCAGCCCAGGCCCGTCTGGAACCGGCCCATAGGCTGATGCATTAATTTAACAAGCATGGCTGATGCAACCAGCTCTTAATTCTTGGTCATAGCCCATGGCCCAAAATTAATGGCTTCGGTCATAGCCCATGGCCCAAAATTAAATAAATTAAAGTACATGGCTGTCGGCTAATGCAATTAGTTCTTGCCCGTTGATGTTGATTTAACAAGCAACAGAAGTTACAGAACGATTGATCTACTAGCCTATTGCAACGGTAAAATAGTTACTTTTTTTTTTTAATTTCATTTTATTCCTATAAATACCATAATTCTCAATTCATTTTTTCCACCAATTCCTCAATATTTTCTCAACTCTCTTAACTACTCTCAAGTTGGAATTTCATTTGGGGAATTTATCTTTGAGGAGCTAGAAGTGCAAATTGAAGTTGGAATTTCATTTGAGCAATTTATCTTTGAGGATCTCTAATTTATATCCGGGTAACATCTTTCCTCTCTATTATATTTGATTAAGTGCAATATTTGTGAACTATAATAATTTGTTTTATCCTTTTATTTTATGTAATAAAATTGGAATATTATTTTTTTAAAAAAATTGCAAATGAATACATCACGTGGGTCTTCTCGTAAAAGTTCTACTTCCCCTAATTCTTCATCCGGTATTAGAGATCCCCCACTTATGCCACACACTAATTTTAGATTACCCCCTCCCCAAACAATAGATGAAGAACAAGAATTAATTCATGAAAATTTTAATACTTCCCCCGATACCCAATTACCTATAGATAATGATACAACCCCAACTAGTGTTAAGCCACCTATTAGAAATAAAACGAGCAAAGTTTGGGATTTTATTACATTAGAACGAGAACGTGAACAAGCTACATGTAATATTTGTAATAAAACTTTTAAATTTGCTAGGAATAGTGGTACGGGAACATTAACTAGACATTTAAATAGAGATCACGAAGGTTGGGATAATTTGGAAGGGCCATCGGGTCCATCACAATAATTTTTGCATCAAACTAGAAGTGGTTCAATTCAAACTTTTCAATATAATCATATGGAACAAAGAAAAGAATTTTCTAAAATGGTTGTTGCCGCGGAACTACCTTTTAATTTTGCCGAAAATAATTGGATGCATAGATGGGTAGGAAAAACTTTACAACCACAATATAAGAAAATTTCCCGAAATACTTGTTATAAAGATGGTTTTAAACAATATGAGGAAGAAATAATTGCTTTACGAACTTATTTTTCTACTTTGACTTCAAAAATTTCTCTTATCTCGGATTTGTGGAGAGGTAGAGGTAATCTCCATTATTGTTGTGTAACCGCGCATTGGATTAGTGAAGATTTTCATCTTCAAAAAAGAATTATTGAATTTGCATTACTTGAACATCCACACTCCGGTAATAATATTTATCAAGCTATAATGGATTGTTGCAATTATTGGAATATTTGTGATAAAATTTTATCTATATCTTTTGATAACGCAACTAACAATACTAAGGCTATTGAATTTTTAGTTCGAGATTTGAAACCAATGTTTAATGGTAAATGCTTTCATGTTAGATGTATTTGTCATATTATGCATCTTTGTGTTCAAGATGGTATGGCTTGGGTTGCACCTTATGTAGATAAAATTAGATCGGCCTTATCATACATTATGTCGGCATCAACTAGAACTCAAAAATATAGACGTTTAGTTAGAAAAGCTAAAATGAATTTCAAAGTTCCTTATCTTGATATGCCAACTAGGTGGAATTCTACTTATAGAATGTTAAGTGAGTCACATCCATATGCTAGTATAGTTACAAATTTAGTTAATCAAGAAATGCATGACGCAAATGGCAATGAATTTATTACTGAAACTGATTGGGATATTATTAATGTGATTGCACCTTTACTCGAAATATTTCTTGAAGTTACTAAAGTTATGTCGGGTACTTATTATCCTACGTCTAATATTATGTTGCCAAATTTAGTTAGAATTGTTAAATTATTTGAAGATCATAGAAATGATGACAATGTATTTGAAATTATTAAAAGTATGGAAGAAAAATGGCGTAAGTATTATACTAAGCTTCCTAAAATATGTGTCTTATCTTGTGTTTTTGATCCTAGATGCAAATTAGAAGGTTGTACTTTTTTGATAGAAAAATATTATTCTTATCTTAAGTGTGATGCTATAAATATAGATGAGGAAAAAAATGAAGTTCAATCTATGATTTATCCTTTAGTTGAAATTTATTCTACTCGTTCAAGTAGAGCACAACATGAAACATCTTCTTCTACACAAGCGGCACCAAGTAGATCTAGTGGATCGGTTTTTTCTTTGTTAAGTTCAATTAAAAGAAGTAGAACCACATCAAATGCTCAAACATATGAATTAACACATTATTTGCAACTTCCATTATTATATAATGTTTCAGATGATTTTGATATTTTAGAATGGTGGAGAATTGAACAAAAGAATTTTCCAATTCTTTCTTCTATTGCACGTGATCTACTAACATCTCAAATGTCTACTGTAGCTTCCGAAAGTGCTTTTAGTGCAGGTGAAAGAACTATTACGGATAGAAGAAGCCGATTAAGCCCAAAATCGATCAAATTTTGTATTTTGTGGAAGGATTGGCTCACACAACAATATAGGCAAGATGAATTGCACCGATTAGGAGAAAAATGGATACCACCACAAAATTATCCATCCGATGATGAGACGGCTTTTGAAACGACAACAATTCCCGATAACTCATCAACTATTGGTGAAGATATTGATTTTGAACGTATGTACTTCCCACAAAATGCAGATTATCCATATGGAAGCTCTTCTATGCCAATGTACGATTGGCAAATGATTCCGGATTAATTTTTATATGTAGATTCAAATAAAGAATCAATTTGTTATATTTGTTTAAATATTTCATGTATATTATGGTTTTAAGCCATCCCAATCAATAAAGTATTTTTGCTTTATAATAATTTTTAGATTATTATTATCTTTTATTTTTTTATGTAAATACTAACTTAAAAGAATTAATACCAAAAAATAAAATAAAAGAATTTTAAATGAAGTAAAGGAAAAAAAAAGAACAAAAGCTGCCTTCAACCCATCAAACCCATCAGCCTAGCCCGAAAAAAAAATATCAGCCCAAACCCATCAAACCCATTAACCCAGCCCAAAAAAACCGGCCCAGGCCCAGCCCGGCCGAGGCCCAATGTAGGTTCATGGGTTGAGTTGGGCCTCCATATTTGATCCTGACCCAGCCCAGCCTAGCCCGCTTAGAAGCCGGTCCCGAGCCAATCCAGCCCGCTACAGTGGCGGGCTCAGATGGGCCTGACCCAGCCCAGTTGACATCTTTAACAGTATCCGTCAAATACTAAAAGTAAAAACTAATCGAAGCCATGACAATATGCACAGTAAAACCCTTCAATTAATTTCATATTTTAACATGTTTTCTTTTTATTATAATTTGTTAGTAGAATATACTACTTGGATTAAAGTATTAACATGAATTTATCAGTGTGTCATTTATTTGCTAAGGATGTTAAATACACCAGGGGCAAATATCTAATCACAACCATATATTTCAATTATCTGGTTATAAGTAATTTGTTGCGGTTGAGATACGAAGTAATAAAGTGAAGTGTAAGTGTTTTTGGCAAATTTAGCAATTTACATGTGCAACAGTACATCAATTTGTATAGTATATAAATAAATATATATCTATATATTTGTCTCTTATGCATACCTAGTCTCAATCCTCTTTAAGATTTCTCATTAGGATAAAGATCTCAACATTCTCTTTTTCTTCCGCCATCTTCACCATTTAGAAAAGAAAAATTGACGGATAAATTCAAGAAAAGAACAGCTCATGCTATACCCCAACTCCACGAATTAAATTATCAGAGTGCCACCTTTCCTTTTCTTTCAGCAATTACTCTATAAAAACCACCGCCGGTCTAGCTTCTTCATCGCACATTATAATAGATTTAAGTGTTTCTGATCTCTCTGATCAAACTACCTCCGAAAATCACTTGTAGGTATGATTTAATTTCTTATTTCTTTTCCTCGATTATTTTTTGAAACAGATCAATCAGTTTAATATGTTGTTGATTTTGATTATTGTTATGTAACTAGAAATATCAGGACTACGCTAATAAATTCGTAAATAAACAGAGTTATGAGATTTTCTTATTGTCCAATAAATTTGAAGGTGAATAACTAGAAATGAATATGTGTAAAGCTGTATTAGTGAAATGGGTTAATTAGTGGAAATTTGATTAATGAAATAAGGAAGAAGAAATAGTATATAGTTATTAATTATAATATTTTCATTATAATCGTAATCCAATTATTAAGACTTATCTTTATTTAAATAACTTCCTGGCAACTACCATTGTATAATTAATTTGTGTAGTATTTGTGCCTATAGTTAATAAATGTATATAACTTCCTAATTAGTTTACTTAGAAGTCATTTACTTATAATTATTGCAATCAGGAGTTGTTAATTTAAAAAGCAGATAAATTGGTGGGACCATGTATGTTAAGGTCGTTTACTTATATTGAAAAAATGTCTGATTATTTTCTTCAATTATATATAACTTTGTGTTTTTCGTCAAATCTTTAATAACTTATTGAGAGTACGTAAATTGTTACTCGGAAACGAATATGATGTTATTATGTTGCTTACTACTAACTGAGATGTTATGAATTGTATACACTTGAGCAGCAATAGTACTATTTGAGATCTTCTGTCAATTAATTGTAGCGTTTACCAGATTATATGTGTATCTGTGCATGTACATATGTGAATCATAAATACCGACCCTGTACACTTTGTTTCTGTTAATTAGGAAACCACCAACTTAAATTAATAAGTAAACTAATTTAATAATTAATTGAACTGTAGGCTTCCGAAATAAATTATAATAAATTCTTAATGAGTACTAATAGTCGTGGTTATATAATATAAATTTGTTAATTTCCTGAATTTAGTTGAATCAGTTGTATAAATGTTTGGTTTATTAAATGCCTATGTTTGAATTTCATGTAATCGTTATGTCTTTAATTGGTTTTATTAGTTTGAGTCGGGTTGGGTTTAGTGTTAGATAGATTGAGTGTCCCACTAAACCTTAACTTGTCTGTCTTGTTATTCAGGTGTACCAGATATCAAGTCCGACGGTAACGGTGAGAAAAAATCTTATTATTTTTCTAAAACTGGAATATGTATATATGTAAATACATAATATATATGTAAGCTCTTCGTAAGACCTTTCTTTTATGATTTTAAGTTTTTCTCTCAAACTTATTATTAATCTATACATAAATATTTTCAATTACTAGTTTCGTTGAAGTTTTAAGAAAAATGATTTTGATACAAAACGATTTCGTACCTATAAGTATTGCATCAAATGATTTCATTTGTTTTTAAAAGAATATCCCGCCTGTTCCGTTTACGAGCTATTCTGTTATGTTTGACCGGCTGTTGCACTCTTGGGGACTCTCGCTACCGTTAGTCGGGGTCGCGCCCTGACATGGTGTGTTTGGAGTTTTACTGTTTTACCGTTTGGGAGCCATAAGGTGTACCGTTTGTCGTAGCTCGTATCATGTGCATGTATATCAACGGTATCTTGTTAGCTCGCCAGTTCATGCATTGAATTATTGATTTAATATTTTAATAATTATATGTTATTTTAATTCTCCAGTATTACCTCATCTCACTAAGTCCGTTTGACTTACTCCTTTCATATTGATCCCGTATTTCTGGACTAGTTCTTAGGTGAGGAGCGTTTAGATTAGAGGGATTGCGTCCCTGTTTTATTTGCTCTTGATTGGTTGATGTACAAGATTCCATCTCGGGGAATGTATATAATTGTATTGTTTTGTGAACTTAATTACTTGTTGAGATAGATACTAGTAATAAGTTATTGTTATATATGTTTTGCCCTCGTGTCGAGATTCCTTTTATATTTGTCGGGTTGTGCCTATTTCTTAGGACCTTTATTCTTTCTCTTTTTATTTCGGTATTCCGCTGCAATTTAGCTCTGATGTTTGGATGTGTAACGACCCGAAAATCCGAATTAGGATCCGATAGGCCGAGCCAATTTAATTATGCGATTTGTGGATTATTTTCATAATTATTATGTGAGATATAATATTTTTCATAAATGAGTGAATCTCGGTTTTTAAACCACTACATGTCAACGTGTGTTCAATTTCTTGAGTTTCGATTATAATATCGCTTTATTTCGACAACATGCTATTTTTAGTAAGTTTTACGAAATGACAAAAATGCCCTTTCGTATTTTAAGCCAAAATTAGATATTTTGAAAAAATATCCTCTCTCTCTCTCTCTCTCTCCCCCTCTCTCATCTCTCGTTCAACAACCAGCATAAAAGAAAAGAAGCAAAGAAGAGAAGAAGAGAAAGGAGGAAGGAACTTCAATAGATTGTCGAGCACTCGTTTCTCGACGGATTTACGAGCCGTAAACTCCTACGAACTCCTCTCGATCTCCTCTACCGGTAAAATTCTTTCACTATTCGATTTCATCCACTCCTTGCTTCATTTTTCCGAGTTTTTGCCAAAGATGTTCAAATAGTGCTATATGTCGATTTTGGAGGGATTTGCATGATTCTTGTCTCTATAGGTAGATTATGAGTAGGAGAATGTTATATGTGAATCATAGCATGAGTGTTTGACGATTTGTAGCTTAATTGAGGATTTTTGGAAGATTTTCGTGTAGGGTTTGTTATTCTGCGACTTTTGCAGAACTGATGAAGGCTGCACGACAAGTTGTACGGGGTGCAACAGGCCGTGCATGAGCCCTTATGCACGGCATGTTTCAGGCCGTGCAGCCCGTACAGGAACCTTAGAATTTTTTTTCTCCGTTTTCAGATTGGTTGGCTACGTTATTATCACATCATGAACAGTGACTTTTCCCGTTTGACCTTGGATTTGAAATCTGACTTCACCAATAGCTCCGTATAGGTTTAAAACTTTATATTTTACGAAGTTTGTATTTTTCTGACTTCATTCGGGCCCCGATCGATGCGTTTTTTGTTTAGGGATTTTAGGTTAATTTTCGAAAGTTGTTCGTTTCTTCCGAAACTTGAATGCGTGCTTCTTTGTTGCATTATAAGCATGATTATGAACTCTTATTGCATTTCAACATGATTTACATATTGAAATTTGTGGATTATTTCGTTTATTGACAATTTGAACCTAAGTGTTATATATGATTGTTTGATGTGCTCCTATGTGTTTTAATGCTTTCGTTTAATCCGTGTGTTGGCTTTAGTCTTATTTAGTTGTGTCGTTTGTTAATTGCAGGTTCTACTCCCGTGGAGTAGCTTGACCGTCTTTGCTTTCTGCTTTCTTTTGGTTGCCGTCAGGTGAGGTTTTCTTTTGCTATTCTTATACGATAATACGTACGTAATATCAAGCCTAACTCTAAATAAGCCTCGCATGTGGATTTTAATGTTTTCATCCCGTATTACTATACTTAGTAAATGCTTTATGTTTATTACTTTTATGAAGTTTAAGAACAAAACGGATTTGATATCAAACGAGTAATATGTATATGATTTTGAAAGAATTTCAACTAGAGACAGGCGAATCATATTTCATTTTAAATGTAATTTTGGGTTTGGAAACCTTCTCGTTGAGTGAAGTCGTTAGGGTGGATCCCCCCTGGCAATGGAATACCTGGTTGTGTTTCCTGCCGTTACATCGCCTGCCTCGAACGGCCTTTTTGGCCACTGAAAGCGTTGATTCCTATCTTCGATAGGGAAATGATAGTTCTGAAATGCGAGTGTTGACATGAAAATTTAATTACCATGGATAATTATCATAGGTGATATACTTTGATAATATCTCTACAATAAATTCATATATTGAAGATATAATTATCTATGTATTTTTATTTGATAATATCTCTTTAAAAAATTAAGAGATAATTATCTAAGTGATTGTCATGACCCCCGGGCACGGAGAGGAGAACCCTCACGACGGCGTCCGTTGGACGCGCGGGTATAACCTTCGCTCCCACTGTGCACAACCCTAAAGTTTGACTTAAGAAACACGTGCCAAAAAGGGATGCATCCTTAGTTGATTGTACATGAGAACTAGATTATAAACCCTTCGATTCTATGTTGAACTTCTGATGTGGGACAAAGTCCCCAGCACACACGCCCCTGCGCATGGTCTCAAGACCGTGCGCCAAGGCTGTGTGGCCTGCCTTAGAGGAATTCTGGCGCGGCTGATTTTTGGGGCATTACCGTGATATTATTTGATATTTTCTCTTTTAATAAATTTAAGAGATAATTACCAAAAGATAATTATTTCCGACATTGTACTCGCTCATGTTCTGCCTTCATGAGTTCATCTTTGGAAAGTCCTTATTCCTAATCCAGTACATACATAGGAAATTCGTTAAAATTTTAGCATCACCTGACCCATAATCACTTTTCAAAGAGTTGTATTCTTTGAAAACACATTTTTCCTTATCAAATACCACCATATGCCAATGCTCTCCACTGTGAATTGGAAATATAAAAAACCTCTTCCATCGATCACCGATCTGGGTCAAGTTATTCAGCAAAATAATGAAAGAGGACTCATCCGCTTCTACGGTTACATCCTCAATAAATTTGTTGAGCTGGTTTTGAGCAATGTGTCCTAGTGACCTACCCCGGCTTTGAGGATACATTTGCTTGAGTTTGTTGATAATTGTGAGATCGAGGAAGGGAGATGCAATTTGCGACGGCTCTGTGTTCTACATTTTTTTAATATCCTGAAGTAATGCCGAATGACATTTTCATCCATCATCTGACCATTTAAGAGGTCATGGATATGTTCTGCAGCAATATTGGCGCCTTCCGTTTCTTTACTCTCGTAAACAGTGCTGTTGCATAAATAAATAGACAGCTATTCAAAATTTACATTGACAAAAATATAAATTTTAAATATGCATTTCAATTTCAAAGTATGCATTTCATAGTTTGAATGCTCTTTCAGGACAAACCTTTTTGCCGATATTTTCTGAGACATAAATTTATCCACCATAGTGCGATGCTCAGGATCTGACTCATCACGACCCAGATATGAAACTGATGGTGAAACAGCCGCCCTGGACTCTTCTTTATCCTCCCCTTGCTTAGGTACGACATCATTTGCTGTCGGGACCCCCTCCGCCTCCAACGCCGTCCCATCCCCAAGTTCAGACAACCGTCAGCGTCTCATTGGCCCCTTGATCACATAGCCCAGGTACGCCATTATTTGTTGTCGGGAACCCCTCATCCTTGTTCGACACCTCATCCGTCGTCGTCTTCTTGTCCCCTTGATCTCCTTGCCCAGTTACAACGTCAGTCCCCGTAATTAGATTATTTCCCTTCACCAATATCTCTCTGTCCTCCAACGCCATCTCATGCATCACTTGGTCCCCTTGCGCAGGTACACCATCATTTGTTCTCGGGAGCCCCTCCTCCTCCGAGGCCTTCAAATCCCCAAGTTCAGAGATTTGCCCAACTACGTCGGATTGCACACAATTTTTCCACACCTCCTCCATCAATGGATCCTTCGCTTCCTCCTCACCCGATTTAGCATAGAACAGAACTATATCCATAACAGTCTCTTCAGGTTCCATCAGTGTGCTCCCCGCCACGTTATCCACTACAACGACATTGTCGTTCCTCTGCTTCTTTCTTATTTCCATCCTCTCAAAGGAATCAGAAACAGAGTCATCATCGCCATCTTCATCCATGTCCTCCTCCTCTTCGTCATCATCCTCCTCCTCCACATCCTTCTCCACATCCTTACCATCTCCTAGTCCCAATGGAATCTGATTCTCATCACTAACCATCAATCTCACTGAAATATCCAACAACTCTCCCCTACATATCGTTGTGGTCTCCTTCCTTTCATTATAATAGTCAGCAGAGACTGGAACATTCAACAGTATGTCTTCCCTCACATCTGTCGCTACAATCGGATATATCTGTTGAAAACAAAGAAATTAACTTCCAATTACGCGAATTGAACTTTTAGTGATGCATTTTTACCCCTCATCTGAGGAACATATCATACTTTATGCATATTTTCATCAAGTTTAACATTTTCATTTTATAGTTACGCGAATTGAACTTTTAGTGATGCATGTTTACCCATCATGTGACGACCCGCAATCTCTAAGTTCAAGATTAGCGCGTTTATCAGAATTCGGACCGTTTAAGGTCCCGACGTCTTCCACACTTGCACGTTTTTCAACTCTTGCATATAAAGATTTTTATAAATCATTGATTTGGCTTTTAAAACCCAAAGCATTAATTAGAATTTGATTTGCATCGTTTTATCATTAACTAGGGTTAATCCGGTAAATTTATATTTTAGCTCGTTCAATCAAATTTAGTAATTTAACGGTGTACATTGGGCTGGGGTTCAATGTCTTAATAATGCATATTTTGTCGAGGTTCCAAATATTTCCATAAAATTCTAAATATTATTCATTAAGTCATATTTTAAATAAAATTTCATTTTTAGCCTTTAGCCCAACCCGGAATTGACTTTTCATAAACTCATGAATTTTAAGAAAACGGACCTTGATTCTTACTAAGCATTTAATTACGGTCATTTTGACACTAAGTACGCCTAATTCTGACACTTTATACTATTTGCACATTTTTCGAAGATAGGGTATATCATGTGATTATTGGAAGTTTTGGGGCAGAAATGAAAATTGAGAGAACACACACACACGGTCGCACGAACGAGAAGCATTTTCTCCCAAATTGGGGATTTTGCTATTCTTTACCGATTGAAGCAAATGATATATGGAAATCAATCGTCTCGACAAGAGGAACACATTGGTACCATTATTTTGGGCATTTGGACGATGGTGGAGGCGTTGTGGCGGCGAGAAGGTGGCGCGGCTTTGAGCTTCTCGTCAGAGGCTTTTCTGGCGACGTCACGGCCTGGGCTTGGTCGGAAATGAAAGCTCTCGTTGAGGGGAGTCTTGTGGCGGTGGTCTCACGGCCTGATTTGGCCGGACGGCGGCAAATCGACGAAGAGAAGGCGCGGCGATTTTGGGCATTTTCCGGCGGCATGCGGCAGCGTCTCGACGGCGCACCACTGTGGCTGGAACGTCCTTGAAGAGACGAAGAGAATAGCGTTGGTCTCAGGCCCCAACTCAACGGGACGGCGGAGCATCGGCGGCGCGTGGGCGGCGCGCGGCTGAGGTGGTGTCGAAGCTACCTCCGGCCATCATTTTCAATGGGCTTTGCATCAATTCCAACCTCCTCGACATGGGTAACCCGATTTCGAAGTCCATTTCGTAATTCGTTGAGCGGATTTTCGTTAATTTCGATTCTTGGATTCTAGGGTTTTGGAGCTTCGGACTAGAATTAAATTCCGATGGATGATCCGATTGAGAAACAGTTTTCGGGGAAGTGACGGGCTCGTCGAGAGGACTATTTCTGTATAAGGGTTCGACCATCGGAGGTGGTCCGGCGGTGGTTCGGGATGGCAGGCGGTTTCTGGCATTTTTGGCACTGTTCCGGCGGGAATCCGGAGACGATGTCTTCAGACAGATCGTTCTCCTCAACGTAACGGTTCTAACGGCCCTGGTATTACTCAAATCCGACTTGTCGTTTTTCTTTTATCGCATTTTTTGTATTATTGTGTTAATTTGGTAGCTTTTGATATAACTTCTAGCTTTTAGCTTTTGAGCATGAATTAATTGTACTCTAGCTTGTTTTAATTATTGAATATTGTTGTTGTATGATTGTGTAGTCGAACGGATGGGTTTCGGTTCGATTAGGCTAGAGATAGGATCGATCTTAGCTTGTTAGCTTTTGAGAAAAGTTGTAAGTTGTGAAGTTGTACTTTGATTTATTGTTTTAATGAAATATACATGTTTTATGTTTAATTACACTTACACCCCTTAAGGATCTCTAAGTTATAAGTTGTGTAATTGATTTAAATGATTGTTCGTTAATTGTTATCCTCTCCTTTGAATGTGAAATGACCATATTACCCCTCGAATGCGCACTTATGCTTAGTAACTAAATGTTTGCATTTAGGCATGTTGTTCCTTTTATTTCAATGCCTAGTTCGTTGCTAAGAGTGTTGTTATATTGCGTATATTGATTTTAAATGACTTGATTGATCAATCTCACTTGATTTACTTAATCCTCGTTTGCCGTGCGTCTTGTCAGAGTCTTACATGGTTATGTCGTGTCTTAGATTGCAGGCTTTGCTCCCATGAAGTACTTGTTCGATTGCTTGCTTTCCTTCTATTATTTGTCGAGCCAGGTAAGGGTTAAAATGCTTTCAACTGGGGCAAGGACGTAGATATAGAGGTTGCGAACTAACTTATCATCCCGTCTTTCTTATTGCTTGCTATTATTGTCTTCAATATTTCCTTATGTGCTTAGTCAAACCATTTGATATCAACTTATACTATATTATCCAAAACTGATTTGTTCTTTCTTTTCAAACGTGACAATTTGACTTGGGTCGGGTCTATGAGGAAGGTCGTTAGGGGAGTTCGTCAACACACCCAGACGCGTACAGAACTTGTAGTCATCCCCTTTGTCGTCACACACTTGCCTAAATGCCCGTTTGGCACTCAACTAATAATATTCTTGAAATGCAAGCAAAATCATGGACTTTCTTTCATGGGGCCCGGGATGGTATTCGCGGGTCTCACCCGGGGACGAGCGTCCAGGGGGTTTCCCGAGGTACTACTCCCAAAACTAAGCGTCAATCATGGTCCGTCAGGAGTTGATAACCACGGTTGGGAGCGATGGTAGGTGATGCATTCGTTGCACGCTTTCCTTAAATTTATGTTGATCGAGCCTTGGGTTGCTCCTTGGCTTGACACCGGAGATGGAGTTACTTGCATGATTGAGGGGGTTATAAGGAGGAATAGGCCCATTCTCGCTGGGATAATTACTTGCTATCGTATTATTGCCTTTATTGTTATTACTGTTTATTGATTATTGTTATACTGCAAGTCGAAGCGCATTCCTGTTTTCTTCATTTAGCATATGTATTTTCCTTATATATATATAAAACCCGGAAGCGTGGCTCGAACATGCCCAACTTATGCCTTACTCAGTTACTGCTTTATTGTTCAAACTACTTAGTTGAATTACGAGCCGTATTTACTTATCATTTCCAACTTATTTATGGCATGTCTTTCGAACTTGTAACGGCCTCGTGACTCAACTAATATCATTTCAAAATTATCAGCTTGACTTTATGTGCAAATGTTTTCAAAGGATCCGGTTCGTCAACCTTTTTTGTTTTCAAAGTAAGCCGAACCCGAGTGTTGCTTGTGTTACGTTTTACAACTTATATTATTATTTGTACTCCTTCTCAAAACGAGCAACACTCACCACTTTTGGTTTTAAACGATAAACGACAAACTGTGATCAATACCTATGTTATATTACCCCCTTACTGAGTATCCTTTATACTCACCCCCTCTATTTTGGTTCTTGCTTAAGGTAGACAGGTGGCGGTGTCAGTTATCTTGTCAGTCGGCAGCAGCAGGTCTAGGTTGGCTCTTGTCCATTGTCTTGTCAGTGCCCCAACAACAGTCGAGTCGTTACTTTCTGAATTGATTCGAATTACTGTATATAACATTATGATTTACTTTCGGTATTTACGTGCCCCTGATGTGGGATAGTTAGTTGAGCCATGGACGACATTGAATGGATAATTGTTTCGGATTCATTTTGTGAATATGTTTCCATGGATGGCTTTTATGATTAAACTGTTGTTTCTGAAATCGCTTCCGCATTATTCTGATTGTTGCTGTTGTTGTTGGGGTATCGTGTTGTTGTTGCCGGAGTTTTTGATCGAGTGCTTGTCGTTTGCCAAGATGAATTTTTGAATGGGGTACATTTACCTTGTTTAGGAGTTCGTCTCGGTGCGGATGTGGTGTCCTTTCTCCTCCTACGAAAAGGGGCGCTACAGTCTTTGGTATCAAAGCCTAGGTTCCCAAAAGGAACCGAAGGCTCTAGTATCTTGTCTTGTCTTGCTTACAGTGTCTGCATAGGTTGTGTCTGTCCGTGTCGAATTCGTGGTTCGATGAGTGTTTGTCATTTCTTGGTGCCTAAAATTGTGAAGGAATACGGTTAGCTTAATTAACCAACTGGCGATCCTTTACAAGTTTTTGTACTAAGGAAGATGTAACGCGAGCCGATCGTGGAATTCTTTGTTGTGTCTTATTTGGTTTCGGCGTATAGGTCGTGCGGCTTTAGGATCGCAATTTATTTGTTAATATGCCTCGTGTGGTTGCATACTAACCTCATCAAACATGTATATTGAAACCTTGTGATGCAGAAACGATCAAACACTGTCTTCCTTTGAGATAGGACCCTACCGAAGGATGCTAACTTGGTGGATACAGCTTATGAGATTGGTCCTATACTCAGAAGGATTGGTGAAAGGTACGCAACTCATAATAGGCATTGCATTAGAACATTACTTGTAACTTATCTTAAATGTATTTTCACTATTACGTGTTATTCTTTTACTTCATGTGAGTTTCTCTACGGGTTTTAGCGTTGGTACCGCTTTAACCTATGAGCTCCATCCGTAAATGTGGGTAAACAAGGACAATAAGCAGACTTGACACACAGAATGACACGATAGCATAGGGTCGTATTCGGGTGTGGACAAGATACGAGAGCGATGGGTTTGGATTGTATGACAGCAAAGGAAACATATACTTCAGCCAGTTTCAGAGCATCTTCAGGGTCAACCGAGGGTCGAGGCAGATCGTTTTGATGTGACATTTTCGAGAACGACGACAGAATAGAACTCACGGAGATTGAAATCTATTGTGAGTCGGAATCAGACCAAGACAATATCAGACATGAAGAACACTGGGATCAGCAGAGTGTTGCAGATGAATTGTTCGACCTTCCAGATTTCACCTCTTCGTTTACCGCGATCAACTCAGAGGTACTAATCATGGTACGAGGGCAATAAAATAGAATTACTGGAAGACAATGGTTACCAATTCCAACACCATTAAGATAAAGCCAGTTGAAGACAGCTACCTTGAACAGCGAGCCAGATGATAGCATGATTTCAGAGGCGCATTCGACAATCGGATTTCAAACAGATTCAGAAGATGAAGAGTTATTTGGATTTGAAAATCGGGATTGCAATACAGAAGTTCCACTTTCGAGGACAGTGCATGGGAATATCTCAGGACTAATCAGAGAACCATGTCAGTAAAAGGTAACCCGTAGATAGATTTGTTACCGAGCTTAATCGAGCTTGGAAAGGTAATCAGTATCTCACCTCTCTAGAGATACTATCCGATGAGTTACGTGATCTACTTTCAGGCAGAGTACAGTAGAACCAGAGGTGACAACAGAAACGAAGTCAGTGTGGAACCAGAATTCGAGACAGTAAAGGAAAACATATCAGAAACCAACATATGTCACCAATGCAGACGTGTGAAGGGAATGAAACATCGAGGAACCGAATGGTGAGATGAAGAATGGGTAAAGGAGTTCGACCTGCGTCAGACATCGAGCTGGGATAGAGTTCGGGGATCAGAAACCTTGAAGGATTCAATTTCTGATCAGACAGAGTCATCACGGATTGCGAGGAATTCAAACCACATTAGAGATCGGATGAGCTTATGTGTTTAATTGCTTTAAATATTTGTTAAGTGTTTCGTGTGACTTGCATGCTTTAACTGCCTTTTAATTCTTACTTGCGCTAATTGAATGATTAGTTGCTAGGCTTTATATGATCTCTGTGTGGATAGCGCAGAATTCGATAGCCTCGTTATGCGCTATTAGAAAGTGCTAAGGACAAGGAGTTCTTAGTCGACTAGGAGCGATTCTGTTGCGAGTTCGATATGCGGATCTAGTTAGCGTCGACTTTATCAGATCGACCTGGAAGAAGAACACTTCGGAAGCTGGTTGAATTGAGAACAGAAGTGAGCATGGATGTCAGATTTTCAGGAATCAAAGGAGTCTTTCCACGTACTGAAGACGTTTTGAGATTGAAAGAACGAAATTCTGAAACCGAAGCCAAAGAAAAAAATTTTTTGGCAGAGAACGGTTTGACGTGAGAAGTAGAATCTGAGGACAGATTCTTTTGAAGGAGGGAGTATTGTGACGACCCGCAATCTCTAAGTTCAAGATTAGCGCGTTTATCGGAATTCGGACCATTTACGGTCCCGACGTCTTTCACAGTTGCATGTTTTCCAACTCTTGCATATAAAGACTTTTATAAATCATCGATTTGACTTTTAAAACCCAAAGCATTAATTAGAATTTGATTTGCATTGTTTTGTCATTAACTAGGGTTAATTCGGTAAATATATATTTTAGCTCGTTTAATCGAATTTAGTAATTTAACGGTGTACATTGGACTGGGGTTCAATGTTTTAATAATGCATATTTTGTCGAGGTTCCAAATATTTCCATAAAATTCTAAATATTATTCATTAAGTCATATTTTAAATAAAATTGCATATTTAGCCCAAAATTATTTACACTTTAGCCCAACCCGGAATTGACTTTTCGTAAACTCATGAATTTAAAGAAAACGGACCTTGATTCTTACTAAGAATTTAATTACGGTTATTTTGACACTAAGCACGCCTAGTTCCGATAATTTACACTATTTGCACATTTTTCGAGGATATGGTATATTATGTGATTATTGGATGTTTTGGGGCAGAAATGAAAATTGAGAGAACACACACACACGGTCGCGCGAACGAGAAGCATTTTCTCCCAAATTGGGGATCGTCTCGACGAGAGGAACACATTGGTACCATTATTTCAGGTATTTGGACGACGGTGGAGGCGTTGTGGCGGCGAGAAGGTGGTGCGGCTTTGAGCTTCTCGTCGGAGGCTTTTCCGGCGACGTCACAGCCTGGGCTTGGTCGGAAATGAAAGCTCTCATCGAGGGGAGTCTTTTGGCGGTGGTCTCACGGCCTGATTTGTCCGGACGGCGGCAAATCGACGAAGAGAAGGCGCGGCAATTTTGGACATTTTCCGGCGGCGTGCGGCGGCGTCTCGACGGCGCACCACCGTGGCTGGAACGGCCTTGATGAGATGAAGAGAATGGCGGTGGTCTCAGGCCCCAACTCGACGGGACGGCGGAGCACCGGCGGCGCGTGGGCGGCGCGCGGCTGAGGTAGCGTCGGAGATACCTCCGGCCATCATTTTCAATGGGCTTTGCATGAATTCCAACCTCCTCAACGTGGGTAAGCCGATTTTGAAGTCAATTTCATAATTCGTTGAGCGGATTTTCGTTAATTTTGAATCTTGGATTCTAGGGTTTTGGAGCTTCTGAGTAGAATTAAATTCCGATGGATGATCCGATTGAGAAACAGTTTTGGGGGAAGTGACGGGCTTGTCGAGAGGAGCATTTCGGTATAAGGGTTCGACCATCGGAGGTGGTCCGGCGGTGGTCGGGATGGCAGGCAGTTTCTGGCATTTTTGGCACTGTTCCGGCGGGAATCCGGCGACGATGTCTTCGGACTGATCGTTCCCCTCGACGTAACGGTTCTAACGACACTGGTATTACTCGAATCTAACTTGTCGTTTCTCTTTTATCGCATTTTTCGTATTATTGTGTTAATTTTGGTAACTTTTGATATAACTTCTAGCTTTTAGCTTTTGAGCATGAATTAATTGTACTCTAGCTTGTTTTAATTGTTGAATATTGTTGTTGTATGATTGTGTAGTCGAACGGATGGGTTTCGGTTCGATTAGGCTAGAGATAGGATCGATCTTAGCTTGTTAGCCTTTGAGAAAAGTTGTAAGTTGTGAAGTTGTACTTTGATTTATTGTTTTAATGAAATATACATGTTTTATGTTTAATTACACTTACACCCCTTAAGGATCTCTAAGTTATGAGTTGTGTAATTGATTTAAATGATTGTTCGTTAATTGTTATCCCCTCCTTTGAGTATGAAATGACCATATTACCCCTCGAATGCGCACTTATGCTTAGTAACTAAATGTTTGCATTTAGGCATGTTGTTCCTTTTATTTCAATGCCTAGTTCGTTGCTAAGAGTGTTGTTATATTGCGTATATTGATTTTAAATGACTTGATTGATCAATCTCACTTGATTTACTTAATCCTCGTTTGCCGTGCGTCTTGTCAGAGTCTTACATGGTTATGTCGTGTCTTAGATTGCAGGCTTTGCTCCCATGAAGTACTTGTTTGATTGCTTGCTTTCCTTCTATCATTTGTCGAGCCATGTAAGGGTTTAAAATGCTTTCAACTGGGGCAAGGACGTAGATATATAGGTTGTGAACTAGCTTATCATCCCGTCTTTCTTATTGCTTGGTATTCTTGTCTTCAATATTTCCTTATGTGTTTAGTCAGTCAGCAGCAGCAGATCTTGATTCGAATTACTGTATATAACATTATGATTTACTTTTTGTATTTACGTGCCCCTGATGTGGGATAGTTTGTTGTGCCATGGACGGCATTGAATGGATAATTATTTCGGATTCGTTTTGTGAATTTTGTTGCCATGGATGGCTTTTATGATTAAACTGTTGTTTCTGAAATTGTTTCCGCATTATTCTGATAGTTGCTGTTGTTGTTGGGGCGTTGTGTTGTTGTTGCCGGAGTTTTTGATCGAGTGCTTGCCGTTCGCCGAGATGAATTTTTGAATGGGGTACATTTACCTTGTTTGGGAGTTCATCTCGGTGCGGATGTGGTGTCCTTTCTCCTCCTACGAAAAGGGGCGCTACACATCATCTGAGAAATATATCATACTTAATTTAGGCATATTGTCATCGAGTTTAACATTTTTATATTATAGTTACACGAATTAAACTTTTAGTGATGCATGTTTACCCATCATCTGATGAACAGATCATACTTAATTTAGGCATATTTTCATCAAGTTTAACATTATCATTTTATAGTTATACGAGTTGAACCTTTAGTGATGCATTTTTACTCTTTATTTGAGGAACAAAGCATTCCCCAAGCATATTTTCTTATTGTTTAACATATTCATTTTATAGTTACACGAATTGAGCTTTTAGTGATAAATTTTTACTCCTCATTTGAGGAACAGAGAATTCTTTAGGATTTGTTACATAGATTTACAATGTAGTTCTTCAAGTGAAGGCATTACTTCCACACGATTATATATGAGTTATGTACTACCTCATACTTGGCGATGGAATCCAAAGCCATATGGGTCTTCTCCTTGACAATAGGAAGTTTAGATCCCGTCCATTGGAACATGCGCATGAATGAATGATGTCAGGTTGATACCCCATACTTCGGGACATGTTCGTAAAACCAAGCCTGTCATTCAGAAAAGAAAATCAAATTAAACACAAATTCTATTAAAAATCAAGCATCACGAACAGTCTGAAAATATAATTGCTTACCAACAATCCTATTAGGGTTGCAAAGGAACCGAACCGAACGGAACCTTAGCATTTTTTTAAGGTTCGGGTTCGAGTTCGAACCAATTTAAACGAACCCGAACCTAACGAACCCATCAAAAAAGGATTCGGGTTCGGTTCAATTAGAGGTTCGGGTTTGGTTCTGTTCGAGTAGAGGTTCGAGTGCGGTTTGATTAGAGGCTTGAGTTCGGTTCGAATAGAAGTTCGATTCGATTCGCGAATAATATTATATATATTATACATTATTAAATTATATTACATATAATAATATATATCTATATATATATATATATATATATATATATATTAATTATTTTATTAATATATATAGGGTTCGCGAACCTAGAAACAAAAAGTTCGGGTTCGGTTCGATACATATGCGAACCGAACCTAGGTTCGGGTTCGAATTTCTTGAATTCAAACTCGAACCTTTGGCTGAACCGGTTCGTTAGGTTCGCGAACCGATTCGGTTCGTTTGTAGTCCCATAGTGCAACCATCAAGAAATTCCATGCCCTTCTTGTGTTTATTGATCCCTTCGATCAAGAACCTGTAAGTGGCATCACCCCATGCAAATTCCCCAATTGTTTTTTCCAACCTATCAACATACCTTAACAATCCTCTTGCCAGGTTTCTGGTGCTGGCTGGGAACAACAAATAGTTAAAAACTAACAAAATAAACATTCTAACAAAGTCCTCTACACCTTCATCATCAGTCCTTCCAACCAATCGCTTTAGTATCTTCACAATTTCAACTGATCTCTGGATTGCAAGGGGTTTTAATTTTTCTTTACCCTTAACCGTAACCTTAACCGTAAAATATTTACGGGTTGTTTCTGATGCACCGTTAGAGTCCACGAAGACATGATGACCTTACGAGTGTAGTTCCATGACAATACATAACTCATCATTTTCGAGCTTGAGGGTTTCATTACCAAACTTAAACTAGTTCGCGTCACAATCGTACCTATCCGGAAGGTACTGTACTCGAAGAACACCGAACCAGATTTTCTACTCCAAGAGGTACTACATCTTCTACTCCATAATGCGGATGAGTGACACGTGGAAAGTTACAGATTCCCAATTAATGTTAAAGACTCTAAACGTGATCTACCGTTTAGCCTTCCGTTTACTTTTTATTTAATTTCTTTTTTCTCTTTAATAATTATCTTTTTCTATAATCTGGCTCAAAGATTCGATTAATTTATTCTCTCTCCCTCCAAAGTAAAATTAACAGAAAGGATAACTCCAAATATAACAGCTACTGAAAAATAAAGAAGTGGAGAAAAATAATATGCCGGAGAATACTGAAAAATAAAGAAGTGGAGAAAAATAATATGCCGGAGAAACTAGGAAGACAGGAACATATGGAAAGAAACGAGATATAAATCTTTGACGGAAGAAAAAACTAATTAATTCACAATTTCCTTCTCATAGCAGGTTGGTCGTGTGTTTAAAGGTGTCGGAGAATCAAGTTTTCTCTCCAGCGAATAGGCTTGTTTTGCTCCTGTTAGACGTTAGTATCCTTCGAATAATTTTCTTATTATTTAACATGATCAATATTTTCTTCAATTATATATAACTTTGTGTTTTTCGTCAAATCTTTAATAACTTAGTGAGAGTATGTAAATTGTTACTCGGAAACAAATATGATGTTATTATGTTGCTTACTACTAACTGAGATCAGCAGAAGATTGGGGAATAAGTACCCTAGAAGAAAAGGAATATTTCCGGCCTGACCAAAAAATTCAGGTTAAATTTAATTATTGGGATTACGTTGAAACATTTAACAAGGCTTTCCTTTATGAGAATCCATTAAGGAAGCACTCATGGTTCTTCAAAATATGTCCGAATGTTTATGAAAAAGACATCCCAAATTGGTTATACCAATGGTGGCTATCTTTTGGCCCCCTACTGTAAAAATTTTACCCGAACCTTATAAAGGTCTTTATGCAGAATGAGTGAATATTTCACCAACTCTAATAGAGGCAGAACATACTAATAAGTGGATTGAGGGAATACCCTTTCTACACTTTTTTATTGAGTTTGGAATCACATGGATATGGAGATGGGAACCTGAAATGGGTTATACCCAACAAAATATACCCTGTATCAAAAGGGTATCTTATACAAAATTTTGGAAACGAATGCTTAGAAAGAATGAGCATGGTGTCCTTGAAGGGCAAGAAACTATCGAAAATATTCAGGATAATATCCTACAATATAAAGAGCAGATCAAGTTGAAACAACAAAGGGAAGCTCTAAGTCCATTTCAACACCTATCGAGGAAATTAAATTTCCAAAAAGGACAAATGTCGAATAAAGAATTAATTGCATCTTATATGGAAGAGGTTAAGAAAGATTTGATAAAAAATTTTGGGATGGACTACCAATCGAATATTTCCATGGCCACCTCTTCACAAAATGATGAAAAATATTGCAACCCTGGTGAAGCAGAGGATCCTTATGCGGAAGAAGCAGATATTTCTATTGATGATATCATTAAAAATGTTCAACAATCTATTACGGAACAAATTCAAAGTTCCAGCTCCGCAAAAGACAAGAAAGCTATGGAATAAGTAGTCATAACAAAGAGACCCCACATATTTCCATAATGGAGTAGGGTGACAAATTTGTCAAAAAAAGTGGCTTTAATAAAGCATTATTTTCATAAAGTATTGTACTTTTCTGCTTTGTAATTATTTTATTTTGTCTGTAAGTTTTTTGGATTCACCTGTTTTAGAATCCAAGGTTTTCTTCTCCCCTCTATATATAGAGCCTTTTTTGTGTGTTGGGGATAGGTTCGAGTTTAGAGTTTTTAAGTTCTTTGAAAAATTTCTCTATAAATTTCCAGCAGTCTAAAGTTTCCAGTTCCTTAATTCTGGTGTGCTCCTAAGTAAGTTCTTATTCTTGTTTTATATTTCAATTTTATTTTCCGTATCTCCGCCTATATGGCCGGCTAAATTCTTGTGTTGAATAATATCATGGTGCTGAGATCTGGTAGCATGGTATAAAAAAAAAAAAAAAAAGAGTACCAGGAACAAAAATTTTGATGTCTCGGATGGTTTGAATTAAAAACACGCAAGGATTAGGTTTAACACCGAAGTCTGGATTCACCCACTTTGTTTCCATGTTTTAGGCATTTTTAGGGCTTGCCTCCATGACTAGTTAAGAACTAAATCCCTTGGCAGTTTTTAATTCTGTAAAATAATCCATATACAGTTTTAAAGATTTATTTTGTGATTCTCAACAAAAATAATTTAATTATTGTTTATTAAGGTCCTGTCAATAAATGGTATCAGAGCCATGGTATTATGATCTTGGTATATGATGTTATTCAACACAATTCTCTTATGATGAATATCATAAGAAATACAGATACTGTTAAAAACAGTGTCGAAGAGGAGTATGATATTCCTCAAAATCTTCATTTGCTTAATAAATGGACTATTCCAAAAATAGATCCAAAAATAATTTATAAATTTGGTACTTTTGAGAGAATGAGTTTAAAACAAGTGGTTAAAACCACTAAAGAAACAATTTCCCTTAATAAGGATGAAATGATAATTAGATTACTCAGTAATATAGATCTAAATAAATACAAAAAATTATATAAGTTTATCCATATTGGATTAGTTCAGGTTGCCTTTAAACCTTTAACCCTAGAAGGGTTACCAGAAAGCTTCATAGCAGCTTTAAGAGATGGTAGAAATTTAGATTGGAAACAATCTTTAATGGGTGTCATTCAGTCTAGTTTGGCCCATGGCCCAGTTTATTTTATTGTTTATCCTAATTTACAGTTATCTCTAACTGATATTAATATTCTTGATGCTTTAACATTAAATGTTAAAACCCATGGTTATAATTATGCTCCAGGATCTGAAGTTATATGTGTTTGTTATAGAATTTATTATAAACCTCTTCATACTTTGAATCCCCACTGTCAAATGGTTGATAAACCATTAAATGAAACTATTCTTATAGAAACCAATTTTAGCAGATTTGAGATCACTACTAGAAGATCTATAAAATGGGATGAAATAACATTCCCAAAAAATTGGATTATTGAGAGAGTTGTTCCTGCTCTTCCTAATACTTAGGACAAAGCTACTAATATAGTGCAAACTCCTGAGGGAAATGTTGTTATCAATTTTGATAAATCCAGATATTCTCTAGGACAAAAACCTGGATCACGTTTTTCTAGATTCAACTCTTCTTATTATCATATATCTCCTCTTGATTATGAGGTCAAATCTCCTTCTAGATTTTCCACTTGTCAAATTAGACAAACAGAAAAATCTTCTGATGATGTTCCATTTGATACAGTTGAAGAGTTAAGAATCCACCCTGATAATATTGTTAGAGGTATATATAAAGTTGAAGCAGATATGACTGGATCTTAAATGAATTTTTCTGTTTAATGGATTTTAAACCAAAAATTAATTTTAGCCCAGGATCAACGGCAAGAAAATTAATTCAACAAGAATTTAATCTCCCTAGGTGGGAACCATTTAAGAAATGGTTTCTTGAGAATTTTACGAAAGAAGATAGAAAAATATTTCAAGAAAAACTTTATAGTGATCTTTTTGAAAAAAGTGCCAGAATATCTTTTGTCCCATGGTTTATTACCAATTATGTAGAGAATTATATTTCTGTTATTGAAAGAGAGTATAAGTATTCTCAAAATGGAAAGGTTTTAAAAACAATTTTCCCTCCTTCTCAATCTTTTCATATTGAAAAAGATACTGAAACAAGGTATTATACTGCTTTCCAAAAACTCATTGATAGTGAAGTTTACCTATTACCACAGCTCATATTAATGGTTTAATAAAGCAACAAAATTATAGTAATATCTATTTAATTGTCCTTAGAGAACAAATTGTGTCTTTACATGACATAGTAGAAAAAATTATTTCTAACATAAATGAACTTAAAAGTTCATTACATATTAACAAAACTTTTAATCAGGAGAATATTGCTACTCCTAGTATCCAACCTCCTCCAGACGTCAATGATTTTAAATTAAAATCGGTGTCTGAGCTTGAAAAAATACTTGATGAAAAATTTAAAAATCTTTCAATAAAAACTCTTAATGATGAGTTTGAAAGTGATATGAGCGATAATGGTAATTATCAGAATATTGTCCGTGAAGATATTAATAAACTCTCTAAATATGCTGATAAACCTACTCAAAGGATGTATTATTATCCTAGACCCACTCCTCAGGATGTTCTTTTTGAAGAACAGGAGTATATTGTTAATAATTCTTACAGTGGTAAAAATATTTACGAATGGAATATTGATGGTTTTACTGAAAGACAGACTATAATGTTGTCCATAGGATGTTTATGTATAGCACTATATGCAAGAATAATGGCAATTCTGATAAAGCCATAACCAATATGATTATAGCAGGTTTTACTGGTCAGCTTAAAAGTTGGTGGGATAATTATCTCACTCAGAGCAATAAAAATGACATTTTAAATATGGTTAAAGATGAGGATGGTAGACATGTTGAAAATTCTATCTATACATTAATTATTAATATCATTGAACATTTTACTGGAAGATGGTCCGATAATAGTGATAATCTTAGGACTTTGCTCCAGAATTTAAGGTGTCGTACCTTTACTTCTTTTAGATTGTACAAAGATATTTTTCTTAGCAGAGTTATGGAACTCCCTGAATCTAATAGTCCTCACTGGAAATCCAAGTTTATAGATGGGTTACCTTCCTTATTTGCTGAAAGGGTTAGGAAAAACCTTAGGAAAGGTGATGTTAATATTAACTATGATAATTATACTTATGGCAAGTTAATAGGAACTTGCATTCAGGAAGGTTTAGCCTTATGTAATGAGATAAAATTGAGCCAACAGATTAAGAAGCATAATCTTAATGAGAAAAAACAGCTAGGTCAATTTTGTGGTCAATTTGGAGTAGAAAACCCATCTACTAGCCAGGATAATAGCAAGGCTAAGAAACACAAGAAAGATAATAGATCTCATGATTTTCCTAAAAGAAAACACAGAAAAAAAAAAAAAAAAAGAGAGAATTTAGAAGAGAAAAAAGGAGAGCGAATGCACCCCCCTATTATTTGCAGAAAATGTGGAAAAATAGGCCATTATGCTAATAAATGTTGGGTTAAGAAAAAACTCAGCACTTTAGATATTGATAATGATCTCAAGGATACTCTTAGCAAGCTACTTCTTCATTCTGATTTTGAAGAAGAAGATGCGCCCATTGAAGGGCTTGAAGCCTTGGAGAATGATAATAGTTCTTCTGATAGTGAAGATTGTGAACCTTGTAAAAATGGTTTACCTTGTGAAAGGGAGGATAGCTTCGAGCCAGAAGAAGGTAATAACCTTTATCAAATTATTTCTCAATTTCAGGAGATTAATGTCCTTAATAATGATAGTATTATAGAGATTTTGAAATCTGTCAAAAATCCTGAAATTTGATCAAAAATTCTTGATCAAATAGGAGAAAAAGATTCTCCGAATAAGCATGATGATTTTATTCCAAAATCTTCTGAACCATATACTATGGCAGAAGTAAAAAGAATGCTAAAACAAAAGCAAGTTGGTGAAACCCCAATAAATACTAATGATTTAGCAATTGAGATTTATAATTTGACATATTTCAAAACCTCTATAATACTATCATTATTAAGGACATTAATCTCCTGAAATTGAGAAATAATTTGATAAAGGTTATTACCTTCTTCTGGATCGGAGCTATCCTCCCTTTTACAAGGTAAACTATTTTTATAAGGTTCACAATCTTCACTATCAGAAGAATTGTTATCATTCTCCAAGGCTTCAAGCCCTTCAATAGGCGCATCTTCTTCTTCAGAATCAGAATGAAGAAGTAGCTTGCTAAGAGTATCATTGAGAACATTATCAGTATCTAAAGTGCTGAGTTTTTTCTTAACCCAACATTTATTAGCATAATGACCAATTTTTCCACATTTTTTGCAAATAATAGGGGGCGCATTCACTCTCCTTTTTTCTCTTCTAAATTCTCTCTTTTTTTTTTTTTTTTTCTGTGTTTTCTTTTAGGAAAATCATGAAATCTATTATCTTTCTTGTATTTCCTAGCCTTGCTATTATCCTGGCTAGTAGATGGATTTTCTACTCCAAATTGACCTAGCTGCTTCGGAAACAAATATGATGTTATTATGTTGCTTACTACTAACTGAGATGTTATGAATTGTATACACTTGAGCAGCAATAGTACTATGTGAGATCTTCTGTCAATTAATTGTAGCGTTTACCAGATTAGTTTATTTAGGTTGATATATATATATATATATATATATATATATATATATATATATATATATATATTAATCCTTTGTTACTATATATATTTTTTTTGGTTTGCATCTTTTAGTACTAATGTCGTTTATAATCATATAACTGAAAGTTCAATAATAATGGTTATTGTACCAATATACGTGAACAAATCATTAAAAAAAGATGTGAGAACGTTTAGAAAATTTTATTAGTTTATCATTATTGAATTTCATTTCCATTATTCACTTTATAGCAACACTGTTTGAGGATGACTTAGTTATGATATAGCAGGGTCAAACTAAAATATATTTCAACAAAATCGACTGAAATTGAGGTATTTTGAAGGGAGATGCGGGGAATCGAATCCCCTGCCTCTCACGTGCAACGTGAGCACTCTACCATTTGAGCTACATCTCCTTAAAAATATCACATGAATGAGTAGTTTGATGCAGAAAGAATTGGTACACAGTTCCTATGAACACCTGAACAATTTAAGCATAAATCTCACTGTTTATGCAGGATATTGAAATTGTCCAGCTTAAGCCTGCTAAGGAACATGCCAGCAAATAAGTTTTACAAAAAATAAAACAAGAAATAACATAGAGGTACCACCTTCTTAGTAGCAACTTCATATAAAAACTATATTAATAAGCAATTTGAGTATATGATGACTTGAAACTAAAAATTTTCTAAAAGAAACAGAATCTCTTACTCCTACAATATAATTCATTCATGTAGTCACTTTGGATTAGAAATGGCAGCAAGACATTCACTTCGAACTGCATCACAAAAAAATTATTTTTAATTCTTTCCTGATAAAACATCACCTCCACTAATTTGGCTAAACTTGGTAAATTCTTACAAATTAAAATTTGCCACATCATGCAAGCATCTATTCATATGTTTTAATTCTTGTTTGAACATTCAAACATGTATAGTCTCAGCAATTATTGAAGTAAATATATAAATTAATTATCCACAAAATTGGACATATGAAGTAGTGCGAGAAAAATGTGGGGACAAAAGGGAATTTAGATAAAAACTTACAGAAAATTGAAGGGTTACAACTTTGGGCATCTTCAATTGCTAATGCAAGTATATTTGGCCAGAGATTGACATTGTCTGCCCAAGCTTTGTTTTCTTCTTTCACATCCGGAGTCAATCCCCGTACGTCCTGACTTCCTGAAGATATTCCTTCTGCCCCTTCTTCTTTAGTTTTGTGGCGGCCAGAGACTGATGGAAAATCCCCCGCTCCACCTCCGTTAGAATAGTCATTTTGTTAGCTGCAACCTTATCTTTCTTGTTAATTTTACTTTGGAGGGATAGAGAATGAATTGATCGAATCTTTGGGGCAGATTAGAGAGAGAAGATAATTATTAAACACAAAAAAGAAATTTTAAAAAAAGTAAACAGAAGGCTAAACGGCAGATCAGGTTTGGAGTCTTTAACGTTAATTGGGAAAATGTAACTTTTCACGTGTCACTCATCCGAATAATGGAGTAGCAGATGTGTACCTCTTGGAGTAGAAAATCCGGTCCCGGCAAAATATGTTTTTGATAAATAATCTATCTGCGTTGCCAAGTGCAGCGTGTTGGATCGAGCTTGAATTTTAAACTTTCGTTTATGTTCCTTTTTCTTCGATCGGTCCATATCTGCATATAAAAAGAAGAGAAAAAGATTTAACAAAAATCCTAGGATGTGGAATTGAAATATTTGGTTGCCGTGTAAAATCAATGGAACCCCGAGATTAGGAAATAATAGAGGAGAAAATACCTGAAAATCAAACTGTTCTTCACGGAGACACAGGGTAAGCCCACCGGACGGAGAAAGAGTGATAAAGATGCGATTTTGGAGCTTAGCTAAAACCTGAGAGGAAAAACTTGAAATGGTGGTACTGGGTTTCTGCAATAGCGTCGTTGATGGTTTTTTCGAGTGTTTCTTGTCGACAGGAGTGCGTCGCGTCGTGTGGAGCAGTTGGGGTAGTGGTCGCCGGAAGTTGAGGTGCCGGTGATAATAGAAATTTTTGGAAGGAAAATAAAAGATAATGGCATACCCTTGTAATTTTTGAAAAAATAAGAATATTTCGGACATTTTACACAAAAATGGGTAGCAAAGTTAAAATTGAAACCTATAATGGGTACCTAAGATGACTGATGATGCTGATTTTTGGTATGGGGTCGGGTCGACCGCATCATCGAGCTCATCAGCTAAATTTGTAGAGTTGGGAACGACATTGACCTAAAAACACACGAACACAGGGGTTACTTGGCCGGAGAGGGTTGTCTCCGGCGTTAGAACCTTCGACGCTCAAGTCAGTACGAGTGAACAGAAGGGGTTTTGAGAGAGAAAATATGGGCTCAAGAGACTTAAGAGTGCTTACCTCTTACAGCAAATCCAAGAGGTATTTATAGAACCACCAAGACACATACAAGCATACAGATGAGGTGTGCATTTAATGCTCTGGCAGCTTAGGTGGACCACCCATGATTTGACAAGATTTAAGGACCCCCCAATCATAGATCTAATCGACCATGACCCTGACGGGTTATTGGAATGCTCGACCCCGACCCTGACGGGTCAAGGGAGTGCTCGACCCCAACCCTGACGAGTCATGGGTCTACTCGACCCCGACCCTTACGGGTCAAGGGAGTGCTAGACCCCGACCCTGACGGGTTATGGGTCTACTCGGCCAGAGCCTTACGGACTACGGGGATCAAGCTCGGTGGAATTTGATTTGCTCCACGTGTACTTGTGACCACCAGGATCGTGACACGTGGACAGTCGGAATTACTCCCTATCATCAGTCCCCCAAGTCCCAGTCGAATTTATTCGACTGGGAGTTGTAACCGAGCGTAGCTCTATTTCCCCGAGGGGTGCGCCCATTAATGGTGGCTGTTAGGTGCATTGAATGCATATTTTAGACGTGTCGACGAGTGAGCCGTTTGACCGCTAAACTTTTCCTATCTTGCTTGATTTGGGTAGTGTTGGGCTCGAGCTTTACACTCGAGCCCCCAGTCCTTGAGTCGAAGCTTAACTTCTGACTCAGGATTAGCAAACTGAGTGGTTCAGTGTTCGGCTCAAGCTTTGCACTTGAGTCCCCAGTCTTTGAGTCGAGGTCTAGCTTCGGACTCAAGACGGATTGAACTGAGTGAGCTCGAGCGCCTCAGTGTTGGGCTCGAGCTTTATGCTCGAGTCCCTAGTCTTCGGACCAAGCTCTAAGCTTTGGCCGGATATCTTCTATCCAAGTAGCTCTAAGCTAAAATTGGTTCTCTTCGATCCGAGCTCGAAGCTCGGATCCGATCGTCGCTCGGGGTTTGGCGCTCGTGCCGAGTCCCCAGTCTTCAAACTAAACTCTAAGCTTGGGCCGGATCTTTTCTAACCAAGCAGCTCTAAGCTCAAATTGGTTCTCTTCGATCCGAGCTCGAGGCTCGAATCCGATCGTCGCTCGGGGCTCGGCGCTTGTGCCAAGTCCCTGGTCTTCGGACAAAGCTCTAAGCTTGGGCCAGATCTCTTTGATCCAAGCTCTAAGCTCGAATCGGATCTTTTCGATCCGAGCTCGAGGCTTGGATCGGATCGCTTTGATCTGAGCTCGATGCTCAGCTCGGATCGTTTCGATCCAAGCTCGAGGCTTGGATCCGATCGTTGCTCGGGGCTCGGCACTTGTGCCGAGTCCCCAGCCTTCGGACTAGGCTCTAAGATTGGACCGAATTGCTTTGATCCAAGCTCTAGGCTTGAATCGGATCATTTTTATCCGAGCTCGAGGCTCGGATCCGATCGTTGCGCCCCAGCCTTCGGATCAGGCTCTAAGATTAGGCCGGATCTCTTCGATCCAAGCTCTAGGCTCGGATTGGATCGCTTCGATATCCGAGCTCCACGCTCGGATCAGGTCATTGCTCGGGGCTCGGCGCTCGTGCCGAGTCTCTAGTCTTCGGACCAAACTCTAAGCTTGAGCCGGATCTTTTCGAACCAAGTTTTAAGCTTGGGTCGGATCTCTTCGATCCAAGCTCGAGGCTCGAATCGGATCTCTTCGATCCGAGCTCGAAGCTCAGATCGGATCGTTTCAATCCAAGCTCGAGGCTTGGATCCGATTGTCGTTCGAGGCTAAGCGCTCGTGCCGAGTCCCCAGCCTTTTGACCAGGCTCTAAGCTTGGGCCGGATCGCTTTGATCCGAGCACAAGGCTCAGATCAGATTGTTTTGATCCGAGCTCGAGGCTTAGATCAGATCGTTTTGATCCGAGCTCGTGGCTCGGATCCGATCGTTTCGATCCAAGCTCGAGGCTCGAATTCGCTCGGCGCTCGTGCCGAGTCCTAAGTCTTCGGACCAAGCACTAAGCTTGGGCCGGATCTCTTTGAACCAAACTCTAAGTTTGGGTCGGATCTCTTCGATCCAAGCTCTAGGCTCGAGGCTTAGATCCGATCGTCGCTCAGCGCTCGACGCTCGTGCCGACTCCCTAGTCTTCGGACCAAGCTCTAAGCTGATTTTTGGTATGGGGTTGTCTGCGGCGTAGCACCTCCGACGCTCAAGTCAGTACGAGTGAACAGAAGGGGTTTTGAGGGAGAAAATATGGGCTCAAGTGACTTAAGAGTGCTTATCTCTTACTGCAAATGCAAGGGGTATTTATAGAACCACCAAGACACATACAAGCACACACCTGAGGTGTGCATTTAATGCTTTGGCGGCTTTGGTGGGACCACCCATGATTTGACAGGATTTAAGGACTCCCCGATCATAGATCTAATCGACCATGACGGGTCATGGGTCTACTCGACCGCGACCCTGACGGGTCAAGGGAGTGCTCGACCGCGACCCTGACGGGTCATGAGTCTACTCGATCGGAGCCTTACGGACTACAGGGCTCGAGCTCGATGGAATTTGATTTGGTCCACATGTACTTGTGACCGCCAGGATCGTGACATGTGGACGGTCGGAATTACTCCCTATCAATGACCTTTGAAAAAAATGAATAGCTATCCTAAATTTTTTAAAAGATGGTGATTTAAAGACAATTTTCCGTTAATACAAGTACTTTTTAGTTTTTAACTTATTTAAAATTGATATCTTTTCCACGTAATGTCTCAATTCAAGATAGAGCAAAAAAAAATATAAATTATTTTTCATCTTTTTTCTTGGAATATGTATCAAAATATTATTTATATAAAAAAATATAAATTATTTTTTTTTGTTAGCATTAGCCATCATCTTTTTTGAAATAAATATAAATTCAAGTTTAATTTGTTAAATCGAGTCAAATCGAATTAATTTTGTAGTTTCAGTACGTAGTCCTGCCGTAATAGTGATTGAAAACTGTACTCCTTATTGACTACTAGCAGTGAAATAATCAGATTTGACTGGTAAATCAGATCAATATTTAACTTTTTAAATAGAATATATATATATATATATATATATATATATATATATATATATATATATATATTCTATTTAACTATATATATATATTAAATTATAAATAAAGGGTTGTGGGGTGGGTGAAGTGTGACGATCCGTAATCTCCAAGTTCAAGATTAGCGCGTTTATCAGAATTCGGATCGTTTACGGTCCCGACGTCTTTCACACTTGCACATTTTTCCAACTATTGCATTTAATGATTTTTATAAATCATCGATTTGACATTTAAAACCCAAGGCATTAATTAGAAATTGATTTGTATCGTTTTGTCATTAACTAGGGTTAATTCGGTAAATTTATATTTTAGCTCGTTTAATTTAATCTAGTAATTCAACTGTGTACATTGGACTGGGGTTCAATGTTTTAATAATGTATATTTTGTGGAGGTTCCAAAAATTTTCATAAAATCCTTAATATTATTCAGTAAGTCATATTTTAAAGAAAATTATATTTCTGGCCCAAAACTATTTACACTTTAGCCCAACCCGGGATTAACTTTTTGTAAACTCATGAATTTTAAGAAAACGAACCCTGATTCTTACTAAGCATTTTATTTCGGTCATTTTGACACTAAGTACACTAAATTCCGACACTTTATACAATTTGCACATTTTTCGAGGATATGGTATAATATGCAATTATTGGAAGCTTTGGGGCAAAAATGAAAAATGAGAGAACACAAGGCAGACGGACGTGAGGGATGCGAGCTCCATTCTTCCAAATTGGGATTTCTCCGTTTCTTCACCAAATCTAGCAAATGATATATGGAAATCGATCGTCTCGACGAGAGGAACACATTGGTACCATTATTTCGGGCATTTGGACGACGGTGGTGGCGCGGTGGAGCTTGGAAGTTCCGCGGCTGAGATGGTGGTGGTCGTGACTTTTCCGGTGATTTTTAGGCGGTGGGCAAGGGCAGTTCTAGACCAATTTTTTGAGAGGAATCCAACGGCGGTGGTCCAATGGCCATTCGACCACCGGTGAAGGAGATATGACCAATTTTCAGTCGAGAGACCGTTTCTCCGATTTGCCATCTCCGGTGACCCCACGGTGGCGCACCACCCGGAGAAGGTAGCCCTGGACGAGGGGTGTAACGACCCGAATATTTTAATTATAATTATATTTATTACGCGAATTCTTTCTTGTCTAATTTCTCGATCTATCCCATTTAATTAATTAATCTTACGGAAAAGATTGAATTCTATTAAGATTAGGTTTTTATTGGTTTATCGGTTATAGTTGATGGATTCGTTTGATTTTCGTTTCTAATTGTTAAGCATGTTTAGGAGAGTAATATATATGAATTTGAGCATGATTGGCCGAGTATAATTTGTGTAGGATGAATTTTGGTATTAGATTTATTTCTTCTGCGTCTGTTTCTCGCGAATCTGCTCATTTTAGGACCACACGGTCTCGCCACATGCCATGACGCGACCCCGTGAGAACGCGCACGGCCTTGCGACAGGCCGTGCAGGAGGCCATGTGCCTTGTGAATAGCACGCACGGCCTTGCGCACGGCCGTGCAAGAGGCCGTGCACATCCATTTCTTGCACGCACGGCCTTGCAACAGGCCGTGCAACACCCCGTGTGTACCCCTTAGCCAATTTTCAGCCATTTTCCAGACTGGACCTTCTGTATTTTTCACCCCCAAAAACCTAAAATGTTCATTTGATCTCGTTTTTGAATTCCGTCTTCACCAATAGCTTTATTTGGTCATTTATATCTTTAATATTCGAAGTAGGAATTTTTCCGACTTCGTTCGGGCACTGAATAGTGCCAATCTTGTTTAGGGCTTTTTAGCTATTTTTCATACATCGTCTATTTGATCCAAAACTTGTATGAATGCTTCCTTATTATGTCACGAGCATGAATGTGAAATCTAAATTGTGTTTGAAGCATGTTTACATCTTTTAATCCTTATATCTCGTTTAATTGTTTTAAATGCAATTGTGAGTACTTCAATGGAAGTCGTGTCTATATGCTTTCACGTGCTTTAATTACTTATCGTACGCCGTGTGTCTTGTCAAGAGTGTTACCTGGTTATGTCGTGTCTTAGATTGCAGGCTTCACTCCCCGTGGAGTACTTGTCCGTTGCTTGCTTTTCTCGTTTGTTGAGCTTTAGGTGAGGGTTTTAAATACTTTCAAACGGAGTAAGAATTTCTTTTAAATTATTGCGAACTACCCTTATGTGCTCATCTTGCTTTGATTTCCTTTCTCGTATATCTATTAGATATTTAATATATATTTTATAACAAATGTTTTGATATGAACTTGTATCTATAGGTATCTCTAAATCATTTTGTTTTCAAAGGGCAAGAAAACTCTTTCCTTTTACGTGACGGTTTGACTTAGGATTTAACCCCTTCGTCGTCATACACACTTGCCTAAATGCCCTTTTGGCCTTAACTTATAATGTTCTTCGAACGCGAGCAACGATAATGTATTGTTATTTAAAATGGGCCGGGGATGGTATCCGGAGGTTGCAACTAGGGACGAGCGTCCAGGGTGTAATCCGAGGTACTTTTCCCAAAATTAAGCGTCAATCGTGGCCCATCAGGAGTTGATAGCCACGGTTGGGAGTGATGGTGGGCGTTGCATTCGTTTCACGTTTTCCTAAAATTCAACAGTCGCCCGGGGGTAGCATTTCTGGGGTCGGACACCGGTGATGGAGTTACTGAACTTGAGGGGGTTATAAGGAGGAACAGGCCCATTCTCGCTGGGATATTACTTGCTTACATTAATGCTTTATTATTACGGCTTATTATTGTCGTGTATGCAAGTCGAAGCACGATCCGGATTTTCTTCAATTATGCAAATGTAATTTCTTATATATATATAATCCAAAACCGGAATCGTGACTCGTACTTGTTCCCTCTTTACCCTCATTGAGTATCCTTTATACTCACCCCCACTATTTTGATTCTTACTTCAGGTCGACAGATGGCGTTGTCACCTATCTTTTCAGTCGGCAGCAGCAGGTCTAGGTTGGCTCGTATGTCTTGTCTTGTCAGTGTCCCAACAACAGTCGTGTCCTTATTTATGATTTGATTTAATTTATGTATTCCATATTATGTTTTAATTCCCGTACTTATGTGTCCCTGATGTGGGATAAATTAGACGAGCCATGGATGGCATTTAATAAATGATTATGGAAAATGATGTATGAATTATGTTGCCATGAATGGCTTATATGACTAATTGTATAATTTAATTGTGCTTACGCAACTCTGTTATTCTTTTATTGTAGTTGTTGTTGGGGTGTCGTTATGCTGTTGCTGGTATTTGTTTGACTGATTGCCGTTCGCCCGGATGGATTCTTAAATGGGGTACATCTACCACGTTTGGGAGTTCGTCTCGGTGCGGATGTGGTGTCCTTTCTCCGTCCTACGGAAAGGGGCACTACAGTCAGTGGTATCAGAGCCTAGGTGCCTGAAAGGGAACCGAAAGCTCTAGTATCTCGTCTGTCTTGCATGGAGTGTCTGTCAGCTTGGTGTCAGTTTGTATTGAATTCGCAGCATGGCGAGTGTTCGTCATCCTTGATGCCAGAATTGTAGAACGAACACGGTTGAGCTGCAACTCAACTGGCGATCTTCTATACTACTTGTATTAAGTACGTCGTAACACGAGTCGCTCATGGGATTCGATGTCGTGTCCTATTCGGTTTGGTTCGTCTAGGTTGTACGACATTAGGATCTTACTTGATGGTTTGAATTATGTAACTTATACTATGAGTGAGATTCCGTGCTACATGTGATTATTACAAGGGCATGCTTATGTGATTTTTTTTCAAAACTCATTCCTCATTAGACATGCATCTATCTTGCCAATTAGTTGTGATTGCAGACTACTCGGAATTCCATGCCACTAAACCTTATGAGAGAAGTGGAAACGAGTCGAGAAGACGGAGCTTGATTTTAGTATGAACGATCCAGGTATATTGCATTGGCATGACATTCATCCAAAATTCATTTAATTTCATCTTACGATGAAGTTTTAAAATTTTGTGCATTAGACGTATAATTGATAATATGTGAAAATATTATATATCTGAATTTATATGATTTTTGGTGAAATATATTCCTTGTATGAATTTTGTGAAGTTTGTGTGGTTTAAAACACATAAACTGCCCCTGCATGCCTTGCACGGTCTCGCCACACAGCGTGACGAGACCCCGTGCACCTTTCCACACGGTCTTGCCGCACCCTGTGCGAGAGACCGTGCGCAAACCATCCACACGGGGTCGTCACATGCCGTGACGAGAGCCCGTGCGTGTTTCTTCCACACGGTGTCGTCACACGCCGTGACGATACCCCGTGCGTGTTTTTCCACACGGCCTCGTCACACGCCGTGACGAGAGGCCGTGCGCACCTCTTCCGGATTTTTAAATGATCAGAAGCTCCAGTTTTTTTCGCACAACACCTCAAATTTTTCTTTCTCTCTCGCGAGTTTCTCCCAAATTTTTCCCCCAAATTTCATCAGTTTTTGAGTTCGATTATTTCTCAATCCAGCCGACGGATTTTCGTGAAATTTTGAAGACGCATTTTCTGCAGCACGTCCTTCGACCAGTTGGAATTTTAGGCTCAATCCGTTGTACCGATCTCACATTATCTTCGCCCGAAGTAGCGCACGCCAAGTGTTTGGTGAAAGTCTCAAGTGAAATTTACAACTTGTTTTCCTTCAACTCAAACCAACTCAAGCTCTATTATGGAAGGCAACCGCGAGACTCGTAGCGGGCGTTGGGCAAGGGAGTTACCCGACATAGCGGCACCGGAAGGTTATCAAGTAGATTTGGGAAACGAGGACGACCAAAATGTCTTCAATCGGTTAATGGAACGACCGGTTAAGGCCACACAATTCCTCGATATGGAAGCCATGTATCAGTTGGGCCTAGGCGAAGGCATATCCCAATATATCGACAACATAGGATGGACTAATTTCTGGAGCATCCAAAGGCCATCCTACCGCCGGCTCACATGTAAATTTTTAAGTTCTCTTAAGGGCGCAGCATTTCCAGACGACCTCGAGATGCCAATCGGAATCCACTTCCGAGCATTCAACCAAGATTATACGCTCTCATAGCGGCAGATGCCCGAGTACTTTCAGTTGGATGTCACGGCACCTAGAAGACGTGCTGATGGATGGAATCAGGCCGAGGCTTGGAGACGTATCTCCACCTCCACCGAAATGTTCAACTCCGGCGTATCCAAAGCCACAACGCTTATCACCACTCAGCTAAGGATTGTGCATAGAGTTGTTTCTCGATCGGTTCTAGCTAGAGGAGACAGTCCGGGAGCGGTGAATACCGAAGATTGTCTCATGCTCGACCACATGGTGAGAGGGGTCAGGTTCAACCCCATTTCGTATATGATGGACCATATGATGTACATCTCCACTCGGTCGAGAGGAGAGATTCGAGTAGGCTCCTATATCACCGCCATTTTGGAGTGTGCCCAGGTGGAAGGGCTCGATACTCAGGTTGCCGTTGGAGGTTCAACCATGATTAGTTATGGCACTCTAGCCCAGATGGCGATTTGCACAAAGGGACCGAGGCGGAACGACCCGTATGTTCTGGTAGACGGTCTACCCTTGTGGGAAGCCGTCCAAGATGATGCTCACGAAGAAGGACCCCCGAATTCAGAGGTCCACGAGCAGGCTCGGCACATCTACCCACAGTCGTGGAGACAGGATTTTTCGATACCTGAGTCTTCACATGGCAGAGGAAACACGCAGGACCAGGAGTCGATTGATCTGCAGCAATTGTATTCGGAGTTCTCCGACTACCGTCGTGTGACCGATGAGAGATTTGCCCAGCAGGAGAGGCAGATCAATGAGGGCTTTGCAGCTCAGCGCGCTCACATGGATAGGCAATACACACCATTACAGTCAGAGCTTCAGCGATCTATCTCCGAGATGCAGAGGTCACTTTCGGAGCAGCTCGATCAGTATTTCCGTCGTGGCCCCGATGAGCCATGATTTATCTATTCTTATTTTCTTCTTTACCGCTAGCTTTGTTTAGGAATTGATGTAATTCCGTATTTGGATGACTATGAATTTTATTTGGAATGTTAAGTGCGTTAAATGTTTTATTATGAATGATGTTTATTATGTGATTTAATTGCTTCTGAATGTTCGTTTTAATTCGCGTTATTAGAATTTCCATGATTATGCTCCTCTTAACTAACCCCGAGACCGGAGGAGAATCTGAGGACAGATTCTTTTGAAGAGGGGATTATTGTAACGACCCGAATATTTTAATTATAATTATATTTATTACGCGAATTCTTTCTTGTCTAATTTCTCGATCTATCCCATTTAATTAATTAATCTTACGGAAAAGATTGATTTAACCTATCATTTAAATACCCGCAATTGCTAAAATTACATAAATGCCCTTAAAAGCCAAAATGACCATTTTACCCCTCGAGATATTTTCCCTAAATATCTAACTCTCTCTCACAATCTCTCATTTCACAAAGAAGGAAGAAAATAAGAAGGAAGGAGGAAGAGAGATTTTCGTGGCGAATTCGATCCTCGTCTGAATGGAATCCCGTCTTCAGCTACGTGACCCCCATTCCATAACCAACCGGTAACCTTCTAACCTCTTTTCGATTCATCCGACGAATATCGATTTTTATTGAATTCTATTAAGATTAGGTTTTTATTGGTTTATCGGTTATAGTTGATGGATTCGTTTGATTTTCGTTTCTAATTGTTAAGCATGTTTAGGAGAGTAATATATATGAATTTGAGCATGATTGGCCGAGTATAATTTGTGTAGGATGAATTTTGGTATTAGATTTATTTCTTCTGCGTCTGTTTCTCGCGAATCTGCTCATTTTAGAACCACACGGTCTCGCCACACGCCGTGACGCGACCCCATGAGAACGCGCACGGCCTTGCGACAGGCCGTGCAGGAGGCCGTGTGCCTTGTGAATAGCACGCACGGCCTTGCGCACGGCCGTGCAAGAGGCCGTGCACATCCATTTCTTGCACGCACGGCCTTGCAACAGGCCGTGCAACACCCCGTGTGTACCCCTTAGCCAATTTTCAGCCATTTTCCAAACCGGACCTTCTGTATGTTTCACCCCCAAAAACCTAAAATGTTCGTTTGATCTCGTTTTTGAATTCCGTCTTCACCAATAGCTTTATTTGGTCATTTATATCTTTAATATTCGAAGTAGGAATTTTTCCGACTTCGTTTGGGCATTGAATAGTGCCAATCTTGTTTAGGGCTTTTTAGCTATTTTCCATACATCGTCTATTTGATCCAAAACTTGTATGAATACTTCCTTATTATGTCACGAGCATGAATGTGAAATCTAAATTGTGTTCGAAGCATGTTTACATCTTTTAATCCTTATATCTCATTTAATTGTTTTAAATGCAATTGTGAGTACTTCAATGGAAGTCGTGTCTATATGCTTTCAGGTGCTTTAATTACTTATCGTATGCTGTGCGTCTTATCAAGAGTCTTACCTGGTTATGTCGTGTCTTAGATTGCAGGCTTCACTCCCCGTGGAGTACTTGTCCGTTGCTTGCTTTTCTCGTTTGTCGAGCTTTAGGTGAGGGTTTTAAATACTTTCAAACGGAGTAAGAATTTCTTTTAAATTATTGCGAACTACCCTTATGTGCTCATCTTGCTTTGATTTCCTTTCTCGTATATCTATTAGATATTTAATATATATTTTATAACAAATGTTTTGATATTAACTTGTATCTATAGGTATCTCTAAATCATTTTGTTTTCAAAGGGCAAGAAAACTCTTTCCTTTTACGTGACGGTTTGACTTAGGATTTAACCCCTTCGTCGTCATACACACTTGCCTAAATGCCCTTTTGGCCTTAACTTATAATGTTCTTCGAACGCGAGCAAAGATAATGTATTGTTATTTAAAATGGGCCCGGGATGGTATCCGGAGGTTGCAACTCGGGACGAGCGTCCAGGGTGTAATCTGAATTACTTTTCCCAAAATTAAGCATCAACCGTGGCCCGTCAGGAGTTGATAGCCACGGTTGGGAGTGATGGTGGGCGTTGCATTCGTTGCACGTTTTCCTAAAATTCAACAGTCGCCCGGGGGTAGCACCTCTGGGGTCGGACACCGGTGATGGAGTTACTGAACTTGAGGGGGTTATAAGGAGGAACAGGCCCATTGTCGCTGGGATATTACTTGCTTACATTAATGCTTTATTATTACGGCTTATTATTGTCGTGTATGCAAGTCGAAGCATGATCCGGATTTTCTTCAATTATGCAAATGTAATTTCTTATATATATATAATCCAAAACCGGAATCGTGACTCGTACTTGTTCCCTCTTTACCCTCATTGAGTATCCTTTATACTCACCCCCACTATTTTGATTCTTACTTCAGGTCGACAGGTGGCGTTGTCACCTATCTTGTCAGTCGGCAGCAGCAGGTCTAGGTTGGCTCGTATGTCTTGTCTTGTCAGTGTCCCAACAACAGTCATGTCTTTATTTATGATTTGATTTAATTTATGTATTCCATATTATGTTTTAATTCCCGTACTTATGTGCCCCTGATGTGGGATAAATTAGACGAGCCATGGATGGCATTTAATAAATGATTATGGAAAATGATGTATGAATTATGTTGCCATGAATGGCTTATATGACTAATTGTATAATTTAATTGTGCTTCCACAACTCTGTTATTCTTTTATTGCTGTTGTTGTTGGGGTGTCGTTATGCTGTTGCTGGTATTTGTTTGACTGATTGCCGTTCGCCGGGATGGATTCTTAAATGGGGTACATCTACCATGTTTGGGAGTTCGTCTCGGTGCGGATGTGGTGTCCTTTCTCCGTCCTACGGAAAGGGGCGCTACAGGGGGAGTCCAATGGCGGTGGTCTCACTTTCATCCGATCACCGACGACGGAGTTATGGCGTCGGGAAGATGGCGCGGCGGAGCTAGGGCGGAGCTGTGGTGGCGGAGGTTTTCCGGCGACCCTTCCCGGCAACCAGTACACCATTCCTGACCTCCTCAACATGGGTAAGCTAAATTCGAAGTCATCGTAATTTGTTGAGCGGATTTTCGTTAATTTCGATTCTTGGATTCTAGGGTTCATTGGAGCTTCAGAGTGGAATAAAATTCCGATGGATGAGCCGATTGAGAAATAATTTTAAGGGAAGTGACGGGCTCGTCGAGGGGCACATTTCGGTATAAGGGTTCGACCATCGGAGGTGGTCTGGCGGCGGCATGCAGTTTCCAGCATTTTTGACACTGTTCTGGCGGGAATCAGGCGACGGTGTCTTCGGACAGATCGTTTCCCTCGACGCAACGGTTCTAACAGCGCTGCTATTACTCGAATCCGACTTGTCATTTATCTTTTATCGCAATTTTTGTATAATTGTGTTATATGGTAGCTTTTTGGATTATAGCTTCTAGCTTTTGGCTTTTGAGCATGAATGACTTGTACTTTAGCTTGTGTGAATTGTTGAATATGGTTGACGTATGATTGTGTAATCGAACGGATGGGTTTCAGTTTGATTAGGTTAGAGATAGGATTAATATGAGCTTGTAGCTTTAGAGCTTTTGGAAAAAGCTATAAGTTGTGAAGTGGTAATTCAAGTGGTTTGATTTCAATGGATTATGCGTGATTATTATAAAATTACAATTATACCCCTGAGTAGTTTATGCTTAAATGTTATTATTAATCAAATGTTATTTATTCATTTATTTCTCGTTTTACATGTTAAATGACCAATTTACCCCTACTTGCTCTTTCATTCTTAAATATTGAATAGCTATCTTTAAGCATGTTCATAACTTGGTAGCCGAGCGTCAGTGTCTGTTTTCTTGTTCGTGTCAGTCATTCATCCTCTAGACCCCGTGTTTTTCAGGTGGGATCTTGAGGCAGAATTATAATTGCTGCTTGCTTTCCTTCTCTAGTTCTGTCGAGCCAGGTAAGGGTTTAAAATGCTTTCAACTGGGGCAAGATCATAGATATATATAGGTTTGCGAAATAAATTATTATCCCGCCTTTCTTAATACTTGTATTCCTGCCTTTACTATTTCCTTATGTGCTTAGTCAAACCTTTTGATAGCAAAACCAAAATGATTTGAAATGTTTTCAACTAGAGACAAGTTAATTCATTTCCTTTTAAACGTAACTTTAACGGGAGTGCTTGCATTCCTAGTTGCGGACTCTTTTCATTGAGTGAAGTCGTTAGGGCAGATCATTCCTAACGATGGAATACCCGGTTGCCTCCCCAACCGTTACATCGCTTGTCTCGAACCGACCCTTTTGGGCAACCAACTTATAACTGCTTTATATAGTTTAATGCTTTACTGATTTCAAAGTGAGCCACGGACTGGATCATGATTTTAGGGCTCAAGGGTTATACAGGAGGTGAGCCTGGAGACGAGCGTCTAGGGCAAATCGCGATGTGTACTCTAGGTGTTAACTTAGGTTGGTCGGGAGGTTTGGCTAGTCTAAGTTAATGCGACGGTAGCGCCTTGAGCGTTTCCTTAAATTGTGTATGGTAGCGTTGTGGGTCACCACTCGTTTCCTTAAATTGTGATTGAAACATGACTTTTGATGGTAGAGTACTTGACTACATGCTTTCATGATTTTCATGGTTGGGAGTTATAAGGAGAGGGCCCCTTCTCGCCGGGACACATTATTGCATGAATTATTGCATTATTTACTTGTCTAATTGATTTACTGCATTCGTTACAAGTCGAAGCACATTCCCGTTTTCCTCATTTAGCATATGTATATTCCCTATATATATATATGAAACCCGGAAGCGTGGCTCGAACTTGCCCAACTTATGCATTCTTTATTGTTTAAACTACTTAGTTGAATTACGAGCCATGTTTACTTATCATTTCCAACTCATTTATGTCATGTCTTTCTAACTTGTACGGCCTTGTGGCTCAACTAATATCCTTTCAAAACGATCGGCTTGACCTTATGTGCAAATGATTTCAAATGCATCCGGTCCGTCAACCTTTTGTGTTTTCAAAGTAAGCCGAACCCGAGTGTTGCTTGGTGTTATGTTTTGCAACTTATATTATTATTTGTATTCTTTTATTAAAACGTGCAACATTCACTACTTTTGGTTTTAAAAGATAAACGACGAACCGCGATCAATACCTATATTGTATATCCCCCCTTACTGAGTATCCTTTATACTCACCCCATCTATTTTGGTTCTTGCTTCAGGTAGATAGGTGGCGGTGTCACCTATCTTGTCAGTCGGCAGCAGCAGGTCTAGGTTGGCTCTTGTCTATTGTCTTGTCAGTGTCCCAACAACAGTTGAGTCTTTACTTTCCGAATTGATTTGAATTTCTGTATTTAACATTATGATTTAATTTATTTACTTTCTGTACTTACGTGCCCCTGATATGGGATAGTTAGTGAGCCGTGGATGGCATTAATTGGATATTTATTTTAGAATCGTTTTATGAATTATGATGCCATGGATGGCTTTTATGATTAAACTGTTGTTTCTGAATTCGCTTCCGCATTTATCGGATTGTTTCTATTATTGTTGGGGCATCGTGTTGTTGTTGCCGGAGTTTTGATCGAGTGCTTGCTGTTCGCCGAGATAAATTTTTGAATGGGGTACATTTACCTTGTTTAGGAGTTCGTCTTGGTGCGGATGTGGTGTCATTTCTCCTCCTACGGAAAGGGGCGCTACATGAAGTTTGCTTCCATTATATTTTGGGCCAAACCAGAGGAATTTTCACTTTTGATGCTTTTCACCTTTCACTTCTTTCATTATTCTATCAAAGGAAAGCTGAGTTGTCAAATTAAACATGGATCTTTAGGGTCACTTGATATGAAATATGTGATTTTTTTTTACAGGGGCATGTCTAAAATAAGTTCACTTTGTACTACCTAACATAAGGTAGGGCTCTCAAAACTTTACACGTGTATTTTCATTTAATTTTTACCGGTTCACACAATTCTTAAGAACCGGTAACTTGTTTCACATATTTTTTAAAATTTTTCTCTTCTCTCCATCTCTCTCTCTCGTTATCTCTTCTCCCCAATTTTTTCTTCCAAATTTTCTCCAAGAAGTCAGTTTCCTTTAGCCACCATCACTCCCCAAATCCTTCTTTCCTCTCAGTTCCGCCCTATCTGAACAGTCCGTGGAGAATTTCTTTTGCCAATATGTCGCAGACATCGCTTCCCGAAAGCCCTGATGATCACGAGGTAGGTTTTCTGTAATTCTCAATTTCATTATTTAATAGGGTAGAAAACTGAGATGAAGATTTTTTGAAATTCTCAACCGGGTTTGGGATATTTTCTGCTCTGTTCATCATTACTCTGACAACCATGACTGCCAGTTTGATTACCGGGTAGCAGGTCAGGAAGCTATTGCAAAAGCTAATCCTGTTGTGAAGGGTGAAAAGCTAGACAAGATATGAAAATGGGATTGAACTTTTTCATAGTCTAGTGGGATATGAGTGGGTTAGCGTGTACTGCTGCTTAGAGGTGTCATCTTAGGCTATGGAGTAGTTGGGTTCAATGTTTGGGTTGGAAAAACTTTAGTATTCTTGTTTAAGACAAGGATAGTGTAGCGCCCCCTGAAGAAGGACCGCCACATCCGCACCGAAATGGATTCCCGAGCTTCAGCGAGGGGCCTCAACCCAAAAACCCACTCCAGCGAACGGCACTCAAGCAATAACCTTCGGTAACAACGACAACCATCCCAACAACGACCAGAAAAGAGCAGAGAAATGCGGAAGCGATTTAAAAGATAATCAAATAAATCCATAAAAGCCCACGAAGCTAACATAATATCAATTAAACATTTATAATTCAAGATACAAAAGATTAATCAGCATATAGTGCCAACCATGGCTCAACTAGTCTACCCTATGCAATCCTAGATATCGTCAACTATCCCACATCAGGGGCACATAAGTACGTAAAGTAAATAAATACAAGAAACAAGACTCGACGGTTGTTGGGACCACAGACAATACAAACCAGAAAGACTGAGCCTATCTAGACCTGCTGATGCCGACTGACAAGATAGATGACGTCGCCACCTGTCTACCTGAAGCAAGAACCAAAAATAGCAGGGGTGAGTATAAAGGATACTCAGTAAGGGGGTTTTGATCACTGTTCGTCATTTATCTTTTTAAAACCAAAAGTAGTGAATGTTGCCCGTTTTGAGAAAGAATATAAATAATGAAATATAAGTTGTAAAACAATAACACAAGGCAACACTCGGTTCGGCTTGCTTGGAAAACACGAAGAGGTTGACGAGCCGGATCCTTTAAAAACATTTGCACGTAATGTCAAGCCGATGAATTGAAATGGCGTTAGTTGAGTTACGAGGCCGTTACGGTTTCGAAAGACATGCTATGAGTAAGTTAGAAACAATAATTAAACACGGCTCATAATTCAACTAATTATTTGAATAATAAGGAGGCTTAGGATAGCAAGTACGAGCCACGCTTCCAGGTTTTGTATATATATTTATAGGGAAATACGTATACTAAAGGAAGAAAACCGGAATGTGCTTCGACTCGTAACTAAAGCCGTAAATCAGACAGACAAGCAGGAAATGCAATAAGTTATGCGATAGTGTGTCCCGACGAGAACGGGCCCTCTGCTTATAACTCCCAACCTTGAAAATCATGCAAGCAAGTACTCCACCACCAAGATTCATGATCCACTCAGAATTTTATGGAAACGCGTGTTAACAACGTCACCCTTAACAGAATTTTCTAGGAAGCGCGTAGCCTACAACGCCACCCTCGCACTAACTCAGGTTAGTCAACCTCCTGGCTGACCTAAGCAGATACGGATTGGAGTATCCATCGGGATTTGCCCTGGACGCACGTCCCCAGACTCACCTCCTGAATACTCCGGGCCCAAAACATTAATCGATCTATGGCTCGCTTTTGAAAACGATGACAGTTAGGTGGCCAAAAGGGCCATTCGCAATTGGGGAATCGGGATGTGGAAGGCCAAAGGGGCCATTCGAGACAAGGTTATATTTGCGGGGTCGAGAGACCAAAATTCGCATTTAAAACAAAAGGGGTTCTCCTTGTCTCTAGTTGAAAGCATTTCAAATCATTTTGGTTTTGCTATTAAAAGGTTTGACTAAGCACATAAGGAATAGTAAAGGCAGTACAACAAGTAATAATAAAAGCTGGGTAGTCATTTATTTCGCAAACCTATATAAGACTATGTTCTTACTCCAGTTGAAAGAAGTTTAAACCCTTACCTGGCTCGACACGACAGTATGAAAGCAACGGTAGTCAGGTTTCTTCCTCGTTGGTCCCACCTGTAATACACAGGGCCTAGAGGATGAAAACGAGACCGACAATAACAAAAGCAAGACACGAAACAATAATGACGCACGGCGATTCATATATAACTTCACTCATGCTACAGATACAATATGGAAAGCCAAGCAATTAAACATGTGAAGATATATAAAAGACAGAATAACAACTAAGGAAAGGTAAATGAAATTCTAGATAATGAAAGAATATAAATTAAATATTAAATGCATGCTTAAACGCAATTAGGGCACGTAGACATGCTTAAAATAATATAAAGACGTTCTCTCGCGAATACGGGATTAAACGAACAAGAAACGGAAAAGATGGGAAAAATCCCTAAACGAGAAAGGTGTCAATTGACGGTCAAATAAGGTCAGATAAATTGTAAATTATGAAGAATATCAAATCCCGAGGCTCGAGGAAGCTATAGGTGAAATCGGATTGATATTCGGAGGTCGTATGTGAAAAGTCAACATTTAATTGAGTGGGGTTGACCAATTCCCGAAGTGCGAGAAAGGAAAAGGATGGAAAATGCACTAAGTATGTTGCACCGGCCAATGCACGGGCTTGCGCACGGGCTTGGCAAGCCGGTGCAAGCACAAAAAGGGGTGCACGGCCTCCCGCACGGTCTTGAGCATGGTTCCAAGACCGTGCAGGTGCAAACGGGCCTGCGCACGGGCCTGTGCACGGGCTCAAGCCCGTGCAGGTTATAAGGGATGCGCACGGGCTCCTGCACGGTCTTGCTCAAGACCATGCATTCGCCCGTGTGGATCTACTGAGCAGCAGACTCAGCAGATCGCGAAACCTCACACGCGAATCCAACATTTAAATTCATACATCTCCTAATTTACTCCATAAAATATCCTAATTTCCACATATAATCATATATATCATATAAGCTACACATAGGCACAAGAATCACGTAATATGGACAAGTAATTCTTCCTAAACACGAAAATCCTAAAACTATAAAATTCTATATAAAAGCCACAAAAATCGCAAGAAAGAACGAATGGAATGAAATGGGGTAAAAGGATTACCGGTAGAGAATGTAGTGAGGATCGTTCGGGTTTTCACGGCTCGTCGATCGGGCGAGAAACGGGCTCGGTAGGGCGTCGGGAAGATTTTCTCTCTTTTCTCCTTTCTTTCTTCTTTTCTTTCTTCTTTTCTCCTTCTTGTTTAATGAGAGAATGAGAGAGAGAGAGAGATATTTAGGAAAATATCTCGGGGAGGTAAAATGGTCATTTAGGCTTTTAAGAGCATTTATGTAATTTAAGTAATTGAGGGCATTTAAAAGATAGGTTAAATCAATCTTTTCCATAAGATTAATTAATCCAATTGGATAGATCGAGAAATTAGGCAAGAAAGAATTCGCGTAATAATTAATAATATAATTAAAATATTCGGGTCGTTACAGATAGATTCAATGTTTGGGTTGGAAAAACTTTAGTATTCTGTGTAGTGATGCTTGAAGGTTTGGTTTGATGGTTTATTTATTTTTCGTTTTTGATTTGTATTTTGGAGTTTGACAGATCTAGTAATAATATCTGTAGTAGTTTGTTTATGTCGAATCTGGTTGTTTAGTGTCCGCTGAAAGGTGATTCCTCTGGTGTACCGGTGAGTAAATATGATGGTCTTCCAAAATCTTATATTTTCTATAAGAAAATTATATGAATGTCTAAACTGAGTATCGGTTAAACTTTGGTATTATCTTGATTTGTCGGGGTTTTAGATTACAAAGTAATTTACATACTTATAAATTTCGTCTAATCCAAACACTTAGATAGTATAATTTTCGGGGTGAATTACATCGACAATTTTTGAGGTTTGTTTACAATTTTTTCAGAGTAGTACTAGAATATGTAGTGTTTGATTTTGAAGCTGTAGTTTCTTCATATTCAAGCAAAATTCTCAAGTTGTGGTGCAAATCCAGTTCCAGCAAAGTGCATTGGGAATGCAATGATAGCGCATGAGGATGATGATGGGTGCGGCATCAAGCCTATGGAAGCCCACACCAATGGCACCATATTGTATTATAGCTAATCTTTGATGACGATATATGAAGTTTGGTTGGTGCTCGATCATAGACAAATGGATCTCTATTTGTTTTCATTTTCTCTTTTTTGCTTTTATTTTGTTAACAAAAGTAGCAGTTCATAGTAAATTCTGAATTATCAATAAAATCCAGATTTTAGGCATATAAGATGGAAGGAGTTGTTCATTGACGTCCAATTAATGGATAATAATTTCTCTGTGAAAATGACGTCCTTTGTGGAAATTCCTTTCTTTTTTCTCTTAAATCCTTTGTGGAAATTCCTTTCTTTTTTCTCTTAAATAGTACGTTGTACTTTTCCATTGAATAGCATCAATTTGGGGCTTTACTTCACCTGCGTTCTTTGTATCGATTTTTCAATCAGATCGGCTCCTTGCGTGGAAATTATAAGAACCCGTTTGAATTACTTTTACTTCAGTTTAGTAGTTTTATTGGTTGATTGTGAGACTGGAGTTATCATTTCTAGCGGGGTATGAGTGTTTTTTCTTTGAATTGATTGCTCGACCAGTGTGCTAATTAATCAATATATCGTGTTGCTTTGATTTTGCACTGAGCCAGGTCATAAATCGAGCACCTGCAAGCCTACTTTGGGAAAAACTATTGGGCACCAATGAAGCAGTGGCAATTGAGTTGTGGAGAGCTTATAGTTATGCAAAAACTGATTTTCTCTTGGATTCTTTTTTTATGATGATTTGTATCTCTTTTTGAAGTATGTAAAAGTTATAATTTTGTGTCTTCTTTTGTGATATAGATGATGTAACTCTCTAAGTTGTTTATCTATTGAATGAAGGTATCATTTATGCATTTGTATTTATGGAATATGTAGGTGTGGTTTTTGTAATTTTATACTCAGTTTTTTTCCATTTTGTATACGTTGCAACTTTCAGCTTTTTAGTGAAATTATGTTTAACCAAATATGCACCATGGTAGAAGTTGAAAATCTGTTGTATAAAAATATGTTGCATCTTTTAGCCTTTTTCAAAAGTTGAAAGCCTGCTATACAAAAAATAACAAACCCAACATGTCACAGCTTTCAACTTTTTCGAAAAGCTGCTATATTAAAAATGTAGTTTGAAAAATCTACCAACTACTACCTAAAAATGTTCAAAATATATAAACACCACTGTATATTAGAGTGGTTCATGTTATTTTTCCAAACTCTCGGGGATTTGGTGTAATTTATAAAAAATTTGGAGTGGCTTGTGGTTTTTTCAATTTTGTGGATACTAACTATAATGCAATATGAGGATGTATTTACCAAGAATTTGTTTTTTTTTTTTTTAAGTTGGTCTCCCATTTGCATTCTGTAGCTGTGTTATTAGCATAAGCCTACGTATCAGTACTATATAGTGAAGAAGCATCATTGGTATTTATTCATAAGATTACCATTCTTGATCTATCAGCATTGTATCTGTGAATCCAAATTCCCAATCAAATAAAAGGAAGCTGCAATCCAATTCAACTAATTCATGTCAACTAATCTATTTCAGTTACACTCATTATCTTTTTTTATTTTTTTTATTTTTTTATGGGGCTATGAAAAAGCAAAGAAATTTCTAGTATAAAATTTGGTAACTCTCCTAGTCAAAACCAAGGAACTTTGTTCAACATCACATAAGAAAGAAGCAAATTTTGTATCTTCAAGGTAACAAAGATAAGATCCCAAGCTACCATTCTTCATTCCTAACAACTACAAAATAAAGAAGTTTTATTATAATAACAATAACTCAAAAAGCCTCTTAGTGAGATTTTTTGTTGAGATAGATAGCAGTAACTCAAAAACGCCTTTTTAGTGAAATGCAACTTCATCAAAAGAACCCCAGTACTTTGCCTCCGATATTTTTCCAACGAGTTTCTTCGTGATCCATGATTCCAGCAGATGTCGTAAGCACAATGTATCCAAATTATCTGGATGGCAACTTCATGTTTAGAAAAACTTCATGCCAAACTTTCTCAATAGCAAAAATTACAATGACAAAGCTGCTATGTATACCTTAATGCCAAACAAGCAAAAAATAGCCATTCTTTTGTAAGAAAAGAACATAAAATTCTGCAGTTATGTAGAGCTACAAAAATTTTCCCAACATTTTGGTCAAAGAAATCAAAATCATATCTACTTGTCTACAGAAACACATCCAGCCTATAACACGAATTACATCAATAAGACAATTCCCAAATAAACAGACCTAATCCCAGACGTGCATTATTAACGGAACAAAATGTGATCTTCTTAGAGAACATGTATCACATCTTCTCAGTGCTATGCTAACAAAAATTTAAAACAGGAGATCTCCCCAAAAAGCTAGTTAATAAAGAAAGTTTAAATTTACTAAGCTACCGCTTTTTTCTTATCAACCTTCTTGTCTGTCCCAAAAATCATCTGAGAGAGAATATCAGCTTCTTTCGTATTTCTGAACAAAAGGATTTCTAGGGTTGCAGATACAGAGCAAACGAGAGAGAAAATGGGAAAAAGATATTTTCTATATTTTCATTAATTAGAAAACAAAAAATATTCAGCATATATACAACACACCTGTAACGCCCCGTTATTTTCCGAGGTACGTTAGTCGATTATTTATAAATAATTGTGAATTATTTGAATTTATATGAATTATGTGATTTGTGGGATTATTGGTGAATTTTAGTAATTCCGACTTTTCGGAAATTCTAGCCTCGTATTGTTATCAAGGGCTAAATTTGGGTCATTTTGACTGTAATATCGATTAATTTCGATAAGTCGACCTTTTAGCCCGAAATAATAATTTTCGGTATTCACGGACTGGCTCGAGGTTGAGCCGGTATTCTTTTCTTTGCTTTTGACTTTCACGTCACTCATCTTTCTCACTTCTCACTTTCAATTTTTACAACACATTATCATCTCTCTCTCTCAACTCACGGCAGGAGCAAGAAACCTAGCTTTTACGACTTCTCAATCCTTAAGTCTCAAGCTTTTATACTTCATATTGAGTTGGGGGAGCAACAAGGAAGCACTTGCAACTTGTAGCTTTTCCATAGAAGCTTTCATCTACTTTCTTTCACCACTTTTCTTCTCTCTGAGGTAAGATGGATATATATGAATTTCTTGAATTCTAGTTAATAATTGGTGGATTAGATGATGATATATGATGGAATACATGTTTATTGCGTACTTGAGAGCATGAAATAGCATAAAACTCCATTTCCTCCATGAACCTCCATTAACACATTTAAGCTTTGATGGGTTTATTTGTAATTCATGATTCATTGCTCGTTTCTCCCGTTTTCTTGAGGCTTTAATGTTAGTTGATCATCATAAACATGTTGCTAGAGTTATAGGATGATTGCGAAAAAAAAACAAAAACCAGTTTTGATCCAAAATTCAGAAAATTTCCGCGGATGAACAGTACTTGCTACAGTGCCGTGAACAGTAACTTTAGGGACTGCATGTTTTGGGTTTTTTTAAACTCGCCCCGAACCTCGTTTTTTCTCGATTCTTTTACTTCCATTGTTCTTAGAGTGTGTTTAAAACATGAAATATGTTGAGTTTATAATTTTTGGACATGTTCGGGTTTTGAAAAGTGTTTAGGGGGGTACTTTTGGTAATTTTTCCAAACTTTTGGAAATGCTTCCGAAAGCTTCTATATGACTTGTATGCCTTCTTTGCTCAATATTATAAGCTTCTAATGTGTCTAAATGCATTTATACCTGATTTACCATTTTATGAGCATGTTTTGCATTTTCGTTAAAGCCGTTCGTCTTTTTGGTTGGGTTGTCGAGTCGTGTCTTACCTCGAGGTCCTGTGTGTTACAGGTGGGAACCAAGAGGCTAAGACTTAGATCGTCGAGCCTTCCTTTTGTCAGCTTTCAGCCTACAGGTGAGGATTTAAAATCTTTTAACTGGAGCATTGAACAACTATTTGCTAAAATCATCCCCTTTTTATATTTTATTTATATGCTTTGCCGATATTTGAGATAAAAGGATTCGATAGCAAATGATATATATGTATTTTGCCAAAATAATTGTAAAATAGAGACAAGTAAACGGTTTTTGATTTATAAAGTAACTTTTGGTCACGGGATACGCGCGTATGCCTTGGAATTGCTAGGCAAAGTGGCGGAAACCCTAGACGGTTACATTCCTTGTCTCGAACGACCCCTTTTGGTCAATTTGCTCCTTTGCTCGAGAAAGAGAAAGGAGAACTAAGTGTTTTACAAAGCGAGAAGTTATTACCTTTAACCCCAGTGAGGACGCTCATGGGTGTATTTGGGCCCGGATTATGTAATTGGTGGAGACCCGGAGACGTGCGTCTAGGGTGAAGCCCAGGCATAATCCATAGATTGTGAAGGGTTTAGCAACCCGACGGACAATCGAAGGGTATTACTTGTGGCTAGTCGGAGGTAGTCTAGCCGAGGTAATACTTACACCGGTTACGGTTATGGCAAAGATCTTGAGTTGCTACTTGATATGCCAATGGTGTTTGGATTTCAAATCATCTAAAATGATATTTATTTGGGAGTTATAAGGAGATGGCCCGTTCTCGCCGGGAATAAAACGATTCACAAACACTTTTGCTTTTATATTTAATTCCCAAGGCTTTGATGAATTGTAAATAGAATGTTTCGCCATAAGATTCATGTCTATCAAACCAAAGCTGCATTTATGGAGGCTATGCAGCCCGAGCCGATACCACTAGTGCAACCGGCTCAGCCGAACCCGGTTAACCCAGCTGCATTTATGGAGGCTATGCAACAATTCTTTATGCAAGGGCCGACTCCCGCCCAACCAACTGCGGCCCAGCAAAGACAAGCCGAAGCCAAGGACTTCGCCAACTTCCTCAGCCTAAATCCTCCTCGGTTTGAGGGAGCCCCCGACGATATGAAAGCCGCAGCATGGATCTCAGATTTAGAACCCATGTTCAGAGTCACAGTCTGCGAAGATGCAAAGAAGGTAGAATATGCCGTATTCCTTCTGAAAGGACCGGCAAGGGATTGGTGGAGATTGACGAAAGCTCAATGGCAAGCTGAGCACACCGAGTCTACCTGGGCGAACTTTCTGACAGCCTTCCACGACAAGTACATTCCGTTGGTCGTGCAGGATCGACGGGAGGCAGAATTCCGAGCCCTGACACAGGAGAACCGTACGGTGGATCAATATGAGGCTATGTTCTCCCGCCTCATTGTGTACTGCCCTTCCATCTTGAACGATGAACGACGAAAGGTTAACCAGTTTGTACAAGGGTTGACCGAAGAGATACGACGGGCCCTCTTGGGAACGAAATTGCCCACGTACCGGTCAGCGGTTACGACGGCATTGGAAATCGAGTCTCAGTTACGGCAAATCACTAGGGATGCAGTGGTTAGGGGCGCATCTCAAGCTTCCCGGAAATTTAAGAAGACATTCCCGCCATTCGGATCTTCCTCCTCTAACAAAAAGCAGAAGTTCGCGGGACCCAAACCAGTTGAACCACGAGTGAGATGCACCTTTTGCGGTAAACCGCACCATACTGAGGCCAACTGTTGGACTAAACAGGGGTTGTGCACCCGATGTGGGGGGAAAGACCACCAAGCCGAGAATTGCCCGAAAAGGAGAAATCCGCCGCCGCAGAGGGGACCGCAAGATAAAGGAAAAGGGAAAGTAGTGGCCCGAGCCTATGCGATGCAAGGGGATGGTGGAGAGGCCGACCCGAATGCAGTTGTCCAAGGTACTATACATTTGCATGGCATGCCCATAATTGCATTATTTGATTCGGGTGATACTCATTCATTTATTGCACCCGAGTACGCTGATAAACTGCCTCTACCTGCTGAGTCATTACCTTACATACTTGAAGTCAATTCCCCGTTGGGAATTTCCTATTTGTGCCATCGTATGTTTCGGGACTGTCCCTTAAGGATAGACGACCGCGATTATCCCGCCGATCTCATTGTGCTCCCGATGAGTCATTTCGGGATAATATTGGGTATGGATTGGCTATATCGTCACCAGGCTCATATAGACTGTTTCGGAAAGAAGATCGCTCTGGGTGCCGATAGCGAGATTTCGGGCAAAAGGTTTGACACGATTCCACGAGTTTCATATGTTAAAGCCGCCCGAATGATTCGTAAGGGATCTCCGGCCTTTGTCGCTTATCTACTCAACCGTCCAAAAGAGCAAGTTAAGCTTGAGGAGGTACCGGTAGTTGGAGATTTTCCCGACGTGTTTCCCGAGAGTTTGAATTCTTTGCCTCTGGAAAGGGAAATTGAGTTCGTGATCGACTTAGCTCCGGGTGCCGAACCGTATTCGAAGACTCCGTATCGTATGGCTCCGGCAGAGTTGAAAGAGCTGAAGACTCAGTTAGAAGGATTAATGGAGAGCGGGTACATTCGACCGAGTACTTCGCTGTGGGGTGCACCGGTTCTTTTTGTGAAGAAGAAGGACAGTACGTTGAGGATGTGTATTGATTACCGCGAGCTGAATCGTATGACGGTAAAGAACAAATATCCTCTACCCCATATAGAAGAGTTGTTTGATATTCTTCAAGGGTCGAAAGTGTACTCCAAATTGGATCTCCGACAGGGATATTATCAGTTGAGGATTCGAGAGTCTGATATCCCGAAGACTGGCTTTAACACCCGTTATGGGCATTACGAATTTGTGGTTATGCCTTTTGGGTTGACGAATGCTCCGGCCGCTTTCATGGACCTGATGCACCGTACTTTCCGGCCGTATTTGGATAAGTTCGTTGTGATCTTCATAGACGATATCCTGGTTTTCTCTAAGACTAAGGAAGAGCACGCTGAGTGTAACGACCCGAAAATCCGAGTTTCAATTCGGTATATTTTTAATCGGGTAATTTCGTTATTTATTATTCTATTTAATATTTATTCTGAGGGTTTAGAATAATTTCGTAAATGAGTGAATTTTATATTTAAATCACTAATTGTCAATGTGCGTTTAATTATATGAATTTTAACTGTAACTACGTATTATTTGGACGACGTGAGTCTTCGAACTTATTTTGTAAAATTACGACTTTGCCCCTTCGATTTCTAAACCTTAGTCAAGATTTGACTAAGTCTCAATCTCTCTCTCTCACATTGCCATTCACGCACAAACAAGGAAAAGGAGAAGAAAGAAAAAGAGAAGGAAGAAGAAAGATTCCAACGATCGTCCCGACTCCGATTCTCGACGGATTCTCGATCCGTTTTCGTCTACGAACTCCTCGCGAACTCTTCTACGAGTAAGCCTTTCACGATTCTCTTGTTTAATGTCCTCTATACTTCGTTTTTCTCGTTTTTGTGAATAGTTGTATAATTTAGGTTTTAGATGATTTTGATAGTAATTGTGGATGGATTTTCGTGTTTATCGTTTCTATATGTAGATTACATGTTGTAGATGGTTATATGTGAAAATTAGGGATTGATTTGCATGATTAATCGATTTAAGGTTGAATTATATTTGATTTTCGCGTGTTGGGTTTGATGTTCTGCATGTTCTGCTCAATTTTTACGCACACGGGCCATGCACACGGGGTGTGGCAAGCCTGTGTGGGTGTACACGGCCTCTTGCACGGCCGTGCAAGAGACCGTGCGTGTTTGGGGATGGTGCACGGGCTGTGCACACGGCCTTGAGGCCGTGTGCATGAGGCCGTGTGCGTTCGTCCGATTGTGCACGGCCTCGGCACACGGCCGTGCACAAGGCCGTGTGGCCCGATCACACAGTGCCCTGACCTTCTGTAAGTCAGGGCCCGTTTTGCACTACGGGTCCCTCCGAGACTCGTCTTTTCCGAATTCTTTCTTCGCTCGTGTATTCGATATATATGAAATAGATATGAATTCCATGATTTATGAATTTACAACACGTTCGGGTATATGAATAGTGCGTTTTAAGTCTTCGTTAAATTTTCTATCTTTTGCATGTGAAGTCCGATTTTCCCGAAATTCGTATGCATACTTCTTTATGATAATTTAAGCATGTCCGTAAAGTTTCGTTACATTTGGATTTGATTTATATTTTTAAATGCATGAATTACTCTGTTTTCGTTTGATAATTTGAACTTAAGTGATTGATTTAATTGTATAACGTGCTCCTATGTGTTTTAATATTCTCGTATAAGCCGTGCGTCGTCTTTAGTCTTATTTGGTTGTATCCTGGTATTTTTGTAGACGATACTCCTGTGGAGTAGCGCCGGTTCTAGCTTTTGCTCTTCTTTTGCACGCGCCAGGTGAGGCTTTCCTTTTCTGTTCCAGTATTACTATGTATATGTATAAATAAGCCTCTCCCGAAATAAACCACGTTTATGTTTTGTTTTCACACCGTTTCTATATATATATACTTAGTAGATATTTATACTTATTATGTTTATTTGATTTATCGAAAATGATTTGATATGAAAAAGTACTATGTATAGTTTTCGAAATGTTTACGGAAGAGACATGTAAAACCTTTTGTTTTCTAAGGCGAACTTTGGCCTTCGGCCTCGCATATGACATGTCTCGAACGGTCTTTTGGCCAACCCGAAATGTTTGAAAAGCGAGTTATGAACTGTATGCATGATCTTTTGGGCCCGGAGTAAGAGCGATAGGACGAAGTCGGTAGACGTCGGGTCTACGGCGTAAATCCTATGGTTTCCTCCATTTGGGAGCTCGGGGTGAGGCCGGAGTGGCAGCCCTTTGAGTACCTGAGTTATTCTAGTTAGTTACGAGTAGTTCGGGTTTGCAGTCCGGCTACATTGGAGGAATAAGGGAGGTTTCCGGTTTTCTGTTTTTGGTTATTGGAGTTTCAGGGCTCGACTCGCCGAGTCATATGATAAGTTATATTTTATGTTAAATCACCACCCGTTTACGAAAACCTTTCTTTTATGTTGATTTCTTTTAATTATAAAATTGGTGATTTACTTCCGTTTTATTATATACATTATTATTTTCCCCCTCACTTAGTCGTTTGACTAAACCTCTCCGTCTCACCCTATATTGGTTTCAGGATACTAGGCGGGATTCGTCGTCGTCGTCGTAGAGTTGTATTTATTTTCTCATGTATATTCCTTTCCGTATGATATGAATTAGATTTTTAGGATATTAGGATTTTATTTAATTTGTATTCGGGATTATGTATTTATCGAACCCGTTTGATATTATGTGATTGAATTTTGTTAGCCTTGGTGGGCTTTAATAATTGTGTATTTATTATGTTCTATTGCTTTGATTATTTATATTGCTTCCGCGTCTCTGTCTTTTCGTTGTTTTTTTAAAACCCCGCCTAGTGATTGAGTAAATGCTTGCCGTTCGCCGGGTTTCGGTTCGGGTCGGATCCCATTTCGGTTCCGGGTCGGGGCTCGGTGCGGGGCGTGCGTTACCCGTTTGGGGCGCCCGCTACAGTTGGTATCAGAGCTCTTTGGTCCAATGGCCTAAGCTCTGAATTGTCGTGTATTGCTGGTTTGGTCGGTCGTTGTGTGCCGGTGTAACTTAGGGAATTGCACTCACCAGTGTTCAAGAACGCTTAGTGTTTGAATTGTCACGGATCTTTGTTGGATGATCAACAACAAAAGATCTTTTACAATCAAAATACTGGGATGGGCTTGGATATAGGTGGATGTGAAACTCAAGGTTGTACTTGCCATGCCTGGTTGTCTGTCGTGTCCGGTTGTGTCTAGGTCGTACGGCTTAGGACTTCTGTGAAATTGTGCAAATGTGCTAAGTGCTTATGTGAAATCTAAGCGAACATTACTTGCCTATGTGTTTACAGCTTTGCATGTTCACTTACCTGTCATGTATAACTGTTAATGGCTTTACAGGATGCCTCCACGTCGTTGTCCCTGTGGACAGTCTTCGTCATCTTCGTTGACACCTCAGACCGATCCACTGATTCCAGCCGAAATTTTGGAAACATTAAGATAGTTCATCGCTCATGCCCCTAAAGGAAATGCTGAGCAGGAAGCGTGGGCTCAATTTCTCAGATTCGAACCACCGCAATTTGAAGGTACCCCGGATGAAGCTATTGCCGAAGCATGGATATCTGCTCTAGAAAAGATTTTTAGGATTATGGAATATCCGGATCCTCTAAGAGTCGGGTTTGCTATTTATTTGATGATTGGAGCTGCTCAGGAATGGTGGAAACAGATGGAACAACGATGGGAACGCGAGCATGTAGTCCCGATTTGGGATCAATTCTTGACTGAGTTCCGGGCTGAATACATTACGAGGATTGTTCCTCAGCAAAATGAAAGTGAAATTCCGGCCCCCGTTCAGCCTAATCCTCCCCAACCTCAGGGATATCCACGACCAGTATGTGGATTTTGTAAGGGCCCGCATGTAGAGGCTAAATGTTGGAGGAAGAATGGACTGTGCTTCGGATGTGGTAGCCCCGATCACATGTTGAATCTATGTCCGAAGAAGAGGCCAGTACCGCGGGATATAGCAGGCGATACTGAGGATGCACATCCAGCGAGTTCTACGAGGCCACTTAAACAATCAGGGTCTTCTTCCGGCAAGAAAACCTTCTCGGTATCTTCATCGAAGCAGAATGTACCTCCAAAACTACAGGGAACGCCAGTATGTGACTTTTGCCAAATAGATCATCAAGAGTCAGAATGTCGAAGGAAGCAGGGACGTTGCTTCTCATGTGGAAGTCCGTTTCATCTTCGTACAAATTGCACGAGAAAGAGAATGTCGAGACGAGCCAGAAGAATGAAGCTTGATTCTGTATGAACGATCCAGGTATATTGCATTGTCATGACATTCATCCTAAATTAATTTAATTTCATATTATGTGAATTTAAATTATGTGCGTTAAGCGTATTATATTATGCATGTGATTTCGATGTTGTTGCTCGTGTTTGAATTTTGTGAAGTTTGTGTGGTTTTAATCACAAGAACTACCCCTGTATGCCTTGCACGGTCTCGCCACACGCCGTGACGAGACCCTGTGCACTTATCTCACACGGCCTTGTTGCACCCCGTGCGAAAGGCCGTGCGCATGAATACACACGGGCTCGTCACACGCCGTGACGAGAGCCCGTGCGTGTTTGTCCTCACGGGGTCGTCACACGCCGTGACGAGACCCCGTACGCGTTTCTCACACGGCCTCGTCACACGCCGTGATGAGAGGCCGTGCGCGTTTCTTCCGGATTTTAAAATGGTCAGTAGCTCCTCTTTTGCGCACACCCTCTTTTCTTCTCCCTTATTCATGCGAAAAATTTCCCCATTTTTCTCCCCAAATTCCTTCCAACTTTGAGCTCGAATTATTCTCGATCTACCCGACGGATTTCCGTGAGATTTTGATAGTGTGTTGTCTGCAGCGAGTTCTTGTTATTGTTGAAGTTTGGGCTCGATCCGTTTTACCGATCTCACACAATCTTCACCCGAAGTAGCGCACGCCAAGTGTTCGGTAAAAGTCCCGAGTGCAAAGTTTGCAACTTATTTCCTTCAATCCACACAACTCCAACTCTACTATGGAAGGTGCTCGTGAAACCCGTGGCGGACGTCGGGCAAGGGAATTACCCGACATAGCGGCCCCGGAAGGTTACCAAGTAGATTTGGGTAATGAAGACGATCAAGATATCTTCAACCGGTTAATGGAACGACCGGTTAGAGCTACGCAATTTCTAGACATGGAAGCTATGTACCAATTGGGTCTTGGCGAAGGGATCTCCCATTACATCGACAACATTGGGTGGGCTAATTTTTGGAGTATCCAGAGGCCATCTTATCGCCGACTCACTTGCGAATTTTTAAGCTCTCTTAAGGGCGCGGCATTTCCGGACGACAACGAGATGCCAATAGGAATCCACTTCAGAGCGTTCAACCGAGACTATACGCTCTCATACCGGCAGTTGACCGAGTATTTTCAATTGGATGTTACGGCACCGAGGAGACGTGCCGACGGATGGAATCAAGCCGAAGCGTGGAGACGTATCTCTACCTCCACCGAAATATTTAACTCCGGCGTATCCAAGGCCACGATGCTCATTACCACTCAATTGAGAATTATGCATAGAGCCGTGTCTCGATCGGTTCTAGCCAGAGGAGACAGCCCGGATGCGGTGAACACCGAAGACTGTCTAATACTCGATCATATGGTACGAGGAGAAAGGTTCAACCCCATCTCGTACATGATGGATCATATGAAGTATATCTCCACTCGGTCGAGAGGAGAAATTCGAGTTGGCTCATACATCACCGCCATTTTGGAGTGTGCCCAGGTGGAAGGGCTCGATACTCAGGTTCCTGTTGGAGGTTCGACCTCAATTAGCTACGGCACTCTAGCTCAAATGGCTATTTGCACGAAGGGTCCAAGGCGGAACGACCCATATATTCTGGTAGTTGGACTACCTTTATGGGAAGCTGACCAAGGGGATGCTCCCGAAGAAGGACCATCAGACCCAGAGGTCCGAGAGCAGGCTCAGCATATCTACTCCCAACTGATGAGACAGGATGCTTCTATACCTGAGTCTTCACATGGCAGGAGAAGCACTCAGCACCAGGAATCGATAAACCCGCAACAGTTTTATTCAGAGTTCACTGACTACTGACGTGTGTCGGATGAGAGATTTGCCCAGCAGGAGAGGCAGATCAACGAGGGCTTTGCAACTCAGCGAGCTCACATTGATAGTCAGTACACCGCCTTGCAGTCAGAGCTTCAGAGATCGATCTCGGAAATGCAAAGGTCACTATCAGAGCAGCTGGATCAGTATTTCCGCCGTGGTCCGGACGAGCCTTGAGCTATCTAGTCTATTTTATTTTCTTCTTTCCCATAAACTTTGTTTAGGATTTGATGTAATTTTCTATTTTGTATGAATTTGAATTTTAATTGGAATATTAAGTGCTTTAAGTGTTTATTATGAATTGCGTTTTATTATGTGAATTAATTTTATTTTAATGTTCGATTTAATTCGTATTAATAGAATTTCCGCTAGGTTATGTTCCTCTTAACTAACTCCGAGACCGGAAGAGAATCTGAGGACAGATTCTTCTGAAGAGGGGAGTATTGTAACGACCCGAAAATCCGAGTTTCAATTCGGTATATTTTTAATCGGGTAATTTCGTTATTTATTATTCTATTTAATATTTATTCTGAGGGTTTAGAATAATTTCGTAAATGAGTGAATTTTATATTTAAATCACTAATTGTCAATGTGCGTTTAATTATATGAATTTTAACTGTAACTACGTATTATTTGGACGACGTGAGTCTTCGAACTTATTTTGTAAAATTACGACTTTGCCCCTTCGATTTCTAAACCTTAGTCAAGATTTGACTAAGTCTCAATCTCTCTCTCTCACATTGCCATTCACGCACAAACAAGGAAAAGGAGAAGAAAGAAAAAGAAAGAAAAAGAGAAGGAAGAAGAAAGATTCCAACGATCGTCCCGACTCCGATTCCCGACGGATTCTCGATCCGTTTTCGTCTACGAACTCCTCGCGAACTCTTCTACGAGTAAGCCTTTCACGATTCTCTTGTTTAATGTCCTCTATACTTCGTTTTTCTCGTTTTTGTGAATAGTTGTATAATTTAGGTTTTAGATGATTTTGATAGTAATTGTGGATGGATTTTTGTGTTTATCGTTTCTATATGTAGATTACATGTTGTAGATGGTTATATGTGAAAATTAGGGATTGATTTGCATGATTAATCGATTTAAGGTTGAATTATATTTGATATTCGCGTGTTGGGTTTGATGTTCTGCATGTTCTGCTCAATTTTTACGCACACGGGCCATGCACACGGGGTGTGGCAAGCCCGTGTGGGTGTACACGGCCTCTTGCACGGCCGTGCAAGAGACCGTGCGTGTTTGGGGATGGTGCACGGGCTGTGCACACGGCCTTGAGGCCGTGTGCATGAGGCTGTGCGCGTTTGTCCGATTGTGCAAGGCCTCGGCACACGGCCGTGCACATGGCCGTGTGTCTCCATACGAATTCCACAAAAATATGGTTTCGAGTTTCTTGATAACCCTTTCGGAGGCTCAAGGACCCGCAAAACATAGATGGGAATTGAGCTGAGAACGCTTATTATCAATTGCAATCTGCCACCGTATGATAGGATGACCCTATCCCATACATCCAATTTATCACGAACTTTGGTGATAAGACGATTAAAATACTCGATTTTCTTTCTTCCTGCATATAAAGGACAACCCAAATAGTTCATCGGAAGCGATGCTCTAGAGAATCCAGTTTCTAAAGCAATCTTTTTGGCGAGGTATGACGTACAATGATTCGAAACCACACAAGCCGTTTTTAGCCGATTGACATGTTGACCTGAAATGCATTCATATCTCTCCAAAAGCTCCATAATTTTTCAAAAAGTAGGCACATTACCCTTACAAAATATCAGCATATCATCTGCGTACACAAATGGGATGTGGTGATGTCTGAATGTTAACTGAATCGGACAGCTGGGTTACTAATTGCTAGAAAATCGAGTTTCCTAGAAATCCATTCCGCCGCAATAATGAATAGAGCAGGTGACAAGGGGTCACCCTGTCTAATTCCCCTAGAAGACTTGAAGATTCCCGCTCCTTGGCTATTGATTAAAATTGAGAAATAACAGTTCGCAACACAATGACGAATTAACTTGATGACATTATTACTGAATCCCAACTTGTCCAACATTCGAAAAAGAAATGACCAATCTACACGGTCATACGCCTTTTCCATGTCTAGCTTAATCAACGCTCTATGACCGCAGACCTTTTCATTAATTGTCGATGCAAGCTCCTAGGCCAGAAGGATGTTGTCAGCAATAGCACGGCCAGGGAGGAAGCCCGATTGAGCAGGAGAAATAACTTTAGGGAGGACCTTGGCAATGCGTAGAGCAAGGATTTTAGAAATCACTTTGTTTGAGACATTGCATAAGCTAATTGGAAGAAAATCCCGCCAAGTCGTCGGATTATCAATTTTTGGGATAAGGACAATAGTCGTGCATGTAAAAGCTTCGGGCATCGGTACACCCGTGAAGAACTCACAAACGGCATCATAAAGATCATTTTTTATGATATCCCAACATTGATGATAGAAGTGCGCCGAGAAGCCATCAGGCCCCGCAACCGACTCCCCATCAATACTGAAAACCGCTTCTCTAATTTCCTGTAACGTCGGGGGCTGCCCAATAGCAATAGATTCTGTTGCATCCAAATTCGAGATAATACCCTCAAAGTCCGAATCAGAGCTTCTCACATGCTCGTGGGTCAGGAGTTTTTTGAAAAATTCTACACCAGAATTAATAACATACTGCTGTTCACTTAGCTCCACTTCGTCCCTTGATCCTCTTCTTTTTTACCCGACTATGAAAGAATTTCGTGTTTCGATCTCCCTCTTTTAACCACTTGCAATCAGCCTTTTGTTTCCAGAAGATTTCCTCTTGTAACAAAACTTGGTTGAGGATAGCTGTGGCCCTATTAACCTCGGTAAGGTCTTCGTCTAAACCGGAATTATTGAATCTTTTCGTAACTCTAGCTAATTCCTTTTCAGCCTCATCTTTTCTACTGAAAAATATTACCAAATACAGTGGAGTTCCAATCTGGAGCTTATTTTGGAACTTCCTCATACCCATGGAATTTTCGTCAATATTCCAGTCCACTTGAACCGTGTCCATGAATGCATGATGCCTAGTCCACATATGCTGGAACCGGAACGGAAATGCCTGAGAGTCCCATTCTTTCGAAAATGAAATCAATAAAGGGCAATGGTCTGATGATGCTTTCGGAAGATGGTCGATGCATGAGTTTGAGAATTTCTCAGCCCATTTAGCCGAGACCAAAACCCTATCCAGACGTTTCCTTTTCTTACCCTTGTGCCATGTGAACTGAAAACCTCCATAAATCTGATTAATCAACTCACAGTCCTCTATACAATTAATAAAATCCTCCATTTCGTTATTGTTAATCCTTGTGCATCCCTCGGCCTTAGAGGATTCCTTAATGACGTTGAAGTCCCCGCCCACCATCCAAGGTTCGTTTGTCGCTACTCCTCGCAAAATGCTCCAAAGTTCCCATCTAGATGCTCTACAGTGTCTCCCATACACTATGCTAGCGAATATTGCACTATCCCAAGAGTTACTCTCCAATTGCACATGCAAAAGTTGATTATGGTTAACGATAAGATCAACTTTGATACAATCATCACAAAAGAGCCAAATATGATTAGAAGGGTTTGAGAAAACTTGATCGAGCCCAAGCGCCGCACACATCTCCTCCTTATTGAGAGTAATCATAGGCTCGATGACTGCAACAATCTTGAACTTGTACTTATGAATCAAATGTTTGAGATAAAGACGTTTTGCCTTTCGTCTCAATCCTCGAATATTACAAATTAGCGTGTTATTCATGGATAACAATTTGCATGTTCTCCGGAAGCTCCTTCCCTCTAGCACGCGTCACCATCGTCAATTTTGATGCCTCCTTTTTCCTTCTACGCTTTCTCGGAGTTTTAATCTCTGAGTCCGATGCATATTTATTCGCATCACATACAATTTTTGCATCACACATCAGGTTATCACAGCTTTCAGCTAATAATTGGCCAATGTAACACTCAGCAAGTTGCACTCCAGGCTCCTCTCTAGCGGTACCTCTCCTCAAAGTATATGTTCCGGAATCCAATTCTGCTCCTCTGAAAGGTACAACTATCATTTGCCCTGCTTCCGTGTCACTTTCAGTCCTTTCCTGAGTTTGAACAACAACAGCCGGTGCAACCGTTGTATCGGCTGTCGGAATATCCTCAATTTCTATAGACTTCTCAGCCCCATTCTGTTGGATGACCGCATTCTCCCGACCATTATCTTCAGTTCCCTTAGCGACATCTCCAATATCTAGTGAAGCAGTGACATTCGTTTGATCAGTCGTGTCCTTCAAAGGAGGCATACTCTCATAATCCTCCTCTTCTTCACCGCCACTCCCCTCGACTTTCTCGGTTTCCTCGCCCGAGTTCTCGCCCTCATTGACCAGTGCCGCTTACATGTTCTTGCTCCTAGGAAGAATTTGCATGTCCCCATATTGTAGCTGACTCGAAAGCTTTTCTACCAAGTTCTCGGCCTGAATCACTTTATTTTTCTTTCCAACCACGGACCATTTCTCTTGATTACGAGTCGATTGTGTATTGCGTCCGTTAATTAATGTATTGTTAGCCGTCTGATCAATAATATTTCACTAGTTTTGATATGCAAACGGCTTCACTCTATGTAGCGCCCCTTTCCGTAGGAGGAGAAAGGACACCACATCCGCACCGAGACGAACTCCTAAACGAGGTAAATGTACCCCATTTAAAAATCCATCTCGGCGAATGGCAAGCACTCAATCTATACTGGCAACAATGATCCTAGCTCAACAACACCAACCAAAAGAAATAATAGAGTGCGGAAGCTTAAATAAACATTAATTCAACATTTAAAGCCACGTGGGGCATCAATTAACATATATCAGTGCTTAACAATTCATCATCAATATCAAAGCTCTATAATTCAACAGTATATCCATTTTACCTAGTAATTCAATTCAAATAATAAAAGACAGACTGTTGTTGGACATTACCGACAATTACCAAAGGACACGAAAACCAAGACTCACGACCCGCTGTTGCCAACCGACATGAGAGGTGACAACGCCACCTGTCGACCTGAAGTAAGAATCAAAATAAAGAGGGGTGAGTATAAACGATACTCGGTGAAGGTGTAAGTTGGAACAAGTACGAGCCACGCTTCCGGATTTTGTATATATATATGAAAAATACATATGCAAAAATGAAGGAAATCCGGAACGTGCTTCGGCTTGCATTAACAATAATTAATAACAATACAGTAGTGAAAGTAAAACATGAATAAAAGCAAATAATATCCCAGCGAGAATGGGCATGTTCCTCCTTATAACCCCTTCATGTCATGATAAAACTCCATCACCGGTGTCTGACCCCATAATGCGACCATGGGCGATGAATTGAATTTCAGGAAAGTTGTGCAACGAATGCAACACCCACCATCGCTCCCAACCGTGGCTACCAACTCCTGACGGGCCACGATTGACGCTTATCTTTGGAAAAAATACCTCGGAAAACACCCTGGATGCTCGTCCCCAAGTGAGACCCTTGAATACCTTCCCGGGCCCCATGAAAATAAAAGATACGATTTTGCTCGCGTTTCAAGAAAATATTATAAGTTGAATGCCAAACAGGCATTTAGGAAAGTGTGTGACGATAAAGGGGGTGACCATAAGTTTCATGCGTGTCGGGATGCACTGGTGCCCACCCCTAACGACTTCCCTCACAGACCCAACCAAAGTCAAAGTGTCACGTTGAAAAGAAAGAGTTTTACTTGCCTCTTGAAAACAAAACGGTTTAGAGATACTTATAGGTATAAGTTGATATCAAAGAGTTTGTTCATTAAAATCATGAAAATATAGTTAAATATCTAGTAGATATACGAGAATGAGAAATCAAATCAAATCAATATGAGCACGAATGAGTAGTTGTTTCGCAATAAATAAAAAGAATCCTTACTCCAGTTGAAAGCATTTTAAAACCCTCACTTGGAAGCACGGGAAGGACAAGACACTCAAGCAATTCCTCTAGAGAGCGGCCTGAAACTGACAGACGACAAAACCAATCAAGACAAGACACGACACACAACTCTCATGGAATTACAACACATGATGGACCAAATAATATCACTTAGCAATTAAAATTACAAGGAAAATGCAATTAAATCAATTAAACGGAATGTACGAAATGAAAGATGCTAAACATGCTCAATTGATCTAAGTGCACATTCATGGATAATATAATGTAAAGAAGCACTCATGCGATTTTCGGATCATTCGGACAACATTTGAAAATTGGGGAAAAAGTCCTAAATGAAAAAGGTTCGATTCAACGCCCGAACGAGGTCAGAATTTTGAAAACTTTGCGGAATAGTCATCCTTGAATCATATGGGAGCTATAGGTGAAAACGGCTTGATTTTTGGAGGTCGTATGCAAAAAGTGAGCTTTCATTTTGACCACATTCCCGAGAGCAACTAAGGAAAAAGGCTGAAAAAATGGCTAAGGCATTCACACGGGCTTGGGCACGGGGTTGCGCACGGTCTTGAGAACACCCTCATGACCGTGCAAGCTGGAAGGTGTGCGCACTGTCTTGTGCATCGGGGTGCGCAGGTCGGTGCAAGTTCAAGGTTGTGCACACCGGTTTGCGCACGATCTTGCCAAGACTGTGCGTAGGACCGAGCGGTTCTACTTACAGGTGCAGAAAATGCGATTTCAAGGTTTCCTATGAGGGTTTCATCCAAAATTCGTCCAAGGGGAATCCTAGAGTTAAAATCAACACATAAAATTCACACTCATGCATATATACACTAAGGGCTTTCATTTGATCCAAACAACACTAAAAATAATAAACTATAACCTACAAACCCATCAAATTGGATAATATTCAAACTTAATAAAATGCTAGAAAAATGAAGGATTTAATGGACGAAATGAAATGGGGAAAGAAGGTTACCGATAGAGAAGCGAACGAGGATCGTATAGGTGGTCTCGGAATCTCGATTGGTCAGGCGACGGATTCGGGATGGGATTTCTCGTCCTCCTTCTTCCTTCTTCTTCCTTTCTCCTTCTCTTCTCTCTCTCTCTCTCTCTCTCTGTCTCTCTCTCTCTCTCTCTTTCTCTCTCTCTCTCTCTCGATTTTGGGGTGTATGCAAGAGTGTGCAAGAGGGGGTGCATAAGGGGGTGCAAGTGAAGTCAAAAGGGTGCAAGAGAGGTCAAGAGGGTGCAAGGCATATTCAAGAGGGTGTGGGGGTTCGAATGAGATTAAAATAAATTTGAAGGGTAGAAAAGATAATTATAAAAGGTTAAGGATTGGAGAATAAAATATAATAATTTAAAATTAGCTAACGAAGCTAATCTTTTCATTTAAAATTCAACGAAGTGTCGAATAATTATTCCGAAAGTATATTTCGGAATTTTGGGTCGTTACACTCTAGGGTTTGCGCTAGGGTTCAAATCGCGTCCATCTTCAGCCTCTTTAGCAGATTGTCTAATTTCAGTTCTGTCTTCATTGAATCTTGGGTTGGGACAGCTCTATGATTTGTGGAAGAGATGTTTACATCTCGCACAGTAATCAGGAACTTTTTCGTATTTGACTTCCTGATCAACCCAAGCGCCTTCAATCCTCACCTTGATATTTCGAATCAGCGGTGCAGCAACGTCTAGCTCCACGCATGCTCTCAGATCCTCCCTGTTATCTTCTTTTGCTGTGAATTCATCCATTTTTATCGGGTTACCAATTAATCTAGCAACAGTCCATAAGATTTCTTTCATGATAAATTGTGATTTTAGACCCGGGAAAGAAATCCATACTAGGACGATTGATGATTCGATTTTAGGGTCGAAATCAGGCGTCCACTTGAGTAGTATACATAGGGAATGTCTTTAGAAAATAATCTGACATAATCATCCCGGTCCTTGCATCTAATCAACATGTGTGTACGATTAAGCAGACTAACCTTCACATCTTTATTAAACTTCATCTGCATGAAGCTTCTCTTAAGTTGGGCCATAGTCAGATATCTGCTCTGGAACTTACCAATTAATACAAGTTGAAATCTTGATCGTAGTTTCTGTTCTTCATCTTCTGATAATATGATTGCAGGCATCCCTCTGTACACGGTAGCCGTGCCCATCAGCATAAAAGTTGAGGGACCGAATATTTTTAATTGAGCTAATTCATCAGGCGTTGAAAATCTTGCGTCCTTCGCAGTGATCGCAAAAGGCGTCGGGGCCTTATCTGCGTAAGTTGTGGTGTCATGAAAGCTGTTATCTGATGTTAAATCCGGTAATTTCAGGACCGGCGTCGGTGTTTGGCGTCCGTCCATGGTGGCACGCGAGAACCCTCAATAAACCCTAATAATTTAATGATATCATTTATTACTTTGACTAATATAGATATTTAGAATTTATTTTAGGTACTTATCCACTACCCACAAATTTCTCAAAAATATTAATTACTCAATTATCTTATAACGAAAGAGAATATATCTTAAATTGTAATAGGTTGTCGGTAAAAATTAAGTTTCTAAAACTTGTTAAAAATAATATAAATAACACGTGTCACTTAAAGAATGCCATACCTCATATTAAACTTTTACAAGCTTACCTTATGTTAGACAAGCCCTTCTTAATTAGCGCTGAGAAATTGAACAAAGTTTATTTAACCCCCTTAGGACAATGGGTGTTTTATTGAGACTGAAATAGAATAAGAAATGACTTATTCACCTCATATAATTCATGATACTCCTGAATTTTATTATATAAACGCACAAAACTTTCATTTTACACATTTTCAAGTCATAATTCACCTAGGTCTTCCGCTGATTTGAGTGCAAATTTAGAAATTTGGCGCAACTAGAGTTTAAAATAGCGAGAGGGAAAATGAATTAGAAATTAGGTTTTACCGTAGTAAATATGTAATGCCCCGCTATTTTTATAACGCCTCGGTAAGTTTACCGACTAATTGCTCTTGTGTGTATTGGTTGCAATTATGTGTTTATGTGGATTATATGAATTAATGTGTGATTTAATATATGAATAATATGATGAATTCCTAAGAATTTTCATATTTGAATTACTTCACACTATGCTTATATTTGAATTGTTGTATTTGAAATTTTATGAAAATTATGTCATCATAATTGAATTACATGATATTATATTTGAAATATATGCAATATATATATGCAAACATATATAAATATATGTATATATATATATAAGTATCTATACAAATTGCAAGCATATTTTGACTTTTCAAAATATCTTTATTTATTTAATTATCTCATCTCTCTCCACATTTTTCTACACTTTTCCACAACTCTCTCTTTCTCTCCTTCTTCACACCATTGCCGCCACTCTCACCTCTCTCTCTCGGCCATCCCCATCTTCAACAAGCATCAAGAAATCATCCTCTTTCTTGCTATAAAAAGTTGCTCTCTCATCCAAGGAACAAGCTACCACTTGTGGGTTTTGCAAACAAGCTCTCTACATCTCTTTTTCTCCAATTCTTTCCTTCAAGGTAAGTTTATGAATCTCTCAATTCTTTGGGTTTTATGGTTTCAAATGTTGATGAAGTGAAGAAGCATGCTAGAATGAATGATTGATGAGCTTGGTTTGATTGTTGGTTGCATGTAGCATCTTTTGTGATTTTTCTATTAAATTTGATCAATTTGCAATGTTGGGTTAATGGTCTTAGATGCTTGAATGGTTAAGGAATTCATGTTAGTTCATGATATTAAGCTAATTGGTGAAGTTTTGTGGAGTTTGGGGTTGAAAAATGAAAGTTTGGCAAAATATGTAGGGGCTGATGCATAGTGATTTTTGAGCATTTGGCTTCATTTTTTGATTCTTTTGGCATCAAAAATCTTAAAATGTGTTAACTAATAGATGCCGAAAGTTTCGGATTAATCGGAGTTGATTTGCTAGGCAAAGTATTAAATGAGGGGTGGTTTGCGTAATATTCACAAACCTTTGAATTTTATTTCCCAAGTTTCCATATTACTTGTGTGCCTATTTTAGCTTAATATCATGTGTATTTGATTTGTGTTTAAATGTGCTTGAATGAGCTTAATTGTGTTTAAATGCATTTATACCTAATATGTTAATTTGAGCATAAAATGCATTTTATAGCCGTGCGTCGTACTTGGTTGATTTATCGAGTCGTGTTTTACCTCGAGGCCTGTGTATTACAGGTGGGACCTCGCGGGACTGATTTCTGGTCGTCGAAATATCCTTTTTGTTAAGCCTACAGGTGAGGATGTAAAATGTTTTAACTGAAGCTTGAACAAATATTTGCGAAAACCATATCCCTTATATTTCAATTATATATTATCAATATTTGAAATAAAAAGGATTTGATATAAAATGATATATGTGTATCTTTTCTAAAATGGTTTGAAAATAGAGACGAGAGAACTATTTTGATTTTAAAAGTAACATTTGGTCTCGGGACTTCCACGTATGCCTCGAGATAACTCGGCAACGTGACGGGATACCCTAGACGGTTACATACCTTGTCTCGAAAGACCCTTTTGGTCCATTAAAATATTTTTAAAAGCGAGATCATACACGTTTAACCCCATTGAGGACGCTCATGGGTGTATTCTTTTGTCCCTGGATTATGTGACAGGCGGATACCCGGAGACGTGTGTCTAGGGTTGAAGCTGGGTTCATAATCCGCCGATTATAAGCAGGTATCCTGGAACCTGACAAATAATCAAAGGGTATTGTTCATGGCTGGTCGGAGGTAGTCTAGCATGAATAATACTGACACCGGCGCCATTAGTCGGTTATGGTGAAATCTCGGGTTGCTCCTTGATAAGCCAAACGGTATTGAGGAAGGAATTTCATTATATTTGATATGTTTTGGGAGTTATAAGGAGATGGCCCGTTCTCGCCGGGAATAAAAATATTTCTAAAATGTTTTACTCTAATATTTAATTCACAAAGCTTTGATGGATTTTAAAGAGAAAGTATCGGCACTAGATTCGTTTCTCTATTAATCAAAGCGTGGATTAAATATGAATATTTAATTCCCAAAGCTTAGCTGAATTGTAAAAGAGCATATTATCACTAGATGTGCTTTTATCAACCTAAGCGTGGATTAAATATATATTTTTATTATATATATATTCCCCTCCTCACTGAGTTCGTTTGACTCACATCCCTTTTTGGTTCATGCTTCAGGTTAGCAGTGCGAGTGGTTGTTGGGTACTGGCAGCAGCAGTGTAGGCTTACAGGTCTTTGGAGTCAGTTTATGTAGATATTTTATTATGACTGAACTCTTATTATTTTGGCATGTTAACTTGAAATTGATGGAAGTTGAAATATGATGATATTTGGATATTTGAATCTTATGAGATGGGTGGATATATATATATATATTTTTGGTATTTGCTTCTGTTGCTAGCCTGTTATTGCTATTGTTGTTGTTGATGTTGGTATTGTTGTTGGGGAGTTGCTGTTGCCAGATTGTGGGAATCCCGTTGTTCGGGGCGGGTTTTCGAGTGGTGGTATTTAATTATCGCTCGGGGGCTCGTTTCGGTCCGGGGGTTGTGATGTTGGGGACGTCACAGCTTAAGGTGGTATCAGAGCCTAGGTTTGGTACTTAGGTTTTGATGTTGTGTCGAGTCTGTCTAGGTCGAACGGCTTTAGGACAATGTGCTTTTATATGCTTATGTTATGTGATTTTGTGCTAACATGATCATGTGGCTAACGAAACATGCATATTACTCAGTCTTTTGATACAGGAAATGGCACATGGTAGATGCAGAACCCGAGCTACTTCTCTCTCTCCTCCCCAAGACAACAACATTAATGCTCCTCTAGCTCCTCAGCCCGAGCCTGTGCCGCCAGCGCAGCTGAATCCCCTAAATCCTGCCATGTTCTTTGAAGCCATGCAAAGGATGTTTCAACAGGCTGTAGCTCCAGCACCTCGCAAATTTAAGAAGCCTTTTCCACCTGCGGGTTCTTCATCTTCGAGCAAGAAAAAAAAGATCACAGGTCCTCAGACAGTCGAGCCTCAAATTAAGTGTTCTTACTGCGGCCAGCCAAACCACACGGAAGCTAATTGCTGGAAGAAACAAGGACGGTGCACTCGACGTGGGTGCAAGGATCATCAAGTAGGAAACTGCCCAAGGAGAAGGCCACCTCCACAGTTCCAGAAAGAGCCACAGAATGTGGGGAAAGGAAAAGTTGTGGCACGAGCGTATGCGATGACAGGGGATGGAGGGGAGACCGACCCTAATGCAGTGGTGCAAGGTACTGTACATTTGCATGACATATCCATATTTGCATCATATGATACGGGTGCGACGCATTCTTTTATTGCACCTGAATATGCTTCTAGATTATCTTTGTCTGCCGAATGCTTGCCTTATGTGCCTGAGGTCAATTCCCTGTTGGGAATTTCTTATTTGTGCAATCGAGTCTTCCGAGACTGTCCGTTGAGGATAGACGATCGCGATTATCCTGCTGATCTCATTGAGCTTCCGATGAGTCACTACGGGATAATATTGGGAATGGACTTGCTATATCGGCACCAAGCTTATATTGATTGTTTCGGGGGAAAGATCGCTCTGGGAACTGATAGCGAGATTTTGGGCAAAAGGTTTGACAAGATTCCTCGAGTTTCTTATGTTAAAGCCGCCCGAATGATTCGCAAGGGATCTCCGGCCTTTGTTGCTTATCTACTAAACCGTCCGAAAGAGCAAGTTAAGCTTGAGGAGGTACTTGTAGTTGGAGAATTCCCTGATGTGTTTCCCGAGAGTTTGAATTTTTTGTCTCCGGAACGAGAGATAGAGTTTGTGATCGATTTAGCTCCGGGTGCCGAACCGTATTCGAAGACTCCTTATCGTATGGCTCCGGCAGAGTTGAAAGAGTTGAAGATTCGGTTGGATGGTTTGTTGGAGAGTGCGTACATTCGACCGAGTACTTCGCCGTGGGGTGCGCCTGTTCTCTTCGTGAAAAAGAAGGATGGGACGTTGAGGATGTGTATAGATTATCGTGAGCTGAATCGAATGACGATAAAGAACAAATATCCTCTAACTCACATCGAAGAGTTATTCGATATCCTGCAAGGGTCGAAAGTATACTCTAAACTTGATCTCCGACAGGGGTATTACCAGTTGAGGAATCCGAGAATCAGATATTCCGAAGACTGGGTTTAATACTCAATATGGGCATTTTGAATTCGTCGTTATGCCTTTCGGGTTAACGAATGCCCCAGCTGCTTTCATGGATTTGATGCATCGTACTTTCCGGCCATATCTCGATAAGTTTGTGGTGATCTTCATTGATGATATCCTGGTTTTCTCAAAGACTAAGGAAGAACATACCGAGCATCTTCGCATTGTATTAAGAACTCTCCGAGAGCATCAGTTGTATGCCAAGTTCAGTAAATGCGAATTTTGGCTTGATAAGGTTACCTTCCTTCGTCATGTGATATCAGGAGATGGAATCGAAGTGGATCCCTCGAAGATTGAGGCCGTAATGAAATGGGAGCAGCCGAAGACTCCAACTGAAGTCCGAAGTTTTCTAGGGTTAGCTGGCTATTATAGGCGTTTCGTTCAAGATTTCTCCAAAATAGCCGCTCCGCTGACCAATTTAACTCGCAAGGACGTGCCTTTTAAGTGGGACGATAAATGCGAGGCAAGCTTCCAAGAGCTAAGGAAACGGTTGACTACTGCTCCGATACTTGCACTACCTGAAGGTTTCGAAGGGTTTACGGTTTATACCGATGCGTCGAAAGAAGGGTTAGGATGTGTTCTGATGCAAAACGGCAAAGTGATTGCTTATGCTTCGCGCAAGCTGAAAGATGCTGAGAAGAACTATCCCATCCATGATCTTGAGCTAGCTGCTATTATCTTTGCTCTGGGAAAATGGCGACATTATTTATACGGCGTGACATTCGACATTTTCACCGACCACCAGAGTTTGAAGTATTTACATACTCAGAAGGATCTCAATCGCAGACAACGACGGTGGATGGAATTCCTTGAAGATTATGATTGCCGTATTCAATATCATCCAGGCAAGGCTAATGTAGTAGCCGATGCTTTAAGCAGACAAGCAAAGGTAGCTAGCTTGGAAGGAACCTCTACAGGAGTGAGGTCAGAAGCAGGGAGATATCATCTAGTTTCTCAACCGCGGATTGCGAATCTTTTAGTCCGACCGGATTTGGTTCAGAGACTTAAAGACGAGCAGAGTGCTGATGAATGGATTCAAAGGTAGGTGGTGAGGATGCAAAATGATCCGAACTCCTCATTTGCGTTCGATGATATGGGTCTTCTTCGTTTTAAGAACCGAATTTGCGCGCCGAAGAATCTGAAGACCGAAGTCATGGAGGAAGCACATAAATCTGCTTATGCCGTCCATCCGGGAGGTAATAAGATGTACCGAGATCTCAAGACTCAATATTGGTGGCATGGAATGAAACGAGAAGTTGCTGATTTCGTGAGACGGTGTTTGACTTGTCAACGAGTTAAAGCCGAACATCAGCAACCCGGTGGAACTCTACAGCCACTCTCTATTCCGGATTGGAAATGGGAAGATATTGCTATGGATTTCATGTCTAGATTACCGAGAGGTCGAGGCAGATATGATACAATTTGGGTAATTGTGGATCATTTGCCGAAATCCGCCCATTTTATTCCAATTCGAAAGACCACTAATGTCAAGAAGTTAGCGGAACTGTACATCGAGCAGATCGTAAAGCTTCACGGAGTTCCGAAGTGTATCGTGTCCGATCGAGATCCCAAGTTTACTTCTCGACTATGGCAAGAAATTCACAGAAACTTGGGAACGAACTTGAAATTTAGCACAGCTGCTCACTCGCAAATTGATGGTCAATCTGAGAGAACCATCAAGATTTTAGGCGACATGCTACGAGCTTGTCCTCTCGACTTCTCCACGAGTTGGAATTCGAAGTAGGAGACAAAGTGTTCCTCAAGGCGACGTTGAGGAAAGGTTCCGTTAGAGTGGGAAAGGGTGGAAAACTCAGTCCGAGATATTTGGGACCTTATGAGGTTATTGAGCGGATTGGGAAGACTGCCTACCGCCTGAACCTGCCCTCGACTCTAACTGGGATTCACAACGTCTTCCATGTTTCTCAATTGCGAAAATACCATCCCGACGAATCTCATATTCTCTGAGATGAAGAAGTTCAGATAGAGCCTGACTTGACGATCGAGATGAAACCTGTTGAGATTCAGGATCGCAAGTTCAAACAAGTCCGCAATCGACAGATTCCCTTGGTTCGTGTGTTGTGGAGAAACCGAACCACCGAGCAAGTAACTTGGGAAACGGAAGAGAAGATGCGAACTCATTATCCTGAGTTATTTGCCAAGCCGAATTAGAATCTGGGGACCAGATTCTCCGAAGGGGGGGATAGTGTAACGCCCCGCTATTTTTATAACGCCTCGGTAAGTTTACCGACTAATTGCTCTTGTGTGTATTGGTTGCAATTATGTGTTTATGTGGATTATATGAATTAATGTGTGATTTAATATATGAATAATCTGATGAATTCCTAAGAATTTTCATATTTGAATTACTTCACACTATGCTTATATTTGAATTGTTGTATTTGAAATTTTATGAAAATTATGTCATCATAATTGAATTACATGATATTATATTTGAAATATATGCAATATATATATGCAAACATATATAAATATATGTATATATATATATAAATATCTATACAAATTGCAAGCATATTTTGACTTTTCAAAATATCTTTATTTATTTAATTATCTCATCTCTCTCCACATTTTTCTACACTTTTCCACAACTCTCTCTTTCTCTCCTTCTTCATACCATTGCCGCCACTCTCACCTCTCTCTGTCGGCCATCTCCATCTTCAACAAGCATCAAGAAATCATCCTCTTTCTTGCTATAAAAAGTTGCTCTCTCATCCAAGGAACAAGCTACCACTTGTGGTTTTTGCAAACAAGCTCTCTACATCTCTTTTTCTCCAATTCTTTCCTTCAAGGTAACTTTATGAATTTCTCAATTCTTTGGGTTTTATGGTTTCAAATGTTGATGAAGTGAAGAAGCATGCTAGAATGAATGATTGATGAGCTTGGTTTGGTTGTTGGTTGCATGTAGCATCTTTTGTGATTTTTCTATTAAATTTGATCAATTTGCAATGTTGGGTTAATGGTCTTAGATGCTTGAATGGTTAAGGAATTCATGTTAGTTCATGATATTAAGCTAATTGGTGAAGTTTTGTGGAGTTTGGGGTTGAAAAATGAAAGTTTGGCAAAATATGTAGGGGCTGATGAATAGTGATTTTTGAGCATTTGGCTTCATTTTTCGATTCTTTTGGCATCAAAAATCTTAAAATGTGTTAACTAAGAGATGCCGAAAGTTTCGGATTAATCGGAGTTGATTTGCTATGCAAAGTATTAAATGAGGGGTGGTTTGCGTAATATTCACAAACCTTTGAATTTTATTTCCCAAGCTTCCATATTACTTGTGTGCCTATTTTAGCTTAATATCATGTGTATTTGATTGTGTTTAAATGTGCTTGAATGAGCTTAATTGTGTTTAAATGCATTTATACCTAATATGTTAATTTGAGCATAAAATGCATTTTATAGCCGTGCGTCGTACTTGGTTGATTTATCGAGTCGTGTTTTACCTCGAGGCCTGTGTATTACAGGTGGGACCTCGCGGGACTGATTTCTGGTCGTCGAAATATCCTTTTTGTTAAACCTACAGGTGAGGATGTAAAATGTTTTAACTGAAGCTTGAACAAATATTTGCGAAAACCATATCCCTTATATTTCAATTATATATTATCAATATTTGAAATAAAAAGGATTTGATATAAAATGATATATGTGTATCTCTTCTAAAATGGTTTGAAAATAGAGACGAGAGAACTATTTTGATTTTAAAAGTAACATTTGGTCTCGGGACTTGCACGTATGCCTCGAGATAACTCGGCAACGTGACGGGATACCCTAGACGGTTACATACCTTGTCTCGAATGACCCTTTTGGTCCATTAAAATATTTTTAAAAGCGAGATCATACACGTTTAACCCCATTGAGGACGCTCATGGGTGTATCTGTTTGGGCCCTGGATTATGTGACAGGCGGATATCCGGAGACGTGCGTCTTGGGTTGAAGCCGGGTTCATAATCCCGATTATAAGCAGGTATCCTGGAACCTGACAAATAATCAAAGGGTATTGTTCATGGCTGGTCGGAGGTAGTCTAGCATGAATAATACTGACACCAGCGCCATTAGTCGGTTATGGTGAAATCTCGGGTTGTTCCTTGATAAGCCAAACGGTATTGAGGAAGGAATTTCATTGTATTTGATATGTTTTGGGAGTTATAAGGAGATGACCCGTTCTCGCCAGGAATAAAAATATTTCTAAAATGTTTTACTCTAATATTTAATTCACAAAGCTTTGATGGATTATAAAGAGAAAGTATCGGCACTAGATTCGTTTCTCTATTAATCAAAGCGTGGATTAAATATGAATATTTAATTCCCAAAGCTTAGCTGAATTGTAAAAGAGCATATTATCACTAGATGTGCTTTTATCAACCTAAGCATGGATTAAATATATGTTTTTATTATATATATAATCCCCTCCTCACTGAGTTCGTTTGACTCACATCCCTTTTTGGTTCATGCTTCAGGTTAGCAGTGTGAGTGGTTGTTGGGTACTGGCAGCAGCAGTGTAGGCTTACAGGTCTTTGGAGTCAGTTTATGTAGATATTTTATTATGACTGAACTCTTATTATTTTGGCATGTTAACTTGAAATTGATGGAAGTTGAAATATGATGATATTTGGATATTTGAATCTTATGAGATAGGTGGATATATATATATATGTTTGGTATTTGCTTCCGTTGCTGGCCTGTTATTGCTATTGTTGTTGTTGATGTTGGTATTGTTGTTGGGGAGTTGCTGTTGCCAGATTGTGGGAATCCCGTTGTCCGGGACGGGTTTTCGAGTGGTGGTATTTAACTATTGCTCGGGGGCTCGTTTCGGTCCGGGGGTTGTGATGTTGGGGACGTCACAAAATATGCAATGCAAAATCTAGTATTTTGTCCGTAATTATAACATTGTTAAAGTTCATGTATAACGAGAAGTAGGTAGTGTGATAATTACTCTATATCACATGAGGTCTATTAGGAATACAAATAAGACAGGGTAACGAGGTGAAACTTATAAATACCACTGTTCGCAAAAATAATAACACGTAAGTGTACGTGTGTCGTAGTTGTAATATTTTGGCAAAACAAGCGTCGGTCCACGAAGAATATTAAATTATTGTACTAAATACCGAATAATCTCTACTATTTGAATTCTAACAACACAATTCAATTGATAAAAAAATTTAAATTGACTAAATTGCAAAGTAACAACTATTAGTAAAAAGCTGGATTATGACTTCTTTAGCATGTGTACTACTCCCAATTACTCGTATTCAATCAATTCATGTTCGGTTTGAAGGACTAGAGAACATTTGTATTCATAAGCTTCTGTCGAAATCAAACGAACCTATAATTAATCAATGATTCCTATATGTCTATGGTGATCAACTAATTAATTATGCATTTGCCACTGCTCGTACACCCTTACATGGTTAATAAGTATATGTCTATCCTATTAACTAATTAATTGATTTAATGATCAATTAAACATGTATTGCTTAATTCCTATCCGATATCGATTCTCCTCTGTCGAGGCTTAACCAATAATCTCTCTAGATATTTGGTGATCAGTCAAATATAACAACAAACACAAATTAAACAATCAAACCCACATGAACATCATAAATACTAAAACAGAAGTAGATTAATCACATACTAAGTAAATTCATAATCCATAATTCGTTTACCCTAACATAAGTAAAACTACGAATATCAACTTTTTAGAATTCATATATACAAACTTAAAGTAAAAGGAGAGAAAGAAAAACTCTTTTGATGATGAAATCTGTAGATTCAATCTTCTTCCTCCATCTTCTTGTTTGCTTGGATGATTCTCCAATGTTGCACACTAAAACTAGAGAGTAAAACTAGAATTCTAAAGCCTAAGATATGTTAGAATGCTGGAAAAACTACCATATAAGTGTCTAAAACCGTACATAACTCCTCCATCCTTCTTAACTTCTCCAAAACGTAACTTCTTTTTAAGTGAAAACTACCAGCTGAGTAGGTACTCAAAATATTTTGCGCAGGTACTTAGAATTACAGAACATTGGCTTGTCTGGGACTCGAATTTGAGTAGGTACTTGAAATTCTTCATGCTAATACTCCTTGAATTGCATCCATTTCGGGTCTTTTTGTATTTTTCTTTATTCTTCCTACAATTTACATAAAATATACATTAAGCACACAATTAAGCATCAAAGAAGGAAAATTTTAAGATAAATACAATTAATATGATACAAATTATACTCTAAATACGGACTTATCAACTCCCCCAAACTTGACCGTTGCTCGCTCTCGAGTAACTATTAGGTACAACAACAAGACATTTCAAGAGAGCAACGAATACCCAACACGTATGCCTTGAAATGAAACATATTTAAGCTCAATCCACTTCAAATTCTCAGACATTAATTCATTACATCATCAATTGGTTCCTTGTTCACACAATCATATCTCAGCATCTCGCACAATTCAAAACATATATTGCCATCATCATATTCTCGTGTCGTGTGTGAATAGTCATGAACAACAATTACCAACAACTCAAATCAACTAGAAAACATGTAGTAGATATCCACAAGAACGCAATAAGTCGGTTCTTCCCTTATCGCCACTAATGTAGGTGATGCTAAAACTCGAAGTCAGTAGGACTTTCTAGGCTTGTAACGTAAGGCTCGGGTGAAGGTAGGAAATTTTTGGATAAGTAGCTCAAATACCCTAGCTTACTTATGTTAGACCAAACTGGAGAATATACACAACATCAACATACAATACATTTTCCCCCAAACTTGTTCAAGTCTAACCCACTTTTGCTCTTTCTTTATTGAGCCTCGATACTACAACTTTTTCTTTTCACATTTTTTTTTTATTTTTTTTTTCTTTTTTCAACCTTGATGATCTCCTATCAATTCCAAGATAACCCACTCTCCACCAATCATTTCGAGATAAGTCATAACACAAGTACTAAGGTGCAATATTGGTGGGATTTTTCATACGTTGTACTTTGGGCTTGTAATGTGGCTATTAGAAAAACTAGCACAATGTGAATGGCTCAAGGGGGTCAATCGGTTATAATATATATATATATATATATATATATATATATATATATATATATATATATATATAATAAAAACTAAAAAGCCTATAAAATTAAACAAAAGATGGCCTACGTCATTCTCCTAGCATAACATCACCTAGAAATTTCGCCTCGACAAGAGATTTCACCGATTCTATCGTTCTGAGTGACCCATATACATGCCACTAAATTTCTCCAAATGGCCAACAATCATTATTCACAACTTATTGTGCTCAAATTATGAGAATATAAATAACGACAACAATGCTTCAAACGCGCAATCAAAGATCATATATAAACAATTTCTCAATTAAACGAGTCGCTCTACGCATAACGTCATCATAGAATCAAGGATTTCACATCAACATGTATATTTCTGAGAGGCATAACATCAAATCAAGTACCATACGATTCTCAAGAAAAAGAAAATATTGTGACCTATGTCAAGATTAATCAGTCCCCCCAAACTTATGTAGCGGGCACCCCAAACGGATAACGCATGCCCCGCACCGAGTCTCAATCCTAAGCCGAAACAGAAATCCGGCCCCAAACCGAAACCCAGCGAACGAAAAACTTATTTACTCAATCACTAGGCGGGGTTTTTCTAAAAACAACTGATGAGAACAATGCAGAAGCGGAAGCAATACGAAGCAACAACAAAACCTAGTTCTACTTAAGGACAAATAAAGCAGTAAACCAATTGCGCAGATAGTTAAAGCCCTCTAAGGCTAGCGGAATTCACTTATAGAAACCTAATCAAATCTTAAACGGGTTCAACATTAAATAATCCCGAACACAAATTCATAATCCACAGGATACAAATAACATGATCATAAGTACCTAAAACAATCCAGGAATGAACAACGCACAAAAGAATATAACTCCGCAATACAAGACCGACGATGCCCACCTAGTAACCACTTGAAACAAATAAGGGTTGAAGCAGAGAGGGTTAGTCAAAAGACTAAGTGAGGGGGAAAGGGTAGTACATACATAATAGCATACATAGAATAAATCACCATTTTAACTTAAAGGAAAACAAACATAAAAGAAGAGTTTTCATAAACATTTGGTGATTTATCATAACATAACATTTCATATTGTTCAGCGAGTCGACCTCTCTACTCCTCATATCATATCATAACATACCTGAAAACATAACCATCATTATTCCTCCCATATTGCAGAAGGACCGCTAAATCCAAACTGCACCATGTATAGGCATAACAACCTATGTCTCAGTTAACACGAAGTCAACCGCCGAAGGAGCTCAAAGGTTGCCACTCCAACCTTACCCCGTGCTTCCGGTAAACATGGAGTCGGCCACCAAATTCCACTGTAGACCCGCTGTCTATCTGGCTTCATCCGATCACCATACTCCCGGGCCCACTGTGACAAAACGAACACACATATCATAACTCGCATTTTCATAACTATCATTTTCCTATTAGAATAGGAATCAAGACATTTAGGGGGCCAAAGGGGCCGTTCGAGACAGGCGGTGTAACGGCAGGAAACACAACCGGGTATTCCATTGTCAGGGGGGAAATCCGCCCTAACAACTTCACTCAACGAGAAGGTTTCCAAACCCAAAATTACATTTAAATCGAAACATAGTTCGCTTGTCTCTTTTTTAAAACCTTTCGAAATCATATACATAGTACTCTTTTGATATGAAATTCATTGTTCTTAAACTTCATAAAAGTAGTAAGCATAAATTATTTACTAAATATAGTAATACAGGGATGAAAATATAAATTTCGCACTTATTCAGTATTAGGGTTGGTACTACGTACGTATTATCGTATAAAATTAACAAAGGAAATCTCACCTGGCGACAACCAAAAGAAAGCCAGAAAGTGAAAGCGAGCACCCTAATCCACGAGAGTGGAACCTGCAACTGACAAACGACGTAACCACATAAGACATACGATGACGCACGGCTCATACGAAAGCATTAAAACATATAGAAACACGTTAAATAGTCATTCATATCACTTAGGTTCACATTCTCACAAAATATAGAAATTCAATAATCAAATCAAGTTAGAGTGCGATAAAAGCTCATAAATATGCATAAAAGGCAATAAGAAAGCATGCATTCAAGTTTCGGAAGAAACGGACAACATTTGAAAAATAGCCAAAAATACCTATATGAAAAACGCGATGAACGGGGCCCGAACGGAGTCTGAAAAGTTCAAATTTCATAAAATATGTGTTTCATGATTTATAGGAGCTATGGGTGAAATCGGATCTCGAATCGGAGGTCAAACGAAGAAAATCAACTATTATAAAAGCCCTTTGACCACCATTGCCGAGAGCAACAATCTGAAAATGGAGAAATTTTGGTTATGGCATACGCACTGCCTTGTGCACGGGCGCATGCACGGTCTTGAGCGCATTCTCAAGACGGTGCAGACACTTGCATTGGCATGCGCACCGGCTTGTGCACGGAGGTGCCAAGGCCGTGCAAGGCATAAAAGGGACACATGGTCTTGGTGCATGGTCTCAAGACCGTGCGTAAGACCGTACGGATCATCAGAACAGCAGAAAAATCGCAGAATCGAAAAACCTTCGCAGAAATGAACCAAAATCCAACATTTAACCAACCAATCATGCAAATCTCAAGCTAATACTCACATATGATGTTCTCCTACTCATCATCTATAGAATCAAGAAACACGAAATTTCATCCACAAAATCATCCAAATCGACACATACATAATATTTGCACATTTAGAGAACTCAGAAAAACGAGGCATAGAGTGCATAAAATTTGATTGACATTAGAGAGTTACTGGTAGAGGAGATCGAGAGGGTCGCGTAGGCGTTAACAGTTTGAAAATCCATCAAAAAATGAGGTTGGTAGAGCAATCCAAAGCTTTCTTTCTCTTCTTCTTTCTCCTTTTCTTCTTTTTCCTTTTCTTCTTTTCTTCTTCTTCCTTTCTTGGGTTCACGTGAATGAGGGAGAGAGGGGAGAGGTGGAGTCTAAGTCAAAAAGTTTGACTTGGCTTAGAAATAAAGGGGCATTTTAGTAATCTATAAAACTCGCTTAAAAAAATACAAGTTTTCCAAATAAAATAAAATTATAGTCAAAGTGCATGAAATTAAACGCACATTGACATGTCGTGGTTTAAATACCGAAATTCACTCATTTACGAAAATGTTATATAAATCACATAATAATCAATAAAATAAATCATAAATCACGTAAGAAAATCGGTTTGGGTTCCCGATTCATAACTCAAATTTTCGGGGCGTTACAACTTAAATCAAATTTTGTCCTCAAAATTACCAAAGATCACTAGATAGAATTATTCACTTCAATACCAAACTAAGTACCAAATCACAACATATTCCCAACACAACTAACAGTCGAGACATCAAAATATAAAGTAAAGGAGAAAAAGGAAGGAGAACACCTGAAAAGCTAATGATCGTCATCAACCTCGTCCTCCTCTACTTTCGGAGGGCGAACTGGAGCTGAAGAAGTGCCACCCCATTCCTAGTATTCCGGAGGCAAAGGAATGAACTGAGGTGAAGGGATATGCAAAGCTGTAGCAAGCTTCTCATTCCATTGTCTTTCATAAGTCCATTGGGCATGCATGTAGCGCTCCATCTGATCAAGTCTTTTAGCCGTGGAAGTGTATGAAGCTGGAGGAACCACAGGCTGAGTGCTTCCAGCAGTTGCGCGCAGGGACTCTATGGTAATAAAGGTGTCAGGCTCAATTGTAGCCTCCTGTTCATCAATTATGACACCTGTGTCCCTGGCCAAAGATGTAATCAATTGAGGGAACGCCAATCCGTCTTTCTTCCCTGCCATCACACAGTTTCCCATCTCAAAAAGTGTGAGGGAACCAATGTTGACGTGAGCGCCCTTCAAAATCCCGTACATAAGCAAAGCTCTGTCTCTATCGACATCACTGACATGGTTGCCGGGTAATAATCTAGCAGAGACAAACTTGATAAACACCTGGCTTCGTCTTTCAATTCACGGGGAGGAAAAGTCTTTATGCGACCACCTTTACCTCTAGGTTTACCACATAAGAATGTGGTAACCTCATCTAATGTAAACCTCTGCCCATCAACCATCTTCAAATTCTCCATCCACATCCATCATCATTTGTCTCACGCGCAGCAAGTTCGTCCGGAATTGCATAAAATCTATTAATAGTGTCAGGACCCATTGGAACTTCACAGCCTCGCACAAACACCTCAAGTTTTTCATCCGGTGTAAACCGAAAGTTTGCATAGAACTCCCGTACAATATTTTCAACACCCGCTCTAGGAGTTTCTAAGAAGAATGGCCAATGGCGGGACTCATAATCAAACCCCTTCGGAAACATCCCACGTTCCTTAATGAATGGTCGAACTTTGATATTCTCATGATAGAACTGTTCTGCTTCCCAAGATATAAACCGACTACTATCAAAGTGCTTAGCCTTCGAAGATCCCCCCTTTTCTTTTTACGAGGCTGACCATCTTGCTTTCTCTCGCGGCCCATAATTCACAATTATCAACAAATCAATTCAAGTTCTCAACAAACAACAACCCAAATCAACAATTCCAACTCAAATCTTCTTCTAAAAAAAAAAGTTTCAGCACTGAAGAGCTACAGAATCACGATAAACCAAAATCCCGTCTAAAAACTGAATTTGAATCAACTTACAGATTATATCACCACGTCAATCAAATTTCTCACAACCAACAATCCAATTTCAAAAAAGCTAACACAATGCCTCACTTCGACAACTTCAACCAATATCAATTTCCGAAAAAAGAAATTTCAATTCGCAACTTACAGTGGCCCAAAGGAATAATTGGCTGAATTCCCAAAATGGTCGGACGATGGTTTTGGCCGGCAGTGGTGGGCGCTGGCAGAATGTAGTGCAACAATGGACGGTTGTTGATAGTGAGCGGTAGAGATCTGGACGGAGACGATTTGCACTTGTGGAAGGCGGTGGCTGGACGGCGGCTATGTTGGTGGCGTGACTTGGTGGTCGTCGAAAGATGAGAGACGGAGATGGGACGACTACGTGCTTCCTGAGGTAGTGCTGGGTGGCGACAGAACTGCTGGTCGAAGATGTTGCAGTGCGGTGGTGGACGGTGGTTGATGGCAGTGGTGGCTGACTAGGTGGTCGGAGATGAGAGGTGACCGGTGGTGCTTGTTGTTCACCGGGTGAGAAAGAGAGAAAGGGACGTGAGGCGGAAGTGGGGTAGTGGAGATTAGGTTATTTGACTTTTGAAACTTTTATTAAATTGTTTTTTTTTTTTAATTTCCGAAAATCATGAGTAAGTACCCAAATAGTTTTGTTAACTTAATTCTTAAAATTGCAGACCATTCCCTTCGAAATATAACGTCAGTTATAGTTTCGCCTGAGTAAGTACCCAAAATATTTGTACACTTAATACTTATTATTCCAGAAGTTTGAAATCGAAAACTTCTCTGCTTGGAAAATTTTCTCTGAGTAAATACTAAAAAATTTTCAACAAATACTCAGTTTAGCAGAAAAAATTTCAAAATATTTTTCTCTCTTCGTCTCATCAACCCACCAAATTTCCACCTGCAAAAGATTCAAAGAACACATTAACATCATCCTAATCAATAGCCACGTATAAACTAAAACCTACTTAAAAATAGAAAATACGAAAAGCAATAAAAGTTTGGGTTGCCTCCCAAAAAGTGCTTAAGTTATAGTCATCAGCCAGACTATGTCATAGAGCTCATGGATCGTGCAAAGGAATTGAGGTGTGTGCTCGATCAATCTCGCCACCCCAATAATGCTTCAACCGATGTCCATTAACAAGGAACTTTCCATTCGTCTTCCCATCAATTAACTCCACTGCCCCACGCGAAAGCACTTTTCCAATAATGAATGGCCCAGACCAACGAGATTTAAGCTTTCCCAGAAAAAGCTTCAACCTTGAATTGTACAAAAGCACTTCTTGTCCCGGCTCAAACTGCTTTTCTGCAATTTTCTCATCATGCCACCTTTTCGTCCTTTCCTTGTAAAGCTTAGCATTCTCATAAGCATGTAACCGAAACTCATCCAACTCATTCAATTGCAAAAGTCGTTTCTCTCCTGCCACTTTTAAATCCATATTGAGTTGCTTAATAGCCCAATATGCCTAATGCTTCAACTCTAACGAAGATGGCAAGCTTTTCCAAACACAAGTTGGTATGGAGACATTCCAATTGGCGTCTTATAAGCAGTTTGATAAGCCCAAAGCGCATCACCAAGCTTCGTGGACCAATCTTTTCGTTAAGCATTCACCTTTTTCTCTAGAATACACTTAACCTCTTGATTAGATATTTCCGCCTGACCACTTGTTTGAGGATGATAAGGTGTAGACACCTTATGCTTAATCCCATACTTGCTCAAAAGTGATTCAAACAACTTATTACAAAAGAGCGTCCCACCATCACTTATGATTGCTCTCGGAGTTCCAAAGCGTGTAAATATGTTTTTCTTCATAAAATTCACCACCACTTTGGAATCATTATGAGCACAAGCCAAGCTTCCACCCACTTCGGTACGTAGTCCACAGCAACCAAAATATACGAATTTTCATATGACGATACGAAGGGACCCATGAAGGCAATGCCCCATAATCGAACAACTCTACTTCAAGAATGTTGGTAAGTGCCATTTCTTGACGTCTCCCTATATTTCCTGTTCGTTGGCACCTACCACAATGAAAAGCAAATAAGTGAGCATCTTTAAATAGATTAGGCCAGAAAAAACCTGATTGCAACACTTTTGCGGCTGTTCGATCTCCTGCAAAATGACCTCCATAAGGTGAAGAATGGCATTTCTCAAGAATAGCTTTCATCTCATCTTCCGGTACACAACGGCGTACCACATGATCTGGACACATCTTAAACAAGAAAGGATCATCCCACAAATAAGATTTAATATCATGGAAAAACCTCTTTTTTCTTTGAAAATCAAAATCATATGGAACAACTCCACTCACAAGATAATTCACAATATCAGCAAACCAAGGAACAGTCTCAACAATTGAAAACAATTTTTCATCCGGAAAGTCGTCATTTATCACGGTTTCATCTTGTTTTGAAATAGGATTTTCTAACCGTGATAAATGATCTGCCACTTGATTTTCTGTTCCTTTTCTATCCCGAATCTCTAAATCAAATTCTTGAAGGAGAAGAACCCATGTAATCAAACGAGGTTTTGCATCTTTCTTCTCTATGAAGTATTTGATTGCAGAGTGATCGGTATAAATAATTACCTTTGTACCTACAAGATAGCAACGAAATTTGTCAAAGGCAAAGACAACAGCTAGCAACTCCTTCTCGGTAGTTGTGTAGTTCAATTGTGCTCCGGTAAGAGTTTTGCTAGCATAGTAGATAGAATGAAAAACCTTGTTCCTTCGTTGACCTAAAACAGCTCCAATAGTGAAATTGCTAGCATCACATATCAACTCAAATGGCATCGCCCAATCAGGTACAACGATAATAGGAGCAGACACTAATTTTGATCTCAACTCATTGAATGCTTCCAAACACTTTTCATCAAATTGAAAAGAGGCATCTTTCTCAAGCAAATTGCATAAAGGCTTAGCAATTTTAGAGAAGTCTTTAATAAAACGTCTGTAGAACCCGGCATGCCCGAAAAAACTCCTTATCCCCTTTACGGATGAGGGTGGAGGAAGCTTCTCAATTGTTTTAATTTTCGCCTTGTCCACTTCTATACCCTTGCTTGAAACCTTATGCCCAAGAATGATCCCTTCTTGAACCATGAAGTGACATTTCTCCCAATTGAGGATCAAGTTCGTTTCTTCACATCTCTTAAGTACAGCTGCAAGGTTTTGAAGACAAGTATCAAAAGAATCCCCTAACACCGAAAAATCATCCATGAACACTTCCAAGAAATTTTCCACCATATCCGTGAAAATGACCATCATACACCGCTGGAATGTTGCTGGTGCATTACACAACCCAAATGGCATTCGGCGGAATGCAAAAGTGCCAAATAGACATGTAAATGTCATTTTCTCCTGATCCTCCGATGCAATGGCTATTTGGTTATAGCCTGAATATCCATCCAAGAAGCAATAAAATTCCTTTCCGGCCAACCGATCAAGCATCTGATCGATAAACGGTAACGGAAAATGGTCCATCCTTGTAGCTTTATTCAATCTCTTGTAATCCATACAAACACGCCAACTCATAACTGTTCTTGTTGGAATGAGCTCATTGTTGTCATTCTTCACGACCGTCATTCCTCCCTTTTTAGGAACAAATTGAACAGGGCTAACAAACCGACTATCGGAGATTGGATAAATCATCCTGGCATCTAACCACTTGATCTCTTTCTTCACCACATCTTTCATAATTGGATTTAACCAACGTTGGTGCTCCATGGATGTGGCATGTTCGTTCTCCAAAAGAATCTTGTGCATACAAAATGAGGGACTAATTCCTAAAGCTCCCTTGAATTCTCTCAAAACTCAAAGCAATTTCTCTACCTGCAAATCAGAAAGAGAAGAAGAAATTATGACAGGTAATGTAGAATCTTTTCCTAAATAAGCATACCTGAGATGATGTGGAAGTGGTTTCAATTCTAAAACAGGTGGCACCTCAACTGAAGGTTTGAGTGGCTTTACCGTTCCTTGAGGTCTATCAATAACCTCAAATTTCTCACCACTTCTCTTAAACATTGCTTGAGCTTCAAAAACACTTGATATAAATTGAAATTCCTCATCTTTTCTTTCAACCTTAGACGAAACTACAGCCTCAAGAGGGTCATTAGGAAAATTAACTTCAAAGAACTCATTAACACAATCATCTACAACACTCACTCTAAAACATTGTTCAGAATCATCAGGAAACTTCATAGCTTTAAAAACATTAAAAGTTACGTACTCATCTTGAACTCTCATAGTTAGCTCACCTTTCTGCACATCAATCAATGTCCTACCTGTAGCTAGAAAAGCTCTCCCAAGAATTATAGGAACATCCCTATCTTCCTCACAATCTAACACTATAAAATAAGTAGGGAATATAAAATTATCAACTTTAACTAAAACATCTTCAATAATACCCCTAGGATAAGTTAAAGACCTATCAGCAAGTTGCAAAGTTACGGTAGTAGGCCTAGCTTCACCTAATCCAAGTTTCTTAAAAACAGAAAAAGGCATCAAATTAATACTTGCACCCAAATCACAACGAGCCTTACCAAAGTTTTTGTTACCTATGGTACATGGAATGGTGAAACTTCCGAGATCCTTCAGCTTCGGTGGTAGCTTGTTTTGCACAATGGCGCTACACTCCTCAGTAAGTGCAACGGTCTCGAACTCATGCAACCTTCTCCTTTTAGAAAGCACATCCTTCATGAACTTTGCATAGTTCGGCATTTGCTCCAAAGCTTCTACCAAAGGAACATTAATATGCAATTGCTTCAAAATATCAAGAAATTTAGAAAATTGCTTATCTTGCTTATATTTTTAAAGCCTTTGTGGGTATGGAGGAGGAGGTCAGCTAACTGGCTTTTCAATTTCGTCATTCTTCTTCTCGACTTCTTTCTCCACTTGAGATCCACTAGAACTTGCTTTCGTTGCTTCGATCTCAGCATCTAAATCTCTTCCATTCCTCAATGAGACAGCCTTACAATGCACCTTTCCTTCTCTTCTTAGGTTTGGCTCGGTATCACGTGGCAAACTCCCAAGAGGTCTATTGTTGATAGCAGTCGCCAATTGTCCCACTTGAGTCTCCAAGTTCCTCAACAAAACAGCTTGACTTTAAATGACAGCATCTGTTTTTCCCATGTATTGCATCAACATCTCTTCCTTGGCTGATTATGAAAACCTTGTTGCTGCTAAAATCTAGGAGGATGACTCGGTCTAGGAGCTGATGAAGAAGCCGATGGATTACTCCAAGAAAAATTGGGATGATTGCGGTAACCAGGATTAAACGTATTTGAATACGGATTGTTTTGATTCCGGTTACCAACAAAGTTCACCGACTCTGGATTTGAAGCACATTGCTCACTCAAGTGACCATTTCCACCACAACTCTCACAAATGAGTGGAGGAGTGTTATCGAAATTTTGACAAGATTGAGCTCCGATAGTCTTAACTTTCTTTGTAACTATCAAAGCTCTTTCTACAGGCCATTGACAACTATTAGAAGCCATCTTGTCAAGCAGCTCGTATCCTTCCTCAACACTCTTGCTCATCAAAGCACCATTCGCTGCTGCATCAACTATCATCCGAGTTTGATCAAGCAAACTATTGTAGAATGTATGTAACTCCATCTCAGGTGGAAGGCCATGATGTGGGCACTTCCTAAGTAATTCCTTGAAACGTTCCCATGCTTCAAAACTGACTCCCCATCTGCTTGCTTGAACTTGAAAATATTGTTCTTCAATTCGGCTGACTTGGTTGGCGTGAAGTATCTTGACAGAAACTTTTGAGCTAACTCCTGCCACGTAGAGATTGATTGAGCTGGCAAGGAATTAAGCCACAACTTCGCCCGATCCCGTAAAGAAAATGGGAATAATCGTAGTCTAATAGCATCACTCGACACTCCTGCTTGCTTGAGGGTGTCACAAATCTCCAAAAAGTTGATAATATGCAAATTCGGGTCTTCTGTTGGAGATCCTGCGAATTGACCCATAGATTGCAACATCTGAATCATAGACGGTTTCAGCTCAAAGTTGTTAGCTTGTGCTCTCGGCTTTCGGATACTTGAGTGTAAACTATCCAAGACCGGCATAGCATAGTCTTGAATAGCTCGATGCTGCTGATTTCTTCCTTCATTGACAACATTTGCATCACGAACCTCGACTGGTAAATTTTTGGATCTTCCATCTTTCCAAGTAGTTTGTTAATGCGGGCTATCTCCCGACGAACCTGAAAAGTTCTTTCAATCTCCGGATCAATTGGTACGAAATCGGCATCCCGTCTTCTTGGCATGCACTAACAAAACCTGAAATTACAAAACAAATAAAAATAAAAGTTAGATCTACAATTAGATAGAAATAAGATCAATTTTAGCACAAAAATAATTTAAAATAGTCCCCGACAATGGCGCCAAAAACTTGTTCGCAAAAATAATAACACGCAAGTGAACGTGTGTCGTAGTTGTAATATTTTGGTAAGACAAGTGTCGATCCACGAAGACTATTAAATTATTGTACTAAATACCGAATAGTCTCTACTAATTGAATTCTAACAACACAATTCGATTGATAAAAAAATTTTAAATTGACTAAATTGCAAAGTAACAACTATTAGTAAAAAGCTGGAATATGACTTCTTTAGCATGTGTACTACTCCCAATTACTCGTATTCAATCAATTCATGTTCAGTTTGAAGGAGTGGAGAACATCTGTATTCATAAGCTTCTATCGAAGTCAAACGAACCTATAATTAATCAATGATTCCTATATGTCTATGGTAATCAACTAATTAATTATGCATTTGCCACTTCTCGTACACCCTTACATGGTTAATAAGTGTAGCGCCCCCTGAAGAAGGACCGCCACATCCGCACCGAAATGGATTCCCGAGCTTCAGCGAGGGGCCTCAACTCAAAAACCCACTCCGGCGAACGGCACTCATGCAATAACCATCGGCAACAGCGACAACCATCCCAACAACAACCAGAAAAGAACAGAGGAATGCGGAAGCGATTAATGTAAATAATCAAATTTCATAAAAGCCTACAAGGCCAACATAAAACAATTAAACATTTATAATCAAGATACAGAATATTCATAAACAGATAGTGCCATCCATGGCTCAGCTAGTCTACCCTATGCAATCATAGATATCGTCAACTATCCCACATCAGGGGCACATAAGTACGTAAAGTAAATAAATACAATAAACAAGACTCGACGGTTGTTGGGACCACTGACAAGACAAACCAGAAAGACTGAGCCTATCTAGACCTGCTGAAGCCGACTGACAAGATAGGTGACGTCGCCACCTGTCTACCTGAAGCAAGAACCAAAATAGCAGGGGTGAGTATAAAGGATACTCAGTAAGGGGGTTTTGATCACCGTTCGTCATTTATCTTTTTGAAACTAAAAGTGGTGAGTGTTGCCCGTTTTGAGAAAGAATAAGAATACGAAATATAAGTTGTAAAATGACACAAAGCAACACTCGGGTTCGGCTTATTTGAAAACACAAAAGGTTGACGAACCGGATCCTTTAAAACATTTGCACGTAATATCAAGCCGATAAATTGAAAGGATATTAGTTGAGTCACGAGGCCGTTACAAGTTCGAAATAAATAAGTTGGAAATCGGTAAATAAATACGGCTCGTAATTCAACTAATTAATTGAATAATAAAGGAGGCTTACGGTGGCAAGTACGAGTCACACTTCCGGGTTTTATATATATAGGGAAGTACATATGATAACTGAAGAAAACCGGAATGTGCTTCGACTTGTCACGAAAGCCAAAACAATTAGACAAGTAATAAATGCAATAAACCATGCAATAATGTGTCCCGGCGAGAACGGGCCCTCTCCTTATAACTCCCAATTGAAAATCATGCAGGCATATAATCAAGTACTCCACCACCAACGATGCTATACAGAGTTTTAAGGAGACGCGAATAGCACCACCATACAGAGTTTTAAGGAGACGCTGTTAGCACCACCGTTCGCATCAACTCAGGCTAGCCAACCTCCTAGCCGGCCCAAGTTAACACGCTAGAAGTACACATCGGGATTTGCCCTAGACGCACGTCCCCAGGCTCACCTCCTGTATACTCCGGGCCCAAACCATTAAACAGTTTATGACTCGCTTTTGAAATCAAGGATAGTTTGGGTGGCTAAAAGGGCCATTTGAAAGCAGGAAATCGGGGTTTGGGAGGCCAAAGGGGTCATTCGAGACAAGGCTATAGTTGCGAGGTCGAGAGACCAAAGTTCGCATTTAAAACAAAAGGGTTTTCCTTGTCTCTAGTTGAAAGCATTTCAAATCATTTTCGTTTTACTATAAAAAGGTTTGACTAAGCACATAAGGAATAGTAAAGGCAGTACAACAAGTAATAAGAAAAGCGGGGAAATCATTTATTTAGCAAACCTATAATAGTCTATGTCCTTGCCCCAGTTAAAATAAGTTTAAACCCTTACCTGGCTCGACACGACAGTACGAAAGCAAGCGGTAGTCAGGTTTCTCCCTCGTTGGACCCACCTGTAATACACAGGGCCTAGAGGATGAAAACGAGACCGACAATAACAAAAGCAAGACACGAACAACAGACGACGCACGGCAAATGAAATATAACTCCACTCATGCTACAGGTGCGATATAGAAAGTCAGATAATAAAACATGTAAGGATATATAAATTATGGAACAATATTTAAAAGAATATTTAAAACAATTATAATGATGGAAGAACATTTATAATAAATATGGAAAGCATGCTAGAACGCAGTTAGGGCACGCAGATATGCTTAAAATAATACAAAGACGTTCTCTCGCGAATACGGGATCAAACGGACAAGAAACGGGAAAGATGGGATAAAATCCCTAAACAAGCAAAGGTGTCAAATGACGGTCAAATAGGGTCGGGTAAATTGCAATTTATGAAGAATATCAAATCCCGAGGCTCAAGGAAGCTATAGGTGAAATCGGATTGATATTCGGAGGTCGTATGAGAAAAGTCAACATTTAAATGAGTGGGGTTGACCAATTCCCGAAGTGTAAGAAAGGAAAAGGCTAGAAAATCCACTAAGTATGTTGCACCGGCCAACGCACGGGCTTACGCACGGGCTTGGCAAGCCGGTGCAAGCACAAAAGGGGTTGCACGGCCTCCCGCACGGTCTTGAGCACGGGGCCAAGACCGTGCAGGTGCAAACGGGCATGCGCACGGGCCTGTGCACGGGCTCAAGCCCGTGCAGGCTGAAAAGTGCTGTGCACGGGCTCCTGCACGGTCTTGATCAAGACCGTGCGTTCGCCCGTGTGGATCTTCTGAGCAGCAGACTCAGCAGATCGCGAACCTCACACGCGAAAATCAATATATAAATTCATACATCTCCTAATTTACTCCATAAAATATCCTAATTTCACATATAATCATATATATCATATAAGCTACACATAGACACAAGAATCACGTAAAATGGTCGAGTAAATCTTCCTAAACACGAAAATCCTAATATAATAAAATTCTATATAAAACTCACGAAAATCGCAAGAAAGAACGAACGGAATGAAATAGGGTAAAAGGATTACCGGTAGAGAAAGTAGTGAGGATCGTTCGGGTTTTCACGGCTCGTCGATCGGGCGAGAAACGGGCTCGGTAGGGCGTCGGGAAGATCCTCTCCTTTCTTCTCCTTCTTTCTCCTTTCTTTCTTCTTTCTTTCTTCTTTCTTTCCTCTTCTTCAATGAGAGAATGAGAGACATAGGTAGATATTTAGAAAAATATCTCGGGAGGGTAAAATGGTCATTTAGGCTTTTAAGGGCATTTATGTAATTTAAGTAATTGAGGGCATTTAAAAGATAGGTTAAATCAATCTTTCCATAAGATTAATTAATCCAATTGGATAGATCGAGAAATTAGGTAAGAAAGAATTCGCGTAACTATTAATAATATAATTAAAATATTCGGGTCGTTACAATACTCCCCTCTTCAAGAGAATCTGTCCTCAGATTCTCCTCCGGAATTCGGGGTTAGTTAAGAGGAGTATAATCTAAGAGTTCGAATAACGCGAATTAAAAACGAACATTTAGGAGCAATTAAAATACATTATAAAACATCAAGCATAACAAAAATATTTACATGCAAATAACATTCCAAATAAACTTCAAAGTCATGCGAAAGACGGCATTACAAAACCTTAAACAAAGCTAACGACGAAGAAGAAAATGAAGGTAAATAGCTCATGGCTCGTCCATAACGACCAAGAATCAGAAAATCCCAATGCAAGGTCCATCATCACTGTCATTATCTATTTCGTTCTTCCGACTAATTCTTGTACTCTTCGTATCCTCAATGACAATTGTCACTTCCTCCTCCTGTTTCTTGATTAGAGTTCCTTTTACAGGAAGTAACGCCATCATCATTTCTCCCATTGTACTCCTCGTCCTTCTCACAACCTGTTTCTTCAAGATCACACTCTTTCTTATTCTTTCTACAGAGTGCTTTCTCATCTTCAATGGTACTTTCGATTATGTTCAGAGTAGTGAGGAGGAGGAGGAAGAATCTAGCTATGATGATGAAGACACTTCAGCTGATGAAGAAGTGCATGTGCTTCCAGCTGATGTTCCAGAATTGAATGATGAAGATCTTGCTGACATCATGGTTCCTGAGGAAGAAGATGATGAAGATCTTGAAGAATTCAGGCCAGTGGAGGGGCAAGGGCTTGCAAGGGCTACTGCTGAGTGGATGTCAGAGAAGTTGGTTGAGGTGGAAAGAAGTGAACCAAATGCAAAACTTGCTACGTTGAGGCGGGCTTTGCAGAAGTATGGTGTAAGGCCTGGCTATATGCAACTGTACAAGGCTAAAAAGAAGGCCCTGGAGAAGGTTGAAGGAAGCCATGCCAAGTCATATTCACTTTTTCCAGCCTATGGCATAATGGTGGGGAAGACAAACTACAGAAGTGTGTTCAAATGGCAGTTTGATAAGAGGAGAGATGGAGAAGTGCCAGAAGAAAATGAGGGCAGTGAGGGAATTCCAAGATTCTCTCACTTTTGCCAGCCTATGGCATAATGGTGGGGAAGACAAACTACAGAAGTGTGTCCAAATTGTAGTTTGATAAGAGGAGAGGTGGAGAAGTGCCAGAAGAAAATGAGGGCAGTGAGGGAATTCCAAGATTCCCTACCTTTTTTAGGGATTTTTTTGGGCCTAAGAGGCGTAAGAGATGGGTTTCTTTATGGGTGCAGCCCATACATTGCTTTGTTTGCTTGTAGGTTGAAAGGGCCCTGTGGGGGTACTTTGTTAGCTGCGGTTGGTATGGATGGGAACTTTGGTATGTATCCATTAGCATTTGTTGTAGTGGAGTTTCAGTGTAAGGAAAGTTGGGTCTTTTTTTTAAGATGCTTGAGAGAGATGCTGGGAGAAATCACTAAGGAGAGGCCTTGGACATTCATGCAGAATGGTCAAAAGGTAAAATTTATTTTTAACTAATATCATTATTGTAAGATATGAACTTATATAATTGTGTTATTGTTATATTGTACATCATTTTGTGTGTCTTATTGAACAATTTTATGCTAACATATAGTTGTCTGTTGACTATGTGACAGTGACTGGTTGAGGAGGCATTGCATGAAGAAGTGCCTTCTGCCAATGTGAGAAGGTGTGTGAAGCACCTTTGTGCCAAATTCAGTGCAAAGTTTCCCGGGGGTCAGTTGAAAAGGTTTCTTTGGTCAGCTGCTAGGTCATATACTGAGTCTGAATTTAACTGGTGGATGTGGAGAATTGGAGAGCGTTGCCCTAAAGGACTGGAGTATTTGGAAGGAATACCAAAAGAATTGTGGGCACGACATGCATTTGACAGAAGGCTAAAAAATGATCAGGTTACAAACACTCTGGCAGAAAACTTCAATGATTGGATTGATGATCTCAGGGCTAGTCCAATCTTACCATTGCTAGACGGGGTTAGGAAGAAAGCAATGAACAGAATGAGGGGCAGGTATGAGAGAGGGATGAGGTGGGAAGACCATAAGTATCCTTCATGATAATAGTGAGGCAGCTATTGGTCTTCTAGTCACAGTGAGCATCTTCTTTGAATTTGACGTGCATGAGAGGCCCAGGGACTTTGTTGTCAACTTAACCACAATGACATGCAGCTGTGAGGAATGGGACCTCACAGGGATCCCTTGCAAACATGTTGCTGCTGCCATACTCCACACCAGAGAGCATCTTCAGAATTACACTCATTCAAGTTATACATCAGCCAATTACCTCAATGCATACAAAGAGATCATCCATCCAATCCCAGACCCTTCTTTCTGGCCAACAAATATGAACCCTCCTTATGAGTGTGTCCTTCCTCCTACAGCTAGGATGTTTGTTAAGAGGCCAAAGAGAGTGAATAAAGAAGCAGATGATGATGGTCCAGGAACTGTTGAGAGCAAGATGGTAAGTTTTCAAACATACTAATGCTGTTGTAGTTATATATCTGTTATAATAATGGTTTATTTGATAATGTAATACTGTTCTTATGTGGTTTATGTTATAATTTTGTAAAATGTGCTGCAGCAGAAAGGTAAAGGAAAGCAGCAGATGGGTGAAGGGCAGTATGTAGAAATGGGTGAAGAAGACAGTATGGAGTCGATTATGAGAGATGTGAAGAGGATGAAAAAGATGGGGCAGGCATCTACAAGTGGAGTAACTGAGGAGACCCCGGGAGAGACTAATTCCAGTGCATGATGTGCGTGTATGGGTACTTTTAAAAAACTTTGTGTAAGAAATACTATTTAGTTATTTTGATGGAGGATGTTGGTTGGGTATTGCTAAGTAGTATTTTTGTGTTTTGTGGGCAATATTTGGTTAGATACAATGTTATTTTCAAGTTGTCTGTTAATACTCTTGGCTAGGGTACTTTGATGATGGTGTTGGTTGGGTAGATACAATGATACTTCGTAGTAATAGGGTACTTCAGTGGTTTATTTGAAGTACTCTTTTACTTCGAAGGTGGAATTTGTTATGGTTCATGGTACTTCAGTGAATGCATGGGAATATCGTAGTTAAGTATTTTTTATGTGTTTCGTTATCATTATGGTTTACAAAGCTTTATGAAGTGTTATGTTTTTCTATGATGTTTTCTTTATGGTTTATGTGTTATAAAGCTTTAGAGGGTAATGGTTTTTTATCTCTCATATTTCAAATCTTTATGCACGGTATAAAAACGAAAAAATATGGAAACAATTAACATTTTAACATTAAAATATTATTTTTCCAAATTTTTATAAAGAGTACATGAAGGTTATACTCTGAAATTTTTTTACATTTTTTAAAAAAATATCATCATTTTTTCCCAAACACCACCCTATAAATAGGTTTATTGCCACGTATAGACCCAAAGGATATATTAGTCAACCCAAATATTCATGAACAGTACATGAAGGTTATAATTGAAATGAAAATCCTGATGTCTGCAATTTTTTTAACGTTGACTGTCCAAAGGTTGAGGTGGTAAGATTTTGTAACGGAATCGGGTGTTTTTTGTAATTTAAAAAAAATGGCTTTTTTGGTTAGAGGGATTTTTCTGAGGTATTTGTAATTAACCCTATTGTTTATTTATAGGAACAACATTTGGCCATTCATATTTAGACAGTAAACAATACAAAATCTCGCGAGTCATGTTGTTTAAGTCGGGTAACAGCACTAAAAAGTAAACATCCCAGATTTGATAAATATGACGTTTAACTTATGTTAAGTGGAGGTAAACAACCTCAATGAATATTGCATTTCATAACTTATTTCTAACCCGAGCCATGCGATCTCGATCTCCATATTTATTCTATCAAATTAAAATGAAATTAAAAGAACTTAATTCCAACCATAGATCTGTTTAATTTCTCAAGCAAATTAATTTTCCCTTTTTCAAATTAATTCCCCAGTATTCGTCCAGCCTCTAGCTATTTAAGAATTAAAAGTTGATGAAAAAGTAGGCAGCTAGCGTAGGTGAACAGTCTACATCAGACTTAATTTTTCACATAAAATAAGAAAAAATAATTATATGCGCCATTAAATTATTAAATATATATACCATTTTTTAGATTAAGGTACAATTTTTTTGTTACATATCGCTTAAATTTTATAAGAAATAGAGTTTGGGATCTCCAATGGGAAATCTGGCGAAATGAGTAGCAGCAATGATCGTCTAAATTAAACATCTCCATCCAGAAATCCTAAATTAATTAGTTTTACAAAAATCGATATTCTTATTTTATAAGTATTAATCTGTATTACTATGGACCAATTTCCGATTCTTGATCGATTTTTTCGTCGATATTTAGGTGTTTTCTTATAGTATCTTCTTCATATATAACAATCCAATTAATTTCCCGCTACAACCTGCAATCTAAATATTTCAGCGACTTTAATTAATTGCATGTAACCTAAAGAAATATTAAATCAAATTAAATTTATATTTTCAAACTTTATCGGGATTAAACGAACAATTAAGGAAAAAGAAAAAGCGACGTGGAATTATTATTTTATATATATATATATATGCATGGTGGAGTCCAGCAAGCGAAGTAACTGTGCATGGGCATGCATGACGACTGCTAATTGTATGACGTCATTCATTTTGATGGTGCCCTAACCTCCCAACACCAATACTTTTCATTTGTGGACATCTAATTTTTCATAACTATATATTTTTTTTTCTTCGCATCTTATGCTTTTTCTAGAACTCCCAAAATTTGTCCAAGACAATGATTTTATAAGAAATATTAGTGCTTTTTTTTTTTGGTTGATATAAGAAAGGAAAAAAAAAGTTATCAGAGATTTTAGGTCTCAACTTTTTGGGATGTGAAATTCCTCACTATATTTAGTGAAGACAATGATTTTCATCGTTGCATAAAAACAATAAGTAAATAGATTCGTTTATTACTACTTCTATATAGGAAGAACTTGAAAATGGGAAAAAAGAAAGAAAGCTTATCTTTAAAATACTAATTCCAAAGATCTTTTCAGAGATATGAAGAAATAATAATGCTATTATATTTCATTAATCGTTTAAATAAGAAATTTAAATTAATTAAATTAAATTCATATATATGAAAATAAATTACGCACATATCTAATGCCAATTATAAGAAATTATACTCCTTTATTTTTTGGTTTCACACCAGTCGATTTTCCGGGTTCGATACTGCAGAGACTCAATTGAGACGATACTTCCAGCTTAATTATTCCATACACAACCTAAAATTTAAATTCTAGACATTACTTACAGGATCTAGCATATCATGTAAAATCTTTGAATTTACTGAAAAATGATCAATCCTAGCTACTTCGTTCAATCGTATTGATTATTTGGATCTAGACTTGGGTCACTGCCCATTTTTATGGCCATGTCTTGGGCCTCATTCCTTTATTTAGTTGTTTTCTACATTTTTTTTTCATATAACCTTTATATAGTTGTGACTTCGAAGATGGTCATAAAATTGCCAAATCTTATGTCATTGATTAATTTAATTTTGGGCTGATTTAGATGTATACTCGTACTTGTGCTTAATTCATTCAATTTTTTCCAAAATTCATAGGTGTTGGGCCACTGTAGTGAACTTAAGCCAGATGTTTACATTTATAATCCAGGCCCAAGAAATTGGAAGATGTTTATGGGATATGAGATACTAGATCAATTAAACAAAATCACCCTAAATTGGGTTGATCTCTACAGTACGTGAACTCGGAAAAAGTTCGATTAGAAACCAAAATATATATTTATTATATATATCTTTGTATATAATTAATTAATTCAGTAGTAACATAAAGATGGTTTGTATATAAATTTATTAATTGCTGCTTAAATTAAGTACACAATAGTTACAACTAATGTATTGCATTGTGTCGGATACTGTGTCCGATATTTTTAACCCTGAGTGTTTGTAGTTCGAAACCCTAGATGCAAAATATTAATCTAATATGTGTGTGCATCATAGAGAGAGAGGGGGGGTCATTAAATACATAAGAAAGGCCCATACGATGCATAGTTAACAACATACAACATATATAGACTATAGTAGATAGATTGGTACATCCCTAGGCAAGGATCTCCAAATTAATGGCAAAATCCCAAACAAAAGCCCGTTAACTATTTACACACACAAACGTAGCTAGGTTACAATTTTTAATTCGACATATAATACGTTGTATTATTTAGTAAAGTACTACACGTACGTTATGATTATCATGCGATTAACGTATTTAATATGTCGAATCAGATGTATTTTAGTATATGTAATATATAATATAATACTTTCAAAACATACACACATATATATATATATATATATATCTCTATATTATGCAAATATTAATATATATAATATATATTGATCAGTCTCTGCCAGGACCACTGCCACCATTTCTATTGAAGTCCGGTATGGAATAGTAATGGTGATTGTCCCCATTCAAACCGTTATCCTCCGCACTACTTTCCACCACCGCCGCCGGTGACCTCCTCGCCAAGCAACAGCTCATCATCATCATCATCATCATCATTGCCACTAATAATACCACCACAAACACCCTGTTTTTCCCCATCTTTCCCAATATTCCCTGCCATGCATAGTATTATTCACAAAATTCAAACTTTATATATATATCATAACATGCCATGCAATCTTGATTATTAGTTGATATATATAAGAATTAGGGTTTACATCCACTACCCCTGAGAGGTTTGATGAAATTTAAATTAGTCCTTCTTGTTTCATAAATAACAAAAATTAAGTATCTTTGAGGTTTTATTTTTCATGGAAAATTGTGAAAATGTGACAATTAGAAACTTTGACTGACGACGACTAGGCTTTACATTGACTCTTACACCACGGGACTGAAGGGCTTATTCGAGTGGTGTGAACGTAATTACCAATACCGGGTGAAATTGTGTTACAAGAATTCTGAAATTCAGAGGTTTTTTTTGTAATTTTTCAAACATGAGAGACTAATTTCTAATTAAATCAAACCTGAATGCAATGGTAGTAGATGTAAATTCCCCTAATAGTTAAGCACGAGTTCTGCTGTATAGAGATTTTTTAACTTACTCTAGCTAAATCTGTGGTGGATATCGTACGAGCGAGCGATATGTTGTATATATGTCGAGAATTGAATGAATAGCTAGCTGGTTGGTGATATATATATATATATATATATATATATATATATATATATATATATATATATATATATATATATACTATCAGAAACACAAACACACATACCCATACGTGTGTGTGTTTGAGAAGATGAAATTTGTTGACGGGGTCTCCACCAAATGAGGCAAGATTAAGTGGGCTGCCCACAGATTATTGCACCATCAATAATTTAGCAGGATGAATCTCACTAATGATCTAAATGATGGATCAGTTGAAAGAAAATTACGAGGCCATTTGGCAGAGAAAATTAAACATATATCATGATAAAACATAGCATCAACCCCAAGTGGATCAATCAATTTAACCCAAAAGTCAAAAGAACCACAGGGAAAACCCTGCTGATTCTGCATTGTGATGGCAGATCATGAGGTATGGTTAATTATAAGAAAAGATCTATTTGATTTGTTGAAGTTTGATATTTCTTGTATGGTTTAAGTATACTTATAATATCGATCATATAAACCACACTTAGAGGGTGTTTGTATGTAATTGCTTATTTTTAAATAGCTGGTAAGTCCTCGCATCTTAATTTTAAAATATTTTTTAAGTTTATAGGATGTTAGATCTTATTTAATTAAGAATGAGATCTGATTAAAATGTTTGGATATAAATAAAATGGGATAGTTACACTTACACTCCTTCGACTTATAGGTAAATACAATAATACCACCTCAACTATTGGGAATTACAGATAGTTTTCTAACCCTAAGGGAAACTTTAAAAACTTAACTAAAAGTTGTAAAATGACTAAATATTTAACTGCACATCCCCAAATACAGTGCGACGTGCCGTCCCGCACCAAGTCACAGTCCACAACAAGAATAGAGGTCCGGCTACGGACCGTAACCTGGCGAACGGCAACATAAGTACTAGGCGGATATTTGAAAACGACAACAACAAGAGCGGAAACGAAGAGCAATAACAAGTAAAACCTACCCCACTCAGAGAGCTAGCTAGAAATGCAATAAATCCAAAACACATTTATAAAGCCCATAGAGCCCAATGAAAATTAGTAATCATAAACGGGCCATCAGAGCTAAATGTAAATATATCCATCCACAGCAGTAATAACTATGATCCAAGATATAAAGTAAAACGTATCCATAAATATACAGGACGGGACGAAATTACATAAACAAAAGAAATAACTCCAACTACTAGTGTAACGACCCGAAAATTCCATAATTAATTCCTGAAATAATTATTCGACATTTAGTTGAATTTTATATGAAAAGATTTAACTTTGTTAGTTGATCTTAATTTATTATAATTATTTCAATATCTTTATCCTTTTATAATTACGTTTTTCTACCCTCGAATTATTCTAATCTATTTAGACGAACCTACAACCTTCTAAAATACCCTTGCACTACCTTGAACACACCCACACTCTCTTGAACACACTCACACCCTCTTGAACACACCCTATTGCACACTCTTGGATACTTATACAATCGAGAGAGAGAAAGAGAGAAGAGAAAGAGAAGGAGAAGAAGAAGGAGAAGGAGAAGAAAAGAAATTCCGTTCCGAATTCGTTTCTCGACCAATTTAAATTCCGAGACCAGATTTACGATCCTCATTCGATTCTTTATCGGTAACCTTCTTTCTCCAATTCGTTTCATCCATTAAATCTTTCAATTTTTATAGTTTTTATATTGAATAAATATTTGATGAATTTCTTGATTCGTAGGTTATAGTTTATCATTTTTAGTGTAGTTCGGATCAAATGATAGATACTAATGTGTACGATGCATGAATGTGAATTTTACATGTTAATTTTAGCCTTAGAATTCCCCATATTTGATTTTTGCATGAAACTCTCGAGAAAACCTTAAAAATCGCGTTTCTGCACCTGGGTGTTGGAACCACACGGTCCAACGCACGGTCTTGCTCAAGACCGTGCGCCAGACCGTGCACAACCCTTTAACCTTGCACCGGCTTGCGCACGCCGGTGCACCAGGCCGTGTGCCTTTGTTTCAGCCTGCACGGTCTTGGTCGCGTGCTCAAGACCGTGCACCAGGCCGTGCGTTAGCCCGTGTGAATGCCTTAGCCAATTTTCCATCCTTTTTCCTTAGTTGCTCACGGTAATGGGGTCAAATGATCAAAAATAAAAGTTGACTTTTTGCATACGACCCCCTAAAATCAAGCCGTTTTCGCCTATAGCTTTCTTATGATTCAAGGATGAATATTTGGTAAAGTTTTCAAAATTCCGATCTCGTTCGGACCTTGAATCGAACCTTTTTCGTTTAGGGCTTTTTCCCCAATTTTTGAATGTTGTCCGAAAAATCCGGAAATCGCATGAGTGCTTCTTTATAACATTATATGCATGAATATGCAATTAGAATTTCAATTGAGCATGTTCATCATTGTTAATTTCGTATTTTTAGTTTAATTGATTTAATTGTATTTTAATTGTATATTCATTTGATACATGTTGTTTATTGGTTTTAATTGCAATGTAGTCTTTGTGAGTCGTTGTCGTGTCTTGTCTTATGTAGTTTTGTCGTGTGTTAATTTCAGGCTGTCTTGTCAGGACATTGCTTGGAGTGTCTTGTCGTTCCGTGTTTCCAGGTGAGGGTTCTAAAATGATTTCAAACGGAGTAAGAATTCTTTTAATTTATTGCGAACTCCCCTTATGTGCTAATATTGCTTTGTTTTCCTTTCTCGTATATCTATTAGATATTTAATCTATATTTTAAGGTTGCTCTCAAATGATTTAATATTAAATTGTACTTATGAGTATCCCTAAAATATTTTATTTTCATAAGGTAAGTAAAATTATTTATCTTAAGCGTGACGGTTTGACTTAGGATTTATACCCTTCGTCGTCACTCAAACTTGCCTAAATTAATTTATGTGCGGTTTTCAAAGTGAGCAAATTCGTGACATTTCAAAATTGTGCCCGGGAAAGTATCTGGAGGTTATACCTAGGGACGAGCGTCTAGGGGTAATCCGAGGTGCTTCTCCCAAAACTAAGCGTCAATCGTGGCCCGTCAGAAGTTGATAGCCACGGTTGGGAGTGATGGTGGACGTTGCATTCGTTGCACGTTTTCCTAAAATTCACAGTCGCCCGAAATAGCGATTCGGGGTCAGACACCGGTGATGGAGTACCAGAATGTGAAGGGGTTATAAGGAGGAACAGGCCCATTCTCGCTGGGATATTAATTGCGTGCATGTTACTGCTTTAGTTATTTTTATCATTATTTAATGTCATATATGCAAGTCGAAGCACGATCCGGATTTTTTTCAATTATGCAAATGTATCTTCATATATATATATAATTAAAACCCGGACACGTGGCTCGTACGCGTTGTCACCTATCATGTCAGTCGGCAGCAGCAGGTCTAGGTTGGCTCGTGTGTCTTGTCTAGTCAGTGTCCCAACAACAGTCGTGTCCTTGTTATGAATTTATTTAATTATGTATCCCGAATTATGCTTTATATTTACGTACTTATGTGCCCTGATGTGGGATAGATTAGACGGGCCATGAATGACAATTATTATATTATGATTGAGATTGATGTATGAATTACGTGGCCATGGATGGCTTATATATTATTTTTATAATTGTTTATCTTCCGCAACTCTGATTTATTCAATTATTTATTGCTGTTGTTGTTGGGCTGCCGTTTGCTGTTGCTAGTTTTACTTGATCGATTGCCGTTCGCCGGGATGGATTTTTAAATGGGGTACTTATACCTCATTTGAGGATTTGTCTCGGTGCGGATGTGGTGTCCTTTCTCCGGCCAAGGAAAGGGGCGCTACAGTCAGTGGTATCAGAGCCTAGGTTCCCGAACAGGAACCGAAAGCTCTAGTATCTCGTCTGTCTTGCATGGAGTGTCTGTCTGCTTGGTGTCAGTTCGTGTCGAGTTCGTGTTTTGACAAGTGTTTGTCTCATCTTGGTGCTTAAAATTGTAGACGATTACGGTTGGCTTAATTAACCGGCTGGCAATCTTTTATAAATTTTTGTATTAAGGAAGATGTAACGCGAGTCGATCGTGGAACACTGTGCGTGTCTTACATGGTTTGGTCTGTCGTAGTGTGTGTCGGTAGGATTTTGTTGAGTGATTGAGCATGCTTATGTGTTTATGAATTGTTGACATCATTTTTCACAAGACATGCACCTATTTTGCCAAATAGTTGTGAACGCAGGTATGCCGCGTAAGAAAGCTAGATCGGATCCGCCACTACCTCCACTTCAGACTACGTCAGGATCAACGCACTCGTATTCGACGGGAGAGTTGGAAATAGCTCAGGGAGCAGATAGCGTGACAGAATACGAGGCCAGATTTGCCTACCTGACTAACTACTCACCTAACCGGGAGCCAGATCAAAGGAACAGAGCTGCGAGATTTATATCTGGATTGAGGCACGAAATTCGCCAAGTACTCATAGGTCTTGGTTGTTGTTCTTATGCTGAAGCTGTTGGCCGAGCCTTGCGGGCCGAAGCAGAGTTTGAAATGAGAGCTAGGAATGCTCGACCGATCATTTTACCGAACCCATCTTATGGATCGAGAATTCCAGTGGCTGTTCGTACAACTTCTCACAGAAAAGAGGCGACGACCAGTGGATCTAGTGAGAGCACCATCCTTTGCTCGTATTGCCATAAGCCAAATCATCTCGCAGAGTACTGCCGGAAACGACTGGGACAGTGTTTACTGTGTGGATCCCCTGACCATCTTCTCGACAATTGCCCTAATAAGAAGACACCTAAGGAAGAGGATAGTGGATGATGATTCTGAGGATTCAGGGTTCTTTTTAATTCAGAGAGGGAGGCTACCGGAGAATAAAGCGGGAAGGGACAGTGTTGGGGACGTACAATAAATGAGAAGCTACGACACCGAAGGACTTGAGCAAAAATTCTGGAATAAAAGGAATAATGAGAGACTATAACAGACTTCATTACTCGGAATAAAAGGTACCGTGCATTTTCATAACATTCATATTTCTCGTATTCAATTTATTAATTGCGCGGTATTATGTAAATATTATTTGAGTGAACTCCGGATTAAATCCGGGGTGTTTTCGAAAAAATTTCGCGTTTTAATTCGATCCAGGGGTGCTTGCACGCCCTAATGCACGGTCTTGCTCAAGACCGTGCGGTTCAGCTCAAGCCCGTGCAAGCCAGTTCAACGTTAAACCGCTGAACCGGATGGACTGCTCCACACGGGCCAGCGCACGCCCGTGCGTCCGGCCGTGTGTCCCTATTTTTCCCTTTTTAAACCTATTTTCGCGAGCACACTTCCAGAAACTCTCCCCCTCATTTTTCTCCACTTCCAGCAGCAGAAACCTCTCAATTTTTCCCCAATTTCATCCCCCAATCTTTGCAAGCCAATAACTTTCGATCCGTCCGTTGGATCTTCCTAATTTTCGGAAGGTACGTAGTCTACATTACGAATTTCAATTAGTTGGGTTTTGAGGACGATCCGCCAAGCCGATCTTACACACATTACTGCCCAAAATATACGCACGCCAAGTGTTCGACAAAATTCCCGAGTGAGGAATTTCATCAAATTCAATCCTACAAGCTTCAAACAACATTCTCACATGGCCGCCGAAGGTTCTTGACGAAGGAGGAGACGAGATGACCCTCCATCTCCACTTCCATTCAATGTGGATATTTCAAACTCCTTACAAGCTAAAATATTTAGGCGAATGCACGAACGCCCGGTGTTCTCCACCAAGTTTCTCGACATTGAAGCATTGGGAAATTTGGGACTTGGCGCCGGTATTGCTCGATACATAGAAGACGTGGGATGGACCACATTCTTGGACATAAGAAGGAATTCGTACCCCCGGCTTGTGTACGAATTCATTGCAACACTTCAAGTACTTCCCCACGAAGACGATGCCGAACTACCATTCAAGATTGAGTTCCGAGCTTTTAATGAAGATTATGAGCTCACTCTTCGGCAACTAACAATGCATTTTGGACTACCCATCCGGGGTATGATAAGCCGTGAAGTTGGATGGTCCGAAGCCGAAGCTTGGAGAAATGTCTCCACTTCTAGGAGACCCTTTCAACAAGGAAAATGGAAGGCAACCGACCTTCGTGATGCCGCTTTGAGGACTTTCCACCGGTTCCTCTCATGTACCGTTTTTGCTAGAGGAGATAGCTACGGTTCAATTAATATTGAGGAACTCTACATCCTTGATTGCGCGGTTCGAAGGCAAGCAGTCAACGGCATTATGTTTTTCCTTCGATATGTAGAATATGTAGGTAGCCGGCCTAAAGGAGAAATCAGAATTGGGTCCTACATTACCGCGATCTTAGAGTGTGCCGGAGTGACCGGCATGGATCGAATGGCCCCGGCAGGAGCCGAGGATTCAATGATTTCCTACAAGCAACTCGCCCAAATGAAACTTTGTAGGAAAGTTAGAGGGCGACATGGTCGATATATACCAATGACGGCCGAGGAAGCCGCCGCCGGGAGCGATGGCGACGATGAAGAGGATGCCGATATAGGAGGTCATCCTGAGGAGGACCGACAAGAGAGGGAGGAGCAAATGATGGAACAACTTTACGAAGCAGGAGGCTTCGCTCCTCAGCAGGTTCCGTACATACCCGACCCTCCTAGAACCGAAGAGGTTCCATTCCAGCAGAGCTTTGAGGATTACCCGACACAGCACCAGGCTGGATCCTCTCAATGGGACAGATTAAGTGAGGAACAGTGGACTCAGTATCAACAAGCGGAGTCGGAAACCCGAAGCCGATGGGAGGCCGACAGGTGGACGGTTTGGGGAAACCGTTTCACAACTTTCGCAGAACAGACTACTGAGCGCTGAACCAACAGTCGGCAGACCTGAGGGAGATCAGACTAGAGACCCAATGCAACCATGCTGAAATTCGGGAGCAGATTTCCGATCTCGAGAGGTCCATCAATGAACAACTCGCTCGTTATCTAAGCCGTCTTGGAATGCCACCGGATTCTGGAGCACCTGATTCTTAGTTGGCATTAGTTTTTCCCTAATTTCTCGTTGTTTTCGTTTTAATTGTAATTTGATTTCCAGTTGAACTTTTATGTATGAACTATGTGTTAAATGTTTATTTGAACTTAACTGTTAATTGTTCGTTTTAATTAATTGCTTACGTATTAGTTGCGCAATTTCTGTATGACGAATTTTAAATACTGTGATATACTTCCTTTAATAAACCCCGAGGTTCGGAGTAGAATCTGAGGACAGATTCTTTTAAAGGAGGGAGTATTGTAACGACCAGAAAATTCCATAATTAATTCCTGGAATAATTATTCGACATTTAGTTGAATTTTATATGAAAAGATTTAACTTTGTTAGTTAATCTTAATTTATTATAATTATTTCAATATCTTTAACCTTTTATAATTACGTTTTTCTACCCTCGAATTATTCTAATCTATTTAGACGAACCTACAACCTTCTAAAATACCCTTGCACTACCTTGAACACACCCACACTCTCTTGAACACACTCACACCCTCTTGAACACACCCTATTGCACACTCTTGGATACTTATACAATCGAGAGAGAGAAAGAGAGAAGAGAAAGAGAAGGAGAAGAAGAAAGAGAAGGAGAAGAAAAGAAATTCCGTTCCGAATTCGTTTCTCGACCAATTTAAATTCCGAGACCAGATTTACGATCCTCATTCGATTCTTTATCGGTAACCTTCTTTCTCCAATTCGTTTCATCCATTAAATCTTTCAATTTTTATAGTTTTTATATTGAATAAATATTTGATGAATTTCTTGATTCGTAGGTTATAGTTTATCATTTTTAGTGTAGTTCGGATCAAATGATAGATACTAATGTGTACGATGCATGAATGTGAATTTTACATGTTAATTTTAGCCTTAGAATTCCCCATATTTGATTTTTGCATGAAACTCTCGAGAAAACCTTAAAAATCGCATTTCTGCACCTGGGTGTTGGAACCACACGGTCCAACGCACGGTCTTGCTCAAGACCGTGCGCCAGACCGTGCACAACCCTTTAACCTTGCACCGGCTTGCGCACGCCGGTGCACCAGGCCGTGTGCCTTTGTTTCAGCCTGCACGGTCTTGGTCGCGTGCTCAAGACCGTGCACCAGGCCGTGCGTTAGCCCGTGTGAATGCCTTAGCCAATTTTCCAGCCTTTTTCCATAGTTGCTCACGGTAATGGGGTCAAATGATCAAAAATAAAAGTTGACTTTTTGCGTACGACCCCCTAAAATCGAGCCGTTTTCACCTATAGCTTTCTTATGATTCAAGGATGATTATTTTGTAAAGTTTTCAAAATTCCGATCTCGTTCGGACCTTGAATCGAACCTTTTTCGGTTAGGGCTTTTCCCCAATTTTTGAATGTTGTCCGAAAAATCCGGAAATCGCATGAGTGCTTCTTTATAACATTATATGCATGAATATGCAATTAGAATTTCAATTGAGCATGTTCATCATTGTTAATTTCGTATTTTTAGTTTAATTGATTTAATTGTATTTTAATTGTATATTCATTTGATACATGTTGTTTATTGGTTTTAATTGCAATGTAGTCTTTGTGAGTCGTTGTCGTGTCTTGTCTTATGTGGTTTTGTCATGTGTTAGTTTCAGGCTGTCTTTTCAGGACATTGCTTGGAGTGTCTTGTCGTTCCGTGTTTCCAGGTGAGGGTTCTAAAATGATTTCAAACGGAGTAAGAATTCTTTTAATTTATTGCGAACTCCCCTTATGTGCTAATATTGCTTTGTTTTCCTTTCTCGTATATCTATTAGATATTTAATCTATATTTTAAGGTTGCTCTCAAATGATTTAATATTAAATTGTACTTATGAGTATCCCTAAAATATTTTATTTTCATAAGGTAAGTAAAATTATTTATCTTAAGCGTGACGGTTTGACTTAGGATTTATACCCTTCGTCGTCACTCAAACTTACCTAAATTAATTTATGTGCGGTTTTCAAAGCGAGCAAATTTGTGACATTTCAAAATTGGGCCCGGGAAAGTATCCGGAGGTTATACCTGGGGACGAGCGTCTAGGGGTAATCCGAGGTGCTTCTCCCAAAACTAAGCGTCAATCGTGGCCCGTCAGGAGTTGATTGCCACGGTTGGGAGGGATGGTGGACGTTGCATTCGTTGCACGTTTTCCTAAAATTCACAGTCACCCGAAATAGCGATTCGGGGTCAGACACCGGTGATGGAGTACCAGAATGTGAAGGGGTTATAAGGAGGAACTGGCCCATTCTCGCTGGGATATTAATTGCGTGCATGTTACTGCTTTAGTTATTTTTATCATTATTTAATGTCATATATGCAAGTCGAAGCACGATCCGGATTTTCTTCAATTATGCAAATGTATCTTCATATATATATATAATTAAAACCCGGACACGTGGCTCGTACTTGTTCCCTCTTGACCTTCACTGAGTGTTTTTACTCACCCCCACTATTTTAATTCTTACTTCAGGTCGACAGGTGGCATTGTCACCTATCATGTCAGTCGGCAGCAGCAGGTCTAGGTTGGCTCGTGTGTCTTGTCTTGTCAGTGTCCCAACAACAGTTGTGTCCTTGTTATGAATTTATTTAATTATGTATCCCGAATTATGCTTTATATTTACGTACTTATGTGCCCTGATGTGGGATAGATTAGACGGGCCATGAATGGCAATTATTATATTATGATTGAGATTGATGTATGAATTACGTGGCCATGGATGGCTTATATGTTATTTTTATAATTGTTTATCTTCCGCAACTCTGATTTATTCAATTATTTATTGCTGTTGTTGTTGGGCTGTCGTTTGCTGTTGCTAGTTTTGCTTGATCTATTGCCGTTCGCCGGGATGGATTTTTAAATGGGGTACTTATACCTCATTTGAGGGTTTGTCTCGGTGCGGATGTGGTGTCCTTTCTCCGGCCAAGGAAAGGGGCGCTACAACTAGACCCAACTTCCGCCTAGCACGTAAATCCTGAAACAAAACATGGGGAAGCTGGGTGTTAGTCAAAGCGACTAAGTGAGGGGGCTATAATACAAATATATTAACGAAACATAATTGATAATAGGTAATTCGACCATGCCACGTGTCCCGATCCTAGCGGTCAGCTTAAGCCACGTGGCGACGTACGGGGGACCTAAGAAGGAGGCTCCGATCGGATATCATCGATCGGACCGAAAGGTTCATCAAATGGGATATCCGCCAGGTTGGGGGTCCGATCCCTGTGCTATATATTGGGTCGAACCAAGGCGTCACAGGCCTTGAGGGTTGAATCACGGAGACCTTCTGATCTGGAAAGGCCGTTGTTCCTTTCATTTTAGGGGTCGATCAACCTTCCTCGATCGCCTCCTGACCTCGTAGGGTTGGTATGAGTAGGCGCATTATGTCGCCGTCAAAGCCACGCCGTAGGTTGGGTGGGCCTGGCCCACCAGATCCCACCTTTTAAGGATGGTGCATGATCCTCTGCAAATCTCTAGCACACTGTATTAAGTGCCTGCAGGTCAGCGCAGACTTGCATTAAATGCACACCTCCCTAGGTGTACTTAGTGTGTGTTATCATCCACTAATTATGCCCCCAACATTTATTGTTGTTGATAAGCTCTCATTAATTATTCCGATCACATCTAGTTATTCCGATCTCATCTCCCTTACTTGAATATCTTATTCCTAGCTTTGATTTAATTCAGTGGAGGGGCTACTCCGGAGACAACCCCCTCCGGCCAAGTAACCCAGTGTTCTATTTTCAGGTCAAAGTCCGACTCCACTCTACAAATTCAACTGACGAGCAGGACCCACGGTCGACCCTCGACCCCTAACCAAAAAATGACGTCATCAGTTTGGCGCCGTCTGTGGGAAACCACTTTCAACCTTAGAGTTTACAAAGACTGAACCATGGTGAACAAGAATGCCAAAAGCACCCTCAGTTCCATCAAGACTCGATCGCAGATCGAGGCTGAACGTGCAGCGGTCGAGCGGGCCGTGGCTGCTGCAGCCGAGCAGGCAGCCTTTGCTGCTCGACTCAACGAGATAGATCCTCCCCTCAAAGAGGAAAATCCTCCTCCCAATGACGTGGAGGAAGACGCGATCTCTCACGCAGAATTGCCCGCGGTCGTAATCCCCGCTCAACCATTAGCGCAAGATCTGGCCGCCTACGGCGATCAGGTCTATGAGGAGGCTAGGCTCGCCCTCAAGATAGGGAGACCGATGAGAAGAATCTGGATCACAATCAAGCTCACCGACCCTCCTCCCATACAATACTGGTTGGCACTGCCCGACCCCCCATTGCCTCCACGAGCCCAAACCTAGGCACGGGGGAGAATCGGTGGTCGAAGACACGAAACCGACCGTCCCCCTCACTACCCGATCGACCATTCACCAGAAGGAGGTGGGGAAAACAACGGCCAAACCGTTCAGTGACCAGGAAAGGGTCACATCAATGAGCGCAATGGCGAACGCGCAGAGGACTTCTATGACGACGAATACAAACGAGATGACGATCGATTCGACGAGAAGGACTACGTCCCTCCACCATTCGACAATCGGAGGGCCTACTCTCAGCCCATTCGGCCCGAATGCTCTCAACCCATACGGCCGATAGGCGGGCTCATGCGAGACGCTCGTCGAGCCCTCCCAGCATGACCTCCGGTCAGGGAAAGACTGTCGAACAAATTCTCCAATCTCCCACTCTTGGGGGATCTGAGGGATAGGCTCCCTCCCCAACCCAATCTAGCTTGTCATGAGCAGTTGGGACCCGAGCGTAACGCTTGCAGTCACTGTCAGGAAATGTCACCCTTCACAGAGGAAATCCTTAGCGAGGATCCAGGAAGCATTGCCATCCCTCACGACCTTCCCATCTATGATGGGAAAACCGATTCGGGGGACCACATTACCAACTTTGAGCTAGCAATGAATCTATTCCCCCACAACCCCACACTTGGGCAAAGATATTGGCCACGACCTTTAAGGGAGCAGCACTTGATTGGTTCCTCTGGCAACCGCCAGGCTCGATGAGATCATACGATGAGCTCTCATCAGCGCTTGAACGTCATTTCTCACCATTGATCCAGGACAAGCTTTCTGTGTCACGCTTGGATACAATTGTCCAGGGGGTCGACGAGTCGCTCAGGGACTACTTCACCCGTTTCAATACGGAGTTGGTCAGGGTCGCGCCACCCGACCTAACGCTCGTCCTCCATACTCTCGGAAAGGACTGCCACTGTCGAGACTTGACCAAGGATATCCTTGGTCGGGTTCCCATAGAAAGCTTAAGGGACGTTCAGGATTGCGCGACCAAGTGGATGGATTATGAAGAGATAGAGGGGAGTTACTGGAAGGTTCATGGTCAGGCCCTCTTACGAAGTTTTCATAGCTGAGCGGGGAGTTCGATTCACAACAATTATTACAATCGACCCCGAAGACCAAGAGCTCGAAGCCCACCTCCGGCGGGTCAGAACAGAAACATGGGACGACAGGATGGCAGCGGTCGACAGGAAGGCGGTTCGTCGTCAAGGCAGCCGAACAGAGAGCTCTACGAGCCTTTGATCTGCGTGATTAGAGATATCCTTCCCAAGATCCCAGAAAAACTTCTCAGATATCCTGAAAAGCTGAAACATAACCTGAAGAAAATTGATACCAACAAGTACTGCAATTTCCACGACTAGCCTGGCCATGATACTGATGGATGCAACCAGCTGAAGGATGAGATCGAGAGGCTCATCTAGGGTGGTCATATGAGCGAGTTCATTAAGAGGCTGAATCACAACAGGGACCGAGGTAGGGATTGGCGATGAAATGAAGGAGGAAATGGTCGACGCTCGCAATCGAGATCTCAATCACTGCCACCCAAGAGGAACCCTAGCCAAGGCGATGGGAAGCAAATAGCCGGCACAAGTACGATCCTAAACGCCCCAAGCCAAGGTCGAATCGATATGATCATTGGCGGACCCGACGGGGGAGACATCAAGACCGCTCGGAAGCGAGGTATCCGCCGAGCCCAGACGAGCCTTCATGGCCCACACAAGGTATTTCACGTCGAATGCGGAGAACAATGGAGGAAAAAGGAAGTAGCTTTTAGCAATAGGGATTTCCATTTGGATCCCCATTGGGACGGCGTAACGCCGAGTTGTCCGATGGTGGTAACTCTAGATATCACTAACTATGCTGTAAGTAAATGTCTGGTCGATACTGGAAGCAGTTCAAATGTTGTTCTTTACTCGACTCTTCAGCGCATGAATTTAAGTAAGCTCAAATTCGAGCCCGTCAAAATGACCTCATCAGTTTGGCGCCGTCTGCGGGATTTGGTATTGAAAAAGGTTGAAGTCTCTAGGAAAGTGAAGAAACTCGAAGAAAAGTGGGACACGCATGCCATACAAATCATCCCTGCTGACGTGTCAAAAGATGGGAATGCCCTCGATCGTCTCTACCCAACCCAGAGGATCATATCCGATCAGAACCTCCTAAAGAGGTGGGTTTCAGATTACATCTCCCAATCGAGTAAACTCGATTAAGACTTGGGGATCTCATGATAATGGGTAATCCGACCACGCCACGTGTCCCGATCCTAGCGGTCAGCTTAAGCCATGTGGCAACGTCTGGAGAACCCAAGGAGGAGGGCTCCGATCGAATATCATCGATCGGACCAACAGGTTTGTCAAACGGGATATCTGCCCAGTCGGGGTTCGATCGCTATGCTATATATTGGGTCGGACCAAGGCGTCCACAGGCCTTGAGGGTTGAATTGCGGAGATCTTCTCATCTGGAAAGGCCGTCTTTCCATTTATCTTAGGGGTCGATCAGCCTTCCTCGATCGCCTCCTGACCTCGCAGGGTTGGTATGAGTAGGTGCATTATGTGTCGCCGTCAAAGCCACGCCGCAGGTGGGGTGGGCCTGGCCCACCAGATCCCACCTTTTAAGGATGGTACAGGATCCTTTGCAAATCTCCTGCACACTGTATTAAATGCCTGCAGGTCAGCGGAGACTTGCATTAAATGCACACCTCCCTAGGTATATTTAGTATGTGTTATCATCCACTATATATACCCCCAGCATTTATTGTTGTTGTAAGCTCTCATTAATTATTCCGATCGCATCTAGTTATTCCGATCTCATCTCCCTTACTTGAATATCTTATTCCTAGCGCTGACTTAATTCAGTGGAGGGGCTACGCCAGAGACAATCCCTTCTGGCCAAGTAACCCAGTGTTCGTGTTTTCAGGTCGAAATCGGACTCCACTCTACAAATTGAACTGATGAGCAGGACCCACAGTCAACACCCTCGACCCCTAACCAAAAAATGACCTCATCAAGAATGAAAGTTTACCATTTTTAAATGAGAAGAAAGCAATAGAAAATAAAAGTTTTTAGAAACATTAGTGAAACGAATAATGATGCGATAATTAAATAAAAGCTCGGCGAGACGAGCACTTACTCCATTTTTGCAAACAATAAATAATAAAATACCACCTTATGCCTCCCGTGTAATCTAGAAGGAGCGCAAATCTAACTATATACACCAATAATTCATGAATGGGTGTAACCCAATACATCTTCGGGGTGAGACAAGTCTTCGACATACGTCCTTAGACAAGTCCTGCTGGTCACACATTCTTAAAGGGCTACCACTCCGACCATACCCCGAGATCCCGAGGTTTTTTGGAGACTAGGGGCAGTGAGTTCCATCATAGACCCGATGTCTATCCGGCTTCACCCCGGACCCTATTCTCCGGGCCCAATAATATGTATATAGCACAGAGGCTGGGCATAGAGGCCAAGATATATATCTCTTTTCAAAAGATTTGTGTGATCAAAGGGACCGATTGGTAAGATCCAAGTTTTGCCTCTTTTCGAGTTAAAGGGCTCTGGAAGAGTTATTATATAATAATTTGATATCAAAACGTTTTCTCGAACTCATCAAGATATTACGGTTTTCAAATAACTACTACGTATAATATAAGTTGGGGAAGAAAGCATAAAAGTATAAAACATACGCTTCGGGCTTATATACGGAATAGCTACATATAAGTAAGAAACCCGAATTCGAAAAAGGAACCCCACCTGGACAATGAACAAAAGAGAGATATAGAAGAGGACCAAATCACTCCTCGGGTGTATCACTTGAAAATTAAATAAGATACGACTACATAAGATGACAACAGGACGCACGGCTTAAACAATGCATTTAAACATGTAAGAATGCTCACGTTGAGCAACGAGGTCAAAATATGCAAATATGGACATAATCCCAGCAAAATGAAAGAATTAACGAAATTCAATGTAAGTAGGCATGCTTAAATGCAATTAGGATTCACATTCATGCTCAATTTAAGTATATAATAAGTTTAAAGGCATAAGAGAGAAGTTACGGAGCAAGACGCACAAAATTACAAGTTTTGAAAAATTACAAAAGCTACCCCTATCACTATTCATATCCCGAACATGTCCAAAAGTTTCAAACTTCACATATTTCTCTTAGATAGGAAGTTTTAAGACCAATGAAAGCGAAAGAAACGAGTTAAACGAAATTCGGAGCGAGATAGAAAAATCAATTTTTTGAGCAGTCAAGAACATGGCCGTGCACCTCCACACCACCCAGGCCGTGTTGGTCATCACCACCCAGGCCGTGCACCTCCACATGGCCTTGTGATGCCTGCACTTCAACTTCCTCCTTCGGCCAAAAAAGGGGGTTTTAGCCCGAAATCTAATTTTTCGGATCTCGACACTCCCAAACGAGCAAATAACACCCAAAAGCTTCCAACAACTAAAAAATGAATATATCTCGAGATTTTCGCGAAGTTTCAACAAGAATTGAACAAACCCACCAAAATTATAAAAACTCTATTTTTGGCAAAACTCGAAAATAAACGAAAATACGAAAGCAATTCATGACAAACATGCAAATACATCATAGGAACAACCTTAATACTAGCACATTGTCATTTAATCCACCCGAAAGCAAGTAAAACCGAAGAAAAACTAAAAAATGGAGAAATGAAGAAAAATGGCTATGGAGGAAAATCTACAGGTTGGATTGACTCGAGCTCGGAGTATGTTGTTCTTCATGACGAGGGGAAGCTTTGCCAAAGTTTTCGCGCCTTGGATCACCCTCGATCTTGGTTTGTGAGTTGAAGGGTTTGAAGAAGAGAGAGATGATCGAGAGAGAGAGAGAGAGATGTAGCATGAAGTGTGGGAAGAGAAAGAGAGCAAGACGGTATTGTAAAAATCTGATTTTTGGTTAAAAAACCGAAGGGGTAAAATCTTAATTTTGTAAAGCATATGATGGGTGTCGAATCCATCAAAAATAATATTTATAATTCCAATCTACCAAATAATACAAATTGCATATAGTGGTAAATAGGGTCGAACATAGGGCTTGGTTGGAAATAATATCTTTTAAAAATTGGGAATATTATTGAAAGCAGTAAAAGGGGGTTTTTGGAAGAGTTTCTAAACTACCAATCTAAACTACTAATAAACTAGAAAGCTCAATTAAAGAAATCAATTAAAATAAGGATCTTGTTTTGTATTTTTGGATTTTTCAACTAAAAAACTAATCAACGAGAAAATAAGCTAGGAAATAAATAAAAACTAGGGAATAAAAATATATGTGAGAAAAGTCTAGTTGGAGAATGATTCACCTAAGTTCTCGACTTGATCATAGACGCAAGAATAAGCATTCAACTATCAATAATCCTACTATAGTCATCAATTACCCTAGACGACCTAGTTTCTTCTTAGGATTGGACTAATCAGGGCCTATACCTTACAATTAATCCCTAATCAATAAATAACTTTTCGATAACCCCTCTAGGAGTTCAATCTATCAACAACATTGAATCTAAGAAACATAGACTCGAGTTAATTAAACACTAATACCATGCTAATTCAAACCCGATTATAGAATTCCACTAATACCCTAGATAATCTCACAACTACCCTAGTACTAGTTCGTCTCTCAAATCACCTATATCGGATAACCCCTCCAATACACGCGAAGATACTATGCAATTAAGTCAAATATTCAATTGGCCAGATCAAATAATGAAATCAATCACAATAATAATGAAACATAGAAATTCTAATAAATACTGAATAGTCGAATTATGAAATCAATTAGGTCTCACAAGTGTTTAAGAACTTAGGCAAAATCCCCCCACTAGAATAATAAACTAGCTACTAATAATTAAAATCTAACAAATATAAAAACTAAGGAATTCATCAAAACAAATAAAATAATAATAACGATGTTCTTCACTGAATGTTTCCAACAAATAAGATGTACATGATGTAGGCGTGATGATGTAGTGCCAATTTCTCCAAGGTTATTGCCCTCTGGTGTTACGTGATTGATTTCTCTAAGTGCTCCTAAGTTACTCCAATTTTCTACCCTCTCCTTCCGTCAACTGCTGTTGCGTATTTTCTGTGTGTTAAGTCTATGTTTTTTTTGCCTCCCTAAATCTGTCGTGTGTTCTCTTCTTTTGTGCCCTAGGCATTGTGTAAATTATTCAAGGTAAAGCCCAGCCAAAAGCCCATAGGTGGATAAGGAATTAGGAGCTCTTTTTCAGATGAAAGTTGACCAAAATCGGGTCCAAAATCGCAGTAAAACGCGAGAGAAAGATCTTACATACGAAAAGGAAAGTGAATCCCGTGCAAGATAGGACTCTTCAGCGAACTGGACCTGAAAACGTGATGACGTAAACGTGACTTTCCAAAATAGTTCAAAAATGGCAACTTCTAGCTACTTTTTGATCAAAAGCTCTAATCCAACATCCAAATCAGCAAAGTAAACCAAATCATAGCAAAAAGGACAATTAAATTTATAGAAAGGGGGAAAATGTAATAAACAATCATGCAAATAAACTACTTATCAAATCCCCCACACTTTAACGATGCTTGTCCTCAAGCATGTATCTAACTCTAGGCAAAAACATTGACTATCCCACAAGCAAGACAACCAAGATAAGATGAAAAAGGATAACTCAAAGACGAACTCCCAACAACGAACAAACAACTCCAGTCCAAATTATACACATGCAAGTAATTACTGAATAGCTCTTAACTTCTCCAAATCAAAGGCATGCATTCATGTTCAAGTCCCAAATTATAGTCATTGACAATCAATCCAAAGCAATACAAATTCAAATGTAAAAACTTGAGAAAACAATCCCTCCCGTGTTTGTGTGTGTGGATCTAAGTAAGAAAGGAGTACTAACTTGAATTCGATTAAGAAATTCTCAAGAGTTTTCACAAGTGCTTATGGATTCGTTCTTCGCTCTTATCTCTACTAATCTAAACCAACTCGACTAAGAATCATTACAAAACATTCTGCATTGAATTTCCAAGCTTTCATAACCTTTTTCAAATTTTCCTTTTTCTCCGCTGCACACTCCTGGACTGCTTGGTGGTACATTGACCGTTGCCGACCGGTGACAACGGAGTTTCAAACATCCTTATTCGTGCTGTGCACTCCCGGACTGCTTGGCTGTACATTATCGTTGCCGACCGGTGACAGCAGAATATTTCTCTCTCACTTTTTTTTTTCTTTTTCTTTTTTGGAATAGGAGATTCCTAAATCATCTTAATCGAGTATGGTTACAATTTCGCTTTGACAGTGGCTAACACAAATTCTAAGACTATGTTCGACTCTCTTAAAGGTTTCTTCACCTACTGCTTAGATAGTGCTCATACGGATGGGAGGAACTCTTGCAACTTTTAAACATTTGAAAGAGTTTTCCTAAGAATCGAAAGTTGACTAAGACTCGAGGAAGTGAAACAAGAAAGATACTAAGAAAAGGAGAATCAAAGTATACTGCAATATGATATCATCTCAAGGTTGCAAGTCAACAGTCGGGAGAAAATCAATTCATCAATCTAACTCAAACTACCAAGTGTCAATCAAAATTCAGAATTTTCAGCACATGAATACCAACAAATCAGCCATACGCACATGTCAAATTCACTAAACTATCAGCCTATATATATGTATCAAAAATTCAACCAAATCATCACCAACTCCATAAATTCAGAAATTCACAGAAATCAATCCAAAATTGCAGATATACAACCATCAAAACAGCTAATATGCAGCCCAAAAATCCAAAAATTTCAGACCCAACATCCTAAAAATACCCCCCCACACTTAGAATAAAAGTTGTCCTCAACTTTAAAATAAAAAGAGAAAGGTACGGAGGACTTCCCGGAACCCAGAGGGTGTAAGAATGACGATCATGGGTGGGAGGAGTGGCCCCGTACAAAGGCAAATAAGGCCTGGATGTCGGCACGAGAGACAATCAAGGCCCAAATGAAACGGGTTACTTAAATTGTAATAGAATAGGATTCTATCTGCTCCTTGCATGATTTAAATTATGTTATTATTGTATAAATAGAATATTGGTCCATAAAATGGCTCTTATGGACCGAGCGTAGGAAAAAGCCCATGATAAGCCATTTATTACTGCTAGGCGTTTTATTATTATCTGATTATGCGTTTTTCTGTTTTGTGTGATCATGCATTAAAACACAAGATAATAATAATGATGATGTCTTGGAAAGATTTTTGAAATCTTATTATTATTTTTCGAAAATAATATATAACTCCATTAATTTTGAAACGACAAGTGGGTCTATATTATGTGGCCTTAGAAAGTAGGTAATTTTCTAAGTATACAAGATACAATTTTTTGGTGGTTGCCAGTAATTAGGGATGGCCATGACAAGTGGGTCCCTATTGCTACAATTCACTGAAATCTAATAATTAATGGGTCGGGCTTACTGCAAAGTAATATAGATGTCGCACACAGTTGGGTCTATGTGAAAGTGGCAATGCAAAACATTATGAAGAGTTATATTTGATATAATTAATAAAAGATATTTACCTTAAGACTTGAATTAAATGGCCATGACAAGTGGGTTCAATTGCAAGAAGCTTTAGGATCTTAATACCCACTAAAGAAAATAATCATTATTTTCTCTAACTTAGTTGCATGGAGTCAACAAAGTGTGAACTAATTAGTGGGAGACTAAATGATTAAAGACCATATCATTTCTTTACTGTTTTTATTATTAAGTCACTCATACGTTTCCTATTTTACTATTGTAGACTTTCCTGCTAGTCACGATGAATGATTATTCACAAGGAGTTGTCATTTGAAATGAATTGTATAACCTAAGAATGATTGAGGGAAGCAGTGTTTCTGACCACTACACAGAAGCTATTTTAATATGGTTAGGACTCATGAAAAATGGCATTTTCTCACAACTTGAGGTAGTATTTGATTTGATCATTTCATCACTGCCACCAAGCTATCAAGATTTCGTAACCAAGTATAGAGCTGTTGAGAGAGGCATCACCCTTGATGAAACAACAGTCATGTTGGCAAAAGTTGAACGAAACTTGAGAGCTTAAAATAGGCTCGTCTCGGTTAGCCTCTCACGTTTCCCCACTGAACATAACAAGTATGTTGTTGTGTTTGAGAAGCTCTGCCGCCATTGCAATAAGTACATGGTTACTCCACATAAAGGTATATTTCGTGTTGATATTAATCTCTCAATCAATTCTAATAGTTGGGTATTAGATTCTGGATGTGGTGCTCACATCTGCAATTCGTTGCAGGGCATGACTGATGTCCAAGAAGTTGATGAAAGAGAGCATGTTCTGAGGCTAAGAAATGGGCAAGAGTTGCAGCAAAAGCTATAGGAACTATTAGATTAATATTAAGAGATAGTTTTGTTTTAGTTTTGAATAATGTGTTATTCGTTCTAGAACTTGTTAAGAATATTATTTCCATTCCTGTTTTGGATAATGAAGGATTTTCCTTTAAAATCTCAAATGGCAATTTTTCCATAATGAAGAATCATTCTTTACATCCTTTAGGATCCCTCCAGAATGGACTACACTTAACAAAAAACAACATTAATCTCTTAAACATTCAACAAGGAAACAACAAAAGGAAATCAAGTGATAAAATTTCGGCTAAAATTTGGCATGCTAGACTAGGTCATATCTCGAAAAATAGGATCCAAAAGATGTCTAACTTGGGCTCATTCGATCAACATGATCTGCCTGAGTTGACATCTTGCGAATCATATTTAAAAGGTAAGATGACCAAAGCCCCTTTTAAAGGGAATGTAGAGCGAAGTCAAAACCTTTTGGATTTGATCCATACTAACATCTGCGGACCACTAAGTGTTAGTACAAGAAGCGAATGTACTTACTTCATTACATTTACTGATAACTTCAGTAGATATGGGTATGTGTACCTGATGAAGCATAAGTCCAAAGCCTATAAAAAGTTCATAGAGTACAAGAATGAGGTTGAGAATCGAGCGCAAAATAAAAGCACTTCGATCTGATCGAGGAGGCGAATATTTGAGCGATGAGTTTCTTAGTCATTTGAGAGACAATGGAATTGTCTCACAGTGGATTCCACTGGGGACACCCCAGCACAACGGAGTGTTTGAGCGCAGGAATCGAACTTTGTTGGATATGGTTCGATCCATGATGAGTTTCACTGATCTTCCTCCATCTTTCTGGGGCTATGTCTTGGAAGCAGCAACTAGAATACTGAACATGGTCCCTTCCAAGTCAGTACCAAAAGTGCCATATGAGATGTGGCATTCGAAACACCCCAACTATTCATACCTTAAAGTATGGGGATGCACAACTTATGTCAAAAAGCTAGTCGGAAACAAACTAGATTCAAGATCTAGTTTATGTACATTTGCAGGGTATCTTAAGGAAACTTCAGGGTACTATTTCTATGATCCCTCAGAACAAAAGGTGTTTGTTTCGAGGAATGCCACTTTCTTAGAGAAAGACTTTCTTATAGATAAGAAAGGGACATTAATAGATCTTGCAGAGGTTCAAGATCAAACTACAAACGCTCTTGCAATGGAACAACCACCCTCAGCTGAACCCGCCATGCAAAATACAGTTCCATGATGATCCGAAAGGGTCACCAGACAGCCTGACCGATACTACAATTTTGCAACAGAAATAGGGATTGATAAGGATCAAACTTCCAATAATGAATCATTCATCACGTAAACCGAGCAGTTGGATAATGATCCAAAGTCTTATGAAGATGCTATATCTGATATAGATTCTGCGATATGGCTTAAAGCCATGGATTTAGAAATGGACTCCATGTACTCTAACAAGGTATGGACCTTGGTAGATCTTCCTAAGGGCGAGAAGCCTATAGGATGTAAATGGATCTACAAGCATAAGCTTGGAGTAAATGGAGAAGTGACGACCTTCAAGGCAAGGTTAGTTGCTAAAGGGTATACTCAAAGCCCAGAACGTTCTCCCCTGTAGCAATGTCAAAATCCATTAGAATCCTACTTGCTATTTCGGAGTACTATGATTACGAAATATGGTAAATGGACGTGAAAATGGCTTTCCTAAATGGAGATTTAGATAGAGACATTTATATGGAACAACCAAAGGGTTTCACGTCCAGTGGGAGTGAGTAGAAGGTCTGCAAATATCAAAGATCCATTTATGGAATCAAACAGGCGATTAGTGATGTTTTCACAAAACATGGTGATAAGGGATTATCACCTTTTAGCACACCTGCTGATGTAGGGATATGAAGTTCTCAAGAACTTAGATCGACACTGGATTCGCCAAACGAAGACTCCAATCCAGAAGCCCTCTGAGGTTAAGTCCACGAACTGAATTCTCCACACCACAGTTTGATTATAACTAGTAGATCAAATCAAACTGGCAAGAACTAATTAATTCCTTCCAGGCCTTTAATTAACAAGCCAGTTCAAAACTCCTTTTGGACTTTTAATTTAATTGAATCACGCTTAAGTAAAATAAAGCCCAATCAATTAAATACCCAGTAACCGGACTTAAGATAAATCAATTTGTTAGAGTTGTGCCCTGGAAAGCCGAACTGCTTGAGGCATTTCCTCTAAAACTCTAGAGTAGAACAATCTAGTGATCCATAATAGAAAGACGTTAGTAGTCGTCTAATACTACTTTGGCCAAATTCATCATATTACATTTATAAGTGATTGCATATTGTTTATTTTTGTGTATGGATGAAACCCCAAGATCACAGTAAGCTAAGGGACTTGGTTTCACCATTTGATGGGGCCATGAAATAAGTACCCAATGGTGTGATCTAAAACACTCCAAGTCGAAGAGTTTAAAACGCACAGGGGATGTCAATCAGACTCGCTTGAGACTTGCTCATATGATATAACTTTATGAAAGTGTGTCCCATTTTATGACATTAGTATTTTGACACTACTATGCATATCAGGGTGCATAATGGAGATTAAGTTCACTGAGGATCCCGCCGGGAATGCCTAAATGGGTTAAGACTTATATAGAGTCTTGGAGATTAGGAGGGTTTCCCTAGCCATGATCGTGTCTAACTAATCCTTAGACTTGTGGCTCCATGGTTGCCTTGTGCATAACTGGGGCATGCTTTGATGTGCTTGTAACGACCCAGAAATCCGAGAATCATTGTGAGTATTTTCCCGCGTTAATTATCTTTCTTAACCCTAAGTTCTCGTAATATGTGAATTATTATATATTATTTTCGTATACAACCCAATGTGATAATATTAATTTCGTATTTAAATTCCTTATCTAAATTTCGTTTGTTTGATATTAAATAGATATATTTGGCCAACGTACATTTAATTGGACTTTCCAAACTCATCAAACTACCCCTTCTTAATTTTTTGACATTTTGAAATATTTGATAAAAGTCTCGAAACCCTCATTCGAACCCTTATTCGATATAGAGAGAGTGAGAGAAAAGAAGAAAAGAGGATTTTTCCCCCGAAGCCCTAATCGATCGTGCCGAGCTCGTTTCTCTGTGGAATTTCGCGCCGATCGAACCTAAACGATCCTCTTAACGATACCTTTCTTCAGGTACCAATTTCCCCAATTTCTTTCACGAATTTACGATGTTTTGAGAATATTTTGTCATTTCGGGATTTTTAGGTTAAATGCTTAGATCGAACCCGTTTCTTGATCATTTCGTGAAATTATTGCATGTAAATGTTTATTAGATGATGATTGTTGATTGTTACGATTGTTGGGTGTTGATTTGCGCTATAAATACGATTTTTATGAGTTTTGGTTCGAATTTTCGTGAAATCGCGTAACTTTCTGCTGTGTGCTGTTAAACCGCACGGGCTAACGCACGGCCTTGAGCAAGACCGTGCAGGAGCCCGTGTGCACCTCTTTTTGCCTGCACGGGCTCAAGCCCGTGCGCCTAAACCGTGCAGATGGCCGTGTGTGAGTGCACGGTCTTGACACCGTGTTCAAGACCGTGCACAAGCCGGTGTGAAACACTTAGAAAATTTTCCAGCCTTTTTCAAATGTTGCTCTCGGCAAGTGAATCCACGGGTCAAACATTTTTGGTTGACTTTTTACATACGGACTCCAAAAATTATACCGTTTTCACCTATAGAACCTTTATAACTTGTAGATTAATATTTTTAAATGTTTATTTAATTTCGCCCTCGTTCGGGCTGTGAATAGTGTAATTTTAAATATGTGCATTTTTGGCAACTTGTTGGAATTTTGTGAAATTTACATGATAGCTTCCTTACATACTATAATTGGCATACGCATGATTGTAAACATGTTTGGTTAGCCGTTCGTCAAATAATTGCTTATTTGCGCTTTTATAGTCGTTATTAATTTGTCTAGGTCCTGTCTTGTCTACAGATCAGTCAGACGTCGGTGACCAGTGAGTCTAGCTGCTAGGCTTCCTATTTTTGACCAGGTGAGGATTTAAATCGTTTTAACTGGGCTTGAACATATATGTATACTTGCGAAACCCCCTTAATCCCATATTATTGTATTACATATTTCGAGTTTATACTTTTATGTTTTATCCTCAAATCTTTTGATATCAAAATTATATAATAGTAACCTAAATCGATTTGTTTTCAAAAAGGGCAAGAAAACTCTTTCCTTTACGTGACGGTTTGACTTAGGATTTACCCCTTCGTCGTCACCACTTGCCTAAATTGCCCGTTTGGCATTCAAAATCTTATTTCAAAGCGAGCAAAGTATTGTTATTTCAATGGGCCCGGGATGGTATCCGGAGGTTGCATCCGGGGACGAGCGTCCAGGGTGTAATCCGAGGTGCTTCTCCCAAAATTAAGCGTCAATTGTGGCCCGTCAGGAGTTGATAGCCACGGTTGGGAGCGATGGTGGATGTTGCATTCGTTGCACATTTTCCTTAAATTCACAATAATCGAGCTTTTTATAATGTATTGTGGAGAAATAAGGAGGAACAGGCCCACTCTCGCGGGGATATTTATTTATCGCTTTATATTGTTATTGTTTTTATCGTTTTATTGAATATCCAAGTCGAAGCACATTCCGGTTTCTTCCTTATCGTATATGTACTTTCTATAAAACCCGGAAGCGTGACTCGACTTGATCCAACATCTTCACTGAGTATTTTGACTCACCCTGTAGCGCCCCCTGAAGAAGGACCGCCACATCCGCACCGAAATGGACTCCCGAGCTTCAGCGAGGAGCCTTAACTCAAAAATCCACTCCGGCGAACGGTACTCAAGCAACAACCATCGGCAACAGCGACAACCATCCCAACAACAACCACTATAAAACAGAGAAATGCGGAAGCGATTATAAAGTAAACAGATAAATTCCATAAACGCCTACGAGGCTAACTTAATAACAATTAAACATGTGAAATTCGAAATACAATAGAATAACAACACGTAGTGCCATCCATGGCTCAACTAGTCTATCCTGTACAATCCTAGATATCGTCAACTATCCCATATCAGGGGCACATAAGTACGTAAAGTAAATAAATACAAAAAAACAAGACTCGACGGTTGTTGGGACCACTGACAAGACAAACTAGAAAGACTGAGTCTATCTAGACCTGCTGATGCCGACTGACAAGATAGGTGACGTCGCCACCTGTCTACCTGAAGCAAGAACCAAAATAGCAGGGGTGAGTATAAAGGATACTCAGCAAGGAGGTTTTGATCACAGTTCGTCATTTATCTTTTTAGAACTAAAAGTGGTGAGTGTTGCCTGTTTTGAGAAAGAATACGAATAACGAAATATAAGTTGTAAAATGTCACAAAGCAACACTCGGGTTCGGCTTATTTGAAAACACAAAAGGTTGACGAACCGGATCCTTTAAAACATTTACACGTAATATCAAGCCGATAAATTGAAAGGATATTAGTTGAGTCACGAGGCCGTTACAAGTTCGAAAAGCATGATATAAATAAGTTGGAATCGATAAATAAACACGGCTCGTAATTCAACTAATTAATTGAATAATAAAGGAGGCTTACGGTGGCAAGCACGAGTCACACTTCCGGGTTTTATATATATATATATATATATAGGGAAATACATATGATAAATGAAGAGAACCGGAATGTGCTTCGACTTGTAACGAAAGCCGTAAAACACTTAGACAAGCAACAAATGCAATAAATCATGCAAATAATGTGTCCCGGCGAGAACGGGCCCTCTCCTTATAACTCCCAATTGAAAATCATGTAAGCATATAGTCAAGTACTCCACCACCAACAATACTATACAGAGTTTTAAGGAGACGCGATTAGCACCACCATATAGAGTTTTAAGGAGACGCTGTTAGCACCACCGTTCGCATCAACTCAGGCTAGGCAACCTCCTAGCCGGCCCAAGTTAACACGCTAGAAGTACACATCGGGATTTGCCCTAGACGCTCGTCCCCAGGCTCACCTCCTGTATACTCCGGGCCCAAGTCATTAATAAACCTATGACTCGCTTTTAAAATCAATGATAGTTTGGGTGGCCAAATGGGCCGTTCGAAAATATGATGCAAGCAGTTAAGTATGAATGGCCAAAGGGGCTTTTGAGACAAGTTGATGTAACGATCTAGGAAATACTCATAAGCTCCGTACGCTTCGGGATCATGCTGATGGATGTCCCTAACGACATTACTTATAAGTGCCTCAGAGATCAAATAGTTACTTTTAAAACAAATAAGTTACTTGTCTCTAGTTGGAAGCATTTCAAATCATTTGGTTTTGCTATCAAAATGTTTGACTAAGCAGATAGAGAAATAATAAAGGCAATACAACAAGTAATAAGAAAGCGGGATAGTGGTTTATTTCGCAAACCTAAGTAACTATGTTCTTACTCCAGTTGAAAACAATCTAAAACCCTTACCTGGCTCGACACGACAGTATGAAAGCAGGCGGTAGTCAGGTTTCTCCCTCGTTGGTCCCACCTGTAATACACAAGGCCTAGAGGATGAAAACAAGACCGACAATACTAAAAGCAAGACACGAACCACAGACAACGCACGGCAATTCATTTAAACTCCACTCATGCTACAGGTGCAATATGGAAAGCCAGGCAATTAAACATGTGAAGATATATAAAATACGGAATAACAACTAAGAAAAGGTAAATGACATTCTAGATAATGAAAGAATATAAATTAAATATTAAAGGCATGCTTAAACGCAATTAGGGCATGTAGGCATGTTTAAAATAATATAAAGACGTTCTCTCGTGAATACGGGATCAAACGGATAAGGAATGGGAAAGGTGGGATAAAATCCCTACATGAGAAAGGTGTCAATTGACGGTCAAATAGGGTCGGATAAATTATAAATTATGAAGAATATCAAATCCCGAGGCTCGAGGAAGCTGTAGGTGAAATCGGATTGATATTCGGAGGTCGTATCAAAAGTCAACATTTAAATGAGTGGGGTTGACCAAATTCCCGAAGTGCAAGAAAGGAAAAGGCCGGAAAATGCACTAAGTATGTTGCACCGGCCAACGCACGGGCTTGGCAAGCAGGTGCAAGCACAAATAGGGGTGCACGGCCTCACGCATGGTCTTGGGCACTGTGCCAAGACCGTGCAGGTGCAAACGGGCCTACGCACGGGCCTATGCACGGGCTCAAGCCCGTGCAGGTTGAAAAGGGCTGTGCACGGTCTTGATCAAGACCGTGCGTTCGCCCGTGTGGATCTACTGAGCAGCAAACTCAGCAGATCGCGAAACCTCACACGCGAAACCAACATTTAAATCCATACATCTCCTAATTTACTCCATAAAATATCCTAATTCTCACATATATTCATATATATCATACAAGCTACACATAGGCACAAGAATCACGTAAAATGGCCAAGTAAATCTTCCTAAACACGAAAATCCTAAAATTATAAAATTCCTATACAAAAGCCACGAAAATCGCAAGAAAGAGGGAACGAAATGAAATGGGGTAAAAGGATTACCGGTAGAGAATGTAGTAAGGATCGTTTGGGTTTTCACGGCTCGTCGATCGGGCGAGAAACGGGCTCGGTAGGGCGTCGGGAAGTTTCCCTCCTTTCTTCTCCTTCCTTTCTTCTTTTTCCTTCTTTGTATGTAATGAGAGAATGAGAGAGATAGGTAGATATTTAGGAAAATATCTCGGGGGGTAAAATGGTCATTTAGGTTTTTTAAGGGCATTTAGGTAATTTAAGTAATTGAGGGCATTTAAAAGATAGGTTAAATCAATCTTTTCCATAAGATTAATTAATCCAATTGGATAGATCGAGAAATTAGACAAGAAAGAATTCGCGTAATACTTAATAATATAATTAAAATATTTGGGTCGTTACACACCCTCTTTCATTGGTTCTTGCCTCATGTAGATTGAGAGACCGACATGTGTCACGTCTCGGATGGGCAACAGTGCTTAGATAGACCTTTTTGGTTTTGCCGAGTCTCTATTGTTGTCTTTAACTCTTTAGATAGTTGTTTTTTTGTCCAGGCTTGTAGATAACGATATATTGATCCCCGTCCCCTGGTATTTACTTTATGTTGCCCCTGAATGGGCTGTGTTAATATATATATATTAGTTGAATTGGCCCCGGAGTGGCATTTATGTTATTATGATTTAAATTTGCTTCCGCTATTTATTCTGAGCTATTTAGATGTTTTTACCTTTGGGGATCCACTGTTGCCAAGTGTCGGGATTGACCTGTTGGCTTGTATGGGTTCTCGGGTTGAGGCGCCATTCTCAGCTTGGGAATCCGTGCAGGTTCGGGGGCTGTAGAGCTAGGCGCTACAGTGCTGCTGAATCCCTAGGGTTTCACATAAGCTGTATGTTGGGTATGTTCGAGTTATGCATGGAGGTTGTGAGGGTCAATACAGGATCTATCACTTGTTGCAAGAACAAGAAGAATTCCTATGAATTCTATTGTAGTATATTCTACCACTAAATCCTTGCGCAAGGTACGGTTGGTCTTCACTAGGAAAGAGTTCCTAGAGTGTAAGATCAAATGAAATTACTATAGGAATGTTATTCATAGCATTGCAGACTACTGGGGTTCCATTTCCCATACCCTTGGTCTCAATCAGGAATTGGATGATAGAAGGATCGTATCTCACGGATATCATGAGGCTGAAAGGTTCATACCACTTCATCGATGGATGGGTGGCCATGGACATGTTGCTAGACGTCATCCATGGTCTGTAGGAATGTATTTGTGAAGTCAATGAGTTGATTCACAAATAGTCTTTAATTAAATGAGTTTAATTAAAGTCACAATTCTAACATTGAGAATGTGTTCCTACTACTGTCCTATTGGTGAACTTGAGGGGTCACACAATGACTTCCAAAGGCGAACAAATTTATCTATATCAATAGAGTTTGATAATAATTAAGAGATCAAGATGTTAATTAAGTGTAATTAACATGTAAGAGTTAATTAAGAGTAATTAACAAGCATTTAATGTGATTAAATTCGAGAGACTTGTTATTTGATAACATATTAGACTTGAGAGTTAATTGGGAATTAATTCAAGTCTAAAGTAATTAAGGGTGAGTCTCGAAATTCATGTTGAAATTTGAGACTACTTAATTTAAGTAGAAGAGAGCTTTGTCAATTAAAGAGTTAATTGAATTTTAAGACTTGAGAATTAATTACTATTAACTCAAGTCAAAATGATTAATTGAGAAACTTGTGATTTATTTAGAATAAATCAAGTACAATTAATAGAAGGGAAAACCTGTAACAATTAAATGTTAATTGGACTTATTGGACTAGAGAATTAATTTGGAATTAATTCTAGCCCAAGTTGATTAATGATGGGCTTGTAATTTATGTGGAATAAATTAAAGCCAACTTTAATAATATATTACACTTGTTTAATTAATAAGGATTAATTAAATTGGGCCTTGGGAATTTAATCTGGTATTAAATTGAAAAGGCCTTTAGAAGGCCAAAATACTGTTGGGCCCAATAGTAGCAGTGGCCGAAAATCCCAGCCCATCTAGGACTGGAATTTTCGGCCCACTCAAGTCTATTTAAGACAGACCTTGCAGAACACAGAAGAAGGAGTTTTACGTGAAAAACAGATTAGAAGAAAAATCAGATTTTTCCTAATCCTAATCTCTCTCTCTCTGTTCTGCGCCTCTTTTCTCTCTCTTTACAGGCAGTTCACGTAAACTGTAGAAAACTTTTCTGCAGTTCAACATGAACCAGCCTTTACAATTGTTTCTTGATTGTCTTATTTACATTAGATAAATACTGATCTTAAATCTCTAGCAGGAATTAAGAGATTCAGAGTTTGTTTGCGAGAAGCCGTTGATCAACCTCAGAGAGTTTCGGTTAAAGATCAGACCTTGGTAGAATCAAGAAGCCTGTGCTATTCGAGGAGTGGCCAGAAACTTTGGAAAGCTTTCCTTCCTTATCTACTACAAAAGGAGTGCGTAAAGGTGTGCTTCTTTAAAATATATAAACGTTTCAAAGTTACGAGTTCATTGGATGAAGATTTATTGCAATGCCCCGGGACTAAAATTTTTGAAATCTACTACTTCCGCTGCGCCCGGGGGTGCGTGAATCCAAACAGTGGTATCAGAGCCATGCTTTGATGACGTTTATATATTTTTCTCTACCCCTTTTATTTGGATTAAATTGGTGTTAGATGCGTTTTTTGTTGTGTGCATATAAAAGTTGTTGGGAGTTTTGATAAATTGAAAGAAATATTTTGAATATGATTTTATCAAAAAGGAATCTGGAAATTTGAAGATGTGTATTTCGAAATATTGGTGTATTTTTTAAATACATGAAAAATGAATTTTGCTAGTCAAAAATGAATTTTTGTGTTGAGTTGTGTTGCTGAAATTTGTGTTGCAGAGAATCGAGTCTGGCGACGTCTAGAAAACTGAGTCGGAAACCTTCTTACTGATCTTGGATGACTTTGATATTTTCAGAGAAAATGTTCTAGACCTTTATTTTTAGATTTTTTATGGATTTTTGAAATCTATGGTCGAAACTATTTGAGAAACAGGGGATGTGCTGTCGTGTTTTAGAAAATGAGTTGGAAAGGGTTTCTCATGACCTCTAATGGATTTTCCTATTTCTGGAAGAATTAGAGTTAACACAATGGAGTTGAACTTAGAGTTTTGATTTGTGTCAAAATCTTTATTTTTTGATTTGTTCTGATTTTTTGAAATTGGAAGTCGAAATCCTAATCTTGAAAATCTGTTTTTAGTTCAATGTTTTTCCGGCGACGTTTTAGAAATTGAATTTATAACATATTATAAAGTTCTCAAATCACTTTGGTGTTTTGAGAAAATGTTCTACATTTAATTTCAAAAAACTTGACATTTTGAATTGGTTCAAAAGCTTTAGTTTTTGATTTTTTGTGCTTTTTGGAATTCTGAAATCGAAACACTAAAATTATGCAAATCTTGAAAATGCGGTTTTGGGCGACTGTTTAGAAATCACATTAGAAGAGGACACTAACGTGCTCATATGACTTCGGAGTCTTCTGAGAAATTGTTCTACACATGTTTATCTTCAATCTTGATTTTTTTTTTGAGGGTTTTCTTTTTCTTTTTTTTATTAACACGAAGCCCAAAGGGAGGCCAAAGAAAGGCAAGAGTATAACAGTCGGCCCACAAACCTGCCCAACTGATTCGGCCCACAAACCGGCCCAACCGATCCAAAGCAAATGAAGACAAAGCAGCTAAAACTAAAATTGTACTACAAACTAACTTCACAACTAGCACCAGACAGAGAACAACAACATTATCAGCAATCCACAACAAGAAGCTTCAAATATGAAGCAGCAAGCAGCTGAACCAACAGCTAACCAAAGCAACCAGCTTCAGCACCAACTTGTAACTTCTCAAAAAAGCGGTAAAGCACCTCAAAAGCCACAACATCCAGCAGCAAAAAGATGAACCAACAACGTAGTAGTATCATGAATCTGAACCAACTGGCGACCAAAAGAAATATTTCCAGCAACATCCCTAAGTCTGAAGCTCTACATATAAGTGGGGGAACTATTTGGATTCACTCGTTTATTACCACTCAACTCTCCGGCACGTAATGATCACACCCTTACCACACTCAAAACAAATAAAGCAACCATCCCTAACTCTGGGGCTCTAAAATATGAGTGAGGGAAGTGTTTAGATTCACTCGTGTTTTACCACTCAACTCTCCGGCACGTAATGAGCACACCCTCGCCACACTCATCAATGCATCCATGCAGCCCCTATCTCTGAGTCTCTACATATATAAGTGAGGGTAAGTGTCTAGATGCACTCTTGTTTTAAACTCATGGCTCATAGGCTCAGAATAAAAAACACAAAACTACAAATTCTATGCATGACACCCCTTCCAAAACTCAGAAATCTTCACAGAAAAGGAAGAGATGCCAAGACTTTAAATGAAACACAACACACCACAAATCTAATTCTCAGAATACCCATCCTCATTAAATGAGATCCTGGTGGCTGTCAAATGCTCTTATGCCGAATATAAGGCAACTGACACTTATCCAATTTAAGAAAACCAACCACCTGCCTATGTACAACACACCTATCAAACACAGAAAGAGATTTATCCACACATCCTAGATTTGCATAAAAATCAGCAATCTGGTTCCCCTCCCTATAAATGTGAGTCACAACCACCTCCAATTTTGAACACAACTGTTCAATACGAAGTAAAAGATGAACCAAATCCCAAGCTGCCTGAAGAGGGTGTTTAAGTAGAGACAGAACAACAACAGCATTTGTCTCAATCCAAACCTTCAGAAAACCCTTCTCCAAACAAAGCTTAACCCAAACCACACAGCAAATAGTTCAGCATACACATTAGTTTTCAAACCCAAAGGATGAGAAAAAGCCCACAAAAAGGACCCAGAAGAACCCCTAATCACTTCCCCAGCACCAGCACACCCAGGATTCCCCTTAGAAGCCCCATCAGTATTACACTTCACCCAACCCACACTAGGCTTCAACCATCTCACCACCAAGGCTCTCCCAACAGTCTTATTACCAAAATCCCACCCCACTTATGAGCTAAGCCTAAATCCCTAAACCAATGTTTCTTAACTAACACTCTACCCTTCATCAAAAGACATACATAATTCCAAACATTCCAAACAATATGTGTAGCAAGAAAAGGCTTACCACTATGCTTTGAATTATTTCTTTCCAGCCAGCTAAACCACAAGATCAGAAAAGGAACAATCATTCTCACATGACCACTAAAAGGAATTTTAGTGTGAGTCTTCCAAAAATTCAATAATTCCTGCACAAAATCAACTTGAGGAATAGTTAAGCCAAAAACCTATCCAAAGTATTCCCAAACACTCCTAACCTTAACATTTTCAAGAAAGACATGATTAAAAGTCTCTAGATTCTGACAGCAATATCATTTAGACACTACTACAAAGCCCTTCTGAATAAGTTTCTCATAAGTAGGCAACCACTGCCTTAGGACCCTCAACAAGAAGACAAAAATAGTAGGTTTCAAGGCCCTACACCAAATAATTCTATACCAAACAGACTTATCAGTTTTCTGTCTAAGTTGCTCCCAAGCAGATAAGGTAGAGAACTTGGAAGAGGCAGTCAATTTCCACAACAATTTATCACCACCCTCTATAAGAGGAAGCTCACATATTTCAACCACTAAACTCTGAGGAAGGACCTGAGACGGTTTTACATAATCCAACCTACCATTAGACCAAAATGTATTGACCTTATCAGCCCTACAATATTAATAAGCCAACAAATCCTTCAAACAGCAATCCCCATACCAATTATCATACCAAAACTGATAAGTACCCTCACCCAACTGCCAAAAATAGAACTTCTCTACCTTATCCCTAACATTACACATCCTTTTCCAAACAGCAGAATGAGAAGATTTAACAGGAGCAAAGGTAGGAAGAAGATGTTTAACATACTTACAGTTCATGTAACAAGCCCATAAGGATTTATGTTGTCTAAAGTTCCACCAAAGCTTCCAAGAAAAGGACTCCACCACATCACCAAGCCTTCTAGCTCCAATGCCATCCTCCTCTGTTGGATAGGCTAGCCTAGCCCAAGTGGCCCAATGAAGTTTCCTCTGGGAACCAAAATTCCCCCAGAAAAACTTATTCAATAATTTCTCCAATTTATCCAATGTTCCCTTAGTAGGTTGAAGCAGCTGAAATAAGAAAACAGGAAGTGAACACATAACACTTTGAATGGGACACAATCTTTCCCCATGAGACAAAGAAGCCCCCTCCTAACCACACATAAGATCCCTAACTCTACCCAAAATAGGGGCATAATAGACTCTTTTTCCCCACATCCAAAGGAGCTCCTAAGTACCTTATAGGTAACTGAGACAAGGAAAACCCTGTGGTTAGCTTTCTGGATGCAAGATTCGATCTGGTACAGTGCTTAGATATAATTAACTCACTATTATCCCTACTAACAGACTGTCCAGAAACCAGCTCATAAGTATGTAAAACATCCATCAAAGCATAAATGTTATCCCCCAAAGAGCATGCAAACACAATGACATCATCAGCATAGGCTAAGTGAGAAATACAAACCTTATTATAATGATCAAACCTAAGAGAGGGGACCCTTATATACAAAGAATCTAAACTCCTAGACAACCATTCTGCAGCAAGGATAAAAAGTGCAGGGGATAAAGCATCACCTTGGCTAAGACCTCTAAATGATTGAAAAAACCCAAATGGCACCCCATTAACCAAGACAGAAAAATGGCAACCCTCAACACATCTTTTGACTAAACTAATCCATCTCTCAGTAAAGCCCATAGCACCGCACCCAAAATCTGGTATAAGAATGGCCACGGCACCTTATCATATGCCTTAGCCATGTCTAGTTTTAAGATAAGTTTTTGCCCCTTACATTTTTGATTAAGACTGTAGACCAATTCTTGAGCCAACAAAATATTGTCCTGGATTCCTCTACCAGCTACAAAACCACTTTGGGAAGGAGATATCAATCTAGGTAACCTAGAGGATAACCTAACCAATACCAGCTTACTAATTATTTTGTTGGTGGTATTACAGAGACTTATAGGTTTAAAGAGTGCCCATCAAAGGGGATTAACTCTTTTGGGAATCAAGGAGATTGTAGTGGATTTGAACCCCAAAGGCATATCAACTCCTTTAAAAAAATCCTAAACAGCTAAGATTACATCCTCCCGAACAATCTCCCAGCATACTTGAAAGAATTTTGCATTAAACCCATCACGACCAGCTACCCCATCAGAGTTAATATCAAACACCACCTGCCTAACTTCCTCAGCAGAAGGTATTTTACACAAATCATCAGATTCAAAAGAAGAGAGCAAGGAAGGGATACATAAACACTCATCAGGTAATAGAGACACATCACCTTTCCCCAACAATTTTTCAAAAAACCTAACAGCTGAGTTTCCAATTTCTGGTTTATCAGAAATAAGCACATCATTTTCATAAATCTGATGAATAGCAGATTTAATTCCTTAACCATTGAATGAAAAAACCTGGAATTCCTCTCACCTTCCAACAATGATTTAAGGCATGCCTTTTGTTTCCAAAATTCTGACTCTCTATTTTAAACTACAGCAAGTTCAGCAGCATATTTATTCATATCAGCTCTATTAGACTCAGAAGGATCATCTTGAAAATGGTTTTCACTACAACTAAGAAGACTAGTCTTTTCCTTAATCAATGTAAAAATGTTACCAAAAACATGGTAATTCCAGTTTTTAAGACATACCTTTAACCTTTTGAGTTTTAGTTGCAATAAAAGCATACCACAGCCATGAATAGGAGCATTCCAATTGGCCTTTACCACAGACAGGAAACCTTGATGGGAGCACCACATGTTCTGAAATCTGAAGGAGCTTGGGATTTTCACCTGAGAAGAGTTTAGTGAAATTAGCAAAGGATCATGATCAGAAAGAAACATAGGAAGATGAGTGACAGTAGAGACGGGAAATAAGTCAGCCCAAGCAGTAGAAACTAACATCCTATCCAATCTCTGAAACCTTTTCTTTTTATCATTCCAAGTAAACTGTGACCCTAGATAACCAGAATCAGACAACTCACAGTTATGGATCATAGTACTAAAGTCCTCCATCTCACTAATTTTGGGAGGTCCACAACCTTTTCTTTCAACACTGTCTATAACAATGTTAAAATCCCCAACAACCATCCAAGGAGCGGAAGTGCAAACATTCCTAAGACAATCCCATAGCTCCCTTCTGGCTACCCTAGTACATTTTGCATAAACAAAATTACAATGGAAGCTAGAGGGAAGTAAAGGACTTTGTACCTCAAAGTGAAGCAGTTGTTCATGGTCCACCAACAAAGTAACAGAAAAGGAATGATCAAAGAACACCCAAATCTTATTTAAAACATTAGCAAAAACACAAGAGAATCCAATTTTTTTTAACATAAATCTACTATCTAAATCTATCCAAGGTTCAAGAATAACCAGGAAACATAATCTTTTTGTTTTTTTTCAAATTATAGAGGTATTCTTGCTTTTTAGCATTAGAGATACCTCTAGTGTTCCAAACTAGTGCAGACAGGTTCATTATTGAGTTAATTTGTTTGAGGTAGCTTTAGTACCTTTACCTTTGCCTCTACCTCTAGTTTTCCAAACTGACTTGTGTGGAGATGGGCTGCTATTATCCATCACTGGAGTAGTACCCACCAATGGCATGGAGACTTGAATGGCTTCCTGAAGATCTGTATCAACTGACTTAGATCTGGGAAGAGCAGCTAAGGTTTTAGCATCTGCAAAAACAATGTCCTAAGGAGAAGAAATAGTGTCAGTATTATGAAGATTGATATCATCAACTCCCCCCAAAACAGAAGGAATACATGAGTTAGGAGTGTTAAGGATACAAGGTGAAACAGGTCCTTCGGGAGCAGAAGAAAACAAGCCAAGGTCAGGGGGGTCTCTTGTAAGGTTTTGGTCCCCAACCAACCTATCATCTTCTCTATGATCCATAGTCTCCTTAAGATTGTGGAACTCTGCAATAGACATGCCAGCAACATCATATCCTGACATGTTAAGGTCAAGTTTTAAAGATTCACAGCCAGCCTGAGTGTCAGTTGCCAGAATCCCCTCAGGACCAACCAAGATGCTAGCCATAGTTTTTCTAATATCTTCCTGACTGGATGGCTTTTCAGTTGGTGAAGCAGATTCCAACACTTTTGTTCCAATTCTGTCCAGCTCTAGATTAACCACTTGATCCACAATGTCCAAGGCAATTTTATCAAGTGTCTGACCCTCAATAGCAGTGTCCTTGTTTCCATCTAATTCACTCATCACTCCTTCATCATTTATCTTTTTCAACACAAAAGAATTGCTTATTTCTTCCAGAATTACATCATTCTCTTTCTTCTTCTTCTTCTGTTTCCAAGAGGGGGCTGGAGATGGAGTAGCAGCAGTGTCTCTTCTCTTAGCTATTTTCTCTTCGGGCAAGTCTGGATCACTATCGTGACCATCAAGAGCAGCAAAGGGGTTTAGGGTTTCAGCAATATGGTTATCTACCCCTTCCTCCTCAGGCTCTCCATCATTCTCTTGGAGCATGGCACCTTCCCTAGATCTTTTTTCCTTTTTCTTATTCAAAATGTCTCTCAAATCTAGATCCCCATCTTGACCTATAACACTATTTGGTAGCACCATTACAGAGTCGACAAAGGTTACTTGCTTCTTCTTTTTTTCTTTCCTCACCTTCTGTACATCATCATTAGGTGTACCCTTCTTATTAAGAGTGGCCTTGCTATGCAGCACCTCAGTAGTATTTGTGACATTTTGCACTAGTTCATCAAGACTATTTTGCTCTGTGCTAGTATCCTTCCCTTTCACAGTATCCTTAAGGTTCTGTCTATTGTGATCCATAGGAGAATGGCCAGGTTCCTTACAAACAGGGCAGTAAGGAGGCAAGTTCTCGTAGACCAAGGGTTGAATCACCGTTCCATCCTTTCCATGTTCAATGTCTATTTCGCTGATCCTATTCTGAGATAAGTCCAGCTCAACACATACCCTAGCATTACTCGAGCGAGTGCGGTCAACAGTCGTCTCATCAAGTCGTAAAGGAGCTCCTACCATCTTAGAAATAGAATGGATCATACCTTTGTCAAAAAGGTGAATAGGTAAGCCGGGAAGGTTAATCCACACTGGAACGATCGGCGATCGTGTTTTTAGATCGGAAATTGGAGACCACTTCTCCACACGCATTGGAGCTCTTTGAAAATACCACAAGGGACAAGACCACGATCTGGCATAATCCTCAGGACAGGAGAAGTGTATAATTGCAGTGCTGTCGTTAAGGACTCCAAATTGGTATGGCTTATCAAAGCCAATTTTGTGAAATAGAGATCAGACAGTATTCCACGATAGACCGCCGGCAGGGAATTTGCCTATCAACATATATTTATACGGTTTCACCAGTTTCTGTACCTCTTTTCCAGAGAGTTTCAGCGTCATTCTTCCTTTCTTCTCACCGACAACACCAAATTTCCTAACATTCTTAGGAAAAAATTTCTTCATATCTCTCTCAGATTGTCCGAAGGAATTGGCTGATTCTGAACCCATAATTTTAGCGAAGGTTCGTCTAGAAGGGGGAACACCATGGGGAGCTCCATTCCCTGGATTGACGGAAGAATTCACCCCTGGAGTACCAACTAGAGAAATGTTTCCATGAATGGGGGGGACTCTAGTGTTCTGACTGGCAGGCTTTGGGGGGAAGGCCAGTGGTTGTTTTCTAAGCTCAGGCGGAGGGCCTCTACCGGCCACCGCCGTCGGAGCAGACGATGGAGCCTCCACCATAAAGGTGGAATGTGGGTTGCGGCACACAATAGAATGTGAATATGTGTGAGCTATGCGTAAATTGAAGGCAAAAAAACACACAGTAAACATGAAAAGCTAAAAAAAGGAAATCATGCTAATTAGAGAGGAGAAGGATGCTTGAGTTTAGACTTTTGAATTGGTCTTTAATTTTTGATTTTAAATGATTTTTGGAAATCAGGAAACAAAAATCTAGTTTTACAGAAAACTTGCAAATTACATTTTTGGCGACTGTTTGGAAATCACGTCGGAAAGGGACTCTAACGTACTTGGATCACTTTGGAGTCTTCTGAGAAATTATTCCTCACACTTTTTCTTGAATTTAGGCTTTTGAATCGGGTCAAAAGGTTGATTTTTTGATTTATTAAGAATTTTTGAAATTCAGGACATAATATGAAATTTTGCGAAAATCTGTTTTCCGAAAATCATGGATATTTATGATTCCTCCCAACTTGAACTTGTTTATTGATGTGCATAGACTACAGTTTTGGAACTCTAATGAAATTAGATTAAATTGATAGTTCTTCAATTTAATTTAATTTTAGATTAATTTTAATAGTGATTAAGATTAATGAAGATTTAAGTAGTTTATTGAGAATAAACAACTTAAATATGCATATCATTAATTACTTGGTAAATTTAATTTTATGCATTGCATTGGATGTGTGTTGGTTTTTATCATGGGCTGAATGTGCGCTGTGGATGATTTTATTTTGTGGATGCAATATTAAATGTGGTTTTAAATCGAGAGCCTGCGAGCCTCTTATTCCAATTTGTCATGCTTCATTTTATTTTTCACCAATGTATTTAAATGATTTGTAATTTGAGAGAGTTAGAATCATAGATTGGTGAGGAATTTCCAATTAGATTAGGAGAAGGAGTTCAAGACGAAGTGGGCTTGGAAGAGAAGAGACAATCAAGGCCCAAATGAAACGGGTTAGTTAAATTGTAATAGAATAGGATTCTATTTGGTCCTCACATGATTTAAATTTATGTTATTGTTGCATGAATAGAATCTTGGTCCATAAAATGGCTCTTATGGACCGAGCGTAGGGAAAAGCCCATGATAAACCATTTTAATTGCTAGGTAATTTATTTAATTATTGTTATGCGTGTTTTGTGGATGTTTATCTTCATGCATTAATCACATAAACAAGATAATTAAATGATGAGGTATTGGATAGATTTTTGAAATCTATAATTTTAATTTTTCGAAAATTAAACCCCAAAATTTTGAATGTCAAAATTTTCTTTAATATTAAGTTTTAATGGAAAATTATAAACAAGGATTTTAAATTTTCCAAGCATTCTATTAATAGAAAATTCACTTCTAACCTTGCATAATAGAGATGGCCATGACAAGTGGGTCTCTATTATGTGGCCTTAGAATATAGGTAATTTTCTAAGTATACAAGATACAATTTTTCGATGGTTGCCAGTAATTGGGGATGGCCATGACAAGTGGGTACCCGTTGCGACAATTCATTGCAATCTAATGATTAATGGGCCGGGCTTACTGCCAAAGTAACATAGATGTCGCACACAGTTGGGTCTATGTGAAGGAGGCAATGCAAAATATTATGAAGAGTTATATTAGATATAATTAACAAAAGATGTTTACCTTAAAACTTGAATTGAATGGCCATGACTAGTGGGTTCAATTGCAAGAACCTTTGGGATCTTAATACCCACTAAAGAAAAATTATTATTATTTTTCTCTGACTTTATTGCATAGGGGTCAATAAAGTTTGAATAAATAAGTGGGAGACTGAATGATTAAAGACCACATCATTATTTTATTTAATTTCTGCTTTATAATTGTAGACTTTCTGCTCAGTTAACATGACTAAAATCCGTTAATTGCTACCCTCGAGTCCAATAAATAGTATGTATTTATTCTGAGTGAACGATGCAGAAAGATAAATATTAATAGTTAATATTATACCTTAATTAAATGTCAATTTAGGTTTTTGGACTTGAGAATTAGTTTGAGAACTAATTCAAGTCTGCTGATTAATTACATCACTGAAAAACTTTCGAAGTCATTAGGTCAGTTGGGCTTAAAATTTATTAGAAATTGATTAAGCCCACATAATTAATTATTAAAGGATTTGCTTAATTGTATGGACAATTAAGAAAATTTAGGCCTAAGGAAATTTAATCTAGCATTAAATTCAATAGGTACTATCCCTCTTTCTTTCTCGAAATTTCTCTTTCTATAAGAGAAACGTTTAAGACAAACTTAAGATGTCATATGAGATGACATAGAATAAGGGCAAATCGCACTAAGTAGCTAATAGACAAGGTGTCTATAGTAAGCTACTACTATCATGAAAGTGCATAATATACATATTTGATGTAGCATGCACTTAAATCAGATCTATGCAACAAGAAATAGGATTAATTGTCTTCTCAGTATTGAGTAAGCTTAGCGTACTCATAATGGAACTGAGAGTATAGGTGTTTGTGAACACTGAGTTAAGGTTTTGAACCTCAATGAGACATTCATTTAATTTTGATTTGTCAGAAATAGTGAATTTGAATAGACCTGATCCTAAAATGCTTCCTGTGTCCTTCAATTGAAAACATCATTACCAGTGAAACTGGAATATCAGTTATTAAACTGAAAAGAAGCTCGTTTTGTAACGAGAGTTCAATAAAGAAGGACACATTAATTGTCTTAATAATACATCAGAATAAAACTAAGTGTTTCCATTATGGGAAAGCAAGCACTGAGAGATATTTAGTTCATTTTAGAGATATCAAACACAATTTGTTGTGTGTGATTTATTTGAATATTGTTTTGACATTTGAATTGTTTATTTTCGAAAATCACTTTTGTAAAGGATAGCTCTATTTTGGAAATAATTTTTCTTCAAAAAATTTCAAATGTCAAAATATGTTACTAAGTCTGAAATGAAAAGAATATGAATGATAATAAGGATTATCACATAAAATAAATCCATAAGAGTTATGGGCAATTAATTCGAATTTAGGTAGAAATTCGAAACATTCAGTGTTTAAGAATCATATTTGAGTATGATGATTTCAAATCCCATATTTAATGGTAAATATGAGAATTCCCAAATAAGTCTAAGAGACTAGTGGGAGTATGAATTAGATTAGAAATCTAATTGATAAATGCTTGTAGAAAAATAAGTATTAATGGAATACTTATTTAAAGGTTTCCTGAAGGACAAAATAGATTGTTTAAAAGGAAAACCACTTTTATTCAAGAAACTGTTTCTTGATAATAAAAGGAAAACCACTTTTATTCAAGAAATTATTTCTTGAGGATAAAAGGAAATACCAAGAAGTTGAAAAGTTTCAACGATACTACAAACAAACATATAGTGGAACACCAAAGTCAATCCAAATCATAAGATAAGTGTAAGACCTTATAGAAACAAGCAAAATGATTAGTGAATCTGAGATATATCTTAGTGAAGATATTTAAATAGTATATATAAGATATAGAAATTCTGTGAATGCAAACAGAGTTTTGAAATTTAGTGGGAGGTAGCCAAGAGTAGACGAAACTTAGAGAAGTTTATAGACTCCTACCAGAACTCAGATTAATTGTAAATGATTGGAACAGATGTTTAAATGAGAAAGTCGAAAACTGTTTTGAGTACATTTAAAATATGATTAAGAGTAATCACATACATAAGATACAAAGAAAGGTTTATAGATGTATGATATTTTCGAACAATAGATGAGGTAGAATCCTGTCTAGTTAAAGAGTTAACGAAATCTCTAGAGATAGATGGGGTAAAATCGAAAACTAAGAGGGTAATCCGATAGGATCAGAAATAAACAAGCAATTAATGAATAAGTATGGTAACTTATAAGATGAAGTACTAAATTGGGAAATCCCAATAAGTGTAGTACACGAACGTATTAACCTTATGAAGCAAAACACATTACAACAAAAGATGTAGAAACATGAGGAGTTTAGATGAGAAACATCATCCAAAAGTGTTGGATGTAATACCTAGCAATGCTCCAGCATTAGTTGTTTTTTAAACAACATAAACGTGATTGCACAAGCAATGGAACCAAGATCTCATAGAATGTCTAAACATATCATTAAATGATTTAAGGTTGTTAAATCAGAAAACAGAAATTATATCTCAATGATATAAATTATCTAGGCAGAAAATGTAGTAAACCCATATATTTAGCCTTAGAGTCAAAAGGTCTTTTGAAGGACATCTTTCGAAGATGGGTCTTGAGACAGTGGGCAGTTGGCTTTAGGGCAAGTGGGAGATTGTTAGAGTTGTGCCCTGGAAAGCCGAACTGCTTGAGGCATTTCCTCTAAAACTCTAGAGTAGAACAATCTACTGATCCATAATAGAAAGACGTTAGTAGTCGTCTAATACTACTTTGGCCAAATTCATCATATTACATTTATAAGTGATTCCATATTGTTTATTTTTGTGTATGCATGAAACCCCAAGATCACTGTAGCGCCCCCTGAAGAAGGAACGCCACATCCGCACCGAAATGGACTCCCGAGCTTCAGCGAGGGGCCTTAACTCAAAAACCCACTCCGGCGAACGGCACTCAAGCAATAACCATCGGCAACAACGATAACATCCCAACAACAACCATAACCATGCAGAGCAATGCGGAAGCGATTTAAAAAGAAAACAAATAAATTCCATAGAAGCCTACGAAGCTAACATAATATCAATTAAACATTTGCAGTTTGAAATATAACAGAAGCATAAACACACAATGCCATCCATGGCTCAACTAGCCTATCTTGTGCAATCCTAGATATCTTCAACTATCCCACATCAGGGGCACATAAGATACCTAAAGTAAATAAAGCAGTAAATAGTACGAAAATATTTAAATACAATAAATAGGACTCGACAGTTGCTGGGACCACTGACAAGACAAACCAGACGACAAGACTGAGCCTATCTATACCCGCTGATGCCGACTGACAAGATAGGTGACGCTGCCACCTGTCTACCTGAAGGAAGAACCAAAATAGCAGGGGTGAGTATAAAGGATACTTAGTAAGGGGGTTTTGATCACAGTTCGTCATTTATCTTTTAAAATCAAATGTAGTGAATGTTGCCCGTTTGAGAAAGACTATAAGTAACGATATAAGTTGCAAAACTATAACACAAGGCAACACTCGGGTTCGGCTTGCTTGGAAAATACAAAAAGGGTTGACGAACCGGATCCTTAAAAATATTTACACATAAGGTCAAGCCGATAGTTTTGAAAGGATATCAGTTGAGTCACGAGGCCGTTACAATTCGAAAGGCATGATATGAATAAGTTAGAAACTATAAGGTAACACGGCTTGTAATTCAACTAATTAATTGAATAATAAAGGAGGCTTAGTTTGGACAAGTTCGAGTCACGCTTTTGGATTTTATATATATATAGGGAAATACATATGCCAAATGAAGAAAACCGGAATGTGCTACGACTTGTAACGAAAGCCGTAAAACAATTAGATAAGCAAATAATGCAATAAATCATGAAATAGTTGTCCCGGCGAGAACGGGCCCTCTCCTTATAACTCCCATTTATGAAAAGCATGAAAACATGTAGTCAATTACTCCACCACCAAAGTCAGTGTCCAATCAAAATTTTATGGAAACGCGTGTTAACAACGTCACCTTTATCAGAATTTTCTAGGAAGCGCGTAGCCTACAACGCCACCCTCGCACTAACTCAGGCTAGCCAACCTCCTGGCCGACCTAAGCGAATACGGATTGGAGTATACATCGAGATTTGCCCTAGACGCTCGTCTCCAGGCTCACCTCCTATACACTCCGGGCCCAAATCATTATCCAATCCAGGGCTTACATTTGAAATCAATAACAGTTTGGGTGGCCAAAGGGGCCGTTCGAAAAGATGGTGCAAGCAGTTAAGTATGAATGGCCAAAGGGGCCTTTCAGACAAATTGGTGTAACGACCTAAGAAATACTCATAAGCGTCGTACGCTTCGAGAACATGCTAACGGATGTCCCTAACGGCATTACTTATAATTGTCTCAGACATCAAATAGTTACTTTTAAAACAAATGAGTTACTTGTCTCTAGTTGAAAGCATTTCAAATCATTTTAGTTGTGCTATCAAAATGTTGACTAATCACATAAGGAAATAATAAAGACAATACAACAAACAATAAGAAAAGGCGGGATATTAATTTATTTTGCAAACCTAAGTAACTATGTCCTTGCCCCAGTTGAAAATAGTTTAAACCCTTACCAGGCTCGACACGACAGTATGAAAGCAAGCGGTAGTCAGGTTTCTCCCTCGTTGGTCCCACCTGTAATACACAGGGCCTAGAGGATGAAAACGAGACCGACAATAACAAAAGCAAGACACTAGACAACAAATGACGCACAGCAATTCAAATAGAATTTAAATCATGCTACAGGCGCAATACGGAAAGGCAAATAATTAAACACATAGAGATACACAATTATGGGACAACAATTAAGAAAATGTTAATGTAATACTACATAACGAAGAAACATAAAATTAAATAGTAAAAACATGTTAAATGCAATTAGGGCACGTAGACATGCTTAAAATAATATAAGGACACTCTCTCGCGAATACGGGATCAGACGGATAAGAAACGAGAAAGGTGTCAATGGACGGTCAAATAAGGTCGGATAAATTGCAAACTATGTAAAATATTAAATCTCGAGGCTCAAGGAAGCTATAGGTGAAATCGGATTAATTTTTTGAGGTCGTATGCGAAAGGTCAACATTTAAATAAATGGGGTTGACCCAATTCCTGAAGTGCAAGAAAGGAAAAAGCTATAAAAATCCACTAAGTGTTTCGCACCGACCTGTGCACGGTCTTGGACACACTGTCAAGACCATGCACTGCACACGGCCAAGTGCACGGGGCAGGCACACGGGCGCAAGCCCATGCAAACAAAAAGAGGCGCGCACGGGCTCCTGCACGGTCTTGATCAAGACCGTGCGGATCAACTGAGTGCAGAAAGCAGCAGGTCGCGAAGCTCACACGCAGGCACCAACATATAAATCCATAGATCTCATAATTTACACCATAAAACACGCTAATTTTCACATATAATCATATATATCATATAAGCTACACATAGGTTCAAGAAACACGTAAAATGGTCAAGTAAATCTTCCTAAACACAAAAATCTTAAAACTATGAAATCCTATATATAAATCACGAAAATCGCAACGAGAAAACGACGGATTGAAATGGGGTTAAAGGATTACCGATAGAGGATGAAGCAAGGGTCGTTCGGGTTTTCACGGCTCGTCGATCGGGCGAGAACAGGCTCGGTAGGGCGATTCTTCTCTTCTCCTCCTTCTTTCTCCCTTTGCTCCCTCTCTCTCTCTCTCTCTCTTTCTTTCTTTCAAATGATATGGGTATATGTGAAATAAGGAATATAAGAGGGGTATGTATGCAAAAAAAGGGATATTAAATGAGGTCGGGGTAAAATTACAAAATTTGGATAAAAGGCGGGTTCAAGGGTAAAAATTATTCGTGAATATAAATATTCTCACGAAAAGCTTTCGGCGCGAATAAAATATTATTCCGAAATAAATCCAAAATTCGGGTCGTTACAATACTCCCCTCTTGAAGAGAATCTGTCCTCAGATTGTCCTCCGGACTTCGGGGTTAGTTAAGAGGAGTATAATCTATAAGAATTTTAAAAACGCGAATTAAAAACGAACATTTAGGAGCAATTAAAACACATTATATAATATCATTCATAACAAAAACGTTTAAATGTAAATAATATTCCAAATGAAGCTCAAAGTCACGCAAAAGACGGGATTACATAAAATCCTAACCAAACCTAACGACAAGGAAGAAATAAAGATAAATACATCCTGGCTCATCGGGACCGCGATGGGAATACTGCTCGAGCTGCTCCGAAAGTGACCTCTGCATCTCGGCGATAGATCTCTGAAGTGCTGAGTACTGACTATCGATGTGAGCACGCTGGGCAGCGAAGCCCTCGTTGATCTGTCTCTCCTGCTGAGCGAATCTCTCATCGTTCATACGGTGGTAATCAGAGAACTCCGCATAGAATCGCTGCAGGTTAATAGGTTCCTGGTCCTGAGTGTTTTCTTTGGCATGCGAAGACTCAGGTATTGATGCATCTTGTCCCAATAACTGCTTGTAGATATGCTGAGCCTGCTCGTGGACCTCTGGGATCGGGGGTCCTTCTTCGCGAGCATCGTCATGGATGTCTTGATCGTCCTCATTTCCCAAATCTACGTGGTACCCTTCCGGTACCGCTATGTCGGGTAATTCTCTTACCCGACGTCCTCTTCGAGTCTCACGATCGTCTTCCATTGTAGAGCTTGAGTTGAAGGAAATAAATTGAAAATTTCCACTTGGGACTTTCACCGAACACTTGGCGTGCGCTACTTTGGGCGGAGATAATGCGAGATCGGTGCAATGGATCGAGTCTAAAATACCAACTAATCGAAGAGCGTGGTACGGAGAATGTACCTTCCAATTCTCACGAAAATCCGGCGGCTGGATCGAGAGTTATACGAGCTCAAAGTTGGAGGAAAATTGGGGGGGAAAAGAAGGGAGAAATCGCGAGGAAAGGAGGATTGAAGGTTCTGTCGCTGAACTAGTGCTACTGACCATTTAAGGTCAGATACGCATGGGCTCTCGTCACGGCGTGTGACGAGCCCGCGTGGAAAGGACGCGCACGGTTTCTTGTCACAAGGTATGACGAGACCGTGTGGAAGGTGCACGGCATCTTGTCACGCGGTGTGGCGAGGCCGTGCCAAAACATACATAAGCATTTATGTGTTAAAACCACATAAACCTATAAAAACCACAAAAATTCATACACATCATATATAAATTCACAAAAATCACATAAATTCACAAAATCACATAGATTCAGATATTATCTATTCTACATCTAACGCACATAATTTAGAACTTTTAACATGAAACGAAATTAAATAAATTTTGGATGAATGTCATGACAATGCAATATACCTGTGCGAGCATGTCGAGATCGATAACCACTTCTTCTTCCCCTAGGGTTCTCTCTGTTGGGGCAGTCCCGAATGTGATGCTTGGTGCTTCCACACGAAAAGCAACGTCCCAATTGCTTTCTACACTTTGCAGTCTTGTGATTCGTCTTCCCACAGTACTCACAGGGAATGGGGTCCTCGTTCACTTCAGGTTTTGTAGGTTCCGGCACCTCGTAGTGTGGTCTCTGTCCGAAAGGTACTCGGTCCGGCTGACTCTCTTCTTACTGTCTCGTTGGAAGAGGATCCTATTATAGCAGGGGCACTCTGGTTCATTATTTGGAGTTCAGACTCCACTCTCATAGCTCGAGTAACTGCATCGGGGTAAAGACGGATGTCAAGTGCCATCAATGTTCTTCGGATCTCCGGCTGAAGTCCCTCGATAAACTTTCGTGCTCTCTTTCGTTCGTCCGCGGCATAATGAGGAGCATAGGTGATGAGACAGTTGAACTGTGCTTCATACTGAGCTATGGTAGATGCTCCTTGGTTGAGATACATGAATTCTCTCTCCCAGCTATCCCGTACCACTTCCGGCACATACTTCACTCGGAAGTCAGACACAAATCGTGACCAAGTGAGGGGGACTCCCTCGGCAATCCATCTCCGTTCTGTAAAGTGCCACCAATCTCGAGCGGGTCCTCTCATAACGAAGGTAGCATACTCGACCCTCTCGGGGTCACAACACTGTAGTACTCGAAAGATTTTCTCCACGTCAGATATCCAGGCCTCGGCCTTAAAATCATCTGGTTCGCCCTCGAAGCAGGGTGGGCGATAGAAGAGAAACCTATCCAAGGTTTGGCCCACAGTCTGTCTGGCGGGTACGTCCCGCTGTTGTTGTTGTTGTATCCCTTCACATACTTGCACGGCGATCTGTCGGATAATCGATACCCACTCTTCAGCCATTGGGTTCGGGGGTGTTGGAGCTGTAGGGGGTCTTTGGCGAGGCATTATGCACCTGTGAACAACAAACTAGAAAATGATGCATGTTCGGTTAAGGGAATGGTCACGTAAGGCATATACATATATGATCGAACAACATGTAAACAATTTAAGCACGAAACAATCATAGAACAAGCAAAACTCGATCCTATAGCTGTACGACCTAGACACGACAAGACCCAAGCAGGACACGACCAGACGACAAGACAAGACAGACGCTACCTCGAGTTCCACATCCACCTGCATTCGATCCCAACTCAGTACTACAATTGTAAAAGATCAAACGGTTGGTTGGCCATTCCAACAGAAGATCAATCACAATTTCAATACTAAGGAGTTCTCAAGCACCTGTGACTGGAAACTCTAAGCCTCATTGACATGAAACGGGCAGACACAAGGGACAAGACACGACGCGATTTCAAAGCTTCGGTTCCTTTTGGGAACATAGGCTCTGATACCACTGACTGTAGCGCCCCCTGAAGAAGGAACGCCACATTCGCACCGAAATGGACTCCCGAGCTTCAGCGAGGGGCCTCAACTCAAAAACCCACTCCGGCGAACGGCACTCAAGCAATAACCATCGGCAACAGCGACAACATCCCAACAACAACCATAACCATGCAGAGCAATGCGGAAACAATTTTAAAAGAAAACAAATAAATTCCATAGAAGCCTACGAAGCTAACATAATATCAATTAAACATTTGCAGTTTGAAATACAACAGAAGCATAAACACACAGTGCCATCCATGGCTCAACTAGCCTATCCTGTGCAATCCTAGATATCTTCAACTATCCCACATCAGGGGCACATAAGATACCTAAAGTAAATAAAGCAGTAAATAGTACGAAAACATTTAAATACAATAAATAGGACTCGACAGTTGCTGGGACCACTGACAAGACAAACCAAACGACAAGACTGAGCCTATCTAGACCTGTTCATGCCGACTGACAAGATAGGTGACGCCGCCACCTGTCTACCTGAAGCAAGAACCAAAATAGCAGGGGTGAGTATAAAGGATACTCAGTAAGGGGGTTTTGATCACAGTTCGTCATTTATCTTTTAAAATCAAATGTAGTGAATGTTGCCCGTTTGAGAAAGATTATAAGTAACGATATAAGTTGCAAAACTATAACACAAGGTAACACTCGGGTTCAGCTTGCTTGGAAAATACAAAAATCGTTGACGAACCGGATCCTTAAAAACATTTACACATAAGGTCAAGCCGATAGTTTTGAAAGGATATTAGTTGAGTCACGAGGCCGTTACAATTCAAAAGGCATGATATGAATAAGTTAGAAACTATAAGGTAACACGGCTCGTAATTCAACTAATTAATTGAATAATAAAGGAGGCTTAGTTTGGACAAGTTTGAGTCACGCTTCCGGATTTTATATATATATATATATAGGGAAATACATATGCTAAATGAAGAAAACCGGAATGTGCTTCGACTTGTAACGAAAGCCGTAAAATAATTAGACAAGCAAGTAATGCAATAAATCATGAAATAGTGTGTCCCGGCGAGAACGGGCCCTCTCCTTATAACTCCCATTTATGAAAAGCATGAAAACATGTAGTCAATTACTCCACCACCAAAGTCAGTGTCCAATCAGAATTTTGTGGAAACGCGTGCTAACAACGTCGCCCTTATCAGAATTTTCTAGGAAGCGCATAGCCTACAACGCCACCCTTGCACTAACTCAGGCTAGCCAACCTCCTGGCCGACCTAAGCGAATACAGATTGGAGTATACATCGGGATTTGCCCTAGACGCTCGTCTCCAGGCTCACCTCCTGTACACTCCGGGCCCAAATCATTATCCAATCCAGGGCTCGCATTTGAAATCAATAACAGTTGGGTGGCCAAAGAGGCTGTTCGAAAAGATGGTGCAAGCAGTTAAGTATGAATGGCCAAAGGGGCCTTTGAGACAAGTTGGTGTAACGACCTAAGAAATACTCATAAGCGTCGTACGCTTCGAGAGCATGCTAACGGATGTCCCTAACGACATTACTTATAAGTGTCTCAGAGATCAAATAGTTACTTTTAAAACAAATGAGTTACTTGTCTCTAGTTGAAAGCATTTCAAATCATTTTAGTTTTGCTATCAAAATTTTGACTAATCACATAAGGAAATAATAAAGACAATACAGCAAACAATAAGAAAAGGCGGGATATTAATTTATTTTGCAAACCTAAGTAACTATGTCCTTTCCCCAGTTGAAAATAGTTTAAACCCTTACCTGGCTCGACACGACAGTATGAAAGCAAGCGATAGTCAGGTTTCTCCCTCGTTGGTCCCACCTGTAATACACAGGGCCTAGAGGATGAAAACGAGACCGACAATAACAAAAGCAAGACACTAGACAACAAATGACGCACGGCAATTCAAATAGAATTTAAATCATGCTACAGGCGCAATATGGAAAGCCAAATAATTAAACACATAGAGATACACTATTATGGGACAGCAATTAAGAAAATATTAATGCAATACTAGAGAACGAAGAAACATAAAATTAAATAGTAAAAACATGCTAAAATGCAATTAGGGCACGTAGACATGCTTAAAATAATATAAGGACACTCTCTCGCGAATACGGGATCAGACGAATAAGAAACGGGAAACGTGTCAATTGACGGTCAAATAAGGTCGGATAAATTGCAAACTATGTAAAATATTAAATCTCGAGGCTCAAGGAAGCTATAGGTGAAATCGGATTAATTTTTTGAGGTCGTATGCGAAAGGTCAACATTTAAATAAATGGGGTTGACCCAATTCCCGAAGTGCAAGAAAGGAAAAGGCTAGAAAAATCCACTAAGTGTTTCGCACCGGCCTGTGCACGGTCTTGGACACACTGTCAAGACCGTGCACTGCACACGGCCAAGTGCACGGGGCAGGCGCACGGGCGCGAGCCCGTGCAGACAAAAAGAGGCGCGCACGGGCTCCTGCACGGTCTTGATCAAGACCGTGCGTTAGCCCGTGGGGATCAACTGAGTGCAGAAAGCAGCAGGTCGCGAAGCTCACACGCGGGCACCAACATATAAATCCATAGATCTCATAATTTACACCATAAAACACGCTAATTTTCACATATAATCATATATATCATATAAGCTACACATAGGTTCAAGAAACACGTAAAATGGTCAAGTAAATCTTCCAAAACACAAAAATCCTAAAACTATGAAATCCTATATAGAAATCACGAAAATCGCAACGAGGAAACGGCGGATTGAAATGGGGTAAAAGGATTACCAGTAGAGGATGAAGCAAGGGTCGTTCGGGTTTTCACGGCTCGTCGATCGGGCGAGAAACGGGCTCGGTAGGGCGATTCTTCTCTTCTCCTCCTTCTTTCTCCCTTTTCTCCCTCTCTCTCTCTCTCTCTTTCTCTTTCTTTCTTTCAAATGATATGGGTATATGTGAAATAAGGAATATAAGAGGGGTATGTATGCAAAAAAAGGGATATTAAATGAGGTCGAGGTAAAATTAGGGAATTTGGATAAAAGGCGGGTTCCAGGGCAAAACTTATTCGTGAATATAAATATTCTCACGAAAAGCGTTTTGCGCGAATAAAATATTATTCCGGAATAAATCCGAAATTCGGGTCGTTACAATCACAGTAAGCTAAGGGACTTGGTTTCACCATTTGATGGGGGCCATGAATTAAGTACCCAATGGTGTGATCTAAAACACTCCAAGTCGAAGAGTTTAAAAGGCACAGGGGATATCGATCAGACTCGCTTGAGACTTGCTCATATGACATAGCTTTATGAAAGTGTGTTCCATTTCATGACATTAGTGTTTTGACACTACTATGCATATGATGGTTCTTAATGGCGATTAAGTTCACTGAGGATCTCGTCGGGAATGCCTAAATGGGTTAAGACTTATATAGAGTCATAGAGATTAGGAGGGTTTCCCTAGCCATGATCATGTCTAACTAATCCTTAGACTTGAGGCTCCATGGTTGCCTTGTGCATAACTGGGGCATGCTTTGATGTGCTGCTGAATCCCTAGGGTTTCAGATAAGCTGTACGTTGGGTATGTTCGAGTTATACATGGAGGCTGTGAGGGTCAATACAGGATCTATCACTTGTTGCAAGAACAAGAAGAATTCCTTTGAATTCTATTTTAGTATATTCCACCACTAAATCCTTGCGCAAGGTACGATTGGTCTTCACTAGGAAAGAGTTCCTAGAGTGTAAGATCAAATGAAATTACTATAGGAATGTTATTCATAGCATTGTAGACTATTAGGGTTCCATTTCCCATACCCTAGGTCTCAATCGGGAATTGGATGATAGAAGGATCGTATCTCACGGAGATCAAGAGGCTGAAAGGTTCATACCACTTCATCGATGGATGGGTGGCCACGGACATGTTGCTAGACGTCATCCATGGTCTGTAGGAATGTATTTGTGAAGTCAATGAGTTGATTCACAAATAGTCTTTAATTAAATGAGTTTAATTAAAGTCACAATTCTAACATTGAGAATGTGTTCCTACAACTGTCCTATTGGTGAACCTGAGGGGTCACACAATGACTTCCAAAGGCGAACAAATTTATCTATATCAATAGAGTTTGATAGTAGTCAACTGGATTGACAAATGAATTAATTTGAATTAATTCATTAATAAGAGATCAAGATGTTAATTAAGTGTAATTAACATGTAAGAGTTAATTAAGAGTAATTAACAAGCATTTAATGTGATTAAATTCGAGAGACTTGTTATTTGATAACATATTAGACTTGAGAGTTAATTGAGAATTAATTCAAGTCTAAAGTAATTAAGGGTGAGTCTCGAAATTCATGTTGAAATTTGAGACTACTTAATTTAAGTAGAAGAGAGCTTTGTCAATTAAAGAGTTAATTAAAAGTTTAAGACTTGAGAATTAATTAGTATTAACTCAAGTCAAAATGATTAATTGAGAAAATTGTGATTTATTTAGAATAAATCAAGTACAATTAATAGAAGGAAAAATCTGTAACAATTAAATGTTAATTGCACTTATTGGACTAGAGAATTAATTTGGAATTAATTCTAGCCCAAGTTGATTAATGATGGACTTGTAATTTATGTGGAATAAATTAAAGCCCACTTTAATAATATATTAGACTTGTTTAATTAATAAGGATTAATTAAATTGCGCCTTAGGAATTTAATCTGGTATTAAATTGAAATGGCCTTTAGAAGGCCAAAATACTGCTGGGCCCAATAGTAGCAGTGGCCAAAAATCCCAGCCCATCTAGGACTGGAATTTTCGGCCCACTCAAGTCTATTCAAGACAGATCTTGCAGAACACAGAACAAGGAGTTTTACGTGAAAAACAGATTAGAAGAAAAATCAGATTTTTCCTAACCCTAATCTCTCTATCTCTTTTGCGCCTCTTTTCTCTCTCTTTACAGGCAGTTCACGTGAATTGCAGAAAACTTTTCTGCAGTTCAACGTGAACCATCCTTTACAATTATTTCTTGATTCTCTTATTTACATTAGATAAATACTGATCTTAAATCTCTAGTAGGAATTAAGAGATTTAGAGTTCGTCTGCGAGAAGCCGTGGATCAACCTCAGAGGGTTTCGGTTAAAGATCGGACCTTGGTAGAATCAAGAAGCCTGCGCTATTCGAGGAGTGGCCAGAAGCTTTGGAAAGCTTTCGTTCCTTATCTACTACAAAAGGAGTGTGTAAAGGTGTGCTTCTTCAAAATATATAAACGTTTCAAAGTTACGAGTTCATCGGATGAAGATTTATTGCAATGCCCCGGGACTAAAATTTTTGGAATCTACTACTTCCGTTGCGCCCGGGGGTGCGTGAATCCCAACACAATTATCTTTACAAGTTAATTTAGTTAACTTATCTCATTTATTATTAATACTTTACTTAGTATTAATTATTTCTCTCTTTTTAATTGAATTAATATTTCCAACCATTAATTCAACATCAATTACAGTGATCATAAGTTCTATGGTATGAAGAAACCAGTTTATTGTGTGACCCCTCAGATTCACCGAAGGAATAGCAACTAGCATTAAGTTATCTTGACAAATCAAATAACTCCCATTAATTAAGTAACCCTACTTATAATAGTACATAGTAAGACTTCCGAAATGTACTAGCACATTCGTCAGTCCACCTACCCAACGGTGAAAGCATTTGTCAAAAGTATGGGATTAAGAAACCTTATATGACCTTATCATATATGTCTGTCTAGAGATGAATGTCAGACGATTCTAAACTCAAGGAGAATCCTTAGCTTGAATCTTTTACTACTTCTGCCGAAGATTTCTATGACAAACATTCTATTCAGAACTTATAGGAATTCACTCGCTATTAACATTGAGTAGACAGATCTTATCTTGGCATTCATCTATCTCCATACTTTATTCAATAGCCACCGATATAGCCTTATGATCTTCTGTGAATTGTTATCATAAAGAAAAGATCATATCAAATGACTATCTCCTAAATATGAGATAGGACAAATCCTCAAGTCAAGGGATTATTTAATCACGTCGTTAACCTAAACTTAACTCAATTACTTAGAGGTTATAGCCTCTCTCATTTGAGTGTCTCGGTTGGGATCCTAAGTGCAACTGTTATTACCAAATAGCCACCCAGTGTGAGTACAAGTACTCTGACTAGCACTCTCTTACTATGGAACACAGTACTTCTGTAGTCACACTGCAAGTCTACAATTGAGTTCAAAAGCGACGCTCCCACTTGTCTTTTATGAACTCGTTTCGACTTGGAGTATATTTGAATTACACCTTAATCACTTGTTTCATTTAACTTCACTAAGTTAAAGTGATATGGTTAAAGTAATTCGGGAGCTTCTTTAATTTCATATGTAAAGAAGCATTAAAACAAAAAAACGCTAAATGAAATAAAGAAGATTGCCACAAGATATAAAACATCTCCTTTATATTTATACAAAGATTGTCTATTACAAAGAGATAGCGTAATATAAATTGGCTGCAGGGCACTATATCTTTCAAAGCTGTGAGTGTTAATTTGGACCGTTGTCCATGTGTTATGCTAAACTCGGAAAAAATGAGCAATTATATAAAAGGTTCATAGTCCAAATTAAGAACGGGCTTGACACTTAACCCTAGGGAATAGCCCAATGAAAGCAAGCTATTTTTTGAGCTATTTTGGGCCAATAATTGCCATTAAAACAGGAAGTACGTAAATGAATTCTAAGGTGTTGATTATGGCTTATGTTTTAGAGTGGGTCTTGTCTAACATTGGAAAATGGAGCTAAGAGTGGGCCTTCTTACAACTATAAAAGGAGACCCCACTCCCTTTAGATAACCATCCCAAATAAATAGTCTCTCCTCTTCTAAGGCATTTATTTTTCCTCTATCTCTGTGGGTAATATTTTCTTCGTGAAATATACTTTGCTAGTGTCCAGGTATGTAGGCTTAATTGGCTGAACCTCGTAAATTCTGGTATTCTTTATGCTCTATTTATAGCCTTATTTTCGTTATATTTAGTTAGTTATTTTGCCTAAATAACTGAGATAATTTTATCTAGTTGTTCGTATTTAAGTGGTACCATTGTGAACCCACCAGCTTAACTAGGAATTATCTCAATGTGAATTTTGGGCATTACAATTTTACTAAATATGTTTATCGCTTCCGCAACAAGTGGTATCAGAGCCAAAGATTTCGGAGTATGCTCAGTGGTTGCAGCTTAGTCTGATATTCCACATCAGAAACGATTACTGAGGCTTTTCTGATATTGCTTATTGGAGTCTATTAAATAGAAGTTGTAGCAGAAATGACAAAAGATGAAAATTCCATGGCTTCCACCTCATATAATTTGACGAGGACTGGAGTGCCAAGTACGAGATTTCAAGTGGAAACTTTTGACGGAACTGGTCATTTTGGCATGTGGCAAAGTGAACTTCTAGACGTTCTTTTCTAGCAAGGTCTAGATACTGCCATTGAAGAAAAAAAACCAGAAGAGGTTGATGATAAGGAATGGAGGACTATCAACCGATTAACATGTGGTACAATTCAATCATGTCTTTCCAGAGAGCAGAAGTATACATTATGTAAAAAAAACTTCTAGAAGCAAGCTGTGGAAGGCATTGGAGGAGAAATTCTTGAAGAATAACAATCAAAATAAGTTGCACATGAAGAAAAGACTGTTTCGCTTCACTTATGTTCTTGGTACCACGATGAATGAGCACATTACCAATTTTAATTAGCTGGTTGCTGATTTATTGAATTTGGATGTGACTTTTGGAGATGAGGATCTGGCCTTGATGTTGTTGGGATCACTTTCGGAAGAGTTCGACTTTCTTGAGACAACCCTACTCCATGGGAGGGCTGATGTTTCTCTCAATAAAGTTTGTGTAGCCTTGTACAGCTATGAATTGAGAAGGAAAGATAAGAAAGGAAGTACTGGTAGAGCTTCAGAAGCCCTTGTTGTGAGAGAGCGTCCGAAAAACCACTCAAACGGGAGGAGAAAATGATCTAAACCAAGAAGCAGAGTTGCCAAAGATGAGTGTGCTTTCTGTCATGAGACATGACACTGGAAGAAAGACTGGCCAAAATTAAATAAAGAAAACACTCCCCAAGATGCTAACTTGCAGAATGCAAAAGTGAAGCAGAGTCAGATGTTTCTTTAACAGTATCACCTTCAACATCTCATTCAGACGAGTGGATACTAGATTTTAGTTGCACCTACCATATATCTGCAATTTCGAGAGTGGTTCTTTGATCTAGATTCATTGGCCGAGTTGTTTACATGGGAAATGACAATACATGTAAAACAGTTGGGATAGGTTCAATTAAGTTGCGCAATTATGATAGATCTACCAAAATTTTGATAGATGTTCAATATGTGCCCAATTTGACAAAGAATCACATCTCCTTGGGGGCCTTGGAGTCAAAAGGCATAATTGTGACGATACAGATGGAATTCTTAAAGCAACTTCGGGGGCACTTCTAATGTTGAAGGGTGTAAGGAAGAATTATTTGTATTACTACATACCAAGGTAATATATTGATTGGGACAGCAGCAGTAGCAACTTCGAGTAGCAAGAAAGATGCAGATGCAACAAAGCTGTGGCATGTACGGTTGGGACATGCTGGTGAAAAATTCTTACAAATTCATGCTAAGCAAGGATTGTTGAAAGGTATGAAGACTTGCAAATTAGAATTATGCGAGCATTGTGTTCTGGAAATACAAAGAAGGGTAAAATTTGGAGGAGCCATCCATAATACAAAGGGTACTTTAGATTATGTGCACTCAGATGTTTAGGGACCTACCAAGACATCATTCTTGGAGGTAGGCATTATTTCGTCACCTTTATTGGTGATTTTTCCAGTAGAGTACGGGTGTTTACTATGAAGAGCAAAAATTATGTACTTGGAGTTTTTCTAAAGTGGAAAACTCATGTTGAAAATCAAACTAGAAGAAAGATCAAAGTTCTCCAAATAGACAATGGTGGGGAATACAAGAATGATCCGTTCCAGGAGATATGCCATGAAAATGGCATAGTTTGGCACTTCACAGTAAGAAAAATACCATAGCAGAATGGGTGTCGGAGCAGATGAATAGAACATTAGTGGAGAAAGTTCGTTGTATGCTGTCTAATTGGGTTAGACAGAAAGTTTCGGCTGAGGCTGGCTGTGACGTATGCTCAACATCTCGTAAATCGTTTGCTGTAACGCCCTGTATTTTCGGATATACCCAGGTAATTTTATCTTCATTCATCGTGTATCTTTTTGTGAACTTATTTGATCTCACTAATAAGTTTTACCCTAAACTCATCTTTTATCCGAAATTACCAATTCTACCCCTGGACCATTTATACCTATTTTTTTACCTTTCCCCACTTTTGACCAAGAAGAAGGAATAAAAGAAAAGAAAGAAAGAAGAGAAAGAGAGAGATGTGAGAAGAAAGAAGAGAAAAGGAAGAGAAGAAGGAAGAACGAGAAAAGAAGAAGAGAAATATTCTCGAAGCCATACCGAGCCCATTTCATGCTCGATCGACGAGCCGTAAGAAGCCAGACGATCCTCACCTCATTTGCTATCGGTAACCTTTTTACCCCGCTCAATTTTATCTGCTCGTTGTAGTGATTTTTGGATTTTAGCTATAGGATTTCTATATATATGGGTTTGTTGATTTTGAGTGATTTACTTGACCATTTTGCATGATTCTTGAACCTATGTGTAGATTATGTGTTGTAGATTAACATATCCTAGTTTAAGCATGATTGACCTAAGAGAAATTGAGTTAGGATGATTGTTGTGTTTGATTTTCTATTTTTTTGCTGGAACCCACTGTTCTGCAAATTATATGAACCACACGGCCTTTGCTCGCAGGGTTCTCCAACCCCGTGACACACACACAGCCTTTCCACACGGGGTGTAGCAACCCCGTGGCACTTACGCAGGGTTACCTCACGGGGTGATGCAAGGTCATGCGTGTCACTATTTCAATGCGCACGGGGTTCCCACATAGTGTTGAGGCCGTGACTCAACCCCGTGTCTATGCCTTAGGCGATTTTGCAGACTGTTCTCATTGTCCATTTTCACCCAAAAATGCTAACTTCTTCGTTTGACCTCATTTTTGAAATCCGTCTTCACCAATAGCTTCGTAGGGTTCCAAAACTTAATATTCTCCGAAGTTAGGATTTGTCTGACTTTGTTTGACCGTCATTTGACACCTTTTCCGTTTAGGGCTTTTTCACCCATTTTTCCATTTGTTAACCGTTTGATTAGGAATTCGCGTGAGAGCTTCTTTATATTGTTTTATGCATGTATAAGTTTTCTATTTGTGTTTAAGCATGTTTTTATTATTTAATGCTGTTATTTTCTTTTTTATTATAATCGCATTGTTAATTCCTTATTATTACCTCATAATTGCATATACCTGCATGATTACTTGTCTTGACTTTATTTATTGTCTTACTAGCATGAGTGTCGACTTATTTGAATTGCCGTGCATCATGTGTGGTCTCGTGTCTTGTTTTTAGTTTGTCGGTCACGTTTTCATCCTCTAGGCACTGTGTATTATAGGTGGGACTAACAAGGGAAAAACTTACTACCGCTTGCTTGCTTCTGTATTGTCAAGCCACAGGTAAGGGTTTAAAATGTGTTCAACTGGAGTAAGAGTCCTACTACTTGCGAAATAACTTATCATCCTGCTATTATTATTGCTTTTAATGTTTTCTTGTCCCCTTATTATATCGTATTAGATATTCGATTATTATCTTTATGATGTTGAGCAAACCTATTTAATATCAAATTGTGCATGTATATATGCTTTTCACAATATTTTCAACTAGAGACAAGGAAACCTATTTTTTTTTAAAAAGGCAGACTTTGGTCTTTTGGCCTTGCAACTATAACCTTGTCCCGAATGGCCCCTTTGGCCACCAAAATGTAGAATAACGATTGCAAAGTGAGTAAACAATAACGTATCTTGGGCCTGGAGTTATATAGGAGGTGAACCTAGAGATGAGCGTCTAGGGCAAATCCCGATGTGTGCTTCTGACGTGTTAGCTTACGCCGGTCGGGAGGTTGGCTAGCCTAAGGTAATGCAAGGGTAACGGTGTTTTCAATACGTTTCCTTAATCGCGTGGTGACGTTGCTTCTAGCATGCCTCCAGAAATCGTGTAACGACTTGCGTAGACCAATAACGTGGTGGAGGAGTATTTTCTTGTACATGTGTGGACCCCAAATGGTTAACACCACACCCCGCACCGAACCATAACCCGCAAACGGAACGAGGGTCCGCTAGCGAATCACAACCCGGCGAACGGAGATAATTTACTCAATACTAGGCAGCAATTTTTTTTCCAAAATACCAACCCAACAACATAGAAACAGTAGCGGAGGCATAAACAATTATAATTCTATCCCATACAGGGCTAAGAAAGCAATAAATCAGTGCGCAATTAGAAAAGCCCACCAAGGCCAGCAAAAGTTCATTAGCTAACAAACATTTACGTTATGAGAATCCTAATACAACACCGATAGCAGTAATGCCTAAATCCATAATAATGTACATCAAGTACTACGAGTATCCAAAATACATAACATAAACCAACCAACTAGACTCGACCACTGCGCCGCCTAGTAACCTAAAAAAATGGGTAAGGCAGAGAGGGTTAGTCAAATGACTAAGTGAGGGGGTAATATGAGTATATTATAAAATGATTTACAATCATCATTTTAAACTTAGAAGAAAGCAATTAAAACAATGTTTTTGCAATAGTTGATGATTCTAATAACAAAACAATCAAACCAAACAAAATCTCGGCGAGTCGAGCAATCTCCTCAACACCAATCAAACAATCAATCAAAACGAGTAAACCATTCTTATTCCTCCGGTTGTAGGTCAAGAAGCTATCCCGAACTATACGATCCACTTACTTCTAGGAATTTCACCCATAGTCTTCGACACACACAGGATAGGCCTTGCCGAGTGCCGGCTCAGGTACTCAAAAGGGTTGCCACTCCGGCCACACTCCGAGCTCCCAAATGTTGAGCGAGAGCATGAAGATCCGCCGTAGACCCTATGTCTAGCCGGTTTCATCGCAGACCCCCTACTCTGGATCCAACAACCAATCGAACAAATGAGTCTCGCATTTTCAAAACATTTGGCATTCGGTCAAACATACCTTTCTTTAAAGAACAGTTTGCCTATTCTCATGCAAACGGCGATCGAAGAGTTAATACGATATAGTTTCGATATCAAATTATTTTCTATAAATCATCAAGATAATCGAATCAAATATCTATTTATACGATATAGAAATGGGAGAAAATCAAACTTCATAAAATAAGGCTTATTTTAGTAAGGCTTAGATACGTATATACATATATAACTGGAACAGAAGCTGAAAGAAAACTCACCTGATAAAAGGATCAAAATGAACAAAGGAAACAAGCTACTCCTCGGTAGTATGTCCGAGAAACCAAGCAAGACCAAACCAAATAAGACAATGACTCAGACGCATGGCTTTAACAATGCAATGAACGTGTATGAATGATCAATTACGATAAACAATATAGATGGATGCAATTACGTTCACATTTTCGTATAAAATAGAAGAAATATTAAAATTAAAGAACTACAAGCATACCTAAAAATAAACCAAGTTCACATTCATGCTTAAAATACTAAAAGAAAGCATTCCTACGAGTTTCGGATCAATCGGGAAAAATTACAAAAATACCCTTTCAAAAAAAGTCACTATTCACTACCCGAACGAGGTCGGAAAAATTCAAACTCCACACTTCTACGAGTTTTCGAACCCTACGAATCTATTGGCGAAGTTGGATTTCAAAAACAAGGTCAAACGAAGAAAGTAGGAATTTAAAATTAGGACTTGCAATAGGTCGGAGCTGAAAATGCTGAGAATGCATGCTCACGGGAAGTTGCAGGCTCAGGGTAAGTTTCTCACTGTGAGAAACTTACCGTGAGATGAGATCTCTCACGAGAAGATGTGAAATCTCACGGGAAGTTGCTCAAGGTAAGCAACTTACCGTGAGGTTCTTCAAAATGCAGCAGAACAGGGCAGCAATGGTGATCTTCACGAAAAACCTCACAAATTCATCCCTAACTTGATTTCTACCACATAAATCATGCTAGAAACATCACTAAACATCCTAGTACTCATGCTAATCATATATATCAAGAAATCATGCAAGGAAAACAATCAAATCATCAAGAATCATCAAAAACTCATAATGTCTAATTTCTATCAACTAAACCGAAACTCGATCAAACATGCATGGTTTCGAGTGAAACGAAATATTTACCTGTAGAGGTCAATGAGAGGATCGTGTAGGTTCGAACGATTTGTGAATTGGGTGAGAATTGAGGTCGGTAGATGGTTTTGAAGATCATGAATCAACTTCTCTTCTTTTCTCTCTTTTCTTTCTCTTTCTCACGTAACTCTCTCTTCTCTCTCTTTTTTTTCCTTTCTTTTCTTTTTATCTTGAAAAATTAAAAAGGGGGAAAGAAAATGGTTGTGTGTTGGGGAATATTTCTATTTTGGGAAATAAAATCGAAGGGGTAAATCTATAATTTATGAATCTTAGCAAAATGGCTCGTTATCGGAATCTAACAATATTACAGTCAAAATTCATCATTTAAAATGCACATTCTCAAGTAATAAATTGAAATAGATAAATCATACATTTACAAAAATTCTTAAACAAATACAAAAATTAAATCAAATAAATAGAGAAATAGAGACGAGAAACAAGAAACGAATGTTGAAGCGTTACAATCATCCCCCCTTAAAAGAATCTGGTCCCCAGATTCTACTGATTTGAGTCGAACAATTCTAGTTGGAATTTCCTCATTTTCTCCTCGGTTTCCCAAGTAGCTTCTTCTGACCTCTGACTGCTCCAAAGAACTTTTACAAGAGGAATTTGCCTTTTGCAAAGTTCTTGGTTCTTGCGGTCTAAAATCATGACTGGTCGGGAAACAAATGTCAAGTTCGGCTCAAGTACAATTTCTTCAACTGGGACGATCTCGTAGTCGTTCGGGTGGTACTTGCGAAGCTGAGAGACATGGAAGACATTATGAATTCCGGTAAGACTCGATGGCAAGTCTAATTTGTAGGCTGTCTTCCCGATCCTTTCTAAAATCTCATACGGGCATAAAAATCTCTGGCTCAATCTTCCTTCCTCACCTATTCGCATGAATCCTTTCCAGGGAGAAGCTTTAAGAAATACCCGATCACCTGCTTCAAATTCCAAAGGTCTGCGATGCTTATCTACATAGCTCTTTTCCCGGTCCTGTGCTGCTTTCATCCTCTGACGGATAATTCGAACCTTCTCTTCGGCAGCTTGGATGAAATCTGGATCTGTCCCACGATTATTGCCGTCTTCGGACCAATACCAATCTTCTAGATCCCAATATAAAGGAGATCTACATTTTCGGCCATAAAGAGCTTCGTACGGTGCCATTTGGATCGACGATTGATAACTGTTATTATAAGCAAACTCGATCAATGGCAATTGTCAGTGCCAACTAGTCTGGAAATCTAAGGCACACGATCTGAGCATATCTCCCAAGTATTTGATGGTTCTCTCGGACTGACCATCTGTCTGAGGGTGCACTGCTGTGCTGAAAGTCAACTTCGATCCCATCTTCTCATGTAATTTCTGCCACAAGTGAGAAGCAAATCTCGTGTCTCTATCCGACACTATGATGACGGGAATCCCATGAAGCCTAACTATCTCTCGGTGATAAAGTTCCGCTAACATGTCCACTTTATCGGTTGTGTAAACTGGAAGAAAGTGGGCAGACTTGGTTAGCCTGTCGATAATCACCCAAATACTGTTGTATCCACATCTAACTTTCAGAAGTCCTGATACGAAATCCATAGCTATTTGCTCCCATTTCCAAGCGGGAACTGGTAATGGCTGTAGCAAACCGCCAGGTCTCTGATGCCCGGCTTTGACTTGTTGACATGTCGAATACTTCTGAACGAAGTTAGCTACATCTCTTTTCATACCGTTCCACATGAAGTATTCCCCCAAGTCCTGGTACATCTTAGTTCCTCCAGGAGGAATAGAATAAGCTGTGTTGTAAGTCTCTTCAAGAATCTCCTTTCTAAGGCCCTCGAGAATGCATACTCGGGTCTTATGTCTCAGAACACCCATATCATCCACACGAAACTTGGAATCCAGTTCGTTCGGCAAACGAGCTATCTGCCTCTGAATCCATCCATCTGTAGCCTGTGCTTCTTTGATTCTGCGACCCACAAAAGATTGGATCGTAATACTCGCAACATGAGCCTTTGAAGCAACTCGAGCTCTCTCTGAAGTAGTTTCTAACTATGACAAGCTCGCCTTTCGGCTCAAGGCATCGGCTACAACGTTAGCTTTCCCTGGATGGTATTGTATCTTACAATCATAATCCTCAAATAACTCCATCCAGCATCTCTGTCTCTTGTTCAAATCCTTCTGAGTGAACAAGTACTGGAGGCTCTTGTGATCGGTGAAGATATCGAAAATGACTCCATAGAGATAATGTCGCCACTTGTACAGAGCAAACACAACCACTGCCAACTCGAGGTTGTGAGTAGGATAATTCACTTCAGCAGGTTTCAATTTGCTTGAGGCGTAGGCTATAACTTTTCCAATCTGCATTAGCACACATCCTAGTCCTTCTTTTGATGCATCTGTGTACATGGCGAAACCGTCTGTACCATCGGGTAGGGTAAGTACAGGTGCAGAAGTCAATCTCTTCTTTAGCTCTTGAAAACTAGCCTCACACTTCTCATTCCACACGAACGGCGTGTCTTTCTTTGTTAACTCGGTAAGCGGGGCTACAAGCTTGGAGAAATCTCGAACGAATCTTCGGTAGTAACCCGCTAACCCCAAGAAACTTGAACTTCTGTAGGTGTCTTAGGTTGTTCCCAACCCATTACTGCTTCGATCCTCAAAGGGTCTACTTCGACACCTTTCCCAGAAATAATATGGCCTAAGAAAGCCACCTTATCAATCCAAAATTCACATTTGCTAAACTTAGAAAATAGCTTATGCTCTCTGAAAGTCTGTAGCACAATCCTGAGATGCGTAGCATGTTCCTCGATTGTCTTCGAGAATACCAATATATCGTGAATGAAAATGATGACAAACTTGTCGAGGAATGGGTAAAATATTCGATGCATCATGTCCATAAACGCTGCAGGGGCGTTCGTCAAGCCGAATGGCATTACTACAAACTCGTAGTGTCCGTATCTCGTATTGAAAGCTGTCTTTGGAATATCCTCGGCCCAAATGTGAAGCTGATAGTATCCTTGTCTGAGATCAAGTTTAGAATAAACCCTCAATCCCTGCAATAAATCAAACAACTCTTCAATGTGCGGCAAAGGATACTTATTCTTCACGATCATCCTGTTGAGCTCTCTATAATCGATACACATACGAAGTGTACCATCCTTCTTCTTGATAAATAATATGGGAGCACCCCACGGTGAGGTACTCGGTCGAATATACCCGATAGTGAGAAGCTCGTTAAGTTGACTCTTCAACTCCTGCAACTCAGCTGGAGCCATTCTATACGGCGTTTTAGAATAAGGCCCGGCTCCTGGAATAAGGTCAATCACGAACTCTATGTCTCGATCTGGAGGTAAGAATTTCAAAGTCTCGGGAAACACGTCCGTGAACTCATTGACCACTTCCGTCTCCTCAATCTTCGACTGATCCTTAAGGTGGTTAAGAAGATTGGCGATAAACCCGGTAGCTTAATTCTCCCAGATTAGCTTCTTCACTTCCATCATAGAAATAAACGGGCCCATCAGAGGATCTAATGCTCTTGATCTCTGTCGAACCCAGAATAATCTTATTCTCGAAGCAATCCATCTTGGCTCGATGCTCGAATAGCCAATCCATGCGGAAGATAATGTCAAAACTCTTCACAGATAACTCGATCAAATCAGCAGGATAACTCTTCTCCTCAATGACGACTGGACAGCGCTTAAGAACACGATTGGTGACGGCCTTAGAACCCAATGGTGTACTAACCAAAAAGAAATAATTTAAATACTCCACAGGTGCATGCACAGATAAAACCACAAAAGGCGCAATAAAGGAGTGCGAAGCACTCGTATCATATAATGCATGGATGCGAATGCTATGTATATGTACAGTACCTTCCACAACGGTAGTAGCATCGATCTCAGCATCCTCTGCATCTTCGTCTAAACTATAAATACATCCCTGAACCAGTGGTCTCTGGAGCTGGCTTAAACCTAGGACATTTAATCACGCGGTGATGCGGATCACCACAACCAATACACCATCCCTTCATCCTCCAACACTCGCTCACATCATGATTCTTTCCACAATAGCTGTAAACTAAACCTGGAATCAGAGGCGGACAAGTGGCATCCTGAATCAAATTGTAGCAAGCTCCCCATACGGGTAACACACGCCCCGCACCAAGTCTCGACCCAGAACTGAAATACGAATTCTGCCCAAATCAAAACCCGGCGAACGACACACATTTACTCAACCACTAGGCGGGGATTTCAAAAATGAAACAGACGACAAATGTGCGGAAGCGAAAAAAAACAAAGCAAAACAATAAACCATTGCACAACTATTAAAGCCCACCGAGGCCAGCGAAATTCAATTACTAACCACTATAATTAAATACACGGGTTCAATACAATATCCCGACAATCTAGAATAATGGGTTCAGTATAATAATCCCGATTATAAATACATAGTAGCGTAAGTATCATAATACATATATTATAATAAAATGCCAGACGGGAATAAGAGTTTACATATGCCAAAAATAAATGTAACTCTACAGACGCGAATAAAATGTAATAAAATGCCAGACGGGAATAAGAGTTTACTCACCATTTTCAAACTTAAAAGAAATCAACAGAAAAGAAAGGTTTTCGTAAACGGTTGGTGATTTAGCATAAAACATAACATAACATTTCATATGACTCGGCGAGACGAGCCCTTAACTCCAATTTCCAAACATAAAACAGGAAACCACCCTTATTCCTCCAATGTAGACGAACCTCTAAATCCAAACTACTCATAACATACAGTGTAATCTCAAGTACTCAAAGGGCTGCCACTCCGGCCTCACCCTACTCATAACATAATAATTATCAGTCATGCAACGCGCACGGCCTCATGCACACGGCCTCAAGGCCGTGTGCACAGCCCGTGCCCAATCCCCACACACGCACGGTCTCATGCACACGGCCTCAAGGCCGTGTGCACCAGGCCGTGTGCGACCAAAATGAGCAGAAACATTTTCGCAGAACCAAAACCTACGCAAATTCATTCTAAAATCAACATTAAATCGATTAATCATGCAAATCAATCCCTAATTTTCACATATAATCATCTACAACATGTAATCTACATATAGAAACGATAAACACGAAAATCCATCCACAATTACTATCAAAATCATATAAAACCTAAATTATACAACTATTCACAAAAATGAGAAAAATGAAGTATAGAAGACATTAAACGAGAGAATCGTTAGAAGCTTACTCGTAGAAAAGATCGCGAGGAATCCGTAGACGTAAACTATTCGAAAATCCGTCGGGAAACGAAGTCGGGACGATCGATTGAACTTCCTTCCTTCTCTTTCTCTTTTTCCTTCTCTTTTCTTTTCTTTCTTTCCTTCTTGTTGTAGTGAACGAGAGAGATGAGGGAGGATGACTTAGTCAAATTAGTTGACTAGGGTTTAAAAGTCGAAGGGGCATTTTAGTAATTTCGCAAAGTAAGTTTAAAAACTCACGTTGTCCAAATAATACGTAATTACAGTTAAAATTCACATAATTAAACGCACATTGACAATTCGTGATTTAATATCTAAATTCACTCATTTACGAAATTATTCTGAAATCTTAGAATAAATATTAAATAATATAATAATTTGCACAATTACTCGATTAAAATATACCGAATTGAAAAATCGGATTTTCGGGTCGTTACACTTAGCCTCTAGCTTGGCGACGCTCGCCTTCCGGCTCAGTGCATGGGCTACAACATTCGCCTTTTCGGGATGGTACTGAATCTTGAAATCGTAGTCCTCAAATAACTCCATCCAATGGCGCTGTTGTTCGTTCAATTCCTTCTGAGTAAACAAGTACTGAAGGCTCTTATGATCTTTGAAGATGTTGAACGTGATGCCGTAGAGGTAATGACGCCATTTCAATAAGGCAAATACAACGGCGGCTAGCTCAAGGTCGTGCGTGGGATAGTTCTCTTCAGCTGGCTTTAGCTTCCTCAACGCATAAGCTATAACTTTCCCATTTTGCATTAACACACAACCTAATCCTTCATGTGACGCATCTGCATACACGACAAATCCTTCAGAACCCTTGGGCAGGGTCAACATTGGGGTTGTGGTCAATCTCTTCTTGAGCTCCTGAAAATTGGTTTCACATTTGGCTGACCACTTAGCTTCTTTCTTCGTCAGCGCTGTTAACGGGCCTGCAAGCTTAGAGAAATCCTTGACGAAATGTCTGTAGTATCATGCTAATCCCAAGAAACTACGGATTTCTGTAGGAGTCTTAGGTCTCTCCCAATCCAGCAATGTCTCAATTTTCAAAGGATCTACCTCGATTCCCATTCCGGATATGACATGACCTAGGAAGGTCACTTGGTTAATCCAGAATTCGCATTTGCTGAACTTAGCGAACAATTGGTGCTCTCTCAAAGCTTGGAGCACTATCCGAAGATGTTCAGCGTGTTCTTCTTTGGACTTCGAGAACACTAAGATGTCGTCAATGAAAATAACGACGAACTTGTCGAGGTAGGGACGGAAAATTCTATGCATCATGTCCATAAATGCTGCTGGGGCGTTCATGAGTCCAAATGGCATGGCCACAAACTCGAAATGTCCATATCGGGTGTTGAAAGCCCTCTTCGGGATATCCTCTGATCGGATACGGACCTGGTAATATCCTTGTTTGAGATCGAGCGTGGAATAAACCCTCGATCCTTGTAGCAAGTCGAACAATTCCTCGATATGCGGTAGAGGATACTTGTTCTTCACTGTCATCCTATTCAATTCTCGGTAATCAATACACATGCGAAGTGTACTATCCTTCTTCTTCACGAACAAGACTGGAGCACCCTAAGGCGAGGCACTCGGTCGGACGTATCTAATGGAAAGGAGTTCGTCGAGTTAGTTCTTCAATTCTTTCAACTCGGCAGGAACCATTCGGTACGGGGACTTCGAATAGGACTCGGCTCCCGGAACTAGATCAATCACGAACTCTATATCCCGATCCAATGGCAAGAATTCCAGATTCTTGGGGAACACGTCAGTGAATTCTCTGACCACGGGCGTTTCTTCGATCTTCATTTGGTCTTTCAGGTGGTTGAGAAGGTAAGCTATAAAGCACATAGCTTCTTCTTTCTGGACGAGCTTCTTGGCTTCCATCATCTAGATATACTGGGCCTTCTCCTGATCGGAAACCCTTAACTTCATTGGAACCCAGAATAACTTTCTTCTCGAAACAATCAACCTTTGCCCTATGCTCGTACAACCAATTCGTTCCGAGAATAACCCCATACTTCTTTATCGGCAACTCGATCAAATCTGCCGGGTATTCGATACCCTCGATAATAATCAGACAATGCTTAAGAGCACGGTCCGCAACTACCTTCGATCCCAACGGGGAACTAACTACTAGCACATAATCAAGCAATGAAACAGGCGCAAGCACAGATAAAGAAACAGCAGGCGCAACAAACAAGTGTGAAGCACCCGAGTCGTACAGTGCATGTATGGGGATGCCATTTATATATATAGTACCTTCCACCACATCGGTCGGATCTTCCACGGCGTCTTCAGCATCGCCTTCCAAGGCATAGATACGGGCATGGGCCTGAGGCTAAGCTGCTCCCTGCGGTACCGGTCTCTTCCTCGGGCATACCTCCACTCGGTGCTCGGCGTTACCACATCCGTAGCAAAGTCCATTCTTCTTCCAGCACTTGGCCTCTACATGACTACGCTGACAGAATCCACATATGGGTCATGGAAATCCCTGAGGTCGGGGAGGAGCAGGCTGAATGGCGGTCTTGAATGGCTTCTTCCCAGAAGAGGACCCAGAATGAGGAAATGGCCCCTTCGAACCAGAAGGAAAACTCTTGGCGACTGCGGGAGCAGGTGCAGAAGTCGGTCTCATCTGTCAGAGATCGGACTCTATAGAAAGGGCCGTCTCAATTGCGTCGGTGTAGTACTGGAGTCGGTTCCTGAGCATGTGCATCCTGATCTCATTGGACAACCCCTCAATGAACTGGCGAGTCTTCCTCTACTCGTCGTGAACCATATACGAGCAATGAATAATGAGACTAGAGAAATGAGCCTCGTACTGATCGACGAATGAACTACCCTGCTTGAGAGCCAGAAACTCTCTCTCACGCCGCTGACGGATGACCAACGGAATATACTTGGCCCGAAACTCGATCAAGAACTGATCCCAAGTTGGGACTACATGCTCACACTGCCATCTTTGCTCGATCCATGTCCACCAATCTTGTGCAGCCCCGATCATCTGATAAACCGCAAACTCGGCCCTCTTAGGGTCCGGACACTACATAGCCGATATCCAAGCTTCGGCAACAACATCATCTAGTGCACCCTCAAACTGCGGGGGTTTGAGCTTAAGAAATCGGTCCATATCCTTCTCGGGTGAAGGGTTTTGTTGTACTTGATGGGTATGGACCATAAACTGCCCTAAGGCCTCCATCAATTAGGCTGGGGTCAGAACACCCATAGGCGGACCAGGCGGTTCACGGCGAGGAGGCATTCTGCAAAATCAATATCAAACATGCATGATGATAAGTGATTATGGAAAGCTGTAACACGTAGAGAAGTTAAATTCACATAATCACATTGTCACAAATCACATAATCCTAAGTCGTACGACCTAGACAGACACGACAAAACATAACGCTTCAGAGCCTAGGCCATTGGATCCAAAGAGCTTTGATACCAACTGTAGCGGGTGCCCCAACCAGGTAACGCACGCCCCGCACCGAGTCTCGACCCGGAACTAAAACAAGAATTCTGCCCCAAATCAAAACCCGATGAACGACACACATTTACTCAATCACTAGGCGGGGATTTAAAAAACGAAACAGATGACAAATGTGCGGAAGCAAAAAAAAATAAAGCAAAACAATAAACCATTGCACAGCTATTAAAGCCCACCGAGGCGAGCAAAATTCAATTACTAACCACTATAATTAAATACACGGGTTCAATACAATATCCCGACAATCTAGAATAACGGGTTCAGTATAATAATCCCGATTATAAATACATAGTAGCGTAAGTATCCTAATACATATATCATAATAAAATGCTAGACGGGAATAAGAGTTTGCATATGCCAAAAATAAATGTAACTCTACAGACGCGAATAAAATGTAATAAAATGCCAGACGGGAATAAGAGTTTACTCACCATTTTCAAACTTAAAAGAAATCAACAGAAAAGAAAGGTTTTCGTAAACGGTTGGTGATTTAGCATAAAACATAACATAACATTTCATATGACTCGGCGAGACGAGCCCTTAACTCCAATTTCCAAACATAAAACAGGAAACCACCCTTATTCCTCCAATGTAGACGAACCTCTAAATCCAAACTACTCATAACATACAGTGTAATCTCAAGTACTCAAAGGGCTGCCACTCCGGCCTCACCCCGAGCTCCCAAAGGTGGAGGGAACAAGAGGATGTACGCTGTAGACCCGACGTCTACCGGTTTCGTCCTGTCATCCTTACTCCGAGCCCAAACATTCATGCATACAGTTCATAACTCGCTTTTCAAATCATTTTCGGGTTGGTCAAAAGACCATTCGAGATATGTCATATGCGAGGCTGAAGGACAAAGTTCGCCTTAGGAAATCAAAGAGGTTTTACACGTCTCTTTCGAAACGTTTCAAAAGAGTATACTCAGTAATTTTTTCATATCAAAACATTTTCTATAAATCGAATAAATGTAAAAGGAACAAATATTTACTAAATATATAGAGACGGTATGAAAACAAAACAGAAATCAAGGCTTATATGGGGAGAGGCTTAGTTATATATATACATATAAGTATCGAAGTCAGAAACGGAAAGCCTCACCTGATGGCTAAACAAAAAGAGGGTAAAAGCACGACCGGTGCGCTACTCCACGGGAGTATCATCTGCAAAACACAAGGACACAACCACATAAGACTAACGATGACGCACGGCTTAAACGAAAGCATTAAAACACATAGAAGCACGTTAAACAGTCATTCATATCACTTAGGTTCACATTCTAACAAAATATAGAAATTCAATAAGCAAATCAAGTTAGGTTGTGATAAAAGTTCATAAATATGCATAAAAGGCAATAAGGAAGTATGCATTCAAGTTTCGGCACAAACGGGCAACATTTGAAAAATAGCCAAAAATGTCTAAACGAAAAACGCGATGAACTGGGCCTGAACGAATTCGGAAAAGTCCAAACTTCCTAAAATATGTATTTCATGATTTATAGGAGCTATGGGCGAAATCGGATCCCAAGTCGGAGGTCAAACAAAGAAAGTCAACTTTTATAAAAGCCATTTGACCACCATTGCTGAGAGCAACAATCTGAAAATGGAGAAATTTTGGTTAAGGCATACGCACTGCCTTGTGCACGGGCGCGCGCACGGTGTTGAGCGCGTTCTCAAGATGGTGCAAACACCCGCACTGGCCTGCGCACCGGCTTGCGCACAGGGGTGCGCAAGGCCGTGCAAAGCATAAAAGGGACGGACGGTATTGGCGCATGGTCTCAAGACTGTGCGTAGGACCGTGCGAATCCTCAGAACAACAGAATATTGCAGAATAGCGAAACCTTTGCGGAAATGAACCAAAATTCAACATTTAACCAACCAATCATGCAAATCTCAAGCTAATACTCACATATAATGATCTACAACATCTAATCTACCTACAGAACCAATAATCACGTAAATTCATCCACAAAGTCATTCAAAATCAACATATAACCTAAATGTTCAACTATTCACCAAAATCTGAAAAAGGAAGCATAGGACGCATTAAACACGAAAGGTGTGAGAAGCTTACTCGAAGAAGAGATCGCGAGGAGTTCGTAGGTTTTTACAGGATGAAATTTCGTCGAGAAACGAGGTCGGAATGATCAACCAAGCTTTCTTTTCCTTATTCTCTTTTTCCTTTCTTTTTCTTTTCTCCTTTCTTTGTTTGAGCGTGAATGAGGGAGAGTGAGAGTGAGACTAAGTCAAAAGTTGACTTGTGTTGAGAAACGAAGGGGCAATTTCGTAATTTTATATCATAGATCAAAAACATAAGTTGTCCAAATAAAACATAATTACAGTCAAAGTTCATGAAATTAAACGCACATTAACATGTCGTGGTTTAAATACCAAAATTCACTCATTTATGAAATTGTTATATAAATCACATAATAATTATCAAGTAAAATAATAAATCGCGTAAATAATCGATTCGGACTTACCGGATAATAACTCGGATTTTTGGGGCACTACACAAATACAACATGTATGCATGAAGGTCAGTGATATTATGCAAAGCTGTAAACACATAGTTTAAAGTAGCAATCAAGTCAAAATGAACAAATGAGCAATTAAGCACATATTTCCTAAGCCGTATGAACTAGACCAACACGACAAAGCGTAGGCTAATGAAACAGATACTCTGATACCAACCCAGTGTGGTGCCCCAAACGGTTAACACCACACCCCGCACCGAACCATAACCCGCAAACGGAATGAGGGTCCACTAGCGAATCACAACCCGGCGAACGGAGACAATTTACTCAATACTAGGTGGCAATTTTTTTTCCCAAATATAAACCCAACAGCATATAAACAGTAGCTGAAGCATAGACAATTATAATTCTATCCCACACAGGGCTAAGAAAGCAATAAATCAGTGCACAATTAGACAATCCCACCAAGGCCAGCAAAAGGTCATTAGCTAACAAACATTTACGTTACGAGAATCCTAATACAATACCAATAGCAGTAACGTCTAAATCCACAATAATGTACATCAAGTACTACGAGTATCCAAAATACATAACATAAACCAACCAACTACCCTCGACCACTGCGCCACCTAGTAACCTGAAACAATGGGTGAGGTAGAGAGGTTAGTTAAATGACTAAGTGAGGGGCTAATAGGAGTATATTATAAAACGATTTAGAATCATCATTTTAAACTTAGAAAAAAGCAATTAAAATAATATTTTCGCAATGGTTGATGATTCTAATAACAAAACAATCAAACCAAACAAAATTTCGGCGAATCTATTGGCGAAGTTGGATTTCAAAAACAAGGTCAAATGAAGAAAGTAGGAATTTAAAATTAGGACTTGCAGTAGGTCGGAGCTGAAAATGTTGAGAATGCATGCTCACGAGAAGTTGCATGCTCACGGTAAGTTTCTCACGGTATGAAACTTACTGTGAGATGAGCTCTCTCATGGGAAGATGTGAAATCTCACAAGAAGTTGCTCACAGTAAGCAACTTACCGTGAGGTTCTTCAAAATGCAGCAAAACAGGGCAGCAATGGTGATCTTCGCGAAAAACCTCAAAAATTCATCCCTAACTCGATTTCTACCCCATAAATCATGCTAGAAACATCACTAAACATCCTAATACTCATGCTAATCATATATATCAAGAAATCATGCAAAGAAAACAACTAAATCATCAAGAATCATCAAAAACTCATAATGACTAATTTCTATCAACTAAACTGAAACTCAATCAAACATGCATAGTTTTGAGTGAAACGAAATAGCTACCTATAGAGAGAAATGAGAGGATTGTGCAGGTTTGAATGGTTCATGAATTCGGCGAGAATTGAGCTCGGTAGATGGTTTTGAAGATCAGGAATCAACTTCTCTTCTTTTCTCTCTTTTCTTTCTCTTTATCATGTAACTCTCTCTTCTCTTTCTTTTTTTTTCCTTTCTTTTCTTTTTCTCTTGCAAAAGTCAAAAAGGGGAAAGAAAATGGTTGGGTGTTGGGGAATATTTCTATTTTGGGAAAAAAATCAAAGGGGCAAATCTGTAATTGACAAATCTTAGCAAAATGGCTCATTATTGGAATCTAATAATATTACAGCCAAAATCCATCATTTAAAATGCACATTCTCAACTAATAAATTAAAATAGATAAATCATACAGTTACAAAAATTCTTAAACAAATATGGAAATTAAATCATATAAATCGAGAAATAGAGATGAGAAATGAGAAACGAAGGTCGAAGCATACCAAAATCCGTCTTAAAAAATCGGGGCGTTACAACATGCTTGTTGTGGGAGTCATAAGAAGAGGGCCCGTGCTCGCCGGGACATATAACGAATGAACGTTTTACCGCTTTAACCTCTTAGTTGAATTACAATGCCGTCTTTATTATTTATTTACAACTGCTAGAACTTTATATTATCACTTGTCAATGGGTTGTAAATCGACTAAGACTCCTTTTAAACTGATCAGCTTAATTATGTGCTAAAGCGATTTGAAAGGATTCGTTCGTCAATCTTTAACTGTTTAAAGAAAGCCGAACTCGAGTGTTGCTTATCGTATAGTTTTTCAACTTATATTATTTGTATCATTTCCTAAAGCAAGCAACATTCAACCCTTTTGGTTTCAAATGATAAAAGACGAACTGTGATCAATACTTATGTTATATAACCCCTTGCTGACTATCCTTTATACTCACCCCTCCTATTTTGGTTCTTGCTTCAGGTAGACAGGTGGCGGCATCACCTATCTTGTCAGTCAGCATCAACAGGTCTAGATAGGCTCAGTTGTGGTCTAGTTTGTCTGTCAGTGGTCCCAACAACCGTTGTGTCTTGCGTAATTATATTTAACTATTCCTGTATCTTTATTGCTTTATTTACTTTATGTACCTTACTTGCCCCTGATGTGGGATAGTTCATGATACCTAGGATTGCTCAGGATAAGTAGTTGAGCCAAGGATGGCACTATCTGAATCTTTGTATTTTGATAACTAGAGCTGCTCTATTGAACCATGTTTGCCTCGATGGCTTTTATATCATTGCCTTGCTTTAAACTTTATTTCTTCTGCTTTTATTGCTGCTCTGTCTTGGTTGTTGTTGGGGCATTGTCGCTGTTGCCAATGTTGAGTGCTTGAGTGCCGTTCGCCGGGGTAGATTTTTGAGTGGAGGCCTCTTGCCGATACTCAGGAGTTTGCTTCGGTGCGGGTGTCGCGCTCTCCTCTTCAAGGGGCGCTTTATATGCCATCGTCTGCAAGGGGTGGAAAGACTCCTTTGGAGGTATGGTCTGGAACAACTGGAACAGATTACGATACTTTGCGTGTATTTGGTTCTACTGCATACTATCATGTAAATGAATCAAAGTTGGATCCTCGAGAAAAGAAGTCGTTATTTATGGGTTTCAATGCTAGGGTTAAGGGATACCGTGTTTGGTGTCTAGAGGCAAAGAAGACAATCGTAAGCAGGGATGTTACCTTTAACGAATCTGTCATACTGAATAAGGTAACTCAAGAAGGGACCAATGGTACTCCGAAGCAGATGAAGTTTGAGAAGATAGTAGTTAGTCCAGAAATGGACACTATCAGTAATTGTTCTATGACAAAAGAAGAGTCAGATAAGAAGGAGGTTTTGACCCAAGAATCTCAACAGCAATCAGACCCAATTGCCATTAAAAGGGCAAGACGAGAAATTCAAAAGCCCGCTCATTTTGCTGACATAGTGGCTTATGCTTTTCCAGTTATTGATGATATTTCATTCACCTTTCCAGAAGCCATCCAAAGTTCAGAAAATAGTAGATTGAAAGGTGAAATGGAAGAAGAGCAATCTCTTCACAAGAAAAAGACGTGGATGTTGACACTACCAGAGAGAAAGAAGGCAGTTGGATGCAAATGGGTATTTGCAAAGAAAGAAGGAGTTCCTGACCAGAAAGATGTTCGCTACAAGGAAAGGTTGGTAGCAAAAGGCTACACTCAGAAGGAGGGAGTTGATTATAATGAGGTATTTTCTTCAGTTGTTAAGCACTCCTTTGTTAGGATTTTGTTGGCCTTGGTAGCAAAGTTGAATTTGGAGCTAGCTCAACTTGATGGAAAAATTGTGTTCCTACACGGTGACTTGGAGGAGGAAATCTATATATCTCAGCTAGATGGATACAAGGTTGCAGGAAAAGAAAATTGAGTTTATAAAGTGAATAAATTGTTGTACGGATTTGTACACAGGCACAAAACAAACAAAGCACGACGATTCAGAGCTTAGGCCATTGGACCAAAGAAGCTCTGATACCAACTGTAGCGGGCGCCCCAAACGGCTAACGCACGCCCCGCACCGAGCCCCGACCCTGGACCAAAATGGAATTCGACCCGAATTTAAACCCGGCGAACAGCACACATTTACTCAATGACTAGGCGGGGGTTTCAAAAACGAAAGAAAACGACAGAGGTGCGGAAGGAAATTTAACAAAAACGATAAATCATAATAATTGCATAAGTATTAAAGCCCACCAAGGCCAACGAAATTCAATTACTTAAATAATAAACGGGTTCGATACAATATCCCGACAATGTACAATAACGGGTTCAACATATAAATCCCGAATACTAACTAAATAAAATCCTAATATCATAAAACATAAATAATATCATACGGACAAGAGTTAAACAAGAACGAAATAAATGCAACTCTAACGACGACGACTACGACGACGACGACGATCAAATCCCGCCTAGTATCCTAAAACCAATATAGGGGTGAATCAGAGGGGGTTAGTCAAACGACTAAGTGAGGAGGGAATAATAATGTATATTTTAAAATGGAAATAAATCACCATTTTTAAACTCAAAAGAAATCAACATAAAATAAAGGTTTTCGTAAACGGGTGGTGATTTAGCATAAAACATAAACATATCATATGACTCGCCGAGTCGAGCCATTAACTCCAATTTCCAAACATAAAAACGGGAAAACCACCCTTATTCCTCCAATGTAGACGGACCGCTAAATCCGAACTACGCATAACATACCGTATAATCTCAGGTACTCAAAGGGCTGCCACTCCGGCCTCACCCCGAGCTCCCAAAGGTGGAGGGAACCATAGGATTTCCGCCGTAGACCCGATGTCTACCGACTTTGTCCTATCATCCTGACTCCGGGCCCAAACATCCATACATACAGTTCATAACTCGCTTTTCAAATCATTTCGGGTTGGCCAAAAGACCGTTCGAGACATGTCATATGCGAGGCCGAAGGCCAAAGTTCGCCTTAGAAAATAAAGAGGTTTTACATGTCTCTTTCGCAAACGTTTGAAAGAATATATGTAGTACATTTTCATATCAAAACATTTTCGATAAATCGAATAAACATAATAGGCATAAATATTTACTAAGTATATATATAGAAACGGTGTGAAAACAAAACGTAAACATGGCTTATATCGGGAGAGGCTTATTTATATATATACATAATAGTACTGGAATCAGAAACGGAAAGCCATACAAAAAGAAGAGCAAAAGCAAGAACCGGCGCGACTCCACGGGAGTATCATCTGCAAAAATACCAAGACACAACCAAATAAGACTAACGACGACGCACAGCTTATACGAAAACATTAGATATTGAGGCACGTTATACAATCACATAAGGCACTTAGGTTCAAATTATCAAATGAAAACGGAGTAATTCGCAAATTTAAAAATGAAAATCCAGTCCAAATGCAACGAAACTTTACGGACATGCTTTAAATATCATAAAGGAGTATGCATTCGAATTCCGGGAAAATCGGTCTTCACATGCAAAAGTTAGAAAATTTGACGAAAACTTAAAACGCACTATTCATGGACCCGAACATGCTATAAATTCATTAATCATGTAATTCATATCTATTTCATATATATCGAATACACTAGTGAAGAAAGAATTCGGAAAAGACGAGCCTCGGAGGGACCTACAGGCCAAATCGGACCCTGACTAACAGAAGGTCAGGATCCTGTTCATACAGGTCCACACGGGCTCAAGCCGTGCAGCCCAAGGGAGTGCGCACGGCCTCTCTACACGCCGTGTAGAGAGCCCGTGCAGGCTTCAACAACTCGCACAGCCTCCTGCACGGAGTGCAGGGGGCCGTGTGCCCTCACACGGGCTTGCCACAGGCCGTGTGTCAAGTCCGTGTATATCAGAAAGGAGCAGACGCGCAAAATAGCAAACCCATTTCGCGATAAATCAATCTTAATCCAACATATGATCAATTAAACATGCAAATCACGCCCTAATAGTTACATATAATGATCTACAACATATAAGCTACACATAGAATCCAAAAACACGAAAATCCATCCATAAATTCCCTCGAAATCACATAAACCCTAAATTATTCAACTATTTATAAAAAAAAGAAATATGAGGCATAGGAGACATTAAACGAGAGGGACGTGAAAGGCTTACTCGTAGAAGAGATCGTGAGGAGTTCGTAGGTGTAAACGGTTCGAAAATCCGTCGAGAAACGAAGTCGGGACGATCGTTTGAACCTCCTTCCTTCTCTTTCTCTTTTCTTTCTTTTTCTTTCTTCTCCTTTGTTGTTGAGTGGCGTGAATGAGGTGAGAGGGAGAGATGTGAGACTTAGTCAAATAATTGACTTGATTCGAGAAACGAAAGGGCGTTTTCGTAATTTTGCAAAATAAGTTTGAAAACTCATGTTGTCCAAATAATACATAATTACAGTCAAAATTCATATAATTAAACGCACATTGACAATTCGAAATTTAAATATAGAAATTCATTCATTTACGAAATTATTCTAAAATCTTTTAATAAATATCAAAAAAAATAATAATTTGCGCAAATACACGATTCGGACATACCGGATTATAATTCGGACTTTCGGGGCGTTACAATACTCCCCTCTTCAAAAGAATCTGTCCTCTGATTCTCCTCCGGTCTCGGACATAGTTAAGAGGAGCATAATCTTGTGGAATTCTAATAACGCAAATTAAAACGAACATTCATAAGCAATTAAATCACATAATAAAACATCATTCATAATAAACACTTAATGCACTTAACATTCCAAATAAAATCCAGAGTCATACCAAATACGGAATTACATAAATTCCTAAACAAAGCTAGCGGTAAAGAAGAAAACAATAATAGATAGATCATGGCTCATCGGGGCCACGACGGAAATACTGGTCGAGTTGCTCCGAAAGTGACCTCTGCATCTCGGAGATAGATCGCTGAAGCTCAGACTGTAATGCTGTGTACTGACTATCCATGTGGGCGCGTTGAGCTGCAAAGCCCTCATTGATCTGCCTCTCCTGCTGGGCAAATCTCTCATCGGTCACACGACGGTAGTCGGAGAACTCCGAATAAAATTGCTGCAGATCAATCGACTCCTGGTTCTGCGTGTTTCTTCTGCCGTGTGAAGACTCAGGTATCGAAGCATTCTGTCCCAACAACTGTGAGTAGATGTGCTGAGCCTGCTCGTGGACCTCTGGGTTCGGGGGTCCTTCTTCGTGAGCATCATCTTGGTCAGCTTCCCCCAAGGGTAGACCGTCTACCAGAACATACGGGTCGTTCCGCCTCGGACCCTTTGTGCAAATCGCCATCTGGGCTAGAGTGCCATAACTAATCGAGGTCAGACCTCCAACGGCAACCTGTGTATCGAGCCCTTCCACTTGGGCACACTCCAATATGGTGGTGATATAGGAGCCTACTAGAATTTCTCCTCTCGACCGAGTGGAGATGTACATCATATGGTCCATCATATACGAAATGGGGTTGAACCTGACCCCTCTCACCATATGGTCGAGCATGAGACAATCTTCGGTATTCACCGCTCCCGGACTGTCTCCTCTGGCTAGAACCGATCGACAAACGGCTCTATGCACAATTCTTAGCTGAGTGGTGATAAGCTTTGTGGCTTTGGATACGCCGGAGTTGAACATTTCGGTGGAGGTGGAGATACGTCTCCAAGCTTCGGCCTGATTCCATCCATCGGCACGTCTTCTAGGTGCCGTGACATCCAACTGGAAGTACTCTGACATGTGCCGGTATGAAAGCGTGTAATCTCGGTTGAATGCTCGGAAGTGGATTCCGATTGGCATCTCGAGGTCGTCTGGAAATGCCGCGCCCTTGAGAGAACTCAAAAGTTCACATGTGAGCCGGCGGTAGAATGGCCTTTGGATGCTCCAGAAATTAGTCCATCCTATGTTGTCGATATATCGGGATATGCCTTCGCCTAGGCCCAACTGATACATGGCTTCCACATCGAGAAATTGTGTGGCCCTAACCGGTCGTTCCATTAACCGATTAAAGACATTTTGGTCGTCCTCGTTTCCCAAATTTACTTGATAACCTTCCGGTGCCGCTATGTTGGGTAACTCCCTGGCCCGACGCCCGCTACGAGTCTCGCGATCGCCTTCCATAATACAACTTGAGTTGATTTGAGTTGAAGGGAAATAAGTTGCAAATTCCACTTGAGACTTTCACCGAACACTTGCGTGCGCTCCTTCGGGCGAAGATAATGTGAGATTGGTACAACGGATCTAGCCCAAAATTCCAACAATGCAAAGAACTTGCACAAGACAATGCACCTTCAAAATATCACGAAGATCCGTCGGCTGGATCGAGAAATATACGAACTCAAAGTTGGGTGGAAATTGTGGGAGAAAACAAGGGGAAATTTTTCGCAAGAGGAAGGAGAAATTGGGGTTGTACGCGAATCTGGAGTTACTGATCATTTTAAAAGCTGGAAGAGGTGCACACGGCCTCTCGTCATGTCGTGTGACGACCCCGTGTGGAAGAAACACGCACGGGCTCTCGTCACGGTGTGTGACGAGCCCGTGTGGATAGATGCGCATGGTCTCTCGCACAGGGTGCGACAAGACCATGTGGATAGGTGCACGGGGTCTCGTCACGGCGTGTGGCGAGACCTTGCAAGGCATGCAGGGGCAGTCCATGTGTTTTAAACCACACAAACTTCACAAAATTCATATAACGAATATATTTCACCAAAATTCTATAAATTTACATATATAATATTTTCACATATCATCAATTATACGTCTAACGCACATAATTTTAAAACTTCAACATAAGATGAAATTAAATGAATTTTGGATGAATGTCATGACAATGCAATATACCTGGATCGTTCATACGAAAATCAAGCTCCATCTTCTTGACTCGTTTCGACTTTTTCTTCCTCGTGCAATTTGTGTGAAGATGGAAGGGACTTCCACATGAGAAGCAACGTCCAGACTTCTTTCGACATTCTGACTCTTGATGGTCTCTTTGGAAAAAGCTACATACTGGCGCTCCCTGCGGTTGGGGAGGTGCATTCTGCTTCAATGAAGATACCGGGAAGGTCTTCTTTCCGGAAGAGGGCCCTGAATGTGTAATTGGCCTCGTGGAATGGTACTGAACGGTGGTAGTGGCAAGAATAGGACTCGGTCCCATTAGGTTGAGTTCAGACTCAATATGTAGAGCCACTTCCACTGCGTCGGTAGGATCTGCCACAGCATCCTCGGCATCGCCTTCCAAGGTGTAATTACGAGCATAGGCCTAAGGCTAAGGTGCTCCCTGCTGTACCAGTCTTTTCTTCGAGCATAGATTCACTCTATGATCGGCGCTACCACATCCGTAGCACAGTCCATTCTTCTTCCAACAATTGGCCTCTAAATGCGGGCCCTTACAGAATCCACATACAGGTCGTGGATGTCCCTGAGGTCGGGGAGGAGTAGGCTGAACGGGGGCCTTGAACGGCTTCTTCCCAGAAGAGGACCCAGACTGAACAAATGGCCTCTTCGAACCAAACGGGAAACCCTTGGCGGTTGCGGGGGCAGGTGCAGAAGTCGGTCTCACCTGTTGGAGATCGGACTCTAGAGATAGGGTCGTCTCAACTGCGTCTGTGTTCTGCTGGAGGGCCAGAAATTCCTTTTCGTGTTGCTGACGAACAATCCACGGAATGTATTCAGCCCAGAACTCGGTCAAGTACTGATCCCAATTCGGGACTACATGCTCGCGTTTCCATCTTTGCTCAATCTGTTTCCACCAATCCTGTGCGGCTCCAATCATCAGATAGATAGCAAACTCGACTCTCAGAGGGTCCGGATATTCCATAATCCTGTAAATATTTTCCAGAGCTGATATCCATGCCTCGGCAATAGCGTCATCCGGGGCACCTTCAAACTGTGGTGGTTTGAATATGAGAAATTGGGCCCACGCTTCCTGCTCAGCGTTTCCTTTAGGGGCATGAGCGATGAACTGTCTTAACGTTTCCGCAATTTCGACTGGAATCGGTGTATCGGTCTGAGGTGTCAACGGAGGTGATGGGGGCTGTCTACCTAGACAACGTCGTCGAGGCATCCTGTAAAGCCAATAGCAAATATGCATGACAGGTACATGAGTATGCAAAGCTGTAAACACATAGGCAAGTAATGTTCAGATATAGTTCACATAAGCACTTAGCACATTTGCACAAATTCCACAGAAGTCCTAAGCCGTACGACCTAGACACAACCGGACACGACAGGCAACCAGGCATGGCAAGTACAACCTTGAGTTTCACATCCACCTATATCCAAGCCCATCCCAGTGTTTTGATTGTAAAAGATCTTTTGTTGTTGCTCATCCAACAAAGATCCGTCACAATTCAAACACTAAGCGTTCTTGAACACTGGTGAGTGCAATTCCCTAAGTTACACAGGCACACAACAACTGACGAAACAATCAAAGCACGACGATTCAGAGCTTACGCCATTGGACCAAAGAAGCTCTGATACCAACTGTAGCGGGCGCCCCAAACGGGTAAAGCACGCCCCGCACCGAGCCCCGACCCGGGACCGAAATGGAATCCGACCCGAATTGAAACCCGATGAACGGCACACATTTACTCAATGACTAGGCAGGGGTTTCAAAAACGAAAGAAAACGACAGAGGTGCGGAAGCGAAATTTAACAAAACGATAAATCATAATAATTGCACAAGTATTAAAGCCCACCAAGGCCAATGAAATTCAATTACTTAAATAATAAACGGGTTCGATACAATATCCCAACAATGTACAATAACGGGTTCAACATATAAATCCCGAATACTAACTAAATAAAATCCTAATATCATAAAACATAAATAATATCATACGGACAAGAGTTATACAAGAACGAAATAAATGCAACTCTAACGACGACGACGATCAAATCCCGCCTAGTATCCTGAAACCAATACAGGGGTGAAACAGAGGGGGTTAGTCAAACGACTAAGTGAGGAGGGAATAATAATGTATATTGTAAAACAGAAATAAATCACAATTTTTAAACTCAAAAGAAATCAACATAAAAGAAAGGTTTTCGTAAACGGGTGATGATTTAGCATAAAACATAAACATATCATATGATTCGGCGAGTCGAGCCATTAACTCCAATTTCCAAACATAAAAAGGGGAAAACCACCCTTATTCCTCCAATGTAGACGGACCGCTAAATCCGAACTACGCATAACATACCGTATAATCTCAAATACTCAAAGGGCTACCACGCCGGCCTCACCCCGAGCTCCCAAAGGTGGAGGGAACCATAGGATTTCCACCGTAGACCCGATGTCTACCGACTTCGTCCTATCATCCTGACTCCGTGCCCAAACATCCATACATACAGTTCATAACTCGCTTTTCAAATCATTTCGGGTTGGCCAAAAGACCGTTCGAGACATGTCATATGCGAGGCCGAAGGCCAAAGTTCGCCTTAGAAAATAAAGAGATTTTACATGTCTCTTTCGCAAACGTTTGGAAGAATATATGTAGTACATTTTCATATCAAAACATTTTCGATAAATCGAATAAACATAATAGGCATAAATATTTACTAAGTATATATATAGAAATGGTGTGAAAACAAAACGTAAACATGGCTTATATCGGGAGAGGCTTATTTATATATATACATAATAGTACTGGAATCAGAAACGGAAAGCCTCACCTATTGGCTATACAAAAAGAATAGCAAAAGCAAGAACCGGCGCTACTCCACGGGAGTATCATCTGCAAAAATACCAAGATACAACCAAATAAGACTAACGACGACGCACGGCTTATACGAAAACATTAGAACATATTGAGGCACGTTATACAATCACATAAGGCACTTAGGTTCAAATTATCAAATGAAAACGGAGTAATTCGCAAATTTAAAAATGCAAATCCAATCCAAATGCAACGAAACTTTACAGACATGCTTTAAATATCATAAAGGAGTATGCATTCGAATTTCGGGAAAATCGGTCTTCACATGCAAAAGTTAGAAAATTTGACGAAAACTTAAAACGCACTATTCATGGACCCGAACATGCTATAAATTCATAAATCATGTAATTCATATCTATTTCATATATATCGAATACACTAGTGAAGAAAGAATTCGGAAAAGACGAGCCTCGGAGGGACCTACAGGCCAAATCGGACCCTGACTAACAGAAGGTCAGTATCCTGTTCATACAGGTCCACACGGGCTCAAGCACGGCCGTGCAGGAGGCCGTGCAGCCCAAGGGAGTGCGCACGGCCTCTCTATGTGCCGTGTAGAGAGCCCGTGCAGGCTTCAACAACACGCACGGCCTCCTGCACGGCGTGCAGGGGGCCGTGTGCCCTCACACGGGCTTGCCACAGGCCGTGTGTCAAGTCCGTGTATATCAGAAAGGAGCAGACGCGCAAAACAGCAAACCCATTTCACGATAAATCAATCTTAATCCAACATATGATCAATTAAACATGTAAATCACGCCCTAATATTTACATATAATGATCTACAACATATAAGCTACACATAGAATCCAAAAACACGAAAAGCCATCCATAAATTCCCTCGAAATCACATAAACCCTAAATTATTCAACTATTTATAAAAAAAAGAAATATGAGGCATAGGAGACATTAAATGAGAGGGACGTGAAAAGCTTACTCGTAGAAGAGATCGTGAGGAGTTCGTAGGTGTAAACGGTTCGAAAATCCGTCGAGAAACGAAGTCGGGACGATCGTTTGAACCTCCTTCCTTCTCTTTCTCTTTTCTTTCTTTTTCTTTCTTCTCCTTTGTTGTTGAGTGGCGTGAATGAGGTGAGAGGGAGAGATGTGAGACTTAGTCAAATAATTGACTTGATTCAAGAAACGAAAGGGCATTTTCGTAATTTCGCAAAATAAGTTTGAAAACTCATGTTGTCCAAATAATACATAATTACAGTCAAGATTCATATAATTAAACGCACATTGACAATTCGAAATTTAAATATAGAAATTCATTCATTTACGAAATTATTCTAAAATCTTTTAATAAATATCAAATAAAATAATAATTTGCGCAAATAAACGATTCGGACATACCGGATTATAATTCGGATTTTCGGGGCGTTACAATACTCCCCTCTTCAAAAGAATCTGTCCTCAGATTCTCCTCCGGTCTCGGAATTAAGAGGAGCATAATCTTGTGGAATTCTAATAACGCAAATTAAAACAAACATTCATAAGCAATTAAATCACATAATAAAACATCATTCATAATAAACACTTAATGCACTTAACATTCCAAATAAAATCCAGAGTCATACCAAATACGAAATTACATCAATTCCTAAACAAAGCTAGCGGTAAAGAAGAAAACAATAATAGATAGATCATGGCTCATCGGGGCCACGACGGAAATACTGGTCGAGTTGCTCCGAAAGTGACCTCTGCATCTCGGAGATAGATCGCTGAAGCTCAGACTATAATGCTGTGTACTGACTATACATGTGAGCGCGCTGAGCTGCAAAGGCCTCATTGATCTGCCTCTCCTGCTGGGCAAATCTCTCATCGGTCACACGACGGTAGTCGGAGAACTCCGAATAAAATTGCTGCAGATCAATCGACTCCTGGTTCTGCGTGTTTCTTCTGCCGTGTGAAGACTCAAGTATCGAAGCATTCTGTCCCAACAACTGTGGGTAGATGTGCTGAGCCTGCTCGTGGACCTCTGGGTTCGGGGGTCCTTCTTCGTGAGCATCATCTTGGTCAGCTTCCCCCAAGGGTAGACCGTCTACCAGAACATACGGGTCGTTCCGCCTCGGACCCTTTGTGCAAATCGCCATCTGGGCTAGAGTGCCATAACTAATCGAGGTCGGACCTCCAACGGCAACCTGTGTATCGAGCCCTTCCACTTGGGCACACTCTAATATGGCGGTGATATAGGAGCCTACTCGAATTTCTCCTCTCGACCGAGTGGAGATGTACATCATATGGTCCATCATATACGAAATGGGGTTGAACCTGACCCCTCTCACCATATGGTCGAGCATGAGACAATCTTCGGTATTCACCGCTCCCGGACTGTCTCCTCTAGCTAGAACCGATCGACAAACGGCTCTATGCACAATTCTTAGCTGAGTGGTGATAAGCTTTGTGGCTTTGGATACGCCGGAGTTGAACATTTCGGTGGAGGTGGAGATACGTCTCCAAGCTTCGGCCTGATTCCATCCATCGGCACGTCTTCTAGGTGCCGTGACATCCAACTGGAAGTACTCTGACATCTGCCGGTATGAAAGCATGTAATCTCGGTTGAATACTCGGAAGTGGATTCCGATTGGCATCTCGAGGTCGTCTGGAAATGCCGCGCCCTTGAGAGAACTCAAAAATTCACATGTGAGCCGGCGGTAGAATGACCTTTGGATGCTCCAGAAATTAGTCGATCCTATGTTGTCGATATATCGGGATATGCCTTCGCCTAGGCCCAACTGATACATGGCTTCCATATCGAGGAATTGTGTGGCCCTAACCGGTCGTTTCATTAACCGATTGAAGACATTTTGGTCGTCCTCGTTTCCCAAATTTACCTGATAACCTTCCGGTACCGCTACGTCGGGAAACTCCCTTGCCCGACGCCCACTACGAGTCTCGCGATCGCCTTCCATAATAGAGCTTGAGTTGATTTGAGTTGAAGGGAAATAAGTTGCAAATTCCACTTGAGACTTTCACCGAACACTTGGCGTGCGCTACTTCGGGCGAAGATAATGTGAGATCGGTACAATGGATCGAGCCTAAAATTCCAACAATTCAAAGAACTTGCACAAGAAAATGCACCTTCAAAATCTCACGAAGATCCGTCAGCTGGATCGAGAAATATACGAACTCAAAGTTGGGTGGAAATTGGGGGAGAAAACAAGGGGAAATGTTTCGCAAGAGGAAGGAGAAATTGGGATTGTGCGCGAATCTGGAGTTACTGATCATTTTAAAAGCTGGAAGAGGTGCGCACGGCCTCTCGTCACGGCGTGTGACGTGGCCATGTGGAAAAGACACGCACGGGGTATCGTGACGATGTGTGACGACCCCGTGTGTAAGAAACACGCAAGGGCTCTCGTCACGGTGTGTGACGAGCCCGTGTGGATAGATGCGCACGGTCTCTCGCACAGGGTGCGACAAGACCATGTGGATAGGTGCACGGGGTCTCGTCACGGCGTGTGGCGAGACCGTGCAAGGCATGCAGGGGCAGTTCATGTGTTTTAAACCACACAAACTTCACAAAATTCATATAACGAATATATTTCACCAAAATCCTATAAATTCACATATATAATATTTTCACATATCATCAATTATACGTCTAACGCACATAATTTTAAAACTTCAACATAAGATGAAATTAAATGAATTTTAGATGAATGTCATGACAATGCAATATACCTGGATCGTTCATATGAAAATCAAGCTCCGTCTTCTTGACTCGTTTTGACTTTTTCTTCCTCATGCAATTTGTGCGGAGATGGAAGGGACTTCCACATGAGAAGCAACGTCCAGACTTCTTTCGACATTCTGACTCTTGATGGTCTCTTTGGCAAAAGCTACATACTGGCGCTCCCTGCGGTTGGGGAGGTGCATTCTACTTCGATGAAGATACCGGGAAGGTCTTCTTTCTGGAAGAGGGCCCTGAATGTGTAATTGGCCTCGTGGAACTCGCTGGATGGTACTGAACGGTGGTAGTGGCAAGAATAGGACTCGGTCCCATTAGGTTGAGTTCAGACTCAATATGTAGAGCCACTTCCACTGCGTCGGTAGGATCTGCCACGGCATCCTCGGCATCGCCTTCCAAGGCGTAATTACGAGCATAGGCCTAAGGTTGAGCTGCTCCCTGCTGTACCAGTCTTTTCTTCGGGCATACATTCACTCTGTGATCGGCGCTACCACATCTGTAGCACAGTCCATTCTTCTTCCAACATTTGGCCTCTAAATGCGGGCCCTTACAGAATCCACATACAGGTCGTGGATGTCCCTGAGGTCGGGGAGGAGTAGGCTGAACGGGGGCCTTGAACGGCTTCTTCCCAGAAGAGGACCCAGACTGAACAAATGGCCTCTTCGAACCAAACGGGAAACCCTTGGCGGTTGCGGGGGGCAGGTGCAGATGTCGGTCTCACCTGTCGGAGATCGGACTCTAGAGATAGGGTTATCTCAACTGCGTCTGTGTTCTGCTGGAGGGCCAGAAATTCCCTTTCATTTGCTGACGAACAATCCACGGAATGTATTCAGCCCGGAACTCGGTCAAGAACTGATCCCAAATCGGGACTACATGCTCGCGTTTCCATCTTTGCTCAATCTGTTTCCACCAATCCTGTGCGGCTCCAATCATCAGATAGATAGCAAACTCGATTCTCAGAGGATCCGGATATTCCATAATCCTGTAAATCTTTTCTAGAGCTAATATCCATGCCTCGGCAATAGCGTCATCCGGGGCACCTTCAAACTATGGTGGTTCAAATCTGAGAAATTGGGCCCACGCTTCCTGCTCAGCGTTTCCTTTAGGGGCATGAGCGATGAACTGTCTTACCGTTTCCGCAATTTCGGCTGGAATCGGTGTATCGGTCTGAGGTGTCAACGGAGGTGATGGGGGCTGTCTACCTGGACAACGACGTGGAGGCATCCTGTAAAGCCAATAGCAAATATGCATGACAGGTACGTGAGTATGCAAAGCTGTAAACACATAGGCAAGTAATGTTCAGATATAGTTCACATAAGCACTTAGCACATTTGCACAAATTCCACAGAAGTCCTAAGCCGTACGACCTAGACACAACCGGACACGACAGGCAACCAGGCATGGCAAGTACAACCTTGAGTTTCACATCCACCTATATCCAAGCCCATCCCAGTGTTTTGATTGTAAAAGATCTTTTGTTGTTGCTCATCCAATAAAGATCCGTCACAATTCAAACACTAAGCGTTCTTGAACACTGGTGAGTGCAATTCCCTAAGTTACACCGGCACACAACGACTGACAAAACGAACAAAACACAACGATTCAGAGCTTAGGCCATTGGACCAAAGAAGCTCTGATACCAACTGTAGCGGGCGCCCCAAACGGGTAACGCACGCCCCGCACCGAGCCCCGACCCGGGACCGAAATGGAATCCGACCCGAATTGAAACCCGGCGAATGGCACACATTTACTCAATGACTAGGCGGGGGTTTCAAAAACGAAAGAGAACGACAGAGGTGCGGAAGGGAAATTTAACAAAACGATAAATCATAATAACTGCACAAGTATTAAAGCCCACCAAAGCCAACGAAATTCAATTACTTAAATAATAAACGGGTTCGTTACAATATCCCAACAATGTACAACAACGGGTTCAACATATAAATCCCGAATACTAACTAAATAAAATCCTAATATCATAAAACATAAATAATATCATACGAACAAGAGTTATACAAGAACGAAATAAATGCAACTCTAACGACGACGACGATCAAATCCTGCCTAGTATCCTGAAACCAATACAGGGGTGAAACAGAGGGGATTAGTCAAACGACTAAGTGAGGAGGGAATAATAATGTATATTATAAAACGGAAATAAATCACCATTTTTAAACTTAAAAGAAATCAACATAAAAGAAAGGTTTTCGTAAACGGGTAGTGATTTAGCATAAAACATAAACATATCATATGACTCGGCGAGTCGAGCCATTAACTCCAATTTCCAAACATAAAAACGGGAAAACCACCCTTATTCCTCCAATGTAGACGGACCGCTAAATCCGAACTACGCATAACATACCGTATAATCTCAGGTACTCAAAGAGCTGCCACTCTGGCCTCACCCCGAGCTCCCAAAGGTGGAGGGAACCATAGGATTTCCACCGTAGACCCGATGTCTACCGACTTCGTCCTATCATCCTGACTCCGGGCCCAAACATCCATACATACAGTTCATAACTCGCTTTTCAAATCATTTCGGGTTGGCCAAAAGACCGTTCGAGACATGTCATATGCGAGGCCGAAGGTCAAAGTTCGCCTTAGAAAATAAAGAGGTTTTACATGTCTCTTTCGGAAATGTTTGAAAGAATATATGTAGTACATTTTCATATCAAAACATTTTCGATAAATCGAATAAACATGATAGGCATAAATATTTACTAAGTATATATATAGAAACGGTGTGAAAACAAAACGTAAACATGGCTTATATCGGGAGAGGCTTATTTATATATATACATAATAGTACTAGAATCAGAAACGGAAAGCCTCACTTGTTGGCTATACAAAAAGAAGAGCAAAAGCAAGAACCGGCGCTACTCCACGGGAGTATCTTCTGCAAAAATACCAAGACACAACCAAATAAGACTAACGACAACGCACAGCTTATACGAAAACGTTAGAACATATTGAGGCACGTTATACAATCACATAAGGCACTTAGGTTCAAATTATCAAACGAAAACGGAGTAATTCGCAAATTTAAAAATGCAAATCAAGTCCAAATGCAGCGAAACTTTACGGACAAGCTTTAAATATCATAAAGGAGTATGCATTCGAATTTCGGGAAAATCGGACTTCACATGCAAAAGTTAGAAAATTTGACGAAAACTTAAAACGCACTATTCATGGACCCGAACATGCTATAAATTCATAAATCATGTAATTCATATCTATTTCATATATATCGAATACACTAGTGAAGAAAGAATTCGGAAAAGACGAGCCTCGGAGGGACCTACAGGCCAAATCGGACCCTGACTAACAGAAGGTCAGTATCCTGTTCATACAGGTCCACACGGGCTCAAGCACGGCCGTGCAGGAGGCCGTGCAGCCCAAGGGAGTGCGCACGGCCTCTCTATGTGCCGTGTAGAGAGCCCGTGCAGGCTTCAACAACACGCACGGCCTCCTGCACGGCGTGCAGGGGGCCGTGTGCCCTCACACGGGCTTGCCACAGGCCGTGTGTCAAGTCCGTGTATATCAGAAAGAAGCAGACGCGCTAAACAGCAAACCCATTTCGCGATAAATCAATCTTAATCCAACATATGATCAATTAAACATGCAAATCACGCCCTAATATTTACATATAATGATCTACAACATATAAGCTACACATAGAATCCAAAAACACGAAAATCCATCCATAAATTCCCTTGAAATCACATAAACCCTAAATTATTCAACTATTTATAAAAACAAGAAATACGAGGCATAGGAGACTTTAAATGAGAGGGATGTGAAAGGCTTACTCATAGAAGAGATCGTGAGGAGTTCGTAGGTGTAAACGGTTCGAAAATCCGTCGAGAAACGAAGTCGGGACGATCGTTTGAACCTCCTTCCTTCTCTTTCTCTTTTCTTTCTTCTCCTTTGCTGTTGAGTGGCGTGCATGAGGTGAGAGGGAGAGATGTGAGACTTAGTCAAATAATTGACTTGATTTGAGAAACGAAAGGGCGTTTTTGTAATTTCGCAAAATAAGTTTGAAAACTCATGTTGTCCAAATAATACATAATTACAGTCAAAATTCATATAATTAAACGCACATTGACAATTCGAAATTTAAATATAGAAATTCATTCATTTACGAAATTATTCTAAAATCTTTTAATAAATATCAAATAAAATAATAATTTGCGCAAATACACGATTCGGACACACCGGATTATAATTCGGATTTTCGGGGCGTTACAGGATTGAAGCAATCTCCGAGGCATTGGTATAAAGGATTTGACAAGTTTATGCTGGGGCAAAGGTACACACGAAGAAAATGTGATCATTGTGTATATTTGCACAAACTACAAGATGGATCCTACATTTATCCACTCTTATATGTTGATGATATATTAATAGCATCAAAAAGTCCAACTGAGATTGATAAGTTGAAGGCTCAGTTGAGTAAAGAGTTCGAGATGAAGGATTTGGGAGAAGCCAAGAAGATTCTCGGAATGGAGATAAGCAGGGATAAACAAAGAAGCAAGCTATGGCTGACATAGAAGCAGTATTTGACGAAGGTACTGCAACGTTTTGGTATGGATAAAGAAGCAGAACCTGTAAGTACTCCGCTTGCTTCTTATCTGAAGCTGAACAATCAGTTATCTCCAAAGACAAATGAAGAACGGGAATACATTGCGAAAGTCTGTATGCAAAGGCAGTTGGAAGCCTGATGTATGCAATGGTGTGTACAAGACCTGATATTTCACAAGCAGTTGGCGTTGTGAGCAGATATATGCATGATCCCAACAAGGTTCATTGGCTATCTGTGAAATGCATTTTGCCGTAAATTCTAAACACCGAAGATGTTGGTTTAATGATCCAAATCACTTGCATAGTCAATATGTAGTTGGATATTGTGATTCCGACTATGCAAGTGATTTGGATAAACGACGATCAACTACTGGTTACGCATTTACTCTTGCGAAGGCACCAGTTAGTTGGAGGTCTACTTTTGCAGTCAACGATTGATGTGTCCACTACAGAGGCTGACTATATGGCAGTTAGAGAGGCTGTAAAAGAAGCTATTTGGCTTCAAGGGTTGCTTGGTGAATTAAGGATTCAATAGGAGCACATCAAACTACATTGTGATAGTCAAAGTGCTATCCACTTAGCGAAGAATCAAGTCTACCATGCAAGGACGAAGCATATTGATGTTCGTTATCACTTCATACAAGAAATTTTGGAAGAAGATGGAGTTCTAATTCAAAAGATTCCAAGCACAGAGAATCTTGCTGATATGTTAACAAAGGTGGTAACATCAATGAAGTTTCAACGCTGTTTGGACTTGATTAATGTTCTCAAAAATTGAAGATGACATTTGGTGACACTACTAAAGATATATCTGAGAGAGATTTGGAGACGCAAACATTCGACAAGGTGGAGATTTGTTGATTATGACTTATGTTTTAGAGTGGGTCTTGTCCCACATTGGAAAAGGGAGGTAAGAGTGGGCCTCCTTATAACTATAAAAAGAGGCCCCACTCCCTTTAGATAACAATCCGAAACAAATAGTCTCTCATCTTCTAGGGTATTTGTTTTCCTCTCTCTCTCTCTCTCTCTCTCTCTGTGTGTGTAATATTTCCTTCATGAAACATAGGTTGGTAGTGTCTGGGGACTAAGGCTTAATTGGCCAAACCTCGTAAATTATGGTGTTCTTTATGCTCTATTTATAGTCTTATTTGTGTTATATTTAGTTAGTTAATTTACCTAAATAGCTGAAATAATTTTGTCTAGTTGTTGGTATTTAAGTGGTACCATTGTGAATCCACTAGCTTAACTGGGAATTATCTCAGTGAGAATTTCGAGCATTATAATTTTACTAAATATGTTTATCGCATCTGCAACATAAGGTAACAACAATAAATGAGAATATGAGATAGCTCGTAAAGTTAATATCATACAAATAGATATTTCCTAAATTTGCATAATTAATAATTCAAACAAGAAAGGAAAAAAAATAGCATAATCAAAGAACTAAGAATTTCTACAGCCATTTATTTATTTATTTTGTGAGGACAGCCATTTATTGTTTAAAACCGAACAACTTTATCATAAGTTGTTTCAAAACAAAATGTGGGGCTCTGTTCATTTTTTATGGATTATATTAGCTCTAATACTTCTGTTTTAATTTTTATGGAGTATAGAAGCTCTAAAAAGTCCAAAAGCTCAATGCTTAAAATAAAAAATAAAAACAATTACCAGAAACTTCCAAGGTTTTGGTCAAAATCTAAAAAGGCATTTCTTGATAAAAAATTACAATAGCCCCTTAATTAGACCCCCAGAAATTTCGGTCAACGTTACATCAGACAGTAATGTGTTTTAACAAAATGACCCAAACAGCCGAATTTAAAATAAAAAAGATGAAAAGATACCATTCATAAAATGACAAAAATGCCCCTATGTATTTTGGGCACTACGGGCTGGCCGCCCGGGTGATGGGTGATAGTGATGTTGTGGGGTTTGTTTGTCGGATGGAGGTATAAGGGTGGGTTTTACCTTTGGTGTGGTATCCTTCCCTGTTCGCCATTCGGGAGTTTAGAGTCGCCACCTGCTCAGTTAAGATTGAGAGGGAAACCTGTATTGGCTCGCGTGTCCTTGTGTGTGTCCAGAGATTCGTGTGAAGGGTTCAGGAGCTAATTTATGATGGGGGAAGGGGTTGAGACAACCTATCACCCCCCATCGCCCCTTTCGGGTCTTCTCACCGATACCAAATTAAATGACCATAGTAGTTCCCCAAATATGTGTAAACAAGTAATGCAAACATATATATATGTATATATATATGTGTGTGTGTGTGTGTGTGTGTGTGTGTATGTGTGTGTATGTAGAATATAAAGATTAGATCTATAGCGCCCCGAAAATCCGAATTATTATCGTGTATGTCCGAATCGTTTATTTGCACGATTTAATTATTTATTTGCTAATTATTATGTGATTTTATAACAATTTCATAAATGAGTGAATTTTGATATTTAAATCACGATATGTCAATGTGCGTTTAATTCCATGAACATTGACTGTAATTATGTATTATTTGGATAACATAAGTTTTTGAGTTAGTTTTACAAAATTATGAAAACGCCCTTTCGATTCACAAACCAAGTCAACTTTTGATTTAAGTCTCACACTCTCTCTCCCTCCCTCATTCACGCGTAACAGAAGAAAGAAAAGGGAAGAAACAAAGGAAAGAAAAAGAGAAGGAAGAAGAGAAAGCTTCGATTGATCGTCCCGACTCCGTTTCCCGACCGAATTCCGAGCCGTGAAAACCTACGAACTCCTCACGATCTCATCTTCGAGTAAGCTTCTCACGTCTTTCGCGATTAATGCCTCCTATGCTTCATTTTTTGAATTTTTGAGAATAGTTGAATAATTTAGGTTTTATGTGATTTAAGATGATTTTATGGATGGTTTTTCGTGTTTATGGATTCTATGCGAGATTAGATGTTATAGATCATTATATATAAAAATTAGCATAAGTGATTAACGTTTTGATGATTACACGTTGATTTTTGGATTTAAATCGCGTAAGGTTTCTGTTCTGCGAAATTTGCTTCTGTTCTTGATGTGCACGGGCTTTGCACACGGGGTGTGGCAAGCCCGTGTGAGGGTGCACGGTCTCTCTCACAGCCGTGTGAGAGGCCGTGTGTGTTGAATGTCGTGCACGGTCTACTGCACACGGCCTCAAGCCCATGTGCAAGAGGTCGTGTGGAGCCATTTTGGCTCCCTGACCTTCTGTAAGTCCGATATGCAATTTGCACTGTAGGTACCTCCGAGACTCGTCTTTTCCGAATTCTTTCTTCGTTTATGTATTCTCTAATTATGAAATAGATATGAATTGCATGATTTATGAATTTATTGAATGTTCGGGACTATGGATAGTGCATTCGAAGTTTTCGACAAATTTCCTAACATTTGCATATGATGTCCGATTCTTCCGAAACTTGAATGCATACTTTCCTATGGTAGCATTTGAACTTGATTTGCATATCTAAATTCATGAATTGCTTCGTTTTCTTTTGTTAATTTGAACTTAAGTGCCGTATTTGATTGTTTAACATGCTTCTATGTGTTTTAATGCTTTCGTATAAGTCGTGCGTCGTCGTTAGTCTTATGTGGTTGTGTCTGTGTATTTTTGCAGACGATACTCCCGTGGAGTAGCACCGGTCTTGCTTTTATTCTTTTGATTAGCCAACAGGTGAGGCTTTCCGTTTCTGACTCCGGTACTTATACGTATATATTTATATATTAAGCCTCTCCCATATAAGCCTTGGTTTACGTTTTGTTTTCATACCGTCTATATATATATACTTAGTAGATATTTATTCCTACTATGTTTATTCGATTTATAGAAAATGTTTTGATATGAAAATCTACTACGTATACCTTTTGAAATATTTATGAAAGAGACATGTAAAACCCCTTTGTTTTTCCTAAGGCGAACTTTGGCCTTCGGCCTCGCATATGACATGTCTCGAACGGTCTTTCGACCAACCCGATAATGATTTGAAAAGCGAGTTATGAACTGTATGTATGTATGTTTGGGCCCGGAGTAAGGATGATAGGACGAAACCGGTAGATGTCGGGTCTACGGCGTAAATCCTCTTGTTCCCTCCACCTTTGGGAGCTCGGGGTGAGGCCGGAGTGGCAACCCTTTGAGTACCTGAGATTATACCATATGTTATGAGTAGTTCGGATTTAGCGGACTTATGTTTTAGGATATTTACATTATTATGTAATTATATTCGGGATTATTATACTAAACCCGTTATTCGTAATTGTCGGGATATTGTATCGAACCCGTGTATTTATTTATGGTAATTAGAATTCCGTTGGCCTCGGTGGGCTTTAATATTTGTGCAATGATTTATTGTTTTATTTTGTTTTCTCTTCCGCACCTTTGTCGTTTATTTCGTTTTGAAATCCCCGCCTAGTGATTGAGTAAATGTGTGTTGTTCCCCGGGTTTTGATTTGGGGCAGAATTCTATTTCGGTTCTGGGTCGAGACTCAGTGTGGGGCGTGCGTTACCCGTTTGGGGCGCCCGCTACAGTTGGTACCAGAGCTTCTTTAGGTCCAATGGCCTAGGCTCTGATGCGTCGTGTTTTGTCGTGTCAGTCTAGGTCCTAGGGCTTAGGATTATGTGGTTTGTGACAATGTGGTTATGTGAAATTAACTCTCTACGTGTTACAGCTTTTCATAATCACTTATCATGCATGTTTGGTATTGATCTTGCAGAATGCCTCCTCGCCGTGAACCGCCTGGTCCGCCTACTGGAGTTCCGACCCCAGCCCAATTCATGGAGGCTTTAGGGCAGTTTATGGTTCATACCCATCAAGTACAGCAAAACCCTACTCCCGAGAAGGATATGGACCAATTCCTTATGCTTAATCCCCCGTAGTTTGAGGGTGCACCGGATGACGTTATTGCCGAAGCTTGGATTTTGGCAATGGAGAAGAGATTCAGGGTTATGGAGTGTACGGACCCCAAGAGAGTCAAGTTGGCAATTTATCAGATGATTGGAGCTGCACCGGATTGGTGGACACGGATCGAGCTGAGATGGCAGCGTGAGCATGTGGTCCCGACTTGGGATCAGTTCTTGGTCGAGTTTTGGGCCAAGTATATTCCGTTAGTTGTCCGTCAGCGGCCTGAGCGAGAGTTTCTGGCTCTCAAGCAGGGTACTTCATCCGTCGATCAGTACGAGGCTCATTTCCCTAGACTTATTATTCTTTGCTTGTATATGGTTGCGACGAGCAGAGGAAGACTCGCCAGTTCATTGAGGGGTTATCGAATGAGATCCGTATGCACATGCTCGGGAACCGACTCCAGTACTACACCGACGCAGTTGAGACAACCCTTTCTATAGAGTCCGATCTCCGACAGATGAGACCGACTTCTGCACCTACCTCTGCAGCCGCCAAGAGTTTCCCTTCTGGTTCGAAGGGGCCATTTACTCATTCTGGGTCCTCTTCTGGGAAGAAGCCATTCAAGACCGCCGTTCAGCCTGCTCCTCCCCGACCTCAGGGACTTCCACGACCCGTATGTGGATTCTGTCAGGGTCTGCACTTAGAGGCTAAGTGCTGGAAGAAGAATGGACCTTGCTAAGGATGTGGTACCGCCGATCATCGAGTGGACGTATGCCCGAAGAGGAGACCGGTACCACAGGGAGCAGCTCAGCCTCAGGCCTATGCCCATGTCTACGCCTTGGAAGGCGATGCTGAGGACGCCGTGGCAGATCCGACCAATGTGGTGGAAGGTACTATACATATAAATGGCATCCCTATACATGCATTGTACGACTCGGGTGCTTCACACTCATTTATTGCGCATGTTGTTTCCTTATCTGTGCATGCGCCTGTTTCGTTGCTTGATTACGTGCTAGTGGTTAGTTCGTCGTTGGGTTCAAAGGTAGTTGCGAACCCGTGCTCTTAAGCGTTGTCCGATTATCATCGAGGGTATCGAATACCCGACAAATTTGATCGAGTTGCCGATGAAGAAGTTTGGGGTTATTCTCGGAATGGATTGGTTGTACGAGCATCGGGCGAAGGTTGATTGTTTCGAGAAGAAAGTTATTCTAGGTTCTAATGAAGTTAAGGATTTCCGATTAGGAGAAGGTCTGTATATCTCAATGATGGAAGCCAAGAAGCTCGTTCAGAAAGAAGAAGCCACGTGCTTCTCAACCGCCCGAAGGACCAAACGAAGATCGAAGAAACGCCCATGGTTAATGAATTCACTGACGTGTTCCCCGAGAATCTGGAATTCTTGCCACCGGATCGGGATGTAGAGTTCGTGATTGACTTAGTTCCGGAAGCCGAGTCATATTCGAAGTCGCCGTACTGAATTGCTCCTGCCGAGTTGAAAGAATTGAAGAACCAACTCGATGAACTTCTTTCCATTGGATACATCCGACCGAGTGCCTCGCCTTGGGGTGCTCCAGTCTTGTTCGTGAAGAAGAAGGATGGTACACTTCGCATGTGTATCGATTACCGAGAATGGAACAGGATGACAGTGAAGAACAAGTATCCCTTACCGCATGTCGAGGAATTGTTCGATTTGCCACAAGGATCGAGGGTTTATTCCAAGCTCGATCTCAGACAAAGATATTACCAGCTCCGTATCCGATCAGAGGATATCCCGAAGACACCTTTCAACACCCGATACGGACATTTCGAGTTCGTGGTCATGTCGTTTGGACTCACGAATGCCCCAGCAGCTTTTATGGACATGATGCACAGAATTTTCCATCTGTACCTCGACAAGTTCGTCGTTATTTTCATTGACGACATCTTAGTGTTCTCGAAGTCCGAAGAAGAACACGCTGAACACCTTCGGATTGTGCTCCAAGCTTTGAGAGAGCACCAGTTGTTCGCTAAGTTCAGCAAATGCGAATTCTGTACGTCGTTGTCGTTGTCATCGTCGCGTCTATTAAGTTGCATTTATTTTTGCATATGTAAACTCTATTTCCGTTTGGCTTTTATTTATGACTTATGTTTTAGGATATTTACACTATTATGTAATTATATTCGGGATTATTATACTGAACCCGTTATCCGTAATTGTCGGGATATTGTATCGAACTCGTGTATTTATTTATGGTAATTAGAATTCCGTTGGCCTCGGTGGGCTTTAATATTTGTGCAATGATTTATTGTTTTATTTTGTTTTCGCTTCCGCACCTTTTTTGTTTATTTCATTTTGAAATCCCCGCCTAGTGATTAAGTAAATGTGTGACTTCGTCTGGTTTTGATCCGGGGCAGAATTCTATTTCGGTTCCGGGTCGAGACTTGGTGCGGGGCGTGCGTTACCTGTTTGGGGCGTCCGCTACAAGATCCCTTTGGCTTCGTGCCAGAAGGAGCCAGCTGCCTACATATCCCAAGGAGCTCGGGAATCAGAGCCAACATAGTTCATACCCCGAATTTCTGAGAACGGGGTATGGAGTAGACATATGAGGTTCGTCACGTCTCATTTTGAAGAGTTTTTGTATTGTTTTTTGTAAAAGAGTGAATTATAACAGAAAAACTTTCTATGAAAAGAGTAGCCTTTTGGGTATGTCTAGAATAGAGGGGGGTTGGATTTAACCGCTGGAACCTCATATCTAGAGTTAACCAAAAAGGGATTATTTTGTTAAGAAAGGACTTTGAGATGTTATTGAAAGGTTTCCTTGAAAAAGGAAGGTTTTCTAGAAGGTTCATGTTTTTTGACGAGACCTTGGGTTCAGTTCCTGTCTGTAAAGCCGTCTAGCCTTCGTTAAAGCTATCGAGGAATTATAAGCACTGCGCAATGTATCCAGCAAATCAAAAAAGGAACTAAACCTAGGTATGTCTATCCTATACCCTATGCTCGGGAAATTCGGGGTTAGCACAGACATGCGGGATGAGAAGTTTCAAGCAGGAAAGGGTAGAACACTTAGACAAGCAAGAAAGTAAGGGGGGCGTAAGGTGTCGGTAGTAGCCTAGGTGGAGTCCAGGAAGGGGAGACCCTTCACTCGTTAACCACCTAGACTCGGCGGCCTTAGCCATGGGGGGTGCTCCGCCCCATAGGTGGGCGGAATGGCGCTACTGCTATCAAACTAGGGAAAGCAAGAAGTAAATAAATGCATAAAAGGGCTAACAGGAGACTCACCCTCGTAGTCTTGTCTTCACTTCTCTTCGTTCCTAGCTGCTGCTTTCTCCCTCGAACTCAGGAGCACGATCGTAGGGACCGGACAAAACTCTGACTCGGGACTGAAATCCGAGTGCCCTATTGAGCAGAGCGTCGGACCTCCTTTCGGTTTTGGGGGTTAGGAATATAGAATTTTTTCCCCTAAAACCGAGAATGGGACCAAAAAGAGACTAGCGTGGACCGGACTAAGAAAGCATAGTCCTCTTTTTTAGAAATCCTAAGGTGAATACTTGAACCTTAGGAGGAGAGGAGGTGTAGAGTGAATGAGCAAATGAAAGTGGTGGGGGGGGGGGGGGGGGGGGGGGTAAGGGGTAGAGGCTTATTTATAGGTGTAAAAAACAAGTAAATAAGGTAAGTTTTTAACCAGGGAAGGTCAGGGCAACATAGGAAGGGCCGATCGGCCAGCCCGACTGATGTGCCTGGCCGTGACCAGCCGGCCGGCTGGTGGGAACAGACTGAGTGGTATCTCGTGGGCAGGCTGGCCCGCCAAGTCGCGCTGGCCGGCCGGCCATGTTGTGCCGGGCAGGATTTGTGCGTTCGCTTGGTTTTTTGGTGTTTTTTCTTTCGTTTCATGTCCGATATGGGTGATTCGAAGACCAACGTAACCCTAACGCCATGTCCTATTGTATTACTGCACCAAATTCAGGATACAACGAGTATATGGAAGGGTAGAAGGGCGATTAGCGGCTACCAAGGGTATGTCGCGGGATCATGGACCCTAGGGTTTGACTCTCGAGGATCGTCTGAGTGTCCGGAGTCTGCTAACGTGTGGCGGGCCTGAGCTATCAATTTTACAGAATGTCATCATGTGACAAGGTGCAAAATCAAGGTATTCATAGACGCTAAAACACATACCCTTCTCTCTCTCTCTCTCTCTCTCTCTTCCTTCTCACGCTTGTTCATTTACTCCTTTCTCTGTCTACACATTGCTTCATCTGACGGTGGCCTTCTTGCAAGTCCCACTAGTTCATCATAGAAGAATAAAAAAGAGAGGATAAGAGCTTCAAGGGAATCTCCAGGAATCGCATTACTACCACCGTTGTCTGCAGAGAAGAATAAGGGTTTCATTTTTTTTTCAAAAAGTAATTACCTTTTTTTTGTTTTTTGTTCTTCGATGGTAGTGTTTTGTGGCTTATTAACTGCTTTTGTGGTTTAGATGCTATTTTCTCTGTTAAAAAGAATACATACATTTGAAAAATACTTTATATTTCATTGTTGAGGTTTACTATTCAAGGTGTTGGCAATGATATTTTTTTGTTCTTCTATTAGTATTTTTAAACTGAAGAATCATATTTTTGCTATTGAATAAAAGATACTGTCTCTAGGGTTTTTTTGTTGTCTTTTCTCAAAGGTTTTTGATGTTTCCCCCAAGAGATGATATTTTTTCTTTGTTCTGAAATCTATAAATTTATTCTTTGATCCAAGATGTATAGATTTACTTTGATATTATTTATCTGTGTTGGTGTTTGAATGAGAAAGATTTTTTTTCTGTAACTAACTGGATGTGGTTTTTAAGTAATTAGAGAAAAACTCAAAGTGGTTAATTGTAAGATTTGATAATATAAAGGCGTTCAATGAAAATTTCTCACTATACTGGTTAGTGAAAAGAATCATTTTAGACGCTATTGTTGTCTAGTGCTTTTTGATTATCTCTTTTTAATGAAAAAATGATAAAAAAATTATTTTTGTCATTCTGAACAATAACAAAAATAAAATGTGGTTTCTGTAACCTAAATTTTTTTTAGTATGCACTGATGTAAGTTCAACAATGATTAAAGTATCCAATTGTAAGCTTTTAGTAGCAAATATGTTATAATTGTAATACATGTAGTTTTTTTTTTTTTTTTTTTTTTTTTTGCCTAGTACTTTATAATTTCCATACTTGGCAATAACATTAGTGAAGGTGTTTTATGTATGTTGAATGGCATTGAAAGTGTTTATTTTAAAAATTTTATTGCATGGGTGTTTTTTTCTGACATGTACGTTCACTTTGTTCGTTTCAGAAAGATGGCTCCTACCATTCATGATGTGGTGCTTCACTTAAATGGGAAACAATATATTATGAATGAAGTATCATCTGAACCCTACACCTTTGAGGACTTCATGGATGCTACTTGCTACTAATTTAAGTATCGAGGAGTGCCAGTGAATTTAGATGAGAGCATTGAGTTCTTTTAGGAGATGTAATATTGTGAAGGCAGAAATTCACCTCAAAGTGTTTATGATGATAGAACCATGAAGGCTATGTTCAAGTGGTTCAAAGACAGCCCTGTAATCCACGTGCAAGTTGTAAACATTCCCCTTGCTATTGACCAAAGCCAAGAGAGATTTGTAGCGGGCGCCCCAAACGGGTAACGCACGCCAGAGATGACTAGGCGGGGGTTTCAAAAACGAGAGCCCCGACCCGGATCCGAAATGGAATCCGACCCGAACTGAAACCCGGCGAACGGCACACATTTACTCAAGGACTAGGCGGGGGTTTCAAAAAATGAAAGAAAACGACAGAGGTGCGGAAGCGAAATAAACAAAACAATAAATCATAATAATTGCACAACTATTAAAGCCCACCAAGGCCAAGGAAAATTTCAATTACATAAATAATAAACTGGTTCGATACAATATCCCGACAATAGATAATAACGGGTTCAACATATAATCCCGAATACTACATAAATAAAATCCTAATATCATAAACATAAATAAAATCATACTATCGTAAACATAAATATTAGCCAAACGGGAATAGAGTTATACATGAGCAAAATAAATGCAACTCTAACGACGATGACTACGACGACGATCAAATCCCGCCTAGTATCCTGAAACCAATACAGGGGTGAAACAGAGGGGGTTAGTCAAACGACAAAGTGAGGAGGGAATAATAATGTATATTATAAAACGGAAATAAATCACCATTTTTAAGCTTAAAAGAAATCAACATAAAAGAAAGGTTTTCGTAAACGGGTGGTGATTTAGCATAAAACATAACATATCATATGACTCGGCGAGTCGAGCCCTTAACTCCAATTTCCAAACATAAAACGGGAAACCATCCTTATTCCTCCAATGTAGGCAGACCGCTAAATCCGAACTACGCAAAACATATCTTACGGTAACTCAGGAACTCAAAGGGCTGCCACTCCGGCCTCACCCCGAGCTCCCAAAGGTTGAGGGAACCATAGGATTTCCGCCGTAGACCCGATGCCTACCAACTTCGTCCTATCATCCCGACTCCGGGCCCAAACATACATACATACAGTTCATAACTCGCTTTTCAAATCATTTTGGGTTGGCCAAAAGACCGTTCGAGACATGTCATATGCAAGGCCGAAGGCCAAAGTTCACCTTAGAAAACAAAAGGGGTTTTACATGTCTCTTTCGCAAACGTTTCGAAGACTATACGTAGTACTTTTTCATATCAAAACATTTTCGATAAATCGAATAAACATAATAGGCATAAATATCTACTAAGTATATATATATAGAAACGGTGTGAAAACAAAACATAAACAAGGCTTATATCGGGAGTGGCTTATTTATATATATACTTAATAGTACTGGAATCAGAAACGGAAAACCTCACCTATTGGCTATACAAAAAGAAGAGCAAAAGCAAGAACCGACGCTACTCCACGGGAGTATCGTCTGCAAAAATATCAAGACACAACCAATTAAGACTAAGGACGACGTACGGCTTATACGAAAACATTAAAACATATTGAGGCACGTTATACAATCACATAAGGCACTTAGGTTCAAATTATCAAACGAAAACGGAGTAATTCGCAAATTTAAAAATGAAAGTCAAGTCCAAGTGCAACGAAACTTTACGGACATCCTTTAAATATCATAAGGGAGTATGGATTCGAATTTTGGGAAAATCGGACTTCATATGCAAAAGTTAGAAAATTTGACGAAAACTTAAAATGCACTATTCATAGACCCGAACATGCTATAAATTCATAAATCATGCAATTCATATCTATTTCATATATATTGAATAAATGAGCGAAGAAAGAATTCAGAAAGGACGAGCCTCGGAGGGACCCGTAGGCCAAAATTGGCCCTGACATACAGAAGGTTAGGGCCCTGTTCAAACGGGCCACACGGCCTTGTGCACGGCCGTGTGCCAAGGCCGTGCGCATCAAAGAAGGACACGCACGGTCTCTTGCACACGGCCTCAAGGCCGTGTGCACAAGGCCGTGCACCATCACAACTAGCACGGTCTCCTGCACGGCCGTGCGGGAGACCGTGTACACCCACACAGGCTTGCCACACCCCGTGTGCAAAGCCCGTGCACGTCAAGAAACAGCAGAAACTTCGCAGAACCAGAAAAACCACGCGAGTTCAATCCTAACTTCAACATTTGATCATCTAAACATGCAAATCACGCCCTAATATTTACATATAATGATCTACAACATATAAGCTACGGATAGGATCCAAAAACACGAAAATCCATCCATAAATTCTCTCGAAATCACATAAACCCTAAATTATTCAACTATTTACAAAAACAAGAAATACGAGGCATAGGAGACATTAACCGAGAGGGACGTGAAAGGCTTACTCATAGAAGAGATCGCGGGGAGTTCGTAGGCGTAAACGGTTCGAAAATCCGTTGGGAAACGAAGTCAGAATGATCGTTGGAACCTCCTTCCTTCTCTTTCTCTTTTTCTTTCTTTTCTTTTCTTTCTTTCTTGGTGTTGCACGAGAGTGAGGTAAGAGAGAGGGTGATGAGACTTAGTCAAAAGTTTGACTAGGGTTTAAATCGATAGGGCAAATTCGTAATTTCGCGAAATAAGTTTGAAAACTCATGTTGTCCAAGTAATATATAATTACAGTCAAAATTCATATAATTAAACGCACATTGACAATTCGTAATTTAAATATAGAAATTCATTCATTTACGAAATTATTCTAAAATCTCATAATAAATATCAAATAAAATAATAAATTGCGCAAATACCCGATTCGGACATACCAGATTATAATTCGGATTTTTGGGGCGTTACAATCACCCCTCCTTATGAGAATCTGGCCCCTAGATTCTACTCGTCCGACTGAAATAATTCCGGATGAAACTTGCGCATCTTGTCCTCGGTCTCCCATGTAGCTTCTTCGGTTGTCTGATTTCTCCAAAGAACTTTGACAAGAGAAATCTCCCGGTTCCGCAGAGCTTAAGTCTTCTTATCCAATATCTTCACCAGCTTCGAAACAAAGGTCAAATCCGGCTCTAGTTCAATTTCCTCAACAGGAAGGATCTCGGACTCATTCGGGAAGTACTTTCGGAGTTGAGAAACATGAAAGACATTGTGAATTCCTGTTAGGCTGGGCGCAAGTCTAACCTGTAGGCAGCGTTCCCAATCCTCTCCAGAATTTCATAGGGACCCAAAAATCTGGGACTCAGTTTTCCTCCTTTTCCAATTCGGGTGAATCCCTTTCGAGGAGAAGCTTTGAGGAATACTTTGTCACCAACCTCAAATTCCAACGGTCGGCGACGGTTGTCGGCATAGCTCTTCTGTCGATCCTGAGCTGCTTTCATTCTCTGCCGAATGATCTGGATACGGTCGATGGCATTTTGGAGAAACTTTGGAGGAGTTCCTAGTTCCTTATCATCTTTCGTCCAACGCCAATCCTCGAGATCCCAAAGCAACGGGGATCTACACTTTCTGCCATACAATGCCTCGTAAGGTGTCATTTCGATCGAAGACTGATAACTGTTGTTGTAGGCAAACTCGATCAAAGGCAATTGGTCGTGCCAATTGTTGCGAAAATCCAAGGCACAAGCCCGGAGCACATCACAGAGGTATCTGATCATTCTCTCTGACTGACTATCTGTCTGCGGATGTGCGGCTGTACTGAAAGTCAGCTTCGTCCCCATTCGCTCTTGAAGTTGCTGCCATAAGCGAGAAGTAAATCGAGCGTCTCTATCAGACACTATCGTAGTCGGAATCCCATGAAGCTTGACAATTTCTCGGTGATAAATCTCTGCCAACTTATCCACTTTGTACGACATGTTGATCGGTAGAAAATGAGCACTCTTGGACAGTCGGTCGATAATCACCTAGATGCTATCGTATCCACCTCTAACTTTAGGCAAACCAGACACGAAGTCCATGGCAATACCCTCCCAATTCCATGTAGGAATCGGTAGTGGCTCAAGCAAACCTCCCGGTCTTTGATGTTCAAATTTAACTTGCTGACAAGTCGAGCATCTCTTGACGTAATCAGCTACGTGTCTCTTCATACCTCTCCACCAGAATAATTCTTTTAGATCCCGGTACATCTTACTTCCTCCTGGATGAACTGTGTAAGGTGGTTGTGAGCCTCATCGAGAATCTCTTTCCTCAGACCCTCGGGAACACAAACTCGGGACTTGTAGCGGAGAATTCCTGTGTCGTCCACACCAAACTGAGTCTCTGGATCAGCTGCGATGTGAACTATCTGTCTTTGAGTCCACTCATCAGTAGCCTGAACATCTCGAATCTTTCGACCCAACTCTGACTGGATCGATATGCTGTGAACATGGGCCTGGGAACTGATGTGAACTCCCTCTAACTTAGCCTCTAGCTGGGCTATGCTTGCCTTCCGGCTCAGTGCATCAGCTACGACATTCGTCTTTCCGGGATGGTATTGAATCTTGCAATCGTAATCCTCAAATAACTCCATCCAACGGCGCTGTCGTTTGTTCAATTCCTTCTGAGTAAACAAGTACTGAATGCTCTTATGATCTGTGAAGATGTCGAACGTGATGCCGTAGAGGTAATGATGCCATTTCAGTAAAGCAAATACAATGGCGGCTAGCTCAAGGTCGTGAGTGGGATAGTTCACTTCAGCTGGCTTTAGCTTCCTCGATGCATAAGCTATAACTTTCCCATTCTGCATTGACACACAACCTAATCCTTCGTGTGGCGCATCTGCATACACAACAAATCCTTCAGAACCCTCGGGCAAGGTCAATACTGGGGCTGTGGTCAATCTCTTCTTGAGCTCCTGAAAACTAGTTTCACATTTGGCTGACCACTCAAACTTAGCTTCTTTCTTTGTCAACGCTGTTAACGGGCCTGCAAGTTTGGAGAAATCCTTGACAAAACGTCTGTAGTATCCTGCTAAACCCAAGAAACTACGGATCTCTGTAGGAGTCTTAGGTCTCTCCCAATCCAGCACTGTCTCAATCTTCAAAGGATCTACCTCGATTCCCATTCCAGATATGACATGACCTAGGAAGGTCACTCGGTCAATCCAGAATTGGCATTTGCTGAACTTAGCGTACAATTTGTGCTCTCTCAAAGCTTGGAGCACAATCCGGAGGTGTTCAGCATGTTCTTCTTCGGATTTCGAGAACACTAAGATGTCGTCAATGAAAATAACGACGAACTTGTCGAGGTACGGACGGAAAATCCTGTGCATCATGTCCATGAAAGCTGCTGGGGCATTCGTGAGTCCAAACGGCATGACCACAAACTCAAAATGTCCGTATCGGGTGTTGAAAGCTGTCTTCGGGATATCCTCTGATCGGATACGGAGCTGGTAATATCCTTGTCTGAGATCGAGCTTGGAATAAACCATCGATCCTTGTAGCAAGTCGAACAATTCCTCGATATGCGGTAAAGGATACTTGTTCTTCACTGTCACCCTGTTCAATTCTCGGTAATCGATACACATGCGAAGTGTACCATCCTTCTTCTTCACGAACAAGACTGGAGCACCCTAAGGCAAGGCACTTGGTCGGATATATCCAATAAAAAGAAGTTCATCGAGTTGGTTCTTCAATTCTTTCAACTCGGAAGGAGCCATTCGGTAAGGCGACTTCGAATAGGACTCGGCTCCCGGAACTAGGTCAATCACAAACTCTATATCCCGATCCGGTGGCCAGAATTCCAGATTCTCGGGGAACACGTCAGTGAATTCATTGACCACGGGCGTTTCTTCGATCTTCGTTTGGTCCTTCGGGCGGTTGAGAAGGTAAGCTATAAAGCATGTAGCTTCTTCTTTCTGAACGAGCTTCTTGGCTTCCATCATTGAGATATACGGACCTTCTCCTGATCGGAAACCCTTAACTTCATTGGAACCCATAATAACTTTCTTCTCGAAACAATCAACCTTCGCCCGATGCTCGTACAACCAATCCATTTCGAGAATAACTCCATATTTCTTCATCGGCAACTCGATCAAATCAGTCGGGTATTCTATACCCTCGATGATAATCGGGTAACGCTTAAGTTCTCGGTTCGCAATAACCTTTGAACCCAACGGCGAACCAACCACCAACACATAATCAAGCAAGGAAACAGGCACATGCACAGATAAGGAAACAGCAGGCGCAATAAATGAGTGTGAAGCACCCGAGTCGTACAATGCATGTATGGGGATGCCATTTATATATATAGTACCTTCCACCACATCAGTCGGATCTGCAACAACATCCTCAGCATCGCCTTCCAAGGCGTAAGCACGAGCATAAGCCTGTGGCTGAGCGGCTCCCTGCTGTACCGGTCTACTCTTCGGGCATACATCTACCCAGTGATCGGCGCTACCACATCCGTAGCAAAGACCATTCTTCCTCCAACATTTGGCCTCTAAGTGCGGGCCCTAACAAAATCCACATACAGGTCGTGGATGTCCCTGAGGTCGGGGAGGAGCAGGCTGAACGGTTGTCTTGAATGGCTTCTTCCCAGAAGAGGACCCAGAATGAGTAAAGGGTCTCTTCGAACCAGAAGCGAAACTCTTGGCGGCTGCGGGGGCAGGTGCAGAAGTCGGTCTCATCTGTCGGAGATCGGACTCTATAGATAGTGTCGTCTCAACTGCGTCGGTGTAGTACTGGAGTCTGTTCCCGAGCATATGCATACGAATCTCATTCGACAACCATATACGAGCAATGAATAATAAGCCTGGAGAAATGAGCCTCGTACTGGTCAACAGATGAAGTACCCTGCTTGAGAGCCAGGAACTCTCCCTCACGTCGCTGTCGGACCACTAACGGAATATACTTGGCCCGAAACTCAACCAAGAACTGATCCCAAGTCGGGACCACATGCTATCGCTGCCATCGCTGCTCTATACGGGCCCACCAGTCATGTGCAGCTCCTGTCATCTGATATACTGCTAATTCGACCCTCTTAGGGTCCGGACATTCCATTACACTGAACCTCTTCTCCATTGCCGATATCCAAGATTCGGCAATAACATCGTCCGGTGCACCCTCGAACTGCGGAGGGTGGAGCTTAAGGAACCTGCTCATCTCGCTCTCGGGGGCAGGTGGTGGCGTTGCTCGGTTGGTATTAACCATAAACTGCCCTAAGGCTTCCATAAACTGTGCTGGTGTCGGAACACCTGGAGGCGGACCTGGCGGTTCACGGCGAGGAGGCATTCTGCAAATTCAATACCAAACATGCATGATGATAAGCGATTGTGAAAAGCTGTAACACGTAGGCAAGTAATGTTCAGATAGAGTTCACATAAGCACTTAGCACAGTTGCAGAAATTTCACAAAAGTGCTAAGCCGTACGACCTAGACACAACCGGACACGACAGACAACCAGGCATGGCAAATACAACCTTGAGTTTCACATCCACCTATATTCAAGCCCATCCCAGTGTTTTCATTGTAAAAGATCTTTTGTTGTTGATCATCCAACAAAGATCCATCACAATTCAAACACTAAGCTTTCTTGAACAATAGAGAGTGCAATTCCCAAAGTTACACCGGCACACGACGACTGACAAAACAAACAAAACACAACGATTCAGAGCTTAGGCCATTGGACCTAAAGAAGCTCTGATACCAACTGTAGCGGGCGCCCCAAACGGGTAACGCACACCCCGCACCGAGCCCCGACCCGGATCCGAAATGGAATCCGACCCAAACCGAAAACCGGCGAACGGCACACATTAACTCAATGACTAGGCGGGGGTTTCAAAAAACGAAAGAAACCAAAAGGTGCGGAAGCGAAATAAACAAAACAATAAATCATAATAATTGCACAACTATTAAAGCCCACCAAGGCCAACGAAAATTTCAATTACATAAATAATAAACGGGTTCGATACAATATCCCGGCAATAGATAATAACGGGTTCAACATATAATCCCGAATACTACATAAATAAAATCCTAATATCATAAACATAAATAAAATCATACTATCGTAAACATAAATATTAGCCAAACGGGAATAGAGTTACAACTCTAACGACGACGACTACGATGATGATCAAATCCCGCCTACTATCCTGAAACCAATACAGGGGTGAAACAGAGGGGGTTAGTCAAACGACTAAGTGAGGAGGGAATAATAATGTATATTATAAAACGGAAATGAATCACCATTTTTAAGCTTAAAAGAAATCAACATAAAAGAAAGGTTTTCGTAAACAGGTGGTGATTTAGCATAAAACATAACATATCATATGACTCGGCGAGTCGAGACCTTAACTCCAATTTCCAACCATAAAACGGGAAACCACCCTTATTCCTCCAATGTAGGCGGACCGCTAAATCCGAACTACGCATAACATAGCTTACGGTAACTCAGGTACTCAAAGGGCTACCACTCTGGCCTCACCCCGAGCTCCCAAAGGTGGAGGGAACCATAGGATTTCCGCCGTAGACCCGATGCCTACCAACTTCGTCCTATCATCCTGACTCCGGGCCCAAACATACATACATACAGTTCATAACTCGGTTTTCAAATCATTTCAGGTTGGCCAAAAGACCGTTCGAGACATGTCATATGCGAGGCCGAAGGCCAAAGTTCGCCTTAGGAAACAAAAGGGGTTTTACATGTCTCTTTCGCAAACGTTTCGAAGACTATACGTAGTACTTTTTCATATCAAAACATTTTCGATAAATCGAATAAACATGATAGGCATAAATATCTACTAAGTATATATATATAGAAACGGTGTGAAAACAAAACGTAAACAAGGCTTATATCGGGAGAGGCTTATTTATATATATACTTAATAGTACCGGAATCAGAAACGGAAAGCCTCACCTGTTGGCCATACAAAAAGAAGAGCAAAAGCAAGAACCGGCGCTACTCCACGGGAGTATCATCTGAAAAAATACCAAGACACAACCAATTAAGACTAAGGATGACGCACGGCTTATACGAAAACATTAAAACATATTGAGGCACGTTATACAATCACATAAGGCACTTAGGTTCAAATTATCAAACGAAAATGGAGTAATTCACAAATTTAAAAATGAAAATCAAGTCCAAATGCAACGAAACATTACGGACATGCTTTAAATATCATAAGGGAGTATGCATTCCAATTTCGGGAAAATCGGACTTCATATGCAAAAGTTAGAAAATTTGACGAAAACTTAAAATGTACTATTCATAGACCCGAACATGCTATAAATTCATAAATCATGCAATTTATATCTATTTCATATATATCGAATACACCAGTGAAGAAAGAATTCGGAAAAGACGAGCCTCGGAGGGACCCGTTGGCCAAAATTGGCCTGGCTTACAGAAGGTCAGGGCCCTGTTCAAACGGGCCATACGGCCTTGTGCACGGCCCTGTGCCAAGGCCGTGCGCATCAAAGAAGGACATGCACGGTCTCTTGCACACAGCCTCAAGGCCGTGTGCACAAGGCCGTGCACCATCATAACACGCACGGTCTCCTGCACGGCCGTGCGGGAGACCGTGTACACCCACACGGGCTTGCCACACCCCGTGTGCAAAGCCCGTGCACGTCAAGAAACAGGAGAAACTTCACAGAACCAGAAAAACCACGCGAGTTCAATCCTAACTTCAACATTTGATCATCTAAACATGCAAATCACGCCCTAATATTTACATATAATGATCTACAACATATAAGCTACGCATAGGATCCAAAAACACGAAAATCCATCCATAAATTCTCTCGAAATTACATAAACCATAAATTATTCAACTATATACAAAAATGAGAAATACGAGGCATAGGAGACATTAAACGAGAGGGACGTGAAAGGCTTACTCATAGAAGAGATCGCGGGGAGTTCGTAGGCGTAAACGGTTCGAAAATCCGTTGGGAAATGAAGTCGGAATGATCGTTGGAACCTCCTTCCTTCTCTTTCTCTTTTTCTTTCTTTTCTTTTCTTTCTTTCTTGGTGTTGCACGAGAGTGAGGGAAGAGAGAGGGTGATGAGACTTAGTCAAAAGTTTGACTAGGGTTTTAAATCGAAGGGGCAAATTCGTAATTTCGTAAAATAAGTTTGAAAACTCATGTTGTCCAAATAATACATAATTACAGTCAAAATTCATATAATTAAACGCACATTGGCAATTCATAATTTAAATATAGAAATTCATTCATTTACGAAATTATTCTAAAATCTCATAATAAATATCAAATAAAATAATAAATTGCACAAATACCCGATTCGGACATACCGGATCATAATTCAGATTTTCGGGGCGTTACAAGATTGGGTGCACATCCAACTGAAGAATCCAATTCCAAGAAGGATGCAGCTGACTTGGGTCAGGGATTATTGGATGACATTGCATGGGACGAGCTCTACAAGGATGATGTTGGGGGAGAAAAAAAATAAGAAAGGGAAAGATGTTACTCATGAAGTAATGTCTTATTTATTTGGGAGGAGAAATAGTAATTTTTATGGGGGTAACTTTGTTGTGCCTGAGTTACTTAAGTCTGGTGATGGTGACATAGTAAGGGAAAAACAAACTGAGGGGGTAATAGTAATTTAGAGTCTATGAAATTGGGTGAAAAAGTTAGTGAAATAGAAATAGAAGGGGGAGGGGGGGAATGTAATGTCCCAGAGTCTCAAGTTGAGTCAGTAACTCAAGTTGAGACTGTGACTCAAGCAGATGGTAACAAGAAAATTGTTGATGCTGTAGAGGGTGGTGATCGTGAAGGATCTAATCCTCCAGGAGATGATGATGGGGATGACAGTGGTCCCCTAACTGATTCTGATGGTGACGACAGTGACCAATGGATGAAGAGTACATGGAAATGGCTAAAGATCATGACACTGATGAAGATGACTTGTGGCCTTCAGAAGACAGTGGATTCTTTCTTTGAGATTGATACTGAAGTTGATACTTCTTCAAGTGAGGACTATAGTGAAGAAGAAGTCCTCCCATAGGTTGATGAAGCCATGGAGGGAGATGAGCTATCTGATTATCAATTAGATGATTACTATGAGGCCGTGCCAAGTGATTTTGATGAAGATTTTCTTGTTGACCCATATGGAACTGGACAAGAGACAAAATTTTTGATTCCTGAGGACCCTTGTACCCAGAACAATTTATATTAGGGCCAAGAGTTTGTTGATGTCTATGCATTTAGACAGGAAGGAGTATGTCATAAGAAAAGGATTCAAGATTCTGAAGGAAAAAAATGAGAGGGATAGAGTGAGAGCACATTGTGCTGCTGATGGTCGTGCATGGAGGATTTATGCTGCCACAATGAATGATAACACCACATTTAAAGTGAAGAGAGTTGTCCCTGATCATTCATGCATCAGGGTTGATGGAACACACAAGGCCTCAGTTGATTGGATGGCCAAAAAGTTTCATTTCTTTTTCTTTTTTTTTTTTTTTGATAAATAACTTTTGCTGAAACAATCTGAGTCTAGCATAAGAACATGTGGTCTAGCTGTAAATAATGTCAAATTCTACTAGAAGTTGGATCATCTATCTCCATTAGTGATCCTTGCAATCCTTGTAGCTGTAAATAATGTCAAATTCTAAGAGAAGTGGAATCATCTATCTCCGTTAGCGATCTTTGCAATCCTTGCAGAGATATAAGCACTTCCAGTACTTGCTTAGCATCCTCCTTGAACATATCATTTACAACCCATCCCAACCAAGCTAATGCACTTCATTGCTTTGTCATAAAGCATAGAATTAGATTTGTCTGTTGCATCATAGTATTTAGGGAAGTATTCCTGGGATAAAGTAGTAACTGAAGCTAAAGCAGTTAAGGCATCCTCCTGAACCATTTGTTTTGAGTTCTGTAGCAGTAGAAGCAACTTCTCCACTATCTCATCTAAATAAGGTGTCAAAATTTTTGAAGTGCAGATTGAGCAGAATTTGTGCACAGCTGAAGCGGCATGTGTTTGTACTCAAGGATGGATATCATCTATCTGGCCAGCTAGTACTGGCATCACAAGTTGTGGGTACTTAACTTGTTAATCTAGGCCCAAATAAGTTGGAAGCTGACCAATTTCATTAATAGCTGCCCATTTCACACGTGGATGAGGATGTTGAAAGGAATCCAAAATCATGTGCACCACTTGCTCCAAATTTTCAATCACCACCTTCGAACAAACTTGTGAAACTGCAATTAGGGCAGCATGATGCTTCTGCCACTCAGGAGCAAACAGATAAGCCGACAACTGCTTATATGCCAGGGGAAAAGTAGTATTCACATCAAGGGCCATTGTAAGCCTAAACAAATACTCCTGACCAACACTAAGATTTCCAGCATCTTCATCCTTAGCCTGTGCACTGTGCCACACTAGATCATCCTCGACATCAGAAAACATCATCATTATAATGCCCAAAATCCCGCTAATAAGTTGTTGGGGCAACATCATTCCAAGTGCTCTCTCTCGTGCTTCAGCCAAAGTAATCATAAAGTCAACAACAGAATAACATGATCCTTCCTCCATAAACTTCTCATCCTCACCTATCTCCAACATGGACTCCACCACAACCTCAATCTTCTTGTGAAGAAATATGGGCTTCTTGCCAATTATATCAACAACCCCAAACCCTCTGGACCTGATGCTTCTTGCCCCAAGTACATAGTCTGAGTCAACCTCCTCATCATCGATGGCAATAAATCCTGGAACCTATTGGCCCGATCATTTAGAGTGATCAAGATATATTTAATAACAACAATCAATGCAGCTATACTTACAAACAAGAGGCCATCATCCAATCCATACGAAAATACTATATGCAATTCCGCATAAAAATACAAAAAGCCTCCCAATTGAGGTAAATGAGATAACATCAAGAAAATGGATTCCCGTAATTTATGGTGGATGGAATGTCCATGTAGAGATATGAAACATACAGGTTGGTGCCAGTGGCTATCTGGGAGGAGCGATGAGGCAAGCTCCGAAATGGTGTCGTAAAATTTTCTAATAATGTATCTAAACTTCTCCTTTCGCATAGCGGCAAAAAGGATGACTTTAATTGCAGAGAGAGTTGACTCATTGAGTAGTGGCAAATCATCCCGAGTCAGCTGCTTCCGGAGAAGGATTGTAGCACTGGTGCATGTCTCGAAGTGGACCGAGGAGGATAGAAGACGGGCGAGTTTCAGCGCGAGCGAGTTGGGATCCTCCTACTTAAGCAAATTGAAGGACTTAACCCGTGACTACTGCTCATTGATGGTGGACAACAAACAAGAAATTAATGTCTCGAAAAGCACCGGGGTCCTGCCCCAGAATCACCGCGAGGTGGGATAACTATAGCTGCGTTGACTCGACAACCATCATACTAAGTCACGACGATTCTACACTAGGGTTTTTTACTTTCTTAGATGGCCAAAAAGTTAGAAAATTAAAAGGGACCCAAATGCAAGACCTGCAGTGCTTAAAAGGGAAATAGCAAAGTATGGGCTATCTTGCTTAAAAGGGAAATGGCAAAGTATGGGCTATCTCCTCAATATATGCTGTAGCGCCCCTTTCCATAGGAGGAGAAAGGACACCACATGTAGCGCCCCTTTCCGTATGAGGAGAAAGGACACCACATCCGCACCGAGACGAACTCCCAAACGAGGTAAAGGTACCCCATTCGAAAATCCATCCCGGCGAACGGCAATCACTCGATCAAACTCCGGCAACAGCATCACGACGCCCCAACAACAACAGCAATAATTAGAATAGTGCGGAAGCGATTTCAGAAAATAACAATTTAATCATAAAAGTCATCCATGGCAACATAATTCATAAAATAATTCCAAAGTAAATATCCAATTAATGCCATCCACGGCTCAACTATCTATCCCACATCAGGGGCACGTAAGTACGGAAAATAAATCATAATATTAAATACAATAAGCTAAATCAATTCATAAAGTAAAGACTCGACTGTTGTTGGGACACTGACAAGACAAGAGACAAGAGCCGACCTAGACCTGCTGTTGCCGACTGACAAGATAGGTGACACCGCCACCTGTCTACCTGAAGCAAGAACCAAAATAGAAGGGTGAGTATAAAGGATACTCCGTAAAGGGGGTAATACAATATAGGTATTGATCACAGTTCGTCGTTTATCGTTTAAAACCAAAAAGGGGTGAATGTTACTCGTTTTGATAAAGATACATACAATAATATAAGTTGTAAAACTATAACACAAAGCAACATTTGGGTTCGGCTTTATTTGAAAACACAAAAGGTTGACGAACCGGATCCTTTGAAAACATTTGCACATAAGGTCAAGCCGATCATTTTGAAATGATATTAGTTGAGTCACGAGGCCGTTACAAGTTCGAAAAAACATGGCATAAATAAGTTGGAAATGATAAGTAAAAATGGCTCGTCATTCAACTAAATAGTTTGAACAATAAAGAAGGCTTAAGTTGGGCAAGTTCGAGCCACGCTTCCGGGTTTTATATATATATAGGGAAATGCATATGCTAAATGAAGAAAACCGGAATGTGCTTCGACTTGTAACGAAAGCCGTTAATCAATTAGACAAGCAAGTAATGCAATAAGTCATGCAATAATGTGTCCCGGCGAGAATGGGCCCTCTCCTTATAACTCCCAACCATGAAAATGCATGAAAGCATATAGACAAGTACTCCACCACCAAAAGTCACGATCTAATCACAATTTAAGGAAACGAGTGGTGCCCCACAACGCTACCGTACACAATTTAAGGAAACGCTGAAGGCGCTATCGTCGCATTAACTTAGACTAGCCAAACCTCCCGACCAACCTAAGTTAACACCTAGAGTACACATCGGGATTTGCCCTAGACGCTCGTCTCCAGGCTCACCTCCTGTATAACTCTTGGGCCCCAAGGTCATGATCCAGTCCATGGCTCGCTTTTGAAATCAATAACAATTTAGGTGGCCAAAAGGGCCATTCGAAAATAGAGAATCAGGGTGTGGGAGGCCAAAGGGGCCATTCAAGATAAGGTTATGATTGCGAGGTCGAGAGACCAAAGTTCGCATTTAAAAACAAATGGGTTTTCCTTGCCTCTAGTTGAAAATATTTGTAAAATATTATACATATAGGTTTTGCTATTAAAAGGTTTGGCTAAGCACATAAGGAAATAGTAAAGGCAGGAACAACAAGCAAGAAGAAAGGCGGGATAATAATTTATTTCGCAAACCTATATATATCTATGATCTTGCCCCAGTTGAAAACGTTTTAAACCCTTACCTGTAGCTCGACAAACGGGAAAAGCAAGCAAGCAACATGTATGATTCTCCCTCAGAGATCCCACCTGAAAGCACGGGGTCTAGAGGATGAATGACTGACACGAACAAGAAAACAGACATTGACCCTCGGCTATCAAAATACAAACATGCTTAATGATAATCGTTCAATATTTAAACACAAAAGAGCAAGTAGGGGTAAATTGGTCATTTAACATGTAAAATGGGAATAAACGAATAACAATTAACATTTAATTAATAATAACATTTAAGCATAAACTAATCAGGGGTTAAGCTTGTAATTAAACATCAAACGTGTATATTTCATTTATTACAATAATTTGAAATACAACTTCACAACTTATAGCTTTTCTCAAAAGCTCAAAAGCTACAAGTTCATATTAATCTCATCTCTAGCCTAATCGAACCGAAACCCATCCGTTCGACTACACAAGCATATATCATCAACAATCACCAATTTACACAAGTTATAGTACAATTGATTCATGCTAAAACAATCCGAAAAGCTAAAAGCTAGAAGCTACAATCAAAAAGCTACCAATTAACACAATTATACAAAAAAATGCAATAAAAGACAAATGACAAGTCGGATTCAAGTAATACCAGCGCTGTTAGAACCGTTGCATCGAGGGGCACGATCTGTCCAAAGACTCCATCATCGGATTCCCGCCGGAACAGTACGAAAATGCCGGAAAACCACCTGCCACCACTTGACCACCGCCGGACCACCTCCGATGATCGAACCCTTATAGCGAAATGTTCCTCTCGACGAGCCCATCACTTCCCTCAAAGTCGTTTCTCAATCGGATCATCCATTGGAATTTAATTTCACTTTGAAGCTCCAAAACCCTAGAATCTAAGAATCAAAATTAACGAAAATCGGCTCAACGAAATACGAAATTGACTTCGAAATCGGCCTACCCATATCGAGAAGATTGAAATCTATATAAAACCCTCTGAAAATGGTGGCCAGAAAGTATAGACCACCACGTCGCCGCCGCAGATCTGCCACGCGCCGCCGAACCTCCGCCGCGGCTCACTTCCAGGCCATGAGACCACCACCAAAATCTTCGTCTCTTCAAGGTCATTCCAGCCACGGTGGTGCGCCGCCTCAACTCCACCTGGAATCACCGAAAATCGACGTTGACAGCCGCGCCTTCTCCTCCCCGTTCCATCGCCGTCCAGCCAAATCAGGTTGCGGGACCACCGCCAAAAGTTTTCCCTCGTCGAGAGCTTCCATTTCCGACCAAGCCCAGGTCGTGCCGTCGCCGGAAACGCCTGAACGACCTCCATTACCGCCGCCGTAGCGCCACCATCGGTGCTCCAATCGCCGGGAAAGTGGTATGGTTGAGTTCGTCTGGTCGAGACGGTTGATTCGACACGCGCGATTCCGAGAAGAAATGAGAAATCACATTTTGGGGAGGGTGAGAGCTCGCGGCTATTGTTGTGCGTGAGGGTGTTCTTCATTTTTCATTTTGGCCCCAAATCTTCCAATAATCACATAATATATCATATCCTCGAAAAACGTGTAAAAGTGCAAAGTATCGGAATTAGGCGTACTTAGTGTCAAAATGACCGAAATTAAATGCTTAATAAGAATTGAGGTTCATTTTTTTAGAATTCATGAGTTTACGAAAAGTTAATTCCGGGTTGGGCTAAAGTGTAAATAATTTTGGGCTAAAATGCAATTTTATTTAAAATATGATTTAATGAATAATATTTAGAATTTCATGAAAATATTTGGAACCTCGACAAAAGATGCATTATTAAAACATTGAACCCCTGTCCAATGTACACCGTTAAATTACTAAATTAAATTAAACGAGCTATAAATATAAATTTACCAAATTGACCCTAATTAGTGGCAAAACGATGCAATTAAATTCTAATTAATGCCTTGGGTTTTAAATACCAAATCAATGAATTATAAAAATATTTAAAATGCAAGAGTTGGAAAACGTGCAATTGTGAAAGACGTCAGGACCGTAAACGGTCCGAATTTCGATAAATGCGCATATCTTGAACTTGGAGATTGCGAGTCGTTACACCACATCCGCACCGAGACGAACTCCCAAACGAGGTAAATGTACCCCATTCAAAAATTCATCCCAGCGAACGGCAATCACTCGATCTATACTGGCAACAACGTCCCTGGCCCAACATCAACGACAAACAACAAACAGAGTGCGGAAGCTAAACAATATCAAGTCAACAGTTAGGCCACACGGGGCATCAATACTCATAACCAATGCTCATTAATTCAATAATATAACCATTCTACATAGGAATTTAGTTAATGGAGAGATTCGATTCAAATAATAAGTGACAGACTGTTGTTGGACACTACCGACAATACCAATAGACTCGAAACCCAAGACTCACGACCCGCTCTTCCCAACCGACATGAAAGGTGACAACGCCACCTGTCGACCTGAAGTAAGAATCAAAACAAGGGGTGAGCATAAATGATACTCAGTGAAGGCATAAGTTGGAACAAGTAAGAGCCACACTTCCGGATTTTGTATATATATATATAAGAAAATACATATGCTAAATGAAGAAAACTCGAATGTGCTTCGACTTGCAATAACAATAATCAGTAACAGTAATGACAATAAAGCATGAGTAAAGGCAATTAATATCCCAGCGAGAATGGGCCTGTTCCTCCTTATAACCCCTTTATGTCATGAAAAATACTCCATCTCCGGTGCCTGACCCCATAGCGCGACTATGGGTGACGAACATGAATTTCAGGAAAGTGTGCAACGAATGCATCACCCACCATTGCTCCCAACCGTGGTTATCAACTCCTGACGGACCACGATTGACGCTTAGTTTTGGGAGTACTACCTTGGGAAACACCCTGGACGCTCGTCCCTAGGTGAGACCCGCGAATACCATCCGGGGCCCCATGAAAGAAAGTACATGAATTTGCTCGCATTTCAAGAAACATTATAAGTTGAGTGCCAAAAGGGTATTTAGGCAAGTGTGTGACGACAAAGGGGGTGACCATAAGTTTCATACGTGTCGGGGTGTGCTGACGGACTCCCCTAACGACTTCCCTTATAGACCCAACCAAAGTCAAAGTGCCACGTTAAAATGAAAGAGCCTTACTTGCCTATTGAAAACAAAACGGATTAGGGATACTTATAGGTATAAGTTGATATCAAAGAGTTTGTTCGATAAAATCATGAAAATATAATCAAATAGCTAATAGGATATACGAGAGCGAGAAAACAAATGATGATGAGCATGTACGGGTAGTTATTTCGCAATGATTAAAAGAGATTCTTACTCCAGTGAAAACATTTTAAACCCTCACCTGGAAGCACGGGAAAGCTGAGACAACTCAAGCAATTCCTTGAGAGAACGACCTGAAACTGACAGACGACAAAACCAATCAAGACAACACACGACGCACGACTCATAGAACTTTCGACTCAAGAAGGACTATATAAATCATACAGTCACCAAGAATTTCAATTAAAATGCAATTGGATCCATTAAAATAATTATACAAAATTAAAGATGTTAAACATGCTCGATTACAATTCTAACTTCATATTCATCCATAATATAATGCAAAGAAGCACTCATGCAATTTTCGGATCATTCAGACATCATTCAAAAATTAGGGAAAAAGTCCTAAACGAAAAAGGTACTATACATGGCCCGAACGACGTCAGAATTTTGAAAACTTTACTGAATATTCATCCTTGAATCATAGGGAAGCTATAGGTGAAATCGGCTCGATTTTTGGAGGTCGTATGCAAAAAGTTAACTTTTATTTTTGGCCATTTGACCCAATTGCCGTGAGCAACTTAGGAAAGTGGTCTGAAAAATGGTTAAGGCATTTGCACGGGCTCGGGTATGGGGTTGCGCATGGTCTTGAAGACACCCTCAAGATCATGCAGGCTGAAAAGCTTACGCACTGGCTTGCGCAGGCGCTAGGGCGGGCGCACTGACTTGCGCACGGGCTTGCCAAGACCGTGCGCAAGACCGTGCAGCTTATGTTTCAGGTGCAGAATCGCGATTTCAAAATATTTCACGAGGGTTTCAACCAAAAATCATTCATGGCGGATTCTAGAGTCAAAATCAACAAATAAAACTTTTACTTATGCATTATACACACTAAGAGCTATCATTTGATCCAAACAACTCGAAAAATGGTGACCTATAACATGCAAACCCATCAAATTTATCAAATATTCAATTCAAGAAAAAGCTAGTAAGTCGCGAGAATTAATAGATGAAACGAAATGGTGGTAGAAGGTTACCGGTAGAGAATCGAACGAAGATCGTCGAGGTGTTCTCGGAATTTCGATTGGTCGAGTGACGGGTTCGGGGCGGGGTTTTCTCTCTTCCTCCTTCTTCCTTCTTTCTTCTTCCTCTTCCTTTCTCCTTCTTCTTTCTCTCTCTCAGTTTTGCGGGTATGTGTGCAAGAGTGTGCAAGTGTATTCAAAGGGGTGCATAAGGGGGTGCAAGTGAGGTCAAGGGGGTGTAAGGTGTATTCAAGAGGGTGTGGCGTTCGAACGAGATTAAAGGAAATTTGAAGGGTGGAAAAGGTAATTATGAGAGAGTAAGGATTGAGAATAAAATAAAATTAGCTAACAAAGCTAATCTTTTCATTTAAAATTCAACAAGGTGTCGAATAATTATTCCGAAAATATATTCCGAAATTTTGGGTCGTTACAATACTCCCCTTTTCAAAAGAATCTGTCCTCAGATTCTTCTCCGGATCATGGGGTTTGTAAAAGGGAGTATAATACGGAAATTAAATGTTCGTTATACATAATCGAGCAATTATCACATAAACAATTAATTTAAAACGAACAACTAGCATTTAATTCGAAATAGACAAGTACCAAGTAGTTCATACATAATAAGTTCCTAATAAAGGTAAAATTACAATTAAAACAAAAAATAACGAGAAATGGAAAGATAAACGATAACGTCTCAGAGTCGGAAGCTCCAGAACTGGGCTGCATGCCAAGGTAGCTCAGGTAGCTACCGAGCTGCTCGGAGATGGACCCCTCAAGGTCGGAGATCCTGTCTGAGCTCCCGAAGGTCAGCTGACTGCTGGTTAAGTCTCTCGATGGTCTGCTCGCTGACAGATGTGAAGCGGTCTCCCCAAATAGTCCACCTGTCGGCCTCCCACTAACTTCAGATATCCAAATCCGACTGTTGATACTGGTTCCATTGATCCTCGCTCAGTCTATCCCACTGAGAGGATCCAGCCTGATGCTGCGTAGTCGGTGAAGTCCTGCTAGAAGTGAGTCTCACCGGCTCTAGGAGGATCGGGTACGTACGGAGCTTACTGAGGGTCAAAGCCCCCAGCTGCGTATAATTGCTCGAGCATCTGCTCCTCGATCTCGTGACGATTCTCCTCAGGAAGATCCCCTTCATTAATATCCTCCTCGTCGTCGTTTTCGCTCTCTGCAGCTGCTTCCTCTGCCGACATAGGTACGTATCTACTATGATGGCCCTTTGTCTTCCGACAAAGCTTCACTTGGGCGAATTGCTTGTAAGTGATAGTAGCATCGTCTCCCCCTGCTAGGGCCATTCGATCCATTTCGGTCACAACGGCACACTCTAGGATCACGGTGATATAGGACCCAATTATGATTTCCCCTTTTGGGCGGGTAGCCACATACTCCGCTTACCTTAGGAAGAACATGATGCCATTGATCGTCTTGTTCTGGACCGCGCAATCCAGAATGTACAACTAGTCCAAGTTGATGGAGCCATAACTATCCCCTCGAGCAAACACCGTGCAAGAGTGGAATCGATAAAAAGTCCTCAAGGCCTGATTAATGAGGTCGGTGGCCTTCGACTTCCCTCGCTTGAAGGGCTTCCCAGACGTGGAAACACGTCTCCATGCGTCGACTTTGGACCAACCAATCTCCCGGCTCATCATCCCATCAATAGGTAGTCCGAAATGTGATGTCAATTGGCGTAGAGTGAGCTCGTACTCTTCGTTAACTGCCCAGAATTCTATCTTGAAAGGTAGCTCGGGGTCATCTTGATGTGGGAGTAATTGGAGTGTGGCAATGAATTCGTAGACAAGCCGAGGATATGAATTCCTTCTAAAATCCAAGAATGTAGTCCAACCTACATTCTCGATGTATCGAGCTACATCGGGGCCAAGACTTAATCTCCCTAGGCATCTACATCGAGAAATTTGGTGGAGAGAACCGGGCGTCCATACATACGACGGAAAATTCTTGCTTGAGTGGGGTTCGGAATTTCCACCCCAAGAGGAAGTGGGGATGGAGGGTCATTTTGCCTCCTTCTTCTTCGGGAACCTTCGGCGGCCATGAAGGAAGCTTGTTTAAAACTTGCTTGGGTGAAATTGAAGAGTTTCTTCACTCAGGAATTTTATCGAACCCTTGACGGGCGTGTATTTTGAGCAAGGATTTGAGAAATATCGATTTGGCGGATCTTCCCCAAAAACCAACTAATGAAAATATGTAGTTTAGGCAATGTACCTACCGAATTTCACGAAGATCCAGCGGCCGGATCGAAAGATATAGGCTTGCAAAGTTTGGGAGGAAAAATTGGGGGAAAATTTTGAGGGTTTTGCTGTTGCTGGGCGAGAGAAAAGAGGGTAAAAAGCTACTGGATGTTCGCTCACAAAAATGAGATTAAAAGCAGCAATAAGGGCAGACGCACGTGCATGTGTAGGCCAGTGCAGGCCGGTTCAAGCGGTTCCGCGGTTCAGACGTTGAAATGGTCTTCACGGTCTTGAGCTGGACACACCGGCTTGATCAAGACCATGCGTAGGGGCGTGCAAGTGCCCCTGATTCGAAATAAAATGTGGAAAATTACCAAAATACCCCAGATTAAATCCGGAGTTCAACCATACAACAATTATATCATGCCGCGCAATTAATAAATAGGAATACGGGAAAATATGAATGATATGAACATGCATCTTACCTTTATTTCTAGAAACGAAGTCCGGTCTAGCCTTCCTTTTTCCTTTATTCGGCGTCTTGGCTCGAGTCCTTTGATCCGGTAGCTCCTTCGTTATTGCACGACCCTAACACTGTCCCTCCATGAACAATTCCATTAGCTGCCTCTGCCCCGGTTGGGGCAATTCTTGGCGTTGTGTCCGAGGGTACCACAGATCAAGCATTGTCCAAGCTTTCTCCTACACATATCAGCGGTGTGATTCGGTTTTCTATAGTGCGAGCAGAGAGTAGCACTCTCACTTGATTCGGGTCTGCTAGCCGCCGTCCCTTCGCTATTAAAAGTCTCAAGAACGATCGTTGGACCTCCTGACTCGTGGGGTCGGTTCTCCAATGTGATTAGTCTGGCTCCTCTAGCCCTCAATGCTAGCTCCGATTCGGCCCGTAAAGCTCTAGCGACAGCTACTGTAACGCCCCGCTATTTTATAACGCTTCGGTACGTTTACCGACTAATTGCCCTTGTGTGCATTGTTTACAATTATGTGATTATGTGAATTATATGAATTAATGTGTGATTCTATATGTGAATAATATGATGAATTCATAAGAATTTTCGTATTTGAATTACCTTACACAATGTTTATAATTGAATGGTTGTATTTGAAATTTTATGAAAATTATGCCATTATATTAGAATTATATGAAATTATTCTTGACATATATAAATATGTATGCAAATACATACATAAATATCTATACAAATATATATATACAAATATATATACATTGTTAGTTATTTTTGACTTTTCAAAATATTCTATATTTATTTAATTATCTCATCTCTCTCCACATTTTTCTACACTATTCCACAAGCAACTCACTTCTCTCCTTCTTCAACCTCTCGGCCCTCACCTTGCTCTCACCACCGCCATTTTCATCACCATCAAAGCATCAAAAATCATCCTCTTTCTTGCTATAAAAAGTTGCTCTCTCATCCAAGGAACAAGCTACCACTTGTGGTTTTTGCAAACAAGCTCTCTACATCTCTTTTTCTCCAATTCTTTCCTTCAAGGTAAGTCTATGAATCTCTCAATTCTTTGGGTTTTATGGTTTCAAATGTTGATGAAGTGAAGAAGCATGCTAGAATGAGTGATTGATGAGCTTAGTTTGATTGTTGGTTGCATGTAGCATCTTTTGTGATTTTTCTGTTAAATTTGATCAATTTGCAATGTTGGGTTAATGGTCTTAGATGCTTGAATGGTTAAGGAATTCATGTTTGTTCATGATATTAAGCTAATTGGTGAAGTTTTGTGGAGTTTGGGGTTGGAAAATGAAAGTTTGGCAAAATATGTAGGGGCTGATGAATAGTGATTTTTGAGCATTTGGCTTCATTTTCCGATTCTTTTGGCATCAAAAATCTTAAAATGTGTTAACTAAGAGATGCCGAAAGTTTCGGATTAATCGGAGTTGATTTGCTATGCAAAGTATTAAATGAGGGGTGGTTTGCGTAATATTCACAAACCTTTGAATTTTATTTCCCAAGCTTCCATATTACTTGTGTGCCTATTTTAGCTTAATATCATGTGTATTTAATTGTGTTTAAATGTGCTTGAATGAGCTTAATTGTGTTTAAATGCATTTATACATAATATGTTATTTTGAGCATAAAATGCATTTCATAGCCGTGCGTCTTACTTGGTTGATTTATCGAGTCGTGTTTTACCTCGAGGCCTGTGTATTACAGGTGGGACCTCGCGGGACTCATTTCTGGTCGTCGAAATATCCTTTTTGTTAAGCCTACATGTAACGACCCGAATATTTAATTATATTATTAATATTTACGCGAATTCTTTCTTGTCTAATTTCTCGATCTATCCAATTGGATTAATTAATCTTGTGGAAAAGATTGATTTAACCTATCTTCTAAATAGCCTCGATTACTTAAATTACATAAATGCCCTTAAAAACCTAAATGACCATTTTACCCTTCTGAGATATTTTCCTAAATATCAACCTATCTCTCTCATTCTCTCATTTCAAAGAAGAAAGAAAGAAGAAAGAAGAAAGAAAGGAGAAAGAAGGAGAAGAAAGGAGAAAGATCTTCCCGACGCCCTACCGAGCTCGTTTCTCGCCCGATCGACGAGCCGTGAAAACCCGAACGACCCTCATTACATTATCTACCGGTAATCCTTTTACCCCGTTTCATTCTGTTCGTTATTTCTTGCGATTTTTCGTGATTTATATATAGAATTTTATATATTTGGATTTTCGTGTTTAGGAAGAATTACTTGACCATTTTACGTGATTCTTTTGTCTATATGTAGCTTATTTGATATGTATGATTATATGTGAAAATTAGGATGTTTTATGGTGTAGATTAGGAGATATATGAATTTATATTTCGAATTCGCGTGAGAGGTTCGCGATCTGCTGAGTCTGCTGCTCAGTAGATCCACACGGGCGAACGCACGGTCTTGAGCAAGACCGTGCAAGAGCCCGTGCGCTTCACTTTTCAGCCTGCACGGGCTTGAGCCCGTGCACAGGCCCGTGCGCATGGCCGTTTGCACCTGCACGGTCTTGACACCGTGCTCAAGACCGTGCGGGAGGCCGTGCAACCCCTTTTGTGCTTGCACCGGCTTGCCAAGCCCGTGCGTAAGCCCGTGCGTTGGCCGGTGCAACATACTTAGTATATTTTTCCAGCCTTTTCCTTTCTTGCACTTCGGGAATTGGTCAACCCCACTCATTTAAATGTTGACTTTTCTCATACGACCTCCGAATATCAATCCGATTTCACTTATAGCTTCCTCGAGCCTTGGGATTTGATATTCTTCATAATTTACAATTTACCCGACCCTAATTGACCGTCAATTGACACCTTTGCTTGTTTAGGGATTTTATCCCATCTTTCCCGTTTCTTGTCCGATTAATCCTGTATTCGCGAGAGAACGTCCTTATATTATTTTAAGCATGTCTACGTGCCCTAATTGCGTTTAAGCATGCCTTTAGTATTTATTATTTACGTTCTTTCATTATTTAACATTTCATTAATATTCTTTAATTGTCGTACCGTAATTTATATGTTTAATTGATTTACTTTCCACATTGCACCTGTAGCATGAGTGATGTCTATGTGAATTGCCGTGCGTCGTCTGTTGTCTTGTGTCTTGCTTTTAGTATTGTCGGTCTTGTTTTCATCCTCTAGGCCCTGTGTATTACAGGTGGGTCCAACGAGGGAGAAACCTGACTACCGCTTGCTTTCATACTGTCTTGTCGAGCCAGGTAAGGGTTTTAAATTGTTTTCAACTGGAGTAAGAACATAGTTTATTTAGGCTTCGAAATAACTTATTCCCCGCCTTTTCTTATTGCTTGTTGTACTGTCTTTAATATTCCTTACATGCTTAGTCAAACCGTTTGGATAGCAAACCAAAATGATTTGAAATGCTTCCAACTAGAGACAAGTAACTTATTTGTTTTAAAAAGTAACTATTTGATCTCTGAGGCACTTATAAGTAACGTCGTTAGGGACATCCGTCAGTATGCTCCCGAAGCGTACGACGCTTATGAGTATTTCCTAGATCGTTACATCAACTTGTCTCAAAAGCACCTTTTGCCATTCATACTTAACTACTTGCATCATATTTTCGAACGGCCCTTTTGGCCACTTTAACTATCATTGATTTCAAAAGCGAGCCATAGCCTGTTTTATGACTTGGGCCCGGAGTATACAAGAGGTGAGCCTGGGGACGTGCGTCTAGGGAAAATCCCGATGTATACTTCTAGCGTGTTAACTTGGGCCGGCTAGGAGGTTGGCTAGCCTAAGTTGATGCGAACGGTGGTGCTAATCGCGTCTCCTTAAACCCTGTACGGTGGTGCTGATCGCGTCTCCTTAAATCCTGATGGTGGTGCTAATCGCGTCTCCTTAAACCCTGTTTATGAATCTTGGTGATGGAGTACTTGCTTGCATGTTTTTCAATGGGGAGTGATAAGGAGAGGGCCCGTTCTCGCCGGGACACATTATTGCATGATTTATTGCATTTATTGCTTGTCTAATTGTTTTATGGCTTTCGTGACAAGTCGAAGCACATTCCGGTTTTCTTCAATTATCATATGTACTTCCCTATATATATATAAAACCCGGAAGTGTGACTCGTACTTGCTACCCTAAGTCCCTTTTATTACCCAACTAATATTCTTTCAATCGGCTTGATATTTCGTGCAAATGTTTTAAAGGATCCGGTTCGTCAACCTTTTGTGTTTTCAAATAAGCCGAACCCGAGTGTTGCTTTGCGTCATTTTACAACTTATATTTCGTATTCGTATTCTTTCTCAAACGGGCAACACTCACCACTTTTAGTTTTAAAAAGATAAATGACGAACTGTGACCAAAACCCCCTTACTGAGTATCCTTTATACTCACCCCTGCTATTTTGGTTCTTGCTTCAGGTAGACAGGTGGCGACGTCACCTATCTTGTCAGTCGGCATCAGCAGGTCTAGATAGGCTCAGTCTTTCTGGTTTGTCTTGTCAGTGGTCCCAACAACTGTCGAGTCTTGTTTATTGTATTTATTTACTTTACGTACTTATGTGCCCCTGATGTGGGATAGTTGAAGATATCTAGGATTGCATAGGGTAGACTAGTTGAGCCATGGTTGGCACTACGTGTTGTTATTATGTTGTATTTCGATTTGCACATGTTTAATTGGCTTTTATGGAATTTGTCTTGTTATTTAAATCGCTTCCGCATTTCTCTGCTCTTCTCTGGTTGTTGTTGGGATGGTTGTCGCTGTTGCCGATGGTTATTGCTTGAGTGCCGTTCGCCGGAGTGGGTTTTTGGGTTGAGGCCCCTCGCCGAAGCTCGGGAATCCGTTTCGGTGCGGATGTGGCGGTCCTTCTTCAGGGGGCGCTACACTACAGGTGAGGATGTAAAATGGTTTTCAACTGAAGTATGAACAAATATTGCGAAAACCCTATCCCCTTTTATATTTCAATTATATGTTGTCAATATTTGAAATAAAAAGGTTTTAATATCAAATGATATATGTGTATCTTTTCCAAAATGGTTTGAAAATAGAGACAAGAAAACTATTTTGATTTTAAAAGTAACATTTGGTCTCGGGACTTGCACGTATGCCTCGAGATAACTCGGCAACGTGACGGGATACCCTAGACGGTTACATACCTTGTCTCGAAAGACCCTTTTGGTTCATTAAAATATTTTTTAAAAGCGAGATCATACACGTTTAACCCCATTGAGGACGCTCATGGGTGTATCTGTTTGGGCCCTGGATTATGTGACAGGCGGATACCCGGAGACGTGCGTCTAGGGTTGAAGCCGGGTTCATAATCCGCCGATTATAAGCAGGTATCCTGGAACCTGACAAATAATCAAAGGGTATTGTTCATGGCTGGTCGGAGGTAGTCTAGCATGAATAATACTGACACCGGCGCCATTAGTCGGTTATGGTGAAATCTCGGGTTGCTCCTTGATAAGCCAAACGGTATTGAGGAAGGAATTTCATTATATTTTATATGTTTTGGGAGTTATAAGGAGATGGCCCGTTCTCGCCGGGAATAAAAATATTTCTAAAATGTTTTACTCTAATATTTAATTCACAAAGCTTTGATGGATTATAAAGAGAAAGTATCGGCACTAGATTCGTTTCTCTATTAATCAGAGCGTGGATTAAATATGAATATTTAATTCCCAAAGCTTAGCTGAATTGTAAAAGAGCATATTATCACTAGATGTGCTTTTATCAACCTAAGCGTGGATTAAATATTTGTTTTTATTATATATATATATTCCCCTCCTCACTGAGTTCGTTTGACTCACATCCCTTTTTGGCCTGTTCCTCCTTATAACCCTTTCATGCCATGAAAAATACTCCATCTCCGGTGTCTGACACCATAGCGCGACTATGGGCGACGAACATGAATTTCAGGAAAGTGTGCAACGAATGCATCACCCACCATCGCTCCCAACCGTGGTTATCAACTCCTGACTAACCACGATTAACGCTTCATTTTGGGAGTAGTACCTCGGGAAATACCCCGGATGCTCGTCCCCAGGTGAGACCCGCGAATACCATCCCGGGCCCCATGAAAGAAAGTACATGAATTTGCTCGCATTTCAAGAAACTTTATAAGTTAAGTGCCAAATGGGCATTTAGACAAGTGTGTGACGACAAAGGGGGTGACCATAAGTTTCATACGTGCGGGGTGTGCTGACGTGTAACGCCCCGAAAATCCGGATTATAATCCAGTATGCTCGAATCGAGTATTTGCGCAATTTATTACTTTATTTGATAGTTATTATGATATTTTAGAATAATTTCGTAAATGAATGAACTTCTATATTTAAATTACGAATTGTCAATGTGCGTTTAATTATAAGAATTTTGACTGTAGTTATATATTATTTGGACAACGTGAGTTTTCAAACTTATTTTGCGAAATTACGAATTTGCCCCTTCGACTTTAAACCCTAGTCAACCATTGACTAAGTCTCATCTCACTCTCTCTTCCCTCACTCTCGTTCAAATGCAATAGCAAAGGAGAAGGAAGAAAAGAAAGAAAAAGAGAAGGAAGAAGAAGGAGTTTCGACGATCGTCCCGACTTCATTTCCCGACGAATTTTCGAGCCGTTTCCGCCTACGGACTCCCCGCGATCTCTTCTACGAGTAAGCCTTTCACGTCCATCTCGTTTAATGATTCCTATGCCTCATATTTCTCGTTTTTATATATAGTTGAATAATTAGGTTTTATATGATTTTGATAGAAATTGTGAATGGATTTTCGTGTTTATTGTTTCTATGTGTAGCTTATATGTTGTAGATGATTATATGTAAATATTAGGGTCTGATTTGCATGTTTAATTAGTTAAATGTTGGATTTAGGATTTAATTCGCGTGGGTTTTTGGTTCTGCGAAAATGTTCTGCTCTTTCTTGACGCACACGGGCTTTGCACACGGGGTGTGGCAAGCCCGTGTGGGGGTACACGGCCTCTTGCACGGCCGTGCAAGAGACCGTGCGTGTGTTGCATGGTACACGGCCTTGTGCACACGGCCTTGAGGCCGTGTGCAGCAGGCCGTGCGTGTTTCTCATGGTGTACACGGCCGTGCACAAGGCCGTGTGGCCTGGTTGAACAGGGCCCTGACCTTCTGTAAGTCAGGGCCCATTTTGGCCTACGGGTCCCTCCGAGGCTCGTCTTTTCCGAATTCTTTCTTCGCTCGTGTATTTGATATATATGATATAGATATGACTTGCATGATTTATGAATTTATAGCATGTTCAGGTCTATGAATAGTGCATTTTAAGTTTTCGACAAATTTTCTATCTTTTGCATATGAAGTCCGATTTTCCCGAAATTCGAATGCATACTCCCTTATGATATTTAAAGCATGTCCGTAAAGTTTCGTTGCATTTGGACTTGATTTGCATTTTTAAATTTATGAATTGCTCCATTTTCGTTTGAAAATTTGATTCAATATGTTTTAATGTTTTCGTATAAGCCGTGCGTCGTCCTTAGTCTTATTTGGTTGTGTCTTGGTATTTTGCAGACGATACTCCTGTGGAGTAGCACCGGTTCTTGCTTTTGCTCTTGTTTGGTATAGCCAGGTGAGGCTTTCCGTTTCTGATTCCAGTACTATTATGTATATATATAAATAAGCCTCTCCCGATATAAGCCACGTTTACGTTTTGTTTTCATACCGTCTCTATATACTTAATAAATATTTATGCCTATTATGTTTATTCGATTTATCAAAAATGTTTTGATATGAAAAAGTACTATGTATAGTCTTTGAAACGTCTGCGAAAGAGACATGTAAAACCCCTTTGTTTTCTAAGGCGAACGTTGGCCTTCGGCCTCGCATATGACATGTCTCGAACGGTCTTTTGGCCAACCCGAAATGATTTGAAAAGCGAGTTATGATATGATATGTATGTGTGTATGTTTGGGCCCGGAGTAAAGAATGATAGGACGAAGTCGGTAGACATTGGGTCTACGGCGGAAATCCTATGGTTCTCTCCATCTTTGGGAGCTCGGGGTGAGGCCGGAGTGGCAACCCTTTGAGTACCTGAGATTATACAGTATGTTATGCGTAGTTCGGATTTTGCAGTCCGTCTACATTGGAGGAATAAGGTGGGTTTTCCCGTTTTTATGTTTAGAAATTGGAGTTAAGGGCTCGACTCGCCGAGTCATTTGATAAGTTATGTTTTATGCTAAATCACCACCCGTTTACGAAAACCTTTCTTTTATGTTGATCTCTTTTAAGTTTAAAAATGGTGATTTATTTCCGTTTTATAATATACATTATTATTCCCTCCTCACTTAGTCGTTTGACTAACCCTCTCAGTTTCACCCCTGTATTGGTTTCAGGACACTAGGCGGGATCTTCGTCGTCGTCGTCGTTAGAGTTGCTTTTTTCGTTCATGTATAACTCGTGTCCGTATGGTATTGTTTATGTTTTATGAGATTAGGATTTTATTTAGTTAGTATTCGGGATTTCTATGTTGAACCCGTTATTGTATATTGTCGGGATATTGTATCGAACCCGTATATTAATTATGTAATTGAATTTCGTTAGCCTTGGTGGGCTTTAATACTTGTGCAATTATTATGATTTATTATTTCGTTTTATTTCTCTTCCGCATCTCTGTCATTTTCTTTCATTTTTGAAATCCCCGCCTAGTCATTGAGTAAATGTGTGCCGTTCGCCGGGTTTCGATTCGGGTCGGATTCCATTTCGGTCCCGGGTCGGGGCTCGGTTCGGGGCATGCGTTACCCGTTTGGGGCGCCCGCTACAATTGGTATCAGAGCTTCTTTGGTCCAATGGCCTAAGCTCTGAATCGTCGTGTTTTGTTTGTTTTGTCGATCGTTGTGTGCCGGTGTAACTTAGGGAATTGCACTCACCAGTGTTCAAGAACGCTTAGTGTTTGAATTGTGACGGATCTTTGTTGGATGATCAACAACAAAAGATCTTTTACAATCAAAATACTGGGATGGGCTTGGATATAGGTGGATGTGAAACTCGAGGTTGTAATTGCCATGCCTGGTTGTCCGTCGTGTCCGGTAGTGTCTAGGTCGTACGGCTTAGGACTTCTGTGGAATTTATGCAAATGTGCTAAGTGCTTATGTGAACTATATCTGAACATTACTTGCCTATGTGTTTACAGCTTTGCATACTCACTTACCTGTCATGCATAACTGCTAATGGCTTTACAGGATGCCTCTGTGTCGTTGTCCATGTAAACAACCCCCATCACCTCCATTGACACCTCAGACCGATACGTCGATTCCAGTCGAAATTTTGGAAACGTTAAGACAGTTCATCGCTCATGCCCCTAAAGGAAACGCTGAGCAGGAAGCATGGGCCCAATTTCTCAGATTCGAACCACCACAGTTTGAAGGTGCCCCGGATGACACTATTGCCGAGGCATGGATATCAGCTTTGGAAAAGATTTACAGAATTATGGAATATCCGGACCCTCTAAGAGTTGAGTTTGCTATCTATTTGATGATTGGAGCCGCACAGGATTGGTGGAAACAGATTGAGCAAAGATGGAAACGCGAGCATGTAGTCCCGACTTGGAATCAGTTCTTGATCGAGTTCCGGGCTGAATACATTCCGAGGATTGTTTGTCAGCAACAGAAAGGGAATTTCTGGCTCTCAAGCAGAAAACAGCCGCCAAGAGTTTCGCTTCTGGTTCGAAGAGACCCTTTACTCATTCTGGGTCCTCTTCTGAGAAGAAGCCATTCAAGACAGCCGTTCAGCCTACTCCTCCCCGACCTCAGGGATATCCAAGACCTGTATGTGGATTCTGTAAGGGCCCACATTTAGAGGCCAAATGTTGGAAGAAGAATGGACTGTGCTATGGATGTGGTAGCGCCGACCACAGAGTGAATGTATGTCTGAAGAAAAAGCCGAAACGAGTCAAGAAGACGGAGCTTGATTTTCGTATGAACGATCCAGGTATATTGCATTGTCATGTCATTCATCCAAAATTCATTTAATTTCGTCTTATGTTGAATTTTTAAAATTATGTGCGTTAGACGTATAATTGATGATATGTGAAAATATTATATATATGAATTTATAGAATTTTGGTGACATATATTCGTATATGAATTTTGTGAAGTTTGTGTGGTTTAGAACACACGAACTGCCCCTGCATGCCTTGCACGATCTCGCCACACGCCGTGACGAGACCCTGTGCACTTTTCCACACGGTCTTGTTGCACCCTGTGCGAGAGACCGTGCGCATCAATACACACGGGCTCGTCACACGCCGTGACGAGAGCCCGTGCGTGTTTCTCCCACACGGGGTCGTCGCACGCCGTGACGATACCCCGTGCGTGCCTTTTCCACACGGCCTCGTCACACGCCGTGACGAGAGGCCGTGCGCACCTCTTCCAATTTTTAAAATGATCAGAAACTCCAGATTTGCGCACAACCTCTTCTTTTTCTCCCTTCCTCGTGCGAAAATTCTCTTGTTTTTCCCCCCCAATTTCCTCCCAACTTTGAGCTCGATTAATTCTCGATCCAGCCGACGGATTTTCGTGGAATTTTGAAGGTGCATTGTCTGCAGTAAGTTCTTCGATTGTTGAAATTTTGGGCTCGATCCGTTGTACCGATCTCACGTTATTTTCGCCCGAAGTAGCTCACACCAAGTGTTCAGTGAAAGTCTCAAGTGGAATTGCAACTTATATTCTTTCAAATTCAATCCAACTCCAACTCTAATATGGAAGGCGATCGCGAGACTCGTAGTGGCCGTCGGGCAAGGGAGTTACCCGACGTAGCGGCACCGGAAGGGTATCAAGTAAATTTGGGAAACGAAGACGACAAAAATGTCTTCAATCGGTTAATGGAAAGACTGGTTCGGGGCACGCAATTTCTCGACTTGGAAGCTATGTATCAACTGGGACTAGGCGAAGGCATCTCCCGTTACATCGACAACATCAGATGGACTAATTTTTGGAGCATCCAAAGGCCATCCTACCACCGGCTCACTTGTGAATTTTTGAGCTCTCTCAAGGGCGCGGCATTCCCGGACGACCACGAGATGCCAGTCGGAATCCACTTTCGAGCATTCAACCAGGATTACACGCTTTCATACCGGCAGTTGTCAGAGTACTTTCAGTTGGATGTCACGGCACCTAGAAGATGTGCCGATGGATGGAATCAAGCCGAGGCTTGGAGACGTATCTCCACCTCCATCGAAATGTTCAACTCTGGCGTATCCAAGGCCACAACGCTTATCACCACTCAGCTGAGAATTTTGCATAGAGTCATTTCTCGATCGGTTCTAGCTAGAGGAGACAGTCCGGGAGCTGTGAATACAGAAGATTGTCTCATGCTCGACCATATGGTGAGAGGGGTCAGGTTCAACCCCATTTCGTATATGATGGACCATATGATGTTCATCTCCACTCGGTCGAGAGGAGAGATTCGAGTGGGCTCCTATATCACCGCCATTCTGGAGTGTGCCCAAGTGGAAGGGCTCGATACTTAGGTTGCCGTTGGAGGTTCGGCCACGATTAGTTATGGCACTCTAGCCCAGATGGCGATTTGCACAAAGGGTCCGAGGCGGAACGACCCGTATGTTTTGGTGGACGGTCTACCCTTATGGGAAGCTGACCAAGGTGATGCTCACGATGAAGAACTCCCGAACCCAGAGGTTCACGAGCAGGCTCAACACATTTACTCTCAGTTGTTGGGACAGGATGCCTCGATACCAGAGTCTTCACGCGACAGAAGAAACACTCGGAACCAGGAGACGATTGATCTACAACACTTTTATTCAGAGTTCTCCGACTACCGACGTGTGACCGATGAGAGGTTTGCCCAACAAGAGAGGCAGATCAACGAGGGCTTTGCAGCCCAGCGCGCTCACATAGATCGACAGTACACAGCATTACAGTCTGAGCTTCAGCGGTCTATATCCGAGATGCAGAGGTCACTTTCGGAGCAGCTCGACCAGTATTTCCGTCGTGGCCCCGATGAGCCATGATCTATCTATTTTATTTTTCTTTTCCGCTAGCTTGTTTAGGACTTGATGTAATTCCGTATTTTGTATGACTTTGGATTTCATTTGGAATGTTAAGTGCATTAAGTGTTTATTATGAATGATGTTTTATTATATGATTTAATTGCTTATGAATGTTCATTTTAATTTGCGCTATTAGAATTCCACAAAATTATGCTCCTCTTAACTAACTCCGAGACCGGAGGAGAATCTGAGGGCAGATTCTTTTTAAGAGGGGAGTATTGTAACACCCCGAAAATCCGGATTATAATCCGGTATGCTTGAATCGAGTATTTGCGCAATTTATTACTTTATTTGATAGTTATTACGATATTTTAGAATAATTTCGTAAATGAATGAACTTCAATATTTAAATTACGAATTGTCAATGTGCGTTTAATTATAAGAATTTTGACTGTAATTATATATTATTTGGACAACGTGAGTTTTCAAACTTATTTTGCGAAATTACGAATTTGCCCCTTCGACTTTAAACCCTAGTCAACCATTGACTAAGTCTCATCTCACTCTCTCTTCCCTCACTCTCGTTCAAATTCAATAGCAAAGGAGAAGGAAGAAAAGAAAGAAAAAGAGAAGGAAGAAGAAGGAGTTTCGACGATCGTCCCGACTTCATTTCCCGACGGATTTTCGAGCCGTTTCCGCCTACGGACTCCCCGCGATCTCTTCTACGAGTAAGCCTTTCACGTCCCTCTCATTTAATGATTCCTATGTCTCGTATTTCTTGTTTTTATATATAGTTGAATAATTAGGCTTTATATGATTTTGATAGAAATTGTGAATGGATTTTCGTGTTTATTATTTCTATGTGTAGCTTATATGTTGTAGAAGATTATATGTAAATATTAGGGTATGATTTGCATGTTTAATTAGTTAAATGTTGGATTTAGGATTTAATTCGCGTGGGTTTTTGGTTCTGCGAAAATGTTCTGCTCTTTCTTGACGCACACGGGCTTTGCACACGGGGTGTGGGAAGCCCGTGTCGGGGTACACGGCCTCTTGCACGGCCGTGCAAGAGACCGTGCGTGTGTTGCATGGTACACGGCCTTGTGCACACGGCCTTGAGGCCGTGTGCAACAGGCCGTGCGTGTTTCTCATGGTGTACACGGCCTTGGCACACGGCCGTGCACAAGGCCGTGTGGCCTGGTTGAACAGGGCCCTGACCTTCTGTAAGTCAGGGCCCATTTTGGCCTACGGGTTCCTCCGAGGCTCGTCTTTTCCGAATTCTTTATTCGCTCGTGTATTCGATATATATGATATAGATATGAATTGCATGATTTATGAATTTATAGCATGTTCGGGTCTATGAATAGTGTGTTTTAAGTTTTCGACAAATTTTCTATCTTTTGCATATGAAGTCCGATTTTCCCGAAATTCGAATGCGTACTCCCTTATGATATTTAAAGCATGTCCGTAAAGTTTCGTTGCATTTGGACTTGATTTGCATTTTTAAATTTATGAATTGCTCCGTTTTCGTTTGATAATTTGAACTTAAATGCTTTATTTGATTGTTCAACGTGCCTCAATATGTTTTAATGTTTTCGTATAAGACGTGCATCGTCTTAGTCTTATTTGGTTGTGTCTTGGTATTTTGCAGACGATACTCCTGTGGAGTAGCGCCGGTTCTTGCTTTTGCTCTTGTTTGGTATAGCCAGGTGAGGCTTTCCGTTTCTGATTCCAGTACTATTATATATATATATATATAAATGAGCCTCTCCCGATATAAGCCACGTTTACGTTTTGTTTTCATACCGTCTCTATATACTTAATAAATATTTACGCCTATTATGTTCATTCGATTTATCGAAAATATTTTGATATGAAAAAGTACTATGTATAGTCTTTGAAACGTCTGCGAAAGAGACATGTAAAACCCCTTTGTTTTCTAAGGCGAACTTTGGCCTTCGGCCTCGCATATGACATGTCTCGAACGGTCTTTTGGCCAACCCGAAATAATTTGAAAAGCGAGTTATGATATGATATGTATGTGTGTATGTTTGGCCCGGAGTAAAGAATGATAGGACGAAGTCGGTAGACATCGGGTCTACGGCGGAAATCCTATGGTTCTCTCCACCTTTGGGAGCTCAGGGTGAGGCCGGAGTGGCAGCCCTTTGAGTAACTGAGATTATACAGTATGTTATGCGTAGTTCGGATTTTGCAGTCCGTCTACATTGGAGGAATAAGGTGGGTTTTCCCGTTTTTATGTTTAGAAATTGGAGTTAAGGGCTCGACTCGCCGAGTCATTTGATAAGTTATGTTTTATGCTAAATCACCACCCGTTTACGAAAACCTTTCTTTTATGTTGATTTCTTTTAAGTTTAAAAATGGTGATTTATTTCCGTTTTATAATATACATTATTATTCCCACCTCACTTAGTCGTTTGACTAACCCTCTCAGTTTCACCCCTGTATTGGTTTCAGGACACTAGGCGGGATCTTCGTCGTCGTCGTCGTTAGAGTTGTTTTTTTCGTTCATGTATAACTCGTGTCCGTATGGTTTTGTTTATGTTTTATGAGATTAGGATTTTATTTAGTTAGTACTCGGGATTTCTATGTTGAACCCGTTATTGTATATTATCGGGATATTGTATCGAACCCATATATTAATTATGTAATTGAATTTCGTTGGCTTTGGTGGGCTTTAATACTTGTGCAATTATTATGATTTATTATTTCGTTTTATTTCGCTTCCGCATCTCTGTCATTTTCTTTTGTTTTTGAAATCCCCGCCTAGTCATTGAGTAAATATGTGCCGTTCGCCGGGTTTCGATTCGGGTCGGATTCCATTTCGATCCCGAGTCGGGGCTCGGTGCGGGGCGTGCGTTACCCGTTTGGGGCTCCCGCTACATGACGGACTCCCCTAACGACTTCTCTTATAGACCCAGCCAAAGTCAAAGTACCACGTTAAAATGAAAGAGCCTTACTTGCCTCTTGAAAACAAAACGGTTTAGGGACACTTATAGGTATAAGTTGACATCAAAGAGTTTGTTCGATAAATTCATGAAAATATAATGAAATAGCTAATAGGATATACGAGAATGAGAAAACAAATCATGATGAGCACGTACGGGTAGTTATTTCGCAATGATTAAAAGGGATTCTTACTCTAGTGAAAACATTTTAAACCCTCACTTGGAAGAACGAGAAAGCTGAGACAACTCCAGCAATTCCTCGAGAGAACGACCTGAAACAGACAAACGACAAAACCAATAAAGACAAGACACGATGCACGGCTCATAGAACGTTCAACTCAAGAAGGACCAATTAAATCACATAGTCACCAAGAATTTCAATTAAAATGCAATTGGATCCATTAAACTAAATATACAAAATGAAAGATGTTAAACATGCTCGATTGCAATTCTAACTTCACATTCATGCATAATATAATGCAAAGAAGCACTCATGCAATTTTCGGATCATTCGGACAACATTCAAAAATTGGGGAAAAAGTCCTAAATGAAAAAGGTACTATTCAAGGCCTGAACGAGGTCGGAATTTTGAAAACTTTGCATAATATTCATCCTTGAATCATAGGGAAGCTATAGGTGAAATCGGCTAGATTTTTGGAGGTCGTATGCAAAAAGTCAACTTTTATTTTTGGCCATTTGACCCAATTGCCGTGAACAACTTAGGAAAGAGGTCTGAAAAATGGTTAAGGCATTTGCACGGGCTCGGTCAAGGGGTTGCACATGGTCATGAAGACACCCTCAAGACTGTGCAGGCTGAAAAGCTTGCGCATCGGGGTGCGCAGGCCGGTGCAGGTGCTAGGGCGGGCGCACTGGCTTGCCATGACTGTGCAGCTCATGTTTCAGGTGCAGAATCGCGATTTCAAAAATTTTCACGAGGGTTTCATTTAATCCAAATAACTCGAAAAATGGTGAACTATAACATGCAAACCCATCAAATTTATCAAATATTCAATTCAAGAAAAAGCTAGTAAATCGTGAGAATTAATGGACGAAAAGAAATGGTGGAAGAAGGTTACCGGTAGAAAATCAAACGAGGATCGTCGAGGTGTTCTCGAAATTTTGATTGGTCGAGCGACGGGTTCGGGGCGGGCTTTTCTCTCTTTCTCCTTCTTCCTTCTTTCTTCTTCCTCTTCCTTTCTCCTTCTTCTTTCTCTCTCTCGGTTTTGGGGGTGTGTGTGCAAGAGTGTGCAAGTGTGTTCAAGGGGGTGCATCAGGGGGTGCAAGTGAGGTGAAGGGAGTGCAAGGTGTATTCAAGAGGGTGTGGGGTTCAAACGAGATTAAGGGAAATTTGAAGGGTGGAAAAGGTAATTATGAGAGAATAAGGATTGAGAATAAAATAAAATTAGCTAACAAAGCTAATCTTTTCATTTAAAATTCAACGAGGTGTCGAATAATTATTCCGAAAATATGTTTCAAAATTTTGGGTCGTTACATATGCAGTTGTACAGAGCCAAGCGAAAGGCTCTTGAAGTTACTGAGGAATACCATTCAAATTCTTATGCTAAGTTGCTTGCATATGGAGAGAAGGTTTTGACCTCAAATCGTGGGAGTATTTTCAAAATGGCCTATGAAGGAGGGAATTCGAATGAAAACCAAGGCTCTACAGGAATTTCTTATGCACCTGTATTCTAGAGAGCCTTTTTAGGTTTGAGAGGTCTTGCAGATGGTTTCTTGGAAGGTTGTCGCCCATTCATAGGTTTCGATGGGTGTCATTTGAAAGACCTTTTTGGGGGTGATTTGTTATTTGCTGGAGGGTTGGATGGTAATTTTGGTCTTTATCCTTTGGCATTTGCTGTGGTTGAATGTGAATCAAAGTAAAGTTGGAAGTATTTTTTTCAAATGCCTTGAGGAATTTCTTGGAGAATTTGGTGAGGATAGGCCATGTACATTCATGACAGTTAGGCAAAGTGTACAATTTAATTTTTTTTCGGTTCTTTTGAATAAGTTGGATAATATTTGTGATCAATTTGTTATATCTGAAACTTAGTTATGGCTAATATGTTATATCTGGAACTTATTTATGGCTAATATGTAATGAAATATTTATGTTTATTATGTAATAAGATTTTTATATTTCATTCAGAGGGCTTTGTTGAGACAATTCCAGAAGTGGTTCCGGGAGTAATTAACAGGAAATGTGAGGCATATTTATGCCAATTTCAAGCTTAAGTTTCCTGCTCATCTATTGAAAAAGTGGCTATGGGGAGCAGCAAGATCATACAATGAGACAGGCTTTAACTAAGAAAGCAGTATTGAAGTATTTGGAGGATATTCCAAGACATATGTGGTCAAGACATGCCTTTGACAGAAGAGTCAGGAATGGTCACATCACAAATAACCTTTCAGATTCTTTTAATTATTGGATTGGGGCACTTAGATATAATTCTATCTTATCACTTTTAAATGGGCTTAGAACTAAGGTAATGACAAGGGTTCGAGGTAGATGTGAGAGAGCAATGGCAAGAAAGTAGAGTTTCAGCAACTGAAGGACTAAAAGTGCTATAATTTGGCCCTTCATTTATTATTATTTCCTTATTCAATGTATTTTGCTTAGATTTTATTTAGCTAATTTCTATAACTTTGAATCAGCCATATTTTGGTGGTTGATGTGGGGCTGGCCGCCCGCCGATGCGCCGATTTTTATTTTGTTTTGTTTGGCGGTTTCTCGGTGCGGTGGGTTTTGTGTTTGTGTGTGTGTTGATGTGGGTCGGTCTAGCTGTTTGTTATGTGGTATCATTCCCTGTTCGTCGTTTGGAGGTTTGTTTTTAGAGTCGCCACCCACTTAGTCTAGTTTGAAAGGGTTGACAGGGAAACCAATTGGCACGTTCGTCCATTGTGTATCCAGAGATTCATGTGAAGGGTTCGGGAGCTAATTTACGATGGGAAAGGGGTTGAGACAACCTATCACCCCCCATTGCCCATTTCGGGTTTTCTCACCGATACCAAATGACCAGAAGGGTTCCCCAAGTTATGAAAGCGTCTAAACAAATATGCAAGCAAGTAGCATATATATATATATATATATATATATGGGAATAAAGGAAGCGAGTCTCATTAGCTTCATGTCGGAAGGAGCCGATTGCCTACGTATCCCTAGGAGCTTGGGAATCGGAGCTAACGTTCATACCCTGAGTTTCTGAGAATATGGATATGGAATAGGCATATTGAGGTTCGTCACATCTCGTTTGTGAAAGAGTCTTTATATTTTTTTTATGTAAAGGGGCTATAAAAGGAATGTTTCTTTTAAAAGAGTTGACTTTCAGGTGTATTCGAATAGAGGGGGGTTGAGACGAACTCACCACTGAAATCTCATGTCGAGATTTAACTAGAAAGGGGATTCTTTTGTTAAGAAAGGCTTTCATCTATTTTTGAAGGTTTCTTATGAAACGACGGACCCTTCAAGTATGTACGGGTAGAGGGGGAGTAGAGCTCGAAGCTCTAGACCCTCATGCCGGGTTTAACGAGAAGATTCTTCTTTCCTATGAAATTCCTATTTTTGGAAAGGTTTTGTACAAAATGAAAGTTTTATTTATAGAAAGTTTATTTTTAACGAGACCCGAGTTTAGTTCCTGGCTTGTTAGGTCGTCCGGCCTTCATTTACCACATCTAGGGATTATAAGCCCTGCGTAGGGTATCTGGAAAAGCAGAAAAGGAACTAGACCTAGGTATGCCTACCCTATAGTTATATCCCTGTGAAACTCGGGGTTTAGCACATGCATACAAGATGAGAAGTTTCAAGCAAGAAAGCGATAAAGAGCACTAAGACAAGCAAAAACTAAAAGGGCGGGGGGGGGGGGGGGGGGGGGGGGGGGGGGGGAGAAGAGGGGAGCTTAAGGTACCGATTGTAGTCTAGGTGGGGTTGGGAAGGGGGAACCCTTTGTCCGTTGACCACCTAGACCCGATGGCCTTAGTCTTGGGGGTTGTCCCGCCCCATAGGGGGCGGAACAAGACTATTGCTATGAAAGTAAAGAAAGCAATAAATAAATAAGATGTAAAAAGAAAAAATAGAAGCTCACCCTCGTAGTCTTATCTTCAGTTCACTTTACTCCGAGCTGTTGCTTCCCCCTTCAAACTCAGGAGCACGATCGCAGGGACCAGGACATAACTCCCACTCAGGACTAAAATCAAAATGTTCTATTGAGCAGAACGCCGGACCTCCTTTTGGTTTAGGGTTTAGGAATAATATTCCTAACCTAAAACAGAGGTGGGACCGAAAAGGAACTAGAGTGGAGCAAGCTAAATAGCCTAGTCCTCTCTTAAGAATTCTCGAAGCTTGAAAAAAGATCAAGCCTCAAAAAATAGAGGAGAGAGAGAGTGAATGAGCAAGAATTAGAATGAGGGGATAGGCCTTTTTATAGGTGTTGAAACAAGGTAAAAAAGGCAAGTTAGGCTTGCAAACCCCACGTGAAAAGTTAGGGCTGCGTGGGAAGGGGTAACCGGCCGGCCAAGCTGGTACGCCTAGCAGTGACCAACTGGCCGGCTGGTGAGACTTCCTGGTGGAGAAATTTGCGTGCCGGCCGACCAGCCTAGGCCTGTGCGTGCTCGGGTTTTTTTGTGTTTTCTCCTTCGTTTCACGTCCGATTTGGGTGATTTGAAGACCGTTGCGCCCTAATGTTTGTCCCATCGTAATACTACATCGAATTTGAAATCCGATGAGTATTACAAGGGTCAAAGTGCAATGAGGGGCTAACCGTAGTTTGTCACAGGGTTAAGAACCCTAGCTAGAGTCGATCCCGTGAATTGTCTGAGCATCCGGAGTCTAACTAATTATCAAATTGAGTTGGGTCGCTCGTGCAATTGACTTTGCAAAACGTCATCATAGGACTAGGTGCAAAATCGAGGTGTTCACAGTTGATTTAGACTTTTGTTCGCTTTGGGATGTTTTGGTTATAAGATAAGGAGGGTTCTTCTTAAAACCCCACGGCACTCCACGTTTCGTTTAAAAAAATATTAATAAAATTTAATGTAATTATCAATAACATATAATTATTATATTAAAAGAACTCTAAATTTAAATGTTTTACATGTCTAATAAACATTTAAAACAATTTAATTTCTGAATAAAAATAGTAACATAATTGAAGAGGGCTTAAAATCTCATTAAAAATATTAATTTAATTAAAGAGAATTGGTGTTCTACCTCCCTGGATTTCTCTTTTCTGTCAAGAGGAGAATCTCTCTTTTGTGGTGTGGACTATAAATCACATTAGATTAGATGAAAAATATATTAGTATTTATTATTCATATTATGTAACTGTATTTGAATTGTAATAAATCTTGTCCCCTTTTAAATTTTATAAGCAATTTTAAGAACTTATATAACAAACATAAGCTAGTTGGACTATTAAATTTCATTATAGCAAATAAATTTGAATCCTAATAATGTTAAATTGATTATTATAATTAATATATTTAGTTATTATTGTATATTTATATCATAGATGTAATTCTCATTATCCAAGTAGGATTGTCAAGTAAATTTTATTCCTATTAGATTACTCAACGTAACTGTAGAATCCTAATATTATTTAATTATATATTTAAATATTTGTATGGTTTTACATATTTTTAGTGGTTTTTTAGTTATCACAAGAAAAGTGACAAACAATTCGTACTTTTATAATATACATAGAATAGATAGATAAATAATTAAGCTTGAGGTTTTTTAATAACGAAAATAAGATAAATTAATTTGTATTAGAACAAATTTCAATATATGGTTACGGAAATAAATCTCCCCTTATTTCATATAGCTAAAATTAAGCTCAGAATTTCAGTAAAAGCAACCCTCTTAATGCTAGCTTTTCGGCCTTCATAGCTTTTCTTAAGCACTTTAAAAGTAGCAGCACATAAATAGAACTTTCTATAGCTATTTTTAAAAAGGAAGCTAAAAAGAAGAAAAAGGAAGTGTTTGCAAACGCTCTCTATATTGTATAATCATAATTCAAACTTCAATACTAATTAAAGCATCGACAATTTTTGAGGTGCGGATATACTTCTACAAAACTATCGTATTGGGTCTTGCTGTCATGTTAGATACTTGTTTAGTAATGAATATTGAAAAAAAAATTATACCCCTGTTTTCGTATCGTGTCGTGTCCGTATTACCGTGTACTTTATCGGGACATCACCACCGGCAACATAGCCATCGCAATGAATATTATGATTTATTTAAAATAGTAAAACATGACGTTAACGGACCATAACTAAGAACAAAGATGGTTGGCCATAACTAACCTTACACCAAAATAAAAGGCTTACAAGTTACAACGTACGATCGATCATTAATTCCCATCGTGGATCTCCCGCAGTACATATAATGTGGACACAATTAATAATGTGGTCGATGAGAATATCATATTGTTGGTTATAAGCTATGATGTACAAATATTTCTAAAAATTCTATTATGTCGTATCGTATCGTTTTGAATTTTTGATATTGTGTCGGACTTTTGTTTCAGACACTTTTCTAGTGTAAAATATCGAAAAAAATCCGTAACAATGTATCGGTATTATATCATGTCTGTGTCTGTATTTCATAGTTTCTAAGTAATCGAAAGTGGTGTGGATGGACGTGAAAGCTGCACATCTTATGTAATTCCACTTTTAAAAAGATCTCATTTGTACCGAAGATCTCTTGATAATGACCGAAAATGTCCTAATTAAATTTGCATGCAAACTCACTCCATTTTTTTCAACTTTGATAGTACATATCAATAACATGCATGGCATCTTGGACCACAGAGTATATCATTTTATTGCTAGTTTAGTTCTTTCTAAGAGTTATATACTTTGATCCTTGTGAAAGTACATAATTACGACAAAACAAGAGTTACACAAGATTAGCACGAGAGAACAATAACGAATGATGCACGGACATGAACATGACGATACGAATACGATATGATACAAACACGGCAACACAAATTTTTTCAGAAATTTAGAACACGACATGGCTATATTATATATATATATATGTATATAATAAATAATAATAATATATGTATATATATATATATAATTATTTACTAATTTATGCAATATATAAAATATATATACAATTATTCAACAATAAAATAAAGAAATAAAATCAATATGTTGAGTTGAATTTTTCATCATTTATTGATTGAAATTGAATAACGAAAATCAAAAGAAACAGAAAAAAAAGGGAGAAGAAGAAGAATATTACTCTGAGAGAGAGAGAGAATGGGGGACGGAGGGAGGGAGGGAGGGAGGGAGGGAGTTTATAAAAAATTCAAAAAGAAGCCCAAAAAACCTTAAAAAATTATAAAATTTACCCCCCTGTGTCGGATACTTCCCTCAAATGTGTCCTAGTCGTGTCGGATACTCCCCCAGCCGAGTCCTAATTTTTTTTATTTTTTTAATTTCGGACACGGTTTTGCTGTGTCGGACACGTGTCCGAGGTGTGTCCGTGTCTGACATGTGTCCGACAGTACTGCACGGGGCAAAATTTTGAAGTGTCTATGCATTACAGACAATAACCTTTTTTTGTTGTGAATTACGGATTCGGAAAATCCTACATTGAGGGCTCTTAATTCAGTTTGGGGCTTAGTCACATTTAAAGTTCCTCACTCCTTCCAGTGAGAGTGTTTAGTGGGGATCGAACTGAGACTCTTCCCACAAATTCAGCCTATGTTGCCAAATCGATTACATATTTAATAAAAATCGATTACAAAACGTATAATGTGACGGATTTTGACACTTACAATCTATCACTACACATCTTATTACTGATTTGATTTGTGACGGATATAAAGTCCATCACAAATTACTTTAAAATTTTTAAAAAGCCAACCTTACTTTTCCTCTAGCTTCAAATCCATTACTACTCATGTAACGTCCCGTATTTTGGATTTAATTTCGAGTACGTAATTTCTAATTATTTTCTCTATTTCTCGTTTGAACCGTTGAACTCGTGAGAGAATTTTAACCTAAATCCCGTAATTTTTCCAAAATAATCGTTTTGCCCCCGGAGACTTTTTCTAAATATCCTAAATATCTACCCTAATCCTAGTCAACCCTCAACCAGCGGTCAAAACACAGAAGAAAAAGAAGAAAATAACGTGAAGGAAAGAAGAGAAAAGAGAAGAAGAAGAAAGAAAGAGGGATTTGCCATCTTCAACTTCAATCCAACCTTACAATCTCATTTCTCGACCAAATCACGAACCGTAAAATCCTTCACACTCCTCACAACGTATTCTTCGAGTAGATACCAAATTTTTCTTGATTTCATTACGTTTTGGCTGAGATTTAGCGTAGATGGTGAATAGTGAGCATATTTATACTTTTGGTTATTTTTGAATCGTTTATTGTTCAAATCTTGTGTTGCATAGTTATAAAGTTGTATTAAGATGTGATTGAGCATTGTTAGAAGTTAGAGTAAGATTAGTTTGTTGGTTTTTCGAGGATCGTGAGATTTGTATAATTTTATGCTTCGGTTTACGTGAAGAACGATCTGCTCAAATCAGTCCCATATAGCACGTTGCACGCCGCGCAACGGGCCGTGCGTGTCCCCTCTTAGCCAATTTTTTCCAGTGTTTTCAGTTAGTTAGCTACGTTATTGTCACATCATGAACAGTGACTTTTCCCGTTTGACCTCATTTTCGAAATCCGACTTCACTAATACTTCCGATTAGGTTTTAAAACTTATTATTTCATCAAGTTTGTAATTTTCCGACCTCATTCGGGTCGTTAATAATACATGTTTCGTTTAGGGCTTTTTAGCCTATTTTTCGAAAGTCGTCCAAATGATCCGAAACTTGCATGAGTGCTTCTTTATAGCATTACAAGCATGAGTGCGAATTCTGATTGGAATTTAAGCATGTGTAACACCTTCTAATTTCCATATTTCGTTTATTTACTTGCAATGCATTTTGTGAGTACTTCAATAGAAGTCGTGGATTTAAGTGCTTTTACGTGCTTTACTCATTCGTCGTACACCATATATCGTGTATGTGTCTTACCTAGTATTGTCGTCTGTCAGTTTCAGGCTTTTCTCTTCGAGGAATACTTGATCGTTGTGTCTTTTCTTCGAGCTTTGCAGGTGAGGGTTTCAAAATGGTTTCAACTGGAGTAAAAATCCCTTTTACTATCTGCGAAATAACTCGTCTCTGTGGTTTACTTATATGAATTTGTGATGATATCATATTTTGGGCGCAGTCTAATGGGCTGAAATAGGCATAAGTCCCGTGGGTTTGGAAAAGGAATGTTGTATTTTTCGGCTCAGCCCAATGGGCCTTAGCGGATGAATGGCGTACGTGGACTTAATTGGTAGGATCATCCTAAGATTAGTAGGTTAGGAGTTCTTCTTCTCGTAGAAGTCTAATGAGAGTCTCTCTGGAGTTCTAATTGGAGATGGAATTCTAGAGGGAAAAGGAGTTCTGATTCTAAAGGGATTATGGCTACTATTCTCTATAAAAAGGGCTTGAACCTTCATCGATCAAACACAAGAGAATTACTGCAGAAACTCAAGAAAAAGTATAAGCGAGATTTATTGAGGCATAATTTTGCACGTATCAATTGGCGCCGTCTATGGGAATCGAGGTTGAATTAAAAAAACCATAAGGTGGTCTGAGATTTTTTGCATTCAACATGGCAGGAAATTGCAACACAAGAGAGGTGAATAAGGAGATTCAAGAGGAGCATGTCGATCTGGTGACACCCGAGTTTCTGCGTCGACGGTGATTTATAGAGGAGGTACCAAATCTGCAACTACCCCCGGGTGTTGTGCCGGACCAGATCATCGATTTGGTGGAGGAGATAGACGCTAGAAGAGCAAACAGAAACCCTCCGCCACCGGACGAACAAACTGAAGAAAGCAGCGAGTGACGAAACCCTAGAGGAAATCGCGAGGATCATCGCGTCGAGAAGCGTGGAGCTCTGAAGTGAGAGGATCATCAAGAATACTACTACAATGAGCAAGACACGACAAGAAGCCTCCGCTCCAGAGAGACACCGAATAGAGAGGAGCCGAACATGAAAGATCAGATCCAAAATTTGAACAAGATGGTGGAGGACCTCAAGAAAAGCATGCAGCATCCAATCGTCGAGAAAAGAGGAAGTGCGTTCGTGGAGGAGATCTTGGAAGAGGATTTGCCGTACAATTATCGCGCATTAAACATAGCAAGTTATGATGGTACAAGAGACCCATTGTAGCACTTGAGCGAATTCAAAAATATGACAATTCTATATCGTCTGATCGATAGCATTAAGTGCCGCGTGTTCGCCAAGACCTTCAAGGGTCCAAATCGAAAGTGGTTTGCTATGCTACCACCTAATTCGATTAATAGTTTTGAGGAGCTGTGCAGGCTTTTCACCAACCTGTTTGCAAGTAGCATGCAAAATCAGAAGAATGTCATCTGTTTGTTCCAAATCAAGCAACGGAAAGGGGAGACCTTGAAGGGATATGTTCAACGTTTCAAGAGAGAAGTATTGGACGTCCCTTCGGCATCACAAGAATTATAGGCTAATGCCTTTACACACGAACTGCAGAATGGAGAGTTGTTCCAATGCTCTGGAACCAGAGGACAACTTTGATAAGCATTTGAAACGAGCTAGAAAATACATAAATTTGGAGGAGGTTTTGATAGCAAAGAGAGAAACGGTGAACCAGGTAATCAGTAGAGCTAACACACGAGAACAAGAGCAGAGAAGGAATGAAGCAAATCCCCACAAAAGGAAACGAGAAGACGATATATTGCGACGATATGCTCGTTACCATGAATACAATGAGTTGAAGGAGTTTCTAGAAGAAATGTTGCCAAGAATACGAGGATGAGATGGTTTCAAGTAGCCGAGGACCCGAGCAGATATGCCAAGGAGACCTAAGGGCCCTCTATTCTGCGAATATCACAACGATTACGGACATGAGACAAACAAGTGTGGGCATCTCAAGGATGAGGTGGAGAAGGTATCGCGAGAAGGCCAGATTAATGAGTTCCTCCTCCAGCTTCCTCCCAAGAACGCTGGAAAAGGCACGGATAAAGCAAGAGAGGAAGTCGAGCAACGAGTCGTAGTTCGCAAGGTGGAAGAGATGGCCTAAGTAGAGGAACTACCCTAGATTTGCAGACTTATTCATTGACGAACATGAAAATCGCATAGAGTTGCCCCGAGCATGGAACATTCTATGTGAGGTTAGGCCGTAGGATCAATTCATACTATCTAAAAGAAGGATCTATGTTTTCTAGAATTAGTAGTTGTTATTTAATTTACATTCCCGAACGAGTTGTTTATTTTTCAGTATTGTCTTGTGTTTCGAATAAGAAGGTACTTATACATTGAGAGTGCCTAGAATATTTAATAAAGTTCACTTTTTTGAATACATTAAGCGTATGCTTCTGTGATTTTTGCTTGAAAAGCATTCGGGCTCGACGCTCTCCTGACCTTAAATTGGTGGTCCTTGGACCTTAAATCGATAGTCTCCGGACCTTAAATCGGCGGTCCTCGGACCTTAAATTGGCGGTCTTTGGACCTTAAATCGACATACCTCAATTTTCACAAGTTACTTGGGGGGAGTATAAGGAATATAGAATATCCCTCAAGTATGCAACAACGGAAACAAAAATAACTTGCAAAAATACGCGAACAAAAGATTTTGCAGGTTGTGAAAAAGTGAACCATACCCTCATGGGTTATAGCTCGGCGCTAGTCATGAAACTCAGTTTGGCTAAGTATTGTGCAGGTTCTGAGCTCAGAAGCGAAAGCTTAAATGATGTAGCTCGTACTTAATGACCTAGCTCAGTTTTCGAAGATTCGGCTTTCAAAAATTAATAGGTTTGAGCTTGTCTTAACCAAGTTAGTTTTCGGGTCTGTATGAAGGCAAAGCTCAGATTAGGTACTACCTTTGCAAAGACACAAGAAGCCTCGAAATGCTAAGCTCTTGCTCGGACAAATCGAGCTAATTTCTTAAATTATATTGTAGCTAGTTTAATATGAACTCATTGAAAAAGAAAATTGGGCTAGAACCGAGCTAGAGCAAGAATCTTGGGGGTCCTAGCTCGGTTAAGACGAACTAGACCACAAAAAAAAATTGAGCTTGCTCGTCCTAAGTGTTTGTAGGATCAGTTTATTTCTTAACTCGGTGGGAATTGCTCTTGTAGTAGTTTGTTCTTATAACCAATGAATTAAAAAGGAATTTATTGTGGTGGAACAATAAGTTTGGTGCTCGACAAAGTAGTATTATCCAATTTTTGGATAAGTGGTTTGGCCCATGTTGGAAGAAATCATGCTAGTAACTTCAATTTTTAGACCAATTGCTAGGAGCTTAGAAATTAAAAATGTTGGGCCCGAGATACTCAAGAAAAAAACCAAACTGAATAAATTGTAAAAAATTATTTAGCTCGATTTTAACGAGCTTGATCAAAAATCTTTTAGGGTCTAGCTCAGATAATTATTAGAAGCTTGGTTTGATGAGCAAGATCAAGTGTTTTGAATTCTCATAATATTTTCCAAGTGTTTTGAGCTCGGTCTACTGAGCTAAGAGTACCCCAAAATTTTGCAGGGTTTAGCTTGTACAGAAGGAAGGAATAAAATTTTTGGAAAGGTCTAAAATATTTTCCAAATATTGTTAGCTTGTTAGACTGAACTAGACCCCAACATCTTTGAAGGTCTAGCTCGGTGTAATATATTATGTCTAGCTCGGATAAAACATGAGAGAGAGATTGGAATCATAAAATATTTTCAAAATGCAAAATTTTGTCTAAGTATTTTTAGCTCGGAGTGACCGAGCTAGACCCAAAATCTTGTAGGGTCTAGCTGAGACGGAAATGAGAATAGGAGGTTGGAGTTGTGAAATTTCTCTAAGTATGTGTAGCTCGTGTTAACCGAGCTCGACCCTAAATCTTGTAGGATCTAGCTCGGAAGGGTTCTAGCTCGGATGAATGGAGCTCTTAGTTTGGACCAAGCTCAGGCGAAATTGTTTTTAGCTTGGAAAGATTTCGGCTCGGAGGGAGGGAGCTCATCAAAAAATAAAAAAAAAGGTTAAAATTCACAAGTGTTTTAAGCTCGTATAGACGAGCTAGACCCAAAACCTTGCAGGGTCTAGCTTGTAATGTCCCACATCGGTTTGGTAAGGAGAACGAAGCCCCTTTATAAGTGGGTTGAAACCTTACCTGGTATATGCATTTTAAAGCCTTGAGGGGGCACACTGGGCCATCGAGCCTGGTGGCTTTTCAAAGAGGACAATATATGCTTGCCGGGCTGACCTTGGGCTGTTACAAATGGTATTAGAGCCAGTGCCGGTAAGGCCGTTGTGCCAGCGAGGACGCTGGGCCCCCAAGGGGGGTGGATTGTAATGTCCCACATCGGTTTGGTAAGGAGAACGAAGCCCCTTTATAAGTGGGTTGAAACTTTACCTGGTATACGCGTTTTAAAGCCTTGAGGGGGCGCACTGGGCCATCGAGCCTGGTGGCTTTTCAAAGAGGACAATATATGCTTGCCGGGCTGACCTTGGGCTATTACATAGCTCGTCAAATAAAAGAGGATGTTTTCTCTTGGTATGAAAATCAATTGAGATAGCTTAAACCTAAGTGCTGCCTGCCCATGCACATGTCTAGCTTTTTCCATGCATGTAGCTCGCATCCCACGTATTAACCTAAGTTTGTCATGTTTTGTCCATTATTTTATGAATTAAGAAGTGTAATTTTCGTGAATCTGGTATTGTGGGATAGTGATGAGCTCGGGTAAATAATTTGCTTAAGGACGAAGCTCGGGCCTACTTGGTCGGTTCTGGCAAGGATTAAATCAAGTGTATTTATTTTCCAAAGTATGTTCGAAATAATATTTATTCCCTTAAATTCTTCGATTCAAGATAATAAGGGGGAGTAGTGATGGTTTATCATATTTTGGGCCCAGTCCAATAGGCTGAAATGGGCATAAGTCTCGTGGGTTTGGAAAATGAATGTTGTATTTTTTGGCTCAGCCCAATGGGCCTTAGCAGATGAATGTCGTACGTGGGCTTAATTGGTAGGATTAAACCAAGATTAGTAGATTAGGAGTTCTTCTTCTCGTAGAAGTCTAATCGGAGTCTCTTTGGAGATCTAATTAGAGAAGGAATTCTAGAGGGAAAAGGAGTTCTGATCCTAAAGGGATTAGGGCTACTATTCTCTATAAAAAGGGCTTGAACCTTCATCGATCAAATACAAGAGAAGTACTGCAGAAACTCGAGAAAAAGTATAAGCGAGATTTATTGAGGCATAATTTTGCACGTATCAATTGGCACTGTCTGTGGGAATCGAGGTTGAATTAAAAAAGCCATAAGGTGGTCTGAGATTTTTTGCATCCAACATGGCAGGGAATCGCAACACAAGAGAGGTGAATGAGGAGATTCAAGGGGAGCATGTCGATCTGGTGACACCCGAGTTTCTGCGCCGACGGTGATTTATAGAGGAGGTACCAAATCTGCAACTACCCCCGGGTGTTGTGCCGGACCAGATCATCGATTTGGTGGAGGAGATAGACGCTAGAAGAGCAAACAGAAACCCTCCGCCACCGGACGAACAAACTGAAGAAAGCAGCGAGCGACGAAACCCTAGAGGAAATCGCGAGGATTGTCGCGTCGAGAAGTGTAGAGCTCTGAGGTCAGAGGATCATCAAGAATACTACTACAAGGAGCAAGACACGACAAGAAGCCTCCGCTCCAGAGAGGCACCAAATAGAGAGGAGCCGAACATGAAAGATCAGATTCAAAACTTGAACAAGATGATAGAGGACCTCAAGAAAAGCATGCAATAGCCAATCGTTGAGAAAAGAGAAAGTGCATTCGTGGAGTAGATCTTGGAAGACGATTTACGTACAATTATTGCCCATTGAACATAGCAATTTACAATGATACGGGAGACCCATTGGAGCACTTGAGCGAATTCGAAAATATGACAATAGCGAAAAATGATAATGATAATATTTATAAAATGGGCTCGGAGGTAATTCGTAGGGTGATATCCGGAGACAGGCGTCTAGGATAATAAGATCCTGAAGTATAATTTCCAACTTTCAAGCGTTAATGGAAAACCTCTCGGTGGTTAGCAAGTCTTTCGTTGGCGTGATGGTGGACACGACATTCGTTGCATATTTTTCCTAAAATCTCATAATGTAATGCATTGAATTTCGGGTAGGCTTGGAAATTGACAACTGGGGCAGGAGTATTTATTGAATGTGGAGTTATAAGGAGAGACAAGGACCCGTATCGCCGAGACAGATAATTCAATGATTGATTTAAATGCCTTAAAATGACTTAGTTGAATTATAAGCTCCATTATTTATTTCTTAGCTTATTTAAGTTAGATTGATTGCAATTACTGATTAAATGAACTGATAAGTCAACTAGGTTACCTTCTAAATGTCGGCTTGAATTATGTGAAAAATGATCTCAAAGGATCTGTTCGTCCATCTTCTAACTATTTTAAAATAAGCCGAACTCGAGTGTTACTTTGTCGTATAGTTTTAGAACTTATATTATTTGTATTTTTTACCAAAACGAGCAACATTCACCATTTTGGTTTTAACTATCAAACGACGAACTGTGATCAATATTTATATTATATGACCCCTCACTGAGTATCCCTTATACTCACCCTTTCATTTTGATTCTTGCTTCAGGTTTCTTCTGGTAGACGGGTGGGGGTGTCACCTATCTGGTCAGTTGGCAACAATAGGTCTAGATTTGATTCGAGTTTCGTCTTGGTCGGTTTACTATCCAACAAGAATCATGTATTGATGATGAATTTCGTTCATATTACTACTTCTGTTATAGTGAAAGAATTGAAGATATATATATATATATTGTGCTGGATTTTATTTCTATTGTAGTTGACGATATCTAGGACTGTCAGGATAACTTAGATGAGCCATGAATGGTGTATATGTATTAAATGATAAAATTGAGACCTTGTTGTCATGGATGGCTCTTACGTTATATTATTGGTTTTATTCTGCTTCCGCCTCTCTGATTAGATAGTGTTGTTGTTGGACGTGTTGTTATTGTTGCCAGGTTATTGGATTGAGTGAGTGCCGTTCACAGGGATGGATTTTCGAGTAGGGCACATTGTCGTGCTTGGAGTCTATTTCAGTGTGGATGTGGCATTCTTTTTGACGACCCGCAATCTCTAAGTTCAAGATTAGAGCATTTACCGGAATTCTGACCGTTTACGGTCCCGACATCTTTCATAATTGCACGTTTTCCAACTCTTGCATTTAAAGATATTAGAAATCGTCGATTTGGCATTTAAAATCCAAGGTATTAATTACAATTTAATTTGCATCGTTTTGCCACTAACTAGGGTAAATTTGGTAAATTTATATTTTTTAGCTCGTTTAACTTGATCTAGTAATTTAACAGTGTACATTGGATTGGGGTTCAATGTTTTAATAATGCATATTTTATCGAGGTTCCAAATATTTCCATGAAATCCTTAATATTATTTATTAAATCATATTTTCTAGAAAATTGCATTTTTAGCCTAAAACTATTTACACTTTAGCCCAACCCGGAATTAACTTTTCATAAACTCATAAATTTTAAGAAAATTAACCTCAATCTTTGTTAAGCATTTAATTTCGGTCATTTTGACACTAAGTACGCCTAATTCCAACACTTTACACAATTTGCACATTTTTCGAGGAATATGATATATTATGCAATTATTGGAAGTCTTGGGGCAGAATTGAAATTTGAGAAAGAGAGGAGCGACGCACGCGAGACCCATCTTCTTCAAAATGGGGTTTTTCCGATTCTTCACCGATTCAAGCAAATGATATGTCGAAATCGATCGTTTCGACAAGAGAAGCACGATGGTACCAATATTTCTGGCATTTGGACGACGGTGGAGGCGTTGTGGCAACGTGAAGGTTGCGCGACGTCGGAGCTTTTGGTCGGAGGTTTTCCGGTGACTTTCAAGTGGCGAGCAAGGGTGGTTCGGGATCAATTTTCGAGAGGAATCCAACGGTGGTGGTCCCCCAGCCATCCGACCACCGGTGGTGGAGCAATCGGCACTTTTATGTCGGAGATGGCATTTTCCGATCTGCCACCTCCAGTGGCGGCGACGCCGTGCAACACCCAGCGAATGTAGCTCTGGCTAAGGGGAGTATTTTGGCGATGATCTCACCTTCATCGGACCACCGACGACGGAGATATGGCGACGGGAAGGCAGCGGCGGCTTTGGGTATTTTTCGGTGGCGTGCGGCGGACCACCATGGTCGTGACCGCCTTGGCGAGACGAAGCTTTTAGCGTTGGTCTCGCGCTCAAACACAACCGGCGGTGGAGCAGCGGCGGCGGCAGTGACGGACTCTTCACGCAGTTTGTTCTCCTCATCGCAACGATTCTAAAGGTGCTAGTATTAATCGAATCCGACTTGTCGTTTGTCTTTTATCGCATTTTTTGTATAATTGTGTTAAATGATAGCTTTTGGTGATAGCTTCTAGCTTTTAACATTTCAGACTGTTTTGGCATGAATTACATGTGCTCTAGCTTGTGTAAATTGCTGATTATTAATGATATATGATTGTTTAGTCGAATTGATAAGTTTCGGTTTGATTAGGCTAGAGACAAGATTAGGTATGAGCTTGTATCTTTAGAGCTTTTGAGAAAAGTTGTATTTCAAATTGTCATTTTAAATGTTATATATTTGATTGATGTTGAATTACAATCATAACCCCTGATTAGCTTCTATGCTTAAGTATTTTATATTTAATTAAACGCTTTTCGTTATTCGTTTATTCCATGCTTTTCATATAAGATGACCATATTGCCCCTACTTGCTCTTTTATGGCTAAATGTTGAATGAGTATCTTTAAGTATGTTCGTAATTTGGTAGCCGAGCGTCAGTGTCTGTTTCCTTGTTTGTGTCAGTCATTCATCCTCTAGACCCCGTGTTTTTCAGGTGGGATCTTTGAAGCCGAATTGTAATTGCTGCTTGCTTTCCTACTCTTGTTCTGTTGAGCCAGGTAAGGGTTTAAAATGCTTTCAACTAGGGCAAGGACATAGTTATATAGGTTTGCGAAATAACTTATCATTTCTGTCTTTCTTATTGCTTGTCGTTCCTGCATTTACTATTTTCTTATGTGCTTAGTCAATTCTTTTGATAGCAAAACCTATATATATACAAAATGATTTAAAATGCTTTCAACTAGAGGCAAGTAAGCCTATTTGTTTTAAAGTAAGATTTGGATCTTGGGAGTGCCTATAACTAATGTCGTTAGGGACATCCGTCAGCATGCTCCCAAATCGCACGGTACTTATGTGTATTTCTTAGATCGTTACACCAACTTGCCTCGAAAGCCCCTTTGGCCATACCTACATAACTGCTTGCATCATCTTTTTGAATGGCCTTTTTGGCCACCGAAACTGTTATTAATTTCAAAAGCGAGCCATAGACTGGATCATAACTTTGGGCCTGGAGCTATATAGGATGTAGCGCCCCTTTCCGTATGAGGAGAAAGGACACCACATCCACACCGAGACGAACTCCCAAACGAGGTAAAGGTACCCCATTCGAAAATCCATCCCGGCGAACGGAAATCACTCGATCAAACTCCGGCAACAGCATCACGATGCCCCAACAACAACAGCAATAATTAGAATAGTACGGAAGCGATTTCAGAAAATAACACTTTAATCATAAAAGCCATCCATGGCAACATAATTCATAAAATAATTCCAAAGTAAATATTCAATTAATGCCATCCACGGCTCAACTATCTATCCCACATCAGGGGCACGTAAGTACGGAAAATAAACCATAATATTAAATACAATAAGCTAAATCAATTCATAAAGTAAAGACTCGACTGTTGTTGGGACACTGACAAAACAAGAGACAAGAGCCGACCTAGACCTACTGCTGCCAACTGACAAGATAGGTGACACCACCACCAGTCTACCTGAAGCAAGAACCGAAATAGAAGGGGTGAGTATAAAGGATACTCAGTAAGGGGGGTAATACAATATAGGTATTGATCACAGTTCGTCGTTTATCATCTAAAACGAAAAAGGGGTGAAGTTGTAAAACTATAACACAAAGCAACATTCGGGTTCGGCTTTATTTGAAAACACAAAAGGTTGACGAACCGGATCCTTTGAAAACATTTGCACATAAGGTCAAGCCGATCATTTTGAAATGATATTAGTTGAGTCACGCGGCCGTTACAAGTTCGAAAAGCATGGCATAAATAAGTTGGAAATGATAAGTAAAAAACGGCTCGTAATTCAACTAAATAGTTTGAACAATAAAGGAGGCTTAAGTTGGGCAAGTTCGAGTCACGCTTCCGGGTTTTATATATATATAGGGAAATACATATGCTAAATGAAGAAAACCGGAATGTGCTTCGACTTGTAACGAAAGCTATAAACCAATTAGACAAGTAAATAATGCAATAAGTCATGCAATATTGTGTCCCGGCGACAACGGGCCCTCTCCTTATAACTCCCATTCATGAAAAGATGATGCAAGCAGTTATGTATGAATGGCCAAAGGGGCCTTTGAGACAAGTTGATGTAACGATCTAAGAAATACTCATAAGCGTTGTACGCTTCGGAAGCATGCTAACGGATGTCCCTAACGACATTACTTATAAGTGCCTCAAAGATCAAATAGTTACTTTTAAAATAAATAAGTTACTTGTCTCTAGTTAAAAGCATTTCAAATCATTTTGGTAGATGCATAGGTTTTGCTATCAAAACATTTGACTAAGCACATAAGGAAATAATAAAGACAGTACATCAAACAATAAGAAAAGGCGGGATATTAATTTATTTTGAAACCTAAGTAACTATGTCCTTACCCCAGTTGAAAATAGTTTAAACCCTTACCTGTAGCTCGACAAACGAGAAAAGCAAGCAAGCAACATGTATGATTCTCCCTCAGAGATCCCACCTGAAAACACGGGGTCTAGAGGATGAATGACTGACACGAACAAGAAAACAGACACTGACGCTCGGCTATCAAAGTACAAACATGCTTAAGGACACTCATTCAACATTTAAACATAAGAAAGCAAGTAGGGGCAATATGGTCAATTTATCCAAAAGCATGCAATAATTAAATAAACGAATAACAATTAACATTTAATTAATAATAACATTTAAGCATAATCTAACCAGGGGTTAAGCTTGCAATTAAACATCAAACATGTATATTTCATTTAAATCAACAACAATTAAAGTACAACTTATAGCTTTTCCCAAAAGCTCAAAAGCTAACAAGCTATGATCGATCCTATCTCTAGCCTAATCGAACTAAAACCTATCCGTTCGACTACATAAGCATATATCATCAACAATCAACAATTTTTACAATGAACCCAAGCTAGGATACAAGTTATTCATGCTCAAAAGCTATAAGCTATAAGCTATAGTTCAAAAGCTACAAATTAACACAATAATACGAAAAATGCGATAAAAGACAAACAACAAGTCAGATTCGAGTAATACCAGCGCCGTTAGAACCGTTGCGTCGAGGGGCACGATCTATCCAAAGACTCCATCACCGGATTCCTGCCAGAACAGTGCCAAAACGCCGGAAAACCACCTGCCACCATCGGACCGCCGCGGGGCCGCCTCCGATGGTCGAACCCTTATACCGAAATGTTCATCTCGATGAGCCCGTCACTTCTCTCAAAACCGTTTCTCAATCGGATCATCCATTGGAATTTAATTTCACTTTGAAGCTCCAAAACCCTAGAATCCAAGAATCGAAATTAACGAAAATCGGCTCAACGAAATACGAAATTGACTTTGAAATCGGCTTACCCATGTCGAGAAGATTGAAATCCATATAAAGCACTTTGAAATCCACCCACGCACCGCTTTCCCGTCGAGTTAGGGCCTGAGACCGGTGCCAAAAGTTTCGTATCTTCAAGGCCATTCCAGCCACAGTGGTGCGCAGTCGAGACGCCGCCTGGAGTCTCCAGAATCTGCCGTTGACCGCCGCGCCGTCTCCTCCTCGATCCGCCGCCGTCCGGCCATATCAGGCCGTGAGACCACCACCAAAAGTCTCCCCTCGACGAGAGCTTCCATCTCCGACCAAGCCCAAGCCTTGCCGTGGCTGGAAAAGCCTCCGGCAAGAAGCTCATTGCCGCGCCACCTTCTCGCCGCCACAGCACCTCCACCGTCGCTCCAATCGCCAGAATAATGGTACCAATGTGTTCCTCTCGTCGAGACGATCGATTTCCATATATCATTTGCTTCAATCGGTGAAGAATTGCAAAATTTCTCCAATTTTGGAGAAAGGGGGTTCACAAGTTGCTTCTCCTTCTCTCTCAATTTTCAATTCTGCCCCACATTCTTCAATAATTACATAATATACCCTATCCTCGAAAAATGTGCAAATAGTGTAAAGTGTCGGAATCAGGCGTACTTAGCGTCAAAATGACCGTAATTAAATGATTAACAAATATTGAGGTTCGTTTTATTAAAATTCATGAGTTTACGAAAAGTCAATGCCGGGTAGGGTCAAAGTGTAAATAGTTTTGGGTCAAAAATGCAATTTCTTGAAAATATGATTTAATGAATAATATTTAGAATCTTATGGAAATATTTGGAACCTCGATAAAATATGCATTATTACATTGAACCCCAGTCCAATCTACACCGTTAAATTACTAAATTAAATTAAACGAGCTATAAATATAAATTTACCAAATTAACCCTAATTAGTGGCAAAACGATGCAAATTAAATTCTAATTAATGCCTTGGGTTTTAAATGCCAAATCAATGATTTATAAAAAATATTTAAAATGCAAGAGTTGGGAAACGTGCAATTGTGAAAGACGTCGGGACCGTAAACGGTCCGAATTCCGATAAATGCGTTAATCTTGAACTTGGAGATTGCGGGTCGTTACACAGGAGGTGAGCCTGGAGACAAGCATCTAGGGCAAATCCCGATGTATACTCCAATCCATATTAACTTAGGCTGGTTAGGAGGTTGGCTATCCTAAGTCAGTGCGAGGGTGGCGTTGTAGGCTACGCGCTTCCTTGAAAATTCTGTCTTTAGGGTGACGTTGTTAACACGCATTTCCAGATAAATTCTGATTGGATATTACTTTTGGTGGTGGAGTAATTGATTCATGATTGCCATGATCGGGAGTTATAAGAAGGGGGCCCATTCTCGCCGGAACACATTATTGCATGACTTATTGCACTATTTAATTGTGTAATTGATTTACAGCTTTCGTTACTTAGTCGAAGCACAATCCCGTCTTTCGTTCCTTGTTCATGTAACGCCCCGTTATTTCCGAGGTAAGTTTTGGTGCGTTAGCCGAATTTAATTCTTTAATTATGTGAATTATGTGATTAATTGAGAGTTATTATGTGAATTTTTTGGGAATTATTGTATTTGTGTATATTTGAGATTTTAAATCTCATATTGCTAATGAGGGCATAATTTGTGTCGTTTTGACTGTAATATCGATTAATTTCGATAAGTCGACATTTTAGCCCGGAATAGCGATTTACAGTATTCTCGAACTGGCTCGAGTTTGAGCTGGTATTTCTTTTTCTCTCTAACTCTCACGTCTCTCACTCTCTCCCTCATTTAAACATTTCTCTAATTTCTTCATCTTCTTCCCTACTCTTTCTCACTTGAAACCAAAAAAAAAAAACCTAGATAATCTATCTTTCTCTACATCAAGCTTTAAGCTCCCTCGTTCTTCACTAAGTTACTTTAGCTATCAAGGAAGAGATTTCTCCATTTACAAGTTCCATTGAAGCTCTTGATCACCCTCATCTTTCACTTTCTATGTTTTGAGGTAATTGATCTTTTATTGCATTTTAATGGTTTAAGATGAATTACATGATATGAATGTTGGTTTAGATGATTATATGATTGTTAGTTGAGCTTTTGGAAGCATGAATGGGCTTATAAGCCATTGAACTCCATTAACACTATTTGAAGCCTTTTGGGCTTTCTGTAAATTTCGGTTTAAGCATGTTTGAGGCTAGATTTTTGCATGAAAAACGTTTATTTGAAGTTGCTTTGATGATTGGTTAAGCTTGGGAGTGAATTGGCATTGATAAGCTAAGGATTTAGAGCTTTTAAAAAGCTCAAAAGTTGCCCCGTTTCACCCCATGGCCGTGGATTTGGCCCCCACGGCCGTGCGCCAAGTTTTTGCCTTGTGTGGGGTACCCCACGGCCGTGTGGAAAGGTTCCACGGCCGTGTGAAATTCGACACGGCCCGTGGAGCAGCCTGCCCCTTTTTTTGCCGTTTTTGCGTACGGACCCTGTTTTCACTCCGGTTTATTTCTATCCTTTCCATATGACGTTATAACTTGTAGTTTGGAATGTTTGGATAATTTTGACATGTTCGGGATATGAATAGTCATAGGGGTATTTTTTTGTAATTTCTCCAAACTTTTAATGTTTACTTGTTAAGCTTCTACATTAGTCGCATGCCTCACATGCTTAATATCACATGTAATTGAGCTTCTATGAGTGCTCTTATACTTTATTTCCATAATGCAAGCATGTTTTACATTTGACAAAGCCGTTCGTCTTAATTGATTTTGTGTTTGTTGAGTCGTGTCTTACCTCGAGGCCATGTGTATTACAGGTGGGACCCCGGGGGGATAAGGCTTAGATCTTCGGGCCTTTCTTTTTGTTGCTGAAGCCTACAGGTGAGATTTAAAATGCTTTCAACTGAAGTACTGAACAAATTATTGTGAAAATATTATAATTCCCTTTATATTTCGATTATATGTTTTATCGATATTTGAATAAAAGGTTTTGGTATCAAAATGATATAAATATATTTATTGGTCAAATGGTTTTAAACTAGAGAAAAGAGAACTCTTTTGGTTTTAAAGTAACTTTTGGTCGTAGACCTTGCGCATATGTCTCGATTCTACTCGGCAACGTGACGAGAGAAATCCTAGGCCGTTACATGCCTTGTCTCGAAAGAGCCCTTTGGTCAAATCGCTCCTTTACTCGAGAAAGAGAAAGGAGAACTAAATATTACAAAGCGAGTTGATTATTACACTTAACCCCTTGAGGACGCTTTTAGGGAAATTTGGGCCCGGATTATATAATAGGTGGAGACCCGGAGACGTGCGTCTAGGGTGAAGCCCATTGTATAGTCCAGATTATATATAGATGGAGACCCATTGACGATCATCTAATATATAACCAAAGGGTATTACTTGTAGCTAGTCGGAGGTAGTCTAGTTCGAGTGGTACTGACCGGTGTTGTACTTTTAAGTGTAATGTCGTAAACAGTGTATGGAGAATTTCATTATATTTTGAAATGATTTTTGGGAGTTATAAGGAGATGTTCCGTTCTCGCCGGGAAATCAAATGTTTAAAAATGTTTTATTGTTATGTTTGATTCATAAAAGCTTTAATGAATTGTAAAGAGACTTATCGCCATTAGATTCGTTTTCTATCAACTAAAGTGTGGATTAAACAAGCTTTGAAATATTACATATATCCCCCTCCTCACTGAGTTCTTTTGACTCACGCCTCTTTTGGTTCATGCTTTAGGTGTTGATGTCCGACATTACATTGTCGGCAATAGCAGCAATGTCTAGATAGGCTTTCCGGGTCGTCGGGTGTCGGTCTTGTACATTTATTTTTGTTAGATCGATGTTGTGACTTGGATATTGTCTTATACTCTCATGTTTGTTTTAATTATGTCGAAACAGTGAATTGGCCAAGATACTTATTTGCCCCTGTGAGGGATGTTGATGTTATGACTTTACCTTAGTTGGGCCTTTGATGGGCATTGTTTATATATATCGGATATATCTCTCTTGCGATTGTTATACTTCCGCTTTTGTTTGCTCTGCTTGTTGGGAGTGTCACTGTTGCCAGGATTGGAAACCCGTTGTTCGGGGTGGATTTTCGGGTGGAGGTCTCTAACCATCACTCAGGGGCTCGTTTCGGTCAGGGGGCCGTGATGCGGGGGCGTCACAGCTTAAAGTGGTATCAGAGCCTAGGTTTGGTACTTAGGTTCTGACGTCGTGTCGAGTTTGTCTAAGTTGAACGGCTTTAGGACAATTTGCGTTTCTATATGTTTACGCTATGTGATTTATTCTAACATGATCATATGGCTAATGAAACATGCATCTTGTTCAATTTCTTGAAACAGGACATAATGCATCGTGGTGTGGTAGACCGAGACGACAAACTCCTCCTCCTCCTCCTCCTCCTCCCCAAGACAATGATCCTCCAGCTCCTCAACCCGAGCAAGTACCTCCAGCTCAGGCTAATCCATTGAACTCAGCAGCATTCATGGAGACTATGCAGCAGTTCTTATGCAAGGCGAAGCTCCGACCCAACCGACGGCAGCTCAGAGAACAGAGTTTGAAGCCAAGGACTTCGATCGGTTCCTCAACCTCAATTCCTCCTTGTTTTGAGGGTGCTCCGGACGACTTAAAGGCTACAGCTTGGATCTCAGACTTGGAGCCTATTTTCAGAATGATCGAATGTGAAGACCCGAAGAGGGTCGAGTATGCAGATTTTCTATTGAAGGGTCCATCAAGAGATTGGTGGAGATTAGCTGAAGCTAAATGACAGGCAGAGCATACTGAGCTGACATGGGCTAATTTCCTTTTGGCCTTCAAGAACAAGTATGTCCCCCTAGTGGTTCAAGATAGAAGGGAGGCTGAGTTTTGAGCCCTAAAGCAGGACAAGATCTCGGTTGATCAATACGAGGCCATGTTCACTCGCCTGATCATCTACTGCCTTTCGATGCTCACTAATGAGTGAAGGAGAGTGAACCAATTTACTCAAGGCCTGACTGACGGCATCAGACGAGCTCTCCTTGGAGCGGACCTTCCCACCTATGATATTGTTGTCACCAAAGCCTTAGAAATTGAGGCTCAGCTTCAACAGATGAGTCGAGAGACCACCGCAAAGACCCTCTCTCATGTCCCTCAGAAGTTTAAGAAATCTTTTCCTCCGTCTGGTTCTTCCTCTTTCGGGTAAGAAGCAGAAGTTTACGGGTCCTAAGCCAGCCGAGCCCCAAGAGAAGTGCTCCTTCTGCAATAAACCAAACCATACCGAGGCTACGTGTTGGAAGAAATTGGGCCTCTGTACCCGTTGTGGAGGTAATGATCATCTATACGAGAACTACCCTAAGAGGAGGCCTCCACAGTTTCAGAAAGGTCCTCGGAATGCTGGGAAAGGAAAGGTGGTGGCACGGGCTTATGCTATGCAGGGAGATGGTGGAGATGCCGACCCGAATGTTGTTGTTCAAGGTACACTACATTTGCATGACATACCCATTACTGTGTTGTATGACTCGGGTGCTACCCATTCTTTTATTGCGCCTGAATTTGCTGCTAAACTGCCTCTATCTGCTGAGTGTTTACCGTACTTGCTTGAGGTCAGTTCCCCGTTAGGAATTTCTTATTGGTGTAATCGAGTGTCTTCAAGGATTGTCCATTGAAGATAGACGAGCACGATTATCCTATCGACCTCATTGAGCCTCCGATGAGTCACTATGGGATAATCTTGGGTATGGACTGGTTGTTTCGCCACCGAGCTCATATTGACTGTTTTAAAAGATCGCTCTGGGAGCTGATAGTGAGATTTTGGCAAAAGGTTTGACAAGATTCCCAGAGTTTCTTTTATTAAAGCTGCCCAAATGATTTGTAAGGGATCTCCGGCCTTTGTTGCTTATCTACTAAACCGTCCGAAAGAGCAAGTTAAACTTGAGGATGTGGCAGTAGTTGGAGATTTTCCCGACGTGTTTCCCGAGAGTTTGAATTCTTTGCCTCCGGAACGAGAAATCGAGTTTGTGATTGACTTAGCTCCGGGAGCTAAGCCATATTCGAGGACTCCTTACCGTATGGCTCCAGCCGAGTTAAACAAGGTGAAGCTTCAGTTAGAAGGATTGTTGGAGAGTGGCTACATTCGACCGAGTATTTCACCGTGGGGTGCACCGGTTCTTTTTGTGAAGAAGAAAGATGGTACGTTGAGGATGTGCATCGACTATCGTGAGTTGAATCGAATGACGGTAAATAACAAGTATCCTCTGCCCCACATTGAAGAGTTATTTGATTTATTGCAAGGGTCGAGGATATACTCTAAGCTTGATCTCCGACAAGGGTACTATCAACTACGGATTCGAGAGTCGGATATTCCAAAGACTGGATTCAACACCCGTTATGGACATTTCGAGTTTGTAATAATGCCTTTCGGGTTAACGAATGCTCTAGCTGCTTTTATAGATTTGATGCACCGTACTTTCCGGCCATATCTTGACAAGTTCGTTGTGATTTTTATCGACGACATCTTAGTTTTCTCAAAGACTAAGGAAGAACAGCCGAGCATCTTCGTATTGTGCTAAGGACTCTTCGAGAGCATCAATTGTATGCCAAGTTCAGCAAGTGCGAGTCTTGGATTGATCGGGTTACCTTCCTTGGTCACGTGATCTCAGGAGATAGTATTGAGGTGGATCCCGCAAAGATCGAGGTTGTTATGAACTGGGAGCAGCCTAAGACGCCGACAGAGGTGAGAAGTTTTCTAGGGTTGGCCGGCTACTACAGGCGTTTCGTTCAAGACTTCTCAAAGATAGCCGCGCCGCTTACCCAATTGACTCGCAAGGACGTGCGCTTTCAGTGGAACGACAAATGCGAGGTGAGCTTTCAGGAATTAAGGAAATGGTTGACGACCGCTCCTGTTCTCACATTGCCCGAGGGTTCCGAAGGATTTACAGTCTACACCGATGCATCGAAAGAAGGAATTGGATGTCTTCTTATGCAGAATGGAAAAGTGATCGCTTATGCTTCTCGGAAGTTAAAGGATCCCGAAAAGAACTATCCTATCCACGATCTTGAGTTAGCCTCTATCATATTTGCCTTGGGAAAGTGGCGACACTACTTGTACGGTGTGACGTTTGACATCTTCACCGACCATCAGAGCTTGAAGTATTTGCATACTCAGAAGGAGCTCAACCGAAGGCAACGTCGGTGGATGGAATTCCTCTAGGATTATGATTGTCGTATCCAATATCACCCGAGCAAAGCTAATATGGTAGCAGACGCTTTGAGCAGACAAGCAAAGATAGCTAGCTTGGAGGGAATCTCCACAAAGTTAGCAACCGTAGAGGGGAGATATCACCTAGTCTCGTAGCCGAGAATCGCTAATCTCTTGGTTAGACCGGATTTGGTTCAGAGAATCAAAGATGAGAAAAACACTGACGATTGGATTCAGAGGCAAATCATCAGGATGCAAAACGATCCGAACTCCAAGTTTGCATACGACGACATGGGTCTCTTTCGTTTTAAGAATCGGATTTGTGTGCCAAAGACTCTAAAGATTGAAATCCTTGACGAGGCACACAAATATGCATATGTTGTCCATCCAGGAGGCAACAAGATGAATAGAGACCTCAAAACCCAGTATTGGTGGCATGGAATGAAAAGAGAGGTTGCTGATTTTGTTCGACAATGTTTGACTTGCCAGAAAATTAAAGTCGAGCATCAACAACCAGGTGGGACTCTACAACTGCTTTTTATCCCGGATTGGAAGTGGGAGGGCATTGCAATGGATTTCATGTCCGGGTTACCGAAAGTTTGAGGTGGTTTCGACACGATTTGCGTGATTGTGGACCGCTTGACGAAGTCCGCTCACTTCATCCCTATTAAGAAGACGACCAATGTCAAGAAGCTTGCGACCTTGTACATTGAGCAGATCATGAAGTTGCGCGGAGTTCCGATGAGTATTGTGTCTGATCGAGATCCCAAGTTTACCTCTCGACTTTGGCAAGAGATTCACAAGAATTTGGGTACGAGCTTGAAGTTTAGCACCGCAGCTCACCCACAAACCGATGGTCAGTCTGAGAGAACCATCAAGATTTTAGGCGATATGTTACGAGCTTGTGCTCTCGACTTCTCCACGAGTTGGGACAAGCAATTGCCGCTTATTGAATTTACCTACAACAACAGTTGCCAAGCGACGATCGGGATGCCTCCTTACGAAGCTCTTTATGGTAGAAAGTGCCAATCCCCTCTTTATTGGGAATTAGAAGATTGGCGAAGGACTAAGGACGGGGTTGATCGAGCTCTTCCTCCAAAGACAATCCAAGAGACTCTTGATAAGATTGCGATTATCCGACAGAGGATGAAAGCAACCCAGGATCGACAGAAGAGCTACGCCGACAAGAGACGCCGGAATTTGGAATTCGAAGAAGGGGACGAAGTGCTTCTAAAAGCAACATTGAGGAAGGGATTTGCTAGAGTGAGTAAAGGTGGGAAACTCAGTCCGAGATATTTGGTTCCCTACGAGATTCTTGAACGGATTGGGAAAACCGCTTACCGCCTGAATTCACCCTCAAATTTGACCGGGATTCACAACGTTTTCCATGTTTCACAACTCCGTAGGTACTATCCCGATGAGTCTCACATTCTTCGAGATGAAGAAGCCCACTTAGAACCCGATTTGACAGTCGAGTTGAAGCCCGTTGAGATTCAAGATCGTAAGCTCAAGAAACTCTGTAACCGACAAATTCCTTTGGTTCGAGTGTTGTGGAGAAACCGAACCACTGAGCAAGTTACTTGGGAGATGGAAGAGAAGATGCAGACTCACTACCCCAAGTTATTTTCCGAGTCGAACTAGAATCTGGGGACCAGATTCTTTAAACGGGGGAGTACTGTAATGCCCCGTTATTTCCGAGGTATGTTTTGGTGCGTTAGCCGAATTTAATTGTTTAATTATGTGAATTATGTGATTATTTGACAGTTATTATGTGAATTTTTGGGGAAGTATTGTATTTGTGTATATTTGAGATTTTAAATCTCGTATTGCTAATGAGGGCGTAATTTGTCTCGTTTTGACTGTAATATCGATTAATTTCGATAAGTCGACATTTTAGCCCGGAATAGCGATTTACAGTATTCTCGGACTGGCTCGAGTTTAAGCCGGTATTTCTTTTTCTCTCTAACTCTCACGTCTCTCACTCTCTCCCTCATTTAAATATTTCTCTAATTTCTTCATCTTCTTCCCTACTCTTTCTCACTTGAAACCAAAAATAAAATAAAAAAACCTAGATAATCTATCTTTCTCTACATCAAGCTTTAAGCTCCCTCTTTCTTCACTAAGTTACTTTAGCTATCAAGGAAGAGATTTCTCCATTTACAAGTCCCATTGAAACTCTTGATCACCCTCATCTTTCACTTTCTTTGTTTTGTGGTAATTGATCTTTTGTTGCATTTTAATGGTTTAAGATGAATTACATGATATGAATGTTGGTTTAGATGATTATATGATTGTTAGTTGAGCTTTTGGAAGCATGAATGGACTTATAAGCCATTGAACTCCATTAACACTATATGAAGCTTTTTGAGCTTTTTGTAAATTTCGGTTTAAGCATGTTTGAGGCTATATTTTTGCATGAAAAACATTTATTTGAAGTTGCTTTGATGATTGGTTAAGCTTGGGAGTGAATTGGCATTGATAAGCTAAGGATTCAGAGCTTTTAAAAAGCTCAAAAGTTGCCCCGTTTCCCCCCACGGTCGTGCGCCATGTTTTTGCCTTGTGCAGGGTACCCCACGGCCGTGTGAAATTCCACACGGCCCGTGGAGCAGCCTACCCCTTTTTTCGCCGTTTTTGCGTACGGACTCCGTTATTGCTCCAGTTTGTTTCTATCATTCCCATATGATGTTATAACTTGTATTTTGGAAAGTTTGGATAATTTTGACATGTTCGGGATATGAATAGTCATAGGGGTATTTTTTTATAATTTCTCCAAACTTTTAATGTTTACTTGTTAAGCTTCTACATTACTCGCATGCCTCCCATGCTTAATATCACATGTAATTGAGCTTGTATGAGTGCTCTTATACTTGATTTCCATAATGCAAGCATGTTTTACATTTGACAAAGCCGTTCGTCTTAATTGATTTTGTGTTCGTCATGTCGTATCTTACCTCGAGGCCATGTGTATTACAGGTGGGACCCCGGGGGATAGGGCGTAGATCGTCGGGCCTTCCTTTTTGTCGTGGAAGCCTACAGGTGAGGTTTAAAATGCTTTCAACTGAAGTACTGAACAAATTATTGTGAAAATATTATAATTCCTTTTATATTTCGATTATATGTTTTATCGATATTTGAATAAAAGGTTTTGGTATCAAAATGATATAAATATACTTATTAATCAAATGGTTTTAAACTAGAGATAAGAGAACTCTTTTGGTTTTAAAGTAACTTTTGGTCGTGGACCTTGCGCGTATGTCTCGAGTCTACTCGGCAACGTGATGAGAGAAATCCTAAGCTGTTACATACCTTGTCTCGAAAGACCCCTTTGGTCAAATCGCTCCTTTACTCGAGAAAGAGAAAGGAGAATTAAACATGACAAAGCGAGTTGATTATTACACTTAACCCCTTGATGACGCTTTTGGGGAAATTTGGGCCCGGATTATATAATAAGTGGAGACCCGGAGACGTGCGTCTAGGGTGAAGCCCATTGTAAAGTCCAGATTATATATAGATGGAGACCCATTGACGATCATCTAATATATAACCAAAGGGTATTACTTGTAGCTAGTCAGAGGTAGTCTAGTTCGAGTGGTACTGACCAGTGTTGTACATTTAAGTATAATGTCGTAAATGTTGTGAAATCTCGGGTTGCTCCTTGATAAGCCAAACAGTGTATGGAGAATTTCATTATATTTTGAAATGATTTTTGGGAGTTATAAGAAGATTTCCCGTTCTCGCCGGGAAATCAAATGGTTAAAAATGTTTTATTGTTATGTTTGATTCATAAAAGCTTTAATGAATTGTAAAGAGACTTATCGCCATTAGATTCGTTTTCTATCAACTAAAGTGTGGATTAAACAAGCTTTGAAATATTACATATATCCCCCTCCTTACTGAGTTCTTTTTACTCATGCCTCTTTTGGTTCATGCTTCAGGTGTTGATGTCTGACATTACATTACAGTGTTAGATAGGCTTTCCGGGTCGTCGGGTGTCGGTCTTGTACATTTATTTTTGTTAGATCAATGTTATGACTTGGATATTGTCTTATACTCTCATGTTTGTTTTAATTATGTCGAAACAGTGAATTGGCCGAGATACTTATTTGCCCCTATGAGGAATGTTGATGTTATGACTTTACCTTAGTTGAGCCTTTGATGGGCGTTGTTTATATATATCGGATATATCCCTCTTGCTATTGTTATACTTCCGCTTTTGTTTGCTCTGTTTGTTGGGAGTGTCACTGTTGCCAGGTTTGGAAACCCGTTGTCCGGGGTGGGTTTTCGGGTGGAGGTCTCTAACCTTCACTCAGGGGCTCGTTTCGGTCCGGGGGCCGTGATGCGGAGGCATCACAGTTCATGTATTATTGGTAATTATTCCTTTCATTTACTCGACGGATTGTGAATCGACTAAGCCCTCATTAAACTATCGACTTGACATTATGTGCAAATGATTTCAAATGCATACGGTTCGTCAATCTTTTGTGTTTTCAAAGTGAGCCGAGCCCAAGTGTTGCTTTGTATTATAGTTTTACAACTTATATTATTAATTGTATATTTTCTTAAAACGAGCAACATTCATTACTTTTGGTTTTAAAAGGATAAACGACAAACTGCGATCAATATCTATATTGTATTACCCCCTTACTGAGTATTCTTTATACTCACCCCTTCTATTTTGGTTCTTGCTTCAGGTAGACAGGTGGCGGTGCCACCTATCTTGTCAGTCGGCAGCAGCAGGTCTAGGTTGGCTCATGTATTATTGTCTTGCCAGTATCCCAACAACAGTCGAGTCTTTACTTTCTGAATTGATTTGAATTCCTGTATTTAACATTATGATTTACTTTATTTACTTTTTGTACTTACGTGCCCCTGATGTGGGATAGTTTAATTGAGTTGTGGATGGCATTGATTGGATAATTATTTTTAGATTTGTTTTATGAATTATGTTATCATGGATGACTTTTACGAATGGAACTGTTATTTTTGAATTTGCTTCCCCATTTATCTCATTATTGTTGTTGTTGTTGGGGCGTCGTGTTGTTGTTGCCGGGATTTTGATTGAGCGTCTTGCCGTTCACTGAAATGAGTTTTCGAGTAGGGCACCCTGTCATGCTCGGGAATTCATTTTGGTGCGGATGTGGCGTTCTTCTTCCTCCTACGAAGAAGGACGCTACATTCTTCTTCCTACATTGGAGAGGAGCGCTACAACTCAGTCACAAATCCATCACAAATTTTAAAATCTGAAAAAGAACCTATTTTGGCCGAAACGTGTGTCGTTTCTCACAAGAAATTCATCGAAAAAATCGTCAACATGGTCGGTGAGACGACACTCCACCACAACCATCAAATTCTTAATGCGGATGCCAAGACAATCCCCCCCTCAAATTAAGGAAATAGTTCGTCAAAATCATCCAATTTTCACCATCTCCCTATATATTTTTTAATTGATGTGAGAATCTTGGACCTACAGAATCAGAGGAATATATAGTTGTGATGGAGTGTGTGGCCATCCACGTTGGTTATTATTCGGTGACTTCCCGACGAGAATTGGGAATCCAATGAAAAATCGGACTAAATTAGCAAAAACCATAAATTACGTGACAAAAAACAAAAAAAAAATGAATTTACAGAAAGCAAAAAATTTAAAATGTCCAAAATTTACAATTTTGTCAATATTTTTCTTTTTTTCCGGTTTCATATTCGATTTTTTCCAGGCTTGGGCACTAGATAGCGACTCTTCCAACCCAATTGCTCCATATACAAGTTAGAATTTGAATCTAAACATTACTTAAGTGATCTAGTGTCTCATCCTACTAAACTAACTGAATTTCGATAACTTTGTCATTGTGTAAACACAGTACACACGCTAACCTCGCAGCTATTGTCTGATGGCATAATGTTTCTCTTTTAGCGCCAACTGTCTGTAAAACGATAGCCCCATCACTGTGAACAACTTTGTACGGTGACTTTCTTTAGCCATAAGTTTTTGAGCTGTGGGGTTATCTCTTGTGTTTATGAGCTGTGGGGTTATCTCTTGTACGAGTGTAATTGTAGCTTCTCATTTATCGTGCTAACCTCCATATCACCATATATATTTTCCGAGCAAACAAGTTAAGGCTTTAGATTTGAGGATCTTTAAATTTTCTATGTTTGCTCAATAACTAGGGGAAAAAAAAAATTAAAGAAAGAGGATATCCATACATATTTGACAATACAAAAGGTTAACAGAGCTTTTCATGGCAAGAGTCGAATCTAGCTCAAATCTCACGTTGGAAGTAATATCTGGTGGCTATTGGACCAAATTCCAATAATAAGGTAAGAGGGAGTTTTTTTTTTTTTTTTTTAACAAAACCGGCACAAAGAGGTGGAATATTTTTTTGTTATTTGCACCTTTAGATTGTTAAACACACTCCAATTTTATTATTAGATGACAAAAATATCCCTCATTAATTATCTATTTTTAACTTATTCTCATTTCGTTTATTTTATACCTTTTTTTCTTGATTAACATATCATCTCTAAATTTTTTTTCTTTATATTTGAATTTTGTTAAACATGTAATCGATAAGAAATATTACGTACGTTATACGCCGGTTGTTTATGATAATTAACAAAAATAAAATAAGGATAGAGCCGATTAGTTTTGGATATAAATATAAATTTTCCTAATATAATAAGTTATATAATTTACGAAAGAAAATCACAAACACATTTCTCAACATTCAACTTTATATATTTTATATATATAAAGAATAATGTCAGATAGAGAATAAAAAATTGTATCTTTTAAATTCTAAAAAGTTTACAAGAAATGATATATAACAAACCAAATTGTGGGAAAACAAAAATGTACAAATTATAAATTCTCAAATTAGTTTTGTCTCTTTTTTCTTTATCACTATTATAAAGAAAACTAAAAATAAATTATGTTAATACAGCTAGATTCCTGAAGTTGGCTTAAATAGAGTCAATCCCCTTAAATTTTAAATGAAATTGTTGACATTATCTAATTTTTGTAATGAAAATTTTATTTTGGTCTCGTAAATATAAGTCAAAATTTACCTTATTATAGATAAACTCTCTGAGATATTTAACTTAATTACAGATAAGACTTTCTAAAGGACAGATAATTAATTCTGCCAATTACAAATTTACAAGATCAGATGAGTGACGACTGACGAGTACTCTTCAGTACCTCACCCTTAATTCCAAAAATTGTTTTTAATCATAGGTAGCCGGCATAATTCATCCTAAACGCTAGTTACTGAAATTAGGTTTATCAAACACTATATATTGAATTTCAGGTCTTTTTTCGATTGAGATATTTTACAAATTGTTATAAGCCAGAAAAGAATTGTCCACAACCCATCATAGTTCTAGAAATTGTTATAAATATCAAAAATGGAAATGCTTCAGGTTAATCATTCACTCAATTCAGCTTGTAGCTTTTATGGCGGAAATAAAATAAAAAAAATGACAGGGTGGGGTGGAGTAGTATTAGTTTAATTCGGAAGATTATAAAAAAAGTAAAAAGCAAACATAAGAAATAAAATAAACAGTAGGTAATTACATTAAAATGGGATAATATATAGTATTACGATGATAAAATATTGCCCTTAATCCTATATTAATATTAATATATACTTTACATATTGACCCCAACTAAAATTGTAATAGTTTTAAATTAAGGTATTCTAGCTAGCTAATTTGGGAAAATTGTAATACTTTATCATAATGTTCGAGTGATATAATAGCGCAGAAAAGTTAATTATCAGTATGTAATTTATAATAATTTAGGAACCCTACAACATAATAATTAATTAATATACACTAGAAGCTATGAAACAATATGATCAAGGATACGGGAATATGAATATGACATGATATGGATACAGAGACACGAATTTTTTACGATATTTTACACTAAATAAATGTTCGACACGGGTATGTCTAACTTAGTGTCGGACACGAAATAACACTACATAATAGAATTTTTAGAAGTCTATGTATATCATACACTAGAAGTCTAGCTAGAACAACAGTCAACATAGTTCTTCTACTTTAATTTGCTTCATAGATTGATCGATCAGTTGATCCGTCCACAGCTGACTAATATATTTTTCCATTCAAATATTAACAAAAACATAAAGTTGAAATTAATAATGTGTCTGCAGACTCTTCTTTACTAGCTAGTGAAAAATCATGATTGAGTAAATTAATTAATTCATCTAGTTGAAATTTCAGGCATCATCACATGAAGAAGTAATTAATTAACTCTCCTAATTGAACTAGTGCATGGAAACACTGTTGATGTGTTGACCAATTAGGGGATTTCATGAATTATAATAAAGATAATTAATTATATTTGGATACCTAAAGTTTTATGAAAACTAGTAAAGAGCACGCGTTTTGCACGTATAGAATAATTATTTATATTTATTTTTTAAAGATATTATTTTTTTGTAAGAATAATTTATCTTCTTTAAATATAATTAATATATCTTTTAATTGTTAGCTCATTTTACATCTTGATTGAGGTTATATAAATAAATTTTAAGGCCCGCGGGTCGTGAACTTCTTTTTCCAAAGATTATAAATTTATTTCTCTAAGTTAATTTTTAATTTATTAAATGAATATTTCTATTATTTAACGATGACTCAGAACATGTAATTTTTTTTTCACTTTGAAATGTAGTTATATATAATATTTTAAACATTTGACAAAAGTATTTGAGTTAGTTATATATATTTAAATTAGGTTTATCAGAATTGACAAAATAATTCCATGGTATTTGAAAGGTCACAAAATAATTTATTTTAATTATCTATACTCTTTAAATTATTAATTCGATATATTTTACCATATATTTTGAAGAATGTATACTATAATTTAAAAATATTTATAATATTTATAAATAAGAATTAATACTAAAATAAATATGAAATTGTTATATATTAAGTAGGAAAACCAATTTAAGGTAAGAAGGAGAAGTGTTAGTTGCTTTGAACAGAAATCCCGGTAAACGGTAGCATACGCATTAAGTTTACAAACTAATATTCAATGAATTTTCATTTAAGTTCAACACACTAAATACGGAAAATATATCATGAAAATTCTTATTTCAATGTATTTAAATATCTCACATTGAGATATTTTATTGATATGAAAAGATACTTACGATGATGTATATATATATACAAAAGAATACGCCTAGAATCCCAATACAAAGGAAAGTCTAGGAATAAATCAAATTTAATCTATCCATATCAACAAAGAGATATCAATAGGATTTTCCCATATCTATTCCTTAACAATATCATCGCTCAAAAATTTCCTCTCTCTAAATATACACATCAGCTTTTGACCACACAACAGCTTCTCAAGAGAAAAGCTGCAGCTATTAGCTTTTCTAAAGCTCACAAGCTGATTTTCTCACCCATCAACCATGCATTCATTATTTTTAAAACATTCAACAACATCATTTTTATTCAAAAGCTGGCCCCTCAAATACTTAAATATCATAATTTTTCCATGTCGCAAGTAACTTTTCAAGAAAAAAATTGCTTATAACTTTTTCACCACAGAAATCATCTTTTTTTTTTTTTTTTAATTTATTCTTTTCCAGTTTCTGTGAAACCTAAAGCATCTAAGTCCTAAATGTTAAATATGGACGTTTTTTTGGGTGTAAAAAACTGTCCTACCCTTAGTTAAAAGTGTTGATGCCACGTGTAAAAATACCCAATGGAATATTTCAATTGATTGCACCTGATTTTGATTTGGGTACGATAAACGAAAACTATTTGAAGATTGCGCACTAAAGTGCAAAGATAATTAAAGATTGGGGTACATGACATAATTAACCCTATAATAATTAATAAAAGAGTCCTTATTATAGTAAGTATTTTGTGTATCTTTTATACCTTGTGCTATTCTTCAATTTGCTTTGTTCTATGTTTCAATATGCTCTAATTCTAATCGGATGCAATGGAAGAATATCAATTAAAGACTAATAATCGGGACTCAATTAATTGGGGATATCGGCTACACTATTTTTAGTTTATGAAAAGTTAGAATTAGTGAATAAATAAACTTAGTTATAGATAAATATAGGTTTTAATTTTTAATTAGGACTCTCAAATAAATCTTATTGAGTGAATCCTATTTTTATTAAATTACTAAACTATAGAATCCTAATATTATTAAATCAATTTATTATATACATAGATTAAATTTCCCAGATAACTCTTATTTGAAATTCTAAGTGAAGAAATTTTCGAAATATTTACATATTTATTGAAAATCTTAGAAACTGTATGATAATTTCTCAAACATGAAATTAAGATTGATTTTTATATACATCAAAATTCAGTGTATACAAAATAATAGATGAAAACTAGAGTTACATCCTGGAGCTCACTCTTTAGTTATGATTGTAGACTTCTACGTACCTTTTTCATGCTGTTATAACTCAATCCCAGGCAAGGATGATCAATACAATTTTGTGCTTAATTAATGCCGACTGTCACTAAATTACGTACATCTATATGTACTACTTCGCATTACTTCTAGCAAAATAGCCGTGATTATAACATATGGTTCACGTAAAGGTCATCATGAACAGTCAGACAAGTACATAATTCGATCGATACTCGTGTGCATTATTGAAATGTATTTGAAAAGAAATATATATATATATATATATATATATATATATATATATATATGTTAGTGAATAATAGTTCATGTGCAGACAAAAAATAACACAAGTAATTAACTTCAGGAGAAAAAGAGAACTAATAAAGAAGTTAATTAAAGGAATTAAACTCATATATATACATTTTATGTTAACTTGGTGTTTGGATAATTAATTAATAGGATTCTTTTCATCTACTTATGTAACTTCACTCTTCAGATCAGGACTAAGAATTAGCTAAAAGTACTTTATGTAACAATTTCACATGGAATACATACGCAGATTGTGGACAATATAGTCGCAAATTATCTACATATTTTTTTGGAGGGAAATAGGTGTGGTGAATAAAACGAGATTAGCAATAAAATGAGGTGGCATTAAAGGCCAAATTTCATTATTAGTCCTATAATTATGCAATTATCGCATTCTAGGTCCTAAGGTATTTCGTTTTGCAATTTAAGTTCCTTATATTGTAAAATGTAGCAATTTAAGTCCCGTATATCATAAATTCCAACGACAACTTAGGGACTAAAATTGCAAAACGAGGACTAAAATTGCTACATTTTACGATATACAAGGCTTAAGTTGCAAACGAAATATTTTAGGACCTAGAATGTGATAAGTGCATAATAATTATGGGATTAAAAATGCATTTTGACCAGCATTAAAAACCTTAAGAGCTACTGCTCGGTTTTGGAAAAAAAAAATACCGGCATGGGGAAGAGAGAGTAGCGGGGTACGAGAAAGCCCTCTTCCGTTTTTGATCCCGGACCACCCATACCTTCGTCGCTTAACATTTGTCCTAGTTGGCCGGAGGCATGGGATCTTGTTCTAGGAGAGTACTGTAATTGGGTTGGCTTGGGTTTCCGAGCGTTATTAGAACTCCATGACGTAAATAACAGATTGGTTAATACTTTCCTTTCGATCTACTCTTCTATTGGAGACAAATGCCAAGTCCCCTCCTAGGGAATGTGTTTAGTGAAAATTGAACCTGAGGCTTTTTCCATAAACTCAACATGTGTGACCAACTGAACCACACCACGTTGATAGTAAAAAATAAATCTTCACGTGATTTGCATAAAATTTCAAATTTAGTAGAATTGATACAAATCTAAACTTATATTAATTACAAAGACAAATTAAACTAAATGCACAATAATGGAAATGAATACATAGAGGTTAGGTATCTATCCGAAAGTGATTAAGAATCTGTAACAGCCCAAGGTCAGCCCGGCAAGCATATATTGTCCTCTTTGGAAAGCCACCAGGCTCGATGGCCCAGTGCGCCCCCTCAAGGCTTTAAAACGCGTATGCCAGGTAAGGTTTCAACCCACTTATAAAGGGGCTTTGTTCTCCTTACCAAACCGATATGGGACATTACAATCCACCCCCCTTGGGGGCCCAGCGTCCTCGCTGGTACAACGGCCTTACCGACACTGGCTTTGATACCATTTGTAACAGCCCAAGGTCAGCCCGGCAAACATATATTGTCCTCTTTGGAAAGCCACCAGGCTCGATGGCCCAGTGCGCCCCCTCAAGGCTTTAAAACGCGTATGCCAGGTAAGGTTTCAACCCACTTATAAAGGGGTTTTGTTCTCCTTACCAAACCGATGTGGGACATTACAGAATCCCTTCCATATTGCATCCCATAACTTTCAACATTTATCAAAGAAATAGAGAAGTCAATATTCCGTCAACCTTTTGCATAGTACTAGTAAAAGGAGAAAGTTGATGAAAGTTACTTCTCGACTTCAATTAAGAAGTTTTAAAAGTTATGAGTTGCAATGTGAGACGCTCACATTCAATAATTTGTACCAATATGATCCAAAATGAGTATATTTTTCTTATCAAATACAATAAAGCAGGCGTTCAACTCTATGAGTTAATCTTAGCTCTAGATATGGACCCATGCTAGATCATCATGGCAATGTAAAAATGGTTACACATAAATTAATAAAGAATTGGTAGAAATTTCAGATCATGATCAATAGTACTAAAGGGGAATGAAAAAGAAGATATTTTGGAAATTAAAGCCTATATATGTATGTGGTAATAGATGGACACGGACACGATACGATCCTTATTTTCAACATTTTGTACTAGAGAAGTGTCCAACATAGATATAATTAAGATACAATTGGTGGAGTAGGGTTTAGCTAGAAATATTCGTGATAATATGTATGCTTTAAAGTGGTGAGAAATTTTTATTGTGATCTGATCAAGGTGAAAGATGTTTGTAAGATTGTTGGTCCACCTATGGCGATCAACTGTTAAAAAGCAACATATATTACCACAGCCATGGCAGTCACACATTACTGTCATCTTTTGTACCATGTTATTTTCAAAATATTTCCAAGGAATTAACTCTATGTTCGTATATATGTAGCTCTTAAGTACCAGGTTAATTAAAGAAGATTAAATCATTTTGAATAATGACCATAAAATAATCAAGCATGTTAATTTTGAAAGTCCTACAAACAATTGAGAATGAACCAAGATCATAACCAATTTTTTTATGGCATATTGAGTTATAATTATTTTATACTAATATATATATATATATATATACATATCCATATGATGCGAACATATTTAAATTATATGAAACATTATCAAGAAAAAAAATATGAACAAGAAAAATATTAAAAAATTTATCAATCAATTATTTTCTCACCTCTTCTTCTTGACTTGTGTTCCCTTTCTCAGTTTTGTCTAGAGCTGGTCTTTCTCATACCCAGTGGCCTCGAACCGATGGATCCAACATGAAATTATGTTAATTAATTGCAATAATAATAAAATTATTGTCTTTTTGTTTGAAAAAAGAAAATCAGATTGAATTTACAATGGGAATCGAATAATCAAAGTATTAATTGAATAAATGTTGGGAATAATAAATAGTTAATGAAAATGATGAAATAAAAATGAAATTAATTACCTCTTGGATTTCCACTATGTATAAAGATAATTCAGAAAAGTTGCATCAAAACTTTCTCGTGCACAGGAGAATAATCACAGATCTGTTGAGCACTTCATCTGCAGAGTTGAGTTCCTTCAGTAGTCACTTGTGTCGGCTTTCACAGTACTGACACAAACTAAAGATAAAATAAAAAAGTTACATAAATGAAAGAATTAATTAGTAAAATATTCAGTTCTAAAAAATCTCACCACTGATCATATAGAAAAGGCTTTCTTTCTTTTTCAACTTTTACCGATTTTCACTGCTTTGGGTAGTCATTTATTGCCGATGCAGCATCATCAAGATTCTCAACAACTAAAGGCTTTGGAGAGAGAGAGAGAGAGCGAAGATGTATGATCGATACCAACAGCTCACCACCTGGCCTTTGCTTGTGAATCTTGATGATGCTACACCAGAAAGAAACGACTGTATCTATAGATCCATGCAAATTATCTCCAAAATTTGCAGAAAAAATCCTATGTGAAATACATAATTTCATCAATTGATGGGATTTCAAGAAACTGAAAAAATAAAAATTGATGGGATTTTTGAGAAATATTACAGAAATTAAAGTAGTGTTTGATTGTGTTTTTGTGAGAGAGTGAGAGAGATTAAGAAACTCAGAGACAGTGCAGAAATCGAGATTGAAATTGATGTTTATCTTATGAGGCTAATGTGGCTTACAACAGATGGCAGCAGCAAAACACGAATCTCCTGAGTTGAAATTCATTTTCCCCACAACACAAGATAACAAAAACAGTAAAAGGAAAAATTATTAAAAAATGAGATCCAAGAGCAACCACCCTCTACGATCGGAAAGCTTATTGGCCAGATTTCAGCACCAATTAACCATATGGACAAAAAGAGAAAAAAAAATGATTTTGTTATACTAAAACAAAGACTTGATACAGGTAAGGATTGGCATCTTTGAAAGAGAAAAGCTTCACTATCGAGAAAGATATATTAATCTATTTTAAGAATATATACGAATTCAAATGTTTAAATTAGATACATGAAAACCTGACCATACTTAAGATCTGAAAAGGCTTTGAGCTTCCACTCAGTGTGTGTGTCTGAGAGAGAGAGAGAGAGAGAGAGATGGGTTGAAAGGGTTAGGGAACTCACACAGTGGGGAAGGTTTTTCTTGGTTATATATATAGAGAGAAGACAAGCCCATATATATATATATATATACACATAGTTGGGAGTATATTTTATGTGATTCTTTAAGGACAGATGGGCATCTAATGTACATTTACTGCATTATTAAAGTTTCATATGACAACAACTAATTATGTACACACATAGCGATTAAAATCTCTCCATCTCTTTACAAAACCCTAAACACTACTTTGTGGAGGGCTCACCCTATACATCCATGGCTAAAGGTCATGGCTAAAGGTCATGTGGACCAATTCGAAAATCGTCACTTGCATTTGAAACCACACAACAACATCAACGATAAGGTGATGAAGTACTATACATATCATTAATAATCTTTGTTATTAGTTATTAGTATACATCTCACTAATAATCTTTCTTTGCTAAGGCCAAACAAACAATTACTCAATTAGGGCAAAATTGTAAGGTTATGCTATAATTTTGGGAAATGAGGACATTCTCAATGATGACTTTCTCAAATTTATCCCATAAAATTCAAAAATTAGTAAAATACATGTGGCATTTACGTGGAATGTATAATTAAAAAATATATTTATGTGGAATGTATTTTTCCGGTAATATAATCAATTTCAATATAATTTAGATCAAACTAAAATTATTAAAATAGCAAATTTACATGAGAAAATTGAAAAAGACGTCGGACAGAACGGAACTCAAGTGTGGAAGTTACCGAACCAATATTGCAACTTTACCCTCAATAGTTAATTAGTTATTATTTAAACTTAATTTTAACTCTTTAATTTGAACTAGTTTTTTACGCTTCTCTAAATTGAAGTTGTTCTCTTGCCAATTGAAGGTAAAGTGATCAATATCATTTCCAGTGGTGATTAAAATAAATTTTTTGAAGCCGAATTTGTATATAATTCCTAATTATTAGGTAAATTTATAACATTGTCCTGTAAATTCACAATTTTCGATCTTTTGTCATATATGTTCCTATGATGCACCGTACCGATACTTCTAAATAAATCACCGTGCAGTATCGTGTCGTGTCACATACCGTGTCCGATATCTTTATAGTGATAAAATTTTAAAAAAATATTGTTATATCTGTATTCGTGTCCATGCATGAATCAAAGATTACATTTAACTAATTAATTTTCAGAATTCATCATGTAATTAACTTTGCGAGAATTAGGTTTGATTTTGGCCAAAATTATCTAAACTGGTCGTAAACTCATAAGAAAAATTCAAACCTCATCGGTGATGAGACACTCCACCGTAACTATTGGATTCTCCTTATTGTCTTAGTTAAGCTTCTCACATCAATTGAAGAGGTAACTTCTCAAATCTTCAAATTCAGAACCATGAATGAAGTATAATTATATAGGTGTAAATGATGAATTAAATAATTTTGATAAGTTATTTTCTTCCATTGATATGAAGATCTCGATCAAAACACTGAGCATAATTTGATATATAGTTGTGATGGTGTGTCTTGCCAGCGAAAATTGACGAGTACTTTTAATTTAGGAATCTGAAGAAAATCGGTACTTTAAATTAATTTGCGCATAATTAAAAATTGGAATAATTACAAAAAATCTCCTGAAATCATATGACAAATACCCTGAAACCTTGAAACATTACAACTATTCCTTGGTTAGCTGAAATCTTACAAATACTCCCTTTGAAATATATAATTATACACCTGAAAAACATATAAATTCGCATTATAAATGTAAAATTACAATGTGGTATTTTTCGTAAAACGTAAATCATGGGGATTTTTAAGTTACGTAACTTGCCCTTAAAAATTAGATGAGAAATATGACTAAAATTCGAAAGGGATAAACTTACACGTGAAATTTGCTCATTAGTTACTATATGTATTCGTACGCCGTTGTAATTGAAACCACAAATCAGCTTGTATAAAAAGTACATAATATGGACCTTATACCATTGCGTATTTGCGTGATGTTTGTGTGGCTCAGTGGCTCTGCTGCAAGTATAATTTAATTTCATTCAGAAAATAATAACTTTTTTTTTTAATGAAAAATGGCGCCATAAAGTACTTTTTACCGCTATTTTCACTTCGTATTATAACCAAAAAAAAAAAAAAAAAATTTACCGAAAAAATTCGAGAACATGAAGATGACAAGTTCTAATGCATAGCTAAATATAAACATCAAAAAACGAAAAATGCGAGTAAACATCCTCAAAGACAAAAAAGCAAATACTACAAAAGATTTGAATCGTTAATCACAGAAGACTGAGAAAATGATAACTATGTTACCCCACATTTAACCTAAGTACGTATATATATTCACAATTTGGCATCAGAAACTCAGTGTTAGAAAAATTGGCTAATTTATTTTTCTATCCGTTTTAAAAGAAAATGACACTTTGAACCCCCACCCTTTAACCAAAGTAAATTCAAAAGCTTGGCATTAAAAACCCGGAGTTGACTTTAAATATCATTTTTCTCCATAATTTTAGGCTAGCTACCCCATTTTTTAAATGGTCATTTTAGGTACCAATTTAAGATTCAATTTTAGCTTTGCTATCTTTTTTTATAAAATGTCCGAAATACTCTTATTTTTCCAAGAATTATAAGGGTATGCCATTCTCTTTCATATGCCCCAAAACAATTCCGGAAAAATTCTCACCGACAACGACGACAACGACCATACCAATATCAATTTCCTATGATTTCACTTCACCAACCTCTCCCCAAAACATCCTTCATAGTTTTGCTGTGAAGTTAATTTATCGTCTCGAAGGTGTTCTCGGAAACACTCGCGCATTGAGAACCCCAGTTGGTGTTTTTCATCTTCATCAACCTCACACAGTCTATTTTAGGGTTTAAGCCATAACTCCAGGTTCGTACCTCACATTTACTGTTAATTTAGGGACTTCACCTAAATTTCTTCTTTAATTCGCATTTCAGGGTTATAGTTCAACAAATTTCTTTTTATAATTCGCATTTTAGGGTTATAGTTCAACAAAAGCACATGGTAGTTCCCAATACCTATCTAGGGTATGGTTTGAATATGAAATTTATTATTTGGCAGAGATGGATCGACCGAATCAAAGCATCAAAAGCAAGGAAGGAAGCAACAAAAGTCCCAGGAAAATCAATAGTAAACTTCCTGGTAATCAGAGAAAATGTCGCAGTAAGAGCAGAAGTGAGAGCATTAAGCCTAAGGCTAAGAGGGATGATAAAATACAATGTCGTTGTTCAATAACCTATTTCGCTGATCAAATGAAGAATCTTGGTGATTGACTAAGATTCAGAAGGAATTGATCAGAAAAAACCCATTCACCTCATTCGTCAATACGCCCTCTGTTTCTGAGACATACACTCGTGTTGGAATTCTTTTGGATCGTTACGACATTGGAATCGATTCAGTTAAAATTGGGGATGTCGAGGGTCATTTTCATGCAAAGGAGTTCTCGATAGTATTCAGTTTACAGTATTCTGGTCACCGTGTTGATCCTGAATACAAAAGAGACTCCCGTATGCGGAGTGTGAATTTTCTAACAAGCCTGCTATCGTGACACGTTCTAACATCCGTAATAAATTGTATGAATTGAAGGATATACAGACAGGATAATGATGGCGTTCATGATTTTGTGAGAATGTATATATTGTTTGTTTTCAGTTGCTTGTTGTTTCCATGTAGTAGCAGGAAGTTGCGTAATGGGCTGATAAGCTATGTTGATAATATAGCAATTTTCCTGGGGTAGAGCTGCCCACAGGTTCTTGGTTGTGTCAATGATTAATATATAAATAAAGAGGTAGAAAAGTTTGTTGATGGATGCACAATGGGATTAATGGTAAAAAATCATATAAAATGTTCTATATGAGATGATGGTTTCCGTATGCATGCGTGTAATTTTGACTTGTTGTCTTGTGACAGGCATGGTTCTATGAGCATTTTCCGATGTTTGGGATTTCGAATACTATTCGATTTTTCCCACACTTTTTGAAATGGAGTGGGAGCAACATGCCCAATTTGGACAAGGCTGCTAGTGAGAGACTGACCAAGATAAAAAAGATTAGCGTAAGAGTTGAAATCTCATTTTACAGAACTTATATATTATTCAGCATAATTGGTTTGTTTTCCATGGTTTTTTATCCATTCATTATGAAGAGTTGATGCAACTAAGACCGATTATAGAGAAATGACGATATTAGCGGATGCTGTAACCGATGCCGCAACCGTATTTGTCGATGCAACAACCACAAGAATTGGAAAATGGAAACGGACGGCTAAAAAAAGAATTGTTAGTGATAGTCATGTAGATGACGCTTTGCTAAAGGTGATCAGGATAAAGGATTTTGAAGGTCGCGAAGATGCAATTGGAAATGGCTTGTGCCTTGATCAGATTGATGAATTGATTGACAAGGAAGAAGCTATATTATAGTAAGTTTCCTTTAAATGCGTAATTTTAGTTTGGAAATGCGTAACTAGTATATCACAATGCGTGTCTCGTATTTGAAAATGCATACATAGATATTTGACATGTCGAAAATTGGATTATCTTGCAGTGATATATGTTGTGTATGAAACGAAAGATAATCAGGTAATAGGCTGCTGTATCTTGAAGCTCATACGGGGTGGGGCGACGCAAGGTAGCGTTATTGATGCTTTTTTTAAGATATTGATGGGTCCCAGTTACATCCCCAACAAACCCCATAAAAAATATATGCCGTGAATTGCCTAATGGTGTCTGAGCTTATGAAATAGATCAAGGATGTTGAGAATAGTGGTAAAAAACGGCCTTATTTAACCCAAAAATAGTTCCCTAAATTCCATGAAAAATTAAGCAGCTCTTTGAAGATATGGCTGACCTAGTTAAATCCCGATGTGATCGACATCTTTCGGTACATAATCTACCCAATGCTCACAAAGTATCATTATCACTTGGTTGTTTTCGATACCGTATCAAAGAGCCTCACTTCATACAACTCATTAACCAGTCGCCGCATGTATGGCATGTCCAGAAGGTAATTGGCTGTTTCTTGCTTCATTTTTGGAAATATTTCAAATGGGCAGAGGTTGCGAACAAGGGCAACGCCGAATCGAAGAAAATTTTTTCGTGCCCATGAAGATCCCACTAGCATGGATTGTGGAGCATATTCTTGCATGTTCATTGAGAATCTGGCCAAAGACGACGAATATTTTCAACAAATCCACATTCAACAGTATCGCATACACGTTGCCCGTACCATTTTGCAATATGGGGGTCTTAAATCTGGTGGCTCTGTTTTATGATGTTCTGTAATATTATATGTTGTTTGTACAATTATTCTCTAATGTTCTAAAAAATAGCTAATGAAGCACGGATGATATAAATTGTTAAACTAAATTATCATTTGTCGTGTGGTTTTGAGATTCTGCGTAATTGGTCACAGGACTTGCACACGGAGAGTATTTCCGAATATTTTAAATAATAAATTGAAGTACAGATGTTAGGAATTGTGGTACTTAATGAATATTTGCGGGCTTGATTTGGAAATCTGCGTAATCGATGACAGGATTTTCACCCGGAGAGAATATTTCCCAATTTATAAAAAATAAAATGAAAAATGAATGTCTGAACTTGTGGAACTAAATAAACATTTGAGGGGTTGACCTGGATACCTATGTAATTAGTCACAGGACTTGGACCCTGAGAGTATTTCCGAATATGTAAGAAATAAAATGAAGAAAGAATGTCTGAACTTGTAGAACAAAATCAACATTTGAGGGTTGACCTGGACACCTGTGTAATTAGTCACAAGACTTTCACCCGGAGAGTATTTCGAAAAATTTAAAAAATAAAATGAAGAACGGATGTGGGAAATTGTGGAACAAAATCAACATTTGCGGGATTGACATGGATACCTGTGTAATTAGTCACAAGACTTGCACCTGGAGAGTATTTCTGAATATGTAAAAGATAAAATGAAGAACGAATATTGGAAATTACGGAACAAAATCAACATTTGCGGGGTCGACATAGATACCTGCATAATTAGTCACAAGACTTGCAACTGGAGAGTATTTCTGAATATGTAAAAAATAAAATGAAGAACGGATGTCGGAACTTGTGGGAACTATATCAACATTATGTGGGGTTGATTTTGAAACCTGCGTAATTAGTTACAACACATTCCCATAACTGATGGTATATTGAATGAGTATAAGAATGTCGATTGCATTCTCTTAGGTATTGTGGTCATTTTTATAGTTGCAAGGAGTCTTACTCTTATATCATTTTTTCCATGTGGGACAAGTTCCTCTTCAAAACATAAGCCATAAACGTCAGTTCTTATGTGAGAGACTAAGTCACTCTCTCATACATGCACTTTATTTCCTTGAATAGAAGATAAGCTCTTTTTAATGTGAGTGTAAGTAGAATGGGTATAGTTATGTATTGGCTAGAGATTCCGATGATAAAGAGTACTTTGTCGAATATGCGTATCGTTATCTTAGGTTGAAGATATTATATTATCCAGTTGCATACGTGAGCATACAATAGTTGTATCTTTCTATTTTCTTATGATAAATCGTGTTGAATTCAATGGTGTTTGATACTAGAATTAGCAAATTATATTATTGTTATGTTTACTTCAATCTCTGATATATAATATCAATTAATCCGATATTATACGGTACCCTGGCATAAGTGAGTTGAGATTGTTATGAGCACTAAATAATTTGTATACTTCGATCGCTATGTGTCTTGTGTTTGACCAATTTTATGTTGTCGTGCTAGGAACATTTGGCTCGAATTATCCATAGCATGAAATAACTTGTTTGGAACAAAATTTTAAGGACATTAAAATTATTAAAACACATATATATGTTTCCCTCATGGCAATTCATATTCCAAACCTAACATTGGACTAGAAAACATGAGTAAAAAAATCAAATTCTGACGGGTGCAAATTCAACCCAACACTGAGTGGATTGATAGTTGAATCAACTTTGCAAACCAAATCCGTATGCCAATACACACATATTCCTTCAGGAGATGAATTAAAGGCTGGTATATGTATTTTCTCCCAACTTGGCCCATTAAACACGTTCCTCCACCTCCCATATTCTCAGCCGCCTGGTTAACCATGCTAGTTTTCAACATAACAAATACCTATGGATAGCGATATTGTCTCAAAAGACCGCTGGCAATGAGCATGACTTTACTACTTTGTCTCCATCCAACATTCCAGACGAGAATATTTATGGGTGGTGTTAGTTGTGCAGTCTCTTCGTCCAGTTCATCACCAAATGATTGCACTTTAACTATAAATTGCATGCTCCAGTCGAATTCTGACCTTTGTTGAAAAGCATCAACGGTCACGCGTGGGACACTTCCAAAATACGAATATATGGATTGACATAATCTATTTCGAATAGGCGTGTGTGATATCCGATATCAACAAGTCTGCTGCGTTGATCTGATAAATTCAATGGTATTCCTGGCATGTTGGTGCAATGTTGTTTTTTACCACCCAAATATGAATTTTGGAATCTTATTGTTCAATAAATATAGAGTGAGCACAGTGAATTGCATTTGGTTACAATTTTTGTCCTACTTAAACTTCTCCATGTGCAGGTCAGACATTTACATTTGTTGAATTTAGATTTCGTGAAAATGGCACTTAGCTGTCGGAGTTACAAATATCGGTTGTGTTACATGCAGGGACCAAATTTTAATATGCTTATTACATATTATTCAGGCTTATTATATATATATATATATATATATATATATATATATATATATAATACATCTCTAGATGAGGATTTTATTTTATGGAATCCTGCTTTGAAGTTGTTCAAATTTGTTCAATTTTGTAATCCATTCTAGAGGCGCTGATATCCGTGGTCGGTTGAATTTGGGTATGATTCTGTAGCTTGTGATTTTAAGGTGGTAGTTGTTTGTCCTTGAATGAGAAGTATGTACAGGGCTAAGGAAGTCAGTTAGATTTTCGTTTATTCTACGAGTGTTGATTCGTGGAGAATGATTAACTTTGATTTTTAGTTTAGGTTTGTACTTAGGAATAGTAAGAATGATGTTGTAGATGGGAATCCATATTGGGAGGCTACGAGATCTGGTGGTGAGAGTTTGGTTCGGGTTTTGATGTGAGAAGACTAGTTTTTTGTAGGGGTGTGCATAAAAAGCCAAAACCGAGAAAATCAAACCGAACCAAATTATATTGGTTTCGGTTCGGTTTCGGTAAAACCGATCGGTTATTCGGTTTTTACCGAAACCGAATGTATATATGTATGCTATTACCAAATGTGTATATATATGCTATTATTATATCGTAACTTGTATCCTATTTATAATTTATTAATGTATTAAAGACATAAAAATGCATTTCTTTACTCCGTCTTGAATTCTGTACCCACTACAGTGTAAATGTATTTGAGTGTAATTTGACCTTTTATATTTTTAATAATAAATTCTCACTCAAATTGAAAAACAATCAAAAAAATTAATAGAATTTGTAGAGACACATTCTTCTGTCTTCTCATAATTTATTTTCTTTTCTTTGTGTTTCATGATATCGTTAATTACTAATTACATCTTCGTATCTTAGTTTTTGCTTAATTAACGCGAAAATCTTGGTTTAGGTTTATAGATGGGCTGAATTAAGAATATCTGAATTTCATATTATATATATATTTTTTTGGTTTCAGTTTTTTTGGATTTCTAGGGTATTTTCAATCTTTTTTTATAACTTTGCCATGATTTCGGTTATTTGGTTTTCTTACCGAAACCGAACCGAAAATTTTCGGTTTTTACCAAACCAAACCGATTTATTTGGTTCGGTATATGGTTAGTATAAATCAATAACCGAAAATTCGGTTAACCGAACCGAAAAACCAAATATTTGGTTTTTTACCGAATGAACACCCCAAGTTTTTTGGATTGTGCATTTGGATTTTGATATGAGTTGGAAGGTATTTGTTGGTGCGCTTGCATGTATTTATAATTCTGAAAAAAAGATCGAATACGTTGATCTATGGGTGCTGAGTGATTTTAGGTATCAGTTTAAGTTTCAATTTTAGCTTTGCTACCTCTTTTTGTGAAAATACTGATTTACCCATAAGTTTCATACCCTTCAAGTCATTTTTGCTCATATTTTCTCTCTGTGAAAATCACGTTCATCACTCCGACTACAGTCCATCGGCGGCGATAATCTCCCCTCCAGAGGCTATGAAATAGTCAGGCACAAGAGACGAGCATTATAAAGGCCATTCCAAGTGCTAGTCAGATGCAATTTTTCTTGTCTTCAATTTTGCTCGAAATGTTATTGACATTTTGTCAATAGGGATGAATTTATCACATGTATATGGGTTCATTTATGGTTCTTTTTTTACAGTTTAATTGTTCTAAGCCTGTTCTCTGTCTCACCACATGGGTTTCGGGTCTAGTGCTGGATCTTTCACCAATGTCGTCTGTTCATGGTTTCCAAATTGATGTCTATGGGCACATTCATAGATCTAATAGATTATTATGTTGTTTGAGATTTTACCATGTTGAACTTAGAATTGAGTTCTCGTTACGCGGAATTGAAAATTGGATATGCAGAATTTATGTTACGTGGAACATACAATTTATTAAGTTGAACTGAGTGTGCAATATGCTTAACTGAGAATTCAATATGTGGAACAGAGAATTCAATGTGGTACATGCTGATAATCAATTTGCAGAATTATTAATTCATTATGTGTAATTCAATGTGCCAAGCGCATAACTTAGAAAGTAGAATTGAATACTCCGAGTGCCGAGCGCATATGAATTGTGTAATTGAGATTCTACTTTTTTTCATATGGCAAAACTTTTAAATGAGCTCGCATCAGGGGTCTTCTTCAACCACGGGGTCCCATGGTAGTTCATCTTCCCCTAATCCAGAGATATGGATATGCAAATGTGGGTTCACACTTCCCTGTCTTTGTTCGTGGTCAGAAAAAAATCCGGGATGAAGATACTGGATTTGCCCAAATTTTATTGTATGTGTCATTAACTAATCTGAATCCAACCATTTCTTATTTGAAAATAATTCCAATTTATTAAAAAAATAAAATAATTTTGTTGACAACGTACCGAAGGTACAAAGTACAGGTATTTTAAGTGGCGTGATGATGAGTTTTCTACGCATGCGAAGGAAGTTATGAGTTATCTAGTTGGTGACATTGACCAACGTAGAAAATACCTGCAAGATATGCATGACAAAACAACGGAGTTAAACGCCTAATTAAGTTTTAGGAAGCAAATTGAGGTGGATATGGAGATTTAAGCAATGACAAGGAAAGTTGAAATTGAAGCAATGATAAAGCAGATTGAGGAGATTGAAGAATGAAAAGAATGAGAAATGTAGTTTTAATTTAATGGAGAATTTTATCTGGTGTGTACTACTGCTCATTTCAATGTGGTTGTTGTGCTGTTGATTGCACGACAATTGTGAAGGCACTCTAACTTGTTAATATGTAAAAGTTAATAAACTTGGATCCTAATAACTGCATAATCTTCAAAATAGCTCCTTATTTAACTGTCTTTGTTCGACATTATACAATAGCAGTACATCATCAAGCATATATCCTAAATAACTCTTCAATTTAATGTTTATGTTCGACATTTTAGAACATCAATATAAGATAATACAGTTCTATTACAGTCAAGAAAACAACTACGCAAATATAGAAACTCCATTCTACATTTTACAAGAACACTATTTTGGGGTCTTGAGCGGATATTGCGATTTTTCATGTCTATCATATTCCTCTTGAGACCCCTCATTATTTTCCATCTCTAGCCTCCAGAGGTTCTCATTTATTCCGTTTATAGGATTGTAATCGAAAGAAGAGCAGGCTTCCATGATTTTGACACGGATGATAAAGCACACAATCGATGTACAAAGAAACCTGCTCTAATTCACCCACAAATAGAACCTCATGAAGTTTTGTACAGAGAAACGTGCTTCAATTAGAAGAAGAAGCCAACTATTATTCCAGAATTAGAAAGATGCATACTGGCGACAGATACCTGGATCATCAAGAAACATCTCCATTTCGAGATCTTTTGAGGATTTTAAGTGTGTTTGATGTAGTCTGTCATTTTGTCTGTTCATGTCTTTATAAAGAAGGAATTCAAAGCGTTAATTGGTCAATAAACGATCGATCCCGTCCACTCGATTTTAGGGTACATTGAAAATGAAAATATTGCAGTCTTTATTGGGAGTGGTGGGACCGTGGAAATGAATTGTATTATGAGGTAATTATAATTTGCATACGTTGTATTGATGTTGTAAGATGTCGAATGGAAACATTTCAGTGAGGATCTATATTGGATATCTGCATAATTGATAAAATAATCTATAATTTTTAATTATTTATTATTAAAAATGTGTCGTCCTATCATATCCCCTCTCCCAATAATATTGTATTTATGTTATAAAATGTCGAACGAAAAAAGTTGAGTGAGGTCAATTTTGATATTTGCGTAATTGATTATTGTATTTTTAATTAAAATTTGAATAATATGTGTTGTCCTATTGTATATCCGCTCCCAATAAAGTCTACCACGTATTAGCTTCCCAATGTACATTTTACAGCCTTTCCACTTTTTAGTAGTGGTTGCTTATATTGACTGGTTGAGAGATAAGACCGATCATTTACGACCTAACTACCACTTGAACCTTTGAATTCAGTTTACCTTTTTTCTTCTTCTATGTAAACACCTAAATATCAAGGAAACTTAAAGTTCTAAAAATGGAGATGTTTCTAGATGACCCAGGTATCTGCTGCCACTATCATGCTTCATCCGATATGAAGAACAACAGGCATCTTCTTATAATTGGAGCACGTTTCTCTATACAAAAGCCCAGGAGGAGAAACCTCTTTAGGGTTTGGAGCATGTTGCATTGTACACCTTCATATGCTTAATCACTTCAGGATTTCCACTTGTAGTGGATAATGGGGTGAAGAAGGGAAATGCAACCTGAATAGAATTGCTGAGTCTGTGGCATGCGTTGCATAGTCACGGACGGCGACCTACGGTGGAAGTTCAACGTGCAAGTTGGTTTAGGATTGGGTTTTCCTTTCTCAACCTTCCAGCTTGTAAATGAATGGGGTGACGAAGGGAAATGCCACCCCTGAATGAATTCCTGAGTCGTATAGTCACGGACGACGGCGACCAATGGTGTTGGTGCAGTGTGCAAGCCGGTTCAAGGTTTAGAGTTTTTTCTTTCATTACCTTCTTTCTTGTTTAGGGTTTAGGGTTTTGTTACGATAATTTTTCGATTATTGTAATTTAATCTTGTACGTCCAAGATGGATTACTGTAAGTTTTCGATTATAATAATATGAAATGATGTTTTTACAGATGTTTGAGTATAAACTGAAGAATGACTATTATATATTGTTTAACTAAATCAAATTTGTGGGGTTTATTTGGACACCTACGTAATTAGTCACAAAACTTGCATCCTGAGAGTTTCCGAATATGTAAAAAATAAAATGAATATTTTTAAAAACATCAACTCTTACAATATGAAATAAAATCCACAGATGCATGCATTCAAAAACTCTAGTATGCATTCTGATTGGTCGTTCAAGCCAAATACCGATCGGGATCTATACATTACGCAACTCTCCTAGCACTAAAAGCCAACATTGTGAAATCAAGTTTATAATTGAAACTTCTACACAGTACTCCTACATAACTTTACTAACTTTCTGTAACTTTTAAACAAAGATGGAACTCCTAAACAAAACTGTATTTTCGTAACATATATGAAACTTCTTAGCAGTGGGTTCATAAGTTTTTTGTTGTTTTAATATTTACTATAGAGTTTAAAAAACATCAACCTATATTTAAATCTCAAATAAATAGCGCACACACAACGAAAAAAAAAAAGATCACTAAGGGACTTAAAGTAATCGAAATAATACAATAGACAGCTTACAAGATCTAATGCAACACATCCTCATATCGAACATACCACAATGTAAATAAATGAGAACAAAATAATAAACACAATGAAATACAAAACCAATTGCCCAAAGCCTACCAATACCCCCACACATGACACTTCATACATCAGTAACTCAAATTAAATAATGACTATAAAACTGTCTCTGAATATTAAATTTCATATAGGGAAAACATAAGGAAATAGTGCTGCAATAAATAAATAAATAAATAAGACCGAAAAACACCACCACACAACACACAAAGCACTGTCCGAACCCCAAATCCACAATAAATTTCCATAGGAAGAAACATCCACCACAATCTGCCTCAACATATCCACAAATAAGTACAAAAATAAATTTCACAACAATGATGAATCCAAGAAACCCTCAATCACCACCCATAATTCCTCATATCAATCAAATACCACACATTGGACCCATCAAGCACACCATTCGGTCAACAGACACCACCCCCCACGTATTCCAAATCCCACTGGAAGCAACACACATCATCTTCAAATTAAGGCAACAAGAAATACAATCAGTCGATCACACTGTGCAGTTCTGAATCCGCATTCGGGCTGTAAGTAGCACCCCAGAAACAATCTCCATAAATCAAATCCAGCCTATTAGCACTTTAATATGGAATATCAGAGGCATGCACATACATGCACTAATAAACGAAACAAACCAACTACTCATACGCCACAACATATCCCAAATAGTTGTAATGCTGAACACGTTTGAACGAGAAAACAACCAGGCACCTAATCTAGGAGTCGGTCGTCTAGCCTTTCATAGTCCGCAGTGGGGAGTCACTGAAATAGCACCCATTCAAAATTCAACCGGCAGCGCGTGGAATCTCTGGAAGATGGACACATTGCAGCCAATATATACGCAAATGAATAATCACAACCCCCAACACGCATAGACTTCGTTAGAACGCATCCAGGTGATAACTCGCATCCTACCTAAACATATCCGAAAGTAAAAAAGGAAGTAAGAAACAGTCAATGGTATAGAAAATATCGAATTAGATCTATTAGGGAAACACTGCTACAAACCACAACTAAATATCCATTGACAACAAAATATTGTATGTTTTTTATATATATTGTATTCAATCTTCTACCATGAGAGACATGATCTTCTCAGTAAGAGATATAATCCTGCTGAAAAACATACATAGAAAGTCTCTACAATTTGTAGAACACATTTAAAACTGGACCCATACATATTCAAAACGTAATCAATTATTATCCGATATTTTATCTGTAGCGGACGCCCCAAACGGGTAACACACGCCCCGCATCGAGTCTCGACCCAGAACCGAAATAGAATTCTGCCCCAAATCAAAACCCGACGAACAGCACACATTTGCTCAATCACTAGGCGGGGATTTCAAAAAGGAATAAACGACAAAGGTGCGGAAGCGAAAAAAAAAATGAAACAATAAATCATTGCACAAATATTAAAGCCCACCGAGGCCAACAGAATTCTAATTACCATAAATAAATAATGGGTTCAATACAATATCCCGACAATTACGAATAACGGGTTCAGTAGAATAATCCCGAATATAATTACATAATAGTGTAAATATTCTAAAACATAAGTCATAAATAAAAGCCGAACGGGATTAGAGTTTACATATGCAAAATTATAGATCCAACTCAAAAGACACGACGACGACGTACAATCCCGCCTAGTATCCTGAAACCAACACCAGGGTGAAATAGAGGGGGTTAGTCAAATGACTACGTGAGGAGGGAATAATAATGTATATTATAAAATGGAAGTAAATCACCATTTTCAAACTTAAAAGAAATCAACATAAAAGAAAGGTTTTTGTAAACTGTTGGTGCTTTAGCATAAAACATAAACATTTCATATGACTCAGCGAGATGAGCCCTTAACTCCAATTTCCAATCATAAAAACTGGAAACCATCCTTATTCCTCCAATGTAGTCGGACCACTAAATCCGAACTACTCATAACATACGGTATAATCTCAGGTACTCAAAGGGCTGCCACTCCGGCCTCACACCAAGCTCCCAAAGGTGGAGGGAACAAGAGGAGTTATGCCGTAGACCCGACGTCTACCGGTTTCGTCCTGTCATCCTTACTCCGGGCCCAAACATACATACATACAGTTCATAACTCGCTTTTCAAATCATTTCCGGGTTGGTCGAAAGACCGTCGAGACATGTCATATGCGAGGCCGAAGGCCAAAGTTCGCCTTAGGAAATCAAAGAGGTTTTACATGTCTCTTTCACAAACGTTTCAAAAGAATATACATAGTACCTTTTCATATCAAAACATTTTTCTATAAATCGAATAAACATAATAGGCATAAATATTTACTAAGTATATATATAGAGACGGTATGAAAACAAAACATAAATCAAGGCTTATATGGGAGAGGCTTAATATATATGTATACGTATAAGTACTGGAGTCAGAAATGCAAAGCCTCACCTGTTGACTAATCAAAAGAATAAAAGCAAGACCGGTGCTACTCCACGGGAGTATCGTCTGCAACATATAAAGACACAACCACATAAGACTAATGACGACACACGGCTTGAACGAAAGCATTAAAACACATAGAAGCACGTTAAACAGTCATTCATATCACTTAGGTTCACATTCTAACAAATATATAAATTCAATAAGAAAATCAAGCTAGAATGCGATAAAAGTTCATAATCATGCATAAAAGGCAACAAGGAAGTATGCATTCAATTTTCGGAAGAAACGGACAACATTTGAAAAATAGCCAAAAATGCCTAAACGAAAAACACAAAGAATGGGGCCCGAACGAAGTCGGAAAAATCCAAACTTCCTAAAATATACATTTCATGATTTATAGGAACTATAGGTGAAATCGGATCTCAAATCGGAGGTCAACCGAAGAAAGTCAACTTTTTTAATTGCCCTTTGACTCCCATTACCGAGAGCAACATTTTGAAAATGGAGAAATTTTGGTTAAGGCATACACACGGCCTTAGGGACGGGCGCGCGCACGGGCTTGAGCGCGTTCTCAAGGCGGTGCAAGCACTTGCACTGGCCTGCGCACGGGCGTGTGCTAGACCGTGCAAAGGCTAAAGTGGACGCACGGTCTTAGCGCATGGTCTCAAGACCGTGCGCAAGGCCGTGCGGATTCTCAGAATAGCAAAAAATCGCAGAAATGAACCAAAAATCAACATTTAACCCACCAATCATGCAAATCTCAAGTTAATACTCACATATATTGATCTACAACATCTAATTTACCTATAGAACCAAGAATCACGTAAATCCGTCCATAAAATCATTCAAAATCAACATTTAACCTAAATGTGCAACTATTCATAAAAATTAGAAAAACGAAGCATATGAGGCATTAATCGTGAAAGGTGTGAGAAGCTTACTTGTAGAAGAGATCGTGAGGAGTTCGTAGGTTTTCACGGGTCGGAATTCGGTCGGGAAACGAAGTCGGGACGATCAATCGAAGCTTTTTCTTCTTTTTCTCCTTTTCGTTTCTTTTTCTTCTTCTCTTCTCTTCTTTGTGCGTGAATGAGGGAGAGAGAAAGAAAGTGAGACTAAGTCAAAAAGTTGACTTGGTTTGAGAAACGAAGGGGCATTTTCGTAATTTTCATAAATAAGTTCAAAAACTCAAGTTATCCAAATAATACATAATTACAGTCAAAGTTCATGAAATTAGACGCACATTGACATGTCGTGATTTAAATATCAAAATTCACCCATTTATGAAATTGTAATATAAATCACATAATAATTATCAAATAAATAATTAAATCGCACAAATAAACGATTCGGACATACCGGATAATAATTCGGATTTTTGGGGCGCTATATTATCAATAGAGTCTTCGAAACTCAGTGTCAATAGTTATTAATTTATGCTTTTATTTCCCCTGTTATATTTTTAGATATGTCCGTCGTAATTCCATTTCAACGACTCGAATTCTTATCGGAATACAATCCATCCGTCCATAGACAGTGCACATTTACATCCGATTTTATCAATCTCGGTAACTTATAATTCAAATTCAACTTTGGTTTAAAAAACCATGAACAAAAAGAAACAAATACAAAAATAATTAAACTGACAATTACAGCACACAAACTACACTCATAAATATATATATATATATATATATATATATATATATATACTCCTAAATAACTACTAACGCATTTTAAGCATTACGCGCAAAAGCAAGAAATTAATTGACGCATACACATACCCATACAACGAAAAAAAATATCATTTACCATTGGCATAAACGGTTAATAATTAATTAGCCCGAAATATGAGCCCACATTATGATACAATACAAGAAATAACCTATTAATGGCCCAAGAAATAATAAAATATAATATTTAAATCAACAAAATGAGCAAAACAGTCAATAAAACCCACAAACTGTGTCGCGGCCCCGGGCGCGGAGAGGAGAACCCTCACGACGGCACCCGTTGGACGCGCGGGTATAAGCTTCACCACCACTGAGCACAACCCTAAAGTTTGGCTTGAAACCACTTGCCAAAAGGTGATGCACCACATGGTAGTTGTGCTTGGAAGATCACTTATAAACCCTTCACATTACTTATGTTCTTCCTATGTGGGACAAATGCCCACATGGTACATATTTCTCAAGTTTGGGGTGTTACATTCACCCCTCCTTGAGAGCGTAATGTCCTCATTACGCCGTGACATAGGATCGTGGCTTCCCGCCAGTGGAGAAGCTGCCCACAACACGCCGAGCGGAGCCCCTTTAGCGGTGACTCACGACTCATGTCATGTGTGGAACATGCATTCCCATAGCTGACGGTTGGCTCTGATACCATTTGTCGCGGCCCCGGGCGCGGAGAGGAGAACCCTCACGACGGCACCCGTTGGACGCGCGGGTATAAGCTTCACCACCACTGAGCACAACCCTAAAGTTTGGCTTGAAACCACTTGCCAAAAGGTGATGCACCACATGGTAGTTGTGCTTGGAAGATCACTTATAAACCCTTCACATTACTTATGTTCTTCCTATGTGGGACAAATGCCCACATGGTACATATTTCTCAAGTTTGGGGTGTTACAAACTGAACAAAAAATAGTCAATAATACTTCATAATTAAGCGACGATACCAGACCAAAGATCCACACGCATATACACTCCAACCAAAAAGCAAACAAAATCAATCCACCATAACCTAAGAAATTTACTTAGAATGTAAACTCATCCAAGGAACACACAAAGCAGCACCCAAATAACAAAAAAATCCAAACAAACCAAACAAAACAAAATACACAATCCAAAACCAACACAAACCACCAACGAAACAAACACGTTTCACCTACTAAACTACCCAACATCAAATATAATCAGACTTCACTACTTATTCATAATAATCAATAACATCATTCTACATTCCCTAAGTCGCTCAAGAACCTTTCCCAATCCCTCCCACCATAAGTGTAGTGACCCTCGTCTTCCAACCCACAAACAACAACCGTCACACCATCTCTATATCCATCATCCACCAAAATCCGCACCGACGCATTCTCTACTGACCGACCACGCAAAAGTGCCGCAATGCAAGATACAAAACATAACCTCAACCACAGGCAGCACCTGCAAACAACACGACAAAATCCCGTAACCTCGAAAAACTCCTACAAATCAACCACCATCAATAACCTAAACTATCGAATACTTAAAAAATATGAAACAAAACAACTACAATATTCATATAAAATATCCTTAAAATACTCCAACATATAATAACAACTGAAAATAAACAGAAATGACCGAGACTCGATTACTACTTCGACACATTAAAATTAAAACAAGTAGCCAAAACACATATATTAAACTATCTCAGTACACATTTGTAAAACTCTAAAAAAGATACAATCAAGTAATAAACATAATGGATTTATCCACATAAAATTGTACATGGACTAACATCCATCATATAACAGCTCGTGTCTACGAACACTGTTATATTCAGCCAAACTTTTAAGCACCCTGCTATAAAACAACTCCACATCACCAACAATCTCGAGTGTAGAGAATATTATGGTACCTTCAGAACATAGTCAAATAGGACGAACACCGTCACATGCCATAATTTTATTAACCGATCCGGAGAAACTAAAAACAAGTACAACAACCAAACAAATAGGATTAAAATCATAGAAAATTAAATAAAAAAGAAAAATTAAATTTACCATCTTCGTTGGAAACCAAATTGCATTTAAAAGGTCAAGAAAACCGATAAAGAACTTTAGAAAACACTACAGAGAAAGCAACAATGCCAATCAAAATATTGACAATAGGAATTTCAAGACACATAAATCGAGAAAAGTGAAAACATTAAAATTTTCAATGAAGCGTGTAACAGCAGTTCACATCTCCCACACACGGAAAAATAATCCAATAAAAATATACTCATCCGACCAAAAAAAAATCTATGATTATATTATTTTTACAAACTAAATGACAAGACATTCAATATTATATATAAAATAATAAATAAAAGCATTCTAAAGATACAAACAAACAATTTTTTTTAAGGTTATTAATCACACATCACCTAATAAAAAACTAACACAACCAAAATGCCACAACAATATCTGACAATCCCACCACTATTACATAAACTCGACCAACATTATATTAGCAAAAAGTATATTCCAAATATCTAATCCCGTCAGTACTTCTGCATACATAAAGAATAAATACAAATTGAAATTACACGACCAAATTCTATAAACCATTATCCACAACCGCAATTTACATGCCTTCTTACGCCTAATCTCCAAAACCATGTGATGACTATTAGAATGAAGTCCACTGCAGAAAGATGGACTACAAATAGGACAATATTCTGGAAGAAGTACTCTCGGATTATACATAATTCCACATGCATTACAAAGAGTTTTAGAACCATGCGGGCCCCAACTCTACTAGGGGGAACTCGTAACACCATAGTAAGTACACATCATTGACACCAAATTGCCCTTTGGCACATCCCCAAACTCAATAGCAGAACTGGACAAAAACTTCTTAAGCAAGCGAAATTCCCGCACCACCATCGCCACTTATGTTGGGTTCCAAAGCCACTTTAGAAGTCGCCGTTCCAGAACATCCTGAATACAAACATGAAGTGGAGGAACCAGCTAACGAAAGAGATATTGAAGGCATAACGGACGAACACACACGAACTCTCCTAGTCCACGGCATAGTAGGTACATAACAATCAAAACATGTATGTACATATCTTACAGCTTCGCTTTTGATACACTGAACTATACCTCTATTCGGTAACTATCCAGTACGATTGAAATTAGAATACGAGTCATATAAAAATTGAGCCAACCACTTTATATCATCGCACGCACCGTCCTAACAAAAAAAACATCAATCATCTGCAGCTCTTTCGCAAAACTCACCAACCGATATTCACACCAAACGACAACAACAAACTCTCAATTTACGTAACCAAATAAATAAAAAAAAGAATACCAGAAAACTTACACAACACGCTAACAGCCAACTCACGCGCCCTCTCATCCACTTACAAATGTTCTCACAAGAACTCAAGTGTCAAAAAACCATGAGTACATGATAACTTAAATCTTCTAAAAATACTAACTAGCACCCCACTCAAACATTTACAGAACTCTGCCAATCAAAAAATGTAAATGAAATATACTATTAACAATACAATACTCTAAAAAGCTATACTCCACATTAAATACCACAAAAGGTAACACGGTAATTCCAAAACCCCAAGAATACTAATACATATATACTAAGGTAATAACTTACAATCCCAAGGCAAATAACTTACAATCTTGACATGCACTTCCAACCACACATCAATCGGATAACGCATATAATAATTATTTACCCACGTAATCACTACACACTATACATATAACACATCAGTTTTAAATAATACAAAAGGTGTCTATAAAAATTCATAAAAGTTGTTAAATTGCATACAAATTATACAGAGATATGATTAATGCCTTAAGAATATTACCAATAAAAAACATACAAAATGCTTGAGACAAATGTGATTTGCATCGTACTAATCGAGTTTTAAAATAACATTTTTGGTTGTCAAACATAGTAAAATATACAACACAGCCACTGATAATCACAATCCATAGATCCTAATATTAACATAAAAAATGGAGACTCTTGTTTACCACAAAAAAAAAAAAAAAAAAAAAACACGAAACTCCTAAACACTAAATTATACAACCAATCACTATCCCTAATTATACATTTACCACCACTAGCACCTTGTAACCCCAACATCTCAGTATTGCCCAATGAAGCACTACCAGATTTACCCAAAAATAAAACTAACCAACAAAAAAATACATAAAATAAAAAATAAAATTTCAGAACTCATAATTACTTGAGCATTATAAATTGAATACTTATGGTAGAGTTTTCTCAAAATATTTTGAAAAGTTGAAAGGCATGTTAACATCTGCCAGCACACTATTACATCACGGCAGCCACAATTCACTTTTTTCATATCAACTCTACTATAGAAACGATGAATTAATACTCAAGAGTATAAATAATACAAAGTTCCAACACACCACCAACATCAAATCTCCTACAACATCGTCCATACACAACAACAATACCAACATATTACATGATACACAAACACGCAGGAACCAAATCTAGGTTAGTTAGCAAAATACAGCAACACAAATAACACAAACATAAATGTTTAACATACATGATATATCAAATGACAAAAATAACACTCTCGATACACAAACACGCAGGAACTAAATCTAGGTTACTTAGCAAAATACAGCAACACAAATAACATAAATAAAATACATAAATTACCTGAGCATTATAAATTGAGTACTTATGGTAGAGTTTTCTCAAAATATTTTGAAAATTTGAAAGGCATGTTAACATCTGCCAGCACACTATTATATCACGGCAGCCACAATTCACTGTTTTCATATCAACTCTACTATACAAACGATGAATTAATACTGAAGAGTATAAATAATACAAAGTTCCAACACACCAACATCAAATCTCCTACAACATCGTCCATACACAACAACAATACCAACAGATTACACGATACCCAAACACGCAGGAACCAAATCTATGTTAGTTAGCAAAATACAGCAACACAAATAACACAAACATAAATGTTTAACATACATGATAAATCAAATGACAAAAATAACACTCTCAATACACAAACACGCAGGAACCAAATCTAGGTTAGTTAGCAAAATATAGCAACACAAATAACACAAACACAAATGTTTAACATACACGATAAATCAAATGACAAAAATAACCACAGTAAATCCATATATGTAAAAGCTCATCTCACAATACAATTAGCAAATATTTTCTATAACACTCTCGAAAAAGCAGACTCACACGAGGAGATCCAACCTCACCGGTCCCAATCAAGAATCGTGCAAGATACATACAGAACAAATTCTCGATCGGAATAATCCTATCACAACTCAATAAACAATCATTCACAAATTCATCAACGAAAATCCTACCCGTGTTAATCAAAACATATATTCCACCCGTTAGCGAATTTGATACAGCTTGAACACAATGCCCAATAACCCTCAATAGCAACGTGAAAAGACAAAAAGCAAAATGAAGCTGACCAATAACATTATTAACGGGCAAACAATCAACCTAAGTATTCATAATTATTAACACATCAGGCTGTCGGCGATGGTACAACATCCCCAACCTATCAAGAAAATTGTCACTCAACGGATCGTAACACTTCAACACCACAAGCTGAAATGACAACGATGCCAATCTAGGAGGAGAACAAGGTGAGATCTCACTACATATCATCAAACGATACTGCGACGCACTCTTGCAACTGAACATATCAAATTCCTGTATAACTTTGACACCTATAGAAGAATACGACGTAGATATAACAATCTCTAGAGCCACAGTGAGACAAAAAGAAATACGATCCCGGACCATACATCATAACATTGTCGGTCAGTGCCTGTTGTCCAGCAATAAGAAACCTAAAGGAGGAGGCACGTGTAATACAATAGGATTATTTAACCTAGGAACCATCGACAGTGGATTCTTAAACACAGATCCCAACATTACAGAGATGTTTGATTGACGATCAGTCATATCCAAATATGTAACGCACTGCAAAGGCACAACATAAGAGGGTAAATTAAGAAACGGTGCAATCTCCATATATTAGACATCGCTGACACCAGATTGGAACATGTAGTGCACAAGCATCGAGCGAGATACCGTGTACCACAACAGATCCATGATCACACTACTTGTAGCGGGCGCCCCAAATGGGTAACGCACGCCCCGCACCGAGTCTCGATCCGAAGCCGAAACAGAAATCCGGCCCTAAACCCAGCGAACGGCAAACTCATTTACTCAATCACTAGGCGGGGCTTTTTGTAAAAAAAATAACCGACGACAACAATACGGGAGCGGAAGCAACAACAAGAAAACCTAGTTCTACTACATGACAAATAAAGCAGTAAACCAATTGCGCAAATAATTAAAGCCCTCCAAGGATAGCGGAATTCACTTACAGAAACTTAATCAAATCATAAAAAGGTTCAACAATGAATATCCCCGAACGTTAATTACATAATTTCTTAATACAATTATCATAAACAAGGATAGCTGTTAAGTCATAAAAATTGACTAAAAACAAGACGAATATAAATCTGCAAAACCAGACCCGACAATGCCCACCTAGTAACCACCTAAAACAAATAAGGGTTGGAGCAAAGAGGGTTAGTCAAAAGACTAAGTGAGGGGAAAAAGGGGAGTACATACATAATAGCATACATAGAATAAATCACCATTTTAACTTAAAAGAAAACAAACATAAAAGAAGGGTTTTCATAATCGTTTGGTGATTTATCATAACACAACATAACGTGACATATCATATTGCTCGGCAAGTCGAGCCCTCAACTCCTCATATCATATCATACCTGAAAACATACCAACCTTATTCCTCCCATATAGCAGAAGGACCGCTAAATCCAAACGGCACCTGATATAGGCACAACAGCTTATGTTTCAGTTGACACGAAGTCAACCGCCGCAGGAGCTCGAAGGTTGCCACTCTGGCCACACCCCGTGCTCCCGGTAAACATGGAGTAAGCCACCAAATTCCACCGTAGACCTGATGTCTATCCGGCTTCATCCGATCACCATACTCCGGGGCCCACAAAGACATAACGGACACATATATCATATCTCGCATTTTCAAAACTATCATTTTCCTATTAGAATAGTAATCAAGACATTTAGGGGGCCAAAGGGGCCGTTCGAGACAGGCGGTGTAACGGTAGGAAACACAACCGGGTATTCCATCATCAGGGGGGAGAAATCCGCCCTAACGACTTCACTCAACGAGAAGGTTTCCAAACCCAAAATTACATTTAAATCGAAACATAGTTCGCTTGTCTCTTTTTGAAAACCTTTCAAAATCATATACATAGTATTCTTTTGATATCAAATTCATTGTTCTTAAACTTCATAAAAGTAGTAAGCATAAAGTATTTACTAAATATAGTAATACGGGATGAAAACATAAATTTCGCATGTGAGGCTTATTCGGTATTAGGGTTGGTACTACGTACGTATTATCGTATAAATTTAACAAAGGAAACCTCACCTAGCGACAACCAAAAGAGAGCCCAAAACGGAACTGAACAACCTAATCCACGAGAGTGGAACCTGCAACTGACAAATGACATAACCACGTAAGACATATGATGACGCACGGCTCATACCAAAGCATAGAAACACGTAAAAGCACATAAAACGATCAAATACGACACTTAGGTTCAAATTAGCAATAAATGAAGTAATCCATGAATTTAGATATGCAAATCAAGCTCAAATGTAATGAAAGTTCCTAAACATTCCTATTACATAATAAGGAAGCATGCATTCAAGTTTCGGAGGAAACATACATAGTATGCAAAAGTTGGAAAATTCGTCGAAAACTTCGAACGCACCATTCACAATCTCGAACGTGCAATAAATTCATAAATCAAGCAAATCGCATTCATATCATAGTTATAGAATACATGAGCGAAGAAAGAATTCAGAAAAGACGAGTCTCGGGGGTACCCACAGTGCAAAGTAGCACTGCTACTTACAGAAGGTCCGGGGGCCAAAAATGGCTCCACACGGCCTCTTGCACACGGGCTTGAGGCCGTGTGCAGCAGCCCGTACGAAATCCTCAACACGCACGGCCTCTCACACGGCCGTGAGAGAGCCCGTGCAAATTCACAAACACGCACGGCCTCTCATACGGCCGTGAGAGAGCCCGTGCACATTCACAAACACGCACGGCCTCTCACATGGCCGTGAGAGAGCCCGTCCGCACACACACGGGCTTGCAACACCCCGTGTGCAAAGCCTGTGCAGATGAAGAATAGCAAAAAATTCACAGAAGCGAGAAACCTTCACAAATTCAACCCAAAAACCAACATTTAACCAATTAATCATGCAAATCTCACCCTATTGTTCACATATAATCATCTATCTATTGAAACAAGAAACATGAAATTCCATCCACAAAATCATCCAAAATCAACATATATACAATATTTTCACATTTTAGCATTAGAGAGTTACCAGTAGAGGAGATCGAGAGGGTTGCGTAGGTGTTAACGGTTCGAAAATCCGTCGAGAAACGAGTCCGGCACGATCGATTGAAGCTTTCCTCTTCTTTTCCTCTTCTTCTTCTCTTTTCTTTCTTTTCTTTCTTCTGTTGTTGCGCGTGAATGAGTGAGGGAGAGACAGTGAGTGACTAAGTCAAAAATTGACTTGGTCGAAGAAACGAAGGGGCATTTTCGTAATTTTATAAAATAGTACAAAAACTTAAGTTATCCAAGTAACACATAATTACAGTCAAAGTTCATGAAATTAAAGGCACATTGACATGTCGTGGTTTAAATACCAAAATTCTGTCATTCATGAAAATGTTATATAAATCACATAATAATTAATAAAATAAATTTAAATCGCTTAAGAAAATCAGTTCGGGTTCCCGGTTCATAACTCGAATTTTTGGGGCATTACAATCATCCCTCCTTATGAGAATCTGGTCCCCAGATTCTACTGATTAGAGTTAAACAACTCTGGGTGAAACTTACGCGTCTTTATTCGGACCTCTCACGAAGCTTCTTCGATGGTCTGATCCTTGAAGGAACTTATAGGAGGTATCTCGTGGATTGCACAACTTCAAGCTTGTTCGGGGTTCTTGTAAGTAGCATTTCAGTAGAACTTGAGCTATCTCCATTTATTGTAGAAAGGCCTGAATTCGATCGACAACACCTTGGAGAAATCCCAGATAAATGTGTAATGGTAATTACCATCTTAGACCTTCAGTAGTCCGGACACGAAGTCCATGGTGAATTCATTCCCAATCCCACATAGGGATAAGTAATAGTAGTAGCTAACCTCTTAATCTTTGATGCTCGGCTTTGATCTGCTGACAAGTCAAGTGTCTCTTGACTTAATCGAGTAAGTCTCTTACTTCTGACTCTTCGGAACATAGGTCCAAGTCTTGTACTGGAGGATACTGGTGTTACTAGCACAGTATTGGAACTCTGGATTATTCTTTGCTCGAACTCTCTGACTCGGGATCCATTCTTTTGCAATCTTGGCATTTCAGATTCTTCAACCCAACTCCGACTGGGTCGCAAGGCTATGAATGAAATTATTCAAAACGCTGCAAGTCCAATTCAGTTTAGCCTCATCTTCTGACACGTTCGTGATTTGGTTCAAAGTGCCAACTACGATATTCGCTTTTCCCAAGGAACACTGATTCTTGCAATCGCAATCCTCAAACATTTTCCATTGATGACGTTGGGGTTGGTTCAACTCCTTCCGAGTTAATAAGTGTTGAAACTCCCATAATCTGTGGAGATGTCAACTGATTCCATAAGATGGTGACGACGTTTCAGCCAAGGCAGCTAGTTCGATGTCATGAGTGGCAACTTTCTGGTTGATTTTAGCTTCCCGAGCATAAGCTATGGTTTCTTCATTAGTACCATTCACTAAATTAACCTTTCATGTGATGCATTCTTACTCCAGACGATTCCTTCAGAATCCCTTGAGCAGGGCTAATATTGAAGTTGTAGTTAATCTCTTTTCGGCTCGTAAGAACAGGCCTTACAGAGATTATCCATTCGAACTCGGTTTCTTTCCTGTCGACTCAAGCAACAGGGTTGCAAGCTTAGAGAAGTTCCACTTGAAGTCTTGGTTTATTTCCATACCTGTACTGTTCAAGTCTCCAAAGATTCTACATCGATTCTTGTTCTGGATTTGACATGACATAAAAGGTCACTCAGTCTATCCAGATTTCACATTTGCTAGGTTGGCCAACTAGCGGGTGCCCTTTTGAGGTCTGGAGCACCACATGGAGGTGCTCTACACTCTTCCTCAAATCTCGAGAACATCAAGGTGACTCCTTAGAAGGTAACGTGTAGCGCCCCCTGAAGAAGGAACGCCACATCCGCACCGAAACGGATTCCCGAGCTTCAGCGAGGGGGCTCAACTCAAAAACCCACTCCGGCGAACGGCACTCAAGCAAACACTACCGGCAACAGCAACGACATCCCAACAACAACCACAATAAAACAGAGATATGCGGAAGCGATTTAAGTAAACAGATAAATTCCATAAATGCCTACGAAGCTAACATAAAATCAAGAAACATTTATAATCAGAATATAGAATGTTCATAAACAGATAGTGCCATCCATGGCTCAACTAGTCTACCATATGCAATCCTAGATATCGTTAACTATCCCACATCAGGGGCACATAAATACGTAAAGTAAATAAATACAATAAACAAGACTCGACGGTTGTTGGGACCACTGACAAGACAAACCAGAAAGATAGAGCCTATCTAGACCTGCTGATGCCGACTGACCAGATAGGTGACGTCGCCACCTGTCTACCTGAAGCAAGAACCAAAAGTAGCAGGGGTGAGTATAAAGGATACTCAGTAAGGGGGTTTTGATCACAGTTCGTCATTTATCTTTTTAAAACCAAAAGTAGTGAGTGTTGCCCGTTTTGAGAAAGAATACGAATATGAAATATAAGTTGTAAAATGACACAAAGCAACACTCGGGTTCGGCTTATTTGAAAACACAAAAGGTTGACGAACCGGATCCTTTAAAACATTTGCACGTAATATCAAGCCGATAAATTGAAAGGATATTAGTTGAGTCACGAGGCCGTTACAAGTTCGAAAAGCACGAGATAAATAATTTGAAATCGATAAATAAACACGGCTCGTAATTCAACTAATTAAAGGCATAATGAAGGAGGCTTAGGGTAACAAGTACGAGTCACGGTTCCGGGTTTTATATATATATAGGGAAGTACATATGATAACTGAAGAAAACCGGAATGTGCTTCGACTTGTCACGAAAGCCATAAAATAATTAGACAAGTAATAAATGCAATAAACCATGCAATAATATGTCCCGGCGAGAACGGGCCCTCTCCTTATAACTCCCAATTGAAAATCATGCAAGCATATAGTCAAGTACTCCACCACCAACGATGCTATACAGGAATTAAGGAGACGCTATTAGCACCACCATCAGGATTTAAGGAGACGCGATTAGCACCACCGTACAGGGTTTAAGGAGACGCGATTAGCACCACCGTTCGCATCAACTTAGGCTAGCCAACCTCCTAGCCGGCCCAACTCAACACGCTAGAAGTATACATCGGGATTTGCCCTAGACGCACGACCCCAGGCTCACCTCCTGTATACTCCGGGCCCAAGTCATTAAACAGACTATGGCTCGCTTTTGAAATGAATGATAGTTTGGGTGGCCAAAAAGGCCATTCGAAAGTAGGAAATCGGGGTGTGGAAGGCCAAAGGGGCCATTCGAGACAAGGTTATAATTGCGAGGTCGAGAGACCAAAGTTCGCATTTAAAACAAAAGGGTTTTCCTTGCCTCTAGTTGAAAGTATTTAAAATGATTTGGTTTTGCTATCAAAATGTTTGACTAAGCAGATAGAGAAATAATAAAGGCAATACAACAAATAATAAGAAAGCGGGATAGTGGTTTATTTCGCAAACCTAAGTAACTATGTTCTTACTCCAGTTGAAAACAATTTAAAACCCTTACCTGGCTTGACACGACAGTATGAAAGCAGGCGGTAGTCAGGTTTCTCCCTCGTTGGTCCCACCTGTAATACACAGGGCCTAGAGGATGAAAACAAGACCGACAATAACAAAAGCAAGACACGAACAACAGACGACGCACGGCAATTCAAATATAACTTCACTCATGCTACAGATACAATATGGAAAGCCAGGCAATTAAGCATATAAGGATATATAACATATGAATTAACATTTAAAGAAATATTTAAAGCAATTGTAATAATGGAAGAACATTAATAATAAATATGGAAAGCATGCTAGAACGCAGTTAGGGCACGTAGACATGCTTAAAACAATATAAAGATGTTCCTCACAAACACGGGATTAAACGGATAAGAAACGGGAAAGGTGGAATAAATCCCTAAACGGGAAAGGTGTCAAATGACGGTCAAATAGGGTCGGGTAAATTGCAAATTATGTAAAATATTAAATCCCGAGGCTCGAGGAAGCTATAGGTGAAATCGGATTGATATTCGGAGGTCGTATGTGAAAAGTCAACATTTAAATGAGTGGGGTTGACCAATTCCCGAAGTGTAAGAAAGGAAAAGGCTAGAAAATACACTAAGTATGTTGCACCGGCCAATGCACGGGCTTACGCACGGGCTTGGCAAGCCGGTGCAAGCACAAAAAGGGGTGCACGGCCTCCCGCACGGTCTTGAGCACGGTGCCAAGACCGTGCAAGTGCAAACGGGCATGCGCACGGGCTCGTGCACGGGCTCAAGCCCGTGCAGGTTGAAAAGTGTTGCGCACGGGCTCCTGCACGGTCTTGCTCAAGACCGTGCGTTCGCCCGTGTGGATCCACTGAGCAGCAGACTCAGCAGATCGCGAAACCTCACACGCGAAAATCAATATATAAATTCATACATCTCCTAATTTACTACATAAATCATCCTAATTTCCACATATGATCATATATATCATATAAGCTACACATAGGCACAAGAAACACGTAAAATGGTCAAGTAATTCTTCCTAAACACGAAAATCCTAATATATAAAATCCTATACAAAAGCCACTAGAATCGTAACGAAAAGGGAACAAAATGAATTGGGGTAAAAGGGTTACCGGTAGAGAATGTAGTGGGGATCGTTCGGGTTTTCACAGCTCGTCGATCGGGCGAGAAACGGGCTCGGTAGGGCGTCGGGAAGATTTTCTCTCTTTTCTCCTTTCTTTCCTTTTCTTTCTTCTCTTTCTTCTTTGTGTGAAAATGAGAGAATGAGAGAGATAGATAGATATTTAGGAAAATATCTCGGGGGGGTAAAATGGTCATTTAGGCTTTCAAGGGCATTTATGTAATTTAAGTAATTGAGGGCATTTAGAAGTTAGGTTAAATCAATCTTTTCCACAAGATTAATTAATCCAATTGGATAGATCGAGAAATTAGGTAAGAAAGAATTCGCGTAATAATTATTAATATAATTAAAATATTCGGGTCGTTACATAACGACTAACTCACTGTGATATGAACGGAGGTCCATCGAGTCGCAAGGTACTTGACCGCACTAGAGGCAGACTTATGAATTCAAGACGTCCACATCAGGCACTGAAGGTTGTCTTCAGAACATATTTGGCATCGGACATAGAGTTGATGATACCCTAATCACAGGTCGTTCAGACAAAATCCTCGATCTCAAAGCATATCGGGCAATTCTTCAACGACGGTAGGGAATACTTGTCTTCGATAAAATTTTGTGCAATTCTCGGTGAACAATACACATATGAAGTGTACTGTCTTTTTCTTACGAGCAGTGTTGGAGTACCCCAGATCAAGGTACTCGATTGGGCGCGTTCAAGGGAGAGAAGTTCATCAAGCCGGTTCTTCGATTCAGTCAGATCGGCAGAATCCATTCGGTTTGGCGACCTCGATCATCATTCAGCTTCTAGAACTGGATCTATCACAGACCCTCTATTCTGATCTGATCACAAGAGCTCTCAGATTCTCGGGGAGTACGTCTGTGAATTCTATGATCAACGTGATTCTCTAGACTTCACTCGGATCTTCAGGCGATTGAGACGGTAGGAGATAAGCCTATAGCTTTTCCCTTTCGGGTAAGATTCTCGGCCTCCACCAACGTGGTGTATAAGCCTCATCCATTTGAAAATCTCTGACTTAGTCAAGTCCAAAATAATGCTTTGCTGGCAACTTGGTTAAATCTGCTGGCAACTGTTCCCTCGATGTTAAACGGTAGCACGCGCAAGTACAACAATGAAAACGCAACAAGTGAGTGTAAACCAATCGTATTATAAAATGCATGTATGGAATGACAATTAATATTTTGCAACTTGCACCGAAGTATTCGGATCTAAGTTCTCCTCGACTGTCTCAATCTTTTGTTCCACGTGCAATTTGCGTGGAGATGGAAGGAACTTCCACATGAGAAGCAACGTCCAGACTTCTTTCGGCATTCTGACTCTTGATGGTCTCTTTGGCAAAAGCTACTTACTGGTCGTAGGGCTCCCTGCTGTTGGAGAGGTGCATTCTGCTTTGATGAACACACCTGGGAGGTCTTCTTTCCGGAAGAGGGCCTTGAAGGTGTAAATGGTCTCTTGGAACTCCCTGGAAGGTACTGAACGGTGGTAGTGGCACGAACAGGACTTGGTCTCATTAGGTCGAGCTCAGACTCAATATTCAGAGCCATTTCCACTGCGTCGGTATAAACTCAATGTCGGACTACCATCATAGCCTTCCTGATCTCGTAAGTCAATCCCTCTACAAACTGGCGAGTCTTCCTCTGCTCGTCGGCGACCATATACGGGCAATGCGTAATGAGGCGGGAGAAGTGTGTCTCGTACTGATCAACTGAAGATGTATTCTATTTGAGAGCCAAAAACGCCCTTTCGTGTTGCTGACGAACAATCAACGGAATGTACTTAAGCCGGAACTCGGTCAAGAACTGATCCCAAGTCGGGGCCACATGCTCACATTTCCATCTTTGCTCAATCTGTCTCCACCAATCCTGTGAGGCTCCAATCATCAGATAGATTGCATATTCGACTCTCTGAGGGTCTGGATATTCCATGATCCTGTAAATCTTCTCCAGAGCTGATATCCATGCCTCGGCAATAGCGTCATCCGAGGCACCTTCAAACTGTAGTGGTTCGAATCTGAGAAATCAGGTCCACGCTTCATGCTCAGAATTTCCTTGAGGGACATGAGCAATGAATTATCTTAAGGTTTCCGCAATTTTGGTTGGAGTCGGTGTATCGGCCTGAGGTGCCAACAGAGGTGACGGGAGTGGTTTACGTGCACGACAACGTGAAGACATCTTGTAAGGCCAATAACAAATATGCATGACAGGTAAGTGAGTATGCAAAGCTGTAAACACATAGGCAACTAAAGTTCACATAATCACTTAGCACATTTGTGCAATTTCCACAGAAGTCCTAAGCCGTACGACCTAGACACAACCGGACACGACAGACAACCAAGCACGGTAAGTGAAACCTTGAGTTTCACACCCACCTATATCCAAGTCTATCCCAGTGTTTTGATTGTAAAAGATCTATTGTTGTTGATCATCCAACAGAGATCCATCACAATTCAAACACTAAGCGCTCTTGAACACTAGTGAGTGCAATTCCCTAAGTCGCACTGGCACACAACGACTGACAAAACAAACAAAACACGACGATTTAGAGCTTAGGCCATTGGACCCAAAGAGCTTTGATACCAACTGTAGCGGGCGCCCCAAACGGGTAACGCAAGCCCCGCACCGAGTTTCGATCCGAAGCCGAAACAGAAATCCGGCCCCAAACCAAAACCCAGCGAATGGCAACCTCATTTACTCAATCACTAGGCGGGGCTTTTTGTAAAAAAAAACAACCAACGACAACAATGCAGGAGCGGAAGCAACAACAACAAAACCTAGTTCTACTACAGGACAAATAACGTAGTAAACCACTTGCGCAAAAAATTAAAGCCCTCCAAGGCTAGCGGAATTCAGTTACTGAAACTTAATCAAATAATAAATGGGTTCGACAATGAATATTCCCGAAATTACATAATTTCTCAATACAATTATTATAAATATGGATAGCTGATAAGTCATAAAAATTGACTAAAAATAAGACGAATATAAATCTGCAAAACCAGACCCGACAATGCCCACCTAGTAACCACCTGAAACAAATAAGGGTTGGAGCAGAGAGGGTTAGTCAAAAGACTAAGTGAGGGGGAAAAGGGGAGTACATACATAATAGCATACATAGAATAAATCACCATTCTAACTTAAAAGAAAACAAACGTAAAAGAAGGGTTTTCATAGTCGTTTGGTGATTTATCATAACACAACATAACGTGACATATCATATTGCTCGGCGAGTCGAGCCCTCAACTCCTCATATCATATCATACCTGAAAACATACCAACCTTATTCCTCCTATATAGCAGAAGGACCACTAAATCCAAACTGCACCGGATATAGGCAGAACAGCCTATGTTTCAGTTGACACGAAGTCAACCGCCGCAGGAGCTCGAAGGTTGCCACTCTGGCCTCACCCCGTGCTCCCGGTAAACATGGAGTAAGCCACCAAATTCCACCGTAGACCTGATGTCTATCCGGCTTCATCCGATCACCATACTCCGGGGCCCACAAAGACATAACGGACACACATATCATATCTCGCATTTTCAAAACTATCATTTTCCTATTAGAATAGGAATCAAGACATTTAGGGGGCCAAAGGGGTCGTTCGAGACAGGCGGTGCAACGGTAGGAAACACAACCGGGTATTCCATCATCAGGGGGGAGAAATTCGCCCTAACGACTTCACTCAACGAGAAGGTTTCCAAACCCAAAATTACATTTAAATCGAAACATAGTTCGCTTGTCTCTTTTTGAAAACCTTTCAAAATCATATACATAGTATTCTTTTGATATCAAATTCATTGTTCTTAAACTTCATAAAAGTAGTAAGCATAAAGTATTTACTAAATATAGTAATACGGGATGAAAACATAAATTTCGCATGCGAGGCTTATTCGGTATTAGGGTTTGTACTACGTATGTATTATCGTATAAATTTAACAAAGGAAACCTCACCTAGCGACAACCAAAAGATAGCCCAAAACGAAAGCGAACAACCTAATCCACGAGAGTGGAACCTGTAACTAACAAATGACATAACCACATAAGACATACGATGACGCACGGCTCATACCAAAGCATAGAAACACGTAAAAGCACATAAAATGATCAAATACGACACTTAGGTTCAAATTAGCAATAAATGAAGTAATCCATGAATTTAGATAAGCAAATCATGCTCAAATGTAACGAAAGTTCCTAAACATGCCTATTACATAATATGGAAGCATACATTCAAGTTTCGGAGGAAATGGACATCGTATGCAAAAGTTGGAAAATTTGTCGAAAACTTCGAACGCACTATTCACAATCCCGAACATGCAATAAATTCATAAATCAAGCAAATCACATTCATATCATAGTTATAGAATACATGAACGAAGAAAGAATTCGGAAAAGACGAGTCTCGGGGGTACCCACAGTGCAAAGTAGCACTGCTGCTTACAGAAGGTCCGGGGGCCAAAAATGGCTCCACACGGCCTCTTGCACAAGGGCTTCCGGCCGTGTGCCGCAGCCTGTGTGAAATCCTCAATGCGCACGGCCTCTCATACGACCGTGAGAGAGACCGTGCAAATTAAAAAACACGCACGGCCTCTCACACGGCCATGAGAGAGCCCGTGCAAATTCACAAACACGCACGGCCTCTCACACGGCCGTGAGAGAGCCCGTGCGCACACACACGGGCTTGCAACACCCCGTGTGCAAAGCCCGTGCAGATGAAGAACAACAGAAAATTCGCAGAAGCGAGACACCTTCGCAAATTCAACCCAAAAACCAACATTTAACCAATTAATCATGCAAATCTCACCCTAGTGTTCACATATAATGTTCTCCTACTTATCATCTATCTATGGAAACAAGAAACACGAAATTCCATCCACAAAATCATCCAAAATCAACATATATACAATATTTGCACATTTTGGAGAAAATTTAGAAAAATGAGAGATAGAGTGCATAAAAACGAATTGGCATTAGAGAGTTACCGGTAGAGGAGATCGAGAGGGTCGTGTAGGTGTTAACGGTTCAAAAATTCATCGAGAAACGAGTCTGACACGATCGATTGAAGCTTTCCTCTTCTTTTTTTCTTCTTCATCTCTTTTCTTTTTTTTCTTTCTTCTGTTGTTGCGCGTGAATGAGTGAGGGAGAGAGAGTGAGAGACTTAAGTCAAAAATTGACTTGGTCGAAGAAATGAAGGGGCATTTTCATAATTTTATAAAATAGTACAAAAACTTAAGTTATCCAAATAACACATAATTACAGTCAAAGTTCATGAAACTAAACGCACATTGACATGTCGTGGTTTAAATACCGAAATTCTCTCATTCATGAAAATGTTATATAAATCACATAATAATTAATAAAATAAATTTAAATCGCCTAAGAAAATCAGTTCGGGTTCCCGGTTCATAACTCGAATTTTTGGGGCGTTACAATCATCCCTCTATTTTTAATCGTAATCACGACCGATTACAGAGAACATATAGGGAGAGAGCAAAACACAAACAGTAATATTTTTTAAAACTAAAGTACAATGTATTCAAGCATAGATTTCAACATAAATGTACAAGAAAATACTATAGCGATGAAAAAAGGAAAATCACACATCAATTATTGTAACGACCCGCAATCTCCAAGTTCAAGATTAGCGCATTTATCGGAATTCGGATCGTTTACGGTCCCGACGTCTTTCACAATTGCACGTTTTCCCATCTCTTGCAATTTAAATATTTTTATAAATCATTGATTTGGCATTTAAAACCCAAGGCATTAATTAGAATTTAATTTGCATCGTTTTGCCACTAATTAGGGTCAATTTGGTAAATTTATATTTATAGCTCGTTTAATTTAATTTAGTAATTTAACGGTGTACATTGGACTGAGGTTCAATGTAATAATGCATATTTATCGAGGTTCCAAATATTTTCATAAGATTCTAAATATTATTCATAAAATCATATTTTCAAGAAATTGCAATTTTGACCCAAAACTATTTACACTTTGACCTTACCCGGCATTGACTTATTGTAAACTCATGAATTTTAATAAAACGAACCTCAATCTTTGTTAAGCATTTAATTACGGTCATTTTGACACTAAGTACGCCTAATTCCGACACTGTACACTATTTGCACATTTTTCGAGGATAGGGTATATTGTGCAATTATTGAAGAATGTGGGGCAGAATTGAAAATTGAGAGAGAAGGAGGAGCAACGCGTGAACCCCCTTTCTCCAAGATTGGGGATTTTGCAATTCTTCACCGATTGAAGCAAATGATATATGGAAAATCGATCGTCTCGACGAGAGGAACACATTGGTACCGTTATTGTTGCGATTGGAGCGACGGTGGAGGCGCTGTGGCGGCGAGAAGGTGGCGCGGCAATGAGCTTTTCGTCAGAGGCTTTTCTGGCCACGGCAAGGCTTGAGCTTAGTCGGAGATGGAAGGTCTCGTCGAGGGGAGTCTTTTGGCGGTGGTCTCACGGCCTGATTTGGCCGGATGGCGGCGGATCGAGGAGGAGACGGCACGGGGGTCAACGGCGGATTCCGGCGACTGCAGGCGGCGTCTAGACGGGACACCACCGTGGCTGGAATGGCCTTAAAGAGAAGAAACTTTTGGCACCGTCTCAGGCCCTAACTCGACGGGACGGCGGCGCGTGGGCGGCGCACGGCCGAGGTAGCGCCGGAGCTACCTCCGGCCACCATTTTCAAAGTACTTTATATGGATTTCAATCTTCTCGACATGGATAAGCCGATTTTAAACTCAATTTCGTATTTCGTTGAGCCGATTTTCGTTAATTTCGATTCTTGGATTCTAGTGTTTTGGAGCTTCAAAGTGAAATTAAATTCCGATGGATGATCGGATTGAGAAATGGTTTTAAGAGAAGTGACAGGCTCATCGAGAGGAACATTTTGGTATAAGGGTTCGACCATCGGAGGCGGCCCGGCGGCAGTCCGGTGGTGGCAGGTGGTTTTCCGGCATTTTGGCACTATTCCGGCGGGAATCCGGCGTCGGAGTCTTCGGACAGATCGTGCCCCTTGACGCAACGGTTTTAACGGCGCTAGTATTACTCGAATCCGACTTGTCATTTGTCTTTTATCGTATTTTTTGTATTATTGTATTAATTTGTAGCTTTTGAACTATAGCTTATAGCTTATAGCTTTTGAGCATGAATAACTTGTATCCTAGCTTGGCTTAGTTGTATAAATTGTTGATTGTTGATGATATATGCTTGTGTAGTCGAACGGATGGGTTTCGGTTCGATTAGGTAGAGATGAGATTATTATGAACTTGTAGCTTGTGAGCTTTTGAGAAAAGCTATAAGTTGTGAAGTTGTATTTCAAATTATTGTTTTAAATGAAATATACATGTTTGATGTTTAATTACAAGCTTAACCCCTAATTAGTTTATGCTTAAATGTTATTATTCATGAAATGTTAATTGTTACTCGTTTATTCCCCGTTTTACATGTTAAATGACCAATTTACCCCTACTTGCCTTCTTATGTTTAAATGTTGATTGAGTATCTTTAAGCATGTTTGTATTTTGATAGTCAAGCGTCAGTGTTTGTTTTCTTGTCATGTCAGTCATTCATCCTTTGGACCCCGTGTTTTTCAGGTGGGATCTTTGAGGCCGAATTATAATTACTGCTTGCTATCCTTCTCTTGTTCTGTCGAGCCAGGTAAGGGTTTAAACTATTTTCAACTGGGGCAAGGACATAGTTACTTAGGTTTCAAAATAAATTAATATCCCGCCTTTTCTTATTGTTTGTTGTACTGTCTTTATTATTTCCTTATGTGCTTAGTCAAATGTTTTGATAGCAAAACCTATGTATCTACCAAAATGATTTGAAATGCTTTTAACTAGAGACAAGTAACTTATTTATTTTAAAAATAACTATTGGATCTCTGAGGCACTTATAAGTAATGTCGTTAGGGACATCCGTTAGCATGCTTCCGAAGCGTACAGCGCTTATGAGTATTTCTTAGATCGTTACATCAACTTATCTCAAAGGCCCCTTTGGTCATTCATACATAACTGCTTGCATCATCTTTTCGAACGGCCCTTTTGGCCACCCAAACTGTTTTTGATTTCAAATGCGAGCCGTGGACGGAATAATGATTTGGTCCCGGAGTATACAGGAGGTGAGCCTGGAGACGAGCGTCTAGGGCAAATCCCGATGTATACTTCTATGCGTGTTGACTTAGGCTGGTTACGAGGTTGACTAGCCTAAGTTGATGCGAGCGGTGGTGCTAACCGCATCTCCTTAATTCACTGTACGGTGGTGCTAATCGCGTCTCCTTAAATTCTTATTGGATCACGACTTTCGGTGGTGGAGTACTTGACTACGTGTTTGCATGATTTTCATGAATGGGAGTTATAAGGAGAGGGTCCGTTCTCGCCGGGACACAATATTGCATGACTTATTTCATTATTTACTTGTCTAATTGGTTTACGGCTTTCATTACAAGTCGAAGCACATTCCGGTTTTCTTCATTTAGCATATGTATTTCTCTATATATATATAAAACCCGGAAGCGTGACTCGAACTTGCCCAACTTAAGCCTCCTTTATTGTTCAAACTATTTAGTTGAATTACAAGCCATTTTTTACTTATCATTTCCAACTTATTTATGCCATGCCTTTCGAACTTGTAACGGCCTCGTGACTCAACTAATATCATTTCAAAACTATCAGCTTGACCTTATGTGCAAATGTTTTCAAAGGATCCTGTTCGTCGACCTTTTGTGTTTTCAAATTAAACCGAACCCGAATGTTGCTTTTTGTTATAATTTTACAACTTATATTATTGTTTATACCTTTATCAAAACGAGCAACATTCACCCATTTTGGTTTTAAACGAAAAATGACGAACTGTGATCAATACCTATATTGTATTACCCCCCCTCTCCTACTGAGTATCCTTTATACTCATCCCTTCTATTTTGGTTCTTGCTTCAGGTAGACAGGTGGCAGTGTCACCTATCTTGTCAGTCTGCAGCAGCAGGTCTAGGTTGACTCTTGTCTTTAGTCTTGTCAGTGTCCCAACAACAGTCGAGTCTTTACTTCCTGAATTGATTTGATTTATTGTATTTACTATTATGATTTATTTTCCGTACTTATGTGCCCCTGATGTGGGATAGATAGTTGAGCCGTGGATGGCATTAATTGGATATTTACTTTGGAATTGTTTTATAAATTATGTTGCCATGGATGGCTTTTATGATTAAATTGTTATTTTCTGAAATCGCTTCTGTACTATTCTGATTATTGCTGTTGTTGTTGGGGCGTCGTGATGCTGTTGCCGGAGTTTGATCGAGTGATTGTCGTTCGCCGGGATGGATTTTCGAATGGGGTACCTTTACCTCGTTTGGGATTTCGTCTCAGTGCGGATGTGGTGTCCTTTCTCCTCATACGGAAAAGAGCGCTACAATTATTATTTTTTTTTTAAAAGAAAATCACACATCTAAGATATTGCAATTCCAATAAAAAAATTATATAATTCGAATCAATAGAATCACGCAACCCCATATACTACAACAATAAGCCACGTTAATTCCACATGGGATAATATCAGAATACTAAAAAAACTATAAACCCCACATAACGAAGAAATTAAACCCACAATCCCAAAATTACGACGGTTTATTTAATTTTTCATCTTACACAGAAATCTGCCAAAACATACGGTCACCGTGTAAAGAAAACAACGTTACTAACAACTACTGCAATGACACAAAAATGGTATATTCCCGGCTGCGCCGCCACAATGATCGCATATACATAAATATTTCTGCAAATATCTATAAACAATATCCCAACTAAGAAAAATTAATCAACGTTCCAATGAAGCATAAAACAATTACTTCTAAACATCCAATTTAAGAAAAGTAACGTAGAAAGAAATATAATTAAGAGGAATGAATAAAAAAATACTTGACAACCATCCTTTGAAGCATAATCAACGTATAACAATCTATTTCATACTCAAACAAAAAATTTAAATCTCTCCGATTACACTTATTCACAAACTTCACGGCAAGTTTAAAATAAATATTCATAATTAATACCCAACCTAATTAACTAAGTAAAAGTGCCGCCTCCCTAAATATTAAACTAAAGATCAAAATAAAACTTTTTTATCCCCAACCACATTATTTGACTATACGAACCCTAATATGAAAGCTTCAAATACTAATCAGTGACAACTTTCTTCAGACATATATAAACACGACACTCAGTTAAGAAAGATTAGACAAAAAAAAATTATTTTCTTCTACAAATTCAATAATCAAAATATAAAACGAAGTCAAAAAAAATATCAAAAGGGGACAATAATAAATATGGATAATTAACAACTATCCTTTCAAACAGGATGTACACGTCATAGCTTTCAATAAATTATGAAATTCAAACAAAATACTAAAACCCCATTAATTACGCTCATTCACAAACCACACCAACAATTTAGAACGGATGTTAATAATTAGTATCCAACTAAAGTGAAGATATAATAATTCCATATTCATCTATTGTATTTTATTAACAGGAGGCCTTCATAATGCAAAATTGAATTCTTACAAATTATAATACATATTTCTTACACATATACGTATATATATATATTTAGTAGTAGCATTGACTAGTCAATATGGTCAAGTGAAACCCTCAAGTAGTTGTCCTCAAACCACTCACGCGAGTATAAAAGTATAACAAAATACCCTTAATTATACACCAATACCACTAAGAAACGCGAATGATTTTCCTCCAATACTCACAAGCCGAGCAGTCAAATCAGAGAATAAACAAATAAAGACAGAAAATCGTCCAGAAACAGTAAAGAAGACGAAGTGACAATGATCGAGATATATGAAACAAAATATATATCAGCCACACGATCGGCAGTAAAGCCAATACCCTTAATGTAAACCAATATTACTAAAACAAAGTCAAAATTTCCACCAAATTTCAAAAACCAAACAAAAATAAAATAAAATAAAATAAGGAACACAAACAATCGTCAAGAGCGAGAAAAGACCAACACAAAAGAAGAACCAACGTAAATGATGACAATGAAGTTACCAGTTTCATCTATTAATCACATGTTTAATACAAATAATTTGTGTCATTTATTAACTACAAGTATTTAGTAAGATTATATTTTATATTTTGTCGATGTTATTAGGGCTAGTGGATACCATGTTAATGACGACCTAAAACACCTAAAAAACAAAATCCACAGAAAGGACAAAAATACTAATACTCATGTTAACATATATAAATTTCCTGCGCATACCATCGAAGGCACATTTATGTACAAACAAAAATATAGAATGTTTACATTTTTGAAACAAAATAACATGACAAAAGATAAGAAAAAGCAAATACATCCCCGCAAAAAAAAAGTAAAAACTTAATCCAGTACGTCCCATCTAAATCCGAAAATTATCTGCAATAGAAGTAAACTCATCAACCACATAATCAACACTTGCAGATGGAATAGACTGAAGATCTGCGGTTTTACGGGCATCAACCTTCTCAATAAAGCTATTATCCTTGAGAGCATCAAGAAATTTCAGCTACTCAGCAAACTTATAGAAACATGGAACTGCTTCACGCTCAACAAAATATTTCATAACTCGCAAAAAACTATGAGATCTCAGGGAATCATGAACAGCCTGCTCACAGATTTTGGTAACAACAGAGTCAAACTCAACTTTAGCCTTCTCATGGCCCTCACGACATGCATCTGCGAATTCTCAATCCTGATTAGCTTCTATTATATCCAACTCCCGTTGTTTCTCAGCAACAACACGAAAGTGATCTTCTCTCAACTGTATAGTCACCTTCTTAATCGACGAGAACAAATCATCTCCATCCGACAGCTTTAAAACAGATTATACCCCTAACGGACCGTCCTCAACGAGGCGCAACACTTCCCGCAATTTCTGTTCAACTTCACGCTCGTAGAATATACTCTGATAAAGAAGCGTCGTAAACGCAACCTATACCTGAAATAATTAACCAAATAAAAAAATTTAATCAGATCAACCACACGCATAATAAAGACAAGAAAAAAAATAAAAAAATGACCTGTTTAACATGATATTCAACAGCACGGGCAACATCTTTTGAAAGCAACGCTCCATGAAAGAGCTCGCGACCAATCCCTAGTGTAGCAAAAATAGAGCTATCATTCATAACGGACCATCGAGGTCTCAAACACTTATCCTCACAAAAGAAGGCACGGGTAATCTTACAGTTGGCAAATCAAGCTTTTCCACTTTCTGATACCGTTTCCTTTCCTTCATCAGCTTCACCCAAATCTCCGTAGGTTGTTCCGTTATAGCAAGAAAATGATCTTCACTTTCATTAAATGGAGAAATAGTAGAAGATATAACTGGAACACTATACGAAACATCAACGTTCATAGAATCCACAGCTCGCTCGAAAGCAGATGGCTCAACATCAACGGGATTACAATCTAACTGTTAGACAATTGAATAGACATGACTGGGAAGAAAAATATGTCTATATTATGTATCTCACAAAATACAAGAAGATGAAATATATAAAATATACAGTTTCTCCTATCTAGGGAAAGTCAACTATGAATAATTCTCAATCCCTAATTTCCTGTACTTTCCTTACTAACACTCTCCCTCAAGTTGATTATCGGGTCTCTGATATTCAACTTGTTCAATACTCCCTTGAATATCCTCCCATTTACTTTCGTGAGAATATCTGCCAATTGGTCCTCGGATCTCACAAATGGCATATCAATGACTTTTTCTTCCAATTTTTCCTTAATGAAATGTCTGTCTACCTCCACGTGCTTCGTACGATCATGTTGTACTGGATTTTCTGAAATCCTGATGGCAGCCTGATTATCACATCTTAGCTCACAGGCTTCAACCGCGGGAAAGCCCATTTCTGTCAGTAACTTCCTCAGCCACAAAACTTCTGTAACTCCTCGTGCAATACCTCGAAACTCTGCTTCTGCACTCGAGAGTGCCACCACTTTCTGCTTCTTACTTCTCCAAGTCACCAAATTACCTCCAACCATTGTAAAGTATCCGGAGGTTGATCGTCGATCCACCGGATTTCCAGCCCAATCTGCATCGGTATAAGCTTCGACGTTGAGATGTCCATGCTTTTGGAACAGTACTCCTCTTCCCGGAGATCCCTTCAGATATCGACAAACTCTAATCGCTGCATTCATATGATCCTTCTGAGGGCGATGCATAAATTGGCTCAGAACTCCTACTGCATAGGCCACATCTGGTCGAGTGTGAGAGAGATAAATCAGCTTCCCAATCAGTCGTTGGTACTGACCCTTATCGGCTTCTTCTGCCCCTTCTACTATCTGCAACCCATGATTGGGAACCATTGGAGTGTAAACTGGTTTACACTCGAGTAATCCGATTTCAGTCAGAAGATCCAAAACAAACTTTCGCTGACAGATGAAAAAACCTTGTTTGGACCGTAATACCTCTATTCCCAGAAAGTACTTTAGCTCTCCCAAATCCTTCATCTCAAATTCACGAAAAAGACTTTCTCTTAACTCAGAAATCTCATCCGTGTCGTCACCAGTAATGATCATGTCATCTACATAGATGATAAGACATGTCACCAGTCCCTCTCTTCTCTTCAGGAAAAGTGTATGGTTGGAGTTACTCTGACAGTAACCATATTTCTTCATGGTGGTGGTGAATCTCCCAAACCACGCCCTGGGTGACTGTTTCAACCCATACAGTGCTTTTCGTAGCCTGCACACTTCTTTGTTTCCAAAATTACTAGTAAACCCTGGTGGTGGTTCCATATACACTTCTTCTTTAAGATCTCCGTGCAGGAACGCGTTCTTGACATCAAATTGGTGCAATCTCCAGTCTCGGTTGGCTGCTATCGAGAACAATACCCTGATCGCGTCAATCTTGGCTACCGGTGAGAAGGTCTCAGAGTAATCTACACCATAAGTTTGTGTATATCCCTTTGCCACTAGTCTGGCCTTGTATCTCTCAATGCTTCCATCCGCTCGATGTTTTACGATGAACACCCATCGACATCCGACCATCCTCTTTCCGTTTGGAAGCTCACATTTCTCCCAAGTATTGTTTTTCTCAAGTGCCTTCATTTCTGTTTCCATTGCACGAACCCACTTCTCATCTGTTTGAGCCTCTTCCACCTTGGTTGGAATTTTAGTGGAGTATACAGAAGTAGCATATGCTCGAGCCTGCTGGGACAAATTCCTGTCTGCCATGTTAGCTACCGGGTATTTGGGAGCTCTTCCCACATGTTCTGGTTCATATCTCCTCGGTGGTATTCCTCGAGTTGCCCTTGGGGGCAAGACATATCTGGTCTCCTGTATCGTTTCATTTTGTTCCTCCCCCTGTGTTTGTTCTGCCTCGGGTGCGGGTTCTCCATCATCCTGCCCTGCATGGTTAGCTTCAATTTGATTTACAGAGATATTAACGGAATCATACTGATGTACCTCTGGATCCTCAGTCTGAATGGTTTGAGTGAGTGGCGTTGGTTGAGGATGTGTGGATGCTGGATCTGTGGGACGGGCCAACTCGGTGGTTCCGCCTACTTGCTCTGTTAGGACTATGTCCGGCCAACAAGAGTCTGACAAGTGGGATACCCAACCAAGTGGATCGTGTCCAGTCTCCCCCTGACCACTTGATTGGGTGAAGAAGTATTCGGTTTCTAGGAAATCACAATCCATCGAAGTATAAATACGCCGAGTACCCGGGTGATAACACCTATACCCCTTCTGATTAACCCCATAGCCCACAAACACACATTTAAGAGAGCAAGGATCAAGTTTGGTACGGGTGGACTTCGGAATATGAACGAACACAGAACAGCCGAACACTTTAGGAGGGAGGACTAAGGAGGAAGGTATGCTAATACTAGTACTCAAAAAATTCAAAGGGGTGGCAAAGTTCAACGCTTTCGTGGGACGACGATTCACTAGATAGACCGATGTGGCAACGGCTTCAGGCCACAAGAATTTAGGACAATGGGACTCAATCAGAAGAGCCCTAGACATCTCTAGAAGCTGGCGGTTTTTTCTCTCAGCTACCCCATTTTGCTGAGGGGTATGAGGACGCGAAGTTTGGTGAATAATCTCATTTTCCTGACATAAAGTTTGTAAGGTAGTATTAACATATTCCCCCCCGTTATCAGACCTCAGAATCTGAATATGAGATTTGTATTGAGTGTGAATGAACTTGAAAAATTCCACAAATTTCGAAGATACCTCAGATTTATGTTTCAGAAAGTAAACCCACATCATACGAGAGCAATCATCCACAAATAAAAGAAAATACTTAAAGCCATGACTGCCAGAATCCGGGGCTGGACCCCATACATCAGAATGAATAAGGGAAAAAACATCCTTTGCTCTAGAGCATGACGAGGAAAAATGTTGTCTATGACTTTTAGAAAGAACACAAGTCTCACACGTCAACTGACTAGTCTTAGGAAAAATACTGGGAAATAAATGTTGTAAATACCCTATAGACGGGTGACCTAACCGACGATGCCACAACCACTGTTGGCGATCCAATGTCCCGTGAGCAAGCGCTGCAGTTCCGTGTTGAGCAACCTCGTCCACAAAATACAGCCCACGTTGTTCAGTACCACGCCCAATCACTCTCCCCGACTGAAGATCCTGCAAGAGACAGAAGGTGGGAAACATCAGCACCACACAATTTAATTCTTTAGTGACATGACTGATAGAAAGTAACTTGCAGGATAAATTTGGAACATAAAGAAAAAATTTCAACTGTAAGGAGGGAGATAAATTGATTGTTCCTGCCCCTAAAACAGGTGAAAAACCACCATTGGCATCCTGAATAGAGTGTTTCTTCGGGACAGTATGTCCGGCAAAATCCGACGGATCATACGTCATCGTATCCGTTGCACCACAATCAAAAATCCACTGACTATTTTTAATAGCAGTGCGGGATGCTGTGTGGAGGGCCATGCCTGGAGTAGTTGAGCAACCAGACAAATATGATCTAGGATTGATTTTAATTGAGGAGGGGCAAAAAAGGAAATCTCCCCTTTTATTATCAATACCTAAAAAGGCACCTCCACTCTCACCCCTTATTTCGTTGCCGCTTTCTCCCCTTATTTCGCCTGTACTCTCATCCCTTTCATCCAGTCGAGGGTTTTCTTGTTTTTGGGCCGTGTGGGCCGTCGCCGCCGCCGCTGGTCTTCCTCCTTCATGGCCAGTGCGGCGGGCACTCCGCCACCCTTCAGGCCACCCAATGAGCTCGTAGCACTGTTTCTTGGTGTGCCCAGTACGTTTGCACTGCTCACACTTCACTGGTGCCGATCCGTCACCGCTGTTGTTCAGGCTGCCGCCGTTCCGTCGCGGACCCACCGAGTTGCACTTGGGTGGTTCCGATTGGGGCCTGGTGGCGCCCTACTGTCCAGTAGCTGCCGCGTTCCGTCCGTTCGATGTTCCAGCGAGAAACCCAGATCCAACGCCACCGTCCGCCGATGATGACGTCCTCCCGACGAAAATCTCTCGTCTTGCTCCCTCTCGCCTGATGGTGGCATAGGCCCGTTCAACGGTCGGAAGAGGGATTTCTTTTAACAAATCTCTCCGATCGGCGTCGTACCTATCGTCAATCCCGGCGAGAAATTGGAAGAGTTGGGTTTCGGACCTGAGGCGGTTAAATACCTTCACATCCTCCTCGTGAACCATGGGATTGGGCTGCCTAATTTCGATTTCTCGCCAGATTCGTTGAAGCTCGCTGTAGTATTTTTCGATGCTGTTATCTCCTTGTTTGAGCCGGTTGGCTTGAACGGTGAGATAAAAGATTTGGAGTCCGTCTCCACCTTGGCTATAAGTAGACTGCAGGGCATTCCATAAGGCTTTTGCCGATCGGTACTCGGCATACGCCGGAATTAATTCTGGTTCCATACTGTCTAGGAGCCATGAACAGACAATCAAGTCTATTTGCTCCCACTTACAATATGCTGGATTTTCTTGTGTTGGTGGAGGGGGGGTTCCGGTGAGGTGGCTAAGCTTGCCCCTCCCTCCGATTGCAATTTTTACTAAACGAGCCCATAGAGAGTAGTTTTGACTGGTTTAATTTAATGCTGATGGAAATATTCTGAGGTATATGCTGGGTTTGATTGATTTCTGTTTGTGGCTGCAGATTCTGGAGGATACTAGCGAGTTGAGTGGCTAAGGAGTCGGCCGGCTGTTGCGACTCCTTGCCAGTGCTGCTACTGCTGTCGTCGGCCATGGCCGAAATATGTACGGGTATGTGATGAGCAAGGTTCGGATCCGTTTAATGGATCGTCGCCCGCTCTGATACCATGTTAGACAATTGAATAGACATGACTGGGAAGAAAAATATGTCTATATTATGTATCTCACAAAATACAAGAAGTTGAAATATATAAAATATACAGTTTCTCCTATCTAGGGAAAGTCAACTATGAATAATTCTCAATCCCTAATTTCCTGTACTTTCCTTACTAACACTAACTTCCTCTCACGGAACGAAGTAACATTATAGGAAGTAATTGGAACAACATCTGAAGCCTCAAAGTTCACAGCATCAAAGGCCATCTCGAAATCAAAGTCACGAACATCAACGGTGCTAAAATCTGCCACACTTCCACACAGCGGAGTAACGAGAGGAGAAGAAGCAGGAAGAACAACTGGAGCATCAACATTCATACCACTGACAACTTGCTGCCAACCAGCTACATCGACATCAACAGGAATAGATTCTAACTTTCTATCACAAAGCAAAGTAATAGTATAAGAAGTAACGGGAACAACAGCAGCAAGTACAACATTCATAGCATTAGAAACAATATTAGCACCAGATACACCGACACCAGTTAGAGTACAACTAGTATCCCTAGCAATATAAGACGAAACGGGGACCACATGCATATCAACGTCGTTAATAACACAAGAATCAACATCCAAAACAGTCGATTTTTTTAGATCTTTTATATCTGTCACGCACCAATGCCAACGTATTGGAGTCCAAACACGTGCTAGACTCAATCTCAACTACAACAGCAGACCTTTTAGACCTGTCCCGCACCAATGCTTCAGAATCCGATGACTTGCTTGGCTCATCAACAACTATAAAACTCGGCTTTTCATTGTCAATTGCAGGATATATCACGGGTTAGGAAAATAAACGAGAAACAAGCGGCTTAGACTAAGAGCACACTTGATGCAATTCTTTCTTCTTCTTATTTGCAGACGACTGCACACTATCATCTCTTCTTCTATATGAAGTTTCTCTTACGGGTCCATCGTCCCCACTATTTTCATCAACTTCTTCTCCATCGACGTCCACTTTTGCAACATCATCACATAATACTACAGATTCACCAACCAAAATTTCTGCATGATATAGATACAAGATAAATACAATGCAAATCAATAAAACAATCAACGGGCAAATAACAACAAAAAAAAATGGCTAACAACTCTTACCTAAGGTCGCCTTCTCCGCATCCAATCCAAAATGAACAACACCGGAAAGCTGTAAAGCCAAATCAGTCACCAACTTGCGAGCATCATAAAAATAGTGAGTCACAGTTTTCAAGGCGCCACTATCCCATGAACGTTCAGGCATTACGAAAGTAGACGGCTTCAAATTCCAATCACATCTAAAACCCCACGCCGTGTCTCTAGGAGGATCAATGTAAATAAATTTTGGTTTCTATAACGAGTAAGATGTCTTAAAATTACATAAAAACTTACAACCAGGCATCGCACTAACCATGTAAAATCCAGGTCCAGATTTGAAAGAAAGCTTTACGTTATACAAATTCAAGAAATTAATAGAACAGGGTTGTTTAATACAACGCATCAAAATAAAAAAGGGCATGAGATGAGTATAAACATTAGGAAGGAGCAGAGCAAGATCAACATCGAGAGCCTTCATAATAGCAGCCATGTCTTCACTTAAAGGAAATCGCAAACCAGCCTTCAGATGAGCAAGACGTATAGTTTGCTATCCAGCATGAGGTTCAAACATACGCTCTTCTTCACTGGAAATCGAATTCTATAATTACGGGGAACATGTTAATCCTCGCGAATACTCTTTTCCAGTTTTGATTTAACAATCGAAGAGATGGGTAAATTGATGGGAAGATTACCACGCACATTATCATCCTTTCGAACACATGCCTGTTGGGATTCATGGTTCCTCGGGCGCAGCAGAAGTGTGGGATTTCAAAATTTTGGTCGCGGGGCATTCATGGAATTAACATGAATCTCCATCCAATGAAACTGAAAACTTTGAAACGTTTATATATCCGGAGTTTTGCATACCTTTACGCACTCCTTTTGTAGTCGTCAAGCATAGAAAACTTTCCAAAGCTTCGGTCTGCTCCCTTGAATTTTGCAGCAGGCTTCTCCATTCTACCAAGGCTTCGATCTTCGACCGAATCTCTCTGAGGTTGATCAACGGCTTCTCGTAGACGAACTCTGAATCACTGAAATCTTACTAGAGTCTTTTAAGACCAGTTTTCATCTATTGTAGTACAAGAGAATCAAGAGGGGAATAGCCAAAATTTGTTCATATGAAACTGCTGAATCAGTTTCTACAGTTCACGTGAATTGTGCAGAAAAGAGAGAAACGACGCAGAGAGGGAGAGAGAGTTAGGGTTAGGAAAAAACAACTCCTGGAATTATCTAATAACAATAATCCTTATTGTTATGAAATAGAATTGAGTGCATGATGGGTGTCGAATCCACCAAAAATAATATTTATTATCTCCAGTTTACCAATCAACACAAATTGTATATAATGGTAAATGGGGTCGAACACAGGAATTGGGAGGATTCAGATTTTCTTTTATAGATCAAATAACAACGAGAGAAATTAAATACGGGGGGTTTTTGAGAGATTTGTATAACTAAAAATCTAACTAGTAATTACCTAAGATGCACTAAATAACGAAAGCAATGTAAATAAGGATCTTTTGGAATTTTTTTTGGGTTTAATCAATTAAACTAATAAACTAAATGAAACAAAATATGACTAAATTAGTCCAACTCCTACACTAACACGCCTACTGACATACTAATCAACTAACCAATTTGATAATTCAACACTACTCGACAATCAATCCAATTAATCAAGAAAATATTACGATTAAAATATATGAGGAAAATGCCTAGTTGGGGGATAATTCACCTAAGTTCTCTACTCGATCCCAGACGCAAGAATAATCATTCAATTATCGATAAGCCTACTATAGTCATCAATTACCTTAGACGACCTAATTTCTTCTTAAGATTATACTAATAAGGGCATACGCCTTACAATTAATCCCTAATTAATAGACAATCCTTCGATAACACCTCTAGGAGTTTAATCTATCAACAACATTCAATCTAAGAAACATAGACTCGAGTCAATTAAACACTAACACCATGCTAATTTAAACCCGATTATGGAATTCCACTAGTGCTCCGGATAATAATTTTGCAACTACCCTAGCACTAATTCGTCTCTAAGTTCACATACATCAAATATCCCTTTAACAGATGTAAAGACACTATGCAATTAATTCAAATATTCAATTGGCCAAATCAAATAAAGAGATCAATCACAATAATTGAGAGAGACAGAAATTCATATAAATATCGAAAAGTAGAAATATCAAAACAATTCGGTCTCACAAGTATATCGAACTTAGGCAAATCCCCCAACTAGAACAATAGTTTTAGCTACTCATAATCAAGTCTAACAATATAAAAACTATAGAATTCATCAAAATAATAAAACAAGAAAAGATCAACAATATATTCTTCACTGTATGTAATCAAACGTTGGTGACAAGGTAGAGATGATGTAGCGTGAATAATCTCCAAAGTAAACTCCCAATCTCTTCCAATCTTCACGTGAGAAAGGTTACCAGAATTGCTGTGTATTTTCGTGTGTCCCATCTGTCGAGAACTGCTGTGTGTGTGCGTCTAAAATCCATCAATTCTGTCCAGCCCTAGCGATAAATCTTCTCTAAAATCTCCAATCTTGCGTCAAAATCTCTCCAAGTCCAAGCCCAGCAAAAAGCCCATAAGCGAGAAAGGAAACGAGTGAAAAATATGCAGAAAGTCACCCAAAATCAGGTCCAAGGCCGTTGAAAACGCGTGAAAGGGATATTGAGTCCGAAAAGGAAAGTGGATCCCGCACAAGGTAGGACTCTTCAGGGACTGGACCCGAGAACGTGATCACGTAAATGTGACTTGTACAAAACAGCTCCAAAATAGCGACTTTCAGCCTCTTTTGAATAATATCTCCAATCCTACATTCAAATCAACAACTTGGATCAATTCACATAAATAAGGACAATTAAACATCAAAGAATGGGGGCAAATGTATCATAAAAACGTGCAATATAACCACTTACCAAATCCCTCCACACTTAAACGATGCTTGTCCTCAAGCATGTACCCAACCTTAGGCAAAGACAATGACCGCCCCACAAGCAAAACAAACAGGTTGAGGTGAAAAAGGATGGCTCAAAGACAAACTCCCAACTACGAACAAACAACTCAAGTCCAAATTATGCACATGCAAAGGATTATCGTTTAGCTCTTAACTTCTCCAACTCAAAGGCATGCATTCATGTTCAAATCCCAAACCATAGTCATTGACAATCAATCCAAAGCAATAAAAATTCAAATGTAAAAACTTGAGCAAACAATTCCTCCCGTGTTTGTGTGTGTATGATCTACTTAAGCAAGGAGTACTAACTCGAATTTGATTAGGAAATTCTCAAGAGTTTTCACAAGTACTCATGGATTCGTTCTTCGCTCTTATCTCAATTAATCTAGACCAACTCGACTATGAATCAAAAGGACTAGAAGGCTCTATGTAGGCTAGGGTTAGGTCGGATAAATTATGGCAAAGTGGCTCATTCCAACCCTATTTTGCATTCAAGTGTATATTCTATCAGATTTAAGTACAATTTGCAGCGAATTCCAACTTTGGGCTCCTTTTTCTTTTTCCAGTTTTCCCCCGCTGCACACTCCCGGACTGCTTGGCGGTACATTGACCGTTGCCGATTTCAAATTTCTGGTCTTTTTTTTTTTTTTTATTAAATCTATACCCCAATGACAGCCCCTGAATTGCCAATTTTCTGCTACTTTTCAGTTCAAGAAGGGTTGAGAAGGGTAAAGAAAAAGAGAGAAGAGTAAGAAGGCCAAAAGGTAGGAATGTCGAATGCCTAAATAATCTTCCTAGTCAAGAATGGTTGTGATTTCGCCTCGATGGGAGCTAAAACGAGTCCTATGACTCTGCTCAACTCTATCAAAGGGTTCTTCACTTACTAATTAGATCGGTGCTCTAAAGATAGGAGGAATGTTTGCAAAATTTTAAACATTCAAAAAAGTGTTCCTAGTGATCGAAAATCGACTATGCAATGAAGGAGTGGAACAACGAACCATGCACAAAGGGGAGAAACATATTATCATGCAGATTAGGCATTAAGCACATTAGCTCGAGTTGTGGGTCGAAAGTCGGGGGAAAATCAATTAAGCATATCCTAATTCAACTACAAAGTTCAGTCATTTTCAACACATAACGTTCACATAACAGCCGTCCCAATCATGCGAAAATGTCCAACTATCAGCCTATACATATTCATCAAAAATTCAACCACATCAACACCAACTCCAGAAATTCAGAAATTCAGAAATTCACAAATTCACAGAAATCAGTCCAAAAATTGCAGATATACAGCCACCAAAACAACAAAATACAGCCCCAAAAATTCAAAAATTTCAGCCTCAATATCCAAATGGAATAACCCCCCCCCCCCCCCCAAACACTTCAAATCATGTAAGATACGCAAAACGGGGTCGGCTATCCACCTGTCAGTGATTTAGCCATATACTTCAAATCATTAGCCTGCGAGGTCATGATAAGCATTTTGAGCTAAGTTCTTATCAAAGGTGCAAGTACCCTCCCTGTACCCCGGGTCGTTAGGAGACTTGATAGCATGTAAATGTTGATTAAATTCATCGATAGACAAACTGAACCAACGCCCAAGTAAACGGTAGCGAATTAACCCAGGGGTATCTAAGGCATAGCTACGCCTTAAACAATCAACCTTAGGGCATAGGTAATGGAACCCCAATAGTCTGCAATACTATGAATAACATTCCAATAGTAATTCCATTTGATCTCATACTCTAGGAACTCTTTCGTAGTTAAAACCAACTGAACCTTGTAAGGATTTAATGGTGGAATATACTACAATAGAATTCGTAGGAATTCTCTTGTTCTTATAACAAGTGACAGATCCTATATTGACTCTTACAACCTTTATGCACAAATCGAACATACCCAATGTAGCGCCCCGCTCTACAGCCCCCGAACCTGCACGGATTCCCAAGCCGAATACAGTGCCTCAACCCGAGAACCCATGCAAGCTAACGGGTCAATCCCGACACTTGGCAACAGTGAATCCCCAAACTAAAGCATTTAAATAGATCAGAGAATATATAGCGGAAGCATTTAAATCCATATAAACAAAAATTGCCACTCCGGGGCCAATACATTAACAACAGCCCACTCAGGGCAACATCATTTAAATAACAATATTGGGGAACAATATAATATTATCTATCCAGGTTGACAAGAATAATGAACGAGATCAAAAGACAACTAATGAGACTCGGCAAAACCAAAAAGCCTATCTGACACTGTTGCCCATCCGACACGTAAGACATGTCGGTCTCTCTCAAACCTGAGGCAAGAACAAATTATAAGAGGGTGAGTCAAAGTACTCAGTGAAGATGTGAGAACAAGTCGAGTCATGCTTCCGGGTATTTATAGAAAATACATATGCGATAATGAAGAAACCGGAATATGCTTCGACTTGGATATACAATTAAGAATTAAAATCAATAACACTATAAAGCAGTAAATATGATCCCAGCGAGAATGGGCCTGTTCCTCCTTATATCTCCACGGTGCATGTATAAATACTCCATCGCCGGTGTCAAGCTAAGGAGCAACCCGAAGCTCAACCATAATGAATTTTAGGAAAATGTGCAACGAATGCAACACCCACCATCGCTCCCAACCGTGGCTATCATCTCCTGACAGGCCACGATTGACGCTTAGTTTTGGGAGAAGCACCTCGGATTACACCCTGAACGCCCGTCCCCAGATGTAACCTTCGGATACCTTCCCGGGCCCAACTTGAAAATAGTCATGTATTTGCTCGCTTTAAAATAACCCATTTGAATGCCAACCGACACTCTGAGCAAGGGTGACGACAAAGGATTAAATCCTAAGTCAAACCGTCACGTAAAATAAATAGTTTTCTTGCCCTTTTGAAAACAAATCAATTTGGTTTACTTATGTATAATTTTGATATTAAATGATTTGAGGATAAAACATAAAAATATAAACTCGAAATATATAATATATTAATAAGGGATTAGGGGGTTCGCAATTGTATATATATATGTTCAAGCCCAGTTAAAAGTTTAAATCCTCACCTGGAATTAAAAAGAGAAAGCCTAGCTGCTAGACTCACTGGTCTCCCACGTCGGACTGATCTGGAGACAAGACAAGACCTAGACAAATCAATAACGACTACAACAACAATAAAAGCGCAAATAAGCAATTATTGGACGAACGGCTAACCAAACATGTTTCCAATCATGCATATGTCAATTATAATATGTAAAGAAGCTATCATGTAAATTTCACGCAATTCCGACAAGTTGTCAAAAATACACATAATTAGAATTACACTATTCATAGCCCGAACGAGGGCGAAATTAAATAAACATTCCAAAATATAAATCTACAAATTAAAAGGGTTCTATAGGTGAAAACGGTGTAATTTTTGGAGTCCGTATGCAAAAAGTCAACCAAAAATGGTGACCCGAAGACTCAATTGCCGAGAGCAAAGTTTGAAAAGGCTGGAAAAAATTCACTAAGTGTTTCACACGGCCTAGTGCACGGTCTTGAACACGGTGTCAAGACCGTGCACGCACACACGGCCAAACACACGGGATAGGTGCACGGGCTCAAGCCCGTGCAAGCAAATATAGCGGCACACGGGCTCCTGCACGGTCTTGCGCAAGACCGTGCGTTAGCCCGTGTGGTTCAACTGAACCCAGCAGAAACTTACGGGTTTTCAAATTTTCGAGCCAAAATTTCACAAAAATCATATTTTTAACGCAAATCAACACTCATAATTTATAACAATCAATAATCAACATCTAATTCACATATACATCCAATAAAATCACGAATTGACCAAGAAACGGGCTCGATCTAAGCAATTATCCTAAAAGTCCCGAAATAACCAAATATTCTCAAAACCTCGAAAAATCGTAAAAGAAATTGGGGAAATTGGTACCTATAGAAAGGTATCGATGAACTGATCGTTTAAAAACGATTGGTGCGAGATTCCACGGAGATTCGAGCTCGGCACGATCGATTAGGGATTCGGGAGAAATATCTCTTTTCTTCTTCTTCTCTCTCTCTCTCTCTCTCTCGAAATAAAAATAATGAAATGAATTTCGACACTTATCAAATATCTTCGAAATACCGAAAAATACGAAGGGTTATTTTAGTAATTTTAGAAAATCCAATTAAATACGCGTCGATCACATATAACGATTAAATATTTAATAAACGCAATATAGACACGTAATTTAAATACGCAAACAATATTATCACATTGGTCATTTACGACAAAATATATTATAATTCACATATAATCGAGAATTTAGAGATTAAGAAAGATAATTAACGCGTAAAAATTACTCACAGTAATTCTCAGATTTCTGGGTCGTAACAATACCTCCCCCTTATGAGAATCTGGTCCCCAGATTCCATCTTCATCAGAAAAGCTCGGGATAAGCTTCCCTCATCTTAGCCTCCGTCTCCCAAGTAGACTGCTCGGTCGAACGGTTCCTCCAGAGAACTCTCACTAATGAAATCTGCTTGTGGCGAAGCTGCTGAACCTTACGATCCTGAATCTGAACCGGTTTCATCTCAATAGTTAAATCCGGCTCAAGCTGAACTCCGTCATCCTGGAGAATATGGGACTCGTCGGGGAAGTACTTGCGAAGTTGTGAGACATGGAAGACATTGTGGATCCCGGTAAGATAAGGTGGTAGGTCCGGACGATATGCGGTATTCCCGATCCGCTCGGTGATCTCAAATGGACCTAAATATCTCGGAGTAAGCTTCCCACCTCTACCGATCCTCGTGAATCCCTTCCTCGGGGAAGCCCTGAGAAAAACTTGGTCTCCCACTTCGAACTCCAAATGTCGACGCCTCTTGTCGGCGTAGCTCTTCTGGCGATCTTGAGCTGCTTTCATTCTTTGCCGAATGAGTTGAACCTTATCAATTGCTTCCTGAATGTGATCCGGTGGAGTAGCCCTCTCATGGCCATTAGCTGACCATTTCCAATCCTCCAATTCCCAATAAATTGGAGATCTGCACTTCCTCCCATAAAGATCCTCATACGGTGGCATTCCAATCGAGGCTTGATAACTGTTGTTGTAAGCGAACTCGACCAAGGGCAAGTGTGAAATCCAACTCGTATGAAAATCGAGCGCACATGCCCGTAACATATCATTTAGAAACCTGATCGTCCGCTCGGATTGTCCATCAGTCTGAGGATGTGCTGCAGAGCTAAACTTTAAGGTCGTTCCCAAGTTCTTATGAAGTTCTTGCCACAACTGAGCTGTGAACTTAGGATCCCTGTCAGAAACGATACTTTCCGGAACACCATGAAGCCTAATAATTTCTTTCTGATACAATTCTGCGAGCTGTTTAACCTTTGCTGTTTTTCGAACTGGTAGAAAATGCGCTGACTTGGTCAATCGATCAACGATGACCCAAATACTATCGAAACCTCCACGAACGGCAGGCAATCCAGTCACGAAGTCCATAGTGATCTCCTGCCACTTGGAAGTGGGTACAGGAAGCGGCTGAAGAGTTCCTCCAGGCCTTTGATGCTCGGCCTTGACTCTCTGACATGTTAGACAATGTTTCACATAAGTAGCCACGTCCCTTTTCATACCATTCCACCAATACTGGGTTCTGAGATCACGATACATCTTGTTGCCTCCTGGGTGAACAGCATAAGCAGACTTGTGTGCCTCGTCGAGAATTCCACGCTTCAGGTTCGTAGGAACACAAACTCGGATCCCAAAGCGAAGCAATCCGGTACCATCGATCCTGAATTTGGTGTTAGGATCATTCAGCATTCTAGCTTTGATCTTCTGAATACTGGCATCTGAATCTTGCTCGTCTCGAAGTTGTTGGACTAAATCGGGTTGGACTGAAAGGTTTGCAAGACGAGGATACGATTCAAATCGAGTCCTTCTGTCCTCTAAAGAGGTATCTGAAGATGTCCCCTCTAGGTGTGCCACGTGAGCCCTTCGGCTCAATGAATCGGCGACTACGTTCGCCTTCCCAGGGTGATACTGAATGCGGCAGTCATAATCTTCCAAGAATTCCATCCACCGTCTCTGTCTCCTGTTGAGATCCTTCTGAGTGAATAGATACTTCAAACTCTGGTGGTCCGTAAAGATGTCAAAAGTGACACCATACAGATAATGACGCCATTTGCCCAAGGCAAATATCACCGCTGCAAGTTCCAAGTCGTGAATGGGATAGTTCTTTTCGGCATCTTTTAGCTTTTTAGAAGCATAAGCTATGAATTTCCCATTTTGCATCAACACGCACCCTAAACCTTCCTTGGACGCGTCAGTATAAACCGCGTATCCCTCGTGTCCGTCTGGAAGAACAAGTATAGGTGCAGTGGTCAATCTCTTCTTCAACTCTTTGAAACTGGCCTCACACTTGTCGTCCCACTGAAAAGATATATCTTTACAAGTCAACTTCGTGAGTGGGGCCGCTAGTGTGGAGAAATCCTTAACGAATCGCCTGTAATATCCAGCCAATCCAAGGAAACTCCTAACTTCTGTTGGCGTCTTAGATTGACTCCAACTCGTCACTGCCTCAATCTTTGATGGATCCACAGCAATCCCATTCCCGGAGATGATGTGACCAAGGAATGAAACCTCGTTGATCCAAAATTCGCACTTGCTGAACTTGGCATATAGACTATGCTCTCGAAGCATCTGTAGAACAATGCGAAGATGCTCGGCATGATCCTCGACTGTCTTGGAGAAAACCAGAATGTCGTCGATGAAGATAACCACAAACTTGTCGAGGTAAGGTCGGAAAATCCTGTGCATCATATCCATGAAAGCTGCAGGGGCATTCGTCAAACCAAACGGCATCACAACAAACTCGAAGTGGCCGTACCGAGTGTTAAACCCGGTCTTAGGTATATCCTGCTCTCGGATACGAAGCTGATAATATCCCTGACGAAGATCCAACTTCAAATATACCTTTGAGCCCTGCAATAAGTCGAATAACTCCTCTATGTGGGGTAGAGGGTATTTGTTCTTCACTGTCATCCGGTTCAACTCCCGGTAGTCGATGCACATTCTCAGCGTACCATCCTTCTTCTTTACAAACAAAACCGGGGCACCCCAAGGAGAGATGCTCGGTCTTATGTAACCATTCTCAAGCAACTCTTCCAGTTGCATCTTCAGTTCCTTCAACTCGGCTGGAGCCATGCTGTACGGAGTCTTCGAATAAGGCTCCGATCCCAGGGCAAGATCGGCTACGAACTCAATGTCCCGATCAGGGGGTAGAGAGTTCAAACTCTCGGGAAAGACATCAGGGAAGTCCTTAATCACTTCCGTATTCTCGAGCTTCCCTTGTTCCTTCGGTCGGTTAAGTAAATAAGCGACGAAGGCCTGAGCTCCCTCTCGGATCAAACGAGAAGCCTCAACGAAAGAAATCTTCGGTGCCAGAACTGACTCCTCAAAACTACCCTTCACAATTGTTGCCTCGGTCCCAATCTGAATAGTCTTCCTGAAACAATCCACACTGACTCTATGCTGATAAAGCCAGTCCATTCCCAGAATAATCCCGTAGCGCTGCAGTGGTAACTCGATCAAATCTGCGGGATAAACACGATCTCCTATCTTCAAAGGACAACCCTTGAAGATTCTATCCGTAACGTAAGAAGTCCCCAAAGGAGAACTGACTCGATACAAATAAGGCAGACTCTCCACGGGCATGCACAACTTAGCAGCAATATCAAGCGCAATAAACGAGTGTGTAGCACCCGGATCATATAATGCAGTAATAGGGATGTCATGAATATGCAGGGTACCTCCAATAACATCATGCGAATCGGGCTCAAGCTCCTCTCCTCCCAGTGCGAAGACTCTGGGCTGAACTCTCGGCTGACCGGCAGCCTGAATCGCCTTCAGTGGCGTGGCAAGAGTTCTCTTGTTCGGACAAGAGTCTATCAGGTGATCAGAAGATGCTCAAATCAAACACTGTCCCAATCGCCTCCGGCACGAATCGGCGGTGTGGTTCGGTCTGTGGCAGTAGGAACAAGTGATCGGTGCAACGGCAGTAATATGAGCCCTATCAATATATCTGGGCCTCTTATCGCCCATAGAAGATCCAGAGCCAGCAGTGAAAGGCCTCTTGCCCTTCTGAGAAAAACCCTTAGGGGCAGCAGCAACAGGAACAGGAGCTCTACGACGAAGCTCTCGAAGATCGGACTCGATAGCCATAGCCCATGTAACGGCCTCCTCATAAGTACGGAGGTCACTGCCAAGCAACTCGGCCCTGATCTCGTCACGAAGGCCCTCCTTGAACTTCCTGGCCATCCTCCTATCGTCGTCTGCCATATGAGGAGCATAGACGATCAATCTGGTAAAGCTGGCCTCGTACTGGCCCACAGTAGTACCTCCCTGAGTGAGGTTCATAAACTCCCTCTCTCGCTGATCACGGACGATCTCGGGCACATACTTCGCCCGGAACTCATGCAAAAACCTTCCCCAAGTGCGTGGGGCCTGTGCCGTAGTCCAACGCCTCTCAACTAGGCGCCACCAATCGAGGGCGGGACCCCTCATCAGAAATACAGAGAGCTCGATCCTCTGCAAATCCTCAATATCTAGAGCTCTGAACTTCTGCTCCAGCTCGGAAATCCAGGCCTCTGCCTTGATGTCGTCCGGCTCACCCTCGAAGACCGTACGGCGATAGGACATAAATCGATCCATGGCTCGGGCAGTAACATCCCGAGGATTCGGTGGTGGTGGCTGTGGTGGCTGTTGCTCCTGCTGAGCCTGCTGTATAATCAGTCTAACAGCATCATAGAAGGCATTAGGCGGTGGAAAACCCTCTGGTGGTGGAGGCGGTTCCTGTCGGCCTCGAGGTCTAACCATTGTGCCTGCAAAGATAAGCTGAAATGCATGTGGGTTAATGATATGACCAATTAATCAAGTAACAATAACATTTAAAAGCGCAAGTAAAGGAATAACACGAAACCTATAAATATAGCCGTACGACTTAGACACGACACTCTAGACAACAGAACCTAGGGAACCTATGGCTCTGATACCACTCCGGACTGTAGCGCCCCGCTCTACAGCCCCCGAACCTGCACGGATTCCCAAGCCGAATACAGTGCCTCAACCCGAGAACCCATGCAAGCTAACGGGTCAATCCCGACACTTGGCAACAGTGAATCCCCAAACTAAAGCATTTAAATAGATCAGAGAATATATAGCGGAAGCATTTAAATCCATATTAACAAAAATTGCCACTCCGGGGCCAATACATTAACAACAGCCCACTCAGGGCAACATCATTTAAATAACAATATTAGGGAACAATATAATATTATCAATCCAGGTTGACAAGAATAATGAACGAGATCAAAAGACAACTAATGAGACTCGGCAAAACCAAAAAGCCTATCTGACACTGTTGCCCATCCGACACGTAAGACATGTCGGTCTCTCTCAAACCTGAGGCAAGAACAAATTAAAAGAGGGTGAGTCAAAGTACTCAGTGAAGATGTGAGAACAAGTCGAGTCATGCTTCCGGGTATTTATAGAAAATACATATGCGATAATGAAGAAACCGGAATATGCTTCGACTTGGATATACAATTAAGAATTAAAATCAATAACACTATAAAGCAGTAAATACGATCCCAGCGAGAATGGGCCTGTTCCTCCTTATATCTCCACGGTGCATGTATAAATACTCCATCGCCGGTGTCAAGCTAAGGAGCAACCCGAAGCTCAACCATAATGAATTTTAGGAAAATGTGCAACGAATGCAACACCCACCATCGCTCCCAACCGTGGCTATCATCTCCTGACAGGCCACGATTGTCGCTTAGTTTTGGGAGAAGCACCTCGGATTACACCCTGAACGCCCGTCCCCAGATGTAACCTTCGGATACCTTCCCGGGCCCAACTTGAAAATAGTCATGTATTTGCTCGCTTTAAAATAACCCATTTGAATGCCAACCGACACTCTGAGCAAGGGTGACGACAAAGGATTAAATCCTAAGTCAAACCGTCACGTAAAATAAATAGTTTTCTTGCCCTTTTGAAAACAAATCAATTTGGTTTACTTATGTATAATTTTGATATTAAATGATTTGAGGATAAAACATAAAAATATAAACTCGAAATATATAATATATTAATAAGGGATTAGGGGGTTCGCAATTGTATATATATATGTTCAAGCCCAGTTAAAAGTTTAAATCCTCACCTGGAATTAAAAAGAGAAAGCCTAGCTGCTAGACTCACTGGTCTCCCACGTCGGACTGATCTGGAGACAAGACAAGACCTAGACAAATCAATAACGACTACAACAACAATAAAAGCGCAAATAAGCAATTATTGGACGAACGGCTAACCAAACATGTTTCCAATCATGCATATGTCAATTATAATATGTAAAGAAGCTATCATGTAAATTTCACGCAATTCCGACAAGTTGTCAAAAATACACATAATTAGAATTACACTATTCATAGCCCGAACGAGGGCGAAATTAAATAAACATTCCAAAATATAAATCTACAAATTAAAAGGGTTCTATAGGTGAAAACGGTGTAATTTTTGGAGTCCGTATGCAAAAAGTCAACCAAAAATGGTGACCCGAAGACTCAATTGCCGAGAGCAAAGTTTGAAAAGGCTGGAAAAAATTCACTAAGTGTTTCACACGGCCTAGTGCACGGTCTTGAACAAGGTGTCAAGACCGTGCACGCACACACGGCCAAACACACGGGATAGGTGCACGGGCTCAAGCCCGTGCAAGCAAATATAGCGGCACACGGGCTCCTGCACGGTCTTGCGCAAGACCGTGCGTTAGCCCGTGTGGTTCAACTGAACCCAGCAGAAACTTACGGGTTTTCAAATTTTCGAGCCAAAATTCCACAAAAATCATATTTTTAACGCAAATCAACACTCATAATTTATAACAATCAATAATCAACATCTAATTCACATATACATCCAATAAAATCACGAATTGACCAAGAAACGGGCTCGATCTAAGCAATTATCCTAAAAGTCCCGAAATAACCAAATATTCTCAAAACCTCGAAAAATCGTAAAAGAAATTGGGGAAATTGGTACCTATAGAAAGGTATCGATGAACTGATCGTTTAAAAACGATTGGTGCGAGATTCCACGGAGATTCGAGCTCGGCACGATCGATTAGGGATTCGGGAGAAATATCTCTTTTCTTCTTCTTCTCTCTCTCTCTCTCTCTCGAAATAAAAATAATGAAATGAATTTCGACACTTATCAAATATCTTCGAAATACCGAAAAATACGAAGGGTTATTTTAGTAATTTTAGAAAATCCAATTAAATACGCGTCGATCACATATAACGATTAAATATTTAATAAACGCAATATAGACACGTAATTTAAATACGCAAACAATATTATCACATTGGTCATTTACGAAAAAATATATTATAATTCACATATAATCGAGAATTTAGAGATTAAGAAAGATAATTAACGCGTAAAAATTACTCACAGTAATTCTCAGATTTCTGGGTCGTTACACCCAACATACAACCTATGTGAAACTCGGTTTCAGGAGTACATCAAAGTGTGCCCTGATCATACATAAGGCAACCATAGAGCCTCAAGTCTACGGATTAGTTAGACACATTCATGGCTAGGAAACCCATTCTAATCTCCAAGACTCTATATGAGTCTTACCCTATGTAGGCATTCCCGGGGGGATCCTCAGTGAACTTAATCTCCATTAAGCACCCTCATATGCATAATAGTGTCAAAATACTAGTGTCATGAAATGGGACACACTTTCATAAAGCTAATCCATACAAGCAAGTCCCAAACGAGTTTGTTCGACATCCCCTGTGCCTTTTAAACTCTTCGACTTGGAGTATTTCAGATCACACCTTCAAGACTTATTTCATGGCCCCCATCAAATGATGAAACCAAGTCCCATAGCTGACTTGTGATCTTGGGGTCTCATCCATATAAACAGTTAAAAAACAAATGTGTAAACTTAAATGCAATAAGATGAATCTGGCCCTAGTAGTATTAAATGACTACTAACGTCTTTCTATTATTGATCACCAGATCGTTCCACTCTAGAGTTTCATAGCAAATGCCTCAAATAGTTCAACTTTCTAGGGCAAAACTATAACAATGCCTGCCCCCTCGAAGTACCCTCTTGTAGCGGACACACCCAATGGGTAATATCACGCCCCACACTAAGTCTCGACCTAAAACCGGTATGAGATTGGGGCTCGATTCGAAACCCAACTGTGAACAACTCGATTTTGCACCCGTCCCATGACAAAATTTTGCAGAATTGATGACTCAGCCCCGCCAGACATTAGGCAGACTCCGGACGCCCAGACGATCCCCAAGAGTCAAACCCTAGGGTCCATACACTCAATAGCCTCTAATCGCTTCTCCACCCTGCCGTATATTCATCGGACCCCAAATTCGATGTGATATTAAGATAGGACGTCGCGAAAGAAGCATTTCGGTTTTCGAATCACCTGAATTGGACATGAAACGAAGGAGAAAACATCAACAAAGCCCGGATGCACGCAAACCCTAGCCCGGCCCAACACAGCCAGCCGGCCGGCCGGCCAACGAGAATCCCCTCTGGTTGGTCCCACCATCCAGTTGGCCGGTCATGGCCAGGCTGGTGGGTCACTCCCTCCTGCATTTGCCCTAACTTTCCTTACGCGAAATACAGCCTTAACTTACCTTTTTCGGACCATTTTCACCCCTATATAATGAGGGCTCCCCTCTTTCAACTCCTTGTGATTCACTCTCAACACTCTCCCCTTCTAAGGTTCGAGTACTCGCCTTAGAATTTCTAAAGAGAGGACTAGGCTCTTCAGCCTAGTCCACTCTAGTCCCTTTTCGGTCCCTTTTTCTCGATTTTAGGTTAGGAATTCTGTATTCCTAACCCCTAAAACCGAAAGGAGGTCCGGCGCTCTGCTCGATAGAGTGTTCGGATTTCAGTCCTAAGTCGGAGTCCTGTCCAGTCCCTGCGATCGTGCTCCGGAGTTCGAGGCGGGAATCAGCAGCTAGGAACGAAGTGAAATGAAGATAAGACTACGAGGGTGAGTCTCATTTTAGCCTTTTTCAGCACTTACTTTCTGCTTTCCTTTACTTTCATAGTAATAGCCCCTCGTTCCGTCCCCCTATGGGACGGAACACCCCCTATGGCTAAGGCTACCAGGTCTAGGTGGTCAACAAGCAAAGGGTCTCCCCTTCCTCTACCCCACCTAGACTACAATCGGGGCCCAACTCTTCCCCTTAGTTTCTTGCTTCCCCAAAGTGTTTTACCGCTTTCTCGCTTGAAACTTCTCATCTCGCTTGTCTGTGCTAAACCCCGAACTTCCCGAGCATAGGGTATAGGACTGACATACCTAAGTTTAGTTCCTTTTCTGATTCGACGGATACCTTGCGTAGGGCTTATAATCCCTCTATAGGTTTAACGAAGGCCGGACATGTAACGACCCGTTTATTTATAATTTTTATCGCGAATTCTTATCTTGTCTAATTTCTCGATTTATCCAATTAGATTAATTAATCTTGTGGAAAGATTGATTTAACCCAACTTTTGATGCCCTTAATATCTTAAATTGCATAAATAATCCTAAAACCTAAATGACCATTTTACCCCCAAGATATTTCCCTAAATATCTATCCTACTCCCACACTCTCATAACCAACAAAGGAAGAAGAAAGAAGGAGAAGAAAGGAGAAGGAGAGAAGAATCTTGGTGGATCCATATCGAACTCGATTCCCGACCGAATGAACTTCCGTCTTCGTCTACATGACCCATGTTCCATAATCTACCGGTAACCTTTTAACCTCGTCTCGATTTATTTCGTCGATTCTCGGTTTTATTGAAGTTTATTAACTTAGATTATTATTTGAGAATTAAATAGGTTTATTAGTTATACTCTATGGTTTCATTCGATTCTTGTTTCTAGATGTCAAGCATGTTTAGGAGATTAACATATCTGAATTTGAGCATGATTGACCGAGTAGAAATTTCTTTAGGATGATTTTTGTGTTGATTTTCCTATTTCTGCGTCTGAATCCGCGATCTGCTATTTTTAGAACCTCACAGCCTCGCCACACGGTGTGACGAGACCTCGTGTACACTTGCACGGCCCAGCCTCACACCGTGACTGAGACCGTGTGTGTATAGAGACACGCACGACCTCACCACACCCCGTGAAGGAGGCCGTGTTCGTGCGAAATGATACGCACGGCCTTGGCACACCCCGTGCCGCAGGCCGTGCCTGCACACACCAACACGCACGGGCTAAGCTCACAGGGTACAGGCCGTGTGCTGTCCCCCGTAACTAATGCATCAGGCGGATTTCAACCATTTCCAGACCTTGCCTTCTGTCCATTTTCACCCCAATACCTAATTTGTTTACTTGATCTCGTTTTTGACATCCGTCGTCACCAATAGCTTTATATGGTCCTTTAAATCCATAATTATCCAAGTGGGAATTTTTCCTACTTCTTTCGGGTATTGAATAATACCAATTTCGTTTAAGGGTTTTTAGCTAGTTTTTGAATATCGTTTAAATGATCTGAAACTTGCATGAATAATTCCTTATAATGTTATGAGCATGAATGTAGAATTTAAATTGAGTTCGAAGCATGTTTACACCTCTTAATCTTTATATCTTGTTTAATTATTTTAAACGCGTTTTGTGAGTACTTCAATGGAAGTCGTGTCTATATGCTCTTACACGCTTTAATTACTTATTGTACGCCGTGTGTCTTGTCAGAGTTTTATGTGGTTACGTCGTGTCTTAGATTGCAGGCTTTACTCCCGTGGAGTCCTTGTTCGATTGCTTGCTTTCCTTCTATCGTTTGTCGAGCCAGGTAAGGGTATTAAATGATTTCAACTGGGGCAAGGACGTAGATATGTAGGTTGCGAAATAATTTACCATCCCGTTTTCTTATTGTTTGCTATTCTTGTCTGTAATATTCGGTTATGTGCTTAGTCAAACCATTTGATAGCAAAACCCGTACTTACGTTATTCAAACCATTTTGTTTTCAAAGGCAAGTAAAAATTCTTTCTTTTCAAACATGACAATTTGACTTGGGTCGGGTCTATGAGGGAAGTCATTAGGGGGTGCGTCAGTACATCCCGATGCATACGGAACTTATGGTCACCCCCTTTGTCGTCACACACTTGCCTAAATGCCCGTTTGGCACTCAACTTATATTATTTCTTGAAATGCGAGCAAAATCGTGTCTATCTTTCATGGGGCCCGGGAGGGTAATCGCGGGTCTCACCTAGGGACGAGCGTCCAGGGGATTTCCCGAGGTACTACTCCCAAAAATAAGCGTCAATCATGGCGCGTCACGAGTTGATAGCCACGGTTGGGAGCGATGGTGGGTGATGCATTCGTTGCACACTTTCCTAAAATTTCATGTCGTCGAGTCTTGGGTTGCTCCTGGGCTTGACACCGGAGATGGAGTTACTTATCATGATTGAGGGGGTTATAAGGAGGAATAGGCCCATTCTCGATGGGATAATTATTTGTCATGTATTTGTCTTTATTATTATTACTGTTTAGTTGATTTACGGCTTTCGTTGCAAGTCGAAGCACATTCCGGATTTTCTTCATTTAGCATATGTATTTCCCTATATATGTATACAACCCGGAAGCGTGACTCGAACTTGCCCCAACTTAAGCCTCCTTTACCGTTCAAAACTACCTAGTTGAATTACAAGTCGTGTTTACTTATTATTTCCAAGTTATTTATGTCATGTCTTTCGAACTTGTAACGGCCTCGTGACTCAACTAATATCATTTCAAAATGCTTGGCTTAACTTTATGAGCAAATGTTTTCAAAGGAGCCAGCTCGTCAGCCTTTTGTGTTTTCAAATAAAGCCGAACTCGAATGTTGCTTTGTGTTCTAGTTTTAAAACTTATATTATTGCTTACATCTTTATCAAAACGAGCAACATTCACCCTTTTGATTTTTAAAGATAAACGACGAGCTACGATCAATACTATATTGTATTTCCCCCTTACTGAGTATCCTTTATACTCACCCCTTCTGTTTTGGTTCTTGCTTCAGGTAGACAGGTGGCGGTGTCACCTATCTTGTCAGTCGGCAGCAGCAGGTCTAGGTTGGCTCTTGTATATTGTCTTGTCAGTGTCCCAACAACAGTCGAGTTTTTGCTTTATGAATTGATTCAACTTATTATATTTAATATTATGATTTATTTTCCGTACTTACGTGCCCCTGATGTGGGATAGTTAGTTGAGCCGTGGATGGCATTAATTGAATGTTTAATTGGAACCATTGTATGAATTACATTGCCATGGATGGCTTTTATGATTCGATTGTTATTTTCTAATATCGCTTCCTTATTATTCTGATTATTGTTGTTGTTGTTGGGGCGTCGTGTTGCTCTTGCGGAGTTCGATTGAGTGATTGTCGTTCGCCGGGATGGATTTTTGAATGGGGTACATTTACCTCGTTTGGGAGTTCGTCTCGGTGCGGATGTTGTGTCATTTCTCCTCCTACGGAAAGGGGCGCTACAGTCAGTGGTATCAGAGCCTAGGTTCCTGAAAGGGAACCGAAAGCTCTAGTATCTCGTATTGTCTTGCTTTCAGAGTCTGCATGGGTTGTGTCAGTCCGTGTCGGATTCGTGGTATGATGAGTGTTCGTCATTCTTGGTGCCGGAACTGTAGAACGAACACGGTTGAGCTGTACACTCAACTGGCGATCTTTTATACTTCTTGTATTAAGTACGTTGTAACACGAGTCGTTCGTGGCATTCGATGTTGTGTTCTATTTAGTTTGGTTCGTCTAGGTTGTACGGCATTAGGACTTTACTTGGTTGTTTGAATTGTGTGATCCATATTATGAGTGAGATTTTGTGTTGTAAGTGATTATCACAAGAGTATGCTTATGTGAATTTTCGAAAAGCTCATTCCTAATTAGACATGCATCTATCTTGCCACTTAGTTGTAACTGCAGGAGTGCCTCGTGAGAAAATCTTACATTGGTCCTTCGCATCCTTACCACCGACTACTCGGAATCCCATACCACTAAATCTTACGGGAGAGGTGGAAACAAGTCAAGGGGACGAAGCTTGGTTTTCGTACAATCAGTCCAGGTATATTGCATTATCATGACATTCATCTCAAAATTTATTTAATTTCGCTTCATGTTAAAAGCTCTAAATTATGTGCGTTAGACGTAGAATCGATGATGTGTGAATCCATGTGATTTTGTGAATTTATATGATTTGTGTGAATTCATGCGATTTTTATAAGTTTATGTGGTTTTAACATGTAAACTGCAATTGCCGCATCTGTATTCTGATCCTTGTTTTGGCACGGCCTCGCCACACCCCATGACGAGACGCCGTGCGTATTCCTCCCACACGGGCTCGCCACACCCCGTGACGAGACCCCGTGCGCGTTTCTTCCACACGGGCTCGCCACACGCCGTGACGAGAGCCCGTGTGTAGCGAGCCCGTGTGTATGCCCTTCAGACCTTAAATGGTCAGAATCATCACTTCAGCGGCAGAACCCCAATTCTCCATGCTTTCTCGCGTTTTCTCTCAAGTTTTCTCCAAAAACTTTCCTCCAACTTTGAATTTTATGTGTTGATTTTACCTATAGAATTCGCCGTAGTTGATTTTAGGACGAAACCCTCGTGAGAAAAATAAGAATCGCGTTTTCTGCACCTGTAAGTTGAACCACACGGTCCAACGCACGGTCTTGGCAAGACCGTGCACCAGACCGTGTGCACCACCTTAAGCCTGCACCGGCCTGCGCACCCCGGTGCGCAAGCCAGTGCGCACCTGTTATAACTTGCACGGTCTTGAGTGTGTGCTCAAGACCGTGCACAAGGCCATGCGTTAGCCCGTGCAAATGCCTTAACCAAATTTTTAGCCTTTTTCCTTAGTTGTTCACTGTAATGGGGTCAATTGGCCAATAATAAAAGTTGACTTTTTGCATACGACCCCCTAAAATCGAGCCGTTTTCACCTATAGCTTCCATATGATTCAAGGATGAATATTTCGTAAAGTTTTCAAAATTCCGACCTCGTTCGGACCTTGAAACGAGCCTTTTTCGTTTAGGACTTTTTTCCCAATTTTTGAATGTTGCCCGAATGATCCGAAAATCGCATGAGTGCTTCTTTATAATATATTATGCATGAATGTGCAATTAGAATTTCAATTGAGCATGTTTAGCATCTTTAATTTCGTATCTTTCGTTAAATGGATTTAATTGCATTTTACTTGTAATTTCAATTACTACATGATTATTATTTGGTCTTTCATGCGTTGTAGTCCTTAAGAGTCGTGCGTCGTGTCCTGTCTTCTTTGGTTTTTCGTCTGACAGTTTCAAGCCGTCCTTTCAAGGAATAGCTTGAGTGTCTTGTCATTCCCGTGCTTTCAGGTGAGGGTTTTAAAATGCTTTCAAGTGGAGTAAGGATTTCTTTTATTTATTGCGAACTACCCTTACGTGCTCATATTGATTTGATTTCCTTTCTTGTATATCTATTAAATATTTAATTATATTTTCATGATTTTAATAACAAATATTTTGATATCAACTTATACCTATAAGTATATCTAAATCGTTTTGTTTTCAAGAGGCAAGTAAACTCTTTCTCTTCAACGTGACACTTTGACTTTGGTTGGGTCTATGAGGGAAGTCGTTAGGGGAGTCCGTCAGCACATCCCAACACGTATGAAACTTATAGTCACCCCCTCTGTCGTCACACACTTGCTTAAATGCCCGTTTGGCATACAACTTATAATGTTTCTCGAAATGCGAGCAAAATTATGGACTTTCTTTAATGGGGCCCGGGAGGGTATTCGAGGGTCTCACTTGGGGACGAGCGTCCAGGGTGTTGCCCGAGGTACTTTTCCCAAAATTAAGTGTCAATCGTGGCCCGTCAGGAGTTGATAGCCACGGTTGGGAGCGATGGTGGGCGTTGCATCTGTTGCACGTTTTCCTGAAATTCAATTTGTCGCCCATGGTCGCACTATGGGGTCAGACACCGGAGATGGAGTTTTATAATGACATGAAGGGGTTATAAGGAGGAACATGCCCATTCTCGCTGGGACATTACTTGCTTCTATTTATGCTTTATTGTTAATGCTTATTAATTGTAGTTAATGCAAGTCGAAGCACATTCCAGTTTTCTTAAATTCTGCAAATGTACTTTCTTATATATGTATAAAAACTCGGAAGCGTGACTCGTACTTGTTCCCTCTTTACCTTCACTGAGTATCGTTTATACTCACCCCCCCCCCCCCCCCCCCCCCCCGTTATTTTAATTCTTACTTCAGGTCGACAGGTGGTGCTGTCACCTCTCATGTCGGTTGACAATAGCGGGTCGTAAGTCTTGGTCTTCGCGTCCTTTGGTAATTGTCGGTAGTGTCCAACAACAGTCTGGCTTTTATTATTGAACCGAATCTCTAGATAGATTGGATATATTGACGTATATTCGTTGAGCATTGACTAGTTAAATATATAATTGTTGAATATTGATTTATGTTAATTGATGCCCCGTGTGGCTTTGAATGTTTAATTGATATGTATATGTTAAGCTTCCGCACTCTGTTATTTTTGTTAGCTGTTGTTGTTGGACTAGGTACGTTGTTGCCGGTATAGATTGAGTGCTTGCCGTTCACCGGGATGAATTTTTAAATGGGGTACATCTACCTCGTTTAGGAGTTCGTCTCGGTGCGGATGAGGTGTCCTTTCTCCTCCTACGGAAAGTGGCGCTACACAAATCCTCTTAATAACTATGTGAAATTTAGGAAGATATATTATTAAGGAGTAATTATGTGAAATTTGGAAGATGTATTATAAAGGAGCCCATACTTAGAAAGTGGAGTACATGTGAAATTTTAGTTAATAAACTGAATCAATAAATGCAATATAGAGTGTTGGACTAAGTTACAACTTACAAGGCATTTGAAAATGATATACTTAATCCCAAGTAAAAATATAATATATATATATATATATATATATATATATATTAATAGTTAATATACATCGTTTTAAAATTTAAATATAACTAATTGTGTCCTTCTATTTACTTTTTTTAATTGTAATTATTGAATAAATATGTAATCTTATAATTATTTCATCTCAAGTACATTCTCTTGAAGCTTAAGCTCAACCACTTATTTTTTACCCTAGCTATTCGAACTTCAATTCATATTCGAGTTCACCTACTCCAAAATATTATTTCAATTGATCTAAAGATCAATATTAATTGTAGATATATAAATTGTTGTTACAATCATTTACCTATTTAATTTTTATTAATAATGCCATTAGTAACACTGCTATACATCATTATTTATAAATATTTTTAATATAAGAAGTTTATGATCCGACTTATAAGTGCGTTAACACTTAATTTTTAGCTCGTGTTCTAAAAGTTTGAGTTTGAGTCTAGTCTCACTCAATTCAACTTTATAGATGCTTTTTTCAACGCTATTCTCATTTCTAATGAGTTCATGGCATGTTTGGTTGTTTAGAAATTAAATAATAAAAATAACAAGATTTAAATTTGTGTGCATGTTATAGAAAGTGGGCATAGCCCATCACATGGCATGCATGGTATGGGCCAATTATTTTAAGATCCGGCAAGCTCAGGGTCTCGTACTCTCGTGCATGCCTATGTGAACTCTTTAGCCACCATAAAAAAATATCTCTTTCCGCCGCTTAGTTTCCACCTCCGCCGCAGCCATAGTGCTTCGCCACCTAAGTCTAAGATCATAAAGAATGATGCGATAGATGTCCTTGGAGTAATCATGGGCAAAGTCTGCCCTTGGAATTGCTATGATGTAATGATTTTTTTTTTTTTTATTTTTTTTTTTGGTTAACGCTATGATGTAATGATATTCTTAGAAAAATTATGGTGTAGTGTAATGCTGCGTTGTATATATATCTATCTAGTGCTAACTTTTGAAAAAGAAATAATATCGTTGGGATGGTATACATATCGTGTTCGAATCGCTGAATCTTATCCATACATTATAGCGATTTGATAAAACTCGAATTTGTTGATGAGTATTCAGTTAAAATTTCCAGCTACCACTGATGCATTACAAGATTTTGATACGTGCATACATTTGCAACGTATGTGGATTAATCATAATTCCATGGCAAAAGACACTGTTTAGAGGATTTCTCTATGCAATCACTGATATGTAATTACTGATGTGAATGTCTCAATTTTGCTCTTAATAATTTGAATTTCTTTGAACTTATGAATGGAATTGATCAGCTTCGATTATTTTTTATAGGGCAAAAGAATATGTAATAAAATTAAATATAAAAAATACTTTATTGTAATACACAAATATATATATATATATATATATATATATATATATATATATAGGGAGAGAGAGACATGGATATATATACGTGTGCATAAAAAAAAAAAAATGAAATCTCAAGGTATATGCAAAATGATTTACATTTGTCTAGTGACAAAAGATATCACATTAATTTAGCTTAAATACGTACATGATATATTACTGATTGACACATTTATATGACCACAAAATTTTTCAAGAGTATGAGTGAAAATTTTAATTAAAGATATTTCTCTTAAAAGTGATTAAAATCATTCTTAATTTTAATTATTTATTTGTCTTTATTCCCTATATATGCATGAGTATTTAAATTATTCCAACTAATATGAATTAATATGCAAAACACGGATATCAATAAAATAGAAATTTTTAAAAGTATGGTTCAATAAGTTTTGAGTTATTCTTATATCATTGGGGGAAAAGAAACTAAAAACATCGCTTTCAATGTAATAGACTAGTAACATGAGCCCATGATTTAGGTGCTGAAAGTTGAGATCATGTCGCCTCAGTTTCTAATTTTTTTGGCAATTTCTAATCCTTAGCATTTTGATTTTTCTTTGAATCTTTGAGTCCATTCTCCTAACTTCAAATATTTCTTCTAATAAAAAACTCTTATTTTCACAATATCTATCAACTATTTTAGAAAATTAAGGGATCAATTTTCTAGCATCTCAACTCGGTATATAGGAAAAACTACACAGTATTTCGAATGTAGATGAAAATCTTAAATTAAAGTGCGTCAGGAATATGAGACAAGTGCCCTCATTATATTTATAGTTTTAAAAAAAATCATCCAAATTAAATAATTAAAATATTCCCTAAAAAATAAATGTCAAAAGTAATTATAAAAGGTTAAGGGTTTGAGAATAAAATAGAATAAATTAAAATTAGCTAACGAAGCTAATCTTTTCATTTAAAATTCAACGAATTGTCGAATAATTATTCCGAAAATATATTCCCGAATTTTGGGTCGTTACAGTATAATTCTACGACACTTGCTCAATGTATGACGTGTTTCTTTTAAATAATCTTCTTAATTTCTCGATCCGTACAAATATTATTAGATTCGGTGTAAATTCAAAAACATAAAAATCATGAACACTGATTGATTCACACGTTACACGCTGTATTCTATTATTAAAGCATATCCACCCAATAAACCATTCATTGTTATTATTTCAAATCTTTTGAGTATATTTTGAGAACCACAAAAATCATGTAATCGTACCCATTTTATGATTTTCAAACTACTTCTTTTTTCTTTTTTTTTTCTTTTTTGGAGAAATAAATTCCTCATCTTCTTCATGACCCAACACCCATCCCCCACTAAAGATTTTCAACTTCACACAGTGACAGTTGCAACTGGAAAAGAATCAATAGATAGAATTATTTGTTTAATAATTGATTGGGAAAAAGAAAAAGTAGAGGGGGCGGGTTACCCCACGAAATGAAATCAGAAAACTGAACAGGCAACATCAGACTGTACGGAAATGGGTCATCTGTTCAGGTGGAGGCTTTCTTGTGGAGAATCTAATCCACCTAATAATTATAAAATATTTCCGTTTCAGATTCTTTTACTTTTTTTTTAATTTTCTAAAACAAGGTCCCCTCTTTGCAATTAATTTTTTTTTTTAAATTAGAAAAGTTCGGAGGGTTTTCAAAGAGAAAACCACCTCTTTATTAAAAAATCCGCATGGACAACCACAAGTTCACAAAATACAAGGGGAATTAGTGTCTATTTTCGAACATATGGAAATATTCATTATTGAGAAAATAATATTTTCCTATTCGAACTATATCCGTTTTACATTTTGTCATTTGAAATTTATTTATAAATCACGAGTGCAACTATGCATATTTTATTCTTTGTCATCTATAATATTTTTTTAGGTAGTTTTGGCCATTAAAAAATGATAGAATATGTAATTATATTTTCCTTTATTTCTTTATTCTCTAGATAGGAAAAGCATATTTAGTATTTTACGTGTTTTTCATTTACCTGATGTATCTTAACTTCTACCTGAAATTTTTCTATTCTAATGAGAGTTTATCTTTTCTCTCTAAACAATTGTCTTTCTTCTCTCTTCTCTCATATGAAACTCAGTTACAATTCTAGCTGCCTCACACAATTTAAGATAGTATCAGAATAAACTGTCTCCTGCATTTAAGTTTCACGCTCCAGGTTCATCCCTGATTGTTCGGATCTGGGCGTGAGGGGTGGGTGTTAACCACCCCATATTGAATGAATACTAAACTCTTGCCTACCTTATAAGCTTGAGCAACCCTCAGCTAATTAGCTAACTTTTGTGGGTAAGTTAAGCTCAAGCACCTTATCTAACATGGTTAACTAACAAAAACCCGCTTATGTGTTTGTCAGCTAAGAAAATTAAGGGTAACTTTGTACAATTCAAAGAATAAAAGTCTTTGTTGGTGGGAAAATGAACCTTTTTATGCTTTGAATTGTACGAAATTGTTTTCAAATTGTTCATGTGAACTGTTTCGAGCAACGTAAAACCACCTAAAAACTGTTCCATATTGCAAAGTCTATAAAATGCATGGTTGAGATGATGGTTTGTCAACAAAAAAAAAAAGTTAAGATGCCAAAATATAAAAATAGGTATAGTTCACATGCCAAAAAATCTTGTTCTCGTACTATTTAATAAAACACCAACACCTAGAGTAATTGCCTTAATCAAACTCCTATTTTGGTGTAATATTTTTTTTTAATTTATTAATTTTTCCTCTCTCATCTTTCATCCATTTTCTCACGTTTTCTGTAATCTCTTTCACTCCTTTTTATCTACTTAATAATTTTAAAACTATTATTTAATTATTTTTAATTTGTCTAAATATTAATAAATATATTAAATATAATTAATATATAAAATATAAATAAATAATAAATAATTATAACTTTTATATTATTGTAATGTAATTATATATTATATTATTTTTATTTTTATTTGCTAAACGCATTATAAGAAACTAATTTTCATTGGGCTGTAGTAAAATTATAGTGACAAGTTAAAGTATTTTACTCCCAATAACCACCAGATATTACTCCCAATATAGAGGTTTGAGGTTCCTCCTTACAATAACGAAGATCAAATTTTTAAAAAGAAAAAAAAAGTATTTTAATTTGGTGTTTTGTCTACGAACGCTCCTCCTAAAATAAATTTAATTTTCACATATTTTTGTTCCTGTTTTTCTTGACCAATTTTTGTTCCTGAATTTTCACATATGGTTTTGCAATAGTTTAATAGTTTTAAGGGTATATTTCACTTTAGATACTCTAGTTTTGCCATATTTCGGCTATAGTCCAATTATTTGAGTTTTATCACATCTAGTGATTTTTTATGATATTTTTCTCGAATTTAACCGGCGCTCCATATCATACATTGCATAAATTTTGGACTTTTTCACATATTTCCTCCAACAATGCATAGTATGGATGTTAGATGGATCCTTTTATATTTAAAATTTTAAATGCAACATATTTTTCTAACAGTTAATATTGTGCAAAATAAATCATTGTAAGTTTTCTGCCTTTGTTTTGTTTTCTAATTTCATCGTCTTTCTCAATCTCCAAAACAAATTTTTGGAGGGATAATTTCATTTTTCGTTCATAAACTATAAGTCATTATCAGATTTTGTCTTTATAAGTTCAAAACTATTACATTGTGTCCCTACGTTTTTTAATATTATCAATCTTTGTCCTTCCGTCAGTCAACCTGTTAGTTGACCGACAGAAGTTGTGTTAGCGCCTACTTCTCTCGCCCCTAACCTTTCTTCCAATTAGTCGTTATTCCAATTGGCCGGTGATTAGAACTCCAAGTTTTCTGAAATTGATTGAGGGTTTATTTTCATTACGTTAAGAGGAGCAATACAATGTGGACCTATGTTTCTCATATGACATCATGATGCAATTTTTCGGTGGAATTTCCGACGACTGAGATGACAAGGTGTTAAACTTTTATAGTTCAGGAGGCAAACTGGAAAAAAAAAAAAAATCTTAAATATGTAGCAAAGTATAAATTTTAAATTACAAAAATCGTCATAATTCAGATGAGAAAAAAATCTTTATACTAAAAAATTAGAAAAAGTAACTATATATGTAGCAAAGTATAAATTTTTTTATGTCATATTTTAGGGACAATGATTTTTTTCCATCCGAACTACGACGATTTTAGCACTTTGCCATCTAAATTATTTCTTTTGCAATTTGCTTCCTGAACTGTACGAAATTAACACTTTCCCATCTCAACTGTTGGAAATTTTACCGGAAAATTACACTGTGTTATATGATAAATATAGGTACATGTTGTATTGTTCTCCTCAACGTCTCAAAAATACACCCTCAATCAATTTCAGAAAAACTGGAATTCTTGTCACCCAATTGAAATAACGGTAACTTTGATAGATCAGTTTTAAAATATTCAATTGCATGATAAAAATTCTAACTTTTTTGAAATTGATTGAGGATTTATTATCGAGACGTTAAAAAGATCAATACAGTGTGGACCTATATTTCTCATATGACACGATACAATTTTTCAGTAGAATTTCTGGCATTTGAGATGACAAATTTCTAAATTCTTGTAGTTTAGGAGAAAAAATGCAAAAAAAAAGCATAATTTAGATAATAAAGTGCTAAAATCATCATATTCGAATGAAGATAAAATATTATTCCCATATTTTAGATGAGCGGAATGATAGTTTAAAATATAATTAGTTTTTCTTTTGCTCCGATAAGCCAGTGATAATGAGTTTAATGGAACAGCCAGCGAGTCAGCGAAGTATCTGTGCTGAAACAATCCTGAGACGGAGGGAGAGATTTTGTAGATATATAGGTGGATATATCAGAAGCAAAGGCAAGTGGCTGGTCGGCACTGCAGGCGCAAACGTCGAGACCTTGAAAACTCCCCAGATTAAAATTAAAGAGAAAAAAAAAGAAAAATTATTATATATGAATGTATCAAGTAAAAAGTAAAAGGGACTTAACCAGTGGGATTAAATTAAACATCGTCATTTAAGTTGAAGGGGACAATTTCAAGAACTTACGTTGTATTGTAAAGGAATAACATAGAAACCTCAATTGGTAAATTCATGATGATATAACTTACCAAAAAAAATAAAAAAATTCATGAAGATATGAGGGAACTTTTTGTAATATACCTAACATTAAAAATGTAGATGCAACTTACACTCTTTCTCTCTATATATGTATTAAATGATAAAAAAAGTAGTAATTTACTAAAATTTGTTCAGTAGCTAGCTCTAGTAGATGAGACATTGTCAAACTACTAGACGAGCACGATCTTATTTACATTCACAAGAACGAGTTCTTTCTACAAAATTAAAGTGGTCCAGACAATTTAAAACTTGAACATGCTGTAAATAAATGGAAATTTTGCATAACTCAACCCAAAAATTAACTCAAAAAGCTAGAGAGGATTATCAACACGACATTTTTAATTTTTTAATGTGGGATGAATTAAGACATATATATGCATCGTCAGCCGTGGCGTTTTCTTTCTCTTAAGTGACTATAATTTATCCCCAAACGAATATATTTTATTACCATTTTGCCGTGGAGTTTTGTTTTGAGAAATATGCATCAAAGTTATATTAAACAAAGATAGTCATGAAGTTGAAAGATAATAAGTGTTGAGGAAATGGTCAAGAATGAGACTAAAAAATTTGAATATGAGCTATTTAAAAATACTTTATTTATTGATATCTGCAAAATATTGATAGAATTAAGAATCTCTGGAAGAACATAAAAAGAAGAACAATAGAGAAAAGCGGGAATAACAGATTACTCTATTCTATAAGCGAGGAAGGGATTAATGCTGTAACAATCCAAAATTTCGGAATATATTTTCGGAATAATTATTCGACACCTCGTTGGATTTTAAATGAAAAGATTAGCTTCGCTAGCTAATTTTAATTTATTCTAATTTAATTCCATATCCTCAACCAATTATAATTACCTTTCTACCCCTCGAATTTATTTTAATCTCAAACGAACCCACACCCCCTAAATACACTTGCACCCTCTTGAACACACTTACGCCCTCTTGTGCACACTCTCTTGCACACTCTTGCTCACACTCAAAAATCGAGAGAGAGAAAGAGAGAAGAGAAGGAGAAAGGAAGAAGAAGGAGAAAGGAAGGAGAAATTCTCGTCCCGAATCCGTCGATCGATCAATCGAAATTCCGAGACCAAATATACGATCCTCATTCAATTCTCTACCGGTAATCTTCTTTCCCCATTTCGATTCATCCATTAAATCCTTCGATTTTCTAGCTTTTAAATTGAAATGAATATTTGATAATTTGATGGGTTTGTAGGTTAGAGTTTACCATTTTTAGTGTAGTTCGGATCAAATGGTATCTATTAATGTGTACAATGCATGAGTGTGAATTTTATATGTTGATTTTAGCTATAGAATCCACCCTAGTTGATTTTAGGACGAAACCCTAGTGAGAAACCTTAAAATCGCGTTTTCTGCACCTGGAAGATGAACCACACGGTCCAACGCACGGTCTTGGCAAGACCGTGCACCAGACCGTGTGCACCACCTTGAGCCTGCACCGGCCTGCGCACCCCGGTGCGCAAGTTAGTGCGCAGTTGTTTTAGCTTGCACGGTCTTGAGTGCCTGCTCAAGACCGTGCATAAGGTTGTGCGTTAGCCCGTGCGAATGCCTTAACCAAATTTTCAGCCTTTTTTCTTAGTTGCTCACGGTAATGGGATCAAATGGCCAAAAATAAAAGTTGACTTTTTGCATACGACCCCCTAAAATCGAGCCGTTTTTACCTATAGCTTCCATATGATTCAAGGATGAATATTTCGTAAAGTTTTCAAAATTCCGACCTCGTTCGGACCTTGAATCGAGCCTTTTTCGTTTAGGGCTTTTTCTCCAATTTTTGAATGTTGTCCGAATGATCCGAAAATCGCATGAGTGCTTCTTTATAATATATTATGCATGAATGTGCAATTAGAATTTCAAGTGAGCATGTTTCGCATCTTTAATTGCATATCTTTCGTTTAATGGATTTAAATGCATTTTACTTGTAATTTCAATTACTACATGACTTTTAATTGGTCTTTCATGTGTTGTAGTCTTTGAAAGTCGTACGTCGTGTCTTGTCTTATTTGGTTTGTCGTCTGACAGTTTCAGGCCGTCTTTCGAGGAATAGCTTAAGTGTCTTGTCATTCCCGTGCTCCCAGGTGAGGGTTTTAAAATGCTTTCAACTGGAGTAAAGTTAACGGCATGAAGGAAAATAAAGATAGATATGATCATGGTTCATCAGGACCACGACAGGAATATTGTTCGAGCTGATTTGAGAGTGACTTTTGCATCTCGGCAATTAACCTCTGGAGTGCTGAGTACTGACTATCTATATGAGCACGCTGGGCGGCGAAGCCTTCATTGATCTGTCTCTCCTGCTGAGCGAATGTCTCGTCGTTCATTCGGCGATATTCGGAGAACTCCATATAGAACCGTTGCAAATCAATGGACTCCTGATCTTGAGCGTTTCCCCTGGCATGCAAAGACTCAGGCATTGAGGCATCCTGCCCCATCTACTGTTGGTAAATATGTTGAGCCTGAGCCTGCTCGTGAACTTGCTCGGGGGTTCCTGAACTTACTCGTGGACCTCTGGGATCGGGGGTCCTTCTTCGTGAGCACCGTCATTGGCGTCTTCCCCTAAGGGCAGACCATCTATCAGGACATATGGGTCGCTTCGCCTCGGTCCCTTCGTACAGATCACCATCTGAGCCAGAGTCCCATAACTAATCGAGGTCGAACCTCCTATGGCAACGTGAGTGTCAAGCCCTTCCACTTGAGCACATTCCAAGATCGCCGTGATGTATGAGCCTACCCGAATTTCCCCTCTCGACCGAGTGGAGATATACATCATGTGGTCTATCATATGTGAAATGGGGTTGAACCGAACCCCTCTCACCATGTGGTCTAGCATGAGATAATCTTCCGTATTCACTACTCCCGGACTGTCTCCTCTTGCCAGAACCGATCGGGATAGAGCTCTATGCATGATCTTCAACTGCGTAGTGATGAGCGCGGTAGCTTTGGATACTCCGGAGTTGAACATCTCATTGGAGGTGGAGATACGTCTCCAAGCCTCAGCTGGATTCCATCCTCTGGAACGCCTTCTAGGAGCTGTGACGTCCAAATGGAAGTGTTCCGACATCTGTCTGTATAATTCTGTATTCCGACTGGCATCTCGGGGTCATCCGAAATAGTGGCGCCCTTGAGGGAACTCAAGAACTCACATGTGAGTCGATGGTAGGATGGCCTTTGGATGTTGAAGAAGTTAGTCCATCCGATGTCGTCGATGTACTGAGAAATGCCTTCTCCTAGGCCCAACTGATCCATAGCATCAATGTCGAGAAATTGGGTGGGCCTAACCGGTCGTTCCATTAAACGATTGAAGGTGGCTTGATCGTCCTCGTCATCCAAATCCACATGGTACCCTTTCGGTGCCGCTATGTCGGGTAAATCTCTTGTCCAATGTCTCCTTCGAGTTTCGCGATTGTCTTCCATTTGTAGAGCTTAAGTTGAGAGAATTAAGTTGAAAATTCTCACTTGGAACTTTCACCGAGCACTTGGCGCACGCTAACTTTGGCAGAGATTAATGCTAGATCGGTGCGACAGATCGAGCCTAAATACCATCTAAATGAAGAGCGTGGTAAGGAGAATGTACCTTCCGATTCTCACGGAAATCCGACGGCTGGATCGAGAGTATGCATTGTACACATTAATAGCTACCATTTGATCCGAACTACACTAAAAATGGTAAACTCTAACCTACAAACCCATCAAATTATCAAATATTCATTTCAAAATAAAAGCTAGAAAATCGAAGGATTTAATGGACGAATCGAAATGGGGAAAGAAGGTTACTGATAGAGAATCGAACGAAGATTGTATAGTTGGTCTCAGAATCTCGATTGATCGAGCGACGGATTCGGGACGGGATTTTCTTCCTCCTTCTTCCTTTCTCTTTCTCTTCTCCCTCTCTCTCTCTCTCTCTCTCTCTCTCTCTCTCTCTCTCTCGATTTGGTGTGTGAGCAAGAGTGTGCACAAGGGGGTGTAAGTGTGTTCAAGGTGGTGCAAGTGTGTCAAAGACGGTGCAAGTGTGTTTAGGGGGTGTGAGTTCGTTTGAGATTAAAATAAATTCGAGGGGTAGAAAAGGTAATTATAAATGGTTGAGGATATGGAAATAAATTGGAATAAATTAAAATTAGCTAACGAAGCTAATCTTTTCATTTAAAATACAACGAGGTGTCGAATAGTTATTACGAAAATATATTCCGGAATTTTGAGTCGTTACAGTTTGTGCAAGGTGAATCAAATCTTTGAGTGGAAGGGATGATGCCCAATTTCACTCTCCACCTATTCTCATTGTTCAAACTTTTTTGATTGTGATTTAATTAGTGTGGAATGTAATTATCTATATTCAACTAAATGTTACGAGTTCGAATTCTAACTTTAGTCATAAAATAAACCTGAAATCTTTTGATCAATTATCTATATTTTAAAGTGCTTATAATTCACCAATCATTGTAATCAACAATTCATTTGAAAGAGAAAGTCGGGAGGGATGGTTTGTTTTAGAACTAAAAAAGGGTGAATGATATTGGTGACCTCAATTGCTTGATTAATTTCGTTCACCAATGTTGCTACATGTTATACATAATAATACGCCATGATGTCATGCTGATGTCCAGGATGCCCAGTTCATGGCGTCATTGTAATATATTATATTTTTATCCGTCAGAAGAGATGACATGAGGCTGAAGCATTTTACACGGCATAATCGTAAAAAACAAAAGTATTTTTTTATGGAAAAAAGAGTATAATCTGTCAATTTTAATATATAAAAATTGCGGCCACAAAAATTGGATTGCGACTAGAAAAGGAAAATAGCATCTATATTGGTTTCTTCTTTTCATGATATGGATATATCATATATCTTTTCGTGTCATGTCTGCTTTTCATTTAATTTGATATCCATGTGTAAAATGATCACAATTATTCACAACTTTATTCACTCACGAACGGTTAATTGTTCCACACTGAAAAATTACAAGATTAATTAATGATTAATTATTATATTGTAATGTTTAGCAATTTTCATTTGATTAACTAGTTTTAGGGGTGAATTAGCTTTTTATCTCCTACTTTGCATAGGGAAATTTAATTATAAAATAATTATTAAATAAATCGGACCATTTTTTTTATATGATTATTAACAATATATCAAAATTATAAATTCAGAATTTGAAGCTTACACACCAAAGTAATTAGTTTTATAAAATAATTAGGAATTATGTATATAAAAAACTCATTTTAAATGTATAAAAATAGTAATATGATTTTTTTATGACGAAATACTGATTTTATATTTGTAATAGAGAGAATATATATTTATACATGTATATATATAGAAGGAATATCATGAATGTTATATAAATATTAAAATAACAATTATGATACAAAAATACTTAATAATAGACCATATAAATATTTATTGGATTCTCTTTATCTTTTTGGTTGAAAAAAGAGCTAATTATTATACTTGGTATTATTTTTTTGTTAAATAATTTGTTACTATTTCATTATTAATTAATGATAATATTCATTACATTATTGAAATTTCTTTTATATTATGAAAATATTAATATTTCGAATATAATAATTTAATAAATCTATTTATATTTGAAATAAAATATAACTTTTGCCACAGCAAAATGAACATGAGATACGTGTATTTGAAAAAACATTTCCGAAAAAATTAATTATTTATTTATTTTATACTATTAATATAATAATAAAATTTAATTAAACTTACATTATAAAATTTTCTTCCTTATTTTAGTAAGATAAATTTCTTTTGAATCCATTATGTATGCACCAAAAAAAATAAAATTTGAATCCTCTATGTCGAAAATATTTGATAGGAATTAAAATATTAATATAATTTTTTTAATGGATTTATGGAATACATTATTTTATCTTTATTTTTATTAACGAATATTAAATGCAGTATAGATAACTCTAAAGCTTATTAAAATTTATTTAAGGTTATTTTTAAAAAATAAATTATATTTCAATATTTTATAATTTTTTTTTTTTTTGGTTAAGATTTTATAAATTAGTTATATAGTTCTATAATTAAGTGGAAGTTACAAATTTTTAATATAAATAAAAATATGGAATGTCAATAAGTACATATGTACCCCACGGTCGTCTGACTGGTTCTTGGTAAAAAAATAAAAATAAATAAATACATATGTAAGTTATAAAAATAATAATTAATGAAATTAATTATAGAAACAATTTACATAGCAAAATGAGTCAATTCTAACTAATCCATTTCATTGTCTGTAACGCCCCAAATTTTGGGTAAGCTAAAGCCGGTAAGAATTCTTAAGATAACGGGACAAGTTTGGAAAACTCGATCGGGATATATGTGCTTATGTGATATTTGTGTGTTTTGTATGAATTTTCGTAAATGCAATAATTTGTGAATTTAAATTATTCTATGTCAATGTGCGTATAAAATGATGAGTTTTGACTATAATATTGACATATTTCATTAATATGTCCTATTTATGAAGTTTCGCGAAATTACGAAAATGCCCCTTCGATTTTTCATTTAAACCTCAGGGTTTCTTTTTATTTTCTTTTCCTTTCCTTTTTCTTAATTACACTTAAACCCATAAATATCTACAGCAACCGTAGGAAAAAGAAAGAGAAAAAGAAAGAATTTCTCCAAACTTTCAATTTGATCTTTCGAATTCGTTTCTTAACCAAATTTCGATTCCGTTGTCGTTTGAGTATGTTTTAGATAAATTGTTTCGAAGTTGGATTTTTCGGTTGTTTGATCGTTATACTCCGTAGTTTTCGATGATTCTTGATCTTATGAGTTGCCATTGTGATCTTTGATGTTTGTTGAAGTTTGTAGTATGAAAATCTGATTGAAAATGAGATTTTGGTGAAGATTTGATGAAAATCCACTGCTTCTGTGCGAAGTTCTTCGCGTTCTGCTGAAAATTCGCGAAACATGGTGCACACGGCCTTGCAATAGGCCGTGTAGCAAGACCGTGCGTTATTTTCAACTCACACGGCCTTGCATCAGGCCGTGTGTGTAGCCCGTGCGTGTTCCCAAAAATGCACATGGCCTTGCACAAGGCCGTGCAAGAGGCCGTGTGTCCCGATTTCAGTTCAAAAGTCTCTGGAAGTCAAAAATTGCAAATTCTACTTTCTTCGTTTGATATTATTTTCAAAATCCGACTTCGCCATTAAGTCCGTAATGCTTTAAAACTTAATAATCCATAGAGTTTGAATTTTTCCAATTCTGTTTGGTCGAAATACGAACCCTTTTCCGTTTAGGGAATTATACGCTTTTCGCAATTCTTTTCCGATTGCTTCGAAACTTGAATGTATGTTTCTTTATAGTATTTTAAGCATTTCTATGAAACCTAATTGTGTTTAAGCATGAATTATAAGCTTGAAGTTTGATATTTCATTCGTTTCATTGAATAATTGCCCTAATTGCTCTTCTTTGATTTAATTAAGTGTTTATTGCATTAAGAATAAGCCGTGCGTCGTATTGTCGTCTTATATGGTTGTGTCGTATTGGTTTTAGGTGGTAGTTCTTCCGGGCAGTAGTTGGTCTTCTTTCTTTTGCCCTTTTTGCAGTATTATCTATGTGGGGTTTCTTTTCCGAATTCGGCTTTCTTATACGTATGTAAATATTCCACGTATACCCAAAGCCTGTGTTTTTATGCTTTTATGTTTCTTTCCCCAAATCTATATTATACGTAGTAGCTACTTGAAAATCATATTATCTTAATGAGTTTAAAGAAAAATGCTTTGATATCAAATTATTACGTATAACCCCTCAAAAGCTCCTTTAGCTCGAAAGGGTTAAAAGTTGATTTATCAATCGGTCCCTTTGACCACACAAGCATTTGGAATGCGAGGAATTATCTTGGCCTTTCGGCCTGGCCATTGAGCCACATTATATTATTGGACCCGGACATCAGGGTACAGGGTGAAGCCGGATAGACATCGGGTCTACGGTGGATCTCAATGCTGTGGTCTCCAAACTGATGGGAGCTCGGGGGTATGATCGGACTGGAAACCCTTTTGAGTACCTGCGTCAGACGGGATTTAGTCTATATCCCCAGCCGAAGATGTATTGGATATTTGTCCTTGCATATATAATTATATAGTAGCGGGCTAGCTACCTGACTACACAAGGAGGAATAAGGGAGGTTTATTTAATATTTCTGATATTATGAAACAGGTGGTTGATGCTCAACTCGCCGAGCTTTTACTTTATTGCGAAATTATTCGATTCACCAATAATTATGAAAACCTTTATTTTTCCTTTGCTTTCTTCTCATTTACAAACTGGTGAATCTTTCTATTGTTTCGATAATATATACGTATTACAGCCCCCTCACTTAGTCGCTTTGACTAACTCCATTACTCTGTGGTTGTCTTTTCAGGTTTTGTTGCTAGGCGGATTCAGGTCGTGTCCTTGGAGTCATTTACTTTTGTTTAGGTGATTTCATTTCCGCCTATGTATCTGGATAAATACTTAAAACCCTAGAAGTTGTAGATGTAAATAATGTAAATTAGTTTGAACATTGATATGGTTATTTTCAGTGGCCTTGGTGGGCTTTATAATTGTGTTTTGGATTATGGTTGTTCTAGCTCCCTGAGTGGGATAGGTTGTGCTAATTTGCTTCCTCTGTATTATTGTTCATTGTCCTATTAGTTTCTAAAGCAGATCCGCCTGGTATTTATTTTCCGTTCGCCAGGTTGCAGTTCATAACCGGACCTTTAGTTCTTGTTATGGATTGTGACTTGGTGCGGGACGTCACGTTGCACCGTATCTGGGGACGTGCCGTTACATTGTCACATAAATATCTTTCCTAAAACATTCCACTAATTCATTTTCATATATAAACCTTCTCATACCGAATAATTACTAGATTAATTACTACTTTATAATACATGACAATCTTCGCTTGATTTACAAGCTTCTGACATGAGTTAAATCACACATGAATGTGTCACTTCTCTAGCTTAGTATTATCAAATTGTTCGCTTCTCGGTGACCTTAATTTCTAGCTATTTTCAATGATCTTTTGATTCCTTTTCACCTTGTCTAACTCGTAATTAAATAGAGACGTACTTTGGCATGAAGAGAAAATATATATATATATATATTTTTTTTTACAAATATATCACAACCCCTTTCTCATTCCGTAATAAGAAAATTAAGAAAAAAACACTTTTCCCCCTTCAAAAATAAAAATAAATTATATCCTTTTCGTTTCGTCGTAAAAGGTTATTTCAGTGATGAAATATCTAGAGAGAACTACACAAATATAGAGTATATATTGTAAGCTCTTGAAAATAATAAAAAGTCTTAATTAATGAATCTTTGATTGAAACGTTAACATAGTTGCCTTAATCCTAGTTACTACATACTAGTTACTAGTCCCTCGAATGGTAAAACATCTGATGGAAGATTTAAAGTTGTTTATACTTAAAATTAGATCAAATTCCGAACTTGGTATTAATTAATTGGTTAAGGATGTATTAGTCTTGTCCACTCAGATATGCTCTGGTTAATTATCCATTCAATGTGGTGTATGTGTACAGCAGGATTTATCTTAATATCTAAGGCTTAAGCATACACCAACGGCCATCGTTTTTTTTTTTTTTTTTTCGGTTAAATGACCAGAAAATACCATTCAAAAACTATCCAGAAAATTTTCACTTACAAAAATGTTCTTTTGGTGTGTTTTCTTTATATTATTCTCTCATAATAAATTTTAGGATAAAGCTTTAAATTAACTACAATTCCAAGATATAGTTTTTCACCAAATATAAATCTCAATTATTTTTTATGCAACTTTAATTCGGCTATCCTAATTAATTATGAGCATATCAATTGAATTGTATTAATGTTTTAGAAATTTCTTTTAAAAAATTTGGTGCCGTAGCTAAAGGTAAAATCATGCAATATGTTAAATAAAAATAAAGAAAAATTGTTGAGTAACTTTGCTCTTTTCGGATTTCAGTCTCGTCACTTATCTTTTTTAATTTTATTCCGTAAATTTTACTTTTTAATTTTTTTTTGGTAATTTCGTCCTATTTTGACCGAAATTTCCAATTTTGGTAGAAGTTCGCCAAAAAACAACCAATATCGGTTGTGAAACTTTCAATTACAATCACCCATTTATCTTCATTGTCTAGATAAAAGTTTCCAGAAAGATAACTTCTTAAAGTTGTCTAGTTTTTACCTTCTTCATTTATTTATAGTGCTAGTCTCATAATGAAAATCTAATGATTTGGAGAAGTTGTTTGCTTAAATTGATGTGGGGATCTTGACATGGACAATTAAGATAATTTGATTATTGTAATGGAGTATCTGATCACCGATAATTTTGATAATTTTTCTCGTGAATTTGGATATATTTCTGTCAAAATAGAATGGAGATTGCAATAAATTGAAAGTTATAGTACAAAAAAATTTGATGAGATTGAACCTGAAAAAACCAAAATTACTGGACGATTGTTGCAATATAGCCAAAATTAAATAATGATAACATAACTAAAATTATGTTATGCAAATAAACTTTGTAGTTTCTTTATTATCTATAAATATTTACATACTATGTTCAATATTAATTATTAAGTATAGTAAAATTTATGTATTAAATTAATCACCTGGAGCACGAATTTAAAGTTAGTACTCTTCTTAGTCCTTACCGATTTGGTCATTGATTTAATCACTTATAAGGTTTTTAATAATTTGATCGTTGAAAATAAATAAAGAAATGTGGTCTGTAAATTTCTTTAATAATTGTTATGAAAAAATGAGAATATTATAGTTCAGTTTTCAAAAATCATTGGGAATGAGATATTATAAATCTATTTCAGATAAAAGATAATTTTTTTCTAATTCAAAATGTATGGGTAGATTAGGAAATTTACTAGCTCAACAATTCATTTCTGTATATTCTGGACATAAGATTCTGGGCACATATTATTTCCCTTTTTTTTATAAGCAATAATTAAAATAAACAATTGACTACAGGAGCCATTAATTGTTGGAGTTCCAAGGTCATAATCCATTACAAACTATAATTAATTAGGCTTAATCTACTTTCAACCTTAAAAGGCGTACAATTGATAATCTTCATGACTCCACTTTTGTTTTTTCCAAAATAGAATGAGAAATATAAAAAATTAAAAATTATAGGACAAAATTTAAATAGTGATAAACAGCGGTACTGAAATAAAAAAAAAATCAAAATTACAGGCCAGGGACCCAGGCTTGTTGGAATTTTGCCAACTATTATATTAAAACTTAAGTGACTATTAGAATCAGTAGCTAATGAAGGCATGATTGGTAATTTGGTTTCTACCAAAAAAAAAAAGTAATTTGGTAATTAGCAAATTCAAGTATTGAACTTTATATAAGCATATTACACTCGTAGCCCGACCAAAAAAAAAAAAAGTTAAAAATATTACACTCATTTAATTAGTAATTAAAATTTTCTTGTTAGATTTGGTTAGATTTGCTTGACCTTTTTATCGATATTGGTGTCATCTATTTTTGGGTAGACATGATTATTTTGGTTCGGTAGAGATCGCGTTATGACAAGTTGATTTGATTGGTTTATTGTAAGAAATAGGAATAATTACGGATAAAATTCATTTTCGTCCCTGACTTTTCATCCCAAAAGCAAATTAGTCCCTCTCTTTCTAATTTTCTTCAATTTCGTCCTTCCAATCATTTATCGATAGTATTTTCCGGTGGAAAAGGATAAGTTGACCGAAATGCCATTGTGTAACTCTTACCTTTAGTACATTATTCAATATCATCCTCTACTTTTCATATTAGCTTTATTTTGGCCCCTCACATATTAAAAAAAATCTACGAAAATATATTTTGGTCCCTCACACAAAAAACAGTCCCTAAGAAAATAGTCCTTGGAGCCTTCCGTTTTGTGTATAAAATACTTAATTTTCAAGCTATACAAGCCATCAAACATTTATTTTCTAACAAAGTTACCAATATATCAGAAACACAATAATATTCACACCATGTCCAAGCCATCAATAATAATATGATTTTAATATTACCATCAATATATAAAATAATCCATAAGAAATAAGAAAATAGAAGCAAATTGTTTTATAATTCATCAAAACAAAGCACATTGTTGTACTTCACATAATAACTAAATGCAAACACACAAGTCTAGCATAATTTCTTCTTCAGCTTTCGGACTTGAAATTGTCACACCCTCGTACCTGCGGGTCCGTTGGACACGAGTATAAGTTTCGAACACACTGAATGCAACCTGAAATTGGGCCTAAACCACTACCCAAAAGGATATCCATTGATTACACTTGAATTCTAACTTATAAACCAATTACATTTCATTTGTTTGTCCGATGTGGGATAAGCCACACAATATAGGGCGCTACAATCACCCCTCCTTTAGAAACGCGATGTCCTCATCACGGCGTGACATAGCCCATGACCGCCCGCCAGTGGGGACTCTAGAGGTGGCCCCCGCACATGTAGCACTTTGCCCCGCAGGCTCAAGAGGTGGCTCCCACTTGCATGGCACTTAGCTCCCGCGATTGACGGTCGACTCTGATACCACTTTGTCACGCCCCCGGACTTGCGGACCCGTTGGATGCAAGTATAAGTTTTGAACCTATTGGGTGCAGCCTGAAATTGGGCCTAAACCACTGGCCAAAAGGATATCAATTGGTTACACTTAAATTCTAACTTATAAACCAATTACATTTCATTTGTTTGTCCGATGTAGGACAAGCTACACAATATGGCGCTACAGGAATTGACTTCTCCTGTAGATTCAAAAATATAATTAACTCAATAGTGGACACATGAATTTATTATAGTTTTAAAATCGAATAAATAAATATTTGCTTACGTAAAGAGCTTAATTTCTGGATTGAGAGCTTCTACGATTTACTACACTTGGACCTTGAGAAGTGGCAGCTTAAAAGTTCAAAGAAGACTATTTTAAATGATTAATTCAACATATTAAAATAAATATAATAATAAAAAAAAATATTAGTGGTCCAACTTGCCTCTTGTCTTTGTACGTTTCGTGCATCTTTCTTCTTACAAGTCCTTTTATTATGGCCAATTTCGTAGCAAATTTTACATGTGATATGAATTTGCCTTTTGTGCCCTTTTCGAGGTTCGTTTGGTTCTCTCCTTCTATTAACTTGTAGCCTCCCCTGTTTGAAAACTCTATTTTTTTTCTTGTGTTCAGGAGGCTTCAATGGAGGAATGTTACTATTCATTGGCCATTTTGATTCATCGGGAACAGTATTAATCATCCCCTTATATGTCTTCAAATATGCCCCTGTAGTCAAGTATGGATCCACATATTGCACGGAATCATGTCTCATATATAAAATGCAACTCATTGCATACTTACATGGTATTCCAGAAACATGCCAATCTCTGCATTGACAAGTATTTTTCTTCAAATCAACAATGTACTTCTTATCATCATAAACTTCGAACAAGTACTCAGTTGAAGGCACCGCTAAGTGTTTCCTCCCTTCTCTTTGATTTTTCTCCACTTTTGCATTTACATTTGGTGGCAACTTAGTTTGCCAAGTCAAAGCGTTTTGATACCTATTAATGAATCTTTTCATCACTTTCGTTCTATACCATTCTAATAATGTTATGACTGGTATCTTCCTCATTTTCTCCAAGAATGCATTAAAAGATTCTGTCATGTTATTGGTAACATGATCAATTTTGGACCTCTCATCAAATCCATGTCTTGACCAAGTATTCGGATGTTCTTGACAAGTTTCCATCAACCATTTGTGTGCAGCTATATCATCTTGCTTGATTTCCTCCATAGCAACTTCAAAGACTTGTACTGTGAAGGCTTTTACAGCACGCCAAAAAAGTTTCCTTAACTTAGGCCCTGGTAATTTCGCTCTGAAATTCGCATATAAATGCCTTGCATAGTATCTTTGTGTAAAAGCCGGGAAGCTTTCTACATTAACGGCTTTTTTCAATCCTTTTTGTCTATCACTCATGATGGTGACAACCCTTTCATCTTGCATGTGCGAATAAAGACAATCAAAAAAGTAACTCCAACTATCTTTATTTTCCCCCTCACAAATCATCACTGTAATTCATTTCCAAACTCAATTAGAATAAATCAAAATTTTAAATGTTTTAAATACAAATAAGTAATGTTTACTTAATAAAATACCTGCAATTGGAAAATTTTCAGAGTTAGCATCTAAGGCCACCGCAATAAGGTTTTCACCTTTATATGGCCCCTTAAGAAAGCAACCATCAACTCCAATAAAAGGTCGAAAACCTTTTATATACCCTTGGTATTGTGCTTCAAAGCATATAAAAAGTCTTTCAAATGTTGGAGTACAAAGTGGATTATTGATGTCTGGGCCATCACATTGCAATTTCACAATAGCTCCACAATTTGATTCTCTAATTGCTGCAATATATTTAGGTAGATTAGCATAGCTTTTTTCATGATCTCCTGAAGCTACTTACATAGCAATTTTCCTTTCTCTGAACAATTTACTTGGATTTGGATGGATTCCATATTTTGACCTTAAAGCAAATTCAAGCTCCTTCGTAGATTTTTCTGGATTATCTGTATATTCATCTTTGAATTCATTTGCAATCCATTTGGCCGTAGCTCCACATGTTTTCAAATTTCTGACACAAGTATGAACTCCTTTCATATTTTTTATTTTGAATGTCACACCATCGGCATAGGTAGATGCATGAATTCTCCATAAACAATCTTTAGAATTATTGCTGTAACGACCCAAAATTTCGGAATATATTTTCGGAATAATTATTCGACACCTCGTTGAATTTTAAATGAAAAGATTAGCTTTGTTAGCTAATTTTATTTTATTTTCAAATCCTTATTCTCTTATAATTACTTTTTCCACCCCCTAATTTTCTTTAATTTCATTCGAGCCCTACACCCTCTTGAACACACCCACACCCTCTTGAACTCACTTGCACCCCCTTATGCACACTCTTGGACTCACTCACCACACCCCCAAAACCGAGAGAGAGAGAGAGAGAGAGAGAGAGAGAGAGAGAGAAGAAGGAGAAAGGAAGAGGAAGAAAAGAGAAGGAAGGAGGAAGAAGAGGAAAACGCTCACCCCGAACCCGTCACTCGACCATTCGAGATTCCGAAACCATATCTACGATCCTCGTTCGATTTCCTACCGGTAACCTTCTTTCACCATTTCATTTCACCCACTAAATTTCGAAATATGCTAGCTTTTGTAGAAATTAATTATTTTTGCAATTTGATGGGTTTGTATGATTTAATGCACCATTTTTCATGTTGTTTGGATTAAATGATAGCCCTTAGTGTAATTAATGCATGAGTGAAAATTTTAAGTGTTGATTTTAGCTCTAGAATCCGCCATGAATGATTTTTGGTTAAAACCCTCATGAGATACCTGAAAATCGTGATTCTGCACCTGGAATATGAGACGCACGGTCTTGCGCACGGGTTTGGCAAGCCGGTGGGCAAGCCAGTGCGCCCGCCCTAGCGCCTGCACCGGCCTGCGCACCCCGGTACGCGAGTCTTTCAGCCTGTACGGTCTTGAGGTTGTCTTCAAGACCTTGCATAGCCCTGTGCCTGAGCCCGTGCGAATGCCTTAACCATATTTCAGACCTCTTTCCTTATTTCGCTTCGGGAATTGGTCAATTAGCCCAAAAATAAAAGTTGATTTTTTGCATACAACCTCTTAAAATCAAGCCGATTTCACCTGTAGCTTCCTTAGAATATGAGGATTAATATTTTGTAAAGTTTTCGAAATTCCGACCTCGTTCAGGCCTTGAATAGTGCCTTTTTCGTTTAGAACTTTTTTCCCAATTTTTGAATGTTGTCCGAATGATCCGAAAATTACGTGAGTGCTTCTTTACATTATATTATGCATGAATGTAAAGTTAGAATTTCAATTGAGCATGTTTAGCACATTTAATTTTATACATTCTTTTTAATTGATCTAATTGCATTTTTACTTGTAATTTTAATTGTTAAGTGATATTATTTGGCCTTTCATGTATTGTAACTTCCTGAGAGTCGTTTGTCGTGTCTCGTCTTGACTGGTTTTGTCATCTGTTAGTTTCAGGCTGTTCTCTTGAGGATTGCTTGAGTTGTCTTGTCTTTCCCGTGCTTCTAGGTGAGGGTCTTAAAATATTTTTACTAGAGTAAGAATCCTTTTATTAATTGCGAACTAACTACCCGTATCTGCTCATATTGATTTGTTTTCTCATTCTCGTATATCCTATTAGATATTTAACTATATATCTTCATGATTTTTGGAATAAACCCTTTGATATCAACTTATACCTATAAGTATCTCTAAACCGTTTTGTTTTCAAGAGGCAAGTAAAACTCTTTCATTTCAACGTGGCACTTTGACTTTGGTTGGGTCTATAGGGGAAGTCGTTAGGGGAATCCGTCAGCACACCCCGACACGTATGAAACTTATGGTCACCCCTTTTGTCGTCACTTACTTGCCTAAATGCCCGTTTGGCACTCAACTTATAATGTTTCTTGAAATGCGAGCAAATTCATGGACTTTTCATGGGGTCCGGGAGGGTATTCGGAGGTCTCACTTGGGGACGAGCGTCCAGGGTATTTCCCGAGGTACTACTCCCAAAACTAAGCGTCAATCGTGGTTCGTCAGGAGTTGATAACCACGGTTGGGAGCGATGGTGGGTGATGCATTCGTTGCACACTTTCCTAAAATTCAATTCGTCGCCCATGGTCGCGCTATGGGGTCTGACACTGGTCATGGAGTATTTTCATGTCGTGAAGGGGTTATAAGGAGGAATAGGCCCATTCTCGCTGGGATATTAATTGCCTTACTAATGCTTTATTGTCATTACTGTTATTAATTATTGTTATTGCAAGTTGAAGCACATTCCGGTTTTCTTCATTTAGCATATGTATTTTCCTTATATTTATATAAAACCTAGAAGTGTGGCTCGAACTTGCCCAACTTATGCCTTTCCTATTGTTCAAACTATTTAGTTGAATTACGAGCCGTGTTTACTTATCATTTCCAACTTGTTTATGTCATTTCTTTCGAACTTGTGCGGCCTTGTGACTCAACTAATATCCTTTCAAAACGATCGGCTTAACCTTATGTGCAAATGATTTCAAATGCATCCAGTTCGTCAACCTTTTTGTGTTTTCAAAGTAAGCCGAACCTGAGTGTTGCCTTATGTTATTGTTTTGCAACTTATATTCATATTTGTACTCTTTCTCAGAACGAGCAACATTCACTACTTTTGTTTTTTAAAGATAAACGACGAACCGCGATCAATACCTATATTGTATTACCCCCCCACTGAGTATCCTTTATACTCACCCCTTCTATGTTGGTTCTTGCTTCAGGTAGATAGGTGGCGGTGTCACCCATCTTGTCAGTCGGCAACAGCAGGTCTGGGTTAGCTCTTGTTTATTGTCTTGTCAGTGTTCGAACAACAGTCGAGTCTTTACTTTCTGAATTGATTTGAATTATTGTATTTAGCATTATGATTTAATTTATTTACTTTTTGTACTTACGTGCCTCTGATGTGGGATAGTTTAGTTGAGCCATGGATGGCATTGAATGGATAATTATTTTAGATTCGTTTTGTGGAGTATGTTGCCATGGATGTCATTTATGAATTGAATTATTGTTTATGATTTTGCTTTTGCATTTCTTTGATTGTTGCTGTTGTTGTTGGGGCGTCGTGTTGTTGTTGCCAGAGTTTTGATTGAGTGCTTGCCGTTCGCCGAGATGAATTTTGAATGGGGTACATTTACCTTGTTTAGGAGTTCGTCTTGGTGCGGATGTGGTGTCCTTTCTCCTCCTACGGAAAGGGGCGCTACAATGATTTTCGTTGTTTTTGGGGTAAACTGTTAAATCGGTTTTTGCTAAAAGTTATTCAATTGTTCTTCGAAAAATCATGTTTTAAATTTTCTGAAAATTAAAAAAAAAAAGAAATTAAATTCTGGACGAATTTCCAGACGGCTGACACAGTGGTGTCGTCGCCGCTATGTCGCCGCCGGAAATCGCGTCGGAGTTGCCGGAGATCTTCCGATCTCGGTGGGAGCCGTTGCGCATAGGAGGCGCGCGTTCCCCATCGGATCGGAGCACGAGGAGCGAAGCTCCTCCACGAATTGTCGCGCCATCTCTACCATCGCCGCTGCTGTGTGCCGCTGCACCAAGGTCTCCAGAAGTTGCAGAGGTCCGTCCGGTCGTTCTGGGCAATGCCGTGACCTCATCTTGAAGGGAAAATACGCAGGGTGGGACGACGAAGTCATTCCCTACCTCCGCAAGGCAGCAGCAGCCCCTTCGCCGCCCGTCGCGATTTTCGAATGAGAAAGATGGGGCGACGAGTTTTCCGTCGTCGCCCTATGGTGGCGCGTTTTATCGCGTCCATCCGCCGGCGTCCAAAAGCCCTCACGAGTTGAGGGCAACCGCAGACCAAGGACCAAGGTCAGCGGCGCTAGGGTTTCTGCGTAAACCCTAGCTGCCTAGTGGAGAAGAAGACTCTGACCCATTTTCTGAAACGGGTCGGCCCACGAGTCAACCCGGCCCATGGGAATTTTTAATAATTTTTTTTTATTTTAATAATTTAAAATGAGTTTTAAATTGTTTTAAAATCTGAAAATTATTTAAAATAGAGATTTTAGTAATAATTCCTAATTTCAAAAATTATTTAAATGTTAAATTGGATATTTTCGAAAATTACAAGTTTATACCCATAAAAAATTATCTTGATATATTTATTTAATAGTTTGCTCTATTGAATATTAATTGGATAATTAATTTGAAAATTTTAATTTTCGAATTAAGTATCAAATTAATTTTCATATTGTTTTAATATATTTAGTTTAATGTTTAACATTAAATCAAGTAAAATTCTTTCACTAATCAAATTGAAAATTTGATGAAAGTATTATATTATCTTAAGAATTTAATTCTTAAGTTATTTTCAAAACCTAACGTTTCAATGTGTTGAATTGTGTGATGTATATAAACTGTTTATGTGCGCGGGATGATCATAGTTGGAGCCTTATGTGTCATGCATGTTTTATTGTATGTGCAATTTATAAATTGTTGGTTTTATGGTTTGTAAGTGAGTGCCTGCGAGCCTCGTTAAATCTTGTAAGTAATTTATTTTCTGAATTTTCCCCCCAAATGTAAATCCCCTAGAATAGTGAGTGTTTTGTGAGGAATCCCCTATTAGTGTCGCGACCCCCGGGTACAGAGAGGAGGACCCCCCTTGCTTGGGTGCCCCTTGGACACGCGGGTATAACCTTCGTCCCCACCGAGCACAACCCTAAAGTTTGGCTTAAAACCACATGCCAAAAGGGGTTGCAACCTTGTGGTAGTTGTGCTTAGAGATTGGGTTATAAACCCTTCATTTCAATCATAAATTTCCGATGTGGGATGGCTCCCCTAGGACGCACGGGCCTGAACCCCGTGCGTTAGCCCATGCATCACTCACGACAGGTGGCCACGCCAGGCACGCACGGTCCTGCCCGCATGGTCTTGAGACCGTGCGTAGGCCTGTGCGGCTTTCCTAAATGTAGTCCATGCGCTTGAATTTTTGGGACGCTACAATCGCCCCTCCTTCAAAGCGTAATGTCCTCATTACGCCGCGACATAGATCCTGTCACTTCCCCTCCAGTGTAGAATATGGAGTGCTTTTGGCGCGACTCCCCATGCACGCTGAGCCCCTGGCGGTGACTCGGACGCGAATGTTATTCCCACGACCGGCGGTTGGCTCTGATACCATCTGTCGCGACCCTCGGGCATGGAGAGGAGGAACCCCCTGCTTGGGCGCCCGTTGGACGCGCGGGTATAACCTTCGTCCCCATCGAGCACAGCCCTAAAGTTTGGCTTAAAACCACATGCCAAAATGGGTTGCAACCTTGTGGTAGTTGTGCTTAGAGTTTGGGTTATAAACCCTTCATTTCAATCATGAATTTCTGATGTGGGATGACTCCCCCAGGACGCATGGCCCTATGCATGGGCTTGAACCCCGTGCGTTAGCCCGTGCAGCACTCATGATAGGTGGCCACGCCAGGCACGCACGGTCCTGCCCGCACGGTCTTAAGACCATGCGTTGGCCCGTGCGGCTTTCTTGAATGTAGTCCGTGCGCTTGAATTTTCGGGGGCGCTACAATTAGATAGGAGAAGAAGAAAATAAAGACAAGAAGGAAGTACCTGGAGTACAAGGAAGTTCCATGGAGAGGTTCAAGAAGACAGGCTCATGAAGACCCTAATGTTAAAAAGGGTAATCAATTGTAATAGATATGATCTATTATGTGCTCACTTGTTTGCTCTTTAAATTCCAGCATTTATTATTGCTTATAATAAAAATTGTATTTTATAGTTGGCTCCCATAAAATGCAATACAGGCGCTATGATCATCAATTTAAATTGTGAATGCTAGAATGAATGGTTTTATTAAATTGTTTGATTTAACCCTATCATAAAACATATATAAGTCACTGCATGTATATGTATTAAATAAGAGATCTTGTGTGTTGCTTGTGTCAGCTGGTGATTTTCGAAATCACCAGTCCAACAGTCCCTGTTGTTTTTCTAAAATAATCTTTATACATATATTTTGAAATATGTATATATTGAATCTCAATGGAAAATACTATCAAAGTGAAGTCATTTGCCAAACAATGTGATTAGGTTTTCCAAGGCATTCCATCAAAAGGGAAATTTAATCCTAAGTTAATGGATATGGATGTCACTTGAGTTGAGGGTCCATATTCAAAGACTTAGAATTAAATTTTTCTTGAAGTGTTTTGACACCATTTTTATTATTATGTAATAAGGATGTCACTCGAGTCGAGGGTCCTTATTATGTAATAATAAATCTAATTGATTTGATAGGTTGGATTCAATACCTAAGTAGTATGGATGTCTCACGAGTCGTGGGTCCATATGAAAATAGGTAATGCCAAAATTCATTTTATATGTCGAGAATTGTATTGTACAAACAAATACTGGGTATTAACCTAAAGTCATAATTTGGATGTCTCACGAGTCGTGGGTCCAAGTTATGATTTTAGGATCTTGACATCCACTACTGGAAATTGATTAGAAATCGATTTCACGTATTCAATGGCTTTGGGAACCATGAATTTCGAAAAAATAGTGGGAGCCATCAATGATGGAAGTCCTATTCATTTTTGGTATTTTATTATTATATCAGTCTATTAATATTCTCATTTTTTCTTTGTCATTGTAGAACTTTCCAACTTCCCTACAATGTCGAAAAATCCACTTAACGCTATCCTAGAGTCTAACAAACTCACAGGCTCCAACTACTCTGTTTGGCTTAGAAACCTGAAGATAGTCTTGAATTTTGAGAAAAGGACCTATGTACTTGACAAAGGCCCGCACGGAAATATTCCTGATGATATGGGTGAAGAGGAGGAGACCGCTCGAAAATGGATCGAGGATGACCTTCAGGTCAAATGTCTCATGTTGGCCACCATGTCGCCTGACCTTCAAAGGCAACATGCTGATTAGCCCACTGCAAGGTCCATCTATGTTCAGCTGGACGAGCTGTACAGGCCCGTCAACAGGATTGACCGGTTTGCTGCAGCCCATGAACTGTTCACCATCTTGCTGACTGAAGGATCAAATGTTCAAGAACATTGCATTAAGTTTTTAGGGCTTATTAACAAGCTCGCAACTCTTAATGTAATGATGGACATTGGACTATATATTGATCTGCTGCTATCCACCTTGCCTCCCTCTTACAAACCATTCATAGTAAACTACAACATGGTTGGTGTAGACACAACAGTTGAAGAACTGATGAGAGTGCTCGTAAACTTCGAGCGTACTATGAAGAAGGATAGGTATGTCCTTATGGTTTCCTCTTCCTCAAGAAACAAATCTGCCAAACCCAAGAAGGCTAAGAGTGGAAAATTTGAAAAGAAGAAGAAATCTTTCAAATGCCCAGGAGCTGCTAAGAAAAGCAAATCGGCAAAGAAAAGCCAGAATGAGGATGTCTGCTTCCACTGCAAGAAAGCTGGACACTGGAAGAGAAACTGCCCTGAGTACTTAGCCAGTCTCAAGAAAGGTATGTTTCTAGTTGAAGTTAATCTTTCATTGAATCATAATAATTGGGTTATTAATTCAGGATGTGGTGCTCATATTTGCAATCACTCGCAAGAAATGAGTAGCATTCGAAAAGTTGATGGAAGAAATCACATTCTAAGATTAGGCAATGGAGACAGAGTCTAAAGCTAAAGCAATAGGATATGTATCATTAGTTTTAGAGAATTTTACTTTAATTTTGAATAATGTTCTATATGTTCCTGAGATTGTCAAGAATATCATTTCCATTTCTGTACTAGATTCAGAAGGCTTTGCCTTCAAGTTTATGAATAATAATTGTTATTTAATTCACAATGATATTTCTATATAATTAGGATTCCTACAAATGGTTTATACACTACTCAATCTCTAAACAATTTACTTAACATTCAACAAGGTACTAAACGAAAATCAATCAATCAAGACTCAGCCCAACTTTGGCACTCTCGACTTGGACATATATCCAAGAAAAGGATTCAGAAGCTAAGTACCTTAGGATCTTTCCAAAAGGAAGATCTTGAAGAACTTAATACTTGTGAATCCTGTTTGAAAGGGAAGATGACAAAGATTCCTTTCAAGAACAATTCTGAGAGAAGCCAAGATCTTTGAGATCTAATCCACACAGATGTTTGTGGACCCTTGAGTAGCAGTACTCGAAATGGGTTTGTTTGCTTTGTAACATTCACTAATGACTTTAGTCGTTATGGGTATGTTTTAATGAAAGGCAAATCTGAGGCCTATGAAAAGTTCATAGAATTCAAGAAAGAAGTAGAAAACCAAATTGATAGAAAGATCAAGATATTACGTTCTGATCGAGGAGGTGAATACCTCAGTGAAGAATTCTTGAATTACTTGAAATTCAATGGAATTGTCTCACAGTGGACTCCACCATACACGCCACAACTGAACGGAGTTTCAGAGAGTAGGAACAGAACCCTAATGGATATGGTTCATTCCATGATGAGTTTTACTGATTTGCCTGTTTCTTTTTGGGCTATGCTCTAGAAACAGCTGCAAAGATTATAAATATAGTACCATCAAAATCAGTGCCTACCACTCCTTATGAGCTATGGTTTAAGAAACTACCTAGTTATTCTTATCTAAGAATTTGGGATGCTTCCGCTTATGTGATGAAAGTAATGGGAGATAAATTGGATTCAAGATCCACTTTATGTAAATTCTTGGGTTATCTAAAAGAAACAAATGGATACTACTTCTATGATCAAACTGAGCAAAAGGTGTTTGTTTCAAGAAATGCATCCTTTCTAGAAACTCAGTTTCTAACTGATAGAAAAGGTTTAGTCATAGAACTTGATGAGATTCAAGACAAAGTAGAAAATTCACCAGCATAGAAAGAACCTGCGCCAACTTCCGAGCCAGCGCAGACATCATCAGATCAAATTGTAGACATAGCTCCTCGAAGATCTTGTAGGATTCCAAAGGAACCCGAAAGATATTATGGTTTCATAACTGAAACTGGTCAGAGTGATAATGATCCAAAGACCTATGAGGAAGCTATAAAGGACATCGATTCGGGAGAATGGCACAAAGCCATGAAATCCGAAATGGACTCCATGTACTCAAACAAGGTATGGACCTTGACTGATTTACCTCCCAGCGAGCACGCTGTGGAGAGTAAATGGATATACAAGCGAAAGCTTGGAGTAGATGGGAAAGTGGCGACTTTCAAAGCAAGACTTGTTGCAAAGGGATATACAAAAACACCTGGAATAGATTTCGAGGAACCTTTTTCCCCAGTAGCAATGTCGAAGTCCATTCAAATTCTGCTTGCAATTGCTGCATGGAAAATGGATGTGAAAACTGCCTTTCTCAATGACGACATTGACAGAGATATTTTCATGGAACAACCCATGGGGTTCATTTCCAGTGGGAGCGAAAAGAGAGTCTGTAAGCTTCAAAGGTCCATTTATGGACTTAAGCAAGCATCTTGAAGCTGGAACATTCATTTTAATGAAACTGTAAAAGCTTATGGTTTCATCAAGAATGAATTTGACCTTGCATCTACAAGAAGATAGAGGAGCATAAAGTACAATTCTTAATATTATACGTAGATGACATATTACTCATTGGGAATGATGTAAATGTTCTTAAATCTACAAAGCAATGGTTGTCCACTCAATTCTCAATGAAAGACTTGGGAGAAGCATCCTATATTCTCGGAATAAAGGTCTATAGAAATAAATCAAAGAGAATGATAGGTATCTCTCAAGCAATGTACACAGAGAAGGTCATGGCAAGATGTCGCATGGAATCTAGCAAGAGGGGTTGCACACCCATGATCACTGGACTTAAGCTGTCCAAGAAAATGTGTCCTAAGACACCAGAAGAAGCAAACAAGATGCAAGCTTTTCCTTACGCATCAACTATAGCAAGCATCATGTATGCAATGCTATGTACAAGACCGGATGTTGCTGATGCTCTAAGCATAGTAAGTAGATTTCAATCTAATCCGGGTATTGAACACTGGAATGCAGTGAAATATATTCTGAAGTATCTTAACAGAACTAAAGATATGTTTCTCGTGTCTGTAGTGTTCGCAAAAATAATAACACGCAAGTGTACGTGTGTCGTAGTTGTAATATTTTGGCAAGACAAGTGTCGATCCACGAAGACTATTAAATTGTTGTACTAAATATCGAATAATCTCTATCAATTGAATTCTAACAACACAATTCGATTGATTAAAACTAAAGCTAATGAAATATAAGACTACTAGAATTTAACTAAATTGCAAATTAACAACTTGTAATAAAAAGATGGATTTTGACTTCTTTAGCATGTGAACTGCTCCCAGTTAATCGTATTCAATCAATTCATGCTCGGTTTGAAGGACTAGAGAACATATATATTCATAAGCTTCCGTCGAAAACAAATGAACCTATAATTAATCAATGATTCCTATATGTCTATGGTAATCAACTAATTAATTATGCATTTGCCACTGCTCGTACACCCTTACATGGCCAATAGCTATATGTCTATTCTATCAACTCATTAATTGACTTAATGTTCAATTAAACGTGTATTGTTTAATTCCTATCCGATATTGATTCTCCTCTGTTGAGGCTTAACCAATAATCTCTCTAGATATTCGATGGCCAGTCAAATATAGCAACAAAACACAAATTAAACAATGAAAACCCACATGAACATCATAAATACTAAAACGGAAGTAGATAATTCACATACTAAGTAAAGTCATAATCCATAATTCGTTTACCTAAACATAATTAAAACTAAGATCAAATTCATAGAATTCATCTTTACAAACATAAAATAAAAAGGTGAGAAAGAAGAACGCTTTTGATGTCGAGTTGTAGATCAATCTTCTTGCTCCTTCATCCTTGCTTGCATGATTCTCCAAAGTTAAAATACTAAAACTGGAGAGTAAAACTAAAATTTGAAAGTCTATGTTATGTTAGAATACTGGAAACTACTCTAATAAGTGTCTAAAAACCGTGCCAAACTCCCCTCTTTTCCTTAACTTCTCCAAATCATAACCTCTTTTTAAGTGAAAACCGTCAGCTGAGTAGGTACTTAAAATATTTTGCGTAGGTACTTAGGATTACAGAAATCTGGCTTGTCTGGGACTCGAGTTTGAGTAAGTACTCGACATTCTTCATGCTAATACTCCTTGAATTGCATCTTTTCCGGGTCTTTTTGTATTTTCCTTCATTCTTCCTACAATTTACATCAAATATACATTAAGCACATATTTAAGCACCAAAGAAGGAAATTTACGAGATAAATCCAATTAATATGATACAAATTATACCCTAAATACGGACTTATCATCTCCCCCAAACTTGACCGTTGCTCGCCCTCGTGTAACTATTAGGTACAACAACACAACATTTTAAGAGAGCAACGAATACCCAACACGTGCTTTGAAATAAAACATATTTAATCTCAATCTACTTCAAATTCTCAGACATTAATTCATTACATCATCCATTGGTTCCTTGTTCACACAATCATATCTTATCATTTTGCACAATTCAAAACATACATTGCCATCATCATATTCTCGTGTCGTGTGTGAATAGTCATAAACAACAATTACCAACAACTCAAATCAACTAGAGAACGCGCAATAGATACCTACAAGAACGCAATAAGTCAGTTTCCTCCCTTATCTCCACTAATGTAGGTGATGCTAAAACTCGAAGTCTGTAGGACTTCTTAGGCTTGTAACGTAAGGCTTGGGTGAAGGTAGGAAATTTTTTGATAAGTAGCTCAAACACCCTAGCTTACTTGTGTTAGACCAAACTAGAGAATATACACAATATTAACATGTAATACATTTTCTCCCAAACTTGTTCAAGTCTAACTCACTCTTACTCTTTCTTTATTGAGCCTCGATAATATAGCCCTTTTTTTTTTAACCTTGATGGTCCCCTATCATTTCCAAGATAACCCACTCTCCACCAACCATTTCGAGATAAGTCATAACATAAGTACTAAGGTGCAATATAGGTGGGATTTTTCATTGTGCTTTGGGCTTGTAATGTGGCTATTAGAAAATTAGCACAATGTGAATGGCTCAAAGGGGTCAATCAGTTATAATATATACAATAAAGGGTAAAAAGGCTAAAAAATTAAACAAAAGATGGTCTACGTCATTCTTCTAGCAGAACATCACCTCAAAATTTTGCCTCGACAAGAGATTTCACCGATTCTATTGTTCTGAGTGACCCAAATACATGCCACTAAATTTCTCCAAATTGTCAACAATCATTATTCACAACTTATAGTGCTCAAATTATGAGAATATAACTAACGACAAAAATACTTCAAACGCGCAATCAAAGATCATATATAAACAATTTTCCAATTAAACGAGTCGCTCTATGCATAACGTCATCATAGAATCAAGGATTTCACATCAACATGTATATTCCACAGAGGCATAACATCAAATTGTGTACTCTACGCTTCTCAAGAAAATATTGTTACCTATGTCAACATTAATCAACCCCCCAAACTTAAATCCAATTTTGTCCTCAAAATTAAGAACCAAAGATTACTAGAACGAAATATGCACTGCAACACCAAGCTAAGTACCAAACCACAACACATACCCAACACAACTAACAGACGAGACATGAAAATATAAAAGAAAGTAAAGTAGAAAAGGATGGAGGACACCTGGAACGATGGACGATCGTTGTCAGCGAGCAAGAGATGCGAGGGTGGTTGTCAGACGTTACAGGCGGTGAATCTAGACGGAGATGAGTTGCGCTGGTGGAAGGTGGTGTTGGACGAGCAGAGTCGGGCAATGGTGGTGGATGGCTGAAAAGAGAAAAGTGGTGCTCGTCGGCCTTCGCTTGGAGATGGCAAACCGCGGCGGAACTCATGGCGTGATGTGGTGGTGGTCGACAGAAGAGAGGTGTATTGGTCGGAGAGGTGGCCGATGGTTGAACGGTGGAGGACGGCGGTGGTTGATGATGGTGGTTGATGTTTGACGGACGGCTGAAAAGAGAAAAGAAAGTGGGGGCAGAAGTGGGGTAGTGGTGATTAGGAATTAGTGTTTCGCATTTACTCTATAATTATTAATTTTTTTTTTAATTTTTGAAATAATGAGTAGGTACCAAAATTCTTTTCCAACTAATACTTAAAATTACAGAACATCTTCTTTGCAAATTAAGTGATTCATCGCCTCTTCTGAGTAAATACTCAAAATTTTGTACACCTAGTACTCATGCTTCCAGAAGGTTGACAAAAATTGTTCTCCGAGTAAGTACTTAAAAAGTTTTCAACAAATACTCACTTTAGCAGAAAAGAATTTCAAAAATTTCCCCTCTTTGTCTCATCAACCCACCAATTTTCCACCTGCAAACGATACAAAGAACACATAACACCATCAAAAATCATAGACACTTATAAACTAAATTCTACTTAAAAATAGAAAATACAAAAAAACGATAAAAGTTTGGGTTGCCTCCCAAAAAGCGCTTAAGTTATAGTCATCAGCCGGACTATGCCATAGAGCTCATGGATCGTGCAATGGAATTGAGGTGTCTGCTCGATCAATCTCGCCACCCTAATAATGCTTCAAACGATATCCATTAACAAGGAACTTTCCATTCGTCTTTTCATCAATTAGCTCCACTGCTCCACGTGAAAGCACTTTTCCAACAATGAATGGTCCAAACCAACGAGATTTAAACTTTCCTGAAAAAATCTTCAACATTGAATTGAACAAAAGCACTTGTTATCCCGACTCAAGCTGCTCTTCTGCAATTTCCTCATTATGCCACCTTTTCGTCTTTTCCTTGTAAAGTTTAGAATTTTCATTTTCATGGAGACGAAACTCATCCAACCCATTCAATTGCAAAAGTATTTTCTCTCCCGCCAATTGTGGATCCACATTAAGTTGCCTAAGACCCCAATACTCCTTATGCATGCAAAATGATGGACAAATTCCTTTGATATTGTAGCGCCCCCTGAAAAAGGGATGCCACATCCGCACCGAAACGGATTCCCAACCTTCAGCGAGGGGCCTCAACTCAAAAACCCACTCCGGCGAACGGCACTCAAGCAACAACCTTCGGCAACAGCGACAACCATCCCAACAACAACCACAATAAAACAGAGAAATGCGGAGGCGATTTAAAATAAACAGTTAAATTCCATAAACGCCTACGAGGCTAACAAAATATCAACTAAACATTTATAATGCAAGATACAGAAGATTCATCAGCATATAGGGCCATCCATGGCTCAACTAGTCTATCTTGTACAATCCTAGATATCGTCAACTATCCCACATCAGGGGCACATAAGTACGTAAAGTAAATAAATACAATAAACAAGACTCGACGGTTGTTGGGACCACTGACAAGACAAACCAGAAAGACTGAGCTTATCTAGACCTGTTGATGCCGACTGACAAGATAGGTGACGTCGCCACCTGTCTACCTGAAGCAAGAACCGAAATAGTAGGGGTGAGTATAAAGGATACTCAGTAAGGGGGTTTTGATCACAGTTCGTCGTTTATCTTTTAAAGCCAAAAGCGGTGAATGTTGCCCGTTTTGAGAAAAAAAATGTCAATAACGAAATATAAGTTATAAAACAGTGCAAGGCAACACTCAGGATCGGCTTATTTGAAAACACAAAAGGTTGACGAACCGGATCCTTTAAAACATTTGCACGTAATATCAAGCCGATAAATTGAAAGGATATTAGTTGAGTCACGAGGCTGTTACAAGTTCGAAAAGCACGATAAAATAAGTTGGGATCGATAAATAAACACGGCTCATAATTCAACTAATTAATTGAATAATAAAGAAGGCTTGGGATAGCAAGTACGAGTCACGCTTCCGGGTTTTATATATATATATATAGGGAAATACATATGATAAATGAGGAGAACCGGAATGTGCTTCGACTTGTGACAAAAGCCGGAAAACACTTAGACAAGCAACAAATGCAATAAATCATGCAAATAATGTATCCCGGCGAGAACGGGCCCTCTCCTTATAACTCCCATTTATGAAAAATCATGCAAATACATAGTCAAATACTCCACCACCAAAAGTAATGATCCACTCAGAATTTTATGGAAATGCGTGTTAACAACGTCACCCTTATCAAAATTTTCTAGGAAGCGCGTAGCCTACAACGCCACCCTCGCATTAACTCAGGTTAGCCAACCTCCTGGCTGACCTAAGTAGATACGGATTGGAGTATCTATCAGGATTTTCCCTGGACGCACGTCCCCAGGCTCACCTCCTGAATACTCCGGGCCCAACACAATACACAGTCCAGAGCTCGCATTTGAAAATGATGATAGTTTAAGTGGCTAAAAGGGCCATTCGCAATTGGGGAATCGGGATGTGGAAGGCCAAAGGGGCTATTCGAGACAAGGTTATATTTGCGAGGTCGAGAGACCAAAATACGCATTTAAAATAAAAGGGTTTTCCTTGTCTCTAGTTGAAAGCATTTCAAATCATTTTGGTTTTGCTATTAAAAGGTTTGACTAAGCACATAAGGAATAGTAAAGGCAGTACAACAAGTAATAAGAAAAGTGGGGTAATCATTTATTTTGCAACCTATAATAGTCTATGTCCTTGCCCCAGTTAAAAATAAGTTAAACCATTACCTGGCCCGACACGACAGTATGAAAGCAAGCGGTAGTCAATTTTCTCCCTCGTTGGACCCACCTGTAATACACAGGGCCTAGAGGATGAAAACGAGGCCGACAATAACAAAAGCAAGACACGACAACAGACGACGCACGACAATTCAAATATAACTTCACTCATGCTACAGATACAATATGGAAAGCCAGGCAATTAAGCATATAAGGATATTTAACATATGAAATAACATTTAAAGGAATATTTAAAGCAATTGTAATAATGGAAGAACATTAATAATAAATACGGAAAGCATGCTAAAACGCAGTTAGGGCACGTAGACATGTTTAAAATAATATAACAATACTCTCTCGCGAAAACGGGGTCAAACGGGCAAGAAACGGGAAAGATGGGAAAAATCCCTAAACGAGAAAGGCGTCAATTGACGGTCAAATAGGGTCAGATAAATTGTAAATTGTGAAGAATATCAAATCCCGAGGCTCGAGGAAGCTATAGGTGAAATCGGATTGATATTCGGAGGTCGTATGTGAAAAGTTGACATTTAAATGAGTGGGGTTGACCCAATTCCCGAAGTGCAAGAAAGAAAAAGGTTGGAAAATGCACTAAGTATGTTGCACCGGCCAACGCACGGGCTTGGCAAGCCGGTGCAAGCACAAATAGGGGTGCACGGCCTCACGCACGGTTTTGAGCACGGTGCCAAGACCGTGCAGGTGCAAACGGGCCTGCGCACGGGCCTGTGTACGGGCTCAAGCCCGTGCAGGTTGAAAAGGGCTCCTGCACGGGCTCCTGCACGGTCTTAATCAAGACCGTGCGTTCGCCCGTGTGGATCTACTGAGTAGCAGACTCAGCAGATCGCGAAACCACTCACGCGAAACCAACATATAAATCCATAGAACTCATAATTTACACCATAAAACATCCTAATTCTCACATATAATCATATATATCATATAAGCTACACATAGGTACAAGAATCACGTAAAATGGTCAAGTAAATCTCCCTAAACACGAATCCTAAAACTATAAAATTCTATATAAAACTCACGAAAATCGCAACGAAGAGGGAACGAAATGAAATGGGGTAAAAGGATTACCGGTAGAGAATGTAGTGAGGATCGTTCGGGTTTTCACGGCTCGTCGATCGGGCGAGAAACGGGCTCGGTAGGGCGTCGGGAAGATTCTCTCCTTTCTTCTCCTTCTTTCTCCTTCTTTTCTTCTTTTCTCCTTCTTTTTGTATGTAATGGGAGAATGAGAGAGATAGGTAGATATTTAGGAAAATATCTCGGGGGGGTAAAATGGTCATTTAGGCTTTTAAGAGCATTTAGGTAATTTAAGTAATTAAGGGCATTTAAAAGATAGGTTAAATCAATCTTTTCCATAAGATTAATTAATCCAATTGGATAGATCGAGAAATTAGGCAAGAAAGAATTCGCGTAATAATTAATAATAGAATTAAAATATCTGGGTCGTTACAGATATCTACAATAGTCCATCCCAAAACTCCCTTGAATTCTCGTAAGGCTCCTAGCAACTTTTCTACCTGCATTTCTGAAAGAGAGGCAGAAATTATTACTGGTAATGTAGAGTCTTTTTCTAAATATGCATACCTGAGATGATTTGGAAATGGTTTCAATTCTAAAACAGGTGGCTCCTCAACCGAAGATTTGAGTGGCTTTACCAATCCTTGAGGTCTATCAATAACTTCAAATTTCACACCACTTCTCCCAAACATTGCTTGAGCTTCAAACATACTGGATATAAACTGAAACTCATCATCACTTGTCTCTATTTTGGAAGAAATTACGACATCAGGAGGATCATTAGGAAATTTAGCCTCAAAGAACTCATTAACACAATCATCTACAACATTTACCTTAAAACATTGTTCAGAATCATCAGGAAACTCCATAGCTTTAAAAACATTAAAGGTTACCTGCTCTTCTTGAACTCTCATGGTTAGCTCGCATTTTTGCACATCAATCAATGTCCTACCTGTAGCTAGAAAAGGTCTCCCAAGAATTATAGGAACATCCCTAGCTTCCTCACAATCTAAAACAATAAAATCAGCAGGGAATATAAACTTATCAACTTTAACTACAACATCTTCAATAACACCCCTAGGATAAGTTAAAGACCTATCAGCAAGTTGCAAAGTTATGGTGGTAGGCCTAGCTTAACCTAATCCAAGTTTCTTAAAAATAGAAAAAGGCATCAAATTTATACTTGCACCCAAATCGCAAAGAGCCTTACCAAAATATTTGTTACCTATGGTGCATGGAATGGTGCAACCTTCTCTTTTTAGAAAGCACATCCTTTATGAACATTGCATAATTCGGCATTTGCTCCAAAGCTTCTACCAAAGGAACATTAATGTGCAATTGCTTCAATATATCAAGAAATTTATAAAACTGCTTATCTTGCTTATATTTTTGAAGCCATTGTGGGTATGGAGGAGGAGGTCGGCTGTAGCGGGCGCCCCAAACGGGTAACGCACGCCCCGCACCGAGCCTCAATCCGAAGCCGAAACAGAAATCCGACCCTAAATTGAAACCCGGCGAATGGCAAACCGATTTACTCAATCACTAGGCGGGGCTTTTGAAGAAAAAACAACTGACGACAACAATGCGGAAGCGGAAGCAACAACAACGAAACAAACTCTACTAACGGGAAATTTAAAACAATAAACCAATTGCGCAAATAGTTAAAGCCCACCAAGGCTAGCGGAATTCACTTACAAAATTTGAATCAAATCATAACGGGTTCAACATTAAATAATCCCGAACTCAAATCATAACCTACATAATACATATAACGATCAAGTACCTAAAATAACCTAGGATAGAACAATGACAAAAGCAGAATAATTCCACAAGACAAGACCGACGATGCCCACCTAGTAACTACCTGAAACAGATAAGGTTAAAACAGGGAGGGTGAGCCAAAAGACTAAGTGAGGGGAAAAGGGGAGTACATACATAGTAGCATACAGGAATAAATCACCATTTTTAACTTAAAAGAAAACAAATGTAAAAGAAGGGTTTTCATAAACAGTCGATGATTTATCATAACATAACATAACGGGACATATCATATTGCTCGGCGAGTCGAGCCCTCAACTCCTCATATCATAACATATCATACCTGAAAACCATACCAGCCTTATTCCTCCCATCTAACAGAAGGACCGCTAAATCCAACTGCTCTATAGGCATAATAGCCTACCTCTCGGCTGACACGAAGTCTCCGACACAGGAGCACAAAGGTTGCCACTCCGGCCTCACCCGTGCTCCTGGTAAACATGGAGCAAGCTAATTCACGAGAGTGGAACCTGCAACTGACAAACGACATAACCATATAAGACATACGACGACGCACGGGTCATACGAAAGCATAGAAACATGTAAAAACACGTTATACAGTCACATAAAACACTTAGGTTCAATTATCAAACGAAATAAAGTAATTCGCAAATTTAAAATGTAAATCAAGTCCAAATGCAATGAAACTTTACGGACATGCTTTAAATATCATAAGGGAGTACGCATTCGAATTTCGGGAAAATCGGACTTCACATGCAAAAGTTAGAAAATTTAACGAAAACTTAAAACGGACTATTCATAGACCCGAACATGCTATAAATTCATAAATCATGCAATTCATATCTATTTCATATATATCGAATATACGAGCGAAGAAAGAATTCGGAAAATACGAGCCGCGGCGGGACCCGTAGGCCAAAACAGCCCCTGACTTACAGAAGGTCAGGGAGCTGTTCATGCTGGTCCACACGGGCTCATGCACACGGCCTTGAGGCCGTGTGCACACCTAAAAGACACGCACGACCTCTTGCACACGGCCTCAAGGCCGTGTGCACAAGGCCGTGCACAACCACAACACGCACGGTCTCCTGCACGGCCGTGCGGGAGACCGTGTACACCCACACGGCCTTGCAACACCCCGTGTGCAAAGCCCGTGTGCGTCAAGAAACAGCAGAAACTCACAGAAACGCGAAACCTTCGCAAATCCAATTCAAAAACCGTCATTTGACCGATTAAACATGCGAATCCTTCCCTAATTATCACATATAATGTTCTACATCATCTAAGCTACACATAGAGTCCAAAATCATAAAATTTCATCCATAAATTCTCTCAAAATCATATAAAACCAAATTTATTCAACTATAAATAAAATTGAGAAATACGAGGCATCGGAGACATTAAACGAGAGGGACGTGAAAGGCTTACTCGTAGAAGAGATCGCGGGGAGTTCGTAGGCGTAAACGGTTCGAAAATCGGTCGGGAAACGGAGTCGGGGCGATCGTTTGAACCTCCTTCTTTCTCCTTCTCTTTTTCTTTCTTTTTCTTTCTTTTCCTCCTCTTTCTTGTGCGTGAATGGGGTGAGGGAGAGAGAAATGAGACTTAAGTCAAAATTTGACTTGGGTTTAAAATCGAAAGGGCAAATTCGTAATTTTGCAAAATAAGTTCAAAAACTCACGTTGTCCAAATAACACATAATTACAGTCAAAATTCATATTATTAAATGCACATTGACGATTCGTAATTTAAATATTGAAACTCATTCATCCATAAAAATGTTATATAAATCACATAATAATTAATAAAATAAATTATAAATCGCGAGAGAAATCGATTCGGGTTCCCGGTTCATACACGAATTTTCGGGGCGTTACAATCACCCCTCCTTATGAGAATCTGGTCCCCAAATTCTACTGATTAAAGTTAAACAACTCTGGGTGAAACTCATGCATCTTCATTCGAATCTCTCACGAAGCTTCTTCGACTGTCTGATTCATTCAAGGGACTCGCTAGGAGATATTTTGCGGATTGCACAACTTCAAGCTTGTTCGGGGTTCTTGCAAGTAGCTTTTCAGTAGAACTTGAGCTATCTCCATTTATTTTCGAAAGGCCTGAATCCGATCGACAGCACCTTGGAGAAATCCCAAATAAACCTGTAACAGTAATTACCATCTTAAACCTTCAGTAGTCCGGACACAAAGTCCATGGTGAACCCATTCCCAATCCCACATAGGGGTATGCAGTAGTCATAGCTAACTCCTTAATCTTTGATGCTCGGCTTTGATCTGCTGGCAAGCCAGGTATCTCTTGACTTAATCGAGTAAGACTCTTTCTTTCGACTCTTCGAATCATGGGTCCGGGACTTATATTGGGAAGTATTGGGGTTACCAACACAAAGCTGAAACTTTGGATTATTCTTTGCTCGAATTGTCTGACTCGGGATCCATTCTTTTGTAGACTTGGCATTTTAGATTCTTCAACCCAATTCTGACTGGGTCGCAAGGCTATGAATGAAATTATCCAAAATGGTGCAAGTCCAATTCGGTTTAGCCTCAATTTGTGACACGCTCGTGATTTGGTTCAGAGTACCAACTACAATATTCGGTTTTCCAAAGGAACACTGATTCTTGTAATCTTAGTCCTCAAACATTTTCCATTAACGACGTTGGGGTTAGTTCAACCCTCCTGAGTTAACACTTGTTAAACTCTTATAACCAGTGGGGATGTCAAAAAATTCCATAAGAGATAGTGGCGATGCTTCAGCCAATCCTCTCCTACAGTAGCTAGTGCAATGCCGTGGGGGCAACTTTCTGGTTGATTTTAACTCCCGAGCAAGAGCTATGGTTTCTTCATTAACACCATTCACCAATTTAACCTTTCATGTGATGCATTCTTACTCACGACAATTCCTTCAGAATCCCTTAAGCAGGGTTAATATTGAAGTTGCAGTTAATCTCTTCTCGACTCCTAAGAACAAGTCTTACAGAGATCGTCCGTTCGACTCAGTTTCTTTCCTGTTGACTCAAGCAACAGAGTTGTAAGCTTAGAGAAGTTCCACTCGAAGTCTTGGTTTGTTTCCCATTCCAGTACTGCTCAAATCTTCAACAATCCTCCTTCAGTTCTCACTCTGGATCCGAAATGACTTAAAAGGTCACTAAGTCGATCCAGATTTCACATCCGTTAGGTTTGGGCAACTAGCGGGTGCCCCTTGTTTCTGGAGTACCATACAGAGGTGTTCTGCGTTCTTCCTCTAATCTCAAGTACACCAAGGTGACTCCTTAGAAAGCAACGACTAACTCACTGCGATATGAATGGGGTCCGTCAAGTCGCAAAGTACTTGTCAGTACTAGAGGTAGACATACAAATTCAAGACGTCTACATCGGGCACTGAAAGCTGTCTTCAGAACATATTCGTCTGGGGCACAGAGCCGATGATACCCTAATCAAAGGTTAGTCAGACAAAATCCTCAATCTCGAAGCATATCGGGTAATTCTTCATCGATGGTAGAGGATACTTGCCTTCGTTAATATTCTGTGCAATTCTCGGTGAACAATACACATAGGAAGTGCACTGTCTTCTTTCTCTACAAGCAGCGTTGGAGTACCCCAGATCAAAATACTCGTTCGGGTACGTTCAAGGGAGGGAAGTTCATCAAGTCGGTTCTTTGATTCTGTCAGATCGGCAGAATCCATTCGGTTAGGCGACTTCGATCACGGTTCAACTTCTTAGAGTTAGATCTATCACAAACCATCCATTCCGATCTGATCGCAAGAGCTCTCAGATTCTCGGGAAGTACGTCTGTGAATTCTATGATCAACTTGGTTCTCTGGACTTAGTCAAGTCCAAAATAATCCTTTGCTGGCAACTTGGTCAAATCTGCTACTAACGGTTCCTTCGATGATAAACGGCAGCACGCGCACGAATCGCAACTGTCCTCCAATCCGCCAGCAAAAATAAACGAGAAACACACAAAGAATTCAACAGGCGCACGCGCAAGAACGTCAATGAAAAGCGCAACAAGTGAGTGTAAACCACTCGAATGATGAAATGCAGGTATGGAATGACAATTTATATATTGTACCTTACACCGAAGCATTCGGATCTAAGTTCTCCTCGACTGTCTCGACCTTTTCTTCCTTGTGCAATTTGCGCGGAGAGGAAGGGACTTCCACATGAGAAGCAACGTCCAGCTTTCTTTCAGCATTCTGACTCTTGATGGTGTCTTTGGAAAAAGCTACATACGGGTCGTAGGGCTCCCTGCGGTTGGGGAGGTGCATTCTGCTTCGATGAAGACGCTTGGGAGGTCTTCTTTCCGGAAGATGGCCCTGAAGGTGTAAATGGCCTCCTAGAACTCGCTGGAAGGTACTGAGCGGTGGTAGTGGCAAGAATAGGACTCGGTCCCATTAGGCTGAGTTCAGACTCAACATGCAGAGCCATTTCCACTGCGTCGGTATAACATTGATGTCGTACCACCATTATAGCCTTCCTGATCTCGTAAGTCAATCCCTCTACAAACTAGCGAGTCTTCCTCTGCTCGTCGGTAACCATATATGGGCAATGTTTAATAAGGCGAGAGACGTGTGCCTCGTACTGACCAACTGAAGATGTGTTCTGTTTGAGAGCCAGAAATTCCCTTTCGCGTTGCTGACGAACAACCCACGGAATGTACTTGGCCCGAAACTCAGTCAAGAACTGATCCCAAGTCGGGATTACATGCTCGCGTGTCCATCTTTGCTCAATCTGTTTCCACCAATCCTGTGCGGCTCCAACCATCAGATAGATTGCATACTCGACTCTCTGAGGGTCCGGATATTCCATTATTCTGTAAATCTTTTCCAGGGCCGATATCCATGCCTCGGCAATAGCGTCATCCGGGGCACCTTCAAACTGTGGTGGTTCAAATCTGAGAAATTGGGCCCACGCTTCCTGCTCAGCGTTTCCTTTAGGGGCATGAGCGATGAACTGTCTTAATGTTTCCGCAAATTCGGCTGAAGTCGGTGTATCGGTCTGAGGTGCCAACGGAGGTGATGAGAGCGGTTTACGTGTACGACGACGTGGAGGCATCCTGTAAAGCCAATAGCAAATATGCATGACAGGTAAGTGAGTATGCAAAGCTGTAAACACGTAGGCAGCTAGAGTTCAGATAGAGTTCACATAAGCGCTTAGCACATTTGCACAAATTCCACAGAAGTCCTAAGCTGTACGACCTAGATACAACCGGAAACGACAGACAACCAGGCACGGCAAGTATAACCTTGAGTTTCACATCCACTTATATCCAAGTCCATCCCAGTGTTTTGATTATAAAAGATCTTTTGTTGTTGATCATCCAACAAAGATCCTTCACAATTCAAACACTAAGCGTTCTTGAACACTGGTGAGTGCAATTCCCTAAGTTACACCGGCACACAACGACTGACAAACAAACAAAACACGACGATTCAGAGCTTAGGCCATTGGACCAAAGAAGCTATGATACCAACTGTAGCGGGCGCCCCAAACGGGTAACGCACGCCCCGCACCGAGTCTCAATCCGAAGCCGAAACAGAAATCCGACCCTAAATTGAAACCCGGCGAACAGCAAACTGATTTACTCAATCACTAGGTAGGGCTTTTGAAAAAAATAACTGACGACAACAATGCGGAAGCGGAAGCAACAGCAACGAAACAAACTCTACTAACGGGAAATTTAAAACAATAAACTAATTGCGCAAATAGTTAAAGCCCACCAAGGCTAGCGGAATTCACTTACAATATTTGAATCAAATCATAACGGGTTCAACATTAAATAATCCCGAACTCAAATCATAACCTACATAATACATATAACGGTCAAGTACCTAAAATAACCTAGGATAGAACAATGACAAAAGCAGAATAATTCCACAAGACAAGACCAACGATGCCCACCTAGTAACCACCTGAAACAGATAAGGTTAAAACAGAGAGGGTTAGCCAAAAGACTAAGTGAGGGGAAAAGGGGAGTACATACATAGTAGCATACAGGAATAAATCACCATTTTTAACTTAAAAGAAAACAAACGTAAAAGAAGGGTTTTCATAAACAGTCGATGATTTATCATAACATAACATAACGGGACATATCATATTGCTCGGCGAGTCGAGCCCTCAACTCCTCATATCATAACATATCATACCTGAAAACCATACCAGCCTTATTCCTCCCATCTAACAGAAGGACCGCTAAATCCAACTGCTCTATAGGCATAATAGCCTACCTCTCGGCTAACACGAAGTCTCCGACACAGGAGCACAAAGGTTGCCACTCCGGCCTCACCCGTGCTCCTGGTAAACATGGAGCAAGCTACCGAATTCCACCGTAGACCTGCTGTCTATCCGGCTTCATCCGATCGCCATACTCCGGGGCCCACATATCATATCATACATAACATAACTTGCATTTTTCATAACTATCATTTTCCTATTAAAATAGGAATCAAGGCATTTCGGGGTGGGCCAAAAGGGCCGTTCGAGACAGGCGATGTAACGGTAGGAAACGCAACCGGATGTTCCATCGTCTTGGGGGAGAAACCCGCCCTAACGACTTCACTCAACGAGAAGGTTTCCAAACCCAAAATTACATTTAAATCGAATCATAGCCCGCTTGTCTCTTTTTGAAAACATTTCGAAATCATATACATATTATTCATTTAATATCAAATCCGTTGTTCTTAAACCTCATAAAGATAATAAGCATAAAGTATTTACTAAATGTATTAATACGGGATGAAAACATAAATTACACATGCGAGGCTTATTTAGTGAGGCTCCATAGTACATATCTACATAATACGGGATAACAATAGAAACCTCACCTGGCGACAACCAAAAGAAAGCCCAAAACGGAAACGAGCAACCTAATCTACGAGAGTGGAACCTGCAACTGACAAACGATATAATCATGTAAGACATATGACGACGCACGGCTCATACGAAAGCATAGAAACATGTAAAAGCACGTTATACAGTCACATAAAACACTTAGGTTCAATTATCAAACGAAACAAAGTAATTCGCAAATTTAAAATGTAAATCAAGTCCAAATGCAATGAACTTTACGGACATGCTTTAAATATCATAAGGGAGTATGCATTCGAATTTCGGGAAAATAGGACTTCACATGCAAAAGTTAGAAAATTTGACGAAAACTTAAAATGCACTATTCATAGACCCGAACATGCTATAAATTCATAAATCATGCAATTCATATCTATTTCATATATATCGAATATACGAGAGAAGAAAGAATTCGGAAAATACGAGCCGCGGCGGGACCCGTAGGCCAAAACAACCCCTGACTTACAGAAGGTCAGGGAGCTGTTCATGCCGGTCCACACGGGCTCATGCACACGGCCTTGAGGCCGTGTGCACACCTAAAAGACACGCACGGCCTCTTGCACACGGCCTCAAGGCCGTGTGCACAAGGCCGTGCACAACCACAACACGCACGGTCTCCTGCACGGCCGTACGGGAGACCGTGTACACCCACACGGCCTTGCAACAGCCCGTGTGCAAAGCCCGTGTGCGTCAAGAAACAGCAGAAACTCACAGAAACGTGAAACCTTCGCAAATCCAATTCAAAAACCATAATTTGACCAATTAAACATGTGAATCCTTCCCTAATTATCACATATAATGTTCTACATCATCTAAGCTACACATAGAGTCCAAAATCATAAAATTTCATCCATAAATTCTCTCAAAATCATATAAAACCTAATTTATTCATCTATAAACAAAATCGAGAAATACGAGGCATCGGAGACATTAAACGAGAGGGACGTGAAAGGCTTACTCGTAGAAGAGATCGCAGGGAGATCGTAGGCGTAAACGGTTCGAAAATCGGTCGGGAAACGGAGTCGGGGCGATCGTTTGAACCTCCTTCTTTCTCCTTCTCTTTTTCTTTCTTTTTCTTTCTTTTTCTTTCTTTTCCTCCTCTTTCTTGCGCGTGAATGGGGTGAGGGAGAGAGAAATGAGACTTAAGTCAAAATTTGACTTGGGTTTAAAATCGAAAGGGCAAATTCGTAATTTTGCAAAATAAGTTCAAAAACTCACGTCCAAATAACACATAATTACAGTCAAAATTCATATTATTAAACGCACATTGACAATTCGTAATTTAAATATAGAAACTCATTCATCCATAAAAATGCTATATAAATCACATAATAATTAATAAAATAAATCATAAATCGCGACAGAAATCGATTCGGGTTCCCGGTTCGTACACGAATTTTCGGGGCATTACATCGGCTAACTGGCTTTTTAACTTCTTCATTCTTCTTCTTGACTTCTTTCTCCATTTGAGATCCACTAGAACTTGCTTTCGTTGCTTCGATTTCAGCATCTAGATCTCTTCCAATCCTTAATGAGACAACATTGCAATGCTCCATTCCTTCTCGTCTTAGGTTTGGCTCGGTATCACTTGGCAAGCTCCCAAGAGGTCTATTGTGGATAGTGGTTGCCAATTGCCCCACTTGTATCTCCAAGTTCCTCAACGAAGCATCCATTTTTCCCATGTATTGCATCAACATATCTTCCAAAGTTAGCTTTTTCTCCAGTGCTGGCATCATTGGTTGATTATAAAAGCCTTGTTGCTGCTGAAATCCCGGAGGTTGATTCGGTCTAGGAGCTGATGAAGAAGCTGATGGATTAGTCCAAGAGAAATTGGGATGATTGCGATAACCAGGATTAAATGTATTTGAATACGGATTGTTTTGATTCTGGTTACCGACATAATTCACCGACTCTGGATTTGAAGCACAATGATCACTCGAGTGACCATTTCCACCACAACTTTCACAAACGAGTGGAGGAGCGTTATCCACATTCGCACAAGATTGAACTCCGATAGTCTCAACTTTCTTTGTAAGAGTTGCAATTTGTGCCGAGAAAGCTGTAATTGCATCAACTTCATAAACTCCTGCATCTTTTCTTGTCATAGTTCTCTCTACCGGTCATTGACAACTATTAAAAGCCATCTTCTCAAGCAACTCATATCCTTCCTCAACACTCTTGCTCACCAAAGCACCACCCGCTGCTGCGTCAACTGTCATCCTAGTTTGATCAAGCAAACTATTGTAGAATGTATGTAACTCCATCCAAGGTGGAAGGCCATGATGTGGGCACTTTCTAAGTAATTCCTTGAAACGTTCCCATGCTTCACCAACTGACTCCCCATCTGCTTACTTGAACTTGAAAATATTGTTCCTCAATTCGGCTGACTTAGGTGGCAGGAAGTATCTTGAAATAAATTTTTGAGCTAACTCCTACCATGTAGTGATTGATTGAGCTGGCAAGGAATAAAGCCACAACTTCGCCCGATCCCGTAAAGAAAATGGGAACAATCGCAATCTAATAGCATCACTCGACACTCCTTCTTGCTTGAGGGTGTCACAAATCTCCAAAAAGTTGAGAATATGCAAATTCGGGTCTTCTGTTGGAGATCCTGCGAATTGGCCCATAGATTGCAACATCTAAATCATATACGGTTTCAACTCAAAGTTGTTAGCTTGTACTCTCGGCTTTCGGATACTCGAGTGTAAACTATCCAAGACCGGCATAGCATAGTCTTGAATAGCTTGATGCTCCTGATTTCCTCCATTCACAACATTTTCATCACGAACTTCAACTAGTAAATTCAATGGATTTTCCATCATTTCAAGTAATTTGTTAATGCGGGCTACCTCCTGACGAACCCCACAAGTCCTTTCAATCTCCGGATCGATTGGTACTAAGTCGGCTTCCCGTCTTCTTGGCATGCACTAACACAACCTGAAATTACAAACAAATTAAAATAAAAGTTAGATCTACAATTAGATAGAAATAAGATCAATTTTAGTACAAGAATAATTTAAAATAGTCCCTGGCAACGACACGAAAAACTTGCTCGCAAAAATAATAACACGCAAGTGTACGTGTGTCGTAGTTGTAATATGTTGGCAAGACAAGTGTCAATCCACGAAGACTATTAAATTATTGTACTAAATATCGGATCATCTCTACTAATTGAATTCTAACAACACAATTCGATTGATTAAAACTAAAGCTAATGAAATATAAGACTACTAGAATTTAACTAAATTGCAATTAACAACTAGTAATAAAAAGTTGGATTATGACTTCTTTAGCATGTGAACTACTTCCAGTTAATCGTAGTCAATCAATTCATGCTCGGTTTGAAGGACTAGAGAACATATATATTCATAAGCTTCTGTCGAAGTCAAACGAACCTATAATTAATCAATGATTTATATATGTCTATGGTAATCAACTAATTAATTTTGCATTTGCCACTGCTCGTACACCCTTACATGGCCAATAGGTATATGTCTATCCTATCAACTCATTAATTGACTTAATGTTCAATTAAACATGTATTTTTTAATTCCTATCGGATATCGATTCTCCTCTGTCGAGGCTTAACCAATAATCTCTCTAGATATTCGATGGCCAGTCAAATATAGCAACAAAGCACAAATTAAACAATCAAAACCCACATGAACATCATAAATACTAAAACGGAAGTAGATAATTCACATACTAAGTAAAGTCATAATCCATAATTCGTTTACCTAAACATAATTAAAACTAAGATTAACTTCATAGAATTCATCTTTACAAACATAAAATAAAAAGGAGAGAAAGAAGAACGCTTTTGATGTCGAGTTGTAGATCAATCTTCTTGCTCCTTCATCCTTGCTTGCTTGAATGATTCTCCAAAGTTGAAATACTAAAACTAGAGAGTAAAACTAAAATTCTAAAGTGTATGTTATGTTAGGATGCTGGAAACTACTCTAATAAGTGTCTAAAAACCATGCCAAACTCCCCTCTTTTCCTTAATTTCTCCAAATCATAATTTTAAGTGAAAACCGTCAGCTGAGTAGATACTTAAAATATTTTGCATAGGTACTTAGGATTACAGAACTCTTGCTTATCTGGGACTCGAGTTTGAGTAAGTACTCGAAATTCTTCATGCTAATACTCCTTGAATTGCATCTTTTCTGGGTCTTTTTGTATTTTCCTTCATTCTTCCTACAATTTACATCAAATATACATTAAGCACACATTTAAGAACCAAAGAAGGAAATTTACAAGATAAATCCAATTAATATGATTCAAATTATACCCTAAATACGGACTTATCATGGAGGTTCTAGAGAATTGAAATTAGAAGGATACACTGACTCGAGTTTTCAGTCAGATGTGGATGACATGAAATCCATCTCTCGATTTATATTCAAGCTGAATGGAGGAGCAGTTAGCTGGAAGAGCTCAAAGCAAGCTACAACTGCAGATTCAACTTGTGAAGCGGAATACATAGCTGCATCAGAGGCAGCAAAAGAAGGTGTGTGGATGAAGAACTTCATCTAAGAATTGGAAGTGGTCCCTAGCATTACAGAACCAGTTGTAGTCTTTTGTGACAACACTGGAGCCGTGGCACAAGCAGAGGAACCAAGATCTCACCAAAAGACCAAACACATTTTAAGACTATATTATCTCATCAGAGAAATCATGGAATGAAGAGACGTTGCTGTTGAATGAGTAACGTCAGAAGAGAGTATTACAGATCCACTTACGATGCCCCTCAACCAAAGAATTTTTGAAGAACATGCTAGTAGTATGGGTCTTAGAAATATGGGCAATTTGGCTTTAGGGCAAGTGGGAGATTAAAAGGGATAGTGCCCTGCAACCAATTGTAATTTGGTTATCTCTATATAATAGACAATCTTTGATTTAATAATAAAGGAGATATTTTATATCTTGAGGCAAATCTTATTTATTTCATTTATAGCATTTAGTTTCTTTATGTTATTGCTCATATTAATGAAACTAAAGAAGCTCCTGAATTACTTTAACTATATCACATTGATTTAGGCTAGTCAAATGAAACATGTGATCAGGGTGTAATTCGAAAGTATAAACTCCAAGTCAAATGAGTTCACAAAAGGGACAAGTGGGAGCATCCATCAAATGAACTCGATTTAAAGACTTGCAGTGTGACTACAGAACTATACTGTATTTCAAGTAAATGGGTGTTAGTCATAACACTTGTACTCACACTGGGTGGTTGTTAAGTATTCAACAGTTTCACTGAGGATCCCAACTAAGACACTCAAATGGGAGAGGCTATAACCTCTAAGTAATTGAGAACAGTCTAGGTTGACGACGTGACTAACTAATCCCTAGACTTGAGGATTCGTTATATCTCATATTTAGGAGATAATCATTTGATATGGTCTTTTCTTTATGATAACAATTCACAAAAGATCATAAGCTCATGTTAGTGATTATTGAATAAATATGGAGGTAAATGGATGCCAAGAAAGGATCCATCTACTCTAAGATTATAGTGAGTGAATTCCTATAAGACACTCAAATGGGAGAGGCTATAACCTCTAAGTAATTGAGAACAGTCTAGGTTGACGACGTGACTAACTAATCCCTAGACTTGAGGATTCGTTGTATCTCATATTTAGGAAATAATCATTTGATATGATCTTTTCTTTATGATAACAATTCACAAAAGATAATAAGCTCATGTTAGTGATTATTGAATAAATATGGAGGTAAATGGATGCCAAGAAAGGATCCATCTACTCTAAGATTATGGTGAGTGAATTCCTATGAGATCTGGATAGAATAAATGTTAAAGGAATTTTCGGCCGAAGTAGTAAAGATTCATACTAAGGATAAGTTCTCCTTGAGTTTAGAATCGCCTGATATTTAGTACTAGACAGACACATGATAAAGGTCATATAAGGTTTCCTAATCCCATACCTTAGACCTTATTGGGAATTATTAGACGGAGAGATTATATCTCATAGAAAGTCGTTGACCGTTAAAGGTTCATTTAATAAATGTGCTTTCACCAATGGCTAGATAGACTGGAGATGGAGCTAGTACTTACCTGATGTCTGGCTTAGCATCATTATAGTAATGAAAGTAATTTGATGAGTCAATTAACTTCATGCTAGCTACTATTCATTTTGGTGAACGTGAGGGATCACACAATAAATTGGTTTTTCCAAACCTTAGAACTAATGATTAATGTAGAGACATTAATATTGAATTAAAGGTTGTTTAATTTAATTAAGAGTAAGAGAGAAATAATTAATATTAAGATATTAATTAATTAAGAATGAAATAAGTTAATTGGTTTAACTTAATAAATAAATTGATTTTATTCTAAGTATATTATCTACTGGTATTTAATTAAGCTGTGCTTAAGTTTACTTAAGTCTGCAATAGTTAAATACATATCAAAAGCCCAATAGAGTTTTGAGCTGTGTTATATTAATTAAAGCCTGAAAGGAATTAATTAATAAAGTCGGATCCAGTAATTAATGTATTGGGCCAAACTTGAACAGGCTTAGCCCATATACTGAGAGGGGCAAAGATTTAAGTACCTAGGGTACAGAATTTTCGGCCACCTCCCTTGTCCTTATTAATAGGAAAGTGCTCAGTTCATTCAATACACACACAACTCAGATCTGTGATTCTCAAGGTAGGACGAAGTTCTGTCTCTCTTTCTTTCTCTACTTCTTGTATTTCTCAGTTAGTAAGAAATTCAAGAACATTCTTTTACTCCTAAAAGATTTAGTTCTTAACTGTCAGATTTGTTTACTAGTCAAATCTGATAGTGGTGTGAAAAAGCTGGTTCGTGGATTCAACCTCGGAGGGCTTCAAGAAAGGAGTCTTCGTTTAGCAAATGAATTGTGGATCTAAGTTCCTGAGAACTTTATATCCCTACTACAACAAGCGTGCTAAACGGTGATTAATCTGATCACTTTAGTTTTGTGAAAATATCGTTAAACGGATTCGTAAACTTCCTGGGGATTTGTTTTTAATCTTGGTACAAAAAATTTTAAATTTCGCATGTATCGGGTATGCGATTCCAACAGTTATGATATTGAATTTGAATTGATGTTGGTTTCTACGCAGGCTCACCCAAATTTCAGAAGTGTTAGGGAAAAATCTTTCCCATTCTATGAGCAGTGGGGAGAATTGTTGTAACACCCCAAACATGAGAAATATGTACCATGTGGGCATTTGTCCCACATAGGAAAAACATAAGTAATGTGAAGGGTTTATAAGTGATCTTCCAAGCACAACTACCATGTGGTGCATCACCTTTTGGCAAGTGGTTTCAAGCCAAACTTTAGGGTTTTGCTCAGTGGTGGTGAAGCTTATACCCGCGCGTCCAACGGGTGCCGTCGTGAGGGTTCTCCTCTCCGCGCCCGGGGCTGCGACAAATGGTATCAGAGCCAGGTGTGGTACTTAGGTTTTGACGTCGTGTCGAGTCTGTCTAGGTCGAACGGCTATAGGACAACGTGCTTTTATATGTCTATAATATGTGATTTTGTGTTAGCATGATCATGTGGCTAACGAAACATGCATATTATTTAGTCTCGTGATACAGGAAAATGAATCGTGCTCGTGGTAGACCGAGAACCAGAGCTGCTCCTCCTTCTCCTCCCCAGGAAGATAACAACAACATTAATGCTCCTCCGGCTCCGCAGCCCGAGCCAATACCGCCCGTGCAGCCGAATCCCCTAAATCCTGCCATGTTCTTTGAAGCCATGCAAAGGATGTTTCAACAGGGTGTAGCTCCTGCACAACCGACCCCTACTCAAAGGAAACAAGCTGAGGCAAGAGACTTTGACTGGTTTCTCAATCTCAATCCTCCGCGTTTCGAAGGACAACCTGATGCTCTCAAGGCTATAGAGTGGATTTGTAGCGGGCGCCCAAAACGGGTAACGCACGCCCCGCACCGAGCCCCGACCCGGAACCGAAATGGGATCCGACCCGAACCGAAACCCGGCGAACGGCAAGCATTTACTCAATCACTAGGCGGGGTTTTAAAAACAACGAAAAGACAGAGACGCGGAAGCAATATAAATAATCAAAGCAATAGAACATAATAAATAAACAATTATTAAAGCCCACCAAGGCTAACGAAATTCAATTACATAATATCAAATGGGTTCGATAAATACATAATCCCGAATACAAATTAAATAAAATCCTAATATCCTAAAAATCTAATTCATATCATACGGAAAGGAATATACATGAGAAAATAAATACAACTCTACGACAACGACGACGAATCCCGCCTAGTAACCTGAAACCAATATAGGGTGAGACGGAGAGGGTTAGTCAAACGACTAAGTGAGGGGGGAAATAATAATGTATATAATAAAACGGAAGTAAATCACCAATTTTATAATTAAAAGAAATCAACATAAAAGAAAGGTTTTCGTAAACGGGTGGTGATTTAACATAAAACATAACTTATCATATGACTCGGCGAGTCGAGCCCTGAAACTCCAATAACCAAAAACATAAAACCGGAAACCTCCCTTATTCCTCCAATGTAGCCGGACTGCAAACCCGAACTACTCGTAACTAACTAGAATAACTCAGGTACTCAAAGGGCTGCCACTCCGGCCTCACCCCGAGCTCCCAAATGGAGGAAACCATAGGATCTACGCCGTAGACCCGACGTCTACCGACTTCGTCCTATCGCTCTTACTCCGGGCCCAAACGATTATGCATACAGTTCATAACTCACTTTTCAAACATTTCGGGTTGGCCAAAAGACCGTTCGAGACATGTCATATGCGAGGCCGAAGGGCAAAGTTCGCCTTAGAAAACAAAAGGTTTTACATGTCTCTTCCGTAAACATTTCGAAAACTATACATAGTACTTTTTCATATCAAATCATTTTCGATAAATCAAATAAACATAATAAGTATGAATATCTACTAAGTATATATATAGAAACGGTGTGAAAACAAAACATAAACGTGGCTTATTTCGAGAGAGGCTTATTTATACATATACATAGTAATACTGGAACAGAAAAGGAAAGCCTCACCTGGCGCGTGCAAAAGAAGAGCAAAAGCTAGAACCGGCGCTACTCCACAGGAGTATCGTCTGCAAAAATACTAGGACACAACCAAATAAGACTAAAGACGACGCACGGCTTATACGAGAATATTAAAACACGTAGGAGCACGTTATACAATTAAATCAATCACTTAAGTTCAAATTATCAAACGAAAACAGAGTAATTCATGCATTTAAAAATACAAATCAAATCCAAATGTAACGAAACTTTACGGACATGCTTAAATTATCATAAAGAAGTATGCATACGAATTTCGGGAAAATCGGACTTCACATGCAAAAGATAGAAAATTTAACGAAGACTTAAAACGCACTATTCATATACCCGAACGTGTTGTAAATTCATAAATCATGGAATTCATATCTATTTCATATATATCGAATACACGAGTGAAGAAAGAATTCTGAAAAGATGAGTCTCGGAGGGACCCGTAGTGCAAAACGGGCCCTGACTTACAGAAGGTCAGGGCACTGTGTGATCGGGCCACACGGCCGTGCATAATCGGACAACGCGCATGGCGTCATGCACACGGCCTCAAGGCCGTGTGCACAGCCCGTGCACCATCCCCAAACACGCACGGCCTCTTGCACGGCCGTGCAAGAGGCCGTGTACACCCACACGGTCTTGCCACACCCCGTGTGCATGGCCCGTGTGCGTAAAAATTGAGCAGAACATGCAGAACATCAAACCCAACACGCGAAAATCAAATATAATTCAACCTTAAATCGATTAATCATGCAAATTAATCCCTAATTTTCACATATAACCATCTACAACATGTAATCTACATATAGAAACGATAAACACGAAAATCCATCCACAATTACTATCAAAATCGTCTAAAACCTAAATTATACAACTATTCACAAAAACGAGAAAAATGAAGTATAGAGGCCATTAAACAAGAGAATCGTGAAAGGCTTACTCGTAGAAGAGTTCGCGAGGAGTTCGTAGACGAAAACGGATCGAGAATCCGTCGGGAATCGGAGTCGGGACGATCGTTGGAATCTTTCTTCTTCCTTCTCTTTTCTTTCTTTTTCTTTCTTCTCCTTTTCCTTGTTTGTGCGTGAATGGCAATGTGAGAGAGAGAGATTGAGACTTAGTCAAATCTTGACTAAGGTTTAGAAATCGAAGGGGCAAAGTCGTAATTTTACAAAATAAGTTCGAAGACTCACGTCGTCCAAATAATACGTAGTTACAGTTAAAATTCATATAATTAAACGCACATTGACAATTAGTGATTTAAATATAAAAATTCACTCATTTACGAAATTATTCTAAACCCTCAGAATAAATATTAAATAGAATAATAAATAACGAAATTACTCGATTAAAAATATACCGAATTGAAACTCGGATTTTCGGGTCGTTACAATACTCCCCTCTTCAGAAGAATCTGTCCTCAGATTCTCTTCCGGTCTCGGAGTTAGTTAAGAGGAGCATAACTTAGCGGAAATTCTATTAATACGAATTAAATCGAACATTAAAATAAAATTAATTCACATAATAAAACGCAATTCATAATAAACACTTAAAGCACTTAATATTCCAATTAAAATTCGAATTCATACAAAATAGAAAACTACATCAAATCCTAAACAAAGTTTACGGGAAAGAAGAAAATAAAATAGACTAGATAGCTCAAGGCTCGTCCGGACCACGGCGGAAATACTGATCCAGCTGCTCTGATAGTGACCTTTGCATTTCCGAGATCGATCTCTGAAGCTCTGACTGCAAGGCGGTGTACTGACTATCAATGTGAGCTCGCTGAGCTGCAAAGCCCTCGTTGATCTGCCTCTCCTGCTGGGCAAATCTCTCATCCGACACACGTCGGTAGTCAGTGAACTCTGAATAAAACTGTTGCAGGTTTATCGATTCCTGGTGCTGAGTGCTTCTCCTGCCATGTGAAGACTCAGGTATAGAAGCATCCTGTCTGATCAGTTGGGAGTAGATATGCTGAGCCTGCTCTCGGACCTCTGGATCTGATGGTCCTTCTTCGGGAGCATCCCCTTGGTCAGCTTCCCATAAAGGTAGTCCAGCTACCAGAATATATGGGTCGTTCCTCCTTGGACCCTTTGTGCAAATAGCCATTTGAGCTAGAGTGCCGTAGCTAATTGAGGTCGAACCTCCAACAGGAACCTGAGTATCGAGCCCTTCCACCTGGGCACACTCCAAAATGGCGGTGATGTATGAGCCAACTCGAATTTCTCCTCTCGACCGAGTGGAGATATACTTCATATGATCCATCATGTACGAGATGGGGTTGAACCTTTCTCCTCTTACCATATGATCGAGTATTAGACAGTCTTCGGTGTTCACCGCACCCGGGCTGTCTCCTCTGGCTAGAACCGATCGAGACACGGCTCTATGCATAATTCTCAATTGAGTGGTAATGAGCATCGTGGCCTTGGATACGCCGGAGTTAAATATTTCGATGGAGGTAGAGATACGTCTCCACTCTTCGGCTTGATTCCATCCGTCGGCACGTCTCCTCGGTGCCGTAACATCCAATTGAAAATACTCGGTCAACTGCCGGTATGAGAGCGTATAGTCTCGGTTGAACGCTCTGAAGTGGATTCCTATTGGCATCTCGTTGTCGTCCGGAAATGCCGCGCCCTTAAGAGAGCTTAAAAATTCGCAAGTGAGGCGGCGATAAGATGGCCTCTGGATACTCCAAAAATTAGCCCACCCAATGTTGTCGATGTAATGGGAGATCCCTTCGCCAAGACCCAATTGGTACATAGCTTCCATGTCTAGAAATTGCGTAGCTCTAACCGGTCGTTTCATTAACCGGTTGAAGATATCTTGATCGTCTTCATTACCCAAATCTACTTGGTAACCTTCCGGGGCCGCTATGTCGGGTAATTCCCTTGCCCGACGTCCGCCACGGGTTTCACGAGCACCTTCCATAGTAGAGTTGGAGTTGTGTGGATTGAAGGAAATAAGTTGCAAACTTTTCACTCGGGACTTTTACCGAACACTTGGCGTGCGCTACTTCGGGTGAAGATTGTGTGAGATCGGTAAAACGGATCGAGCCCAAACTTCAACAATAACAAGAACTCGCTGCAGACAACACACTATCAAAATCTCACGGAAATCCGTCAGGTAGATCGAGAATAATTCGAGCTCAAAGGTGGAAGGAATTTGGGGAGAAAAATGGGGAAATTTTTCGCATGAATAAGGGAGAAGAAAAGAGGGTGTGCGCAAAAGAGGAGCTACTGACCATTTTAAAATCCGGAAGAAACGCGCATGGCCTCTCGTCACGGCGTGTGATGAGGCCGTGTGAGAAACGCGCACGGGGTCTCGTCACGGCGCGTGACGACCCCGTGAGGACAAACACGCACGGGCTCTCGTCACGGCGTGTGACGAGCCCGTGTGTATTCATGCGCACGGCCTTTCGCACGGGGTGCAACAAGGCCGTGTGAGATAAGTGCACAGGGTCTCGTCACGGCGTGTGGCGAGACCGTGCAAGGCATACAGGGGTAGTTCGTGTGATTAAAACCACACAAACTTCACAAAATTCAAACACGAGCAACAACATCGAAATCACATGCATAATATAATACGCTTAACGCACATAATTTAAATTCACATAATATGAAATTAAATTAATTTAGGATGAATGTCATGACAATGCAATATACCTGGATCGTTCATACAGAATCAAGCTTCATTCTTCTGGCTCGTCTCGACATTCTCTTTCTCGTGCAATTTGTACGAAGATGAAACGGACTTCCACATGAGAAGCAACGTCCCTGCTTCCTTCGACATTCTGACTCTTGATGATCTATTTGGCAAAAGTCACATACTGGCGTTCCCTGCAGTTTTGGAGGTACATTCTGCTTCGATGAAGATACCGAGAAGGTTTTCTTGCCGGAAGAAGACCCTGATTGTTTAAGTGGCCTCGTAGAACTCGCTGGATGTGCATCCTCAGTATCGCCTGCTATATCCCGCGGTACTGGCCTCTTCTTCGGACATAGATTCAACATGTGATCGGGGCTACCACATCCGAAGCACAGTCCATTCTTCCTCCAACATTTAGCCTCTACATGCGGGCCCTTACAAAATCCACATACTGGTCGTGGATATCCCTGAGGTTGGGGAGGATTAGGCTGAACGGGGGCCTGAATTTCACTTTCATTTTGCTGATGAACAATCCTCGTAATGTATTCAGCCCGGAACTCAGTCAAGAATTGATCCCAAGTCGGGACCACATGCTCGCGTTCCCATCGTTGTTCCATCTGTTTCCACCATTCCTGAGCAGCTCCAATCATCAAATAAATAGCAAACCCGACTCTTAGAGGATCCGGATATTCCATAATCCTAAAAATCTTTTCTAGAGCAGATATCCATGCTTCGGCAATAGCTTCATCCGGGGTACCTTCAAATTGCGGTGGTTCGAATCTGAGAAATTGAGCCCACGTTTCCTGCTCAGCATTTCCTTTAGGGGCATGAGCGATGAACTGTCTTAATGTTTCCAAAATTTCGGTTGGAATCAGTGGATCGGTCTGAGGTGTCAACGAAGATGACGAAGACTGTCCACAGGGACAACGACGTGGAGGCATCCTGTAAAGCCATTAACAGTTATGCATGACAGGTAAGTGAACATGCAAAGCTGTAAACACATAGGCAAGTAATGTTCGCTTAGATTTCACATAAGCACTTAGCACATTTGCACAATTTCACAGAAGTCCTAAGTCGTACGACCTAGACACAACCGGACACGACAGACAACCAGGCATGGCAAGTACAACCTTGAGTTTCACATCCACCTATATCCAAGCCCATCCCAGTATTTTGATTGTAAAAGATCTTTTGTTGTTGATCATCCAACAAAGATCCGTGACAATTCAAACACTAAGCGTTCTTGAACACTGGTGAGTGCAATTCCCTAAGTTACACCGGCACACAACGACCGACCAAACCAGCAATACACGACAATTCAGAGCTTAGGCCATTGGACCAAAGAGCTCTGATACCAACTGTAGCGGGTGCCCCAAACGGGTAACGCACGCCCCGCACCGAGCCCCGACCCGGAACCGAAATGGAATCCGACCCGAACCGAAACCCGGCGAACGGCAAGCATTTACTCAATCACTAGGCGGGGTTTTAAAAACAACGAAAAGACAGAGACGCGGAAGCAATATAAATAATCAAAGCAATAGAACATAATAAATACACAATTATTAAAGCCCACCAAGGCTAACGAAATTCAATTACATAATATCAAACGGGTTCGATAAATACATAATCCCGAATACAAATTAAATAAAATCCTAATATCCTAACAATCTAATTCACATCATACGGAAAGGAATATACATGAGAAAATAAATACAACTCTACGACGACGACGACGAATCCCGCCTAGTAACCTGAAACCAATATAGGGTGAGACGGAGAGGGTTAGTCAAACGACTAAGTGAGGGGGGAAATAATAATGTATATAATAAAACGGAAGTAAATCACCAATTTTATAATTAAAAGAAATCAACATAAAAGAAAGGTTTTCGTAAACGGGTGGTGATTTAACATAAAACATAACTTATCATATGACTCGGCGAGTCGAGCCCTGAAACTCCAATAACCAAAAACATAAAACCGGAAACCTCCCTTATTCCTCCAATGTAGCCGGACTGCAAACCCGAACTACTCGTAACTAACTAGAATAACTCAGGTACTCAAAGGGCTGCCACTCCGGCCTCACCCCGAGCTCCCAAATGGAGGAAACCATAGGATTTACGCCGTAGACCCGACGTCTACCGACTTCGTCCTATCGCTCTTACTCCGGGCCCAAACGATCATGCATACAGTTCATAACTCGCTTTTCAAACATTTCGGGTTGGCCAAAAGACCGTTCGAGACATGTCATATGCGAGGCCGAAGGCCAAAGTTCGCCTTAGAAAACAAAAGGTTTTACATGTCTCTTCCGTAAACATTTCGAAAACTATACATAGTACTTTTTCATATCAAATCATTTTCGATAAATCAAATAAACATAATAAGTATGAATATCTACTAAGTATATATATAGAAACGGTGTGAAAACAAAACATAAACGTGGCTTATTTCGGGAGAGGCTTATTTATACATATACATAGTAATACTGGAACAGAAAAGGAAAGCCTCACCTGGCGTGTGCAAAAGAAGAGCAAAAGCTAGAACCGGCGCTACTCCACAGGAGTATCGTCTGCAAAAATACCAGGACACAACCAAATAAGACTAAAGACGACGCACGGCTTATACGAGAATATTAAAACACATAGGAGCACGTTATACAATTAAATCAATCACTTAAGTTCAAATTATCAAACGAAAACAGAGTAATTCATGCATTTAAAAATACAAATCAAATCCAAATGTAACGAAACTTTACGGACATGCTTAAATTATCATAAAGAAGTATGCATACGAATTTCGGGAAAATCGGACTTCACATGCAAAAGATAGAAAATTTAACGAAGACTTAAAACGCACTATTCATATACCCGAACGTGTTGTAAATTCATAAATCATGGAATTCATATCTATTTCATATATATCGAATACACGAGCGAAGAAATAATTCTGAAAAGACGAGTCTCGGAGGGACCCGTAGTGCAAAACGGGCCCTGACTTACAGAAGGTCAGGGCACTGTGTGATCGGGCCACACGGCCTTGTGCACGGCCGTGTGCCGAGGCCGTGCACAATCGGACCAACGCGCACGGCCTCATGCACACGACCTCAAGGCCGTGTGCACAGCCCGTGCACCATCCCCAAACACGCACGGTCTCTTGCACGGCCGTGCAAGAGGCCGTGTACACCCACACGGGCTTGCCACACCCCGTGTGCATGGCCCGTGTGCGTAAAAATTGAGCAGAACATGCAGAACATCAAACCCAACACGCGAAAATCAAATATAATTCAACCTTAAATCGATTAATCATGCAAATTAATCCCTAATTTTCACATATAACCATCTACAACATGTAATCTACATATAGAAACGATAAACACGAAAATCCATCCACAATTACTATCAAAATCGTCTAAAACCTAAATTATACAACTATTCACAAAAACGAGAAAAACGAAGTATAGAGGCCATTAAACAAGAGAATCGTGAAAGGCTTACTCGTAGAAGAGTTCGCGAGGAGTTCGTAGACGAAAACGGATCGAGAATCCGTCGGGAATCGGAGTCGGGACGATCGTTGGAATCTTTCTTCTTCCTTCTCTTTTCTTTCTTTTTCTTTCTTCTCCTTTTCCTTGTTTGTGCGTGAATGGCAATGTGAGAGAGAGAGATTGAGACTTAGTCAAATCTTGACTAAGGTTTAGAAATCGAAGGGGCAAAGTCGTAATTTTACAAAATAAGTTCGAAGACTCACGTCGTCCAAATAATACGTAGTTACAGTTAAAATTCATATAATTAAACGCACATTGACAATTAGTGATTTAAATATAAAAATTCACTCATTTACGAAATTATTCTAAACCCTCAGAATAAATATTAAATAGAATAATAAATAACGAAATTACTCGATTAAAAATATACCGAATTGAAACTCGGATTTTCGGGTCGTTACAGGATTGCCGATCTCGAGCCTATGTTCAGGGTTATTGAGTGTCCCGATTTAAAGAAAGTTGAATATGCCGTGTATCTCCTTAAAGGACCAGCCAGGGACTGGTGGAGACTGACTGAAGCTAGATGGCGAGCTGATCAGACTGAGCCGACTTGGGTTAACTTTCTCTCAGCCTTCTGAAGCAAATATATCCCCTTGGTTGTACAAGATCGACGAGAAGCTGAATTTCGAGCCTTAAAACAGGAGAATCTTTCCGTTGATCAATACGAGGCCGTGTTCTCCCGCCTCATTGTCTACTGTCCTTCTATACTTACAGACGAGAGAAGAAAGGTGAATCAATTCATACAGGGTTTGAATGAGGACATCCGAAGAGCTCTTCTGGGAGCTAAGCTCCCCACTTATGAAGTCGCTGTCACTACAGCGTTGAAGATTGAATCCCAATTGCAGCAAATTAGGAAGGATTTCGTACCGAAGGCTGTAGGTCCAGCACCTCGCAAATTTAAGAAGCCTTTTCCTCCTGCGGGTTCTTCATCTTCGAGCAAGAAGCAAAAGATCACAGGTCCTCAGACAGCCGAGCCTCAAATCAAGTGTTCTTACTGCGGCAAGCCAAACACACAGAAGCTAATTGCTGGAAGAAACAAGGACTGTGCACTCGATGTGGGCGCAAGGATCATCAAGTGGAGAACTGCCCAAGAAGGCCACCTCCACAGTTCCAGAAAGAGCCACAGAATGCGGGGAAAGGAAAGGTTGTGGCACGAGCGTATGCGATGACGGGGGATGGAGGGGAGACCGACCCTAATGCAGTGGTGCAAGGTACTGTACATTTGCATGACATATCCATACTTGCATTATATGATTCGGGTGCGACGCATTCTTTTATTGCACCTGAATATGCTTCTAGATTGTCTTTGTCTGCCGAGTGCTTGCTTTATGTGCTTGAGGTCAATTCCCCGTTGGGAATTTCTTATTTGTGCAATCGAGTCTTCCGAGACTGTCCGTTGAGGATAGATGATCGCGATTATCCTGCTGATCTCATTGAACTTCCGATGAGTCATTACGGGATAATATTGGGAATGGACTGGCTATATCGGCATCAAGCTTATATTGATTGTTTCGGGAAAAGGATTACTCTGGGAGCTGATCGCGAGATTTTGGGAAAAAGGTTTGACAAGATTCCTCGAGTATCTTATGTTAAAGCTGCCCGAATGATTCGCAAGGGATCTCCGGCCTTTGTTGCTTATCTACTAAACCGTCTGAAAGAGCATGTTAAGCTTGAGGAGGTACCCGTTGTTGGAGAATTCCCTGATGTGTTTCCCGAGAGTTTGAATTCTTTGCCTCCGGAACGAGAGATAGAGTTTGTGATCGATTTAGCTCCGGGTGCCGAACCGTATTCGAAGGCTCCTTACCGTATGGCTCCGGCAGAGTTGAAAGAATTGAAGATACAGTTGGATGGACTATTGGAGAGTGGGTACATTCAACCGAGTACTTCGCCGTGGGGTGCGCCTGTTCTTTTCGTGAAAAAGAAGGATGGGACGTTGAGGATGTGTGTAGATTATCGCGAGCTGAATCGGATGACGATAAAGAACAAATATCCTCTACCTCACATCGAAGAGTTGTTTGATATTTTGCAAGGGTCAAAAGTGTACTCCAAGCTAGATCTCCGACAGGGGTATTATCAGTTGCGAATCCGAGAATCAGACATTCCGAAGACTGGGTTTAATACTCGATATGGGCATTTCGAGTTCGTAGTTATGCCTTCCGAATTAACGAATGCCCCAGCTGCTTTCATGGATTTGATGCATCGTACTTTCCGGCCATATCTCGATAAGTTTGTGGTGATCTTCATTGATGATATCCTGGTTTTCTCAAAGACTAAGGAAGAACATGCCGAGCATCTTCGCATTGTGCTTAGAACTCTCCGAGAGCATCAGTTGTATGCCAAGTTTAGTAAATGCGAATTTTGGCTTGATAAAGTGACCTTCCTTGGTCATGTGATATCAGGAGATGGAATCGAAGTTGATCCTTCCAAAATTGAGACCGTGATGAAATGGGAGCAGCCGAAGACTCCAACTGAAGTCAGAAGTTTTCTAGGGTTAGCCGGCTATTACAGGCGTTTCGTTCAAGATTTCTCCAAGATAGCTGTTCCGCTGACCAATTTAACTCGCAAAAACGTGCCTTTTAAGTGGGACGATAAATGCGAGGCAAGCTTCCAAGAGCTAAGGAAACGGTTGACTACTGCTCCGGTACTTGCACTACCTGAAGGTTCCGAAGGGTTTACGGTTTATACCGATGCATCGAAAGAAGGGTTAGGATGTGTTCTGATGCAAAACGGCAAAGTGATTGTTTATGCTTCGCGCAAGCTAAAAGATGCTGAGAAGAACTATCCTATCCATGATCTTGAGCTAGCTGTTATTATCTTTGCCCTGGGGAAGTGGTGACATTATTTATACGGCGTGACGTTCGACATTTTCACCGATCACCAGATTTTGAAATATCTGCATACTCAGAAAGATCTTAATCGCAGGAAACATCGGTGGATCGAATTCCTTGAAGATTATGATTGCCGTATCCAATACCATCCAGGCAAAGCTAATGTTGTAGCCGATGCTTTAAGTAGACAAGCAAAGGTAGTTAGCTTGGAAGGAACCTCTACAGCAGTGATGACAGAAGCAAGGAGATATCATCTAGTTTCTCAACCGCGGATTGTGAATCTTTCAGTCCGACCAGATTTGGTTCAGAGACTTAACGACGAGCAGAGTGCTGATGACTGGATTCAAAGACAGATCGTGAGGATGCAAGATGATCCGAACTCCTCATTTGCTTTCAATGATATAGGTCTTCTTCGTTTTAAGAACCGAATTTGCGTGCCGAAGAATCTGAAGACCGAAATCATGGATGAAGCACATAAATCTGCTTATGCCGTCCATCCGGGAGGTAATAAGATGTACCGAGATCTCAAGACTCAATATTGGTGGCATGCAATGAAACGAGAAGTTGCTGATTTCGTGAGACGGTGTTTGACTTGTCAACGAGTTAAAGCCGAACATCAGCAACCCGGTGGAACTCTACAGCCACTCTCCATTCCGGATTGGAAATGGGAAGATATTGCTATGGATTTCATGTCCGGATTACCAAGAGTTCGAAGCGGATGTGATACAATTTGGGTAATTGTGGATCGTTTGACGAAATCCGCTCATTTCATTCCAATTCAAAAGACCACTAATGTCAAGAAGTTGGCTGAACTGTACATCGAGCAGATTGTAAAGCTACACGGAGTTCCGAAGAGTATCGTGTCCGATCGAGATCCCAAGTTTACTTCTCGACTTTGGCAAGAAATTCACAGAAACTTGGGAACGAATTTGAAATTCAGCACGGCCGCTCACCCGCAAACTGATGGTCAATCTGAGAGAACCATCAAGATTCTAGGCGATATGCTGCGACCTTTTGTGCTCTCGACTTCTCCACGAGTTGGGACAAGCAACTGCCATTCATTGAATTCACCTACAATAACAGTTACCAAGCAACAATTGGGATGCCCCCATACGAAGCGCTTTACGGACGTAAATGCCGATCCCCTCTGTACTGGGAATTGGAAGATTGCCGAAGAACTAAGAACGGAGTTGAACGAGCTCTGCCTCCAAAGATGATCCAAGAAACACTTGATAAGATTGCGATCATTCGACAGAGAATGAAAGCTGCCCAGGATCGCCAAAAGAGTTATGCTGATAAGAGACGCCGGGATTTGGAATTTGAAGAGAGAGACAAAGTGTTTCTTAAGGCGATGTTGAGGAAAGGATTCGCAAGAGTGGGAAAAGGTGGGAAGCTCAGTCCGAGATATTTGGGACCCTATGAGGTTATTGAAAGGATTGGGAAGACTGCCTACCGCCTGAACCTGCCCTCGACTCTAACTGGGATTCACAACGTCTTCCATGTTTCTCAATTGCGAAAATACTATCCCGACGAATCTTGTGACGTCCCCCACGCCACAACCCCCGGACCGAAACGAGCCCCCGAGCGGTAGTTAAATACCACCACTCGAAAACCCGCCCCAGACAATGGGATTCCCACAACCTAGCAACAGCAACTCCCAACAACAGTACCAACACCAACAAGCGGAAGCAATGAGCAAAAGATCATATTTATATTCACACTGCCATCCATGGCCAAAATAAACATTTATAAGTTCATTATCTATCACCAGTTATAACATCAATTCATTAAGTATCCAACATCAGCATAACATGTCAAGTTTTCATGTAATCCAACATCATAAGTTCGATCCACAAAAGTAAATACATAAGACCGACTTCAAGGACTGTACAAGCCTACAACGCTGCTGCCAGTACCTGACCGCTAACCTGAAGCATTAACCAAAACGGGATGTGAGTCAAACGAACTCAGTGAGGAGGGAAAAATATATATATATAATAATTAAAACATAAAACATATTTAATTCACGCTTTGGTTAATAGAGAAACGAATCTAGTGCCGATACTTTCTCTTTATAATTCATCAAAGCTTTGTGAATTAAATATTAAAGTAAAACATTTTAGAAACATTTTATTCCCGGCGAGAACGGGCCATCTCCTTATAACTCCCAAAACGTATCAAATATAACGAAATTCCTCCTCAATACCATTTGGCTTATCAAGGGAGCTACCCAAGATTTCACCATAACCGACTAATGGCGCCGGTGTAAGTATTATTCAGGCTAGACTACCTCCGACCAGCCATGAACAATACCCTTTGATTATTTGTCAGGTTCATGAATACCTGCTTATAATCGGTGGAATTATGAACCCAGCTTCAACCCTAGACGCACGTCTCTGGGTATCCGCCTGTCACATAATCCAGGGCCCAAACAGAAATACCCATGAGCGTCCTCAATGGGGTTAAGTATAAGTCATCTCGCTTTTCAAAATATTTTAATGGACCAAAAGGGTCTTTCGACACAAGGTATGTAACCGCCTAGGGTATCCCGTCACGTTGCCGAGTTATCTCGAGGCATACGCGCAAGTCCCGAGACCAAATGTTACTTTTAAAATCAAAATAGTTCTCTTGTCTCTATTTTCAAACCATTTTGGAAAAGATACACATATATCATTTTTATATCAAATCCTTTTTATTTCAAATATTGACAACATATAATTGAAATATAAAAGGGGATAGGGTTTTCGCAATATTTGTTAGCCATTTTACATCCTCACCTGTAGGCTTAACAAAAAGGATAGCCAAACGACCAGAGATCAATCCCCCGAGGTCCCACCTATAATACTCAGGCCTCGAGGTAAGACACGACTCGATAAATCAACCAAATACGACGCACGGCTATGAAATGCATTTTATGCTCAAAATAACATATTATGTATAAACGCACTTAAACACAATTAAACTCATTCAAATGCATTTAAACACAATCAAATACACATGATATTAAGCTACAATAGGCATACAAGTAATATGGAAGCTTGGGAAACAAAATTCAATAGTTTAGCAAAAATTACATAAACCACCCCTCGTTTAATACTTTGCATAGCAAATCAACTCCGATTAATCCGAAACTTTCGGCATCTCTTAGTTAACACATTTTAAGAGTTTTGATGCCAAAAGAATCAAAAAACGACGCTCAAAACCTCAAATGTCACTATTCACCAGCCCCTACATATTTGGCCAAACTTCCAATTTTCAACCCCAAACTCCATAAAACTTCACCAATTTGCTTAATATCATGAACTAACATGAATTACCAATCCATTCAAGCATCTAAGACCATTAGCTCAACATTGCACATTGATCAAATTCAATGGAAAAATCACAAGTAATGCTACATGTAATCAATCACCAAACTAAGCTCATCAATCATTCATTCTAGCATGCTTCTTCACTTCATCAACATATAAAACATTGAAACTCAAAGATTAAAGAGATTTGCAACCTTACCTTGTAAAAGAAAATTGAAGAGATAGAGATGTTGAGGGCTTGTTTGCACAAATAGAAAGTAGAGGTTTGTTCCTTGGATGAGAGAGCACACTTTGATAACAAAAATGATTGAATTTCTTGGTGATGGTTGAAGATGAAGATGGCGGTGGTGAAGGTGAGTGAGGGGCCGAGAGAGAGAGAGAGGTTTAAGATGAGAGAATAGTGTAGAAAAATGTGGAGAGAATTTATAATATATTTACATAATTAAAAGGTATTTATTTTGAAAAGTCAAAATATGCTTGCAATGTATATATATTTGTATATATATATTTGTATAGATATTTATGTATGTATTTGCATATATATTTATATATATTTCAAGAATAATATCATATAATTCAAATATAATGTGATAATTTTCATAAAAGTTCAAATACAACACTTCAAATATAAACATAGTATAAGGTAATTCAAATATGAAAATTCTTATGAAATCTTCATATCATTCACATATAGAATCACACATTAATTTCATATAATTCACATAATTACAAATAATGCAAACAAGAGCAATTTGTCGGTAAACGTACCGAAGCGTTATAAAATAGCGGGGCGTTACACTATCCCCCCTTCGAAGAATCTGGTCCCCAGATTCTAACTCGAATCCGGAAATAACTCGGGATAATGAGTTCGCATCTTCTCTTCTGTCTCCCAAGTTACCTGTTCGGTTGTTCGGTTTCTCCACAACACATGAACCAAGGGAATCTGTCGGTTGTGGAGTTGCTTGAACTTACGATCTTGAACCTCAACAGGTTTTATCTCGATCGTCAAGTCAGGCTCTACCTGTACTTCTTCATCTCGGAGAAATATGAGATTCGTCGGGATAATATTTTCGCAATTGAGAAACATGGAAGACGTTGTGAATCCCAGTTAGAGTCGAGGGCAGGTTTAGGCGGTAGGCAGTCTTCCCAATCCGTTCAATAACCTCATAGGGTCCCAAATATCTTGGACTGAGCTTCCCACCTTTTCCCACTCTAGCGAAACCTTTCCTCAACGTCGCCTTGAGGAACACTTTATCTCCTTCTTCGAATTCCAAATCCCGGTGTCTCTTATCAACATAACTCTTCTGACGATCCTGGGCAGCTTTCATTCTCTGTTGAATGATTGCAATCTTTTCAAGAGTTTCCTGAATCGTCTTTGGAGGTAGAGCTCGTTCCACTCCGTCTTTAGTTCTTCGCCAATCTTCCAATTCCCAGTACAGAGGGGATCGGAATTTACGTCCATAAAGCGCTTCATACGGGGGCATCCCTATTGTCGCTTGGTAACTGTTATTGTAGGCGAATTCAACGAGTGGCAGTTGCTTGTCCCAACTCGTGGAGAAGTCGAGAGCACAAGCTCGCAGCATATCGCCTAGAATCTTGATGGTTCTCTCAGATTGACCATCAGTTTGCGGGTGAGCAGCTGTGCTAAATTTCAAGTTCGTTCCCAAGTTTCTGTGAATTTCTTGCCAAAGTCTAGAAGTGAACTTGGGATCTCGATCAGACACAATACTCTTCGGAACTCCATGAAACTTTACAATCTGCTCGACGTACAACTATGCCAGTTTCTTGACGTTGGTGGTCTTTCGAATTGGAATGAAATGGGTGGATTTCGTCAAACGATCCACAATTACCCAAATCGTATCATATCCGCCCCGAACTCTTGGTAATCCGGACATAAAATCCATAGCAATATCTTCCCATTTCCAATCCGGAATAGAGAGTGGCTGTAGAGTTCCACCGGGTTGCTGATGTTCGGCTTTAACTTGTTGACAAGTCAAACACTGTCTCATGAAATCTGCAACTTCACGTTTCATTCCGTGCCACCAATATTGAGTCTTGAGATCCCTGTACATCTTATTACCTCCCGGATGGACGGCATAAGCAGATTTATGTGCTTCCTCCATGATTTCGGTCTTCAGATTCTTCGGCACGCAAATTCGGTTCTTAAAACGAAGAAGACCCATATCATCGAAAACAAATGAGGAGTTCGGATCATCTTGCATCCTCACGACCTGTCTTTGAATCCAGTCATCAGCACTCTGCTCGTCTTTAAGCCTCTGAACCAAGTCCGGTCTCACTGAGAGGTTGGCAATCCGCGGTTGAGAGATTAGATGATATCTCCCTGCTTCTGACATCACTCCTGTAGAGGTTCCTTCCAAGCTAGCTACCTTTGCTTGTCTGCTTAAAGCATCGGCTACTACGATAGCTTTGCCTGGATGGTATTGGATACGACAATCATAATCTTCAAGGAATTCCATCCACCGACGTTGTCTGCGATTAAGATCTTTTTGAGTATGTAAATACTTCAAACTCTGGTGGTCGGTGAAAATGTCGAATGTCACGCCGTATAAATAATGTCGCCACTTTCCCAAGGCAAAGATAATAGCAGCTAGCTCAAGATCATGGATAGGATAGTTCTTCTCAGCATCTTTTAACTTACACGAAGCATAAGCTATCACTTTTCCATTCTGCATAATAACACATCCTAACCCTTCTTTCGAGGCATCGGTATAAACCGTAAACCCTTCGGAACCTTCCGGTAGTGCTAGTACCGGAGCAGTAGTCAACCGCTTCCTTAGCTCTTGGAAACTTGCCTCGCATTTCTCATCCCACTTAAATGGCACATCCTTGCGAGTTAAATTGGTCAGCGGAGCGGCTATCTTGGAGAAATCTTGAACGAAACGCCTGTAATAGCCAGCTAACCCTAGAAAACTTCTAACTTCGGTTGGGGTCTTCGGCTGCTCCCATTTCATCACGGCCTCAATCTTCGAGGGATCCACTTCGATTCCATCTCCTGAAATCACATGACCAAGGAAGGTAACTTTATCAAGCCAAAATTCGCATTTACTGAACTTAGCATACAACTAATGCTCTCGGAGAGTTCTTAATACGATGCGAAGATGCACGGCATGTTCTTCCTTAGTCTTTGAGAAAACCAGGATATCGTCAATGAAGATCACCACAAACTTATCGAGATATGGCCGGAAAGTACGATGCATCAGATCCATAAAAGCAGCTGGGGCATTCGTCAACCCGAAAGGCATAACTACGAACTCAAAATGCCCATATCGAGTATTAAACCCAGTCTTCGGAATGTCTGACTCTCGAATCCTCAACTGGTAATACCCCTGTCGAAGATCAAGTTTAGAGTATACTTTTGACCCTTGCAAGATATCAAACAACTCTTCGATGTGAGGTAGAGGATATTTGTTCTTTATCGTCATCCGATTCAGCTCGCGATAATCTATACACATCCTCAACGTCCCATCCTTCTTTTTCACGAAAAGAACAGGCGCACCCCACGGCGAAGTACTCGATCGAATGTACCCACTCTCCAACAGTCCATCCAACTGTATCTTCAATTCTTTCAACTCTGCCAGAGCCATTTGGTAAGGAGTCTTCGAATACGGTTCGACACCCGGAGCTAAATCGATCACAAACTCTATCTCTCGTTACGGAGGCAAAGAATTCAAACTCTCGGGAAACACATCAGGGAATTCACTAACTACTGGTACCTCCTCAAGCTTAACTTGTTTTTTCGGATGGTTTAGTAGATAAGCAACAAAGGCCGGAGATCCCTTGCGAATCATTCGGGCGGCTTTAACATAAGAAACTCGCGGAATCTTGTCAAACCTTTTGCCCAAAATCTCGCTATCAGCTCCCAGAGCGATTTTTTTCCCGAAACAATCAATATAAGCTTGATGCCGGTATAGCCAGTCCATTCCCAAAATTATCCCGTAGTGACTCATCAGAAGCTCGATGAGATCAGCAGGATAATCGCGATCGTCTATCCTCAACGGACAATCTCGGAAGACTCGATTGCACAAATAAGAAATTCCCAACGGGGAATTGACCTCAAGCACATAAGGCAAGCATTCGGCAGACAAAGATAATCTAGAAGCATATTCAGGTGCAATAAAAAATGCGTCGCACCCGAATCATATAATGCAATTATGGATATGTCATGCAAATGTACAGTACCTTGCACCACTGCATTAGGATCGGTCTCCCCTCCATCCCCCGTCATCGCGTACGCTCGAGCTACAACTTTTCCTTTCCCCGCATTCTGTGGCTCCTTCTGGAATTGTGGAGGTGGCCTTCTCTTTGGGCAGTTCCCAATTTGATGGTCCCTGCCTCCACACCAGATACACAAACCCTGTTTCCTCCAGCAGTTTGCCTCGGTATGTTTTGGTTTATTACAGTAAGAACACTTGATCGGAGGCTCGGCTATCTGTGAACCTATGGTGTTTTGCTTCTTGCTCGAAGATGAAGAACCCGCAGGAGGAAAAGACCTCTTGAATTTGCGAGGTGGTGGAGCTATATCCTTCGGTGCGAAGTCCCTTTTGATCTGTTGTAACTGAGACTCAATCTCCAGAGCAGTTGTGACGGCAACCTCGTATGTAGGGAGATGAGCTCCCAGAAGTGCTCTACGAATATCCTCGTTCAGGCCCTGAACAAACTGATTCACCTTCCTTCTTTCGTCTGTGAGGATGGAAGGACAGTAGACAATGAGGCGGGAGAACATGGCCTCGTATTGATCAACAGTGAGAATCTCCTATTTTAGGGCCCTCAATTCAGCTTCTAGTTTATCCTGTACAACCAGGGGAATGTATTTGTTTCGAAAGGCCGAGAGAAAATTAGCCCAAGTCGGCTCGATCTGATCAGCTCGCCATCTAGCCTCAGTCAGTCTCCACCAGTCCCTGGCTGGTCCTTTAAGGAGAAAACTGCATACTCAACCTTTATAGCGTCCTCACATTCAATGACCCGGAAGATAGGTTCTAAATCTGCAATCCACTCCGTAGCCTTTAAGTCGTCGGGGGCTCCCTCGAAACGAGGAGGATTTAGGCTAAGAAACCGATCAAACTCTTTAGCTTATGTCTGTCTCCTCTAGGCGGCTGTTGGCTGAGCCGGAGCTAAACCCTGTCTGAAGAACTGCTGCATTGCCTCTATAAATACTGCCGGATTGAATGGATTATGCTGTGCCGGCGGTACCTGCTCAGGTTGGGGAGCCGGAGGATCATTAATATTGTTGTTATCTTCCTGGGGAGGAGAAGGAGGAGCAGCTCTGGTTCTGCGTCCACGAGCCATTTCCTGTATCGAAAGACTGAATAATATGCATGTTTTGTTAGCCACATGATCATGCCCACACAGGTCACATAACATAAGCATGTAGAAGCACATTGTCCTAAAGCCGTTCGACCTAGACAGACTCGACACGACGTCAAAACCTAAGTACCAAACCTAGGCTCTGATACCACCTTAAGCTGTGACGTCCCCCACGCCACAACCCCCGGACCGAAACGAGCCCCCGAGCGGTAGTTAAATACCACCACTCGAAAACCCGCCCCGGACAACGGGATTCCCAGAACCTGGCAACAGCAACTCCCAACAACAGTACCAACACCAACAAGCGGAAGCAATGAGCAAAAGATCATATTTATATTCACACTGCCATCCATGGACAAAATAAACATTTATAAGTTAATTATCTATCACCAGTTATAACATCAATTCATTAAGTATCCAACATCAGCATAACATGTCAAGTTTTCATGTAATCCAACATCATAAGTTCGATCCACAAAAGTAAATACATAAGACCGACTTCAAGGACTGTACAAGCCTACAACGCTGCTGCCAGTACCTGACCCCTAACCTGAAGCATGAACCAAAACGGGATGTGAGTCAAACGAACTCAGTGAGGAGGGGAAAATATATATATATAATAATTAAAACATAAAACATATTTAATTCACGCTTTGGTTAATAGAGAAACGAATCTAGTGCCGATAATTTCTCTTTATAATTCATCAAAGCTTTGTGAACTAAATATTAAAGTAAAACATTTTAGAAACATTTTATTCCCGGCGAGAACGGGCCATCTCCTTATAACTCCCAAAACGTATCAAATATAACGAAATTCCTCCTCAATACCATTTGGCTTATCAAGGGAGCTACCCAAGATTTCACCATAACCGACTAATGGCGCCGGTGTAAGTATTATTCAGGCTAGACTACCTCCGACCAGCCATGAACAATACCCTTTGATTATTTGTCAGGTTCATGAATACCTGCTTATAATCGGTGGAATTATGAACCCAGCTTCAACCCTAGACGCACGTCTCCGGGTATCCGCCTGTCACATAATCCAGGGCCCAAACAGAAATACCCATGAGCGTCCTCAATGGGGTTAAGTATAAGTCATCTCGCTTTTCAAAATATTTTAATGGACCAAAAGGGTCTTTCGAGACAAGGTATGTAACCGCCTAGGGTATCCCGTCACGTTGCCGAGTTATCTCGAGGCATACGCGCAAGTCCCGAGACCAAATGTTACTTTTAAAATCAAAATAGTTCTCTTGTCTCTATTTTCAAACCATTTTGGAAAAGATACACATATATCATTTTTATATCAAATCCTTTTTATTTCAAATATTGACAACATATAATTGAAATATAAAAGGGGATAGGGTTTTCGCAATATTTGTTCATACTTCAGTTGAAAGCCATTTTACATCCTCACCTGTAGGCTTAACAAAAAGGATAGCCAAACGACCAGAGATCAATCCCGCGAGGTCCCACCTGTAATACACAGGCCTCGAGGTAAGACACGACTCGATAAATCAACCAAATACGACGCACGGCTATGAAATGCATTTTATGCTCAAAATAACATATTATGTATAAACGCACTTAAACACAATTAAACTCATTCAAATGCATTTAAACACAATCAAATACACATGATATTAAGCTACAATAGGCATACAAGTAATATGGAAGCTTGGGAAAGAAAATTCAATAGTTTAGCAAAAATTACATAAACCACCCCTCATTTAATACTTTGCATAGCAAATCAACTCCGATTAATCCGAAACTTTCGGCATCTCTTAGTTAACACATTTTAAGAGTTTTGATGCCAAAAGAATCGAAAAACGAAGCTCAAAACCTCAAATTTCACTATTCACCAGCCCCTACATATTTGGCCAAACTTCCAATTTTCAACCCCAAACTCCATAAAACTTCACCAATTTGCTTAATATCATGAACTAACATGAATTACCAATCCATTCAAGCATCTAAGACCATTAGCTCAACATTGCACATTGATCAAATTCAATGGAAAAATCACAAGTAATGCTACATGTAATCAATCACCAAACTAAGCTCATCAATCATTCATTCTAGCATGCTTCTTCACTTCATCAACATATAAAACATTGAAACTCAAAGATTAAAGAGATTTGCAACCTTACCTTGTAAAAGAAAATTGAAGAGATAGAGATGTTGAGGGCTTGTTTGCACAAATAGAAAGTAGAGGTTTGTTCCTTGGATGAGAGAGCACACTTTGATAACAAAAATGATTGAATTTCTTGGTGATGGTTGAAGATGAAGATGGCGGTGGTGAAGGTGAGTGAGGGGCTGAGAGAGAGAGAGAGGTTTAAGATGAGAGAATAGTGTAGAAAAATGTGGAGAGAATTTATAATATATTTACATAATTAAAAGGTATTTATTTTGAAAAGTCAAAATATGCTTGCAATGTATATATATTTGTATATATATATTTGTATAGATATTTATGTATGTATTTGCATATATATTTATATATATTTCAAGAATAATATCATATAATTCAAATATAATGTGATAATTTTCATAAAAGTTCAAATACAACACTTCAAATATAAACATAGTATAAGGTAATTCAAATATGAAAATTCTTATGAAATCTTCATATCATTCACATGTAGAATCACACATTAATTTCATATAATTCACATAATTACAAATAATGCAAACAAGAGCAATGAGTCGGTAAATGTACCGAAGCGTTATAAAATAGCGGGGCGTTACAAATCTCATATTCTCCGAGATGAAGAAGTCCAGGTAGAGCCTGAGTTGACGATCGAGATGAAACCTATTGATATTCAGGATCGTAAGTTCAAGCAACTCCGCAACCGACAGATTCCCTTGGTTCGTGTGTTGTGGAGAAACCGAACCACTGAACAAGTAACTTGGGAGACAGAAGAGAAGATGCGAACTCATTATCCCGAGTTATTTACGGAGTCGAATTAGAATCTGGGGACCAGATTCTCCGAAGGGGGGGATAGTGTAACGCCCCGCTATTTTATAGCGCTTCGGTACGTTAACCGATTATTGCTCTTGTTGCATTGTATGCGATTATGTGAATTATGTGACATATATGATTTAATATATGAATAAATATTATTTTATACCATTCTTATATTTGAATTACTTCACACTATGTTTATATTTGAATTGTTGTATTTGAAATATATGCATATATATATGAAAACATATGCAAATATATGTAGTTGCATGCTAATTTTGACCTTTCAAATAAATACCTTTTATTTATTTATTTAATTACTACATATTTCTCTCCACAATTTTCTACACATTTCCAAACAAGCAACATTCTCTCATCTTCAACCTCTCTCTCTCGGCCCCTTTGCCCTCTCATCACCGCCATTGCCAACCACTTCAAGACACCAAGAAATTCAATCCTACTTGCTACAAAAGTGTGCTACATCATCCAAGGAGCAAATTTCTACTTGCTATTTGTGCAATCAAGTACTTATTTCTTTATTCTCTCCACTTCATTTCTTCAAGGTAAGTTTGTGGATCTCTTAATTCTTTGGTTGTTATGGTTTTATATGTTAAGGAAGTGATGAAGCATGTAGCGGGCGCCCCAAACGGGTAACGCACGCCCCGCACCGAGCCCCGACCCGGAGCCAAAATGGGATCCGACCCGAATCGAAACCCGGCGAACGGCAAGCATTTACTCAATCACTAGGCGGGGTTTCAAAAACAACGAAAAGAAAAAGACGCGGAAGCAATATAAATAATCAAAGCAATAGAACATAATAAATACACAATTATTAAAGCCCACCAAGGCTAACGAAATTCAATTACATAATATCAAACGGGTTCAATACAGTATCCCGATAAATATAATAACGGGCTCAATAAATACATAATCCCGAATACATCCTAATATTGTAAAACTTAAATAAAAGTCAAACGGGAAAAAGACAGATGTACATGAATAAAATAAATAAAACCCTACGACGACGACAACGACGATGACGACGAATCCCGCCTAGTATCCTGAAACCAATATAGGGTGAGACAGAGAGGGTTAGTCAAACGACTAAGTGAGGAGGGAATAATAATGTATATAATAAAAACAGAAAATAAATCACCAATTTTAAATCTTAAAAGAAATCAACATAAAAGAAAGGTTTTCATAATCGGGTGGTGATTTAACATAAAACATAACTTATCATATGACTCGGCGAGTCGAGCCCTGAACTCCAATATCCAAAACATAAACCGGAAACCACCCTTATTCCTCCAATGTAGCCGGACTGCAAACCCGAACTACTCGTAACATACTAGAATAACTCAGGTACTCAAAGGGCTGCCACTCCGGCCTCACCCCGAGCTCCCAAATGGAGGAAACCATAGGATTTACGCGGTAGACCCGACGTCTACCGACTTCGTCCTATCGCTCTTACTCCGGGCCCAAACGAACATGCATACATTTCATAACTCGCTTTTCAAAACATTTCGGGTTGGCCAAGAGACCGTTCGAGACATGACACATGCGAGGCCGAACGCCAAAGTTCGCCTTAGAAAACAAAAGGTTTTACATGTCTCTTTCGTAAACATTTCGAAGACTATACATAGTACTTTTTCATATCAAATCATTTTCGATAAATCAAATGAACATAATAAGCATAAATATCTACTAAGTATATATATAGAAACGGTGTGAAAACAAAACATAAATGTGGCTTATATCGGGAGAGGCTTATTTATATATATACGTAATAATACTGGAAACAGAAACGGAAAGCCTCACCTGGCTGCTATGTAAAATAAGAGCAAAAAGCTAGAACCGGCGCTACTCCACGGGAGTATCGTCTGCAAAATACCAGGACACAACCAAATAAGACTAAAGACGACGCACGGCTTATACGAAAATATTAGAACACATAGCAGCACGTTACACAATTAAATCAATCACTTAAGTTCAAATTCTCAAACCAAAATAGAGTAATTCATGCATTTAAAAATACAAATCAAGTCCAAATGCAACGAAACTTTAGGGACATGCTTAAATTATCATAAAGAAGTATGCTTTCGAATTTCGGGAAAATCGGACTTCACATGCAAAAGATAGAAAATTTAACGAAAACTTAAAACGCATTATTCATATACCCGAACATGTTGTAAATTCATAAATCATGCAATTCATATCTATTTCATATATATCGAATACACGAGCGAAGAAAGAATTCGGAAAAGACGAGTCTCGGAGGGACCCGTAGTGCAAAACGGGCCCTGACTTACAGAAGGTCAGGGCACTGTGCGATCGGGCCACACGGCCTTGTGCACGGCCGTGTGCCGAGGCCGTGCACAATCAAACAATGCGCACGGCCTCATGCGCACGGCCTCAAGGCCGTGTGCACAGCCCGTGCACCATCCCCAAACACGCACGGTCTCTTGCACGGTCGTGCAAGAGGCCGTGTACACCCACACGGGCTTGCCACACCCCGTGTGCATGGCCCGTGTGCGTAAAAATTGAGCAGAACATGCAGAACATCAAACCCAATACGCGAAAAATCAATTCTAATTCAACATTTAACTAATTAAACATGCGAATTAATCCCTAATTTTCACATATAATCATCTACAACATATAATCTACATATAGAAACGATAATCACAAAATTCCATCCACAAATTCTATAAAAATCACATAAAACCTAATAATACCTACTATTCACAAAAACGAGAAAAACGAAGTATAGAAGACATTAAACGAGAGAATCGTTAGAAGCTTACTCGTAGAAAAGATCGCGAGAAATTCGTAGGCGTAAACGATTCGAAAATCCGTCGAGAAACGAAGTCGGGACGATCGATTGAAATCTCTTCCTTCTCTTTCTCTTTTCTTTTCTTTTCTTCCTTGTTGATTTTTTTGAACGAGAGTGAGGTGAGAGAGAGAGACTTAGTCAATTAAGTTGACTAGGTTTAAAAGTCGAAGGGGCATTTTAGTAATTTCGCAAATTAAGTTTGAAACCCACGTTGTCCAAATAATACGTAATTACAGTTAAAATTCACATAATTAAACGCACATTGACAATTTGTGATTTAAATATCAAATTCACTCATTTACGAAATTATCCTAAAATCTTAGAATAAACATCAAATTAAAATAATAAATTGCATAATTACTCGATTAAAATATACCGAATTGAAAAATCGGATTTTCGGGTCGTTACAAAGCATGCTAGAATGGTTGATTGATGAGCTTGGTTTGGTGATTGATTACATGTAGCATCTTTTGTGAAATGTTCATTGAATTTGATCAATTTGCAATGTTGGGTTAATGGTCTTAGATGCTTGAATGGTTAAGGATTTCATGTTAGTTCATGATATTAAGCTAATTGGTGAAGTTCTATAGAGTTTGGGATTGAAAATCAAATGTTTGAGCAAAATATGGTGGTGGCGGCATGAATAGTGCATTTTTTTAGCTTATGATTCAAACTTCGTTTTTCGATTCTTTTGGCATCAAAAATCATAAAATATATTAACTAAGAGATGCCGAAAGTTTCGGATTAATCGGAGTTGTTTTGCTATGAAAAGTAATAAACGAAGGGTGGTTTATGTAATATTTGCTAAACCTTTGAATTATAGTTCCCAAGCTCTCATATGACTTGAATGCCTAATCTAGCTTAATATTATGTATATTTGATTGTGTTTGAATGCATTTGAATGAGTTTAATTGTGTTTAAGTGCATTTATACATAATATGTTATTTTGAGCATAAAATGCATTTCATAGCCGTGCGTCTTATTTGGTTGGTTTGTCGAGTCGTGTCTTACCTCGAGGCCTGTGTATTACAGGTGGGACCTCGCGGAGCTGATTTTCGAGTCCTCGAGTTATCTTTTTGCTAAGCCTACAGGTGAGGATGTAAAATGTTTTTAACTGAAGCTTGAACAAATATCCCTTTATATTTCAATTATATGTTATCAATATTTGAAATAAAAAGGTTTTAATATCAAATGATAGACGTGTATCTTTGCTAAATGGTTTGAAAATCGAGACAAGAGAACTATTTCGTTTTAAAATTAACATTTGGTCTCGGGACTTGAGCGTATGCCTCGAGATATTGGCAACGTGATGGGAAACCCTAGACGGTTACATACCTTGTCTCGAAAGACCCTTTTGGTCCACTAAAATATTTTAAAAGCGAGATCATACACATTTAACCCCGTTGAGGACGCTCTTGGGGGTATTTGGGCCCTGGATTATGTGAGAGGCGGATACCCGGAGACGTGCGTCTAGGGTTGAAGCCGGGTTCATAATCCACCGATTATAAGCAGGTATTCTAGAACCTGACAAATAATCAAAGGGTATTGTTCATGGCTGGTCGGAGGTAGTCTAGCATGACTAATACTTACACCGGCGCCATTAGTCGGGTATGGCGAAATCTCGGGTAGCTCCTGTGATAAGCCAAACGGTGTTATGGGATTTCATTTATGATTTGAAATGGTTTACGGGAGTTATAAGGAGATGGCCCGTTCTCGCCGGGAATAAAATGTTTTCTAAAATGTTTTACTTAATATTTAATTCACAAAGCTTTGATGGATTATAAAGAGAAAGTATCGTCATTAGATTCGTTTCTCTATTAATCAAAGCGTGGATTAAATATGTTTTATATTAATTCACAAAGCTTAGCTGAATTGTAAAAGAGCATATCGTCACTAGATTTGCTTTTATCAACCTAAGCATGGATTAAATATATGTTTTTATTATGTATACTCCCCTCCTCACTGAGTTCGTTTGACTCACATCCCCTTTTTGGTTCATGCTTCAGGTTAGCAGTTCGAGTGGTTGTTGGGTACTGGCAGCAGCAGTGTAGGCTTTCAGGTCTTTTGAGTCAGTCAATGTAGATATTTTGTTACGACTGAACTCTCATTTATTTTGGCATGTTAATACATGATGATATTTGGATATTTGAACTTGATGAGATTAGTGGATATATATATAGATTTTTGATATTTGCTTCCGTTGATGACCTGTTATTACTATTGTTGTTGTTGATGTTGGTATTGTTGTTGGGGAGTTGCTGTTGCCAGATTGTGGGAATCCCGTTGTCCGGGGCGGGTTTTCGAGTGGTGGTATTTAACTATTGCTCGGGGGCTCGTTTCGGTTCGGGGGTTGTGATGTTGGGGACGTCACAGCTTAAGGTGGTATTAGAGCCAACCGTCAGCTATGGGAATGCATGTTCCACACATGACATGAGTCGTGAGTCACCGCTAAAGGGGCTCCGCTCGGCTTGTTGTGGGCAGCTTCTCCACTGGCGGGAAGCCACGATCCTATGTCACGGCGTAATGAGGACATTACGCTCTCAAGGAGGGGTGAATGTAACACCCCAAACTTGAGAAATATGTACCATGTGGGCATTTGTCCCACATAGGAAAAATATAAGTAATGTGAAGGGTTTATAAGTGATCTTCCAAGCACAACTACCATGTGGTGCATCACCTTTTGGCAAGTGGTTTCAAGCCAAACTTTAGGGTTGTGCTCAGTGGTGGTGAAGCTTATACCCGCGCGTCCAACGGGTGCCGTCGTGAGGGTTCTCCTCTCCGCGCCCGGGGCTGCGACAATTGTTTGGGAAGGACACTGCTTGTAGAGTGAAATCAAAACGGAATGTTGATCACCCTAAAGCAAATCCTGCAAATCAGTTTCACAGCAACTTAGAAGATGATCCGGAAACACCACCTTCTTCTACTCCTAGTCCTGACATGGAACGTCCAACTCAGTACGAATACGTGGCCTCGAAGAACAACACTCCAACTACTAGCGAATCAAGGAAGAGAAAGAGATCTGAGGCAATGGAGGAGGTAACTGATTGCATCACCAATTGCTGGAACAAAGCTGCCGAATCCATGGATCATTTTGCTTCTCCTATGAGACATGACAAAGATCAAGCTGAAGGAAGGAAGAATTTGGGAAAATTAATCAGTGAGCTGCCTATCATGATCAGCCGTGCTTAGAAATTGAAAGCTTGTCACATAATCGGCCATGATCAAGAAACATTAGATATGTTTTATGGATATGACGAGGAGGAGCAATGTCAGATAGTGAAGTAGGCCATTGAAGGCACTTTGGGTCAGTGAATTACATCTTTGGTCTAAGTAACTTTTGTAAGTAACTAGCAAGAGCCATGTGTGACGCACGTGGTCTTCTCATTTTTTAGCTAATGCCTTGCTTCTTATTTTTTCACTTTGAATCAAAATATTTTCCCACAATTTTAACCCTTATTTTTCAATTTTCTATCCATTTATTGGTGATATATATTTCAACCAAAAATTAAGTAAAGCTAAAAAAAGACCAAATCATAGAATAAATTATGAGTTACCATTTCACAAAAAAGTTAGAGTATTTAAAGTGTTGTTTGATTCTTCTAACAAAAAATAATATTTTAAAGATTGCCCTTCTAGAAGGAGGAACATGAAACGTAACATAGTGTATATAATAAGAAAATATACAGACTTTTAAGATAGATAGTACAAAGGAGTACTAACCTTGGTGTAGAGATACCAATGAAATTAAATTAGCTTAAAAACATACAGAATGTGGTGTAAAACATGCATGAACAAGCACTAAGCCAAAACAACAACAAAAATGGCCATCTATAATATTCCTTACCAATTGCTTGTTCTTTTGGTATAGATGGAGAATTACTGAATTTACGTGACAAAATGAAAATTAATGTTTGCTTGATGGATGTTGAATACTGTTTCTTCCTATTGTCAAAAGACAATATAACCCTTAATTAAAAATACAATTAATATATATTACAGTGTAAAACAAGGAAAAATAAACACGGAATTAAGTTTAAGTGAAGTTAATTTCAATTGATTAACAATTTAGAAGAAACTCTTGAACTGATGTAAGTGCCCAATTCTATGACTTCCACCAACATTTCCACCTCCACTCCCACTTCCTCATTCAAAGTAGTTTAATTATCTCCCCAAAAATAATTAATTAATACATTGTCTGTCTTTTAGATTTCTTGTGAGAAACTCTTAAAACTTCAGTAGAAGATAAAATTGCATTTTGATCATTTCACACATGCATCATAGAGTCAATATATATAAGAAATATGTTATATGTTTTTTTGATCATATAAGAAATATGTTATATGTCTCAATATAAACTATGAGTTCTTTCCGGATTCTCCTTAGGTACTTGCATTTATTGATATTTACATCAAGAAATTTATTCTTGTTTCAAGGAAACTTTAATACTCAAATTAATAACTCAATTGAATTGGAAGAAGAAGAGTTATGTAGAGTTAAATAAACTAATTAGTTGAGAATTTATAATTCACATTTTTAAAAATAACTAATTAAATTTAGTAATAAAAATATTAACATTATTAATTGAAGTGAATGAATTGTTAACTAAGGGTACTTTAGTCCATTCACAATAGGAAAGAAACTTCTTGAAAGATCCACACTTTATAATAGTATAGATAGATAGATAGTTATAGATTATAACTGTGCATAAGGCATTGTTATCTCTTTTGTAAGTAATGCATAACTGGCTAGAAATTGCATAGGATTAGAATAGCCACTACTTATTCTAACATTAATTAGTCTCTAGTCGTTTTCTTTAATCCTTTACATCTAGACATGTGCCATTTCGCCTCAAAGCAAGCATTGTAATTCAACCATGTGGAATGCTGTTTCAATTGCAAAATTATATATTTCGCAGAATATTGAGCATTTGAATTGATATTCAATTTCTGATAGCAATTTTGAAGTTAATAGTATAAAATATCTATTGCTTTTGCGTTTTATAGTGGAAAAGTGTATGACCGTCTATGTACTTGTGATCTAACAATGTTAAACTTCTTATTGGAACATGGGATATTATAGACCTGGTCAATAGCAAAATTACAGAAATGCCATCACAAGAAATCTATATATTTGTTCTTGTTGGCCAGGGCATGTACAACTCCAGAATATGCAAGGGGTCGATCATCGACTAGAATGAAGCAAGGATCAAAGCTTAAGTCGAAACGTAAACTACATATGTAAACAATTAGATGGTTTCAAATTTCATTAGAAGAAACCTAGACAAGAACCTAGAAACTACTTGTTTACTTTGTGAGTTAACTCCAGTTAACCTATAGATTTGGCAAAATCGGGCTGTTTACTTTTCCATGCTGGCTACCCGAATTAAAACATCAGACCCGCGAAAATCTTCATTGTTCACATTCTATTTAGCTGCTCAGAAAACCTGTTGCTAATTAGCAAGTTTCACTGTAGCATTTTTTGCTTCTGATTCTCCACTCCAAGTTCCATGAATTTACTGCCAATTGCATAAGAAAACATAAAAAAACTGGGTGTCAGAAGACTTTTTCAATTTCGATTGGCTTTGTGGTGTCAGTCGCATTTTCAAATTTTGAATTCCAAAAAAATAGCATTACAAAAGTAAACAACATTACAAAAAATATTCTACACCCAAAAAAAGCTCTCTAGCTGCATAGAACCCTGCTAGGGTACGTCAACTATTTCCGATACACCACCGCCCATGGCCGCCGCACTGGCTAAGGAGGCAGAACAAAAACGATCGGACCCTTCCGCTCCGGTAACATATGCGACTGCGGCAAACACTTAATTCCAGACTATCGAGTCCCGGACGACCTCGCAAGACTTAAGAGCTTTGATCTTGATACGTTTACTCCGTTAGGATGCCTAACATAATACAAAGGTCGCCCGGCTGTCGTTTTTACTCCTGAGGAACAAGCGGAATTATGTGCAAACTTCCAGTTTGCGCTCGTCGGTAAGTTTACGAGAGGATATCCTACTATGGGGAATTGGAATATAGTTTCAAACAGATGGTGTTTACAAAAGACGTGGAACTTAGTTTGCTGAATCAGACACACGTTCTTATTAAATGTCAGAATAAAGAAGATTACACTCGATTATTTCTTAAAGACACCTGGTATTTTAAGGATTCTCCAATGAAAATTGTAACGACTCGAATAATTTAATTATATTATTAATTATTACGCGAATTCTTTCTTGCCTAATTTCTCGATCTATCCAATTGGATTGATTAATCTTGTGGAAAAGATTGATTTAACCTATCTTTTAAATACCCTCAATTTCTTAAATTATCTAAATGCCCTTAAAAGCCTAAATGATCATTTTACCCCCCCGAGATATTTTCCTAAATATCTATCTATCTCTCTCATTCTCTCATTAAACAAGAAGGAGAAAAGAAGAAAGGAAGGAGAAAGAAGAAGAAAGAAAGGAGAGAATCTTCCCGACGCCCTACCGAGCTCGTTTCTCGCCCGATCGACGAGCCGTGAAAACCCGAACGATCCTCACTACATTCTCTACCGGTAATCCTTTTATCCCATTTCATTCCGTTCGTTCTTTCTTGCGATTTTTGTGGCTTTTGTATAAGATTTTTATATATTAGGATTTTCGTGTTTAGGAAGATTTACTTGACCATTTTACGTGATTCTTGTGCCTATGTGTAGCGTATATGATATATATGATTATATGTGAAAATTAGGATATTTTATGGAGTAAATTAGGAGATGTATGAATTTATATATTGATTTTCGCGTGAGAGGTTCGCGATCTGCTGAGTCTGCTGCTCAGTAGATCCACACGGGCGAACGCACGGTCTTGAGCAAGACCGTGCAGGAGCCCGTGTGCATCCCTTTTCAACCTGCACGGGCTTGAGCCCGTGCACGAGCCCGTGCGCATGCCCGTTTGCACCTGCACGGTCTTGGCACCGTGCTCAAGACCGTGCGGGAGGCCGTGCACCCGTTTTTGTGCTTGCACCGGCTTGCCAAGCCCGTGCGTTGGCCGGTGCAACATACTTAGTGCATTTTCCAGCCTTTTTCTTTCTTGCACTTCGAGAATTTGGTCAACCCCACTCATTTAAATGTTGACTTTTCACATACGACCTCCGAATATCAATCCGATTTCACCTATAGCTTCCTCGAGCCTCGGGATTTGATATTCTTCATAATTTACAATTTATCCGACCTTATTTGACCGTCAATTGACACCTTTCTCATGTAGGGATTTTATCCCACCTTTTCCGTTTCTTATCCGTTTGACCCCATTTTCGCGAGAGAGTTCCGTTATATTATTTTAAACATGTCTACATGCCCTAACTGCGTTTTAGCATGCTTTCCATAATTATTATTAATGTTCTTCCATTATTATAATTGCTTTAAATATTCCTTTAAATGTTATTTTATATGTCATATATCCTTATATGCTTAATTGCTTGGCTTTCCATATTGTATCTGTAACATGAGTGAAGTTATATGAATTGCCGTGCGTCATCTGTTGTCCGTGTCTTGCTTTTATTATTGTCGGTCTTGTTTTCATCCTCTAGGCCCTGTGTATTACAGGTGGGACCAACAAGGGAGAAACTTGACTACCGCCTGCTTTCATACTGTCTTGTCGAGCCAGGTAAGGGTTTAAACTTATTTCAACTGGAGTAAGAACATAGTCTTATATAGGTTTCCGAAATAAATGACTACCCAGCTTTTATTATTACTTGTTGTAATGCCTTTACTATTCCTTATGTGCTTAGTCAAACCTTTTAATAGCAAAACCAAAATGATTTGAAATGCTTTCAACTAGAGACAAGGAAAGCCCTTTTGTTTTAAATGCGAATTTTGGTCTCTCGACCTCGCAAATACAACCTTGTCTCGAATGGCCCCTTTGGCCTCCCACACCCCAATTCCCCAATTGCGAATGGCCCTTTTGGCCACCTAACTGTCATCGTTTTCAAAAGCGAGCCATAGATTGATTAATGTTTTGGGCCCGGAGTATTCAGGAGGTGAGTCTGGGGACGTGCATCCAGGGCAAATCCCGATGGATACTCCAATCCGTATCTGCTTAGGTCAGCCAGGAGGTTGACTAACCTGAGTTAGTGCGAGGGTGGCGTTGTAGGCTACGCGCTTCCTAGAAAATTCTGTTAAGGGTGACGTTGTTAACACGCGTTTCCATAAAATTCTGAGTGGATCATGAATCTTGGTGGTGGAGTACTTGCTTGCATGATTTTCAAGGTTGGGAGTTATAAGGAGAGGGCCCGTTCTCGCCGGGACACACTATTGCATAATGTATTGCATTACTTGGTTGTCTAATTGTTTTACGGCTTTAGTTACGAGTCGAAGCACATTCCGATTTTCTTCCTTTGGTATACGTATTTCCCTATAAATATATATACAAAACCCGGAAGCGTGGTTCGAACTTGCCAACTGAAGTCTCCTTTATTGTTCAATTAATTAGTTGAATTATGAGCCGTGTTTAATTATTGTTTCTAACTTACTCATAGCATGTCTTTCAAAATCGTAACGGCCTCGTAACTCAACTAACGCCATTTTAATTCATCGGCTTGACATTACGTGCAAATGTTTTTAAAGGATCCGGTTCGTCAACCTCTTCGTGTTTTCCAAATAAGCCGAACCCGAGTGTTGCTTTGTGTCCTTTTACAACTTATATTTCATTATTTATATTCTTTCTCAAAACGGGCAACATTCACTACTTTTGGTTTTAAAAAGATAAATGACGAACAGTGATCAAAACCCCCTTACTGAGTATCCTTTATACTCACCCCTACTATTTTTGGTTCTTGCTTCAGGTAGACAGGTGGCGACGTCACCTATCTTGTCAGTCGGCATCAGCAGGTCTAGATAGGCTCAGTCTTTCTGGTTTGTCTTGTCTGTGGTCCCAACAACCGTCGAGTCTTGTTTCTTGTATTTATTTACTTTACGTACTTGTGTGCCCCTGATGTGGGATAGTTGACGATATCTAGGATTGCATAGGGTAGGCTAGTTGAGCCGTGGATGGCATTAGGTGTTGTTATTTTACTGTATTATGATTTATAAATGTTTCTTAATATTATGTTAGCCTCGTAGGCATTTATGGAATTTATTTGTTTACATTAATCGCTTCCGCATTTCTCTGCTCTTTTCTGGTCGTTGTTGGGATGGTTGTCGCTGTTGCCGAAGGTTATTGCTTGAGTGCCGTTCGCCGGAGTGGGTTTTTGGGTTGAGGCCCCTCGCTGAAGCTCGGGAATCCGTTTCGATGCGGATGTGGCGGTCCTTCTTCAGGGGGCGCTACAAAAATTCTAAAGTGGACACCGGATTTTAATCCGAAGGTGGAATCCTCCATAGTCCATGTTTGGGTGTCGTTCCTGGGATTTCCATCCCAATACGTCAAGACAGGAGGGATATATTTTGTAGTAGCGGCACTAGGAAATCCAATACATGCAGATGAAGCAACGGCATGGGAAGGAACACATTTGAACCCCGCATGAGTGTTGATATCGATGCCTCGAAACCCTTGAAGAAAACCGTTTTTGTGATGATAGGGGACGAGTTTGTGGAACAAGTGAAATATGGGAAAATCCCTAATTATTGTGATTATTGTAAAATCTTGAATCACCTCAAAACTAAGGACTGTAATCATGACCAACAAGAATTCTCAGATGAAGAGGATCCACCGAGAGGAGAAAAATTTGACATTCAAGGCGCAAAAGACAAAAACCCTCCGGTCATCGACAAAAGAGGTAACAACACCGACAATCAATGGGTCGAAATTACTAAGAACAAAAGTAATAAGGCTACTGGTAAACAAGAACTCAATTATGGCAAAACCAAAGTCCTCTCTAACCCCAATAAGGGAGATCCGGCCCAAAATCCAAAAAGATTGGATACTATTAATCGCAATTTAGGGGATTATACTGCTGATGCTGTGAACGTAATTGAAGATGGTGTGGACGAAGAATACGAAAGGGGATAGAAAGAATATCAAGATTGCCCTAAGAAGAAAGATCAGATTGAGGCAGCAGAAAAAGTGAATGTGGATGGCGTGATTAAAACAATTAATGGAGCTGAAAACGTGGCATCAGTGTCTGGAACAAAGCAAGATAATAGATTTCTGGTGTTGGCAGAATCGGAAAAAGAAGAAGAGAAAACACGGGACGATCACAATTTTCAAGAATCAGAGGAACAAAGGGTTGAATTGGAGAGGGACAAGTTGAGGAAAAAGGACAAATCCAAACAGAAGTCCAGGAAAAAAAAAAAAACCCAAGAATATGGATCTTGAAAATAATTTCGGCATACTGAATTGTTCCAGGCGGGCGGAGAAGAGGCTGCTCAAGAGAGCAACAATGCGATTGTTGTCTATGATGAGACACAAAATCGAAATACGGGAGAGGAACAAACTGATGCGAGTAGAGATAGCATGGCAAGGGGAACAGAGAACATACGAAGGGAAACCATGCGCTGGTTTTAAGGAACCATCGCGAGGACAATATCGAGGATAATTCACCGGAGGCAGGTGAAGGCATAGATAAACCACCTGATAAGGGAATCACCGATAGTTCACTAATGGAGGAAGCCAAAGCTCTCACCAATGCAAATAAATATCATTCGGATAGGGAAAAGATTGCTGGCAAAGGAAATAAGAAGAGCCAAAAACAGCAACCTTCTCAAGTGAAAACAAGGAGCAAGAGTGGGACGATGCCTGCTAAAAACCCAAAATATATTGATGATTCATAATCTTATATGGAATATAAGAGGAGTGGGTAAGAAGGACAAGAAGTTGCACTTGCAGCACCTGAAACGAATCCATAAACTGAAAGTGATTGTTTTAATTGAACCAAAAATTCCACTAGACAAAGAGGAGATGTGTCGCACATTCGGCTTCAATCAGGTGATCTTGAACTATACTAACCATATTTGGTGCTTTTATGATAATGATACACAAGTTGATGTGTTAATTGATCATGCGCAGATTTACATGTTAATCTGGAAAATCCTTTGTGGTCGGAGAGTGTGGTTTGTAGCTTCGTATACGGACGACATTCAAGAGCTAGAAGGATGGAATTGTGGGAGATAATGCATACCATAGCTACAACCGAGCCGTGGATTGTTGGAGGGGATTTTAATGTAATTAGAAATATCGAGGAGGCTGCTGGATGCTCGAATTTGAAGCTGGCAGATATTGAGGATTTTACGACATGTATAGAGGACTACGAGTTGATTGAACACAATTCATAGGTCCTAAACTGACATGGAACCGTGGGCTGAAACGTAAAAGACTCGACAAAATCTTGGTATCTAATGGATGGGCGGATATTTTTCCAACAAGTAAGGTCGAACATCTAGTGAAATATACATCTGACCATTGCCCGTTGTTGATTACGTTCGACAAGGAATGGGATAGAAGCGCTTCTCCATTTCATTTCCAAGACATGTGGTTCAAGCACCATGGCTTCATTGATACTTTTAGAGATAATTGGAAGATTGGGGAACAATCTTGGGGGATGAGAAAATTTCAAAACAAGTTGAAATGACTCAAAGATTGTCTGAAGACTTGGAATAGAGATATTTTTGGGAATGTTTTTAAAGGGGTGGACGAGGTTGAGAAACAAGTGGCGGAGGCTAATGAAGTATTCGAACAAAATGCCACGGAAGGAAATCTGCCGCGACTCAAGGAGGTGACAGCCAAACTTAACTTGGCTCTTGCAAAAGAAGAAGTTTATTGGCATCAAAAATCTGCATGCAAGTGGCTAGTGGAGGGAGACGAAACACCAAATATTTTCACCACTTGGTGAAACAAAAAAGGATTAAAATGCTATTCACTGGATCATTGACAATGACACTACAATTGAGGATCAGGAGCAAATTAAAAAATCGGCTGCTAACTATTTTGAAAAGCTTTTGTCGGCCGAACAAGTTAATTGTAGTCATGATCAGTTTGCGCATGTGCATGGCAATTTTTGCATGGATGAAAGTGATGAGCTGAGCAGAATTCCAGATATGGAGGAAATTAAAAAAATTGTTTTTGAAATTGATGGAAATTCAGTTGCAGGACCGGACGGGTTTACTGCCCTCTTCTACCAGAAGTGTTGGGATATCATTGCTGAAGATATATGTGAAGCGGTTAAGGAATTCTTTTATGGCGTTCCCATGCCAAAAGCTTTCACATGCACATCTCTTGTGCTGATTCCCAAAGTTAAAAAACCAAAATCTTGGAAAGAATTCCAGCCTATCAGCCTTTGCAACATTTCAAAAAAAATTATTTCCAAATTTTTGGCAGCCAGAGTTGCACAAGCCCTTGGCAAGATTATCTCGCCATCACAATCTGGTTTTCTTCCTGGAAGGGCGATTACCGATAATATTCTGTTAGCACAAGAACTGGCTCATTCAATCAATGACAAGGTCAAAGGGCACAAAGAGATACTCAAGCTTGACATGGAGAAGGCTTGTGACAGAGTTGATTGAGGTTTTCTGGATACTATGCTCGAGAAATTGGGATTTAGTAGAAAATGAAGGACTCTGGTCAAACACTGTGTCAACAACTGCTGGTTTTCAATCTTGGTTAATGAAACAAGGAGCAGGGTTCTTTAAATTGTCTAGAGGATTGCACCAGGGAGATCCTTTATCTCCCGCGTTGTTCATTCTTGCGGCAGAATGGATAACAAGGGGACTAGACAATTTATATAGAACCATCCCATCTACGAAATATGACCTAGATACGAATGTGATGGTCTCCCACCTTGCTTATGCAGACGATATGATGGTGTTTTGCAGCGCAAATATCTCGGCTATAAAAAGGGTGAAAAACTTATTCAAAAAGTACAAAGCAGTGTTGGGCCAATTGATCAATAGAGGAAAGAGCTCATTCGTGATTTCTAAAGAATGCCCACGTCCGAAAGTCAGGAAGATTGCGAGAATCCTTGGATATAAACATGCAAAATTTCCGATTAAATATCTTGGATGTCCGTTATACGCTGGCAAGAAAAAGGTTATCTTGTTCGAACCCCTCATTGATAAGTTATGTGAGAAGCTTAAAGGATGGGAAGGATGCAGATTATCTTTTGGGGGCAGACACATGCTCATAATGAGTATTCTTTCAGCTTTACCAATTTATTTAATTCAAGTTTTGAAGCCACCAAAATCCGTGATCCAAAAAATTGAGAAGATCATTAATAGATTTTTTTGGAGCTCGATTGGGGAGTCGAAAAAATTCCACTGGTGCCAATGGAAAGAAACGTGTTTTCCAATTGAAGAGGGGGGGCTGGGAAATAGGAGATTGAAGGATGTTATAAAAAACTTTTCGTTCAAATTGTGGTGGAAATTTCGGAAAAAAGACTCGTTGGGGGCGAGATTTTTGCATGAGAAATATGTAAAACAGATGCACCCCATGCATACATTTAAACAAAAATCCTCTCATATATGGCAAAGGATGGTAGATGTTAGAGAGGAGGCAGAGAGTCACATTTTTTGGTAGATTGGAGATGGCGATTTATCATTTTGGCATGACAAATGGAGCGGGGAGTCGTCGCTTGCTGACTTGCTGCTGACGTGGGCTAATAATGCCAAGGTCAATAAGTTCTGGGAGGGTGGCAAATGGAAGCTTGAAGCTGTTCTGAGACAAGCACCGAAAATTATTGCTGAGATGATCGTTGAAATTCCGATATCTGGTCGATCAGATGTCATTATTTGGAAGCTCGAATCCAATGGGAGCTTTACTACCAAGTCGACTTGGAACCACATAAGGAGCAGGAAGGAGCAAGTTGATATATATGGTAAAATCTGGAGCCTGTTAATCAAACAAAATATATCGATTTTCTGTTGGCGATTGCTCAAAGGATGGATCCCCGCGGACTCTCGTATCAAGGCAAAAGGCATAGAGGTGGTTTCAAAATGCCAATGTTGCCGAAGAGTTGAAACTATCCCTCACATATTCCTTACAAGCAAGAAAGCGCGGTTGGTTTGGGAATTTTTTGACAATATTCTGCATGTGACTATACTGAATACAAGTCATATTGTCACAATGATGCAACATTGGTTGTATTCTGCGAGCACTCAGGGGGTTAATCACATCCGCAGCCTCACTTCCTTTCTCATTCTTTGGTTCTTGTGGGAAAGCCGCAATAAATCAAAGTTTGATGGTAAAAAGGTGTCTGCATGTTCTATTGTACATAAGATTATTAATTATATTCATCTTTTGCAGGATAGTGGAATGAGAAAATATTTCAGCTGGAAAGGCAACTCTGATGGAGCTGCTGCGTACGGTCTCAGGATCCATAGAAAACATGAGTGGAAAATCAATGTTGTAAAGTGGCTTAAACCGAGGCTTGGATGGATAAAAATCAATGTTGATGGAGCAGCTCGCGGAGCCACGAACACGGCTGGAGCTGGGGGTCTAGCGAGGGACTGCAATGGAAGAATGCTATTTGGTTTTTACAGTTTCCTGGGGCCTAAATCAAATAATTACGTGGAGCTTTGGCCTATAAACGAAGGAGTGGAGCTGGCGTTGCACAGAGGTTTTCAACATATTTGGATTGAATCGGATTCGAAAATCACGATGGATCTTATTTTGAGTGATTAAAGGACATCTAGGGACAAGCTACAAATCCTAAGCAAAATTCGCACTAGAATGAACCAAGTGGAGGTAAAAGTTAGCCATATCTTTCGAGAAGCTAACCAACCGGCAGACATCCTTGCGAATTTAGCTTGTGATTTAAGGGAATCGAACGTTATTGAAGAGAACGAACATCCTGGTAATCTAAGAGGTAGCATCAGATGGATGCCATGGAAATGCCATACATTAGAGCTCGGAATGCAATTATTGAATATGCTGGATATGTTTAAATTGAATTGGAGTCGAGGTATGGTGAATAACTGGTGGTCGGATATCAATGTGAGCTTGCAAGCTTTGGAAAAGAAAAAGTTTTGTACCAAGAAATTGACGGGTGTAACTTTTCAATGGAAAGGGAGTGAGAGAGTTATCATATACCGTGTGAGATCTGAGTTGGTAATAAACGAGCGAAACGATACAGAAAACCCTTCAGTCAAATATTTAGAGACTCAGAATTTAGAGGATCACAGCTCATTTAATGCGGGGTTACTAACGTTTGTCTTTTGCAGATACCCTCATGATATTAGAAATATGAGTGTGAGTGTGATATTACGAGCCTTGAGAGGTTGGAGCGGTAAAACTAGAGTGCAACTAGACACTAACCCCTACTTTAAAAAATTAGAAACTCAGATCTTAGGGGATGAAAGCTCATTCATTGCGGGTATACTAACCTTTGTTTTGTGCAAGTATTGTAAAGCTGTGGATTATGTAATCGATAATATGAAGACTTCATGCCGATCAAATGAGATTGATACGAATCTGACCTGGAACAATTGCCATATAAGGCAGAAGGTTGCTAAAGGAGTTTTCTTTGACCTTAGTGGTTTTTGGTTCAACAACAAGTATCATCACAGCAGGGGAAATGGCAATTGCAAAGGGCACTATCATTGTGCTTGCTCTTATCTCCTCGTGACTAGTACTTACATGCATGGGAATTTTTTACCGTTTAGGGACAAGAACTGGCTCAACATGTTCGAGCTTCAGCGTTTAATGTTTCTTTTTGTTTTTCTTTGTTGGTTGTGTAGCACGCATGACTTATCTTTAGCTATGTTTTTGGTGTCTTGTTTTGTGAATTGGAACACTTTACTCATTTGGTTATATATGAGGGGTGGGCCTTGGTAAAAACCACACGATGCGCTCGCATCGGTTTTTAAAAAAAAAAAAAAAAACAGCTACCCTAATACTATCTATATAACCCAACAAAATAAACTGCATTTTTCAGTGTCTAATGGATTATTTATATGCCATAATATAAACTGATCCAGATTAAATTACATAAAGTAAACAAGTTATTATGCATCTAATTTCTGATAAGTTTAGTAATCAGTTTAGATTCAAAAAATTTAAGGCGTATTATGTTTTTAGAAAGAGAAAATTCTACTTTTGGTCCCTCAACTATAGGCGTTTTCCACTTTTGGTCCCTTAATTGTTTGACTCATCAAAACTAGTCCCTAAACTTCACTTTTTTCATCGGAGTTAGTCCTACTTTAAACTCGGCCCTCTAAAGCCTAATGAAAAAATTGCAAATATGCCCTCTATAATACATAAAATTTTGCTTTGTCCCTTTATACTATTAAATTAGTATCAAGACAACCTCTAATACTATGAAAATAATGAAACAACCTCCTAAACCTAAAATTATTGTAATAAATAACTAATTTTTAATTTTATTCAATTAATCTTTATTAACTAGATATAAACGTATATAATAATTTTTATTATATATATAAATAAAATAATAATTTATTTCTTAATTACTTTGCACTATTTTATTATTTTAATATTAAATATATTTATCTAAATAATACAACTTTTTTATGTCCATGTTATTTTATTGTTTATGTTCAATAAATTATAATGTATGTAAATTTTAGTAAAAAGTTTATTTTTTAAACCAAATTTCAGTTTTTTTTTTCAGCGAAATTCAGTTACTATAACATTGATAACTTTTTTTAATTTTAAATTAATTCACGGATCGGGTTGACCCAAACATTTAAATGTTCGGGTTGTGTCCTCTTTACTAGGCGGTGCCCTAGGAGTTGAAACTTTCAGTCGCCGCCGCCATCTTTCCAACCGACAGCGGGAGGGCTGCGTATCAATCGCGAAGCCGGGCACAACAAGTCGAGGCTTTATAGGGTGGCAAAACACCGTCCTTACCTCGTTATTTTCGGCGGATTTTTTTACGGAAGGGCGAATTCTTCATGGTTGTCTTATTCTGAAGAATGACAATATCTAGTATATGGCGGCGAGAAGAAGTGGTGGAGGAGATAGGTGTGATGGAGAACTATGAAGAGAAGATGGTGGTTAAAGGAGTGGGAAATTTTTCGGGGTTGCAACAGGTGATGGCAATTTTCTAGCAATGGATGACGGGAGTAGAAGGTGGTGTCATGGTAGAAGATAGGGAGAAGGAAGAAGATGGTGGCCAGAGAAAAGGTAAAAAACGAAATAGTTGGAAAAAAAATGACCGATTAGATAAAAGAAGGGCAAAAAAGAAAATAAATAAATAGATGTTAAATGTATTTAATTAAATGTTAAATAATGAAATTATAGTTTAGTAATAAATTTCTATAGTGTATATTGATTTAATAATTAATTTAGTTTAGTAAAATATTATAACTAATATGTTAATTGAATAAATTTTATTAACAAATTATTTATTAATATAAGTTTTTAGTTTTAGGAGGTTGTTTCATTTCTTAAAAAAAAAAAAAAAAAAAGGAGGTTGTTTTATTATTTTCATAGTATTAGAGGTTGTTTTGATACTAATTCAATAATATAAGGGGACAAGGCAAAATTTTATGTATTATACAGGACATATTTGTAATTTTTTTATTAGGGTATAGAGGGCTGAGTTCAAAGTAGGACTAACTCAGATGAAAAAAGTATAGTTTAGGGACCAGTTTTGACGAGTCAAACAATTGAGAAACCAAAAGTGAAAAAGGCCTATATTTGAGGGACCAAAAGTGGAATTTTCCCTTATTAGAAATCAATATATAAGATTTCAATTCAGTTGTATTAGTACCATTTATGACGATATATTCATATGTGAGATGTGATATTAGAAAACAAATATATCATATTGATAACCTCAAGATTACACCAGAATTCAGTCAATGGAAACGTTAGGAAGCTCAAAGCGGGTGTTAAAGAGTACAAGTTGACTTATTATACTCCTGAATACGAAACCAAAGATACTGATATCTTGGCAGCATTCCGAGTAACTCCTCAACCTGGAGTTCCGCCTGAAGAAGCAGGGGCTGCGGTAGCTGCCGAATCTTCTACTGGTACATGGACAACTGGAATAAATTTCCAATCATCTGAATCCCTTTCGTTTCGAAATACAAACATGGAAATCACCGAAGTATCTCTTTGGTTGAAAGAGTATGATTGAGATCCTAGATTATTTCATCGGAGTCCATGGGATATAATGATGCGAATAGGGCTTTAATGAGTTCGAATATGCAACGTCAAGCAGTTCCGCTTTCTCGGTCCGAGAAATGCATTGTTGGGACTGGGTTGGAACGACAAGCAGCTTATCAGAAGAAGAATTAGGCCAAAAATGAGGATACATTCTGGGAAAATCAAACTTCCATCGAAGAGAAGCAAATGAGCATCCTCAGAATTGTAACCTTCCCACGGCATATAAGCTACTAATACGTTTTTCCCCAAAGCAAGTTCGCCACCAACCGTAGCAGCACCATCTGCTAAAATTTGTCCCTTTTTAATGCATTTACCCCGCTGAACCTGTGGTTTTTGATGCATACATCGCCCCCCTTTCCTGTAAAGTAGTTACTACCTGACAACAATTTGACTACTCCTGATAAATATATCCGCTTACATACTAAGACAAAATACATTTCAATGCAGTCTAGACACTAACCATAGCTGCGAGCACCAACATAACAACTGATAGAGTGAAAAAAAAGGAACCTATAAAACAGCGAATGTGCCCAGTTTTATCAGTGACAACAACCACCTGTGTTAATGGATTCTCCTTCATCACCACATTATTCAAATGGCAAGATTTCTTAATTCCAGGCTCAGGTGTTCCTGATGATGATAGCCTTTCAATCGGGGGAGTTGAATATGTAGAGCTCCCCTGCTGATAATTGGTATAATCAGATGGAAAATCAGTCGGACGGACATAATCAAAACGGCCTGTGTTAGCTCCCTTAGGTGGTGTCGCATCATCAGTCTCAACTAGCAGATGATGGAGAAAACTGTATTTGGATGTTAATAGTTCATCGACCCATATCTTCTAGCAAGTTGAACTATTGCCAGCATATTTGTAATACCAACGACCTGGGTAAGTTCCAAATGAACCCGTCTCCACGAGCCATTTACTACTCTTCCCACATTCACAGGGTATCAAATATTACTGGCCTTTCTGCAAAACAAAAATCAAATTATCAGAAGCAATTTTCATTTCAGGGAACCCTAATGTGTGAAAAGGGATTTCTACAAAATTCGAATTCAATGCTCATTAGGAAGAAATTTGAAAACAAACTACCATTTTCATCGTCGCTAGGCTTCACCGGTTGAAAGTTCGTGAGCTTAATCCAAGAATGTGTTTGCTGAAAATTTGATACGAGGAAGAAAATAACAGAGGCAATGTGCAGCGGCCAATTTCAACCAAATTTCAAATTCAAAATCGCGGGGCATTTCAGTAATTGACCAAAAATTCAAATGTTTAGTGGGCTGATGTAAACAAGCCCACCTAAATTGGCTATGGAGCCCAACTTAAATATTCAACATGTTTATCAGACATCTGGCAGATTAATAATCAGGCGTTGCTATGCCCAAACTCATAACAGAACAGGGAAAAGTAAACGATCCCTAAAGGCGGAGAAATTTTGGGGTCATCTCAGAAACGCTAAACAAGGTAAGCAGCTAGGGTTTCCATCTCCTCTTCGCGTTTTGTTCTTTCTCTTTCTTGTGGCCGGCGGGGTTTCCCGGCACAACCTCGGTCGCCGTCTAGATAAGAATCGACATATTATTGTGGTTATTTTTATAAAATTCATCCGCGATTTACCCTCTTCATCCGAAACAAAGGAGTTGGCTGAGAACTTTATTTCCTGTAAAACATTTGGGTATTTTTAGGGTGAATGCTTCGATTAATTGTTTGCCTTGTTTTTCTGGATGCTTCTTCCAGGTTCGTGAGAGCTGGCATCAACTATTACCGCTGTAAGGTAAAATTTCCGATCTGATTTCGAAAAAAATAATGTTGTTGCAGTCCTCTGTTTTTTTGAATATTAGTACCCAAATTGAAAATTTAGTACTCGTTATTTAATTTGTGGAAAATAGTTTTCCATGTTTTGTTCATCTAATATTTGATATCCCTTTTGAATATAACATGGTTGCATTCTGATTTCTCCCTGATTTGTTGAATAATGTACCCTATTGTTGTATATGAAAAGTGCTCATTCATGTATTCTCAGTTAGATATTATATGTTTCTACCTAACCAAAGCAGACATGGAAAATGTGAGTTTGAAACCCAGGATTACTACTGTCAATCTTGGATGAGTATGTTTTTCATCCATATATTTGTGGTTTTCTATATCTGATAAAGGATACAGTGCGCATGAACAATGTAATGGTGACTATTAATGCCTTTTTTAGACAGTGTTTTCCATTAACATAATGTTGAAACTGTGAGTTATGGTTTTGTTATCTTAGGTTGCTTTTGTGATTGTTGTTAAGTCATTAATCTCTTCCCCATGTTGTCGCTGGCTGAGATCTCCGTCGCCAACCATCTAACATATCCCCATACCCGTGATATCTTCTCTTTTATTTCTTTTTTTAGTTTAAGGCTCTGATTTATCAACCAAATTTCATTACTATTATTTGGGGATTTTTTATGTGAATCGCTAATCCATTTGAGTTTTCTTGTTTTAACTTTTTATGCAGGTTCTTTATCTTGGCATCCCATTGACGCTGAGTAAGGTAAATTGTGAAAATCAGGAGCGAAAATACGTTTTTAGTTACTACTTGCTCTCGTTTTCGTTTCATAGATTACAATACCTGAGTCAGAGTGAAAACGATATTTGATTTAGGGGTCTGAATATATTTACTTTTGCAGGATCAAATGAGTGTGGTTGGATTTGACGTTCCAAATTCACCCGAAGCAAGTTACAATAATGCGTATCCTGGAAACGAAGACGAAGGGCGAGAACCACCCACGCTCCCACCCCACCTGCAGCATACTTTATTAAACCACCCAACAAACAGTGATCCTTGTGCATCTATATCCCTTCCTTCGCCACAGAATGTTACTCTAAATCATCTTTACATAGAGAACCGAGAACCTCCTCGATCAGTAGTGGCTCTCGGAGTGACTCATCGTTTTCGTTCCAAATTTGTCACTGTTGTGCTTTATAAACCCGTTCCAAGAAGGTGAAAGATAGCAGCAGCTAGTAGAGGTGATTTTTTATCGTCACTGACCTTTTTATCCTGTTGCTGCTTTTGTCGTCCGTTATGTGTGTATTGATTGGAGCAACGGTAGAAATTAGCTGAAGTGTGATTTAGTAGTGGAAAAAGCGGTATTGTTAGGCTGCTTTGTGTTCTATAAACTTCAATTATCAAGGATGGAAATGTTTGCAAGTTATAGATTAATTTATGGGTTAAAAGTTCCTGCTGAGTTTTGTGGATCTTCCATGGTCATCGTTATTATTATTGGCCATCTCGAGGTTTGGATTCCACCCATGCACCAAAAGTTCAGATTTTGTTAAAATCTTTAATCAACTTCGAAAATAGAATTATTTAACATCAACCCTCACCTCAGCCATTTCAGCTTAAAGAAACAAGCAAAAAAAAAAAAAAAAATACTGTCTAACAAGTGTCATCTAATTTTCTTGGGTAACTCTTTCGTTTTTTTCAAGTAATGGTATGAATTTAAATACCATTTCTATCCTCTCGACGAGAGGACACATTGCTGGCAACAAACTTAGAGTTTTAGTGAAAGATTGATGAGCAACTACAATAAGTAATCCGCGCGGCGGCAAGTCTTCGACGACCAGAGTTGAAAACGGAAAAAGGTGGTTGGACGTTAATTATCTTCAATGAACGGAATCGATTGGAAGTGAGAACCTGGCCAAAAACGAATTGTGGTGAAGCGGCGGCAAAGGTGCGGTCTGTGGACACCAATCTTGTAACGGCACGTCCCCAAATACGGTGCGACGTGACGTCCCGCACCAAGTCATAATCCATAACCAGAACTAAAGGTCCAGTTATGAACTACAACCTGGCGAACGGAAAATAAATACCAGGCGGATCTGCTTTAGAAAATAATAGGACAATGAACAATAATACAGCGGAAGCAAATTAGCAGAACCTATCCCACTCAGGGAGCTAGAACAACCATAATCCAAAACACAATTATAAAGCCCACCAAGGCCACTGAAAATATCAATATCAACATTTAAACTGATTTACATTATTTACATCTACAACTTCTAGGGTTTTAAGTATTTATCCAGATACATAGACGGATATGAAATCACCTAAACAAAAGTAAATGACTCCAAGGACACGACCTGAATCCGCCTAGCAACAAAACCTGAAAAGACAACAACAGAGTAATGGGGTTAGTCAAAGCGACTAAGTGAGGGGGCTGTAATACATATATATTATCGAAACAACCGAAAAGATTCACCAGTTTGTAAATGAGAAGAAAGCAAAGGAAAAATAAAGGTTTTCACAATTATTGGTGAATCGAATAATTTCGCGTAAAGGTAAAAGCTCGGCGAGACGAGGAACAACCACTTGTTTCATAATATCAGAAATATCAAATAAACCTCCCTTATTCCTCCTTGTGTAGTCAGGTAGCTAGCCCGCTACTATATAATTATATATGCAAGGACAAATATCCAATACAATTTCGGCTGAGGATATAGACTAGATCCCGTCCGGCGCAGGTACTCAAAAGGGTTGCCACTCCGGTCATACCCCCGAGCTCCCATCAGTTTGGAGTCCAGAGCATTGAGATCCACCGTAGACCCGACGTCTATCCGGCTTCACCCCGTACCCTGAAGTCCGGGCCCAATAGTGTAACGTGGCTCAATGGCCAGGCCGAAAGGCCAAGATAATTCCTCGCATTCCAAATGCTTATGTGGTCAAAGGGACCGATTGATAAATCAATTTTTAACCCTTTCGAGCTAAATGAGCTTTTGAGGGGTTATACGTAATAATTTGATATCAAAGCATTTTTCTTTAAACTCATTAATATAGTATGGTTTCAAATAGCTACTACGTATAATATAAATACGGGGAAAGAAAACATAAAAACATAAAACACAGGCTTCGGGTATATATGGAATATTTACATACGTATATGGAAAGCCGTATTCGGAAAAGAAACCCCACCTGGATAATACGGCAAAAAGGGCAAAAGAAAGAAGACCAACTACTGCCCGGAAGAACTACCACCTGAAACCAAATACAACACAACCAAGTAAGACGACGACACGACGCACGGCTTATTCTTAATGCAATAACCACTTAATTAAATCAAAGAAGGGCAATTAGGGCAATTATTCAATGAAACGAATGAAATATCAACTTCAAGCTTATAATCATGCCTAAACACAATTAGGTTTCATAGACATGCTTAAAATACTATAAAGAAGCATACATTCAAGTTTTGAAGCAATCGGAAAAGAATTGCGAAAAGCGTATAATTCCTTAAACGGAAATTGGTTCGTTTCACGATCAAACGGTATTGGAAAAATTCAAACTCTGCGAATTATTAAGTTTTAAAGCATTACGTACTTAATGGCGAAGTCGGATTTTGAAAATAATATCAAACGAAGAAAGTAGGATTTGCAATTTTTGACTTCCAGAGACTTTTGAACTAAAATCGGGACACACGGTCTACACACACGGCCTGATCAAGGCCGTGTGAAATTTTGAGAACACGCACGGCCTACCCACACGGCCTGATGCAAGGCCGTGTGGGGTGGAAAACACGCACGGTTTTGCTACACGGCCTGTTGCAAGGCCGTGTGCACCTGTTTTCGCGAATTTTCAGCAGAACGCGAAGAACTTCGCACAGAAGCAGCAAAACTTCGTCAAATCTTTACCAAAATATAATTTTCAATCAGATTTTCATACTACAAACTTCAACAAACATCAAAGATCACAATGGCAACACATAGGATCAAGAATCATCGAAAACTACGGAGTATAACGATCAAACTATCGAAAAATCCAACTTCGAAGCAATTTATCCAAAACATACTCAAACGACAACGGAATCAAATGGAACTTGAATAATACCTGTAGAGAATGTTATAAGGATCACGTAGGTTCTTACGGATCGAAATTTGGTTAAGAAACGAACTCGAAAGATCGAATTGAAGTTTTAAAGAAAATTCTTTCTTTTTCTTTCTTTCTTTTCTTTTCCTTCGGCTGTTTAAGTGTAATTAAGAAAAAGAAAAGGAAAATAGAATGAAAAGAAAACCTGAGGTTTAAATGAAAAATCGAAGGGGCATTTTCGTAATTTCGCGAAACTTCATAAAAAGGACATATCAACGAAATATATCAATATTATAGTCAAAACTCATCATTTTAAACGCACATCAACATAGAATAATTTAAATTCACAAATTATTGCATTTACGAAAATTCATATAAAACACACAAATATCACATAAGCACATATGTACCGATCGAATTTTTCCAAACTTGTCCCGTTATCTCAGGAATTCTTACCGGCTTTAGTTTACCAAAAATGTGGGGTATTACAATCTCCCCCCCTTATGAGAATCTGTCCTCAGAGTCTATTTATTCGAAGCAAACAATTCTGGATAATGTTTTCTCATTTTCTCCTCTGTCTCCCAGGTAGCTTCTTCCATTTTCTGATTCCTCCAAAGGACTTTTACAAGTGGGATTTGACGATTACGAAGTTTTTGGAATTTATGGTCCAAAATACTAACCGGTTGGGAAATGAATGTCAAATTCGGCTCTAACTTAATATCTTCCACTGGAATAATCTCGGACTCGTCTGGATGATACTTGCGAAGCTGCGAGACGTGGAAAACATTGTGAATATCGGTAAGGGCTGACGGTAAATCTAATCTGTAGGCCATCTTCCCAATCCTCTCAAGAATCACATACGGACCCAAATATCTCGGGGCTAACTTTCCTCCTTTACCAATTCGAACGAATCCCTTTCTAGGAGAAGCTTTCAAAAATACCTGATCCCCAACTTCGAACTCTAAATCACGTCGACGCCTATCAGCATAACTCTTTTGTCGATCCTGGGCAGCTTTCATTCTTTGTCGGATAACTTGCACTTTTTCGATAACATCCTGAATCAATTTCGGAGCAATGCCACGATGAATACCATCTTTAGTCCATCTCCAATCCTCAATGTCCCAATATAGTGGCAATCGACACTTCCTTCCGTACAAAGCTTCGTATGGGGCCATCTGAATCGAGGACTGATAACTGTTATTATAAGCGAACTCGATCAATGGTAGCTGTTTGTGCCACGTAGTCTGAAAATCTAGGGCACAAGATCTCAACATATCTCCGAGGTATCTGATCGTCCTTTCGGATTGGCCGTCTGTCTGGGGGTGAGCTGCAGTACTGAAGGTCAACTTCGTTCCCATACGATCCTGTAAGTTCTGCCACAAATGTGAAGTGAACCTAGTGTCTCTATCCGACACTATACTCTTTGGAACTCCGTGAAGTCTCACAATCTCCTCATGATAAACCTCTGCCAACTTGTCAACTGTATAGGTTGTACGAACGGGCAAGAAATGAGCAGACTTCGTCAACCTGTCAACAATTACCCAAATGCTATCATAACCACCTCTGACTTTCGGTAAACCCGAAACAAAATCCATTGCTATCTCTTCCCATTTCCAAGATGGAACGGGAAGTGGCTGTAGTAAACCTCCGGGTTTCTGATGATCTGCCTTGACTTGTTGACACGTCGCACACTGTCTGACATAATTGGCTACATCTCTCTTCAAACCATTCCACCAGAAGAACTCTTTCAAATCTCGATACATCTTAGTGCCTCCCGGATGAATAGTATAGGCTGATTTGTGAGCTTCATCTAAAATCTCTCTCCTCAAACTCTCTGGAACACAAACTCTTGTCTTATGTCTGAGAAGACCTGTATCGTCGATGCTGAACTGCGTGTCTGGCTCATCTTTTATTCGAATAATTTGTCACTGAATCCAATCATCAGTAGCTTGAGCTTCTTTAATTCTACGACCCAACTCTGACTGTATCGTAATATTAGAAATATGAGCATAAGAAATAATACGAGCTCTCTCGGCACCTGATATATCTAAACTCAGCTCTAGCTGTGATACACTCGCTTTTCTGCTCAAGGCATCTGCAACCACATTCGCCTTCCCTGGATGGTACTGAATCTTACAATTGTAGTCTTCTAACAACTCCATCCAACGCCTCTGACGTTTATTTAACTCCTTCTGCATGAAAAGATACTGAAGGCTCTTATGATCAGTGAAAATATCAAAAGTAACGCCGTAGAGATAGTGACGCCACTTGCCCAAAGCAAATACAACTGCTGCTAACTCCAGATCATGTGTAGGATAATTTATTTCAGCAGGTTTAAGCTTTCTCGAGGCATAAGCTATAACCTTTCCATTCTGCATCAACACGCATCCTAAACCTTCTTTCGAAGCATCAGTATAAACCACGAATCCATCTGAACCTTCAGGCAAAGTAAGAATAGGAGCGGATGTCAATCTGTTCTTTAACTCTCGAAAACTGCTCTCACACTTATCAGTCCACACAAAGGCAACATTCTTCTTTGTTAACTCAGTAAGTGGGGCTGCAAGTTTAGAGAAATCCTTCACAAACCGTCTGTAATAACCTGCCAATCCCAAAAAGCTACGAACCTCTGTCGGAGTCTTAGGCTGCTCCCAATTCAATACTGAATCTATCTTCGAAGGATCAACCTCAATACCTGTCTTGGATATAACATGACCCAGAAATGCCACTTTCTCAATCCAGAACTCACACTTACTGAACTTAGCATACAAGTGATGTTCTTTCAAAGTTTGTAACACGATCTTTAAATGCTCTGCATGCTCTTTCTCTGATTTTGAGAAAACCAGTATGTCGTCGATGAAGATGACAACAAACTTATCAAGATAAGGTCGGAAGATTCTGTGCATCATATCCATAAATGCTACAGGGGCGTTCGTCAAACCGAACGGCATAACCACAAACTCAAAATGACCATATCGAATGTTGAAAGCTGTCTTCGGTATGTCCTCTGCCTTGATACGTAACTGATAATATCCCTGTCTCAGATCGAGTTTAGAATAGACCCTCGATCCCTACAATAAATCAAACAACTCCTCAATGTGGGGAAGAGGATATTTGTTCTTCACAGTCATCCGGTTCAACTCTCTGTAATCAATACAAAGTCTAAGAGAACCATCTTTCTTCTTCACAAACAATACCGGTGCACCACCCCAGGGAGAAATACTCGGCCTAATATAACCACTGGCTAGCAAATCATCTAACTGAGTCTTCAACTCTTTCAATTCAGCTGGTGCCATTCTGTAAGGTGTCTTCGAATAAGGCTCAGCTCCCGGATACAGATCAATAACAAACTCGATATCACGGTCTGGAGGTAACGATTCTAACTTCTCAGGAAACACATCAGGGAAATCTCTAACTATCTCGGTACTTTCAAACTTCGACTGTTCCTTCGGCCTGTTAAGAAGATAAGCAACAAAACCTGAAGCTCCTTCTCGGACGAGCTTCTTTGCCTCTGTCATAGAAATAATGGGCCCATCTGTCAACTGAATACCCTGACTCGAATCGGATCCCAAACTAATCTTCTTCTCAAAACAATCAATCTTGGCCCTGTGCTCAAATAACCAATCCATACCCAAGATAACTCCGTACTTCTTCACTGACAACACTATCAAATCTGCGGGGTAAACTTTATCCTCAATAACAATGGGACAACGTCAGTACACGCGGTCGGTAATCATACAAGATCCCAAAGGGGAACTCACAACAAAACAATAATCAGACAAATCAACAGACGCATGCGCAGATAAGTCAATTTCAGGAGCAACAAACGAATGCGTAGCACCCGGATCAAATAATGCATGTATGGGTATGTTATGTGTATGTATGGTACCTTCCACCACGGCGGAAGCATCAGGCTCAGTCTCCTCATTATCGCCTTCCAGTGCATACACACGAGCTGGAACAGAAGGCTTCGGCCTTGGCGGCATAGGCTGACTCGGGGGCTGCCTCCTAGGACAACTATCCTTCTGGTGGGCAGAGCTACCACATCTAGTACACAATCCCAACTTAGACCAACACTTAAACTCTGGGTGATTCCCTCCACAATAACCACAAGTAACGGGACGATAACCTGACGGACGAGGGACTAAAGGAAAACTAGCCGGGCGAGGTGTAGAGTAAAATCCGGTCGAACGAGGTGCTGAAGTAAATCCCATAGGGCGAGGTATAGGAGGTCTGGATCCACCAAAAGGTCTCTTGCCTTTAGGCTGCATAGGAGCACTCGGAATGAAAGGCCTCTTGAAACCTGATGAAGAAGAAGCGGGGGTAGTACTACGAATAGCTCGATCAATACTGGCATACTCAGCCTCAAGAGATAAGGCTGCATCTACAGCTGCAACATAGGTAGTGGGACGGGAAGCTGCAAGACCCTGTCGAAGAGGAATACTCAAGCCCTCTAGAAACTTCTTGGTCTTCCTGCGCTCGTCTAAAGCAATATGGGGAGCATATACTGCAAGTCTGGTAAAATTAGCCTCATAATCTGCCACGGTAGAAGTACCCTGAGATAGCTCAATAAACTCCTGCTCCCGGCGATCCTGAACAGTAGGGGGAACATACTTAGCTCGAAACTCCTCAAGAAACCTATCCCATGTTGACTCAACTCCGGTGGCCCTCCATCTCTGCTCAGTCATCTTCCACCAGGCCTCTGCAGGTCCTCGCAGAAGATAGATAGCAAACTCAACCTTCTCTAGATCAGTAGGCTGAAGAACTCGGTATATCCTCTCAAGAGATGAAATCCAACCCTCTGCCACAATATCATCTGTGGTACCAACAAACTGAGGTGGGTGGAAATCGAGGAATCTACGCAAGGACTGCTCACGAGCTCTATGCTCATCTACCTCAACATTCCTGTCTCTCTGATCCAGATAATCTTTAAAGAGACCAAATATCTGCTGAGCATCCACTACTGGTGCCTGTGGTGGTACTACTGGAGGAGTACGATCACGACGAGGCGGCATCCTACAGTTAAATATAACAAGTATGCATGTAGATTAATTATGGATGCAAAGCTGTAAACACATAAGCACAAAAGCACAATTCCTAAGTCATAAGCCGTACGGACCTAGACTGACACGACTCACAGAGCTAAGGCCAATGAACCTCTAGCTCTGATACCAACTGTAACGGCACGTCCCCAAATACGGTGCGACGTGACGTCCCGCACCAAGTCATAATCCATAACCAGAACTAAAGGTCCAGTTATGAACTACAACCTGGCGAACGGAAAATAAATACCAGGTGGATCTGCTTTAGAAAATAATAGGACAATGAACAATAATACAGCGGAAGCAAATTAGCAGAACCTATCCCACTCAGGGAGCTAGAACAACCATAATCCAAAACACAATTATAAAGCCCACCAAGGCCACTGAAAATATCAATATCAACATTTAAACTAATTTACATTATTTACATCTACAACTTCTAGGGTTTTAAGTATTTATCCAGATACATAGACGGATATGAAATCACCTAAACAAAAGTAAATGACTCCAAGGACACGACCTGAATCCGCCTAGCAACAAAACCTGAAAAGACAACAACAGAGTAATGGGGTTAGTCAAAGCGACTAAGTGAGGGGGCTGTAATACATATATATTATCGAAACAACCGAAAAGATTCACCAGTTTGTAAATGAGAAGAAAGCAAAGGAAAAATAAAGGTTTTCACAATTATTGGTGAATCGAATAATTTCGCGTAAAGGTAAAAGCTCGGCGAGACGAGGAACAACCACTTGTTTCATAATATCAGAAATATCAAATAAACCTCCCTTATTCCTCCTTGTGTAGTCAGGTAGCTAGCCCGCTACTATATAATTATATATGCAAGGACAAATATCCAATACAATTTCGGCTGAGGATATAGACTAGATCCCGTCCGGCGCAGGTACTCAAAAGGGTTGCCACTCCGGTCATACCCCCGAGCTCCCATCAGTTTGGAGTCCAGAGCATTGAGATCCACCGTAGACCCGACGTCTATCCGGCTTCACCCCGTACCCTGAAGTCCGGGCCCAATAGTGTAACGTGGCTCAATGGCCAGGCCGAAAGGCCAAGATAATTCCTCGCATTCCAAATGCTTATGTGGTCAAAGGGACCGATTGATAAATCAATTTTTAACCCTTTCGAGCTAAATGAGCTTTTGAGGGGTTATACGTAATAATTTGATATCAAAGCATTTTTCTTTAAACTCATTAATATAGTATGGTTTCAAATAGCTACTACGTATAATATAAATATGGGGAAAGAAAACATAAAAACATAAAACACAGGCTTCGGGTATATATGGAATATTTACATACGTATAAGGAAAGCCGAATTCGGAAAAGAAACCCCACCTGGATAATACGGCAAAAAGGGCAAAAGAAAGAAGACCAACTACTGCCCGGAAGAACTACCACCTGAAACCAAATACAACACAACCAAGTAAGACGACGACACGACGCACGGCTTATTCTTAATGCAATAACCACTTAATTAAATCAAAGAAGGGCAATTAGGGTAATTATTCAATGAAACGAATGAAATATCAACTTCAAGCTTATAATCATGCCTAAACACAATTAGGTTTCATAGACATGCTTAAAATACTATAAAGAAGCATACATTCAAGTTTTGAAGCAATCGGAAAAGAATTGCGAAAAGCGTATAATTCCTTAAACGGAAATTGGTTCGTTTCACGATCAAACGGTATTGAAAAAATTCAAACTCTGTGAATTATTAAGTTTTAAAGCATTACGGACTTAATGGCGAAGTCGGATTTTGAAAATAATATCAAACGAAGAAAGTAGGATTTGCAATTTTTGACTTCCAGAGACTTTTGAACTAAAATCATGACACACGGTCTACACACATGGCCTGATCAAGGCCGTGTGAAATTTTGAGAACACGCACGGCCTACCCGCATGGCCTGATGCAAGGCCGTGTGGGGTGGAAAACACGCACGGTTTTGCTACACGGCCTGTTGCAAGGCCGTGTGCACCTGTTTTCGCGAATTTTCAGCAGAACGCGAAGAACTTCGCACAGAAGCAGCAAAACTTCGTCAAATCTTTACCAAAATACAATTTTCAATCAGATTTTCATACTACAAACTTCAACAAACATCAAAGATCACAATGGCAACACATAGGATCAAGAATCATCGAAAACTACGGAGTATAACGATCAAACTATAGAAAAATCCAACTTCGAAGCAATTTATCCAAAACATACTCAAACGACAACGGAATCAAATGGAACTTGAATAATACCTGTAGAGAATGTTATAAGGATCACGTAGGTTCTTACGGATCGAAATTTGGTTAAGAAACGAACTCGAAAGATCGAATTGAAGTTTTAAAGAAAATTCTTTCTTTTTCTTTCTTTCTTTTCTTTTCCTTCGGCTGTTGAAGTGTAATTAAGAAAAAGAAAAGGAAAAGAGAATAAAAAGAAAACCTGAGGTTTAAATGAAAAATCGAAGGGGCATTTTCGTAATTTCGCGAAACTTCATAAAAAGGACATATCAACGAAATATATCAATATTATAGTCAAAACTCATCATTTTAAACGCACATCAACATAGAATAATTTAAATTCACAAATTATTGCATTTACGAAAATTCATATAAAACACACAAATATCACATAAGCACATATGTACCGATCGAATTTTTCCAAACTTGTCCCGTTATCTCAGGAATTCTTACCGGCTTTAGTTTACCAAAAATGTGGGGCGTTACAAATCTGACGCCGGCGAGAGGCATCCAGCCATACTGTCTATATGTGATTTCAATTTCGGAAAGTATTGAGTGTTGAATGAGAAATTGAATATTGAAGTTGTGATTATGATTAAATTAAAATTCAATCCAAACGATGATAAATATCACAAAATTGTTTAGGGGTTGCGACGAGGCGAAGCTACATGATGTTTAAAGACAAGTTATCCGAATGTGATACCATCATACCAGGGGTCGGATGATCTTAGTTTTATATAAACTTATTTTGCGATGCGCGGGGTATATACTTTTGTCATTTCCTGGCAAAAATTGCAAAAAACTGATCCCAATCGCAACTCGAGCGCGTGGAATAATAGCATCTGAACAACATGAAATTGTGCCTAAATATATTGGGGCGCCGCACGCATAAAACTTAGCTCCCGCGAAAATTGGGTCTAAATATATTGGGGTATCACAAGCGTAGCACTTAGCTCCTGCGGCCCGTTGGACGCGACCATAAGCTGCAAATCCACATAACACAACCTGAAATTGGACATAAACATATTAGGGCACCATACGCATAGCACTTAGCTCCTGCGACTGACGGTCGGTTCTAATACCACTTGTCATGCTCCGGATTCGAGAATTCGTTGGACGTGATCATAAGTTTTGAATTCACTGAACAAAACCCGAAATTGGACCAAAAGCACTGTCCAGAAAAAATATCTATTTGTTACACTTAAATTCTAATTTATAACCCAAATTTTTCTTTTTTTGTGGGACAAGTCCCAAAACAACATATTGGGGAGCTACATCACTAAATATTAGTCGCCAAAAAGGTAAAAAGTCCCTTTAAACTCGAATAATGCGTATCCTGGAAACGAAGACGAAGGGCGAGAACCACCCACGCTCCCACCCCACCTGCATCATACTTTATTAAACCACCCAACAATCAGTGATCCTTGTGCATCCATATCCATTCCTTCGCCACAGAATGTTAATCTAAATCATCTTTACATAGAGAACCGAGAACCTCCTCAATCAGTAGTGGCTCTCGGAGTGACTCATTGTTTTCGTTCCAAATTTGTCACTGTTGTGCTTTATAAACCCGTTCCAAGAAGTTGAAAGATAGCAGTAGCTAGTAGAGGTGATTTTTTATCGTCACTGACCTTTTTATCCTAGTGCTGCTTTTTTCCGTTATGTGTGTATTGATTGGAGCAACGAGAGAAATTAGCTGAAGTGTGATTTAGTAGTGGAAAAAGCGGTATTGTTAGCCTGCTTTGTGTTCTGTAAACTTCAATTATCAAGGATGGAAATGTTTGCAAGTTTTAGATTAATTTATGGGTTAAAAGTTCCTGCTGAGTTTTGTGGATCTTCCATGGTCATCGTTATTTTTATTGGCCATCTTGAGGTTTGGATTCCACCCATGCACCAAAAGTTTAGATTTTGTTACAATCTTTAATTAAGTTCGAAAACAGAATTATTTAACAGAAACCCTCACTTCAACCATTTCAGCTTAAAGAAACGAGCAAAAACAAAAATACTATCTAACAGGTGCCATCTAATTTTCTTGGGTAACTCATTCATTTTTTTCAAGGAATGGTATGAATTTATATACCATTTCTATCCTCTTGACCAGAGGACACATTGCTGGCTACAAACTTAGAGTTTTAGTGAAAGATTGATGAGCAACTACAATAAGTAATGCACGCGGCGGCAAGTCTTCGACGACCAGAGTTGAAAACGGAAAAAGGTGGTTGGACGTTAATTATCTTCAATGAACGGAATCGATTGGAAGTGAGAACCTGGCCAAAAACGAATTGTGGTGAAGCGGCGGCAAAGGTGCGGTCCGTTGACACCAATCTGACGCCGGCGAGAGGCATCCAGCCATACTGTCTATATGTGATTTGAATTTCGGAAAGTATTGAGTGTTGAATGAGAAATTTAATATTGAAGTTGTGATTATGATTAAATTAAAATTCAATCCAAACGATGATAAATATCACAAAATTGTTTAGGGGGTTGCGATGAGGCGAAGCTACATGATGTTTAAAGACAAGTTATCCGGATGTGATACCATCATACTAGGGGTTGGATGATCTTAGTTTTATATAAACTTATTTTGTGACGGGCGGGGTATATACTTTTGTCGTTTCCTGGCGAAAATTGCAAAAAACTGATCCCAATGGCAACTCGAGCGCGTGGAATAATAGCATCTAAACAACATGAAATTGTGCCTAAATATATTGGGACAGCACACGCATAAAACTTAGCTCCCGCGAAAATTGGGTCTAAATATATTGGGGTATCACAAGCGTAGCAGTTTGCCCCGCATAGCACTTAGCTCCCGCGGCCCGTTGGACGCGACCATAAGCTGCAAATCCACAGAACACAACCTGAAATTGGACCTAAACATATTAGGGCACCATACGCATATCACTTAGCTCCTGCGACTGATGGTCGGTTCTAATACCACTTGTCATGCTCCGGATTCGAGAATTCGTTGGACGTGATCATAAGTTTTGAATTCACTGAACACAACCCGAAAGTGGACCACAAGCACTGTCTAGAAAAAATACCTATTTGCTACACTTAAATTCTAACTTATAACCCAAAATTTTTCTTTTTTTGTGGGACAAGTCCCAAAACAACATATTGCGGAGCTACAACACTAAATATTAGTTGCCAAAAAGGCAAAAAGTCCGTTTAAACTCGAATAATGCGTATCCTAGAAACGAAGACGAAGGGCGAGAACCACCCTCGCTCCCACCCCACCTGCATCATACTTTATTAAACCACCGAACAATCAGTGATCCTTGTGCATCTATATCCATTCCTTCGCTACAGAATGTTACTCTAAATCATCTTTACATAGAGAACCGAGAACCTCCTCGATCAGTAGTGGCTCTCGAGTGACTCATCGTTTTCGTACCAAATTTGTCACTGTTGTGCTTTATAAACCCGTTCCAAGAAGGTGAAAGATAGCAGTAGCTAGTAGAGGTGATTTTTTATCGTCATTGACCTTTTTATCCTAGTGCTGCTTTTGTCGTCCGTTATGTGTGTAGTGATTGGAGCAACGGTAGAAATTAGCTGAAGTGTGATTTAGTAGTGGAAAAAGCGGTATTGTTAGCCTGCTTTGTGTTCTATAAACTTCAATTATCAAGGATGGAAATGTTTGCAAGTTATAGATTAATTTTTGGGTTAAAAGTTCCTATTGAGTTTTGTGGAACTTCCATGGTCGTCGTTATTATTATTGGCCATCTCGAGGTTTGGATTCCGCCCATGCACCAAAAGTTCAGATTTTGTTACAATCTTTAATTAACTTCGAAAACATAATTATTTAAAAAAAACCTCACTTCAGCCATTTCAGCTTAAAGAAACGAGCAAAAACAAAAATACTATCTAACAGGTGGCATCTAATTTTCTTGGGTAACTCTTTCGATTTTTTCAAGGAATGGTATGAATTTATATACCATTTCTATCCTCTCGACCAGAGGACACATTGCTGGAAGATTGATGAGCAGCTACAATAAGTAATGCGTGCGGCGGCAAGTCTCCGACGACCAGAGTTGAAAACGGAAAAAGGTGGTTGGACGTTAATTATCTTCAATGAACGGAATCGATTGGAAGTGAGAACCTGGCCCAAAACGAATTGTGGTGAAGCGGCGGCAAAGGTGCAGTCCGTGGACACCAATCTGACACCGGCGATAGGCATCTAGCCATACTGTCTATATGTGATTTCAATTTCGGAAAGTATTGAGTGTTGAATGAGAAACTGAATATTGAAGTTGTGATTATGATTAAATTAAAATTCAATACCAAACGATGATAAATATCACAAAATTGTTTAGGGGGTTGCAACGAGGCGAAGCTACATGATGTCTAAAGACAAGTTATCCGGATGTGATACCATCATACCAGGGGTCGGATGATCTTAGTTTTATATATACTTATTTTGTGACGATCGGGGTATATACTTTTGTCATTTCCTAGCGAAAATTGCAAAAAACTTATGCCAATCGCAACTCGAGCGCGTGGAATAATAGCATCTAAACAACATGAAATTGCGCCTAAATATATTGGGGCACCACACGCATAAAACTTAGCTCCCGCGAAAATTGGGTCTAAATATATTGGGGTATCACAAGCGTAGCACTTTGCCTCGCATAGCCCTTAGCTCCCGCGGCTCGTTGGACGCGACCATAAGCTGCAAATCCACAAAACACAACCTGAAATTGGATTTATTAACGTAGATATGGGCTATGATTACGGCTGAGATTGTGTATTCTGAGTTGGAGATCATAGTTAACAGGTTGTTTATATTGTGCAAACATTCAAAAAACTTCACTTCATACCACCACCTGACTTAATTTTATATAACCCCCGACTTAATTTTATTCCTTATTACTTCCTTATCTTTTAGACAAAATTTCACACCACCACCTGATTGGTATGCACGCGCTTAAAACTCTTTCTGGACAAAAATACCCCCATATATATTAAATGATTTCAGCAGAATAAAAAATTCAGTCAAAACAAATTCTAAAAGTTGAAATCCCCAGATCGTGTTATCTCTCTCAGTTTTGAACCCTAGGTTCCAAAAAAATCTCAAAATCGACAAACACATCAGTCCTAAATACATTGTTTGTTGAAGGCTAAATGTGATAAACCTTATAAAGTATTGGGATAGTTGTTTGGATGTACGAATAATGGCCTGATCTTGGTGGGACTTTGCCAAATTCAAGGCGTTGCAAGAGTGAAGATCTGGAGAGTTGGCGAAGATAATTTTGAGTGTGAAGAAGAGATCAGAGATATGCCGTTGTAGTATGTGGATAAGTTTGGGAGTAAGAGCTTTGGAAATTACGCCCTAGACATTCGGGTGGCGAGAGATATTGTGTACGTGTAGAATACTAGTGACGTGGAGGAGGTGGTGGCGTGTCAATTGAACACCAGCGCCGGCGGGGGTGTAGGTGGTGGAGCATGAGGGAATGTGGTGGTGCCGTTGGAATATTGAACACATTAGTCCTGCATTTTTGCTGAAGGTCGTGTACTCCAAAGGTTTATCATGAATTGGTGGTCCATGGTGCACATTTCCCCTGCTTGCAGAGCTTGAAGACATGGCTATGGTGTTGGGCAACAGTAGAAAAAGAGCAGGGAAGAAGCAGATTTCAGGCGAGAAATAGGGTAAAAAAGAGGTTGCTTGGTTTTATAAATTAACCCACAGGGATATTTCGGTATTTTTGCGTGAATAAATACGAAATTTGAGTTATATCAGTCTCACATAATGCGCGTGTGTCACACATTTTGTAGCGCTCCTCTCCAAGGCTGGGAAGAAGGACACCACACCTGAACTGAAACAGATTCCCAAGCAAGACAGAGTGTCCTGCTCGAAAATCCATCCCAGCAAACGGCACTCACGCACTCAATATCGGCAACAGCAAAGCAACAACAACCAAGACAGAGCAACGATAAAAGCAGAAGCAATAAAGCAATAAGCAGTTTCATAATATAAAAGCCTACTAGGCTAAAGCATTTATAATAAAACATTTGCAAAAATAAAGTACAAGTATGCACGTAGTGCCATCCATGACTCAACTATCCTATTAGGTACAGTCCTGACCTCATCAACTATCCCACCTCAGGGGCACGTACGATACGTAAAGTAAACGAAGTAGTGAAGATACATGGATAAGTAAAGGTAGATAAACAAGATACGATGGTTGTTAGGACCACTAACAGACAAACCAGACCACAACTGAGCCTACTTAGACCTGCTGATGCCGACTGACAAGATAGGTGACACTGCCACCCGTCTGCCTGAAGAAACCTGAAGTAAGAACCAAAGCAGCAGGGGTGAGTATAAAGGATACTCAGTAAGGGGGCTATATAATATATATTGATCACAGTTCGTCGTTTATCGTTCAAAACTAAAACGGTGAATGTTGCTGGTTTTAAGAAATAATATAAATAATATAAGTTGTAAAACTATATGACAAAGCAACACTCGGGTTCGGCTTATTTTAAAACATTAAAAGATTGACGAACGAATCATTTGAAATCGTTTTAGCACATAATTAAATCGATCAGTTTAAAAGGAGTCTTAGTCGATTTACAACCCGTTGACAGTGGATAATATATAGCTCTAGCAGTTGAAAATAAATAATAAAGGCCAGCATTGTAATTCAACTAAGTGGTTAAAGTGGTAAAACGTTCATTCATTTATTCATTCATGTCCCGGCAAGCACGGGCCCTCTCCTTATGACTCCCACAATAAGCATGTACAAGAAAATACTCTACCACCATATTATCAATATGCACAAGTCATTACATGATTTCTAGAGGTGTGCTAAAAGCAACGTCACCACGCGATTAAGGAAACGTGTAGAAAACAACATTACCTTTGCATTATCTTAAACTAGCCAACCTCCTGACCGACATAAGCTAATACGTAAGAAGCACACATCGGGATTTGCCCTAGATGCTCGTCTCCAGGCTCACCTCCTGTATAACTCCAGGCCCAATCATTACATTATCGTTACATTTCTCGCTTTGCAATCATTACACTATATTTTGGTGGCCAAAGGGGCCGTTCGAGAGAAGGTTATAGTTGCGGGGCCAAAAGACCAAAGTCCGCCTTTTAAAACAAAATTGGTTTCCTTGTCTCTAGTTGAAAACATTGTGAAAGCATATATACATATACAATTTTGATATTAAAACAGTTTCGTTAATTATCATAAAGATAATAGTTAAATATCTAATATGATATAGTAAAGGGGCTAGAAAATATTAAAGCAATAATAAAAGCAGGACGAGAAGTTGGTTTGCAAATAATAGGGCTCTTACTTCAATTGAAATCATTTTAAACCCTTACATGTGGCTCGGCAAAACGGAAGGAAGCATGCAGTAGTCAAGTCTCTCCCTCGTTGGTCCCACTTGTAATACAAAGGGACTAAAAGATGAAAACATGACCGATAATATATACTACAAACGAGACACGAGACCACAAATGACGCACGGCAATTCAATTAAGTTAACATTCATGCTAGAAAGACAATAGAGAAAGTCAAGACAAGTAATCATGTAGGCATATAAAATTAAGGGATGATAATAAGGAATTAACAATGCAATTATAATAAATAAGGAAATAACATGATTAAATAATAAAACCATACTTAAACACAAATAGAACACTTAAACATGCTTAAAATAATATAAATAAGTTCTCACGCGAATTCCAGATCAAACGGATAACAAATGAAAAAATGGGTGAAAGCCCTAAACGGAAAAAAGCGTCAACTTCCAGACGTCGCTTCTCCTTCCCTGTTACTCAAACCCATAATATATTGGTACCTACGTATTCGTCTCGTCGAGTAGATGAATTTTTATATAAAATTCGTCTAATTCCAATAAGAAACAAGAAAGTTATGAGGGATCGAAGTTTAGTGTGCAACAGGCTAAAAATCACGAAATACACACGGGAAGCAGCATCCCGTGAGGAAAACACTCATGGTTTATGCCACTTACCATGAGAAGTTTCACCCACGGTATGCTACATACATTGAGAAGTTCACTCACGATATGCTACATACCGTGAGGTTCCAAATTACGCCAAAAAATGGCAGATCGCGAAGAACACGTGGGAAAATCAACAAACAATCCATCATAGAGCTAAATCCACCCAATTAAACATGCTAAAGCTCACATATATTCATCTATAACACATAATCCACACATATATTCAATAATTACACGAAATGAACAAGTATAACTCATAGATCACGAAAATCCTAAATAATATAAATTCTATCGAAAACACGAGAAATCGAAGCGAGAAGTGAACGGAATGAAACTGGATAAAAGGGTTACCGGTAGATAATGAAGTGAGGATCGTCTAGCTTTTTACGACTCGTCAATCAGGCAAGAAACGGGCTCTGTAGGAAGACAGAAATATTTTCTTCTCTTCTTTCCTCTTTTCTCCTTCTCTTCTTCTCTTCTCTTCTACGACTCTTTCTCTCTTTCTTTTCTTCCTTTCTTGGGCATGTCTAAAATAAGTTCACTTTGTACTACCTTATACGAGGTAGGGTTCTCAAAATTTAACATGTGGATTTTTTATTTATTTTTACCGGTAAATACTAATTTTTAACAACCGGTAACTTATTTCAATATATCTTTTTTTTAATTTTTTTTCTACTCTCTCTCGTTATCTCCTCCCCTATTCTTTCTTCCAAAATTGAAAACCTAATCCTTCCGTTTCCTTTAGCCACCATCACTCCCCCAATCCTTCGTCCTCTCAGTTCCGCCTATCTGAATCGCCCGTAGAGAAGTTTTTTTTTCCAATATGTTGCAGACATCGATTCCCAAAAGCCCTAATGATCGGCAGGTAGGTTTTTCTGAAATTTTCAATTTCATTATTTAATTAGGGTAGAAAACTGACATTCTTTCTTTGAGTTGGTCTTTATTGGTTGGATTTGTCAAATTCTCAAGCATGCCAGACATGGATGGTGTAGAAAAGAACAATGAAAAAATTGCTACTTATTTGATTTGTCAAGAGAGACAGAAATTAAGAGGAGAGAAAACGAGAAAAAATAAATAACTTTCTGCGTAATTGATTTTTCGAAGTTCTTGGTTTTATTGGTTTGGCATTAATCTCCCAAACCATTTTTTCGTGTTTGTGCCCGATTGGTATGTCTTTTTACTTGCTTGCTAGGAGCCATGTTACCAGGATAGGTATTTGTCCAAGTTTGAGAACTTCCCCAAGAATGTCATAGCTTTGATCCCATATGTTTTTTAGATGTTGGAAGTAGGAATTGAAATATGACTTGAGGAGTCAAGTGTTGATCAGATTATATTGTGTGCTGAAACCTTGTAATGTGGTATTTTTTTTCTTCTCAAAAGTGAGGGGCACAAACTGTAATTTTCTATTTTAAAGGAGGTGTAGATGTAATTAACTTTATATAGAGATAGTGAAACTTCATATTTGAGTCATGGAACTGAGATTAGCCTTTTATATTCAAGATATGAAAATATTTAATATGATCCTAATTATTCCTAGGACTTAAAGAGGAATAGTTGAAATTTGTGGTTAGGAATGAAAATGGCATCTCATGCAGAAATTTAAGGAGAACAGATTGTGGATTATATACCCAAAAAATTCTTGAGAATGCACAAAAGTAGGACATTTCCCTTTTTCTACAGAACAATCATTTGAAGAGTCATTGGTTTTCCCTGTTTCAATTTAACTTAGTAAGTATATATAATCAATATAACCTTGCGTTTTGCATATTTCACATCATCTGGTAAGAAAATCCCATGAGCAGGAATATTGGCAAAGGAATGGGATAAAACAGATATCAAGAAAAAGAGAAAATATGGCACGTCAGGCAAAAAAAAAAATAATAATAAATAATTACCTCTATATGCCCCATTACTGTACCTTTCACCATCAACAACTCATATAACAATCCCTATATGATAGGAAACAGAGCCAAAAAAATCAAGACAACCCAATCATCTGTTTTGATTTTTCTGATGATCAGCATGAGTATGTTCAAATCAACTTATTTCTCTCTTTGTTTTATGAATGCATTTCAGACTAAAGATGATGGCTATCGCGAGGGTAAAAGTAACCCAACTATAGTAGAGAATAGCACGAGTTCAATTGCGTGTGAACGTACTTCATTAGGATCTAATAGCAAGGAATTAGACCACGACCAAGTTGCAAAGTTAGAGTTTCGTACTTCCGAGGAAGCTGCCATATTTTATTGGAATTTTGGCCGGAAAAATGGATTTGATGTGAGAAAGTGTCACAGAAAGACAATACGAGGTGTTGTAAAGAATGTCGAGAGGGTTTGCTCAAGAGCCGGGTTTAAAAAGTCTCCCAAATATGCTTCCCAACTTAGGCGACGACGCAGGAAAAAAATACGATGTGGATGTAAAGCTCGTTTTCAGGTAGCTCACGATCGGCATGACAGTCTTTATAAAGTTACTAATTTTGTGTATGGTCACAATCACCCGTTAGAATCACATGAAACTGCTCGGAGACATCATCGTCTCCGATGTAATAGGTAATACTCTAATGAATTGATTATTTATTGACTTGAGAGTTGTCAAGTTTATTTTTATATTTGCTTAATGGTAGTTAAATTGTTGAATTAAGCATTTAAATCCTAAATTTTTTCGCAGATGCATAGGACCTTCTGAAAAAGATATTATAAGTGGATTGACAAGTTCTGGAATTAGCCCGGCAAAGGCTATGGATTAGTTAGAATTTATTGAAGGTGGTGCTGGAAAAGATGTATATAATTATCTCAACAAGCAACGAATGCAGGTGATTAGAGAAGGGGATGTGAACACTGCTTTGTCAATGCTCGAAGGCATGAAATTATTTGATAAAGACATGGTATTTGAGTACTCAGTTGACGAAGACCAAGTATTGACCAGACTCTTTTGGACAGACGGGCTATCACGAGCAGAATTCAATCTATTTGGTGACGTTCTTTTGTTTGATAGTACGTACAAGACAAATGCATACCGTTTTCCGCTAGTCATCATGTTTGGTATAAATAACCATTTCAACACATGTGTGTTTGGTGCAGCTCTTTTATATAATGAGACTATGGAATTCTATCAATAGTTGTTGCAGAACTTTCGCAAAGCAATGAGTGGAAAAATGCCAATAACTGTTCTGACTGATCAGGATGCAGCAATGCGCGCAGCAATTGAAATCAAGTTTCTTCTAGCAAAACATAGAACGATAGGGTTCCAAACCTTCTGAGATGCCGATAATCTGCTACATTGGTCCACCTGGGCTTTCTTCGATTTTCTAAAGGGATTTCCCCTAGGATTCGACCTCACTGCTGCCTAGTATTCACCAGTCTGTTTACGCCTTCATTCTCTCACTCCCCATCATCAGATGCTGAAGCCGTTGACGGACAAATCGGCTTTCGAAGAATCTATGAAATCTGCAGTTGGCATTTAGAAAGGAATGCGTTGCAAAATACGCATAAACCAGTTTTTGCTCGTGACATGGCACAACTTTTAAAGAAGAAGTACTAAATAGAAGAATTTCATACTTCTTAGTGTAGCTTGATTGAGAAATATGGTTTAAGTGAGAATCCATGGGTAGTCGATATTTTCCAGAAAAAAGAATTGTGGGGTGAAGCATATTTTCGGGGTCATTTTTGTGGAATGACGACCACAACACAAAGATCCGAATCTATTAATTCCTTTCTGAAGTTTTTTTTTTTTGAAACAAAGAATGAAGTTAACAGAGCTCCTTAAGCATTACTACTTATGGATTCAAAAACTCAGAGCAAAATTTTTCTGAAATCAACGAGATTCTGAAAAGGCGAGACCCTCATCAACCGATGTTGCACTTCAGCCTCTTGAGAGTCATACTGCCTCTAGTTTTACCGAAACGTTGTTTGAGATGGTATGCAAAGAGATTAGAGAGGAACAAGACCTTGTGGTGAGAGAAGCAATCAATTAGGATGGCTGTCTATTTACATTTAAATTTGGCTCATATCCTAAGCCAGATTGTAGGGATTATTCAGTTAAAATAGATTGGTTAGCTCAGAAGTTTGAATGTGAGTGTGAGAAGCTCGAGTCTGATGGACTCCCATGTCGACACTTGATATCGGCCTTCAAACATTTAGGGTTGCAAGAGTAACCTGAAAAATGCATTAAAGAGCGGTGGACCATAGCAATAGGTAAGGAATTGCGTGAGATTTTTCCTTCAGAGATTCCATTTGAGGATGAACAACGAAAAAGATTTGCGATTTTAAATAGAGAGTGTGTAAGTTTGTGCCTGCAAGCATCTCAATCAGAATTGACCACCTCTAAAGCAATAATGCACATCCAGGAACTTGTTAAAAATGCTGAGGAAGATAACCCAGTTAATTCAGTGGAAGAAAATGTACGAGGTGTGAAGGAGAAAAAACCAAGTATTGGGGATCCAAAAAAAATAATTCTTGTCATAATGTTCGCGACCCTACCAAAGTTCGCTCTAGAGGAGCACCAAGGGCAAAAAAATAAAATTGTCGAAAATGCGGGTACATGTCTATAGCTTTAGTGCAAAAATATTATGTCTTCTTTTTGTAAGTTTTACTGTTCGTTTAATCTTACTTGGTAATTTTGCAGTGAGCTAGGTCATAAATCGAGCACCTGCAAGCCCACTTCGGAAAAAACTAGTGGGATGAAACAGTGGCAATTGAATTATGGAGAGCTTATAGTCATGCAAAAACTGATTTTCTTCTTGGATTTTTTTTATATAGTCATGCAAAAACTGATTTTCTCTTGGATTTGGATCTCTTATTGAAGTATATAAAACTTGTAATTTTGTGTCTTGTTTCGTGATATGGATGATGTAACTCTCTAAGTTGTTTGTCTATTGAATGAAGTTATCACTTATCATTTATGCCTTTGTATTTATGGAATATATGGGTGTGGTTTTTGTAATTTTATACTCAATTTTTTTCTATTTTGTGTACGTTGCAACTTTCAGCTTTTTTCAAAAGTCGAAAAGCAGTTTTTATTGTATGTTCAAGCTTGCATGTCTTTTTTTCGTTAGAAATAACAAGTATGCTTATTCATAATGTCCTGAAAAGCTTGGATCACTTCCAATTTACAATAACAATAAAGCAATTCAACAGCATCCTAAATTTTATAATATAAGTTTAATTAAATTTTAGTATTATATGAATTATATAAAATAAATAAATAATTGATTTTTTCGGGAAAAAAATCCAAATACACGCATCTCATGTTCATTTTGCGGTGGCAAAGTTATATTTTATTTCAATGTAAATAGATTTATTATTAAATTATTATATTCGAAATATTAATATTTTCATAATATAAAAAAAGTTCAATAATGAAATGAATATTATCATTAATTAATAATGAAATAATAAAAAATTATTTAACAAAAAAGATAATACCAAGTATAATAATTATCTCTTTTTTCGACTAAAAAGATAAAGAGATTCCAATCAATATTTATATGGTCTATTATTAAGTATTTTTTGTATTATAATTGTTATTTTAATATTTATACAACATTCATGATATTCCTTCTATATATATATATGTATAAATATATATTCTCTCTATTACAAATATAAAATCAGTAATTCGTCATAAAAAAATAATATTACTATTTTTATATATTTAAAATGAGTTTTTTTATATCATAATTCCTGATTATTTTATAAAATGAATTACTTTGGTGTGTGTGCTTCAAATTCTAAATTAATAATTTTTAATGTATTGTTAATAATCATATAAAAATATATGGTTCGATTTATTTAATAATGTATATTTTATAATTAAATTTCCCCATGCAAAATAGGGGATAAAAGCTAGTGGATTAAGAAAAATACATCGAAAATAGTTAACTCATAAAACAGAGCAAAAAGCAGGAGATCAAAGGATTAACTATACAAACAAATTCTCAAGCTTCTATTGTGTTCTGCCTTGTTTCATGAACAACCTAAAGCTGATGAATTAATGAACTAATGTGGAGATGCCAACCTTTCCTTTTATACATGTTTAAAGTCTTCAATTCCATATAGGATTTTAAGTTTCTCTTATTAAGATGTTCCAATCCGACTCAAATTCCAAAAGAAGTCGAATAGCCCAGAGAATTTTACATTAAGTTGGAGTTTAAATGATAGTTCTGTGCCCTTTTTTTTTGTCATTCAGCACAAGAAGTAATCAAAATAAGCATCAATTTAAATGTCTAGAAACCAAACTAAAAATGGTTTGTCAGTTATCTCTTTACTACTATTGCTGCTATTAAGAATACTCAAACTAGTCAACTTTCTAATGATATAAACAATTTGTTATATACACTGGCAAAGCCATATGAATGTAACTTTACAGTAGACAGGAGGAAATTAGATTTGTTTTTGATGATCGTAACCCTCCCATTGAATCTATCTATTTTGCACCATGTAACAATTTTTACATTCAATTGTGAGACTATTACTTACAGCCTGGCTTCAACAACATCACCATCTTTTAACTCGGTGCTGGGTAATACCAACTGCCCATTTATCGACACGAGCTTCCCATCAACTCCTATCCTTCTAGCAGCATCAGCAGCTGTGCTACCTGTCCTCAATCTTATTATCTCGCCATGAGGCCAACATACAACTGCAACTTCATCAAGAGAAAGGGACTCTGCAGTTCTATACTTTCTGTCGAACTTCAATTGTCGAAGCCCTACTTCAGAACGAAGTTGCTCCTCCCATTGAAGCACTGTCCTCAGAAGCTGTAACTGTTATTCAACCAAAGATTAACACAAAATAAAAGAATAGGGATGATTACAGCTAGACCCCGTGAGGTATGGCATAAACCAGTACCCCTGAGGTTTGGAAAATTACATTACACCCCCCTGAGGTTTGAACCTGTCAGCCAAATTTCTTTATTCCCGTATGTTTTATTTGTTTCTTTTGCATTTATATTCTAAGACAGAGCACTAGGTTGGTCATTTCCAAAAACCAAATTTCTTCTTTTATTCATTTATTTATTGTAAAGTAAGGGTATAATGGAAAGCCAGGAACTGTTATGATTTTTTAACCACTGTTAACTTGAGGGCGTGTAGATGTAATCATACAAATCTCAAGGGATATATGTAATTATCCCAAAAAGTTATAATCCAAATCAAACAAGGACGGAAAATAATTGTTTTGAAACTCAAATGTGACGGGAGAAAAGGTACCTTGTTGGTGATGCCAGTTTCCAGCAAAGCAGAATTGACAGAAAAACTACGGTTCCCGAAGCTTGAGTCAGATTCATCTGGAGCAGTAGCAGGTTTACCCTCAAAGACAGACGAGACAACAGCCCAGTATTCAGTTTCTTCCCACTCCGTCAACTCAATGACTTGGATGAAAGTGGCCAATAGTCGCTCAAATTGGTCTTGCTGCACAACAGTGTGTTGATTTTCAAGTAAGCAGTGAAATACAACATGCCATTTTCAGGGGAAAAGCAAAATATAGATTATAGAATATGAGAGAGTGCCTCTGTAAAGGAATACAAAGAGAGGAATGCCTAAAATACCTTGTGGTATATACCATCTCTGCAAAGAGTACTTTTCCAAGCAGGTACACCAATCTCCATGTCCTGGTTCGCACCACCATCGGTCAGATACCTGGAAAATCAATAGATGGATCAGTTACAATAAGCAAAAGCTATGGAACTCTTATCAATCCAAGGACTAAGCTTCTACTATTAATATTGAAGCTTCCTCCTACTACTAAATCAGAGTGCTTACAGTATTTAGACAATACCTTTTTGTATAATTTGCATAAGCTTCCCATCTTTTTATTTGGTGAAAAATCTTCTTTAGCTACTGCTTCAGATACTTCAAAGGGAATTTACACCAAACTGCATCAAAGAGGAAGCACATTTATTAAGACCAAGAAAAAAGAATTTTCTGTAAAGATTCCATAAGTTGGACTAAGTTAAAGATTCCATATGGCAATAGCTTCTGTGACAGTTGAGAAATTCGGTGAAATCTCAGTGGAATCCAATGAAAATCATACAAATTTTCTCATAATTTTGTGGTCAATTCAATTAGAGAAGACATGGAATTAGCATATCAAAGAAGCACACACTTCCAAGAGTGAACTTGTAAGACATCAAGATTGCTTGTAATTAACCGCAAGTAAAATGAGAAATTCAAAAACTTCTGCTAACTGACTAGATATCATTCTTGAATTTTATGTCCAAAAAAATAAGGAAATAGCATAAGTTACGAAGACTGGAATATTACCTTCATATTTGGATGTTCAGCTAAAAGATTCGCTAATTGATAATCTCCAAGCTACAGGCAGGTCAAGAATTAAAAATAATTGATGAATTAGGTCAACATAATTGAATGAACAGAGGATGATAAATGTACCTTATTCACCAATAAAGATAGTAGACGACACTCTTGTTCTGATTTGCTCTTCAGCAACGTATATACAGTCTGAATTGTACCGAACAAAAAAACAAGTAAGAATTTCAATCTAAACAATCTAGTCGTTAACTAGTCTATCTGTAAATTTAAATGGAAAGCACCTGCAATCATCAAACCCTTTTTTTGTATAAATAAGAAACGAAAACAAGAAGCAAAAGGGGAAGAGAAGAAAATCAAAAGGCTCACCTGACCGGAAGACGGACGGACGGTAACGACGGCGCTGGATCCCGACGGTGCCACCGTCATGAACTCCGAGATGAAGCTGCTGCGATGGCCCTTTTTTTAGAAGCTGCGATGGAATAATAAATTTTTTTTATACTTATATAATAGGTAGCCGGTAATTGCAACCTATCTAGTAAGTTACATGTAAATCTTAACCTGTTTTACAAGTAAAGATGTCAACTAGGCTGGCCTGGGCCGGGCTGGGTCAGGCCCATCTGAGCCCGCCACTGTAGCGGGTTGGGTTGGCCCGGGATCGGCTTCTAAGTGGGTTGGGCTGGGCTGGGTCAGGATCAAATATGGAGGCCCAACTCAACCCATGAACCCACATTGGGACTGGGCCGGGCTGGGCCTGGGCCGGTTTTTTCGGGCTGGGCTGATATTTTTTTTCCGGGCTGGGCTGATGGGTTTGATGGATTGAAGGCAGCTTCTGTTCTTTTTTTTTTCCTTTACTTCATTTAAAATTCTTTTATTTTATTTTTTGGTATTAAGTCTTTTAAGTTAGTATTTACATAAAAAAAAAAAAGATAATAATAATCTAAAAATTATTATAAAACAAAAATACTTTATTGATTGGGATGGCTTAAAACCATAATATACATGAAATATTTAAACAAATATAACCAATTGATTCTTTATTTGAATCTACATATAAAAATTAATCCGGAATCATTTGTCAATCGTACATCGGCATAGAAGAGCTTCCATATGGATAATCTGCATTTTGTGGGAAGTACATATGTTCAAAATCAATATATTCACCAATAGTTGATGAGTTATCGGGAATTGTTGTCGTTTCAAAAGCTGTCTCATCATCGAATGGATAATTTTGTGGTGGTATCCATTTTTCTCCTAATTGGTGCAATTCATCTTGCCTATATTGTTGTGTGAGCCAATCCTTCCACAAGATACAAAATTTGATCGATTTTGGGCTTAATCGGCTTCTTCTATCCGTAATAGTTCTTTCACCTGCACTAAAAGCACTTTCGGAAGCTACAGTAGACATTTGAGATGTTAGTAGATCACGTGCAATAGAAGAAAGAATTGGAAAATTCTTTTGTTCAATTCTCCACCATTCTAAAATATCAAAATCATCTGAAACATTATCTAATAATGGAAGTTGCAAATAATGTGTTAATTCATATGTTTGAGCATTTGATGTGGTTCTACTTCTTTTAATTGAACTTAACAAAGAAAAAATCGATCCACTAGATCTACTTGGTGCCGCTTGTGTAGAAGAAGATGTTTCATGTTGTGCTCTACTTGAACGATTAGAATAAATTTCAACTAAAGCATAAATCATAGATTGAACTTCATTTTTTTCCTCATCTATATTTATAGCATCACACTTAAGATAAGAATAATATTTTTCCATCAAAAAAGTACAACCTTCTAATTTGCATCTATGATCAAAAACACAAGATAAGACACATATTTTAGGAAGCTTAGTATAATATTTACGCCATTTTTCTTCCATACTTTTAATAATTTCAAATACATTGTCATCATTTCTATGATCTTCAAATAATTTAACAATTCTAACTAAATTTGGCAACATAATATTAGACGTAGGATAATAAGTACCCGACATAACTTTAGTAACTTCAAGAAATATTTCGAGTAAAGGTGAAATCACATTAATAATATCCCAATCAGTTTCAGTAATAAATTCATTGTCATTTGCATCATGCATTTCTTGATTAACTAAATTTGTAACTATACTAGCATATGGATGTGACTCACTTAACATTCTATAAGTAGAATTCCACCTAGTTGGCATATCAAGATAAGGAACTTTGAAATTCATTTTGGCTTTTCTAACTAAACGCTATATTTTTGAGTTCTAGTTGATGCCGACATAATGTATGATAAGGCCGATCTAATTTTATCTACATAAGGTGCAACCCAAGCCATACCATCTTGAACACAAAGATGCATAATATGAAAAATACATCTAACATGAAAGCATTTACCATTAAACATTGGTTTCAAATCTCGAACTAAAAATTCAATAGCCTTAGTATTGTTAGTTGCGTTATCAAAAGACATAGATAAAATTTTATCACAAATATTCCAATAATTGCAACAATCCATTATAGCTTGATAAATATTATTACCGGAGTGTGGATGTTCAAGTAATGCAAATTCAATAATTCTTTTTTGAAGATGAAAATCTTCACTAATCCAATGCGCGGTTACACAACAATAATGGAGATTACCTCTACCTCTCCACAAATCCGAGGTAAGAGAAATTTTTGAAGTTGAAGTAGAAAAATAAGTTCGTAAAGCAATTATTTCTTCCTCATATTGTTTAAAACCATCTTTATAACAAGTATTTGAGGAAATTTTCTTATATTGTGGTTGTAAAGTTTTTCCTACCCATCTATGCATCCAATTATTTTCGGCAAAATTAAAAGGTAGTTCCGCGGCAACAACCATTTTAGAAAATTCTTTTCTTTGTTCCATATGATTATATTGAAAAGTTTGAATTGAACCACTTCTAGTTTGATGCAAAAATTATTGTGATGGACCCGATGGCCCTTCCAAATTATCCCAACCTTCGTGATCTCTATTTAAATGTCTAGTTAATGTTCCCGTACCACTATTCCTAGCAAATTTAAAAGTTTTATTACAAATATTACATGTAGCTTGTTCACGTTCTCGTTCTAATATAGTAAAATCCCAAACTTTGCTCGTTTTATTTCTAATAGGTGGCTTAGCACTAGTTGGAGTTGTATCATTATCTATAGGTAATTGGGTATCGGGGGGAGTATTAAATTTTCATGAATTAATTCTTGTTCTTCATCTATTGTTTGGGGAGGGGGTAATCTAAAATTAGTGTGTGGCATAAGTGGGGGATCTCTAATACCGGATGAAGAATTAGGGGAAGTAGAACTTTTACAAGAAGACCCACGTGATGTATTCATTTGCAATTTTTTTTAAAAAATAATATTCCAATTTTATTACATAAAATAAAAGGATAAAACAAATTATTATAGTTCACAAATATTGCACTTAATCAAATATAATAGAGAGGAAAGATGTTACCCGGATATAAATTAGAGATCCTCAAAGATAAATTGCTCAAATGAAATTCCAACTTCAATTTGCACTTCTAGCTCCTCAAAGATAAATTCCCCAAATGAAATTCCAACTTGAGAGTAGTTAAGAGAGTTGAGAAAATATATTGAGGAATTGGTGGAAAAAATGAATTGAGAATTATGGTATTTATAGGAATAAAATGAAATTAAAAAAAAAAAAGTTACTATTTTACCGTTGCAATAGGCTAGTAGATCAACCGTTCTGTAACTTCTGTTGCTTGTTAAATCAACAGCAACGGGCAAGAACTAACTGCATCAGCCATGTACTTTAATTTATTTAATTTTGGGCCATGGGCTATGACCGAAGCCATTAATTTTGGGCCATGGGCTATGGCCAAGAACTAAGAGCTGGTTGCATCAGCCATGCTTGTTAAATTAATGCATCAGCCTATGGGCCGGTTCCTGGGCTGGTCCTGGGCTGTTCACGGGTTAAAACGGGCCGGTTCACGGGCTGGGCTGGTTCCGTAAGTTTAGATCAATAGGGGCCCATCTTAATACCCCAACCCAGCCCAGCCCGCACCATACTATCCATGGTCTGGGCTTGGGCCGGTTTTGACCGGGCTGGGTCACCGGGTTCGTGGGCTGGCCCGACCCAGTTGACATCTTTATTTACAGGTAGCAGGTACTCTAATAATGTAATCTACCTAATGTTAGTTCTATTTTTCTTTGACCTAACAATAGGCAGACCCTTTTTTTTTTTTTTCTCTTTTCTCTTTTCTCTTTTCTTTTATTCCTTTCCTTTCGTTGACTTTCTTTTTCTCTTCATTTCTCTCTTTTTTTGTCTTTTCAACGAAGGTGGGGAAAAAGGATAGAAATAGGTAGGAAATGTAAAAGGGTTCAGGGATTTGACCCAATGGCTACTGGATATTAATCCTAATGTGGAGGTATGGGGTTCGACTCCTTGCAATGACAAGGATCGAATTTTTTATTTTGAAAACGAAAAAAAAGGGTTCAGGGATGAAATGATAGTTTTAGTAAAAGATAAGTTTAGGGTTAAAACTTATCCGTGTGATCAAATATACCCACGAAAAGTACGCGGTGATATAGAATAAAATTCTCGGAGTATATCCAAAAATACCGGATGTTGCACATTTTGCGCCAAGGGAGTAATGAATCTTTTTTTAAAAAATATAAGAGGATAATTAAAAATAAAAATATAACAGGGAGTTAACGTGAAAATTATGAATTTCACAAGGAGTCCCCCGTAAATCTCCCCACATTTATGCAATACACAACCACTCCGTGTAGGACAAATATAAGGAGGAATCTTTATCATAATATACAAGAGTATCTCGCCATCAAGATGACATATAACAAATAATCATTTGTTTATGGAAGTCAACTATGTGTAATCAGGATAATTACAATTGTAACGACCCACAATCTCCAAGTTCAAGATTAGCGCATTTATTGGAATTCGGACTGTTTACGGTCCCGGCGTCTTTCATAATTGCATGTTTTCCAACTCTTGCATTTAAAATTTTATAAATCATCGATTTGGTATTTAAAACCCAAGGCATTAATTAGAATTTAATTTGCATCGTTTTGTCACTAATTAGGGTCAATTTGGTAAATTTATAATTATAGCTCGTTTAATTTAGTTTAGTAATTTAACGGTGTACTTGGACAGGGGTTCAATGTTTTAATAATGTATCTTTTGTCGAGGTTCCAAATATTTTCATGAAATTCTAAATATTATTCATAAAATTATATTTCCAAAATATTACATTTTTGGCCCAAAATTATTTACACTTTGACCCCACTCGATATTGACTTTTTGTAAATGCCCGAATTTTTATGAAACGAACCTCAAACCTTGTTAAGCTTTTCATTACGGTCATTTTGACACTAAGTACGCCTAATTCCGAGACTTTGCATTTTTGTCTCGTTTTTCGAAAAATATATATAGTAACCTTCCATATTTAGAAACCACACACACACTGACAATCATCGAACGACGAGCCATTCTCTCCCAAACACGATTTTTGCAACGTTGTCGGAATTCGACGAATCATATGTCCAGATGACCGTATCGACGAGACGAATCCAACCGTACTATTTTCCCGGCCATCGGAGCAGCGACGACGGCGTAACGGAAGGAGAATCGAACAGCGGCGCAATTCTCCGATCTGGCTTTTCCGGCGACTTTCAGGCGGCGGGCAAGGGTGCTTCTGGACCGATTTTTTGCAAGGAAGCCAACGGTGGTGGTCTCGTGGCTATCCGACCACCGACGGCGGCGAAATCGACGATTTTCAGGCGGCGGTGATGCTTTCCTATCTCAGTTCTCAATGCCTGGGGTTGGTCGGGAATTGAAGCCCATGAAGAGAGGAGCATTTTGGCGGTGGTTTCACTTTAATCGGACCACGGACGGCGGAGTTATGGCGACTTGAAGGGGCGGCGGCGTTGAGTGGCGGCGGGAGTGGTGGTTCCCGGTGGTTCCAGGCGGAGTCACGATGGAAACCACCATGGTTGTGATGGGCTCGTCGAGAGGATCATTTATGTATAAGGGTTGGACTATCGGAGGTGTTTCGACGGAAGTCCGGTGGCGGCGCGGTGGCGGCACGTGGCGGCGCTACAGTTCCAGTCAGATTCCGGCGATGGAGTCTTCACGAAGATTGTTTTCCTCGACGCAACGGTTCTAACGGCGCTGGTATTACTCGAATCCGACTTGTCGTTGGTCTTTTATCGCATTTTTTTGTATTATTGTATTAATTTGTAGCTTTTGACTATAGCTTATAGCTTATAGCTTATAGCTTTTGAGCATGAATAACTTGATCCTAGTTTGGCTTAATTGTATGAATTGTTGATTGTTGATGATATATGCTTGTGTAGTCGAAACTGATAGGTTTCGGTTCGATTAGGCTAGAGATAGGATCGATCTTAGCTTGTTAGCTTTTGAGCTTTTGGGAAAAGCTATAAGTTGTACTTAATTGTTGTTGATTTAAATGAAATATACATGTTTGATGTTTAATTGCAAGGTTAACCCCTGGTTAGATTATGCTTAAATATTATTATTAATTAAATGTTAATTGTTATTCGTTTATTTAATTATTGCATACATTTGGATAAATTGACTATATTGCCCTTACTCGCTTTCTTATGTTTAAATGTTGAGTGAGTGTCCTTAAGCATGTTCGTATTTTCATAGCCGAGCGTCAGTGTTTGTTTTCTTGTTCGTGTCAGTCATTCATCCTCTAGACCCCGTGTTTTCAGGTGGGATCTCTGAGGGAGAATCATACATGTTGCTTGCTTGCTTTTCTCGTTTGTCGAGCTACAGGTAAGGGTTTAACTTATGTTAACTGGGGCAAGGACATATACTATTATACGTTGCGAAATAAATGAATACCCTGCTTTTTCTGATTACTTGTTGTACTGCCTTTACTATTCCTTATGTGCTTAGTCAAACCTGTTAATAGCAAAACCAAAATGATTTGCAATGCTTTCAACTAGAGAGAAGGAAAACCCTTTTGTTTTAAGTGCAAATTTTGGTCTCTCGACCTCGCAAATATAACCTTGTTTCGAATTGCCCCTTTGGCCTTCCACATCCCGATTCCCTGATCTCGAATGGCTCTGTTGGTCACTTAAACTATCATCGTTTTCAAATGCGAGCCCTGAACTGTGTATTGTGTTGGGCCCGGAATATTCAGGAGGTGAGCCTGGGGACGTGCGTCCAGGGCAAATCCCGATGCATACTCCAATCCGTATCTGCTTAGGTCAGCCAGGAGGTTGGCTAACCTGAGTTAGTGCGAGGGTGGCGTTGTAGGCTACGTGCTTCCTAGAAAATTCTGATAAGGGTGGCGTTGTTAACACGCGTTTCCATAAAATTCTGAGTGGGTCACGACTTTTGGTGGTGGAGTACTTGACTATGTATTTGCATGATTTTTCATAAATGAGAGTTATAAGGAGAGGGCCCGTTCTCGCCGGGACACACTATTTCATGACTTATTGCAGTACTTGCTTGTCTAATTGTTTTACGGCTTTCGTTACAATTCGAAGCACATTCCGGTTTTCTTCATTTATATAATATGTATTTCCCTATATATAAAACCCGGAAGCGTGACTTGTACTTGCTATCCTAAGCCTCCTTATTATTCAATTAATTAGTTGAATTACGAGCCATATTTATTTATCGATTCCAACTTATTTATATCGTGCTTTTCGAACTTGTAACGGCCTCGTGACTCAACTAATATCCTTTCAATTTATCGGCTTGATATTACGTGCAAATGTTTTAAAGGATCCGGTTCGTCAACCTTTTGTGTTTTCAAATAAGCCGAACCCGAGTGTTGCTTTGTGTCATTTTACAACTCATATTTCGTATTCTTTCTCAAACGGGCAACATTCACTACTTTTGATTTTAAAAGATAAACGACGAACTGTGATCAAACCCCTTACTGAGTATCCTTTATACTCACCCCTCCTATTTTAGTTCTTGCTTCAGGTAGACAGGTGGCGACGTCACCTATCTTGTCAGTCGGCATCAGCAGGTCTAGATAGGCTCAGTCTTTCTGGTTTGTCTTGTCAGTGGTCCCAACAACCGTCGAGTCTTGTTTATTGTATTTGTTTACTTTACGTACTTATGTGCCCCTGATGTGGGATAGTTGATGATACCTAGGATTGTACAGGATAGACTAGTTGAGCCATGGATGGCACTATGTGTTGTTATTCAGTTGTATTTGGAATTGCACATGTTTAATTGATAATATGTTAGCCCGTAGGCGTTTATGAATTTATCTGTTTACTTATAATCGCTTCCGCATTTCTCTGTTTTATTGTGGTTGTTGTTGGGATGTCGTTGCTGTTGCCGGTAGTGCTTGTTTGAGTGCCGTTCGCCGGAGTGAGTTTTTGAGTTGAGACCCCTCGCTGAAGTTCGGGAATCCATTTCGGTGCGGATGTGGCGGTCCTTCTTCAGGGGGTGCTACAACAATTATACCTCAAATAATTTGAAAACTACAACTCATGACTTTCATAGATAAATAATTACAGTTATACTCCATACGAAATTAGATAATTATAAAAAAAAATCCACGAAGTATGGTTCTATTAGGGTTTAGTCCAATATAACCGAAATTTTATTTTAGGTATAGTTTTTACCTATTGGTAGGCCCAAATCATGAATATCCCATCGGATCTGTCAAGAACAAGCTGACGGCTACAGGGAAGCGGCTGACGGTAGGTAATTACTAATTACTGATACCCCAAAATTCTACAAGCTTGATGAGTTCTTAGATTCAAATTTTTAATATAAATGTTATTCTAATTTTTATAGAAGTTTTTTTGTGATATGTATAAGTGGGCGAATTACATTTGGGTCTTTGACGTTATATTTAGGTCACTTAGATGTGTTGTATTACATAACGGTCCCTAAATTAGATAATATTTTTATATATAGGTCCCTAAATTGGTCAATATTTGCTTCTAAATCGGCGGCGGGATCTAATTCATGTATACAATATAAGTGAAACTAAATGATGTTGGATGCAGCTAATATTTAGGAACCCATATTTTACCTTAAATTTGACCAAATGTAAACTAGTTCAGGAACCTAAATATTATAAAAATATTTAAGTGGACCTAAAAATATAAATATTACAAATTACAAGAATCTATATGTAATTTGGCCTATGTAGGGCATAGTTCTTTCTTTTTGTTTTACATTATTGATATTGATTGACGTAAAATTTGATTTATTTATTATGTGAATTATTAATTGATGTAACATTATAAGATGTGTACTAATCTTTTTTTTTTAAATAAACATCCCTCGCAGAGGGACATGAAGTGTATTAAACATTCAATTCATAAAATACAAGATCATGTGTGAATGTTGGGATACGCCCCAAACATAACGCTAGCCGAAGCTGCAATTTTCGCAAATAAGTAATAAAGTGGGCAACACAGTTTGCCACACGTTTGAGAAAAAGAAAACAACAAATAAACAAACCTACCTGTAATGACCCGCAATCTCTAAGTTCAAGATTAGCACGGTTATCGGAATTTGGACCGTTTACGGTCCCGACGTCTTTCACACTTGCACATTTTCCAACTCTTGTATTTAAATATTTTATAAATCATCGATTTGGTATTTAAAACCCAAAGCATTAATTAGAATTTAATTTGCATCGTTTTACCACTAATTAGGGTCAATTTGGTAAATTTATATTTATAGCTCGTTTAATTTAATTTAGTAATTTAACGGTGTACATTGGACTGGGGTTCAATGTAATAATGCATATTTTATCGAGGTTCCAAATATTTTTATAAGATTCTAAATATTATTCATTAAATCATATTTTCAAGAAATTGCATTTTTGACGCAAAACTATTTACACTTTGACCTTACCCAGCATTGACTTTTCATAAACTCATGAATTTTAATACAACGAACCTCAATCTTTGTTAAGCATTTAACTACGGACATTTTGACACTAAGTACACCTAATTTCGACACTTTACATGTAGCGGGCGCCCCAAACGGGTAACGCACGCCCCGCACCGAGCCCCGACCCGGAACCGAAATGGAATCCGACCCGAATCGAAACCCGGCGAACGGCACACATTTACTCAATCACTAGACGGGGATTTCAAACGAAAGAAAATGACAGAGGTGCGGAAGCGAAATTAAACCAACAATAAAACATAATCATTGCACAAGTATTAAAGCCTACCAAGGCCAACGAAATTCAATTACATAATTAATAAACGGGTTCGATACAATATTCCGACAATGTAAATATACAGGTTCAACATAGATATCCTGAATACTAATTAAATAAAATTACTAATATCATAAAACATAATTAATAGCCAAACGGGAAAAGAGTTATACATGAGCAAAATAAATGCAACTCTACGACGACGAAGATCCCGCCTAGTATCCTGAAACCAATACAGGGGTGAAACAGAGGGGGTTAGTCAAACGACTAAGTGAGGGGGGGAATAATAATGTATATTATAAAACGGAAATAAATCACCAATTTTAAACTTAAAAGAAATCAACACAAACAAAGGTTTTCGTAAACGGGTGGTGATTTAGCATAAAACATAACTTCTCATATGACTCGGCGAGTTGAGCCCTTAACTCCAATTTCCAAACATAAAAACGGGAAACCCACCTTATTCCTCCAATGTAGACGGACCGCTAAATCCGAACTATACATAACATACGGTATAATCTCAGGTACTCAAAGGGCTGCCACTCCGGCCTCACCCCGAGCTCCCAAAGGTGGAGAGAACCATAGGATTTCCGCCGTAGACCCGATGTCTACCGACTTCGTCCTATCATTCTTTACTCCGGGCCCAAACATACACACATACATAACATATCATAACTCGCTTTTCAAATCATTTCGGGTCGGCCAAAAGACCGTTCGAGACATGTCATATGCGAGGCCGAAGGCAAAAGTTCGCCTTAGAAATTAAAGGGGTTTTACATGTCTCTTTCGCAAACATTTAAAAGATTATACGTAGTACTTTTTCATATCAAAACATTTTCGATAAATCGAATAAACATAATAGGCATAAATATTTATTAAGTATATATATAGAAACGGTGTGAAAACAAAACGTAAACGTGGCTTATATCGGGAGAGGCTTATTTATATATATACATAATAGTACTGGAATGAGAAACGGAAAGCCTCACCTGTTGGCTATTCAAAATAAGAGTAAAAATCAAGAACCGGCGCTACTCCACGGGAGTATCGTCTGCAAAAATACCAAGACACAACCAATTAAGACTAAGGATGACGCACGGCTTATACGAGAATATTAAATAGGAGCACGTTACACAATCAAATCAAGCACTTAAGTTCAAATTATCAAACGAAAACAGAGTAATTCTCAAATTTAAAAATGCAAATCAAGTCCAAATGCAACGAAACTTTACGGACATGCTTAAATTATCATAAAGGAGTATGCATTCGAATTTCGGGAAAATCAGACTTCACATGCAAAAGTTAGAAAATTTAACGAAAACTTAAAACGCACAATTCATAGACCCGAACATGTTATAAATTCGTAAATCATGCAATTCATATCTATTTCATATATATCGAATACACGAGCGAAGAAAGAATTCGGAAAAGACGAGCCTCGGAGGGACCCGTAGTGCAAAATGGGCCTTGACTTACAGAAGGTCAGGGCACTGTGCGATCGGGCCACACGGCCTTGTGCACGGCCGTGTGCCGAGGCCGTGCACAATCGGACGAACACGCACGGCCTCATGCACACGGCCTCAAGGCCGTGTGCACCAGCCCGTGCACCATCCCAACACGCACGGTCTCTTGCACGGCCGTGCAAGAGGCCGTGTACACCCACACGGGCTTGCCACACCCCGTGTGCATGGCCCGTGTGCGTCAAGAAAGAGCAGAAACATTCAGAACAGCAAATCTCTACGCGAAAATCAATCCTAATTCAACATTTAATCATCTAAACGTGCAAATTAATCCCTGATTTTCACATATAATCATCTACAATATATAATCTACACATAGAAACAATAAACACAAAATTCCATCCATAAATTCTATAAAAATCACATAAAACCTAATAATATCGACTATTCACAAAAACGAGAAAAATGAAGCATAGAAGACATTAAATGAGAGAATCGTGAAAGGCTTACTCGTAGAAGAGATCACGAGGAGTTCGTAGGCGTAAACGATTCGAAAATCCGTCGGGAAACGAAGTCGGGACGATCGTTGGAATCTTCTTCCTTCTCTTTCTCTTTTTCTTCTCTTTTCTTTCCTTTCTTCTTCCTTGCTACGTTTGAACGAGAGTGAGGTGAGAGAGAGACTTAGTCAAATGAGTTGACTAGGGTTTAAAATCGAAGGGGTAAATTCGTAATTTCGCAAAATAAGTTTGAAAACTCACGTTGTCCAAATAATACGTAATTACAGTTAAAATTCATATAATTAAACGCACATTGACACTTCATGATTTAAATATCAAAATTCACTCATTTACGAAATTATCCTAAAATCTCAGAATAAATATCAAATTAAAATAATAATTTGCGAAATTACTCGATTCAAACATACTGGATTATAAATCGGATTTTCGGGTCGTTACAATACTCCCCTCTTCAGAAGAATCTGTCCTCAGATTCTCTTCCGGTCTCGGAGTTAGTTAAGAGGAGCATAACAGAAATTCTAATAACTCGAATTAAATCGAACATTCAAATGCAATTAAATCACATAATAATACGTCATTCATAATAAACACTTAAAACACTTAATATTCCAAATAAATTCAGAGTCATACAAAATATAAAATTACATCAATTCCTAAACAAACTAGCGGGAAAGAAGAAAGTTAAAATAGAAATAGATAGCTCAAGGTTCGTTGGGACCACGACGGAAATACTGATCCAGCTGCTCTGATAGTGACCTCTACATCTTTGAGATAGATCTCTGAAGCTCTGCCTGTAAGGCTGTGTACTGACTATCAATGTGAGCGCGCTGAGCTGCAAAGCCCTCATTGATCTGCCTCTCCTGCTAGGCAAATCTCTCATCAGTCACACATCGGTAGTTAGTGAACTCCGAATAAAATTGTTGCAGGTCTATCGACTCCTGGTTCTGAGTGCTTCTTCTGCCGTGGGAAGACTCAGGAATAGAAGCATCATGTCTCAACAGCTGTGAGTAGATGTGCTGAGCCTGCTCGCGGACCTCTGGGTTCGAGGGTCCTTCTTCGGGAGCATCATCTTGGTCAGCTTCCCACAAGGGTAGTCCATCTACCAGAACATACAGGTCGTTCCGTCTCGGACCCTTCGTGCAGATCGCCATTTGGGCTAGAGTGCCATAGCTAATCGAGGTCGAACCTCCCACGGGAACCTGGGTATCGAGCCCTTCCACTTGGGCACACTCCAGAATGGCGGTGATGTAGGAGCCAACTCGAATCTCTCCTCTCGACCGAGTGGAGATATACATCATATGGTCCATCATGTACGAGATGGGGTTGAACCTGACCCCTCGCACCATATGATCGAGTATGAGACAATCTTCGGTGTTCACCGCACCCGGACTGTCTCCTCTAGCTAGAACCGATCGAGAAACGGCTCTATGCAAAATTCTCAATTGAGTGGTGATGAGCGTCGTGGCCTTGGATACGCCGGAGTTAAATATTTCGGTGGAGGTAGAGATACGTCTCCAAGCCTCGGCTTGATTCCATCCATCGGCACGTCTTCTAGGTGCCGTAACATCCAACTGAAAATACTCGGACAACTGCTGGTATGAAAACGTGTAGTCTCGGTTGAACGCTCGGAAGTGGATTCCGATCGGCATCTCGATGTCGTTCGGAAATGCCGCGCCCTTAAGAGAGCTTAAAAATTCGCAAGTGAGCCGGCGGTAGGATGGCCTTTGTATACTCCAAAAATTAGCCCACCCAATGTTGTCGATGTAACGGGAGATCCCTTCGCCAAGGCCCAATTGGTACATGGCTTCCATGTCGAGAAATTGCGTGGCCCTAATCGGTCGTTCCATTAACCGGTTGAAGACATCTTGGTCGTCTTCATTACCCAAATTCACTTGGTAACGTTCCAGTGCCGCTATGTCGGGTAATTCCCTTGCCCGACGTCCGCTACGAGTCTCACGATCACCTTCCATAGTAGAGTTTAAGTTGTTGTGAATTGAAGGAAATAAGTTGCAAATTTTCACTTGAGACTTTTACCGAACACTTGGCGTGCGCTACTTCGGGCGAAGATAGCGTGAGATCGGAATAACGGATCGAGCCCAAAATTTCAACAATCAAAGAATTTGCTGCAAACAAAGCACCTTCAAAATTCCACGAAAATCCGTCGGCTGGATCGAGAATTAAACGAACTCAAAGTTGGAAGGAAATTGGGGGGAAAAACAAGGGGGATTTTCGCATGAGAAGGAGAAAAGAAATGAGGGTTGCGCGAAAATGAGGAGCTACTGACCATTTTAAAAACTGGAAGAGATGCGCACGGCCTCTCGTCACGGTCTGTGACGAGGCCGTGTGGAAAACACGCACGGGGTATCGTCACGGCGTGTGACGACCCCGTGAGGAAAAACACGCACGGGCTCTCGTCACGGCGTGTGACGAGCCCGTGTGTATTCATGCGCACGGTCTCTCGCACCGGGTGTGACGAGACCGTGTGAAAAAGTGCACAGGGTCTCATCACGGCGTGTGGCGAGACCGTGCAAGGCATGCAAGGGCAGTTCATGTGATTAAAACCACACAAACTTCACAAAATTCAAACACAAATAAATAACACCGAAATCACATATATAATATTATACGCCTAACACACATAATTTTTAAAATTCCACATAATATGAAATTAAATAAATTTAGGATGAATGTCATGACAATGCAATATACCTGGATCGTTCATACGAAATCAAGCTTCGTCCTCTTGACTCGTCTCAACATTTTCTTCCTTGTGCAATTTGTACGGAGATGAAACGGACTTCCACATGAGAAGCAACGTCCCTTCTTCTTTCGACATTCGGACTCTTGATGGTTTCTTTGACAAAAGCCACATACTGGCGTTCCCTGCAGTTGAGGAGGTACATTCTGCTTCGATGAAGATACCGAGAAGGTCTTCTTTTCGGAAGAGGGTCCTGAATGTGTAAGTGGCCTCGTAGAACTCGTTGGATGTGCATCCTCAGTACCGCCTTCCAAGGCGTCAATACTAGCGTAGGTCTGAGGCTGAGCCGTTCCCCGCGGTACCGATCTCTTCTTCGGACATAGATTCAATATGTGATCGGGGCTACCACATCCGAAGCACAGTCCATTCTTCCTCCAACATTTAGCCTCTAAATGCGAGCCCTTACAGAATCCACATACGGGTCGTGGATATCCCTGAGGTTGGGGAGGAATAGGCTGAACGGGGGCCTGACATTTACTTTCGTGTTGCTGACGAACAATCCTCGGAATGTAATCAGTCCGGAACTCGGTCAAGAATTGATCCCAAGTCGGGACTACATGCTCGCGTTTCCATCTTTGCTCAATCTGTTTCCACCAATCCTGTGCAGCTCCAACCATCAGATATATAGCAAATTCGACTCTTAGAGGGTCCGGATATTCCATAATCCTATAAATCTTTTCTAGTGCTGATATCCATGCCTCGACAATAGTGTCATCCGGGGCACCTTCAAATTATGGTGGTTCGAATATGAGAAATTGAGCCCATGCTTCCTGCTCAGCATTTCCTTTAGGGGCATGAGCGATGAACTGTCTTAATGTTTCCAAAATTTCGGCTGGAATCGGTGGATCGGTCTGAGGTATTAAAGGAGGTGATGGGGACTGTCTACATGGACAACGACGTGGAGGCATCCTGTAAAGCCATTAGCAGTTATGCATGACAGGTAAGTGAGCATGCAAAGCTGTAAACACACAGGCAAGTAATGTTCATATAGAGTTCACATAAGCACTTAGCACATTTGCACAATTCCACAGAAGTCCTAAGCCGTACGACCTAAACACAACCGGACACGACAGACAACCAGGCATGGCAAGTACAACCTTGAGTTTCACATCCACCTATATCCAAGCCCATCCCAGTGTTTTGATTGTAAAAGATCTTTTGTTGTTGATCATCCAACAAAGATCCGTCACAATTCAAACACTAAGCGTTCTTGAACACTGGTGAGTGCAATTCCCTAAGTTACACCGGCATACAACGACCGACAAAACAAACAAAACAAACAAAACACGACGATTCAGAGCTTAGGCCATTGGACCAAAGAAGCTCTGATACCAACTGTAGCGGGCGCCCCAAACGGGTAACGCACGCCCCGCACCGAGCCCCGACCCGGAACCGAAATGGAATCCGACCCGAATCGAAACCCGGCGAACGGCACACATTTACTCAATCACTAGGCGGGGATTTCAAACGAAAGAAAATGACAGAGGTGCGGAAGCGAAATTAAACCAACAATAAAACATAATCATTGCACAAGTATTAAAGCCCACCAAGGTTAACGAAATTCAATTACATAATTAATAAACGGGTTCGATACAATATCCCGACAATGTAAATATACAGGTTCAACATAGATATCCCGAATACTAATTAAATAAAATTACTAATATCATAAAACATAATTAATAGCCAAACGGGAAAAGAGTTATACATGAGCAAAATAAATGCAACTCTACGACGACGAAGATCCCGCCTAGTATCCTGAAACCAATACAGGGGTGAAACAGAGGGGGTTAGTCAAACGACTAAGTGAGGGGGGGGAATAATAATGTATATTATAAAACGGAAATAAATCACCAATTTTAAACTTAAAAGAAATCAACACAAACAAAGGTTTTCGTAAACGGGTGGTGATTTAGCATAAAACATAACTTATCATATGACTCGGCGAGTCGAGCCCTTAACTCTAATTTCCAAACATAAAAACGGGAAACCCACCTTATTCCTCCAATGTAGACGGACCGCTAAATCCGAACTATGCATAACATACGGTATAATCTCAGGTACTCAAAGGGCTGCCACTCCGGCCTCACCCCGAGCTCCCAAAGGTGGAGAGAACCATAGGATTTCCGCCGTAGACCCGATGTCTACCAACTTCGTCCTATCATTCTTTACTCCGGGCCCAAACATACACACATACATAACATATCATAACTCGCTTTTCAAATCATTTCGGTTCGGCCAAAAGACCGTTCGAGACATGTCATATGCGAGGCCGAAGGCCAAAGTTCGCCTTAGAAATTAAAGGGGTTTTACATGTCTCATTCGCAAACATTTAAAAGATATACGTAGTACTTTTTCATATCAAAACATTTTCAATAAATCGAATAAACATAATAGGCATAAATATTTATTAAGTATATATATAGAAACGGTGTGAAAACAAAACGTAAACGTGGCTTATATCGGGAGAGGCTTATTTATATATATACATAATGGTACTGGAATCAGAAACGGAAAGCCTCACCTGTTGGCTATTCAAAATAAGAGTAAAAATCAAGAACCGGCGCTACTCCACGGGAGTATCGTCTGCAAAAATACCAAGACACAACCAATTAAGACTAAGGACGACGCACGGCTTATACGAGAATATTAAAACACATAGGAGCACGTTACACAATCAAATCAAGCACTTAAGTTCAAATTATCAAACGAAAATAGAGTAATTCTCAAATTTAAAAATGTAAATCAAGTCCAAATACAACGAAACTTTACGAACATGCTTAAATTATCATAAAGGAGTATGCATTCGAATTTCGTGAAAATCGGACTTCACATGCAAAAGTTAGAAAATTTAATGAAAACTTAAAACGCACTATTCATAGACCCGAACATGTTATAAATTCGTAAATCATGCAATTTATATCTATTTCATATATATCGAATACACGAGCGAAGAAATAATTCGGAAAAGACGAGCCTCGGAGGGACCCGTAGTGCAAAATGGGCCCTGACTTACAGAAGGTCAGGGCACTGTGCGATCGGGCCACACGGCCTTGTGCACGGCCGTGTGCCGAGGCCGTGCACAATCGGACGAACACGCACGGCCTCATGCACACGGCCTCAATGCCGTGTGCACCAGCCCGTGCACCATCCCAACACGCACGGTCTCTTGCACGGCCGTGCAAGAGTCCATGTACACCCACACGGGCTTGCCACACCCCGTGTGCATGGCCCGTGTGCGTCAAGGAAGAGCAGAAACATGCAGAACAGCAAATCCCTACGCGAAAATCAATCCTAATTCCACATTTAATCATCTAAACATGCAAATTAATCCCTGATTTTCACATATAATCATCTACAACATATAATCTACACATAGAAACAATAAACACAAAATTCCATCCATAAATTCTATAAAAATCACATAAAACCTAATAATATCGACTATTCACAAAATTGAGAAAAACGAAGCATAGAAGACATTAAACGAGAGAATCGTGAAAGGCTTACTCGTAGAAGAGATCGCGAGGAGTTCGTAGATGTAGCGCCCCGCTCTACAGCCCCCGAACCTGCACGGATTCCCAAGCCGAATACAGTGCCTCAACCCGAGAACCCATGCAAGCTAACGGGTCAATCCCGACACTTGGCAACAGTGAATCCCCAAAATAAAGCATTTAAATAGATCAGAGAATATATAGCGGAAGCATTGAAATCCATATTAACAAAAATTGCCACTCCAGGGCCAATACATTAACAACAGCCCACTCAGGGCAACATCATTTAAATAACAATATTGGGGATCAATATAATATTATCAATCCAGGTTGACAAGAATAATGAACGAGATCAAAAGACAACTAATGAGACTCGGCAAAACCAAAAAGCCTATCTGACACTGTTGCCCATCCGACACGTAAGACATGTCGGTCTCTCTCAAACCTGAGGCAAGAACAAATTAAAAGAGGGTGAGTCAAAGTACTCAGTGAAGATGTGAGAACAAGTCGAGTCATGCTTCCGGGTATTTATAGAAAATACATATGCGATAATGAAGAAACCGGAATATGCTTCGACTTGGATATACAATTAAGAATTAAAATCAATAACAATATAAAGCAGTAAATACGATCCCAGCGAGAATGGGCCTGTTCCTCCTTATATCTCCACGGTGCATGTATAAATACTCCATCGCCGGTGTCAAGCTAAGGAGCAACCCGAAGCTCAACCATAATAAATTTTAGGAAAATGTGCAACGAATGCAACACCCACCATCGCTCCCAACCGTGGCTATCATCTCCTGACAGGCCACGATTGACGCTTAGTTTTGGGAGAAGCACCTCGGATTACACCCTGAACGCCCGTCCCCAGATGTAACCTTCGGATACCTTCCCGGGCCCAACTTGAAAATAGTCATGTATTTGCTCGCTTTAAAATAACCCATTTGAATGCCAACCGACACTCTGAGCAAGGGTGACGACAAAGGATTAAATCCTAAGTCAAACCGTCACGTAAAATAAATAGTTTTCTTGCCCTTTTGAAAACAAATCAATTTGGTTTACTAATGTATAATTTTGATATTAAATGATTTGAGGATAAAACATAAAAATATAAACTCGAAATATATAATACATTAATAAGGGATTAGGGGGTTCGCAATTGTATATATATATGTTCAAGCCTAGTTAAAAGTTTAAATCCTCACCTGGAATCAAAAAGAGAGAGCCTAGCTGCTAGACTCACTGGTCTCCCACGTCGGACTGATCTGGAGACAAGACAAGACCTAGACAAATCAATAACGACTACAACAACAATAAAAGCGCAAATAAGCAATTATTGGACGAATGGCTAACCAAACATGTTTCCAATCATGCATATGTCAATTATAATATGTAAAGAAGCTATCATGTAAATTTCACGCAATTCCGACAAGTTGTCAAAAATACACATAATTAGAATTACACTATTCATAGCCCGAACGAGGGAGAAATTAAATAAGCATTCCAAAATATAAATCTACAAATTAAAAGGGTTCTATAGGTGAAAACGGTGTAATTTTTGGAGTCCGTATGCAAAAAGTCAACCAAAAATGGTGACCCGAAGACTCAATTGCCGAGAGCAAAGTTTGAAAAAGCTGGAAAAATCACTAAGTGTTTCACACGGCCGAGTGCACGGTCTTGAACACGGTGTCAAGACCGTGCACGCACACACGGCCAAACACACGGCCTTGGTGCACGGGCTCAAGCCCGTGCAAGCACAATGAGCTGCACACGGGCTCCTGCACGGTCTTTCTCAAGACCGTGCGTTAGCCCGTGTGGTTCAACTGAACCCAGCAGAAACTTACGGGTTAACAAATTTTCGAGCCAAAATTCCACAAAAATCATATTTTTAACGCAAATCAACACTCATAATTTATAACAATCAATAATCAACATCTAATTCACATATACATCCAATAAAATCACGAATTGACCAAGAAACGGGCTCGATCTAAGCAATTATCCTAAAAGTCCCGAAATAACCAAATATTCTCAAAACCTCGAAAAATCGTAAAAGAAATTGGGGAAATTGGTACCTATAGAAAGGTATCGATGAACTGATCGTTTAAAAACGATTGGTGCGAGATTCCACGGAGATTCGAGCTCGGCACGATCGATTAGGGATTCGGGAGAAATATCTCTTTTCTTCTTATTCTCTCTCTCTCTCTCTCTCTCTCTCTCTCTCTCTCTCGAAATAATAATAATGAAATGAATTTCGACACTTTTATCAAATATCTTCGAAATACCGAAAAATACGAAGGGTTATTTTAGTAATTTTAGAAAATCCAATTAAATACGCGTCGATCACATATAACGATTAAATATTTAATAAACGCAATATAGACACGTAATTTAAATACGCAAACAATATTATCACATTGGTCATATACGACATAATATATTATAATTCACATATAATCGAGAATTTAGAGATTAAGAAAGATAATTAACGCGTAAAAATACTCACATTAATTCTCGGATTTCTGGGTCGTTACAGTAGACGTAAACGATTCGAAAATCCGTCGGGAAACGAAGTCGGGACGATCGTTGGAATCTTCTTCCTTCTCTTTCTCTTTTTCTTCTCTTTTCTTTCCTTTCTTCTTCCTTGCTACGTTTGAACGAGAGTGAGGTGACAGAGAGAGACTTAGTCAAATGAGTTGACTAGGGTTTAAAATCGAAGGGGTAAATTCGTAATTTCGCAAAATAAGTTTGAAAACTCACGTTGTCCAAATAATACGTAATTACAGTTAAAATTCATATAATTAAACGCACATTGACACTTCGTGATTTAAATATCAAAATTCACTCATTTACGAAATTATCCTAAAATCTCAGAATAAATATCAAATTAAAATAATAATTTGCGAAATTACTCGATTCAAACATTTTCGGGTCGTTACATTACACTATTTGCACATTTTTCGGGTCGTTACATTACACTATTTGCACATTTTTCGAGAATAGGGTATATTATGCAATTATTGGGAGATTTGGGGCCCAAATGAAAAAAGAGAGAACACACACGCACAACAGCAGCCGCGGCTCCCTCTACCCCCAAAAATGTGATTTTCTCATTTCTTCTCGGAATCGCGCGTATGATATGTCGAATCGACCGTCTCGACGAGACGAACTTAACCATACCATTTTCCCCGACGATTGGAGCAGCGACGGCGGCAAGAAGGTGGCGCGGCAATGAGCTTTTCGTTGGAGGCTTTTTCGGCCACGACGAGGCTTGGGGTTCGTCGGAGATGGAAGCTCTCGTCGAGGGGAGTCTTTTGGAGGTGGTCTCACGGCCTGATTTAGCCGGACGGCGGCGGATCGAGGAGGAGACGGCGCAGCGGTCAATGGAGGATTCCGGCGACTCCAGACGGCGTCTCGACGGTGCACCACCGTGGCTGGAACGACCTTGAAGAGACGAAGATTTTGGTGGTGGTCTCATGGCCTGGAAGTGAGCTGCGGTGGAGCTCCAGCGGCGCGTGGCGGAGCCGCGGCGGCGACGTGGTGGTCTGGACTTTCCGGCCACTATTTTCAAAGAGCTTTATATGGATTTCAATCTTCTCGACATGTGTAAGATGATTTCGAAGTTAATTTCGTATTTCGTTGAGCCGATTTTCATTAATTTCGATTCTTGGATTCTAGGGTTTTGGAGCTTCAAAGTGAAATTAAATTCCGATGGATGATCCGATTGAGAAACGGCTTTGAGGGAAGTGACAGGCTCGTCGGGAGGAACATTTCGGTATAAGGGTCCGGTGGTGGCAGGTGGTTTTCCGGCGTTTTGGCACTGTTCCGGCGGGAATCCGGCGACGGAGTCTTCGGATAGATCGTGTCCCTCGATGCAACGGTTCTAACGGCGCTGGTATTACTCGAATCCGACTTATCGTTTGTCTTTTATCGCATTTTTTGTATTATTTTGTTAATTTTTAGCTTTTGAACTATAGCTTATAGCTTATAGCTTTTGAGCATGAATAGCTTGATCCTAGCTTGGCTTAATTGTATAAATTGTTGATTGTTGATGATATATGCTTGTGTAGTCGAACGGATAGGTTTCGGTTAGATTAGGCTAGAGATAGGATCGATCTTAGCTTGTTAGCTTTTGAGCTTTTGGGAAAAGCTATAAGTTGTACTTTAATTGTTGTTGATTTAAATGAAATATACATGTTTGATGTTTAATTGCAAGCTTAACCCCTGGTTAGATTATGCTTAAATGTTATTATTAATTAAATGTTAATTGTTATTCGTTTATTTAATTATTGCATGCTTTTGGATAAATTGACCATATTGCCCCTACTTGCTTTCTTATGTTTAAATGTTGAATGAGTGTCCTTAAGCATGTTTGTATTTTGATAGCCGAGCGTCAGTGTCTGTTTTCTTGTTCGTATCAGTCATTCATCCTCTAGACCCCGTGTTTTCAGGTGGGATCTCTGAGGGAGAATCATACATGTTGCTTGCTTGCTTTTCTCGTTTGTCGAGCTACAGGTAAGGGTTTAAACTATTTTCAACTGGGGCAAGGACATAGTTACTTAGGTTTCAAAATAAATTAATATCCCGCCTCTTCGTATTGTTTGCTGTACTGTCTTTATTATTTCCTTATGTGCTTAGTCAAATGTTTTGATAGCAAAACCTATGCATCTACCAAAATGATTTGAAATGCTTTTAACTAGAGACAAGTAACTTATTTATTTTAAAAGTAACTATTTGATCTCTGAGGCACTTATAAGTAATGTCGTTAGGGACATCCGTTAGCATGCTTCCGAAGCGTACAACGCTTGTGAGTATTTCTTAGATCGTTACATCAACTTGTCTGAAAGGTCCATTTGGCCATTCATACATAACTGCTTACATCATCTTTTCGAACGGCCCCTTTGGCCACCTAAACTGTTATTTATTTCAAATGCGAGCCCTGGACTGAATAATGATTTGTGCCCAGAGTATACAGGAGGTGAGCCTGGAGACGAGCGTCTAGGGCAAATCCCGATATATACTTCTATGCGTGTTGACTTAGGCCGGTTAGGAGGTTGACTAGCCTAAGTTAATGCGAACGGTGGTACTAACCGTGTCTCCTTAATTCACTGTACGGTGGTGCTAATCGCGTCTCCTTAAATTCTGATTGGATCACGACTTTCGGTGGTGGAGTACTTGACTACGTGTTTGCATCATTTTCATGAATGAGAGTTATAAGGAGAGGGCCCGTTCTCGCCGGGATACAATATTGCATGACTTATTGCATTATTTACTTGTCTAATTGGTTTACGACTTTCGTTACAAGTCGAAGCACATTCCGGTTTTCTTCATTTAGCATATGTATTTTCCTATATATATATAAAACCCGGAAGCGTGACTCGAACTTGCCCAACTTAAGCCTCCTTTATTGTTCAAACTATTTAGTTGAATTACGAGCCGTTTTTACTTATCATTTCCAACTTATTTATGCTATACTTTTCGAACTTGTAACAGCCTCGTGACTCAACTAATATCATTTCAAAATGATCAGCTTGACCTTATGTGCAAATGTTTCAAAGGATCCGGTTCGTCAACCTTTTATGTTTTCAAATAAAGCCAAACCCGAATGTTGCTTTGTGTTATAGTTTTACAACTTATATTATCGTATGTATCTTTATCAAAACGAGTAACATTCACCTCTTTTTGGTTTTAAACGATAAACGACGAACTGTGATCAATACCTATATTGAATTACCCCCTTACTGAGTATCCTTTATACTCACCCCTTCTATTTCGGTTCTTGCTTCAGGTAGACAGGTGGCGGTGTCACCTATCTTGTCAGTCGGCAGCAGCAGGTCTAGGTCAGCTCTTGTCTCTTGTCTTGTCAGTGTCCCAACAACGGTCGAGTCTTTACTTTATGAATTGATTTAGCTTATTGTATTTAATATTATGATTTATTTTCCGTACTTACGTGCCCCTGATGTGGGATAGATAGTTGAGCCGTGGATGGCATTAATTGGATATTTACTTTGGAATTGTTTTATGAATTATGTTGCCGTGGATGACTTTTATGATTAAATTGTTATTTTCTAAAATCGCTTCCGCACTATTCTGATTATTGTTGTTGTTGTTGGGGCGTCGTGATGCTATTGCCGGAGTTTGATCGAGTGATTGTCGTTCGCCGGGATGGATTTTCGAATGGGGTACCTTTACCTCGTTTGAGAGTTCGTCTTGGTGCGGATGTGGTGTCCTTTCTCCTCATACGGAAAGGGGCGCTACACTACCACAAATCTAATATATTTAATAAAACTCTCAGGGATTGACTGAACCTCATCACCACCCTGTATCTTTTGTATCAATGGTAAGTAGTCACCTTCAAAACCGGAAAAACGCTGCATCAAACTAGCAGCGGTGGCCAGATGGCGGCAGATCTGGTGAAGACGATGCCATGGTGGCAGCTTATCTGATTGGAGGCGGCGATAGATGACAAGTCTGGACAAGAAAACTCTCATTCGAGAGAAGAAAACTCTCATACGAGAGATGAAAACTCTCATTCGAGAGAGACATAAGAACAAAAACAAAACACAAAAAAAAAAAAAAAAAACACATAAAAACGAGATAGCGGCACCGAACGAGAGATGAATAGCCTCAGACGAAGAGGGGAGCCCCCGGCATAGACTCAGCCAAGAGGGCTGAGCTCGCCGGCGGCTAGGTTGGGTGGGTGCCGGAAATTCCCAAGTTGGGGGTGAGTGGGCGACTAGGGTTTTTTTTACAACTTATACTAATGTATTAGCATCAATTACATACACAAAACCCCGAGATTTGTGTCTTTTATAATTTCACCATCGAAATCTTGAAATCTTATACTTATTTCAGAAATGGGGTACTTGTAAAGTTTTTTAGGAGTATTATGTATATATTTTTTATGTTTTAAGGTGGTATTTGCAAGGTTTAAGTTGACCAGGCCAGGAAATTAAAGTATTTGTTAAGTTTCAATATTTTGATGGTTTTTCGGATATTTAAGCAAACTTTAGGGATTTTGTGTAATTATCCCAAGATTATTTATCATAGAGTTCATGATCTTCTATATATATATATATATATATATATATATATATATATATATAAATATATATAGATAAAAGCTATATTTCATCGATCGATAACATGTCGATCCTTATCCTCGTCCAGCTAAGTTCGTGATCATGCCAAGGAATTATACTGGATCATGTAATTATTCATATATATATATATATATAGATATTTTCCAATATTAAATAAACAAGAATATACTAATTCAATCATGATCACCAGATACTTCATTAGTAGTAATAGTTTGCTAAAGACTGTCGAGGCTTCTCAAAGGTTAATTAGATGAGCCATTTGATATTAGTTAGTCTTGTTATCTTCCTACAGGCTAGCAGAAAGTCAGAACTAGCAGATATTTATATCATGCTATGATTCGGACATTTCTAAAATTTTTATCACGGTGTATCATGTTGTGCCGTATTCGATACTGTGTCGGACACCCATGTTGGACATTTCTCTAATGTAAAATATCGAAAAAAATTCATATCCCGGGCCCGTATCTATGTTGTGTCGTGTCCGTGTCCCCGTGTCCGTGTTTCATAGATATTATGAAACCCTTGCCCTTTAAATTAGAATAATAATTAAGATGAAATAATGTTACAAATAAATTAAGAAAAAGTTCTGTTGTAATCAAGAGTACTACTGTCATGTAGCCGTATTTAATTGAATGATCTGGAAAAATGTATAATACTTTAGCGATTAATTTCCAATGAGATGAATGGAGGAATGTCAACATGCTGATTTAACTTGTGCCTGGATTAAGACTTTGCAACAAGTTGTCATATATTGAAATTTTCTGTCCGAAATAATTGAAACCCAACAATTTTAAATATTTGAGCGGATGAAGATCATGACAAGTTCAAAAGACCTTCCGACATTCTGTAAAAAAATTACCATATGACAGCTAAAAAGATAAAAACAAAAAGGATCTAAAACGAATCGTTATTACCGGCAAAATGGTAAATTTTATCCTATAAATTCATTTCGGATTTTAGTCTTATCTGAGTTTGATTTTTCAAAATTCATCATGCAACTATTTATTTTGTGCAAATATAGTTAGTTCGATTTTAATTGAAAAAATTTTAAACTTGTCGGAAAATGAAATTTATCGAAAAATAATTCAAAACTCATCGTTGAGAAGCTTCATCGAAATCATCTATTTCCTTTATTATCTTCGTCAAGATCTAAACATCAATTGAAAAATATATATTACATCTCAAAATCGTCCAATTTTAATTTTTTTTACATATTTATACTTCAGTTAGGACTCAAAATTGAATGGTCTTTAGAGTCATGCATTTGATTTTTCCAACGACATTCCGATGACTTTGTAATTTTTCCGGCCAAAACAGAACTAAATTAAATTACACAAAATGGAAAGTGACCGGCTGAATTTTGAAAAGTAATTAAATTTAGATAGGACTAAACTTCGAAAATGATAAACTCAAAGGACTAAATTTGCGAATTTGCCTGCTATCTATGTGTGGGCTGGTGCACCCGCGATGGCTTGTTTTGGGTGTTAGGGGTCGTGTGTGGTTTTTTTGTTGTTGTTATGTTTGTTTTGGTTGATGGGTATGTGTATAGCTTTAAGGCTTGGTTTTACCTTTGTATGGTATCCTTTCCTGTTCGCCGTTTGAGGTTTAGAGTCGCAATCCACTCGGTTTAGTTTGACAGGGTTGAGAGGGAACCCCGTTGGTTCGTAGGTCCGTTTGTGTGTACCAGAGATTCATGTGAAAGGTTCAGGAGCCAATTTACGATGAAGAAAGGGGTTGCAGCAACCTGTCACCCCCCACCGCCCTTTTCGGGTCTTCTCACCGATGCCAAATGACCAAAGTAATCCCCAAATGTGTAGATAATCAAGCAAGCAAACAATATATATATATATATATATATACACAACATAGGGATTGATCCCTTTGGCTTTGTGCCGGAAGGAACCGCCGGCTGCCTACGTATCCAAATGAGCTTGGGAATCAGAGCCAATGTAGTTCATACCCCGAACTTCTGAGAGTAGGGTATGGAGTAGACATATGAGGTTCGTCACGCCTCGGTTTTTGAAGAGTTTTTGTTTGTTTTATGAAGAAAAGTTGTAAAAGAAAAGTTCTCTTATGGAAAGAGTTGCCTTTCGGGTGTATCTCGAATAGAGAGGGGTTGACACGAACTCACCACTGAAACCTCATGTCTACATTTTAGCAAAAAAGGGTGTTCTTTCATTAAGAGAAGGCTTTCGGATTGATTTGGGAAGGTTTCTTACGGAAAGACGAACCTTTTGGGTATTTACGGGTAGAGGGGGAGTAAAGATCGAAGCTTTAGACCCTCATGCTGGGTTAACCAGAGGATTTTGTCTTTTCTTAAGAAGATCCTACTTTTGGAAAGTTTCCTAAAAAAGGAAAGTTTTATTTATGGAGAGTTTGTTTCTTTGACGGGACCTTGGGTTTAATTCCTGTCTATGAAGCCGTCCGGCCTTCGTTAAACCTATCGAGGGATTGTAAGCTCTGCGCAAGGTATCCGATAAATCGGAAAAAGAATAAAACCTAGGTATGTCTACCCTATACCCTATGCCGGGAAGTTCGGGGTTAGCACAGACATACGAGGTGAGAAGTTTCAAGCAAGAAAATGGTAAAACACTTAGACAAGAAAGAAACTAAAGGGAGGCGTGAGGTACTGGTTGTAGCTTTGGTGGGGTCGAGGAAGGGGAGACCCTTCGCTCGTTGACCACCTAGACCCGGTGACCTTAGCCATGGGGGTTGTCCCGCCCCATGGGGGGCGGAACGGGGCTAATACTATGAAAGTAAAGAAAGAGGGAAGTAAATAAATACTGAAAAAGGTTAAAAGAAGACTCACCCTCGTAGTCTTATCTTTGCTTCACTTCGTTCTCGCTGTTGCTTTCCCCCTTGAACACAGGAGTACGATCACAGGGACCGGACAGGACTTCGATTCAGGACCGAAATTCGAGCACTCTATTGAGCAGAGCGTCGGACCTCTTTTCGGTTTTAGGGGTTAGGAATATAGAATTCCTAACCTAAAATTGAGAAAAAGGGACCGGAAAGGGACTAGAGTGGACCGGGCTGAGAAAAGCCTAGTCCTCTCTTTAGAAATCCTAAGACGAGTACTCGAGTCTTAGGAGGGAGACATATGAGAATGAATGTGCATTTTAGTGAATGGGGTGGGGGGGTCCTTTTATAGGAGCCAAAATGTTCTATCCGGGGAAGGTTAGGGCTGCATTCCCGGGATGAAAAGTTAGGGCAACGCGCAGGGGGGGTCGGCAGGCCGGCCAGGCTGATGCGCCTGGCCACGACCAGCCGGTGGCTTTTTTCGCTAGCCGACCAGCCAGCGAGATTTTGCTGGTCGATTGGTCGTGTTGGGCCAGGCCCAGGTTTGCACATTTCCTTTGGTTTTTTGGTGTTTTATCTTTCGTTTCACGTCCGATTTGGGCGATTCGAAGACCGAGATGCTCATATCGCTTTGACCTATCGTAATAATGCATCCAATTTGGCATCCGATGAATATATGCAAGGGCCAAAGCGAGTTTAGGAGTTGATAGCGTGTGTTGCAGGGTGGTGTAGTCCCTAGGGTTAACTCTTCGAGATCGTGTCTGCATCCGGAGTGTATCCCATGCTTACTGGGGCTATGTTGTCGACTTTGCAAAACATCGTCGTATGACCAGGTGCAAAATTGAGGTGTTCACAGAGCCCCTCATTGGTGGAATCTCGAGAGAGGTGAACGCCGATGGTACAATGAAGACCCGATTTTGTGCCGATATGTGCAGAACACGGTGGGTTGAGATGTTGCGGGTGCTTATGCCTCTGTGGGGAATTACTACCAATGATGCCTCTGAGGGCCTTCCTCTGCGGGGAATAATGATGCTTATGCCTCTGTGGGCCTTCCTCTGTGGGGAATTACTACCAACGATGCCTCTAAGAGCCTTCCTCTGCGGGGAATTACTGCTAACGATGCCTCTGCGGGCCTTCCTCTACGGGGAACACTATTACTAATGCCTCTGAGGGCTCAGATTGGTAAGAGAGCTACCTCGAAGATTTTGCTATTCTCTTCAAGAGGATAATGGGGGTTGACTCAAAGATTTTTCCATTCTCTTCGAGGGAAGATAAAAGGGGCTATCTTGAAGATTTTGTTATTCTCTTCAAGAGGTGATTGGTCGAAGATTTTGCTATTCTCTTCGATGGGGATAGAAGGGCAGACTCGAAGATTTTGCTATTCTCTTCGAGATGGATTTTCTCGTCATTTGATGACAATCTGCTGGGGATTGGTGCTGAGGAGCTTCCGGAGCTAGGCACGGGTCGTGCAGGCCTCTGAGGTGCCACTGGATGAGGGAGATAGAAGGTCTTTTCCCATAGGAGCCTTTTATGTAACCTAGCTTGAGGGGCTTACTTCCATGTAGGGACTCATTTCGAGTGTAGAACGTAGTTCGGAGGCCTGGAACGGGGCTCGGAGTGTCCTTGGGTGTGTCTGGACACAAGAAACAGAGAAACGGAGGCCGGGGGCCAGACTGGGGGGACCGCCCTATAACGCCCCGAAAATCCGAATTATTATCCGGTACGTCCGGATAGTTATATTGCGCGATTTGATTATTTTATTTGATAGTTAGTACGTGTATTTTAACAATTTCATAAATGAGTGAATTTTGGTTTTTAAACCATTTCATGTCAAAGTGTGTTCAATTATATGAGCTTTGACTGTAATATTGTTTAATTCCGACAACCTGCTATTTTTAGTAAGTTCGGAGTAATTACGGTTTTGCCCCTCGTTTCTAAGTCAAGTCAAAGTTTGACTTGACCACTCTCTCTCTCCCTCAAACCTCATTCACATTAGAAACAAGAGAAAAGAAAGAAAAAGAGAAAAAGAAGAAAATAAAGAGAGAAAGCTTCGATTGATCATTCCGACTTCGATTTCCGACCGAATTTCGATCCGTGAAACTTTACGAACTCCTCACGATCTATTCTTCATGTAAGCTTCTCACGTCCTTCGCGTTTAATGCTTCCTAGAATGTGATTTATAGAATTTTGTGAATAGTTTAATAATATATGAAAAATGTGATTATGAATGATTTTATGGATGGATTTACGTGGTTCTTGGTCCTATAAGTAGATTGAATGTTGTAGATCATTATACGTAAGTTTAGTTTGAGGTTTGCATGATTTATATGATTTAAATGTTAATTTTTGGCTCATTCCCGAGAACCCTCGTGATTTTCTGCTGTGTTGATAATCCGCACGGCCTGACGCACGGTCTTGAGACCATGCGCCTCATTTTGGCCTTGCACTGCCTAACGCACGGCCGTGCGCAAGCCGGTGCGCAGGCCAGTGCAAGTGTTCGCGCACCGGCTTGAGCACGTATTCAAGCCCGTACGTCTGCCCGTCCCCAAGACCGTGTGTATGCCTTAACCATAATTTCTCCATTTTCAACTTCTTGCTCTCGACATTGTGAGTCAAAGGGGTAATTAAAAAGTTGACTTTCTTCGTTTGACCTCCGATTTGAGATCGGATTTCACCTATAGGTCCTATAAATCATGAAATACATATTTTAGGTAGTTTGAATTTTTCTGACTTTGTTTGGGCCCCGTTTCTCGTGTTTTTCGTTTAAGCCTTTTTGGCTATTTTTCAAATGTTGTCCGTTTCTTCCGAAACTTGAATGCATGCTTCCTTATTGCTTTTTATGCACGTATATGAGCTTTTATTGCATTCTAACTTGTTTTACTTATCGAATTCTATGAATTTCTATGTTTTGTTACAATATGAACCTAAGTGATATGAATGATTGTTTAACGTGCTTCTATGTGTTTTAAATCTTTCGTATAAGCCGTGCGTCGTCGTTAGTCTTATTTGGTTGTGTCTTTGTCTTTTGCAGACGATACTCCCGTGGAGTAGCGTGCCGGTCTCGCATTCTTGCTCTCGTTTTTGTCAAGCCAACAGGTGGGGTTTTCAGTTTCTTATAGTAGACGATAATACGTACATAATACCAACCCTACTACCCGATAAGCCTTGTTTTATGATTTGTTTTACATCCGTTTGTATATATAGTAGATACTTAAGCTTATACTTTTATGATCTTGAAAATGATTTAATATGAAAAGTATTATGTATAAGTTTGTGAAATGTTTACGAAAGAGGCAAGCAAATCTTTGCTTTCCGAAAGCGAACTTTGGCATTATAGCCTCGCACACAACTTGCCTCGAACGGTCTTTTGACCACATGAAATGTTTGAAAAGAGAGCTATGTATATGTATATGTTTGACCTGTTCTGATGGGCCCGGAGTAAGGACGATAGGACGAAGTCGGTAGACGTCGGGTCTACGGCGGAAATTCTATGGTTTCCTCCACCTTTGGGAGCTCGGGGTGAGGCCGGAGTGGCAGCCCTTTGAGTACCTGAGCTGTTTATGTATGATCTGTGTAGTTAGGTTGCTCCCTGATTACAACTGGAGGCATAACTAGGGTTTCTGTTTTTATGATTTGACTGGTGGTTCAGAACTCTTCTCGCTGAGTTATCCGTTTTGTTTTGTTTCATTTTGAGCTAGTTCACCAATCGTTTGCGAAAAACTTTACTTCTGTTGTTTTCTTTCTGTTTAAACTGGTGATCTACTTTCGTTTATTATTATGCACTGTTCTTTTTCCCCCTCACTTAGTCGTTTGACTAACCCCATTCGTTTCACCCCTTTGGTTTCAGGATTCTAGGCGGGCTTCATAGTATTTAGTCGTGGTCGGTCGAATTACACGCTTTTGTCTGATGTAAACTCTTGTTTCTTGTTGACTTGTTATGTAGGATTATATTTATGAATAGCCGGGAATAATATTGTAGAACCCGTTGTAAACATTTATTAATATTTTTGGGAATTTGCTAGCCTTGGTGGGCTTTACCTAACTGCGCAGCTATTATGATTTTATGTTTTGTTTTTATATTGCTTCCGCTTTTGGTTTGTCCTTGTTTTGAAATTCCCGCCTAGTAGTAAATGAGTCTGGTTTGCCGTTCGCCGGGTTTTGGTTCGGGTCGGATTACTTTCGATTCCGGGTCAGGATCCGGTGTGGGGCGTGCGTCTGCCCGTTTGGCGGCGCCCGCTTCAGTTGGTATCAGAGCTCTATGTGTTCAATGGCCTATGCTCTGAAGCGTCGAGTCTGTCTAGGTCCGTACGGCTTAGGAACTATGTGAATTGCGTGATTGTGCTTAAGTGATTGTGTGAATTTGACTTCCTTACGTGTTAATGCTTTACATGATCACTTACCGTCATGCATAATTGTACAGTTTTGCAGGATGCGTCGTGGTAGAGGTCCTCCTCCACCTCCTTCCCCGCCAGAGGGACCTACGCCAGCCCAATTTATGGCGGCATTACATCAGTTTGCTCTTCATGCTCCTCAGGAAACGCCGGAACAGATGGCTATGAAGGCAATGAATCAGTTTCTTAATCGTAATCCGCCACAGTTTGTGGGAGCACCGGATGATATGGCTGCAGAGGCCTGGATAACGGCCTTAGAGAAGATATTCAGACTAATGCACACTACAGATCCACAGAGGGTCGAGTATGCTGCCTACCTGATGATTGGGGCAGCACAGGACTGGTGGACACGGATTGATCAGCGTTGGATGCGTGATCGGGTGGTTCCGACATGGGCTCAGTTTTTGGTAGAGTTCAGGGCTAAGTACATACCGTTGGTAGTCAGACAACAGCAGGAAAGGGAGTTTTTGAGCTTAAAGCAGGGCACGTCCTCGGTAGATCAGTATGAGGCACATTTCTCTCGCCTCATTGTTCACTGTTCCTATATGGTTGAGGACGAGGAGAGGAAGACACGCCAGTTCGTGGAGGGTTTGTCTCACAGCATTCGACTGCATATGATGGCTGTCCGCCCCCGATTTTATTCCGATGCAGTTGACATGGCTCTTGCTATAGAGTCAGAGCTGAGACAGATGAGGCCTACGTCAGCACCTGCCCCCGCAGCCGCTAAGGGTTTTCTGTCGGGTCCGAAGAGGTCTTTTCATTCTGTAGGACCATCTTCTTCTTCAGCTGGGAAGAAACCGTTTCAGCAGGCTCCGAAGCCGAACATTCCTCCCCAAGCTCAGGGTTTTCCACGACCAGTTTGTGGATATTGTGGAGGTCCCCATTTGGAGTCTAAGTGTCGAAGGAAGTTAGGGCTTTGCTTTGGATGTGGTAGCTCCGATCATCTCATGAATGCATGCCCGATGAAGAGAGGTCAGAAGCAGCCAGCTCAGCCTCAAGCCCAGGCCCGACTTTACGCCTTGGAAGGTGATGCTGAAGATGTCGCACCGGATGCGAATGCTGTGGTGGAAGGTACGATATATATACATGGCACTCCTATTCATGCATTGTACGACCCGGGTGCTTCTCACTCGTTTATTGCGCCTGCTGTTGCCTTATCTGTGCATGTGCCTGTTGAGTTGCTTGAGTATGTGTTAGTTGTTAGCTCGCCGATGGGTTCTAGAGTAGCTACGAACCGCGTTCTCAAGCGTTGTCCGATGATGATTGAGGGTACCGAGTACCTCGGGGATTTGATCGTGCTGGCGATGAAGGATGATGGAGTTATTCTTGGGATGGATTGGTTATTTGAGCACCGAGCAAAGATCGACTGCTATGAGAAGAAAGTTATGCTTGGTTATAGTGAAGTTAGAGGTTTCAGAATGGGTGAAGGCCCGTATATCTCTATGATGGAAGCCAAGAAGCTTATCCAGAAGGGAGAAGCAACTGGTTTTCTAGCTTATCTTCTCAACCGCCCGAAAGAGCAGGTGAAGATCGAGGATACCGATGTGGTTAAAGAATTCATGGATGTGTTTCCCGAGAACTTGGAGTTTCTGCCCCCTGATAGGGACATTGAGTTCGTTATTGATCTAGTCCCGGGTGCTGAGCCGTACTCGAAGTCTCCATACCGTATGGGTCCTGCCGAGTTGAAGGAATTGAAGAATCAGCTCGACGAACTCCTTTCGATCGGATATATCCGCCCGAGTACCTCGCCTTGGGGTGCTCCAGTCTTGTTCGTGAAGAAGAAGGACGGTACACTCCGTATGTGTATCGATTATCGCGAGTTGAACAGGATGACGGTGAAGAATAAGTATCCTTTGCCGCATATTGAGGAGTTGTTTGATTTACTCCAGGGATCGAGAGTTTATTCTAAGCTTGATCTCAGACAAGGATATTACCAGCTCCGTATCCGAGCCGAAGATATTCTGAAGACAGCGTTCAACTCCAGATATGGTCACTTTGAGTTCGTGGTCATGCCGTTTGGACTCACGGATGCTCCTGCCGCTTTTATGGATATGATGCACAGGATCTTTCGTCCGTACCTCGATAAGTTTGTTGTGATCTTTATCGATGACATTCTAGTGTTCTCGAAGTCAGAGGAAGAGCACGCAGAACACCTCAGGATTGTTCTTCAGGCTTTGAGAGAGCATCAGTTATTTGCTAAGTTTAGCAAATGCGAGTTCTGGATCGACAAAGTGACTTTTCTAGGTCATGTCATATCCGGAACGGGAGTCGAGGTAGATCTTTTGAAGATCGAGACTGTGTTGGATTGGGAGAAACCTAAGACTCCTACAGAGATTCGCAGTTTCTTGGGTTTAGCAGGATACTATAGACGTTTTGTCAAGGACGTTTCCAAGCTTGCTAGTCCGTTGACTGCGTTGACAAAGAAGGATGCCAAGTTTGAGTGGTCAGACAAATGTGAAGCAAGTTTCCAAGAGCTCAAGAAGAGATTAACTACAGCCCCAGTGTTAGCTATGCCTAATGGATTGGAAGGACTCGTTGTGTACACAGATGCGTCACACGAGGGATTGGGTTGTGTGTTGATGCAAACTGGGAGAGTTATAGCTTACGCCTCGAGGAAGCTAAAGCCAGCCGAAGAGAACTATCCCACACATGATCTTGAGCTAGTAGCCGTTGTATTTGCTTTGCTAAAGTGGCGTCATTATCTGTATGGCACTACGTTCGATATCTTCACTGATCACAAGAGTCTTCAGTATTTGTTCACTCAGAAGGATTTGAACAAGAGACAGCGTCGATGGATGGAATTGTTTGAGGATTATGATTGCAAGATTCAGTACCATCCTGGAAAGGCGAATGTGGTAGCCGATGCATTGAGTCGTAAGGCGAGTGTAGCTCAGCTAGAGGCTAAGTTTGAGCGAGTTTATATCACCTCGCAGGCTCACGTTCACAGTATATCGATTCAGTCAGAATTGGGTCGTAAGATTCGAGATGTTCAGGCTACTAACGAGTGGACTCAGAGGCAGATAGTTCATATTTCAGATGATTCAGAGTCCCAGTTTCGTGTTGATGATTCTGGCATTCTCCGCTTCGAGACTCGAGTTTGTGTTCCTGAGAGTCTTAAGAAGGAGATTCTTGCTGAGGCACATAATACGCCTTATACAGTACATCCTGGTAGAAGTAAGATGTACCGGGATCTAAAAGAGTTGTTCTGGTGGAGAGGTATGAAGAGAGACGTAGCTGATTACGTCAAGAGATGTCAGACATGTCAACAAGTCAAGGTAGAGCACCAGAGACCTGGAGGATTGCTACAGCTACTACCGATTCCTACGTGGAATTGGGAGCAGATTGCGATGGACTTTGTGTCCGGTTTACCGAAAGTTAAGGGTGGCTATGATAGTATTTGGGTGATAATTGACCGACTTTCCAAGACTGCTCACTTTCTGCGAGTCAAGAAGTCATTCAAGGTGGTGAAGTTGGCAAAGATTTATCACCGAGAGATTGTCAGGCTTCATGGAGTTCCCGTGAGCATTGTGTCTGACAGAGATGCTAGATTCACTTCTCAATTATGGCAGCATCTTCAGGAGAAAATGGGAACGAAGCTGACATTCAGTACAGCAGCACATCCGCAGACCGATGGCCAATCTGAGAGGACGATTCGATATTTCAATGATATGCTTCGTGCGTGTGCCTTAGATTTTCGCACCAATTGGCACGACCAGTTACCGTTGATTGAGTTCGCCTACAACAACAGGTATCAGTCTACGATCAAGGCGGCACCTTACGAAGCTCTGTATGGAAGGAAGTGTAGATCCCCGTTGTTTTGGGATCTTAAGGATTGGCGTTGGACAAGGGATAACAAAGGAAGAGGAGATTCTCCGCAGTCTCTTCAGAGAGCGATTGACCGAATTCAGATCATTCGTCAAAGGATGAAAGCAGCCCAGGATCGCCAGAAAAGTTATGCCGATACACGCCGCCGACCTTTAGACTTCGAGGTTGGTGACCGAGTGTTTCTTAAAGCTTCACCTCGAAAGGGATTCACTCGTATTGGCAGAGGTGGTAAGTTAGGTCCGAGATTCTTAGGACCCTTTGAGATTCTGGAGAAGATTGGAGAAGCTGCTTACAGATTAGACTTGCCACCGAGTCTGACAGGAATCCACAACGTTTTCCACGTTTCACAGCTCCGGAAGTATCACCTGAGTGATTCACACGTTCTTCCTATCGAAGATGTTGAGATAGAGCCGGACTTGACCTTCGTTTCACAGCCGGTGAAAATTTTAGACAAGAAGACTCAAGTACTGCGTAACAGAGAGATTCCTATGGTCAAAGTGCTTTGGAGGAGTCAGTCGGTTGAAGAAGCTACATGGGAAACCGAAGAGAAGATGCGCAAGTTTCACCCCGCGTTATTTGTAGCAGACGAGAAGAATCTGGGGACAGATTCTCATAAGGAGGGGTGATTGTAACGCCCCGAAAATCCGAATTATTATCCGGTACGTCCGGATAGTTATATTGCGCGATTTGATTATTTTATTTGATAGTTAGTACGTGTATTTTAACAATTTCATAAATGAGTGAATTTTGGTTTTTAAACCATTTCATGTCAAAGTGTGTTCAATTATATGAGTTTTGACTATAATATTGTTTAATTCCGACAACTTGCTATTTTTAGTAAGTTCGGAGTAATTACGGTTTTGCCCCTCGTTTCTAAGTCAAGTCAAAGTTTGACTTGACCACTCTCTCTCTCCCTCAAACCTCATTCACATTAGAAACAAGATAAAAGAAAGAAAAAGAGAAAAAGAAGAAAATAAAGAGAGAAAGCTTCGATTGATCATTCCGACTTCGATTTCCCGACCGAATTTCGATTCGTGAAACTTTACGAACTCCTCACGATCTATTCTTCATGTAAGCTTCTCATGTCCTTCGCATTTAATGCTTCCTAGAATGTGATTTATAGAATTTTGTGAATAGTTTAATAATATATGAAAAATGTGATTATGAATGATTTTATGGATGGATTTACGTGCTTCTTGGTCCTATAAGTATATTAGATGTTGTAGATCATTATATGTAAGTTTAGTTTGAGGTTTGCATGATTTTCTGCTGTGTTGATAATCCGCACGGCCTGACGCACGGTCTTGAGACCATGCGCCAAGACCGTGCGCCTCATTTTGGCCTTGCACTGCCTAACGCATGGCCGTGCGCAAGCCGGTGCGCAGGCCAATGCAAGTGTTCACGCACCGGCTTGAGCACGTATTCAAGCCCGTGCGTCTGCCCGTCCCCAAGACCGTGTGTATGCCTTAACCATAATTTCTCCATTTTCAACTTCTTGCTCTCGACATTGTGAGTTAAAGGGGTAATTAAAAAGTTGACTTTCTTCGTTTGACTTCCGATTTGAGATCGAATTTCACCTATAGGTCCTATAAATCATGAAATACATATTTTAGGTAGTTTGAATTTTTCTGACTTCGTTTGGGCCCCGTTTCTCGTGTTTTTCGTTTAAGCCTTTTTGGCTATTTTTCAAATGTTGTCCGTTTCTTCCGAAACTTGAATGCATGCTTCCTTATTGCCTTTTATACATGTATATGAGCTTTTATTGCATTCTAACTTGTTTTGCTTATCGAATTCTATGAATTTCTATGTTTTGTTACAATATGAACCTAAGTGATATGAATGATTGTTTAACGTGCTTCTATGTGTTTTAAATCTTTCGTATAAGTCGTGCGTCGTCGTTAGTCTTATTTGGTTTTGTCTTTGTCTTTTGCAGACGATACTCCCGTGGAGTAGCGTGCCGGTCTCGCATTCTTGCTCTCGTTTTTGTCAAGCCAACAGGTGGGGTTTTCAGTTTCTTATAGTAGACGATAATACGTACATAATACCAACCCTACTACCCGATAAGCCTCGTTTTATGATTTGTTTTACATCCGTTTGTATATATAGTAGATATTTAAGCTTATACTTTTATGATCTTGAAAATGATTTAATATGAAAAGTATTATGTATAAGTTTGTGAAATGTTTACGAAAGAGGCAAGCAAATCTTTGCTTTCCGAAAGCGAACTTTGGCATTATAGCCTCGCACACAACTTGCCTCGAACGGTCTTTTGACCACATGAAATGTTTGAAAAGCGAGCTATGTATATGTATATGTTTGACCTGTTCTGATGGGCCCGGAGTAAGGACGATAGGACGAAGTCGGTAGACGTCGGGTCTACGGCGGAAATTCTATGGTTTCCTCCACCTTTGGGAGCTCGGGGTGAGGCCGGAGTGGCAGCCCTTTGAGTACCTGAGCTGTTTATGTATGATCTATGTAGTTAGGGGTTGCTCCCTGATTACAACTGGAGGCATAAGGAGGGTTTCTGTTTTTATGATTTGACTGGTGGTTCAGAACTCTTCTCGCTGAGTTATCCGTTTTGTTTTGTTTCATTTTGAGCTAGTTCACCAATCGTTTGCGAAAAACTTTACTTCTGTTGTTTTCTTTCTGTTTAAACTGGTGATCTACTTTCGTTTATTATTATGCACTGCTCTTTTTCCCCCTCACTTAGTCGTTTGACTAACCCCATTCGTTTCACCCCTTTGGTTTCAGGATTTTAGGCGGGCTTCATAGTATTTAGTCGTGGTCGGTCGAATTACACGCTTTTGTCTGATGTAAACTCTTGTTTCTTGTTGACTTGTTATGTAGGATTATATTTATGAATAGCCGGGAATAATATTGTAGAACCCGTTGTAAATATTTATTAATATTTTTGGGAATTTGCTAGCCTTGGTGGGCTTTACCTAACTGCGCAGCTATTATGATTTTATGTTTTGTTTTTATATTGCTTCCGCTTTTGGTTTGTCCTTGTTTTGAAACTCCCGCCTAGTAGTAAATGAGTCCGGTTTGCCGTTCGCCGGGTTTTGGTTCGGGTCGGATTACTTTCGATTCCGGGTCAGGATCCGTGCGGGGCGTGCGTCTGCCCGTTTGCCGGCGCCCGCTACAGCCCGGCTGGTCAACCGTGCGCCTGACTGGTTAGGACCAGCCGGCCGGCTCTCGAAGCCAAGGCGCGCTGGCCGGCCGGCTGGTGCCAGCTGGGGCACCGATTGGCTGGTGCCAACTTGATTTTGCGTTTCTAGCATTGTTGAGTAGTCTGAAGCACCAAAAAGCTACTTTTTGCTTATTTGAAGGATGGTAAGAGGCAAGGCATCCGAGGGGACTACCAAGCTCGTCGTTGCTGGAATGGGTGGAATACCCATCTGGTCACCGAGCGACGGGCGAGAGTACAAGAAGTTCGACCTGAGGAGGGAGACTACTCTGCATCTGCACCAAGAGTATTTCAGATCTGGGGTAAATTTCATTCTTTACCCTTTTATGTTTTCTGAAGTATATTTTCGTTTTCCCATTATTTTGGGCATTTCTTGATGGGGCTTTTGGTAGAAATACCTAATTAGACCTGAGACGCTTTAGATCTATGGAAAAAATATCGTTTTCATCGGGGGAAACATGACATTTGGGAAGTGGGTTTTCCATGAATAGTGTTTATGCCCAAAAATGCTCAAGTGAGCTTTTGATGGTTTGTTGGGGCTAGAGGCTTGTAGGAATCCTTTGTTTGGGTGGAGTGTTAGCCGAAAGAAGCATCTTGCAAGAAAACTAGGGTTTCTGGACCCTTAACTGGGCTTCTCGGCTTGGGCTTTCTTAGAGAAAGTGGGTACGGGCTTATAATTGTAGTGTATTTTTGCCGCGTTGTTGACCCTTTTTTGTTCTACCCACAAGAGGGCGAGCCTTCGATGCCTCGTTCTGTTCCAGCTGCTGTGGATACTTGGTATAGGAATCTCCCATAGCCGGCCAAACTGATCGTGGATGACACCAGATTGGGGATATTCTTTAGTTCTCTGCTGACAATGAGGCAGAATGGCGGTATGATTGGGGCGCTAGGTGAGGGGGGTGGGATTGCACCAAGACCTTTCAACTCCGATTGTTTGAGGTGACTATGACTCCGATGGACTTCTTTATGATCAAAGGGTTGCCCTTTGAGGGTCATCACCTTGAGTGGTGGGATGAGGTCGCTGAGGAGAGGGTGACTGATTTGCTGGGGCCTGACATGACATACGCAGGTCCAGTAGCATTGGCTTTAGGAGGAATCCTTAAAACCTGGACATCTCGCAACTTCGATACAAGAGACATGTCAGAGATGGTGAGACTGGCTCGAGCTTTTATCTTTTATGGGTTGTGTAGCACGATCTTTGCCAACTCATCTTCTTGTGCACCATTGGGATTGTTGAGATCCCTAGAGGATTTGGGACGTGTCAAGGGCTATGCCTGGGGCCGAGTAGGATTTGCTGCCAGCTATTTATGGATGGATGCCTATAGCAGGACTAAGGTTCCATCCTGTGGCGGATATGTTCCCGCTTGTATAGTATGTGTTTTGAGGGTTTACCGCATTGTGCTTCTACCACTTTCACGCTTTCGTAACCCATTTTTGATCTCTTGCAGATATGGGTTTCGGAGATATTGGGCTGCAATACTCCGACTTTTCTGGATCTGATGGAGAATGCTTTTCTTCTGAGCCGGCATTACACTCAGGGGAATGTCTCGCACATGGGTCACCAGGAGGCGTCAGCCTGTAGGAGGGCCTTAGAGGCAGTTACCACTAGATGGGCAAGTTTCTCCTCTATTTGGCTTTTCCATTAGCCTTTGTGCGGGTTTCCTTGTCTGAGCGAGTCTTCGCGTGTAGGTTCAATGGGGCCGATATAGTGAGATCACTGATCCGGATCTCTACCTCCAGTCTATGAAGGTTCATGTGTATGGCTGTCCATTTGGTAGGGCCCACTACTTTGGTTCCCAGGTTCTGTACCAGATAGAGGTGCGCAGGACCTCACCATTCCGCTTGATCCTCCGTATACCTGGGACGTGTCTTTCACCCGGGAGGCTGACGTACTAGCAGATTTCAATGAGCATTATGGAGTTTTGAGGGACTCCTATGAGGGGCCTTTGTCATATACTGACTTTGCCCAGCAGTACTTGATAGGCCGATGCCCTCGTCGAGCAGGTGCGTTCTTGAGCCGGGCTGAGGCTGATGACGGGGATGACGTTGAGGAGGATGATCCGGAGACTGCTGCAGCCCCAGCCGTAGATGTAGACTTGCCCAGGACTTCCCCAACTGGATAGTGGATGTGATGGATCTTCAAGGGAAGATGGTCTGCCACATCCTTGCTCGCCGAGGGATGGACGGGATTTCGGGGATTTCGTTCCCGAAGAAGAAGGTATGTCGTTCATCTTTCTCTTATTTTTGCCTATGTTTTTCGGTTTGGTGATGTGAGCTCCTTGTCTGTGCAGGGCCTAAAGGCCACTTATGAGGAGGCTCTGAAGATGGTTTATTCCTTGAAGAAGGAGCTTACGAACATGACCATTTTGTATGTCTAGGAGCTGTCCTGTCGCTCGGATGACACGGTATGTCCTTGTTTTATTTTCCTTCAACTTTGCTCGCTGTTTTTAGCCATGATTAACATAGCTGTCTTTTTGACAGCGCTCGACTCGGGAGACGAGGAGGCGACGAGGAGATGTGTCTGCGTGCCGACACCAGCCCCAGCATTTGTCGGTAGACAGGCCTCTAGCCCCAGTCCGGCATATGGAAAGTAGGGCAACTGATAAGGGCAAGGGCAAGGTGATACTGAAGGAGAGGCGCACTAAGATGCATCACGAGATGCCAGCAGTGGAGCCCCGGGAGGTACTATTGATTGACGAGAGTCGGGCCCAAGCGAGCGCTCAGGAGCATACCGGGGATACCACCCCTAGTTACTCAGATAATGACATCTACGAGCCCGTTGGTAGTCCTTATCGTGGTAGTGACAGCAGCTCTGCTAACGGTTCTTATCGCCCGGAGTATAGATAGGTTTTTCGCGGCTTTCTTAGTACTGTATACGGGATACTTTGTACTAATCAAACTCTAAACTTATCTATCTGAATGAACATATGGTTTTTATTTCCATTGCGTGTGTGAGTGTCTTTGAGACACGTGTATATAGATGTGTGAAATAGGGATTTCACGACACCTGACAGGTATATGTTGTGGGCGTAGTGGGGAATTGGGGATTTTGTCATGCCCAAACCAAAGTGAATCACTAAGGGGATTTTGTGGCTCTGAGTATGGTGCTCGGTAGGTGCATGTGGACATTATCTCAGCAGATGCTTCGCGTGGGACCTGCCTTTCCCAGAGGCAGTCCTAGTGTGGACAAGGTCGTCATGTGAAGACCGAGTGACGAGGCGTCAGGTGCGGGATCTGACCAGGGCTGAGGGAGGAGGTCCTTTCCTCTTTTGGGCAGCCCCAGTGTAAGCTGATGAGGATCAACTGGGTATGTCCGATTTGCTGGATATGTAAGGATCGACCATAATGACGTCTTGGATGGGCGTCTAGGGTCTTGCCCAGCCCAGTGTGTAGTGATGGCGAAGGCGGATTGGACCGGGACCTTCGAGTGATGGCTCGAGTGAGGCGTGAGGTTTGGGAACCCATCCATTTCCTAAAAGAGGACCTAGGAGTTTTCTCTACCAGCCCAAGTTTGGGTATGGGAAACCTAGACTCTCGGATAGCTTTGGTCCGCTCACAGCCCTTGAGGGTTAGTTATGCTGCCAACTAATGTAGTCCTTACATCATCTTGGACTTCCTTAAGGGATGGATAGAGGACACCCTTTTCTCCAGGGAGGAACGCTTGCCTAACGTCTACTAGCCTAGACTGACTTAAGTTACAGCTTTCCGTAGACAAGTATTTCCTTGAATGCCATTCGAGGTGGGTCAGCAGAATGTGATTGAAGGTTTGATAGAAAGGCTAGGGTGATTGAGATGGGTAAGTGAAAGTAAGAGCTCAGCACGTGCGGCTTTCAGAACTTTGCTTAGTCCGTCTTTGCTCATTTGTCCTCACCTTTTTTTTTCCCTCTTTGTTATTTTTTTGTCCCTTCTTGCCTTGGGGATCTTTTTCTTTTTTTTTTTTTTTTTGTAGCTGAACTCGAAGTAACTTCTCGAGCTGCCTACGTACCTCCATTTTCCTTACAAATATTAAAAAATTACGGCCTTTGACTAGTGAGGTCGGTTTTTGCCTAAGGCATGGGTCTTTATAGTTCAGATTTGGCCTTTTATGGGGATTTTTCACTCAAAGTTTTACTCTCATGGAGGATCAAGCTACACATAGTTCTTGTTACATTAGTAATGGAAGAACGGTAGTAGCTAGGAAAAGAGGGGGTTTGGGAATGACATCCGCAGTCCTTCTCACGGCGTGTACTTCTTAAGTTGATCAAAGTTCATAGCGGAGGCAAATGCGTCTCCATCGAGGTCATTTAACCACACTGCCCCTCCCGTTAGGATTTTCTTAATGAGGTAAGGCCTGGACCAGTTGGGGTTAAACTTCCTCTCCGGTCTCTCGGCTCGCCTCGGATCTCCTTAAGTACTAGGTCGCCTATTGATAGTCCCCTAGCTTTGATTCCTTTTTTTTTGTCATTTGTCCTATTTTTGCCTAGGTCGTCTTGCCCGACCTAACTGGGAGTCATTTTTGCCTAAGTCGTCCTGTTCGACCTAGCCGGCTATTCTAGAAGAAATGTGTGGAGGCGATTCGAAAGAGCCCTAGTCGATATAGAGATGCGACATCGTAGATCATAAGACCTTGTTGGCTTTGGGTAGGATCTCGGCAGAGTGCTCCTGACAACACGGTGCTTCGGCTGTCTTGGAACGAGTAGTAGTCGTTCGGACTCGGACTACAAGTATGATCGGTAGTCTAGTATCAAGCCGATGTCCCATATGAACTCCCAGTCGGCACGACGGTCCTAATACCTTGTGTAGAATGTCAATATTGATAAACGGGGTTTTTTGAGATATTTAGTACCCGTCTAAGGAAACATTGACACCTCTACCTTTCTTTAGTGTTTTACTCAGAGGGAGTGCCACAAAGGGTCAAAGGCAAAGTTTTTACCCAGTCTTAGGTATAGTGTGCCTAGAGGCGGTCTATATGCAAGAACGGTCCTCACGGGTTCGAGAAGAGGCTACCACCTGCCTAGAGTGTCAAAAATATCCTCCTAGGTCCTCCCCGAGGGACTCCTATGTCAAAACACTTTTGTTGACTCATTAACGTACTTAGTATAGTCTGTCGGATGATTCTCAATCGAGTTGGTGGGGTACGAGTGGCCCTTTTAAATTCCAATGACTTGACAGAATCGTCTTAGGAGGCTTGCACTAAGTACTAAAGCAAGTGGCTGAGGGTCATAGTACCTTAGACGAGGGGTCATGACCTCCCCCCAATCTCCGAATACCATGCTTCGGAGTTTAACCCTCACATTATGTAAGTGAAATGCAAGTTGTGAAGTGCGTGAGGTCTCTAGCGCGAGATCGAGATATGTATCTATATATATATATATATATGTATGTATGTATGTATAGGTATATATATTGGGGCATGCTTGCAGAAAAATAAACACATAAGGGGAAAGGGGTTTTGGGGAACCCTTGGTCATTTAGCTCGGCTGCGGTCGAAGTCTGGCTCTCTTAGTCATCCCCAATAGAGTAGCTACTGAGAGGCTGGTGCGCCCGATGGATTTTTGTGTGTGTTAGGGGTCATGTGTGGTTTGTTTTGGTTGATGGGTATGTGTATAGCGTAAGGGTTGGTTTTACCTTTGTATGGTATCCTTTCCTGTTCGCCGTTTGAGGTTTAGAGTCACCACCCACTCGGTTTAGTTTGACAGGGTTGAGGGGGAAACCTGTTGGCTCGTAGGTCTGTTTGTGTGTACCAGAGATTCATATGAAGGGTTCGGGAGCCAATTTACGATAGAGGAAGGGGTTGAAGCAACCTATCACCCCCCACCGCCCCTTTCGAGTCTTTTAACCGATACCAAATGACCAAAGTATTCCCCAAATGTGTAGATAATCAAGCAAGCAAGCAATATATATATATAGATATATATATACAACATAGGGATTGGATCCCTTTGGCTTCGTGCCGGAAGGAACCGGCTGCCTACGTATCCCAAGGAGCTTGGGAATCAGAGCCAACGTAGTCATACCCTGAACTTTTGAGAGTAGGGTATGGAGTAGACATATGAGGTTCATCACGCCTCGGTTTTTTGAAGAGTTTTTGTTTGTTTTATGAAGAAAAGTTGTAAAAGGAAAGTTCTCTTATGGAAAGAGTTGCCTTTCGAGTGTATCTCGAATAGAGGGGGGTTGAGACAAACTCACCACAGAAACCTCATGTCTAGATTTAAACTAAAAAAGGGATTCTTTCATTAAGAGAAGACTTTCGTGTTGATTTGGGATGGTTTCTTACGAAAAGAGGAACCTTTCGAGTATTTACGGATAGAGGGGGAGTAAAGCTTGAAGCTTTAGACCCTCATGTCGGCTTAACCAGAGGATTTTGACTTTTCTTAACAAGATCCTATTTTTGGAAGGTTTCCTAAACAAGGAAAGTTTTATTTATGGAGAGTTTGTTTTTTTGACGGGACCTTGGGTTTAATTCCTGGCTATGAAGCCGTCCGGCCTTCGTTAAATCTATCGAGGGATTATAAGCCCTGCGCAAGGTATCCGGCAAATCGGAAAAGGAATTAGACCTAGGTATGTCTACCCTATACCCTATGCTCGGGAAGTTCGGGGTTAGCACAGACACACGAGGATAGACGTTTCAAGCAAGAAAGCTGTAAAACACTTAGACAAGCAAGAAACTAAAGGGAGGTGTGAGGTACCGGTTGTAGCCTAGGTGAGGTCGAGGAAGGGGAGACCCTTCGCTCGTTGACCACCTAGACCTAGCTGCTTTAGCCAAGGGGGGTGTCCCGCCCCATAAGGGGGCAGAACGGGGCTATTACTATGAAAGTAAAGAAAGCGGGAAGTAAATAAATACCGAAAAAGGCTAAAAGGACTCACCCTCGTAGTCTTACTTCGCTTCATGTCGTTCCCGTTGTTTCTTTCCCCCTCGAACACAGGAGCACGATCACAGGAACCGGACCGGACTTCGATTCGGGACTTAAATTCGAGCACTCTATTGAGCAGAGCGTCGGACCTCCTTTCGGTTTTAGGGGTTAGGAATATAGAATTCCTAATCTAAAACCGAGAAAAAGGGACTGGAAAGGGCTGAGAAAAGCCTAGTCCACTCTTTAGAAATCCTAAGACGAGTACTCGAGTCTTCGGAGGGAGAGAGATGAGAGTGAATGTGCATTTTAGTGAATGGGGTGGGGGGTCCTTTTATAGGTGCGAAAATGTTCTATCCGGGGAAGGTTAGGGCTGCATTCCTCGAATGGAAAGTTAGAGCAACGCGCAGGGGGGTCGGCTGGCTGGCCAGGTGCACCACGACCAGCCAGTGGCTTTTTTTGCGAGCTGGATGGCCAGTGAGATTTTTTCTGGTCTGTCGGTTGTGTTGGGCCAGGCCCAGGTTTGTGCGTTTTCTAAGGATTTTTGGTGTTTTCTCCTTCATTTCACGTCCGATTTGGGTGATTCGAAGACCTAGATGCTTCTATCTCTCTGTCCTATCGTAATTGTGCATCGACTTTGGCATCCGACGAATATATGCAAGGGCCAAAGTGAGTTTAGGGGCCGATAGCGTGTGTTGCAGGGTTGAGAACCCTAGGGTTAACTCTTCGAAATCGTCTGAGCGTCCGCAGTGTATCCCATGCTTACTGGGGTTGTGTTGTCGACTTTGCAAAAGGTCGTCGTATGACCAGGTGCAAAATCGAGGTGTTCACACTATGTATATTATAAAAGCACGTGTTTGTTCCAGTGATTTAAGTTTGTCACTTTTTTTGTGATGACTAAAACAACCATACAAATATGTAAATCTACAATTATATAAATAATAAATAATTTTAATAATACTAGGATTCTACAATTGAGTAATCTAATAGGAATAGGATTCACAAGATCCTTTTGAGAGTCCTACTGATGCGCGTCGGATTGCGCTTCAACGATTCCGGTGTTTGTGTTATGTGATAATTTTCGAGATGATAGATTATGAGGGTTAGAACCCTTTATATAGGCATACATCGTAGCCATAATTCGATTAGGATTAGGAATCATTTCCTTAATCAAATTCTTATTTCCTTATTTACTTAATATTTTTGATATTTTATATATTTAATTTAAAATTATTTTGGTCCAACCACAGTCCAGTATTTGTCCAGGTTGGGTTTCATTAGGTTAACATTAAGAGTTCTTATTTTATTAGAATTATTATTAGGATTTTATCTATTACTATGAGTTATTGGGCTTACATCAATATCTGGTCGGGCCCAAAATATCGAACAGCATCACTACTCCCCCCACGAGTGCTAATTCCTATCTAAGAAGGGATTTGGATTGTTGCGATGAGCCCAATGACTCTTTTCTTTTTGTACCTGTAATTCTTCTTCTAGCATTTGGAGATTTGAGGATTCCTTTTCTAAAACCCTCTCCGCACCTCTCCCTTCTTCTAGTAGACTTTTATTTACGATAGATCTTGCAGATCTCACCACAATGTAGACCGTACTTTTTCTTATATCTTAATGGTTAAGATTGATCTTCTAGAAGATTTCCTAAACAAGTTTTCTCCCCTATATAATGATACTCATTCCTCTTATTTTTCCTTTTCACTTCTCCACATTTCGAAAGCTTCTACTCTTTCAAGCAATTTCCAGCGTTATATTCCAATGTACTTCCGGCACACTCCTCTTTTTGTCCGTTCACCATTTTCGCCATGTCTGCAGAACAAGATGAAGATATATTTTCTTTAATTACTTCGTAAATGCTTTTTCTCCTTTTTCCTTTCTCATTTTCTTCTTTTTGTCTTCGTAAGACTTTTTTCTTTTCTTGATTTTCTCTAGCTTCCATCTCTACTCCCAACTCTTCCGAGTCGTCCTATGATTCCTCTGCTTACAAGCATAAATTGAATGCTACATTTCATCCTGTTATCGACTATATATCTGAAGAGGCAGTATATCCTCCTCAGTTAGAGAAGGGTAATTCCGACCCTTTTCTTACCCTTCCCGTTTTAGTGGTACTACGTAAGGTATACAAGATCCCTAATAACTTCCATATTCTCCTCCCTCAGGTCCGCGATTCTTACCTTCGTCCTCCTCCCTCATACCTATCCTCGCGGAGGAACATTTTATGGCAGGACGTCCCTTGCCTTTGTCCTCTTTTCTCGTTCACGTTTCCATTTCTTTGGGATTCCTTTGAATCAATTCAGCCCGAATGCTATTTGGTATTTGTTATATTTTTAGGCGTGTGAGAGAAGAGATCACTCCTTCGGCTGTTCTTTTCGGTCTTTTTTATTATCCCTGCCTTCACCGTAATGGACTTTTTTATTTTCGCTCGTGGGAGAATATTTTCTCTCCTGTAAATATAGGAGATTTTTTGGACACCAAGTGGTCCAAGAGTTTTTTCTATGTTCAAGATTCTTCTCCTTGGACAATTCCGACTAAGTTTATCGAGGGTAATTACGCAAAGGATGCGGCTACTCGAAAAAAGTTAAAGAAACTACACTCCCAGGAGTTCGATCATTTAAAGTACCTGAACTTCAATTTCTCTTCTTTCTCCCACCCTGGGTGCCTTTTCTTCTTTTGATTAAGCTCTTCGGAAAAGGATGTCCCCTGTCCTTTAGGGAGTTCTTTTCTAGGTAGGAGAGTACTGTTTATCATTCTTCTTTTTTCCCTTTACGGCTTATTTTTCTAATTCTGTGTTTTTATTTTGATGCAATTCTCATTCAGTAGGAATGCATAAGAAAAGCGTTTCAGGAAAAAACGACCCTTATGAAGATGAAGAAACATATGAAGAAATGGTCTGCAGACTAGGAGAATACGTCATTTTCTCCGTCTGGAGAATCCTCGTTTATCCTCGAGAAGGGATCGGATCCCTTCATACCGGTTCCTTTTTCCACCCCTCTGGACTTAGACAAGCCGGAGCTACTCTTGGTTGACCCTTCTCTTTCTCTAAGTAAGAGGCCGAGGTCCTCCTCCATCCCCCCGGAAACTTGCCTCTATTCTTTTGAATCCATCTTTGAGAGTTCCTCTGATCCCAATTTCTATAAGAATTGGGTCAAAGGTAGCATAGGCGGTGCTACCCAGACTTATATCCAGTCCTTGTCTCGTTAGCAAGTTCGGCGTCAATTTGCCATGCTCGAAGCTCAGGTATTTTTTATTTTCTCAAGTATTTCCTCTTTGGTCTTATTATTATTCATATTGATTTTCTTTGTCTTTGTATCGCAATGCTTTTCTCTAAGTGGTCGAGTTTTGGACCTTCTTTCTCCAGACACGGATTTGGAGAAGGAGCATAGACGGCTACTCAATCGCTAGACGGGGGCGAAGGAGACGCTTCGCGGTTTTAAGGCTTCTCTTGAAGAAAACGAGAAAGGTTACGAAGGAGCGAGAAGAGACGAGTTGGAAAAAGCTCGCGAAGAGGGAAGGGGGGAAATTAAATCCCACCTCAGATTGCTTGGAGGAGCTTTGCGCAGCTTAAAGGGACAAGCTGGAAAAGGCTCGCGAAGAGGGAAGGGGGGAAATTAAATCCCATCTCAGATTGCTTGGAGGAGCTTTGTGCAGCTCAAAGGGACAAGCTGGAAAAGGCTCGCGAAGAGGGAAGAGGGGAAATTAAATTCCACCTCACAAAATCTGTGATGCAGGAGGCAACTCGTTACTATTTTCAAGGGTTTAAAATCTTCCGGAGTACGAGAGTGCCATGATGCAGGAGGCAACTCATTACTATTTTCAAGGGTTTAATATCTGTGAGGACCAGGTGAAAGAGGCTCTTTCTCGGAATGAGTCGGTCACTGAGGAGAGTCTATCTCTTCTCCTTGATTGTTTTTCCGGACAAGAGTTGCTAGATCTAGGGTTGAGAATATTTTTTAAAAACTGCAAAACCGAGTTAAACCGCACCAAACCGAACCGTATTTATTAATTTATTTAAGAAACCGCGGTTTAATTATTTCTATCAAAACCGCACCGAAAAATAGGTTAGGTTATAGTTTAGACCACAAACCTAACTGATCAAACCGAACCGAGCCATTTATGTTTATATAATATATATAATTATATTTATTAGCATAGTTTGTTTAAATCTTTAAAAGAGCTTTAATAACTATTTGTAAAAAAGAAAAGAGTAAACTTATTATATACCAAGATTAATATTTTCAAGTAAAATCTTAGTATAAATTTAACTCTAATTAAAGCAAACCACTAATAGTTAGGGGCGAACAACTACACTTTGCGAAAAACTTAATCTACAAATACACAAAGGGTCAAATTGATGTTTGAAGTTATTATATTTTTAGTTTTAGATAGTTAATGATTCAAATTATTTAAAACTGCAAACCGTACCGATCCGCACTAAAACCGCATCAAATCGCATTGTTGGTTTTACTTTACAAAAACGCAATTTAAAACCGCACATAACGGTTTGGTTTAAAATTGATTGGAAAAAAAACTGAAACCGAACCATGACCACCCTAGCTAGATCCTGCTTTTCCTATTCCCTCAGCTCCTACCGCCAACAAAAACGATGGCGCCTCGCCCTCAGCTTCTGCTTGTGCTTAGTCTAGTGTTTTGTTTTTAGGGTATTATAATTTGGGTCTTCAGGCTCATCCTTTTTCCAAGTAGGATTTATTTCCGACCTTTTGTAATACCTTATGTACTTTATTCGCTTCTTATTTAATGGTATTTGTTTCATTTTCGTAATTTGCCTTATATTTGGTATGTGTACAGAATCGATTCTTTCTCGTATTTTTATAAAATAATTGATCTCTTGACAATATAGAATTTTTTTTTTTCGAGTATTAGCATAGTTTTCTTTCAGCCATCTCTTGGTTAAAATTTTTTATAAGTATTTTGTGTTTGCACAATCCCATATGACTGGGTATACTCCCTCACCAACATCTTATAAAAATTTTGTTGCTTGGTTGTTTCTAGCTCTTCCGAGCATCCTTCTTCTGACCTCTTTCTTTTCGCGTATCTTTGCTTTTACGGAATAAGTTATGTTGTATTTCCGAGAACCTGTTCTGACTAAACATCCTTTAATTATGCTTATATCCTTTCGAAGCCTAAAGGCTCTTCGTGACAATAGGGCCTTTCGTGGCTTTCACGTCCTTCGTGGCACTGATGCTCTTCGTGGATTAAAAAAGCCAATATTGACCTAGGTCAATTTTAGAAGCCTTTCCGTTTGTTCTTGCAATAATTTTTCTAAATTTTTTTATTCATAATAATAAAAGAGGGTAAAATCCTCTGTCCTAAAGAATTAAAACACCAATCCTAAAGCTGACTCAAAAACCTTCTAAGACTTTATCCTATGAAAATGAAATTTCTTAACAAGAAACGAAAAAGAACTTAAGAAAGAAATACTGGAAATAAGAAACTTGCATATTTTGGTCTATGCGGTTGTATGAAGTGTGGCGGTACCTCCTTGGATGTTTGTTTCCTCGTTCGTTGCCTTCCTTTTCCTCGTGATTCCATCTTCTTCCTCGTTCAAAGGCTTGTGCTTTTTTACTTCTTTTCTTATGGCCTCCACGTAGCATTTTCTCACTAGAACTTGATCTCCTTGGACCTCTCCGATTTTCCCGCCGAATGGATATTTGATCTTCAGATGATAAGGAGATGCAATGACTTCGAAGGTATTTACAGCTGGTCGTCTTAAGATGACGTTCTAGGATGAAGGCGTGTCTACCACCAAGAATTTGATGTGCCAGGTCTTCATGTACTTTCCTTTACCTAAGCTGACGGGCAGCTGAATTTGCCTAATAGGTTCGACGTTTTCTTCTCCGAACCCATATAGAGAAGTATTCACCGACTCCAAATGAACCGTGCTCAGATCCATTTGCCTAAATACTCCATAAAAATAATGTCTAACAAACTTCCTCCGTATATGAATACGCGAGAAACTTGGTGGTACGCTATGAGGGTTGTGATGACGAGCGCATCATTATGGGGTGTGCGCACTCCTGTTAATTCTTCAGGTTCAAAGACGATAGCGGGTCCAAAGATGTGTTCTACGGTCATGACTTCGGATTCGAAACATGAGCGGGCATATGCCTTGTGAGAACTTTGTGTATTCCCGTATGTAGGTCCTCCAACTATCATATTGATGATCTTTACAACTTGGGCAGGTCTCTTCTCTTGATTTTCTCCCGCTTGTGGTATAGGTGGCCTTTGTCCGCCTCTTTCTCCCTGGACAGGGGGCTCGTCCGGTGTTCTTAGGGTGAAGTCTAACAAGTAAATTATTGATCTTCCCTTCTCTGGCCAAGCGTTCTACCTCGTCTTTTAGAAGCCCACACCTTTACGTTTTGTGCCTTTGCTCGTTATGAAATTCGCAGAAGAATGGTCGTTTTGGCCTGGTTGGCTTTTCCACCCTTGTACAGGGCTATTGAAAACCCTCTCTTCCTGGGATCCGAGGAAGGACCTTGTCTAGCGTGTCCTTGAGTTAATTATATTCGTCGTATAGGGCCCACGGACGAATCCCTCCGTCTTCTCTCTTTCTTCTCGGATAAGCCTGTTCATTCTTGACATGTTCTTTGTCCATCTCCATCACCTGTTTTCCTTGTTGACCACCTTTACTTGCTACTTCGACGACCGTTCCTCTTTTTGCTCGAAGAGCTTCTTCCAAGCTTATATATTGACCGGCTTTCCTCTGCAATTTTTTGAAATCAGTTTATGGTTCCAAAGCTAGAGCCTAGAAGAGGGGTCCTTCCTACACACCCTGCGCGAAGGCAGCGGATTTAATTTCCTGCGAAACACTTGGCACTTCCAGTACTTCCTCGTTAAATCTCTGTATGTAGTACTTCAAGTGCTCTCCTTTCCCCTACCTTATCGCGAAGAGACTGATTGTGCTCTTTTGGCTCCGTATGCTGCTGGCGAATTATGTTGTAAAGGCTCTGTAGAATTCCTTGTAACTACTGATGGAATCTTTAGGTAACATAGCGAACCATTTCCTGGCGGGTCCTTTGAAAGTCATCACTAATACTCTACACTTGATGTGATCAGACAACAGGTGCAGCAAAGACATCTGGTTGAACTCGATCAGGTGCGCAGTTGTGTCTCTTGTTCCATCGTAACAAGTCATGTTTACTATTCAAAAATCGTGCGGTAGCTCCTCATCCAGAATGTCTTCGACGAATGGGCTTCCTTTCTTTTCTAAGATGGGCTTCTATATACTTTTCTTCAAGTTGTATACCACCTTACCCAAGTCCTGTAATTGGTTCCTCAAGACCGGATCTTCTCTATCCTGCGCTCCTTGCGGTGTTCGGCCTCCTTTTGAGGTTTATTGCCGCGAGTTCCTGTCGTCTTCATAGTAGTCCTCGTCATCGTTGTAACGACCCAAAATTTCGGATTTATTTTGGAATAATATTTTATTCACGCCAAAGGCTTTTCGTGAGAATATTTAGTATCACGAATAATTTTTACCATGAGAATATTTCGTGAGAACCCACTTTTTACCCGTAACTATCTATTTTACCCCGACCCTCTTTAATACCTATTTTCCCTATCTACCCTCCACATATCCCTCAATTCCACTTGTGCCCCTCTTGTTGCAAAAGAAGAATAAAAGAAAAAAAAAGGATGAAGAGAAAGAGAAAGAGAAGGAGAGAGGAGCCGAGAGAGAGAGGCGAGAAAGAGGAAGGAGGAGGAAAAAAGAGAGAAATCTTCCCGACGTCCTACCGAGCACGTTTCTCGCCCGATCGACGAGCCGTGAAAACCCAAATGATCCTTGCTTCATCCTCTACCGGTAATCCTTTTACCTCATTTCAATCTGTTCATTCCTCATTGGGATTTCGTCGGTTTTTAGATAGAATTTTATAGAATTAGGTTTTCGTGTTTAGGAAGATTTACTTGGTCATTTTGCATGATTCTGGAACCTATGTGTAGCTAATGTGATATATATTCATATATGTGAAAATTAGCATGTTTTATGGAGTAAATTAGGAGCTCTATAGATTTCTGTGTTGGGCCTGAGTGAGAGATTCACGAACTGCTATTTTCTGCACCCAGAAGATCTGCACAGGCTTGCGCATGGTCTTGCCAAGCCTGTGCGTATCCAAGTGCACAGCCCTTTTAACCTGCACTAGCTTGAGCCAGTGCACGAGCTAGTGCATAAGCCCGTTTGCAGCTGCACGGTCTTGACAGCGCGCTCAAGACCATGCGTAAGCCAGTGCGCCCTCTTTTGTGCTTGCACCAGCTTGCCAAGCCCATGCGCTTGCCGGTGTAACATACTTAAAAATTTTCCAGCCCTTTTCCTTTCTTTCAATTCGGGAATTTGGTCAACCCCTCTTAATTAAAAGGTTGACTTTTGCAAACGACCTCCTAAAATCAATCCGATTTCACCTATAACTTCGTAGTGTTTCAAAACCTATTTATTCCCGAAGTTATGATTTATCCGACCTTATTTGATTGTCAATTGACACCTTTCTTGTTTAGGGATTTTTTTCACTTTTCCCGTTTGTTATCCGTTTGATCCCGTATTCGCGTGAGAGCGTTCTTATATTATTTTAAGCATGTCTACGTGCCCTAATTGCGTTTAACATGTCTTTAATATTTAAATTCCAATGTTTCTTCATTATTTAGAATTGCATTAATATTTCTTTAGTTGTTGTTCCGTGTTTTATATATCTCTATATGTTTAATTGTTTAGCTTTCCGTATCTCGTTTATAGCATGAATGAAGTTCTATATGAATTCTCGTGTGTCATTTGTTGTCTCGTGTCTTGCTTTTAGTTTTGTCGGTCTCGTTTTCATCCTCTAGGCCCTGTGTATTACAGGTGGAACCAACGAGGGAGAAACTTGACTTCCGCTTGCTTTCCTACTGTCGCGTCGAGCCAGGTAAGGGTTTAAAATGCTTTCAACTGGAGTAAGGACATAGTTATATAGGTTTGTGAAATAAATTATTTTCCTGCCTTTCTTATTACTTGTTGTTCCTGCCTTTACTATTCATTATGTGATTAGTCAAACCTTAAAATAACAAAACCTATATGTATAATATTTTACAAATATTTTCAACAAGAGGCAAGGAAAACCAATTTGTTTTTAAATGCGAACTTTGGTCTCTCGGCCTCGCATACTGTCTCGAACGGCCCCTTTGGCCATTCATATATAGCTGTTTGCATCATCTTTTCGAATGTCCCCTTTTGGCCACCCAAATGGATATTGATTTCAAAATGTGAGCCATTGACTGGATCATGACTTTGGGCCCGGAGTATACACGAGGTGAGCCTGGAGACGAGCGTCTAGGGCAAATCCCGATGTATATTTCTATGCGTGTTAACTTAGGTTTGCTAGGAGGTTGGCTAGCTTAAGTTGATGCGAACGGTGGTGCTAACCGCGTCTCCTTAAAACTCTGTATGGTGGTGCTAATCGCGTCTCCTTAAAACGCTGTTAGTGGATCATTCTTGTCGGTGGTGGAGTACTTGACTACATGCTTTCATGATTTTCATGGTCGGGAGTTATAAGGAGAGGGCCCATTCTTGCCGGTACACATTTTTGCATGACTTATTGCATTACTTACTTGTCTAACTGATTTACTGCTTTCGTTGCAAGTCGAAGCACCCTCCGATTTTCTCCATTTAGCATATGTATTTCCCTATATATATATATATATAACCCGGAACCGTGGCTCAAACTTGCCCAACTTAAGCCTTCTTTATTGTTCAAACTACTTAGTTGAATTACGAGCCGTGTTTACTTATCATTTCCAACTTGTTTATATCATGCCTTTTGTACTTGTAACAGCTCATGACTCAACTAATATCCTTTCAATTGATCGGCTTGACATTATGTGCAAATGATTTTACAGGATCCGGTTCGTCAACCTTTTTGTGTTTTCAAAGTAAGCCGAACCCGAGTGTTGCCTTGTGTTATTGTTTTGCAACTTATATCGTTATTTGCATTATTTCTCAAAACGGGCAACATTTACTACTTTTGGTTTTAAAAGATAAACGACAAACTGTGATGAAAACCCCCTTACTGAGTATCCTTTATACTCACCACTTCTATTTTGGTTCTTGCTTCAGGTAGACAGGTGGCAGCATCACCTATCTTGTCAGTCGGCATCAGCAGGTCTAGATAGGCTCAATTATGTAATCTAGTTTGTCTTGTCAGTGGTCCCAACAACCGTCGAGTCTTGTTTATTGTATTTAATTGCTTTCGTACCATTTACTGCTTTATATACCTTATGTACCTTATGTGCCCCTGTTGTGGGATAGTTGAAGATACCTAGGATTGCATAGGGTAGGCTAGTTGAGCCATGGACGGCACTACGTGTTTATGATTTGATTGTATTTTGGAACTGCAAATGTTAAATGATATTATGTTAGCCTCGTAGGCTTTTATGGAATTTAATTGTTTACCTTTTAAATCGCTTCCGCATTACTCTGTATTATTGTGGTTGTTGTTGGGATGTCATTGCTATTGCCGGTAGTCATTGCTTGCGTGCCGTTCGCCGGAGTGGGTTTTTGAGTTGAGGCCCCTCGCCAAAGCTCAGGAGTTCGCTTCAGTGCGTTTATGGCGTTCCTTCTTCAGGGGGCGCTACAATCGTCATTCGGTATATCGTAATACTTCCTCTGCATACGTTGTCCAATTTTCTCTCCTCGGGGGTTCTGCCGCTCACTCTTCTGCTCAGTCGGAACTTTTGAGGGCAAAGAAGGGGAACATAGTCTAGCTCTCCTGACATTCACCATGTTTATTATTTTTGCTATTTGATCTAGGGTCACGCTAGGGGGTAACGGGACGTTTGGCATATCCGCTAGGATCTGCTGTCGACACACCGCCTCTAGAGACATCAAATCCACTGCGTCGTTGTTGACCTGGTTGATTTCTTCTTCGTTACGATTGCCGCTTACTCCTGCCATTTTCTTCAGGATTTTTGCTCGGTTTTTACGTGGTTCTTATGAATCTCGATGTCGTTTCCTGTAGACGATGCTAAATGATGCGCATCAGATTGCACTTCAACGATTTTAGTGTTTATGTTGTGTGATAATTTTCGAGATGATTGATTATGAGGGTCAGAACCCTTTATATAGGCATACATCGTATCCCTAATTCAATTAGGATTGGGAATCCTTTCCTTAATCAAATTCTTATTTCCTTATTTATCTTAATATTTTCGGTATTTTATATATTTAATTTAAGATTATTTTGGTCCAACCACAGTCCAGTATTTGTCCAACTAGGGTTCCATCAGATTAACTTTAAGAGTTCTTATTTTATTAGAATTATTATTAGGGTTTTATCCATTACTATGAGTTACTGGGCTTAAATAAATATCGGATCGTGCATAAAATATCAAACACATCACCTACAGTCCTACATATATATATATATATATATATATATATATATATATATATAGATATATTATCATATTATATATATTATTATTATTGAATTTGCAACAAAAAGAATAAAGCAATAAGTAAATATGCAACACGATTAACATAAAGACTTACATTTAATAATAGAATTCACATAAACGGCTTCGGCAAAAAGATTTTTAATAGAATTATAATGGATTTTTATGTGAATTATTTAATCAACAATTTATATATATTATTATTATTGAATTTGCAACAAAAAGAATAAAGCAATAAGTAAATATGCAACACGATTAACATAAAGACTTACATTTAATAATAGAATTCACATAAACGGCTTCGGCAAAAAGATTTTTAATAGAATTATAATGGATTTTTATGTGAATTATTTAATCAACAATTTATTTCTTAATAAAATTAAATTATAATAAGTACATACAATTAAATCTTCTTAATACTAAATAAGTGCTAGTGAAAGAATATATTAGATTAAGAGGTCGAACAATGGGAAAAAATATAACAAATAAAATTTTAAATAATAAATAAATAAGAAAAAAATAGCAATCAATATCAAAGTTTTTATAATAGATATTCTGCTTTATTAATTAATACCGGTAATTTAGATATCTACCATACTAAACTTAATTAAATACATATATTATTATGAACTCCTCATTAGAGTTAATGCCGCGATCCCCGGGTACGGAGAGGAGAACCCTACGATGGCGCCTGTTGGACACGTGCACATAACTTTTGTCCGCACCGTGTACAACCCTAAAGTTTGGCCTGGATAGCAACTGCCAAAAGTGATGCATCCTTGTTGGTTAGTACATGGAGGTTTAGTTATATACTGATCAATCATTCACTGCATTTTTTATGTGGGATACATTTCAATGAACATTCACGGTAAGATGTAGGCTCACGGTAAACTGCTCACGAGAAGCAACTTACCGTGAGAAGCACTCTCACGGTTTGCTGCTTCCCGTGCAGCTCACCGTGAGATGCAATTGCTCATCCAGATGAGGTGCTACAATTCGCCCCCCTTCAGAGCACAATGTCCTCATTATGCCACGACATTAGGATCGTTCGCTTTCCGCCAGTGGAGAAACCCCACACACACCGAGCCCTGTAGATGAAAACCCTCTGGTGTGTGGACCCGCACTGTCGGTAGGCTCTGATACCACTTTGTTGCGACCCCCAAGCACGGAGAGGAGAACCCTCACGACGGCGCCCGTTGGATGCGCGCACATAACCTTCGCCCCCACCGTGTACAACCCTAAAGTTTGACTTGGGTAGCAACTGCCAAAAGGGATGCATCCTTGTTGGTTAGTACATGAAGGTTTAGTTATATACTGATCAATCATTCACTGCATTTCCGATGTGGGATACATTTCAATGGACATTCACAGTAAGATGTAGGCTCACGTTAAACTGTTCACGGGAAGCAACTTACCGTGAGATGCACCCTCACGATTTCCTGCTTCTCGTGCAACTCACCGCGAAATGCAATTACTCATCCAGATGGGACGCTACAGTTAATGCATGTTAAGTTAGTTTGTTCAAATAATGTCAATTAGGTGAAAATATACAAAAGTATACAAGAAAGAGAAAAGCAAGTTAACAAATAAGATGACAGAAAAAATAATGTTAAAAATTATATACAGTAAAGGAATCAGGAAAAATTTGTTAGTCCAAATCACAAATAGGTAGTTAATGTAGTCAAGAAATTTGGTAATATATTACTTATCATATATTTTTAATGTTTAGTGTATTAAACTTAAAGTAGTATTTATTGAAAATTTAAAGCTAAAAATGAGAGAGGAAAATAAAGAAAGCAAGTTTTCTTTTTTCTTTTTTTTGTTCGTGTGAATTATCAGTTCAGGTAGCCTATACTGAGGGGCCTTAATCCAGTTTGGGGTTTAGTTACAATTAAAGCTTTACACCCCTCCCGGCGAATGTGTTTAGTGGGAAATCGAACTTAAGGCTCTTCCAACAAACTCAACCTGTGTTGAGAGAAGAGCAAGTTAACAAAGTAAGATCAGAGAATAAACAATTATAAGCATTAGACTAGTTGTTATCCCATGCATTGCACGGGGAAATCTATTTATAATTTTTAATAAAACATATAAATAGTTAATTCATATTATTTTTTATAAAATAATCATGAACTATATATAGAAAAACTCATTTTAAATGTATAAGAACAATAATGATATTTTTATAACAAAATAGCGATTATATATATATATATATATATATATATATATATATATATATATATAATATTTTTTTAAACTCACGCACAAAATCGATACAAAAATACAAAAATAATAGTAAAAATATAAAAGAATATTTAATAATAGACCATATAAATAATGAGTGTAATCTCTTTTATACTTGATATTATTTTTTGTTGAATAATTTGTTATTATTTATTATTAATTAATAATAATATTCATTTTATTATTAAAATTTCCTTTATATTATGAAAATACTTATATTTAAATATAATAAATTAATCAATTTATTCACGTTCAAATGAAATATAGTTTTTTCACCGCAAAATAAAAATGAAACACGTGTATTTAGAGATTTTTCTAAAAAAAATTAATTATTTTATTATTTTATAATATTAAGATAATAATAAATTTTAAATAAACATACATTTTAAAAAATCTAAGTAATTATGTGTGACGACCCATAATTTCCAAGTTCAGAATTAGCACGTTTATCGAGATTCAGACCGTTTACGGTCCCGACGTCTTTCATAATTACACGTTTTCCAACTCTCGCATTTAAAGAATTTTTCATAAACCATTAATTTGGCTTTTAAAACTCACAGCATTAATAAGAATTATATTTGCATCGTTTTGTCACTAACTAGGGTCAATTTGGTAAATTTATATTTTTAGCTCGTTTAATCGAATCTAGTAATTTAACAGTGCACGTTGGACCGGATCCAATGTTTTAAAGATGTATTTCACCGAGGTTCCAAATATTATTCGTAAAATTATATTTCCAAAATATTGCATTTTTGGCCCAAAATTATTTACACTTTGACCCCACTCGATATTGACTTTTTGTAAATGCCCGAATTTTCATGAAACGAACCTCAAACCTTGTTAAGCTTTTCATTACGGTCATTTTGACACTAAGTACGCCTAATTCCGAGACTTCGCATTTTTGTCTCGTTTTTCGAAAAATATATATAGTAACCTTCCATATTTAGAAACCACACACACACCGACAGTCATCGAACGACGAGCCATTCTCTCTCAAACATGATTTTTGCAATGTTGTCGGAATTCGATGAATCATATGTCCAGACTACCGTATCGACGAGACGAATCCAACCGTACTATTTTCCCGGCCATCGGAGAAGCGACGACGGCATAACGGCGGGAGCCTCAGACGGCGGCTCATTTCTCCGATCAGACTTTTCCGGCAACGGCGAGGCTTGAGACCTATTGGGTCTGAACCGTTTCGACGAGAGGAACCCATTGGCGGTGGTCTTGAGTCCATCCGACCACCGACGGCGGAGATACGACCATTTTTCAGGCGCGGTGTTGGTGGAGCTCCGGCGACATTTCAGGCGGCGCCACCATCGCGGACCACCAAGGTTCTCACCGGAGTGATGAGACAAGAAGATTGGTGGTGGTCTTGTGGCGTGACTCCCACAGGCGGCAGCACTCCGACCATTTATAGTCGGCGCGCGGAGGAGCTACGGCGGAAGTGATGGTCAGATGTGCTCTGGCCACCATTTTCGTCGATCTTTAGGTGCTTTCCAACCTTTTCGACGTGGGTAAGCTTTCTACGAACTCCATTCCCAAATTCGATAGCCTGATTTTGAGTAATTTTGATTCTTGGATTTAGGGTTCATTGGAGCTTCAAACCGAAATTAAACTCCGGTGAGTGACCGGATCGAGTAACGGGCTTGGGGGAAGTGACGGGCTCGACGAGAGGAACGTTTGAGGATAAGGGTCCGACTGTGCTCTAACGCAATGGTTCTAACGGAGCTGGTATTACCTCAATCCGATTTACCGTTTGTCTTTTATGACCATTTTTGTATGATTATGTTTATATGTCAACTTTCGCAAGAACTTTTAGCTTTTCGAATCAATTAAGCTGAATTTGCTTGTACCTTAACTTGTAGCATGATTGTAAATTGATGAATATTGTCGATGTATGATTGTATAGTTGAATTGATGAGGTTTGGGTTCGATTAAACTTGGATTATGAGTGAATGTTAGGTTGTAGCTTTTGAGCTTTTGGAAAAAGTTGTTAAGTTGATAAGTTGTAATTCAATTGATTGACCTGAATGGGTTATGCATGTTTATTGTGGAATTTCAATCATACCATCTGATTAGTTTATTCTTAAATGTTTATATTTAATCAAATGTTATTTGTTATTCGTTTATTCCATGTTTTACATGCTAAATGACCAATTTGCCCCTACTTGTCCTTTTATGCTTAAATATTGTATTTTCATCTCTAAGCATGTTGCATTTCCATAGCCGAGCATCAGTGTCTGTTTTCTCATTCGTGTCAGTCATTCATCCTCTAAACCCTGTGTTTTCAGGTGGGATCTCTGAGGGAGAATCATATATGTTGCTTGCTTGCTTGCTTTTCTCGTTTGTCGAGCTACAAGTAAGGGTTTAAAACGCTTTCAACTGGGGCAAGATCATAGATACACATAGGTTTGCGAAATAAATTATTATCCCGCCTTTCTTCTTGCTTGTTGTTCCTGCCTTTATTATTTCCTTATGTGCTTAGTCAACCCTTTTAATAACAAAACCTATAGGTATAATATCTTACAAACATTTTCAACTAGAGGCAAGGGAAACCATTTGTTTTTAAATGCTAATTTTGGTCTCTCGACCTCGCAAATATAACCTTGTCTCGAATGGCCCATTTCGCCTCCCACACCCTGATTCCCTACTTTCGAATGACCCTTTTGGCCACCTAAATTGATATTGATTTCAAAAGCGAGCCATGGACTAGATCATGACTTTAGGGCGCAGGAGTTATACAGGAGGTGAGCCTGGAGACGAGCGTCTAGGGCAAATCCCGATGTGTACTCTAGGTGTTAACTTAGGCTGGTCAGGAGGTTTGACTATCTAAGTTAATGCGACGGTAGCGCCTTGAGCGCTTCCTTAAATTGTGTACGGTAGCGTTGTGGGGCACCACTCATTTCCTTAAATTGTGATTGGATCATGACTTTTGGTGGTGGAGTACTTGACTACATGCTCGCATGTTTTTCATGATTGAGAGTTATAAGGAGAGGGCTCGTTCTCGCCGGGACACATTATTGCATGACTTATTGCATCACTTGTTTGTCTAAATGATTTACGACTTTCGTTACAAGTCGAAGCACATTCCGGTTTTCTTCATTTAGCATATGTATTTCCCTATATATATATAAAACCCGGAAGCGTGGCTCAAACTTGCCAACTTATGCCTTCTTTATTGTTCAAACTATTTAGTTGAATTACGAGCCATTTTTACTTATCATTTCCCACTTATTTATGCCATGTTTTTCGAACTTGTAACAGCCTCGTGACTCAACTAATATCATTTCAAAATGATCGGCTTGACCTTATGTGCAAACGTTTACGAAGGATCATGTTCGTCAACCTTTTGTTTTCAAATAAAGCCGAACTCGAATGTTGCTTTGTGTTATAGTTTTACAACTTATATTATTGTTTGTATCTTTATCAAAACGAGCAACATTCACCCCTTTTGATTTTAAAAGATAAACGACGAACTGTGATCAATACCTATATCATATAAACCCCCCTTACTGAGTATCCTTTATACTCACCCCTTCTACTTTGGTTCTTGCTTCAGGTAGATAGGTTAGATAGGTGGCGGTGTCACCTATCTTGTCAGTCGGCAGCAACAGTCGATGTAACGCCCCGAAAAATCCGAATTAGTATCCGGTACGACCGGATTGTTATATTGCGCGATTTGATTATTTTATTTGATAGTTAGTATGTGTATTTTAACAATTTCATAAATGAGTGAATTTTGGTTTTTAAAACATTTCATGTCAACGTGTGTTCAATTATATGAGTTTTGACTATAATATTGTTTAATTCCGACAACCTGCTATTTTTAGTAAGTTCGGAGTAATTACGGTTTTGCCCCTCGTTTCGAAGTCAAGTCAAAGTTTGACTTGACCACTCTCTCTCTCCCTCAAACCTCATTCACGTAAAGAAAGAAAAGAAACGAGAAGAAAAAGAGAAAAAGAAGAGAGAAAAGAGAGAAAGCTTCGATTGCTCATTCCGACTTTGATTTCCGACCGAATTTCGATCCGTGAAACTTTTCGAACTCCTCACGATCTATTCTTCAAGTAAGCTTCTCACGTCCTTCGCGTTTAATGCTTCCTAGGTTGTGATTTATAGAATTTTGTGAATAGTTTAATAATATATGAAAAATGTGAATATGAATGATTTTGTGGATGGATTTACGTGTTTCTTGGTCCTATAAGTAGATTAGATGTTGTAGATCATTATATGTAAGTTTAGTTTGAGGTTTTGCATGATTTATATGATTTAAATGTTAATTTTTGGCTCATTCCCGAGAACCCTCGCGATTTTCTGCTGTTCAGATAATCCGCACGGCCTGACGCACGGTCTTGAGACCATGCGCCAAGACCGTGTGCCTATTTTGGCCTTGCACTGCCTAACGCACGGCCGTGCGCAAGCCGGTGCGCAGGCCAGTGCAAGTTTGTCCGCACCGGCTTGAGCACGTGTTCAAGACCGTGCGTTTGCCCGTCCCCAAGACCGTGTGTATGCCTTAACCAAAATTTCTCCATTTTCAACTTCTTGCTCTCGGCATTGAGGGTCAAAGGGTAATTAAAAAAGTTGACTTTCTTCGTTTGACCTCCGATTCAAGATCCGATTTCACCTATAGGTCCTATAAATCATGAAATATATATTTTAGGTAGTTTGAATTTTTCCGACTTCGTTTGGGTCCCGTTTCTCGTGTTTTTCGTTTAGGCCTTTTTGTCTATTTTTCAAATGTTGTTCGTTTCTTCCGAAACTTGAATGCATGCTTCCTTATTGCATTTTATGCATGTTTATCAGCTTTTATTACATTCTAACTTGTTTTGCTTATCAAATTCTATGAATTTCTATGTTTTGCTACAATGTGAACCTAAGTGATATGAATGATTGTTAAACATGCTCCTATGTGTTTTAAATCTTTCGTATAAGCCGTGCGTCGTCGTTAGTCTTATTTGGTTGTGTCTTTGTCTTTTGCAGACGATACTCCCGTGGAGTAGCGCGGTCTCGCATTTTTGCTCTCGTTTTTGTCAAGCCTAAGGTGGGGTTTTCAGTTTCTTATAATATACGATAATACGTACATAATACCAACCCTACTACCCGATAAGCCTTGTTTTATGATTTGTTTTACATCCGTTTGTATATATAATAGATATTTATGCTTATACTTTTATGATCTTGAAACCGATTTAAGATGAAAAGTATTATGTATAAGTTTGTGAAATGTTTACGAAAGAGGCAAGCAAATCTTTGTTTTCCGAAAGCGAACTTTGGCATTATAGCCTCGCACACGACTTGCCTCGAACGGTCTTTTGACCACATGAAAATGTTTGAAAAGCGAGCTATGTATATGAATATGTTTGACCTGTTCTGATGGGCCCGGAGTAAGGACGATAGGACGAAGTCGGTAGACGTCGGGTCTACGGCGGAAATTCTATGGTTTCCTCCACCTTTGGGAGCTCGGGGTGAGGCCGGAGTGGCAGCCCTTTGAGTACCTGAGCTTGTTTATGTATGATCTGTGTAGTTAGGGGTTGCTCCCTGATTACAACTGGAGGAATAAGGTGGGTTTCTGTTTTTAGGATTTGACTGGTGGTTCAGAACTCTTCTCGCTGAGTTATACGTTTTGTTTTGTTTTATTTTGAGCTAGGTCACCAATCGTTTGCGAAAACCTTTACTTCTGTTGTTTTCTTTCTGTTAAACTGGTGATCTACTTTCGTTTATTCTTATGTACTGTCTTTTTCCCCCTCACTTAGTCATTTGACTAACCCCATTCGTTTCACCCTTTGGTTTCAGGATTCTAGGCGGGATTCATAGTATTGGGTCTTGTCGTTCGAGTTACAAGCTTTTGTCTTATGTAAACTCTTGTTTCTTGTTGACTTGATATTTGTTATGTAGGATTATACTTATAAAAATCCGGGAATAATATTGTAGAACCCGTTGTAAACATTTGTTAATATTTATTGGAATTTGCTAGCCTTGGTGGGCTTTACCTATCTGCGCAATCATTATGGGTTTTATGTTTTGTTTTATATTGCTTCCGCTTTTGGGTTTGTCTCTGTTTTGAAACTCCCGCCTAGTAGTAAATGTCCGGTTTGCCGTTCGCCGGGTTTTGGTTCGGGTCGGACTCCTTTCGATTCCGGGTCAGGATCCGGTGCGGGGCGTGCGTCTGCCCGTTTGGCGGCGCCCGCTACAGTTGGTATCAAAGCCCTATGGGTTCAATGGCATATGCTCTGAAGCGTCGAGTCTGTCTAGGTCCGTACGGCTTAGGAACTATGTGAATTGCGTGATTGTGCTTAAGTGATTGTGTGAATTTGACTTCCTTACGTGTTAATGCTTTACATGATCACTTACCGTCATGCATAATTGTACAGTTTTGCAGGATGCGTCGTGGTAGAGGTCCTCCTCTGCCTCCTCCCCCGCCAGAGGGACCTACGCCAGCCCAATTTATGGCGGCGTTACAGCAGTATGCTCTTCATGCACCTCAGGAGACGCCGGAACAGACGGCTATGAAAGCAATGAATCAGTTTCTCAATCGTAATCCGCCACAGTTTGTGGGAGCACCGGATGATATGGCTGCAGAGGCCTGGATATCAGCCTTGGAGAAGATATTCAGACTGATGCACACTACGGATCCACAGAGGGTCGAGTATGCTGCCTACCTGATGATTGGGGCAGCACAGGACTGGTGGACACGGATCAATCAGCGTTGGACGCGTGATCGGGTGGTTCCGACATGGGCTCAGTTTTTGGTGGAGTTCAGGGCTAAGTACATACCGTTGGTAGTCAGACAACAGCGGGAAAGGGAGTTTTTGAACTTGAAGCAGGGCACGTCCTCGGTAGATCAGTATGAGGCACATTTCTCTCGCCTCATTGTTCACTGTTCCTATATGGTTGAGGACGAGGAGAGAAAGACACGCCAGTTCGTGGAGGGTTTGTCTCACAGCATTCGACTGCATATGATGGCTGTCCGCCCCCGATTTTATTCCGATGCAGTTGACATGGCTCTTGCTATAGAGTCAGAGATGAGACAGATGAGGCCTACGTCAGCACCTGCCCCCGCAGCAGCTAAGGGTTTTCCGTCGGGTCCGAAGAGGTCTTTTCATTCTGTAGGACCATCTTCTTCTTCAGCTGGGAAGAAACCATTTCAGCAGGCTCCGAAGCCGAACGTTCCTCCCCAAGCTCAGGGTTTTCCACGACCAGTTTGTGGATATTGTGGAGGTCCCCATTTGGAGTCTAAGTGTCGCAGGAAGTTAGGGCTTTGCTTTGGATGTGGTAGCTCCGATCATCTTATGAATGCATGTCCGATGAAGAGAGGTCAGAAGCAGCCAGCTCAGCCTCAAGCCCAGGCCCGACTTTACGCCTTGGAAGGCGATGCTGAAGATGTCGCGCCGGATGCGAATGCCGTGGTGGAAGGTACGATATATATACATGGCATTCCCATTCATGCATTGTACGACCCGGGTGCTTCTCACTCCTTTATTGCGCCTGCCGTTGCTTTATCTGTGCATGTGCCTGTTGAGTTACTTGAGTATGTGTTAGTTGTTAGCTCGCCGATGGGTTCTAGAGTAGCTACGAACCGAGTTCTCAAGCATTTTCCGATGATGATTGAGGGTACCGAATACCTCGGGGATTTGATCGTGCTGCCGATGAAGGATTATGGGGTTATTCTTGGGATGGATTGGTTATTTGAACACCGAGCGAAGATCGACTGCTATGAGAAGAAAGTTGTGCTTGGTTCCAATGAAGTTAGAGGTTTCAGAATGGGTGAAGGCCCGTATATCTCTATGATGGAAGCCGAGAAGCTTATCCAGAAAGGAGAAGCAACTGGTTTTCTAGCTTATCTTCTCAACCGCCCGAAAGAGCAGGCGAAGATCGAGGATACCGATGTGGTTAAGGAATTCATGGATGTGTTTCCCGAGAACTTGGAGTTTCTGCCCCCTGATAGGGATATTGAGTTCGTTATTGATCTAGTCCCGGGTGCCGAGCCATACTCGAAGTCTCCGTACCGTATGGCTCCTGCCGAGTTGAAGGAATTGAAGAATCAGCTCAACGAACTCCTTTCGATTGGATATATCCGCCCGAGTACCTCGCCTTGGGGTGCTCCAGTCCTGTTCGTGAAGAAGCAGGACGGTACACTCCGTATGTGTATCGATTATCGCGAGTTGAACAGGATGACGGTGAAGAATAAGTATCCTTTGCCGCATATCGAGGAGTTGTTTGATTTACTCCAGGGATCGAGAGTTTATTCTAAGCTTGATCTCAGACAAGGGTATTACCAGCTCCGTATCCGAGCCGAGGATATTCCGAAGACAGCGTTCAACTCCAGATATGGTCACTTTGAGTTCGTGGTCATGCCGTTTGGACTCACGAATGCTCCTGCCGCTTTTATGGATATGATGCACAGGATCTTTCGTCCGTACCTCGATAAGTTCGTTGTGATCTTTATCGATGACATTCTAGTGTTCTCGAAGTCAGAGGAAGAGCACGCAGAACACCTCAGGATTGTTCTTCAGGCTTTGAGAGAGCATCAGTTATTTGCTAAGTTTAGCAAATGCGAGTTCTGGATCGACAGAGTGACTTTTCTAGGTCATGTCATATCCGGAACGGGAGTCGAGGTAGATCCTTCGAAGATCGAGACTGTGTTGGATTGGGAGAAACCTAAGACTCCTACAGAGATTCGCAGTTTCTTGGGATTAGCAGGATACTATAGACGTTTTGTCAAGGACTTTTCCAAGCTTGCTAGTCCGTTGACTGCGTTGACAAAGAAGGATGCCAAGTTTGAGTGGTCAGACAAATGTGAAGCAAGTTTCCAAGAGCTCAAGAAGAGATTAACTACAGCCCCAGTGTTAGCTATGCCTAATGGATTGGAGGGACTCGTTGTGTATACAGATGCGTCACACGAGGGATTGGGTTGTGTGTTGATGCAAAATGGGAGAGTTACAGCTTACGCCTCGAGGAAACTAAAGCCAGCCGAAGAGAACTATCCCACGCATGATCTTGAGCTAGCAGCCGTTGTATTTGCTTTGCTAAAGTGGCGTCATTATCTGTATGGCCCTACGTTCGATATCTTCACTGATCACAAGAGTCTTCAGTATTTGTTCACTCAGAAGGATTTGAACAAGAGACAGCGTCGATGGATGGAATTGTTTGAGGATTATGATTGCAAGATTCAATACCATCCTGGAAAGGCGAATGTGGTAGCCGATGCATTGAGTCGTAAGGCGAGTATAGCTCAGCTAGAGGCTAAGTTTGAGCGAGTTAATATCACCTCGCAGGCTCACGTTCACAGTATATCGATTCAGTCAGAATTGGGTCGTAAGATTCGAGATGTTCAGGCTACTGATGAGTGGACTCAGAGGCAGATAGTTCATATTTCAGATGATTCAGAGTCCCAGTTTCGTGTTGATGATTCTGGTATTCTCCGCTTCGAGACTCGAGTTTGTGTTCCTGAGAGTCTTAAGAAGGAGATTCTTGCTGAGGCGCATAATACGCCTTATACAGTACATCCTGGTGGAAGTAAGATGTACCGGGATCTAAAAGAGTTGTTCTGGTGGAGAGGTATGAAGAGAGACGTAGCTGATTACGTCAAGAGATGTCAGACATGTCAGCAGATCAAGGTAGAGCACCAGAGACCTGGAGGATTGCTACAGCCACTACCGATTCCTACGTGGAATTGGGAGCAGATTGCGATGGACTTTGTGTCCGGTTTACCGAAAGTTAAAGGTGGCTATGATAGTATTTGGGTGATAATTGACCGACTTTCCAAGACTGCTCACTTTCTGCCGGTCAAGAAGTCATTCAAGGTGGAGAAGTTGGCAGAAATTTATCACCGAGAGATTGTCAGGCTTCATGGAGTTCCCGTGAGCATTGTGTCTGACAGAGATGCTAGATTCACTTCTCAATTATGGCAGCATCTTCAGGAGAAAATGGGAACGAAGCTGACATTCAGTACAGCAGCACATCCGCAGACCGATGGCCAATCTGAGAGGACGATTCGATATCTCAATGATATGCTTCGTGCGTGTGCCTTAGACTTTCGCACCAATTGGCACGACCAATTACCGTTGATTGAGTTCGCCTATAACAACAGTTATCAATCTACAATCAAGATGGCACCTTACGAAGCACTGTATGGAAGGAAGTGTAGATCCCCGTTGTTTTGGGATCTTGAGGATTGGCGTTGGACAAGGGATAACAAAGGAAGAGGAGATTCTCCGCAGTGTCTTCAGAGAGCAATTGACCGAATTCAGATCATCCGTCAGAGGATGAAAGCAGCCCAGGATCGCCAGAAAAGTTATGCCGATACACGCCGCCGACCTTTAGAGTTCGAGGTTGGTGACCGAGTGTTTCTTAAAGCTTCACCTCGAAAGGGATTCACTCGTATTGGCAAAGGTGGTAAGCTAGGTCCGAGATTCTTAGGACCGTTTGAGATTCTAGAAAAGATTGGAGAAGCTGCTTACAGATTAGACTTGCCACCGAGTCTGACAGGAATCCACAACGTTTTCCACGTTTCACAGCTCCGGAAGTATCACCCGAGTGATTCACACATTCTTCCTATCGAAGATGTTGAGATAGAGCCGGACTTGACCTTCGTTTCACAGCCGGTGAAAATTTTAGACAAAAAGACTCAAGCACTGCGTAACAGAGAAATTCCCATGGTCAAAGTGCTTTGGAGGAGTCAGTCGGTTGAAGAAGCTACGTGGGAAACCGAAGAGAAGATGCGCAAGTTTCACCCCGCGTTATTTGTAGCGGACGAGAAGAATCTGGGGACAGATTCTCATAAGGAGGGGTGATTGTAACGCCCCGAAAAATCCGAATTAGTATCCGGTACGACCGGATTGTTATATTGCGCGATTTGATTATTTTATTTGATAGTTAGTATGTGTATTTTAACAATTTCATAAATGAGTGAATTTTGGTTTTTAAAACATTTCATGTCAACGTGTGTTCAATTATATGAGTTTTGACTATAATATTGTTTAATTCCGACAACCTGCTATTTTTAGTAAGTTCGGAGTAATTACGGTTTTGCCCCTCGTTTCGAAGTCAAGTCAAAGTTTGACTTGACCACTCTCTCTCTCCCTCAAACCTCATTCACGTAAAGAAAGAAAAGAAAGGAGAAGAAAAAGAGAAAAAGAAGAGAGAAAAGAGAGAAAGCTTCGATTGCTCATTCCGACTTTGATTTCCGACCGAATTTCGATCCGTGAAACTTTTCGAACTCCTCACGATCTATTCTTCAAGTAAGCTTCTCACGTCCTTCGCGTTTAATGATTCCTAGGTTGTGATTTATAGAATTTTGTGAATAGTTTAATAATATATGAAAAATGTGAATATGAATGATTTTGTGGATGGATTTATGTGTTTCTTGGTCCTATAAGTAGATTAGATGTTGTAGATCATTATATGTAAGTTTAGTTTGAGGTTTTGCATGATTTATATGATTTAAATGTTAATTTTTGGCTCATTCCCGAGAACCCTCGCGATTTTCTGCTGTTCAGATAATCCGCACGGCCTGACGCACGGTCTTGAGACCATGCGCCAAGACCGTGTGCCTATTTTGGCCTTGCACTGCCTAACGCACGGCCGTGCGCAAGCCGGTGCGCAGGCCAGTGCAAGTTTGTCCGCACCGGCTTGAGCACGTGTTCAAGACCGTGCGTTTGCCCGTCCCCAAGACCGTGTGTATGCCTTAACCAAAATTTCTCCATTTTCAACTTCTTGCTCTCGGCATTGAGGGTCAAAGGGTAATTAAAAAAGTTAACTTTCTTCGTTTGACCTCCGATTCAAGATCCGATTTCACCTATAGGTCCTATAAATCATGAAATACATATTTTAGGTAGTTTGAATTTTTCCGACTTCGTTTGGGTCCTGTTTCTCGTGTTTTTCGTTTAGGCCTTTTTGTCTATTTTTCAAATGTTGTTCGTTTCTTCCGAAACTTGAATGCATGCTTCCTTATTGCATTTTATGCATGTTTATCAGCTTTTATTACATTCTAACTTGTTTTGCTTATCGAATTCTATGAATTTCTATGTTTTGCTACAATGTGAACCTAAGTGATATGAATGATTGTTAAACATGCTCCTATGTGTTTTAAATCTTTCGTATAAGCCGTGCGTCGTCGTTAGTCTTATTTGGTTGTGTCTTTTTCTTTTGCAGACGATACTCCCGTGGAGTAGCGTGCCGGTCTCGTATTTTTGCTCTCGTTTTTGTCAAGCCTAAGGTGGGGTTTTCAGTTTCTTATAATATACGATAATACGTACATAATACCAACCCTACTACCCGATAAGCCTTGTTTTATGATTTGTTTTACATCCGTTTGTATATATAATAGATATTTATGCTTATACTTTTATGATCTTGAAACCGATTTAATATGAAAAGTATTATGTATAAGTTTGTGAAATGTTTACGAAAGAGGCAAGCAAATCTTTGTTTTCCGAAAACGAACTTTGGCATTATAGCCTCGCACACGAATTGCATCGAACGGTCTTTTGACCACATGGAAATGTTTGAAAAGCGAGCTATGTATATGAATATGTTTGACCTGTTCTGATGGGCCCGGAGTAAGGACGATAGGACGAAGTCGGTAGACGTCGGGTCTACGGCGGAAATTCTATGGTTTCCTCCACCTTTGGGAGCTCGGGGTGAGGCCGGAGTGACAGCCCTTTGAGTACCTGAGCTTGTTTATGTATGATCTGTGTAGTTAGGGGTTGCTCCCTGATTACAACTGGAGGAATAAGGTGGGTTTCTGTTTTTATGATTTGACTGGTAGTTCAGAACTCTTCTCGCTGAGTTATACGTTTTGTTTTGTTTCATTTTGAGCTAGGTCACCAATCGTTTGCGAAAACCTTTACTTCTGTTGTTTTCTTTCTGTTAAACTGGTGATCTACTTTCGTTTATTCTTATGTACTGTCTTTTTCCCCCTCACTTAGTCATTTGACTAACCCCATTCGTTTCACCCTTTGGTTTCAGTATTCTAGGCGGGATTCATAGTATTGGGTCTTGTCGTTCGAGTTACAAGCTTTTGTCTTATGTAAACTCTTGTTTCTTGTTGACTTGATATTTGTTATGTAGGATTATACTTATGAAAATCCGGGAATAATATTGTAGAACCCGTTGTAAACATTTGTTAATATTTATTGGAATTTGCTAGCCTTGGTGGGCTTTACCTATCTGCGCAATCATTATGGGTTTTATGTTTTGTTTTATATTGCTTCCGCTTTTGGGTTTGTCTCTGTTTTGAAACTCCCGCCTAGTAGTAAATGTCCGGTTTGCCGTTCGCCGGGTTTTGGTTCCGGTCGGACTCCTTTCGATTCCGGGTCAGGATCCGGTGCGGGGCGTGCGTCTGCCCGTTTGGCGGCGCCCGCTACAGTCGAGTCTTTACTTTCTGAATTTATTCGAATTACTGTATTTAACATTATGATTACTTTATGTACCAATATGCCCCTGATGTGGGATAGTTGACGATATCTAGGATTGTTCAGGATATGTAGTTGAGCCATGCTGGCATTATGTGTTATGGTTATCTGTGAACTGTTGTTATGAATTACATTGCATAGATGGCATCTATGTATTGAATTGTTGTTTATGAATTCACTTCCGCATTTCTCTGGTTGTTGTTGTTGTTGTTGGGGCGTCGTCTTGTTGCTGGCATTTCTCTGGATGTGGTGTCCTTTCTCCTTCTACGGAGAGGGACGCTACATTATGTGACCCCACAAATAATTAAAATTTTTGTTGGAAAAATAAGTACATGATAGATAAAAATAATAGAAAATAAAATAATATTAATTATAGAACTAAATAATCTTTTACCCAAATATTGTTAATATTTGTTGAATGGTAATTCTTCTATGCTACACTTTCATTTACAAATTGAATATGATATCTAAATTATAAATAATTTTAATCTCCTCTTCAATCATATACATATTTTTAGCACATAAATATAAAGTTCATAATGATTAGTTAGTAAAGTTTATTAAAATTTACCTTATCAATATTATATAAAGTAGTTATATAATTATATAATTAAATAGGAGTTACAAATTATTTAAGATAAATGGATATATGGAATGTCAATTAAATATATATATGTAAGTTACAAAAATAATAATTAATGAACTTAATTATAGAAATAATCTACATGGAAAAATAGACTAATTCTAACTAATTCATCTGATTAACACATACGCATATTTCCTAAAATATCTCACTTAATCATTTTCATATATATATATATATGATTAGTAAAGGAACACATTAATATTCCAAAATTACAAGTGACATTAAAGTTATAGTTCATAGGGGTTTGATTTAATAAGATAAAGTATTTATTTTAGTATTGATTCTTATTTGTAATTAATTACTATAAATATTTTTATATTATAGTATACATGTTTTTTAACTGTATTATAGTATACATGTTTAAAAAATTGGTGGAATATATCGGAATATTATGAATTACTTTGTGATTTTTCGGATACTCAAATTTTGAAATAATCAAAATGCAAATTCTGATAAATTTAATTTCAAAATATAATAACAATTTAGATATTTTTGTCAAACATTTATAATATTCTCATTTATTGTTAAATAATGAAATTTTTTAATTAATTAATGAAAATGACTTTAAAACAACAATATGAGGTGTTAGGTATAGAGTGATAGGTTTTGAGCTTCTCTCGATGTACTTTGTTAATTTTTTTATTCGATTTGGTAATATAATAAGGTGGGGTCCTCTTTAAAATCCTACAAACTTAATTTTACTCGATTTTGTAAAAAAATAGATTAAAATAAATAAAATGTATAATAATTTATTTATTTAAATAGAATCTTAATCAAGATGTTAAATATAATGACAAGGTTGGATTTGGACCCTACCCAAATCCGAAGGGACTCGTCATGGTTCTAGACCCGTTTGGATCTAGAACTAGAATTGGATCCGTTAGACCCACTTATGGAACCGCTTATGGACCTATTTGGACCCGCGGGTAGACCTGGTTAAAAGTCCAAAAATTGACCCAGAACCCGGCGTGTTTAGAACCGTAATGGATCTGGGTCCGAGATTCTTGGAACCCAGCCATTGCCATCCCTGGTAAAATAGTATACTAATTATATTAAATATGATTATCGATCTTACATAATCTTATTTATTGTTTTTTTTATGTCATAAATTTTATAAATATATCGACAAAAATAATATTAAAATAAATACTTAAATAATTATTCTACACGCGCAAAGCGCGTACTTTTTACTAGTTACCCTTATAATTATGGCCAAATATATCATGTATTAGGTTGAAGAATTTTTTTTTCGTATTGCTATTGAATGACAAATATTGACAACATATCCTGAATTCCTGATTGAGTACAGTACTAGGCTTTCCATTATTGTTAGATGTTCACAAATAAAGAAAATATATTGTTGAATTAACTTACTATTAATAATGTCTAATTATTGATAAAAAAATTAATTGGATGGAAAGTGGCTCATAATAACATTCCATTGCCTATGTTACGGAAAGTTCACGATATTCCAGGTCGTCGTCCCTTTGGAAGTTAGATGATCCTTTGGGATATACGATTAGGCTAACACTGTTGAAAGTCAGATATGTAGATGCGGCAAACAGGATTCCTAAAAATTCATTAAACTAATCTTGATTATATATATATATATATATATATATATATATATATATATATATATGCATAATTATTAATACAACTGTACAACCATTGGGAAACTCAACAGGCCCTTCTAATTAAGCAATGTAAATTGTCAACGCTTAACACTATATATACTAACCCAATTATCAATATCTCCCAGACATCAACACAAACATTTCCATCTTTGTATCTTACTTGAAAAGAACATATCAAACTTCTTCCCGGTTTTATCAGTGAACACTGAACACTCAAATTAAGAAATGGCTGACATCGAAGGGTCTCCAGGCTCATCCATGCATGGGGTGACGGGCAGGGAGCCAGTTCTTGCATTTTCAGTGGCTTCTCCAATGGTCCCGACGGATACAACGGCCAAGTTCGATTTGCCTGTTGACTCGGAGCACAAAGCCAAAAAATTCAAGTTGTTTTCCTTTGCCAATCCTCACATGAGGACTTTTCATCTCTCCTGGATTTCATTTTTCACCTGTTTCGTGTCGACCTTCGCTGCTGCCCCTCTGGTGCCCATTATTCGTGACAACTTGAATCTGACGAAGGGCGATGTCGGCAATGCTGGGGTTGCTTCAGTCTCTGGAAGTATATTTTCCAGGCTGGTGATGGGCGCCGTATGTGATCTTCTGGGACCACGTTACGGATGCGCATTTCTCATCATGTTGTCCGCCCCAACAGTGTTTTGCATGTCCTTTGTGGCGGATGCAAGTGGATACATAGCTGTACGTTTCATGATTGGGTTTTCTCTGGCAACATTTGTGTCGTGCCAGTACTGGATGAGCACTATGTTCAACAGTAAGATTATTGGGACTGTTAATGGGACTGCTGCTGGATGGGGAAATATGGGAGGCGGAGCCACTCAGCTTCTGATGCCGGTGCTTTATGAAATCATCAAAAAGTGTGGAGCGACTGCCTTCACTGCCTGGAGGATTGCTTTCTTCATTCCCGGATGGCTTCATGTCATAATGGGTATTTTGGTCTTAACACTCGGCCAAGACTTGCCTGACGGAAACCTTGGCGCGCTACAGAAGAAGGGAGATGTTGCAAAAGATAAATTCGGCAAGGTATGATAATTTGAAATTCGATGTTTCCTTCCTTTTCTTTCAAATGATTTCGGCCCTTAGTGTGTTAATATAATTTCTTTTCGTTTGAATATATGTTCAGGTGATGTGGTATGCTGTGACAAATTATAGGACATGGATTTTCGTCCTTCTCTATGGTTACTCTATGGGAGTTGAATTGTCAACTGATAATGTGATTGCTGAATACTTTTACGACAGGTAGAAAGTCGAATCACATCATATTTTTTTAGTTTAACTTTAAATATCATTAATATTTAAGTATTTGAAGTATTAAATATTCTAATTAATTTTAAAATTAAATATTTCTACAGATTTGATCTAAAGCTTCACACAGCTGGAATCATAGCAGCAACTTTTGGGATGGCTAATCTATTGGCTCGTCCGTTCGGGGGATATGCTTCTGATTATACAGCTCGACTATTCGGAATGAGGGGCAGATTATGGACACTTTGGATTCTACAAACACTGGGAGGAGTTTTCTGTATTCTTCTCGGTAGGGCTAATACACTTCCAGTCGCTGTCGCCTTTATGATTATCTTCTCAGTAGGAGCGCAAGCTGCTTGTGGAGCAACTTTTGGTGTTATCCCTTTCATTTCAAGAAGATCATTGGGTATAATATCCGGCATGACAGGTGCCGGAGGAAATTTCGGCTCTGGATTAACACAATTACTATTCTTTACAAGTTCTCAATACTCAACAGGAACTGGACTAAGTTATATGGGTATAATGATTGTGGCTTGCACTCTTCCAGTCACATTGGTTCATTTCCCACAATGGGGCAGTATGTTCCTTCCTCCCTCAAAAAGTGCTGTCGAAGAACATTACTACTCTGCTGAGTATAATGAGGAGGAGAAGCAAAAGGGTATGCATCAAAATAGTCTCAAGTTCGCTGAAAACAGCCGATCTGAGCGTGGCAAACGTGTTGCTTCAGCAGCAACCCCGCCTAATACAACACCAAACCATGTTTGATTTTTGCTGTGGAGTGTGAAGCTTTGATCAAGTGGGTTTTGCAAAGTGGAACTCAATGGTGTGAGATTCCATAAGCTTTTCTTTTTCTTCTTTCAAAGTTATAGAGAATTTTAACTCTATTATAACATGGTTTGTGAAATATTGTTGCCATTACATAAACTACTTCTACGATTTCTAGGAATGATCAATACTTTATTTTGAAGCATTATATTCTGGTTGATTTATTTCATACGTTTTTTGAGGGTGTCAATTTGGAATATATGGTGTAAACTAAGCATGTTGGGACTATTCACATTTCACAAAATATTTTTAAGGTTTATAAGATGCTACAGATGAGCATGAATGTATTATATATTTTCACTTATTTTGGACTTGGGATTACCAACTAAACATCAACTATATATTATTTCTAGCTATACGTCGAAATACTCAATTTCATGAACCACGCATGTACAATTGCATTTAAATTTTGGACTTAGTTTCTTATATATATCTCATTGTGAAATTCATATTTCTTAAATTACCCCTTAATAAAAATAAAATATCAAATACATTCCTCATGATTCTGATAAATAAGCAATAAGACTTCCTAATGCGCACAACCAAGTCAACTATAAATAAATACACAAAAAAATATATAGTAAGAACATCCCAAGGGAATGCGTTCCGTCTTAGCCTAGAAAACGTCCAAAAAAATTGCTCCGATCCGGTCCCGGTTCCTCCTTGATGGAGTAGCACCGCTTGGTTGGACAGAGAACCGTTATTGAATGAGATTTATCGAATCTTGACCTTCAGGCACTCTATGTGTGAATATTATAAAAGTACGAATAGTTTGTCACTTTTTTTTTAAAGATTAAAATACCTCTTTAATAACACATATTCTTATTAAAAAATATACAAATAGATAAATCTATAATTATATAAACAATAATAATATATAAATTAATTAATAATACTAGAATTCTAATAGGATTAAGATTCTAAAAATTTTAATTTAAATAAAGAATTCTTATCACTAAACCTATGGAAAAGAAAAAATAAAAAGAAAAGGACAATCTTCCGAAATCTTTTATTTACACTTGATTAATTAATGGAAAAATTACACAAAAGGATGTCAACTTCATCCAAGTAGTATTATGAGGATGCCAATTTTGGTTATGACAAAACTGTCAAAATAAATCAAAAAATTTGGCATTTTAAAGATTTCGGCCACCAGAACTAGAAAAGTGGTCGAAAAATCACATGTGTGTGTTACGTGTAACAGGATTAATTATTTTTATATCCCTAATCAAATTCGCTATTTGCTATTCATACTTATATTATAAAAAATATTTTAATCTTACACCATAAAATAAAAAATTATAAAAAAATCCCAATATCCTTCCACTATTGCATATTGAAACAATTTTTCTTTCATTTTTTCTTTCACAATTGACGAGCCATCACAGAGTTGCCATAAATTCCACCACCAGCCCAATATTAAATCCGCCGCCAGAAGTCATGGCGGAGCCGCCACTGGTCCCACCACCTTCTTTTACCTCCGCTAATAGATTTCCTAAAAACTTGTAGGTAACGTAATCTTCCCAATGTAATTATCACTATAAATTAATGAAGATGTTAAGAAAACCTCAATCTTTTTCCCATGAGCGGCGAGGCTTGGTTGTGGTGATGATGGTAGCTGTTGGGGATCGATAGGGCTGAGAAAGAAAAGAGGGGGAAGAAAAAGAAATTAAAATGAGAAAAAATCTCTTTTTTTTTTGTAATTTTAATTATCACATTAAAAATTTTTACACTTAAATGTTAAATCTTAAATATTTTTTTAATTTTTTTTAATATTTAATTTTATGGGGTAAGATTACAATATTTTTTAAAATATGAGTAAATATTGTAATTAATGAATTTTATTAGGGATGTAAAAATAATTAATCCTGTCACACGTGACATGCACGTGTGGTTTTCCGGCCACTTTTCTAGTTCCGATGACCAGAATTCTTAAAATGTCAATTTTTTTGACTTATTTAGATATTTTTTTCATGACCGAAGTTGGTATCCTTAAAATACTATATGGGTGGAGTTGGCATCCTTTTTTTGTAATTTTCCCATTAATCAATCTGCCAACTCAAACTTCTCAAACTTGGAAATCAAATCTCCATGGCAAAATTCATAAACAATATATCTCCTCATATTGTCCCATTCCCTGTCTGAAATCTTCATCAGCCTCTCCACAATTGCAAAAGCTTTTACTAATCTAGATATTATTAAGTAATTTGAATTCGAATCTCAAAATCATCACCAAAATTTCTAAAACCGCAAAACGAAAGCAAAAAGCCGAATCTCTTTCCCCACAACAAAAACGATAGTTTCATTCTTCTACTTTGAACAATTTATCGAACATAAATGCATCAAATTCATGCAGCTGAATGTACACTGAGGACAATTTAGAGGATCCAACTATTGCACAACTATCAAAATCAGATATTACAGGAAGCCAAAATCAAATTACAAAACTAATTTTCAATAAAAGTGGAACATCAATAACTCAATGATACAAGAAGTGAAAGAATATATACAAGAAGAATAATTGAAAACATTGGAGTATGGCTTAATGGCCACAAGATATTAATCCCAATATGGAGGTATGAGCTCGAATTCTTGTAATGACAAGAATCGAATTGTGTGCGTAAGTTAACCAAAAAAAAAGAAGAAGAAGAATTGAAAAAAAAGAAGAGAAAATAAATATAAAACGAAACAAAAGAAAATAAGTCAAAGAGAAAAGTTAATACATAAAACTTACGAATAAATATACATAAGCACAATGATACACAGACACAGCGACATGAATTTTCTCAAAAAATTAGGACATAATACGACTTTGACACGACTATATTTTATATATATATATATATATATATATATATATAATTTCCTAATTTATGCAATATATAAAATATATATACAATATTTAATCAACATTAAAATAAATGAATAAAATCAATATGTTTAGTTAAAATTTCCACCAATTATTGATTGAAATTGAATAGAAAAAATCAAAAGAAAAATATAAAAAAGAAGAAGAAGAAGAATGGTGTTGTTGGCAGTTGCTGCTGGCCTATGAAAGAGAGAGAGCGAGTATAAAAAATTCAAAAGAAGCAAAAAAAATTTTAAAAAATTATAAAATTTACCCTACTGTGTCGGACGCTCCCCTCAGACATGCCAGATATTTCTCCAGTCATGATCGATACTGTGTCCTAATTTATTTTTTTTTTAAATTTCAGACACAGTTTTGCCGTGTCGGACACGTAATGGTGTCGTGTCCGAGGCATGCCCATATCCGACACTACACCGGATAAAGTTCCGAAGTGTCCGTGCATTCGAGCATAAGCACACTACAAGAAAATTTACCTATTACTACGATTTTTTTACTACGCCATTTAAAACCTAGTAAATAGTTACTATTTACTAGGGGTGTCAAATGGGTGAGTTGGGTTGGGTTTGAGTTGGGCCGATATGAGTTGGGTTAAAGTGAGTTAGGTCCAAGATGGCTTCATGAGTTGTGGGTCTAAGGCGGGTTGGTTTTTTAATGGGTCAGATGAGGGTTGAAGATGAGTTGGCATGGGTTGAAGATGAGTTTAACAATAAATTTCTAAGAAGTTATTTTTCAATTCATTATGTAAATGTTAAAAATGCCCCCAATATACATTAATACAATTTTAGATAAATTTACACAAACTGTAGCGCCCCTCTCCGTAGGAGGAAGAAGAACGCCACATCTGCACCAAAACGAATTCCCGAGTATGATAGGGTGCCTTACTCGAAAACTCATTTCAGCGAACAACAAGACACTCAATGAAACTCTGGCAACAACAACACAACGCCCCAACAACAACAACAATAATCAGATAAATGCGGAAGCGAATTCATAAATAACAGATCAATTCATAAAAGTCATCCTTGGCAACATAATTCATAAAATGAATCTAAAATAATTATCCAATTAATGCCATCCATGACTCAACTAACTATGTAACGCTCCGCTATTTTATAACGCTTCGGTACGTTTACCGACTAATTGCTCTTGTTTGCATTATTTGTAATTATGTGAATTATATGAAATTAATGTGTGATTCTATATGTGAATGATATGAAGATTTCATAAGAATTTTCATATTTGAATTACCTTATACTATGTTTTATTTGAAGTGTTGTATTTGAACTTTTATGAAAATTATCACATTATATTTGAATTATATGATATTATTCTTGAAATATATATAAATATATATGCAAATACATACATAAATATCTATACAAATATATATATACAAATATACATACATTGCAAGCATATTTTGACTTTTCAAAATAAATACCTTTTAATTATGTAAATATATTATAAATTCTCTCCACATTTTTCTACACTATTCTCTCATCTTCAACCTCTCTCTCTCTCTCGGCCCCTCACTCACCATCACCAAGAAATTCAATCATTTTTGTTATAAAAAGTGTGCTCTCTCATCCAAGGAACAAACCTCTACTTTCTACATCCTCAACGTCCCATCCTTCTTTTTCACGAAAAGGACAGGCGCACCCCACGGCGAAGTACTCGGTCGAATATACCCACTCTCCAACAGTCCATCGAACTGTATCTTCAATTCTTTCAACTCTGTCGGAGCCATTCAGTAAGGAGTCTTCGAATACGGTTCGGCACTCGGAGTTAAATCGATCACAAACTCTATCTCTCGTTCCGGAAGCCGGGAAACACATCAGGGAATTCTCTAACTACTGGTACCTCCTCAAGCTTAACTTGCTCTTTCGGACGGTTTAGTAGATAAGCAACAAAGGCCGGAGATCCCTTGCAAATCATTCGGGCGGCTTTAACATAAGAAACTCGAGGAATCTTGTCAAACCTTTTGCCCAAAATCTCGCTATCAGCTCCCAGAGCGATTTTTTTCCCGAAACAATCAATATAAGCTTGATGCCGATATAGCCAGTCCATTCCCAAAATTATCCCGTAGTGACTCATCGGAAGCTCGATGAGATCAGCAGGATAATCGCGATCGTCTATCCTCAACGGACAATCTCGGAAGACTCGATTGCACAAATAAGAAATTCCCAACGGGGAATTGACCTCAAGCACATAAGGCAAGCATTCGGCAGACAAAGATAATCTAGAAGCATATTCAGGTGCAATAAAAGAATGCGTCACACCCGAATCATATAATGTAAATATGGATATGTCATGCAAATGCACAGTACCTTGCACCACTGCATTAGGATCGGTCTCCCCTCCATCCCCCGTCATCGCGTACGCTCGAGCTACAACTTTTCCTTTCCCCGCATTCTGTGGCTCCTTCTGGAACTGTGGAGGTGGCCTTCTCTTTGGGCAGTTCCCGATTTGATGGTCCCTGCCTCCACACCAGATACACAAACCCTGTTTCCTCCAGCAGTTTGCCTCGGTATGTTTTGGTTTATTACAGTAAGAACACTTGATCGGAGGCTCGACTATCTGTGAACCTGTGGTCTTTTGCTTCTTGCTTGAAGATGAAGAACCCGCAGGAGGAAAAGACCTCTTGAATTTGCGAGGTGGTGGAGCTATATCCTTCGGTGCGAAGTCCCTTTTGATTTGTTGTAACTGAGACTCAATCTCCAGAGCAGTTGTGACGGCAACCTCGTATGTAGGGAGATGAGCTCCCAGAAGTGCTCTACGAATATCCTCGTTCAGGCCCTAAACAAACTGATTCACCTTCCTTCTTTCGTCTTTAAGGATGGAGGGACAGTAGACAATGAGGTGGGAGAACATGGCCTCGTATTGATCAACAGAAAGATTCTCCTGTTTTAGGGCCCTTAATTCAGCTTCCCGTTTATCCTGTACAACCAAGGGAATGTATTTGTTTCGGAAGGCTGAGAGAAAATTAGCCCAAGTCGGCTCGATCTGATCAGCTCGCCATCTAGCCTCAGTCAGTCTCCACCAGTCCCTGGCTGGTCCTTTAAGGAGAAAAACTGCATACTCAACCTTTTTAGCGTCCTCACATTCAATGACCCAGAAGATAGGTTCTAAATATGCAATCCACTCCGTAGCCTTTAAGTCGTCGGGGGCTCCCTCGAAACGAGGAGGATTTAGGCTAAGAAACCGATCAAACTCTTTAGCTTCTATCTGTCTCCTCTGGGCGGCTGTTGGCTGAGCCGGAGCTAAACCCTGTCTGAAGAACTGCTGCATTTCATCTATAAAGACTGCCGGATTGAATGGATTATGCTGTGCCGGCAGTACCTGCTCAGGTTGGGGAGCCGGAGGATCATTAATATTGTTGTTATCTTCCTGGGGAGGAGAAGGAGGAGCAGCTCTGGTTCTGCGTCCACGAGCCATTTCCTGTATCAAAAGACTGAATAATATGCATGTTTTGTTAGCCCCATGATCATGTTAGCACAGAATCACATAACATAAGCATATAAAAGCACATTGTCCTATAGCCGTTCGACCTAGACAGACTCGACACAACATCAAAACCTAAGTACCAAACCTAGGCTCTGATACCACCTTAAGCTGTGACGTCCCCCACGCCACAACCCCCGGACCAAAACGAGCTCCCGAGCGATAGTTAAATACCACCACTCGAAAACCCGCCCCGGACAACGGGATTCCCACAATCTGGCAACAGCAACTCCCAACAACAGTACCAACACCAACAACAACAACAACAGCACCAACAAGCGGAAGCAATAAGCAGAAGATCATATTTATATTCACACTGCCATCCGTGGCCAAAATAAACATTTATAAGTTCATTATCTATCACAAGTTATAACATCAACTCATTAAATATCCAACATCAGCATAACATGTCAAGCTTTCATGTAATCCAACATCATGAGTTCGATCCACAAAAGTAAATGCATAAGACCGACGTCAAGGACTGTACAAGCCTACGACGCTGCTGCCAGTACCTGACCGCTAACCTGAAGCATGAACCAAAACGGGATGTGAGTCAAACGAACTCAGTGAGGAGGGGAAAATATATATATAATAATTAAAACATAAAACTGGAATAACGATGCAGGGGAGGCCGAGAAAGGCCACACGGCCTGCAACACGCCGTGTTGCAAGGCCGTGTGAAATGAATTCACACGGCCAAGAGTCACGGCGTGTGCTAGAGGCCGTGAGCAATTGGGAGAATGCGCACGGCCTGCAGCACGCCGTGTTGCAAGGCCGTGTGTGTTCGTTTCCCGTCCCACATCGGAATTTCAGATGAAAATCGAAGGGTTTATAATCAAAGGCCGTCAAGTACTAACCAACGTGTGGTACCACCTTTTGGCAGTGGTTTCAGGCCAAACTTTAGGGTTGTACTCAGTGGCGACTGGAGGTTATGCCCACGCGTCCAACGGGTGCCCAAGCAGGGAGGGTTCTCCTCTCCGTGCCCGGGGTTGGTCGCGACAAGATGGTATCAGAGCAGGTCCGTCAGCGCGTACCCAGACACCAGAGGGTTTCCGCTAAAGGAACTCGCGAGTGCAAAGGGGAGACTGATGGAGAAGCCACGATCCTGAGTCACGACGTAATGGGGACATTACGCTTCGAAGGGGGGGATAATGTAACGCCCCGAAAATTCGAGGCGTAAACTGGAATAACGATGCAGGGGAGGCCGAGAAAGGCCACACGGCCTGCAACACGCCGTGTTGCAAGGCCGTGTGAAATGAATTTACACGGCCAAGAGTCACGGCATGTGCTAGAGGCCGTGAGCAATTGGGAGAATGCGCACGGCTGCAGCACGCCGTGTTGCAAGGCCGTGTGTGTTTGTTTCCCGTCCCACATCGGAATTTCAGATGAAAATCGAAAGGTTTATAATCAAAGGCTGTCAAGTACTAACCAACGTGTGGTACCACCTTTTGGCAGTGGTTTCAGGCCAAACTTTAGGGTTGTACTCAGTGGCGACTGGAGGTTATGCCCGCGCGTCCAACGGGTGCCCAAGCAGGGAGGGTTCTCCTCTCTGTGCCCGGGGTTGGTCGCGAGTATAGATTATCGCGAGCTGAATCGGATGACGATAAAGAACAAATATCCTCTACCTCACATCGAAGAGTTGTTTGATATCCTGCAAGGGTCGAAAGTATACTCTAAACTTGATCTTCGACAGGGGTATTACCAGTTGAGGATTCGAGAGTCAGACATTCCAAAGACTGGGTTTAATACTCGATATGGGCATTTTGAGTTCGTAGTTATGCCTTTCGGGTTGACGAATGCCCCAGCTGCTTTTATGGATCTGATGCATCGTACTTTCCAGCCATATCTCGATAAGTTTGTGGTGATCTTCATCGACGATATCCTAGTTTTCTCAAAGACTAAGGAAGAACATGCCGAGCATCTTCGCATTGTATTAAGAACTCTCCGAGAGCATCAGTTGTATGCTAAGTTCAGTAAATGCGAATTTTGGCTTGATAAAGTTACCTTCCTTGGTCATGTGATATCAGGAGATGGAATCGAAGTGGATCCCTCGAAGATTGAGGCCGTGATGAAATGGGAGCAGCCGAAGACACCAACTGAAGTTAGAAGTTTTCTAGGGTTAGTTGGCTATTACAGGCATTTCGTTCAAGATTTCTCCAAGATAGCCGCTCCGCTGACCAATTTAACTCGCAAGGACGTGCCTTTTAAGTGGGACATAAGTGCGAGGCAAGTTTCCAAGAGCTAAGGAAACGGTTGACTACTGCTCCGGTACTTGCACTACCTGAAGGTTCCGAAGGGTTTACGGTTTATACCGATGTCTCGAAAGAAGGGTTAGGATGTGTTCTTATGCAGAATGGCAAAGTGATACCTTATGCTTCGCGTAAGTTAAAAGATGCTGAGAAGAACTATCCTATCCACGATCTCGAGCTAGCTGCTATTATCTTTGCCTTGGGGAAATGGCGACACTATTTATACGGCGTGACATTTGACATTTTCACCGACCACCAGAGTTTGAAGTATTTACATACTCAGAAAGATCTTAATCGCAGACAACGTCGGTGGATGGAATTCCTTGAAGATTATGATTGTCGTATCCAATACCATCCAGGCAAAGCTAATGTAGTAGCCGATGCTTTAAGTAGACAAGCAAAGGTAGCTAGCTTGGAAGGAACCTCTACAAGAGTGATGTCAGAAGCAGGGAGATATCATCTCATCTCTCAACCGCGGATTGCCAACCTCTCAGTGAGACCAGACTTGGTTCAGAGGCTTAAAGACGAGCAGAGTGCTGATGACTGGATTCAAAGACAGGTCGTGAGGATGCAAGATGATCCGAACTCCTCATTTGCTTTCGATGATATGGGTCTTCTTCGTTTTAAGAACCGAATTTGCATGCTGAAGAATCTGAAGACCGAAATCATGGAGGAAGCACATAAATCTGCTTATGCCGTCCATCCGGGAGGTAATAAGATGTACAGAGATCTCAAGACTCAATATCGGTGGCACGGAATGAAACGTGAAGTTGCTGATTTCGTGAGACGGTGTTTGACTTGTCAACGAGTTAAAGCCGAACATCATCAACCCGGTGGAACTCTACAGCCACTCTCTATTCCGGATTGGAAATGGGAAGATATTGCTATGGATTTTATGTCCGGATTACCAAGAGTTCGGGGCGGATATGATACGATTTGGGTAATTGTGGATCGTTTGACGAAATCCGCCCATTTCATTCCAATTCGAAAGACCACCAACGTCAAGAAACTGGCAGAGTTGTACATCGAGCAGATTGTAAAGCTTCATGGAGTTCCGAAGAGTATTGTGTCTGATCGAGATCCCAAGTTCACTTCTAGACTTTGGCAAGAAATTCACAGAAACTTGGGAACGAACTTGAAATTTAGCATAGTTGCTCACCCACAAACTGATGGTCAATCTGAGAGAACCATCAAGATTCTAGGCGATATGCTGCGAGCTTGTGCTCTCGACTTCTCCACGAGTTGGGACAAGAAACTGCCACTCGTTGAATTCACCTACAATAACAGCTACCAAGCGACAATAGGGATGCCCCCGTATGAAGCGCTTTACGAACGTAAATGCCGATCCCCTCTGTACTGGGAATTGGAAGACTGGCGAAGAACTAAAGACGAAGTGGAACGAGCTCTACCTCCAAAGACGATTCAGGAAACTCTTGAAAAGATTGCAATCATTCGACAGAGCATGAAAGCTGCCCAGGATCGTCAGAAGAGTTATGCTGATAAGAGACGCCGGGATTTGGAATTCGAAGAAGGAGATAAAGTGTTCCTCAAGGCGACGTTGAGGAAAGGTTTCGCTAGAGTGGGAAAAGGTGGGAAGCTCAGTCCAAGATATTTGGGACCCTATGAGGTTATTGAACGGATTGGGAAGACTGCCTACCGCCTGAACCTGCCCTCAACTCTAACTGGGATTCACAACGTCTTCCATGTTTCTCAATTGCGAGAATACTATCCCGACGAATCTCATATTCTTCGAGATGAAGAAGTACAGGTAGAGCCTGACTTGACGATCGAGATGAAACCTGTTGAGATTCAGGATCGTAAGTTCAAGCAACTTCGCAACCGACAGATTCCCTTGGTTCGTGTGTTGTGGAGAAACCGAACCACCGAACAAGTAACTTGGGAGACAGAAGAGAAGATGCGAACTCATTATCCCGAGTTATTTGCGGATTCGAGTTAGAATCTGGGGACCAGATTCTTCGAGGGGGGGATAGTGTAACGCCCCGCTATTTTATAACGCTTCGGTACGTTTACCGACTAATTGCTCTTATTTGCATTATTTGTAATTATGTGAATTATATGAAATTAATGTGTGATTCTATATGTGAATGATATGAAGATTTCATAAGAATTTTCATATTTGAATTACCTTATACTATGTTTTATTTGAAGTGTTGTATTTGAACTTTTATGAAAATTATCAGATTATATTTGAATTATATGATATTATTCTTGAAATATATATAAATATATATGCAAATACATACATAAATATCTATACAAATATATATATACAAATATATATACATTGCAAGCATATTTTGACTTTTCAAAATAAATACCTTTTAATTATGTAAATATATTATAAATTCTCTCCACATTTTTCTACACTATTCTCTCATCTTCAACCTCTCTCTCTCTCTCGGCCCCTCACTCACTTTTACCACCGCCATCTTCATCTTCAACCATCACCAAGAAATTCAATCATTTTTGTTATAAAAAGTGTGCTCTCTCATCCAAGGAACAAACCTCTACTTTCTACTTGTGCAAACAAGCCCTCAACATCTCTATCTCTTCAATTTTGTTTTACAAGGTAAGGTTGCAAATCTCTTTAATCTTTGAGTTTCAATGTTTTATATGTTGATGAAGTGAAGAAGCATGCTAGAATGAATGATTGATGAGCTTAGTTTGGTGATTGATTACATGTAGCATTACTTGTGATTTTTCCATTGAATTTGATCAATGTGCCATGTTGAGTTAAGGTCTTAGATGCTTGAATGTATTGGTAATTCATGTTAGTTCATGATATTAAGCAAATTGGTGAAGTTTTATGGAGTTTGGGGTTGAAAAATGGAAGTTTGGCCAAATATGTAGGGGCTGGTGAATAGTGAAATTTGAGGTTTTGAGCTTCGTTTTTCGATTCTTTTGGCATCAAAAATCTTAAAATGTATTAACTAAGAGATGCCTAAAGTTTCGGATTAATCGGAGTTGATTTTCTATGCAAAGTATTAAACGAGGGGTGGTTTATGTAATTTTTGCTAAACTATTGAATTTTGTTTCCCAAGCTTCCATATTACTTGTATGCCTATTGTAGCTTAATATCATGTGTATTTGATTGTGTTTAAATGCATTTGAATGAGTTTAATTGGGTTTAAGTGCATTTATACATAATATGTTATTTTGAGCATAAAATGCATTTCATAGCCGTGCGTCGTATTTGGTTGATTTATCGAGTCGTGCCTTACCTCGAGGCCTGTGTATTACAGGTGGGACCTCGCGGGATTGATCTCTGGTCGTTTGGCTATCCTTTTTGTTAAGCCTGCAGGTGAGGATGTAAAATGGTTTTCAACTGGAGTATGAACAAATATTTGCGAAAACCCTATCCCCTTTTATATTTCAATTATATATTATCAATATTTGAAATAAAAAAGGTTTTGATATAAAAATGATATATGTGTATCTTTTCCAAAATGGTTTGAAAATAGAGACAAGAGAACTATTTTGATTTTAAAAGTAACATTTGGTCTCGGGACTTGCACGTATGCCTCGAGATAACTCGGCAACGTGACGGGATACCCTAGACGGTTACATACCTTGTCTCGAAAGACCCTTTTGGTCCATTAAAATATTTTGAAAAGCGAGATGACTTATACTTAACCCCATTGAGGACGCTCATGGGTATTTCTGTTTGGGTCCTGGATTATGTGACAGGCGGATACCCGAAGACGTGCGTCTAGGGTTGAAGCTGGGTTCATAATTCCACCGATTATAAGCAGGTATTCATGAACCTGACAAATAATCAAAGGGTATTGTTCATGGCTGGTCGGAGGTAGTCTAGCCTGAATAATACTTACACCGGCGTCATTAGTCGGTTATGGTGAAATCTTGGGTAGCTCCCTTGATAAGCCAAATGGTATTGAGGAGGAATTTCGTAATATTTAATATGTTTTGGGAGTTATAAGGAGATGGCCCGTTCTCGCCGGGAATAAGATGTTTCTAAAATGTTTTACTTTAATATTTAATTCACAAAGCTTTGATGAATTATAAAGAGAACGTATCGGCACTAGATTCGTTTCTCTATTAACCAAAGCGTGAATTAAATATGTTTTATGTTTTAATTATTATATATATATTTTCCCCTCCTCACTGAGTTCGTTTGACTCACATCCTGTTTTGGTTCATGCTTCAGGTTAGCGGTCAGGTACTGGCAGCAGCGTTGTAGGCTTGTACAGTCCTTGAAGTCGGTCTTATGCATTTACTTTTGTGGATCGAACTCATGATGTTGGATTACATGAAAACTTGACATGTTATGCTGATGTTGGATATTTAATGAGTTGATGTTATAACTTGTGATAGATAATGAACTTATAAATGTTTATTTTGGCCACGGATGGCAGTGTGAATATAAATATGATCTTCTGCTTATTGCTTCCGCTTGTTGGTGCTGTTGTTGTTGTTGGTTTTTTTTTTTTTTTTTTTTTTTTTTTTTTTGTATTTGGTACTGTTGTTGGGAGTTGCTGTTGCCAGATTGTGGGAATCCCGTTGTCCGGGGCGGGTTTTCGAGTGGTGGTATTTAACTATCGCTCGGGAGCTCGTTTCGGTCCGGGGGTTGTGGCGTGGGGGACGTCACAAACTATCCCACATCGGTGGCACGTAAGTATAGAAAGTAAATAAATTAAATCATAATGCTAACTACAATAATTCAAATCAATTCGGAAAGTATAGACTCGACTATTGTATGAACACTGACAAGACAATAAACAAGAGCCAACCTAAACCTGTTGCTGCCGACTGACAAGCTAGGTGACACCGCCACCTGTCTACCTGAAGCAAGAACTAAAATAGAAGATGTGAGTATAAAGGATACTTAGTAAGGGGGGTAATACAATATAGGTATTGATCGCAGTTCGTCGTTTATCTTTTAAAACCAAACGTAGTGAATGTTGCTCGTTTTAATAAAGAATACAAATATAATATTAAGTTGCAAAACATAACACCAACTATGGTGGTGCGCGATTGATGGGTGTCGAATCCACCAAAAATAATATTTATTATCTCCAGTCTACCAATCAACACAAATTGTATATAATGGTAAATGGGGTCGAACACAGGAATTGGGATGATTTCAGATTTTCTTTTATAGATCAAATAACAACGAGAGAAATTAAATAAGGGGGGTTTTTGAGAGATTTTGGATAACTAAATTCCTAACTAATAATTACCTAAGAAACAGAAAATAACGAAAACAAGGTAAACAAGGAGCTTTTTGGTATTATTATTATTTTTTTTTGATTTAATAACTTGAAGTACTAATTAAACCACTAATCTAACGTGAAACAAATAAAAAAAAACTAGACTAATCCATTTCCTAGTGTTACCACGGCTACTAACAAACTCAATCAAATACTAATTTCAATTCAACACTACTCCAAAATCAAGCTACTAATTCAAGAAAATATTAGAATTATTATGAGAAAAAAAATGCTTAGTTGGGGGATGATTCACCTAAGTTCTCTACTCGATCCCGGACGCAAGAATAATAATTCAACTATAGATAAGCCTACTATGGTCATCAATTACCTTAGACGACCTCGTTTCTTCTGAAGATTAGACTAATCAGGGCCTACGCCTTACAATTAATCCCTAATTAATAGACAACCCTTTGATAACACCTCTAGGAGTTTAATCTATTAACAACATTCGATTTAAGAAACATAGACTCGAGTCAATTAAACATTAACACCATGCTAATTTAAACCCGATTATAGAATCCCACTAGAGCCCCGGATAATAATTTTGCAACTACCCTAGCACTAATTCGTCTCTAAGTTCACATACATGAATATCCCTTCAACAAATGCAAAGACATTATGCAATTCACTCAAATACTCAATTGGCCAGATCAAATAAAGAGATAAATCACAATAATCGAGAAAGACAGAAATTCATATAAATATCGAAAAGTGAAATCTCATAACAATTCGGTCTCTCAAGTTTGTAGAACTTAGGCAAATCCCCCAACTAGAGCAATAGTTTTAGCTACTCGTAGTAAAATCTAACAAATAATAAAATAAAGAATTCATAACAAAACAAGAAAAGAAAAGGAAAGAAAACAATGTTTGCTTCACTGATGATTCCCACGAAAAAGGACAAAGTCCTATGATATGCTTGATGAATCAATCTTCAATCTCCAAAAGTGGGTGAAGGAAGTCACGTGTCTTGTCTCCAGAATTCTCCAAGATTTTTTTACTCAAAATTTCGTCCTCCCAAACTGCTGTAAGTTGTGTAAGAAAAAATCTTCATCCTCCCCTTGCCCTAGCGTCAGTCTTCTCTAAAATCTCCAATCTTGCGTCAAAATCTCTCCAAGTCCAAGCCCAGCAAAAAGCCCATAAGCGAGAAAGGAAAGGAGTGAAAAATATGCAGAAAGTCGCCCAAAATCTGGTCCAAGGCCGCTGAAAACGCGTGAAAGGGATATTGAGTCAGAAAAGGAAAGTGCATCCCGCACAAGGTAGGACTCTTCAGCGGACTGGACCCGAGAACGTGATCACGTAAACGTGACTTGTACAAAACAGCTCCAAAATAGCGACGTTCAGCCTCTTTTGAATAATATCTCCAATCCTACATTCAAATCAACAACTTGGATCAATTCACATAAATAAGGACAATTAAACATCAAAGAATGGGGGCAAATGTATCATAAAAACGTGCAATATAACCACTTATCAAACCCCCCCACACTTAAACGATGCTTGTCCTCAAGCATGTACCCAACCTTAGGCAAAGACAATGACCGCCCCACAAGCAAAACAAATTGGTTGAGGTGAAAAAGGATGGCTCAAAGACAAACTCCCAACTATGAACAAACAACTGAAGTCCAAATTATACACATGCAAAGGATTACCGTTTAGCTCTTAACTTCTCCAACTCAAAGGCATGCATTCATGTTCAAATCCCAAACCATAGTCATTGACAATCAATCCAAAGTAATAGAAATTCAAATGTAAAAACTTGAGCAAACAATTCCTCCCGTGTTTGTGTGTGTGTGATCTAAATAAGCAAGGAGTACTAACTCGAATTTGATTAGGAAATTCTCAAGAGTTTTCACAAGTACTCATGGAGTCGTTATTCGCTATTATCTCAACTAATCTAGACCAACTCGACTATGAATCTAAAGGACTGGAAGACTCTATGTAGGCTAGGGTTAGGTCAGATAAATTATGGCAAAGTGGCTCATTCCAACCCTATTTTGCATTCAAGTGCATATTCTGTCAGATTTAAGTACAATTTGCAGCGAATTCCAACTTCGGGCTCCTTTTTCTTTTTCCCTTTTTCCCCCGCTGCACACTCCCGGACTACCTGGCGGTACATTGACCGTTGCCGACCGGTGACAGCGGGTTATTTCAGATTTCTGGGCTTTTTTTTTTTCATTGAGAAATCTGTACCCCAATGACAGCCCCTGAATTGCCAATTTTCTGCTGCTTTTCAGTTCAGGAAGGGTTGAGAAGGGTAAAGAAGAAGAGAGAAGAGTAAGAAGGCCAAAAGGTAGGAATGTCGAATGCCTAAATAATCTTCCTAGTCGAGAATGGTTGTGATTTCGCCTCGATGGGAGCTAAAACGAGTCCTATGACTACGCTCAACTCTATCAAAGGGTTCTTCACTTACTAATTAGATCGGTGCTCTAGAGATAGGAGGTACGTTTGCAAAATTTTAAACATTAGAAAAAGTGTTCTTAGGGATCAAAACTCGACTATGGAATGAAGAAGTGGAACAATGAACCATGCACAAAGGGGAGAAACATATTATCATGCAGATTAGGCGTTATGCACATTAGCTCGAGTTGTGAGTTGAAAGTCGGGGGAAAATCAATTAAGCATATCCTAATTCAACTACAAAGTTCAGTCATTTTCAACACATAACGTTCACATAACAGCCGTCCCAATCATGCGAAAATGTCCAACTATCAGCCTATACATATTCACCAAAAATTCAACCACATCAACACCAACTCCAGAAATTCAGGAATTCACAAATTCACATAAATCAGTCCAAAAATTGCAGATATACAGCCACCAAAACAGCAAAATACAGCCCCAAAAATTCAAAAATTTCAGCCTCAATATCCAAATGGAATACCCCCCCACACTTAGTACAAAAATTGTCCTCAACTTGAAAATAAAAGAATAAAAGTACGGAGGACTTCCCTGAAAAACGATCAAGCGTTCGGTGCTAAGTTCCTCACAGCAGCGAGGATGTCTTTGAGGGTGCGGTCTTGTGCCTCGAGCTGGGCTCGTGTTTCATCGCAAAAGACTCAAAAATCATCACGGAGAGTGGCCACGGCTGTGGCGGGAGAATCAGGGGCTGGTGCAGCAGCTGCTGCAGGGGCTGGTGGGCCCTAAACGGGTGCCCGATTCTATGACCAGTGCAACTCTTTAAAGGCTGAATCTTTGTGAGTTTCGCCGGCGTCAACTGGGGTCAACCTATCATGCACAACACGCAACAAACACATCAAATCTAAACAGTGTAGATCAAAAAGTGCGTGTGGATGGGCTAAGTGCAGCCCGGTCGAGTCATCATCGATAACAGGCCCGGAAAGGGCTAATCGCGTAATAACATGACCCATGATAATTGAATGACGACGGGAGGGCATCGCATTTTGAAAAATTTGTGCTACCCAAAATCCTAGGTTTACTCGATGCCCTTTCATCATAGACCACAAAATAAAGAGCTCATGTAAGTTCAAGCTAGGTGAAGACCGAAAATGCCCCGACATGTTATAAGATATAAAACGATGTAAGATACGCAAAACGGGGTTGGCTATCCACCTGTCAGTGGCTGATTTAGCCACATACTTCAAATCATTACTGCCTGTGAGGTCATGATAAGCATTTTGAGCTAAGTTCTTATCAAAGGTGCAAGTACCCTCCCTGTACCCCGGGTCGTTAGGAGACTCGATAGCATGCAAATGTTGATTAAATTCATCGATAGACAAACTGAACCAACGCCCAAGTAAACGGTAGCGAATTAACCCAGGGGTGTCTAAGGCATAGCTACGGGGTTTCATAAAGGAGAATGTGCAATAAAACTCGTGAACAAGCTCGTAATAAACAAGTAATTCCATATTAAAGAACAATGCATCCCAGCCAATAACATAAATGAAATGCCACGCTCGATCAGTTAATTCCAAAATATCGAAAGTAGGAGTATGGAATCGTTTAACCTGCACCACAAGGCGTGAATACACTTGTGGTAACCGAGCTGCATGTGTCGGGTCCTCGAATGTGTAATGCCCATTTTTCCTTAACTCAGCCAACGGTGGAATCACCAATGGTTTGGTTCGGTTCGAGTCAGCAGTAACATCAGGATCATTTACGTGACAATGTTCTGACTCCTGTTCGACAATCTGTTCCTTTTCCACATCAGGTGTTGAAGCTCGATTTGGTTTCGGCGCTTTTGCTGCTGGAGCCTCTAACTCTTTCCCACTTCTCAGTGTAATAGCACTGACATTATGCCTCGGGTCATGGGTCTGAGAAGGAAGCTTCCCCTGATTTTCAAGCTTGCTCACCGTATTCTCCATTTGACTCATTTGTTTTTCGAGGTTCTGAACGGTCGTTTGGAACTGCTGTATATTATTCCTCATTTCTTGATGCATCTGCTGCATGTTCGTCCTTGTCTCGAGCTGAAATTGTTGGCTGGTAGTCATGAATTGCTTGAACAGGTCTTCTAGAGGATAGAGAGGTCCAGGATGTGGCGGCCTCGATTGGTTGCCTTGGAAATTCTGTACATTCTGATTTTGGAAGTTTTGCTGTTGTGGCCCCTGGTAGTTCTGTGACCGTGGCCTGTAGCTGAGGTTTGTATGCTCACCCCACCCTGGGTTGTAGGTGTTCGAATACGGGTCGTGCTTCTTATGCTGAAATCCAATTGCATTCACGTCCTCGGGTGTGGGTGTTTCCTCATATAGAGTCAGGCATGAATCTGTGGGATGAGCCAGACTCGTGCAGATGGTGCACACTCGTGCGGGAGCATTCCCATTACCGTTCTTGTGGATTAAAGTAGTCAGCAATGTTTTGATTTTATCTAAAGAAGACGAATTCACTTCGTGCACCTTTCTCGGAATGTCAGGTGGGTTGCCAAACTGTTGGGAATTTGCTGCCATATTCGATATCAAATTCATTGCTTCCTGTGGAGTTTTTTCAACAATGGCCCCTCCACTCGCGACATCCATCATCCTTCTTTCTATAGGCACCAATCCCTCATAGAAGTACTGTATCATCAGTTGTTGAGAAATCCTATGTTGTGGGCAGATGGCCAACAACTTCTTGAATCGCTCCCAGTAATCATGGAGATTCTCAGATTCCTTTTGCTTAATCCCACAGATCTGACGTCGGAGATTTGCGGCTCGCGACGCTGGAAAGTACTTCTCCAAAAACTGCTTCGACATGTCATTCCAAGTAGTAACGGTCCCCGACGGAAAATAGTACAGCCATTCTTTAGCTGCATGCATCCTGAAGAGAGAAAGGGAAGGATCTCAACTTAACCTGGTCCTCTGTTACATTCTGAGGTTTCATTGAAGTGCAGACGAGGTGGAACTCCTTCAGATGGTTGTTCGGATCCTCGTTTTCCAGACCTCTGAATGTTGGTAGTAAATAGATTAGTCCAGACTTTAGTTCGAATCCCGCCCCTAGCTCAGGGAAGTTAATGCATAGGGGTTGTCGTTCCTCGGTCGGACGACCTAATTCTCGAAGCGTTCGGTTGTCTGCTGCCATTCCTGTTACGTGATCACGTATAGGCTCCTGTTCTGCTGTATCGTTGAACAAGAAAGGTAAGTCGTCACTGCTGTGATCCTCCATTTCGGAAGATTCAATTCTTCTTTCTCGTTCTATCCTCAGTCTGAACTCCTTCCGATTCTTTCTGCAAGTTCTTTCGATCTCGTAATTTATCGGTAAGAGTTCTTCTCTTCTGTTGTACCTGGTCATACACAAGAAAACAAAATCCTATTAAAAACCAATCCCCGGCAACGGTGCCAAAATTTGATGGGTGTCGAATCCACCAAAAATAATATTTATTATCTCCAGTCTACCAATCAACACAAATTGTATATAATGGTAAATGGGGTCGAACACAGGAATTGGGATGATTTCAGATTTTCTTTTATAGATCAAATAGAAATGAGAGAAATTAAATAAGGGGGGTTTTTGAGAGATTTTGGATAACTAAATTCCTAACTAATAATTACCTAAGAAACAGAAATAACGAAAGCAAGATAAACAAGGAGCTTTTTGGTATATTTTTTTTTTTTTGATTTAATAAATTGAACTACTAATTAAACCACTAATCTAACATGAAACAAATAAAAAAAACTAGACTAATCTATCTCCTAGTGCTACCATGGCTACTGACAAACTCAATCAAATACCAATTTCAATTCAACACAACTCGAAAATCAAGCTACTAATTCAAGAAAATATTAGAATTAAAATATATGAGAAAAAAAATGCCTAGTTGGGGGATAATTCACCTAAGTTCTTTATTCGATCCCGGACGCAAGAATAATCATTCAACTATCGATCAGCCTACTATGGTCATCAATTACCTTAGACGACCTCGTTTCTTCTGAAGATTAGACTAATCAGGGCCTACGCCTTACAATTAATCCCTAATTAGTAGACAACACTTCGATAACACCTCTAGGAGTTTAATCTATTAACAGCATTCGATTTAAGAAACATAGACTCGAGTCAATTAAACACTAACACCATGCTAATTTAAACCTGATTATAGAATCCCTCTAGAGCCCCGAATAATAATTTTGCAACTACCCTAGCACTAATTCGTCTCTAAGTTCACATACATGAAATATCCCTTCAACATATGCAAAGACATTATGCAATTCACTCAAATACTCAATTGGCCATATCAAATAAAGAGATAAATCACAATAATCGAGAAAGACATAAATTCATATAAATATCGAAACGTGAAATCTCATAACAATTCGGTCTCACAAGTTTGTAGAACTTAGGCAAATCCCCCAAATAGAACAATAGTTTTAGCTACTCATAGTAAAATCTAACAAATAATAAAATAAAGAATTCGTAATAAAACAAGAAAAGAAAAGGAAAGAAAACAATGTTTGCTTCACTGATGATTCCCACGAAAAAGGACAAAGTCGTATGATATGCTTGATGAATCAATCTTCAATCTCCAAAAGTGGGTGAAGGAAGTCACGTGTCTTGTCTCCAGAATTCTCCAATATTTTTTTGCTCAAAATTTCTTCCTCCCAAACTGCTGTAAGTTGTGTAAGAAAAAATCTTCATCCTCCCCTTGCCCTAGCGTCAGTCTTCTCTAAAATCACCAATCTTGCATCAAAATCTCTCCAAGTCCAAGCCCAGCAAAAAGCCCATAAGCGAGAAAGGAAAGGAGTGAAAAATGCAGATAGTCGCCCAAAATCTGGTCCAAGGCTGCTGAAAAGACGTGAAAGGGATATTGAGTCCGAAAAGGAAAGTGAATCCCGCACAAGGTAGGACTCTTCAGCGGACTGGACCCGAGAACGTGATCACGTAAACGTGACTTGTACAAAACAACTCCAAAATAGCGACTTTCAGCCTCTTTTGAATAATATCTTAAATCCTACATTCAAATCAACAACTTGGATCAATTCACATAAATAAGGACAATTAAACATCAAAGAATGGGGGCAAATTAAACACCAGAGACGGCAGATCGCCGCTCCTCTTCCGTTGCCACCTTCTCGCCACGGTTGCGCACCCACCGGCGCCGAAATGCCCGAATTAATGTTACCAATGTGTTCCTCTCGTTGAGACGATCGATTTCCATATATCATTTGCTTCAATCAATGAAGAATCGGACAAACCCCATTTTGAGAAGAAGAGCTCACGCGCGACGCTGCTCTCTCTCTCTCTCTCTCTCTTAATTTTCAATTCTGCCCCAAGACTTCCAATAATTGCATAATATACCATATTCCTCGAAAAACATGCAAATTGCATAAAGTGTTGTAATTTAGTGTACTTAGTGTCAAAATGAGCGAAATTAAATGCCAAATCGATGATTTATAAAAATCATTAATGCATGAGTTGGGAAAAACGTGCAAGTGTGAAAGACGTCGGGATCGTAAACAGTCCGAATTTCAATAACCGCGCTAATCTTGAACTTGGAGATTGCGGGTTGTCACAATACTCCCTCCTTCAGAAGAATCTATCCTCAGATTCTACTCCTCACGTCAAACCGTTCTCTGCCAAATTCCTATCTGACTTCGGTTCCAAAAATTTGTTCTGTCCATCTCGAAACGTTTTCAAAACCTGAGCAGACTCCTTTGATTCCTGGAAAATCTGACATCCATGCTCACTTCGGTTCTCAATTCGACCAGCTTCCGAAGTGTTCTCTTTCTAGGTCGATCTGTTAAAGTCAATGCTAACCAGATCCGCATATCAAACTCGCAAGATAATCGCTCCTAGTCGACTAAGAACTCCTTGTCCTTAGCACTTTCTAATAGCACATAACGAGGCTATCGAATTCTGCACTATCCACACAGAGATCACATAAAGTCTAAGCAATTAAACTTTCAATCAGCGCAAGTAAGAATTTAAAGCAGTTAAAGCACGTAAATCACACGAAACACTTAACATATATTTAAAGCAATTAAACACATAAGCTCATCTGATCTCTAATGTGGTTTGAGAGCCTCGAAATCCATGGTGACTCTATCTGGTCAGAAGTTGACTCCGTAAAGGTATCTGATCCTCGAAATCTATGCTGTCTCGATGTCTGACTCAGATCAACTTATTTGCCCATTCTTCGATCCACTTGCTTGACGTTTCATTTCCTTCATAAGTCTGCACTGGTGACATCTATTGGTTTCTAATACGTTCCCTTTACTGTCTCGAATTCTAGTTCCGCACTGACTTCATTTCTGCTGTCACCTTTGGTTCTACTGTACTCTGTCCGAAAGTAGATCACATAACTCATCGAATAATATCTCTAGACGGGTGAGATACTGATCATACTTCAAAGCTCGGTCGAGCTCGGTAGTGACTTCATCTGTAAGAAACCTTCCAATGATATGGTTCCTTTGTTGATCCTGATTTGTTCTCACGCTTTGCCTGAAAGTGGAATGCATATCCTGTCAGGTAGTATCTTTGGGGTAGTGAGATACTGATTACATTCCCAAGCCCGATCAAGTTTGGTAACAACTCCATCTGCGAGCTACCTTTTACTGACATGGTTCTCTGATTAGTCCCGAGATATTCCCATACCCTGCCCTCGAAAATGGAACATCTATATCGCGATCCCGATCTTCAAACCCAAATAACTATCCATCTTCTGAATCCATTTCGGAATCTGATTGTCTAATGTACTTCTGAATTCACGCTATCATCTGTCTCACTGTTCAAGGTAGCTGCTGTCAACTGGCCTTACCTTAATGGTATTGGAATCGGTAACCATCGTCCCTTAATAATTCCCTTTCTCATTCGTCGTACCACACTTAGTACCTCTGAGTTGATTATGGTAACTGAGGAAATAAAGTCCGAAAAGTCGAACAATTCATCTGTAGTACTCTGCTGATCCCGATGCTCCTCATGTTCGATAGTGTCTTGGTCTGATTCCGACTCATAGTAGATTCAGTCTCCGTGAGTTCGATCCTGTCATCGTTTTTGAAGATGGCACATCAGAACCATCTGCCTCGACCCTCGGTTGACCCTGAAGATGCTCTGAAACTGACTGAAGTATATAATCCCTTTTGTTGTTCGTCGGAACTCATCACTCTTGTAGATTGTCAACATCTTGTTGTGATGAATTCCACGAATGACTCGCGTTACATCTTCCTTAGTACAAAAACATATAAAGGATCGTCAGTTGGTTAATTAAGCCAACCATAATCGTTCATAATTTTAGGCACCAAGAAATGACAAACACTCATCGAACTGCGAATTCAACACGGACTGACATAACCCATGTAGACACTGAAAGTAAGACAAGACGAGATACTAGAGCTTTCGGTTCCTTTTGGGAACCTAGGCTCTGATACAACAAACTGTAGCACCCCTCTCCGTAGGAGGAAGAAGAACGCCACATCCGCACCAAAATGAATTCCCGAGCATGACAAAGTGCCTTACTTGAAAACTCATTTCAGCGAACGGAAAAACACTCAATCAAACTCCGGCAACAACAACACAATGCCCCAACAACAACAGCAACAATCAGGTAAATGCGGAAGCGAATTCATAAATAACAGAGGAATTCATAAAAGCCATCCTTGGCAACATAATTCATAAAAAGAATCTAAAATAATTATCCAATTAATGCCGTCCATGGCTCAACTAACTGTCCCACATCAGGGGCACGTAAGTACAGAAAGTAAATAAATTAAATAATAATGTTAAATACAATAATTCAAATCAATTCAGAAAGTATAGACTCGACTGTTGTTGGGACACTGACAAGACAATAAACAAGAGCCAACCTAGAGCTGCTACTGCCGACTGACAAGCTAGGTGACACCGCCACCTGTCTACCTGAAGCAAGAACCAAAATAGAAGGGGTGAGTATAAAGGATACTAGTAAGGGGGGTAATACAATGTAGGTATTGATCGCAGTTCGTCGTTTATCTTTTAAAACCAAAGGTAGTGAATGTTGCTCTTTTTAATAAAGAATACAAATATAATATTAAGTTGCAAAACAAAACACCAAGCAATACTCGGGTTTGGCTTACTTTGAAACACAAAAGGGTGACGAACCGGATGCATTTGATATCATTCACACATAAAGTCAAGCCGACTATTTTGAAAGGATATTAGTTGAGTCACGAGGCCGTTACAAGTTCGAAAGGATGACATAAACTATAGCGCCCCTTTCCGTAGGAGGAGAAAGGACACCACATACGCACCAAGATGAACTCCTAAACAAGGTAAAGGTACCCCATTCAAAAATTCATCTCAGCGAACGACAGGCACTCGATCAAAACTCCGGCAACAAAAACACGACGCTCCAACAACAACAACAACAACAATCAGAGAAATGTGAAAGCTAATTCATAAATAACAATTCAATTCATAAATGCCATCCATGGCGACATAATTCACAAAATGAATCTAAAATAATTATCCATTCAATGCCGTTCATGGCTCAACTAAACTATCCCACATCAGGGCACGTAAGTACAGAAAGTAAATAAATTAAATCATAATGCTAAATACAATAATTCAAATCAATTCAGAAAGTAAAGACTCGGCTGTTGTTAGGACACTGACAAGACAATAGACAAGGGCCAACCTAGACCTGTTGCTGCTGAATGACAAGATAGGTGACACCGCCACCTGTCTACCTGAAGCAAGAACCAATATAGAAGGGGTGGATATAAAAGATACTCATTAAGGGGGGTAATACAATATAAGTATTGATCGCAGTTCGTCGTTTATCGTTAAATCCAAAAGGGGGGGGGGGGGGATGGTGCTCGTTTTGATAAAGATACAAACCATAATATAAGTTGTAAAACTATAACACAAAGCAACATTCGGATTCGGCTTTATTTGAAAACACAAAAGGTTGACGAACCGGATCCTTTGAAAACATTTGCACATAAGGTCAAGCCGATCAATTGAAAGAATATTAGTTGAGTCACGAGGCCGTTACAAGTTTGAAAGACATGATATAAACAAGTTGGAAATGATAAGTATACACGGCTCGTAATTCAACTAGGTAGTTTGAACAATAAAGAAGGCTTAAGTTGGGCAAGTTCGAGCCACGCTTTCGGGTTTTATATATATATATATATATGGGGAAATACATATGCTAAATGAAGAAAACCGGAATGTGCTTCGACTTGTAATGAAAGCCGTAAATCAATTAGACAAACAAGTAATGCAATAAGTCATGCAATAATGTGTCCCGGCGAGAACGGGCCCTCTCCTTATAAGTCCCAACCATGAAAAAGCATGAAAGCATGTAGTCAAGTACTCCACCACCAAAAGTCATGATCCAGTCAGAATTTTATGGAAACGCTTGTTAAAAACGTCTACCCTAATCAGAATTTTCTAGGAAGCGCATAGCCTACAACGCCACCCTCGCACTAACTCAGGCTATCCAACCTCGTGGCCGACCTAAGAGAATACGGATTGGAGTATACATCGGGATTTGCCCTAGACGGTCGTCTCCAGGCTCACCTTCTGTATACTCTGGGCCCCAAGTCATGATCCAGTCCATGACTCGTTTTTGAAAACAAGAACAGTTTGGGTTGCCAAAAGGGCTGTTTGATAAATGATGCAAGCAGTTAAGTATGAATGGCCAAAGGGGCTTTTGAGACAAGTTGGTGTAACGATCTAAGAAATACTCATAAGCGCCATACGTTTCGGGAGTATGCTGACGGATGTCCTTAACGGCATTATGTATAAGTGCCTCTGAGATCAAATGGTTACTTTTAAAACGAATAAGTTACTAGTCTCTAGTTGAAAGTATTTTAAATCATTTTGTAGATGCATAGGTTTTGCTATCGAAAATGTTTGACTAAGCACATAAGGAAATAGTAAAGGCAGGAACAACAAGCAATAAGAAAGACAGGGATGATTAAGTTATTTCGCAAAGCTATATATACCTATGATCTTGCCTCATTTGAAAACAATTTAAACCCTTACCTGTAGCTCGACAAACGAGAAAAGCAAGCAAGCAACAGATATGGTTCTCCCTCAGAGATCCCACCTGAACACACGGGGTCTAGAGGATGAATGACTGACACGAACAAGAAAACAGACACTGACGCTCGGCTATCACAATGCAAAAATGCTTAAGGACACTCATTCAACATTTAAACATAAGAAAGCAAGTAGGGGCAATATGGTCAATTTATATCCAAAAGCATGCAATAATTATATAAACGAGAAACGCTAAACTAATTACAAAACATCTAAACATATAAGCTTAGTAGGGTGGATTGTAATTCAACACCAACAAGTATATTTCATTTAAAACAATAATTTGAAATACAACTTCACAACTTATAGCTTTTCTCAAAAGCTCAAAAGCTACAAGTTCATATTAATCCTATCTCTAGCCTAATCGAACCGATACCCATCAGTTCGACTACACAATCATATATCATCAACAATCAAGAATTTAACAAGCTATAGTACAAATGATTCATGCCAAAACAATCCGAAAAGCTAAAAGCTAGAAGCTACAATTAAAAAGCTACCAATTAACACAATAATATGAAAAATGCGATAAAAGACAAACAACAAGTCGGATTCGATTAATACAAGCGCCGTTAGAACCGTTGCGTCGAGGGGAATGATCTGTTCGAAGACTCCGTCACCGGATTCCCTCCGAAACAGTGCCAAAAATTCCGGAAACCGCCTGCCATTGCCGGACCACCGCCGATGGTCGAACCCTTATCCGAAATGTTCCTCTCAATGAGCCCGTCACTTCCCCCAAAACCATTTCTCGATCGGACCATCCATCGGAATTTAATTCCACTTCAAAGCTCCAAAACCCAAGAATTCCAAGAATCGAAATTAACGAAAATTGGCTCAACGAATTACAAAATTGACTTCGGAATCGGCTTACCCATGTCGAGAAGGTTGGAATTCATATATAGCCCGACGAAAACGATGGCCGGAGATAGCCTAGCCACCATCTCCGCCACGTCACCACCGCCGCGCCACCTTGCTCCGTCGTATCTCCTCCGTTCCGTCGAGTCTGGACCTGAGACCGGTGCCAAAAGTTTCATCTCGTCAAGGGCTTCAAAGTCCGGGTGTTGCGCGGCCGCGCCACCACCTGGAACCGCCGGAAAAAGTCCATCTCCGCCATGCCTTCTCCTCCTCGTTCTGCCACCATCCGGCCAAATCAGGACGTGAGACCACCGCCAAAAGACTCCTCTCGACGAGAGCTTTCATTTCCGACCAAGCCCAGGCCGTGACGTCGCCGAAAATGCCAGAACCACCACCATTGCCGTCAACACCTTCACGCCGCCGTAGCGCCACCATCGGTGCTCCAATCTCCACAATAATGGTATGGTTGAGTTTGTCTCGTCGAGACGGTGGATTCGACATATCATACGCGCGATTCGAAGAAGAAATGAGAAAATTCACATTTTGGGGAGGGGGGGGGGGGGGGGGGGGGGGGAGAGCTCTCGCGTCACTGCGTGTGTGTGGTGTTCTCCCATTTTTTCATTTTGGCCGCAAATCTCTCAATAATTGCATAATATACCCTATCCTCGAAAAATGTGCAAATTGTGTAAGGTGTCGGAATTAGGCGTACTTAGTGTCAAAATGACCGAAATTAAATGCTTAGTAAGAATCAAGGTTCGTTTTCTTCAAAATTCATGAGTTTACAAAAAGTCAATTCCGGGTTGGGCTAAAGTGTAAATAAGTTTGGGCTAAAATACAATTTTATTTAAAATATGACTTAATGAATAATATTTAGAATTTCATGAAAGTAGTTGGAACCTCGATAAAATATGCATTATAAAAACATTGAACCCCAGTCCAATGTACACCGTTAAATTACTAAATCCGATAAAACGAGCTAAAATATAAATTTACCGAATTAACCCTAGTTAATGAAAAAACGATGCAAATTAAATTCTAATTAATGCCTTGGGTTTTAAATGCCAAATCGATGATTTATAAAAATCTTTAAATGCAAGAGTTGGAAAACGTGCAATTATGAAAGACGTCGGGACCGTAAACGGTCCGAATTCTGATAAATGCGCTAATCTTGAATTTGGAGATTGCGGGTCATCACATAAACAAGTTGGAAATGATAAATAAACACGGCTCATAATTTAACTAAGTAGTTTGAACAATAAAGCAAGTAAATAATGCAATAAGGAAGGCAATAAAACATGAAGCAGTTCAATAATATATCCCCGCGAGCGCGGGTCCACTAATACTCAAATAGGGCCAATCATAATGGATTAAGGAAGCGTACATGACTGCACGTTACTGGATTAAGGAAGCATACATGAGTGCACATTACCGGATTAAGGAAGCGTGTTTGACGACACGTTACCGGATTATGGAAACGTGCTGGCGCACGTTACCAGATTAAGGAAGTGTACCTGAGGGCAAGTTACCGAATGGAACAATTCTCGCTTTTCAAATCCGTAACAGTTGGGGTGGCCAAAGGGGCCGTTCGAAAGGTAAGTACAAATAAGATTTTATGGCCAAAGGGGCATTTGAGACCAGTGGGTGTAACGATCTAAGAAATACCCGTAAGTGTCGTACGCTTCCGGAGCATGTTGACGGATGTCCCTAACGACATTACTTATAAGTGCCTCTGAGATCAAATGGTTACTTTTAAAACAAATAAGTTACTTGTCTCTAGTCGAAAGCATTTTAAATCATTTTAGATGCATAGATTTTTCTATTAAAAGGTTTGACTAAGCACATATGAGAATAAGGGGAAATTGTAAAAATCGTCCACTAGGATTACCCAATTGTGAAATGTGGTACAGGTCTTTCAGAATTTGGCAATTTTGGTACGCTATAATTTAAAATCTAGCAATTTCAGGACAAATTGAGCCGGAGACTGAATTTCTTCCCGAAAAATGTCACAATTTTGGTAATTTTGGTACACTACAATTTAAAATCTAGCAATTTTGGTACGCTCAACTCCTCCATTTCCGGGAAGAAATTCGGTCTCTGGCGCAATTTGTCCTGAAATTGTTAGATTTTAAATTGTAGCGTACCAAAATTGCCAAATTCTGAAAGACCTGTACCACATTTCACAATTGGGTAATCCTAGTGTACGATTTTTATAATTATCCCTGAGAATAATAAAGGCGAAAACAACAAGTAATAAGAAAGGCGGGATAATAAGTTATTTCGCAAACCTATATAACTATGATCATGCCCCAGTTAAAAGCATTTTAAAACCCTTACCTGGCTCGACAGAACAAGAGAAGGAAAGTAAGCAACAATTACAGTTCTGCCTCAACGATCCCACCTGAAAAACACGGGATCTAGTGGATGAATGACTGACACGAACAAGAAAACAGACACTGACGCTCGACTACCAAATTATGAACATGCTTAAAGATACACATTAATATTCACGGGGATTTAGGCGGGGACCCCTATGAAATTCCCACTATTCACATTACCCCCCTATTATATTTTTATTCCTATTTACACCCTTACATTTTTAAAAACAAGTCTGAATACCCCCTGGCGCAAATTGTGTGTCACACGCGCGATGGGTGTGACTGGAATAGCTCAAAATTCGACTTAAAGTATGGAAAAATACTAAAATACCCTTGTGGTTTAATTTATAAAAGCAACTAACCTTATTCTTCTTACCCTACTTTTGGCATCAGATCTGCTCCTCCTTCCAATTCATCTTCTCCAGCCGCTGCAACACCATAGCCATGGCATCGAGCTCTGCAAGTAGGAGAAGTGGGCCTAGTGGGAGACGGTTCGTGAATTTGAAGTATGGTATGACTCCGACCTGCGGATGCGACCTGAAATGTGACATCAGGGTCGTAGAAACTGATGGAAAGTCTACAAAGGGGCATCTTTATTACTGTTGCCCGTATTTTCCTCAACCACACAATTGCAAATTTTTTAGGTGGTGTATACCTGAACGAGTTGTATTGGGTAACACTGGTATTCCAGTTGAAGTCAAGACTGAAACTGTTCCAGGGAGAATGAATGAAGATTTGGAGGAGGTGGTTTCTCAAGTTTCTACAGTTGGGGCTGAAAGGGTTGGGATGGTAGAGAATCGTAGCAACTATGTTCATGTTTCTTGGATTGTTTCAGCTATTCTCCTTACTTTGCTGACTGTAATATTTCTCAAGGTTTAGCTCTTAGGGGGTTGATTGTAATTTTTGTTTTCATTATCCTACTGTTCTAGTGAAACTGTTTTATGTAACAATGCATTTTTCCAAATTAATGTAGTATAACTGCAGCATTTATAACCAAAAAACAATAACAGCAAGCTCTGTTAGTGCAACAAAAATATAACAAGAACAACAACCATCATTCCAACATCAACTGGTATATCAGAACCTGTCAAAGTTTTTTAAACCGAAAACTGCATTTGAATAGCTGTATATATAACCAAATTGTTTGCATATTTTCATAATATAGATAATTGTCTTAAGCATCAACAAAAAATAAGTGATAAGCACTGTCATAAACAACTTAGAAATCAACCAAACTAACTACATGAATCAGCTTAGAAATAAGTCATAAGCAGGGTCAGAAACTAACTACATCAGTGAAAAACATCAAGTGATATCCCAAAAAACTGTCCTAGAAATCAGTCAAACATCCTGCCCTCCATTAGAATCTTTTCTTGGTCTTCTCTCCGAAGATTTAGCTCTCAAATTCTCAATCACTTGTTTCAAATTCAGGTTCTTGGTCTGTTTTGGCACACTATTGGTTTGTCCACTTGAACTTGGTGGCCTAACTGAATTAGAACTACCAGGCCTTGGAGGTTGAAATTGCCTAGAAGGTTGTGGAGGCACATGGTGAGAATGTGGTCCTTGGATAGGTGCTATTTGTGGAGTTCTTCTAGCAGGTGGTTGTGTAGGTCCAGTTTGGGCAGTTGATGTACTAGTTGATGCACTATTCCTTCTTGGAGTTTGCTTTTTCTATTCAAAGTACCATAAAATAAATAAATAATATATACAATCTTAAATAGGTCGAAATAAATAAATCCATTAAAGTGTATAAATTACAGACCCTTTGTGGATTGTTTGTTGTGGATGATTGTGAAGCATTTGACTGAGATCCTCTTGGAGGCCTATTCGTTTGAGATCCTGTTGGAGGCGTATTTGATTGAGATCTTGGCTGTGACCCCTATAAACAATGACAGCAAGTAATAAGCATGAAATTAATGAAAATATAAGCATGAAATTGTTTAAATAACCTGATAAAACTTCGAGTTTGGATGGGTTGGGTTTGTACAAGTTGCCCTGTTGTGCCCAAGAATGAGGCAATTCTTACATCTATGAGTCAGACCTTTTCTTGAGGAAGGTGTTTGAACCTCATTTGCCCCTATTCTTCTTTTTTTCTTTGGCCTTCCTCTCTTGGGCTTGAATTGTGGTGCTTGGAGAGGCTCATAGTTAGTCTTAGCATATCCAGTTGAGCTAGGAACTCCATGAATCATGTTCTCATACATCTTCAAGTACAATGGCTTCTTGTAGCAACTGTCAACATAGTTTTCAATTGGGTCCCTTTTCTCACTAATAACCACATACGCATGACAGCATGGATAAGCAGTTAACTGGAACATACCACATGTACATGTCCTTTTATCCAAATCTACAATGTAAGTGTGCTTCCCATGTGTTACTTGATATTCAAGCCTCCCACAGTAGATGCATGTACAGTTGGTAGATAATTTATACTGCTTGTTCAGTTTTTTCAAAATGTTTGGACAGATATTACCTTGGAAATTTCCCATTCCTGCAAATTTATCTTGAATCTTCTTCATCATCTTGTTTCTGATTCCCTCAATCATGGATATGATTGGTTTTCCTCTGTCTTCTAAAATCCATGCGTTGAATGATTCCACCAAATTATTTACAATCACATCACATTTTGTCGATGTTGTGAAATGAGATCTTGCCCAACAATCTTTAGGTATATCATTTAAATACTCCCATGCTGTCTTAACTTCATCACTGACTTTTGGATCTAATATCTGCAACTTGGCCATCGCATCATCAAATTCATTCCTGTTTGCAGTTGAGGCTGCCTGCCAAAACAGGTCTTTGCACTCTTGACTTGGAAACTTACCCTTCAAATTTTGGTAAATATGTCGCACACAGTATCTGTGCTCAGACCAAGGTGCTACATCTTTCACAGCTTCCATCAAACCCCTTCTGCCTATCACTTATGAAGGTCCACTTATTGGGAACCCCTCAAACCACCAATATCTTCAAGTAATTCTTGTAAAAACCATATCCAATATTCCTTGTTCTCCACTGGAACCACAACCATAGCAATTGGCCACATGTTGTCATTTCCATCCCTTCCAACAGCTGCAAGAAGCTGCCCCTTGTAAACTGTCTTCAAAAAACAGCCATCTAATGCAATAATTGGCCTACAACCTTCAAGAAAACCCTTTATCATTGAACCTAAGCTGAAATAAAAACACTCAAATGTAGGAACATCTATTCTTGGGTCTCTCTTCACCAACAACTTGCTTCCTGGATTGCATATCCTCACTGTCTCACAATAATCATAGAGTTGTTCATATTGGTAACTGTCTTGACCATAGATTTTCATCAGTGCTGCCATCTTTGCTCTTTGTACCTTTGACTTGCTTACATTTACATGGCATTTTCTGTTCACAATTCCTTTTTGATCCTGCAAAGGAATACCAGGATTCTCTTTAACCAATCTCTCTATCCTCTTGGCTATGTACTTGTATTGAGCAAGTTTGTTGTTGGTGGTCTTTGCACAATTATGCTCATTAGTAAGAGTCTTGATCTGGAATGTATTTGACCCCTGTACTGGACTGGCATGAATCCTCCAAGGACACTTGTCAGCTTTACATTTTGCAGTAATTCTAGAATTTTCATTCCTAACCCACTGCAAATCAAACCCTTGTCTCACACAGTAGTCAACAAGAACCTCTCTGAACCACTGTGGGGTGTCAAACTTCTGACAAACAGCCGGCTCATACTTCTTAGGATTGTAATTCTTTTTAATGTAAACTGACTTGGGTTTTGGGTCTGCATCTTCATCACTTCCATCCAGACTCTCTAACTCAGAATTTTCAACAACATCTTCATACCATGGCTCATCTTGAACTTGACATGGACCTTTCTTCTTTGTTGGTTTGGTTTGTCCAGCTTGGGCCTTCTTCATCTTTCTATACTTGGTTAATAATTCTTCCCTGGTAAGCTCCCTAGTTTGATGTATGTCATCATCATCAGAATCTTCAATATCATCTAGCATTCCATCTGGCATATCTTCATCTGTGGAATCTTCCTGATCTTCATTGAAAACAAAGTCTGAATCTGATGAATCATCAAACTCAGACCTACTGTCCTCATCAATCTCTTCTTCCTGAATTGATACTTTTTCCTTTTGCTTCTTAGAAACTTTTCTTGGCCTTCTACTTGTCTGACCCTTTGACTGTTGTGTTTCCTTCTCAACATTTAACATACTTGACTGTTGTTGTGTTTCATTCTCAACATGGCTAGGAGTCTCATCTTGTGGTGGAAGGCCCTCTTCTATCCATCAAACATAAATATAATCAATATTATAATCAATAAAGGGATCAATAAATATAATCAATATTATAATCAATAAAGGGATCAATAAACATATATATAGAACTGTTTGTAGTATTTGCTTACCTATTGGCCCATTTACATCCCTATCATTGTTTGCAGTATTTGCATTTCCATTTTGGTCATCAGGAACTGGCTCATTCACATTTTTTCCATTGGTGTTATCAACACTGGCATCATTGGTATCATTTATATTTGCATCACAGTCTCCTGCATTCCATCCAAAAACATAAGTCATTGGTTATCTAAATTTCATCCAATAACATAAGTCATTGCTATGCAGAAATAACATTACCTGTGGGCTCATTGACATCTACATTTGTGCTTACAAAGGAATCTACAATTGAATCAACAATGGCAGCCAAATTCTCATTTTCTTCAACATCATTATTGGCATCATCATTCTGATATTCTGCATTCTTATCAGCTCCACCTCCTTCCCCTTCTCTTTCAACTTCAAGGTTCACTGCAGCTTCATCTTCAACATGAACTTCAACATCTTCTTGTTCTTCAGCTGGATCTTTTAATTCTTTAAAAGGGACTAACTGCCAATTTCTGTCCCTTTCTCTTCTAAGATTCTGAAGAAACCTCCTACTTTCTTCTGGTGTCGGAAACAGTATGTTGCCCTGTGAATCCATTGCAAAGTCAGGATCTCCAATGTCTTCAGCAAATATTTGGACTGGAACATCAAACTCCCTCCATGCTTCCATCATTTCTCCAATGTTATAATCCACCATGAACTCAGTATTAATCTTCTTTAGAAATAAATCTATATCCAGTCCAGGGTGTTTCCAATAAAAATCCACTTTGCATTTTTCCCCACCTGCTCTTTCATACAAATCCAAGATGGTGCTAAACCTAAACATGTCTAGGTCCAATGGATTGGATAGCACTTTTCTGCCACCTTTGTAAACTCTGTGAGGTTCATGTATGAAATGCCCACCAACCCACATTTCTACTCTATGATATGTAGGAACCTAAAACAAATAGAAAATAATTAGCATCATATATTTTAAAGATGGACAGTAGAAACTGTTTAACAAAAGGACAGTTCAAAGGCAATAAATACCACCTACAATACTGTACAGTTATGACCTAATATTTTCAACAACAATAAGATAATAAATACCCTAATAAGGGGTCAAGACTTGCACCAATCCAGTGGGACCACATTCTATAAATGCAATAAAGTATATGAAAAAGGAATAACTCAGTCAAACTACATTCATATTATGTGTCATTGGGTAGCATAAAGGGTCATACTCATGTTGGTAATAAACTATAACAAATGGGACCACACTCATATTGGAAATGTCCACAATATATTTGGAATCTTCATATGAGTCCAAAGCATAAAAACCATCTTTGCTCAACCTGACTTTATATATACATAGGCTTTAATTCATTCAAAACCTCTCAAATCTTCTTCTTCAAAGTACTTTTTCACTTATAAAAGTACTTATACTCGAACATATTCATTTCCCCCAAAGTTGCATCTCTGCGCAAAAAATTAGGAAAGAATTGAAACCCTAAAGCACTTGTAGGTCCAACCATTTCTACCATTACAACAGGAAAGTACATAGAAGCTTTCAAAATCACTTATATAAGCTGAAATAATCAAACATTCTTTTTCCCAAAAAATATATCATCTTACCGCAGAAACCCTAGCAAGAAATTAAACCCTAAATCACCTCGAAAACTAGCAAATATGTCCACACAGGCACTAAATCAGTGCGTCTAACATATCTCGAAGCTCAAAACTGAAATTAATAGCAAAAGCAACTAACCTTCATGTCTTCCCACCAAGGTTTCTTTCCGTCGCCGCTCGTCATTGTTGTTACTCCTGTCAACGAACTTGCCTCAAATTGGGTTTAGGTTTATGCTACAACTAACGATGGATTTAACACTGATTTCCTACTTCATTTTCAGGATTTAATCGCGGTTCATGTCTAAGAGGGAAAGCACTTTCAATCGTCTTCACTTTACCGCGCTGAGAATGTTTTGACAGAGGTGTGGGTCTGTGGAATAATTTAATATATATGGGGGTATTTTGGTCCATATAGAGTGAAAAGCGCGTGCATACCCATCAGGAGGCCTTGTGAAATTTACATAACAACGCAGGGAGGTGATAAGGAATAAAATAATGATAGGGGAGTAATGTGAAATTTATAAATAACACAGGGAGGGGATAAGAATCAAACTCTTAATATTCAGGCATAACAGAGCAAGCAGGGGCAACATGGTCAATTTGTATCTAGAAGCATGTAATAATTAAATGAACGAGAAACATTAAATTAATTACAAAATACTGAAACATAAACTAAGCAGGGGATAAGATTGTAATTAGACATCAACATGTATATTACATTAAAACAATAAATTGAAATACAACTTATAGCTTTTCTCAAAAGCTCTAAAGTTATAAGCTAATATCAATCCTATCTTTAGCCTAATCAAACCGAAACCCATCCGTTCGACTTCACAATCATACAACAACAATATTCAACAATTCACACAAGCTAGAGTACAAGTCATTCATGCTGAAAAGCTAAAAGCTAGAAGCTATAATCCAAAAAGCTACCATATAACACAATTATACAAAAATTGCGATAAAAGACCAACGACAAATCGGATTTGAGTAATACCAGTGTAGTTGGAACCGTTGCGGTGAGGGGAACAACTGTCCGAAAGTCCGTCACCGGATTCCGGCCATAACAGTGCCAAAATTGCCAGAAACTGCCCGCCACCGGACCACCTCCGGTCGTCGAACCCTTATACCGAAATGTTCCTCTGATCGAGCCCGTCACTTCCCTCAAAACCATTCCTCAATTGGACTATCCATCAGAATTTAATTCCACTCCGAAGCTCCAATAAACCCTAGAATCCAAGAATCTAAATTAACGAAAATCCACTCAACGAATTATGAAATGAACTTCGAATTCAGCTTACCCATGTCGAGAAGGTTGGGAATGGTGAAATCCCCCTTGAAGACGGTGGCCGGAGATAGCTCTGATGCCACCTCAGCCACTCGCCGCCCGCCCTGCTCCGCCAGTGCACCGCCGTGGCTGCTCACTTCCAGGCCATGAGACCACCACCATTCTCTTCGTCTCTTCAAGGCCAACCCAGCTATGGTGGTGTGTGATCAAGACACCGCCTGGAGTTGCCGGAAAACGCCGTTGACTACCACGCCTTCATTTCGTCGTCCCGCCGCCGTCCGGCCAAACCAGGTCGTGGGAAAACCGTCAAAAGACTCCCCTCGATGAGAGCTTCCATTTCTGACCAAGACAAGGCCTCACCGTGGCCGGAGATGGCAGATCTCTGGTCCTCTTCTGTCGCCACCTTCTCGCTACGGTTGCGCCGCCACTGGCGTCCAAATGCTCGAAGTAATGGTATCAATGTGTTCCTTTTGTCGAGACGATCGATTTCCATATATCATTTTTTTCAATCGGTGAAGAATCCGAAAAACCCCATTTTGAGAAGAAGAGCTCATGCGCGACACTGCTCTCTCTCTCTCTCTCTCTCTCTCTCTCTCAAATTTCAATTCTGCCCCAAGACTTCCAATAATTACATAATATACCCTATTCCTCGAAAACGTACAAATTGTGTAAAGTGTCGGAAGTTAGTGTACTTAGTGTTAAAATAATCGAAATTAAATGCATAACAAGGATTGTGGTTCGTTTTATAAAAATTCATGAGTTTACGAAAGTTAATTCCGGGTTGGGCTAAAGTGTAAATAGTTTTGGGCCAAAATGCAATTTTCTTTAAAATATGACTTAATGAATAATATTATGGATTTTATGAAAATATTTGGAACCTCAACAAAATATGCATTATTAAAACATTGAACCCCAGTCCAATAGACATTGTTAAATTACTAAATCAAGTTAAACGAGCTAAAATGTAAATTTACCAAATTAACCCTAGTTAATGACAAAACGATGCAAATTAAATTCTAACTAATGCTTTGGGTTTTAAATGCCAAATCGATAATTTATAAAAATCATTAATGCAAGAGTTGGAAAAAACGTGCAAGTGTGAAAGACATCGGGACCGTAAACGGTCCGAATTTTGATAACCGCGCTAATCTTGAACTTGGAAATTGGGGGCCGTCACACAAACTATCGAACACATCAATAAACATATTTACACACTAACACATATTCACACACACTAACACACATTTACACACTACTATATATTAATACAAAATTGAATCCGTACTTTATTGTTAAAATCGAATCAACTGAATCGAAATTTCTATAAATAAACAATTGATAAATCAAAAACCAACAACATATCAGGTTATAAATTGCATGACAGACCAAAATATTAATAATTAAATATTAAAAAATCATAGAGAAAATAAAAGGATAAGGAAGATGAGAGAGAAAAAAAATAAATTGATAAGGAAGATGAGAGAGAAAGATAAAATAATAAAGAAGAGACATAATAAAAGAACATTTTTTTTAAGATCAAAACGGGTCAATGTAGCTGTGGAATTAGAAGAGGGCCCCCCTTCTATATAACCATAAAATCAGAAAGTTAGAAAAAGACATCAGCAAAACGCAAAATCCGCCCACAAAAAAAAGGAAATAACATGAATAAAATTGCAAAAAAGCAACAAACAATACAAATCGGTCTTCAAGTTTTACAAGAAATGCCGATTGCGACCCCAATAATTAAGGGTATTCTGTTGCGGAAGCGACAAACATATTTAGTAAAATAATAATGCCCAAAATTCACACCGAGATAATTCCCAGTTAAGCTGGTGGGTTCACAATGGTACCACTTAAAAAACCAACAACTAGATAAAATTATCCCAGTTATTTGAGCAAAATAACTGACTAAATATAACGAAAATAAGACTATAAATAGACTATAATGAACACCAAAATTTACGAGGGTCGGCCAATTAAGCCTACGTTCCCGGACACTGATGGGTGTCGAATCCACCAAAAATAATACTTATAATTTCCAGTCTACCAATCAACACAAATTGCATATAATGGTAAATAGGGTCGAACACAGGAATTGGGAGGATTTCGGATTTTCCTTTATAAACTAAGTAATTATGAAAGCAATTAAATTAGGGGGGTTTTTTGGATGGGTTTTAAAAGTTCTAACTAATAATCATCTAAGAAGCACGAATTAAAAAAATCAAGTTAAATAGGGATTTTTTTGGACTTTGGATTTTATGAATTAAACTAGTCTAATTAACTTATCTAAAATAACGTGACAAGCGAACTATAAAATAAATATACTAAATCTAATAAACTAGCGTGACTGATGAATTAACAAATTAGGAAGTTTTGGTTTTTCAATTAAAACAAGAAATAAGCTACGAACAATTAAAATAAGGGGTAAAAATAAATGGAGAAAAGCCTAGTTGGGGAATGATTCATCTAAGTTCTCGACTCGATCATAGACGCAAGAATAAGCCTTCAACTATCAATAAGCCTACTATAGCCATCAATTACCTTAGACGACCTCGTTTCTTCTTAAGATTACACTAATCAGGGCTACACCTTACAACTAGTCCCTAATCACTAGATAACTCTTCGATAACCACTATAGGAGTTCAATCTATCAACAACATTCAATCTACGAAACATAGACTCGAGTTAATTAAACACTAACACCATGCTAATTCAAACCCAAATATAGAATTCCACTAATACCTCGGATAATAATGTCGCAACTACCATAGTACTAGTTCATCTATCAAATCACCTATATCGGATAACCCTCCAATATACGCGAAGACACTATGCAATTAATTCAAAGATTCAATTGGCCAGATCAAACAATTAAATCAATCACAATAAGCATGAAACATAGAAATTCTTATAAATACTGAAAAATCGAATTCTGAAAACAATTAGGTCTCACAAGTGTTCAAGAACTTAGGTAAAATTCTCAACTAAAACAAAGTATTTAGCTACTCATAATTAAATCTAATAAAACAAAGACTATAGAATTCATAATTAAAGAAGACAAGGAAGTAAGAAATCTATTGCTCTTCACTATAAATAATCCTAAAGAACGATGGTGGATGATGATGTAATCCATGTTGTGCTATCTTCAATCTCCATAGTGACGTGATGTGGCCTGTGCTACGTGATGTCTCTCTAGAATTTGTCAAAGGTTACTCCAAATCTATGGTCTCTATCTACATGAACTGCTGCTGCGTAAGAAGTGTGTGTGGTGTGTTTTCTACCCTAGCCAAAACTTGTGTTAAAATCTCCAAAGTTGCGTGTAAATCTCCAAGTCAAAAGCCTAGCAAAAGGCCCATATGTGGATAAGGAATTAGGAGCTTTTTATGTGATGAAAGTTGACCAAAATTGGGTCCAAAATCGCTGCAAAGCGTGTAAGAAGGATCTAGAATCTGAAAAGGAAAGTGAATCCCACGCAAGATAGGACTCTTCAGCGAACTGGACCTGAAAACGTGATCACGTAAACGTGACTCTCCAAAATAGTTCCAAAATGGCAACTTCTAGCTTCTTTTAAGCAAAAGCCTCCAATCCTACATCCAATTCCACAAAGTAAATCAAAACACAACAATATGGACAAATAAAGTCATAGAAAGGGGAAACATGTAATAAAAAATCATGCAATTAAACGACTTATCAGACACTACCAATGTATATTTCACAAAGGATATATTACAAAGAGAGAGAGAGAGAGGAAAAACAAATTCCTTAGAAGAGGGAGAGGCAATTGGTTTGGGATGTATAACTAAAGGGAGTGGAGCCTCCTTTTATAGTTATAAGGAGGCCCACTCTTACACCTCTTTTCCAATGTGGGACAAGTCCCACCCTAAAACATAAGCCATATTCAACAAATCTACACATTGGCGAATGTTTGCGTCTCCAAATCTCTCTCAAACATATCTTTAGTAGTGTCACCAAATGTCATCTTCAATTTTTGACAACATTAATCAAGTCCAAACAATGTTGAAACTTGATTGATGTTACCACCTTTGTTAACATATCAGCAGGAATCTTTTGAATTTGGACTCCACCTTCTTCCAAAATGTCTCGTATGAAGTGATAACGAACATCGATATACTTCATCCTTGCATGGCAGACTTGATTCTTCGGTAAGTGGATAGCACTCTGACTATCACAATGCACTTTGATGTGCTCCTGTTGAATCCCTAATTCACCAAGCAACAGTTGACTGCAGAGTAGACCTCCAACTAACTGGTGCCTTCGCAAGAGCAAATATGTAACCAGTAGTTGATCATCATTTATCCAAATCACTTGCATAGTCGGAATCGTAGTATCCAACTACATATTGGCCATCATGTGTATCCTGCTGAAACACTAACCCAACATCTACGATGTTCAGAATATACTGTAGAATCCATTTCACAGCTTGCCAATGAACCTTGCCAGGATCATGCATATACCTGCTCACAACGCCAACTGCTTGTGATATATCAGGTCTTGTACACACCATTGCATACATAAGGCTTCCAACCGCCTTTGCATATGTAGCACCCTGAAAATTCAGTCTGCCTCCAGGTGAGCCTCACGGCCTTCGCTCACAGGGTGTCGCAACCCCGTGGCGCGCGCACGGTCTCCCCTCACGGGGTGGTGCAAGGCCGTGAGTGCGTATGGGGTTTCATCCCACATCGGAAAATCAGTTGGTGTTTGAAGGGTTTATAACGTAACTCCCATGTACAACTATTACCAAGGTTAACCTCTTTTGGCGCGTGCTTCCAATGCCAAACTTTAGGGTTGTATACGGTGGGGGTGAAGGTTATTCCCACGCGTCCAACAGGGGACCGTCGTGAGGGTTTTCCTCTCCACGCCCGGGGGTCATGACAAATGGTATTGGAGCCAACCGTCAGTTGTGGGCATGCATGTTCCACGCACATGGGTGTTCCCGCTAATTCTATAATTCTACATAATAAGGTAGTTTATTGACACTACCATTCTAATTACAATAATAGTACTAGGACTCATTCTACAAAATTCATGGTATAATACTGATATTTTTCTTTTTGGGAAAACCGCAACAAAAAAAAAAAACAAGGCAAAACAACACAAAGCAAAGAAAAACTAATCAGGGGCTTCTAAGTCTATTGTTAAAGCTCTTTCAACTCCATGTTTTCAATTTGTTATGTGTAACGCCCCATATTTTGGAATAAATTCCGAATATGCAATTCTATTTCTTTTCTTAATTTCTCGTTTGGACCGATGAACTTGTTTTTTGATTTCGACCTAAACCCCGAGATTTTTCCACAATGACCGTTTTGCCCTTCTTTCTAAAAATAGGTGATGCTATAACTCATGAAAATCAATTTCTTTTCCTTTTCTTTTACTCGATTCCTCTTTCCTTCTCCTTATTTTTCTTGTTTCACATCAGAGAGGAGAGAAGAGAGAATTTTGATAGCTTAACTTCAATCCATCCTCGTGATCCCGTTTCTCGACTGATTCTCGTGCTGTTTGTTCCTACGTGTTCCTCGTATCTCGAACTTCGATTAGGTACCAACTTTTCCTATAATTCAGTTCGTTTTACTAGATTTCTGTGAAGAATGATGAATAGTATATATATTTTTAATTTTGGTGATTTGTGATCAATTCTCGTTTGATTTACGTGTTTTTAGTGTCTAAATGACGAGCATGATTGGTAGATGCATATATATGAATTTTAGCATGATCAACTAGTGAATTTCGATGTTATGATGATTTTTGATAAGTTTTCCCGTTCAGCGTGATGAATTGTGCGATATGTTCTACAAATTGCTTCTCCACGGTACTCTACAGGTAGTGCAACGTACCGTTCAAGAATTTCTTCCACTGTACATTTCAGGTCATGCATCATACCGTATAGATGCCTTAGCTAATTTTCTCCCATTTTCAGGATGTTGCTCACGTGAATTTGGTCAACTATCAATAAATAAATGTTAACTTTTTCCGTTCTATGTCGTTTTGGACATCCGATTTCACCAATAGTTCCTATAAATCATGAGATTTAATAATTCGCAAAGTTTAGAATTTTTCGACCTCGTTCGGGTCGTGAATAATACCTTTTTCATTTAGGGCTTTTTACCCTAATTCTTGATTGTCGTTCGATTGATCCGAAAGTTGCATGACTGCTTCGTTATAGCATTTTAAGCATGATTGCGAGCTTCAATTTGTGTTTTAACATTTTTACATATTTAATTTCGATATTTCATTTAATGATGCCAAATTGCATTTTTGTGAGTATTTCAATAGAAGTCGTGTCTTATGTGCTTTACACTGTTTTATTTAATTCTCGTAAGCCATGCGTTGTGTCCTTGTCTTACCTGGTTTTATCGTCTGTCATTTTCAGGCGTTTATTTCGAGGAATACTTGACCGTGTATCTTTTCTTCGAGCTCTTTACAAACGGTTTTCAATTGGAGTAAGAATCCTATTACTTTGCGAAATAACTTACGCTCGTGCTTTTAATTATATGGCTTTGTTTTACAGCTTCTCTTATATAATATTAGATATTTAAATGTATATTTTTAATTGTTTCAATTAAACGTTTTCATATCAAAATTATATATAAGTATCGCTCAAATGATTTGTTTTACGAGGCAAGAAAACATATTTGATTTAAAGTAAGTTTTGTATTGGAGAATCTTCTCGTTGAGTGAAGTCGTTAGGGCGGATCCTTCATAACGATGGAATACTCGGTCGTTCTCCAATCGTTACAACCTTGCCTCAGAAAGGGCTCTTTGGCCACCTAAAATGTAGTGTAAGGATTGCAAAAGAAAGATCATGATAATATTAATGAATGAAATAGACCCGGAGGTTATATGGAGGGTGAGACCCGAAGACGAGCGTCTAGGGTAATTAGATCCCGAAGTATAATTTTCAAATTGTAATTTCCAATAGAAGACCAGTTGGTGGTTGGCCAGTCTTTCGTTGGAGAGATGGTGAACGATTGCATGTGTTGCACGTTTTTCCTGAAATTATCATGAATGAATGCGTTGAATTCTCGGTAGCTCCAGAATTTGACAAATAGCGCAGGAGTATTCTTGAATGTGGCGATATAAGGAGGAATGGGCTCGTACTCGCCGGGACAATATTGTAACGAACTTGTTTAATGTTTTAAATTAATTTAGTTGAATTATAAGTCTCGTCATTATTTTATTGCTTGATTGATTTAAGGTTATTGCAAATGCTGGTTACACGAGCTTATAAATCAAATAGATTATCGTTTTAAATATCGGCTTGAGTTATGTGCTAAAACTGGTTTCAAAAGATCCGTTCGTCAATTCCTTACTATTTTAAAAGAAGCCGAATTGAGTGTTGGTTATTGTATAGTTTTATAACTTATAATTGTGTAGTTTCCCCAAAAAATAAGCAACATTTACTGTTTTAGATTTCATAAATTAAATGACAAATCTGGATCAATAGTTATATTATATAACCCCTTGATGAGTATCCTTTATCCTCACTCTCGTGTTATGATTCTTGCTTCAGGTTCCTTCAGGCAGACGGGTGGCAGTGTTACCTTTGTGGTCAGTTGGTAACATCAGGTCTAGGTTTGTTCCAGGTCTTGGTCTTGTCCAGTTAATGTCCAACAACGGTCGGGTCTTGATGTTGATATGTTTATTAATACTTCTGTTATAGTTGAAAGGATTATGTTAACTATCTTACATTTCACACTGTTGTAGTTGAGCCTATGAAGGGCATAGGATAATATTGTTAATTACCTGAGAATTAGTACTTTATGTGAATATGTATATAATCTGGTATTTTATGTTTTATTGCTTCCGCCCTCTAATTGTTTTTAGAATTGTTGTTGTTGGACTAGTTGTTGTTGCCAGTTTATTTTCTTGCGTGAGTGCCGTTCCCTGGGGTGGATTTTTGAGTGGGGTTTCGGCCTTGCTCGAGAGTCTATCTCAGTTCGGGTGTGGTGTTTCTCTTCCCAGCTTGGAGAGGGGCGCTACATGAGGTGGTATCAGAGCCTTAGGTTTCCGGAAGGCAACCGAAGGCTTTGTTATTGCGTCTGTCTTGCATTCAGTGTCGTCTTGCATGGTGTCAGTTAGTATCGAATTCGTGTTTTGACAAGTGTTTGTCGTTCTTAGTGCCGAAATTGTGAAACGAACACTGTTGGTTTCTAGACCCAACCGATAATCTTTTACGAATTTTATACTCAGAGAGATTTAACATGAGTTGATTCTAATGTTCGATGTCATGTCTTACTTGGTTCGGTCTCGTCTAAGTCTTACGGCATTAGGTTCTGCTTAATTGCTCGTAATTGCTATACATGCTTAATGTGAGAAATAGGTGCATGTCTTGTTAGAAATGATGCCAACAATTTATAAACACATAAACATGCTCAACACTCAACAAAATCATGCCGACACACTACGACAGACCAAACCAAATAAATCACACAAAGAGTTCCACGATCGACTCGCGTTACATCTTCCTTAGTACAAAAATTTATAAAAGATTGCCAATCAGTTAATTAAGCCAACCGTAATCGTCTACAATTTTAAGCACCAAGACAAGACAAACACTCGTCAAAACACGAACTCGACACGGACTGACACAATTCAAAAGACACAAAAGACAAGACAGACGAGATACTAGAGCTTTCGGTTCCTTTTCGGGAACCTAGGCTCTGATACCACTGACTGTAGCGCCCCTTTCCTTGGCCGGAGAAAGGACACCACATCCGCACCGAGACGAACCCCCAAACGAGGTAGAGGTACCCCATTTAAAAATCCATCCCGGCGAACGGTAATCACTCAAGCAAAAACCAGCAACAGCATACGACAGCCCAACAACGACAGCAATAAAATAAATATCAGAGTTGCGGAAGTTGAAACAATTATATAATAAATCATATAAGCCATCCATGGCAACGTAATTCATACATCATTCTCAATCACTATATAATAGATTCCATCCATGACCAGTCTAATATATCCCACATCAGGGGCACGTAAGTACGGAAATAAAGCATAATACAAAATACATAAATAAATCCATTCATAATAAGGACACGACTGTTGTTGGGACACTGACAAGACAAGACTCACGAACCAACCTAGACCTGCTGCTGCCGACTGATAAGATAGGTGACAACGCCACCTGTCGACCTGAAGTAAGAATCAAAATAGTGGGGGTGAGTACAAAAGATACTCAGTGAAGGTAAAGAGGGAATAAGTACGAGCCACGTGTCCGGGTTTTGATTATTATATATATAAGAAAATACATTTGCATAATTGAAGAAATCCGGATCGTGCTTCGACTTGCATACACGGCATTAATTAACGACAAGAAAATAATTAAAGCAGTAAAATTCAAGCAATTAATGTCCCAGCGAGAATTGGGCCTGTTCCTCCTTATAACCCCCTCAATAACATGTAATCTCCATCACCGGTGTCTGACCCCGAATTGCGACTCCGGGCGACTGTGAATTTTAGGAAAACGTGCAACGAATGCAACGCCCACCATCGCTCCCAACCGTGGCTATCATCTCCTGACGGGCCACGATTGACGCTTAATTTTGGGAGAAGCACCTCGGATTACCCCTAGACGCTCGTCCCCAGGTATAACCTCCGGATACTTTCCCGGGCCCATTTTGAAATAACACGAATTTGCTCGCTTTGAAAAACATACATAAATTGAATTTGGGCAATTTTGAGTGACGACAAAGGGGTTGAATCCTGTAACGACCCGAATATTTTAATTATATTACTAATATTTATGCGAATTCTTTCTTGCCTAATTTCTCGATCTATCCAATTGGATTAATTAATCTTGTGGAAAAGATTGATTTAACCTATCTCTTAAATGCCCTCAATTACTTAAATTACATAAATGCCCTTGAAAGCCTAAATGACCATTTTACCCCCCCGAGATATTTTCATAAATATCTATCTATCTCTCTCTCATTCTCTCATTTCACAAGAGAAGAAGAAAGAAAGGAGAAAGAAGGAGAGAAAAGAGAGAAATCTTCCTGACGCCCTACCGAGCCCGTTTCTCGCCCGATCGACGAGCCGTGAAAACCCGAACGATCCTCACTATATTCTCTACCGGTAATCCTTTTACCTCATTTCATTCCGTTCGTTCTTTCTTGCGATTTTTCGTGATTTATACATAGAATTTTATTATATTAGGATTTTCGTGTTTAGGAAGATTTACTTGACCATTTTACGTGATTCTTGTGTCTATGTGTAGCTTATATGATATACATGATTATATGTGAGAATTAGGATATTTTATGGAGTAAATTAGGAGATGTATGAATTTATATATTGATTTTCGCGTGTGAGTTTCGCGATCTGCTGAGTCTGCTCCTCAGTAGATCCACACAGGCGAACGCACGGTCTTGAGCAAGACCGTGCAGGAGCCCGTGCGCAGCTCTTTTCAACCTGGCCCGTGCACGAGCCCGTGCGCATGGCCGTTTGCACCTGCACGGTCTTGGCACCGTGCTCAAGACCGTGCGGGAGGCCGTGCAACCCCTTTTGTGCTTGCACCGGCTTGCCAAGCCCGTGCGTAAGCCCGTGCGTTGGCCGGTGCAACATACTTAGTGTATTTTCCAGCCTTTTTTTTCTTATAATCCGGGAATTGGTCAACCCCACTCTTTTAAATGTTTACTTTTCACATACGACCTCCGAATATCAATCCGATTTCACCTATAGCTTCCTCGAGCCTCGGGATTTGATATTCTTCATAATTTACAATCTACCCGACCCTAATTGACCGTCAATTGGCACCTTTCTCATTTAGGGATTTTTCCCATCTTTTCCGTTTCTCATCCGTTTAACCTCGTTTTCGCGAGGGAGTTCCGTTATATTATTTTAAACATGTCTACGTGCCCTAACTGCGTTTTAGCATGCTTTACATATTTATTTTAATGTTCTTCCATTAATATAATTGCTTTAAATATCCCTTTAAATGTTATTTCGTATTTATATATCTTCACATGTTTAATTGCCTGGCTTTCCACATTGTATCTGTTGCATGAGTGAAGTTATATTTGAATTGCCGTGCGTCGTCTGTTGTTCGTGTCTTGCTTTTGTTATTGTCAGTCTCGTTTTCATCCTCTAGGCCCTGTGTATTACAGGTGGGTCCAACGAGAGAGAAACTTGACTACCGCTTGCTTTCATACTGACGTGTCGAGCCAGGTAAGGGTTTAAACTTATTTTAACTGGGGCAAGGACATAGACTATTATAGGTTTGCGAAATAAATGATTACCCCGCTTTTCTTATTTGTCGTACTGCCTTTACTATTCTTTACGTGCTTAGTCAAACCGTTTTGATGGCAAACCAAAATGATTTGAAATGCTTTCAACTGGAGACAAGGAAAACCCTTTTGTTTTAAATGCGAACTTTGGTCTCTCGACCTCGCAAATATAACTTTGTCTCGAATGGCCCCTTTGGCCTTCCACATCCCGATTCCCCAATTTTGAATGGCCCTTTTGGCCACCAAACTATCATCGTTTTCAAATGCGAGCTCTGGACTGTGTATGTTTTGGGCCAGGAGTATTCAGGAGGTGAGTCTGCGGACGTGCGTCCAGGGAAAATCCCGATGGATACTCCAATCCGTATCTGCTTAGGTCAGCCAGGAGGTTGGCTAGCCTGAGTTAGTGCGAGGGTGGCGTTGTAGGCTACGCGCTTCCTAGAAAATTCTGATAGGGTGACGTTGTTAACACGCGTTTCCATAAAATTCTGTTAAGGGTGACGTCGTTAACACGCGTTTCCATAAATTCTGAGTGGTCCATGAACCTGGGTGATGGAGTACTTGCTTGCATGATTTTCAATTGGGAGTTATAAGGAGAGGGCCCGTTCTCGCCGGGACACACTATTGCATACTTTATTGCATTACTTGCTTGTCTAATTGTTTTACGGCTTTAGTTACGAGTCGAAGCACATTCCGGTTTTCTTCCTTTAGTATACGTATTTCCCTATAAATATATATACAAAACCCGGAAGCGTGGCTCGAACTTGCCAACTGAAGTCTCCTTTATTAATCAATTAATTAGTTGAATTACGAGCCGTGTTTATTTATCGATTCCAACTTATTTATATCGTGCTTTTCGAACTTGTAACGGCTTTGTGACTCAACTAATATCCTTTCAATTTATCGGCTTGATATTACGTGCAAATGTTTCAAAGGATCCGGTTCGTCAACCTTTTGTGTTTTCAAATAAGCCGAACCCGAGTGTTGCTTTGTGTCATTTTACAACTTATATCTCGTTCTTCGTATTCTTTCTAAAAACGGGCAACACTCGCCACTTTTGGTTTTAAAAGATAAATGACGAACTATGATCAAAAACCCCCTTACTGAGTATCCTTTATACTCACCCCTGCTATTTTGGTTCTTGCTTCAGGTAGACAGGTGGCGATGTCACCTATCTTGTCAGTCGGCATCAGCAGGTCTAGATAGGCTCAGTCTTTCTGGTTTGTCTTGTGAGTGGTCCCAACAACCGTCGAGTCCTGTTTTTTTGTCTTTATTCGCTTTCGAACCTTTTACTGCTTTATTTAATTCATGTATTTTTAAGTGCCCCTGATGTGGGATAGTTGACGATATCTAGGATTGCATAGGGTAGACTAGTTGAGCCATGGATGGCACTACGTGTTGTTATTATGTTGTATTTCGATTTGCACATGTTTAATTGATATTTATGGAATTTATCTGCTTATTTAAATCGCTTCCGCATTTCTCTACTCTTCTCTGGTCGTTGTTGGGATGGTTGTCGCTGTTGCCGAAGGTTATTGCTTGAGTGTCGTTCGCCGGAGTGGGTTTTTGAGTTGAGGCCCCTCGCCGAAGCTCGGGAATCCGTTTCGGTGCGGATGTGGCGGTCCTTCTTCAGGGGTCGCTACAGTCAGTGGTATCAGAGCCTAGGTTCCCAAAAGGAACCAAAGCTTTGTAATCGCGTCGTGTCTTGTCTCTTGTGTCTGCCCGTTTTGTGTCAATGAGACTTAGAGTTTCCAGTCACAGGTGCTTGAGAACTCCTTAGTATTGAAATTGTGATTGATCTTCTTTTGGAATGTCTACCAACCGTTTGATCTTTTACAATTGTAGTACTGAGTTGGGATCACATGCTGGTGGATGTGGAACTCAAGGTAGCGTCTGTCTTGTCTTGTCGTCTTGTCGTGTCCTGCTTGGGTCTTGTCGTGTCTAGGTCGTACGGCTATAGGATCGAGTTTTGCTTGTTCTGTGATTTGTTTCGTGCTTAAATTTATTACATGCTATTCGAATCATATATGTATGCTTTGTTTGAACTTTATATGCCTTATATGATCATTCCATTAACCGAGCATGCATCATTTTCCAGTTTGTTGTTCACAGGTGCATAATGCCTCGCCGAAGACCCCCTACTGCTCCAACACCCCCGAACCCAATGGCTGAAGAATGGGTATCGATTATTCGACAGATCACCGTGCAAGTATGTCAGGGGATACAACAACAACAGCAGGACGTACCTGCCAGACAGACTGTGGGCCAAACCTTGGATAGGTTTCTCTTCTATCGTCCACCCTGCTTCGAGGGCGAACCCGATGATTTTAAGGCCAAGGCCTGGATAGCCGACGTGGAGCAGATCTTTCGAGTACTACAGTGTGGTGACCCCGAGAGGGTCGAGTATGCTACATTCCTTATGAGAGGACCCGCTCGAGATTGGTGGCACTTCACAGAACGGAGATGGATCGCCGAGAGAGTTCCCCTCACTTGGTCACGATTTATGACTGACTTCCGAATGAAGTACGTGCCAGAAGTAGTACGCGACAGCCGAGAGAGAGAATTTATGTATCTCAACTAAGGAGCATCTACCGTAGCTCAGTACAAAGCACAGTTCAATCGCCTCATCGCCTATGCTCCTCACTATGCCACGGACGAACGAAAGAGAGCACGAAAGTTTATCGAGGGACTTCAGCCGGAGATCCGAAGTTCATTGATGGCACTTGACATCCGTCTTTACCCCGATGTAGTTACTCGAGCTATGAGAGTGGAGTCCGAACTCCAAATAATGAACCAGAGTGCCCTTGCTATGACAGGATCCTCTTCCAACGAGATAGCAAGGAGAGAGCCAGCCGGACCGAGTACCTATCGGACAAAGAGACCACACTACGAGGTGCCGGAACCTATAGAACCTGAAGTGAACGAGGACCCCATTCCCTGTGAGTACTGTGGGAAGACGAATCACAAGACAGCAAAGTGTAGGAAACAATTGGGACGTTGCTTTTCTTGTGGAAGCACCAAGCACCACATTCGGGACTGTCCCAACAGAGAGAACCCTGGGGGAAGAAGAAGTGGTTATCGATCTCGACATGCTCGTACAGGTACAATGCATTATCATAGCATTCATTCATAATATTCTGTTTCGAATGGTAATTGCTTTAAAATTGTGTTAAGTGTTTTATATAACTTACGTGCTTTAACTGCTTTCAAAATTCACACTTGCACTGATTGAATGATTAGTTGCTAGGATTTATGTGACCTCTGTGTGGATAGCGTGGAATTCGATAACTTCGTTATACGCTATTAGAGAGTGCTAAGGACAAGGAGTTCTTGGCCGACTAGGATCGATTCTGTTGCGAGTACGTTATACGATTCTGGATAGCACCGACGTTGACAAATCGAGTCTGAAGGAGTATACTTCTGAAGGTATGTCTGAAGATGAATCAACTAGTGAAGAGGATAATGAATTATCTGACGATGAGGATTATATGGGAGACGAGCCGACATCAGCTTCTGATAAGGACGATCCTGATGTTTCGTATGAAGTCGAGCGAAGAAATGATGAAAATGATGGTTTAATGGAAGGCAGAGAGGAGAAATCATCCAATACCATTGAAGATGAAAACACTTTGTAGAAAGGATAAGAAAGAGTGTGATCTTGAAGAAACAGATTGTGAGAAGGACGAGGGGTACAATGGGAGAAATGATGATGACGTTACTTCCTGTAAAAGGAGCTCTAATCAAGAAATAGGAGGAGGATGTGACCATTGTCATTGAGGATACGAAGAGTACAAGAATCAGTCGGAAGGAAGAAATAGATAATGACAGTGATGAGGACCTCACATTGGGAGATTTCTTCGTCGTTAGCCTTGTTTAGGGTTTTTGTAATGCCGTCTTTCGCATGACTTTGAATTTTATTTGGAATGTTAATTGCATTTAAATATTTTTGTTATGTCTGATGTTTTATAATGTATTTTAATTGCTCCTAAACGTTTGTTTTTAATTCGCGTTATTAGAACTCTTAGATTATACTCCTCTTAACTAACCCCGAAGTCCGGAGGAGAATCTGAGGACAGATTCTTTTGAAGAGGGGAGTATTGTAACGACCCGAACATTTTAATTATATTACTAATATTTATGCGAATTCTTTCTTGCCTAATTTCTCGATCTATCCAATTGGATTAATTAATCTTGTGGAAAAGATTGATTTAACCTATCTCTTAAATGCCCTCAATGACTTAAATTACATAAATGCCCTTGAAAGCCTAAATGACCATTTTACCCCCCCGAGATATTTTCATAAATATCTATCTATCTCTCTCTCATTCTCTCATTTCACAAGAGAAAAAGAAAGAAAGGAGAAAGAAGGAGAGAAAAGAAAGAAATCTTCCCGACGCCCTACCTAGCCCGTTTCTCGCCCGATCGACGAGCCGTGAAAACCCGAACGATCCTCACTATATTCTCTACCGGTAATCCTTTTACCTCATTTCATTCCGTTCGTTCTTTCTTGCGATTTTTCGTGATTTATACATAGAATTTTATTATATTAGGATTTTCGTGTTTAGGAATATTTACTTGACCATTTTACGTGATTCTTGTGTCTATGTGTAGCTTATATGATATACATGATTATATGTGAGAATTAGGATATTTTATGGAGTAAATTAGGAGATGTATGAATTTATATATTGATTTTCGCGTGTGAGTTTCGCGATCTGCTGAGTCTGCTGCTCAGTAGATCCACACGGGCGAACGCACGGTCTTGAGCAAGACCGTGCAGGAGCCCGTGCACAGCTCTTTTCAACCTGCACGGGCTTGAGCCCGTGCACGAGCCCGTGCGCATGGCCGTTTGCACCTGCACGGTCTTGGCACCGTGCTCAAGACCGTGCGGGAAGCCGTGCAACCCCTTTTGTGCTTGCACCGGCTTGCCAAGCCCGTGCGTAAGCCCGTGCGTTGGCCGGTGCAACATACTTAGTGTATTTTCCAGCGTTTTCCTTTCTTATACTCCGGGAATTGGTCAACCCCATTCTTTTAAATGTTGACTTTTCACATACGACCTCCGAATATCAATCCGATTTCACCTATAGCTTCCTCGAGCCTCGGGATTTGATATTCTTCATAATTTACAATCTACCAGACCCTAATTGACCGTTAATTGGCACCTTTCTCATTTAGGGATTTTCCCATCTTTTCTGTTTCTCATCCGTTTAACCTCGTTTTCGCGAGGGAGTTCCGTTATATTATTTTAAACATGTCTACGTGCCCTAACTGCGTTTTAGCATGCTTTACATATTTATTTTAATGTTCTTCCATTAATATAATTGCTTTAAATATCCCTTTAAATGTTATTTCGTATTTATATATCTTCACATGTTTAATTGCCTGGCTTTCCACATTGTATCTGTTGCATGAGTGAAGTTATATTTGAATTGCCGTGCGTCGTCTGTTGTTCGTGTCTTGCTTTTGTTATTGTCGGTCTCGTTTTCATCCTCTAGGCCCTGTGTATAACAGGTGGGTCCAACGAGAGAGAAACTTGACTACCGCTTGCTTTCATACTGACGTGTCGAGCCAGGTAAGGGTTTAAACTTATTTTAACTGGGGCAAGGACATAGACTATTATAGGTTTGCAAAATAAATGATTACCCCGCTTTTCTTATTTGTCGTACTGCCTTTACTATTCCTTACGTGCTTAGTCAAACCGTTTTGATAGCAAACCAAAATGATTTGAAATGCTTTCAACTGGAGACAAGGAAAACCCTTTTGTTTTAAATGTGAACTTTGGTCTCTCGACCTCGCAAATATAACTTTGTCTCGAATGGCCCCTTTGGCCTTCCACATCCCGATTCCCCAATTTTGAATGGCCCTTTTGGCCACCAAACTATCATCGTTTTCAAATGCGAGCTCTGGACTGTGTATGTTTTGGGCCCGGAGTATTCAGGAGGTGAGTCTGGGAACGTGCGTCCAGGGCAAATCCCGATGGATACTCCAATCCGTATCTGCTTAGGTCAGCTAGGAGGTTGGCTAGCCTGAGTTAGTGCGAGGGTGGCGTTGTAGGCTACGCGCTTCCTAGAAAATTCTGATAGGGTGACGTTGTTAACACGTGTTTCCATAAAATTCTGTTAAGGGTGACGTCGTTAACACGCGTTTCCATAAATTATGAGTGGTCCATGAACCTTGGTGATGGAGTACTTGCTTGCATGATTTTCAATTGGGAGTTATAAGGAGAGGGCCCGTTCTCGCCGGGACACACTATTGCATACTTTATTGCATTACTTGCCTGTCTAATTGTTTTACGGCTTTAGTTACGAGTCGAAGCACATTCTGGTTTTCTGCCTTTAGTATACGTATTTCCCTATAAATATATATACAAAACCCGGAAGCGTGGCTCGAACTTGCCAACTGAAGTCTCCTTTATTAATCAATTAATTAGTTTAATTACGAGCCGTGTTTATTTATCGATTCCAACTTATTTATATCGTGCTTTTCGAACTTGTAACGGCTTTGTGACTCAACTAATATCCTTTCAATTTATGGGCTTGATATTACGTGCAAATGTTTCAAAGGATCCGGTTCGTCAACCTTTTGTGTTTTCAAATAAGCCGAACCCGAGTGTTGCTTTGTGTCATTTTACAACTTATATCTCGTTCTTCGTATTCTTTCTCAAAACGGGCAACACTCGCCACTTTTGGTTTTAAAAGATAAATGACGAACTATGATCAAAAACCCCCTTACTGAGTATCCTTTATACTCACCCCTGCTATTTTGGTTCTTGCTTCAGGTAGACAGGTGGCGACGTCACCTATCTTGTCAGTCGGCATCAGCAGGTCTAGATAGGCTCAGTCTTTCTGGTTTGTCTTGTGAGTGGTCCCAACAACCGTCGAGTCCTGTTTTTTTGTCTTTATTCGCTTTCGAACCTTTTACTGCTTTATTTAATTCATGTATTTTTAAGTGCCCCTGATGTGGGATAGTTGACGATATCTAGGATTGCATAGGGTAGACTAGTTGAGCCATGGATGGCACTACGTGTTGTTATTATGTTGTATTTCGATTTGCACATGTTTAATTGATATTTATGGAATTTATCTGTTTATTTAAATCGCTTCCGCATTTCTCTGCTCTTCTCTGGTCGTTGTTGGGATGGTTGTCGCTGTTGCCGAAGGTTATTGCTTGAGTGCCATTCGCCGGAGTGGGTTTTTGAGTTGAGGCCCCTCGCCGAAGCTCGGGAATCCGTTTCGGTGCGGATGTGGCGGTCCTTCTTCAGGGGTCGCTACAAATCCTAAGTCAAACCGTCACGTTTAAAAGAAAGAATTTTACCTGCCTTATGAAAATAAAATGATTTAAGGATACTCATAAGTACAAGTTAATATTACAACTTTTGAGAGAATCAGGAAAATATAGATTAAATATCTAATAGTTCTACAAGAAGGAAAACAAAGCAAGATGAGCACATAAGGGGAGTTCGCAATAAATTAAAAGAATTCTAACTCCGTTTGAAATCATTTTTAAACTCTCACCTGGAAACACGGGAACGACAAGACAATCCAAGCTATGTCCTGAAAAGACAGCCTGAAACTAACAGACGACAAAACCACATAAGACAAGACACGACAACGACTCACAAAGACTACATCATAAGAAAAACCAATAAACGACATGTATCAATTGAATTTACAATAAAATGTAATTAAATCAATTAAACTAAAAATACGAAATTAACAATGCTAAACATGCTCAATCGAAATTCCAATTGCACATTCATGCATATAATATTATAAAGAAGCACTCATGCTATTTTCGGATTTTTCGGACAACATTCAAAAATTGGGGAAAAAGCCCTAAACGAAAAAGGTTCGATTCAAGGCCCGAACGAGATCGGAATTTCGAAAACATTACAAAATATTCATCCTTAAATTATAAGGAAGCTATAGGTGAAAACGGCTCGATTTTAGGGGGTCGAATGCAAAAAGTCAACTTTTATTTTTGGCCATTTGACCCCATTACCGTGAGCAACTAAGGAAAAAGGCTGGAAAATTGGCTAAGGCATTCACACGGGCTAACGCACGGCCTTGTGCACGGTCTTGAGCACGCACTCAAGACCGTGCAGGCTGAAACAAGGTTGCACGGGCTATTGCACCGGCGTGCGCAAGCCGGTGCAAGGTTAAAGGGCTGTGCACGGTCTGGCGCACGGTCTTGCCAAGACCGTGCGTTGGACCGTGCGGTTCCAACACACAGGTGCAGAAACGCGATTTTTAAGGTTTTCTCGAGAGTTTCATGCAAAAATCAAATATGGGAAATTCTAAGGCTAAAATTAACATGTAAAATTCACACTCATGCATCGTACACATTAATATCTATCATTTGATCCGAACTACACTAAAAATGATAAACTATAACCCACGAATCAAGTAATTCATCAAATATTTATTCCAATTTAAAATCTATAAAATTGAAAGATTTAATGGATGAAACGAATTGGAGAAAGAAGGTTACCGATAAAGAATCGAATGAGGATCGTAAATCTGGTCGAGAAACGAATTCGGAACGGGATTTCCTTTTCTTCTCCTTCTTCTTCTCCCTTTCTCCTTCTCTTCTCTCTTTATCTCTCTCGATTTGAATATGTATTCAAGAGGGTGCAAGAGGGTGTGTTCAAGAGGGTGTGAGTGTGTTCAAGATAGTGTGGGTGTGTTCAAGATAGTGCAAAGGTATTTTAAAGGGTTGTAGGTTCGTTTATAGATTAGAATAAATTCGAGGGGTAGAAAATGTAATTATAAATGGTTAAGGATATTGAAATAATTATAATAAATTAAGATTAACTAACGAAGTTAAATCTTTTCATATAACATTCAACGAAATGTCGAATAATTATTTCGAAAATATATTCTAGAATTTTCGGGTCGTTACATATTGCATCGTCATAATCATGCATCCTATTTTGTAAATTTTGTGAATTTATTACTTGTTCAACTGTGTTTTTATCTGCCTATGTTGTTGAGCCCACATTTGGAATTATCTGGTGCAATGCACACGTTTGTGCTGCACATGTGACGCCTCCACGGTATGATGCAAGTCGTGCAACGTACCGTGCATCATCTTTCTCCAAGGTACGATGCAGGTCATGCAATGTACCGTGCATCCCATTTCTGCATTTATATGGTTTGTGCAAGATCAGTTCAGCCAGCAACTTCATTTTCTCCCTTTTCCTTGCGATTTTTCGCCCCAAATTCCTTCGATTTTTGTCAGTCCATATCTTTCGATCCGCTAGTCGGATTTTCGATCTGTTTGCTCCAGTGCATTGTCCCCGGTGCGTTCTTTATCTTAGTTGGTATTTGGGTTCATATCACTTCTCGATCGATGCAAATCTGAAGCCCGAAGTACGCACGCCAAGTGCTCGATAAAAGTTTTGAAAGGGAATTTTGCCAAATTGTTCCAACTTCACCAATCCCCAATTTCGGTTTTTGAGCAATGGATAGAGCTCGTAGAAGGCGCCAACGCAACATAGCACAATCGGAAGATTATGAAGTAGAGTTTGAGAACGATGCCAGAGGAGAGAGAATTTTCAATCGGATGATGGGACGACCGCTTACCCCGTCGCAGTTCTTGGACATGAACGCTATGTATGCATTGGGACTTGGAGACGGCATAGCCTGATATATTGTAGCGGGCGCCCCAAACGGGTAGCGCACGCCCCGCACCGAGCCCCGACCCGGGACCGAAATGGAATCCGACCCGAACTGACACCCGGCGAACGGCACACATTTACTCAATGACTAGGCGGGGATTTCAAAAATGAAAGAAAACGACAGAGGTGCGGAAGCGAAAATAAACCAAACGATAAAACATAATAATTGCACAAGTATTAAAGCCCACCAAGGCCAACGAAAATTCAATTACATAATTAATAAACGGGTTCGATACAATATTCCGACAAAATATATTAGCGGGTTCAACATATAAATCCCGAATACTAACTAAATAAAATCCTAATATCATAAAACATAAGTAATAGCCAAACGGGAAAAGGGTTATCCATGAGCAAAATAAATGCAACTCTACGACGACGACTACGACGACGAAGATCCCGCCTAGTATCCTGAAACCAATACAGGGTGAAACGGAAGGGTTAGTCAAACAACTAAGTGAGGAGGGAATAATAATGTATATTATAACACGGAAGTAAATCACCAATTTTAAACTTAAAAGAAATCAACATAAACGAAAGGTTTTCGTAAACGGGTGGTGATTTAGCATAAAACATAACTTGATAATATGACTCGGCGAGTTGAGCCCTTAACTCCAATTTCTAAACATAAAAACGGGAAACCACCCTTATTCCTCCAATGTAGACAAACCGCTAAATCCGAACTACGCATAACATACAGTATAATCTCAGGTACTCAAAGGGCCACCACTCCGGCCTCACCCCGAGCTCCCAAAGGTGGAGGGAACCATAGGATTTCCGCCGTAGACCCGATGTGTAGCGACCCCTGAAGAAGGACCGCCACATCCGCACCGAAACGGATTCCCGAGCTTCAGCGAGGGGCCTCAACTCAAAAACCCACTCCGGCGAACGGCACTCAAGCAAACACCACCGGCAACAGCAACGACATCCCAACAACAACCACACTAAACAGAGGAAAGCGGAAGCGATTAATGTAAGCAATCAAATTTCATAAAAGCCTACAAGGCTATCATAATATCAAGAAACATTTATAAATCAGAATACAATAAAATAACAACACGTAATGCCATCCATGGCTCAACTAGTCTATCCTATACAATCTTAGATATCGTCAACTATCCCACATCAGGGGCACATAAGATACATGAATTAAATAAAGCAGTAAAAGGTTCGAAAGCAAATAAAGACAGTAAACAGGACTCGACGGTTGTTGGGACCACTGACAAGACAAACCAGAAAGACTGAGCCTATCTAGACCTGCTGATGCCGACTGACAAGATAGGTGACGTTGCCACCTGTCTACCTGAAGCAAGAACCAAAAATAGCAGGGGGTGAGTATAAAGGATACTCAGTAAGGGGGTTTGATCACTGTTCGTCATTTATCTTTTAAAACTAAAAGTGGTGGGTGTTGCCCGTTTTGAGAAAGAATATAAAATAATGAAATATAAGTTATAAAATAAAGCAAGGCAACACTCAGGATCGGCTTATTTGAAAATACAAATAGTTGACGAACCGGATCTTTCAAAACATTTGCACGTAATATCAAGCCGATAAATTGAAAGGGTGTTAGTTGAGTTACGAGGCCGTTACGGTTCGAAAGACATGCTATGAGAAAGTTAAAAACAATAATTAAATACGGCTCATAATTCAACTAATTAATTGAATAATAAAGGAGACTTCAGTTGGCAAGTTCAAGCCACGCTTTCGGGTTTTGTATATATATTTATAGGGAAATACGTATACTAAAGGAAGAAAACCGGAATGTGCTTCGACTCGTAACTAAAGCCGTAAATCAGATAGACAAGCAAGAAATGCAATAAGTCATGCAAGAATGTGTCCCGGCGAGAACGGGCCCTCTCCTTATAACTCCCAATTGAAAAACATGCAAGCAAGTACTCCATCACCAAGGTTCATGGACCACGCAGAAATTATGGAAACGCGTGTTAACAACGTCACCCTTAACAGAATTTTCTAGGAAGCGCGTAGCCTACAACGCCACCCTCGCACTAACTCAGGTTAGTCAACCTCCTGGCTGACCTAAGCAGATACGGATTGGAATATCCATCGGGATCTGCCCTGGACGCACGTCCCCAGGCTCACCTCCTGAATACTCCGGGCCCCAAGCCATACACGGTTCAGTGCTCGCATTTGAAAATGATGATAGTTTAAGTGGCCAAAAGGGCCATTCGTAATTGGGGAATCGGGATGTGGAAGGCCAAAAGGGCCATTCGAGACAAGGTTATATTTGCGAGGTCGATGGACCAAAGTTCGCATTTAAAGCAAAAGGGGTTTCCTTGTCTCTATTTGAAAGCATTTCAAATCATTTTGGTTTGCTATCAAAACGGTTTGACTAAGCACGTAAGGAATAGTAAAGACAGTACAAAAAGCAATAAGAAAAGGCGGGGAAATAAGTTATTTCGAAGCCTAAATAAACTATGTTCTTACTCCAGTTGAAAACAATTTAAAACCTTTACCTGGCTCGACAAGACAGTATGAAAGCAAGCGGTAGTCAGGTTTCTCCCTCGTTGGACCCACCTGTAATACACAAGGCCTAGAGGATGAAAACAAGACCGACAATAACAAAAGCATGACACGAACAACAGAAGACGCACGGCAATTCATAAAGAATCCAATCATGCGATAAACGCAATAAGGGAAGTAAATCAATTAAACATGTAAATTACGGTACGACAATTAAAGAATATTAATGAAATGTTAAATAACGAAAGAACGTAAATAATAAATATTAAAGGCATGCTTAAACGCAATTAAGGCACGTAGACATGCTTAAAATAATATAAAGACGTTCTCTCGCGAATACAGGATTAAACGGATAAGAAACGGGAAAGGTGGAATAAATCCCTAAACGAGCTAGGTGTCAATTGACGGTCAATTAGGGTCGGGTAAATTGTAAATTATGAAGAATATCAAATCCCAAGGCTCGAGGAAGCTATAGGTGAAATCGGATTGATATTCGGAGGTCGTATGAGAAAAGTCAACATTTAAATGAGTGGGGTTGACCAATTCCCGAAGTGCAAGAAAGGAAAAGGCTGGAAAATACACTAAGTATGTTGCACCGGCCAACGCACGGGCTTGGCAAGCCGGTGCAAGCACAAAAGGGGTTGCACGGCCTCCCGCACGGTCTTGAGCACGGTGTCAAGACCGTGCAGGTGCAAACGGCCATGCGCACGGGCCTGTGCACGGGCTCAAGCCCGTGCAGGCAGAAAAGTGAAGCGCACGGGCTCCTGCACGGTCTTGCTCAAGACCGTGCGTTCGCCCGTGTGGATCTACTGAGCAGCAGACTCAGCAGATCGCGAACCTCTCACGCGAATTCAAAATATAAATTCATATAACTCCTAATTTATACCATAAAACACCCTAATTATCATATATAATCATATATATCATATAAGCTACATATAGACACAAGAATCACGTAAAATGGTCAAGTAAAACATCCTAAACACGAAAATTGTAAAACTATAAAATTTCTATATAGAAACTATAATAATCGCAACGAGGAATTAACGAAATGAAATGGGGTAAAAAGATTACCGGTAGAGAATGTAGTGAGGATCGTTCGGGTTTTCACGGCTCGTCGATCGGGCGAGAAACGAGCTCGGTAGGGCGTCGGGAAGATCTTTCTCCTTTCTTCTCCTTCTTTCTCCTTTCTTTCTTTTCTCCTTCTTGTTATGAGAGAATGAGAGAGATAGGTTGATATTTAGGAAAATATCTCGGAAGGGTAAAATGGTCATTTAGGCTTTCAAGGGCATTTATGTAATTTAAGTAGTTAAAGGTATTTAAAAGATAGGTTAAATCAATCTTTTCCACAAGATTGATTAATCCAATTGGATAGATCGAGAAATTAGGCAAGAAAGAATTCGCGTAAATATTAATAGTATAATACAAATATTCGGGTCGTTACAATACTCCCCTCTTCAAGAGAATCTGTCCTCAGATTCTCCTCCGGACTTCGGGGTTAGTTAAGGGGAGCATAATCTAAGAGTTCTAATAACGCGAATTAAAAACGAACATTTAGGAGAAATTAAAATACATTATAAAACGTCATTCATAATAAAAACATTTAAATGCGAATAACATTCCAAATAAAATTCAAAGTCATGCGAAAGACGGAATTACAAAAACCCTAGACAAGGCTAACGTCGAAGAAGAAAATCCCAAAGCAAGGTCCATTGTCACTGTCATTATCTATTTCGTTCTTCCGACTGATTCTTGTACTCTTTGTATCCTCAATGACAATTGTCACATCCTTCTCCTGTTTCTTGATTAGAGTTCCTTTTACAGGAAGTAACGCCACCATCATTTCTCCTATTGTACTCCTCGTCTTTCTCACAATCTGTCTCTTCAAGATCACACTCTTTCTTATTCTTTCTACAGAGTGTTTTCTCATCTTCAAGGGTATTTGATGATTTCTCCTCTCCGCCTTCCATTAAACCATCATTTTCATCATTTCTTCGCTCGACTTCATACGAAACATCAGGGTCGTCATTATCGGAAGCTGATGTCGACTCGTCTCCCATATAATCCTCATCGTCAGATAATTCATTATCCTCTTCACTAGTTGATTCATCTTCAGACATACCTTCAGAAGTATACTCCTTCAGACTCGATTTGTCAACGTCGGTGCCATCCAAAACCGCATAACGTACTCGCAATAGAATCGATCCTAGTCGGCCAAGAACTCCTTGTCCTTAGCACTCTCTAATAGCGTATAACGAATTTATCGAATTCCACACTATCCACACAGAGGTCACATAAATCTTAGCATCTAATCATTCAGTCAGTGCAAGTGTGAATTTTGAAAGCAGTTAAAGCACATATGTCATATAAAACACCTAACAAATATTTAAAGCAATTACCATTCAAAGCAGAACACTATGAATGAATGTTATGATAATGCAATGTACCTGTACGAGCATGTCGAGGTCGGTAACCACTTCTTCTTCCCCCAGGGTTCTCTCTGTTGGGATAGTCTCGGATGTGGTGCTTGGTGCTTCCACAAGAAAAGCAACGTCCCAATTGTTTCCTACACTTTGCCGTCCTGTGATTCGTCTTCCCACAGTGCTCACAGGGAATGGGGTCCTCGTTCACTTCAGATTCTGTAGGTCCCGGCACCTCGTTGTGTGGTCTCTTTGTCCGATAGGTACTCGGTCCGGCTAGCTCTCTCCTTGCTATCTCGTTGGAAGAGGATCCAATAAAAGCAGGGGCACTCTGGTTCATTAATTGGAGTTCGGACTCCACTCTCATAGCTCGAGTAACTGCATCAGGGTAAAGACGGATGTCAAGTGCCATCAATGCTCTTCGGATCTCCGGCTGAAGTCCCTCGATAAACTTTCGGGCTCTCTTTCGTTCGTCCGCGGCATAGTGAGGAGCATAAGTGATGAGACGGTTGAACTGTGCTTCATACTGGGCTACGGTAGATGCTCCTTGGTTGAGATATATGAATTCTCTCTCTCGGCTGTCACGTACTACTTCCGGCACATACTTCATTCGGAAGTCAGATACGAATCGTGACCAAGTGTGGGGGACTCCCTCGGCGATCCATCTCCGTTCTGTGATGTTCCACCAATCTCGAGCGGGTCCTCTCATAAGGAAGGTAGCATACTCGACCCTCTCGGGGTCACCACACTGAAGTACTCGAAAGATCTGCTCCACATCGGATATCCAGGCCTCGGCCTTAAAATCATCTGGTTTGCCCTCGAAGCAGGGTGGACGATAGAAGAGAAACCTATCCAAGGTTTGGCCCACATTCTGTCCAGCAGGTACGTCCTGTTGTGGTTGTTGTTGTATCCCTTGACATACTTGCACGGCGATCTGTCGGATAATCGATACCCATTCTTCCGCCATTGGGTTCGGCGGTGTCGGAGCAGTAGGGGGTCTTCGGCGAGGCATTTTGCACCTGTGAACAACAAACAGGAAAATGATGCATGTTCGGTCAAGGGAATGATCACGTAAGGCATATAAAATTCAATTAAAGCATACATATATGATCAAACAGCATGTAGACAATTTAAGCACGAAACATTCATAGAACAAGCAAGACTCGATCCTATAGCCGTACGACCTAGACACGACAAAACCCAAGCAGGACACGACCAGACGACAAGACAAGGAAAACGCTACCTCGAGTTCCACATCCACTTGCATTCAATCCCAACTCAGTACTACAATTGTAAGAGATCAAACGGTTGGTTGGCCATTCCAAAAGAAGATCAATCACAATTTCAATACTAAGGCACCTGTGACTGGAAACTCTAAGTCTCATTGACACGAAATGGGCAGACACAAGAGACAAGACACGACGCGATTACAAAGCTTCGGTTCCTTTTGGGAACCTAGGCTCTGATACCACTGACTGTAGCGACCCCTGAAGAAGGACCGCCACATCCGCACCGAAATGGATTCCCGAGCTTCAGCGAGGGGCCTCAACTCAAAAACCCACTCCGGCGAACGGCACTCAAGCAAACACCACCGGCAACAGCAACGACATCCCAACAACAACCACACTAAACAGAGGAAAGCGGAAGCGATTAATGTAAGCAATCAAATTTCATAAAAGCCTACAAGGCTATCATAATATCAAGAAACATTTATAAATCAGAATACAATAAAATAACAACACGTAATGCCATCCATGCCTCAACTAGTCTATCCTATACAATCCTAGATATCGTCAACTATCCCACATCAGGGGCACATAAGATACATGAATTAAATAAAGCAGTAAAAGGTTCGAAAGCAAATAAAGACAGTAAACAGGACTCGACGGTTGTTGGGACCACTGACAAGACAAACCAGAAAGACTGAGCCTATCTAGACCTGCTGATGCCGACTGACAAGATAGGTGACGTTGCCACCTGTCTACCTGAAGCAAGAACCAAAAATAGCAGGGGGTGAGTATAAAGGATACTCAGTAAGGGGGTTTGATCACTGTTCGTCATTTATCTTTTAAAACTAAAAGTGGTGGGTGTTGCCCGTTTTGAGAAAGAATATAAAATAATGAAATATAAGTTATAAAATAACACAAGGCAACACTCAGGATCGGCTTATTTGAAAATACAAATAGTTGACGAACCGGATCTTTCAAAACATTTGCACGTAATATCAAGCCGATAAATTGAAAGGGTGTTAGTTGAGTTACGAGGCCGTTACGGTTCGAAAGACATGCTATGAGAAAGTTAAAAACAATAATTAAATACGGCTCATAATTCAACTAATTAATTGAATAATAAAGGAGACTTCAGTTGGCAAGTTCGAGCCACGCTTTCGGGTTTTGTATACATATTTATAGGGAAATACGTATACTAAAGGAAGGAAACCGGAATGTGCTTCGACTCGTAACTAAAGCCGTAAATCAGATAGACAAGCAAGAAATGCAATAAGTCATGCAAGAATGTGTCCCGGCGAGAACGGTCCCTCTCCTTATAACTCCCAATTGAAAAACATGCAAGCAAGTACTCCATCACCAAGGTTCATGGACCACGCAGAAATTATGGAAACGCGTGTTAACAACGTCACCCTTAACAGAATTTTCTAGGAAGCGCGTAGCCTACAACGCCACCCTCGCACTAACTCAGGTTAGTCAACCTCCTGGCTGACCTAAGCAGATACAGATTGGAATATCCATCGGGATCTGCCCTGGACGCACGTCCCCAGGCTCACCTCCTGAATACTCCGGGCCCCAAGCCATACACGGTTCAGTGCTCGCATTTGAAAATGATGATAGTTTAAGTGGCCAAAAGGGCCATTCGTAATTGGGGAATCGGGATGTGGAAGGCCAAAAGGGCCATTCGAGACAAGGTTATATTTGCGAGGTCGATGGACCAAAGTTCACATTTAAAACAAAAGGGGTTTCCTTGTCTCTATTTGAAAGCATTTCAAATCATTTTGGTTTGCTATCAAAACGGTTTGACTAAGCACGTAAGGAATAGTAAAGACAGTACAAAAAGTAATAAGAAAAGGCGGGGAAATAAGTTATTTCGAAGCCTAAATAAACTATGTTCTTACTCCAGTTGAAAACAATTTAAAACCCTTACCTGGCTCGACAAGACAGTATGAAAGCAAGCGGTAGTCAGGTTTCTCCCTCGTTGGACCCACCTGTAATACACAAGGCCTAGAGGATGAAAACAAGACCGACAATAACAAAAGCAAGACACGAACAATAGAAGACGCACGGCAATTCATAAAGAATCCAATCATGCGATAAACGCAATAAGGGAAGTAAATCAATTAAACATGTAAATTACGGTACGACAATTAAAGAATATTAATGAAATGTTAAATAACGAAAGAACGTAAATAATAAATATTAAAGGCATGCTTAAACGCAATTAGGGCACGTAGACATGCTTAAAATAATATAAAGACGTTCTCTCGCGAATACAGGATTAAACGGATAAGAAATGGGAAAGGTGGAATAAATCCCTAAACGAGCAAGGTGTCAATTGACGGTCAATTAGGGTCGGGTAAATTGTAAATTATGAAGAATATCAAATCCCAAGGCTCGAGGAAGCTATAGGTGAAATCGGATTGATATTCGGAGGTCGTATGAGAAAAGTCAACATTTAAATGAGTGGGGTTGACCAATTCCCGAAGTGCAAGAAAGGAAAAGGCTGGAAAATACACTAAGTATGTTGCACCGGCCAACGCACGGGCTTACGCACGGGCTTGGCAAGCCGGTGCAAGCACAAAAGGGGTTGCACGGCCTCCCGCACGGTCTTGAGCACGGTGTCAAGACCGTGCAGGTGCAAACGGCCATGCGCACGGGCCTGTGCACGGGCTCAAGCCCATGCAGGCAGAAAAGTGAAGCGCACGGGCTCCTGCACGGTCTTGCTCAAGACCGTGCGTTCGCCCGTGTGGATCTACTGAGCAGCAGACTCAGCAGATCGCGAACCTCTCACGCGAATTCAAAATATAAATTCATATAACTCCTAATTTATACCATAAAACACCCTAATTATCATATATAAACATATATATCATATAAGCTACATATAGACACAAGAATCACGTAAAATGGTCAAGTAAAACATCCTAAACACGAAAATTGTAAAACTATAAAATTTCTATATAAAAACTATAATAATCGCAACGAGGAATTAACGAAATGAAATGGGGTAAAAAGATTACCGGTAGAGAATGTAGTGAGGATCGTTCGGGTTTTCACGGCTCGTCGATCGGGCGAGAAACGAGCTCGGTAGGGCGTCGGGAAGATCTTTCTCCTTTCTTCTCCTTCTTTCTCCTTTCTTTCTTTTCTCCTTCTTGTTATGAGAGAATGAGAGAGATAGGTTGATATTTAGGAAAATATCTCGGAAGGGTAAAATGGTCATTTAGGCTTTCAAGGGCATTTATGTAATTTAAGTAGTTAAGGGTATTTAAAAGATAGGTTAAATCAATCTTTTCCACAAGATTGATTAATCCAATTGGATAGATCGAGAAATTAGGCAAGAAAGAATTCGCGTAAATATTAATAATATAATACAAATATTCGGGTCGTTACACGATGTCTACCGACTTCGTCCTATAATCTTGACTCCGGGCCCAAACATACATGCATACATATCATAACTCTCTTTTCAAATCATTTCGGGTTGGCCAAAAGACCGTTCGAGACATGTCATGTGCGAGGCCGAAGGCCAAAGTTCGCCTTAGAAATTAAAGAGGTTTTACATGTCTCTTTCGCAAACGTTTGAAAGAATATACGTAGTACTTTTTCATATCAAAACATTTTCGATAAACTGAATAAACATAATAGGCATAAATATTTATTAAGTATATATATAAACGGTATGAAAACAAAACGTAAACGTGGCTTATATCGGGAGAGGCTTATTTATATATATACATAATAGTATTGGAATCAGAAACGGAAAGCCTCACCTATGGCTATACAAAAAGAATGGATAATGCAAGACCGGATTCGCTACTCCACGGGAGTATCATCTGCAAAAATACAAAGACACAACCAAATAAGATTAACGACGACGCACGGCTTATACAAAAACATTAAAACACATAGAAGCACGTTGAACAATCAAATAAAGCACTTAAGTTCAAATTATCAAACGAAAACGGAGTAATTCGCAAATTTAAAAATGCAAATCAAGTTCAAATGCAATGAAACTTTACGGTCATGCTTTAAATATCATAAAGGAGTACGCATTCGAATTTCGGAAAAATCGGACTTCATATGCAAAAGTTAGAAAATTTGTCGAAAACTTAAAACACACTATTCATAGACCCGAACATGCTATTAATTCATAAATCATGCAATTCATATCTATTTCATATATATTGAATACACGAGCGAAGAAAGAATTCGGAAAAGACGAGCCACGGAGGGACCCGTAGGCCAAAATGGGCCCTGACTTACAGAAGGTCAGGGCCCTGTTCAACCAGGCCACACGGCCTTGTGCACAGCCGTGTGCCAAGGCCGTGCACACCAAGACGGACACGTACGACCTCTTGCACATGGCCTCAAGGCCGTGTGCACCAGGCCGTGCACCATGATCCACACGCACGGTCTCTTGCACGGCCGTGCAAGAGGCCGTGTACCCCCACACGGGCTTGCCACACCCCGTGTGCAAAGCCCGTGTGCGTCAAGAAAGAGCAGAACATTTTGCAGAACCAAAAACTTACGCGAAATCAACCCTAAATTCAACATTTAACTAATTAAATATGCAAATCCTTCCCTAATTTTCACATATAATGATCTACAACATATAAGCTACACATAGAAACAATAAACACGAAAATCCATCCACAATTTCTATCAAAATCATATAAAACCTAATTATTCAACTATTAACCAAAAATGAGAAAAAAGAAGCATAAGAGGCATTAAATGAAAAAAATCGTGAGAGCTTACTCGTAGAAGAGATCGAGGGGAGTTCGTAGGCCTAAACGGTTCGAAAATCCGTCGAGAAACGAAGTCGTAATGATCGTCGAAACTCCTTCTTCTTCCTTCTCTTTTTCTTTCTTTTCTTTTCTTCCTCTTGTTGCTGTGTGTTTGAACGAGAGTGAGGGAAGAGAGAGGGAGATGAGACTTAGTCAATTTGACTTGGGTCAAAAATCGAAGGGGCAAATTCGTAATTTTGCAAAATAAGTTTGAAAACTCATGTTGTCCGAATAATACATAATTACAGTCAAAATTCATATTATTAAACGCACATTGACAATTCGTAATTTAAATATAGAAATTCATTCATTTACGAAATTATTCTAAAATATCATAATAATATCAAATAAAATAATAAATTGCGCAAATACTCGATTCGGACATACCGGTGTATAATTCGGATTTTTGGGGCGTTACAATCACCCCTCCTTATGAGAATCTGCCCCCCAGATTCTACTCGTCCGACTGAAATAATTCCGGATGAAACTTGCGCATCTTGTCCTCGATCTCCCATGTAGCTTCTTCGGTTGTCTGATTTCTCCAAAGGACTTTGACAAGAGAAATCTCTCGGTTGCGTAGAGCTTGAGTCTTCTTATCCAATATCTTCACCGGCTTCGAAACAAAGGTCAAATCCGGTTCTAGTTCAATTTCCTCAACAGGAAGGATCTCGGACTCATTCGGGAAGTACTTTCGGAGTTGAGAAACATGAAAGACATTGTGCATCCCTGTTAGGCTTGGCGGCAAGTCTAACCTGTAGGCGGCGTTCCCAATCCTCTCCAGAATTTCATAGGGCCCCAAAAATCTCGGACTTAGTTTTCCTCATTTTCCCATTCGGGTGAATCCCTTTAGAAGAGAAGCTTTGAGGAATACTTTGTCACCAACCTCAACTTCCAACGGTCGGCGACGGTTATCGGCATAGCTCTTCTGTCGATCCTGAGCTGCTTTCATTCTCTACCGAATGATCTGGATACGGTCGATGGCATTTTGGAGAAACTTTGGAGGAGTTACTCGTTCCTTATCATCTTTCGTCCAACGCCAATCCTCGAGATCCCAAAATAACGAGGATCTACACTTCCTACCGTACAATGCCTCGTAAGGTGCCATTCCAATCGTAGACTGATAACTGTTGTTGTAGGCAAACTCGATCAACGGCAACTGATCGTGCCAATTGTTGCGAAAATCCAAGGCACAAGCTCGAAGCATATCACAGAGATATCTGATCATCCTCTCTGACTGACCATCTGTCTACGGATGTGCGGCTGTATTGAAAGTCAGCTTCGTTCCCATTCACTCTTGAAGTTGCTGCCATAAGCGAGAAGTAAATCGAGCATCTCTGTCAGACACTATCGTAGTTTGAATCCCATGAAGCTTGACAATCTCTCGGTGATAAATCTCTGCCAACCTATCCACTTTGTACGACATGTTGATCGGTAGAAAATGAGCACTCTTGGACAGTCGGTCGATAATCACCCAAATGCTATCGTAGCCACCTCTAACCTTAGGCAAACCAGACACGAAGTCCATGGCAATACCCTCCCAGTTCCACGTAGGAATCGGTAGTGGCTCAAGCAAACCTCCCCGTCTTTGATGTTCAACTTTAACTTGCTGACAAGTTAAGCATCTCTTGACGTAATCAGCTACGTCTCTCTTCATACCTCTCCACCAGAATAATTCTTTTAGATCCCGATACATCTTACTTCCACCTGGATGAACTGTGTAAGGTGTGTTGTGAGCCTCATCGAGAATCTCTTTCCTCAGACTCTCCGAAACACAAACTCGGGACTTGTAACGGAGAATTCCTGTGCCGTCCACACCAAACTGAGTCTCAGAATCAGCTGCGATGTGAACTATCTGTCTCAGAGTCCACTCGTCAGTAGCCTAAACATCTCGAATCTTTCGACCCAACTCTGACTGGATCGATATGCTGTGAACATGGGCCTGGGAACTGATGTGAACTCCCTCTAACTTAGCCTCTAGCTGGGCTATGCTTGCCTTCCGGCTCAGTGCATCGGCTACAACATTCGCCTTTCCGGGATAATACTGGATCTTGCAATCGTAGTCCTCAAATAACTCCATCCAACGGCGCTGCCGTTTGTTCAATTCCTTCTGAGTAAACAAGTACTGAAGGCTCTTATGATCTGTGAAAATGTCGAACGTGATGCCGTAGAGGTAATGACGCCATTTCAGTAAGGCAAATACCACGGCGGCTAGCTCAAGGTCGTGAGTGGGATAGTTCTCTTCAGCTGGCTTTAGCTTCCTCGATGCATAAGCTATAACTTTCCCATTCTACATTAACACGCAACCTAATCCTTCATGTGAAGCATCTGCATACACGACAAATCCTTCAGAACCCTCGGGCAGGGTCAATACTGGGGCTGTGGTCAATCTCTTCTTGAGCTCCTGAAAACTAGTTTCACATTTGGCTGACCACTCAAACTTAGCTTCTTTCTTCGTCAACGCTGTTAACGGGCCTACAAGTTTAGAGAAATCCTTGACGAAACGTCAGTAGTATCCTGCTAAACCCAAGAAACTACGGATCTCTGTAGGAGTCTTAGGTCTCTCCCAATCCAGCACTGTCTCAATCTTCGAAGGATCTACCTCGATTCCCGTTCCGGATATGACATGACCTAGGAAGGTCACTCGGTCAATCCAGAATTCGCATTTGCTGAACTTAGCGAATAGTTGGTGCTCTCTCAGCGTGTTCTTCTTCGGACTTCGAGAACACTAAGATGTCGTCAATGAAAATAACGACGAACTTGTCGAGGTACGGAGGGAAAATTCTGTGCATCATGTCCATAAAAGCTGCTGGGGCATTCGAGAGTCCAAATGGCATGACCACAAACTCGAAATGTCCGTATCGGGTGTTGAAAGCTGTATTCGGAATATCTTCTGATCGGATACGGAGCTGGTAATATCCTTGTCTGAGATCGAGCTTGGAATAAACCCTTGATCCTTGTAGCAAATCGAACAATTCCTCGATATGTGGTAAAGGATACTTGTTCTTCACTGTCATCCTGTTCAATTCTCAGTAATCGATACACATACGAAGTGTACCGTCCTTCTTCTTCACGAATAAGACTGTAGCACCCCAAGGCGAGGCACTCGGTCGGATGTATCCAATAGAAAGAAGTTCATCGAGTTGGTTCTTCAATTCTTTCAACTCGGCTGGAGCCATTCGGTACGGCGACTTCGAATAGGACTCGGCTCCCGGAACTAGATCAATCACGAACTCTATATCCCGATCCGGTGGCAAGAATTCCAAATTCTCGGGAAACACGTCGATGAATTCATTGACCACGGACGTTTCTTCAATCTTCGTCTGGTCCTTCGGGCGGTTGAGAAGGTAAGCTATAAAGCACGTCGCTTCTTCTTTCTGAACGAGCTTCTTGGCTTCCATCATTGAGATATACGGACCTTCTCCTGATCGGAAACCCTTAACCTCATTAGAACCCAGAATAACCTTCTTCTCGAAATAATCAACCTTAGCCCGATGCTCGTACAACCAATGCATTCCGAGAATAACCCCATATTTCTTCATCGGCAACTCAATCAAATCTGCCGGGTATTAGATACCCTCGATGATGATCGGACAACGCTTAAGTACTCGGTTCGCAATAACCTTCGAACCCAACGGCGAACCAACCACTAACACATAATCAAGCAAGGAAACAGGCGCATGCACAGATAAGGAAACAGCAGGCGCAATAAACGAGTGTGAAGCACCGGAGTCGTACAATGCATGTATGGGGATGCCATTTATATATATAGTACCTTCCACCACGTCGGTCGGATCTGCAACAGCATCCTCTGCATCGCCTTCCAAGGCGTAAACACGGGCATAGGCTTGAGGCTGAGTGGCTCCCTGCTGTACCGGTCTCCGCTTCGGGCATACATCTACCCGGTGATCGGCCCTACCACATCCGTAGCAAAGACCATTCTTCTTCCAGCATTTGGCCTCTAAGTGCAGGCCCTGACAGAATCCAGATACGGGTCGTGGAAATCCCTGAGGTCGGGGAGGAGCAGGCTGAACAGCTGTCTTGAATGGCTTCTTCCCAGAAGAGGACCCAGACGGAACAAATGGCCTCTTCGAACCAGACGGGAAACTCTTAGCGGCTGCAGGGGAAGGTGCAGAAGTCGGTCTCATCTGTCGGAGATCGAACTCTATAGATAGTGCCGTCTCAACTGCGTCGGTATAGTACTAGAGTCTGTTCCCGAGCATATGCATACGAATCTCATTCGGCAATCCCTCAATGAACTGTCGAGTCTTCCTCTGTGCGTCGTCAACCATATACGAGCAGTGAATAATAAGTCTGGAGAAATGAGCCTCGTACTGGTCAACTGATGAAGTACCCTGCTTGAGAGCCAGGAACTCTCGCTCACGTCACTGTCGGACCACCAATGGAATATACTTGGCCCGAAACTCAACCAAGAACTGATCCCAAGTCAGGACCAATGCTCCCGCTGCCATCGTTGCTCTATACGGGCCCACCAGTCATGTGCAGCTCCTGTCATCTGATACACTGCTAATTCGACCCTCTTAGGGTCCGGACATTCCATTACTCTGAACCTCTTCTCCATTGCCGCTATCTAAGATTCGGCAATAACATCGTCCAGTACACCCTCGAACTGCGGAGGGTGGAGTTTAAGGAACCTTCTCATCTCGGTCTCGGGGGCAGGTGGTGGCGTTGCTCGGTTGGTATTAACCATAAACTGCCCTAAGGCTTCCATAAACTGTGCTGGTGTTGGAACACCTGGAGGCGGACCTGGCGGTTCACGGCGAGGAGGCATTCTGCAAAATTCAAAACCAAACATGCATGATGATAAGTGATTATGAAAAGCCGTAACACGTAGAGAAGTTAAATTCACATAATCACGTTGTCACAATCACATAACCCTAAGCCGTACGACCTAAACTGACACGACAATTCAAAGCCTAGGACATTGGACCAAAGGGCTCTGATACCAACTGTAGCGGGCGCCCCAAACGGGTAACGCACGCCCTGCACCGAGCCCCGACCCGGGACCGAAATGGAATCCGACCCGAACCGAAACCCGGCGAACGGCACACATTTACTCAATGACTAGGCGGGGATTTCAAAAATGAAAGAAAACGACAGAGGTGCGGAAGCGAAAATAAACCAAACGATAAAACATAATAATTGCACAAGTATTAAAGCCCACCAAGGCCAACAAAAATTCAATTACATAATTAATAAACGGGTTCGATACAATATCCCGACAAAATATATTAACGGGTTCAACATATAAATCCCGAACACTAACTAAATAAAATCCTAATATCATAAAACATAAGTAATAGCCAAACGGGAAAAGGGTTATACATGAGCAAAATAAATGCAACTCTACGACGACGACTACGACGACGAAGATCCCGCCTAGTATCCTGAAACCAATACAGGTTGAAACGGAGGGGTTAGTCAAACGACTAAGTGAGGAGGGAATAATAATGTATATATAACACGGAAGTAAATCACCAATTTTAAACTTAAAAGAAATCAACATAAACGAAAGGTTTTCGTAAACGAGTGGTGATTTAGCATAAAACATAACTTATCATATGACTCGGCGAGTCGAGCCCTTAACTCCAATTTCTAAACATAAAAACGGGAAACCACCCTTATTCCTCCAATGTAGACGGACCGCTAAATCCGAACTACGCATAACATACAGTATAATCTCAGGTACTCAAAGGGCTGCCACTCCGGCCTCACCCCGAGCTCCCAAAGGTGGAGGGAACCATAGGATTTCCGCCGTAGACCCGATGTCTACCGACTTCGTCCTATAATCTTGACTCCGGGCCCAAACATACATACATACATATCATAACTCTCTTCTCAAATCATTTCGGGTTGGCCAAAAGACCGTTCGAGACATGTCATGTGCGAGGCCGAAGGCCAAAGTTCGCCTTAGAAATTAAAGAGGTTTTACATGTCTCTTTTGTAAACGTTTGAAAGAATATACGTAGTACTTTTTCATATCAAAACATTTTCGATAAACCGAATAAACATAATAGGCATAAATATTTATTAAGTATATATATAGAAACGGTATGAAAACAAAACGTAAACGTGGCTTATATCGGGAGAGGCTTATTTATATATATACATAATAGTACTGGAATCAGAAACGGAAAGCCTCACTTGTGGCTATACAAAAAGAATGGATAATGCAAGACCGGATGCGATACTCCATGGGAGTATCGTCTGCAAAAATACAAAGACACAACCAAATAAGACTAACGACGATGCACGACTTATACAAAAACATTAAAACACATAGAAGCACGTTGAACAATCAAATAAAGCACTTAAGTTCAAATTATCAAACGAAAACGGAGTAATTCGCAAATTTAAAAATGCAAATCAAGTCCAAATGCAACGAAACTTTACGAGTATGCTTTAAATATCATAAAGGAGTATGCATTCCAATTTCGGAAAAATCGGACTTCATATGCAAAAGTTAGACAATTTGTCGAAAACTTAAAACGCACTATTCATAGACCCGAACATGCTATAAATTCATAAATCATGCAATTCATATCTATTTCATATATATCTAATACACGAGCGAAGAAAGAATTCGGAAAAGACGAGCCTCAGAGGGACCCGTAGGCCAAAATGGGCCCTGACTTACAGAAGGTCAGGGCCCTGTTCAACCAGGCCACACGGCCTTGTGCACGGCCGTGTGCCAAGGCCGTGCACACCAAGACGAACACGCACGGCCTCTTGCACACGGCCTCAAGGCCGTGTGCACCAGGCCGTGCACCATGATTCACACGCACGGTCTCTTGCACGGCCGTGCAAGAGGCCGTGTACCCCCACACGGGCTTGCCACACCCCGTGTGCAAAGCCCGTGTGCGTCAAGAAAGAGCAGAACATTTCGCAGAACCAAAAACTTACGCGAAATCAACCCTAAATTCAACATTTAACTAATTAAACATGCAAATCCTTCCCTAATTTTCACATATAATGATCTACAACATATAAGCTACACATAGAAACAATAAACACGAAAATCCATCCACAATTTCTATCAAAATCATATAAAACCTAATTATTCAACTATTAACCAAAAATGAGAAAAAAGAAGCATAAGAGGCATTAAATGAAAAAAATCGTGAGAGCTTACTCGTAGAAGAGATCGCGGGGAGTTCGTAGGCCTAAACAGTTCGAAAATCCGTCGAGAAACGAAGTCGGAATGATCGTCGAAACTCCTTCTTCTTCCTTCTCTTTTTCTTTCTTTTCTTTTCTTCCTCTTGTTGCTGTGTGTTTGAACGAGAATGAGGGAAGAGAGAGGGAGATGAGACTTAGTCAATTTGACTTAGGTCAAAAATCGAAGGGGCAAATTCGTAATTTTGCAAAATAAGTTTGAAAACTCATGTTGTCCGAATAATACATAATTACAGTCAAAATTCATATTATTAAACGCACATTGACAATTCGTAATTTAAATATAGAAATTCATACATTTACGAAATTATTCTAAAATATCATAATAATATCAAATAAAATAATAAATTGCGCAAATACTCGATTCGGACATACCGGTGTATAATTCGAATTTTCGTGGCGTTACATATATTGAGCTAGCCAGTTTGACAACTTTCTTCACCATTTAGAGGCCGACTTACCCCCGTGTCACTTGTGAGTTTCTGAGCTCTGACCCAGTGTCATGCCACGACGAGGATGTTGAGATTCCCCTCAAGCTCACGTTTCGAGCGCACAACACTGGGTATATGGTCACCTTTCGACAGTTGACCCAGTATTTTGGATTAGATCTTGACTGCATCAGAGAGCGCCTGCATGGATGGGCCGAAGCCGAGGCCTGGCTTCGTATCGCACCCGGAGCAGCAGGATTCGTCCCCGGAGTGTCGAAGGCTACTGTATTCATCGATACGCCCTTGAGGGTAGTGCACGCAGCTCTCGCACATTCAGTTTTTGCCAGAGGAGGGAGTGCAGGAGCAGTGACTAAGGAGGATTTGTTTCTCCTTGATTGCATGGTATAGGGTCAGAAGGTTAAGCCCCTTCCGGTCATGTTCGATCATCTAGACCGGATGATTACTCATGGGGTAGGAGTGATTAGGATCGGATCATATGTCACAGCGATCCTTGAGTGCGCCGAGGTTCCCGATTTTGATTTAGCTGTTCCAGTGGCAGGAGATACCAGGTTTGGCTTTACTACCTTGGCCTTGATGAAGATCTGTTAGAGAGAGGGTCGATCAGGCCCCTACTATTTGCGTGCCAACCAGGCCGCAGCAAGCGGCAATGGACAGGACGGAGCTGGAGTCAGGGATATAGGTGGTGAGGATACAGAGGAGCATCTCCCGCGGGATGAGCAGGTCCCACCAGCACTTCAGGATATACCAGGGACTTCTCAGGCCAGAGGGTCAGGCCAGGCACCGGTTGATCTGGTCAACTATAAATAAATACATGTTGACTTTCTCCGTTTGACCTCGTTTTCGACATCCGACTTCACCAGTAGTTCCTATAAATAATGAGATTTAATAATTCGCAAAGTTTGGAATTTTCTGACCTCGTTCGGGTCGTGAATAGTACCTTTTTCGTGTAGGGATTTTTACCCTAATTCTCGATTGTCGTTCGATTGATCCGAAACTTGCATGACTGCTTCATTATAGAATTTTAAGCATGATTGTGAGCTTCAATTTGTGTTTTAACATGTTTTACATATTTCATTTTGATATTTCATTTAATGATGCCAAATTGCATTTTTGTGAGTACTTCAATAGAAGTCGTGTCTTATGTGCTTTACACAGCTTTATTTAATTCTATAAGGCGTGCGTCGTGTCGTTGTCTTACCTGGTTTTGTCGTCTATCAGTTTCAGGCGTTTCTCTCGAGGAATACTTAACCGTGTATCTTTTCTTCAAGCTCTCCAGGTGAGGGTTATAAACGATTTTCAAATGGAGTAAGAATCCTAGTACTTTGCGAAATAACTTATCCTCCTGCTTTTAATTATATGGCTTTGTTTTACAGCTTCTCTTATATAATATTAGATATTCAAATATACATTTTTAATGGTTTCAATTAAACGTTTTAATATTAAAATTATATATAAGTATCGCTCAAAAGATTTGTTTTACGAGGCAAGAAAACATATTTGATTTAAAGTAAGCTTTGTAGTGGAGAATCTTCTAGTGGAGTTAAGTCGTTAGGGCGGATCCTTCCTAAAGACGGAATACCCGGTCATTCTCCAATCGTTACAACCTTGCCTCAGAAAGGGCTCTTTGGCCAACTAAAATGTAGTTTAACGATTGCAAAAGCGAGATCATGATAATGTTAATGAATGAAATGGGCCCAGAGGTTATATAGAGGGTGAGACCCTGAGACGAGCGTCTAGGGTAATTAGATCCCGAAGTATAATTTCCAATAGGAAACGGGTTGGTGGTTGGCTAGTCTTTCGATGGGGAGATGGTGAACGATTGCACATTTTTCCTGAAATTATCATGAATGAATGCGTTGAATTCTCAGTATCTGCGGAATTTGACAAACAACGCAGGAGTATTCTTGAATGTGGCGATATAAGGAGGAATGGGTCCATACTCGCTGGGACAATAGTGTAACAAACTTGTTTAATGCTTTAAATTAATTTAGCTGAATTATAAGTCTCGTCATTATTTTATTGCTTGATTGATATAAGGTTATTGCAAATGCTGGTTATACGAGCTCATAAATCAACTAGATTATCTTTTTCAATATCGGCTTGAGTTATGTGCTAAAACTGGTTTCAAAAGATCTGTTCGTCAATTTCTTACTGTTTTAAAAGAAGCCGACTTTAGTGTTGCTTATTGTATAGTTTTATAGCTTGTAATTATATAGTTTCCCCAAAACATAAGCCACATTTACTGTTTTGGATTTCATAAATTAAATGACGAATCTGGATCAAAGTTATATTATATAACCCCTCGCTGGGTATCCTTTATACTCACCCTCGTATTTTTATTCTTGCTTCGGCTTCCTTCAGGCACGGGTGGCAGTGTCACCTTTGTGGTCAATTGGCAACAGCAAGTCAAGGGTTGATCCAGGTCTTGGCCTTGTCTAGTTAATGTCCAACAACGGTCGGTCTTGATGTTGATTTCTTTATTAATACTTCTGTTATAGTTGAAAGAATTATGTTAATTATCTTACATTTCACACTGCTGTAGTTGAGCCTATGAAAGGCATAGGATAATAGTGTTAATTAACTGAGAATTATTACTTTATGTGAATATGTATATAATCTAGTATTTTATGTTTTATTGCTTACGCCCTGTGGTTGTTTTTAGAAATTTTTGTTGTTGGACTAGTTGTTGTTGCCAGTTTATTTGCTTGCGTGAGTGCCTTTCGCTGGGGTGGATTTTTGAGTGGAGTTTCGGCCTTGCTCGGGAGTCTATCTCAGTTTGGGTGTGGTGTTCCTCTTCCCAGCCTTGGAGAGGGGCACTACATTACGAATTAGGATCAAACCAAATTGAAACTTGAATAAGTTGAATGTTTTAATAACTAAATAGTAAAACGATACATGAAATTTTTTTTCTTTTTTAAGAAATGATAAATGATACATTATCGAACATAATTGAACCAAACATGAAAACCTAGCAATTACGAAGTTGATCAAGGAAATACGTAAGTTTATAACTAATAAAGTAATTTATTACTACTTGGATTCCAAGTACAAGAATAATTTAGTAAAGTAGGATTCTAGGTGTGAACAGTTCGATTTTGCACCTCATCACACGACAACATTTTGAAAAATTGATAACTCAGCCCCGCCAAACATTAGGCAGACTCTGGACGCTCAGACGATCCGCGAGAGTCAAACCATAGGGTCTATATTCCGTGACATACCCTCAGTAGCCCCCATTCGCCTCTCTACCCTTCCATATATTCGTTGAATCCCGAATTTGATGCAATATTACGATAGAATGTCATGATAAGAGCATTTCGGTCTTCGAATGACCCAAATCGGACGTGAAACGAAGGAGGAAACACCAAAAAACCTGGACGAGCGCTCAAACTCTGGCCAGACCCAAAACTTTGCGGGCCGGCCGGCCTGCGAACTTCCCCTCCGACTGGTCCTACCAGACAGTTGGCTGGTCATGGACATGCGCACTAACGTGCGCCTGGCCGGCCGGTCAACTCCACCAATCGGTGCCCTAACTTTCCTTACGCGAAATGCATCCCTAACGTACCACATACGGGCCATTTTCACCCCCATATAATGAGGTCCACCCTCATTCAATTCCTTGCTCGTTCATTCTCCTCTCATCTCCCTTCTAAGGTTCGACTTTTTCCTTAGAATTTCTAAAGGGAGGACTAGGCTTCCTTACCCCGGTCCACTCTAGTTCCTTTTCAGTCTTGTTCTCGGTTTTAGGTTAGGAATTCCGTATTTCTAACCCCTAAAACCGAAAGGAGGTCCGGCGCTCTGCTTAATAGAGTGTTCGGATTTCAGTCCCAAGTCGGAGTTCTGTCCGGTCTCTGCGATCATGCTCTTGAGTTCGAGGGGGGAAGCAGCAGCTAGGAACGAACTGAAGTGAAGATAATACTACAAGGGTGAGTCTCCTTTTAACCTTTTCAGCATTTATTTACCTTCTGCTTTCCTAGTTGGTAGTAATAAGTCCCCGTTACGTCCCCCTATAGGACGGAGCACCCCCCATGGCTATGTCCAGCGGGTCTAGGTGGTCAACGGGCGAAGGGTCTCCCCTTTCTCGACCCCACCTAGACTACAACCGGTGCCCGACGTCCCCCCTTAGTTTCTTGCTTGCCTTAGTGTTTTACCGCTTTCTTGCTTGAAACTCCTCATCTCGTATGTCTGTGCTAACCCCAAACTTCCCGAGCATATGGTATAGGGTAGATATACCTTGGTCTATCCTTTTCTGATTCGCCGGATACCTTTCTTAGGGCTTATAATCCCTGGATAGGTTTAACGAAGGCCGGACGGCTTCACAACCAGGAACTAGACCCAAGGTTTCGTCAAAAACACAAACCTTTTACAGAACCCTCATTTTATACAGGAAAACTTTCTAATAACAGCTCAAAGCCCTTTCTGAACAAAAGAACCCTTCCTCGGGTTAACTCTAGACATGAGGTTCCAGTGGTTAAATCCAACCCCCCTCTATTCTAGACACACCCAAAAGGCCACTCTTTTCACAGAAAGCTTTTCTGTTATATCACACCCTTTTGTCAAAACAATACAAAAACCTTTCAAAAATGAGGTGTGAAGAACCTCATATATCTACTCCATACCCTAATCACAGAAGTTCGGTGTATGAACTACGTTGGCTCTGATTCCCAAGCTCCTTGGGATACGTAGGCAGCCAACTCCTTCCGGCATGAAGCCAAAGGGATCTAATCCCTATATTCCACATGCACACACACGTATACACACACACACACATATATATATATATATATATATATTTGCTTGCAACTACTTGTCTTCACAAATATTGAACTTCAAAAAAAGAGAACTTTCTTTCTTTCGAAATCGTTTGATATATGAGATGAATTGAATCTAGTAGTTCAATTTGTCACTTGTTTCAATTGAGTTGCATGGATTTGTATACGTATAAAAAACTACAAAAAAAAACAGTTTTGATTTGGCGAATTACTACGGACATTTGGTATCGGTGAGAAGACCAGAAAGGGGTGACGGGAGGTGATAGGTTGTCCCAACCCCTTCCTCCATCGTAACTTAGCTCCCAAACCCATCACACAAATCTCTTGACACACACACAAGGACACACGAGCCTATACAGGTTTCGCTCTCAACCTTAGCCGAGCGGGTGGCGACACTAAACTCTGAAATGGTGAATAGGGAAGGATGCCACACCAAAGGTAAAACTCACCCTTACATCGCCATCCAACCACATCACAATCACCTCCAAAACCCCACCAAAACACAACAAACAAAGAAAGGCGACCTCGAGCCCCCACATGGCTCGGCCCGAGATGCCTTCAGTGGCGACTCTGCTAGGGATGTCTAAGAGAGCTAGACTTCGACCGCAGCCGAGCCAAATGACCAAAGGGTTCCCCAAACCCCTTATATGTTTACTTTATTTGCAAGCTTACCTATATAAATATATATATATATATATATATATATATATATATATAGATATACATATCTATATGTGCACATACGTGCTCTGATCTCGCGCTAGAGACCTCACACACTTCACAAACTGCATTGCATTCTGCATAACGTGAGTGTTAAACCCTGAGGCATGGTATTCGAAGATTGGGGGAGGTCATGACCCCCCGTCATAGGTACTATGACCGTCAGCCACTTGCACTAGTACTTAGTGCAAGCTGCCTAAGATGATTCTGTCAAGTCGTTTGTACTTAAGAGGGTCGTTCGTGCCCCACCAACTCGACTGGGAATCCTCCGGTAGACTACACTAAGTACGTTAACGAGTCAACAAACCTGTTCTGACATAGGAGTCCCTCAGGGAGGACCCTAGGACGACATTTTTGGCACTCTAGGCTAGTGGTAGCCACGAACCCGTGAGGACCGCTTGTGTAGCGCCCCTCTCCTTAGGAGGACGAAGAACGCCACATCCGCACCAAAATAAATTTCCGAGCACGGAAGGGTGCCCTACTCAAAAATTCATTTCAGCGAATGGCAAGACACTCAATCAAAACTCCAACAATAACAAAACGATGCCCCAACAACAACAGCAACAATCAGAGAAATGCGGAAGCGAATAATCACAAATAGCAGTTCAATTCATAAAAGCCATCCATGGAAATATAATTCATAAAATAATCTAAAATAGTTGTGCAATTAATGCCGTCCATGGCTCCACTAACTATCCCACATCAGGGGCACGTAAGTACAGAAAGTAAATAAATAAAATCATAGTGTTAAATACAACAATTCCAAATTAAATCAGAGAGTAAAGACTCGACTGTTGTTGGGACACTAACAAGATAATTTACAAGAGACAACCTAGGCCTGCTGCTTCCAACTGACAAGATAGGTGACACCGCCACCTGTCTACCTGAAGCGAGAACCAAAATAGAAGGGGTGAGTATAAGCGATTCCGAGTAAGGGGAAATACAATAAAAGTATTGATCGCAGTTCGTCGTTTATCTTTTAAAACCAAAAGCAGTGAATGTTGCTCATTTGAAGGAGTACAAATAATAATATAAGTTGTAAAACGTAACACAAGCAACACTCGAGTTCGGCTTACTTTGAAAACACAAAAGGTTAACAAACAGAATCCTTTGAAAACATTTGCACATAAAGTCAAGCCGATCGTTTTGAAATGATATTAGTTGAGTCATGAGGCCGTTACAAGTTCGAAAGATATGACATAAACAAGTTGGGAATGATAAGTAAACATGGCTCGTAATTCAACTAAATAGTTTGAACAATAAAGTAGTAAAACAGTAACATAACCAATAGTCAATAAATAATAACAAGAACAAATAATTATCCCAGCGAGAATGGGCCTATTCCTCCTTATAACCCCCTCAATCAGGCAAGTAACTCCATCTCCGGTGTCAAGCCAAGGAGCAACCCAAAGCTCGACGAAAGTGAGTTTAAGTAAAGTGTGCAACGAATGCATCACCCACCATCGCTCCCAACCATGGTTGCCAACTCCTGACAGAAAACAGTTGACGCTTAGTTTTTGGAAGTAGTACCTCAGGAAACACCCCGGACGTTCGTCCCTAGGTGAAACCTCTGTATACCCACCAGGGCCCCAAGAAAAGTCCATGATTTTGCTCGCGTTTCCAAGAATGATACAGATAAAGCAGTTATAAGTTGATTGCCAAACGGGCATTTTAGGCAAGTAGAGTGACGATCTAAGTGCTACTCATAAGTGTCGTGCGCTTCGGCTAGAGCCGTAACAGATTACACCTAACGACATTACTTATAAATATTTCCTAGATCAAGGTGTCACCAAAACAAATCATTTTCTTGCCTTAGAAATTAAAACGGTTTGGATAATATAAGTACGGGTTTTGCTATCAAATGATTTGACTAAGCACATAAGGAAATAGTAAAGATAAGAATAGCAAGCAATAAAAAAGACGGGATGATCAGTTATTTCGCAAGCCTACAAATCTATGTCATTGCCCCAGTTGAAAAAATTTTAAACCCTTATGTGGCTCGACAGAACAAGAGAAGGAAAGCAAGCAGCAATAAAAATTCTGCCTCAAAGATCCCACCTGAAAACACGGAGTCCAGAGGATGAATGACTGACATGACAAGAAAACAGACACTGATGCTCGGCTACCAAATTATGAACATGCTTAAAGATACTCATTCAATATTCAGGCATAATAGAGCAAGCAGGGGCAATTTGGCCATCTAATACAAAAAGCATGGAATAAACGAATAACGAAAAGCGTTTAAATAAATATAAAATACTTAGGTATAGAACCTAATCAGGGGGTAAAGTGTAATTCCACACTAAACAAGCACATTCCATTTAAAACAATAATTGAAGTACAACTTACAGCTTTTCTCAAAAGCTCTAAAGCTACAAACTAAAATCAAGTCCTATCTCTAACCTAATTGAAATGAAACCCATCCGTTCGACTATACAATGATGCAACAACAATATTCAACAATTTACACAGGCTAGAGTACAAGTCATTCATGCTCAAAAGCCAAAAGCTATAAGCTATAATAAAAAAGTTACAAATTAACAAAATTATACAAAAAATGCGATAAAAGATAAATGACAAGTCGGCTTCAAGTAGTTCCAGTGCCGCTGGAACCGTTTTGTTGAGACGAAGGATCTGTCCGAAGATACCGTCGCTGGATTCCGGCCAAAATAGTGCCAAAACTGCCGGAAACTGCCTGTCACAGCCAGACCGCCTCCAAGGTGGTCGGACCCTTATACCGAAATGTTCTTCTCTTCCAGCCCATTACTTCCCTCAAAACCATTTTTCAATCAGACCATCCATCAGAATTTAATCCCACTTCAAAGCCTCAGTGGAACCCTAGAATCAAAAGTCCAAATTAACGACAAGTCGCTCAACAAATTACGAAATTGATCCCGAAAATAGCTTACCTATGTCGAGAGGGTTGAAACAAATGTAAAGCCCGATGAAAATGATGGCCAGAGATAGCTCAGCCACCATCTCCGCCGCGTCACCACCATCGCGCCACCTCTGCTCCACCGAAGCTCGGCCGTCCCTTCGTGTTTGCGCCCGAGACCAACACCAAAAGATTACCCTCGACGAGAGCTTCCATTCCCAACCAAGACTAGGTCTCCCTATGGCCGGAGATGGCAGATCGTCGTCCCTCTTCCGTCGCGGCTGTCGAGCGCTATTCCGCAATCGTCAGCCCTTTTCCGGCCAAGCCTGTACCATGGCTGGCTTTGTCTCGAAAAACCAGTCAAAACTCGCCCTTTCCCGCAACCTGAAAGTCTCCGGAAAAGCCACCACCACCATCTCTGTCGTGGAATTTTCGAGCTACACCGTGCCACCACCGTCATCCAAATACCCAAAATAATGGTACCAATATGTTCCTCTCGTCGAGATGATCGATTTCGACATATCATTTGCTTGAATCGAAGAAGAAATGAAAAATCTCCATTTTGGATAAGAGAGCTTCTCGCGTGTGTCGGGTGTGGTGGGTGTGATCTCAGATTTTTCATTAATGCCCCACATTTTTCAATAATTGCATAATATACCCTATTTCTCAAAAAATGTGCAAATTGTGTAAAGTGTTGGAATTAGGCGTATTTGGTGTCAAAATGACCAAAATTAAATGCTTAATACGATTCTAGGTTCGTTTTATGAAAATTCGTGAGTTTATGAAAACTCAATTCCAGGCTGGGCTAAAGGGTAAATAGTTTTGGGCTAAAATGCAATTTTCTTTAAAATATGACTTAACAAATAATATTAAGGATTTCATGAAAATATTTGGAACCTCGATAAAATATGTATTATTAAAACATTGAACCCCAATCCAATGTACACCATTAAATTACTAGATTAAATTAAACGAGCTAAAAATATAAATTTACCGAATTAACCTTAGTTAATGACAAAACGATGCAAATCAATTTCTAATTAATGCTTTGGGTTTTAAATGCCAAATCAATGATTTATAAAAATCCTTAAATGCAAGAGTTGGAAAACGTGCAAGTGTGAAATACGTCGGGACCATAAAAGGTCCGAATCCCGGTAAACGCGCTAATCCTGAATTTGGAGATTGCGGGTCGTCATAGCTCATGCATATAGACTGCCTCTAGGTACACTATACCCGAGACCGGAGTAGAAACCTTGCCTTTGACCCTCAGTGGCACTCCCTTTGAGTAAAACACTAAGAATGAGGTAAGGGTGTCCATGTTGTCCTAGATGGGCACTAAATTTCTCAAAAACCTCGTCTATCAGCATTGACATTCTGCACCAAGTATTAGGACCGCCATGTTGACTGGGAGTCCATCCGGGACATCGTCCTGATATTAGGCTACCAACCATACTTGCAGTCAAAGCCTAAATGACTGCACCCCCAATGGCTCAGCGTAAACCATTACCCATCGAACTCATCAACACGCTAAAGCAAATATCAGACACTATGTCTAAGCGACACAATGAGATTGGACAAATATTAGAGAGAATCACTCTCTACCAGGACACCGCAAAGGTCGAGGTATTTATTCGAGAAACACATCAGTCGGCAATCTTGAGAACTCTGAGGAATGTGGAACGAAGATGGGAACGACTAGAGATCGGTACGAAGAGGGCCTACTGCGTCAAAAAATGAAATAGTCCAACTCAAAAGGACACCTAAGAATCCCAATGTTCCTCTACTAGAGAGCTCCACGCCACGGACTCTATTCCTACAAGCTAAAGAGAGAGGGAAAATCCTGCCAATAGGCCTTACGCCTCCCCCACTTAAACCATCAGCAGGGTGGAAAGCCGAGGCATATTGCGAGTACCATCAGGGTAATGGCCACAACACCAATGGGTGCTTCGCCCTTCGCAACATCTTGCGAAGGCTTACAAATGAAAAAGGATCTTCCTCAAGAAGGAAAAAGGAAGACGATCTCCCTGTCAAAACCCTCGCCATTAATCCCACGTTTGAGTATGGAAAAGAAACGAATGATAGTAGTAATGTCATCATCGGGGAGGCCCCTACTATTACGAATGACGGCATAACACCCCTGTGCAAGCCACTCACGAATTGGTCCATAAAGGGAGATATCCCCTTCACAATTGAGGTCTTAGAGAGACCCAACGATATCCCAAAGGGCTTGGTAGAACTACTAGTAGTAGATTTCGAAGAGCTAGTTGACATGGTACTCCCAGAGCTACCATCAGAAAGAGCAGCGGGCCAAGCAAAGGAATAGCCTCTGCCCTTGGACCCCGATGAACGACACATCCTGTCGGAGCTCGCCAAGAAAACAGCCTATCGATAAAAGGATAGGGTTCAACCCGTCTTCGAAGAGCCCATCCCTGTAAATCTTGGAACAGCGGAGTCCATCGGAACCACATTGAATGGAACCATGAAAGGACAACTCATAGCTTTCCTCAAAGAGTATGTTGATGTCTTTGCATGGTCTTACGTGGACATGCCAAGGATAGACACTGACATGATCTATCATAAAAATCCCACTTATTCTCAAGTAAAGCCCGTAAAACAAAAGCTGAGGAGGCTAAAACCCGAGTGGTCCCTCAAAATTAAGGAAGAAGTCACCAAGCAACTCCAATGTGGCTTCCTGACAGTTGTCGAGTACCCTGAATGGTTATCCAACATAGTGGCTATACTTAAATCTAACGGCAAAGTCAGAGTTTGTGTCGACTTCAGAGACCTCAACAAGGCATGCCCTAAAGATGACTACCCACTCCCTGCAATAGACATCTTGGTTTACGACACGGTGGATACTCCTCTCATTCATGGATGGGTTCGCCAGATACAACCAGATCAAAATGCATCCTGACGATCAAGGAAAGACGTCCTTCATCACACCTTAGGGGACTTTTTGTTACACGGTCATGCCATTCGGATTCAAGAACGCCGGGGCTACATATCAGAGGGCAGCTACGACCTTGTTCCATGATATGATCCATAAGGAAGTGCAGGTATACGTGGACGACATGATCACAAAGGCTAAAACCCGACACGACTTCCTGTCCAACCTCCGAAAATTCTTTGATAAGCTGAGACTCTACCACATGAGGCTCAACCCCGCCAAATGCGTGTTTGGGGTCACAACAGGTAAACTTTTAGGGTTCATGGTTAGCCAAAGGGGAATCAAAGTAGACCTTTCCAAAGTAAACCTCTAACCTAAATAACTTCCCTAAGACCGAAAAGGAAGTCCGAGGGTTCTTGGGCAAGGTGCAGTTCATAAGCCGGTTCATCTCCAATCTGGCCATGACATGTGAGCCCATATTCAAACTTCTCAGAAAAGACTCCAACGGAGAATGGAACGACCAAAGCCAACAAGCCTACAATCAGGGAATAACTTTCGCGACCCCCTGTTCTAACAGCACCCAAACCCGGAGCTAGTATGAGGTTGTACCTAATGGTTAACAAGATAGCAACCGGGGCTATGCTAGCCCAAGTCTCTAAAGAGGACCAAAATGAATAGCCCTATAGTGGGCGCCCCAAACGGGTAACGCACGCCCCACACCGAGCCCCGACCCGGAACCGAAATGGGATCCAACCCGAATCGAAACCTGGCGAACTGCAAGCATTTACTCAATCACTAGGCGGGGCTTCAAAAACAACAAAAAGACAGAGACACGGAAGCAATATAAATATTCAAAGCAATAGAACATAATAAATACACAATTATTAAAGCCCACCAAGGCTAACGAAATTCAATTACATAATATCAAACGGGTTCGATACAGTATCCCGGTAAATATAATAACGGGCTCAATAAATACATAATCCCGAATACATCCTAATATCGTAAAACTTAAATAAAAAACAAACGGGAAAAAGAGAGATATAAATGAATAAAATAAATAAAACCCTACGACGACGACAACGACGACGACGACGACGAGTCCCGCCTAGTATCCTGAAACCAATATAGGGTGAGACAGAGAGGGTTAGTCAAACGACTAAGTGAGGAGGGAATAATAATGTATATAATAAAACGGGAAATAAATCACCAATTTTAAACTTAAAAGAAATCAACATAAAAGAAAGGTTTTCGTAATCGAGTGGTGATTTAACATAAAACATAACTTATCATATGACTCGGCGAGTCGAGCCCTGAACTCCAATATCCAAAACATAAAACCGGAAACCACCCTTATTCCTCCAATGTAGTCGGACTGCAAACCCGAACTACTCGTAACATACTAGAATAACTCAGGTACTCAAAGGGCTGCCACTCCAGCCTCACCCCGAGCTCCCAAATGGAGGAAACCATAGGATTTACGCCGTAGACCCGACGTCTACCGACTTCGTCCTATCGCTATTACTCCGGGCCCAAACGAACATGCATACATTTCATAACTCGCTTTTCAAAACATTTCGGGTTGGCCAAAAGACCGTTCGAGACATGACACATGCGAGGCCGAAGGCCAAAGTTCGCCTTAGAAAACAAAAGGTTTTACATGTCTCTTCTGTAAACATTTCGAAGACTATACATAGTACTTTTTCATATCAAATCATTTTCGATAAATCAAATGAACATAATAAGCATGAATATCTACTAAGTATATATATAGAAACAGTGTGAAAACAAAACATAAACGTGGCTTATATCGGGAGAGGCTTATTTATATATATATACATAATAGTACTGGAAACAGAAACGGAAAGCCTCACCTGGCGCGTGCAAAATAAGAGCAAAAAGCTAGAACCGGCGCTACTCCACGGGAGTATCGTCTGCAAAAATACCAGGACACAACCAAATAAGACTAAAGACGACGCACGGCTTATACGAGAATATTAAAACACATAGGAGCACGTTACACAATTAGATCAATCACTTAAGTTCAAATTCTCAAACGAAAATAGAGTAATTCATGCATTAAAAAATGTAAATCAAGTCCAAATGAAATGAAACTTTACGGACATGCTTAAATTATTAAAAAGAAGTATGTATTCGAATTTCGGGAAAATCGGACTTCACATGCAAAAGTTAGAAAATTTAACGAAAACTTAAAACGCACTATTCATATACCCGAACATGTCGTAAATTCATAAATCATGAAATTCATATCTATTTCATATATATCGAATACACGAGCGAAGAAAGAATTCGGAAAAGACGAGTCTCGGAGGGACCCGTAGTGTAAAATGTGCCCTGACTAACAGAAGGTCAGGGCACTGTGCGATCGGGCCACACGGCCTTGTGCACGGCCGTGTGCCGAGGCCGTGCACAATCAAGCAACGCGCACGGTCTCATGCACACGGCCTCAAGGCCGTGTGCACAGCCCGTGCACCATCCCCAAACACGCACGGTCTCTTGCACGGCCGTGCAAGAGGCCGTGTACACCCACACGGGCTTGCCACACCCCGTGTGCATGGCCCGTGTGCGTAAAAATTGAGCAGAACATGCAGAACATCAAACCCAATACGCGAAAAATCAATTCTAATTCATCATTTAACTAATTAAACATGAGAATCAATCCCTGATTTTCACATATAATCATCTACAACATATAATCTACATATAGAAACGACAAACACGAAAATCCATCCACAATTACTATCAAAATCATATAAAACCTAAATTATACAACTATTCACAAAAATGAGAAAAATGAAGTATAGAAGACATTAAACGAGAGAATCGTTAGAAGCTTACTCGTACAAGAGATCGCGAGGAATCCGTAGACGTAAACTATTCAAAAATCGGTCAGGAAACGAAGTCGGAACGATCGTTGAAATCTTCTTCCTTCTCTTTCTCTTTTTCTTCTCTTTTCTTTCCTTTCTTCTTCCTTGTTACGTTTGAACGAGAGCGAGGTGAGAGAGAGACTTAGTCAAATTAGTTGACTAGGGTTTAAAAGTCGAAGGGGCATTTTAGTAATTTCGCAAAATAAGTTTAAAAACTCACATTGTCCAAATAATACGTAATTACAGTTAAAAGTCATATAATTAAACGCACATTGACAATTCGTGATTTAAATATCAAAATTCTCTCATTTATGAAATTATCAAAAATCTCAGAATAAATATCAAATTAAAATAATAAATTGCATAATTACCCGATTAAAATATACCGAATTGAAAAATTGGATTTTTCGGGTCGTTACAATACTCCCCTCTTCAGAAGAATCTGTCCTCAGATTCTCTTCCGGTCTCGGAGTTAGTTAAGAGGAGCATAACCTAAAGGAAATTCTAATAACGCGAGTTAAATCGAATATTCAAATGCAATTAAATTACAAAATAATAAGTCCTTAATAATAAACACTTAAAGCACTTAATATTCCAAATAAAATTCAGAGTTATACAAAATAGAAAATTACATCAAATCCTAAACAAACTAGCGGGAAAGAAGCAAATAAAATAAAATAGATAGCTCAAGGCTCGTCAGGACCACGGCGGAAATACTGATCCAGCTGCTCAGATAGTGACCTCTGCATCTCTGATATGGATCTCTAAAGCTCTTCCTACAAGGCTGTGTACTGACTATCAATGTGAGCTCGCTGAGCTGCAAAGCCCTCATTGATCTGCCTCTCCTGCTGGGCAAATCTCTCATCAGTCACACGTCGGTAGTCAGTGAACTCTGAATAAAATTATTGCAGGTCTATCGACTCCTGGTTCTGAGTGCTTCTTCTGCCACGTGAAGACTCAGGAATAGAGGCATCCTGACTCATCAGCTGGGAGTAGATATGCTGAGCCTGCTCTCGGACCTCTGGGTCTGAGGGTCCTTCTTCGGGAGCATCCCCTTGGTCAGCTTCCCATAAAGGTAGTCCATCTACCAGAATATATGGGTCGTTCCGCCTTGGACCCTTCGTGCAGATCGCCATTTGAGCTAGAGTGCCGTAGCTAATTGAGGTCGAACCTCCAACGGGAACCTGGGTATCGAGCCCTTCCACCTGGGCACACTCCAGAATGGCGGTAATGTATGAGCCAACTCGAATCTCTCCTCTCGACCGAGTGGAGATATACATCATATGGTCCATCATGTACGAGATGGGGTTGAACCTGACCCCTCGCACCATATGATCGAGTATGAGACAATCTTCGGTGTTCACCGCACCCGGACTGTCTCCTCTGGCTAGAACCGATCGAGACACGGCTCTATGCAAAAATCTCAATTGAGTGGTGATGAGCATCGTGGCCTTGGATACGCCGGAGTTAAATATTTCGGTGGAGGTAGAGATACGTCTCCAAGCCTCGGGTTGATTCCATCCGTCGGCACGTCTCCTAGGTGCCGTAACATCCAATTGAAAATACTCGGACAACTGCCGGTATGAAAGCGTATAGTCACGGTTGAACGCTCTGAAGTGGATTCCTATCGGCATCTCGATGTCGTCCGGAAATGCCGCGCCCTTAAGAGAGCTTAAAAATTCACAAGTGAGGCGGTGATAGGATGGCCTTTGAATGCTCCAAAAATTAGCCCACCCAATGTTGTCGATGTAACGAGAGATCCCTTCGCCAAAACCCAATTGGTACATAGCCTCCATATCTAGAAATTGCGTAGCTCGAACCGGTCGTTCCATTAACCGGTTGAAGACATCTTGATCGTCTTCATTTCCCAAATTCACTTGGTAGCCTTCCGGCGCCGCTATGTCGGGTAATTCTCTTGCCCGACATCCACTACGAGCTTCACGACCGCCTTCCATAGTAGAGTTCAAGTTGTTGTGGGTTGAAGGAGATAAGTTGCAAATTTTCACTTGGGACTTTTACCGAACACTTGGCGTGCGCTACTTCGGGCGAAGATTGTGTGAGATCGGTATAACGGATTGAGCCCAAATTTCAACAATACCAAGAACTTGCTGCAGAAAACACACCTTAAAAATCTCACGAAAATCCGTCGGCTAGATCGAGAATAATTCGAGCTCAAAGATGGAAGAAAATTGGGGGAAAAATATGGGGGATTTCTCGCATGAAAAAGGAGAGAAAGTGAGGGTGTGCGCGAGAATGAAAAGCTACTGACCATTTTAAAAACCGGAACAAATGTGCACAGCCTCTCGTCACGGCGTGTGACGAGGCCGTGTGAGAAACACGCACGGGGTATCGTCACGGCGTGTGACGACCCCGTGAGGACAAACACGCACGGGCTCTCGTCACGGCGTGTGACGAGCCCGTGTGTAGTCATGCGCACGGCCTCTCGCACAGGGTGCAACAAGGCCGTGTGAGATAAGTGCACAGGGTCTCGTCACGACGTGTGGCGAGACCGTGCAAGGCATACAGGGGCAGTTCGTGTGATTAAAACCACACAAACTTCATAAAATTTAAACACGAATAACAACATCGAAATCACATGCATAATATAATACACTTCACACACATAATTTCTAAATTCACATAATATGAAATTAAATTAATTTAGGATGAATGTCATGACAATGCAATATACCTGGATCGTTCATACCGAATCAAGCTTCATCCTTTTGGCTCGTCTCGACATCCTCTTTCTCGTGCAATTTGTACGGAGATGAAACGGACTTCCACATGAGAAGCAACGTCCCTGCTTCTTTCGGCATTATGACTCTTGATGATCTCCTTGGCAAAAGCCACATACTGGCGTTCCCTGCGGTTTCGGATGTACATTCTGTTTCGATGAAGATACCGAGAAGGTTTTCTTTCCGGAAGAAGACCCTGATTGTGTAAGTGGCCTCGTAGAACTCGCTGGATGTGCATCCTCAGTATCACCTGCTATATCCCGCGGTACTGGTCTCTTCTTCGGACATAGATTCAATATGTGATCGGGGCTACCACATTCGAAGCACAGTCCATTCTTCCTCCAATATTTAGCCTCTACATGCGGGCCCTTACAAAATCCACATACTGGTCGTGGATATCCCTGAGGTTGGGGAGGATTATGCTGAACGGGGGCCTGAAATTTACTTTCGTTTTGCTGACGAACAATTCTCGTAATGTATTCAGCCCGGAACTCAGTCAAGAATTGATCCCAAGTCGGGACTACATGCTCTCGTTTCCATCTTTGCTCAATCCGTTTCCACCAATCCTGTGCAGCTCCAATCATCAGATATATAGCAAATTCGACTCTTAGAGGATCCGGATATTCCATAATCCTATAAATCTTTTCTAAAGCCGATATCCATGCCTCGGCAATAACTTCATCCGGGGCACCTTCAAACTGCGGTGGTTCGAATCTAAGAAATTGAGCCCACGCTTCCTACTCAACATTTCCTTTAGGGGCATGAGCGATGAACCGTCTTAACGTTTCCAAAATTCCGGCTGGAATCGGTGGATCGGTCTGAGATGTCAATGAAGATGACGAAGACTGTCCACAGGGACAACGACGTGGAGACATCCTGTAAAACCATTAACAGTTATGCATGACAGGTAAGTGAGCATGCAAAGCTGTAAACACCTAGGCAAGTAATGTTCAAATAGATTTCACATAAGCACTTAACACATTTGCACAAATCCACAGAATTCCTAAGCCGTACGACCTAGACACAACCGGACACGACAGACAACCAGGCATGGCAAGTACAACCTTGAGCTTCACATCCACCTATATCCAAGCCCATCCCAGTATTTTGATTGTAAAAGATCTTTTGTTGTTGATCATCCAACAAAGATCCGTGACAATTCAAACACTAAGCGTTCTTGAACACTGGTGAGTGCAATTCCCTAAGTTACACCGGCACACAACGACCGACAAACAAACAAAATAGGACGATTCAGAGCTTAGGCCATTGGACCAAGAAGAGCTCTGATACCAACTGTAGCGGGCGCCCCAAACGGGTAACGCACGCCCCGCACCGAGCCCCGACCCGGAACCGAAATGGGATCCGACCCGAATCGAAACCCGGCGAACGGCAAGCATTTACTCAATCACTAGGCGGGGCTTCAAAAACAACAAAAAGACAGAGACGCGGAAGCAATATAAATATTCAAAGCAATAGAACATAATAAATACACAATTATTAAAGCCCACCAAGGCTAACGAAATTCAATTACATAATATCAAACGGGTTCGATACAGTATCCCGGTAAATATAATAACGGGCTCAATAAATACATAATCCCGAATACATCCTAATATCGTAAAACTTAAATAAAAAACAAACGGGAAAAAGAGAGATATACATGAATAAAATAAATAAAACCCTACGACGACGACAACGACGACGACGACGAATCCCGCCTAGTATCCTGAAACCAATATAGGGTGAGACAGAGAGGGTTAGTCAAACGACTAAGTGAGGAGGGAATAATAATGTATATAATAAAACGGGAAATAAATCACCAATTTTAAACTTAAAAGAAATCAACATAAAAGAAAGGTTTTCGTAATCGAGTGGTGATTTAACATAAAACATAACTTATCATATGACTCGGCGAGTCGAGCCCTGAACTCCAATATCCAAAACATAAAACCGGAAACCACCCTTATTCCTCCAATGTAGTCGGACTGCAAACCCGAACTACTCGTAACATACTAGAATAACTCAGGTACTCAAAGGGCTGCCACTCCGGCCTCACCCCGAGCTCCCAAATGGAGGAAACCATAGGATTTACGTCGTAGACCCGACGTCTACCGACTTCGTCCTATCGCTCTTACTCCGGGCCCAAACGAACATGCATACATTTCATAACTCGCTTTTCAAAACATTTCGTGTTGGCCAAAAGACCATTCGGAACATGACACATGCGAGGCCGAAGGCCAAAGTTCGCCTTAGAAAACAAAAGGTTTTACATGTCTCTTCTGTAAACATTTCGAAGACTATACATAGTACTTTTTCATATCAAATCATTTTCGATAAATCAAATGAACATAATAAGCATGAATATCTACTAAGTATATATATAGAAACGGTGTGAAAACAAAACATAAACGTGGCTTATATCGAGAGAGGCTTATTTATATATATATACATAATAGTACTGGAAACAGAAACGGAAAGCCTCACCTGGCGCGTGCAAAATAAGAGCAAAAAGCTAGAACCGGCGCTACTCCACGGGAGTATCGTCTGCAAAAATACCAGGACACAACCAAATAAGACCAAAGACGACGCACGACTTATACGAGAATATCAAAACACATAGGAGCACGTTACACAATTAAATCAATCACTTAAGTTCAAATTCTCAAACGAAAATAGAGTAATTCATGCATTAAAAAATGTAAATCAAGTCCAAATGAAATGAAACTTTACGGACATGCTTCAATTATCAAAAAGAAGTATGTATTCGAATTTCGGGAAAATCGGACTTCACATGCAAAAGTTAGAAAATTTAACGAAAACTTAAAATGCACTATTCATATACCTGAACATGTCGTAAATTCATAAATCATGCAATTCATATCTATTTCATATATATCGAATACACGAGCGAAGAAAGAATTCGGAAAAGACGAGTCTCGGAGGGACCCGTAGTGTAAAATGTGCCCTGACTAACAGAAGGTCAGGGCACTGTGCGATCGGGCCACACGGAGTTGTGCACGGCCGTGTGCCGAGGCCGTGCACAATCAAGCAACGCGCACGGCCTCATGCAGGCCGTGTGCACAACCCGTGCACCATCCCCAAACACGCACGGTCTCTTGCACGGCCGTGCAAGAGGCCGTGTACACCCACACGGGCTTCCCACACCCCGTGTGCATGGCCCGTGTGCGTAAAAATTGAGCAGAACATGCAGAACATCAAACCCAATACGCGAAAAATCAATTCTAATTCATCATTTAACTAATTAAACATGCGAATCAATCCCTGATTTTCACATATAATCATCTACAACATATAATCTACATATAGAAACGATAAACACGAAAATCCATCCACAATTACTATCAAAATCTTATAAAACCTAAATTATACAACTATTCACAAAAATGAGAAAAACGAAGTATAGAAGACATTAAACGAGAGAATCGTTAGAAGCTTACTCGTAGAAGAGATCGTGAGGAATCCGTAGACATAAACTATTCAAAAATCGGTCGGGAAACAAAGTCGGAACGATCGTTGAAATCTTCTTCATTCTCTTTCTCTTTTTCTTATCTTTTCTTTCCTTTCTTCTTCCTTGTTACGTTCACGTTTGAACGAGAGTGAGGTGAGAGAGAGACTTAGTCAAATTAGTTGACTAGGGTTTAAAAGTCGAAGGGGCATTTTAGTAATTTCGCAAAATAAGTTTAACAACTCACGTTGTCCAAATAATACGTAATTACAGTTAAAATTCATATAATTAAACAAACATTGAAAATACGTGATTTAAATATCTAAATTCACTCATTTACGAAATTATCAAAAATCTCAGAATAAACATCAAATTAAAATAATAAATTGCATAATTACCCGATTAAAATATACCGAATTGAAAAATCGGATTTTTCGGGTCGTTACAAGCCCATCTATTACGTCAGCCGAAAGTTTACTGACTACGAGTCCCGTTACAGTGCAATAGAGAAGTCATGTGCGGCGTTGGTATGGGTCACCCGCAAGTTGAGACACTATATGGTTGCTCATTCGGTACAACTGGTCTCTAGCTTAGACCGTTGAAACATTTGTTCGATAAGCCAGCCCTCTCTAATCGCACTGCTAGGTGGGTACTCCTATTATCTGAATTCGACATCCATCACACCACTTTGAAGGCCATAAAAGGGAGCGTCATCTATAACCACTTGGCCAAGAACCCCATGGCAAGAAATGGCCCGGTAGAAGACACCTTCCCCGACGAAGGCATCTTTGGAATAGAACCCATCAAGCATTGGGAAATGTACTTCGATGGGACAACCAACAAACATAGTTATGGGATAGGAGTCATCCTGACATCCCCCGAGGGTCCCTGATACCTATATCTATGCAACTTGATTTCCCTGACACCAATAATGTCACGGAATACGAAGCTTGCCTACTGGGGCTCGAACAAGCTATTAAGAGGGGTATCACTGAAATCAAGGTCTTTGAGGACTCCTTTTTCGTTATCAGCCAGATCCAAGGGAGATTCAAAACACGTAATGAGAACCTACTCCCTTACTATCAGAGATTGGAAGGAATGATTAAGAAATTTGACAGCATTAATTTCCACTACCTCCCAAGGGAAAAGAATGCTTTCGCTGATGCATTTGCTACCTTGGCGTCTTTGGTCGATGTGACAGTAGGGAAAAGGTCAAGCTATTCCTCATAGAACGTAAAGATTCCCCAGCATACTGTGGGGAAATAAGGGCACCCGAAACCCCATTATAAGGAACCCCTTGGTTCCATGACATCCTTCAATTCCATGAAATAGGCATCCTACCAGATAACCTTAGCCTGCGGGAAAGAAAGGCATTCAGGAAATATCTGGTAGCCTGTACAAACACCATTTTGATGGACTGCTACTAAGGTGTGTCGATAAAAGGGAGGCAGAGACCCTAATGGTAGAGCTCCATCAAGGATCCTATGGACCTCACATGAACGGTCTGGCGTTGGCTAAGAAAATCCTTAGGCAAGGATACTACTGGAACACCATGGAGGAAGATTGCCTGGCATTGGTTTGGTCATGCCATAAGTGTCAAATTCATGGCAACTTGCAACATCTTCCCCCATCTAAGTTGTACTCCATGACGTCACCTTGGCCCTTCTTTACATAGGGGATAGATATCATAGGGGTCAGCCACCCTAAGGCCTCTAGCGAACATGAATACATTCTGGTAACCATCAATTATTTCACTCAATCGGTGGAGGCCAAATCTTACAAGAAATTGGGTCACGAGGGGTAGCAAACTTCTTAAAAAAACATCATTTGCCGATATGGGGTACCTTGTGAGCTTATCTCCGATAACGGTCTCCACTTCGAATGAGAAGTTTCTAACCTAATCGACGAATATGAGATCATAAGACATAGGTCCTAACCATACCGACCTCAAACCAATGGGGTTGTTGAAGTTGTTAATAAGACAATCAAGAGTATACTAAGAAAGGCTATCGACTCTGCCAGAGAGTGGCATGAAAAATTACCTTACATACTCTGGGGCTATCGTACCATGGTTAGGCAACCAACGGGGGCCACCCCCTACTCGTTAGTCTTTGGCATGGAAGTCGTTATGCCTATAGAGCTTGAAATTTCGTCTTTGTGAGCGATGCTTGAAACTCAAATAGATGAGGTCGAATGGGTCCGAGCTCGACACGAAGAGTTAGCCCTATGCGACGAGAGAAGGCTCAAAGCCTTACATCACCAAGAAGGTTACAAGCGCCGTTTAGCTCGCCACTTCAACAAGAGGGTAAAATCTAGAGGACTGTCAGTAGGCGACCTAGTGCTTAAGGAAATCCGAGGTGAGCTAAGGGATCCCAGAGGGAAGTTTAGCCCCAATTAGTCCGAGCCTTACCTCATCAAGGAAATCCTGAAAGGAGGTGCAGTTTGGCTAACTGACCTCGATGGAGTTGTAGCGCCCCTTTCCGTGGGAGGAGAAAGGACACCACATCCGCACCAAGACGAACTCCTAAACAAGGTAAATGTACCCCATTCAAAAATTTATCCCGGTGAATGGCAAGCACTCGATCAAAACTCCGGTAACAACAATATGACGCCCCAACAACAACAGCAACAACAATCAGTAAAAAGCGGAAGCGAATTCAGAATAATAAATCAATGCGTAAAAGCCATCCATGGCAACGGTAATCATAACAAAATGAATCTAAAATAATTATCCATTCAATGTCGTCCATGGCTCAACTATCTATCCCACATTAGGGGCACGTAAGTATAGAAAGTAAATCATAACATTAAGTACCATAAATTATATCAATTCAAAAAGTAAAGACTCGACTGTTGTTGGAAGACGATAAACAAGAGCCGACCTAGACCTGCTGCTGCCGACTGACAAGATAGGTGACACGCCACCTGTGTACCTGAAGCAAGAACCAAAATAAAAGGGGTGAGTATAAAGGATACTCAGTAAGGGGGTTTTGATCACAGTTCGTCATTTGTCTTTTAAAACCAAAAGTATTGAATGTTGCTCGTTTTGAGAAAGAATATAAATAACGGTATAAGTTGTAAAACAAAACAAAGCAACACTCGGGTTTGGCTTACTTTGAAAACACAAAAAGGGTGATGAACCGGATCCTTTAAAAACCATTTGCACATAAGGTCAAGTTGATCATTTTAAAATGATATTAGTTGAGTCATGAGGCCGATACAAGTTCGAAAAGCATGGCGTAAATAAGTTGGAAATGATAAGTAAAAATGTCTCGTAATTCAACTAAATAGTTTGAACAATAAAGGAGGCTTAAGTTGCGTAAGTTCGAGCCACGCTTCCGGGTTTTATATATATATATAGGGAAATACATATGCTAAATGAAGAAAACTGGAATGTGCTTCTACTTGTAACGAAAGCCATAAAGCAATTAGACAAGCAAGTAATGCAATAAGTCATGCAATAAGTGTCCCGGCGAGAACGGGCCCGCTCCTTATAACTCCCAACCATGAAAAGCATAAAAGAATGTAGTCAAGTACTCCACCACCAAAAGTCACGATCCAATCACAATTTAAGGAAACGAGTGGTGCCCCACAACGCTACCGCACACAATTTAAGGAAACACTCAAGGTGCTACCGTCGCATTAACTTAGGTCAGTCAAACCTCCCGACCGGCCTATGTCAATACGTAGAGTATACATCGGGAACAGTGCCAAAACACCGAAAAACCAACTGCCACCACCGGACTGCCGTCGGACCACCTCAGATGGTCAAACCCGTATACCAAAATGTTTCTCTCGATGAGCCCGTCACTTCCCTCAAAACCATTTCTCAATCGGATCATCCATCGGAATTTAATTTCACTTCGAAGCTCCAAAACCCTAGAATCCAAGAATCAAAATTAACGAAAATCGGCTCAACGAATTACAAAATTGACTTCGAAATTGGCTTACCCATGTCTAGAAGGTCGGGAATGGTCTCTTGGTAAACGGAAATGGTGGCCGAAAAAGTCCAGACCACCACGTCGCCGTCGCGCCGCCGTCGGAGGCTTGTAGCGCCGCCGCCGCGCCACCACTGGACATACCATCACCACCACTAGCTTCGTTGGGTCAAGGGCTTCAAAGCCCAGATGGTCCCCAGCTGCGCCGCCGTGGATGTTGGACGCGCTTGCGCCGCCGTCGCTGGCTTTCAGGCCGCGGCACCACCACCATCAGAATCCTCGTGAAAACCGGTCAAGATCCATGCCTTGGACGCCATCGAACGTCGTCGGAAAGTCCAGAACGGCCACCTTGCCGTCGCTACATTCGCGCCGCCATCGCTGCTCCAATCGCCGAGAAAATGGTATGGTTGAGTTCGTCTCATCGAGACGGTCAATTCGACATATCATACGCGCGATTCCGAGAAGAAATGAGAAAATCACATTTTTAGGGGGAGCGGGAGCCGCGCGACTGCTGTGTGCGTATGGGTGTTCTTCCTTTCTCATTTTGGCCCCAAATCTTCCACTAATCACATAATAGACCCTATCCTCGAAAAACATGTAAAAGTGAAAAGTGTCGGAATTAGGTTGTATTTAGTGTCAAAATGACTGAAATTAAATGCTTAGTAAGAATTGAGGTTCATTTTCTTAAAATTCATGAGTTTACGAAAAGTTAATTCCGGGTTGGGCTAAAGTGTAAATAATTTTGGGCTAAAATGCAATTTTATTTAAAATATGATTTAATGAATAATATTTAGAATTTCATGAAAGTATTTAGAACCTCGTTAAAATATGCATTATTAAAACATTGAACCCTAGTCCAATGTACACCATTAAATTACTAAATTAAATTAAACGAGCTATAAATATAAATTTACCAAATAGACCCTAATTAGTGGCAAAACGATGTAAATTAAATTCTAACTAATGCTTTGGGTTTTAAATACCAAATCGATGATTTATAAAATATTTAAATACAAGAGTTGGAAAATGTGTAAGTGTAAAAGACGTCGGGACCGTAGATGGTCCGAATTCCGATAAATGTGCTAATCTTGAACTTGGAGATTGCGGGTCGTTACAATACTCCCTCCTTCACAAGAATCTGTCCTCAGATTCTACTTCTCACGTCAAACCGTTCTCTGCCAAATTTCCTCTTTGGCTTCGGTTTCAGGATTTCGTTCTGACCAACTCAAAGCGTCTTCAGTGCGTAGACAGACTCCTTTGATTCCTGAAAATCTGACATCCATGCTCACTTCTGTTCTCAATTCGACCAGTTTCCGAAGTGTTCCTCTTCCAGCTAGATCTGATAAAGTCGACGCTAACCAGATCCGTATATCGAACTTGCAACATAATCGCTCCTAGTCGACTAAGAACTCCTTGTCCTTAGCACTTTCTAAGAGCGCATAACAAGGCTATCGAATTCTCCGCTATCCACACAGAGATCATATAAAGCCAAGCAACTAATCATTCAATCAGCACAAGTAAGAATTAAAATGCAGTTAAAGCACGTAAGTCACACGAAACACTTAACAAATATTTAAAGCTATTAAACACATAAGCTCATCCGATCTCTAAAGTGGTTTGAGATCCTTGAAATCCGTGGTGACTCTGCCTGATCAGAAGTTGACTCCTTTAAGGTATCTGATCTTCGAACTCTACCCCAGCCCGATGTCTGACTCAGATCAACTTCTTTTACCCATTCTTCATTTCACCATTCAGTTGCTCGATGTTTCATTTCCTTCATTTGCGCTGGCGACATCTGTTGGTTTCTGATACATCCCCTTTACTGTCTCGTAGTCCGATTCCATACTGACTTCATTCTTGCTGTCACCTCTAGTTCCAATGTACTCTGTCCGGAATTAGTTCACATATCTCATCAGATAGTATCTCTAGAGGGGTGAGATACAAATCATATTCCAAAGCTCGGTAGTGACTATCTGTGAGAAACCTTCCACATATATGGTTCCTTTGTTGATCTTGATCTGTTCCCACGCTCTGTCTGAAAGTCGAATGTGCATCCTGTCAGGTAGTATCTCTGGGGTAGTGAGATACGAATTACATTCCCAAGCCCGATCAAATCTGTAACAACTCCGTCTGCGAGCTACCTTTTACTGACATGGTTCTCTGATTAGTCACGAGATATTTCCATGCTCCATCCTCGAAAATAGAATATCTGTATCACGATCCCGATCTTCAAGCTCAAAGAATTCTTCATCTTCTGAATCTGTTTCAGAATCTGATTGTCGAATGTGCTTCTAAAAACACGCTATCATCTATCTCGCTGTGCAAGGTAGTTGTCGTCAACTGGCTTTATCTTAACGGTGCTGGAATTGGTAACCATTGTTCTCTAGTAACTCTCTCTTTTACTGCTCTCGTACCACGATTAGTACCTCTGAGTTGATCATGGTAACCGAGGAAGTAAAGTTCAAAAGGTTGAACAATTCATCTGTAGCACTCTGCTGATTCCGGTGCTCTTCAGGTCTGATAGTATCTTAGTCTGATTCCGACTCACAGTAGATTTCAATCTCCGTGAGTTATGTTCTGTCATCGTTTTCGAAAATGACATAGCAGAACAATCTTCCTCGACCCTTGGTTGACCCTGAAGATGCTCTGAAACTGGCTGAAATATAAAGTTCCCTTTGTTGTAGTACAGCCCAAACCCATCATTCTCGTAGCTTGTCAACACCCGAATACGACCCTGTGCTATTGTGTCATTCTATCTGTCAAGCCTGCTTGTTGTCCTTGCTTATCCACATTTACGGATGGAGCTCATAGGTTAAAGCGGTACCAACGCTAAAACCCATAAAGAAACTCACACGAAGTAAAAGAACAACACGTAATATACATTAAAGACAAGTTACAAGCGATGTTATAATGCAATGACTATTATGAGTTGCGTACCTGTCACCAATCCTTCTGAGTATAGGACCAATCTTGTAAGTTGTATCCACCAACTTAGCATCTTTCCGTAGGGTCCTATCTCAAAGGAAGACAGTGTTTGATCATCTCTGCATCACAAAGTTTCAATATGCATGTCTGATGAGGTTAGTATGCAACAACACGAGGCATATTAACAAATAAATCGTGATCCTAAAGCCGCACGACCTATATGCCGTAACCAAATAAGACGCAACAAAGAATTCCACGATCGGCTCGCGTTACGTATTCCTTAGTACAAAAACTTGCAAAGGATCGCCAGTTGGTTAATGAAGCCAACTGTAATCCTTCACAATTTTAGGCACCCAGAAATGACAAACACTCCTCGAACCACGAATTCGACACGGACTAACATAACCCATGCAGACACTGAAAGCAAGACAAAACTAGATACTAGAGCTTTCGGTTCCCTTTCAGGAACCTAGGCTCTGATACCAAAGACTGTATTGCCCCTTTTCGTAGGAGCAGAAAAGGACACCACATCTGCACCAAGACGAACTCCTAAACAAGGTAAATGTACCCCATTCAAAAATTCATCCTGGAGAATGGCAAGCACTCGATCAAAACTCCGGTAACAACAATATGATGCCCCAACAACAACAGCAACAACAATCAAAGAAATGCGGAAGCGAATTCAGAATAAAAAATCAATGCGTAAAAGCCATCCATGGCAACGGTAATCATAACAAAATGAATGTAAAACAATTATCCATTCAATGTCGTCCATGGCTCAACTATCTATCCCACATTAGGGGCACGTAAGTATAGAAAGTAAATCAAAACATTAAATACCATAAACTAAATCAATTCAGAAAGTATAGACTCGACTATTGTTGGGACACTGACAAGACGATAGACAAGAGCAGACCTAGACCTGCTGCTGCCGACTGACAAGATAGGTGACACCGCCACCTGTCTACCTGAAGCAAGAACCAAAATAAAAGGGGTGAGTATAAAGGATACTCAGTAAGGGGGTTTTGATCACAGTTCGTCATTTGTCTTTTAAAACCAAAAGTATTGAATGTTGCTTGTTTTGAGAAAGAATATAAATAACGGTATAAGTTGTAAAACAACACAAAGCAACACTCGGGTTCAGCTTACTTTGAAAACACAAAAAGGGTGACAAACCAGATCCTTTAAAAATCATTTGCACATAAGGTCAAGCCGATCATTTTGAAATGATATTAGTTGAGTCACGAGGCCGATACAAGTTCGAAAAGCATGGCGTAAATAAGTTGGAAATGATAAGTAAAAATGGCTCGTAATTCAACTAAATAGTTTGAACAATAAAGGAGGCTTAAGTTGCGCAAGTTCGAGCCACGCTTCCGGGTTTTATATATATATATATATATATATATATATATAGGGAAATACATATGCTAAATGAAGAAAACTGGAATGTGCTTCGACTTGTAACGAAAGCCGTAAAGCAATTAGACAAGCAATTAATGCAATAAGTCATGCAATAAGTGTCCCGGCGAGAACGGGCCTGCTCCTTATAACTCCCAACCATGGAAAGCATAAAAGAATGTAGTCAAGTACTCCACCAACAAAAGTCACGATCCAATCACAATTTAAGGAAACGAGTGGTGCCCCACAACGCTACCGTACACAATTTAAGGAAATGCTCAAGGCGCTATCGTCGCATTAACTTAGGTCAGTCAAACCTCCCAACCGGCCTAAGTCAATACCTAGAGTACACATCGGGATTTGCCCTAGACGTTCGTCTCCAGGCTCACCTCCTGTATAACTCCTATGCCCCAAAGTCTTGATCCAGTCCATGGCTCGCTTCTGAAATCAATAACAATTTAGGTGGCCAAAAGGGCCATTCGAAAATAGGGAATCAGGGTGTGGGAGGCCAAAGGGGCCATTCGAGACAAGGTTATATTTGCAAGGTCGAGAGACCAAAGTTCACATTTAAAACAAATGGGTTTTCCTTGCCTCTAGTTGAAAATGTTGTAAAATATTATACATATAGGTTTTGCTATTAAAAGGTTTGACTAAGCACATAAGGAAATAGTAAAGGCAGGAACAACAAGCAAGAAGAAAACGCGGGATAGTAATTTATTTCGCAAACCTGTATATATCTATGATCTTGCCCCAGTTGAAAACGTTTTAAACCCTTACATGTAGCTCGACAAACGAGAAAAGAAAGCAAACGACATATATGATTCTCCCTCAGAGATCCCACCTGAAAACACGGGGTCTAGAGGATGAATGACTGACACGAACAAGAAAAGAGACACCGACGCTCGGCTATCAAAATACAAACATGCTTAAGGACACTCATTCAACTTTTAAACATAAGAAAGCAAGTAGGGCAATATGGCCAATTTATCCAAAAGCATGCAATAATTAAATAAACGAATAACAATTAACATTTAATTAATAATAACATTTAAGCATAATCTAACCAGGGGTTAAGCTTGCAAATAAACATCAAACATGTATATTTCATTTAAATCAACAAGAATTAAAGTACAACTTATAGCTTTTCCCAAAAGCTCCAAAGCTAACAAGCTAAGATCGATCCTATCTCTAGCCTAATCGAACCGAAACCTATCCGTTCGACTACACAAGCATATATCATCAACAATCAACAATTTATACAATTAAGCTAAGCTATGATACAAGTTATTCATGCTCAAAAGCTATAAGCTATAAGCTATAGTTCAAAAGCTACAAATTAACACAATAATATGAAAAATGCGATAAAAGACAAATGACTAGTCGGATTTGAGTAATACCAGTGCCGTCAGAACCGTTGTGTCGAGGGGCACGATCTGTCCGAAGACTCCGTTGCCGGATTCCTGCCGGAACAGTGCCAAAACACCGGAAAACCACCTGCCACCACCGGACCGCCGTCGGACCACCTCCGATGGTCGAAACCTTATACGAAAATGTTCCTCTCGACGAGCCCGTCACTTCCCCTAAAGCCATTTCAATCAGATCATCCATTGGAATTTAATTTCACTTCGAAGCTCCAAAACCCTAGTATCCAAGAATCGAAATTAACGAAAATCGGCTCAATGAATTACGAAATTGACTTCGAAATTGGCTTACCCATGTTGAGAAGATTGGGAATAGTCTCTTGGTCAACAGAAATGGTGGCCGGAAAAGTCCAGACCACCACGTCGCCGTCGCGCCGCCGTCAGAGGCTCGTAGCGCCGCCGCCGCGCCACCACTGGACATACCATCACCACCACTAGCTTCGTTGGGTTAAGGGCTTCAAAGCCCAGGTGGTCCCTAGCCATGACGTCGGCCGGAACACCGAGAGTCCTCTTCGCGTCGCCGTGGACGTCGGACACGCTAGCACCGCCGTGGTTGGCTTTCAGGCTACGGCACCACCACCATCAGAATCCTTGTGAAAAACCGGTCAAGATCCATTCCTTGGACGCCGTCGAACGTCGCTGAAAAGTCCAGAACGGCCACCTTGCCATCGCCACCTTCGGGCAGCCATCGCTGCTCCAATCGCCGGGAAAATGGTATAGTTGAGTTCGTCTCGTCGAGACGGTCGATTCGACATATCATATGCGCGATTCCGAGAAGAAATGAGAAAATCACATTTTTGGGAGCCGCGCGACTGCTGTGTGCATGTGGGTCTTCTTCCTTTTTCATTTTGGCCCCAAATCTTCCAATAATCACATAATATACCCTATCCTCAAAAAACGTGTAAAAGTGCAAAGTGTCGGAATTAGGTGTATTTAGTGTCAAAATGACCGAAATTAAATGCTTAATAAGAATTGAGGTTCATTTTCTTAAAATTCGTGAGTTTACGAAAAGTCAATTCCGGGTTGGGCTAAAGTGTAAATAATTTTGGGCTAAAATGCAATTTTATTTAACATATGATTTAATGAATAATATTTAGAATTTCATGAAAGTATTTGGAACCTCGTTAAAATATGCATTATCAAAACATTGAACCCCAGTCCAATGTACACCATTAAATTACTAAATTAAATTAAATGAGCCATAAATATAAATTTACCAAATAGACCCTAATTAGTGGCAAAACGATGCAAATTAAATTCTAATTAATGCTTTGGGTTTTAAATACCAAATCGATGATTTATAAAATATTTAAATACAATTGGAAAACATGTAAGTGTGAAAGACGTCGGGACCATAAACGGTCCGAATTCTGATAAATGTGCTAATCTTGAACTTGGAGATTGCAGGTCGTTACAGGAGTCGAGTTTGCCTCCCCTATGAACCTAGACTAACTTAAGAAGTACACGTCGTGAGAAGGACTGCGGATGCTGTTCCCTAACCCCCTCCTTCTTTTTTTTCTAGCCACTACCGTTCTTCTGTTACACATGTAACAGGAACTACGTGTAGCTTGATCCTCCATGAGAGTAGTTTTTGAGCAAAAAATACCTGTAAAAGGCCAAGTCGAACTATAAAGACTCGCGCCTTAGGCAGAAAACCGACCTCACTAGACTAGGTCGTCATTTCAAAATATAGATTGTAAGAAAAAAAGGAGGTACGTAGGCAGCTCGAGAAGTTACTTCGAGTTCAACTACAATTATCAATAAATTTATCTTTTTCTTAGCCAATCCGAGCAAAGTGACGGGACCTTACCACAATTCTGTCATACCCCCCTTCTTTCTTAGCCTTTCTAAGAGCTCAAAAAGCACCTTTGAGTGCCAAATGGGTTTCACGTTTAAAAGTCCGAGAGCTCACCAAAAAAAAAAAAAGAGAGAGGAAAAGACCCCAAAAGAAAAAAAAGGAAAGAATACAAAAGGGGCAAACAAAAAAAAAATTTGAACAAAAGATCCCCAAAGCAAAGAGGGACAAAACAAAAGCAAAAAGAGAGAGAATGTGAGGAAAAGTGAGCCAAAATGGACTTAACAAAGTTCTGAAAAGCCGCACGCACTGAGCTCTTATTTTTTCCTACCCACATTAATCAACCCAGCCTTTCTATCAAGCCTTCAACCTCATTCTGCTAACCTACCTTGGATGGCATCCAAGGAAATACTCGTACACGGAAAGAGGTACCTTTAGTTGGTCTAGGCTAGTCGGTATAGGTACACGTCACTCCCTAGAGGAAGGGGCATCACCTGTAGCTCCCTAAGGAAATCCGAGATGGTGTCAAGATGGCACCAGTTGTTGGTTCGACCAACTCTCAAAGTCATTAGGCAAACTAAGGCAATCCGAGAGTCTAGGTTTCCCTCACCCACAATGGGGCTGGTCAAATTCCTAGATCCTTTAGGTGGAAACCAAATCCCGCTCGTCGCTCAGATCGACATCAGAAGATCTCTACATGGTCCGTCTTCACAAACACCACGCACTGGGGCTGGGCAAGACCCCAGTATCCGTACATGACCAAATCCTACGCTGGGGCTGCATAGGGAAGGAACCCATCAACGTGGTTAGGGTCAAGTCCTGCAGCAAACACCCTAACATGAGATGCTTGTCTCAGCACAACAGCTCGCACGGTAATCCAACCCATACTTGGGCTGCTTAGCAAGAAAAGATCCCCCTCCTAGCTAAAGAAGAGAATCCCATGTCCAACACCTCAGCATGAAACGTTCAGTCCTGCCAATACATACTATGGCTGCCCGCGAAAAGGCCAGAGCCCTTTTGAACGGCTAAAATGGCCTCTACAAACAACTACAGAACGAGTTCGTCTCCCTCAGCCAACTGGATCTTGATGTACTGCAAGCTTGGGTCTAGTGCTGTCTAGGAGCGAATAACCTTCAGAAAGGACGAGTAATGCAAGTACAATAGGTAGTTTAGGTTCTAACCTAGGTATCCCTGCAACAATCCCAGTCAATATGCGCGAACGCAGGGGTTGTTCCTCCCGTTAAATACTAAGCGATCAAACCCAATCGTTTTGGTCTGGGCATGGCAAAATGCCCCAATCCCCCACACGCCAACGACGTGCACCCGTCAGGTGTTATGAAATGGTCATTTCATAAATCTATACATACGTGTCTCGAAGATGCAAGTACACCATGAAAATAAAGATAACATTTTCATACATAGATAAAGTTTACAGCTTAGTACAGTCCGCGATACGAAAGTACTACATATTTATACTCCCTACGAAAGGACCCGTCCGCGGAACCGCTGCCACTACCACGATAAGGACTGCCATCAGCCACGTAGATATCCTCATGTAAGTCACTTGAAGTAGTGTCCCCGATATGCTCCTGAGCCCTCGCCTGAGCTTGACTCTCATCGATCACTGGTCCACCCTGAGGTCTCGCCGCTGGCCTATCATAACGCGCCTTGGTGCGTCGCTCCTGACATACCGCCTTGCCCTTACCCTCCTCAGTCGTCCTATCACAACCCCGGCAGATTGGGGCTGAACGCCAGTCGCCGGAACAACCCTCCGACTGAGCCCGATGAACGGGCATGTCCCGTCCCCATCTCCTCGTTCTCTGAGATGAACCCTGCAGGGAAAAACGCAGCTATATCAAATATAGTAGAGATGGCCAAAACCTCAAGGGTAAAACAGAAAAGGAAACATATCGCGTCGTTCAATCGACAAACTAACTCCTGATAGAACAGGCCGGTCCTCTTCATAAGCTCCTTCTTCAAGGAGTGGATCATCTTCATGGCCTCCTCATAGGCCACCTTGTAACCCTGCATAGCCAAGAGGTTACTACTACATCACTAAACCTATACGGAATGAAAACGAGAGGAAGGCAAAGGACATACCTTCTTCTTCGGAAACGGAATCCCTGGGACCCCGTCTATCCCTGGATGAGGAAGGGTCTGACTCACGGTGTTACCCCGGAAGTCGACCATATCAAACGTCCAAACAGGAAAGTTCCTGGGCACGTCCGCAGGGTAGCCTGGGGCAGCTGCAGCCTCTGGAATGTCCCCCTCATCATAATTGTCATCGTCTCCCTGCTGCTCCCCCTGGGCGGAGGATGCCCCGAACTGACGAGGGAATCGACCCATCAAATACTGCCTGGCAAAGTCAGTGTAGGTCATGGACCCGTCATAAGCATCCCCGATAATGCCATCAGGCTCATCATAGACTGCCAGTACATCCGCCTTTCGGGCGAAAGACACGCCCCATACGTGGAGTGGATCGACCGAAATGGTCAACATATGGGCACCACCCGTTTGGTACAATACCCGGGAACCCAAATAATGAACTCGACCAAAGGGACAGCTGTACACGTGATCCCTCATGGACTGAAGATAGAGATCCTGGTGCGTGATCTCGTTCCATCGTCCCCACCGTACCTGCATTCGGAACAGAGTTTCAGAGAAGGATCTCTCCTATCAAAGACAGACCGAAAGGAGAAAATTCTCACCCTACTGATGGTGACTGACTCCAGAGCCCTCCGACAAGCCACCACTATCCGGCGGCCCATGGCCCGGACGTTCTCCTGAGTATAATGACTCAGAGGGAAGGCACCCTCCATCGGATCCTCGAAAGGTCGAGAAGGGGTTACACGAGTACAACCCAGTAGGAGATAAAACATGACGCAAGAAAGCCCCTAAATACATACCGCCCAAGCAGGAGTATAGCCTCCACATGATGAGATCCTCAGTCGGCTGTAGGCATCCATCCACAAGTAGCAGGATGCAAACCCTGCTCTACCACAAGCATAGCTCCTAATGCGTCCAAACATTGGATGTCGAAGTTTCGAGTCGACCATGCATTCCTGATTCCCCCTAGGGACAGCGCTGACCGACAGGTCATGCCGAGCCCCAACAAATCGACCACCCTATCATTGGTGACACCCTCCCACCAATCGAGGTCCTGACACTCGAAGGGGAGCCCCATAATCATGAAGAAGTCCATCGGGGTCATAGTCACCTCGAACGAAGGCAACTGAAAGGTTTTGGTGCAATCCCACCACCTCTCACCAAGGGCCGGAGTCATGCCCCCAATCTGCCTCATCTTCGGCAGAGAACCAAAGAAAGCACTCAAGCCCGGGCCGTCCACCATCCTCCTGGAAGGATCCGAAAGGACTCGGTACCATGCATCTACGACATGAGGAGTAAATGAGGCTTCGAAGTCTCACCCCCTGCAAGCAAGCAAAAGATGGGTCAACAATAGAGTAAGAACGCACTACAATGCAAGCCCCTACCCAAAAGCCCACGAAAAAGACTTCCCCCAAGAAAGTCCAAACCAAAAAGCCCATACGAAGGCCCAAAAACATATGTTTTCTTGAAAGATGTCCCTTTCGACTAACATTTTACCCAAACAGAGGATTCCTACAAGCTTCTAGTCCAAACAATCACCAAAAGCTCACTCGAGCATTTTCCCAAACACCTAGTAGGCATGAACCCTATTTACACAAACCAACTTCCCAAATCTCACATTTCCCTCCGATCGAAACGAGATTTTCTATGCATATCTGAAGTATCTCGGGTCTAATTACAAATCCCCATTAAAATCCCCATCAAAAGGCCCTCAAAACGACGGAAAAACGAATATATGCAGCATAAAGCAGAAAAGGGTAAAGTAGGAAACTTACCCCTGTTCGGAAGAACTCCTGATGCAAATGCGGAATAATCTCCCTCCTCAGCTCAAACTCCCCATACTTTTGCCTCTCGCTCGGCGACCAGACGGGTATTCAACCCATACCCGTGACAACATGCTGGGTAATTCCCTCGGATGCTCCACCTCTCACCATCGTCGTAAATGAGCAAACGAATAGCTTTTCGGTGTTTCAAACTACTCGGGAACACTAGAAACTGAACATCAAGTTTCGGACCGAGAGAGCACGCCGGAAAGAAGGACGAAATTGAGCCCGAGGCTGGTTACTTAAACCAACCGGCACACCAGCTGGCACCAGCCGACCGGCTAGCGCGCCCAAGGCTGGTCAGTCGGCTGGCCAAGGGTGACCAGCCTGGCGCCAGGCTGACAAGACGGATGCGCCTCAGGCTGCCTCCCGACATCCGTTTCTCTATTTCTCGTGCTCTGACACCCTGTAGGATGTTCCAGGCCTATCCTCAAGCCTCCAGATTTCGGTTTACATACGAAACGAGCTCCCACATGAAGGATAGCCCCTCGTGCTACCTCTTCCAAAGATCCCCTACAAAAGGGACTCTCCCTCATCACACTAATACCCTCAGTAGCCCCCAATCGCCTCTCTATCCTTCCATATATTCTTCGAATCCCAAATCGATGCAATAATACAATAGGACGTCGCGATAGGAGCATTTTGGTCTTCGAATTACCCAAATCGGATGTGAAACGAATGAGGAAACACCGAAAAACCCGAACAAGCGCGCAAACCCTGGCCTGGCCCAACACGACCGGCCGGCCAATGCGACTTCGCGGGCCAGCCAGCGTGCGAACTTCCCCTCCGGCTGGTCCCACCAGCCGGACAGCCGGTCATGGCTAGGCGCACCAGCCTGGCCGGCCGGTCAACTCCGCCAATCGCTGCCCTAACTTTCCTTACGTGAAATGCAACCCTAACTTACCATATACGGGCCATTTTCACCCCTATATAATGAGGTTCTCCCTCATTCAATTCCTTGCTCATTCACTCTCCTCTCCTCTCTCTTTTATGGTTCGACTTTTCGCCTTAGAATTTCTAAAAAGAGGACTAGGCTTCCTTAGCCTGGTCCACTCTAGTCCCTTTTCTGTCCCGTTCTCGATTTTAGGTTAGGAATTCCATATTCCTAACCCCTAAAACTGAAAGGAGGTCCGGTGCTCTGCTCAATAGAGTCGGATTTCAATCCTAAGTCGAAGTTATGTCCGGTCCCTACGATCGTGCTCCTGAGTTCGAGGGGGGAAGCAGCAACTAGGAACGAAGTGAAATGAAGATAAGACTACAAGGGTGACTCTCCTTTTAGCCTTTTCAGCATTTATTTACCTTCTGCTTTCCTAGTTGGTAGTAATAAGTTCCCGTTCCGTCCCGGAACACCCCTCATGGCTAAGGCCACCGGGTCTAGGTGGTCAACGAGCCAAGGGTCTCCCCTTCTAGACCCCACCTAGACTACAACCGGTGCCCGACGTCCCCCCTTAGTTTCTTGCTTCTCTAAGTGTTTTACCGCTTTCTTGCTTGAAACTCCTCATTTTGCATGTCTGTGCTAACCCCAAACTTCTCAAGCATAGGGTATAGGGTAGATATACCTAGGTCTAGCTCCTTTTCCGATTCGCCGGATACCTTGCGCAGGGCTTATAATCCCTCGATAGGTTTAACGAAGGTCGGACGGCTTCATAGCCAGGAACTAAACCCAAGGTCTCGTCAAAAACACAAACCTTTTACAAAACCCTCCTTTTATCCAAGAAAACTTTCTAATAACAGCTCAAAGCCCTTTCTTAACAAAAGAACCCTTCCTCGGCTTAACTCTAGACATGAGGTTCCAGTGGTTAAGTCCAACCCCCCTCTATTCTAGACACACCCGAAAGACAACTCTTTTCACAAAAAGCTTTTATGTTATATCACACCTTTTCTCAAAACAATACAAAAACCTTTCAAAAACGAGGCATGACGAACCTCATATATCTACTCCATACCCTAATCTCAGAAGTTCGGGGTATGAACTACGTTAGCTCTGATTCCCAAGCTCCTTGAGATACGTAGGCAGCCGGCTCCTTCCGGCACAAAACCAAAGGGATCTAATCCCTATATTCCACATGCACACACGTATACACACACACACACACACACACACACACACATATATATATATATATATATATATATTATATATATATATATACTTGCTTGGAACTACTTGCCTTCACATTTGGGGAATCACTACGGTCATTTGGTATCGGTGAGAAGACCTAAAAAGGGCGATGGGGGATGATAGGTTGTCTCAACCCCTTCCTCCATTGTAACTGAGCTCCCGAACCCATTACACGAATCTCTGGACACACACACAAGGACACACGAGTCTATACAGGTTTCCCTCTCAACCTTAACCGAGCGAGTGGCGACTCTAAACTCTCAAATGGCGAACAGGGAAGGATGCCATACCAAAGGTAAAACGTACCCTTACATCGCCATCCAACCACATCACAATCACCTCCAAAACACAACAAACAAAGAAACGCGACCTCGAGCCCCCGTCCGGCTCGGCCCGGGATGCCTTAACTAGGAATTTTAAATAAAGAATTCTTATCAGACATGCAATAATAACTCAGGAAAAGAGAAACCTTATGACGATAAAAAATAGGGATAATTACACTTACACTCCTCAATTATTAGAAATTGCAGTTACATCCCCTGGATGTCACGAAAACTTAAAAATTTAACAGAAAGTTACGAAATAATTATTTACCCCTGATGGCCGTTAATTAATTTTTTTTATATAAAATTACAAAAATAACCCTCTGACTTAACCCTACCAACCCAACCCATTTCCCTCCAATTTTTATCACTTCACGTTTTTTGGGGGAAGAATATGAAGAGACACCTACCCCTACACATTCTTCCACTTGCATGACCCATTTTTTCTCTCTCAAATTTCTAGCGAGAAGCAGCAAAATATTCAGACAAATCACAGCTTCAAAGTAAACGACGACGATTTTCATTTGAAGAGCAAGAAAACGAGTTATTTTCTTTCAGAACGAGTTATTTTCTTTCAGAAAATGGTGAGTTATATATGTAATGACTCATGCTGATTTGAATACTTTAACTGAATGAATACCCCATTTTTAGGTGTTTATATTCATGTTGTTTAATGATGGATGCAACTATTTTTCTTAATTTATTGTTTATGTTGGTAAAATATTGCGGGGTGTATGTGTAATATAAAACATAATCAAAATGTATGAAAATATATAAATATGAATGAGGACATGGACACGATATGACACGGATTTTTCAAAAATTTAGGACACGACACGGCTATATTATATATATATATATATATATATATATATATATATATATATATATATATATATATATATGTAGCGGGCGCCCCAAACGGGTAACGCGCGCCCCGCACCGAGTCCCGACCCGGAACCGAAATGGGATCCAACCCGAACCAAAACCCGGAGAACGGCAAGCATTTACTCAATAACTAGGCAGGGTTTTCAAAACAACGGAAAGACAAAAGGACAGAAGTGCGGAAGCGAAATAAACAAAACATTAAAACATAAATAATTACACAAGTATTAAAGCCCACCAAGGCTAACGAAATTCAATTAATTAAATAACAAACGGGTTCGATACAATATCCCGATAATTATAATAATGGGTTCAATATATACATAATCCCGAATACAACTTAAAATAATAAATCCCTAACATCATAAAACATGTAAATAAAAGCCATACGGGAAAGAGTTATACATGAGCAAAAATAATGTAACTCTACGACGCCTACGACGACGAAGATCCCGCCTAGTAACCTGAAACCAGTACAGGGGTAAAACAGAGGGGGTTAGTCAAACGACTAAGTGAGGAGGGAATAATAATGTATATAATAAATCGGAAATAAATCACCAATTTTAAACTTAAAACAAATCAACATAAAAGAAAGGTTTTCGTAATCGGGTGGTGATTTAACACAAAACATAACAGATCATATGACTCGGTGAGTCGAGTCCTGAACTCCAATATCCAAACATAAAAACCGGAAACCACCCTTATTCCTCTAATGTAGACGGACCGCTAAATCCGAACTACGCGTAACATACTAGAGTAACTCAGGTACTCAAAGGGCTGCCACTCCGGCCTCACCCCGAGCTCCCAAATGGAGGAAACCATAGGATTTATGTCGTAGACCCGACGTCTACCGACTTCGTCCTATCGCTCTTACTCCGGGCCCAAACGAACATGCATACATTTCATAACTCGCTTTTCAAAACATTTCGGGTTGGCCAAAACACCGTTCGAGACATGACATATACGAGGCCGAAGGCCAAAGTTCGCCTCAGAAAACAAAAGGTTTTACATGTCTCTTTCGTAAACATTTCAAAGTCTATACGTAGTACTTTTCATATCAAATCATTTTCGATAAATCAAATGAACATAATAATCATAAATATCTATTAAGTATATATATATAAACGGTGTGAAAACAAAACATAAACGTGGCTTATTTTGGGAGAGGCTTATTTATATATATACGTAATAATACTGGAAACAGAAACGGAAAGCCTCACCTGTGGCTATGCAAAAGAAGAGCAAAAAGAGCAAGAGCTGGCGCTACTCCACGGGAGTATCGTCTGCAAAATACCAAGACACAAGCAAATAAGACTAAGGACGACGCACGGCTTATACGAAAACATTAGAACACATAGAAGCACGTTATACAATTAAATCAATCACTTAAGATCAAATTATCAAACGAAAATAGAGTAATTCATGCATTTAAAAATGTAAATCAAGTCCAAATGCAACGAAACTTTATGGACATGCTTAAATTATCATAAAGAAGTATGCATTCGAATTTCGGGAAAATCGGACTTCACATGCAAAAGTTAGAAAATTTAACGAAAACTTAAAACGCACTATTCATATACCCGAACATGTCGTAAATTCATAAATCATGTAATTCCTATCTATTTCATATATATCGAATACACGAGCGAAGAAAGAATTAGGAAAAGACGAGCCGAAGCGGGACCCGTAGGCCAAAATGTGCCCTGACTTACAGAAGGTCAGGGCACTGTTCGACCAGGCCACACGGCCTTGTGCACGGCCGTGTGCCAAGGCCGTGCACAATCGAGCAACACGCACGGCCTCATGCACACGGCCTCAAGGCCGTGTGCACCAGCCCGTGTGCCATTCACAACACGCACGGTCTCTTGCACGACCGTGCAAGAGGCCGTGTAACCCCACACGGCCTTGCGACACCCCGTGTGCAAAGCCCGTGTGCGTCCAGATTGAGCAGAAACACGCAGACAGCAAAAACATACGCGATTTCAAGCCAAAATTCAACATTTAATCGATAAATCATGCAAATCACTCCCTAATTCTCACATATAATCATCTACAACATATAATCTACATATAGAAACGATAAACACGAAAATCCATCCACGATTACTATCAAAATCGAATAAAACCTAAATTCTACAAGTATATTCAAAAATAAGAAATACTAAGCATACGAGACATAAAACGAAAGGATCGTGAAAGGCTTACTCATAGATGAGATCGCGAGGAGTTCGTAGACGTAAACGGCTCGAAAATCTGTCGGGAAATGGAGTCGGGACGATCGTTGGAATCTCTTTCTTCTTCCTTCTCTTTTTCTTTCTTTTTCTTTCTTCTCCTTTTCTTTCTTGTTGAGTGTCGCGAGAGTGAGATGAGAGATTGACTTAGTCAAATTTTGACTAAGGTTTAGAAATCGAAGGGGCAAAGTCGTAATTTTGCAAAATAAGTTCGAAAACTCACGTTGTCCAAATAACATGTAATTACAGTCAAAATTCATATTATTAAACGCACATTGACAATTTGTAATTTAAATACAGAAATTCATTCATATACAAAATAATTCTAAAATTACATAATAAATATCAAATAAAATAATAATTTGCGCAAATATTTGATTCGAACATACAGATTTATAATTCGGATTTTCGGGGCGTTACAATCACCCCTCCTTATGAGAATCTGGCCCCCAAATTCTACTCGTCCGGCTGAAATAATTCCGGATGAAACTTGCGCATCTTGTCCTCGGTCTCCCATGTAGCTTCTTTGGTTGTCTGATTTCTCCAAAGGACTTTGACAAGAGAAATCTCTCGGTTGCGCAGAGCTTGAGTCTTCTTATCCAATATCTTCACCGGCTTCGAAACAAAGGTCAAATCCGGCTCTAGTTCAATTTCCTCAACAGGAAGGATCTCGGACCTATTCGGGAAGTACTTTCGGAGTTGGGAAACATGAAAGATGTTGTGAATCCCAGTTAGGCTCGGCGGCAAGTCTAACCTGTAAGCTGCGTTCCCAATCCTCTCCAGAATTTCATAAGGACCTAAAAATCTCGGGCTCAAGTTTCCTCCTTTTCCAATTCGGGTGAAACCCTTTCGAGGAGAAGCTTTGAGGAATACTTTGTCACCAACCTCAAATTCCAACGGTCGGCGACGGGTGTCGGCATAGCTCTTCTGCCGATCCTGAGCTGCTTTCATTCTCTGCCGAATAATCTGGATACGATCGATGGCATTTTGGAGAAACTTCGGAGGAGTTCCTCGTTCCTTATCATCCTTCGTCCAACGCCAATCTTCGAGATCCCAAAACAACGGGGACCTACACTTTCTGCCATACAATGCTTCGTAAGGTGCCATTCCGATCGTAGACTGATGACTGTTGTTGTAAGCAAACTCGATCAGAGGCAACTGGTCGTGCCAATTGTTGCGAAAATCCAAGGCACAAGCTCGAAGCATATCACAGAGATACCTGATCATCCTCTCTGACTGACCATCGGTTTGCAGATGTGCGGCTGTACTGAAAGTCAGCTTCGTTCCCATTCGTTCTTGAAGTTGCTGCCACAAACGGGAAGTAAATCGAGCATCTCTGTCAGACACTATCGTAGACGGAATCCCATGAAGCTTGACAATCTCTCGATGATAAATCTCTGCCAACCTATCCACTTTGTACGACATGTTGATCGGTAGAAAATGAGCACTCTTGGATAGTCGGTCGATAATCACCCAAATGCTATCGTAGCCACCTCTAACTTTAGGCAAACCAGACACGAAGTCCATGGCAATACCCTCCCAATTCCATGTAGGAATCGGTAGCGGCTCAAGCAAACCTCCCGGTCTTTGATGTTCAACTTTAACTTGCTGACAAGTCGAGCATCTCTTGACGTAATCAGCTACGTCTCTCTTCATACCTCTCCACCAGAATAATTCTTTTAGATCCCGATACATCTTACTTCCACCTAGATGAACTGTGTAAGGTGTGTTGTGAGCCTCATCGAGAATCTCTTTCCTCAGACTCTCCGGAACACAAACTCGGGACTTGTAGCGGAGAATTCCTGTGACGTCCACACCAAACTGAGTCTCTGGATCAACTGCGATGTGAACTATCTGTCTCTGAGTCCATTCATCAGTAGCCTGAACATCTCGGATCTTTCGACCCAACTCTGACTGGATCGATATGCTGTGAACATGGGCCTGGGAACTGATGTGAACTCCCTCTAACTTAGCCTCTAGCTGGGCTATGCTTGCCTTTCGGCTTAGTGCATCGGCTACGACATTCGCCTTTCCGGGATGATACTGGATCTTGCAATCGTCGTCCTCAAATAACTCCATCCAACGGCGCTGTCATTTGTTCAATTCCTTTTGAGTAAACAAGTACTGAAGGCTCTTATGATCTGTGAAGATGTCGAACGTGATGCCGTAGAGGTAATGACGTCATTTCAATAATGCAAATACCACGGCTGCTAGTTCAAGGTCGTGAGTGGGATAGTTCTCTTCAGCTGGCTTTAGCTTCCTCGATGCATAGGCTATAACTTTCCCATTCTACATTAACACACAACCTAACCCTTCGTGTGACGCATCTGCATACACGACAAATCCTTCAGAACCCTCTGGCAGGGTCAGTACTGGGGCTGTGGTCAATCTCTTCTTGAGCTCTTGAAAGCTGGTTTCACATTTGGCTGACCACTCAAACTTAGCTTCCTTCTTTGTCAATGCTGTTAACGGGCCTGCAAGTTTAGAGAAATCCTTGACGAAACGTCTGTAGTATCCTGCTAATCCCAAGAAACTACGGATCTCTGTAGGAGTCTTAGGTCTCTCCCAATCCAGCATTATCTCGATCTTCGAAGGATCTACCTCGATTCCTGTTCCAGATATGACATGACCTAGGAAGGTCACTCGGTCAATCCAGAATTCGCATTTGCTGAACTTAGCAAACAATTGGTGCTCTCTCAAAGCTTGGAGCACAATCCGGAGGTGTTCAGCGTGTTCTTCTTCGGACTTCGAGAACACTAAGATGTCGTCGATGAAAATAACGACAAACTTATCGAGGTACGGATGGAAAATTCTGTGCATCATGTCCATAAAAGCTGCTCGGGCATTCGTAAGTCCAAACGGCATGACCACAAACTCGAAATGTCCGTATCGGGTGTTGAAAGTTGTCTTCGGGATATCCTCTGACCGGATACGGAGCTGGTAATACCCTTGTCTGAGATCGAGCTTGGAATAAACCCTCGATCCTTGTAGCAAGTCGAACAATTCCTCGATATGTGGTAAAGGATACTTGTTCTTCACTGTCATCCTGTTCAACTCTCGGTAGTCGATACACATGCGAAGTGTACCATCTTTCTTCTTTACGAACAAGACTGGAGCACCCCAAGGCGAGGCACTCGGTCGGATATATCCAATAGAAAGAAGTTCATCGAGTTGGTTCTTCAATTCTTTCAACTCTGCAGGAGCCATTCGGTACGGCGACTTCGAATAGGACTCGGCTCCCGGAACTAGATCAATCACGAACTCTATATCCCGATCCGGTGGCAAGAATTCCAGATTCTCGGGAAACACGTCGATGAATTCATTGACCACGGGCGTCTCTTCGATCTTTGTCTGGTCCTTCGGGCGGTTGAGAATGTAGGCTATAAAGCACATCGCTTCTTCTTTCTGAACGAGCTTGTTGGCTTCCATCATTGAGATATACGGACCTTCTCCTGATCGGAAACCCTTAACCTCATTAAAACCCAGAATAACCTTCTTCTCGAAACAATCAACCTTCGTCCGATGCTCGTACAACCAATCCATTCCGAGAATAACCCCATATTTCTTCATCGGCAACTCGACCAAATCAGCCGGGTATTCGATACCCTCGATGATAACCGGACAACGCTTAAGTGCTCGGTTCGCAATAACCTTCGAACCCAACGGCGAACCAACCACTAACACATAATCAAGCAAGGAAACAGACGCATGCACAGATAAGGAAACAGCAGGCGCAATAAATGAGTGGGAAGAACCCGAGTCGTACAATGCATGTATAAGGATGCCATTTATATATATAGTACCTTCCACCACGTCAGTCGGATCTGCAACAGCATCCTCTGCATCGCCTTCCAAGGCGTAAACACGGGCATAAGCCTGAGGCTGAGCGGCTCCCTGCTGTACCGGTCTCCTCTTCGGACATTCACCTATCCTGTGATCGGCGCTACCACATCCGTAGCAAAGACCGTTCTTCCTCCAACACTTGGCCTCTAAATGCGGGCCCTGACAAAATCCACATACTGGTCGTGGAAATCCCTGAGGTCGAGGAGGAGCAAGCTGAGGTCGGGGAGGAGCAGGCTGAATGGCGTTCCTGAACGGCTTCTTCCCAGAAGAGGACCCAGACGGAATAAATGGCCTCTTCGAGCCAGAAGCGAAACTCTTGGCGGCTGCAGGGGCAGGTGCAAATGTCGGTCTCATCTGTCGGAGATCGGACTCTATAGAAAGTGCCGTCTCGACTGCATCGGTATAGTTCTGGAGTCGGTTCCCAAGCATGTGCATACGAATCTCATTCGACAACCCCTCAATGAACTGTCGAGTCTTCCTTTGCTCGTCGTCAACCATATACGAGCAGTGAATGATAAGCCTGGAGAAGTGAGCCTCGTACTGGTCGACGGTAGAAGTACCCTGCTTGAGAGCCAGGAACTCTCGCTCACGTCGCTGTCGGACCACCAACGGAATATACTTGGCCCGAAACTCAACCACGAACTGATCCCAAGTCGGGACCACATGCTCACGCTGCCATCTCTGTTCGATACGGGCCCACCAATCCTGAGCAGCTCCTACCATCTGATACACTGCTAACTCGACCCTCTTAGGGTCCGGACACTCCATTACTCGGAATATCTTTTCCATCGCCGATATCCAAGCCTCGGCGATAACATCATCAAGTGCACCCTCGAACTGCGGAGGGTTGAGCTTAAGAAACCTTCCCAGATCATTCTCCGGGGCAGGAGGCGGTGTTGCTCGGTTAGCATGAACCATGAACTGCCCTAAGGCTTCCATAAACTGAGCTGGAGTCGGAACACCTGGAGGCGGACCTGGCGGTTCACGGCGAGGAGGCATTCTGCACATTCAATACCAAACATGCATGATAATAAGTGATTATGGAAAGCTGTAACACGTAGAAAAATTAAGTTCACATAATCACGTTGTCACAATCACATAACCCTAAGCCGTACGACCTAGACACAACTGGACACGACAATTCAGAGCTTCGGCCATTGGACCAAGAGCTCTGATACCAACTGTAGCGGGTGCCCCAAACGGGTAACGCGCGCCCCGCACCGAGTCCCGACCCGGAACCGAAATGGGATCCGACCCGAACCGAAACCCGGCGAACGGCAAGCATTTACTCAATAACTAGGCGGGGTTTTCAAAACAACGGAAAGACAAAAGGACAGAAGTGCGGAAGCAAAATAAACAAAACATTAAAACATAAATAATTACACAAGTATTAAAGCCCACCAAGGCTAACGAAATTCAATTAATTAAATAACAAACGGGTTCGATACAATATCCCGATAATTATAATAACGGGTTCAATATATACATAATCCCGAATACAACTTAAAGTAATAAATCCCTAACATCATAAAACACATAAATAAAAGCCATACGGGAAAGAGTTATACATGAGCAAAAATAATGTAACTCTACGACGCCTACGACGACGAAAATCCCGCCTAGTAACCTGAAACCAGTACAGGGGTAAAACAGATGGGGTTAGTCAAACGACTAAGTGAGGAGGCAATAATAATGTATATAATAAATCGGAAATAAATCACCAATTTTAAACTTAAAAGAAATCAACATAAAAGAAAGGTTTCCGTAATCGGGTGGTGATTTAACATAAAACATAACAGATCATATGACTCGGCGAGTCGAGTCCTGAACTCCAATATCCAAACATAAAAACCGGAAACCACCCTTATTCCTCTAATGTAGACGGACCGCTAAATCCGAACTATGCGTAACATACTAGAGTAACTCAGGTACTCAAAGGGCTGCCACTCCGGCCTCACCCCGAGCTCCCAAATGGAGGAAACCATAGGATTTATGCCGTAGACCCGACGTCTACCGACTTCGTCCTATCGCTCTTACTCCGGGCCCAAACGAACATGCATACATTTCATAACTCGCTTTTCAAAACATTTCGGGTTGGCCAAATGACCGTTCGAGACATGACATATGCGAGGCCGAAGGCCAAAGTTCGCCTTGGAAAACAAAAGGTTTTACATGTCTCTTTCGTAAACATTTCAAAGTCTATACGTAGTACTTTTCATATCAAATCATTTTCGATAAATCAAATGAACATAATAATCATAAATATCTATTAAGTATATATATATAAACGGTGTTAAAACAAAACATAAACGTGGCTTATTTTGGGAGAGGCTTATTTATATATATACGTAATAATACTGGAAACAGAAACGGAAAGCCTCACCTGTGGCTATGCAAAAAAAGAGCAAAAAGAGCAAGAACTGGCACTACTCCACGGGAGTATCGTCTGCAAAATACCAAGACACAACCAAATAAGACTAAGGACGACGTACGGCTTATACGAAAACATTAGAACACATAGAAGCACGTTATACAATTAAATCAATCACTTAAGTTCAAATTATCAAACGAAAACAGAGTAATTCATGCATTTAAAAATGTAAATCAAGTCCAAATGCAACGAAACTTTATGGACATGCTTAAATTATCATAAAGAAGTGTGCACTCGAATTTCGGGAAAATCGGACTTCACATGCAAAAGTTAGAAAATTTAACGAAAACTTAAAACGCACTATTCATATACCCGAACATGTCGTAAATTCATAAATCATGTAATTCCTATCTATTTCATATATATCGAATACACGAGCGAAGAAAGAATTCGGAAAAGACGAGCCGAAGCGGGACCCGTAGGCCAAAATGTGCCCCGACTTACAGAAGGTCAGGGCACTGTTCGACCAGGCCACACGGCCTTGTGCACGGCCGTGTGCCGAGGCCGTGCACAATCGAGCAACACGCACGGCCTCATGCACACGGCCTCAAGGCCGTGTGCACCAGCCCGTGTGCCATTCACAACACGCACGGTCTCTTGCACGGCCGTGCAAGAGGACGTGTAACCCCACACGGCCTTGCGACACCCCGTGTGCAAAGCCCGTGTGCGTCCAGATTGAGCAGAAACACGCAGACAACAAAAACATACGCGATTTCAAACCAAAATTCAACATTTAATCGATAAATCATGCAAATCACTCCCTAATTCTCACATATAATCATCTACAACATATAATCTACATATAGAAACGATAAACACGAAAATCCATCCACGATTACTATCAAAATCGAATAAAACCTAAATTCTACAACTATATTCAAAAATAAGAAATACTAAGCATACGAGACATAAAACGAAAGGATCGTGAAAGGCTTACTCGTAGATGAGATCGCGAGGAGTTCGTAGACGTAAACGGCTCGAAAATCCGTCGGGAAATGGAGTCGGGACGATCGTTGGAATCTCTTTCTTCTTCCTTCTCTTTTTCTTTCTTTTTCTTTCTTCTCCTTTTCTTTCTTGCTGAGTGTCGCGAGAGTGAGATGAGAGATTGACTTAGTCAAATTTTGACTAAGGTTTAGAAATCGAAGGGGCAAAGTCGTAATTTTGCAAAATAAGTTCGAAAACTCACGTTGTCCAAATAACATGTAATTACAGTCAAAATTCATATTATTAAACGCACATTGACAATTTGTAATTTAAATACAGAAATTCTTTCATATACGAAATAATTCTAAAATTACATAATAAATATCAAATAAAATAATAATTTGCGCAAATATTCGATTCGAACATACAGATTTATAATTCGGATTTTCGGGGCGTTACAATCACCCCTCCTTATGAGAATCTGGCCCCCAGATTCTACTCGTCCGGCTGAAATAATTCCGGATGAAACTTGCGCATCTTGTCCTCGGTCTCCCATGTAGCTTCTTTGGTTGTCTGATTTCTCCAAAGGACTTTGACAAGAGAAATCTCTCGGTTGCGCAGAGCTTGAGTCTTCTTATCCAATATCTTCACCGGCTTCGAAACAAAGGTCAAATCCGGCTCTAGTTCAATTTCCTCAACAGGAAGGATCTCGGACCCATTCGGGAAGTACTTTCGGAGTTGGGAAACATGAAAGACGTTGTGAATCCCAGTTAGGCTCGGCGGCAAGTCTAACCTGTAAGCTGCGTTCCCAATCCTCTCCAGAATTTCATAAGGACCTAAAAATCTCGGGCTCAACTTTCCTCCTTTTCCAATTCGGGTGAAACCCTTTCGAGGAGAAGCTTTGAGGAATACTTTGTCACCAACCTCAAATTCCAACGGTCGGCGACGGGTGTCGGCATAGCTCTTCTGCCGATCCTGAGCTGCTTTCATTCTCTGCCGAATAATCTGGATACGGTCGATGGCATTTTGGAGAAACTTCGGAGGAGTTCCTCGTTCCTTATCATCCTTCGTCCAACGCCAATCTTCGAGATCCCAAAACAACGGGGACCTACACTTTCTGCCATACAATGCTTCGTAAGGTGCCATTCCGATCGTAGACTGATGACTGTTGTTGTAAGCAAACTCGATCAGAGGCAACTGGTCGTGCCAATTGTTGCGAAAATCCAAGGCACAAGCTCGAAGCATATCACAGAGATACCTGATCATCCTCTCTGACTGACCATCGGTTTGCAGATGTGCGGCTGTACTGAAAGTCAGCTTCGTTCCCATTCGTTCTTGAAGTTGCTGCCACAAACGGGAAGTAAATCGAGCATCTCTGTCAGACACTATCGTAGACGGAATCCCATGAAGCTTGACAATCTCTCGATGATAAATCTCTGCCAACCTATCCACTTTGTACGACATGTTGATCGGTAGAAAATGAGCACTCTTGGATAGTCGGTCGATAATCACCCAAATGCTATCGTAGCCACCTCTAACTTTAGGCAAACCAGACACGAAGTCCATGGCAATACCCTCCCAATTCCATGTAGGAATCGGTAGCGGCTCAAGCAAACCTCCCGGTCTTTGATGTTCAACTTTAACTTGCTGACAAGTCGAGCATCTCTTGACGTAATCAGCTACGTCTCTCTTCATACTTCTCCACCAGAATAATTCTTTTAGATCCCGATACATCTTACTTCCACCTAGATGAACTGTGTAAGGTGTGTTGTGAGCCTCATCGAGAATCTCTTTCCTCAGACTCTCCGGAACACAAACTCGGGACTTGTAGCGGAGAATTCCTGTGACGTCCACACCAAACTGAGTCTCTGGATCAACTGCGATGTGAACTATCTGTCTCTGAGTCCATTCATCAGTAGCCTGAACATCTCGGATCTTTCGACCCAACTCTGACTGGATCGATATGCTGTGAACATGGGCCTGGGAACTGATGTGAACTCCCTCTAACTTAGCCTCTAGCTGGGCTATGCTTGCCTTTCGGCTTAGTGCATCGGCTACGACATTCACCTTTCCGGGATGATACTGGATCTTGCAATCGTCGTCCTCAAATAACTCCATCCAACGGCGCTGTCATTTGTTCAATTCCTTTTGAGTAAACAAGTACTGAAGGCTCTTATGATCTCTGAAGATGTCGAACGTGATGCCGTAGAGGTAATGACGTCATTTCAATAATGCAAATACCACGGCTGCTAGTTCAAGGTCGTGAGTGGGATAGTTCTCTTCAGCTGGCTTTAGCTTCCTCGATGCATAGGCTATAACTTTCCCATTCTACATTAACACACAACCTAACCCTTCGTGTGACGCATCTGCATACACGACAAATCCTTCAGAACCCTCTGGCAGGGTCAGTACTGGGGCTGTGGTCAATCTCTTCTTGAGCTCTTGAAAGCTGGTTTCACATTTGGCTGACCACTCAAACTTAGCTTCCTTCTTTGTCAATGCTGTTAACGGGCCTGCAAGTTTAGAGAAATCCTTGACGAAACGTCTGTAGTATCCTGCTAATCCCAAGAAACTACGGATCTCTGTAGGAGTCTTAGGTCTCTCCCAATCCAGCATTGTCTCGATCTTCGAAGGATCTACCTCGATTCCTGTTCCAGATATGACATGACCTAGGAAGGTCACTCGGTCAATCCAGAATTCGCATTTGCTGAACTTAGCAAACAATTGGTGCTCTCTCAAAGCATGGAGCACAATCCGGAGGTGTTCAGCGTGTTCTTCTTCGGACTTCGAGAACACTAAGATGTCGTCGATGAAAATAACGACAAACTTATCGAGGTACGGATGGAAAATTCTGTGCATCATGTCCATAAAAGCTGCTGGGGCATTCGTAAGTCCAAACGGCATGACCACAAACTCGAAATGTCCGTATCGGGTGTTGAAAGTTGTCTTCGGGATATCCTCTGACCGGATACGGAGCTGGTAATACCCTTGTCTGAGATCGAGCTTGGAATAAACCCTCGATCCTTGTAGCAAGTCGAACAATTCCTCGATATGTGGTAAAGGATACTTGTTCTTCACTGTCATCCTGTTCAACTCTCGGTAGTCGATACACATGCGAAGTGTACCATCTTTCTTCTTCACGAACAAGACTGGAGCACCCCAAGGCGAGGCACTCGGTCGGATATATCCAATAGAAAGAAGTTCATCGAGTTGGTTCTTCAATTCTTTCAACTCTGCAGGAGCCATTCGGTACGGCGACTTCGAATAGGACTCGGCTCCCGGAACCAGATCAATCACGAACTCTATATCCCGATCTGGTGGCAAGAATTCCAGATTCTCGGGAAACACGTCGATGAATTCATTGACCACGGGCGTCTCTTCGATCTTTGTCTGGTCCTTCGGGCGGTTGAGAATGTAGGCTATAAAGCACATCGCTTCTTCTTTCTGAACGAGCTTGTTGGCTTCCATCATTGAGATATACGGACCTTCTCCTAATCAGAAACCTTTAACCTCATTAAAACCCAGAATAACCTTCTTCTCGAAACAATCAACCTTCGTCCGATGCTCGTACAACCAATCCATTCCGAGAATAACCCCATATTTCTTCATCGGCAACTCGACCAAATCAGCCGGGTATTCGATACCCTCGATGATAACCGGACAACGCTTAAGTGCTCGGTTCGCAATAACCTTCGAACCCAACGGCGAACCAACCACTAACACATAATCAAGCAAGGAAACAGACGCATGCACAGATAAGGAAACAGCAGGCGCAATAAATGAGTGGGAAGAACCCGAGTCGTACAATGCATGTATAGGGATGCCATTTATATATATAGTACCTTCCACCACGTCAGTCGGATCTGCAACAGCATCCTCTGCATCGCCTTCCAAGGCGTAAACACGGGCATAAGCCTGAGGCTGAGCGGCTCCCTGCTGTACCGGTCTCCTCTTCGGACATTCACCTATCCTGTGATCGGCGCTACCACATCCGTAGCAAAGACCGTTCTTCCTCCAACACTTGGCCTCTAAATGCGGGCCCTGACAAAATCCACATACTGGTCGTGGAAATCCCTGAGGTCGAGGAGGAGCAAGCTGAGGTCGGGGAGGAGCAGGCTGAATGGCGTTCCTGAACGGCTTCTTCCCAGAAGAGGACCCAGACGGAATAAATGGCCTCTTCGAGCCAGAAGCGAAACTCTTGGCGGCTGCAGGGGCAGGTGCAAATGTCGGTCTCATCTGTCGGAGATCGGACTCTATAGAAAGTGCCATCTCGACTGCATCGGTATAGTTCTGGAGTCGGTTCCCAAGCATGTGCATACGAATCTCATTCGACAACCCCTCAATGAACTGTCGAGTCTTCCTTTGCTCGTCGTCAACCATATACGAGCAGTGAATGATAAGCCTGGAGAAGTGAGCCTCGTACTGGTCGACGGTAGAAGTACCCTGCTTGAGAGCCAGGAACTCTCGCTCACGTCGCTGTCGGACCACCAACGGAATATACTTGGCCCGAAACTCAACCACGAACTGATCCCAAGTCGGGACCACATGCTCACGCTGCCATCTCTGTTCGATACGAGCCCACCAATCCTGAGCAGCTCCTACCATCTGATACACTGCTAACTCGACCCTCTTAGGGTCCGGACACTCCATTACTCGGAATATCTTTTCCATCGCCGATATCCAAGCCTCGGCGATAACATCATCAGGTGCACCCTCGAACTGCGGAGGGTTGAGCTTAAGAAACCTTCCCAGATCATTCTCCGGGGCAGGAGGCGGTGTTGCTCGGTTAGCATGAACCATGAACTTCCCTAAGGCTTCCATAAACTGAGCTGGAGTCGGAACACCTGGAGGCGGACCTGGCGGTTCACGGCGAGGAGGCATTCTGCACATTCAATACCAAACATGCATGATAATAAGTGATTATGGAAAGCTGTAACACGTAGAAAAATAAAGTTCACATAATCACGTTGTCACAATCACATAACTCTAAGCCGTACGACCTAGACACAACTGGACACGACAATTCAGAGCTTCGGCCATTGGACCAAGAGCTCTGATACCAACTGTAGCGGGTGCCCCAAACGGGTAACGCGCGCCCCGCACCGAGTCCCGACCCGGAACCGAAATGGGATCCGACCCGAACCGAAACCCGGCGAACGGCAAGCATTTACTCAATAACTAGGCGGGGTTCTCAAAACAACGGAAAGAAAAAAGGACAGAAGTGCGGAAGCGAAATAAACAAAACATTAAAACATAAATAATTACACAAGTATTAAAGCCCACCAAGGCTAACGAAATTCAATTAATTAAATAACAAACGGGTTCGATACAATATCCCGATAATTATAATAACGGGTTCAATATATACATAATCTCGAATACAACTTAAAGTAATAAATCCCTAACATCATAAAACATATAAATAAAAGCCATACGGGAAAGAGTTATACATGAGAAAAAATAATGTAACTCTACGACGCCTACGACGACGAAGATCCCGCCTAGTAACCTGAAACCAGTACTGGGGTAAAACAGAGGGGGTTAGTCAAACGACTAAGTGAGGAGGGAATAATAATGTATATAATAAATCGGAAATAAATCACCAATTTTAAACTTAAAACAAATCAACATAAAAGAAAGGTTTTCGTAATCGGGTGGTGATTTAACATAAAATATAACAGATCATATGACTCGGCGAGTCGAGTCCTGAACTCCAATATCCAAACATAAAAACCGGAAACCACCCTTATTCCTCCAATGTAGACGGACCGCTAAATCCGAACTACGCGTAACATACTAAATTAACTCAGGTACTCAAAGGGTTGTCACTCCGGCCTCACCCCGAGCTCCCAAATGGAGGAAACCATAGGATTTACACCGTAGACCCGACGTCTACCGACTTCATCCAATCGCTCTTACTCTGGGCCCAAACGAACATGCATACATTTCATAACTCGCTTTTCAAAACATTTCGGGTTGGTCAAAAGACCGTTCGAGACATGACATATGCGAGGCCGAAGGCCAAAGTTCGCCTCAGAAAAAAAAAGGTTTTACATGTCTCTTTCGTAAACATTTCAAAGTCTATACGTAGTACTTTTCATATCAAATCATTTTCGATAAATCAAATGAACATAATAATCATAAATATCTATTAAGTATATATATATAAACGGTGTGAAAACAAAACATAAACGTGGCTTATTTTGGGAGAGGCTTATTTATATATATACGTAATAATACTGGAAACAGAAACGGAAAGCCTCACCTGTGGCTATGCAAAAGAAGAGCAAAAAGAGCAAGAACTGGCGCTAATCCACGGGAGTATCGTCTGCAAAATACCAAGACACAACCAAATAAGACTAAGGACGACGCACGGCTTATACGAAAACATTAGAACACATAGAAGCACGTTATACAATTAAATCAATCACTTAAGTTCAAATTATCAAACGAAAACAGAGTAATTCATGCATTTAAAAATGTAAATCAAGTCCAAATGCAACGAAACTTTATGGACATGCTTAAATTATCATAAAGAAGTATGCACTCGAATTTCGGGAAAATCGGACTTCACATGCAAAAGTTAGAAAATTTAACGAAAACTTAAAACGCACTATTCATATACCCGAACATGTCGTAAATTCATAAATCATGTAATTCCTATCTATTTCATATATATCGAATACACGAGCGAAGAAAGAATTCGGAAAAGATGAGCCGAAGCGGGACCCGTAGGCCAAAATGTGCCCTGACTTACAGAAGGTCAGGGCACTGTTCGACCAGGCCACACGGCCTTGTGCACGGCCGTGTGCCGAGGCCGTGCACAATCGAGCAACACGCACGGCCTCATGCACACGGCCTCAAGGCCGTGTGCACCAGCCCGTGTGCCATTCACAACACGCACGGTCTCTTGCACGGCCGTGCAAGAGGACGTGTAACCCTACACGGCCTTGCGACACCCCGTGTGCAAAGCCCGTGTGCGTCCAGATTGAGCAGAAACACGCAGACAACAAAAACATACGCGATTTCAAACCAAAATTCAACATTTAATCGATAAATCATGCAAATCACTCCCTAATTCTCACATATAATCATCTACAACATATAATCTACATATAGAAACGATAAACACGAAAATCCATCCACGATTACTATCAAAATCGAATAAAACCTAAATTCTACAACTATATTCAAAAATAAGAAATACTAAGCATACGAGACATAAAACGAAAGGATCGTGAAAGGCTTACTCGTAGATGAGATCGCGAGGAGTTCGTAGACGTAAACGGCTCGAAAATCCGTCGGGAAATGGAGTCGGGACGATCGTTGGAATCTCTTTCTTCTTCCTTCTCTTTTTCTTTCTTTTTCTTTCTTCTCCTTTTCTTTCTTGCTGAGTGTCGCGAGAGTGAGATGAGAGATTGACTTAGTCAAATTTTGACTAAGGTTTAGAAATCGAAGGGGCAAAGTCGTAATTTTGCAAAATAAGTTCGAAAACTCACGTTGTCCAAATAACATGTAATTACAGTCAAAATTCATATTATTAAACGCACATTGACAATTTGTAATTTAAATACAGAAATTCATTCATATACGAAATAATTCTAAAATTACATAATAAATATCAAATAAAATAATAATTTGCGCAAATATTCGATTCGAACATACAGATTTATCATTCGGATTTTCGGGGCGTTACAATATATATATATATATATATATATATATATATATATATTATTTACTAATTCATGCAATATATGAAATATATATATAATTATTCAACAATAAAACAAAGAAATAAAATCAATACGTTGAGTTGAATTTTCCATCATTTATTGATTGAAAGTGAATAACAAAAATCAAAACAAAAATAAAAAAAGAAAAAGAAAAAAAAGGAGAAGAAGAAGAATATTATTGTGTGTGTGTGTGTGTGTGTGTGTGAGAGAGAGAGAGAGAGAGAGAGAGAGAATGGGGGAGGGAAGGATGGAGTTTATAAAAAATTTTAAAAAAGCCCAAAAAATTTTAAAAAATTATAAAATTTACCCCGCTGTATCAAACACTTCCCTCAGTCGTGTCCTAGCTGTATCGGACACTCCTCCAGCCGCGTCCGACACTGTATCCTAATTTTTTTCTTTTTTTTTTTTAATTTCGGACACGGTTTTGCCTTGTCAGGCGTGTCTGTATCCGACACGTGTCCAACACTGCACGGGATTAGAGATAAATATTGTTAGAAATTCACATTTATTTTCCATTACAATGATAGGAAAAATCTTACAATAGGCCCAAAATAACTTTATTAATTACGGGTTATTTTCGTCAACAAAATTTTTTTGCCAGCAACCCCAACTGACTCTCAGGGGAAAATTGGAATATTTTGGCTGACGTAAGCACAAATTCTAATGGCTGAAACTAAGTATTAGACAGAGTAATAGTCCAGGGGTGTAATTGTAACTTTCAATAGTTTAGAGAATTTTGCTGTATTTTTACTTAAGTCAATGGATGTAAGTTTAATTATCCCTAAAAATAACCCTTTATGAAATACATATAAAGATTTATCACTGGAATTCATGACAAACATGACATGTACATCACGACATTAGAAAATTTTATTATTGGACTTGATTTACCATTTGGCTTGGCAATTAATAATAATAATAATAATAACCTCTTAAAGAGTTATTATATGAAAGGTAGATTCTAATGAAATGCAATCATAATTCAAATCAAATTATATTTCTACTTAAGTTATACACAATTCTATTTAGAGGGTGTTTGCTCATTTCTTGAGAGTCTTACTTTATTTTCTTGCAGGTACAAGCTTGAGGACTTTTTGGAGCGCATGAATGTTATATTATGTACCTTGAGAGGCTTGAGAGATAAAAAAACGAGTGATCTCATACACTGTCCCATACTTAAAAAAATTAGAGTCACAAATTATAGGGGATATTTGCTCATTTGCTGTGGCTCTACTCACTATATCGGCAATGCATTTGAGAGATTGGAGCAAGAATTTTGATATGGAGCAGTTTGAGTTCTGGCCTTGGTGGAGGGATATCATTGTTAACTACATGTGGTGGAAGCATCACGAGGCTATTAGGAGTAGTTTAATTTGGTTTTTTTCTGTTCATGATTATTGGCATATTATTGTTGTGCCTTTTCGCTTTTTGAATCTTTATAGCTTCATGCTTGTTAGATTGAAACGGCGCCAGGCTAATGGTCTTTCCTTAGCTATGTTCTTGGCAGTCGAACTCTGTTGATTGGAACGTTCTTTTCTTTTATATACGAGGGGTTCTCAGTAATAACTTTACGATATGCTCACATCAGTTATATTAAAAAAAAAAAAACAAATTCTATTTACATCTAAATATATATATGCTACCTTTGAGTAATTACTACAAGTCGGATTAAACTCAATATCCCTTTACTAACACATATTCTCATTAAAAACGTACAAATAAATAAATCTATAATTATATAAATAATAAATTAATTAAAAATACTAAAATTTAGAATAGGATTCTAGAAATTTTATATAAAGAATAACACATATCATTATTAAAAAAATATACAAATAGGTAAATCTATAATTATATAAATAATAAATTAATTAATAATACTATAATTCTAATAGGAATAATTTCAAATAAAGAATTCTTAACGACGACAAGTCAATCCCGTTGAACTCTTCCCTGCTTCTTCTTTCGACTGTTATTGGTATTTGTTGACTATGTTGACTATATCTACTTGTTCTATATTTATTTTTCTATTTCTTTTGTTTTCTTGCTAAAGGGTTCTTGTCTGTAATAAGCGTGTTTACGCTTTTGCCTTATTTTTACTTTGTATATACTGGACTATCTTAGAATTAATGAATAACTTTTGCCCTCTCATTGCTTCTTCATCTTCGTCTCTCTCCTTTCTCTCTTGCCATAGCTCTGCAACTCTGAACTGCAAATCTTATTCTAACATGGTATCAAGAGCGGGTCGACCCTAGACCTGTTTCTCTCTCTTTCCTTCTCCACCTTTTTCCTTTCTTCCGCCGCGACTCTCTCAATCGCACCACATCTCCATTTTACCCTACAATAAACCCAAATCTATCATCTCGGGTTTATATCTCTCCATCTATCTTCTGGATCCTACTCTATTTTACCAGATCCGTGTTCTTCTCCCTTCGATCTGAACTTTTATCTACTTCGTCCGGATCTCTTCACTTCTGCTAATCCAGAAAACCCTTAATCCTTCTCTATCAACTAATTTCCTCCATTCGTTATGTCTACTTCCACGACGAAAACTTCCGATGGGAATAAAAGTCTCGTAAAAGTGACGGCGCCATCCAAGGACATCTATTTCATTCACAAATCGGAGCAACCTGGTCTCAGTCTCACTACGACTCCTGTGGACAGTAAGAACTTCTTATCATAGAGTCAATCTATTAAAATGGCCCTAGAGACCAAATCAAAATTAGGGCTTATAGACGGTACCATCAAGACCCCTGACAAAACGGATCCAGATTACCCTAGATGGCGAAGAGCCAACGTGATGGTTATTCTGTGGATACAAAATTCTATGACCAAAGAAGTTAAAGATGGATTCTCCAACCCACAGACTGCAAGAAAACGCTGGATAGATCTGGAATTTTTACGGTCAATCTAATGGACCCTTGATCTACTACGCTAAGAAGGACTTGCACTCGGTTTCTCAAGGAAGCACATCACTGTCAGCCTACTACAATAAGATGGTTAAACTTGCAGAGGAAGTGGACTATCTTCAACTACTTCATCCCTACTCCTGTGAAGAGCAAAAGCTCAATGATGCTGCCAGAGAGTCTGACTCTCTCATGAGGTTTCTCATGGGACTGAATGACAGTTATGACAACGCAAGAAGTCAGATATTATCCATGGATCCTATCCCTGATCTTAGGCGTGCTTACTCCATCCTACTACGTATTGAATCCCAGAGGGATGCTCAAATTTCCATCGATTCTGGAATTCAGAATGCGCTAAACTCACAGACCAACTTTACCAAGTCTAATGCCACACAGAAATCTGCTGCAGTCCCAAAAGAAGAACGCTACTGTCCTAGGTGTGATAGCACCAACCTTACGCCAGAGACTTGCTTTAAACAACATGGTTGTCCATATTGGTATGAGGAGTTCAAGAAATCTAGAAGCTCTGGAAAGGGGAGGTAGAGGTGACAGACAAAGCTTCAATCTAGGAAGAGGTTCTGGACGTGGGAATAATGCCTACAAGAGGACTTTCGCCAACAATAACCTCAGACACTCCACTAGATGGAGATTTGCAAGTAAATTCAAATATTGGTGATATAAATAACACTGTTGCTAACCTTGTGAAACAAGAACTCCTCAGGATTCTCCAAGCTGGAAATAGCAATATAAATGAGCAAATCAACTTCGCTGGTACATTTGATTTTGCAGGTATTCCTAAAACTCTTAATGCCTCTATTGTTGGTAAGATTTATAGTGATGATTGGATTATCGATACCGAAGCTTCTGTCCATATGTGTTCTAATCTTGCCCTTATGTCTAACTATGATACTTGTAAGAATTATATTCCTGTCACTCTTCCTGATGGATCTATGAAATTGGTTTCTAATATTGGTAGTGTCACGCTAAATGGTAATCTGATGCTTGCTAATGTGTTATATTTACCATCCTTTAAGCACAACCTACTTTCTGTCAAACAACTCACTAAAGACACTCAATCCTCTTTTACATTCTTTCCCACAAAATGTGTTTTGCAGGACCTGAGAACTAATAAGGTTTTGGCTACTGGAACTGCTGTTGGTTCCCTCTATGTTTTGGATAAAATATTTGAACAATTTTTCTCATTCTGAGAACTCTCAAAATTCTTATGTTTCTGATGTACCCTCTTTCAAAGATTGTAATAATGCATTGTCCTATAGAACTGTTGACATTAGGACTTGGCACAATCGCCTAGGACATTTGAGTATTAGCGCTATGAAACATATACTTCTTAGAACTTCTGATGCAGGTACTATTGACCATTGTGAGATATGCCATATTTCCAAACAACAAAGGTTACCCTTTCAGCTTAGTTCCACTATCTCTAAGAATATATTTGAACTTGTTCACATGGACTTATGGGGTCCTTGTAGAAAACCTAGCTTGAATAGGACATATAGTAGATGCACATGGACATATTTGATACCCCATAAACAACTTACTTTCACTATTCTTAGTTCTTTCATAAATATGGTTGCTAATCAATTGGGTTGCTCAGTGAAAACTGTCAGATCTGATAATGGGACAGAATTTGTGAATTAAACTGTTGCTAAATTCTTCTCTGATAAAGGCATCTTACACCAAACTTCCTGTCCACTACACCACAACAAAATGGTGTAGTGGAAAGGAAGCATAAGCATTTGCTTCAAGTAGCTCGAGCCTTAATTTTTCAGGCCAAACTTCCATTCAAATTTTGGGGGGAATCTGTCCTAACAGCAACTTTTCTCATAAATAGGTTTCCCTTCCAGAATTTGAAATGGAAGTCTCCTTACGAAATCCTTTTTGGATCCAAACCTGACTATTCTATTCTAAAGACTTTTGGATGCCTTCGTTATGCTACTGATACTGTTTCTCATAAGGATAAGTTCTCCCCTAGGGCACATAAATCCATTTTTATTGGATATGCTCAAGGGCAAGAGGGTTTTAAACTTTACAATCTTCGATCTCATAAAATTTTTGTCTCAAGAGATGTTCAATTTTCTTAGAATATTTTCCCTTTCTCATCTACTTCTACTGCTGACCATATCCCAAGTTCTGGGAACCCTCAACCTAATTATATTTTTGAGCATTTAATTCAAGTCTAAAGTAATTAAGAGTGAGTCTCAAAATTTATGTTGAAATTTGAGACTACTTAATTTAAGTAGAAGAGAGCTTTATCAATTAAAGTGTTAATTGAAAGTTTAAGACTTGAGAGTTAATTTGTATTAATTCAAGTCAAATAATTAATTGAGAAACTTATGATTTATTTGGAATAAATCAAGTTCAATTAATAGAAGTGAAAATCTGTAGCAATTAAATGTTAATTGGGCTTATTGGACTAGAGAATTAATTTGGAATTACTTTTAGCCCAAGCTGATCAATGATGGGCTTGTAATTTATTTAGAATAAATGAAAGCCCATTGTATGATGGACTTGCTTAATTAATTATGATTAATTAAATTGGGCCTGAGGAATTTAATCTGGTATTAAATTGAAAAGGCCTTTAGAATGCCAAAATACTGCTAGGCCCATAGTAGCAGGGGGCGAAAATCTCAGCCCATCTAGGACTGGAATTTTCGGCCAACTCAAGTCTATTTGAGACAGATCTTGCAGAACACAGAATAATGCTACTTCACGTGAAAACAGAAAAGAAGAAAAAATCAGATTTTTCCTAACCCTAATCTCTCTCTCTTCTGCGCCTTTTTCCTCTCTCTCTACAAGCAGTTCACGTGAATTGCAGAAAACTTTTCTGCAGTTCAACATGAACCAGCCTTTACAATTATTTGTTGATTCTCTTATTTACATTAGATAAATAATGATCTTAAATCTTTAGCAGGAATTAAGAGATTCAGAGTTCGTCTGCGAGAAGCCGTGGATCAACCTCAGAGGGTTTCGGTTAAAGATCGGACCTTGGTAGAATCAAGAAGCCTGCACTGATCAAGGAGTGGCCAGAAGCTCTGGAAAGCTTTTGTTCCTTATCTACTACAAAAAGGAGTGCGTAAAGGTGCATATCTCTCAAGATATATAAACGTTTCAAAGTTACGAATTCATTAGATGAAGATTCACCGTAACTCCCCGGGACTTAAATTTTTGAAATCCATTACTTCCGCTGCGCCCGGGGGTGCGTGAATCCCAACATTATATTTTGCCTTAATGGCTCGTTATTTATGATTATTGTTTTTCACTGGCCTCGGTGGCCTTTTTATTTGCACTTTGAATTTACTGTTTTACTAGCTCCCTGTGTGGGATAGGTTTTATGATTACAGTATTTTGCTTCCGCATTTATTGTTGTCGATTTTTAACATACTTTTGTTGGCGTTCGCCAGGTTACGGTCCGTAGCCGGACCTCTGTTCTCGTTTTGAACTGTGGCTTGGTGCGGGACGGTACGTCGCACCATATTTGGGGACGTGCCGTTACAGAATATAATTTGATACTTAAATTTTTTTGTTATTCCAATTACAACTATTAATTAATAATGTACTAAATCTATCAAATATAATTAACTACAATACATATATATATATATATGTATGTATATATACTAATGCATGCTACTAAAAAAGATAGTCTAAATAATTATAAGAAGGTATGAAATATTATGTCAATGACGCGTAATTTAGTTATTCTCATGTTTGATCTTCTTGAGTATATATTGTGAATTCTTTTTCTTTTTATTAATCAAGCTTTGAAGTGTCTCTTCATCATTGCTTAGGATGCACACGCCTGCTATGTCTTTTTTCGCTTTCAAATGCTTTTTCTTCTTTGCTTGTTTATACTATGCTCATTTGTTATAGTTCAACTTCAAATAAATCTTGCTTTTCTCTTCCACAATGATCATTTGAGTCAATCGATGATTTGTCATTGATTTCCATATGTACCTCAGGTCTATCCTTTCAATTGCTTTTGCTACGACATGCAATGTTTCATTGATTACTTTTATTCTTTTGTTCAAGGCAATGAAGAAACAAAATTCAGTTCGTTCTTGTAAATAAAGTTTTCTATAAAATTTTGAGTCATATTCTCCCTAAAAATAAAATTTGCTAGTATTTACAAAACAAAATTAGTTGAATATTATAAAAGTATTTTTCTAGTACACAGATAGTTAATTATTGTATTTTTATCTATTTTTTAATTGATATGGATATACCGAATAAATACTTATTGAATATATTTGATACTTAAATCCTTTTTCTTAATATTTGAATTTATAATTATTAATAATAGACTAAATAAAAATATAATAATTAATTAAAAGACATATATAAATGATTTATAGTAAAGTCACGATCTAAATAATTCTAAAATGGTACACTAATGCAATTAAAAAAAGCCGAAATAATTCTAAGAAGATATGAAATATTATGTCTAACTACGTACGTGTACTTCAATGCTTCTCTTATTTCATCTTCTTAACTATATGTTGTGAATTCTTTTTTTTTTTTTCCGTAATGAAGCTTTGAAGCATCTGTTCATTGTCGTTTAGGATGTAAATATCTTTTTGTTTGAAGATTAAAGGTCTATTCATTAAATCGAAGAAGTGTCCGATAACAAAACAGACATAGCATAATCAAGGATATCAAAGTCCCAGAAATAACACCAAACGAATGCCTAGCAAAACTATGGGCAACATGGTTACCTGTCCGATGGAGAAAAGAAAAAGAACTATATCGGAATCAATGACAACACTTCTCTAATGTCCTTAAATTACCAACAATTGAGTAATCAAACCCTGAAGAAGATATGAGTGTTGGCAAATCCCGACAATCACTCTCCAAGGTAATGCCCCCTGAAGAAGGAATGCCACATCCACACCGAAGTGAACTCCCGAGCTTTGGCGAGGGGCCTCAACTCAAAAACCCACTCCGGTGAACGGCACTCAAGCAAAGACCACAAGCAACAGCGACCATATCCCAACAACAACCACAACCAAACAGTACAATGCGGAAGCGATTTAAAAGAAAGCAGATAAAGTCCATAAAAGTCCACGAGGCTAACATAATATCAAATAAACATTTGTAATTCAAGATACAGAAGACTCATAAACAGATAATGCCATACATGGCCAACTAGCCTACTCTGTGCAATCCTAGATATCTTCAACTATCCCACGTCAGGGGCACATAAGGTACATAAAGTAAATAAAGCAGTAAAGGGTACGAAAGTAATAAGATACAATAAACAGGACTCGACAGTTGTTTGGACCACTGGCAAGACAAACCAGACAAGACTGAGTCTATCTAGACCTGCTGATGCCGACTGACAAGTTAGGTGACATCGCCACCTGTCTACCTGAAGCAAGAACCGAAATAGCAGGGGTGAGTATAAAGGATACTCAGTAAGGGGGTTTTGATCACAGTTCGTCATTTATCTTTTAAAATCACATGTAGTGAATGTTGCCCATTTTGAGAAAGACTATAAATAATGATATAAGTTGCAAAACTATAACACAAGGCAACACTCGGGTTCGGCTTGCTTGGAAAATACAAAAAGGTTGACGAACCAGATCCTTTAAAATCATTTGCACATAATGTCAAGCCAATAAATTGAAAGAATATTAGTTGAGTCACGAGGCCGTTACGAGTTCGAAAGGCATGATATGAATAGGTTAGAAATGATAAGTAAATACGGCTCGTAATTCAACTAAATAGTTTGAATAATAAAGGAGGCTTAAGTGAGGCAAGTTCGAGCCACGCTTCCGGATTTTATATATATATATATATATATATATATAGTGAAATACATATGCTAAAGGAGGAAAACCGCAATTTGCTTCGACTTGTAACAAAAGCCGTAAATCAATTAGACAAATAAATAATGCAATAAGTCATGCAATAATGTGTCCCGGCGAGAACGGGCCCTCTCCTTATAACTCCCAATTCATGAAAATCATGCAAACACATAGTCAAGTACTCCACCACCGAAAGTCAGGATCCAATCATAATTTTATGGAAACGCATGTTAACAACGTCACCCTTATCTGAATTTTCTAGGAAGCGCGTAGCCTACAATGCCACCCTCGCACTAGCTCAGGCTAGCCAACCTCCTGGACGGCCTAAGCGAATACGGATTAGAGTATACATAGGGATTTACCCTAGACGCTCGTCCCCAGGCTTACCTCCTGTATACTCCGGGCCCACTTTATTATACTGTCCATGGCTCGCATTTGAAATCAATAACAGTTTAGGTGGCCAAAAGGGCCATTCGAAAATAGAGAATCGGGGTGTGGGAGGCCAAAGGGCCATTCGAGACAAGGTTATCTTTGCGAGGTCGAGAGACCAAAGTTCGCATTTATAAACAAATGGGTTTTCCTTGCCTCTAGTTGAAAACTGTTTTTGTAAAATATTATACATATAGGTTTTGCTATTAAAAGGGATTGACTAGGCACATAAGGAATAGTAAAGGCAGAACAACAAGGAATAAGAAAAGCTGGGTAGTCATTTATTTCGCAAACCTATATAAGACTATGTCCTTGCCCCAGTTAAAATAAGTTTAAACCCTTACCTGGCTCGACACGATAGTGTGGAAGCAAGCAGTAGTCAAGTTTCTCCCTCGTTGGTCCCACCTGTAATACACAGGGCCTAGAGGATGAAAACGAGACCGACAATAACAAAAGCAAGACACTAGACAACAAACGACGCACGGTAATACAATTAGAACTCAAATCATGCAATAAACGTAATATGGAAGTCAAACAATTAGACATATAAAGATATATATAAAATACGGAACGACAATCAAAGAAATACTAATGCAATACTAAATAATAAAAGAACATAGATAATACATATTAAAGGCATGCTAAAACGCAATTAGGGCAGCTTAAAATAATATAACGAAGCTCTCACACGAAAACGGGATTGAACGGACAAGAAACGGGAAAAGTGGAAAAAATTCCTAACGAGAAAGGTATCAATTGATGGTCAAATAAGGTCGGATAAAATGCAAACTATATAAAATATTTAATCCTGAGGCTCAAGGGAACTATAGGTGAAATCGGATTAATTTTTGGAGGTCGTATGCGAAAGGTCAACATTTAAATAGGTGGGGTTGACCCAATTCCCGAAGTGCAAGAAAGGAAAAGGCTAGAAAATCCACTAAGGCACGTGCACCGGCCAACGCACGGTCTTAAGCACACTGTCAAGACCGTGCAGGCGCACACGGCCTTGCGCACTGGCTATGCGCACGGGCGCAAGCCGGTGCAGGTCAAAATGGGTGCGCACGGGCTAACACACGGTCTTGGCAAGACCGTGCAAGAGCCCGTGCAGGCTAAAGAGGGTCACATGTGGCCGCGCACGGGCTTGGCAAGACCGTGCACAAGCCCGTACGGCTCTTCTGGGTGCAGCGAACAGCAGTTCGTGAAATCTCACGCGAACACCAACATATAAATTCATAGATCTCCTAATTTACTCCATAAAACATCCTCATTTTCACATATAATCATATATATCATATTAGCTACACATAGGTCTAAGAAACATGTAAAATAGTCAAGTAAATCTCCCTAAACATGAAAATCCTAAAACTATAAAAATCCTATATAAAAGCCACGAAAATCATAATGAAGAGGGAATGAAATGAAATGGGGTAAAAGGATTACTGGTAGAGAATGAAGTAAGGATCGTTCGGGTTTTCACGGCTCATCGATAGGCGAGAAACGGGCTGTCGCAGCCCCGGGCGCTGAGAGGAGAACCCTCACGACGGCACCCGTTGGACGCGCGGGTATAAGCTTCACCACCACTGAGCACAACCCTAAAGTTTGGCTTGAAACCACTTGCCAAAAGGTGATGCACCACATGGTAGTTGTGCTTGGAAGATCACTTATAAACCCTTCACATTACTTATGTTTTTCCTATGTGGGACAAATGCCCACATGGTACATATTTCTCAAGTTTGGGGTGTTAAACGAGCTCGGTAGGGCGATTCTCCTCCTCTTCCTTCTTCTTTCTCCTTTTCTCCTTCTCTCTTCTCTTCCTTCTTTCTCTCTCAAAGAATATGGGTTTGTGTGAGAATAATGGATATAAGAGGGGTTATGTATGCAAAAAGGGATATTGAATGAGGTCGGGGTAAAAATACAGAATTTGGATAAAAGGCAGGTTCAAGGGTAAAACTTATTCGTGAATATAAATATTCTCACAAAAAGCCTTCGGCGTGAATAAAATATTATTCCGAAATAAATGCGAAATTTCCGGTCGTTACATATCGCCAGTAGGATAGCTTCTCGGTCAACTATTACTTCGGCTTCTCGTCCCTCCAAGAGACACTGTTTTCCTCCCGAGGACCAGGAAATATACTCGTCAGCTTTGCCCCTCACCACCACTCCATAATCGTGAGCCAACTCCTTAAATGTGGCTCTGTTAAAATTTATCTTAACACAATTCCTTTCCTGTGGTTTCTCCATAGAAGCAGCCGAGTGGTTGCAAGTAGAAACAACTAGATCAGGTGAATGAAGGGTGTTAAAATAGTTTTAGCAAAGTCAATCATATCAAGAGGCCTTAAAGAATCATTCTCCATAAGTTTCTTGTTCTGATTTTACCAAATAACCCAAACAATCACCAAAGTCTAATATGTTATCAAATAACAAGTCTCTCGAAATTAATCACCTTAAATACTTGTTAATTACTCTTAATTAACTCTTACATGTTAATTACACTTAATTAACATCTTGATCTCTTATTAATGAATTAATTCCAATTAATTCATTTGTCAATCCAGTTGACTATTATCAAACTCTGTTGATATAGATAAATGTGTTCGCCTTTGGAAGTCATTGTGTGATCCCTCAGGTTCACCAATAGGACAGTAGTAGGAACACATTCTTAATGTCATAATTGTGACTTTAATTAAACTCATTTAATTAAAGACTATTTGTGAATCAACTCATTGACTTCACAAATACATTCCTACAGACCATAGATAACGTCTAGCAACGTGTCCATGGCCACCCATCCATCGATGAAGTAGTATGAGCCTTTCAGCCTCATGATCTCCGTTAGATACGATCCTTCTATCATCCAATTCCCGATTGAGACCTAGGGTATGGGAAATGGAACCCCAGTAGTTTGCAACGCTATGAATGACATTCCTATAGTAATTCCATTTGATCTTGCACTCTAGGAACTCCTTCCTAGTGAAGACCAACCGGATCTTGCGCAAGGATTTATTGGTGGAATAAACTACAATAGAATTCATAGGAATTCTTCTTGTTCTTGTAACAAGTGATAGATCCTGTATTAACCCTCACAGCCTCCATGCATAACTCGAACATACCCAATCATACAGCTTATGTGAAACTCGAGGGATTCATCAGTATGTCAAAGTATGCCCCAGTCATACAAAAAGCAACCATGGAGTCTCAAGTCTAAGGATTAGTTAGACACGATCATGGCTAGGGAAACCCTCCTAATCTCTAAGACTCTATATAAGTCTTGATCCATTTAGGCATTCCCGGCGGGATCCTCAGTGAACTTAATCTCCATTAAGCACCCTCATATGCATAGTAGTGTCAAAACACTAATCTCATGAAATGGGACACGCCTTCATAAAGCTATGCCATATGAACAAGTCTCAAGCGAGTCTGATCGACATCCCCTATGCCTTTTAAACTCTTCGACTTGGAGTGTTTTAGATCACACCATTGGGTGCTTATTTCATGGCCCCCAAATGGTGAAACCAAGTCCCTTAGCTTACTGTGATCTTGGGGTTTCATCCATACACTAGAATAAACAATATGCAATCATTTATAAATGTAATATGATGAATTTGGCCAAAGTAGTGTTAGACGACTACTAACGTCAATCTATTATGGATCACTAGATTGTTCTACTCTAGAGTTTTAGAGGAAATGCCTCAAGTAGTTCGGCTTTCCATGGCACAACTCTAACATATAATTCTATATCTTTTACTGAAATTCTCAAATGAATACAGATAACAGTATGAAATAAGTTTACAAGGCTAGAGAATGCAAAAGTCAACTATGACTCGACTTCCGCGTAGTAATCAAAACCTGAAACAAAATATGGGAAGCAACGGGGGTTAGTCAAAGCGACTAAGTGAGGGCGCTATAATACATTTATATTAATGAAAGCAGAATAAAGATTCACTATTTTTAAATGAGAAGAAAGCAACCGAAAATAAAGGTTTTGAATAATTTGGTGAATAGAATAATGTTTGCAATAATAATTAAAACCTCGGCGAGACGAGCACTTACCTCCAACTTTGCAATAATAAATAACTGAATACCACCTTATGCCTCCCGTGTAAATTAGAAGGAGCGCTAATCCGACTAACTACACAATACTCTGTGCATGGGTTAAATCCAATACACCTTCAGCAGAGGACTCTAAGCGACAAAATCCCGTCCGGCGCAGGTACTCAAAGGGCTGCCACTTCGGCCACACCTCGAGCTCCCATGAGCTTTGGACACTACAGCATTGAGATCCACCGTAGATCCGCCGTCTTTCCGACTGCACTCTGTACCCTAACATCCGGGCCCAATAATATAACTATGGCATAAAGGTCAAGAAATGATTCTCGCATTTTGAAAGGTTTGTTTGGTCAAAGGGACCGATTTATAAGTCCAAGTTTTGTCACTTCTCGAACCAAAGGGGCTCTCGAAGAGTTAATAGATAATAATTTGATATTAAAACATTTTTCTCGAACTCATCAAGATAATACAATTTTCAAATAGCTAATATGTATAATATAAGTTGGGGAAGAAAACATTAAAAGCATAAAAACAAGGCTTCGGGTTTATATACGGGATATCTACATATAAGTAAGAAAACCGAACTCAAAAAAGGAATCCCACCTGGACAACGATGCAAAAAGAGGAGAAGAAAGGACCAACTACTCCTCGGGAGGAATAACACCTGAAAATGCAGTCCAGACACGTGATGTCTATAAGTAATTATTTGATCACTTAGCATAATGGGACAATCAAGGGTAAAAACGGTAATTTATATGCAAGGCATAAGATTACGAATAAACGAATAACATTTAATCAACTACACAATAACTAAACATAGCAATCACTCAGGGTAAAAGTGTAACTTCACGTCATTCATGTACAATTCATTTAAATCCACAAATTTAATACAACTTATAGCTTTTCACAAAAGCTCAAAAGCTACAAGCTAAGGTTAAGTCCTAATTCTAATATAATCGAACCAATTCCAACTATTCTATCTATGCAATCATACAACATTGATGTTCAATAATTACAAACACGTTTCAAGTTGATATACAAGTAATTCAGGCCTAATTGGTTCGACAAGCTAAAAGCTATCGCGACAAATCGAAGCTATCAATTAATCATACGAAAAACCGTAGATCGGAATCAAGTAATACCAGTGCCATTAGAACCGTTGCGACGAGGAGAACAACTTGTCTGAAGGTTCTGTGACCAGATTCTGGCTGGAATAGAGTTGCCACCATTCAGCCGCCAGTTGCTGCCACCGGACCTCCGCCGGACTACCTCCGATGGTCGAACCTATATACTGAAATGTTCCTCTCTTCGAGCCGTCACTTCCCTTAAAACCGTTTCTCAATCGGACCCTCCACCGGAAAGTTATTCCACTTCACAGGCTCGGTAAAACCCTAGAATCATAAATTCCAAATTAACGATGATTCGCTTAACGAAATACGAAATTGACCTCGAATTTAGCTTACCCATGTCGAGAAGGTTGGAAATGGTAAAATCCCCGTCGAAGATGGTGGCTGGAGATAGCTCCGACGCCTCCTCAGCCATGCGCCGCCCTTGCTCCGCCGCTGCTCTACCGTGGCTCACTTCCAGGCCATGAGACCACCACCAATCTCATCGTTTCGTCAAGGGCGTCCCAGCCATGGTGGTGCGCGATCGAGACACCGCCTGGAGTCGCCGGAAAATGCCCATCTCCCCGTGCCTATTAAGCTCCGATTCACCACCGTCACCGTGAGTCAGGAATCGAAACCACCACCAATCGACTTGTCGTGGCCAGGGCTTCATCCCCATGAAATTTCAACCTAAAACTCCGACGGCAAGACCTTCGTCGGAGCTCCTCCACCACCGCGCGAAACTGGTGGCTCCACCCTGCCTCAACTGCTCTTCAAATCTAGACAATATTGGTACCTATACGTTCGTCTCGTTGAGTAGATGAATTTTCATATAAATTTTGTCCAATTCCAACAAGAAATGAGAGAGATATGGGGGATTGAATTTTGTGTGTGAAATCACACCACAAGTGTGTGTTCTGCGCTGGTGTGTGTGCGCGCGAGAATTGTGTGCTATTTTTGGAAAATTACACTTTATATCCTATTTTGAAAAATGGGCCAAAAATATAAAGTGTCAGAATTTAGCATACTTAGTGTCAAAATGACCGAAATTGAATGTTTAGTGAGGTTCGATGTTCGTTTTGTAAAACTTTGATCATTTACAAAAAGTCAACTTTTGGTTCGGGCCAAAGTGTAAATATGTTTTGGTATAAAAATGAAATTCATGAAAATATGATTTAATCAAATATGTTTGAACTTTAGAAAATAGCGATAATCACATTAAACCACCCCTCACCTTTTTCAAATTTTGCACTTCTCTCCCTAACGTTTCTCTTTTCGCAAACCACCCTCCAACCTTTGTCATTTGTATCACTTTGCCCCCTATGACCAACTGCCGTCTATTTTTGCGTCAAACGTTTCCGAAAGTGATTGCACTTTGCCCCCTAATGTTTTCCACAATCCCAAAGTAAAATAATTTTACTAAATTTACATATTATAAAATTAATTAGAAAAATCCTACTACTAGTCAGGCATCGTAGTGACTAATATTAGTCACCTTTAATTATAGTGTAGATTTAGTAAATTTAATCCCGATCATTTATTTATATATGACTTGTCACATGTTATTCAGATAAAGTGAATGGTCACTAATTTGGTTATATTATTAATGTTATAATTACGTAATATACTATATTCGTTATATATAATTTTTTTCAAATAATATAAATCACAAATCTATTAAAATCTCATCCATTATAATATGATATTTCTTTATTAGGTATGAAATTAGTTTTAGGAAAATTTTATATTTTTCTATTTTTCTTATATATAATACTAAATTAAAAAAGAAGTACATATAAATATAAAGAATAAATATTATATTTTATTATTAGACAAACGTTCAATAAATAAACATAAATAAGAGTTCTAGAAATAAATAGGATTACTAACATAAATAAATAAATAAAATACATAATAAGAATTATAATGCTAAATAAGGGCCAAAATAAATATTTTATAAAGGATAAATATGTGCACATGCGTACGAAATTAATTGAAATTATGTCAAGTTTAATTTATCATTGATTATTATAAATATAATTCATATAAATTTTATTATCATACACAATAAAGATTACATAACTAATTAATAAGGAGAGTGGATCATGAAACTTTACATATTAATAAAGGTTAGGGGGTGGCTTACGGACAGTGGAAAAGATTAAGGGGTAAAGTGATCACTTTCGGAAACGTTTGACGGAAAAATAGACGGCAGTTAGTCATAGTGGGTAAAGTGATACAATTCGCAAAGGTTGGAGGGTGGTTTGCGAAAAAAGAAACGTTAGGGAGGAAAGTGCAAAATCTGAAAAAGGTATGGGGGTTTAATGTGATTATCACTAGAAAATATTTGGAACCTCGAAATACTTGTGCTTTTAAAACATGGGACCACAGTCCAATTGCACTATTAATTACTAGATTAAATTACTCGGGCTAAAACGTAAATTTACCAAATTGACCCTAATTAGTATCAAAGTGATGCAAATTGAATTCTCATTAATGCTTTGAGGTTTTAAATGCAGAAATCGATGATTCATGAAAAATCTTTAAATATAAATATTAAAAAATGTGAAACCGTGTAATGCGTCGGGACCATAAATGGTCCAAATTTCGATAAATGTACCAATTTCCAAACTCGAAAATTTTGGGGCGTTACATATTCAATAAATATTTACTTAATATATTCATATTAAATAAAAAAGTTTAGATAAAAATGCGATTATCGTGCAACGCATGTTGATTTTACTAGTAAAAAGCACACGCGTTGCGCGTGAAGAATAATTATTTATTTTATTTTTTAAAATATTATATTTTCAAATATTTTTATAAAATCTATAAACGTATGATAGAAAATACATATAATTTTGTGTGAGTACTATTTATCATGTTTAATTTATAATATTATATATTTATATAACTCGTACTCCATTTATATCTTGATTGAGATTCTCACTAAATAAATAAATTTTTATACTTTTTCTAATTACAAGGATGCAATAAATTTTCATATATTATATTATACTTTTTAATTTTTTAAAGTTAATTATTTGATTCATTAATTGAATATTTTTATTATTTAATGATGTTTGAGAACATGTAATTTTTGTTTAATGCTGAAAAATATAGTGATATATATTTTAAATATTTGACAAAACTATTTAAATTATTATACCTTTTGAAATTATATGCCAAATGTTATAATTAGTCCTTAACGTTTCAACTTTGTATCACATTAGTTTCTCATATTTCAAACGTAGCATATACCCTAATGTTACTAATATTAGCACTTTGGTCCCTCAATTAAGGTTCAAGCGAGATTTGGACGAACTTTTTACTTATCGGACTTCAACACGTATTTTTAAGGGCAAAAAAATATCCATTCAAAATTATATATATAAAAGTGTCAAGCCCACGGACCTGTGGGCCCGTTTTACGGGAGCATAAGTTTCTAACCCACTGAGTACAACCTAAAATTGGGCTAAAACCATTGCCCAAAAGGATATCTATTGGTTATACTTGAATTCTAACTTATAAACCCAACATATTATTTCCCACAATCTTCCGATGTGGGACAACACTCAACACTTGGGGTGCTACAATCACCCCTCCTTTAAAATATATTCTCATCGCGGTGTGACATAGCCCCTGACCGCCCCCAGTGGGGACTCTAGAGGTGGCCTTTATACATGTAGCATTTTGGGCCCCAGGCTCAAGAGGTGGCTCCCACGCTCGTGGCACTTAGCTCTAGTAACTAACGGTCGGCTCTGATACCACTTGTCACGCTCCCGGACCTGCGGGCCCATTGGACATGACCAGCATAAGTTTCAAAACAGACCAAGTATAACCTGAAATTGGGCCTAAACCACTGCTGAAAAGGATATTCATTGGTTACTCTTGAATTCTAATTTATAAACCCAACATATTTCCCACAATCTTCCTACGTGGGACAACACTAACACTTTGGCCACTACAAAAAAGAACCAACGTACATGTTAATTTCTTTTGGTGCTTTAAATATGATTTTTGGTATTCTTATAATTATATAAATTTTTTTAAATTTTGAATGGATATTTCTACTTAAAAAATACATGCCGAAGTTAGGTTAGTGAAAATTTAGGCCAAAAATTGTTTGAAAGTTGACTGAGGGACCAAAGTGTTACACATAGTAACATTATGATTTATGTGTTACGTTTGATTTATGTGTTATAATGACCGGAATGCCATTCCACGGCATTATCACGCCACGGAACGGCGTTCCATGGTAGTTGAACGGTAACTAGAGAATTATATCGTCTGTGAGAGGAGTGGACGGAGAGAAGATAAGATTTAAAGTAGAGCGTGAAAACGCTTGTCACTAAGATCACAAACCCTAAACTAATGGGCTTAGCTCAATACAGAAAAAATAAGAAACAAAATGACGGTCCAAACATATATACGCCTAAAACTAATTACAATATGAGCAATCCAATACTGAGAAAGAGAGAACATACCAGTTTTATAAGATATTTACTATGTTGTATAAGAGAGAATATACTGGTTGTATAATAAACCAAAAAAAGAGCTAGAACGGCCGTGTCCTTCCACGATGTTGCAATGGAACTGGAGCAATGACCTCCATTTTAGTCCCCATGACTGCGACAACGAACCATAACCGTCAACAATAATGAAATAGTATCATGAAGCCATAGTTACCTAATACTCTCGATCCCCCTACGAATTGCGTACCAATTTCGGGTGTTTTTGGGTACCAATTTCCTATGGTATACATATTGGTAATCTAGATCAAGCGTACCGATTTATCCATTACATGATGATTTCAATCAAAGAAAGACTAAATATACTAATTAATTGCATAGTCCTAGATCAAATATATAATTATGTATGGATATATATTCTATATATATTAATTATATAGTCCTAATTATATTAATTAAATTCTATGAATCTTAGTGTAAGATGGAAAATTAGAAATAAATAACATGTATTAGTTTTGGCATATTTGAACCGATTAAATTCTACTAATCTAATGTTAGTTGGAAAGTTAGAAATGAATTAACATTGATACAATATTTAAGGATATAATGTATAATTATATAATGTACTGAACTTAAACGTACCACGTACCGAAAGAGCGCACCGACTAAGCTTAACCCCTACGTACCAATTCTTTAGCAAAGTAACGTATTACGTACCGTACCCATATCAAATACCAAGCATACCGCGTATCGGGTACTATGCCTGAAACATGAGTATATATATAAAATAAATAGTCTGTTAGGCATCAAATTAAAGAGATAAGAGGGAGCTAGGCAGTAAACTTTTTTAAAAAATGACTGGAATCCTTGATATATTATTTTGGGACAAAGGAATAATTTAAAATTATAAATTTCAAAGGGGGCTACAATGCACTTAACTCTAATCTTATATCTGCATTCTGCAAATATCTGTATTTAGTAAATAGGATCATATCAATGATAGTTTGGTCCATATGTTATTATTAAATTCATAAGTAGCAGAATAAGTCATTACAGTTTCATTTTAAAATTGATAAAGAATATACATCCAGTTGGTTTCGATATAGTGAGATTTTTCCAAATGGGATCTGAATCAATCGACGATGACATTCAAATTGACGTTAAATAAACAAAGTATATTGAAACATGATTATTATTATCCCACTTGCTAGTAGTTGCTACACTTGTTAAACGGAGTCCTCAGTTCTTGGAGACGTGATATTATCTTGAGCGATTATCTCCATGTTCGAAGTTCAACTTATTATAGATAATTGGAACTAGTAAATATAGCACATTTAATATATGTGTAATATAAAATTAAAATATATTAATAATATACAAATTTAGATAGCATAAATTTATAAATACTAATTAAAATTTTATTTATAATAATATTAATAATTTTTAATATATTTACAAAACTTATCTCATATTAAAATAGTAATTTTTATAATTAAATAAGTAAAAAATGTAAACAATTGAGTAATTAAAAACTTGCTGAGCACGAGTTTTGGATTAAACGTCCCAGGTTAAATGGTTCTAGGCGTATCAAAGTTTTGAAGACCGATCCTTGGATGGAGCTGCTGTATTTTTTTCCATATTAATTGGCTTTGAGTTCTATGCTCCATGTTATTTCGATCTTTTGTAATTTTGGTTTGATTTTTAGACGAGGTCAGGACCTGGATTTGGGCATGTATATGGCTTTTCGAACTATCTCATTTGGCCGTTTGGTTTTTGTGCGCAATAAATGAGGTGAAGTCCTCGATTAAATTCCACGGCGCTCGTCGTGAGAGCAAAAGGAAAAAGAGAAAAATAACTTGGGAAAGTGGGGAGAAGAGAGAGAAAAATATTAATAATTAAACATTAAAAAATCATTGAAAAAATAAAAGGATAAGGAAGAGGAAAGAGAAAAAAATAAACCGATAAAGAAGATGAGAGAGAGATAAAATAATAAAGAAGAGAGACAATAAAAGAACATTTTGTTTTTAAATCAAAACCGGTCAATACGGCCATGGGGTTAGAAGAGCCCCCCCAATATAACCACTCAAATCAGAAAGTCAGAGAAATACATCATCAAAACGCCAAATCCGACCACAAAAAAAAAGTAAGTAGCATGAATGAAATTGCAAAAAAGCAACAAACAATACAAATCGGTCTTCAAGTTATACAAGCAATGCCAATTGCCACCCCAATAATTAAGGGTATTCTTCACATACGAGGCCATCCAGAAATTGGTCATGAGTTTCGCACTCAGCATACTTGGCCACCATAATCTGCCAGTCTCCTCCACCAGACAGTAGCTCATATCAACAAAATTCTGAGCAGTGAAGATGTTGCTGACAGAAATCCGATTCGAGATCATGACAATTTGTACAGGATTAGCCGTCAAGTTCCAAAAGTAATATCTAGTCGAAGCCATAACATTATGTACAAAAAGAAAATTGACAGACAATAAAGTAGGAAATTCAAAGGTACTTAGGATAAGGGAAATTATTATATAGTATAAATAATAGTAAAAAAATCGGGTGAAAACAAAAATAAATATACGTTTTACATATAAAATATAAGCAGATAAAAAGTCGATAGTTGCAAGCAGTATTCCGAGAGTGGTTGGCCAACCCTATAGATGAAGTCGAGTCAAATGGTAGGAAATGTAAACGTGGAGCCTTCATATTTGAGGTTATTTAAATAAATAAAAAAGTTAAATTGTGGATTAAGATTTCTTGTAAATCTGAAAAGCCTTAAAAATAAGTGTACAAACCTAAATTTAAAGCAGAGTCCGTATCAAAAGAAAGTCCCCAGAGATCTTTTGGGCGGCACATGACTGGTCTAATTTGGCTCTTGCCAAGAAAAATGTTAGATTAATTCTAAAAAAAAAGAAAAATGTTAGATAGGTGTATTACTAGAACACAATTGAGCTGTAACAAAAAAATAATAATAATTTTGCGTTAATTGGAATATCTGTTGAAAATTTAATTTTTTTATATTGTCGAATTTTTTGCAGCGGACTGTCCGTTGCAAACTATTTTCGAATTCTTATATATTATTCAAGTATTTTTATATATATTCAGCATCGGTTTTTCTGTTGCATGCCAATTTTAATTTAGTGATTATTTTTAATTTTAGCAACGCAAAATCCATTGCGAAATATGAATTCTTGTGCCTTTTTTTGGTAACATTTGCAACAGACATTATCTATTGCAGATTTAAATTTTATTTATTATATTGGTTCGTTTATCAATAGAAAATCTGTTGCAAAAAGTAAATCATTGGTTTAGTTTTTTATTTTGCGACGGACTTTCTGTTGTAAAATTGGAATTTATGTTTTATTTCGGAATTTTTAAATAACATAACAACGGACATGATTCCATTGCAAATTCAAATTTATTTACTATACTTATTATTTGTTTAGAAGCAGAAATTTGTTGCAAAACTAAACCATTCGTTTAGTTTGAGAAAACAATTTTCTACCTCCTCTATAATCACGTTTTTTATAGTTTGTATCATAATTTATTTTTTGTTTCGAATTATCTCCTAACATTAAGTTATTTTACAAAATGTATCTTCCAACCATATTCAAACGGAATATGTCAGAATACTCCAGTACGTATAAGACCCTCACATTCCGGAATATTCCTCCTAATTCAGATAAGGCATTCTGTAAAACACGTGAACTTTAGGAGGCAATATTGTGGAATAAAAAATAGATTATGAGGCAAACTGTAAAAAATGTGATAGTACACATGAGGTAAAAAATTCTTTTCAAGTGTAGTTTTCTTTATATATTCTGAATTTCCGTTATGAATTTAATTTTGTTTTTAATGTTCATTTATGTAGCAACGAACATTCCGTTGTAAACATTCTTATATACATATTTAGCTTTTTCTAACTTTTGCAACGGAACCTCCATTGAAAATCCAATAAAATCAATAAAAACATTCAAAGTTCCAATTTATTTCCGTTGCAAACAGGAATGACAATTAGATATTTTTTTTTATTTTTGTGGAACGGAATTTCTATTGCAAATGTCACTTTATATTTATGTTTTTGAATTTTTGTCAATGAAAATAATGTCATTCTAATTTATAAATAACTCAATTTTATATCTGCAAATTTTATCTGTAGATATTAAATATTAGTTATTTATGACTTGGGCCATGGATGTTAGGTATATCTATATATATATATATATATATATATATATATATATATAATGCAATAAAGTAGCAGAAAAATAAATAACAATTCTATTGGAAAGTTGAAAAAGAATATACGGCCAGTGGGAACTTGAAAAGGGCGATCTTAATTCATAGATGATGACATTTCAGTTGACGTTAATAAATAAATAAAGTATAGTTATGATGATTATTAGCCCACTTGGTGGGCCGTACCTGTTATAAGGAATCCCGTGTTCTTGGAGAAGTGACATAATCTTAATTCAGCTGTGATTATCTCGAGACCTACATTTCGAATTAATAATTTAACAAATAATTCCTCTATGATTAATTAATGGCAAAATGTATTTTTAGTCACATAACTATGCACGATTGTACGTACTTATAACATTTTAGGTTCTAAGATATTTCGTATTGCAATTTAAGTCTCGTATATATCGTAAAATGTAGCAATTTTAGTCCTCGTATTGCAATTTAAGTCTTATATATCATAAATTCCGACGACAACTTAGGGACTTAAATTACAAAACGAGAACTAAAATTACTACACTTTACGATATATGGGACTTAAATTGCAAAACGAAATACCTTAGGATTTAGAATACGATAAGTGCATAGTTACAGGACAAAAAATGCAATTTGGTCTTAATTAATCTAATTTGGCACGTCTGTGTATATGGTATAATGGTGATAATCTCCAATTTCTATCATCCTTTTTAGAATTTTAGGGAGGTAATTGTGATGTTTCTTGAAGTATAATTAGAGGTAATGTTTTAAAACCAATACCGTGTATTGAATTTGAAAATCAACTGATTAAACCGTCGTGGAACTAGTGATGTCATAATTATATCGTAAATAATAATATATTAAAAACTATAAAAATAAAAATAAATATTAAGTAATGTATTTAAATTTTCCTTGTTATACTTTCTATTTATATTTAATATCTAGAAACCAATATATTAATATAATTATGAATTAAATAAAAATAATTAAATATCAATCAAGTATTAAAAAATATAAGGAAAAAGCTATAAATCTAAATCTAAAGAGAGAGATATGTCATTGTAAATAAAAGTCCCAACAATTTTTCTCTCAATTATGAAAAAATATTAATCCTTGAAATCCTCTTTTCTCCTTTTATATATGTCTCTCTCTTCCTTCGTTTCTTAATTTCTAAATAGTTATTTCTTTATCTTTTAATTTGGGCTAGTTATGAAAGTCTTCCTAGCTAAAATTTACATCCCATTATAAACAAAAAGTATTAGTGACAATATAATTAACGGCGATATAAAAATTATCATTAAACATATATAAAGACAAAAAAAATTGTGTTGTCATGAAGTAATGTGGGAAAAATCTTTTCAAAATCTTCGACATTCAAAATCTTTTCAGTTTTCAGGTTCGTCCGAGAAGTGAAAATGAGAGAGGGTAAGTAACTGTGGAAAAAGTCAAGAAGTAGATGAAATGATTTTCAGAAAAACAAAAAGCTATGTTCCCCAAAATCCCTTCCGATTTGCACTTTGGTGCGCAAAGATGGAAAAATTAGGTTGTGATGCTTACTGCTAGTTCAAAAGCTAGCTCAATAAACATGTATTGCCAGGAAATTATATATTGCATACCATATTTTTTTATTTTTCGATATGTATTTGTATGACGCACTTTCATTATACCTAGGATCGCGGAATATGGACAAACTGGAGCGGTGAGTTGAGAGACGGTGGTGGATAGACAAACCTAGAATAAAACTAGTTCTGCTATCCACTATAAGACAACAATCCTTCACTAACAGAAAAGTTTGTCACAAACTTAATAAAATCCATTACAAAACGCATTATGTGACAGATTTTGATCTTCACAGATCTGTCACTATATGCCTTATCACTAATTTGTTTTGTGATGGATATAAAATCCATCACAAATTTAATTTTTTTTTTAAATTATGCTTATTTTTCTTCTATTCTAATCCATAACTATTCCATCTCTAATGCATTTCTGTTCCGTCACAAATCCATCATAAATTTAAACATTTGTGATAGAACTTTCTCTATCACTAATAATCCATTACCAAAGCGTGTGTTCTCTTGTAGTGACCATATGAAGATGGAAATGAACTTTAGTCTAACTTAGCCTCAAAACCTAACTCAAAAGGGGAAAACAAACCATTATATATTAAACACGGCATTTTTTAATTTTTTGGCAGTGAAATGGTGTAACATGCAATTAACCATTCTAAAAATTAGCCTTTCTAAAGTCCAAATAAATGCCTCGTTAGCTCGTTTTCCCATCACAAAGGGGCTATGGAAATGCCGTGCTTACGAACCATGGTTTCGAAAATGGTCTCGTTTAGATTAGAGATAATTAAATTTATATCTCTTAATTTAGGAGAAAATACAAGAAGATCTACTCAACTATTAGAATTACAGAGATACCCTTTCGACTATGGTTCCTTCTAACACTTCGGTCATGCCGTAAGTCATTTTCTTGTTTTCAAGTAGATGTTAATGTTTTATTAATTGAACAACAACTCAATCACTTTGTTCATTAATTACACACTAGTAAATATGGCGCACTTGATGCGTGTGCAACGTAAAAATAATTGTGTTATTCCACATGTATATATATTTCGTGTATTAATAATATATAAATATATTTAGATAGTATAGATTTATAAATACTAATTAATTTTTTATTTATAATAATATTAATTATTTTCAATATATTCACAAAACTTATAACACCTTAAAAAGAAATTTTTATAACTAAATAAATAAAATTTAAAATTATTGAGTAGTTTAGATAGGAAGAGAGAGAAATAAGTGAGAGAAAAGAAAGAAGAAAAAAAAAGAACGTGAGAAAGAGTCCAAGCGGTTACTCTAAGAGGAAGATGAATTATATAATAGTATAGATATATAGCAAACAATATATATAACAAATTTTTTTTGGGTAATTTAGTCATTTTATGTTGAATTAATGGACTTGACCTAATTCAGCCCCCAAAAGCTAACTCAACTATTTGCAAATTATGGTTTGTTTGCCAAGCCATTATATAGTGAACCCCACATCTTTGATTATTCAATGTGGGCTGGTTTAACACACCCCCGTCACGCCAGGCCCACAGAATATGCGTGTAGCGCCCCAATATTGAAAGTGTGTGCACATTTGTCCCACATCGGATTTGTAAAGCAAATGGAATGAGTTTATAAGTTAGAATTCAAGTGTAACCAATAGATATCCTTTGGGCAGTGGTTTAGACTCAATTTCAGGTTGCACTCAGTGGGTTCGAAGCTTATACTCACATCCAACGGGCCCGTGGGTCTGGGGGCGTGACAATGCGGGACAAGCTGGAGCGTGAAATGATTTGCAAGAATGAACATCTATGAGAAGAGCACTGTCGCGACCCCCCGGGCACGGAGAGGAGAACCCCCCCTGCTTGGGCACCCGTTGGACGCGCGGGTATAACCTCCATCACCACCGAGCACAACCCTAAAGTTTGGCTTAAACCACATGCCAAAAGTGGTTGCAACCATATGGTGATTATGCTTGGTGAATTTGGTTATAAACCCTTCATTTTCAATGTGATCTTTCGATGTGGGATGAAACCCCAATGCACACGGCCTTGAGACACCCCGTGAGGGGAGGCCGTGCGCCAATCACACGGGCTTGCGACACGCCGTGCAGCAGCCCGTGTGGAATACCTGAACCATTTTCACGCTGAATATTTCGGGGCTCTACAATCGCCCCTCCTTCAAAGCGTAATGTCCTCATTACGCCGCGACATAGGCCCTGTCACTTCCCCGCCAGCGGGAAATATCCCCACGCACGCCGAGTTCCTTTGGCGGAGACCCCCTGGTGCGCGGGTCCGCACTGACGGTTGGCTCTGATACCATCTGTCGCGACCCCCCGGGCACGGAGAGGAGAACCCCCCTGCTTGGGCACCAGTTGGACGCGCGGGTATAACCTCCATCACCACCGAGCACAACCCTAAAGTTTGGCTTAAACCACATGCCAAAAGAGGTTGCAACCATATGGTGATTATGCTTGGTGAATTTGGTTATAAACCCTTCATTTTCAATGTGATTTTTCGACGTGGGATGAAATCCCAATGCACACGGCCTTAAGACACCCCGTGAGGGGAGGCCGTGCGCCATTCACACGGGCTTGCGACACGCCGTGCAGCAGCCCGTGTGGAATACCTGAACCATTTTCACGCTGAATATTTCGGGGCGCTACAAGCAGGGGTGGAGAGACATGCCGAGAATCGAACCCGCTCTGATACCATGTTGAATTAATGGACTTGACCTACTAACTCAACCCCCAAAAGCTAGCTCTAGAGGGGAGGTTTGTCAAGCCATTATATAGTGAACCTCCGCATCTTTGATTATTCAATGTGGGATGGTTTAACATTTTACAATTTTCCATTAAATTTTGTAGGTTTTAGTTAAGGTTAAAGTGTTTGTTTGTAATTTTTAATAATTGAGAAAGTTTTACTATATATATCCTTAAGTCGAGGGATGTAAATATAATTATCCCTTGTTGTGTATAACTAGTACTACTCACTCATCAAGTCAAAACCTGTCTACTTCCCTTACAACTGCCGATATAAAAATATGATATGCTTATTCACTGTATATGGATGTAAGCGTGTAACCTTTCACTTACCCTTAAAGTTAATTAATCCCGTGGTATAGACAAAAAGTAATTAAGAAGGAATTTTATCAGTCGTTTAAAGATAATCACTAATATTTTATATTTAATCAGGAGGATATATAATTTAATTTGATGTATGTATAGTATCAAAGTCAGAGAAAGACAACTAGTAAACGAATTAGATGAGGTTGCCGTGAATGCACGGGTAGTAGCAGGACTACGATATATAACATATCATATATTACTCGAATTCGAACTCGAACTTTTTGTCGAACCGATTCGGTTCATTTGCAGCCCTATATATATATATATTTTTTTTTTTTTTTTTGAGCAAAATGTCTCTATAAAATTATCACTACTAAAAAATTAGCTAATTAAACATTTTTTGTGACATGTAACGACCCAAAATTTCGGAATATATTTTCAGAATAATTATTCGACACCTCGTTGAATTTTAAATGAAAATATTAGCTTTGTTAGCTAATTTTATTTTATTCTCAAACCCTTATCCTCTCATAATTACCTTTTGCACCCTTCGAATTTCATTTAATTTCATTCGAGCCCCACACTCTTTTGAACACACCCACACCCTCTTGACCTCACTTGCACCCCGTTGTGCACACCCTTGAACCCATTTGCACCCTCTTGCATACACCACAAAATCGAGAGAGAGAGAGAGAGAGAGAAATAAGAAGGAGGAAGAGAGAAAAGCCCGCCCCGAACCCGTCGCTCGACCACTCGAAATTCTGAGACCACCTCGACGATCCTCGTTCAATTTTCTACTGGTAACCTTCTTCCACCATTTCATTTCGTCCATTAAATCTCGAGTTTTGCTAGCTTCTTCCTTGAATTGAATATTTGATATAATTGATGGGTTTGCATATTATAGTTCATCATTTTTCATGTTGTTTGGATGAAATGATAGCCCTTAGTGTGTATAATGCATGAGTGAAAGTCTTAAGAGTTGATTTTAGCTATAGAATCCTCCATGGTTGATTTTTGGTTGAAACCCTCGTGAAATATTTCGAAATCGCGTTTTCTGCACCTGAAACTTGAGCTGCACGGCCTTGCGCACGGTCTTGGCAAGCTCGTGCACAAGCCAGTGCGCCCGCCCTAGCACCTGCACCGGCCTGCGCACCCCGGTGAGCAAGCCAGTGCGCCAGCTATTTGCATCCTCAAGACCGTGCACAACCCCGTGCGTGCACCCGTGCGTATGCCTTAGCCATTTTCCAGACCTCTTTTCTTATTTCGCTTCAGTAATTGCGTCAAATGGCCAAAAATAAAAGTTGACTTTTTGCATACGACCTCCAAAAATCGAGCCGATTTCACCTATAGCTTTCATATGATTCCAGGATAAATATTCCGCAAAGTTTTCAAAATTCCGACCTCGTTCGGACCTTGAATAGTACCTTTTTCGTTTAGAACTTTTTCCCCAATTTTTGAATCTTGTTCGAATGATCCGAAAATTGCATGAGTGCTCTTTACACTATATTATGCATGAATGTGAAGTTAGAATTGCAATTAAGCATGTTTAACATCTCTAATTATGTTGTTTAGTTTAATGGATCCCATTTGCATTTTAATTGAAATTCTTGATAACTATGTGTTTTAATTGGTCCTTCATGAGTCAAACGTCCTATGAGTCGTGCGTCGTATCTTGTCTTGATTGGTTTTATCGTCTGCTAGTTTCAGGTCGTTCTCTCGAGGATTGCTTGAGTTGTCTTGTCTTTCCCGTGCTTCCAGGTGAGGGTTCTAAAATGTTTTCACTGGAGTAAGAATCCCTTTTATTCATTGCGAAATAACTACCCGTACGTGCTCGTAATGATTTGTTTTCTCGTCTCTTATATCTTATTAGATATTTGATTATATATTTTCATGATTTATTGAACAAACTCTTTGATATCAACTTATACCTATAAGTATCTCTAAACCGTTTTGTTTTCAAGAGGCAAGTAAAAATCTTTCATTTCAACGTGACACTTTGACTTTGGATGGGTCTATAAGGGAAGTCGTTAGGGGAGTCCATCAGCACATCCTGACACGTATGGAACTTATGGTCACCCCCTTTGTCGTCACACACTTGCCTAAATGCCCGTTTGGCACTGGACTTATAATGTTTCTTGAAATGCGAGCAAAATCATGTAATTTCTTTCATGGGGCCCGGGATGGTATTCTCGGGTCTCACCTGGGGACGAGCGTCCAGGGGGTTTCCCGAGGTACTACTCCCAAAACTAAGCATCAATCGTGGTCCGTTAGGAGTTGATAACCACGGTTGGGAGCGATGGTGGGTGTTGCATTCATTGCACACTTTCCTGAAATTCTGCGTCGCCTATAGTCGCGCTATGGGGTCAGACACCGGAGATGGAGTAATTTTTCATGACATGAAGGGGTTATAAGGAGGAACAGGCCCATTCTCGCTGGGATATTAATTGCCTTTCCTCATGCTTTATTGTTATCGCAAGTCGAAGCACATTCCGGTTTTTTTCATTTAGCATATGTATTTTCTTATATGTATATAAAAACCCGGAAGCGTGGCTCGTACTTGTTCCAACTTATGCCTTCACTGAGTATCCTTTATGCTCACTCCTCGTTTTTGATTCTTACTTCAGGTCGACAGGTGGCGTTGTCACCTCTCATGTCGGTTGGCAACAACGTGTTGAGTCTTGAGTTTCGAGTCTATTGGTATTGTTGGTAGTGTCCAACAACAGTCTGTCATTTATTATTTGAATTGAATCTCTCCATTAACTGAATCCCTATGTAAAATGGTTATATTATCGAATTGTTGAGCATTGGTTATGATATTTAATTGTTGATCACTGAATTATGAATGTTGATGCCCCGTGTGGCTTGAATTATTGATTTGATATTGTGTAGCTTCCTCACTTTGTTATTTCTATTTGTTATTGTTGTTGGGCTAGGATCGTTGTTGCTAGTATAGATTGAGTGATTGCCGTTCGCCGGGATGAAATTTTAAATGGGGTACATTTACCTTGTTGGGAGTTCGTCTCGGTGCGGATGTGGTGTCCTTTCTCCTCCTACGGAAAGGGGCGCTACAGTCAGTGGTATCAGAGCCTAGGTTTCCAAAAGGAAACCGAAAGCTCTATTATCTCGTCTTGTCTTGTCTTCAGTGTCTTTTGAGTTGTGTCAGTCCCTGTCGAGTTCGTGTTTTGATGAGTGTTTGTCTCATCTTGGTGCTTAAAATTGTAGATGATTACGGTTGGCCTAATTAATCAACTGGCAATCCTTTATGAATTTTTGTACTAAGGATGATGTAACGCGAGTCGATCGTGGAACTCCTTGTTGTGCCTTCTTTGGTTTGGTCTGTCTTAGTTGTGTGTCGATAGGGTTTCATTAATTATTGAGCATGCCTTAAGTGTTTATGTGAACTATATGACGTCCAAGTTTATCTTGAATTATTTGGCATCATTTCTTACCAGAAATGCACATATTTTGCCAATCAGTTGTGAACGCAGGTATGCCTCACAAGAAGGCCCGATCAGACCCTCCACTACCACCACTTCAGACTACTTCAGGATCCCTGTCTCCGTACCTGACAAGAGACACCGAGATAGCCCAAGGGGAGGAAAGCGTGACCGAGTATGAGGCTAGGTTCGCCTACCTGACTAGCTACTCTCCTAACTTGGAGCCAAACCAAAGGGACCGAGCCACGAGATTTATATCCAGATTGATGCCCGAGATCCGCCAAATTCTAATAGAGCTCGACTGCTGTGCTTATGCAGTAGCTGTCGCTTGAGCTTTACGGGCCGAATCGGAATTGGCATTGAGGGCTAGAGGAGCCAGACTAATCACATTGGAGAACCGACCCCATGAGTCAGGAGGTCCAGCGATCGTCCTTGAGACTTCTTACACTGAAGGGACGGCGGTTAGCAGACCTGAATCAAGTGGAAGTGCTACTCTCTGCGCGCACTGTAGAAAACTGAATCACACCGCTGATGTGTGTACAAGAAGGCTTGGACAGTGCCTGATCTGTGGTGCCCCCGGACACGATGTCAAGAATTGCCCCAACCGGGGCAGAGGCAACTGACGGAATCGAGGAACTACCGGGATCAAATGACTCAAGCCAAGACACCGAATAAAGGAAAAGGAAGGCTAGACAAGACTTTGTTTCTTGGAATAGAGGTACAATGCATGTTCATATCATTCATATTTTTCCCGTATTTCTATTTATTAATTGGGCGGCATGATATATTTGTTGTATGGTTGAACTCCGGATTTAATTCAGGGTATTTTAGTAAATTTTTCGCATTTTAATTCGAATCAGGGGCGTCTGTATGCCCCTACGTACGGTCTTGGTCAATCCGGTGCGTCCAGCTCAAAACCATGCAGTCCGTTTCAGCGCCTGAACCGCTGAACTGCTCGAACCGGCCTGCACTGGTCCGCCCGTGCGTGTCTCTTTCGCTGATTTAAACTCAATTTTCACGCAAACTTCCAGTAGCCAAATTTTTGCCCATTTTTCTCTCGCGTCCAGCAGCCAAAAACCCCCAATTTTCCCCCAAATTTCTCTTCCCATCTTTGTAAGCCTATAACTTTCAATCAGGCCGTCGGATCTTCATGAAATTTGGAAGGTACGTAGACCACATTGCATATTTTCATTAGTTGGTTTTGGGGACGATCTGATGAACCGATCTTGCACAAATCCTCGCCCAAAATACACCCCCGCCAAGCGTTCGACAAAATTTTCGAGTGAAGAATTTCATCAATTTCACCCAAACAAGCCTCAAAGAAGCTTCCCACATGGCCGCTGAAGGTTCTTGAAGAAGAAGGAGGCAAGATGATCCTCCATCCCCGCTTCCTCTTGGGGTGGAAATTCCAAACCCCACTCAAGCTAGAATTTTTCGTTGTATGTATGGCCGCCCGGTTCTCTCCACCAAATTTCTCGATGTGGATGCCTTGGGGAGATTGGGACTTGGCCCGATGTAGCTCGATACATCGAGAATGTGGGTTGGACCACATTCTTGGATTTTAGAAGGAATTCCTATCCCCGGCTTGTCTACGAGTTTATTGTCACACTCCAATTACTCTCACATCAAGACGACCCCGAGCTACCTTTCAAGATAGAATTTTGGGCATTCAACGAAGAGTACGAGCTCACTCTATGCCAACTAACGAACTCACATTTCGGACTACCTATTGAAGGGATGATGAGCCGAGAAATTGGTTGGTCCGAAGCCGACATATGGAGACGTGTCTCCATATCTAGGAAGTCCTTCAAGCAAGGGAAGTCAAAGGCCACCGACCTCATCAATCAGGCCTTGAGTACTTTTCACCGATTTCACTCTTGCACGGTGTTTGCTCAAGGGGATAGTTATGGCTCCATCAACATGGACGAGCTATATATTTTGGATTGCGCGGTCCAGAGAAAGTCGGTCAACGGCATCATGTTCTTTCTTAGGTACACGGAGTATGTGGCTACCCGCCCAAAAGGAGAAATCAGGATTGGGTCCTATATCACAGCGATCCTAGAGTGCGCCGGTGTGTTCGGAATGATCGAATGGCCCCAGCAGGGGGAGACTATACTACTATCACCTACAAATATTTTGCCCAAATGAAGCTTTGTAGGAAGACAAAGGGCCGCCATAGTAGGTATGTACCTATGTCGGCAGAGGAAACAACCGCCGAGAGCGACGAGGAGGAGGATGAGGATATTAATGAAGGAGGTCATCCTGAGGAGAACCGTCAGGAGATCGAGGAGCAGATGCCCGAGTAGTTATACGAAGCTGGAGGCTTCAATCCTCAGCAGGCTCCATATGTACCTGATCCTTCCAGAGCCGATGAGACTTACTTCGAGCAGGGCTTCGCCGACTACCAGACTCAGCATCAGGCTGGATCCTCTCAGTGGGACAGACTGAGTGAGGGTCAATGGAGCCAGTTGTAGTGGGCGCCCCAAACGGGTAACGCACGCCCCGCACCGAGGCTCGACCCGGAACCGAAATGGAATCCGACCCGAATCGAAACCCGGCAAACGACACACATTTACTCAATTACTAGGCGGGGGTTTCAAAAACGAAAGAAAACGACAGAGGTGCGGAAGCGAAAGTAAACCAAACAATAAATCATAATAATTGCACAAGTATTAAAGCCCACCAAGGCCAACGAAATTCAATTACTTAAATAATAAACGGGTTCGATACAATATCCCGACAATGTACAATAACGGGTTTAATATATAAATCCCGAATACTAACTAAATAAAATCCTAATATCATAAAACATAAATAATAGCCAAACGGGAAAAGAGTAATACATGAGCAAAATAAATGCAACTCTACGACGACGATCGAATCCCGCCTAGTATCCTGAAACCAATACAGGGGTGAAACAGAGGGGGTTAGTCAAACGACTAAGTGAGGAGGGAATAATAATGTATATTATAAAACGGAAATAAATCACCAATTTTAAACTTAAAAGAAATCAACATAAACGAAAGGTTTTCGTAAACGGGTGGTGATTTAGCATAAATCATAAACATATCATATGACTCGGCGAGTCGAGCCCTTAACTCCAATTTCCAAACATAAAACGGGAAACCACCCTTATGCCTTCAATATAGACGGACCGCTAAATCCGAACTACACATAACATATCATACGGTAACTCAGGTACTCAAAGGGCTGCCACTCCGGCCTCACCCCGAGCTCCAAAAGGTGGAGGGAACCACAGGATTTCCGCCGTAGACCCGATGGCTACCGACTTCGTCCTATTATCCTGACTCCGGGCCCAAACATACATACATACAGTTCATAACTCGCTTTTCAAATCATTTCGGGTTGGCCAAAAGACCGTTCGAGACATGTCATATGCGATGCCGAAGGCCAAAGTTCGCCTTAGAAATTAAAGAGGTTTTACATGTCTCTTTCGCAAACGTTTGAAAGAATATACGTAGTACTTTTTTATATCAAAACATTTTCGATAAATCGAATAAACATAATAGGCATAAATATTTACTAAGTATATATATAGAAACGGTGTGAAAACAAAACGTAAACATGGCTTATGAGAGGCTTATTTATATATATACATAGTAGTACTGGAATCAGAAACGGAAAGCCTCACCTGTTGGCTATACAAAAAGAAGAGCAAAAGCAAGAACCGGCGCTACTCCACGGGAGTATCGTCTGAAAAATACAAAGACACAACCAAATAAGACTAACGATGACGCACGGCTTATACGAAAATATTAAAACACATAGAAGCACGTTGAACAATCAAATAAAGCACTTAAGTTCAAATTATCAAGCATAAACGGAGTAATTCGTGAATTCGAAAATGCAAATCAAGTCCAAATGCAACAAAACTTTCCGGACATGCTTTAAATATCATAAGGGAGTATGCATTCGAATTTCGGAAAAATCGGACTTCATATGCAAAAGTTAGAAAATTTGACGAAAACTTAAAATGCACTATTCATAGACCCGAACATGCTATAAACTCATAAATCATGCAATTCATATCTATTTCATATATATTAAATAACGAGCGAAGAAAGAATTCGGAAAAGACGAGCATCGGGGGGACCCGTAGGCCAAAATTGGCCCTGACTTACAGAAGGTCAGGGCCCTGTTCAAACGGGCCACACGGCCTCGTGCACGGCCGTGTGCAACAAGGCCGTGCACATCAAATAGGGTCACGTACGGCCTCTTGCACACGGCCTTAAGGCCGTGTGCACAAGGCCGTGCACCACCACAACACGCACTGTCTCCTGCACGGCCGTGCGAGAGACCGTGTACACCCACACGGGCTTGCCACACCCCGTGTGCAAAGCCCGTGCACGTCAAGAAACAGCAGAAACTTCGCAGAACCAGAAAAACCACGCGAGTTCAATCCTAATTTCAACATTTGATCATCTAAACATGCAAATCACGCCCCAATTTTTACATATAATGATCTACAACATATAAGCTACACATAGGATCCAAAAACACGAAAATCCATCCATAAATTCTCTCGAAATCACATAAACCCTAAATTTTTCAACTATATACAAAAATGAGAAATACGAGGCATAGGAGACATTAAACGAGAGTGTGACGACCCGATATTTCAAGGTACGTTTCGGCGTGTTAGCCGGAATTTATTTGTGAATTATGTGAATTAATTGCATTTAAGTGTTTATTGGGTGTGATTTTTGTGAGATATTTGAATTAGAGGTATTTTCGAGTTTCTAGCATCGTATTGTCATCGAGGGCTTGATTAGGGTCGGTTTGACTGTAAAATCAATTAATTTGGACACAGTCGACTTTTAAGCCCGGAATAGCGATTTGCAGTATTCTTGGACTGGCTCGAGTTTGAGCCGGGTGTTCTTTTTCCCCTCTAATTCTCACGTTCATTCTCTCTTCCTCACTTATCAAAATATTCAATTTCTCTTCACTTCATTTTCCCTCTTCCAACAACAACAACTCTTAACCTAGCTTCTTTAATCTTCTTCACCTTCGATCATCTAGCTCTCTAATTCAACACGAAGGATCACCGAAGAACAATGAACAATTTGATCCGAACAATTCAAGCTCTCAAGCTCTACTTCTTCTCATTTCATAACTTTTCCATATTTAGGTAATTTATGGTTTTTGTTGCTATGATGATTGGTAATGATTCTTATGTTGTTAGAATGACCAAACATGAATATATGAGTGTATGTTGATCATCTTGAAGCATGAGTGGAGCTAGAAAGCTTGAAACTCCATTAATGGCAATTTGAAGCTAAATGGGTTTATTTGTAATATTAAATTCACGACTTCTTTAGCTTGTTTTAATGTTGTTTTCATGATATATGATCATATTAAGCATTTAGGTAGAGTTGTTGGAGGATTGGGGGATGAAAAAAAATAATTTTGAGCCAAAAATCAAAAAAATTATCGCGACTGCTACAGTAACCTGCGTGTTACTGTAGCAAATTTGCTACGGGAATTTGGCCAAAAATGTGGTGATCCGAACTTTAAAAATCCCGTTTTCACCCTAAAACTCGTCCAAAAATCATTATTTCACCACCATAAATCATCTAACACACAAAATTACTTATTTTGAAAGTTTCGTGGTGATTGGACATGTTCGAGTTTTGAATAGTGTTTCGGGGGTACTTTTGGTAATTTTCCCAAACGTTTGGAAATGCTACCCCAAGCTTCTATGTAACTTGTATGCCTTCTTTGCTCAATATTATAAGCTTCTAATGTGTCTAAATGTGTTTTATACATTTTCATTATTTAAGCATGTTTGCATATTTAAAGCCGTATGTCGTTAATTGGTTGTTAGTCGAGTCGTGTCTTACCTCGAGGCCCTGTGTGTTACAGGTGGACCCCAAGGGGACAAGGCATAGTCGTCGGCTTCCTCTCTCTTCTTTTGAACCTTTCAGGTGAGGATTTAAAACGCTTTCAACTGTTGCATTGAACAAATGATTGTGAAAACCCTTAAGTATTTGTATATATTTATCAATATTTGAGCAATGTTTTCATATCAAACAATATATGTATATTCTAATCAAATGGTTTCAAAACAGAGACAAGTGAACTTATTTGGTTTAAAGCAACTTTTGGTTAAGGAGCCTTGCGCGTATGCCGTGAATTCTCTCGGCAACGTTGACGAATGTTGTCCTAGCCGTTGCACACTTGTTCTCGAATGACCCCTTTTTGGTCAAACCGCTCCTTTACTCGAAAGAGAAAGGAGAACTAAAAATTCAAAGCGAGAAATATTACTCTTAACCCCCCTTGAGGACGCTCTTGGGAGGAACGGGCCCCGGGTTATAGGACCGAGTTAATATCCCGTAGACTAGGTCTAGGGTGAGACCCAATCCTATAATTCATAAATTAAGATTATATGTAGATGTGGCTTTGTGATCCGGTCATTTTCTATTACATAATCGAGGGTATTATCCAAGCTGTTCAGGGAAGAACTAGCCCGAATAATACTAACCGACTACGGTCGTTAAAAATGGTGAAGTCTTGGGTTGCTCCTCGATAAACCAAACGGTGTATTGGAGATTTCAAATATTTTTGAAATGTTTTGGGAGTTATAAGGAGATGGCCCGCTCTCGCCGGGAAATAAAAGGTTTTAAAATGTTTTACTACAAAGTCTGATTCACTTAAGCTTTATTGAATCCATATGAGACTATTCGTCATGCTACGAGATCTCTAAGTGACTAAAGCGTGGATTAGACTGGGTTTTACATTATTACATATACCTCCCCTCTTCACTAAGTTCTTTTGACTCACCCTCTCTTTTGGTTCATGCTTCAGGTTTAGATGCTCGACGTTCCAAATGTCGAAGTTGGCAGCAGTGGTCATAGGATTTGATTTAAAGTCTTGTGTCGGTCGTTGTACATTTATGCTATAGATCGATACAACATGACTTGAGTTACATTATGACATTGCTATACTCTCTCTATGATTATGTATTTACATTCTGGAACCGCGAATTGGCGGAGTTATGTTTATTTGGCCCCTGTGAGGGATGTTGATATATATATGCTTCTGATTTTCGATTAGTTGAGCATTGTTTAAATTCCCTTGTATTGATTACTTGTTTAAGCTTCCGTTCATTAATTGTTTATTGCTCTGTGCATTTGGGAGAGTCACTGTTGCCAGAGGTCATGGATACCCGTTGTCTGGGGTGGGGTTTCGGGTTTCGGTAATTAACCGTCGCTTGGGGTCTCATTCCGGTCCGGGTGCTGTGGTGTAGGGGTGTCACAGAGAGGGACGTGAAGGCTTACTCGTAGAAGAGATCGCGGGGAGTTCGTAGGCGTAAACGGTTCGAAAATCCGTTGGGAAACGAAGTCGGAATGATCGTTGGAACCTCCTTCCTTCTCTTTCTCTTTTTCTTTCTTTTCTTTTCTTTCTTTCTTGGTGTTGCACGAGAGTGAGGGAAGAGAGAAGGTGATGAGACTTAGTCAAAAGTTTGACTAGGGTTTAAAATCGAAGGGGCAATTTCATAATTTCGCAAAATAAGTTTGAAAACTCATGTTGTCCAAATAATACATAATTACAGTCAAAATTCATATGATTAAACGCACATTGACAATTCGTAATTTAAATATAGAAATTCATTCATTTACAAAATTATTCTAAAATCTCATAATAAATATCAAATAAAATAATAAATTGCGCAAATACCCGATTCGGACATACCAGATTATAATTCGGATTTTCGGGGCGTTACACCAGTATCAACAATCGGATTCTGATATCCGAAGTCAGTGGGAGGCCGACAGGTGGACTATTTGGGGAGACCGCTTCACATCTTTCAGCTAGCAGACCACCGAGCGACTTAACCAGCAGTCGGCTGACCTTCAGGAGCTCAAACACGAGGTTCGACGTAACCATACCGAGCTCCGAGATTAGATTTCTGACCTTGAGAGTCCATCTCCGAGCAGCTCGCTAGCTACCTGAGCCGCCTTGGCATGCCGCCTAGTTCTGGAGCCTCCGACTCTTAGACGTTATCGTTTATCCTTCCATTTCTCTATTTTTTTCGTTTTAATTATAATTTGACTTTTATTAGGAAACATTATGTATGAACTACTTTGTACTTGTCTTTTTGAAATTAAATGCTAGTTGTTAGTTTTAAATTAATTGTTTATGTGATAATTACTCGATTATGTATAACGAATGTTTAATTTCCATATTATACTCCCTTTTACAAACCCCGTGATCCGAAGAAGAATTTGAGGACAGATTCTTTTGAAGGGGGGAGTATTGTAACGACCCAAAATTTCGGAATATATTTTCAGAATAATTATTCGACACCTCGTTGAATTTTAAATGAAAAGATTAGCATTGTTATCTAATTTTATTTTATTCTCAAACCTTTATCCTCTCATAATTACCTTTTGCACCCTTCGAATTTCCTTTAATTTAATTCGAGCCCCACACCCTCTTGAAAACACCCACACACCCTCTTGACCTCACTTGCACCCCTTGTGCACACCCTTGAACCCATTTGCACCCTCTTGCATACAGCACAAAATCGAGAGAGAGAGAGAGAGAGAGAGAGAGAGAGAGAGAGAGGAGAGAAGGAGAAACGAAGAAGGAAGTAGGAGGAAGAGAGAAAAGCCCGCCTCGAACCCGTCGCTCGACCACTCGAAATTCTGAGACCACCTCGACGATCCTCGTTCAATTCTCTACCGGTAACCTTCTTCCACCATTTCATTTCGTCCATTAAATCTTGAGTTTTGTTAGATTCTTCCTTGAATTGAATATTTGATATAATTGATGGGTTTGCATGTTCTAGTTCATAATTTTTCGTGTTGTTTGGATCAAAGGATAGCCCTTAGTGTGTATAATGCATGAGTGAAAGTCTTAAGTGTTGATTTTAGCTCTAGAATCCTCCATGGTTGATTTTTGGTTGAAACCCTCGTGAAATATTTCAAAATCGAGTTTTCTGCACCTGAAACATGAGCTGCACGGTCTTGGCAAGCCTGTGCGCAAGCTAGTGCGCCCAACCTAGCACCTGCACCGGCCTGCGCACCCCGGTGCGCAAGCCAGTGCGCAAGCTATTCAGCCTACACGGTCTTGAGGATGCCTTCAAGACCGTGCACAACCCCGTTCGTGCGCCCGTGCGTATGCCTTAGCCATTTTTCAGACTTCTTTCCTTATTTCGCTTCGACAATTGGGTCAAATGGCCAAAAATAAAAGTTGACTTTTTGCATACGACCTCCAAAAATCGAGCCGATTTCACCTATAGCTTCCATATGATTTAAGGATAAATATTCCGCAAAGTTTTCAAAATTCCGACCTCGTTCGGGCCTTGAATAGTACCTTTTTCGTTTAGAACTTTTTCCCCAATATTTGAATATTGTACGAATGATCCGAAAATCGCATGAGTGCTTCTTTACACTATATTATGCATGAATGTGAAGTGAGAATTGCAATTGAGCATGTTTAACATCTCTAATTATGTTGTTTAGTTTAATGGATCCCATTTGCATTTTAATTGAAATTCTTGATAACTATGTGTTTTAATTGGTCCTTCATGAGTCGAACGTCCTATGAATCGTGCTTCGTGTCTTATCTTAATTGGTTTTATCGTCTATCAGTTTCAGGTCGTTCTCTCGAGGATTGCTTGAGTTGTCTTGTCTTTTCCGTGCTTCCAGGTGAGGGTTTTAAAATATTTTCACTGGAGTAAGAATCCCTTTTATTCATTGCGAAATAACTACCCGTACGTGCTCGTAATGCTTTGTTTTCTCGTTTTCGTATATCTTATTAGATATTTGATTATATATTTTCATGATTTTATTGAACAATCTCTTTGATATCAACTTATACCTATAAGTATCTCTAAACCGTTTTGTTTTCAAGAGGCAAGTAAAACTCTTTCATTTCAACGTGGCACTTTAACTTTGACTGGGTCTATAAGGAAAGTCGTTAGGGGGGTCCGTCAGCACATCCCGACCCATATGGAACTTATGGTCATCCCCTTTGTCGTCACACACTTGCCTAAATGCCCGTTTGGCACTGAACTTATAATATTTCTTGAAATGCATGCAAAATCATGTACTTTTTTCATGGGGCCCGGGATGGTATTCACGAGTCTCACCTGGGGACGAGCGTCCAGGGGGTTTCCCGAGGTGCTACTCCCAAAAGTAAGCGTCAATCGTGGTCCGTCAGGAGTTGATAACCACGGTTGGGAGTGATGGTGGGTGTTGCATTTGTTACACACTTTCCTGAAATTCATGCGTCGCCCATAGTCGCGCTATGGGGTCAGACACCGGAGATAGAGTATTTTTTATGACATGAAGGGGTTATAAAGAGGAACAGGCCCATTCTCGCTGGGATATTAATTGCCTTTACTCATGCTTTATTGTTATTACTATTATTAATTATTGTTATCGCAAGTCGAAGCACATTCCGTTTTCTTCATTTAGCATATGTATTTTCTTATATGTATATAAAAACCCGGAAGCGTGACTCGTACTTGTTCCAACTTATGCCTTCACTGAGTATCCTTTATGCTCACCCCTCGTTCTTTTGATTCTTACTTCAGGTCGACAGGTGGCGTTGTCACCTCTCATGTCGGTTGGCAACAACGTGTTGAGTCTTGAGTTTCGAGTCTATTGGTATTGTCGGTAGTGTCCAACAATAGTCTGTCATTTATTATTTGAATTGAATCTCTCCATTAACTGAATCCCTATGTAAAATGGTTATATTATCGAATTGTTGAGCATTGGTTATGATATTTAATTGTTGATCACTGAATTATGAATGTTGATGCCCTGTGTGGCTTGAATTATTGATTTGATATTGTTTAGCTTCCGCACTCTGTTATTTCTATTTGTTGTTGTTGTTGGGCTAGGATTGTTGTTGCCAGTATAGATCGAGTGATTGCCGTTCGCCGGGATGAAATTTTGAATGGGGTACATTTACCTTGTTGGGAGTTCGTCTCGGTGCGGATGTGGTGTCCTTCCTCTTCCTATGGAAAGGGGCACTACATGGCACTTCTCTCAAAATGTCTCTGTAACCCACTTATTTATACATTAAAAAAAGTGTCACTATAACTCTATATATATTTTTCTATTCAAAATATATTTTGAAACTTCATAAAAATATTAAAAAATCTTTAGAAGCGCCTAAATACACGACACTTTTAGTTAGTGTCACAAAATTAAAATGTAATTATATATATCCCACTTTTAATAACATTTAACTGTGTTTATATCTATTTTTTTTGGTATACTAGTGTAGGGAAAATATAATTTTTAACATTTGTTATCCCATTAATTAAAAATTACCAAAATTAAGTTCCATATCCATGTTCTGATCTCAAACATGGATTTTTTCTACTTTTATACTAGTTTTTGATGCTAAATTCACAAGCTTCAGCCTTCAAATATTTGGCTGTTTAGATAAAAATAAAAGGTGCGGGATGAAACTTATAAATAATATACATAAATAATATACATAGGTAATATGAATTAAAACCAATTAAGTATTCCTCCTAACCGATCAATACTTAATTAGCTACGTGAGTTGCTAGTGCATTTCCCGACAAAATATGATAAAAGAATGTGAAAAATATGAGAGATATGAAACTATATTTTTGAATGGAAAAATTGTATTTTTAGTCCTATTACTTTTTCCGCTGATGTAAATCTACCGGACTAATAATACAATTTATCGATCAGATTTTTGCCAAAATTTTATCAACTCACTTGAAATTCGCCGTAAAACTTATCACCATTGTGGATAAGATGTATATTTACCACAGTCATCGCATTCTCATAATTATTATCTAGATTAAGTTTCTCACATCAATTGTAGAGAAAGTAAATTCACAAATATATATGGTCTTTAATAATTTATTTAAAAAAAAATATTTACTCCATTTTTGTACTCTGTGTCGTCCATGTGCGTTTTGTTTGATGTTATAGGCCTGCGATCAGATATTTACTTGACATTCACCATTATGTCTACCAAGTACTTCCATGCTAACCTTAGTAAGTTCGACTATTGAAGACATTAATTGTGTGTTTATATATATCTCATATTGAATAATTATATTTATATATATTAAAACATATTGAATAATTATATTTATATATATTAAAAAATATATATGATGATCATCTTCCGTATTCACGAATTAGACCATTATTTTCTCGATCACAGGGTAGCTAGCATTAATTGAAATTGAGTAATTAGCTAGCTAGATCAATGTTTATTTATTCAATTGGTACTAGCTAGAGCAGGCTAGGTACTGTAACTATATGTCTATCTCTACTAATCCAAGAATTTTAGTCCTGCAAATATAATGTTTAAGTGTTTGGACGGGTGTGTTTTAGTTCCGCTTCGAATAATTTCAAAAGGGCTAATTGCAAAACTGAAATATTAACTAGTGTCGTATTCAAATATAAGGATATACAGTATTATTGAGTCATTTGCATTTTACCCACTAACTACAAAATAATGACAATTTAAATTAAATTTCCCTCCAAATTATAGTTATTCACCGGAATTCGCACATGTTGCATGTACCGACCAAAATTGTTAAGCGAAAGCTTGAGAATTGCCCATGTGTCTCAAATGTGTTTAATTTTTTCCCGTAAATATTTAATAGATGGAATGAGTTTCTTATGTGACGAAGAATAAATTGTCACGACAAGTTTTAGACTCTTAGGTGTCAGCTAAACAATTTTGATCCGCACATGCACAATACATGCAAATTTCGGTGACTAAGTGTAACTTGGGAGAAATTATACATATATTTAAAATGGATGCATTTTATGTGTCTAATTTTTGTTTATGTGATAATGATGTAGATAAGTTAATATTTCACCAAATTGTCACATAAAATATTTCTATAAATACTTTTTGTATCTTCTAAATCATTCATTTTTTTGTAACTCCATTATATATTAACTTTAACTTGGCTAACCATATATTAAGTAAATATATTTTAAAAAATTACATTTAGAAAATATTTTTACTCATACTTTATTTTCAATCGATATCTTATAAATTATGTTTAAAAGAATATTATCACTATTTCATTTACACTAATACCTATTTCACTTTTAAAATATATATATATATATATACATATATATATGTATATATATATATGTATATATATATACATATATATATGTATATATATATATGTATATATATATATATATATATGTATCATTTCGATGAGCTAGAGAACAATTTATATTTTTTGAAAAAATTCTTTATAAATTTTCTTTTAAAAACTATTACCTATGTTGCATGGACACGGACACGGGGACATGGATACGACACGATACGGATTTTTTAAAAATTTTAGGACACGATACGACTGACTAATATAAATTTTAATAAAAAATATAAATATTCATATATAATATTTGTACAAACATTCATAATTGAAAAGTAAACTATCACAATGTAATACAATTATTAGCAAAATTAAAATGTACAAATTGATTATTATGTTAAACTAACATTAATACTATTTGTGGATTATAATATTGTGAGAAACAAATAAAAATTAATTTAAGATCCTTAAAATTGAAAAAATATAAAAAATAAATAAATTTGCCGTGTCCTTTTCGTGTCCCAGCCGTTGTCCCTCGAGTGTCCCCGTGCCCCCAATGTGTCCGAATTTTTTTTGAAAAAATTTTTGGACATTTTTGCTGTGTATGACACGTGTTGGAGCAGTGTCGGTGTCCGACACGTGTCGAACACTGCACGACAAAAAATTTACCATGTTTGTGTTGTTAAGAAATAGATTTGTACATATCCCTTTAATATCTCCTTGTTGATATGTATTAATTATAATTGATTTATTCCTAGACTTTCCTTTGTATTAGGATTCTAGGGTTAGGGTTATTCCCTTGTATATATATACATCCTTGTAATGTATCCTTGGCATCAATGAAATATATCTCACATTGAGATTTTACATAATATCACAGCCATAATTTTTTTCCTCTCTTCTCAAATTTTTTTTCTCAGCACCACCATGTCTACCGCCGCCACTCTACCCTCCACCACCACATTCTCCGCTCATATACCTTCAATATTAAACTTCCTACAAAAAATTATCTTACTTGAAAGATGCAATTCCTTCTCAATTATCAAAATCTCAATAGTTTTATTGATGGAACTGGATGGTCATGCCCCATCAATTACAATTCCGGATCTCAAGGACCCGAAGTCTTATATCCCAAACCCTGAGTTTGATGTTTGGTACAAGAAGGATTAGATGCTCCATTCTTGGTTACTCTCATCTTGATCCGAGGAAGTTTTTCCCTATATCATTGGCCTCTCGTCCGCCTATGAAGTGTGGCGAGCCCTTGCTAATTCTTTTGGCTTGATCTCTCAAAATCGCAACTCCAGTTGCACATTGAACTACAGGAACATAAATGCAATGACATGTTGTTTTCGCAATTCCTTCAGAAAGTGAAAGCCTTAGCTGATGAAGTTACGACTGTTGGCCGCCCTCTCTCTACGGCGGAATTCAATGCTATCATCTGCCGTAATATTGGTAGTGAATTTCACAGTATAATCACGGCTCTCAATATTCGCATTGAACCGATTTCTTTTCATGAGCTACGCGGTCAACTTGTAGTTCATGAGATCCTCCTCAAGGCTTCCATGGAGGTTCCAGTCGCCAATTCATCCACTGTTGCTCCGTATCAGAACCAATCTGGTCACTCGACTCCAACCAGCTTCACCCAGAATCATGGTACAAACTGTTGTCAGCACTCAGGTTCCACCTAGTGTTACTCTCGCCCTCGTGGTCCATGCCAGATCTGCAATGGGAAGAACCACTCTACTTCCATCTGTCGCCAGCGGTACCAGCCACCTCGATTTGGTTTTAGGCACCAGTTTCTAGCCTAGGCCAACTGCACGCAATTTGGATATAGCTCCGTCCCTCCACCAGTACCTGCTCCTTCGTACTAGCAGGCGTACTAACCATAGTACCAGCCATTGTTCCAACTGTCGTTCCATTAGTGATTTCCTAATACCGCAACCAACTTCCATGCCACTCCGGACCTCGCATCTGAAACACCATACCATGGCCATGATCGACTTCATGTTGGTGATGGTCAAGGCCTTTCTGCATGGGAGACTATTACATATCACTATCTCTATTTTATTAATACCTATTTATGTACCTAATTTTTTTTATATACAAAATATGATTATGTTACATATCACCACCTCATATAAAAATATGTGTATATAGAAATCGTAACAGGGAAGAGAATCGAAATCAAATATCAAATATTGGCTAATATTCTTTATATGTTCGTAATAGGAAAGAGAATCGAGATCAAATAAATGATCGAGTTGCAAATTTAGAAAAGAATTTTGCAAAATATGTTTAGAATCTCATTGATAGCAGGTTTTATTCTAAAATGTGATGGATTTCTTATAGACATATTTACCAAAATGTGTTATGTGACTTGGGATTTTATTATTTTGATTGAAACTACCTCATCTAAGACTTATTATGCACTGTTTTCTAAAATGTCATGGATTACAGGAATAAATAATTGATTATTTGGTTGATTTTTAACTTAAACTTTTCATAGTTTTTGTTACAAAATATACATATCAAATACTATGCCTTTTGTTAATGTTTTCTAAGAAAATAGATTTACACGTAAAGGTTATAATCCAACTACACCAGTTAATTAATTTTAGTTTCTTTATAGAAAAAGAATAATGCATTGCTGACGAATGTATGAATTTCAGAAATTGATAGTTACGTTGAATATATTTTACTATGAAACTGATCATTATTATGATTTTTCTATTTGACGATTATGTCAAAGCATTTAACTTTCATCTCTTTTTGAAATTTATGAATTTTAGAAATTTTAGAAATTTTAGTACAACTCTGTTTTATTCTATACAAATTTATGATTAATATGTTATCAGTGAGTTTCAACTTGATCGTGAGCAGTCAACATTTATGTGTCATGGCTGAAGGATGGCCCAGATCAATCTGTATGAACTCGATTACGTTGGGAAAGTTGATTTTAATAGAATGAAGGAAAAAACGAAAAGAAATGTATTGTAAATATTTTATATATTGATTATCTCTCAAGATTGATAAAATATGTTTGATACATATTTTTTCTAGGAAACATATACACAATTACTTGAAGAATGATTATCAGAATTATTTGAGTTTAAGTGGAATGAAAAAAATTACTAAAATCAGTTTATGGTTTTAGGTATGTGTCATTATTTAAATTCAAATAGATTCATTTGTATTATTTTTTTGTCAAATATACATTTATATTTAGTTTCATTTAGTATAATCATATTAAATTTTATTTTTCTTGGTTAGTTTATAATCATATTTATGCTCAAACACTATTTTCTGATTTTGTAGGAATAAATTGGATGAACAACGGAAAAGAAAAATAAGAAAGGTATTCAAAGTTTTATCGTTAGTAATTTACTATTATATTATTATTATAATACTAATTGAGAAATTACTATATTATTTCTGTTGAGGGTGATTTTTGGTAAGGGATAGGGATCGTCCACGTGTTCGAGCTCGTCAGTTGAATTTGTAGAGGGGAGATCGACTTCGACCTGAAACACATGAACATAGGGGTTACTTGGCCGGAGGAGTTGTCTCCGACGTAGCACCTCCAACGCTCAAGTCAGTACGAGTGAACTGAAAAGGGTTTTGAGCAAGGAGAGTGCGGTCGAAGCAGTTAAGAACACTTACCAACCATAATAAATGCTGAGGGCATTTATAGGGTGGGCTAACATGCATTAAGTACATCTCAGAGTGTGTGCATTTAATGAAACGATCAGGGGTCATATCAAATAGAGTATTTCTGTGAAATTAGTCCTATCACAGGTACGATTTATAGATCTGTTGCATTTAATGCCGCCGCATTTGAAATGGACTTGTTTGATGGGACGTCATGGCCTTAGGCTCGAGTCGAGGTCGTTCGAGTGTGACACTCAACCCATTGAGACGCCTAGTGATATTGGTGAGGGTGCTATACCCGAGCTCGATCGTTCTATAGGTTGGGTCATGGCTTCCGACCCCAACAAGGCCATTTTTTTTGCCTTTAATTTTGACTCTACAGTCGTGTAAATGACCCTGAGAGCCATTGACCTTACGGTCGGGTAGATTTCTGACTTTCTCTACGTGTGCATGTGACCACTAGGATCATGACACATGGACGTACAGATTTATCTACTATCATGAGTCCCCCAAGTCTTAGTCGAATTATATTCGACTAGGATTTGTAATTGATCACGACCTGAGCGTCTGCGAATCGGCACGTCTCAAAAGGTGCGCCCCTTGAAGCCTTTTTTCTGGTGCCATTAAGATATTTAACTTGATGGTGTTGAGTCAACATACCGAGCATGGCCCATTTTCTGAAAAGGCGTGCCCCTACGTTAGCGTCTACAGTGCAATGATGGCAATATTTCGCATTCCGAGGCGAAGATCTATAAATAGGCGCCTGTCATTTTCATTTCTCGCACTTTGAAGGATTTTTTCTCCAACCTGAAGAGTTTCCCAAAGAGAAAAAAGGAGCAGCTTTCATTTAGTCGAGAGCAAGTTAATGCTGGCACTCTAGACAATTAGGTAACTCTTGATCTCTTTCCCTTTCCCACTTCATATTTTGAATATGTCAAGGTCGAGGGATACTGAGGGTTGAGTCAGAGATTATGACGAGCATGGAGGTGCCGAGTCGGTGGGGTCTGACTAGGAACAGAATTCCGATCGCCGCTCCGCTCGTATGAGCCTGCGTAAGTGGGGTCGAGGCGAATCGGGGTCGGCCACAGGAGGCGGTGTCCCCCGAGCGCCAGTAGTACCGATTGTGATGGTCGTGCACCCGGGCCAACTGAAACAAGGGGCATGGAGACTGACCCGTAGACAGAAATCCGGCAGCGAGGCCGGGTCCAGTCAAGGCCCAAAGAAGAGGTGGGACGAGATCTGAGCCGACCTTTTAGAGGATAGATTTTTGGAGAGCATCAGGCTCTTGAATCTACCGACCCCATTATAGATTCGTATGGCAACCGACGAGGATATCTTGGGAAGGCAGGAGGGCATCGAGCTAGCGGTGAATTATAATTCGGTTGTGGCGGGCTTCCGCGTGGTAGGGAACCTTGATATGTACAACATCTATCATGAGCTGGGAGTCTGTCCGAGTCAGCTCGCAGCCAACAGCTTTGCCCTGATCTGGTGTTTCTTCGTGCTTATACGAATCTTACAATTCGAGCCGAGCATTCGCCGCTTCTACCAAATGCTCACTCTGTACACGTCGACCCAGTCGGGAGAGAACTTCTACAGCCTTCAACATAAAAGGAAGATGTTTACGATCCCGACCACTTCGCATGGTCTTATCTAGAAGACGGAGTTCCTCATCATCGGCCATCCTGGTGGGCTGCTCATTCCTACCAGGTGGAAGGAGTCCTGACCAAAGAAACATAGATCGAGATTGGATGAGAAGTTGAAAGAAATGCTCGACCTGGTGGTCGACAGGCTTGATGACGAGCTGATAGATTGAAAGGTGATGTGCTCGATGCGCAGTCTCGTAGAAGTTGGCCTAGCCTACGGGACCCCCGACCCTAATTTTTTTTTTTTGGTAATTTATTGGTGTCTGCATTCGACTGTTAATTTCTTAACTTCTTCGGATCGATTTCGTTTCTGTGCAGACACTGAGCTCACGGGTCGATCCAGGACTAGCCATTTACTTAATACCGTACGATCGATCGCTCTTGAATTCAAGGAGGACGACAATCAAGATTTCGCTAAGCTGGCCGAGGTTGTGAACACTCGCCCGATGCTAAAACTGGTTGAGCCGGTAGAGTTGGCTGTGGTTTCGACCGGAGGCCAAGTTGAAGCGGTCGGAGGGACTCCGATCGTGCGGGGGATGGATCTATAAGAATTCACCTATCCCAATAACAAAAAAACCTGATTTGAACGATCCTGTATTAAGAGCTAAATTGGCTAAAGGTATGGGTCATAATTATTACGGAGAACCCGCATGGCCCAACGATCTTTTATATATTTTTCCAGTAGTCATTCTAGGTACTATTGCCTGTAACGTAGGTTTAGCGGTTCTAGAACCATCAATGATTGGTGACCCGGCAGATCCATTTGCAACCCCAGGGAGAGAGCTTGAGTGCTTACCGACCCAGAGCTGGTATGGGGCTTTTCAAACGCCCCTGTGAAGATGTTCTGGCCCCATCTTCTATCTGACGGGGGAAGGAGAGGAGGGTGCGGAAACGCCTTTGGGTAGGAAAAAGGCAAAGGATGCAGGGTCGACGCCACCAGCCAAGGTGTCGAGGTAAAGGCCGTTGGAGACGCAGTCGAAGACGGTGCCTCCGAGTCGAGCCGGGAATTCACTCTGCGCTAGTCGATTCGGTTTCTGATCTCAGCCAATCAGCGCTTTGTAGGGGGATCCCGGAAGCGGACACCTTGGGCAAGGCAAACATGCTTGTGCTTGGGCCCCGAACATGGAACTCATCAACGCCATCTGGAGGACATGAGGCGTGCGGTCAAACTCGCTTTGGCTCATCTCCAAGCCTATGATCTCATCGTCCCTCGGAAAATTCAGCATGGTCGGAATGACGCAGCCTGATCTTTGTGAGGAATCCATGAATGGGAACCCCATGGTCGAGGGCGACGATGAGCAGGATGAAGAAGACAACGGCGCCCAGATGGAAGTATGTACGGATGATCATCCTTATGGGTTCGTCGTTCACAAGATGAGAGCTTCTGCCAGTAAGGTCGAGTTCGATGGCCAAGGATGGCCACAAGAGCCGTCGATCGATCAGCTCGTCGCCAGCATGATCGAGCTTGAGCATAATTGGGATATGATCGATACAGGCTTCATTGACCAGCTCAACCCGACCCCGAACATCCTGACTTCCTCCGCTCCCGTCGATCAATGAAGATGCCTTGTTTCCTTCCTATAATTTTTGTTTGTTTTTGTTTCTTTTTTACTTAATGGGTTCAGTGCATGTGCTGAGACCCCAGCTCGTTGTGATGAACAATGGGTCGTCTCGAATGATCCCTCTTTTGGCATGTAATTAATTACATTTTGTACTCGTTTTGCCTTAAGCTTTCTTTGCGTTCGACAATTATTATCTCTTGCCATATTTTTACTGCTTTACAACTTAATGGGCTCGATGTTACCATCGAGTCCTCTGTTCTCGAGTTAAGGTTTAATCTCTGACTCCCAATATTTGAACTGAGGGGGCTCGATGTTACTATCGAGTCCCCAGTTCTCGAGTCGAGGATTAACCTCTGACTCAGAGTTTGCATGAGTGGGCTCGATGTTAACATTGAGTCCCCAGTTCCATAGTCGAGGTTTAACCTCTGACTCAGAAAGTTTGAACTAAATGGGCTCGATGTTACCATCCAGTCTCCAGTTCCCGAGTCGAGGTTTAACCTCTGACTCTGAAAGCTTGAACTGAATGGCACGATGTTACCATTGAGTCCCCAGTTCCCGAATTGAGGTTTAACCTCTGACTCAAAAAGTTTGAACTGAATGGGCTTGATGTTACCATCGAGTCCCCAGTTCCCGAGTCGAGGTTTAACCTGATCTGACTCAAAAAGTTTGAACTAAATGGGCTTGATGTTACCATCGAGTCCCCAGTTCCCAAGTCGAGGTTTAACCTCTGACTTAGAAAGCTTGAACTGAATGGGCACGATGTTATCGTCAAGTCTCCTGTTCCCGAATCGAGGTTTAACCTCTGACTCAAAAAGTTTGAACTAAATGGGCTTGATGTTACCATCGAGTCCCTAGTTCCCGAGTCGAGGTTTAACCTTTAACTCAGAAAGTTTGAACTGAATGAGGTTGATGTTACCATCGAGTCCCCAGTTCCTGAGTTAAGGTTTAACCTTTGACTTAGAGAGTTTGAACTGAATGGGCTCAATGTTACTATCGAGTCCCCAGTTCCCAAGCCAGGCTTTAAGCCAAAGTTCATAGTATGAACGTCGAGTCCCCAGTCCCCAAATCAAGCTTGGAGCTTGGGACTGCGTATCGTCGTTGAAGTGATTTTACTTTGAGATTTTTGCGCTCAAGATTTTGTTATTTACTCTACTAGTTTTATTTTTCGGATTAATTTTAGGTGTCTGGGGTTCCCCCCTCCGCCCTGATTGTGATGGTAAATCGAATGCTAAGGTGGGTCGACCAAACAATAGTAAAAACATAAGCGAGGTAATGTGAACTTTAAAGGAATACTTTCATTGATCTAGTCAACTTACAAAATTGGGCCCTGGAAGGGAATTACACGATCGTACCCTCTAGGGGTCGATTTAAGGATAGCATAACTTTAAGTTAAAAGTATTTTATGGTCGGGGCAGTTCCTCTGGCTTACGGTTGAGAGTCTCTAGTCGATAGGCTTTGTTTTTAGCAATCCGCGAGACGCGGTATGGCCCATCCCATTTCTCCTCGAGCTTCTTGACTTTCCTTGAAACCTCAACCTTTTTGAGCACCAAGTGGTCGAACACCTCTGTTGTAGCTGCGCGTGGTGGCTGCTTTGTACTATTGCATTCGACCAAAAGCTCTTTGGCACTTCTCTTCGAGGAGGTCGAGTTCGAGCGACCTGCCTTTGTTATTTTGGGCTAGCTAATATAGTGAAACTCTGGCTATCTCATGAACGAGCTCAGCGGGGATCAGGGCTTCCGATCCGTAGACTAGAGCGAATGGGATCTCGCCTATTGCAATTTTAGGGGTCGTTCTATAGGCCCAGAGGACCTCGTCGAGCTCCTCAACCCACACCCCTTTCTTCGCATCCAACCGAACGCTGAGACTTCTGAGTATAGTGCGGTTATTGACTTCAGCTTGCTCGTTCGTCTATAGATATCCGACCGAGGCGAAGTGCTAGTCGATGCCATGATCTTGGTACTACTCCTTCATGTCATCTGCTCAAAATTGGGGCCCATTATCGCAGATTAGAATTATCGGGACCCCGAACCGACACACGATGTTTTTCCAAATGAAATTGGTTATAACTTTCGTGGTCGTGTGGCAGACTATTATTGCCTCGACCCACTTGGAAAAATATTCGCAAGCGATGATGCAGTAGCATATTTGTCTCTACCCTGTGGGCAAATGTCCGATGATGTCGATCTCCTACTGATCGAAGGGCCGGGGCACGTCGATTGCGATCATTTCTGCTGCGTGCTTGTGAGAGTAGTTTCCCATTTTTTTGCACTTGATGCAGTGTTTGGAATGCGTCTCCACATCGTGATCGAGCGTGGGCCAGAAATATCCTGCCCTAGCAACCTTCCTTGCTAGAGACCGACCTACTGCTTAGTTCCCGCAGCTTCCAGCATGGATCTTATAGAGAGCTTCCTCAACTTGTAACGTCGGAGGCATCTCATGGGAGGTCGGCCTTATCACAGGTACGATTTACAGATTTGTTGCATTTAATGCTGCCGCATTTGAAATGGACTCGTTTGACCGGACGTCATGGCCTTAGGCTCGAGTCGAGATCGTTTGAGTACGACACTCAACCCATTGAGATGCCTAGTGATAGTGATGAGGGTGCTATACCCGAGCTCTATCGTTCTATATGTCGGGTCGTGGCTTCCGACCTTGACCGGGCCATTTTTTTGGCTGATAATTTTGACTCTATGGTCGTGTAAACGACCCCGAGCGTGATTGACCTTATGGTGGGGCAATTTCTGATTTGCTCCACGTGTGCATGTGACCGCTAGGATCATGACACGTGGACGTACAGATTTATCCACTATCAATTTCTATATTTCTAAATTTTTATATATACGGTACAATTTTTCCAATGTACTCCTATGAAAAAAGAAACTGACAAGTAAGAAAGATATATTAAGGTAAAAATACTCTAACTGAATGATTTTATACTTGGATTTTTTAAGGGTTTATACATGGAACGTGATGTTCGTTTAATGTTTAAATATAACTATTTGTAAAAAAAATTAAACTTTCAAAATTTGTAATTAATATTTTTTCGTGGGTGTAGGAAAATTTTGAAGATTTTCTATGGAATGGCACAAGTCCAATAAAAAGTAATATGATCTTATATAAATCATGTTCGTGTAGAGAATTAGTATACTTTGGTTAATTCGTTACATTGTGGCTAATAAAATTAACCTATGAGTTTTAGTTAAATATATTATATCTTCTATATGCTTTTAGACAAAACTTATATATTGACTATGTCCAAAATTCAAAATATATTAAATAAATCTATTTAAAAGTTATTGCCCAGTGCAACGCACGGTTAAAAACTAGGTTTGGTTTAAATTGATTAGTGGGTAAAAATACAAATGATCAGTACATCAATTAGTATACTTAAATATCAATGTGACACTAGTTAAATCTCAAATTATTCCCTTGATTTATTTTGCTCCCTTTTTTGCTCCCTTCTACCAAAAAAAAATAAATTTAATTTTCAGAAAAGAGGACTAGTTAAAGAGAAGAAAAAAACGTGGATTCGCAATTTCCTAACTTTTTCTTAAATTCAAAAATTGAAGATTGGAAATGAAAAGTCTCTCATTCGAATTCGAAATTAAATTTGAGCCAAATTAGACTTATTGGACGAATTTGATACTTTTCGTCTGTATAGACTTTTACAATTTTTCCTAAATTAATCCAAAGATATGGTATTCGTTATAATTATTTGGCAATCAGCCAATCATCACCTTATAGTTACTTAACTTTTGAAATTGAATTAGGCTTAAATTCTTTTCTTTACAATGCGTAATATATCCTTTTTTTTCTTTTTAAAGCATCATTTTACTTTATAAAAATTTAAACGTTTTAATTATAATTACATGTATTCCTACTCTCTAGCTAGTTACTCGTTCGGTTTCATACCAAACTTTTCCTAGGTCATAACTAAGCTGTATTGTAAAATGATACTTACTAATTACATATATTATGACCAAGCTGTATTGTAAAATGATACTTAGATATCATAATATATCTAGCTAGCATAATCTAATATCAATGAAAATGGCGTATTTCTACAAAAAAAAAAAAAAAAAAAAAAATGAACATGGCCTATATATATAGCATAAAATATACATGTATCTATTGCTGAAGACAGTCAAGGCTCCGAAAGGTTAAGTTTGAGACATTTGATATTATTATTTCTTTTCCAACAGGCACTGCAGAAAGTCAAAGCCTGCCGTAGCAGCTTACATATGTGAAAGCCACTTGCCATAATTAATTATATTAATGCGGAGATTTTAAAACATTGTAATCAAGTGATCAATAATGTTGCATTTTTTGTTTTAAGTCCGAAGAATTTATATTAGTATATAAGTAATGTAATTATCTCCAGTAAGAATGGATGGAAGAATGTCGACATGGGGTATCCAACTCATCGCCTAGATTCAGACCGGCAAGTAGTTGCCAGATAAAGAAAATTTTGTCCCAAATAATTGAACCATTTTAAATTCTTTGAGCAGCTGGTTGAAAATTGTTTGGATATTGTAGACTTTCTAATCTTATCGTTCTTTGGGATAAAATGACATTATCAAGAGCTTTTGAGCTCAAATTAGCCCAAGTCCTTAAAATCAATTCACGGAGAAATTAAATGAAAAGAAATTATAATAAACTTCTATGACATATTTTTAAACCCGAAATCTAAATGTAAGAGAATAACTATCTCTATGTATATTACAAAGCACTAATAAATTTGAGTAATTTAAGTTTGTTTTCTTTTTCTTGTAATAACTAATTTTAATACCGTTCTAGGAAAATGTATTCTAGTAATAAAATATACAAATATGTGAGTTTGTTAATTTAAGTAAATAATAGTGAAGTAATTTAATCTAAGTACACTAACGATATACTGAATTAAATTAATAATACCAGGCCAGTTAGATTGATTAGAAAGTACTGCACTAATAGTATTTAAAGAAATATCAACTCTTTAACTATGTAATCTAATTCTCTCTCTCTCTATATATATATATTAACATTAAATATCAAGTATCAAAGTAAAAATAAAAAAAATTAAGATATATTTTCTCAAAAAATAAATCGTTACATTAAGAAAGTGCCCACTTATTGAAAAACAAATAGAATTATAAATGGTAAAGTACTTTTAAGTAATAATCTAAATAAAATTTTGAGAATAAGAATATTAACGACAACAACTATAAACCACTCAAACATTAATAACAAAATGACTATTTCTAACAAATTCTACTCTCGTATAAAGTAAAAGCTAAAATTATAAAATTGAAGTTAGGAAGAGAATTTTTTTTCTTTTGCCACGACTATACCACATCATCTATAATAAAAAATATATATCTCAAAAGCATAAAAAAAAGACATCTCAAGAACATAAAAAGACATCGCATGTAAAATTTTAATTAAATTGTTGGGGATGTAAGATATTAAACTGTAAATATCTGATTAACTAATGATAAGTTTAGATATACGCAAAATTATATTACAATATTCAAGAATGATAAGGATCATGTATATATGAATCATATATTCATATATATATATATATATGCGGCAACGGGAAGAAAGTGGGATATATATTTCCCATCTTTTTGACTTGGCCTATGGGATATACGATTAGGCTAAGTCCTATATGAATATGCGGCAAACTGGATTCCTCGTCAGAAAGCTAATTAATATTGATTATATATATGCCTAACTCAACCGTTAGGAAGCTCCACGAGCCCCATTAAAGCCAACAAAATTGTCAACGCTTAACTCCCTAAAACTATATATAAACCCTATATCCACAGATCTCCGACAGATCACACCAACATAACATTTCAGTAATATCATACACTTGAATCTTGAAAAGATTAAACTCTTCAAGGTTTCAGTATATTAAAGAAAATGGCAGATATTGAAGGGTCTCCAGGGACCTCGATGCACGGTGTGACGGGCCGGGAGCCAGTTCTTGCATTTTCAGTGGCTTCTCCAATGGTCCCGACCGACACAACCGCCAAGTTCGATTTGCCTGTGGACTCAGAGCACAAAGCCAAGAAATTCAAGCTGTTTTCCTTCGCCAATCCTCACATGAGGACATTTCATCTCTCCTGGATTTCATTTTTCACATGTTTCGTGTCGACCTTCGCTGCTGCCCCTCTGGTGCCCATTATTCGTGACAACTTGAATCTGACGAAGGGAGACGTTGGAAATGCTGGCGTTGCTTCAGTCTCTGGAAGTATATTCTCCAGGCTTGTGATGGGTGCAGTATGTGATCTTCTGGGCCCGCGATACGGATGCGCATTTCTCATCATGCTGTCCGCCCCAACTGTGTTTTGCATGTCGTTTGTGGCGGATGCGAGCGGATACATAGCTGTGCGTTTCATGATTGGGTTTTCCCTGGCAACGTTTGTGTCGTGCCAGTACTGGATGAGCACTATGTTCAATAGTAAGATCATTGGAACTGTTAATGGAACTGCTGCTGGATGGGGAAATATGGGAGGCGGCGCCACTCAACTTCTGATGCCGGTGCTTTATGAAATCATCAAAAAGTGTGGAGCGACCGCCTTCACTGCCTGGAGAATTGCTTTCTTCATTCCAGGATGGCTTCATGTCATAATGGGTATTTTGGTCTTAACACTCGGCCAAGACTTGCCGGACGGAAACCTTGGCGCGCTTCAGAAGAAGGGAGATGTTGCCAAAGATAAATTCGGCAAGGTATGATAATTTGAAAGTTCTATGTTTCCTTAACCTCCTCTTTCAAATGATTGAGGAAATAATAATACTTCGTTTCGTTTGAATATATGTTCAGGTGATGTGGTATGCTGTGACAAATTATAGAACATGGATTTTTGTTCTTCTATATGGTTACTCTATGGGAGTTGAATTGTCAACTGATAATGTTATTGCTGAATACTTTTATGACAGGTAAAAAGTCCAATCACATCATGTTCTTTAGTTTTAAGTATCATTAATATTTACATATATGACGTATTCAATATTCTGATTAATTTTAAAATTAAATATTTCTACAGATTTGATCTAAAGCTTCATACAGCTGGAATCATAGCAGCAACTTTTGGGATGGCTAATCTATTGGCTCGTCCGTTCGGGGGATATGCTTCTGATTATACAGCTCGACTATTCGGAATGAGGGGCAGATTATGGACACTTTGGATTCTACAAACACTGGGAGGAGTTTTCTGTATTCTTCTCGGTAGGGCTAATACACTTCCAGTTGCTGTCGCCTTTATGATTATCTTCTCAGTAGGAGCGCAAGCTGCTTGTGGAGCAACTTTTGGTGTTATCCCTTTCATTTCAAGAAGATCATTGGGTATAATATCGGGCATGACAGGTGCCGGAGGAAATTTCGGCTCTGGATTAACACAATTACTATTCTTTACAAGTTCTCAATACTCAACAGGAACTGGACTAAGTTATATGGGTATAATGATTGTGGCTTGCACTCTTCCAGTCACATTGGTTCATTTCCCACAATGGGGCAGTATGTTCCTTCCACCCTCAAAAAGTGCTGTCGAAGAACATTACTACTCTGCTGAGTATAATGAGGAGGAAAAGCAAAAAGGTATGCATCAAAATAGTCTCAAGTTTGCCGAAAACAGCAGATCTGAACGTGGCAAGCGTGTTGCTTCAGCAGCAACCCCACCAAGTACAACACCGAACCATGTTTGATTTTTCTATGGATCGATCAGTATAAAACTTTGATGAAACCATACAGAGTGGAGTAGAATGGTGTAAGGTTCTACGGAATATTGAATGACATTTCGTCAATGAAAGAGATCTACTACCATAATATTAAAGTGTGCTTATATCTTTTTAGGTTACGTAATTATTTCCAACTTGTATAAGAGGGTACGATCAGTTGCTTAAAGAATGTTGTAAGTTTTTCGGTAGCAAATTCTTTTTAAAAATTAAATCTAATGTAGAGAAATTCTACCATTAGTCTCCAATCGTAGGTGACTAATATTAATCCTCAATAAAATAATGACATGTGTCCATATATAGAAAATCTAAAAATTTATTCATCCTATAATTTATTGGAAATAACTTTCTGTTAGAGATCATCTCCTTTATTTTCAGGATTCTAATATAATAAATTAACTATATTTCATTTTATTTTTTAGTGCAAATTAGTTATAAACTATAGAATTTTCCGCTAAATTACAATCAATTATATATATTTTGATTCCTTTTTAATAATACAGTTATTATTCTTTCTTAATTAGTTTAACAATCAAATTAACTTTATTCTCATTATTTGATAGAACTATACAGTAAATACTTTATGTATGTTAAATTTAATGATATGATTAATGATCAATTTTTTAATATAAAATAAATATAGTTTAATTTTAAATATTTTATGATAATATTAGTTTATTTATGAAATTGATTAATATTAAACTATATACATAGTTATGGTCAAATTTTAATTGTTCATTAGAATATGATTAAGTGATATAATTTTATATTTAAATTTTAGAAAGCATATAATTTACGTAATATAATTTTCCTAGGATGTATTTTATTTAACATTAACATAATTTCATAAATATAAATAAATTTATTGAATAAATAAATAATTATGTAATGTAATTTAGGCCTAATACATTCATAAAAGGTGTATAGTGTAATTTAGAAAAATATATTTAAATTTTAGTAAGTATATACTTTACGTAGTATAATTTTCCTAGGTTGTATTTTATTTAACATTAACATAATTTCATAAATATAAATAAATTTATTGAATAAATAAATAATTATGTAATGTAATTTAGGCTTAATATATTCATAAAAGGTGTATAGTGTACTTTTAAAAAAATAAAAATTTATAGAAATAATTAAAAATATGTAATATGGATATCATTTTACTTCTTATATTATGTAGAAATAAAGAAAATTAAAATTAATTTACAAGAACTCGCCAATTTATGGGAAGCTGTCATCTTATTTTTTGAGTTTAAGTTATGAAAGTATAGGGTAGATAAATGGATATCGATAAGTGGAATCTATTAGATAATTGATATAAAGAAATAAACGGCTAGAATTTTATTTTCTAGATCTAACAGTTAGAATAGTTGGTGACTAATATTAGTGACCTACAATTGTAACTAATAATAGAACTCTCGTTCTATGTATATTATAAAAGTACGAGTTTTTTCCAGAGATTTAAGTTTGTCACTTTTCTTGTGATGACTAAAATACCCTTTTAATAATATGTATTCTTATTAAATAAATGTACAAATATGTAAAACTTTAATCATACAAATAATAAACAGATTAAATAATACTAAAATTTTATATTTGAGAGTCCTACCTGATTAGAACCTATGTTTATCTCTAAAAGTTTATTTATCTAATAATTATTTCTAATTTTCCATAAATAAATGAAAAATCTAACCGAATAATTTACATAAAAAAAATCAGCTATACTAAAAGAAATTGGAACCTATATTGGAATTCAGAAATTTTGTCTAGAATATAATGGTTTTTGATGTAGAATGAGTTATTTGTTTTCAAGTATTTGGAAGAAGCATTGCTGTTGTTAACTTATAAGCTTTATTTGAATATATAATTAAGTGATTTTCACCAATTTTTAAAACCAATATATTCAATAAAAAGTAAATACCCACTAAGTGTTATAGTTTAGCAATTCGGCGCTATGCTATCTTAATTAGAGACTTCGGGTTCGAGTCCTTGATAACGCAATTGATATTAGTAGGAAAAGCTTTATATCTTAGTGGTTTGATCCGACTTGAGCCATATAAATAGGCTTTTTAGCTGAAAAATAAAAATAAATAAATAATGGATATAATATTAAATAAAAATTTCTTATTAAACTCTACTATGATTTGAGGGACATAAAATCAAATACAAATTCTAATCGAATTTTATGTCAATTCAAATCAAATTATAGTTATGTCACATTATTATACTTCTTATTAATTTTATTCTCATTTGCATTCCATTACAATCAGAGCAAGTTCATGCATAGAATCAATAAGTAAAATTTTTGTCTAAATTTGTTAATAATTACAAAGAAAATGGATGTTTGGAAATTGTAACATGCAGTTTTGCCCAGAATTGGTTCATCTTTATTTATACTGTTCCCGTGATGAAAAGACAAAATATGATACGTTGAGTAATTTGATAGGAATACAATAGCTATATACAATTTATTTGAGAGTTTTACTTAATTAAAACTTATGTTTATATATAAGTTATTTATTTTTTGGTTCTATTTTTTCATTATAAATATAAAAACTTAAAATTCTAACCGGCGTTAAAACAGTAAAGTCAAGATGGTCAATAAAAGTATATTACAAAAATAAACATACTACATTTAAAAAGATACCCTACTTACTATATTTGTAGTTTATATAATATATACGAAATATTATTATATTTTATATATTACAAAGATGTGAGTTTTCAGAAAAATTATGCATTTGAAATACCCTATAACATTCAAACTAAATTAAATAATAATATTTATTAATATATAAATTAAAAATATTTTTTTTATCTTATTGTCAATTACTCGCAAGTTTTCTCAAGACTATAACAATCAACAATTAAGTTAAATAAAAAATACTATAACTATTGTCTTCATTCGCAGACGACAACAATAATAATAACTAGGAATTTCGCATAAGTGATGTGTGAAATAAATATAACTAATGATCTTAAATTTTAATATTCTAAAATCATATTGTAACGGCCCAAATTTGAGGCCTCACACGGCCTCATGTCACGGCCTTGTGGCCCATGTGGAGAGGCCGTGTGAATTGTGGTCACGGGGTCGAGCAGGGCTGTGACCACAGGCCGTGAGGGCCTATGTTGAGTCCCACATCGGAAATTCAACAGACTATGAAAGGGTTTATAACTTAGAACTCATGTACAATCAATATGGATTAATCCCTTTTGGCAAGTGCTTCCTAAGCCAAACTTTAGGGTTGTGCACAGTGGATTCGAAGCTTATACCCGAGCGTCCAACGGGCGCCGTCGTGAAGGTTCTCCTCTCCGCGCCCGGGGGTCGTGACAAGTGGTATCAGAGCCAACCGTTAGTCGTGGGAATACATGTTCCACACACGTCATGAGTCATGAGTCACCTCTAAAAGGGGCTCTGCTCCGCGTGTAGTAAGGACAGCTTCTCCACTGACGGGGAGCAAGGGGTGTAATGTCCCACATCGGTTTGGTAAGGAGAACGAAGCCCCTTTATAAGTGGGTTGAAACCTTACCTGGCATACGCGTTTTAAAGCCTTGAGGGGGCGCACTGGGCCATCGAGCCTGGTAGCTTTCCAAAGAGGACAATATATGCTTGCCGGGCTGACCTTGGGTTGTTACAAATGGTATCAGAGCCAGTGCCGGTAAGGCCGTTGTGCCAGCGAGGACGCTGGGCCCCCAAGGGGGGTGGATTGTAATGTCCCACATCGGTTTGGTAAGGAGAACGAAGCCCCTTTATAAGTGGGTTGAAACCTTACCTGGCATACGCGTTTTAAAGCCTTGAGGGGGCGCACTGGGCCATCGAGCCTGGTGGCTTTCCAAAGAGGACAATATATGCTTGCCGGGCTGACATTGGGCTGTTACAAGGGGCCTATGTCACGACGTAATGGGGACATTACGCTCCGAAAGAAGGGCGAATTGTAACGCCCCAAATTTGATGCCTCACACGGCCTCATGTCACGGCCTTGTGGCCCATGTGGAGAGGCTGTGTGAATTGTGGTCACGGGGTCGAGCAAGGATATGACCACAGGCCATGAGGGCGTATGTTGAGTCCCACATCGGAAATTCAACAGATTATGAAAGGGTTTATAAGTTAGAACTCATGTACAATCAATATGGATTAATCCCTTTTGGCAAGTGCTTCCTAATCCAAACTTTAGGGTTGTGCACAGTGGATTCGAAGCTTATACCCGCGCGTCCAACGGGCGCCGTCGTGAGGGTTCTCCTCTCCGCGCCCGGGGGTCGTGACAGGGCCCGAGAGGGTATTCAGAGGTTTCATCTAGGGACGAGCGTCCAGGGTGTTTCCCCAGGTACTACTCCCAAAACTAAGCGTCAACTGTGGATGTCAAGAGTTGGCACCCATGGTTGGGAGCGATGGTGGGTGATGCATTCGTTGCACACATTCCTTAAATTCACTTTTGTCGAGCCTTGGGTTGCTCCTTGGCTTGACACCGGAGATGGAGTTACTTGCATGATTGAGGGAGTTATAAGGAGGAATAGGCCCATTCTCGCTGGGATAATTATTTGTTATGTAATTGCCTTTATTGTTATTACTGTTTATTAATTATTGCACCTGCAAGTCGAAGCACATTTCGGTTTTCTTCATTTAGCATATGTATTTTCCTTATATATATATAAAACTGGAAGTATGGCTCGAACTTGCCCAACTTATGTCTTACTGATTTACTGCTTTATTGTTCAAACTATTTAGTTGAATTACGAGCCATTTTTACTTATCATTTCCAACTTATTTATGCCATGTCTTTCGAACTTGTAACGGCCTCGTGACTCAACTAATATCATTTCAAAATGATCGGCTTGACTTTATGTGCAAATATTTTCAAAGGATCCGGTTCGTCAACCTTTTGTGTTTTCAAAGTAAGCCGAACCCGAGTGTTGCTTGTGTTATGTTTTACAATATATATTATTATTTGTACTCCTTCTCAAAATGAGCAACACTCACCACTTTTGGTTTTAAAAGATATACGACAAACTACGATCACTACTTATGTTGTATTTCCCCCCTTATTGAGTATCCTTTATACTCACCCTTTCTATTTTGGTTCTTGCTTCAGGTAGACAGGTGGCGGTGTCACCTATCTTGTCAGTCGGCAGCAGCAGGTCTAGGTTGGCTCTTGTCTATTGTCTTGTCAGTGTCCCAACAACAGTCAAGTCTTTACTTTCCGAATTGATTTGAATTGCTGTATTTAACATTATGATTTAATTTATTTACTTTATGTACTTACGTGCCCCTGATGTGGGATAGTTAGTTAAGCCGTGGATGGCATTAATTGGATATTTATTTTAGAATCGTTTTATGAATTATATTGCCATGGATGGCTTTTATGATTAAACTGTTTCTTCTGAAATCGCTTCCACAGTTATCTGATTGTTGCTGTTGTTGTTGGGGCATCGTGTTGTTGTCGCCGGAGTTTTGATCGAGTGCTTGCCGTTCGCTGAGATGAATTTTTGAATGGGGTACATTTACCTTGTTTGGGAGTTCGTTTTGGTGCGGATGTGGTGTCCTTTCTCATCTTACGGAAAGGGGCGATGCATATTCCATATTTACCACCTTCAGTTTATTAATCATTTCATAGGGGGTGTTCCATCTAGTCATCATAGATCCACCGAGATCAAAACTAAAGCCATCAAGTCTTGAAATAGGTTTGAATATTAAGAGGAAGCCCTTCATACTTTGATAACTCATTTCCTCACAATGATCCACATCTTTCTTCAGAACCCTCGTAGTTTGATCATCTTCAATTACATGGGTATTTTCTTCAATGATAGAGGCTGAAACCATTTCAACAAAAAAGTTGTCCTTGGATTCCACAATGCAATTCACTGTCTCGTTTCCACAAACATTTGGTTCAACTTCTTTGTTTATAGGAATTTGCACCGTTCTATCAATGTTACTCAAGAGCTTATCCTTGGGCAATGTACTTCCATCAGCATCACAAACTTTTCCAATACCACAGTAGCATTAAAGTTCTTAGGAGTCTTCTCAATGAAAGCAATTTCACCAATATTTTTGGTGGAGCTATTGATTTCAGTAGAATGAGAGACAATTTCCACCTAGCTAGAAGTAGCATCCATGTTTGGAAGAGTTTCATCTTTGACCACTTCAGAGTTTACTATAACAGAAGAGTTGTGTTCAGCAATATTTTTCTCCTCTGCTATTTCATTAAAATTCTCAGGTTTTGAGTTATCTCTTTCATTTCCTTCTTAAATTCTTCCATTACTAGGAGCAATATTGATTCAACGGATGTTTCATGAACCAATTCATCCTTAAAATCTTTTGGCAAGTTTTCGATATTCATCATGTAACAACCATCATAGATACAACGAGCATGTAAATGAGATTTTGCACAATGAGAGCTATCAAGGAATTGATATCTTACTAATGCCTGAAATTGCTCCTTGTTTGGAATGAGTTCGATCATCTCCACAATGCCAAATGGATCAAATACCTGGTGAAGAATCTCTTCTATGATAGGATATGAAACATTCCAAATTGTAACCACTAGGGTACGTTCGAAATCAGCACTGAATACTTTATCAGACATTTCATTGAACACCTTTGGATGATATGCATTTAATGAAATTTTAATTTTTTGTTCAGTAAACCTGTAACTAGGCCTGCAAACGAATCGAGCCGGATCGCGAGCCTAACGAGCCGGCTCGGCAAAGGTTCGGGCTTGTATTTGAGAAAGTCGAGCCCGAATCGAGCCAAGGCTCGATTCGATAGTTTATCGAATCGAATTCGAGCCTTTTATTAGGTGATTCGAGGCTCGCGAGCCTTACCCATATTATTAAAAATAATTAATATATATTAATATAATGTAATTTCTTTTTTTTTTCTTTTTTTTTTCTTTTTTTTTCTTTTTTTTTTATTTCTAAACCTAATTCATAAATGAAATTGAATTAGGTTTCATTTTCATTTCTCATTTCAGTCGCCGCCCAATTTTTCTGGTGAGTTTTTGAAGGATTCGATAGGCTCGGGCTCGAAAAAATTTACTCGAGCTCGAGCTCGAATACATTTTTGAAGGATTTGATAGGCTCGGGCTCGAAAAAATGAACTCGAGCTCGAGCTCGAGCCTCAAAAAAATGCTAGGGTTCGATTCGATTCGATTCATTTGCAGGCCTACCTGTAACACCCTAATTATATATATATAATATATTAGCTCACTACAATTATTAATTTCAAGTTATGATTTACAGACTACCAATATTAAATCTAATATGTCAGCGCAATATACTAACCCAGTTAAGCATTCAAATTGCACTTGCTGAATTATTAGGAGATATTTTCAGATTTAGTATTAATTACTAAAATCCTAAATGGATACACACGCCTCTATGGCAAGTAAGGTTATTAGAAATGTGGTGAAGAACTAAGCCACCTGTAACCTACACTTACAAGCTATAGGTTAGTAATGATTTTTTCCGTTCTATAAATAAGCCCACCCATCACTTTTAAAACCCCACAAAAAGGTGATAATCTCAGAAAGATATCTGAACATTTGGGTGAATTTCAAAGTGAGGGTCTTTCAAAATCTATATAACTGGGCATTGAACTATATATGTAAATATCCAGTATGACCAACCTGATCAGTTTCTATAATTTTAATTTAACCATTAAATATATCTGCATTTTTAAATGTTATTTTATCTGATATTTTAAATTATATCTGGTAATATAATTCGTTTGAATATATCATATAATTGAAACAAAGTGAGCTGGATTACTGTTTACTAATATCGATTGACACCCTTGGGGACGCCTATGGGAGAGTCGGGCCCTAGTATCATATAAATAGGACTAGTGGGCGGAATGGACCGACGATAGAATCCTTTTTGTGTGATACCATAATGCGGGATCTAATTTTTTTACATACAGTTGGAGTTTAAATGTAGGTGAAGTTAGATCGGTGTACTAACCAGGGCACTAAATACACCTAGTGAATGATTACAGTTGAGGTAGCTCCTCGACAAGGGAGGCAAAACGATTTTATTTATTATATATATATTAATATTGGAAGGATATAAGGTTAGAGATAAGTTACCCAGCTCATTTCTTGCATTTTTCATTGTTTTACTCAAAGGTACATTATTAAATTACGTTTAATTGTGTTTTTAATCCTATTTACTTTAAATGATCTATTATATATTAATTGATATCACCAAGTCCTTTTGACTTACAAACCCATTTCTTCCTGTTCACTGCCTTAAATTAGAGATTATCCAGCTGACATCCACAACAATAGAAGGATGCATATGCCTACGCTATTAACCGTTCTGGTCCAAGACACTCACTTTATTTCTTTAGTTGGCGAATAAACTCCTATTTAAATATTCATGGTTTTATCATTTTGATAATTTTGTAATAATCTTGGATCATTATCTATGACATTAATAATTGTTTTGAATCTCTGCTTCTGTTGTTATTGTTATAATTGAGGTATGCCAGTTCATCCTTTTTAATTTGATAAAGAGCGGTGTCACAAAGGTGGTATCAGAGCATAGTTTATCAATCAGACCATGTTCAAAGGACATCTGGAATATCGACTAATTGACAATTAGTTTTGACTATATATCATGCCTATGTATGATTATGATTATACGATGGCTGTCTTAGCTAATCAATTCATTGATTGGTGATAGATGGCAGGGAACGGTACGAGAAGTACGAATGCATTCGTCGTGACTTTGGTCGATTAGAACAGCCGTGCAGGAGGAGTACAAGTTCGACGCGATTCCCCTGCACTATATTACTATCCAGCTGGTGATGAACCACCGGGGTTTTTACCTAGAATACTGGTAGACGAGCTTGTGTCGGATCGAGATAGACTAATTATAGAAAGAGATGAAGCAAGAGAGCTAGGCTGGTACAAGGCAACTTTAATGGACCAATTTTCAAACCAACTCATCACAGAACAAGCGCATGATCAGGATCTTAAGGACCAGCTTTTTAACACCGCGAACCAGCTTACAAATGTTCAACAAGACTCCCAGCAGAAAGATCAACGCATAGCAGACCTGGAGCAACAACTACTAACTAGGACAAACGAAAGTGAATACTGGCAGCTTTGATATCAGGGGAGGACTTAGATTCTTCGAGAGATGGAGCAGCAGAACGCGAGATTACAGGATCAAATTGTGGCAATATGCCAAGGTCAGCAACCCCCTACTCAAGTTGTACACGACATAATTGAGAATGAGGAGGATCCAGAAGAGCCACAGGAGTAAGTCGCTGGGAACGATTAAAGCTAACGCATGACGGAAGGATGTATTAGAAATAACTCTATAATTATTACTAACAATCGTGGGAAAAAGGGGTTGATAGTGTCGCGACCCCCAGGCGCGTAGAGGAGAACCCCCTGCGGCCCCGTTGGACGTGCGGGTATAACATTCGAATCTACCGTGTACAATCCTAAAGTTTGGCCTGAGAAGCACTTGTTAAAAGAGGTTAACCTTATTTAGTTGTACATGAATTCTTGTTTATAAACCCTTCAAACCACACATGTTTTTTCTATATGGGACAAAGCCCCCAAGGTACATTTTTTCTCAAGTTTGGGGTGCTACAGATAGTCTAATTCAATTTTGTTTTTGATGGGAATTAGACTTTTGCGCCTACTAACTATGAACCCAGCATATGTTTTGTAAAAACCTTTTGTGTGTGACTATGTGTAAATTATTTTGTAAACTAATATATATGTAAGAGTTTAGCTTTATATATTACTGGACTTAACTTCTTTTCATAACTTAACGTATTATTTATCAATAGAGAATCTATAATGGCAACGCGAAAACGATCTTCTCGTGCCAAACTACTTTCGGACTTCGAATTAGGACATACTAGCTTAGATGGGACACAACAAATGAACAATTTTCAAAACAACACAGAAGAGACTGAACCACCAAGAAACCCTCCACCACACAACCAAGAAAATACTGATGAAGTTATTAACGAAATGATAGGCGCATGGCGACAGTTTGTACAATCTTATCAGCAGCAGCTGCAAGATCACCCTTCAGAAGAAAGAAAGAAAGATAAGACGCTTGATCGTTTCCTTCACTTTAACCTACCCAAATTCTTTGGTGAACCAGATTGTAACACCCCGAATTTACAGCAGTAGCAGGCTCACGGTAAGGTGCACGGGAAGTAGCAAATCGTGAGGGCGCTACACACGGTAAGTCACTTCCCGTGAGCAGCTTACGGTGAGAATGTTATATACCGTGAGATTGCATGAAATTGTCCCACATCGGAAAAACAAACATGAAATGAGCAATATATAACCAAAATTACCATGTACAATCATCTTAGGTTGCAACCTCTTTTGGCAGTTGATTTCTAGGCCAAACTTTAGGGTTGTGCACGATGGTGACGGAAGTTATGCGCGCGCGTCCAACGGGCGCCCCAGCAGGGGGGTTCTCCTCTTCGTGCCCGGAGGGCCACGACACAGATGATCAGAAAGCTGAATCATGGATTGTAGCACTCTATAAGATATTTAGGATATTGCATTGTAGCGAGGAAGAACAAGTGGAATTTTCGGTCTTTCTTATGGAAGGAGCAGCAAACAACTGGTAGAGAATGGTAGAACATAAATGGAATGCAAATCATACACCAGTAACTTGGACAAACTTTATCAAGGAGTTTACAAATAAGTTTGTACCACAAGTAATGAGAGATGCTAGAGAAAAAGAATTCATGGATTTACTCCAAATACCTACAGTGTTGCTGAATATGAAGCCGAATTCGCGCATTTAGTACCATATGCGCCTCATATAATGAAGGATGAAAGGCGAAAAACAAAATGTTTCATCTAAGGTTTACGATCAAAAATCCGTTTGGCCATTATGTCCATTGATATTAATGAATACACAATGGCTGTGAATAAATCAATGACTATCGAGGCAGAAATAAAGGATATTGATCAGATCAACAACAAGTTTAATAAGGTCAGAACTGTGAACACCTCGATTTTTCATCTGGTCATATGACAACGTTTTGAAAAGTCAATAGCACAACCCCAGTAAGCATGGGACACACTCCGAATGCTCAGACGATCTCAGACAGTCAACCCTAAGGTTCTCAACCCTGCAACACACACTATTAGCCTCAAAACTCGCTTTGACCCTTGTATATATTCATTGGATGCCAAATTCGATGTACTGTTATGATAGGACAGAGCGATAGGAGCATCCTAGTCTTCAAATCACCCAAATCGGATGTGAAACGAATGAGAAAACACCAAAAAACTGAAGGAAAAGTGCAAACCTAGGCCTGGCCCAGCATGGCCGGTGCAAAAAATGCCCCGGCCGGTCGTGAACAGGCGTATCAGCCTGGCTGGCCGGTCGGCCCCCCTGCGTGTTGCCCTAACTTTCCATCCGGGAATGCAGCCCTAACCTTCCCCGGATAGATCATTTTTTCTCCTATAAAAGGAGCCCTCACCCCTCATTTCTAATTGCTCATTCACTCTCCTCTCCTCTCCCTTTTAAGGTTTGACTTTTCGCCTTAGAATTTCTAAGGAGAGGACTAGGCTTTCTTAGCACGGTCCGCTCTAGTCCATTTCCGGTCCCTTTTTCTCAGTTTTAGATTAGGAATTCTATATTCCTAACCCCTAAAATCGAATGGAAGTCCGACGCTCTACTCAATAGAGTGCTCGGGTTTCAGTCCCGAATCGAAGTCCGGTCCGGTCCCTACGATCGTGCTCCTGTGTTCGAGGGGGAAGCAGCAGGGGAATGAAGTGAAGCAAAGATAAGACTACGAGGGTGAGTCTTCTTTTAGCCTTTTCCGAATTTATTTACTTCCCGCTTTCTTTACTTTCATAGTAATAGTCTCGTTCTGCCCCCCTATGGGGCAGGACACCCCCCATGGCTAAGGCCTCCGGGTCTGGGTGGTCAACGAGCGAAGGGTCTCCTATTCCTCGACCCCACCTAGGCTACAAACGGCACCTTACGCCTCCCTTTAGTTTCTTGTTTGTCTAAGTGCTTTACCGATTCTTGCTTGAAACTTCTCAACTCGTGTGTCTGTGCTAACCCTGAACTTCCTGAGCATAGGGTATAGGGTAGACATACCTAGGTCTAATTCCTTTTCCGATTTTCCAGATACCTTGCGCAGGGCTTATAATCCCTTGATAGGTTTAACGAAGGTAGGACGGCTTCATAGCCAAGAATTAAACCCAAAGTCCCATACAAAAAAACTTTCCATAAATAAAACTTTCCTGTTTAGGAAACTTTTCAGAGATAGGATCATCTTAAGAAAAGACAGAATCCTCTGGTTAACCCGGCATGAGGGTCTAAAGCTTCGAGCTATACTCCCCCTCTACCCGTAAATACCCAAAAGGTTTCTCTTTTCGTAACAAACCTTCCCAAATCAACACGAAAGCCTTCTATTAATAGAAGAACCCCCTTTTTAGTTAAATCTAGACATGAGATTTCAGTGTTGAGTTCGGCTCTACCCCCCTCTATTCGAGATACACCCGAAAGGTAACTCTTTCCATAAGAGAAGTTTCCGTTTATAACTTTTCTTTATTAAACAAACAAAAACTCTTCAAAAACCGAGGCGTGACGAACCTCACATGTCTACTCCATATTCTACTCTTAGAAGCTCAGATACGTAGGCAGCCGGTTCCTTTCGGCACGAAACCTAAGGGATCCAATCCTTATATATATATATATATATATATATATATATATATATATATATATATATATTGTTTGCTTGTTTAGTTATCTACACATTTGGGGAATACTTTGGTCATTAGGTATCGGTGAGAAGACCCGAAAGGGGCGGTGGGGGGTGATAGGTTGCTGCAACCCCTTTCTCCATCGTAAATTGGATCCCGAACCCTTCACATGAATCTTTGGTACATACAAACGGACAAACGGACCTACGAACCAACGAGTTTTCCTCTCAACCTTGTCAAACTAAACCGAGTGGGTGGCGACTCTAAACCTCAAACGGAAAACAGGGAAATATACCATACAAAGGTAAAACCAACCCTTAAGACTATACACATACACACCAAACAAAACAAGCCATACTCCCCAAAAAGCCCATTGTGGGCACGCGCCAGCCAGCCCATAAGAATATTTAACTCGGGGGGACACTCTAAGAGATTCGGCTTCCAGAATAACACACGACCTCGTGTTGAAGGAGATAGACCACAAAATCAGCCTGGGAGTGTCACGAGAGCTAAGTGTCGTCATTGTGGATATACAGACCATAATGAAGCCAATTGTTGGAAGAAAAACGGAAACTGCATGGCCAGTGGGAGCGATAAATATATGGTAAGAGATAGTCCTAAGAATCGATTCGTAACTTCCGATAGTCAAACCTAAAAAGGAAAAATCCAAGCTCCACCAACTGAAAGAAAAAGGTGAAGGCAAAAGCATATGCTTTGGAGAGGGCGGAAGGGCCAGATCCAACAGCCGTATTAGAAGGTACGGTTCATATCTTAAATACTTCTGTAAAAGCATTATATGATCCTGGAGCTACTCATTCTATTATATCTACTCGTCTCATAACTGAGTTGAACACAACACTAGAACATTTGCCCTATAGTTTTGAGGTTAGTACACCTATAGTTTCTAGTTACACTACTAACCGAGTTTTTAAAAAGTGCCCAGTAATAATTCATGATAAGATATATCCGGCCGATTTGATAGAGCTACCTATTAAAAAGTACGATATAATCTTAGGGATGGATTAGTTATACCAGCACCAAGCCCAATTAAACTGTTTCACTAAAGAAATTATCTTGGGAAGCAATAACCTACACAAGTCTGAAACAGTCTGGTATATATCAGAATCTATTCCTCTAATCTCAGTAGTCAAAGCCAAAAGGCAAATAAAAGAAGGATCATTAGGATTCGTTGCATACCTTCTCAACAAACCAAAGGATCATGCAAAACTAAAGGACATACCTGTAGTAAATGAATTCTTTGATGTATTTCCTGAAAGCCTAAATTCCCTACCTCCTGTTAGAGTAGTGCCCTTGAAAGACGAACTGTTTAGGCTAATTTTTTGTAATACTCTAAAGTAGAACTTTCTTGTGACTTGTAATGAAAAGACGTGATTAGTCGTTTTATATTATTGGTCTATTTCTTCTTATTTCAATTGCATTTAATTGCATATTATTTATTCTTGTGTATAGATGAAACCCCAATATCACAATAAGCTAAGGGACTTGGTTTCACCATTTGATGGGGGCCATGAAATAAGTACCCAATTGTGTGATCTAAACTACTCCAAGTCCAAGAGTTTAAAAGGCAAAGGGTATGTCGAACAAACTCACTTGAGACTTGCTTATATGTCATAGCTTTATGAAAGTGTGTCCCATTTCATGACATTAGTGTTTTGACACTACTATGCATATAAGGGTGCTTGATAGAGATTAAGTTCACTGAGGATCCCGACGGGAATGCCTAAATAGGTTAAGGCTCATATCGAGTCTTAAAGATTAGGAAGGTTAACTAAGCCATGATCGTGTCTAATTGATCCTTAGACTTGAGACTCCATTGTTGCCTTGTGTATGACTGGGGCATACTTTGATGTACTGCTGAATCTCTAAAGTTTCACATAAGCTTTATGTTGGGTATGTTCGAGTAGTGCATGGAGGTTGTGGGGGTTAATATAGAATCAATCACTTGTTACAAGAACAAGAAGAATTCCTATGAATTCCATTGTAGTATATCTCATATCAAATCTTTGCAAAGTACTGTTGATCTCAATTAGGAAAGAGTTTCTAGAGTTAGATTTCAAATGAGATTGCTATTGGAATGTCATTCATAGTATTATAGACTACTGGGGTTCTGTATCCTATACCCTAGGTCATAATCGGGAATTGGATGATTGAGGAATTGTATCTCACGGAGGTCATGAGGCTGAAAGGTAAGCACCATTTCACCGAAGGATGGGTAGCCATGGACATGTTGCTAGACGTCATCATGGTCTGTAGAAATGAGTTTGTGAGATCAAATGGGTTTTGACTCACAAACCTTCTTTAATTGAAATGGTTCAATTAAAGATATAATTGTGACATTTGTAATGTGTTTCTACTGCTGTCTTATTGGTGAACCTGAGGGGTTACACAATGACTTCCAAGGGCAAATAAGATTATCTAATCAATGTGGATTGATGGATTGAATTAATTGGTTTAATTCAAAATTGAAGTAGTTAATTAATAGTTAATTAACTGTGATGAAACTAATTAAAAGTAATTAAAGGATTTAATTGGATTAAATCAAATTGAGAAAGAAAATATTAATCTAGGAATTAATATTTAACTGGGCTTGAATTCTATTTGGAATAGAATAAAGCCCAAATTAAAGTTGATTAAAAGATTAATCCAATTCTAATTAGGAGTACTTAGAAAATTGGGATTTAAGAATTTAATCTAGTATTAAATTTAATGGGCCTTTTGAAAAGGCCCAATTTTAGTCTCAAAAGAAGGAGATGGTCGAAAATCCAAGTCCTTCATGGGCTTTGAATTTTCGGCCGTATGGGGTTTTAAATAACCCCTTGGATTATTTCTTTTTGGGCAAGCAACAACACTATTAGAAAAACCTAAGTTTTCTATTTTCTCTTTCTCTCTCTCTCTCACACCGTTTTCTCTCTCTCTCTCTCTTAGAAATTGATTTCTTCACTTCATAGAATTAAGTTTTACTCTCTAAGGCTTAATCAATAGGATAATCAATCGTTCTGCCTTCCCTAGTAGGAATTAAGAGATATGTGTTTGCCTGCAAGAAACTGTGGACTATCTTCAGAGGGTTTCAATTGAAAATCGGAACCTAGGTGGTCTCTCGAAGCTTGCTGCTGGAGTGCATTAAGCTTTTGAAAGCTTTTGTTCCTTATCTACTATAAAAGGAGTGCGTAAAGGTGTGCCCCTTTTATAATATATATGTTGGAATCGTATACCCGACATTAGTGGAATTTAAAATTTTTATGCCGGAAAACTAAAACGAATTCCCCAAGAAGTTTATGAACCGATTAAAGATGTTTTCTCAAAAACATGTGTTTAGGAAAAACACTTTTAGCACGCCTGCTGATGTAGGGATTGGAGTTCTCAAGAACTATGAATCCACCGTTTGCCACACGAAGACTTTGAACTCCGAAGTCCTCTGAGGATAAAGTCCACAAACCGAATCTGCTTAAACCCACAATCCAGTTGCTGCCAGAGAAAATAGTTTTTCAACTACGTTCAGAAAGAAGTCAGATTTTCAGGTTATGAGAATGATCAGCCAGCTGATCTATAAATAGACCAAGTGGCCGAAAACCCTGAACTACATGGGCCAGGAATTTTCGTCAGTCTCATGCTGGGCCAGGGCTTGGTCCAGTTCTGGTCCAGTTTATTAATTACTGTGTTTGGGCTTTAATTAAAATCCTTTCAGGCTTTTAATTAACAGTTCAGTCCAAGCTTATTTGAACTTAAACTTTATTTAATTTGATCAGGCTTAAATTATTTAACTTACTTAATTATAAGTCCAATCAATTAAATACCCAACTTAATAAACTTTGATAAGCTATTTTATCTTTATTAAATTAACTAACTTAATTTATTTCTTTCTCAAATTATATATATCATATATATGTAATTCTTTCTTCTTCTTAATTAAATTAACTTCATTAATTTAACATCAATCTAATATTGATCATTTGTTCTACGTTTAAGAAGACCAGTTCATTGTGTGACCCCTCAGGTCCACCAATTGAATAGCAGCTAGCATTTAATTGAATGAACAATTCATACAATTATCATAATCATGAATTACCCATATTCATGATATGATGCATAGCAAGATTCAAAACGAACTAGCACGTTTAGAATCTACCTAGCCAATGGTGAAAGCATTTCTTAGATGAACCTTTTCGATTAGTAACTTTAGTTGTGAGATACAATCTCTCCACCTTTTAATTCCCGATGTAGTCTAAGGCATGGGAATAAGAAACCTTATTAACTATATCATATATGTCTGTCAGTAATAAGTGCCATTTGATTCTAAACTCAAGAATACTCTTTCTTAGTTTAAACCTATTAATACTTCGGCCGACGATTCCTTTAGCAGTTATTCTATTCAGAACAATATAGGAATTTTGCTTGATACATTTATCAAGTAGATGGATCCTTTCTTGGCATTCTCTGATCTTCATATTTACTTGAATAGTCACCAGCATGAAACTTATGTTCTCCTCTGAGCTCGAAGTCATAGAGAGAAGAAACATACCAAATGACTATCTCATAAATATAAGATGAGACGAATCCTCAAGTCTAGGGATTATTAATCAAATCACTGACCTTTGAGTTAAATCAAATACTTAGAGGTTTTATCCTATCCCATTTCGAGTGTCAAGTTTGGGATCCTCAGTGCAACTGTCGAACAGCCACCCAGTGTGAGTATGAATGTCAACTTACATTCTCGTACTTAGAAACTCAGTACTTAATATAGTCACACTGCAAGTCTATGTTCGAGTTCATGTTTGACGCTCCCACTTATCTCTTATGAACTCATTTGACTTGGAGTTTATTATTTAGAATTACTCCTTAATCACATGTTTCATTTAACTAGCTCTTTAGTTAATGTGACACGATTTATAGTAATTCAGGAGCTTCTTTATTTTCATATCAAGAAAAACATAAAAGCAAAACAAATATGTATATGAAATAAAGAATCTTGCCATTCGATATAAAACAATATATCACGTTATTATAAATCAAAGATTGTATTTTAAGAGATAGCTATAACATATATTGGCTGCAGGGCACTATCTCTTTCAATCTCCCACTTGCCCTAAAGTCAATTTGCCCATGTATCTAAGTCCCATATTCCCAACTCTTTAGTTTAGGGGCTTCATTAGCGGATCTACTATATTCTCTTCTGAGGTTACACGCTCTACAGCGACGTCTCCTCGTTCCACGATTTCTCTTATGAGATGATATCGTCTTAAGATGTGTTTGGATTTCTGATGAGATCTTGGTTCCTTTACTGGTGCCACGACTCTAGTGTTGTCGCAGTATACGACAACTGGTTCAGCAATGCTAGGAGCCACTTCCAATTCTTGGATGAAGTTCTTCATCCACACACCTTATTTCGCTGCCTCTGATGCAGCTATGTATTCCGCCTCACATGTTGAATCTGCAGTTGTAGCTTGTTTGGAACTTTTCCAACATACTGCTCCACCATTCAATTTGAATATAAATCCCGAAACCGATTTCATGTCATCCACATCTGACTGAAAACTTGAGTCAGAGTATCCTTCCAATTTCAATTCTTTTTCACCGCCATACACGAGAAACATCTCCTTGGTATTTCTCAAATACTTCAGAATATATTTCACTGCTGACCAGTGTTGTTCTCCAGGATTAGATCGGAATCTACTTACTATGCCTAAGGCATAAGCAACATTCGACCTTGTACATAACATTGCATACATTATGCTTCCTATAGTCGACGCATAAGGGATCCTAGACATTCTATCGATCTCTTGTTGCGTCTTAGGAGACATATTCTTGGATAGTTTCAGTCCAGGTGTCATAGAAGTACAGCCTTGACCACTTTTCTCCATTGAGAATCTCACCAAGATTTTGTCTATGTACATGCCTTGAGAGATGCCTATCATTCTTATTGATCTATTCCTATAGATCTTGATACCATGAATGTATGAAGCTTCTCCCAAGTCTTTCATTGAGAATTAAGTGCATAACCATTATTTCGTTGTCTTCAATACATCTACCTCATTCCCAATGAGGAGTATGTCATTTACATACAGTATCAAAAACTGAATCACCCGCCCTTCGATTTTCTTGTATATACACGGATAAAATTCGTTCTTGATAAAGCCATAAGACTTTACGGTTTCATTAAAACAAATATTCCAATTTCGGGATGCTTGCTTAAGTCCATAAATGGACCGTTGAAGTTTGCAGACTTTCTGTTTGCTCCTACTGGATGTGAACCCCTTAGGTTGCTACATCAAAATGTCTCTATCAATGTCTCCATTGAGAAAGGCAGTTTTCACATCCATTTGCCAAATTTCATAGTTACGAAATGCAGCAATTGCAAGTAGAATTTGAATGGACTTAGACATTGCTACTGGGGAGAAAGTTTCCTCAAAATCTATTCCAGGTCTTTGTGTGTACTCCTTAGCAACAAGTCTAGCCTTAAAGGTTGCCACCTTTCCATCAGCTGGAAGCTTTCACTTAAAGGTCCATACATTGTTGGAGTACATGGAGTCCATTGCGGATTGCATGGCTTTTAGCCATTCTCCCGAATCTTTGTCCTTTACTGCTTCCTAGTAGGTCTTAAAATCATCATCGGTTTGACCTGTTTTAGTTATGAAACCATAATATCTTTCCGGTTCCTTCGGAATCCTACTTGATCTTCGAGTTGTAGTTTCTTTTGTTGGAGGGTTTGTCTGCTCGAGTTGTTCCTCTGCTTGTGGGTTCTCTACTTGATCTTGAATTTCTAGAAGTTCTATTGATGATCCATTTCTGTCTGACAGAAATTCGTGTTCCAGAAACTTAGCATTTTTGGAAACAAACACCTTTTGTTCACTTGGATCATAAAAGTAGTATCCATTAGTTTCCTTTGGATATCCCACGAATTTACGTAAGGTGGATCTAGAATCCAGCTTATCTCTCATTACCTTTTTAACAAAGGCAAGAGCACCCCATATTCTTAGATAAGAATAACTTGGAGGTTTCTTAAACCATAGTTCGTATGGAGTGGTAGTCACTGATTTGGATGGTACTATGCTAACAATCTTTACTGCTGCCTCTAAGGCGTATCCCCAAAAGGAGATTGGCAGATCAGTGAAACTCATCATGGAATGAACCATGTCCATCAAGGTTCGGTTCCTTCGCTCAGAAACTCCGTTGAGTTGTGGCGTATATGGAGGAGTCCACTGTGAGATAATTCCATTATCTTTCAAGAAATTCAGGAATTCTTCGTTGAGGTATTCACCTCCTCGATCTGAACGTAGAACTTTGATCTTTCGATCAACTTGGTTTTTTACTTCATTCTTAAATTCTATGAACTTTTCATTGGCCTCAGATTTGTATTTCATTAAATAAACATATCCATAACGACTGAAGTCGTCAGTGAAAGTTTTAAAGTAAACACATCCATTTCGAGTACTACTACTCAATGGACCACATACATCTATGTGGATTAGATCTAAAAGATCATGGCTTCTTTCGAATGTTTGACATCTTCCCTTTTAAACAGGATTCACAGTTCCTAAGTTCCTTAATATCTTCCCTTAGAAAAGTTCCTAAGGAAGTCAACTTTTGAATCCTTTTCTTGGATATATATCCAAGTCGAGAATGCCATATTTTGGCTGAGTCTTGATTGATTTTTTTTCGTTTTGTACCAAGTTGAATGTTAAGTAGGTTATTCAAAGAATTTGTAATGTAAAGACCATTTTGTAAAGATCCTAATAATGTAGAAAAATTATCATTCAACAAATAACAATTGTTTCTATAAAACTTGAAGGAAAAATCTTTTGAATATATCTAAAACAGAAATGGAAATTATGTTCCTGACAATCTCAGGAACATACAAAACATTATTCAATTTCAAATTAAAATTCTCTAAAGATAACGATACACATCCTATTGCTCTAGCTTGAACTTTCTCTCCATTTCCAAGCCTCAGGATGTGATCTCTTCCATCAACTTCTTGGATCTCACTCATTTATTGCAAGTCATTGCAAATATGAGCACCACATCCAGAATCAATAGCCCAGTTATTATGATTTAATAAAAGATTAACTTCAACTAGGAAAATACCTTTCTTTAGAGTAGCCATGTACTCTGGGCAGTTCCTTTTCCAGTGTCCAGACTTATTGCACTGGAAGCAGACATCCTCACTTTGGTTCCTCTTAGGTGCTTTGCCCTCTTTCGCATTTCCAGGACGCTCGAAGGGTTTCTTCTTCTTCTCATATTTCCTTTTGACATTCTTGGGTTTCCTTTTGTTCTTTGAAGAAGAACTCACCATGAGAACAGTCTTATCCTTCTTCATAGTTCTCTCGAAATTCGTGAGCATCCTCATCAGTTCTTCAACTGTTGTATCTACACAAACCATGTTGTAGTTGACTATGAAGGGCATGAATGAGGGAAGCATAATGGAGAGAAGTAGATCAATGTAAAGTCCAGCATCCATCATTACATCAAGTCCCGCGAGCATATTTATAAGCCCTAGAAACTTGATCCAATGTTCGTAGACACTTGATCCATCAGACAGCTTGATTATGAACAGTTCATATGTTGTTGAAAATCGATCAATCCTGTTAACAGGTTTGTAGATTTCGTTTAGTTGATCATGAATGGATTTAACAGTAGGCTTCTCAGCATGTTGCCTTTGAAGTTCTGGCGACATGGTGGCCAGCCTGAGGCATTTGACCTGAAGGTCTTCCTCATTCCATTTCTCAACAGTTTTTCTTTCCTCTTCACTGAGATCATCATCTATGACCTCAGGTGGGCCCCTCTTGAGAACATAGGACCGTTTCTCAGAGTTAAAGGACAATTTTGAGATTCCTGAGCCAAGCAAAAAAGTTTGGGCCAGTGAGTTTGTTTGAATCAAGGATCGCTCTGGGTAAATTTTTCGACACTATAGGGAGTTGGTAAAATTCTACAATGACATAGAAATAGAGAATATTCAGTAGACTGAAAATATATTAAAATACAAAAATAATATGGACTTCCATCATTAATGGCTCCCACTATTTTTTCGAGATTCACAGTTCCCTAAGCTGTTGAATTCGTGAAATTGATTTCTAATCAATTTTCTTAGTGGATGTTAAGATCCTAAAATTATAACTTGGACCCTCGCCTCGTGTGCCATCCAAATTATAATTCTAGGTTAATACATTTATTATTTACATCACCATGTAATTCCTAATATATATTTGTTATTTTAGCATTACCTATTTTCATATGGACCCACGCCTCGTGTGCCATCCATACTAATTAGGTATTAGATCAACCCATCAAACTCATTCAATTTTTCTTATTACATAATAAGGACCCTCGCCTCGAGTGCCATCCGTATTATATAATAACAAAAATGGTATACTTTATATTCAGGACTAATTGATTATAAAACTTTGAATATGAACCCTCGACTCGAGTGCCATCCATATCCATCATCTTATAACCAATTTAGCCATTTTGATGGAATGCCTTAGAAAACTCAAGTACTTTATTTGACAAAAGACTTTTACTTTAAAAGTATTTCCCATTAAGAACTAATATATACATATTCTAATATATGTAATAATTTTGTTTTGGAAAACAACAGGGCTTTATAGGGACCAAAATTTCAAAAATTTTGGCTGACACAAGCACACAAGATCTCATCATATTTAATACATATACATGCAAGACTTATATATGTCGTATGATAGTAAGTAAGTCAGAACTTAAATAAAGCATACATTCAAGCATTCATTTCATAAATTGGATAATCATATGGCCTAATTATATTTTATGGGAGCTATCCATAAAATATAATTTTATTATAAGCATTAAATAAATAAATGGAATTAAATGGCAATTAAATGAGCACATAGATCCTATCTATTATATGATTAACCTTTTAACATAAGGTCTTCATGAGCCTGCCTTGGTGGTCCAATCCAGGGAACATCCTTGAACTCCTTCTTTCTTGTCTTCAACTCGTACTCCTATCTATTAGGAATTCCTCACTAAACACTCAATATTCTAGCGGATTTACATTTAAGGGAAATTACAGAATTGAAATAACTTACAAGAATCAAAGAGGCTCGCAGGCTCTCATTTAATAAAACCAAAACCGTAAATTTAAATTCAAATATAATAACAGTGAATAAAACACATAAGGCTCTTCTATGATCATCCCGCGCACATAACAATTTTATGATTACAAACAATACAACACATTGTAGGGAGGTTTAAATAACTTGAGAATACAATTCTTAAGGTTTATTTTATTAGAGTCAAATAATCTTATTTAATATTTTCATAAAATATTCTATATTTGATTTGAAAATATTTTATTAAATTTTTATACGATTTAATAAAAATATTAAATCAAATAATAAAAATATAATGAAAATTAATTGTAATATTTAATTCAAAAAATGAAAATTTTCAAATTAAACATTCAATTAATCTTCAATAAACAAAATCAATTTAAATCATGTATCGCAATATTCTACATTGGGGATATACTACAATTTTCGAAAATTCCAATTTAACACATTAAATAATTTTCGAACTTGAAATTATTACTAAAATCAATTTTTAAACAATTTCCAGATTTTAAAACTAATTTTAAAATCTAATATTAAAACAAGTTTTAAAACTAAAGTTTTTTTTTTTTTAATAAAACTGACCCACGGGCCAGGTTGACCCGCGGGCCGACCTGGTTCAGAAACCGGGTCAAACAGTACTGTCTTCAACCTCTCGCTAGGGTTTCATGGTAAAACCGTAGCGCCGCTGGCTGCGCCACCAAAGGGTGGCGCTGGGTTTCTTGGTGTACGCGAGGAAGAGTGGTCGTGGCAGGAGACGCCACCATGGGCCGTCGACGGGAAATTCCACCGCCCCAATTTTTCTTTTTCGTTTTTCCGGCGAGGGCCGGAAACACCCTCCACACGCCACGGTGATCAGCGTTGGGACGGGAAACGACTTCGTTGTTCCCGTCCGTGCTTCCTCTCACCAGCAGGATCCTTGGCTTTGGTCGAGGATGGCCAACGCCTCCTCTGCAATTTCTTCTCGGAGGCAACGGGCGGTGCTTCACTACGAGGATGGGCGACGCAGCTGGCGCGACGGGGAGAAGCCTCTGCTGGTGGTTTCCGATCTGCTGGAGATGCTGTGCACCAGGTGGTGCACAACCTCTCCCTTCCCGATAAGAAAATCCCTCTGTCGTGAGATTTCCCGCAGCGGCGCAGTGGTGGTTGTTTGACGGCAACCACCGTACTGTCGTATGAAAATGGAGAAGAATTTTAACTTTGTTTTTTGAAATTTTCTGAAAATTTAAACGCAATCAAGAACATGAAGAACAGTTTTGGAAAACTTTAGCAAAAACCAAGTAAACAGATATCCCCAACCACAACAATCAATATACATAATTTAATTTGTCAAACAATATCAGGCACTAATTAAATTCAGGAAAACATCTAGTTAACCGTAGGCTCTGATACCACTGTTTGAATCGTATACCCGGTATTAGCAGAATTTAAAATTTTTATGCCGGGAAACTAAAACGAATTCCCCAGGAAGTTTATGAACCGATTAAAGATGTTTTCTCAAAAACATGTGATTAGAATAAACACCTTTAGCATGCCTTTTGATGTAGGGATTGGAGTTCTTAAGAACTATGAATCCACCATTTGCCACACGAAGACTTCGAACACCGTAGTCCTCTGAGGATTAAGTCCACAAACCGAATCACTTAAACCCACAATCCAGTAATGACTTATTTAAATAACTTATTAACTTAATGGCTTATTCAACTTAATTATAACCTAATCATCCGTCTCATCGAGCCGATGAATTTGGACTATCGTCTCGGCGAGACGAACACAATTGTACCACCTTAGCACCACGTATGATGGCTCAGCCGCAACCTGGTGGACTATTTGTGAATCAACTCATTGACTTAACAAATACATTCCTACAGACCACGTGCAGGTCAAAATAGGTGCGCACGGGCCAGCGCACGGTCTTGGCAAGACCGTGCACGAGCCCTTGCAGGTAAAAGGGGAACACGTGGGGCTGTGCACTGTCTTGCCGTAAGAAATACAAGAACTGAGATTACAGAAAGAATGTGAACGAAGAGAAAATAGTTTTTCAACTACGTTCAGAAAGAAGTCAGATTTTCAGGTTATGAGAATGATCAGCTAGCTGATCTATAAATAGGCCAAGTGGCCGAAAACCCTGAACTACATGGGCCAGGAATTTTCGCCAGTCTCATGCTGGGCCAGGGCTTGGTCCAGTTCTGGTCCAGTTTATTAATTACTGTGTTTGGGCTTTAATTAAAATCCTTTCAGGCTTTTAATTAACAGTTCAGTCCAAGCTTATTTGAACTTAAACTTTATTTAATTGGATCAGGCTTATATTAATTAACTTACTTAATTAAAAGCCCATTCAATTAAATACCCAACTTAATAAACTTTGATAAGCTATTTTATCTTTATTAAATTAACTAACTTAATTTATTTCTTTCTCAAATTATATATATCATATATATATATATATATAATTCTTTCTTCTTCTTAATTAAACTAACTTCATTAATTTAACATCAATCTAATATTGATCATTTGTTCTACGTTCAAGAAGACCAGTTCATTGTGTGACCCCTCAGGTCCACCAATTGAATAGCAGCTAGCATTTAATTGATGAACAATTCATACATTTATCATAATCATGAATTACCCATATTCATGATATGATTCATAGCAAGATTCATAACGAACTAGCATGTTTAGAATCTACTTAGCCAATGGTGAAAGCATTTCTTAGATGAACCTTTTCGATCAGTGACTTTAGTTGAGTGATACAATCTCTTCACCTTTTAATTCCCGATGTAGTCTAAGGCATGGGAATAAGAAACCTTATTAACTATATCATATATGTCTGTCAGTAATAAGTGTCATTTGATTCTAAACTCAAGAATACTCTTTCTTAGTTTAAACCTATTAATACTTCAGCCGAAGATTCCTTTAGCAGTTATTCTATTCAGAACAATATAGGAATTTTGCTTGATACATTTATCAAGTAGATGGATCCTTTCGTAGCATTCTCTGATCTTCATATTTACTTGAATAGTCACCAGCATGAAACTTATGTTCTCCTCTGAGCTCGTTGTCATAGAGAGAAGAAACATACCAAATGACTATCTCATAAATATAAGATGAGACGAATCCTCAAGTCTAGGGATTATTAATCAAATCACTGACCTTTGAGTTAACTCAAATACTTAGAGGTTTTATCCTCTCCCATTTCGAGTGTCAAGTTTGGGATCCTCAGTGCAACTGTCGAACAGCCACCCAGTTTGAGTATGAATGTCAACTTACACTCTCGTACTTAGAAACTCAGTACTTAACATAGTCACACTGCAAGTCTATGTTCGAGTTCATGTTTGACGCTCCCACTTGTCTCTTATGAACTCATTTGACTTGGAGTTTATTATTTAGAATTATTCCTTAATCACATGTTTCATTTAACTAGCTCTTTAGTTAATGTGACACGGTTTATAGTAATTCAGGAGCTTCTTCATTTTCATATCAAGAAAAACATAAAAGCAAAACAAATATGTATATGAAATAAAGAATCTTGCCATTCGATATAAAACAATATTATCACTTTATTATAAATCAAATATTGTATTTCAAGAGATAACTATTACAAATATTGGCTGCAGGGCACTATCTCTTTCAATATAAACGTTTCAAAGTTTCGTATTCATTGGATGAAGATTCGGTGTAATGTCCCGGGATAAAAAAATTTGAAAAACCCTCGCTTCTGCTGTGCCCGGGGAACCGTGAATACCAACAGTGGCATCAAAGCCATGCATTGATCACGTTTATATATTCGCCCCTACCTTTTATTTTGAATTAATTGGTCTAGATATGTTTTTGTAGTTTATATGCATATGTAACTTGTTGGGAGTTTTGATAAATCGTAAATATATTTTGAATATGTTTTTATCGAAAAGAATTTGGAAATTTGAAAATTGATGTTTTGAAATATGTTGATATTTTGAAAACATGAAAACGAATTTTGGTGTTGAGTTGTGTTGCGGAAAGTCGAGTCCGGCGACGTCTAGAAAACTGAGTCGGAAATCCTTCCTACTGATCTTGGATGTCTTCGATATCTTCTGATCAAACGTTCTAGACACTTTGGGCCTGACTTTAGCCATTGGTTCAAAACCTATAGTTTTCGATTTATTATGAATTTTTGAAAACTGGAGTCGAAAATCCTTTTTGAAATAGGGGTTGTTCTGCCACGTTTTAGAAAACCAATCAGATAGGTATTCTAATGACCTCTAATGGATTGTCCTATTTCTGAAAGAATTAGAGTTAACACAATGGGTTTGAATTTAGAGTTTTGATTTGAGTCAAAATCTTTATTTTTTGATTTGTTCTGATTTTGTGAAGTTGGAAGTCGAAACCCTAATCTTGAAAAACTACATTATCTTGAAAATCTATTTTCAGTTCAGCGTCTTTTGGTGATGTTTTAGAAATTGAATTTATAACATGTTACAAAACTCTCAAAGCACTTTGGTGTATTCTGAGATAATATTCTACATTTAATTTTGAACATCTTGACATTTTGAATCAGTTCAATATCTTTAGTTATCAATTTTATGTGATTTTTGGAAATCTGAAATTGAAAACCTAAATTTATGTAATTCTTGAAAATGCGTTTTGGCTACTGTTTAGAAATCACATTAGAAGAGTACTCTAAGTTGCTCATATGACTTCAGAGTCTTCTGAGAAATTGTTCTCCATACGTTCCTATTCAATCTTAGCTTTTGAATTAGGTCAAATGGTTAAATTTTCAACTTTTTATGATTTTTTGAATATTGAGTCAGAACAGGGATTTTGAGAAAATCTTGTTTCGTGAAATTTCTAAAATTTTTCAATTCTACCCAACTTGAACTTGTTAGTTCATGCACATATATTAGAGTTTTAGAACTCTTAAAAAAATTGGATTAAATTGGTTTTAATCAATTTAATTCAATTTTTGATTAATTTTAATAGTGATTAAGATTAATAAAGGTTTAAGTAGTTTATTTGGAATAAACAACTTAAATATGCATAACATTAATTACTTGGTAAATTTATTTTTATGCATTGCATTGGATGTATGTTGGTTATTATCATGAGCTTAATGTGCGCTATGGATGGTTTTATTTTGATGAATTCAATTTTAACTATAGTTCTAAATCGAGAGCCTGCGAGCCTCTTATTCCAATTTGTAGTGCTTCGTTTTTATCTTTCCACCAATGTATTTTAATGATTTGTAATTTGAGAGAGTCAGAATTGTACGTTGGTGAGAATTCTAATTAGATTAGAAGAAGGAGTTCAAGACAAAGACGAAGTGGGCTTGGAAGAGAAGAGACAATCAAGACCCAAATGAAACGGGTTACTTGAATTGTAATAGAATAGGATTCTATTTGCTCCTTGCATGATTTAAATTATGTTATTATTTTATGAATAGAATCTTGGTCCATAAAATGACTCTTATTGACCGAGCGTAGGGAAAAGCCCATGATAAGCCATTTATTACTGCTAGGCGTTTTATTATTATCTGATTGTGCGTTTTACTGTTTTGTGTGATCATGCATTAAAAACACAAGATAATAATATTGATGAGGTCTTGGAAAGATTTTTGAAATCTTTATATTTTTCGAAAATACATAGAACTCCATTAATTTTGAAATGTCAAAATTTTTTCAATAAATATTAAGCCTTAATAGAAAATTATATAAACAAGGATTTTAAATTTTCCAAGCATTCCGTTAATAGAAAATTTACTTCTAACCTTGCATAATAGACATGACCACGAGTCGTGGGTCTCTATTATGTGGCCTTAGAAAGTAGGTAATTTTCTGAGTATACAAGATACAATTTTTCGATGATTGCCGAAACCGGGATGGCCATGAGTCGTGGGTCTCCATTGAACCAATAATTGAAAACTAATGATTAATGGGTTAGGATTACTACCAAAGTAACATAGATATTGCACGAGTCATGGGTCTATGTGAAGGAGGTAATGCAAAACATTATTAAGAGTTATATTTGATATAATTAAGAAAATATATTTACCTTAAGACTTGGATTAAATGGCCATGAGTCGTGGGTTTAATCGCAAGAAGCTTTGGGATCTTAATATCCACTAAAGAAAATAACCGTTATTTTCTCTAACTTCGTTGCATGGAGTAAACAAAGTACGATCTAATTAGTGGGAGACTAAATGATTGAAGACCATATCATTTCTTTACTGTTTTTATTATTAAGTCACTCATACGTTTTCTGTTTTACTATTGTAGACTTTTCTGCTAGTCACAAGGTATGATTATTCACAACAAGTTGTCCTTTTAAATGAATTGTATAACCTAAGAATGGCTGAGGGAAGCAGTGTTTCTGACCACTGCACATAAGCTATTTTAATATAGGTAGGACTCATGAAAAATGGCATTTTTCCAGAACTTGAGGTAGTATCTGATTTGATCATTTCATCACTGCCGCCAAGCTATCAAGATTTCGTAACAAAGTATAGAGCCATTGAGAGGGGCATCACTCTTGATGAAACAACAACTATGTTGGAAAAAGTTGAACGAAACTTGAGATCTGGAAACAGGCTAGTCAAGGTTAGCGTCTTGCGTTTCCCCACTGAACATAACAAGTATGTTGTTGTATTTGAGAGGTTATGCCACCATTGTAATAAGTACATGGTTACTCCACATGAAGATATATTTCTTGTTGATATTAATCTCTCCATCAATTCTAATAGTTGGGTATTAGTGTTGGGATTCACGCACCTCCGGGCGCAGTGAAAGTAATGGATTTCAAAAATTTTAGTCTCGGGGCATTACAGTGAATCATCATCCAATGAATTCGAAACTCTGAAACGTTTATAAATCAAGAAAAATGTTCACCTTTACGCACTCCTTTTGTAGTCGTTAAGGATAGAATGCTTTCCAAAGCTTAGTCCATCCCTCGAACAGCGCAGGCTTCTTGATTCTACGAAGGCTCCAATCTTTAACCAAATCCCTCTGAGGTTGATCCACGACTTCACGCAGACGAACTCCGAACACTTAGAACTTGCTAGAGTTCTTAGATCAGTTTCTATCTATTGTTGAACAAAAGAATCAAGAAGAGAAAAACCATAAACTTGCTCACATGAACTTGCTCACACTTAGAACTTGCTAGAGTTCTTACATCAGTTTCTATCTATTGTTGAACAAAAGAATCAAGAAGAGAAAAGCCAGAAACTTGCTCACATGAAACTGCAGAATTGCTTTCTGCAGTTCATTTCTGCAGTTTCATGTGAACTGTGTGAGAAAAGAGAGAAGGAGGCGCAAGAGAGGAGAGAGAGAGAGATTAGGGTTAGGAAAAATCTTATTTTCTCCTGTTCTGTTTTTATGTAAAAATCACACACACATCCTGAATAGATTTGACTGTAGGGTTATTAATAACCCTGCACTGGCCGAAAATTCCAGTCCGAGATGGGTTGGCATTTTCGACCATTGCTGCTTATTACTGGCAGTCTTGGGCTTTCTCAAGGCCTTATTTATTTAATTCCAAATCAAATATTTCAGGCTCAATTTAATTAATTATAATTAATTAAGCAAGTCCAATATATCATAATGTGGCCTTTAATTTATTCTAAATAAATTACAAGCACATCATTAATCAACTTGGGCTAAAATTAATTCCAAATTAATTCTCTAGTCCAATGAGCCCAATTAACATTTAATTGCTATAGATTTTCCCTTCTATTAATTATACTCGACTTATTCCAAATAAATCGTAAGTAACTCAATTAATTAATTTGACTTTAATTAACATCAGTTAATTCTCAAGTCAAAACATTCAATTATCATCTAATTGAATTATGTTTCTCCTCAATGCTATTAATTCTCAATTACTCTAGACTTGAATTAATACAATTAATTTCTCAAGTCTGACTTATTAGGCAATATGTTATCAAATAACATGTCTCATATATTTAATCATATTAAATACTTTGTTAATTACCTTTAATTAACTATTATTTGTTAATTCCATATAACTAACTTATTAGTCTCTTTTGTTAATGAATTAATTCCAATTAATTCATTTGCCAATCTAATTGACTGTCATCAAACTCTTATAGATAAATTAGTTCGTCTTTAGAAGTCATTGTGTGACCCCTCAGGTTCACCACTAAGAGAGTAGCAGGAATACATTCTTGATGTCATAATCGTGACTTTAATTAAACTCATTTAATTAAAGACTGTTTCTGAATCAACTCCTTGACTTTACAAATACATTCCTACAGGCCATGGATAACGTCTAGCAACATGTCCATGGCCACCCATCTATCGATAAAGTGGTATGAACCTTTCAACCTCATGATCTATTGTGAAATACGATCCTTCTATCATTCAATTCCTGATTGAGACCTAGAGTATGGGAAATGGAACCCCAGTAGTCTTCAATTCTATGAATAATATTCCTATAGTAATTACATTTGATCTCATACTCTGGGAACTCTTTCCTAGGTGAGACCAACCGTACCTTGCAATGATTTGATGGTGGAATGTACTACAATAGAACTCATAGGAATTCTTCTTATTCTTGTAACAAGTGATAGATTTTGTATTGACCCTAACAACCTCCATACATAAATCGAATATACCCAATGTACAACTTCTATGAAACCTAGGGATTCAGAAGTACATCAAAGTATGCCCCAGTTATGCACAAGGAAACCATGAAGCCTCAAGTCTAAGGATTAGTTAAACACGATCATGGCTAGGGAAACCCTCTGTAGCGCTCCTCTCCAAGGCTGGGAAGAAGAACACCACACCCAAAACAGAACAGACTCCCGAGCACGACAGAATGCCCTACTCGGAAATCTATCCCAGTGAACGGCACTCACTCAGCAAATAAACTGGAAACAACAACTAGTCCAACAACAACAACAACAATACCCAACGCTAATCAGAGTGCGGAAGCAATAAAACATGATATACCAAATTATATACATAACCACGTAAAGTAATAGATATCAGGTAACATCACTTTCATCCTACGCCCTCCAGAGGCTCAACTACAACAGTGTGAAGTGTAATATGATTAACACAATTCTTTGAACTATAATAGAAGCATTAACAAAGAGTTCATCAAGACAAGGCTGTTGTTGGACGTTAACCGAACAAGACCAAGACCTGAGTCAAACCTAGACCTACTGTTGCCAACTGACCACAAAGGTGACACTGCCACCCGTCTGCCTGAAGGAACCTGAAGTAAGAATCAAAACACGAGGGTGAGTATAAAGGATACTCAACGAGGGGTTATAGAATATAATTATTGATCCTGATTCGTCACTTAATTTATAAAACAAGAATGGTTGAGTGTTGCTTATTTTAAGGAATAATATAAATAATATAAGTTGTAAAACTGTACCACAAAGCAACACTCGGGTTTGGCTTATGTTAAGACAGTCAAAGATTGACGAACGGATCCTTTGAAATCGTTTTAGCACATAATTAAGCCGATCAGTTTAAAAGAAGTCTTAGTCAATGTACAATCCGTTAACAGTTGACAATATAAGGTTCTATCAGCTGAAAATAAATAATAAAAGGCATTGTAATTCGACCAAGTAATCAAAGCGGTAAATCATTCATTCATTCATTCATGTCCGGGCGAGCACGGGCCCTCTCCTTATGACTCCCACAATAAGCATGTACAAGAAACTACTCCACCACCCGGCCATTATACATCTGATTTTGGAAACGCATACATCGTACAACGTCACCATCACTCTGAATTTTCCAGGAAGCGTGTAGCCTACAACACCACCCTCGCATTTGTCTCGGACTAGCCAACCTCCTAACCGGTCTAAGCTAACACGGTACGGAATATACATCGGGATATGCCCTAGACGCTCGTCTCCAGGCTCACCTCTTGTATATCCCAGGCACAACATTTCATTAACATTATCATTGTCTCGCTTTTGCAATCGTTACACTATATTTTGGTGGCCAAATGGACCGTTCGAGACAAGGTTATTTGCGGGGCCAAAAGACCAAAGTCCGCCTTTTAAAACAAAATAAGTTTTTGTTGTCTCTAGTTGGAAACATTTGAGAAGGCATATTTAACGATCATAAAGATAATAATTCCATATTTAATACAATATAATAAATGCTAGAAAACATTAAAGTAATAATAAAAACAGGAATATCAAGTAATAGGATTCTTACTCCAATTGGAAACCAGTTTAACCCTCAAGTAGAAAGCTCGAAGAAAAGATACAACGGCCCGGGAAGGTATCCGAAGGTTACATTTGGGGACGGGCGTTCAGGGTGTAATCCAAGGTGCTTCTCCCAAAACTAAGTGTCAATCGTGGCCTGTCAGGAGATGATAGCCACGGTTGGGAGCGATGGTGGGTGTTGCATTCGTTGCACATTTTCCTAAAATTCATTATGGTTGAGCTTCGGGTTGCTCCTTAGCTTGACACCGGCGATGGAGTATTTATACATGCACCGTGGAGATATAAGGAGGAACAGGCCCATTCTCGCTGGGATCGTATTTACTGCTTTATAGTGTTATTGATTTTAATTCTTAATTGTATATCCAAGTCGAAGCATATTCCGGTTTCTTCATTATCGCATATGTATTTTCTATAAATACCCGGAAGCATGACTCGACTTGTTCTCACATCTTCACTGAGTACTTTGACTCACCCTCTTTTAATTTGTTCTTGCCTCAGGTTTGAGAGAGACCGACATGTCTTACGTGTCGGATGGGCAACAGTGTCAGATAGGCTTTTTGGTTTTGCCGAGTCTCATTAGTTGTCTTTTGATCTCGTTCATTATTCTTGTCAACCTGGATTGATAATATTATATTGATCCCCAATATTGTTATTTAAATGATGTTGCCCTGAGTGGGCTGTTGTTAATGTATTGGCCCCGGAGTGGCAATTTTTGTTAATATGGATTTAAATGCTTCCGCTATATATTCTCTGATCTATTTAAATGCTTTATTTTGGGGATTCACTGTTGCCAAGTGTCGGGATTGACCCGTTAGCTTGCATGGGTTCTCGGGTTGAGGCACTGTATTCGGCTTGGGAATCCGTGCAGGTTCGGGGGCTGTAGAGCGGGGCGCTATAGTTCGGAGTGGTATCAGAGCCATAGGTTTCCTAGGCTCTGTTGTCTAGAGTGTCGTGTCTAAGTCGTACGACTATATTTATAGGTTTCGTGTTATTCCTTTACTTGCGCTTTTAAATGTTATTGTTACTTGATTAATTGGTCATATCATTAACCCACATGCATTTCAGCTTATCTTTTCAGGCACAATGGTTAGACCTCGAGGCCGACAGGAACCGCCTCCACCACCAGAGGGTTTTCCACCACCTAATGCCTTCTATGATGCTGTTAGATTGATTGTACAGCAGGCTCAGCAGGAGCAACAGCCGCCACAGCCACCACCACCGAATCCTCGGGATGTTACTGCCCGAGCTATGGATCGATTTATGTCCTATCGCCCTACGGTCTTCGAGGGTGAGCCGGACGACATCAAGGCTGAGGCTTGGATTTCAGAGCTAGAGCAGAAGTTCAGAGCTCTAGATATTGAGGACTTGCAGAGGATTGAGCTCTCTGTATTTCTGATGAGGGGACCCGCCCTTGATTGGTGGCGCTTTGTTGAGAGGCGTTGGACCACAGCACAGACCCCACGCACTTGGGGACGATTTCTTCAGGAGTTCCGGGCGAAGTATGTGCCCGAGATTGTCCGTGATCAGCGAGAGAGGGAATTTATGAACCTCACTCAGGGAGGTACTACTGTGGGCCAGTACGAGGCCAACTTTACCAGATTGATCGTCTATGCTCCTCATATGGCAGACGACGATAGGAGGATGGCCAGGAAGTTCAAGGAGGGCCTTCGTGACGAGATCAGGGCCGAGTTGCTTGGCAGTGAACTCCGTACTTATGAGGAGGCCGTTACACGGGCTATGGCTATCGAGTCCGATCTTCGAGATTTTCGTCGTAGAGCTCCTGTTCCTGTTGCTGCCGCCCCTAAGGGTTTTCCTCAGAAGGGCAATAGGCCTTTCACTGCTGGCTCTGGATCTTCTATGGGCGATAAGAGGCCCAGGTATGTTGATAGGGCTCCTATTACTGCCGTTGCACCGATCACTTGTGCCTACTGCCACAGACCGAACCACACCGCCGATTCCTGCCGGAGGCGATTGGGACAGTGTTTGATTTGTGCATCTTCTGATCACCTGATAGACTCTTGTCCGAACAAGAGAGCTCTTGCCACGCCACTGAAGGCGATTCAGGCTGCCGGTCAGCCGAGAGTTCAGCCCAGAGTCTTCGCACTGGGAGGAGAGGAGCTTGAGCCAGATTCGCATGATGTCATTGGAGGTACCCTGCATATTCATGACATCCCTATTACTGCATTATATGATTCGGGTGCTACACACTCGTTTATTGCGCTTGATATTGCTGCTAAGTTGTGCATGCCCGTGGAGAGTCTGCCTTATTTGTATCGAGTCAGTTCTCCTTTGGGGACTTCTTACATTACAGATAGAATCTTTAAAGGTTGTCCTTTGAAGATAGGAGATCGTGTTTATCCCGCAGATTTGATCGAGTTACCACTGCAGCGCTACGGGATTATTCTGGGAATGGACTGGCTTTATCAGCATAGAGTCAGTGTGGATTGTTTCAGGAAGACTATTCAGATTGGGACCGAGGCAACAATTGTGAAGGGTAGTCTTAAGGAGTCAGTTCTGGCACCGAAGATTTCTTTCGTTGAGGCTTCTCGTTTGATCCGAGAGGGAGCTTAGGCCTTCGTCGCTTATTTACTTAACCGACCGAAGGAACAAGGGAAGCTCGAGAATACGGAAGTGATTAAGGACTTCCCTGATGTCTTTCCCGAGAGTTTGAACTCTCTACCCCCTGATCGGGACATTGAGTTCGTAGTCGATCTTGCCCCGGGATCGGAGCCTTATTCGAAGACTCCGTACAGGATGGCTCCAGCCGAGTTGAAGGAACTGAAGATGCAACTGGAAGAGTTGCTTGAGAATGGTTACATAAGACCGAGCATCTCTCCTTGGGGTGCCCCGGTTTTGTTTGTAAAGAAGAAGGATGGTACGCTGAGAATGTGCATCGACTACCGGGAGTTGAACCGGATGACAGTGAAGAACAAATACCCTCTACCCCACATAGAGGAGTTATTCGACTTATTGCAGGGCTCAAAGGTATATTCGAAGTTGGATCTTCGTCAGGGATATTATCAGCTTCGTATCCGAGAGCAGGATATACCTAAGACTGGGTTTAACACTCGGTACGGCCACTTCGAGTTTGTTGTGATGCCGTTTGGTTTGACGAATGCCCCTGCAGCTTTCATGGATATGATGCACAGGATTTTCCGACCTTACCTCGACAAGTTTGTGGTTATCTTCATCGACGACATTCTGGTTTTCTCCAAGACAGTCGAGGATCATGCCGAGCATCTTCGCATTGTTCTATAGACGCCTGGAGAGCATAGTCTATATGCCAAGTTCAGCAAGTGCGAATTTTGGATCAACGAGGTTTCATTCCTTGGTCATATCATCTCTGGGAATGGGATTGCTGTAGATCCATCAAAGATTGAAGCAGTGACGAGTTGGAGTCAACCTAAGACGCCAACAGAAGTTAGGAGTTTCCTTGGATTGGCTGGATATTACAGGCGATTCGTTAAGGATTTCTCCACACTAGCGGCCCCACTCACGAAGTTGACTTGTAAAGATATATCTTTTCAGTGGGACGACAAGTGTGAGGCCAGTTTCAAAGAGTTGAAGAAGAGATTGACCACTGCACCTATACTTGTTCTTCCAGACGGACACGAGGGATACGCGGTTTATACTGACGCGTCCAAGGAAGGTTTAGGGTGTGTGTTGATGCAAAATGGGAAAGTCGTAGCTTATGCTTCTAAAAAGCTAAAAGATGCCGAAAAGAACTATCCCATTCACGACTTGGAACTTGCAGCGGTGATATTTGCCTTGGGCAAATGGCGTCATTATCTGTATGGTGTCACTTTTGACATCTTTACGGACCACCAGAGTTTGAAGTATCTATTCACTCAGAAGGATCTCAACAGGAGACAGAGACGGTGGATGGAATTCTTGGAAGATTATGACTGCCGCATTCAGTATCACCCTGGGAAGGCGAACGTAGTCGCCGATGCATTGAGCCGAAGGGCTCACGTGGCACACCTAGAGGGGACATCTTCAGATACCTCTTTAGAGGACAGGAGGACTCGATTTGAATCGTATCCTCGTCTTGCCAACCTTTCAGTCCAACCCGATTTAGTCCAACAACTTCGAGACGAGCAAGATTCAGATGCCAGTATTCAGAAGATCAAAGCTAGAATGCTGAATGATCCTAACACCAAATTCAGGATCGATGGTACCGGATTGCTTCGCTTTGGGATCCGAGTTTGTGTTCCCACGAACCTGAAGCGTGGAATTCTCGATGAGGCACACAAGTCTGCTTATGCTGTTCACCCGGGAGGCAACAAGATGTATCGTGATCTCAGAACCCAGTATTGGTGGAATGGTATGAAAAGGGACGTGGCTACTTATGTGAAACATTGTCTAACATGTCAGAGAGTCAAGGCCGAGCATCAAAGGCCTGGAGGAACTCTTCAGCCGCTTCCTGTACCCACTTCCAAGTGGCAGGAGATCACTATGGACTTCGTGACGGGATTGCCTACTGTTTGTGGGGGTTTCGATAGTATTCGGGTCATCGTTGATCGATTGACCAAGTCAGCGCATTTTCTACCAGTTCGAAAAACAGCAAAGGTTAAACAGCTCGCAGAATTGTATCAGAAGGAAATTATTAGGCTTCATGGTGTTCCGGAAAGTATCGTTTCTGACAGGGATCCTAAGTTCACAGCTCAGTTTTGGCAAGAACTTCATAAGAACTTGGGAACGACCCTAAAGTTTAGCTCTGCAGCACATCCTCAGACTGATGGACAATCCGAGCGGACGATCAGGTTTCTAAATGATATGTTACGGGCATGTGCGCTCGATTTTCATACGAGTTGGATTTCACACTTGCCCTTGGTCGAGTTCGCTTACAACAACAGTTATCAAGCCTCGATTGGAATGCCACCGTATGAGGCTCTTTATGGGAGGAAGTGCAGATCTCCAATTTATTGGGAATTGGAGGATTGGAAATGGTCAGCTAATGGCCATGAGAGGGCTACTCCACCGGATCACATTCAGGAAGCAATTGATAAAGTTCAACTCATTCGGCAAAGAATGAAAGCAGCTCAAGATCGCCAGAAGAGCTACGCCGACAAGAGGCGTCGACATTTGGAGTTCGAAGTGGGAGACCAAGTTTTTCTCAAGGCCTCCCCGAGGAAGGGATTCACGAGGATCGGTAGAGGTGGAAAGCTTACTCCGAGATACTTAGGTCCATTTGAGGTCACCGAGCGGATCGGGAATACCGCATATCGTTTGGACCTACCACCTTATCTTACCGGGATCCACAATGTCTTCCATGTCTCACAGCTTCGCAAGTACTTCCCCGACGAGTCCCATATTCTCCAAGATGACGGAGTTCAGCTTGAGCCGGATTTGACTATTGAGATGAAACCGGTTCAGATTCAAGATCGCAAGATCCAGCAGCTTCGTCACAAGCAGATTTCATTAGTGAGAGTTCTCTGGAGGAACCGTTCGACCGAGCAGTCTACTTGGGAGACGGAGGCTAAGATGAGAGAAGCTTATCCCGAGCTTTTCTGATAAAGATGGAATCTGGGGACCAGATTCTCATAAGGGGGGAGTATTGTAACGACCCAGAAATCCGAGAATTAATGTGAGTATTTTTACGCGTTAATTATCTTTCTTAATCTCTAAATTCTCGATTATATGTGAATTATAATATATTATGTCGTAAATGACCAATGTGATAATATTGTTTGCGTATTTAAATTACGTGTCTATATTGCGTTTATTAAATATTTAATCGTTATATGTGATCGACGCGTATTTAATTGGATTTTCTAAAATTACTAAAATAACCCTTCGTATTTTTTGGTATTTCGAAGATATTTGATAAAAGTGTCGAAATTCATTTCATTATTATTATTTCGAGAGAGAGAGAGAGAGAAGAAGAAGAAAAGAGATATTTCTCCCGAATCCCTAATCGATCGTGCCGAGCTCGAATCTCCGTGGAATCTCGCACCAATCGTTTTTAAACGATCAGTTCATCGATACCTTTCTATAGGTACCAATTTCCCCAATTTCTTTTACGATTTTTCGAGGATTTGAGAATATTTGATTATTTCGGGATTTTTAGAATTTATGCTTAGATCGAGCCCGTTTCTTGGTCAATTCGTGATTTTTTTGGATGTATATGTGAATTAGATGTTGATTATTGATTGTTCTAAATTATGAGTGTTGATTTGCGTTAAAAATATGATTTTTGTGGAATTTTGGCTCGAAAATTTGAAAACCCGTAAGTTTCTGCTGGGTTCAGTTGAACCACATGGGCTAACGCACGGTCTTGCGCAAGACCGTGCAGAAGCCCGTGTGCAGCTCATTGTGCTTGCACGGGCTTGAGCCCGTGCACCTAGGCCGTGTGTTTGGCCGTGTGTGCGTGCACGGTCTTGACACCGTGTTCAAGACCGTGCACTCGGCCGTGTGAAACACTTAGTGAATTTTTCCAGCTTTTTCAAACTTTGCTCTCGGCAATTGAGTCTTCGGGTCACCATTTTTGGTTGACTTTTTGCATACGGACTCCAAAAATTACACCGTTTTCACCTATAGAACCCTTTTAATTTGTAGATTTATATTTTGGAATGTTTATTTAATTTCGCCCTCGTTCGGGCTATGAATAGTGTAATTCTAATTATGTGTATTTTTGACAACTTGTCGGAATTGCGTGAAATTTACATGATAGCTTCTTTACATATTATAATTGACATATGCATGATTGGAAACATGTTTGGTTAGCCGTTCGTCCAATAATTGCTTATTTGCGCTTTTATTGTTGTTGTAGTCGTTATTGATTTGTCTAGGTCTTGTCTTGTCTCCAGATCAGTCCGACGTAGGAGACCAGTGAGTCTAGCAGCTAGGCTTTCTCTTTTGGATTCCAGGGAGGATTTAAACTTTTAACTGGGCTTGAACATATATATATACAATTGCGAACCCCCTAATCCCTTATTAATGTATTATATATTTCGAGTTTATATTTTTATGTTTTATCCTCAAATCATTTAATATCAAAATTATACATTAGTAAACCAAATTGATTTGTTTTCAAAAGGGCAAGAAAATTATTTATTTTACGTGACGGTTTGACTTAGGATTTAATCCTTTGTCGTCACCCTTGCTCAGAGTGTCGGTTGGCATTCAAATGGGTTATTTTAAAGCGAGCAAATACATGACTATTTTCAAGTTGGGCCCGGGAAGGTATCCGAAGGTTACATTTGGGGACGGGCGTTCAGGGTGTAATCCAAGGTGCTTCTCCCAAAACTAAGCGTCAATCGTGGCCTGTCAGGAGATGATAGCCACGGTTGGGAGCGATGGTGGGTGTTGCATTCGTTGCACATTTTCCTAAAATTCATTATGGTTGAGCTTCGGGTTGCTCCTTAGCTTGACACCGGCGATGGAGTATTTATACATGCACTGTGGAGATATAAGGAGGAACAGGCCCATTCTCGCTGGGATCGTATTTACTGCTTTATAGTGTTATTTATTTTAATTCTTAATTGTATATCCAAGTCGAAGCATATTCCGGTTTCTTCATTATCGCATATGTATTTTCTATAAATACCCGGAAGCATGACTCGACTTGTTCTCACATCTTCACTGAGTACTTTGACTCACCCTCTTTTAATTTGTTCTTGCCTCAGGTTTGAGAGAGACCGACATGTCTTACGTGTCGGATGGGCAACAGTGTCAGATAGGCTTTTTGGTTTTGCCGAGTCTCATTAGTTGTCTTTTGATCTCGTTCATTATTCTTGTCAACCTGGATTGATAATATTATATTGATCCCCAATATTGTTATTTAAATGATGTTGCCCTGAGTGGGCTGTTGTTAATGTATTGGCCCCGGAGTGGCAATTTTTGTTAATATGGATTTAAATGCTTCCGCTATATATTCTCTGATCTATTTAAATGCTTTATTTTGGGGATTCACTGTTGCCAAGTGTCGGGATTGACCCGTTAGCTTGCATGGGTTCTCGGGTTGAGGCACTGTATTCGGCTTGGGAATCCGTGCAGGTTCGGGGGCTGTAGAGCGGGGCGCTATATTTTCATTCATATCATTTGTTACCAATAGATAACACAATAGTTACCAATACTTAAAATTTAATAATTTCATATTTTAATTAATTTTCATACCAATTATAACAAAAAAAAATCAATTGTTAATAAAAGATTACAAAATCATGTTATGTAAACTGTAACGACCTGAAATTTCGGATTTATAACGGAATTATATTTTATTCGTGTCGAAGGCTTTTCGTGAAAATATTTAAATTCACGAACAAGTTTTATCCATGAACCCGCCTTTTACCCGAGATTCCCTATTTTACCCCGACCACATTTAATATCCCTTTTGCATACATACCCCTCTTATATTCCTTATTTCCACATAAACCCGTATTATTTGAGAAAGGAAAGAAGGAAGAGAATAGAGAAGAAGAAGAGGAAGAAGAAGAGGAAGAAGAAGGAGAAAAAAAAGGAGAGAAATCTTCCCGGCGTCCTACCGAGCTCGTTTCTCGCCCGATCGACGAGCCGTGAAAACCCAAACGACCCTTGCTTCATTCTCTACCGGTAATCCTTTTACCCCATTTCAATCCGTTCGTTCTTCATCTCGATTTCGTGGGTTTTATGTAGAATTTTTATGATTTTAGGATTTTCGTGTTTAAGAAGATTTACTTGATCGCTTTACGTGATTCTTGGACCTATGTGTAGCTAATGTGATATATATGCTTATATGTGAAAATTAGCATGTTTTATGGAGTAAATTAGGAGATCTATGAGTTTAAATGCTGTTGTGCGCGTGAGAGCTTCGTGACCTGCTGCTTTCTGCACCCAGATGATCTGCACGGGCTTGTGCACGGTCTTGCCAAGCCCATGCGCAGCCCCGTGTGCTCCCCTTTTACCTGCACGGGCTCGTGCACGGTCTTGCCAAGATCGTGCGTTGGCCCGTGCGCATACCCTTTTCACCTGCACCTGCTTAAGCCCGTGCACGAGCCGGTGCGCAAGCCCGTTTGCAGCTGCACGGTCTTGGCAGCGTGCTCAAGACCGTGCGTGAGCCTGTGCACCCTCATTTGTGCTTGCACCGGCTTGCCAAGCCCGTGCGCTGGCCGGTGCAACATACTCAGTGGATTTTTCAACTTTTCTTTCTCTTTCACTTCGGGAATTTGGTCAACCCCACTTATTTAAATGTTGACTTTTCGCATACGACCTCCTAAAATCAATCTGATTCCACATATAGCTTCCTTGAGCTTTGAGATTTAATATTTTACAAAGTTATGATTTGTCCGACCTTATTTGATCGTCATTTGACACCTTTCTCATTTAGGGATTTTCCCCACTTTTCCCGTTTCTTATCCGTTCGATCCCGTTTTCGCGAGAGAGTTTCGTTACATTATTTTAAGCATGTCTTTAATATTTAATTTTATGTTTCTTTGTTATTTAGTATTGCATTAATATTTCCTTAATTGTTGTTCCATAATTGTGTTTCTCTATATGTTTAATTATTTGGCTTTCCATATTACACCTGTAGCATGATTGAAGTTCTGTATGAATTGCCGTGTGTCGTCTGTTGTCTCGTGTCTTGCTTTTAGTATTGTCGATCTTGTTTTCATCCGCTAGGCCCTGTGTATTATAGGTGGGACCAACGAGGGAGAAACCTGACTACTGCTTGCTTCCATACTGTCGTGTCGAGCCAGGTAAGGGTTTAAACTATTTTCAAATGGGGCAAGGACATAGTTATATAGGTTTTCGAAATAACCTATTATCCCACCTTTCTTATTACTTGCTGTACTGCCTTTACTATTTCTTTATCTGCTTAGTCAAACCCTTTTGATAGCAATACTTATGCATGTACAAAATGATTTAAAATGCTTTCAACTAGAGACAAGTAACTTGTTTGTTTTAAAAGTAACCATTTGATCTCGGAGGCACTTGTAAGTAATGTCGTTAGGGACATCCGTTAGCATGCTGCCGAAGCGTACGACGCTGATGAGTATTTCTTAGATCGTTACATCAACTTGTCTCAAAGGCCCCTTTGACCACTTAAACTGTTATTGATTTTTAAAAGCGAGCCATGGACTGAATCATGACTTGGGGCCCGGAGTATAGAGGAGGTGAGCCTGGAGACAAGCATCTAGGGCAAATCCCGATGTGTACTCCAATCCGTGTTCGCTTAGGTCGGCCAGGAGGTTGGCTAGCCTGAGTTAGTGCGAGGGTGGCGTTGTCGGCTACGCGCTTCCTAGAAAATTCTGATAAGGGTGATGTTGTTAACACGTGTTTCCATAAAATTCTGATTGGATCATGACTTTTGGTGGTTCAGTACTTGACAACATGTTTTCATGATTTTCATGGTTGGGAGTTATAAGGAGAGGGACCGTTCTTGCCGGGACACATTATTGCATGACTTATGCATTACTTGCTTGTCTAATTGAATTACGGCTTTCGTTACAAGTCGAAGCACATTCTGGTTTTCTTCATTTAGCATATGTATTTCCCTGTATATATATATAAAACCCGGAAGCGTAGCTCGAACTAGCCCAACTTAAGCCTTCTTTATTGTTCAAACTACTTAGTTGAATTACGAGCCGTGTTAATTATCATTTCCATCTTGTTTATATCATGCCTTTCGAACTTGCAACGGCATCGTGACTCAACTAATATCTTGTCACTTGATCGGCTTGATATTATGTGCAAATGATTTTAAAGGATCCGATTCGTCACCCTTTTGTGTTTTCAAAGTAAGCCGAACCCGAGTGTTGCCTTGTGTTATTGCTTTACAACATATATCGTTATTTGTATTCTTTCTCAAATGTTTAAATGATATTATGTTGGCCTCGCAGGCTTTCATGGAATTTATTTGTTTACCTTTAAATCGCTTCCGCATTACTCTGTATTGTTGTGGTTGTTGTTGGGAAGTTGTTGCTGTTGCCGATGGTATTGCTTGCTTGTCGTTCACCGGACTGGGTTTCTGAGTTTAGGCCCCTCGCCAAAGCTCGGGAATCCATTTTGGTGCGGATGTGGCGTTCCTTCTTCAGGGGGCGCTACAGTCAATGGTATCAGAGCCTAGGTTCTTAAAAGGGAACCGAAGCTTTGTAATCGCGCCGTGTCTTGTCTCTTGTGTCTGTCCTTTTCGTGTCAATGAGACTTAGAGTTTCCAGTCACAGGTGCTTGAGAACTCCTTAATATTGAAATTGTGATTGATCTTCTTTTGGAATGGCCAACCAACCGTTTGATCTTTTACAACTGTAGTACTGAGTTGGGATAGAATGCAGGTGGATGTGGAACTCGAGGTAGCTTCTGTCTTGTCTTGTCGTCTTGTCATGTCCTACTTAGGTCTTGCCATGTCTAGTTCGTACATCTATAGGATCGAGTTTTCCTTGTTCTATGATTGTTTCGTGCTTAAATTGTCTACATGCTATTCGATCATATATGTATGCTTTGTTTAAATTTTATATGCCTTACGTGATCATTCCATTAACCGAGCATGTATCATTTTCTAGTTTGTTGTTCACAGGTGCATAATGCCTCGCCGAAGACCCCCCACTGCTCCAACACCCCTGAACCCAATGGCTGAAGAGTGGGTATTGATTATTCGACAGATTGCCGTGCAAGTATGTCAAGGGTTACAAGAACAACAACAACAGCACGTACCCGCCTGACAGACTGAGGGCCAAACCTTGGACAGGTTTCTCTTCTATTGCCCGCCTTGCTTCGAGGGCGAACCAAATGATTTTAAGGCTGAGCCCTGGATATCCGACTTGGAACAGATCTTTCGAGTACTACAGTGGGGTGACCCCGAGAGGGTTGAGTATGCTACCTTCCCTATGAGAGGACCAGCTCGAGGTTGGTGGTAATTCACAGAATGGAGATGGTTAACCCGTGCACATCCCCTTTTGACCTGCACCGGCTTAAGCCCATGCACGAGCCGGTGCGTAAGCCCGTTTGCAGCTGCACGGTCTTGGCAGCGTGCTCAAGACCGTGCGTGAGCCTGTGCACCCTCATTTGAGCATGCACCGACTTGCCAAGCCCGTGCATTGGCCGGTGCAATATACTTAGTGGATTTTCGAACTTTCCTTTGTCTTTCACTTCGGGAATTTGGTCAACCCACTTATTTAAATATTGACTTTTCGCATACGACCTCTTAAAATCAATCCGATTCCACCTATAGCTTCCTTGAGCTTTGAGATTTAATATTTTGCAAAGTTATGATTTGTCTGACCTTATTTGACTGTCATTTGACACCTTTCTTGTTTAGGGATTTTCCCCACTTTTCCCGTTTCTTATCCGTTCGATCCCATTTTCGCGAGAGAGCTTCGTTACATTATTTTAAGCATGTCTACGTGCCCTAATTATGTTTTAGCATGTCTTTAATATTTAATTTTATGTTTCTTTGTTATTTAGTATTGCATTAATATTTCCTTAATTGTGGTTCCATAATTGTGTATCTCTATATGTTTAATTATTTGTCTTTCCATATTGCACCTGTAGCATGATTGAAGTTCTGTATGAATTGCCGTGCGTCGTCTGTTGTCTCGTGTCTTGCTTTTAGTATTGTAAGTCTCGATTTCATCCTCTAGGCCCTGTGTAATACAGGTGGGACCAACGAGGGAGAAACCTGACTACTGCTTGCTTCCATACTGTCGTGTCGAGCCAAGTAAGGGTTGAAACTATTTTCAACTGGGGCAAGGACATAGTTATATAGGTTTTCAAAATAACTTATTATCCCGCCTTTCTTATTACTTGCTGTACTGCCTTTACTATTTCTTTATCTGCTTAGTCAAACCCTTTTGATAGCAAAACTTATGCATGTACAAAATGATTTAAAATGCTTTCAACTAGAGACAAGTAACTTGTTTGTTTTAAAAGTAACCATTTGATCTCGGAGGCACTTGTATGTAATGTCGTTAGGGACATCCATTAGCATGCTCCCGAAGCGTACGACGCTTATGAGTATTTCTTAGATCGTTACATCAACTTGTCTCAAAGGCCCCTTTGCCCACTCAAATTGTTATTGATTTTTAAAAGCGAGCCATGGACTGAATCATGAGTGGGGGCCCGGAGTATACAGGAGGTGAGCCTGGAGACGAGTGTCTAGGGCAAATCCCGATGTGCACTCCAATCCGTATTCGCTTAGGTCGGCCAGGAGGTTGGCTAGCCTGAGTTAGTGCGAGGGTGGCGTTGTAGGCTAAGCGCTTCCTAGAAAATTCTGATAAGGTGACGTTGTTAACACGAGTTTCCATAAAATTCTGATTGGATCATGACTTTTGGTGGAGTACTAGACAACATGTTTTCATGATTTTCATGGTTGGGAGTTATAAGGAGAGGGCCCGTTCTCGCCTGGACACATTATTGCATGACTTATTGCATTACTTGCTTGGCTAATTGAATTACAGCTTTCGTTACAAGTCGAAGCCCATTCCGGTTTTCTTCATTTAGCATATGTATTTCCCTATATATATATAAAACCTGGAAGCGTGGCTCGAACTTGCCCAACTTAAGCCTTCTTTATTGTTCAAACTACTTAGTTGAATTACAAGTCGTGTTAATTATCATTTCCAACTTGTTTATATCATGCCTTTCGAACTTGTAACGGCCTCGTGACTCAACTAATATCCTTTCACTTGATTGGCTTGATATTATGTGCAAATGATTTTAAAGGATCCGGTTCGTCACCCTTTTGTGTTTTCAAGGTAAGCCGAACCCGAGTGTTGCCTTGTGTTATTGTTTTACAACTTATATCATTTTTTGTATTCTTTCTCAAAACGGGAAACATTCACTACTTTTAGTTTTAAAAGATAAAGGACAAACTGTGATCAAAACCCCCTTACTGAGTATCCTTTATACTCACCCCTTCTATTTTGGTGCATGCTTCAGGTAGACAGGTGGTGCGTCACCTATCTTGTCAGTCGGCATCAGCAGGTCCAGATAGGCTTAGTCTTGTAGTCTGGCTTGTCTTGTCAGTGGTCCCAACAACTGTCGTGTAGCACCTCGAAAATCCGAATTATTATCCAGTATGTCCGAATCGTTTATTTGCGCGATTTAATTATTTATTTGATAATTATTATGTGATTTTATAACAATTTCATAAATTAGTGAATTTTGATATTTAAATCATGACATGTCAATGTGCGTTTAATTTCATGAACTTTGACTGTAATTATGTATTATTTGGATAACGTAGGTTTTTTTTGAGTTATTTTTACAAAATTACGAAAACGCCGTTTCGATTCTCAAACCAAGTCAAGTTTTGATTAAAGTCTCACAGTCCCTCTCCCTCATCTCATTCACGCAACAACCAGAGAAAGAGAAAAAGAAAAGAAAGGAAAGAAGGAGAAGAAGAAGGAGAGTTCGATTGATCATCCCGACTCCGTTTCCCAACCGAATTTCGAGCCGTGAAAACCTACGAACTCCTCACGATCTCATCTTCGAGTAAGCTTCTCACGTCTCTCTCGTTTAATGTCTCCTATGCTTCATTCTTCAAAGTTTTGAGAATAGTTGAATAATTTAGGTTTTATGTGATTTAAGATGATTTTATGGATAGTTTTTCGTGTTTATGGATTCTATGCGTAAATTAGATGTTGTAGATCATTATATGTAAAAATTACCATGAGTGATTAACGTTTTGATGATTAAATGTGGATTTTTGGATTTAAATCGCGTAAGGTTTCTGTTTTGCGAAATTTGCTTCTGTTCTTGATGTGCACGGGCTTTGCACACGGGGTGTGGCAAGCCCGTGTGAGGGTGCACGGTCTCTCTCACGGCCGTGTGAGAGATCGTGCGTGTTGAATGATCTGTGTAGAGAGGCCATGCGTGTTGAATGTTGTGCATGGTCTACTGCACATGGCCTCAAGCCCGTGTGCAAGAGGCCGTGTGGAGCCATTTTGGCTCCCTGACCTTCTATAAGTCCGATATGCAATTTGCACTGTAGGTACCTCTGAGACTCGTGTTTTCTAAATTCTTTCTTCGTTCGTGTGTTCTTTAATTCTGAAATAGATATGAATTGCATGATTTATGAATTTATTGAATGTTCGGGATTGTGAATAGTGCGTTCGAAGTTTTCGACAAATTTCCTAACATTTGCATATGAAGTCTGATTCTTCCGAAACTTGAATGCATACTTTCCTATGGTATTCTAAGGATGTCCATGAAATCTCGTAGCATTTGAACTTGGTTTGCATATCTGAATTCATGAATTGCTTCGTTTTCTTTTGCTAATTTGAACTTAAGTGCCGTATTTGATTGTTTAACGTGCTTCTATGTGTTTTAATGCTTTCGTATAAGCCGTGCATCGTCGTTAGTCTTATGTGGTTGTGTCTGTGTATTTTTTGCAGATGATACTCCCGTGCAGTAGCACCGGTCTTGCTTTTATTCTTTTGATTAGCCAACATGTGAGGCTTTCCGTTTCTGACTCCGGTACTTGTACGTATATATATATATATATTAAGCCTCTCCCGTATAAGCCTTGGTTTACGTTTTGTTGTCATACCGTCTATATATATATATACTTAGTAGATATTTATTCCTATTATGTTTATTTGATTTTTAGAAAATGTTTTGATATGAAAATCTACTACGTATACCTTTTGAAATATTTATGAAAGAGACATGCAAAACCCTTTTGTTTTTCCTAAGGCAAACTTTGGCCTTCGGCCTCGCATATGACATGTCTCGAACGGTCTTTTGGCCAACCTGAAATGATTTGAAAAGCGAGTTATGAACTGTATGTATGTATGTTTGGGCCCGGAGTAAGGATGACAGGACGAAACCGGTAGACGTCGGGTCTGTGGCGTAAATCCTCTTGTTCCCTCCACCTTTGGGAGCTCGGGGTGAGGCCGGAGTGGCAGCCCTTTGAGTACCTGAGATTATACCGTATGTTATGAGTAGTTCGAATTTAGCGGTCCGTCTACATTGGAGGAATAAGGGTGGTTTCCCGGTTTTATGTTTGGAAATTGGAGTTAAGGGCTCGTCTCACCGAGTCATATGAAATGTTATGTTATTTTTTATGCTAAATCACCAACCATTTACGAAAACCTTTCTTTTATGTTGATTTCTTTTATGTTTGAAAATGGTGATTTACTTCCGTTTTATAATATACATTATTATTCCCTCCTCACTTAGTCGTTTGACTAACCCCCTCTGTTTCACCCTTGGTGTTGGTTTCAGGATACTAGGCGGGATTGTACATCGTCGTCGTCGTTATCGTCGTATCTTTTGAGTTGCATCTATATTTTTGCATATGTAAACTCTATTCCCGTTTGGCTTTTATTTATGACTTATGTTTTAGGATATTTACACTATTATGTAATTATATTCGGGATTATTATACTGAACCTGTTATCCGTAATCGTCGGGATATTGTATTGAACCCGTGTATTTATTTATGGTAATTAGAATTTCGTTGGCCTCGGTGGGCTTTAATATTTGTGCAATGATTTATTATTTTATTTTGTTTTCGCTTTCGCACCTTTGTCGTTTATTTCGTTTGGAAATCCCCGCCTAGTGATTGAGTAAATGTGTGCCGCTCGCCGGGTTTTGATTTGGGGCAGAATTCTATTTCGGTTCCGGGTTGAGACTCAGTGCGGGGCGTGCTTTACCCGTTTGGCTCGCCCGCTACAGTTGGTATCAAAGCTTCTTTGGGTCCAATGGCCTAGGCTCTGAAGCGTCGTGTTTTGTCGTGTCAGTCTAAGTCGTACGGCTTAGGATTATGTGATTTGTGACAATGTGGTTATGTGAAATTAACTCTCTACGTGTTACAGCTTTCCATGATCACTTATCATCATGCATGTTTGGTATTGATCTTGCAGAATGCCTCCTCGCCGTGAACCGCCTGGTCCGCCTACTGGTGTTCCAACCCCAGCCTTAGGGCAGTTTATGGTTCATACCCATCAAGTACAGCAAAACGCTACTCCCGAGAAGGATATGGACCAATTCCTTAAGCTTAATCCCCCGCAGTTTGAGGGTGCACCGGATGACGTTATTGCTGAAGCTTGGATTTTGGTTATGGAGAAGAGATTCAGGGTGATGGAGTGTCCGGACCCTAAGAGGGTCGAGTTGGCAGTTTATCAGATGATTGGAGCTGCACAAGATTGGTGGACACGGATCGAGCAGAGATGGCAGCGTGAGCATGTGGTCCCTACTTGGGATCAGTTCTTGGCCGAGTTCCAGGCCAAGTATATTTCGTTGGTTGTCCGTCAGTGGAGTGAGTGAGAGTTTATGGCTCTCAAGCAGGGTACTTCATCCGTCGATCAGTACGAGGCTCATTTCTCTAGACTTATTATTCATTGCTCGTATATGGTTGACGACGAGCGGAGGAAGACTCGCCAGTTCATTGAGGGGTTATCGAATGAGATCCGTATGCACATGCTCGGGAACCGACTCTAGTACTACACTGACGCAGTTAAGACGGCCCTTTCTATAGAGTCTGATCTCCGACAGATGAGACTGACTTCTGCACCTGCCCCCGCAGCCGCCAAGAGTTTCCCTTCTGGTTCGAAGAGACCATTTACTCATTTTGGGTCCTCTTCTGGGAAGAAGTCATTCAAGACCACCATTCAGCCTGCTCCTCCCCGACCTCAGGGACATCCACGACCCGTATGTGGATTCTGTCAGGGTCTGCTCTTAGAGGCTAAGTGCTGGAAGAAGAATGGACTTTGCTACGGATGTGGTAGCGCCGATCACCGAGTGGACGTATGCCCGAAGAGGAGACCAGTACCGCAGGGAGCAGCTCAGCCTCAGGCCTATGCCCGTGTCTACGCCTTGGAAGGTGATGCTGAGGACGCCATGGCAGATCCGACCGATGTGGTGGAAGGTACTATATATATAAATGGCATCCCCATACATACATTGTACGACTTGGCTGCTTCACACTCATTTATTGCGCCTGCTGTTTCCTTATCTATGCATGCGCCTATTTCGTTGCTTGATTATGTGCTAGTGGTTAGCTCGCCATTAGGTTCGAAGGTAGTTGCGAACCGTGCTCTTAAGCATTGTCTGATTATCATCGAGGGTATCGAATACCCGGCAGATTTGATCGAGTTGCCGATGAAGAAGTTTGGGGTTATTCTCGGAATGGATAGGTTGTACAAGCGTCGGGCGAAGATTGATTCTTTCGAGAAGAAAGTTATTCTGGGTTCTAATGAAGTCAAGGGTTTCCGATCAGGAGAAGGTCTGTATATCTCAATGATGGAAGCCAAGAAGCTCGTTCAAAAAGAAGAAGCCACGTGCTTTATAGCTTACCTTCTCAACTGCCCGAAGGACCAAACGAAGATCAAAGAAACGCCTGTGGTCAATGAATTCATTGACATGTTCCCCGAGAATCTGGAATTCTTGCCACTGCATCGGGATATAGAGTTCGTGATTGACTTAGTTCCGGGAGCCGAGCCCTATTCGAAGTCGCCGTACCGAATGGCTCCTGCCGAGTTCAAAGAATTGAAGAACCAACTCGATGAACTTCTTTCCATTGGATACATCCGACCGAGTGCCTCGTCTTGGGGTACTCCATTCTTGTTCGTGAAGAAGAAGGATGGTACACATCGCATGTGTATCGATTACCGAGAATTGAATATGATGACAGTGAAGAACTAGTATCCCTTACCGCATGTCGAGGAATTGTTCGATTTGCTACAAGGATCGAGGGTTTATTCCAAGCTCGATCTCAGACAAGGATATTACCAGCTCCGTATCCGATCAGAGGATATCCCGAAGACAACTTTCAACACCCGATACGGATATTTCGAGTTCGTGGTCATGCCGTTTGGACTCACGAACGCCCCAGCAGCTTTTATGGACATGATGCACATAATTTTCCGTCTGTACCTCGACAGGCTCGTCGTTATTTTCATTGACGACATCTTAGTGTTCTCGAAGTCCGAAGAAGAACACGCTGAACACCTCCGGATTGTGCTCCAAGCTTTGAGAGAGCACCAGTTGTTCGCTAAGTTCAGCAAATGCAAATTCTGGATTGACCGAGTGACCTTCCTATGTCATGTCATATCCGGAATGGGAATCGAGGTAGATCCTTCGAAGATTGAGACAGTGCTGGACTGGGAGACACCTAAGACTCATACAGAGATCCGTAATTTCCTGGGATTAGCAGGACACTACAGACGTTTTGTCAAGGATTTCTCTAAGCTTGCAGGCCCGTTAACACCGTTGACAAAGAAAGAAGTCAAGTTCGAGTGGTCAGCTAAATGTGAAACCGGTTTTCAGGAGCTCAAGAAGAGATTGACCACAGCCCCAGTATTGACCCTGCCCGAGGGTTCTGAAGGATTTCTCGTGTATGCAGATGCGTCACACGAAGGATTAGGTTGTGTGTTAATGCAAAATGGGAAAGTTATAGCTTATGCTTCGAGGAAGCTAAAGCCAGCTGAAGAGAACTATCCCACGCTCGACCTGGAGCTAGCTACTATTGTATTTGCTTTATTGAAATGGCGTCATTACCTCTACGGCATCACTTTTGACATCTTCATAGATCATAAGAGCCTTCAGTACTTGTTTACTCAGAAGGAATTGAACAAACGACAACGCCGTTGGATGGAGTTATTTGAGGATTATGATTGCAAGATTCACTACCATCCTGGAAAGGCGAATGTTGTAGCCGATGCACTGAGCCGGAAGGCGAGCATCGCCCAACTAGAGGCTAAGTTAGAGGGAGTCCACATCAGTTCTCAAGCCCACGTTCACAGCATATCGATCCAGTCAGAGTTGGGTCGAAAGATTCGAGATGTTCAGGCCACTGATGAGTGGACTTAGAGATAGATAGTTCATATCGCAGCTGACCCAGAGACTCAGTTTGGTGTGGACGATACAGGAATTCTCCATTACAAGACCCGAGTTTGTGTTCCGGAGAGTTTAAGGAGAGATATTCTCAATGAGGCTCACAACACACCTTACACAGTTCATCCAGGTGGAAGTAAGATGTACCGGGATTTGAAAGAATTATTCTGGTGGAGAGGTATGAAGAGAGACGTAGCTGATTACATCAAGGGATGCTCGACTTGTCAGCAAGTCAAACTTGAACATCAAAGACCGGGAGGCTTGCTTAAGCCACTACCAATTCGTATGTGGAATTGGGAGGGTATTGCCATGGATTTCATGTCTGGTTTGCCTAAAGTTAGAGGTGGCTACGATAGCATTTGGGTGATTATCGACCGACTATCCAAGAGTGCTCATTTCCTACTGATCAACATGTCATACATGGTGGATAAGTTGGCAGAGATTTATCACTGAGAGATTGTCAAGCTTCATGGGATTCCGACTACTATAGTATCTGACAGAGATGCTCGATTTACTTCCTGTTTATAGCAGCAACGTCAAGAGCGAATGGGAACGAAGCCGACTTTCAGTACAGCCACACATCCGCAGACAGATGGTCAGTCAGAGAGAATGATCAGGTATCTCTATGATATGCTTCGAGCTTGTGCCTTGGATTTTCGCAACAATTGGCACGACCAATTACCATTGATCGAGTTTGCCTACAACAACAGTTATCAGTCTACGATCAAAATGGCACCTTACGAAGCGTTATATGGCAGAAAGTGTAGATCCCTATTGTTTTGGGATCTCGAGGATTGGCGTTGGACGAAAGATGACAATGTACGAGGAACTCCTCCAAAGTTTCTCCAAAATGCCATTGATCGTATTCAGATCATTCGGCAGAGAATGAAAGCAGCTCAGGATCGACAGAAGAGCTATGCCGACACCCGTCACCGACCTTTGGAATTTGAGGTTGGTGAGAAAGTATTCCTCAAAGCTTCTCCTTGTAAGGGATTCACGCGAATTGAAAAAGGAGGAAAATTGAGTCCGAGATTTTTGGGTCCCTATGAGATTCTGGAGAGGATTGGGAACGCTGCCTACAGGTTAGACTTGCCGCCAAGCCTAACAGGGATTCACAACGTCTTTCATGTTTCCCAACTCTGAAAGTACTTCTTGAATGAGTCTGAAATCCTTCCTGTTGAAGAAATTGAACTAGAGCCGGATTTGACCTTTGTTTCGAAGCCGGTTAAGATATTAGATAAGAAGACTCAAGCACTGCACAACCGGGAGATTTCTCTTGTCAAAGTTCTATGGAGAAATCAAACAACCGAAGAGGCTACGTGGGAGACCGAAGAGAAGATGCTCAAGTTCCACCCGGAGTTATTTCAGTCGGACAAGTAGAATCTGGGGACCAGATTCTCATAAGGAGGGGTGATTGTAGCGCCCCGAAAATCCAAATTACTATCCGGTAAGTCCGAATCATTTATTTGCTCGATTTAATTATTTATTTGATAATTATTATGTGATTTTATAACAATTTCATAAATGAGTGAATTTTGATATTTAAATCACGACATGTCAATGTGCATTTAATTTCATGAACTTTGACTATAATTATGTATTATTCGGATAACGTAAGTTTTTTTGAGTTATTTTTACAAAATTACGAAAATGCCCTTTCGATTCTCAAACCAAGTCAAGTTTTGATTTAAGTCTCACACTCTCTCTCCCTCATCTCATTCACGCAACAACTAGAGAAAGAGAAAAAGGAAAGAAAGGAAAGACGGAGAAGAAGAAGGAGAGTTCGATTGATCATCCCGACTCCGTTTCCCGACTGAATTCCGAGCCGTGAAAACCTACGAACTCCTCACGATCTCATCTTCGAGTAAGCTTCTCACGTCTCTCTCGTTTGATGCCTCCTATGCTTCGTTTTCTGAATTTTTTAGAATAGTTGAATAATTTAGGTTTTATGTGATTTAAGATGATTTTATGGATAGTTTTTTGTGTTTATGGATTCTATGCGTAGATTAGATGTTGTAGATCATTATATGTAAAAATTAGCATGAGTGATTAATGTTTTGATGATTAAATGTTGATTTTGGATTTAAATCGCGTAAGGTTTCTGTTCTGCGAAATTTGCTTCTGTTCTTGATGTGCACGGGCTTTGCATACACGGGGTGTGGCAAGCCCGTGTGAGGGTGCATGGTCTCTCTCACGGCCGTGTGAGAGGCCGTGCGTGTTGAATGATCTGCACGGGCTCTCTACACGGCCGGTAGAGAGGCCGTGCGTGTTGGAATGTCGTGCACGGTCTGCTGCACACGGCCTCAGGCCCGTGTGCAAGAGGCCGTGTGGAGCCATTTTGGCTCCCTGACCTACTGTAAGTCACAGTGCAAATTTGCACTGTAGGTACCTCCGAAACTCATCTTTTCTGAATTCTTTCTTCGCTCATGTATTCTTTAATTATGAAATAGATATGAATTGCATGATTTATGAATTTATTGAATATTCTAAGCATGTCCATGAAATCTCTTTGCATTGGGACTTGATTTGCATATCTAAACCCATGAATTACTCCGTTTCCTTTTGCTAATTTGAACCTAAGTGTCGTATATGATTGCTTAACGTGCTTCTATGTGTTTTAATGCTTTCGTTCAAGCCGTGCGTTGTCATTAGTCTTATGTGGTTGTGTGTTTGTATTTTTGCAGACGATACTCCCGTGGAGTAGCACCGGTCTTGCTTTTATTGTTTTGATTAGCCAACAGGTGAGGCTTTCCGTTTTTGACTCCGGTACTTATACGTATATATATATATTAAGCCTCTCTCATATAAGCCTTGATTTACATTTTGTTTTCATACCGTCTCTATATATATACTTAGTAAATATTTATGCCTATTATGTTTATTCGATTTATAGAAAAATGTTTTGATATGAAAATGTACTATGTATATTCTTTTGAAACGTTTGCGGTCCATCTACATTGGAGGAATAAGGGTGGTTTCCGGTTTTTATGTTTGGAAATTGGAGTTAAGGGCTCATCTCGCCGAGTCATATGAAATGTTTATGTTTTATGCTAAATCACCAACCGTTTACGAAAACCTTTCTTTTATGTTGATTTCTTTAAGGTTTGAAAATGGTGATTTACTTCCGTTTTATAATATACATTATTATTCTCTCCTCACTTAGTCGTTTGACTAACCCCCTTTGTTTCACCCTTGGTGTTGGTTTCAGGATACTAGGCGGGATTGTACGTAGGCATCGTCATCGTCGTCGCGTCTTTTGAGTTGCATCTATATTTTTGCATATCTAAACTCTATTCCCGTTTGGCTTTTATTTATGAATTATGTTATAGGATATTTACACTATTATGTAATTATATTCGGGATTATTATACAGAACCCGTTATCCGTAATTGTCGGGATATTGTATTGAACCCGTGTATGCATTTATGGTAATTAGAATTCCGTTGGCCTCAGTGGGCTTTAATACTTGTGCAATGATTTATTGTTTTATTTTGTTTTCGCTTCCGCACCTTTGTCGTTTATTTCGTTTTGAAATCCCCGCCTAGTGATTGAGTAAATGTGTGCCGTTCGCCGGGTTTTGATTTGGGGAAGAATTCTATTTCGGTTCTGGGTCAAGACTCGGTGCGGGGCGTGCGTTACTCGTTTGGGGCGCCCGCTACATTATGTTTTTTCGATTTATATACAATGTTTTGATATGAAAATCTACTACGTATACCTTTTGAAATATTTATGAAAGAGACATGTAAAACCCCTTTGTTTTTCCTAAGGCGAACTTCGGCCTTCGGCCTCGCATATGACATGTCTCGAACGTTCTTTTGGCCAACCCGAAAATGATTTGAAAAATGAGTTATGAACTATATGTATGTATGTTTGGGCCCGGAGTAAGGATGACAGGACGAAACCGGTAGACGTCGGGTCTACGACGTAAATCCTCTTGTTCCCTCCACCTTTGGGAGCTCGGGATGAGGCTGGAGTGGCAGCCCTTTGAGTACCTGAGATTATACCGTATGTTATGAGTAGTTCGGATTTAGCGGTCCGTCTACATTGGAGGAATAAGGGTGGTTTCCCGTTTTTATGTTTGGAAATTGGAGTTAAGGGCTCGTCTCACCGAGTCATATGAAATGTTATGTTATGTTTTATGCTAAATCACCAACCGTTTACGAAAACCTTTCTTTTATGTTGATTTCTTTTAAGTTTGAAAATGGTGATTTACTTCCATTTTATAGTATACAGTATTATTCCCTCCTCACTTTGTCGTTTGACTAAACCCCTCTGTTTCACCCTTGGTGTTGGTTTCAGGATACTAGGCGGGATTGTACGTCGTCGTCGTCGTCATCGTCGTGTCTTTTGAGTTGCATCTATATTTTTGCATATGTAAACTCTATTCCCATTTGGCTTTTATTTATGACTTATGTTTTAGGATATTTACACTATTATGTAATTATATTCGGGATTATTATATTGAAACCGTTATCCGTAATTGTCGGGATACTGTATCGAACCCGTGTATTTATTTATGGTAATTAGAATTCCGTTGGCCTCGGTGGGCTTTAATATTTGTGCAATGATTTATTATTTTATTTTGTTTTCGCTTCCGCACCTTTGTCGTTTATTTTGTTTTGAAATCCCCGCCTAGTGATTAAGTAAATGTGTGCCGTTCATCGGGTTTTGATTTGGGACAGAATTCTATTTCGGTTCCGGGTCGAGACTCGGTGCGGGGCGTGCGTTACCCGTTTGGGGCGCTCGCTACACATCGAGTCTTGGCGAGGGGCCTCAACTCAAACATCCACTCTGGCGAACGGCACGCAAGCAATAACTACAGGCAAAAGCAATGACTTCCCAACAACACCCACAACAATACAGAGTAATGCGGAAGCGATTTAAAAGGTAAACAGTTAAATTCCATAAAAGCCTGTGAGGCTATCATAATTCGATTAAACATTTGCAGTTCAAAATATTGGAGATTCATAAACACATAGTGCCATTCATGGCTCAATTAACCTACCCTGAGCAATCCTAGATATCTTCAACTATCCCACATCACGGGCACATAAGGTACATAAAGTAAATAAAGTTGTAAATGGTACGAAAGTAATTAAATACTATAAAACAAGACTCGACAGTTTTTGGGACCACTGACAAGACAAACCAGACTACAAGACTGAGCCTTTCTAGACCTGCTGATGCTGACTGAAAAGATAGGTGACGCTGCCACCTGTCTACCTGAAGTAAGAACCAAAATAGAAGGGTGAGTAGAAAGGATACTCAGTAAGGGGGTTTGATCACAGTTCGTCGTTTATCTTTTCAAACCAAAAGTAGTGACTGTTGCCCGTCTTGAGAAAGAATACAAATAACAATATATAATTGTAAAACTATAATATGGAGCAACACTCGGGTTTGGCTCACTTTGAAAACAGAAAGGTTCACGAACCAGATCCTTTCAAAATTATTTGCACATAATGTCAAGCCGATCATTTGAAAGGATATTAGTTGAGTCATGAGGCCGTTACAAGTTTGAAAGGCATGATATAAACAAGGTGGAAGTGATAAGTAAACACGGCTCGTAATTCAACTAAGAAGTTTGAACAATAAAGAAGGCTTATGTTAGGCAAGTTCGAGCCATGCTTCCGGGTTTTATATATATATAGGGAAATACATATGCTAAATGAAGAAAACCGGAAGGTGCTTCGACTTGTAACGAAAGTAGTAAATCAATTAGACAAGTAGATAATGCAATGAGTCATGCAATAATGTGTCCCGGCGAGAACGGGCCCTCTCCTTATAACTCCCTACCATGAAAATCATGAAAGCATGTAGTCAAGTACTCCACTGCCAAAAGAATGATCCAATAACAGAGTTTTAAGGAGACGCAATTAGCACCACCTTACAGAGTTTTAAGGAGACACGGTTAGCACCACCGTCTGCATCAACTTAAGCTAGCCAACCTCCTAGCTAGCTTAAGTTAACACGCATAGAAGTATACATCGGGATTTGCCCTAGACACTCGTCTCCAGGCTCACCTCATGTATACTCCGGGCCCAATGTCATGATCCAGTCCATGGCTCGCTTTGAAATCAATATCAGTTTGGGTGGCCAAAAGGGCCGTTCGAAAAATGATGTAAGCAGTTAACTATGAATGGCCAAAGGGGCATTTGAGACAAGTTGGTGTAACGATCTAAGAAATACTCATAAGCGCCATACGCTTCGGGAGCATGCTGACGGATGTCCCTAACGACATTACTTATAAGTGCCTCTGGGATCGAATGATTACTTTTAAAACAAATAAGTTACTTGTCTCTAGTTGAAAGCATTTTAAATCATTTTGTAGATGCATAAGTTTTGCTATCAAAAGGGTTTAACTAAGCATATAAAGACATAGTAAAGGCAGTACAGCAAGTAATAAGAAAGGCGGGATAATAAGTTATTTCGCAAACCTACATAACTATGTCCTTGCCCCAGTTGAAAGCATTTTAAACCCTTACCTGGCTCGACACGACAGTATGAAAGCAAGCGGTAGTCAAGTTTCTCCCTCGTTGGTCCCACCTGTAATACACAGGGCGTAGAGGATGAAAACGAGACCGACAACACTAAAAGCAAGACACGAGACAACAAACGACGCATGGCAAATTCAAATAGAATCCAAATCATGCAATAAACACAATATGGAAAGTTAATCAATTAAACATATGGAGATGTGTAAAATACGAAACAACAATTAAAGAAATATTAATGCAATTCTAGATAACAAAAGAAACATATAAATTAAATATTAAAGACATGCTTAAACGCAATTATGGTAAGTAGACATGATTAAAATAATATAAGAACGCTCTCGTGCGAAAACAGGATCAAACGGATAACAAACGGAAAAAGTGGGAAAAATCCCTAAAGGAGAAAGGTGTCAATTGATGGTCAAATAAGGTCGGATAAATTATAACTTCGGGAATAAATAGGTTTTGAAACACTACGAAGCTATAGGTGAAATCGGATTGATTTTAGGAAGTCATTTGCAAAAGTCAACCTTTTAATTAAGAGGGGTTCACCAAATTCCCGAAGTGAAAGAGAGAAGAAGGCTGGAAAAGAATCTACATATGTTGCACCAGCCAGCGTACGGGCTTGGCAAGCCAGTGCAAGGACAAAAGAGGGCGCACTGGCTTATGCACGGTCTTGAGCGCGTTGTCAAGACCGTGCAGCTGCAAATGGGCTTACGCACCGGCTCGTGCACGGGCTCAAGCCAGTGCAGGTCAAAAGGGGGACACACGGGGCTACAGTCGGGCTTGGCAAGACTGTGCGCAAACCCGTGTAGATCTTCTGGGCAGCAGAAATGGCAGATCGCGAAGCTCTCACGCGCACAACGACATACAAACTCATATATCTCCTAATTTACTCCATAAAACATTCTAATTTTCACATATATGCATATATATCACATTAGCTACACATAAGTTCAAGAATCATGCAAAATGATCAAGTAAATCTTCCTAAACACGAAAACCCAATTCTATAAAATTCTATCTAAAAACCCATGAAATCGCAATAAGGAATGAACGGATTGAAATGGGGTAAAGGATTATCGGTAGAGGATGAAGCAAGGATCGTTTGGGTTTTCACGGCTCGTCGATCGGGCAAGAAACGGGCTCGGTAGGACGTCGGTAAGATTTCTCTCTTTTTTCCTCCTTCTTCTTCCTCTTTCTCGCCTCTCTCTCTCTCTCTCGGCTCCTCACCCCTTCTCTTTCTCTTTCTATTCTTCCTTTTCTTTTCTTTTATTCTTCTTTTGCAACAAGAGGGGCACAAGTGGAATTGAGGGATATGAGAGGGGTAGATATGAAAAATAGGTATTAAAAAGGGTCGGGGTAAAATAGAAGTTCCGGGTAAAAGTGGGTTCTCGGGTAAAACTTATTCGTGATACTAAATATTCTCACGAAAAGCCTCCGGCGCGAATAAAATATTATTCCGAAATAAATCCGAAATTTTGGGTGGCTACAAACTCTAAGTCTCATTGACACGAAAAGGGCAGACACAAGAGACCAGACATGACGCGATTACAAAGTTTCGGTTCGCTTTCAGGAACCTAGGCTCTGATACCACTTACCATATCGCCCCCTGAAGAAGAAACACCACATCCACACCGAAGCAAACTCCCGAGCTTTGGCGAGGGGCCTCAACTCAAAAACTCACTCCCGCGAACGGCACGCAAGCAATTACTACCGGTAATAGCGACAACATCCCAACAACAACCACAACTGTAACGACCCGAATATTTATAATTAGATCGCGAATTCTTATCTCGCCTAATTTCTCGATTTATCCATTGGATTAATTAATCTTGTGGAAAAGATTGATTTAGCCTATCTTTTATATACCCTCAATTACCTAGATTACATAAATACCCCTAAAAGCCTAAATGACCATTTTACCCCCCAAGATATTTTCTAAATATCTATCTCTCTCATAACCCACAAGAAGAAGAAGGAGGAAGGAAAGAAAGGAGAAGGAGAGAAGAATTCCAGACCGAACTCGATTCCCGACCGAATGGACTCCCGTCTTCGACTACATGACCCTCATTCCATAATTTATCGGTAACCTTTTAACCTCGTCTCGTTTACTCCGTCGATTCCTACATCACTGCTATTTTGGAGTGTGCCCAAGTGGAAGGGCTCGACACTCAGGTTGCCATAGGAGGTTCGACCTCGATCAGTTAAGGGACTCTAGCCCAGATGGCAATCTGTACAAAGGGTCCGAGGCGAAACGACCCGTATGTCCTGGTAGACGGTCTGCCTTTAGGGGAAGACGTCCATGACGATGCTCACGAAGAAGGACCCCCGATCCCAGAGGTCCACGAGCAGGCTCAGCATATCTACCAGCAGTTATTGGGACAGGATGCCTCAATACCTGAGTCTTCACACGCCAGAGGAAACACTCGGGATCAGGAACCTATTGACCTGCAGCGATTCTATGTGGAGTTCTCTGATTACCGCCGTATGAACGATGAGAGATTCGCTCAGCAGGAGAGACAGATCAACGAGGGCTTCGCCGCCCAGCGTGCGCACATCGATAGCCAGTACTCTGCACTTCAGAGATCTATCACCGAGATGCAGAGGTCACTTTCGGAGCAGCTCGAGCAGTATTCCCGTCGCGGTCCCGATGAGCCATGATCTATTTATCTTTATTTTCTTCCTTGTCGTTAGCTTTGTTTAGGATTCGATGTAATTCCGTCTTCTGTGTAACTTTGAGTTTTATTTGGAATATTATTTGCATTTAAACGTTTTGTTATGAATGATATTATATAATGTGCTTTTAATTGCTCCTAAATGCTCGTTTTTAATTCGCGTTATTAAAATTCTTATAGATTATACTCCTCTTAACTAACCCCGAAGTCCGGAGGAGAATCTGAGGACAGATTCTCTTGAAGAGGGGAGTATTGTAGCGACCCGAATATTTATAATTATATCGCGAATTCTTATCTCGCCTAATTTCTCGATTTATCCAATTGGATTAATTAATCTTGTGGAAAAGATTGATTTAACCTATCTTTTTAATACCCTCAATTACCTAGATTACATAAATACCCCTAAAAGCCTAAATAACCATTTTACCCCCCCAAGATATTTTCTAAATATCTATCTCTCTCACACTCTCTCATAACCCACAAGAAGAAGAAGGAGGAAGGAAAGAAAGGAGAAGGAGAGAAGAATTCCGGGCCGAACTCGATTCTTGACCGAATGGACTCCCGTCTTCGACTGCACGACCCTCATTCCATAATTTACCGGTAACCTTTTAACCTCATCTCGTTTACTCCGTCGATTTCCCATTTTTTATTGAATTTTATTGAGTTAGGTTTTGTTTGTGAATTAATTGGGTTTGTTAGTTATAGTTGATGGTTTCGTACGATTCTTATCTCTAAATGTTAAGCATGTTTATGAGAGTAACATATCCGAATTTGAGCATGATTGACTGAGTAGAAATTCGTAGGATGAATTTTGGTATTGGATTTCTTGTTTCTGCATCTGTTTCTCGCGACCTGCTGTTTATAGAACCACAATGTCTCGCCACACGGTGTGATGAGACCCCGTGTGAACACGCACGGCCCAACCTCACACCGTGCATGAGATCGTGTGTGTTTTGAAACACACACGGCCTCACCACACCCCGTGCAGGAGGCCGTATCTCTTTTGAGTGACGCGCAGGGCCTTGGCACACCCCGTGCCGCAGGCCGTGCACCCCTTATTGGCACGCACGGGCTTCGCACACCGGGTACAGGACGTGTGCTGTACCCCATGTGTATGCATTGGGCAATTTTCAGCCACTTTCCAGACCCTGCCGTCTGTCCATTTTCACCCCGAAAACCCAAAATGTTTATTTGATCTCGTTTTTGATTTCCGTCTTCACCAATAGCTTTATATAGTCCTTTAAATCCTTAATTATTGAAGTGAGAATTTTTCTGACTTCTTTCGGGTATTAAATAATACCAATTTCGTTTAGGACTTTTTAGCTATTTTTCCATATATCGTCTATATGATCCAAAACTTGCATGAATGCTTCTTTATTATGTCACGAGCATGAATGTGAAATCTAAATTGTGTTCGAAGCATGTTTACATCTTTTAATCCTATATCTCGTTTAACTGTTTTAAATGCATTTGTGAGTACTTCAATAGAAGTCGTGTCTATATGCTTTTACATGCTTTAATTACTTATCGTACGCCGTGCGTCTTGTCAAGAGTCTTACCTGGTTATGTCGTGTCTTAGATTGCAGGCTTTACTCCCGTGGAGTACTTGTCCATTGCTTGCTTGCTTTTCTCGTTTGTCGAGCTACAGGTAAGGGTTTAAATGTTTTCAACTGGGGCAAGAATTTAGATAAGTAGGTTTCGAAATAACTTACCACCCCGTATTTCTTATTGATTGCTCATCTTGCTTTTAATATTCCCTTATGTGTCCATCAAACCTTTTGATATCAACTTATACTGTATTATCCAAATTGTTTTGTTTTCAAAAGGGCAAGTAAATTCCTTCTTTTTAAACGTGACAATTTGACTTGGGTTGGGTCTATGAGGGAAGTCGTTAGGGGCGTTTCCTGGACATCTCGACACGTATGAAACTTGTAGTTACCCCCTTTGTCGTCACTCACTTGCCCAATTGCCCGTTTGGCACTCCAAACCTTTCTTGAAAAGCGAGTAAATATTGGACATTTTATGGGGCCTCGGGATGGTATCCGGAGGTTGCATCTGGGGACGAGAGTCCAGGGTGTAACCCGAGGTGCTTCTCCCAAAACTAAGCATCAATCGTGGCCCGTCAGGAGTTTGATAGCCATGGTTGGGAGCGATGGTGGGTGTTGCATGTGTTGCACACTTTCCTTAAATTCACTATAGTCGAGTCTTAGGTTGCTCCTTAGCTTGACACAGGAGATGGAGTTTACTTGTATTGATTGAGGGAGTTATAAGGAGGAATAGGCCCGTTCTCGCCGGGATAATTACATGCTATTGTAACTGCTTTTATTGTTATTACTGTTGATTATTTCGGCTTTCGTTATAAGGCAAAGCACCTTCCAGTTTTCTCCCTTTAGCATACGTAGTTCCATATATATGTATAAAATCCGTAAGCGTGATTCGAACTTACCGACGATAAATCTCCTTTGTTGGGAAACACTTTAGTTGAATTACGAACCGTTTATTTATCATTCCTAATTTATATATGCTATGTCTTTCGAAATTGTAATGGCTTTGTGACTCAACTAATATCATTATAAAATGATCGGCTTGACTTACGTGCAAATGTTTTCAAACGATCCGGCTCGTCAACTTTGTGTTTTCAAATAAAGTCGAACCCGAGTGTTGCTTGTATTACATTTTACAACTTATATTACTATTTGTACTTCTTCTCAAAACGGGCAACACTCACCTCTTTTCTATTAACAAATAAACGACGAGCTACGATCAATACTATATTGTACCCCCCTTACTGAGTATCCTTTATACTCACCCCTTTTGTTTTGGTTCTTGCTTCAGGTAGACAGGTGGTGTTGTCACCTATCTTGTCGGTCGGCAGTAGCAGGTCTAGGTTTGCTCGCGTTTATTGTCTCGTCAGTGTCCCAACAACAGTCGAGTCATTGATTTAATTTATTGCATTTAATATTATGTTTTATTTTCCGTACTTATGTGCCCCTGATGTGGGATAGATTAGTTGAGCCATGGATGGCATTAACTGAATATTTATTTTGGAATCGTCGTATAGATTATGTTGCCGTGGATGGCTTATATGATTAATTGTTATTTCCTGAAATCGCTTCCGCAATTCTATTACTCTGTTATTTTGTTTATTGCTGATGTTGTTGGGGCGTCGTGATGCTGTTGCCGGCGTTTGATTGATTGATTGCCGTTCGCCGGGATGGATTTTTGAATGGGGTACATCTACCTCGTTTATGAGTTCATCTCAGTGCGGATGTGGTGCCCTTTCTCCTCCTACGGAAAGGGGTGGTACAACAACAATACAGAGTAATGCGGAAGCGATTTAAAAGGTACATAATTAAATTCCATAAAGCCTACAAGGCTAGCATAATTCGATTAAACATTTGCAGTTCAAGATATAAAAGAATCATAAACACGTAGTGCCATCCACGGCTCAACTAGCCTACCCTATGCAATCCTAGATATCTTCAACTATCCCACATCAGGGGCACATAAGGTACATAAAGTAAATAAAGCAGTAAATGGTACGAAAGTAATTAAACACAATAAAACAAGACTCGACAGTTGTTGGGACCACTGACAAGACAAAACAGACTACAAGACTGAGCCTATCTAGACTTGCTGATGCCGACTGACAAGATAGGTGACGCCGCCACCTGTCTACCTGAAGCAAGGACCAACATAGAAGGGGTGAGTATAAAAGATACTCAGTAAGGGGGTTTTGATCACAGTTCGTTGTTTATCTTTTAAAACTAAAAGAAGTGAATGTTTCTCGTTTTGAGAAAGAACAAAAATAACAATATAAGTTGCAAAACAACACAAAGCAACACTCGGGTTTGGCTTACTTTCAAAACACAAAAAGGGTGACGAACCGGATCCTTTAAAATCATTTGCACATAATGTCAAGCCGATCAAGTGAAAGGATATTAGTTGAGTCACGAGGCCGTTACAAGTTCGAAAGACATGATATGAATAAGTTGGAAATGATAAGTAAACACGGTTCGTAATTCAACTATGTAGTTTGAACAACAAAGAAGGCTTAAGTTGGGCAAGTTCGAGCCACGCTTCCGGATTTTTATATATATATAGGGAAATACATATGCTAAATGACGAAAACCGAAAGGTGCTTCGACTTGTAGCGAAAGCAGTAAATCAATTAGACAAGCAAGTACTGCAATAAGTCATGCAGCATAGTGTCCCGGCGAGAACGGGCCCTCTCCTTATAACTCCCAACCGTGAAAATCATGAAAGCATGTAGTCAAGTACTCCACCACCGACAAGAATGATCCACTAATAGAGCTTTAAGGAGACGCGATTAGCACCACCATACAGAGTTTTAAGGAGATGCGGTTAGCACCACCGTTCGCATCAACTTAAGCTAGCCAACCTAAGTTAACACGCTTAGAAGTATACATAGGGATTTGCCTTAGACGCTCGTCTCCAGGCTCACATCCTGTATACTCCGGGCCTAAAGTCATGATCCAGTCCATGGCTCGCTTTTGAAATCAATATCCATTTGGGTGGCCAAAAGGGGCCATTCGAAAAGATGATGCAAACAGTTATATATGAATGGCCAAAGGGGCCGTTCGAGACAAGGTTATATGTGTGAGGCCGAGAGACCAAAGTTCGCATTTAAAAACAAATGGGTTTTCCTTGCCTCTAGTTGATCCAGTTGCATTTATAAGGTTATTAGAAATGTGGTGAAGAACTAAGCCACCTGTAACCTAGACCTACAAGCTATAGGGTAGTAATGATTTCTTCCCTTCTATAAAGAAGCCCACCCATCACTTTCAAAACCCCACAAAAGGTGATAATCTAGGAGATATACCTGAACATTTGGGTGAATTTCAAGCTGAGTGTCTTTCAAAATCTTTATAAATGGGCATTGAACTATATATGTAAATATCCAGTATGACCAACCTGATCAGTTTCTATGATTTTAATTCAACCATTAAATATATTTGTATTTTTAAACGTTATTTTATCTGATATTTTAAATTATATTCGGTAATATAATTCACTTGAATATATCATATAATTGAAACAAAATGAGCTGGATTACTGTTTAGGTCGTTACATCGTGACTCAACTAATATCATTTCAAAATGATCGGCTTGACCTTATGTGCAAATGTTTTCAAAGGATCCGGTTCGTCAACCTTTTGTGTTTTCAAATAAAGCCGAACCCGAATGTTGCTTTGTGTTATAGTTTTACAACTTACATTATCGTATGTATCTTTATCAAAACGAGTAACATTCACCCCTTTTTGGTTTTAAACAATGAACGACGAACTGTAATCATACCTATATTGTATTACCCCCCTTACTGAGTATCATTTATACTCACCCCTTCTATTTCGGTTCTTGCTTCAGGTAGACAGGTGGCGGTGTCACCTATCTTGTCAGTCCGCAGCAGCAGGTCTAGGTCGGCTCTTGTCTCTTGTTTTGTCAATGTCCCAACAACAGTCGAGTCTTTACTTTGTGAATTGATTTAGCTTATTGTATTTAATATTATGATTTATTTTCCGTACTTACATGCCCCTGATGTGGGATAGATAGTTGAGCCGTGGATGGCATTAATTGGATATTTACTTTGGAATTGTTTTATGTATTATGTTGTCATGGATGGCTTTTATGATTAAATTGTTATTTTCCGAAATCGCTTCCGTACTATTCTGATTATTGCTGTTGTTGTTGGGCCGTCATGATGCTGTTGCCAGAGTTTGATCGAGTGATTGCCGTTCGCCGGGATGGATTTTCGAATGGGGTACCTTTACCTCGTTTGGGAGTTCCTCTCGATGCGGATGTGGTGTCCTTTCTCCTTATACGGAAAGGGTTTCTAAAATTGCCATCACTAGCACCCTAACCACCTACCGTACCAGCAACCACATAAGGAATCATATTACTATCTACATCTACATACACATCAAAGAAATCCACTGTATGATTTTTGTCAAACATCATCAACACATCAGAGTCACACTCCACATTCATCTTAGACTTAGGAAACACAGTAGTAGCAACAGTAATATCAGGATTTCCATCTAGATTAAATAAGTCCTTGATATCACTTCTAAAATCAATTATACTGTACCTGTCACGCTCTATATCGTATAGACTTGCAATCTGATCCTTGTAGTGGACCACAATAGTGAACTTTTTATCATCCATTTCCACTGCATTTAAAAAAAAAAGATAAAATAAGTGAGAAAAAGCAACAACACTGTCAAAATTTTACAGAAACACATCAACATGTTCAAAATCAGCAAACCCTAGGTATAAAATTGGGGGTTTTCCTTCATAAACAATGAAATACTTAAAATCATTTCAAGTATTCACGAAATAACCAATGTAGGGTTTAAACACCCATAAAATCGAAAAAAAATAAGAAAAAAAGTAAACTATAAAAAATCAAAGTGTCGGACTTAACTCATTTAAGCAAAAAACCAGAAATTTCATGATTACAGACAATAAAAACACCGATATTACTATGATCGCTCGATAAAACTCAAAACAACAAACCATAGAAGACCTGCTCTTCAACAATAAACCTTCAAGAACACTATGAGATCCGTCTAACAATGCGATTGTAAGGTCGAGCGAGAAAATTATGCAAGAAATCAACTGAAAATCTTGGATTCTCTTCTTTTTCGTCTAGGGTTTTCTGTGTGTTTGGGTTTGAAGATTGTGAAGTGTTCCAAACACTTCACTAATTAGTTTAGTGCAAGCCCCCCATTCTCATGGATATTTTATTAATTGTATAGTTTAATTATTTTTTTTTTACTCGCTAAATGAAATTGGAAGGAAAACTAAGGGTAACAAGGTAATTACTCGCTTTCTGTTAAGTTTGATTAACGGAGGCGTGGTCAATGGACTAATATGTAAAAATATGATTCTCCTGGACCTAGATGTAAATAGAAAAAACATCGGAGACTTAGATGTAATTATAAATTAATTTTCCGTTGCAACGCAGGGTTAAAAGCTAGTTTTAATTTAAGTTCAATCACATATTCAATGATAATTAACCGTCTTTCAACGGATTAATATTTGACTTTATATAGTTTAAAATTTTAATGTATTAAAAGAGTTAAAAATCCAGGAATTAAACATCAACCCTAACCAACTATATATGTAACTCAACATGGTTCGTTAAAATTAGATTATAAAAGGAATATCAATTTTGGTTTCGTAAATTTGTTCTAATTCAATTTTGATATTAAATTGATCCATTTTCTCATTCTTTTATAGCTTATAATTTCTTCAATTTTGGTATATATTCGAACCTGAATCATTAATTTTTTTGGCGTGATTATATAATTTGGGGACAAAATTGACTTTAATTGCTACTTTTTAGGAGTACTTAGAGGTATAGTTGTAACTTATCAAATTATTATACTGAAATGTCAATATATGCCAAGTTAAAATACCAATTTTACAATATGCCCTTTAAAAAATATAAATATTGATAAGTCAAAGATTGCACATATAATTACAATTTAAAGTATTATTTGGTGCGATTTTGGTTAATTTGTGATCACTAAATATTCTTTAAAGATCGTGATTCATTTATATATATATATATATATATATATATATATAATAAGAATATCATAATCTTTTAGTTTGCAGTAAAAAATTCAAAAAGCAAATATTAATGAATAATGACAGAGAGTTGGAGTCTTCGCGAGAAAGGACCAGACATAAGCATAACCTATATATACGCTTTGCTGGTATAGATAAAACGTTTCCATTAGGAATGCAGGACGAGTAATAAGAAGTCGTATGGCCAACAACTTACCATTTATAAGACATTTCGTAAAATTGAAAAAAGAAATAAACAAGATGGAAAAACCAATGAAATCCCATATAATTTCATTCTTCCGCATGGTTAATCAAGCTTCACACTCCACAGCAAAAGTCAAACATGGTTTGGTGTTGTATTAGGCGGGGTTGCTGCTGAAGCAACACGTTTGCCACGCTCAGATCGGCTGTTTTCAGCAAACTTAAGACTGTTTTGATGCATACCTTTTTGCTTCTCCTCCTCATTATACTCAGCAGAGTAATAATGTTCTTCGACAGCACTTTTTGAGGGCGGAAGGAACATACTGCCCCATTGTGGGAAATGAACCAATGTGACTGGAAGAGTGCAAGCCACAATCATTATACCCATATAACTTAGTCCAGTTCCTGTTGAGTATTGAGAACTTGTAAAGAATAGTAATTGTGTTAATCCAGAGCCGAAATTTCCTCCGGCACCTGTCATGCCCGATATTATACCCAATGATCTTCTTGAAATGAAAGGGATAACACCAAAAGTTGCTCCACAAGCAGCTTGCGCTCCTACTGAGAAGATAATCATAAAGGCGACAGCGACTGGAAGTGTATTAGCCCTACCGAGAAGAATACAGAAAACTCCTCCCAGTGTTTGTAGAATCCAAAGTGTCCATAATCTGCCCCTCATTCCGAATAGTCGAGCTGTATAATCAGAAGCATATCCCCCGAACGGACGAGCCAATAGATTAGCCATCCCAAAAGTTGCTGCTATGATTCCAGCTGTGTGAAGCTTTAGATCAAATCTGTAGAAATATTTAATTTAAAATTAATCAGAATATTGATGAATACTTCAAATACTTAAATATTAATGATATTTAAAGTTAAAACTAAAAAAATATGATGTGATTCGACTTTCTACCTGTCGTAAAAGTATTCCGCAATCACATTATCAGTTGACAATTCAACTCCCATAGAGTAACCATAGAGAAGGACGAAAATCCATGTCCTATAATTTGTCACAGCATACCACATCACCTGAACATATATTCAAACGAAAATAAATTATATTAACACACTAAGGGCCGAAATCATTTGAAAGAAAAGGAAGGAAACATCGAAATTTTAAATTATCATACCTTGCCGAATTTATCTTTTGCAACATCTCCCTTCTTCTGTAGCGCACCAAGGTTTCCGTCAGGCAAGTCTTGGCCGAGTGTTAAGACCAAAATACCCATTATGACATGAAGCCATCCGGGAATGAAGAAAGCAATCCTCCAGGCAGTGAAGGCAGTCGCTCCACACTTTTTGATGATTTCATAAAGCACCGGCATCAGAAGCTGAGTGGCGCCGCCTCCCATATTTCCCCATCCAGCAGCAGTCCCATTAACAGTCCCAATAATCTTACTGTTGAACATAGTGCTCATCCAGTACTGGCACGATACAAATGTTGCCAGAGAAAACCCAATCATGAAACGCACAGCTATGTATCCACTTGCATCCGCCACAAACGACATGCAAAACACTGTTGGGGCGGACAACATGATGAGAAATGCGCATCCGTAACGTGGTCCCAGAAGATCACATACGGCGCCCATCACCAGCCTGGAAAATATACTTCCAGAGACTGAAGCAACCCCAGCATTACCGACATCGCCCTTCGTCAGATTCAAGTTGTCACGAATAATGGGCACCAGAGGGGCAGCAGCGAAGGTCGACACGAAACAGGTGAAAAATGAAATCCAGGAGAGATGAAAAGTCCTCATGTGAGGATTGGCAAAGGAAAACAGCTTGAATTTTTTGGCTTTGTGCTCCGAGTCAACAGGCAAATCGAACTTGGCCGTTGTATCCGTCGGGACCATTGGAGAAGCCACTGAAAATGCAAGAACTGGCTCCCTGCCTGTCACCCCATGCATGGATGAGCCTGGAGACCCCTCGATATCAGCCATTTCTTAATTTGAGTGTACACTGATCAAACCGGGAAGAAGTTTGATCTTTTCTTTTTAAGTATGATACAAATATTGAAATTTTTGTGTTGATGTGATCTGGAAAATGTTGATAAATACGTTAGTATATATAGTGGTAATTAAGCGTTGACAAATTCCATGCTTAACTAGATGGGCCTGTTGAGTTTCCCAATGGTCGTATTGTTGTATCAATTATGCCTATATAATCAATATTAGATTAATGAATCTTCAGGAATCCTGTTTGCCGCATCTACATATCGATCTGACTATGAACAGTGTTGGTCTAATCGTATATACCAAAGGATCATCAAACATTCAAAGGGACCCGGAATATTGCGTTTTTACCTTATAACGCAATGGAAATATTTAATAAGCCACTTCCCATCTAACTGGTTTACTTTGCAATAACTATTCATGATTTGATCATTCAATTAGATATTAAGGAAAATTTACATATATTATCCTTCAAATTTTATGTGATTATAAATGAGTCCTTATGTAAAAATTAAAATTTCAGTACTTCATGTAAACTTAGATAAACTATATTTAAATCATGGCAAATAAACAGAGATTTTGAAGGAAATCGAAATTATATTTAAATCATCTAAACAGAGATTTTAAACCACATTTATCCTTAGGCTGCTGGACTCCGGGAAATAAGATAATTTCCGTAGTCGGTACATCGTCGGAATCCAGCAAGTTAGCCAATGGACGAAATAACAGACTTTGAAAAGAAAACGATCTTTCATGGCGTTGATTGTCGTACTATTGAAATTGTACCACCATTTGTGATTAGTGTGTCAAAACTCATAATATTTTTTAATTTTTGAAATAAGACCAACTAATTGATATTATACCAATTAAATCTCAAGCTTAGGTTATATTTTGCTAATTATTAATTAGTGTCTAGTCTCTCTAACAACATTAGACAGGTGTTTACACAGGTTAAATATCAAACTACTAAAGATGTTATATTATAGAAAACTGAAATGTAGTTATGATTGATTAAAAAGAGAAAAGAAAGGTTGTTAATTCTTTTCCTGTAATAATAACACCAGCTATTATAGTAAAGTTAATATAATTAGATAAATCTTCCTAAAATTGTAATAAACGTGCATACTAAAGAATATAACACAATTTATTATTATTCGAAGCTTTAAGGCATGTAAAAAGTAAGCTAGCATGCAGCCTAGCTGTTAAGAGCTACGATTTATTTTCCTTTATTTTTGAGACAATTATATTACAGTACTTATACCCTTAATTTAGAGGCAATATTATTGAAAATTACAGACTGATGCCGGGCGGAATGCAATTCAATGATTCTGGTGTTTGTGTTGTGTGATAATTTTTGAGATAATTTATTATGAGGGTCAGGACCCTTTATATAGGCATACATCGTAGCCCTAATTCGATTAGGGTTAGGAATCCTCTCCTTAGTCTAATTCTTATTTCCTTATTTATCTCTATATTTTCGGTAATTAATTAATTAGATTATGAATATTCTTATCCAATCACAATCCAGTATTGCCCAATTAGGGTTTCATCAGATTTCTTATTATTATAAAAGAGTTCTTACTTTATTAGGATTATTAATATTGTTAGGGAATTTGATCCATTAATATGAGTTATTGGGCTTAAATCATTATCTGGTCGAGCCCGAAATATCGAACACTATTACAGACAGATTCACTAACTCTAACGAAAACCTAAGAGACTTAATGGAAAGTTGCAAAATGACTAAAGTACCCATAATATTTTTTGTTAAAGTATTCGCTATACATGGAATGAATGAAGTGATTTGAGTTGTTGTCCAGTTAATAAAACATTATGGTCTACTTGGAAACAAAAAAATGACTAACGGCGGGATCTAAGTGTTAGACGTAGTTATCATTGAGGAGGTGTCTCTATAATTTCTAATAGTCGAGTGGGCCATACTGTATTTTTTTCCAACTCGAGAACTGTAAATATAATTATTCTTTTTAAATTAAATGAGGATCCGAGTATCACAAGTTAATATAATTTTTGAAGTTAATAAAGTACTCATTAACCAAACTTCATCATCTCAAATTTTGAAAATTGTTAATAAATATTTACGTAAGATCCAGCTCAATTATTTTAGAGAGGCCAAAATGCATTTTTAGTCCCGTAACTATGCACTTATCGCATTCTAGGTTCTAAGGTATTTTATTTTGCAATTTAAGTTCCGTATATCGTAAAATATAGCAATTTTAGTCCTCGTTTTGTAATTTAAGTCCCTAAGTTGTTGCTGAAATTTACGATATATACGCGACATAAATTACAAAATGAAGATTAAAATTGCTATATTTTACAATATACGAAACTTAAATTGCAAAATAAAATACTTTAGAACCTAGAATGGAATAAGTGCATAATTAGAAATAAAAATACAATTTGGCCTTTTAGAGAGAAACATTCAAAGGTAAGTTCCAAGTCTCAATCGAGGCCACAAGTTGAATCAGCCGTACCAGTTGACATTCCTCCACCCTTTCTCATTGGAAAATATTAATCACTAAACTATTTCACATTTTTCGCATTTAATTAATAACAGCAACATGTTCCCTTGATTACAACATAAATTTTCTTAATCAATGGGAAAATATTTAATTTACTATTAAATTAATATTCTGCATTTCAAAGGGCAAGTCTTATAAATATATATGATATATAATGGTTCTGACTCCTTGCTTGTCTGCTGGAAGATAACTAGGACAAATACCAATGTCTGGTGGCTTATAACTTTAGTTAACCTTTAAGAAGCCTTGACAGTTTTTTTTTTTATTTTTTATTTTTATATATATATATATATATATATAGGTAAAAACATACTAAATACATATAGAATCAGCAAATCCTAAATTTGGGAATGTCCGTTGAACCAATACAAATCGAAGTTGTGTTCCAAGCAAGGACATCGGCCACATAATTAGCCTCCCGATAAACAAAAAATAAATGAAATAATATCAAAATATTTAAACAAGCTACGAATATCAGAAATTAAATTACATATACTAGAGGAATCTTCATCTTCAGTTTAAAGCTTTTGGATCAAGTTAATGCAATCACCCTCGAAAATGATATTTTTCCAACCAAAATTACGTGCCACCATAGCCAACATAGCACCGTGAGCTTCAACTATCTGATTTGGGTCGAAACACTCATGTTTAAGATTCATCTCTTAGCCAACCACGTTCCCGTCCAAGTTCCTGGCTGCCACACACCAATGCCAATCCGGTTCGGTTGACTAAATAATGCAGCATCGAAATTCAATTTGATTGAATCTAGGGGTGGTTTCTCCCAGCGGGCTTGTGTCCGGATCACAATTTGTTCTGCATTGCAAGAAAATGAATCTCTCATTGAAGTAGCCTGAGAAGATGCAATATACTACAAGAAAAGTCACTTTTTACTACAGTCAAAAAGTCATAGTAAAAGTCCATTATTCGTAGCAAAAGGTTTTTTGCTACGAATTTGCTACAAATTTCATCCGTAATATATACTGGCGTAACAAATATTTTTACTATGATGAAATGTCGTAGTACAAACTTTTTACTACGAATTTCAAAACATTTATTACTACGGCATTATTTATGTAGCAAATAGAATCAAAAGTGTCATCCTTTTACTACGAATAACATACTGTAGCAAACACTTGATTATTAAAAGAATATAGCTTTTGTCGTAGTAACTTAATGTTCTATTATTCTTCAAATATTTTAATTACTAATTTTCATAATAAAATATATATTTTAGATTACACATGAAATGAATTTGTACAAATTCTTATCCAATATAAAAAGACTAATGAGTACCAAACTTATATTTTTATATCAATAAGCAGTACAAAAAATAAAAAGGTACATCACCAATGAGAATACTATCATCCACAAAACGATGAGAATCCACTAGTGAGCGCTTAGCTACCCGTACGATCACCCAGATCAAATAGGAAGCTTTTGGTGGCGATATCATGAGCTGCTGCTCATTAACTCTATATGTAATGTTCCATGTGGTCTAACTCAATCCTTCACCCTTCAATGTTTACTCGGTCTGTCGATCTTAGTCTGAGACAAAGAACAAAAAGAATATGGCGTTGTAAGTCAAAATTACTTAGTGAGGCCAATTATACATAGTAATAATGAAAAACAATTAAAACAATAAAACCATAAATAGAAACATGCTTGAACGATAGTTGCAAGTGAAAAGAATGAATTTGACAATGCAATTGTGGCCTGAGCAATTTCTCCAACCTTATAACTCCCAGAAAATAATTAAAATAAATAGAGATCCTTATGTCTCCCGTGTCAAGGAGCTACCTCGACTTCAATCAATCTGTAGGTGTCCCCCTTTCCCGGGATAATATACCGATTCAATCCCACTACAGTCGTCCTCCAACTGTACGTCAGTCGTCCTCCAACTGTACGTGAAAATTGAACCCTACGGTATGGTATTGTACAAAGAGGACCCTACTGCCGGTCCGTTCCGCCCGATAGTCCCGTCTGCACAATACCAGGACCCGACTCTGCTAAGGGCGTCCCCAAGGATGTCAATCAACTGTAACAGCACGTCCCCAAATACGGTGCGACGTGACGTCCCGTACCAAGCTACAACCCATAACGACAATAGACATCTAGCAATGGGTCGCAACCTGGTGAACGACAAGTAATACTAGACGGATTTGTTTGAGAAAATCAACAACAACACAACAATAAATGGCAAAGCGAAAGCGTAGAGCAACAGTTAATAAAATCCTATCCCACTAAGGGAGCTAGTAAAGCAGTAATCCAATGCGCAACTATAAAGCCCACCGAGGCCAGCGAAAAGCGATAATCATAAATGACGAGTAAAATATAAATCTGAATCAATTTACAGACTTCTAAACAAATTTAAAAGACAACATGAAATAGACCTATGAAGATAAAAAATGCAGCACCTTCCTAAGACTCGACTTCCGCCTAGTAACCAAAACATAAAACAAAACCACAGAAGTAGAGGTGGTTAGTCAAAATGACTAAGTGAGGGGGCTGTAATACATATATTATATTAAAACAGAATAAAGATTCAATAATTTTAAATGAGAAGAAAACAAATGGAAAAGTAAAGCTTTTAAGCAAACATTGGTGAATCGAATGATTTCGCAACATAACATAAACGAAAGCTTGGTGAATCGAGCACTTACTTCCCATTCCACAAATATCAAATAATCTAGAAATACCACCTCAGTCCTCCTTATGTGTAGTTGGTGTGCAAATCTGTACTACTATATGTAGGAAGCTTCACCCTCACATTTTCGCCGGAATTTGCTAATCAGTCTTGGATCAATAGTCATCAGATCTTGTTGGTTGATGCCTGCTCTCAAGTTGTCCTTGTGTGGAGTTAGAATCTGGGGACCGGATTCTTTTAAGGGGGAGAGAGTGTCTGACATGACCCAAGCCCGGACAGGAGGACTGTAGCGCCCCTTTCCGTAGGAGGAGAAAGGACACCACATCCGCACCAAGACGAACTCCTAAACAAGGTAAATGTACCCCATTAAAAAATTTATCTCGGCGAACGGAAAGCACTCGATCAAAACGCCGGAAACAACAACACGACGCCCCAACAACAACAGCAACAATCAGAGAAATGCAGAAGTGAATTCATAAATGACAGATCAATTCATAAAAGTCATCCATGGCAACATCTAAAATAATTATCCAATTAATATCGTCCATGGCTCAACTAAACTATCCCACATCAGGGGCACGTAAGTACAGAAAGTAAATCATAATATTAAATACAATAAATCAAATCAATTCAGAAAGTAAAGACTCGACTGTTGTTGGGACACTGACAAGACGGTAATACATGAGCCAACCTAGACCTGTAGCGGGCGCCCCAAACGGGTAACGTACGCCCCGCACCGAGCCCCGACCCGGAACCGAAATGGAATCCGACCCGAATCGAAACCCGGCGAACGGCACACATTTACTCAATGACTAGGCGGGGATTTCAAAACGAAAGAAAACGACAGAAGTGCGGAAGCGAAATAAAACAAAATAATAAATCATAATAATTGCACAATTATTAAAGCCCACCAACGCCAACGAAATTCAATTACTCAAATAATAAACGGGTTCGATACAATATCCCGACAATGTACAATAACGGGTTCAACATAGAAATCCCGAATACTAACTAAATAAAATCCTAATATCATAAAACATAAATAATATCATACGGACACGAGTTATACATGAACGAAATAAATACAACTCTAACGACGACGACGACGAAGATCTCGCCTAGTGTCCTGAAACCAATACAGGGGTGAAATAGAGAGGGTTAGTCAAACGACTAAGTGAGGAGGGAATAATAATGTATATTATAAAACGGAAATAAATCACCATTTTTAAACTAAAAGAAATCAACATAAAAGAAGGGTTTTCGTAACGGGTGGTGATTTAGCATAAAATATAACTTATCATATGACTCGGCGAGTCGAGCCCTTCACTCCAATTTCCAAACATAAAAACGGGAAACCACCCTTATTCCTCCAATGTAGACGGACTGCTAAATCCAAACTACGCATAACATACATATAATCTCAGGTACTCAAAGGGCTGCCACTCCGGCCTCACCCCGAGCTCCCAAAGGAGGAGGGAACCATAGAATTTCCACCGTAGACCCGATGTCTACCGACTTCATCCTATCATCCTGACTCCGGGCCCAAACATACATACATACAGTTCATAACTCGCTTTTCAAATCATTTCGGGTTGGCCAAAAGACCGTTCGAGACATGTCATATGCGAGGCCGAAGGCCAAAGCTCGCCTTAGAAATGAAAGAGGTTTTACATGTCTCTTTCGCAAACATTTGAAAGAATATACGTAGTACATTTTCATATCAAAACATTTTCGATAAATCGAATAAACATAATAGGCATAAATATTTACTAAGTATATATATAGAAACGGTGTGAAAACAAAACGTAAACATGGCTTATATCGGGAGAGGCTTATTTATATATATACATAATAGTACTGGAAGCAGAAACGGAAAGCCTCACCTGTTGGCTATACAAAAAAAAGAGCAAAAGCAAGAACTGGCGCTACTCCACGGGAGTATCGTCTGCAAAAATACCAAGACACAACCAAATAAGACTAACGACGACGCACAGCTTATACGAAAACATTAGAACATATTGAGGCACGTTATACAATCACACAAGGCACTTAGGTTCAAATTATCAACCGAAAACGGAGTAATTCGTAAATTTAAAAATGAAAATCAAGTCCAAATGCAACGAAACTTTACGGGCATGCTTTAAATATCATAAAAGAGTATGCATTCGAATTTCGGAAAAACCGGACTTCATGTGCAAAAGTTAGAAAATTTGTCGAAAACTTAAAACGCACTATTCATAGACCCGAACATGCTATAAATTCATAAAACATGCAATTCATATCTATTTCATATATATCGAATACACGAGCGAAGAAAGAATTCGGAAAAGACGAGCCTCGGAGGGACCCGTAGGCCAAAATGGGCCCTAACTTACAGAAGGTCAGGGCCCTGTTCAACCAGGCCACACGGCCTTGTGCACGGCCTCAAGGCCGTGCACCATGCACCATGCGCACGGTCTCTTGTACGACCGTGCAAGAGGCCGTGTACCTCCACACGGTCTTGCCACACCCCGTGTGCAAAGCCCGTGTGCGCCAAGAAAGAGCAGAAACTTCGCAGAACCAGAAAAACCACGCGAATCAAATCCTAAATTCAACAAATGAATATCCAAACATGTAAATCTCATCCTAAAATTCATATATATCGATCTACAACATCTAAGCTACACATAGAGACAATAAACACGAAATTCCATCCATACATTCTCTCAAAATCATTTAAACCCTAACATAATCGACTATTCACAAAAACGAGGTAAATGAAGCATAGGAGACATTAAATGAGAGGGACGTGAAAGGCTTACTCGTAGAAGAGATCGCGGGGAGTTCGTAGGCGTAAACAGTTCGAAAATCGGTCGGGAAATGAAGTCGGGACGATCGTTTGAACCTCCTTCCTTCACTTTCTCTTTTCTTTCTTTTTCTTTCTTCTCCTTTGCTGTTGAGTGGCGTGAATGAGGTGAGAGGGAGAGATGTGAGACTTAGTCAAATAATTGACTCGATTCAAGAAACGAAAGGGCGTTTTCGTAATTTCGCAAAAAATAAGTTTGAAAACTCATGTTGTCCAAATAATACATAATTACAGTCAAAATTCATATAATTAAACGCACATTGACAATTCGTAATTTAAATATAGAAATTCATTCATTTACGAAATTATTCTAAAATCTCATAATAAATATCAAATAAAATAATAATTTGCGCAATTGCCCAATTCGAGCATACCGGATTATAATTCGGATTTTCGGGGCGTTACAGACCTGCTGCTGCCGACTGACAAGATAGGGGACACCGCCACCTGTCTACCTCAAGCAAGGACCAAAATAGAAGGGGTGAGTATAAAAGATACTCAGTAAGGGGGGTTATATAATATAGGTATTGATCGCGGTTCATCGTTTATCTTTTAAAACCAAAAGTAGTGAATGTTGCTCATTTTAATAAAAGAATACAAATAATAATATAAGTTGCAAAACATAACACCAAGCAACACTCGGGTTCGGCTTACTTTGAAAACACAAAAGGTTGACGGACTAGATGCATTTGAAATCATTTGCACATAAGGTCAAGCCGATCGTTTTGAAAGGATATTAGTTGAGTCAGGAGGCCATACGAGTTCGAAAGACACGACATAAACAAGTTGGAAATGATAAGTAAACATGGCTCGTAATTCAACTAAGTAGTTTGAACAATAAAGAAGGCATAAGTTGGGCAAGTTCGAGCCATGCTTCCAGGTTTTATATATATATAAGGAAAATACATATGCTAAATGAAGAAAACCGAAATGTGCTTCGACTTGTAACAAAGGCAGTAAATCAATTAGACAAGTAAATAATGCAATAAGTCATGCAATAATGTGTCCCGGCGAGAACGGGCCCTCTCCTTATAACAAGTACTCCACCACCGAAAGTCATGTAGTCAGTAATTTAAGGAGACGCGATTAGCACCACCGTACAGTGAATTAAGGAGACGCGGTTAGCACCACCGTTCGCATCAACATAGACTAGTCAACCTCCTAACCAGTCTAAGTCAACACGCATAAAAGCATACATTGGGATTTGCCCTAGACGCTGGTCTCCAGGCTCAAAGTCATGATTCATATACTCCGGGCCCAAGGTCATGATTCAGCCCATTGCTCGTTTTTGAAAACAAGAACAGTTTGGGTGGCCAAAGGGGCCATTCGAAAAGATGATGCAAGCAGTTAAGTATGAATGGCCAAAGGGGCTTTTGAGACAAGTTGATGTAAATATCCAAGAAATACTCATAAGCGCCGTACACTTCGGGAGCATGCTGACAGATGTCCCTAACGACATTACTTATAAGTGCCTCTGAGATCAAATGGTTACTTTTAAAACAAATAAGTTAGTTGTCTCTAGTTGAAAGCATTTTAAATCATTTTGTAGATGCATAGGTTTTGCAATCGAAAATGTTTGACTAAGCATATAAGGAAATAGTAAAGGCAGGAACAACAAGCAATAAGAAAGGCGGGATAATAATTTATTTCGCAAACCTATGTAACTATGTCCTTGCCCCAGTTGAAAGCATTTTAAACCCTTACCTGGCTCGATAGAACAAGAGAAGGAAAGCAAGCAGCAATTACAATTCTGCCTCAAGATACCACCAGCGCCGTTGGAACTGTTCCGACGAGGGGAACGATTTGTCCGAAGGCTCCGTCGCCGGATTCCCGCCGGAACAGTGCCAAAATCACCGGAAATCGCCTACCACCGCCGGACCGCCGCCAGACCACCTCCGATGGTTGAACCCTTATATCAAAATGTTCCTCTTAACGAGCCCGTCACTTCTCTCAAACCGTTTCTCAATCGGATCATCTATCGGAATTTAATTCAACTCCGAAGCTGCAATGAACCCTAGAATCCGAGAATCGAAATTAACGAAAATCCACTCAACGAATTATGAAATTAATTTTGAATTTTGCTTACCCATGTCGAGAAGGTTGGGAATGTTGTACTAGTCATTGGCGAGGGTCGCCGGAAAACCTCCGCCACCACAGCTCCGCCGCGTCATCTTCCCGATGCCATAACTCCGTCGTCGGTGATTAGATGAATGTGAGACCACCGCCATTGGACTCCTCTTGTCTAGGGCTACCTTCGCCGGGTGGTGTGCCATTGTGGGGTTGCCGGAGATGGAAGATCAGAGAAACGGTCGCCGGACTGAAAATTGGCCATATCTCCTTCACCGGTGGTCAGATGGCCTCGGGACCACCACCGTTGGATTCCTCTCAAAATATCAGTCCAGAACTGGCCTTTCCCACCACCTGAAGTCGCCAGAAAATCCACACCCACCACCATCTCAGCCGCGGAACATTCGAGCTCCACCGCGCCACCACCGTCGTCCAAATGCCCGAAATAATGGTACCAATATGTTCCTCTTGTCGAGACGATCGATTTCCATATATCATTTGCTCAATTTGGTGAAGGAACGAAAAATCCCCATTTTGGAGAAGGAGAGCTCTCGCGATCGTGCATCTGCTCTTGGTGTTCTCTCATTTTTCATTTTGGCTACAAATCTCCCAATAATTGCACAATATACCCTATTCCTCGAAAAATGTACAAATAGTATAAAGTGTCGGAATTAGGCGTACATAGTGTCAAAATGATCAAAATTAAATTCTTAACAAAGAATGAGGTTCCTTTTATGAAAATTCATGAGTTTACGAAAAGTCAATGTCGGGTTGGGCTAAAGTGTAAATAGTTTTGGGCCAAAATACAATTTTCTTTAAAATATGACTGAATGAATAATATTTTGGATTTCATGGAAATATTTGAAACCTCGATAAAATATGCATTATTAAATATTGAACCCCAGTCCAATGTGCACGGTTAAATTACTAAATTCGATTAAACGAGCTAAAATATAAATTTACCGAATTAACCCTAGTTAGTGTTAAAACGATGCAAATTATTTATAATTAATGCCTTGGGTTTTAAATACCAAATCGATTATTTATAAAAAAAATTCAATGCAAGAGTTGGAAAACGTGCAAGTGTGAAGGACGTCGGGACCGTAAATGATCCGAATTCCAATAAACGCGCTAATCCTAAACTTGGAGATTGCTGGTCGTCACAATACTCCCTCCTTCATAAGAATCTGTTCTTAGATTCTACTTCTCACGCCAAACCGTTCTCTACGAAATTCCTTTTTGGCTTCGATTCCAAAATTTCGACCTGTCCAACTCAAAACGTCTTCAGTGCGTGGACAGACTCCTTTGATTCCTGAAAATCTGACATCCATGTTCACCTCGGTTGTCGATTCGACCAGCTTCCAAAGTGTTCTCCTTCCGGGTTGATCTGTTAAAGTCGACATTAACCAGATCCGCATATCGAACTCGCAACCTAATCGCTCCTAGTCAGCTAAGAACTCCTTGTCCTTAGCACTCTCTAATAGCGCATAACGAGGCTATCGAATTCTGCGCTATCCACATAGAGATCATATAAGCCTAAGCAACTAATCATTTAATTAGCGCAAGTAAGAATTAAAAGGCAGTTAAAGCACGCAAGTCATACGAAACACTTAACAAATATTTAAAGCAATTAAACACATAAGCTCATCCGATCTCTAATGTGGTTTGAGATTCTCGAGATCTATGATGACTCTGTCTAATTAGAAGTTGAATCCTTTAAGGTTTCTGATCCCCGAACTCTATCCCAGCTCGATGTCTGACTTAGGTCGAACTCCTTTACCCATTCTTCATTTCACCATTCGGTTGCTTGATGTTTCGTTTCCATCACAAGTCTGCACTGGTGACATCTGTTGGTCCCTGACATATTTTCCTTTACTATCTCGAAGTCCGGTTCCACAGTTTCTTCATTTCTACTGTCACCTCTGTTTCCATTATACCCTGTCTGAAAGTAGTCTACGTAACTCATCGGATAGTATCTGTAGAGGGGTGAGATACTGATCTATTCCAAAGCTCAGTCGAGCTCGGTAGTGACTCTATCTGTGAGAAACCTTCCACTAATATGGTTCTCTGATTAGTCCTAAGATGTTCCCATGCTCCGTCCTTGAAAATGGAACATCTGTATCGTGATCCCGATCTTCAAACTCAAATAATTCTTCATCATCTGAGTTTGTTTCGGAATCTGATTGTCGAATGTACTTCTGAGATCACGCTATCATCTGTCTCGCTGTTCAAGGTAGCTGCTGTCAACTGGCCTTACCTTAATGGTACTGGAATTGGTAACCTTCATCCTCTAATAATTTCCATTTCTCTGTCCCCGTACTACGAATAGTACCTCTGAGTTGATTGTGGTAACCGAGAAAGTAAAGTTCGAAAGGTCGAACAATTCATCTGTAGCATTCTGTTGATCCCAATGTTCTTCATGTCTGATAGTGTCTTAGTCTAATTCCTACTTGTAGTAGACTCAGTCTCCCTGAGTTCTGTTCTGTCATCATTTTTTAAAATGGCACATCAGAACGATCTTCTTTGACGTTTGGTTGACCCTGAAGATCCTCTGAAATTAGTTGAAGTATAAGATTCCCTTTATTGTACTATAGTCGGAACTCATCACTTTCGTAGCTTGTCATCATCTGGATACAACCCTGTGCTATCGGGCCATTCCGTCTGTCAAGTCTGCTTGTTGTCCTTGCTTACCCACATTTGGAGCTCCTAGGTCAAAGCGGTACCAACGCTAAAACCCGTAGAGAAACTCACACGAAGTTAAAGGGCAACACGCAATAGCACAACATATATAAGACAAGTTACAAGTGATGTTCTAATGCAATGCCTATTATATGAGTTGTGTACCTTTCACCAATCCTTTTGAGTATAGGACCAAATTCGTAAGCTGCATCCACCAAGTTAGCATCCTTCTGTAGGGTCCTATCTCCAGGGAAGACAGTGTTTGATCATCTCTGCATCACAAAGTATCAATATGCATGTCTGATGAGGTTAGTATGCAATCACACGAGGCATCTTAACAAATAAATCGCGATCCTAAAGCCGCACGACCTATACGCCGAAACCAAATAAGACGAAACAAAGAATTCCACGATCGGCTTACGTTACATCTTCCTTAGTACAAAAACTTGTAAAGGATTTCCAGTTGGTTAATTAAGCCAACCGTAATCCTTCACAATTTTAGGCACCAAGAAATGACAAACACTCATCGAACCACGAATTCGACACGGACTGACATAACCAATGCAGACACTGAAAGCAAGACAAGATGAGATACTAGAGCTTTCGGTTCCTTTTCAGGAACCTAGGCTCTGATACCAAAGACAGTGGCGCCCCTTTCCGTAGGAGGAGAAAGGACACAACATCCGCACCAAGACGAACTCCTAAACAAGGTAAATGTACCCCATTAAAAAATACATCTCGGCGAACGGCAAGCACTCGATCAAAACTCCGGCAACAACAACACGACGCCCCAACAACAACAACAACAATCAGAGAAATGCGGAAGCGAATTCATAAATGACAGATCAATTCATAAAAGCCATCCATGGCAACATAATTCACTAAACGAATCTAAAATAATTATCCAATTATTGTCGTCCATGGCTCAACTAAACTATCCCACATCAGGGGCACATAAGTGCAGAAAGTAAATCATAATATTAAATACAATAAATCAAATCAATTCAGAAAGTAAAGACTCGACTGTTGTTGGGACACTGACAAGACAATAATACATGAGCCAACCTAGACCTGCTGCTGCCGACTGACATGATAGGTGACACCGCCACCTGTCTACCTCAATCAAGAACCAAAATAGAAGGGATGAGTATAAAGGATACTCAGTAAGGGGGGTTATACAATATAGGTATTGATCGCGGTTTGTCGTTTTTCTTTTAAAACCAAAAGTAGTGAATGTTGCTCGTTTTAATAAAAGAATACAAATAATAATATAAGTTGCAAAACATAACACCAAGCAACACTCGGGTTTAGCTTACTTTGAAACCACAAAAGGTTGACGGACCGGATGCATTTGAAATCATTTGCACATAAGGTCAAGCCGATCGTTTTGAAAGGATATTAGTTGAGTCACGAGGCCATGCAAGTTCGAAACATAAACAAGTTGGAAATGATAACTAAAAAAGGCTCGTAATTCAACTAAGTAGTTTGAACAATAAAGAAGGCATAAGTTGGGCAAGTTCGAGCCACGCTTCCGGGTTTTATATATATATAAGGAAAATACATATGCTAAATGAAGAAAACCGTAATGTGCTTCGACTTGTAACGAATGCAGTAAATTAATTAGACAAGTAAATAATGCAATAAGTCATGCAATAATGTGTCCCGGCGAGAACGCGCCCTCTCCTTATAACGCCCAACCATGAAAATTATGAAAACATGTAGACAAGTACTCCACCACCGAAAGTCATGCAGTCAGTAATTTAAGGAGATGCGATTAGCACCACCGTACAGTGAATTATGGAGATGCGGTTAGCACCACCATTCGCATCAACTTAGATTAGTCAACCTCTTAACGAGTCTAAGTCAACATGCATAGAAGCATACATCGGGATTTGCCCTAGACGCTCGTCTCCAGGCTCACCTCCTGTATACTCCGGGCCCAAAGTCATGATTCAGTCCATGGCTCGCTTTTGAAAACAAGAACAGTTTGGGTGGCCAAAGGGTCCGTTCGAGAAGATGATGCAAGTTGTTAAATATGAATGGCCAAAGGAGCTTTTGAGACAAGTTGATGTAACGATCTAAGAAATACTCATAAGTGTCGTACGCTTCGGGAGCATGCTGACGGATGTCCCTAACGACATTACTTATAAGTGCCTCTGAGATCAAATGATTACTTTTAAAAGAAATAAGTTACTTGTGTGTAGTTGAAAGCATTTTAAATCATTTTGTAGATGCATAGGTTTTGCTATCGAAAATGTTTGACTAAGCACATAAGGAAATAGTAAAGGCAGGAACAGCAAGCAATAAGAAAGGTGGGATAATAATTTATTTCGCAAACCTATGTAACTATGTCCTTGCCCCAGTTGAAAGCATTTTAAACCCTTACCTAGCTCGACAGAACAAGAGAAGGAAAGCAAGCAGCAGATACAATTCTGCCTCAAGATCTCACTGGGGCGGTTGGAACTGTGGTGACGAGGGGAATGATCTGTCCGAAGACTCCGTCGCCGGATTCCCGCCGAAATAGTGTCAAAATCACCGAACCACCTCTGATGGTTGAACCCTTATACCAAAATGTTCCTCTCGATGAGCCCGTCACTTCCCTTAAAACCGTTTCTCAATCGGATCATCCATCGGAATTTAATTCAACTCCGAAGCTCCAATAAATCCTTGAATCCAAGAATCAAAATTAATGAAAATCAGCTCAACGAATTACGAAATTGACTTTGAATTTAGCTTACCCATGTCGAGAAGGTTGGGAATGGTGTACTGGTCGCCGACGAGGGTCGCCAGAAAACCTCCGCCACCATAGCTCCGCCGCGCCATCTTCCCGATGCCATAACTCCGTCGTCGGTGATCGGATGAAGGTGAGACCATGCCATTGTACTCCTCTCGTCTAGGGCTACCTTCGCTGGGTGGTGTGCCGCCGTGGGGTCGCCGGAGATGGCAGATCGGAGAAACGGTCACCAGACTAAAAATTGGCCATATCTCCTTCACCATTGGTCGGATGGCCATGGGACCACCGCCGTTGGATTTCTTTCAAAAAATCAGTCCAGATCCGCCCTTGCCCACCGCCTAGAAGTTGCCAGAAAAGCCACGACCACCACCATCTCAGTCGCGGAACTTGCGACCTCCACCACTGTCATCCAAATGCCCGAAATAATGGTACCAATGTGTTCCTCTCGTCGAGACGATCGATTCCTTATATCATTTGCTCGATTTGGCGAAGGAACAAAAAATCCCCATTTTGGAGAAGGAGAGCTCTCGCAATTGTGCATCTGCTCTTGGTGTTCTCTCATTTTTCATATTGGCCCCAAATCTCCCAATAATTGCATAATATACCCTATTCCTGGAAAAATGTGCAAATAGTATAAAGTGTCGGAATTAGGCGTACTTAGTGTCAAAATAACCGAAATTAAATTAACAAAGATTCAGGTTCCTTTTATGAAAATTCATTAGTTTACGAAAAGTCAATATTGGGTTGGGCTAAAGTGTAAATAGTTTTGGGCCAAAATACAATTTTCTTTAAAATATGACTGAATGAATAATATTTTGGATTTCATGGAAATATTTGGAACCTCAATAAAATATGCATTATTAAACATTGAACCCCATTCCAATGTGCACGATTAAATTACTAAATTCGATTAAACGAGCTAAAATATAAATTTACCGATTTGACCCTAGTTTGTGTTAAAACGATGCAAATCAATTTCTAATTAATGCCTTGGATTTTAAATACCAAACCGATGATTTATAAAAATCTTTAAATGCAAGAGTTGGAAAACGTGCAAGTGTGAAGGACGTCGGGACCGTAAATGATCCGAATTCCAATAAACGCGCTAATCCTAAACTTTGAGATTGCGGGTCGTCACAAGGACCCCCTGCAGGCCCGTTAGACACGCGGGTATAACCTTTGCCACCACCGAGCATAACCCTAAAGTTTGGCCTGGGAATCAACTGCCAAAAGAGGGTTAACCCTTGCGGTGATTGTACTTGGTAACTAAGTTATAAACCCATTCATTCTCATTGTGATTTCCGATGTGTGACAAAGTCCCCAGCTTCCACGGCCTGTTGCACGGCGTGCAACTGGCCGTGTACCACTCCTGGCCACAATTTTTGATTTTCGGGGCTCTACAATCGCTCCTCCTTTAGAGCGCAATGTCCTCATTGCGCCGTGATAATAGCCTATTACCGCCCGCCAGTGGAGATACCCCACGCACGCCGAGTCCCTGGAGCGGGTTGTCGGACGCGCATGGACCCGCACCAATGGTTGGCTCTGATACCAATTGACACGACCTGGGCCCGAAGAGGAGGACCCCCTCCAGGCACATTGGATGCGTGGGTATAACCTTCACCACCACTAAACACAACCCTAAAGTTTGGCCTGGGAATCAACTTCCAAAAGAGAGTTAACCCTTGTGGTGATTGTACTTGGTAACTAAGTTATACACACATTCATTCTCATTGTGATTTTCGATGTGGGACAAAGTCCCCAGCTTCCACAACCTGTTGCAGGCGTGCAACGGGCCGTGTACCACTCCTGGGCGTAATTTTTGATTTTCGGGGCACTACAGTGTCACATCCCATATGTTTTAATTATGAATAAATAAAAAGTTTATAATTTGGTTAGATTGATAAGTAAAATTATTAATTTGAATAATGCGGGTGTATACACGACCTACAAATATTTGAGTAAATTGTTGAGATCTATAAATAAATTTTTGAAATAAAGTTTACAAGGTAAATAAATAAGTTCTAGGGCTTATATTGTAATTATGAGAAGTTAACGCATAATAAAGACAAAGAGATTAGATCAAGACTCAAAAGTAAAAAACACCTGATGCTATTCCACTTCCACAATTTGGTTTGCAGAAATGCCACCTTGCCCATTTCCCACTATATACATTACCTACATGCCACCTTTCATTGTCTTTACTAGATATAAGAAGTATTCCTTCAATTATTATAGAAATAAACATTTCTTTCTCCATCAGCTTCTTATCACCACTTACAGGTACGATTTTCTTCTAATATGTCTAGTTAAGAAGAATCAGTATATTAGTAGATTGAAAACTATAATTCTCGTGTAATTAAGAGTTACCTGGGAGTAGGTTAATAAATTAGTAAATATTATTAAAATTACCTTATTGTCTTGTTATCACACACCCACTAGAAGTAAAAACAATTAGAAAGTAAATATATATTTAGTAGATTGAATACTATGCTTGAAATATAGAATAGTTAGAAGAATTTAGATTAACGAATTCATAAAGAGGAAATTGTGAGCTGAGCAATATCTCCAACCTTATAACTCCCAGAAAAATAATTAAAACAAATAGAAACCTTATGCCTCCGTTGTTAAGGAGCTACCTCGAACCCTACATCCACTTATGCCCGATTCTATCTCAGTATCACAATTGTAAGAGATCTACAGTTGATGATCATTCCAATAGAAATCTAACACAATTTAAACGCTAAGCATTTCCGAACACTTGTGACTGCAAATCTCAAAGCTCCAGTAACACACAACAACAGACTCAAATGACTCGACACGACACATTCTAAGCTCAGGCCAATAGACCTACGGGATCTGATACCAACTGTAACGGCACATCCCCAAGTATGGTGCGATGACGTCCTGCACCAAGCCACAACCCATAACAACAATATTTGTAGGTCGTGTCTACACCCGTATTATTCAAATTAATTATTTCACTAATCAATCTAACCAAATTATAAACTTATTATTTATTTATAATTAAAACATATGGGATGTGACACTCTCTCCCCCTTAAAAGAGTATGATCCCCATATTCTAACCTGAATGAGCTCCAAACAAGGACAACTCGAGAACGGGCGTCGACTGACAAGATCTGATGACTACTGATCCAAGACTGGTGATAAGTCGTTATTTCTCCTTATATTTTGAGTCAATTTGGGCTTAATTTCTCTTGTATTGACTTTATATTTTGAGAATTGAATTGCTTTTCATGTTTTCTTGTAGATGTTAGTGCTTAGGAAGAATTGGGCCTAAAAGAGGTGATTTTGGCATGAATTGTACAACTCTACAAATTATGAAGGTGAATTGGGCTTCAGAAGAGTCTTGAACGTGATCATTGGATGGGCTCACGTGAAGGCAAACTAAGTTGGAAGAATTGGATGGTTATTTTCCTTTATGCATATGTGTAACGACCCGAAATTTTGGATTTATTCGGGAATAATATTTTATTCGCGCCGAAGTCTTTTCGTGAGAATATTTAATATCACGAACAAGTTATACTCGAGAACCCACCTTTTACCCGAAACTATCTATTTTATCCCTGACCCTCTTATATTTCTTATTTTACTAAGAATTACCTTTTCACCCCTCGAACCTCCCCCACCACCTTGTGCACTGTAACGCCCCGACTTTTCAAGATGAGTTCGATAAGCTTCGCGCCTTTGTATCTTGCTTCTTTCCTCAATTCTCGAATTATGTGATTATTTATTATATTTTATTATGAATATTGTAAATGTGCTAATCTGTAAATTTAAATTATTCTATGTCAATGTGCGTTTAAAATGATGAACTTTGACTGTAATATTATTTTATTTGAACAACATTTATTTTTGAGTGAGTTTTATTAAATTATAAAAATGCCCCTTCGTTTCTAAGTGCTTGGTCAAACTTTGACTTAGACCCCATCTCTCTCCCTCACCCTCACTTCACGAACCAACAACAAAAGAGGAAGAAGAAAAGGAGGAAAAAGAGAAAGAAGAGGAGGAGCTTCAATTCATCGCACCGTGTTCGTTTCTTCGCCAATTTTCGTGCCGTTTAAACCCACGTGATCCTCTCGATGAGATCTTTATTTAGGTACCAGATTCACCACCTCTTTCCTTGAATTTATGAGCTTTAATCGCATTTATTACTTCATGGGTCTTTTATGATTTTTGATGATATTGAGCTCGTTTCTTGGTCATTTTGCATGCTACTTGGATCAAAATGCTTCTTATGATTTGCTTGTTGTTCGCTGTTAATCTTAATTGTTGATTCTTACTAGAAATTAAGTTTTGTTGATTTTTGGTTCGATTCCCATCGAAATCGCGAATTGTTGCTGTCTATTGCTGATCTGCACGGGCTTGGCTGCCCGTGCGCAGCTCTTTTGGCCTGCACCTGCACGGTCTTGACAGCGAGTTCAAAACCATGCATTGACCTGTGCACATGCCGTAGTGAACTTTCCAGCTTTCCTTCTTCATTCACTTCGGGAATTGGGTCAACCCCACTTATTTAAAATGTTGACTTTCGCATACGAACCCCTAAAATCAATCCGATTTCACCGGTAACTTTCTTGAGCTTCGAGATTTAATATTTTGCAAAATTATAATTTATCCGACCTTATTTGACCGTCAATTGACACCTTTCTCGTTTAGGGATTGTTACCCACTTTAACCGTTTGTTATTCATTCGATCCCGTTTTCGCAAGAGAGCTTCCTTATATTATTTTAAGTATGTCTACATGCCCTAATTGCATTTAAGCATGTCTTTAATATTTAATTCCAATGTTTCTTCATTATTTAGAATTGCATTAATATTTCTTTAATTGTTGTTCCGTATTTTATATATCTCTATATGTTTAATTGTTTAGCTTTCTGTGTCTCGTTTATAGCATGAATGAAGTTCTATATGAATTGCTGTGCGTCGATTGTTGTCTCGTGTCTTGCTTTTAGTTGTTGGTCATGTGTATTACAAGTGGGACCAACGAGGGAGAAACTTGACTACCGCTTGCTTTCATTCTATCGTGTCGAGCCAGGTAAGGGTTTAAACTGTTTTCAATTGGGGCAAGGACATAGTTACTTAGGTTGTGAAATAACTTATTATCTCGCCTTTCTTATTGCTTGATGTACTGCCTTACTATTTCCTTATGTGCTTCGTCAAACCTCTTTTGATAGCAAAACTTATGCATCTGCAAAATGATTTGAAACACTTTCAACTAGAGACAAGTAACCTATTTGTTTTCAAAGTAACCATTTAATCTCAGAGATACTTATAAGTAATGTCGTTAGGGACGTTCGTCAGCATGCCCCCGAAGCGTACGACACTTAAGAGTTTTTCCTAGATCGTTACACCAACTTGTCTCAAAGGCCCTTTTGGCCATTCATACATAACTGCTTGCATCATATCTTCGAACGGCCCCTTTGGCCACCCAAACTGTTCTTGTTTTCAAAAGAGAGCCATGGACTGGATAATGACTTGGGCCCGGAGTATACAGGAGGTGAGCCTAGAGACTAGCGTCTAGGGCAAATCCCGATGTATACTTCTATGCGTGTTAACTTAAGTTGGCTAGGAGGTTGACTAGCTTAAGTTGATGCGAACAGTGGTGCTAACCGGAGTACTTGACTACATGCTTTCATGATTTTCATGGTTGGGAGTTATAAGGAGAGGGCCCGTTCTCGCCGGGACACATTATTGCATGACTTATTGCATCACTTGCTTGTCTAATTGATTTACGGCTTTCGCTACAAGTTAAAGCACATTCCGGTTTTCTTCATTTAGCATATGTATTTCCCTATATATATATAAAGCCCGAAAGCGTGGCTCGAACTTGCCCAACTTAAGCCTTCTTTATTGCTCAAACTACTTAATTGAATTACGAGTCGTGTTTACTTATCATTTCCAACTTGTTCATATCATGTCTTTCGAACTTGTAACGGCCTCGTGACTCAACTAATATCCTTTCAATCGATCGGCTTAACATTATGTGCAAATGATTTTAAAGGATCCGGTTCGTCACCCTTTTGTGTTTTCAAAGTAAGCCGAACCCGAGTGTTGCCTTGTGTTATTGTTTTGCAACTTATATCGTTATTTGTATTCTTTCTCAAAACAGGCAACAGTCACTACTTTTGGTTTTAAAAGATAAATGACGAACTGTGATCAAATCCCCCTTACTGAGTATCCTTTATACTCACCCCTTCTATTTTGGTTCTTGCTTCAGGTAGACAGGTGGCGGCATCATCTATCTTGTCAGTCGGCATCAGCAGGTCTAGATAGGCTCAGTCTTGTAGTCTGGTTTGTCTTGTCAGTGGTCCCAACAACTCCCGAGTCTTATTTTATTGTATTTAATTACTTTCGTACGATTTACTGCTTTATTTACTTTATCTACCTTATGTGCCCCTGATGTGGGATAGTTGAAGATATCTAGGATTGCACAGGGTAGGCTAGTTAAGCCATGGATGGCACTACGTGTTTATGACTCTTTTGTATTTTGAACTGCAACTATCTAATGGTATTATGTTACCCTCGTAGGCTTTTATGGAATTTAGTTGTTTACCTTTTTAATCGCTTCTGCATTACTCTGTATTGTTGTGGTTGTTGTTGTGATGTCGTTGCTGTTGCCAGTAGTCATTGCTTGCGTGCCGTTCAGCGGAGTGGGTTTTTGAGTTGAGACCCCTTGCCAAAGCTCGAGAGTTCGCTTCGGTACGGATGTCGCGTTCCTTATTCAGGGGGCGCTATAATAAAGATTAGATAGAGATAAAGAATCTAAGTTCAATTAGGACTCCTAATCAAACTCAAAAAGTCACGTAATTTACTTGGGACTTCACGTCACTTTGGGGGACATCAATTCATCATCACCATACACCATAGAGGATTGATGCCATCTTCAACATTCATCAAGCACCTCACCATCAGTCTTCATTCTTTCATCGTTTTTTCTATTCATATACATTAGTTTGTTTATTATCTTTCATGAATTCTCCAATTTCAATGGAGAAATTCATGAAAACTAGGAGTAGCTAATTTCGTATTTGTAGTCGGATATTTGTAGTTAGTTTGAATTATTGTGAGATCTAATTGTTCTCTTTGCTTTAATTAATTAGTATCCACGTTTTCTCCTTTTTTAATGTTATTGTCACGTCCCCGGACCGCGGGCCTGTTGGACGTGAGTACAAGTTTCGAACCCACTGAGTGTAACCTGAAATTGGGTATATACCATTGCCCAAAAGGATATCCATTGGTTACACTTGAATTCTAACTTATAAACTCATTTCTTTTTTCGTACAAAGTCGATGTGGGACAAATGTCCACACATTTTCAATTGGGGCACTACAGTTATTGTGTATGATTTAATTGTTGATTTGCGCAGATTGATTTATTGTATTATTCACATAGTGTCAATTGTATGCTAGGTTAGTAACCATGCAATATTTGTGGCAATTAATACTAGGGTCTTATGAAATATATCTGATTTTGTGTTAAGGGATTCGTGAGTCTAATTTGAATCGAACGTTGTACATTTCGGTTAATTAGGATTGGTGTTTCTTTAGTTTTTAATGCTTCTATTGGACAACTTGGGATCACTAAGATACCCATTTTAGCGAATCCTAAGAGAGTCTCGAGAGGGTTATTTGTTAGTTAGGCAATAATTGAAGGCAGTGCCCTAATTATTCTAATATTAAGAAGAAATGAGGGTGTAGCGCCCCTCTCCAAGGCTGGGAAGAAGAGCACCACACCCGAACTGAAACAGACTCCCGAGCAAGACACAGTGCCTACTCGAAAATATATCCCAGCGAACGGCACTCAAACACTCAACGTCGGAAACATCGACAACGCCCCAACAACAACCAAGACAGAGCAGCGATAAAAGCGGAAGAGATAAAGCAAGGGCAGTTCAATAATATAAAAGCCTACTAGGCTAAAGCACTTGTAACAAAACCTTTGCGAAGATAAAATACAATTAAGCATGTAGTGTCATCCATGACTCAACTATCCTACCATGGACAGTCCTAATATCATCCACTATCCCAGATCAGGGGCACGTAAGATACGTAAAGTAAACAAAGCAGTGAAGGGACAAAAATAGATACATATAAATAAGCAAGACACGACGGTTGTTGGAACCACTGACAGACAAACCAGACCACAACTGAGCCTATCTAGACTTGTTGATGCCGACTGACAAGATAGGTGACACCGTCGCCTGTCTACCTGAAACAAGAACCAAAATAGGAGGGTGAGTATAAAGGATACTCAGTAAAGGGTTATATGATATAGATATTGATCACAGTTTGTCATTTAGTTTATAAAACAAGAATGGTTGAATGTTGCTCGTTTTAGGAAATGTTACAAATAATATAAGTTGTAGAATTATACAACAAAGCAACACTCGAGCTCGGCTTACTTTAAAATAGTTAAAAAGTTGACGAACGGATCCTTTGAAATCATTTGTACATAATCAAGCTGATCAGTGTAAAAGAAGTCTTAGTCGATTTACAACCCGTTGACAGTTGATAATATACAGTTCTAACAGTTGAAAATAAATAATAAAGGTTGGTATTGTAATTCGACTAAGTAATTAAAGCAATAAAACATTCTTTCATTCATTCATGTCTCGGCGAGCACGGGCCCTCTCCTTATTACTCCCATAATAAGCATGTACAAGAAAATACTCCACTACCTGGTCATTATACAGAATTTGGGAGACGTCAATGCCACCATCAAGATACAGAATTTATGAAAACGCGATACGCGCCACCGTTCGCATCAACTTAGGCTAGCCAATCTCCTAACCAGCCTAAGTTAACACGCAAGAAGCATACATCGGGATTTGCCCTAGACGCTCATCTCCAGTCTCACCTCCTGTATACGATCGGGCCCAACATTCGTTATCGTTAACTCACTTTGCAATCGTTACATTACACTTCGGTGGCCACAGGGGCAGTTCGAGACAAGGTTATTTGCGGGTCCAAAAGGCCAAAGTCCGCCTTTTAAAACAAAATAGGTTTCCTTGTCTCTAGTTAAAATCATTTGAAAAACATACATACATATACAATTTGATATTAAAACAGTTTGAATAAGCATCATAAAGATAATAGTTAAATATTAATAAAAGGCAGGAAAACATTAAAGCAATATTAAAAGCAGGATGATAAGTTGGTTCGCAAATATAATACGGCTCTTACCCCAGTTGAAAATATTTTAAACCCTTACCTGTGGTTCGACAGGCAGAAAGAAGCAAGCGGTATTCCAGTCTCTCCCTCGTTGGTCCCACCTGTAATACACAGGGCCTAGAGGATGAAAACATGACTGATAATACTAAAACAAGACACGAGACCACAAACAACACACGACAATTCATATAAGTTAACACTCATGCTAGAAAAACATTAAGGAAGTCAAGACAAGTAATCATGTAGATATATGTGATTATGAGATAATAATAATGAGTTAACAATGCAATTATAATAGAGAAGGAAATAACATAATTAAATAATAAAGACATGCTTAAATGCAAATAGAACACTTAAACATGCTTAAAATAATATAAATACGCGCTCACGTGAATTCGGGGTCAAACGGATAACAAATAGAAAAATGGGTGAAAAGTCCTAAACGGAAAAAGGCATCAACTTCCAGGCATCACTGATTCTTCCCTGTTAATCAAATCCAGGATATATTAGTACCTGTACGTTTCTCTCATCGAGTAGATGAATTTCCATATAAAGTTCGTCTAATTCCGATAAGAAACGAGAAAGTTATGAGGGATCGAAGTTTAGTTCGCAACAGGCTAAAATCCACGGAAATGCACACGGGAAGTGACTTACTATGAGATGCACACTCACGGGAAATGGCACTTACCGTGAGATGTTCACTCATGGTATGTTACATACCGTGAGAAGCTCACTCACGGTATGCTACTTACCGTGAGGTTCCATTTTGAGCCCAGAAAATAGCAGATTGCGAAGAACGAGCGGGAAATCATCAAACAATCCATCCTAGCGCTAAATCCACCCAATTAAACATGTTAAAACTCACATATATTCATTTACAATATATGATCTACACATAGATTCAAGAATTACACGAAATGGACAAGTACAACTCATAGATCACGAAAATCATAACATATATACAATTCTATCAAAAATATGAGAAATCGAAACGAGAAGTGAACGGAACAAAACGGGATAAAAAGGTTACCGATAGAGAATAAGGTGAGGATCGTCTGGCCTTTTACGGTTCGTCAATCGGGTGTGAAACGAGTTCGGTAGGACGACGGGAATATTTTCTTCTTTCTTTTCTCTTTCTCATCTCTTCTCTCGTTCTCTGCTCTGCGACTCTCTCTCTCTCCCTTTTCTCTTTCTTCTTTCTTGACTTTTTTTTTCTTCTTTCTTTTTTCTCTTTTCTTTTTCTTCATTTCTTCTTGCTCTTTTATTCATCTTCTTCTTTGGTCAACAAAGGTGGGGAGGGTAGAATAGGTATAAATGGTTCCGGGGTAAAAATGGTAATTTCGGATAAAAGGTAAGTTTAGAGTTAAAACTTATCCGTGAGATCAAATATACTCACGAAAAGTACACGACATAATAAATAAAATTCCCAGAGTATATCCAAAAATACGGGCCTTACAGAGGGAGTCAGAGGAACTTGATAACTATAGCTAGTCTATTAATTGATTGAAGTATATCTTTGCATCGATGATCAACATGAAGAACTAAGTTAGAATATTCCGGCTAAATGTTTGTTTAATTAAATTTAATCCTACTTTGTTATTTGTTGTTAGTTTATTTATTTTCTTTCATAAAACGACAAAATCCAAAATTGATTCTTGTTATTTAATTACTTTTTGTTAGTTTAGATTATTTCGTGGTAGTTTAGAATCTTACAATCAACCCCCCCTCCTCTCTTTAGTTACTTTTACTTGGTTATTCGTAAAAAAATATTTTCCAATAAATTCCTGTGTTCGACCCTATTTACTACTATTCACAATTTTGTTTATACGGTAGATAGGAAATTTTAATGATTATTTTTGGTGGATTCGACACTCGTCAACTGATTAGCAAATTCCGAGTGATTTGTAAATAATTCTTGATGGTGTTTGCGCATCTTATCCTTAGGTCCCTATATGGTTTCCACAACTTGATGGTTTTGCTATAATCTTTTGTTAATATATATGTATTACAACCCCCTCATTTAATCGCTTTGATTAACCCCCTCTACTTCTATGGTTTCGTTTCAGGTTTTGGTTTCTAGGCAGAAGTCGAGTCTTCAGAAGGTGCTGCATTTTTGGTCTTCGTAGGTCTATTTCATGTTGTCTTTCAAATTTGTTTAGAAGTCTGTAAATGATATAGACTTATGTTTTACTTGTCATTAATGATTATCGCTTTTCGCTGGCCCTGGTGGGCTTTATACTTGTGCGTTGGATTTGCTGCTTTACTAGCTCCCTGAGTGGGATAAGATTTTATTAACTGTTGCTCTACGCTTTCGCTTTGCCATTTATTGTTGTCTTCATGTTGATTTTCTCAAACAAATCCGTCTAGTATTACTTGTCGTTCGCCAAATTGCAACCCATTGCTAGACGTCTATTATCGTTATGGGTTGTAACTTGGTGGGGGACGTCACGTCGCACCGTATTTGGGAACGTACCGTGACAGTAGATTATGACTTCTAGATATGTGATACACGAAGAAATACACATAAATAAATAATATATAATACTTACATCAGTCCGACCCATTTTGGCCATTGCTAAAATTCCCATGCTAGCTAGAATATGAAGCTTTCCCTAGGAAAATCTATTAAATTAGAGCAATAGCTCCGCATCAGAGATTATCAGATTCTTAATACATTCTCATTTTTCTTTCATGTTTCTTTTCTTTTTCCCTACTTAAAGTAAAAGCTTATTTACAAATTAATTATCCTTATTTTTCGTTCCTTTCTATCAAATAGGTGTTATATAATTATACTTACTTATGGGATTAAAACATAATATAAGTTTATCATCAAAATCCATACAGGAAACCTTGGGGGTAAACATATCTAATACTACTCTTTCTCTTGAGCCGCCCTCTGATACAAAACCTTATATATATGGACTTTTTGACCGGATTATCAAAGGGGGAGGTGGACATGATAGTATCTGGATAATTGTATATAAATTGGCTAAATCTACGTACTTCTTACCCGTTAGACAAATGATAGGGTAGAAATTCTAACTGATTCATAATTTCTTCTTCTTGAATTCGTTAATCTAAATTCTTCTAATTGTCCTATTTTTCAAGCATAGTATTCAATCTATTAAATATATATTTACTTTCTAATTGTTGTTACTTCTAGTGGGTGTGTGATTGGTAGTTAATAATATTTACTAATTGGAAAAATTACACCTGGGTCCCCTTTTTTGGGTATTTACATCTAGGTCCAGAAGAATCATTTTATTACAAATTAGTCCAAAATCGTTGACCATTAGTAAACTTTGACGTTTCTGTTAAAAATTTAAAAAAAAAAAGAAAAAAATTATGAAATGACTAAATTACCCTTTGGACTGCTTGTAAAGTTGTCAAAATATAAGGACCTAAATGTAAAAGTGGTGGCGCGCCTCTCTCTGGTAATGGACAAGGTCGAGCCGTACGATATTTCCAATCTACGCGTCATGGGTAAGCTGGTGGTGAAGTTGGATCGAAAATCCAACGGTCGGATCTTCGTTAATTTGAATCTAAGAATTTAGAGTTTAGGTGAATTTTCGAACATTTGAACTAAAATTAAATCCGGTGTGGTTGTCGAATGGGAAAATGGACTTGAGGGATGTCACGGGCTCGACGAGAGGATCGTCGTGGTATAAGGTGTCGACCACCTGGGTGGTGGCGACGAGATATTTTACATTTAGGTCCTTATAGTTTGACAACTTTACAATGCAGTCCAAAGGGTAATTTAGTCCTTTCATAATTTTTTTCTTTTTCTTTTTAATTTTTAATGGAAATGTTAAGTTTGACTAACGGTCAACGAAATTTTGGACTAATTTGTAATAAATCGATTCTTCTCTACCTAAACATAAATACCCAAAAAAAAGGACCCAGATATAATTTTCCCTTGCTAATTTATTAACCTACTCCCAGGTAACTCTTAATTACACGAGAATTATAGTTTTCAATCTACTAACATACTGATTCTTCTTAACTAGACATATTAGAAAAAAAATGAAGAAGAAAATCGTACCCTAGAATTGAAGTGGTGATAAGAAGCTGATGGAGAAAGAAATGCTTTTTTCCATAATAATTGAAGGAATACTTCTTATATCTAGTAAAGAAAATCAAAGGTGGCATCCAGGCAACGTATATAATGGGAAATGGGCAAGATGGCATTTCTGCAAACCAAATCGTGGAAGTTGAATAGCATTAGGTGTTTTTTACTTTGGAGTCTTGATCTAATCTCTGCCTTTATTATGCGATAACTTCTCATGATTACAATATATGCCCTAGAATTTATTTATTTACCTTGTAAACTTTATTATAGATCTCAACAATTTACTCAAATATTTGTAGATCGTGTATACACCCGTATTATTCAAATTAATAATTTTACTTATCAATCTAACCAAATTATAAACTTATTATTTATTTATAATTAAAACATATGGGATGTGACAATTCAACTCTTTCTAGATGGACTTGTCCGATCAGTTGCTTCATTTACACCTTTATAACCTGTAAAATAAATTAAAATGAGCATTGGAGTAAACATTTATTTAAAATGTCTATAGTACAAAGTTACATGACTTAAAAAAGTTGAAAAATATGCATAACTTAAGCCTCTTGCATAACTATGGTACATATATGTTTTATACTTTTACTAACAAACATAACATGAGCTAGAGCCTCTTGCATCATAACAACAGGGTCTACATTTACTTTGCAATCTACCAGAATACTAATTGAGATTGAAGAACTCATAAAGTCACAATAAGAAGGACAACAAATTCAACTCAATCTCAGAACTGAAACAATCAAACAAATAAATAAAGACATAATGAAGTTCCACAAACTTAGTACCTGAGGTCTTGATTTGCCAAGGTGAAGTTCACCTAAGGTTGATAGAAAGTTCAGCACAGCTCATAGTGTGGCTCAAAGAAAGGCACTCTTGTCAAGACAAAATAAGCACAACAGTCCTACTTTGGCAAAAATAAAAAATAAAAAAATTAAGAACTTATCCTTTCATATACTTATAGGGTGTTTGGCCGGGCTTATAAGCTCTTCTAAACAACTTATAAGTTATTTCGAAGCTTATAAGCACTCAAAAATTATTTGGTTACCTTTTTAATGAAAAAACTTATAAGAAGTTGAAATAAGATGTTAGGATCTTATAAACTCCTTTCAAATAAGTTGGGGAAGACCAACTTATTTTCATGATGCCAACACATATCCCTATTTTTTATCATATTTAATTACACAATTGTCAACAACCTATAAGATCATAGTCTTACTTTAATCCAAACATTTTGAGATCTTATCTCTAAAAATTGGATCTAATTTATATTGGCCCTCCTCTTTCTCTTCGGGTTCTTCTTCTTGCAACTGATCAACTATATTTTGGACATTAACCCTCAACTCATCAATTTTCCACTGCATTATCGCCATCACTGCCCAGTCATATGTTTGAGCTTCCTCATAATATTGCACAACAGCTTGGAGGTCTTTCCTATGTTTCTTGCATTGCGACTCTGCCTCAAGCCGTTGCTGCTCTTCCAAGTTTTGATAGTATGCGAGTCTTTTTGTGTCGTTCCTCAGTTCTTCATTCTCCGCCTTAAGTTGAAAAAGTCTAACTTGAATGTCCGCAATGTCCCCAATCAAAGCCTTGTTGTGCTCCACTACTTGATTAATGTTCTATTGTAAGCCTATCGGATAATCGCGGACAGCGTAAGGCCTCATGTTAGGATCCATTTCTCAACAATTAGAATGACACTTTTTTAATTAGCCATGCTCCATTATTCTAAATCATATTAGACATATATATATTACTGAACTACCCATTGACCAAACAAACGTTTTAGACTGTAGGTTGTACTTGTACGAGCCTATATGAAGACCTAACCCAGTATTATTAAACCTACCTCGAACTAGTGATCGAAGTCTAAGCTCTGATACCACTAAATGCCACGCCCCGACACCGGGACTTGACATGGCGATGCCCCTGGGTTCAAGGAGCCCAAAGACACCAAGCCACGGTAATAGAACAAACTAAACTTTAATAAAACTTTACTTCCCAAAATGCCAATATTAAACAATTCAATAGTTCCACCTTACAAACTCATGTCTAAGATATAGTCTGATAGTAAATAGTTTAAAAACAACTAAGTATGAATGAAAAACAAATAAAAATGGTAGAAGTTCCCTCCACTATGCGAGCTTCTTCTAGATTATTCACCATCCCCAAACTATGTCATTCTCCTCACCTTCGTTCACGCTATCGGCAAGAGGGGTTATAAAGTAGGGTCCAGAAATTAGAAGTCTTAACTATAATCCCGTTAAGAGGCCCAGAGAACTTAACTATTATCCCGTTAAGAGGGTCCAAAGAGTTTTAGAACATTCATACTAACAAATTCTAATCATTCAGAGCACTACTTAATCAATCCAATACTTACTACTGACAAATCGATAACTCATTCATCTCAACATAACTTCATTTTCAGAAAAGCAATTAATGAAAACCAATAAATTTTCATCAGAAGAAGTAATAGTTATATCATGCTCACTCCAAATTTTCATAGGGAAAAATATAGGTTTTATACTATAATTCAAGCTTTTGAACTGAAAAATAATTTACTTTTATAGAAAACATGCATGGAAATACGAAAAAAAACCACTTACTTCTAGTAGAGTCAGATTCCCAATTATTGCCTCCTTCGATTGAATTCTATTCCCGAACTGTCGAATCTAATAAAATGTAATTGTCAAATAACTATATTTTCGATATAGTAGAGATGGGTCGGTCGACACTAATTAGCTATCCCATAATATACCCAACTTTTCTCTATTGTTAATATCATGTCATTACTTATGTTCCTACTATTACAATTATTATTATTTCTAACTCACGCCTAATGTCAAAATAAAGTTACTGTAACTATTTATTGTCTTTATTCTTGCATATCTACAAATCTATCCTTACGAATAATTACTACGCGAATTATCGATTATTAGTTCTTGATCTATCTACCATTAATGTCCAAACTAGATATCTAATGAAGTAGTTAATTGGTAAAAAATCTAATATCTCCTCACGAATCTCAAGATAGTGGACGAATAAACTATAGGCTATATATATTTGATGTAGTAACCCATTTAAAAAAATTCTTATACTTCTACACGGATTTCGAGGTAGTGCCAATAAAAAGACATGAAACCACGTACCCTTTAATTACCACAAGTTCGATGCAATATTCAATGGAGAATGAGATAGAACCTTACCTACAGATTATCAGGGCCACGTGTATCTCTGCCTCAGTTATGATCCACACGCTCGACAATTTCTGGTGTAAGTTCTCCCACTAAAACAAATGAACAACCTATTATTAATTTGATGAGAATTTTGGGAGAACATTCACTGTTATGCTTATGGAGTCTTACCTAGTCCTGGACGGCGGAAGGTAACCGTGAGAATCCTGTTCTTTGTATATTACTTATCTCTAGGGTTTTTCTATTAGGTGTTTTAATCTTACTCAATTCCCTAGGTTTTTCAAACTCCCTCCCCTATTTCCTTATATATATATATATAAGTTATTAAATTCCACCAATTATCCTCTATTTTCTTTTTAATTTCCGACTTTATTTTACTCTTCAATTTAGATAGAAGGTTAGTGCTTGTCTCAAATAGTTGGTTGACCATAAATGATAAATGAGCAAAAACTTCAAGTAATTCTTTTAGTAATGTTGCATCAATCCATCTTAAATCTCTTTTTACTATGAAAGTCTACGAGACTAAGAGGGTGTTCGGCTAAACTTATTTTAAAGAGCTTATAAGCTAATTAGTGTCGACCGACCCATCTCTAATAGTTATTTGACAATTACATTTTATTAGATTCGACAGTTTGGAAATAGAATTCAATCGAAGGAGGCAATAGTTGGGAATCTGACTCTACTAGAAGTAAGTGGTTTTTTTCGTATTTCCATGCATGTTTTCTATAAAAGTAAATTATTTTTCAGTTCAAAAGCTTGAATTATAGTATAAAACCTATATTTTTCCCTATGAAAATTTGGAGTGAGCATGATATAACTATTACTTCTTCTGATGAAAATTTATTGGTTTTCATTAATTGCTTTTCTGAAAATGAAGTTATGTTGAGATGAATGAGTTATCGATTTGTCAGTAGTAAGTATTGGATTGATTAAGTAGTGCTCTGAATTATTAGAATTTGTTAGTATAAATGTTCTGAAACTCTTTGGACCCTCTTAACGGGATAATAGTTAAGTTCTCTGGGCCTCTTAACGGGATTATAGTTAAGACTTCTAATTTCTGGACCCTACTTTATAACCCCTCTTGCCGATAGCGTGAACGAAGGTGAGGAGAATGACATAGTTTGGGGATGGTGAATAATCTAGAAGAAGCTCGCGTAGTGGAGGGAACTTCTACCATTTTTATTTGTTTTTCATTCAGTCTTAGTTGTTTTTAAACTATTTACTTTCAGACTATATCTTAGACATGAGTTTGTAAGGTGGAACTATCGAATTGTTTAATATTGGCATTTTGGGAAGTAAAGTTTTATTAAAGTTTAGTTTGTTCTATTACCGTGACTTGGTGTCTTTGGGCTCCTTGAACCCAGGGGCATCGCCCAGACTTAGTTGTTTTTTAACTATTTACTTTCAGATTATATCTTAGACATGAGTTTGTAAGGTGGAACTATTGAATTGTTTAATATTGGCATTTTGGGAAGTAAAGTTTTATTAAAGTTTAGTTTGTTCTATTACCGTGGCTTGGTGTCTTTGGGCTCCTTGAACCCAGGGGCATCGCCATGTCAAGTCCCGGTGTCGGGGCGTGGCATTTAGTGGTATCAGAGCTTAGACTTCGATCACTAGTATGAGGTAGGTTTAATAATACTGGGTTAGGTCTTCGTATAGGCTCGTACAAGTACAACCTACAGTCTAAAACGTTGGTTTGGTGAATGGTTAGTTCAGTAATATATATTTGTCTAATATGATTTAGAATAATGGAGCATAGCTAATTAAAAAAGTGTCATTCTAATTGTTGAGAAATGGATCCTAACATGAGGCCTTACGCTGTCCGCGATTATCCGATAGGCTTACAATAGAACATTAATCAAGTAGTGGAGCACAACAAGGCTTTGATTGGGGACATTGCGGACATTCAAGTTAGACTTTTTCAACTTAAGGCGGAGAATGAAGAACTGAGGAACGACACAAAAAGACTCGCATACTATCAAAACTCGGAAGAGCAGCAATGGCTTGAGGCAGAGTCGCAATGCAAGAAACATAGGAAAGACCTCCAAGCTGTTGTGCAATATTATAAGGAAGCTCAAACATATGACTGGGCAGTGATGGCGATAATGCAGCGGAAAATTGATGAGTTGAGGGTTAATGTCCAAAATATAGTTGATCAGTTGCAAGAAGAAGAACCCGAAGAGAAAGAGGAGGACGAACCCGCTGACGGGGCCGTAGACGATTAGGTCATTACCACTAGTATTTTGGTTAGTTAGGACTTAGTTTATTAAGTTAGTTAGGGTTTATCTTTTATTTGGTTGTCGGATGTGCTTTCTACTAGCTAGGACAAAATTGAGAGATATTCGTAAATTCTAGTTGATAGGGATTTATTTGACTGCTACCTTTATGATTTTTTGAAAAAAATTACTTTATTAATCACTTTTATTATGATTAATCTCTGTTCTTATTACAACTTACTCGAGATGACTAAGTAACTAAACAAGCATATAATACTTATCAGGCCATACATATACTATTCATAGATCTTTCTTCAGCCAATTAACACATGTATCCTTATATTAGGAAATGGCTGGCAGACCTAGACGTTGTAATGAAAATTCCTGCTATGGAACGAATCCTAAAGGGTAACCGGACGAACAACCCAACAACCAAGACAACCAACCATAGATGAACCAAGCGGGAATTTGCCAGGAGGATTTGGTCACGATCGCTACCGCGGTAGCTTAGACTATGTAGATGCAGAATCAACAACAAGCTCAACAGGAGAATCCGCCACCTACTGCAATGGGAACAAAGTCCCACTATAAAGCTCTAAGGAGGCTCACGTGCCTACTTTTGATGGTACCCATGACCCAGAAGTAGTGCAAAAGTGGCTGAAGGAGATCAAAGACAATTTTGAGCTAATGGAAGTTCCACAGGATTTTAGGCTTAGGGTTGTAGTCCCTTTCCTAGTGGGAGAAGCTGCTAGATGGTGGGAAGGCGTATCACCCCCGATGCATGAAGCAGGACCCATCACTTGGGCGCGCTTTCGCGAGGCATATCTCAAACATTACTTCCCAAATGCCATCAGACTCCAAAAGATAGCTGAATTAGACAACTTGGTGCAACTACCGGACATGTCAGTAGTGGAATACTCTGCGAAATTCCACTCTCTGGGGTAATACTCGCCCACCATGATGGCCGACCTACAACTGAAAATTCATGAGTTCACAAAGGGCCTTAAGAGTCGTACTCAGTCAGCATTGGTGGTATACGAGGTACGGAGTTTTGACGAACTGCTGGGAGCAGCGATAAGGGAGAGGCTGATATCAAAAGGAGGGACGATGAGAACAGACTTAAGAGACCTCGCAATGACGTGAACCCTGGACGAGGACCCCCGGTGCGCTCATAGACAAACCCACCTAATAAGAGGCAATATCCGGCAAATCAACAGTACGTAGATCTGAAAGAATGCACTCGGTGCCACAGGAAGCATGCAGGCGAATGTAGGTGGTTAACTGAAGCTTGCTTTCGGTGCGGCCGATTATGGCATCAAATCTTAAATGCCCAAAACCGGACCCAAGGACAAATGGTAATCCAACTGCACCAGGCCTGCAAGATCAAACAACGAGCAAAGGACTAAACCTAGGAAGAATACCAGAGTGTTTGCAATGACTGAGGAAGGGACGAACAAGGTAGAAGACGTGGTGACAGGTACAATTACAATAGTGGGACGATAAATGCGAGGCAAGTTTCCAAGAGTTACGGGAACGATTGACTACTGCTCCGGTACTTGCACTTCCTGAAGGTTCCGAAGGGTTCACGGTTTATACCGATGCATCGAAAGAAGGGTTAGGATGTGTTCTTATGCAAAACGGCAAAGTGATTGCTTATGCTTCGCGCAAGCTAAAAGATGCTGAGAAGAACTATCCTATCCATGATCTTGAGCTAGCTGCTATTATCTTTGCCCTGGGAAAGTGGCGACATTATTTATACGGCGTGACATTCGACATTTTCACCGATCACCAGAGTTTGAAATATCTTAATCGCAGGCAACGTCGGTGGATGGAATTCCTTGAAGATTATGATTGCCGTATCCAATACCATCCAGGAAAAGCTAACGTTGTAGCCGATGCATTAAGTAGACAGGCAAAGGTAGCTGTCTTGGAAGGAACCTCTACAGGAGTGATGTCAGTAGCAGGGAGATATCATTTAGTCTCTCAACCGCGGATTGCCAACCTCTCAGTGAGACCGGATTTGGTTCAGAGGCTTAAACACGAGCAGAGTGCTGATGAATGGATTCAACGACAGATCGCGAGGATGCAAGATGGTCCGAACTCCTCATTTGCTTTCGATGATGTGGGTCTTCTTCGTTTTATGAACCGGATTTGCGTGCCGAAGAATCTGAAGACCAAGATCATGGAGGAAGCACATAAATCTGCTTATGCCGACCATCCGGGAGGTAATAAGATGTACAGAGATCTCAAGACTCAATATTGGTGGCATGGGATGAAACGAGAAGTTGCTGACTTCGTGAGACGGTGTTTGACTTGTCAACGAGTTAAAGTCGAACATCAGCAACCCGGTGGAACTCTACAGCCACTCTCTATTCCGGATTGGAAATGGGAAGATATTGCAATGGATTTCATGTCTGGATTACCGAGAGTTCGAGGCGGATATGATATGATTTGGGTAATTGTGGATCGTTTGACGAAGTCCGCCCATTTCATTCCAATTCGAAAGACCACTAATGTCAAGAAGTTAGCTGAACTGTACATCGAGCAGATTATCAAGCTACATGGAGTTCCGAAGAGTATCGTGTCCGATCGAGATCCTAAGTTCACTTCCAGACTTTGGCAAGAAATTCACAGAAACTTGGGAATGAATTTGAAATTTAGCACGGCCGCTCACCCACAAACTGATGGTCAATCCGAGAGAACCATCAAGATTCTAGGCGATATGCTACGAGCGTGTGCTCTCGACTTCTCCACGAGTTGGGACAAGCAACTGCCACTCATTGAATTCGCCTACAATAACAGTTACCAAGCGACAATTGGGATGCCCCATACGAAGCGCTTTATGGACGTAAATGCCGATCCCCTCTGTATCGGGAATTAGAAGACTGGCGAAGAACTAAAGATGGAGTGGAACGAGCTCTACCTCCAAAGACGATCCAGGAAACACTTGATAAGATTGCGATCATTCGACAGAGAATGAAAGTTGCCCAGGATCGCCAAAAGAGTTATGCTGATAAGAGACGCCGGGATTTGGAATTTGAAGAGGGAGACAAAGTGTTTCTTAAGGCGACGTTGAGGAAAGGATTCGCTAGAGTGGGAAAAGGTGGGAAGCTCAGTCCGAGATATTTGGGACCCTATGAGGTTATTGAACGGATTGGGACGACTGCCTACCGTCTGAACCTGCCCTCGACTCTAACTGGAATTCACAACGTCTTCCATGTTTCTCAATTGCGGAAATACTATCCCGACGAATCTCATATTCTTCGAGATGAAGAAGTCCAGGTAGAGCCTGACTTGACGATCGAGATGAAACCTGTCGAGATTCAGGATCGTAAGTTCAAGCAACTCCGCAATCGACAGATTCCCTTGGTACGTGTGTTGTGGAGAAACCGAACCACCGAACAAGTAACTTGGGAAACAGAAGAGAAGATGCGAACTCATTATCCTGAGTTATTTGCCGAGCCGAATTAGAATCTGGGGACCAGATTCTTCGAAGGGGGGATAGTGTAACGCCCCGCTATTTTATAGCGCTTTGGTACGTTTACCGACTAATTGCTCTTGTTTGCATTATTTGCAATTATGTGAATTATATGAATTAATGTGTGAATAATATAATGATTTCATAAGAATTTTCATATTTGAATTACTCTATACTATGTTTACATTTGAATTGTTGTATTTGAAATTTTATGAAAATTATGCCATTGTATTTGAATTATATGATATTATTCTTGTCATATATATAAATATGTATGCAAATACATATATAAATATCCATACAAATATATATACAAGTATATACATATTGCTAGCTAATTTTGACTCTTCAAAATACCTTATAATTATTTTATATTCTCTCATTTTCTCTCAAATTTTCTATACCATTCTCAAGCAACATTCTCTCATCTTCAACCTCTCTCTCTCGGCCCTTTGCTCCCCATCACCACCGCCATTTTCATCACCTTCAAAACACCACAAATCATCTTCATTTTTGCTACAAAATTGTGCTACATCATCCAAGGAACAAACTTCTATTTTTTATTTGTGCAAACAAGCTCTTATTTCTTCATTCTCTTCACTTTATATCTTCAAGGTAAGGTTGTTGGTTCTTTCAATCCTTTGGTTTTTATGGTTTCAAATGTTGATAAAGTGAAGAAGTAGGCTAGAATGAATGATGGATGAGCTTGGTTTGATTGTTGGTTGCATGTAGCATCATTTGTGATTTTTCTATGGAATTTGATCAATGTGCAATGTTGGCTTAATGATCTTAGATGCTTAAATGGATTGGTAATTCATGTTGGTTCATGATATTAAGCAAATTAGTGAAGTTTTATGGAGTTTGGGATTGAAAATCAAATGTTTGAGCAAGATATGGTGGTGGCGGCATAAATAGTACATTTTTTGAGCTTTTGATTCGAACTTCGTTTTTTGATTCTTTTGGCATCAAAAATCTTAAGATGTGTTAACTAAGAGATGCCGAAAGTTTCGGGTTAATCGGAGTTGATTTGCTATGCAAAGTATTAAATGAGGGGTGGTTTGTGTAATATTCACAAACCTTTGAATTTTATTTCCCAAGCTTCCATATTACTTGAATGCTTATTTTAGCTCAATATCATGTGTATTTGATTATGTTTAAATGTGTTTGAATGAGCTTAATTGTGTTTAAGTGCATTTATACATAATATGTTATTTTGATCATAAATGAATGAGCTTAATTGTGTTTAAGTGCATTTATACATAATATGTTATTTTGATCATAAAATGCATTTCATAGCCGTGCGTCGTATTTGGTTGTTTTATCGAGTCGTGTCTTACCTCGAGGCCTGTGTATTATAGGTGGGACCTCGCGGAGCTGATCGTCGAGTCCTCGTGTTGTCTTTTTGCTAAGCCTACAGGTGAGGATGTAAAATGTTTTTAACTGAAGCTTGAACAAATATTTGCGAAAACCCTATCCCTTTATATTTCAATTATATGTTATCAATATTTGAAATAAAAAGGTTTTAATATCAAAGGATATACGTGTATCTTTTCTAAAATGGTTTTAAAATAGAGACAAGAGAACTACTTTGATTTTAAAAGTAACATTTGGTCTCGGGACTTGCGCGTATGCCTCGAGTTATTCGGCAACGTGACGGGAAACCCTAGACGGTTACATACCTTGTCTCGAATGACCCTTTTGGTCAAATAAAACATTTATAAATCGAGATTATATTTCCTTTAACCCTATTGAGGACGCTCTTAGGGTATATTTGGGCCCTGGATTATGTGAGAGGCGGATACCCGGAGACGTGCGTCTAGGGTTGAAGCCGGGTTCATAATCCGCCGATTATAAGCAGGTATTCTAGAACCTGACAAATAATCAAAGGGTATTGTCCAGGGCTAGTCGGAGGTAGTCTAACCTGAATAATACTTACACCGGTGCCATTAGTCGGTTATGGCGAAATCTCGGGTTGCTCCTTGATAAGCCAAATGGTATTGAGGAATTTCATTATATTTGATATGTTTTTGGGAGTTATAAGGAGATGGCCCGTTCTCGCCGGGAATAAAAATGTTTTCTAAAATGTTTTAATTAATATTTAATTCACAAAGCTTAGCTGAATTGTAAAAGAGCATATCGTCACTAGATGTGCTTTTATCAACCTAAGCGTGGATTAAATATATGTTTTTATTATGTATACTCCCCTCCTCACTGAGTTCGTTTGACTCACATCCCTTTTTGGTTCATACTTCAGGTTAGCGGTCAGGTACTGGCAGCAGCGTTGTAGGCTTGTTCAGTCCTTGAAGTCGGTCTTATGTATTTACTTTTGTGGATCGAACTTATGATGTTGGATTACATGAAAACTTGACATGTTATGCTGATGTTGGACACTTAATGAATTGATGTTATAACTTGTGATAAATAATGAACTTATAAATGTTTATTTTGGCCACGGATGGCAGTGTGAATATAAATATGATCTTTTGCTCATTGCTTCCGCTTGTTGGTGGTGTTGTTCTTGTTGTTGCTGTTGGTACTGTTGTTGGGAGTTGCTGTTGCCAGATTGTGGGAATCCCGTTGTCCGGGGCGGGTTTTCGAGTGGTGGTATTTAACTATCGCTCGGGAGCTCGTTTTGGTCCGGGAGTTGTGGCGTGGGGGACGTCACAACGAAGCTTGATTTCGTATGAACAATCCAGGTATATTGTATTGTCATGACATTCACCCTAAATTTATTTAAGTTCATATTATGTGGAATTTTAGAAATTATGTGCGTTAGACGTATAATATTATATATGTGATTTTGATGTTATTTTCGTGTTTGAATTTTGTGAAGTTTGTGTGGTTTTAAACACATAAACTGCTCCTGCATGCCTTGCACGGTCTCGCCACATGCCGTGACGAGACCTTGTGCACCTTTTTCACATGGCCTCGTCGCACCCGGTGCGAGAGACCGTGCGCATGAATACACACGGACTCGTCACACGCCGTGACGAGAGCCCGTGCGTGTTTTTCCTCACGGGGTCGTCACACGCCGTGACGATACCCCGTGCGTGTTTCTCACACGGCCTCGTCACACGCTGTGACAAGAGGCCGTGTGCATTTCTTCCAGGTTTTAAAATGGTCAGTAGCTTCTCATTTTCGCACAACCCTCATTCTTTTCTCCTTTGTCATGCGAAAATCCCTCTTGTTTTTCCCCCAAATTCATCCCAACTTTGAGCTCGATTAAGTCTCGATCTACCTGACGGATCTTCGCAGCAAGTTCTTGGTATTGTTGAAATTTGGGCTCGATCCGTTATACCGATCTCACACAATCTTCGCCCGAAGTAGCGCACGCCAAGTGTTCGGTAAAAGTCTCAAGTGAAAAATTACAACTTATCTCCTTCAACCCACATCAACTCAACTCTTCTATGGAAGGTGATCGTGAAACCCGTAGCGGACGTCGGGCAAGGGAATTACCCGACATAGCGGCACCGGAAGGTTACCAAGTGAATTTGGGTAATGAAGACGACCAAGATGTCTTCAACCGGTTAATGGAACGACCGGTTAGAGCTACGCAATTTCTCGACATGGAAGCTATGTACCAATTGGGCCTTGGCGAAGGGATCTCTCGTTACATCGACAACATAGGGTGGGCTAATTTTTGGAGTATCCAAAGGCCATCCTACCGCCGGCTCACTTGCGAATTTTTAAGCTCTCTCAAGGGCGCGGCATTTCCGGACGACATCGAGATGCCGATCGGAATCCACTTCCGAGCGTTCAACCGAGACTCTACGCTTTCATATCGGCAGTTGTCCGAGTATTTTCAATTGGATGTTACGGCACCTAGAAGACGTGCCGATGGGTGGGATCAAGCCGAGGCTTGGAGGCGTATCTCTACCTCCACCGAAATATTTAACTCCGGCGTATCCAAGGCCACGACGCTCATCACCACTCAATTGAGAATTTTGCATAGAGCCATTTCGCGATCGGTTCTAGCTAGAGGAGACAGTCCGGGTGTGGTGAACACCGAAGATTGTCTAATACTCGATCATATGGTGCGAGGGGTCAGGTTCAACCCCATCTCGTACATGATGGACAATATGATGTATATCTCCACTCGGTCGAGAGGAGAGATTCGAGTTGGCTCCTACATCACCGCCATTCTGGAGTGTGCCCAAGTGGAAGGGCTCGATACCCAGGTTCCCGTTGGAGGTTCGACCTCGATTAGCTATGGCACTCTAGCTCAAATGGCGATCTGCACGAAGGGTCCGAGACGGAACGACCCGTATGTTCTTGTAGATGGACTACCCTTATGGGAAGCTGACCAAGAGGATGCTCCCGAAGAAGGACCCTCAGACCCAGTGGTCCGCGAGCAGGCTCAGCACATCTACTCCCAGCTGTTGAGATAGGATGCTTCTATACCTGAGTCTTCACATGGCAGAAGAAGCACTCAGAACCAGGAGTCGATAGACCTGCAACAATTTTATTCGGAGTTCACTGACTACCGACGTGTGACTGATGAGAGATTTGCCCAGCAGGAGAGGCAGATCAATGAGGGCTTTGCAGCTCAGCGTGCTCACATTGATAGTCAGTACATAGCCTTACAGGCAGAGCTTCAGAGGTCTATCTCAGAGATGCAGAGGTCACTATCAGAGCAGCTGGATCAGTATTTCCGTCGTGGTCCCGACGAGCCTTGAGCTATCTATTTTATTTTCTTCTTTCCGTTAGCTTTGTTTAGGATTTGATGTAATTTTGTATTTTGTATGACTCTGAATTTTATTTGGAATATTAAGTGTTTTAAGTGGTTATTATGAATGACGTATTATTATGTGATTTAATTGCATTTGAATGTTCGATTTAATTCGAGTTATTAGAATTTATGTTATGCTCCTCTTAACTAACTCCAAGACCAAAAGAGAATCTGAGGACAGATTCTTCTGAAGAGGGGAGTATTGTAACGACCCGAAAATCCGATTTATAATCCGGTATGTTTGAATCGAGTTATTTCGCAAAATATTATTTTAATTTGATATTTATTCTAAGATATTAGGATAATTTTGTAAATGAGTGAATTTTATATTTAAATCACGAATTGTCAATGTGCGTTTAATTATGTGAATTTGACTGTAATTACGTATTATTCGGACAACGTGAGTTTTCAAACTTATTTTGCAAAATTACGATTTTACCCCCTTCGATTTTAAACCTAGTCAACTTGATTGACCAAGTCTCTCTCTCTCACCTCACTCTCGTTCAAAAATCAACAAGGAAGAAAAAGAAAAGAAAAGAGAAGGAAAAAGAGAAAGAGAAGGAAGAGATTTCAATCGATCGTCCCGACTTCGTTTCCCGACGGATTTTCGAATCGTTTACGCCTACGAATTCCTCGCGATCTTTTCTACGAGTAAGCTTCTAACGATTCTCTCGTTTAATGTCTTCTATACTTCGTTTTTTTCGTTTTTGTGAATAGTTGACATCATTAGGTTTTATGTGATTTGTATAGGATTTGTGAATGGATTTTCGTGTTTATCGTTTCTATATGTAGATTATATGTTGTAGATGATTATATGTGAAAATCAGGGATTAATTCGCATGTTTAATTAGTTAAATGTTGAATTAGGATTGATTTTCGCGTATTGGGTTTGATGTTCTGCATGTTCTGCTCAATTTTTACGCACAAGGGCCGTGCACATGGGGTGTGGCAAGCCCGTGTGGGTGTACACGGCCTCTTGCACGGCCGTGTAAGAGACCGTGCGTGTTTGGGATGGTGCACGGGCTGTGCACACGGCCTTGAGGCCGTGTGCATGAGGCCGTGCGTGTCGTCCGATTGTGCACGGCCGTGCACAAGGCCGTGTGGCCTGGTCGAACAGTGCCCTGACCTTCTGTAAATCAGGGCATATTTTACACTACGGGTCCCTCCGAGACTCGTCTTTTCCGAATTCTTTCTTCGCTCGTGTATTCGATATATATGAAATAGATATGAATTGCATGGTTTATGAATTTACAACGTGTTCGGGTATATGAATAGTGCGTTTTAAGTTTTCGTTAAAAGTTCTAACTTTTGCATGTGAAGTCCGATTTTCCCGAAATTCGAATGCATACTTCTTTATGATAATTTAAGCATGTCCGTAAAGTTTCGTTGCATTTGGACTTGATTTGTATTTTTAAATGCATGAATTACTCTGTTTTCGTTTGAGAATTTGAACTTAAGTGATTGATTTAATTGTGTAACGTGCTTCTATGTGTTCTAATATTTTCGTATAAGCCGTGTGTCGTCTTTAGTCTTATGTGGTTGTGTCCTGGTATTTTTGCAGACGATACTCCCGTGGAGTAGCGCCGGTTCTAGCTTTTTGCTCTTATTTTGCATAGCAGCCAGGTGAGGCTTTCCGTTTCTGTCTCCAGTATTATTATGTATATATATAAATAAGCCTCTCCCGATATAAGCCACGTTTATGTTTTGTTTTCACACCGTTTATATATATATACTTAATAGATATTTATGATTATTATGTTCATTTGATTTATCGAAAATGATTTGATATGAAAAGTACTACGTATAGACTTTGAAATGTTTACGAAAGAGACATGTAAAACCTTTTGTTTTCTAAGGCGAACTTTGGCCTTCGGCCTCGCATATGACATGTCTCGAACGGTCTTTTGACCAACCCGAAATGATTTGAAAAGCGAGTTATATATGTATGCATGTTTGTTTGGGCCCGGAGTAAGAGAGATAGGACGAAGTCGGTAGACGTCGGGTCTACGGCGTAAATCCTATGGTTTCCTCCATTTGGGAGCTCGGGGTAAGGCCGGAGTGGCAGCCCTTTGAGTACCTGAGTTATTACCGTATGTTATGAGTAGTTCGGGTTTGCAGTCCGGCTACATTGGAGGAATAAGGGAGGTTTCCGATTTTATGTTTTGGAAATTGGAGTTAAGGGCTCGTCTCGCCGAGTCATATGATAAGTTATTTTTATGTTAAATCACGACCCGATTACAAAAACCTTTCTTTTATGTTGATTTCTTTTAATTATAAAATTGGTGATTTATTTTCCGTTGTATTATATACATTACCTCCTCACTTAGTCGTTTGACTAACCCCCTCTGTTTTCACCCTTATATTGGTTTCAGGTTACTAGGCGGGATTCGTCGTCGTCGTAGTCGTTGTCGTTAAGTTGTATTTATTTCGCTCATGTATATCTCTTTTTCCCGTTTAGATATTAATTAAGATTCATGATATTAGGAATTATTATATAGGTTGTATTCGGGATATTGTATCGAACCCGTTTATTAATTATGTAATTGAATTTCGTTAGCCTTGGTGGGCTTTAATACTTGTGCATTTATTTATGTTTTAATGTTTGGCTTATTTTGCTTCCGCACTACTGTCTTTTCGGTGTTTGTGAAAACTCCGCCTAGTGATTGAGTAAATGCTTGCCGTTCGCCGGGTTTCGATTCGGGTCGGATCCCATTTCGGCTCCGGGTCGGGGCCCGGTGCGGGGCGTGCGTTACCCGTTTGGGGGGCCCGCTACATCCATCTTCCTCTTCCTCTTCCTCTTCCTCCTCCTCGTCCTCCTCCTCCTCTTCACGATGATAAAATTGAGACTTTAAAGTTTTATTCTTACTCATACCACTATTTTTGCCGATACTCCTGCCCTTGTCTTTGCCCTTGCTCTTGGATATGCTCTTGCTGCTGGACATGCCCTTGCCCTTGCCCCGACTCAATTGACTATTTCTAAACATAGAGGCAATTTGTGCAGTATATGATCAGAGTTGTGATCCGAGTTTTGCGTCCAGTTGTGCTTCGAAAAACTCTTTTATCATTTGTGTATTTTTTCCCAATTCTTCATGAACAATATTTTGTACCTGGTCGGGGGTAGTGTAACGATCATGACTAGATGTACACCCATCATCTCCTGACAAAGGTTTTCTTCGCTTGTGGTTCAACCCAAGCACTTCACCCTTCGAGTTTGGTCCCCCAACAGCTGTTGACCACAACTCGTCTTCAGAATGCTCATGATAATCTGGATCCTCCGACAATCACTGCTTTTCTTCGGCTTCCAACATATCGTAATTCACCTACGTAAGCATATATATGGTGTTATAAAAGACAATATAATAGTATTGTATTGAACTTATTTGCATCACAAATAGTTAACTTACCAGAACATCGCGTACTCGACCTGGCGGCATTTCTGCAGGTGCTTTTCCCCTATCTGCCTTCTTCACAAAATTATCTGAAAATGAACTTCTTACTGTCACAGGTTGCTTAGTTTGTTGTTCCTTGAGCTTATTTCGGGTGCTGATACTAATGGAACCCCCAGCGTAAGTTGGGGCTCCTTCCTTTGACCTTCTGTTTCTCTTGTTTCTATTTGAAAGTCTCTTAAACTCAGGGCTATCCCGGTATGCATGCAACACATTGTACACTTCCTCAAGCATCCAATCGGGCTTCTTGCCTTTTGTACGGATTATGTAGCAAATGCCTGACATTCTAAGCCCGAGCCTATGAGTGAAAGCAATTTTCATATGACCTTCGTGTTGAGGGTCCCAATAGCAATATTTCTGTAAAGTTTAAAAAAGCAAAAATAAAAAATAAAAAAATTATAGAACTTATAAAATCAATGAATCCCACAAAAGAACCATAAAAGATGTAGAGTCAACATAACTATATAAGTTAGAAATTAGAGAACTTGTTACCTTCCAATCCTAAAACCAACTGTCTAATTCTTGTTGAGGCAAAGATTTCGCAGTATAGTAGCTTGCTCGAAGCCTACTTTTAAACACATTTGTAATGCCCTTAGTCCCCACTATACTATGAACATAACTACATATAGTTAACAAAAATAATTTCGAAGTTTTAGTATCACAAAGAATAATTAAAAAAATACTATGTAAAATTATATAAATATAGACTTACCCTTTAAGACCAGCAGGCTCTAATTTATCCTTGGTAGTAGGTGGGGCTTCTGGGCGCTCATATGCATCAGCCAATGCAGTGGCTGTTGGGTCATTTGGGAGTGCTGCTGAGGCGGATGAAGAAGGTAAAGGCGTAGTAGATGTAGGGTCAAGGGTGGGTACAGGTTCTAGGTTGGAGGTAGAGGTGGGTGGTGGGAATTCGGTGGGAGGTGGGGAATAGGTTGGTGTGGGTGTTGTAGGATGGGTGGGTATGGGTGCATCAGTTGGGGTAGGTGAGTTAGTTAGGTTGGTTTGGGGCTGGCGGGTAAGTATGGACTGGATATTAAGTTGGGTGCTTGATGGTCTCATTGTTCTAGGTTGGAGGTAGAGGTGGGTGGTGGGAATTCGGTGGGAGGTGGGGAATAGGTTGGTCTGGGTGTTGTAGGATGGGTGGGTATGGGTGCATCAGTTGGGGTAGGTGAGTTAGTTAGGTTGGTTTGGGGCTGGCGGGTAAGTATGGACTGGATATTAAGTTGGGTGCTTGATGGTCTCATAGCAGCATTTGGTGGATACTTGCCTCTAGGTTTATTATTAGTCTTACCACCTCGCAAAATAGATGACACAGGACGCTCCTCTGGGGTGTTGCCCATATATGATAATGCTAAATAAAGACTAGAACAGTTAAATGAAAAATGAAAAAAGAATACATATAATCTGTTTAATGCATCCAAAAGGCAATATAATTTGTGCTAAGACAGTTAAATTTACCTTTCAGTAAGAATTGATGTGTGCCCTTGACCTTGAAAATCCTTCGAATGGGCGGCTCATGCAATGGCTACAAAACTACAAAGAAAGACATTTAAATGCTTTAGATACAACAAATTATAACACAAATTGTAAAACAAGTATAAAAATGAAGAAGAAGATTAAATATATTATGCAAATTAAGATATCACACAAAGTTATTAATTACCTAATCATCGTCACTATCGCCAAAATAAGCATTTTGTTCATCATCATTATATTCCCCATACACATTATCATCACTTAGTTCTCTCTCGTCAACATCCTCTATAATATGAGCATGATCTGCCAAAATCCCAAAATTTACTAGTGTTGAATACTACTTACTCTCGATACGGTTCAATCTCGTCACAGTTCAAGAAGATATGCAGTGAAGCTGCATCATACTCTTATTGTTCCAAGAAACGATGTTTACATAACCCTGCAACACGTCCTGGTTGATTAAAAATGGATAAAGTTGATGTATTTGAGACATCATCTCCACCATCATCATTCCGACAAACCCTATTCCTCATGGACCGAACGTGATCTTGAAAATAGAACGAACAAAAGTTTGCTGTCTCACGACGCAAATATGCCTCACAAATAGAGCCTTTAACTCTGGCTTTGTTCTTAACCGTTCTCTTTATTTTTCCAAGGAACCTATTTTTTAACCCAAATATTAGTAATTTAATAATTAATATGATATTAATATTTTTCGAATACAAATATTAGTACTTAAATAATATGATAAGTGATAATTATTATTTTTACCTCTCAAAGGGGTACATCCATGTAAACTGCACTGGTCCTCCATTACGTGCCTCTTCGATCAAATGGATCGGTAAATTTTCCATCACGTCGAAGAATGCCGGTGGAAAAACCCTTTCAAGTTTGCAAAGGATGATAGGAATATTTTCCTCCATTCTATCGAGATCATCATGTCGGAGAGTACTCGAACACAAATCCCTGAAGAACTTGCTCAATTCTGCTAGTGGTTTCCAAACATCATCAGGCAATTCCCGAAAAGCAATCGGCAATAGTTGTTCCATGAAAATATGACAGTCATGGCTTTTCATCCCATGGATCTTAGCTGCTTGTGCATCAACACACCTACCCAAATTAGATGAATAACCATCAGGCATACGCAAATTTTGTATCCATTCACATATCGTCCTTTTTTGTTGTAGTGTAAATGTGTACTTGGCCTTTGGTTTTCCCCATCGTCCATTACCCTTAGGCACTAATTCCAGCTCAGGTCGCTTACACAACAACTTCATATCCTCGCGTGCATTAGCATTGTCCTTCGTTTTCCCAGGTATGTCCATAACTGTATTAAAAATGTTATCGAAAACATTCTTCTCTATGTGCATCACGTCTAATTTATGGCGCAATAAGAGATCCTTCCAATAAGGCAAATCCCAAAAAATACTCTGTTTCTTCCAATTGTGCCACTCACCAGCCCCAGGAATCTGTAGATTATGCGGATTGTCTGTGACTTTTGGTAAGTTGCGCACTTGTTCCCACAGGTCATGCCCACACATCTTGACAGGTGGAGGATCTTTTTCTGCACGCTTTTTCTAAAAGTTGTTTTTATTTTTCCTATACGAATGTTGCATGTCCAAGAACCGGCGGTGGCAATCAAACCAACTGATTTTTCGTTCGTTTTTCAAGTATTCTGCCTTAGACTCACCCATGCAATAGGGGCATGCAAGTCTACCCGCAGTTCCCCAACCTGACAACATTGCATAAGCAGGAAAGTCGTTAATAGTCCACATCAATGCTGCTTTCATTTGAAAATTTTGCTTTGTCGATGCATCGTAAGTACACACGCCGACGTCCCACAACTCTTTTAACTCATCAATCAATGGCTGCATGTATATGTCAATATTCTGCTTCGGATTTTTCGGTCCAGGAATGATACATGTCAAGGAACATGTACGGCATAGTCATACACATTTCTGGCGGTAGATTGTATGGCGTTACTATGACCGGTCAATATGAATAGGAGGCTGCTGACTGATTGTAAGGAGTGAATCCATCAGTGCACAAAGCAAGCCTTACATTTCGGGATTCACGAGCAAACTCTGGATGTGTTTGGTCAAAATGTTTCCAAGCTTTGCCATCGAACGGATGAGACATCACTCCGTCTGGACGACGGTTCTTAGCATGCCATGTCATGTGCGGCGCTGAGCTCATTGAGGCATAGAGTCTTCTCAATCTAGGAATAAGAGGTAGGTAATGCATTCTTCTCACGGGAACTCATTTTTTTGCAGCCGTTCTCTCATCCATTTTTGTTTTATATCTATCAGCCCCGCAAAATTTACATGTAGTGGCGTCTTTGTCATCTTTATAGTATAACATGCAACCTTTGACACAACAGTCAATCTTCTGAACTTCTAATCCTAGTTTCTTAACAAGTTTTTTAGCTTCATAGAAGTTCGACGGGACAGTATGACCTGGATGCTCATTATTCTCGATGCAACAGACAGCGGTGAATGTTCCTCACATCCTAACCACACAGGTTTGTTAAGTTCATTTAGAATATCGTAGAACTTTTGGGTTTCTGGATTAGGGACCTCTTCTTGGCCACCCATGTGTGCACCCCCATCAGCTTGTTGAGCTGCATCATGGAACATTTCGGTGTACCTATTTAAAGGACCATCGAAATCCATATCCTGGTTACCAAAACGTCCATCTTCGTACTCCATGTCCTGGGTACCAGTCTCGAAAGACAGTTGTACCTCTCCATGATCTGTCCAGTACCAATAATTTGGTTTGAAGCCGTATCTATACAAATCCCTCCTCACATCATCGGGAATCTTGTAATCATATTTATATAAGCACTTTTTGCATGGACATCGAATTTTTCCCTCGGCCATATATGGATGCAACGTTCTCGCATAATTGATGAATGTTTCAACCCCTTCCACATATTCTGGTCTAGTACCCCCACGATTAGGGTAATTCCAATTATACATCAAATTTCTATCCGGCGGAATATTCATCTAGGGCCAATGGAAATATTTCATTAGAAAATATATCTTTCCAACACCATATGGCTCAACATTTGGTTCACTCCGAGTAAAAGCAGTTTCTAAAGTTAGCACAAAACAGAAATTCGCTGCAGCAACACATTTTGAAAGGTTATTTCGTGTCCTTATCAAACGAAGTTCAATTGCTATGAAAATTTATGGAGATACTCCTCACATAGTGAGGAATATCCCAGTAAAACAGTTTCTAAAAATTCGATCATTTGACCCCTCTGCCAAGGCTTCTGTCAGAGACCTGAAACATGGGAACAGCTGGGTCATTTCGTAATTTTTTCAGAGACCAAACCAACTCGGAATTACACCAAAATTAACAGAGATGACCCTTAATATGTGATTAAGCCCTAGATAAAATAGTTTTCAAAAATTCCATCATCTCAGTCCGAAATCTCTATTTCAAGTAAGCAATGCATATTCATAAGAACCAAAAAATTGATCACATTCATATATGCAAACCCATAAACCACTTAATCATACTTTAATGACGTAAACTCCATCAACTTCATAATCCATCAGATTTTCCTCAATGAATCCTAGTTTCTAAACACATAGATTATTCCTTTAAATTCAAAGAAGATGATGAAGCTTGTTCAATACCTTAACTAGGATGCGAGAAGACAGGAATTATCCTAAAAGCACGACCTCAAGAATTGATTAAGGAGACGAGAAGGAAGCTTCTAATTTCCAGAAAACTTCTCCCTCCTTGCGCTGGAATTCTAGTCGAAAGAAAAAAAAAATATTAAGATGCTGAGTTAACAAAAAATTAAGGAATCCCACATAATCCAGCAATTCAAAAGCAAAATGATTTCGAAAGATTATTTCGTTTTCTTATCAAACGAAGTCCAATTGCTATGAAAATTTATGGAGATACTCCTCACATAGTGAGGAATATCTCAGTAAAACAGTTTCTAAAAATTCGATCATTTGACTCCTCTGCCAAGGCTTCTGTCAGAGACCTGAAACATGGGACAACTGGGTCATTTCGTAATTTTTTCAGAGACCAAACCAACTCGGAATTACACCAAAATTAACAGAGATGACCCTTAATATGTGATTAAGCCCCAGATAAAATAGTTTTAAAAAATTCCATCATCTCAGTCCGAAATCTCTATTTGAAGTAAGCAATGCAAATTCATAATAACCAAGACAGCTGGGTCGTTTTGTAATTTTTTCAGAGACCAAACCAACTCGGAATTACACCAAATTTAACAGAGATGTCCCTTAATATGTCATTAAACCCCTGTTAAAACAGTTTTCAAAAATTCTATCATCTCAGTCCGAAATCTCTATTTCAAGTAAGTAGTGCATATTAATAAAAATCAAAATTGAGCACATTCATATGAATTCCTTCCAAAGAATCTTCAGCAAATACTTTATATCATCCTAAAAAACTTACAAATTCAGCCAAATTCCTTCGAAGTCAGTCTTTGTCAACTGATGCTTTAATAGATACTACCCGTAATAGTAATAATATTACAGAAACTACCCCTGGTGTAATCTGAAAATTACCTCAATTTACAGCTGTAACGCCCCAAAAATCCGAATTATTATCCGGTACGTCCGAATCGTCATTTTGCGCAATTTAATTATTTCATTTAATAGTTAGTATGTGAATTTTTAACAATTTTATAAATGAGTGAATTTTGGTTTTTAAACCATTTCATGTCAACGTGTGTTCAATTGTACGAGTTTTGACTGTAATATTGTTTAATTCCGACAACCTGCTAATTTTAGTAAGTTCGGAGTAATTACGGTTTTGCCCCTCGTTTCTAAGTCAAGTCAAAGTTGACTTGACCAACTCTCTCTCTCCCTCAATCCTCAATTCACGTTAGAAAGAAAAGAAAAGAAAGAAAAAGAGAAAAAGAACAGAGTAAGGAGAGGAAGCTTTGATTGCTCATTCCGACTTCGATTCCCGACCGAATCTCGATCCGTGAAACTTTACGAACTCCTCACGATCTATTCTTCATGTAAGCTTCTCACGTCCTTTGCGTTTAATGCTTTCTAGGCTGTGATTTATAGGATTTTGTGAATAGTTGAATAATATATGAAAAATGTGATTTTGAATGATTTTGTGGATGGATTTATGTGGATCTTGGTCCTATAGGTAGATTAGATGTTGTAGATCATTAAATGTAAGTTATAGTTTGAGGTTTGCATGATTTATATGATTTAAATGTTGATTTTTGGCTCATTCCCGAGAACCCCTCGCGATTCTGCTGTTCTGATAATCCCCACGGCCTTGCGCACGGTCTTGAGACCATGCGCCAAGACCGTGCGCCTAATTTGTGCCTTGCACGCCGGTGCGTAGGCCAGTGCAAGTGTCCGCACTGGCTTGAGCACGCGTTCAAGCCCGTGCGTCCGCCCGTCCCCAAGACCATGTGTATGCCTTAACCAAAATTTCTCTATTTTCAACTTTTTGCTCTCGGCATTGTGGATCAAAGGAGCAATTAAAAAGTTGACTTTCTTCGTTTGACCTCCGATTTGAGATCGGATTTCACCTATAGGTTCTATAAATCATGAAATACATATTTTAGGTAGTTTGAATTTTTTCCGACTTCGTTTGGGTCCCGTTTCTCGTGTTTTTCGTTTAGGCCTTTTTGGCTATTTTTCAAATGTTGTCTGTTTCTTCTGAAACTTGAATGCATGCTTCCTTATTGCCTTTTATGCATGATTATGAACTATTATCGCATTCTAATTTGATTTTCTTATGGAAATTTCGTACTTTGTTAGAATGTGGACCTAAGTGATATAAATGACAGTTTAAACATGCTCCTATGTGTTTTAATTATTTTGTACACGCCGTGCGTCGTCGTTAGTCTTATGTGGTTGTGTCCTTGTATTTTTGCAGACGATACTCCCGCGGAGTAGCGTGCCGGTCTCGCATTCTTGCTCTTGTTTTTGTCCAGCCAACAGGTGGGGTTTTCAGTTTCTTATAGTATACGATAATACGTACATAATACCAACCCTACTACCCGATAAGCCTTGCTTTATGATTTGTTTTACATTCATTTGTATATATAGTAGATATTTATGCTTATACTTTTATGATCTTGAAAACGATTTAATATGAAAAGTATTATGTATACGTTTGTGAAATGTGTACGAAAGAGGCAGGCAAATCTTTATTTTCCGAAAGCGAACTTTGGCATTATAGCCTCGCACACGACTTGCCTCGAATGGTCTTTTGAGCACATGAAAATGTTTGAAAAGCGAGCTATGTATATGTATATGTTTGACCTGTTCTGATGGGCCCGGAGTAAGGACGATAGGACGAAGTCGGTAGACGTCGGGTCTACGGCGGAAATCCTATGGTTTCCTCCACCTTTGGGAGCTCGGGGTGAGGCCGGAGTGGCAGCCCTTTGAGTACCTGAGCTTTTTATGTATGATATGTGTAGTTAGGGGTTGCTCCTTGATTACAACTGGAGGAATAAGGAGGGTTTCTGTTTTTATAATTTGACTGGTGGTTCAGAACTCTTCTCGCTGAGTTATACGTTTCGTTTTGTTTCATTTTGAGCTAGTTCGCCAATCGTTTGCGAAAAACTTTACTTCTGTTGTTTTCTTTCTGTTTAAACTGGTGATTTACTTTCGTTTATTCTTATGTACTGTTCTTTTTCCCCCTCACTTAGTCGTTTGACTAACCCCATTCGTTTCACCCTTTGGTTTCCGGATTCTAGACGGGCTTCATAGTATTGAGTCGTGGTCGGTCGAGTTACACGCTTTTGTCTTATGTAAACTCTTGTTTCTTGTTGACTTGAGATGTAGGTTATGTAGGATAAGATTATACTTATGAATAGCCAGGAATAATATTGTAGAATCCGTTGTAAACATTATTAGTATTTATGGGAATTTGCTAGCCTTGGTAGGCTTTACCTAACTGTGCAGCCATTATGGATTTTACGTTTTGTCTATATATTGCTTCCGCTTTTGGTTTGTCCCTGTTTTGAAACTTCCGCCTAGTAGTAAATGAGTCCGGTTTGCCGTTCGCCGGGTTTTGGTTCGGGTCGGATTATTTTCGATTCCGGGCCACGATCTGGTGTGGGGTGTGCGTCTGCCCGTTTGGCGGCGCCCGCTACAGTTGGTATCAGAGCCCTATGGGTTCAATGGCCTATGCTCTGAAGCGTCGAGTCTGTCTAGGTCCGTACGGCTTAGGAACTATGTGAATTGCGTGATTGTGCTTAAGTGATTGTGTGAATTTGACTTCCTTATGTGTTAATGCTTTACATGATCACTTAACGTCATGCATAATTGTACAGTTTTCCAGGATGCATCGTGGTAGAGGTCCTCCTCCACCTCCTCCCCCGCCAGAAGGACCTACGCCAGCCCAATTTATGGCGGCGTTACAGCAGTATGCTCTTCATACTCCTCAGGAGACGCCGGAACAGACGGCTATGAAGGCAATGAATCAGTTTCTCAATCGTAATCCGCCACAGTTTGTGGGTGCACTGGATGATATGGCTGCAGAGGCCTGGATATCGGCCTTGGAGAAGATATTCAAACTAATGCACACTACGGATCCACAGAGGGTCGAGTATGCTGCCTACCTAATGATTGGGGCAGCACAGGACTGGTGGACACGGATTGATCAGCGTTGGATGCGTGATCGGGTGGTTTCGACATGGGCTCAGTTTTTGGTGGAGTTCAGGGCTAAGTACATACCGTTCGTAGTCAGACAACAGCGGGAAAGGGAGTTTTTGAGCTTGAAGCAGGGCACGTCCTCGGTAGATCAGTATGAGGCACATTTCTCTCGCCTCATTGTTCACTGTTCCTATATGGTTGAGGACGAGGAGAGGAAGACACGCCAGTTCGTGGAGGTTTGTCTCACAGCATTCGACTGCATATGATGGCTGTCCGCCCCCCCGATTTTATTCCGATGCAGTTGATATGGCTCTTGCTATAGAGTCAGAGCTGAGACAGATGAGGCCTACGTCAGCACCTGCCCCCACAGGCGCTAAGGGTTTTCCGTCGGGTCCGAAGAGGTCTTTTCCTTCTGCAGGACCATCTTCTTCTTCAGCTGGGAAGAAACCGTTTCAGCAGGCTCCGAAGCCGAACGTTCCTCCCCAAGCTCAGGGTTTTCCACGACCAGTTTGTGGATATTGTGGAGGTCCCCATTTGGAGTCTAAGTGTCGAAGGAAGTTAGGGCTTTGCTTTCGATGTGGTAGCTTCGATCATCTTATGAATGCATGCCCGATGAAGAGAGGTCAGAAGCAGCCAGCTCAACCTCAAGCCCAGGCCCGACTTTACGCCTTGGAAGGCGATGCTGAAGATGTCACGCCGGATGCGAATGCCGTGGTGGAAGGTACGATATATATACATGGCACTCCCATTCATGCATTGTACGACCCGGGTGCTTCTCACTCGTTTATTGCGCCTGTTGTTGCCCTATCTGTGCATGTGCCTGTTGAGTTGCTTGAATATGTGTTAGTTGTTAGCTCGCCGATGGGTTTTAGAGTAGCTACGAACCGCGTTCTCAAGCGTTTTCCGATGATGATTGAGGGTACCGAGTACCTCGGGGATTTGATCGTGCTGCCGATGAAGGATTATGGAGTTATTCTTGGGATGGATTGGTTATTTGAGCACCGAGCAAAGATCGACTGCTATGAGAAGAAAGTTGTGCTTGGTTACAGTGAAGTTAGAGGTTTCAGAATGGGTGAAGGCCCGTATATCTCTATGATGGAAGCCAAGAAGCTTATCCAAAAAGGAGAAGCAACTGGTTTTCTAGCTTATCTTCTCAACCGCCCGAAAGAGCAGGCGAAGATCGAGGATACCAATGTGGTTAAGGAATTCATGGATGTGTTTCCCGAGAACTTGGAGTTTCTGCCCCCTGATAGGGACATTGAGTTCGTTATTGATCTAGTCCCGGGTGTCGAGCCGTACTCGAAATCTCCATACCGTATGGCTCCTGCCGAGTTGAAGGAATTGAAGAATCAGCTCGACGAACTCCTTTCGGTTGGGTATATCCACCCGAGTACCTCGCCTTGTGGTGCTCCAGTTCTGTTCGTGAAGAAGAAGGACGGTACACTCCGTATGTGTATCGATTATCGCGAGTTGAACAGGATGACGGTGAAGAATAAGTATCCTTTGCCGCATATTGAGGAGTTGTTTGATTTACTCCAGGGATCAAGAGTTTATTCTAAGCTTGATCTCAGACAAGGGTATTACCAGCTCTGTATCTTAGCCGAGGATATTCCGAAGACAGCGTTCAACACCAGATACGGTCACTTTGAGTTCGTGGTCATGCCGTTTGGACTCATGAATGCTCCTGCCGCTTTTATGGATATGATGCACAGGATCTTTCGTCCGTACCTCGATAAGTTCGTTGTGATCTTTATCGATGACATTCTAGTGTTCTCGAAGTCAGAGGAAGAGCATGCAGAACACCTTAGGATTGTTCTTCAGGCTTTGAGAGAGCATCAGTTATTTGCTAAGTTTAGCAAATGTGAGTTCTGGATCAACAGAGTGACTTTTCTAGGTCATGTCATATCCGGAACGGGAGTGAGGTAGATCCTTCGAAGATCGAGACTGTGTTGGATTGGGAGAAACCTAAGACTCCTACAGAGATTCGCAGTTTCTAGGTTTAGCAGGATACTATAGACGTTTTGTCAAGGAATTTTCCAAGCTTGCTAGTCCGTTGACTGAGTTGACAAAGAAGGATGCCAAGTTTGAGTGGTCAGACAAATGTGAAGCAAGTTTCTAAGAGCTCAAGAAGAGATTAACTACAGCCCCAGTGTTAGCTATGCCTAATGGATTGGAGGGACTCGTTGTGTACACAGATGCATCACACGAGGGATTGGGTTGTGTGTTGATGCAAAATGGGAGAGTTATAGCGTACGCCTCGAGGAAACTAAAGCCAGCCGAAGAGAACTATCCCACGCATGATCTTGAGCTAGCAGCCGTTGTGTTTGCTTTGCTAAAGTGGCATCATTATCTGTATGGCACTACGTTCGATATCTTCACTGATCACAAGAGTCTTCAGTATTTGTTCACTCAGAAGGATTTGAACAAGAGACAGCGTCGATGGATGGAATTGTTTGAGGATTATGATTGCAAGATTCAGTACCATCCTAGAAAGGCGAATGTGGTAGCCGATGCATTGAGTCGTAAGGCGAGTGTAGCTCAGCTAGACGCTAAGTTTGAGCGAGTTTATATCACCTCGCAGGCTCACGTTCACAGTATATCGATTCAGTCAGAATTGGATCGTAAGATTCGAGATGTTCAGGCTACTGATGAGTGGACTCAGAGGCAGATAGTTCATATTTCAGATGATCCAGAATCCCAGTTTCGTGTTGATGATTCTGGCATTCTCCTCTTCGAGACTTGAGTTTGTGTTCCTAAGAGTCTTAAGAAGGAGATTCTTGCTGAGGCGCATAATACGCCTTATACAGTACATCCTGGTGGAAGTAAGATGTACCGGGATCTAAAAGAGTTGTTCTGGTGGAGAGGTATGAAGAGAGATGTAGCTGATTACGTCAAGAGATGTCAGACATGTCAGCAGGTCAAGGTAGAGCACCGGAGACCTGGAGGATTGCTACAGCCACTACCGATTCCTACGTGGAATTGGGAGCAGATTGCGATGGACTTTGTGTTCGGTTTACCGAAAGTTAAAGGTGGCTATGATAGTATTTGGGTGATAATTGACCGACTTTCCAAGACTGCTCACTTTCTGCCGGTCAAGAAGTCATTCAAGGTGGAGAAGTTGGCAGAGATTTATCACCGAGAGATTGTCAGGCTTCATGGAGTTCCCCTGAGCATTGTGTCTGACAGAGATGCTAGATTCACTTCTCAATTATGGCAGCATCTTCAGGAGAAAATGGGAACAAAGCTGACATTCAGTACAGTAGCACATCCGCAGACCGATGGCCAATCTGAGAGCATGATTCGATATCTCAGTGATATGCTTCGTGCGTGTGCCTTAGACATTCGCACCAATTGGCACAACCAGTTACCGTTGATTGAGTTCGCCTACAACAACAGTTATCAGTCTACGATCAAGACGGCACCTTACGAAGCTCTATATGGAAGGAAGTGTAGATCCCCGTTGTTTTGGGATCTTGAGGATTGGCGTTGGACAAGGGATAATAAAGGAAGAGGAGATTCTCCGCAGTCTCTTCAGAGAACGATTGACCGAATTCAGATCCTCCGTCAGAGGATAAAAGTAGCCCAGGATCACCAGAAAAGTTATGCCGATACACGCCGCCGACCTTTGGAGTTCGAGGTTGGTGACCGAGTGTTTCTTAAAGCTTCACCTCGAAAGGGATTCACTTGTATTGGCAAAGGTGGTAAGTTAGGTCCGAGATTCTTAGGACCGTTTGAGATTCTGGAGAAGATTGGAGAAGCTGCTTACAGATTAGACTTGCCACCGAGTCTGACAGGAATCCATAACGTTTTCCACGTTTCATAGCTCCGGAAGTATCACCCTAGTGATTCACACGTTCTTCCTATCGAAGATGTTGAGATAGAGCCGGACTTGACCTTCGTTTCACAGCCGGTGAAAATTTTAGACAAGAAGACTCAAGCACTGCGTAACACAGAGATTCCCATGGTCAAAGTGCTTTGCAGGAGTCAGTCGGTTGAAGAAGCTACGTGGGAAACCGAAGAGAAGATGCGCAAGTTCCACCCCGCGTTATTTGTAGCGGACGAGAAGAATCTGGGGACAGATTCTCATAAGGAGGGGTGATTGTAACGCCCCGAAAATCCGAATTATTATCCGGTACGTCCGAATCGTTATTTTGCGCGATTTAATTATTTCATTTAATAGTTAATATGTGAATTTTTAACAATTTCATAAATGAGTGAATTTTGGTTTTTAAACCATTTCATGTCAACGTGTGTTCAATTGTACGAGTTTTGACTGTAATATTGTTTAATTCCGACAACCTGCTAATTTTAGTAAGTTCGGAGTAATTACGGTTTTGCCCCTCGTTTCTAAGTCAAGTCAAAGTTGACTTGACCAACTCTCTCTCTCCCTCAATCCTCAATTCACGTTAGAAAGAAAAGAAAAGAAAGAAAAAGAGAAAAAGAACAGAGTAAGGAGAGGAAGCTTTGATTGCTCATTCCGACTTCGATTCCCGACCGAATCTCGATCCGTGAAACTTTACGAACTCCTCACGATCTATTCTTCATGTAAGCTTCTCACGTCCTTTGCGTTTAATGCTTTCTAGGCTGTGATTTATAGGATTTTGTGAATAGTTGAATAATATATGAAAAATGTGATTTTGAATGATTTTGTGGATGGATTTATGTGGATCTTGGTCCTATAGGTAGATTAGATGTTGTAGATCATTAAATGTAAGTTATAGTTTGAGGTTTGCATGATTTATATGATTTAAATGTTGATTTTTGGCTCATTCCCGAGAACCCCTCGCGATTCTGCTGTTCTGATAATCCCCACGGCCTTGCGCACGGTCTTGAGACCATGCGCCAAGACCGTGCGCCTAATTTGTGCCTTGCACGCCGGTGCGTAGGCCAGTGCAAGTGTCCGCACTGGCTTGAGCACGCGTTCAAGCCCGTGCGTCCGCCCGTCCCCAAGACCATGTGTATGCCTTAACCAAAATTTCTCTATTTTCAACTTCTTGCTCTCGGCATTGTGGATCAAAGGAGCAATTAAAAAGTTGACTTTCTTCGTTTGACCTCCGATTTGAGATCGGATTTCACCTATAGGTTCTATAAATCATGAAATACATATTTTAGGTAGTTTGAATTTTTTCCGACTTCGTTTGGGTCCCGTTTCTCGTGTTTTTCGTTTAGGCCTTTTTGGCTATTTTTCAAATGTTGTCTGTTTCTTCTGAAACTTGAATGCATGCTTCCTTATTGCCTTTTATGCATGATTATGAACTATTATCGCATTCTAATTTGATTTGCTTATGGAAATTTCGTACTTTGTTAGAATGTGGACCTAAGTGATATAAATGACAGTTTAAACATGCTCCTATGTGTTTTAATTATTTTGTACACGCCGTGCGTCGTCGTTAGTCTTATGTGGTTGTGTCCTTGTATTTTTGCAGACGATACTCCCGCGGAGTAGCGTGCCGGTCTCGCATTCTTGCTCTTGTTTTTCTCCAGCCAACAGGTGGGGTTTTCAGTTTCTTATAGTATACGATAATACGTACATAATACCAACCCTACTACCCGATAAGCCTTGCTTTATGATTTGTTTTACATTCATTTGTATATATAGTAGATATTTATGCTTATACTTTTATGATCTTGAAAACGATTTAATATGAAAAGTATTATGTATACATTTGTGAAATGTGTACGAAAGAGGCAGGCAAATCTTTATTTTCCGAAAGCGAACTTTGGCATTATAGCCTCGCACACGACTTGCCTCGAACGGTCTTTTGAGACCATGAAAATGTTTGAAAAGCGAGCTATGTATATGTATATGTTTGACCTGTTCTGATGGGCCCGGAGTAAGGACGATAGGACGAAGTCGGTAGACGTCGGGTCTACGGCGGAAATCCTATGGTTTCCTCCACCTTTGGGAGCTCGGGGTGAGGCCGGAGTGGCAGCCCTTTGAGTACCTGAGCTTTTTATGTATGATATGTGTAGTTAGGGGTTGCTCCTTGATTACAACTGGAGGAATAAGGAGGGTTTCTGTTTTTATAATTTGACTGGTGGTTCAGAACTCTTCTCGCTGAGTTATACGTTTCGTTTTGTTTCATTTTGAGCTAGTTCGCCAATCGTTTGCGAAAAACTTTACTTCTGTTGTTTTCTTTCTGTTTAAACTGGTGATTTACTTTCGTTTATTCTTATGTACTGTTCTTTTTCCCCCTCACTTAGTCGTTTGACTAACCCCATTCGTTTCACCCTTTGGTTTCCGGATTCTAGACGGGCTTCATAGTATTGAGTCGTGGTCGGTCGAGTTACACGCTTTTGTCTTATGTAAACTCTTGTTTCTTGTTGACTTGAGATGTAGGTTATGTAGGATAAGATTATACTTATGAATAGCCAGGAATAATATTGTAGAATCCGTTGTAAACATTATTAGTATTTATGGGAATTTGCTAGCCTTGGTAGGCTTTACCTAACTGTGCAGCCATTATGGATTTTACGTTTTGTCTATATATTGCTTCCGCTTTTGGTTTGTCCCTGTTTTGAAACTTCCGCCTAGTAGTAAATGAGTCCGGTTTGCCGTTCGCCGGGTTTTGGTTCGGGTCGTATTATTTTCGATTCCGGGCCAGGATCTGGTGTGGGGTGTGCGTCTGCCCGTTTGGCGGCGCCCGCTACAGTTGGTATCAGAGCCCTATGGGTTCAATGGCCTATGCTCTGAAGCGTCGAGTCTGTCTAGGTCCGTACGGCTTAGGAACTATGTGAATTGCGTGATTGTGCTTAAGTGATTGTGTGAATTTGACTTCCTTATTTGTTAATGCTTTACATGATCACTTAACGTCATGCATAATTGTACAGTTTTGCAGGATGCATCGTGGTAGAGGTCCTCCTCCACCTCCTCCCCCGCCAGAAGGACCTACGCCAGCCCAATTTATGGCGGCGTTACAGCAGTATGCTCTTCATACTCCTCAGGAGACGCCGGAACAGACGGCTATGAAGGCAATGAATCAGTTTCTCAATCGTAATCCGCCACAGTTTGTGGGTGCACTGGATGATATGGCTGCAGAGGCCTGGATATCGGCCTTGGAGAAGATATTCAGACTAATGCACACTACGGATCCACAGAGGGTCGAGTATGCTGCCTACCTAATGATTGGGGCAGCACAGGACTGGTGGACACGGATTGATCAGCGTTGGATGCGTGATCGGGTGGTTTCGACATGGGCTCAGTTTTTGGTGGAGTTCAGGGCTAAGTACATACCGTTCGTAGTCAGACAACAGCGGGAAAGGGAGTTTTTGAGCTTGAAGCAGGGCACGTCCTCGGTAGATCAGTATGAGGCACATTTCTCTCGCCTCATTGTTCACTGTTCCTATATGGTTGAGGACGAGGAGAGGAAGACACGCCAGTTCGTGGAGGTTTGTCTCACAGCATTCGACTGCATATGATGGCTGTCCGCCCCCCCGATTTTATTCCGATGCAGTTGATATGGCTCTTGCTATAGAGTCAGAGCTGAGACAGATGAGGCCTACGTCAGCACCTGCCCCCACAGGCGCTAAGGGTTTTCCGTCGGGTCCGAAGAGGTCTTTTCCTTCTGCAGGACCATCTTCTTCTTCAGCTGGGAAGAAACCGTTTCAGCAGGCTCCGAAGCCGAACGTTCCTCCCCAAGCTCAGGGTTTTCCACGACCAGTTTGTGGATATTGTGGAGGTCCCCATTTGGAGTCTAAGTGTCGAAGGAAGTTAGGGCTTTGCTTTCGATGTGGTAGCTTCGATCATCTTATGAATGCATGCCCGATGAAGAGAGGTCAGAAGCAGCCAGCTCAACCTCAAGCCCAGGCCCGACTTTACGCCTTGGAAGGCGATGCTGAAGATGTCACGCCGGATGCGAATGCCGTGGTGGAAGGTACGATATATATACATGGCACTCCCATTCATGCATTGTACGACCCGGGTGCTTCTCACTCGTTTATTGCGCCTGTTGTTGCCCTATCTGTGCATGTGCCTGTTGAGTTGCTTGAATATGTGTTAGTTGTTAGCTCACCGATGGGTTTTAGAGTAGCTACGAACCACGTTCTCAAGCGTTTTCCGATGATGATTGAGGGTACCGAGTACCTCGGGGATTTGATCGTGCTGCCGATGAAGGATTATGGAGTTATTCTTGGGATGGATTGGTTATTTGAGCACCGAGCAAAGATCGACTGCTATGAGAAGAAAGTTGTGCTTGGTTACAGTGAAGTTAGAGGTTTCAGAATGGGTGAAGGCCCGTATATCTCTATGATGGAAGCCAAGAAGCTTATCCAAAAAGGAGAAGCAACTGGTTTTCTAGCTTATCTTCTCAACCGCCCGAAAGAGCAGGCGAAGATCGAGGATACCAATGTGGTTAAGGAATTCATGGATGTGTTTCCCGAGAACTTGGAGTTTCTGCCCCCTGATAGGGACATTGAGTTCGTTATTGATCTACTCCCGGGTGTCGAGCCGTACTCGAAATCTCCGTACCGTATGGCTCCTGCCGAGTTGAAGGAATTGAAGAATCAGCTCGACGAACTCCTTTCGGTTGGGTATATCCACCCGAGTACCTCGCCTTGTGGTGCTCCAGTTCTGTTCGTGAAGAAGAAGGACGGTACACTCCGTATGTGTATCGATTATCGCGAGTTGAACAGGATGACGGTGAAGAATAAGTATCCTTTGCCGCATATTGAGGAGTTGTTTGATTTACTCCAGGGATCAAGAGTTTATTCTAAGCTTGATCTCAGACAAGGGTATTACCAGCTCTGTATCTTAGCCGAGGATATTCCGAAGACAGCGTTCAACACCAGATACGGTCACTTTGAGTTCGTGGTCATGCCGTTTGGACTCATGAATGCTCCTGCCGCTTTTATGGATATGATGCACAGGATCTTTCGTCCGTACCTCGATAAGTTCGTTGTGATCTTTATCGATGACATTCTAGTGTTCTCGAAGTCAGAGGAAGAGCACGCAGAACACCTTAGGATTGTTCTTCAGGCTTTGAGAGAGCATCAGTTATTTGCTAAGTTTAGCAAATGCGAGTTCTGGATCAACAGAGTGACTTTTCTAGGTCATGTCATATCCGGAACGGGAGTGAGGTAGATCCTTCGAAGATCGAGACTGTGTTGGATTGGGAGAAACCTAAGACTCCTACAGAGATTCGCAGTTTCTAGGTTTAGCAGGATACTATAGACGTTTTGTCAAGGAATTTTCCAAGCTTGCTAGTCCGTTGACTGAGTTGACAAAGAAGGATGCCAAGTTTGAGTGGTCAGACAAATGTGAAGCAAGTTTCTAAGAGCTCAAGAAGAGATTAACTACAGCCCCAGTGTTAGCTATGCCTAATGGATTGGAGGGACTCGTTGTGTACACAGATGCATCACACGAGGGATTGGGTTGTGTGTTGATGCAAAATGGGAGAGTTATAGCGTACGCCTCGAGGAAACTAAAGCCAGCCGAAGAGAACTATCCCACGCATGATCTTGAGCTAGCAGCCGTTGTGTTTGCTTTGCTAAAGTGGCGTCATTATCTGTATGGCACTACGTTCGATATCTTCACTGATCACAAGAGTCTTCAGTATTTGTTCACTCAGAAGGATTTGAACAAGAGACAGCGTCGATGGATGGAATTGTTTGAGGATTATGATTGCAAGATTCAGTACCATCCTAGAAAGGCGAATGTGGTAGCCGATGCATTGAGTCGTAAGGCGAGTGTAGCTCAGCTAGACGCTAAGTTTGAGCGAGTTTATATCACCTCGCAGGCTCACGTTCACAGTATATCGATTCAGTCAGAATTGGATCGTAAGATTCGAGATGTTCAGGCTACTGATGAGTGGACTCAGAGGCAGATAGTTCATATTTCAGATGATCCAGAATCCCAGTTTCGTGTTGATGATTCTGGCATTCTCCTCTTCGAGACTTGAGTTTGTGTTCCTAAGAGTCTTAAGAAGGAGATTCTTGCTGAGGCGCATAATACGCCTTATACAGTACATCCTGGTGGAAGTAAGATGTACCGGGATCTAAAAGAGTTGTTCTGGTGGAGAGGTATGAAGAGAGATGTAGCTGATTACGTCAAGAGATGTCAGACATGTCAGCAGGTCAAGGTAGAGCACCGGAGACCTGGAGGATTGCTACAGCCACTACCGATTCCTACGTGGAATTGGGAGCAGATTGCGATGGACTTTGTGTTCGGTTTACCGAAAGTTAAAGGTGGCTATGATAGTATTTGGGTGATAATTGACCGACTTTCCAAGACTGCTCACTTTCTGCCGGTCAAGAAGTCATTCAAGGTGGAGAAGTTGGCAGAGATTTATCACCGAGAGATTGTTAGGCTTCATGGAGTTCCCGTGAGCATTGTGTCTGACAGAGATGCTAGATTCACTTCTCAATTATGGCAACATCTTCAGGAGAAAATGGGAACAAAGCTGACATTCAGTACAGTAGCACATCCGCAGACCGATGGCCAATCTGAGAGCATGATTCGATATCTCAGTGATATGCTTCGTGCATGTGCCTTAGACATTCGCACCAATTGGCACAACCAATTACCGTTGATTGAGTTCGCCTACAACAACAGTTATCAGTCTACGATCAAGACGGCACCTTACAAAGCTCTATATGGAAGGAAGTGTAGATCCCCGTTGTTTTGGGATCTTGAGGATTGGCGTTGGACAAGGGATAATAAAGGAAGAGGAGATTCTCCGCAGTCTCTTCAGAGAACGATTGACCGAATTCAGATCCTCCGTCAGAGGATAAAAGTAGCCCAGGATCACCAGAAAAGTTATGCCGATACACGCCGCCGACCTTTGGAGTTCGAGGTTGGTGACCGAGTGTTTCTTAAAGCTTCACCTCGAAAGGGATTCACTTGTATTGGCAAATGTGGTAAGTTAGGTCCGAGATTCTTAGGACCGTTTGAGATTCTGGAGAAGATTGGAGAAGCTGCTTACAGATTAGACTTGCCATCGAGTCTGACAGGAATCCATAACGTTTTCCACGTTTCATAGCTCCGGAAGTATCACCCTAGTGATTCACACGTTCTTCCTATCGAAGATGTTGAGATAGAGCCGGACTTGACCTTCGTTTCACAGCCGGTGAAAATTTTAGACAAGAAGACTCAAGCACTGCGTAACACAGAGATTCCCATGGTCAAAGTGCTTTGCAGGAGTCAGTCGGTTGAAGAAGCTACGTGGGAAACCGAAGAGAAGATGCGCAAGTTCCACCCCGCGTTATTTGTAGCGGACGAGAAGAATCTGGGGACAGATTCTCATAAGGAGGGGTGATTGTAACGCCCCGAAAATCCGAATTATTATCCGGTACGTCCGAATCGTTATTTTGCGCGATTTAATTATTTCATTTAATAGTTAATATGTGAATTTTTAACAATTTCAGAAATGAGTGAATTTTGGTTTTTAAACCATTTCATGTCAACGTGTGTTCAATTGTACGAGTTTTGACTGTAATATTGTTTAATTCCGACAACCTGCTAATTTTAGTAAGTTCGGAGTAATTACGGTTTTGCCCCTCGTTTCTAAGTCAAGTCAAAGTTGACTTGACCAACTCTCTCTCTCCCTCAATCCTCAATTCACGTTAGAAAGAAAAGAAAAGAAAGAAAAAGAGAAAAAGAACAGAGTAAGGAGAGGAAGCTTTGATTGCTCATTCCGACTTCGATTCCCGACCGAATCTCGATCCGTGAAACTTTACGAACTCCTCAGGATCTATTCTTCATGTAAGCTTCTCACGTCCTTTGCGTTTAATGCTTTCTAGGCTGTGATTTATAGGATTTTGTGAATAGTTGAATAATATATGAAAAATGTGATTTTGAATGATTTTGTGGATGGATTTATGTGGATCTTGGTCCTATAGGTAGATTAGATGTTGTAGATCATTAAATGTAAGTTATAGTTTGAGGTTTGCATGATTTATATGATTTAAATGTTGATTTTTGGCTCATTCCCGAGAACCCCTCGCGATTCTGCTGTTCTGATAATCCCCACGGCCTTGCGCACGGTCTTGAGACCATGCGCCAAGACCGTGCGCCTAATTTGTGCCTTGCACGCCGGTGCGTAGGCCAGTGCAAGTGTCCGCACTGGCTTGAGCACGCGTTCAAGCCCGTGCGTCCGCCCGTCCCCAAGACCATGTGTATGCCTTAACCAAAATTTCTCTATTTTCAACTTCTTGCTCTCGGCATTGTGGATCAAAGGAGCAATTAAAAAGTTGACTTTCTTCGTTTGACCTCCGATTTGAGATCGGATTTCACCTATAGGTTCTATAAATCATGAAATACATATTTTAGGTAGTTTGAATTTTTTCCGACTTCGTTTGGGTCCCGTTTCTCGTGTTTTTCGTTTAGGCCTTTTTGGCTATTTTTCAAATGTTGTCTGTTTCTTCTGAAACTTGAATGCATGCTTCCTTATTGCCTTTTATGCATGATTATGAACTATTATCGCATTCTAATTTGATTTGCCTATGGAAATTTCGTACTTTGTTAGAATGTGGACCTAAGTGATATAAATGACAGTTTAAACATGCTCCTATGTGTTTTAATTATTTTGTACACGCCGTGCGTCGTCGTTAGTCTTATGTGGTTGTGTCCTTGTATTTTTGCAGACGATACTCCCGCGGAGTAGCGTGCCGGTCTCGCATTCTTGCTCTTGTTTTTGTCCAGTCAACAGGTGGGGTTTTCAGTTTCTTATAGTATACGATAATACGTACATAATACCAACCCTACTACCCGATAAGCCTTGCTTTATGATTTGTTTTACATTCATTTGTATATATAGTAGATATTTATGCTTATACTTTTATGATCTTGAAAACGATTTAATATGAAAAGTATTATGTATACGTTTGTGAAATGTGTACGAAAGAGGCAGGCAAATCTTTATTTTCCGAAAGCGAACTTTGGCATTATAGCCTCGCACACGACTTGCCTCGAACGGTCTTTTGAGCACATGAAAATGTTTGAAAAGCGAGCTATGTATATGTATATGTTTGACCTGTTCTGATGGGCCCGGAGTAAGGACGATAGGACGAAGTCGGTAGACGTCGGGTCTACGGCGGAAATCCTATGGTTTCCTCCACCTTTGGGAGCTCGGGGTGAGGCCGGAGTGGCAGCCCTTTGAGTACCTGAGCTTTTTATGTATGATATGTGTAGTTAGGGGTTGCTCCTTGATTACAACTGGAGGAATAAGGAGGGTTTCTGTTTTTATAACTTGACTGGTGGTTCAGAACTCTTCTCGCTGAGTTATATGTTTCGTTTTGTTTCATTTTGAGCTAGTTCGCCAATCGTTTGCGAAAAACTTTACTTCTGTTGTTTTCTTTCTGTTTAAACTGGTGATTTACTTTCGTTTATTCTTATGTACTGTTCTTTTTCCCCCTCACTTAGTCGTTTGACTAACCCCATTCGTTTCACCCTTTGGTTTCCGGATTCTAGACGGGCTTCATAGTATTGAGTCGTGGTCGGTCGAGTTACACGCTTTTGTCTTATGTAAACTCTTGTTTCTTGTTGACTTGAGATGTAGGTTATGTAGGATAAGATTATACTTATGAATAGCCAGGAATAATATTGTAGAATCCGTTGTAAACATTATTAGTATTTATGGGAATTTGCTAGCCTTGGTAGGCTTTACCTAACTGTGCAGCCATTATGGATTTTACGTTTTGTCTATATATTGCTTCCGCTTTTGGTTTGTCCCTGTTTTGAAACTTCCGCCTAGTAGTAAATGAGTCCGGTTTGCCGTTCGCCGGGTTTTGGTTCGGGTCGGATTATTTTCGATTCCGGGCCAGGATCTGGTGTGGGGTGTGCGTCTGCCCGTTTGGCGGCGCCCGCTACAGTTGGTATCAGAGCCCTATGGGTTCAATGGCCTATGCTCTGAAGCGTCGAGTCTGTCTAGGTCCGTACGGCTTAGGAACTATGTGAATTGCGTGATTGTGCTTAAGTGATTGTGTGAATTTGACTTCCTTATGTGTTAATGCTTTACATGATCACTTAACGTCATGCATAATTGTACAGTTTTGCAGGATGCATCGTGGTAGAGGTCCTCCTCCACCTCCTCCCCCGCCAGAAGGACCTACGCCAGCCCAATTTATGGCGGCGTTACAGCAGTATGCTCTTCATACTCCTCAGGAGACGCCGGAACAGACGGCTATTAAGGCAATGAATCAGTTTCTCAATCGTAATCCGCCACAGTTTGTGGGTGCACTGGATGATATGGCTGCAGAGGCCTGGATATCGGCCTTGGAGAAGATATTCAGACTAATGCACACTACGGATCCACAGAGGGTCGAGTATGCTGCCTACCTAATGATTGGGGCAGCACAGGACTGGTGGACACGGATTGATCAGCGTTGGATGCGTGATCGGATCTAAGTCAAGTCAAAGTTGACTTGACCAACTCTCTCTCTCCCTCAATCCTCACTTCACGTTAGAAAGAAAAGAATAGAAAGAAAAAGAGAAAAAGAAGAGAGTAAGGAGAGGAAGCTTTGATTGCTCATTCCGACTTCGATTCCCGACCGAATCTCGATCCGTGAAACTTTACGAACTCCTCACAATCTATTCTTCATGTAAGCTTCTCACATCCTTTGCGTTTAATGCTTTCTAGGCTGTGATTTATAGGATTTTGTGAATAGTTGAATAATATATGAAAAATGTGATTTTGAATGATTTTGTGGATGGATTTATGTGGTTCTTGGTCCTATACGTAGGTTAGATGTTGTAGATCATTAAATGTAAGTTTTAGTTTGAGGTTTGCATGATTTATATGATTTAAATGTTGATTTTTGGCTCATTCCTGAGAACCCCTCGCGATTCTGCTGTTCTGATAATCCGCACGGCCTTGCGCACGGTCTTGAGACCATGCGCCAAGACCGTGCGCACGCCGGTGCGCAGGCCAGTGCAAGTGTCCGCACCAGCTTGAGCATGCGTTCAAGCCCGTGCGTCCGCCCGTCCCCAAGACCGTGTGTATGCCTTAACCAAAATTTCTCCATTTTCAACTTCTTGCTCTCGGCATTGTGGGTCAAATGAGCAATTAAAAAGTTGACTTTCTTCGTTTGACCTCCGATTTGAGATCGGATTTCACCTATAGGTTCTATAAATCATGAAATACATATTTTAGGTAATTTAAATTTTTTCCGACTTCATTTAGGTCCCGTTTCTCGTGTTTTTCGTTTAGGCCTTTTTGGCTATTTTTTAAATGCTGTCCGTTTCTTCCGAAACTTGAATGCATGCTTCCTCATTGCCTTTTATGCATGATTATGAACTATTATCGCATTCTAATTTGATTTGCTTATGGAAATTTTGTACTTTGTTAGAATGTGGACCTAAGTGATATAAATGACTGTTTAAACATGCTCCTATGTGTTTTAATTATTTTGTACACGCCGTGCGTCGTCGTTAGTCTTATGTGGTTGTGTCCTTGTATTTTTGCAGACGATACTCCCGCGGAGTAGCATGCCGGTCTCGCATTCTTGCTCTTGTTTTTGTCCAGCCAACAGGTGGGGTTTTCAGTTTCTTATAGTATACGATAATACGTACATAATACCAACCCTACTACCCGATAAGCCTTGTTTTATGATTTGTTTTACATCTGTTTGTATATATAGTAGATATTTATGCTTATATTTTTATGATCTTGAAAACGATTTAATATGAAAAGTATTATGTATAAGTTTGTGAAATGTGTACGAAAGAGGCAGGCAAATCTTTGTTTTCCGAAAGCGAACTTTGGCATTATAGCCTCGCACACGACTTTCCTCGAACGGTCTTTTGACCACATGAAAATGTTTGAAAAGCGAGCTATGTATATGTATATGTTTGACCTGTTCTGATGGGCCCGGAGTAAGGACGATAGGACGAAGTCGGTAGACGTCGGGTCTACGGCGGAAATCCTATGGGTTCCTCCACCTTTGGGAGCTCGGGGTGAGGCCGGAGTGGCAGCCCTTTGAGTACTTGAGCTTTTTATGTATGATTTGTGTAGTTAGGGGTTGCTCCTTGATTACAACTGGAGGAATAAGGAGGGTTTCTGTTTTTATAATTTGACTGGTGGTTCAGAACTCTTCTCGCTGAGTTATACGTTTCGTTTTGTTTCATTTTGAGCTAGTTCGCCAATCGTTTGCGAAAAACTTTACTTCTGTTGTTTTCTTTCTGTTTAAACTGGTGATTTACTTTCGTTTATTCTTATGTACTGTTCTTTTTCCCCCTCACTTAGTCGTTTGACTAACCCCATTCGTTTCACCCTTTGGTTTCCGAATTCTAGACGGGCTTCATAGTATTGAGTCGTGGTCGGTCGAGTTACACGCTTTTGTCTTATGTAAACTCTTGTTTCTTGTTGACTTGAGATGTAGGTTATGTAGGATAAGATTATACTTATGAATAGCCGGGAATAATATTGTAGAACCCGTTGTAAACATTATTAGTATTTATGGGAATTTGCTAGCCTTGGTGGGCTTTACCTAACTGTGCAGCCATTATGGATTTTATGTTTTGTCTAGATATTGCTTCCGCTTTTGGTTTGTCCCTGTTTTGAAACTCCCACCTAGTAGTAAATGAGTCCGGTTTGCCGTTCGCCGGGTTTTGGTTCGGGTCGGATTACTTTCGATTCCGGGCCAGGATCCGGTGCGGGGCATGTGTCTACCCGTTTGGTGGCACCCGCTACAACAGCAATCTGAAAATTGCAAGTTCGTGAACCGGACAGCTTCAGGTCAGCTCATTCCATCCTTTTCTGCCAAAGAAATCAGAGGTTTGATCTTTGCTTAAGAGTGTACCCTAAAATTTTCAAACTTTTATGAAAAATCCAGATTTAAATTTAAGAACTAATTAACGTGTACTCTAAAATTTTCAAACTTTTATGAAAAATTACCTTCATCGAAATTCTTCATGCTGGAACCCTTTTCTAATTCGAAGAGAGCGGCCGCTGTGGTGCGGCGGAGGAACCTTGGCTGAGAGGGAAAAGAGGAAAACGAGTGAGAGAGGCAAAGAGAGAGTGTGTGTGTGTGACAGAGAGAGAGAGAGAGACAAAGAGGAAGCATACCGGCCGGTGGTGAGAGAAGTGCAACGACGGGAGGTGCAGGGGAGACAGCGGGGAGGTAGACGCAGAGATTTTTCTCTAGTTTCTCCCCTTTAAAATACTTCCGCAGCGGGAAGGTGGGCGGATGTGGTGATGTTGTTGCGGTGGGAGACGGCGCGGTGGTAGTGGTGGTGGTGGGCGACGTCGTGGTAGCAGGAGACAATTTGGGTTTTTTCAATTTGGGACAATTTCTCAAAGTGTTGGGTATTCTTAATAATTTTATTTTATTTTATTTTTATTTTTTTTTGTTAATTTCCCACGAATTTCCAACGACATAATGTCGTTGGTAATATTTTTCTATTTTAATTTTATTTCGGAAAGGTATTAGCGACGACTTTCCAACGACATTTTGTCGTTGGAAATATTTTTCTAATTATTTTTATTAAATATTAAGATTTGCGACGAGTTAGCAACGATAAATAGTCGTTGGTAAATTTTTCCACTTTCATACTTGTGTTTGCAATGAATTTGCGACGAACGCTGAGTCGTTGGTGATAATTTTTAAATTATTTTTATTTAATATTCAGATTTGCGACGAATTAGCAACGACATGTGGTCGTTGGTAAATTTTTCCACTTTCATACTTATGTTTGCAACGAATTTGCGACGAACGCGGAGTCGGTGGTAATAATTTTTAAATTATTTTTATTTAATATTCAGATTTGCGACGACTTAGCGACGACATGTGGTCGTTGGTAAATTTTTCCACTTTCATACTCGTTTTTGCAACGAATTTGCGACGAGAAGTACTCGTTGGAAACTTTTCCCGCTTCATTCTAAACTTTGCATCGAATCTGCGACGACAAATTTGTCATTGGTAATAATTTTAAAATTATTTTTATTTAATATTCAAATTTGCGACGAATTAGCGACGACATTGTCATCGCTAATATTTGATTTTATATTTTTCTGGTTTTCGTTGGTATTGCGTCGCAAATTCGTCGCAAATCTGCGACGCCTTTGCAACGACATTATTCCATTGGTTTTTTTTCGTTGGTTTTTGATAGTTTTCTTGTAGTGAGTCAAATGTTGACTTGGTCGGAGAAACGAAGGGGCATTTTCGTAATTTCATAAAATAGCACAAAAACTTAAGTTATCCAAATAACACATAATTACAGTCAAAGTTCATGAAATTAAACGCACATTGACATGTCGTGGTTTAAATACCGAAATTCACTCATTCATGAAAATGTTATATAAATCACATAATAATTAATAAAATAAATTATAAATTGCGTAAGAAAACCGGTTTGGGTTCCCGGTTCATAACTCGAATTTTCGGGGCGTTACAATCACCCCTCCTTATGAGAATCTGGTCCCCAGATTCTACTGATTAGAGTTAAACAACTCTGGGTGAAACTTACGCGTTTTCATTCGGATCTCTCACGAAGCTTCTTCGATGGTCTGATCCTTGAAGGAACTTATAGGAGGTATCTCGCGGATTGCACAACTTCAAGCTTGTTCGGGGTTCCTGTAAGTAGCATTTCAGTAGGACTTGCGCTATCTCCATTTATTGTCGAAACGCCTGAATTTGATCGATAGCTCCTTGGAGAAATCCCAAATAATTGTGTAACGGTAATTACTGTCTTATACCTTCAGTAGTTCGGACACGAAGTTCATGGTGAATTCATTCCCAATCCCACATAGGGATAAGTAGTAGTCATAGCTAACCTTTCAATCTTTGATGCTCAGCTTTGATCTACTGACAAGTCAAGTATCTCTTGACTTAATCGAGTAAGTCTCTGTCTTTCGACTCTTCGAAACATGGGTCCAAGGCTTATATTGGGAAGTATTGGGGTCCAACTGATTCTATAAGATGGTGGCGACGTTTAAGCTAATCCTTTAATACGGCAGCTAGTTCGATGTCATGAGTGGCAACTTTCTGGTTGATTTTAGCTTCCCGAGCATAAGCTATGGTTTCTTCATTAGTACCATTCACTCAATTAACCTTTCATGTGATGCATTCTTACTCATGACGATTCCTTCAGAATCCCTTGAGCAGGGTTAATATTGAAGTTGTAGTTAATCTCTTTTCGGCTCCTAAAAATAGGTCTTACATAGATTGTCTATTCGAACTCGGTTTCTTTCCTGTCGACTCAAGCAACAAGGTTGCAAGCTTAGAGAAGTTCCACTTGAAGTCTTGGTTTGTTTCCATACCTGTACTGTTCAAGTCTCCAAAGATTCTACATCGATTCTTGTTCTGGATTTGAAATGACATAAAAGGTCACTCAGTCTATCCAGATTTCACATTTGCTAGGTTGGCCAACTAGCGGGTGCCCTTTTGAGGTCTGGAGCACCATACGGAGGTGCTCTGTATTATTCCTCGAATCTCGAGAACATCAAGGTGACTCCTTAGAAGGTAACGACTAACTCACTGTGATATGAACGGAGGTCCATCGAGTCGCAAAGTGCTTGTCAGTACTAGAGGCAGATTTATGAATTCAAGACGTCCACATCAGGCACTGAAGGCTGTGTTCAGAACATATTTGGCTTAGACACAGAGTTGAGGATACCCTAATCAAAGGTCATTCAGACAAAATCCTCGATCTCAAAGCAATTCTTCAACGACGGTAGAGGATACTTGTCTTTGTTAATATTCTGTGCAGTTCTCGGTGAACAATACACATAGAAAGTGTACTGTCTTCTTCCTATGAGCAGTGTTGGAGCATCCCAGATCAAGGTACTCGATTGGGCGCGTTCAAGGGAGAGAAGTTTATCAAGCCGCTTCGATTCTGTCAGATCGACAGAATCCATTCAGTTCGGCGACCTCAATCACGGTTCAGCTTCTAGAACTGGATCTATCACAGACCCTCTATTCCGATCTGATCACAAGAGCTCTCAGAGTCTCGGGGAGTACGTCTATGAATTCTGTGATCAACTTGATTCTCAAGACTTCACTCGGATTATCAGGCGATTGAGACGGTAGGAGATAAGCCTATAGCTTTTCCCTTTCGGGTAAGGTTCTCGATCTCCACCAACGTGGTGTATAAGCTTCATTGATTTGAAAATCTCTGACTTAGTCAAGTCCAAAATAATCCTTTGCTGGCAACTTGGTCAAATATGCTGGCAACAGTTCCTCGATGACATATGGTAGCACGCGCACGAATAGCAAATGTCCTCCAATCTGACAATGAAGAATTAGAAAGATAAATACGCAAAGAATCCAACAAGCGCACGCACAAGTACAGCAATGAAAAGTGCAACAAGTGAGTGTAAACCACTCGAATTATAAAATGCATGTATGGAATGACAATTAATATTTTGCACCTTGCACCGAAGCATTCGGATCTAAGTTCTCCTCGACTGTCTCAATCTTTTCTTCCTCGTGCAATTTGCGCGGAGATGGAAGGAACTTCCACATGAGAAGCAACGTCCAGACTTCTTTCGGCATTCTGACTCTTGATGGTCTCTTTGGAAAAAGCTACATACTGGTCGTAGGGCTCCATGCGGTTGGGGAGGTGCATTCTTCTTCGATGAAGACACCTGGGAGGTCTTTTTTCCGGAAGAGGGCCCTGAAGGTGTAAATGGTCTCTTGGAACTCGCTGGAATGTACTGAACGGTGGTAGTGGCACGAACAGGACTTGGTCCCATTAGGTCGAGTTCAGACTCAATATGCAGAGCCATTTCCACTGCGTCAGTATAACATCGATGTCGGACTACCATCATAGCCTTCCTGATCTGGTAAGTCAATCCCTCTACAAACTGGAGAGTTTTCCTCTGCTCGTCGGCGACCATATACGGGCAATGCGTAATGAGGCGGGAGAAGTGTGCCTCGTACTAATCAACTGAAGATGTATTCTGTTTGAGAGCCAAAAACTCCCTTTCATGTTGCTGACGAACAACCAACGGAATGTACTTAGCCCGGAACTCGGTCAAGAACTGATCCAAAGTCGGAGCTACATGCTCGCGTTTCCATCTTAGCTCAATCTGTTTCCACCAATCCTGTGCGGCTCCAATCATCAGATAGATCGCATACTCGACTCTCTGAAGATCTGGATATTCCATGATCCTGTAAATCTTTTCCAGAGCTGATATCCAAGCCTCGGCAATAGCATCATCCGGGGCACCTTCGAACTGTGGTGGTTCGAATCTGAGGAATCGGACCCACGCTTCATGCTCAGCATTTCCCTGAGGGGCATGAGCAATGAACTGTCTTAAAGTTTCCGCAATTTCGGCTGGAGTCAGTGTATCGGCCTGAGGTGCCAACGGAGGTGACGGGAGTGGTTTATGTGCACGACGACGTGAAGACATCCTGTAAGGCCAATAACAAATATGCATGACAGGTAAGTGAGTACGCAAAGCTGTAAACACATAGGCAACTAAAGTTCACATAAAGTTCACATAATCACTTAGCACATTTGTGCAAATTCCACAAAAGTCCTAAGCCGTACGACCTAGACACAACCGGACACGACAGACAACCAAGCACAACAAGTGAAACCTTGAGTTTCACATTCGCCTATATCCAAGTCCATCCCAGTGTTTTGATTGTAAAAGATCTATTGTTGTTGATCATCCAACAGAGATCCGTCACAATTCAAACACTAAGCATTCTTGGACACTAGTGAGTGCAATTCCCTAAGTTACACTGGCACACAACGACTGACAAAACAAACAAAACACGACGATTCAGAGCTTAGGCCATTGGACCTAAAGAGCTCCGATACCAACTGTAGCGGGCACCCAAATGGGTAATGCACGCCCCGCACCGAGTCTCGATCTGAAGCCGAAACAGAAATCCGGCCTCAAACCGAAACCTAGAGAACGGCAAACTCATTTACTCAATGACTAGGCGGGGCATTTTGTAAAAAAAACAACCGACGACAACAATGCGGGAGCGGAAGCAAGAACAACGGAACCTAGTTCTACTATAGGACAAATAAAGCAGTAAACCAATTGCGCAAATAATTAAAGCCTCCAAGGCTAGCGGAATTCACTTATAGAAACTTAATCAAATCATAAACGGGTTCAACAATGAATATTCTGCAATACATAATTTCTGCAATGAATATTCTGCAATGAACGTTAATTACATAATTTCTCAATACAATTATCATAAACATGGATAGCTGATAAGTCATAAAAATTGACTAAAAATAAGAGGAATATAATTCTGCAAAACCAGACCCGACAATGCCCACCTAGTAACCACCTGAAACAAATAAGGGTTGGAACAGAGAGGGTTAGTCAAAAGACTAAGTGAGGGGGAAAAGGGGAGTACATACATAATAGCATACATAGAATAAGTCACAATTTTAACTTAAAAGAAAACAAACGTAAAAGAAGGGTTTTCATAATCGTTTGGTGATTTATCATAACATAACATAACGTATCATATTACTCGGCGAGTCGAGCCCTCAACTCCTCATATCATATCATACCTGAAAATATACCAACCTTATTCCTCCCATATAGCAGAAGGACCGCTAAATCCAAACTGCACAAGATATAGGCATAACAGCTTATGTCTCAGTTGACACGAAGTCAACCGCCGCAGGAGCTCGAAGGCTGCCACTCCGGCCTCACCCCGTGCTCCCGGTAAACATGGAGTAAGCCACCAAATTCCACCGTAGACCCGTTGTCTATCCGGCTTCATCCGATCACCATACTCCGGGGCCCACATAACATAACGGACACGCATATCATATCTCGCATTTTCATAACTATCATTTTCCTATTAGAATAGGAATCAAGACATTTAGGGGGCCAAAGGGGCCATTCGAGACAGGCGGTGTAACGGCAGGAAACACAACCAGGTATTCCATCGTCAACGGGGAAGAAATCCGCCCTAACGACTTCACTCAACGAGAAGGTTTCCAAACCCAAAATTACATTTAAATCGAAACATAGTCCGCTTGTCTCTTTTTGAAAACCTTTCGAAATCATATACATAGTACATTTTTGAAATCAAATTCGTTGTTCTTAAACTTAACTTCATAAAAGTAATAAGCATAAAGTATTTACTAAATATAGTAATACGGGAGAAAAGCATAAATTACGCATGCAGGGCTTATTTAGTGAGGCTTAATAGTACATACCTACATAATACGGGATAACAACAGAAACCTCACCTGGGTACAACCAAAGGAAAGCCCAAAACGAAGCGAACAACCTAATCTACAAGAGTGGAACCTGCAACTGACAAACAACATAACCACGTAAGACATACGACGACGCACGGCTCATACCAAAGCATAGAAACACGTAAAGACACGTTAAACAGTCGTTCATATCACTTAGGTTCACATTCTACAAAGTATGCAAATTGAATAAGCAAATCAAATTAGAATGCGATAAAAGTTCATAATCATGTATAAGAGACAATAAGGAAGTACGCATTTAAATTTCGGAAGAAACGGACAACATTTAAAAAATGGCCAACAATGCCTAAATGAAAAACAGGAGGAACGGCCCGAACAAAGTCAAAAAAGTCCAAACTTCATAAAATATACGTTTCATGATTTATAGGAACTATTGGTGAAATTGAATCTCAAATCGAAGGTCAATCAAAGAAATTCAACTTTTAAAAACGCCCTTTGACTTCCATTGCCGAGAGCAACAAGTTCAAAATGGAGAAATTTTGGTTAAGGCATACACACGGCCTTGGGGATGGGCGCGCGCACGGCCTTGAGCGCGTTCTCAAGCCGGTGAAGACACCTACACTAGCCTGCGCACGGCGGTACGCAGGACCTGGCAAGGGTTAAAAGGGACGCACGGTTTTAGTGCACGGTCTCAAGACCGTGCGTAAGACCGTGTGGATCTTTAGAACAACAAAAAAATGCAGAATTGCGAGGGCTTCGCGAGAATGAATCAAAACTCAATATTAAACCCATCAATCATGCAAATCTCAAGTTAATACTCATATATGTTGATCTACAACATCTAATCTACCTATATAACCAAGAATCACGTAAATCCGTCCATAAAATCATTCAAAATCAACATTTAACCTAAATGTGCAACTATTCACAAAAATCAGAAAATCGAAGCATAGAAGGCATTAATCACAAAAGGTGTGAGAAGCTTACTCGAAGAAGAGATCGTGAGGAGTTCGTAGGTTTTCACGGCTCGGAATTTGGTCGAGAAATGGAGTCGATCAAAGCTTTCTTCTTCTTCTCTTTTTCTTTTCTTTTCTTCTTCTCTTTTCCTTCTCTTTGAACGTGAATGAGGGTGAAAGAGAGAATGTGAGATTAAGTCAAATGTTAACTTGGTGGGAGAAACGAAGGGGCATTTTCGTAATTTCATAAAATAGCACAAAAACTTAAGTTATCCAAATAACACATAATTACAGTCAAAGTTCATGAAATTAAACGCACATTGACATGTTGTGGTTTAAATACCGAAATTCACTCATTCATGAAAATGTTATATAAATGACATAATAAGTGATAAATAAATTATAAATTGCATAAGAAAACCGGTTCGGGTTCCCGGTTCATAACTCGAATTTTCGGGGCGTTACAGGACCTATTTGACTTATTGCAGGGAGCAAAGGTATATTCGAAGTTGGATCTTCGATAGGGATACTATCAGCTTCGTATCCGAGAGCAGATATATCTAAGACCGGGTTTAACACTCGGTACGGCCACTTCGAGTTCGTTGTGATGCCGTTTGGTTTGACGAATGCCCCTGCAGCTTCCAAGGATATGATGCACAGAATTTTCCGGCCTTACCTCGACAAGTTCGTGGTCATCTTCATCGACGATATTCTGGTTTTCTCCAAGACAGTCGAGGATCATGCCGAGCATCTTCGCATTGTGCTACAGACGCTTTGAGAGCATAGCCTATATGCTAAGTTTAGCAAGTGCGAGTTCTGGATCAACGAGGTTTCATTCCTTGGTCACATCATCTCCGGGAATGGGATTGCTGTGGATCCATCGAAGATTGAGGCAGTGACGAGTTGGAGTCAGCCTAAGACGTCGACATAAGTCAGGAGATTCCTTGGATTGGCTGGATATTACAGGCAATTCGTTAAGGATTTCTCCAAGCTAGCGGCCCCATTCACAAGGTTGACTTGCAAAGATGTGTCCATTCAGTGGGACGACAAGATTGACCACCGCACCTATACTTGTTCTCCCAGACGGACACGAGGGATACGCGGTTTATACCGACTCATCCAAGGAAGGTTTAGGGTGCGTGTTGATGCAGAATGGGAAGGTCGTTGCTTATGTGTGACGTCCCCCACGCCACAACCCCCGGACCGAAACGAGCTCCCGAGCGTAGTTAAATACCACCACTCGAAAACCCGCCCCGGACAACGGGATTCCCACAATCTGGCAACAGCATCTCCCCATCAACAGTACCAACATCAACAACAACAACAACAGCACCAACAAGCGGAAGCAACGAGCAAAAGTTCAAATTTATACTCACACTGCCATCCGTGGCCAAAATAAACATTTATAAGTCCATTATCTATCACAAGTTATAACATCAATTCATCAAGTATTCTACATCAGCATAACATTTCAAGTTTTCATGTAATTCAACATCATAAGTTCGATCCACAAAAGTAAATACATAAGACCGACTTCAAGGACTGTACAAGCCTACAACGCTGCTGCCAGTACCTGACCGCTAACCTGAAGCATGAACCAAAACGGGATGTGAGTCAAACGAACTCAGTGAGGAGGGGAATATATATAATAATTAAAACATAAAACATATTTAATTCACGCTTTGGTTAATAGAGAAACGAATCTAGTGCCGATACTTTCTCTTTATAATTCATCAAAGCTTTGTGAATTAAATATTAAAGTAAAACATTTTAGAAAACATTTTTATTCCCGGCGAGAATGGGCCATCTCCTTATAACTCCCAAAAACATATCAAATATAATGAAATTCCTCCTCAATACCATTTGGCTTATCGAGGGAGCTACCCTCGATTTCACCATACCCGACTAATGGCGCCGGTGCAAGTATTACTTGAACTAGACTACCTCCGACTAGTTACAAGTAACACCCATTGATTATATATTAGATGATCGTCATTGGGTCTCCATCTATATATAATCTGGATTATATATATTGGATGATCGTCACTGGGTCTCCATCCATATATATAATCTGGATTATACCATGGGCTTCCCCCTAGACGCACGTCTCCGGGTTCCACCTCTAGTATAATCCGGGGCCCAAATATACCCTAAGAGCATCCTCAGTAGGGTTAAAGGAAATATAATCTCGCTTTATAATTGTTTTGATTGACCAAAAGGGTCGTTCGAGACAAGGTATGTAACCGTCTAGGGTTTCTCGACACGTTGCCGAATAACTCGAGGCATACGCGCAAGTCCCGAGACCAAATGTTACTTTTAAAAACAAAATAGTTCTCTTGTCTCTATTTTAAAACCATTTTAGAAAAGATACATATATATCATTTTATATCAAATCCTTTTTATTTCAAATATTGATAACATATAATTGAAATATAAGGGATATGGTTTTCGCAAATATTTGTTCAAGCTTCAGTTAAAAACATTTTTCATCCTCACCTGTAGGTTACAAAAGGGGTTTCCAGCGACCTGAGATCAGTCCCGCGAGGTCCTACCTGTAATACACAGGCCTCACACGAATCAATAAAACAACCAAATACGACGCACGGCTATGAAATGCATTTTATGCTCAAAATAACATATTATGTATAAATGCACTTAAACACAATTAAGCTCATTCAAACACATTTAAACACAATTAAATACACATGATATTAAGCTAAATTAAGCATTCAAGTAATATGGAAGCTTGGGAAATAAAATTCAAAGGTTTGTGAATATTACACAAACCACCCCTCATTTAATACTTTGCATAGCAAGACAACTCCGATTAATCCGAAACTTCCGGCATCACTTAGCTACTATATTTAAGGATTTTTTATGCCAAAAGAATCGAAAAATGAAGCCAAATGCTCAAAAATCACTATTCATCAGCCCCTACCTATTTTTGCCAAACTTTCATTTTTCAATCCCAAACTCCACAAAACTTCACCAATTTGCTTAATATCATGAACTAACATGAATTCCCTAACCATTTAAGCATCTAAGAGCATTAGACCAATATTGCACATTGATCAAATTCCATGAAAAAAATCACAAGTAATGCTACATGTAATCAATCACCAAACTAAGCTCATCAATCATTCATTCTAGCATGCTTCTTCACTTCATCAACATATAAAACATTGAAACTCAAAGATTAGAGAGATTTACAACCTTACCTTGAAGGAGAAAATGGAGGAGAAAGGAGATGTAGAGAGCTTGTTTGCACAAATAGAAAGTAGAGGTTTGTTCCTTGGATGATAGAGCAACTTTTTGTAGCAAGAAAAAGGATGATTTTTGGTGCTTTGATGGTGGTTGAAAGTGGCGGTGGTGACTGGTGGAGTGAGGGCCGAGAGATGAGAGGAAGAAGAAGAGAATGTTGCTTGAGAATAGTGTAGAAAGTTTGAGAGAGAAATGAGGTAATTAAGTAAATATAAGTTATTTTGAAAAGTCAAAATTAGCTAGCAATTTATATAGATATTTATATATATATATACATATATATTTGTATATGTTTGTATATATATATTGCATATATTTCAAATATAATATCATGTGATTCAAATATAATGACACAATTTTCATAAAATTTCAAATACAACACTTCAAGTATAAACATAGTGTAGGGTAATTCAAATATAAAGATTCTTAATATGAAGTCTTCATATTATTCACATATAGAATCACCCATTAATTCATATAATTCACATAATTGCAACAATGCACACAAGAGCAATTAGTCGGTAAACTTACCGAAGCGTTATAAAAATAACGGGGCGTTACACTATCCCCCCCTTCGGAGAATCTGGTCCCCAGATTCTAATTCGGCTAGGCAAATAACTCAGGATAATGAGTTCGCATCTTCTCTTCTGTCTCCCAAGTTACTTGCTCGGTGGTTCGGTTTCTCCACAATACACGAACCAAGGGAATCTGTCGGTTGCGGAGTTGCTTGAACTTGCGATCCTGAATCTCAACAGGTTTCATCTCGATCGTCAAGTCAGGCTCTACCTGGACTTCTTCATCTCGGAGAATATGAGATTCGTCGGGATAGTATTTTCGCAATTGAGAAACGTGGAAGACATTGTGAATCCCAGTTAGAGTCGAGGGTAGGTTCAGGCGGTAGGCAGTCTTCCCAATCCGTTCAATAACCTTATAGGGTCCCAAATATCTCGGACTGAGCTTCCCACCTTTTCCCACTCTAGTAAAACCTTTCCTCAACGTCGCCTTAAGGAACACTTTTTCTCCCTCTTCAAATTCCAAATCCCGGCGTCTCTTATCAGCATAACTCTTTTGGCGATCCTGGGCAGCTTTCATTCTCTGTCGAATGATTGCAATCTTTTCAAGAGTTTCCTGGATCGTCTTTGGAGGTTGAGCTCGTTCCACTTCGTCTTTAGTTCTTCGCCAATCTTCCAATTCCCAGTACAGAGGGGATCGGCATTTACGTCCATAAAGCGCTTCATACGGGGGCATCCCTATTGTCGCTTGGTAGCTGTTATTGTAGGCGAATTCAACAAGTGGCAGTTGCTTGTCCCAACTCGTAGAGAAGTCGAGAGCACACGCTCGTAGCATGTCGCCTAAAATCTTGATGGTTCTCTCAGATTGACCATCAGTTTGCGGGTGAGCGGCCGTGCTGAATTTCAAATTCGTTCCCAAGTTTCTGTGAATTTCTTGCCAAAGTCTAGAAGTGAACTTAGGATCTCGATCGGACACGATATTCTTCGGAACTCCATGTAGCTTTACAATCTGCTCGATGTACAACTCTGCCAGTTTCTTGACATTGGTGGTCTTTCTAATTGGAATGAAATGGGCGGATTTCGTCAAACGATCCACAATTACCCAAATCGTGTCATATCCGCCCCGAGCTCTCGGTAATCCGGACATGAAATCCATACCAATATCTTCCTATTTCCAATCCGGAATAGAGAGTGGCTGTAGAGTTCCACCGGGTTGCTGATGTTCGGCTTTAACTCGTTGACAAGTCAAACACCGTCTCACGAAATCAGTAACTTCTCGTTTCATTCCATGCCACCAATATTGAGTCTTGAGATCTCGGTACATCTTATTACCTCCCGGATGGACGGCATAAGCAGATTTATGTGCTTCTTCCATGATTTCGGTCTTCAAGTTCTTCGGCACGCAAATTCGGTTCTTAAAACGAAAAAGACCCATATCATCGAAAGCAAATGAGGAGTTCGGATCACCTTGCATCCTCATGACCTGTCTTTGAATCCAGTCATCAGCACTTTGCTCGTCTTTAAGTCTCTGAAGCAAGTCCGGTCTCACTGAGAGGTTGGCAATCCGCGGTTGAGAGATTAGATGATATCTCCCTGCTTCTGACATCACTCTTGTAGAGGTTCCTTCCAAGCTAGCTACCTTTGCTTGTCTACTTAAAGCATCGGCTACTACGTTAGCTTTGCCTGGATGGTATTGGATACGGCAATCATAATCTTCAAGGAATTCCATCCACCGACGTTGCCTGCGATTAAGATCTTTCTGAGTATGCAGATATTTCAAACTCTGGTGATCGGTAAAAATGTCGAATGTCACGCCGTATAAATAGTGTCGCCACTTCCCCAAGGCAAAGATAATAGCAGCTAGCTCAAGATCATGGATAGGGTAGTTCTTCTCAGCATCTTTTAACTTACGCGAAGCATAAGCTATCACTTTGCCGTTTTGCATAAGAACACATCCTAATCCTTCTTTCGAGGCATCGGTATAAACCGTAAACCCTTCGGAACCTTCAGGTAGTGCAAGTACCGGAGCAGTAGTCAACCGTTTCCGTAACTCTTGGAAACTTGCCTCGCATTTATCGTCCCACTTAAAAGGCACGTCCTTGCAAGTTAAATTGGTCAGCGGAGCGGCTATCTTGGAGAAATCTTTAACGAAACGCCTGTAATAGCCAGCTAACCCTAGAAAACTTCTGACCTCAGTTGGGGTCTTCGGCTGCTCCCATTTTATTACGGCCTCAATCTTCGAGGGATCCACTTCGATTCCATCTCCTGATATCACATGACCAAGGAAGGTAACTTTATCAAGCCAAAATTCGCATTTACTGAACTTGGCATACAACTGATGCTCTCGGAGAGTTCTTAATACAATGCGAAGATGCTCGGCATGTTCTTCCTTAGTCTTTGAGAAAACCAGGATATCGTCGATGAAGATCACCACAAACTTATCGAGATATGGCCGGAAAGTACGATGCATCAGATCCATGAAAGCAGCTGGGGCATTCGTCAACCCGAAAGGCATAACTACGAACTCAAAATGCCCATATCGAGTATTAAACCCAGTCTTCGGAATGTCTGACTCTCGAATCCTCAACTGGTAATACCCCTGTCGGAGATCTAGCTTAGAGTACACTTTCGACCCTTGCAAAATATCAAACAACTCTTCGATGTGAGGTAGAGGATATTTGTTCTTTATCGTCATCCGATTCAGCTCACGATAGTCTACACACATCCTCAACGTCCCATCCTTCTTTTTCACAAAAAGAACAGGCGCACCCCACGGCGAAGTACTCGGTCGAATGTACCCACTCTCCAACAATCCATCCAACTGAATCTTCAATTCTTTCAACTCTGCCGGAGCCATACGGTAAGGAGTCTTCGAATACGGTTCGGCACCCGGAGCTAGATCGATCACAAACTCTATCTCTCGTTCCGGAGGCAAAGAATTCAAACTCTCGGGAAACACATCAGGGAATTCTCCAACTACTGGCACCTCCTCAAGCTTAACTTGCTCTTTCGGACGGTTCAGTAGATAAGCAACAAAGGCCGGAGATCCCTTGCGAATCATTCGGGCGGCTTTAACATAAGAAACTCGAGGAATCTTGTCAAACCTTTTGCCCAAAATCTCGCTATCAGCTCCCAAAGAGATCTTTTTCCCGAAACAATCAATATAAGCTTGATGCGGATATAGCCAGTCCATTCCCAATATTATCCCGTAGTGACTCATCGGAAGCTCGATGAGATCAGCAGGATAATCGCGATCATCTATCCTCAACGGACAATCTCGGAAGACTCGATTGCACAAATAAGAAATTCCCAACGGGGAATTGACCTCAAGCATATACGGTAAAGACTCGGCAGACAATGATAATTTGGATGCATATTCAGGTGCAATAAAAGAATGCGTCGCACCCGAATCATATAATGCAAATATGGATATGTTATGCAAATGTATTGTACCTTGTATCACTGCATTCGGATCCGCGTCTCCTCCATCTCCCTGCATGGCATAGGCCCGTGCTACAACCTTTCCTTTTCCTCTATCCTGTTGCTCCTTCTGTAATGGTGGAGTCCTTCTCTTTGGGCAGTTCTCGATTTGATGGTCCCTGCCTCCACACCGGGCACACAAACCCTGTTTCCTCCAGCAGTTTGCCTCAGTATGTCTTGGTTTGTTGCAGAAGGAACATTTAACCTGGGGCTCCGTTATCTGAAGACCTGTGATCTTTTGCTTTTTGCTCGAAGATGAAGAACCCGCAGGAGGAAAAGACTTCTTAAATTTGCGCGGTGGTGGAGCTATATCCCTCGGTGCGAAGTCCTTTTTAATTTGCTGCAATTGGGACTCAATCTCCAATGCAGTTGTGAGGGCACGTATGTAGGGAGATGAGCTCCCAGAAGTGCTCTACGAATATCCTCGTTCAGGCCCTGAACAAACTGATTCACCTTCCTTCTTTCGTCTGTGAGGATGGAAGGACAATAGACAATGAGGCGGGAGAACATGGCCTCGTATTGATCAACAGAAAGATTCTCCTGTTTTAGGGCCCTGAATTCCGCTTCTCGTTTATCCTGTACAACCAGGGGAATGTATTTGTTTCGGAAGGCTGAGAGAAAGTTAGCCCAAGTCGGCTCGATCTGATCAGCTCGCCATCTAGCCTCAGTCAGTCTCCACCAGTCCCTGGCTGGTCCTTTAAGAAGGAAAACAGCATACTCGACCTTTTTAGCGTCCTCACATTCAATGACCCGGAAGATAGGTTCTAAATCTGCGATCCACTCCATAGCCTTTAAGTCGTCGGGGGCTCCCTCGAAACGAGGAGGATTTAGGCTAAGAAACCGATCAAACTCTTTAGCTTCTATCTGTCTCCTCTGGGCGGCTGTTGGCTGAGTCGGAGCTAAACCCTGTCTAAAGATCTGCTGCATTGCCTCTATAAATACTGCCGGATTGAATGGATTATGCTGTGCCGGCGGTACCTGCTCGGGTTGGGGAGCCGGAGGATCATTAATGTTGTTGTCTTCCTGGGGAGGAGAAGGAGGAGCAGCTCTGGTTCTCGGTCTACCACGAGTGCAAACCATTTTCCTGTATCAAAACACTAAATAATATGCATGCTTCGTTAGCCACATGATCATGTTCACACAGAATCACATAACATAAGCATATAGAAGCACATTGTCCTAAAGCCGTTCGACCTAGACAGACTCGACACAACGTCAAAGCCTAAGTACCACCTTCAGCTGTGACGTCCCCCACGCCACAACCCCCGGACCGAAACGAGCTCCCGAGCGATAGTTAAATACCACCACTCGAAAACCCGCCCCGGACAACGGGATTCCCACAATCTGGCAATAGCATCTCCCCATCAACAGTACCAACATCAACAACAACAACAACAGCACCAACAAGCGGAAGCAACGAGCAAAAGTTCAAATTTATACTCACACTGTCATCCGTGGCCAAAATAAACATTTATAAGTCCATTATCTATCACAAGTTATAACATCAATTCATCAAGTATTCTACATCAGCATAACATTTCAAGTTTTCATGTAATTCAACATCATAAGTTCGATCCACAAAAGTAAATACATAAGACCGACTTCAAGGACTGTACAAGCCTACAACGCTGCTGCCAGTACCTGACCGCTAACCTGAAGCATGAACCAAAACGGGATGTGAGTCAAACGAACTCAGTGAGGAGGGGAATATATATAATAATTAAAACATAAAACATATTTAATTCACGCTTTGGTTAATAGAGAAACGAATCTAGTGCCGATACTTTCTCTTTATAATTCATCAAAGCTTTGTGAATTAAATATTAAAGTAAAACATTTTAGAAAACATTTTTATTCCCGGCGAGAACGGACCATCTCCTTATAACTCCCAAAAACATATCAAATATAATGAAATTCCTCCTCAATACCATTTGGCTTATCGAGGGAGCTACCCTCGATTTCACCATACCCGACTAATGGCGCCGGTGCCAGTATTACTTGAACTAGACTACCTCCGACTAGTTACAAGTAACACCCATTGATTATATATTAGATGATCGTCATTGGGTCTCCATCTATATATAATCTGGATTATATATATTGGATGATCGTCACTGGGTCTCCATCCATATATATAATCTGGATTATACCATGGGCTTCCCCCTAGACGCACGTCTCCGGGTTCCACCTCTAGTATAATCCAGGGCCCAAATATACCCTAAGAGCGTCCTCAATAGGGTTAAAGGAAATATAATATCGCTTTATAATTGTTTTGATTGACCAAAAGGGTCGTTCGAGACAAGGTATGTAACCGTCTAGGGTTTCTCGACACGTTGCCGAATAACTCGAGGCATACGCGCAAGTCCCGAGACCAAATGTTACTTTTAAAAACAAAATAGTTCTCTTGTCTCTATTTTAAAACCATTTTAGAAAAGATACATATATATCATTTTATATCAAATCCTTTTTATTTCAAATATTGATAACATATAATTGAAATATAAGGGATATGGTTTTCGCAAATATTTGTTCAAGCTTTAGTTAAAAACATTTTTCATCCTCACCTGTAGGTTACAAAAGGGGTTTCCAGCGACCTGAGATCAGTTCCGCGAGGTCCTACCTGTAATACACAGGCCTCACACGACTCAATAAAACAACCAAATACGACGCACGGCTATGAAATGCATTTTATGCTCAAAATAACATATTATGTATAAATGCACTTAAACACAATTAAGCTCATTCAAACACATTTAAACACAATTAAATACACATGATATTAAGCTAAATTAAGCATTCAAGTAATATGGAAGCTTGGGAAATAAAATTCAAAGGTTTGTGAATATTACACAAACCACCCCTCATTTAATACTTTGCATAGCAAGACAACTCCGATTAATCCGAAACTTCCGGCATCACTTAGCTACTATATTTAAGGATTTTTTATGCCAAAAGAATCGAAAAATGAAGCCAAATGCTCAAAAATCACTATTCATCAGCCCCTACCTATTTTTGCCAAACTTTCATTTTTCAATCCCAAACTCCACAAAACTTCACCAATTTGCTTAATATCATGAACTAACATGAATTCCCTAACCATTTAAGCATCTAAGAGCATTAGACCAATATTGCACATTGATCAAATTCCATGGAAAAAATCACAAGTAATGCTACATGTAATCAATCACCAAACTAAGCTCATCAATCATTCATTCTAGCATGCTTCTTCACTTCATCAACATATAAAACATTGAAACTCAAAGATTAGAGAGATTTACAACCTTACCTTGAAGGAGAAAATGGAGGAGAAAGGAGATGTAGAGAGCTTGTTTGCACAAATAGAAAGTAGAGGTTTGTTCCTTGGATGATAGAGCAACTTTTTGTAGCAAGAAAAAGGATGATTTTTGGTGCTTTGATGGTGGTTGAAAGTGGCGGTGGTGACTGGTGGAGTGAGGGCCGAGAGATGAGAGGAAGAAGAAGAGAATGTTGCTTGAGAATAGTGTTGAAAGTTTGAGAGAGAAATGAGGTAATTAAATAAATATAAGTTATTTTGAAAAGTCAAAATTAGCTAGCAATTTATATAGATATTTATATATATATATATACATATATATTTGTATATGTTTGTATATATATATTGCATATATTTCAAATATAATATCATGTGATTCAAATATAATGACACAATTTTCATAAAATTTCAAATACAACACTTCAAGTATAAACATAGTGTAGGGTAGTTCAAATATAAAGATTCTTAATATGAAGTCTTCATATTATTCACATATAGAATCACCCATTAATTCATATAATTCACATAATTGCAACAATGCACACAAGAGCAATTAGTCGGTAAACTTACCGAAGCGTTATAAAAATAACGGGGCGTTACATTATGCTTCTAGGAAGCTGAAAGATGCCGAGAAGAACTATCCCATCCACGACCTGGAACTTGCAGCGGTGATATTTGGTGGGCAAATGGTGTTATTATCTGTACGGTGTCACCTTTGACATCTTCACGGACCACCAAAGTTTGAGGTATCTATTCACACAGAAGGATCTCAATAGGAGACAGAGAAGGTGGATGGAATTCTTGGAAGATTATGACTGCCGTATTCAGTATCACCCCGGGAAGGCGAACGTGGTCGCCGATGCATTGAGCCGGAGGGCTCACGTGGCACATTTGGAGGGGTTATCCTCTGATGCTCCTATAGAGGATAGAATGATTCGAGTTGAGTCGTATCCTCGCCTTGCCAACCTTACCGTCCAACCCAATGTAGTCCAACAAATCCGAGACAAGCAGATTTCGGATGCCGATATTCAGAAGATCAAGGCCAGAATACAGATCGATCCCAACACCAAGTTCAGGATCGATGGCACTAGATTGCTTCGCTTCAAGACCTGAGTTTGTGTCCCTACGAACTTGAAGCGTGGAATTCTCGACGAGGCACACAAGTCTACTTATGTTGTCCACCCAGGAGGCAACAAGATGTATTGTGATCTCAGAACCAAGTTTTGGTGGAACGGTATGAAAAGGGACGTGGCCACCTATGTAAAACATTGTCTGACGTGTCAGAGAGTCAGGGTCGAGCATCAAAGGCCTGGAGATCCTCTTCAGCCGCTTCCCGTGCCTACTTCCAAGTGGCAGGAGATCACTACGGACTTCGTGACCGGATTGCCCACTGTTCGTGGAGGTTTCGATAGTATTTGGGTCATTGTCCATCGATTGACCAAGTTAGCTCATTTTCTTCCGGTTTGAAAGACAGCGAAGGTCAAGTAGCTTGCAGAACTGTATCAGAAGGAGATCATTCGACTTCATGGTGTTCCGAAGAGTATCATTTCAGACAGGGATCCTAAGTTCACGGCTCAGTTTTGGCAAGAACTTCACAAGAGCTTGGGAACGACCCTGAAGTTTAGCTCTGCAGCATATCCCCAAACTGATGGACAGTCGGAGCGAACGATCAAGTTCCTAAGTGATATGCTACGGGCATGTGCACTCGATTTTCATACGAGTTGGATTTCATACTTGCCCTTGGTCGAGTTCCCTTACAACAGCAGTTATCAAGCCTCGATTGGGGTGCCGCCGTATGAGGCTCTCTATGGGAGGAAGTCCAGATCTCCGATTTATTGGGAATTGGAGGATTGGAAGTGGTCAGCTGACGGCCACGAAAGGGCTACTCCGCCGGATGACATTCAGGCAGCTATTGATAAGGTTCAGATCATTCAACAGAGAATGAAAGCAGCCAGGACCGACAGAAGAGCTACGCCGACAAGAGACGTCGAGACTTGGAATTTGAAGTGGGAGACCGAGTATTTCTCAAGGCCTCCCCGAGGAAGGGATTCACCAGGATCGGTAAAGGTGGAAAGCTTACTCCGAGATACTTAGGTCCCTTCGAGATTATAGAGCGGATCGGGAACACCGCTTATCGTTTGGATCTACCACCACATCTTACCAGGATCCACAATGTCTTCCATGTCTCACAGCTCCGCAAGTACTTCCCCGACGAGTCACATATTCTCTAGGATGACGGAGTTCAGCTTGAGCCGGACTTGACTATTGAGATGAAACCGGTTTAGATTCAAGACAACAAGGTCCAGCAGCTTCGTCACAAGCAGATTCCCTTAGTGAGAGTTTCCTGGAGGAACCGTTCGACCGAGCAGTCTACTTGGGAGACTGAGGCTAAGATGAGAGAAGCTTATCCCGAGCTTTTCCAGTAAAGATAGAATATGGGGACCAGATTCTCATAAGGGGGGAGTATTGTAATGACCCAGATTATGGGGACCAGATTCTCATAAGGGGGGAGTATTGTGAGTTCTTTTTCGCGATTAATTATCCTTCTCAACCCTATATCTCGTATTATGTGAATTATATTATATTATTTCGTATACGACCTTACATGATAATATTATGTGCGTATTTAAATTCCTTATTTGTTTAGCTTTCGTTTGATATTAATATTGTTATATTTTACCAAAATGTTTAAATTGGACTTTCTAAAAATTACTGAAATACCCCTTCGTATTTTCAACATTTCGAATTATTTGATAAAAGTCTCAAAACCCATTTCTAACCCTAATTTTCGCACAAGAGAGAGAGAGAGAGAAGAAGAGAAAGAGAAATTTTCATTTGAAGCCCGAATCGATCGTCCCGAGCTCGTTTCTCCACGGAATTTCGTGCCGTTCGAACCTACGAGATCCTCTCAACGAGATCTCTCTTTAGGTACTAATTTCCCGGTTCCTTTACGAATTTTTTAGGATTTGAGCATGTTTGTTATTTCGGGAATGATTTAGACATTTTATGATTGTGAACCCGTTTCTTGATCATTTCTTGTAATTCTTGGATAGAAATGTTCCTTACATATTGATTGATGATTGTTGTAATTGTTGAGTGTTGATTTGCGCGAGAAAATGAATTATATGCATTTTTGGATCGGATTTTCATTTGAATCGCGTTTTTCTGCTGTCTGCTGTTAAACAACACGGGCTAACGCACGATCTTGATCAAGACCGTGCAGGAGCCCGTGCGCGGCTCTTTTTGCCTGCACGGGCGCTCTTCCCGTGCTTTTGGCCACGTGCAGTGCACAATCTTGACAATGTGTCCAAGACCGTGCACAAGCCGGTGCGAAACACTTAGAATATTTTTCCAACCTTTTCACAAGTTGCTCTCAGGAATTGAGTCAACCCTTCGCCAGTTTTGGTTGACTTTTCGCATACGGACTCCACAAATTATACCGATTTCACCTATAGATCCCTTATAAGTTGTGGAATAATATTTTGAAATGTTTGTTGAATTTTGACCTCGTTCGGACTATGAATAGTACATTTTTACGTGTATACATTTTTGGAAACTTGTCAGAATTACTTGAAATTTACGTGGTAGCTTCCATAAATATTATTATTGGCATATGCATGATTGTTGACTCATTTGGTTAGCCATTCATCAAATAATTGCTTATTTGTGCTTTTAGAGTCGTTATTAATTCGTCTAGGTCCTATCCTGTCTACAGATCAGTCAGAGGTCGGAGAGCAGTGAGTTGTAGCTGCTAGGCTTTCTTTTTGGCACACCAGGTGAGGATTTAAATTGTTTAAACTGGGTTTGAACATATATGTCTATGTATACATGTGAAATCCCCGTATTCCCTTATTATTAGTATTAAGTATTTCGAGCTTATATCTTTATGATTTTATCAACAAATCATTTAATATCAAATTATACATTAGTACCCAAAATCGATTTGTTTTCAAAAGGGCAAGTAAACTCTTTCCTTTTAACGTGATGATTTGACTTAGGATTTGGGTCTATGAGAAAGTCGTTAGGGGCATTGCCTGGACATCCTGACACGTATGGAACTTGTAGTTACCCCCTTCGTCATCACCACTTGCCCAATTGCCCGTTTGGCACTCAAACCCTTATTGTAGAGCAAGTAAAATATTTGACTTTTCATTGGGCCCTGGGATGGTATCCGGAGGTTACATCTAGGGACGAGCATCCAGGGTGTAACCCGATGTGCTTCTCCCAAAACTAAGCGTTAATCGTGGCCCGTCAGGAGTTTGATAGCCACGGTTGGGAGCGATGGTGGGTGTTGCATGTGTTGCACGCTTTCCTTACATTCACTATAGTCGAACCTCGGGTTGCTCCTCGGTTCGACACCGGAGATGGAGTTTTTTATAATGTATTGAGGAGATATAAGGAGGAACAGGCCCACTCTTGCTGGGATATTCATTTACTGCTTTATATTGTTATTGTCTTTATTGCTTTATTGAATATTCAAGGCGAAGCACATTCTGGTTTCTTCTTTATTGCATATGTATTTTCTATTAAAACCCAGAAGCGTGACTCGACTTGCTCTACCCATATCTTCACTGCGTTCTTTGACTCACCCTCTCTTATTGGTTCTTGCCTCAGGTAGATTGAGAGACTGACATGTCTCGCGTGTCGGATTGGCAACAGTTCATAGATAGGTCTTTTTGGTTTTGCCGTTCTCTAGATTGTTGCCCGTAACTCTCTTGTTAGGTTATTCTTTTGTCCTGGCATGTATTTAATGCTATATTGATCCCCACCCCTATATATTTACTTTATGTGGCCCCTGAATGGGCTGTGACGATATTGGATATTTAGATTGGCCCCGAAGTGGCATTTATGTTATTATATTTTAATTCGCTTCCGCTATATATTCTGAACTGTTTATCTGTTGTGTCTTTTGGGATCCGCTGTTGCCAAGAGTCGGGATAGACCAGTTATGTAGCGCCCCCTGAAGAAGGACCGCCACATCCGCACCGAAACGGATTCCCGAGCTTCGGCGAGGGGCCTCAACTCAAAAACCCACTCCGGCGAACGGCACTCAAGCAATAACCTTCGGCAACAGCGACAACCATCCCAACAACGACCAGAGAAGAGCAGAGAAAATGCGGAAGCGATTAACGTAAACAATTAAATTTCATAAAAACCTACGAGGCTAACATAATAACAATTATAACATTTATAATCAAGATACAATAAAATAACAATACATGTTCATAAGCAGATAGTGCCATCCATGGCTCAACTAGTCTATCCTATACAATCCTAGATATCGTCAACTATCCCACATCAGGGGCACATAAGTACGTAAAGTAAATAAATACAAAAAACAAGACTCGACGATTGTTGGGACCACTGACAAGACAAACCAGAAAGACTGAGCCTATCTAGACCTGCTGATGCCGACTGACAAGATAGGTGACGTCGCCACCTGTCTACCTGAAGCAAGAACCAAAACAGCAGGGATGAGTATAAAGGATACTCAGTAAGGGGGTTTTTGATCATAGTTCGTCATTTATCTTTTAAAACCAAAAGTGATGAGTGTTGCCCGTTTTGAGAAAGAATATGAATAATGAAATATAAGTTATAAAATAACGCAAGGCAACACTCAGGATCGGCTTATTTGAAAATACAAATAGTTGACGAACCGGATCTTTCCAAATATTTGCACGTAATATCAAGCCGATAAATTGAAAGGCCGTTAGTTGAGTTACGAGGCCGTTACGGTTTCGAAAGACATGCTATGAGTAAGTTAGAACGATAATTAAACACGACTCATAATTCAACTAATTAATGGAATAATAAAGGAGACTTCAGTTGGCAAGTTCGAGCCACGCTTCCGGGTGTTGTATATATATTTATAGGGAAATACGTATACTAAAGGAAGAAAACCGGAATGTGCTTCGACTCGTGACTAAAGCCGTAAAACAATTAGACAAGCAAGTAATGCAATAAATCATGCCATAATGTGTCCCGGCGAGAACGGGCCCTCTCCTTATAACTCCCCATTGAAAAACATGCAAGCAAGTACTCCATCACCAAGGTTCATGGACCACTCAGAATTTATGGAAATGCGTGTTAACAACGTCACCCTTAACAGAATTTTCTAGGAAGCGCGTAGCCTACAACGCCACCCTCGCACTAACTCAGGTTAGTCAACCTCCTGGCTGACCTAAGCAGATACGGATTGGAGTATCCATCGGGATCTGCCCTGGACGCACGTCCCCAGGCTCACCTCCTAAATACTCCGGGCCCAAAACATACACGGTCCAGTGCTCGCATTTGAAAACGATGATAGTTAAGTGGCCAAAAGGGCCATTCGAAAATATGATGCAAGTAGTTAAGTATGAATGGCCAAAGGGGCTTTTGAGACAAGTTGATATAACGATCTAGGAAATACTCATAAGCGTCGTACGCTTCGGGAGCATGCTGACGGATGTCCCTAACGACATTACTTATAAGTGCCTCAGAGATCAAATAATTACTTTTAAAACAAATAGGTTACTTGTCTCTAGTTGGAAGCATTTCAAATCATTTTGGTTTTGCTATTGAAAGGTTTGACTAAGCACGTAAGAAATATTAAAGACAGTACAACAAGCAATAAGAAAAGACGGGGAAATAAGTTATTTCGAAGCCTAAATAAACTATGTTCTTACTCCAGTTGAAAACAATTTAAAACCCTTACCTGGCTCGACAAGACAGTATGAAAGCAAGCGGTAGTCAGGTTTCTCCCTCGTTGGACCCACCTGTAATACACAGGGCCTAGAGGATGAAAACAAGACCGACAATACTAAAAGCAAGACACAAGACAATAGATGACGCACGGCAATTCATATAGAATCCAATCATGCAATAAACGCAATATGGGAAGTAAATCAATTAAACATGTAAATTACGGTACGACAATTAAAGAATATTAATGAAACGTTAAATAATGAAGGAACGTAAATAATAAATATTAAAGGCATGCTTAAACGCAATTAGGGCACGTAGACATGCTTAAAATAATATAACGGAACTCTCTCGCGAAAACGGGGTCAAACGGACAAGAAACGGAAAAGATGGAATAAATCCCTAAACGAGCAAGGTGTCAATTGACGGTCAATTAGGGTCGGGTAAATTGTAAATTATGAAGAATATCAAATCCCAAGGCTCAAGGAAGCTATAGGTGAAATCGGATTGATATTCGGAGGTCGTATGAGAAAAGTCAACATTTAAATGAGTGGGGTTGACCAATTCCCGAAGTGTAAGAAAGGAAAAGGCTGGAAAATACACTAAGTATGTTGCACCGGCCAACGCACGGGCTTACGCACGGGCTTGGCAAGCCGGTGCAAGCACAAAAGGGGTTGCACGGCCTCCCGCACGGTCTTGAGCACGGTGCCAAGACCGTGCAGGTGCAAACGGCCATGCGCACGGGCCTGTGCACGGGCTCAAGCCCGTGCAGGCTGTAAAGTGAAGCGCACGGGCTCCTGCACGGACTTGCTCAAGACCGTGCGTTCGCCCGTGTGGATCTACTGAGCAGCAAACTCAGCAGATCGCGAACCTCTCACGCGAATTCAAAATATAAATTCATATATCTCCTAATTTACTCCATAAAATATCCTAATTTACACATATAATCATACATATCATATAAGCTACATATAGACACAAGAATTACGTAAAATGGTCAAGTAAATCTTCCTAAACACGAAAATCCTAATATAATAAAATTCTATATAAAACTCACAAAATCGCAAGAAAGAACGAACGGAATGAAATGGGGTAAAAGGATTACCGGTAGATAATGTAGTGAGGATCGTTCGGGTTTTCACGGCTCGTCGATCGGGTGAGAAACGAGCTCGGTAGGGCGTCGGGAAGATCTTTCTCCTTTCTTCTCCTTCTTTCTCTTTTCTTTCCTCTCTTTCTTCTTTCCTCCTTCTTTTGTGAAATGAGAGAATGAGAGAGATAGATAGATATTTATGAAAATATCTCGGAAGGGTAAAATGGTCATTTAGGCTTCCAAGGGCATTTATGTAATTTAAGTAATTGAGGGCATTTAAAAGATAGGTTAAATCAATCTTTTCCACAAGATTGATTAATCCAATTGGATAGATCGAGAAATTAGGCAAGAAAGAATTCGCGTAAATATTAATATAATTAAATGTTCGGGTCGTTACAATACTCCCCTCTTCAAAAGAATCTGTCCTCAGATTCTCCTCCGGACTTCGGGGTTAGTTAAGAGGAGTATAATCTATAAAAATTCTAATACGCGAATTAAAATGAGCATTTAGGAGCAATTAAAATACATTATAAAACATCATGCATAACAAAATATTTAAATGCAAATAACATTCCAAATAAAATTCAAAGTCATGCGAAAGACGGAATTACGAAAACCCTAGACAAGGCTAACGTCGAAGAAGAAATTCCCAATGTAAGGTCCTTCATCACTGTCATTATCTATTTCGTTCTTCCGACTGATTCTTGTACTCTTCGTATCCTCAATGACATTGTCACATCCTCCTCCTGCTTCTTGATTAGAGTTCCTTTTACAGGAAGTAACGCCATCATCATTTCTCCCATTGTACTCCTCGTCCTTCTCACAATCTGTTTCTTCAAGATCACACTCTTTCTTATTCTTTCTACAGAGTGTTTTCTCACCTTCAATGGTATTGGATGATTTCTCCTCTCCGCTTTCCATTAAACCATCATTTTCATCATTTCTTCGCTCGACTTCATACGAAACATCAGAGTCGTCATCATCAGAAGCCGATGTCGGCTCATCTCCCATATAATCATCATCGTCAGATAATTCATTATCCTCTTCACTAGTTGATTCATCTTCAGACATACCTTTAGAAGTATACTCCTTCAGACTCGATTTGTCAACGTCGGTGCTATCCAGAACCGCATAACGTACTCGCAATAGAATCGATCCTAGTCGGCCAAGAACTCCTTGTCCTTAGCACTCTCTAATAGCGTATAACGAATTTATCGAATTCCACGCTATCCACACAGAGGTCACAAAAATCTTAGCAACTAATCATTCAATCAGTGCAAGTGTGAATTTTGAAAGCAGTTAAAGCACGTAATTTATATAAAACACTTAACACATATTTAAAGCAATTATCATTCGAAACAAAATATTATGAATGAATGCAATGAAAATGCAATGTACCTCTGCGAGTCGGTATCATGGTCGGGATCCCCTTTTCCTTCCCCGAGGGTTGCTTGAGTCGGGGCAGTCTTGAATTCGATGCTTGCTACTCCCACATCTGAGGCAACGCCCCAGTTTCCTCCTACACCTTGCAGTCTCGTGATTTGTCTTCCCACAGTATTCGCAGGGAATGGGGTCCTCGTTCACTTCAGGTTCGGTAGGTTTTGGCATCTCGTAGTGTGGTCTCTTTGTCCGAAAAGTACTCGGTCCGGCTGGCTCTCTCCTTGCTATCTCGTTGGAAGAGGATCCTATCATAACAGGGGCACTCTGGTTCATTATTTGGAGTTCGGACTCCACTCTCATAGCTCGAGTAACTGCATCGGGGTAAAGACGGAGGTCAAGTGCCATTAATGCTCTTCGGATCTCCGGCTGAAGTCCCTCGATAAATTTTCGTGCTCTCTTTCGTTCGTCCGCGGCATAGTGAGGAGCATAAGTGATGAGACGGTTAAACTGTGCTTCATACTGGGCTACGGTAGATGCTCCTTGGTTGAGATACATGAATTCTCTCTCTCGGCTGTCACGTACCACTTCCGGCACATACTTCATTTGGAAGTCAGTTACGAATCGTGACCAAGTGTGGGGAACTCTCTCGGCGATCCATCTCCGTTCTGTGAAGTTCCACCAATCTCGAGCGGGTCCTCTCATAAGGAAGGTAGCATACTCGACCCTCTCGGGGTCACCACACTGTAGTACTCGAAAGATCTGCTCCACGTCGGATATCCTGGCCTCGGCCTTAAAATCATCTGGTTCGCCCTCAAAGCAGGGTGGGCGATAGAAGAGAAACCTATCCAAGGTTTGGCCCACAGTCTGTCTGGCAGGTACGTCCTGCTGTTGTTGTTGTTGTATCCCTTGACATACTTGCACGGCGATCTGTCGGATAATCGATACCCACTCTTCAGCCATTGGGTTCGGGGGTGTTGGAGCAGTAGGGGGTCTTCGGCGAGCCATTAGGCACCTGTGAACAACAAACTGGAAAATGATGCATGCTCGGTTAATGGAATGATCATATAAGGCCTGTAAAATTCAAACAAAACCTACATATATGATTCGAATAGCATGTAATAAATTAAAGCATGAAATAAATCGCATAACAAGCAAAACTCGATCCTATAGCCGTACGACCTAGACACGACAAGACCCAAGCAGGACACGACCAGACGACAAGACAAGACAGACGCTACCTCAAGTTCCACATCCACTTGCATTCAATCCCAACTCAGTACTACAATTGTAAGAGATCAAACGGTTGGTTGGCCATTCCAAAAGAAGATCAATCACAATTTCAATACTAAGGAGTTCTCAAGCACCTGTGACTGGAAACTCTCATTGACACGAAACGGGCAGACACAAGAGACAAGACACGACGCGATTACAAAGCTTCGGTTCCTTTTGGGAACCTAGGCTCTGATACCACTGACTGTAGCGCCCCCTGAAGAAGGACCGCCACATCCGCACCGAAACGGATTCCCGAGCTTCGGCGAGGGGCCTCAACTCAAAAACCCACTCCGGCGAACGGCACTCAAGCAATAACCTTCGGCAACAGCGACAACCATCCCAACAACGACCAGAGAAGAGCAGAGAAAATGCGGAAGCGATTAACGTAAACAATTAAATTTCATAAAAACCTACGAGGCTAACATAATAACAATTAAACATTTATAATCAAGATACAATAAAATAACAATAAATGTTCATAAGCAGATAGTGCCATCCATGGCTCAACTAGTCTATCCTATACAATCCTAGATATCGTCAACTATCCCACATCAGGGGCACATAAGTACGTAAAGTAAATAAATACAAAAAATAAGACTCGACGGTTGTTGGGACCACTGACAAGACAAACCAGAAAGACTGAGCCTATCTAGACCTGCTGATGCCGACTGACAAGATAGGTGACGTCGCCACCTGTCTACCTGAAGCAAGAACCAAAACAGCAGGGATGAGTATAAAGGATACTCAGTAAGGGGGTTTTTTATCATAGTTCGTCATTTATCTTTTAAAACCAAAAGTGATGAGTGTTGCCCGTTTTGAGAAAGAATATGAATAATGAAATATAAGTTATAAAATAACGCAAGGCAACGCTCAGGATCGGCTTATTTGAAAATACAAATAGTTGACGAACCGGATCTTTCCAAATATTTGCACGTAATATCAAGCCGATAAATTGAAAGGCCGTTAGTTGAGTTACGAGGCCGTTACGGTTTCGAAAGACATGCTATGAGTAAGTTAGAACGATAATTAAACACGGCTCATAATTCAACTAATTAATGGAATAATAAAGGAGACTTCAGTTGGCAAGTTCGAGCCACGCTTCCGGGTTTTGTATATATATTTATAGGGAAATACGTATACTAAAGGAAGAAAACCGGAATGTGCTTCGACTCGTGACTAAAGCCGTAAAACAATTAGACAAGCAAGTAATGCAATAAATCATGCCATAATGTGTCCCGGCGAGAACGGGCCCTCTCCTTATAACTCCCCATTGAAAAACATGCAAGCAAGTACTCCATCACCAAGGTTCATGGACCACTCAGAATTTATGGAAATACGTGTTAACAACGTCACCCTTAACAGAATTTTCTAGGAAGCGCGTAGCCTACAACGCCACCCTCGCACTAACTCAGGTTAGTCAACCTCCTGGCTGACCTAAGCAGATACGGATTGGAGTATCCATCGGGATCTGCCCTGGACGCACGTCCCCAGGCTCACCTCCTAAATACTCCGGGCCCAAAACATACACGGTCCAGTGCTCGCATTTGAAAACGATGATAGTTAAGTGGCCAAAAGGGCCATTTGAAAACGATGACAGTATGAAAGCAAGCGGTAGTCAGGTTTCTCCCTCGTTGGACCCACCTGTAATACACAGGGCCTAGAGGATGAAAACAAGACTGAAAATACTAAAAGCAAGACACAAGACAACAGATGACGCACGGCAATTCATATAGAATCCAATCATGCAATAAACGCAATATGGGAAGTAAATCAATTAAACATGTAAATTACGGTACGACAATTAAAGAATATTAATGAAACGTTAAATAATGAAGGAACGTAAATAATAAATATTAAAGGCATGCTTAAACGCAATTAGGGCACGTAGACATGCTTAAAATAATATAACGGAACTCTCTCGCGAAAACGGGGTCAAACGGACAAGAAACGGAAAAGATGGAATAAATCCCTAAACGAGCAAGGTGTCAATTGACGGTCAATTAGGGTCGGGTAAATTGTAAATTATGAAGAATATCAAATCCCAAGGCTCAAGGAAGCTATAGGTGAAATCGGATTGATATTCGGAGGTCGTATGAGAAAAGTCAACATTTAAATGAGTGGGGTTGACCAATTCCCAAAGTGTAAGAAAGGAAAAGGCTGGAAAATACACTAAGTATGTTGCACCGGCCAACGCACGGGCTTACGCACGGGCTTGGCAAGCCGGTGCAAGCACAAAAGGGGTTGCACGGCCTCCCGCACGGTCTTGAGCATGGTGCCAAGACCGTGCAGGTGCAAACGGCCATGCGCACGGGCCTGTGCACGGGCTCAAGCCCGTGCAGGCTGAAAAGTGAAGCGCACGGGCTCCTGCACGGTCTTGCTCAAGACCGTGCGTTCGCCCGTGTGGATCTACTGAGCAGCAGACTCAGCAGATCGCGAACCTCTCACGCGAATTCAAAATATAAATTCATATATCACCTAATTTACTCCATAAAATATCCTAATTTACACATATAATCATACATATCATATAAGCTACATATAGACACAAGAATTACGTAAAATGGTTAAGTAAATCTTCCTAAACACGAAAATCCTAATATAATAAAATTCTATATAAAACTCACAAAATCGCAAGAAAGAACGAACGGAATGAAATGGGGTAAAAGGATTACCGGTAGATAATGTAGTGAGGATCGTTTGGGTTTTCACGGCTCGTCGATCGGGTGAGAAACGAGCTCGGTAGGGCGTCGGGAAGATCTTTCTCCTTTCTTCTCCTTCTTTCTCTTTTCTTTCCTCTCTTTCTTCTTTCCTCCTTCTTTTGTGAAATGAGAGAATGAGAGAGATAGATAGATATTTATGAAAATATCTCGGAAGGGTAAAATGGTCATTTAGGCTTTCAAGGGCATTTATGTAATTTAAGTAATTGAGGGCATTTAAAAGATAGGTTAAATCAATCTTTTCCACAAGATTGATTAATCCAATTGGATAGATCGAGAAATTAGGCAAGAAAGAATTCGCGTAAATATTAATAATATAATTAAATATTCGGGTCGTTACACGTTAGCTTGTATGGGTTCTCGGGTTGAGGCGCCGTTCTCGGCTTGGGGATCTGTGCAAGTTCGGGGGCTGTAGAGCGAGGCGCTACAGAATCTCTTAAATCCTACTAGAGAGATTTAAGATCGGTATTTATCTAACATAAAATAAGAGAATCGAGAAAAGAATTGCTAAAGTGGTTCACGTGAAAACTGCATAATTATTTTCTGTAGTTCATGTGAACTGCTATTCTGTAGAGAGAAATAACGTAAACTGAGAGAAAGATTATGGTTAGGAAAAATTCAACTCGTGGAATGGATTATTATCATTAATCATACTTGAGTGCAGAGTTATTAATAACCTTGCATTGGGCCGAAAATTTCAGTCTATGTTGGACTAGGATTTTCGGCCATGTCTCCTATTTGACCTAGGAGTGTTGGGCCTTTTCATGGCCCTTTCAATTTAATGCCAGATTAAATTCCTAAGGCCCAATTTAATTAATCCTTATTAATTAAACAAGTCTAATATATTATTAAAGTGAACTTTAGTTTATTCCAAATAAATTACAAGCCCATCTTTAATCAGCTTATACTAAAATTAATACCCTGATCCAACAAGCATAACTGACCTTTAATTGCTATAGATCTTTCCTTCAATTAATTGTACTTGATTTATTCTAAATAAATTATGTCGCGACCCCCGGGCACGGAGAGGAGAAACCCCCCTGCTTGGGCACCCGTTGGACGCGCGGGTATAACCTCCACCACCACCGAGCACAACCCTAAAGTTTGGCTTAAACCACATGCCAAAAGAGGTTGCAACCATATGGTGATTATGCTTGGTGAATTTGGTTATAAACCCTTCATTTTCAATGTGATCTTTCGATGTGGGATGAAACCCCAATGCACACGGCCTTGAGACACCCCGTGAGGGGAGGCCGTGCGCCATTCACACGGGCTTGCGACACGCCGTGCAGCAGCCCGTGTGGAATACCTGAACCATTTTTCACGCTGAATATTTCGGGGCGCTACAAATTACAAGTTTCTCAATTAATCATTTTGACTTGAATTAAAACCAATTAACTCTCAAGTCCAAAACATTCAATTAGACTTTAATTGAATTGTTTCTCTCTTCATTGCTCAATTAAATAGACATGGATTTATTCTCAATAAATCATGATCTATTTAACTATTCTAATAAACTTGAATTAATTCTGAAGTTGCAAAGTTCAATTAATACTTTAATTGATAAAGCTCTCTTCTACATAAATTAAGCAGTCTCAAATTTATTCCAACATAAATATCGAGACTCACTCTTAATTACTTTAGGCTTGAATTAATTCCCAATTAATTCTCAAATCTAATTTAGGCAATATGTTATCAAATAACAAGTCTCTCGAATTTAATCATATTAAATACTTGTTAATTACTCTTAATTAACTCTTACACATTAATTACACGTAATTAACATCTTGATCTCTTATTAATGAATTAATTCCAATTAATTCATTTGTCAATCCAGTTGACTGTTATCAAACTCTATTGATATAGATAAATGTGTTCGCCTTTGGAAGTCATTGTGTGACCCTCAGGTTCACCAATAGGACAGCAGTAGGAATATATTCTTAATGTCATAATTGTGACTTTAATTAAACTTATTTAATTAAATACTATTTGTGAATCAACATGTTGACACAAATACATTCCTACAGACCATGGATAGTGTCTAGCAACATGTCCATGGCCACCCATCCATCGATGAAGTGGTACGAACATTTCAGCCTCATGATCTCCATGAGATACGCTCCTTCTATGACCCAATTCCCGATTGAGACCTAGGGCATGGGTAACGGAACCCTAATAGTCTACAATTCTATGAATAACATTCCTATAGTAATTCCATTTGATCTTATACTCTAGGAACTCTTTCCGAGTAAAGACCAACCAGACCTTGCGCAAGGATTTAGTGGTGGAATCTTGTTCTTATAACAAGTGATAGATCCTGTATTGATCCTTACAGCCTCCATGCATGACTCGAACATACCCAATGTACAAAGTATGCCCTAATCATATACAAGGCAACCATGGAGCCTCAAGTCTAAGGATTAGTTAGACACGATCATGGCTAGGGAAACCTTCCTAATCTCTAAGACTCCATATGAGTCTCACCCCATTTAGGCATTCCCGGCGGGATCCTCAGTGAACCTAATCTCCATTAAGACCCTCATATGCATAGAAATGTCAAAACACTAGTCTCATGAAACGGGACACACTTTCATAAAGCTTTGACATACAAGCAAGTCTCAAGTGAGTCTGCTAGACATCCCCTGTGCCTTTTAAACTCTTCGACTTGGAGTAGTTTAGATCACACCATTGAGTACTTGTTTCATGGCCCCAATCAAATGGTGAAACCAAGTCCCATAGCTTACTTGTGATCTTGGGGTTTTATCCATATAAACAACTAGAAAACAAACAGGTAAACTAAAATGCAATATGATGAATTTGGCCATAGAAGTATTAAATGACTACTAATGTCTTTCTATTATCGATCAGTAGGTCGTTCTACTCTAGAGCTTTAGAGGAAATGCCTCAAGCAGTTCGGCTTTCCAGTGCACAACTCTAATAGAAATGAGCATCGGTGACTATATGTATTCTTGGAAATGAATTTGATATTGAAGAATATTAATTTTGTAAAACCGTTTTATACTTGTATATTTGTAACATGCTCTTGTCCAATAGAGATATGAAAGAAATCATTAATGGGGTGCATCGTCGCTCACCTCACTTCATAACCCCTCTTGCAGATAGCGTGAACGAAGGTGAGGAGAATGACATGGTCTGGGGATGGTGAATAATCTAGAAGAAGCTCGCGTAGTGGAGGAAACTTCTAGCATTTTTATTCTTTTTTCACAGTTGACAATTGAATTCGATTTGGACAAAACCAGGGCAAGCGGTCCACGAGAATCTCTTCCTTTCCTCGTTCTGCTGCTTGCCTAATAATTGTACGGCCGAAAAGGTGGCATCTGGATGGCTATCTTTCTTTAAGAAGTCAGTTTCCGGGGTACGAATAGTAGCCTCCTCTCCCCTCTAGTAGCACTCTATTCTACTAGTACTGATGAGTAGCCGTTACTCAATAAAAGAAGAAGGAAATGAGATCTGGTCTAACCGGTGACCGCTGGTACGCCACCATCCCTTAGTTCGATTCAATACCATCTGTTTAGTCAGTCATTACAGGACTTAGTTGTTTTTAAACTATTTACTTTTAGACTATATCATAGACATGAGTTTGTAAGGTGGAACTATTGAATTGATAATGGATCTGTAATATTAATTTTGGGGATCAATGATTGGCGCTTTAAAAACTAAAAAATGGGGGGAATTGAATTTTTTCAGGCCAACTCTTTTAAGACACTATTTTAGATATTAAGTCAATGTTCGTAGTACAAATAAGTCAAAAAGACATAGTTTTATTTAGTTATTTATCACGGTTTAAGTTCGTGGTAAGTAGTTGTCCTATAAGGTAAAAAATTAACAACGTCAAATTTCGTAGTAAATAACAATTATTTGCTACGTTTTAAAAATCGTAGTAAAAAAATTCGTAGCAACAAGCATTTTTTCTTGTAGTATAATCTGGACTAATGTAAAAGGGTCCCAAAATCTGTCACCTGCTCTAACTTTGTTTCTGTTGGACCACAGCAAATAAAGAATATTGCCAAATAAGATGCAATCATCTCCATTCAACAGTCCAAAAATATAAGTGAGCCCTCTACGAATGCTTGATTCAAGGTGACAAATAATTCTCCATTGCAAATGTTAAATGGCCCATATATACTTGTCTGGCAAAGTCACATTTAACCAACGCGTGAATCGAATCGTCACCCTTGTTTCAACACAACGGACAAATATTATCCACAAAACATTGGAAAAATCTAATTCTTACAATGTAGGTATAGCTTCATGGCAAATACGCCATAGAAAAATCTTAATTTTTGGCAATGTTTCCAACTTCCAAATTTTGTTCTAAATAACACCATCTTGCAAACTAGATGCAACAGGTAATTCATGGGAATTAATTTCTTTAGACAAGTGATAAGCAGATTTTACAGTGAACTTACCATGCCTATTGAACTTCCAGATCATGCAGTCTGAGTATTGGACTTGGGCAAGAGAAATCCCAAGTATTATGCCTGCGTCGTTTCTCAAGAAAGTGTTGTTGACAAGCTCCCGGTTCCATCTAATGGAGCCTTGTTCGATCAGCTCAGACACCAAGAACGGATAATAGTTTGCATCCGGGTTGTATTGTGGGATGTCGGGCGAGCAGTTAGGAAACCATCTATAATTCCAAACTCAAGAATTTCTCCCCGATATGGCCTGATCAAAACTGGCATTGGGGAAATATCAGGCCTTCAAAATTTTTTCCAAAACACACTCAGGGTTCGTCATGATTCTCCATGCTTGTTTCTCTAGTATGGTTGTGTTCAAGCTTTTGAGATCACGAAAGCCCAGTTCACTAGATTTCTTAGTGTCACACAATCGGTTTCAAGAAAGCCAATGAATCCTTCTTTTGTCATCGTTGTGCCACCAGAAGTTTCGAATATGAGCCTCGAGTTCTCCCATGGATGAGTTAGGGAGTTTGAAACACCTCATAGCATATGTTGGCATTGCTTATAGAACAACTTTAATTAGAACCTCTTTACCTACTATAGACAAGAATTTCTTCAAATAGCCCTTGATTTTGTCCCTAATACGAGTTCTGATAGACTAAAAGAGAGTTGTTTTGTTGCAAGATTTTCAAGTTTTGTTTATGGGCGCCTTGAATTTGTGATTTTATGATTTTGTATATTTTGTTAGTTGTATATGTTACTAATTTGGGATCTGTTATATTTAATTGGGCTTCATGCGTTGTGTGATTTGACGACATTTAGATGTCTCGTTTTGTATGCATGAGTTTATATGGGTCTTTTCTTGAATGTATTGTTATTTTTGTATTTTTATTTTTTATTTTTGTAGTTTATCGGATTTATTTGTGTTTTAATATTTTGTTATGTAAACTCTACTATCATATTTATTTTTAATATATTTTATTACAGACCATGCGTGGAAATATAGAGATTCGAGTACAAGTTAATACGCATAAAGTACTACGCTGAGAAATTATGGTACTCAAAGACTGGCACAAAGTATAGATTCCAATATTATAACAACTTTTCCTAATATGTGGCAAAAATAGAGAATCAAGTAAAGGAAAATAGGTATTAAGTGCTAAGATGCGAAATCAAACTACTCAAAGTCGGAATCAAAGTATAAAATCCAATATAACAAGTATTTTTATATATTTTTTATTATTACAAAAGATACCACACACATGTCAAGAAGAGTTCCCTGCAACTCCGGAATTCCTAATATAAACTCAATTATCACATTTATTTTTAATATTTTTTATTACAGTCCATGCGTGGAAATATAGAGATTCGAGTACAGGTTAATACTTATAAATTAGTACACTGAGTAATCAAGGTACTCAAATATTGACCCAAGGTATAAATTCCAATATAACAAGTTTTTCTAATATGTGGCAAAAATAAAGAATCGGGTATAGGAAAATAGGTATCAAAATTAATGTAAAGGTGTGAAATCAAAGTACACAGAGCCAGAATCAAAGTATAAAATCTAATATAATAAGTATTTCTATATTTTTTTTATTATTACAAAAGGTACCACGTACATGTCAAGAAGAGTGTTCTGCAACTCCAGAATTCCTAATATAAAATTCAATATCATATTTATTTTTAATATATTTTTATTATAGACCATGCATGCAAATATAGAGATTCGAGTGCAAGTTAATGAAAGGGATAGTCCCCTGCAGCCAACATTGTAATAGGCTATCTCTTGTATTAAAGAATCTTTGAATTATAATAAACAAGATATTCGTTTATATCTTATGGCAAGATTCTTTATTACATATGCATATTTGTTTCTTTATGTTTTCTAGATATCTAAATAAAGAAGCTCCTGAATTACTAATAACTATATCACTTTAACTAATGAGCTAGTTAAATGAAACAAGTGATTAAGGTGTAATTCTAACAAACAACTCCAAGTCAAATGAGTTCATAAAAGACAAGTTGAAGCGTCGACTATGAACTCGAATATTGACTTCCAGTGTGTCTATGTAAAGTACTGAGTTTCAAAGTAAGAAAATATAAGTAGACATTCATACTCACACTGGGTGGCTGTCCGACCGTTGCACTGAGGATCCCAATCGAGACACTCAAATGGGAGAGGCTATAACCTCTAAGTAATTGAGTTAAGTCTCGTCAGTGATGTGATTAATAATTCCTAGACTTGAGGATTCGTCTCATCTCATATTCATGAGATAGTCATTTGGTATAATACTTTTCTCTATGACAACGGTTTACAAGAGATCATAAGGTTATGTTGGTGGCTATTCAAGTGGATATAGAGATCAGAGAATGCCAAGAAAGGATCCATCTACTCTATGTTTATAGCGAGTAGAATTCCTATATCGTTCTGGATAGAATGACTGCCAAGGAATCATCGCGAAGTACTAAAGGTTCAAACTAAGAAAAGTGTATCCTTGAGTTTAGAATAAAATGGCACTCATTTCTAATAGACATATAAGATAAAGTTAATAACGTTTTTTAAACCCATACCCTAGACTTTATCAAAAATTATAAGATGGAGAGATTGTATCTCACACCTGAAGTCACTGATCTAAAAGGTGCATTGTAAAATACTTTCACCATTGGCTAGGTAGAATTCGGGTCGTGATAGTCGAATCTGAATTCTTGCTATGCGTTATTTCACGAATATGGGTAATTCATGTTATGATAATTATTTGAATAGTTTCAATCAATTAAATGCTAGCTGCTATTCATTAAGTGGACTTGAGGGGTCACACAATGAATTAGTCTTCTTGATCCAAGAACAAATGATCAATAATAGATTGATATTAAAATAATGTAGCTTTCTTGATTTAATTGAGAGAAGAAGATATATATATATATATATATATATATATATATATATATATATGTAACAGTACATCCCTAAATATGGTGCGGCGTACCATCCCGCACAAAGTCACAGCCCATAACGAGAACGGAGATCCGGCTACGGACCATTACCTGGCGAAAGGCAACAACATTTAAAAATCGACAACGACAACAACAAATGTGGAAGCGAAATACGATAATCATAAAATATATCCCACTCAGGGATGTAGTAAACAATAAATCTAAAGCACAGTTATAAAGTCCACCAAGGCCAGTGAAAAACAATAATCATAAATACCAAGTAAGGCCATCGAGGCTAAATGTATTATGTAGCGCCCCCTGAAGAAGGACAACCACATCCGCACCAAAATGGATTCCCGAGCTTCAGTGAGGGGCCTAAACTCAAAAACCCACTCTGGCGAACGGCACGCAAGCAATAACTATCGACAACAGCAACGACATCCCAACAACAACCACAACCATACAGAGTAATGCGGAAGCGATTTAAAAGGCAACAAATAAACTCCATAAAAGCCTACGAGGCTAACATAATATCGTTAAACATTTATAATTCAAGATACAAAATGATCATGAACACGTAGTGCCATCCATGGCTCAACTAGCCTATCCTGTGCAATCCTAGATATCTTCAACTATCCCACATCAGGGGCACATAAGATACATAAAGTAAATAAATCAGTAAAGGGGGTATGAAAGTAATTAAATACAATAAACAGGACTCAATAGTTGTTGGGACCACAGACAAGACAAACCAGACGACAAGACTGAGCCTATCTAGACCTGCTGATGCCGACTGACAAGATAGGTGACGCCGCCACCTGTCTACCTGAAGCAAGAACCAAAATAGAAGGAGTGAGTATAAAGGATACTCAGTAAGGGGGTCTTGATCACAGTTCGTCATTTGTCTTTTAAAACTAAACGTATTGAATGTTGCTCATTTTGAGAAGAAATATAAATAATATAAGTTGTAAAACAACACAAAGCAACACTCCGGTTCGGCTTACTTTGAAAATACAAAAGGGTGATGAACCGGATCCTTTAAAAATCATTTTCACATAGTGTCAAGCCGATAAGTTGAAAGGATATTAGTTGAGTCACGAGGCCGTTACAAGTTCGAAATGCATGATATAAGTAAGTTGGAAATGCTAAGTAAATACGGCTCGTAATTCAACTGAATAGTTTGAACAATAAAGGAGGCTTAAGCTGGCAAGTTTGAGCCACGCTTCCGGGTCTTATATATATATATAGGGAAGTACATATGCTAAAGGAAGAAAATCGGAATGTGCTTTGACTTGTAACAAAAGTCGTAAATCAATTAGACAAACAAATAATGCAATAATGTGTCCCGGTGAGAGCGGGCCCTCTCCTTATAACTCCCACTTATGAAAATCATGCAAACACGTAGTCAATTACTCCACCACCAACAGTCATGATCCACTAACAGAGTTTTAAGGAGACGCGATTAGCACCACCATACAGAGTTTTAGGGAGACGCTGTTAGCACCACCGTTCGCATCAACTTAGGCTAGCCAACCTCCTAGCCCACCTAAGTTAACACGCATAGAAGTATACATCGGGATTTGACCTAGACGCTCATCTCCAGGCTCACCTCTTGTATACTCCGGGCCCAAGTCCTGATTCAGTCCATGGCTCGCTTTTAAAATCAATAAAGCAGTAAAATATATAAGGCAGTTTTAAGTTGGTTGCCCAAACGTGGCGGTTCGAGACAAGCGATGTAACGGTTGGGGAGGCAACCGGGTATTCCATCGTTAGGAAGAATCCGCCCTAACCACTCAACAAGAAGGGTCCCCAACTAGGAATGCAAGCACTCCCGTTAAAGTTACGTTTAAAAGAAAATGGTTTAACTTGTCTCTAGTTGAAAACATTTTAAATCATTTTGGTTTTGCTATCAAAAGGTTTGACTAAGCAGATAAAGAAATAGTAAAGGCAATACAACAAGCAATAAGAAAAGCGGGATAGTAAGTTGTTTCGCAAACCTAAGCAACTATGTCCTTGCTCCAGTTAAAAGAAGTTTAAACCCTTACCTGGCTCGACACGACAATATGAAAGCAAGCGGTTGTCAAGTTTCTCCCTCGTTGGTCCCACCTGTAATACACAGGGCACAGGGCCTAGAGGATGAAAACGAGATGGACAATATGAAAAGTAAGATACAAGACAACAGACGACGAACGGCAATTCAAATGGAACCTCAATCATGCTACAGGTGCAATATGGAAAGCCAGACAATTAAACATATAAAGGCATATAAAATACGGAACAACAATTAAAGGAATATTAATGCAATTCTAAATAATGAAAGAAACATAGATATTAAATATTAAAGGCATGCTTAAATGCAATTAGGGCACGTAGACATGCTTAAAATAATATAACAAAGCTCTCTCGCGAAAACGGGATCGAACGGATTAGAAGCGGAAAAAGTGGATAAAAATCCCTAAACAAGGAGGTGTCAATTGATGGTCAAATAAGGTCGGATAAATTGCAAACTATGTAAAATATTAAATCTCAAAGCTCAAGGAAGCTATAGGTGAAATCGGATTGATTTTAGGGGGTCGTTTGCGAAAAGTCTAACATTTAAATAAGTGGGGTTGACCCAATTCCCGAAGTGAAAGAAGAAAGAAAGTTGGAAAATCCACTAAGGCATGTGCACCGGCCGACGCACAGTCTTGACGGTCTTGAACACGCTGTCAAGACCGTGCAGATGCACACGGCCTTGCGCACTGGCCATGCGCAAGGGCGCAAGCCAATGCAGACCAAAAAAGGGTGTGCACGGGCCAACACACGATATTGGCAAGACAGTGCACGAGCCCCATGTAGGGTAAAGGACTGCGTACAGGGCAAGACCGTGCAAGAGCCCGTGCAGATCTACTGGGCAGCAGACCCAGCAGATCGCAAAACCTTCTCGCGCACAACAACATTCAATCTCATAAATCTCCTAATTTACACCATAAAACATGCTAATTCACACATATAATCATATATATCATATTAGCTACACATAGGTCCAATAATTACGCAAAATGATCAAGTAAATCTTCCTAAATACGAAAATCCTAAAACTATAAAAATTCTATATAAAACCTATGAAAATCGCAACATGGAGGAAACAAAATGAAATGGGGTAAAAGAATTACCGATAGAGAATGAAGCAAGGATCATTCGGGTTTTCACGGCTTGTCGATCGGGTGAGAAACGGGCTCGATAGGGCGATTCTCCTCTCCTCTCTTCGTCTTTCTCCTTTTCTCCTTCTCTCTTCTCTTTCTCTTCCTTTCTCAAATAATAGGGATATGTGTGGAAATAAGGAATATAAGAGGGGTATGTATGAAAAAGGGATATTAATTAGGGTCGGGGTAAAATAGGAAATTTTGGATAAAAGGTGGGTTCTCGGGTAAAACTTATTCGTGATACTAAATATTCTCACGAAAAGCCTTCGGCGCGAATAAAATATTATTTTGGAATAAATCCGAAATTTCGGGTCATTACATAATATCCATCAACTACAATAATAAATATGCAACTGAATTCCTGTCACGGCCCCCGGGCGCGGAGAGGAGAACCCTCACGACGGCGCCCGTTGGACGTGCAGGCATAACCTCCAATCACCACTGAGTACAACCCTAAAGTTTGGCCGGAAACACTTGCCAAAAGGTGGTACCACAAGGTGGTTAATACTTGATGATTTTGTGATTATAAACCCATGAAATTACTTTTGTTTTTTCCTATGTGGGACAAATGCCCACATGGTACACCTTTATCAAGTTTGGGGTGTTACACTCACCCCTCCTTGAGAGCGTAATGTCCTCATTACGCCGCGACATAGCCCATGACCACCCGCCAGTGGGGACTCTAGAGGTGGCCCCCGCGCATGTAGCACTTTGCCCCGCAGGTTCAAGAGGTGGCTCCCATGTGCGTGGCACTTAGCTCCCACGACTGACGGTTGGCTCTGATACCATCTGTCACGGCCCCCGGGCGCGGAGAGGAGAACCCTCACGACGGCGCCCGTTGGACGTGCAGGCATAACCTCCAATCACCACTGAGTACAACCCTAAAGTTTGGCCGGAAACACTTGCCAAAAGGTGGTACCACAAGGTGGTTAATACTTGATGATTTTGTGATTATAAACCCATGAAATTACTTTTGTTTTTTCCTATGTGGGACAAATGCCCACATGGTACATATTTATCAAGTTTGGGGTGTTACAATTCCGATACTAATACCACCAAAAGGAAATGACGGAAACAAAATTACATAAATATAAAGGGCAACTCCGATGCCTAGACTCGATTTTCGCCTAGCACAAAATCCTGAAACAAAACATGGGTGAAGCGAAGGGGTTAGTCAAAGCGAGTAAGTGAGGGAGCTATAATACATATAAATTAATGAAAGAAGAATAAAGATTCATCATTTTTAAATGAGAAGAAAGCAACAAAAAATAAAGGTTTTTGAATAATTTGGTGAATCGACTAATGTTGCAAGAATAATTAAAAGCTCGTCGAGACGAGCACTTACCTCCCATTTCACAAACATAGATAATAACCAAATAGACCACCTTATACCTTCTGTGTTCGTGGCCGGATAGCAAAGCCAATACACTCACACCAAAATATTTGTGCATGGGAATTTTACCCAATACACCTACGGAATGAGACAAGTCTTCGACAAACGTCCTCAGATAAAGTCTTATCCGGTCCAAGGTACTCAAAGGACTTACACTCCGGCCTCACCCCGAGCTCCAAGTATGTGGAGTTAGAGCACCGAGCTCCACCGTGCACCCAACGTCTATCCGGCTTTACCTCGTACCCTATTCTCCAACAAGTATATTTATATATTGGCACAGAGGCCAAGATATATCTCAATTTCAAAAGATTTGTGTAGTCAAAGAGACCGATTGATAAATCCTGTAACGACCTGAATATTTTAATTATATTATTAATAATTACGCGAATTCTTTCTTACCTAATTTCTCGATCTATCCAATTGGATTAATCAATCTTGTGGAAAAGATTGATTTAACCTATCTTTTAAATACCCTCGATTACTTAAATTACATAAATGCCCTTAAAAGCTTAAATGACTATTTTACCCCCCGAGATATTTTCCTAAATATCTACCTATATCTCTCATTCTCTCATTTTCACAAAAGAAGGAGGAAGAACAAAGAAAAGAAGAAAGAAAGGAGAAAAGAGAGAAAATCTTCCCGACGCCCTACCGAGCCCGTTTCTCGCCCGATCGACGAGCCGTGAAAACCCAAACGATCCTCACTACATTCTCTACCGGTAGTCCTTTTACCCCATTTCATTTCGTTCCCTCTTCGTTGCGATTTTATTGAATATTATATAGAATTTTATACTTTTAGGATTTTCGTGTTTAGGGAGATTTACCTGACCATTTTACGTGATTCTTGTGTCTATATGTAGCTTATATGATATATATGTTATATGTGAAAATTAGGATGATTTATGGTGTAAATTAGGAGATGTATGAATTTATATTTGATTTCGCGTGAGAGGTTCGCGATCTGCTGAGTCTGATGCTCAGTAGATCCACACGGGCGAACGCACGGTCTTGAGCAAGACCGTGCAGGAGCCCGTGAGCAGCCCTTTTCAACCTGCACGGGCTTGAGCCCGTGCACAAGCCCGTGCACAGGCCCGTTTGCACCTGCACGGTCTTGGCACCGTGCTCAAGACCGTGCGGGAGGCCGTGCACCCCTTTTTGTGCTTGCACCGCGCAAGCCCGTGCGTTGGCCGGTGCAACATACTTAGTAGATTTTCTAGCCTTTTTCCTTTCTTGCACTTCGGAAATTGGTCAACCCCACTCATTTAAATGTTGACTTTTCTCCGACCTCCGAATATCAATCCGATTTCACCTATAGCTTCCTTGAGCCTCGGGATTTGATATTCTTCATAATTTACAATTTATCTGACCCTATTTGACCATCAATTGACAGCTTTCTCGTTTAGGGATTTTACCCCACCTTTCCCGTTCCTTAACCGTTTAATCCCGTGTTCGTGAGACCTCGTCTTTATATTATTTTAAGCATGTCTACGTGGCCTAACTGCGTTCTAGCATGCTTTCCATATTTATTATTAATGTTCTTCCATCATTATAATTGTTTTAAATATTATTTTAAATATCGTTCCATAATTTATATATCCTTACATGTTTAACTATCTGACTTTCTATATCGCACCTGTAGCATGAGTGGAGTTATATGAATTGCCGTGCTTCGTCTGTTGTTCGTGTCTTGCTTTTGTTATTATCGGTCTCGTTTTCATCCTCTAGGCCCTGTGTATTACAGGTGGGTCCAACGAGGGAGAAACCTGACTACCGCTTGCTTTCATACTGCCGTGTTGAGCCAAGGTAAGGGTTTAAACTTATTTTAACTGGGGCAAGGACATAGACTACTATAGGTTTGTAAAATAAATGATTACGCCGCTTTTCTTATTACTTGTTGTACTGCCTTTACTATTCCTTATGTGCCTAGTCAAATCTTTTTATAGTAAAACGAAAATGATTTGAAATGCTTTCAACTAGAGACAAGGAAAACCCTTTTGTTTTAAATGCGAACTTTGGTCTCTCGACCTCGCAAATATAACCTTGTCTCGAATGGTCCCTTTGGCCTTCCACATCCCGATTCCCCAATTGCGAATGGCCCGTTTGGCCACCTAACTGTCATTGATTTCAAAAGCGAGTCATAAACTGTTTAATGACTTGGGCCCGGAGAATACTGGAGGTGAGCCTGGGGATGTGCGTCTAGGGCAAATCCCGATGTGTACTTCTAGCGTGTTAACTTGGGCCGGCTAGGAGGTTGGCTAGCCTGAGTTGATGCGAACGGTGGTGCTAACAGCGTCTCCTTAAAACTCTGATATGGTGGTGCTAATCGCGTCTCCTTAAAACTCTGTATAGTGTTGTTGGTGGTGGAGTACTTGACTATATGCTTGCATGATTTTCAATTGGGAGTTATAAGGAGAGGGCCCGTTCTCGCTGGGACACATTATTGCATGATTTATTGCATTTATTGCTTGTGTAATTGTTTTACGGCTTTCGTTACAAGTCGAAGCACCTTCCGATTCTCTTCAATTATCATATGTATTTCCCCATATATATATATAAAACCCGGAAGCGTGACTCGTACTTGCTACCCTAAGCCTCCTTTATTATTCAACTAATATCCTTTCAATTTATCGGCTTGATATTACGTGCAAATGTTTTAAAGGATCCGGTTCGTCAACCTGTTGTGTTTTCAAATAACCGAACCCGAGTGTTGCTTTGTGTCCTTTTACAACTTATATTTCGTATTCTTTCTCAAAACGGGAAACACTCACCACTTTTGGTTTTAAAAAGATAAATGACGAACGGTGATCAAAACCCCTTACTGAGTATCCTTTATACTCACCCCCTGCTGTTTTGGTTCTTACTTCAGGTAGACAGGTGGCGACGTCACCTATCTTGTCAGTCGGCATCAGCAGGTCTAGCTAGGCTCAGTCTTTCTGGTTTGTCTTGTCAGTGGTCCCAACAACTGTCGAGTCTTGTCATATTTATGTGCCCCTGATGTGGGATAGTTGACGATATCTAGGATTGCATAGGGTAGGCTAGTTGAGCCATGGATGGCACTATCTGCTTATAAACATTTTGTATCTTGATTTTAAATGTTAATTGATATTATGTTAGCCTCGTAGGCTTTTATGAAATTTAATTGTTTACATTAATCGCTTCCGCATTTCTCTGTTTTATTGTGGTTGTTGTTGGGATGTCGTTGTTGTTGCCCGTAGTGGTTGCTTGAGTGTCGTTCGCCGGAGTAGGTTTTTGAGTTGAGGCCCCTCGCTGAAGCTCGGGAATCCATTTCGGTGCGGATGTGGCGGTCCTTCTTCAGGGGGCGCTACAGTCAGTGGTATCAAAGCCTAGGTTCCCAAAAGGAACCGAAGCTTTGTAATCGCGTCGTGTCTTGTCCCTTGTGTCTGCCCGTTTCGTGTCAATGTGACTTAGAGTTTCCAGTCACCGGTGCTTGAGAACTCCTTAGTATTGAAATTGTGATTGATCTTCTTTTGGAATGGCCAACCAACCGTTTGATCTCTTACAATTGTAGTACTGAGTTGGAATTGAATGCAAGTGGATGTGGAACTCGAGGTAGCGTCTGTCTTGTCTTGTCGTCTTATCGTGTTCTGCTTGGGTCTTGTCGTGCCTAGGTCGTACGGCTATAGGATCGAGTTTTGCTTGTTATGTGATTTATTTCCTGCTTAAATTGATTACACGCTATTCGAATCACATATGTATGTCTATTTGGATTTTTATATGCCTTATGTGATCATCCCATTAACCGATCATGCATTGATTTCTAGTTTGTTATTCACAGATACATAATGCCTCACCAAGGACCCCCTGCAGCTCCCCCATCTCCGAATTCGATTGCAAGAGAGTTGGTGACAGCTATGAGACAGATTGCTGAGCAAGTGCATCAAGAGAGACAACAACAACAGCAGCATGTGCCTATAAGACAAGCCGAGGGTGAATCCCTGGACAGATTTATGCACTACAACCCACCTTGTTTCGTGGGTGAACCAGATGACCTTAAGGCCGAGGCTTGGGTAGCCGATCTGGAGCGAATCTTTCGAGTAATACGCTGCGGTGACCCTGAGAGGGTCGAGTATGCCATCTTTCTCATGAGAGGACCAGCTGAAGATTGGTGGCGCTACATAGAACAGAGATGGATCGCTGAGAGAATTCCGTACACTTGGTCGCGGTTCCTATCTGACTTCCGACAGAAGTACGTGCCGCAAGTGGTACATGACAGCCGAGAAAGAGAGTTCATGTCCCTCACCCAAGGAGCTCTCCCCGTTGCACAATACGAGGCACTTTTCAGCCGCCTCATCATCTATGCTCCTCACATTGCATCTGACGATCGAAGAAGAGCGCGGAAATTCATCGAGGGACTTCAACCAGAGATCTTGGAAAGATTAGTGGGATTGGACATTCGAGTTTATCACGAGGCAGTTAACCGAGCTATGAGAGTGGAGTCCGATCTTCAAGAGATGAGACGAAGTATTCCTCACATGAAAGGATCCTCTTTCAACGAGAAGACAAGAAGAGAGCCATCCGGACCGAGCACCTTTCCGACATGGGAACCACACTACAAGATGTCGAAACCTACCAAACCAGAAGTGAATGAGGATCTCATTCCCTGTGAGCACTGTGGAAAGATAAATCACAAGACTGCATGGTGTAGGAAGAAGTCGAGACGTTGCTTCAGATGTGGGAGTAGCAAGCATCGAGTTCAAGATTGCCCCGACTCAGGCAACCCTCGGGGAAGAAAAAGGGGATCTCGACCCTGATACCGACTCGCAGAGGTATATTGCATTATCATATCATTCATTCATATTATTCTGTTTCGAATGGTAATCGCTTTAAATATCTGTTAAGTGTTTTATATAACTTACGTACTTTAACTGCTTTCAAAATTCACACTTGCACTGATTGAATGATTAGATGCTAAGATTTATGTGACCTCTGTGTGGATAGCGTGGAATTCGATAACTTTGTTATACGCTATTAGAGAGTGCTAAGGACAAGGAGTTCTTGGCCGACTAGGATCGATTCTGTTGCGAGTACGTTATGCGGTTCTGGATAGCACCGACGTTGACAAATCGAGTCTGAAGGAGTATACTTCTGAAGGTATGTCTGAAGATGAATCAACTAGTGAAGAGGATAATGAATTATCTGACGATGATGATTATATGGGAGATGAGCCGACATCGGTTTCTGATAATGACGATCCTGATGTTTCGTATGAAGTCGAGTGAAGAAATGATGAAAATGATGGTTTAATGGAAGGCGGAGAGGAGAAATCATCCAATACCATTGAAGCTGAGAAAACACTTTGTAGAAAGAATAAGAAAGAGTGTGATCTTGAAGAAACAGATTGTGAGAAGGACTAGGAGTACAATGGGAGAAATGATGATGGCGTTACTTCCTGTAAAAGGAACTCTAATCAAGAAACAGGAGGAGGATGTGACAATTGTCATTGAGGATACGAAGAGTACAAGAATCAGTCGGAAGAACGAAATAGATAATGACAGTGATGATGGACCTTACATTGGGATTTTCTGATTCTTCGTCGTTAGCCTTGTTTAAGGTTTTGTAATGTCGTCTTTCGCATGACTTTGAATTTTATTTGGAATGTTAATTGCATTTAAATATTTTTGTTATGTCTGATGTTTTATAATGTATTTTAATTGCTCTTAAATGTTCGTTTTTAATTCGCGTTATTAGAACTCTTAGATTATACTCCTCTTAACTAACCCCGAAGTCCGGAGGAGAATCTGAGGACAAATTCTCTTGAAGAGGGGAGTATTGTAACGACCCGAATATTTTAATTATATTATTAATAATTACGCGAATTCTTTCTTACCTAATTTCTCGATCTATCCAATTGGATTAATCAATCTTGTGGAAAAGATTGATTTAACCTATCTTTTAAATACCCTCGATTACTTAAATTACATAAATGCCCTTAAAAGCTTAAATGACCATTTTACCCCCCGAGATATTTTCCTAAATATCTACTTATATCTCTCATTCTCTCATTTTCACAAAAGAACGAGGAAGAACAAAGAAAAGAAGAAAGAAAGGAGAGAAGAGAGAAAATCTTCCCGACGCCCTACCGAGCCCGTTTCTCGCCCGATCGACGAGCCGTGAAAACCCAAACGATCCTCACTACATTATCTACCGGTAATCCTTTTACCCCATTTCATTTCGTTCCCTCTTCGTTGCGATTTTATTGAATATTATATAGAATTTTATAGTTTTAGGATTTTCGTGTTTAGGGAGATTTACTTGACCATTTTACGTGATTCTTGTGTCTATATGTAGCTTATATGATATATATGATTATATGTGAAAATTAGGATAATTTATGGTGTAAATTAGGAGATGTATGAATTTATATATTGATTTCGCGTGAGAGGTTCGCGATCTGCTGAGTCTGATGCTCAGTAGATCCACACGGGCGAACACACGGTCTTGAGCAAGACCGTGCAGGAGCCCGTGTGCAGCCCTTTTCAACCTGGACGGGCTTGAGCCCATGCACAAGCCCGTGCGCAGGCCCGTTTGCACCTGCACGGTCTTGGCACCGTGCTCAAGACCGTGCGGGAGGCCGTGCACCCCCTTTTGTGCTTGCACCGGCTTGCCAAGCCCGTGCGCAAGCCTGTGCGTTGGCCGGTGCAACATACTTAGTAGATTTTCTAGCCTTTTTCCTTTCTTGCACTTCGGGAATTGGTCAACCCCACTCATTTAAATGTTGACTTTTCTCCGACCTCCGAATATCAATCCGATTTCACCTATAGCTTCCTTGAGCCTCGGGATTTGATATTCTTCATAATTTACAATTTATCCGACCCTATTTGACCGTCAATTGACAGCTTTCTCAATTAGGGATTTTACCCCACCTTTCCCGTTCCTTAACCGTTTAATCCCGTGTTCGTGAGACAACGTCTTTATATTATTTTAAGCATGTCTACGTGCCCTAACTGCGTTCTAGCATGCTTTCCATAATAATTATTAATGTTCTTCCATCATTATAATTGTTTTAAATATTCTTTTAAATATTGTTCCATAATTTATATATCCTTACATTTTTAATTATCTGACTTTCTATATCGCACCTGTAGCATGAGTGGAGTTATATGAATTGCCGTGCGTCGTCTGTTGTTCGTGTCTTGCTTTTGTTATAGTCGGTCTCGTTTTCATCCTCTAGGCCCTGTGTATTACAGGTGAGTCCAACGAGGGAGAAACCTGACTACCGCTTGCTTTCATACTGCCGTGTTGAGCCAAGGTAAGGGTTTAAACTTATTTTAACTGGGGCAAGGACATAGACTATTATAGGTTTGTAAAATAAATGATTACGCCGCTTTTCTTATTACTTGTTGTACTGCCTTTACTATTCCTTATGTGCTTAGTCAAACCTTTTTATAGTAAAACGAAAATGATTTGAAATGCTTTCAACTAGAGACAAGGAAAACCCTTTTGTTTTAAATGCGAACTTTGGTCTCTCGACCTTGCAAATATAACCTTGTCTCGAATGGTCCCTTTGGCCTTCCACATCCCGATTCCCCAATTGCGAATGGCCCGTTTGGCCACCTAACTGTCATTGATTTCAAAAGCGAGTCATAAATTGTTTAATGACTTGGGCCCGGAGTATACAGGAGGTGAGCCTGGGGACGTGCGTCTAGGGCAAATCCCGATGTGTACTTCTAGCGTGTTAACTTGGGCCGGCTAGGAGGTTGGCTAGCCTGAGTTGATGCGAACGGTGGTGCTAACAGCGTCTCCTTAAAACTCTGATATGGTGGTGCTAATCGCGTCTCCTTAAAACTCTGTATAGTGTTGTTGGTGGTGGAGTACTTGACTATATGCTTGCATGATTTTCAATTGGGAGTTATAAGGAGAGGGCCCGTTCTCGCCGGGACACATTATTGCATGATTTATTGCATTTATTGCTTGTTTAATTATTTTACGGCTTTCGTTACAAGTCGAAGCACCTTCCGGTTCTCTTCAATTATCATATGTATTTCCCCATATATATATATATAAAACCCGGAAGCGTGACTCGTACTTGCTACCCTAAGCCTCCTTTATTATTCAACTAATAACCTTTCAATTTATCGGCTTGATATTACGTGCAAATGTTTTAAAGGATCCGGTTCGTCAACCTTTTGTGTTTTCAAATAAGCCGAACCCGAGTGTTGCTTTGTGTCCTTTTACAACTTATATTTCGTATTCTTTCTGAAAACGGGCAAGACTCACCACTTTTGGTTTTAAAAAGATAAATGACGAACGGTGATCAAAACCCCTTACTGAGTATCCTTTATACTCACCCCCTGCTGTTTTGGTTCTTGCTTCAGGTAGACAGGTGGCGACGTCACCTATCTTGTCAGTCGGCATCAGCAGGTCTAGCTAGGCTCAGTCTTTCTGGTTTGTCTTGTCAGTGGTCCCAACAACTGTCGAGTCTTGTTTATTGTATTTATTTACTTTACATATTTATGTGCCCCTGATGTGGATAGTTGACGATATCTAGGATTGCATAGGGTAGGCTAGTTGAGCCATGCATGGCACTATCTGCTTATGAACATTCTGTATCTTGATTTTAAATGTTAATTGATATTATGTTAGCCTCGTAGGCTTTTATGAAATTTAATTGTTTACATTAATCGCTTCCGCATTTCTCTGTTTTATTGTGGTTGTTGTTGGGATGTCGTTGCTGTTGCCGGTAGTGGTTGCTTGAGTGTCGTTCGCCGGAGTGGGTTTTTGAGTTGAGGCCCCTCGCTGAAGCTCGGGAATCCATTTCGGTGCGGATGTGGCGGTCCTTCTTCAGGGGGCGCTACAAATCCAAGTTTTGCCTCTTTTCGAGCTAAAGGGCTCTCAAAGAGTTACTATATATATAATATTTTGATATCAAAATATTTTCCCCGAATTCATTAAGATAGTACGGTTTCAAATAATTAATACATATAGTAATAAGTTGGGGAGAGAACCATTAAAGCATAAAACAAGGCTTTGGGATTTATATTGAATATCTACTATACGTATAGGGAAACCGAACTCAGAAAAGAAACCCTACCTGGACAATGATGCGAAAGAGAAAAGGAAAGGACCAACTATTCCCCGGGAGGAATATCACCTGAAAATACAGTCAAGACACAACTGCATAAGATGACAAGACAACGCACGGCCTAAGTTAAAACAAATAATCACTTATAGAAGCCACAAACGAGCAAATAAGCAAATATATCAAATTCTTAACTAAAACGACTGAAATATTAAAATTAAAGGATCATAAGCATGCTTATGTGCAAACGAAGTTCATATTCATGCTTAAAATATCATTAGAAATCATTCGTGCAAGTTTTGGATCAATCGAATAAAATTACAAAAATACCCTTACAAAAATCACACTATTCACAACCCGAACAAAGTTGAAAAAATTCAAACTCTAGAAATTATCAAGTTTTTGGATCCTATGAATCTATTGGTGAATTCTGAATTCAAAAATAATATATAATGAAGAAAGTCGAAATTGGGCTTTTGAAGTAGGTCGGATTGGAAAAAGCTGAAAATTTGGCTAAAGGGTGGACATGGCCTACGACACAGGGTGCTGCAGGCCGTGTGGGGCTTAAAGGATGCGCACGGACTGCTGCAACCCATGTGGGCTGACATGGGATGCTGCACGGGGTGCTACATCCCGTGTAGTTCTAAAAGTAGCAACAAATCGGGCTTTTCACAGCAAACCCTCGAGAGATCAACCAAAAATCACCAAATGCTCAAAGCACAATCAACCAATCATGCTAATACTCCAATATGTTACTCTCCTACACATATTCGACATATAGGGCCAAGAAATTCAAAAAACGATACGCAAAATCTATCAAACCCAATATATATACAATATTTGACATTTTGAACAAAACTCAGAAAATCGAAGCATAGAGTGGACAAAATCAAATGGTGGAAGAAGGTTACCGGAAGTAGAGATCAAGAGGAACGCGTAGGAGTTTACGGTTTCTCAATCCGGCAAGAAACGAGCACGGTGCGATGAATCGAAGCTTTTCTCTTCTTCCTTCTTTTTCTTTCTTTTTCTCTTCTTCTCTTTCTTTTCTTTTTCTGAGTTGAGCATGAAGTGAGACAGACAGAGAGAGAGAAGAGACTAAGTCAAGAGGTTTGACTCGGCGTAGAGACGAAATACAAGTTGTCCAAACTAAACAATGTTAGTGCGTATTATTTGGTATATTTTCATGAAACTAATCCCTCCCTTCTTAGCCTTTAATTGTTGTTTTTGTGTTAATTAGTCTAATTTCTGTTTTAAGTTTTAGGATTAGGCATTTTGATGGAAAAGGAGCTGAAACACAAAGAAAAGCTAAAGAAAACGCACAAGTTGGATTAAGTCATGGGAACAACCCATGATCATGGCTAAGGGATGACACAACTGCTTGGACTAAGCTGAAATTAGCCAATCAGGAGGCTCCAGATGGTGTTGTTTTAGAAGCTATTTTGCATGCCAATTTGTTGACAAGTACTGCTACTTTTGGCCTGGTTTCTCTTGGCAATAATTTATCATTTCTTTTGGGAGGATGCTTCAATTTGATTGGTGGATATTGCCCACTCAAGACTAACAAAAACATTCCACCAGATCTGGACCAACAAGAGAACACTTAAACAGAATTGGAGAAAAAGAGAACAGAGAAGGAAGGCAACAACAGTTGAAGACCATCTTTTATTTTCAGATTTTCTCTACACATTCTACCTTTGTAAAGAATATATCGGTTTAACTTTCCAATCTCTCTCCTTACATTTTGTTTAAGAATTTGGAGAAGATTTGTGTAAATATGTTTTGTGGCTGAACTCTTTTCACATTTTAGTTAAGGTTGTATATGCTCAAACCTCTTATTTGTGAGATCTAATAGAACTCAATGTTCTTAATCTTTGGTATTATTTATGCTTTTGATTTAATGTTCATCACACGCTTAGAGATGATTAATTAGGCCTGGTTAGTTATCTTTAAAGTATGTGTATAGTTGATTGTAGAAAACACATGTCATGTGTATAACCTATGATCATGAAACGAACATTGCTAGGATTTTGAGTATTATGTCCAATGCATTATGTGGCATATTTATCTGATTTAAATGATCCGAGCTCGCGAGATTATTGGTCAGGATTGGTGTTCTTTTGGTGTCTTAATGCAACCAATAGGCTACATTTTGAGTTCTTAACTACAAAGTTGTTTATTGGTTAAAGTAGCAAGTAGCGATCTTATCCTATTTTCCGATTAAGTTAGAAAGAACGAGGTTGCCAGAGCTTGTTGGCGCTATAGCCAATCTATCAAATGATTAATTGCTTATTTTTGCATCGATGATCGAATCTGAAGTTTAAGCTATAAAATACCTTAGCTAGAATGTGTTTTTACCGAATCCTTTTAAACCTTTAACTTTGTCAAGCTTCATTTCTTTACTTAAATAATCTCTTACAATTTCAGTTTTATTAGTTTCATAAATTACATCAAACCCCCCCCCCTCCCCCCCCCCCCCCCCTCCCCCCCTCTTTACAAGTTTGATTTTCTTAGTTTTAAAAAGAATTTAAATCAAACTAGTTCTTGTGGGATCGACCCTATTACCACTTTACGCAATTCATTTGTGTTCGGCAGAAGAGGTTTTTATTTTGATAGATTCGGCACCCATCAAACAATATTACAGTCAAAGTTCATAAAATCTCACGCACGTTGATAGGTCGTGGTTTAAATACCGAAATGCACTCATTTACGAAAAAGTCATATATTTCACATAATAAATAGCAAAATAATACACGATACGCGAAAAATAAAACAGTTCGAGTTTCCGGTTCTTGATTTGGAATATATATATATATATATATATAGAGAGAGAGAGAGAAAGATAATAAATTTATCAGTTCATTAATCTGGGTATTTAATTGATTGGGCTTTTGGTTAATTAATTAGTTCGTTCATACAAGGTTGATTCAATTAAATAAACTAAGTCCAAACAAGCTTGGACTGTACTGTTAATTAAAGTTTGGAAGGATTTAATTAATGAAGCGCAAACCCAACAATTGATGAATTGGATCAGAACTGGACCAAGCTTGGTCTAGTAGCATGGGACGAAAATCCTGGCCCATGAAGCTCTTGGTTTTTTCGGCCAGTGTGTCTATTTAATAGACATCTGGCTAATCATTCTCATTAAGTGAATTCTTATCTCTTTTATGAACGTTATTTTGTTCTTAAATAGTTCGAGAAACGTCTAGTATTAATCGAACTGTTGGTCAAGGAAATTCAATTCGTAGACTTAATCCTCAGAGGGCTCTTTTCGAGTCTTCGTTTGGCAAGCAAGTAGATTCATAGTTCTTGAGAAATTCAATCCCTACATCAGCATACGTGCTAAAGGTGATTAATCTGAATCACTATGTTTTATGAGAAAACATCTTTCATCGGTTATAAACTTCCTGGGAAATCAGTTTTAGTTTTTCGGCATAAAAATTTTAAATTCCGCATGTACCGGTATACGATTCCAACAGTTAATACGTATAAAGTACTATGCTGAGAAATCAAGATACTCAGAGACTGACACAAAGTATAAATTCTAATATAATAAGTTTTTATAATATATGGCAAAAATAGAAAATCGAGTACAGGATAATAGGTATCAAGTGGTAAGGTGCGAAATCAAAGTATTCAGAGCCGGAACCAATATATAAAATCCAATATAACAAGTATTTCTATATATTTTGTATTATTATAAAAGATACACGTACATATGAAGAAGAATTCCCAAAACTCCAAAATTTATAATATAAATTCTAATATCACATTTATTTTTAATATATTTTTATTACTGTATATATATGCAAATATAACATCCACAAAGTAAAAATTCATCCATTCTTTTTTGGCACTCAGTTACTATTTCCCAACTAACTATAGCTCATAAGTGAATTACATAATTTGCAGGAAAGGACAAACTGGTTATGATAGATCCAAACGCAGCAACCGACTGAAAGCTCCAATGGCGAGATCAATATCGTCTGCTTCTCTGCGTTCCATAGCACCCACTCCAATTCTCTTACCTTCTTCATCCCTATCTCGATTATTTCCGTTCCCTTTAACGACCACAGAATTTTTACACTCGAAAATTCGTGGATGCTCCGTCAGAGCCAGAGCGATTAGGGAGTGGCAAGAGTATGAAGAAGCCGTCAAGGAGAAAGACCTTGCTCGAGCGCTTCGATTCCTCAGAGATGCTCCAATTGAAATCGAGAATTCTTCTATCGAGTCGACTCGGCCCGGAATTGAAGAATTGGGTTTCCTCGGTTTGGGGAGGGATTGGGAGGTGTTGGACACATGTTTGAACGCTGATGATATGAGGCTCGTTGGGAGCGCCTATACTTTTCTCCAAGACAGAGGGTTCTTGCCCAATTTTGGGAAATACCGTAACATTGGTAAGTTATCTGGACCATTTCTACATGATTTTATTGGTCTGTAGACTCTGCACTCTGGTCTCTGTTCATGTTGTAAAAATGTGGTGCTCCGACTTGAATTTTGATTGTTAATGTTTCGGTTCGTTGGTTGGTCATTTCTAATAGCTAGTTTTCTTATATTTCATGACATTAGAGTTACCTTTAGGTGATGTTCTTGTGTTGTACTATGAATGCCAAGAAGTTGCTAAGTAATTCTGAAAGTGATATAATTGTTTCCGTGTATGTTATATTATATGTGTTCCACATGCTTGAGTTGCTGTTTTTGTGCAGTTTTAGAGGGAGCAAGAGAAGTTACACCAACTGTGTTGAAATCTTCAACTGGTTTAGAAGGTATAAGTTGATCTACGAATAATTATTTCCTTTAGCAAACGGAAGATGTTATGAGATGTATCTTATCTATTATCCCTTTAAAGCAATTAAATATGTATTTATGCGTGCAATTTTTATTCCAAATCTCTAGTCTAATTATTTCCCCTTACATTGCCGGTGCTGTTCCAGTCTCAAAACTTTCTCCCAAAAAGTGGGGTGTTTCTGGAAGTTCTAGTTATCTTTTCATTGCTCTGATTGCCGGGGTGTCTATTCTGCTAAATCAAGGAATAGATATCAGACCAAATCTTGCAGCGGTATTGGGATTGGCGATGTTAGATGCTATTTTTGTTGGTGGCTCATGCTTTGCCCAGATCTCTAGTTATTGGCCTCCATATAAGCGTCGCATTTTAGTTCATGAAGCTGGTCATCTTCTTGTAGGTAATCCATGTTGTTGTTCATATATGTATTATCCTTTGACAATTTTATGAAGCAATGATGGTGAGAGTTGAAACCAGTTAACACGAGTTTATGGGACATTAAGGGCTTTTACAGTAAACATGCATATACTATATCTTTGTTGGTTTGTGCGTTGCTGAATCGGTTTTGTCACAAGTATTAGTAGAATACTATAATGTTGTGGAGTTACTTGGACAATTCCAATAATGTATTAGTTCTTTGAATTTGCAGCTTACCTGATGGGTTGCCCAATTCGTGGTGTGATCTTAGACCCAATTGTTGCAATGCAGATGGGCATACAGGGACAGGTATTTCCACTCTGGCAAGTTGTTTTAGACATCCTTCCGTGCATCATGTTGTCGACTTGAGTCTCCAAAGTTCTGTAATTTTGCTTACGATGTGTTTAGAAATCATTTTATAAAGATCAAAAGCATTAAGAGTACGTGTTTTGCTGTTAACTCTATATAGTGAGTTATCTTGTGGTATTTTCAAACTGGCAGAATGTGTGGCTGAAATTTTATGGAGTGTTTTTGGAATAATTTAAGCGATTCTCTTATTTTTCTGGCACAACAACCTTTTTTTGTTTTTCTGGTGCAAAAAGTAGTTGATTTCGATTGTCCTTGTTGACTTTAGCGAACCACCAAAATGCATGTTCTAGTGGTTGACTTTCCGTAAACATTTATCTTTGTTTTCATCATATACTCTACATAACTGTTAGTATTCAGGCAGGAACACAGTTTTGGGATGAGAAACTCCAAAATGAGCTTGCTCAGGGCCGTGTCAGTGGTACCGCCTTTGACAGGTTTGTCGTGTCCGGATCCACTCTTAAGTTGCTCTTAGTAGTTCCTTGCCCCAATTATAAATAATTAGATACTCACATAATGCTTCCCATGGTTAATATTTGGTAGGGCCGGTACCGTAAAGTCATATTGTGATGTGAAGCAATGACTTAACTTTTAAATAAAAAATGAAATTGTTCCCAAATATGAGTCTCTTAAAACCATATTTTGCATTTTCTGACAATGATCAGGTATTGCATGGTGCTCTTTGCTGGGATTGCAGCCGAAGCTCTTGTGTATGGAGAGGCTGAAGGTGGAGAAAATGATGAAAACCTATTCAGGGGCATCAGTGTCCTTTTACAACCCCCACTCTCCACTGCACAGGTTTTCCTCTACATCCATTATCCTTCGTGTATAAATTTCTATGTTTATCTTTTGGTTATTGGAAATCAAGAATAGGTTATGTCGATCCATGGATGTTATTTTTTGCAGTTGTCCACACTAAAACATGAAATAACCATAATCATGTTAACACTTTACACATCCTGACATAATGGCTTTCTCATGGATAGATGTCAAATCAAGCGCGTTGGTCTCTACTGCAATCGTACAATCTGCTGAAATGGCATAGACATGCACATAGAGCTGCCGTCAAAGCTCTGCAAAATGGAGACAGTCTGAGTGTGGTCATAAGGAGAATCGAAGAAGCCATGTCTTCCAAGAGATAATAAATAATAAGAATAATAATAATCCATATGGTTGAAGAATGAAGAGAGTGAAAATGGTGCTAAGTACAGCTCTCTGGACTAACAACGTTGGCTGCTAGATCGATTCCGAAGTGGCTTCTGTAAGAAGTGAGTATTGTATAATTGGAGCTTGAGGATCGAAGACCCATTTTTCTACTACTGAAGATTCTTTCTGGACTTGGGAGGTTCCATAGTCCCGTGCTGTTACTTGGCTATGAGTGGATTTTGTAGGATAGCTGAAAATAAGATAGGAGCTTTTCCTGAGTTAGCAGAGTTGTAGCTTATGAAGTGTAACCCAGGGAATACATTCAAAATTATTCTGTGAATACTTGTACTTTGTATAGTAAGGAATATCATGTGGCTTGATGAAAGTTATCCAATATTAATTTGGTTATTAATACTAGATCAAGAAGATCCCAATTCAATCCGATCATAACATTCAACATATGAATCCAATTGCTCAAGAGTTGTTATGTGCGGACATAGATATGACAATAAAGACAGGACACTGATTTTTTTTCAATATTTACTAATAAGAGTTTTCATGGGTGTCACTTCGTCGAATGGGAATTTCTCATTTAAAGATACTTGGAACTTCGTCCGGCAGAAGAGGCATTCATGTCCTATCTCCAGGACCTTTTGGAGTAAATTAGTGCCACCGGCTATTTCTGTGTTCATGTGGAGAGGAGAGCTATTAACGGTTGGCTTACTCTCAATTCCATTATGAAAAAGAAAGGTTTGAACTTGGCCTCGAGATGTCAGGGTTGTCATGAGGAGGAGGACTTCGCGCATGTGTTCATGGGGAATCAAAAGATCAGGCTTGTCTGGGGTTATGCTCATATACCCAATATGCATTCTGGCATTTGAGAATATTCGACTGTTTCTAAGCTATTGGTTTAACTCAATTGTACATCAGTCCAAGTTCCATATCCATTCCATTATCCCTATCCTTATCATGTGGCATGCTTGGGAGGCTCGTAATAAAAGGAAGCACGATGGAGATCGGTTTTTGGCTGCTAGAATTATTTTTCAGGTTTGGCGAAGATAAACTTATTGGCTTCATCACGCCAACATTCTCAAGCCGAGTTGCTGGAAAGGTGATCTAACGGCCACGGGAGCTCTTAATTTGAACCAAGTGATTCATCGATCAGTCAGCCTCAAGATTAATGTTCGATGGGGTAAACCTCCACCTAATTGGATCAAGCTGAACACGGACGGGGCGTCAAGGGGAAATCCAGGCGCTGCTGGAGTTGGTGGTATCATTAGACACTCAGTTGGTAAGCCTATTTTTGGTTTCTACTCTTTCCTTGGTGACAAAACTAACAATATTGCAGAACTTTGGCCGCTCATGGAGGGTCTTTCAATTGTGGTTGATCTTGGATTCTATAACTTATCCTTGATCTCATCAACAATGGTGGCAACACTTCTTCGGATAAAAAATTTATTCTTGTCAGAATTCGCAACCTTATGGCTCGAGTCAATATTCGGTGGTCCCATATTTACTGAGAAGGCAATGGTGTGGCGGATCACCTTGCCAACTTGGCTTGTGACACGGAGGAATCTCGAATGATGGAGGCGGGTCAATTCCAAGGTCGATTGCTTGGGCTCATTAGGACGGATGCAGCTGGTCTTCCTAACATCAGGAGCAAGACTAAATCTTATTAATTCCCTATGATCAACTCTATTTGCTTAATTATGAGTCTTGTGGGTTTTGATAACGTGGAGTTTTTTCTGATTAGTACAGGTAGTTACATCAAGTTAGCTGGGGATTCTTACTTGGTTTCCGTCGGTGGGGCACATTGACAGGTAAGAATTTGTTTCTTGGCTTTGGTCTAGTGCATTGAATTTTGTTCCTGTTTGGCAGGTTTGATGGGAACTTGGAACAGGAAGATCGTGCTATATGGACTCACAAGATCTTGGCCTGTAACGACTCAAAATTTCTGAGTTCAAAAATTGGTGCGCCTTTCGAAATTCGGATCGTTTACGGTCCCGACGTGTTTCATGGTTTCATATTTTTCAACTTTAGCATTTCAAGATTTTCATAAATCATTGATTTTGACCTTTCAAAACCTCAAATCATTAATAAGAATTTAATTTGCATCGTTTTGCCATTAACTAGGGTCAATTTGGTAAATTTATATTTTAGCTCGTTTAATTTAATATAGTAATTTAACAGTGCATTGGACCGCAATCCAGTGTAAATTTCATCGAGGTTCCAAGCATTTTCATAAAGTCCAAAATATCTCTAGTAAAATCATATTTTCAAGAAATTTGCATTTTAGCCCAAACTTATTTACACTTTGACCCAACCCGATGTTGACTTTTCGTAAATGTGCAAATTTTTAGAAAACGAACCTCAAACCTTGTTAAGCTTTTCATTACGATCAATTTGACACTAAATACGCCTAATTCTGAGACTTTGCATTTTTGTCTCGTTTTTTCAAAATCATATAAATAGAAAGTTTCTAGTTTTAGAAACCACACACACAATGATGAACATCAAACGACAAGCTTTCTCTCCAAAATGAGATTTTCGCAAATATTATTGGAATTGAATAAATGATATGTCCAGACGATCGTATCGACGAGACGAATCCAGTCATACCTTTATTTTCCCGATGGCAATGGCGGATGGGACTTGGTTCTGGACCGTTTTTTCACGACGAAGCCATTGGTAGCGGTGCCGTGGCCTACAACGCAGCCACATCGGAGATGCGGTGGCAGAGAGGCGCGACGGCAAAAATCACCTGGCGATGATTTCGACGACGGTGAGGTCGCGTACCACCTGGGCTTTAAAGCCCTTGACGACAGAAGTCCAATGGCAGTGGTCTCGCCCCCATCCGATCACCGATGGCGGAGTTATGACAGTTTGAAAGTGGCGCGGTGGTAGGTCACGGCAGCAAAGGTGGTCCGGCGACTTCCGGCCACCATTTTCGACGGACAACACACTTTTTCCATTGTCCTCGACGTGGGTAAGCTATATTTGAAGTCATGAATTTCGGATTTTGTTGAGCAATTTGTCGTTAATTTCAAATCTACGATTTCTAGGGTTTGACGGAGCTTCGAAGTGGAATAACTTTCTGGTGGGTGATTCGATTGAAAACGGTCTTGAGGGATGTGACAGGGTCGACGAGAGGAACGTCTGGGTGTAAGGGTTCGAGCACCGGAGGTGGCCCAGTGGCGGTCCAGTGGTGGCAAGCAGTAGTCGACGGCAGCGACACTATTCCGGTAGGAATCTGGCGACGGTGTCTTCAGATAAAACGTTTGCCTCGTCACAACGGTTCTAACAACGCTGGTATTACCTTATCCGATTTGCCGTTTATCTTTTATCGCGATATTTGTATGATTATGTTCTTTGTCAACTTTTCTGATAGCTTTTAGCTTTTCGAACCAATTAGGCAAGAATTGCTTGTTCCTTAGCTTCAGACATGTTTGTGAATTGTTGAATATTGATGTTGTATGATTGTATATTCGGAATTGTAGGAATTGGTTCGATTGAACTAGGATTAGAACTTAATCTTAGCTTGTAGCTTCTAAGCTTTTGGAAATAGCTAATAAGTTGTAAAGTTATAATTAGATTGGATTGATTTAAATGGATTATAAATATTTAATGTGGAATTACAATCCTACCCCTGATTAGCTTATATGTTTAAATGTTTTATATATAATCAAATGCTACTCGTTATTCGTTTATTCCAGACTTTTCATATTAAATGACCAATATACCCTAATTGTTCCTATATGCCTAATAAATGAATTATTACTTCCAAGTATGAATTATGTTTCTTAAATTCGATATTGTATTCATTTTAGTTGAGCATTTGATATAATTGTTTACTTGCTCATTTGTGACTTCTATAAGTGCTTTATTGATTTAACTTAAGTCGTGCTCCCCTTGTCGTCTTATGTAGTTGTGTTTTAACTGTATTTTCAGGTGCTATTCCTCTTGAGGAGTAGTTGGTTCTTTCCTTTTCTCCTTTGTGTCGTTGTCCAGGTGAGGTTTTCGTTGTTGTCTCGTATTATGTATGTATGTACTATAAAGCCACACTAAATAAGCCTCACATGTTAGATTTGACATTTTTCATCCCGTATTACTATACTTAGTAAATATTTAATGTCTATTACTTTTATTTGATTTAAGAATAAATGGATTTGATATCAAATGAATATTATGTATACGATTTGAAAATGATTTGAACTAGAGACAATTAAATTATGTTTTGTTTTAAAAAGGGAATTTTAGATCTTGGATGCCTCGTAAGTGACCTGTTACCGTAAGTCTAACCAAACATGTGACACCTACGGACACATCCTTAGATCGCAACCTAACTTGTCTCGAATGACCCATTTTAAAAAGGGAACATGATAGTTATGAAATGCGAGTTATGTTATGTTTGAATGTTCCTTTTAGGCCCCGGGGTAGAAGTTATCAGACTATGCCGGATAGACATCGAGAGTGGCATCCCGAAACCGGGCCGAGTTGAAACAGTGAGTTTTGAGCGAAACACGTATGAATTTCCCGAGTCGAATCGGAGAAATTTAATATAAGTAATTATTTACGTGTCAATGTGGTAGATTATGTGTTAATATATTTTAAATACGATATAGAAGTTGGTATTTGAATTCACATGCCATAATTTGACCTAATCGGTATTTTCGGAAATACCGACCGGATAACCCTAACGGGCTAATTTCGGACTTAAATGCTCTTGTATGACATTTAGGACCTTGAAAAAGGTTACTAAGTAATTAGAATTAATTTAGGCTTCGTTTTCACAAAAATCAGAATTTCCACACCGGAAGCCGTTTTTCGCCCATTCCTGCTCGTTTTTTGTGGAGAAAAGCAAATGGGCCAAATTTATAGTCGAAACGCTCATAATTTAATTTCCTAATTAAGGGTGTGATTAGATTTCCCAAACTCCCTCATCTCGATTACCAAATACCCGATTTTCCGTCAATTGACTAAATGCCGAAAGGTCGCTTTCACCATTTAATTAATGGTCAAACCTTGTCTCATGTGCAACAAAACCAGCCAAAAACCTGCCATTGCAGCCCCATATCAGCCATTAAAAACCGAAAATTGATCCCTTGCAAGCCTTCCCCACAATTTTCACTTATTACTCTTCTACCCCAAACTTGGCCACCAAGTTTTACTTTTTGGTTAATTACCAATTTAACCCCAACAACAAACCCTAATTTTGTTCTATAAATACCCCCCTCCACTCCTCATTTTCACTTGCTAATTCACTCTTCATCCTCCCTCTCCTCTTCAACTTTCCTTTCCCTCATTTCTCTCCATTTTTCCTTCTCCCGGCCAAGCTGGCGGCAGTTCACCAAAGCTGCCGTATCTCCCAAACCACTCGGCCAAATCATCCCAAATTTTCGAAAAAGCCTCCCAACACCCTTATCTACCTCCTGTCCAATAATCAGATAAAAATTCCAAACGAGCCGAGAGATATCGCACGAACAGTAGAGCCTCAGTAACTAGGGTTTGCATTATTCTCCATGCTTTCTTGGTTTATATGTTCATAATACATATTAGATCAAGAAAACTAAGTGGAAAATCGTAGCTCTTCTTCATATCTAGGACTAAAATCTTCAAGGGTAAGTATTCTACTTCCTCTTGTTTTGATTTCATGTTTATTTAAGTTTTAGTTGAGCTTTTGTTTATTATTTATGCAATATTTGTTGGTATATATGTGTTTAATGGGATTTTGAGTTTGAGGAAGCCATTAAAAATACTTTTAAGCCAAATAAAAATCTGATAATTTTTGGAGAGATCCTCCACTGTGTTATAAAAGGTTTTGTGCAGTTTTTGGAGCAATAAAATCGTTTTTAAATATTTTTATAAATTTTTCAAGAAAATCCCGTAAGACAGATTTTCACTAAAAATCTGTCGACACTGGATTCAAACTCGTTTTTCTCCTTCGTCTCTTAACATTTTGGATCGATTCAAAAGGCTAAGATGTTTAAGTTTAAAAGAGGTTTCTGAAATGGTATGGGTCACCTCCAAACTCCTAGTATTCTGTCCTCTACGAATTTTCTAAGTTGAGGCTGGAAAACTAAGAATCCTTGAATGTTTGAATATGTGCTTGTTTGTTGATGATTTAGTGTTTAATGTTGTTATTTGATGAAATGATGATGATATATGTGTCTATCTCCTTATTTTGAGTTATTTTCGTGTTAAAATGTGTGTGAAATGATGTGTTAGTGTGTGTAGGATTTTAGTGTGTATTCTTGGTGTTCTTGAAGAAAATGAAGAACACTTTGAACGTGCAAAAGTTTTTCAAAATAAAATCCATTTGATCCAAAATTATTTTTATAACTCCTCAAAAGTTGTTTTTGAAATATTTTCTTAAAAATAAATATTTATTAAAATTGATATTACTAATCCTCTATGATTAGTAATAATTAAACTTTTTTAACTAAACCTTGATTGATTAAAGTTTAATGATATTAAAACTTGATTAATTATTATTTAATTAATTATTAAATAAATTATTTATTAATTAGTGATTAATTTAATTAATCATTGATTAACTATAGTTAATTAATTCTTAATTAAATTGATTAAGTCTTAATTAAGCGAGATTAATTGATTAATTAATTAATTGAAATTAATTATTTAATTTTGATTAATTAATTAATATTATTTTTAAATCCGATTAATTAATGAAAATTAATTTGTTAAATTAATTTTAATTAGTTAAGTAATTTTTCTAAAATTATTTTCTAAGTTAATTAATTGAAATTAATTATCCAAATTAATTTTAATTAGTTAACAAATTCTTTTAAAATTATTTCCCAATGTTAATTACTTGAAATTAATTATCCAATTAATTTTAATTAGGTAACTACTTATTTAAAATTATTTTAAAAGTTAATTAATTGAAATCAATTATCCAATTAATTTTTATTAATTAATCAATGATTATTTAAATAATTTTTGGATCAAATACTTATTTATTGAATTAAATAATTATTAGTTAATACTTGATTAATTTTGATTAATTGAATTTTAATCCTTAATTAATTGAGGTTAATTTATTAATTAAATATTATTTAATTATGAGTATTTAATTATTGTTTGGTTGCGATTAATTGTTTAATTAATTGCAATTCTTTAATTGTTCAATTAAGTACTTATTCGTTTATCGAAGCATGAGTATTATTATATGAACTTATATGCCAACATAATGCTTACATGAAATGATACATAATTGATTGAAATGATTATAATGTTTGACTTGATTGGTATTATTCGAATAGTGAGGATCGTCAGATCAACCCTTATAGGCTACGACTTAGATGTTGCCTTAGGATCCTACCGAGTGCTTATATGTGAGATTTCAATTAGACTTTAGAGTCTTGACTAAGTATTTGCTTTGTCAGACTACAGGTGTTCGTGTTCCACTTCAAGTCGGTGAGATTTTTCTATTCCCTTTGACGGGTCATGAACATATATATGTAAATAGTAATCCAGTATGACCTACCCCAAAAGATTGAGAAACCACCCCTAGTTATGCTAGATCATTCGCACTTACTTTCTGCATTGCATCTGTCTTTATATATGTGCTCGTTACTTTCTTGTGTACTTACGTTCAGTTATGCATCGAGTCTCATTATATGTCTTGCTTGCCTTATGTGGTGTGTCGCATTCGTCTATGTGGCCGTGGTCTGCATTGTCTTAGCTGTTGTCTAGGTAAGGTGATGAAAGGACTAGCTTAACTCTTCGAAGTTAGCCTGCTTCTAAGACCACCACATATTGTTGTCTAGGTAAGGTGATGGAAGGACCAGCTTAACTCTTCGAGTTAGCCTGCTTCTAAGACCACCATTGCTTGCATTGTTAGTCGTCTGTGGTGTCGAAAGGGTCACCATCCTCTAGTAAGCACCACAACTTGCATTGCCCGTTGTCTAGGGTGTCGAAAGGGCCTCCATCCTCGAGTGACCACCTTAGATACATCGTCTATTGTGCGTGCCTGTCCTATTTCATTCTTATACCTGTCTACATTGGTTGTCATACTGCACTTCATGCATTGTCTTTCATAACTACGCATTATCTAATAGTTGGGTTTCATTGTTCCCAGCCTTTAGTTACTCAAATTGTTAGTACTGTAATTCTGTTATCGTACTGACTACTTTACTAAAACCGGTTCATACCTTTTCAAAAATATATTGCATATATTCCCCTTTCCCCGTTTTATCCTTTTCTTTCCGTTCATGATCCAGGTTGCGAGATCGACATAGCAAAGATTTCTCGGAAGCACTAGGACATCTAGGGTTTGTCTCCTTTCAATTAGTTTCATTTAAGACTTTCCCTCTTTAAATTAGTGAACTATTTAGTATAGTTTCCTTATTTAGTATGATAGGTTAACGTTTGAGATTAGCTTGCCCTTTTGATTAGATGCTTCCGCATTGTATCGTGGGTTTGCCACGTAGTGTTTATCTTTTAATAAATTTTTTTTTTGAAAACTCGTATTTCCGTTGTGAGTAACTCTTTAACTATACCGAACCATCTGCCGTTCGCCACCGATGAGTCGAGTGTGGTCCATCACGGGTCAGCTCGGTAAGTCGGTGGTGCGGACTGTTGGCGAGTCCGATTCCGGGGCGCCACATCGGATCTATGGTAGAACTTCGATGGCTTCGCTCCAACATTTGGGAGCTCGGGGTGAGGCCAGAGTGGTAGCCCTTTGAGTACCTGATGAAAGGGATAGTGCTCCACAGCCAACTTGTTTTTGCTTATCCTTTTGTAGGGCCAATTCGATGCCGTGCACCAGGTGCCTTCAACGATTGACACATGGCACATGATATTATTTTATTATTTTATAGAGTTTTCACTTATGTCAAAGACTCTTGATAAGCGTGTACTTAATTATTTTCTCTCTCATTCATTTTTAATTTGTTTAAACTGTCAGACTGATTTTTCTTTCATATAAAAAAGACATGATTTTTTTATTTTTTGTTAATTCGCTACAAGCAAAAAAAGTATACATTATTCTTATTTTATAACAACATGAAAATTATTTCTATATTAAAAAAAAAAACATAAAAATTATTAAATAAATGTTATAAAATTACACTTTTATTTCGAAAATATAATATTCAATAAATAATTATTGGTTTAAATTAGTTCAAAGTTTTATCACATGAAATATTATTTTTTAATTATTTTTAATGGTGTTTTTATTATTTTAATTCAATTTGTTTTTTGATATATAATGGCAATTTAAAATAGATTTTATAGTATTTTTTAGTTTTATATTATTTTCTAGTTTGTTATTACTTATTAATAAAAAAATAATAAAGTTATTAGAGTTAAACTTTATATTAATTAATTCTTGAAAGAATGTATTAATGAGTAGTATAATAGAACAAAAAAACGTATAAATGAGTAAAAAGGTTTTACTGAATTCACAAGTACAAAGTTGGTGGAAGATATTTAATAGTATAAATGATATACAAAAATTATACTTGAAGCTTGAAATAAATTGAAAATGCATGAAAGAGTAAATAAATATATTCGCACTTACCAAGACTTTTAGCTAAAAAACTTGTAAAAAGAAGTAAATAAGTGGAAAACATGTAAAATATATAATAAAATAATATATACCATGAGGCATCGAATTGGCCCTTTTGTAGTTGACAATCTTTATATAATAATAAAGGGATATTTTAATATCCATTTATGGCCATCATCAATATTTCATATAATTATGTCTTTATATGAGTGTGATATTATGAGTGTGATATGAAATCTTTGAAGTTCCCGAACTATATCAATGTAACGACCCGAAAATCCGATTTTTCAATTCGGTATATTTTAATTGAGTAATTGTGCAAATTATTATTTTATTTAATATTTATTCTAAGATTTTAGGATAATTTCGTAAATGAGTGAATTTTATATTTAAATCACGAATTGTCAATGTGCGTTTAATTATGTGAATTTTAACTGTAATTACGTATTATTTGGACAACCTGAGTTTTCAAACTTATTTTACGAAATTACTAAAATGCCCCTTCGACTTTTAAACCCTAGTCAACTAATTTGACTAAGTCTCTCTCTCGCACCTCACTCTCGTTCAAAAATCAACAAGGAAGAAAAGAAAAGAAAAGAGAAGGAAAAAGAGAAAGAGAAGGAAGAGATTTCAATCGATCGTCCCGACTTCGTTTCCCGACGGATTTTCGAATCATTTACGTCTACGAATTCCTCGCTATCTCTTCTACGAGTAAGCTTCTAACGATTCTCTCGTTTAATGTCTTCTATACTTCGTTTTTCTCGTTTTTGTGAATAGTTGTATAATTTAGGTTTTATATGATTTTGATAGTAATTGTGGATGGATTTTCGTGTTTATCGTTTCTATATATAGATTATATGTTGTAGATGATTATATGTGAAAATTAGGGATTAATTCGCATGTTTAATTAGTTAAATGTTGAATTAGAATTGATTTTTCGCGTATTGGGTTTGATGTTCTGCATGTTATGCTCAATTTTTACGCACACGGGCCATGCACACGGGGTGTGGCAAGCCCGTGTGGGTGTACACAGCCTCTTGCACGGCCGTGCAAGAGACCGTGCGTGTTTGGGGATGGTGCACGGGCTGTGCACACGGCCTTGAGGCCGTGTGCATGAGGCCGTGCGCGTTGTTTGATTGTGCACGGCCTCGACACACGGCCGTGCACAAGGCCGTGTGGCCCGATCGCACAGTGCCCTGACCTTCTGTAAGTCAGGGCCCGTTTTGCACTACGGGTCCCTTCGAGACTCGTCTTTTCCGAATTCTTTCTTCGCTCGTGTATTCGATATATATGAAATAGATATGAATTGCATGATTTACGAATTTACAACATGTTCGGGTATATGAATAGTGCGTTTTAAGTTTTCGTTAAATTTCTAACTTTTGCATGTGAAGTCCGATTTTCTCGAAATTCGAATGCATACTTCTTTATGATAATTTAAGCATGTCCGTAAAGTTTTGTTGCATTTGGACTTGATTTGTATTTTTAATTGCATGAATTACGCTATTTTCGTTTGAGAATTTGAACTTAAGTGATTGATTTAATTGTGTAATGTGCTCCTATGTGTTTTAATATTCTCGTATAAGCCGTGCATCGTCTTTAGTCTTATTTGGTTGTGTCCTGGTATTTTTGCAGACGATACTCCCGTGGAGTAGCGCCGGTTCTAGCTTTTTGCTCTTATTTTGCATAGCAGCCAGGTGAGGCTTTCCGTTTCTGTTTCCAGTATTATTACGTATATATATATAAATAAGCCTCTCCCGATATAAGCCACGTTTATGTTTTTTTTTCACACCGTTTCTATATATATACTTAGTAGATATTTATGCTTATTATGTTCATTTGATTTATCGAAAATGATTTGATATGAAAAAGTACTATGTATAGTCTTCGAAATGTTTACAAAAGAGACATGTAAAACCTTTTGTTTTCTAAGGCGAACTTTGGCCTTCGGCCTCGCATGCGTCATGTCTCGAACGGTCTTTTGGCCAACCCGAAATGTTTTGAAAAGCGAGTTATGAAATGTATGCATGTTCGTTTGGGCCCGGAGTAAGAGCGATAGGACGAAGTCGGTAGACGTCGGGTCTACGGCGTAAATCCTATGGTTTCCTCCATTTGGGAGCTCGGGGTGAGGCCGGAGTGGCAGCCCTTTGTGTACCTGAGTTATTCTAGTAAGTTATGAGTAGTTCGGGTTTGCAGTTCGGCTACATTGGAGGAATAAGGATGGTTTTCGGTTTTATGTTTTGGATATTGGAGTTTAGGGCTCGACTCGCCGAGTCATATGATAAGTTATGTTTTATGTTAAATCACCACCCGATTACGAAAACCTTTCTTTTATGTTGATTTCTTTTAAGTTTAAAATTGGTGATTTATTTCCCGTTTTATTATATACATTATTATTCCCTCCTCACTTAGTCGTTTGACTAACCCTCTCTGTCTCACCCTATATTGGTTTCAGGTTACTAGGCGGGATTCGTCGCCGTCGTAGTCGTTGTCGTTAAGTCGTACTTATTTTATTCATGTAGATCTCTCTTTTCCCGTTTGATTTTTATTAAGTTTTAAGATATTAGGATGTATTCGGGATTATGTATTTATTGAGCCCGTTATTATATTTATCGGGATACTGTATCGAACCCGTTTGATATATGTAATTGAATTTCGTTAGCCTTGGTGGGCTTTAATAATTGTGTATTTATTATGTTCTATTGCTTTGATTATTTATATTGCTTCCGCGTCTCTGTCTTTTCGTTGTTTTTGAAACCCCGCCTAGTGATTGAGTAAATGCTTGCCGTTCGCCGGGTTTCGGTTCGGGTCGAATCCCATTTCGGCTCCGGGTTGGGGCTCGGTGCGGGGCGTGCGTTACCCGTTTGGGGCGCCCGCTACAATCAAAGCCATGTCACTTAACTTATTTTGAAAGTTATTGAAACAAGTGAATTAAGGCATAGTTCGAATATACAACTCTAAGTCAACCAAGTTCATAAAAGACAAGTGGGAGCATCGACTATGAACTCGAATATAAAGACTTGCAGTGTGACTATGTAAAGTACTGAGTTTCTAAGTAAGATAATGTAAGTTGACGTTCACATTCACACTGGGTGTGTAGTGCCCCTCTCCTAAATAGGAAGAACACTACATCCGCACTGAAATAGATTCTCGAGCACGACAATGTGCCCCACTCGAAAACCCATCCCAGCGAACGACACTCACTTAATCAAATAACCTAGCAACAACAACCTCGACGTCCAACAACAACAACAACAGAGATGCGGAAGCAAAATAAACCAACAACTAATATCATCAAAGCCATCCATGGCAACAAGTTCTCAATTTTGACAATTAATACAAATAAGCCATTCATGACTCCTCTAAGTTATCCTGTACAGCCCTAGATATCGTCAACTACAACCGAATTAAAATTCAAAGCATATTCAATTCTTTCAACTATAACAGAAGCATTAATTAAAAGTAAACATCCTCAAGGCACAACTATTATTGGACACTAGGACTAACCGAGATGAGACACGAATCAAACTAGATATGCTGTTGCCGACTGACCAGATAGGTGACACTGCCACCTGTCTACCTAAAGTAAGAACCAAAACAGCAGGGGTGAGTATAAAGGATACTCAGTATGGGGGCTATACAGTAGATATATTGATCACAGTTCGTTGTTTGATATTTAAAACTAAAATGATGAATGTTGCTCGTTTTAGGAAATAATACAAATAATATAAGTTGTAAAACTATACGACAAAGTAACACTCGAGTTCGGATTACTTTAAACAGTTAAAAGATTGACGAACGGATCCTATGTAAAGACATTTGCACGTAATTATAAGCCGATCAATTTAAAAGGAGTCTTAGTCGATTTACAACCCGTTGTCAGTTGGGAATATATAGTTCTAACAGTTGAAAATAAACAATAAAGGATGGAATTGTAATTTGACTAAGTAATTAAAGTAGTAAATCATTCATTCATTATATGTCCCGGCGAGCACGGGCCCTCTACTTATGACTCCCACAATAAGCATTTATAATAAAATACTCCACCACCAATCAATCAATATGCGCCAGACATTACACGATTTTTCTGGAGGCGTGCTAAAAGCAACGTCACCACGCAATTAAGGAAACGTGTAGAAAACGACGTTACTCTTGTATTATCTTAGGCTAGCCAACCTCCTGACCGCCTAAGCTAATACGTCAGAAGCACACATCGGGATTTGCTCTAGACGCTCGTCTCCAGGCTCACCTCCTGTACACTCCAGGCCCAACATTACATTATCATTACAGTTCTCGCTTTTGCAATCATTACACTATATTTTTGGGTGGCCAAAGGGACCGTTCGAGATAATGTTATTTGAGGGGCCAAAAGACCAAAGTCCGCCTTTTAAAACTAAATAGGTTTATTCCTTGTCTCTAGTTGAAAACATTATGAAAAGCATATATATGTATACATCTTGATATTAAAACAGTTTGATTAACTATCATAAAGATAATAGTTAAATATCTACTACGATATAATAAAGGCTAGAAAATATTATAGCAATAATAAAAACAGGATGATAAGTTGGTTCGCAAATAGTATTACGGGCTCTTACTCCAATTGAAAACATTTAAACCCTTACATGTAAAAAAGAGCAATAAAAGAACTGACAAGATGAGCAAGCCATTCCTCGGGAGTTACGCCTACAATCTAGTAAACGACACAACCAAATAAGACACTGACAAGATGCATGGCGTACGAGAAATAAGTAAATCAATTAGGATCAATCAACTAAGCAATTTATAATAAACATATGCATGAATGAGCACTTAAGGGGTAGGATGGTCATTTATATTCAAAGGATAGAATAACGGGTAAACGAATAATATTCAATTAGCTATGTAATATTTAAACATAAAACCATTCAAAGGTAAAATGAGTATTTTAAATGAAACAAGTATAGTTCATTCATATCAAATAATTGAAGTACAACGTACAACTTAACAGCGTTTACAAAGCCCAAAAGCTACAAGCGAATATTTAATCCGAATCCTAGTTTATTCGAACCAAAACCTATCAATTCGACTATACAATCATACAACATTTATTCACAACAATTCACATATTTAATACAAGTTAGGACACAAGCAATTCGGGCCTATTTGGTTCGAAAAGCTAAAAGCTATCATGACAAGTTGATATATATACATAATCACACGAAAACTGCGATAACAGATAAACGGTAAATTGGATCAGGGTAATACCAACATCGTTAGAACTGTTGTGACGAGTAGAACATTTAGTTTGAAGACATCATCGCTGGATTATGGTCGGAACTGTGCGCCACCGCCGGACCGCCGCTGCTCCGCCCAGCTCCTCCGTCCTGTGGTTTCAGGGGGTGAGACCACCACCAAACGACTCCTCTAGTCATGCCGGTCACAGCCCTGGTGGCCCACGACCGTGGCTCCACCGGAAAAGCCACTTCATTGCCGCTGCCTTCCCGTCGCCATAATTCCGTCGTCCAGTGGAGTTTCAAGGTGAGACCAACACCAAAATGCTCCTCTCGTCATGGGCTTCAAAGCTCAGGTGGTGCGCCACCTCTTTGTCGCCGGAATCGCCAGATCAGAAACCACCACCGCCATACTGAAAATTCACCGTAACTCTACCATTCGGTCAAATCAGAGGACGACACCACCACCTTTGGCTTTGTTGTGAAAATCCGGTCCAGGCCCACGTAGCCTCCTCTGTCACCGTCACCGAAGAAGCGAAATCACTGATACTCCTCCGTCGCCGGCTATGAACCGCCCTAGCACTGCTGTCGCTGCTTAGATGGCCGGAAAAAGGGTATGGTTGGATCCGACTCGTCAATACGGTCGTCTGGACATATATATCATTCGTCCAATTTCGACATTGTTTGCAAAAATTACATTTTGGGAGAAAAGGGGTTCGGTCGACCGTTTCGTCGGGGTGCACAATTTTCCAAAAATGGAAACCTTCCATATTTATATGATTTTCGAAAAACAAGACAAAATGCAAAGTCTCGGAATTAGGCGTACTTAGTGTCAAAATGACCGTAATGAAAATCTTAACAAGGTTCAAGGTTCGCTTTCGTGAAAATTTATGAATTTATGGAAAGTTAACATTAGGTCAGGGTCAATGTGTAAATAAGTTTGGGCTAAAAATACAATTTATTGAAAATATGATTTAATGGAAAATATGTTGGATTTTTCTACCAAAAGAAAGAAAATATGTTGGATTTTATTATAATACTTGGAACCTCTATGAAATAACACTTTTAAAACATTGGATTCTGGTCCTGATGAGGTCGGTTTTTGGTCGGGGGTCGGATGTCGACCACGTGTCTTGCTCATTAGTTAAATTTGTAGAGGGAATCCGACTTTGACCTGAAAACACAGAACAACGGGTCACTTGGCCGGAGGGGATTATCTCCGGCATAGCCACTCCACTGAGTTAAGTCAGCACTAGGAATAGGATATTCGAGATAAAGAGACGCGATCGGGATGATAGATGCGATCAGAGTAATTAAGAGAGCTTACCAGCCACAATAAATGTCTGAGGTATATATAGTGAGTGATAACACACACTAAGTACACCTTGGGGAGTGTGCATTTAATGTCTGCCAGCGTTGACCTGCAGACATTTAATGCAAGGCTCAGAATATCTGCAGAAGATCTCGTACTATCCTCAGAAGAGGGGATCTGGTGGGCCAGTCTCCTTTAGGGCTTGGTACGGATCTGGCTGCAGTGTCAGGGATAAGTCACGTCAGCAATCTCGTTCTGATCTGGAGGCGGTGGAGAGGCCTCGACGGCCCTAAGAGCGATTTGGAAGTCGGTCTTTGGAGACGGTCGATCGTCGACCAGAGGTCGAACATTACGCTCGCTGGACCCGCAACTCCGGTCGGGGTCCGTGTAGAGGGCACTGGACGGCGCCGCATGGCCTAGGCAGACCACTAGGATCGGGACACGTGGCATGGTCGGATTACCCACTAACATGAGTCCCTCAAGTTTTAATCAAGTTTTACTCGATTGGAAATTGTAATCTGATGACCATCTTCCTCGGAGGCTCTGATCGGACAGGGTACGTGGATGGAAGCGGTCGAGAGCCTCCTTCCTTTGACACATCAGTGGGGTGGCTTTTTGTAGGGTTGCGTGTCTCAACGTCAGCCCTAATTGCGTTGTGCGGCATGCATTAAGCCACATCACTTCCCGCCCGTTGCCATTAAGGCGTCGTTTCATCTTTCGAGGAGAGGCTTCTATAAATAAGGGTCCTGTCCTTTTCATTTGTTTACGCGCAAGTGAAGCTTAACTCTGATCTGGAAATTTTAGAGAGAGAAAAAGACTGTAGCAGTTGTCCGACCGAGTGCAAACACACCTCCGACCCTTCACTAAATAATAGGTAACCCCCGACCCCTTCTCTTTTTCATTACTTAATAATGTCTTCACAATCTGAGGGGTCCGAGGAGAGAGTGAGAGATTATGATCAGGGTGGGGCAGCGTCTTTGGGGTCAGATCATGGCACTGAATCTGACCAGGAGTCCTCTGCACGCGACCGGGTCCCAACCGGGGTTCCCGTCTCTAGGAGGGAGAGGACTGGAGCCCATCCGCCGGAGTTTGTCCCGGGGCCGTCGGTAACGGTCGCGAAGAGGGGGCGCCTGAAGCAGATGGCGCGGGGACCAGGCAAAAGGCACCATCGATTAGGCTGATCCTGTAGTGGGTCCATCTGCTCAGGGTAATGAAGCGGTCTATGAGCCCGAGGAAAGGGTTCGACTAACCTGCTTCATGATCCGGTCAAAAATCTCTGACGATCGGATAGCGAGGACCTGAGCGATGTTGCATTTTCCACCATCACACACAGTTCGGAGGCCTCGACCTAACGAGATAATGGGCAGCCAAAGGCCAAATGAATTGGCTGTTAACTACAACATCGTCGCCAACGGCTTCAGGGTGATTGGCAACGACCAGATGTATTCCACCTACTGGGATCCGGAAGTTTGCCCGACCCAATTGGTGCCTAACAGCTTCGTGTTCATCGGTTGTTATCTGGTGCTGATGAGGATCCTTAGGTTCGAGCCAAACCCAAGTCATTTCCGACAGTTGCTCACTGTGTCAGAATCTTCCAAGTCGGGAAGTGGATTCTACGCCCTTCCCCAGAAACAGGGTCGGAAGTTCTTCACAATTCTGACTAGCTCACACAGGACCACTTGAAAGCCAGAGTGGATGATTGTGGAGCATGAACATGGGTTCCGCCTCCCCAACCGTTGGAAGGATATCCGCTCGAGGTAGAAGAAATGGGTGGCCGACCCAGATTTGGAGAACATGCTCGACCTGCTGGGCGAGTGGCTGGGCCCCAACAAAATGAACTGGAGCTCTATTCTAACCGAGCAGAATATTGAGAGTGCTGGGCTCTGCTACGATCGGCACTAGAGGAAGAGCGTCTTGGGTAAACGATCGGGAGCGATTTAACGTTCTTTTATCTTTTTAATCCTATATTCTATGAACTGTTTCCGATCACCTTCCCTTTTCCCTTTTAGATATCCAAGTGATGGCTTCAGCTCGTGCCGCCTTTCAGCTGAAGAACAAGCGTGCTGGTCGAGCCAGCAAAGAGCAGGACTATGCCAACTTCAAGGCATTGAGCGATGCGATCAACGTTCGTGAGAGACTGCCCGATCCCCCTGCCGCTTATACCCCGACCGCCGATATGACGGCAACACACAGGAGGGCCCATGAAGGGGTCACGGTCGATGCTCCTGCATCGGCTGACGTGACAATGGCCGTGCCCACCCAGGCGGTCGGGGGTCCTGCAGGCGCCACTCCTTCGATCAGCATGAAGAGGAGGAGGCTGACTGTCGTCTCCACACCTCGGGGCTCGGGGGCACCAGGAGCCCATCTGAAACAAAAGCAGGTCGTCGATCAGGATAGCGGCGACGAGGGGAGCCAACGTACCTAGAGCGCCTGGCCGTCGAGCTTCCGAGCATCGCCGCCCCAGATGAGCCTCCGACCGGACAAGAATCTTCCCACTTTTATGGGAAAGTGGATGGTCAGAAGGCCTACTCCCTATAACAATCGGGAGTCAACCTCGCCGACCAGAAAAAACTGGTCAAACATTCCATCGACGACTTGGAGATTATATGCGCCAAGACCTTGAGCATGGTAAGGCTTCTGTTCCTCTTTCTTTTCTCATTTGCTTTTCGTTTCAATTTCTAACTGTTACTGATCGGGAGTTATTGTGTATATGTCGCAGAGGCTTCTGAACGCCATAGCTTCGATCGCCCAGCGGGCCAGGCTTTACTCCGCCCGCAAAGACTACTACAAGAGGAGGTTCCTCGAGAAGAGGAAGGAGCTGGATGAGATCGGGGATAGCTCCGAATTGAAACAACAGGTCGACGTCTTCAAGCGGTCGGCCGACGACCTCCAGGCAGAGCAGATTCGCCTACAATCGGAGGTCGATCACTTGACCAAGGAGGCCGATTCCTCGGCGAGCAGAATCTTAGAGCTGGAGACACAGCTGAAACGTGCCGCCGAGCGGGAGCAGGAGCAGTACTACAAGGCCCCGACGATCGGATACACCTCAGCCATCGAGGAGTTGGCGCATAAGTACAAAAGGAAGGCACAACGGTACTTTTGTCGGGCTCACGAGATGATCGCAAAGAGGGCGGTGATCTACTTAGAGCCCAATGTTCTATCAGGCCTCCGCATACAAAGGCGATGGGGACATGCAGGCTGGGATCGATCTGTGTCTGGCACAACTCCGCCATCGCGGCTATCTTCAGATTCCTGAGAGCGAGCTCTCTGGGATCGGCCCTGATGAGCATGATCCCCGACCGCCAAGGACGGATTATCCGATGGCTGAGGTCTATGCCGTTGAGCCTGATGACTATCCCTTTGGGTTCATCATGAAGAAAATGGCTTCAGAGGCTCCCGATGGGCCTCCTTATGATGGAAGCGGTTGGCCTGAGGATCTAGACTTCAGCTTTCTCGATCAGCCCGACCGATCAGATTCCCCAGATCAGCCGTCTCCTTTCGATCGACCGGAGCCCTCAGCTGCCCCGATTGTTCCCAACTTCGACGATTCAGTCATCATCTTATATTTTCCTCTTTTACTTTTGTATTTCAAGTCTATGAGATCGGACTAGCCGAATCCATGACATTGTAACCAGACCCAGTTTGATCGGGTCTTTTTGTATGCGACGGATCGCGCTCTTCGACCCTCATTTAATGGAGTTCTTTTGCAACGTTTGTTCATTTGTTCCAAGTTTGAATGATCTACATGTTTGACCCTAGACGATCGAAATGGGCTCGAGCTTTACGCTCGAGTCCCCAGCCCTTGAGTGGAAGCTTAACTTCCAACTCTGGACGGTCGAAATGGGCTCAAGCTTTACGCTCGAGTCCCTAGCCTTTGAGTGGAAGCTTAACTTCCAACTCCGGACGGTCGAAATGGGCTCGAGCTTTACGCTCGAGTCCCCAGCCCTTGTGTGGAAGCTTAACTTCCAACTCCGGATGGTCGAAATGGGCTTGAGCTTTACGCTCGAGTCCCTAGCCTTGAGTGGAAGCTTAACTTCCAACTCTGGACGATCAGCCCTTGAGTGGAAGCTTACCTTCCAACTCTAGACGATCGAAATGGGCTCGATCTTTACGCTCGAGTCCCCAGTTTGTTCCGCGACTTAGTTGTGTGGGTATATTTTTATTATTATTTTCATATTTACACGGGGCTCCCCCCTCCCATTTTCAGGCTTGATGGGACATCGAATGCTAAAGTAAGACGATCAGAAGTAAAAAATAATAATATTAGAAATGCTTCATTGAACTAGTCAACTTACAAAAGAGGGCCCCTGAGGGGAACTACACGGTCGGCCCCTGAGGGGTCGATCTATGGATAATAGAGTTTCAAATTGAATGCGTTCCACGGTCGCGGCAATTCTTCAGGTTCTGATCCAAGTGTTTCGAGTCGATAAGTGTTGTTTTTGGCTATTCGTGCAACACGCCATCCCACTTTTCCTCGAGCTTCTTCACCTTTCTTGACACTTCGACCTTTTTCAGGACCAAATCCTCGACTTGGAAGCTCAATGGTCGGACATTTTTGTTATAGCTTCGAGCGACCGCAGCTTTGTGCTGCAACATCCGACCAAGGGCTCTGTGGCGCTTTTCCTCGATGAGGTCAAGTTCGAGCCCACGCCCTTCGTTGTTCTGTACCAGTTGGAAGTGAGATACCCTGGCCGTCTCGTAGACGAGCTCGGCCGGGATTAAAGCCTCTGCCCATAGACTAAGGCAAATGAGGTTTCGCCCGTCGAGGTTCGAGGTGTGGTGCGATAGGCCCATAGGACCTCGTCGAGTTCGTCCGCCCACACCCTCTTCTTCGCGTCGAGTCGGGCACTGAGGCTCCTGATGATGGTATGGTTTGTCACTTCAGCTTGCCCGTTGGCTTGGGGGTACCCGACCGAAGCAAAATGCTAGTCGATCCTGTGGTCTATGCACCATTCCTTCGTACCTTCTGCTTGAAATTGCGGTCCGTTATCACAAATTAAGATCAGCGGGACCCCGAATTAGCATACAATGTTTCTCCATATAAAGTTTTTGATGATCGTCGAAGTTGTTTGTCGGACAGTTATCGCCTCCACCCATTTTGAGAAATATTCATAGGCTACGATGCAATATTCTGCCTACCTGATGGTCGAGGTTGGGAGTGGTCCGATTATATCTATCCCCACTGGTCGAAGGGCCACGACACGTCGATCGCTATCATTTATGCTGCATGCTTATGCAAATAGTTTCCTGTTTTATGCTGTTTCGTGTTCTAGGGTTGGCCGGTTTTTGGTCCGGGGGTCGGATGTCGACCACGTGTCTTGCTCGTTAGTTAAATTTGTAGAGGGAATCCGACTTTGACCTGAAAACACAAAACAACGGGTCACTTGGCCGGAGGGGATTATCTCCGGCGTAGCCCCTCCACTGAGTTAAGTCAGTACTAGGAATAGGATATTCGAGATAAAGAGACGCGATCGGGATGCTAGATGATCGGAGTAATTAAGAGAGCTTACCAGCCACAATAAATGTCTGGGGTATATATAGTGAGTGATAACACACACTAAGTTCACCTTGGGGAGTGTGCATTTAATGTCTGCGAGCGTTGACCTGCAGACATTTAATGCAAGGCTCAGAATATCTGCAGAAGTTCTCGTACTATCCTCAGAAGAGGGGATTTGGTGGGCCAGTCTCCTCTAGGGCTTGGTACGGATTTGGCTGCAGTGTCAGGTATAAGCCACCTCAGCAATCTCGTCCCGATCGGGAGGCGGTTAACAGGCCTTGATGGCCTTATGGGCGATCTGGAAGACGGTCTTTGGAAACCGTCGATCGTCGACCAGAGGTCGAACATTACGCTCGCTGGACCCGCAAGTCCGGTCGAGAATGCCCGGTCGAGGACAGTGTATAGGGCACCGGACGGTGCCGCGTGGCCTAGGTAGACCACTAGGATCAGGACACATGCCACGGTCGAATTACCCACTATCAAGTTCAATGTGTAATGTTAAATTACTAGATTAAATTAAACGAGCTAATATTATAAATTTACCAAATTTATCCTTGTTAGTGGCAAAATGATCCAAATCAAATTCTTATTAATGCTTTAAGGTTTAAGACGTCAAATCAATGATTTATGACAATCTTTAAATACAAGAGTTGTAAAACTTGCAATCGTGCAAGACGTCGGGACCGTAAACAGTCTGAATTTTGATAAATGCGTCAATCTTGAGCTTGGAAATTATGGGGCATCATAGGGTGGCTGTTCGACAGTTGTGCTGAGAATCCCAACCATGACACTCAAATTGGAGAGGCTATAACCTCTAAGTAATTGAGTTAAGTCAAGGTCAGTGATGTGATTAATAATCTCTAGACTTAAGGGTTCATCTCATCTCATATACATGAGATGTTCATTCGCTATGTTTCTTCTCTGTGTGATAACATGATTAGAAGAGAACATAAGTCTCATACTGGTTGATATTAGAGTGAATATGGAGATCAGAGAATACCAAGAAAGGATCCATCTACTCAATGTTTATAGCAAGTAGAATTCCTATATCGTTCTTAATAGAATTCTGCCAAGGAATCTTCAGTCGAAGTATTAAAAGGTTCAAACTGAGGAAAGGGTCTCCTTGAGTTTAGAATCAAACGGCACTCATTACTAACAGGCATATATGATAAAGTCAATAAGGTTTCTTTATCCAATGCCTTAGACTATATCGGAAATTATAAGATGGAGATATCGTATCTCACATAAAGTTACTAATCGAAAAGGTTCATCTATGAAATGCTTTTACCATTGGCTAGGGATTCTGAATATGCTAGTTCGCTCAGAATTCTTGCTATGCATCATATCATGAATATGGGTAATTCATGTTATGATAATTGTATGAATATGGGGTCACACAATGAACTGGTCTTCTTAAACGTAGAACAAATGATCAATAGTAGATTGATGTTAAATTAATGAAGTTACTTTAATTGAGAAGAAGAAAGATAAATATATATGTTAATATATATATTGAGAATGAAATACATTGAGGCAGTTAATTTATAAAGATAAATAGTTTATCAGTTTATTAATGTGGGTATTTAATTGATTGGGCTTTTAGTAATTAATACAAGTCTAATCCAATTAAATAAACTAAGTTCAAATAGGCTTGGACTCTAGAGTTAATTAAAGCCTGAAAAGATTTAATTAGTGAAGTCCAAACCCAACAATTAATGAACTGGGCCAAACACTGGACCAAGCCTGGTCCAAGTGGAAAGGGGCGAAAATCTAAGCCCATCAGGGCCAAGATTTTCGGCCAGGGCTTGTCTATTTAATAGACATCTGGCTGATCATTCTCATTAAGCAAAAGTGAATCTTATTTCTTTCTGAACGTAGTTGAAAAACTGTTCTCTCTTCGTTTTCCTTCTTTCTGTAATCTCAGTTCTTGTATTTTGTAAGTGTAAGAAATTCAAGAACATTCTATACTCTAAAGTATTATTGTTCTTGCATGATTCAGTTGTAGATCTAGCAGCAACTGGATTGTGTGTTTAAGGAGATACGGTTCGTGAACTTAATCCTTAGAGGGATCGGTGTTTGAGTCTTCGTGTGGCGAATGAGTGGATTCATATTCTTGAGAACTCCAATCCCTACATCACCAGGCGTGCTAAAGGTAATTATTCTAATCATTATGTTTTATGTGAAAATATCTTTAATCGGTTACTAAACTTCCTAGGGAATTCGTTTTAGTTCCCAGCATAAAAAATTTTAAATTCCGCTAATGTCGGGTATACGATTCCAACAGTGGTATCAGAGCTAGGGTAATTCGATGTTTTCCATAAACATATTTATTTTCCTGATACTGTGATTAAATTTTATATCTTGATGTTGTTGGGTTTTTTTTTTTTTTTTCCAAAAACCGAAGAGACCGGAGGGTTTTCTAAAAGGACACCACCTCTTTATTATAACCAAACAACCAAAAAGTATTACAAGCCAAAGTCTAGCCTACAAAGAAAGGCACCAAAAACAACAGCCACAACAAAACAAGCCCAAAGTCAGCTAACACAAGGCCCAATAATCCTAAGCCCACAAAACAATACCAGTAACAACAACCCAACAAAGTTACATGAATAAAACAAAGCTGCCACACATCCACCGAATCCCAGCACCAACCAACAACAACACATGAACAAACAAGACAGGAAACAACAAACAACAAGCAACCTGCAAACTAATAGCAAGCCGCAAGAATAGAGCAAACTCCCCTAACTCAGATGCTCTAAAAATATGAGAGAGGATAAACTATATGGATCATTCGTATTTTAAACTCAACCTTGGTAGAACGAAACAAACACACCCTCCCATACACTTAAGAAACACCAGCAGAATCAACAACCTACCAGAAAGCAGAACACAACAAGTTCCTAAGATCTGAGGCTTTCTAATATAAATGAGGGGACCAGTGTATGATCACTCTTCTTTTAATCTCAACCTCTCCGGCACGTACTGATCACTCCCTCACAACACTCAATCAATCATCAGAAGCCACACAACAAACACCTATGATCTGAGGCTCTATAATATAAGTGAGGGGATAAGTGTATGATCACTCTTCTTTTAATCTCAATCTCTCCGGCACGTATTGAACACTCCCTCATAACACTCAATCAATCATCAGAAACCACACAACAAACACCTAAAATCAGAGGGTCTAAAATATAAGTGAGGGGACAAAGTGTATGATCACTATTCTTTTAAACTCAACCTCTCCGGCACGTAATGAGCACTCCCTCACAACACTCAACCAACCAAAAAAAAACCACAATCACCCCAATACAAGCTTTAACTAAACTTCATCAGCCATAATTGGACACCTCCAACAAATAAAGACATGCCACTCTCACATTAGATCACAGAGTAGCAGCCACTGTGCAAATGCACCCTCTCAACACCACAACAACACAACCACCAAAAAAGAAGGAACAATCTGCATAGGCATAGCCATGAAAAACCTCATAAACTCCTCATAGGTAAATCACAGACCATACCAGACTTTTAAAGAGCACAAGCAATACAACCCTCACAATCAAAACCAGCTGATAATTGTGCTGTAAACTCTAATGTGATGATTTGCTAAGCCTAACAGCCGGCAAGCCCAACCTATCTAGCGTAGCTAAGCCCACCACTCTACCACCATTAGGATTCACTACAACAGTCCCTAAAACACTAGATTGACAAGCAATCCCAGCAAAATAGTCAGCAACTTTATTCCCCTCTCTGAAGACGTGAGAAAACTTCACCTCCATTCTAACACACAACTCTTGTATCTTCATTAATAAATGTAATATATTCCAATTTCGCAACCTCTCCTTATTAATCAATCCCACCGCCACCTCAGAATCAGACTCAATCCACACCTTATGATAACCCAATTCCCAACACTTTGACAATCCATACCAAATGGCATAAATTTCAGCAAAGGTTATAGAAACATTTCCAAGCCCAATTAAAAAACAACCCAGAATACTACCCCCATGATCTCCAAGAACTACCCCAGCGCCTGCAACACCTACAGATCTCTTCAAGGCACCATCTGTATTACACTTAATCCACCCCTCAAAAGGCTTACTCCATCTCACCAAAGTATACTTCATCCTCTTTTTATTAAAAGCCTTAATCCCCCAATCCCAAGCTACAGTTAATAAGTCTTTCCAATGAGACTTCTGAAATAAACAACATCTATTAGCTAGGAACAAGGATTGTAAACCTAACAAATAATACCCGCTGAAGAAACTGTCTTACCCTGGTGCTTACTCCGGTTTCTAGCCTCCCAAATATGCCAAAAAAAATCATTGGAACTAATGTGGTAATGTGGCTTTTTCCAGCCAACCCCATAATATCTCCCCACCTCCTCAGCATCCCTAAGATAAAGGAAATATTAGAGCAATTAATCCCAGAAATGGAACAGATATGAGACCACACAAACAAAGCACATTTACTAAACACAAAAACATGATCCAGTGTTTCAACATTTTCACAACATTGACACTTAGATGGGAGAGAAACACCTATTTGCATCAATTTTGTATCAACAGGCAGCCAATTCCTCAAGAACCTTACCATAAAAATTGAGACAGTGGGTCTCACTTGAGGCCTCCAAGCGGCTTCAAACCATAGCTTTTCGTAATATAGAAGTCCGTTTAAACGAAATTGACTGAAGCCTTTGTTGAATTCCATTATGCCGTAAAAATCCCTGATATAAGAATCTCGGGGTACAACCCTATTTTCTTCAGAGTCATAACAAACATCTTGAAGTAGAAATTGTCGGAAATTGATAAATTAGTGCTGCAGCTGGATTATTCTGAAGAGGACTTGGTCTAATGTTTTGTCCAACTCTTTAGCTATATCTCCTGGTGCTTGCTCTATAACTAATTTCTCAAGGACACAGTTGGATCTGGAAAAATATTCTAGAAGGTCTACCATTCGAGAGTCGATGGGGTCTGCTTCAATCTCTGTGTATGTACGTAGGATATCAGCATGTCGGTCACTTATTAATCCCGTTGAAGATGTTGCAGTATCCATTTGTTTTCAAAGATAATTGTAACGGCACGTCCCCAAATACTGTAACGACCCATAATTCCCAAACTCAGAATTAGCACGTTTGAGAGTTAATTGGGAATTAATTCAAGTCTAAAGTAATTAAGAGTGAGTCTCGAAATTTATGTTGAAATTTGAGACTACTTAATTTAAGTAGAAGAGAGCTTTATCAATTAAAGTGTTAATTGAAAGTTTAAGACTTGAGAGTTAAATTGTATTAATTCAAGTCAAAATAATTAATTGAGAAAAATAAGATTTATTTGGAATAAATCAAGTTCAATTAATAGAAGTGAAAATCTGTGGCAATTAAATGTCCGTTTACGGTCCCGACGTCCTTCATAATTACACGTTTTCCAACTCTTGCATTTAAAGAATTTTTCATAAACCATTAATTTGGCTTTTAAAACTTGTAGCATTAATAAGAATTATTTTGCATCATTTTGTCACTAACTAGGGTCAATTTGGTAAATTTATATGTTTAGCTCGTTTAATCGAATTTAGTAATTTAACAGTGCACGTTGGACCGGAATCCAATGTTCTAAAGATATATTTCATCGAGGTTCCAAATATTATTCGTAAAATTATATTTTCGAAATATTGCATTTTAAAATTATTTACACTTTGACCCCACTAGATATTGACTTTTTGTAAATGCCCGAATTTTTATGAAACGAACCTCAAACCTTGTTAAGCTTTTCATTACGGTCATTTTGACACTAACTACGCCTAATTCCGAAACTTTGCGTTTTTGTCTCGTTTTTCGATAAATATATATAGTAACCTTCCATATTTAGAAACCACACACACACCGACATTCATCGAACGACGTGCCATTCTCTCCCAAACACGATTTTTGCAACGTTGTCGGAATTCGACGAATCATATGTCCAGACGACCGTATCGACGAGATGAATCCAACCGTACTATTTTCCCGGCCATCGGAGCAGCGACGACGGCGTAACGGCGGGATAACCGAACGGCGGCACTATTCTCCGATCTGCCTTTTCCGGCGACGGCGAGACTTGGGACCGGTCGGGTCTGAACCGTTTCGACGAGAGGAATCCATTGGCGGTGGTCTTGAGTCCATCCGACCACCGACGGCGGAGTTACAGCCCATTTTCAGGCGCGGCGTCGGTGGAGCTCCGGCGACGTTTCAGGCGGCGCGACCATCGCGGACCACCAAGGTTCGGACCGGCGTGACAAGACGAGAAGATTGGCGGTGGTCTCGTGGCGTGACTCCCCCGGACGGCGGCGCTCCGACCATTTTCAGGCGGCGCGCGGAGGAGCCGCGACCGAGATGGTGGTCCGGCGTGCTCCGGTCACCATTTTCGTCGATCCTTAGGTGCTTTCCAACCTTCTCGACGTGGGTAAGCTTTCTACGAACTCCGTTCGCGAATTCGATAGCCCGATTTTGAGTAATTTTGATTCTTGGATTTAGGGTTCATTGGAGCTTCAAACTGAAATTAAACTCCGGTGAGTGACCGGATCGAGAAACGGGCTTGGGGGAAGTGACGGGCTCGACGAGAGGAACATTTGAGTATAAGGGTCCGACTGCATTGGTGGAGGTCCGGCGGCGGTCCGGCGGCGGCAGACGGTGGTCGGCAGTTTTGACACTGTTCCGGCGGGAATCCGGCGACGGTGTCTTTGGACAGATTCATCGCTTCGACACAACGGTTCTAACGGCGCTGGTATTACCTCAATCCGATTTACCGTTTGTCTTTTATGATCGTTTTTGTATGATTATGTATATATGTCAACTTTCGCACTAGCTTTTAGCTTTTCGAATCAATTAAGCTAAATTTGCTTGTACCTTAACTTGTAGCATGATTGTAAATTGATGAATATTGTCGATGTATGATGGTATAGTTGAATTGATGAGATTTGGGTTCGATTAAAATTGGTTTATGAGTGAATGTTAGATTGTAGCTTTTGAGCTTTTGGAAAAAGTTGTTAAGTTGATAAGTTGTAATTTAATTGATTTACTTGAATGGGTTATGTATGTTTATTGTGGAATTTCAATCATACCATCTGAGTAGTTTATTCTTAAATGTTTATATTTAATCAAATGTTATTTGTTATTCGTTTATTCCACGTTTTTCATGCGAAATGACCAATTTGCCCCTACTTGTCATTTTATGCTTAAATATTGTATTTTCGTCTCTAAGCATGTTGCATTTTCATAGCTGAGCGTCAGTGTCTATTTTCTCATTCGTGTCAGTCGTTCATCCTCTAGATCCCGTATTTTCAGGTGGGATCTCTGAGGGAGAATCATATCGGTTGCTTGCTTGCTTTTCTCGTTGTCGAGCTACAGGTAAGGGTTTAAATTGTTTTTAACTGGAGCAAGATCATAGATATATATAGGTTTGCGAAATAAATTATTATCCCGCCTTTTCTTCTTGCTTGTTGTACCTGCCTTTACTATTTCTTTATGTGCTTAGTCAAACCTTTTAATAACAAAACCTATATGTATAATATTTTACAAACATTTTCAGCTAGAGGCAAGGAAAACCCATTTGTTTTTAAATGCGAACTTTGGTCTCTCGGCCTCACAAATATAACCTTGTCTCGAGTGGCCCATTTGGCCTCCCACACCCTGATTCCCTATTTTCAAATGGCCCTTTTGGCCACTTAGATTATTATTAATTTCAAGCGAGCCATGGACTGGTTTATGACCTTGGGGCCCAGGAGTAATACAGGAGGTGAGCCTGGAGACGAGCGTCTAGGGAAAATCCCGATGTGTACTCTAGGTATTGACTTAGGCCAGTCGGGAGGTTTGACTGACCTAAGTTAATGCGACGGTAGCGCCTTGAGCGTTTCCTTAAATTTTGTACGGTAGCGTTGTGGGGCACCACTCGTTTCCTTAAATTATGCATGGATCACGACTTTTGGTGGTGGAGTACTTGACTATATGTTTGCATGTTTTTCATGATTGGGAGTTATAAGGAGAGGGCCCGTTCTCGCCGGGACACATTATTGCATGACTTATTGCATCACTTGTTTGTCTAAATGATTTACGGCTTTAGTTACAAGTCGAAGCACCTTCCGGTTGTCTTCAATTAGCATATGTATTTCCCTATATATATATATATATATATATATATATATATATATATATATATAAAATCCGGAAGCGTGGCTCGAACTCGCCAACTTATGCCTTGCTTATTGTTCAAACTATTTAGTTGAATTACGAGCCGTTTTCTTATCATTTCCAACTTATTTATGCCATGTCTTTCGAACTTGTAACGGCCTCGTGACCCAACTAATATCATTTCAAAATAATCGGCTTGACCTTATGTGCAAATGTGTTCAAAGGATCCGGTTCGTCAACCTTTTGTGTTTTCAAATAAAGCCGAACCCGAATGTTGCTTTGTGTTATAGTCTTACAACTTATATTATTGTATGTATCTTTATGAAAACGAGTAACATTCACCCCTCTTTGGTTTTAATAAATAAATGACGAACTGTGATCAATACCTATATTGTATTACCCCCTTTACTGAGTATCCTTTATACTCACCCCTTCTATTTTGGTTCTTGCTTCAGGTAGACAGGTGACGGTGTCACCTATCTTGTCAGTCGGCAGCAGCAGGTCTAGGTCGGCTCTTGTCTCTTGTCTTGTCAGTGTCCCAACAACAGTCGAGTCTTTACTTTCTGAATTGATTCGAATTACCGTATTTAACATTATGATTACCTTATGTACCAATGTGCCCCTGATGTGGGATAGTTAATTGAGCCATTGATGGCTTTTATGATTAAACTGTTGTTTATGAATTCGCTTCCGCATTTCTCTGATTATTGTTGTTGTTGTTGTTGGGGCGTTGTGTTGTTGTTGCCGGAGTTTGATTGAGTGCTTGCCGTTCGCCGAGATGAATTTTTGAATGGGGTACATTTACCTTGTTTAGGAGTTCGTCTTGGTGCGGATGTGGTGTCCTTTCTCCTTCTACGGAAAGGGGCACTACAGTCAGTGGTATTAGAGCCTAGGTTCCTGAAAAGGAACCGAAAGCTCAGGTATCTCGTCTGTCTTGCATGTAGTGTCTGTCTGCATGGTGTCAGTTCGTTCTGGATTCGTACTTTGATGAGTGTTTATGATTTCTTGGTGCTTAAATTGTGATTGATCGCTGATGGTCTGATCAACTAGCTAGCGATCTTTTATAATTTTTATACCAAGGGAGATTGAAACGCAAGTTGGATGTGGAATTTCGAGGTCGTGTTTAGGTCGTGCGGCTATAGGATTATGTGCTTATCTGCTTCTGTGTTTGAATTGCATTAATTTGAATTGTGGAACTTTTGTGCTTCTATATGTTTATATGTCTCATTTAAATCATATATGCCCTATTTCATCATGCCATTAACCGACATGCATCCTCTTTCTAGTTTCTTGTTCACAGGTTCATAATGGCTCCTCGAAGACCCCGTACAGCTCCTACACCTGCAAATCCAATTGCAAGTGAACTCGTGGCAGCTATGCGACAAATCGCTGAGCAAGTACATCGAGAAATGCTACAACAGCCACATGTACATATGAGACAGGCCGAGGACCAATCCCTGGAGAGATTTTTGTACCTTCAGCCACCACACTTCGAGGGCGAACCAGATGACCTCAAGGCCGAGGCTTGGATAGCCGATCTGGAGCAAATCTTTCAAGTGTTACACTGTGGTGACCCCGAGAGGGTCGAATATGCTACCTTCCTGATGAGAGGAGCAGCTCGGGACTGGTGGCGCTACACGGAACAAAGACGGAACGCTGAGAGAATTCCGTACACTTGGCCACAGTTTCTATCGGATTTCCGAGAGAAGTACGTGCCGGAAGTGGTACGTGACAACCGAGAGAGAGAGTTCATGTCTCTCACCCAAGGGGCTTTCCCCGTAGCACAATACGAGGCACATTTCAGCCGCCTCATCATCTATGCCCCTCATATTGCTTCTGATGAGCGGATAAGAGCACGAAAGTTTATCGAGGGACTTCGGTTGGAGATTCGGGAAAGATTAGTGGGGTTGGACATTCGCCTCTATCGCGATGCAGTTAACCGAGCTATGAGGGTGGAATCCGATCTTCGAGAGATGGGTCGAAGTCTCCCTCCTATATTAGGATCTTCTTCCAACGTGATACTAGAGCCCATCGAACTTGGACAGAATGAAGACCCCGTTCCTTGTGAATTTTGTGGGAAGACGAACCACAAGACTGCAAAGTGTAGGAGGGGATTGGGACGTTGTTTCTCATGTGGAAGCATCAAGCATCAAGTCCGAGAATGTACCAACAAAAGAAAGTCTTGGGGAAAGAGAGATGACACCCGATCTTGACATCGACCGATGTAGGTACATTGCATTATCATAGCATTCATTCATCGTATTCTGTTTCGAATGGTAACTACTATAAATATCTATTAAGTGTTTTATATAACTTACGTGCTGTAACTGCTCCCAAATTCACACTTGCACTGATTGAATGATTAGTTGTTAGTATTTATGTGATCTCTGTGTGGATAGCGTAGAATTCGATAAATTCGTTATACGCTAATAGAGGGTGCTAAGGACAAGGAGTTCTTGGCCGACTAAGATTGTTTCTGTTGCGAGTACGTCATGCGGTTCTGGATAGCATCGACTTTGACAAATTGAGTATGAAGGAGAATACTTCTGAAGATATGTCGGAGTAAGAACCGACATGAATCTTGATGTCGAATTCAACTAGAAGAACACCGAGCTTTAAGCTACACCAAACTGCAGACCTTACATTAGGATTTTCTGTTCATGGTCATTATGGACGAGAATGTGTGCTTTTGAACGTGCACCGGCCTTAAAAAAAAAAAAAACAAAAAAACCAATCAGACCAACACGAAGGGCACCAAGTTTAGATGAAACAGACAAATGAACATGATTCTTCAGGAATCAAAGGAGTCTGTACAAACCCCAAAGACATTACAAATTGGACAGAACTAATTTCTAGAATCGAAACCAAAGAAGAAGTTTGATAGAGAACAGTCTGACATGAGAAGTAGAATCTGAGGACAGATTCTTTTGAAGAGGGGAGTATTGTAACGACCCATAATTCCCAAACTCAGAATTAGCACGTTTATCGATATTCGGACCGTTTACGGTCCCGACGTCCTTCATAATTACACGTTTTCCAACTCTTGCATTTAAAGAATTTTTTCATAAACCATTAATTTGGCTTTTAAAACTTGTAGCATTAATAAGAATTATTTTGCATCATTTTGTCACTAACTAGGGTCAATTTGGTAAATTTATATTTTTAGCTCGTTTAATCGAATTTAGTAATTTAACAGTGCACGTTGGACCGGAATCCAATGTTCTAAAGATATATTTCATCGAGGTTCCAAATATTATTCGTAAAATTATATTTTCGAAATATTGCATTTTTGGCCCAAAATTATTTACACTTTGACCCCACTCGATATTGACTTTTTGTAAATGCCCGAATTTTTATGAAACGAACCTCAAACCTTGTTAAGCTTTTCATTACGGTCATTTGGACACTAACTACGCCTAATTCCGAAACTTTGCATTTTTGTCTCGTTTTTCGATAAATATATATAGTAACCTTCCATATTTAGAAACCACACACACACCGACATTCATCGAACGACGTGCCATTCTCTCCCAAACACGATTTTTGCAACGTTGTCGGAATTCGACGAATCATATGTCCAGACGACCGTATCGACGAGATGAATCCAACCGTACTATTTTCCCGGCCATCGGAGCAGCGACGACGGCGTAACGGCGGGATAACCGAACGGCGGCACTATTCTCCGATCTGCCTTTTCCGGCGACGGCGAGACTTGGGACCGGTCGGGTCTGAACCGTTTCGACGAGAGGAATCCATTGGCGGTGGTCTTGAGTCCATCCGACCACCGACGGCGGAGTTACGGCCCATTTTCAGGCGCGGCGTCGGTGGAGCTCCGGCGACGTTTCAGGCGGCGCCACCATCGCGGACCACCAAGGTTCGGACCGGCGTGACAAGACGAGAAGATTGGCGGTGGTCTCGTGGCGTGACTCCCCCGGACGGCGGCGCTCCGACCATTTTCAGGCGGCGCGCGGAGGAGCCGCGGCCGAGGTGGTGGTCCGGCGTGCTCCGGTCACCATTTTCGTCGATCCTTAGGTGCTTTCCAACCTTCTCGACGTGGGTAAGCTTTCTACGAACTCCGTTCGCGAATTCGATAGCCCGATTTTGAGTAATTTTGATTCTTGGATTTAGGGTTCATTGGAGCTTCAAACTGAAATTAAACTCCGGTGAGTGACCGGATCGAGAAACGGGCTTGGGGGAAGTGACGGGCTCGACGAGAGGAACATTTGAGTATAAGGGTCCGACTGCATTGGTGGAGGTCCGGCGGCGGTCCGGCGGCGGCAGACGGTGGTCGGCAGTTTTGACACTGTTCCGGCGGGAATCCGGTGACGGTGTCTTTGGACAGATTCATCGCTTCGACGCAACGGTTCTAACGGCGCTGGTATTACCTCAATCCGATTTACCGTTTGTCTTTTATGATCGTTTTTGTATGATTATGTATATATGTCAACTTTCGCACTAGCTTTTAGCTTTTCGAATCAATTAAGCTAAATTTGCTTGTACCTTAACTTGTAGCATGATTGTAAATTGATGAATATTGTCGATGTATGATGGTATAGTTGAATTGATGAGATTTGGGTTCGATTAAAATTGGTTTATGAGTGAATGTTAGATTGTAGCTTTTGAGCTTTTGGAAAAAGTTGTTAAGTTGATAAGTTGTAATTTAATTGATTTACTTGAATGGGTTATGTATGTTTATTGTGGAATTTCAATCATACCATCTGAGTAGTTTATTCTTAAATGTTTATATTTAATCAAATGTTATTTGTTATTCGTTTATTCCACGTTTTTCATGCGAAATGACCAATTTGCCCCTACTTGTCATTTTATGCTTAAATATTGTATTTTCGTCTCTAAGCATGTTGCATTTTCATAGCTGAGCGTCAGTGTCTATTTTCTCATTCGTGTCAGTCGTTCATCCTCTAGATCCCGTATTTTCAGGTGGGATCTCTGAGGGAGAATCATATCGGTTGCTTGCTTGCTTTTCTCGTTGTCGAGCTACAGGTAAGGGTTTAAATTGTTTTTAACTGGAGCAAGATCATAGATATATATAGGTTTGCGAAATAAATTATTATCCCGCCTTTTCTTCTTGCTTGTTGTACCTGCCTTTACTATTTCTTTATGTGCTTAGTCAAACCTTTTAATAACAAAACCTATATGTATAATATTTTACAAACATTTTCAGCTAGAGGCAAGGAAAACCCATTTGTTTTTAAATGCGAACTTTGGTCTCTCGGCCTCACAAATATAACCTTGTCTCGAAT